>CM057476.1:16662500-26662500 GCA_030035585.1 Dugong dugon | reverse complement strand
AAAAACTACAGCTATGCAAATGGCATGAAATAGAACATGTCAGATTTGCAAAATTCTTGTGAGAAGTCTGCTTCAGAAATTATACTAAGTTGATATTTACTGCTGCTATTTAAAAATAAAGAGTCTGCTCCGAGATACATATTTATGCAAAAGAATTGAAAACAGGGACTCAAACAGATAGCAGTACACCAGTGTTCACTGCAGTATTGTTTACAATAGCCAAGAGGGGGAAGCAACCCAGCTGCCCATCAACAGATTGAGTGTATTAAAAAAATGGGGTCTATCCGTGCAATGGAATATTACTCAGGCATAAAGAGAAATGAAGTTCTGATACATGCTACAACATGGGTGAAACCTGAAAACATTTATACTCACTGAAATAAGCCAGACACAAAAGGACAAATAGTGTATGATCCCACTACATGAAATACGTAGCATAGGCTAATTCATAGAGACAGAAAGTAGATAATGGTTACCAGGGGCTGAGGGGAAGGAGGAATGGGGAGTTAATATTTAATGGTTACAGTTTCTGTCTGGGATGATGAAAAGGTGTTGGAAATAGACAGTGGTGATGGTTGCACAACGTGGTGAATATAATTAATGGCACTGAAGCATCCACTTAAAAATGGTTAAAATGGCGAATTTTATGTTATATATGTATTTTAGGAGCCCTGCTGGAGTAGTCGTTAAGAGCTTGGCAGTTAACCAAAGGGTCGGCAGTTTGAATCCACCAGCTGCTATTCTGAAGCCCTGTGGGGCAGATCTACTCTGTCTTATAGGGTTGCTATGAGTTGGAATGATCTCAACTTTTTGTATGTATTTTACCACAGTAAAATTTAAAAAATAAAATAAAGAGGCCATGGAGTCCTGGTGCCTCATGAGGTCTTTCTGGTTGGATTTTACCCAGACCAGGGGAGGTCATAAATAGGGGTCTGAACATCTCCCTTCTTGGAAGCAGTAGCCCAGTCACACCCATAGTACCTGGCTGTGCGTTGTGAATAAATCCTCCACCCACTCCCACACCCCTAAAAGAGTTGGGGTTCAAATTTTCAGAAACCTCTTAACAGAAGAAATTCATTACAGAAGCTGAAGGCACGTACTTCCGACTTGAGTTGTGCATTGGCCCGAGGATTATAGAATAATCGTTGATTCCTATGTGTGTCCTGTAATTGCCATCTTACTGCTTATTGTAAAACATGAAAATTAGGCACAGGTGAGAGAGGTCATCCCCGAGGTGGCAAGGTCCTAAAACACCATCACTCAACTCAAATACTCTTTTCTGGGTGCCTGCTCTGTGCTAGGCCGGGAGCTTGAGGGGACCAAGATGAACAAGAGCCAGTCCCTGTCTTCAGGGAGCCCATGGTCACATCAGGGCATGTGGTCTGTAATCAGGTGAATAATAAGTAGGACAGTGAAGTAGAACCAGATCATAGAACCATGACACAGAACCATGTACAAGGAATGGAGGCAGTCCAGGGCAAGGAAACCCGCTCTGTTTAGGGGCCACAGAGGAAGGTTTCCTGGAGTCTGAGCTGGGTTTTGCAGGTCTACCAGGAGGACCTGGCCAGATGAACAGGACCAGGATTGCAGGCAGCCTGTGCAGAGCCATGAAACAGAACTGAGTGGTCAAGAGACTAATGCCACGCGGCCAGGGAGGCTGCAGGCAGAGTGGAGAGGGAGCGGCCACAGAGGCACAGCAAAGGGCCTTATGTCGCCTACAGCCAAGCAAGTTTGGCTGTAGAGCAGCGGTTCTCAACCAGGGGTGATTGTGTCCCCAACGGGACATTTGGAGTGCACTCATAACAGGGATCTGCAGAAAGTGGCACAGGAAGCATGGAGGATTACTGGACAGTCCATGGGGGACAGTAACTTGCTGCTCCTCCTGCCCTTGCTATCACAGACCCCGAGAAGCACCCTCGTTAGTCCAGAGCTTTGTGTTGACGGGACACAATTCGTTAAGTCAAAACCAGAGTTCTTTTGGGACATCATGGTTTCTTTTTCTCCCATAGAATTTTACAGATTTCATACACACTAATGTAGACTATTCCACAATGGAATAATACGACACTTCAGCTCATTATTAATCCATGTACTTCTCTCTACCTCACCTTGCTGTAAGAAGTTTAAGAATGTTGACATCTGCTTCTCTTGTGTCAGGAAGGAAAGCGGAGTATTTGTGGTGAGCCCACAATCTTTTACATGCTCCATTGTGGGACAGCTTTGTACAACAATCTTTTATGGAGTAACTGGTCAGTAGATGCCCTTTCCAAAATGGTCATCATTGGAAACAGCTTCAGAGGACTTGAAGAAAGGTAAGCCTATGACAGGCGGGATTCTTTTCAGCCTGAGGTAAAGCCCCTAGCTCAGGTTTGATCCACCTGAGCAGGAAACGCTTCCACTGCTCATCTGCACTTGGGAAATGCTTTTCATAAGGAACTGAACAAAGGGTCAAGGACAGGCAGTCAGAACCTTGAGTCAAGATAGGAAGCAAGGAGTCTTTCTGTCAGCAGTTGTTCCCTCATCATGGACAGAATGCTTTTTTAGAAATGGTAAAAGCCATTTGATTTCTCTGCCAACAGCTATACACTGTCATTCTGTTTCCCAGTGCGTCCATGTCTGCTCTGTCCTTTCTCTTGAATGCAGGAAATTGGTGTGGTTACTGGGGTATTCACATTTTCTACTAAATATCTAACCTACCCCATGCCCCAAACATTATTCTGAGTTCTTAAATCATCTTGTCTGGCTGTCTTAAGTTTAATGAAACCACCCTCATACCTCCTAATAGTGGTTTCTTTTTATTTCTAGGTTGTTGACAAGGATTCTGCAGAAAAATTATCCCTACATTGCAAAGGTGTCTATCTGGACCAAGAGGGTGGGACAGAAACAGGTGTAAAAATGAATAATATTTATTATTTATTCGTACTGTGAAGAATTCCACCTTTACATCTGTAGGAGGAAACTAGGGGCTAACTGAAGACAGAGTACTATATTGTCCGTGAGCTCTTTCTTCATCCTTCCAGAAAGCTAAGACATTTTAGTACATCTCAGTTTTTTTCTCATTTTCTTTATTCTTGGTATCACAGTCTAACACGTCCACTGCTTTGGGGCTTCCAATCCGTTACACAAGAGCATTTAAATCAAAATATCCTATTGCTTGTATTTTAAAAAAGAGAACATGGGGGTGAAAACTAATAGAAGTATAACCCAAAAGAGTGGGGGTTACTGTGCTTATCAGGCTTTCACCGTTTACATTTGAATTTTTCTGCTCAGATTTTCAAAGGCCTGGAGGAGCTTGAATTTCCTCAGACCCCACAGTACACAGACATATTTAATGACACCTCCGTCCACTGGTTCCCTGCACAAAAGTTAGAACAACTCTCTGCGGATACGTGGGTGTTCCGGGAAGAACCAGATTATCAGGACTGCGAGGACCTTGAAATCATCAGGAAGAAGACAGAAGACCCTTCAGCTGGTGACTCGAGCTCCTAATGTATTCCATGTTGGCTGAGGGAGAGTCTGCCACCAGAGATGAAAGGGAAGGCTGTGGGGGAGGAATGCAGACAACTCCAGTGGGCCAGATTTTTAGAAACAAGAACAGGAAATACATCAACTTGGCTGTCCTGCCTGGCGGACAAGCATGTAAGGAACTGGCTTAAAGATTGATGCACTTCTGTAAATAAAGTAGCTTAATCATGTTCTCCATCTCTTCTGGGTGACCCTGCCTGGCAGGGAGTTATCTCCTGACAGACAGAAGTTGCCCTTTGGAAGAATCATTTAAATAATACTTTTATTCACAGGAAACGTTTTTGAATGCCCTCCGAGGTCCCAGTCTCGGGCCTGCTCCGGCCCTGCGGCCGTCTATTTGGCCATGTCAATCAGGCTCTGCAAGGAGGTGGGCACCCAGGTCTTCTCCCCCTGGACAAACACCACTCCCCGGTCAATGTAGATCACGATGCGGCCGAAGGTGTAGAGCTGCTTCCCCTCGTGCCGCTTCCCAATGACGGGCATAAAGACGATGTTGTGCTCCTCGGCCTTGGTCTGGATGAGGTCCTTGAAGTTCATGGGCACCGAGCTGGCAGCCACACCAATGCCCCTCTGGGCCATGTTCTCAGCTTCCCGCCGCTCCTGCATGGCCTCATACTGGAAGTCCTTCCTCCGCT
The DNA here is from genome assembly GCA_030035585.1 of Dugong dugon. Lineage (NCBI taxonomy): Eukaryota > Metazoa > Chordata > Mammalia > Sirenia > Dugongidae > Dugong > Dugong dugon. The sequence continues at coordinate 26,658,340 of CM057476.1, read as the reverse complement.
CCGTGTGGGTGAGGTAGGCGATGTTCTCCCGCGCTCCGGGCTGCATGTAGGCACCTGAGATACAGAAGGGCAGGGAGTGAGGTGTTTCTAAGATTTATGTAAATGGAGACATGACTTGGCCTGAGTCTCCGTGTGCCAGAGGTGCCATCTCTATGAAAGGCAGGCAGCTCTGCCTCAAAGACACAAAGCACCAAAAGAAGATGATCAAGTGCCTTTGGGGAAAGTTTAGACAACTGTGGTTGACATCACATAAAAATTGGTCTGAAGAGATTTTAATACCTAGCAACCAGAAAGATTATTAAACAGTCATTATAAAATATCCGCAAGGAATTTACTATTTCAGAGCTGGAAGCCTTGACAGACAATTGCTAGTCACTGTGCCATGCCTTGCTTGGTAGAGTTTGCACCCCACACCGCCAAAGCTTTGAGAACCTTGAAGAACACACGGTCTACGCTAGTTACACTGAACCTTGTACATGCCCTCCACCCTGGAGGAATTTAAAGTGCACTTGGGGAGCCAAAACATGTATGTGTAAGGGTAACACAGGACCACAAATGTCAAGAGCTGAGGGGTAGGGTACAGTGCTGGAAGCATGGGGCCTGGGGTGGCTAAGGAAGTTTCTAGAGAATGTGAAATGAAGGTAGGACTTAAATAAGTAGAGAGAAGCACAGAAGTATGTCTGCCTCATTAAACACGGTATATAAATATATAACTGAGTTATAAATTGCTTCCATATAATAGGCTAAGTAGAAAAACTCAGGAAACATGGATTCCAGTCCCAACTGCCACCTTAGCTGTGTGACCCTGAAGAAGCTATTGGCGTCACTGAGCTTATCTGTGAAATGGAGTGGGACCATGTGATTAAGTTTCAAATGCTATGAATCACTTACTTAGCTGCAGATGTCAGCACACTGTAAAACAGGATGGGCTGAAACAGGATCCCCAATGGAAAAACACAAGCATACGTTCATTTACTTATGATCCAGGCAGAATGGCCGACCTGGAACTACACAGCTATGGGAAGAGATTCACACAGGAACAGCTGACTACCAACTTAGGACACTAATACCAAAGACACCGGTTACTAAGTGCTGTGTGCAGAGTGTTTTACAAACATTAACTCACTTGATCCCCCTTGTAATCGATGAAGTAGGTATCATTACTGTTTTACAGGTAAAGAAATGGGGCTAAGTGTTAAAGTCTGGACTGGAACTCAACACTGTCAACCTCAACCCCAAGCTGTTGTGCTTGAGCAGCACACCGGATGCCGGCCAAGCAGATGCACACGTGGGCCCTACAAGGCCACACAGCACAGTGGGACAAAGGTGGGCATGGAGCTGGGCCGACGGTTAAATCCAAGTGTAAGTCAGCTACATTCAGGGAAAAACGTCCCTCCCAACAACAGTAGGTCTTGACAGTGGGTGCTAGCTAACCGTGTAACTGAATATGGTGAAGAAGAATCAGCAGTGTCTGTGGGGCTTCACCGTATGTTAAACTCTGGTTTAAGTAGTCTGCAGGTGTTTGGAAACTCAGATTCTGTGTCATTTACATACTCAAACATGGAACCCAGTGCCAAACCAAAAAAAAAAAAAAAAAAAAACAATAAACCCACTGCCTGTGAGTCAATTCCGACTCATAGCGACACTATAGGACCGGGTAGTACTGCTTCATAGGGTTTCTAAGGCTGAAATCTCTATGGAAGGAGACTCCCACATCTTTCTCCTGTGGAGTGGCCGGTGGGTTGGAACCTCCAACCTTTTCAGTTAGTAGCCGAGGGCTTCACCACAGCGCCACCAGGGCCCCTTAACCCAGTGCCAGGACATGCAAAAATGGGAATCCCCACTCACCAACGTTGGAGGACACAGCCCTGTTCATGATATCAAGTGCTTCGTTAAATTTGTCCTTGACAGATGGGTGGGCCAGGACTTGGTCTGAGAACATGGATTTCCAGCCCAGGTACCACTTGGTGATCTCCTCGTAATTGGGGCTGTTACTGAGCCAGGAGCACAGCACCTGCCCCAAAAGAGAAAACAAGAAACACTCGCACCCACAGTGGCAACAACTGGGAGCAGAATTCCAAAGGGATCATTCGTTTTCGATCCTGGTCCTACAAGCTGCTGACGTTACTTACAGGGGCTTACAATTCCTTAAATCTGGCACTTAAGAGTATGGATTCTGGAGTCAGTGTGGTAGCTCTGTGAGCTTGCACATAAACTCTGAGCCTCAGTCTTCACGTCTATACAATGGGGATACTACAGTCCTGACCCCAGAGGGCCACTGTGAGGAGTCAACGGGATACCACGAATAAATCTTAAAACAGCACCTGGCACACGGCAACTGTTCAATCAGTGGTGGTCACTAAACTCACCCCTCCCCTGAAGCATGTTAATTTATTCTCATTCTGTAATGACAGCACTATCATCTGACAGCTATCCAAGGCCTGAACACCTGCAGTCATGCCTGGGCAGAAAATTCAGTGACTCCCCTCCCCAGCCCCAGCGTACCTGAAGCCACTTGGGGAAGAAGTGCTTTTCGAGAAGCCCCACTAGGCTGGAGACAGAGATCATCCCCTCCCAGTCGATCACCCAGTAAAAGGCATCCATGTGCTGCTGGTGGGGGTTAATGACGAGCTCCCCAAGGCACATCCCTGGAAGAGAAGCCCAGTCTCTGAGGCTCCACTCTCATCCCGCCCAAGCCACAGATGCAGAAAGAGCAGGCCATCACCACGTGTCAGCCTCTGATCTGCTTTTAAAGGTTCATTTTAAGCTCCTGACATAGCAATTCTTAAAGATCAAAATATTTCTAACCCAGAAATAACTCCTTTCCTTAAATTAAGAAAATATATATATCTAGAATAAAATACCACCAAATTTTGAGACCACCACTGGATATCCTACTACCAGAGGCCAAAACCAGACCAGTCAGGAAAAAGCAGCGAGGCATGCTAAGTCTGACATTGTCACTAGAGGCGTCTAGTCACTGCTGTAACTCAACAGCAGTAAGGATTTGCTAGTTACATTTCCATTCAGGGCACAAAACGGCACCTTTTATACAGTGAGAAATACTGTGCGCTAAATTTTTTCACAAAACTCAAACGCCATGTTTCAAGCAGCAAAGTCACTATGGCGGGCTGCCGAAACCACAGCACCAAAGCCACTGGACTTGAAACACGTTTTCCCCTTTCCTTACCCAGCTTAGGCACAATGTTCTTGACCATGAACGCTTCCCAGGAGCCAGGGGTGAAAACATCCTTCCAAGGCTGGAGGATGAGCTTGGCGGAGGAGTCGCTGGGGTGCCACTTCTGCAGGGCACTCGACAGCTTACTGCGGATGGGAGAGTAGAGTGGCTCCAGCCGCGCCTGCATGAGCGGGAGCCATGGGTGGATCCATGAGTGGATGGGGACAGTGTCTGTCAGCGGGTTCCAGTTTTCCACCTGTGGAGGGGATGGGGAGAAAGAGTTAACCCAGCCTGTCAAAGAACCACGGTGCAGTTAATGACAAGCGCTGTCCTTGGGGAAGGAGGCCACATGCTCTTCTGGCCAAAGTCCACAGTCCTTTGCACGTGTGTTGAGGACCACTGTCCCCTTTTTATGAAGGGGAAAGCTAGGTACAAAGAAGCAGAGAAGACCGCTTTGTAGGCATTTTACACAACATCTTCCCCAAAACAGAAACAATGACCCATAAACAAATACACCCACGCAACTGTACTAAATCTCAGAAATGGCATCATTCTAATTTTATTAAATCAAGAAGATGAAGTACCTCTGGAGGGGGGATTTTGGGAAAGCACTGAGAAAAAGGCCTGAATTAACATTATAGGGCAATAATTACTCTGCTTACAAATGCTGTTAATTCCGGGCATCTGAACAGCCCTCAGATAACGACCAGAACTGCTAAACAAGTTCCCGTGGTTACTGAGGACAACCGTTTCCCTAACTCGCCCCACCTCTTTCTGCAGCTTGGGGAAGATGAGCTGGTCCAGGATGTTGTCTGAAATCCACATGGGGATGATGCGCACCCAGCTGTCCAGGAAGTCCACCATCGGGTCACAGTTCCTCGGTTGCCACTGGGTGACAATATTTCGGACAAATGGCATCCAGACTTCCCATATCAGCCTACGGGAAAAAGGCAGAGGAAGGACTGGTTAATTGTTCTGAATGGTTTCAAAGTATACTCACCACCCGTCTCTCTAGAATAAGAAATAAGATAGCTAACTGCATGCAAATCAAATCACAGAAAACCAGCAGGCCGGTCCCTATGTCAGCCAGACCCAAGCCTGCCTCTCCCTTGCTCTCTGGGCCACTCACTCAACTTCTGGGGCCTTTGTCTCCTGCTCTAGTGGCCTGGCAGACTGCTCCAGGTGTACACACGCTCACGGCCCAACACAAGGACCTCCTGTTGGAACTGCCCCACGTATCACACACGCTCCCACCTTGGCCCTCGCAAGGCTCTTCTGGACACAAGGCCTATGCCCAGCAGTCCCTCTCGTCCTTTGGGTCACAGCTTCAATGTCACCTCCTGAGACCTCTGCCCCAACCCTCGTTCAGGCAGGTGTGTGCCCTTGTTATACTCTACCACTGCACCCAGTCTGCACCTTGTGTTTATCTGTTCAGGTCCTTCTCTGCCATCTGCCGTGTCCACTGTACTACATGGGGCTGCTGCCTGCACTTAGCCTTACATGACCCTCAACAGATGCTTGACAAGCATTGGTTAAATGAACACACACGTTAATTTAAGTTCCTAGAGCAGTACCAGCATAGAGCAGAGGGTTAAAATCTGGTTCCTCCCGCCTCCCCCAGCCATTAGCCATCCTACCCCAGCCCGAGGAGATGGTGCAGGCAAGCAGGGCCCGCCCCGCCCTAAGTACCTGTGAAAGGCGTCCGCCGAGAGGTCCTGCCCACCATGAGACAAGAGGTGGTCATTCTCCAGGAGGCTCTTCCACTTGGAAATGATTTCAGTGCCATACGTGCAGTCCTGAGGACAAACACACACAGCTGATGTGGCTGCCGGGTGAACTAGCCCGTCCTGGCCTCGGGACAAACTCACCAAACAAGGACCCACCCCAAACAGGAGATGCCATTTTCCCCAACGACTCACTTTGAGGGGGTCCCACTCCTTGAAGTACTCCTTCATGAGCGGGTAGACGATGGCCACGGCGAGGTCCACCCGGTCGGACATCCTGTACTCCTCGTAATACTTGTCCTGCAGGGTCTCGAAGACGTGGGCGCACTCGTCCAGCGTGAGGGGGTTGCTGCAGTTGGGCTGCATCCGCCGCTCACACTCCTCCACCATCTCCAGGACCTTGCTGAGGTTGGAGATGACCCTCTCCTCGTGGTCCAGCACCTCAGACATCTTCTCCAGCTCGTGAGACAGGTTGACCACCATGTCCCGCTCATACTGCAGCTGCCGGTCACTCTGGATGATCTCCTGCTCCGTGAGGTCGATAAGCAGCTGCAGGTTGTGCTCCAGCTCAGGCAGTGCAAAGCCTGGGGCCTTGGCCTCTTTGCCGGGCAGTGGCAGCTGCTGCGACTGCAGTGGCAGCCCGTCGTCGGGGACATTGTGCTTGTGGCTGATCTGGCTGTAGCTGTAGTAGACCTTCTGCTCACGGCCTGTCATGTCTATGACCTTGGAGAACGTGGCAGAGGGGATGCACATTAACACTCACCATTGCTACTCTATTACACAGACGCCTAAACCCGGGGGAAGGCACCGTGCCAGTGGAAATATGTAAACCCACACTATTCAGCAGAGCCAAAGCAGGGCGGTGTCTCTAAGTGGGATCCTTGCAGTACTAGATTAAAGGAGACTCGGGACAAAGCAATCAGCTCCAATGAGCAGTTCACGGTTGGGTTCCATTTGACAAACCAGAATAAGACTTTTTAGGAAAACTGAGGGTATCTGAATATGGACAGCACTTCTGAAACAGAACTGTCATCACTTTAAATAAAAGTGTGATCCGTGAACCACCAGTATTAGATCACCAGGGAAAAGATAAGAGATGCAGAGTCCTTGGTCCAAGTACAGAGCTATCACTGCAAAATCTCCCCATTGTGACCTGAGCATCTGCATTTCTTGCCAGGTTCCCCAGATAACTGTGATGCACACTTGAGAACTGCCACTTAAAGCTCTCTTTGAGTTCTACAGTCCCCCCACACTATACCTATACCCCATACCAAACAACAACAAAAAACTCACCATTATTCTCTGGCTCCTGAGAAGAGTAATGGAAAACCTAATACTATATGCAAACAAAAGTGGCTGAAAATTGACTCCATTTTTTTTTTTTTTTTTTAAAAAGAGTATATTCAAGGCTGGTGAAGAGGCCCTGAGGACTCTCTCGTGCTTGCTGTCAGAGAACGAGAATACCACCTTCCCAGAAAGCAATTTGGTAATAAATATTCTAAGTCTTAAATACTATTATATCCTGGTGGTGGTACTTGTAGGAATCTATCCTAAAGAAATATTCGAAAGACCAAGCTTTACGCACAACTAGCCTGCCAAAAACCAAACTGAAACAGAGAGAAAGTAAAGGTCTCGCAACAGAGGTCGGATCAAGTACACAGCACAGCCGCTCCCTGCAATTATGAGCTCATTAAACATGGTGTTCACACTGTGTTTCTAGTAATGGAAACGTTATGGGAATTCTACTGACTGAGCGCCATACAGACGGGAACACCGTTTTGTTTACCACCATCTCCCTGTTGCCTTGAAAAGTGCCTGGTACAGACTAGGAACTCAGAACTATTACTGGATGTGGGAGTGCAGTGAATGGGAACATGCTGATGTCAAGTGAGGAAATCAAGCTAAGATCAAAGGCCTAAAGGACCTCAGAAAATGTCCAGTGATTATATCTGGGGTGTGGGATTGCTTTTGTGTCTTCCAAACACCCTCTCCTGGGCCAGGTGCCCAAGGGCGCCCGTACCTTGACCTGAGAAAGCTCCTTCTGGGGAGCAGTGAGCTTCTTGCTGATCCTGCCCTTGGCCTTCAACTCTTCCACTGTCTTGTAAGAGTACTTGGGCTTCTTCTTGCTTCCACTGGGGTCTTTCCTCCACTGGCTCAGCTCCTTCTGGAACTCCTGAACCAGAGGGATGTAGTCAATTGAAATAAAAAAGGACCATTTTTCACAGCTGCTGGGGCCACTGAGACCATTAACAGACATTCACCAGCCACTTAGCATCTACACCAAGTTCTGTGCTAAGCATCGTGCCTTGCTGTTATCACTGGGTGCTGCAGAGTCAATTTTCAATTCATAGTGACCCCATGTGACAGAGCAGAACTGCCCCATAGGGTTTTCTAGGCTGTAATCTTTATGGAAGCAGATCACCAAGCCTTTCTCCTGCAGAGGCGCTGGGTGGGTTCCAACAGCCAACTTTTCAGTTAGCAGCCAAGCACTTAACCCACTCTAAAACCCTCTAATGATATTCCTTTCCCTGCCGCTCTTCACAAACAAACGCAGTTGAGGCAGGTATACCAGACTGGAGGGAGAAACAAAAGGGTGAAGGCAACATTTACTGAACGTCTACTATGGGAAGACAGTAGCTAGTTTTAAACGTACCTCATGTAAAACCTAGAAATGCAAGATAAAGGATTTTTAAAAAACATATACAAAACACTGGCTTTAATTAAAAAATGAAGGTAAACTGCCAAACCCCAAAGTCTCAAGGCAAAGACATCTTTTACCCTTGGGGTTTGCAACAATTTCTGCAGGAGGATCTAAAGCAAAGGAGGAAACTGCTGGATTCAGGGTAGTAGAATCCAGCCCATAAAAGTGAATTTTTTGGTAGTGTTTTGCTTTTCTCACACTGGTTTAAAACTTGGCAATTTTTCTCAAAAGAAAACAAAAAAATCTGGGCTTCTGGTTACTTTGGGAAAATCAGAAGATCAGGCAATACTGAGGCCTCATTCTCATATGGCAATAATCGCCTGAAGCTGAGTGGAGGATACTCCTTTAGACAGGCCATACCCTCATGTGCCTACCTCAGTCCCCACCACTCCCTGTTGTCTCACACCTGGCTCAGCTTCCTCCCTTGACTTCTACTGCATGCCTGCATTGGCGGCTTCTAAGTCTGAGAACCCTGATTCAACAAGTAGTCAATCGCACACTATCAAGTATCTCCTTCTCACTAAGAGGAGACAATCAGTGACAAGAAAAGTAAGAACATGTGCTTTTGCAGCATCCAGTTCTCCTTCATAAATGCAAAGGAGAGAGTCATCTTTGAATCAAGACAGCTGGTTCCATTTTATCGTTGGAGCAAAGTGACACACAGCTGCCAGCAGATGGCTCCCCGCTGCACTTGGGATGAAATCCTAGCACCAAAAAAATGCCTCCAAGGCCTGCGGTGGGCCCCGCCCTCCTCTCTGAGCCACTTCCTTCCCCTTCCCACTCTGTACACTACCTTCCTGCCACAATGGCCTCTTTTACAGTCTCTTAACCATCAAGCTCAGAGCTGCCCACTCAGTGTTCCCCAGCCTCTCAACTCTCCCTGTAGCTGGCTCCTTCTCTACGGCCTATTTCAACTGACATATTTCCCTCCCTAAGAGATCTTCCCTGACCACCCATTTAATTAAAAAAGCAGGTGACCACCCCTCCTCCCCAGACTTATTTCCTATCTTCGCACTTGTTAGCCCTTATTGTCATTTCTAACCACCCTGTATTTGCTTATCTGCTGTCTCTCTCTGTCCACCAAGCTCCAAGCCTGTTCATCATGGCACACCCAGTCCCCAGCACAGTACCAGACAGACGGCAGGTGTGCAATAAACATCTGAAGAGTGCTGGAATGAATGAGGAAACCCTGGTGGCATAGTGGTTAACAGCTATGGCTGCTAACCGAAAGGTCGGCAGTTGGAATCCAACAGGCAATACTTGGAAACCATACCGGGCAGTTCTACTCTGTCCTATAGGGTCACTGAGTTGGAATCCACTCAACATCAACGGGTTTAGGTTTGTTTGTTTTTTTTTTTTTCTTTTGGAATAAAGGAACAAATGGATGAACAGCAGCCATCTGAAACACAGAGAACACTACCTTCCCTCTCAACATCTGGTTAGTTACCTCTTCAGCTTCCTCTTCTGAGTCAACCACGGGGAAGTCTTGCAGGGACTGAGTGGTGCGTTCCGAGCCGTAAGCCCCCACAGCTCCTTTTCCCTTTCTCTGTTTGGCTTCAATAGGGTTGATTATACCTGGCGAAGTTCACCGAAAGAAAAAGAGAGGGATGTCAGATCACAGCATTTCATGTATTTGAACAAGCTGCTCAGTGAAATCACACTTCCTTGCTCTTTAACAAAATAACACAGGACTCGTGGGAAGAGGACTCTTCTCTGCCCATAGAACACTGTTCAAGTGCCATGTGACTGCAAACTTCTGAACTCGTGCTATCCCAGCACACAGCCTGCTGTCATTAGGCTATCTATTTCCTAAATATGGATTTCCATTTCCACCTGGACTCATTTTTTAATGGACAGGAAGAAAATAGAGTAATTCATTCATAAGTGGGAACTCCGGCATAGTAAATTTTACACTTCACTGGTTTGTAAGCCTCTAATACGGAAAGTACTGTAACTCAGATAGTATATTGATTCTGACTAAAGTGTTCTTAATAAATGTTGCAATTTAACGAGACTCTAAATCTATTTTACGTGGTAGTTCATATTTTCTACATCTAACTTATTTTATAGTATGTTTAGGCCTTGGCAATAAATGTTGTGTTTTTCTTATTTAAAAAAAAAAAACAACAAAAACCAAACATGTTGCTGTTGAGTTGATTCTGACTCATAGCAACCCTACAGGACAGAGTAGAACTGCCCCATAGGGTTTCCAAGGAGTGGATGGTGGATTCAAACTGCTGACTTTTTGGTTAGCAGCCGAGCTCTTAACCACTGCGCCACCAAGGCTCCTTTCATATAAAAGAGTTCACAAATAAGACCACAAAATTTCAGCAAAGATTACTCCCTACCCCACCACCACCCCTTTCCATTTAGCGCTGCTGAAATCTCAAATAAGGACTGTCCCCTTATTTGCACTGCAGGTCATCGTTTCTACACCCAAGTTCATGTATTTTTCATACAGCTAAAGTTTTTAACACATAACCTGGATTTAACTTTTAAAATTATCTAGGGACTAAGATTTGAATTATAGAGACTATTACTGATTACACCCAGTTGGTGACTGTGCACAGGAAATAGCTCAAGGAGAGGAAGAAAACTCCTGCAAGAATTCATTTCTTTGTCTGAGTGGCTCTTGTATCAAGCAGATAAGAACGTCTGAGAGGCGCTGTGTCTCATCAGGGATGGAGGCGAGAAGAGGAGACAGTGCTGCAGAGAAAAGACGGAGGGAACCAATGCAGGATGTGCTCAGCAATGTTTAGACTTTATAACTGCATGCCTCGAGCTATTCAAAAAGCTACACACAAGGTTTTCTTGATACCCTGAAGGACAAATAACTGTTTTTGCAAAACTGAAACCCTTTTGAGTAGGGATTGCAAACTCTAATGCCTCCACAGGGCCCAGGAGAGTTAATGTAAATGAGTAAAGTCGGTTAGGTGGAAGAATGACAGGGAGGGGTAGAGAAGGCCGCAGAGAGAAGAGCATGTGCCCTTTCCAAGGGGGCTGCTGTGATTCAACCAAACCAACTCCTGCCTGGCAAAATCTAGACTTTGATGTGAAATTGTCTGATTTTTAAATATTGGTAACTAATTCAATTTTCTTTTAGAAACGCTGCACAGGCCAATAAGAAGCCTGACTTTTAGCATATCAGCCTTCAGCTTGTTTTGATAAAGCAAGGTAGCTGAAGAGAGCAACTATCTTCTGCTGGCAGATCATGCTGCAGAGTTAAAGTACTTTTAAAAGGGAAAAGGCAGAGCAAAAGCAAGCCATTCCTCATTCCCCTCTTCTCTCCTCTGACTTGCGCCCTCGTACAAAACTCCAGGGCAACAGTATGACACCTTGTGCGTTCTTCCCGAGGCCCCTTCCAGGGACGTAGCCCATCTTCTGAAGAAGCTTCTGCCCAATCCCTTTTGTGTGTCTTTCCCAGCTGCCAAAGTCCATGAATGACTTTGTTCCTCCTGCAAAACCTTTCTGGCTGGGTTTAAAATTGCCTCCCTGAAAAGAACAAAAGTCAAAGTTTAGCTGATGGAAAAAGAAGAAAAATCTAAGTAAGCTTAGCTGGCAGTCCCAGTGCATTATAAAAAGTATCACACGAACCACAAATATCTGTGATGTGCATTAGGTAAGGAAAGAGACTGCACTGCACACCTCAAAGACACCCACTGCTCCCACTGGGTTCTGGCTGAGCCCCCTCCCTCCTTCTAGGACATACCAGGGCCAACAATGACCTTTGAAGGACATTACTAAAGTTACAGTCCTGCAATAAAGACTATACCGTTTTTAACTTCTTTGGTCCAAAATCCTTAGGAAAATCATCCTGCTTCACAGGTTTCTCTTCGTCATCAGAATCCTCCAGCTCCGCCTCCTCAGCCGCCCCTTTCTTGAGCCCCGCACTGATGAAGCTGACTGGCGCAGAGTAGTCACGAGTCCTGTGGCGCAGACACAAAGCCCCCCGGGGCCCATAAAGACCTCTTCTGCAGCCAACCTTTTCTAGAAAATTTGCTCACTAGAGAATTTCTTAGACTACACCTCATGGAATCCATTTTAAAAGAGTCCGCATTTACTTAATATATCAAAATACCCAAAGAGCCCAGATCCTGTAATCCTTGCTTCCTATTCACTTAACATTTTACCTGATGTGTTTAATTCAAATCTAGGGCTGAAGAGTTATCAGTGTAAATGCAGAGCTTATTGTAAATTCCAAATATGATGTGCTAATCCAGTTTTCCTCTTACACTTTTTAAGTTAACTTACTTTTAAAAAGCATTTGTTTCAGATACTATTTCAAGTACAAAATCAAACAGGAGAAGAAAGGAATTCTGATAGATAAAAATCGTAAATAAAATCCACTCAAAGAGATTATATGAATGGAAAGTACATTAATAGCTATATTAATCAAACTGTCAGAAAAAGGCCCGTATCCCTTAAATTTATCTAAATAAAAAACTAAACTAAAAATGCCTAAGAAAATAACTCCGTGAGATAGAAAGTATTGATTTTAATCCTGACTGCTCCAGTAACACATACAATAGGTCATTAACTTCAGTTCCCTTCTGCATAAAGTGAAACCGATATATTTGTATTGTGTGGTTAAAAGAACAAGGGAAAAAGAGTCCAATGAAAAACCCTGGGAATACTGCAAACCAGTGCAATCCTTTATGAAATGATCGACCTAGTAATAAAACATCCCACGGCAGCAACAGAAGGGAATTCAAGGAGTTTCTTTCTCAAAAGAGGCAGTATAACTGAGTGGCTAGTTAGAAGCCCGAACTCTATAGAGTCAGACCCAGATTCCAATTCTAGCTCAACCTTTGCCTAGCCACATGACCTCTGGCCTCAGTTTCTTCATCTGTAAAATGGGGATGACAATAATGGTATCTTTCTCGTAAGGTAAACGAAATGAGGGATGCAAAGTACCGAGAATAAGTATGCAACTTAATCAATGTTGGCAGCTATGATTTTCTTATGATTAGGCAATTCTTGACCCCTGATCTGTTTATTATCCGATTTTGGATTTCCCTGCCGGATGGGAAGAGGTAGAACTGATCCCAACACTCCTTCTCCCCAGTCCCGTTCGTGAGAAAGGCACAATCTCAGTGGGACAGAGTCCACAGGACACAGATGGGACACGGCAAGATGAAGCCAAATCAGCCCCACACACAGGTCAAGTGAGCTGCAGCCCCTCACACGTGGTCTCACGCTGTGTTTGTGGGGGGGTGGGGGGGGTAGACTTTGGGCCTGACTCCTCGTCTCCCTGCTCCCATCCCAGCCTGGGCTTCCTCCACCTCTGCAGAGCACTGCCATGGCCTCCTTCCGGAGCTCCTTCTTCCACTATACCTCCATGCCCACTGTGCACACCAGCAAAAGAGCCTTCTCCAAACTGCTCCACATCTTACTCTCTCCACCATGGCCTTCAGGCCCCTGAAGACTTGACCTCCAGCCTTCCGTCCAACTATGCTCCTCCTCCCTCTCTCCGCTCTAGCCTGCAAAACCTTTTCATTTCCTTGTGGATACCTTGCTGCCTCCCCTCTAAGGCCTTTGCATCCTCCTGCCTCTCCTTCCACCCCAGTTACCTTCTACTTTCACATCAGCTCAAGGGTCACTTCTCCACATAGACCATCCCTGACCTCCCTGAATAGGTCAAATACCCTAAAATGTGCTCTCCTTCAGGTATGAAATCACAGTTACAGACTTCCAGTTTTTGTGTGAAGGGCTGATTAATGCCTGTCTCCATCCACTATCTAAGAGTTCTAGGAAGGCAAGGAATGGTCTGTAATCCAATAAAAGTGTTAATGCTCAATAAACACTGACTGAATGATTAAATCAGCAAAAGAGTAAAATTCTTGCCTGAAGAAGAAACTGGACCTCCCTAGCTAATGTTGTCATACCTAAAGAACTTCGTAAGGCCAGGAGAAAAATATATTTGGTGGGTGTCTACCCAGCACCCTCCATCCATGTCCCCTTCCCTGAAGCAGGAGGAGCCAGCCCCACACAGACCAGTACCGTTTGCCTCCAAAGCTGGGTCGCTCTTCATCCGAGTCTCGCTCTGCCCATATCCCGTAGGTGGCCTCTTCCTTGGTCTGCCAGTGCCGCTGCCGGTTGGGGTTGAACTCATTCTGGAGATCCCAGTCGGTGATCTCAAAGTTCTCATGCTCATCCTCATCCTCATCCATGCGGCCTTCCCCGTCCCGGTACAAGTGGGACAATGACATGGCCCGTCACTAAAGGCAGGGACAAAAAGGGCACAGTCTATGAAAAGTCCTGGGGGCAGCAACGGAAGGCTTCCTGTCAGTCCCTGCTCCCTGCTGCCTTCAGAACTCCCACTAAACACAAAGTCAGTTAAAATCATTGTTACTATTCAATAAAGCACACAGTTAAAGACATATTTCAGAAAACAATCAGTACTACAACAGGTGAAACAAAAGATTAATTTCAACCATCTATGTGATTCTTAAAAAGTATGCATTTCTCTATCCTAGTCAATGTTGTAAGACTTCAGCCACACATATACAAAAGCCACACAAAAACAACTAAGTAAGTATGTTCTTCTATATATTATTGTCTCAGAAATTGGGTAGATATCTTTCTAAACCCCAGATTTTATTATTATTTCTTCTATTACTGAGTAAGAGAAATTAGCAGTAGTAATTAGGCAGCAGTAATTATGAACACTACCGTAACAGTCACGCATATGTGGACTGGAATAGAGACTCCACCTCTTGGTGGCTGGGTGATGAGACCTGGTTGTCTCTGAAATACGGATTAGCTACTATACCAACCTTAAAGAACGTAAGGTGGAATTCAATGAGATGGAGCTTAAAAATCTCTTAAAACAAAAAACCAAGTCAGCTGCTGCAGAGTCGATTCCAGTTCATGACAACCCATGTGTGTCAGAGTAGAACTGTGCTCCATAGGGGTTTTCAAGGGCTGATTTTTCAAAAGTTGACTGTCAGGCCTTTCTTTCAAGGCACCTCTGGGTGGACTTGAACCACCAACCTTATGGTTAGCAGCCAAGTGCCTAACTTTCTGTGCCACCCAAGGACACCAAAAGCACTCAACTCATAATAAATGCTCAAAGAAGAATAGCTGCTGCTGTAGTCATCACCCCAGTTAAGTTCATCGTTGCTACCATTATTGGGTTAGGGAATGAATCCAGTAAAGTGATTATGAAATCAATCACGTGCTAAAATCACAGCCAGGGTTCAAATCTCAACTCCAACAGGTACTCAGTGTGTGAGTGTTAAATGCACAGCACGTGTCAAGCATGGTGCACTAATAGCAATACATTCAATGAGGGACAAGGATTGTGATTTTTCTCTACCAGTTGCTGACTACTTCCACAGGCAGTGTGTCAAACTCTGCTCAGCTCTGTCAGAAAATTCCTCCCTTGCTTCTTCTACTCACCGCTCCCAGTGCAGCTGGTCCCAACCTCATCCAGCAACACACAGGAGGTAAATGTTCTCAGAGAAGATGTGGAGTCCCAGATACATGGGAAGAAATTATACTGCTTGCTCCTGGGGCACAGCCATGGTAATAAATCAGAGTAGCTACGAGTTACAGCGCCCTCAGTAGGTATGAAGTACTTGCTGGGCACTCCAGGTCGGTTATATAACGTAAGCATGAAAACACTTACACGAAGTTAGGTACTACTAACGTCTTCATGCTTCAGATAACAAAAATGAGACTCGGAAGCTAAACAACATGCCCTAGGTTCCACGGCTAACAGAGCTCGAACCGGAGCTTGCGCTTCTCTCCACCCTGCTGTCCAATCTTCGAGGAGGAGGCCCGGGGTCTTGACCCGGCCCTGGCCTTGGCCCCAGCTCCCGGGTAACCCCGAGCGGCCCCGCCCCTCTACAGGCCTCAGCAGCGCCGTCTACGAAATGGGATCCTACAACGCTGAGGTGAAGGCCGTCTTTCCCTCGCCCCCACTCCCAATGGCGCAGCTCCCTCTCATCGCGTTTCCACTCCGCCTAGCTCACCTCTCCGATGTCCCGCGTACAGAAAACAGCCGTCTCTTCGGCACTATGAACCCGCCACTCCTGGCGGCCGGAACCCGGAAGTACTTACGACGGCGCGCCGGAAATGACGCGCCCGGCACTCATGTCGCGCCGCTGCCCTAGCAACAGTGAAATGCTAGAGCGTCCTGGGTTATAAAACTGTGGGGCTGAGATACTAGAAAGGTAACCGGGATTTACAGGTCCCCGAGCGGCCGTTTTTCCCCGCATGTCGGTCTCCCTGCCGTGCTCACTTCGTACCGCGACGCCCACCTGTGATGACCCATGTGGGCATAGCCGAGCCATCTTGGCCTAAGGAGGCTCCTTTGCCAGCCTCAGATTCTAAATCTGTAAAATGGGGATATAGGACTAGCTGATAGGATAGTTGTGAGCATTAGTGTGAGACAGTAAGGAGGCCGGTACATAGCCCTCAAATGGGAATAATGAAGACAACAACTGTGTGTCTTGTATCGTCGGGTCTTCAGTATAAGCACCATCGAGGGCACGGAATTGTTACCTGTTAGAGGAGTTTGAGGGTGTACGGGAATAAGTGAGCAAACTAGAATTCCCAAGTGTTCTCTCCAGGAAATCGTTCCATTCTTGTCGTTTCAAACAGGTTGATAAATAATTTATTCAGTCACACATCTAATATAAATGTATTAAGTGCCTACTGATATAATGGGCCCAGCTAATACAGTGGGCTTAAGTGTGGGAAGCTGCTTCACTTCTCTGCACCTCAATTTCCCCATCTGTAAAATGGGGATAATGAAGGCGCTGCCCTAAAATGATTGTTTTCAGGACAAAAACGGACTAATTAATGCATGTAAAGCTCTTAGCACAGTTCCTGGCATAGTAAAAAAAAAAAGAAAAAAAAACCAGTTGCCGTGGAGTGGATTCCGACTCATAGTGACCTCATGTGTGTCAGAGTTGAACTGTGCTCCACAGGATTTGCAATGGCTGATTTTTTGGAAGCAGATTGTCAGGGCTTTCTTCTGAGGTGCTTCTAGGTGGACTTGAACCTCCAACCTTTTGGTTAGCAGCCAAGCTTTAACCATTTGCACCACCCAGGGACTCCCTGGCATAGCGAGAGCTTAGTAAATAGCTGTGGCTATTTTCATTTAAAAGACACAATCTCATACCCTTCTCAGCCTCAGAGATCCGTGGTGTTTCAGGAATTCTGGGCTAAAGTGACCAACCTCAGGAAAATGAGAAAAGGCTCCCAGAAATTTGGATTCAGGCCCCTGAGTGATACCAGTCTTCGTCTCCTATCACTGCCCAGAAAAAGCATTACTTTGGGACTCAGTGACATCCAGGCCTGTGCCTGGATTGCCAATGAGGTGCTCAGAAGGTGGCCTTCCCAGAGGGGGTTGCCAAGCAACAAGGTTCTTTGGCAGCAGCCTGACAGGGTCCTCTGACACTAACTGGTCCATCCCTCTCCTTTTCACAGATGAGGCCTTGAAGGCTTTTTTGAATTAAATTATGTCATTCTCCCCACCGCCAAATATGTGTTGGAATCCTAACCCCTATACCTGTGGAAATAATCCTATTTGGAAATACAGTTTTCTTTTTTATGTTAATTAGCTCATACCAGAGTGGGGTGGGTTCTAACTCTAATTACTTCTGATTTATAAAAAGAGCCAATTGGACACAGAGGTACTCACGGTGGGGGGCACTCTTTTAGCCTCCAGAATTGTAAGAAGATATATTTCTGATCTTCAAAGCTACCCACTTGTGGTATTTGTGTTATAACAACACTAGGAGACTTAGAGGTGCTGGTAGAGGGGACATGCTGAGGGCCACACAGTAAGTTTAAGAACACAGCCAGGCCTAGAACCCAAAAGTTCAGACTTCCAGGCCAGTGTTCTTCCTGGCATACCCTGCATAGGGCCATACCATGTCTGTCTACTCAGTTGAGCTGGTATTTATAGAGTGATTCCAGTGTGTTCAGGGTTACACTGCCAAGCCCTCTGCATACATCATCTCTGCAATTCTTCAGACTTCAGAGATACTTCCTATTACCACTGCAGAGCCCACACTCCTAAACCACCACTTATACAGCCTCTGCCATACAGCACTGCTTCCATATTGCCTCCAAAAGAACAGGGAGGCAGGAAAATCCTTGCTCAGTTCCAACTTTAAATAGGTTGGTACCATAGAAACAAACCATAAGTGGCATTTCAAAGCTGATATATTTAAAGTCTAGCACAAGAACTTTTTCTAGGACAGTGGCATTATACATTTTCACATACTTTATTCTTATTTTGAATTTTGTCCCAAAGATATAAATTTGGTCCTGAGCCTGGCAGAACTGAAAATCCGATCAGCTGTTAATAACAAATTTGATTTCCCCTTATATGTTCCTTACAGATGTTTTCTTCCCTACTTATCTTTTTAAAGACTTTGTGAAGACTCTGTCCTCCCATAGAAAACTGGGACATGAGGTACCAAAGGCCTGAGGCATTCTCTGTAAAACAACAACCTCGAACGCCACAGGCAAGGTAAGCAACCACAGCCTTCATCATTCATTCACTCATTCATTTAGTTACTCATTAACAAATATTGATTGATGACCAGTGTATTAGTTAGGTTCCCTGGGTGGTGCAAACAGTTTGTGCTTGACTACTAATCTAAAGGTTGTTGGCTCAAACCCACCCAGCAGCACAGTGGAAGGCAGGCCAAGCAATCTGCTTCCATAAGAATTCAACCCATTGTTATCAAGTCAACTCCAACTCATAGCGACCCTATAGGACTGCTCCATTAGGTTTCCAAGGCTGTAATCTTTATGGAAGTAGACTGCCACATCTTTCTCCTGCAGAGCAGCTGGTGGGTTCGAACTGCCAACCTTTTGGTTAGCAGCCAAGCACTTAACCACGGTGCCACCAGGACTCCTTCCATAAAATTAAAAAACAAAAACAAAACAAAACAAACCCATTGCTGCTGAGTTGATTCCAACTCATGGTGACCCTATAGGACAGAGTAGAACTGCTTTATTAGGTTTCCAAGGCTGCAGTCTTTATGGAAGCAGACGGCCACATCTTTCTTCCACGGAGTGGCTGGTGGATTTGAACTGCTGACCTTTTGATTAGCAGCCAGACTCTTAACCACTGCACCACCAGGACCCTTCCATAAAGATTACAGCCAAGAAAACCCTGCAGAGCAGTTCTGTTGTAACACATGGGGTCGCCATGAGTCGGAATCAACAGCTGCGGGTTTGGTTTTTTTTTTTTATTTTAATGTATTAGTTATCTATTGCAGCACACCTCAGAGTTTAGCAGCTTAAAATAACAGTGAACATTATCTCAGTTTCTGTGGTAGGAGTTTGAGAATGGATTAGCTGGGTAGAGCAGGTTCAGGTCTCATGGAGTTGCAGTGAAGATGTTGGCCAGAGCTGTAGTCATCTGAAGGTTTGAGTGGAACTGGAGGATCCACTTCCAAGGTGTTTTCCTGACATAGCTGACAAGTTGGTGCTGGTTGTTGGCAGAAGGCCCCAGTTCCTTGCCATGTGAACCTACCCCCGTAGGGCTGGGTGAGCGTGCTCTTGGCATGATGGCTGGCTTCCGCCAATGTGAGTGAACCAAGGTAGAAGGCACAAGGTATTTCATGACCTAGCCTTGCAAGCCACACACTGTCATTTCCACAGTATCATATTGATTACATGGTCAGTCCTATTCAGGGGTGCCAGATTTAGCAAATAAAAATACAGAATGCCTGGTTAAATCTGAATTTCAAATAAATACCAAATCATATTTTAGTGTAAGTATATCCCATGCCATATTGCAAAATTCTTTTAAAAAATTCACTGTTTCTCTGAAATTCAAATTTAACTGGACATCCTTTATTTAGTCTGGTAACATCAACCCTATTCAGCATGAAAAGGGACTACATACAAAAGTGCATGAACATCAGAAGGTAAGGATCACTGGGGGCCATCTTGGAAGCTAGTTACCACAACCCATGACAGGAATATGCTAGGCAGGATAGACTATGGGGGCTGAATGAGTAATTAAAAATAATGATTCCTGCACTATTAACATCAACATGAATCAAATCAGTACACACAAAAAAAAACTTCAAAACTTTGACTATGATGAAGAGCTTTGACGAGACGTAGCTGGTGTTTAGGGCAGGGATGGGGGCTTCCTAAGGGCAGCCTCTTCATATGTCGTATAGATTGAGCTTCCACATAGGACTTTATTTGGGGAAGGATGTGTATGGAGGGTCTTGCTTCTAAAAGAACAGCGAAACAAGAATCCTGAGATTCATTGGTCTGGAACCTTATCAAAATCCATAAACATACACAACACACACAAATGAATGCATGAAAAAATGGTGAAAACCAAATAAGGTCTGTAGTCTCGTTAACAGTACTGTACGAATGCCATTTTCGTGGTCTTGATGTTGAACTACAATTATATGTCATCAATGGGGGAGCTGGTGAAGGAGACACAGGACTCTTATGTACTATTTTTGCAACTACCTGTGGGTCTGTAACTATTTCAATTATAAAAAGTAAAAAAGGAAAAAATTAAAAAATCACTAGTTGTGATAATGGGAACAAAATTGGATCAGAATAATCCAGACTTGGGAAATGGACTTAAAATTGGAGTCATAGGGTCACTTGGTCAAGAGTATGCCTTGATAGGTGGAACTAGGGCTTTCACACAAAGGAATGGAACTTCTTGTCACAGTCATCCTGCAAAGTGTTCATTTAGAGGAGAGAATGAGGTGGACTTTGAGGCCAGAGGGGTAAGAAATGACCTCTGCCTCTAGGCCCAGATCGGGGGCCTGGGGAGGCCTGGAGCAGCTTCACTGGTGGGAGGAGCAGTTTCTGGTCTCAAGGAGGAAGGTGAGGAAACCCTCAAAGCAGCCCGTTTTTCTCTGTTTGTAAATGATCTAGCCATTTGGGGGCTTGGAATCATTGCAACTTAAATGGTAGAGAAAAGGTGTGTCTTTTATTTTGTAGCCCAGTTGAAGCAAGGGAACATTCTGGTGATACCAGCACTTCCCTGATATTCGCAAGTTATTTGATAGTCTGAAGGTGTGGTGATAAACTGCTCCTTATGATGACTGTGGCCAAATGTCTTTTCCAAAGATGCCTGCAACAACCTCTCTCTCCAGCATGCTCTTCTGCAGTATGACCTGGCCACTCCACCATGAAGAAGTGGAGCCTATTTCTCCCCTCCCTTGAATCTGGGAGGGCCTGTGACTAGTGAGGCAGAAATGACACTGTGCCAGTTCAAGGCATATCCCTTAACTGACCAGCAGTTCTGCTTCCAGCCACCATGTAAGAAGTCCAGCCATCCCAGGACTGCCATGCTGTGAGGAAGCCCAAGGTAGCCATGTGAAGAGGCTACATGGATAGAGATGTGCAACAAGCCTCTAGAAGCTCCAGCCAACCCAGCACAGGCACCCAACATGTGAATGAAGGAGACTTCAGATGACAGAAGTCCTAGCCACCATCCAACTGCGAGAACCACCTGGTGGACTCTAGTTAACTCACAGAACTGAAAGATTTAATAATAAAGTATTTTATGCCACTAAATTTTGGGCTAGTTGGTTATGTAGCAATAGATAACTGGAACAGTGACAATGGGTGTCTGAGACTTGAATGCCTTCTGCTACCCACTGAGCGGTGACCCTGAGCTTCCGGCATCCATGACTCCATCAAGTATCCATCATTTACCCTTGGAGGGGTGGAAGTTTACCCTGTGAGTAGACATAAGACGTGAAAACAACAACACAAACTGGAGCTCAAGAATGGAAAATTGCCAAGCCCTTTGGAGGATCTAGTGGGTCAGCCAGGTGTGTGGCTGTATTACTGATGGAAACCTGTATTCCATCCATCTGGCATATGTACAGAAGACTGTTCCACAACAACAGGCCACAGGTACAGCTGGCTGGCCATCAGTTGCATAAACATAAAGCCTGATGAGAGGGTATGGATGGTCCATCACAAGTCATCCCCGGTATCAGAATAGTAATAATAATTATGATTATTGTTGCTGTCAAGTCAGCTCTGACTCATGGTGACCCCGTGTACAACAGAACGAAGCATTGCTGGTCTTGCCCCATCTTCACGATCACTGGTATGCTTGAGTCCATTGTTGCAGCCATTGTGTAGTGCCTTCCAACACGGGACTCATCTCTCAGCACTATATCCGACAATATTCTATTGTGATCCATAAGGTTTTCTTTGGCTAGTTTTTGGGGTAGGTCGCCAGACCCTTCTTCCAGTCTGCCTTAGTCTAGAAGCTCTTCTTAAACTTGTCCACCATGGGTGACTTTGCTGGTATTTGAAATACTGGTGGCATAGCCTCCAGCATCATAGCAACACGCAAGCCACCACAGTATGACAAACTGACAGATGGGTGGTGGAATAATCATTGTGAAAAAACAAAGTCTTCATCATGGCGCCATTAAAAACCTCATTGCCATCAAGTTGATTCCAACTTGGCTTTCGTTATCTGGCTTCACTGAGCCAGAAAATTTGCTTATTTCGTTGATTCTTCACAAGTATCCCATGAGATTGGCAGTTATAATCAGTTTATCCCCATTTTACAGATTAGGGAAACTGAGGCTCAGGGAAGTGGAGCTGCTTGCCCGTGGTCACCTAATTGGTAAGTGGTGGAGCAAACCTAGTTCTCTCTGACTCCAAAGCTAATTGTGTATAATAAAAATAGCACCCAAGTGATGCACTGATTATAATATTTTCACAAATTCAGTAATCAGAAAAGATGACGCATGTTGCCCAAGGATGCACAAGCCAGGACATGAGTGAGGTTGACCCATTGCTCCAAGACGTCCCCAAGAAAGGCTCTAGTTTCACAATAAAGTCACTTTTCTGCCCAAGCCAGAGGACATGGGAACAGCCATTTTAGGGGTGAATGTATCAAATGGTTAGTATGTCTGCCTTTCGCACCATGAATTCTACTTCTCATTACGGGGAAAAACACCTGCGCAGTTGCACAAAGAGCATGCAAAGGAATGCCCACTGCAGCTTCTTGGGGCGAGGTGAAAAGTGGAAACTCAAAAAGATGGTTCGCTCTGGAATCAGACAGCTATTAGCAGGAGCAGTAGATCTGTATGTATTCGCATCAAAAACTCTCCTATGCAATTTATAAAGTACATTTCAGAATGATCCATTCAGAGTGGTATTTTTTATGCATCTTTAAGACTACATATTTAAATATTTATGTGTATGTAAACATTTATATGAATGTAAACTTATAGAAAAATGTCTGGAAGAATACGTTCCTAATGGTAGCATTACTTTTAGGGAAAGAGTAGATTTTGAGAGAAAGTATGAGAGGGGCCTCTTGCATCCTGACTATAAATTCTTCTGATTGTTTGATTTTTATATTCATGTAGGATTCAAATTTCCCACCCCCAGATCAAATTAGGGAGGAGGAAATGGAAGTGGACTCTGAGACTGGTTTTTCAGGGTCAAGACCCAATCCCACCACAAGGCGGGGAGGTTCCGGGCCAGAACCAGAATTGGCTTCTTCCTTCTTTTCCTGCACTTCGTTTTCTTACATTATCCTTCCCCCTGCCCCCCCAAGCAGTTCTGTGAATATCCAGAGTCTTCCTGGATGGGCTTCACAAAAGGTGTGAAATCCTGGAACCATATATATATTTTTTTGGTGGCGGGGGGGGAGTCCACACCTATCATCAGATTCTCCAAGGGACAGCACCACACACGATAAACTGAGCAGCAGATTGATAAATGACAGTTGAACGAACGCACACAAGGGGTTTCCAACCCTCCAAAGCCTAGTCATCTGTTATGGATTGAATTGTGTCCCCCCAAAAGATATGGCAAAGTCCCAATGCCTATTCCTGTGACCCCGTTTGGAAATAGAGTCTTTGAAAGTATTATCGTTAACATGAGGTCATAACTGGAGTAGGGTGGGTCCCAATCACATATGACTGGCGTCCTTATAAAAAAGGAGAGACACAGAGGCAGAGAAACAGAGCGAGGACACCACATGGCACTGCAGCTGTGAGCCAAGGAATGCCTGGAACGACCAGAAGCTAGGAGAAAGGCGTGGAACAGATTCTCAGGACCCTCAGAAGGCATCAACATGGCCGGTAACTTGGACTTCTAGCATCCAGAACTGTGAGACAATACATTTCTGTTGTGTAAAGCCAGTCACTTTCCGGTATTCTATCACGGCAGCTCTAGGAAATAAATACACCACCCCACTGTAGCCTCAAGAACAAGGAGACACAGGAGTTGCCTCATACTGAGGGCTCATCTCATACCAGGAAGCACTGCCAGTGTCCTCCATTAACCCCTCTTCTGACCCAACAAACCCAGGAAGTTTTAACTTTCCCATTACTCAGACAAAAAAATGAAGGCTCAAGCCACACACCTAGTAAGTGGCCTAACTCCAAAATCCACGCCCCAAACCACAGTGAGTCATGGCCTTTTCAAATCCTCATATATTATCATGAGATGTCAAGGCCAGGAGTATGGGTAAAACATCTTAACCCTTAAAGAGACAAGACTGTTCTGGGCCCAGTTGTTCTCTCAAGTGTTTGGGGGCTGTGCCATAAAGGGCCAACTCGACAGGCTTGGGGTGTTCCAAGTCCTGCTTATTTCAAAGAAAGGCCTGCTCCTTGGTAACTTCTAAGCCTGATAAATATGTCTTTGTATACCTGGGGCCATGGGCCACACCAGATAGTTTATGCCCACAGTATGATTTATAGTGGAGGCCTTGGGTCATTTGGGTGAAGGCTGTGTCAGTCTGACCTCTGGTGGCGGGGTAGGAGGGGGGGAGATGGTGTAACTACAGTCAGTCTCTAAGCCTATGTGACTGACCTATATAAACCTCGGACATCAAGGCTCAGGTGAGCTTCCCCGGCTGGCAACACTTTGCACATGTTGTCACACATTGTTGCTGGGAGAATTAAGCTCTGTCCATACGACTCCACTAGGACAGGATAGCTGGAAGCTTGATGTGATTTCTCCTGGACTCTGCCCATGCACCTTTCTCCTTTGCTGATTTCTGTCTGTATCTGTTCACTGTAACAAACCATAACCATAAGCTAACAGCTCTTCTGAGTTCTATGAGTCTTTCTAGTGAATCAGTGAATCCCGGGCGGGTGGTGTTCAGCTGTGTCTTGCACGGACCTATTCTCCAGCTTTTGCTTGTCGCCAATCCACCTGACAAAACTCAACATGGGAAAAAAAAAAATCTATTCACGCTGTAAAGTAAGGCACAGACAAATGAGCTCCTGTTCATTTTATTCTGTTCCCCCGCCACCACCCTGTGAAACAAACAAAATAGAACTGAGAAGGAATCAAAGAAAACCTCATATATTAAATTTTTAAATAGAGTCTTTGAATTCAAAGTTTGGGTGAATAGGAGAGGCACAGGTTGTGGGCCTTGTCACAGCAAACAAAGCCACCAAGGCAGTCGCAAAAATTAAGGAGGATGGCAGATCCGTTTCTTAAAAAAAAGTTCTTGAGGGAAAAAATATAAAATACCTAAGTTTCAAAAGCTGGACTACTTCCCCAGCTTTGCTCTCTGACCTAGTGTGTCCAAAGATAAGAGAGCTTCAAGCTAAGTTTTCAGTGATTTAGCTTTTGCAAACATATGCAAATACATTCCTCATTAGCAGTCCCATTTTGGTGATTAACAGCAAGCAATATGCTTGGATTAGAGGTCCGATTTCCACTCAAATGCAAAGTTTCTTCTCTTCTTGGCAACGGAAAGCCATTTGCAGAGATCTGGAAGGGGGTAAGACTGCATTAGGCTCAGAGTAACAATTCTGAAATAGATCTTTTATATTTATAGGTGTGATTACCAAACGTATGGTCTTCAACTGCATAAGCATGTGAGGTTCTATATATGCATCCCAGATGGCCAGAAAGAATGTGAACAGAAAAACATTTCTTCTCACCCACATTTTAACCCGCATCAACCTGACCTCAAAACACACTGTTCTTATTTGTAAAGAGCAAATGGCAGGGATTATGTAATAAGTACCAATGGATTTCTTGCTTTAGGGGCAAGGAAAGGATTACCATTTGTTCAGGGCTAACTCTGCACCAGGGATTGTCTAAAATGTCTGCATTTGAACAGTAAAGTGAGGGAAAAATCTGGCTTTTGTTAATGAGAAGATTCTGGATTCTAATACTTAATCTTCAGAAAGAGGGTGACAGGGTTAGGGAGAAACATGGAGAAAGGCTGTGTTCAATAGGAAGGTTCTTTTCTTTAGAATTAAACAGAACTCCAGAATGTTGGTGCAGCTCAGGATGCAAGCCTTGGTTAACAACAGAGGCTGGGTTTCTCCAGACTACAGGTTGGTGCAAACTGGATTTAGAGAAAAACCAAAAAATACGCAGATTATTTAAAAATAAGAAGACCAAAATATTAGAATGCAGGTTCGAAACTCTAAGTTCTAGTCTGAGAAGAACAGGGAAAACACCCTTGTAAGTTGGTCCTGACCTCGCTATGGGGCTTCTCACTGTGGGGCTCCCCACAGTCTTCTGATCAGAGAGGCTGGGGATTTAGGGACGAGCTCGCTCACTGAGATTTTAATATCAGCACCCATGTCCACACTGAGTGCCCGGCACTTTACAGCTTACAAGCACACCCTCTTGTGCCAGCCCACCTCATCCCATGACCACCCTCAGAAGGGGCATTTATGAATCGCCGTTCTCCAGATGTGGACAATGGAGGCTAAGAGATGTTAAACCTGCAGAGAGCTCTTAAATCTTTGAATTCCCAAGTTCAGAAGCCGTCTCCCTATCCCTCATCAAAATATAAAAGGATATACATGAGCTGCAAATTGTTCATTAAAGGCAATCTCCAGGGTAGATGACTTTTGGGGGCTTCTGCCACTTGGTGGCTGTGTGGCCCTGGGAAGTTAACTCCTTTCTCTGTGCTTTGGTTTTCTCTTCTGTAAAATGGTAAGAATGGTGCCACCTGCCCCACAGGGCCACTGGGGGTTAAATGAATATCCCATGAGGAGTACCTGGCTCACTGCTGTGAGGGTTATTCTTAGCCCAGAACTCTCTGTTATTAGAACATTAATTGCTTTGGGCCAACCTGATGCTGTTTGTAGTCAAACTTGATGCTGTTTGTAGAAGTCAGATTGGCAGACAGCATTCTGTGCAAAAAATGGTTCTAGAATTCTCTCCATCACGGTGGTCCTTCCTGTTCCCTCCCCAGTGCCAGACAAACTACAGGTCTTTTTCTGGCTGGTTCAGCATCACCCCCACACCCATCCAGAGCCAAGATACTAAGCCTCCATTCTATAAATAGCTCCCCCAGCCTGTCACCATGGAAACTTCTGATGGGGCTGGGTCAGCCCACCTCAGTGGACCCTTCTCCCCAGGGAAGCTCTGCAAAGACAAGGATTTCAGAAAAGTGGCTCCTGGGCTCAGCGGCAGTGGGAGCCCCCAGTGAAGTCCACAGGCCTACCTGGAAATCATGAGCTTCCTAAGTGGGAGGAGGTGCTGTTCTGGTTCACCTGTAGGAAGGTAACACATAGGAAAAGGGGTCACTTCCAGGCGTGTATAGGGGGCGGTCTCGCTGCCCTGTGGTTCACTCTTCAGCATCAACTCGTGCAGGCACTCATTCATTGAATATTTACTGTGCACCTACTACGTGCTGGGGATATTATGGGGGACATACCGGGCCCAGGCCTGTTCTCATGGAGCTTATCTTCCAGTGGGGGATGGAGGCTGCTAAACAAACACAAATGCAAGATAATGTTCAAACCAGGCACTGCAATGAGCTGACTACTCCAGAGAGGAAAAGCCTCTATGAGGCAATGACATTTAAGCCAAGATCTGTAAGAGGAGAAAGAACCTGGCCATGCAAAGCTCTGGGTGGAAAAGCATTCCAGGCCGAGGGAACAGCCAAGACCTGGAGGCAGGAGGGTGTGGCTGGAGATGAGGGACCCAGGGGGGGCAGTGGAGGAGGTGAAGGGGAGAGGTCAGGCTTTGATGCAGTTTGTAGGGCAGTTCGCCTGAGGACAGCAGTGTTCACCAGGATAGGAATATGTTACCCATTCATAACTTGCTCGTGTTGTTCGCTGTTGTCAAGCTGGCCCCGGACTCATGGTGACCCCATGCACAACGGAACAAAACACTGCCTGGTGCTGCACTATCCTCATGATTGGTTGTGAATTGGGCTGTTGTGATCCATAGAGTTTTCACTGGCTGATTTTTGAAAGTAGGTCGCCAGGTCTTTCTTCCTAGTCCGTCTTAGTCTGGGACCTCTGCTGAAACCTGTTCAGCATCATAGCAACATGCAAGCCTCCACTGACAGAAGGGGTGGTAGCTGCACATAAAGTGCACCGGCCGGGAACTGAAACCAGGTCTCCTGCACAGAAGGTGAGAATTCTACCACCGAACCACCACTGCCTCATGATTTTGCTCCTTACAATACAAAAAACCAGTCCTGGGCTACCCTAGACATCTGGTGTATGCCATACACTGCAGGAGGATATAAGCTAGTCCAACTCTTTTACAAAGCAATTTTAGCCTTGTCCTCCAAGAGCCTTTAAAAGATCCAGACCCTTCCACTCACTGACTCCACTCTTAAAAAAGTATTCTAAGGGAATAATTCAACAGAGGCCCCTAGCCTGCAAAAGAGAGGCAAAATCAGGGTGATACGGGCATGCTATCATTCACAGCAGTGAAAAAACTAGAAACAATCTTAGGGAAGCAGTTAAATAAACGGTGGCATATGAGTACAATGTAAGTATCCAAAATGGTAATAGGGAAACTCGAATGATGGTAAAACATTAAGAAAGCAAACCAAGGCAGCTCACACATCAGAACTGCAACTAATGCAAAATGGATATTCAGGTGGGCAAAAGGCAAACACAAACAAGTGAAAACAGTTTCGATTGTGGATAATCCCCCCCACCCTCAATTCTGTTTCTAATTCTTGTTACATCATCTTTTTGGTTAAAACAAGTACTAGAGTAGCGCTCACTAGTTTTGGCAATGCTTTTTCACAGTGGGAAGACATAGGCACAGGCACACACAGGGTCTCTGATTCCCACAAAGAGAGCACGGGCCCCTCCTCAAACTATGAAATGCTTAAAAGCTGTGGCCCTGGGCGCTCAGAGTTCATTAATTTGATAATTAAACTGGGGACGGGTATAGGGTGGCCCGCTCCTTGTTTTCCCAAATTAAATAAAATACACACATGAACTAAAACTACTAATTTTAGCACCACCATTTCATTTAGCAGGGGGGATTTTAATACCAAAAAAAAAAAAAAAAAAAGATGGCTATCATGTCAGCCCACCACCCGTCTGTCAGTTTGTCCTACTGTAGTTTCTTGCATGTTGCTGTGATGCTAGAAGTTATGCCACCGGTATTGCAAATACCAGTAGGGTCACTCATGGTGGACAGCTCTCAGTGGAGCTTCCAGACTAAGACAGGCTAGGAAGAAAGGCTTGGCGATCTACTTCCAAAAATGAGCCAATGAAAACCTTAGGGATCATAACAGAATATTGGAAACATCATCAGAGGGGATCAATCACTGGAGGAGGACATCATGTTTGGTGAGCCAGAAGGCCAGTGATGGCAAGAGTGACTTTGGTGAGATGGATTGGCACAACAGCCAAATGGATGGATCTGCACATGCTACGGATTATGAGGAAGACGTACGACTGGCCAGCATTTCATTCTGTTGCACGTAAGGGTCACCATGAGTCGAAGCTGACTCAACGGCAGCTATCCATCTATAATCGCAGTAAAAGGCAGTCCTACTGGACATGGAGCATCGCCCACCTCTCAGGGACATACATAGGAGGCTCAGCGGGCAGAGCCACGGGATGCACATGGGGGCGCAGGTGCCAATGTATATCTGCACCCGCACACGTATACACACTGTAGGTCCCTCTATGGCTCTCATTTTTTGGTAGACGGGTGAAAATGTTGCACTGGGTGATATTTAGGAACTGCTGCTTAAATAAAACTGAATGTAAGTCTAGACAGAAAGCGTGACAGAAAGCCCCTTCCAACTGCTCTCAAGCCAGGAGACGAAGTGAAGGAAGAGGGTCAGGCTGAAGGGCTGGTGAGATTTGGCCACTTGGAGATCCTGTGCCCCCCTCCCCGCAACTTTACAAAGGGGAAACTGTGACAGACTGGAGAAGTACAGCATCCAAGGGCATACAGGAAGCTAGTGCACAGCCAGGAGAACCAGAATTCTGAATTACCATTGGGGTTTCTAACCTGAAAATACCCTTTAAGATTGGCTGGTGTTTTGTAGTCCCCTTTTAAGACCTAGGAAAGAGAAAAAAAAAAAAATATCACTCTTAAGCAAATTAAAAAAAAAAAAAAATTTAGTCCATCATCCTCCCTACATCCATCCAACAAATATTTATTGAGCTCACTTATTCCGGCATTATTCCAAGCACTGGGTGTACAACTTTAACAAGACAAATAAAATTCCTGTTCTTCTAGAACTTCCAGTTCTACAGGCAGAGTCAGACAATATACAAGTAGTAACAAACACAAATAAACAAGAACATATCAAGCACTGGGAAGTGCTATGAAGAAAGGCAGTCAAAGGGATGTGATCAGGAATAACCAGGGGGCTTCTTTTGGTTGGATGCTCAAGAAGGGCCTCTTAGAACATGTGACCTTTGAGCTGAGCCCTGAATGACAAGGGAAACCAGCCAGGCTAAGCTCTGAAGAGGATGTTCCAGGCACAGGAGACAGCTAGGGCAAAGGTTCTGAGATGGGAACCAAAAATTCTGGGCCTTTTTACTATCTCTTGGTATGGAAGGCACCATATAGACCAACCCACACTGTCCAACAGAAAATATAATACGAATTACAGATACAATTTGAAATTTTCTAGTAACCATATTAGAAAAATAAGAAGAAACATGTGAAATTAAAATTTAATAATATTGACAATATATTTTATTTAATCTATCTAAAAATATTATTTCAATATAAAAACTACTGGGATAATTTACACATACATATATATATTTTAGCCACAAAGGCTTGTTTTTTGCCCAAGTTTTTGAAATCCCGTGTGTACTTTACACTTACAGCAGCTTTCAATTTAGACCAGCCACATTTCATGGGCTCAAGAGCCACACGTTGCTAGTGGCTACCATACTGGACATTGCAGGTATATACGATTTCATTATTGTACTCATAAAGGAAAACAAAAGCAGAAAACAAGATGAGATTAGTGCACAACTGGGTCTGCTATTAGATGCTGTAGTGTCTGACAGATAGGCCACCAGTTGGGTTTAAGTGTCCTTGCAGCCCAAGTGAAAATGGAAATACAAGCAGTTGTATGATTCGCCCTGTCCATCAGATAGAAGCAAACCAGTGGCTCAGGAATCAAGAGATTGTTTTCTCAGGCAGCCCCTGCCGAAGCCCGAGAGCCCATCCTCATGTGTGCACGTGCACTTACCCGGTGTGTATTGTTGATGACGATGGGGTCAGGGTTGCCGTAGTTGGGTGGGTTTGCATAGGGGTCATAGCCGAGCCGAGCCAGCATGGGGGCGATCTGGGCCATGTCTCTCACCACATCCCCAGGGATGTGGCCGATCCACTTGGAGAGTGCTTCCAGGTTCACGGGCTTGATGACCTGGTCTGTGGACCGCTCTATCCTGGGGAGACAGGACAGGCTGGACTGGGCAAGGGCAAACCCAGACAGAGCCTTGGAGGCCTTCCCTGCTCAGTGTTCTGGGACAGCAGCAAAGGTTAGGGAGACCCGGCCCCCAGCCTAGCGCTGCCACCATCAGATGTGAGACGGTAGGTGAGTCACTTTGCCTTATCATACCTCCTCTGTACAATGGGGTAAGCGTATGTGGTGGGAAGCTGGAAGAAAGTACTAGGCAGTGCACGCTGCTGGTTGGCGAATAAATTCTGCTCCCTTGACTTCCCTGATTTTGTGCAAATAACTTTGTATTTATACAACTAACATGAACATTTTGTCAAAAAAAGATTATAAAACTTTAAAGATAAAGCTAGAATTAACCATTCCTAGTCCATAACTCCCTACGGTACGCAGTCTTAGCATTTTAGGAGCCCCTGGGTGGCGCAAACAGTTAAGTGCAAAGCTACTAACCAAAAGGTTGGTAGTTCGAACCCAATCAGAGGTGCCTCAGAAGAAAGGCCTGGTGATCTTCTGAAAAATCACAGCCATGAAAATCCTTCAGAACACAGTTCTCACGGGGTCACCATGAGTTGGAACTGACTTGATGACAACTGGTTTTTCTTTGCATTTTGGAGTACATCTCACCTTTTCAATCCTTTTGTCTGTGCCTTAAATAGTAGAATGGTTAAAAGCAGACTCTGGAGCCAGACTGCCTAGGTTCACATGCCTGCTGTACCACCACTAGCTGGGTGGCCATGGGTGAGTTACTTCACCTTTCTGAGCCTCAGTTTTCTCATCTATAAAATAGGACTAACAGTACCTACCTCACTGGGCTGTCACAAAGATTAAATGAGTTAATACAAGGAAAGAGCTTAGAAGAGTATACAGCATATTATAAGCTCTCGATAAGCATTAGCAACCACACACACACAGGAAAAATCTATAAATCTATTGTTTTATTTGCAGGTTTTAAAACAAATTATATGCTATATGTATTATTCTGGTTTTTTTTTTTCCACTCAATAATATCTCTCTTTTTTTTTCTTCAGCCATGTAGCATTCTATAGCATGAATATAGGATAGCTTACTTTTCCATTCCCCTAGAAACGTACATTTACATTGTTTCCAGCCTTTTACTGCTACAAAGTAACAACCATCATCACCTGGGTGCCTCCTTGCACTCCCCTGTAACAGACCTCCCAAGTCACCCAAATCCTGAAGATCTTACCACTTACAATTCAGACACCTTGTAGGATAAGAGGGTGGGGATCAAAGACATATTTCTAGATGCTTCCATCGCAACGAAGACATGACTTGGGGAAGAAGAACAGAAACAGAAAGATGTGGCAAAAGGAAGACAGGCCTGGCAATAAGGAGAACTGGGGAAGGTGAAAGGGTATGGAGTGGTAAAAGGAGCATGGATCTGAAGTCTGGAGACGTGGATTTAAACTCAGCTCTTCCTAATGTGTCGAAAGTCTCAAGTGTGTTCATGGCCTTTGGCACACACTTGTATCTCCAGGGCTTTAATGATACAGAATAAAGTGACCGTATCCCAGAACATTCCTGGGAACAATGCTTGATAAGTGTCAATGAACCTAGAAATAACCTAAGTGCCCAACAATACGATATGTTAAATAGAACATAGTAATCATGTACTGGAATAGTATACAGCCATTCAAAATGACGTCACAGCAGCATGCTGGATGCCATGGGTGAGTGGTCCCACAGGCAAAGCGAATAAAGGTTACAAAGTCCTAAGTTCAGTAGAACTCCAGTTTTATCAATATGTGCTGACAGAGGACCAGAAGGCCATATATCAAAATATGGATGGTGGGATGATGGGTTGTACTTCCATTCTTTTTTGTGTACCCAAAACCCTCCACTGTCAAGTCGATTCTGACTCATAGCGACCCTACAGGACAGAGTAGAACTGCCCCATAGGGTTTCCAAGGAGCGGCTGGTGGATTCAAACTGCTGACCTTTTGGTTAACAACCAGATACTTAATCACTGCACCACCAGGGCTCCTCTTTTTTGTATATTCCCCAATTTTCTACAATAAAGATATATCCCTTTGGTAATCTGATTTTTTGTCATGACAATTTACAAAACCCCAGCTCCAGCACTAACAGTATCTCATTCTTTTTTTCCAACTGTGTAGCATTTCATATTATGAATGGATGTGTGGTGAAATGCGTTCCTTTGTGTGGCCTTTTGCCTTGGTCTGGGAAAATATCTAGACAGATTTTTCTCCTAAGCCCTGAGGAGTTACCTTTGCCCTAGTTTTCTACCCTAGAGGGTTTGCTACTTTTGTCCAGGTTGATTGACATTTCCTGGGCAAGCTGTAAACAATCTAACTTTTTGTCGGGCCCCGGGCTGCAGCCTGCCCTGTGACTGGTATGCACCTTGCAGGGATTAGTCAATATACTATGTAAATGAAGTGACTATGGACTATGCAAGTAAAATAAAAACAAAAATATGGACTACTTCCTACTATGCAAATGAAGTGTCTGGGGCCTACCGTGAGGGGATTGGTCACTTTGTGGCCCTCACTGGAAGAGGTCATGCCTTGAAATTGGAATTGACAAGGATTTGTGTATATATATGCAGCCAGCCCCACAGAAAGAAGCAGAAGAAGAGAGAAGAAACAGAGAGGAGGCAAGGAACCTCCTAAAACAGCTGTAACAAAGGTCAAGGGCTGTAACACTGAAGGCGGGGACAGGCTCAGAAGTGGCCCTGAGGCAGAATCAATGGATACAGATGGCAGAGCCAAGAGAGGCCTATCCTGAGGGGGCCTAGGGGAGGCCTATCCTGAGGGGGCCTAGGGGAGGCCTATCCTGAGGGGGCCTAGGGGAGGCCTATCCTGAGGGGGCCTAGGGGAGGCCTATCCTGAGGGGGCCTAGGGGAGGCCTATCCTGAGGGGGCCTAGGGGAGGCCTATCCTGAGGGGGCCTAGGGGAGGCCTATCCTGAGGGGGCCTAGGGGAGGCCTATCCTGAGGGGGCCTAGGGGAGGCCTATCCTGAGGGGGCCTAGGGGAGGCCTATCCTGAGGGGGCCTAGGGGAGGCCTATCCTGAGGGGGCTGAGAGGAAGGCTGCACAGATGACAGGAGCAGAAGAGAGCTGTCCTGTGCTGAAGAAGGGGGACTTTGCCTTCACGCTCCCTGATCCTGATCCTGAGTTGTAGCCTGTTGGTTCTGATCCCTAGTTGTACCCTGTTACTTCCTTAATAAACCACCCAACTGTAAGTATGGTCTAGGAGTTCACTGTGGCCAATGCAATAAATTATCAAACCCAGAAGAGATGTGGAGAAGGCCCAGGGAAGGACAGTGTCAGAACTGGTAAAAAGGTTGGATGGTGGAGGTATGTCTGACCTCTACCTCATGGGAGTCAGCTTTGGGTTGATCCTGGTCATTATCCCCCCTGAAGTTAGACAGGTTCTAATGTTACTACTACCATTGTTATACAATATGATAGCTTATTTTTGCATACCCCTAGAAATGGATAGCACCAACTGGCTGGGATGCCCAGCGTGTGGGCACTCTACTGCTACTGGGAGAGCTGCTTCAAGCCTCCAGCTCTGCTCATGGCCCAGACCTCTTGGGGATGGAGCCTAATAGGCACCAGCCATGGAAGAAAGGGTGTTATGGATCAAATTGTCTCCCTAAAATAAGTGTTGGAATCCTATAACCTCTATTAAAAAAAACAACAACTCTGTTGCCATCAAGTTGATTCCAACTCATAGCAACCCCATGTGTTACAGAGTAGAACTGAGTTCTATAGGGTTTTCTTGGCTATAATCTTTACAGAAGCAGATTACCAGGACTTTCTTCCATGGAGCTGCTGGGTGGGTTTGTATTGTCAATCTTTAGGTTAGCAACCAATCACAAACCACTTGCGCCACCCACACTCCTTATAACCCCTATACCTGTGAATGTAACGTAATTATCTTACATCTAATGTAATATAATGTAATTATCTTCTATAACATAATCTAACATAATATAATCCATCAATCAGTTGAGGTCATACCAGTGGATCCTAAACCTAATCACTTCAGAGTTATATAAAGAGCAGCACAGACACAGAGACACACAAATACACGCACACACACACAGTGGAAGACAGATGCCAGGTGAGGATCACCTATAAGCCAAGGAACCCAGGAATGCCCAGGGCTACCGACAAGGAAGGAATCGACACAGCCAGGACCTTGATTTGGACGTTCAGCCTCCAGAACTGTGAGAAAGCAAATTCCTGATCTTTAAAGCCACCCACTTGTGGTGGCAGCATTAGGTAACTGAGACAAAGGGGAAGACCGCCCTTGTGCTGGGCACTCAAGGATACCCTAGTCTGATCGGGGTAGAGATGTGCAGGAACAGCACGCTCCACTCCTACATCCTTCGTGTGCTCTGGGTCTCAGGTGAAGGATGGCCTCCCAACAGGATGAAGGCTGAGGGCAAAGGTCAGAGGGAAAGAGAGAGGAAGGAAGGCGGGGTCCAGGACACAGAGAGCTTAAGCGCATACACTTCGGAATCTGACAGACCTGGGTTTAAATCCCAGTGCCATACTTTGCTATCTGGGTGGCCTTAGGCCAGTGACTTCTCTCTGAGATGCAGATTCCTCATCTGTAAAATAGGGATAAGAATAGTTCCTACATCCTCAGATTGTTGTGAGGATTAAAGATGATGTTTGTTGGGTTTAACCCAGTGCTTCGCACCTAGCAGGCGCTTAAGAAATGGTAATGATGGTGAGGCTGATGAAGTGTTCCAGGAACAGCAGTATCAACACTGAAATAATAATCACCACCACCATAAGAGCAGCAGTAATAATAGCAGCACTTAAAACGTATTAGGAGTCCCTGGGTAGTACAAATGGTTAATGCGCATGGCTGCTAATCAAAAGGTTGGCGGTTCGAGGCCAACCAGGGGTGCCTTAGAAGAAAGGCCTGGTAATCTACTTCCAAAAAACCAGCCACTGAAAACCCTATGGAGCACAGTTCTAGTCTGACACACATGAGGTTGCCATGAGTTGGCGTCAACTCGACAACAACTGGTTAACATGTATTAACTTATGTGATGCTCACAGGTACCTATGAGGTAGGCGGATTACATCTCCACGTTACTGATGAGAAAACAGAGGCACAGAGAGGTTGTCACTTGCCCAAGAACACACAGTTAGGAAGTGGTGTTGCTGGGATTCAAATCCAGACAGCCTGGTTCCAGAATCTGTGCTCTGAACCTGTCTCCACCTCTGCCTTACTACAGAGCACGTTCAAATGTTTGCTGATTCTTCTGGAAAAGACAGGAGTGACTGTCCCCCTTTTTTGGATACTGAAACTGAGGCTCAGAGAGGAACAGTGACTTATCCGATCCCATAGAGCTAAGAGGTAGGCGATCCTGTTGGAGGCTCTGCTTTTAATCGGCCCCTTCACAGATCTACCGAGAAGGCGGAGGCTCAGAGAGGTATAGTAACTTGCCCCAGGCCACACAGCTTGGGGAGGCAGCAGAGTCAAGCTTCCTACCAGGTCCCTCCAACCCCAGGACCAGGCAGGGGGTGGGCAGAGGCATTAGGGTACCACTCACTTGGACAGGGAGACGCCACCCGGCTTGCCAATGAGGTCCTCATGGTGCAGGACAGCGTCACTCCAGGTGATGCCAAGGAAGTCGAGGATGAGCTTGAGGGATCGCTGGGGGTGCAGCACCAGCTGCTCGTAGTACACAGGCAGGCACTTGTCCCTGCCAACCTCCAGGCACTGGGTGTACATCACCTCGATGGCCTTGTTCCACTTGGTGAGGCAGTCGCGGTAGCTGCTGAGGTCGAAACCGGCGATGGTGACCTTGCGCGTGATCATGGAGTGCACAGAGGCCCGGCCATCCCGCACCATCAGCAGAAACTTAGAGTTGGGGAACAGGCGCGACAGGTAGACGGAGGACTTGAGTGTGAAGGGGTCCTTGTTGCACAGCACGCGGGCCGGCTCGCCATGCTTGGCAATCACCTCCAGGATGAAGGCCTGCATGGCAGCGTCCAGCACTTCATCTGTCACACCTGCCTCGTCCAGCCGCAGCTTCTCGCGGCCTGACTTGGACCAGGCCTGGCGCATGGCCAGCACGCGGGGGATGATGCGGGTCTCCTCGCCGCAGCGCACCTCAGGGTGGGCGTCCAGCATGGCGCGCATCAGCGTGGTGCCGCTGCGGGGCACACCGCCCACGAAGATGAGCGGCATGGCCTTGCCATAGCGGTACTCCACGTGGTTCGTGCCCACTATCACCAGCTCCTCCTGCTCCGGTCGCATGGCCCGCCGGGGGTTCCGTGGGCCCGCAAGCACCGCCCGGCACTCCAGCACCTGCTGGCCCAGCTGGACCGCCAGCACCAAGGCCAAGGCACAGCCAGCCACCAGCAGCAGCCTCCGCACTGACAGGCGCATGCTGGGCCGGGGGTGGGGCAGGCCCGGCCTGGGGGCCCGCTTCAGCGACTGGTCAGCGGGCTGCTGGCCAGGTTCACATCTGGGGAAAGAGACACACACAACATCAGAGAAGTGTGCGGGTTGCAGGCCCTTCACAATACAAACCCCAGTGATAACGAGCATACAAGACTGACATTAACAGCAGATGTGTTTCATGAGCACTCACTAGGGTACTGTACCCATCTGAGCTTGTGGCATTCTCTGACAACCCTGGGGAGAGGGTATGATTACCACCCCAGAGGACTCTGAGGCTGGATTCAAATCCCGTCTCGCCACTTTCTACTGGGGGACCGTGGCCAGTTCCTTACCGTCTCAGTGCACCAGTTTCCTCATCTGATAGATGAAAAGTGATTATTGTTGTTGTTGTGTGCCATTGAAAAAATGGTATGGTGGCAGCATCTGACCTCCTCATCTATCTTCACAAGCAGGGAGAAGGTCACTGTCAGCATCAATAGCCTAAGGCTGCTTGCTGAGGTGGAGATCAGACATACTCCACCTTCCAACCTTTTTACCAACTCTGACACCAGCTGTCCCTCCCCCAACACTCTCGACTTCTCTGCTGGGTTCCATAATTCGTTGCAATGGCCACAAAGAACTCACAAACCATACTCACAGTTATGGGGTTTATTAGGGAGGTGACAGGTTACAATTCAGGATCAGGAACGGCTCAGGATACAGTTCTGTGATCAGGACACCCTCTTCTTAGCCGTGTCCACAGGCAGACCTCTCCCTGGCCCTTGGCCCCTCGGCCCGGCCTCTGCCCTACTTGGGCAAGTAATCTTTAGCTCCACTAATAAGTGCCTGGGGATGCCCCACTCTGCCAGTAAGCCTTGGCCCAAAGGAGCTCAATTCTCTTGCTCCATGGGTCGGCAAGCCTAGCTCTGCCAACAGATGCCCGGAGGCACCCTGCTCTGCCAGGAAGCCTCCTGCTCAAAGGCGCTGCCATGGATTGTGTCCCCCCAGAATATCTGTCAACTTGGCTAGGTCATGATTCCCAGTATTGTATGATTGTCTACCATTCCGTCATCTGATGTGATTTCCCTATGTGTTGTATATTCTGTCACTGTGATGTAATAAGATGGATTAATGGCAGTTATACTGATGAGGTCTGCAAGATTAGATAATGTCTTAAGCCAATCTCTTTTGAGACATAAAAGAGAGAAGCAAGCAGAGAGACAGGGGGACTTCATACCACGAAGAAAGCAGTGCCAGGAGCAGAGCACGTCCTTTGGACCTGAGGTTCCTGTGCTGAGATGCTCCTAGACCAAGGGAAGACTGATGACACAGACCTTCCTCCAGAGCAGACAGAGAAAGCCTTCCCCTGGAACTGACGTCCTGAATTTGGACTTGTAACCTACTAGACTGTGAGAGAATAAATTTCTCTTTGTTGAAGCTATCCACTTGTGTTATTTCTGCTATAGCAGCACTAGGTGACTAAGACAGGCGCTCAGCTCTCTTGCTCTGTAGGTTGGCACATCCACTGTAACCACCGGGAAGCCCACCGCCCCATCTCGTGTTGGTTTCCTGGTTCTGCTGCTGCTGTTTCTCTACCACTGCTTCTTGCCATCTCGCACTGTCTCCGGTGTTACAGCTCTGGCTCCTGGGTCTAGGAGGTTCTCAGTGCAGGGAACCCAGGTCCAAAGGACACACTCCACTCCAGTCTCTTCTTCTTGGTGGTAGTGAGGTCCTCCCCTTGTTCTGGGATTGACTCTCTTTTATAAGCACAGCAGGATGGGAAAACTGACCAATCCCCTCGTTAGCGTTCCATACGCTTTATTTGCATGGTCCCACCCCACAACAGGGGTTCCATGCACCTCACTTGCATTCTTAGCAGGCTGTCCAAGCCCCTTGTTGGGCCACAAACACCGTATTTGCCTAGTCCCACCCAATCATTTTGTGGGAGTCACAAAGACTATGGACAGAAGGGCCATATGAAGTAATTCAGTGCACCGCAGTCACCGAATCTATTCTGACTCACAGTGACCCCACGTGTCAGAGCAGAACTGCCCCATAGGGTTTCCCAGGCTGTGATATTTATGGGAGCAGATCACCAGGTCTTTCCCCTGTGAAGCTGTTGGGTGGGTTAGAACTGCTAACCTTTCAGTTAGCAGCTGAGTGCTTAACCACTGTGCTACCAGAGCTCCTTTGGAGAAAGTGATAGTTATTATAAACTTTACTATCAAAATGGGGCAAATACTAATCCACTAGAATCAGATTCCAACAGTATGTCCATTCCATAAGGGTAAGGCCTTTTGTTTGTCTTGCTCACTGCTGTCTCCCCAGCTCCTAGCACAGAGGCTGGTGCTGAAGGTGCTCAGTAAAAAAATTATGGAATCCCCTAGATTGAATGAGCAGGGTCTGGCACAGAGTAAGTGCTGGGAAATTATCACTGTAGAGACAGAAGAAGAAACAGAGGCACAGAGAGGTTGTATAACTTGTTCAGCTACCCGGCTGGTAAGCAGTCAAGCCAGTACCCAGGATTCGAACACAGGCCTCCCAGGTACAGTGTCTGAAGACTCAGAATATCCTGGTCTGGATTTCTTCCAGCATCACCACTCATTCACCCTCTCTCTCTTTTTTAAATTGTGATTATATATAACATTTGAACCATTTTTAAGTGTACATTACAGTGGCATTAATTACAATCACAATGCTGTGCAACATCACCACATTTCCAACACTTTTTTTTCCACGTCCAATAGAAACTCTACCGATTAAGCAATGCATGCATTCATTCTTCACTCAGTAAATGTTTATTAAGCACTAAAAAGTGCCAGGTACTGTCCTCGGTACTAGAGATAGGACAGTGGGAAGGCCTCTGACCTCAAGAGGGGGAAGCAGATAACACATAAGCAGTGCACAGACTGTGAGAACCAGAGGGGCCGGTGTGTGAAGATGTGTTGGAAGGGCGTTCCAGGCAGAGGGAACAGAAGGTGCAAAGGCCCTGAGGTAGGAGAGGGCTTGGGGTGTTCGAGAACCTGAGAGGAGGCTGCTGGGGCTCGAGGGGGAGAGGAGAGATGGTGGCAGCAGCCAGGCAGGGCCTTGGGGACAGGAGAAGGAGCTGGCTTACTCTATGGGCCACCCCTGGGGGACTGTGGCTGGCTGCTATGGGAAGCAGGCCCACAGGGGCAAGAATAGAGGTCCAGAGAGAAGATAGGAGGCTCCTGCAGGCATCCTGGAGGGACTCAGGGACTGTGGGGATGATGGTGGGGACTGGAGGATTTAGGGCATGAACTACAACCCCAAGCCTACACTCTTCACCCCTTTCCAGTGCTGCAAAGAAAGAAGACTGACTTCAGTGGCAATTCCTCAGGGGCTTATTTGAAAAAAGCAGGGGCCCACCCAGCCCAGGCACCTCGAGTGACAAATCTGTTCTCTTCCCCAGTTCACGCTGAGGACCCTCAATTTTGCAACCCTGAGCTCAAAGCAGAAGGTGTAGACTTGGACGCTGAACAGACACTCAGCCAATCTCAGGCCACCCCTAGCCCTTCTCAGCCTCACTCTTGCTGTGTCTCTGAGCCTTAGTTTTCTCCACTTGCCCCTTGAGGGCTTGAGGTCTCTGATGGAGTCAGGCAAGTCTGAGTTCAAATCCCAGCTCTGCCACTTTTGGGCAACAGGCTTAACTTCTCTGAGCCTTATCTGTAACGTGGGCCTATAAGTGTCAACCTCAGTGGGTTTTTGTAAACATTAAACAACTGGGTGGTGAAAATGGTTAACATGCTTGGCTGCTAACCAAAAGGTTGGAGATTCGAGTCCACTCAGAGGCACCTTAGAAGAAAGGCCTGGCGGTCTACTTTTGAAAAATCAGCCATTGAAAACTCTATGGAGCACAGTTCTACCCTGACACACGAGGTCACCACGAGTTAGAATTCACTCGAAGGCAACTGCTTTTTTGTTAACAAGGAAAGTACTTAAGAACACACCCAGCACACAACAGTGACCATTCTAAAAAATCTTAGTGGTATCTACTATTATTGGTTATTTATTTCTTCTGACATTTAATGGAGCCCTGGTGGCACAGTGGTTAAGAGGCTCGGCTGTTAACCAAAAGGTTGGCAGTTCGAATCCACCAGCCACTCCTTGGAAACCCCATGGGACAGTTCTACTCTGTCCTACAGGATCGCTATGAGTCAGACTCGACTCAGTGGCAACAGGTTTGGTTTTGATTTGGTATGCTGGGAGTTGGGCTCTGGAGTTAAGCCTCCAGGTCTAATCACCTATTTGTGGACCCACACCTAGGAGGGAGTGAGGAGTTCTGCCTGAGTAGGTGAGGGAAGACTTCCTGTAGGAGGTGGTCTTCATCCTTAGTTTTGAACAGTGGATAGGAAACAGCCAGGTGGAGATGGGAGAAGGCTGTTCTCAGCAAGGGGATCAGCCACTACAAAGGCACAGAGGCACAAAAGGACCCAGAATGACTGCACCAAAGGACCTGGTTCATAGCTGGGCCAATTTACCCATGGGCTTGGACTCCATGGGCCCCTTGTGGAAAATAAATGGCAAAGCCGAGGGGATGGACTGTCTCTGGCGAGGGTGGAAACTGCGGAGGCTCTGGCACTTCCTGGCCTTGAGGCTTTGGGAGAGTCACTTCCTCCTCTAAGCCACAGTTTCCTTAGCAGAAAAATAGGGGTGGGGCCACTGACCTCAAAAGCTTCTGTGGAGTTTTGCGGGGCAAAGATAAAGCAGAGATGGGTAGCACCTTGGGGTCACTGACCTCTCTGAGCATCAGTTAACAGCTGGGGAAATGCACTGTTAACATTTTCTGACGATGTTGGGGGTTTCATACCAAAAAAAAAAAACAACCCAGTTTCCATACAGTTGATTCCAACTCATGGTGACTCCATGTGTGTCAGAGTAGAACTGTGCTCCATAGGGCTCTCAAGGTTGTGACCTTTTGGAAGCAGATCACCAGGCCTTTCTTCTGAAGTGCCTCTGGGTGGGCTCAAACGGCCAACCTTTGTGTTAGCAATCAACTGCTTAATTGTTTGCTGCCACCCAGGGCCTTGGGGGGTTCACAGGTGCCCTCAGCCAGGGACTGGGATGGAGAAATCTCATTCCAGGACTACTCTACGGGGGGCTAGACAGGCCATAAAGCCACCCAGAAACCCTTCTGAGGACCCCTGGCCGCTTCAAGCACTCACTGAGATTTTCCCCAGGGACCAGACTCATTAACATCTTGGTGTCAGTGTCCTGGAGGACTGTCAATCACATTTTAGTTTAAATTAGTGTATTCAGCCTATCTGTCTGACACTCAGGAGTGAGTGAGGGAATGGAGATTTTGGGGAACTGACGGGGGTAGAGGTGCAGAGAAGGGGAGGAAGGGGAGTAACCTGGAATCAGAAAGCTGCTTCCAGAAAGAGGAGGTGTGGGATGCATGCCACTGTGTGTGTTGTGTTTGGGAGTGGCAGGGAGAAAGTACAGTGGATGTGTGTGTGGCTATGTGTGTAGGTCTATGGGTGGTATCTGTGTGTATGTGTGTATGTGTGTGTGGTAGGTGTGTGGAAGGAGGAT
This sequence comes from Dugong dugon, assembly GCA_030035585.1. Classification (NCBI taxonomy): domain Eukaryota; kingdom Metazoa; phylum Chordata; class Mammalia; order Sirenia; family Dugongidae; genus Dugong; species Dugong dugon. The sequence continues at coordinate 26,615,178 of CM057476.1, read as the reverse complement.
GAGCATGGCCAAGACTGTGTTTGTGTGGCTATATGTGCATGAGTGTCGGGGTGGGTGTCTGGGGTCTGTGTTTTTGTGTGTATGGATATATGTGTGTGGGGTATGTAGGTGTGGGGGGTAGGTATGGCGGGAGGGTGTGGGAGGTCTGTGGGTGTGAGTCTCTGTGGATGTGGATGTGTGTGTATTATCAAAATTAATAGAAGGTGGAGTTAAATTTTAAGAAAATGATTGCAGTTTACTCTTATCATGATTTGCAAACTAGGGAAGCACTCTCCACTCAAAGCTGACAATGTCCCTGAAGAGAGGGTTTTGCACAGGTTTTTAGCACAGCAACAACCATGAGGATGGCGCAGGACCAGGCACTGTTTCGTTCTGTTGTACATAGGGTTGCTAGGAGTCAGAACTGACTTGACCACCGGCTCCTAACAACAACAATACAGACGTAGGTTAGAAATAATTAGGTACAGAACACACGTTATTTATCTCTCTTGGAGCTCAATCATGTTTGATCAAGTGAACTAGGTACAGAACAAAAAGTTACATATTTCTCTAGGGAGAGCAATTCACGTTTGATCAAGGTGAATCAAGGCAAACCCTTCTATGCCATTAAAATGATTATCTTTGTCAGAAAGAACTGCTTCTTCTATTGGAAATATTTTACTAATCAACCACTGAAGACAAGTGATTTGGTTATGGAAAATTTTTGTGGTTTTGAGTCCTAAGGCGAAGACAAGTCAGGGTAATGATTCGTGGACTATTGCTCTCAGAGGTTCCAGCAAGTCTGAAATCTGTGAGAAGTTTAATTTTGCTCTTACAGTATGTACACGTGAGATGTGTGTGTGTCTGTGTGTAAGCATGTGTGTGGGGAGGGTGTGTGTGTTTGTATACGTATGTGTGTTGGTATGTGTCTGTGTTTCTGTGTGTGAAATGTGCGTGTGTCTATGTGTGTGTCTCTGTGTGGGATGTGTGTACGTCTGTGTGTGGGAGGTGTGTGTGTGTCTGTGTGTATGTATGTGTGTTGGTATGTGTCTGTGTTTCTGTGTCAAATGTGTGTGTCTGTGTGGTAGGTGTGTGTATGGGGTGGCTGCATGTGTATATGTGTGTGGTATGTGTCTGTGTTTCTGTATGTGTGTTTGTGGGAGGTGTGTGTGTGTATGTACGTGTGTGGGAGGTATGCATGTGTGTGGTATGTGTCTGTTTTTCCGTGTATGTGTATGTATGTGTGTGGGAGGTGTGTGTGTATGTATGTGTGGGGAGGTGCGTGTATGTGTATGCACACGTGTGGGATGTCGTGTGTGTCTGTGTGTGGGAGGCGTGTGTGCATAGACAAGCTTGTGTTTGGGGTTGGAGGTAATTTTGGACACTGAATACCTGGGGGAAAGGCCTGGAAGAAGGAATAAATAAAATTAGGAAAACATTATCAAAAGACCATTTTTGCTTAATATGGACCATTCATTTGACAAGAGCACTTAAGCGTTTGATAAAATGTCTGAGTTTTGTGTTTTTACATTTATTGAGTACTTACTCCGCTAAAGCATTTTCCATGCATCATCTGCCAAGATCCTCATCACCCACTCTGGGATAGGAAAGCCACACCCTAGCAGCTCAGAGTGATACAGCAACTTGCCCAAGGTCACACAGCAGGAGAAGCAGGCCTGGACCGGCCCAGGCAAGGTGGAGCTGTTCATCAGAAGAACACAGCTCAAAGTGGGCAGGTCAGAGGTGGACACAAGACACAAGGACACGGAGGACGGCTTGAGAAGAAAAAGCAAGGCAACCTGGCAGAGAAGGCAGCTGGGAATCTGGAAAGCAGAAGGCCGCTTCCTGGCCAACCGGAGCCAGGGACCCTCTCCTGGAGGGACCAGAGGGGCCCAGCATTCAAATCCTGCCTCTGCCAGCTGGTGACCTGGACAAGGGATTTCAACTCTCTGAGCTTCTATCTTCTTCTCTAAAAAAAGAGATCATGAGAGTCCTTCCTCAGGGAGCTACTGTGAGGTTCGGGGAACTTCTGTGGGAAGCACTGAGCAAGCACTCCAAAACCGCTAGTATTGGCAAGATGGGAGACTGGGCCCTGAATCTGTTCCGTGACATGTGCATGTCCCCTGCCCTCTCTGGGCCTCAGCCTTGCCTACCCTATAAAATGGAGAATCCATCTTCCTAAGAGACAGAGAGGAGTAGAAGCCTGTCCCTCCATGCTGCTGGGACCCAGCTCTTTCTGGTACCAAGTCTCCAACCTACTGGCTGAATAGAGAGGAGAGAGCCAGCTGGGGAGTTTGCTCAGTTGCCCAAGAACAGAGGCCAGGGGCCGGGAGGCAGCTAAGCCAGGGCCATCTCAGGAGGAGCCGAGATTCTGCTGGGCCTTCTAGATGCACTTACCTCCCCTGGACGTTCTCATCCCTGGGCTCCAGCCCTTGACCCTGATTGCCAAGGCTGTCCGCTGGCAGACCCCTGCAGAGGCAAAAGAGACACTGTGTCAGGGGTGGGCTCCCAGAAGGGGCGGGCCCCCTCAGAGGACAGAGTCCCTGTGTGGTGCAAACAATGCGCTCAGCTGCTAACTAAAATACTGGAGGTTCAAGTGCACCCAGAGGTGCCTTGGAAGAAAGGTCTGGCAATCTAGTGCCACAAAATCAGGCCTTGAAAGCCCTATGGAGCATAGTTCTACTCTGACACACACAAGGTCGCTATCAGTTGGAGCTGACTTGACAGCAACTGGTAAAACCCAGATTTCTGCAGAGCTTCCCGACTAAGACAGACTAGGAAGAAAAGCCTGGCGATCTACTTCTGAAAAATCAGTCAATGAAAACCCTGTGGACCATGGCGGCCTCTCCACAACCCATTATGGGGATGGCACAGGACCAGGCAGCATTTCTTTCCATTGCGCATGGGGTCACCATGAGTGGGGGCCAACTAGACAGCAGCTAACAACAACGACAACAAGCCCCAGATGGAGAGGGTTCCCAGGTGTAACCACAGCAACCAGCCCCTTCCTCCCACAAACTACAGAACACATAGGTCTGGCACTCCCAGGGTACGGGCAGTGGCGATGGGGGTAAGGGGCTGCCCTCTTGGGCTTCAGGTCTGCTTTCAGAACAAGTGAAACCAATTAGGGACAGGGCACTTGAAGCTTTTCTGGAGGTGGGATGGCTCCGGCCCAGCTGAAACCAGGCGGCCCTTGAAATGCCAGCGCACTTGAGAGGCCTGCCAGCTGGGCAGCTCCCACGCCCACAGGCCTGGCCTCTGCTCCTCCAGGGAACACAGGCCCTTTCAGGGTGACAGCACGGAGCTGCCAGGGCCTTTGGTGACTGAGAACTGCCTGTGCAACATGAAGACACTAGCTGCATAGTGCAGCTTAAATTTACACTAAGCAAAATGAACTAAAATTTAAAATTTAGTCTTTAATTGCACTAACCACATTTCAAGTGCCCAAACCTACATGGCCACTGTACTGGACAGTGCAGATCTACAATGGGCTGGCAAACTACGGTCCTCAAGCCAAATCCCACCCATGGCCTGGTTTTGCATGGCCAGCAAGCTAAGAATAGTTTTTATATATATTTTTAAGTCTGTTAAAAAGAAGAATATGTAACAAAGACCATACACCGTATGTTCTCTGCAAAACCTAAAATATTTAGTATCTTGCCCCTTGCTCAGCATACATGAGCAAATAATATAATAGTATGCCGAGCAAATCGCCCAAGAAGCTGGACTATATGAAGAAAAACGTGGCGTCAGGATTGGAGGAAGACTCATTAACAACCTGCGATATGCAGATAACACAACCTTGCTTGCTGAAAGTGAAGAGGACTTGAAGCACTTACGGATGAAGATCAAAGACCAAAGCCTTCAGTATGGATTACACCTCAACATAAAGAAAACAAAAATCCTCACAACGGGACCAATAAGCAACATCATGATAAACATAGAAAATACTGAAGTTGTCAAGGGTTTCATTTTATCTAGATTCATGATTAATGCCCATGGAAGCAGCAGTCAAGAAATCAAACAATGCATTGCATTGGGCAAATGTGCTGCGAGAGACCTCTTTAAAGTGTTAAAAAGGAAAGATGTCACTTTAAGGACTAAGGTGCACCTGACCCAAGCCACGGTGTTTTCAATCACCTCATACGCATGTGAAAGCTGGACAATGAATACAAAAGACTGAAGGAGACTGATGCCTTTGAATTACGGTGTTGGTGAAGAATATAGAATATACTATGGACTGTCAGAAGAACGAACAAATCTGTCGTGGAAGAAGTACAGCCAGAATGCTCATTAGAAGCAAAGATGGTGAGACTTTGTCTCACGTAGTCTGGACATGTTAACAGCAGGGACCAGTCCCTGGAGAAGGACATCATGCTTGGTAAAGTAGAGGGTCAGTGAAAAAGAGGTAGACCTTCAACGAGATGGACCGACACAGTGGCTGCAACAATGGGCTCAAGCATAACGATTGTGAGGGTGGCGCAGGACCGGGCAAAACTGTTCTGTTGTACACAGTGTCGCCATGAGCAGGAAGCAACTCAACAGCACCTAACAACAATATCTTGCCCTTTATGGAAAAAGTCTGCTGATCTCTGCTGTGGAACATTTCCACCACTGCAGAAAGTTCTGTTGGGCAGCACTGACCAAGAAGATAAGTGAGAGGCACGGGGTGGGGGCTGCAGAATCCCCCTTTGCTCGTAGGAGAAACATCACTAATTGTTGTTAGCTGCCATCAAGTCAGCCCTCGACTCATGGGGACCCCACGCATAACAGCACAAAATACTGCCCCATCCTGCATCATTCCCATGACTGGTTGTGGATCAGACTGTTGTGATTCATAGGGTATTCACTGACTGATTTCTGGAAGTAGATCACCAGGCCTTCCTTCCTAGTGTTTTAGTCTAGAAGCTCTGCTGAAATCTGTTTAGCATCATAGCAACACACAAGTCTCCGTGGACAGACAAGTAGTGGCTGTGCATGAGGTGCACTGGCTGGGAATTGAACCTGGGTGTCCCACACGGAAGGTGACAATTCTACAACTGAACCACCACTGCCTCCATAATACTAGTAACTGTTGTTGTTATTAGGTGCTGTGGAGTCGGTTCTGACTCATAGCGACCCTGTGTACATCAGTACATATGCATATCAGTAATAGTCGCTGGCATTTATTAAGTGCATTTATTAAGGCATTTATTAAGCACCTACTATGTGTTTAGACTAGGGTGGGCCTGACCCAAGTCATAGTGTTTTCTATCACCTCATATGCATGCAAAAGGTAGACGATGAATAAGGAAGATCGAGGAATTGATGCCTTTGAATTGTGGTGTTGGCAAAGAATACTGAATGTACCATGGACTGCCAAAAGAATGAACAAATCTGTCTTAAAAGAAGTACACCCAGAATGTAAAGATGGCGAGACTACATCTCACATACTTTGGACATGTAATCAGGAGGGATCAGTCCCTGGAGACGGACATCATGCTTGGTAGAGTCAGAGAAAAAGAGGAAGACCCTCAATGAAATGGACAGACACGGTGGCTGCAACAATGGGCTCAAGCATAACAACGTCTGTGAGGGTGGTGAAGGACTAGGCAGTGTTTCGTTCTGTTGCACAGAGGGTCGCTATGAGTCGGAATCGACTTGAAGGCACTTAACAACATGTGTTCAGTACAAAACCAAGGGCTTTTCAAGCGCTGCCTTGTATTATCCTCACAACATTCCAGTGGGGTGGCACCCTGTTCTCCATTTTATGGACAAGAAGTCTGTGTGGGAGCAGGGTAAGCATGAATATGACAAAAAGCAAAACCACCAAATCAACCGAACCAACCAGCAAGCCAAAAAACATAGATAAGGCAAAAAGACGAGAAGAAAGTGCATTCAAACTGCTACCAGGCGTGCTGTTCAAGTGGTAGGTGATAATATCTTTCCTCCTAAAAACACACTCTTAATATTATTGTTAAATTGACTTTCTGTATCATAACAAAATGACCAGTATTTTTTGAATTGTATGACAAGCCTAGTATGGGGCCAGACTGCCCTAGGTTCAAATCCCGACTCCCCCAGCTACCAGCTGTGTGACCTCAGCAAGTTGCTTCACCTCTCTGAGCCTCAGCTGCCTCATCTGTAGAATGGGGATGATGATAATACCTGCCTCCTAGGAGTGTTGGGAAGTGTAAGTAAGCCCTGGTGGCACAGTGATTAAGCACTCGGCTGCTAACTGAAAGGGTGGCGGTTCGAACCCACCAGCCTCTCCACGGGAGAAAGACCTGTTTCCCTAAAATTTACAGCCTTGGAAACCCTATGGGGCAAGTTCTACTCTGTCCTATAGGGTCACTGTGAGTCAGAATCGACTCGACGGCAATGGGTAAGTAGACAGCAAGCACCATAAAAGTGATGCTCTCATTTTCTAATTCATCCTCAGCAGAACCTCATAAGGTGGGGATTTTGATCCCCACTGGCAGGTGAGGAAATCGAAGCTCCAAGAGATGAAGTGACTAGCAGATGCCACGCAACTCGTAAGAGGGAGAGCCAGTTTTCAAATCTGGCTCTGTACCAAGATGCTGTCCTTGATACGGTGTCATGTGGCTCATAGAGGGGCGGCAGCAGGGAAGGAGGGAGGGGACTTTGCCCTCTCCTTCCACTGACACATTTGTTGTTGTTAGTTGCAGTCGAGTTGGCCCAACTCTTGGCGACCCCATGAATAACAGAACAAAACACTGCCCGGTCCTGTGGCATCCCCATGATTGGCTGCAGATCCATGTACCATTGTCAGCCATAGGGTTTTCATTGGCTGATTTTCAGAAGGGGATTGCCACGCCTTTCTTCCTAGTCTGTCTGAGTCTGGAAGCTTCCCTGAACCTATCCAGCACGGACCCACAGGCTACACTAAATGGCCACTGGAAGGAGGATGGCTGTTCAATCTAAGAGATGCCCTTATAGCCAGACTCATTCCATCCACAAACATTTACTGAGCACCTACTATATGCCAGACACTGTTAAAGATGCTGGGGTTACTGGGGCCACAACAGATGGTACTGGCTAGAATGGGAGAAAATTGTAGAACAAAACTCAAATTCTTAAAAATATGCCAGACATACTGGACCAGCAGAGACTAGAGGAACCCCCAAGACTATTGCCCTGAGATACTCTTTAAACTTTGAACTGAAACTGTTCCCAGAGGTCACCTTTCAGCTAAATAACAGAACAGCTCATAAAATAAACAATATCACCAGTAAGTACTGTGCTCCTTTTAATTAAAAAAAAAAAAAAAAAATCATCTATTTGGGACCAAATAGGCAACACTTATCCTAAAGTAAAGATGAGAAGGTCAGCACGGGGGGTGGGCAGGGAAGCAAGAATAATTGAAATGGAACAACTAGAATGGAAATAATAAGAATGTTGACACACGTGGAAAATGTAACTAATGTCACTGAACAATATGTATAGAAATTGTTAAATGAGAACCTAATTTGCTGTGTAAACTTTCACCAAGAACTCATTACAAAAATTTTTTTTTAAATAATAAAAGAAAAAGATGCTGGGGATACATCAAGAGCAACCGACAAAGCCCACACCCTCCTAGAGCTGACATCCCGGCGGGAAAACAAGGAAACCTGCATGCGAGATTGTCACACCTTGTCATAAATGCTTGGAAAGAAATGCCCACGGTGGGAGGGGAGACATTCAGTAAGTGGTCAAGGAAGGAGGTGACATTTACAGAGACCCACACTGATTTTTCATGCAAACTCATTTGAGCTTTCCAGATCAGCATCACTTCTCCAGGCTCAGCAGATCTCGAGGTTCCCAAGGAAAAAGTGCCTGGGGGAAGAGGGGACTGGCAGCACAGAGCAGGTCATGGCACTTACAGTGACACTAAGGCCTCCAAGGGGGGCCAGGTACCCATGCGCCCAAGCTCAGCCATCAGCCCAGCCAGCCCTCACCGTGGTAATCAGGTCCCAAACATTCCATCGCCGTGGCTACCACCCACCCCTCTGGGCCGCCCTGTACACCCCAACCCTCCCATGCGGAGTTGGGGAGACTGTTGCTCTCTCTGGGAATCAGAGCCCTCTGACCTGCTCCGGAGGGAAGCCAGCAAAGAAAAGCCTGCCAGATCACAACGGGTCGAGAGGAAGGGGAAACACAGGATTCCAAGGCTCTGGACACTGAGCAGAAAAGCACTTGGAATGGTTGATGAGGGAAAAAAGGACAGGCAGGCTGGCATGCGGCCTTAAATATTAGCTCACACTCATTGACCACTTAACTGTGTGCCAAGGAGTGAAAGGTTTTACATATATCTTCACGTTCTGTCCTCACAACCCCTACATGAGGTGGAAACTGTTTGGAAGCCCATTTGACGTTCCCTTATTAACTGCCGATTTCTTGGCGCTCAAAGAGGTGAGGCTACCTGCCCAAAGCCACCAAGCTGGCATGGCGGGGAGCCAGGAGGAAAACCGAATCTCCTTGACTATACAACCCGTGCTCCTGGCACTGCTGGTGCCATGTCCCTAGTTCTCGGCGTTGTCTCCCCAACTTACTTTGCATTTTTCACCCCAAACTTCCAAAGCAGGATCCAGTTCAGCACTCTTAGGCACAAGCTGGGGGCAGGAGTGATGAGGCTGGGGGCCAAATGCTACCGCCCCCCACTCTGTGGCCAGGTGTCCTGGGTTAGCCTGCTGTAGCCCTCTGAGAAGTAGGAATATCCCCTGCAGCGAAGAGTGTTGTGAAACACCGCGTAACATCCATAAATCCCGGCACAGAGTCAACATGTGAAAAGTGTTAGCGTTTACTGTTAGGATTACTGTCATTACAGCATCTGGACGAAGACTGGAAGGAACACACACACATTTAAAATCATGAGACGGCAGCGGGGTGATTTCGATTCCCTGCAACTGTTCCCCAAGCTTTCTGTGACTTTCGTTATTATTATCATTATTGTAATAAATATATAACAAAACATTTGACGTTTCAACTGTCTTCCCGTGTACAGTTCAGTGGCATTGTGTTCATCATGTTCAACCGTCACCCTTATTTGTTGCCAAATTATATTATCACCCTCACAGAAGCTTAGTGTCCCCTAAGCAATGACTTTCCCCCTTCCCACCAACCCCTGGTAACCACTAATATGCTTTACTCTCTATATATGTGCCTATTCTAGATATTTCATCTAAGGAGGATCATGTAATATTTCTCTTTTTGTAATTGACTTATTTCACTCAGCTGAATGTTTTCAAGGTTCATCCATGTTGTAGCATGCATCAGAATTTCATTTCTCTTTATGGCTGAGTAATATTCCATTGTATGGATATACCACATTTTGTTTATGCATTCATCTGTTGATGGACATTTAGGCGGTTTCCATGTTTTGGCTACAGAGTAACCTTCTTTTATGGTCTACATCAGGGGTTGACAAACTTTTTCTGCAAAGGGCCAGAGAGTCAATGTTTTTGGCTTTGTAGGCCAGGTGGGTGACCTCTGTCGTAACTACTCAACCCTGCCATTGTAGAGCAAAAGTAGCCACAGACAACACATAAATGCGCGTGGCTGAGGTCCAATAAAACTATTTACAAAAACAGGCAGCGCAAACTAGACTTGGCCCGCAGGTCTATATGATGGTCTATATGATGGTCTATGGGATGAAAAGACAATTTCAGGAAGACATGGCTCCCGTAGAACTGGACAAACCTACAAATGCAAAGACAGCGTGCCCGTGGGAAGAGGGGTGGTGATGCATATTTTGGTTCTGGGCTCCATATCTCACTCAGAAGGACTGGAGGGACAATTCAGGTGGCCAGCCTTTTTACCCAGGTTGCGATGGGTGAGGGAAAAAACGTACAGTTTGAAAATAAATTGTTGATTTTTTTTTTTTTAAAAAGAAGCACACGTGTATGCACCCACAGAGTCATTTCGGCATCACGTCTGTGGCCAGGTAAGGACTTAAGGGGAGAGACTGTGTGTGCATTAGGCACTTCTACATACACGCTGGTTCCAAAACAACACTGTACGGTGGTTGCTGCTGTGTGCCGTCGAGTTGATTCTGACTCGCAGCAACCCTATATGACAGAGCAGAAATGCCCCATAGGGTGTGTCCTATGCTTTAATCTTTATGGGAGCGGATCACGATGTCTCCTCTCTTGTGGAGTCACTGATGGGTCTGAACTACCAAACTTTCAGCTAGCTAGCAGCCAAGTGCTTAACCATTGGGCCACCAGGGCTCCTTAACCCTGCGGGGTAAGCACTGTTATTAGCCCCAACTTATAGAAGAGGAAACTGAGGCTCAGAGAGATGAAGTGCCTGGAACTCAGGTCTGTCTGACACTGGAACCCGAGTTCTTGACCACCTCCCCAAATCCTTGCCTACCCAGTTGGGGAAGCCATTTGCCTGAGGTCAGGCAGCTGCTCAGGACAGTGCCCAGCTGGGATTCCTGGCCACATCTTCCAGCCTGGCCTGGAGCGGACCCAGCTCTGTGCTTCCTGCTCTGGATACATGGGGCTCCTGCCAGGTAAACAACGGGAACAGCCAAGGTGACCTTGTGGGGGCTGGGACTTCCTGTACGTGCCCCCGCCCCCCAACAACCCATCTGCAGTCCTCTGCTGAGAAGATGCCGGGTGGGGGGGGGGGGCGGGTAGGGCAATGAGCACTGGATTAGGAGCACCTACAGGCCTGCTGGTTCTGCTAATTACTTGCAATGTCGCCTGGTGTTGGCGGAGAATATTGAACATATATCATGGACTGCCAGAAGAACGAACAAATCTGTGTTGGAGGAAGTACAGACAGAATGCTCCTTAGAAGCGAGGATGGCAAGACTTCATCTCATGTACTCTGTACACGTTATCAGGAACGGCCAGTCTCTGGAGAAGGACAGCATGCTTGGTAAAGCAGAGGGTCAGCGAAAAAGAGTAAGACCCTTAATGAGATGGACTGGCACAGTGGCTTCAACAATGGGCTCAAACACAGCAACGATTGTGAGGATGGCATGGGACCAGGCAGTGTTTCATTCTGTTATACATAAGGTCACTATGAATCAGAACCAAGAACCAACTCGACAGCACTTAACAACAAGAAGCTCGGAAGGAAGGGGGTGGTTACTTAACCTCTCTGTGTCTCAGTTCCCTTATCTGTGAAACGGGGGCAATAACAGCACTTAGCCCACAAGGCTACTGTGAGGATTAAATAAATGAACCCACTTCATGCACAGCCACCACCCGTCTGTCATTGCAGGCTTGCATGTGGCTATGATGCTGAACAGGCTTCAGTGGAACTTCTAGACTAAGACAGACTAGGAAGAAAGGCCTGGCCATCTACTTTTGAAAATCAGTCAATGAAAACTCTACGGATTGCAACTGTCCGATTCCGTTGTGCATGGGGGCTGACTCAACGGCAGCTGACAACAATAACACGGTTTAAACAAGCAGGACACACACACAGAGCTCCCCAGGAGGTGTAAGACCCAACTCTAGGAAGCCCTGGCCACCCTCCTGATTGTCCTGAGAGGCCGTGGGCACACCTTAACCCCACCTTTGTCCAAACACCATGCCCCTTCCAAATAAAGTCCAGTTACTGAGTCTGTGGCCTTGGGGAAAAGGAAGAGGACAGTCAGCCTGGAAAAACAGGGCAGAGAGGAGAGTCCTCAGCCAAGGACCCAGGGAAAGTAGGTTCTAATCCCAGCACCATGTAACCCAAGACACGCCCTTTCCTCTCTGGGTCTCAAGTTTCCCCATCACTGATTTCCAGGGGGAGGCTGAACTCTGTCTCCGCTTCCCCACCCACACCCAGCTTCGATGGTTGTAGCCCAGCTTTGATTCGATAACTGCCTGGTGCTCAGTGTAAGATTTCACCTGAAGAAGGGGTTCGTGGCTATCATTTTAAGAAGGCGTTAGTTTCCTCATTTGTAAAATGAGGACAATAACAGCATTCACCTCCTCGGGCTGCTGAGGATGGAACAAGAGAATACACCCAAAGTGTTTAGAGGAGCACCTGACTCATGCTAAGCACTCAGTAATGCTAGCCAGGAGTCCAGGACACTCCCAACTCTCTGTGGCTCCCACTGTGGAGGTGACCTTGGGCGAGTCTCCTAACCTCTCAGAACCTCAGTATCCCCACTTGAAATGGGACCCACTTCAGTAGGCTGTGGAGAGGGCTCGATGGCTCAGGGCGGCTGAAGCAGGCAGCCCAGTGCCTGGCACATCGGAAACACTTAAGAGACAGAAGTCACTGTGTTCAGCGTCTCCAAAGAATGCACAGGAAGCAGCTTCAGCTGCACACACTCCCGAGGTTCAGGGAAAACATCCAACTGAGCCAAGTCCAGGCTTCACCCCAGACGGTTCTGGCAAATTCCCCACAGGCCCCTGCTTGTCAAGTCAGCCCCCAACTTATGGTGACCCCATGCACAACAGAACAAAATGCTGCCCAGTGTCCTGTGCCACCCCCATGATTGGTCGCTGACTAGACCGTTGTGATCCATAGGGTTTTTCAGTGGTTGATTTTAGGAAGCAGATCTCCCGGCCTTTCTTCCTAGTCTGTCTCTGTCTGCAAGCTCTGCTGAAACCTGTTCAGCATCAGAGCAACACACACAAGCCTCTACTGAGGGACGGGTGGTAGCTATGCGTGAGGTACCTTGGCTGGGAATCAAACCCAGGTCTCCGGGACTGAAGATGAGAATTCTACCACTGAACCACCACTGCAGCTTCTCCTAATTGGTCTTCCTTCCTCCGCCAGCACCCAGTTCAGTCTGCCCACCTCAAACACACACGGAATAATGAGACACAGAGACAAGGAAGAGCAGCACAATGGTTAAGGGCATGGGCAGAGGGGCCAGGTGGGGCTGGGGACACATCCAGCTCCGCCACAGATGGGCCGTGGGACCTGAGGCAGGTTAACTTCAACAGCCTCGGTTTCCTCATCTGTAAAAAGGGGCTGAAGTGCCCGTCTCAGGGGGTTGCTGTGATGACTGAAAAAGTCAAGGGCTCAGAGCAGGACCTGGCAGGAAAAGGATTTCAGTAAATGTCTGCTACTAATTTATCACCATCTATAAGTAGGGAGAGGTGCCCTGGTGGCACAGTGGTTAAGCATTCGGCTGCTAACCGAAATCCACCCAGTAACTCCATAAGAGAAGAGACCTGGTGATCTGCTCCCCTAAAGATTAAAACCTAGGAAATCCTATGGGGCAGTTCTACTCTGTCCTATAGGGTCGCTATGAGTCAGAATCGACTCGACAGCACACAACAACAACATCACTATGGAATGGTTAAATATTCCACAGCATAACCATAACAAAACTGGTTACAACCATGGAAAAGAAGGATTCATTACCCTGCAAGACATCTGGGATAAGATGATAGGTGATAAGAAGGGTCTAGGATCCCATTTCTGTAAACATGTATGTTGGAAAAATCTCTGGAAACGTACATCCTAATATGTTAACTGGGGATTCCCCTTTTTAACCTTATTTCAAAATTATTCCTCAGTGGCGTGATGCAACACAGAAGAAACGAAAAATGAAACCTGGGTGACTTCTAGGTTTACTGCTCAACTTCAGGACCTTGAGTCCAAAGTAGAGACCAGCAGTTGGCAGTGGCCTTGGAGAAAGCCCAGTGAAACCCAGAGAGGAATGGACGTGGGCCAAGGTCACACAGGAAGGTTAACAGTACAGCCAGGCCTGGGCCCAACACCCAGGGGCCCTCTCTGGCAGCATCACATCGGTTCACTCTCCAAACAAGATTAGGTAAGATGCTCTCTTGGTTAAAAGTCTGGCTCTGGAGGCAGACTGGATTCAGATCCTGGCTGGGCCACTAGCTATGTGACCCGGGCAAGATGCTTAACCTCTGTGAGGATGTTTCCCCGTCTATAAAATGAGAATCATATTGGTACCAGTACCATATGGCTTTTGTAGGGATTACACAAGATAATGCATATAAAGGAGTCACTGGGTAGCACAAACAGTCAAGTGCTCAACTACTAACGGACAGGTTGGCGGTTCAAACTCACCCAGCATCTGTGCAGGAAAGAAGACCTGGTGATCTGCTCCTGTAAAGACAGTGAAGAAAATCCTACGGGGCAGTTCTGTCACAAGGGGTTGCTATGAGTCACAACTGACTCGATGGCACACAACAACAATATATATAGATATATATACATGTGTATATGTATATGTATATGTATATGTATATATATATATATATATATATATATATACACACACACACACACACACACACACACACACAAACACACACACACACCACCTGGTAGTATGTCATACTGTGGTAGCTTGTATGTGGCTATGATGCTGGAAGCTAGGCCACTGGTATTTCAAATACCAGCAGAGTCACGTGTAGTTGAGCAGGTTTCAGCGGAGCTTCCAGACTAAGACAGACTAGGAAGAAAGGCCTGGCAATCTACTTCCAAAAATTAGCCAACGGAAACCTCATGGATCACAACAGAACACTGTCCAACTAGCTTGCTTTGGACACGTCATCAGGAGGGATCAATCGCTGGAGGAGGACATCATGTTTGGTGAAGCAGAAAGCCAGTGAGGGGGAGGGAGACCCTCGGGAAGATGGACTGGCACAATAGCCACAAGACTGGAACATGCTGACAATTGTGAGGATGATGCAGGACTGGGCAACATTTTGTTCTGTTGTACGTAAGGTCGCCATGACACGGAGTCGACTCAGCAGCAGCTAACACACAAAACACACGCAAACACCCCACAATAAAACGACAATGGCTTCCTTGGGCTGCACTCCCACTGTGCGCCAGGCACTGTACTAAGCACTTCAAGTGCATACTCTAGAAATGCGTACTTCGGCTATTTCTATTTTAAAAATGCATTTAATTACTCAATTCATAGTTACAATGTGCATATTTAAAAGAGAGAGAGAGCAAGAGAAGTCTTAAGACTCTTTGGAGTAAAATCTTCAATCCTGTCTTCTTTCCCCACTGTTGATCAGTTTGGGGAGGAGTCATCCGCACCTTCTTTCTAGGAGGTTATAGCACATATAGATCTGAATTGAAATTACAAAGGGTCTCCCTCTCCCATCCATTCATTTTTCCCTCCTTCCTTCCTTCCCTCCCTCCTTCCTTCCCTACATCCATCCATCCATCCATCTATCCACATGCTATCATATTTATAGTGGTTCTCAATCAGGGGCAATGTTGCCTGTCAAGGGACATTCGGCAATGTCTGGAGACAGTCTGGGTTGACACAAGTAGGGAACATTCAGTGGGTAGAGACCAGGGATGCTACTCAGCATCAGCAATGCCCAGGACACTCCTCACCTCAAAGAACTCTCCAGCCCCATATGTCAGTAGTGCCAAAGTTGAGAAGTCCTGGATTGTATGTATCCTCTTGAAACTTCCTTTGTTTACTCAACACTATGTCATGGAGATCTTTCCACATCAGCATATTTGTTCCATCATTCAGTAAGCACTGCGTGAGCACCTACTGTGTGCTAGGCCCTATTCTAGCACAGGGGCCACGTCAGTTAACAACACAGGCAGAGCACGAGCTCTTGGAGGACACTGCCATCCTTGTGGAAGACATGTCAATATGCAAATCCCGATGGATCCCCCTCCCTCGTTTTAATTACTTCACAGCTTCCCCTACAAGGAAGGAGCCCTGGTGGTGCAACGGTTAAGCTCTAGGGTGCTAACCGAAAGGTCAGCTGTTCAAACCCACCCAGCGGCTCCTTAGGAGAAAGACCTGGTGATCTGCTCCCATAAAAATTACAGCCTAGAAAACCCTATGGGGTAGTTCTACTCTGTCACACGGGGTTGCTATGAGTTGGTATCAACTCAATGACACACAACAACAATCCTGGCACAGAGGGCCCACTGTTCATTTAGCCAAGTTCCTACTGATGGACATTAAGCTGCTTTCAGCTTTGACGCTATGGCATGGACGTCACAAAGAACCACGTCTTACGCCCGCGAGTGAGAGGTCCCCTAGGGCTTTGCTAACTGTACCAGCAGGGTCACCTGGAGCCTGTCAGCCCCATCCCCGTACTGAATCAGGATTTGCATTTTAACCACTCCTCTATGACACGAAAGTTTGAGAAGCGCTGCTCTAGGGTACTAACTAAACGGGCCCACTGGTTCAGGCACCATGCACTGTTTTTATTTCAACAGATACTACCAAAGTGCCCTTCAAAAGACCCACCCACCAGCTGTCTGCAAACTCCTGTTCTGCACACCTTCCCCTACTTTGTATTGTCAGATGTTGCCATTTCTGTCCAGCGGATGATTCCCATTTTCCAGATGAGGAGACTGAGGCTGCCGAGGCATCCAGATAACCAGAGGCCGACAATTCTGCCCTGATCCCGGCAGCCAATGTGCCAGCTTCCTGCCCAGCTAATGTGGCTGCCAGGAGGCAACTCAGAACAGAAAGGCTGAAAGGTTACCGCTCACCTGGCAAAGGAAGGATTCCCAAGGGAGAGGTAGGCTCTGCGGTCCAGGTATCTGTAAGTACCCTGGTTAGGCTGCCCTGTGCCCATTCATGTCCATCCATCCAGGACAGGAGAACTGGGCTGGGGCACAGGTCAAGCCTGCCTATGTTGTCCACGAGAGGTCATGCAAGGGCTCTCGGGGGAGAGCGAGGATACGGGTCGTGCAGGGGAGGGAAAGGGCTCTGGAGCCAAGGAGCCAATGCAGGTGAGGACCCAGCACGGGTGAGGACCCAGCTCTACCACCTGCCTATGTTATCCACAAGAGGTCATGCCAGGGCTCTGGGGTGAGAGCAAGAATAGGGGTCGTGCAGGGGAAGGAAAGGGCTCCGGAGCCTAGGAGCCAGTGCAGGTGAGGACCCAGCTCTATCTCCTATCAGTTCCATGTACTTAGCTCAGCTCCCTCCCCTGAAAACCAAGCTCAGCCCACTTCCTGCAGAGGGCTGCATTGAGAGATATTGTGCACAGATCAGCCAACAGCAGCTGCCAAGTGGGGCCCTGCCTGGTGCAATGGTTAAGTGCTTGGCTGCCAACCAAAAGGTCAGTGATTCAAGCCCAGCAGCTTCTTCGTGAGATGTGGCAGCCTGCTTCTGGAAAGATTACAACCTTGGAAACCCTATGGGGCAGTTCTACTCTGTCTTACAGGTTTGCTTCTTGGGCCGGGCTGTGCTGCTTCCCTCAACTCACTACATCCTCTCAGCAACAGGTCCTGTCCTGGATGGCTAGACACGAACAGCACTGTTAGGTACCCACTTGACAGATGAGGGAATCGAGGCTCAGAGAGGTATAGGGCCCTGTCCTTTGTTGCACACCGAGATATGGCCTTGGAGCTCCAAGATCAGCATTCCCCATTTGAATTCTGCATTGGACGAGCTGTGTGACCCTGGCCAAGCTGCTTCACCTCTCTGAGGCTTAGCTTCCTCATCAAGGAAATGGGACACAACATGGAGATAAGAGACAGGAAGCCATACTGCAAAATGGAGAATACTGTGTGCCTCCCCACTCCCAGGAGACCATACTGCCACCACCCACACACCCAGCCCAGGAAGACCTGTTACCTGCAGGCATCTCTGAACGACATGGGCAAGGCTGTGCAAAGCCGGCGGTCCCCAGAGAGAGAAAGCCACTTGCTTGAGGTCACACAGCTTGGAAGCAGTGAAGAGCAGAGCCGGGAGGCAAGAGATGAGGTGTCTGACCTGAGCAGGGTGCGGGTGGCAGCCAGTGTCGGGGGAGGGCGAGGCTTAAGTCGGGAGGTGTCTCAGGACTGGGCAGACCTGTGCTGGCCGATCTCTCCTCTGCTCTTGGCTGCAATGCCTCTTTGAAGCAGGAGTCTGCCCTGGGGATGAGCCTGCCTCTACACCCAAGGCTCCTCTGCCCTATGGGCCCAGCCTGGTCACTCGCCTGTGGACTGGCAGCAGGCACCACCTCTCTGGGCAGCAGGTCATCTCTCTGTGAGTTCAGGCTGCCATTATCACAGTCTCCCTCCCACCAGCCCTGCCCTGTCCTCTGCAAGTAACCCTCTCCCCCCTCAGCCAAAGGATCCAGCTACCACGAAACCTGACCATGTTGCCCCCTGTCCCAAACCCTTCCAGGACCCCCTGGCCCCAGCAAGACATCCCAGCTCCTCCCACGGTTTGTCACAGCGTCGTCCAACGGAAATCTAACACAGCCACACGTGGGACTGCCCGTGTTCCAGCAGCCACATGAAGAAAGTAAAAAGAAACAAGTGAAAATGAATTCAATAGATTTTATTTAACCTAACATGTGCCAAATATTATCATTTCAACATGTAACCAATATAAAAAATATTGAGATATTCTATATTTATATTTTTTAATTTTTTGTAAGAAGTTGTCAAAATCTGAAAATATCTGATATAGCACATGTCCATTTGGACATGAAATTTTCATTGGACATACTTGATCTGTATTTAGATTTCATAAATCTCACACTGCATTTCTAGAACTTCTATAAAACTTACTGTTGAGAAAAAGTACATTCACATACCCAAATCGTTCCAAACATACTTACAACATTTCCAAGAACAGAATCGAGTATTCGTTTTTAAATTTAAATTAATTTAAATGAAAAATTCAGTTCCTCAGCCGCACTAGCCACATTTCGAGGGCTCAACAGCCTCAGGTGGCTTGTGGCCCAGTATCAGACATGCAGGGTCATAAACTCCTTGTCTGGTCCCTACTGCCCTCTCATGCCACATTTCTAGAACTTTCCTTGACACCTTAGTGAAACCTTGGAGCACACCCTGCACTTCTCACCTCCAAGCTTTTACCCATGTTATTCTGTGCCCTTCCCCACCTTTCCCCCTTCCTGCCAACTCCTACTCATTTCTCCAAGATTCAGCTCTGGCCCATCAGCTCTGCAAATCCTTCTCTGACGGCCCCCGGTGGGATAATACTCCAGTCCCTCTGCTCACACTGTGTCTTAACCGTCCATCTCAGGGTTTCTCAGCCTCAGCACTGACAATGAGCCAGATCGTTCTTTGTGGTGGGGGCTGTCCTGTGCATTCAGGATGCTGAACAGCACCCCTGACCTCTCCCTACTGGGTGCCAGTAGTATCTCCCCCTCCTTTCATGACTACGGGTCCCCTGGGGGCACAATCGCCCCTGGTGGACAACCACTGGTCCAACTAGGTACCTGTCATCACTAGAGGGCAGTGCGTTCCAGGGTGAGGGGGCAACACTAAGTCAATTCTGTTCTGTCCCCTGGGTGCCTGTCCAGTGCTTAGCACACAGAAGGCGCCTAAGCCTGCTGCCTGAACAGAAGAGATTTGCACAAGTAGGTTCTACTCTACCGTGAACCACTGTGAGGCTCACCTCCTCCAGGAAGCCCTCAGGGATGCCTTAGCCGGATCAGTGCTTCCCCTAGTGTCATGGATTGAATTATGTTCCCCAAAACATGTGTGTATCAATTTGGCTGGGCCGTGATTCCTGGTATTGTGTGATTTTCCTATATGTTGTAAATCCTGCCTCTATGATGTTAATGAGGGAGGATGGGTGGCAGCTGTGTTAGTAAGGCAGGACCTGATCTACAAGACTGGATTGTGTCCTGAGGCAATGTCTTGAGATATAAAAGAGAGAAGTGAGCAGAGAGACAGGGGGACCTCATACCATCAGGAAAGCAGTGCCAGGAGCAAAGCGTGTCCTTTGGACCAGGGTCCCTGCGCAGAGAATCTCCTAGTCCAGGGCAACACTGAAGAGAAGAAGGCCGACAGAGAGAAAAAGCCTTCCCCTGGAGCTGATGCCCTGAACTTGGACTTTTAGCTTACTTTAACTGTGAGAAAATAAACTTCTCTTCATTAACCATCCACTTGTGGTATTTCTGTTAGAGTAGCACTGGATGACTAAGACACCTAGGCTCCCACGGCATCCCCTGCACTGACCCTAGGTATAGCCCCCTCTGGCCAGAAACTGGGTCTTATTCACTACTGCACTCTTAATGCCTAGCCGGAGACTGATATATAGTTGGCACTGTATATCACTGTCTGTGTAACTGACCTGCAACATAGGGATGACTTAAGTTGAAAATTCCCACAGGGGCAGTTCCATCTGCTCTAGTTCAGGGCTTTCTCATCCCAGCAAAGGGGCTAATGACAGTCACAGCTCCGTTTACACACCAGGCACTGAGCTGAACATTCAAACTCCTGGTGCCTCTTCCTACTGATCAAAAGAAACCACACATGGAAGAAGACAATTGTAATACACATATCAGACAAGATACTGGTATCCAGAATATATAAAGAGCTCTGAGAAATCAATGAGAAAAGGGCCGGCAACCCAACAGAAAATGGGCAAAAGTCTTGAGCAGGTACTTCATAAAAGAGGTTATCGATAAGCATATGAAAGGGTACTCAACTTCATTATTCATCAAGGAAACAAATGCAAATTAAAAGCACAAATGGACCACATATGCCCACCAAAACAGCTCAAGAAAAGAAAATACCAAGGGTTGGCAAGGCTGTGATGCAACCAGAACTTTCAGACTCTGCCGGTGGGAGGTAACCTGGCACAATCACTTTGGAAAAGTATTTGGAATAACTGAGACAGATGTTGAATACATCCCTTCTCTATGACCCAGCAATTCTACTAAGTATATATCCATCAGGAAGGCATCCCACTGTTCACAAAAGATGCATATGCAGATGTTCCCAGCAGCACTATGCTTAATAGCCCCCAACTAGAAACTACTCAAACTCCAATTAATGACAGAATGGATCAACAAGTAATTACAAACAGATAGGCAGATAGACAGACAGACAGATACACTAGACAGCCAAGAGGAAGAACAAGCCAGAACTTCACACAACAATATGGACAAACCTCACAGTTATTATGCTGACCCAAAAAAAACCAGCACAAAGGAGAACATAGTGCATGGGTCCATGTACGTAAAGTACAAAATCAACACTTGTGCATCAGTTTAGGTAGTGTGGTGGCTTGCGTGTTGTTAGGACACTGGAAGCCATGCCACCAATATGTCAAACACTAGCAGGATTGGCCATGGTAGGCAGGTTTCAGCAAAGCTTCCAGATGACAGACTAGGAAGAAAGGCCTGGCAATCTACTTTCAAAAATTAACCAATGAAAACCCTGTGGATCACAACGGAACATTGTCCAATATAGTGCTGGAAGACAAACCCCCTAGGTTGGAAGGCACTCAAGATACAGTGGCTCCAACAATGGACTCAAGCATATCGACGATTGTGAAGACGGCAAAGGACTGGGCAATGTTTCATTCTGTTATACACAAGGTCACCATGAATCAGAGCCAACTCAATGGCAACTAACAACAACAACAAAGTATAAAAACAGACAAAACTAAACTCTGATGGGAGATGTCAAGATGGTGGTTACCCTTGGCGGAGGGGTGTGACTGTACAGGGCAGAAGGTGACTTTGGGAGGGGGTGGTGGGCATACTCTTTTTGATCAGGGTACTGGTCCCACGGGCACAGTTATTCTTGGAAAATTCATGGAGCTGTACACTTCTGATGTGTGCATCTTTCTGTATACACGTTAGACTTCAAAAAAAAGTGTTAAAAACTCTCACTCACAAGTGAGTTTTTAAAACTATCTTTACTGAAATAAAATAAATGGAATGGTGTTGCTTGCTGAGCACCCTCCCACTCACACACCCTTCCCACCTGCCCTAGGAAAACACAAGACCCCACTCATTCCATCAACACACACCAGCAGGCACTCTCCCAGGGCCAGGCGCCGGGAACATGGAGGTGAGCTGAGCTATGGCCTCTGATCATGCCACCCACACCCAGGCTCCTGGCACAGACACCCTCAAACCCACACTCAACAAACAAGCAGCCAGTTCAGAACAGCTTTTGATCAGATGCCAACAAGGTGATGTCTGCTTGTCTTCCTCTCTCTGCCACCCCAAAGTTTAAGAAAGTTTTCAGGCTTTTTCCTTAGACTGGGCCAACCCCAGCCATCCTGGCCCAGGTACCATGAGTTTCTTACTCTGTTACCGGTCTGTGCTGCCAACTCCCCTCCTTCTCGCCCATAACATGTTGGCATCCCCTCAGGGCTTGCACCCAGGGTCTTTGTTCCTCTCCCTGCAGGCTGACGACCCCCAGGTATTCATCTCCAGCACAAGTATCTCTCAGGTATCAACTGTGTAACAAAGCTATCACTTTAATGACGAAAGTGTGGCTGACCCAAGCCATGGTCTTTTTAATCACCTCATACACATGCAAAAGCTAGACAATGAAAAAGGAAAAAGGAAGACAGAAGAACTGGTGCATGTGAATGGTGTTGGTGAAAATTCTGACTATACCACGGACTTCCAGAAGAACAAACAGGTCAGTCTTAGAAGAAACACAACCGGAATGCTCTTTAGAAGCAAGGATGGCGAGACTTCATCTTGCTGACTTCGGACACGTCTTCAGGAAAGATCAAGCACTAGAAAAGGACATCATGATTGGTAAAGCAGAGGGCCAGCAAAAAGGAGGGAAACCCTCAGTGAGATGGACTGACACAATATGGACCCAAACATACCAACGATCATGAAGATGGTGCAGGTCTGGGCAACATTTTATTCTGTTATATGTAAGCTTGCCGTGAGTCGGAGCCGACTCGATGGAACCCAACAACAATAAATCAATTGTGTACTCGTCACCTCTACTTAGGTGCCCAGTCAGCACTCCAGGTCTTTTCTCCAACATATTCCACCCGCAGTTAAAGGCAGTTAACCCCTTTTATAAGCAGGCCAAAGCCTCAAAGGCAGCCTTGACCCACCCCTTCTCTCTCTCCTATCCCAATCCAGCCTAGCAGCAAACCTCATTTGCTTCAACTTCAAAACAGATCCAGAATCCACCCACTTCTCACTACCCTGGTCCAAGCCATCCTTGTCTCTTCCTGGATAACTCCTACTGGTCTCCCTGATTCAGCCCTGTCTCCTTAGTCAATTTTCAATAAGCAGCCACAGTGAACTTATGAAAATGTAAGTTGGGTGATGGCTCTGCTCCAAACCCTCCCGTGGCTCCAACTTCACTCTAGGGAACAGCCAAGTCCCATGAGAACATGCAGGCCCTGACCCCCTGACACTGCCCCTACCTGGATGCCCTCCTCTCTCCTCCAACCACACTGGCCCCCTCGCTATTCCTCAACCACACAAGCACGCTCCCAACGCACAGCCTTGGCTCCAGCTGTCCCCACCACCTGGACACCCTCTCCCCAGACACCCAGTGGGTCCCTCATCCTCCTGTCCTTGCTCATGTCCTGCTCCTTCAAAGAGGCCTCCCACGATCACCTGTTTAATACTGCTACCTGCCCCCACCCACACGGTGTTCTAAACCCCCCTACCTGCACAGTTTTTTCTTTTTCCCTAGCACTTACCATCTTCTAAGACACCGCATAGTTGACTTATGACATGTAGTATTTATGAACTGGAGTCCTTGAATGTTTTGTCCACTCAAGTAGAGCGTGGCACACGGCTGTTGTTCTTAGCTGCGTCAAGCTGTTCCCCAACTCATGGCGACCCCACGCGCAACAGAACAAAATGTTGCCCCCTCCTACGCCACCTCCATGATCGGTTGTGGATCGGACTGTTGTGATCCATAGGGTTTTCACTGGCTGATTTTCAGAAGTAGATCACCAGGCCTTTCTTCCTACTGTATCTTAGTCTGGGAGCGCTGCTGAAATCTGTTCAGCATCAGAGCGACATACAAGCCTCCACTGATAGATGGGTGGTGGCTGCACATGAGGTGCATTGGCTGAGACTCGAACCCAAGCCTCCTGCATGGAAGGCGAGAATTCTACCACTGAACCACCACTGCCCCCTGGCACACAGGCACCACAGGGTGATAGAGAGAGAACAGGTTTTGCAGGAAGATGGACCTGATTTTGAATTCCCCAGCTATTGGCTGGGTGGCCTTAGGCAAGGCACTGAACTTCTCCGAGCCTCATTTCCTCATCTGTGAAATAGAGACAGCAGCTACACATACATAAAGGCCCAAATGCCATACTGGAGCAGAGTAAACACTCAACTAATAGCAGTTCCCTTCTCCACTTTCTCCTTCAGGGCAGAAATCCCACGTTTCCCTTTCATCTCTGCTCCACCTTGCCAGGCACTGGAGTGGGAATGTGTTATTCTGCCTACCCCAAACCCATCTCCTGTCTGTCTTCTGAGTCACAGTCCTTGGGACTGGGAGGGGGCTGACTCCATGTCCAGGGTCAGTGACTCAGGCCTGGCCAGTGAGATGGCACAGATTTTCATGGATGGGCACAAGACCCCAGGTGGGCAAATATTAATCAAGCCCAGGATCCGCAAGAATTAGTGGGGAAACGATACTCTTTTAGTTGAGGTTGCTAAGTTAGTAGCACATATGCATGGAACTGTTATTGGAGAAGGCAGGCCTAAGAATGAGGCAACAAAAGAGGAAAACATATTTGAGAGAGAGTGAAAGAGGTAGTGTCCCAACATGGCGGAGCACGTGGATACAGCTGAACCTGAAAGCAATATGCCTTGGACTTTCCATTTACCTAAGCCAATAAATTCCTTTTCTCCCCCACCTTAATCTATTTTGAATTAGGATTCGACTACTCACAGTCTAACTGATACAGACACATAGCAGGCTTTTTGGTCTCAGTATGCTTACCACTCAGAGTCTTCTCCCAGCCCACCAGCACAATTTTTAAAAAGGCTATTTTGAGAACTAACAGTCTACATGAATCATGGCCTCATCCACCCTGTGAAAAGAAGAACTAGATGGTTCCGGGCTACCACTACCAACTGTTCTGATCAGGGCCACAACAGATGGACCCTGATAGAACAGGAGAAAAACGTGGAACAGAACCTAAATCCTCACCGCAAAAACACCAGACTTACTGGACCTGTAAAGACTGGTCGACTCCCCAAGACTACTGCCCTGAGACACGCTTCAAATCTTGAACTGAAACCCCTGAGGTCACCTTGTAGTTAACTAACAGACTGGCTCACCAAATAATGAACATCACCCGTAAGTACTGTGCTCCTTTAAAAAATCACCTACATGAGATCAAACGGTCGACAATTAAAACAAAGATAAGACTGTAAGGGGGCAGGGAAACTAGATTAAAAACAGAACTACCAGAATGGAAATCACGAGAATGTCCACGCATTGTGAAGAATGTAACCAATGTCACTGAACAACTTGTGTAGAAATCAGTGAATGGGAACCTCAACTGCTGTGTAAACTCTCATCAAAAACACAATATTATTTACAAAAAAAAAAAAAAAATCTGTTTTGACCAAAAAAAAAAAAAAGTTGCTGTCGAGCCAATTCCGATTCACAGCAACTCTATAGGACACAGTAGAACTGCCCCATAGGGTTTCCAAGGAGCAGCAGGTGGATTCGAACTGCTGACTTTTTGGTTAGCAGCAGAGCTCTTAACCACTGCGCCACCAGGGCTCCAAAAACAAAGCAAAATGTATTTACAAATCAGCCTTGAAAACTCAGGGTGATGGTTGGGGCCTGCTGACCACTCTTGCTTCTGCCCCAGGGTCTGGATTTGAATTTCCACATAGTAGGCTGGCTCTAGAATATCTTTATAAAAAGGTGGTCCCAATACCTTTTCCTTAGAAAAGTCTTTGGCTAACTTTTCTCTTGCTCCTCACCTCCCACTGTTGTTTAGGGTTTTTCTGCTTGCTTCTTTTTGTGGACGCTTTGCCATGGCTGATAGCCAAAAGGTGAAAAGGCTTGACCCAGCATAAAGTAAGCAAGTATTCATTACTTGCTGGATACAGTGTTCCCAGACATGATGACCTAAACTTTTTTTTGTGGTTTATCCAAGAAGCATTTGAATTTCATCCTGAGGATATCTGGAGTGTATTACTGGGGCCGGGGGTGGGATTTAGGTGAGGGTTTTAAGAGCATAATTTGCTGGCCCCAGTTCTGAGGAAGCATATACCTAGGAATCCAGTTCCAAGGGCATTAACCTGTCCTTCTACTTCGCTCTTGTACAAACACAGCCCAGCAGGCGGCAGGCAGACCCTCCTCCTTCTCGAGTGCTCCTGGAAAGCAAGTAGAAGAGGAAGAATTTCCAAGACTTCCAGTACACTTAAAAAATCACAGGGAGAAACCCCTTAGGGAGAAGAGCATCTCCCCACAGCTCACTTCCAGATTCAGGGTGGGTGAACAGCCCTTTCCTAAAGAGAAATAGCTCAGGACTCTGGGAGGACCTGGGAGGGAACCTGTTGGAAAGTCTTTCTGAATCTTTCTTGTTCCACCTGCACACTTTCCCGGATATCACCGGAAACAGGGGCTGGGAAGTGCTTTAACTTCTCTGAGCCTCAGTTTTCTCATCTGTAAAATGAGTGAAGAACAAGATTGTCATTGATGCTACGAATTATTGGGCACCTCTATGCATCAAGCAACAATGGGCTCAAACGCAGCAATGATTATAAGGATGGTGCAGGACCAGGCAGTGTTTCGTTCTGTTGTACAAAGGGTTGCTACAAGTCGGAACCAACAAACGCCACTCAGTTGCTAACCTAAAGGTTGGTGATTCAAGTCCACCCAGAAGATTCTCAGAAGAAAGGCCTGGCAATCTATTTTCAAAAACTAAGTTACTGAAAACCCTATGGAGCACAGTTCTACTCTGATAAACATGGGGTCGCCATGAGTTGGAACTGACTTGATGTTAACTGGTAATTAGTATACAACAAGAGCCACATAACTATTATCTGTAATCCTCACAGCAACCCATGAGATGGTCACTATTATGATCCCCATTTTACAGGAAGGCAACTGAGGCCTAGAGAGAAGTACCTGGAGCAAGACAGCTGGTGTTCCGGCGTGTTCCGGCGCAAGGGTGTCTGACTCAAAAGCCCCTATCTTTCCATGCTAGGCCCCTCTCGCTGCCTGCCTCACAGCTCATCTTGATGTTTCAATGACATTACACACAAAAAGATAAGAACACTCCTCAAGGCGCCTGTTGGCTCAGGGCCAGCAAGTCATCGATTATTTCTGAAATGAATAGCTAGAGCGAGATGCCAGTCCCTCAGGTCCTCATTACCCCATCTGCCTGGGCCCTCTCTGTGCCCAGTACTAAGTGGAAAAGTTCCCAGAGAGCAGAGTTGGGACAAAGGCAACAGTGAAAAAATGCCTCCTTTCAATGAGAGAGTGGGCACCTGGGCATCCTCGACTCTAAATGTGGGCTCCCAACCACAGGTCAAGCTGTCCCATCACTTCCTGTGACAAGCCCACCCCCACAGGGACCTTGTCACCCACCAGCTGACCAGACTGGAAGGAGCTGAGAGGAGGAGCCAGCCTTTCCCACTCATACAGGTCATGTGATCAGAGAGGTCAGAGAAGGAGCCATGGCTGATGCGGTAGGGAAGGCTGGGTGGGTGGATGGGTGAGGGTCAGGGGAGAAACTGATCTGAGTCTGAAAGGGTGCGCAGCGTATTAACAGGTGCAGACGTCTGAGGAAGCATCCCAGGTAGAGGAAACAGCTTGAGCAAAGGCCCAGAAGCGTGCAAACAAAAAAAAAAAACCCATTGTCATCAAGTCGATTCCGACTCATGATGACCCAATGTGTCACAGAGTAGAACTGCTCCATAGGGTTTCCTTTGGCTGTAATCTTTATGGAAGCAGATCATAAGGCCTTTCTCCCGTGGTGCCACTGGGTGGGTTCGAACCACCAACTTTTATGTTAGCAGCCGAGTGCTTAACAGTTTGCACCACCCAGGGACCTTAGAAGTGTAAAAGAGCACTGGAAATTAGGGGAATGGCAAAGGACTCACTGTTAGTAGAACAGCCCGTTGGGGAGGGGATGGCAAATCATAACACTAACAACAACAATGATAATAACAGCAACACATGTATATAAAGTATTAACTCTGCATTCAGGTACTGTTCTAAACACTTCACGCGTTTTAGCTTATTTAATCCCCACAACTAGTCTATGACAATGGTGCTGTTACTATCCCATTTTATAGATGAGGAAACTGAGGCACAGAGAGGTGAAATCACTTGCCTGAGACCTCACAGCAAGTACGTGGTAGAGCGAGCGAGGTCTTCAACCTATGGTGTCTGCTTTTAGAGTCTATGCTCTTAACCTCCACTACGGTGGTTCTCAAAGTAGGTCCCAGGAGCAGCAGCATCCACAGCATCCGGGAACTTACTAGAAATGCAAATTCCAGGGGCCCACCCAGACTTGCTGATGGAAATCAGAGTGGAGAGTAGCAGTCTGTGTGGTAATGAGCCCTCCAGGGGGTGAGGGGCAGGAGAGGATGGCAGGGGCCAGATCACTGAGAAGGAAACCCCCACACTTTGGAGGCTGGGAGCTGCATCTCCTACTTCCAGATCTGCTCAGCTGGTTTGCAGAAGGCCCCTGTAGGGCAGATGAGGGAGCCCCCTCCCTACATGATGAGTTAATACGAACCAGCCAGAGAACTGAGGTTGCCCAGGCCGCAGCTGCAACTCTGCCTCAGAAGACACCACCCAGCTACTGTGAGGGCGGTGACCTCTTACACCTCTGCAGTCCTCAGGATCCTGCTGTGCTGAAGAGACCCTGAGGACCTCGGAGAGGAAGACTTGCCCCCAGTACCCCACAGGTGGGTGAGGTGAGCCAGGCCTTGAATGGGATCTCCCGTGCCCTGGGTGGGGGTTCTCACATGACACTGCAGAGGGCCATCAGGGCACCCACCAGTCAGATGACCTCCCCACACTGCTGAATTTCCAGAAGGTGGGGGACCCTGACCCCACTCTTTACTCCAAAACTGTCTGTGTGACCTTGAGCAAGTCACTTTGACTCTCTAGGCCTCAGTTTTCCCATCTGTGAAGTGAAGATTAGACCCAATTTCTATCTTGCTTTTCTTCTCAAAGCCCTCAGCCAACAATATTCACTGCTGGCTTCCTGTGCACCACAGGAAAGCGGTAAGGAGTCACGGCTTCTGTGGCTAACTGAAACCCCAATGACCACTGAGCTGCGCACCTACTGCGCACTGGGTGGATGGCAGACTGGCGCTGGGCGGACCTCAGAGGCAGGACAACTCCCCACCCCAGGCTGGTGACGGAGGCCCGTGCAGGGCACCACACCAAATCAGACCCAGGCTTCCTCTTCCTCCTGGCAGCCTGGGGTTGGGTAGGGTGGGCAGGGGCCTGCAGGCGGTGGGCTGGGCACGGGTGGACAGAACCATGGCCATGCTGGGTGGCCTCCAGCTCTTTGCCTGAGAAGTGGCCATGCCACCTGCTCCCACACCCCTGGGAGGGCTGTTTGGTCGAGTTCTTGGGGCTCCGTGAGGGCCCAGTGCTCAGTGCTTCTCAGACAGGATGTCGCTCAGGAGCTGAAGGAAGTGGGACAGAAAGTTTCTAATGAGCGAAAGGAAGGGCTGTGCTGGGTAAGTGTGTGTGTAAGGGCAGGTGAAGGGGAGGGAGGGGAAGTGGTGGGGAATGGGGTGTGTGTAGTTGGGGGGAGACAGACAAATAGAGACACAGAAATGTACAGAGCCAGACAGAGAGAGAGAGGGAGAGACAGGGGGGAGACAGAGACAGGGGAAAGACAGAGAGACAGACTCACAGAAATGGACAAAGCCAGACAGTGAAAGAGGGAGAGATGGAGATGAGGAGAAACAGGGAAAACAAGAGATGGGAGAGACAGGGAGAGACAGAGATGAGGAGATACAGAGATGGAGAGATAAAGATGAGAGAGACAGAGATGGGGAGAAAGAGGGAGAAACAGAGATGGGGAGAGACAAAAATAGAGATCGAGACAGAAACACTGAGTACACGCGTGGCAGGGAGCAGGAGCAGCCCGGAGCAGGAAGCACAGCTCCCCCAACGCATCAACCCTACACCCACATGGTATCTCCTGGGAATTCAGGGAAGGAGCAGAGGAGTGAACCATTAAGAGCAAAGGTCACTGCTGGCCTGGCCCCTCCAACATCCCCCACCCAGCACAGGGCTCCCCAATTTCCTCTCTGCAAAAGATCATCTTACTCTTAGTTATTTAATCTTTTCTTTAAATGAATTCAAGAATTTTAAAATACATTTTAAAAGGAAACTATAACCCACCACTTAAATGAAAAAACCATGCCCTCATTAGAAAGTAACTGCAAAATAAATGCAAAACGAACAACCCTTGTGTCAGGCTAGATGGAGGCAGGGCTGAAGGATGCCAGCATCCCAGCCCGGCTCGTTGTTAAACAAGGGAGTCTGGGGAGAAGCGTTAAAGACCAGTTAGCACCAAGTGGAGACTTTCTCCTGGATGTCATGAGAGGGCAGAAGAGAACTTGGAGAGGAAAACCCTTTTTCACTCTCATGATTTAATAGTCCAGGTTGTCCACACTGGGTCAGCCAGGGTCAAACCGATGTTCTCTGGCCTGACACTGGAGGCCACGTTGTGACTTAACCACAGATGACCACTGTAGTCATCTGTCACTTCCCAATTTTAATGCCCGCTCAGCACCCACAGACACACACACACACACACACACACACACACACACACTACAAACACACTATACTCTTCATACCATAAACTCTCCCAAACCTACCAGACCAGTGTCTCACACCTCCAATCTTTGGTGGTTCCCTCCTGCTGGAAAACCTTTCCTGCCTCTCTCTATCCAGCTAACTCCTACTAGTACAATTCACACTCCTCCTCCAGGAAGCCTTTCCTGATTGCCTCCCATCCCTATACCAGTATCTACCAAGGCACCATCACCCCAAAGGCCTCCAGTGTTGACTCACCTGACCCCCCTGAAACGTGCAGGGCTCGGACCTCATCCTAGTCCCCACATCTTCTCAGGACCCAGCACAGCACCCAGCTCCCACGGCGGACTGCAAAGATACTTGTTGACTAAATGGGAGAGCAAATGAATAAAGAAATGAGGGCACCTGAACGCCTCCAAACAGGCTGGAATCAAAACAAAACCCTCTCTGTGATCTGTGAAAAGGTCCCAGGCAGAAGCTGCTGTTCAACAAGAATGAACAACCTGGCTCAAATTGGGCTGGCAGACTGAGTGACCCAGCCTCTGTGAGCCTCATTTTTCTCACCTATAAACTGGGAGACCAGAGTGTTACCTATGATAGGGCTGAGCTGAGAAAAACACATGTAAAGAGTTAGGTATCCATTAAGCACTGAAATATTAACTGTTATTGCTATTGCTGGAATTCCTGGGTAATGCAAATGGTTAATGCACTCGGCAGCTAATCGGAAGGCTGGAGGTTCAAGGTTCAAGTCCACCCAGAGGCGCATCAGAAGGAAAGGCCTGGCAATCTACTTCTGAAAAATCAGTAATTGAAAACCCTTTGGAGCACAGTTCTACTCTAACACACGTGGAGTTGCCCTGAGTTGGAACTGACACAACAGCATCTGCTATGGTATTATTATTGCTGTTACCAACCTACATTCACCAAACCACCAATATTAGAACTTGAAGGGACCCAAGACATGATCTAGGCCAAGGAGGGGTGGGCAGACTTTTTCTGGAAAGGGCTAGGTAATAAATATTTTCAGCTCTGTGGGCCAGGCAGTCTCTGTCATAACTATTCAACCCAGCCGTTGCAGCATGAAAGCATCCATAGACAAAATATAAAGAAATGGAGCATGGCTGTGTTCCAATAAAACTTTATTTATAAAAAAGAAAAGGCAGTGGGCCAGATTTGGCCCACAGGCCATAGTTTGCTGACCTCTGATCTAGGCTACTACTCCAAGCGTGGTCTTTAGATGAACAGCATCCGGGTCTCCTGAGAGCTGGTTGGAAATGTAGTCTTGGGTCCTGCTGAATCAGAATCTGCACTTTAACAAGATCCCCAGGAGATTCGTGTGTGCATTAAGGTTTGAGAGGCACTGGTGCCCAGCTTCCTTGGTCCATATCTCAAGGTCAGAGATATGGCTTACTCTTTCTTATCTGATGCCTCCGCCACAAGGAAAACAGGGAGCTTGTCTCTTGTGAAATCCTGTACCCTAGCATCTAGCCAAGAACCTGCTACATGCCCTCATTCAACACTGAGCACCTATTATGTGCTTACTGGTTTGTAGGTGGCACAAACGGTTTACCCTTGACTACTAACCTATAGGTTGGCAGTAGGAACCCACCCAGTGGTGTTGCAGAAGAAAGGCCTGGTGATCTGCTTCTGTAAAGATTACATCCAAGAAAACTCCGTGGAGCAGTTTTACTCTGTAACACGTGGGGTTGTCATGAATCGCAATCAACTCGATTGCAATGGGTTTGGTTTTGTATTATCTGCCTGGCCCAGTGCCAGGTGCCTGGACACAGCAGTGAACATACATGCTAGTGGCGCTGCCACTTGGTGGATATGCGTGCAGTGATGGGATCAATGCATGATGGCAGGCAGCACTGGGAGTTGAGCAGACCCAGGTTCGAATCCCAGTGCTGCCACGTCTAGCCTGCATGACCTAAGGAAAGTGATTTACCGTCTCCAAGCCTCAGTTCCTAGAAAATGGGGGGGGGGGGGGCACGCAGTGGGGGAGTACGAATGCATCCTTGTGAGGACAGAGATGGGCAGAGATGTGGTATACGATGGCGTCCCAGCAGCCATGAGGCGTGTTGGGATCACAGATACACACCCACCAGTACTCACAACAGAGGGCCTCGGCTGGCCCCAAATAGCCCATGTGGGTTGGGTGGGGACCTGAGCCAGGGGAGGTGGGACACTGGGGCACAGAGATGGGTGTTCCTTACCTGGGGAATGTGGAATGAGGATAAGCTCCAGGTGTGTTAAAAACTTTGCGGTGGAACCCAGACTTCCTGGAACCACGGCGGCTGGATGAACCACCGAAACTATCGCCCTGAGATAATCTTTAAACCTTAAATCAAATATATCCCTTGAAGTCTTCTTCAAACCAAACAACACTTTACAACACTTTAGATTAATTAGTATAGAATGTCTGCCTTGAGTATTGTACTCGTTTAAAGAACTGTCTGTATGGGATCAGACTGACAACAGCAACTCGAAGGGTTAGATAGGATGCTTAGGGGGCAGAGGGTTTATGTCAATGGGGGAGGAACAACTTGGACAAGGAGGGTGAGAACAGTTGTACAACTTGAAGAATATAATCAATGTCACTGAATTACACATGTAGACATTGTTGAATTGGTATATGTCCTGCTGCGCATATTCTCAGCAACAAAAAATAATTAAAAAAAATTTTTTGCAGGCTTATAATGGCAAAAAAGGCACTAGAAAATCTCAGAAAGCCTCCCATGCCCTAGAAAAGCAGAACTGGAAGGACTCCTGAAGAGCACTGAAACCAGTGGTTTAAAAAAGACATTGTTTTTAAAGCTACAAAACTGCTTGCTCATGTGACGCCATGACAGGCCCACAGTGTCCTCAGAGCCCTGAACACCTGCACCAGGCCGGAGGGCTCCCAGGCCAGGCACATCACACACACAATGATGGGGAACGGTGGAGAGCAGTGATCCAGAGGTCCCAGGCCATTGAAGGAGCAGCTTCTGGCCACCCCAGCAGCAATTTGTGGCTCCTGAGTTTCCAAGAGAAGTGAGAAATCCTCTAAAAAATGTTTGAATATTGGTCAATTTTAAAAAATTCTACGGAAGCAAAACAAACACCATCCTGAGGGCCATGGAGCCCATCCGTCATCAACTGGCAGCCTGTGTTACAGCCCAACCCACCCACTGAACAGGTGGGAAAACTGAGGCCCAGGGAGGGGAAGCACCTTGCCCGATGTCACAGTGATTTGGAATGAAGGCTGAGACTCAGTTGCCTCCAAGCGCTTGCCCACCTCCAACTGTTCATGAGGGTGGGGGGGTGTAGGAGCAGCTGGCGGGGAGGGAAACTGTGCTTCAAAAGCCAAGAGTCCTGCTTGTTCTGGCCATCCAAGAAGAACAGCTAACAGAGGGGCAGGGAATGGATGCTTATTCAGAACATTTATAATAACCCACCACCTATCTGTCGGTTTGTTGTGCTGTGGTGGCTTTCATGTTGCCATGATGCTCGAAGCTATGCCATGGGTATTGCAAATACCAGTAGGCTCACCCAGAGTGGACAGAGTTTTAGAGGAGCTTCCAGACAAAGACAGGCTAAGAAGAAAGGCCTGGCAATCTATTTACAAAAACTGGCCAGTGAAAACCCTATGGATCACAACAGAACACTGTTTGATATAGTGCTGTAAGATGAGCCCCCTAGGTCGAAAGGCACTCAAAATACACAATGGCTGCAACAATGGACTTGAGCGCAGTAAGGATCGTGACAATAGTTTAGGACTAGGCAATGTCTCGTTCTGTTGTACATGGGGTCACTGTGAGTCGGAGCCAACTTAACAGCAACTAACAACAACATTTATAATAACAATGGACACGTTTTGAGTGTTTTCTATGTGTTAGGCATTAAGATGGGGTATGGGTGGCACAAACGGTTAAGCACTCAACTACTAGCCGAAAGGCTGGCGATTTGAACCCACTCAGAGGCACCTCAGAAGACAGGCCCGGTGATCTGCTTCCAAAAATTCACAGCCTTGAAAACCCTATGGAGCAGTTCTACTCTGCACACACAGAGCTGGCGTGAGTTGCAATCAACTCCAGGCAACTAACAACAAGGACGGTGATTAGGAGTGTGGACTCTGGATTCAAATCCTGTCTCTCCCATTTCTTAGCTGGGTGACCTAAGTAAGGTACTGGCCTTGTACAAATTACCTCACCTCTCTATGTCTCAGTTTGCTCATCTGTA
Source organism: Dugong dugon (assembly GCA_030035585.1). NCBI lineage: Eukaryota > Metazoa > Chordata > Mammalia > Sirenia > Dugongidae > Dugong > Dugong dugon. The sequence goes on along the minus strand of CM057476.1, from coordinate 26,580,594 downwards.
AAACAGACTAATAGTTGCCCCTACCTCATAGAGCTCTTAAGAGAATTAAATGAGTTTAAGTACATAAAGTACCTAGAACAGTGCCTGGTGCCTAGTAAGCCCTTGTTAATATCAGTCATATTGATAATTAAACATCCCTGGTGGTAAAACAGTTAAGCGCTCAGATGTTAACTGAAAGGTTGCGGGTTCAAACGCACCCAGCAGCTCTGTGGAAGAAACACCTGGTGATCTGCTTCCGTAAAGATTACAGCCTAGGAAACTCTATGGGGCAGTTCTACTCTGTCACATGGGGTCTCTCTTAGTGGGAATCGACTCCATGGCACACAACGACAACAAGATATTAATTAATTGCCTTTTGACAGATGAGGAAGTTGAGGCTCACCAAGGGAAATGCTTTGGATTCCCAAGATCATTCTGACCCCAAGGCCTCACCTCCTGCCCAGCCCCGCTGCGAGGTAGGTCCTCCTTGTACTTGTATTCTGCGGATGAAGACATCGAAACAGCCAAGGACCAAGATCATAGAGTCCTGATGGAGCAGCTGGACTCTACCACAAGCCTGGACCCTCGGGCAATCCACCACCCTGCTGGCTGGCTGGCTGCCGCCCATTTCTGGGCCACAGCAGCCTGGGTCAGAAGTCTGGTTAATGCAAGAGCTTGGCTGGCAGCCAGGCCGGCCACCCTCCCCTCGGAGCCTGCCATCTGAGCCTGTAAGAAAAGATAACCCCCTCCCCCACACCAGTGGCCCCGGGTACACAGGCACTGCCCTCTGCGTCCTCCCCTACAATTTCTGGGGCTCGGCCAGCTCTCAGGCTGCTCTGAGTGAATCATTCCCACAGAGTGGGGGAGACTCAAGAAGGAGCATGCATTCCAGAACCTTCTCTGAAGCAGCCCCAGGCAGGGTGGATGTGGGTCGGCAGAGAGTAAGGGGCCTTGAAGGCAGTAAGAACAGACGGCAAGTGGGGAGGCCAGGAGCCGCTACCCAGAGAAGTTTCCACGATGTCACATGAAGAATGAAAGCCACTAGGCCACACCCAAGCTTTCAAAAAAGGCACGTCCTGGCCACCAACCCTTAGGCTGCAAAGAAGCCACACCTGATCTGCCACCCTCACTACAAATTCATCCACAAAGTCGCATTGATAACACACTCAGACAGCCCTACTGTAGCAAGGTGGCATCTGTATCTGAGATCTGATCTGGTCCCCACCCATTCCATAGGAGGGCACACTGAGGTCCAGAGAAGGGCAGTGCCTTGCCTAGGGAAGCGTCTCACTCTGACTGCACACCTGTTTCCATTTCCTCCAGGCTGCTTCCTTAATCCACAGGAATTTAGGTTCTTAAAAGAAGCCCTGGTGGCGCAGTGGTTAAATGCTCGACTGCTAACTGAAAAATCAGCAGTTGGAACCTACCAGCAGCTATGCAGGAGAAAAGACCTGATGATCTGCTCCCATAAAGATTATAGCCTAGCAAACCCTATGGGGCAGTTCTACTCGGTCACCTGGGTTGCTATGACTTGAAAATCAACTTGACATCACCTAACAACAGCAACTTAAGTCTAAGGACCTCCCACCTCACAGGGCCACCAGGGGAGGTCACCTTCAGAGTGAGCATCGGGGTCAAAGGGGGCACGGGCAGGACCACACTGGATTTCAGGGCAGAGGGGTCCCCTTTGGGATGAGATGTAGGAGACCCACAAAGGGTCTCCCTGGCTTCTGTGGAACCTCAGCTGTCAAGGGGGCCCCCCGGCCTGGGGCTGGAAGGTCTGAGCTGTTCCACTTTTCCATTATCCAACCCACAGGCTCTTAATAAGCGCCTACTGTGTGCCAGGCTCTGGAATGGGTGCTGTGTACTCCTGGGTTCCTCACTGCCTCCACCCTGCCCTGTGCAGTGCCTGGCAGGAGAAGGTGGTGTGGAGGATACGTCACTCTACTACAGAGAACCTAAGTGCACAGATACCAAGGCTAAGTGCTCTACCAGCCTGACCGGTTTCCCTGACTGATAGTTCAGGAGATGCTCTTCAGTCTGTTAACGAGGCACTTAATTTAATGTATATTAGAAAATAACATAACCGGCGTATCAAAGTCAGTGACTTCACAGATTATGATTGCTTTAAGAGGAGACTAAATCTATGTAAGATTATTGGAACCCTTGTACCGCTGCTAAGGAGCCCTGGTGGCACAGTGATTAAGCATTCGGCTGCTAACTGAAAGGTTTGCGATTCAAACTCATCAGTCACTCTGCAGGAGAAAGATGTGGCAGTCTGCCCCCCGTAAAGACTTACAGCCTTGGAAACCCTATGGGGTAGCTCTACTCTGTCCTATAGGGTCGCTGTGAGTCACAATCAACTCAACAGCAATGGGTTTGTTTTTTTTGGTTTGTATACTGCTGGTGGGAACATAAAACGATGCACAGCTGCTTTCGAACACAGTGTGGCCATTTCTCAAAAGGTTAAACATGAAGTTACTATATGACTCAGCAACTGCACTCCTAGGTATATACCCAAGAGACTTAAAACACACGTGCACACAAAGACTTGAACACAAACGTTCATTGAAGCATTATTTATAACAGCCATAAGAAGGAGAAACAATCCAAATGTCCATTAACTGATGATGACATGTGCTACATTCATACCAAACCGAAAACCAAACCCATTGCCATCAAGTCGATTCTGACTCATGGTGACCCTATACGACAGAGTAGAACGGCACCACAGAGTTTCCAAGGAGCGCCTCGTGGATTTGAAACTGCCAACCTTCTGGTTAGCAGTCATAGCACTTAACCACTTTTCCTACATCCATGCAATAAAATAGCATTCAACCATTAAAAAAGAATGAAGTAGGTACATGTCACAGTGTGGATGAACCTTGAAATCACCATTCTAAGCGAAAGCCACCAGTCACAAAAGGCCACATAGTTTATGAAATTTACACATTTATATGAAATGCCCAGCATAGGCAAAGCCATAGAGACGGAAAGTAGTTTAGTGGTTGCCAGGGAGTGGAGAATGACTGCTAATGGTATCGGGTTTCTTTTTGGGGTGATCAAAACGTGTTAAAATTAGATAGTGTTAATTTATGGCATAAACAGAATATCAAGCATAACTGAAAATGCAGACTCCAGAAGATAAACTAGATAACTGGGACCTCCTAAAATTTAAATACTTATACTCATCAAAAGCCTTTTCCAAGGAGTATAAAGAGAATCTACAGACTGGGAAAAAATCTTTGACAATGACATATCTGATAAAGGTTTAATCTCTAAAACATACGGAAAACTTCAACAACTCAACAATAAAAAGACAAGCAACCCAATCACAAAATGGGCAAAGGACATGAACAGACACTTCACCAAAGACGACACTCCAGGCAGCCAACAAATACATTAATAGATGCTCGTGATCATTAGCCATTAGAAAGTTGCAAACCAAAACCACGATGAGATACCATCTCACCCCAACATTACTGGCATGAATCAAAAAAACAGAAAAAAAAAAAATGCTGGGGAGGTTGTGGGGAGATTAGAAGTCTTATACACTGCTGGTGGAAATATAAAATGGTACAACCACTATGGAGGACAATGATATGGTGCTTCCTTAAAAAACCAGAAATAGAAATATCAAATGATCCAGCAATCCCACTCCTAGGTACATACCTTAGAGAAATAAGAGCTGTCACATGAATAGACATATGCACACCCATGTTCACTGCAGCATTATTCACAATAGCAAAACGATGGAAACAACCTAAATGCCCATCAACAGATGAATGGATAAACAAACTATTGTACATACACACAGTGGAGTACTTACACAACAATAAAGAACAATGATGAATCTGCAAAACACCTCACAATATGGATGAATCTAGAAGGCATTATGCTGAGTGAAATAAGTCAGTCACAAAAGGACAAATACTGTACGAGACCACTATTACAAAAACTCAAGAAAAGGTTTACACACAGAAGGAAAGAATCTTTGATGGTTACAAGGGAGGGGAGGGGTGGGGAAGAGAAATTACTAACTAGATATAGACAAGTGTTAACTATGGTGAAAGGTAAGACAATACACAATACACGGGAAGTCAGCACAAATTGACCATCACAAAGGAAGACACTTAGAGGAACAGAAGGAAAAAAAAAAAAAAGGCAACCACAGTAAATACTATAACATCTACAACCCTATAACAACTGTAAAACACAATAACTTACAAATAGATATACAGGCAGATATGCATGCTGAACAGGAGAAGGAGAGCATATAGGAGCATACCCACATACATATATATAGGTTAGACTGTGGATATTTTTACATACATATTTGTATGTACAGCATATATATTCATATATACAAAAGAATACAAAGGGGGCAGTCACAGAAGCTTCCTAGACACAACCAAATACCTTGAGGGGCCGAGTTACTGAGGCTGAGGGCAGGGGACCACAGTCTCAGGTGATACCTAGGTCAACTGGCATAATATAATCCATAAAGAAAATGTTCTACATCCTACTTTGGTGAATAGCGTATGAGGTCTTAAAACCTTGTGAGCGGCCATCTAAGATACATCTATTGGTCCCATCCCATCCCGAGCAAAGGAGAATAAAGAAAACCAAAGACACAGGGAAGATATCAGCTGAAGGGCTAAAGGACCACATGAACCGCCACCAGCCTTAGCCCAGAAGAAAGAGATGCTGCCTGGGTACTACCACCAACTGCTCTGATCACAACAAAGGGTCCAAGACAGAGCAGGAGAAAAATGTAGAACAAAATTCAAATGCACAAAAAAGACTAGACTTACTAAGCGGACAGAGACTGGAGGAACCCCCAAGACTATGGCCCCCAGACACCCTGCTAACTTAGAACTGAAGCCACTCCTGAAGTTTGCTTTTCAGCTAAAGATTAAAAATCAAACCGAACCTGTTGCTATCGAGTCGATTCCGACTCATAGCAACCCTACAGGACAGAGTAGAACTGCCTCATAGGGTTTCCAAGGAGCGGCTAAAGCTGCTGATCTTTTGGTTAGCAGCCAAGCTCTTAACCACTGCACCACCAGGGCTCCAGATTAGACAGGCCTATAAAACGAACAACACACGAGAAGAATGTGCTTCTTGGATCAATCAAGTACACGAGACTAAATGGGCAACACCTGCCCAAAAGCAAGACGAGAAGGCAGGAAGGGACCGGAAAACTGGGCATGGGGAACCCAGGGTGGAAAGCGGGAGAGTGCTGACACATTGCAGGGATTGCAACCAATGCCAGGAAAAAATTTCTGTATGAATTTCTGAATGAGAAACTAATTTGCGCTGTAAACCATCACCCAAAGCGCAATTTAAAAGAAACCAACCAACCTATTCGGCAGTTACCATGATATTAATTTCCCAGGGCTGCCACAACAAATAACTACAAAAGTGGTGACTTAAGATAACAGAAATTTATTCTCTCACGACCCTGGAGGCTAAAAGTCTGAAATCAAGGTGTCAGGAGGGCAAAACTCTCTCTGGAGGCTGTAGGGAAGAATCCCTCCTTGCCTCTTCCTAGTTTCTGGTGGCTCTGGGTAATTCCCAGGCATTCCTTGGTTTGTAGCTACATCACCCCAATCTCTGCCTCAGTCTTCACATAGTGTTCTCCCGAGTGTCTCTGTCCACATTTTCCTCCCTTAATAAGAGCATCAGTCATTGGATTAGGAGCCCTGGTGGCGCAGTGGCTAAGAGCTTGGCTGCTAACCAAAAGGTCAGCAGTTCAAATCCACCAGCCACTCCTTGGAAACGCTATGGGGCAGTTCTACTCTGTCCTATAGGGTCGCTATGAGTTGGAATTGACTCAATGGCAACAGATTTGGTTGTTTTTTGTTTTTCTTTTAATCCAGTATGGGAGTCCCCGGATGGTATAAATGATTAACACACTTGGCTGCTAACTGAAAGGTTGGAGGTTCGAGTCCACCCAGAGGCTCCTGGGAGGAAACATCTGACAATCTATGTCTGAAAAATCAGCCACTGAAAAACCTATAGAGCACAGTTCTACTCTGACACTCACGGAGTCTTCAAGAGTCAGAGTCGACTTGAGGGCAACTGGTTAATCCAATATGACCTCATCTTAACTTGATTACATCTGCAAAGTTCCTATCTAACAGTTATCTAACACAAACGTTTGTACATACAAAGCCTATGAAATAAATATTACTGAGTAAACAACAACAAAAAATTAGATAGTGGTGATGGTTGCACAACCCTGTGAATACCCTAAAAACCACTGAATTGTATACTTTAAAAGGCTGAATTGCATGGTATGTGAATTATATTTAATAAACCTCTTACAAAAATTTATATAAGATTTTAAAAAATAAGATGGCATAAGGACATATTAGTAATAGCACAACTGGAGTTCAATGGGGTAAAATGATTCACCCATGGCACAATAACCCCTTGAGGACAATGCCACAAACCCAATTTTACAGTCATGAAAACTGAGGTGGGGGAGGGGGGTGATTCGCCCAGGCCACATCACTACTAAACCAGTAAGTCATACTAAAGATTTGTCAAATCCAGAAGCCTGTCCTTAACCATTAGGGCACAAAAGATAGCCCTGGTGGCACAATGGACAATGCTTAAATGCTCAGCTGCTAATCAAAAGGTTGGCAGTTTGAACCCACAAGCGGCTCTGCAGGAGAAAGACCTGGCAATCTGCTCCCCTAAAAATTACAGAGTAGGAAATCCTACGGGACAGTTCTACTCTGTCACATGGGGTCACTATTAGTCAGAATAGACTGGACAACACCTAACAACAGCCACCAAACAAACAAAAAAACAACCTTATTGCCAATGAGTCGAATGCAACTCATAGGACAAAGCAGAACCGTCCCATAGGGTTTCCAAGGTTGTAATCTTTATGGAAGCTATCTGCCACATCTTTCCTGCAGAGCAGCTAGTGAGTTCCAACCGCCAAGCTTTCAGTTAGCAGCCAGTGCTTAACCACTGTACCACCAGGGCTCCTACAACCACAACAGGCCATAAAAGGAGTGTGATGGAGCATGGGATGACACGGCATGGGGAGATCACAGCCCCGTCCAGGAAACAGACCCAATAGGGGGTTGTTAAGAGAGGGAAAGGGTGAGCTACCTCTGTGGCGTTCAAAACAGGAAGCACCCACCAAGAGGAGGTGCTGCCCAGGTGGCTTCTGAAGGATGCGTAGGAGTTCACTAACCACCCTCCCACCCCAACCCCACACACATACACATACACACACCTCTACAGGACAAGAAGTCAGGAGGCCAGATGGTGAATTTCAGCTCTGCTGCTTCCTAGCTGTGGGGACCAAGGCCACTGGCACCTGACCTCTCCAAGCCTCAGCTTCTCCATTTGTAAAAGGACAAGGGAGCAAGGTGATAGGCAAAGTGCTTTATAAAAATCAACCTGTTAAAGGATGATTCCCATGCCCCGATCCCAAAGGGGTGGAACTTTAGTGGTAAAGCCAGACTGTGACCTCTGTCCCACATGATAATGAGTTTGCCAGATCAGGGCAAACTTCACCAGTTCCGAGGCACCACCTCCTGCCCTGCTCACACTGCGAAAAGGAAGCTGCGGGGTGGGAGAGAGGACGCAGTAACTTTAGTCAAATTCCGTCCCTTCCTCGCGGGTGACCCCCAAGTACACCAGGGGTCGCCCCACCCAGTGCTCTCGGCGCCCCCCTCCCCAGCCAGTGATTCCCGCCCCCCGCGCCTCCACTTTCGACGTGCCTCGCAACTCCACAGCGGCTGCAAAGTTAACTTCCACGTGCCCCCCGCGTGTTGTCCGAGCGTTCGCATGGGGGTCTCCGAGAACCAGGGAGGGGTCTGGGCTACGAAGGTGGTGACACGCCGCCCCCAACCACACACACACAGGTACACAGACGCGGACCGCCTCCCCGGGCGCAGAGTCCCGGGCTGAGAGCGCGGTAATGGAAGCCCGGTCCCTGCCGCATCCCGCGGAGAGCGCTCGGGGCGCCAGGAGGGTGCGGATCCTCGAACCGCCCGCCCGCCCGCGCCGACTCCCCCCCAGCTCCCCGCCCAGGAGCCCGAGCACCGCGCTGGGCCCGGGAGGAAGCCGCTAGGACAGAGGCCCCTCCGGCGCCCGAGGCCGACCCCAGGCGCCCCTTGCGCCGCCGGCTGCAGCCCGAGATCCCCGCGCCGCCCCAGACTACCTACCGAGCCAGACACTGCAAGACCGCGGCGTAAGCCAGCGATTCCCGGCTCCTGAGCCTCCCCGGCCGGGGAAGGGGGAGGGGCCCGCGCCGGGGGCGGTACCGCGGCGCCGTGACGTCACGCAGGGGCGTGTCCACGTCACGGCCCCGCCCCTGACCGCCCACGCAGCTGCCGGTCGCTTGCAGCCCGCCCCCTGGCCCCGGGACTGGGAGGGGCGGCCTCGGCAGCTGACAGAGAATCCCTGGCCCAGGCGCAGCTTTGAGCTCAGGGAGCCCCAGCCCTACAGCCCTTGAAGCTCTTCTTTTACATGACGGGCAGCTCACCCCTTTGCCTCCCTGGACAGCTCCGTTTTAGAGAAGTTCCTGTATCTACAAGTAGTAAAGTGGAATGATGGCCAAAAAGGTGTAAGAGAAGAAAACTAGGTTCAGAACCGGTATATTTAAGCTACTTTTGTGTAAAGCAAAGAAAAGAGGAGGGAGAAGCTGTTTTCATATACATACTCGTATATATCAAAGTTCTCAACGTGAGGGAAGAGAGACAAAATTGCTCATCAGGGGACACTTGGCAGTGTCTGGACACTTCTTGGGTTATCACACCTGCGGAGGGGCAGGGGGATGCTACTGGCATCTAGTGGGTAAAGGCCAGGGTAAAGGGTGTTCAGTATCCTACAAGGCACAGCAAAGAACCGTCCAGCCTAAAATGTCTGTGTGCAGAGGTTGAGAACTTCTGATATACAGTACATGAATAAAATAAAACTCTTGGCTGGTAATCTCACCTCAGTCTAAGATATTTAACCTCTCTGTAACTGTTTCTTCATTTGTAAAATGGACCAATCTATGATTCTATGCGTATGCAATAAATATCTGAAGGGAAGGGAAAGGAAGCGATGCAGGCTTTTCTTTTTTTCACTGTGACCCTTTTGTTCTGTTTGAAACATTTTTGTTTTACAATATGCATACATTACCTGTTTAAAATCAATTTCATAGTATTAATAACATTAACACAGGAGAAAGATGTGGCAGTCTGCTTCTGTAAAGATTTACAGCCTTGGAAATCCTGTGAGGCAGTTCTACTCTGTCCTACAGGGCCACTATGAATCGAAATCAACTCGATGGCAACAGGTTTGGGTTGGTTTGGGTTAACAACTATAACAGCAAATGTGTGTGTGGTGCAAATGGTTAAGTACTTGGCTATTAACCAAAAGGTTGGCAGTTTGAATCCACCAGAGGTGCCTTGGACAAAAGGCCTGACAGTCTACTTCTATAAGATTACAGCAACTGCAAACTCTCTGGAGCACAGTTCTACTCTGACATTCATGGGGTTGCCATGAGTTAGAATCAACTTGATGGCAACTGGTAAACTGGTAATATATAAATCCACCACCTGTTAATCGGTTTGTTATACTGTGGTGACTTGCATATTGCTATGATGCTGGAAGCTATGCCACTGATACTTCAAATACCAGCAGGCTTACCCATGGTGGACAGGTTTCAGCAGAGCTTCCAGACTGAGACAGACTAGGAAGAAAGGCCTGGTGATCTACTTCCAAAAATTAGCCAAGGACAACCTTATGATCACAACAGAACATTGTCTGACTCACTTGCTTTGGACATGACATCAGGAGGGATCCATTGTGAGAGGAAGACATCATGAAGCAAAGGGCCAATGAGGGCATGGGAGACCCTTGGTGAGGTGGATTGGCATAGTTGCTGCAACAACTCAAACATGCTGGGGATTGTGAGAACGACACCAGACCAGGCAACATTTCATTCTGTTGTACATAGGTCACTATGAGTTGTAACTGACTTGACAACCGTACATATACGTGTACATATACAGTTGTTATATATATAGAGAGAGAGACGCAGAGAGAAAGAGAGAGAGAGAGAGCGTGCCCTGGTGTCTCAACAGTTAAGCATGCTTGGCTGCAAACCAAAAGGTTGGCGGTTCAAACCCACCCAGTGGCTCCGGAGGAGGAAGGCCTGGAGATCGGCTCCCATAAAAATTACAGCCTTGTAAGTTCGGTGAGGCAGTTCTACTGTGTCATGTGGGGTAGCTATGAGTCGGAATTGACTCACCGGCACCCAACAAAGTATATATATGTGTATGTGTATACACATGTATGTAGATATGTATGTACGTGTATATGTGTATATACATATACGTATACATACATATAAGTGTGTATACGTATACAGATATTGTTGTTAGATACCATCAAGTTGGTTCCAACTCATAGAGACACTATGTGCAACAGAATGAAACACTGCCTGGTCCGGCACCATCCTCACAATCATTGTTATGCTTGAGTCCATTGTTGCAGCCACAGTATCAATCCATCCCTTTGAGGGTCTTCCTCTTTTTTACTGACCCTCTACTTTACCAAGCATGATGTCCTTCTCCAGGAACTGGTCCCTCCTGATAACAAGTCCAAAGTACATGAGACGAAGCCTCGCCATCCTTGCTTCCAAGGAGCACTCTGGCTGTATGTCTTCCAAGACAGACTTGTTCGTTCTTCTGGCAGTCTGTGGTGTATTTAATATTCTTGACCAACTCTAATTCAAAGGCATCAATTCTTCTTTTGTCTTCCTTATTCATTGTCCAGATCTCATATCACATACTAAGTGCCAGGCATTGCTCTAAATACTTTACATATATAATATCATATATTTATATATTTAAACCTTTAAGAACCTTGTGCTAGGTCTATTATTAAACGAAGGCACACAGATATTAGGTCATTTGTCCAAGGTCAGCCATGTGTTAACATAGCTCATTCATTAATTTATTCATGTATCCAGTAAATAGTTATTTAGTGCTGGCATGTGGACGGGGCTGGGACTGATAAAATGAAATCATCTGTCTCTGGAGATTACCGGTCTGCAAACCATATAACAATATCATATAGTGTTGACTGAGTGCATAGTAGAGGCTTGGTATGCCTAATCCGGGCAATAATCCTGCAGCGTGTTTTATGATGACCCTTTAGTGGGTGGAGAGATGGAGGTCAAGGGAAGTGGCCTGCATGCCGGCATTTGTTTAGTAGCATTCTAACCACAACATTTCCTGAGCGACCTGCTCTGGGCACTGGGATTCAGCAGACAACAGGACTACGAGAGCCCTGCTCCCAAGTAGGAAAAGCCAGACCCCCACAACGAGCGTTCACAGTACACTGAGCCCTGTAACCGGAGAGGAAGGAGCAGGCCATCTTAGCCTGGTCCAGGGTAGGCAAGCCAAGGGTGACCTCCAGTGTGTTTAAGCTGAGCCCTGAGACATGGGTGGGAGTCTGTACCGGGCACAGGGAACTGCAGGTGCAAAGGCCCAGCAGAAAGGGGACAAGTGTGGGGCCCTGCCTGCTGTGTGCTAAGCATTTTATAAACATTATATTCAAGCTGATCATTTTTTCGTTCCGTCAACCTTCTGAGGTTTCATTATCATCTCTCCCATTTTACTGATGAGGAAACAGAGGCTTCATCAGGTCATTAGACTTGCCCAAGGGTGACAGCTGGTAAGTGGCAGAGCTGGGATGCACACCCAGGCTTCTCTCACACTTTTTTTCCAGTACGCTGGGGGAGGGGCATGCCCAGCAGTGGGCAGGAAGCCAGGTGAGGACAGATGGGGCAGGTGCAAGCTCCAGGCATTTTCTCTTCTCCTGCTGGAAGGATGTGGGGAGACTATTCCTGGCTGAGTAGTGAGGCTTCACAAAGCACTCTTTGATCTCGGGTATCTGACCCAGGTGTCTGGCTGTCATGGCAACACGGCTCTAAAGACGATGCCCACCTCCTTAGAACCTCCTCGGGGCATCCTGGTACCACGCCCTCTCCACAGAACCAGCGACTCAGTTGCTATGTGCCCATGAATATCCCACACGGGCACAAGCAGCAACACGCCTCTTCATTGCTTCACCCACTGCCTCTGGGTGGCCCTGCCGCCCCCTACACTGCTGACTTTGTGCCCTGTGCTCCAGGGGAGGAGAGATGGTGTTCTGGAACCAAAGTGCTTTATCTTCTCAAAGACCTGCGGTTCAACGACTCATGAGCTAGGGTCTAGTGTTGAAAGGAAATAATGCAGGATGTTGTTGTTGTTTTGTGCCATCTGTTCTGATTCATGGCAACCCCATGTGTTACAGAATAGAACCTGCTCCACAGGGTTTTCTTGGAGGAGCCCTGGTGGTGCAACAGTTAAGTGCTTGGCGACTAATTGAACATTTGGCAGTTTGAACCCCCTCAGCGGCTCTGAGGGAAAAAGACCTGGCTATCTGCTCCCGTAAAGATTACTGCAAAAGAAAACCCTATGGGGCAGTTCTGCTCTGTTACATGGGGTCACTATGAGTGGGAATCAACTCCATGGTCCCCAACAACAACAGTCTTTATGGAAACAGATTACCAGGCCTTTTCTTCCATGGTATTGCTGGTTGGGATTGAACCACCAACTTTTCATCTGCCAGCTGAATGCAAACCAATTGTACCACGCAGGCACCTCAATGCTGGATTGGTCTGGCACTTCACGGGCACCTGTCTGAGTTATCTAGTACTGCCCAGACAGAAGTACCACAAGTGGATGGCTTTAACAAACAGAAATTTATTCTCTCACAGTTTAGGAGGCTAGAAGTCCAAATTCAGGGTGCCAGCTCCAGGGGAAGGCTTTCTCTCTCTGGAGGAAGGTCCTTGTCATCAGCACAGGGACCCCAGGTCCAAAGGACATGATCCACTCTTGGTTCTTCTTGCTTGGTGGTAATGAGGTCCCTCTCGTCTCTGCTCACATCTCTCTTTTATATCTCAAAAGACATTGACTCAAGATACAACCTAATCCTGTAGATTGTGTCCTGCCTCATTAACATAATTGCCTCTAATCCTGCCTCATTAACATCATAAAGGTTAGGATTTACAACATATAGTATACTAACATCAGACCACAAAATAGAGGACAACCACACAATACTGGGAATTATGGCCTAGCCAAGTTGACACACATTTTTAGGGGACACAATTCAATCCATAACAGCACCCAAACATGGCAGGTCACTAGGATGATTCTTTCCCTCCCTATTACCCTGTGAGTTTAACGAAGTCACCCTGGTCTGGGCTAGCCAGGCACTGAAGTCTAAATTCAGTGTTTCGGGCAAAACTCATGCAGAGTCAGAATTACCCCTGAGAAGCCCAGGAGAAGGCTTGTGGACCCCCTGGCCACTCGGAGAGTCCAGCTCCCCAGGCTTCTTCCAGAATCCATGCACATGGTTATTACTTTGATTGACCACCCGATGAAGTCGAAACTCAAAGTTTCAGTTTCAAGGCACAAAAGTGACTTATCTTTAAACTCTGAAATTCTGCTCTGGGGTTCAGATGTTCACATTGCAAATAGCATGTTGAAACTGGGACCCACAGAACAAACACTGGGTTATAACAATGATGACCTACTCACTCCTGGCCTTTTTACATGTTACTTTCTTTTAATCTTTGTTATTTGTTTCTGCTTGCAATTTTTATTTTTTGTTAATTACAAAATGTATTGTTTATTTAAAAATTCATTGTTGTTTTTGTCAGCAGCTGTTGAGTCAACCCCGACTCATGGTGACCTTATGTACAACAGAACAAAAATTACTAGGTCCTACGCCATCCTCACAACCACCAGCACGTTTGAGTCTATTGATGAGGCTATTGTGCCAACCCATCTCATCAAAGGTCTCCTTTGCCCTCGCTGGCCTTCTGCGTCACCAGACATGATGTTCTCCTCCAGCCTCCTAATAACATATCCAAAGCAAGTGAGTCAGACAGTGTTTTGTTGTGATCCATAAGGTTTTTCTTCCATTGGCTAATTTTCAGAAGTAGATTTCCAGGCCTTTCTTCCTAGTCTGTCTTAGTCTGGAAGCTCCACTGAAGCCTCTCCACCATAGGTGACCCTGCTGGTATTTGGAATTCCAGTGGCATAGCTTCCAGCATCATAACACATAAGCCACCACAGTACAACAAACTGACAGATGGTGGTGGATAAATTCCTTACCATATATTAAATAAATTTATTGATAAAATAACAAGCTAAATATAAAGTAACTACTTTAATTGTTATTCTTCCCCAGTTTTTCTTTTTTTGTTTTGTCACCGGTATATATCATATTTCAGCATTGTTAATATGTACTTCTTTTTATATGTGACACTTGGGAGACAATAAGGATATTGTAGTCATTAAGGTTGTGTGTCAACTTGGCTGGGCCATGATTCTCGGTGGTTTGGCAGTTATTACGTAGTTTGGCAGTCGTATAATGATATGATCATCTCCATGATGAGATTTGATATAATGTGATAACCTCCATGATGGGATCTGCTGTGAGTAGCCCTTCTAGAGAATGGGAGTTTCCTTGGGAGTGTGGCCTGCTTCCCATATAGGTGGACATTCTGGCAAGGCTCGTGGGCTTTTGCTCACTCTGGATCCTGCAGCTGGCTCCTGTTTGTCTCACCTCCAGTTCTTGTGACTTGAGCTAGCAGCTTACCTGCTGTCTTGCCTGCTGATCTTGGGATTCGACGGTGTTCGCAACCTGTGAGCCAGAGTCCTGCTGTCTGACCTTGGGTTCTTGGGTTTGCCAGCCCCCGCAGCTATGTAAATCAGGAGAAACCTCTAGCCTGACCCATGGACTTGGGACGTTCCAGTCTCAACAACCATAAGAGCCATTTCCTTGATAGAAATCTCTCTCTATATATGTATATATATTTATATGCTTTACTGGTTTTGCTTCTCTAGAGATCCCAGCCTGAGACAGATATTGACAACTCTGAGTTGAAATCATTCCAAGAATACTAGCCAAGAATACTTATTTTAGATTATGAACGCAAAGAAGCTTTATAACTTAATGAATATCTACTGTTTTCCCCTTTTATAGTACTCCCAAGATTGATACAGAGAAAAAAAAAGTTATGCCTAAGTAAGTTCAGACTAGTTCTTTCAACAAGTATAAAATAAAAATTCCAAGTGATCAGAAGGCAACTGTGCTATACTTTAACAGTATCTCTTCATAAAATAATGGTGCACCATACAGTCAATGGAGTCTTGAGTTGATGAAATGTGAGAGTTGAATTCATGTGGCTTACCTGATTGGAAGGCTTGACTTCACACAGTCGAATTTTATTTAAAGCCACACTCACAGAATCTTAGGAACTGAGAATCGGAGTCTTTGTATCTTGACTTTGGGATCAGAGAATCATAGAATCTTAGAGATGAATTACAGACTCTTAGAGAACTGTGGAACTTTGGAATCATAGAATTTCACTGGTAGAACCTTGGAGCTGGAATGGACAATTGAGCTGTCATTTTACAGAAGGGAAGAATGAGTCCCAGGGAATGGAAGTGATTTGCCCAACATTTTAGAGCTTCTAACAGCAGAGGAGGACTCCTGATTCCTGCCCAGTAATCCTGGTCCAAGGAGTCCCTGGGTGGCGCAAATGGTTAAGTGCTCGACTACTAACCAAAAGGTTGACAGTTTGAACCCACCCCAGAAATGCCTGGCGATCTACTTCTGAAAGTTCACAGCCTTGAAAACACTATGGATCAGTTCTGCTCTGCACACACGGGGTCACCGTGAGTCAGAATAGACTGGGCAGCAGCTAGCAATAACAACAACAACAACCTTAGTCCATAGGGTTTTCAGGAACCAGGATGGTCTTTTTAATCACCTCATATGCCCGGGAAAGTGGGACGATGAAAAAGAAAGACTAAACTAGATTTATTGGACTGGTTGAGACTGGAGGACTCCCCGAGACTATTGCCCTGAGATACTCTTCAAACCTTGAACCAAAACTAACCCCTGAGGCCACCTTGTAGCTAAATAACAGACTGGCTCACAAAATAATGAATATCACACCTAAGTACTGTGCTTCTTTGAAAAATCACCTATATGAAACCAAACGGTCAGCAATTACTTTAAAACAAAGCTGAGAAGGGTAACAGAGAGGTCTTCTAGTCCAAGATGCTGGTCATGTTGGACGGTGGAGGTGGGGAGAACTAGGGTGGAAGGGAGAAGGAGGGTATGCATGCCAGAAGGTAAAGCTCTATGAGGTAAGTACTTCAACTTCGAAGCTCAGAGCAGACGTTGATGAAGCCCCACGTTTCTTGCCAGCTTCATCTCCTGCCACATCAGCACTTCCTTCCCACCCCCTACTTCTGCCCACCCAACCACCAAGCTACTGCTCCCAGCCCACAAGTTCTCTTAACCTCTGCTCCTTTGCCCATGGTGCTCCACGGCTGCCAAGTACAGCTGTCCAAGTTGGGCACAGCACAAGGATGCTGCATTCACATCATAGGCACCATAGATTTATATCAGCGATGTCTGGCAGATGGCAGTAAAATTTACACAAAGGTGCCATATGGGCTAGCAGAGACCATGCTGTTTGTTCTGCCTGGAATATCGCCTCCCTGCCGCCCTTCTCCACCAAACAAGCTTCTGGTCCATCCTCAAGGGCCCCTTCAAATACTGCCTCCTGCAGGAAAATTTCCACCCCTCCCTCCCACCACGTTCCCTGAATGGATTAAAGATTAATAACATCAATCAATATTAACTATTGATATGGGAGGCGAGATTTCCTGCTACAGATTTCTAAAGGGCAAGACGCGTACCATTTGTAATACAAGAGATGATTCCAGGTGGAACCTGGACCCGGGATTAAACAACAGTGAATCAGATATGAAAAAACAATGCTCTTGTCAATCTTCTTTGACTGAATGGGGCAGGGAGGGGAAATCTCAGTTTGGTGCAAGTATGTATTTCACACTTCTTTCCAACACTTGCTAATGACCCATTTTGCCAAGGAGAAAGCAGATCCCAGGATTAGAGCCTTCCATAGGTAGTAGCTTGTGCTGGGAGTTAGATACCTGGACTTCTTTAAACTGTGTTTATTTTTAGGATTGCTTTCTATCTATGATATATGATGCTGATTTTCCACCTCCAGTAGCGTTATAAAGTTTTATTTCAAACACAAAATAGTGAGTTGATTTAAACGAAATTATTAAGTAAATAACAGAACAGGTGGTGTGCAGGTAGGGAAAGAAATCCTGAGGGTGGTGCATGAAGGACTAGAGTTTGAAAACAGATTTGTTGAAGAGTGCAGGCTCTGGAGGCAGCCTGCCTGGGGTTAAATCTCCACTCACTAGCTGTGTGACCTTGGGCAAGTCATTCCCCCTCCCCAATCCTCAATTTCCTCACTTGTTAAATGGGAATACTTATAATACCCAGGTCCCTGGGTGAAGATAACAGTTTGCTCTCTGCCACTAACCCAGAGATTGGTGGTTCGAATCCACCCAGCAGTGCCTTGGAAGAAACGCTTGGCAATCTGCTTCCATAAAGTTACAGCCAAGAAAACCTTGTGAAGCACAGTTCTAGATGAAGCACATGGGGTCACCATGAGTCAGAACTGACTCAATGACAACAGATTTTTTTTAACACCTACTTCCTATTGTTGTTGTTAGGTGCCATCAAGGTGATTTCGACTCAGCAGCCCCACGTGACAGAGGAGAACTGCCCCATACGGTTTTCTTGGCTGCAGTCTATAGGGAAGTAGATCGCCAGATCTTTCTCCCGCAGAGCCACTGGGTGGATTCGAACCGCCAACCTTTCCTTTAGCAGCTAAGTGCTTAACCATTGCACCACCCAGGGCTCCTACCAACTTCCTAGAGAGGGAGATATTTCCTTACAAGGAAATGCTAAGATAATGTGTGTGACGAACTTCACAGTGCTTGCTATTTTTGTTACTGTAACCGAGAAAGTCACATCTCACAATAATGGGAGACCTCAAGGCATACCCTTGTTCACAGACGCGGGAGACATTTTGGCCTTAGAACTTTTATTTGCATGGGAAAGAAGGGAAAATGGGGCCTGAAGAAGGGGTAGGGCATGAGAGCAGAGTGGAGTGGGTGCTCACTTGGGGAGCTCAGCGGCCGGGGCAGGGAAGCTGCCCTCCAGGTGCCACTGCCTGTCACGCAGGCGACGCACGGCCTGCATCTGTGGCTGGAAGGCCCCCCACTCGTTCCAGTGCTTGAAGTTGCCAGGCTCCAGGAGGTACTGGTACCCACGGTAGCCAGGATACTGATAGCCTACCCAGCTGGAGGGAAGCAAGAAGGACAGAGTGGAGACGCAGACAGCCACCCTGACCTGCACCCAGACCTCGCCCAGCCCATCCCTGTTTTCCATCTCTCCCTGTGGTCTGCTCTCCATCTTTCCCCTCTGGGGTTCGGGCATGGATCACACAGCGCTCCTCCACCCTGGCTTTACCCCTGCCTGCTGTGTGCCCCTGCTGCGTTCCAACTGTGGCGTTAGCTAAGAATACCAAATAAACTGCGGACTGCCAGAAGAACGAGCACATCAGTCTTAGAAGAGACACAACAGGAATCTTAGAAGCGAAGATGGCAAGACTTTGGCTTGCTTACTTTGGCTATGTCATCAGGAAAGACCAATTGCTAGAAAGAACATCATGTCTGGTAAAGCAGAGGGCCAACAAAATGAGGGAAACCTCAAACATACCAATGATCATGAAAATGGTGCAGGACCAGACAGCGTTTTGCTCTGTCATACATTAAAGTCACCATGAGTCAGAGCCGACCTAATGGCAACAAACAACAATCCTGGTCCACAGACGATCCTGGGCAATGAGTTCGTTTCTCTGACAGGCCTCAGTTTCCACTTCTGGAAAATGGGAATGCTCATGGTAGCAGGTTTAGTACGGTGTTGCGGGAGCCAAATGGGAAAATGTACCTAAAGATACCTTGCTCGGCATGTTGCCTGCTGGAGGTAGGCAGATTAATACATATCCCACTGCAAGTGATGAGTTAGGGGTCGGAAAAACAACACTAAGGCATAGAGAGGGGAGTGGGGCTCACCCAGGCTTCACAGGTCATCAGTAACAGTCTTTCATTATATAGACTCACCTCTCAGAAGCCATTCTGCTGATGTCCCCCAACCCTCTGGATTTCTGTGAATATTATCTTTCCCTAGACACATCCAGAATCATCTATCCACATCAACCCTAGCTCCTTGCTTATCTATTCCCCCATCCAGGTCTGAGTTTAGCAGCTGCCTATTCTCCCCACCTTCCAGCTTTCTAGAACCAATTGGCAGATTTGTCTACACTGACATGTAATTAGTGTGACTCCACGCCCCAGAACCATCATGCTCTATTGGTGGAGTCCCAGGCACGGGCACTGGGAGGATCTGGGAGGGGCATGGCCTTTCCTACACCTCTGATAAGATATCTCATGAGGACACAGCCTCCAGCCTGTCTGTGCTTGAAGCAGGGGACGAGGGCAAGACCGTAGGGATGCTTACGTCCCACTGGAGACTCGCACACTGCCCACGCGGTCACAGAAGCCGTAGACCCAGAGACTGGGCACATCATCTCCCTGGATCTCCAAGGCATTACCCTTGAAGTTGGCACCTTCAAACAGGCAGATCTTGTGCTCCTGGGAGTCCTGGGGAGTGAGAGGGAGGATCAGGCATGCAGAGTATGGACAGGGGAAAGAGAAGTAACTTCATGGGGTCTCCTGGGTGTTGGCCAGAGATAAGAAGTGAGAGAGAGCTAAGTGTGGTCAGAACACCGTGGTACTCTCCTGGGATCTCAGCTGTCCGGCCTGAAAGGGACTTCCTCATCTGTGAAAAGAGGGACAACAATCCCATTTCAAGAGCCCCAGTGGCACAATGGTTAAGCACTCGGCTGCTAACCAAAAGGTTGGTGGTTCAAACCCAGTAGCCACTCCATGGGAGAAAAGATGTGGCAGTTGAGGGGCAGTTCTACTCTGTCATATAGGGTCGCTATGAGTCGGGAAAGGAGCACTGGTTGTGCAATGGTTAAGTGCTCTCCTGCTAACCAGAAATCAGTGGTTCAAACCCACTAGCCACTTTGCAGGAGAAAGATGTGGCAGTCTGCTTCCATGAAGATTATAGCTTTGGAAACCCTATGGGGCAGTTCTACTCTGTCCTACAGGGTTGCTATGAGTTGGAATTGACTTGACGGCAACAGGTTATGAGTTGGAATCGACATAACAGTGCCTAACAACAATAACAACAATCTCTGCTTCATAAGGATGTCATGAGGCTTAAATGAGTTAATCCCCCTAGAGCTCTTAGCACTGTGCTTGGCATACACCAGGTGCTCCAAAAAAGTTACTCATATGTTTACTATTATGGTCAGGGACAGAGAGGTTCAGAGAGGTCAAGGTTCTTGACCAATATCACACAGCAGAAAAATATTTCTGTGTGCCATTGGTCAGTTGTGTGTTTCTTATGAATTGGATGTAAGTGAGGAATTGATCCTGAGGACACCATGGGGCACTGGTGAAACACAGATATGGGATCAAATTCTGCCTCTGACACTTCTGTGCTGGTGACTTTGGACATTTTACCCTGCCCCCGCTGAGCCTCAGTTTGCTCATCTGTAGAATGAGATTGTCCTTGCCTCATGGGGTTCAGAGTAACAGCTAGCCCAGTTGCTACACTTCCCTGTCTACCATTCCCTCCTTCCACCCCCTACCCCATTTCCTCACTCAGTGTCAGATCTCAGACTTGCCCCTGCCCTGCTGCACTGGTCACCCAGCCCTGGCCCAAGAGCCACTTACCATCTTGACTGGCCGGAAGGAAACAAGCCGGTCGCTGCGGTAGCTGCTCGACCATGTATCCCAGCGTGGGTACTCGCCTTTCTCCAGGACAAACATCTCCCCCCGGAAGTTGGCCTGCTCGAAGGCGACCCAACTGGACGTGAGAGGGACCGTGGGGGTGGAGAAGGCCCAGAGGGGCAGAGGCAGAGAGGAGAGAAACCATTAGCTGAAGCCACCCCCCCTTGTCTTCCTACCTCCCCCTTGTAAGGCAGCCCCGAGGCCAGTGGGAACGTCCAAAGGGGGCCTGACACCAATGGGTTTGATTCTCGGCTATGCCACTTACTGTCTGTGTGACCATGGGTACATGGCTGCACCTCTCTGAGCCTCAGTTTCCTCATCTACACTAGTATGCCTATTTTCTTGGAGTTGGTGAAGGATCAAATGAGATAATATGTGTAATTATCTAAGCAAAGAGGCATTGGTGGTGCAATGATAAAATTCTTGCCTCCCATGCAGGAGACTCGGGTGCAGTTCCTGGCCAGCGCACCTCATGCACAGCTACCACCCATCTATCAGTGGAAGCTTGTGTGTTGCTATGATGCTGAACAGGTTTCAGCAGAGCTTCCAGACTAAGATAGACTAGGAAGAAAGGTCTGGCGATGTGCTTCCAAAAAATCAGCCAATGATCACAATGATCCTATCCAAAACCAATGATGGGGATGACGCAAGACCGGGCAGTGTTTCATTCCGTTGTGCACGGGGTTGCCGTGAGTCAGGGTCACCATGAGTCGGGGCCAACTCAGAAGCTAACAACAGCAACATCTGAGCAAAGTATTTCCCCAAATGTAGGAGTCACACTGTCATTGTAAGTACTACGAGGACCTGGTGTCAAATAACAGAGAAGGAGAAAGTCATTTTCTTATGATCCTGGTTACAGCTGGGAGAGGGTCAGCAAAAATGAGGGAAACCCTCAATGAGGTGGATTGACACTGTAGCCACAACAATGGGCTTAAATGTATCAAAGATCATTAAGATGGCACAGGACCAAGCAACTTTGTGTTCTGTTAGCCATAAGGTTGCCATGAGTAGGAGCAGACTAAATGGCAACTAACAACAGCCAGGAGGAAGTCTCTGTTTGATGGTAATGCAACTCTGGGTGGTGTTGCGTGCCTTCAAGTCTATTCGGAATCATAGTGAGCCTATAGGACAGAGGAGAACCGCATTACAGGAGCAGATTGCCAGGTCTTTTCTCCCACAGAGCTGCTGGTGGGTTCAAACTGCTGAGCTCTTAACACCTGGTAATCTCTCTCTTTGTCCCAAAGGAAGAGCAGGCCTCGGGCTCAGATGCTCCAGGAGGCAACAGTGTAACAACAATGCTTTGTGTTCATTGCATTAATTTTTTATGGATGCCTTTTACTTAGAGCAAGTGATATTAGCTTTCCACTTATAAAAGTGATATAAAATTTCTTTTTAAATATATCTGTCTGTGTAAAAAAAGGGTCAATTTAAATGAAACATATTAAATAAATAATAGTCCTGGAGGTGCTGGGATAAGGAAAAATCAAGATAGAGGCTTGAGTCAAATGTTGAGTAAATACAAGCCTGGCACCCCCCAAAACTATTGCCCTGAGATAATCTTTAAACTTTAAACAAAAACTATCCCCTGAAGTCTGCTTTGAACCAAAAAACAGTTTATCTTAATAAGTACGTCTGCCTTGAGCGTTGTGCTCTTTCAAAGAATTATCTATGTGCCATCCAACTGACAACAGCAACTCGAAAGGTTAGATGAGAAGCTTAGGGGGCATTGAGTTTAAGATAATAGTGGTGGAATAATTTGGAAAAGGATAGATAGAATGGTGGCACAACTTGAATAATGTAATCAATGTCACTGAACTGTACATGTAGAAATTGTTAAAATGGTTTACCCTTCACTGTGTATACTTTCACCAAAGAAAAAAAAAAAAAAGGCAAGGTTGGCACACAGAAGACGCTCAGTAATTGGTATGGAGACAGTGGAAGAGGAATGATGGTAATACCTACCTCTCAGATACCTGTGAGAATTAAATGTGATATTGCACATAAAGGTGTTCACTTCTCTATAGGGACAAATTAGAAGTATGAAGTCCGGTGGGGGCTTTTCCTGGCTTTCCCAGTGCAATCTAATTAAGGCTAGGAAGTGATCTTGTGTTAGAGAGACCAGGGCTGCTGGGGAGTGGGGGGAGAGGAAGATCCCCATTTCATAGAAGAGAAGGCTGAGACTAAGGTGCTCCTTGAACTTTGCTCAAGATGTGTCCAGGAGTTCTCAGGGAACAGGGGACATCAGTGTCACCTCCAGGGATGCAGCTGGGACCCTCCTCTACCCAGAGGGAGATGAAGGTGATGGGCTACCACCATAGATTGAAGCTACCTAAGGCCCTTGTCTGAGGGATGAGCCAATCCACACTAGAGTGACAGAATTTAAGACATAGACTTGTCCACCCAGAAATAGGGTTAAATCTTCCTCAACCCTCCTGAGGCTGGGATGAAAGAGCTAAGGATGGATGGATGGACGGACGGATGGATGGATGGTTGGATGGATGGATGGATGAATCAATCGATTGATCAAAGGATTAATGAGTGAATTGATGGTTGAAAGAATGGTGGTGGGTGAATGAGTGTGTAGATGGATGAAGGGGTAGGTGAGTAGATGGATGGATGGATGGGTGGACTGATGGATGAATAAATGGAAGGATCGTTGGATTGACGGACGATTGGGTGGGTAGATGGATGGCTCAATCTATGAATGTGTATATATATATATTCATATATATTTACACATACACCAAAAAAAAAAACCTAAACCTGTTGCCATTGAGTTGATTCTGACTCATGATGACTGCATGAATGGATATACAGATGGGTAAATAGATGGATGATGAGTGGATGGGTGGATGGAAAGGGAGATTGGAAGGTGAACTCCGGAAAGAGACAGACTTTGGTCCAAATTCCCTGTCCAGCATTTATTCGCTGCGTGACTTTGGGCAAATCATCTAAGTGCACTAAGCCTCAGTAAAGGAGAGGAAATGACTGCACCCACCTTGTCAGGAGGTAAAGAGAGCTTAAAAGAGGGAAAGCATGGAACAGGTTCAGCACAGAGTAAGCACAATAAATAATAACTTATGATTAAAGAGGGAGGGGACCTGCTGGAGGTCTGAGCCTATGGAGAGACAGACACTCATATGTGGTCTTGCCACCCTTCTCACCCCCCGAGAAAAGATCCCCCATCCTACCCACTTCAGGAGTCACAATGTCCAGTGAGGACCCACTATATGAGTGGGGAATTAAGGAGCCCTGGTGGTGTGGTGGTTAAGTGCTTGGCTGCTAATTGAAAGATTGGCAGTTCAAACACACCCAGCAGCTCTGCAGGAGAAAGATCTGGTGATCTGATTCTGTAAAGACTGTAGCCTAGAAAACCCTATGGGGGTAGTTCTACTCTGTCACATGGGTGTCATGGATTGAATTGTGTCCCCCCAAAATATCTGTCAACTTGGCTAGGTCATGATTCTCAGTATTGTATGATTGCCTACCATTTTGAAATCTGATGTGATTTCCCTATGTTTTGTAAATCCTATCACTATGATGTAATAAGATGGATTAGCAGCTGTTATACTGATGAGATCTACAAGATTAGACAGTGTCTTAAGCCAATCTCTTTTGACATATAAAAAGAGAGAAGCGAGCAGAGAGACATGGGGACCTCATACCACCAAGAAAGCAGTGCCGGGAGCAGATCGCGTCCTTTGGACCTGAGGTGCAAGTGCTGAGATGCTCCCAGACCAAGGGAAGACTGATGACAAGGACCTTCCTCCAGAGCTGACAGAGAGAGAACGCCTTCCTCTGGAGCTGGTGCACTGAATTCAGATTTCTAGCCTACAGGACTATGAGAGAATAAACTTCTCTTTGTTAAAGCCATCCACTGTGGTATTTCTGTTATAGCAGCACTAGACGACCAGGACACACAGGATTGCTATAAGTCAAAATCGAATCCACAACACCTAACAATAACACAACATAACTCATTTGGGCCTTATGAGCAATGAGAGAGGTAGGGCAGAAATCTTAGCTTACGGATGTGGAAACTGAGGCTCAAGGGGATTAAGTTACCAGTCTAAGGTGACATGATGGTGTCAAGTGTCAGGTTTAAGTCTCCTAGGTTTCAGGCAGGCATGCCTCCTAGCCCCATGCTGAGGAGCACACTCCCCTGTCCCTCGCCCACCTCATCCTCCTCATTTTCTTTCCCACCATTGCCTCTCCCACAGCCCTGCCCAGCTCTGACACAGACCCAGGTCCCTGGACCACAGGCCCATTTCTCTCCCCATTGGGCACAGCCACAGAGTACATACCAGCTGATTTTTGTTTCAGGAGAAATACTCTGGGTTTGAGTCACCAGCACCGAAAAAAGCTTTAAAACCTGAGTTGGCCACATCCGGTGGCTGCTTCTGTCTCCAGCTGGGCTGTGGGGCTGAGGGTGGGGCTGAGGCTGTGTTGATCACATCGGGGGTGGGGTGGGTACAGGAGATGGAAATGCACCTCCCCACCCCACCTCCTGCCCAGGCCTACCCCTGACCAGGGTAACTTGGTTAAACTCACAGGGCAACAGGGAGGGAAAGAATCATCCTAGTGACCTGGCATATTTGGGTGCCCATGAAGTGCCAGGCTGATCCTGCATTAAGGATGCTGGGTGGTGCAAACAGTTTGCGCTTGGCTGGTAAGCAAAAGATTGACAGTTCAAACCAACCCAGCGACACTGCAGAAGAGAAGGCCTGGCAATCTGCTCCCGTAAAGATTACACCCAAGAAAACCCTATGGAGAAGTTCTACTCTGTCACATGGGGTCACCATGAGTCAGCATCAACTTGATGGCAACTAACAGCAGCAGCATCCTGCATTATCTCCTTTAGGCCTCAGAATAATCCTATTGAGGGGCAGTGGGGACCATTATTCTCCCTGTTTTAGAGATGGGAAAACTGAGCCTCAGAGAATAGACAAGGCAAATGACGGCATTGAGACGTGAACCCAGGTCTCTCTGAGTCCATAGATGCTCAGAATACAGGCTGAATCCAGTTTGCTGCAGCCCCATACCACTTGGGGACTTTCAGGGTGGGGGAAAAAGAGGCCAAGGGGCCATGTGAGTCTTGTCCTGAGGCTGGCCCAGCATACTGACCTCAGTGTACAGGAACAATCATTCCTGCTTTATAATGGGCTGTGGGACCCAGAGAAGCCCAGGCAATCAGAACCAGGCAGTGAAGCATGGTTATTAAAGCACTGGGGCTGAAAAAAAAAAAAAAAAAAACACTCTGAGCCTCAGTTTCCCCATTTGTCAAGTGAGAGTAAGAATAGTCCCTCCCAAAGAAAGAGAGTTAGGAATCAGAGGAGGAAATGGATTGCATGTCTGGTTACTTCCCTGAACAACTGCCTCCTTTGCCATGAGACCAGAAGAACTGGATGGTGCCTGGCTACCATTACTGAACATTTTGATCAAAGATTCTGTAAAGAATCCTGATCAAAAGGGGGTTGAATGTAGAACAGAATTGAAAATTCTCATGGAGTCCACATTTCCTGGAGCCACTGAGGCCAGATGAAACCCTGAAACTGTTGCCCGGAGACAATCTTTAAACTTTAAACCTTAAACCAAAACTATCCCCTGAAGTCTGCTTTGAACCAAAAAATAGTTTATCTTAATAAGTATGTCTGCCTTGAGCGTTGTGCTCTTTCCAAGAATTATCTGTGTGCGATCCAATTGACAACAGCAACTTGAAAGCTTAGGTGAGAAGCTCAGGGGGAGCATTGAGTTTAAGTTAATGGTAGTGGAACAGTTTGGAGAAGGATAGTGAGAACGGAGGCACAACTTGAAGAATGTTATCAGTGAAACTGAGTTGTACATGTAGAGGTTGTTGAAGTGGTGTTTCACAAAATATTGTGAAAAAAGAATAGTCCCTCCCTTATAGAGCACTGTGAGATCATCTAGGAAAGCCCTCAGCCAGAACCTGGCACCTAGAGGGTGCTCAACAGATGTTTATTATTACTCCTAGAACTGCTTGATGTCTGGGGGTGGGACAGTTGGTGAACCCTTGACCCTTTGGCCTCCTCCTGGCCTCAGTGATGAGCCAGGGCTCCTTTGGCAGTAGAAGCAGCATTTTTCTGGAGCCCAGAATCATGACTTACTGGCTGTGTGACCTTATACTGATTGGATCACCATTCTGAGTCTCAATTTTCTCATCTGGAAAATGGGAAAGAGACTAATACCTCCCTCTTGGGTTTGAAATGTTGTTAGTTGCCATTGCATTGATTATGACTCATGGTGACCCCATGTGTGCAGAGTAGAACTGTTCCATATTTTCAAGGCTGACCTTTTGGAAGCAGATCACTAGGTCTGCCTTCTGGGGCACCTCTGGTTGGGTTCGAACCGCCAGCCTTTCAGCTAGTAGTCAAACACTCAACCATTTGCGTCACCCAGAGACTCCTGGGTTTGGAGTGAGGATTGGAAGTAATATCTGTGCCGCTATAAGCATGGTTGCAGGCAGGAGCAGGCTCCCAGTAAGTGGCAGCTGCAATTGTCTGGTTGTTATTATTATTTTACTGTGGCAGAGGGTGGAGGGACCCACACACACTCACGGTCCCGAGGTGACGATGATGCTGCGCACTCGGTCGAAGCCACGGTCTCCCAGGTTCAAGCACTCCCCTGAGAATTCTACCCGTCGGCCCTGGAAATTCTCCTGCTCAAAGACCATCAGCTGCAAGAGAGAAGCCCCCATGGTGAGGGACTGGGTAAGAGGGGAGGGCTACTTCCAGATGGGGCAGTGGCGGTGGTGGGTGGGTGGGGCAAAAACGAGTAACTACCTAAAGCACAGCAGGTCATGTACAGCCCACATGACAGCATGTCCTGAACCCGGGACTGTGAAATGGTCCTGTCCTCCTCCCTCCCCTACTCTTGTATTTAAAACCTGCACCATCATTTGGACTTGATGTATCTCCCTTCTAGGCCTTTCTCTGTGCTGCTCCTTTGGCCTGGAATGCCCTCTCCACCACACATTCCCATCCTGGAACTTCCATTGCCAAAGTCATGCTCCTATTCTTAGCTCAGATGTCACCTCCTCCAGGAAGCCTTCCCTGATGCCTTCTCCCATTTGGGCTTGATTGAGTTCCCTACATTGTACTCATCCCATTGTTGTTACCGGGTGCTGTCAATTCCGATTCATAGCAACTCCATGTGACAAAGTAGAACTGCCCCATAGTGTTTTCTTGGCTGTGATCTTTAGGGAAGCAGATCACCAGGTTTTTCTCCTATGGAGCCACTGGGTGGGTCTGAACTGCCAACCTTTTGGTTAGCGGCCAAGCGCTTAACTGTCGCGCCAACAGGGCTCCTTACTCATCCCGTTAGCACCGTGTAATAACACACCGAACAGTTCCTGCTGCTTTGCTTCTAGGTCTCTCTCTCTCTCTCTGTGCCCCTCCTCCTCCCTTGTCCTCACCCTTCAAACAAGTGTTCGTCAAGGACAAGGCCAGGGGCTGATCCATTTCTGTATCTCCATCCCCAGAGCCTGCTGCAGAGCTGACGCTCAGGAAACACGTGCCAGTCTTTCGACCACAACACAGTGAACTTGGGCTCGTCTCCTCCCTTCACTAAGCCCCGGGTTTTGTTTCTGCCCAGATTGGAAAACCTTGCTCCTCACTTGCTGTGTGAACCGAGCCAAGGATCTTACCTCCCTGAGCCTCAGTTTCCCCAGCTGTGAAAGGAACAGGAGTCCCTGGATGGTGCAAATAGTTCATGCACTTGGCTGCTAAGGAAAGTTTGGAGATTGGAGTCTGCCCAGAGGCACCTCAGAAGAAAGGCTTGGCGACCTACTACCAAAAAAATCAGCCACTGAAAACTCTACAGGGCACAGTTCTCCTATGACACTCATGGTGGCTTCATGAGTCAGAGGTAACTTGACAATGCAGCTTGCTTTTTCCACATAACTTGGCAGGTCACAGCCACTCCTACTCTTATCTGTTCAAGAGGACCTCTTGCATATGTGCACCGGGAAATATAGATAAGCAAACCCCAGCCTCACTGTTCATGAAGGCAAAACCTAGCCACGACGCCCATGGTCCTCAGCAGGAGAGCGATGGGTATATAGCAGTCTGGAAACACTCTGAAATACCACCCGACAGCTGAGACAAATGACCCACAGTACCGTACAACGTTATGAGTGAATATTAGTAATCTCACAGTAAGTGGAAGAAAACAGAAAAATCCAGAATGATAGCTGTTGTTGTTAGGTGCCATCGTGTCTATTCCAACTCACAGTGACCCCATGTGACAGAGTAGAACTGCCCCATAGGGTTTCCTCGGCTGTAATCTTTACGGGAGCAGATCGCCAGGTCTTTCTCTCGAGGCGCCGCTGGGTAGGTTCCAACCAACAACCTCTATGTTAGCAGGTGAGCACTTAATTGTTGCACCACGAGGGCTCCTTTCCACGATAACTGCATACTGCATATTTCAATAAATTAACAAGGAAGACTAAGAGAGCGTATACTTTTAAAGTAATAATGCAGAAAAGTATATAAAAAAGAAAACAAGCAGATGACAGACACAGGGGTAAGGATGGCTGTTGCCTTGATGGTGGGGGGGGGGGGGCTCATACAAGCCACCGTACAGTTAGACAGAGGATTTTTACAAGTCCTGACTTTTAATGGGGGTGGGGGTGGGGGTGGGTGGGTTTGCAGGTGCTTGCTGCAGTGTTACAAATTAAATAAAAATTAAATACTAGCTATTTGTTGCTGTGGTGGCACAATCGGTTAAGCACCCAACTACTAACAGAAAGGTTGGCAGTTTGAATCCATCCAGAGGCACCTTGGAAGAAAGGCCTGGTGATCTTCCAAAAGGTCACAGCCTTGAAAACCCTGTGGAACAGTTCTATCACACGGGGTCACCAAAATCGGAATCACTGGACGGCAATGTGTGTGTCAGAGTAGAATTATGCTCTACAGGATTTCCAAAGGCTGATTTTTCGGAAGCAGATCACCAGGCCTTTATTTCGAAGCGCCTCTGGGTGGGTTTGAAACTCCAACTTTTCAGTCAGCAGCTGAGTGCGGTAACTGCACCAGCCAGGGGCTTCTCGGTATATGAAAGCAGGCCTTGCATGGACCGAGTCGCAGCATGTCATGGACCGAGGACTTTGAAATGATCTGGGTCTATGCATTTGAGGTTGACACCAAACCAACCCAAACCCCAGAGGACTGGGCACCTTGCTTTCCAGGAACCCTTTCAGCCCTGACCACTGAGAACAATCTTCAGGAGGGTCTGAGGCCATCCTGCAGGCCTAGCAAACCTCCTCAAACAGGCTGTTCCTGCAGCACAGCCAGCCCATTGCTTTCGATCTCCTTCTGCTTCTTGCTTTTGACAAACTGTGCACGGCCTTGCGCAGGTCTGACCCAACTGGCAGGTGTCCCTTGAAGCGTGCAGTGTTACGTTTTGGTGGTGGTGGTTATTTAGCAGCTCCAGAAGTAACGGTACTCCTTTTCCCAGGTTTGCTGAAGCCCCTGGCCACGTTCTTGGACTCCCAGATTGGCCTGGGTCACATTTGTGGCTGGGAAAGAGGAGTGGAGGAGGGGACAAAGGAGGAGGAGGGGCAGGATGAGCGGTGGAGGAGGAGGAAGGAGCGGAGACGGGAAAGGAGAGAAGTTCGGCAAAGGAGGGGAGCGTGAGGGAGATGAGAGGAAAGAAGGGGAAGAGGAGGAGGGGAAGAGAAGAAGGGGAGCAACAGGAGGAAGAAGAGGGGGAAGAAGAAGAATGGGGGGAGGAGGGAGGAGGAGGAGGAAGAGGAGGAGGAGGAGGAGGAGGAGGAGGAGGAGGAGGAGGAGGAGGAGCCAGTAGAGCCCAGCAATGCCCCTGCCAGGTCCTTACCTTGTAGTTCCCAGGAAGAAGGTCCCCCACTTTGGCACTGGGCACGGGCACAGATGCTGGGGCCTGGGTGGGATAGGTGGCCAGGGATGGCCCTGCGGGTGGGGCCCCCTTCCCCTTCCCATCAGGCCCTGGGTTCACCGTGGCTGTTGCTGGGGCCACCACAGCCTGAGACATGATTCCTGCCTGCAGCGGTCTGTAAAGAAACCCTCAGCCTAGGTTGATTCAGGATGGCACCCACGAGCTGCCTCCCCATTCTCACACCCCCTCGCCTCGTATTGTGAGGCTCCTTCGAACTCATTTCCCTTCTTTCTCCTTCTAAAACATAAGCCTTGAATTTGATCATCTCATCCCCTACCCCAGGCAAGAGTTTCCTGTCTAGGACCACTAAGCCCATACATCTTTCCTCTAGTCCTTTGGCCATGGTTCCCACCAGCAAGAATGCCTTCCCTTCTACCCCAAGTAGATTACCACCTCAGGAGCCCCTGGGTGGCATAAATGGTTCAGTACTTGACTACTAAACTATGTGGTAAGCACTATTACATTCATTAATGAACTCATCTGACTCGCACCGTAAGGCCATGTTATTGTTGTTGGGTGCTGTGGAGTTGATTCTGACTCATAGAGACCCTATATGACAGAGTAGAGTTACCCATAGGGTTTCTAGGCTGTAATCTTTAGGGGAGCAGATCATCAGGCATTTCTTCTGAAGCACCACTGAGTGGATTTTGAACCGTCAGCCTTTCAGTTAGCAGCCGAGTGCATAACCATTATGCCACCAAGGCTCCTTGTAACCCAGTGGGTAAGGTGCTATCACTATCCTCACTGAGCAAACTGAGGCTTAGTAACCTATACAGCTAGTAAGCAGTAGATCTCCAATTCCAACTCTAGTGGACAGACCCCAGCAACTGGGTTCCTAATTGCTCTGCTCTTTTATTGGTTCTGTTTTATTCACCCCATCTACTCTCCCAGCACTTGGATCTGTGCCTGGCACATACGAGATTCGCAGTAAACATCTGTTCAAAGAATGAATGAATGCATGTTCCCATCTCCTTTTCTAATCGCTGCCTCTGGAATTCTCTAGAGCGGGTATGTGGGGGCCGACCCAGGGCTGGGGCTTGGGGCCTAAAGGAGGACCAAGGAGGACATATTTAGTGCATGTTGGGGCTTCTAAAAAGGAGGCTTGCGGCCATGTGGGCATTGGGTGGAGAGGGCTTTGGCCAGTTCCAGTGGTTCCTAATCGCCATGGTGTCATAGTTGCCTTTGTTTGATTGATGAAATCTTCACCTTGTCACCAGAAACAAAAATGCCCCCTTCAATTTTGGAGAGACTTTCAGGGGATTCAAGACCCCTTGGCAGCTCAGATGCAGACCCTCTGGCCCATTGGACTCCTGAGCACTCTTATTGGAGCAGGCAGACACCTCCCCATCTGTCTACCAGTAGGGCTGTCACTGCTCTGGGCTCTGACCTCTGAGGGCAGAGACCAGACATCTGGGCCATATCTGTACCTTCCAGGCCCGTGCTACCCCACTTCAGCCTGTGAATCAACACTACCTTGGGGTGCCGGCTGGGCTCATTCTGGCTAGGAAATGTTCTCATTCCTTTTCTCTCTTTCCCTCTGCCTGTCTGTATCTCTCTGATGTCTCTGCTTTTCTCTCTCTCTCTGTTTATGTGTCTTTCTGTCTGTCTGTGTCTGCCTTTTTCTCTTTGTGTGTGTGTGTGTGTCTGTCTGTCTCTCTCTGCTTTTCTTTGTCTGTGTGTCTTTCTCTCTGTCCCTCTCTCTCTCTTTCTGTATGAGTCTCCGTCTGTCTGTCTCTCTCTCTCTGTGACTGTCTGTCCCTCTCTCTGTCTCCTTCTCTCTGTCTGTCTCCCTTTCTATCTTTCTGTCTCTTTCTCCCTCTGTACGTGTCCTCTTTGGATTTCTGCCCGTCTATCAGTTCTTTGTTTTTCTCTCTCTCTCATCTTTTTCTCAACTCTGTAATTTTCTTGTTCTGACTTCTCTCTGACTCTCTTGTGTTGCTGTTCCTTTGCCCCCCTTCTCTCTGACTCCCCTCTTCTCCTCCCCTTCCTTCAGCTCTGTGCAGTGAGGTGGGGTCCCTCTTACCTGGGGACCTGCTACTTCTTGCTTGAGAGTGGGTGGGCAGGTGGGTGCTTTGGGTGACTGGGGCCGACCCCCCATTTTATAATCTGGCAGACACCAGGCCTACGGTACGTGGCACAAACGGGGAGCTGGCTCAGCAGGCCCAATGGGGCCTGCCTGTCCCAGGTTACTGCTGAGAGCTGCACTTTCCATTGTGAGCCTGGCAGGCACAGCAAAAACCCTAACAGCAGGGATCCACCTTTTGACCTGCCCTCTGCTTTGCCCCTACCACACTATCACCCCCAGCTGGGGGAAGGGCCAGCCACAAGTTACCTGCTGTTGTCAGCCATGGGGCCTGGGAAAAGGGGAGCCCCCAGGGAGCTAGGAGACCTGCATTTGCATCCTGGCTTGATCACTACTACATGGCAATTGGCAGGTGTCTGCCCTGGTGGCCCAGTGGTTAAGTGTTTGGCTTCTAAGCAAAAGGTTGGTGGTTTGAACCCCTCCAGCGGCTCCACAGGAGAAAGACCTGGAGAAATGCTTCTGTAAAGATTACAGCCTAGAAAATCCTATGGGGCAGTTCTGCTCTGTCACATGGGGTCACCATGAGTTGAAAATAGACTTGACAGCAGCTGACAACAAAAACTATCTTTGGGGACTTTGTGTCTGCAATTACAAAGTGGGCACAAGCGTCCCTACTGGAGTGCTGTGCAGAAGAGAAGGTGATGATGAGCAGGACAATGCTTGGTAAAGGCAGACGTGGGTGTGCTATCAATGACTCCACTTAGCAAGTGCTTATGTGTGTTAGGAGTCCCTGGGTGGTGAAAACAGTTAACACACTCTGCTGCTAACTGAAAATTCAGAGGTTTGAGTCCACCCAGAGGCACCTCGGAAGAAAGGCCTGGCAATCTACTTCTAAAAAATCAGCCATTGAAAATCCTATGGAGCACAGTTCTACTCTGACACACATGGGGTTGCCAGGAATCAGAACTGACTCAACGGCACCTGGGTTTTTCTGGTTTTATGTGTGTGAAGCTGGGTACCAAATGCTTTACCCACACCATCTCAGTCAATGCCCAGGATAGCCTGACTTATCTGGTACTTTCATTATACCCATTTCGCAGATGAGAAGAGCGCAGGCACAAAGAGACCAGAGCAGGAAGCGGCCCAGGCAGGCTGGCTCCAGGGTCTATATGCTCAACTCTCGTGGGATTGACCTTGGCCCTGGCCTGGCTCCCTGTTTCTGGGTAGGGGCGTGCTTGGGTGAACTGAGCATTCAAGGCGTGGGGCCTGTCCCACATTCCCCACTGGGCCC
This sequence comes from Dugong dugon, assembly GCA_030035585.1. Taxonomy (NCBI): domain Eukaryota; kingdom Metazoa; phylum Chordata; class Mammalia; order Sirenia; family Dugongidae; genus Dugong; species Dugong dugon. The sequence continues at coordinate 26,546,534 of CM057476.1, read as the reverse complement.
AGCTTCTCCCTTTCTGTTTCCCTGCTTTGTTTACTGCCTGAAGACCCCTAATTATCTGACCCAGGGATAGAGCTGCCTAGACATAACACATTTGCTCACCACTGCACACCCAGTGCTGGCACAGGGCCTGGCACCCAGCAGGACCTCCATCAACATTGGGTGACTAGATGGTCTTGCCCATGGGTCATAACAGAAGGTGGGATGCAGGGAGAGAGAGGGAAACCAAGATGGGGAGAGAGAAACAGGGAGACAGATTGGGCAAGGTGGAGAGCAACCAAAAAGAAAGAGACGATGTAGACAGAGATCAGAGTGCAAAAGGGGGAGAAGGCTGGTGAAGGAGAGAGACATGCACACAGACACACACCCCACAATACATACAGGTAGAGACACATGCAGAGAACACACACGGATGGAGACACACCAGACAGAGAGAGGTACTCAGACACCCAGACACCGAGATATAGAGACACACAGAGATAGAGAGAGAGATGCAGACACACACAGAGACACACAGATAAAGAGACACACACACACATACACACAGAGACACAGACAGACAGAGACACAGAGAGAAAGGCGTGCGCGTACACACACACACACACACACACACACACACACACACACACACACAGGTTGAGGTAGAGCAATAGACTTTGAACAATGGAACAAATCCCAGAAATTATATCACTCACTACCTCACTTCACAAACGGAGAAAATGAGGCCAGGTGGGACTAGTGAATTGACCAAAGTCACAAGGTGCGCTACCAGCAGGGCCAGCAGAGGGACCCCGGGGAACTCACTCTCTTGCCCCTGGGTGGAGGGTCTTCGTAGGTTCCTGCCTCTTCTGTGGGGATTCAGGGCCCCAGGCCCCCCATACGGCCCAGTTCTGCTGGAGATCACCCTGCCCCCCACCTGGCACCCCTCACTTTCCAGCTTCCCCCTCAGCCTTTCATCCTGGGCCAAGGCCTGGGGTGGGGGGCAGGAACCACAGGATATGGAACACTGGAGTCACAGCCAAGATGCCTGCGGTGGGGCCACCCACAGGTCTGGGCCGTGAGGCCAGGCCGTCTTGTCTCTGGGCAGTTCCGGACCCAGTTTGGCAATGAGCCCTCTGTCAAAGGGCCGGATGGGGGTGGAAGTGGGGGTGCCCTCATGTGAGCACCCCTATGAGCATTTTATGGCTCTCAGCTCCTGTAATCCTCACTATGACCTCGTATGGTGAAGGCTGTGATTAGCCCCATTTACAAATGAGAAAACTGAGGCAAGTCCCTTTTGCCTCTCTCAGCCTCAGTTTTCTCAACTGTAAAGTGGAGTTGGGGGCTCACATCTTTTTAACTCCTGAGCCCAAGCTGTTTATTTTATTTATTTATTTTTCATTGACTTCAGATGAAGGCTTACAGAACAAATAGTTTCTCGTGAAACAGTAGTACACATATTGTTTTATGACATTGGTTAACAACCGCATGACATGTCAACCCTCTCCCTTCTCGACATTTTTTTTTTTTTGGGTGAAAATACACATAGCCAAACATACACCATTTCAAAAATTTCTACGTGCACAGTTCAGTGACATCGACTACGCTCTTCCGGTTGTGCTGCTGTTCTCACTTTAGATGAAGGCTTACAGAACAAAATAGTTTCTTGTTAAGCAGTTAGTACACATGTTGCCCTATGAGCCCAAGCTCTTAAAAACTAGGCACTCCTGCTTTTTTATTGCTGCGGTACTTGTTCGGTGCGGTTGAGTTGATTCTGTCTCATGACGACCCCGTGTGTTACAGAGTAGAACTGCTCCATGGGGTTTTCTTGGCTGTAATCTTAATGGAAGCAAATCGACAGGCTTTCCTTTTGTGGCGCCTCTGGGTGGGTTTGCATTGCCAACCTTTAGGTTAGCAGTCGAGTGCAAACCGTTTGTTCGCTTAGGGACCTGCTTTTTTAATGATTTTTATTTAATAATAATCCTTGTTAGTATTAGCAATAATGACGATGATGACAGATAATGTTTTCTTTTAATCTTTTTTTTTTTCTAGAAGCAGTTTCCAGTGCCATTCATGTATAACTCACACAGATCCTCACAATACCTGTCTCTTAGGTTAAACCCAATTTACTTTGTTATACCCATTTTACACATGAGGAAACTGAGGCTCAGAGAGGTTCAGTAACATGCACAAGGTCACCCAGCCGGTAAGCATGGGATTCGAATTCACTCTGGCTGCAGAGGTTGTGTTCTTAGCCTTTAGTTTTCATGGCAACAGTTTATCGAAGTCATGTGTTAAATGTTGTTGTTGTTGGGTGCCACCGAGTCAGTTCCAACTCATAGCAACCCCATGTGACAGAGTAGGACTGCCTCATATGGGTTCCTAGGCTGTAATCTTTTAAAGAAGCAGATCGCTAGCTCTTTCTTCCGCAGAGTTGATGGGTGAGTTCAAACCACCAACCTTTTGGTTAGCTGCCGAGTACTTAACCATTGTACCGGCAGGGTCCTTAACCCTCCCCACAGGGAACTGGTGCTGCCCTTTCCCAGGCCGTGAGCTGGGGCTCAGTCAGCCTCTAGGTGACCCAGGTGGTAAGAACAGGGTCAGATCTCACTCTCCGTGTCCTGACGCCCAGCCAAGCTCTTCCTAAGCTATGAGAGGCCAGGGATGCAGGACGAGGGTGCACAAAGTGAATCCTACAAACCCTCGAGAGTTGACAGGTGCTGTACAGTTTGCAAAGCATGCTCGCACCCACCAGCTCCTTTATTCTGTCCACAGAGCCAGCAGACTCATCCATGTAACTTTTTGGGCCCTGCAGGTCCTGACCCAGCCCACCTCTTCTGCCTCTCTCCATCTGCTCCAGCCACATCGGGCTACCGGCTCTTTCTGGTACATGTGCTGCAAATTCTACCACCACACTTTTGTTGGCTTCCTCTGCTTGGAACGCCCCTGCTTCCTTTTCACTTTGCGCAAATCCTCCCACCCTTCAGAATCGAGTTTAAATGCCACCTCCAACATGAAGCCTACCTCGATTGCCCCAGCTGGAAGAGGAACGGGTTGGAAAGGGAGAAAGGAATTTGTTGAGTGTTTGCTCTGTGTCAGACATGTTACATAACCTCACAACAAACCAAGTTTATTCTTATCTCCTTTTGTAGGCAGAAATGGAGGGGAAATGACTTGCCCAAGGTTGCATGGCTAGGCAGGATGAGAATGAAATTTTTGGACTCCTCATGCAGTGCTCATTCTATTCCTCCAGACAGAAGCTCAGTGGAGCTGATTACGGCAGACCTTCCTCGTCTTGCCTTATTCACAGCTGGTCCCTGAGGTTGGCGAGCCAGCCCATTCCCTCCCAGCCAAAGCCGGAGCTGCTGATCCCTCTCCAGCACTTGCTTTTGTTTCTGCCACTCACTTGCTGAGTTGGGGCTTTGTCTCCTGGGGGCCCCTCTCCCCGCCCAGACTATAAGAGCCTGGCTGCAGCTGGCCCAGGTCTGGCATGTTCTCTGGGCTCAGCTCGGTAAGTTCCAGACTTGGGGAAGGGGGGGATCAGGAGCTTTGAGTGAGCTTGACCTGGGAGGCAGGGAGTCCAGATCCCCAATCCTGGGGACATCTTTGCGTCATCCAGAATTCCATCCTCACCCTAACCGAGGATGGGTCTAGGCATCAAGACCTGCACCTGTCTTCTTGTTGCCAGGTGCCCTTGGGTCAATTTTGACTCATAGCAAGTCCACGTTGACAGAGTAGAACTGCCCTGTAGAGCTTCCTTGACTATAATCTTTACAGGAGCAGATCGCCAGGTCTTTCTCCCTTGGAGCCTCTGGTGGGGGGCGGGTTTGAACTGCTGACCTTTTGGTTGGCAGCTGAGTGTTTAACCATTTTGCCATCAGGGCTTTTACTCTGATTTAAAAGCAAATCTATTCTCATAGTCCTGTTGGCTGCATTTGCACCCTTTGGGTTAGGGACTGTCTCTGGAAGAGGTACTTGCTGGGTGATGCATCTACCCTCTGACAGACATAGAATGTTCTCCTAGAGAGAGGATAAAGTAAGACAGGTGGGGGGCAGAGCCACCAGGACCCAGAACGGGGATGTTCTGAGATGGCCACAGGAAGGGAAAAAAGGATATGGGAAGGGAAAGAGAAGGGCAGGCCAAAGCCACACTTTGCGCCTAGCCCAGTCACATCTGAACCCCATCTAGATCCCAACTCAGCCCAAACCAGCCTTCAGTGTCAGGGAGGAAAGCAGGGTTAGGGCAGAAGGTGATTATGTTCCTCTCCTATGTAGGAAGGGGCTGGCATGATGCTGCAGTGTACCAAGTTGGGGGGACCCTGGAAGGTAGGAAGAGGCACGGAGGTGAGGGAGGTGGTGGGGAGCAGGGAGGGGGCGGGTTTCAAACCTGGATCCAGAGGACCCCTCCTCCACTTTCACTGAATCTCCAGGTCACTTCTAGGAGACGGGGTTTACGATTGCCCCCCTTCACAGAGGGTGCATCTGAGGCTCAGAGAGGGGAAGCAAGGTCCCTCACAGGAGCAGAGAGAGAGCTCAAAATTAAACTTGAACTTGGGTCTTCCCGGTTCCAAAACATTAACTATATTATTCTCTGGATCCACCATTACTGCCACCACCAGTTGAATTGACTCCAACTCATCTGACCTCATGCGTGTCAGAGTAGAACTGTGCTCCATAGGATTTTCAATGGCTGATTTTTGGAAGTAGATGGCCAAGCCTTTCTTTCAAGGTACCTCTGGACAGACTCGAACCTCAACCTTTCAGTTAGCCACCAAGCGTGCAGGCCTATAGTGAGGGTAACGAACACCCAGGGACAATCTCTAAATTGCGCCCCTCTCCAAGTCCAGCACCTAGGAGAAATCTCTAAGTTGTGCCTCCCTCCTCCAAATTTAAGATGAATCCCACTGCCATCGAGTTGATTCTGACTCATAGTGACCCAGTAGGACAGACTACAACTGCCCACAGGGTTCCCAAGGCTGTAAGTCTTTACAGAAGCAGACTGCCACATCTTTATCCCAGCTAGTGGGTTCAAACAGCTACCTTTTGGTTAACAGTCAAGTGTTTTTAACCACTGCACCACCAGGGCTCCTAGATATTGACAGCGGCAACAATTTCCTGCCGGGAAGGCTGTCCCGGGTGGCAGGCTGACAGGCTGGCTGGGTCTCAGCCTGTGGCTGCGCCTCCTGGCTGGTGAATCACCCCAGCAGACACCGAGAGCCACAGCAACAGATAGCAGCACCGAAACAAGGCTGAAGCAGGCGTGGGCTTTCTAGAGTCGTTCAAGTCCTGTATAGATTGGCCTTGGACGTATCTCTGGACTGTGTGGTGTCACACCCTCTGACAATGTCACCTGGTGTGGTCTGCACCCCCTCACTTCCCTAGTGATGCCACTGGTGCCTCCTTGGACTTGTGCCAGGGGGCAAGTGCCCTGTTGTCCTCCCCCCTCCACTATGCCTTTGCGAGCCTGTGAACCATTTACCCCATCCAGGGAACACTCTCCGGAAAGGGAGCAAACTGGCAGCCCAAGGATTGCACACCGTCTTTGGGAATGATTTCTTTGACCTCCTTTGGGTTTTAAAATGCTTAAAAAAATTTTTTTTAAATTCTGAATTTGTGAGTTGTCTTGAGAATTAGAAGCTCTGGCTCACATTCCCACGCGGTAACAGTGGCAATGAGCTGTAGCCACCCCTTTATGTGGGGCCTGTGATCTACAGTCCTCACAGGCCCCACCTACCTCACTTGCCTGGACCCTGGCAGCATCTGAGTTCTCAATTCCTGCTTTATCACCTGCTTTACCTTGGAGATGGAGTCCCTGGGTGGCCCAAACAATTACGCACTCAGCTACTAGTGAAGAAGTTGGCAGTTCAACTTCAGATTCACCCAGAGGCACCTCAGAAGAAAGGCCTGGAGATCTACTTCCAAAAAAATCAGCCATTAAAAACCCTATGGAGCACAAGTCTACTGTGAATGCACATGGGGCTGCCATAAGTTGGACCTACCTGCCCTGCCCCACCCTGAGTTCTGGGGTGAGCCCCTCACCCCTCACCCCCGACAGGGTTCTTATGTGGGCATCCACTTTTTCTCCTCTCCTGTCTAGATGGTGGTGTGGGACGAGGAGGGCTTCCAGGGCCGGAGGCATGAGTTCACGGCCGAGTGCCCTAGCGTACTGGAGCTTGGCTTTGAGACTGTGCGATCCTTGAAAGTGCTGAGTGGAGCGTGAGTCCAGGGGGACCTGAATCGGGGTGGGGTGGGGTGCAGGGAGGGGCTGGAGTGTGGTGCTTGGATTTTCAGATGTTCTGTCTTCCCAGACTCTGACTGTTCTCTTGTGCCTCCCTTGGGCCTGAAGTGCTGAGGAGTGTGCAGGACTGCCGTGTAACGTTATGAAGGTTGTGTACTGCTTAACTGTAGGGGGAGCCATTCATACACACCCTGCCCACTGGATGCAGCAATGTCTGGTCAGAAATGTTCCCTTTGCATAAATCAGAAGCCAACATCACTCACCAAAAGTGAAAATAAATATAGTCCAAAATAATGCTAATAATTTTTAGCAAAGTATTGCCTCCTTGAGGCTCTGAGCATAAGCTGAGACCTGCCCTCTTTCGGTTTTTTGTTTTTTAAAGAGCTTAGTGAGATGTGGAGAGGTGTTAATTGTTGTTAGCTGTGGTATGACGACTTCATGCACGAAGGAAAAAATGCTGCCAGGTCCTGCGCTGTCCCCATTTTTGGTTGTGAAAGAGGTATTGTTGTTGTTAATTGCTGTCCAGCCAGGCCTTGACTCAAGGCAACCCCATGCACAATTGGATTGGACCGTTAGTGGTCCATAGCGTTTTCACTGGCTGATTTTTTGGAAGTAGATCGACAGGTCTTTCTTCCTAGTCTGTCTTAGTCTGGAAGCTCTGCTGAAAATTGTACAGCATCACAGCAACTTGAAAGCCTCCACTGACAGATGGGTGGTGACGGAGTATGAGATGCATTGGCTGGGAATCAAACCCAGGTCTCCCACATGGAAGACAAGAATTCTACTACAGGACCACCAGATAACACACTGAGACTTTCTAGACCAGCACCATTCAATAGCGCTTTCTGCAGTGATGGGAATATTCTTCCTGTGTACCCCCCAGTTCAGAGCCACTGGCCACATGTGACTACTGAGGGCTTGAAATGTAACTGCATTTTGATTTATAGGTAGTCCCCGACTTATGATGTATTCAAGTTACGACAAACTGCACTTATGACCATCTGTTTTGGGATTTCTTGTACATTTTATCGTATGTTGCAGCTTGTAATTTGCTGATGTTATCATTCTCAGATGTTCACTAGCAGATGTTCAAAGATCAGATTTCTAAAGATTCTGCTAATAAAAGGCAATAATAATGAAAACTCAAAAAAGGAAAAAAAAAGAGGTATTCGACTTAATGTTCAGAACTGACTTACGATAGTCTTCGGTACAGAACCCTGTAGTAAGTCAGGGACTACCTGTATTTAATTTTAATTAATGTAAATGTAAATTTAATTAGCTACATGTGGCTAGTGGCTACCATGTTGGATAGCATAGTTCTAGAAGGTTCGAAAGTAGATTGAAAAGAGAATGATGTCCTCCCTATGTGACTCGAGTCATTTAATGCTCTGCCTGTGAGTGCCACTAAGGTCACTGTGAGTGATATTTACACATCTCGCATTATGGTAAACACTCTTTTAGCTTCTGCTTTGTACAGGTGGGGAAGTGAGGCTCAGAGGAGGACAGTGGCCTGTCCAGAGATGTCAAGCAGGCCGGTAAGGAGATGAGCCCAGATCAATGCAGACCGTGTATTCCTTGCATAGACAGCAAATGCCAAGTCAGCCGGGTGGCAACCTCCAGTGTCCCTTGTCCCACAGGGACAAGTGTCCCACCAACACAAAAGGGTCAACAGATGACAGGCAACAGGAGCAGGAGAGGGGAGAGGGGACATTCTGCTGCTGGGAGCCATTTCCACGCAGCAGCTAAGTGATCTTATTGCCAGCTGCTGTAGCCCACAGTGTGTCAAAGTGGGAAGGCCCATGTCTCATCAGAACCACAGGGGTAGAGAAGAAACAGCCTCATAGTAGCCTCTCTCACGATAGGGAGGCAGGTGAGAAATGGCCTGTCTTCCAGGGAGGTGGCGAGGAGTTCCACCAAGGCTTAGGTCATATAGGCCTACGTGGCCTATATGGACGTGTGCAAGGTCTTCAGGACACCAGCAGGGGGCAGTTCCTCAACCTACAGGACACACAACAAATCAGTGGACCTCTGGGTTCAGAACATGCTTTCTCAACCTTGCGCTCTTGATATCTTGGGCTGAAGACTTCTTTGTGGTGGCAGCCATCCTGTGCATTGTAAGATGATGGGCAGCATCCCTGCTCAACCCTCAAGATGACAGTAGTACTGCTCCCCCGTTTGTGACAACCCAAAATGTCTCCAAAACAAATCAAAAACAAAACCTGTTGCCATCGAGTCAATTCTGACTCATGGCAACCCCATGTGTCAGAGTAGAACTGTGCTCCATGGGGTTTTCAATGGCTGATCTTTCAGAAGTAGATTGCCAGGGCTTTCTTCCAAGCCTCCTCTGGGTGGACTCAAATCTCTAACCTTTTAGTTAGCAGGTGAGCGCGTTAACTGTATGCATTACGCAGGGGCTCAGAAAAAAAAAGAAGTTTCCAGACATTGTTAAATGTCTCCTAGGGACAACCACTGCTCTCGGATTTAGCTGAAGGTCTCTCACTTCCTACACCACCTGCCCTCTGTCCACAGGTGGGTGGGCTTTGAGCACGCCAGCTACCAAGGACAGCAGTACGTGCTGGAGCGGGGCGAGTACCCGTGCTGGGATGCCTGGAGTGGCAACACGGCCTACCCCTCTGAGAGGCTCACCTCTTTCCGGCCCTTGGCCTGCACTGTGAGTACTGCCCCTGCCTGGTCCCAGGGAGATACTGAGCCTCCCTCCTGGCTTCCAGCCTTCACTGGGGGCTTGGCAATCAGATGTTCTGGGGTACGAATTCTCACGTCACCTCTTTAAGCTGTGAGACTTGGGCAGTCCTTCCTTTCACGGAGCCTCAGTTTTTTCATGGGTGGAGTAGGCATCATTATTCCCATCTTAAAACCAAAACCAAACCCATTGCTGTTGAGTTGATTCTGACTCATGGCAACACTGTGCGTTACAGAGTAGAAATTCTCCATCAGGGTTTCCTTGGCTGTAATTTTTATGGAAGCAGATCACCAGGCCTTTCTTCTGCTGCCTCTCTGGGTGGGTTCGAACTGCCAGCCTTTCAGTTAGTAGGCCGGTGCAAATTGTTTGTGCCACGTGAGTCAGAATTGACTTTACGGCAATGAGTTTGGTTTTTTATACCCAACTTACAGATGAAAAAACTGAGGCTTAGGAAGGTGTATTTTGTTCTTTTTTACTTCAAAAACAATTTTTATTGATTAAAAACCACATAAGATATGTATTGTCCAAGATTTAGGGGGGAAACCTGATATAGCAGAATAAGAAAACAAAAGTCACTTACAACCACACCTCTGAGACAGAAGGCCACTGTTAATAGTGCTGTGGATTTCTTTCTGGTCTTCTTTGCTATCCACAGATAAATTTTGTATACATATACATACATATATGTATATGTGTGTGTGTATATATATATATATATATATATATATATACAGTCTTAGGCTGAGTTCTCTAGAGAAGGAAAACCAGTGAAGCATGTACATATATATAGAGAGAGAGACAGAGAGAGAGAGATTTATATCAAGGAAACAGCTCACGTGGTTGTAGAGGCTGGAAAGTCCCTAGTCTGTGGGTCAGGCATCAGGCTGGAGGCTTCTCCTGACTCATGTAGCTGCAGGGGCCGACAAACCCAGGATCAGCGGGCCAGACAGCAGGTCGCTGGCTCACAGGCTATGGAAGCTGACAAATCCAAGATGGGCAGGTAAGCTGGCTCAAGTCCGAAGAACCAGAGTTCAGACAATAGTGAGCCAAATGCAGGATCCAGAGGATAGCAAAAGCCAGTGAGCTTTGCAGAAAGTCCATACATATTGGATGCAGGCCATACCCCCAAGGAAAGTCTCTTTCAACTGATTGGCTGCTCATAGCAGATCTCATCATGGAGGTGATTACATCATTACATAACTGCCAAACCACTGAGAATCGTGGCCCAGCCAAGTCGACACACAACCTTAACTATCATGTATAGGCTGTTACAAAAATGGAATCAGAATGAACCAGTTGGTTTTCCTTGCTAGGCAAATATTTCACAATCTCCTCCCTGGTGATTAAATTTCATTTGCAACATCATTTTTCATAGCTCTCTAGTGTTCCACTGTGTGAATAACTCATCTGCTTATTTATTCCACCAATTTCCCAGATGTTGTGCTAAATACAGGGACCCTTGGTGAAATGTGACAGATGCAATCCTTGACCTCACACCATTTACAATTCAGCAGAGGATGGACTTCTGAATTCATTTAATCCTCAGAACAACCCTGAAAAGAAGGTGTGGTTAGTTTCATTTTACAGTTATGGAAACAAACCACCAAAACCAAACCCGTAGCCATGGGGTCGATTCCGACTCATAGCGACTCTATATGAGATATGGAAACAGAGGCTCTGAAATGCCATGTGACTAAGCTTAGTCTACCAGTAAGTGGCAGAGATAGGATTTGAACCCAGGTCTCTGCACCCTTCCTCTTAACCACGGCAAAATTTCACGACCTGGTCCCCTATTTTTGGACATTTAGGTTGATTCCAGGTTTATTTCTGTTGTTTGTTGGTGTTTTACTGTTATCACCAAAGCTGAGGATGAGTATCTTTAATGGCTAATTTGTTCCATGATAATTTTCTTTGTGTAAATTTCTGGAAGGGGGATTGCTGGGCAAAGGGTACACCTTGTCTAAGGTTTCTGGTACCTGTTACCTTATTGCCCTCCCAAAGGTTTGCAAGGGGGGCTGATGTTGGGAGACCCAAGGGCATAGGTGTAAGGGCCAGCAGAGGCTCTTGGGTTTCCAGCTGGGGGTCTAGGGGTCTGAAACTGTTCTCTGTCCCCACAGAACCACCGTGACTCAAAGCTGACCATCTTTGAGCAAGAGAACTTCCTGGGCAGGAAAGGGGAGCTGAGTGATGACTGCCCCTCCCTCCAGGCCATGGGCTGGGAAGGCAATGAAGTAGGCTCCTTCCGTGTCCACTCAGGAGCGTAAGTGGCTCCAGGGCTCTGCCTGGTAGGGGAAAGAGAGGTTGTTGGGATGGGTAGGGGCACTTCCTGTAAAAACCCTGGAGGCTTTGGAGCTTTGATGCCCACATTCCAGAGAAGGACACTGATGTACAGGGAGTTATTGGCCAGAGTCTGTGGAACTGCAAGAGATAGAAACCCAGATCAAACTGGCTTAAAACAAAAGGAGATTTGTTGTCTGCTGGAACAGTTTCAGGCACAGCTGGATCCAGATGCTACAGCAGGGATCTTTCTCCTCCTCTTGCTCTGCCTGCCTCTTTGTGGCTACATTCTCAGGCAGGCTCTTCACATGTAAAGTCAAAGATCACTGCTTCTTCCCTACACAAAAAGCCCCAGGGAAAGAGAGTGCCTCTTTCTCAATGATTCTATTCAGAGTTCCAGGAAAGGCTCTCATTGGCCGCTTCTCATGTGGTCAACTCTCAACCAATCACCATGCCCACAGGAGTGGGATGCTCTCGTTGGCTAGGCCTGTCACATGCTCATTGTGGGAGTCAGTCCCACTCGAAGGGGAGGGGTAGCAGGTCTATCACCAGAAGAGGGGGGATAGATGCCTAGTCATAAAACAAACAGATGTGAGCTAAGCAACTTGCTCATAGTCCAGTACCAGGTAAGTGACTGAATCCAGCCTCAAGCCCAGGACTCACTGACCTTTCTCACCCTTTCCACCCAGGAGGGGGCAGGTGAAGGCTGAGGTGTGAGATCCTTGCTTAGTGAGGACAACAGAGCCATCTTCTAAGTTGTTCTTTGGCTTCTGGTAGGCAGGGGCTGAGGGAGGAGGTAGGATTTTTTGTTTTGTTGTCTTTTCAGTTTTCTCAGGAACCGCCAGGGAATCATTTTCTTTCAGAGTAGGATGAACCCTTTGTGATTCTTGAGGCCACTTCCTTCTTTTACAGAAGGGGAAACAAAAGCTCCAAAAACAAGACATCAATCCCTGTCCAGTTCTGAACAATGTGAGGGGGTCTTAATTTCCCAGTGCTGCTGGAACAGAAATACTACAAGTGGATGACTTTAAAGAACAGAAAGTCCTGGAGTTAAAGGTCCAAATCAGGGTCTTGGTAGTGTGGATTCCCTCCTTGTCTTCCTTGGCTTGTAGATGATCCTCACGTGGCATCTGTCTTCCCCAGTGTGTGCCCCCCGCCCCGTCTGTATCTAATCTGCTGTTTTTATAACTCGTAGGGACACACCCTATGTTAGTATGACCTCATCAACACAACAAAGAAAACCCTTTTTCCAAGCAGGATCACATCCATAGGTACAGGGGTTAGTATTCCAACACCTATTTTTTGGAGACCCAGTTCAATCCATAACAGGGTGGTCAACGAATTCAAAGAACAATAGCCCTTTCCTTGGAAGTGTCTCTGGATAAGGGAGGAGAGGGAAAGAATTAGACTTCCCTTCATTCATCTATTCATTCATTCACCAAATATTTATTGAGACCCTCCTCTGTGCCAGGCATTGTGCTAGGCACTGGGGATAACAATGAACAAGACACACACATCCCTACTCTCAGAGAGCTTACCTCCTGGCAGGGGCAGATGACATGTTACAAATAATTTGACAATTAGTGATTGCAAGTCCTACAAAGAAAGGACACAGGATACTAAGAAATGGTACAGTAAGGGACTGTGGTCTGCTTTGGGGAACAGGGAAGGGTTTCCTGATGAAATGATGATTGAGCTGAAACCTGAAGGACAAGTTGAACTTGGCAAGACAAAAAACGGCTGGAATGGTGTTTCTGGCAGAGGGAACAGCATGATCAAAAGCCCAGTACTAGAAAGAGCATGACACATTCTGGACACTGAAAAAAAGCCAAGGTGGCTGGAATGTGGACCCCTTTGTCCCTGTCTTGATCATTGTGCCTCTTTAGGGTAACAATCTGTCTCTTCCCTTCTCCAGCTGGGTTTGCTCCCAGTTTCCTGGCTACCGAGGTTTTCAGTATGTGCTGGAGTGCGATCGCCACTCGGGCAACTACAAGCATTTCCGGGAGTGGGGCTCTCACGCCCAGACCTTCCAGGTGCAGAGTATTCGCAGGATCCAGCAGTGAGCAGGGAGCCTGGCACTGAGGAATGCAACTGTGCTTGCCTGGAATGTCACGGCTTTGGAGGTTGTTATGTGCTCTCTCATTCTGCCTCCCTATGTAACCCATGTAAAGCCAACACCCTTGTGGGCCAGTCTATGCACAGTCAGTTCAAAAACCTAAAAGTAATAAAAAAGAAGATCAAATGTTTGCTTGTGTTTTTCAATTTTATTAATCTTTTCCAAGAACCAGTTTTTAACTTTTTTACTTTTCTCTATCATTTGTTTGTGGTTTATTTCACTGATTTTTGCTCTTTTTAAAAATTTTTATTGTACTTTAGTTGAAGGTTTACAGAACAAGTGCTTTCTCATTAAACAGTTAGTACACATATTGTTTTATGACATTGGTTAACAACCCCACAAAATGTCAACGCTCTCCCTTCTTGACCTTGGATTCCCTATTACCAGCTTTCCTGTCCTCTCCTGCCTTCTAGTCCTTGTCCTTGGGCTGCTGTGCCAGATTAGTCTCGTTTTGTTTTATAGGGTTGTCTAATCTTTGGCTGAAGGGTGAACCTTGGGAATGACTTCATTACTGAGCGAAAACGGTGTCCTGGGTCCGTACTCTTGCTCTTATTTTTATTATTTCCCTCTTCCTGTTTACTTCAAGGAGCCCTGGTGGTGAAGTGATTAAGAGCTCAGGCTGCTAACCAAAAGGTCGGCAGTTCGAATCCACCAGCCACTCGTTAGAAACCCTGTGGGGCAGTTCTACTCTGTTGTATAGGGTCGCTATGAGTCGGAATTGACCCGATGGCAAACAACAACAACAATAACAATTTACTTCAAGTTTACTTTGTTCTTCTTAAGCTTTTTAAGGTAGAATCTGGGGTCACTGATTTTAGGCCTTTCTTCTTTTCTAATATACATATTTAAAGCTAAACACTTCCCTCAGAGTATTGCTTTAGCTGCTTATCACCAATTTTAATTTGATGTATTTTCATTAATATTCAGCCTGATATTTTTTAATTTCCCTTGCGATTTCTCTTTGGCTCATGGTTTATTTAAAAATGTTATCTAAAGCCCAAATATTTTAGGATTTTCTATATCTTTTATTGTCATTGATTCGGTATTTATTCCTTTCTTGTCAGAGAACATGCTCTGTAAGATTTCAATCATCTGAGATTGAGATTTCTTTTATGGCCTAGCATATGGCCTATATTTGATAGACCTGGATATGTACCTGAAAATAATATACATTCTGCAGTTGGTTGGGTGTAACCCATAACCCACTGCTGCTGAGTTGATTCAACTCATAGTGACCCTATAGGACAGAGTCAAGTCATAGCGACCTTATAGAACAGAGTAGAACTGCCCCATAGTGTTTCCAAGGAGCAGATCGTGGATTCGAACTGCTGACATTTTGGTTAGCAGCTGATCTCTTAACCACTGCACCACTAGGGCTGGGTAGAGTGCTCTGTAAATGTCAGGTCAAGTTGGTTGACAGTACTAGTTAGATTTTGCTATATTCTCACTGATTTTTAAAAAATCAATGTTTATCATTTACTGAGTGGAGGCTGCTAATATCTTGTACTGTGATTTGGATTTATCTGTTTCTCCCTTTAGTTCTGTCCATTTTTGCTTCCAGATTTTTTTTTCTTTAAGAATTGTGATACTTTGTTATTAGGTGCATATATATTTACAATTGCTATTATTTCCTGGTAAATTGCTCCTAACTTGTGTTTTTCAAAGACATGCATGAGGAGCTAGCGCCTTCCCCTAACAAAATTCCTCACACCCCTTTTCTGTCTTCCCAATTTTCTCTCACACGCTCTGTCCTGAAGTCTCTCATTTAACACCCTCCACCCTCCAAAGAAAGCCTGTGAAATGAAACAAGCTCCCATTCCACTGCCAGCCTGAGCAGTGGTGGGATACCTCTCTCTCTCTCTAATGTAATGTAATATAATGTTCTTGTTGTTAGGTCCCATTGAGTAGGTTCTGACTCATAGCGACCCCATGTACAACAGAACAAAACACCGTCTGGTCCTGTGCCATTGTCTTAGTCACCTAGTTCTTCTCCAACAGAAATACTACAAGTGGATGGTTTTGATGAAGAGAAGTTTATTTCCCCACAGTCAAGTAGCTTAAAAGTCCAAATTCAGGGCGTCACCTCCAGGGGAAGGCTTTTTCTCTCTGTCGGCCTTCTTCTCTTTGGTGTTCCCCCAGACTAGGAGCTTCTCTGCGCAGGGACCCCAGTCCAAAGGACGTGCTCTGCTTCTGCCACTGCTTTCTTGATGGTATGAGGTCCCCCTGTCTCACTGCTCACTTCTGTCTTTTATATCTCAAGACATTGCCTCAGGACACAATCCAGTCTTGCAGATCCAGTCCTACCTCACTAACACAACTGCCACCCATCCTCCCTCACTAACATCGTAGAGGCAGGTTTACAACATACAGGAAAATCACACAGTGCCAGGAATCATGGCCTAGCCAAATTGATACACACATTTTTTGGGGGACATAATTCAAATCATGACAGCCATCCTCAGAATCATTGCTACAATACAATACAGTACAATACTCTACTATACAATACAGTTCAATTCAATACAATACAATACAATTCAATACAATGCAACACAATACAATACAATACTATACAATACAGTTCAATTCAATACAATACAATACAATTCAATACAATGCAACACAATACAATACAATACTATACAATACAGTTCAATTCAATACAATACAATACTATACAGTACAGTTCAATTCAATACAATACAATACTATACAATACAATACAATTCAATACAATACAATACAATTCAATACAATACAATACAATTCAATACAATACAATTCAATACAATACAATACTATACAGTACAGTTCAATTCAATACAATTCAATACAATACAATACTATGCAGTACAGTTCAATTCAATTCAATACAGTTCAATTCAATACAATAGGTATATAAGCAATCTTCCTCTCCCTCTTCTCCTTCCACTCTCCTGCTTCTTTATTCTATAGATTGTCTTAATAACTCTCATAGGCCCTTAGTTCCTTTTCCGGCCTCTCTTGGCCCATATCCCTGTGCCCGATTAGTCTGATAGACACAGGAAGGGGTGGGGATCTGAGTAGCCTGCTGGAAAATACATTATCTGGCTCAGGAAGGGAGGGAATGTTTGGGAATCCTTTTACTTTAATACTTTTTAACCCCTCATTGTATCATCCCTTCCTTTCATCCAGCAGATAATTTGCCTGGGACCTACTGTGCGCCAGCCAGGTCCTGGGAAAGACAAAGCTAAACAAGAAGCATCAGGCACTTGCTCTCATCCAGTTTGATGGAGGGAAACAGACAAGTGTATGAAGGGGATAGGAGCTGTGATGGGGAAGCACAGAGGGCTGTAGGGCTGGGAGAGATAAGGATGGGCTGCGAGAGGGATGGGGAGAGGCAGAATCTTATTAGTGTGTATTTCCACTCAGACTTCTCCACTCAACTTCATCCCTGAATGTCCAATTGCCTACTCGACACTCCCACATGAATATCTAATGTTGTTGGGAGCCGTCGAGTTGATTCCAACTCATAGCCACCCCCTGTGACATAGTAGAACTGCCCCATAGGGTTTCCTAGGCTGTAATCTTTATGGGAGCAGATCTCCAGGTCTTTCTCCTGTGGGGCCGCTGGATGGGTTCAAACCACTAGCATTTCTGTTAGCAGCTGAGCACTTAAGAGCTGCACCACCAGGGCTCCTTAGATGCCTAATATGTATCTCAAATGGAACCCATCCAAAACTGAAGCTACTTTTTCCTCCAGTTATTCAGGCAAAACTTTGGAAGAATCTATAACTCTTCCCTTTGTCTCACATCCCACAATCCAATCCATCAGCAAATCCACTGGCTTTGCTTTCAAAATGTATCCTGAATCCAACCACTTATTAGCATCCCCACTGCTACCACCCTGGTCTAAGCCACCACCTTCTCTCTTCTCCTCACTGGTCTCCCAGCTTCCACCTTTGCCCCCGAACAGTCCCAGCAGCCAGAGTGATCCTTTTCAAATGTAAGGAAGATCATGTCACTTCCCTTCTTAAAACTCTTCCGTGCTCTCTATTCCACTCTGAGGTAAAAAAACAATTTCCTAGTCCTACAAGGTTCTCCATCATCTGCCTCCCCACATGGCCTCTCTGACCTCATCTCCCTATATTGGCTGTTCCTTGGGCGATGTGAATGGTTTGCACTTGGCTGCTAACTGAAAGGTTGGTGGTTCAAACCTACCCAGAAGAGCCACGGAAGAAAGGCCTGGCAATCTGCTTCTACAAAGATTACAGCCATTGAAAACGCTATGGAGCCCAGTTCTACTCTGTAACACTTGGGTCACCACGAGACAGAATTGGTTTGCTAGCAATGGAGTATATTCCCACTTTTAGAGTTTTGGCTCTTGCTGTTCCCTGTTTCTAGAACACTCTTCCAGATATCTCCCATCCACCCCCTTACCTAGAGGCAAAGGTTCATAGACTGTTACACCTGGAAGGAACCTCAAAGACCATCTAATCTAGTGTTTTTCAACCTTTTTTTAAATTGTCACTCACCTAAGGAGTATTTCT
Organism: Dugong dugon; assembly: GCA_030035585.1. NCBI lineage: Eukaryota > Metazoa > Chordata > Mammalia > Sirenia > Dugongidae > Dugong > Dugong dugon. The sequence continues at coordinate 26,528,697 of CM057476.1, read as the reverse complement.
AGACATTTGTTTCCTAATTTCCCCCCACCTCATGAGACTTAAATGTGACAGATATAATCGATATCTGTTTGTGTACTATATGTATATCTGTCTTATACATAAAAAGAGTAAGATTTTTTGCTTTCCAAGAGTCAATTTTCACCCCTTGGTGGTGCTATTGCCCTTGTTAAGAATAGATGGTCCAGTCTCACCCCTTTATTTTACCTGTAAGGAGATGGAAACTGAGGGAGGGCTGGGGACTTGCCCAACGTCTCACAGAGAGTTGGAGACAAATCCAGGATCAGAATGTAGACCTGCTGACATTCCCCAGGCCACCTTCCATCCATCCGTCCGTCCATCCATCCATCCATCCATCCATCCATCCATCCATTCATCCATCCATCCAATAAACATTTACCACACTTCTGCTGTGTACCAAACACTATTACAGGCAGTCAGGATCTAACACGGAACAAAGCAGAAAATAATCCCTCTTCAAATGATTTCCATTCTAGTTGGTGTAGACACACGTTACCTGCATGCCTCCATGGTGCCTCAGTAGTCAGGATTTATCAAAGACTGTCCGTGGATGTTATTACCTTGTTCCTTGAAAAACAAATCATGTCCAGTAGGTTTAGGTAATGTTGGTTTCTATATTGCAGGGCTTCTCAGAGTCTGAAATAGTTTAACATCCGTTGTAATTCTCTGCAAAGGAGAATGAAGTATTAGAATTTCACAAACTTATTTGATCACACAACTATTATTATCTTTTTTCTTTCTCGTGGAGCATTTTGCATGATGAGTGTGTCCTGTGGAACACAAGTTGGGAATTGTTGGAATTAGCCGTGATAGCCATTTACAGCCTAGTATGAATTAGTTTGTTTAGCTCTTGACACTCAGCAGGGCTTTAGGGAATGTACTGCAGAAGTGGTAAGAGTTACTATGGGGACGGGGGTACTGTCCAGAAAGTGGTCTCATGGTCAATCCTATGCAATAGGTTTTATGAAGACGTAGAAAACCAGTTGCTGTTGAGTTTGATTCTGACTCATGGCGACCTCGTGTGTGTCAGAGTAGAACTGCGCTTCATAGGGTTTTCAATGGCTGTGACCTTTGGGAAGTAGATAGCCAGGACTTTCTTCTGATGTGCCTCAAGGTGATTTTGAACTGCCAACCTTTCAGTTAGTAGCCAAGCGCTTAGCTATTTGCACCACCCAGGCACTCCTACAAAGACATGGAAGAAAATCCATTGCTACTGAGTTGATTCTGACTCCTGGCAACCCCACATGTGTCAGAGTAGAACTGTGCTCCATACGGTTTTCCATGACTGTAATCTTACAGAAGTAGATCACCAGGACTTTCTTCCATGGCACCACTGGGTAGATTCAAACTGCCAATCTTTTGGTTAGTAGTCCAGTGCAAACCATTTGCACCGCCCAAGGACCTTACGAAGACGCAGAGGTGAGGACAATTTAGAGATAGGGCCCTGAAGTCAATATTTGTGGACTCTGAGGTTTTGCTGAGGTGCAGGAAAGTGTCCGAGCCTGGCCACCATGTTTTAGATGTGTCCTCATTCTGACTCCTGAGTCCCTGGAAGGCACTGAACATATATGGCTCAGCTGTATCCACTGCGAGGGGGCTGTTTGACCTGACAGCTCTATTTGGCACCAGCCTCCAGGAAAGAGGCTGTCACAGCCCTGGGTTTGCATCCTGGGCTCACCAGCTGATAACCTCAGTTTCCTTAAATGTTAACTAGGAAAACGCAATACCCTACACTCTGCTTGCAGGAAGTTAAATGACATGTTATACCTGTCCAGGCTCAAGGCATGTGTAAGACACGTGGTAGGCTCTCAATAATGGTTGATGGGAGTTGTTGTTATCATTCTCTGGTTGTTAGTATTATTCTACCTTTCTCTGTCTCTTTGCTTTGAGTCTCCATGCCACAGTCTCCTTACTCTGGGCCTGCTTTCCTCATAATAATGATGATAAATGATAATATTGACCATAAATTACATACTGGTCCTTTTCTTCCCACATGGTATATAATTTAACTTCATAGTAACCCCTTGACGTCATTATTATCCCTTAAAAACCCGTAAAGTAAGGTCCCTGGGTGGTGCAAATGGTTTGCGCTCTGCTGGTAACTGAAAGGTTGGTGGTTCAAACCCACCTAGTGGCACCATGGAAGAAAGACCTGGTGATTTGCTTCCATAAAGGCTACAGGCAAGAAAACTCTATGGAGCAGTCTTACTCTGTAACACATGGGGTCTCCTAAGTCACAAATAACAACAAAAACAAAATTTAAAAAGCCATCAAGAACTCAAGGCTCAGAGAGGTCAAGCTACTTGTCTGAGGCCACTACGGGTTGAGCAAGATTCCTGGGAAATTAAAGAGAGAATGGGCACCAGTGGAATTTGTAACCAGTCAGTTCCTGGGTTAATGTCTTAAGTCTTAAAAGACTTAAGAGAGTAGCCCCTCACACTTTAGTGAATAACTAAGGAATTGCTCTTCTGTAATAAGAAACCCTCAGATCCTTGGGGGACAAAGCAGGCAATATTTATGGAATGAATGAATGAATAAATAGGGAATCTCACTGGACTTTGATGGAGGCCCAATTAAGAGCTAGCCCCAGAATGAGCCAAGAGAGAGAGGCAGTTATAAAAAATTGGGCCCCAGATGTGAGATGCTAGCTAGGGTGATAGGCAATAAAGAGAAGACTTGTTAGGGGGGATCTTGGGAGGGGAAGAAAGAGAGTGTGAAATTATTTCTCATATCTTGCCAGGAGACAATTTTCCTAGGTTATAAAGGAAAGGGAACTTGGATTATTGATGCTATTTGGTCAAAAGTGAGTGGTAGGCATGGAACACCCATCACCCAAAACTTTGAGCTTTGCTGGCAGGACTGACCACATCCTCTTGGTCCTCTTCGTGCAGGCGAGGGAAGTGAAGCCCAGAGAGGGGAAGCGACTTGTCCAAGCCACACAGCAAGTGCTGTCCACGTTGCTGCTCACGTCTGTGAGTGGGCCACGGTGCAGAGCAAGAGAACATGTTTGGAGTTGCACACACCTGGGTGCGGATCCTGGATTCCATGTTCACCAGACAGGGTGGTCTTTGGGCAGTTGCTTTGCTTCACTGAGCCTCATTTTCCTCACCTCTTGAAGGGGAGGTTGCTGGGAGGGTCAAGGAAGTTGATGCCTGGAAAAGTTCTGCAGAAAATAAGCTGCTACAGGAACGGGTGTCCTCTCTTTCTGGTTCTTTCCTTGCTCCCTCTCCTGTCCCCTCCACCCTGGTCTGTCGGGTTCTTCCTCCTATCCCTCCACCACCTGCTCTTTGCCTTACTGCTCCTGCAGGAGTAAAGAATCTGTAACAAAGGTATCAGTGGGAATGTCAAGTAAACAAGAAAGAAACCACCTAGAATGAAAGGCCACCCGTCTGTCAGTTTGTGTACTGTGGTGGCTTGCATGTTGCTGCAATGCTGGAAGCTATGCCACCAATATTTCAAATACCAGCAGGGTCACCCATGGTGGACAGGTTTCAGTGGAGCTTCCAGACTAAGACAGACTAGGAAGAAAGGCCTGGTGATCTACTTCCAAAAATTAGCCCCTGAAAACCTTATGGATCACAACAGAATTATTGTCCAATATAGCTCTGAAAGATGAGTCCCCCAGTTGGAAGGCACTCACAATATTCAATGGCCACAATGGTGGACTCGAACATACCAGCGATGGTGGAAAGAGTGCAGGGATGGGCAATGTTTTGTTCTGTTATACAGGAGTCAGACCCGGCAACTAACAACAAGAAGATGACACGGGGTGAAAAGTTGAAGATCTTACTCATCCTGTGTGTTTTTATGAGAGGGAGGGAAGGAGAGAAGGAGACAGAGAGAAAAGAAAAGAGAAAAGAGAGAGAAAGGGAGGGAGGGAGGGAGAGAGAGAATCAGCTTTCTCTTACACAGCCCCAGGAGAAGTGGCCACATGAACACATATTCATTATTATTATTGTGCTTTAGGTGAAAGTTTACAGAGCAAATTAGTTTCTCTTTCAACAGCTTATACACAGATTGTTTTGTGACATTGGTTGCAATCCCTGAGATGTGTCAGCACTCTCCCCTTCTCCACCCTGGGTTCCCCGTTTCCATTCGTCCAGTTTTCCTGTCCCTTTTGGCCTTCTTGTCTTTGCTTTCAGGCAGGTGTTGCCCATTTGGTCTCACGATTACATGACTGAGCTAAGAAGCACGTTCCGCACGTATGCTGGTTTTTTTTTTGTTTGTTTAGATAGTGTTTTGCCATCCCCAGCTATTGTTTGTTTTATAGACCTGTGTAATCTTTGGTTGAAGGCTGAACTTCGGGAGTGACTTCAGTTCTGAGTTAGCAGGGTGTCTGTGTCTGGGGGCTGTAGTCTCAAGGTTCCTCATGTCTCTGTCAGACCAATAAATCTGGTCTTTTTCGGAACACATATTCATTATTAATGAGGACCAAAAATCCATTGCTGCCTATTGGGTTCCAACTCATAGCAACCCTATAGGACAGGGTAGAGCTGCCCCATAGGGTTTCCAAGGAGTGGCTGGTGGATTCCAACTGGCAACCTTTTGCTTAGCAGCTGAGCTCTTAACCACTGGGCCACTAGGGCCCCTATGAGGACCGAAGCACTGATGGTAACACCTGGCCAGGGCCCGCCGTGGAGGAAGAAGGAAGCAGGATCTATTGAGTGCTGACTCCATGCCGGGCACCAGGCCAGGCCCTCACACATCCATTATCCCTGAGGCCGTCACAGGGGCGGCCGCCTCACCTCACTTCACCAATGAAGGAAATGAGTTCCCACAGGGAAGTCCCTTGTCAGAGCCACCAGCTGGTGACCAGCCAGGACGCGAACCCAGGTCCCTCTGACCGTGAGGCACCCTCTGCCTGTGGGGCAGGGTCTTGCTCCAGCCTGCTCAGTGGGTGGTGAGTGCCCGCCCACCCCCACTTTCTGGGGCCTCTGTTTATAGTTGCTGTAATTACAAGATTAAAGGAGGGGAAATATCAGGGGGTGGGGAGGCCCTTCCTTTTCCTGCTAAGAGCTCCCTGGAATCTCCTTTTGCTGCAAATAGCCCAGGGAGGCAGGCCTATGGGTTCTGACAATCCCTATCTGAGGTAGCCATCTGCTGTTTGTACGCCCCCAGGACCTTGGGTAGCTTCTGGTAGGTGACCCCAGTTTTTGTTTAAGGAATCATTCTTCCTCCCCTCTGAGACAGCATATTATATGGAATGGGGCTGACCCACCCTGATTGCGGAGATGAGGACATGGCCCAGCTCTGGTCACTAATTACCAGTTGTTGTCGAGTTGATGCTGACTTATGATGACTCCATGTGTGTCAGAGTAGAGCTGTGCTCTGTAGGGTTTTCAGTGGCTGATTTTTCGGAAGTAGATTGCCAAGCCTTTCTTTTGAGGTATCTCTGAATGGACTTGAACCACCAGCCTTCAGTTAGCAGCCCAGTGAGTTAACTGTTTGCACCACCCAGGGACAGGTCAATAAGAGTCATTATGATTGGGTCAGGAATGGGCACATAACCCAATTTGAGCCAATGAAAGTCAACTCTGGAACTTTCACTGGAACTATCTTGAAATAGAAGATCTTTTTTTTTGCTGTGGTTGTGAAGTTGACAGGATGTAAGCTTAGTACTTGTCACCAAAAACAAACAAAACCCAAACCTGTTGCAGTTGAGTTGATTTCAACTCATGGAGACCCCATGTGTTACAGAGTAGAACTGCTCCATAGGGTTTTCTAGGCTGTAATCTTTACGGAGGAGCCCTGGTGGCCTAGTGGTTAAGTGCTTGGCTGCTAACCGAAGGATCAGCGGTTTGAACCCACCAGCTGCACCAGACTACAGCCCTGGAAACCCTATAGGCCAGTTCTACCCAGCTCTATAGGGGTGCTGTGAGTTGGAATTGACCCAACGACAACGTAGATTTTTTTGAAGGGGATTAATCTTTATGGAAGTAGATCGCTAGACCTTTCTTCCACTGTGCTGCTGAGTGGATTCCAACTGCCAACCTTTAGGTTAGTAGATGAGCACATCTGTTTGTGCCATGCAAGGACATACTTGCCATCAAAGCCCTTCTGAAAACAAGCCAATGTAGGGGGAAGCAGAGTCCAGAGATGGAGAGGTGGAGAAGCGTGTAATCATCTGTTTATGTGAACTCCTTGTGCATTTTGTATCACATCCTTCCTTTTTTTTGTTGTTGTTTAAGATATTTTAAGATGGGTTTCTGTCATTTACACTTGAAATACTTATGACTCTTTTACTCCCCATACTCACCAGAAGAAACAAAAAGGAGCCTACCACTTCCCCTCCAGTCCCTTAATAGGGGTTCTGGAGGCTTTTATTTCTGGGAAGGTGGCCCTTTTTCTCCCCTGTAGCTCAGAATCTCTTGGTCCTTCATCCTTTGGCTGTGATCATGGCCATCCCCTGTCCCTGCCTCAGTCTATTCTTCTGCCAACAGACATTATTACCACCCCCTCGCTCAGATGAGAAGAGCTAGGACTTGACCGCAGGACTCCTGGCTCCCTGTCCAGGGTTCTTCCTTCGAGTACCTCCTGTGAGTGCAGCCTGATCCCACCAGAGTGTGGGACTGATGTCCTTGTTGAGGTTGACCCAAAGGCTGGGGCACTGACTTGCTGAGGCCCTTCCCCTCCAGCCCACCAGGCTCCTGAGACCTGCCCCACGCTGACACCAGGTGGTGAGATGTGAAAACACATCCTCCAAGAAACAGAAGATTCTGATTCTACCTGGCGTGGTGGGGTGGAGGGATTGGGAAAGAGGATGATGGGGCGGAGCAGTTCCTGGGAGATTAGGTGCTGAGATTAGATTAGGGGGCCTGAGCCTCCTCTTTTGTTCTCAATACCACCCATAGCGATGCGTCTGTTGTAGGTTGAATAGTGACCCCTGTATTGCAGTACTGTCAGAAATTGTCTGGATTCCTGAGGGACAATAAGGACCATCGCATGTTTCTCACAGAATGTTTCTCCCACCACCAGTGACTCTGCCACAGGGCCCCCTCCAGGCTATCACTACCAACTCTGCCACAGGGCCCTATCATGGCCTGTCACCATGGGCTGTTCCACAGGGCCTCTTTCAGGCTTCTCACTGTCTTCAATGTGACAGCCTTTGACCTGTGTTACAGATCTTCTAGGAGGTTCCTCACCTCCTCTTTCTCTGCTTCTTCTCTCTTCTTCCCTCTCTAAAACCTCTATGGGGTTGGCTGCTTATATAAGCAAACTCCTTGACAATTTCAAGGCATGGACCTCCCAGCAGGACCACAAGCTGACCAATCCCTTCAGTGGACTGCAAATCACTCACTTTGCTTAGTAAACAGACCAATCCCTGCAAGGTGGGTAAAATAGACCAATCACAGGGCAGACTGCAACCCAGGGCTAGATTAAAAAGTATCAAACTATCAAGTTATTTACAATTTGCCCAGGAATTGTTAATTAACCTGGACAAAAGTAATAAAACTTCTGTGGCAGAAAACTAGCACAAATGTTTTGGGTTTAGGGGAAAAATCTCTCAAGCTGTTTTTCCAAAGAACCAAGGCAAAAGGCCACAGAAAGGAACTCATTTCATTACACCCCCGAGATCTCCATGTCTTAATCCCTAGAACCTGTGAGTATTACCTTATATGGCAAAATGAACTGTGCAGATGTGATTAGGTTAAGTATTTGGGGATGGGGAGACTATCCTGGATTATCTGGGTGAGCCCTAAATGTAATCACGAGTGTCCTTATGAGATGGAATCAGAGGGAGATTTGGCTACAGAAGAGAAGGCAATGTGACAATGGAAGCAGAGCCTGGAGAGAAGCCACCACAAGCCAAGGAATGCTGGAAGCCACTGGATGCTGGAAGAGGCAAGGAATGGATTCTCCCTTGGACCTTCAGAAGAACCAACTCTACTTGATTTTAGCCCTCATTTCTGACTTCTGGCCTCCAGAACTGTAAGAGAATAAATTTCTGTTGTTTTAAGCCACTAAATTTGTGATAATTTGTTACAGCAGCTGTAAGAAACTAATACACTGTCCAATGCGGTGTCTATGTCTCCTTGTAGACATTGGGAACTTATGAAGCTAACTGCGTTCCCTTTTTGCATTGGCTGCCGGATGCTTGAGACCTGTGTACTGGTCACCACTAGCAGATGAATAGGACCATGTAGCAGGCATTTGGGAGAGGAACTTAATCCTTGGCTCCATATTCCTTTTTCTGGGCCCCTTTTCTCTGTCTTATTTCACATTTACTTTTCTGATTTTACTGAAGGCATCCTTATAAGCCATCTTAACTCCCTTCCTTTGGGGGAGGAGGGCAGGAAAAACAGGGTTATACATTCAGAAAGAGTTTGTCTAACTTTTGCAAGCCTCAGTCTCCTCTCCTGTACAGTGGGCCTTGCATGGTTTTGCGTGAGCTTGATGAGATGCTCAAGTAATATTCATATTCATCATATTTCCTACCACCTGTGCCCCCAGGGCTCTCTGCTGCCGGCCTTGAGCAGGCCAGGATATAAAGGCGAGCTGAAGCACAGATCACTTTGTCTCCAGCCCTACTCTGCACTCTGTAGGCCCACTGGTGCCCCTCCTGGAGCCTGGTATCCTATACCCTGTCCCTGCTTGCCCCCTGGAGCACTTCTGGCTTCCAGAGCCCTCTGCCTCCCTCTTGCAGGCGCCACTGTGTTCTGGACTGATTTGCAGGGAGCCCAGATGCAGCTCATAAATAAAAAATGTACTGTTCTGCAGAATGTCTGCAATGGGCAGTGCGGGGGTGGGCGGTCTGGATTTGGCAGGGAGCCACTAGGAAGGAGCCAGGGAGCAGTGGACCGGCAGGAGAGGATCGGAGCCTGGGAAGGCCCAGTGGGACCAGGCTGGGGAGGGGGCTCCAGAGGCCAGGATCTGGATGCAGCCTGTTGGGGCTGAATCTTGAGGTAGGCACCTTCTAGCTGAGTCCCTTTAGCCTCAGCTTCTTTTTCTGCAAAATGAGGATGATACCAGTAACTGGGGCCATTTGGCTGCTCTAGCTATTACACTGATAACATTTAGTCCAGAACTTGGAACCCAGTAAATGCTTAGTAAATGTTTTTATCTGCTACAGACTTCCTTAGTGCCTTCCCTAAGAGCCTCCTGTTGTTTGTGCTTTTGGGACAACAGGGAGGATGGGGTTGGGTCCTGTATCTGTACTTGGGGAGAGGACAGCAATGGGGAGGTACAGGTATAAGTGATCAAGAAGGTGACAGGAGCAGCCATTTGAAACAAGAGATGAAGACACTACCAACCACCCCAACAAGCCAGACAAATCCCTGGAAGGGACAGCACTTCTGCGGCTGTTTCAGGGGAGGGGGCTTGAGGTGTTTTGATTGGCTTATAAAGGAGAGGTTGACCTTTGGAAGGCAGAAGGAGGTGGGAACACCGGGGACACTTGGATTAAATGGTCACCATGGTCATATGGGAACAGAGACCTTGGACAGGTCATTTTCCTTCTCTGGGCCTCTATTGGTCCATCTATAGAATGGTTTCTAAGGGGCTTTCCAGAACTGCAGCTTTTTTTTTTTTTTAATGTGTTTTAGGTGAAAGTTTACAGTGCAAATTAGTTTTTCATTCAAAAATTATACACAAATTGTTTTGTGACATCGGTTGCAAGCCCCTCACTGTGTCAGCACTCTCCCCCTTTCACTTTCCACCCTGGGTTCTCCATGTCCATTAGTCCAGTTTTCCTGTCCGTTCCTGCCTTCTTGTCTTTGCTTTTGGGCAGGTGTTGCCCATTTGGTCTTGTATACTTGATTGAACTAAGAAGCACGTTTCTCACATGTGTTATTGTTTTATAGGCCTGTCTAATCTTTGGCTGAAAGGTGGACTTCAGGAGTGGCTTCAGTTCTGAGTTAGCAGGGTGTCTGGGGGCCATAGTCTGGGGATTCCTCCAGTCTCTGTTAGATCAATAAGTCTGGTCTTTTTTTTGTTAATTTGAATTTTGTTCTACATTTTTCTCCTGCTCTGTCTTGGACCCTCTATTGTGATCCCGGTCAGAATGGTTGGTGGTGGTAGCTGGGTACCATTGGCACTCACGCTGGTGGAGGCTGTGGTTCATGTGGTCCATTAGTCCTTTTGACTAATATTTTCCTTGTGTCTTTGGTTTTCTTCATTTTCCTTTGCTGTATATGTGAGTAGATGTGTCTTAGAAGGCTGCTCGCATGCTTTTAAGACCCCAGACACTACTCACCAAAGTATGATGTAGAACATTTTCTTTATAACTATGTTATACCAATTGACCTAGATGTCCCCCAAGACCATAGTCCCCAGCCCTCAGCTCCAGTAACTCAGTCCCTCAGGGTGTTTGGATGTGTCTAGGAAGCTTCTATGACTTTGCCTTGGTCAAGTTGTGCTGCCTTCCCCTATATTGTGTGCTGTCTTTCCCCTTACCAAAGTTAACTTGTCTACTACCTAGTTAGTGATTTCCCTTCCTCACCCCCGCCCCCTCATAACCATCGAAGATTTTTTTTTCTGTGTGCAAACCTTTTCTTGGGTTTTTATAATAGTGGTCTCATACAGTATTTGTCCTTTTGTGATTGACTTATTTTACTCAGCATAATGCCCCCCAGATTCATCCATGTTGTGAGATGTGTCACAGATTCTTCATTGTTCTTTATAATTGTGTAGTATTCCATTGTGTGTATGTACCATAATTTTTCCATTCATCTTTTGATGTGCACTTAGGTCATTTCCATCTTTTTGCTATTGTGAACAATACTGCAATGAACATGGGTGTGCATATGTCTATTCGTGTGATGGCTCTTATTTCTCCAGGATATATTTCTAGGAGTGGGATTGCTGAATTGTCTGATATTTCTATTTCTAGCTTTTTAAGGAGGTGCCATATCGTTTTCCATAGTGGTTGTACCATTTTACATTCCCAGCAGCGGTGCATAAGAGTTCCAATCTCCCCACAACCTCTCCACCATTTGTCATTTTCTGTTTTTTTGATCAGTACCAGTAATGTCAGGGTGAGATGGTATCTCATTGTAGTTTTGATTTTATTTCTCTAATGGCTAATGATTGTGAGCATTTCCTCATGTGTCTGTTAGCTGCCTGAATGTCTTCTTTGGTGAAGTGTCTGTTCATATCCTTTGCCCATTTTTTAAATTGGATTATTTGTCTTTTTGTTGTTGAGATGTTGAAGTATTCTACCAATTTTAGGGATTTGACCTTTGTCAGATGTGTCGCAGATAAATTTTTTTTCCCAGTCTGTAGGTTCTCTTTTGGTGAAGTATTTTGATGAGCATATGTGTTTAATTTTTAGGTGCTCCCAGTTATCTAGTCTATCTTATGGTGTTTTTCATTGTTAGTTATGGTTTGTGTTGTATTTATGCCATGTATTAGGGTCCTTAGCATTGTCCCTATTTTTTTTCCTATGATCTTTATTGTGTTAGGTTTTACATTTAGGTCTTAGATCCATTTTGAGTTAATTTTTATGTATAGTGTAAGGTATGAGTCCTGTTTCATTTTTTTACAAATGGACATCCAGTGTTGCCAGCATCATTTGTCAAAAAAAACTGTCTTTTCCCCGTTTAATGGCCTTTGGTCCTTTGTCAAAGATCAGCTGACCATAGCTGGATGGATTTATATCTGGATTCTTGATTCCATTTGTCTACTTGTCTGTTGTTGTAACAGTACCAGGCCGTTTTGACTACTGTGGCTGTATAGTAGGTTCTGAGATCAGGTAGTGTGAAGCCTCCTACTTTATTCTTATACTTCAATAATGCTTTGCTTATCTGGGATCTCTTTCCTTTCCATATAAAGTTAGTAATTAGCTTTTCCTTCAGAACTGCAGTTCTGAGTTATTCGTTCCTTTTGACAAACACACACTGAGTGCCTCCTATTTGTTGGACAGACCCTGTGCCAAGCCCTGGTGAGGACCGTGATGGAGGAGAGAGAGACCAGAGTCCTCCCATGCGGTACCCACAAGTTAGTGTGGAGCGTGTGGGTGGGAATCAGACATGAACACAACAGACAAGCTGATGAATATATAATCCCAAACTGAAATCAGTGCCCCGAAGAGGGGGCCCAGGCCAATTAACTAGTGAGTAGAACTAAAGGAATTGGCTTTCAGGGAGTGAGAGAAGGTTTTCCAGGGACCATGCTGCTGGGCTGGTCTGGTCTGGGCAATGTGGGGCTGGGGTGGTGGGAGCTTGGTGACAGATGGATGTGGAGTGGTCAGCAGGGGCTGGGGGTGGGGGCAGGGCCTTGCAGGTGAAGATGAAGAGCTTGCTCTATATCCTGAGACCAGCAGGATGGCACTGAAGGACTTTGGACAAGGACTGATGAGGTCAGTTTTGCCTTTCTAGAACCTTCTGGCTGCAGCAAGGGGAACAGATTGGGGGAGGGTAAAGTGGAAGCCAGAGGCCCCAGTAGGGGATGGTGGAGACATGGACCAGGGTGGCAACAGTGGGAATGACTTCCTGAAATGCCCAAGAGAATCGATGAACAGGTCTGGGGATGGGTTGGATCTGGGGGATCAAGGGAGGAGGCTGACTCAGAAATAAGGGTGCGTTTGCAAAGTCTTCTGCAGGGCTCAGCCTCTCCCCACCCTCATCTCTGGCTCCGCCATCGCCTGCCCTACAGGAAGAGTAATGAGAATCATTGGGGCTGATTTCTCTTCATGTCCTCAGGCCCTGCTTGCTGCTGAGAGGTGGGGTGCGGGCAGGGGAGGCAGCTGCTGCACTGGCGGCTGCCCCCGCCTCTCCCCCTTTCTTCCTGCAGCAGCGAGAAGCTGCCGTACACAGCACCTGCTAGGATGGCTGGGAGGCCTGGGAGCAGGTGCAGAGCGTCTGGAGGATCTGTTTGCAGATGGATAATGAGACGGAGTGGATGAGACCAGCACACGCTCAGCTCCTTCTCTGTTATCTGGACACAAAAGCCCAGACAAAGAAGCAGCAGGGCCTCAGGGCCTGGGTGTGTACACACACACACACACACACACACACACACACACACACACACACGCCTGGGGACAAAGGAGAGCCACACACAAAGCAGGGGTGTGGGGAGAAGGGCTCTGCATGACCTTGGTCCAGGGCCCCTTGTCTCTGAGCTTGGCTTGGGGCACCACAAAACCAAGAGGTTGGGGAGATGGGTGGTCCCCGAACTTCTCCAGCCCAATGATCTTCTTGAAGGAAAAATAGACCGTAGATATCATAAAGTAGAGGGTTTTCTGTTTGAACAATTGCCTCTTAGTCTATGTATCGGTTTTGTGCTCATGCGCAACCTGGTAAAGTAGAGGGTCAGAGAAAAAGAGGAAGACCCTTGACGAGATGGATTGACGCAGTGGCTGCAACAATGGGCTCAAACATAACAATGATTGTGAGGATGGTGCAGACCGGGCAGCGTTTTGTTCTGTTGTACATGGGGTTGCTATGAGTTGGAACGGCAGCCAGTAACAACATATATCTCCAGAGAGAGAGATACCAAGACTCAAGTAAAATGATCTGTGTGAGGCCAAGGGACAGGGAAACTAAACCACAAAATATTCAAATATTCAGAAGAAGGAAAAAAATGCAGAGAAATAAGAGATCAAGTTGTATTTCGTACCAAGACCAAGAATGAGAGAGAAAGAAAAGTGAGAGAGTGAGAGAAGGAAGGAGGGGGAGAGAAATGGAGAGAGAAACATGGAAAGAGAGATGAAGAGGGAATGAAATTGTAAGAGAGATGGAGAGAACATTGGATGCAGAGAGAAAGAGAAGGAAGAGAGATGGTGTCTTAGGCTGTGTTTTCTAGAGAAGCAAAACCAGGAAGTGTCTAAATATATATATGTGTATATATATATGTAATACATACACCCACAGAGAGAGAGAGAGAGAGAGAGAGAGAGAGAGAGAGAGAGAGATTTATATCAAGTAAATGGCTCACGTGGTTGTAGAGGCTGTCAAGTCCCAAGTCCATGGGTCAGGCTGGAGGCTTCTCCTGATTCACGTAGCTGCAGAGACTGGCGAACTCAAACTGGCAGGTCAGACAATAGGCCACTGGGTCACAGGCTGCAGAGGCCAACGAATCCCAAGATCAGCAGGTAAGCTGCTAGCTCAAGTCCCAAGAACTGGAGGTCAGACGAACAGGAGCCAGCTGCAGGATCCAGAGCGAGCAAAAGCCTGTGAGCTTTGCCAGAATGTCCACCTATATTGGATGCAGGCCACATCCCCAAGGAAACTACTTTTCAACTGATTGGCTATTCACAGCAGATCCCATCATGGAGGTGATCATATTATATCAGATCTCATCATGGAGGTGATTACATCATTGTACGACTGCCAAACTTCATCGTAACTGCCAAACCACTGAGAATCATGGCCCAGCCAAGGTGACACACAATCTTAACCATCACAGATGGGGAGAAGTCAGGTGCGCACAAAGAAGGGAGCTGGCATTTATTGAACTCTGACTGGGCCAGATGCTCTCCACATTCAGATCATTTAATTCTTCCAAAAGGTCCTCAAGGGAGGTTATGTTGTCCCCATTTTACAGAGGAGAGAACTGAGGCCAGAGAGGTGAAGTTACTTACATGGTGAGTATAGGGCAGAGGAGGGATTCAAACTCTGTTCTGCCTGACTTCCGAGCCCACGTGTTGCCTGCCAGCCCTGCTGAGAAGAAGGCAGAGAAAGCAAATAGGACAAAGAATTGGCTGGCCTGAGGCTTTGGCGGTTCCTGGTGGGCTCCTTCTCCCACTACTTCTGCAGACAGGGGGAAGCTGGGCCTTCGGCATCTCACTGCGCCTTTCTGAGCCTCAGTTTCCTTGTGTGTCAAATGCAGACAGCAATGCCCACCTCATGGGGCTATTGTGCCCAGTGGATGAAATCATATAGCTTTGAGTTGAGAACCTACTATGTGCTGGGTGAGTCAGACATGGCCCCTGCCCTAGAGGAGCTCACCACCCAGTGTCTGACACATAGTAGGTCTTCAACAAAGGGGAGTTATTTTTTTTTTCAAATTACCCAGACTTTGGCATAGCCTGACATAGTAGTCAATTATAGTGAATGTGTGTTATTTTTACCTCCTGTGGTTGGCAGAATAATGGTGTCGCAAAGATGTCCACATCCTAACCCCTGGAACCCGGGAATGTGTTAGATGACAAGGTAAAGAGGAATTAAGGCTGTTAATCAGTTGACCATAAAACAGGAAGATTATTCTGGATTGCCAGGGTGGGGTCAACCTAATCACAAGGGTCCTTAAAAGTGGACGAGGGAAGCAGAGGGAGATGGAACTATGGAGGAAGACTAAAATGATTCATGCCAGAAGGACTCAACCCCCCATTGCTGGCTTTGAAGATGGCAGAAGGGGACCACGAGCAAAGGAATGCAGGTGGTCTTCAGAAGATGGAAAAGACAAGGAGACAGATTACCCCCTGGAGCTTCCAGAAGGAACCAGCCCTACCAACACAGTGATTTTAGCCCAATGAGACCCATGTCAGACTTCTGATCTACAGAACTAGAGACTTCGGCCAAGTCATTTTCCTTCTCTAGGTCTCTGCTTGTCCATCTATAAAATGGTTTCTGAGAGAACTTCCAGAACTGTGGCATTTTAATCTTCAAGATTTATTTATTCTTTTGACAAGTATACATTGCATGTATTATTGAGATAATAAGTCTGTGTTGTTCTAAGCAGGCTGCCTAAGTGGTGCAAACAGCGGTTTGAATCCACCCAGAGATGCCTCAGAAGAAAGGTCTGGTGATCTACTTCTGAAAAATCAGTCACCGAAGCACCCTATGGAGCCCATTTCTACTCTCACACACGAGGAGTTGCCATAAATCAGAGTCAACTTGATGGCAACTGGTATAGAGAAAGAAAGCAGATTGGTGGTTGCTGGGGGCTGGGAGGAAGGGAGAATGGGAAGTGACCACTAATGGGTGTGGGATTTTATTTTGGGGTGATGAAAATGTTTTGGAACGAGATAAGGAGGTAGATTCACAACATTGCATGTCATGGAATTGTTCACTTTAACATGGTTAATTTTATATTATGTGAATTTCCACTCAATAAAAAAAAGATGAGGGGGTGTGTGTGTGTGTGTGTATGTGTGTGCGTCAGACTGGTCAGCAGCACCCAGTGGGCTGATAACAAACCTGTGACTGGAATCCAGGCATCTGGGCCCACCCACATTTCTCCACGGGCTGCACTAAGGATAAAGGGAATGGAGGACTCAGTTCCCCATGCCTGGACACGCTCCCAGTGTTAGAATTCCCTTGGAGATCACAGGCTGCAGGTCTATATCATGAAGACAAAGACCATCTAGCTTGCAGATCCTTGAAGCCATGATACCTCATGGGAATGGAGGAGCAAACTTAAAGGAGCAAACTTTATTCTAAAGCATATAATGGTGCCGTCTTCTGCCTGTCCCTGCCTCTGCTGCCATAATGGGTGATGCTCCATAGTAAGTGGTTCAGGCCATTCTCAAGCGAGGCAGAAAGGGAGGTGTTGAGGCTTCTCTTTGTGGTACCATCCGGTACTCTTGTCTGCTCCTGGGTTCTTGGGGCCCAGGTTCACACTGGACATGTCTTCTGAAAGATCAGAGCTCTCGGTGCTTTGCCATAAGGAGGACATTTGCCATCTTGGTGTGTGTTCTTCAGTGTCCTGGATCTAACCACCAGGCTAAGGCGAGGGTCAGAGTTACATCCATAGGGAGACAAAAAGGATGCCAGCTCTAGCTATTAAACTAGACACGAATTGCAAGGGAGGGAGGCCATGACAGTGGCAGAACCTAAAGGGGATGAAGGAGGCCAACCCTCCTTCAACTGAACCTTCAAAAGGCCTTCAGCTGAAGGCCTCTAACACTCCCTAGGACAATGGAGGATGCTAAGGAAGGTTTTCGTTGAGATCCAGTCTTACTGCCACTGCGTATTCTGAGTGCCTTTCAACCTAGGAGGCTCATCTTCCAGCACTGCATCAGACAATATTTTGTTGTGATTCATAGGGTTTTCATTGCTTAATTTTCAGAAGTAGATCACCAGGCCTTTCTTCCTAGTCTGTCTTAGTCTGAAATCTCCACTGAAACCTGTCCACCATGGGCGACCTTGCTGGTATTTGAAATACCGGTGGCATAGCTTCCAGCATCATAACAACATGTAAGTCACCACAGTAAGACAAATGGACAGACAAGTGGTGGCCATTTGCTAGAAAAGGACGTCATGGTTGGTAAAGTAGAGGGCCAATGAAAACGAGGGAACGCTCAATGAGATGGGTTGACACAATAGCCACAGCAATGGACTCAATCATACCAATGATCATAAAGATGGCGCAGGACCAGGTAATGTTTTGTTCTGTTGTACGTAAGGTTACCATGAGTTGGAGCCTACTCCAAGGCACCTAACAACAACAACAACAAAGGGAAGGTTTTGCTCATCACAATGGTGCTTAACAGATGGACAAAAGGAGGGCAAAGGACCCACTGAAACCCCCAGGAGGGCTAGTGTGGGCTCCCCCTGTGACAAGGAAATCCAAGTGTTGCTGTTGGAGAACCAACGGCAAAGGTCAGCCAGCAGGACCATGCTGGTTTCCATATCTGCTAAGCATGGAGTCTGTCTCTCCCACTTATGTTACTCAGTTTGTAGTTCACCCCAAGCTATCTGAGTTAGACCTGTCTATTCTCAGTGATCACCCCTTTTGGCCCCCCTCACCTTGAAAATGTATCCCTAAAACCAAAAGATACTTGGAAATAGGATCATGAGCTTATTGTTGTTTATCTTTGAGAAGACCCAGGGAACAGGAAGAGTCCCTGGGTGGTGCAAACGGTTAAACGATGGACTAGTAGCCGAAAGGTTAGGGGTTCGGACCCACCCAGAGGCGCTTGGGGAGAAAGGCTTGGTGATCTGCTTCTGAAAGGTCACAGCCTTGAAAACCCTGTGGAGCAGTTCTTCTATGCACACACGGGGGTCACAACTGACAACAACAACAGCAACAACAAAGGAATAGGATAAGTGTTGAAAGCCTGTGGGTGGGCAAGTGGCTTGATTTTTTCCAAACAGATATTGGAAGTGACAGCTAATAGGAGAACTTGGAAACAGATTATGAAACAGGCTTGGGAATACTTAAAACAAAATTATCAATCCCTAGCACCCTCTGCATTCATTTAAAATATGTCATATCTTTTTTTGGTTTGTTTGTTTATTGTTGTAGTTTAAGTGAAAGTTTGCATTTCAAGTTAGTCTTTTATAAAAAAATTTATACGTACATTATTATGTGACCCTCGTTGCTCTCCCTATACTGTGACAGCACACTCCTCCTTTCCACCCCTGATTTCCTGTGTCCATTCAACCAGCTCCTGACCCCTCTGCCTTCTCATCTCACCTCCGGACAGAAGCTGCCCGTTTATTCTCATGTATCTACTTAAGCTAAGGAGCACACTCTTCACGAGTATCATTTTGTAAAACATGTCATATCTTAACTAGTAACCAGTTGCCATCAAGTTGACTCCAACTCATGACAACTCCATATGCGTCAGAGTGAAACTATGCTCCAAAGAGTTTTCAATAGCTGATTTTTCTGAAGTAGATCACCAGGCTTTTCTTCTGAGGTGCCTCTGGGTGGGCTTCAACTGTCAACCTTTAGGTCAGCAGCTGAATGTGTTAACCGTTTGTACCTTAGTAATCCCTCTTCTTGTTTATAGTTTAGGATGACTAGAGTAGTGAACCAGGGGAAAGTCCTGTGTAGACCTGGGTGATGACAGCAGTCTGGCTACGGGTTCTGGGCAATATGGTGACCACACCCTGTTGTGCTTTTTGTCTAACTGTTCTACGTGGGTCTTAGTTCTCAGGTAAGACTGTTAATTCTGCTAGAGTGGAAGCAGCATTTGGGCCCTCTCTGGGATCTCCAGGGTTCCTGCAATGGCCTTGGGTTCTGCACACTGGAAATGCACCATAGGCTTGTTGAATTGGGTTTGTATTTTCTGGGTGGCCTAACAAGAATTGTGCAGGAGAGGACAGTTAGTAAACTTGGACACTGAAAGGGTGGGTTCAAATCCCACCTGAGTCCCTTGCAGTGGCCTTAGCAGCTCTTACAGCTTCTCTGAGTCTGTTTCCTTATCTGAGCAAGCAACGAACAAACAATATTCACAAAAGTGTGAAAATTAAAGGAGATGCCATGATATAATAATGAGCATGTGTTTTGAGCCCTTACTAGGTGGCAGGCATTTTGCTGAGATCTCCCTGCCCCCCCACGTATTTTCTCATTCAATCCACACAAACCTATGATGTGAATTCCATTATTAGCCCTGCTTTATGGGCTAGGAAACTGAGTCTCAGAAGGAGTATATAACTTGTCTAAGGTCACAGCCAGTAAGGGGTACAGAGATGAAATTTAAACTCAGGACAGTCTGATTATAGAGGCCACTGGAATGTTCTAACACAGTGGTTGTCAAGCTTACCCATTGGTCAGAATTCTCTGGTGGGCTTGCGGAAACACAGATCGTGGGAGTAGCTCTTTGGTGGAACCTGAGAATTTGCATTTCTAGTCAGTTCCCAGGTGTCTTAGTTATCCAGTGCTGCTATAAACAGAAATACCACAACTTGATGGTTTCAACAAAGACAAATTTATTTTCTCACAGTCTAGTAGGCTACAAGTCCAAATTCAGGGCATCAGCTCCAGGGAAAGGCTTTCTCTGTCGGCTCTGGAGGAAGGTCCTTGTCATCAATCTTCCCCTGGTCAAGGAGCTTCTCCACGTACGCAGGAACCCCTTGTCCAAAGGACGCGCTCTGCTCTGGGCACTGCTTTCTTGGTGGTATGAGGTCCCCTACTCTCTGCTCACTTCCTTTTCCTTTTATCTCTTGTAAGATAGAAGCTGGTGCAGGCCACACTCCAGGGAAACTCCCTTTACATTGGATCAGGGACGTGACCTGAGCAAGGGTGTTACATCCCACCCTAAACTTCTTTGACATAATCCAATCTTGCCTCATTAACCACAGGCAGAGATTAGAATTTACAGCATATAGGAAAATTATATCAATTACAAAATGGAGGACAACCACATAATACTGGGAATCATGGCCTAAACAAGTTGACACATATTTTTGGGGGACAGCAGGTGATGCTTATGCTGCTGATCCTGGACAACAGTTTGAGGACTACTGTTCTAGAAAATGTTGTTATTAGGTGCCCTCGAGTAGATTTTAACTCATAGTGGCCCTACATGACAGAGCAGAACTGCCCCATAGAGTTTTCTAAGCTGTAGTTTTCATGAAAGCAGATCGCCAGGTCTTTCTCCCATGGAGCCACTGGGTAGGTTTGAACTGCCAACCTTTCAGTTAGTAGCCCAGCGCTTAAAGAGAGGGCAGGAGTCCCTGGGTGGCGCAAACAAGTAAGCACTTGACTACTAGCTGAAAAGTTGGCTGTTTGAACTCTTCCAGAGGTGCACTGGAAGACAGGCCTGGCAATCTGCTCCTGGAAGGCCACAGCCTTGAAGATTCCATGGAGCATAGTTCTACTCTAAAAAAAAGAAAAAGAATAAAGAACAAACCTATATGTATTGTTAGGTCAAATGGCGTAGTGGCATGTACTCAACTGCTGTCCAGTTTATTCTGACTCATGGCAACCCCCTGTGTGTCAGAGCAGAACTGTGCTCTGTAGGGGTTTCAATGTCTGATTTTTGGGAAGTACATGGCCAGGCCTTTCTTCTGAGGTGCCTCCAGGTGGACTGTACTGCCACCGTTTTGGTTGGCAGCAGCCCAGTGCTTAACCATTTGTACCACCCAGGGACCCAGTGGCACATAAAGGGGCACTGCAATCACAGGCCTGTATTTCAGTCTAGACTCCACCGTAACTTTGCATAAAACCTTCGCTTCCTTGGATTCATGTTCCGCACCTGGGCAACGGGGTTGATCACGCCCCTCCTAGCAGGGTAGATTGAGAGGTGGACACCCGAGGCCGCAGGCTAAGCACCTGGTACCCCAGGACCAGTCTCTTTCGTCCCCTTACCGCGGGGTCCAGTGTTCAGCTCCCTGGGTCCTCAGCAGTCCCGGACCTCCCCAGCCCTGCATGCTCCTCACCAAGTCCAGCCAGGCAGGCGTTACCATGGCATCGCCGCGGGCCGGGATGCTGAGGCTGCGCGCGCCCCCCATCTTGCCGCTTTGTGCCGCGGGGGTGGCGGCGCGCGCGCCCCATTCTCCGCCCGCGCCCCGCCTCCCGGGCCCGGAACCCGGGCGGAGGTAAGGGACAAGGCGTGGGGTGGCAGGGACGCGGGGAGGCGGGCGGAGGGCGAGACCAGGGCCGGGGGTGGGGCACTCCGCCAGCCCACCTGCCACTCCCGCATTAAAATTTCCTGGGCGCTGCAGCAGCTACAAAGACGACGCCGGCTGCGCTCGGGGGACCAGAGGGAGGGAGGCTGCGGACCAGTGCAGGGAGGAGTTTGCGATGGGAGGCGCTTGCAGCAGCTCCCCGAGTTCCGCGCCGTGAGCCCGGGCACAAAGAGCCCTCTGCACTCGCGCCGCAGGACCGCGGACTCCAGGTAAGCTACCGCCCCCACCCCCTCACCTCTCTCTCCCCAGTCGTCCACGTCCTCGTCCTCTTGCCGGGAACAATCGAATCCCCTGAGGTCGAGGTGAAGCTAAGTCCTAAATCCCAAGGGCAGGGTTCAAGGATGGTCAGCGCTGCCTAAGCGCCCCACGTTTGATGGATGAAGAGTCCTTCCAGCCTGCCGCTGTCAAATGCAGCAGGGACTCGGCCCTGGTGGGTCTTGGGGAAGGGGAAGGGGAGGATGCGCTGGGAGTCCAGGGCGGATGGGGGTCTTGCAATCAGGAACAAAGACCCTCCCTCTCCCCACGACCAGACCTGGCGGAACTCCTGACCTCTCCCGCCACCAGGCTAGCAGTTAACTGGTCAAGCCTTGGGCAGAGCCCAAGCGGTCTCAGAACTGGGGGGATGGGATAGGGTGGGGTCCTTAACCCTCTTTCTCTCAGCCCATCCCCCGAGCGCCTGCCATTCCTCCACTTTTGCGACTCAAATCCCAAATGTCTGGCCTCCCGTGTGGCTCTAAAGAGATGGAAGTGGTCGAAAAACCACCTTTGTTGAGAATACTAATATTGATAATGGTGACAATAATCACTTTTATGGAGGAACCTGTCTAGGGCCTTGCATGCATTATCACAGGGTGCCATGAGATGGGAAGAGCCTCATTTTAGAGATGAGGAAATTGAGATCCAGAGAGGGTTAGTCACAATTCCAAGGTCACACAGCCAGCGATTTTGAATCCAGCTATGCCAGACTCTAAAGCCCATGTTGCATCCCCAGACGGGTCTGGGAAGACCGGAAACCCACCAGCTCCGTTCCCACCCCTCCTTGGCTCCGGCAGACTCCCTGGACAGGCTGGGAATTTGGAAGGGAACAGAGCCGACCTCTCCTCGTCCACATCCGAGGGCTCTGAATTCGATAAACTGCTTCCGGGGAGCCTAGCCCACCCTCATCCTAGGTTCCAGACTAGCGGTTGCTGTGAGTCCGGGTTGCTGGCGCGCACATCCCTCTGCAGTGCCGCGGGGAGGGAAGACGCCCCCACCTGCGGCGGGGGGTGGGGGTGTGTGGGGTGGCAGCCACAGGACCTGCGGGAAGCGGCTTTGTTTTTCTCGGCGCCAGCCTAGGCCAGAGAGCGGCCCAGTGCAGAACCCTCCCTCTGGCCACAGGCCTTTGCTTTCCAAAGCACATTCCCATTTGTGAGCTTCGGAGCGTCCCCATCGCCTGGGCCGGGGACGAGACAGGGATGAGTAATTGCACTCAACAGACTGGGAAACCTGAGGACAGTGGTGCTCAGACTTTAGGGACTTCGCTTAAAATATGCAGATGTCCAGGCCACGTGGCCTGGGGATGAGTCAGCAGGTCTGGGATGTGTGTTTAATGAGGCTCCCTCCTCCAACGAGCAGGTGGTCAGATTACCAGTTCTAGGAAAGGTGCCCCACCTTTTCCCTCTCCCCCACCCCCAGCAGTCTGTGCAGAACGGTGTCCTTGAGGGAACTTTGCCAGCTCCTAGCTTTGTGTGGCATTGAGCTTGTCTGACACTAAGTATTGTTAATTTCATGTTGAAAGACATCAATGGTAACATCCCCCCTGCCATGCCTGCCTATTTTATTATTTAATGACCCTTGCCATTGAGATCTTGTACTAAGCTAAAGGTTGGAGGTTGGAACCCACCCAGCAGGCCTGGCGACCTGATGCCGTAAAGATTACAGCCAAGAAAAGTCTATGGGGGCAGTTCTATTCTGTAACACATGGGGTCTCCATGAGTCCAGATTGAGGGCCGTGAGTTTGGTTTTGCCATTGAGAACGTTTCAAAATCTAGCCTACATCTTTTTGCTACATTTTTAGCCTATCTCCTGAGAGAGCTGAAACCCTGGTGGTGTAATGGTTGAGAGTTTGGCTGCTAACCAAAGGGTTGGCAGTTCAAATCTACGAGGTGCTTCTTGGAAACCCTATGGGGCAGTTCTACTCTGTCCGAGAGGGTTGCTATGAGTCAGAATCAACTTGACGGCGATGGGTAATGGGCCTGAGAGAGCCGAAGTCATCTAAGTTCCAAAAGATCATAACCCCTTATCACCTGCTTTAGGAGAACCATTCTCTACACCTGTGTTAAAAATGAGAATTTTATAATTTTTGGTGATTTCTTTTTACAAACTTAGTAAGTTTAATAAAATGCTTGCTAATTGTAGAAGACTTGGAAAAGACAGAAAAGCAAAGAGAAAAAAGATCCCATAGTTTTGTTACCTAAGAATAACTATGGTATTTAACATTTTTGTGTATTTTCTGTTACTGAAAATAATAATAGAAATTTACTGTACATACAGTGCTTTAAAAAAGTTCTCAGATGCATTTCTCTGTGCTGTTCGGAATTTTGCAGAAATCATCGTAAGAGGTGTTAGTGTTTCATGGAGTAGATAAAGATGCTCTATTTAGTCCGTTCCCTAATTGTTGGACCCATGGGCTGGCTACAACTTTTTTTCCTAAGTCTTCATTTTTAAGGTCTTTTTCTAGGGCAGCATTACACTGTTTGAATTTATCATTCATCACGTGTGGCGAAGAGAGAAGATGTTGAGAGTCACACAGAACCGTGGACCCGTGTGTGAATCCTTCTCCCCACCTGTTCGCTGTGTTAAGTTCAGTAAGGAAGCATTTTCCCTTCTCTGAGCCTCAGTCTTTTCATCTGTAAAGTGGGAACCACAACCCCTGCTTTGAACGACTGTTGTGAGGCTATGAACCAGTGTGTGTAAAGTGTCTGACACCTTGTTTTTGTTAGTTGCTGTTGAGTCAATTCCGACTCATGGCGACTCTTGTGTGTTACAGAGTAGAACCACTCCATAAGGTTTTCTTGGCTGTAATCTTCATGGAAGCACATTGCTAGGCCTTTTCTTCTGTGGTACCACTGGGTGGGTTTGAACTGCCAGCCTTGGTTGGCAGTCAATGGCAAACTTTTTGCACCACACCTAATAGGTACTTAATAAAGGTATTTGATGCTATAGTGCACCCACTGTGTGCCAGCTGAGTTCACTGACATGGCACCTGGGTCTCTTATTGATGCTTAATCATTTGCTTTTATTTTTATTGAGGCTGTGGTTTCTCTCCTGGGTAATCCTCAAGCTGTTTGAGCAGTGGTGTTTCTGGGTCACGGGGTTCATTGTGCAGGTTCAGTGGGGTGGTGAATAACTTATAGGCTTGTCTTTTGTTCCAAGGGGATCCCGCCCCTTGTCTCTGAAGCTGGGCTAATCTGCTCTCAGCTCCAGATCTGTAGAACAATAGGCAGAGACACTCAGGGGCAGAGGCGAAGTCTGGCTGCCGGTGACATCTGTCTCCCCATCTCTCTCTAGGCTGATCAGATCAGATGAGGCAGGTGTCCTTGCCCCCTTGTGATGGCAGGTGGGCCCCTCGGGAAGCTACCATATGAGTCATGGAAGGCAGGGAGGGGTTGAACTATTGTGTGTAGTGAACGATGGTGTATAGCAGATAGTTAATAGTAACTCTCCCAACTCCCACTTACTAACCATTTACCAAGACTCTTGCTGGGTGTTGCCTCCTGGGGACCCCATGGGAAGGCTGGGAATCAGGCATTACAGATGAGGAAACTGAGGCTCGGAGAGGTCAAATGACTAGCTCGAGGTCATACAGCAAGTTAGTTGGAGAGTCAGGATTTGAACCTGGATATAATCTGACTCCAAAACGTGTATTTGTAAACACTACATGATGCCACGTCCTCTCCTAAAAGTGAACTTAATGAGTTGAGACCATGGAAGCAACTGGAATAACTTGAGCCAAAAGGGTTGGGAATTATGGGCAAGTTTCTTCACAGTAATAGTACTGTTGATGCCCACGGGGGTTGCAGTTCATACAAATCTTCTTGGGTCTTTTCTCATTTCATCCCCACAGCCCTAAATGAATAAGGAGCCCTGGCACCATGGTTAAGGCTTGGGCTGCTAACTGAAAGGCTGCAGGCTCAAACCCACCCAATGGCTCCACAGGAGAAAGACCTGGCAATCTGCTTCTTGTAAAGATCACAGTGTAGAAAACCCTATGGGGCAGCTCTGTTCTGTCACATGGGGTTGCTAGGAGTTGAAATGGTCTTCACAGCACCTAACAACAACAACTACATATTTGAATGTAAGTCTTCTGCCCTTTTGGGGGTCCAACAGGGCCATTTAGAATCCCAGTTCCACCATTTTCTAGCTGGGTGACCTTGGAACAATGCACTTTGCTCTTAGCCTCAGTCTCCTCATCTGTAAAATGGGGATAATAAAACTCAACTTCTTGTTTTGTCCATAGGTAAAGGTGTACCCAGTTAGAACCTTTACTAATGTTCCTTCAGCTTCCTTTCCCTCCTTTTTGCCTTCTCTCCCTCCCTCCCCATGTCAGGCATTGGCTTGCTTGAGAGAGATGTGAAGTTTGAATCTCCTCTGTTGTGAATGGAAATGATGCTTTGTCCTCTGTGGAAGCATCTGCTTTCTCTCAGCACATCTCCTGCAGGTGCACCACACTTCCCGCTATTCCTAGGAGCTCCCATTATCTCTCCGCACTCACTCATCCAAAGCAATTTGGGCCACCATCTCTCAGAGTGCTCAGGTCTCTGAGCAGCTTTTTGATTCCAGAGTCAGGGAAAAAGCCAGAAACCCAGAGGAACCCTAAATGCAACCAAATGCATATATTCCTGGCAGCCGTGCATCCATTGCCAGGAGTAACTCAGGCAGGAAAACCAAAAACCAAACCCATTGCTATCAACTCATGGTGACCCTGTGTTACAGAGTAGAACTGCCCCATAGGGTTTTCTTGGCTGTAATCCTAAAAACGGAAGCAGGTCACTAGGCCTATCTTCCGTGGTGTGGATGGGTGGTAGCCGAGTGCAAACTGTTTATGCTGCCCAGAGACATAACTCATCCCGTGGATGGTATTAATGAGCAGTGGGCAATGGCATTAATATTCATGTAAGATGCAACGGTTAAGCTCTCCGCTGTTAAACAAAAGGTTGGCGGTTCAAACCCACCCAACAGTTCTGTGGAAGAAAGACCTGGTGATTTTCTCCCATAAAGATTACAGTCAAGAAAACCCTATGGGGCAGTTCTACTCCGTCACACGGGGTAGCTATGAGTCGAAAATCGACTCAGCGGTACCCAGGAACAACAACAAAATAACAGAATGGGAGTTAATATGTAATATTTATCATCTCATTTAATCCTCACAACAGCCCTGTGAGGTGGGTACTTCTATTATCCTCATTTCGTGGATAAGAAGGCTGAGGCCTGGTGTGGCGGTGGACTTGCTCAAGGACACACGGTGGTGGAGTAGGAGCGGAACGCGTGCTGTCAAGCCCATGTCCTTTGCAATGCATTAGGGTGTTTTTGTTGATACTGGCCTCTCTGTGTCCTGTTTCACATCTACCCCTGATGTGCGCTGGAGGAGATCAGTTTCTGCACATTCTGTAATTTGAGAATAGGCTGACCTGGCCTCTATTCTCCTACATGCCCATGAGCACATTCTGTATCTTTCTCTCTCTAACAGCTGGACGCATCGCCCTGCCCACCCACGTGGTTCCAGACATGTTCTTGAGGCCATGGTGAGCCCAGCAGCATCAAAGGAGTAACCCAGGTGACCCCCTCTCTCAGTTCTGGGCATCTCTGTGGGTGGTAGAGACCAGCTTCCTGCTGTGTGGTCAAAACAACAACAACAACAAAACCTAACCAGTTGTTGTGGTGTCGATTCTGACTCATAGTGAGCCCGTGTGTTGCACAGCAGAACTGTGTTCCATAGGGTTTTCATGGCTGCGAACTTTCAGAAGTAGATCTCTAGGCTTTTCTTCCGAGGCATCTCTGGGTGGACCTGAACCACCAACCTTTTGGTTAGTAGCTGAGTGCTTAACCATTTGCACCACACAGGGACTCTGCTGTGTGGTCAGGTCCACCATTCGGTCTGTATGTGCTGAGAGCTCCTCTGAATCTCAGAGGCAGATGGGACCTCCCAGGATCCTCTGGGGCCCAACCCCTCCACCAAGGCTTCCTCGCTGGGCTCTTTGACCTTGGCTTGAAGTAGAGGGTCATGTGGGCTGGTGGGAGCTGAGATCCTGGGGCCCTGGGGCCCACCATGAGGTCTCTTTGTGGCCTTTGATCTGTCACTTCTTGGTTCTTGTCCTCCATCATCACATCTAAAAAAGTTTTAAAGAAATAACTTGAAGGAGGTATAATCAACCTACAGTAAAATGCACCCATTTTAAGTGTACATTTCAATGCTTTTTTTTTTTTTTTAATTGTGCTTTAGATGAGAGTTTACAGAACAAACTAGCTTCTCATTAAACAGTTAGTACACATATTGTTTTATGACATTGGTTAACAACCCCATGGCATGTCAACACTCTCCCTTCTTGACCTTGGGTTCCCTATTACCAGCTTTCCTGTCCCCTCCTGCCTTCTAGTCCTTGCTCCTGGGCTGATGTGTCCCTTTAGTCTCGTTTTGTTTTATGGGGCTGTCTAATCTTTGGCTGAAGGGTGAACCTCAGGAGAGACTTCATTACTGAGCTAAAAGGGTGTTTGGGGGCCATACTCTTGGGGTTTCTCCAGTCTCTGTCAGGCCAGTGAGTTAGAATTTTCTACATTTTTCTCCAGCTCTGTCTGGGACCCTCTACTGTGATCCCTGTCAGAGCAGTCAGTGGTGGTAGCTGGGCACCATCTAGTTGTGCTGGACTCAGTCTGGTGGAGGCCGTGGTAGTTGTGGTCCATTAGTCCTTTGGACTCATCTTTCCCTTGTGTCTTTTGTTTTCTTCATTCTCCCTTGCTCCTGAAGGGGTGAGACCAGTGGAGTATCTTAGATGGCCGCTCACAGGCTTTTAAGACCCCAGATGCTACTCACCAAAGTAGAATGTAGAACATTTTCTTTATAAACTATGTTATGCCAATTGAGCCAGATGTTCCCCAAGACCATGGTCTCCACAGCCCTCAGCCCAGCAGTTCGGTCCCTCAGAGACTTTGGATGTGTCTATGGAGCTTCCATGACCTTTCCTTGTACAAGTTGTGCTGGCTTCCCCAGTATTGCGTACTGTCTTACCCTTCACCAAAGTTGCCCCTTATCTATTATCTATTTAGTGTTTTTCCATCCCCACTCCTCCTCTTCCTCGTAACTCCCCTCCTCTCCCTCATAACTCAATGCGTTTTGACAAATTTATACACCTGTGTAACTACCACCACAATCAAGATATAGAACATTTTCATCACTTTTGAACCTTCCCTTGTGTCCCTGTCAACCCCCTCCCAGCCCCAGCCCCAGCCCCAGGAAACCACAGATCTGCTTTCCATTACTGTAGATTAGATTTGTCTTTTCTAAAGTTCCGTAGAAGATCACTGGGTGGTGTAAATGGTTTCTGCTCAACTACTAACCTAAGGATTGACAGTCTGAATCCACCCAGAGACACTGCCAAAGAACGGCCTGCTGATCTGCTTCCATAAATATTACAGCCAAAAAAACCCCTATGGAACAGTTCTACTCTGTAACACAAGGGGTCGCCATGAGTCAGAATCAACTCCATAGCAACAGATTTTGTTTTCTTTTTTTTAAGTTCCACATATATGGATTATTTTGTGTTGGGCTTTTTTTTTTTTTTTTTTTAAAACTGTGGTAAGTACAATTAACAGAACGTTTTCCACTTCAACATTTTTTACATGTACAATTCAATGGCATTAATTCCGTTCGCCATGTTGAACCGCCGCCACCGCTATCTGTTTCCAAATGTTTCCATCACTCTGTGGTTAACTTCTTTTGCTCAGCATAATTTTTTAAAGGTCCATCCTTCTCGTTGTGTGTATTAGTTTGTTTATTGAACTTTATTGAAGTATAGTTTAAATATCATATAACTCACCCATTTCGAAGTGTACAATTCAATGACTTTTAGTAAATTTACCAAGTTATATGCAACTTGGTAAACTCAGTCTGAGAGCATTTTCATCACCCCCATAAGATTCTCATGCCTGCTGACTATTGATCCCCATTCCAGCCCCAGCACCAGGCAACCTCGACTCTACATTCTGTCTATAGATTTGCCTTGACTTTTTATATAAATGGAATCATATCATATGTAGCCTCTTGTGCCTGGCTTCTTCCACTCAGCATAATGTTTTGGAGGTTTGTCCCTGTCATACATGTATGGGTAGTTATTTTTATTGCTGAGTAGATTCCATTAAGGAGCCCTGGTGGCAAAATGGTTAAGTGCTTGGTTGCTAACCGAAAGGTAGATGGTTTGAACTCACCAGTGGCTCTTTGGGAGAAAAGACCTGCTGATCTGCTCCCGCAAAGATTACAGCCTTGGAAACGCTATAGAGCAGTACTACTCTGTCCTACTGGGTCACTATGAGTTGGAATCGACTGGCTGGTGCACAACAATAATAAGAGATCTCATTGTATGGATGTACCACAGTTTCTTTATCCATTCACCAAGACAGGGAGTTTTAATTTGATCTGTGCTTCCTAACTGAGGTAGCACAGTGGTTAAGAGCTACGGCGTGCTATGGCTGCTAACCAAAAATTTTGGCAGTTTGAATTCACTGGCTGCTCCTTGGAAACCCTATGGGGCAGTTCTGCTCTGTCCCGTAGGGTCGCTATGAGTCAGAATTGACTCGATGGCAATGGGTTTAGTTTTTAATGGGTTAAGGGGTATACAAAGATCCCTAGGTGGTGCAAATGGTTTGCACTCAACTACTCATCTGAATGTTGGTGGTTTAAAGCCACCCAGAAACACCATGGAAGAAAGGCCTGGCTATCTGCTTCTGCAAAGATTACAGAGAAAACTTTATGGAGCAGTTCTACTGTCACACATGGGTTGCCATGAGTTGGAATGGACTCAAAGGCAATGGGTTTTGTTTTGCTTTTTTGGGGCGGCATATAATGCCTGCCGCAGGATAAATTTGGCCCATATTTCTTGAAAAAAGATTTACTTAAAGTTAAGTCATTAACTATTGAAAATAACTTTTGGAAGACTTACTATGTGCCAGGCACTGGCTAAGTTTTGAGAGTAATTAGCTTTGAGTCACCTATTGAGCACGTGGGGTTGTGGAGCCATTTTGTCACCCAAGTTTGTCCAGCCCCAAAGTGATGCTTCTTTTCCACCTTTTAAGACAGCTGCCAAGTTGACCCAGGAGCTAAAGTTACCTTTGAAATCTCCATTGCCTTATTAATATCAGAGATTCTGGGCCCACAGGACCAGGGGAAAGTGTCATTGTGGCTCATGCAAAGCTCCTCCGAGCAGCCCAGGGTCTATTTACACACTACAGCAGGTTCCTGGGACCGTGGAGAGAGAAGGGGATTCCCAGGTTCCTCAGCATGTTCACGCCACACTGAGAAGCAGCCTTGCAGATAAGTATTCAAACTTACCAGCCTGCCCTCTCCTGGCCTATGCAGGAAAGTGCAGTATCCTAGAATCCCAAAGTGAAAGAGGAAATTAGTGAGGCAGCTCATTCCCTTTTCTACCTTGATGCTAGCAAGAGCTTCTCCCCAGTGTATGGGGCCCCAGGAAAGGTGATTTTAACACCCCACTTTTAGCATCAGAGCTAACAGTCAGGAACTTTTGTAGAGCTGATTTCAATGACTTTTTGAGTACCCTGTAGATCTGGTGTTAGGGGGCTGGGGGCCCCCTGGTGGTTTAGGGTGGCTCTTCGTCTTCATGATTATCAGATTTGGCCAGGGCTCCTTCTCCTTGCAGCTAGTGTGACTTTGCCTGGCAATCAAGTGGGCACCTCAGCGGTGTCCTTGGAGAATACATTCTCAGTGCAAGAATCTGATACATCTCCAGTCCTGGGCCAGTGCCCCACGTCCTAGGTGCCCACAGCAATCTCTAAGAATATGCTAACTCTCCTGGGTCAGGCCTGCCATTTGAGGAAGACAGCTTAGTTGTCACTACAAGCAAAATTTGGGAGATGGCTCCTGGGTCAGGATTAGTGGGTAATCCTTGGTGTTCTCCAGACTGGCAACATAGGGTGGTCTTAGAAAGAGCCCTGCCCCACTTTCTGGATCCACCCCACCGTCTGGCTCCCCAGCTTCCTCTAGTGCGTGGGGCATGAGGGAAGGGTAAGGGCGAGAGGGAGAGCAGAACAACTAACTGAGGCCAGGCAAGAGGGCTTCTCCTATTTCCATCCACTGCCTCAAACTGTGGGTTACTATTGTGTACCGTGGGTGAATGTCAGGGGCGAGAAGGGTCCTAGGGCCCAGAGAGGGGGACAGACTTGCCAGGGCCACCCAGTGTGTCAGGGCAGAGCTGGAATCAGAACTCCTGTTCGCTGACTCTTAGTCCAGTGCTCCTGCCCAGCTGGCATCCAGCTGTGGCATTGGTCCTACATTCTCCAGGGTCACATTCTCCTGGGCTTGGAGGACAGGGAGGTGGGTAAAGGGAGACCCTCCCTGACTATGAGGACAATCCTGGGGTGGGCGGAAGAGAGGTGGAGGGTGCTGCACCCGGGCCCACCCTCCCTGGCTCCCATGCCTTCTTATGAGCAGAGGGCTCTGGCCAGGCTTGGGCCTGGGGAGGGTGCCTGGGGGTGGTTTTCTCCTGCGGCTTGGTTGGTTTTTTTGTCTTCCAGGATGGGCCTGTGGGGCCTCCATGGGGAAGGAGCTGGGAGCCAGGACTGGGCTACCCAAGTGTGAGCTGGACGTTGCCAGGTGAGCCCTTTGGAAGGGCGAGGGGTGGAGGTGGCCCTGGGTGAGCGTATGGAGGAAGTATGTCCTCCCACCCAACCCCCTGAACAGGCCCCGGGCCTGACCAGAACTCTCTGCTCATGGAAGGGCAGCCTGGGAGCTGGGGGGCTGTGTGGTCTTAGGGGGATGAAGTGGGATAGAGTCAAGACCACCATGTGCAGGTGGGGTCTTGGCAGAGATTTCAACACTTTCTTCTGTTCAGCACAAACTTGGACCAAGCGCCTTCTCTGGGACAGATGCCAGGGATCCAGAGGTGAACAGGAGAGACATGGCCCCACCCTGCTGGATCTTCACATAAGGACAGCTTTATCACTGTCTCAGCTCATCATGGGAGGTGTGTGTATGTGGAGGGTGTTGGTTGGTTTGGAATGCTGTAAAGGGAATTCAAGCAACCCAAGCACCCTGAGGCCCTTCCACCCCACCCGCCCTAGCCCTTTCTCTTCCCATGATGCTCTGGCTCGCTCTGGGCTCCCTTCGTGACTTCCCCTGGTATCCTGCCCTGGCCCTGCCAAGTGGGTCATCCATGGCCCAGACTCTCATCATTTCCTCTTTGTTCCTTAATTTCATCAGAAAGTTCTGTATCCAAAGCCCGCACTCCCACCCTGTTGGGGTGTTGGGAGCACGGGAGGGAGACTAGAGGTCTCTGAATGTGGCACCCCTCAGTTGTGGGGTTAGGCTGGGTTGTGGGGAAGGATGTGGGAGCTGGGGTGGGGGCTGTGGCCTCCTCTTCACTGGCTGTGCCCTCCCCCTCCAGGTGGCTCTGCCCCTACTGCATCTCCAGGACTCCTGGCCCCATCCTCTCTTTGGAGCCCGAGTGACTCTGGACTCTGGCCACAGTGATGCAGGAAGCAGCCTTCCATGGTTTTCTGGAGCCGTGGGTGATTTCCAGAAGGCCTCACCTTTCCTGGCTCTTGGATGGAGCCTCCTGTGGATGAGACCCCTTCTTGGTAGATGCTCGGCCAAGGTGTAGACAGGGCTCTGGAGGACAGCTGCACGGGGGTGAGGGAGGACCGTCAGCCCTTGGTGCCCTTCCCACCACCTGGGCCCTACCTGCTGGGGCTGGAGGCCCCTTCCTGACTCCTCCTTGTATCCCTGCCAGTGACCTGGGCCAAGGCCCCACTGACCACACCCTCCCCAAGGCCAGGTCTCAAAGGATTCCAGCGGGTGGGGCAGAAACACAGAGGTGGGAGGCGGGGAGAGGGTACAGGAGGGGGCGAAAAGCAGCTCGGTGGGGTGCTGCCTCTAGCTGGAGTCTGTCTTGCACCATTGGCTCTGTTATTCTTATTCCCTTGGGGCTTTCTGGGTGGGCTTTTCCCACATTTCTCCTCCCTGTGAGGCCAGAGGGAA
Organism: Dugong dugon; assembly: GCA_030035585.1. Taxonomy (NCBI): domain Eukaryota; kingdom Metazoa; phylum Chordata; class Mammalia; order Sirenia; family Dugongidae; genus Dugong; species Dugong dugon. The sequence continues at coordinate 26,495,193 of CM057476.1, read as the reverse complement.
GAGGCTGTCAGTGGTGGAGGGGCATGTGGAGGGGTAGAGGGTGTGCTGTTTTGAAAAGAGAGGGTTTCCAAGAGATGAGAGGGCACAGGCCAGGGGAATTCACTAGAAAGAAACAGCCAAGTCCCACCCTGGGTCTTGGTCTAGCCATCCAGAGGGAGCAGGCTGGACCTGCTCAGATTAAGGCTTCGGGGTCACCAGAGCCCTGATTTCAGGCCCTCTGCCCCACTCAGACACCTGCTCCTTATTGCAGGCTTCCTAGGGCCTGTCTTGGGGGTCAGAGCTGGCAGGATAGGCCCCGTGCACCTGAGGCTTCCCCCAGTCATATGCCTGCAGACTCGCTCCCACACCCTCTTCTCCATCCTCCCACCCCAATTACAGCCACTCCAAGGGAGTAGGTCCCAATGCTGGCACCAGAGCAACCACTTACCTTCCTTACCAGCCTATAAACCAAATCCATTGCTGTTGAGTCGATTCTGACTCATGGCGACCCTGTGTGAGTCAGAGTAGAACTGCACTCCGTAGGGTTTTCCATGGCTGATTTTCCAGAAGTAGATCACCAGACCTTTCTTACATGGTGCTGTTGAGTGGTTTTGAGCTGCCAACCTTTCAGTTAGTCGTGGAGTGCAAACCGTTCATGCCATCCAGGGACCTTGTCCCTCCTTAAAAAAAAACCCATTGCCATCGAGTCGATTCCGACTCATAGCGACCCTATAGGACAGAGTAGAACTGTCCCATAAGGTTTCCAAGAAGTGGCTGGTGGATTCGAACTGCCAACCTTTTGATTAGCAGCTGAGCTCTGGCTCTCCTTAGGCAAGCGTGAAAGCCCTGCACTTTTCCCAGAGTGGGGAGAGGAGGTTACTGCAAACACAGAAGCTGGAGCCATCTCCTCACAAAGGGCAGGGCAGGACAAACAGAGGTATGGAGAGGAGAAGCAGAGAGGGGGGCAGGTACTGTGCTGGGTGGGGCCTGGGGCTCCCTGGGGACACACGGAGCTGGCTGGATCCAGTGGAGAAAGAAGGAGCCCCAGGGTGAGGATGTCCTGGGAACAGCTTGGGCTTTGGAGCCAGATCAGGTCTCAGCTGCCCACTCCGCTGTTCAGCCTTGGGCAAGTCACTTCACCTCTCTGAGCCTCAGTTTCCACTCTGTGAAACAGGAGCTGTAATCCCAGCCCGATGGGGCACAGGGAGGATTCAATGAGACCAAGTGCCTGGCACAGTGCCTGACTTGTAGGCGAGCTTAATAAATGCCTCCAGCCACCCAGGGGTTTAGATTTAGGGTTTATCTAGTATAGGCCCCCTAGACTGCAAACTTCTAACCTGGGGGCATTTCTGACCATCCCTTCCCTGCCTGTTTTCCTAATAACCAGTTGCCCTGTAGTCAAGTCTGACTCATGGTGAATCAATGTGTGCCAGAGTAGAACTGTGCTCCATAGGGTTTTTAATGACTGATTTTTTGGAAGTTGATCACCGGGCCTTCTAAGGTGCCTCTGGGTGGACTTGAACCTCTAACCTTTTGGTTAGCGGCTGGGTGTGTTAACCCTTTGCACCACCCAGGGACTCCATTTTTCCAATAACCCTCTCGAATTAGCTTAGGGGTAGGGGCTGCATCTCATCACCTCCATATGAGCTCAGAATGCTTTCTAGGGTGTTTAGATTCTACTCCCCTGGTCAGATTGAGCACCTACCGTGGGCTCTTCACTGTGCTAGCCACTCAGGGGGATAGAGATGAAGACCAGGGAATATAGGTGAAGACCAAACCTTCAGATTTCACAGCACACTGTGGGGAGAAGGCTAGCTCACACGGCAAGGTGGAGAACAGGGCAGTGTCAGGACTGGCTATGGATGTGTGGGCTCTGAGTGCTTGGGGGGTGAGATGAGACCCCAAAGTGGGCTGCAGCATCCTGGGGAGACTTCAGACTAGGGCTTTGAAGGATGAGAAAGATGTGGCTTAGCTGAGGGCTTCCAGGGGGAAATTAGAACAGAGATTCACCAAGTAGTGTTATTCCCACAAGATGTTATTGCTCTTTCAAAAAGAGAAGAGTTCCAATGCAGTAGGCTGTGTAGTGCAGGACTTATAAGAGCCTTTAAACTGCTGATGGAAATTGTGAATACCCAATGACATGGTAGAGGATGAAGTGTTCCCCAGACTTTTCTGGCCACAGAATCCCCCTCTCATGGAGCATCCTGTGGAAGTGTGGGAGATGCTAGGCTGGGGTTTCCGTGGGAAAACTATAGCAGAGGCAGGAGGTGGTAGCATAACTAGGGCGCGTTCAGGTGCTTTGCAGCAGCAACTAGAAAGGAAGAAGACCAGGAGGGGCCAGGAGTCTTAACTTGGTTCCAGAAGCAGGCCAGCTTGATGCAGTGTTTGTATTCTGGGAGGAGCGGGCAGCCAGAGGCCTGGGAATCGGTGGTGGAAGAGATGCCAGCCAGGCACGGTGGCTCTGGGGGATCTGACTTTTCGTGGGAAGATGCTTGTGTGTGTGCACAAGTGTGTTTGTATGCACACAGGTGATAGGAACGGACCCCCTGGGAAGGGGCTGACCAGAACCAGGCAGGGGGTCTCCACTCCACTGGCAGGGGAACTGAAGTGTTCTGTGGGAGGGCCTCTGAGGCCCCCAGACAAGAAACTGAGAAGCAGTTGCTTCCCGTCGGGGTCCATGGTGGCTAGGCCTGATTCTGGTGGGGCTAAGAGGCTTAGAGGCAGACCCCCTGCCCTGGTCAGGCCCTGCTCCGGGGCTGGTGGGGGCAGGAGGCCTCTGGGTCTGCAGCTGGAGGGGCCGGGCAGTGTTGCATGGTGTGATTAACCTACTAACCCAGGGCTCGGCCGGGACTGCTGTGGCGTGTGACAAGGTCTGGCCTTCTGCCAACCAACTAACCCACTAACCAGGCCCGAGCATGCCCTACTAACCCCCGCAGCCAGACCCTACTAACTGAGCAGCTCACGGGCCTTTCAAGGGGCTGGGACACGTGGGCAGCTGAGGCTCCTGAAGGCCCTGCCTGTGGGCTGGGGTCTTTGTGCAGACCTGCTTTCAAGGACAGGGCATGGAAATACAACACACCAACTCTGCCACTTGGGTGACTTTGAGGAAGTCCCCTCACTGCTCTGAACCTGTCCATGGGAGTCAGGGCACCTACCTCACGGGCTGCAGCGAGGTTTCCCAGGAATATAAAGGTGTTGGCCCATGGCAGATGCTTAAAAAAAAAATGAGGGTGGGGTGGGAGGCCCAGAAAACCTGGCTGATCATTGCCCCCGCCTGCGCCCTGGTCTCTCTGGGTATTCTGCACACAGACCCTTCTGCCTGGGGGCAGAACCTCGCTTTGAACCCGTAACGTCTCTTCTCCACATTCTTCCTCCTTCTCAGCTTTCTTCTCCATAGGCAGCTCTTTCGTTCGGTTACTAATCTGTCTAACCCCGGGGGGTGCCTCATGGGCACCCGAACATCCCTTAACAAACTAACAGACCTGCGCGTGTTCTTCCTTTTCTCTAGTGATTCCCATGTGTGTCTGCTGAGGTGCCCCTGTCCGCTGGTGCTGTGCTCTGACTTACTAACCCAGCCCCTACTAACCCTGGTTTCTCTTCTTACTAACCCCAGCCCTGCCGAGCTCTGGGCCCCCTGGGGGCTGACCTCCCTCCTTTTGGCAAGCAGACGTCCTGGGCTGGCCCTGCAGGCAGACGTCCCACTTTGCTGCCCCACATTGGCTGCGTGTGAGTTAGAGTCCTTTGGGCCAGGTCTGGGCAGGGGACAGCCCTGTGAGCAATGTCGGAGGCCCAGAGGAGGAGGAGGTGGTCATGGGTCTGTGGGAGGCTGGACAGACCACAGCATCTCTCCTCAGTGCAGGAATCTGGTTGCCACTGGGAGCAGGTTGTGGGGAGGGTGTGTGTGGAGGCTTGTGGGTCCAGAGTGTCGAACACCGGGCTTTTCCCAGACAAGGGAGCAGAGACAAGGGAAGTATGTGGCTCTCTCTGGAAGAGTATGAGGGTAGAACTTCCTCCATTGCAGAGCGGTAGCGAGAAGAGCAAGCCCACCCCGGAAGTCAATGAAGTGGGAGTGCCCCACACCGGAAGTCGGCAAAGGGGCGTGGCACACACCGGAAGTCAGTAAACAGCAGAGAATTTCCTACGTGTGAGGGGTATTTCCCACACTGAACATCACAGAGTGGAGTATTTGCTACTCAGAAAGTCAGCCAGAGAGGGCATTTCCCATATTAGAAGGTTGGGAAGAAGGACATGTTTTATATCAGAAGTCAGTTTCCATTGGCATAAGGCCATGAGAAGGGATGGTTGAGAAAGCGGTGAGAGGGGACTTTCCTGCACAGAAAGTCAGCTAGTGGGGCCTTTCCCATACCTGAAGCTGGGGGAGGTGTATTTTCCTTACCGGAAGTAGATATGGGGCCTTTTTTTTCCTTACCGGAAGTCACTGATTGAGAAAGGCCCATCTCACTTCACTGAGGTTTCCCACACCAGCAAGCTAGAGAATGTTAGATGCCATACTGAGAGGGCAGGGAGTGAAGTAGATCTACCCCAGGTTCCGGGCTTGAAGTTTTCATGTGGAGGCAACAAGAGTAGGGAATGAACCTTAGGGGCCCACAGAGTCCTGTACCCTCTCAGGCTGTCCAGAAATTCATCCCTTGCTCCATGTGTGTCCCCACCCACACCCCTGCCCAAACCAGCCTCCCCCAGAGCCCGCCAGCCGCTGACCCAGGGCCACACCTGGGGGTGATTTTATGCCTCACCTCCAGTAGGCACCTTGGGCTAATCTCTAGCTCCCTTGCACTAAGTCTTGCTCTCACCCAGCTAATCTGTGCCTCGCCCTGGCTTCCCCTGGGGCTGACCACTAACAGCCAACCCTGCCCACCTAGGGGCTGCAGGCTCCTGGCCTGGCTCTTAATAGCTTCTCGTTTACCTGGACTAACTCCTGCCCTTCTGGTCTGTTCCTTTCAGCAGAAACTAACGGCTTGTGGATTTCTTTCTGACTAACAACAGGTCTAACACTCCTCTTTACTATTACTATTAACAGCTTGATGTCTGCATGGCTGGGATGGGGCTAACACAGGTTTGGAACTTGACTAATACAGGGAGAGGTGTAGCTAGTAGATTTTGTGACTGCTCTAGATCAGAGCTATCTGAAGCCAGCAAGGATCGAAGTTCTCTAAAGCAGGGGCCAGCGCTGGGGTGCTGCCTAGGCCTGACGGGGGGTAGGTAGTACAGATGAGGTGGGTTCAGAAGCATGGTCCACCTTCCAAGGTTTTGGCCACTGGATATATCCTTTTAACCCCTCATAATCTGCACTTGAGTTTCCGTTCTTTTAAACAATAGCCTCATAGCTTTAATAGTCCAAGTGAATGGACATGGCTCTCATAGACCTCAAAACTCCCATCTGGTTTGTACAGAGAACATGCCATTATGTATGGAATCAAAAGTCCCACCAGGCCAAGGCCCAAGAGTCCTTGATTTTGGGTGCTTTAGAGTTTTGAAAGCCCTAGGACATAAAGCTTTAGGTTGGGATAAATCCATCGCCCATTTATGCCATTGTGTGAATTAGCTCAGCTTCCTCTTCTAACATCTATGGAATTTAGCTGCACTGGGGAGATGGGAGTTTGGATGGAAGGGGGAGAAGTCATTTTGGGATTGGATTGCTTCAGGGCTGGGGGAGGGTCCTCTGGGACCAGAAAGAGAAAGCCAAATGTTCCTGGGGCGGGGGTAAGAGGTGGCATCAAGTTGAGTTTGGGGTGAGGAGAAAGACTCGTTTTGCTGGCTAGTCTGGTAGTAGGGTCTATGGGAGAAGACGGCTCAGGGCAGGGCTTGGAAGACTGGATCAGCTCAGGGACAGGGTCAGAGGCTGACAGGGTAACCTGCAGTCAAGTGGTTGGGCCATTGAATGCTGGTTTTGGGCTGAGAGCCTGCTCACCACAGCCAGGAGCTCAGAACTGATCGAGTGGAGCTGATAGGCTTGAGGGTGATCCAGAAGCCTGAGCTGCAGAGGGAACAGGAGAGGAGAGAAATAGCCAGAAGAGCTTGGAGAAAGTGTTGGCTGCTGGCAGGGACCTGGGATGGAGTAAAACCATCACTGGGGCAGTGCCTGCTGCCTCCCCTTCGTGGTGGCCATGCCCCATTTCACTCAAAACTGGAACCTTGGAAACATTTTCCATTTCCAGAACTCTTTAATTCCTCTATAAAGATACGATGCTGCTGAGAACCTACTATGTGCCCAGCACTACTCTGGGTGCTGGGACCCACAAACAGGCTTTTCTATCATCGTGGGGAGACAGAAGTAATCAGGTCATGCAGTGGGAGCTATGATGGGATGGAACACCTAGGAGACAGATAAGGACAATGTGCACCTACTGTGTGCAGTCCGCTGTGCTGGGTGTTGGGGATACGGTGGTGATTAGATGTCACTGGATTGTCAGGAGCTTTAATTCTAGTGTGTTGGGTGGATGTGGGGTGGGAAAGGGGGACACCTAATCTAGGCTTTCTGAAGAGGGAGAGAGCTAAACTGAGACCTTTTGGATGGAGTGTGGGTGGAAATGAGTTCCAGGTGGCAGGAATGGTGGACACAAGGTTATGGGGATCAGAGAGGATCTGTTTCTTGAGGGAAACTGAAAGATGTTCTGGAAGGTTCAGGGGCAATGTATCACCAGATGAGGCAGGAAAAATAGACAAGGACCAGGCCTTGTTGCCAAGGAGTTTAGGCTTTACCCTGAGGGCAATGGGGAGGCATGGATAGGATCTGAGGAGGGAAGATGATGGGATTTGAGTTTTAGGCTGGCAGTTTGGCTATTTCAGCCCAGGTGGAGCTCTGGTCAAATTTTAGACAATTGGTTAGAACTTCTTAAAACTCTGAGGACCCTTATTTTGAGATAAATAGGATCCATAAGTGCTTGTCCCAGTTAGAGGTAGTCCTGGAAAGCCAAGCGGGCCACATTCATGCCAGGCAGGCACTTGGAAGAGGTGACCATGAGGACTCAGAAGGGAATAGTCTCAAATGCATGTCATCCCAGGATCCTGGTGTGCAGTGCCCAGGAAAGATCCAGGGAGACGTGATCACGCTCTGCAAGTCAACAGGAATCTCACTGGAGAGAGAGCTGGTGTGTCCTATTTGCTTGTCCTATGTGTCTCCACGGGGTGATGCAGGCCTGGATTAAGCTTCCCAGAGGCTGATCTTGGTCTCAGAGAAGAAAAATGTATGTCTTGGTAGCTAATGAACCTTCTGTCCCTGAAGGGTGGATTGGGAGTAGGCCGACTTTGAGACTGACGAAGGTTGTGTGATTTTAGGACTGTGTGTGTGTGTGTGTGTGTGTGTGTGTGTGAGACTCTCTGACTTAATGCCAGAGGAAGCTGAGCCCCTGTTGACACATCCTCCTTACTCCTCCCGGATCCAGGCCTCCTAATATTTGTTCACTCTGTCCTGGAGCCCACTGAACATCAAGCTTGTTATGAGCAGGACCTTAGGAGCTGAGGGATTTGGACTCCCAGTCCAGAGAGATGTCTTAATCCCTTCTGAGTATGCCATTTGGAAGGGGTGCCCACTGTGGACCCTGCCTGAAGGTTGTGCTAGCTTCAGTGGTGATGCATTGAGCTGGGGGAGTGTCCATGGTGGGGAACTGGTCCCATCCCGACAGAGGATACCAAAGGCCCTCTTAAGAGTCTATCCAGGGACCCATTATTTTATGTTAGCAGCTAAGAGAAGACATTTTCTTTGTCATTGCTTCCTGGGAATGCTGAAAGTGGGAACAAAAGATTCTGTGGTCAATTAAAAATCAGATTTTTACATGGATCTAACAATGGAGCATAAATGTGGCTTTTTGTTTTCATCTGCGAATGTGGCTTCCTCTGTAAAATACCATTTTGATATTAAAAACCAGCTCATACCCAAAGGATGACTGTGGCTTACGAGGCAGAAGGGAGGTGTAGTTTGGGGGAGAAAGGGGATCAGTGGCATTTTCAAGGAGTGGGGGTGGGTGGGCTGTGCTGGTGAATTGGTCTTTTCTCAAGACTGTGACCTGAGAAACTGATACAACTGTACTTTAAAAAATTTATTCAAAAAATTTTTTATGGCACCTACTTTGTACCTAGGACAGTCATCAGAGGAAATCCAAGTTATTATTGTCCAGGAAGCCCTGGTAGCATAGTGGTTAAGAGCTACTGCTGCTAACCAAAAGGTTGGCAGTTCGAATCCACCAGCTGCTCCTTGGAAACTGTATGGGGCAGTTCTGCTCTGTCCTATAGGGTCGCTATGAGTCGGAATTGACTCAACAGCAATGGGTTTGGTTTTTTTGGGTTTATTGTCAGGGAACTTATACTTCTTTGGAGAGGCAAAGAGTCTCTTGGTGACAGAGGACAAAGGTAGAAATAGTATGGTCATGAAGGACTGGCAAATATGTATAGCAGGCACACTGCCACTCTCCCCTCCAGCATCCATGGCAGACATTGCTAGTTGATCACCTAACTTTCTGTGGGAACATGGATGCATCTTTAGCATCTTCTCTCCAGCATCCATGGCAGACATTGCTAGTTGATTGCCTAATTCTCTGTGGGAACCTGGATGCATCTTTAGGATCTTTCTCACAACAGTTTTCTAGGCAGCCAGGACCAGTCTTTGGGGGTGTGTTTAAGAACTTTGGAGCCACTTTGAGGATTGAGACTCCCTACAAACCTTGTTTGGAATCCCAGCATTGACACTTACCTGCGTGAGATCTTGGGGGAATATCCCCCCTTTTCTGAGCCTTCATCTTCTCTGTAAAATGGGAGCAAAACTCTTACCTGATAGCATTGCTGTGAGGGTTCACCGAGGCAGAGCATGATGCCTTGCAAGTGTTCCTCTGAAATTTTATTCTAAATTGGTACCAGATGGTAGGGTGGAGGCTAGAGGGTCTATTGGAGAGGAGGTCAGGGGGAGGGGAGGTGAGGGTGGGAGGAGTGGAGTGACTTCCTGTAGGATTCCTGGAGGATGAGGAAAACCAATAAATTGAGATGCAACAGCCATGGCAGGCGAGGCTTTTTGGAATGGCTCCTCCAAGATTCATCAAACTAGTTCCGCAGGCAAGGTGATTCACAAGGTGATTCTGGGCACAATGGGCATTCCAGAGCAGCAATGCTCACAGCCTGATCCCAGGGCTGGCTGAACTGGAGGGCCAGGAGAGGCAAGTGCCTCCTGTTTGGTGAGGGAGAGAGAAAGGGAGAGGTGATGGTCTTGGGGAAGCTCTGGGCACAGGTCTGGGGGAAAGGGAGCCTGGAGTGGGTAGCAGAAGCAGGGCCAGCAGTAGCCAGGACAACACCCAGGGGCTGATGAGATGCACACACATGGGTGTGTTTGTGATTGCACATGTGAACATGTGCACACACGTGCACACACACACATTCACAGAGTTCCCAATGCCTCCTGGACCTTGCACAGCCCAAGAGGACCAGTCCCTGTGCCTATAGTCCTGGCTTCAGGCTTTAGTTCTACCACTGTCCTGCCTGGGCAATCCTGAGGGTTCACTTTCTCCCCATGGGCTTCAATCTCATCTATAGAAGGAAGTTCATTTCTCTTAAGGGGATCTTGAAGGCCCTTCTGCCCTCAAAGGACTAGAAGACACCTACCTAGAAGACAACTTCCTCCCACCCCTCCTGGCGGCTTTCAGCTGCCCACTGATCTCTTCTTGGCTCCTTTTGCTTCCCTCCTCCCCTTCCTCCCTCTGACTCCTTCCTGTGTACCAGGCACCACCCTAGACTCTGGGGATGCCAGGCTGCTGGCATTTCTCTGACTCTAACACACCTATTCTGTTCTCTCTTGAGGACGATGGCACTGGCTGTTCCCTTTGCCTGGAACCTGCATCCCTCCGCTCTTCACATGACTGACTTCCCCATGGTCTCAGGTTTCAACTGAATGCCACCTTTTCAGAAAAGCCTCCCCTGACCACCTATCCATAGTTACTCGATCACAGAAGTTCTCAAATGCTTTGGTCTTAAGGCCCCTTTACACTTTCACCGTTTGATAAATGCAACTCTTGAGTCTGCATGAGCACCACCCACTCCCAAGGCACAACTGGCTCCCTGTTTCATTCATTCAACACAAAATTGTTGACCCCCTGCTCTGTGCCAAGTACTGTGCTTGGCACCCAGGGTACAGATGTGAAGCAGGCAGGCATCGTCCACATATGCTCCCAGTTGGGGGGTGGGCAGCAAATGAGCAGATACCTGTGAAATCACAGTGTTCAGCTTTTTGAGGACAGTGAACAGCTCACAGGGAAAAGGAGTAACAGGAGAGAGAAAGGGAGATGGAGAGAGTCTGTTGTTCTTAGCTACAGTAGAGTTGGCCCCCGGGCACATGGAGACACCATGTACGATGGAATGAAATGCTTCTCGGTCCTGTGTCATCCCTATGATACGTTGTGGATCAGATCGCAGGGTTTTCATTGGCTGATTTTCAGAAGTAGATCACCGGGACTTTCTTCCTAGTCCATCTAAGTCTGGAAGCTCTGTCGAAACCTATTCAGTGTTCAGCATCATAGCAACACACAAGCCTCCACTAACAGGCAGGTGGCGGTGGCACATGAGGTGCGTTGTCTGGAAACTGAACCCAGGCCTCCTGTGTGGGAGGTGAGAATTCTATCACTGAGAACCACCAATGCCTCTCAGAGAGAGTCCACCATGTTAGGAATTAAAACCGAGGTGTTTTGAAAAGACTTGTTTATTAATTAAAAAATAACAATACAATAATGAACCCATTACACGTTAACACAAATAACATATTCTTTATGAAAAATACCTGTAGTTTCCAAAATAAAACAATTTTGTGGGAAGAGCAGCATTGGGTTCTGCTATCTGCCTCTGCGTTCAATTTGTTGTGATATCACATGTCCCGCAGCCTCTAGAAAACCCCACTGTACACACGCGAAAGAATAAGAGTGGAAGAGACAAACTAACATCACCCTGGGTCCCAGATCCTTGGGCCACACTTTGAGAACCGCTGCTTTTTCATACCAATCTGTGTATTTCTTGCTTCACAATCATCTCCATTTGAAATCATCCCAATGATTTCTCCAATTCCTTGTTTATTTATTGTCTGTCTCTGCCCTTGTTTATTGTAAACTCCTGGAAGATGGAGCCCTAGAGTACATTTGTTGTTAGGTGCTGTTGAGTTTATTCTGACTCATAGCAACCCCGTGTGACAGAGTAGAGCTGCCCCATCGGATTTCCTAGGCTGTCATGTTTTCTTTATAGAAAGGAGCCCTGGTGGAGCAGCGGTTAAGCGCTTGACTGCTAACTGAAACGTCAGTGGTTTGGACCCACCAGCTGCTGCGTGGGAGAAAGATGTGGCAGTCTGCTTCCATAAAGATTACAGCCTTGGAAATCCTATGGGGCAGTTCTACTCTGTCCTATAGGGTTGGTATGAGTCGGAATTGACTTGATGGCAACGGGTTTGGTTTCTCGGTTTTAATCTTCATGGGTGCGGATTGCCAGGTCTTTTCTCTCACAGAGCTGTTAGATGGGTTCGAACTACTGACCTTTCAGCTAACAGCCGAGCGCTTAACCGTTGAGCCAGCAGAGCACGTTGTAGGTGCTCTAAGTGGTGGAGCAAAAGTTGCAGTTCTCAAGAATAACCAGCAGATGGAGGTGTTGCACCAAGACCTCTGCTGGTTATTCTCTGTTTTTGGAAACCGGGTTTCCTCTCTAGGACATTTAAGAGCTTGGCTGCTAACCAAAAGGTTGGCTGTTTGAATTCACCAGCCACTCCTTGGAAACCTTATGGGGCAGTTCTACTCTGTACTGTAGGGTTGCTATGAGTCGGAATCGACTCGACGGCAATGGGTTTTTGGTTAAGGGGACCCAGGATTTCAGAGTATCGGGCAGGGCCTGGCACGGGTTGGGGGCCGGAAGGGGCCGGAGAGAATGCAGTGGAGAGCAACTCTGGAAAAGCTCTAGTGTTGCAAGTGTTTCTACCGAGGATCTCTGTTCTCTTCTTAACGGAAGCCCAATTCTTGACTTTGTAGAAGAAGCTTTGCCCTCTGTGTGTGACTGTGGGCAAGTGACTTTCCCTTTCTGAGCCTCAGTTTTCTCCTCTGTAAAATGGGCACACTATTACTTTGGCTTCCATTCTACCATGATCCTCTTGGCAAAACCAGTTGCTGTTGAGTCAACTCCATCCAAACTTATGGTCACCCCTCATGTGTCAGAGTAGAACTGTGCTCCATGGCGTTTTCAATGGCTGATTTTTCAGAAGTAGATCACTAGGCCTTTCTTCTGAGATGACTCTGGGTGGATTTGAACCTCCAACCTTTTGGTTAGCAGCCGAGTGTACGAACTGTTTGTACCACCGAGGGACTCCACTCTTGGCAAGGGTCACTTTATTTTGATTGCCCTGGTGTCACCAGCAATGCAGAGTCTCTCAAGACTCATCCCCTGATGCCTGGAATATTTCCAGAAACAAATCATGCTGTTCTTCTCATTTCACCCTGGGTTGACAAAGTAGCCATTACCTTTTTCTGAGCACTTACTATGTGCCAAGCTGTACATTCAGTTATCATGTTCACAGGGAGCATAACCCCGGAAACACTGACCCCATCTTCTCATTGAGGCCTCCCCTGACAAATCTTTCTACCCCAGTTTCTCCTCCTGTTTCTTCTTCTGTTTCTGAGGTGTCCATTGTCCTTGGCAGGAGAGTGAGCACAGTTTGTGACTTCATATTCATTTGCTCATTGACTGCCTCCTGTGATGGTGTGCTCCGCGGGGGAGATGGCTGGCTGCTTCCTGGCACAGAGCGGAGGGTCAATAAGCTTGTGTTGAATAAATGAAACAGGGAGCTGGATGAGCCTTGGGAGTGGGTGGTGCCCATGCACACTCAAGAGTGACCAAATCTACCCTCATTGGCTATGTGACCTGGGGCTGGAGACCTCGCCTTTTTGAACCTCAGTTTCTTCATCAGTAAAATAGGATAACACCATCTTCCTCTCAAAGATGTTCTAAGGATTCAACAAGAGGGTGTATGCAAAGCATTGGCATGTAATAGGCCCCCTAGTCCCTGTTTCATACACCTGTGTGTTCTCTTGGCCCTGGATGGACATGGCTGGCTTACAGTGGACAAGGAGGAAAGTAGAATGGCCTGAGCACCAGACAGGGAGACTGACTTGACCAAGTCACTGAGCAAGTTGGCAGTCTAGCTGGGTCTTGGGCGTCTGGATTCTCTGAGTTCACTAGCTTACCTGAACGTGAGGATCCAGGAACTATAGTCATGGTGGCCAATGACTTGTGGGTGTTTCTCACAAGACCTATGGCGGACAAACAGAGTCTCTTGTGCAAAGTGCACTCCACAAGGGCCCAAGCCACGCAACCAGGGGACAATGCCCTTATGGGGAGTTGGTGCTGCTCAGCCTGAAAAGCACCAGCTTCCCAATCTGCACACGAGAGTCCTGTGGGAAAGAGAAGGCTTCCTCCCAGAAAAGCCTGGAATGTGAAGAATGCGCTGCAACCTCCAGCTCTGCCCAGGGTGGATTCCTTGGAAGCACAGGGTTCTGGGGGCATTTTCCCAGGGAGCTCAGGGCCACAAGGCGCTCATATCAAACATCACCTCCTGGTGATGGAGCCAGAACTTACCGCCTCGAAGATTTCCCGGGTTCCAGGGCAGGGATGGTGGAGCCCCAGCTGGCTCTCACCGTCCTTGATTTCAGTCTCTTGCCTGTCACCAGCACCCCTGGGTTCAGGGCCAGGCCCTGTGCTAGCCACCGAGGTGTCAAGGAAAATAGACTGAGCCCTGCCCTTGTGGGAGGTGAGGAAGATCCAGTTTTAAATCCTGACTCAGACACCTTGTGAGTAACTTGTACTGTGTGACCTTGGACAAGTCACTTCACCTCTCTGAGTCTCTATGTCTTCATGTATAAACCAAAAACCAAACTCACTGCTATCGAGTCCATTCTGACTCATAGTGACCCCATGGGGTTTCCAAAGCTGTAAATCTTTAGGAAGCAGACTGCCACATCTTTCTCCCGCAGAGCTGTTGGTGGTTTCAAACCACTGACCTTTTGGTTAGCAGTCAATGTAGGAATGGGACCTTCTTCATGGGGTGATTGTGGGGGAAAGGACACCATGTACATGAAGTTCCTGGCGCAGAGTAACTGCCAGGTAAAGATGAGCTAGTATTGTTACTTGTGGAGTCCCCGGGTGGTACAAATGGTTAATGCATTTGACGGCTAACCAAAAGGTTGGAGGTTTGAGTCCAACCAGAAGTGAAGAAAGGCCTGGAGATACACTTACAAAAAAGTCAGCCACTGAAAACCCTATGGAACACAGTTCTGTTCTGACACATATGGGGTCACCATCAGTAGGAATCAACTTGACAGCAACTGGGGTGGCTAAAGTAAGAGACTGGTAGGGCATGAGGTTGGAGAGGCAAGCAGGGCTGGATGATTCAGGGCCCGTGATGCCATAGCCAGGAGTCTGATTTGACCCCAAGTGTTTTTTGAAGCCATTGGAAGGTTTTGCACAGAGAACGACAAGATCTGATTTGTGCTTTCAACACTGTCCCACAGCTACTGGGTGGGGAATGGATTGGAGGGGTGGAGAGGAAACGGGAGACCCGTGAGGGGGCTGGTGAGGGGACTGGGTGAGACCCAGAGAAACTGCATGTGTCATAGACACCCTCTGTACAGATGTCACTGGACTGAGATGCCCCTGTCTCCTCCACCCCTGCTCAGCTACTTGTCTCCATGACTTTCTGTAATTATTTAAAAGGCACCCCCTCCCCACCTCCAAGTTGAGAGTCTCTCTTAATAGACTCACTTTGTTGTTGTTCGTTGACCTCGAGTTGGTCAGACTTATGGAGATCCCCTGTACAACAGAACAAAATGTTGCCTGGTTCTGCACCATCTTCACGATCATCTGATATGGTATGTTTGAGTTCATTGTTGTGGTCATTGTGTCAATCCATCTCACTGAAGGTTTCCCTTGCCTTCATTGGCTCTCCACTTTACCAAACATGATGTCCTTCTCCTGATGACACATCCAAAGTAAGTCAAAGTCTCGGACAATAGTCTATGGTCCATGGTGTTTCACTGACTGACTTTCAGAAGATCCCTAAGCCTTTCTTCCTAGTTTATCTTAGTCTTGAAGCTCCAGTTAGTTTTGAAGACTTGTTTTAGCATCCTGAAAGTCTTCCAGAAGCCCAGCCTAGCTGCAGAGTGAGGCCTTTTGAGCACTGACTGGAAAGCTGTGATAGAACCATTTGTTACCACCTCACCCTTGAGTCCAAACCATGCCCTTGCCCCTGCCACCTTGTCCTCTTTGGAAGGACAGTTGTTCCCAAAGAGCTGGCTGCGGCATCATAGTGAATAAACCCTTGGCATATGTTGTGGTACAGATGTTGCATCAGCTAAGTCAATTCACATGTCTGGGTCTCAGTTTTCCTATCTGTGCTATGTTCACAACGTTGTCATGTTGATTCAACAAAACTATGGCTAATAAAAGGTTTGTGAATTGTAAGGTGCCATTTGGAATCCTGGAAGCAATTCAAAGTTTTTTATACATTCCTTTCCCCAAACAGATTGTTAGTCCCTTAAATGGCAAAGACAAAAACATGTTGTCTTTCATGTGGTATCTAGAACACTGCCTAGAACACCTCCCTGCGGGATCAGGAATACAGCTCAGAACACTCCCTTGGAGAGTCTAGAAAGTGGCCTGGAACACTCCATGGTGAGTGTAGAACACTGTCTAGAACACTCCTTTCTGGAATATAGAATGCTGCCCAGAACACTCCCTTGTGGGGTCTAGGGCATGGCCTAGAACACTCCATTGTGAGGTGTAGAACACTGTCCAGAACAGTTGCTTGTGGGATCTATAACACTGCTGAGAACACTCCCCTGTGGAGTCTAGAATGCTGCCAGGAACACTGCCTTGTGGGATCTAGAACACTCTATTGTGTGTGTAGAATGCTATCTATAAAACTCCCCTATGGAGTCTAGAGTGTTGCCCAGAGCAATCTCTTGTGAGGTCTAGAATGCGGCCCAGAACACTCCCTTGGGGGGTCTAGAACACTGCCCAGAATAATCCCTCATGGAGGTCTAAAATGCCACCCCAAACAGTCCCTCGTGAAGTCTAGAATGCTGCCCAGAACACTCCATTGTATGGTGTAGAATGCTGCCATGCACATCATTGGTGCCATTAAAAGTGACTTTATATGGGGGCAAATTGTTCTTCAGGTTCACCTTGCAAATTCCTACTTAGTGTTAAGTGTTCCCCGTTCTATGATGACCTATAGGTTCAGCTGACCTCTGTTCCCTTGTGTCCTGCTGAACTCTGGACAAACTTCTAGCTAAGCACCTGGAGTGCTGATTTGTCATTTTCTTTGTGTGGGTCTCTCTCCTCTATCAGGCCAGTGTGACTCAAACTGAGTTCCCATCTTGTGCACTGCTGGTGGGAATGCATAATGATACAACCATTTTGGAATATGAAATGGCTCTTCCTTAGAAAGCTAGAAATAGAAATACCATACGATCCAGTAATCCCACTCCTAGAAATATATCCTAGAGAAATAAGAGCCATCACACGAATAGACATATGCACACCCATGTTCATGGCAGCATTGTTCACAATAGCAAAAAGATGGAAACATCCTAGATGCCCATCAACAGATGAATGGATAAACAAACTATGGTACATACACGCAGTGGAGTACTATGCAATGAGAAAGAACAATGATGAATCTGTGAAGCATCTCACAACATGGATGAAACTGGAGGACATTATGCTGAGTGAAATAAGTCAATCAAAAAAGGACAAATATTGTATAAGACCTCTATTGTAAAAACTCATGAGAAAGTTTACACACAAAAAAGTAACAATCTTTGTTGGTTACGAGGGATGGTAGGGGTGGGGGTGGGGAAATACTAAATAGACAGTACATAAGTAGTAACTTTGGTGAAGGGTAAGACAGTACACAATACTGGGGAAGCCAGCGGAACTTATACAAGTAAAGGTCATGGAAGCTCCATAGACACATCCAAACTCCCTGAGGGACTGAATCGCTGGGCGGAGGGTTGTGGGGACCAGGGTCTCGGGGAACATCTAGCTCAATTGGCATGACATAGTTTATAAAGACAATGTTCTACAGTCTACCTTGGTGAGTAGTGTCTGGGGTCTTAAAAGCCTGTGAGCATCCATTTAAGATACTCCACTAGTCTCACTCCTTCGGGAGCAAGGGAGAATGAAGAGAACAGGATACAAGGAAAAGATTAGTCCAAAGGACTAACGGACCACAGCTACCAAGGCCTCCACCAGATTGAGACTGGTACACCTAGATGGTGCCTGGCTACCACCACTGACTGCTCTGACCGGGATCACAACAGAGGGCCCTGGACAGAGCTGGAGAAGGATGTAGAACAAAATTCTAACACACATAAAAAGACCAGATTTACTGGCCTGACAGAGACTGGAGAAACCCTGAGAGTATGGCCCTTGGCTACCCTTTTAGCTCAGTGGTGAAGTCACTCCCAAGTTTCACTGTTCAGCCAGGGATTGGACAGCCCCATAAAACCAAACGGGACTAATGAGGCACAGCAGTCCAGGGACAAGGACTAGAAGGCAGGAGGGGACAGGAAAGCTGGTGATAGGGAACCCAAGGTTGAGTAAGGACAGTGTTGACATGCAGTGGGGTTCCTAACCCTTGTCATAGGGCAATATGTATACTAACTGTTTAATGAGAAACTATTTTGTTGTGTAAACCTTCATCTAAAGTGAGAATAGCAGCACAACTGGAAGAATGTAATCAACGTCACTGAATTGTACACGTAGAAATTTTTGAAATGGTGTATCTTTGGCTGTGTATATTTTCACCAAAAAAAAAAAAAGTCCTCCAAGGCCAAGAAGGGAGCGTGTTGACACGTCGTGGGGTTGGTAACCAATGTCATAAAACAATATGTATATTGACTGTTTAGTGAGAAAATATTTGTTCTGTAAACCTTCACCTAAAATACGATAAAAAAAACAAAAAAACAAAAAAACAAACACTGGGTTCCCAGACTGTATCAAAATATCCCAGTTAAACATGCAGACTCTTCTGAGTCAGGATTTGGAAAAGTGGGCCCAGGAATTTGCCTTTTTAACAAGCCTCCTGCCAAGTGATTCTTATACTCACATATGTTTTAGAACCACTGTATCAGAGAGTGAGGTCCTAAGCAAAAGGGTCTAATTTAGTGCCCTATCCCCAGTTCCCCCACACAAAGCATAGCAAATGTGCGCTGAGTCTACTAATGAATGAGATTTTAACCACTGATGTGGGGTGAGTAACTTCATTTCCATAGGACCCTCCCTGCCCACATCACCCATCCCCAAGTTGGACATGAGGCCCTAACCACATTTTTCTGGCACAAGGAAACATCTTCGGTAAGAGTTCCCCCAGCCCCCACTGTATAACACACTCATTAATACACAGTATTGTAAAAGTGATCTATAATTAGATGCTAACCGAGTTTGCCGTAAAATTGGGTGGGCGAGGTCAGCAAGGTAAGCCGGGAGCCAGCTGATTGTTATGATCAATCAATAACCTATTTATTTCCCAACATTTCTATTAACCTCTGCCAGCCAATCACAGTTTCAATTTGAAAGGCTGGGGTTCACTTTGCTGACTGGACAAGCCTGATTGAAAGCAGGCCCCTGACGTGACCCCAGGGGTGAAATCCAATTAAAATCATTTTCACTTGTAGATTAATATTTTTAGCATGTTCTACATCCTGGGATTCATCATTCCTGGCAATAACTGATGTCTTGTAACATGAGCAGGTGGATTGGCACTGCTGTAAATAATAATTGTGATTAACTAGCTCATCAGGTCCTAGGGTGGTTTTGGGGTGGCGGTGTGGCTTCCGGGACCTTCTCCCACCAAACGCTGGTTATGTGGATGTCTCTAAAGTTATATCTCTGTAATAGCTCTTTCTAGGTGGGAATGGAGTTTATCTGTCCTTGGATCTGTCTCCCTCTTGAAACTGTAAATTCCTTGAGGGCAGAGCCTGTGCCTTATTCTTCCCATCTTGGCATACCCAGCTCCCTTCTCTGGAAACTGCCCCTTATTTTCTTCATCCACATCACGACAGCAGGAGCCGCCATGTTTGTGTGATATGGCCCCACACCCTGGATGCTGTTGATTGGACCAGGGGTAGGGCTCAACCCAAACTGGGCCGATGAAAACCTTCCTTGGGAATTTGAAATTAAGTTTAAGAGAAAGAGTCCGCTGGCCCAGCTTGTATAATTAGGCGAGTTGTTGGCTGCCATGATTTGCCCTGTGGACTGGAAAGTAGTTACAAATGAAGCTATGAGGAAAGAGAAAGGATGAGAGACAGAGAGAATGGACATCTTAGGTTTCCTGTTTCCAGCCCCTTCCTGAGACCCAGTCAACTTTCAGCTTCTTGGGTTTTTTAAGTCACTCCTGCATTTTTTATAATAATTACTCTTTCTCCCCCCCCCCCCGCCTTGCTTGAAATAATTTGAGTGGATCCATTACTTTCAGCCAAAAGTATCCCAACAAATTCAGAGCCCAAAAGATGTCCAATGTCACAGCGCAGGCTGTTGAAAGAACCACCTCTTTTTCTTCTGACACTTTTGGAAAATACAACCTACCACAGTAACATTACACTGGTTGCTGTTAAGTCAATTCCAACTCATGGTGATACTGAGTACATTAACCATTGTACCACTCAGAGACTCTGAGGCTAGGAATAGTGTCTGTCTGGGTGGTGCAAATGGTTAACGTGCTGAGTTGCTAACCAAAAGGTTGGAGACACCTTGGAAGAAAGGTCTGGCAATCTTCTTCTGAAAAGTCAGCCACTGAAAATCTTACGGAGCACAGTTCTCCTATGATACACATGGGCTGCCGTGAGTAGGAAGCAACCCGAGGACAACTGATATTGGTACTCACAATATTCCCTAAACAGAGCCTGGGTAAATGAATGAGCCCCTCAAAGTCATCTCTGGACGGGGGACATGACCCCCCTGCCCACCAACGGCAATACTGACATGGGGGGAAAGACTTAAAGCTCAGAGACAGCAATTTGCCCATGATAACCACAGATTTGGATCTTCTGATCAGCTTGTCGTAGTTCCAAAGCCTCTGGAATAGTCTTTGGTTGACATTAGTGGCTGTTAGATGCTGGCAGCCCATCTCCACCTCCTCTGAGCTGTTTCTCCGCTGCTCTGGGATTTGCCTCTTAAACTTGGTTTCCAGGTAAGAGCCCTCCTGAGAGACTGGCTTAAGTGGAGGAATTTCCCATTTCTCCACTCCCTTCGCCTCAGCCACCAGGGGATTGAAGAGAGGAGTGCTGAGGCCTTTTAAATGGGCTTCTCACCAGAACAAGCCCTTGTGTTGGAAACTGGGTTAAATTCAGCATGCATTAACCATTCACAGTGGGTAATGTACACGCCAGGAGCGCTAAGAGCCCACCAATCTTCAGTCAAAACAATTAGAGCATGAAGGGTGGTATATTCATCCCAAAGGCATGTCAGCACCCACATGCTGGGCTTTGACTTTTAAGGGGGGGCAATGACAGGGCAGTGAGACCTAGAGGTCTTGTGGAAAAGGGGCCTGGCCAAAGTCAAGTTGGCTCATAGGTCACTCCATCTACCTCTCCCTGCATGTTGTGAACGCTTAGCATGTGCCAAGTGCATCATCTCACTGCATCTTCACAACAGGTTTGCTACTATTATCTCCTACTACAGCTGAGGAAACTGAGGCACAGAGAGGTTAAAGAATGTGCTAGCCAGCTCCCAGCATGAAGCAGACAGCGCATTCAAATTCGTCTAGTAGAAAAGAGTCCTTACCACATATCCCCCTTCACAAACAGTTCACAATGTGAGTGTTTTCTTCTTTGAGGCAAACAGGAGAATTTTCCTCACACTTCATATCTCTCTGACTTCTTTTAAGGGCTCACCTGATTAGATCAGGCCCAGCCAGGATACTCTTCCTTTTAATTAACTCAAAGGCAACTGATTAGTAACCTAATCATGGGTGTGAAGTTTTATCATATTCACAAATCTGGCCCATATTCAAGGACAGGGTACACCAGGGGGCAGGAACCTTGGGGGCCATCTTAGAATTCTGTCTACCACAGGTAGGAAGTAGGAAACCACCAGTAACAGTGCAGTTCCCCATGAGTAGTAGTAATGGAATTTGATTACTGTCCCTAGCTGTGACTAGATGAGGAAAGGAGGTAGTCACTGGAGCTGGCAGAAGCTGGTGGATGGACACAGCCAGTTCAGCCCTAGGCAGCCACCAATCTACTTTCTTTTTCTATGAATTTGCCTACCGTGGATATTCCATATAAATGGAATCATACACTATGTGGTCTTTTGTGACTGGCTTCTTTCCGTGAGCATAATGTTTCAAGATTCATCCATGTTGCAGTATGTATCAGAACTTCATTCCTTTTTATGACTGAATAATGTTCCATTGTATGGATGTACTACATTTTGTCCATTGATGGGCATTTGGGTTGTTTTCACCTTTTGCCTGTTGTAATTAGTGCTGCTGTGAACATCCATATACAAGTTTTTCTTTGAACACCAGTTTTCAATTCTCTTAGGTATATACTGAGGAGTGGAATTGCTGGGCCATGTAGTAACTGGAAGGAGCCCCGGTAGTGCAGTGGTTAAGTACTCGGCTGCTAACCGAAAGGTCGGTGCTTCAAACCCACCAGCTGCTCAGCAGGAGAAGGATGTGGCAATCTGCTTCTGTAAAGATTACCCTTTCCTGTAGGGTTGGTATGAGTCGGAATCGACTCAACGGCACACAGCAACAACAGCATTGTAACTGTAGGTTTACTGAGGATCTGCCAAACTGTTTTCCACAGCGGGGCGCCATTTTGCATTCCCTCCAGCAGTGTATGAGGGTTCCAATTTCTCCACATCCTCACCAAGACTTATTCTCACCTGTATTTTTGATTCTAGCTATCCTAGTGGGGATGAAGTGGTATCTCATTGACTTACAAATCCTTGATGATGAATAGTATTGCGCATCTTTTCCTGTGCTTGTTGGCCATTTGTATATCTTGTTTGGAGAAATGTCTATACAAGTCCTTTGCCCATATTTAAAATGGGGTTGTTTGTTTGTCATTCTGTTGTTGAGTTGTAAGAGTTCTTGACGTTCATTTATTTTTATTGAGCTATTATCACTGCCATTGTTGTTTCCTCTGAGGTTCCCCCCAACCTGGATCCCCAGACATCAGGAATGTGCTCTACTTAGTAGGAAAAACGCTTTAAATGCCCCTTCCCTTGAGCTACTCGCTTGCTGATTTGGTTCCACCAACTTCCCTCCAGAGAGCAGAGCAAATAACCCTTTTCCCAGCAGCCTCTGCCCTCCCTGAAAAATTACTCTGAAGGTTCCCTGGAGTCCTGTTACCTTATTGCCTCCCTGGGGGCTGCTCAGGAGGCCAGCCTGCAGAAGGAGGTTCTCTGCATAGGACTGGGGATACCCAGCTCCCCGCCCCCATCTCACTCCCCATCCTTGGTGGGCCACAGACAGTCAAGAGACCCTGGGGTGAGCCCAGCATTCTTCCTGCATCAGACTTCTCTGCCCTCAAGTCTCTTGGCAAAGCTTGGGGACATGTTAGGCAGTTAATCCAGCCAGGGGTGTCTGTGAACACTGGGTGAGGAGTCAGAGGGCCCCCTCTGGCTTTGGCCTCTGACCTGCCACCATGAGGCTGTGTAGCTTTGATAAAGTCCTCGGAAGTCCCTGGGCCACGTCTTTCAAACTAATCTGCCTCCCTGTTGGAAGGAGCCAGTTTGAACCTTTCAGATGCAGAATTCTGCGGTGGATTTAAAAAATGCATTATACAGGCCATCACCTCCTCCCGGCGGCCCTGTGACCCCTCAGATTGCATTAGGTGGCTTTCCAGTTGCTTGGGTTTACCTTGTCACAGCTGCATCTGTTTGGTTGTGATTATTCTGATTATGAGTCTGTCTTACTGGATTGTCAGCACCTTGAGGGCAGGGTGGATAGGGACCCTATAAGTTCCTGCTCAGAACCCTTGGAAGACTTTCTATTGCTTTAGGGTGAAGATGGACCTGTATTCTGGCCTTAGCTCTGTGGTGGGGCTGGTTCTTGTCTCCCTCTTCAGCATCACCTCGCATGGTTCTCCCCTTCACTCTGTGTTCCGGTCAAAAGAGTTGCCTTTGGGTCCTTTGTGCTTCCCGCCACAGGACCTTTCACATGCTGTTTCCACTGCCTGGGTGCCCTTTGTTCCCTTCCTCACCTTCTTTACTCTTACTCATTTTTCACATTTCAGTACAAGCATCACTTCTTCTGGGAAGCCTTTTTGAATTCCCTAAGATGAGGTCAGATCCCAGTTATCAACTTCACGGATCTCTCCTTTGCTGCACGGTCTACTTTGTTACTTTCCTTATTGAGTTAACACGTGTGTACTCTCGTAGAACTCCCTGAGAGCAGGAACCATGCCTGTTTGTCCTCCACTGTAGCCCCAGTGCCTCGCCCAGTAGAAGCAATTGCCGTTGAGTTGATTCCAACTCACGGTGAACCCATGTGTGTCAGAGTAGAACTGTGCTCTATAGCTGTGCTTCAAAGGCTGATTTTTTGGGAGCAGATCACGAGGACTTTCTTCCAAGGTGCCTTTGGATGGACTTGAACCTTCAACCTTTTAGTTAGCAGCCAAGTGTGTTAACTGTTTGCACCACCCAGGGAGAATAGGTGTTAAATCAATCCTTGTTAAACGGTGAATCAATCTTGTAATCTCAGGGTCTGGGCCAGGGCCTGGCACATAGCAAGCACTAAACATCTCATTCTCTTTTTGCTGAGTAAATGAGTGGGTTCTCCCAGGTGTGATGGATCCCATTTCTGCTTCTGTGTGGTGTTCACGGCATGTGCTTTGCAGTGGACAGATCTGTGTGTGAATCCCAGCTGTGTTACCTTGGGTGAGCTTTTTCCTTCTTGGAGCTCATTTCTTGGTCTGTCCACTGGGCATCTTTACTCGGGCTGGCTGTAAGGGATTTCACAGCTGATGCTTTCATGAGCCTCTGTCCACTGAAGCCCTTTGCAAATGATCTGGAAGAAATCCTGTTTTCTTCAGCATCCTTCCACCAAGGTAGGTGGTCCAGACCCCAACGAGCCAGCCCATTGCTAAGTCTACCCCAGAGCCAGGGGCTGGGGGCTGCTGTCTGATGCCACCATCCCTTCCTATCTTGGTCTGTCTGTGGCACTTGATAAAAATGGTGACACTGGCTGAATTTCCTGGTGCTCTGAGTGACTAGGGAGTGTGGCCACAAATTTGAACGGCCTGGGTGTAATTTCTGAGTCTTGAAGCCTGTGTCTCGAAGGTGGGAGAAGGTGGACGGATTTAGCTGCAGGATTCACAGAGGGCTGCTTGGGCATTGTCTTCCTGCTTTATGGATGGGAGGTTTGAGCCAGGCGTATGTTGCCTGCAGCCCCCTGTCTCCCATTGTGGCTTGTATGGAGTTCGCTCCCCCCTCCAGCTAATTCCCACCATCTGCCTGTCTGTTTGTTGTACTGTGGTTTTTGTGTGTTGCTGTGATGCTGGAAGCTATGCTACCAGTATTTCAAATACCAGCAGCTTCACCCATGGTGGACAGGTTTCAGGGGAACTTCCAGACTTAAGACAAACTAGGAAGAAGGACCTGGCAGTCTACTTCTGGAAAAAAAAATTAGCCAGTGAAAACCTTATGAATAATAGCAGAACATTCTCTGATATAGTGCTGGAAGGTGAGCCCCTCAGGTTGGAAGTCACTAAAAGTACAACTTGGGCCTTGTCTTCCTGCTTTGTGGCTGGGAAATCTGAGCCAGGCTCACACTGCCCACAACTCCCTCCCCGCATTGTGACTCTTCCAGAGCTTGTTCCCCGTCTCCAGCTAATTTACTTACGTCAAACCAACAAAGCCATTGCCATTGAGTCGATTCCGACTCACAGGGACCCTATAGGACAGAGTAGAATTTCCCCATAGGGTTTCCAAGGCTTAATCTTTATGGAAGCAGACTGCCACATCTTTCTCCCGCAGAGTGGCTGGTGGCTTCGAACTGCCAACCTTTCGGTTAGCAGCCAAATGCTTAACCACTGTGCCACCAGGGTGCCTTAATTTGCTTATGTAGTAATGTATAAAATAGGAAAGCGATAGTTCCTCCTGCCCGACTCAAATCTTATGTTCTAGGGTAGCCAGTGTATCATGTGATATGAACAATGTCAGGCCCCTGTCTCTGTAATGCACATAAAACACGTATATGATAGCTCACTACCAGCTGCCCTCGAGTCAGCTTTGACTCATGGCTACCTCACATGTGTCAGATTAGAGCTGTGCTCCATAGGGCTTTCAGTGGCTGATTTTTCAGAAGTTGATCACCAGGCCTTTTTTCCACGGTGCCTGTGGGTGAATTTGAACTGCCAGCCTTTCAGTTAGAGGCCAAGGGCCTTAACCGTTGGCACCAGCCAGGGACCCTGATAGCAATAACTATTAATTACAGAGTACTTACTGTGGCATGCAGTGGTTAAGAGCTCAGGCTGCTAACCAAAAGGTTGGCAGTTCGAATTCACCAGCCACTCCTTGGAAATTCTATGGGACAGGTCTAATGGTGTCCTATAGGGTTGCTATGAGTTAGAATCGGCAATGGGTTTGGTTTTTTTTTTTGTTACTGTGGTGCAGGCATTATGGTCTAAGCTGTTAGAAGAATTAAACGAGTTAATCTGAGACTAGTAGGATAGTCACATCCACTTTACAAATGAGGAAACCGAGGCCCAAAGATTTTAAGTAACTTGTCCAAAGTCATACAGCTAATTAGTGAGAATCAGGATTGGAATTGCCCGCATGTGTGTTAACATAATACAATACACATGCACGTGTACACACAGGTACATCTTTTTTTCCCCCACAAAAATTGACTTCTACGTTATTTTGGTTCTGACACATTTTTGTACTTGATAGTACTTTTGGGCATCTCTTCAGGTCCGTGTAAATAAATGTCCATTAAGTTTTTCCAGTGTTTTAACATCTGAAGAGTATTGCAGAGTATGGCTGGGCTGCAATTTATATAAACACTTCCCAAGGGAGAAATACTTGTTATTTCTAAAATTTTTCTTAAAAAACCTTGCTATGATGCCCACCCTTTCACGGATGCCTTTAAAATATTTAAAAAAAAAAAAAAATGTTCATGCACACAGTGAGAATTCAATCCCTGCCTCTGTCTCCTGGTTGCCTTGACAGGTCAGCTGTTGTCAGCGGTTTCTTCAGGATTCTTCCAGAGAGATATTGTGTGCTTAAAAAAAAAAAAAAAATCACACACGTTCACACACGCACATTTATTTTTTGGTACACAAATGATGTTATACACACTGCCGTACAAGCCTGTTTCTTTTTTATTTAACAACATATATGGGAGATTGTTATACATCAGCCCATATAGCTCTCCTGCATTCATATTTATTTATTTAATTTTGAAAAGGCAATGTATTCATTGTTCAAATATATATAATAAAATCTATTAAATCTATCCATCTATTAACGCTATTATCTGTCTACCAGTTGAAGGAATACAGAGAAAAATTTCCCTCTCAAGTAGCTATGCTTATTAATTTTTATATCCTTCTAGAGTTTCTTTATATATATGTGTATATATATGTATATATGTATACATATACACACACACACTCACACACACACTCACTCATGCAAATACATCTATATTCTGATTTATCCCCCTCTTTTACTCAAGAATAATACACTGTATATTCATTTCTACGTCTTGCTTTTTTCGCTTCATGCTATATCCGTTTTTTTTTATTAACTCTATATCCAGATGGTTCCATTTTAGTGCATAAACAACTGTCCTTTCTTATTTATTTTTTTTAAAACAACTGCATATGATACAGTCTTCCATTGTACGGAGGGATCAAAATGTGTCTCATTCTTGCAGAAATTACTATCTTAATGCACTAAATAAGTAATACATGCATAGGCACAAAACTCAGTGGGTACAGAGGGGTATCCAGAGAAAAGTCAATCTCTCCCACTCTGTCTCCGGATCATGCATTTCCTCCATCTGAAGGCAACCACCGTTACCAGTGTCACATTTCCTTCTTGAGATGGTCTGAATAGTGTGTGTGTATGTGTGTGTGCATGTATGCACATGCCCGTGTACACACACACACACACACACTTTTAATTTCTTAATGACTGTGTATAATTCCATTGCATGGATGGACCATAATTTCTGTATTCCGTCCTCTATGATGGGACACTGTAATTAT
Source organism: Dugong dugon (assembly GCA_030035585.1). Classification (NCBI taxonomy): domain Eukaryota; kingdom Metazoa; phylum Chordata; class Mammalia; order Sirenia; family Dugongidae; genus Dugong; species Dugong dugon. The sequence continues at coordinate 26,467,966 of CM057476.1, read as the reverse complement.
TTTCAGTCTTTTGCTCCCCCAAGCAAAGAGACAGCGATTAGTCTTGCACAAACACTTCTACGGTCAGGTGTGAAAATGTCTAGACACATAATCACTGAGTTCAATGGCATGAGTGTTTTACAATTTTGATGGGTATAGCCAAGTTTCCTTTTAATGAGGTTGCCACATACATCTCCATGTGGGGCCCTCAATTCTCAGTGTCTGGACTGGCTCAGAAGGGTTGGGAAGTCACAGGGAAGCCTGCCTCCAAGCCTTTGCTCAGCTTTCCCTTGCACACCCCTCCTTCCAAGTGTCCTCCCCAGCCTTGGCTTCATGACCAGCCTTCTGTGGGCAGTGTGCTTGCTCCTGCAGCTCCATTCACAGGCCATGTATATCTCCAAGTCCTTATGCCCCAAAGAGTCTTCTCAAATATATCTGAGCAATGCTGGGCTGAACAAAAACATGTCTCTACCGCATGACTTTTCAAAGCCTTTAATATGCTAAGATACCATAGTACTTTTATCAAAACTGGGGAAGTTGACATTGGTACCGTATTATTAACTGTACTACCGATTTTACTTGGATTTTGCCAGTTTTTTCACTCAAGTGGATCTAATCCAGGTTACCATGTTGCATTTGGTTGTCCTGTTTCCCTGTTGTTGTTGATGTGTTGTTGAGATCTCTAAGAGTTGTTAGGGTATGTAGGGTTCATCAAACTGCTTTGATCACACAGTGGTGGAGAGACTGACATGATTTCACTGCTTCGTTGTATTGAAGGGGAGCCTGAAGCCCAGAGAAGGAATGTGACCTGTCCAAGGTCACACAGCAATGGTGGAGATCTGGATTGTCAGCCCTGACTGTGGCAGTGACAACAATGGAGTGCCCAGTGATCCTTCCCTGTGCTAGCAATTCTGAAATGTGGAGCCTCAAGATGTCCAAGCGCCCTTGAGGGACACCAAGAGATGTGAACTCATTAAGTTCAAAATAATTGCACAGTACCCTTCAAAAGTGTCAAGTTCATGTAAACAAGGTAAGATGAGAAACTGTCACAGACTGCAGGAGACTAGGGAGACATGAAGGAGTGCAGGTGGCATGATGTTTAAGCGCTCGGCTGCTAACAGAAAAGTCAGTGGTTCGAACTCACCAGCGGTTCCCCAAGAAAAAAAGACCTGGTGATCTGCTCCCATAAAGAGTACAGCCTCGGAACCCCTATTGGGCAGGTCTACTCTGCCACATGGGGTTGCTATTAGTTGGGATTGACTTGGCGGCACCCAACAACAACAGGGAGACGTGATGATCAAATGCAACATCGTATCCACTTCAGTGAAAAATGGGTGAAATCCAAGTAAAATTTGGAGTATAATTAATAGTATGGTAGCAATGTCAACTTCTTAGTTTTGACGAATGTACTATGGTTATGTAAATTATTAACATTGGGAGAAGCTGGGTGAAGACAGACGGGACCTCTCTGTGTCACCTTTGCAAGTCTTCAATAAATCGATAATTATTTCAAAATAAAAAATCTAAAAAAGTGGATGCATGTATTATTTATGCCAAAGCAAACACCATCATACACTGGATTCAACCATAGATAAACAGAAGCAGGCGCAAAATAGTTTAGAGTACTGTATGAAAATATCTCTGGAAAAATACACAAAAATATTGATGACCTAGGTTACTTGTAGGTTCCTTGGCTGGAGTAAAAGGAGGGAGACTTTTCACAGTGTATCCTTGAATACCTTTTTGGATTTTGAACCATGTAAATGCATTTTCTTTTCAACAATTACATTTTAAAAATAAGGAAGAAAAATCTTAACGGAAAAATTTCAATTTTGACTTCTTTTTTCCTTTAGCAAATAGAGTGAATGTAGTAGTAACAATAGTAACTGTTGCTGTATTTATTGGAGTTCCTGTTATATGCCCGGAGTCCCTGGGTGGCACAAATAATAGTTAAGTGCTGGACTATTAACTGAAAGGTTGGCAGTTTGAATGCACTCACAGGCGCCTGGGAATAAGTCCTGGCGATCTGCTTCCAGAAGGTTGCAGCCTTGAAAACCTCATGGAGCAGTTCTCCTCTGCACATGCAGGATTGCCATGAGTCAGAATCAACTACGCAGAAACTAACAACATAACAATAACATTACATGCCGGGCACTATGGTGAGCACTGAATGGGAATTATTTTGTTGCATCCCCTCCACAATGTATGACTCCTGTTTTACAGAAGGACCACTTGCCCAGGGTGTCACTCAGTAAGTGACAGAGCTGGGATTTGAGGCTAAGTCTACCTCGTTCCAGAATCTGAGCTTTTAACTGCTGGTTCTATCCCTATGGGATAAAGATGTTCACAGGAGGCTATGGGAGCAGACAAAATGGGGCCCACAGTAGAAGCTGTTGGGGCCCTGCCCATGTTATCCCGCCCGAACCGTTTCAATGCATGATAGCCTATCTTCCACATTTCCGCATTTCTTTGCCTAAGGGGCCACCAGAGCCTACACTGCCTGCCCTGTGATCAGCTGGAAGTGCTAGAGAATTATGCCCCTGCCAATGACTAATAGGAATTGGTGTATTAATATCTCAGCTCGGTTGGCCCTCAGGAGGGATCACTTTGAGGTGTGTGTTCTACACTATCACCCAAAGGTCCTCAGCAGGACTGAGCCTTGGTTGCTCACAGTGGTAACTTTTTGGATAACACAGCCTTCATTGGATTCCTTCCCTCTCTGTTTCACTTCCCTTCTTTCCTACTACCATTGTTTGGGCTCTTCCCCCAAATAAACTACTTGTACCCAAATATTCATCTCAGAGTCTGCTTCTGGGAGCTACCAGGCTAAGACAGATCCCTAAGAGGAGAGGTAGAGAAGACTGCCAAGTGGAGGTGAACTTGATTTATTTCTACTTTAAAAAAAATGGGGGTATACTTTATATGCAGTGAAATGCTTCATCTATTAAGTATACAGTTAGATCAGGGCACGTGTGATAAAGACATGCCTTGTATTAACCCATATCCCTATCAAGACACGAGCATTCCCATCACCCCAGAAAGCTCCCCTGTGCCCCTTCCCATGCAACCCATCATTCCCAGAAGCAAACACTGCTCTGATTCCTATCACTGTAGGTCAGTTTTTCCTATTTTAGGAACCATGCAGTATGTACTCTTGTGTCTGGCTTCTTTCACTCAATATGATGCTTTTGAGATTTATCTATGTTGTAACATGTGTCAATAGCTTATTCCTTTTTATTACTGAATAATATTCCATTCCATAAATATTTTTAAATTTTTTATCTATTGTCTTGTTGATGAACATTTGAGATATTTCTGGGTTTTTCTTGTTATAGATAAAGCTCCTGTGAACATTCTTGCACAACACTTTTTGAGGATTAAGGTTCTCATTTCCTTTGGGTAAATTCCTTGGAACTGGATTACTGAGTCATATAATAAGTGTGTGTTTAACTTTTTAAGAAACTGCTAAAACATTTCCAAAGTGGCTGTACTATTTGCATTCCCACCAGCAAAGTACAAGCATTCCAGTTCCTCCCCACCCCTGCCAACATTTGATGTTGTCAGTCGTCTTCCATTTTACCCATTCAACTGGGTGTGTACTGGTGAGCTGGGCTTTGAAGCGTGGGAAAATATAGGTTCCCAGAGACTTAGGCAAGTCAAAAGAGAGCAATTCCCAAATAGCATTGTAGTTGCCAAATATAGGCAATTTCTTTGACAACTTCAACAAAACGCAAAGCCCTATGTGGTAAGCCAACTCTAAATAAGTTTTTTCCTGTTTTGCATTCTGTTGCTGGCAGCAGACAGCATCACCTTTTGGACTTACGTCAGGGACAAATCTAGTTCTGAGTTCTTAGTCCCTCAGGTGTGGGTAGGTAATTTCTTTTTCTTTTAAAAACCCTTATCTTTCTGCTTCTATTGGGCCAGAGTATTTAGGTTATTCACAGAGTATAGGACGATTTTATGAGAAGCTTGACAGCATGTACTGAGCGATGATATGCTGTTGCAGGCAAAGACTGGTGCAGCCAGGGAGCTGCAGAACGAGGGGTCAGCATAGACAGTGACCAATCTCGCATTCCGCTCTTCCGGCCAACCCTCACTCTCTGAGTCTGCTTTTTGGAAGCTTGCCCCCCAGTTGGTGCCATTCATCAACTTCCATCACCAGAAGAATAAAATGCACGCTCCTCAAACCCTCGTGTGGCCAGACCACTGCTGACTTCTCCACCTCATCTCTCATCTTCTCCTTCTCTATGTCCTAGCTCCTTTGATTATTATGATTTCGATATTATTACTATTAACTAAAGTCCATACTTTATTCATTTTCTTAGTTTTTACCTAATGTTCTTTTTCTGTTCCAGGACCCCATCCTGGACACCATATTAGATTTAGTTATTGTGTTAAGGAGTTAAGCTCCTCTTGGCTGTGACAATTTCTCGGACTTCCCTTATTTTGGTGACCTTAATGATTCTGGGAAGTCCTGGTCAGGTATTTTCTAGTATGGCCTTCAATTGGGATTTTTCTGATGTTTTTCTCATCAGAAATAGGGTTATGGGTTTTGAGGAGGAAGGACACAGAAGTTAAGTGCCATTTTCATCATATCGTATCTGGGAATGTATTTACTGTCAACAAGACTTAACACTGTTGGCTCCTTTGGTGTCTAAAACTCACTAAACTTGCACTTGCCTCAGGGCCTTTGCACTTGCTGTTACTGCTGCCTAGAATGCTCTTTCTCCTCCTCTTTATGACTAGACTTATTAATCTTGGTCTCTTCAGCATTTTTGCTATCTCTTCAGAGATTAATCCCCCTAATCACCAAATCAAAGTAATTTCTTCATAAAGCTACTACTTTAAATGAGATGAGCTTCCCAGGTTTTTTTTTTGAATAAAGATTCCAGCAGATTCATAGGCTTTTCCCCCTCATCAGTCTTGAGGGAGAAGAAAGTGCCAATGACTCACCTGTGATTTGATGGTAAAGTGCTACATGTCTTCTTCTGTTGCCCATTGCAATATCATTATGAGGCTGTCCATTATGAGGTAAGAAAACCGATCAGAATGAAGTGATTCCCTTTGAAAGTTATTTTCACAGGATGTGGTAACCATCTCTAAAGTCTTAGGAGTTTTTCAAGACTTCTTTGCTCACCATATGCTTTGAACAACAAGTTCATACCAGTTAGAAATATTCACACAAGCCTCCACATTGCGCTGAAATACAAGATCGCATGCTCCTACGAAGGCTGTCCATTCCACGCCTCATCCCATCTGAGTCCTCGCCCTCTGCTTTCTGATGGAAGAGTATATCTGTCCCTTGGTCACTGCAGGGGAGAGGAGCCTTCCGCTTCATCTCCTCCTGAGACTCCTTCTTGTAAGTGTGAAGACTCGCACGGTTAAGGCCAGCCTCTGGAATTTCATTATTTGGCATTATAATAAAAAAAAATAGGCTCCTTGAACTTGATTGTACTGGCAGAAATGGAGAAGGTGATGAGAAGGATTTTATCTAAGAGCAGTGAAATAAGGATCGTATAACATGAATCTTCCACAGAACTTGCCACACTCTGACTATTTTACTTATCTGAGTAGGAGAGTGGGAAGGTGATACAGGGAAGAGAAGGAGCCAGTACAGGGTATACTGACAAGTAGGTTACTACTGCGGGCAATTGAAGCTCAGTCCCATGGAGACCTCAGGGAGCCTGTGTAGAGCACACCTCTGGTTGTCTCATCCAAAGAGTAAGGGAGCTGGGGTACTCACCCATCATATCGCATCAGTCATTGGTTGAGGGATGCCCTGGGGAGAGGCGAGATAAGTCCCTGGCACTTCCTGTATGCCCTGTATCTGGGATGATCATGTCTGGTAGCCAGAGATAGTCCTGGAGCAGACAGTCACGTATACTTGCTGTTGGGTCAGTGGGCATGGGGACAGTGGGTGCCAATGGGATAGGGAAGAGATAGTGACAGTGCCTGCTACAGCAATGGCAGCATCAGTCAACCCATCCCATTGCCGTCAACTCAATTCCAACTCATAGTGACCCTATAAGACAGAGTACAACTGCCTCATAGGGTTTCCAAGGCTGGAATCTTTATGGAAACAGACTGACACATCTTTCTCCCTTGGAGTGGCTGGTGGGTGCGAACCACCAACCTTTTGGTTAGCAGCTGGGCACTTACCCACTGCTCCTCTAGGGCTCCTTAGCAGCAAAAACAGTGGCTATTATTGACTGAGAACAATGTGCGAGGCCCCCTGCTTGGAACTTTATATGCAATAATTTTTTTAAATTCTCACAGTGACCCTGGAAGAGATGGACTCTCATGATCCTTATTTTACAGAGAAGTGAAGCAACTTTCATACGTTCTAACAGTTACTAAATGAGGGACCTGGGATTCAAACTCAGATTGCTTTGACTCTAAAGGCTAAAATAAGTGCTGTGCTGAATCTCCTGTTCATTTTAGACCCTCATCTTAAAGGGAGAAATGAGAAGTTGAGAAACAGAGCATTTCTCAGGCACTGGCTGAGAACAGGAAACATTGGGTCCTCACCACACACCTCTGAGGAAGGCATGGTTATTACTAACCCCTGTTCTACAGATCCATCCTCCATCTGTCAGTTTGTCGTACGGTGGTGGCTTATGTGTTGCTGAGATGTTGAAGCTACGTCACTGGTATCTCAAATACCAGTAGGGTCGCCCATGGTGCCACAGGTTTCAGCGGATCTTCCAGACTGAGACAGAGTAGGATGAAGGGCCTGGTGATCTACTTCCAAAAATCAGCCAGTGAAAACCCTGCGGGCCACAGCAGAATATTGTCTGAGACTTTTGCTCACTTACTTTGGACACATCATCAGGAGGGGCCAATCACTGGAGAAGGGCATCATGTTTGGTTAAGTGAAGGTGAGGGAAACCCTCAATGAGATGGGTTGGCACAATGACTGCAACAATGGATGATTGTGAAGATGACTCAGGACCAGCGTACGTTTTCTTCTGTTGTACATGAAGTTGCCATGAGTCAGAGCTGGCTGGATGGCAGCTAGTGACAACAACAACAGTTCTACAGATGAGGAAACTGAGGTTCAGAGAGGTAAAATGACTCGCCCAAGGTCACTCCACTGGTAAGTGGCTGAGCTGGTACTGAAACCCAGGTATCTTTGCTCTTAGCCATTTCTCTTGACTGCCTCAGTTTCTCTCACAGATCCTTTGCTACAGTGACGTGGATGTCCAAGGCGGGCCAAGGGGATGTGATGTGGGCACACAGCCCCCCAGCATATAGAAATGCTAGAATGTCAACAGAGTTGGTACAGAATCACGGGCAAGAGCATGGACTCTGGGGCCAGACTGCCTGGGCTTGAATCCCTGTGCCACTATATGTTGTTGGGGCAGTTCTTTAGCCTTTCTGAGTCTCAGTTTCCACATCTGTAAAATGGGAACAACCATAGTGTCTCCATGCTACCGTGAATATCGATTGAAATAAGACATAGAAAGCTCTTAGCACAGTCATAGACGTAGAGTAAGCATTTACTACGTCCATATTGTCCCCGCATGGGCTTTGGATTCTAGCCCGATGGCCTCCATGGGGGCAAAAGATTTGTGTTTGACTACTAACCTAAAGGTTGGAGGTTTGAACCCACCCAGTGGAGCCATGAAAGAAAGGCCTGGTGATCTGCTTCTGTAAAGATTACAGCCAAGAAATCCCTATGGGGCAGTTCTACTCTGTAACAGATGCGGTCACCAGGAGTTGGAGTCGGAATCGACTGAATGGCAATGAGTTTGGTTTTTTTTTTTTTTGTTTGTTTCTGCTGGCTTCCATGGGGTGGGGGGCGGGTAGATGGGGATATTCCTATGGGAGTGCTCTGTGATGTCCAGGAAAGCTAGGGATCACAGGGCAGGTGATGAAAGGCAGTTGGGGGCCACATTGAGATGGCCCAGGAGAGCTTTTGCCATTTTGTTCACTTGTCCCTGGTCAAGTTTTCCTCCTCCTCCAAAGTGGTAGTGATCCAGGGGACACTGTCTCTCGGATGCCACTTCTGGCTCCTCTCCAAATCCACACTCTTCTCCCCTGTCCCAGCCAGGCCCCTCAGCCGGTTATTTTTGTTAACCATAAACACAGATCCTGTAATCTCCCCTCTCCTACGGCGCTTGCCCCTTGATTTAAGCTGCCTGCCCTTTCCCTTTCATCATCCCTGGGCCCCTCCTGTTGTATATCTTCCCGTTTATCTACTTCCCTGCAGTCATCGGACTCCTGGCGATCGATATGTGGGGGGAGATGTCAGGGCTCCGCTGGCCTCCGTGCTCGCTCTTCTTCTTGGGAGCCCGGGCCAGTATTTCTTGTTAAACTACTGTCTTGCCATATTCGGTTTCTCATTAGGTTTCTGCCCAGGCACGGTAGTATTTCTTGTTCCTCGGCCGCACAACCTGGAGATCCCTAGTAATTCTTAAATGGCGAGGCAGGGAGGCGCATCTTTAAGGCACTGTGGGATCCATTTGGCCAGGAACAGAATGGCACTTGGGCAGAAGTGTGGTGGGAAGTGGCCCGTGGCTCCCATAGGTGGGTTCTGGAGGATCCTTTGCTCATGTATGCCCTACTGCTCCTGGTACTTTGTATCATCTGACGTCTGAGCTATTGCAAAAACCAAACAGGTTGCCGCAGAGTGTATTCTGACTCATGGTGACCCCATGTGTGTCAGAGTAGAACTGTGCTCCATAGTGTTGTCAAGGGCTGATTTGTTGGAAGCAGATTACCAGGCCTTTCTTCCTAGGAACCTCTGGGTAAACTCGAACCTCCATCCATTTTGTCAGCAGCTGAGCATGTTAACTGTTTGCACCCCCCAGGGATACTAAGTCATTGCAACAGGCTCATAACTGGTTTCCCTAGTGCTAGCCTCCTCTTGCATTGTTTTGCTGGAAGGTCTGGGTAAGAGTCCAGTTCTCCATCAACTCAGATGTGGATTCAGCCAAGTCACTCCACCCCCATCTCACCTGCAGATGCAATGATTTCTCTTGATGGTCTTATAGCCCCCTTACTGTTTGGAGACGCTGATATCTTGTAAACAAGCACTCAGTTGGACACTTGTACACCAGTGTTCACTGCAGCACAATTCACAGTAGCCAAACGGTGGAGACAACCGAGATGTCCATCAAAACAGATGAAGGGATAAACAAAATGTGGTCGATCCGTACAATGGAGTATTATTCAGCCATAAAGATAAATGAAGTTCTGATACATGCTACAGCTTGAGTGAACCTTGAAAACATTATGCTCAGTGAAATAAGCCAGACACGAAAGGACAAAGATTGTATGACCCTGTTGTTGTCAGGTGTGGCCAAGTTGGTTCCGACTCAGCGATCTTACGTACAACAGAAGAAATACTGCTCGGTCCCGCGCCATCCTCACAATCGTTGCTATGTTTGAGCCCATTGTGGCCGCCACTGTGTCCCTCCATCCCTTTAAGGGTCTTCCTCTTTTTTGCTGACCCTCTCCTTTAACAAGCATGATGTCCTTCTCCAGGGACTGGGCCCTCTTGATAACATGTCCAAAGTATGCGAGACAAAGTCTTGCCATCCTTGCTTCTAAGGAGCATTCTGGCTGTACTTCCCAAGACAGATTTGTTTGTTCTTTTGGCAGTCCATGGTATATCCAATATTCTTCACCAACACCATAATTCAAATGCATCAGTTCTTCTTCAGTCTTCCTTATTCATTGGGCATGTATGACCCTACTTATATGAAATATAAAACCACGAAAACCAAACCCATTGTCATCGAGCTGATTCCGACTCATAGTGACCCTATAGGACAGAGTAGAACTGCCCTGTAGGGTTTCCAAGGACTGACAGGTGGATTTGAACTGCCGACCTTTTGGTTAGCAGTCAAGTTCTTAACCACTTAGCAACCAGGGCTCCATATGAAATATATAGTATAGGTAAATGCATAGAAACAAAAGCAGATTAGTGGTTCATCGGCTGGTAGAAGGGTTTCTGATTGGGTTGAAAATCTTTTGGAAGTCGATACTGGTGATGGTTGCACAATATGGTGAATGTAATTAATGTCACTGAATTGTGCACTTAAAAATTGTTAAAATGGAAAATTTTTGTGTTACATCTGTTTTATCACAATTAAAAACAAAAAAAACACAACAAAAAACCTCCAGTGTGGTGTGAGTCTATGACCTCCAAGGAGGGATAAGTCAGTCAAAGAAAGGCGCACAACAGCTAAGTTTCTTCCATTTTAATCCAAGGCTAAACTATGCTGAGCCCTGCTATGTCAAGTCCTGCTGTAGCAAGCAGCTTAGAGTTATCTGTGAGTTGCGTGGGGCTAGTCTGCTACTAATGGTACTTTTTCTCTGCATTGAGATCACATCATGCTTAGATTCAGATGTCATAGTTTTGGGTAGTGGGCTTCTCTCTCTCTGTATTTTTTAAATGTGCAGAAGTATTCCCCCTGCCCCTTAGGGATGGTAACAGTGGGAGCAGATATACAGCATTTCTGCCATGATGTAGGGGCTGCTGCGGGTGCGTGGCTGCTCTCCCAGGAGACACCGGAGGGTGTAAACCTTTGCTCTTCATTGTTGGCGCTGGTCTTCATGGATGTTTGTTGGCCTTTCCAAAAATCCCTGCAAAGCAAGGGTTCTCAACCAGGGGTGATTTTGTGTCCCCCTCCTAGAGGACATTAGGCAACGTCTGGAGACATTTTTGGTTGCCATGACGAGCGGGGTGCTAATGGCATCTAGGGGGCAAAGGCTAAGGATGCCACTAAGCACCCTCCAATACACAGGATGGTCCCTTAGAGAGTTATCTAGCCCTAAATGCCAATAGTGATGAGGCGGAGAAACCCTATTATAGCGGGAGCTGAATCATGGGGCATTTGTCTTGGACTCTTCCTCTTCCTGAATACTTGAATTTTCTTTACTACCTCTTGCTGTATAATTATCCAGACTCTTCAATACCCCCAGGGATGGGGAACTCATTGCCTGTTCTGAAGCCAGGCAGGCTGGGGCTTGAATCAGGCTCTCCATTTCTAGCTGTGTGAGTCTGGACTTCCCCACAGGTGGGAATGGCTTCACCGCCCTGGGCCTCAGCTTCCTCTGGGACGGTGGGATTAGCAGCAACCCTGCTTCACAGATTGTGTGGGGATTGGATGAGATGATGCCCGTAAACCAGCTAGCTCAGTGGTTGGCATAGAGTGAGTCCTCAATAAATATTTGCTGCTGTGAAGGCCTTGCCCACCTAGTTCTTCACCTGGGTTGTGGTGGGTTGGCAGCAGATGAACTACAGGGTCTCTCTGGCCTTGAAAATTCAAGAAATTCAGACAAGCTAAGCACTGAATGAAGAAAGAAAATGGTCTTTGAGGAGAACTTTCCCTTTGAGGTTGTTTCATTCCATTGCTTGCTCCTAAACATTTTTGGGGATGGTCTCTGAGGGTGTTGGGAAGAAAACCAAACCAAATCAGTTGCCGTCAAGTTGATTCTGACTCACAGCGATTCCATGGGTTTCAGAGTAAAACTGTGCTCCGTGGAGTTTCAGTGACTGAACTTTTGGAAGTAGATTGCCAGGTCTTCCTTCTGAGGTGCCCCTGGGTGGATGTGAACTGCCAACCTTTCAGTTAGTAGCTGAGGGCTTAACTGTTTGCATGACCCAGGGACTTTAAGGGGTTGGGAGGAGACCTTATATCATGGCTTTATAATCAACTGTGAAAGTGGACAGGCTTCCTCATGAAGGAAGTGACTGGGGGGTCAGTGAAACTGGAGGAAGGGGGAGATGGCTCTGAAGCCCACCACTCATTCTATTTTACTGAGGGTCAACTTGCCAGGCATAGGGCACCATAATGCACCCAAGCGTGGGCTTGGGTCCCAGCAGGACCTAGTTCTCAAGACTAGAAGTTGGTGAGATGGGGAGAAAAGAGGGAAATGAGAAGACTTCCCAGATGAGCCCAAACAACTAGGTCCAGAAAGCCCTGCACCCCTGGAAGGACTGCTTAGCACCCTCCTTCTGCTCTCCCAACACCCCCCTGACTGTCAGTATGTCGTACTTGGCAGCTTGCATGTTGCTGTGATGCTGTAAGCTATGCCAGTGGTATTTCAAATACCAAGAGGGTCACCTATGGTGGACAGGTTTCGGTGGAGCTTCCAGATTAAGACGAACTAGGAAGAAAGGCCTGGAGATCTACTTCCAAAAATTAGCCAGTGCAAACCTTATGAATCATGACCAAACATTGTCTGACTTGTTTCCTTGGGACCCATCATCAGGAGGTATCAATCACTGGAGGAGGACGTTGTGTTTGGTAAAGTAGAGGGCCATCAAGGGCCTAGAAGATCCTTGGTGAGATGGATTGGCACAATAGCTGCAACAATGAACTTACTGGCAATTGTGAGGATGATGCAGGATCAGGCAACATTTCCTTCTGTTGTGCATAAGGTCACTATGAATCGGAGTCTACTGACGGCAGCTATCTATCTATCTGTCTGTCTGTCTATCTTATCTATCTACTCATCCATCCATCCATCCATCCGTCCGTCCATCTGTCTATATATCTCTGCTTTTCCAAATGGGTGACTCTGGAAGGACAGTACGGCTTGGGTTTGGGGAGTGTGGGTGAGCTCAGGTCCAGGCTTTTGGCCTTTGAGAGGTGACTCTCACTCCTCCATTCTAATAACTGCCAACACGTGTAAAGCTCTCATTCCACGTAGACTCCATGTGAATTCTCATCTCTGGTCCTCAGAACAGTCCTCTGAGAGAGGTGCTGTTCTCACCCCCATTTAATGGATGAGGAAACTGAGGCTTGGAGAAGTGATGCCCCTTGCCCAAGGTCACTCGATGAGAAGGGACACGGATGGACTTAGCCCTGGCTGCAGAGTCCACGCCCTAGGCTCCTTCTCTTGTGCTCTCCGGCAGGGTCTGCCCTGTGGACAAGTTATTTGCACGCTCCCTGCTTAGCCTCCATCCATCACCTCTCGGCCCAGGACCCTCTGTGTGAGAACCAACTGTTGACGCTATTTAATAGCGCCTAGAGTCTGATGGTGATAACTTGTGACCTGGCCAAGGCAGGGTGTATTATTATTCAAAGTCAATACGAAGTAGGTGACGTAGCATAGAGGGCGAAGTGGACTAGGACGAGGCAGCCTACGGGGTGCAGGGACACTGAGCCCACCTCCCCCACCACCCCGTAACCCACAACAGAGGCCAGCTGGCTTCCAGGGACAAGTGCACAAGACATGTTGCCCTGCGGAGAAAAGGGAAAAATGAGAGATGAGAGAGAAACCAGCAAGAGATGGGAGGAAGAAGGTGGGGGTGGGGGTGGGGCGGGGGAGAAAGGAGAGATGACAGGTATGACTGATTGTATGACGGAGTATTGAGCTCTTGGTATGTGACAGAGGTTGTGCTAACTGCTTTCACACCCATTACTTCTAATCCACACAACAGCCTTATTTAAGTCTGCTGTTGTTAGGTGCCATCGAGTCTATTCCGACTCACCGAGACCCCATGTGTTACAGAGCTGAACTGCCCCACAGGGTTTTCTAGGTTGTGATCTTTACGGGAGCAGATCGCCAGGACTTTTTCCTGAGGAGCAGCTGGGTGGATTCAAAACACCAACGTTTCAGTTAGCAGCTGAGCAATTAACCGTTTATGCCACCAGGGCTTTATAAGGCAGATATCATTTATTTCTACTCAATATATCAATAAATGAAGTCTCAGATTCAAGTGGATTTTTCAACCTCAGAGAACTAGCCAGTGACCAAAGCTCGGGTTTAAACCCGAGTTTAACACCCTGCAGGAGAGGGAAATTCTGCCCATCTGTTTCTCCTTGTGTGTGTTTGAAAGAGCACACACTCTGGAGTCAGAGTGCCCTGGGTTCAAGTTCCATCTCTGCCTCTTGTAGGCTGTGTAACCTTGAATATGCCATATCATCTTTCCGAGCTTTATTTTCCTCACCTGTGTAATAGAAAGGTCCCCAGGTGGTGCAAATGTTTTACACTTGGCTACTAACCTAAACGTTGGTGGTTCAAACCCACCAGCCTTCGGAAGAAAGACCTGATGATCTGCTTCTGCAAGATTACAGTCAAGAAAACCCTGTGGGGTAGTTCTACTCTGACACACATGGGATTGCCATGAGTCAGAATCAACTCAATGGTAATATATATATATTTTTTTGTCTAATAGAAATGATAACCCCACAGATGTTCACAAGGTAGTTGTGGAGATCAAGTGAGTTAACCCAAAGGAAAGCACATTCTAAATTGTAAAGTGTTATGCTTGTTCAAGGGATTATGTTTATTATCATCATTTCTGGTTTCAAGACACTGGTCTTTTCAGTTCCAAGATCATCATGTGGCCCTGGTATCAGATCTGCTTAGCCTTTTGGGTAACAGCTTGAATTCTGCAGCCCTTTCTAATTCCCATCAGCCTGGGCTCATCACAGCAGCCTTGTGCCTCTTTCCACTGCTGGAGTCTCTGGGTGTCCCCTGCTGGGCCGCAGCCCTTGTGCTCCAATCACCACAGCCTTGCTTTGTGCCTTCGTTGGACCTGATACAGTCAATTCTGGGAGACACCAGTGTCCCATGTCCCTGATGTTACACATTTTCTAAGTGGGTGGCCATGGTAAAGAGCTTATATGGCCTCGTCATGAATCGAATTATGTTCCCCCAAAAATGTGTGTATCAATTTGGTTGGGCCATGATTCCCAGGATTGTGTGGTTGTCCACCATTTTGTGATTATAATTTTATGTTAAAGAGGATTAGGGTGGGATTGTAACACCCTTACTAAGGTCACATCCCTGATCCAATGTAAAGGGAGTTTCCCTGGGGTGTAACCTCCACCACCTTTTATCTCTCAAGACATAAAAAGGAAAGGGAAGAGAGCAGAGAGAGGGAAACTCATACTATCAAGAAAGCAGTGCTGGGAGCAGAGTGTGTCCTTTGGATCCGAGGTTCCTGCGCCGAGAAGCTCCCAGACCAAGGGATGACTGATGACAAGGACCTTCCTCCAGAGCCAACAGAGAGAGAGACCCTTCCCCTGGAGCTGGCACCCTGAATTCAGACTTCTAGCCTACTGGACTGTGAGAGAATGAACTTCTCTTTGTTAAAGCCATCCACTTGTGGTATCTCTGTTATAGCAGCACTAGATGACTCAGACATGCCTTTTCACTCAGTCCCCATTCATTGATTCATTCCTTTGGTTATTTGTGTGTCCCTCCCTGCAATGATCTGTCATCCATTCCTCCTATTCAACAGATGTTTACTCAGCACTTCTATGTATAGTTGCTGAGGATATAAAGACAATAGCTGCCATTTTTGAGCAGTAGTGATGAGCTAGGCATTAAGTTTTATGCTTTATTCACCTTATGTCATCTAATCCTTACGATAACTCCTCAAGAAAGTGATTATCATCCCTCCAATGAAGAAACTGAGTCTAAGAGAGTGTATTAGTTAACTGTTGCTGAGTAACAAATCTCCCACAAATTCAGTGGCTCAAAGCAACCATCGTTTAGTATTGCCCACATGTTGGCAACTTAGTTAACTCATGGTGACCCCAAGTGTGCAGAGTAGAACTGTGCTCCAAAGTGTTTGCAATGGCTGAGATCTTTTGGAAGCAGATTGCCCGGCCTTCTTTCCAACATACCTCTGGATGGGTTCCAACAGCCAACCTTTTGGTTAGTAGTCAAGGGCTTAACTGTTTGCGTCCCCCAGGGACTACCTGAAAGTTGGGTAGGGTTGGTTTATCAAGGCTGGGCTCTGCCAGGGCAGCTTGGTGGGGATGGCTCAGCTCCACGTGTCTCCAACCCCCCTCCTGGGAGCAGCAGGCCAGCTCAGGGGTGTACTTTTCAAGGCATCCACCCTTGGATATGTAAAAGAACAGGCTGTGCAAGGAGTGCAAAGCCTCTTCTGGAGTAGGTATACTGTCACTTTCTCCCCATTCTTTCTGTTTCCCAAAGCAAGTCACACAGCCAAACCTAAAGTCAAGGAACAGGGAAATATACTCTGTTCCCTTTAGTGGGATGAATTGTGAAGTTGCATGGAAATAGGGTCTGGATAGAGAAGGGGTGAAGAATTGGGGCTAATGTGATCTACAGAGTCCCTAGGTGGTGCAAACTGTTAACATGCTCATTTGCTAACCAAAAGGTTAGAGATTTGAGTCCAACAGCAGGTACCTCAGAAGAAAGGCCTGGAAATCTACTTTTGGAAAGTCAGTCATTGAAAACCCTATAGAGCACTGTTCTACTTTGACACGCATGAGGTCGACATAAGTTAGAATTGACTCTACAGCAACTGGTTTTTGGTTAATGTAATCTAGCACAAGGTTTTTAAAAGATGCCGTATTTAATAACAGAATTTTTTCTTTCTTATTTTTTATTGTACTTTAGATGAAGGTTTACAGAACAAACTAGCTTCTCATTAAACAATTAGAATGTATATTGTTTTGTGACATTGGTTGCCAATCCCACAACATGTCAACACTCTCCCCTTCTCGACCTTGGGTTTCCTGTTACCAGCTTTCCTGTCCCCTCCTGCCTTCTAGTCCTTGCCCCTGGGCTGGTGTGCCCATTTAGTCTCATTTTAATAACAGAATTTTTTAAGATCAAAATTTCCAAGTGGTAGGGCTGGAATGCAATCCAAGGATGTTGAACTCCAACTCCTAAGCTTGTCTGATTTTATTCCTCTGCTTCTCAAAGATGAAACACCCAAGTCTCTACTCTCAAGGTGCTCATGGTCTAGACAGGAGGGACCCAGGGATAAACAAGCACTTGCAGTAAAATGCTCCCAGCACCATGATGATGTGTGCAAGGAGAATAGTTGGGGTGAAGAGGCGGGAAGGGTCAGTACTACCTGCTTATGGATGGGATGGCCACCAAAAAAATTTTTCTAGAGGAGCTGACATTTGAGTGGCATCCTAAAATTAAGGAGAAGGGAGAGGACACTCCATGGCTGGCTAAGGGAGCAGAGAGGCAAAGTTCTGGAGGTTGGCTGGTGATGACCAGCTCAGGGAGCTACATGCAATCCAATAAGATTGGAACACAGTTGCCAGGGATGCGGGTGAGGGTGCTGAAGTGGGAGAAGAGTCAGTAGTTTTGAAGGGCCTTGGATATAAGGAAAAGGGCTATCTATAAATGAAATTCAGTTCTTTTTACAGATGAGGAAACAGAGGCTCAGAAGGGGGATGGATAAGCCAAAAGTGTCAAGAAGAAAGATAGGCATGCAGACTTGACCTCCATCTCTTAGGAGAGAAAGCCCTGCTGAGAACCTGTCAATGATAAAATGAGAGTTTTACATTGCATACCAAGGAAGACAATACCCAAGGCAGGCCATCTGGAGTCTGGGACTTGGTGGGCATGGGTTGGAGAATAGCAGGCCAGGACCGGGGTTGGGGGGGAGGGACAAAGAGTCTGGGAGTGAGTGTGGGGCATAAGCCAGTCACCCTCACTGCTTCGTGGTTTTCAGCCAGACCAGTGTTGTCTGCAAATTCGCCACTGCAACGAATGGGCTCCCAAATGGAAAGGAAGTGAATGTAATTCCTGCTTTACTACAAGCAACAAAAAATTGCCTTCATACTGGGGAATTCCGGCAGCCACTGGAGGGTCTAAGCAGAGAAGTGACACGGGCAGAGATGGGCCTCAGAGGTCACTGTGGGGAGTGATGTGTGAGATGGCAGTATGGCAGCAAATCACTAGCTGAGGTCCAAGCTGATTCCATTAATGAAGGATTCTAATCCTACTGAAGCCTTGTGCCCAGAGGCCACATGTGACAATGGACATGCTTCCTGGGCCAAGTCCTGGTCTCTGGAAGTTCAGTGCTTTGGTCAATTGTTTATTCAAAAAACATTTATTGAGCACCTACTATGTGCCAGACACTGCGCTAGACACTGTGGATGCAGCCATGAACAAACAGAGAATGTATGCCCTCATGGTACTTACAGTCTGAAGGGCTTGGCTGAGGCAAACCTAGTGATTATTTCAAGTACCTGACTGTGTCTGTTTTGCTCCCTTGACCACCAACCCATTTGTCCTGGGCTACAGCTAGCAAGGGGTGAAAGGAGAAGGGCACCTGGACCACTGTGCCTCCCATTGTCATTTAAGTTTTGAACATTAGTGCTTGAAGGGACCTTTGAGTTCTAAGAGTGCACATATATCTTTTTGTCTGGGAAAAACAAATCCCAGAGAGGTCAAGTGGTTTGTTTAAGGACACACAGCATTAGAGATAGAGAGGGGGATCAGGGCTCTTTCCACTACCAAATCTTTTTATATATCTTTGTTTTATTGTTGTTAGGTGCCTATTTTGACTCATAGAGATCCCATGTGACAGAGAAGAACCGCCCTATAGTGTTTTCTAGGCTGTAATCTTTACAAGAACAGATTGCCAGGTCCTTCTCCCAAGGAGATGCTGCATGGGTTCAAACTGTCAACATTTCAATTAGCAGCTGAGCACTTAACTGTTGCACCACTAGTACTCCCATCTTTTCTTTAACTAATAATTATTAAGTGCCTACTATGTGTTGGGCCCTGGAAACATGGATATGAATGTGTTCGATGAAGTCCCTGCTTTCTTGAAACCTTACTGTCAAGTCCAGAGCTATCCAAGAGAACATTCTGTGATCATGGAAATATTCAATATGGCAGCCACAAGCCACATGTAGCTACTGAGCAACTGAAATGTGGCTAGTACAATGGACAAACTGAGTTTTTAATTTTTATTAATTTAAATTTAAATATCTACATGTGACCAGGGACTAGTGTATTGGACAATGCAGGTCTAGTTTACAGTCATATGACCATACGAACAAATACAGAATCACAAACTGTGAAAGATCAGAACAGGTTCGATGATACACAAGAAAAACTCACAGAACTCCAAAGAGTGGTTATGTTCATGGTTGTAGTTTATTACAGTGAAAGGATAAGGATGAAAAATAAATAAATAAAGGAAAAAGGTGCAGAGGGCAAAGTCCACGAGAGATCAGGTACACACTTCCAGAAGTCCTCTCCCAGTGGAATCCTATGGGCAGCACTTACTTTTCTCAGTAACAATGTGTGACAACACACACAAAGTATTGCCAACCATGGAAGCTCACTCAAGGCTTGGTGTCTAGGGTTTTTATTGGGGGTCAGTCACATAGGTGTGGAAACACCTGCATGAGTGACATTAGTTACACCATCTCCAGCCCCTCCAGAGATCAAACTGACACAGTGTGGCCCAAGGCCTCCCCCATAAATCACATTGTTAGCATAAATTATCTGATGTGGCCCAAGGCCCCAGGTATACAAAGATACTCTTATTAGCCCTTCCAAGGGCTTAGAGGTTATCTTCCAGGAACCAATCAAGTCCTTTCTTTGTAATGTGCAGGATTTGAACACCCTAACCCTGGTGAGTTAACCCTTTAGTGCACAACGCAGTGCTGTGAGTGAAAATACCAGGCACTCCCAAGCTTGGGGATTTGGAGATGGTGTTGCTAACCATTTCATCTGCCCTCTCAGTGCCCTGTTCTACCATTAGACTTAGCATCAAGTATAATTATTTGCCTGCCTGCGTACTTGCTCTGTCTGCCTTATTTGCTAAACTAAGCACTACATGAGGGCAATGCATGGGTTTGTCTGGTTTTTGTTGTTTCCTCAGTATTTAGCATACTGTTCTGCAGGGCTGGGGCTAGGGTTAGGCAGGTGAGGCACTTGCCTAAGGTGCAAAAAACTCAATAATCAAGATAAATAGTATTTTACTGCAACATTTAAAAAAATCAAAATTAATGCAAAAAATTCACAATTGAAAACAACATTACAGTTTTAAATGAAGACAGGATCAGTATGACTGCTGATTTTCCCTTTTGCCTCAGGCTGTAATTTGGCTTGGCACTGTCACTCTTCCTGGCACTATTTAAAATGTTGATATTTTGTTCATTTTGGGGTTTTTTGGGGGCATAAATTTGGAATTTTTAAAATATTACATTAAAATATTCATCTTGAGTACTGAATTTTTGGTGCCCCCTTAAATTCTGCACCTGAGGCAGTGACTCACTCTCCTTACCCTTGTCCTGGTCTTGCTGCTCCCTACAGAGTTACCCATTACCTTCAAGTTGATTCCGACTCAGAGTGACCCTATAGGACAGAATAGAACTGCCCCATATGGAGCAGCTGGTGGATTTGAACTTCTGACCTTTTGGTTAACAGCAGAGCTCTTAACCAGTGCACCACCAGGGCTCCTCCCTACAGAGTAGGCCCTCAAAAAATATTTTTTGAATGAATGAAGTATTTTGCTTATTTTTCAAAAGACAACCTGTGAAGTGGATATTCACATCTCTGTTTTTTGAATGAGGAAGTGGAGGCTCAGAGAATGAAGCAACTTGCCCAACACACAGGAGATGAGCCGGGATTCATTCCAGGTGTGTCTTTCTCCAAAGCCTGGGCATTTATTCTCTGCTTCAAGCTGCCTCCCCACCTCCCTGCCTCAGAGCATCCTATTCTGGGGTGGACCCTCCCAGGGGCCCCGCTGGTGGGTGACTTCTCAAGGGAGAGGAGTCCAGTGGTGAGGAGAGAGGAGAAAAATGTCAGGAATTGTAGAGGGCGTAACACACGTTCAGGGTGTCGGATGGAGAAACATGATTGGTGCATTCCAGGCAAGACAAACCCCCCCGCCTTTGTCACTCACTGTAAATTGTCCCCCAATCACTGGACTGACAGAGATGGATTTGCCGGCCCCACAGCACAATTAAGTTTTCTCAGGTGTCTCATGGGGGAAGGAGGCAGTTGGTTTACTTGCAAATGCTTGGGGGTAATTTTCTAATGTCCCCTCCACCATTACGAAAGACTCTGCTCCAATCTCTTATCATATGTAATTCCTAATGATTTCTCTGTTATGTCCTGTTTTATTAAAGCGTCATTGAACTATACCCTATTGATTTAGATTTCACAGACAATTGAAATTTAAATTGACTTCAAATTGAATGTCTCCATGTAATCTCTGTTCTGCAATAAAGATAGATAAAATGCTTCTATTTTTTGATAACAAGTTATACTGGAGGCACATTTTAATTTTGGGAGGGAAGAGAAAAATGTGAGAGTCTTGACTTTCTTTGAAAAGTGGCTGATGGTTCAAGGTCTAGGAGGTTTTTGTTTTTCTCCAGGGCAGGATGCCAGAGCTATAGAATTCTGGAATGTCTGTGCTGACTCACAGATGGGCATAGAAGATGATCTAGTCTGACCCATTAATTAATACAATAAGTGGTCCATCCATAAATCCATCCATTCGTCCAGTGAACACAGCCTGCTTGGAGTGCTGGGGGGTGGGGGTGGTAGAGGGTGGGGGGAAAGAGTGAGGATAGCTTATCCCACTATTGGATGTATGGCTCCAAGCTCACATCATTTGAGGGTTGGGTTCAGAGACACATTGTGGAAAGGTGGGAGATAGAACATTGCAATGAGCAGAGGACGCTGTCATTCAACAATTGTCCACACCCAGGCCAGGACCTTCATTGCTATTACCACTCTCATGATCTCTTTCCCTTTCCCGCCACCATGGAGGACAGCAGTTGGGGAATGGAAGGATGAGTGGAAGGGGAAAGAAGATATCATCCCATGAATTCTCTATTCTTTATGAAGTAGATTATCTAGAAGAGGGAGAATCAATAAAACATCTGTCAGATATTGGAGAGAAGTTGAATTAATCATATCCTTCCAGATCATTCCAGAACAGTTCTAAGTGTGAGCAGCCATTGCTCCTGTTGTTGTTAGTTGCCATTGAGTCAGCTCTGATTCATGGCAACCTTATGTATAATAGAACAAAATGTTTTCTGGTCCTTAGCCATCTTTACGATTGTTGGTATGTTTGAGTCCATTGTTGTGGCTATTGTATTAATCCAGCTCATTGAGGGGTTCCCTTGTTTTCATTGGCCCTTTTCTTTACCAAACATGATATCCTTTGGTAGCAATTAGTCTTTCCTGATGATGTGTTCAAAGTCTCACCATCCTTGCTTCTAAGGAGTGTTCTGGTTGTATCCCTTCTAAGACTGATTTGTTCGGTCTTTTGCCAGTTCATGTTATATTTAATATTCCTCGCCAATACCACAGTTTGAATGCATCAATTCTTTTGTCTTCCTTTTTCATTATCCAACTTTCACATGCATATGAGGTGGCTGAAAAGACCACGGCTTAGGTCAAATGCACCTTAGTCATCAGAGTGACATCTTTGCTTTTTAAAAGTTTAAAGAGGGCTTTTGCAGCAGATATGCCCAATGCAATACATCACTTGATTTCTTGACTACTGCTTCCATGACGTGATTGTTGATTTAAGTAGAATGAAATCATTGACAGAACTCTAGGGAGTTCTATATTCATCATGAAACCTACCCATATGAATACTTGCATTCAAAAGACACAGATTTCCCATCTGCAGGTTGAATGATGGAAGGGACTGGGGACGCCCACTTGCAAGGACCGTACAGTCCTATACACTGTGCACCTCTCATAGCAAAATCTGCTGGAGTTCTCCCAAGAAGGCAGACAATTTGGAGATGAGAGCTCAGGATGAACTCAGGACTTCTGCATTCCCTTTCAACTTCATCTCATCAAGTCCCCATGTTTCCAGTGGCCCAGGAGGGAGCTGGATCTGAGGGACCTTTGAGCTCTGCAGGTGTAAGCAAAAAGCCAGTGTGAGTGTCTCCAGATTTCTCTGTCCCAGTCAAGGAGGAATGGCAGCACAATTTTAAAAAAGTGGAGAAATCCTTATTTTTGTGGAGGTATGGAGGACTCAGGGTGTGTAAAGCAATAAATAGGATTAAACGAAGGATAAAGATGTGACTCATTCATTCAATAGAAACAATAATGCTGCAATGTAGTTCCTAGTCTAGTACAGCAGCCAGAAATGCAAAAGGCCATAACCATCCATAATAAATGCTTATGTGGGATTAATCATGGGGTTACAAGAAGAAAAGAAGAGGAGCACCTGACCTACATGTGGGCATTGGGCATGGCTTCCTGAAGGAAGGGACCTCTAAGCTGACCCCTGTAGGATCAGGAGATAGCCAGGAGAGGGGGCAATGGAGTTAAGAGAGACTTCCAGGAAAGGGGAACAGCATGTGCAAAGGCCCAGAGGTAAGAGGGAGTGAGCTCATTTGGAAGACTGAGGGAAGTCTGATCTGGTGGAAGCATTGAGTTCAGAGTAGAGACTAGTTGGAATGAGGCTCAGAGGTCTCCTGATTTCCACCCCCAGAACTTTACACAGTTAGAATTATGAGGTTATTTGTGGGGTTACTAGTGCCCAGTCTGTTTCCCCCACTGAATTGTCAGCTCTTAAGGGCAGTATATGTCTTGTTCACAGTGGAATCCTTAGGAAACAGCATGGTGCTTAGCACACAGAGGGGCTGTATATATAGGGTTGTGTGAATGAAAGAATGAGGTTAGAGAGGCAGGCAGAAGCCAGACCCCAAAAGGCTTTGAATGCCATGCTAAGTAGTCCAGTTTCTCTCCGTGGTGAGTGACCCAGCGCTGGAATGGGCTATGCTTCAGGCTGCTGAAGATCAAGTAGACAGTGATGGGGCTGGGCCATGAGAAGGACACACTGTGATAAAGATACCCCCAGCAGATGAGGTCTGTCTCTAGAAGTCCAGTGTTAAGAGCTTAAGTAACTTTCTCTGGCATTTACTCCTTATGGTCCTCCACTGGCCAAAAGTCCCCTGGCTCTTCAGGACAGCAGAGGGGCTAGCCCAGAATCTATCCCAGGGGACCTCGAATTCACCCTCTGGGACTACTGAATGCTTGGAGGAAACATGCTTATCACCCTATGTCATGGTTTGAATTATTTCCCCCCAAAAACGTGTGTATAAATTTGGCTTGGCCACGATTCCCAGAATTCTGTGGTTGGCCTCCGTTTTGTGATTGTAATTTTATGTTAAAGAGGATTAGGGTGGGACTGTAACACCACCTTTACCCAGGTCACATCCCTGATCCAATGTAAAGGGAGTTTCCCTGGGGTGTGGCCTACACCACCTTTTATCTCTCAAGAGATAAAAGGTAAGGGAAGCAAGCAGAGAGTTGGGGACCTCATACCATCAAGAAAGCAGTGCTGGGAGCAGAGCGCGTCCTTTGGACCGGGGTCCCTGCACAGAGAAGCTCCTAGTTTGGGGGAACACTGAAGAGAAGAAGGCCGACAGAGAGAAAAAGCCTTCCCCTGGAGCTGACGCCTTGAATTTGGACTTTTAGCCTACTTTACTGTGAATAAATAAATTTCTCTTTGTTAAAGCCATCCACCTGTGGTATTTCTGTTGTAGCAGCATTAGATGACTAAGACACCCTGTATTGCAATTGTATGTTTTATTGCTGGGTGCTCTTTCCCCTACTAGGGTGTGAGCACCTAACATGAGACCTGGCATCAAGTAGACGCTCAGCAAATGTTTTCTGAATTAATGAATAAATGGTTGCAGTACAGACTTACAGGGTCTCAGAGCTGGTAAGTCCTTAGGTACCATTTAGTCTCAACATACATTTTACAGAAAGGGAGGCTGAGGACCAGAAAGGGAAGGGGTCTTTCTCCAGTCCCACTGTGAGTGAACAGAAGACACAAGTCTAGACTCCCTAACCCCTATCCTTTGTCCTATTGGCCCAGTATTAAGTAACCAGACATCTTTTTCCAATCCTTCTATTCCACCTCTTTCCATCCCATCTTATCTGTGAGTTCCCACTCCATCACATTCCATCCTATCCCACAGCATTCCATATCACTCCACTCCATTCAATTTCATTCCACTCTACTCCATTCCACTTCACTGCACTCCACTCCACTCTCTTCCATTCTGCTCCACTCTAGTCCATTCCATTCCATTTCTCTTCATCTTCCATTCCTTTACATTCCATCTTATCCCATTATATCTTATTTCACCTTGTACTATCTCATTCCACTCCACTCCACTCCATTCCATTTTATTCCATTCACTCCATGCCTTTCGATGCTACCCTACTCAATGCCATCCCTACTCATCCCATTCACATTCCTCATGCTTAGAAATACTTACAAAGTGCCTCCTGGATGTGAAGCCCTGGATATTTCAAGAAGAATGAGCTATAAACCCTGACTTTGGAGAGAGAGAACATGTTGCCTTAACAAAGTGCTTGCTTCTACCTCCCAATTGCCTTCTTTAACTTAGCGTTCACTGGAGAAATCGTTCACTGAGGCCAGGGAGAGTAGGATCGGGTGATTGTCTGGTTGCTGATAGGCAGAACTTTGTTTCCTATTTGGATGTTATTTTGGGGTGTATTGCAGGGACTCTTTGCAGAGGAAGATGGGTGGGTGGTTCATAATCAAATCCCTTCCCAAGCTTTAATCTCTACCCTTGAGGAATGCTCAAACCATTTCTCCTGCTTTGCCTCCCAGTTCTCCTGTGGAAGTGTAGGCTTTTCAGGAAGCCAAGAGTTTCAGGAGGACCCTGATAGTTTACTGAACTATAGATGGCTTCTTCCTCTCATGCCTTCTGTTTCTGGCTGGGTTTCTATTCCCAGTAGACGGCCCTTCCCTCTACCCCACATTCTTCTGGCACATGCTCTGCCCAGAACCTCTTTGGTCATGCTCTGATGGGATTCCCTTATACCTGGGCATGATCCAGGCTTGAGTTTGCCCTGCCCCATTACATGCTGGGTATATATGGGGTCGCCATGAGTCAGAATCCACTCAAAGGTAACTATCAATAACAATAACAACATTGATTCAATCTGCCACTGAGTTTCCAGAATACCTGCTGATGCTTGGGCCCCATGTTCACCCTGAAGAACCCCTAAGATGAAGCTCCTCTCTGCCTTCTCTGTGCCATCCTCTCTCCCCCAGCCCTCCCCTCTCCCCCAGCCTTCCCCAGACCATATCCTGCTTGCCCTTGAGTCTCCTGGGCATGGGGAGTAGGAAGCACCTGGTGCATAACTGCTGCTTAATAAACGAATCAATCCTCATTAGGACTTGATTGGTCATTAGCCTCATTATCATGCGAGCAGAGGGCTGGGGGAAGTTTTAGAATGCCAAAGTAGCAGAGACCAGTGCAGGAGAGGACTCCAGCTGCCATCTTGTGGACAGGACTATACCCAGAGCTGTCCAAAAATAGGCCATCCTGACCAGGAGTCCTCAACCCTGGCTTCATGTTAGGTCTGCCTGGGGCAGCTTTAAAAGTACTGATGCCCAGGTCCCGCCCATCCCTATCGGTACAGAACCTCTAAACAAGGGGCCCAGTAGTCCATGCTTTTGTAAATTTCTCCAGGTGATTCGAATGTGCAGCCAAAGGGGCCTGAAATGTCATTTTTAATCTCTTGAGTGATGGAGAGTCCGAAGTTTGGCCACTGGAGCCTTGCCATTGTGTGTACTTAATAAACTGTCAGTTCTCTGGGATCTTCGGTTTCTTTCTGGTATCCATCAGCTTAGAATTGATAACAGCTGCATCACCACCATCCTGTGTCACATTTATATGCACAGCATCTCCCATTCCATCACTCATCTGTCAGTTTGTCGTACTGTGATGGCTTGCATGTTGCTGTGATGCTGGAGGCGATGCCACCAGTATCTCAAATACCAGCAGGGTCACCCATAGTGGACAAGTTTCAGCAGAGCTTCCAGACTAAGACTTGAAAGAAAGGCCTGGTAATCTACTTCTGAAAATTAGCCAATGAAAACCCTGTGGCTTAAAAATAGTACTGTGTTTCTAATTAATATAGTCACAGAGCCCCCTGGAGGGGCCTAATTTTCTGTGACTTTGTTTTTGGCCACAGATTAGTTTTATCCCCAAGACCTCATTTAAGCAGACACCAATTTTCTCATGAAGAGCCTTAAAAATATTAATACACTTACACCCATTCATTGCATTTGGGGCAATTTATAACAAGGAAATAATTCAGAATAGAGATAATAGTTTACATACAAAAATGTCCAACGTAGTATTACATACACAGTTGAGAAAGTTTAATCCACCAAAAAATCTAATTACAAGGGGATGGTTAATTTGATTAGTGCTGATATTAGTATATTCAGTTCAATAAAAGGCCCTAGAATATTCGAATCTTTATACCTCTACCACTTAGCACAGTGCTTGGCACAGATTTGATCCTCAAAAATACTTAGAGGTCACTTCGAGGACTAGGGTGCACCTGACCCAAGCCATGATATTTGCAATTGCTTCCGACGCATGCAAAAGCTGCATAATGAATAAGGAAGACCAAAGAAGAATTGATGCCTTTGAATTATGGTGTTGACGAAGAATATTGAATATGCCATGGACTGCCAGAAGAAAGAACAAGTCTGTCCTGGAAGGAATACAACCAGAGTGCTCCTTGGCAGCAAGGATGGCGAGACTTCGTCTTAGGTACTTTGGACATGTTATCAGGAGGGACCAGTCCTTGGAGAAGGACATCATGCTTGGTAAGGTAGAGGGGTCAGCAAAAAAGAGGAAGACTCTTGACCAGATGGATTGACACAGTGGCTGCAACAATAGGCTCAAAGTTAGCAACAACTGTGAGGCTGGCACAGGACCAGGCAGTGGTTCGTTCTGTTGTACATAGGGTGGCTGTGAGTTGGAACTGACTCGATAGCACCTAACAGAGGTTGAATGGTTTATGAAAATAATAGTCAGTGAGTTTATGATAACACAGAAAACCACTTAACGTTAAGTGAAAAAGTCAGGGTGCAATATTGAACACAAAGTATTATCACATATCTATTAAAATAGACATTGGTTTCCTGTGTGCAAAAGTAAGGGGTGAATTAGAAAAACGTGTGTGTATCCAGGCTATCCAATATTCTGCAGTCACTAAAATGATGTTTGCAAATAATATTTATGATATGAGAAAATGTTTATTGTAGGATGTTAAGTAAAAATGCTGAGGTTAAGGATGGTAATGTTAATTAATAACAAATAATAATGTTAAGGTTAAGTATGTTTAAAAAAAAATTGACATTGAGGTGACTCCAACTCATGACTGCCCCGTGTGTCAGAGTAGAACTGTGCTCCATAGGGATTGCAAGGGTTGATTTTTCAGAAGTAGATCTCCAGGCCTTTCTTTTGAGGCATCCCTAGGTGGGCTCGAACCCCCAACCTTTTGGTTAGCAGCTGAGTGCGTTAACTGCACCACCCTTGGACTCCAACAATGTTACAGGTTTAAGACTCCATATGCAGTACAATTCCAATTTTTTTTTTTGTGTGTGTTTATGTGTGTATATTATCTCTCTCTCACACACACAGAGGATCGGAAGGAAACACCCCAAAATGCTAACAGTTGTTTTAGGTGGGGACACTAAGATGGGGTTTTTTTTCCTTCTCTCCTTGTTTCACCTTTTCCAATTTTCCAAATTTTCTCCTACAATGAGCATGTATTACTTTTTATCATCAAGAAAAAAGAATAAGCTTCAGGTATATTTTAGATGTGAGGCAGTGGTTCAGTGGTAGAATTCTCACTTTCTACGCAGGAGACCTGGGTTTGATTCCCAGCCAATGCACTTCCATGTGTAGCCACCGCCTGTCTGTCGTGGGAGACTTGTGTGTTGCTATGATGCTGAACAGGTTTTCAGCAGAGCTTCCAGACTAAGAGGAAGTAGGAAGAAAGGCCTGGTGGAAAATCAGCCAATGAAAACCCTATGGATCACAATGGTCCAATAAGCAACCCATCACAGGGATGGAGCAGGACTGGGCAGCATTTCATTCTGTCGTGCATGCATGGGGTCGCCATGAGTTGGGGGCTGACTCCATGACCCCTAACAACAACAATGTTTTAGACACAAGGAGGTGAGAGAGCCAGGGAGATGGATGCAGCCTTGGGGGATGCTGAAGGATGAAGGTCAGCAGTCACATTGCATCAGCTGGTATGGATTGATTCTGCCCAGCTACAGCCTTCATCAGCAGGAAGTTGTGGGCGGGGGACAGCAGGGCGGGGGAGGAGGGGTACATACATCCACTGGGCCAGGAGATGCTTCCTTTCCTGCATGGCTTCAGCTGGAACCACAGCCAACAGCCCAGCTGAACTCTTCTGAGGAACGCCACCTTTCCTTCATGTCCCGGGTCCCTCCAGTTGCTAAGAATGATTGACAGTAATTAAAACTAAGCTAATAACCTCCTCACTCTTGACACTTCTGTGGGGTTTTTGTTCACCATTATCTACATATAGATTAAAAATTGTAATTGGACTGGCGATCGGGTTAGGAAAATCAACCACCTTCCAACTCGTCTTTTGCCAGGGACTGACACTTTGAAATTGTATTTAATCTGAGAAAATTGAGTTGATCTCTGGTACCTTGGGAGGAAAAACATATAGCAGCATTTATCCTTAAGGACTGATGCTAGCTAAGAAAATATTCATGTTCCCGGCAGGAAGTAGTGGGGTCCAGACACACATTGGCCAGCAGAGCTGGGAGCAACTGCTCAACAGAGAAATTTCAGGGTGTAGGGCAGAGCCCTCCAGGCAAGCAACCAGGGGAGGGGAGAGAGATGCCACCTCCCTGTGAGAATTCCTGTGTCACTTCATAGGGGCTTGGGCTACCTAGGAGTCCTTGGGTGGCATATACTGTTAAATGCTTGGCTGCTAAGCAAAAGGTTGATGGTTTGAGTCCAGTCAGAGGCACCTCAGAAGAAAAAAAACAAACCCATTGCCATTGAGTTGATTCTGACTTATGGCATCCTATGTATTACAGAGTGGAACTGCTCCATAAGGTTTTCTTGGCTATAATCTTTACGGAAGCAGATGAGTTTGAACCACCAACAGTTAGGTTCACTGTAAATTGGTTGAGTCCACCCAGAGATGCCTTGGAACAAAGGGCTGGTGACGTAATTGGAACAAAGGGCTGGTGACATACTTCTGAAAGATGAGCCGTTGAGAACCCTGTAGAGCACAGGTCTACTCTCTGTCACACATGAGGTCACCAAGCATCAGAATCGACTCGACAGCAAGTGGTTTGGCTGTTTGGTTTGGTTGGGCTACCTAACCCCATCCAGTCTCTGCACAGGGGAAGAGTGATGTCGCTGGTTTATACTTCTGTGACTCCAGGGCTCTGTGATGCTGTGATGACAGGGCTCCACCTTACATTCTTCTGGTTTCCACAATTTTCTGTAATACTGAAGTACCATGTCACCCTTTTCCCGGATGAAAAGGGAAAGTGTTTTCACTTCTAGGAGTCCATGCTTCTGGGAACCTATGGTGCAAGGAGGATTCTCAAAGTCAATGGTTGTAATGTCGACTTCAAAAGGTGGGCAATTGTCAGACTGCCCAGCTGTCCCTACTATGGATCCATTAACTTGTCTAAATTGAAACCTTTAATCTGATATTAATTTTTAGCCCATGCCCCCAAGGTGACAGGCCAGTTGAGGAAAATTTATTTCCAATACACAATTTGGCTGTATCATGCCCTTGCTTAATATACTGTAGTAGAATCTCATGACCCCATTTAGATCAAGTCCAGCCTCCTTATGATAGCTTAAAAGCTGTACATGGTCTGCCTTCTGCCTTTCTCCTTCCACATTCAGTCTCCTGAATCCTTATACACCCTCTCTCTCTCCACTGTCTGATTACACACAGTGTTCTTTCCATTTAGCTTCCAGATCTTTGGATTATTACCGTTCCCTCTGCTCGGAATGACCCCCCTCCTCACCCCAGTATCAGCCCCCAGGTTAGCCTCCTTTTACCCAACTGTTGTTGTTGTTGTTAGTGACTGTCCAGTTGGCTCCGACTCATGGCAACCTTGTGTATAAGAGAACTAAACATTGCCCGGTCCTGTGCCGTCCTCATGATCATTGCTATGTGTGAGCCCATTGTTGCAGCCAGTGTCAATCTATCTCATATTCACTGACCCTCTACCTTATACCATGTCCTTTTCTAGCTATTGGTCTTTTCTGATGACGTGCCCAAAGCAAACAAGATGAAGTCTCCACATCCTGCTTCTGAAGAACATTCTGGTTGTATTTCTTCTAAGACTGATATTTGTTCATTCTTTTGGCAGTCCACAGTATATCCAATATTCTTCAGCAACACCACAGTTCAAATACTTCAGTTTTTCTTCTATCTCCTCTTTTCATAGTCCATCTTTTGCATGCACAGAAGGCAACTGAAAAGACCGTGGTCAGACACACCTTAGTCTTCAAAGTGACATCTTTGCTTTTTATTCACCCAACTGGTTTCTATTTACCTATCAGTTCTCATCTTGGGTTGTCCTTCTCCAGGAAATGCTCGCTGCCTTCCCAAAGCTGTGTTCTCCGCTCCCTCTGCCCCCATGCTCACTCGTGACAACACAGCGCATGACTCTCTGCCTCCAACCAAAGGGGCATCTCCTGGAAGGCAGAAGTGCTTTCTTGTTTACTGTTATAGCTCCCAGCCGATGGTACAGTATTCAGTGGATGAATTAAAGAAGGAATAAACCTGTGTGCAGAAGGCAGAAAATCATGGCTTTGTTACCCTTGGAGTAAAAATACTCATTTCTTTGTTCATTTAATAAGTATTTGTTGACCATCTGCTTTGTGCCATGCCCTATGCTAAGCCCTGGGGGTGTAGCGGTAAGCAAGACAACCAAATCTCTGCTGTCTATGGTGGGTATGGGGAAATCAGATGTTAACAATCACACGTACATATACGTATTTAAATAATATTGGGATGAGTACCATATGTGCAAGGTAAAGATCTGTCTATCTATCCACCTGTCTGTCTATCTATCTATGTATCTATCTGTCTACCTACCTACCTATCTAGCTACATAGCTACATATATATAAAAAAATCAAATCAAACGCATTACCGTCAAGTCAGTTCTGACTCATGGGAACACAACATGCTAGAGCAGAACTGCTCCATGGGGTTTTCTTGATTGTAATCTTTACAGAAGCAGATTGCCAGGCCTTTCTTCCACAGTGCTGCTGGGTAGGTTCAAACCACCAACCTTTCGGTTAGTAGTGGAGTGCAAACCATTTGCACTAACCAGGGGCCTCTGTATCTATAGCCAAGCCAGTTGTCATCGCGTTGATTAGGACAGAGTAGAACTGCCCTATAGGGTTTCTATATGTATATCTATATATTTATTTGTATCTATATTTGATTGAAACAGGGGAAGGGGTTTTGAGGAAATGACATTAAGTAGAGACCACAAAGGACTGATCTAGGTTAAAGAGGGAAGAACATTCCAGGCAGAGGGGACATATGTGCAAGGGCCCTGAGGAAAGAAGGGATGAGACAGGGTCATGAAATGGGGAAGCCTGGTGGGCTGTAGCCAAGGGGAAGGGAGCGGGCTTTAGATACACCTGGAGAGGTGGGCAGGATCCAGCTCATGAGGCCCTGGCAGGAATTTCAGCATGGAGTGACAGGACTAGTTTTGTACTATAACAAGTTAATTTGTTAAATGAGTCAGTCATGTGTAACAGACAGACAACCTGTGGCCCTTTATTCTGACGATAATCACTCTCATTATTTTTGCTTGTTGCTTTAATCTCTCCAACACACATCCACTTGGAGTGGACTGCCAAATTTCGTCTGCCTAAAAAGTTTCCCATTTTTCTTCTTCTAGAAACAGACTCTGCCCAACCTGGCCACAGAAGTGGTCACATGGCCCAGGTCTGACCAATCACAGTATTCTATTCTTCTGTTGAAGTGATTGGTCCAAGAGGCAAGCACATGACTCAAGCAGGGCCAATGAGAGTACTTCCGTGGGATTGGTATATGGACTTGGTAGGAGGAACTTCCTTTTCCACTTGTGTGTGTAGTGTGGGTAGCAACCACACAGAAAATGGGGTGTCTGGAATAGGAGAGCTTAAAGCCACCATGTGAAGAGAAAAGGAGACATGCAGAGATGAGGGAAAGTGAGAGAAATAGAGAAACACAGAAGCCTTGAAGCCCTGGGCCTTATTCCAGGTGAGGTCCTGGATCCTGCAGCTTTTCGTTTGATTGTTTGAATGATCCCAGTGTCTTAGTCAGGGTTCTCTAGAGATATACAACCAGTGAGTGTGTGTGCATGGAGAGACAGGTAGAGAAAGAGAGAGACAGAGTTTTACTTCAAGGGATTGTTTCATGTGATTGTGGGGGCTGGCAAGTCCAAAATCCACAGGTCAGGTGTTAGGCTGGAGACTCCTGTTGGCTTACAGGATTGTGGGGGCTGGCAAGTCCAACGTATGTAGGGCAGGGAGCAGGCTGGAGACTTCTGCAGGCTTGTGCCCCAAGATCCATAGGTCAGGGGACGGAAGAGTAGAGAGAAAGGAGTTCTGTTAAAGCATCTATTTATAGTCTGGAGGCAGACCACACCCTAAAGAGCTCCCCTGTCAACTGATTGATTGGTTACATCCAATTACACTATGGAAAGTGATTAACATTACATTACATTATCGTACAGCAACTAGTCTAGTATTTGGCCAAACCACTGGACATCATAGCCTAGCCAAGTTGACACATAAAATAGATCATCACACCCAGTATCCAAACTAATGTTGCGAGTCAGTGAATCTCCCCTTTTCCCTACTAGGCTAGTTTATGTTGGGTTTCTATCACTTACATCCAAAGGAGTCCGCACTAATACACATGCCATACCTGATTCCCTCCTGGGACACATGCAGGGAAGGCATCTTATCCCCATTTTATAGAGGAGGGGCCTGAGGCTCAGAAAATTATCTGAGCTTATGTGTAAAGTTAGTGGCAGAGCTGGAATCAATCGATCCATCTCTCCTATTAGTCAATCAAGATGTATCAAACTGTTCTTCTGAAGATGACAATTCTGAAGATTTTCTGGGCTAGCCCCCAATTTCAGACATCCTATTCCACTGCCTTGCAAACTACCCGAATGGTCCACTAATTTGAACTGACAAATAACGTTCCCTTAAATGCTTTACTATTTACTATCAGAAATAGAAAAAAAATCTATTATAACCTACAGTTCTTGATTTTTAATTTGGAAGGCACTATAACGACTCAATAATGTGTTGGGATACTCTTTGAGTATAGTTTTGAAGTGAATGTTGTTTGATATTTTTGTTAATAAGTAAGACAGAAATGAAACAACAGAGACATGTTGGAACTTCACTTGTTCGTTAGTGACATGGGCAACTTCTCTGTTGAATTGAAAAATGATTTTCAAATACTGGAAAAATATTTCCTCATTTTCTTACGCTCTACACAATACAATGGCTACAGACACAACATACCTTTAAGTTTAACCTGTTTTATTTAATATTTTTCCCCATCACTTTCTTAAAGCAAGACAATCAACACAACAGTGAATCGAGCCCTGATGTGTAGCATTTGCTGATATCTGTGGTGCAAATAGTCTGACCATGACTGATTTCAAGCTACTAATGTGATGTCATTGAACGTGGAGTTGCAAAGAGATGTGCAGGTACCATAGACAGCATTTCCACCAGACAGATACAATAAGGTAAATAACTTCAAAAGCACAGATAAATAATAAAATACGGTGAAATCATTAGGAAGAGATGACTTTTGAGTATTACCTTCATTTTTAATACAGTTTATTTAATTGTAAATTTATGTAATTTAATTTCTAATCAATGGCTGCATTTAACAACTGGCTCTCAAAATTCCTGAAGATTTAACAATTGGCTCTCATGAGCTGGTATGAACTGCACCCAGTCCACTACTGCCAACCCACTCTAACAGTGTACTGA
Organism: Dugong dugon; assembly: GCA_030035585.1. NCBI lineage: Eukaryota > Metazoa > Chordata > Mammalia > Sirenia > Dugongidae > Dugong > Dugong dugon. The sequence continues at coordinate 26,433,426 of CM057476.1, read as the reverse complement.
ACTCCCTACTCACTGAGTGTTTCCTTAATTTCCTCTTCCGCTTGCTCATTGCTGATGTATAGAAACCCAACGGATTTTTGTGTGTTGACCTTGTACCCTGTCACTCGGCTAAATTCATTCATTAGCTGTAGTAGCTTTGTTGTGGAATCCTTGGGGTTTTCATGTCATCTGCCGAAAGGGATAGTTTTACTTCCTCCTTTTCAATTTGGATACTTTTTATTTATAAATTTTTTCTTGCCTAATTGCTCTGGCTAGCACTTTCAGTACAATGTTAAACAGCAGTGGTGAGAGTGGACATACTTGTCTTGTTTCTGTTTTTAATGGGAAAGCTCTCAGTCTTTCTCCATTGAGTATGATGTTACCTGTGGTTTTTCATAAATGCCCTTTATTATATCCAGTAGTTACCTTCTATTCCTATCTTGTTGAGTGTTTTTATCATGAAAGGGTGTCAACCGCCTTTTTTGCATTGATTGAGAGGATCATATGGTTCTTTTCCTTTCTTCTGTTAATGTAATATATTACATTGATCGATTTTCTAATGTTGAACCACCCTTGCATTCCTGGGATAAATCCCACTTGAGCATCTGTATAATCCTTTTCTAAATTTATTTATTTTTATTGTACTTTAGATGAAGATTTGCAGAACAAACTAGCTTCTCATTAAACAGTTAGTACACCTGTGGTTTTATGACATTGGTTAACAGCCCCATGACATGTCAACACTCTCCCTTCTCAACCTTGGGTTCCCTATTACCAGCTTTCCTGTTCCCTCCTGCCTTCTCGTCCTTGCCTCTGGGCTGGTGTGTCCCTTTAGTCTCGTTTTGTTTTATGGGCCTGTCTAATCTTTGGCTGAAGGGTGAACCTCAGGAGTAACTTCATTACTGAGCTAAAAGGGTGTCCAGGGGTATAATCCTTTTAATGTGTTTTTGAATTAGTTTTGCTAATATTTTTTTGAGGATTTTTGCATCTATATTCATCAGGGATATTGGTCTCTAGTTGTCATTGGTATTGAATGGCAGAAATTCAATGCTATTGTTCCAGATGGCCTTTCCTCCTCTTCTTCCCAGGGTGTTCTTAGCCTGGAGGCTCTTTCTAAAAGCATCCTTCCGATACAGATAAAGCAGGGCCCTCCCCTTCTTTTCTTTTCTAGTCTCCTATTTTTTCCCTTGATAGCAATTATCACAGCTTGTAATGATATCTTTATTTGAGTGTGTATTTATTTATTTGTTCCCCAGCAGAGTGTGAGCTCCATGAGGGAAGGACAGTGTCAGTCTCGCTCATTGTGGTATTTTGGAGCCTGACTCCCTGTGTGGTCCAGGGGAGGGACTCAGTGAACATTTGCTGAGAGCACTAAGGAATGGTTGTAGCTAAATGCTAGCCTGGGACAAGAGGAAGTGATAATACAACATCTCATAACTCTCTGGACTCCTCAGATCCTTTTTATGGAAGGGAATGAGTCCTTGTTTCTGTATTTGGGCAGAACAGAGATAACTCGATAACAGAGGGCTGATTATGATGATGATGATGATGGTTAAAAAACAAAACAAAACAAACTAGTTGCCATGGAGTCAATTTCGACTCATGTGACCCGATGTGTGTCAGAGTAGAACTGTGCTCCATAGAGTTTTTTCTTTTCTTTTTTCTAAATGATGAAAGACAATTTAATCAATCACATCAAATTCTGATAATGTGTTAATTACACAAGTTAAAAATGGAGAAGAGTATTTTGTCAGCCTCTGAAGATTCCCTTGCCAATTCATATCCTTTTTTTCCCCTTTAAATAATATTTTATTGTGTTTTCGGTGAAAGTTTACACAGCAAATTAGGTTCCCATTTGACAATTTCTATACAGATTGTTCAATGACATTAGTTACACCTCCACAGAGTTTTCATGGCTTTGACCTTTTGGAAGGAGATCACCAGGTCTTTCTTCTGAGGTGCCTCTGGGTGGGTTTGAATCGCTACCCTTTTGGTTAATAGACAAGTGCTAAACCATCTGTGCCACCCAGGGACTCCTGATGGAGGGTTGGTGCAATAAATTGTGCTCCTATGATGGGACAGGTGCGATCCAAAGTGTTTCTTATGCATAACTGCTTTACGGCCCACCTGTGAAGAAGGCACCATTACTTCTGTCTTACGACTGTAGAAACTAAGACTCAGAGAGGTTAAGTAATTTTCCCAAAGTCACACAGCTATTTAGGATTTAAATCCAGGGTTGCCCGACTCTGAAGCCCATGCTCCCAACACCCTCCCTCCGAGCCTTTTTCTTATTTAGGAGGAAAAACCAGGATGGGAGGAAAGGCACAAGACCCCTTTTGGCTGACAACTCTTTGCTCATTTCCTTCCCAGGGTCATCCTAGCAGCTGCAGAGGCATAAAATCCCACTCCCTCGCCCCCTCGAGCATTCACTGAGCTGGGCCAACTCTGCTAAGACTGAGTTGTCAACCAGGAGATAGAAAGAAAAAGCAATTTCTTCCATGTCTTGGCTCAATCCTATGCAGTCCATACCGTTAACAGTAAATCAAATATCAGGACTGCATTGACCCAAGAAGAGGCCAAGGAGAAAAGAAAATCCAGAGCAGGATCCAAAAAGTAGAAAATAAAGTTCAGCCAGAGGCAGAAATTAAACATGGGGAGAGAGGCGGTATAGGCAGCAGCAGTGTGAGACTGAGCTGCCCTGGCGGGCCTGGACCCCAAGTATCCTTAAGTTTCCAGAACACCTGTTCTTGGTAGATCCAGGGGGCCAGAGGCCACTAGGGGAGGGGCTGGGGGTTACTGAAGGGTAATTCTGGTGAAAAGATCTGGGTTTTAGAAATACAGGCTCATAGGGTCCCTAGAAGGAGCCCTGGTGGTACAGTGGTTAAGCACTCATCTGCTGACTGAAAGGTCCGCGGTTTCAACCCACCAGCCACTCTGTGGGAGGAAGACGTGGCAGTCTGCTTCCATAAAGATTTACAGCCTTGTAAACCCTATGGGGAAGTTCTGCTCTGTCCTATAGGGTTGCTATGAGTTGGAATTGACTCGGCAGCAACGGGTTTGGTTTTTTGCTTTAGGGTCCCTAAGTGGTGCAAATGGTTAAGCGCCCAGCTACTAACTGAAAGGTTGGCAGTTTGAATCCACCCAGAGGTGCCTCAGAAGAAAGGCCTGGAAATCTACGTCTGAAAGATAGCCATTGAAAACCCTATGAGACGCAGCTGTACTCTATACACATGAGGTCACCATGAGTTGGAATCAACTCAGTGGCAACTGGTTGGTTGGTTGGGAAGCTCACTGGACAGCCACTGTAGCCTCCAAGTATTGCTCTGAGCCAGCTTGGCCCCCTCTACCTCCCTGGGCATCTAGGAACCTTCTCCCCTGACCCCTACCTCATCCCAGTCCCCTATACCCTCCCTGGGGAAAGTCGGCCACCTGCCCAGCCAGCCTCCATCAAAGGACTTCCTGATACCTAGAGAAAAAGCAAAATCACACACAATAGAATCTTCTTCCGGGCAAAGTTCAGAGACTAGTAAGGTCTTCACCTAAGAAGGATCCTGGGGTTTGTCTCCCATTTAGTATAGGAACCTCCTGCACAACATCTTACTACAAGGCCTTTGAGTGGACGACCGTTTGTTTTGTCTCTTTAACATTTATTCTCCTTTCTGGTAACAGCGCCCCATTTTCCTTAAGGAGTTCACCAGTCTGAGTGAGGCTGGCTTCATCTTCCAATCTCTGGTGGTGGATGTGGGTATGTGAATAGGCTTAGCCAATCAAAGTACTCCTGTCCCCTCTGTCCACAGTGATTGGTTCAGTGATGGGACTCGTGACTCAATCCACCCAATGAGAGAGAGAGCAAGGTTTTGGTGTGGTATAACAGTCAGGATGGGTTGGGGTATGCTGGGGTAATATGTAGCTCATAAATCACAATTTGTTGTTGTTGTTAGCTGTCATTGAATCACCCCCAACTCATGGTGACCCCATGTACAACCAGAATGAAACACTTCCTGATCCTGTGCCACTCCTATGATTGTTTGCAGATTGGACTGTTTTGATCCTTAGGGTTTCCGTTGGCTGGAAATGATAGATTGCTAGACTTTTCTTCCTAGTCTGTCTTAGTCTGGAAGCCCTACTGAAACTTGTTCAGTATCATAGCAACACCAAAGCCTCCATTGACAGACTGGTGGTGGCTTTGCATGAAGTGCACTGGCCGGGAATTGAACCTGGGTCTTCTTCATGGAAGGTGAGAATTCTACCACTAACCCACCAGTGTCCCCAGATCGTAATAAAACCCATTGCTTACTGATGGAAACCCCATATGTTGCACTGTAGAACGGCTCCACCCATGGAAGCAGTAGTCAAGAAATCAAATGACGTATTACATAGGGCAAATCTGCTGCAAAAGACCTCTTCAAAGTGTTAAAAAACAAAAATGTCACTTTGAGGACTAAGACATGGTATTTTTAATCACCTCATATGCATGCAAAAGTTGGACAATGAATAAGAAAGACCAAAGAAAAATTGACACATTTGAATTACGGTGTTTGCAAAGAATATTGAATGGACTGCCAGAAGAAAGAACAAATCTGTCTTGGAAGAAGTACAGCCAGGATGCACCTGAGAAGCAAGGATGGCAAAATGTCATCTTGCTTACTTTGGGCATGTTATTAGGAGGGACCCATCCCCGGAGAAGGACATCATGCTTGGTAAAGTAGAGGATCAGTGAAAAAGAGGAAGACCCTCAACAAGATGGATTGATACAGTGCCTGCAACAATGGGCTCAAAGATAGCAACCATTGTGAGGATGGTGAAGGAGCGGGCAGTGTTTCGTTCTGTCATACACTGGGTGGCTATGAGTCAGAACTGACTTGATGACACCTAACAACAACATAATAGAACTGCTCCACAGGGTTTTCTTGGCTGTAAACTTAATGGAGACAGATCACCAGGCCTTTCCTCTATGGTGCTACTGGGTTGTTTCAAACTGCCAGCCTTTAAGTTAGTGGTCGAGTGCAAACAGTTTAGGGTGACTTGAATCTTAGCAGCACGAGATGACAAAGGTTGATTCCTTACTCATGTTCTGTCTCCACCTAGGTCAAGTGGGAGCTCTGCTTCTCGGCTCTGTCATTCAGGCTGATGGCAACTCCACCGTCTGGAATATCACCAGATACCATGGCAGGGGGAAGGACACATGGAATCAGATGGCTCTGGTTTCAAATCCTGATTTGGCTGCTTAAAGCCAGGGACCCGTCTGATCTACCTGGCACACAGTTATAGCTCATAGAGCATCGACTTCCTTCTTGTACCGTTTCTTCAACCTTATTGCTTGTGTGCTCAGATTTGATTTTCAAGGCTTGGCTCCAATGCCTGCCTGTCCATGAGGCATTCTCAGACCGACCTCACTGCTCAACACCTCTCCATCATCTTAGCACAGAGTGAAGCACATAGTAGGGACTGTACTCCCTGCCCCTTCAGTGTCTAGCAACAGCCTAAGCACTTAGTAGGTGCTGTTCTCAGTGCTGTGCCAGGCATATAGTGGGTATCATTGTTTGTACTATCTACAATGCCCAGCCCAGTGCCACGCACACAGTGTGTTCTTTCCTTGCCGTGTTCCCTCCACAGTGTTTCTAGGAGTATACCACCCCCCAAACACCTCCCTCCCTCTTTCCCACCCAGCCTCCTGCACCTTGGGCCCTTGAGTTGGTGACCCGAGTTTGCCACTAGAGTACAGTTTGCTGAAGTGGGTGGGGCTGGGCGAGGGGCCTTGAAGCTGGCGGGGGGGGGGGGGGGGGAGGGTGGTCCATGGCTTTGCTTCCCTGTGGGGGTCACCAGGGGTCAGTGAGCAGGGACTTGGCTCATGAATTTCCTCCCAGGGCCCCAGACAATGAGGGAAGTCGTTGGTGATGTGGTTACCTTGGCAACACTTTGTGCTGGAGAGTGGGAGAGAGGGGGAGGGGAGAAGGGAGGAGTTGGAGGGGACATCTGCCTTTAAAAGGGGGGAAGACTGTGCTTCTAGGCAAAGTGAGGAAGTCCTCATGGGGGAGGGCAGGGTGGAGGCTGGTCTGGGTGAGATGTCCTGCCTTTCTTCCTCTCTCTCTCTGGAAATTCCTCCAGGAGTTCTAAGAACCTTCAGAGAACTGAATCTGAGTCCTAGCCCTTTTTCTAACTTGCTATGTGTCCTTATCCAAGTTACTTCCCTTCCCTGAGCCTCAATTTCCTCTTCTACAAGATGGCAATATTAATTCACAGGGTGCCTGTGAGGATTATTGAGTGTTTTGTGTCAAGTGGAGTCCCTGGGTGGTGTAGATGGTTAACTTACTAATACTGACTGAAAGGTTGGTGGCTTGAGTCTACCCAGAGGCACCTTGGAAGAAAGTCCTGGCGATCAACTTCCAACAAACCAGCCACTGAAAACCCTAAGGAGCACTGCTCTACTCTGACACACATGGGGTCACCAAGAATCTTGACTTGGAGGCAACTGTTTTTACGTCTGGTGTGTAAGACAGCGCTGGGCCTCTAGCAAGTGTTAACTACCTGGGTTGTTATTCATTTGATTGCCTCTCACTAGCCCAGTGGGCTTATGTAAGTGACTACCCCTCCGCAGTCAGTTTCTTCATCCATAAAATGAGGATTGGGGAATTTCTATCCAACACACCTGGCATTAGTAGTGATCCTGGTAGCCATTGCTATTAACGTTACTGCCAGGATTCTGGACTTCGGTGGGGGCAGTGAGGGGAGTCAGCATTATCGGATGTCAGAGCCTTATGGGTCTTCATGGTGCAGATAGGGAGCCTGAAGTTCAGAAAGGGGTGAGGAGTCTGAGGTGATCTCGAGGGAGAGACCTTGTAGAGCTGCCCCAGCACCAGGGCCACCATGTTGCCTTGCACTGCACTCTGTGTTCATGGCGCCCCCTAGAGGCCCAGGGCATAGCTGGCAGCCAGCCTCCCTTCCTGGCCCCCCTGGGCTGCTGAGATGGGGCAGGTTTGAGAGGGAGGTATGTTTGGGGCAGGGGTGGGTGCCCTGGCTTCCTGGCAGCAGGGTGGTGGCAATGCGGGATGCCTCTGCTGGGATGATAGCCTTGGGGACCCAGGGTGCAGTCCCCTTCTGTCCAAGGAGCCCTGCCTCTTCCCTTGCTGCAGCCTTGACCCTTCAGGTGACACCTGCAGGATGACATGGTGCAGGAAGATGCTCCCTGTACACGACAGCCAGTGTATCAGTCCACTGGAAGGAGTGCAGATTCCCGAGTGATTTCCCGCGGCCCAAACCAGCCGTAAGGAGCCCTGGTGGCACAGTGTTTAAGCGCTTGACTGCTAACCGAAAGGTCGGCGGTTTGAAATCACCAGTGGCTCCTCAGGAGAAAGATGTGGCATTCTGCTTCCGGAAAGATTAGAGCCTCGGAAACCCTATTGGGTCATTCTATTCTGTCCTATAGGGTAGCTATGAGTCAAAATCGACTCATTGGCAACGGGTTTGCTTTGGTTTTTGGTACAGCCCTGGAATCTGAGCCCTGGGAGTCCCAACACTCCCCAGAGCCCTTCTGTCTGTCTGTTCATCTCTCTCCCCTCTGGCAGGAGCTGTTCTGTCTCTGGAGAGACTCCCGAAGTTCTTCTGGGAAAGATACCATGGTTTCTGACCTCAAGGGATTTCTGACCATCCTGGGGGAGATGCTCCTCTCAACGTGGGTATCACCTGGGGGCAGGGGCAAACAGGAAGTGCTCCTGGTGTTCAGAGGTGGTTGAGGGCTGGAGAAGTAAGGGAGGGCTGCCTGGAGGAGCTGGCATACTTCCTGCAAGGAGGAAAGAAAACAGGCACTTTCAAGACCTCCCCCCTGGCGCCCCCCCAAAAAAACATTGCCGTTGAGTCGACTTTGACTCATAGTGACCTTATAGGACAGAGTAGAATTGCCTCTGCAGGGTTTCAAAGGAGCAGCTGATAGATTCAAACTGCCAACCTTTTAGTTAACAGCCAAGCTTTTACTCACTTTGCCACCAGGACTCCACTTTCAAGGCACCGCTCATTTAATCCTTACAGTAACTGGGGGAGGTGGGCATTACGATAATCTCCATTTTACAGATGAGCAAACTGAGAGATCAATGACCTACTCCAGCAGATCCAGAGGCTGCAAATTGCTTGTTGCTGAGCAGTCGATTCCCACTCATGGCAACCCCCACGTGTGCAGAGTAGAACTGCACCACAGGGTTTTCAAGGCCTTACTTCCAAAGTGCCTGTGGGTGGGTTGGAACTGCTAACCTTTTAGTTAGTAGTCCAGCGCTTAACCATTGTGCCACCCGGGGACTCTGCAGAGGCCAAGTTTAAAGTCGAGTCTGTCTGATCCAGACCTGGGCCTTGTTTCCTTCTGCCCTGCTGCATCCTGAAGTGAGTGGGTCCAGGTGGGCAGACATTGAAGGCAGGGAAAGATTATAGAGTTGGGGGTCCATGAGGAATCTGGCTAAGAGGAGTAGAAGGGGCTAGTGGGAACCGACTAGATGGGAGAGGGGCCCAGGAGTTTGTATTTAATGGTAAGAGAAATGTGGCCAAGCCACTCTACCTTCATAAAACTGCCTATGGCTCCCCAGAACCCTTTCAAAAAGCCATAAATGCTCACCATGGCCTTCAGGGCCCTGCTCCTCTCAGCAGCCTTGTCTCTCACCATACTCCCATGTGCTCACTTCCTCCCTTGCAGAAGTTCAATCTTCCTCTCGGACCGTTGCTCCTGGTTGCTTCTCTCTGGAACATTCTGTCTCTCTCCCTGGCCTGCCTCAGCTCTACCCATTCTTCCTGACTGAGATGAAATGTCAACCCCTCTGGGGGGCCTTCCTTGATCCTTCCTTGCGCCAGTGGGTCAGGTGCCTCCTCTGGGTGCTCACAGCCCCCTTGGCTTTCTCCATCACTCTTTGCTCTAATTTAATTATCTGCTTAGTGTCCACACACCCTCACCCCAAGACTGTGAGCTCCAGGGAGGGCAAAGGCCATGTCTATTTGTTCATCACCGAATTCTCAGTGCCAAGAACAGATGGTACTGCCACAAAGCTAATACCCAATACATTATTTAAGGAAGGAATGAATAAAGAACATATGAGACAGGGAACCATTCAAATTTTGGTGGGGACAAAACATGGCAGGAATTGGCTGGTGGCATATTATTATTAATATGAAAACAGATATTAATTGAGCACTTACTATGTGCCAGGTGGAAGACAGGCTGGGAAGAGGAATCCGAGATAAAGGAGACAATGAGAGCATCAAGGAAGCGCTTGATGGGGCTATGAATGCGAAGGAAGAGGCTGAGTCCTGGGGAAGGAACTTGAGTTAGCTAGGGAGGGGAGGCAGGCAGGATGATCTCAGTGCACGGCTTGGCACACGCAAAGGGGTGGAGCCGCAGCAGCTATCTTGCTGACTCAGGTTGAACTTAGTGGCTGTTGGAATTCTGCATTACATGTGGCCATTTCTTCCCTAAACTCTATGAATAGACTGCAAACAGGTACATGAGAACTTTAGTGCCCACTGGCTGTGACCTTGTTTCTCTTTAAATTCTTCACATCTATCGTCTCTTTTAATACACACAACAATCCTACGAACAACCTTATCATTATCTTTATTTTATAAAGGCACATAGAGACGGAGTACTGTGCTCAAAGTCACCAGTTATGGGGCTGCCAGATTTAGAAAAACAAAATAAAACAGGATGCTCTGTTAAATTGGAATTTCAGATAAACAGTGAATTCTTTTTTAAGCATAAGTATATCCCACGACATATGTGGGACATACTTACACTAAAAAATTATTTGCTGTTTAGCTGAAATTTAAATTTAATGGAGTGTCTTGTAATTTATCTGGCAATCCCACCTTAGTTTTTAAACTTCCTGCGCCTGTTTTTTCCCTAAAAATAAAGGTAACGATAATTACATAGATTTCTTGAGGGCTCACTATGTGAAAGGCTCTTCGCTAAATGCTTTATGTACTGCTGCTCACAGGGCCTGTTGAACCTCTTCTGGCGTTCCCTGCCCAGAGCCTGGAGCCCCGCAGTTCCACGCATGACCACGCAGTGTCGCCCTCGGCCCGTGATACCATTGGCGGCGGCGGGGGCGGCAGGGCTCGCGCGGCCCATTCATCACCGCGCGGTCGCAGCGCGCAGACAATGCGGGGAGCGGCCCTTGCCCACGCCGGCGCGGGTGTCGGTACAAAGGATGTGCTGTTAACACGTGTACGGTAATGGGCTCCCCCACAGCCTCTTCCCGGGCCGCCCGCTCCTGGCCTGACTGATGGCCCCAGCCATCCATCTAAATTATGTCACAGGCATGAGCATCCCTCTCTGGCCAGTTCCTCCGGCGACCCAGGGCCATACTGGCCTTCTGCAACCTGCCTGGGCGACCCCTGTCACTTCCCAGTCTGGGAAGGCATCCTCTTGTGGGTGAGCACCTACTGTGCGCTGAGCCCTAGCCACTGTCTCTGATTTTCATGCAAGGTGGTGTGGTTTATTAGCCCGTTTCGCAGAGAAGGAAACTGAGACTTGGAGCTGGGAAGTCTTTAATCCAAGGTCCCACAGCTCTGGGGTTTACTAGAGCTGGAATTTTTGTTTTTATAATTTTTTAAAAACTTTATTAAGGTATAATTCATATACTGTAAAATTCACCCATTTAAAGTGTACATTTCAGTGGTGTTTAGAGTATTCAGGGTTGTGCAGCCATCACCACCATCCAGTTTTAGAACGTTTTTGGCACACCAAAAAGAAACCCCATGCCTGTTAGCAGTAATCCCATTCCCCAGCTCCTCAGCCACTGGCAATCACTAATCTACTTTCTGTCTCCACGGACTTGCCTATTCTGAACAGGTCATATAAATGGAATCATTCAGTATGTGGCCTTTTGTAACTATCTTCTTTCGCTTAGCATAATGTTTTCAAGGTTCATCCACATTGTAGCATGTATTAGAACTTCATTCCTTTTTTATGGCGGAGTTTTTCATTGTAAGGATATACTGCATTTTTATTCATTCATTCACGAGTTGATAGGCATTTGAGTTATTCCACTTTTTGGCTATTATGAATAATACTGCTATGAACATTTGTGTGTGAGTTTATGTGTGGACATGTGTTTATATTTCTCTTGGGTATATAACTAGGAGTGGAATTGCTGTGTCATATGATAGCTCTATGTTTAATAGTTTGAGGAACTGCCAGACTAGTTTCCAAAATGGCTGTACCTTTTTACATTCCTACCAGCAATATTGCTGTTGTTAGGTTCCGACTCCTAGCGACCCTCTGTACAATAGAACGAAACACTGCTTGGTCCTGTGCCATCCTCACAGTCGTTGTTATGCTTGGGCCCATTGTTCCAGCCACTGTGTCAGTCCATCCCGTTGAGGGTCTTCCTCTTTTTCACTGAACCTCTAATTTACCAAGCATGATGTCCTTGTCCAGGGACTGATCCCTCCTGATAACATGTCCGAAGTATGTGAGGTGAAGTCTCACCATCCTCGCTTCTGAGGAGCATTCTGGCTGTACTTCCTCCATGACAGATTTGTCTGTTCTTCTGGCAGTCCATGGTATATTCAACATTCTTCGCCAACACCATAATTCAAAGGTGTCAATTCTTCAGTCTTCCTTATTCATTGTCCAGCTTTTGCATGCATATGAGGTGATTGAAAACACCATGGCTTGGGTCAGGCGTGCCTTAGTCCTTGAAGTGATGGCTATAATCAAACAGACAGACAATAACAAGTGTTTAACTTGCTAGAGCTTTTTAACACTTTAAAGAGGTCTTTTGCAGCAGGTTTGCCCAATGCCATGTGTCCTTTGATTTCTTGACTGCTACTTCCATGGGTGTTGATTATGGATCCAAGTAAAATGAAATCCTTGACAACTTCAGTCTTTTCTCCGTTTATCATGATGTTGCTTATTGGTCCAGTTGTGAGGATTTTTGTTTTCTTTATGTTGAGGTGTAATCCATACTGAAGGCTGTGGTCTTTGATCTTCATCACTAAGTGCTTCACGTCCTCTTCACCTTCGGCAAGCAAGATTGTGCCATCTGTATAATGCAGGTTGTTAATAAGTCTTCCTCCAGTCCTGACGCCCTGTTCTTTTTCATATAGTCCAGCTTCTCAGATTATTTACTCAGCACACAGATTGAATAAGTATGGTGAAATGATACAACACTGACACATACCTTTCCTGGCTGACCAGCAGTGTATGAGGGATCTAATTAGTCCACATTCTCACCAACACTTGGTATTGTCTGTGGTTTTGATTATAGCCATCCTAGTGGGTGTGACTAAGTTCTCTGTGTGGTGCAGTATGTGCTCAACTACTAACCTCAAGGTTGGCAGTCTGAACCCACCCAGTGACACCACAAAAAAAAAGAAAACCTTATGGAGCAGTTCTACTCTGTAACATATGGGGTCGCCGTGAGCCTGAATCTACTTGATGGCAACTAGTTTTAGTGGGTGTAGAGTGGTATCTCATAGAGGTTTTGATTTGCTTTCCTCTAATGACTAATGATACAGAGCAGCTTTGCATGTGTTTATTGGCCATTTGTATTTCTTCTTTGGAGAAATGCCTATTCAAATCCTTTGCCCATTTTTAAATTGGATTGTTTGTCTTTTTATTGTTGAGTTACAAGAGTTCTTTATATATTGTGGATACAAGCCCTTTATCCAATATAAGATTTGCAAATATTTTCTCCCATTCTGTGGGTTGTCTCTTTCAGTTTCTTGATGGCATCGTTTGCAGCACAAAAGTTTTAAATTTTGGTGAAGTCCAATTTATCTATTTTTCTTTGTGCTTGTGCTTTGGGTATTGTATCTGAGGACCCAACTCCGTGTGACTCTGAAGATGGTGCTCTGTTTTCTGCTTTAAGATGATGGCTGTTTGGTCTCCCACAGGGAGGAGCTGGTCAGTGTTAGGTGGTCATCTCAGGCTGGACTTGAGGTAGGTGAAATCTCCAGCTGGGGAAAGGCACCTGCCAGGGACATGTCCTCACCCCCATGTTATCAACGAGGCAGCTGAGGCTCAGAGAGGTGAAGCCACTTGACTGGGACCACACAGCCTCAACTTGAGAAGCACTATGAATCAGATGGATCTGGATTCCAATCCTGCCAGGGCTATTCTTTTTTTTGGCACCTTGGGAAGGTCATTCAGTGCCTCTGAGCCTCAGTTTCCTCATTTGTACACCTACCGTCAAGATTGCTGTGAGGATTAAATGAGAGAATGCAAGTGCATAAATACTTAATGAATGTAGTTGGGAGGAAAGGGGCCTCGAGAGTCCCAAAGGTGAGCTCTCAGCTTCACACCCCCGCCTCCAGCACGATGCTGGGCTCTGGACACCAGGACACACACCACCTGCTCGTGCCCTCAAGATGCTGGGTATCAGGACGCACGCTGGTGCCCTTAAGCCTTCCTGTCCAAATGAACTTTCCTCTGGAACCTGAACTCAAAGCATCATTTCCTTCTGTCATACTGAAAACTCCGAGGGCAGCAGAGCAGAGCAAACCTGCAGGAACCATTAGACTGTCAGATGAGGGAAGCGGGGACTCGAGTTTAGACACTCTTCCGCTGGACCTGCCCATCTCCCAGCAGCCATTGGGTCTGCCCGTGGCTTCTGTGAGGGAGCTCAGAGGTGGGTGAAAACTCCGGCTGGGGAAAGACACTTGCCAGGGACGTGTCCTCCATGTTACCAATGAGGCAGCTGAGGCTCAGAGAGGTGAAGCCACTTGACTGGGATCACACAGCCTCCTCTTAAGAAGCAGCACAAAAAAAGGCCTTTCCCTCCAGGCCTGAGACCCTGCCGGCATTTCCCTGAGACATGCTCAGGACAGCGAACCTCCTGGTGGGGTCAGGACCTCGGGGTGGCCCCTGCCCCCAACACACCTCTCCTAGGCAAGGGGATTTGGAGCCTCACAGACCTCAGTCTCTTCATCTGTGCAATGGGGACACTTGTGGTCCCGCCTCTGGGATGGCTGTGAGCATGAAATGAGGGCTGAGAAGGGCTGAGCACAGGGCCCCTGCAGCAGCAAGCCCTTGGCCGTTACTTCCATTGCTGTGATTGTCGATGATACAACTGAGACTTTGTAACATGTACAGACTGGAGAGTCACACGGGGTGACCGGGCGTTGACCATGCCCTCCCCTCCTGCCCCAGCCCGAGCCTGGAGCTGGGGCTTTCAGGGGAGTGGGAAGCCAAAGACGGAGGTGGAGGGAGCGGATTCTGCCCTGAGGCTGCAGGTGGCAGTGCACGCAATTACCGAGTTCAGAGCCCAGAGATGAAGAGACCTCGGGTCACAGCTCTGCTGACCCCACGCTGCGGGGGGCCAGTTTTGCTGATCTACTAGCCAGGCTAGGTCCCAGAGCCTGCACAGCTCTGTGGGGCATCCCCTGGGAGGGCACTGCCACAGCTGCTCCCGGAGACAGACAGACTGATGGACAGGCAGACAGGCCCACATCCAGCCCCACTAGGGAGCCTCACCCATTTCTGGTTGGGCTGCCTCCTGCCTCCAGCGGCTCTCCAGGAATTTCTTTCCTGGCTGCTGGCCCTCTCTTTGTTCCTGTGTTCCTTCACTGGGCTGGCTACTAGCAGGTGCTCAGCTAATGTCTGCTGGGGGGATGAGTCCGTGTTGTCTGTCCAGAGTGAGGGTGGATGTTTTAGATGCAACCCACTAGCCACCTTCTTAAGCTGTGATTATCCTCGTGTGATGAGAACTTCAGATGCCAAGGTTGTGTACCAAGTTCCAAACCCTGCTGTATATTCTCGTGTCTGTGGCTTTATGTGGAGACAGGATGGACACAGCACAATGTAGGAGTTAGGAGGCAGGTTCTGGGTTCAAATCGGACTCCACCGCTTCCTAGCCAGGTGAGCTTGGAAAGGGACGTGGCCTCTCTGAGTCTTAGTCTCATCCTCTGTACAATACGCATACTAGTAGTGCCTGCCTTGTGGTGTTTTCATGAAGATCCAATAGCTTAACACAACTCAGGAGGCTGGAACAGTGTTGTGCGCATGGTAGGAATTCAAAGACCATGAAATATTCTCCTAAGGGCAGTGGTGGTCCGTGGTAGAATTCTCAGCTTCCATGAGGGAGACCTGAGTTTGAGTCCTGGCCAATGCACCTCATGTGTAGCCACCACCCATCTATCAGTAGGGGTTTGAGTTTGCTGTGATGCTGAACAGATTTCACCAGAGCTTCCAGACTAAGACAGACTAGGAAGAAAGGCCTGGTGATCTAGTTCCAAAAACCAGCCAATGAAAACCCTACGGATCACAAGCATCTGATCTGTAACTGATCATGGGGATGATGCAGGACTGGGCAGCGCTTCATTCCATTCTGTATGAGGTCACCATGAGTCAGGGGCCGAGGAGAGAGCAGCTAACAACAACAACGTTATTATTCCAGTGGGAAGGATGTGGATGGGGATCATGTTATGGGGCTGGTAAAAAGTCTCAGCCTGCTTTTCCATTTCCTAGCCGCTTGGTTTCTCAAACCTCAGTTTCTTCATCTGTAAAATGGGGCCAGTCTAAGCATTTACTTGATGGTGTTGCTGGGCGGATTCGGTGAGATTGGAACGCAAAGGTTGAGTGCGGCGCCGGGTCAAGAAGTGGTGTGCAGTGACCGGTTGCTGTTGATGAAGGAGGAGGAGGGAGAAGGAGCCAGTGGAGAAGAGGAAAAACAAGGAACCGTAGCATGGTGTGGAAGGCTAACGGTAGGAGACTGGTCGTGACAGGTGTGAAGATGCCTCCGTGCCTGCAGGGGGCGCCGCAGGAGATGGTCCTAGAGAGGATGTGGGGGGTGGGGTGGGGTTGATGACTACCTTGAGTTCCAGGCGGAGGAGTTGGGAATTGGAACCACTGAGATATTTTCAGCAATGGACAGGAGTCACAGATTGATGAATTAAAGAGCAGTAGAAAGGTGTTTGTTTGCTTGCTTTGTTTGGAGTGGAAGCCTGTGTTTTTAGAGCTTAGTCTCCAAAACAAACAAACAAACAAACAAACAAACAAAAAAAACCAAGCTCGTTGCCGTCCTGTCGATTCTAAGCCCCATAGGGTTTCCAAGGCTATACACTTTTACGGGAGCGGACTGCCACATCTTTCTTCCACAGAGTGGCTGGTTAGCAGCTGAGTGCTTAACCACTGCGACACCAGGGCTCCGTCCCCTGACAATGTAACAGGAGAAGACTGAAGTTCCGAGCAGGAAAGTGACTTTCCCACGTCAGTCAGCCAGTAAGTGCCGGAACCAGCGCTGGAAGGTGGTTCTTCTTGCTTGCAAGTCTTTATAGCGCATTGCCCAGCCTTCAGTTCTAAAAATGCTTATTCAAAACACAACGGCCGTTACTGGGCGGCCATAGGAGCTATTTGCCTGGTTCTGCTCATCTGCATCTCTAGGGGTTAGTAAATTTGCAGCTAGTTTTCAGGAGTTTCAATTTGAATTTCTACGCAGGTTCCATTCAGACTTGGAGAAATGATTTTTAGTTCCCACGTTTATCCCATAAAGAGCTAGACCAAATACATGTTCATCTTGTGCCTGTTTACTACCCACCTACTGTGTGTGAGGGCCGGAGAAGAGGTGAGAGTTCTGAGGCTTAAAGAAGGAAATCTGTCTCTGAATCAAAACATACTGTAGCTGCCTCATTCTCACAGAACTTGGTGTCTAATGGGAAGACAGTCTTACTCATGGATAATCAGAACCCAGGTAGAGCAGAGATACAACTAAAGCAAGCCCAGGAGGGCCCGGGGACTTGGGGGAGGTGTCTGACCAACCTGGGGGGCCAGGACGACATCCTGAAGGAGGTGATGCCTGAGCAAAATCTCAAGAAAGAAGTTGGAGTTTACCAAGCGGAAAGAGGAGGTGGGCAGGCATTCCAGGTGGAATGGCATTGGCAAAGGCTCAGAGGTATAAGGTTTTATGGAAAGCCATTAAATGTACCTGGCAACGAAGCTGAAGAAGTATGTAGAGAGGGGAAAGGAGAATAAACTAGCAAACGCCTTGGAAGTCAAACGAAGGAGTTTGGGTTTTATCTGGAAGGTGATAGGAAGATATGGAAGAGTTTAGAGTACAGGAGTAACATAGTAATATTTACCTTTTTTTGAGAATTCCCTCTGGCTACTCTGAAGAGAAGGGTAATAGGAAGATATGGAAGAGTTTAGAGTACAGGAGTAACATAGTAATATTTACCTTTTTTTGAGAATTCCCTCTGGCTACTATGAAGAGAAGGGGGTAGGAGCAGAGGCAAGAAGGCCAGTGAAGAGATGGCTGCAGTTGTAAAGATGCAAGATATTAATATTAATAATAACTATTACAATATATATAGCTTACTGTGTACCAGGCACTGTTCTAGGCATTTCACATGTATTAGCTTATGTAATCTTCAAAGCATCTCTATGAGCTTTGCGTGTAAAGCTCTTAACCTAAGTGTTGGCATATGATAAGTATCCAACAAATCGTCTACGTAGGATTAGCAATAAGTATGCGCTGTTCAACCCATTTTGCAGATGAGGACTGAGGCTCAGAGAGTTTGAGTAACTAGCTGTAGTGGATGCTGTGATACATAGGTCTGATCCACCTACAGGAAGGAAGGATTTATTCCTCAGTTGCTGGGAATGCTGCCCTCTTTGGGGGCTGCCTCAGCTCAAGAAAATGGCTTCATCCAAGGTCACTTCCTTCTGGTCATTTCCCACAGCTAAAGACTGATCAATGTGAGAGTATAAAGGTCTGACCCCTTGCTCCAACTCAGGACAGCTCTGAAGGACCATCCCAGCCCCAGAGCTTCCTGTGGGTCAGCTGAGGCCTTTGCTGGGCCTTCATCATGGCTCAACTTCTCTCTCTGCCCACCCTTGCTTCCTCCTCCTCCCTTCCATGGATATGGGCCCCAAGAGAACTTCCTATTAAACATCCTGCGTGCTAAACTCCATCCCAGGAACTGATTCATGATACTTCCCCAAGATGGCACAACCAATAATCAGCAGAGCCAGGAAGCCAACCCTGACCCATCTGACTTCAAAACCTCCATTTTTCTTTCATACCATTGGCCCTTGATGAAGTCTCTTGCCTGTCTGGACTTTGGTTTCCTCATGCAAAGTGAGGATGCTTTAGTCAGCTTAGCCTGGGTTCTGCGGAGTAACAAACATCTCCATAGTATCAGTAGCTTCCAAAGATAGAGTGACCAGCTTGTCCAGGTTTGCCCAGGTCTTTCTTGGTTTAGCACTAAAAGTCCTACATCCCAGGAAATTCCTCAATCCCAGGCAAGCCAAAGAGTTTTGATTGGGTTTGACCCCGTTTTGGAGTTCCTGGGTAGTGAAAACAGTTGATGAATTTGGCTGCTAATCAAAAGGTTGGAAGGTCAGGTCTACCCAGAAGCACCCCAGAAAAAAGGGCTGGTAGTCTGCTTATGAAAAATCAGCCACTGAAAACGCTAGGGAGTGCAATTCTACTCTGACACACGTGGGGTCACCGTGAATCGGAATCGAGTCAACAGCAACTGGCTTGGTTTGGTTTTGGTTCCAGTTTTAAAACTGAAAGTCATATGTCCCAGGAACCCCTTCAGTCCTTGGAAAACCAGGACGGTTGATTATTCTATCGATGACAAGGTTTTGCTTTTCACATACTCCATGTCCATGATATACATCACATTACATGCCGGCTATGTGCTTCTTCAAATGGTTTTTACTTGCAATGCAGGTTGAGGGAACAGCCCTTCTCTAGGACACTGCTGGCCTGGCAGCAGAGAAAAAAGAGACACAGAGAAGCAGGCACTGTCTCTTGTTGTTGACTTGTGACTTAAGAGAGCCAATGTGTTACAGAATGGAACTGCACTGTAGGGTTTCTTGGCTGTAATCTTTAAGGAGGCAGATCGCCAGCCCTTTCTTCCACAGTGCCAGCAGGTGGGTTAGACTAGCCAACCGTTTGGTTACAGGTCAAGTAACCAAACCTTCTGCAGTACCCAGGGACCTTCAGGCACTGTTGCTTAAAGACTGCCTGGAAGTGATGCAAATTTGCTTCTGCTCATATCTCATTGGTTAGAGCAAGTCACATGACCAAGCATGCCCTGAATGAAACAGAATAGCATCTCCCTTCCTCCAGGAGGAACACCCCAGGAACTCGATCTGTAGTATTTGGGTGCTTCTTGGAGGAGGTGCTCCAGAACGTCACAGAAGCCAGAGAGAGCTTCTTGGGTGGTGGCTGAATGCTCTTCTCAGCTCTAGAGGCCTCCTTTCCATGTCTGCAATTCTCCGCCCTGCTAATGATTTGAAACAGTGGCTAATTTGACAAGCCAATTGGAGTCCCCATGATTGCATTTGACTTTGTGACTAATGACAAGAGATGAACTCCCTTTTCGTCGTGCAACTTGCAGTTGGATTGCCTAGGGCCATCACCCGATCGGATGTGCAAAATGTTGCCTTGTAAATTGTCTAATAAAGTAATAAAGAAAGGGACTCACTAAATGATTTGTCTTTTAACCATTGTGATGGGATTTTTTGTAACATTGTTTTATGTTAGAATGCAAAAATTATTACAAGTAGTTAGAATCATTTCCATTCAATCTCTGCCCGGCCTCTGAAGTATTTGGCAACTTCCCCCACGTCGAGCAAGTTAGCTCGTAAAATCTAATCAAATAAAATTTTAAAATGCAGTCAGGTTTTGAGCGGTGCAGTGAAGACTGGAAGAGAAGGAAAAAGAGGGAAGAAGGTTGCTCAAACCAGCTTTGCCAAAGAGGGAAGAGGAAAAAGAGGGAAGAAGAGGGGAAAACAGGTCAAAGGAAGGAGAGAAGAGAAAAAACCAAAAACCAAACAATCCAAACCCATTACCATCAAATTGATCTTGACTTATGGTGACCCCATATGTTACAGAGTAGAACTGCCTCCATAGGATTTTCTTGGCCATAATCTTTACTGACACAGATCGGCAGGCCTTTCTTCTGTGGTGCTACTGGGTGGGTCCAAACCGCCAACCTTTAGGTTAATGCTGTTGCTGTTAGTTGCCATCAAGTTGATTCCGACTCATGGCGACCCCATGTGTGCCGAGTAGAACTGCTCCATAGGGTTTTCAAGGCTGAGACCTTTCGGAAGCAGATCGCCAGGCCTATCTCCTGAGGTGCCTCTGGTTGGATTTGAACCACCAACCTTTTGGTTCATTCCAAGAGCAAACCATTTGCTCCACCCAGGGAGCTTCTTAGAAGAGAAAAGCCACCCCCATATATATTTAGCTTCATTAGAGAAAGAACAGAAAGCACGCGGCTGCATTCTGAATGGCCACAGGTTAACCTTGATACTTCTAATGACTTCCCTTCAACCCCCCTCAGATTTGACATCAGTGTCCCTGGGTTTCATTGTGTTCAGGGGGACCGGGTCCCTGCCTATGGACCTTCTTAGTATTTAATCCTAAGCATGCACACACATATGTGTATCTATTTATCCACAAAAGCTACAGTATAAATAAGTAGGAAAGTACATGGAAATTCAGACAAGCTTATATCTATCAGACAAGCTCTTCCAGGGACATGAGGACAGGCAGGTGGTCTCTCCCTCTGGGGTGATGCTGTTTCTTGAGAAAAATGTTTCTCGTTCCCAAAGTGACCAGGCCAGGTCTTGGGGAGAGGGGAGGGCTACCCAACTGTTGCTTGTGCAATTGGCTTGAACGAGAGGTCTCTTGCTCCTGGCCAGATCTCCACGGCGGACAATGGAGGCCATCTCCTAACACGTGCGGAGGGAGCACCCAGCCCTGCAATTGTCCCATGATGTCTCTGTGTGCTGATGATAGCCCACTTGTCCTAACCGTGGCCTGGAATTTTGTTCTAGGCAGCAGGAGGGTGTGCCTGGGCTGGGATGTGTGGGCGGCATCAGGAAATCCGGTGAAAAGTGACATGCGGGAGAATGATCACACCATAAAGGGAATGGCAGTGGAGCTCATGAATATTCCAGGCACTTGTACCCACAGCCAGTGCCGGTTCAGCTCCTGATTCATCAACATTACAAATTGGCATGGTGGTGAGCAAGCTGTCGGCAACTTTAATTTTTACCTAAGTCCAAGGAATTATGATGGAGGTACTTCCCAGGGACGCCTGGCAAGAACGCAGGGCAGTGTCTTCTTTCAAGGTCAGAGACTGGAGAGAGCATTGGGCTTTGCATTGGGAGCTCTGGGCTCAAGACTCAGGTGCTCCATGAAAGTGCTATGTGACATCAAGGAAGACCAATTGCTAGAAAAGGCATCATGACTGGGAAAGTAGAGGGTCAGCAAAAACAAGGGGAGCCCTCTGTTACAGATTGAATTGTGTCCCCCCAAAATATCTGTCAACTTGGCCAGGCCCCGATTCCCAGTATTGTATGATTGTCTACCATTTTGTCATCTGGTATTTCCCTGTGTGTTGTAGATCCCGTCATTCTGATGTAATGAGATGGATTAGTGGCAGTTATACTGATGAGATCTGTAAGATTAGATAGTGTCTTAAGCTAATCTCTTTTGAGATATATAAGAGAGAAGCAAGCAGAGAGACATGGGGACCTCATACCACCAAGAAAGCAGCGCCTGGAGCAGAGCGCTGAGATGCTCTGAGATGCTGAGAAGCTCCCAGACCAAGGGAAGATTGATGACAAGGACCTTCCTCCAGAGCCAACAGAGAAAGCCTTCCCCTGGAGATGATGCCCTGGATTTGGACTTGTAGCCTACTAGACTGTGAGAGAATAAATTTCTCTTTGTTAAAGCCATCCACTTGTGGTATTTCTCTTATAGCAGCACTAGGTACCTAAGACACCATCGATGAGATGGTTTGACCCAATGGCTGCAACAATGGGCTCAAACATGAAGATGGTGCCAGACTGGTCCATGTTTTGTTCTCTTGTACATAAGGTTGCCATGAGCTGGAGCTGACTTGATGGCACCTAACAGCAATAGCAACCTAAAGAAGAGAGAATGTGAGCACCAGCTGTGTGCCAGGGGCCACAGTGCAACAATTCTTCAGAGGAAGCATGATTGGCTCCCTTCTACAAATGAGGAAAGTGGAGGCTGTAAGCAGGGTGGGTGGTTGCCTAGCTAGGGGATGGTGACACTGGAGCCCAGTTTGACTTGCAGGCATCAACTTCCTTACCTATCAAATGGAGCTAATGACCTCCAGTTTTGAGGAATGTTACAAAGATAAAAGACTGAGATTGGCAGTGCTTTGGAGAGATATCAAGTCCTTTGAGGAAGAGCCTCGAGAATCCTGGTTTAATCTTACCTTACATTGGCATGATCTATTTGGGCTGCAGAGACCTTTTGCCTCACTTCCTGTCCTCAGTGACAAGGTCAGATAGTTGGGATAGCATGAGGTCCATCTTACAGGTGAGGAGGGTGAGGCTCCAAGAAGTGAAGCATCTGGCTCAAGGCTCCACAGCTTGCAAGTGGCAAGGTCACAGCTGAAGGTCACTAGCAAGGTAAGGAGGGTAGGAGCTATGGACCCATTTTACAGATCAGAGATGAGTAGTCATGGATGGAAAGCTGACAGCTCATCTCTTTGCAGAAACTGAGATTTGTTTAAAGAGGCAGCAAGAAAGATGACCCTATTCTCTCAGTCTCTCTTTCCGTCTCTAGTATTTTAACTACAAATTAAATTGGGATGCTGTTTTTTGTTTTGTTTTTAACTCTTTCAAAGACCAAGTATAGAATTAGCAGCAAATGACTACTGCAGAACTCATGCCTGCTGAGGGTAAAGGTGAAGGATGGTCAGAAGTGAGATATTTATTCAGCTCCTAATGTATGCCAGGCACTATTCTGTTGTGGTGGGAGCAGACAGAGGGGTTGACCTTTTTATCAGAGAGCTCACAGCTTTGAAATTTTAAGGTGCTGGACCTCAAAGTGACCTTAAAAATGGTCCTCCCACTTGGCAGATAGGAAAACTCCAGCACAGAAGGGTTAAATGATTTCCCCAAGGTCCCCGAATCATTATCATTTATACAGGTAAGAAGTACTGTGCAGTGGTGAGTGAGCAAGCTCTGAAATGGTATTGTCAGGGTACATCTGAGCTCTTGCCACTTATTCACTGTGTGACCCTAGGCTAGTTACTCAACCTCTCTGAGCCTCAATGCCTTCTGCTAGAGGATTGGAAGTGAGTTTTGTTAGCAGTGGGAAGGTGTTGTGGAACGCCCAAATCCTGATCTAGCATGTACCTACTCATCCTTGCAGGCCTTTTGGCTGACAAAGACTTGATGCAAAATGAGCAACACTCAAATGAGGAACAAAGCATTGTTTATTCTTCAGCTCGAGGTTCAAGCAAGACTTCTGACTTCCAAGTTTAAATATAAATCTCGGAATCTTCATGCTCAGGATTGCTGTAGGGAAAGATGGCTGGGTCCTAAGAAAGGTCTTCGGTGCATGTTCCCCATCATCTGCATCAACCAAATGAAGACTAGTGGTGAGACCAGGGATTCCCTAGGGACCAAGTTTGGCTTAGAGACAATCAGGCAAATGGGTGCTGATTTTGTGGTTCATTAACCCTGCCCATGACTACTATTTGGCACAATATATGTGCTATGTCTTAACCAAATAGGATGCCATTTTTTTTTCTCTGTTGAGAGATAGAAAAATTGCTGCCAGAGGGATAGAAGATGAGGAGAGATGTGGAAATTCCCTCCCAACATCTATCTCAAAGGGTTGTAATGAGATTTAATGAGAGAATCTGGGTCAATTGCTTCACATCCTAATGCCTTACTCACACTAAGTGAAAATATGAGTTACTATTGTTTTCATCAGTGGATACTCATTGCTAAAAAAACACCCCTAGCCTCTAGATGAAATTGGAAGCCACGTTTCCTGACTCTGTATTACTCAGGATGAATCAGGAAAACAGAATCTTCTCTAAGTATTTCAAGTGCGAAGATATTTAATACAGGGAATTGGATGCTTAGAAAACTACTGGAAGGTCAGGGAAGCTGCTGAGCATTTAGGGTGCGCAGGGATCACAGGGTACTACCACTGAAGACCTCAGCTGCCTACCGCACCAAAGTGGGAGATTGACGAGAGAAGGCCCAGAAGATGCTGGAAGAACCTCATGTCTGCCTTCTACTGAAGTCCGCTAACCTGCCCTCCACTGTTGGAACAATAACAATTTCTTCTTCTCTCTAGCCCTGCAAATCCTGTGTGAGCTCTTCACATTGGTGGAACCTGAACAGAAACTCTACTGTCAAGGGGGTCAGGAAAATATAGTTTCAAGGCTTCCAGCCTCTGTAAAACAGAGAAGCACCTGGAAGGGAGATGCCACACAATCTGGCTCATCATTCTGTGGTCAGTCCACCAGCGCAGTGGTTTTCTAACAATACTTGAGGTCCACAAGGAATGCAAGGAACTACCAAGGGGGGCAAAAAATGAGGTACACAGAAGGGGTTCAAGTTCACGTCCTAGTTCCAACCCAAGCAGCTCTACTCCTACCCATTTTCTTTATTGCATTTTATTTGAAAAAATGTCACACACACACACACATACAAAGTTTGACTCTCACTATATCACAACACACTGGTTAAAGAGATAAGTGACCTTCTGAAAAATATTGCACAGATTCCCCAGTGGAATTACATGAACCAGATGAGCTAGAGAGCCCAACCGTCTTGCCTTGTCTTCCATCTTCCTGGATCCCAAGCACAGATCTTGCTCCTCCTCCAGCCCTGAGCCCTCATGCATATTAACTCATGCAAACAGATGCCTGAGGGTAGAGCAGGCCCAACATGCCAAATTTCCACCTGGGCTCAGATGGGATCTACAGTTTTGCAGTTTTTTATGATCCTGTGGTTTTTAGTATTCTTTGATTCTGTAGCACTATATCCTAAACTTCTATAGCTCTTTGATTTTGCATTTCTTTGATTCTGAGATATGATAATCCTGGGACTTGGGCTCTCTGGCTCAATTCCCAAAAATAACCTGTTTTGGGGGGGATATCAATGTATCTAAACCCCTCTTGTGAGACACGGGGGACGTGGTGGGGGAGATGGTGACTAAGATGCTGCCAGAGGCCGCATGTTGGCTGTGTCCAAGGTCAAAACTAGAGCAACAGCCAATAGAACATCAGGTATCAGGGGCTCGTGTAGGGCCAGGACAGTGAGATGCTGTCAGGTGATTAAGAGCTGCGTGCATGAAGGATGGAGTAGGAAATGAGAAACAGGTGATGGAAAGGAAACAAGAGGGTCAGTATATTTGCTATGAGTGATCTGGAATGCTCAGATTCCTCTTATTTGGTTTGAACGGGCCCTAGGATTCTGTGATAAACCCTTTCTATCCTCTTTCCCCACAGGCCCCTAGGTGGTGCAGATGGTTTGCACTCAAATACTAGCCTAAAGGTTGGTGGTTCGGACCCACCCAGCACACTGTTTAAGAAAGGCCTGGCAATATGCTTTAGTTAAGTTGACAACCAAGAAAACCTTATGGAGCAGTTCTACTCTGTAACACACTGGCCCACCATGAGTTTCATGCTGCTAAAACCTGGGTTCTCCATTGCTCAGATAGTGGAATCTCAGATTTGGGGACAGCTGGAGAGTGACTACCTTCACCCTCAATCCACAGCATGTAAACCGCTACCTTTTTGCCTGTTGTAGTTAGTCCTGGATCCATGAAAGGAAATATACCCCAAACACATGCCAGCAAACTTTGGATGTGACACTTGCAAAAGATAATCGATGGCTCCTTTTTTCATTTAGTCATGAAATATGGAAAGCATATTTTGATCTTTGATTTTCTTCCATTTCCCATCTGTTCTTCATTAGGAGTTCAAACTTAATGACCTTCTAGAGTTGGTATCACATTCTGAAGCTGACATTCCTTGGAGAGGTTCTTTGCTGCAAGAGGATGAGGTGGATCACTCGGATGTTTTTTCCCAGCTGGTCTGTCTGTAAGAGGCCCTGATGGTGCAGTGGTTAAGAGCTTGGCTGCTAACTGAAAAGTCAACGGTTTGAACCCGCCAGCTTCTCTATGGGAGAAAGATGTGGCAGTCGGCTTCCATAAAGATTACAGCCTTGGGAAACCCTATGGGGCAGTTCTACTCTGTCCTGTAGGGTCACTATGAGTTGGAATCGACTTGATAGCAATGAGTTTTTTTGGGAGGTTTGTCTGTAACTCCATCTATTTCTCTTGCCCTCTGTGTCTGACCCTCCTCACCTCAACGGTCAAGCTCACTTGTGGGTGAAGCAAGAGACCCCTGGCGAATAATTTCAAGGGCACTAGACTGGTCTAATGACTCTTCAGATTCTCTCCCACTTACACCCTGTCCCTCAGGTCCCACCATTAAAGCGCCTTCCCTTTAGCTGCTGGGTGCTGTCAAGGTGATTCAGACTCATAGCGACCCCATGTGACAGAGTAGAATTGCCCCATAGGGTTTTCTTGGCTGTAATCTTTACAGGAGCAGATCACCAGATCTTTCTCCACGGAGCCACTGGGTGGGATTGAATCACCAACCTTTCAGTTAGCAGCCAAGCGCTTAACCATTTGC
Organism: Dugong dugon; assembly: GCA_030035585.1. Lineage (NCBI taxonomy): Eukaryota > Metazoa > Chordata > Mammalia > Sirenia > Dugongidae > Dugong > Dugong dugon. The sequence continues at coordinate 26,407,029 of CM057476.1, read as the reverse complement.
ACCACCAGGGCTTCTTTTCACTTTAGCTTAACAAAAGTTTTATCTCTTGTTAAGATGCCTAGGAAAGGCAGTAGTGTACCAATGAACCCTTTGCAGTGGTTAGGGGAACATCTTACATCAGATTTCAGAGGTGAAAGAAGGCAGAGAACGCAAGGATATTGTGGTGTTGGGACAAGAACACTGACTTAAGTCTGAAAACCCGGAATCAAGTCCCACATATGCTACCAACTCTGGGACTAGGCTGAGCAAGTCTCCCAACCTCTCTGAGCCTGTTTCATCATCTGTAAAATGGGCATGTTTCAGTTTTTTTTTTTTTTTTTACAGAACCACAGTGGAAATCAACAGAAATGATAAAGACAACTTACACGAACAAAGTATTTGATAGCATGGTAGGGAAAGCTTTTGAAACTAAGGTTTTCTTGTTGCTTTTTATTTCTGTGTATTTATTTATGTCCTGTGTCCAGTCTCCTGGTCCAGGCAGCAGCCAGACCACATGGCTTTTATGGCCTCAGGGTAAGAATGGCACAAAAGAACCCAAATAAGGAAGGAGTCAAATTCTTGGCTTCTGAATTTCAAAACCCAGCCAAGGACTGGGCATATGATAAACGATTTGGAGGGATGCAAAAGCAAAGCCTGCCTTTGTCCCAAACTAGAAAAGATTCCCTGAGCTGTGGAACAGTTAGAGGGGAAGTGAAGAAAACACAGACATGGGTGCATCCTGAGAAAGGGCAAAAAGGACTTGCGATCAGGAATGAAGGAAGCTGTTTTCCAAGAACTGTGGGCCAAGCATGAGCAAAAACATGTCAGTAGAAGCCAGTGGGGTAAATATGCTGCCAAGAACCAGATGATCGCCGTTCCTAACACCCTGTGGGGTGGCCAGCCTCCAAGATGGCCCCCAGTGAGCCCCCCTCTTGGTATTCACACTCTCGTGTGGTCTCCTCCTCATTGGATCAAGGCTGTCTATGTGATCAAATCTATCATCTGTGATCAGTAGAGTATGGCAGAGGTGATGTGTGACTTCTGAAATTAGGTCATATAGGGCATTGCAACTTCCACCTCACCCTCTTGGAATCCTTGCTCTGAGGGAAGCTATACTGGGAGGAAACCAGAGCAGTCCTGTGGAGAGGCCCATGCAGAAAGAACTGAGGCTCCCAATTGACGGCACTGATTTGCAGGCACATAAGTGAACCACCTTGGAAGTGGACATTCCAGCCCCAATCAAGCCTTCACCTAACTGCAGCCCTGCTGACATCTGACTGCAACCTTATGAGAGACTTGGAGCCAGAACTACCTAGGTAGGTTGTTCATGAATTCCTGACCTACAGGAGCCACCTGAGATAGCAGATATTTATTGTTTTATTTTTGTTGTTGTTGTTGTTAGGTTCTGTTGAGTCAGTTCTGACTCATAGCAACCCTACGTACAACAGAACGAAACACTGCCCCGTCCTGCGCCATCCTCACAATTGTTGTTATGCTTGAGCCTGTTGTTAGAGCTGCTGTGTCAATCCATCTTGTTGAGTGTCTTCCTTTTTTTCCCTGACCCTCTACTCTATCAAGCATGATGCCCCTCACCAGGGACTGGTCCCTCGTGATAACATGTCCAAAGTATGAGAAATGAATCTCACCATCCTTGCTTCGAAGGAGCATTCTTGCTGTACTTTTTCCAAGACAGATTTGTTCGTTCTTCTGGCAGTTCATGGTATATTCAATAGTCTTCACCAACACCATAATTCAAAGGCAATTATTCTTCTTCAGTCTTCTTTATTCATTGTCCAGCTTTCACATGTATATGAGGAGATTGAAAGCACCATGGCTTTGGTCAGGTGCACCTTAGTCCTTAAAGTGATATCTTTGCTTTATAACACTTTAAAGAGATCTTTTGCAGTATGTTTGCCCAATGCAGTGCATCCTTTGATTTCTTGCTGCTTCCATGGGGGTTGATCATGGATCCAAGTAAAATGAAATCCTTTACAACTTCAGTCTTTTCTCCATTTATCATGATGTAGCTTATTGGTCCAGTTGTGAGGATTTTGGTTTTCTTTATGTTGAGGTATAGTCCATACTGAAGGCTATAGTCTTTGATTTTCATCAGTAAGTGCTTCAAGTCCTCTTCACTTTCAGCAAGCAAGGTTGTGTCATCTGCATATTGCAGGTTGTTAATGAGTCTTCCTCCAATCCTGATGCCCTGCTCTTCTTCATATAGTCCACCTTCTGACATTATTTGCTCAGCATACAGATTGAATAGGTATGGTGAAAGGATACAAACCTGACACACACCTTTCCTGACTTTAAACCACAGAGCATTCCCTTGTTCTGTTCGAATGACTGCCTCTTGGTCTAACTAAAGGTTCCTCCTGGGCACAATTAAGTGTTCCGGAATTCCCATTCTTCGAAATGCTCTCCATAATTTGTTATGATCCACACAGTCGAATGCCTTTGCATAGTCAATAAAACACAGTAAACATCTTTTTGGTATTCTCTACTTTCAGCCAAGATCCATCTGACATCAGCGATCACATTCCTCTTCCATGTCCTCTTCTGAATCCAGCTTGAATTTCTGGCAGTTCCCTGTCGATGTACTGCTGCGACAGCTTTTGAATGATCTTCAGCAAAATTTTACTTGTGTGTAATATTAATGATATTGTTCAATAATTTCTACATTCTGTTGGATCACTTATCTTTGGAAAGAGCACAAATATGGATCTCTTCCAGTTGGTTGGCCAAGTAGCTGTCTTCCAAATTTCTTGGCATGGATGAGTGAGCGCATCCAGCACTGCATCCATTTGTTGAAACATATCAATTGGTATTCCATCAATTCCAGGAAGCTTGTTTTTTGCCAATGCCTTTAGTGCACCTTGGACCTCTTCTTTCAGTACCATGCGTTCTTGATCATATGCTACCTCCTGAAATGGTTGAATGTTGACCAATTCTTTGCTACAGTGACTCTGTGCATTCCTTCCATCTTCTTTTGATGCTTCCTGCGTCGTTTAGTATTTTCCCTATAGAATTCTTCAATATTGCAACTTGAGGTTTGAATTTTTCCTCCAGTTCTTTCAGCTTGAGAACTGCCGAGGGTGTTCCTCCCTTTTGGTTTTCTATCTCCAGGTCTTTGCACATTTCATTATAATACTTTACTTTGTCTTCTTCAGCCACCTTTTGAAATCTTCTGTTCAGCTCTTTTACTTCAAATTTCTTCGTTTTGCTTTAGCTACTCTGCGTTCAAGAGCAACTTTCAGAGTCTCTTCTCACATCCATTTTGATCTTTTCTTTCTTTCCTGTCTCTTAAATGACCTCTTGCTTTCTTCATGTATGATGTCCTTGATGTCATTCCACAACTTGTCTGGCCTTCGGTCGTTAGCATTCAATGCACCAAATCTATTTTTGAGATGATCTCTTAAATTTAGGTGGGATATACTCAAGGTTGTGCTTTGGCTCTCGTGGACTTGTTCTAATTGTCTTCAGCTTCAGCTTGAACTTGCATAGGAAAAATTAATGGTCTGTTCCACAGTTGGCCCCTGGCCTTGTTCTGAATGATGATATTGTCTTGTCTCTTTCCACAGATGTAGTCGATTTGATTCCTGTGTATTCCACCAGGTGAGGTCCACGTGTATAGCTGCTGTTTATGTTGTTGAGAAAAGGTATTTTTAATGAAGAAGTCGTTGGTCTTGCAAAATTCTGTCATGCGATCTCCAGTATCATTTCTATCACCAAGACCATATTTTCCAACTACCAATCCTTCTTCTTTGTTCCCAAATTTTGCATTCCAATCGCCAGTAATTATCAATGCATCTTGACTGCATGTTTGATCAATTTCAGACTACAGAAGTTGGTAAAAATCTTCAGTTTATTCATCTTTGGCATTAGTGGTTGGTGTGTAAATTTGAATAATAGTTGTATTAACTGGTCTTCCTTGTAGGCCTATGGATATTATCCTATCACTGACAGTGTTCTACTTCAGGATAAATCTTGAAATGTTCTTTTAGATGATGAATGCAACGCCATTTGTCTTCAATTTGTCATTCCTGGCATAGTAGACCATATGATTTTCTGATTCCGAATGGCCAATACCAGTCCACTTCAGCTCATTAATGCCTAAGATATCGATCTTCATGTATTACATTCCACTTTTGATGATTTCTAATTTGCCTAGATTCATACTTTGTACATTTCACGTTCCTATTATTAATGGATGTTTGCAGCTGTTTCTTCTCATTTTGAGTCATGCCACATCAGCAAATGAAGGTCCTGAAAGCTTGACTCCATCCATGGCATTGAGGTGGACTTTACTTTGAAGAAGCAGCTGTTCCCCAGTTGTATTTTGAATGCCTTCCAACCTGCGGGGCTCATCGTCCCACACTGTGTCAGACAATGTTCCACTGCTATTCACAAGGTTTTTACTGACTAATTATTTTCAGAAGTAGACCACCAGGTCCTTCTTCCTAGTCTGTCTTAGTCTGGAAGCTCAGCTGAAACCTGTACACCACGGGTGACCCTGCTGGTATTTGAATGCCAGTGGCACAGCCACCAGCATCATGGCAACAGGCAAGCCCCTGCCAGTATAACAAATTGACAGACACGTGGGAGATTGTTTTTTTAGACCACTAAATTTTGGGGTAATTTGTTATGCAGCAATAGATAACGAATGCACTCAAGTTAGCATAACGTGGTCTCCCCCAGAAATTAAATACGGCCCTGGAGAAAGACGGGAGGACATCCTAAATGATTATATAGATATACTTCTATCACGTGGCGGGATGCAGGCTTGTAATAGAAATTATACTCAGTGTTGGCAAAGAATATTAAATATACTGCCAGAAGAACAAACGTATCCGTCTTAGAAGAAGTACAACCAGAATGCTGCTTAGAAGTGAGGATGGCAAGACTACAGCTCCCTCACTTTGGACATGTCATCAGGGAAGACCAGTCACTAGAAAAGGACATCATGGTTGGTAAAGTGGACGGTCAGCAAAGGCGAGGAAGGTCTTGGTAAGATGGACTGACAGAGCAGCTGAAACAATGGACTCAAGCATAGCAGTGATCATGAAGATGGCACAGGACTGGGCAGTATTTCATTCTGTTATACATAAGGTTGCTATGAGTTGAAGCCGACTCGACAGCAACTAACAACAAAACAAAAGAAAAATAAAGGTATATTTCTAGACTACCTACATTGCTGCAGTCAATTCCCAAATGGTTCCACAAATATTTTCAGGACTGCGGGAGTCTGGGGAAGCCAGGACAAGAGCCACTTGATTTTTTGGGACAAGGGTGACCTTTTCCCCAAATGGGCAGATGGGAGCTCAAAGACACAAGCCTCCCCAATCCTGGATTTCAGGGGACCACTCAGCCTTTGCATGTCTCTTCCTTGAGCGCCTTTCTGTTCCTCACTGTGCCCCCACCTGAGAGCATGTGCAAGCTCAACTTGACGCCCGAGCCCTTCAATTTGTCTCGTTAGAAAACCCTTGTGTTAAAGAGACCATTAAAAAAAGAGGGGAAGATAAATTGCCTGAAGCTGCAAGGCCCAGGAGGAAAGGGGAGAGCAGGTGATGAAAAATAGACCAGTGATTAGAGGGCAGGGGGTGGCAAAGGAGCCAGAGCAGGCAAAACCTCCACTGGAGATGTCAAAATATTTGAAAATCCTCCTCCTTCAGTGAACTGAGATACCAAAAAAAAAATTTTTTTTTTCACACATAGAGGGGTCTGGAATAGAGGTTAAGAGTTTGGTTTCCAGAGTCAGACAGAGCTGGGTTCTATCCCTTCCTGGCTGTTGTCTGACCTCAGGCAAATTTCTTAACCACTCTGACCCTCAGTTTCCTCATCTGGAAAATTACCCTATAAAAATTACCCTAGATCTCTACCTCTGTTTGTATCCATTTCCTTTGCAATGTGACTTTACAGATCCTCCCACTGAATGCCGGGGTCTATTTCCCCACCTCTTGATTCTGGGCTGAGCATGTGACTTATTTTGGCCAGTAGAATGTGGCGGAAGTGATAGTATGCCGGTCCTGAGTCTGGATCTCAAGAGGCTTTGGGTGATGCTGATCTCTTGGACTCTGGTGGCCCCCAGAAGAAGCTGAAGCTAGCCTGTCGGAGGATAAGAGACTACATGGAGCAGATGTGAGCCTACCCAGCCGAGTGCATCCTAAAATACCATCTCTCAGGCAACCACAGATGTGAGCCAGCCAAGATCTGCAGAGACAGACTCAGCTCAGCACAACAGCCAGATGATCCATGGAATCATGAGCAATCATAAATGGGTATTGCTTTAAGTCACCAGGTTTTGGGGTGGTTTGTTACGCAGTGATAGCTATAACAGATACACCTGCAACTTAAGATGTTGCCGTGTGGATCACATGCAATCATATAGGAAAATGAGAAGAGCTACAATGAATTGAGTGCTGAATATGCTTGTGCCCAGTATTACATACATTATCTCCAAGATTTGCAGGTAAAGAGCTGCAGCTCAGTTCTAGGACAGGGCACCTTCCTGCCTTGCACACAGCACTTGATATATAGTACCTGCTCAAAACACGGCATCAAGGACGAAATGCCTGGCAATCTGCTTCTGTAAGATTACAGCCAATGAAACCCTATGGAGCAGTTCTACTCTATAACACATGGGGTCACCATGAGTTGGAACCGACTCAATGGCAAAGGTTTTGGATTCTTTGGTTTCCAATTGTTGTTGTTAGGGGCTTTTGAATTGGTTCTAACTCATAGCGACCCTATAGGACAGAGTAGAACTGCCCCATCGGATTTCCAAGAGCGAGTGGTGAATCTGAAGTGTCGACCTTTTGGTTAGCAGCTGAGCTGTTAACCGTTGCTGAAGTTAGGACTCCTGACAAATGCCTCTGACTTGGCAATGAAATCTGAACCTTGTCTACAAGCACTGGTGTAAAATCAGTATCTAGCTGTAGACAGACTAGGAGGTGGCATACATGAGGGCAGGATGTTAGACGGAGCGGCGTTGGGCCAGGGAGGGGGTCAGCAACTGCCAAGGTGCTCCATGCTCTACCCTTAATAGTGTGGCCCATGGACCAGCAGCATCAGCATCCCCTGGACCCTTGTTAGAAATGCAGAATCTCAGGTCCCACCCAGATCTGCTGAATCAGACTCTGTATTAACAAGACCCCCAGGGCATTCGTGTGCATGATAGAGTTTGTCTGGGACACTGCTTCTCAAGCTACCTCTGTTGAAGGACCAGCATTTTTTTTGTTTTTAATTTTCAATCCATTGCAGAATAACGCTTTTGCAATGCACTGAGCTTCTGTTAAGAGTCATGGAAAATTTGGAAACAGGTAAGGAGGATGGCTGAACAACATGAAGAGCACAATTAATGTCACAGAACTATGCACGTGAAGATTGTTAAAATGGCAAAAAAAGTTTCGTTACATAATATTTGCCACAATAAAAAACAAAAACAAAAGAAAGGAATTTACTAAAAAAATTTAATGAAAAATTACAACACATACAAACTTCAGGGTCCATTTTTTTTAATTATTAGATTCAATAGATATAAAATTGCTCCATCAAATTGCAGCAAAAGTTTCTAAATACTTACTGTCTCTGTACATACTTCATTGTGGACAGGTAACAAAAAATTTGGCTTCTGCCATGGCCCACGCTTTGAGCAGCACCGTTCTAGAGTTAATAATGGTACCAATACTAATATACGGTGATCAAACATGATTGTGTGCTTATTATTGGAGTCCCTGGATAGCGAAAAAGGTTAAGCACTCAACTACTAACAAGAAGACTGGCAGTTCGAATCCGCCCCGACGCATCTCTGGAAGACAGGTCTGGTGATCTGCTTCTGAAAGGTGACAGCCTTGAAAACCCTGTGGAGCACAGTTCTACTGATACATACGGTAGAGTTGCCATGAGTTGGAATCCACTTGATGGCAACTGGTTTGTTTGTTTTGGATAAGGGTTTACAAGCCTTATGTACTTAGGAACCTCTGAGCAGCCTTGTGGAGCAAGTAGTATTTTTATGTCCATTTTCCAGATAAGGCAACTGAGGCTCAGAGAGACTAAGTGACTTGCCCAGGGTCACACAGCGTGTAAGTGGAGTCACATGAGCCCATCTGCTTATCCAAGGCTGGTGCCACCCAAGGCAGAATGAGGGAGAGGGAGGAATCACCCTTGAGAGGCACAAGGGACCTTGTCCTCTGCAGCCTGTGTGAGTGACAGCTGTCAAAAGGCCAGGTGCAGGGCACTGGCTGTCACGGCAACCCCCTTTCAGGGGATGCTGGAGCCTAACAAGCTGTCTGCCAGCTATGGGCAGATGGGGAGGGTCTCCCTGAAACCTCTCTCTTTGGTGCAGCCCCCAGGACTCACAGCCCTGCAGCCTGGTGTGGAGTTCGGCCCCTGGCACCACCCTAGCTGCCATGCCGCTAGAGGTGGGGGGCAGAGCCTGCTTGCCACAGCTCTCTTTATGTTGCTTTTTCTTTCCCCTGGAGCCATGGGGGCCGGGAGGAGAGGCCGGGGGTGTCTGGCAGGCTGGGTGATAGCTAGTTATCGACAAGTTGATGGCTGCCACGGGAGACTGCCCGAGGACATCAAGGAGGGAGCACTTCTGAGTCCCGCTGCTCCCTGAGCCCTGGCTGCCAGCGTCCCTGCCCAGGGCTTGGTGCTTCCCCTCACCATCTCATTAATCCTGATTTACAGAAAAAGGCAGCAGGCAGGGGCCTCTTAACAGGCCAAGCAGGCGACTGATTTGCCTTCACTGAAGACAATAGTGCCCAAGAGACCCGGCATTGCTGAATTATTCAAATCAGTCATGGCAGGGAAATCTGAGGACAGAGAGGGGCTGGCGTCCCCAGCCCCCACTGCCCTCCTCTCCTGCCCCCAGGTGTGGTTCCTGGCTGGCTGGGGTGCCCATGCAGGTCCCCTTGCCAGTGAGCCGGGCTGCTCCCAGCTGCCCTTCCTCCCTGGATGGAAGTCGAAATCGGTGTTGATCATCTCTAAGCACCTTAGAGCTCTAGTAATGGATCCAAAATGACATTTCCCACCGGCTGGTCCCTGGGGGGACATTCTGACAAGGACTTCTGGATGGACATGTGATGGGGCGGGGGAGGACAGAGGCGGCAGGAGATGGCTATTCTGCCAAGGTGTGTGTGTGTGTGTGGGTGTGGGTGTGTGTGCGCGTGCGCGCGCCCACGTGCATGTGGTTCAGAGGAGCGGAAGACACGGGAGTGAACCCTGGCTCGCCAAATCCCCAGGGTTTCTGCTTCTGGAAAGAGACACAAGGAGTAGGCAGGTCTCCTTGGAAGACGCACAGGTTCAGGAGCAAAGCTGTTCAGACACAGTGCTTGCTGGCACCGGGTGAGGACCGAGCATGGCATGGCATTGGGGAAGCCCAGGGGCAGGGTGGCTTTGGAGAGCACAAGGGGGAAACTTAAGCCCGGAGAGAGCCAAGGCCTTGTCCAAGGTCATCCAGTAAGTTGGTAGCTGAACTGGGATTCAAAGCTGCAGTGGATTCAAAGTCGCAGGGTCGTCAGGGTTGTAATGGGGGCTCTCCTTGTTAATAACGACACCACCTGCCCTTTACGGGGCACTGGGCATTGTTGCTCCGGGGGAAGGGCTTTGTAATGTCTTATCTCAGTTTAAATTTGTGATAATCCCAGGAGGAGGATACAATATTATCCCCATTCTACTGATGAGGAAACTGAGGCTTACAGCTATTCAGCCACCAGGCAGGCTAGAAAGGGGCAGACCTGAGATTCGGCTGCAGGCGGTCTGTCCCATGCTGGCCTTTCATTGCTATGCTTCACTGGGAGGGAAGCAGCACCAGGATCCCATCCATCTCCAGGGCATCCCCGCTTGTCAGTGCTGTGGTGCCCCCACACCTTCCATTTGTGATGACGTTTCTGGGGTTAAGCATTGCCATCTACCTGTTGTCCTGTGGGCGAGGGCCACATAAAGACTTAACTCTTGTTAAAAAGAATGAACGTCCAGCACCCTTGTCTGTCCCAGGCATCACAGAGAACCTGTCCTGAGTCCTCCTTGTGAAGGGCGGTGGTCTCTGAAAGGTGGAAGGTGGTTCACGAATGAAGAGGTGCAGGATGTTTGGGGACAAACTCCACCTCTTTGGGGGAAGCCAGTGGTTTCTTCTGCATAGCTTTGACCATTAGCCTGGATAATAGCCTCTGCTTTCTATATCAGCTAACAACAACAATAACAGGAGGAGGAGTAGCGACTTTACTGGAGTTTACCACATGTTGAGCTCTTCAGATGAGTCCCTGGGTGGTGCAAAAGGTTAACTCCATCAGCTGCTAACCAGAAGGCTAGAGGTTTGAGTCCACGCAGTGGTGCCTCGGAAGAAAGGCCCGGCGATTTCTAGTTCTGAAAAATCAGCCGTTAACCCTATGAGAGGGCAGTTCTACTCTGACACTCATGGGGTTGCCATAAGTCAGAGTTGACTCAAGGGCAACTGGTTTAAGCCCTTCAAATGCAAGGGGCCATTTAATCCTTAGGAGACTATTTTATGAGATCAGTATCTGTGACATCAGTATCCTTATGTCCGTTTTGCAAAGGAAGAAAATGAGGCTGAGAAGGGAAGCCTTATGCCAAGCATGATGCTGCCGGGTGTGAAGGAGCTAGGATTCGAACCCAGGGCTCTGAAACACCAAACACAAGCCTCTAGAATACACCGTGTGTACCCCTTCTCTGTCTAGCTTAAAGTCACTTGCATTAAAGTGGAGGCTCCTTCCTCCTGCCCAAGCGACCCTACTAGTGGACCATTCTCCAGGCCACGATCTGTGCCCTGGAGTCCCCAGAGGGAGTCTTGGTGCTCAGAAGCAGCTCAAATACAGTTTTGCAATTGTGCCTTTACAAGCCCTATCTCTTTCCTTAGAGAAACCGGCTTTCTCCTTAGAGAAACTCAGCTCCCTCCCGCCCTCAAATCAGCTTCCATTTGGAATAATCAGCATCTGAATTAGAGGGGGCACCTGCACTCCTGTGAGGCCTGGCTGGCCTCCCAGGATCCCCCTGCAGAAAAACCAAAGAAGAGAGATTTATCTCCTAGGTCAGATAAAGGTGACTAAATGCAAACTGGCCGATTCCTTTCAGCAAACAGTTCCCCGGGGAGGGCTCCTACAAGGAGGAGAAGAGCCGATCGATCAGGGAAATGCTTTGAGGTGACTTACAGGGGAGACTTAAAGGAAAAACCCCTGTTCAGCCTTGTAAAACCACCAACCAGCAGGGAAGGAAGGGGCGGGACATCTCTCCTTTGCCAGCCTTGCACAGGAGAAACTCTACAAAGTTCGACCTCTGAGACCGCCAACTGCGTCCTTCCTTCACTTATCAAGCATCTGTTGAGCACGTACTGTGTGCCTGTTGAGCATTTTGTCTGCACCATCCTTCTGAGTCCTTTAGACAGCATCCTTGTTGTTGTTAGCTGCCTTTGAGTTTTCCTCAAGATGCATGGTGACCCCATGCACAACAGAATAAAACGTTGCCTGGTCCTGTGGCAGCCCCATGATGGGCTGCGGATCGTACCATTGTGATCCATAAAATTTTCACTGACTGATTTTTGGAAGGAGATTGCCAGGCCTTCCTTCCTAGTCTGTCTTGGTCTGGAAGCGCCACTGAAACCTGTTCAGCAACACAGCAACACGCAAGCCTCCCGTAACAGACAGGTAATGGTTGCACGTGGATTGGCTGGGAATTGAACCTGGATCTCCCACGTGAAAGGTGAGAATTCTGCCCTTGAACCACCACTGCCCTCTGAACAGCATTATTAAACCCACTGCTGTTGAGTCAGGTCCGACTCATGGAGACCCCTTGTGTGTAAAAGTCGAACTGTGCTCCATAGGGTTTTCAAGGCTGTAGATTTCAGAAGCAGACTGCCAGGCCTTTCTTTCAAGGTGCCAGTGGGTTTCAACTGCCAACCTTTTGGTTAGTAGTTGAGCACCTAACCATCTGCACCACTGCCCCCCCATTTATAGAAGAGAAACTGAGGGTCCAGGAAGGGATACAAATGTCTAGGTGTCATAATGCAAGCAAGAAGGTGGGTCCTGGGACCTGGATTCTGATCACCAGGCTCCCCAGCCCCTTCCTGTATTGCCACCTCTCTAACCAGATCTGGTCCCTAGCCAGCTGCAGCCCTGAGTCTGGCCCAAGCTCACCCTCTCTCCCCACTTTCTAGCTCCCCTCTCAGCCCCAGAATCACAAGAGTCCTTCCTTATAATTTGGGGGAATGGTCAGTGAATCTTTGAGACTCAGTTTTCCCTCGGAATCTCCAGGTTTATGCCAGCCTCTCATAGTTAACCGTTTGCACCACCCAGGGACTCTCTCCTAGTTACCCCTCCCTCATTTCACTAAGGTACAAGTAGTAGAGCCTTGCTGGGAAGAATAACTTGGCCTGGCAGGGGTCAGCAAATCTTTTCTGTAAGGGCTCAGACAGTAAACATTTAGGCTTTGCCAGCCATATGGTCTCTGTTGCAGCTAAATTCTGCCCTTGTGGCACCAAAGCATCCATAGACGATATGTAAACAAATGGGCATGGCAATAAAACTGTATTTACAAACACAGGTGGTGGGCTGGATTTGGCCCATGGGCTCTAGTTTGTTGACCCCTGGAGTAGAGGAGAAAAGGTCTGGCTTTGGGGTCACCCAGACCTGGGGTCTGCTCCTGGCAACTCATTCCACTTCTTCACTGTGTGACTTGGACAGGTTGCTGCACCTCTCTGAGCCTGTTTATCGTCGATGAAATGGGATAATGGTAGCACCTGGCTCATGGGCTGTTGCCAGGATTAAATGGGAGTGCAGCAAAGGGCACATAGTGTGCAAGCTGGTAGCTGTTATTTTATAATTAACGACTTTAAATCTTCTGAAGTAAGTCCCCCTCCTTCCCTAGTTCTTGGGTAAGGGGAAGCTGGTGGTTTGGTATTTCATGGCTCATTATGCTGATAAGATTTCCATTCTTTTTAAGTGAACACAGTTGCATTTTAATGATTTGAAAAGGATGGAGCCTGTGTCTCCTTTGGGTCAGAACTGACAGGCCTTTCTTGGGGTGATGGTGAGCAAAACTCAGGATGCCCCCAAGTGCTCTTTGAGTCTTGCCTCTGGTTCCCTTCCTGGGTCCAGAAGGACTGGCAGGTGGATCCAGCACACTGGTGGTCCTCTGGTTGAGAGCTGATCACAAGTGGCCAATTAATCCATTACTTGCAGATACATTTTCCATTAGCAGTGGTGGAACGACTGGCTTTGAAGCAATTAGTCAGCTTAATGAACTTGAATGTGGGCAAACAGGAGAAAGAGGTTAACCCCCTGGTTCCCAAAGAAGCTGTGGATGTGGTGGAGGTGGCAGTGGGGAGCAGGGAGAAGATTCAGGGAGAAGGGAAGTGCCGGGTAGGGAGAAAGGTCTGCAGATGACATACAAGCACCCACGTAGTAGAACATGGTGGCTTGGAGCCAAAGGACTGGGACTCTGAGCCAGGAAAAGGTAGATTTTCTAGCCTGCGGACTTGAGTGAATAATTTTTAACCTGTTTCCTCATCTGCAAAATGGGAATCATAATAGTACACACACAATAGGATCGTTCTGAGGACTGAATGAGACGAATTGTGTGAAATACCTAGCCCAGTGCAAGGTACGTGGTGAATTTGCAGAGAATGCTGGTTCCTTACCACCTTCCTCTATCTACCTGTGGGGCACAAGGAGGCAAACGAGGAATTTCTTGACTTAGGGCTGAAAAGGATGGCTAAAGCTAAAATTGCCTTAGCTCAGAGTCCACAATCAGATGTGTTGGAGAAGCCAAGATTTAATAGGTGTTAATAGGCCTGGCAATCTACTTTAGAAAAATCAGCCATTGAAAACCCTATAGAGCACGGTCCTACTCTGATACACATGGGGTCGCCACGAGTTGGAATTAACTCAACAGCAACTGGTTTGTTCTGGTCTGGAGCAGTGCTAAGCATTTTGTCTGGCTGGAGTACACCCTCAGTATGGGTCAATTTCTCAAATGTCTGCTTTTGAAGAAATTGAAACCAAGAAGGGTTTGACCTGCCTGTCTTTTGAAATAGGGCAACACAGGGTACTGGAGGATGGAAGAGATCATGCTTTATTCCATGGATGTGGACCAAGTGACCATATCCATCCCTCCAGGACTCAGTTATCCCCATCTGTAAAACGTGTGGTTAGATGAAATGAACACTCCAGGATTTCTCAGAGTTGACATTTTACAGATTCATCAGTAGATGGTTTCACTTGCCTTGAGTGTGGCTTTTTCCTCCTCGAGGATAGTCCTGGAGTCAGCGAGGATGACAATGTTTCCCTCCCTGGAAACTTTGGACAGTCAGGGGAGTGAGGAGGCACTTGGCAATGCAAAGAAGCCACGTGTGCCACATTCTTCAATGGCAGCAATTTTCTGTGTAATTAAGTTTATTCATCATGTATATTAAGGAGAAAATGGAGACGCACGATCATCACAGCCCATTTGCTGCCAACATCCATCTCTCAAGCGTTGCTTCTGTTTTCCCCGAGACCAACTCCCATGATGGATGTGGGGCCCAGGAGGAGAGCCATCTGGTGTGAGGGCTGGTGGGAGCCCAGTGCCTGGCAGGACCTGGGCTGACCTGCCCAGAAGGACATGTCTCCAAAAACCATCCCTGCCTTCAAGGGGCTTGTTGTCATTGTAGCTGCTGTAGAGTTGGCCCCGACTCATGGTGACCCCATGCCCAGCAGAACATGCTGCCAGGTCCTGTGCCATCCCCGTGATCGGCTGCAGATTGGACCATTGTGATCCATAGTGTTTTCATTGGTTGATTTTTGGAAGTAGATTGCCAGGCCTGAATTGTTCCTAGTCCATCTTAGTCTGGAAGCTCTGCTGAAGCCTGTTCAGCATCATAGCAACACGGAAGCTTCTACTGACAGACAGATGGTGGCAGTACATGAGGGGCATAGGCCAGCAATAGAATATGTATCTCCTGGATAGAAGATGAGAATTCTACCAGGGGAACCACCAACGCCCCCTCAGGGGGCTTATGATCCAGGAATCATGGTTAATGGTGACACTGGCTTAACATTGGATATTGTTTTCAGTTAGCTTTGCAATTAGCCTTCGTCCAGCTAAATACTGGCAACGTTATTACCCATGTTAGAATGTGGAAATGAGGATTATTGCAATCTTTCTACTACTCTAATCATTATACCTTTCTCTGACTTTTTTACAAATGTACAGGTAAGCCTTAGCCTGACCCCTTCCACTATAGGACATTCAATTCAATTACCAGCTCACTCAACAAGTATTTGAGTATTGACGAATATTGAATATCAGGAGGCAGACATCATTCCAGGCTTTTGGGAAATATCAGTGGACACGACAAAGATTTCTAGTCTCCGGAAACTTACTAGGTGGATATTTTGGAATAAAAGGGTGACTGAATGAGCAAGTACACATGAATTACTTCATTCAGTCAACAAACACTGAGTTCTTCCTATGGACATCTCTGGGCTAATCACAGATGGTGAAAATGGAGCCCAAACAATTTGTCCTCACGGAGCTTATGTTCTAGAGGAGGAAGAAGATATAAATGAAAGAATCACACCAACGAGTGATAATTGCAGACTGAGATAAAGCTCCATGAGGGAAAAGGATGAGGCTTTTTGAGAGGGTGTCAGGGGCCTTGTTATAGACTAGGGTAGTGGGAATTCAGGACAACTTCTCGAGGGAGGGTTGTTTAAGCCGAAACATGAAGCAAGAATTTGAATCAAGTAAGAGAAGAAGGCGGAGTAAGATGGAGTAGAAGAACAGCATGGAGCTCATCAGTAGGATAGCTTAGGCTGACAGTAACTGAAGATCCAACTCAAAATGGTTAAATAATAAGGACAGGTTGTCATCTCATGTCACAAGAAGTCCAGAGGTAGAACAGCTCCAAAACCAAAACAAAACAACAAAACAAACAAAAACAAAAAAACCAAACCCATTGTTGTCAAGTCGATTCCAACTCATAGCAACCCTATAGGACAGAGTAGAACTGCCCCCACAGGGTTTCCAAGGAGCTGCTGGTGGATTCGAATTGCCAACCTTTTGGTTAGCAGCCAGGCTCTTAACCACTGCGCCACCAGGGTTCCAGAGCAGCTCCAGGGCTGATTAATTCAGGGGCTCAATGACATCATCCAAGACTCAAGTTCTTCCCATACATTCACTCTGCTTTCTTCAAAGTAGAGGCATATGTCCTTGAGATTCTTTCTTTTTTTTTTTTTTAAATTGTACTTTAGATGAAGATTTATAGAACAAACTAGCTTCTCATTAAACAGTACACATATTGTTTTATGACATTTGTTAACAACCCTGTGACATGTCAACACTCTCCCTTCTCGACCTTGGGTTCCCTATTACCAGCTTTCCTATCTCCTCTTGCCTTCCAGTCCTTGCCCCTGGGCTGGTGTGCCTCTTTAGTCCCGTTTTGTTTTATGGGCCTGTCTAATCTTTGGATGAAGGGTGAACCTCAGGAATGACTTCATTACTGAGCTAAAATGGTGTCCGGGGGCCATACTCTCAGGGTTTCTCCAGTCTCTGTCAGGCCAGTAAGTCTGTTCTTTTCTTGTGAGTTAGAATTTTATTCTACATTTTTCTTCAGCTCTGTCCGGGACCCTCTGTTGTGATCCCAGTCAGAGCAGTCAGTGGTGGTAGCCGGGCACCATCTAGTTGTACTGGACTCAGTCTGGTGGAGGCTGTGGTAGTTGTGGTCCATTAGTCCTTTGGACTAATCTTTCCTTTGTATCTTTAGTTTTCTTCATTCTCCCTTGTTCCCAAAGGAGTGAGACTAGTGGAGTATCTTAGATGGCTGCTCACAGGCTTTTAAGACCCCAAACGCTATTCACCAACATGGAATGTAGAACATTTTCTTTGTAAAGTATGTTATACCAATTGAGCTAGGTGTTCCCTGAGACCATGGTCCCCACAGCCCTCAGCCCAGCAGTTTGGTCCCTTGGGGAGTTTGGAAGTGTCTATGGAGCTTCCATGACCTTCCCTTGTATAAGTTGTACTGGCTTCCCCAGTATTGTATACTGTCTTACCCTTCACCAAAGTTACCACTTGTCTGTTGTCTGTTTAGTGTATTTCCATCCCCACTCCTCCCCTCCCTCATAACCATCAAAGATTGTTTCTTTTTTTGTGTTAACCTGAGATTCTCTCTTCGTGGTTACAAAATGGCTGCTGAGTCCATATCATACATTCTCACACAACAGAGTTCAAAGCTCCTTTTAAAGAGAGAGGAAACCTTTCCCAGAATCCTGCCCCAAGATTTCCCTTTACACTTCATTGGCCAAAACTGTGTTGGTACATTTGAGCCTTTGGGGTGGGGATGGGGAGCTGTGGAATGAACAAGAGCATCCTGGCTAGGAGGTCAGAAGGCTTGGGTTGGAGTCCCAGCTCTGAAGTCAATTTGCTATGTGATCTTGGGCAAGCCTCTAACCCTTTTTTGGGTCCTAAACTCCCAATCTGAAAAGCTAGAGGATTGAACCAGATGATCCACGTGTGAGGTTCTAGGATTCTAAATGGGCCGTTCTTACTATAGGGGTCGTACAATTTGCTCATCAAATGTTTCTGTCTTTCAGCCTTCTGGGCACTTGGAGGCTTGTGCTTCCCAGTTCCCTTGTGAGTAGGTGGGGTCTTGTGACTAGTTCTGGCCAATGAGTTGATGGTGTGTTCCCTTCCAGGTTGGAGCATGTAATTGCTGTTGAGATTCTGGATTTCTCTTTCCTTCCAGCACAGCCACTGGTGACATCAAAGATGGTGACTGTACCCATCAGCCTGAGGCCCTGAGTGGCTATAATGAGAGTCCCCAACCCCTGTCCATCTGATGGACATGCAGCACAAGCAGGAAATAAACCTTTAAGTCATGAAGATTTAGGAGTTACTTCTACAGCAGCATCACACATCTCACCTTGACTGATACAATTGTAGTAATGTAGTTAATGCAAAAAGGGAATCGACTCTGTGCCAGGCACTAGGTTAAGTCCTTTACTGAATTTTACTATTTCATTCTCAAAGTAGCATTGTGGAATGGGCTATATTATCATCCCTATTTTCTTTTATACACAGCAAAACATACACCAACTCGACAATTGCTACATGTACAATTCAGTGACATTGATTACATTCTTCAAATTGTGTAACCATTCTCACCCTCCTTGTTCCTCCCCCATTAGCACAAACTCAATGCCCCTCAAGCTTCCTATCTAACCTTTCCAGTTGCTGTTATCAGTTTGATCCCATGTAGATAACTCTTTACTTTTTAAAATTTTTTCCCATACAAAAATTTATACATAGATTATTATGTGACCCTAACTGCTCTCCCCGTACTGTGACAGCACACTCCTCCTTTCCAGCCCTGAATCCCCATGTCCATTCAACCAGCTCCTAACCCTCTCAGCCTTCCCATCTCACTTCTGGACAGAAGATGCCCATTTAGTCTCTTGTATCTACTTGAGCTAAGAGGCACTCTCCTCACAAGTATCACTTTATGTCCCACAGTCCAGTCCAATCCTTGTCTGAAGAGTTGGCCTCGGAAATTGTTTTAATTCTGGGCTGATAGAGAGTCCAGGGGCTGTGGTTTCCAGGGTTCCTCCAGTCTCAGCCAGACCATTAAGTCTGGTATTTTTACTAGAATTTCAGTCCTGCACCCCACCTTTCTCCTGCTCCAACCAGGACTCTCTGTTTTGTTCCCTGTCAGGGCAGTCATTGGTGGTAGCCAGGCATCATCTAGTTCTTCTGGTCTCAGGCTGATGAAGTCTCTGGTTTATGTGGCCCTTTCTGTCTCTTAGGCTAACACTTTCCTTATGTCTTTGGTGTTCTTCATTCTCCTTTGCTCCAGGTGGTTGGGACCAATTGATACACCTTAGATGGCTGCTTGCATGCCTTTAAGACCCCAGATGCCACTCACCAAAGTAGGATGCAGAACATTTTCTTAATAAGGTTTGTTATGCCAGTTGACCTAGATGTCCCCTGAAAGCATGGTCCCCGGACCCCTACCCCTGCTACTCTGTCCCTCAAAGTGTTTGATTGTATTCAGGAAACTTCTTAGCTTTGGTTTAGTCCAGTTGTGCTGACTTCCCCTGTAGTGTGTGCTGTCCTTCCCTTCACCTAAGATAATTCTTATCTACTTGATCCCATGTAGCTAGCTCTTTAAAAGAGCACAATGCTCAAGGCAGGCGTTCTTTACTAATTACGCTAAATTATTGCTTGGTTTAAAGAAGACTTCAGGAGATATTTTTGGTTTAAGTTTTAAAGTTTAAAGATGATCTCAGGGCAATAGTTTTGGGGGTTCATCCAGCCTCAATAGCTCCAGAAAGTCTGGATTCCATGAGAATTTGAAATTCTGTTCTACATTCCTCCCTTTTGATCAGGATCCTTCTATAGAATCTTGGATCAAAATGTTCAGTGATGGTATCCAGGAGCCACCCAGTTCTGGTCTCATGGCAAAGGAGGCAGTTGTTCATGGAGGCAATTGGCCACACATTCCATTTCCTCCTTCCATTCCTGACTCTCTTCTTCCTCTGTTGCTCCAAGTATATAGAGACCAATTGTTGTACCTTGGATATCATTCCTATTTTAAAGATACGAAAACAGAGTTTCAGAGAGGACAAGTCAGTTGCTCAAGGTTACATGGCCGGGAAGGAGCAGAGCCAAGATTCCAACCAGGTGTGTCTGACTCTGAGTAATGAATCCCAGCCTTGACAAAACTTGCTGGCACTTTTGCTCACAGTAATGAATTCCAGCCTTGATGAAACTTGCTGGCACTTTTGCTCAAAGTTTAAGAATGGATGAGGAAGGTGTGTGTCTCTGTGTGTCTGTGTGTGTGTGTGGCTCACTCTGCCCCATGCCTGGTGGTGGATCTGGCTGTTCCCGAGTTGGAGGAGATCTCCCAGCCTGGCCTAGCTTTGTCTGTGCAGACACCTCCTCGCCCCTTCTCCTTGCAGCTTCCTTTGCCCCAAGCTCCCTCTAGGCCCTGAGCCAGCTCTGCCTTCTAAGAGGCCTAATTAAGCCTTGGTGAGGAGGTCAGCAGCTCACTGTAGTGGAGAGAGCTGGTAGGTGAGGGTGAGGTAGTCATGGATCCCAAGAAGGGCAGGCCAGAGAGAACAACACTAATAACGCTTATAATAATAGTAACCAATCCAGCATCATCTCCCTGAGTAAGAGCTGTAAACAGTAACTGCCATTACTGTTGTCCTGATCATCATCATCATCATCATCATCAGCCTGGCTCTGGAATGTAACTGGCATTTATGTAACATTTTTAGTTCACCAGTAGGGTCTTACTGGGAGACAAGATCCTCCTCCTTGCCCCATCTTCACCCCAGCCATCTTATCCGGAGTCTTTGAGCTGGTGTCCTATCTAGAAAATCCCCAGACTTGGCCTTCAGGTCAAATCCTTGCCCCGTTTTACAGATAGGGAGCTTGAGACCTTGACAGGCCGTGTTCAAGGCTGTCAGTGGTGGAGCTGGGATCAGAAGGGCCTGGTGTGTGTGGGTGGCTCTTGTCCCTCTTGGGGTCCATCAGGACTATGAGCTAGCCCCTTGTGAAGATGGAGAGATCAAGGCTGTAGAGGGGCAGGTCTCACCACGGGTCCCCCAGGGGCTGTGGTTGGCCCTGGACTGCCACAGGGCATGGGGTTATGGCGGCTGTGGTCCTGCTGACGCAGCAGCAGCTGGCGCGGCTGGGAGCCGAGCCTGGAGGCTCAGACTCCCTGACCTGCGCCCCGGCAGCCACTGCCTCAGGGAAAGCAGCCTTATTAGTGCCGCCGCCTGCATGGCCCTGGGTGCAGCCGGGGGCAGAAAAGGCCTCATTTTCCCCATGCTGGACCCTGCATGCAGTGGCCACACACACATCCCTGTGTGGACATGGTCAGAGGCATGGAGTGTGCATGGACGAGCTTATGTGCTCAGGGATACACATGTGTACACAGACACACGTGGTGCACGCAGATATACAAACGTAGGGATATACCCTCATCCATATAGTGCAGGGCACATGTATATGCATCCAGGCATCCAGACACGTGCACACACACACTCGACACTCACATGCAACACATGTACATGTGTGCACACGCACACACACAAACACATGCACATGTGGACACACATACACGCACTACACCCACACACATGCACACACACTCATGCACACACATATGTGACACTCACACACTCACACACACACCACCCACGTGCACACACCCACAGATGCACACACATGTACATGCACACACAGTCACACAGACATACACATGCATCTGCATGCACACACTCACAGGCTCCTGCTCACTTTTTTGCACAGACAGATAGGTGCACAGTAGGTGCCCATGTACACAGCAACACACACACACACACAGAAGCACAAATACAAACACACACATAGTCACATCTGTTCACCCAGACACAGCCAGACTCATAAACACACACTTTCTGAAAAGATGCACACATGAGCAGGTGTCCAAACACAGGCCCCATATCCAGGAACGTGCACAGATTCAACACACACACACGTGCCCTTTATATACACTTGCATTCATAGACACACGTCCACAGACAGGCACATTCTGATACAACCAGGGACACAAATATTTATACATACTAGCATACGTGTGTCGCTTACGTCTGAGTCTGCATTAAGTGCTACCCATCTCACCAGTGAGTGGCATTTTACAGCTTTTAAGGCCCTTTCCCCCCAAAAAACCTCATTTGACGCCCACAGGCTTCCTATGGGGCAGGCTGTTACCCCCATTTTACAGATGAGGAAACTGAGCTTCAGTTGGACATCCAGCTGGAAAGCACCGGAGCTGACAGTCACACCAGACCTCCAGTTTACATCCCGACAAGAGCGGTGTCGTGTGACATGATACAGCCCTGGGTTTGAATTCTGGCTCTGCCATTACCAGCTTGTGACCTTGGGCAAGTCTCCTAACCCTCAGAGACTTTGTCCTCATTCATAAAGGTGGGTAAGATGACAGCAGCTGCTTCGTGGTGTTGCATAGAGGACCCCGGGGAGAACAGATGTAGAGGGACAGGCACAGGATGTGTATGCTGTGAGCGTTTAGTAGTTGTCACCCATCTTCATTAACCATCTTTGAGTCAATTCCAACTCATGGCGACCCCATGTGTGTCAGAGTAGAACTGTGCTCCGTAGGATTTTCAATTGCTGATTTTGTGGGCTGAGATCGCCAGGCCTTTCTTCCACGGTGCCTCTGAGTGAACTCGAATCTCCAACTTTTCAGTTAGGAGCCGAGAACATCGATTGTCTGCACTACTCGGGGACTCCATCCATCTTTGTGAGTATCATATTAACACCATTTCCTACCTGCAGCTCCATAGCAAATGCAGCAGGTGGTTGGCAGAGGTCCACTCCCTGCCACGGCCCCCCATGCCCCATGTAGGTCTCAGGAGAGGGGATCCCTGCCTTTCCGGGAAGAACAGACTGTCGCCTGCCTCCAAGGAACACCAGGGAGTCAGGAGCCCCAGCACAGGCTCCGTCCCTGTAGAGACAGCCAGGTTCATTGTAACAGTGACTTAGGGCCCATATAACAACCCTCGTATTCTTTTAGTGGGGCCTGAAAGGTGCTATTAAACGGAATATTGAGATAAGGCAGTGGGAGTCGGTAAAGGTTAGACACTATTTATTCAGGTTTTCATAGGGCACTAAAATATTCTCCTGGCTGCTGCTCTCCACCCCTCCTCCTCCCTGTGGCTAGCGGCTGGCTCCAGGCTTGGCTCCAGGCATGCCATGGCTGTCTCCCTGGGCAGGGATGGAGGAGGCAGCCGGGACCAGAAATAGCCTGGGTTCTGGGCCCGAGGGGACCCTGGTCCATATCCCACCTCTGTCTTCCAACCTGCATGTTATAAACAAAACAAAACAAAACAAAACAAAAAACCCAAACCGGTTGCCCTCAAGTTGATTTTGACTCATGGTAACCCCATGAGCCCCTGAGTAGTGCAAACTGTTAACACACTCGGCTGCTAACCAAAAGGTTGGAGGTTCGAGTCCACCCGCAGGTGCATCGAAAGAAAGACCTGGTGATCTACTTCCAAAAAGTCAGCCATTGAAAACCCCACGGAGCCCAGTTCTACTCTGACACACATGGGTTCACCATGTACGTTAGCAGAACTTAAGTACTGGCTGGTGGCGGAGAACCAAGCAGAGAATGGGGCACATAGCAGGAGCCAGTGAGGGTCATTCTTTCTCTAGATTTCACCTGGGGGAGTGAAGGGGTGCAGAACGTGTTTGCAGGATATTCTTCCCTCAGCACAACCCCTTGTGACTAGGCAGCATCTTCCTTAGGCACCCCCCCCGGCCCCTTCTCCCACTCGCAATGCTGGAATCCTGGTGGAATGGCCTCCCCATGTCTCTGCTTGCTTCTCCCCTGTGATGGGAAGTTCACTGCCTGTTTTTTCTCCAGACTGCTCAGAACTTCAGAGGCCCTTTCCTCTTTTTTGAGGTAGACGTTGACCCTGCTGACAGGATTCCTCAAGGGAGACCCAGAATTCTGGATTTGAAAATCCAGAGAAAATCTCCTTTTCTTTTCCCTCTTGAGTTCTTTGGGGGGAGTAACGTCTGAGAAAGGACAGTAGACTGTGAGCCCCACAGTCTGTGTTTTATGCGTATCCCCACACTTAGCAGAGGGCCTGGCACATGGTAGGCCTCCATGAGTGTTTGTGGAAGGCAAGAGCAGCAGAGAAAACCTAGGCTTTGACATCACACAGACCTTGTCTCCAGGTTGGTTTGCATAACTTTCCCAAGCCTCAGTAGTTTTAGCTGTAGAATGGGTATACAAAGAGACCATTCTCTTCCCCCTCCTCCCTGAGTCAGCCCCTCTTCCTTTTCCTTGGCAGCCCCTAGGGTAGCAGAGATGCAAACATAGATGGACAGATGTGATCGCTAGGCCTTTCTTCTGAGGTAACACTGGGTGGACTTGAATCTCCAACTTTTCAGTTAGTAGCCGAGAGCGTTAATTGTTTGCACAACTAGGGGACTTCACCCACCTTTGTGAGTATAATATTAACACCATTTCCTATCTGGTCATGGTTTGAAGTTGAAGGTGACTGAAGGTGTGATTCGGGATGATTTTGGAGACCAAGCAGGCCCTGGAACATCCAGCTGGCTCTGCTCATAGGTAAGACAAAGAACTTGCCAGCTGGTTCTAACAGGGCAGAAGCAGCAGCACGGAGAGTGAGAGGGAAGAGCATTGCAGGTAGTGGGAAATGCCTGTGCAAAGGCCCTGTGGCTGGAAGAAAGCAGGGCGAGTCAGGAGATGGGGGTGGGGGATTGGAGTAGAGGGAAGGAGAGAAGAGCGGGAGACAGGACTGGAGAGTGGGCAGGGGCCAGCCTCGCAGAGCCAGGAGGCTATAGCCTATGCTTGGATTTCATTCTAAAGGTGACGAGAAGTTTATTCTAAGGAAGATTGGACACTCTCTAGGGGTTTCAAACAAGGGCTTAAAACAAGAAAGCTTGTGTTTGAAAAAAATCCCATTGACTATAGCTAGAAGCTGAGGCACAGACGGGGGGGCCAAGAGTGCAGGATGGGAGACCGATGAAGAGTTAAAAGCCGATGGCAAGTTGAGGTCTTAAAAGCTTGTGGGGCAGCCCTCTAAGATGCAGCTACTGATCTCTGCTTGTCAAGAGCAAAAGAGAAAGAAGGAAACCAAAAACTCAGAGAAGAAACTAGGCTATAGGGCTAATAGTCTATACGAGCCAAGTAGCCTCATCTGCTCTGAGACCAGGAGAACTAGATGGTGCCTGGCTACCACTACTGACCATGCTGATCAGGGCCACAGTAGACGGGAGAAAACCACAGAACGGAACTCAAATTCTTAAAAAGTCCAGACCTACGGAGCCAGTTGAGACCAGAGGACTCCCTGAGACTATTGCCCTGAGATACGATACTCTTTAAACCTTGAGGTTACCTTTTAGCAAAATAACAGATTGGTATACTAAAGAGAGGGTATTACCCGTGAGTATGGTTCTCCATTGAAAAGCCATCTATATGAGACCAAAAGGTTAATGAAACTACTCTAAAGCAACCATGAGAAGATAAGGGGGCAAGAAACTAGAGCCCTGGAAACGGAACAAGAACAGACAGAAAGAGAATGTTGACACATTGTGAAAAATGTAACTAACGTCACTGAACAACTTGTGGAGAAATTGTCAAACGGAACCTACTTTACTGTGTAAGCTTTCACCAAAAAACACAGTAAAATATTATTTAAAAAAAAAAAAGAAAAGCCACTGGTGGGGGAGAGGGGATGGTGGCCAGGCCTGGGGATGGGTAAGAGCTGAGCCTCCGTTCTGGGCCCAGGAGTAAGAACATGTGGCAGCAGGTCCCAAAGAAAATGAGTGATAGGAATAATAATTGGGGGTTTTCTTAGAACTCTGCACATGGTATCTCATTTAATCCTTGTCACAGCTCTGTAATTGATCACTTTTTTTTAAAATTATCAAACATTAGTGCTGACCCTTCCCCAGGCACTTCACACGTACTAACCCGTTTAATCCTGAAGCAAACTTCTGAGACTTCATGCTCATTTTACAGATAAGGAACCTGAGGCGCAAAGAGGGTAAGCAAAGGGCCCAGCCTTACACAGCTAGCTCGTGGGCAGGTCTGAGATTTGACTGCAGGCTATTTGGCTCCAGACTACACTCTTAGCCATCATGCTGGGCCGTTTTTACCCCAAGTTTATAGATGAGGAAACGGAAGCTGAGAAGGGAAGTGACTTGCTTAAGGTCACACAGCTATGAAGAAGTGGGTCTGCCTGGTTACGGAGCCCCAGCTCTTGACCCTGGTCTCAGTGAGATGACTGCTGGAAGCCTTTAGGGTCTCCTCTCTAGATCCTCTCAGGAGGTGCGGGCTGCCACCATTGTTGGGGTCCATCTGCTGTTGAGAGACGTTTGCCTCTGCTCAGGTCACCAGAGTGGGTGGGGAACAGAAGAGCAAGACCTGGAGACCAGTAGCGGGAAGTAGGGAGATGGGCTGCCACTCTCTTGAGACGGGATTTAGGCTTCCTAATGATAAACGCAATGGTTAAGCACTCAGCTGCTAACCAAAAGGTTGGTCATTCGAAACCACTCAGAGGCACCTCAGAAGAAAGCCCCGTCACCTGCTTCCAGAAGGTCACAGCCTTGAAAACCCTATAGAGCAGTTCTACTCTGACGCATGTGGGGTCACCATTGGTCAGAATCAACTTGACAGCAACTAACAACAACAGTAATGATTTTGACAGCCCCTGGATGATCTGTGTGAAGCAGCTCCACACCTGTCCTATCCTCCCCACCACACAGAGAGGGGCAGGTTGTGTTGAGGGTGTGAGTGGCACCACCAGGGCACCATATCCCTGCTGAGGCTGCGTCCACACATCCATGTCACTCTCACCCACCCATCCACCCACCCAACTGAACTTTGAATCCATATTCTGCACGATTCCCCAGGCTCCTCTGGCCGGTCAACTTGAAATGAAATTAGAGGGAACATCGGTCCTGATAAAGAAAGGATGAGGAAGGGAGAGAGGAAGTAAGTGGGAAGGGCAGAAGGGGGAAAGAAGAGAGGCGATGAGGGGGTAGGGCTGGAGGAAGACACGTAATACTTCTTGTTGATGTTTATTATCAGGCATTTGCTGAGTGTCAGACACTGTTCTGTGCTTTCATGCATTGTCTTGTTTAATCCTTAGATCAACTCTGAAAAGAAGAAGCTATAATTAGCTTTGAAGTCCCTATGTAGTGCAGATGGTATGGTCCGTTGGTAACTGAGAGGTTGAAAGTTTGAGTCCACCCAGAGGTTCCTCGGAAGAAAGGCCTGGCAATCTACTTCCAAAAAAATCAGCCCTTGCAAACCCTATGGAGCACAGTTCTACTCTGACACACATGAGGTGCCATGAGTTTGAATCAAGTCAAGGACAAAAAACCAAAAAACGATTAGCCCCATGTTACAGATGAGGAGACACAGGGTCTGAGAGGCAGTCACCTGTCCAAATTATCCCAGTTAGTGCATGCTCAGACTGAGATTTGAAACCATCTTTCCCTTCATCCAGACCCTTGTTTATTAAGGATATACAAGGTGTCCTGGTCTGGGGCATCAGGAATCTGTGAACCATGAAGCAGACACAGACCAGACAGGTTGAGAGGATTGGTAGGAAGACATGCTGAGAGACACCTATGGGCAGGTAGAAGATTCCAGGCACTGTGTTGAGCATCTGCATTAACTCAGTCAATCCACATAACAAGCTGTGAGGTAGGAACTATTATCCCATTCATTTTACAGATGAGGAAACTGAGGCCCAACCAAGAGAAAGGGTCATACATCTAGTAAGGGAAAAGCTGGGGCTCAAAGCCCACACTTGTAAAACTGTCCTGAGTTGGAAAGAGAGAAAAAGTTGGTGGTGCTGATGATAATAGGCAAACAGCACCGTCTGCTTACAGTTTGTCAGACAGTGTACTAAGTGCGCTTATAAATCGTCTAAATTCATTATACAACAACCACAATGAAAAAGGTACTGTGATCTTGTACTGATGAGGAAAATGAGGCTCCTAAAGGGGGAGGGACTTGTCCACTGGGATTAGAACCTGAGCATCTGACAGCAGAGCTAGAGATACTGATAACAACGTAACCTCCCTCAATATGAAGAGTATATACATTTTATGGCCCACCCTTCTTTTTCCCTGGGGAAAGACCCCAGGGAGCTTCATGGAGACGCCAGCTGTGGAAATGGGTTTTGAATAATGGGTAAGATTCCATCCCTCACTATTTCTCTCCTTGTTCTTCCTTTCTTCCTTCCTCCCACTCTCCCTCCCTCCCTCCCTTCCTTCTTCCTATTTCCTCCGTCCCTCCCTTCTTTCCTTCCATTCTTGAGTCCTACTCTGTGCCAGGAATGCAGCGATGGGTAAGAAAAGCATGTCCCTTGCCCTTGTGGAGCTCACATTTAAGCCCACAATAGCCTCCGTTGTTATCTCCATTTAGCAGATGTGCCAACTGAGGCCAAGGCCACCTAGCTAGTCCGTGGTAGAGACAGGAATGAAATCCAGGACCATCTGACCACCAAATCCAGATCTCCCTGTCTCCAGGGTTGCCTGCAGGAACTGATGTGGATGTCCTGTAAGGGGTGAGGCCCCCATGAGAGAGCATGCAGAGTGGGCTCCGGGGAGGCGAGGAGATAGTCCTGGGGAGAGCTACAGTCTGGGCCAGGGTAAGAAGGAGGCAGCGGGGCAGCAAGGACATCCTAGCGTTTAGTGGGGCCTCAGCAGTGGGGTCTGCCAGCCTGGCACCTGATTCTGGGGTCCCCAGGGCAGGCCGCTTTCCAGATGGTGGCTAATCCTGACCCATCTCTACCTCCTCCTTCAATGGGGGGGATTTACCAAGAGATTATAATGAGCATTGGGGTGGAGAGCGCTGAGTTCAAATCCTGCCATGTGAGTCTGTGCATGTGACTTCAAACTTCAGATTTTTCATCAATAAAATGGGTATGATAACATCAACTCTCAAGTTTTGTGAGAGCTTTTGGGGCTAATGGAGGTAAGTGTGTTATGTAAACTGAAAAATGCTGTCTGAACGTTTGGCTTCCGTTATCTGTTTACATGTCTGTTTTCACCATAGACTTTAAGCAGTCTGAGGGCAGGGTTCTTGTCTGAGTCTACTTTGCACACAAACGATGCTCAGTAAACGTCAAAGGAATGATCTGTTGGGTGAATTATTGTTTTGTGCATTTTTAAAAAATTCCTTTCTGTTGGGGGGGGGGGTGGGCTGTGAGCTACTATGGGACCCCAGGAATGGTTCGAAGATGCATATGATACTTATTATTACTAATAATAACAACAATGACAGCAGCCCAATCTATCGAGCCCTTTCTGGGTGCTTGGCTCATCTGACCTTCAGATAGGTACCGTTATCATCCACACTTTTTAGATGAGGAAAGAGAGGTTCAGAGATATTGTGTCACTCGTCCAATGTCACACAGCAAGTAACTGGGGGAGTAGGACTCGAACCCAGATCCAGGTCTTTCTGACTCCAAAGCTGGGTCACTCAAACACTGAGGGATCCTGCCTTCAAAGGTCCCTGTCCCCAAGCCTGGGCGAAGAGGGAACAGTAGGGAGTCTGCCATTAGCTGGGCATTCACACCCACTGATACAGTCAACTGCTCCTTTCAAATTACACTAAATGTTTCCCCCCTTGAACAAATCATTTACCACAACTGCAGAAAGAGTGTCCTGTTTACACGATGAGCCAAAGGAATTCCAATCAGAGTCTAATTATTGATGTTACAGCTCCTATGGCCTGGGGAAAGGGCCGACTAATTGCACCAATTAATACCTGCCACTCGTGGGAGCTTTGTTAGGTTTAAGTTTGGATTTCCTTTCTCCTCGGGGGTGGATAAGAGATGGGTCTATGCAGCCACCCCGGGTCCAGACCTCCAGGCTACAGGCTGGGTGCAGAAGGCATTCTGTTTTCAGGATGTTGCCATTTTTGGTGGGGCAGCTGGAGTGGGAGCCACCCAGGCACCCTGCCAGCCCTCACCATAGAAGGGGCTGCCTCTTTCCAGGAGGATGGGGGAAGGTGGGGGCTGGGAGTTCCAGGCTCTGGTCCATGTTCTGCTTCTGACTTGATCAGAGATTCTGGGGGAGGGCAAGGCCTCTGCCTGAACCTCGGTTTCCTCATGTAGAAAATGGAGTTTATACCCATCTTAGTGCTATTATGTGGCTTGTGTGTTGCTGTGATGCTGGAAGCTATGCCACTGGTATTTCAAATACCAGCAGGTCACCCACGTTGGACAGGTTTCAGAGGAGCTTTCAAGCTGAGACAGACTAGGAAGAAAGGCCTGGTGATCTACTTCCAAAAATCAGCCAACGAAAACCTTATGGATCACAACAGAAGATTGTCTGATACAGTGCTCGAAGATGAGCCCCCTAGATTGGAAGGCGTTTAACACGCACCGTGGTCCCAGCAATGGACTTGAGATACTGGCCATTAGGGAGATGGGCAGGGCCAGGGAGCGTCTTGTTCATTGGGCCACCATAAGTCGGAGCCGACTCGGCGGCAACTAACAACGAATAAGGGTTATTCTGAGGGTTTAATGGGATCATGTTTCACAAGTTCAATTGCTGTATGAACTCTACGGGGCTAGATGGGCTGAAAAGATTTTTACCAAAAACGAGGAGGGCAGTGGCTGGGGGTGAAGAGACCTGAGTTCTAGTCTTGACTCTACCTCTTATTTGCTCTGAGGCCATGGAAAAATCCCTTCACTTTCCTGGGCCTCAATTGCCCCAGCTACAAAATGGGGCTAATTCCACCTTCCTATTTGATGCCTGTGTGGAAATCTGCAAATAGCATCTTGACCCCCAAATACGGAGGCTGTGATTGTCCATGGCATCGATGGGCTGAGGGATGAGCTGCCATATTGAAAAGGGACACTCTACTGGGGACTGGTTGGGTGGCAGGCGGCATGTTGGGTGGGGATGTGGGGAGGCAGGGGGAAAGTAATAGGCTTTCCAATGAAACCGACCAAAGTTTGAATTTCACCTCCAACCCTTCTGAGCTAAGTGGTCTTGGGTAATAATTATTGTAACAACAATCATGTATTAGTGCTTGCTCTGTGCCAGGGATGGTGTGACATGAATGCCCACATTAAGCCCTCTAAGACACAAATTTTTTTTTTAAATCCCCATTTTACAGGTAGTGAAGCTGAGGTCTCAGAGAAGTTAATGAACTTTCCTGAGGACTCACAGCCAGGTTTCATTAGAGCCAGGATTTGGACCTAGTACCCTGTCATTCCAGAGCCTCTGCCTGAAGTTGCTACACCTTCCTGCCTCTGGTTGCCTCAGTCTTACTGACTCTAAAAGGGACTAATGGTAACCTTATCCAAGCAAAGATGTCACAAGGATTGGGCAAGATTAATGAAGTCAGTCATGCAGCCCACTATGTGGTAGCTGGAGAGCCACGTGGCCCTCAGAAGCCACACTTCTTTGTGAATGTGTGTGGGTTGGGAGACTCTCAGCTGCAGTCCCTCCCTCCCATTCATCCTAACTCCATGAGAGCTGGTGGAAAATTTGGCTATTCACTTCCCCAAGAGAAAACCAGTTGCTACTGAGTTGATCCCAACTCCTGGTAATCCCAGTGTGTGTTAGAGTAGAATTGTGCTTCACAGGGTTCTCAATGACTAATTTTTTTGGAAGTAGATCACCAGGCCTTTCTTCCTAGGCACCTCTGGCCTTGTATGAGGCCTTGTATGAGGTCGTCAAATTAATCTCCAGTCTTTTGGTTAGCAGCTGAGTACAGTAACTATTTGCATCACCCAGGGGCTTCTTCCCCAGGAGAGCTGGGGCTGTCCTCCTCCTGCGGCCCCCTTTGCAGGAGAGTCCACAGCCCACCCCTCAACCCCCTGCCCCAGTATTTGCTTTCATCAGCACCCCCTGGGCTTGCAGTCCCACCTGAGCACATTTGGTGCTGTGTTTTCTGATGTGACACATTGTCACCGTGCGTTATGTATCATCAGCCCCGCAAAGTGGTGACACCGGAGCCTGATGCCACATGATCAACAAAAAAGGTGTGGGTCCCCTGGGGGGCCTCGAGCCTTGACAGGAGCCCTGTGGTCCCCCCGCCCCTGCCTTCCACGGGGAGCTCCTCTGCAGCTTCTTGGCAGAGCCCGCGCAGCCCCGAGGGGGTGAGGCTCGGTGGGCCAGCCTGCAGCGCCCACAGGGATGAGCTTGATGTCCTGGTGCCTGACACCTGCCTTGTATGAGGTTGCCAAATTAAAAGCAACAAAGCTCCTTAGTCAAAGGCAGCCGGGGCCTGGTGGGGAGATGTGGCAGGGCTCCGAGTGCTGCGGCTGACTGATTTCCCCTAATTACCGCTGGTTTAATATTTATAGGGTTGGTGCCAGAGGGCTTCCAGGGAGGTATTCAGCCTCAGTGGCTGCTGATGGGAGGCCCTGGTGGCGGACACTGAACAGGGAAGACTCTGCCTGCGTTCGGGGTCCCGGTTGGCCAGCCCCAACCAGTCTGCCCTTGGTACCTTCCTGAGGCACAAACAGTGTCCCTTTACGTAGCAGTAACTGTGTGCTGGGCTCCGAGCTCAAAACCCGGCAGCCTGGAGGGCCCCATGGCTCATTCCTTCAGGGTGTGTGCTCTAGTCAGACCCATCTAAGTTCTTATATAAGTTTGACTTTTCCCTGGCCGTGTGTCCTTGGGCAAGTGCCCACACCTCTCTGAACCCCAGTTTCCTTGTCTGTAAAATGATGGTAATAATAGGTCCCCCTCGTGTGGTTGTTGTGAAGATCCAATAAAATAAAACATACAGGTGCTTAACACAGTGCCTGGCACCAGGGGCCTATCTATGGAAAATAGCACGTAGGGTAATTAATGTTAAGTTGCGGAATGATCTCTCACAGCTGGCAATGGAAACTGTGATGGCCAATAGAAGCTGCTCATCAGCACCCTGCCTCAAGTGTTGCCCAGGGTACACGCCCTACCTGGCCACTCCCCCCGCACCCACCCATAGGCTTCTACCTGGAACATACTTGTGTTCAGTAAAGAGAAGCTGTATCTATGAATCTACAGACATACACTTTGTGAGATTGGATACCCTGTATCAATTAGCTACAGCCTCAATAATGCTGCATAACAAACCAGCCCAAAACTCAGTAGCTTAAAACAATGATCACTTATTCTCACAGATCTGTAAGGTGGCTGAGGTCAACTGAGGATTGACCCATATAGGCTGGGCTCAGCAGGGTGGCTCTGCTGATCTTGGCTGGGCTCACTCACACAGCTGGGACTCAGCTCAGCTAGGCTGGGCTCACCTGGGTAACACTGCTGATCTTGGCTGGGCTCTTTCACACAGCTGGGGCTAAGTCATTTAGGCTAGACTCTGTCTACATGGCTCTCTCTTTCTTCTGTGACCAGCTCTGGCCTGGGGATCTTCTCTTGGCAATAGCAGAAACATGAAGATTATTGTTTCTGAACAATAATCTAATCTATCCTTCCACCTAACGTTCCCATGAATAATTATTATTTCCATTTTCTTGATGAAGAAACTGAGATCCAGAGATAAGAAGTCACTATTGGTGGAGCTAAGATCTGAACACTTCAAATACCACATTATTTTCAGCCACTAAATACTCTGAGCTGTCCTTAATCACACTATCATGTGGTATTTATTAAAACTTACTTGTGCCAAGTGCTTTGCATGAGTTACCTTTAATCAAAAAACAATCTTTGGCTATAGGCACTTATATCCCCATTTTATAGACGAGGAAGCTGAGACTCAGAGGCTAAGTAACTTGTCCAAGAGTTCATGACTAATAAGTAAAGGACAGACTCAAGATTGGAACACAGGTCACTCTAAATCCATGCCAACATGCTTTTGTACCTGAGGTTTCCTCTGCCTGGCCTGCTTGCTCTCTCCGTTTCTTTCTGGAACAATGCTGTACATCCATCAAAATAATAGGTATTCAGTAAATTGTAATAAATAATGGACATTATGAACTAAGGTGCTGCTATCCTCATTTTAGGAGTTCCTGGGTGGTGCAAACAGTTAAACACTCAGCTGCTAACAGAAAGGTTGGTGGTTTGAATCTACCCAGAGGCACCATGGAAGAAAGTCCTGGAGATCTACTTCTGAAAGTTTACAGCCATTGAAAACCCTATGGAGGGCAGTTCAGTTCTAATACACATGGGGTCACCATGCATTGGAATTGACTTGAAGACAACTGGTTATCCCCATTTTAAGGATGGGCAAACTGAATTGCACAGAAGTGAGGTCTCTTGTTGCCCAGGTGACAGAGCCAAAAGTGGCTTGGCAGCACTTGAACTCTGGTCTGCCAGCCAACAAGATTTGAGTTCTTTGTGTTCAGCAAGGCTCAAGTCCTAAAAAGAATAAGTTGCTGTTTGTGGTGAAAGGATCTGGCTGTCTCTGACCTCACTCTCCCCTCCACCCAGCCTAGCCCACTCCTCATCTGATTAACTGATGCCTTTTTGCACCGAGGCATCCACATCCGGCTGGTTGCCCTGTGTCCCAACCTTTCTCTCTTCTATCAAAACTTGTTCCCCTGAGTCCCACTGCTTCTGGTCTTTCTGGGGATAGAACACATCCGGCAAGCTGAGGCAGCCACTTTGGGGTACAGGGCTAAAGGTGGTGTCTCCACTGCCCCCTCTCCTTACCCGCCGTGGGCTACCATGGGTGGCCATTCCCTCCAACTTTCCAAGCCTCAGTTCTCTCATCTGCGAAATGGGTAGAGTCACACATACTTGGCGAGCTGCTGTCAGTTCAGCTGTGCTTATGCCTGGTCTTATCACGGCATCTGGCAGAAAGTAAGCACTCAATAAATGTAAGCTATCGTTATTGGCAGTTGGGTCCTGCAGTATTTTTTTCACCCAGAGGGAGAAAAAACAAATAACAAAAACTAAAAATTATGGAAGCTGGTCTACTTACGTTCCTAAGACATGATTCTGTACATCAGGAAATTATCTAAACTCCATCACACACCCCAGGTGCGAAGGAGACGGGGAGAGAGGGGCTCTGCAGGCGCCCAGCTGTCAACTAGAAGGGGTGAGGAGAGAACGGATGTGGTGGTGGGGGAGCAATTTGAGTTCATTGTCCTCAAGTGTACAGACTGAAAGCTCAGAGAGGCCCAGGGGTGCTGCTGTGGCCACACAGACAAAGCTGAAGCCACTCTTGGCCTGTGGCTTTCCAGCTCTTCCTCTGCTCTGGAATCTGGGCCCCTGTCGCCTGGAGCTGGGGCTCTGTGTGGTGTCACAAGGAATTGCAGTAGTGCTTTGCCTGCGTGGGGAGAGAGCGAGAGAAATCTGCCAAAGCAATTCTTAGCAAAATCCCTGGGGGTAGGTGTCAAGGACAAAATAGTGTGTCCCGTGGGTAAATATAGTTAACACAGCTGCAAAACAGAATTTATTTCTTGTTTGAGATATCATTTTTAAAGTATGGCATAGGAAAAGCTTTAAAAATGAAATTATAGCAGGCAATAAAAAACCTCATAGGCACTGTATTCAAATTACGCTATAGTAATAGGCCAAGTTCATAAATAAACATCACCGGTTAACCCTTTTCTGAGCTCTGTGGACGGGCTGGTGGGGATGCAGCTGGGAGAGGCCATTTTGTATCCCCGTGAGAGGAAACAGAATTACCTTCCAAGTGTCCCTCGGCTCCCGCCCCAACTCTGACCGCTCCCACGCAGCTCTTCCACTTAGGTGTTAAAGACACACAGATTATTCTTTGCTAAAATGAGGGGCTTGGGTATGTCTACTGGGTGTGAACAGATGTGCTACACAGACCTCTGAGCTGGGAGTGTTTGGGGTTTGGATGAGGTAGGTTCCTCCCAAGGGGCTTTCTTTCCCACCCCTTTTATTGTCTGGTACAATACAATACAATATAATGTAAAAACCAGTTGCCATCAAGTTGACTCCAACTCATGGCGACCCCATGTGTGTCAGAGTAGAACAGTGCTCCACAGGGTTGTCAGTGGCTGATTTTTTGGAAGCAGATCACCAGGCCTTTCTTCGGAGGTGCATCTGGGTGGACTTGAACCTCTAACGTTTCAGCTAGCAGCTGAGCACATCAATCACTTGCCCCACAAAGAGACTTCTATATATGTATATATATGTTCCCTGTGGTTTATATATATTACAGATAGTGTCAAGGACAAAATAGTGTGACCCGTGGGTAAATATAGTTGACGTAACTGCAAAATAGAATTTATTATTTTATATACATACATATAGGAGTCCCTGAATGGGGCAAATGGTTATGCGCTTGACTACTAACTGGAAGGTTGGAGGTTCGAGTTCACCAAGAGGCACCTTGGAAGAAAGGCCTGACAATCTACTTCTCCCGTTAAAACCCTATAGAGCTCACTTATTCTCTGACACACATGGGGTCACCAGGAGTTGGAATCCGCTTGACGGCAACAGGTTTGTTTTCTATCTGTCTGTCTGTCTATCTACATGTGTGCACATGCATGCACACACACACATATATTTTCACCATGACACTTTAGCACAGTGATTCTCAACCTGGGATGATTTTCTTCTTCAGGACACATTTGGCAGTGTCTGTAGACATTTTGGGTTGTCATAACTGGAAGGTGCTATAGGCACCTATAGCTTGCCTGGTAGACGCCAGGAATGCCATAAGCATCCTACGAAGCGCAGGAAGCCCCTACCACAAAGAATGATCCGGCCCCAAATGTCAAGAGTGGGAAGGGTCGGAAACCTGGTGTAGCATAAGTACTTGTTCTATGTCTACCCTCCTCCCTGAAAGCTGGGACTTCACGCTCCCTTGCTCACTGCTGAATTCACATCACTCAGCCTAGTGCTGGGCACACAGTAGGTCTTCAGCAGGGATTTGTTAAAAGATTTGATGAATTAATGGAACCGCTTCCCTGCCCACTTCTTCCCCTGACCCACCCTTTTGTTCTTAGCCTGAAGATTGCTTTCTCAGGGAAGCCCCACTTGGAGGTTACCCTCCCCTTAACAATCCATGTTCTTCATCTTTGGATTTACTTGTCCATTGTTCAGGTCAAATGTCACCTCCTCAAAGCAATACTCCTTGACTGCTTTAGCCATAGTGGCCTCCCTTGTGTCACTGTGTTTCATTTCTGTCAAAGCATTTGTCAGTAGCTGAGATCATCTTCATCAAGGCGATCTCATTAGTTACAGAGTAGAATTGTTCCATAGGGTTTTCTTGGCTGTAAAATTTACAGAAGCAGATCACCAGGTCTTTCTTCCGCAGTGCTGCCTGGTGGGTTCGAACTGCCAAAGTTTTTAAAGTTAGTAGTTGAGCGCAAACCGTTTGTGCCACCCAGGACCTAGGATTGGAATCGACTTCATGGCAACTTTTTTTTTTTTTTTTTTTTAAATCTTGTTTATAATGGGCAGGGGCTTGTCAACCACTGGGTCCCTGGTGCTCAGCTGAGCATGTGGACCAGAGTGGCTACGTAGTAAATACTCATTGAATACACCAGTAAATGCCCATGAACAAGGAGGGCCCCTCCTACCCCTGTCCCCCCCTCTTTCCTTTGCAAGTCCAATTCAGGTATCTGGAGTCCTGCTGAGCCTCCTTCCTTGGGATGCAGACTGTTGGCCTGGCATGGGAGAAACTTCCCATCTCCCACTCGGATCCTCCAGGAACTTGCTGGGAGACCCTGGTAAGTCATTCATGCCCCCTTCTCAGCAACATGATGACACTAGGTCACATCTGTGCTTTGTAACAGGGGTGTGTGGGTCAGAATCACTCCTAGACCTGCAGAGCCAGACCCTCTAGGGGTGTGGGTGCCCTGCTCTGCACTTTTGCAAGAGGTTCCCCGGTATTGGAGATGCAAGGAGTGGTTAAAAGCCAACATATCGGGAGAGCTGAGCCCCTTCCAGCCCTGGCATTTGACATTTCCCTGATTTGAAGATGCCCAGCCTGGGCCATTTATCTGAGCAACTCTCTTCCCAGGCTCCCTTGGCACTTTGGTTAATTTAATAGCATTTAATTTAATTCTAAAATGATTTTTTAAAAAAGGCTTATTGCCGCAGAAGCCCTGACCACCTCATTCTTCTTTCTCCCCAAGGCTGGAAATACATCTTTTGGCTGAAACCAAGCTTTTGACCACAGACGTCCCTTGGAGGGCCCACAGCCTTTTTGCAAAAAATGCTGAGTTTGCTCTTCACCCATTGGGCGTAATTACCTTTCTCCTCTCCAGAGACCAGCATGGTCTAACCCAAGGACGAAAGAAAGGGCTGGAAAACCAGACCAAGTGAGAGATTGGCTCATTGTCTCAGACAAAGGGCTCAGCAGAACCTAACGCGTGCATGCGCGCGCTCGCGCACACACACATACACACACACACACACACACACACACACACACACACACACACGGCCATATTCCTTCACCTTCTCTGGTGGCTGTGCTGCTGCAGCTGGTGGCTACATTTAGCGCTGGACTTTCTCCTGGACAATCCAACCCAGGGATATGTCATATTAATTTTGTTGCTCCTTTTAATTAT
This sequence comes from Dugong dugon, assembly GCA_030035585.1. Lineage (NCBI taxonomy): Eukaryota > Metazoa > Chordata > Mammalia > Sirenia > Dugongidae > Dugong > Dugong dugon. The sequence continues at coordinate 26,369,041 of CM057476.1, read as the reverse complement.
TTTCTGTTCTGTTTTTGGTTAACTCAATTTTACATGTACTGGATCATCTCAGACTCATGCATTAATTAATGAATGGATTAAATTTTTATTGAGCATCTACCATGTGGCCAGTATGACGATGTAGTAGCGAGCTAGACAGACCTGCTCCTGCTCTCAAGGAGGAGAGAGTCTGTCTAGGAGGAGAGATGGGTAGGTAAAGGGGGGATAAAGTTTGGGGGAGGCACCTTGAAGGGAATCATTATGCCATTTGTCAGAGTGGCAACCTTAGAGCAAAAAGACAGAAGGGACAAGGCAGAAGCATCCTGTTACATCCAGAACACGTCTAGGTTTTTCTCCTTCCAGTGGCAGAGGTTGCTAGCTCCTCCCCAAATCTGTTTTGTCTGCTTCCAGGCCACACAGCTCTACTCCACTTCCCAAGCTCCCCTGCAGTTGGGAGTGGCCATAAGATCATGTCTAGCCAATGCAATGTGAGTGGAAGTGATGTGCTCCACTCCCAAACTGGCCCATAAGCACTCCTCCAGTGGGATCTACTCCATTCCCTTTCACTTCCACAGGTTGAGTTCAGTTCAGTTTAGTGAGCTTGGAAACTCCAAGTTAAGGATGGAGGAGCCACAATATGGCAAGAATCTGTGTCTCAAATCAGCTCTCGAAGGAAATTCACTCTGGAGAATCATCAGCTAGGTACATCTGCACTGAACTTTACACGAGCAAGAAATGGATGTCTACTGTGATTTGGTCCTTGCACATTTTGGGGTCTCTTTGTTACATCAGCTAACTTTACCCAATGGGCCCAAATCAGCCAGCATCCTGATTCTATAAATTAAGTTTTATTGGAACACAGTCTATGACTGCTTTCATGCTACAGTGGCAGAGCTGAGTAGTTGTGACAGGGATGATACGTTCCGTAAAGCCTAAGATGTTTACTATATGGCCATTTACAGAAAATGTTTGCTGACCCCTGCCTTAACTAATATGACAAGCATCTTGCCAGAGCCAGAACCAGTCTAGATTCTTCTGCTCTTAAATAGTAATTTCTTTGAAAAGATAAATCCCATATGCTTTGGCTTCCTGCTCTGACTTAGTTCTGGTTTCCTCTGCTATTTTGGTCTCATTGCTTGTGGGGGCAACAGGCTTTGTGAATTATACCCACGCAGAGTTAGGTTAGGGCAGATCATTCTTCAACCTCCTCAACTGTTTGCTCTGATCTTCTGAATCATCTAGTCCAACTCCTTGATTAACAGAAGCTGATACCCACAGGAGTAGTAGACATTCCCAGCCAGTGAGTGGCTGAGAGATCCCACAGAGAAAGATGAGGGGCAGGGCAGATAAACAGCTTCCTGGATAAAATCACCTAATGACTATTGACCACACCTGTCCATCAGTTTGTCATACTGTGGTAGCTTGTGTGTTGCTATGATGCTGGCAGCTATGCCACTGGTATTTCAAATACCAGCAGGGTCACTCATGGCAGACAGGTTTCAGTGGAGCTTCCAGACTAAGAGTAGGAAGAAAGGCCTGGTGATCTATTTCCAAAAATTACCTAATGAAAACCTTATGGATCACAACACAAGATTGTCCAATATAGTGCTAGAAGATGAGCCCCATAGGTTAGAATACACTCAAAATACACAGTGGCCGCAGCAATGAATTTACTCATACCAACAACCATGAAGTTCGTGCAGGACCGGGCAACGTTTTGTTCTGTTATACATAAGGTCACCAGGGGTCAGAGGTGACTTGATGGCAACTGATAACAATAACAGCAATGATTATTGAACACTTGCTATGGGCTAGGCACCTGTTTAATCCTTCAGACAAACTTCCAAGGTGTATATAGCAGTTATTATTATCATTCCTCCCATTTTGCATATGGGGAAATTGGGTCACAGAGGGATGTTAACTCATCCAAGGTGCACGCTGTTGGTGGAGCTGGGATTTGAACACAGCAATGTGAGTTCAGAGCCCATGCCTTCCTCACTGTGCCATACTGGATCTGCCATCCTTGCCCACTTTGACCTTTGAAACTTTCCCCTAATCATCTTTGATAGAAAGAATAGATTCAGGTATACAGGGTGGTCTTTATTTTTAAGCGTCTTCTGTCCTCTCCCACCTCCCCACAATCCTCAAAGCCCAGAACGGTTCATCAACTTTGTTTGCATATCTGACTTGAGACACTGTCATTTCATTAACTCAAGTGAGGGGCTCCTCATACAAGGTTGAGCTTCAATAATTCTCTTTAAAGTTACGGAGAAATGTATGCTTGATTATATTTGCATATGAAAAATAGGGTCTAATTAGTTTGATTGATTATTATTTTAACCCTAATGGCATTTTGAGTATCTGTCCCAACTAATAGCAACCGTATCATTAATAAATTATTGAATTCTTACAGTATGGTCTATTGAGCTGGCTTATGAAATATATTTTATTAATATCCCAGAATGTATTGAAACTGATACGAGTCAAACAACTGCTCATTTATTAAACTGTTTAAATGTCAGTTTTATACAAGAGTAATAATACAGGAAATATGCTCATTCAGAAGACATCGGTAGGCCACCGGTACTCAAAATATTAGTTATCTTGGAAAAATATATTGTGGAAATAAAAGTCCAATTATGTCATGTATTGCATTAAATAAACCTGTATTGACTAACATAAACGCTGCACATTAGCAGATGCACTTTCTTTCAAACTTTTTAATTATCAGTGACTGAGCTCAAGGGTATAGTGGAGGCGCAAAGCCTAGGTTTCCGGGGCAGCCTTTCTGGGGGTGGAGTTGTCATGGGGAAGCCGGTGTTCAGTTATCCTCATTATAGTCTGAAGCTGTCCTGTGAACTAAAGCTCCCCAGGATGTCCTTCTTCTTGGTTTCTCTTCTGGAATATCTCCAAGGGCTGGAGTTGGAATCCCAGCCCTTCCAGGAACATGCTGTCACCCTTCTTTCATTTGTTCATTCGATGAGTACTCATGGGGGGCATGCTGTGTGTCAGGCACTGCGCCATGGAGACACTGCAGTGAGCAAGACAGGTAAAGACCCTGCCCCAAGGAGCTGCCATTCTAGTGGGGAGGTAACAGACAAAAGACAAAGGAGATAATTCCATACACGGACACGTGCTGGTGGGGTGGAGTATGGCAGGGGCAGTGTGCCTTCGTTAGGAAAGTCAGAGAGAAAGGCAAGAAGGAGACAGACAGCCAGATGAAAGGACCAGGGTAACTGACTTCCTGGCAGAGGAAGCAGCGGGTGCCAAGGCTCTGAGGTTCAAGCAAGCTTGGCTCATTCGAAGAACAGATTGAAGGCTGGTGGGGTAGGGTGGGGGGAGAGTGATGGGAGAGGTGGGTAGGTGCTAGATCTTCAAGGGCCTTGTAGACCAAGGCAAGGAATTTGGGTTTAATTCTAGAAGCGATGGGAAGCCATTGTGGGAGTTGGCCTCAGGAGAGGGATGTGGTCAGATTTCTATCTTGCCAAGGCCACTAGAATGCCGGGAAGGGAATGAATTTCAGGGGGCCAGGCTGGCCATGGGGAGCCAGGAAGGGTACTGGTGTGGACGTTAAGTGTGGGGTGGAGGTAAGGGAGAGAAGTCAATGCTTTCAGACGTATGTGGAGGTCAAGTTGACAGTATGCGCTGATAGATTGGATGTTGGGCACGGATAAGGAGGAACCAAGGGCACTCCCAGTGTTTCGCTTGAGCTTCTGGGAACTCAAGGAAAGAGAGATAGGAAAGAGGGGGTGTGGGCTCTTGGTTTGAGAGCGAAGTCAAGAGTCTGTTTTTGGTTACATCAAGGTTGGAGGGGCCAGTAGGACTCATTTAGTCCGATGGGTCTCAAATGTCAGGGTATATCAGAATCACCAAGGATGCTTGTTAAAATGCAGAGTCCTGGGACCTATTCTTGGAGATTCTCATTCCTCAGGTTCTGCAGTGTAGCGTGGACATGAGCGTTATTTTATTTTTTGGTAACCCTTGGTGATTCCAATGTGCAGCCATGTTTGAGGACTCTGCTAGTCCTCTCTTTTTGCAGATGGGGAAACTGAGGCCTGGCGAGGAGAAAGGGCTTGCAAATTGGTGGTAAAACTAGGACAGCAAACACAAGTATCCTGACTCTTGGCACGTTGTTTTTCTGCAGTCCAGGCTGCCTTGGCTACTATGAAAGGAGGCTGCAGGGATATTTTAGAGGCCCAGGAGGCAGGGCCCAGACAATCCAGCTGAGCCAAGCTTAGGAATGTATGGGAGATACGTGGGGTGTATAAGAGGTTTTGGGGTTGGAAGAGGCAAGAGTGTATGGGTCAGGGTTTGGGCATTGCTATCTTGCTGTGCAACCTTGGATAATTTGTGTAACTTCTCTGATCCTGAGCTTCTCCACATATCACTGGGTGCAATAATGGTGCCTTCTTCATCGGAACGTTGGGAGGGTTGAATAGGATTTTAATGGGAGATGCTTAGCACAGTGCCTGGCATATGATAAGCCCCAAATACACATTACGTATAATGTGAATGAGAATTACTATGGTGAGGCAGCCCAGAGCTGTGATAAGACACGGGCTCGGGAATCAGACAGATTGGGGTTCAAATCCCACTTCTTCGCTCTGGGACTTGGGCAGGCAGTCTACCTCCCTGAGCCTCAATTTCCTCATCTGTAAAATGGGAGGATGAGAGTTATACATATCCATGTGTAGGGTTGGTTTGTGGATTTGAGAAAATAGGTATTGAGTTTCAGCTCAGACTCTGGCCTATTTCAATTATTGAGAGTAATTGGAATTACTATCCTAATAATAATTATTATTATTGGAATTATGAGTAATTCTTATATATTATATTGTATATAAAGGAGCCTAGGTAGCACAAGTGGTTTGTGCTTGCCTACTAACCTAAAGGTTGGCGGTTCGAACTCAGCCAGTGGCTCCATGGAGGAAAGGCCTAGTGAACTGTTTCTGTGGAAGACAGGCCTGGTGAACTGTTTATAGCAAAGAAAACCTTATGGAGCCCAGTTCTACTCTGTAACGCATGAGGTCACCATGGAATCAGAATCAACTTGATGGCAACAAGTTTCTATTGTATATAATATAGATATCATATTAATAATAATTATTAATAACTATTGGAATTATTATAATAATTTCATTGGAATTATTATCCCAATTTCAATTCACCAACCCAAATCTCAGGCAACTGCAACTCCTGGAGAAGCGGCCACCCACGGCTAGCCGCCTGCTGAGTGGCTGGCCGTGGAGAGGAACCGTGAGCCTGGAATCTCCTCCTGGGCCCCTGCTAACTTGCTGTGTGACCCCAGCTGAGCCCCTCACCCTTTCTGGCTCTAGTTGCCTCATGTGTGAAATGAGGAGGCTGGTCTGGTTAATCTCCAAGGTCTTTTTCAGAGACTTTAAAAAAATCGATCATTGTAAAGGTCTGTGATTAGTGAGAAACCATCTGCCCCAGGCGAAGACCAGACCCTCCCCATTCTTTCGGGGGAAATAAAACAATAAGCAGAAGGCTTAGCAAATTGTCAGCTCGCAGGCCTTAAAAACGAATATCTGCTTTCGTATCAGCCTTGATTGAAATTCTTATGCTACGGCGGTAGTCCTGGCCATCAATGCCTTAATTAGAAATTAGGACAGTCACATTGGCATAAATTAAATCAGACTAAAGATGATTAACAAAGTAATGCAAGAAATCATTAAATTAACCATTGTGCCAAGTCCTCTGCTGATCTATCACAAATTTGGGCTGCTAATGAGGTCTTAATTAGTAAGCTAGGTCGAAATAATTCATGTCATTCACTTCAAAGACAGCCTTCTTTCTCTCTTTCCTTCCCCTAGCCCGTTTCTGAATCCAGCCCCCAATGCAGATCTATCACAGCCTGTGGATGGGGGCAGTGGACATCATAAACGAATAACAGCATTACTTGCATTATCAAAACCTGCTTGACACCAAAGGCAGTTGGTAGGAGGCTTGTTCTGGTGTCAGATTAGCTGGAACGGGGATAAAGAGCTCCTTGTCCTGAGGTGACAGGCTTGGAGAATGGCAGAGAGAGAGAGGGGACATATTCCTGAAGTTTACCATTTCATTATACAGATGGGAAAACTGAGGGCTCCGGAAGGGAAGGGGCAGAGGTAGGGACCCTGGGGTCCTGAGTAATAACCCATTCTTCTTCTCTGTCTCGGCTGGTAACCAAAAGGTTGGAGGTTCGAGTCCACCCAGAGATGCTTCAAAAGAGAGGCCTGGCGATCTTCTTCCAAAATATCAGTCATTGAAAACCCTACGGAGCACAGCTTTAATCTGACAGACATGGGATTGCCATGAGTTGGAATTGACTCTACGGCAAGTGTTTTTTTTCTTCTTTTTATTGCACTGTGATGTCTTCCCTTTGTCCAGATGGGAAGGAAGTCAGTTCACAGCTGTCCAAGTCAGATCAGTAGGAGGCCCTGCTTCCTTGCAGAGGGTAAAGCCTGCCATCTCTTTGGCCTGCCCAGGGACCATAGAGGCAGCCGTTACAACAGCTAGCATTTCTGAGCACATACTACCTGCAAGGCACCGGGCAAAGTGCTTTACTTGCCTTTCCTCATTTAGTCTGCAAAGCCTTTGGTAATGTAGATATTATCATGTTCTCCTTACTACTGAAGAGGAAGCTGAGACTCAGAGAAGTGAATTGACTTGTCCAAGGTCATGCATTGAGGAAGAGGCAGAGCTGGGATTTGACCTGCTTCCAATGGATGTCTCTCCTGCCTCAATAAATGACTGCCACATGGCTGAGTGGCTGGAAGGGTAGAGAGGTAGCGTGTGTTAGGAGTTTGTTAGAAGAGCGAAAGAATATAGGCCTGAGCAGCTTCTCCAACCATCAGGGATTGAAATGTGTCCCCCCAAAATATGTGTCAATTTGACCAGGCTGTGATTCCCAGTATTGTGTGACTGTCCACCATTTTGTCATCTGAAGTGATTTTCTTATTTGTTGTAAATTCTACTTCTATGATGTTAATGAGGTGGATTAGAGGCAGTCATATTAATGAGGCAGGACTCAATCTACAAGATTAGGTTGTGTTTTAAGTCAATCTCTTTTGAGATATAAAACAGAGAAGCAAGCAGAGAGACAGGGGGACCACATACCACCAAGAAACAAGAGCCAGGAAAATAGCGCATCCTTTGGACCCAGGGTCCCTGCGCGGAGCAGCTCCTCGACCAGGGGAAGATTGACGACAAGGACCTTCCCCCAGAACTGGCAGAGAGAGAAAGTCTTCCTCTGGAGCTGGCACCCTGAATTTGGACTTCTAGCCTCCTACACTGTAACAGAATAAATTTCTGTTTGTTAAAGCCATCCACTTGTGGTATTTCTGTTATAGCAGCACTAGATGACTAAGACACCAAGGCCTTGGGGAACACACTCTTGCTGGGGCTAGAACAGGGGAGGGGAAGCCAGTCACCTAGATGAACCTGCTCTCAGCAGGGTTTTTGAGCAGGGTGGGGCTGTTGGGAGACCAACGGCTTTGGAGTCAGGCAAACCTGATATTGCCACCTGGTTTTGCAAACTCTAGCCTGTTTCCTCATCTGTAATATGGGTGCAATTAATATTCACTTGTGGGAAATTTGTGAGGGTTCAATGAGATTGTGTGAGAAATAAGCCTTGTACACAGCAGGTGTTTACTAAATGTTGCTGTTGTTACACACACCTGTTGTTGTTGTAAACATCTGTGTTATCTTCCCCCAAATTCTCAGTGGTTGTCTGTTGATTCAGTTAGCTTTGCTGTGTGACAAATCAAGTGAAACTCAATGATTTTAATCAAGGACAATTTATTTAATTCAGGATTCTGTGGGTTGCCAATCTGAGCTGCGCTCAGCAGGGAAGTTCTTCTGCTAGGCCTGCTGGGCCAAAAAGGAGTCTGTCATCAGCTACTGGTTAGCAGAGAGGCTCCACCATTGGGGTTGGCCGGCAGTTGGCTAGGGTGGCAGGGGTGGCTGGGCCATGTGTTTCTCATCATCTAGCAGGCTAGCTTGGGCTTGCACTCATGGTAGTGGAAGGGTTTCAAGTACCATAAGAGAAAGCAAGCCCCGCTGCACAAACACTCTCAAACTTCTACTTGTGTCCCATTTGCTAAAATCTCATTGGCTGTGATAGCAGGATAATGACCTACCAGGGTGTCCTCCCACCACTCATTGTCATACTGTGCTGGCTTGTGTGTTGCTACGATGCTGGAAGCTATGCCATCAGAGTATTTCAAATACCAGCAGGGTCACCCACGGTGGACAGGTTTCAGTGAAGCTTCCAGACTAAGACAGACTATGAAGAAAGACCTAGCAATCTACTTCCAAAAATTAGTCAATGAAAACCCTAGGTCAAAATACACCATGGCAGCAAAGACATACTCAAACATACCAACAATCACTAAGATTGTTCGGGGCGGGGCCACGTTTTGTTCTGTTGTGTATGGGGTTGCCATGAGTTGGAGGCAACTAGATATCAACTAACAAGATGTCAACAACAACAGCAAAGATGTCCTCATCCCAAGCCCTGTGACTTGTGAGCGTTACCTTATATAACAAAAGTGACTTTGCAGATATGACTCAGTTAAGAAACTGGAGATGGGGAGATTATCCTGGAATATCCAGGTGGGCCCAATGATGCAATCACAGGTGTCTCTACAAGAAGGCGGCCGAGGGAGGTACCACTAGAGAAGAGGAGAAGGTGACGTGGTGATGGAGGCAGAGACTGAAGTGATGCACTTTGAAGATGAAGGAAGGAGCCACAAGCCAAGGGACAGGTGGCTACCAGAAGCTGAAAAAGGCAAGGAAATCGGTTCTTCCCCTCGGCACTCTCAGAGGGCACCAACCCAGCTGACACCTTGAATTCAGCTCTTAAGACTCATTTTGGACTTTGACTTCCACAACCGTAAGAGAATAAATTTGTTTTAAGCCACTAAATTGGTGATGGTTTGTATAGCAGCCATAAGGAATGAATACATTGACCAAAGCTAGTCCATGGCCAAGTCCAGGTTCAAGGGGTGGGGAAAAACCTCATCTCTTGATGGGAGCCATAGGGTCACCTTGCACAATGGTGTGTATATAGGAATGGGAAGAACTTTTGATCATATTTTGCAATCTACCACATCTGGGAATACCTCACCTCTCTGCAGTGATTAAATAATAATAATAACAACAACAACAGCAACAATAGTAAACATTTAGTGAGCACTTACAAGCAGCCAGGCAGTGCCAAGCACATGTTGTGGTTGTTAGCTGCTGTTGAGTTGGCCCCTGGAATGAAACACTGCCTTGTCTTGTGATCAGTAGTACATCTGAATATTGTGATCTATAGGGTTTTTACTGGCTGATTTTTGGAAGTAGATCACCAGGCCTTTCTTCCTAGTCTAAGTCTGGAAGCTCTACTGAAACCTGCTCAACATCATAGCAACATGCAAGCCTCCTCTGACAGACAGGTGGTGTTGTACATAAGGTGTATTGGCCAGGAGTTAAAACTAGGTCTCCCACATGGAAGGTGAAAATTCTACCACCGAACCACCACCCCCTCCCAAGCACACAGCACACCTTATTTCAATACAACCCTCGGAGGAAACCGAGGCTCAAGGAGATGCAGTCACTTGTCCTTGATCACGCAGCTTCCAGTAAGTGGGAGTGTTGGGGCCTGAACCTAGATCTTGAGTCTGAGATGGGGCATTCACCATCCATGACACAGCACCTTTCAGTTCTCCAGCTTGCCTCCACGGCAGGTTCTGGGCTTCCCCAGGTCTCAGTACTCTCAGCCCAACCACAGCTCGATAAAGCGGCCCCTCCCCGAAGCCATCCATTTCTTTCTTACTGCCGAGGTGGCTCCCCATCCTTCCAGGGCCAAAACAATCACTTCTTCATTGATTTCACTTGAATTAATTAAAAAATCCATCTGCCCACTCCATGGCTTGATAGACTTTAGGGATTCAGAAGGAAACTAATAAATTTGTTCTGGAGTGGGGCTGGAAACCAGGTGGTGGTGGGCGGGTGGGGAGACTTGGATCCAGGGAGCAGCTTTGCTTAACTTTCAGGAGGCCTGGGTACCCCTGTCAGAACCTCTGGACCTGGTGGTTGTATTCTTATTAATATTATTAATAACGTTGTTAGCTGCCATGGAGTCAGCCCCCAACTCATGGCCACTCCATGCACAACGGAAGGAAACACTGCTGGGTCCTGTGCCATCCCCATGATTGACTGCGGATTGGACTATTGTGATCCATAGGGTTTTCATTGGCTGATTTTCAGAGGTTGAACACCAGGCCTTTCTTCTTAGTCTGTCTTAGTCTAAAAGCTTTTCTGAAACTTGTTCTGCATCATAGTTACACACAAGCCCCCACTGACAGACTGACAGCCCTCACTGCTCATGGGGTCTATTGTTCCAGAACTGAACCTGGGTCTCCCCATGGAAGGCAAGAATTCTACCACTGACCCACCCATGTTCTCTGTGATGGGCATTTCATGTACTTTATCTCTTTAACCCCTCACAGCAGCTTTGTGAGCCAGATGAGGAAACTAAGGCCCAGAGAGTTTGGGCACGTTGTCTGAAGTCACACAGCTGGAATCAACAGGGCAGAGCCTCGCTTCCTGGTCCTTTAGTGTTGCTCTTTTGGGGTGCATTTTCTTTCTTTTTTAAAATATATTTTATTTGGTTTTTGGTGAAAATACACACAGCTTCTAGACATAATCATCAGTGACTCTGGTTGTATTCTTCACTTTGGGTCAATGTTCTCCCTATTTCTGTTCTCGTTGTTGCACTCCCATTAACTTAATTAAACTCTTTGCCCTGCAAATGGGGTACATTTTCTGACATGCCCAGCGGAGGGCTATGGGGGAACAGGGCACATGGGAGACTTTTGTGCCCTGAAGAGAGTCAGGGTAATTGTCTCTGATGAGGAGGGCTTGGGTATAGAAATCCTGAGATGTTATTTAGAGTTGGAAGAGACTCTACCAGGTCATTTGCTTTGGTGACTTCCAAACTATTATTAACCTGCAGAATTCAGTGATGAAGAGAAATTTTATGCAAATTTATTAAAAGAAAAATAAATAAAGCTTCTTTGTTGAATAGTAATAATAGTAGCAACAACAATAATAAATGACCCTCTGGTGCTGGAATTAGCTCACACAGGTTCCCTACAGCTGGTTGTTAAACATTTAGTTTTGTTGGTAGCTTGAAATCAGGAATGGTGGGAGTATTTACACCAGAGAAAGAGGCAAATGCTACAGATCAGGGCTTCCCCCTTCCGCCAACCCTGCTGAGAGCTGGTTTACTAGCACGCCTCTGATGATTGCTGTTGTTGTTAGCTGCCGTTGAGCAGGTCAGACTCACGATGACCTTACGTATAACATAATGAAACGTTGCCCAGTCCCGCGCCATCTTCTTGATCATTGCTATGTCTGAGTCCATTGTTGTGACTATTGTGTTGATACATCTCATTGAGGGTTTCCTTCATTTTCGATGATCCTCCAATTTTAAAAACCCAAAACCAAACTTGTTGCCATCGAGTCGACTCTGACTCACTGCAACCCTATAGGACAGAGTAGAACTGCTGTGTAGAGCTTCCAAGGAGCACCTGGTGTATTCAAACTGCCGACCTTTTGGTTAGTAGCCTGAGCTCTTAACCTTTGTGCCGCCAGGGCTCTAAGCCTCTAAGCTCTCCGCTTTACCAACCACGATGTCCTTTTCTAGCAATTAGTCTTTCCTAAAGACATGTCCAAAACAAGCGAGCTGAAGTCTCACCATCCTTGCTTCTAAGCGGCGTTCTGGTTGTGTTTGTTTTTTGGGCAGTTCACAGTATATTCAATATTCTTCACCAACATCACAATTTGAATGCATCAGTTCTTCTTCTGTTTTCCCTGATAATAACCATTTAACAAACACTGAAAGACAGACACTATGCTACGTACTTTATTAAGAAAATATACCATTTAAATTTAAATAACACTACGAGCATTTCTCAGATGGGAAAATTGAGGCTTAGAGAGAGGTGTATGTTGCCAGTTTCACAAGGTTATTAGCTGGTAAGTGTTAGCACCAGGACACTACCTGCCTCATCCCAAATCCCACACACTTTCTCACCTACCAGGGTGTGGTCTTCAAAAACCACCAAGGCTGGAACCCTCACCCATTGCTAGTGGGAATGTAAAATGCTGTAGCCCCTGTGGAAAACAGCTTGGAAGTTCCTCAAAAAGTTTAGCATAGAACTACAACAGGACCCAGCAACCCCATTCCTAGGTATATACCCAGAAGAAGTGAAGGCAGAAATGCAAACAGAAACCTGTACACCAATGTTCATTGCAGCACTTTTGACAATAGCCAAAAGGTGGAAACAACCGAAAATGTCCATCAACAGATGAATGGGTAAACAAAAGGTGGTCTATACACACAAGGGAATACTAGTCAGCCAGAATGAGAAACGAAGTCCTGATGCACGCCACAACGTGGATGAACCTAGGAGACATTATGCCGAGTGAAATCAGTCAGTTGCAAAAGGACAAATACTATATGATCTCACTTATATGAAATAAACAAATATAGCAAAACCAAAGATCATTAATGATTACTGGGGTGGAGGGAGGGGGGAAAGAGGCGTTTTTGCTTAGAGGGCATTGAGGTTGTGTCAATGCTGATGGAATGACTTGGAAAAGGATAGCAAGGATGGCTGTACAACTTGAAGAATGTAGTCAGTGTGGCTGAATTGTACATGTAGAAATTGTTGAGATGGCATATGTTTTGCTATGCATATTTTCACCACACTAAAATGAAAAAAAAAAAAACATCGCCGAGGCTCCACAGGGGATGGGCTTGCTCACGGTCCCACAGATCCTGCAGTGAGTTGGTAGGACCAGAATGCAGCATCCTAGCTCCCACACTGTGACTTGTTGGTGTAAGCTGGCTGCAGGTGGGGGCTTTAGGTGGAAAACTGGGGCTGAAGAGTAACTGGGACTCCTTGACAATCTCCTTACTCCCTGGAATGTCTGTCCTTGGAGCATCATGACCTCTCTGCCCCATAACCAGGATGCAGGGAGGTCAGTCTGATATATATCCTCAAATCTCCATCCAGGTCTAGGAATTTGCAGCAGCCTCACCTCCAACGGCAGGGTGGACAGCAGGTGTCCTCAGCTCTCAGGGATGCAAAGATGATGGTAGCCTGGTCTGCCTCCATTCAACGCCTGGTGTCTCCCAGGCCTCAGAGGCCAGCCCTCTAAAAACCCAACTGGGATGAGAAAAAGGGCAAGACTGTCAGCAAGGTGCACGCACCTGCCCTGTGCCCTGCAGGCAGCAGAAAACCAGGAGTGGGACCCAGGGAGGGCCAGGCCAGCTCTTGCCTCTTTTGCCTCTCTCACCTGCTTCCCTCTTACGTCTACAATTCTGTGAACGAGGGATGGACATCGGGCGGGGGATGCTGGGAGTCCTCAGACATTGGGGGTCCAGTAGAAAACCCGGCCTGTGAGGCAGAGGCCGCAGTTCTAGGGTTGAGTTTGACAGCCCACTCAAGACCATGACCCATGGAGGTCCCAGGTGGGAAATCCTTGCCAGGAAACTCCTCCCATGCCTCCTGCTGGGGTAAAGGTCACGGAAAACCAAGGAGGCTCATATATACATCAAACATAAGCTAGATACAGCCAATGTCATGACTTGGCCCCACCACATCTCCCCAAAATATGATCCCCATTTTACAGATGGGAAAACTAAGGCCCAGAGAGGGAGAGCAGCTTGCCCAAGTTCACACAGACAGGAAGTAGCTGAACTCAGAATCAAACTCCAAAACGTATCCTTTAAAAAAAAAAAAAAAAGATCCAGAGTAGCACTATCCAAAAGAAACAGAATGCAAGCTCTAAGTGTGAATGACACGTAATTTTCAATTTTGTAGTAGCTGCACACAAAAAAGTAAAAAACAAGCAAAATTAATTTTTTGGCAACATTAATTTTAATAATATTTTAATTAACCAATATATATCAAGCATTATCATTTCAATATGAAATCACTCTAAATCACTACAGATGCTTATTAATGAGATTTCTTTTTTCCTTCTAAGGATATTTTGGAGCCCTGGTGGTGAAGCCGTTGAATATTTGGCTGCTAACCAAAAGGTAGGCAGTTCGAATCCACTAGCCGCTCCTTGGAAACCCTATGGGGTGTTTCTACTTTGTCCTATAGGGTCACTATGAGTCAGAAGCGACCCAACAACAACGTGTTTGTTTGTTTTTATGGGTATTTTACACTTACACAGAACAGCTCAGTTCACACGAGTCATATGTCGAATGCTCGATAGCCATATGTGGCTCATGCGTATACTGCTAGTAGACAGTGCAGCCCTGGGAGAGGGGACATGAACTTGGAGGCTGAAGCAGATGGTCAATTCTCATATTTTCTCTCCCTTATTTTTTCCTTTTCATTTATATTACACATTATGTTATAATATTAATGATAAAATTTGTTGAGTGCTTCTTATGTGCCCAGCTCTGGGCTGTTTAGCATGAGAGATCTCATTATGGATCCCACCAGCCCTTGGAGGGAAGTATTACTATACCCATTTTGCAGATAGAGGAAACTGAGGCTCAGAGAGGGGAAGTTGCTTCCTCAAATCACATAGCTTGCACGTGTCGCAACCAGGATACAACCCCAGGGCCTCTGACTCCATAGATTTTTTTAAAAAAATTTTAATTTTTTGATGAAAATATACACATTAAAACATACACCTATTCAACAAATTTTACACGTACAGTTTAATGACAATGGTTACGTACTTCACCTTGTGTCACCATTCTCCATATCTCTGCTTATATTTTCTCCCCACCATTGACTTAGACTCTCTGCCCCTTAAAGTTCTTATCTGTGTTTTAGAGTTACTGTTGTCCACTTGACTCGTGTAAATAATTCTTTAAAAGAGTGCAATGCTCAAGGCAAACGTTCTTTATTGAATTAGCTTAATTGTTATTCAGTTTAAAGATGAATTCACGGGATAGTTTCAGTTCAAGGCTTTAAAAAAAGTTTCCGGGCAATAGATTCAGGGGTTTCTCCAGTCTCAACATATCTGGTAAGTCTGGTTTCCAATAAGAATTTGAAGTTTTGTTCCACATTTTTCCTCCTTTTGATCAAGATCCAACTATTGGGTCCTTGATCAAAAGTTTTAGTAATGGTAGCCAGGAACCATCCATTTCTTCTGGTCTCATGGCAGAGGAGGAAGTATCTCACAAATATAACTACTGAGCCTGGTCAGTGATAACTTCCTGCCTTCATTGTCCCCTCTCTCATTCACCACGCCCATTAGGCTCAAAGTAAGAGGCTGCCTGGAGCCTCTCAGCCCTGCCTGTCAAAAGTGGGCAGACTCCTGCTGGACCTGCACTGGCTTCCCGAGGATTCTGGGACTCCTAGGTTCAGGTCATGCTCTAGCTGGTACCCACCTTAGAAAGCTCTTCTGGAGTCAGAAGGGCCTGGAACAGATTCCTGACTTCCCACCTCTGGGTTATATGGCTTTGATCAAGTCACCTCACCTTTCTGGACCTCGGCTTCCTCACGTCTGACAATGGTTTCCAGCTACCCTTGTTATAAGATTAAATTAGAGTAAACACGAAGCAGAGAGCATGTTGCCTGACACATGGAGGCTGCCAAGCAGACACTAGTTTCTCCCTCTTCCTGTTTTGTGGTTGGGAAAGCTGAGGTCAAGAGGCTTAGCTGTGGTCTTCCAGGAAAGGAGTGACAGTGTTGGGATAGGACCAAGGCCTCCTGCCTCCCAGGCCCAAGCACCTTATTTCCACAAGACTCCTCAGACCTGAACACCTGGGAAGAAAGACACACGCCTTTTTGCTTGTGCCTAGACTGTCATTTCACAAACACGCAACAGTTTTTCTCTCCAGCTTCAGCTCCCTCAGCTGGCCTCTGGGCCTGATAACCTCTGGTTTCTGCTCTCAGAGAAGATATTAGGTTAGATAGGCCACCTGTCAAAGAAGATTTATCTGGGGCTTGGAGTTAGCAAGGCACAGAAGAGAGATGCTCAGGGAAGCCGAGAGTCTACTGTCTTCCAGTGGGGCCTTGGAGGGGCGACAGCAAACTGAAGAGTCAGACCACCTGCCAGGCCTTTTCTTTCTGCTGCTTTGTTTTGTCATTCTTCTTGTTCTCAGCTGCCTTTGAGTCAGCCCCCAACTCATAGCAACCCCATGCACAAAGGGACGAAATGCTGCCCAGTCCTGTGCTCTCCCCGTGATCAACTGCATTTACATAGAGTTTTCACTGGCTGATTTTCAGAAGTAGATCGTCAGGCCTTTCTTCCTAGTCTGTCTTAGTCTGGAAGCTCTGCTGAAACTTGTTCAGCATCACAGCAACACGTAAGCCTCCACTGATAGACAGCTGGTGGCTGCACATGAGATGTATTGGCTGGAATAGAACCCAGGTCTTCCACATGGAAGATAAGAAGTCTCTTGAACCACCAACGCCTCTTGTTTGTTTTAATTCGCTTGAAAAACAAGCAGTTTTAAATGAGAAGAGCCATCTCTCGCTACACCACCAAGGCTTTACTTGAGCATCTATAAAGTGTAAACTCTTGAGACGGACCTTATTGTGTGTAATTGAGATTTAGGTTCACCCAATAGGCATCACCTGAATGCCTACAACAAATTCATTCATTCATTCAATCACTCACTCACTTATTCATCCCATCAGCATTTGCAGTTACTGACCACCGAATGTAAGACCAGGCCCCATGCTAAACTGTGGGGATTCAGAGATAAATAAAAACTGGGCTCCCTGCCTCTATGGAAGGACAAACATCACACTGTGGGTCAATTAGTATTATGCTGATTCTTACCAGAGATGCATGCAAAGAACTGTGGCAATGAAGAGGTGACAGGACAGCTTCTTAGCAGTGGGGGCATCTGACTTGGGCTCTGCAGGATGAATAGGAGTTCTCTAAGGAGGGGAGGGCATTGCAGGCAGTGGGAACACCATCATCAAGGAAGAGGAGGTATCTATTCAGAAGTAAAGTATTGTTTGACTAGCATGTGGGTTACCTGAGAGGGTGTGTGTGTGTGTGTGTATCTGAGGGAGGTAGGGGTGGAAAGGTGGATAGGTAGGTTGGGGAAAATTATCAAGAGCCTTGAATGCCATGCTCAGGAGATTATTAAATTTTGCTCAGCTGGTAAGGGAGGCAGCAGACAATAACTCAGTTAAAGTCCTGCCTCTTCCAGGCAGCCTTTTCTGATCACTCTTCCTCCAGATGGTATGGTTGGCAGGTCAGAACCTGGGCTTAGGTTGCCAGTAGCACCTGGATTTAAATTCCAGACCCATATTTGCCAGTTCTCCCTTTTTGGGAAGACACTTCATCCCTAGGAGTCTCACTTTCTTCCCCTGAGAAAGGGGCATGCTGAAGTCCATAATAGTAGTAGGCTGGCAGGACCAGTCTGAAAATCAAGCGAGATCCCAGATAGAGAGATGTCTAGTGCTGGGTCTGAAGCCCTGGCAAGAGAGGACATGAAATGTGTCTGCTGTCTTTTTCCTCGACCACTCAACTCGGAGACTTAGAAAGGTTCGGGGCCTGCCGCCCCCTCCCTCCTGGAGGCGTCTGCTCTGACACTGTTAGTTTTATTTCTAGAATGGAGGATCAGGGACAAAGCGAACCCTCCTAGTTCCATGAGTGCTCATAAATTATGGGGAGTCGAGAATATTTTAATATAAACCAAAAAATCTCAAGTACAAAGAACTGCTCTGAGAACGAGGTGTTTTTTTCCTTCCCCTGTCTGTTCCCCTGATGTGTGGAGCGGAGAAGACCCTCAGGGAATTTATAACAAGTGGAATATTTAAGGGTAGGGGCCAGAGGTCCTTTTGCATTCTTTTTTCAAGGGAAGTCACCTCGGAGTGTCTGGTACGTGCACAAGTGACAGGAAAAGAGGCTGTGCACAGAGAAGGGGAGAATATGCCAAGAATTGTCAATTATGAAGAAAAAAGAGTGATGTGTCTGGATTTATTCTCCAGATGGAGTTCAGCATTCTGGCCAAGGCCTTTGCCAGCCTGTGAGATTTTGTGGAAGTGTCTTGCGGTCTGGCTTCTCCATCTCACCTGTGATGAAAGGTCACTTGGTCAGCTAGGGTCACATCCTGCTTCCTCCATCAGAGACAGCTTTAGGGGCTGGGCTCTGACCCATCTCAAAGAAGCCCTACTTTTCTGACTCCTTTGATTGGAAGACGAGTTCTAGGCTCTACCTGGACTGGCGGGTGGTGTGTTACATCCAGTGCTAAGAATGGGAGAAAAATTTGTTCAACAAATATATCATAATAATGCTGCATAACAAACAGCAACATAACAACAAATTTTTTTTTTTTTTTGCTCATGGGTCTTCTGGATAGTTCTGCTGATCTGGGCCAGACTTGGCTGATCTCAGCTGGGCTTGCTCATGTAAGCTGGTCAGCTGGTGAGTTGACTGGGGCCTGGTTGGTCTAGGATGGCCTCGTCTACATTTCTGATGGTGGATTGGCTGCTGGCTGGGGCGATAGGGGTAACTGGGTCACATGTCTTGTGTCCTGCAGCAAGCTAGCTTGGGCTTGTTCACACGGTGGCTGGCAGGGTGAATGAATGAAGCTACGAGGCTTCTAAAGGCCCAGGCTTGGAACTGGCACAGTATCACTTCTGCCATATTGTGTTGGCCAAAACAAGTCATCGGCCAGCCCAGCTTCTACTATTGTTATTGAGTTGATTCTGACTCATAATGACCCCATGTGACAGAGTAGAACTGCCCCATGGGGTTTCCTAGGCTGTAATCTTTACGGGAACAGATTGCCAGGTCTTTCTCCTACAGAGCCGCTGGGTAGGTTTGAACCACCAACATTTCAATTAGCTGCCACTCACTTAATCATTGCACTAGCAGGGCTCCTCAACCCAGATTCTAGGGGTGGGGAAAAGTTCTCCATCCTTTGATGGGCAGAACTTCAAAGTCACATTGCAGTGGGCAAGGATACAAGGAAAGGCAGAGAATCGGGGCCTTTTGGCAGTCAAGCTACCACAATGGATTAAAAAAAAATTAGTTTCACTTACGTTTATTAATGACAACTCTGTGTTGGGTCCTCTACTGGGTGTTGGGGATCCAGAGATGAATGGACAGATGTAGAGACAGACAATGATGACCCAGCTGGAGTGCTATAAAAGGGGAACTCAGGCAGTGGTTGTTAGCCTGGAGGAGGCACCAAACACTCTGGAGGTCAGGGAAGGCTTCCTGGAGGAGGCCACTCCTGACCTGAGTTTGGACATTGGAATAGGAGCTCACAGGGTGATGGGCATCCGGAGCAGGTGATGGGAAGAGGAAGCCACTCTTGGAAGAGGAAACAGTGTGTGCAAAGGCATGCTCATGAGAGAGGCCCTGGGGACAGGGAGGATCCAGTCATGGTGGAGGGTGGTAGGTGAGGGCAGAAGGGGTGCAAGATGAGGCTGGAGGTGTTGGCAGTGACTCTGCAGGCAGGACCACCAACCAAGTTCTAAGAACAACAGGAGCCAGAGAAAGGTTTTAGACAGAAGGGTGTCAGCAGCACCTGGTGTCTTTGAAGCATCCCTCCGGCCACTGTGCAGATCTGATTCAAGACAGTGAAACTAGGTGAGGGTTAGAGAGAATGACCAGAGAGGAGGCCTGAGGACGCATGTCATCTGGGTTAGGGCCACACGTGAGCCAGAAGTAGGTTATTGGCTTGAGACAATCAGCAAGCCCACGGTAGGGGTTCAAGGGAAGTTCTGATCAAGAGGCAAAGGAGGTGATGAGAAGAGTATTATTAATCATAAAGACAGTACCCCATTCATCCACCACCCCAGGCCCTGTGCCGGACGCTGGGCTCTCAAATCGGGAAGAACTCTTGCCTTGCAAAATTGTTCTGGGCCTCAGAGACACATTTCAGCTCCTCTGCTTTCCAGGGTCTGCAGAAAGGGCCAGGAGGAGCAGGTCCTCCTTGGAGCCCTCTCTGACCACTGTCCCATAATCCCCCCACAACTAGTCCTGTCTACTCCATCACCCACTTCGTTTCCTTCTCTGCTCTTTGCTATCTCTGAAGTTACCGTAGTCATCTCTTTGCTCTCTGCCCCCCGCCCCCACGAGACTGTGACCGCCATCAAAGTTCCTTCCATGTCTTTCTTGTTAATCTGTTTCCTCATTACCCAGCTCAGTGCCTGGGCAGAATGGGTGAACAGAGAGTCTTGGCTGGCCAGCTCATTGTGAGACGGGGAGCAAGCCGTTTGCCCTCTCTGAGCCTCCGTTTGAACATCTGTAAATTGGGGGATGTGCTACAACTGCCAATCCTCCCTGTCATGGATTGAATTATGTCCCCCCAAAAACGTGTGTATCAATTTGACTAGGCCATGATTCCCAGTGTAGTGTGGTTGTCCTCCATTTTGCGATTGTGATTTTACATTAAAGAGGACTAGGGTGGCATTGTAACACCACCCTAACCAAGGTCACATCCTTGATCCAACGTAAAGGGAGTTTCCCTGGGGTGTGGCTTGCACCACCTTTTATCTCTTGTAAGAGACAACAGGAAAGGGAAGCAAGTGGAAAATGGGGTCCTCATACCACCAAGAAAGAAGCCCCGGGAGCAGAGCACGTCCTTTGGACCTGAGGTCCCTGCGCAAAGAAGCTCCTAGGCCGGGGGAACACTGATGAGAAGGCTGACAGAGAGAGAAAGCCTTCCCTTGGAGCTGACGCCCTGAATTTGGACTTTTAGCCTACTTTACTGTAAGGAATAAACTTCTTTTTGTTAAAACCGTCCACTCATGGTATTTCTATTAGAGCAGCAGTACATGACTAAGACACTCCCAGTATTTTCTGAGGACCTACTGTGGGACCAGGCCTTGTGTTGAGTGGTGATAGGGATGATTCTGACTCATGGATTTGCTTACTGAGGACCTACTGTGGGGCCAGGCCTTGTGTTGGGTGGTGGTAGGGATTTGCTTACTGTGGACATTCTTTGGACTGCCTACCTCTTAGATGCTGGGATGGATTAAGAAGAGGATATACAAGCCATTTGCTGGTGGCAAGAAGCTATATCAATGGGGGACATTTCAGACCCATCTCACATTCCCCATCACTGGTTTTTTTTTATTATTATTGTGGTAAATTATACATAACAAAAGTTACCATTTTAATCATTTGTCACTGTATAATTCAGTGAAATTATATTTACCATGTTGTACACTATTTCCAAATTTTTCATCACCCCAAACTGAAGCTCAGTACCCCTTACATAATGACTCTCCACTCCCCTCTACTCTCTACCCCTACTATTCACTAATCTACTTTGGTATCCATGCATTTGCCTATTCTAGATATTTCATATGAAAGGGATCATACAACGTGTGTCCTTTTGTGACTGACTATGTTCACTCAGCACAATGTTTTCAAGGTTCACTCATGTTGTAGCATGCATCAGAACTTCATTTCTCTTTATCACTGATGATTGATATTTTAGGATGTATCGGTGGTTTAGTGGTAGAATTCTTGTCTTCCATGCAGACCCTGGTTTGATTCCTGGCCAACGCACCTCATGCACAACAACCACCTGTCTGCCAGTGGAGGCTTGCATATTGCTATGATGCTGAACAAGTTTCAGTGGAGCTTCCAGACTAAGATGGACTAGGAAGAAGGGCCTAGCAATCTACTTCTGAAAATCAGCCAGTGAAAACCCTATGGATCACAATGGTTCAATTCACAGCTAATCATGGGGATGGTACAGGAATGGCCGTGTTTTGTTCCATTGTGCATAGGGTCACCATGAGTCAGGGCCAACTTGACAGCCTTTAACAACAACATTCCATTGTATGTATATACCACATTTTGTTTATCCATTCATTTATTGGTGGACACTTTTGGCTATTATAAATAATATTGCAGTGAACATTGGTGTACAAGTATCTGTTTGAATCTCTGCTTTCAAGTCTTTTGAGTATATACCTAGGAGTGAAATTGCTGGGTGATGTGGTAGCTCTATGTTTAACGTTTTTTTGAACCACCAAACTCTTTTCCATAGTGGCTGTACCATTTTACATTCCCACTAGCAATGGATGAGGGTTCTAAATAGGTGGGCTTTAAAAATAATTTCCCCCCCCAAGAGGGCTGCACCCAGGTCACCTCTGTCCACAGAGGGAGGAGGGGTGAAAATCAACAGCTGGAGAGATTCCTCAAAAAGTTGAACTTAAGACTTCTGGTGAAATGGCACTCTAGGCAGAAGCACCATGCCGTTCCTCCACAGCAAAGTTCTGAAAAGTTAAGCCAAACAGAGAAAACAGCAATCCTGAAACCCTAAAACATCAAATGAAGAGATAAAGAACACAGCCAAGCACCAATGGAGTGAGAAAACTGACAGAGAATGGAGAGCAAGGAGAGATTCATACAGAGGTGCCCTATCAGCTAATGGAGCCCGGATCTGCCATCTTGGACGCTTATCAGAGACCAGCAAATAGGGGGTATGAGAAAACAGCTTCACCAAACTTCCAGCGGGAGACAGAAAAACTGGTAATTTGTGATATATGCTTTCCCACCTCCACCCTTCTGCACTCCCACTCAGCCTCCTCTGTTTCCCGTGGCCACAGTCTCTTGTCCAGGAAGCACCGGCTGCTTGGATTCCACCCACCCATGCCAGCCGGCTCTCTGAGTGCCATTTGTTGGCTGCTGGTGTTGCTTTTTTTCCACTTCTTTTGATTTCTTCCTCACCTCTCACCACCTCCCCCTCCTTTTGCTCAAATACCTGGCTCCATGAGCCATCTTTGCTTCTTCCTGAGGGGTTGCGGAGCTCCGTTCAAGTGTGGAACTGCTTCCCGGTCTGGGCTGCCATGCTGGTGGGATCCTGGGGCTTTTGTTCATTTGTTTGCTTTGAATTGTTTGTTTGTTTTCTTTTCCTTGAGTTGGGAGCCCCTTCTGGCCGGGGGCTGGGGGGTTGGCTGTGCAGCTTGGAACCTACCCCATTGGGTTGCACAGATGAGCAGAGGAATCCCTGAGGGCATTTCTTTTTTCGTGGTTTTTTTTTTTTCTGTTTTTTGGGGCGGGTTTGGCCCCTGTTCCTCTCTCCTCTCTCCCATATCCATCTTAGCTCCACACATAACAATCTCCCCCCTACATCCTGCCTACCTGCACTGAGTGCTTAATATTACACCACCAAGCAGCACAGGCATGGCCTACTGCAACCTGCCCTGCACTGATTACCGATCCGCCCTGGTGGCTGCAGTAAGTACCACAAACAACCCGTCCCAGTAACTCCTCTTCAGCTAGACCTGCCCTGCCGTACCATATCTGAGTGACTGACCCTGCCAATTGGAGAAGGAGGCGAAGAGTATCGTGCCCACAGACAAGCAAACAACAAAGAACACAGCCCGCCTGCTCAGACATAGCCAAATAAAAAAAAAAAAACGATGAAACAAACAAATCAACAATCAATAAATGAGAAAAATAACTAATGAATGCCCTGAATACAGAAGACAGTATCAAAACATTTACAAAAACAGGGCAGGATGGTTCCAGTAGGTGTCCAAAATAAAACACCAGATGACTTTCCAGTGGAAGAAAAGTCACTAGAACTACCTGATAGGGAATTCAGATCTCTAATACTCAGAATTCTCCAAGAGTTGAAGCAAAAAGCAGACAAAAATGAGGAAAAAACAGACAAATTCATGGAAAATACAGACAAAAAATTGGAAGAATTCAGGAAAATAATGCAAGAACAAAATGCCAAAATAAATTCACAACTAGAAATTATACAACAACAACAATTAGAAATCCAAAAGATAAACAACAAGATTTCAGAAATGGACTGCATCATAGAAGGGCTGAGGAGCAGATCTGAAAAGATGGAAGACAGGATCAGTGGAATTGAAGACAAACACTTGGATACAACTCTGTTTGAGGAAAACTCAGAAAAAAGAACATAGAAAAACGAAGAGACCCTGAGAGTAATGTGGGATACAATCAAAAGCAAAAATCCGTGAGTGATCGGAGTTCCAGAACAGGGGGAGAAAACGGAAAACATAGAGAGGATCATTGAAGAACTGCTGACAGAAAACTTCCCCAATATCATGAAACATGAAAAGCTGGCCATCCAAGAAGCTCAACGAACCCCATATAGGATAGACCCCAAAAGAAAATCACCAAGGTGTATCATAATCACACTCTTCAAAACCAAAAACAACCAAAGAATCCTGAGAGCAGCTCGTGAAAAACAAGAAGTCACATACAGGGGAGAAACAATAAGACTAAGCTCAGATTATACAGCAGAAACCATGCAGGCAAGAAGGCAATGGGATGACGTATATAAAACTTTGAAAGAAAAAATTGCCAGCCAAGAATAATATATCCCGTAAACTCTCGTTCAAATATGATGGTTAAATTAGGACATTTCCAGATAAACAGAAATTAAGGGACTATGTAAAAACCAAACCAAACTTATAAGAATTATTAAAGGGAGTTCTTCAATCTGAGAACAAACAACTACAGCTCACAGGCAGAATTTAGGACACAGGATTATACCAGCCAGATACCAATCTAGGAAATGAGCTCTCAAGGACTATCCAAAACCAAAAGAAATACAACAGGGAATCAGAGCAGTTAATCAGTAAATGACAACAACCTCAGAACAATAAAAGAGGGAATAAACGGTGTAGGACTAGAACCTTCTAATGGAGAGGAAGGCAAGATGATACTGAGTAATAATAGACTGCTTCAAACATAGAAAGATAAGGGTAAATTTCATGTTAACCAAAAAGAAAGTTAACAAACATACTCATAAAAATAAAGAGGAAACACATAAAGTCTCAGCAAAAACAAAACCTACAAAAACAAAAGAAATGAAAAAAAAAGAAAATCCATGAACAAAAGTAACTCAGCACAGGAGAGTAAGAAGAACAAAGAAAATGTTAGCACCACACAAAGAAAAAGCACTACAAAATGACAGCAACAAACTCACATTTATCAGTAATTACACTGAATGTAAATGGACTCAGTGCGCCCATAAAGAGATGGAGAGTGACAGAATGGATAAGAAAACAGGATCCATCCATATGCTGTCTACAAGAGATACACCTTAGAAACAAAGATGTGAATTTATTAAAAGTCAAAGGTTGGAAAAAAATATATCAAGCTAACAACTACCAAAAAAGAGCAGGAGTGGCAATACTAATCTCAGATAAAATAGACTTTAAAACAAAATCCACCATAAAAGACAAAGAAGGACACTATATAATGATTAAGGGGACGATCCATCAGGAAGACATAACCATAATAAACATCTATGCACCCAATGACAGGGCTCCAAAACACATAAAACAAACTCTAACAATGCTGAAAAGAGAAATTGACAGTTCCACAATAATAGTAGGAGACTTCAACACACCACTGTCAGTGAAGGACAGAACAACTAAGAATAAACTCAGCAAAGATACGGAAGACCTAAAGGGCACAATCAGCCAACTTGACCTCATAGACATATATAGAAAACTCCATCCAACCGCTGCAAAGGACACATTCTTTTCCAATGCACATGGAACGTTCTCCAGAATTGATCACATCTTAGGCCACAGAGCAATCCGCAACAAGATCCAAAACGTTGAGATAATTCAAAGTGTCTTCTCTGACCACAACGCCATCAAGGTAGAAATTAACACTAGAAAGAGCAAGGAAAAAAAATCAATTCCATGGAAACTGAATGATACCCTGCTTACACAACACTGGGTAATAGAAGAAATCAGAGATGGAATAAAAAAATTCCTAGAATCAAATGAGAATGAAAACACATCATATCAAAACCTTTGGGACACAGACGCACACATCAAAAAAGAAGAAAGGAACAAAATCAAAACATTAACTACACAACTCAAACAAATCAAAAGAGAACAGCAAAAAAGAAAAGCCCACATCCACTGGAAGAAAGGAAATACTATAGATCAGAGCAGAAATAAATGAAACTGAGAACATGAAAACAATAGAAAGAATCAACAAAACCAAAAGTTAGTTCCTTGAAAGAATCAAAAAATCGACAAACTACTGGCCAGACTGACAAAAGAAAAATAGGAGAGGATGCAAATAACGCAAATAAGAAATGAAATGGGTGACATTACAACAGACCCAACTGAAATAAAAAGGATCATAACAGAATATTATGAAAAACTATACTCCAACAAATTTGAAAACCTAGAGGAAATGGATAAATTTCTAGAAACACACTACCTACCCAAACTACAACAAAGTGATGTTGAAAATCTGAACAGACCTGTAACAAGAGAAGAGATTGAAAAGGCAATTAAAAAAAAAAAAATACCCAACAAAAAAATGCCCTGGCCCAGATGGCTTTCCCAGAGAATTCTACAAAACATTCACAGAAGAGCTTGTACCAGGACTACTCAAGATATTTCTGAGCATAGAAAAGGAAGCAACACTTCCAAAACATTCTATGAGGGCAACATAATGCTGATACCAAAACCAGGCAAATATGCAACAAAAAAAGAAAGTTACAGACCAATATCTCTCATGAATATAGATGCAAAAATTCTCAACAAAATTCTAGCCAATAAAATTCAGCATCATATTAAAAAAATAATACACCACTACCAAGTAGGATTCATACCAGGTATGCAAGTATGGGTCAACGTTAGAAAATCAATCAGTGTAATCCACGACATCAATAAAAGGAAAGAAAAGAATCCAATGATCATCTCAATTGATACAGAAAAGGCATTTGACAAAGTCCAACACTCATTCCTGATAAAAACTCTCAACAAAATAGATATAGAAGGGAAATTTCTCAGCATAATAAAGGGCATCTATGCAAAACCAATTGCCAACATCATTCTTAATGGAGAGAGGCTGAAAACATTCCCCTTGAAAACAGGAACAAGACAAGGATGCCCTTTATCACCACTCTGATTTAACATTGTGCTGGAAGTTCTAGCTAGAGCAATAAGGCAAGTAAAAGAAATAAAGGGCATCCAAATTGATAATGAAGAATTTATATTGTTCCTGTTTGTTGATGATATGATATTATACATAGAAAACCCTAAATAAAGACTCCACGAGAAATCTACTGGAACTAATAGAAAGATTCAGCAGAGTAGCAGGATACAAGACAAACATACAAAAATCAGTTGGATTCCTATACACCAATAAGGAGAACAATGAAAAGGAAAGCAGGAAAACAATACCATTTTCAATAGCCCCTGAAAAGATAAAATACTTAGGAATAAATCTGACCAGGGATGTAAAAGACCTAGACAAAGAAAACTATAAAACACTACTGCAAGAAACCCAAAGGGATCTACATAAATGGAAAAACATACCATGCTCATGGATAGGTAGACTCAACATTGTGAAAATGACAATTCTACCCCAAGCAATTTACAAATAAAATGCAATCCCAATCCAAATACCAACAACATTCTTCAAAGAGATGGAAAAACTAATCATTAACTTTATAGGGAAAGGGAAGAAGCCCCGAATAAGTAAAGCACTACTGAAGAAGAAGAATAAAGTAGGAGGACTCACACTACCTGAACTCAGAAGCTACTATACAGCTACAGTAGTCAAAACAGCCTGGTACCAGTACAATGACAGATACATTAACCAATGGAACAGAATTGAGAACCCAGATGTAAATCCATCCACCTATGGTCACCTGATCTTCGACAAGAGCCCAAAGTCCATCAAATGGGGAAAAGATGGTCTTTTTAACAAATGGTGCTGGTAAAACTGGATATCCATCTGCAAAAAAATGAAACAGGACCCATACCTCATACCATATACAAAAACTAATTCAAAATGGATCAAAGCTGTAAATATAAAACCAAAAACTATAAAGTTCATAGAAGAAAAAATAAGACCAACACTATAGGCATTAACAGGATACAAACCATAACCATCAACAAACAAACCCCAGAAGATAAGCTAGATAACTGGGATCTTCTAAAAATCAAACACCTATGCTCTTCAAAAGACTTCACCAAAAGAGTAAAAAGAGAACCTAAAGACTGGGAAAAAAATTTTGGACAGTACATGTCAGACAAAGGTCTAATCTCCATAATCTACAAGAAAATCCAACACGTCTACAACAAAAAGACAAATAATCCTATTAAAAAATGGGCAAAGAAATGAACAGACACTTCACCAAAGAAGACATTCAAATGGCCAACAGACACATGAGGAAATGCTCACAATCACTAGCCATTAGAGAAATGCAAATTAAAACCACAATGAGATACCATCTTACCCCCGGCATTACTGGCACAAATCAAAAACAATGGAAATAACAAATGCTGGAGGGGCTGCGGGGAGACGGGAACTCTTATGCACTGCTGGTGGGAATGCAAAATGATACAACCATTTTGGAAAATGATATGGTGCTTCCTTAGAAAGCTCGAAGTAGACATACCATACGATCCAGCAATCCCACTCCTAGGAATATATCCTAGAGAAATAAGAGTCGTCACTCGAATAGACATATGCACACCTATGTTCATGGCAGCATTGTTCACAACAGCAAAACGATGGAAACAACCTAGATGCCCATCAACAGATGAATGGATAAACAAACTATGGTACATACACACAGTGGAGTACTATGCAATGAGAAAGAACAACAATGAATCTGTGAATCTCATAACATGGATGAAACTGGAGGACATTATGCTGAGTGAAATAAGTCAGTCACAAAAGGACAAATATTGTATGAGACCTCTATTGTAAAAACCCAAGAAAAAGTTCACACACAAAAAGTAACAATCTTTGTTAGTTACCAGGGATAGGAGGGGTGGAGGTGGAAATACTAAATAGGCAATAGATAAGTGGTATCTTGGGTGAAGGGTGAGACAGTACACAATACTGGGGAAACCAGCCCAACTAGTACAGGGAAAGGTCATGGAAGCTGCATAGAACACACATCCAAACTCCCTGAGGGACTGAATTGCTGGGCAGAGGGCTGTGGGGGCCATGGTCTTGGGGAACATCTAGCTCAAGTGTCATAACACAGTTTATAAAGACAATGTTCTACATTCTACCTCAGTGAGTAACGTCTAGGGTCTTAAAAGTCTGTGAGCAGCCATCTAAGATACTCCACTGGTCTCACCCCTTCTGGAGCAAGGGAGAACGAAGAGAACAGCATACAAGGAAAAGATTAGTCCAAAGGACTAATGGACCACAGCTACCAAGGCCTCAACCAGACTGAATCCAGTACAGCTAGATGTTGCCTGGCTACCACTGCTGACTGCTCTGACCAGGATCACAACAGAGGGTTCTGGGCAGAGCTGGAGAAGGAAGTAAAACAAAATTCTAACACACAAAAAAAGACCAGATTTACTGGTGTGACAGAGACTAGAGAAACACCAAGCATATGGCCCCCGGATACCCTCAGTGGTGAAGTCACTCCCAAGGTTCACCGTTCAGCAGGGGATTGGACAGCCCCATAAAACAAAATAGGATTAATGAGATACAGCAGTCCAGGGCCAAGGACTAGAAGGCAAAGGGGACACAAAAGCTGGTGACAGGGAATCCAAGGTTGAGTAAGGATAGTGTTGATGTGTTGTGAGGTTGTTAATCATAGTCATAAGGCAACATGTGTACTAACCGTTTAATGAGAAACTATTTTGTTCTGTAAACCTTCATCTAAAGTGAGAACAGCAGCACAATTGGAAGACCTAGTCAATATCACTGAACTGTGCATGTAGAAATTTTTGAAATGGTGTATCTTTGGCTATGGATATTTTCACCAAAAAAAAGGTTGAGAAGGGGGAGGGTTGACATGTCATAGAACAATATGTGCACTACCGTTTCATGAGAAACTATTTGTTCTGTAAACCTTCACCTGAAGTACAATAAAAAAAAAAAGTTGAACTTAGAATTACCACACCTGGAAGAAGTGAAGGGAGGAACACAAATGGAAACCTGCACACCAATTGTCTTAGTCATCTAGTGCTGCTCTAACAGGAATACCATAGTGGATGGCTTTAACAAGGAGACATTTATTCTCTCACAGTCCAGTAGGCTATAAGTCCAAATTCAGGGTGTCAGCTCCAGGAGAAGTCTTTCTCTCTCTGTCTGCTCTGGAGGAAGGTCCTGGTGCTACATCAGGCTTCCCTTTGTCTGGGAGCATCTCAGCGCAGGAACCTCAGGTCCAAAGGACATGCTCTGCTCCCGGCACTGCTTTCTAGGTAGTGTGAGGTTCCCGTGTGTCTCTGCTCACTTCTCTCTTTTATATCTCAGAAGAGACTGCATTAAGACACTAATCTTGTCAACCTCATCAGTATAACCTCATCACAGTGATAGAATTTACAACACATGAGGAGATCACATATAATCTCATCATAGTGATAGAGTTTACAACACATAAGGAAATCACATCAGATAACACAATCATACAATACTGGGAATCATGACCCAGCCAAGCTGACAGATATTTTTGGGGGACAGAACTCAATCCATGACACCAATGTTCATTGCAGCACTTTTTACAATGTCCAAAAGGTGGAAACAACCAAACTGTCCATCAACAGATGAATGAATAAACAAAATATAGCACATATACACAAGGGAATACTGTCTTTGTTGTTAGGTGCCATCGAGTTCATTCCAACTCGTAGTGACCCTACGTACAACAGAATGAAACATTGCACGGTCTTGCGCCAGCCTCACAATTTTAGCATGTTTGAGCCCATTGTTGTAGCTACTGTGTCAGTCCATCTCCCTGAGGATCTTCCTCTTTCTCGCTGACCCTCTACTTTACCAAGAATGAAGTCCTTCTCCAGGGACTGGTCCCTCTTGATAACATGTCCAAAGTACGTGAGATGAAGTCTCACCATCCTTGCTTCTAAGGAGCACTCTGGCTGTACTTCTTCCAACACAGATTTGTTCGTTCTTCTGGCAGTCCATGGTATATTCAATATTCTTCACCAACACCGTAATTCAAAGGCATCAGTACACTCAACCATAAACAGAAATGAAGTTCTGATGCATGCCACAACATGATGAACCTTGAAAACATCACGCTGAGTGAAATAAGTCACTCTCAAAAGGACAAATAATGTATGATCTCATTTATATGAAATAAGCAAATATATATTGTGCTGTTGTTAGGTGCCATTGAGTTGTTTTTGACTCATAGCGACCCCGTGTGACAGAGTAGAACTGCCCCATAGGATCTTCTTGACTCTAATCTTTAAGAAAGCAGATTGCCAGGTCTTTCGGGTTTGAACCTCTGACCTTTTGGTTAGCAACTGAGTAATTAATCATTACACACTAGGGCTCCTTAAGCAAAAACCAAAGATTACTAGTGGTTACCGGGGGTAGAGGGGAGGGGGAAAGAGGGAGTTTTTGCTTAGGGGGCATTGAGGTTAGGGTAATGGTGGTGGAATAATTTGGAAAAAGTGAGCATGGTTGCACTACTTGAAGAATGTACTCAGTGTCACTGCATTGTACATGTAGAAACTGTTGAGACAGCATAGGTTTTGCTGTGTATATTGTCACCACAACAAAATTAAAAAGAAGTGGAAAAAAATCAACAGCTGGAGTTATTTTCCAAACATGTGACATTTTCCTTCCTTATCCTACCTTTTTAAAAAGATCCCAGACACCACCTTGCTCCCTGGGGCTTTTCTTCCAAGTGTTGAGTCTCTTTTATTTGGATTCAGGAGAACTGGTTGGATAAAGGTCCGTCAAAACAAAAATGGACCAAGATGTCCAATTGGCCCAAATCGGCCGGAAAACGAGCATTTACCCTACGCCAAGGGAGCCCCGTCTGACTCAGGGTTCTGAAAGGGGGATACCTCCCTCCCTAGTTCAGTGAGGAGCAGCTGGCTGGGGCTGTCCCCCAAATTCCTAGCCTGGCAGTGGTTAAAATGTGATCCCTTTTATTTCAGTAATAGAGACAAAGTTCCCGGGCCTTCGAGAAGCATCAATCCAGAGATTTATTAACCAATTTAAAATACTATTGTCTTTCACTTCAGAGCAAGATTGAGGGGTGTTGTTGGAGGAATGTAAAGGCAGAGGGACTGGGCCTCAGAGCCAGGAGGTGTCTGTACCTGGGACTCAATAGATATTCATGAACATTCCCGTATTTAGTGAAGGAAATAACTTAATACCGACAGTGCGATGGAATAATAGCTATTTCCTGGCTGACTTGCCGGCCTCAGAAAATGAGATTGTGGCCGCTTCATTTTTCTTGTCTTTTCCCGCGCTCCCTGCCAGTGCAGGCGGCCACAGCTGGGATTCTCTCTGCATTTCCAATGAGCTGGGGACTGCAGCCCACTCCCAGCCTGCCGCCTCCCCCAGATCCCCTCTCCTGCGGTGACCTTGGCCTGGGCTTGGCTGAGAGGTCACCTTGTGGCCTGTTTAGCTTGTCCAGGTGGGAATGAAAGTAGCTGAACCTTTATTTAAGTGAAAGGGGTGGGCAGACTGGTCCATTTTGGACTGCTTCAATATTCATTCATTCACTCATTCATTCATTCAATATTCATTGAATGTCTCATATGCTGGATGCTGAGGACACAAAGATGAATAAGATCAGTTCCTTCCCTCTTGGAGCTCACAGTCCATTGAAGGAGACTTACAATAAAGCATTTCAGGGACCCCTACAGCTGTCCATAAGGACCCCCGGTGGTGCCGTGGTTAAGCACTTGGCTGCTAACTGAAAGGTCAGCAGTTTGAACTCACCAGCAGCTCCATGGGACAAAACACCTAGTGATCTGCTCCCATGGAGAGTACAGCCTAAGAAACCCTATGGGGTGATTCTACTCTGCCATATAGAGTGGCTGTGAGTTGGAATTGATTCAATGGCACCCAAGAACAACAAGAGCTGTCCATGCAGGGCTCAGCAGGGCTCAAAAAAGGGCAAAGTCCTGATACCTAGAGGGACAGAAGGCCAGGAAAAGCATCATAAAGGATGCGTCTCTCAGCAATTACCAATAGCCCACCAGTGCTCATTGCAGAGTTATTTACAATAGCCCCAAAGTGGAAACCAATGAGAATGGAAGTGACAAGGCCCCTACCATTATGGAGCAACAGCCATGTGGGGCAGACAAACAGTGACCACATAGTTTTAAAAATTGTTGTCAATTCTTAAAAGAATCCAGACTTACTGGACCTACTGAGGCTGGAGGGGTCCCCGAGACTACAGCCCTGAGTTGCTCTTTAAATGTTAAACTGAAACTGTCCCCTGAAGTCACCTTTAAACTAAGTAATGGTATAGCCCAGAGAGTAAACATTGTTACCCTTGAGTATTGCATTTAAAAAAACCAAAAAATCTATATAAGACCGAAAGGTCAACAGCTATTTTAAAGCACAGATGAGAAGGTTGTGTGGCTGGGAAATTAAGTAAATGGAAGTGAAACAACTAGAGAATAGAAATAACAAGAATGTTGACACAATGTGAAGAATGTAACCAATGTCACTGACTATTATGTCTAGAGACTATGAAATGAGAGCAGGCTTTGCTGTGTATATTTTCACCAAAAGTAAAATTAAATTTAAAAAAATGAAAAGAAAAGCATTGTGAAAATTTGGAACCCTTATCCGTTATTAGCAGGAATGTAAATTTGGTACAGCCACTGTGGAAAACATTTTGGTGGTTTTTCAAAAAGTTAAATATAGAATTACCATATGATCTAGCAATATACCGAAAAAATTGAAGGTGGGAACACAAAGATATACTTGTACGCCAGTGTTCATTATAACATTATTCACAATAGCCAAAAGGTGGAAAAAACTCAAGGGTCCATCAACAGATGAATGGATAAATAAAATGAGGTTTACCCATACAATGGAATATTATTCAGCCATAAAGAGATAGGAAGGCCTGATACTTGCTACACGTGGATAAACCTTGAAAACATTATACTGAGTGCACTAAGTCAGACACAAAAAGACAAATATTGGATGATCCCACATAGATGAAATATCTGGAACAGACATGCATAGAAACCAGAGTTTATTAGTGGTTACCAAGGGCTGAAAGGAAGAGGCAGTGGGGAGTTATTACTAAAAAAGCCTTCTTTGAAGCAATATTTAAACACTGGGGAATTTTAATTAAGAATCTTCCTTCTTTTAGGGAATTAGAAGATCTGCACACACATACAATTACAAATAGTATGGCTTGTTGCGTGATCAGCTGCTGAGCACTTTCCAAGCATTATTTCACTTGGACCTCATAGCAACTTCATGATACGGACTCTATTATTCTCCCCATTTTACATGAAAAAAAATGAGGCTCAGCCAGAAGAACTGACTTTCTCAAGGTCATGCAGCTCATAAGTGGCAAAACCAGGACCCGAACCCATGTTTCTTGGATTTTGATTCCCAGACTCAGAACTATTGCACTATCTTGCTGGTCTTTGTCCAGGTGGCAGGTGTCAGGGAGGCAGGTGGTGGGAGCAGCCTGGGCAAAGGCATGTTGTTGTTCTTGGGTGCTGTTGATTCGATTCTGACTCACAGCGACCCCATGTGACAAAGTAGAACTGCCCAGTAGGGTTTTCTTGGCAGTAATCAGTATGGAAGCAGATGGTCAGGTTTCTCTCCTGTGGAGCCTCTGGGTTGGTTTGAATCACCAACCTTTTGGTTAGCAGCTGAGAGCTTAGCCATTGCAGAAATGACTAAAGCTTTCAGGGAATCATACGACTTGAAGGTAAGCTGGAGTGGATACTGGGGTGGGTTGGGGTGGGGACAGGTGTAGGGAGGGAAGTCTGGACTTTTCAGCTTGTGTGCAAAGGGGAACCAATGACTGAATTCTGCCTGGGTGTGGTAGGGGTTCTCTGTGGGATATAGCCCATTTGCCTCTCCTGACCAGTCTCCATACTTCCCCATCCTGCCTGAGCCCCAGCAAGCTGACTTGTATGACCTGTATCATTTTAGAATGATCCTCCTGTATGCTGGTGGAGAATGGATTACAGGAGGACAAAAGTGGAGGCAGGGAGGCCATGGAGGAGGCTGCTGCAGCCATACAGGCAAGAGGGGATGGTGGTTTGGGCTAGGGGGTTACAGTCAGGATGGAGAGAAGTGGGAAGGGTTGAGAGATTGGAGGAAGTCAACTCAACAAGATTGGTGATAGACTAGGTGTGAAGGCTAGGGGAAGAGAGATGACAAGGATGCTTTCTGGCTTGGATGAAGGGTGGAGATCAGCACCATCAACTAAGCTAGGGACATGTGAAGAGGAATAGGTTGGTATGGAAGGAAGATGATGTGTTTATATGGAAAGTTGAATTTGAGGAGCTGTGCCTCATCCCATGGGGAATTATCTACGTATTTATCTACTGTCTTAGCCATCTAGTACTGCTGTAACAGAAATAGTACAGTGGATGGCTTTAACAAAGAGAAATTTATTCTCTCACAGTGTAGGAGGCGACAAGTCCAAATTTAGGGTGTCAACTCCAGGGGAAGGCTTTCTCTGTTGGTTCTCAGGAAGGTGTGTGTCATCAATCTTCCTTTGGTCTAGGAGCTTCTCTGTGCAGGAACCTCAGGTCCAAAGGACAAGCTCTGCTCCCAGCTCTGCTTTCTTGGTGGTATGAGGTCCCCATGTCTCTCTGCTAGCTTCTCTTTTATATCCCAAGAGAGATTGGCTTAAAACATTATCTAATCTTATAGATCTCATCAATATCACTGCTGCTAATCTATCTCATTAACATCATAGTGATAGGATTTACAACACATAGGGAAATCACATCGGATGACAAAATGGTAGATAATCATACAATACTGGGAATCATGACGTAGCCAATTTGATACATATATTTTTGGGGGAAACAATTCAATCCATAACACCTATGTATCTATGTATCTGTGTATCTATGTATCTATGCATCTATCTATGTATCTGTGCATCTATCTATGTATCTATGTATCTATCTATGTATCTATCTATGTATCTATCTATGTATCTTTCTATGTATCTATGTATCTATCTATGTATCTTTCTATGTATCTATCTATGTATCTATCTATGTATCTTTCTATGTATCTATGTATCTATCTATGTATCTTTCTATGTATCTATCTATGTATCTATCTATGTATCTATGTATCTATCTATGTAACTTTCTATGTATCTATCTATGTATCTATCTATGTATCTATCTATGTATCTATCTATGTACCTATGTATCTATCTATGTATCTATGTATCTATCTATGTATCTTTCTATGTATCTATCTATGTATCTATGTATCTATCTATGTATCTTTCTATGTATCTATCTATGTATCTATCTATGTACCTATGTATCTATCTATGTATCTTTCTATGTATCTATCTATGTATCTATCTATGTATCTTTCTATGTATCTGTCTATGTATCTATCTATGTATCTTTCTATGTATCTATCTATGTATCTATCTATGTATCTATCTATGTATCTATCTATGTACCTATGTATCTATCTATGTATCTTTCTATGTATCTGTCTATGTATCTATCTATGTATCTTTCTATGTATCTATCTATGTATCTATCTATGTATCTATCTATGTATCTATCTATGTACCTATGTATCTATCTATGTATCTTTCTATGTATCTATCTATGTATCTATGTATCTATCTATGTATCTTTCTGTGTATCTATGTATCTATGTATCTATCTATGTATCTTTCTATGTATCTATCTATGTATCTATCTATGTATCTATCTATGTATCTTTCTATGTATCTATCTATGTATCTATGTATCTATCTATGTATCTTTCTATGTATCTATCTATGTATCTTTCTATGTATCTATCTATGTATCTATCTATGTATCTATCTATGTATCTTTCTATGTATCTATCTATGTATCTATCTATGTATCTGTGCATCTATCTATGTATCTGTGCATCTATGTATCTATGCATCTATCTATGTATCTGTGCATCTATCTATGTATCTATGTATCTATCTATGTATCTTTCTATGTATCTATCTATGTATCTATGTATCTATCTATGTATCTATCTATGTATCTATCTATGTATCTTTCTATGTATCTATCTATGTATCTATCTATGTATCTATGCATCTATCTATGTATCTGTGCATCTATGTATCTATGCATCTATCTATGTATCTGTGCATCTATCTAAGTATCTATGTATCTATCTATGTATCTATGCATCTATCTATGTATCTATCTATGTATCTTTCTATGTATCTATGTATCTATCTATGTATCTATGTATCTATCTATGTATCTTTCTATGTATCTATGTATCTATCTATGTATCTGTGCATCTATCTAAGTATCTATGTATCTATCTATGTATCTATGTATCTATCTATGTATCTTTCTATGTATCTATCTATGTATCTATGCATCTATGTATCTATCTATGTATCTATCTATGTAT
This sequence comes from Dugong dugon, assembly GCA_030035585.1. Lineage (NCBI taxonomy): Eukaryota > Metazoa > Chordata > Mammalia > Sirenia > Dugongidae > Dugong > Dugong dugon. The sequence goes on along the minus strand of CM057476.1, from coordinate 26,331,748 downwards.
CTATGTATCTATCTATGTATCTGTGCATCTATGTATCTATGTATCTATCTATGTATCTATGCATCTATCTATGTATCTATCTATGTATCTATCTATGTATCTATGTATCTATCTATGTATCTTTCTATGTATCTATCTATGTATCTATGCATCTATGTATCTATCTATGTATCTATCTATGTATCTATGTATCTATCTATGTATCTTTCTATGTATCTATCTATGTATCTATGCATCTATGTATCTATCTATGTATCTATCTATGTATCTATGTATCTATCTATGTATCTGTGCATCTATGTATCTATGTATCTATCTATGTATCTATGCATCTATCTATGTATCTATCTATGTATCTATCTATGTATCTATGTATCTATCTATGTATCTTTCTATGTATCTATCTATGTATCTATCTATGTATCTATGTGTCTATCTATGTATCTATGCATCTGTCTATGTATCTATGTATCTATCTATGTATCTATGTATCTAGCTGTCTATCTGCTCATGATTGTGAAGGAAACTCCCAGCAGCTAGAGTGATGCAACAAAAAGCAAATCAGATCAGGCCGCTCGGGTGCTCAATAGCTTTCCATCTCACTAGGCATTAAGTCTGACATTCTTACCAAGGCCCACACAGTCATAGATGGTCTTCCCCTGGTTTCCTCTGTGCCTTTATCTTCTTCCTCTTTCTTCCTCACTTCCTCTGCTCCAGGTGCAGTGGCCTCTGTGCTGTGCTTCAAACTTAATCAGACCTTCTCAGTGGACTCTTTGCTCCCTGTGCCCTGTCTTCCCTCTCTCCTACAGACTCCTTCTGTCCCCTCCAGCCTGTTGCCCTTTGTTTAAATGTGTAGGGACTATGCACCCGTACAGGACTCCAGCATGCATCCCCATCCCTAACACACATTACCCCTGTCCCATGGGGTCGGCTGTGCTTCCGGGTAACGGCAGGGATCTGTCTCTTCTTGGGAGTCTCCAGGGCTCATCACAGCCAGTCCCCAAGCCTGACCCCTCAGAAGTTTCCAGGATGTCCCCATTCTAGGAGTTCTAAGAAAGCTTGGGACAGACCAGCGTGCTGGGTGCCTGCAAGGCTCCATCTCAAGGGCTGCTGGATGCTGAGACCATGGAGAGCTCTTGTCAGAAAAAGTGATCAAGAGGGCTTTGTTCATTGGTGGCCTTTTAAAGTCATGTCTCTTTATTCATTCAGAAAAAATTGTTGAGCACACATTATGTTCCACACACTGTTCTAGGCACTGGGAGTATAGCAGTGAGCAAGCTGTATCCATCTATAACCAAGACTCCCCTTCACAGGCTTTACATCCTACAAGGGCACAGAGACTGCAATCTTATATTGTGACAAGGACTATGAAGACAAATAAAGCAAGAAATGGGCTGGAGAGGGACAGGGGATCTCCGTAGACAGGGTGGTTAGGGAAGACCTCTTGGAGGTGTGTGTGTGTGTGTGTGTGTGTGAGATGTTTCATCAGGGACTGATGGTGTGAGGCAGTGAGGCATGTGTTGAGAACATTACAGACTGAAGAAGCCAGTGCAAAGGCCCTGTGGCAGCAGGCAGGTATGAGGAGTCCAAGAGCTTAGGGGAGGCCAGAGTAGTAGGAGTGGATGTGAAAAGATGTAGTAAGGTCTTAGATCATGCATGACTTTGAGATCATGGTCAGGAATTGGTTTGTATCCCAGGAATGATGGAAAGCACCAAAGAGTCTTAAGGTGGAGGTGATGCAAATGGTTAAAAGCTTAACTGCTAACTGAAGGGTTGGAGGTTCGAGTCCACCCAGAGGTACTTTGGAAGAAAGGTGCGGTGATCTACTTCTGAAAATTCAGCCACTGAAAATCCTAGGTACACGCTTGTACTCTGACTCACGTAGAGTCGCCGTGAGTTGGAGATGACTTGAGGGCAACTGGTGGTGGGGGTAGTGGTGGATGCAATTGCCTTGGTTTTGAAAACAACCCTGTTGATGGGAGAAGGAAATGGAAAAGGTGAGGTGGGGATGTCACTTTGGAGATAAGGCTATCAAGGGTGGCTTGGATGGGGCAGATGGGGAGGTGGAGGGCTGGAGAGCAATGGGTGGCAGGTGGCAGATTGGGGGGAGGGAGGCAGAGGAGTTTTTAGCTTGTTTCCTGTCCCTTCCATGAAGCTGAAGGAAGTTGTTTTAGGATTAAATAAAAAACAGTCCCATTTGTGCACCCAGTTTGTGCCTCCAAATGAAAGAGGATGCAGATAAGTTCCTGGCTGACAGATTGGCAGCAGATCTTTAAGGGAAATGCCTAGCATCGGGGGGCCTGCTTTTAGGGACAGTAAGAATAACACACGGTGGTAGAAAAGATCTGTTTTCACTCTCAGACATCTGGTTGGAATCTCACAGCGTCTGTGGGAGGGGAGTATTATTATTCCCATTTTTAAGTTCAGGAGAATCAGAGAAGTTGTGATTTTGCCACACCCAGGGTGCAGCTGCTTAGCGACAGAGTGGGGCAAGGCCTCAGGTCTCCACCAACCTGGATTATAACATGATGTTATCTACTGTGTCTGGTTCCAAAAATCTCCAGATAAGTTCCATTCCCTCCCTGGGTCTTAGTTGACTTATCTGTAAAATGGGGATAATCCCCATGCCTGCCACCAGGGGGCAATTGTGAGACAAGTTCACACAGTGGCCACACTGATATTTGAACCTAGACCTGGCTCAGAGTAGGCACTCAGTACATACTTGCCGCAAGAAAAAATGAATGGGTTTTGTTAGTAAAGGGCTGGAGTGCGGACCTATGGATGGTGGCCTCTGCTCTTGTGGAGGCTGGCAGGGTGGAGACTGGGGCTATTGATGGGCTGGGATGCAGCCTTCCCACTCTGAAGGCAGGTGGCAGATGACAACGTGGCTGCTCAGTAGTGAGCTCAGTGGGACTTTAATAAACACCATTATACTCGGAGAAGCAACTGAGGAATAAGAGGAATAGCTGAGGGGCAGCAGGGGCAGCAAGACCCTTGAGCTGAGGAGGCAGCAGCCCTGAAAAGCCCCCTCCACATTTGCACAATGTTAGGTGGCACTGTAGAGTCCATCAGCCCCAGATTCTTGCAAGGGCAGCAGCTCACTGGCACGGGGCCTTGGGCAAGTCCCTCCACTCTCCGAGCCTTGGCCGCCTCATCTGTAAAATGGGGAGAACAGTATTTAAAATCATAGCCACAGCACTGGCCTCATAGGCATGCTGTGATGCTTAAGATCGGTTTCCTGCTGAGGACCAATGAGTAGAGATCGCCAAGAATAACCCTTCTCAAATCCATGGCTTTCTCACTTTCCATAAAGGATTAGAGGCTTATTGATTCAGCCCACGGATATGTATTAAATTCTACAATGTACCCGGTTCTGGGCTTGGTGCCGGGTACGAGGCAATGAGTCAGACAGGTCCTCCTGAACCATTACAGACTGAATTGTGTCCCAAAATGTGTGTTGAAATCCTAACCCCTTTACCTGTAAATATGACCCTGTTTGGAAATGGGGCTTTGCTTTTGTTATGTGTTAATGAGGTCATTCCAGTGTAGGGTGGGTCCTAAACCCAATCCCTTCTGAGTTATAAAAAGAGTAGATTAGACACAGAGACAGACAGACACACACACACACACACTCACACACACGGGGAAGACAGATGCCAAGGACCTCAGACAGACACCAGAAACTAGGAGAGAGGCTCACAGAAGGAACCAACATGGCTGAGACACTGAATTGGACTTTTAGCATCCAGAACTGTGAGAATATAAATTTCTGTTCTTTAAAGCCACCCACTTGTGATATTTCTGTAATGGTGCCCTAGGTAACAAAGACATGGACACTTAATTCAAATGGGAGGAGACAGAAGATAACAAATAAGCAAGGACAAACACAGTATGCATGATGGCAGCAGTGAAGGAGGGTGAAGGGGTTAGGGGATGTGGGGGTTGCTCTTTTATTAGGGGTGGGTGCCAAGGAAGGATACTCTGATGAGCAGAGTCCTAAAGACAGAGAAGGGGCAAAGACCTCTCAGCGGAGGGATCGGCAAGGGCAAAGGTCCTGGGGTAGGAACATGATGGCATGTTCCAAAATGAGCAGGAGGCCAGGGTGGCTGGAGTGGAGGGAGTGAGTGGGAGTGGAGGAAGCACTGAGATCAGAGAGGTAGTGGGAGCTGCAATGGGTGGGAACTTTGTGAGGACGCTGTGAGTCACGACCAGCACTCCACTTGGGAAGAACTTGTAGCCCCAGCAGCTGGAGTGCTGTCATGGGCTATGGCCCTCAGCTGTCAGCCACTTCAGGAATGGCCCTGCTGAAGAGACCCGCTTTACCCTTCCTCAGCTGCCCACACCTGATGACCCTTTGCAGCAGGGTATAAGAGCCTGACCATTGTCACCCAGCATGGCTGCCCAAGGAAGGGCCCGCATCTCTACTTGACTTCTCCTTCTGCCCACTTCTGCCCCCTTTCCGTTCCCTCCCTCAAGTGTTGATCCCAAGGGTGAGCACTGAGCTCTGGCTCACAGTATTCTTCCTGAAACCCAGCCTGTTATAGCCTCATAGAAAATTCTAAAAATGTAGGCTTTTAGTGAACTGGGAACCCTGGAGGGTGTGAACACAGGAAGGACATGATCTGAGCTGCATTTTCAAAGGCTCACCCTGGCTGTGAGTCCCTGGATGGTGCAAATGGCTAAGCACTCGGCTACTAGCCAAAAGGTTGATGGTTCAAACCCACCCAGAGGAGCTCGGAAGACAGGTCTGGCGATCTGCTCCTGAAACGTAGTAGCCTTGAAAACCCTATGGAGCAGTTCTACTCTGAGCACTTGGGGTCATCATGATTCAGAACTGACTAGATGGTAAGTAACAACAACAACAACCCTGGCCACAATGTGGAGGAGGAGGACAAGGGTGGACTCAGGAGGCCACGAGGAGAAGGTGTTGTGAAGTTCAGGAGCAAGATGGTATGTCACCTGTCCAGAGTCAAACAGCTAGCAATATTATAGTCACAATTGATACTCCTACCATCACTACTGGTAATACATCTTGAGGGTGGAAAGAGGTCCTGGGAAATAGGGAAACCAATAACCCCTCTGCATACTGCCCTTCTCACCACCTGTCTGTCAGTTTGTTGTACTGTGGAGGCTTGCTGTGATGCTGGAAGCTATGCCACCAGTATTTTAAACATCAGCAGGGTCCCCCATGCCGGACAAGTTTTAGCAGAGCTTCCCAACTAAGACAGACTCGGAAGAAAGGCCCGGCAATCAACTTCTGAAAATTAGCCAATGAAAATCTTATGGGTCACAACAGAACATTGTCCACTCACTTGCTTTGGACAGGTCGTGAGCAAGGATCAGTTGCTGGAGGAGGACATCATGTTTGGGGAAGTAAAGGGTGAGGGAGACCCTCGGTGAGATGGATGGGCAGAACAGCTGCAATGAGAGGTGCAACAAACATGGTGGGAATGACGTGGGACTGGGCAACGTGTCCTTCTGCTGTACATAAGGTGGCTGTGATTCGGGGTCATCTCAACAGAAGCTAACAACAACAGTATGGTGCTCTTCTGGGTCATAATCATCCCATGATCCTTGGACTCCCCAGTATTGATCCAATTAGCTGCGCCTGCTCTTTATTCTGCACCTCCTGTGTGCCAGGCCTGGTGCTGGGCTTCCGGGATACAGCTGTGAACTGCACATACTTGGTCCTGTTCTGGTGGATTTTTCAGTCTAGTAGGGGAGAGGAAATCGAAGCACAATAAAAGGTGATCTAGGGGCCCCTGGATGTATGGAGGAGGCACCTAAACTAGTCTGGGGTCGGAGTAAGGGAAGAGGAGGTGATGTCCCTGCAGAGGGAGAAGGATAGGTATGAGTTACTGAGGGAGGGTAAGTGGGGGAAGAAACGAGTTCCAGGCAGAGGGTACAGCCTGGCCAAAGGCCTAGAGGCAAGCCAGGTGGAGATGGTTCCTAGACGTTCCAGGGTTTCATAGTGGCTGGGTACAGAGTGTGAGAGCTGAGGCTGGAGGAAGAGGGACAGGAGAACTGATGAAGGGTGACATCAGGAATGGCTAGATCTAGTAGTTAGGGCTTTATTTTCCTAGTCAAGACTGCCCTCTTTGATGCGAGGGTAGCTCTTATAAGCACTTTGTGACCCCAACTCTGGATGTCATGGATAAAAAGCTCTCAGATGACCTCCTTTGCTCCAGCCAGAATGGCCTTTGTCACACAGTCCAGAATGGTCTTTGTCACACAATCCAGAATGACATTTGTCACACAATCTGTCACATTATCTGGAGTGGCCTTTGCCACACAATCTGGAGTCTTGAGATGAAAATACCCTTGGGGTCATCAATTCTATTTTCTAAATGGAGAAACTGAGTCCTAGACAAGGGGAAGTGACTACTACTAGAACACACAGAGCTGAGCCATGGGGCTGCGCTCAGGCTCTTTCCTGTCTCACACACTGAGAGTTTGTCTCTCAAGCTTTCCCCTGTGCAAGCAGCTCAAAATCAGCTAAAAGCCCCCACCGTGGGCCTGGAACATGCTAGGTACTTGGTCAACGTCAGTTCTCCTCCTCTTTCCTTTCCTTGGTCCTAGCTCTGCTGCCACTCACTGGCTGTACAACACTGGGCAAGGCTTTCCCTCTCTCAGCCTCTCTGTCTGATGCACAGGGGGGACGAGAAACCTCTTGGGCATCTTCCAGGTCTGACATTCTAAGACTACACAGGCGGGCAGACAATGATTCGGTTGCTAAACTATTCATGTGCTTGCATTTCAGCTAAGATTTCTGCCTTCCAGAGCAGCCCAGGACATTTTGCTTTGTCTACAGGCCTGCAGTGCAGATTGGGATCAGAGGCAGGGGACCAGCAGGGGTGAACCCACACAAGGCTGCGGTGGCCCCGTGGTGTGCACTTGCATTTGAGTTTCTTCCCCGAGCCGGCAGCTGCCTGTCTTCTTTGGAAGAGCTTCTCGGCAGCTGCCATCCATCACCTGCTTGGCATGAGCATTAAGTACCAGCACTCAGTGCCGAGGGCTGAGGAAGGGGACTCCGAGAGGGGGTCAGCTCAGGGCCAGGAAATTAGAAAGAGGCAATGAAAATAGAGGGATTGGAGCAAACTGGTTAACAAGCAGGCTCTGAGGGAGATGGCTCTGGGTCAAATCCCTGTGCAGTGGGCACTTGCAGCTTTACTGCCTCATTTCCCTTCTATGGTTTTTGGCAACAGATTCTTCTTCCTTTGTGAGAATGGTCCTTTCTTGCATCCTTCAGCCCTTCTCAGCCTCAAGTGTGGGCATGTGACCCTGGTCTGTCCACAGAGAGCAGGTTAAGATGGTCATACAACCCTAAGTCAATCTAGAGCCTGGAGTTTCTACTGTGGTTGCTACGTTGGTTGAGGGCACATCTAAAACTGCTTGTGGTCATTGTGTCTCCATAGTGAAGAGTCTTCCTGAGAGTGAAACTATCACAAAAGGAAGGCCACCAAGAGATGGAAGAAAGACAGATTCCTGAGTACCTGGATCCAGCCATGCCTGAAGCTGTTCCCTTAGACTTTTATATTACATGAACCAATAAACTTCTTTCATTGGCTTAAGGTTTTTTGAATTGGATTTACGTCAAGGGTAGTCAAGAGTCCTCACTATTACACTCATTAGGCCTGTGATTGTCACCTCTCTGGGCCTCAGTTTTCTTAGCTGTAAAATGGGGAGAACAATAATGCCTTACGGGATTATTCTGTAGTTTTAATGAAATAATACATGTAAAGCACTCATCACAGTGCTGGAATATAAATGCTAAATTTGGCTATGATTAAGCCACACCCATCCTTTGAAGGTCCACAAAATCCAGTTCTCATCCACTTATTCTAAAAGTTCTTGTGAGGTGTAAATAAGATATAGTAAATATAAAATACCTAACAGGTGGTCTGGCACATTTTCAGTGTGACTGGTCAATGGTTCTCTGATTAGAAAGTTATGGAAGCCCAGGTAACTGAGGAACACCTGAATTGAGAGTTCTCCAGGGCCAAGAATGGAAGGTGAGAGAGGTGGTCTGAGTAGAACCAACCATCCATTTTGGGGAATGGTCGGGAGGTCATTTTGACTGACCATACTGCTGCTGTCCACTTAGCGCTTAGCACAGTGCCTAAAGCATAGACGACACTCACTAAATACTTGTGTAATAGTGAATGTATGAATACATGGAAGAATAAATGAATACTTCAACTTAAAAATAATTTTATTTTGTTGAACGTATTTGCAGCCAGTGACACATCATTCCAACAATTTCTACAAGTACAATTTAATGACATTGATTACATTCTTCAAGGTGTGCTACCATTCTTGCTATCCTTGTCCAAATTATTTCACCACCATTATCTTAAACTCACAGCCCCCTAAGCTTCGCAACCAACCTTCTGAGTTGCCGTTGTCAATTTAATCTCACATCCATAATTTTTTCAAGGAGCACAGTGCTCAAAGTAGACACACTTTACTTATTAAGATAAGCTTTTTTTGTTGTTCAGAGTGGACTTCAGGGGATAGTTTTGGTTTAAAGTTTAAAGATTATCTCAAGACAATAGTTTCAGGGGCTCATCCAGCCTCAATGGCTCCATGAATTCTAGATTCCATTGAGAATTTGAAATTCTGTTCCACAGTTTTCCCCGTTTTGTTCAGGAGTCTTCTATAGAATCTTTGATCAAAATGTTCAGTAATGGTAGCAGAGCACCATCCTGTTCTGGTCCAGTGGAAAAGTGAATACTTCAACTTTTGATGTGACTTGGACTTGATCTTATAGATGATGAGGAGCCATGCAAGTTCTTAAGCAGGTGGCTAACAAGAAATCATCTTTAAATAAGGGATCGTTTTTAAAAAGTCCTTCTGTAGCATGTAAGGGACTGGATGGGAAGCTAGGTGATGAGTGAGTAGACTGGCAAGAGTTGTCTGAGGTCAGGGTTAGGATAAAGATGGAGACAGAGTTGAAAACCAGACACATGATGGAACAAGCTCTGATGAAACTTAATGCCAGTGTTGCATGTGTGTGTGAGTGTGTGCAAGTGTGCTGGTGAATGTGTGTTGGTGAGCTTGGGTGTGTGTTGAGTACATGGATATGTGTGTGAGTGTGTGCAAGTGTGCTGGTGAATGTGTGTTGGTGAGCTTGGGTGCGTGTTGAGTGCTTGGATGTCTGTGTGTGTTTGTGAATGAGTGGAAATGCCTGAGTTGAGCATGCATGTAAGTGTATGTGAGTTGAGCGTGTGAGTGTGTGTTGAGTAGGTATGTGTGAGTATGTTGGTAGAAATGTCTGAGCTGAGTGTGGGACTGTGTTAGTGAGTGGGTGGGAGAGTATGAGTTGAGTGTAAATGTGTCTGAGTTTGTGAATGTGTTGGTGAGTGGATGGGGATATGTAAGTTTAGTGTGTGAGTGTATGTGAGTTTAAGTTTGTGAACTGAGTGTAAAAGTATCTAAATGTGTGTGTTAGCATGCAAAATTGAGTGTCAGTGTATCGGATTGTGTGAGTGTGTGTTAAGTAGGTGTGTGTAAGCATGCTGGTGGAATGTGTGAGCTGAGTATAAGTGTATGCGAGTGTGTGTGTGTGTTGAGAATAGTGTAAATGTATCTGAGGTATGGGTTGGTGAGTGTGTGTAAGTGTGTAAGTGAGTGTAAGTGCATCTAAGCATGTGAATGTGTGTTGGTGAGTTGGTGGGGGTGCATGAGTTGAGTGTAAGTGTATCTGAGTGTGTGCATAGTGTTGAGTATGTATAGGTTGAGTGTAAGTGTATGTGAGCATATATGTGTTGGTGAGCTGGTGCGGGGTTCATGCATTTGAGTGTAAATACGTGTGTGTCTGTGGAAATGTGTGAGCTTAGTGTAAGTGTATCTGAGTGTTTGCATGTGCGAGTGTACAGGACAGAATGCACGAACTGTAAGTGTATCTGAATGTGTGTGGACGTGTGTATGAATGGAGATGTGTGAGCAGAGTATATCTGAGTGTGTGTGACTGTGTATGATTGTGTATGTGGGCTAATTGTAAGTGTATCTAAGTGTGTGTGACTGTGTGGGAGTGTATCTGAGTGTGTGTGACTGTGTGGGAGTGTATGAGCTAATTGTAAGTGTATCTGAGTGTATGCATGTCAATGTGTGTGAATGCTTGAGCTGAGTGTGGGTTCATCTGAGTGTGTGTGTGACTGTGTGGGGGTGTGTGAGCTGAGTTGGAATGTGTCTGAGCATGTGCCTGTGCTGTGTCATGTTTGCTGGTGGGAGTGCTGTTTACACTGGGGTGCTGGTTGGACTCATCTTCCTCCTTGCGCTGAGTTCTGGCCACATTCTAAGACGCAGACATCTGCTTTCTTGCTTGTCTTCCCTCCAGACCCAACCTTCTGAAGGTAGGGTTGAGTCTGGTGAAGCTCCGTAGCCTCAGCCCCAGGTGTGTGGCAGGTGTTCCATAAACATGTGAGGAGTGAGCAAATACAAGGGTGGGGAGGAAGGGACTCACTACTCCCTGCTCCGAAGAGATCCATCAACGATTAGACAGAGATCACGGCCATCCCTTGTAAGGGACACCTGCTCTGTGCTGCTCACTAAGAAGCTCTGCACACTTATTAGACTTAATCCTCACAACAAGGCTAACTAGATCTCTGTCGCTACATTGCTATCTCTATTAATGATATTCCTACTGTTTAGTGAACTATATTCTGATCACAAATGCAATACATGCTCATTGTAGTAAACTGGGAAACTAAAAAAAAGGGAGGAGGAAAGAAAAAACATTCATAACTCCATCCCCTGAATATAATTACTGTTCTCAGTACTGTTTAATGTATATCCTTCCAGGCTCTTTTAAACCACATGCACACGTATGTTACTTTTTTTTTTTTTTAATACATCATTAGGGTTCACATGGTATTATTGTTTGTAATTCACCCAGTAACTCCTTCTGAATATTCCCCATGTTGTTAAGTATTGTTTATTAAGGTTATTTGACGGGCTGGATTGAATTCCAAGGTTTTTTTTTCCCCCACACACTCCTATGTTGTCGGACATTTTGGTCACTTCCCTGCCCCGCAATTTCCAGCCATTATAAATGATGTTTTTGAAATGTTATCTGTTTTCTCCTCTTTCCAGACCTTCACATGGGCTCTTGCTGTGAGAGCAGTTTTCTTCCCATCCTTCCTTGGGCTGATCTGAGTCATCTTTGAAGTTACAGCCTAGGTATGCCTCTTCTAGGGAGCCTTCTCTGATGCACCAGTTCTGGATCAGGCGTTCCTCCTTCCCACAGAGCCTTTTCCATCTCTCATCACAATGTGTAATAGGGATGTGCATAAACAGCCTGCTTCCAACTGGACCTTGTATTCCAGGAAGCCCAGAGCCACACCATATTCATGGCTGTAACTGGTTCAGTACAACATGAAGTAGGCCATGAATAAACTCTGAATAAGAGGTGCTGTGGTTCAGTGGTAGAATTCTCGCCTTCCTTGCAGGAAACTTGGGTTTGATTCCTGGCCAGTGTACCTCATGTGCAGCCACCACCATTTGTCTGTGGAGGCTTGTGTGTTGCTATGACATTGAACGAGTTTCAGTGGAGCTTCCGGACTAAGATGGACTAGGAAGAAAGGTCTGGCAATCTACTTCTGAAAATCAGCCAATGAAAACCCTGTGGATCACAATGGTCCCATCTGCACCTGATCGTGAGGATGGTACAGGACCGGGCAGTGTTTCCATGCATTGTGAATGGGATTGTCATGAGTCAGGGGCAGACTAGACGGCAGCTATCAACAACAAATATTGAACACATGTTGAATATCCTTGCACAGCTTCGTTGGATCATCTTGAGGAAAGTACTGGCACCCCCATTTTATAGAGGGTAAGCTTGAGGCTCAGAAAATACGAAAGACATGTGAGGCAGAGCTGGGCTTAGAATCCAGTTTTGGCTGATCCCAGAGTCTCTCTTCTTTCCCCATCATGGTACTTCAGCTCACTTCTCCTGTTATTTCCTCTTAGCCTCCCAGCTCCTGGAAAAGGCCAGGCACAGAGGAAAAGACGTTGGGCTCTGTCATCTGGGAAGTAGCAGGCATCACCTGCTCAAGAAGGAGAGGAGCTGAGAAGACTCACATGTTGCCAGCATTTCCCGTTATTTCCTTCCGGAGGAGAACTTGGCCTCCTTCCCTCATGCTGGGGACTCACAAAATACGATTTGAAATCTACTCAAGTGTACGTTAACCATGCCAGAGTGTTAGCAGCTTCCTCTTGGCAAGGGCTGGGGAGCCTATAATTAGAGCAGACACCGTACCATTTAGTGGATTTAATTCACATGCACAGAAAGTACACTGGAAAAGGGAGATGGCTTGAGATGCAAACTTGGGAACATCTCTGGAGGGCTTGCACTTGCTGTGTGCCAAAAAGACGTGCGGCCGACTGCCTTTCTAAGTGCAGAAATGGTGGCTGTCTAAGTCTGAATGTGGTGTGGATGCCACCTTGGGGAGGCGATGTCGTGTTGTCCTTAAACACGTTGGGTTTGTAATCGGGCGCACTCACGTTCAAGTACCGGCGCCAACGTTCAGGTAAGCAATTCAGCTTCTCTGAGTCTGTTTTCCCATCTGTGGACATTAGCAGGTTTAGGTCAAGGTCTAAATGAGATGATATAGATAAAACCATAGCAGGTGCTCAATAATAATAGGAATACTTACTGTTAGTAAAATCACAACCACCACCACAAAATAGCAATAACACCACCACCAATCCTGTTTGGTAAAGCAGAGGATCATTGAAAACCAGAGAAACCCACAATGAGATAGATTGACCACAGTAGCCACAACAATGGACTTGAACGTATCAATGATCATGAAGATGGTGCGGGACTGGGTAATGTTTCATTCTGTTACATGTAAGGTTGGAGCTGACTCGACAGGAGCTAACAACAATCAACAAATTAACCAGCATTTATTAAGCACTTACATTCCAGACTCTATTCTAACACATTGCATGAATTAACTCTGTTAGTTTCATAACAATCCCATGTGGTCCCAAAACAAAACAAAGCAAACAAAAAAAAAAAAAAAAAGAACTAAACCTATTCCCATTGAGTTGATTCCTACTTGTTGCAACCCATGTGTTATCAATATCTCCATTTATATTGAAGGAAACTGAGGCACAGAGAAGTTATGCTACTTCAGCAAGATCACAAAAGATGATAGCCCTTTATTAATATGCCACGGGGTAGGGGAGAACATGAAAGTACTAAGACAGGCTATAGGTTGACTCATGGTACATATAAGCTCATTGAGGTTGGAGTCCACGTTCCTGTAGTAGGGTACTTAAGCCCAGAGAAGGGGAGACAAATATGATCTAGATGCTTTCATAGATATTAATTTATTCTCATGTTTAGGAGGTTGCGGATGTAAACAATAGACTCAAAGAGGTGGTGTGACCTGCCCAAGGTCACACAGCATTTGATTAAAACCCTGGTCCGTCTTGTTGTTGTTGCTGTTGTTAGATGCCGTTGAGTTAGTTCCAACTCATAGGGACCTTATGTACAACAGAACAAAACACTACCTGGTCCTGTGCCAGCCTCACAATCATTGCTATGCCTGAGCCCATTGTTACAGCTACTGTGTCAATCCATCTTGTTGAGGGTCTTCCTCTTTTTCGCTGACCCTCTACTTACCAAACATGATGTCCTTCTCTAGGGATTGGTACCTCCTGAAAACAGGTTCAAAGTAAGTGAGATAAAATCCTTGCTTCTAAAGAGCCTTCTGGCTGTACTTCTTCCAAGACAGATTCGTTCGTTCTGGCAGTCCATGGTATATTCAACAGTCTTTGCCCACACCATAATTCAAAGGCATCAGTTCTTTGGCCTTCCTTATTCATTGTGCAGCTTTCCTAGCCTATGAGGCTATTGAAAATATCAAGGCTTGGGCCAGGTGCCCCTTAGCCTTTAAAGTGACATCTTTGCTTTTTAACACTTTAAAATTCCCTCAGTGCAAATCTTACTAAAAGTGATTTTCTCCTTTTGCAATATTGCAAGGTTGCATGAACCAATCAGGACCCTTGGATGCAGAGGCTAGCTTAAGGGAAAAAGGAAATTTGTTGGATCACCCAGTTGAAAACTCTGGAGATAGACCTTCATGTATGGCTGAATCTGGGGGTTATATATTGAATTGTGTTCCCCCAAAATAGGTGTTGTAAATCCTGACCTCTATGCTTGTGGTTATAATCCCATTTGGGAATAGGTTGTCTTTGTTATGTTAATGAGACAGGATTAGTGTAGGGTGTCTTGAGTCAATCTCTTATATAAAAGGAACAGCTTAAGGAAGCAGTATAGGAAGACAAATCCCAAGCCACATGAAGATTGCCGAGGAGCAGAAGCTCAAAAGAGACAAGGACCTTCCCCCAGAGCTGGCAGAAAAAGAAAACCTTCCCCTAGAGCTGGCACCCTGAATTCTGACTTCTAGCACCCTAAACTGTGAGAAAGTAAATTTTTGTTTGTTAAAGCCTTCTACTTGTGGTATTTCTGTTATAGCAGCACTAGATAGCTAAGACACTAGGCGTTTGAATCATGTGTGCAGGCCTTTCTTTCCTCTGTGATGGCTTCATTCTCCAGCAGACCCTCTCCTCTTGTGATGAGATCTTCACTGGCCTTTTGGTATCTGAAACTAGCTGACATTTCCAGTTTCATTCTACTGTACAAACCTAAAAGCCTAGGTGATGTGGTCCACCAGGGTTAGCCTCCTGGGATTCAGAGCAGGTAGGGAGGGAAGGAGAATGGACTTGGAGGGTGGAGAATAACCAACACCTTCTCCCACTTCCCAAGTCCAGGCTCTAGTCTCTTTAATGCTGCAGATCTTTTACTAAAACTGCAGACTGTTCCTGAACCCCAGCCTTTGTCCTAGGGACTGGGCACTCCTCTTTGCCCCTCCCATGCACACGCCATACACAAGCACACATTTACAATCAACCATTCAATTTATTAAGTACCTACTAGGTGCCAAGCTTTCAGACTAAGATGGACTAGGAAGAAAGGTCTGGCAATCTACTCACAAAAATTAAGCAATAAAAACTTTATAGATCACAATAGAGCATTGTCTGATATAGTGCTGAAAGATGAGCCCCCTAGGTTGGAAGTCACTCACAATGCACAGTAGCCGCAACAGTGGACTCGAGCACACCAACAATGGTGACAATGGAGCAGGACTAGTCAATATTTCATTCTGTTGTACATGGGGTCACCATGAGTTGGCGCTAATTCGACAGCAACTAACAAGAAGAACAAATATGCCCATTATTGGGACAAATATTTTTATACCTTATTAAATGTTTTTAACAAAAATGTGAGGTTGGAATTATTAACCTCTTTTACAGATGAGGAAATCGATGACCATACAAGCAAAATGATTTGCCCAAGGTAACTCAACTAACAATAATGAAAGTTAACATGTATCAAATGCTTGTTGCATGCCAGAGACTACAGCTAAGTGCTTTACAGGTGTTACATCATGTAAACTCACAAGAAGACTATGAGATACATTGTTGCCCCTCTTTTATGGATGAGAAAACTGAGAGGTTAGATGAGTTGTCCAATGTTGCACAGTGAGGAAGAATGCCTGCATTCCGTCTCCAGAGCCCTGATTCTGACCCTCAACATCAAATTCCTTCCTAAAACTTCTACTATCGTCTTCAAAGTCAACTCTAGATAGCCAAGGAGTCCATCCTCTGTGCCCTGCCCATGGCCCTCTCAAGCTTCTGGTGATCTGTAATTTCCCATCCAGCCCATGAGTCTTTGCCAATAGGGAGCAGGTGAGTAGTGAACCTCTGATTGTCTGGGACCCCCCATGGGCCTCGTGTCTCCTCCCTCCACTCTTCACCATCCACCAGCCTCACCCCTCTGCCCAAGGTGTGAGTGCGTTGCATTGGGTCCTGTTGTCATCCTGTACTAGTGATGGCCTGGGGCCTGGCTCCCTCAGCGGTGGAGCAGCCAGGAAGCAGGGAGGAAGCTCTAGTCCCTTCCAGAGGAGGCGGGTAAATATTTCATACAGTGCAAGAGAGTGAAATTCCATACAGCCACCTCCTGCAAATGCAACTTGACACCTGGTAATAGAGGCAATATCAGTACAAATCTGGCTGCAAGGTGGCCTGGAGCCTCCTGGTAATTCCTCACATATTGAGCTCATGTTACTGTAAATACAATCGTCAAGCTCATGCTTCTACCACTGCAAGCAGGTTGGAGGTTATCATCCCCATTTCTCCAGCTGAGAAGACTGAGGCCCACGGAAGTTCATTTGCCCTCAATCACACTGTGGTTTAGTGGTACCCAATGGGCAAGGGTCAAGAAAGCAGAGAACAGCATGTCTGGAAAAAAGGAGGGAGCAAGACAGAGGTGTTTTATTGGACAAGGCCTGGGGTGTTGGGTACGGGAGTGAGGATGAACAGATGTGGCTGGGTATAAAAAGAGCTAGGTGCTGGAGTGCAAGCAGTTGAGAAGCAGAGCCCCAGGAAGTCACAGAAAGTTGGAAGGACTTGGGTAAGAAGCGAGTGAGCTGCTGGGGAAGGGAGAAAACCAAAGTCAGACATCCACTGATTGGACACTGGGTTTTGGCAGATAGATTCCAAGTCAAACAGAGTGCTCCCTTGCTTTCTCCTGTAGAAGGTCTTGTAGAAGTGTGTGTGGGGATGGGACAGGGTCATGGCTCCCCATGCACTGACCTGTGCATCGGATTTTTAACTCTGAGATCACACATTGATGAGTGACTAGAACGGTATCTAAAGAAACAATTGAGGAAGCTCTAGGTGTTTAACTTGTCAAGGAGAAGTCTTGGGGAATGAGAGGAGTCAATTCCCACAAAAGACTGAGAGTTCATTGAGGACAGAGACATCAGCACTCTGTCCCCAGAATTTAGCCCAGTTTCTGACGTAGAATCCAGACTTCAGTAAATACATGCTCCATGAACGTACCTAGGGTGAATAAGGTTCAAGTTACAGGGACACAGACCTAGTTTCAGTAGAAGAAAACTATTTCTCATGTTTACAACTTCCATGATCTGGCACAAGCTTGGGGGTGGGGTAGTGGGTCAGGATGGAGACCCAGGCAGGTGACTTCAGGGTGCCATGCTGAGTGGACGGACAGAGAGGATGGCCTGAGTGAATGGAAGCATAAGGGAACAGACCCTAATCAACTCCAGCCCATGGTTGACAGGCAGGATTGTGGGCCCAAGGTGGCCAGATTGTCCAATTTCTTGAGAAGCCAGAAAATGGGACTTTTAAGTGCCCCATAGAGTTTCCAAAGAGCGCCTGGTGGATTTGAACTGCTGACCTTTTGGTTAGCAGCAGTAGCACTTAACTGCTACTCCATCAGGGTTTCCAAAAATCACCTTTAGATTTTGGCAATTGAACTTTTTATGATGAAAATTTTCTCCTGAGGTCAATGGGGCTTGTCAAGGCAGGTTGTATATTCAGCTTGATCTTCGAGTGGCAACCCAGTATTGTGGGAATAACTGGGACACAAACTGAAGGTTTACAATCCCAGCTCCTCTGGGTGACCTTAAACCTGTCACTCCATCTCCTTGGGCATCAGTTGCCTCATCTGTAAATTGGACATAGCAAGAGTAGGTGCTTCCTGGGGTGGCTGTGAAGAGTACATGAGTCAAGCAACAAAAATAGTAGGTCTTGGGTGTTTTGCCGTGTTGGAGGCAAAGATGTATTTCTTGTGCTGAGGAACTTAAATTTTTGAATTTATGCTGCATGTTGCCTAATAATGGAGAAGTTTTTTTTTTTAATTTTTAAATTTTTTTCCCATACAAAAATTGATACACACATTGTTATGTGACCCTAATTCCTCTCCCCATACTGTGACAGCACACTCCTCCTTTCCAGCCCTGATTCCCCATGTCCATTCAACCAGCTCCTAACCCTCTCTGCCTTCCCATCTCACCTCCGGACAGAAGCTGCCTGTTTAGTCTCTTGTATCTACTTGAGCTAAGAGGCACACTCCTCACAAGTATCATTTTCTGTCCCACAGTCCAGTCCAATCCCTGTCTGAAGAGTTGGCCTCAGAAATTGTTTTAGTTCTGGGCTGATAGAGAATCCAGGGGCCATGCTTTCCAGGGTACCTCCAGTCTCAGTCAGACCATTAAGTCTGATCTTCTTACTAGAATTTGAGTTCTGCACCCCACCTTTCTCCTGCTCCATCAGGGACTCTCTGTTGTGTTCCCTACCAGGGCAGTAACTGGTGGTAGCCAGGCACCATCTAGTTCTTCTAATTTCAGACGGATGAAGTCTCTGGTTTATGTGGCCCTTTCTGTCTCTTGGGCTACTACTTTCCTTGCATCTGTGGTGTTCTTCATTCTCCTTTACTCCAGGTGGTTGGGACCAACTGATGCATCTTAGATGGCCACTTGCAAGCTTTTAAGACCCCAGATGCCACTCACCAAAGTAAGATGTGGAAAATTATCTTTTTATTTATTTATTTATTTTTTATTGTACTTCAGGTGAAGGTTTACAGAACAAATAGTTTCTCATGAAACAGTAGTACAGATACTGTTTTATGACATTGGTTAACAACCCCACAACATGTCAACCCTCTCCCTTCTCAACCTCTTATTTTTTTTGTGAGAATATACATAGCTAAAGATACACCATTTCAAAATTTCTACATGCACAGTTCAGTGACATCGACTACACTCTTCCAGTTGTGCTGCTATTCTCACTTTAGATGAAGGTTTACAGAACAAAATAGTTTCTCATTAAACAGTTAGTATACATGTTGCCCTATGACAATGGTTAACAACCCCACTACGTGGCAACACTGTCCTTACTCAACCTTGGGTTCCCTATCACCAGCTTTCCTGTCCTCTTCTGCCTTGTCCATGGACTGCTGCGCCTCATTAGTCCCATTTGGTTTTATGCGGCTGTCCACTCCCCTCCTGAATGGTGAACCTCAGAAGTGACTTCACCACTGAGGTAAAAGGGTGTCTGGGGGCCGTACTCCTGGGGTTTCTCAGGTCTCCTTTAGGCCAGTAAATCTGGTCTTTTTTTTTGTGAGTTAGAATTTTGTTCTACATCTTTCTCCAGCTCTGTCCAGAATCCTCTGTTGTGATCCCGGTCAGAGCAGTCAGTGATGGTAGCCGGGCACCATCTAGCTGTACCAGACTCAATCTGGTGGAGGCCTTGGTAGCTGTGGTCCATTAGTCCTTCAGACTAACCTTTTCCTTGTGTCCTGTTCTCTTTACTCTCCCTTGCTCCTAAAGGGATGAGACCAGTGGAGTATATTAGATGGCTGCTCACAGGCTTTTAAGACCCGAGATGCTACTCACCAAGGTACAATGTAGAACATTGCCTTTATAAACTGTGTTATGCCAATTGAGTTAGATGTTCCCCGAGACCATGGTCCCCACAGCCCTCCGCCCAGCAATTCAGTCCCTCAGGGAGTTTGGATGTGTGTTCTATGCAGCTTCCATGACCTTTCCTTGTACAAGTTGTGCTGGTTTCCCCAGTATTGTGTACTGTCTCACCCTTCACCCAAGATACCACTTATCTATCGTCTATTTAGTATTTCCCCCCCACTCCTCCCATCCCTAGTAACTAACAAAGATTGTTACTTTTTGTGTGTGAACTTTTTCTTGGGTTTTTACAATAGAGGTCTAATACAATATTTGTCCTTTTGTGACTGACTTATTTCACTCAGAATAATGTCCTCCAGTTTCATCCATGTTATGAGATTCACAGATTCATCACTGTTCTTTCTCATTGCATAGTACTCCACTATGTGTATGTACCATAGTTTGTTTATCCATTCATCTGTTGATGGGCATCTAGGTTGTTTCCACCGTTTTGCTATTGTGAACAATGCTGCCATGAACATAGGTGTGCATATGTCTATTCGAGTGACGACTCTTATTTCTCTAGGATATATTCCTAGGAGTGGGATTGTTGGATCATATGGTATGTCTACTTCTAGCTTTCTAAGGAAGCGCCATATCATTTTCCAAAATGGTTGTATCATTTTGCATTCCCACCAGCAGTGCGTAAGAGTTCCCATCTCCCCGCAGCCCCTCCAACATTTGTTATTTCCAGTGTTTTTGATTTGTGCCAGTAATGCCGGGGTAAGATGGTATCTCATTGTGGTTTTAATTTGCATTTCTCTAATGGCTACTGATTGTGAGCATTTCCTCATGTGTCTGTTGGCCATTTGAATGTCTTCTTTGATGAAGTGTCTGTTCATTTCCTTTGCCCATTTTTTAATAGGATTATTTGTCTTTTTGTTGTAGAGGTGTTGGATTTTCTTGTAGATTATGGAGATTAGACCTTTGTCTGACTTGTACTGTCCAAAATTTTTTTCCCATTCTGTAGGTCCTCTTTTTACTCTTTTGGTGAAGTCTTTTGAAGAGCATAGGTGTTTGATTTTTAGAAGATCCCAGTTATCTAGCTTATCTTCTGGGGTTTGTTTGTTGATGGTTATGGTTTGTATCCTGTTAATGCCATGCATTAAAGCCTATAGTGTTGGTCTTATTTTTTCTTCTATGAGCTTTATAGTTTTTGGCTTTATATTTAGGGCTTTGATCCATTTTGAATTAGGTTTTGTATATGGCATGAGGTATGGGTCCTGTTTCATTTTTTTGCAGATGGATATCCAGTTTTACCAGCACCATTTGTTAAAAAGACTGTCTTTTCCTCATCTGATGGACTTTGGGCTCTTGTCGAAGATCAGGTGATTGTAGGTGGATGGATTTACATCTGGGTTCTCAATTCTGTTCCATTGATCAATGTATCTGTCGTTGTACCGGTACCAGGCTGTTTTGACTACAGTAGCTGTATAGTAGGTTCTGAGTTCAGGTAGTGTGAGTCCTCCTACTTTATTCTTCTTCTTCAGTAGTGCTTTACTTATTCGGGGCTTCTTCCCTTTCCATAGAAAGTTAATGATTAGTTTTTCCATCTCTTTGAAGAATGTTGTTGGTATTTGGATCGAGATTGCATTGTATTTGTCAATTGCTTTGGGTAGAATTGACATTTTCACAGTGTTGAGTCTACCTATCCATAAGCATGGTATGTTTTTTCATTTATGTAGATCACTTTGGGTTTCTTGCAGAAGTGTTTTGTAGTTTTCTTTGTATAGGTCTTTTACATCCCTGGTCAGATTTATTCCTAAGTATTTTATTTGTTTAGGGGCTATTATAAATGGTATTGTTTTCCTGATTTCCTTTTCATTGTTCTCCTTATTGGTGTATAGGAATCCAACTGATTTTTGAATATTGATCTTGTATCCTGCTACTCTGCTGAATCTTTCTATTAGTTCCAGTAGGTTTCTCATGGAGTCTTTAGGGTTTTCTATGTATAGTATCATATCATCCATAAACAGGAACAGTTTAACTTCTTCATTACCAATTTGGATGCCCTTTATTTCTTTTTCTTGTCTTATTGCTCTAGCTAGAACTTCCAGCACAATGTTAAATCGGAGTGGTGATAAAGGGCATCCTTGTCTTGTTCCTGTTCTCAAGGGGAATGTTTTCAGCCTCTCTCCATTAAGAATGATGTTGGCTGTTGGTTTTGCATAGATGCCCTTTATTATGTTGAGAAATTTCTCTTCTATACCTATTTTATTGAGAGTTTTTATCAGGAATGGGTGTTGGACTTTGTCGAATGCCTTTTCTGTGTCAATTGAGATGATCATGTGATTCTTTTCTTTCCTTTTATTTATATGGTGAATTATGTTGATTGATTTTCTAACGTTGAACCATCCTTGCATACCTGGTATGAATCCTACCTGGTCGTGGTGTCTTATCTTTTTGATATGATGCTGAATTTTGTTAGGATTTTGTTGAGAATTTTTGCGTCTGTATTCATGAGAGATATTGGTCTGTAATTTTCTTTTTTTGTGACATCTTTGCCTGGGTATCAGCGTTATGCTGGCTTCATAGAATGAATTTGGAAGTGTTGCTTGCTTTTTTATGCTCAGAAATAGCTTGAGTAGTCCTGGTACAAGCTCTTCTGTGAATGTTTTGTCGAATTCTCCAGTGAAGCCATCTGGGCCAGGGCATTTTTTTGTTGGGTATTTTTTTTTTTTTAATTGCCTTTTCAATCTCTTCTCTTGTTACAGGTCTGTTCAGATTTTCAACATCACTTTGTTGTAGTTTGGGTAGGTAGTGTGTTTCTAGAAATTTATCCATTTCCTCTAGGTTTTCAAATTTGTTGGAGTATAGTTTTTCAAATATTCTGTTATGATCCTTTTTATTTCTGTTGGGTCTGTTGTAATGTCACCCATTTCTTTCTTATTTGGGTTATTTGCATCCTCTCCTGTTTTTCTTTTGTCAGTCTGGCCAGGGGTTTGTCGATTTTGTTGATTCTTTCAAAGAACCAACTTTTGGTTTTGCTTATTCTTTCTATTGTTTTTCTGTTCTCTATTTCATTTATTTCTGCTCTGAGCTTTACTATTTCCTTTCTTCCAGTGGCTGTAGGGTTTTTTTGCTGTTCTTTTTCAATTTGTTTGAGTTGTGCAGTTAAAGTTTTGATTTTGTTCCTTTCGTCTTTTTTTATGTGTGCGTCTATTGCTATAAATTGTCCTCTGAGGACTGCCTTTGCTGTGTCCCAAAGGTTTTGGTATGATGTGTTTTCATTCTTATTTGATTCTAGGAATTTTTTGATTCCATCTCTGATTTCTTCTATTACCCAGTGATGTGTAAGCAGGGTATTATTCAGTTTCCATGTAATTGATTTCTTTTTCCTTGCTCTTTCTGTTGCTAATTCTTGTTGAGGATTGCTCTGTGGCCTAAGATGTGGTCTATTCTCGAAAATGTTCCATGTGCATTGGAAAAGAATGTGTACTTTTCAGCTGTAGGGTGGAGTGTTCTATATATGTCTATGAGGTCAAGTTGGCTGATTGTGCCCTTTAGGTCTTCCGTATCTTTGCTGAGTTTATTCTTAGCTGTTCTGTCCTTTGCTGAGAGTGGTGTGTTGAAGTCTTCTACTATTACTGTGGAACTGTCAATTTCTCTTTTCAGTGTTGTTAGAGTTTGTTTTACGTATTTTGGATTGGGTGCGTAGATGTTTATTATGGTTATGTCTTCCTGATGGATTGTCCCTAATCATTATATAGTGTCCTTCTTTGTCTTTTATGGTGGATTTTGTTTTAAAGTCTATTTTAATTGAGATTAGTACTGACACTCCTGCTCCTTTTTGGTAGTTGTTAGCTTGATATATTTTTTCCAACCTTTGACTTTTAATAAATTCACATCTTTGTTTCTAAGGTGTGTCTCTTGTAGACAGCATATGGATGGATCCTGTTTTCTTATCCATTCTGTCACTCTCCGTCTCTTTATGGGTGCACTGAGTCCATTTACATTCAGTGTAATTATTGATAAATGTGGGTTTGTTGCTGTCGTTGTGTAGTGGTTTCTTTTTTTTTTTGTGGTGCTGACATTTCCTTTATTCTTCTTACTTTCTTGTGCTGAGTTATTTTTGTTTGTGAATTTTTTTTTCATTTCTTTTGTTTTTGTAGGTTTTGTTTTTGCTGCGACTTTATGTTTTTCCTCTTTATTTTTATGAGTATGTTTGTTAACTTTCTTTTTGGTTAACATGAAATTTACCCTTATCTTTCTATGTTTGAAGCAGTCTATTATTACTCAGTATCATCTTGCCTTCCTCTCCATTAGAAGGTTCTAGTCCTACACCGTTTATTCCCTCTTTTATTGTTCTGAGGTTGTTGTCATTTACTGATTAACTGCTCTGATTCCCTGTTGTATTTCTTTTGGTTTTGGATAGTCCTTGAGAGCTCATTTCCTAGATTGGTATCTGGCTGGTATAATCCTGTGTCCTAAATTCTGCCTGTGAGCTGAAGTTGTTTGTTCTCAGATTGAAGAACTCCCTTTAATAATTCTTATAAGTTTGGTTTGGTTTTTACATAGTCCCTTAATTTCTGTTTATCTGGAAATGTCCTAATTTAACCATCATATTTGAACGAGAGTTTACGGGATATATTATTCTTGGCTGGCAATTTTTTCTTTCAAAGTTTTATATACGTCATACCATTGCCTTCTTGCCTGCATGGTTTCTGCTGTATAATCTGAGCTTAGTCTTATTGTTTCTCCCCTGTATGTGACTTCTTGTTTTTCACGAGCTGCTCTCAGGATTCTTTGGTTGTCTTTGGTTTTGAAGAGTGTGATTATGATACACCTTGGTGATTTTCTTTTGGGGTCTATCCTATATGGGGTTCGTTGAGCTTCTTGGATGGCCAGCTTTTCATGTTTCATGATATTGGGGAAGTTTTCTGTCAGCAGTTCTTCAATGATCCTCTCTATGTTTTCCGCTTTCTCCCTCTGTTCTGGAACTCCGATCACTAGTGGATTTTTGCTTTTGATTGTATCCCACATTACTCTCAGGGTCTCTTCGTTTTTCTATGTTCTTTTCTCTGAGTTTTCCTCAAACAGAGTTGTATCCAAGTGTTTGTCTTCAGTTCCACTGATCCTGTCTTCCATCTTTTCAGATCTGCTCCTCAGCCCTTCTATGACACAGTCCATTTCTGAAATCTTGTTGTTTATCTTTTGGATTTCTAATTGTTGTTGTTGTATAATTTCTAGTTGTGAATTTATTTTGGCATTTTGTTCCTGCGTTATTTTCCTGAATTCTTCCAATGTTTTGTCTGTGTTTTCCATGAATTTGTCTGTTTTTTCCTCATTTCTGTCTGCTTTTTGCTTCAACTCTTGGAGAATTCTGAGTATTAGAGATCTGAATTCTCTATCAGGTGGTTCTAGTGCCTTTTCTTCCACTGGAAAGTCATTTGGTGTTTTATTTTGGACACCTACTGGAACCATCCTGTCCTGTTTTTGTAAATGTTTTGATGTTGTCTGCTCCCTTTGGGGAATTCAGTAGTTATTTTTCTCATTTATTGATTGTAGATTTGTTTGTTTCATCCTTTTTTAAATTTGGCTATGTCTGAGCAGGCGGGCTGTGTTCTTTGTTGTTTGCTCATCTGTGGGCACGATACTTTTCATGTCCTTCTCCAGTTGGCAGGGTCAGTCTCTCAGATATGGTATGGCAGGGTAGGTTTAGCTGAAGAGGAGTTACTGGGATGGGTTGTTTGTGGCACTTACTACATACACCAGAGCGGGTCAGTAATCAGTGCAGGGTAGGTTCCAGTAGGCCGTGCCTGTGCTGCTTGGTGGTGTGATGTTAAGTGCACAGTGCAGGTAGGCAGGATGTGGGGGGAGATGGTTATGTGGAGCTAAGATGGATATGGGAGAGAGGAGAAAGGAGAGAGGAACAGGGGCCAAAAACATACAAGCAAACAAAAAGGAGTGCTAGTGGAGCTTGCTGTTAGAGTGGAGAGATGAGAGACTATGAAATGGAGAAAAACACAAAGGGGAAGAAGAAGGAAAAAAAAGAAAAGAATGAATAAATAAAAATCAGAAAAAGGAAAGAACATCAAAGCTCCCAGGGATCCCACCGGTGCAGCTATGAGGTCTGGGGAAGTTGTTCTTAGGTGTTGCAGTACAGCCTGGCTAGAAGGGATAGAGGTATTCAGTTCCAGGTATTTACGGAACAGAAAGAGAAGGAAGGTATTCACAGACTAGAAACAGTAATGAAGAAAGATAAGGGAAAAAGAGGGAAAAGAAAACAAAAAAATAAAAAAAAAAAAAGAAAAAGGAAAGCCCCAAAAAACAGAAAAAAAAAAAAAAAAACATGAAAGAAGAAATGCCCTCAGGGATCCCTCTGCACGTCTGTGCAAGCCAACAGGGTAGGTTCCAAGCAGCACAGCACTGCCTGGCCAGAAAGGGGTTCCAACTCAAGAAGAGGAAAAGAAAACAAACAAACAATTCAAAATGAACAAACAAAATTCCTGGGATCCCACCAGTGTGGCAGCCCATACCAGGAAGCAGTTCCACACTCAAACGGAGCTCCTCAGCCCCTCAGGAAGAGGCAAAGATGGTGCACGGAGCCAGGTGTTTGAGCGAAAGGAGGGGGAGGTGGTGAGAGGTAAGGAATAAATAAAAAAAAGCGGAAAAAAAGCAACACCAGCAGCCAACAAATGACACTCAGAGAGCCAGCCAGTGAGGGTGGGTGGAATCCAAGCAGCCAGTGCTTCCCAGACAAGAGACTGTGGCTGCGGGAAGCAGAGGACGCTGAATGGGGGTGAAGAAGGGTGGGGGGCGGGAAAGTGTATATCGCAAATTACCGGTTGTTTTGTCTCCCGCTGGAAGCTCTGTGAAGCTGCTTTATTGTACCCCCATTTGCTGGTCTCTGATAGAGGTCCAAGATGGCGGATCTATGCTCTGTTAACTGATAGTGGAGCTCTGCATGAATCTCTCCTCACTCTCCGTTCTCTGTCATTTTTCTGATTCCATTTGGTGCTTGGCTGAGTTCTTTATCTCTTCATTTGAAGTTTTAGGGTTTCAGGATTGCTGTTTTCTCTGTTTGGCTTAGTTTTCTGGATCTTTGCTGTGGAGGGACAGCGTGGTGCTTCTGCCTAGAGCGCCATTTTGCCCCAGGCTCTGGAACATTTTCTTAATAAGCTTTGTTAGGCCAATTGACCTCGGTGTCCCCTGAAAGCATGGTCCCCAGACCCCTACCCCTCCTACTCTGTCCCTCCAAGTGTTTGTATTCAGGAAACTTCTTAGCTTTGGTTTAGTTCAGTTGTGCTGACTTCCCCTGTAGTGTGTGCTGTCTTCCCTGTACCTAAGATAATTCTTATCTACTATTTAGTTAGTAAATAATGCTTACCCTCCCTCCCCACCCTCGTAACCATCGAAGAATGTTTTCTTCTGTGTTTAAACCTTTTCTTGAGTTCTTATAGTAGTGGTCTTATACAATATTTGTCCTTCTGTGACCGACTAAATTCACTCAGCATAATGACCTTCACGTTCATTCATGTTATAAGATGTTTCACAGCTTCATTGTTGTTCTTTATCTTTGCGTACTATTCTATTGTGTAGATACACCATAATTTGCTTGTCCATTTTTCCATTGATGGGCACCTAGGTTGTTTCCATCTTTTTGCTATTGTGAACAGTGTTGCAATGAACATGGGTGTGCATATATCTGTTCGTGTGACCGCTCTTATGTCTCTAGGACATATTCCAAGGAGTGGGATAGCTGGATCTTATGGTACTTCTATTTCTAGCTTTTTAAGGAAGCGCCAAATCGATTTCCAAAATGGTTGGACCATTTTACATTCCCACCAACAGTGTATAAGTGTTCCAGTCTCTCCACAAGCTCTCTAGCATTTATTAGTTTGTGTTTTTTGGGTTAATGCTAGCCTTTTGGGGTGAGATGATATCTCATTGTAGTTTTGATCTGCATTTCTCTAAAGGCTAATGATCGTGAACATTTCTTCATGTGTCTGTTAGCCGCCTGAATATCTTCTTTGGCGAAGTGCCTGTTCATATCCTTTGCCCATTTTTAAATTGGGTTATTTGTCTTTTTGTTGTTGAGGTTTTGCAGTATCTTGTAGATTTTAGAGATTGGACACTGATTGGATTTGTCATAGCTCCAAAATTTTTCCAGTCTGTAGGTTGTCTTTTTACTCATTTGGTGAAGTTTTTGATGAGCGTAAGTGTTCTATTTTTAGGAGCTCCCATTTATCTAGTCTCTCTTCTGGTGCTTGTGCGTTGTTACTTATGGTTCATATTGTGTTTATGCCATGTATTAGGGCTCCTAGCATTGTCCCTATTTTTTCTTCCATGATCTTTATTGTTTTCAATTTTATATTTAAGTCTTTGATCCATTTTGAGTTAGTTTTTGTGTGTGGTGTGAGGTATGGGTCTTGTTTCAGTTTTTTGCAGATGGATATCCAGTAATGCCAGCATAATTTGTTAAAGAGACTGTCTTTTCCCAATTAATAATGGAGAAATATTTTTGAGGGCCATTTTAAGTGAGAAATGTGGTCGTGTCTTTCACGTCTTAAAAAAGTTGGCTTGAGGGATCTCGGAATGTCAGAAGTGGGATGGATGACCTCAGAATTCATTTAGCCTAACTCCCTCACTTTAAAGTTGTGGTACCTGAAGGCCAAGAGGGAGAGATGCTTTTTCGTGGTCACATGATATGTTAACAGCAGTTTGTCCTCTTATATTTTCTAGTTGGAGATGGCAGTAATGGCCATAGCCAAGCCCTACTGGGGAGATGAGAAGCAGCCCCACTTAGTCAATAAAGCTGGGATCCTGGGCCCAAGGCCTGTGCAGGGCCAAATCTCAACAGAAGACTGTGAACATAACAAAGTGACTGGATGATGGCCTTATACTCACAGCATAGTGTTGGGGGAGGTGAGAGGAAAGTATGTGTTCTCTTGACTTACCAAAGGAAAACAATTTTCTTTCTTGGTAACTGCAATTACTTGAAAACCATGTATAAATAGTAGCGTCTGTCCAATAGCCTCTCTCTCTCTCTCTCTCCCTCTTTTGTTCCCTCACCCTCCTTTCTCTCTCACAGGTGTTCAAGGGGCAGAAGAAAACTACAGGGCCCCCATGAGCAAAGATCGCAGATAAGGACCATGGACAGTGACACACAAGCCCTGCCTCCATACCCTTAGCTGAGCTGTGCTGGAAAGTAGGGCAGCAGTCAATCAATACTCATGATCTGCTGAGCTTAACTCCGAACGTGGGCATTTCACAAGGCATTGCTTTTTGGTTGTATTTCCTTATAAGGCTGTGAGCTTCATGTACGGACATTTTTGAGAAGGTTAGAGGGCTCCCATCTCTTAAGGATGCCCTTGAGAAAGGTATTCTGCACTGAGAGTTGCTGCTCGTTCCAACTCCAAACCTCTATGAATAATAAATAGATAATGAGACTTGAAAAAACAAAGGATGTGTTGTTAATAAAGCCTCAGACCACAGTTCATTGGCAACTTTGGGGCCAGTTAGCTCCACGACTGCTTGGACAACTGAGTCTGTACCTAAAACAGCTAATTAACAGTCATAGTCTCACTGTCTCATCACCGGGCAGACTGGGTGAGAGGGCATCAGATGCCAGCTCACAGAGCCAAATAAACACCTTTGTTGTAGCTTCTCTTCCATGCCCTCTCATTCAATCACAGAAACAATTGTCTGAGCAAATTAAGATATCAATTTAGCAGAAGGGTAATTGTGTGAATACAAAGTCCCTCCCAGGCCAGGAGAACAAGGGTGTAACTCCCACTTCTGTCCCAATCAAAACTGTTTTGTTTTAAGTTCACATTTGTGACCTGTTTGGAGTTCATGCCTCTGTTATTCATGTCTTTGGAAGTCTTGCCTTGTGGGTGTGACAGGCTAGAACCAAAATTGTATCTACCCCTCAAGACTCTCATGCCCTCAAGTGCAGAGTATTTCTTTATCTCTTTGCCAGTACAGAGCAGGCATAGAGTATGTGCCCAGTAAGTATATGATGAGTGAATGAATGAGTGAATGGTAAAAGACAAATAGAATGTAAGCTCAATGAGGGCAGGAATTTATGTCTTTTTATTTTTTCTGCTGAAAACTCCTCATCTAGAGCAATGCTTGGGACATAGCAGTTGATCTATAATAAATTATTGATTATATGCCTAAGTGTGGGAATGAATGAATGAATGGTGAATGAGAGAGCAAGGACTCCCTTTCTTTGCCAACTGTATGATCTAGAGATAGGAACTTAGTCTAGATCTAGGGGAGGAGCGTGGTGGTGATGGTGGAGACAGACATCAGTGCTGCCGTGAAGGCGGCTACCTGATTCTGTAAGAGTCTCCAGTGACAAGTCTGACCTGGTCAGGAAGGTCAGAGATGACTCCCCTGAAATGGTGACTCCTGAGCTTAAATCTGAATAAACAGTACCTAGTACCAAAAGCCAAAACAATTGTCATGGAGTTGATTCCAACTCACAGTGACCCAATGTGTGTCAGAGTAGAACTGTGCTCCATAATGTTTTCAATGGCTGATTTTTTGGAAGCACATCACCATGCCTTTCTTCCGAGGCACCTTTGGGTGGACTCGAACCACCAACCTTTCAGTGAGCAGCTGAATGCTTAACAGTTTGCCACACCCAGTGACCCTTTTACCTGGTAAGTATCTACAAATGCTACTGACTATTATTATTCCCTTCTTCCTCACTCTGGAGGTCACCTTATGAGCAAGAAAGGGCAGGATTTGACATCTGAGCACCTGCTATAAAAACAAAACAAACAAACGAACAAAAAAACCAAACCCATGGCCATCGAGTTAATTCCGACTCATAGCGACCCTGTAGGACAGAGTAGAACTGCCCCATAGAGTTTCCAAGGAGCAGCTGGTGGATTTGAACTGCTGACTTTTTGGTTAGCAGCTGAGCTCTTAATCACTGCACCACCAGGGCTCCAAGAACACCTGCTATATCACAGGCAATTTGCACATTATTATTTAATCCTTATAACAACGTACGAGGAAGAAGTTAGGGTGGTTATTTGCATTTGACACACTGAGTCTCAGTGAGGGTAAGTCATCTTTCAGAAGAAGGGACAAAATGGAGATTAAGATCCAGGGCTTTTTAGCTCCAAAACTTTTCCCCCTATAGAAGCACCAAAACAAACAACTGAACAAAACAAATGAACAAACAACAAAACAAAACAAAAAACCCCACAAACACAAACTAGTTACCATCAAGTCAATTCAGACTCATGACAACCCCATGTGACAGAATAGAACTACTCCATAAGATTTTCAATGGCTGTGACCTTTCAGAAGCAGATCTCCAGGCCTTTCTTCTGAGGCACCTCTGGCTGGGTTCAAACTGCCAACCCTTCAGATAGTAGCCAAGTGCTTCACCATTTGTGCTACCCAGGGACTCCTATAGATGCACCAGTGTAGTTTATATCTTCGCGGTATGATTGGTGGGCAGTGCAACCCCCTCCTCACTCCCAACAGTGCTATCTGCCCAGCCCCTGTTTGTGTAAAGGCTCATCATTGCCCGGGATACCACCATTAATGTGGCAGCCCTTCCGGCTCTCTCCTTGGTAGAATCTTGGTTTTTTTTTATTTTGTGCCTCTTTTACAGTGGCCAGGAGAATGTAGTTAGTTGAGACCTTAATCAAAAGAAAGGTTGTATTTTGACGAAGAAGAGAGATTTGGAAGTGGGTATACTCAGAAACAAGATGAAGAAAATACATAAACCCTTAAAACATTAGACAGGATCAGAATCTTAGGTACCATCTAATTTTACTCACTCACCTAACAACTGAGAAGCCTGAGGCTCAGAGAGGGGTAGGGATTTGCCCAAAGGCACACAGCATGTTGGCTACAGAGTCACACCTTGTACTAGGGTTTCTTAACTGCTTCTGTGTTTTTTCCCCTATGAACCATATTTCCTCCAGTTTGTGGGGGGAGTGGCTTGAAAGCCCCCTCCTGAAAGAAGTCTGCAGATTTATGGGTTAATAAACATTTACCATCAGCTGCTGAAAAAATAGACTCAGGTAGACAGGAATTATTCATTCAAATTAACCATAAATTAAGATCAACCTAATTTAGGCCTATTAAAATGGAAAGCATATTATCTCTCATTCAAAGGAATTTGTGTTTGATGCAAATAGAATAAGTTCCTAAACTTTAGAAATGTTCTTGGATTTTTCATCTGGGTAGTTAACCAACAGAGAATGGGCACCCAATTTAAAAACCGGGGAACATAAGGAACAATAATTAGTTATGTAAATAATGTGGCGTTCTTGTTTATAATTAGTCCAAGAATAAAATAAAATTCACGCATGTCACAGGACTGATTTTCGTACGCTAATGAACAATCAAAATTATAAACGGTAATAATGCAGTTTGGGAGATGTGACATTCTCAATTCATTAGCAGGGGTGCCAGTTACAGCTGATGATGTCTGACGTTGGGAGGTTTCGAAAGTGCCCAGACCTGGAAAATTCTCACTCATCAAGAGGAGGAAATCAAGCAGAAGTATTTTCACCTGTTTTACATAGCAGATGACCACAGAGTGCCCCCCTGGGGTCAGGCAAACAGTTGTCACACCAGCGAGAGAGGAGGCCCAGTGACTCTTCGAAAGGGTCCCTCTGGAGTCTGGTTGGTGGAAGAAGCAACGATGGGCACTCTAATCTGAACTTTGGACCTAAATAAAGTGTGTGACCTTGGGCAAGCCATCTGTCCTAGCTGAGACTCAATTTCCTTATTTGAGATGGAGGTGTGGTTAAAGAGGAGGTGGGAGTTTGCTAATCAAACAGACTTGGGTTGAAACCTTGATTTTACCCCTTGATTGCTGCACGAGGTTGGGCTTTCTTCCTTACCTATCTGTACTTGTGCTTCATCAACTGTAAAATGATAATCATATTCTCTGTCTCATTGGCAGTGCTGCATTACCTTAAAGGCAGAGTAAGCACACGTTTGGGTCACCAGAGGAAGAAAAAGGGCGAGATAATCGGAAGCTCTGGAAAAAAAGTTGCCTAAAGTTTGGCATTCACAAGAGTTTTGTGTCATTCTGGAAAATAATTTAAAAATACCTACCACTTTCAGTTGAAAATTACATATAGAATACGTGTATGTGTGTTATATATAGAATGCGCTTTGCTCATTGTGATGCTATAAGAATGAATGCAATTATACATATAAGGGAATTCACACAGCGCCTAGAAGTTAGAACTCTATACATGGTTACAGTAGTTGCTGTTGTTAAATGAGTGAATTGTATTCAATAATCCCTAAGGTCCATTTTTAAGCTCCAACCTTCTTGGATTCTTTGTGGAGGAAGGATGTGCAGATCCAGATAACAGCTGCATCAGAACCAACCTGGGCTGATGGGAATTTCCAAAGGAGAATGGCACAAAGAACGCTGGGCAGTGGTGGCAGAATGGGCTGAAAGCATCACTGAAGTGGATGAGACACAGTTCCCATATTCATTGGACCCAGAACATCTTCCCCAGCAGCATGGTACCCAATATGTTGCAACTAGAAGTCCTTGCCTGCTAGCTCTCAAGACTGGAACGTATTTTCACAATGTACTATGAAGATGTACATCATGTTATTTAAGATGTAGCCATTCACCTATCCATCCATCCCCATTTTTCCATCCATATATTCATCCAAACTTTAGGAACACTTTAAAGGCCAGTTATGCACCATAAGGTGGATAGAGACTCTATCCAGATTCTTTAACTGGTGGCACTCTAAATTTGCACTGGGGATTAATAATTACTGAGCAGCTAATCTGTGCCGGGCACTGCCTAGAAGCTTTAGATAAATTATCCCAGTTGTCCTAATGGCATCCCTAAGATAGTAATACAAGATAAAAATAACTAACGTTTAAGGACCAATCACTAGAAAAGGACATCGTGTTTGGTAAAGTCAGAGAAATGAGGGAAACTCTCAGTGAGATGGATTGACACAAGAGCCACAACAATAGACATACCAATGATCATGAAGATGGCGCAGCACCAGACAATGTTTCATTCATACATATGGTCGTCATGAGTCAAAGCCTACTCATTCGAAACTCAACAACAGCTATGCACCAGGTACTGTGCTAAGCCCTTTATGTGAATTATCTTATTTAATGTCCTTGATGTTTTTGAAAGGGAATCGCTGTTATTTCTCAGTGTTGCCATTATTTCTCAGATTCAGAGATGTTAAGTGACTCGCCCAAGGTCACACAGCATATTAAGTCAAGCCAGCCCTCATCCACTGGTCCCTGGAATTGCAGGTTGCCCACTGCCCCCTTCACTGTGTCTCCAGGTGACTGGTTTTCCCCTGGAATGGGGCAACGCTGGCTTCTGGGTTCACTAGACAATAGTGGGAGATGGGAGGACAAGATGTCTCTCCATTCCTTGCCCCAGGGCAACACCCCCTCTGAGCATCCTGACAGGTCAGCCTGTCTTCAGTGCAGCCTGGGCGGGCCCTTAAAGGTTCCCAGATGTGAATGCACACAGCTGTCAGGCTCCTAGGAGTCTCTGGATCCCAGGAGCAATGGGGGGCCCAGCGGGATTAATTACATCCCCAGCTCCCAGCAGGGAGGCATGTGGCGGCGACAGCTCAGGTTGGTTAAGGATGAAGGGACAGGCAAGCAGGTGGCGGAGAGAAGGCCTGTGTGGTATAGGAGGCTCTGCTCTGTAGGCCTGATATGTGAGCAGAGAAAGTCTGATGACATGTAGAGAAGACCACAGAGGGCTTCACTTTCCCCAGGAGGAAGTTGTTGTCAGAGACCAATGACCCTTTCCCCCAGGCAACTCTAGAATTATACCACTGGAAGACAAGCCACAGTACAATTTATTTCTATCACCTTCATTCTTTCTGTGTGGTCTTTCCTGTCTTTCTCTCTACTCTTCTTCCACAATTATTTCTGGGCACCTACTATATACCATAAGGAGCCCTGGTGATGCAACTGTTAAGCTCTTGGCTGCTAACTGAAAGGTTGACAGTTTGAACCTACCCAGTGGCTCCGAGGAAGAAAGACCTGGTAATCTGCTCCCATAAAGATTACAGCTGAGAAAACTCTACGGGGGCAGTTCTACTGTGTCACGTGGAGTCACTATGAGTCAGAATTGACTCGAGGGCACCTAACAACAACACTGTGTACCATGGTGACAGCATGTGTGCAGAGGAGAGCTGCTCCTTAGGGTTTTCAAGGCTGTGACCTTTCAGAAGCAGATTGCCTGGATGACAATTAAAACAACAACGGTATACCAGGCTCTGGGAATACCAAGATGAGCCAGGCAGACCCAGTCCTTGGCCTCATGGAACTCAGAGTCTAACGCAGGAGGTATACATCCATCAAACATTGACTCACATTCGTAAGACACATTTACAAACTTGGCTGAATCACCGGCCTCAAGGAGAGCATGTAGCTGTCTGACCTCGTTGGGGAGAGGACTTTCCTGAGGGAGTGACATTTCCAGTCAGGATAGAAGGATAACTGGAGAAAGAGTCACTTCACTTCTTGAAGCCTCAGTTTGCTTGTCTGAAAAGTGGAAACAACAATAGCGCCTACCTTCTAGAATTTTTGTGAGGAGGAAATAAGATGAGACAGGTGAAAATGTGTAGCATAGAGCTTGGTACATATCGATCGCCCAGTATATCATAGCTACAGCCATACTGAGATGTTTCAGCAAATGAATGCAGCACTGCTGGTATTCACTTGTCTATGTCAAGAAATTTGGAAGACAGCTTCCTGGTCAACTGACTGGAAAAGATCCATACTTGTGACCATTCCAAAGAAAGGTGATCCAATCCAACAGAATGTGGAAATTATCGAACAATATCATTAATATCACACACAAGTAAAATTTTGCTGAAGATCATTCAAAAGAGGTTGCAGAAGTACAGATCTCTGGCAGGAAACTGCCAGAAGTTCAAGCTGGATTCAGAAGAGGATGTAGAACTAGAGATATCATTGCTGATGTCAGATGGATCTTGGCTGAAGACAGAGAATACCAGAAAGATGTTTACCTGTGTTTTATTGACTATGCAAAGATATTCAACTGTGTGGATCATGACAGAGTATGGATAACATTTCAAAGACTGGGAATTCCAGAACACTTAACTGTGCTCATAAGGAACCTGTACACAGACCAAGAAGCAGTCATTCTAACTGAACAAGGGGATACTGCATGGTTTAAAGTCAAGAACGGTGTGAGTCAGGATTGTAGGCTTTCACCATACTTATTCAATCTGTATGCTGGGCAAATACTCTGAGAAGTTGGACTATATGAAGAAGAACATGGCACTGGGATTGGAGGAAGACTCACTAATAACCTGCGTTATGCAGATGACACAGCCTTGCTTGCTGAAAGTGAAGAGGACTTGAAGCATTTACTGATGACAATCAAAGACTACAGCCTTCAGAGTGGATTGCACCTCAACATAAAGAAAACAAAAACTGGACCAATAAGCAACATCATGATAAATGGAGAAAATACCGAAGTTGTTAAGGATTTCATTTTACTTGGATCCACAATCAACGCCCATGGAAGCAGCAGTCAAGAAATCAGATGACGTATTGCATTGGGCAAATCTGCTGCAAAAGGCCTCTTTAAAGTGTTCGGAAGCAAAGATGTCACTTCAAGGAGTAAGGTATGCCTTACCTGAGCAATGGTATTTTCAGATGCCTCATATGCATGTGAAAGCTAGACGATGAATAAAGAAGACTGAAGAAGAATTGATGCCTCTGAATTACAGTGTTGATGAAGAATATTGAATATACCACGCACTGCCAGAAGAACAAACAAATATGTCTTGGAAGACGTACAGCCAGAATGCTCCTTAGAAAGAAGTATGGCAAGACTTTATCTCACATACTTTGGACAAACTATCAGGAGGGACCAGTCCCTGGAGAAGGACATCATGCTTGGTAAAGCAGAGGATCAGTGAAAATGAGGAAGACCCTCAATGAGATGGATTGATACAGTGGCTGTAACAATGGGCTTAAACATAGCAATGATTATATGGATGGCCCAGGACTGGGCAGTGTTTCCTTCTGTTGTACATGGGGTTGTTATGAGTTGGAACCAACTCGATGGCACCTAACAACAACAACATGGCCTTATTGAGATGGATTGACATAGTGTCTTCAACAATAGGCTCAAACATAGCAATGATTGTGAAGATGGCGCAGGACCAGGCAATGTTTCATTTTGTTGTACATAAGGTCGTTTTGAGTCAGAACTCTTGATGACACCAACAACAACATGCTCATATCCCTTGATGTGAAGCCACCATAGATTGGAAGGCCCATTGTTGACGTAGTGACTGCTTCGTGAGGGGAAAAAAGAATGTGATCTCTCCACATGAAATGCTTTGATGGTGAAACATACAGAAAAGGAAGGGCCTGACTCTGTTGTGTGTATGTGTGTGCGCGTGTGTGTATAGAGAAGTGCACAGAGAAGGTGGTGCCTAGGCCAAGTTCTGAATGGCAAATATGAGTCTATAGGAGATGAGGGAGGTAAGGGTGCTGGATTGAGAAGGAATAGCAGATTCAAAGTGACACAAGCATGAGAATGAATGGCATCTGCCGTGTTGCCTGATGCCTGGGGAAATTCAGATGGGCACTTGGGGGCAGATTCCCAAGAAAACCAACTTTTACTAGTACAGCATCATTACTAATACTAACAACAACAATAATATCAATGACGACAACAGCATGCATTGAGAGGTTACTCTGTAATGGGCACTATCCATGGATAACTTCACTAGACATGCTAAAATAAATCCTGATCATCCGTCTTATGATGTGTTGAATAACTTCATGTCCAACATTGTGTGGGCTACTCACACAGGTGAGAAATGAAGGACAGAGCTGTGGAGGAAGTTTCTCTTAGACTGCAGAAGGACTGATCAGAGTTACTGAAAGACTATTTGGGCAACATGAGTGGTCTAGACATGTTCTTTCTTTCTTTTATTTTTTTTCTATAGGCAGAATGGAGATAGAGCTATTAAGGAGGTAAGATTAGCTTAGCCAAAGGATGACTGTTAGAGCTCTTGTAGGTAGTGAGCTCCCTATCGTGGGGGTGTTTAAGTGTAACCTGGTTAGTTCCTTGTTGAGGATGATCTGAGGGTGAGTGGAAAGAAATCAGAAGAGAAGTGTGAGGAATTGGACTAGGAGGTCTCTGGAATCTCTCCGATTCCAAGACGTTGTTTTAGGAAGGCAGGAATGATCTCCTTTTATCAACAGTTTTTCCAACAGTAGGAAGCACTATCATCTTTGCTATCCTAGTTTTGAGGAGGCTTGAATGTGATCTGCATAAATGCAGCGGGATGGATGACTTGACCTCTCACAGTTCCTTTCCAGCCCCAAGAATAATTCTGGTCTCTGCTTAAAACCCCTTTTAAAACTGAAACCCGAGCCACCTCTATCCCCACCCCCACCCCCACTGCAAGAACTTCCTAATGGATTCCCCAGAATTCTTTCTCAGCGTGTTATCATCTATACTCCACTAGAAGCAGGAGCAATCATTTAACTGGAAAATTAGACATAATTTCCCCATAGAGTTCTAATTTCCTATGCTGGCCCTTCACAGCCTGACTGGATGTCCTACCCCACCTTCTCTCATTTAATGCACACAAGCTGCAAGCCCTTCCATTCTGATCTGCAAACACATCACGTTTATTCCCATCACAGGACTTTTCCACTTTCCTCTCTCTGGAACCCTCTTCCCCGAGGACTTTGCAAGGCCAGTTCCTTCTCATCATTAAATACCCAGCTCAACTATCCCCCTAGAGAGGGCTCTCTGACAACTCGAATAGCCACATCCCCAGTCTCACAACTCCCACTGCCATTAAATTTTCCTTTTAGCATGTACTAGTCAATCTCTTCTCAAATATCGTCTGTTGGTTGACGTGTGTGTGATCTCTTTTCCTTCCTAAATCATAAGCTCCATGAGAACCAGAACTTGGTTTATCATATGACTTGC
This sequence comes from Dugong dugon, assembly GCA_030035585.1. Classification (NCBI taxonomy): domain Eukaryota; kingdom Metazoa; phylum Chordata; class Mammalia; order Sirenia; family Dugongidae; genus Dugong; species Dugong dugon. The sequence goes on along the minus strand of CM057476.1, from coordinate 26,293,473 downwards.
TATTTTATCGTCAGTGCTGAAGTGAGAGCCGGGCACATAAGCGACTGCTTGTACGTGGGTAGCAGTTGACTGTATGTAGAATATCACAAATTACATAGGAGATTCTTTAAAAATATGCCATCCAGTATTGGGTTCCTCATTTTAGGCATGTGAAATGAAAAGAGATGAGGTTGTCAGTACACCTTGGTTCTACTACCAGCAGCATTTATTTACTCACCAAATATTTGTGGGGCCAAAAACTAGACAAATTACGTTAAATTTAAGATTAAAATAAGATTTTTATCAAAAGACACTATTAAGTGAGTAAAAAGATAAACGGTAGGAAAAGTTATTTGAAATCCATATATTTGACAAATAACTAATATCCAGAATATATTAAAAACTCCAAAAGCAAATGTGAAAAAGGCAAACAAGCCTATAGAAAAAGGGGCAAAACACTTGAACAGGCACTTCACCAAAACAGATATCTAAATGACCAATAAACATATGAAATAGTGTCCAGTTTCAGTAATCAACAGAAAAATGCAGATTAAGATCAAAATTTGGTGCCACTGTGCACACGCCATAATGGCTAAAATAAAAAAAACCCCAAAGCTAGAAAATAGCAAGTATTGGTGAGAATGTGGAGTAACTGAAACACATTGCTGGTAGGAAAATAAATCCATATGACTGTTTGGGGAACCTGTTTGCCAGTATCTACTAAAGCTGACCTTATACACATCCTTGTTGTTGTTAGTTGCCATTGAGTTGGCTTCAACTGATGGCAACCTCATGTATAACAGAACAAAGCATTGCCTAGTCCTGTGTCATCTTCATGATCGTTGGTATGGTTTGAGTCCATTGTTTTGACTATTGTGTTAATTCATCTCCTTGAGGGTTTCCCTCCACCATCCATTTATCAGTTTGTGGTACTGTGGTGGCTTGCATGTTGCTATTATTCTGGAAGCTATGCTGCCATTATTTCAAATACCAGCAGGGTCACCCATGGTGGACAGATATCAGCAGAGCTTCCAGACTAAGACACACTATGAAGAAAGACCTGGTTATTTACTTCTGAAAATTAGCCAGTGAAAACCTAATACGTATCGTGCTGTTGTTGTGGGTAGCTGACTTGATTCAGACTTATAGTGACCCTATAGGACAGAGTAGATCTGCCCTATAGGATTTCTAAGGCTATAATCTTTCCAGTAACAGATTGCCACATCTTTCTCCTGTGGAGTGGGCTGGTGGGTTTGAACTGCTGACCTTTTTGTTAGCAGCCGAGCGCTTAATCACTGCACCACCAAGGCTCTTTATACATATTCTATGACCCAACAATTCCACTTCTTGGTATAAATCCAACAGACATGTATAGATATGTGCATCAAGAAATTTGTAATAGAAGGTGTATAGCAGCATTGTTTGTAACAGCTCCATACTAGAAACAACCCAACTGCTTGTCAACAGTAGAATGGGTAAATAAATTGTGATCCATTCACACAATAGACAGCTAAGCACCTATGACAGTGAACCCACTACAAACACACATAAAAATGCGGATGAATCTCACGAACATAATTTTGTGTAAAAGAAGCCAGATACCGAAGTGTATATGCTGAATGATTCCATCTACATCAAGTTCAAAAGCTGAAAAAACTAATCTATGGTGTTAGAATTTAGGACAGTGGTTACCCTGGGGGAGGTCAGTGACTGGAAGAGGGTGTGAAGGTCTTCTGAAGGTGAGGAGCTTGGAATGTTCTGGGTCTTGGACTTGGTGCTGGTTACACAGGTGTGTTTGGTTTGTGAAAACTCATTGAGCTGCACACTTACGACTTGCACACTTTTCTCTATGTGTGTTATACATGAGTAGAGCTTATTTAAAATATTTATGGAATCCTGCTATGTGCAAGAAGTCCTTGGGTGGTGCAAATGGTTAACGTGACTGGCTGCTAACTGAAAGGTTGGAGGTTCAAGTTCACCCAGAGCACCTCAAAAGAAAGGCATGGTGATCTACTTCTGAAAAATCATTCATTGACAACCCTATGGAGCACAGTTCTACTCTGACACACAGTGGGTCACCATGGGTCAAAGCTGAATTGATGGCAACTGGTGGTTGGCTATGTGCAGGGCTCAACTCTGGGGAGGCATCAGAATTAAGAGACCACATCCTTGTCATCACGAAGCATACTGCATTCTTGTAACTTGCTGGGTGGCCTCAGGTGAGAGACCTCTTTTCCCTTCTAGATAAGGGAACTGTGACTCATTTCCCTTATCTATAAATGGAGAATCCTAATTCTTTCCTCTAATCAAACCCAGCTGGTGAACTTCCCTTCACTGCTCCTCTCTGCTCGCAAAGAGACAATCTCTCCTTGCCATATGCCTCTTTATTTCCACTCCATGCTCCCTGTCAAATCCTGGCCCAGAAAGGCAAGGCGAGGAGGGGCCCTGGCCTCCACCTCTGTGAATCCCAGAGCCCTCCTCCTGAGATCTGCTGGGGGAGCATGAAATATTTAAAAGCTCAAATTGAAATCCTGTTAGCGCCAGGCCTTGTAAAGTCAAGTTCACCAGCCACAGAACATCAGTATCTGTTTGCTGGTGTCATTTAGGGACCCTGGCTTTCCAAACCATTGACTGAACCTTTCTGTCAATCCAACACTTTTAGGGTAATTTAACTTAATAATACCTTTGTCGGCACCAGCGCCTGTATCTGAAGGGTGATTACCATAGAAGTTATTTTAGGTTGTTTAATGGAATGTAGTAAATTCTCAATTGACAGGGTAGATCCTCAGAATGGCTTTTCAAAGTGTTTACCTTTCAAAGCTTTCCCCCTCACTTTACCAAACTCACTACTCTGAGCTGGTGAAGACTTCATAAATTATTAGCAATTGTTCTCCCCCCATGTTCACATGCATCATTAATTCTTTGTAAAAAGTTCAAACTGTCCAGGGCTTAATTGTTATCACTTGGAGAATGGCTGGAAATGGATGCGGGCTCTATTATTTCTGTCAGAAATTTTGACTTATTGCACTTGATATTTTACCCATTATATCATATTCTCTGCACAGGAGAGAGCAGAAAAGAGAAAGGGGAGGGGAAAAAAAGAACATAAATGCCTCTCCTTGAGACAAAAAAAAAAACCAAACAAACAAACATGTATTTCTGGGGAGGAAAGTCAGGGATCCAGTTGACGAAGTAATGGTTCCAATCCCCCAAAGAGAGAAGGGAGGGCTGTATTTAGGGGAAATTTATACGGTGAATTTGATTGGCTCAAACTGTACTTTTATTCTAAGCTTTGAAGTTTCCATAATTCTATAACCCTAATGTTATGTCGAAGTTCTATAAGTCCAAGTTCCCAAGATTTTTGATTTTAAGAATAAACTAAGCCAAGAACCCAATATGCAAGACTGCTAAGAAGTATGTCTCTGTTGGGTGCTGTCAAGTCAATTCTGACTCATAGCGATCCCGTGTGACAGAGTAGAACTGCCCCATAGGGTTTTCTTGACTGTAGTCTTTACAGAAGCAGATTGCCAGGTCTTTCTCCAGCAGAGCTGCTGGGCGGGTTTGAACTGACAAACTTTGTTATCAGCCAAGTGCTTAACCCCTGTGCCACCAGGGCTCCTCGCCAAGGAGTATAGTATTTTGGAATTAAAACGGTATTAGTAACCAGTAGCTAATATTTGCTGAGGGCTTCCTATGTATGGGCTAAATGCTATCTAAATGCTTCCTGTGCATCACTGCATTTAATCTTCACATCACTCCAAATTAGGCACTATTACTAGCTCTGTTTTATAGGTGGGAAAACGGAGGCACACAGAGGTTGAGTAACTTGCTCAGTGTCACACAGCTGGTAAGTGACAGAGTTAAGCTTTGAACTCAGACAATTGACTCCAGTACCCATATGTATAGAGCCTAAGTATATTGTTTGCCATCCTGAGACACTGCCAATGGTTCTTTTGTCTCCACTTGGCCAGTTGTGGATCAGGCAGTGGATAGAATCTCAGGTGACCACATTGGCAAGTGAGTCTATTGCCAGACCATCTTCCAGGGTCTTTTGCTATTGTCGACCCTGCTCATCTGGTCCAGCAGGTCTTCTCTCCCTATCTTCATCACTAGGTCTCCCATTCATCCTACAATCTCACTTCCTACAGGAAGCCTTCCCCTTGCCCCACCACAACTGGAAGTGATTGCTCCATCTTTGGAATCCTCATAGCTGTTGGTACCTGGGAAACAAATGGTTAGGCAGTCTAGTAGACTGGCCAAATTATGGGCTATGGAGTCAGATGCCCTTGGGTTGGCATCTTGCTCCTGCCACTAAATTAATGCATTAACCTTGAGTTAGGCAACTTATCTTAAGCCTCATCTTTCTCATCTGTGTAATGGGTGCAACAACTCTGCCTCACAGGGCTAGCAGCTCCCCAGTGGTCCTCAGGGAACTTCAGTGTTCCACAAAGCACCATTTGAAAACAGATGGCCAAATAGTTCCTCCTCCTGCATTCTATGTCCCTTGTTACCCCAAACAATTCAGCTCAGGGTTAGAACTTTTCAGTGGAACAAGGTGAGTCAGTCCAATGGTGGGGGTGGGGTGGTGTTGAGCAGAGGGACCACAGTGGCCACAGCCATTTATTTCTCTCTGGCGATGGAATATGGGTCTACAGTTTCCCCCAGGTCGCAAACCAGCCTGTTCTTCCAGTCCTGTGGATCAGGCCTCAGGTCCCCATGCAACCACTTATTCAGATGACTCCTGTCTCTCTGACTGAGAGAGGAAGTGTCACTGGCAACAAAGGAGGTGAGGAGGTCATAGTGAAACCTAGCACAAGGGATTGTCTATGCTAGTGGTCTACATCTGGGTGCCTCTGTGGTTCTCATGGAAGGGTGGGGACCCACCATCCCTCCTTTACCAGAGTACCTGCACTCTGATTTCTTTCCATATATATGTGTGCTTCATTTACTTACTTACTTATTATGCCTAGTGTTTTAGTTTTAATTTTTCTCTATTTAACATAGAAAACAAGTAGAGACTTACACAGTGGTTTGCTGGAGCTGGCTCCTCCTGGCTCACAAGAACGAATTGTGTGTGCCTTCTCCTAACTCTGTAATCAGGGAAGTCCCACTGGTAGCGTGAAATTGGCCATGGCAGGAGTATTTACACCATGAGAATTGGCCAACACTACAAATTAGGGTTTTCCTCTGGGAGAGCCAGATGTTAAATATTTACCAGTGTACCACTGGACTAATAGAACAAATGATTTATACCCACCACTCAGCATTGATAAATCTTGATATTTGGCTATATACTTGTTTCAGACCTTTTAAGAAATAAAGCAGTACAAAACCAGTTAGCTCTATCTGTGTATCTCTCCATAATCTCATTCATTTCATTCCTGGCCCAGAAACACAGTCCCTTTCCATACTTAGTGTTTATCATGTTCTAAAAAATATTTTACTACATATGCGGCCATAAATAATACATGGTATTGTTTTGCATATTCTTAGATTTATTTCCATGGTATTGTACCATATGTATCACTCCACAACTTTTACTTTTAAATACATTTTATGTTTTTCAAGAGGTTTATTCATGTTGATATATGTAATTCTAGTTCATCCATTTTAATTTCTATATGGTGTTCCATTGTATAAATATACTAACATTAATTTATTCCTTTTTCCCATTGCTGGACTTGTAGGCTGTTTCCAATTTTTGTACCTATCTTCTGGTGCACATAAGCTAGAGTTTTTAGGGTATATACTTAGAAGTGAAATTTCTAGGTACAAGGTATGCATGTCTTAATCTCTATTGCCAAGTTGTTCTCCAAAATGGTAGTACAAATTTACACTCACACCAACAGCAGGTGAAAGTCCTTGTCAACACTTGGTATTGTCAGATGGTTTAATATTTTCCAATCTGATGGGTGTAAAATGATATCTCTTTTTGGTTTAATTTGCATTTCCCTGATTACTAGTAAGACTGGGCATCTCCGTTGTTATTGTTAGGTGCTGTCAAGTCAGTTCCAACTCATAGAGACCCTGTGTGCAAACAGAACGAACACTGCATGGTCCCGCACCACCCTCACAATTGTTATGTTTGAGCCCATTGTTGCAGCCACTATGTCAATCTATCTCATTGAGGGTCTTCCTCTTTTTTGCTGACCTTCTACTTTACCAAACAGGATGTCCTTCTCTAGGGACTGGTCCCTCCTGATAACATGTCCAAAGTACATGAGAGGAAGTCTCGCCAACCTTTCTTATAAGGAGCCTTCTGGCTGTACTTTTTCCAAGACGGATTTGTTTGTGCTTCTGATAGTCCATGATATATTCAAGATTCTTCCCCAACACCATGATTAAAAAGCATCAATTCTTCTTCTGTCTTCCTTATTCACCGTCCAGCTTTCGCATGTGTATGAGGCAATTGAAAATACCATGGCTTGGGTCAGGCGCACCTTAGTCCTCAAAGTGACATCTTTGATTTTTAACACTTTGAAGAGGTCTTTTGCAGCAGATTTGCCCAATGCAAAGACCTCATTTGATTTTTGACTGCTGTTTCCATGGGTGTTGACTGTGGATCCAAGTAAAAAGAAATCCTTGACAATTTCGCTCTTTTCTCCATTTGTCATGATGTTGCTTATTGGTCCAGTTGTGAGGATTTTTGTTTCCTTTATGTTGAGGTGCAATCCATACTGAAGGCTGTAGTCTTTGATCTTCATCAGTAAATGCTTCAAGCACTCTTCACTTTCAGCAAGCAAGGTGGTGTCATTTGCTTATTGAAGGGTGTTAATGAGTCTTCCTCCAATCCTGATGCCATGTTCTTCTTCATATAGTCCAGCTTCTCAGAGTATTTGCTCAGCATACAGATTGAATAAGTGTGGTGAAAGGATACAACAGTGATGCACACCTTTCCTTATTTTAAACCACACAGTATTCCCTTATTCTATTCAAATGAATGCCTCTTGGTCTATGTACAGGTTCCTCATGAGCACAATTAAATGTTCTAGAATTCCCGTACTTTGCAATGTTAACAATAACTTGTTATGATCCACACAACTGAATGCCTTTGCATAGTCAATGAAACACAGGTAAACATCTTTCTGGTATTCTCTGTTTTCAGCCAAGATCCATCTGACATTAGCAATGATAGCCTTCGTTCCACGTCCTCTTCTGAATCAGGCTTGAATTTCTGGTAGTTCTGTGTCGATGTACTTACTGCTGCAACCATTTTTAAATTATCTTCAGCAAAATTTTACTTGCATGTGATATTAATGATATTGTTTGATAATTTCCACATTCTGTTGGATCACCTTTCTTTGGAATGGGCACAAATATGGATCTCTTCCAGTAGATTGGCCAGGTAGCTGTCTTCCAAATTTCTTGGCATAGTTGAGTGAGCACTTCCAGCATTGCAGTCGTTTGTTGAAACATCTCAATTGGTATTCCATCAGTTCCTGGAGACTTATTTTTTGCCAATGCCTTCAGTGCAGCTTGGACTTCTTCTTTCAGTACCATTGGTTCTTAATTATATGCTACCTCCTGAAATGGTTGAACGTTGACCAGTTCTCTTTGGTACAGTGACTCTGTGTATTCCTTCCATCTTCATTTGATGCTTCCTGTGTTATTCAATATTTTGCCCATAGACTCCTTCAATAGTGCACCTTTAGGCTTGGATTTTTCCTTCAGTTCTTTCTACTTGAGAAATGCCATGTGTGTCCTTCCTTTTTGGTTTTCTAACTCCAGGTCTTTGCACATTTCATTATAAGACTTTAATTTGTCTTCTTGAGCTGCCCTTTAAAATCTTTTTTCAGCTCTTTTATGTGATCATGTCTTCCTTTTACTTTAGCTACTCTCAGTTCAAGGCAAATTTCAGTGTCTCTTTTGACATCTATTTTGATCTTTTCTTTCTTTCCAGTCTTTTTAATGACCTTTTGCGTTCTCATGTATTATATCCTACAACTTCTCTGGTCTTCTGTCATCAGTGTTGAATTTGTCAAATCTATCCTTGAGATGGTCTGTAAATTCAGGTAGGATATATTCAGTGTTGTTCTTTGGCCCTAATGGATTGTTTTAATTGCATATGGCCAATTGATGGTCTGTTCTGCAGTTGGCCCCAGCCTTGTTCTGACTGATGATACTGAGCTCCTCCATTGTCTCTTCCCACAGATGCAGTTGATTTGATTCCTGTGTATCCCATCTGGCAAGGTCCATGTGTATAGTCGCCATTTATGTTGTTGAAGAAAAAAGGTATTTACAATGAAGAAGTCATTGATCTTGCAAAATTCTATCATGCAGTTTCAGTGTTGTTTCTATCACCAAGGCCATATTTTGCCAACTACTGATCTTTCTTTGTTTCCAATCTTCTTTGTCTTGTATTCCAAATACCGGTAATTATCAATGTATCTTGATTGCATGTTTGATCAATTTTCGATTGCACAAATTGGTATTAGTGGTTGGTGCGTAAATTTGAATAATAGTCGTATTAACTGGTCTTCCATGTAGGCCTGTGGATATTATCCTATCACTGACAGCGTTGTACCTCAGGATAGATCTAATTTTTGACGAGGAATGCAATAGCACTCCTCTTCACTTTGTCATTCCCGGCATAGTAGACCATACGATTGTCTAATTCAAAATGGCCAATACCAGTCCGTTTCAGCTCACTAATGCCTAGGATATTGATCTTTATGGGTTCCATTTGATTTTTGATGACTTCCAATTTTCCTAGATTCGTACTTTGTACATTACACTTTCCAATTAATGGATGTTTGCAGCTGTTTCTTCTCATTTTGAGTCATGCCACATCAGCATATGAAAATCCTCAAAGCTTGACTCCATCCACATTATTAAGGATAACTCTGCTTTGAGGAGGCAGTTCTTCCCCAGCCATATTTTGAGTGCCTTCCAACCTGAGGGGCTCATCTTCCAGCACTATTTCAGACGATGTTCTGCTGCTGTTCACAAGGTTTTCACTGGCCAGTTTTTTTAGAAGTAGATGGGTAGGTCCTTTCTCCTAGTTTGTCTTAGTCTGGAAGCTCTGCTGAAACCTGTCCACCATGGGTGATCCTGCTGGTATTTGAAATACGAGTGGCAGAGCTTCCAGCATCACAGCAACACACAAGCCACCACAGTATGTCGAACTGACAGAAGCGTGGTCGTGTGCATCTGTACACATATTTATTGACTATTTATATTTCTCTTCTGTGAATCACCTACTTAATTGTTTTACCATTTTTTTCCCTACAGTGTTGTTTGTTTCTCTTTTTGCAAATCATTTTAAAAAATATATTCTGGTTATTAATCTTTTGTGATTATACAAAGTAAAACATATTTTCTCCCAGCATGTATCTGGTCTTTCAATAGTGTACGGAGTATATCTGGCTGTGTAGAAGTTTTAAATTTTAATTTTTTTATATAAATCTTTTCCTTTATGTTTGTGTTTTTTTTCTGCCTAGTTTAACATAGTCCATCCTGAGGTTTTAAGGTATCTTCCTGTAATTTATAGTACAATTTAAAAAGTATTAGTTTTCCTTTTTAAGTCTTTAATCAAACTAGAATTTATTTTTGTGTAATGTGTGAGGTAGGAATCTCATTTTTTTTCCTCATGCGTGCACCCGATTTCCCAGGACAATTTAAAAAAGAGTTCCTCTTTTCATCTCTGATGCTCAGTAATGTTTTTTATTTTTCGTGCAGTGCACTTGTACGTCTTCCATTAGATTTATTCCCGGATAGTTGATTTTCTTATGCTATCATAGTGTTGTAAGTTTCTTAAATTTTATTTTCTATTTGTTCTTTGCTGGTATGGAGAAGTAAAATTCATCTTTGTATATTGACCTTGTAGAAGCCCTGGCGGCACAACCAAAAGGTTGACGGTTCAAACCTACCCAGAGGCTCCACAGGGGAAAGACCTGGTGATCTGTTCCTGTAAAAGCTGCAGCCAAGAAAACCCTATGGGGCTTCTACTCTGTCATATGTGGTTGCTATGAGTCAAAATCAACGGGGTGGCACCTATGTTTTTTAATCATAAACGTGCATTGAATTTTATCCAATAATATTATGCATTTATTGAGGTGAGCATATCATTGTTCTCTTTTTCCTGTTAAAATAGGAAATTATACTAACTGATTTTCATCATTGCATTCCTGAAATAAATACCAATTGGTCATGATGTATTATCTTTTTTATATATCACAGGATTTGAGGTGCTAATTTTTGTTTGGGATTCTTGCATCTAAATTTATAAGAGACATTGACTGTACCTTTCCTCTCTTCTACTTTTCTGGTTTTGATATTAAATTTACTCTGGCCTCATGAACACTGTTGGGATGTGTTTACCCTTTCAATATTGTCTGGAATAGTTCCTGTAAGATCAGTGTTATTGATTTCTTAGATATTCAGAAGAATTAACTGTGAATCTATCTGGATCTAGAGTTTTCTTTATGAGATGTTTTAATAACGTGCTCAGTTTATTTAATAGTTTTTGGATTGTTCAGATTTTCTACTTCTTCTTTTGTTAACGTTGGTAATGCATCTTTTTTTTTTTTTTGGAGAAATTCGTCCATCGCATTCAAATTGCCAAATCCATTGGTTTAAGTTGTTCACAACATCTGATTATCTTCTAGACGTGTGTAGAATCTGAAGTGATGCCCCTTTTATTATTCCTGATATTGGCAGGTTTTTCCTCTCTTCCCCCTCCCAATCTCTCTTGCCAGAAATTTATCAACTTTATTAATCTGTTTAAAATTCAACTTTTGGCTTTGTTACTTTCTTTCTATTCTAGTGTACATTTGTTTTCTATTTTATTTCTATCTTATATTTATCACTTCCTTTCTTCTATTTTTCTTAGGTTTAATTTGTTGTTCTTTTTCTGACTTTTTGATGTGGAAGCTTAAATCATTAATTTTTTGTTTCTTTTTTTATGAAGTATGCATTTTGAGATATGTATTTCCCTCTATGTTCTGCTTCACTTGTATCTCACAAGTTTTGATGTGTCATAGCTTACTTATCATTTAGTTCAAAATAATTTCTAATTTTCATCCTTATTTATTTTTTGACCCAGGATTATTTAGAGCATGTTATTTAATTTCTAGGAAGTTGGGAGATTTACTAGTGGTCTTTTTGGCATTAATTTCCATTGTCTCAGAGAAAATACTCTGAATTTTGTAATTTATTGGGGTTTTTAAAAAATATCTCAACATATGGTCAATTCAGTAAATGTTCCATGTGGACATGAAAAGAATGTAAATATCATCATTGTTGGGTGTAATGGTCCATATTTGTCAATTAGGTCAAAGCTAACTATGCTATTCACATCTTTTATGTCATTACTGACTTTTTGTTTTATCGTTATATGAACTGCTGAGAAGGGTGTGTTAAATTCTCCCTGCATTGTCGCACTTTTGTCTATTTCTCCCTAAACTTTGTCTATTTTTACTTTATCTAATTTGGAGTCCCTGGGTGACGCAAATGGTTAATGCACTTGACTGCTAACCAAAACGTTGCAGGTTCGAGTCTAGCCAGAGGCACCTCAGAAAAAAGGCCTGGCAATCTACTTAAAAAAAATCAGCCTTTGAAAACCCTATGGAGCACAGTTTTACTCTGACACTTATAGGGTTGACATGAGTTGGCATTGACTTGATGAAAACTGGTAGTGGTACTGCTAATTTGAAGCTATTTAACTAATGCATACAGACTTAGGATTTTGATATCTTTCTCTTGGATTTACCCTTTTCTATTTCCAGATATACTTTCTGCCTTAATGTCTACTTGATATTAGAATGGCTACATCAACTTTCATTTTGGTTAGTTTTTGCATGGTACATCTTTTTACACGTTTGTATTTTCAATCTTTTTTCATTCTTTTATTTAAAATATGGCTCTTATAAGCAGCATATAATTGTCTTTTTAAGCTAGTCTAAAAATATTTGCCTTTTATTTAGAATGTTTATTTCCTTTTCAAGGAGCCCTGGTGGTGCAATGTTTTAGTGCTTGACTGCTAACTGAAAGGCTGACAGTTCAAACCTACCCAGCAGCTCTGTGGGAGCAGCCTAGGAGACCCTGTGGGGTAGTTCTACTCTGTCACATGGGGTTGCTATGAGTCAAAATTGACTTGATGGCACCTAACAACAACAACAATATTTCCTTTTCATTTAATGTAATTACTGATACAGTTGGGTTTATATCTACCATCTTGTTATTTACATGATGATAGACATAATATGATTCTTCTGTTTTTTTTTAATTTCTCTTTTCTATATTTCTTGCCTTCTTTTGGATTAATCGTTTAAATTATTAGTTGTATATTCTTTTACTATGTTGTTAGTGGTTACCTTAAATATTTATAATATGCATCTTTAACTTATAGTCTAATAGGAAGTCTTACTTTTGCCACTTCTCCAGTACTGCTGGACCTTAGAAACTTTAACTCCATTTACCCTCTCCTGCCTTTACCTTTATTGCTGTCATGCATTTAATTCTACATGTATTTTAAATTCCATGGGACGTTACAATCATTGTTTTACACAGTCAATAAGCATTTATTTTACCCACATATCTATCTTAATTGTTGTTGCTGTTGAGTTGGCTCTGACTCATGGTGTCCTTATGTCTAACAGAATGAAACATTGCCTGGTTCTGTGCCATCTTCATGATCTTTGGTATGTTTGAACCCATTGTTCTGGCCCATCTCATTGAAGGTTTCCCTAGTTTTTGCTGACCCTCTATTTTACCAAACATGATGTCCTTCTCCAGCAACTGGTCTTCCTGATGACATGTGCAAAGTAAAGAAGACAAACTTTTACCGCCCTTGCTTCTAAGGAACATTCCAGTTTTATTTCTTCTAAAACTGATTTGTTCATTCTCTGGCAGTCCACGTATATTCAATATTCTTTGCCAATACCACAATTCAAACACATCAAATTTTCTTCTGTCTTCTATTCTTTTTTCATTGCCTAGCTTTCACATGCATATGAGGTGATTAAAAAGACTATGAGTTGGGTCAGGCACACCTTAGTCATCAAGGTGACAGCTTTGCCTTTTAGAACTTTTGCAGCTGATTTGGATGGTCTTTACTTTCTCCTCCATGTTTTTCCATATGAAATAAACTCCTGAAGAACTTCCCATAGTCTTTCTTCAGGTGAAGTTCTATCAACAAAAATATTTCTCAGGTTTTATTTGTCTTTATCTCATGTTTATAAGTAAAAGATATTTTTTCCGGATATGAAATTTTAGGTTGGTAGTTCTTTCTGTTCAGAAGTGTGTTGTTACTTTTATGATTGTTTCTTTGATGTTAGTGGGTCTTTTTTCTCTGGATGCTTTTAAGATTAAGATGTAAATCCTGTCTAAGAAATCTTTCGTACTCCCAATTCACAAAGATTTTTCTTCTACTTTTACTTTACAAGATAATTTTTGTGTATCATAAGAGGTAAAGGTTAATGTTAATTTTTTTCCATGACTCTTTTGTTGTTCTAGTACCATTTGCTGAAAAGACCTCCCTCATTGAACTGCCTTGGGGTCAAGGCAATTTTTTAGAAATTAATAGATATATGTGTGTGAGTCTACTTCTGGACTCTATTGTTAACCATCTATTCTTCCCTTTGATCGGTATCGGTCATCTTTCACCAATTCTACCCTGTATTTATTGCTGTAGTTTTATCACTTTATCATAAGTGTAGACATCAAGTAAAGTAAGTCCATCTTTGTTATTTTTTAAAAAAATGTCTTCAGCTTTTCTAGATTCTTTGCATTTTCATAAATATTTTATATTTAGGTTATCATTTCCTACAAAAAAGAAAGGCTTTCTGGAATTTGTATTGGGATGGCCTCAAATCTATAGATCGATTTGGGAAGAATTGTTATCTTAACAATGTAAATCTACTAATCCAAGAGTGTGGTGTATTTCTTCATTTACTTAGCTTTTCTTTCTTTCAATAAAGTTTTGTAGTTTTTAGTGTACAGGTTTTATTAAATTTATTCTTAAGTACTTTTTAATTTACATGATATTATAAATAAAAAGTACTTTAAATTTAATTTTCTAATTTTTCAGTCATGGTTTATAGAAATACCACTGATTTTTGCCAAATTAACTTGTTAGTTCTAGTATTTCTGTAGATTCTTTAGGATTTTCTACTTAAACAATCATGGTTTCTGTGAACAAAGACAGCTTTACTTCTTCCTTTCTAATTTGTATGCCTTTTATTTCTGTTTCTTGTGTTAATGTAATGGCTGTGACCTCCAGGACAATGTTAACAGAAGTAGTGAGAGTGGACATCCTTGTCTTTTTTCCCAGTCTTCAAGGGAAATGATAACTATTTCACTATTAAGTTTGTTAGCTGTGGATTTTTCTTACTTGCCTTTTATCAATTTGAAGACACTCCATTCCATCTCCAGTTGTTGATAGTTTTTGTCATGAATAACTGTTGGAATTTAAAAGTGACTTTTCTGTATCTATTAGGAAATCTTATGGATTTTAATTCTTTATTCTCATAATGTAATGAATTGCATTGATTTGATTTTCAAATATTAAGCCATGTTGCATTCCTGGATTAAATCTCACTTGGTTATGATGCATTATCTTTTCATATATTGTTGCATTTAATTTTCAAATATTTTGTTAAAAATGTTAGCACCTACATAATGTGGTATAATGGCCTGTAATTTTCTTTTCCTGTAGTTTCTTTAAAAAAAATGAGTTGGGAGGTATTTCCTCCACTTTTATTTTATGAAAGAGTTTGTATAGGGTTGGTTTTGCTTCTTCTTAAATGTTTGATAAAATTCACAGTTGTAGAAGACTGTTCCTGGAGTTTTCCTTGTAGGAAGTTTTATTTTTATTTTAAATATAAATTTAATTTCTTTATTTTATGTAAGGCTATCTTAGGCTGGTTTCTCTAGAGAAGAAAAACCAGTAAAGTGTATAAATATATATATATAGAGAGAGATTTGTATCAAGGAAATGGCTCATGCAGTTGTAGAGGCTGGAAAGTCCCAGGCTGGTGCATCAGGCTGGAGGCAGCTCCTGCATCATGTAGCTGCAGGGGCTGGCGAACCCAAGATCAGCAGGTCAGACAGCAAGCCTCTGGCTCACAGGCTGCGGTGACCAATAAATCCCAAGATCAGCAGGCAAGATTGCAGGTAAGATGCTAGCTTAAGTCCCAAGAAACAGAGGTCAGACGAACAGGAGCCAGATGCAGGATTCAGAGACAGCAAAAGCCAATGAGCCTTGCCAGAAAGTCCACCTATATGGGATCAGGTTATACCTTCTTTCAACTGATTGGCTACTCACAGTAGATCCCATCACAGAGGTGACTGTATTATATCAGATGTCTTCATGGAAGTGATCACTGCCAAACGACAACATAACTGCCAACCCAGTGAGAATCATGGCCCAGCCAAGCTGACACACAGCCTTAAAGATCACAAAGGCTATTCAGATTTTCTCTTTGTTTTAATGTAAGTTTCAACAATTTGAGTTTTTAAAACTGTTTTTCCACTTAATCTGAATTGTGAAATTTATTGGCATAAATTTTAATAATATTATTTTATTATATTTTTAAAGGTCTGTAGGGTCTGTTGTGATGACTTAGCTTTTATTACTGGTGTTGATAACTTGTGCCATCTTTCTTTTTTCCCTAAACAGTTGTACTACAGGATTATTGATCTTTTATTGATCTTTTCAAAGAACCAGATTTTGGTGTCATTGATTTTTCTACATGGTTGTGTGCTTTCTATTTTATTAACGTTTACTCTTATCTTTATGGGCCTTTTTTCTACTTATTTTAATTTAATTTGCTTTTTTTTTTTTCTAGCTTCCTACAGTAGGAGTTTAGGTAATTGATTTTAGGCCGTCTTCTTTTTAATATAAACATTTAAAACTATACATATCTCTCTAATCACTACTTTACTGGTATCCCACAAAGTATGATATGCTTTGTTTATTTAATATTTAATTGAGTTATAATTGACATATGATGCACAGTAAATTTTTAAAGAGCACAATTTGATATATTTTGACATATATATGCCTGTGAAACCGTCACCACATCCAAGACCATAAACGTATTCATCATTCCCCAAAGTATCTTTGTGCCCTTCTTAAGTCTCTCTCCCCTGTTCCTCCACTCAACTCCCATCCTCAGACAATTACTGACCTATTTTTTGTCCCTAAAGATTATATAAGTGAAGTCTGTACTGTACTCATACAGTATACTTTTTTCTTTTTTTTCGTACAGCAGATTTAAAGATTCACCCATGATGTTGTATGTATCAACAGTTAGTTCTTTCTTATAGCGGAGTAGTATTTCATTGTATGGATATACCATAATGTGTTTATTCATTAACATGTTGATGGGCATTTTGATTGTTTTCAACATTTAGGTATTACA
Organism: Dugong dugon; assembly: GCA_030035585.1. NCBI lineage: Eukaryota > Metazoa > Chordata > Mammalia > Sirenia > Dugongidae > Dugong > Dugong dugon. Next base: position 26,277,130 of record CM057476.1, on the reverse strand, counting down.
AATAAAGCTGCTGTAAACATTTATGTACATATGGTTTCACTTCTCTTGGATAAATACTTAGGGGTGGAGTGACTTTATCATATGGTAGACGTATGTATAACTTTACAAGACAAACTTTTTTCAAGTGGTTGCTCCATTTTACGTTCCTACCAACAGTGTATTAAAGTTTCAATACTCTGTGTTTTTCTGGTGTGGAACTATCCTTGCATTCCGTAGGTAAACCCTATCTTGTCATAATGTATTTTTAAAAATATTGCTGAATTTGATTTGCTAGTTTCTCTATTTCATATATTGCATATATTTTAGTAAGTGATATGTCTTCTATATGATTTCAAGGATTTCTTGAAACATGAACTATAAATAAAGAGACATATTATAGACATTTCGGTATAGTATCCAAATATCCTATCTTATTTGCACAGAAGAGTTGTTGAAAATAGTTTATTAAGTTGCATTGGATTGAATTCCACTGCATCATTGGAGCATCTTGTGCTGGGAGTTAGGTTGACTTAGATTAGTTTGTGTTGGGTTGAGTTAAGTTGCAAAGTGGTCTGTTGAATTGCATTGCGTTGGTGTAGGTATGAGGAAACTGAAATTAGAAAAGAAATTAGAGATTAGAACGCCTTCCCCATTTATCCCCACTTCTCTCTCATCCCCTGAATTCCTACAGCACTGTATTTCATTTTGTATAACTACTGGTCTCATCTGTACTAAATTGTGGGTGCTTAGGGGCAGCGGCCATGTCTAATTCATCTGTCTGCCCACGGTACCTTTCAAAGGGCATTAAGAAAATGTGGTTTAAATGCATAAATGACTAGTGGTAGAAATCTGAGACACTCATTCAGTTTTGAAGAGAGTCAGTAGAGTTTTATTCCCTTTGGGGTTATTCATTTGAGGTAGATGCTTAGCAGGACCTTGGTTTTGCCAGTTATTACCTACATGCCGTCAGGTAAGTCTAATATAGTTCTGCTATACGAGCTCTGTATGTTAGAAGACACTCAGAAATACACAGTGGTCACAACAATGGACTTGAACATATCAGGACTGGGCAACGTTTCATTCTGTTGTACCTGGGGTCACCATGAGTCACAGCTGACTCAATGGCAACTAACAACAGCAACTTTGACCGAGGGCCTATGCTATGATAATTACATGCGCTGGACAGTGGGCTGTATGCCGGCATGTGGCTTATGCTGGGCTACCATTTGTATGTCTTTAATTGGGCCCTTTCTCTCTCAGGGCCTCAGGTTCTTCATCTCTACAGTGGGGTCATAATACCTACTGCAACAGGTTGTTGCAGAGACTCAGGGGGTGAGAGGGTCTAGTTCCCTGGCTCATACGAGGTGCTGAATCCATATCAGTCCCTCCTTCCCTGTTTACACAGGATGCCATATAACACCATACACACAGACACTCCTGAATATTAACAAAGCACAGACAAGACAGTGGGAGTAAAATCAAGTCAATAGGTGCCCCAGGATCAAAGAGGCATTTCTCACTTCCCGAAGCAATACTCTTCTTGAGTCACGAAGAATACGTTGTCTGACTCCACGTTCCACTATCAGAGACACACATCCCATCATCTGAACTGCCCAAGGGGCCCTGGCAGCTGTCAGCCACACAACCGGCCCCATCGGAACAGTATGGACACGGCCATATCTCCTGGGTTCCAGGAGTCTCCAGCAAGAGTCACAGCTGATGTCCTCAGACCGGGGCTAGGGTCTAAGTCACATTTGCCCAGCTGGGGCTGCCAGGACATCTGGCTCCAAAGTCAATTGCCTCCCCTGCAGAGGAGCCAGGGCTAGATTCTTCTTCATTACAACCTGGCTGCGGGTTAGGCATTATAAATAATGCCACGCCAACAGCCAGATGGACAGCGTGCCGAACTGGGGGATGCTTCATCTATCCCAACAGAGATAGCCCTGAAAATAGAATCTGAGGGACGGGGCAGGACCGGAGAAGTCATTATGTCCTTCCCTAGGGTCTAATGGGAAGTTCCCACCCTCTTAACTCATCATAGACAAGAAGTGTATTTTTCATTCTTATAGGTCTCCACGGAGAAAGGAAAGTCTACTCAGGTCCCCTCTTCTTATTTCTTTTGGACATGGTTGTTACCGTTGTTGTTAGCTGCCATTGATTCAGTCCCCAGCTCGTGGAGATCCCATGTACAAAGACATTGGACTATTGTGATCCATAGGGTTTTCATTGGCTGATTTTCAGTAGTCGATTGCCTGGCCTTTTTTCCTAATCTGTCTTAGTCTGAAAGCTCTGCAGAAACATGTTCAGCAACACAGCAACACAGAAGCCTCCACTGACAGATAATTAGTGGCTGCACATCAGGTGTGTTGGCTGGGAATTGAACCCAAGTCTCTTGCATGGAAGGCGAGAATTCTTCCACTGAACCATTACTGCACTCTTGGAAATGAATAGTGCAGTGTTAAAAATTTCTGGAGGCAGGATTTGGGTTCAAATCCTGGTTGGGCCACTCACAAGCTGTGTGACCTCAGGCTGGCTACCACACCTCTCTGAGGCTCAGTTTCCTCACCATTAACTTGGAAGATGAAAACAGAATCCAGCCCAAAGGGTTGATGTGAGTGTTGGATGGGATAAAAATCACAGTAAATGTTTAGGGAATGGGAAGTACATTTTTAGGGAGGCAGCAGGTTAGCAAGAACAATGAGTCAGCTGCTTCCCTTGTGTCCATCAGAATGCTGACAGCTGCCCGTCACTCAGAGGAGGTACAGCTTTGTCTGGATCCAGGGCTAAATAAGACCCCCCTCTGGAGGGCCACTCCAATGCCACTCTACCCACCTCCCAGGCCTTACCAGGAGGTAGAGTAGTGTAATGGAAGGGCACAGGACTGGGAGTCAGTCTTGGCTGGGGGACTTCAGCTACATCAGCTACTTTCTCTGGCCTCAGCTGAAGAGGAAGCCTGGATGGAGCTTTAAAAAACCAGCCAGTTCTATGGCTCTCAAACTAAGCTGCAGGAAACAGGTATCCCAGGGGCCGTGACACTCACACGGGGGTGTTGATGGGGATCTCCTCACCAGCCCAGGCTACTCTGCTGACTTCTGATTTTATATGTTAAAATTCATTAAAAATAAGTTTATATTAGTAAAGAATGGTTGCCTTGATCATTGTGCTCTTTTAAGAACTATCTATATTGGATCAAATGGACAACAGCAACTCAAAAGATTAGATAGGACACTTAGGGGGCACTGGGTTTATGTTAATGGGGAGGAACAACTCAGAAAAGTAGAGTGAGAATTGTCACACAAGTTGAAGAATGTAATCGATATCACTGAATTGTACATGTACAAATTGTTCAATTGGTGCATGTTCTGCTGTGTATATTGTCAACGGCAACAACAAAAAGTAAAATAAAATTTGAAAGTAGGTTTATGCTATAAGTAAGAAAGGAGGGCCGTGGTGGTTCAGTAGCAGAATGCTCACTTTCCATGCGGGAGACCTGAGTCTGATTCCTGGCCAGTGCACCTCACGCACAGTCACCACCTGTCTGTCAGTGGAGGCCTGGGTGTTGCTATGATGCTGGACAGATTTCAGCACAGCTTCCAGACTAAGAAGGACTAGGAAGAAAGGCCGGGCAACCTATGTCCAAAAATCAGCCGGTGAAAACCCTCTGGATCACAATGATCTGATCCTGTTGTGCATGGGGTTGCCATGAGTCCGGGTCAGTTCAACAGCAGCTAACAGCAACAACAATAATGTAAGTAAGAAAAGTTTGATAATTGCTTCTGTAGCCAATGGTCCCTTGGTTTACGTGGAGGTGGTGAGGACTGTGTTCTGTCTCCAACGGCATTGTTCTCAAATGCATCTGATGGTGAGCCTCCTTCCTCCATGGCCCCCCGTTGCCTGTAGATTCCTGGCATTCAAGGCCTCCCCCATCTGACCCTACCTACCATCCAGCTCCCTCGCACCTCTCCTCCCACGCCTTTGGTGCTCCATTTGTTAAGCTCCATGCCATTCTCTGAATGTATTAGATGTGGTTCAGCATCTTTATCTTTGCTCATTGTGGTCCCCCTCCGTCCACACCTAGAATGCTGTTCATCACCTCCTCCACACAGTCCCATCCTGTACTTATTCTTCTAGGTCAAGCTTAAATGTTCTCTTACATCAGAAGGTTTTCATTTTGATCCCTCCAGGCAGAAGTAAGCAATTTTATTCATGTATTCAAATACTTGTTGTGTACCATGGAGTCAATTCTGACTCATCATGACTCTATACGATAGAGTAAAACTGTCCATACGGTTTTCTTGGTTGTAATCTTTATGGGAGAGGACCTCCTGGATGTTTCTCCCAAGGAGCTGCTGGGTGGGGTTGAACTGCCAACCTTTTGGTTAACAGCTGAGCACTTAACCGTAGTGCCACCAGGGCTCCTTTAGCACTTTGTCGTTGTTTGCCACTGAGTCAATTCAGACTCACAGCGACCCCATGTGACAGAGTAGAACTGCCCCATAGGGTTTTCTAGGCTGTAATCTTTATGGAAGCAGATTGCTACATCTTCCTCCCACAGAGTGGCTGGTGGATTTGAACGACTAACTCTTTGGTTAGCAGCAAAGTATTTACCCACTGCACCACCAGGTCTCCTTTAGCATTTCAGTGAGTGCTTATTATGCTTATTATGGGGAAAACAGGTGGACAAAAGGAGGCATAGTCCCTACCTTCCTGGAGTTTACAGTCCAGTTGGAGAGACATATAGCAATCAAATTAATACTAACTAGGATTATATTATAATATAGTACAGAATTATAAGAATATATTTAGGAATTTAAATTAGTGCCCCTAATGAAAGAAACAATCCCTGGAGAAGGACATCATGCTTGGTAAAGTAGAGGGCCAGCTAAAAAGAGGAAGACCCTTAATGAGATGGATTGACACAGGGCCTGCAACAATGGCCTCAGGCATAACAATGATTGTGAGGATGGCTCAGGTTGGGGCAGTGTTTCATTTTGTTGTACACAGGGTCTCTACGAGTCAGAGCTGACTCAATGGCACCTAACAACAACAACAATGAAAGAAACAGTCTCTAGGAGAATGCATAGCAAAGGTTTCTGACCTAGATTGGGTTTCAGGGAGGACTTCCTGGAGGAAGTGATGCTGAAAGACTAGGGCCATTAGCCAGATGTGTGGGAAATGGGGAGAACAGCATGTGCAAAGGTCCTGTGGCAGGACCAGTGGTGTCCAGTGACTACATATCCTCATCTGCCCCAGTCAACCCCAGTTATCTCAGTTTATTTATTATTATACCCTCTTTCTCTCTCCAGAAGTGGCCCAATTTAGAAGATAAATTATATGGTTGCCCTAGGATTGGGATCCTTTGGGGGAATGTAAAGAAGCCCAGGCATTAGAACTGGAGAGAAAAAAGGGGCTAAGGCTGGAGAGGTTAGCATGGGTAGGACAACGTGGGCCTTGAAGGCTGGGGAAGGAGTTCAATCTTTGTCCTAAGAACAATGAGAAAACCTTTGCAGGGTTTCAGACAGGGTATGCACCAGGATCTGGTTTGCTTTCCAAAAAGATATCCCCCTCTTTGTTCTCCCAAAGTATTCTGCCCATCCACACTTGAGTATCCACCCTATATATTACAGGTTATGGTTTCCATATCTCTTCTCCTCCTAGACTTCAGGAGGGCCAATAAGAACCTCCCATGGGTCCGTCTTCATGTTCTTTTTTCTTGCTGGAGGTTGGTGCCCAGGATATCTTGGAAATCATGGTATTATACATTGAATGGTATTTCTCAAAAGATAATGCTGACTTTCTAACCCCTAATACCTGTGAATGTGACCTTGTTTAGAAACAGTGTCTTAACGACGTTATCAGTTAACATGAGGTCATATTGGAGTAGGATGGATCCTCATCCAATCTGAGTCTGGTCCTTTTAAAAGAGAAGAGACACAGAGTGACAGAGGAAGGATGGCTGTGCGAGGCTGCATCCACAAGCCAAGGAATGCCGGCAGTTGTAAGAAGCTGAGAGAGAAGAGAAAGTATCTTCCCCTTTGCGGGCCTCAAAGACATGTTCATTTGTTCTCCCAGCCTCCAGAACGGTGAGATGATAAATTTCTGTTCTTATAAGACTCCCTGTTTGTAATGTCTTTGTTACAGCAGGCCTAGGAAACTAATACACATGGCATAACAAAAATAACAAGTTGCTATTGGGTTGATTCCTACTCGTGGCGACCCCATGTGGACAGAGTAAAACTGTGTTTGTAGGTTTTCCAATGGCTGGTTTTTTGGATGCAGATCACCAGGCCTTTCTTTTGAGGCACCTCTAGGTTTTAAACTCCAACCTTTCAGGTAGTAGTAGCGTGCTTAATCATTTGCACCAGACAGGGACTCCTACACATGGCATGTCGTTGTTGTTAGGTGCCATCAAGTCGATTCTGACTCATAGCGACCCTCTGTACGACAGAACTTAACAGTGCCTGGTCCTGCACCATTCTCACAATTGTTGCTATGTTTGAGCCCATTGTTGCAGCCACTGTGTCAATCCATCTCGTTGAGTGTCTTCCTCTTTTTGGTTGACCCTCTACTTTACCAAGTATGATGTCCTTTTCCAGGGACTGGTTCCTCCTGATAGCACGTCGGAAGTACTTGAGAAGAAGTCTCACTTCTAAAGAGCATTTTGGCTGTGCTTCATCCAAGACAGATTTGTTCATTCTTCTGGCAGTCCATGGTATATTCAATATTCTTTGCCAACACCATAATTCAAAGGCATCAGTTGAAGTTGTCAAGGATTTCATTTTACTTGGACCCACAATCAACACCCATGGAAGCAGCAGTCAGGAAATCAAACAGCATATCACACTAGGCAAACCTGTTGCAAAAGACTTCTTTAAAGTGTTACAAAGCAAAGATGTCACTTTGAGGACTAAAGTACGCCTGACCTAAGCCATGGTATTTTCAGTTGCCTCATATGCATGCGAAAGCTGGGCAATGAATAAGGAAGACACATGGCTTAGCAACTATCAATTTAGGCAGAATTCTCCTCCCCACTCCCTACCCTGGGCCAACCGGAAACCTCTTCGTATGGTTTCTGTGAACGAAGAACTAACTCTTAGGATGTCTGAGCCATTAGAAAGGTTTTGGAAATATTCAAAAGGAAAATAACTATTGAGCTCAGGCCATGTACCAGGTCCTGTATGTTTTATAGACACTATTTCCTTTAATCCTTACCATATCCACATTATAGACAAGGAAATGAAGGCTCAGAGAGATGAAAAAATCTGAAGTGCATGCAGCTAATGCCTAGAAGAGCTGGGATTTGAATTCAGGAACGTCTGACTCCAAAGGCAAAGCTCTTAAACACCAACTATGGAATTCCTGGAGTTATTAGGTGGTACAGAAGATGGATGTGCTCGACTGCTAATTGAAAGGTTGGAGGTTTGAGTCCACCCAGAGGTACCTTGGAAGAAAGGCCTGGTGATATACTTCTGAAAAATCAGCCATTGAAAACCCTAGGGAGCACAGTTTTACTCTGACACACATGGGGTCACCATGAAATGGAGTCGACTTGATTGTAACTGGTTTTATGAAATTACCAGCCCTCGGTTTCTCTTTCATCGGCTGGTGCAGGCAGAATCTCCCCACCTCGTGGACCCAGGGTTTACGCTGGCCATTTCCAGGGTAGGCAGTGCTTCCTCAGAGCAGATTCTGGGGTAGGGAGGTGGGTGGAGGCAATGGGGGTGTCCCCTACCCGCATGCCCGGCCTCTGGCCCCACTCTCTACATCTAGTACCCATGTCAGGCAAGGGGAGGTGGTATTTCTTTCACCCGCCTGCATTTTGGCAGGTTCGGTAAAGAGAAATGCTCCTAGATTCATTTAAAAGTCTAAGCAGGGACAGCACAAATTATTAGTGTTTGAAATATTTATAAAGTCTCTTGTTTGCCATGGCGTAGGAAGTGATAGACCACAAATAAAAGGAAGTTGTGGATGCGACGCACAGGGAGAGGGATGAAGAGGGAAGAGAAGCTTGTCTGCCTACTGCTGCGCTACACGCAAAGGCTGTGGGTTTCATCCTGCATTTGCTCAAACTGACTTCCTTCCTATCCCTCCCTCCGCACCACCACCCTTAAAATCAACCCCAGACGCTGAAACCGAAGCTTCAAAATCACAAACAATTAACATTAGGGGAAGTTGGTTGAAGGGTATATGGAGACTCTCTGTATTATTGTTTTTAAAATTTTAAAACTTTTCTCGTAGTCTAACGATTATTTCTGGGTCTCTGGGTAGCGCAAATAGTTAAAGCACTTGTCAGCTAACCATAAAAGCTGGTGGTTCAGGTCCACCTGGAAGTACCCAGGAAGAAAGGCCTGGTGATCTCATGGCATCACCATGAGTCAAGGTATACTAACTGGCAACTGGTTACTGGTTAGAATTATTTCCAAATAAAACGATTAGTATCGTAAAACATAAACTCACACAATATTTGAGATGGAAGAGATAATGGAGAAAAATTTACTTTTTCATTTGATAGGTAGAAAAACTGAGGCCCAAGGGTGTGAGGCTCAAAGTCACCCAGTTGAATCAAAGACAAGAATCAAGGTCTTCTGACTCCCATCCTAGACCCCGCCCCCCTTTTCAAACGTTCTACCACTTCAAAGAGCAAGCCAACTACTTAGAAAAAGGGTGTTCTGGCTCTGACTTGGGAATCATATGGTTCTGATTCATTCATTCATTCATTCACTAACTGTACTAATACTGTGCTGCATACAGGAGACAGAGCAGTGAGCAAGACGGAGATGGCCCGGCCTTCAAGGATCTAGGAAAAGATGTGGATTCAGTTGAAGTTTAGTTTCCACCTGACCTTACAAGGAGCTCTGGAGCGTGAATAGCACTGCAGGGTTGTCCTACCCTGAAGCAAGGAGGCTTATCTTTTACATCCTTGTGTTACTCAGTTACTGGCTATGGGACACCCCAGGAGAAAGGTGTATCCTCCCAGGTATTTCCAGATGAGGTGGCTCTTGTTGTTGTTGTTGGGTCCATGGAGACGATTCGGACTCATAACAACCCTGTGTGACAGAGTAGAACTGCTCCATAGGGTTTCCTAGACAGTAATTTTTACGGGAACAGATCACCAGGTCTTTTCTCCATGGAGCCGTTGGGTAGGTTCCAACCACCAACCTTGTGGTTAGCAGCTGAGTCTTAGCCACTGTGCCACCAGGGCTCCTTTGGCTCTTAATAGTTGAGGACTATTCTCAGGAGCAGAATCAGCAGACAACACAACATCTGGGGGAGAGGGGATACACTAGCCTTGTGAAGGGGGTTTGGGTGGGGCACCAACAGGGTCAACTGTATGGGAAACTGGAGCTTAGTCTTCACTGAGACACTGGTGGAAATAGTAAAGAATTCTCAACTCAGTGTGATCATAACCTGTGAGGCAATGGAGTCATTACTGAAGACTGTTGTTGGGTGCTGTTGAGTCAATTCTGAATCATAGTGATTCTGTAAGACAGAGTAGAACTGCCCCATTGGGTTTCCTAGGCTGTAATCTTTAGGGCGACAGATCACTAGGTCTTTTCTCCCATAGAGTTGGTGAGTTCAAACCGCCAACATTTCGGTTAGCAGCTGAGCACTTAACCATTGTGCTAACCAGGGCTCCTCTTACTGAAGGCTACTCCCTCCAATTAAAAAACAACAACAACAACAAAAAAAACCTGTTGCCATTGAGTTGCTTCTGACTCATGGCATGTATTATAGAGTAGACTTGTTCCATAGGGTTTTCAAGGCTGCGAGCTCTTGGAAGCAGATAGCCAGGCCTTTCTTCTGTGAAGCCACTGGGTGGGTTCAAACCACCAACCTATAGTTTAGTAGTTGAGCACAAACTGTTTGCACCCCTTAGATACCTTGGAAGGCTACTCCCAGGGGAAGTTAATTCCCCGACACCTCCAGCCTGGCTTTTGTGCAGCCATGGGGAGCTCCAGCAGACTGGGTAGGTCCTCAGGCAAAGAGACCCATGTGATGGAGAGTGGGAGTTGGGCAGATGTGCCCAGAGATGGGGAGTGTAAAAGAGATGTGAGTGTGTGGAACATCAAGATCACCTGTTACACATGGCCTGGGCCCACTAGGTTTGTGTCACAGAAATGTGGAATCGGGAAATCAGGAATTGGCGTCTGTTGGCTGGGGGACCCAAGCAAGAAAATCACAGTGAGTGGAGGCTGGGGACGTCGTTGCGATGGCCTTCTGCATGCTAAACCTATGTGGGCATTCACACAAGGTGTCACTGGAGGAGATGGCTGGGATATAAAGTGGGGAAGGGGGAGCTGTGTACACAGTCGTTGCTGTTGTTGGGTGCCATCGAGTCAATTCCAACTCATGGAGAGCCCATGTGTCAGAGTAGAAGTGCCCCATAGGATTTTCCAGATCCTGGTGGCACAGGGGTTAAGTGCTCAGCTGCTAACCAAAAGATTGGCTGTTGGAACCCATCAGCAGTTTTGTGGGAGAAAAACTTCACGATCTGCTCCTCAAGATCGCAGCCTAGGAAACGTTATAGGGCAATTCTACTCGGTCGTATGGAGTCGCTACGAGATGGAATTGACTCAATGGCACCTAACAACAAGAACAACAATCTTTATGGAAGCATATCACCAGGTATTTCTCTCTCTGGTGGATCTGCTGGGTGGGTTCAAATCGCCAACCTTTTGGTTAGCAGCTGAGGGCTTAACTGTTGTACCACCAGGGCTCCTTTGTATGCACAGAGAAGTTGGGAAGTCACTCAGGTAGAGGCGTGGCTGGCCAGGGAGCCTACCTGGTTCTGATCATTCATTCATTCTACAGGTATTTATTGGAGGAAGTGCTTCGGCTGCTAACCAAAAGGTCGGCAGTTCGAATCCACCAGGTGCTCCTTGGAAACACTATAGGGCAGTGCTACTCTGTCCTATAGGGTCACTATGCATCAAAATCAACTTGACGGTAATGGGCTTTTTTTTTTTTTTTTCTTTTTAGGTGCAAATGGTTAACACCCTTGGCTGCTAGCCAAAAGGTTGGAGGTTCAAGTTTATCCAGAGATGCCTCAGAAGAAAGGCCAGGCGATCTACTTCTGAAAATCAGCCATTGAAAACCCTATGGAGTCTTCTCCATGGCAACTGGTATACCATGCCAAGAATTGTGCTAGGTGCTTGGAATATGAAGGATGAACAGGACAGATGAGGTTCCTGCCCTTTTAAAGGGAGTTCATATTCTCTGTATGTGTCTGGAGTTGTAAGAATTAAATAAATAAAGATAGTTTCAGATGCAGGTATATTTAGAAAGCAAATCTACGGGGTGCTGAATGGAGAGTACAGGGGATACTTTTGACACCATGAGCATGGAGAGACTTTCTGATCACTCCCACTTTACAGATGAGTAAACTGAGGCTTAGAGGTTAAGTAGCTTGCCCAAGCACATTCAGCTAGTGAGTGGACTCTTTTGTAGATTCCAAGTCTGCCTCCTTGCAGCTTCTACTCATTGGCTCTGCTTTTGTGTCTTGAGGCAACACCAAGCAAGTTCACACTTCTTCTCTGCTCATCAGTCATGGTGTGATTTGGAGGCAGTGGCCCTACCCCTCCTAAGTCCTGGCCCAGCCTCTTGTTGGCATATACTGCCCATAGGATAGGCCATGGCTGATGGCTCTGGGGCCAGCACCCCGTGGTAGCCCAGAGAGTGCAGGCGAGGACGGTGGCTCCAGAGACAGTAAGCCCTGTCTGTCCTACCACTTGCTCACATGTGACCTCGAGTGAGTGACCTGCTCTCTCTGAGCCTCAGTACCTCCCTCTGTCAAATGCCCATGCCAGTTATGTCTGCCTCCTGGCATTCTTGTAAAAGTCTTGGCACTGTGCCCAGAACAGAGTAAACACTCAATAAACGCTGGGTGGTGGCAGCCGTTTCCCCCAAGTATTCTGATCACCTGTCAGGGGTCCAATGGGCCAGGGAGAACAAGGACCATCAGCCTTGGTCTCCAAGGTCCTCAAAACTGAGTCACCCTGGACCAATGGCAGAGGTGGGGTAGAGAGGATTTTCTGATTCCGGGTCAGGACTGTCATAGCCAATTAGGGAAGTCAGAAGGATGACTGCCTGCAGCACCCAAGCAAATGGACGTGGCAGCCAGTGAAGGGGACAGCTCATGCTGACCTTAAACTCGAAAGTTGCTGCCCACATCTGCAGCTAAATAAACCAAGTAAATCATGCTGGCAGATAGATAATTAAATAATTATCAGGCACTTAATAACGAGGAGTGGGTGTTCTGAATTACCATATTAGACAGTGTCTTTGAGGACTAATTGTTGCATTACATCAGAGTTACTCATTCATTATTCTTGTCATTTCGGGTGATAATTTGCACTTTAGGAGACAGCGACAATTTTAGCAGGCAATTAGAGACGTGTCAGGCCTGGCCCCAGGAGTTACTGTCACAATTATTGCCTTTTTTCCAGTGTCCTCATTTGCAGCCTTGTATTTAAGGGGATTTGGGTAATTCCAGGCTTGAGCAAAACAACCAGCCCGTGGGACATGGCAGGGCGAGGACACAGCACTGTCGTCGACAGAGCAAAGGACTGTTTCCAAGAAGTGGAGGGCACAGCCTGCGTAGTGGGTGAAGGTGAGTGGAGGGTTCTTGCTGGCTGCTGGAAGTCACATGCAGTGACTGAATCCCATGGTTCTACCTCCCAAATTGTTCTTGAAACCACCAGCCCTCTCCTGGCTCCGTGTCACCCACCCAACCCAGCCCCTTGTCACAAAGCTCAACTGAACCTTTGCAGTGATCACTTTACAGGTCTCAGGGAAGTAGAAGGGGAGACAGAAGAGAGGAAAGCAAAGCAGAAAGGATGAAACAAGAGAAGAGAAGGAGGAGAACAGAGGCAGGGAAGGAAGAGAGGAGAAGGGAAGGTAGAGAGAAAAAAGAAAGAAATGAGGAAGAAAGAGAAAAGAGGAAGGAGGAGAGAGAAAGAACAGGGTGAAGGAAAAAGAGAAAGAAGAGTTTGAAAGAGGCGGGGAGACGAAGATCTGGGCAAAGAGAGGGGAGAAAGGTAAGAGAAAGAGAAATCAGGCTGGAGAGTAAGGAGGGGGAGAGAGACGGGAAGGGGAAGGAAGGAGGCAGGGAGATTGTACATGTAAGTTATATTTGAAACCCAATTGTTTTTTTCCTCACTGTTTGGAGCATTTACATTTTAGTAAAATCCAATGCCTGGGTTCATTTAGCCACAGTTGGCCTCCTTGACCTTGGGCCTTGAGAACACACACCTCATAAAATACTTTTGACTGGCTAAATAGTGAAAATTTGGAAAAATAAAGCATTATTGGACATGAACACAAAACTCTGCAAGAAGAGAAGGCTGGATTTCAGTCCCCAAAGCAGCCGTTCCTCAGCTCTGTCCTTTGACACCAGACGAGAAACTTCAATGGCTTCTCTCCTTGGTTTAGCCAAGTTATCAGCTCAGGACACATCTGCGCCCCAGGAAGAGTCCGGAGGCAGCAAAACTAGTGCTTGAGACCATGGGTTTTGGGTCTCAGTTCTGCCACTGGCTAGCTGTGCGATCTTGGGCAAATCACATCTCTGAGATCTTCACTTTCCTCCCTCTAAGGCTGATATTGACAGAGTCTATGGAGAAAATATTAAACAACACAGCATATGATCGAGAACTGATGGTACTGAAGAAGAAATCCAAGCTGCACTGAAGGCATTGGTGAAAAACAAGGCTCCGGGAATCGACAGAATACCAACTGAGATGTTTCAACAAACGGATGCAGCACTGGAAGTGTTCACTCGGCTATGCTACGAAATTTGGAAGACAGCTACCTGGCCAACAGATTGGAAGAGATCCATATTTGTGCCCATTCCAAAGAAAGGTGATCCAACAGAATGCAGAAATTATCAAACAATGTCATTAATCGTTAATATCACATACAAGTAAAATTTTGCATAAATTATTCAAAAGCAGCAGTACGTCAATAGGGAACTGCCAGAAAGAGAAGTGGGATTCAGAAAAGGACATGGAGCGAGGGTTATCATTGCTGATGTCAGATGGATCTTGGCTGGAAACAGAGACTATCAGAAAGATGTTTACCTGTATTTTATTGACTATACAAAGGCACTGGACCGTGAGGGTCATAATAAATTATGGATAACACTGCAAAGAATGAGAATTCCAAAACACTCAATTGTGCTCATGAGGAACCGATACATAGAAGAAGAGCTAGTTGTTTGAACAGAACAAGGGGATACTGCAAGGTTTAAAGTCGGGAAGGGTGTGTGTCAGGGTTCTGTCCTTCCACCATACTTACTTAATCTGTATGCTTAGCAAATAATCTGAGAAGCTGGACTATATGAAGAAGCATGGAGCATCAGGATTGGAGGAAGACTCATTAACAAACTGTGATACGCAGACGACACAACCTTGTCTGTTGAAAGCTAAGAGGACTTGGAGCACTTATTGATGAAGATCAAAGACTACAGCCTTCAGCATAGATTATACCTCAACATAAAGACAACAAAAGTCCTCATGACTAGACCAATAAGCAACATCATGATAAATGGAGAAAATATTGAAATTGTCAAGGATTTCATTTTACATGGATCCACAATCAATGCCCATGGAAGTAGCAGTTAAGAAATCAAATAATGTTTTGCACTGGACGTATCTGCTGCAAAAGACCTCCTTAAAGTGTTAAAAAGCAAATAAGTCACTTTAAGGACTGAGGTGCGCCTAACCCAAGCCGTGATGTTTTCAATTGCCTCATATGCATGTGAAAGCAGAACAAGGAATAAAGAAGACTGAAGAAGAATTGATGCCTTTTAATTATAGTGTTGGTGAAAAATACTGAATATACCATGGACTGCCAGAAGAACGAAAAAATCTGTCTTGGGAAGTACAGCTAGAGTGCTCCTTAGAAGGAGGTAGGGTGAGACTTCATCTCACATACTTTGGACATTTATCAGGAAGGACCAGTCCCTGGAGAAGGGCATCATGCTTGGTAAAGTAGAGGGTCAGTGAAAACGAGGAAGACCCTCAATGAGATGAATTGACATAGTGGCTGCAGCAATGGGCTCAAATATAACAACGGTTGTGAGGATGGTAGTGTTTTGTTCTGTTGTGCATAGGGTCACTTTGAGTCAAAATCAAGTTGATGGCATCTAACAACAACAACAACAAAGCTGATATGGTCATAGTCATTGCTGAGCTTTGACGAGATTAAGTATATCAAGAATTTAGCATAAAACCTGACATAAAGAAAGTGCTTGTTAATAAGTGAGCTACTGTTGTTCTTCTTTTTAAAAATTTGGATTATTAGGTTGAAGCTGTTGGAATCTAACCCTCCTGTGGTTTTGATTGGGACCCACCATCACTCATGGTTAGAAGGTAATTCTGGTTTTTGGTCTGCTTCCCATGGAGATAGTCCCTAAGAGGACTTTGAAATTCTACCTTAACCTCACTTCTTAGGACATCATGTCCTTGTCCCCTACATCACAAGTCCACCTGCTGACTGGGACATAGGAAGCGGGGACATACATAACATGTACTAGGCATTTACTGCCAGAGCCCTGGTGGCACCATGGTTAAGAGCTTGGCTGCTATCCAAAAGGTCAGCAGTTCAAATCCACCAGCCACTCCTTGGAAACCCTAAGGGGCAGTTCTTCTCTGTCCTATAGAGTTGCTATGAGTTGGAATCAACTCATTGGCAATGGGTTTGGTTTTGGGTTGTTTTTTTTTTTGGCATTTTCTGAGTGTCAAGTCCTGTGCCAACCACTAAACTTCCATCATTTCATTTAAGCCTCTGAAGTAGTCATAATTATTCCCGTTTTACAGATAAGGAGACTGAGGGTAAGAGAAGTGGCGAAGCTTCTTTAGGGTGGTACGGCTAGAAAATGACGGAGCCCAGATTTGAACTTGACTCTTGATCTTCTTGCATTCCTCACCACCTCCTAAGACACAACATCATCCCCCTGTGTGGCCATTCAACAGGAGAGAGATCCGGGAAGCAGTACTTGGAATCCTTTCCTGTACCAAGAGTTGGCTTCATACTTCATACAGAAAAATGTACTTTTCTTCAAGTACTTTTAAAATTAAATTTGAAGAAAAACACAAACCATTGAAAAGTAAAAGCAACTGCGGGCAATGCGTTTTAACAATATGTGTATCTATCAGTCCACCACCTGTCTGTCAGTTTGTTGTACTGTGGTAGCTTGCATGTTGCTATGGTGCCAGCAGGGCCACCCATGGTGGACAGGTTTCAGTGGAGCTTCCAGACTAGGATAGGCTAGGAAGAAAGACCTGGCAATATACTTCCAAAAATCATTCAATGAGAGCTTTATGGATCACAACAGAACACGTCTGACTCTCTTGCTTTGCACATGCCACCAAACCGGTTACCTTCGAGCCAATTCTGACTCATAGTGACTCTATAGGACAGAGTAGAACTGCCCCCACAGAGTTTCCAAGGAGTGGGTGGTGAATTCAAACTGCTGACCTTCAGGTTAGTAGCCGACCACTTAACCACTATGCCACCAGGGCTCCCCCATGCCACTAGGAGAGATCAATTGCTAAGAGAAGACAACATGTTTGAAGCAGAGGGCCAACAAGGGTGAGGGAGACCCTTAGTGAGATGGATTGTTACAACAGCTGTGACGATGGACTCAAACACGCTGGCAATCATGAAGATGATGCAGAATTGGGCACCCTTGTTTCTGTTGTACCAAAATCCAAACCAAATACGTTGCCATGGAGTCGATTCTGACTCATAGTGACCCTATAGGACAGAGTAGAACTGCCCCATAGGGTTTCCAGGGAGTGACTGGTGGATTCGAATTGACTTGATTGTAACTCATGGTGACATACACACACACATGCATAAACTAAATGCAGTTAATTACGTTAAAACCACAGTAAATCTGACAGAAGCAGATTAACACGATGGTCAAAACTGCAGGAAATATAGTATTTTTAAAAAGAATAAATCCAGCCAATTACAGATTTATGTTGATGCCAGCACAGTTACCACAGTTTTACAATAATCGTTGATCAATCAAAGTTTTATGACAAAACTATAATTTTTACGTGTTTCACCCTCACCTCAAAGTTTCCTCGTTTGCTTAATTCCCAGAATGCGATTCTGTAAATCTTTCTCTCTGCGATATTAAGTAGATAATAAGAATGCTATGTAAGATTTGCTTATGGTTTAAACCACAGCTGCAAATAATTTATAATTAGGGCAAAATCTAAGACAAAACATTATTAAAGTCAAAACCCGCTGTAAATTGGCCCGGGCTGCTTGGGTGTTTAGCAATTTATTGGGGTTTGATGATAGTATTTCCTCTGGTGAGATTCAAGGGGTCAGCTGACACGAAGGAGGATATTTATGATTAAGGAGACTGTGGAAATCACTGGGGTGTCCTTGGTGGCATCATCTAAGGGGAATGACAGGCGTGACTCCATGCCCCATCTTCAAAGGCAAAACCCCAAGGGTGGGTCCTTCCAGGCAAGACCGCCATAGCAGAGAGGGTGGTAGTCTCCCCTGCTCCACCACAGGCCATTTCCTTGGAGTTTTCCTTTCAAGAAGTTATTTGGAGTAAGCCCAACCATTACAGAATCATTCATGCAACATGCATTTACTGAGCTCCAACTCTGCAAAGGGTGTGCTCCCATAGAGTTTGCTTTCTAGTGAGGAAGAGGCAGAAACTAAATAAATAGGCAAACATAATATATTTTCAGGTGATAATGACTGCTAGGAAGAAAACCCATTCAGGTAAGGTGGCGCAGAGGGATGCTGGTGGGAGGTTGGAGGGATGCTGGTGGGAGGTTGGAGGGATGCTGGTGGGAGCTTGGGAGAGATGCTGGTGGGAGACAGGAAAAGATGCTGAGGGGTGGTGATGAGGGATGCTGGTAGGTGTGGAAGGATGCTGGTAAGAGGTAGGAGGGATGCTGGTGGGGTCCATTTTCAATAGGATGGCCAGGGAAGGCTTTCTGGTGGAGGTGGTATTTTTTCAGAGACATAGATGAGGAGCAAGCCATGGAGATGTCTGGGGAAAAGGCATCCCAGGAGGACAGATAGGTAAGTGCAGAGGCCTTGACGAGAGAGTGTCCCCAGCATGAGTGAGGGACAGTGAGGAGCCCAGTGTGATTGGAGCAGAGTGAACAATGGGACGGGGGGATAGGAGGCCAGGGAGGCAGTGGAGCCAACAGTGCAGGACCTTGTAGGTCACTGGAGGACTTTGGCTTTCACAGGGACGGGAGGCCACCAGAGAGTTTTGAGCCAGGTAGTGACCGATCAGATGAACACTTTCTTTTTCTTTTTCTTTTTTTGCCTGCCCTCTCTTTTTTTTTATTGTTGTACTTTAAGTGAAAGTTTCCAATTCAAGTTCGTCTCTCATACAAAAATTGAAACATACATTGTTATGTGACCCTAACTGCTCTCCCTGTACTGTGACAGTATACTCCTTTCCACCCCTGCTTTCCTGTGTCCATTCAACCACCTCCTGACCTTCTCTGCCTTCTCATCTCGCCTCCAGACAGGAGCTGCCCATTTAGTCTCATGTATCTACTTGAGCTAAGAAGCACACTCTTCACGAGTATCATTTTATGTCCCATAGTCCAGTCCACTCTTTTTCTGAAGAGTTGACCTCGGGAATTGCTTTCATTCTGGGATAACAGAGAATCCGGGGGCCATGCTTTCTGGGGTTCCTCCAGTCTCAGTTGGACCATTAAGTTTGGTCTTCTTACTAGAATTTGAGTTCTGCACCCCACCTTTCTCCTGCTCCATTCAGGACTCTCTGTTGTGTTCCCTGTCAGGGCGGTCGTTGGTGGTAGCCCGGCACCATCCAGTTCTTCTGGTCTCAGGCTGATGGAGTCTCCGGTTTATGTGGCCCTTTCTGTCTCTTGGGCTAATACTTTCCTTGTGTCTTTGGTGTTCTTCATTCTCCTTTACTCCAGGTGGTTGGCACCAATTGATGCATCAGATGAACACTTTCAATGGATTGTTCTGGCTGCTCTTTGTAGAACAGACTATAGGGGCAGCAGTAAGAACAGAGAGTTGAGGTGGGAGGGCTTTCATGGCACCCCGGTGTGAGAAGGACGTGGTGTGGACTGGGCAGTCATGGTAGAGAGGTGAGGGGTCATGGCATTTGGGATATTTTTTGTAGTATAGTTTACAGGACTTGCTGATAAACTGGATATTGGGTTTGACAAAGAGAAAGAAGTAAAGGATAAGTCCTAGGTATTTGGCAAGAGCAACTGGGTGAACAGTGGTGCTATTACCGGCAATGGGGAGGCCTCAGGGAGTACTGAGAGGTTGGAGATAGAGTGGTGTGGCGTGCTTGAGATTTGAGATGCCGATAGTGTCCAGACAGAGATGTCAAGCGGGCGGTTGAATATGTAAGTCTGGAGTTGGGCAAAGAGAAGTCAGGTTGGAGACATAAATTTTGAAGCTATCAGCCTAAAGATGGTTTTAAAACCATGAGCTCACCAGGAACTGAGGACAGATAAGTGTGAGGGGGCATCTGTGGCTGAGTCCTAGAGCTCCAACATGGAGACTGGAGAACAGGAGAAACGACATGGAAAAGGAGCTGTCATTGGCATTGGAAGAAACTGAAGAGAATGGGGTGTCCTGAAGGAGAGAAAAACCAACCACGGCATTTGGGATATTTTTTGTAGTAGAGTTTACAAGACTTGTTGACACTGTCTTGTCAAGGCCTCTGCACTTACTGATCTGTCCTCCTGGGATACCTTTTCCCCAGACATCCCCATGGCTGACTCCTCATCTATGTCTCTGAAAAAATACCACCTCCACCAGAAAGCCTTCCCTGACCACCTTATTAAAAATGGACCCTACAAGCATCCCTCCTGCCTCCCATGGGCATCCTTCCTACCTCTCACCAGCAACCTCCCACCCTTCCCAGCATCCCTTCCACTCCCTACCAGCATCCCTCCCACTCCCTACCAGCATCCCTCCCCATCTCCCACCATGGTGAAGTCATCAACTGTATCAAATACTGCCGAGAGATCCGGTAAGATGAGTCATGAGACTTGATCATCAGCAAGCTTGGCATCCAGAGCTCCGGATTCTTGGACCACATGATGACATTTCATCATCAACCTTCACTGAGAAACATTCCAAGAACCAAGGTATCAAAGTTGTTTTATTTCTTGGAGACACATCATTGAGGAACATTTTCCACCATATCACAGCTGCCTCAATATGAGCACCCATGGGAAGAATTTCTCTCAGGAGAATATCAAGAAAATCTGTTTCTTGAACAACTGGCTAAATTTCCCATCTTTAAGCTCCTTGATTCCGATTTCCTTCTTTACTTTGGCCACTAGTTGCCTAGCAACTGATAAGACAGCACTTTTGTGTGCTGAACTTACTTCTGGCTCCAAACTATTTTTTATTTTTATTTTTCCTTCACCCTGGTTACCTTGTCTATTTTCTTTTAATTCTTTCCAAATGTGCGTATTTCTCTCTAACGTGTGTATTTCTGGTGTGTAATCACTGCAAACAATTTTTGGAACCATATTGGGGGGTAAAAAGTGTAGACATTCCTAAGCCTTGATTTAGAACTTAAACACTCATGATGGAGAGGATGTACACCTGGGCAGGGAGCCAGGAGAGATCTAGTCTAGTTCTGGCTTTGCCACTAAAGAGCTGTGTGACTATGACAAATAAATTGTCCTCTTTGAGCCTCAGCTACTTTTACTATCACATGCGGGGGTGATATCACATACTAGCTCAGGGTTAACAAATGGGAGGCACACATGCAGCTAGCCCCATGGCAGACATCACTAATCAATAAGGCACTCTTTGCCTTTGAGCTAAAACAAGACATCAGAATCCTTCTTAACACAGTACCCAGGCCTCAGCTACCAACTCATAGGAGTTGGCTTGCTAAATGAAACCAGTTTGCAATCCAAGACTAAATAAAGTCTCAAAGTGAGATTGATTGCTGGCCGTGAACTAGAACCGAATGTTTGTTAGGGAGTGTCTGTAGTGGCATTCCGTTGTTCTCAGGATAAAAGTCCCAAACCGAGGGGTGGCAAGGCATTGTGGGAAGCCTCTATAATAATTATCAAGAAAGGGCACCATGTATGTCCTAGCATTTGTGAGTGGATACATAATTGCGTTAGTTTCCTATGGCTGCTGTAACAAATTGCTACAAACTGGTTAACTTGAAACAACAGAAATACATTCTCTCACAGTTCTGTAGGCCAGAAGTCTGAAGCCAAGGTGTCGGCAGGTCTGCGCTCCCTCTGGAGGCTAGAGGGGAGAATCTGTTCCTTGCCTCTTCCACCTTCTGGTGGCTGTTGGTAAGCCTTGCTCTGTCTTCATATCACCTTGTCTGTGTATCTATCTGAAAACTCCCTCATGTGATTATATTTAGGGTCCACTTAGATAATCCAAAGAAGCCCTGGTGATGCAGTGGTTAAGTGCTTGGCTTCTAACCAAAAGGTCAGCAGTTTGAACCCATGAGCCACTCTGTGGGAGAAAAGATGTGGCAGTCTGCTTCTGTAAAGATTACAATCTTGGAAACCCTACAGGGCAATTCTACTCTGTCCTATAGGGTAACTATGAGTTGGAATTGACTCAACGGCAGTGAGTGGATAATCCAGGATAAACACTTCCTCTCAAAATCCTTAATTTAATCACATCTCTTGCCACATAAAGTAATATTCACTCTTTTGCTGTATAAGGTAATATTCACAGGTTACGGGGATTAAGACAAAGACGTATCTTTTGGGGGGTCATATGCAGCCCACATAATCATCAAGAATGACATGCAGACCATATCTATTTAAGCCGAGAATTGGGGGCCTTGGGATATAAAGTCTCACTATATGTCCAGGTCTGACTACTTATTCACAGGGATAGTGATTTGTCTTCTATTGGAATAAACAAACTCATCTCATTTCCATAATCTTTAAAACATTTCCACTGTTTTTCCTTCCAAATAAAAAATAACCCAATATTTCTATTTAAAGCATCCGTAATAAATCTGAAAACATTTCTTAATGGAGAACCTGGGTAATTAATTAGTGGACATTTAAAGAACAATTCCCTGCTGCTGACTATAGCTTTGTAAAGTGTGCAAGACAAATGTTGAATTTATATCTATACCTATGTTTTCACCCAGGATTCACTGAGTTTAAACCATGTGATTCACATAATAGTGAGACCTTTGACCTTTCTAATTTATTCTTTCCCATAACCCTATGAGGAGTCCCTGGGTGGTGCAAACAGTTAATATGCTCAGCTGCTAACTGAAAGATTGGAGGTATGAGTCCACCCAGAAGTGCCTCAGAAGTAGCCACACTATAGGACAGAGTGGAACTGCCTCCAGAGAGTTTCCAAGGAGCAGCTGGTGGATTCGAACTGCTGACCTCTTGGTTAGCAGCTGAGCTCTTAACCACTGCACCACCATTTTATTATTCCTATTTTATGGCTGAGAAAATTGAGGCTCAGACAGGTAAAGTGACTAGATCAGTGTTTTCTAAAATCTTCATTGATGACATCTTTGATGTAATAATGTTCTAATAATAAAATTCTTACGAAAATTCTGAATTCCTACTTTTGTTTTTGAAACCTCAATGAGAAATTGACAATAGCTTCAATACAGATTACACAAATAGCTTTTTTTTAATCTCAGAGAGAAGTTGATAATTTCTGTTTATCTATTTCCTCATTTAATCCTATATCAACCTGTGAGTAGGCACCATTACGATACCTCTTTTGCAGATGAAGCCTCTGAAAGGCCATGATTTACCACAGCTCAAAACAAAAGCTGTTGCCTTTGAGTCATGGTGACTCCTTGTGTTACAGAGTAGAACTGTGCTCCATAGGGTTTTCTTGGCTCTAATCTTAATGGAAGCAGATTGCCAGGTCTTTCCTCCACGATGCCACTGGGAGGGTTCGAACGGGCAACCGGAGGGTTCAAACCGGCAACCTTTAGGTTGGCAGTCAAATGCAAAAGGTTTGCACCACCCAGGGACCTTCAGAGGATTCAGACCCTGCGTGTGAACTATCTGTGAGACCCCATCTTCTTTCTTGCATGATAAACTGTTGTCGTTGGGTGCCGTGGAGTCAATTCCGACTCATGGTGACCCCATGTGACAGAGTAGAACTGCTCCATTAGGTTTTCTAGGCTGTAACTTTATGGAAGCAAATCTCTAAGTCTTTATCCCACAGAGCCACTGGGTGGGTTCGAACTGCCAACCTTTTGGTTAGCAGCCGAGCATTTAACTGTTGTGCTACAAGGGCTCCTGCATGACAAACTAGCTGTGAGGATTTACTGCTCTTCTCAGGATTAAGCACAAGCAGAAGTCACTCTTCAGAAATGAAAACGAAGCGACAAAGTGATTTTTGGTATTTTTCAAACGTGGACCTTTTATTATTACTCACGTGCCACAGATGCTGGGAGTAGGAGAGAGGGTTGACTTGGCAGCAGGAAAGTCGTGGTGTCAGAGGACTGTTTGCACATGGTACTCATGGTCCCCTGTAGCAGTTGACAAGTGGATTGCTTGGCTAAGCAGGCAGAAATGTTTACTGGGATCCCCTCTGGGCCAGGCATTATCCACAATAAATATCTCCTGAGTGAATGATGATTGATTGAATGAATGAATGAATGTTTGCCTTGATTGCTGTCACCATACATTCCCAGATTGTTGTTGGTGTATGCTGTCTGGTGGATTCCAACTCATAGTGACCCCATGTGACAGAGTAGAACTGCCCCATGGGATTTCTTAGGCTGTAATCTTTACAGGAGCAGATTGCCAGGTCTTTTCTCCTGTGGAGCCGCTGGTGGGTTCAGCGGAGCACTTAGCCATTGCACCACCAGGGCTCCTTATTCCCAGATGAAACCCCAGCAAATATCCTATATGCTGCATCTTTGAAACTCTCTTTGCAACATCAAGCCTGCTCTGCTTTCTGGAGCTCCAGAGGCACTAACGCCCCCTCCCCATTCCTGTCTTTGGAGCTGGCATCCAGGGGATTTTCCACAGCAGCAGGAACCGGCTGACAACACAATTCTTCCTGTTTCCTAGGAAAGCCGCTCCTCTGCTTTGTTCTGCCCTTGAAAGTGAGCATGCACGGAGTCTGTCAAGAACTGTTCCTTTTAGGCTGGGCTGCTCGGAGTGAGGGACGCTGGGGAAGACCCAGCTGAGCAGGGGCTTGGGAAGGAAACCGCCTTGTGAGACAGGGTGGTTGGATTTGGGTCCACCCTGCTGTGTGACCCTGGATATGTCATTGGCACTTGCTGAACCTTGGTTCAACTATCTATCTTTGAAATCAACCAGGCTGAACAATTTGTTGACAAGGTCTTTTATGGTCAAAAACAGAGTGATAATCAAGTTCACACACTGGGCTTTGCACGGAGCAGGAACTGAATAAATCCTTGTTGTTAGGTGCTGCCAAGTTGATTTTGACTCGTGGCTACCCCATGTGACAGATTAGAACTGCTCCATAGGGTCTTCTAGGCTGTAATCTTTACAGGAGCGGATCGCCAGGTCTTTTCTCCCGAGGAGCCGCCCGTAGATTCGAACTGTCAACCTTTCAGCTAGCAGTGGAATGCTTAACTGTTGTGTCATCAGGGCTCCTTTGAATAAATCCTTGCTAGTCTGATTTTAAAAACAATGTATCCTCGCTCCTTTCTGGAATGGCCATTTTGAGAGGGGAAGAAGAGAGGGTGTTGGGCCCCTGACTTTGTGGTGAGGGAGGGAAAAGCGAGATGATGAGAAATTCCATCCACTTTCCCTAGGGCTCCTTATGGTTCTAGAAGCCAGCAGAAGTAAAGCAGGAGGGGGGAAAAAAGAGGCATTTATTTTGGCGATGTATAGGAAGCAGAAGTGTCAACTTGCTGAAATGCCGCCTTCTCCTGCCCGCTAGCAGTGCGGGCGACAGCCCGCACATCCAAATGAGGGAGCAATGAGACCGTTCGCCTCCCAAGATGGGTTTCTTGGTTGGGGGAGCAGGCTGGTGGGGGCTGGGCTGGTGGAGAGGGGACTGCCACACTAGGCTTTGGCAAGTTAATTAGGGTTCAGGAGTCCAGTGAGCGGGAGAGAGGCTAGATTTGCATAAAGCCCATTTACATAATGTTCTTCACAAACTGTGCAGCCATAAGGCTGTGGGGCTGGCAGGGAGTGGAGAGGGTGGGAGGGGGAGGACGTTAGACGCCCGAGGCAGCAGCCAAAGTGGGGAAGGAGAGGCCCAAGACGCCAGACTCCACCTCTACCTCCATCTTCTCATCCCAGAACTAGGTCTCCACCATGGCCACCCTGCGGCCAGGTCCTCTTGGGCCTCCTGCCTCTGGCCTTGCCCCCCAACCCAGCCCCCGCCACCTAGCCTCCCCAGAGCAGTCAGATTTCTCAACAACCTCTAAGACCAGAGCTCTCCCTTGCTTAAAACCCTCTGTGACTTCCCGCTGTCCTCAAGATCAAGTCCCAACTCCATAGGTCCCTGGGTGGGGCAGGTGGTTTGCACTTGGCTGATCACCTGAAGGTTGGCAGTTTGAAGCCACCCAGTGCGGTGGAAGAAAGGCATGGCCATCTGCTTCCATAAAGAAGACAGTCAAGAAAACCCTTTGGAGCTCAGCTCTCCTCTGTAACACATGGGGTCACCATGAGTCAGAATGGACTCAGTGGCAACTGGCTTGGTTTAGTTTGGGAAGAAATCTGTTGTATCAGCCAGGGATTGGGACCTGGGTTCCAGTCTGCTAGAAGCGGGCCAGAAAAGCCACATTGTTTGCTGTAATCATCAACAGGTCTTGAGCTAGGAGCTGTGGAGAAGACAGGAACGCTTTCAGGAGGAGGTGGTGGTATCCAAGCTGAACCCTCAATGGGGAGTAGGATGCTAAAAGGCAGAGCAAAGGGGAAAGGGCATTCCAGGTTGGGCAAACAGCTGATGCAAAGACAGGGAGATCAGAAGTACATGGAGTGTTTGGAATATGGAAAAGGGTTTGAGCGGGTTGGGGACAAAGATAAAACAGGCCAAGAGTCTGAAATATCCCTAGTAGTTTTTGTGAGCGTCTGAAGGTTTGTGAACAAGGAGAAGAAAAAAAAATAGCATCTACTGAGCACCTACTGGGTGCCACATAACGTGTGATTTCATTCATAAGCCATGCATTGTAGATATTAAAACTGATTCCAACTCCTGGTGACCCCCCCATATGTCAGAGTAGAACTGTCTCCAGCAGGTTTCCAATGGCTAAGTGTTTGGAAGTAGATTTCCAGGCCTTTCTTCTGAGATGCCTCTGGGTGGACTCAAACCTTTCTGTTAGCAGCTGAGTGCATTAAACTGTTTGCACCACCCAGGGACTTCAAGGTAGGTATTATTCTCCCCATAATTACAAATCTGAAGCACAAGCATGCTGTGATCACTTGCCTGAGATCTCACTGTTCGTAAGTGCTAACAGGAATTTGACCCCTAGTTTCCAAATCGTGAGTTACCTTCAGAATCAAACTCATTTATGTTACAGGAAAATACTGAAAAGGGAAGGTAAATAGAAGAAAGAGGTAGAGAGGAAGGCAGTGGTGGGGGCAGGCAGACAGTTTGCTAGAGAAAGTTGGTGAGAGAAAGAGGAAGGAGACAGAGAGAGAGAACCAGAAGCAGGGGAGGAAATTCACAGGCGTCGGTGGCCCTGATAGCAGCAGGGATGGATGCTTCTTGCTGGAAGACACCTCTGCTCTATAGAGCTTTCTGCACTGACGTTCTTCGAGGTCTGAGCTGTCCAATACAATAGCCACCAGCCTCATGTGGCTACTGAGCACTGGAAAAGGGGCTAGTACAACTAAGGAGCTGAATGTCAATTGTATTTAAATTAATTAAATAAAATTTACATTTGAAGGGCCATGTAAGGGTGGCAGCTACTCTACTGGACAGTGCAGCGTTAAGAATCATCCTTTTTTTTTAAAAAAAAATTTTCATCAAGTGTATGGATTGGATTTTGTTCGGGTCCTTGGAGACCTCGGGGCTGTGACTCTGTCCTGAACTGGGCATCCCTGCTTGTTCTTTACCTCATATTCCTGGACATTCTGCACACACCCCCCAGTTTAATTTTAGCTGATTCTGTCTCAAGGACAAAGTATATATTTTTATTTTAATTTATGTCGTCTGAACCATTTCCAAGTTTTACTTTTAGAACCTGTCAATATTAGTGACATGTGGCATTTTAGGTACTTTTCTGCTGGTCGGGCCTAAATTTATTGTCATTTTATGTCACTCGGCAAAATGCACAAAATGCCAGAAGTGTTATAAACAGAGACGATTTATGTTCGAGTTGGGATGAGGTTAAGAGAATGAATATAATCAATTTTTTCCCCCGAGACTTTTATGCGAGTGTGCAGGCCGGCAGGTGCACATCCGACACTCAGTGGGAAGCATTTCCGAAGCAACGGGACTCAGGAGTGCAGACCTGGCCTGACTACGGCTGCTCACGACTGCTTATGCCATGCACACTGAGGTGGACACCTGGGCTATGGTCTCAGGCACCCAGCATGGGGCTATGCACACAGCCGGTGCTCAATCACAGTTTGTAGAAGAAAGGATGGAGGAAAGGAAAGAGACATAAACAGGAAATCCAAAGACTCCATTCTACAACTATCAGAGTGATCTTTCTGAACCATGTCATGCTCCTGCTCAAAACCCTTCTATGGCTCCCTAGTGCCTTTGAGTTCAGGCTCATAAGGCTCTTTAAGATCCGTCACCTGAGCACGCCTCTGGCCTCACCATCTCTGAGTCTTGCCATGCTCTGAATGTTTTGTACTCTTACTCCTTCCTGCCCTCACGAAGGCTCTTCTATGGCTGGAGGTGTCTCTCATTCTCTTCTTGGTGCTTCTTCAGTCCACAGCTCTACCTCCTCTGTCCTTTCCAGGATTTTCTGCCTTTTCGTTCCCCACAAGAGTTGATTGCTATCCCTTTGGGGCATCTCCTGTACTCTTATTGCAGGCTTTATCATGCACCTTGTTTGCCTTGCTCCTCTGTTGCCACCAAAAGATTGTGCGCTCCCTAAAGGCAAGGTTGTCTTGAGGGTCCCATTCATCTCGATCCTGGGCCTGGTGTGGAGCAGCTGCTAAATGAAAGGTAATTGAGTGGAATAACAAACGAATGTGTGATGGATTGGTCCTCAATGTCCCCACTGTTGGCTTGGGATTCAATTGTGTTGGATCTGCTATGTCTTGTACCATTTTCCCTGCTTTCCAATGCCCCAGCTTGGTCATTGTTCTCTTTCCTCCATTCTCCCTGTCCTTCCTCCCTGTCTTCCTGTTTAGGCCTTTAAACGTTCCTCTGTTGTGATTTTATGGAGGGAAATGTCTTAGAAGGGTGTGTTCAATCTGCTGTCTTAACCGGAAGTTAGCAACAAATGAAAGGACAGTTCTCTGTTAGACTCTGGGCAAATCATTTCTCTTCCTTAAGTTTCTGATTCTTCCTCTATGAAATGTGGGAGTTGGGCTGGATGAGTTTTAGAGTCCAGACAAAGTCTGAGAGGTGGACAGATGCTGAATCTCACATACTTGTTGGGCTGTGGGAGGGGGTTTGGATTTTATGCAACAGCAGTCACTTTGTGAGCCCTATTACTACTGTCACGGTGTCCTAACCTATTGCTGTCAAGTTTGATTCTGACTCACGGCGATCCCATATGTTACAGAGTAGAACTGCCCAATAGAGTTTTCTTGGCTGTAATCTTATGGAAGCACATCACCAGGCCTTTCTTCCATGGCACTGCTGGGCCGGTTCAAACCACCAATCTTTAGGTTAGAAGTCAAGCGGTGCAAACCATTTGCGCCACCCAAGGACCTTCTTAATGTCCTAGGGCTGCCATAACAAAATACCACAATGTGGATGGCTTTAAGGAACAGACATTTATCGTCTCACAGTTCTGGAGGTGAGAAGTCCAAATTAGGGTATCTGTAGCAGGGCTCTGAGAGGGAAACTGTTCTATGCCTCTCTCCTAGTTTCTGGTGGCTCTTGGCAATCCTTGGCGTTGCTTGGCTTGCGTCTGCCTCTGTCTAACTCTCCATGTCTGTTCTCTTTTATAAGATGCCACTAGCATGGGATTAGGACCCATCCTACTCCAGTACGACTTTAGTTAACTGATAACAACATCAAAGACCTTATTTCCAAACACGGCCACGTTCACAGGTACCAGGAGTTAGGACTTGAGCATCTTTTTTGGGGGGGACACTATTCACTCCATAATATCTGCCAACACTCTTTCCACACATCCGTATCCTGCCTCCCAAAATTCATGGTGGACGGAAGGTTCTGAGGCTCCTCCTTGTACAACCCACAGGGATATGGCTGACGTTTGTCCAGGCTCTGAGGTTTACTCAGAGTCCTCACCTCGACCTCAAGGAACTTCCGTGCCAACCAGGTGAGCAATCTGGAATCCCATGTTATAGTTGAAAAGTCTGAGACTCGGAGAATGGGGGAGACTTGTCTAAGGTCATAGGGTAGGTCAGCAAGGAGCCAAGAAGCCATTCCAGGTCTGTCCAACTTTCAACCCAGAGGAGGCTGGCATCCCGCCCATGCAATGCTCAGACATTTGTTTGGGGGAAAGTGATGACGCTTGGGTTGGGCCAGTCAGGAGCAAGACTGTGGCCATAAGGAAAGATAACTTAAAAGTAATTACTGAAGAGTCCACCCAAGGAACATTTAATGAGACTATTGTGTGTTCTTACCACCCATCTGTCAGTTTGTTGTACTGTGGTGGCTTGGGTGTTGCTATGGTGCTGGAAGTTATGCCACCAGTATCTCAAATACTAGCAGGGCCACCCACGGTGGACAGGTTTCAGTGGAGCTAAAACAGACTAGGAAGAAAGGCTTTATAATCTGCTTCTGAAAATCAGCCAATGAACCTTATGGAGCACAACAGAAGATTGTCCTATATGGTGCTAAAAGGTGAGCCCCTTAGTTGGAAGGCACTCAAAATACACAGTGGCTGTAACAATGAACTCATTTTCAAGCATACCAACGATCATGAAGATGGTGCAGGAATAGGCAAGGTTTTGTTCTGCTGTATGTAGGGTCACCAAGAGTTGGAGCTGACTCGATGGCAGCTAACAACAACTGTGTGTTTCCTAAGTGTTGGGCTTTCCACGTTAAGGCACATGGTGGACACGGGAGAAGCTTTTGTGGTATAGAGTCACTGTGGTCCAGTAGGTTGTGGCTGTGTCCAGCCTTGGGAAAACAAGTGTGGTTTTCAGAAGAAACCATCAGCATCCCCAGGAGCTGGTTAGAAATGCAGAATCTCAGTTCTAGTCCTGGACCTACTGAATCTCTGCTGGATAGAACACATTTGCCTCTAGAGCCCGCGTTCTCAATCATCTTTTTTAATCACTGAAGAGAGAAATGGCAGGAGAGGGATTGAGGCTAAATCCCCTGAAGTCTCTCCTCGCTGAATAGGATGTGGTGTTCAGGTTCACCTCTCTCCCACTTTCTCTCTCCCTTTCTCTCCCAGGTCACTCTCTGTCTGTCTTTCCCTGCCACCCTCTCCTCTCTCCCATGCTTCCTCCCACCCCTCCCCCGACAACAGAGCCCCTACCCTCCCGCATTCTCTGAATTGATTTTTCTCACTCATCTTGGCAGGTTAGTAATCACCATTCTCAGCAGAAATATCTTCCATTTCATTACACCAGGTGAGAAATACTGCGGGGCAGGGGATAGGGTGGGGGCTGTGTTTCATTTCACTCCCCTCTCGTGCCAGGTGGGGGCGTCCCACAGGGAGGAGGGCAGTGCTGTGAACTGGGGTGGAGACCCCTTCATTACTCTTTCCTGCCCCAAGGTCCTGTCCCACAGCTTCCTCCAGCTCTCCAGCTCTCTCTCCCCTAATAACCACTCACATTTTGAGGGCTTCTTAAGGCTTGTAGAGTCCACTTCTATGCATTGTTCCATTTACTCTTCCCAACACTTCTGAGAGGTTGGGACTGTCAACTCTATTTTACAGGAGAGGAAAGTGAGGCTCAGAGACATGAAGGCCCTGACAAGACCCCTGGGGATGAGGAACAGGTCTCCAGGCTCTGGTAAGATTGTCTTTGATGATATCAAACCAAAACAAAAAATCTCATTGCTGTTAAGCCGATTCTGACTCATGGCTACCCCATGTGTTACAAAGTAGAACTGCTCCATAGGGTTTTCTTGGCTGTAGTCTTCATGGAAACAGATTGTCAGGCATTTCTTCTGTGGTGCCGCTGGGTGGGTTCAAACCACCAACCTTTAGGTTAGTAGTTGAATGCAAACTGTTAGAATCTTCATTTTACAGATGACCAAACTGAGGCTCAGAATGGCAAAGCAACTTGTCCTAGGTCGTACAGCCAGGAAATGGAGAAGCTGGAATTTGACCCTAGGCCAACAGGCTTCAGAGCAAAGTTCTGAACACTTACCCTGAAATTGGAAACTGTACACCTTGAGCCCTGGAAGCATAGCAGGAAAGACATTCCCAACCCCTGGTGACCTCTCTATGGCCCCTACCCCCAATCCAGACTCAAGCTGGGAGTCTACTAGGCTCCCGTCCATTTCTCTGTGATTAGTCTGCCTCCTTGCCTGTCGTCTGTGGCAGAATCAGGGCTGGGGTGGTGGGCCCGGCAGAGAGAGCGTGTAGTATGCAGATCTCCCCATTAAAATTTCATGCGGATTCAAAAATTCAGTGTTGACTCCGGTGACGCAAATAGGTATGAAAATTCCAAGGAAGGCACACTCATTGTTACCGAAATCAAATGGTTGAACAGCCACTAATGAGGCAGACAAGCAGCCTCGCTCACCCTCTGAGGATTGAGGGGAGACGAGAGGAGAACGGCGCTACATTATTCATATTCTCTTGTTTGAGTTTCAAATCTCAAGGAGGCTCGGGGAGAGGCAGGCAGTGAGGGCAGAGGCGCAGGAGGCGGGGGTGGCAGTGAGGACGCCCAGCCGGCTCTGCCAGCTGCAGAAGGCTGGGTGACTAATTGACAGCCACCCACCAATCCCCTTCCCCAGGGCACCCTCTCTCCATCGCTCATTTTTAGCTCCGGCCCACAAGCACCTCCCCAGCACCTGCCACGGATTTCCCTCATCAATGGCTACGTGTGTGTGAAATGCCAAGGACAGTGCAGGGCATGGCTTCCAGTCCTGGCTCTGGGTGACCTGGGGCAGGTGGCTGAACCTCCCTGAGCCTCAGTTTCTTCCCCTATAAAATAGGGACAGATAGGTGGCTCCTCTGCCTGATTTGGGGAGGTAGTATTTCTGAGGTTCCAATGCCACATGAATTGGCTGGGGGTCTTGCTAGAAGGTGTTTCTGATTCAGCAAGTCTGGGGCGGGGCCTGAGATCCTGCATTTCCAACCAGCTCCCTGGTGAGGCTAACGCTGCTGGCTTGCAGACCACCCTCAGACCAGTGAGGCCAGGATATGAAAGGGCTTTGGAGGGACTCTCAGCTGGTCTGAGGCCTCTCTGGATCAGCATCGCTTGGAGTTTGTAAAAGCACGATGCCCAACCCCTTCCCTTGAGATTCTGTGTTAATTGGTCGGGTCTGCCATGAGCTGGAATCAACTCAACTGCAATGGGTTTGGTTTTAGGGAGTCCCTGGGTGGTGTAAATGCTTAAGCACTCAACCACCAACTGAAAGGTTAGAGGTTTGAATCCACCCAGAGGCACCTCAGAAGAAAGACCTGGAGATCTACTTCCAAAAGATCACAGCCGTTGAAAAACCTTATAGAGCACAATTCTACTCTGAAACATATGGGGTTGCCAGGAGGCAGAATCAACTCAACTGGCAACTGTTTTTTTTTTTTTTCTTTCTTTCTGTGCACTTGTAGTTTTTCACACCATCCCACCCCAACAGACACACAACGGTTTGTATGTGCAGCCAGATTGCTGTAGCTCTGATTATTAATATCTCTCTATCTTTTACCCCTCTCATATTTTCTGACCATTTTGAAAGCCCTCTCCTCCCCATTCCCCTGCAGCTTCCAATGCCGCCACGCTTTCTCCCTGTTCCCTAAGCAACACCATTTGCAGGAGAGGGCCTGATAAACAATCCTTCCACTTTAAGGGATAAAGGGATGCTGCACCCCCAGAGGATTGCCCCTTTTCCAGGGGATGCCACCTCTCTCGAGGTTCTAACCACGTACTTTGGGGCCCTACTTTTGGAGAAATAGGGTGAATTTGAACTGGGGGTCACCCAGCAGCCACCCCTTCTGCCCTTTGTGAGATTCCTACCTGGTTACGCTGATGACACAGTCTCTAAAAGTGGACACCAGACTCCAGACAAGCTAGGGAGGGAAAACTAGCTCAGGAGGGGCAGGGACGATCTCTGCCAGTGGAATCTGCGTAGAATGCACAATCCTCTGGCTGACCACATACCCAGCGTAACTAATAAACAGGTTCCGAGTACTCCTTGCATTTTGTAATTATTACTCAGCTATAAAAATCCCTTCTCCCTCCTGCTAACATTATCTTAGTAAACGTTACGAGTGCTCACGAGGTTAATGCAGGGCTGTAAATCTGCAGTGGGTCGAAGAAGTGAGACTTGGGGAACTGTTCATAAATCTGCAGAAATGGCTCCAGTTTGTTTATTTAATAAAATATCATTTCATAGAAATGCACAGGGCTCGCACCTCCGATGGCCTATGGGGGGAGGCGGTCGTGGTAGAGGACTGCAGAGAATTGGGGGGGCCCCGCTTGTATGTGTGTGTGCATGCAGGCAGGGTATGCGGCTGCATCTTGCAGCATGATGATGGTTCAGCCCCTTAGATCAAGTGTTCTGAACTCAGTACCTGCTCCACTTAAGAGCAGCCTGTGCTCTTAGAATTCTTTAATGGGCCTCGTCAATATTTGAAACGGTGCCACAAAGCCCCTGACATGTGTAATGCTGTTTGCGCAACACAAACACCTCCCTGACAAACCTTCTGGGATTTGTTCGGGGCGCTTTGCCACACTGGGCTGTTAAATCAACAAGAAGTCAGGCTTTCTTGCACGGCATAGAACGAAGTGCTTAAAGCACGGGCATCAGAGTCCAACAGACGGGGCTTCTAACACCAGATGTGCCACTTAGCAGGAACTCGGCCTTACAGTTCATCTATCTGAGCCTCAGTTTCCTTATATGCAGCATGGAGCTCAGGACATGTACTTGATGGAGTACAGATATGATACACTGACAGCCTGGGACGGAGAACAAAGGTCGCTTTCTTTCTTTGTTCATTTACCTGTTAGTTCTCAGCATTGCAATGACTCTGAGGGACTTGTGTTAATTAGTCTTGGCTGAAGGTCATGTACAGGGCTCTCCCTCTTTTCTTTTTAATTGACAGGGCCCCAACCTGGAAAGAAAAGACAGAGGGATGGGGTGAATGGGAAAGCAGAGATTTTGCAAAGCAGGGAGGTGGCGTTGCTGCCTGAAGGGGATTAGCACCCCTGAGCCTCTATGCTTGGCACCAAGTTGCTTACTGAAGGGGACAGACAGAAGCCTCTTTGGGGGCAGTGTGGTCTGGTGGTGAGGACGGCAGACTTGGTGGACCTGGGCTTGAGTCCTTACTCCAATACTCCTGGTCAAGTACTTGAACAGTTGGTTTCCTGCAAAATGGACATCTTAATACCTACCTCTTAGGGTTCTAAGTATTAAATAAGCCCATGTGAATAAAGGGGAAGTGGTGGTTCAGTGGTAGAATTTTCACCTTCCATGCAGGAGACCTGGGTTCGATTCCAGGCAAGTGCCCCTCATGCGCCACCACCATCCGTCTGTCAGTGGAGACTTGCGTGTTGCTGTGATGCTGGATGGTTTTCAAACTTGGAAGAAAGGCCTGGTGATCTACTTCCAAAAAACTAGTCAGTGAAAACCCTATGGATCACAACAGTCTGATCTCATTGTGCATGGGGCCGCCATGAGTTGACCATAAAATGTGGGTGTTGTGTTTGTGTAGGCCTGGCATGCTGTACAAGCTCAATAAATAGTACATAGATGAATAGTTGAAGAAAACAGGAGGAAGGCAGAAACTAGAGTGACCAACTTGTCCCAGTTTTCCCAGGACTCTCCCAGTCTTAAGACTGAAAGTCCCACATTGTGGAAACCACTCGGTCCTAGAAACACGGGGATGGCTGGTCACCCTAGCAGGAAGCGATTAAGTCAATGCTCAAAGCACTTTTAACTCCGGCTTTAATTTGGCCACAGCTATTGATGATTTAATAACAGCTGGCTGATTATGGAGGCTTCATCTAAAAGATTGTAACTCCCCAAGGCTAACTGCTGAGCGTTTGATTAACCCAGTGGCTCTCATTATAATCACCTGGGGAGTTTTTGAAACATACCAATGAAGGGGCCTCAGCCCAGACCAGGGTTTCACCACCTCACCACTACTGACATATTAGACTACATCATTCTTTGTGGTGGGGGCTGCCCTGTGCATTGTACTATGGGGACCAGCGTCCCTGGCCTCTAACTTCAAGATGCCCGTAGCAACCCCCTCTCAGTTGTGACAAGCAAAATGTCTCCAGACATTGTTCAATGCCCCCTAGAGGGCAAAATCACCCTTAGTTGAGAATCACTGCTCCAGCCCAATCCAATAATCTAGAGGAAGCGCAGGAACAGAAAACACTTGCTAATTCAACACATTTTACATATACTATTCAGTAACATTAATTACATTCATCATACAACCTGCCATATGCAGATAACACAACCTTGTTGCTGAAAGCAAAGAGGACTTGAAGCACTTACTGATGAAGATCAAAGACCAGAGCCTTCAGTATGGATTACACCTCAACATAAAGAAAACAAAAATCCTCACAACGGGACCAATAAGTAACATCACGATAAACAGAGAAAATATCGAAGTTGTCAAGAATTCATTTTACTTTGATCAACAATCAATGTCCACGGAAGCAGCAGTCAAGAAATCAAGTGACATATTGCTTTGGGCAAATCTGCTGCAAAAGACCTCTTTGAAAACTTAAAAAGCAAAGATGTCACTTCGAGGACTAAGGTGCACCTGATCCAGCCCATGGTATTCTCAATAGTCCCATAGGCATGCAAAAGCTGGACAATGAAAAAGGAAGATGGAAGAAAAATTGATTAATTTGAATTATGGTGTTGGCAAAGAAAATTAAATATACAATGAGCTGCCTGAAGAACCAACAAATCTGTCGTGGAAGAAGTACAGCCAGGATGCTCCTTAGAAGGAAGGCTGGTGAGAATTCGTCTCACTTACTTTGCGCATGTTATCAGGAGAGACTAGTCTCTGGAGACGGACGTCATGCTTGGTAAAGTAGAGGGTCAGTGAAAAAGAGGAAGACCCTCAATGAGATGGACTGACACAGTGGCTGCAACAATGGGATCAAACATAGCAACAATTGTGAGGATGGCGCAGGACCAGGCAGTGTTTTGATCTGTTATACACAAGATCTCTCTGAGTCAAAACCTACTCAATGTCACTTAACAACAACATGTTGTTCAACCATCACCACTATCCATTTCTAAATTTTTCCAACACCCTTAACAGAAGCTCAGTGTCCCCTAAACAATAAGTCCCTCTTTCTCCCTCCCTCTTGCCTAGGGGTGACCACTGGTAAACTTTAGTCTCTATACACTTGCCTATTCTAGATATTTCATAAGCCCACCTATACTAATTTTTTACAGAAATATGGAAAAACATTAGCATAGCGTGCTTATGAAAATACCTCGTGGAGGGTGGGCATGGTTGGCAAAAAACATGTAACACACGCACTATTTGTGTAAAAATGCAGCAAGTGGAATCATACAATATTTGTGCTTTTGAGACTGACTTATTTCATTTAGCATAATGTTTCCAAGCTTCATCTATGCCATAGCATGGATCAGAACTTCATTCCTTTTTATGAAAGAATAATATTCCATAGTGTATATATGTCACGTTTTATTTATCCATTCATCTGTTGATGGACATTTAGGTTGTTTCCACCTTTTGACCATTGTGAATAATGCTGCAACAAACATTGGTGTATTGAATGGTAATTTTGATATTTAACTTTTTTGGCTGTTGAAATAGAGAGGCTCTCCACTTTTTGCAGTATTCCAGTCCCCAGAATTGCTTAACTCAGCTTTGACTGGAAGCAACTACCAAATAAATGCATCTCTTCGGCATTTTCGATTACTCTAAGAAGAAGCAAAACCAAAGCGCAAGGTCTTCGATATTGATTCATCAGAGCTGCTGTCCTCCTGCTAACAAAGTCCTCCTTCAGCCAGGAAAGTTCAGCCCAGCTCTGCTGTGATTGGCTCTTGCCATGTAGGAAGCGTATAAAGGTCTTTGAGGTGAGGCAGGAAGTGACTCCATGTGAGGTCGGAGCTTCTCACCTTCCTTCCAAGGCCACCATAGCCTCATGGAGTGAAGGATAGTCACAATGCAATTGTGAAGAGTGATTACAAGGATCATAATAGTACAAATTGAGACTGAGCTTTCTGACTGTCAGGAGAAGAGACACTTTAGGACGGATTTCATCAGAGGAATCCATCGTTTTGATTTTAACTGTGGCGGTTAACACAACTCTCTAATTTTAGAAATATACATAGACAGGAAAAGTTGTACATGTCTTTGTCAGGTGGTAGGTAACTTAAATTTCCTGAGTCTAAAATGGATACTGGCTAACATTATGTTTAAAGAAAATTCCATATTTTTAGAATCACACCAGAAATTTCTAAGGTAATGACAATGTTTCCAAACCCAAGTGGGAATGCATATTGGTGGGAATGTTGGAAGTTAGCAAGAAGAGGTGGGGGACTGGGGTTAAACAGAGCCAAGTCCCACTTGGAGACTTGGAAGATGAGACAGAATTCATCAGTCAGAGATTGTGGGAAAATCATGCAGACAAAATAGCACAAGCAACATCATGGTAGCAGGAAAGACTCAACCATCTTGGGGATCAGGGAAAATTTCCAAGTGGCTGGAGCAGGGAATCTATGGCTTGGGGAAGGTCAGGAGATGTGGCTCATTGGGGAAGGTCTGGGCATTCTTATCCTGCATTTTACTCTTTCTCGTGATTGCTGAAATGCAACTCAAGCAGGCTTGCACCCCTATCCCCACCCCGTCTCTGACTGGCAGCTTGGACACCAACTTCCTGATCTTCACCACCACCATCCTGTGGACCTGTGACTATGTTACCTTACATGGCAAAGGAGAATTAAGGTTGCAGCTGGAATTAAGGTTGATAATCAATTGACTCTGAGATGGAGAGATTATCCTGAATTAACTAGGTGGGTCCAATGTAATCACAAGGGTTCTTATAAGTGGAAGAGGGAGGCAGAAGAGAGTGAACCAGGGGGATGACAGTGTGAGAAGGACTGGGCCTGACATTGCTGGCTGTGAAGATGAAGGAAGGGGGCTAAGAGCCAAGCAATGTGGCAGCCTCTAGAAACTGGAAACAGCAAGGAAATGCTTCTCCCCTAGAGCCTCCGGATGAACACAGCCCTGCTGACGCTTTGATTTTAGCCCAGTTGAGACCCATGTTGGACGACCGACCTCCAAAACTGTAATGTGATGTTTGTCTTGTTTTAAGCCACTAAGTATGTGGCAATTTGTTACAACAGGATAAAAAACTAATACAGGCCTCTATGTCTTCATCCGATAAATGGGCTTAATAATCATGTCTGTTTAGTAGTGAGTTGAAAATCAAGTTCATATACATCAGCATCTAGCACATCCCCTGGCCAGCAATACATGCTCTTGTCTGTTATTCCAAAGGTGGAATGACTGCCAGGCCCAATGACTTAGCCCTGTGTTTGGCTCTTCTAATGTGGGACTAGGAGAAAGAGCCCTGGACTGGGAAGCAGACAGACCTGGCATCAAGCCCTGGTTCTGCCTCTTATTAATGGCCAGATGACCTTGGACTAGTTCCTACCCTGATCTGGGTCTCCGTTTTTTCCAATCTATATGATGGGTGTGGGGAGAGATGAGTCATAATCATTCTAACATGTTCTAACCTCCAGGATTCTGAGCAAGTGGGATTTTGTAGTCCACTCTATGCCCTCTGAGTGATTTGCTGTAAACATGGCACCTGGCATCTTCTGTTTAGGTTATAATAACAGGAAACTTCCCATAGGAGGTTATTGTTGTTGTTAGGTGCTATTGCCTCAATTCCAACTCATAACATCCCCATGTATAACTGCCCCATAGGGTTTTATTAGCTTTAATTTTTACAAAAGCAGATCACCAGTGCTTCCTCCCACAGAGCCGCTGGGTGGGTTTGAACCACCAGCCTTTTGGTTAGCAGCTGAATACTTAGCCATTGTGCCATCTGGGCTCCTTATACTTAAGCTAAACTGTAATGGGGGTAATGGATGTAAAAAGCTTAGTACGATACCTGGCATGGAATATGTGCTCAGAAAGAAGGGAGAGAGGAAGAAATGAAGTGTGCTGGGGTTGGCAGGGGACAGAGGATCACTCCAAGCCCCCCTACTGAGCCTTAACCATCCCAGTCCTGAGCCTTCTCCTCTTTCATTCCTTCCTCCTACCCCATGCATTGGCCCCATCGCCGCATTCAAGCTTGGTCCCAGCCTCTCGTCCTGGATCCTACTGCTGGGATGCCCAGCAGGCACAGACATGACAAGAAAGGGAGAGAAGCGGAGCTGGGAATAGGGGCTTGAAGAAGACTGATGCCAACATTGTTGTCATGGCAACGGCAGGATGGGCTCAAGGCCCTGCTGCCAGGATCAGCTCCTCTGGCTCTTCCTGGATTCTGGAGGCTTTGAGAGGAGGCAGGAGCCCTGGTGGCACAGTGGGTAAGCAGTCGGTTGCTAACTGAAAGGTTGGTGGTTCGAACCCACAAGCTGCTTTGCAAGAGAAAGATGTGGCAGTCTGCTTCCATGAAGATTATACCCTTGGAAATTCTATGGGGCCATTCTACTCTGTCCTATAGGGTCACTATGAATCAGAATGAACTCGACAACAATGGATTTAGTTTCGGTTTGGTGAGGGGAGGCAAGAAGCTCAGGCAGTGGTCCTAAGAACACAGATGGGGCCTTGGGGTGACAGACAGTGAGAGGGGAGGCGTGGGGACCTGGGATGCTCTCCTGGCAGCATCAACTGACTCAATGGGCCCTTTAGAGAAGATCTGTCCAAACACCTGAATGGAAAGGTGGGGAAACTCAAGACTGAGGAAGAAAGTGGTGAGGACACATATCTCCTGAGCACCTACTGTGTACAAATACTTTCAGCTAGCTTCTAACTACAGGTAGTTCCTGACGAACGATGGAACTGTGTTCTGATGACTCTGTCACAAGTCAGTTCTGACGTAAGTTGGATACCTCTTTTTTTTTTTTTTATCGTTTTCATTATTATTGTCTTATATTATCATTACGTTTATAAATCATTACATTAAATATCTGTGAGTGAATATCTGAGAGTGATAACATCAGCAAATTACATGCTGCAACATTGTATATAGTACATATTGCTAATGATAAGATCAAAAAAAAAAAAAAAAAAAGCCAGACAGTCGTAAGTGCAGTTCATTGTTACTGGAATATGTTGCAAGTTGGGATCTACCTGTACTTGCCTCTGTAGGGTGGTTCAGTGGTAGAATTTCTGCCTTCCATGCAGGAGACCTGGGTTCAATTTCCAGCCAGTGTACCTCATGTGCAGCCACCACCCATCTGTCAGTAGAGGCTTGTGTGTTGC
The DNA here is from genome assembly GCA_030035585.1 of Dugong dugon. Lineage (NCBI taxonomy): Eukaryota > Metazoa > Chordata > Mammalia > Sirenia > Dugongidae > Dugong > Dugong dugon. Next base: position 26,236,551 of record CM057476.1, on the reverse strand, counting down.
TACAATGCTGAACAGGTTTTAGGGGAACTTCCAGACTATGAAGAAAGACTTGGCAATCTACTTCTTAAAATCAGCCAATAAAAGACTATGAATAACAACAGTCTGATCCCCAACGGATCATGGGCATGGTGCAGGGACTGGGTAGCTTTCGTTCCATGTGCATGGGGTGCTGACTTGAAAGTAACTAACAACCACAGCAACAACAACTTTTCTACCAGAACGTGAAATCTAGGAGGGCTGGGATGAATCTCCATTAAGGGCTTGGCATCAGAGGGACCCGAGTGTAAATCCTGCCTCTGCCACTTACCAGTTGCAAGCCTCAGTTTCCTCATCTACAAAATGAGTACAATTCCAATTACCTAATATTATCTGGGTGGCAGAGATTTTGGAATGGTATAATTGATAAAAAGTGCTTAGCACAGTCCTTGGAAAAGTATAAACTCTCAATAAATGCCATATATAATAATATTACAAGGCTATCTATAGAAGCAACCCTATAGGGCAGAGTAGAACTGCCCCATAGGGTTTCCAAGGAGTGACTGGTGGATTCAAACTGCCAACCTTTTGGTTAGCAGCCTAGTTTTCAGCCACTGCATCCTCTATAGAAAAGGAAATTAAAATACTGCTGGCTAAATAAAACAGACAGTATTTGTGTAGCTGGGGGAGGAGAGGGATCTAGTTTACTTAGAACTGGTTTTTGCCGCAATTGTCTGTATTACATTTATATTTATATTTTTTCGGTCTCTTGGAAAGCAAAGCTCTTCAAGATAATGAGAGCACATAGGTCAGCAGTTAGGAGCATAGGCTAATAATAATAATAGTTCTCATTTATGGAGAACTTGCAAGCTGCCAAGCTCCTGCTGAACACTTGATGTGAATTCTTCAAAATGGCTCTTTAAGTAAGGTACTGTTGCTATCCCATTTTATCAGAGAGAAATCTGCAGCTCAGAGAGGTTACATAAACCATCCAAGGTCAAACAGCTGCTACGTGGCAGAGATGGGACCTCAACTTTATTGTTGTAGATATAGTTGGGGAAGTAGTACCTGTGCCGCTGACCTTGGTCCTGAAACATTGTTCCGCAGCTAGGGCTGAGCTGTTTCTAGGGAGGTTTGTTCACCGGTGACTCTGGGTCCATCTCTCCCATGAATCACACAGGTAACAGAAGAAGCAGTGGGAAAGGGCACGGAAGTAAGAACACAGGGAGAAAGTGACAGAGAATCAGGGTCTTCTGGGAGGGCAAGTCCCTGAAAGATTGCTAAGGGAAAATAAAAGGAACTTGATTATATATATACGTGTATGTGTGTGTGTATGTGTATGTATCTATGTACATGTATTTAAAGGAACTGTGGGTGGTACAATGGTTAAGCACTCAGCTGCTAACCAAAAAGTCTGTGGTTTGAACCCACCAGCGGCTCCACAGGAGAAAGATGTGGCAGTCTGTTTCTGTAAAGATCACAGCCTAGGAAACCCTATGGGGCAGTTTTACTCTATCCTATAGAGGTGGCCATGAGTTGGAATTGACTCAACAGCAATGGGAAGGTTTTATATGTGTTTATGCATATGTATTTATATATATGTATATACAAGTATATATGTATGTATATACACACAGATAGACAGGTGTGTGCACACTGTATTTATTTGTTTGATTGTGGCAAATATATATGCAACACAGTGGTTAAGAGCTCAGCTGCTAACCACAAGGTCGTCAGTTGAATCCACCAGCTGCTCCTCGGAAACCCTAGGGGGCTGTTCTACTCTGTCCTATAGGGTCACTATGAGTCAGAATAGATTTGATGACAACGGGTTTGGTCTTATATATGTAACAAAACACTTCCCACTTTAACATTTTTAACCTGTCCAATTCAGTGACATTAATTATGTACATCATGTGCAACCTTCACCACTATCCATTTCTAATTTCTTCCATCACCCTAAACAGAAACTCAGTGTCCCCTAACCTTTCCCCTTTTCCCCTTTTCCCCTTCCTGCCCGCCCACCCTGGTAACCACTAATGAACTTTGGTCTCTATACACTTGCCTGTTCTAGATATTTTATGTAAGAAGAATCAGAATCTTTGTCCTTTTGTGTCTGACTTACTTCAATTAGCGTAATGTTTTTACAGTCTATCCCTGTTGGAGCATGATAATATATTTTTGATAACAAAAGTTGCTGGGGAAAGTGCTTTTCCTCTCATTATTGGGAGGAGGACATTCGATCTCCTTCCTTGCCACACTAGTGGCCAGTAACCTGCTTTCTCTCCCTCACAGGATTGTTTCAGGGAGTCAGGGAGAGACTATTTCAAAACCTGAGGACGCCACCTGGCACATATGGGTGCTGTGTGCACTCCCTCTAACCTTTCCTCTTGCCAGTAGCTTCTACCTATAATTGCTCTGGCCCGCGCTAGATGCTGGCTAGACAGTCCCTGGCCCAGAATGTGAGTTTCTTGGGGAGAATCTCTGCAGCCAAGCCACCCAGGTTTGTTTGTAATGTGGGCATTCCCTGCCATAAAGCTCCAAGCTGCTTGGAAGAGTTAGGAACCACATTTCCCTACATTAAAAAGCGCCTCGAGTGAGGATCGCTTTCCAATGGCAGCATGTAAATGCCTCTTTCAAGAGGGGAAATTGCTTTGAAGTTACTATTTCCCTGGCTTTGATAATAATCTGCTTAATGTCTTGTGTCAAACTAATTACAGCCTAATTACCTTTTTTAATAACAGGTACTTTTAATTGGTGCAGGGTTAAACAATTCTGTCGTAAAAACTGGGTTGTTTTACATTCATGGCTATAGCTTACAAAGAACTGGGACAACCTTGTAATATTAAACACTCCATAGAGCTGGGAAGGGGCAGGAATAAGGATGCTGCCTTGCCTCCATTCCATGACATTGGGCCCCTTTCTTGCAATGCCTTACCTGCTTCTTATGCCAAACTCTTGGAGGTAGAAAGGAAGAAGACTATTAAGGCTACAGGTGTTCATATACATCATCTCACTTTATTCTTATAGGTACATGCATAAAAACATGGGAAAGAGGTATTTCTATCTCCTTTATACAGATGGGAAAACTGAGGCTTAGAGAGGTTAAGTGACCTACTCTGGATCATCATGTCAAATGACTAAATTTGACTTTGAACTCATGTCCCTGGCTCCTAAATCCTGAGCTCTTGGTATAACTGAGTGGTTGGAACTTGGGGAATCTGAAATCCAAACTCGTTTTGATACCAGCTCTACAACATAACTGCTGGGTGACCTAGGGCAATTCCTTACCCTCTCTGAGGTTAAATAATCACAGCTTCTTCATCTGTGAAAGTGAGAGGTAATGATAGTAACTATCTCATGGGATTGTTAAGACAAGTGTCTAACATAGTAGGTAGTCACTCAGTAGTGATTCCTCCTATTCCCTCTGAGCAATGCTCCAACCCTACTTTTCTTCTCCTGGATTCTTTCTTTGTAGAATCTCAAGTTCCCCCATGGATGTATTTCTTCATGTCTGGGCTGAAAAAGTGCACACACTCATCTCATTACTGCAGCTTTTTGCATTTCATTAAAAATCCTGACAGGCCATTTCATAATAATTTATTAGCACAGAGTCAATTTTTATTAATTACAATCATTAATTTATCAGTGTTCTCAACATTTGAAGTTTGGTCAGAAATGAAAGGCATGACGTGCAGAGAGAAAAATGGGGGAAAATGGATGTTGAGGGAATCAGGATCTGGTGGGGCAGGGGTGGAGAGTGGTGGAAGAGGCTGTTTGGGCTGGTGGGCGGAATGGAATGGAAGGTGCCATCTTGAATGTGGGATTCTCTAGCAGAGTTACAGGGAGAGTCAGTATATGGTACTCGAGACCAAGTGTTTGACCATCATATGATGCTTCCTTCATTAATGCAGGGACAAAGGAAGTATATGGTATGACATGGTGGCAGAGCTTCACAGACCTTAGGAACAAAGTTCTCCAAGTTCTGGCTCTATTGCCCTCCAATGTCATCCCCTAACCCTCTCTTCCTTGCTCAGACCACTTGAGTATTTATTTTTCTCTTTAATGTTACCTTGACCTCCAAGTGGTAAGCTCCTTGTCTTGCTCATCACTTGCTATCTAGGGCCTAACAGCACATTCAACAAATATCTGTTGAATGAATGAATAACTGAATCATTCTACCCATTCTCTCTCCATTTAGCAGAAGAAGAAGTCCAGGGAGGACATCTGACCTACCCATCATCACATAGCTGATTGATGGCTGAGTCAGACCCAGAAACTAAACCTGCTGGACCCTTGTCCAGTGGCCTTTCCACATGTTACATGCCTGTCCTTTTGTGTTCTGGTTTTTCCTCCAACCCAGCCTTTGGAGTCTCTTCTTCTCTTCAGAAAAAGTGAAATAAAAAGTGAAAGTTTAGATTGAGAACAAGGATGAGCTTTCCCCCTTAGGAAGTGGCAGAGTTTATTTCTATAAGGGTCCTGTTGCTAGTTAAGTTGGCTCTGACTCATGGAGATCCCCATTTACAACAAAATGAAATACTGTCCAGTCCTGTGTCATCTTCATGATTATTGTTATGTTTGAGTACATTGTTGTGGTCACTGTGCATTTTGAGTGACTTCCAACCTAGGTGCCTCACTTTCCAACACTATATAGGACAATATTCTGTTGTGATCCATAGGGTTTGCACTGGATAATTTTTGGAAGTAGATTGCTGGGCCTTTCTTCCTATTCTGTCTTATTCTGGAAGCTCTGCTGAAATCTGTCCACCATGGGTGATCCTGCTGGTTTTTGAAATACTGGTGGCATAGCTTCCAACATCATAGCAACACTCAAGCCACCAGGGTATGACAAACTGACAGATGATGGGTGGTGGGTATGGGCCCTAGTCTCTGCTTTAACAAGTTCTGTGTCTGGCTCAATGTCTGCTCCCTCTGTGGGCTAGGAGCCCCTCCAGTGGCTTCACTGGGGCAGCTGGTAAAACACATAGGCTCCAGGGTCCACCTTGAGCTGCTGATCCACACTGCTAACACTGAGACTTTCTCAAGTATGGGGACTTCTACTCTTGGTGCTGGTTGCAGGAGTCAGCTCCACCACCCACTGCTCCTGGATCCCAGGTGCGTGTGGAGCTGCTTCCCCCTCATTCACTTCTCTTTCTGCTCTTACAGACCAGGGTGGAGTCAAGCAGAAGCATCCATCCCCACTCAGAAGTTCCCTTCCAGTTCACTGCAGCAGAAGCATACCCGCTTTAAGAGCTGGGACCCTGGGGTTACACAGACCTTGGTTTGAATCCCAGCCCTGGACAAGTGACTTTTTCTTGCTGTGCCTCAATTTTTCCATCTCCAAAACACAGAACCAAACCAGTTGCTGTCGATTTGATTCTGACTCATAGGGGCGCTATAGAACAGAGTAGAACTGCCCCACAGGGTTTCCAAGGCTGTAATCTTTACAGAAGCAGACTGCCACATCTTTCTTATGTGGAGCCACTGGTTAACAGCTGAGCCCTTAACCACTGTACCACCAGGGCTCCTTTCCTATCTCCACATAACCTAATAATAGTATCCACTGCTGTGAGTTATTGTGAAGATTGAATATTAATGCATATGCCCCATCCTGGGGGAGTGGAAGGGTGCTGGGCATGAAAAGCTTTCTTTGGGAGCTGACATCAAGGTGGAATCTTGAGAGAAGAGTAGGCATCAGCCACTCTGTTGGGGGTGAGCAGGGAGACATCCCAGCCAAGGAACAGCATGCCGTGTGCAGGGATCCCCGAACACCTTGGTATGTGCCAAATGTAAATGGCATGGCTGGGAGTGGCTGGGGAGGGAGGCAGGGACCAGATCATGCAAGGCCCTGTAGGCCATGGTAGGGAGGGTGTTTTTTTGTTTTGAGGACAGTGGGAACCATGGAAGGATTTGAAGCAAAGGAGTGGCATGACCAGATTTGAATTTTAGACAGCTGTCTCTGATGACCACGCAGCAGAGATGTTTGAGGGGGAGGAGTGGAAAGGGCCAGTGAGGAATCTGTGACAATCACTCCAGGTGAGAGATGATTGTGGCCTGGCCAGATGGGATTGGGTGGCTGTGGGGATGGGAGGAGAAGATGGATTCAGAAGTTGCTATTTTCTTCTCTGGATGGAGAGGGAAACACCCAATGAGCAAGCTCTCACTTCAGAAATGAGTGTGGCTCTTGAGACTCGAGCTGTCGGATCCCCAGGGCTGCGGCAGGAGCTCCTGGGCAGAGGAACTGTGAAGCCCACCTGCTTTTGTCATGGGAATTGGTCCCCAGGAGAGGCTGTGGAGAAAGGGAGTCAAGATTAATTACCCAGTAATTGGAGGCACTTTGTTCTGATCTGAGGACAGTCGTCACAAGCCAGGCTGGGGAAAGATGGCCACTCATGATCCAGATCCTTCATGGGTTTGTTGTGTCATCCTGCTGGGGGCCAAGAGCAAGGTCAGCAAGCAGTCCTCCCAGGCTCTCTGACAGGCGGGGGTGGCCTGAGAGCTACATGAGTCCTGGGTCTCACTGAGGTTTTACTGCGACCCAGGAGGTTTTCAGTGGCTACTTTTTGAAAGCCGATTGCCAGGCCTTTCTTCCTATTCTGTCTTAGTCTGGAAATTCCACTGAAACTTGTCCACCATGGGTGACCCTGCTGGTATCTGAAACAATGGTGGCATTGCTTCCAGCATCATAGCAACACAAGCCACCGTAGCATGACAGAGAGATGGGTGGTGAATATCTGTAACTATACCTGTAAAAACCCACTGCCGTCAAGCAGATTCCAACTCATAGCTGCCCTGTGGGACTGAGTAGAACTGCCTCATAGGGTTTCCAAGGCTGTAAATCTTTATGGAAGCAAATCGTCACGTCTTTCTTCAGTGGAGCATCTGGTGGGTTCGAGCTATTGAACTTTCAGTTAACAGCTGAGTGCTTTAACCACTGTACCACAAAGGCTTCTCCTATATCTATACCTGTATCTATACCTATACCCATATCTATGCCCATACCCATACCCATAACTATATTTATCAAAATCTATATCTAGATCTAGAGCTATCATTGTTGTGTGCTGTTGAGTCAACTCATAGTGACCCTATATGACAGAGAAGAACTGCCCTATAGGGTGTCCTAGGCTGTAATCTTTAAGGGAGAGGATCGCCAGGTCTTTTCTCCAAGGAGCAGCTGGCTGGTGGGTTCAAACTGCTAACCTTTTGGTCAGCAGCCAAGCCCTTAACCATTGTGCCACCAGGGCTCCTTGTTTCTATCTCTATATCTGTTAGACATACATTAGATATAGATACATCCAATCTAGATCTAATCTATGTATCATCTCTCTTAGCATGGAGCCTGGGAATAATGTAATAAATGGAGAACTTGATTTTTATTTTGGGGGGGGAGGGAGGTTCAGGTGCCCAGAATCGCGTTGATCCTTTTTTGCAAGGATTCTTCTTTTGTTTTATATTCTCCTCCTTCCAAGTCTTCCATCCTGATGCCTCTCCTCTTGCCCACATTGGTGCTCACCCTAGTGCCTGTGTCCTCCAACCCACAGTTCATCCATCTGTGTCCTTGAAAAGTCTACGGTTTTGTGTGCTTTTTGAAAAATAGACAGACGTGGCTTTGGCTTCTCCTGGTTCTTACTCATCTTGCTCAGCATGCTTTTTGAGATTTCATGTTGCTGTTCAGAGACCTGGCTTGTCTATTCTGAAAGTTGTGTAGTATTTCCTAGTTTGCCTCCTACCATGTATTACTCACCTGTTCCAACTCTATCAACAGAACAAGAATGCAGTGGACATCTTTGTGTGTATCTTCTTGTGACCTCGCATGAGAATTTCTTAGGGTGTTACGCATGGCAAAGGAGAGGGTCAGAGAAAAAGAGGAAGACCTTCAATGAGATGAATTGACACAGTTGCTGCACTAGTGGGCTCCAACATACCTACTATTGTGAGGATGGCACAAGACTGGGCAACGTTTTGTTCTGTTATACATAAGGTCGCCATGAGTTGGAGCTGACTCCAAGGCACCTAACAACAACAGCATATCACCAAGAGTGTGTTTGCTAGGTTCTTGGGTATCTGCTTGCTTAATTTCACCAAGCCTGGTCAGATTATTCTCCAAACGGCTGCATCTTTCATATTCTTTCAGCTGTGCCTGGAATTCCTCCTCCACCACTTTTTTGCCAATACATGATACTATCTTTCTCTCCAACTTTTACCAATGGGGATAATGTGCTATTTTATGGTCACTTTAACTTATAGGTCACTCATTACTAGTAATTTTGAAGACATCTTTACATACTTACTAGTACTTTCTTTCTGTCGATTACTATATTTTGTCCATTTCACTATTGGATTTTATAACTTTTTTGGTTGGTTTGTAGAGCTCTGTGTTTTTTAGGTAGCCTGGGTGGTATAAATGATTAAGCGATGGAGTACTAACTAAGAGATTGGCAGTTCAGAACCCCCACCCATCCACCCAGAGAAGCCTTGTAAGAAAGGTCTTGTGATCTGCTTCTGAAAAGTCACAGCCTTGAAAACCCTACTGAGCAGTACTACTCTGCACACATGCAGTCATCATAAGTTGCAACTGACTTAACAGCAACTAACAACAACAATCCTTTGCAAATATCTTTCCTCACTCTAATAGTCTTATGCTAACTTTGTCTATGGTGCCCATAGAACAGATACCTTTAATTTCAACACCATTGATTCCATTCTTTACCACTCTCATGATTTGTGATATCTGGGTGTTTTTGAGAAATCCTTCTTCCCCTATTTAATGTCACAAAAATATTCTCTTACATTTTCTTCCTACTTTTCATGTTTAATCTGCATTTTGTTTTTATATATAGTGTTAGGTAGGATTCCACCTTGGTTTTTCCCCATAAAGTGATTCAATTTCCTCAATACCACTTACTCAATAATTCATTATTTCCCCACTGTTTGTCATGTTATCTCTCCCTTTCTATTATCTGTCTGCCTGTCTATCTGTCTATCTGTCCACCCTTCATGCAGCTTTATTAGTCTATTTTTTATACATCATTTCCAGTTTCCTAGGACTGCCCTAGCAAAGTCCCACAAAGAAGGTGGCTTTAAAGAACAAAAATGTATTGTCTCATAGTTCTGGAGACTAGAAGTTCAAATCTGCATGTGGATCAGGCCATTCTCTCTTTCTGTTGACTCTAGGGGCAGACCTCTCCTCATCTCTTCCAGCCTCTTGTAGCCCTAGGTCTGTCCTGGTGTCCCTTGACTTGTAAATGAATCTTCACACTGCCATCCTTCTGTCTCCCTCTTTCTGTGATTCTTCTCCTCTTTTATAAGAACACAAATTGTATAGGATTAGGATCCACCCTACTCTAGTATGACCTCTTGTTAACCTAACTGATAACATCTTCAAAGGTCTTATTTCCAACCAAGTTACCATTCACAGGTACCAAGGGTTAGGACTTCAACCTATCTTTTTAGGGGACACAATTCAACCCATACCAACCATTAATATGGTTTTAATCAACAACAATAAAATCTGAGCTTTTCAACAGGTTTACAGGAAACCAGGACTGAAAATGGACTTTCAAAATTACTTTGTCTAATCACGTCTTATTACACATGGGCCAATTAGGCTCAGAGGAGGGATGCTCCATCTTCAAGGACCAACAGTCAGTCAGAAATGCAATTCCTGCCTCCTGACCCCCATCCCCATCAAGGAACTCCTCAATATTTGCTCCTTTTTGTGACACCTCAGGGTGTTTAGATGTGAGTGTCTTTTATGGGCAAACATATTCCAGGCCTTAATGATAGATTAGATACCAAATACCTTAACATTTGAAAAAATGACATTTATTATACCATGTTGTAAACAGAGAAAAAATTACAATAGAACCCAGCGTAGATCTTACATAAACGGCACCCATTTGGTGTAATGACTCTGAGAACGTCACTTCTAATAGGCACATAATTGGCACTGGGGAGATAATTTTTGCCACCTTACACAGAGGAGAAACTGTTCTGCATAATGATTTTACCTAGGTATATTCTTTATTCAATAGATCCATGTGCGTAACCCTCCCAACTTTCTTGAGTTCCTACAAAATACTCTGGAGACATTGCCAAGTGCCTTCTAGAATATGTCTGCTCCTTGAAATAAGCTTGCATTTCTTGAGCGTGCATTATGTGCCGGGCATTGTGCTCTATGCTTCAGGTGCATTATTGGCATTTACAGACAAGCTTCCAGAGGCCGGAAATTTCTTGAGGGCTTCTTACTTATATGTCTTGTTGGCCACCATCTTCCCAACATCTGACACAGGGCCCAGAATGCAGGAGGTGCTCAAGGTTGTTGAACAAAAATATGAGTGCATATCATAACAGCCTTATGAGGAAGTTGGTCTTGTTACTGTAAAGTGGGATCGCTCGTCCAAGGTCAAAAAGCTGGTCAAAGGTCAACTGGGATTTGAATATAGGTTAGCCTGCCTCCTATATTTATGTTAGAGATATAAAATATTATATATTTATTTTACAAACATGTTCCATCTCCCTTTTAGGAGTGTCTAGTCTCATTGCTCTAGAGTCATGCTGTCCAATATGGTAGCCACAGGCCACATGTAGGAGTCCTATACAAGTTAAGCACTCAGCTACTAACCAAAAGGTTGGCAGTTCCAACCTGCCCAGGGCTCTGCGGGAAAAAGACTTGGCCATCTGCTTCTGTAAAGATTAGAGCCAAGAAAACCCTATGGAGCAGTTCTACTCTGTCACATGGGGTTGTTGTGAGTTGGATTCGATTCCAAGACACCCAACAACAATAGCCACATGTGGCTATTTAAATTTAAATTAACTCAAATTAAACAAAAACATAGTTCCTTGCCTTACAGCCCGTATTTGAAATGCTTAAGCACCACATGTGGGCTATTGTATTGGATAGCATAGCTCTAAAATATTTTCATTATTGCAGAAAATTCTACTGGATCGTAGTGTGTTTCTCTTTCCTCTTTGAGTGTCAACCGTGTGTCATGCTATGTTGTAGAGCTTAGCACACATAGCACTAGTATGTACTAATACTTGGGCTCTGGAATCACATAGACCTAGATGAGAATCCTAGCTTAGGACTTGACTTCAGTACAAATCTTATCCTCTCTGAGTCTGGGTTTTCTCTTCATAAAATGAGAATAATCAAAGAACCCAACCCATATGTGATGGTTAAGATTGTGTGTCAACTTGGCTGGGCCATGATTCTCAGAGTTTTAATGTGATCACTCCAACGACTGAATATACCATGAGTAGCCAATCAGATGAAAGGGAGTCTCCTTGGGGGTGTGGTCCACATCTGAGTATAAGCAGATGTTCTGGATTTTTGCTCTCTCTGGATCCTGCAGTTGCCTCCTGTCATCTCATCTCCGGTTCTTGGGACTTGACCTGTCAGCTTATCTGCCAAACTTGGGAATCGTCTATCTGCACAGCCTGTGAGCGGAAGCCCTGCTCTCCGACCTGCCGATCTTGGGCTTGCCAGCTTCTGTGGCTGTGTGACTTGGGAGACACCTCTACCCTGATCCACGGACTTGGGACATTCTAGCCTCTACAATCACGTGAGCTGTCTCCTTGATATACTCTCTCTCTATATATGTATTTACACACTTTACTGGTTTTGCTTCTCTAGAGAACACCGCCTAAGACACCATGTATCTCTTGTGTAAAGATGGTAATATACTTGAAAGCACTTAGCAAAGTCTCTGGCTGTGAAAATTAAAGATAATAATCCCACGCTACAATGAGGAAACTGGCATTTAGAGAGGTGATGGGACTTGTCTAGGTTCTTAGGCCAGTGAGCAGGTCCCCTGGGATTTGAGCCAGCATCTAACTGGTGCCAAAGTGCAGGAGCTTTCTATTACTGCAGGCCCCTTTTGAGGCCCTGCCTCTTACTGGATGGGGAAGATTATAGTGCTCACAGGTGGAGGGAGTCTAAAGCCAAAGGAAGGGGCTGAAGGGATAACAGACTATCCAATGCAATGTAGTCTCCCTCACTACCCAAAGAAGTCACTGTTCTGCACAAAAATTTAAACAAAACATTTTATTAAAAAAAAAAAGCCTAACTAAACAAAAGTTGACTTTGATTTTATGGAAGGGGAAACCAGGCCTGGTGAGAGAAACAAGTGTCCTAGGATCATCCAGATGCTTGATCTAAGGACTAGGGTGAAATATCAGGTCTTTTAACTCTCAGTTCAAAGGCTGCTTTCTCAACATCTCAGTGATGGCTAATAAAAAACTAGATTTGAGAAACTTTGCTTAATAATCAGGCATATTTGAATGACAAATGCCAGGAGTCTAAGTGAAACTATCTTCATCTAAAAAGGGAATGCATTGTTTTATATGAATAAAAAAGGTAACAGCTCAAGGTATGGCTGGTTCCAGGTGCTCAGATAATGTCATAAACAATAACTTTCTTACTGTGTCTTGGCTCTGCTTTTCTCTGAGTTAGTTCCAATCTCGGGGAAGTAATTTCTCTCTGTGGTGGCATGATGACCAGCAGCTGCAATTTCATTTGATTTGTTTGCTCCCCACCCCAAGCAGAGAGTCTCTTTGTTGAGAGTTGCAGCAAAAGCCACAGGACTGGCTCTCACTGGATGGCTTGGGTCATGTGCCCATTCCTAAACCAATCGCTGTGATCGGGAGGAATATGACTCACCTCTGGAGCCAGGGGAAGGAGTCAGTTCAACTAGCTTTTCATGGACTGAGAATGGAGGAAGGGTGGAGCCTCAAAGGAAAATAAGCACCTTGTCCCCAGAAAACAGAAGAACAGATGCTCTGTGGGAGAGTACAACAGATGCTCACTACACAATGTCCAGGTTGCTGTTCACTTGCCTGCACAGTGTCTGAATTGCTACCATTATGGCCCTCATGAACAACAAGCATTTATAGAACAATAAAAGGAAAGCACTACATCCTTTGCACCCACAATTATCAGGAAAGACGCAGGGTATCCGGACAACCCTAAGCCCAGAGAAGGGAGGATGCCATCAAAAGGGCCACTGACACCAATAGCAAAGAAGGTATCACAACTGTGCTCAAGGCTGACTTGACTTCTAGATTAAATTTCATCAGGTTTCTCAACAGAAACCAGGAGGTCATTCTGGGACATATGGACATGAAGGAAGGCTTCCTGGAGGAGGAGGTGACTAATCTGGGTCTTGAAATAATGGGATAGGGATGAACTGTGAGAGGAGGGTAAAACAGGTGGAGGGAAGAATATGTTAACCATGAGGTAAAGCGGACAGTCTAGCAAGGTACAGGGCAGAGGAGTTGAAGATGCTGGCCATTTTCTTTCTCTTCTCTTCTCTCTTCACTTCTCCCTTTCTTCCATCCTTCCATCTTGAACTGTGGCTAGCCCATCTGGCACTTATATGAAAATTAGTTGAAGAGTCCTCCTCTTGCAGAATGAATTGGGTTTCAGTCCCTACTTTCCCCAATGATTAGGCACCCTTGGGCAGTCAGTAACTCAGGCAATTGACATAGGAAGTCCTCTTCCTTCCTTTTCCCCTACCTTTCCTTCCCTTCCCTTCCTTCTTTCCTAACCCCCACCTTCGTTTCTGTTCACAGATCAGACCTCTTTCATCTTTGCTCATCCAGCCATGTCTTCCCTGCATTATCCTAGACCATCTCAGCAGCCACTCTTATTGCAGGGAACCCTTGCACTCCTTTCCCTTCTCTGAAATCTTGCACACTACCCACCCCCCTGCTCCAGGCTGCCAGAGAGCCCCACCACTGACCATATCCATCTCTACTTCTTCCTAGGCTGAAGGGCTTTAACTCAGAGGCCTAGGCACCCTCCCCTGCCCCATCCCGCTTTGACAGGCTTGCTTTGGCTCCCTGCACAGCTGGGGCTCCCATCTGGATCCTGCATTATGCCCTGTGCAGGTTGCTTTATGGATATAATAAATATTACTTCCTTAATATGATTTCACTTAGGATCCCAGTGACTCACTCAAGCAAATCTTTTATTTAACACATGACTTTCTCTTCAGAGGGAGCAGAGAAAATATTGTTATTGGAAGAGGCACATCTGTGAGGGGACAGAGAGAAGGGTGTTCACCTAATCTCAAAGTGTGCTGCTACTCACAGGCCTGGCTCTTGCAAGACTTCACTATGCCAAGGGGCTGGGTTCAACCGTGGGCAAGAAGATTTCAAGAAATATTCTAACCAGGCCCAATGGGGTATCCACAAAAAGACTTCAAATGTCACATGCAGCCCAATGTCATCTTGGATCTCACTTCAATTGTTTAATATGTAGAATGAATCTAAGTTCATTATATAGTTCCCATGGACAGTGGAGAGGGCTAAGCTTGCCACCTACAGTTAGTTTGTTGAAGGTATGCCAATAGTCCTTGCTATCAGCAGAAATTAAAAAACAAAACAAAGTAATTTGAACACAGATTTATTTTATCCAATGCTTGAAGTGTGAATGAATGGAACTGTCAAACTGGAAGTTACTCTGTTTCTGCTAGTGACATCTACTGATTGAATAGGATATAGCAACCCAGCTCTATCTGTTTTACTACTTTTGTGTGGTTGGTGGTTCAAACCCACCAGCTGCTCCATAGGAGAAAGATGTGGAAGGTTGCTTCTGTAAAGATTATAGCTTTGGAAACCTTATGGGGCAGTTCTACTCCATCCTATAGGGTTGCTATGAGTCGGAATCAGCTTGACAGCAATGGATTTGGTTTTGTTGATTTTTGTGGCAGAAGAAACCAACACTTACTGAGTGGCTACTATGTGTCAGGTCATTTGCATACATCAAATATTTACTTAATCCTCACAATAGTCTGCTTTTCAAGTCAGGTTTATCAAAGTATTATTTACCTAGAGTAAAATTTGCCCTTTTTAAATGTACAATTTCATGAGCTTTGACAAAAGTATACAACTGTGTAACTGTCAAGATACAGAATATTTTCATCTCTCCAGAAAGTTCCCTCATGCCATGTTGACTAATACCACTCTGAACACTAGCTTCCAGCAATGATTGATCAAATTTCTGTCTCTACAATCTTGCATTTTCCAGAATGTTGCATAATGGAAGTACATAGTATGTAGCATTTTTGTGTTTAGCATCTTGCATTTTGCACAATGTTTTTGCAGTTCTTCCACATCTTTGAATGTATCTATAGTCATATATTGCTGACTAGTATTCCGTTGTATGGACACATAGTTTGCTTATCCATTCTCTGGTTGATATCACAATAGTCTTCTGAGGCCGTAAATGGGTTATCCCCATTTTCGGGGAAGGAAACTGAGGCTCAAATAAGCGAAGCAAAATATCCATCACTAAGCTAAAAAAGGGGCTGTCGTAGGATTTGATGGGCCTGATCCTAAATTCTGGTATTTCTCCTGTTCCTTCTATTCAGCTGAATGATTTCATTTGCTCAAGAATGTATCTCTTTCTTAAAACTTCCTTTCTTCCTTCTCGGTCAATAATACTTGATCAAGAAATAGGTAAGGACCACCAGGACTGGGAATGGGGTCTGTCTTCAGGTGTCTGAGGGCTGTGCTGGAGGAGAGTGTTCAGCAGAAGTGTATGCTCTGCAGCAAAGTTCTGGTAGCAGAGATTCCAGCCTTAGGGTGGGAGATGAGTTACATAGACCCTAATGTCCCTTCTTTCCTTGACTTTCTCATTACAGGAAGAGTATTTTGGGGGAGAAAAACCTGAGTATAAATTCTGTTTTGCTATGTAACATTGTTATTTCTGTTCCCTGAACTTCAGTTTTCCCATCTGCACAATGGACATATTAATCCTTACCTCTGAGCAGTGGAGAGGATCATACGAGATGGTATGTGAAGGCACGAGCACAGCAGAAAGTTCATTGTCATTTCTCATCCCATGTCTTCCCCAATGAGCTGGATAAGGCCAGGGAAGTTCTTTCCACTTTGGTTTCTCTAAGTGACTGGCTCCTTCCTCTATGGCGTGGGAGACATACCCTCAGTTTCCTGAGAACTTGAAGGGTGTTGGCAATCCATTCCAAGACCCTGCCTTCCTCCTACACATACCTCCACCTGGCAGATGAACTACAAATCAGCGTTCTGTTTATTAATTCTTTCAAGGCATTTACCTTGGCTGGGCACCATATTTCACGGCCATAGAATGGCTCCATTCCTCTCTTATTACTACCACCTGGGCTTGTCAATGTGATGTGTACTCTGCCTAATCCGTCCACCTCCAGTACCTGTACTCCCCCTAGAAGACTCTACTGGGCTGGCTCTAAGATTTATCCATCTTGCCAACAGAGAGCTCTGTTGGTCCAGGACCAATTGAATAGAGGGGCCACCTCCTATCTCCCATATTTCCCACCTTCCTCTCAACCCTTGTGTGAGGTGGGAGCTCCTCTTGTTTTTGGCCTCTGTGACCCATCTGGACTATTATACCATGAGGACATATAAAAGTGTAGCTGAGGCTCAGGAGAGAGGACATGGATTGCCTAGTGCAACACAGCAACCAGATCTTCCTCTGGGCCTGGAATTTTAGCACTCTACATCCCTGAGTATTATTGAAACCCCACAAGCAAGTCAATATACTCATTCCCATTTTTCAGGTGAAGACACTGATGCTCAGAGAGGTTAAGCCACTTGCCCAAAGTCACACAGCTGGTACATGGTGGAGCTGAGAGTCAAGCTTCAGCTAGTCTGTTCCCAGAGTGCATGCTCTCAACATGTGAATGTTCGATCTGTGCAAGACACTCTGCTAGGCACTGCAACAAAGACTGTTGAGACCAGTATCTTGCTCTCAAGGAGACTCTCAAGGAGACTACAGTACAGCCAGGTTGAAAATATCAGTTTAAGAAAGGCAGGGCTAATCAAGCCCCAGGGGCAATAATAGCTGGTATAAACAGAAAAATCATTTGATTTGAAATTTGGTTTCCTTCCTCTGTGTTCTTGGCCCCTGTACTTTCTTTTTTGTCCCAAGCTCTTTTTTTCCCTCTCTGTTTATAGGTTTCCCACTGTCTAGGCTGGAGCAGGAGTTTAATAATTGTTTTATTAATAAATCAAGGGAAGAATGACAGTACTAAAAAAAAAAAAAGGAAGATTGAATGAAAGCGGAAGGCCTCGGTGGAGGGAGGAGGGAGGAAGCCCCCAGTCTCATAGAAACTGTGCAAGAGACCACCACTTTGGTCTTTGGCAGAAGTCCCTGGAGGAGTGATTATGGGCTGGGATTAAGATGGACATGGATCTAGAAGGGGAGACCAGGTTGGGAGATGGAAGACTGTCCAAGGCCAGCCTTGGGTGGAGATGAAGGCCAGCTGCTCTGGCCTTTAGCTTCCCCATTTGTCAAAGTGAAACATTAACCGAGGACCCTGGAACCCCAGACTTGCTGTGAGGTTCCAGGAAGGCAATAGGCATCATTGGAAAACAATTGTCACACTGAAGACCAGGGAGTATGGAGTGTAAAGCCTCCAGCTCGCATCATGAAGATATCTGTGAGCCCTGGATCTCTGCTTGCTCACCTGTCCATGGGGGACAATATCTGCTGACTCCAATCAACTGACCATGAGCCCATGGTCAGAGAGTTCTGTAGCTTGACCAATGCTCGTGCACAAGAGAGCTTGGCGTGGGGCAAGAGAGCTCTGACCAGTGGGCTCAGTAGACCTAGGCTCTAGCTTAGTTTGCCATATATGATCTCAGATAAGCCATTTCCCTGCAGAAAACTCTTCCTGGGTCTCCACTGCACCCAGAATGAAATCCAAGGCCCTTACCTTGCCCCTGCTGTCCTTCTGGCCTTATCTAAACTCCTCTCCCACTCACTCATGAAGCACTATCCCAATTTCCCTGCTGCTCCTCCCTCACATTATTTCCTACCTCAGGGCCTTTTCACTTGCTGTTTCCTCTTCCTGAGATGCCCTTCCTCTAGAACTTCAAATGCTTTCCTCCTGCTCTTCCTTCAAGCTCTGACCAAATGGTACCATGTCACCGTCCCTGACCTGTCTGCTAAAGAAGCTCATAAGCCAATCTTAAATTACCTAACTTGCTTGTTTACCTGCTAACCTCTCTCTCCATGAAGAAAAGGACCATGTCTGCCTCATTCACAACTGTATCCCCAAGGCCTAGAAGAGTTGACACTTGATTAAATATGTGGTAGATTAATTAATTATTGAGGTTTATCCCTTTCTTGGCCTTGGGCTCCCGTTCTACAAAATCAGGGAGGGAGACCTGACATCTTGGAAGGTGCCTCACTCCCTTTCCCCATCACCCAGCAAGAAGGGCAGATAGTGGGCAGTGATGGGCCTTGGGTAGCCCAGAGTCTCCTGACGAATGAGGCTGATCCCAGCGTCACAGCCATTATTGATCTGAGCAGGTTGTCAGCGAAGGGGAAGTTGTAATTGCCGCTGTAGTTTCATTGTAACCACCAGCCCCGAAGGGAAATTAAACTTTGCAGCTAATGGGGCTATATGATCCTTCAACCTTTGATGTATTGAATCCAGCGTGGTCCCTGGAATACTGAGTGGCTGCTCAGAGCATCATTTTTAAGCACAGCCTGCCTCAAAGCTAATACTCCTTTTAAGCCTGGGGAGGGGGCGGAGCTGGAAGACTCCTACATCCTTATATCCCTCCAGTTTGCCAAAGAAGGGTAGAGCATCTCTAAGAATCAAATCAGGAGGTGTTTGAGCTCGAGGGAACCTCAAAGCTTAAATACCCACCTCCAGCCTCACCCCCTCCACCCCACCCTCCACACAGCAGCCAGATGACTCCTAAAGGGCTGATATGACCGTGTCACATCCCTCTTATAATCCGTCTGTGGAAGCCCATTGTCTAGGACCTTGGTACTCAAAGTGGACCAGCAGCTTCAGCCACCCCGGGGAGATGATTAGAAACACTGCGTCATGAATCGGCGTACTATGCACAGTCAAGTTTGAGAAGCACTTGTCTAGAGAAACCCTGGTGGTGTAGTGATTAAGAGCTATAGCTGCTAGCCAAAGGGCTGGTGGTTTGAATCCGCCAGATGCTCCTTGGAAACTCTGTGGGGCAGTTCTACACTGTCCTATAGTGTTGCTATGAGTCAGAATCCACTCATGGCAACGAGTATGGTTTTTGTTTGGGCTAGAGGATACATTCTAAGCTGATTTTCATGGCATATAGGCTATTTTGAGCTGAAAAGGTAATGAATGTAAGTATTAAGAGTTCAAGATCTGAAGTCAGGAAGGCTTTGGGTTAAATTCTGACTTGCTGGCTGTGTGGCTTTGTGAAATTTCTTTCCTTGTTTTGAACCTCACGAAATTGTGGTGAAAATCAAATAAACTTTTTATGCAAAGTGCTTGGAAGAGTGCATGGCACATAGTAAACTCCCAACAAATATCAGTTGCCTCCAGGGCTTTCAAAAACCTGCTTATACTAAAGTTTAAATGACTGATACAGTCAACTGATAGTCAACATGTTGATGATTATAACATGGACCCATTTTCAGAGGAGACAATGAGGCTCAGAGGGGTGAAGTGAATGACTAGAAAGGGCTTTTAAGCACAAAGCTGTCCAACTCCAGACTCTAGGTGTTTAAGCACTACACACTCAACCCAACTAATTCACACTTGATTTAACTTGATTTGGCAGATAGATTTGCAGATGGCAAAATAGAGGCCCAAAGAGGGAGGAATGGCATCTAAGATCTCCAGCTCGTGGACTGTGGGGCTCTAGGTCCCCTAAGAGGATCTCTGGTGGTTCAGTGGTTAAGTGCTTGGCTGCTAACCAAAAGGTTGTAGCAGTCTGAACCCACCAGCTGCTCCATGGGAGAAAGATGTGGCACTCTGCTTCTGTAATGATTACAGCCTTGGGAACCCTATGGGGCAGCTCTGCTCTGTCCTGTAGAGTTGCTATGAGTAGGAATCACCTCAGTGGGAATGGGTAGGTCTCCTAACTCCTAGTTATCCATTGACACAAGCAGCATTTACTGAGCATGTATACTGCACCAGGCACCATTTTTGGCCTGGTGTATGCTAAGACAGGCCCAGTCTCGGCCTCTGGAGGAGCCGAGAGAGGAGACCAGGCTGTTTTGTTCATACCACAAGGGGTCTGGATCTCACATCCAATTAACCCTCTCACCCCCCCCCCCCACTTGCTCTGCTGCCTGCCCTGCACCCACCATCCCTCTCCCCACGCCCCTTTCTCCTCTATATACCTCTGCCCAGTCCCAGCACGCCACATCTCCTGGGCTTATGTCCAAGCTGAGTAGGAGATGAGGCATATTTCATCCTGGCACCATCTCTCATCCCGTCATTGGCTTACAGGAAATTACCATTTCTCCCTAGCCAGCTTTCTTTTCTTGTCATGTCTTTTGGGAGAGGGGCTGTGGGTGGGCGATCCATCAGGTCCCCAGTGATCCGACTAGGGTGCTGATCTCTCTTGGGCTGGTGGCTGCCAGTGTGCAAGGTGCTGGGCAGGAGGATGCAGATAAGATTAAGACAGAGACAAGGCCAGCTGGAAATTCACATGGTGCTGGGCCAGGAGACAGGATCACTGGGTTTTCGATTCTGCTGTACAGTGCTCATTTTTATGATCTTGGGCAAGTCACGTCACCCTCCAGTCCTCTGTTCCCTCACCTGTGCAATGACGTTCACCTACTAAGTGCATTGGATATGAGATGACCCCTAAGGCCCTGTTTACAACAAGAGGCTAAGATGTGTAAGCACCTTCGTAGACCTGTGCTTTACAGATAACACATGCTGGAGAGGCTCAGGTAAGGGAGCAAGTGTGGTGAGCAGCAATGATTGGAGAAGTCTTCTGGGAAGAGAGGGAAAATGGGATGCCCCTTTCTTCCCCCAACAACCCCATCCCCATATTCCATTTGAGGCCTGGGCTGTGCCTGGGCCTGCACCACCATCTGTAGCCCCACACCAACCGTATTAGCATGCTATTGCTACTGTAACAGATTACCACAGACTCAGTGGTTAAAAAGAAAACTAATTTATTATCTTATAGTTTTGGAGATGGTTAGTCTAAAATCAAGGTGTCGGCCGGGCTGTGTTCATTCTGGAGGCTGCAGGAGAGAATGCATCTCCTTGCCTTCTTCAGCTTCTGTACATTGAATATACCACAGACTTCCAGAAGAATGAACAAATCAGTCTTAGAAGAAATACAACCAGAATGCTCCTTAGAAGTGCGGATGGTGAGACTTCGACTCACTTACTCTGGAAACGTCATCAGAAAAGGCCACTCGCTAGAAAAGGACCCCTGTCTGCTAAAGTGGAGGGTCAGTGAAAATGAGAGAAATCCTCAGTGAGATGGATCAACACAACAGCCACAACAATGGACTCAAACACACCAATGATCGTGAAGACAGCGCGTTCCGTTCTGTTGCACGTAAGGTTGTCAAGAGTCAGAGCCAACTGGATGGCAACTAACAACAACAGTAGGCCATTTGCATTCCTTGGCCAGTAACCCCTTCCTGGTATCATCCAACCCCTTTCCTCCATTGACACGTTTCCTACTACTCACTCTGACCCTCCTGCCTCCCTTGTATAAGCACTTTTGTGATTACGTTGGGTCCACTTGGATAACCCAGGATAATCTTCCCATCTCCAGGTCCTTGACGTAATTGCATCTGCAAAGTCCATTTGCCATGAAGGGTAACAATAGTTGTAGATTCCAAGGAATAGGACACGGGTAGGTTTGGGGAGCCATTATTCAGCTAACCACAGGCAGAGCTTATTCTCACCATTGGGAAACAGAGGCTGAGGGAGAGAAGTGACTGCAACAAGGCCACCCCATCATAAATGGCAAGGCTGGGCTTTGAACCGGGCACTGTTCCTTCTCCCAGGGCACTGTGATGGCTCTCTGGAGAGGACTGGGTGGAGAGGAGGGGTGGGGAGCTGGGGAGCAGCATGGATAAAGGTTAAATCGAGGACTCCAGGATAGTGAAGGCCTTTTTTTTTTTTTCTCTTGCTTATGATTATCTTCTCAGTGCTTAACACAGTGCTTGGCATATAATAGGTGCTTAACAAACATCTGCTGAATCAATGAGCATAGAAGAGAAAAACATGTGGCATTTTACTGAAGGAAAGCAGTGATAGGTAAAGTGGAGAATATCATTAGGGGGTTGGATTGTCAAGAGCCTTATATGCCACAATAAGGAGGTTAAATATCACTGTGAAGACAGCTAAGAGACACTGTTGATAGCTGGGAAGAATGTGGTACTTCCAGAAGCTGAGTCTGGCATTATTATCCCAGGAAGTCTAGGCAGGGGTAGGGGGAAAGGTTAGGGGGCCGCTGGAGCAATCCAGGTATATGCTGAGCCTGTGGATACTTAGCATAGTGAAGACAATAAAAAGGGGGACTATTACGAGATGGGAGTCCCAGGGTGGTGCAAACCGTTAACACTCTAGGCGGCTAACCGAAAGGTTGGAGGTTCAAGTTCACTCAGAGGTGCCTTGGAAGAAAAGCCTGGTGATCTGCTTCTGAAAAATCAGTCATTAGAAACCCTACGAAGCACAGTTCTACTCTGACACACATGGGGTCATCACAAGTCATAATTGACTTAATGGCCACTGGTTACTGGTAGTAGGAGATACACAACTGAATTGGAAAAAAGATACAACTAGACCGCTGATTGGAATAGTCATAGTTATCAATGCTGAATAACTATCATGTGTTATAAACTGGACTAGGCAATCTTTCATACATAATCTCATCCACCCTCACAGAATCCTATTTAAAAATCCCCATTTTGTGGTTGATGCAAGTGAGGCTCTAAAAGGTGAGGTAAGTCACCAATGTGAGTGCAGCCAGGTAGTGGCAGAGCCAGCCTTAGAACTTCTGTCCCTCCACAGCCAAACTGGCATTTCGCTCTGTGGCATCCTGGGGACATGGGGTGAAGAAACACAATAGCCCAAATTATTCCACTCTGGGCATACAGAAGCTTTGTGATGAGCATGAAATGATGATATCTGCGGTAAGGATGCTGGTTTGGTGTACAGGTAAGGAGAGATATTGGACATGGCCTTCCTGCACTTGTGGGATCTAGGAAGGTCCAGCACAGAGGACCAGCAGGAATTGCAGATGTGTCTGGAGCTTTCAAGAGCAACCATAGGTGGAGTTGCAGCTCTGGGAGTTGTCACAGACACTGTTGGTGCCCCCACTCATATCCCTGGGGCCTTGCCCTTGTAGTGTTTGCCAAGCTGACTCCCAACAGCCTGAGGGCTTTTCTGTTGGCTGGCACCTGCTCCCCTTGCATGCACGTAAGCTAGAAGTGCCTGAGAATTAACACCATCTAGGAACAACCCTCAAACATGATTGAAATGAGTCGGGATATAAACGCCTCCAACCCTCTGGCTCCTGGAATGGGATAACTCTGAGGAGCATGCTCTAGGCTGCTTCCCAGAGTTCTCCAGGGGGATTTAAGCCCCAGTAGCCCAAAGTGGTAACTGGCTTGATTCTGTACCTTTGATTGGCTATCTTCCCTTCCCTGTTTCTCCTCCAAGTGCTCCTTCCAGTGTTTTCTGGAACCACCAAATAGAGGACTTGTATTTAAAATTTTGGCTCAGAGTCTCTGCTAATGGGGTAACTCAGACTGAAATGGAGGTCCTCCGCAAGAACTGCTCCATGAAGCTGGGGGCTGGCGGCAGGTGAGGAACAAGCAAAGAAGTCACAAACAAACCTTGGGGGTGTGGGTACATTTAATACATGGACTTAGGAGGGGAGCACAGAGGTGAGAGAAAACAAGAAAGCACAAGATTTTGGAGGCGAAGGAGAAGAGAGGTTTAAGGGTGCTGGTCATTCTCCAATAAAAGGGACCAGGACTTCCTGGAGAAATGGCTGCTAAATCTAAGGCTGGGGCAGGGAATTAAAAAAGAAAGAAACTAAAAAGAGTGTTGGTCAGGAGTGGCAAGGCACTCAAGAGGTCAAGGAAGAGAACTGGAATAGCTCCTTAGATTTAGCGATTTTGTCATTATTAGTTGGGAGGCAATTTTGGGAAGAATGATGGCATCAGAACCGGATTTCCAGAAGTTGAAGGGGGTGTAGGAAAACAGAATAAGTGAGTATTATTCATTTTCAACCGTAAATGCTGAACACATTTTATGGGTGGCGCATTTTCAAATTTATATCATTGGGTCCTCAGAACATTCCTAGGAAGTAAGTCATGCTACCCATTTTATTGATGAGAGAAATGGAACTCAAAGTAGTTAGGGTGACAAGCTAGCCTATTAGTAATGGAAGATAGGAGACACATAGTAGGGAGAAACAAGATATAGAGCTAGTATTTATTGAACATCTACTCTGTACAACCCTGAAGATTACTAGTTTTGTAATCTTGTGCTTATTACTTAACTTTTCTGGGCCTCAATTTCCTTATCTGAAAAATGGGAGCATTTCTATGAGGATTAAATTAGTTATTATATGAAAAACGTTTAGAATAATGTCTAGCAAATAGTAAGCATTTAATAAGCAATTATTATTAATTATTATTAATAATCATTAATGAGAATTATTATTAGTGATTACTATTGTTATTATTAATGCTAATATTATTACTACTACAACCGCTACTGTTACTACAACCTATAGATGACCTATTGATACCTTGCTGCTAATTTTTGTAGCATTAAAGGTAGGGAATAGCCCCATTTTACAGATGAGATACTCGAGGCTCAGAAACTTGGCAAAGGTCACCAAGCTAGGAGGAGTGGAGCTTGTATTTTAATCCTTCTCTACTGACTCTAAAGACCATTTTCTTCCATTGCATCAGCCTTGAGCAGAGTTTTTGTAAGTCAAAGATGACAAGGAAAAAATTGAAGACACAAGAGAATAAGTGATAGGAGGTGTGTCTAGTCTTGCAGGTGGGTTAGAATGTGATCAAAAGGCCAGGTTTATGAATTTACCCTGGATGCTATTATACATATAGAAAAGAAGCAAGGAGGGAGAAGATAACTTTGGCAATTTGCAATAGTGCACTGTGAGAGGCCATCCTGTGAAAATTACCCATTGCCATTATGATTCCAGCTCATAGTGACCCTATAGGACAGAGTAGAACTGCTCTATAGAGTTTCCAAGACCGTAATGTTTACGAAAGCAGACTGCCACATCTTTCTTCTGTGGAGTGGTTGGTAGGTTCAAACCACAGACCTTTCAGTTATCAGCTGATTGCTTAACCACTATGCAACCAGGGCTCCTCTGTGAAATTAGGTTTCATAATTTTAAACTATGAACAGGGAAGGAAGCAAGGGAGGGTGGTTAAGGAGCAGTAAATCTGGCTTGGGCATCATGGGCAACATGGCCAATAAAGAGGAGAATAAGGAACCATGCAGGAGTCCACAAAGGTCAGGGGGAATGCCTTGACCTGCCTTTGTGATAGGCCAGCTCTGTCCTGCTCCTAGGTCAAGAGTTGCAAGTCTTATTATCTAAATGACTCAAGGAAGATCTCCAAAGGCAGAGCAGTGTGGTAGAAACATTGAGGACTTTGTGTCAGACAGTCTAGTTTGAAGCGGGGGGTCTTAGCTACCTAGTGTTGCTCTAACAGAAATACTGCAAGCAGGTAGCTTTAAAGAACAAAAATTTATTTTCTCAAGGTGCTAGAGCTAAAAGACCAAATCACGGTCTCAGCCATGTTGATTTCTTCCGTGAACCTCTCTCCTTGTTTGTGGTGTCTAACCATGGTTCCTGGCATTCCTTTGCTTGCAGGCAGGTCCTCACATGTCGTCTGTCTTCCCCCTGTGTGTCTGTGTCTGTTCTGGTCTTTTTGTAACTCAGTAATGATCACTAGGTTTAGGACCCACCTTACTGTAGTATGACATCATTAACATATAAAAAGAAAAATGCTATTTCCAAACAGAATCACATCTACAGGTACAAGGGCCAGGGATTCAGTACACTTTTTTGGGGAACACAACTAAATCCATAACACCAGATTCAGTCCTGGCTATGTGACCTTAGCTAAGCCAACTTATCTCCCTGATCCTTAGATTCTTCATCTATAAAATTGGGTTAATGGTACCTGTCTTACAGTGTGATTGGGTAGATGAAATGAGAGCACGTTTATAAACATGCTTGGAATGTAGAACATGCAATGGTAGATGTTCTAGATTGAACTGTGTCTTCCAAAAATATGCGTTGTGTATCCTAACCCCTATATCTGTGGTTATAATCCCATTTGAGACTGGATTTTCTTTGTTATGTTAATGAGACAGCATAGGGTGTGTTTTCAGTCAATCTCTTTTGAGATATAAAAGCAATTTAAAAAAGCGAGTGAGCAAGCAGAGATGGGGGAAGAGAGATGCCAAGACACGTGAAGATCTCCCAGGAGCAGAAGCTCTAAAGAGACAAGGGCCTTCCTCCAGAGCCACCAGAGAGAAAGAGGCTTCCCCTAGAACCAGCACCCTGAATTTGGACTTCTAGCCTCTTAAACTGTGAGAAAATAAATTTCTGTTTGTTAAAGCCACCAATTTGTGGAATTTCTGTTATAGCAGTGCTAGATAACTAAGACAGTAGATGTCAACGATGACATAACCACAATTTAGGATTTCTCCAACTTCCCAATGGAAGCCTAATTGATAATCTCTCTCTCTGTATCTTGATTTTCCCCATGGGAAGACTTACAGAGCTGATACTATTTTCTCCACACCTGATTCTTGAAGTTGGAATGCCTTTCAGGGACCTGGACTTGAGCTAAGCCTTGCCTCAACCATGGAAAGACTGGATCCCCAGGAAGACAGACTATTGATGGCCTACTTTTCCTCAAGTGTGGTCTGGTGTTTCATACTCTGTGGTGACAGGGGTGCCTCAGTGGAGGCCCAGGTCAAGTACTTTGTGAGAAAATCTTATCTTAGATGGAGCTCTATGGAATAATTGGGGATATGAGGATTTCCTCTGGTTCAGGCCTCTGTACAGCTCATTCCACCAAAAGAAAAGAATATGACCCTTTGAGTAGAAAAGTTCACAGTAGTATCTTCTTTTTAAAATTAATTGAACACACGTTTACTGCACATTTGCCGCATGCCAGGAATGGGTAGCAAGGGGCAGCGCTAGCAACCAACTAAGGAGGAGCTGTCTATGGTGCTGAAACGCCTGTCTGCGGTCTCTCACATTGCGGAGGGGACTCCATCTCTGGCTCTGGTTCCTGGGCTCTGCCTCTGAGAAACTTCATCCTCCTGATTTTGCCTCTCCATGATATAAGCTGCAAGTTCTGACACATGTTCGGTATATTCCTATATAACCTTCAACCATCTAACAGCCCAGATCCTTGTCTAGTCTCTCTCATCTACCGACAACTCTTGTAATTAGTTCTGGCTGGAAAATAAATGGGAGGTTTGAATCCTTGACTAGGTTTCCAACTTTTTATTGCAAACCCCATAGGAGGTCCAGCTAAGCTCTGCCAGCCTGTATCTGGTAGACTTCAAACCCTTCTTAAAAGGGATGCGCTCTGCACAGAAGAGAGGCGTAAGGTATCAGAAAGACATGGGCTGAAATCTTGGTTTCAGTATTGACCAGCTAGCTGTGTGCCTTGCACAAATCTCTCTGAGCCTCGGTCTCCCCATCTGTAAAATGGTGGTGGTGGGGCAATTGAGGAGATAAGCTATGTACAGGATATTTATGAGGACTGGATCCTAGTGGAATCCAAAAGCAGAGGCAAATAGTATTAATAACAAGGACTCTTTCAAGCCAAACGTTTCCCTTCCATTCTCTTTCACTGCTCTTCCTCAAAAACTCGCACAACGTTCCCCCTTACTTACTTGTTGTTGTTAGCTGTCATCAAGTCGGTTCCAACTAATAATGACCCTATGTACAACAGAACGAAACACTGCCCTGTCCCATGCCATCTTCACAATCGTTATGCTTGAGCCCTTTGGTGCAGCCACTGGGTTAATCCATCTCATTGAGGGTCTTCCTCTTTTTTGCTGACCTTCTACTTTACTAAGCATGATGTCCTTCTCCAGGCACTGGTCCCTCCTGATAACATGTCCAGAGTATGTGAGACGAAGTCTCTCCATCCTTGCTTCTAATAAGCATTCTTGTTGTACTAAGACAAATTTGTTCTTTATTCTAGCAGTCCATGGTATAGTCAATATTCTTCACCAACACCATAACTGAAAGGCATTGTAGCTTTGGGTAAATCACTTAGCCTTTCTGTGTCCCGGGTTCCTTTTCTGAAAATTGGAGGTGGTGGTGGTAGTTTTAGTGGTGAACATTCCTTACATTCATAGTTTGTGGGCTTGTGTGAAGGATAAAATCTGGGAAAGAAATGGGAGTGTTAGGGAAACCGTAAAGTGCTGAGTTTCACTTGGAATTTGTTGTGTTGAATCTTTTGTAAACCAGCAAATGTCCACCTTCTTCATGAACCTTGACCATAATCTTCTGGGAAGACTTTAGTACCTCCCAAGACTCAATAAACCCCTGCTCTGTGCTCATTATGCATCTCTTTTTGCACTTATCGCCCTGGAGGTTAATAATCTGTGTTATCACTGACTATCCCCTAAAAACTAGACAGTGTAATTCTTGAGGATGGGATCCATGTCTTAGCTATCGCAAAGGTATGTGCTCACTCCATATTTATTTAGCCAAATACATACAGATTTGATTTAAAAATACAACAGTAAATATGGTGTATTGAATGCTTAATTGGCAGTCAGGATAACTCGGATCCACTCTGATTGTCCTATCATTATACTGAATGGTCCTGGGAAACTCTTCCTCTCTCTGAGGGCTCAGTTTTGCCATGAAAAATGGCAGGGTTATACTAGATGAATTCTGAGGACACTTACAGCTTTTTAAATTCAACACACATTCAGCGAGTACTATTAAGTACCTACTGTTCACTGAGTAGTGGGAGGTCTGATGAAGAACAAAACATGCACCCACCTCAAAGAACTCTTAATCCAGTGGAGCAGAGAGGAAAATGAACAATTAAAATACCATATGATGTGATAGGTTCTATGACTATAACTGGTGTAGGCACAAGTAGCTGTGGCAGCCCAGAGGAGAGGTATTTAACCCAAACTTGAGAGGTGAAGAACAGGAAGGCTTCCTGGAGGAGGTGATGTCTAAGAGAAGACTAATAATTGGCTACTATATAGGAATTATCAGCAGAAAAAGAAGCATTTGTAGATGGCTGTACGTGTAGAGGGCAATGTATATTTGAGAAGTCACAAGCTAGAGCATGGAGTGCATGTGTGTGTGAGGGGAGAGTTCAGATGGCAAGAGACAGCTAAAATTGTAAGCAAGGGCCAGCGGTCTAGTGGTCATGTTAAAGTGTTTGACCTTTATCCCAAGGGAAGCACTGAGAGGTTTTAATCAGGAGAATGACTTGGTCAGATAGAATTCTAGAAATCTCCTCTGGTTGCAGTGTGGGCATTAAATTGGAAGGGAGTGAGGCTAGCCTCAGAGAGAACAGTAGACTGCATGTTGTTAGAATTCTGATGCAAGGGGTGGGTCGCCAGGACCAGGGTAGTGACAATGGAGATAAAGCAAAGTGGGTGAAAGTAAGAGACATTTACAAGGTTGCTGGGTGGCGTAAATGGTTTACACTTAATTACTAACCTAATGGTTGGTGGTTTGAATCCACCCAGTGGTGCCACAGAAGAAAGGCCTGGTGATCTGCTTCTGTAAAGATTACAGGCAAGAAAACCCTACTGAAAAGTTCTACTCCATAACACATTTAGGGTTAGGGTTAGGGTTGCCATGAGCTGGAATTGACTTGATGGCAAAGGGCTTGGTTTTTTTTTTTTTTGGTTGTAGATGGTAAGAGAAAAGGAATCACGTTCTCTAGACTGGGAAACTGGATATCTGGGAGGGCCATTTACTGAGCAGGGAATACAGGCATGGAAATAGGTGAGCTGAGGTGGGTGTAATGTTTCCATTTTGGACATATTGACTTTGTGGTGCCATGGGGCATCTAAATGAAGATAGAAAAGTCCAGAGCTCAGAGAGTAGGTCTTGATGGAAGATAATGATAGTTAAGATGCAAATGGCTCTGATGTTCTCTCTTTCCACTCCATTCCCCAAAGAATCTTTTCCTTCCCTGAACTCTTTAAGCCTGTTGGTGCCACACAATTAGGCACTTAATTGCTTTCTAATTGATATGTGCTTTCGCCTGTCTTAACAGATAAATTGCAAGATCCTTGAGGGCAGAGGATTCTTATAATGTCCTCTCCAAGCCTCCCCCTGGGCTCTACATGAGATTTATTGTCTAAATGGTGGAAAGGGGAATGTTTAGTAATTGACGGCCACTCTAGACCTCAGTTTTCCCATCTGTAGAATGGGGGTTACCAGGCTTCTTCCAATCCTTCTGTGATCTCTTAAGGCTCCTACTTTTGTCCGCCTCCCAAAATGGTGGAAATAGAACAGGGGAAGGAAGGGGAAGTAGCTCATTTGACCTCAGAAGCACATTCTTCTGACCTGGTATGAGGTCAGGGTGCCTAGGCAGGAACTAGAAATTAAAAAAAAAAAAATAAAAATAGACAACTAAGAAGAGAGAAGTGGGTTGTTTCTCTCCAGTAGTAGCAGGCACTCAGCAAAACAAACAAATCACACGGAATGCTTTGGCGATTATACAGACAAACAAATCACTTTCCCCAAGTGCTTCTTGGGGGAATTACGGCTCCTGGAAATGAAACACAAACAGATTATTAAAAAAGAGCTCCCCGTTGGGAGAGAAACAGTATTTACAAGAGAAGATGTGCCTAGCCGGACCTCTAATTGCCGTTCATTATCTCATATTGATTTAATTAGCTGCTGCACTCAGGTCTGAATTGCCTGCTGCCCGCAGCAGGGGACTGGCGGAGAGAGGGGGTTCAGATTGACCGAGGAGGCTCCCTCCATTGCTCATCCTCCTCCTCCCCTTTCCCTGAAACATGGGGGTCAGCTCACGGGGTGGCACTGCTGTGGCAATGCTACCGCTGGCGTCCAGAGGCGGCCAGCTACGTCCGAGGCCTTGTGAGCCATTCTGTCTCCTGCACGCCTCGACTGGGGGTGCTGCGAGGAGCTAATTAGCTGCAGTAATTAGAGAGAGTGTCTTCATAATGTGGAATTAGAGTGTCTTGGTGGAAGCACGTGGAGATATATGGCCTAGCTGGCTCGGTAATGGGGGAGAGGCAGGCAGGGTGAAGAGGAGGCAGCCTCCAGGAGTGTCCTCTGGCCTCTTTTGGTGGCTTTTCTACCCTGTCTCCAGGGCCTCCACTCCCGTGTCTGCCCGTTGAGCCATGTGTGGCCCTGATGTGACCCGGAGTCTTTAACTGAGCTGAGATTTCTAAATGAAGAAGAAGGGAGGTTATTAGCGTTTTTCTCTAGTGGGCGTCTGGGACCAATTGTTTTGAAGATTTGGGGTTTATAATTGCAAGTGATTAATGGGGGCATTGGCAATCAGGCTTAAAAGGTTGCTAATTGCTCTTTTAACGTAATTGTGTCCGAGTGAGAACAGTGCACACCAGCTTGGCGTGCTGAATGCACAGTGTGGGGCAATAAATGGTGTCTGTGCCCTTCCCTGTCCGTCCATCCATTCTTTACTGAGAGTCTGAAGCTCCTGGCCCAGGGCTGGGTACTCACAGCTGCGAATGAGACAAAGCCCCTGCCTTCAAGGAGCTTGCTGTCTAGTGGGCTTTGGAATTCCTCAGTCCACCATTTCTGTGCCAAGAGGACGGAACCAATGCACACTTACTAGAGAACTCCTAGGAGCTTACAGGGGAGTCCCTGGGTGGTGCAACACTTGGTTGCTAACCGAAAGGTTGGAGGTTCGAGTCCATCCATAGCTGCCTCAGAAGAAAGGTCTGGCGATCTACTTCCGAAAAATCGCATTGAAAACCCTATGGAGCACAGTTTCACTCTGACATATATGGGGTTGCCAGGAGTCTAATCAACTCGATGGCTACTGGTTTGGTTTAATTTTTTTTTAAGGCCCTTACAGAAGACAGAGCTGTTTTAGTTAGGAGACTTCGAGTAGATTTTCAACTCATAGAGACCCCATGTGACAGAGAATTGCTCCATCGAGTTTTCTAGGCTGTAATGTTTACAGGAGCAGATTGCCAGGTCTTTCTCTCATGGAGCAGCTGAGTGGGTTCCAACTGCCAATCTTTTGGTTAACAGCTGAGTGCTTAACTGTTGTGCCACCAGGGCTCCTTCAAGGGAGAGCAAGTAACAGTTAATTCAGTAAGGTATGTATCTGGACGTGTCAAATAGGACACCTGAATGTAAATGCAATACAATCAAGAACCGGGAAGAAAGCAAGCATTGTCTTGGTTAGGTTGACAAAATATTCCAAATCATTCCATTAAGCTCCTGCATGACTAGGAGAGAGAGATTCCTAGGCCCCTCACTCAGAGCCTAATAACTTTGAGTTTATACACAATTATAATGACCTTGGTGACCTGATTTTCCCTTTCACAACAGGTGAAAAGAAGTGATATCTATAGAGATCATATCTTAAAGATATGCACCATATGACAGAGGAGTACTTAGAGGCTTATGGAAGTTGGGGCTTATTCATGTTTGCACAATCTGTAAATTAGGATAATCTCTTAACATGATAGTCTCTGCACCAGGGCCAGGATAAATTCCCTACAGGTCAAATATTAAGATCCCTTAGAGTTTATTGGATTGTTGTTAGTCGCTATGAGTTGGCTCCCAACTCATGGTGACTCCATGCACAATGGGATGGGACCATCGTGATCCACAGGGTTTTCATTGGCTGATTTTCAGAAGTAGATCACCAGGCCTTTCTTCCTAGTCCATCTTAGTCTGGAAGCTTCACTGAAATCTATTCATCATCATAGCAACATGCAGGCCTCCACTGAGCACCATGATGGCTGCAAATGAGGTGCCTTGTCCGGGAATCGAAGCCAGCTCTTCTGTGTGGAAGGTGAGAATTCTACTACTGAACCACCATGAAAACCAAACCCAACCCACTACTTTCGAGTCAATTCCGAGTCATAGCTACCTTATAGGACAGAGTAGAACTGTCCTATAGGGTTTCCAAAGAGCACCTGGTGGATTCAAACTGCCGACCTTTCGCTTAGCAGCCGTAGTAGCTCTTAACCACTGCACTACTAGAGTTGCCACCATAGTAGACCCTTATAAATATGTATAGAATGAATGAGTAAATGAAAGTGTGGCCCTGGTGGGTTATGGCTGTGGGGGGCTGAATTGGCTGGACTTTCTCAGAATCAGTGGTCAAGACTTTCTCATTAGGATTCCAGGAAATCTGGGTTCGTATTCTGTTTCTAACACTCACCAGCTATGTGACCTTAAGCAAAGCACTTCACCTTCTGATTCTCAGTGTCTTCAGCAGCAAAATGATGGTAATCACTGTACCCAGTTCAGTGTTGTCTTGAGGATGAAATACAATAAAAAACTGCAGTGAACTCAAAGTGTGGTGCCCAGAACTGTGCAGTGTTAGACTATTTATTATTATTATTATTGTCAGTGTTTCCAAATAGCAGACTGGGCTGTCTTGGGTGGGGGTGGGAAGGAATGGGCAGGTGTCTCCCCTGGGTGGGCATGATAGAAGACCCTCGACCATCAGACCAGGGACAAGAGACCAGACTACGCCTTCATACACCATCTGGCCCTGCATGTCAGAGTCTCTCCCTTGTCCCAGGCTCTAAAGAAGTCAGCCCCACTGAGTTCTGATTTAATTAGCTCAGTGATATTGCCCTATCGATCACTCATTTCAAGTCCGCCAACTGGGGGAAGTGTGGTTTGCCCATCACCCTCTCACTTATTGAAAGCAAAAGCTGCCATCGACTTGTTTATTCAAGCCCAGCTGGGGAGCCCCCCCAGCACCTCCTCCCCTCCTCACACACATATTTGAGTTGGGATAAATCTCTTTTCTTCACGCTCATCAACAAGCCCTTCATCCCCTCCCTGGGCTTCCAAGGCCCTCTCCCCATCTCCTCTTTTCCAATTGAATTAGTTTTAATATTTTTTGATGGAAAAAATGTTTGCTTTATCTCTGGCTTTAGATGTTCTAATTGTTTCCTTTATCTTGAAGAATACCTCATTATTTTAGGGCTTGCCAGCCTCTTCCAGAGAGCCAGAGAATTCGTTTTTTTCTGCAGTTGATGATGCTGGGCGGCTGCTAATGGTCTGTGGGGGACCCACAGCTTATTTGTTCACCTCTATCTTTTCTCTCTCTGTCTCTGTCTCTGTTTTTCTCCCTCCTCTTGCGTCTCCCTCACTCAGCGTCTCCTCCTCTCCTGGCAAGAGAATTCAGAACTGCTGAAAGACGAGAACCTGGTAGGAAAAGAACATTTCTTTGTAACTTAGAAGGGCTGGGAGGGTGGGGGTCTAAGTGTCCTCTGATTGTTCCAACAACTGCCTTCCTGCAATTCCTTATTATCTTCATGTTGTGCCCACAGGAGCCATTAATTTGGGTTTCCCCAAATGTGTGACACCCAATGTGAGTCCCAGGATCCATGGCAGCAGAAAGGAGGGGACTGTGGTCAGATAAGCTGGGAAATGCTGCACATTATGTAGGGGACTCTTGGAGAGTCACAAAGCACACAGGGAAGTGAAAGGCTCTGAGGTCTGCAGAAATGTAACCTGTTGAATGTTGTTTTATCTGAAGATTTCTGAACTTACTCACTTTTCCAAATCAGACTATTGTATCACAATGGTCCAGTGCACCACCAGTCATGGGGATGGTGCAGGAACGGGCAGCATTTCGTTCCAATGTGCATGGGGATGCCATGAGTTGGGGCTGATCCAATGGCATCTTGATAACAACAGAGCTCTCTCCTCACTCTTTCTTCTTTGCCAGTCAAAACTCTATGCTTTTTTTTTTTTTTTAAAGATCTTTTCTCTTTTCTGTCTTCTTGGATGCACCAACTCCCCAACCAAAAACCAAACCCATTGCTGTCAAGTTGATTCTGATTCATGGTGACCCCATGTGTCGCAGAGTAGAATTGCTTCATAGGGTTTTCTTGGCTGTAATCTTTATGGAAGCAGATCACCAGGTCTTTCTTCCATGGCATCACTGGGTGGGTTTGAACTGCCAACCTTTCAGTTAGTAGTCGAGCACAAAACAGCACTGAACTCAGGGAACTACCAACTCCCAAAGGGACCTACTAACTCCCCAAGGGGGAATTAATTATCTCTCCTTGACCCCAGAAGAGATGAGTTTGAGACTCTGTTAGAGCATGATCATAGTAATGCTTCTATCAGTTTGTCTCTCGTTGTGCGCCATTAAGGGCAGGTAGTAGAGAGAAGGGGGAGTAGACTTCTCTGCAGTCAGGCAGACACCAGCTTAAATGCCAGATCTGCCACTTGGTGGCTGAGCATTCCTAGCCCTGTCACTAAAAACTCTGTGGTTCAGTTTGCTCACCTGTTAAATAGGACAATGACACCTAGACCACAAGCCTCTACAAGAATTCATCAAAATCATGTAAACGAAATGCTGGACTTCTGGCAGGTGCTTAGTATGTCCTTTAATGGAATAAATGAAGGCTCTCTCCTTTCTCTTTTGGATAAAGCGTGCCGCTTTGCTCAAGTGGATTTGCTGAAGTGGATAACCACCATGGAGTTAGAATGAAAAATTAATAGGAGATGGTGGGGTGTGGTGGGCAGAGCTCTGGATTAGAAGCTGGGAGAACTGAGCTCTGCTTTAGATTTTGCTATGTGACCTTGGGAATCTGCTTCCTCTTCTCTAGGCCTCAGTCTGTAAAATGAAGGGGTTGGTCAAGATCATTTCTCGGTTACCTCCTGCTCCAACGTTCCACAATTCTAGACATCTCTGGACCTTCCAAAGGGGTTGCCATAACTGGAGAAACTCTTCTTAGGAATATCAGATGCCCATTTTTTCAGATTCCCATCCATGGATCAGGTCTAGGGGTGATACAGGCAAAAGGGCCTCAGAGTTTCCGTCTGTAAAAAACTGAGGGAAGTGTTGAATTAAGCTTCAGTTTTACATTCTTATGAGCTATACGCTGGCTGCTATGGGCCCGGCATTTCTGCCGCTCTTCCTGGCCTGTGCTCTAATGAGGCTGAAATTAGTCACACTCGATTTAAAAAACCAACACTGAAGGATCGTACCCATCTGCCAGCAACCTGGTCAGCTGCTCCATTGAGTCCCTATGTGATTGATACCCACAAGCACCCAGGATTTGGATTTTCTCTTCGGTAGCTCCTCATAAAGACATATTTTGACAACCTAAGAGTGCCTGCATTTATTTCTGTTAAAATGGAGCAACTGGTGAACAAAATTTAATTACAAATCAATGAAAACTATAGGCTGTCCCTGGGTGGCACAAACTGAAAGGCTGGTGGTTCAAATCCACCCAGAGATACCTCAGAAGAAAGGCCTGGTGATCTGCTTCCAGAAGGTCACAGCCTTGAAAACCCCATGGAATGCAGTTCTACTCCACAACACATGAGCTCACCATGAGTCAGAATCCACTTGACAACAACTGTTCATAGCACGGAAGCCCCACCACTGACACCATGACTGGGATTGTGAGAAGTGTAATGTAAATAGATGTGGAGAGAAGAGCTTGGCCTTCCTCTCTCTCTGAGGGTCAAGGATCTGACCTAAGGGATGGAGACCTCACAGTTGGGCCAGAAGGAAGAGAAAGAGTCTTCTGCCTGAGAAGGCCAGTTCTGGGTTACCTGTGGGGAAACCACACATTTCATCAGTGCTTTGGGCCAATGGAGCCCTGGTGGCACAGTGGTTAAGAGCTAGGCCGTGACCAAAAGATCGACAGTTTGAATCCACCAGCCACTCCCTGGAAACCCATGGGCTGTTCTACTCTGTCTTATAGGGTCACTATGAATCAGAACTGACTCGATGGCAAGGTGTGAGCTCTGGTGGTGAACAGTTAAGTGCTCAGCTGTTAACTGAAAGCTTGGCTGTTGGGACCCACCTAGCAGCTCCACAGGAGAAAGACCTGGTGATCTGCTCCTGTAAAGATTACAGCCTAGAAAACCCTATGGAGGAGTTCTATTCTGTCACTTGGGATTGTTGTGTAGCTCATGGGAGGATAAAACTAAAGCCTAATTCAACACTTTCCTCTGTTTTTACAGATGGAAACCCTGAGGCACCTAACAACAAGGGCCAATAGAATTTACCTTAGGCAAGTAATAAAAGGTAGCATTAGACTCTATGTTCTATGAGGGCAAGAACTATGCTGTTTTGCTCACTCGTATGTTTCCAGAGCTAGCCATGGTCGGGACTTCACCCTTACTAGGCGCTCAATAAATATCTATAACTTGCCCTCAATCCATGAAGCTGGAAAGAGGTAAATCTGAGATTTGAACCCAGGTAAACTTAGACTAGGGGCATTGGTGATTCATTAGTAGAATTCTCACCTTCAACTTGGGAGACCCAGGTTCGGTTCCCACCAACACACCTCATGCACAGCCATCACCTGTCTGTCAGTGGAGGCTTGCATGTTGCTGTGATACTGAAAAGGTTTCAGCAGAGTTTCCAGATTAAGTCTAGGAAGAAAAGTCTGGTGATCTACTTCCAGAAAATCAGCCAGTGAAAACTGTATGGATCACAATGGTCCAATCTGCAAGCAATCATGGGGATGGCACAGATCAGTGCAGGGTTTTGTTCTGTTGCATATGGCGTCTCTATGTGCCAGGGGCTGACTTGATGGCAGCTCCCAACAACAACAACCTTAGAGCAGAATATCTAGGCTTCCCACCTGATACCATCTTCCATGTGCTGCATATATCACGTGGTGCTGTAATTGTCCACTTGTTCGTCTCTTCTACTGGACGGTGAGCTGCTTAAGGGAAGAAGGAATGTTATCTCCATCTTCATATCTCCAATTCCCAGTATGGTGTCTGACCTACAGTAGGTGCTCAATAAATGTTTGTTGTGTTAATTTGGATAAGATCTCAGTGAGCCAGGGGAATCTTTCTGTTTATCCCAGCACCCATCCCAGAGCCTGGCATATAGTTAGAGCTTAATATTTGTGGATTAAGCTGAATTGTCTATATCCAACCCTGTCCAACCCCAAGGAGTGAACCACATTGCAGCAGGGACCTATAAGAATGTGTCATGTAAGATACATTCCCCAAGGGCCAGTCATGGTTAGGACGTGCTCTCTTCACCTCCATTTTAGATGAGGAACTGAGGATTGGAGGGGTCATCTTAGACTGAGTTCCTAGGATATAGAGTCTGAGGTGGAAAGTTGCATGCAGAAGGTTCTTTGGAGATAGCCATGAGTGAGGACTCTGAGCCTGGAGACATTTTATTGGCCACAGGACCTTGCTCAGCCCCTGCATAGAGCAGGCAGGAAGTGCTCCAGAACAAATGCCCCCCAGGACCTGTCCTCAAATCGAAAGGAAGTGCCCTGCACTATCTTCTGAAGGTCCCCAGTGGGATAGAGCTCCCGTTGCCCATGGTGGTTATTTACCTGGTAGTGCACCCCTTATTGGCTTTCTTTCCTTCCTTGCCTCACTTCCCTACTCCCATACCTGTGTTTCTCATGATCATCTTCTAAAGCAACTACTTGAACTTGAATCCTCATCTCAGAGTGGATTTCTGGGGGATCCCAAACCACAACAAGGACTCAGAGAGGTGGTGTTGTTGTTGTTAGGTGCCTTTGAGTCAGCTTTGACTCATAGAAACAAAATGTTGCCTCATCCTGTGCCATCCTCACAATCATTTCTATGTTTGAGCCTATATTGCAGCCACTGTGTCAATCTATCTCGTTGATGTCGTCTTCTTTTTCATTGTGATCCATAGAGTTTTCATTGACTGATTGTCGGAAGTAGATCACCACGCCTTTCTTCCTAGGGTGGATATAGATCTCCAGGCCTTGATTTCTAGCTGGGAAGCTCTCCTGAAACCTGTTCAGCATCATAGCAACATGGAAGCCTTCGTTGACAGATGGGTGGTGGCTGTGCATGAGGTGCATTGGCTGGGAATTGATCCTAGTTCTCCTGCATGAAAGGTGAGAATTCTACCACTGAACCACTACTGCACCCATTTAGAGAGGTAGAGAGATGCTTCAGTGTCAATGGCAGGTGATAAGCAGACTCAGGATTTGAATCCACCTCTTGCTCCAGTGCCTGTGCTTTTCCTAGTATTGCCTCCTTACCCAAGTACTCCTCTCAGTCCTGAAGAAATCATTTTAAAAATAATGGCCATCATTTATCAAGCACTTGGGATGTGTCAGACACAGAGCTGAACACTGTACATGTTATTCTAAGGTTTGTTCATCTCCAATCATTAACACAATACTGTCATTCCCTGCCATGTCCCTCCGCCACCTGTTAATATTATCTCTTTAATAATATTCTCAAACCAATTCACTTATTTCCTAAATGCTGTTGCTCTTACCCAGTGGTTAAGCATTCAGCTGCTAACTAAAATGTCTGCAGTTAGAATCCACCATCTGCTCCTTGGAAACCCTAGAGGGAAGTTTTACTCTGTCCTGTAGGGGGCTATGAGTTGGAATTGACTTGACTGCAACGGGTTTGGTGTTTTTTTGAATGTTTATGGAAGCAGTTTGCCAGGACTTTCTTCTGTGGAGTCACTGGGCAACTTCGAATCTCAAGTTGATGGGAAACAGCTTATGTCACCCAGGCCCCTATTTCTTAAATAAATACATTTATTTTACAAGGAAACATTAGCTTATTACTACAAATAGAAAAAAGAAATCACTGTCCATAAAGATAGGCTAATTTAAAACATAAAGACTTAACGTCATAAGTCTTTAATCACTATAAGTAAATATGAAGTTACACTTTTACTTTAAAAATTATACATAGACAGGGTGTTCCGGCAAAATGGCGCTCTAGGCAGAAGCACCATGCCATCCCTCCACAACAAAGATCCGAAAAACTAAGCTGAACAGAGAATACAACAATCCTGAAACCCTAAAACATCAAATGACGAGATAAAGAACTCAGCCAAGCACCAAATGGAGTGAGAAAACTGACATAGAACAGAGAGCGAGGAGAGATTCATGCAGAGGTCCCCTACCAGCTAACGCAGCGTGGATCCGCCATCTTGGAATCCTATCGGAGACCAGCAAACAGGGGGTATGAGAAAGCAGCCTCACGGAGCTTCCAGCAGGAGACAAAACAACCGGCAATTGACGATATACACTTTCCGACCCCCCACCCTTCTTCACCCTGACTCGGCCCCCTCTGCTACCCGTGGCCACAATCTCTTGACCGGGAAACACCAGCTGCTTGGATTCCACACACCTGAATGGGCCGGCTCTCTGAGTGTCATTTGTTGGCTGCTGGTGTTGCTTTTTTCTGCTTCTTTTGATTTCTTCCTTACCTCTCACCACCTCCCCCTCCTTTCGCTCAAATACCAGGCTCTG
The DNA here is from genome assembly GCA_030035585.1 of Dugong dugon. NCBI lineage: Eukaryota > Metazoa > Chordata > Mammalia > Sirenia > Dugongidae > Dugong > Dugong dugon. The sequence continues at coordinate 26,196,361 of CM057476.1, read as the reverse complement.
TGCACCATCTTAGCTTCTTCCTGAGGGGCCGAACAGCTCCAATAATTTTTGCTATATCCTTTCCCACTCCCTACCCATCTTCACCCACACTCGGCCCCCTCTGCTTCCCGTGGACACAGTCTCTTGTCCGAGAAACACCAGCCTGCACTAGCTGGCTCTCTGACTGCCATTTGTTGGCTGCTAGTGTTGCTTTCCTGCTTCTTTTGATTTCTTCCTTAACTGTTGCCACCTCCCCCTCCTTTCACTCAAATGCCTGGGTCCATGCGCCATCTTTGCTTCTTCCTGAGGGGCTGTGGAGCTCCGTTCTAGTGTGGAGCTGCTGCCCGGTCTGGGCGGCCGTGCTGGTGGGATCCCGGGGCTTTTGTTCTTTTGTTTGTTTTGAATTGTTTGTTTGTTTTCTTCTCCTTTTCTTGAGTTGGGAGCCCTTTCTGGCCAGGCTGTGCTGCGTGGCAAGGAGAAATCCCCCCGACTTGCACAGACTTGCAGAGGGATCCCTGAGAGCATTTCTTTTTAAGTTGTTTTTTTTTTCTGTTTTTTGGGGGGCCTTTCTTGTTTTGTTTTTTTTATTCGTTTTGTTTTCGTTTCCCTCTTTTTCCCCTTTTGTCTTTCTTCATTGCTCAGTTTCTCGTCTCTCTATATCTTCCTTCTCTTTCTGTTCCCTGAATACCTGGCATTGTATACCTCTATGCCTTCTAGCCAGGCTGTACTGCAATACCAGAGAGCAACTTTCCCAGACCGCATAGCTGCACCGGTGGGATCCCTGGGAACTTTGCCGTTCTTTAACGTTACTGAGTTTTATTTATTCATTCTTTTCTTTTCTTCCTTTTCCCCTTTCTGTTTTTCTACATTTCATAGTCTCTCATCTCTCCACTCCAAAGACAAGCTCCCCTAACATTCTTTTTTGTTCGTTTGTATGTTTTTGGCTCCTGTTCCTCTCTCCTCTCTCCCATATCCATCTTAGCTCCACACATAACAATCTCCCCGCTGCATCCTGCCTACCTGCACCGTGCACTTGACATCACCCCACCAAGCAGCACAGGCACGGCCTACTGGAACCTGCCCTGCACTGATTACTGACCCACTCTGGTGGCTGTAGTAAGTGCCACAAACAACCCGTCCCAGTAACTCCTCTCCAGCTAGACCTGCCCTGCTGTACCATATCTGAGTGACTGACCCTGCCAGTTAGAGAAGGAGGCGAAAAGTATTGTGCCCACAGACGAGCAAACAACAAAGAACTCACAGTCTGTCTGCTCAGACATAGTCAAATTAAAAAAAAAAATCAGGGATGAAACAAACAAATCTACAATCAATAAATGAGAAAAATAACTACTGAATGCCCCAAAGACAGCAGACAATATCAAAACATTTACAAAAACAGGACAGGATGGTTCCAGTAGGCATCCAAAATAAAACACCAGATGACTTTCCAGTGGAAGAAAATGCACTAGAACTTCCTGATAGGGAATTCAAGTCTCTAATACTCAGAATTCTCAAAGAGCTGAGGCAAAAAGCTGACAAACATGAGGAAAAAATAGACAAATTAATGGAAAATACAGACAAAAAATTGGAAGAATTCAGGAAAATAATGCAGGAACAAAATACAAAAATAAATTCACAACTAAAAATTATACAAAGACAACAATTAGAAATCCAAAAGATAAACAACAAGATTTCAGGAATGGACGGTGTCATAGAAGGGCTGAGAAGCAGATCTGAAACTCTGGAAGACAGGATCAGCGGAATTGAAGACAAACACTTGGTTACAACTCTGTTTGAGGAAAACTCAGAAAAAAGATCAAAGAAAAATGAAGAGATCCTGAGAGAAATGTGGGATACAATCAAAAGCAAAAATTTGCAAGTGATTGGAATTCCAGAACACGGGGAGGAAATAGAAAACACAGAGAGGATCATTGAAGAACTGCCGACAGAAAACTTCCCCAATATCATGAAAGATGAAAGGCTGGCCATCCAAGAAGCTCAACGAACCCCATATAGAAGAGACCCCAAAAGAAAATCACCAAGGTGTATCATAATCACACTCTTCAAAACAAAAACAAACAAAGAATCCTGAGGGCAGCTCGTGAACATCAGGAAGTCACATACAGAGGAGAAACAATAAGACTAAGCTCAGATTATTTGGCAGAAACCATGCAGGCAAGAAGGCAATGGGATGACATATATAAAATCTAGAAAGAAAAAAATTGCCAGCCAAGAATAATATATCCTGCAAAACTCTCGTTCAAATTTGATGGTGAAATTAGGTCATTTCCAGATAAACAGAAATTAAGGGAATATGTAAAAGTCAAGCCAAACTTACAAGAATTATTAAAGGGAGTTCTTCGATCTGAGGACAAACAGCTTCAGCTCACAGGCAGAGCCTAGGACACAGGATTGTACGAGCCAGATACCAATCTAGGAAATGAACTCTCGAGGACTATCCAAAACCAAAAGAAATACAACAGAGAATCAGAGCAGTTAATCAGTAAATGACAACAACATCAAAACAATGAAAGAGGGAATAAACAGCGTAGGTATAGAACCTTCTAATGGAGAGGAAGACAAAGCAATACTAAGTAATGGTAGACTGCTTCAAACTTAGAAAGATAAGGGTAAAATTCATGGTAAGCACAAAGAAAGTTAACGAACATACTCATAAAAAAAAGAGGAAAAAAACATAAAGTCTCAGCAAAAACAAAACCTACAAAAACAGAAGAAATTAAAAAAAAAAATCCACAAACAAAAGTAACTCAGCACAAGAGAGTAAGAAGAACAAAGAAAACTTCAGCACCACAAAAAAGCACTACAAAATGACAGCAACAAACTCACATCTATCAACAATTACACTGAATGTAAATGGACTCAATGCAGCCATAAAGAGACGGAGAGTGACAGAATGGATAAGAAAACAGGATTCATCAATATGCTGTCTACAAGAGACACACCTTAGAAACAAAGATGTGAATTTATTAAAAGTCAAAGGTTGGAAAAAAATATATCAAGTTAACAACTACCAAAAAAGAGCAAGAGTGGCAATTCTAATCTCAGATAAAATCGACTTTAAAACAAAATCTACTATAAAAGACAAAGAAGGACACTATATAATGATTAAGGGGATGATCTATCATGAAGACATAACCATAATAAACATCTACATACCCAATGACAGGGCTGCAAAATACATAAAACAAACTCTAACAACACTGAAAAGAGAAATTGACAGTTCCACAATAATAGTAGGAGACTTCACCACACCATTCTCAGTAAAGGACAGAACAACTAAGAAGAAACTCAGCAAAGATACAGAAGACCTAAAGGGCACAATCAGCCAACTTGACCTCGTAGACATATATAGAACAGTCCATCCAACCGCTGCAAAGGACACATTCTTTTCCAATGCACATGGAACGTTCTCCAGAACTGACTACATCTTAGGCCACAGAGCAATCCTCAACAAGATCCAAAACGTTGAGATAATTCAAAGTATCTTCTCTGACCACAATGCCATCAAGGTAGAAATTAACAATAGAAAGAGCAAGGAAAAGAAATCAATTCCATGGAAACTGAATAATACCCTGCTTACACAACGCTGGGTAATAGAAGAAATCAGAGATGGAATAAAAAATTCCTAGAATCAAATGAGAATGAAAGCACATCATACCACAACCTTTGGGACACAGCAAAGGCAGTCCTCAGAGGACAAGTTATAGCAATAGATGCACATATCAAAAAAGAAGAAAGGGACAAAATCAAAACATTAACTACAGAACTCAAACAAATAGAAAGAGAACAGCAAAAAAAGCCCACAACCATTGGAAGAAAGGAAATAGTAAAGATCAGAGCAGAAATAAATGAAATAGAGAACAGAAAAACAATAGAAAGAATCAACAAAACCAGAAGTTGGTTCTTTGAAAGAATCAACAAAATTGACAAACCACTGGCTAGACTGACAAAAGAAAAACAGGAGAGGACACAAATAACCCAAATAAGAAATGAAATGGGGGACATTACAACAGACCCAACTGAAATAAAAAGGACTATAACAGAATATTATAAAAAAAAATACTCCAACAAATTTGAAAACCTAGAGGAAATGGATAAATTTCTACAAACACTCTACCTACCCAAACTACAACAAAGTGATGTTGAAAATCTGAACAGACCCACAACAAAAGAAGAGGTTGAAAAAGTAATTTTAAAAAAATCCCAACAAAAAAAAGCCCTGGCCAAGATGACTTCACTGGAGAATTCAAAAAAACATTCACAGAAGAGCTTGTACCAGTTCTACTCAAGCTATTTCAGAGCATAGAAGAGGAAGCAACACTTCCAAATTCATTCTATGAAGCCAGCATAACGCCGATACCAAAACCAGGCAAACACGTCACAAAAAAAGAAAATTGCAGACCAATATCTCTCATGAATATAGATGCAAAAATTCTTAACAAAATTCTAGCCAATAGAATTCAGCATCATATCCAAAAAATAATACACCATGACCAAGTAGAATTCATACCAGGTATGCAAGGATAATTCAACATTAGAAAATCAATCAACGTAATCCACCACATAAATAAAAGGAAAGAAAAGAATCACATGATCATCTCAATTGACGCAGAAAAGGCATTTGACAAAGTCCAACACCCATTCCTGATAAAAACTCTCAATAAAATAGGTATAGAAGGGAAATTTCTCAACATAATAAAGGGCATCTATGCAAAACCAACAGCCAACATCATTCTTAATGGAGAGAGGCTGAAAACATTCCCCTTGAAAACAGGAACAAGACAAGGCCCTTTACCACCACTCCGATTTAACATTGTGCTTGAAGTTCTAGCTAGAGCAATAAGGCAAGAAAAAGAAATAAAAGGCATCCAAATTGGTAATGAAGATTTTAAACTGTCCCTGTTTGCAGATGATATGATACTATACATAGAAAACCCTGAAGACTCCACGAGAAATCTACTGGAACTAATAGAAAGATTTAGCAGAGTAGCAGGATACAAGATAAACATTGAAAAATCAGTTGGATTCCTAGACACCAATAAGGAGAACGATGAAAAGGAAATCGGGAAAACAATACCATTTTCAATAGCCCCTAAAAAGATAAAATACTTAGGAATAAATCTGACCAGGGATGTAAAAGACCTATACAAAGAAAACTACAAAACACTTCTGCAAGAAACCCAAAGGGATCTACATACATGGAAAAACATACCATGCTCATTGATAGGCAGACTCAACATTGCGAAAATGACAATTCTACCCCAAGCAATTTACAAATACAATGCAATCCCGATCCAAATACCAACAACATTCTTCAAAGAGATGGAAAAACGAATCATTAACTTTATATGGAAAGGGAAGAAGCCCCGAATAAGTAAAGCACTACTGAAGAAGAGGAATAAAGTAGGAGGACTCACACTACCTGACTTCAGAACCTACTATACAGCTACAGTAGTCAAAACAGCCTGGTACGGGTACAATGACAGATACGTTGACCAATGGAACAGAATTGAGAACCCAGATGTAAATCCATCCACCTACGGTCACCTGATCTTCGACAAGGGCCCAAAGTCCATCAAATGGGGAAAAGACAGTCTTTTTAACAAATGGTGCTGGCAAAACTGGATATCCATCTGCAAAAAAATGAAATAGGACCCATACCTCACACCGTATACAAAAACTACTTCAAAATGGATCAAAGACCTGAATATAAAGCCTAAAAGTATAAAGTTCATAGAAGAAAAGATAGGACCAACACTTCAGGCCTTAATACATGGCATTAACAGGATACAAACCATAACCTTCAAGGCACAAACCCCAATAGATAAGCTAGATAACTGGGATCTTTTAAAAGTCAAACACCTACGCTCTTCAAAAGACTTCACCAAAAGAGTAAAAAGAGAACCTAAAGACTGGGAAAAAACTTTTGGACAGTACAAGTCAGACAAAGGTCTAATCTCCATAATCTACAAGAAAATCCAACAACTCTACAACAAAAAGACAAATAATCCTATTAAAAAATGGGCAAAGGAAATGAACAGACACTTCACCAAAAAAGACATTTAAATGGCCAACAGACACATGAGGAAATGCTCACAATCACTAGCCATTAGAAAAATGCAAATTAAAACCACAATGAGATACCTTCTCACCCCTGCATTACTAGCACGAATCAAAAGCACTGGAAATAACAAATGTTGGAGGGGCTGCGGGGAGATCGGAACTCTTATGCACTACTGGTGGAATGCAAAATGATACTACCATTTTGGAAAATGATATGGCGCTTCCTCAGAAAGCTAGAGATAGACATACCATTCGATCCAGCAATCCCACTCCTAGGAATATATCCTAGAGAAATAAGAGTCGTCACTCGAATAGACATATGCACACCTATGTTCATGGCAGCATTGTTCACAATAGCAAAACGATGGAAACAACCTAGATGCCCATCAACAGATGAATGGATAAACAAACTATGGTACATACACACAATGGAGTACTATGCAACGAGAAAGAACAACAATGAATCTGTGAAGCATCTCATAACATGGATGAAACTGGAGGACATTATGCTGAGTGAAATAAGTCAATCACAAAAGGACAAATATTGTATGAGACCTCTATTGTAAAAACCCAAGAAAAAGTTCACACACAAAATGTAACAATCTTTGTTCGTTACCAGGGATGGGAGGGGTGGGGGGGGAATTCTAAACAGGCAATAGATAAGTGGTATCTTGGGTGAAGGGTGAGACAGTACACAACACAAGGGAAACTAGCACGACTTGTACAAGGAAAGGTCATGGAAGCCCCATAGACACATCCAAACTCCCTGAGGGACTGAATTGCTAAGCAGAGGGCTGTGGGGACCATGGTCTCGGGGAACATCTAGCTCAGTTGGTATGACACAGCTTATTAAGACAATACTCTACATTCTACCTTTGTGAGTAGTGTCTGGGGTCTTAAAAGCCTGTGAGCGGCCATCTAAGATACTCCACTGGTCTCGTCCCTTCGGGAGCAAGGGAGAATGAAGAGAACAGGATACAAGGAAAAGATTAGTCTGAAGGACTAATTGTCCACAGCTGCCAAGGCCTCCACCGGACTGAGTCCAGTACAGCTAGATGATGCCCGGTTACCACCACTGACTGCTCTGACCAGGATCCCAACAGAGGGTTCTGGACAGAGCTGGAGAAGGATGTAGAACATAATTCTAACTCACACACACACACACACACACACACACACAAAAAAAAAAAAAAAAGACCTGATTTACTGGCCTAAAAGAGACTGGAGAAACACTGAAGAGTATGGCCCCCAGACACCCTTTTAGCTCAGTGGTGAAGTTATGTCCGAGGTTCACCGTTTAGCCTGGGAGTGGACAGCCCCGTAAAACCAAATGAGACTAACGAGGTACAGGAGTCCAGTGACAAGGGCCAGAAGGCAGAAGGGGACAAGGAAGCTGGTGATAGGGAACCCAAGGTTGAGTAAGGATATCGTTGATGTGTTGTGAGATTGTTAACCATTGTCATAGGGCAACATTTGTAGTAACTGTTAAATGAGAAACTGTTTTGTTCTGTAAGCCTTCATCTTAAGTGAGAGTGGCATACCTTTGCCTTTGTTCAAACACGCCCCTCCTCCTCTGAGTAAACCTCTCCTCAGGTTTCAGAGTTCACCTCCACTGTCACCTCCTCCAGGAAGTCTTCCCTGAAATCCTAGGGTGGCACACTTCTCCTTCATAGCACTTCTCATGCTTGTAAATTGACATTCATTTGTCTGATTCTTTGATTGATGATGCCTGCCTCCCACCCACTCTATAAGCTCCATGAGTGCCAGGACTACATGGGATTTTATTCATCAGTGGACCCTCAAGCACACAGGGCAGATATTCACAGAGTGCACTTTTTATTTATTCACTCATTCATCTGACACTTACCAACATAACCTGAGTGCCCAGCTCTGGGCTTGGCAGTTTATATAACTTCTCATTTAATCTTGTGAAGAAGGTATCATTAGCCCCAGTTTCCGGGTAAGAATACTGAGAATCAGAGAAGGGCTAGAAAATGTTGGAACAAGTTCATTAGGTCTGCATGATTTCCATGTGATCCTTTCACAATCCTTCATGGCCCTCTGCAGAGGGGAGTGGAAAGCCTGGAGGACTTGCAAGAGTTGGTGACTTTTCAGCAAGACCCTAACTCACAATGGGTGTCCCAGGGTGAGTGATTTCACTCTTCCCAGCTTCACTGTCATCCATTTATTGTGTAGGTATTCTTTAGGCATGAGGCTAGAAGCTGAGGGTGTTGTCGTTGTTAGGTGCCGTCGAGTTGGTTTCTACTCATAGCGACCCTATGTACAACATAACAAAATACTGCCTGGTCCTGTGCTATCCTTGCAATCATTGTTATACTTGAGTTATTATTAGGTGAAGCTGAGGATAGAGAGGAATATTAGACCAACAGGGTCAGAGAGAAGATAAGTAAGTAAACACACCAGTAAGTGAGATTCCACAACATGGTTGTTGTTGTTAGGTGCCGTCAACTCAGTTCCTACTCATAGCGACCCTGTCTATAATAGAACGAATCACTGCCTGGTCCTGCACTATCCTCACAATTGTTGCTATGCTTGAGCCCATTGTTGCAGCCATGGTAGGGATCAGAAAGGATGCGAAGAGGTTGTTGTGAGAAAATGAAAAACTCAGTTGGGTGGGGGCATCTATTCTAGAAATTCTCACATAAATGATTTCTCTTTTGCAGCCTCCAGGAAAATGTCCTGCCTTGGGGAGTATTCTTTGGAGAGAATTGAAGATACAGTTTCTTTAATAAGAGTGAATTGGCACATCGTCTGATTAGATACTGCTGCATCTCTCCTGCTGCAGCATTGACAATAATCACCACCAAATGCTATTATTTGCTATGTGCCAACAGTTTTGAGGGTATACACTCCTTGAATCCTGACAGTTACTCTATAAGGCAGGGACAGTGATTGGCTCCACTGCACAGATGCAAAAACTGAGGCTCAGAGATGCAATGGAACCCATAGCTGAGCTCATATCATAGGCTGGTCCACTGTGTTCACTGTCTCCCAGCGTGGAGTACCAAAAGGACTTCCCTCTCTCCTACTTGGAGGTGGCTGGTGATGGTCCCAGTGGGAGTGTATGCATGTGTGTGGGTGGGTCATGGCAGCTGATCCCAGACCTGCAGCCCTCAGTGCCCAGAAACTCTATGAGAGCTTCCTGCATATGATCCTGTTGCTGTTGTTGGGTGCTGTTGGGTCGATTTCAACTCATAGTGAAGCCCTGTGACAGAGTAGAACTGCCCCATGGGGTTTTCTAGGCTGCAATCTTTATGGAAGCATATTGCCAGGTCTTTCTCCTGGCAGAGCTGCTGGGTGGGGTCTGCTAGTCTTTCAGTTAACAGATGAGCACTTAACGGTGGCACCACCAGGGATCCTAATGTCTATCCTAGACAAGAAGTATTTCAGGAGGGAATCTCTTTGGAGAGGACCAGCTTTGCTTCCACACCGGCTCCAAGTTTTCTCTGGGGAATCATCCATTTCAGATCTGTAAACCACTCTACTCTCCAGCCTCGGAAAAAGGAACACTTGTGTATTTCATCCGGGTTTCCCCTACGGCTCCATCCAGGCCCTAAATACCCAGCATCCTTGGGAAAGGGAGGCCAAATTGCACGGTGATTACAATCAGGGGCCCAGTAGTCAACAGACATGGGTGTGCTCTCTTCTCTACCTATCCTGGCTGTATGACCCTGGTCACTTCCCCAGTTGACACCCAGTTCCCTTCTACGTCAAATGGAGTTGTTGTTAGGTAATGAAGAGTCGGCTCTGACTCATAGCGACCCCACATATAATAGAATAAAATGTTGTCCAGTCCTGCACCATCCTCACAATAGTGGATATGTTTAAGCCCATCGTTGCAGCCACTGTGGCAGTCCATCTCATTTCCTGTTTTTCCCTGACCCTCTACTTTACTAAGCATGATGTCCTTCTCCAGGGATTGGTCCCTCCTGGTAACATGTCCACAGTAAGTGAGACGAAGTATTGTCATCTTCAATTCTAAGGAGCTTTATGGCTGTACTTCCTCCAAGACAGATTTGCTTGTTCTTCTGGCAGTCCACAGTATATTCAATACTCTTCACCAACGCCATAATTCAAATGTGTCAATTCTTCTTCAGTCTTTGTTTTTCATTGTCCAGTTTTTGCACGCATATGAGGTGATTGAAAATACCATGGCTTGGTTCAGGGCTTAGTCATCAAAGTGATATCTTTGCATTTCAAGACTTTAACGAGTCTTTCTTAATACTTCCTAACCAACATTAAACAAAGTAGCAGAAGCACAGCACCAAGGACAAGCTATATTCTTTCCCCACCAGCGCTGGAGTGAGGCACCTGGGGCTCTCATAACTTGCATGGGATCTTTGGCTCCAAAGCCAAATCCAAGTTCACCAGCCTCTAATACAGGCCTTTCCTCACCCCCAAGAGAGGCTGTTCGACTACATGCCAATGTTTTGTTGATTTAAGAATTTGGTGTGTCGGTCACCTCCAAGGCACTCGGCATTCTGAAAAGTTCTTCCCACTCCAGAAGCCATTAATCACCCTCTGTGATTAAATAACACAACAACCTGTCATTAGGGGATTGATTTGTTCGTTTAATTGTTTACTCCTGGGCTCCCCCTGTAGCCTGTGAGCTCCATGAGGGCAAGGACTGGGTCTGTTTTTATTCACAGCTGGGTCCCTAGTGCTGTCTCCAGTGCCTGCCAAGTAGAAGATTCTGCATAAATGTTGGTTGAATAAAGGAATGAATGGATATAGGACTTCATGGCCAAGTTTCTCCCAGATATTTTACTAAGTGTGAGAGAGAGGTTGGCCATTATCAAGGAGCCTCTGTCATAAGAACTCTTTGCATCCAGGATGTGATTTATAGCTTAGATAACACTTGATATTGATGAGTGGTGATGGCAAAAATGATGCTGGTGAAAATGTTGATGGTGGTGATGATGATGATGGTGATGATAGTGATGGTTGGTGGTGATAATCACCGTGATGGAGATACTGAGGATGATGGTGGTGGTCGATGATGATGGTGGATGATGATGATGTCAATGATGAAAGTTCAAAAATTTCTTGAAGTTTTGTTACGTGCCAGGTAATTTACATGCATTATTTCACATGATTCTCACAACACCTCTATAAGGTATTAGATTTGAAGAAATAAGACTCAAAGTCATCCAGCAGGTAAGGAGCAGAATTGGGACTTGAACTCAAGACCATCTGACTCTGCTGTCAAACATGCTCTTCTGTGGGCATGATCTCAATTAATCCCTTTGACCACCTTATAAGGCAGTCACCACTATCACCCTTGTACAGGAGAGGAAAGAGCTTCAGAGAGGGAGAAAGGACCTAGCCAAGGTCACAAAACCCAGGAGGGGCAGAGCTGGGGCCAGAATCCTACTCTTCTCATTTCCAGTGGAACTTTTTCCATTATAAGGCTTAGGAGATTTGGGGTCCTGGAAATAGCAGTGAACATAGAGACAAGATGCTTGAATTCTTACTCCAACATTACCTCTTACTAGCCATGTGAAGTTGGGCATGTCATTGCATCTCTCTGAAACTCAGTTTTCTCATAGTTAAAGCCCAAACCAAACCATTGGCCATCAAGTTGATTCTGACTCATGGCAACCTCATGTGTGTCAGAGTAGAGCTACGCTCCACAGCATTTTCCGTGGCTGATTTTTTGGAAGTAGATTGTCAAACTTTTCTTCCAAGGTGTCTCTGGGTGGACTCGAACCTCCTACTTTCGGTTATCAGTTGAGTGTGTTAACTTTTAGCACCACCCAGGGACTTATAGGTCAAGTAGGAGCAAAAAGGCCTACCTCATAGGGCTTAGATGAGAGCTTACTGAAATCATAGGTATAGAAATGATTTATAAACCACAGAGTCCTGACTGTTAGATATCGTCAATTCCAATGCCTTGATAAGCTAACATGGCCATGCTTTTAAAAGTCCAGGAAATCTCTGTGGGGTCAGTTTCACTGTCAGTCCAATGGGGAGGCTAAAATGAATCACAATACAGTCATACTGGCTCTGACATTCTATGGCTCCAAAGTAGCAACCTAAAAGGCTTTATTCAACAACTGAGAAGAGGCGTGAAGTCCAAATGACAGACTTCAGTGCTGGTAAGATGTATGATAACCTGTTGCCCTCGAGTTGGTTCTGACTCATAGTGATCCTGTGTGTGTCAGAGTAGAACTATGCTCCATAGGGTTTTCAGTGGCTGCAATCTTTCACAAGTATATCTCCAGGCCTTTTACTCATGGTCTGGGTGGATTTAAACCTTCAACATTTTAGTTAGTAGCTGAGCACATTAACCGTCTGCACCACCCGGGGACTTTAAAGGACCCTTTATTCACTATGCTTTAGTCATCTAGCTCATCTTTCTGTCCAGCAAATATTCCATTTTCAGTCCCATCTCAGGGACTTTGCACCTGATGTTTCCTTGGCCTGGAATACCCTATACCTTTTTCTGGTTGCTTCTTAGTCATTGGGATGTCAGCTCTGACTCAGGGAAGCCTTTCTGCCCACCCCTGTCTAAAGACATGCCACCATTACCACCCCTGTCATCATTCTCTCCCAACACATTGCTTCTCAGCATTCACCAAACCAGCTGAAATGACATGGTTGGTTTACTCTATTATCTGTCCCCAACACTAAAACATATACCCCATGAAAGCGGATCTGTGTCTGTCTTGATCTCTATATAGCCCCAATGGCTGGATACATGACTGGCAAAAAGAAAAAAAAAAAAAAAGCTTTTAATAAATATTAGTGGAATGAAGCTTTGAATAAATGGATTCTATCCTATGTTACTTGGGGATGCCCATGTTGCCAGTGTATTCTGACTCTCCTCAATCTCAGACAGGGGATGCCCCTGAGTCACTGAGTGTCATCCCTGATAAATGACCATCATTGTGGGAAAACACCAGACCTTATTTCTTGGTTGGAGCTGACACTGGTGCCTCCTGCCAAACACAGGTGAGGGAGCTGAGTCCACGCTCAGAAGGGCCTTGAGGAGATGGGTGTCATGGCTCACGTCACTTCTGGAAAAACCGTCCAGTTTTCTTGTTCCTTTCCTCCCCCGTTGTGAAATCTGCTGTCACCCTTTTGTGAAGACGTCTGAGAAAGTGTAAAACCACACTTCCCGAATTCAGGGATGCAATAGTTTGTGCAATTATAACCCAACACATCACAAAAGTCAGATTGGTGCTTGCTGCCTGCATATTTCATCACTCACTTTCCTGTTAGGGCCCGAGACCTTTCATATCTGGTAGACAAAAAAAAAAATCAAGTTTACATAGCTTGATTAAAAATTCAGAAGTTTAAGGACAAGAAAAAGAGGATGTGAGTTGTATCATCATTAAATAGACAAAGATAAATAAAGCATCAGAAGAAGAAGCATGAAAAAATAAAAAGGAGACAATGGGGAAAAACATAACTTGCTGGAAACTTGTCGTTTCTTAGATTTAAGGATGTCAGTATCAACTTCATTAATTTCGTCTCCCTAATGGTAAAAATTCAGGCACTGAGGTAGAGATGGGAAGGAAGAGGCTTTGGGGCTCAGAGGTTATTTCCTCCCTTCTTTCCTTCCATCCTTCCTTCCTCCCTCCCTCCCTTTCTGCCCTCCTCCTCCCTTCCATTCTCCTTCTCTCCCTCCCTCCCTTCCTGCCTCCCTTCCTTCTTTCCTTCCTTTTTCCAAGATTTTATTAATCCCCTACTCTGTCTATAGGGTCGCTAGGAATTGGAATTGACTCCAGGGCACAGAACAACAACACCTCTTTACAAACTGTACTGCAAGACCCTAGTGATATGAAGTTAATAAACCAGAGACCTGTATTGATGAGGGACCTGCAGGCTATTTGGAGAAAAGACAACTACAGCCCAGAGTGATCTATGTTGTGGTGGAAGCAGAGGGGGCTGTGAGAGCCCAGAAGGGGTACTTGATCCATCCTTTAAGCTTCTAGAAGAAGGTGATGCTTGAGTTGCTTCTTAAAGGAGTCATTAATATTGGCCAGGTGATGATCAGAGGATGGAGTGGGGAATGGCATTCCATGTAGGAGTGAAGACCATGTGCAAAGGCTCAGAGGCATGGTGAAACATGGTGTGTTCAAGGAAGCTGATATAGTTGGGTCTGGTTTAGACAGAGTGCAAATTGGGCTGGGTAGAGATGTGGTTAGAATAAGTCAGCACACAGGTCATGAAAGACTTTGTGGGCTGACTGAAGAAGCTTGTATTTAACTCCTACTAGATTGAATGTAAAGAGTTCTGGTGGTGCAATGGTTAAGCACTCAGCCTCTAACCAAAATATTGGCTGGTCACACCCACCCAGCAGCTCCACAGGAGAAAGACCTGGAGATCTGCTCCTGTAAAGATTACAGCCCAGGAAACCCTATAGGGCAGTTCTTCTCTTCACATAGGTTTCCTATGAACCCAAATCCACTTGACAATGTCCAAAAAAAACCAACAGGTTGGAAGTTCCTTGAGGGCATGCAATATGTCCTTTTTTTTTTTCTCCCCCTCTTTCATCTTTGAGATCCCATTTCCTATCATTGTCTGGCACACAACAAGTATTTGTGGACGGACTTTATGACCCCAGAAGTCACTGGGGAGCCACTGAAGAATTCTGAGCAGAAGAACAACCTGATCATATTTGCACTCTAGCAAGATCCCTCTGTATGGACAATGGTGGACCATGGATTGGAGGAGGAGGAGAGGGGCTGTCTAGAACTCTAGACTTGGAGTCTATGGTCAACACTATTAATGGTCCCCCACTATCTAATCTCTTCTTCTTCCTTCTGGTAATAGAATCCCCTGAGGTTGAGCAGGGCACATGGCTGCTCAGCCAGAGACTCCATTTCCTAGGCTGCCTTGTGGCTAGGCACGTGGTGTGGCCGTGTGACTAGGTTCTAGCCAGTGAAAGTGAGTGGATGGGATGGATGCAACTTCTGCACCACTTCCTTAAAAGGAAGTTGCTTGCCCCGCCCAATTCCCTCTTCCCCCTTCCCCTCCCCCCCTTTTTTAATGTAATCATGGTGTTGGGGAGACAGCTTCAACTATAAGGATGAGGACCACACTCTAGGGCAGTGGTTGGCAAACCATGGCCCATCAATAAAGTTTGATTGGAACACAACCACACTCATTCATTTACCTAATGTCTATGGTTGCTTTCTCACTACAACAAGAGGGTTGCGTGGTTGTGATGGCAATTCATATAGCTCTCAGACCCTCAAATACTTGCTCTCTGGCCCTTTACAGAATATCTAGCAATCTCTGCTCTAGGGGATGGCAGGGAAACAAGATAGAAGGAACCTGGCCCTTGGATGGCTTTGTGGAGAGGAGACACCTTCCCAGTATGGCAGCCCATTTACATCAAGACTGATACATAAGAGAAAAAGAAACATTTCTCTGGTTTTAGACACTGAATTTGGATTCTCTTTATTATGGCAGCAGTTCTGCTTATACCTTATTTAATAAAAAGACTAAGTGGCATCTGAAAGGTCACAGCTTTGAAAACCCTACGGAGCAGTTCTATTCTGCAAACATGGGATCCCCATGGTATACAATGCCATTGTTGTTGTTAGGTGCTAGCAAGTCGGTTTCGACACATAGTGAACCCATGTGGCAGAGTAGAACTGTCCTGTAGGGTTTTCTTGGCTGTAATCTTTACGAGAGCAGATCGCCAGGTCTTTCCTCCTGTAGAGCTGCTGGGTGGGATTGAATTGCCAACATTTTGGTTAGCAGCTGAGCCCTTAACTGTTGCATCACTAGGGCTTGTATGCATGCATTATTGTTGGGCATTACCTGAAAGTAAACTTGCTGGGTCATAGGGTGTACGTACATCAAGCTTTACTAGATGCTGCCAAGGAGTTTTCCAAAATGGTTTTACCAACTAACACACCCACCAGAAGTGTGTGAGAGTTTGAATAATGTATCCTCACTAGTACTTGGTATTTTCTATAATTTTCATTTTGTTTCATCATTTTCATTCTAGTAGGGGTGAGGTGGTATTACACTGTGGTTTTAATTTGCATTTCCTTGATGACTAATGTAGTTGGGCATGTTTTCCTATGTTTATTGGCCATTTGGTCATCCTCTTCTGGTGAAATGCCTGTTCAAGTCTTTTGCCCTCCCCTGCCTCCTCCTTTTTTTTCCTATTGTGTTGTCTGTCTTTTTCATGGGAGTCCCTGGGTAGTGCAAACAGTCAGCGTTTGACTGCTGACTAAGAGGTTGGCAGTTCATGTCTACTCAGAGCACCTCCAAAGAAAGGCCTTGCTATATACTTCTGAAAAATCAACCACTGAAAACCCTATGGAGCATGATTCTACTTGGACACACATGGGGCTGAAATGAGTTGAAATTGACTCGACAGCTTTTTGGCTACCCTTTTCTTATTGTTTAATAGTTGTTCTTTATATATTCTGGATATTAGTCCTTAGTCAGAGATATTATCTCCCACACTATGGGTTTCCTTCTCACTCTTTTAATGGAGATTTTTGATGGACAAATGTTCTTACTTTTAATATAGTCCATTGTATTTTCTTATAACTGGATGTAATTTTCTCAAGCATATTTGAGTGCAGAAAGCAGCATTTTTCCAGAGCAGGCAGTGTTTTGAGCAGAAGTCAGAGGTGGGAAAGTCAAGGCCCTGGAGAAACAAGCACAGTCAGGGGCATGCTGGATTCTGGGGAGAGGTGGGGAGCCTGGAAGAGTTGTCGAGGGCAGATCACAGAAGCTTTCTAACACCATGCTTTCAAGTTTGGACTTCCTGAAGGCCTCAGAGGGCCTAATATTTGAGCAAGGATTGCCAAGACCAGAACTTGTGTTAGGAGTATTAATCCAACAGTGAATGCTGGAGGCAGGTGATGGGGTGAGGTGGGGCTGCAGAGTCAGGGAGAGACGCTGCTGTCTGCTCTGTGAAGGTGGAGGCTGGGGGGCATGAGGACAGACTTGGGGAAGCTGCATGGGCAGGGCTTGACATTCCTTCTCCCCAGAGGGTGGATAGACAGAAGATGGGGATGAAGATACACTCGCGAACGCCATATCCTTAAGGATAACGGCACGGCCCTGTCTGGCCATGAGGCAGACTTCTGGCCCTGACTCAGCCTGTTGCTGTCTTTCTGTTCTTATATGAAAGCTTGGAAAACAAGCTGATGATTCACAGGGTCACAGCCCAGGCCTTCATCCATCAGCCCCCTGAGAGCTTTGGGGAGACAGGCAAGCCTGCCTGCTCTGTGTCTGGGAACAGCCCAGGTCACCTGAGGTGGAAGGCAGCCTGGAGGCCTAGGAAGAATTTGGGAGGGGGCAGGAGACTGGATCCCAGGCCTTGCTCTGCCTCAACTCACTGCTGTGTGTCCTGGGGAAGTCCCTTCCCCTCTCTGGACCTCAGTCTTCTTATCCACAGAGAAGACTGTGGGACACGGATGAGCTCACAATACAAAATGGTTTGCAGCTAATATTTGATAAATGTAATGAATTACTGGGATTCCCGCCCCCCTGAGCCAAGGAGTAGAGAACTTTGTATTTATCCTGCCTCAGAAGTGGTCAGTCTAAGGTGCCAACCTAGCATGAAAAGTGTCCATTGTTCCGGCGCCCTTACTTCCTAACTGAGTTACCATGAGTTACCAACCCTTGACAACCAATGCCAATCTCCCCTGTTTGAAATCCATTCATCTTAAATCCCAGATATGGACAGTGAAATCATATATATATTCATTTGTAATCCTCCTCTACTCCCTTTAAAAAATATTTAAGGTGGCTTACCAAACAATAGCAACACTAACAACGACAATAACAATGATGGCAATGACAAAGACAATAACAATAACATCTTTGTAGTATATCCTCAGGGCAGGCACCGGGCTGGCCAGCATGGTAGGATATGCAGTTGGAGATGTAGGCAGAAGGGATGGTGTGAGCAAAGGCACAAGGTGGGAAGCAGTGTGGGAAGCCCAAGGAGCCCCAAGCGAGCATTTAAGGCCAAGGTCAGAGGGGAGCAGAGGAGATGAGGACCAGCTCTGGGACCTCAGCATTGCCATTCTATTCCTTACTCATCTGCTTTGGCCACAAAGACCTCCTCTTCATTCCTCAAACGTGCTGAGCATGGTCTGGCTGCCAGATCTTTGCTCTTGCTGTTCCCTCCGCCTGGAAGTCCTTCCCCCAGGTATGTACACGGCCTGCTCTGCCCCTTCCTGCAGATGTCTGCTTCAATGTCGCCTCTCAGAGAGGTCTTCTTCTCTGATGAATCTGCTCTCAAATATCTACCCCGTCCTTCTCTCTTCACTCAGATTTCTTTTTCTTCCCAATGGCCATCACGAGTAGCTGTTTTATATATGTCATAATAGTCTGCCTCACCCACTGGAATATGAGCTCCAGGAGAGTAGAGACGTAGCTTTTTTTCTTTTCATTTCTTTTGTTTACTGTGGTGAAATATATATCACATAAAATTTGGCATTTTAACCATTTTTACGTGTACAATTCAGTGGCGCTAATTATATTCACAGTGTTGTGCAACCATCACCATTATTTGTTTCCAAAACTTTTTCATTGTCCCAAACAGAAACTCAGTACCTATGAATCATTAACTCCCCATTTCCCACTTCCTCAGGCCCCTAGTAGCCTCTAATCTACTTTGTCTCTACCAAGTTGCCTATTCTAGATATTTCATTTAAGTGGGATCATATAATATTTGTCTCTTTGTTTTTGACTTTTATCACTCAGTATAATGTTTCCAAGGTTCATCCATGTTGGAGCATGTATCAGGACTTCTTTCCTTTTTATGGATGGGTAAAATTCCATTGTGTGAATATACCACGTTTTGTTTATCCATTCATCTGTTGAGGGATACTTGGGTTGTTTCCACCGAGGCTATTGTGAATAATGCTGCAGTGAACACTGGTGTACAATGATCTGTTTGAGTCCCTGTTTTCAAGTCTTTGGTGGTACATACCTTTGAGTGGAATTGCTGGGTCACAGAAGAAAGGCCTGGCCATCTGCTTCTGAAAGGTCACAGCTTTGAAAACCCTGTGGAGCACAGTTCTACTCTGCACACAGGGGATTGCCATGAGTCAGAATAGACTCTACAGCAACTAACAACAACAGCAACAGTAAGGTGATTCTATATTTAACTTTTTGAGGCACTGCTAAACCATCTTCCACAGTGGCTGTACCATTTGACATTCCCACCAGCAATGGCCAAGGGTTCCAATTAGAGACATTGCCTTTCCACTCCTTTGTCTCTGGTTTCTAATAAAGTGCCTGGCATGGAGTGGACGCTCAGTGGGCTCCACACAGTGGGGGGTTTTGAGTGCCACACCAGGTAATTAATTCCAAGGAGTTTAAACTGGCTTCACCAAGCACTCTACTCTCAACAGCCTGGACTCCCAGAGAGAGATGACATGGGGGAAACTTACAAAGATGTCCCAGCGAGAGACAGTCAGGAGAGACTAGACAATCCTCCCTTGTCTCTGATCCACGTTGTCTGGCCAAGTTGTTCGTGAAGGAGGCCTTACGACACATCTCATAAAAGCAACCACAGCCTCTCAATCACACCACACATTTTGGAAGGAAAAACAGATATCAAAAATGAAAGTACACAACAGTAATGTATGATATCTGATCCGTCATTCTTTACAGCAACATGGACGATGGCATTTAGGAAATAGCGGTTGCACCCAAAAGATAGACAGGCAGTTTTGACATATCTTGCCAAAGAAGAATCACCCACCCCACCCTCGTCCCTCCACCCTCCCTAGCCTGATCACAAGGAATGACAGAATTACAAACAAATCAATCAGGCAGATAACAGAAGTAGTGGAGATTTGGAGTTTGGGTGGTAATAAAAATAACAGGTATCAGCATATTCTCCATCAGGGGCAAGTGGGAGGACTCACTTGCCTCCAGTATCTCTTTCCATGGTCTGTCTGTGATGCCTGAGTTGCTGCCACTCAGGGTTTATTCGTGTTGAAGCAAAGTAGTCACAGTTGATGTTTATCAGCCATTAGCTCCTGTGTGAGAATGACTTTTTTGTAGATTGAGAGAGCTGGAATGGGGTACAGATATTCCGAGATCACAAACCCATAAGTGTTCAAGGGCCAGTTTATAACATAAGTGGTATATACAAGTTGTAATACAATAGGGAGTGGTGGGGAATGTGGTTAACTAGAAGGTACATGTGCCATCCAAATGGCACAGCTGTCACTTAATCATTCAGTTCCAGCTATTTGAAGCAATGTGGGAATGCAGGCCCAGTGTCTCCAAATAGAATTTATAAGAGGAACTATAAACCTGGACTTTTATGTGGAATCTCCAGATTTTTAAATATTGGCAGCTAATTCAAAAATGTTTAGAACTCTGGATGAGGTGGACAAAATCTGGAGACCAGATTCAGCCAAGGGATGGTCAGTTTGGTACTGCTTATTCTATCCTTCATTTTAAGATGGAGAAACTGAGGCTCAGAGAGGACAAGGCACTTGCTTAAAGAAGCTCAGTGAATCGGTGGCTGAGTATGGTCTAGAACCTCACTGCTTGACTCCTAGCCCAACATTCTTTGCTCTTCAGTCCAGCTTGCTTTCCTATTCCACAGGAGAGGCCACGCCTCTCTGAGCCCTGGACCTAGGAAAGGTGAGGGAAGTCAGGGAAGACATTTGAGTGAACCAGTCCTGAATTTTGCACAGTGCACAATATAGCCACAGTTATTCCAACACACCCCAGTTCAGCTGGAGTACTAGGCCTAGGGAACATATACTGGGGAAAGGAGACAGTAGGACTGGAGGGGGCAGGAGTACCTCTGTGAAGATCAACCACCTGCAAAGTTCTGGGACAACCCTTAGGAAGCATCCTTGGAACCAGCTGCTCTCCCTCTTCCTTTTCTACTAACCAAGCTGCACAGATTTCAGTAGCAGCCAACTATCTTTGTGGGAGTTCTCTGCACCGGACAAATCAGGCAGGCCATGGAGGGAAAACAGCTGCCATGTATCTGGTCTATCCAGAGCCCCCACTCCTCACTACCCCCACCTCATCCTCCTCCCACTCCTGGGCTTGGGGCCCTGAGCCGCCATCGCTCAAAGCTGAAGGAATCTCACTCTCTCTGCAATGCTGGGGACACAGTCTGCATTAGGCGAATCAACAAGGCCATCTCAGAAGAGACCAAATAGGAAATAAGAGGCCCCATTGCCTAATGGGACTTATCAATTATGATCTAGGGCCATATTTCTTTGAGGGGTGATTGTTTCACAGAGTCTGACATCTCATATAGCTTTAAATTACTCACAACTGGGACGGCTTACAAGATAGCAGTAAAATCAGGAGAGGATTGGGCAATGTAATTATAGTATGGAAATGATGTTGATCACTCAAGCAGGGAGCAGACCTTGAATAGAAAACCCTGCTCGGTCTCCCCACCCCCTTCCTTCCACTGCGCCTGCTCAGAGCTGTAGCCACAATACCTGGGAAACCTGGAGGTAACCTCACTCCTGCTTAGAAGAAGTTGAAAAGTGGCCAGGTCATTGTGTAGAGTGAAATGAGCAATGAGGTTGTATGGACTAAGGAATCAGGACCAAGGACAGATCCTGTGGAAGTGGAAATCAGGGGTCTAAAGGCAGAGGAAGCAAGAGTTTGCAGGGGTTGCCCATTGTCCTAGTTTACGGAGGTAACAGTTTCTTAAGCACTTAATATGTGCCAAGACATATTAAAATCTGAGATTATAAAGAGTCTTCCATCCATCCATCCATCCATCTATCCATTTATTTCCTGAGCACTATCTCCATGTCAAATACTATATAAGACTCTGGGGATATTGAGAAGAATTAATTTAAGTATTTACAGAGCACATACTATGTGCAGACATTGTTCTGAAATCCAGATAGAGATAAATTCATTACTCATTAAAACACTTACTGATGATTGATTAGTTGTTTGTAAGACTGCTAACTGCTCGTCAAGCCTGATTTCTCTTTTTCCTGGGCACATATTTGGACTACATTTTCCAACCTCCCTAGTAGCTAGGTGTGGCCGTGTGACAGAGCTCTAGCCAAAGGGATGTGAACAGAAGTGATGTGGACTACTCCTAGGTCTGGCTCATAAAGCCCTCTTACATGTGATCTTCCATGCTCTTTCCTAACCTGTCAGCGGGTTGTCAGCACCCAGGGACCCAAGAGAGCCACTTGTTGAAACTGGCTGAGCATCAGCAGCCTGGATCCCTGAATGAACCCCCCCACCCTACCCCTCCTCTGCTGACCTGAACCTGCATTGCATCTTCAGGTGAGCAAGGTAAACCCACCTGTTGAACTGCAGAATTGTGGTGTTTTTCTGTTACAGTAGTTAACTAGACATTTCACAAGGTTCAAGGGGCATAAAAATTCATTCAAGCCTTTCCTGGGCTCTTATGATGTTCCAGGCAGCATATTGCACACCAGGAATAGGAAATACAGTTCTTCCATTCAAACACTTACTGTACTGGACTCTGGGGAAATTGAGATAAATTAATTGATTATTTCCAAAACTTTAATTAGGTAATTGGTATGCCCCAATTTTAGTGTTAAGCTTTGGGGGAAAAAGCATAATTCATTCATTCAAATATGGGTTAAATTTCTATCACATGCTGGATACAGGGTTAGACATTAGGGAATAAAAGATGATCATGGGCCCTCTCCCCAAAGTGTTCAGCATCTGGTGGAAAAGCTAGGCCATAGTGATGCAGTGTAAATAGTGTTAAAATCTAACTTTGTTGTTGTTGTTGCTGTTGAGAATATACATGGCAAAACATACACCAATTTAATAATTTTTACATGTATAATTCAGTGACATTGATTATATTCTTTAAGTTGTGCAACCATTCTCACCCTCCTTTTCTGCATTGTTCCACCCATGTTAACATAAACTCATTGCCGCCTAAACTTCCTATCTAATCTTTTGAGTTGCTGTTGTCAGTTTGATCCCATATAGATAGCTCTTTAAAAGAGCACAGAGCTCAAGGAAAACATTCTTTACTGATTAAACTAAATTACTGTTTGGTTTAAAGAAGACTTTAGGCAATATTTTTGGTTTAAGATTTACAGATTATCTCAGGGCAATAATTTCAGGGCTTCATCCAGCCTCAATGGCTCCAGAAAGCCTGTATTCCATGAGAATTTGAAATTATCTTCTGCATAAAATACAACTTTTTGAATGAGGTTCCATCAGGGACATTGGTAATTAACTTTTTGGGGCTGAGGAGGGAGAGGAGGGAGCAGGGAAGGCTTCAAACACATGGTGGTTTTAGATCTGGGCCTTGAGGGATGAGTAGAAGTTTTCCAGGTAGAAGGGAAATGAGGTAGAGGGAACAGCATGTGCAAAGGTAGTGTGTCCGGGGATCAGTGAGAAGCCTGGTGTGACAAGAGCTCAGGGATATGTGGCAAGGTTATGATCAGGTGAGCAGGCTGCAGCCTGAGTCAAGGGCAGACCTTTCTTTCTACCCACAGAGTGTGTGTGTTAGGGGTGGGGAGCAAAGAAACAATTGGCACTGACAGGGAGCCAGAAACTAGATGAATTCCATCTTGGACTTAAGGGGGAGTAGACGTTCTGTCTTATGCCTCTCCCACCTCCATGGATGGGGATTTTTAAATTATACATTTAATGCATGTGCAACCTTATGATATTACCCCACTAACAAAAAACAAAACAAACAAAAAAACCTAGTTGCTGTTGAGTCAACTCCCACTCATGGCAAGCAATCCCACACATGTAGAGTAGAACTGTACTCTTTAGGGTTTTCAGTGGCTGAATTTTCTGAAATAGATTGCCAGTCCCTTCTTCCAAGGCACCTCTGGGTAGACTCGAACCTCAGTCTTTCGGTTAGCAGTCAAGTGTGTTAACCATTTGCACCACCCAGGGACTCCATCATAGTAATATTATCCACATTTTATGAGTGAGGAAACTGATCATCAGAGAGGAAAATCACCCACTGAAGCCACACAGCTGTCTGGCTGCAGGGTTGGCACTTCACCCTCCAAGTGAGGACACATTTCCAGTGTGTCTGTGGCCCTTGGCAGAGCAGGAAATGGTCTTTCAGGCCCCATGATGCAGATGTTCTGAGACTCTTTGGGGTTATTGACTGTATTTGACAAAGGAGTTTCCTCTCCCAAAAGCTAACTGGAACTCGGTCCACACTGAGCTCATGTGTGTGAGAGTGTGTGTAGTGAGGGGCATAAGGGTGGGGGGAGACGTAGCTGAGCCGGGACCAGCCAGAGCTGTGCTGGGAAGGAATAAATCTCCCCCTGAGCCAACATTAATACAAGCTTGGCAGGTTCTGGGCAGGCCCCTGGTTGATTATGCCAATGGACCCCGGGGAGGGGAAGGTTGAGCTGCTGGGGGTGGCGTGAATGCACATCGCACAGAGTAATGCCTTGAAAATATATAGCATCTGAGCAGGCAGAGAGCCGAAAGCGGGGCAGAGGAGGTGCGGGGGGTGCATTGTTAGCAATTATGGTGACCAGAGCCCACCGAACAGGGCTCCAGGATAGGATGCATAGGGCACCTACTTCAGGTGAGCTGCAGGGGTATCAATCGTTCATCCATCAGGTATTTATTAAACACCTACTGGATGCCAGAAACTGAGGATACTGGGGTGGGCATCTGGATGCAACCCTTGCCCTGGTGGAGCTCACAGTGTAGTGGGGCAGACAAACCTAAGCAGGCCGTTGAGTGGATTGGACACCTTCAACTGTAAAAAGTACATTAAGAAAAACAGGGAGCAGCGAGGGCCTGCTAGAATCATGGAGGACTGCCTGGAAACGGTGACATATAGAATGATAAGTTGGGGCTAACTTGGTGGAGTGAGTGTGTGTGCGTGTGTGCGTGCATGTGTGTATGTGTGTGTGTAGCAGGGGTTGGGTGGGAGTCAGAGAAAGAGCGGAGATGGAGGCCCTGAGGCAGGAGGGTATTTGGAAATTGGGACCAACAGAAAAGGAGGCCAGGGTGGCTGGTGTACAGAGAGTCAGGGCTCAGACAGATCTGAGATTTAGGCCGAAGGCAGACCAGTCATGGGCTTGTGGGTAGTTGGGTAAGTGGTTGGGTTTCATCTTAGAGCAATGGGGAGCCACTGTAGGTTCTAAAGCAGGAGAGCTACTGACCACATTCTCCTTTCCCAAGTTAACTCATCTAATACTCACAACCACCTGGTGAGATAAATATGACCATTCCTCTCTTTTTTTGGGATGGGGGGAGAACTGCCATGCAGAGAGGGGAGGTGATTTACTGAAGGTCACACAGCAAGCAAGTGGCACACTGGGCTCATTGTATCCCAAAGGTGGTAAGTGAGCGAGCACGGCTCCCCCGGCCCAACATTCTGGACGTGTTGCTAAAAGAGAAGGTCTGGATTCCAAAATATGAAAGGAAGACTACCATCTCTCAATGTAGCTTCGATGGGAGTTTGAGAAAGGCCAGCAGGCCCACATCTGAAGTTGGGAGCCATGGATGGTTGTGTTCAGGAGGAAGAGCCCAGAGTCACCATGACCTGCATAGGAGCCTGGCTTGGGGATGGATACAGGGTAAGATCTGAGGGAGCCAATGGTCCATGGGGAGCCAGATACCTCAAGCCAGCAGAGCAGAGAAGGCACCAGGATGAGCCAGGCATGGAAGGCTGAGAAGCTGCCCTGAGCATCCCCTTATAACAAAAGCACAAATATAATTTCAGCTCCTTTCCCCTGGAAGCATCCTCCCAGCTCAAGTTTGGAAAGAGTAATCTGATCCATCCACCATATGCTTGCAGGGTCAGATTCAGGCAAAATAGTGGCAGTAATAGATACCAGCAACAACAATTCCTTCATCTGGCAAATAAATGAGCACCTACTATGAGCCTAAGGAGCCCTGGTGCAATGGTTATGCACTTGGCTGCTAACCAAAAGGTTGGTGGTCTGAACCCACCCAACAGCTCTGTAGAAGAAAGACCTGTCAATATACTTCCATAAAGATTACAGCCAAGAAAACCCATGGGCAGTTCTGCTGTCCCATGGGATCTCTATGAGTTGAAAACAACAGCGCCTAACAACAACACTGTACTAGGCACTCATGTTAGATGGGGAAGAAGGCTGATACGGAATAGGCATCCACGGAGCTTACAGGCTTGGCCAGGGTAATATTAGCTACCCTTTGTTGAGAACCTGGGGGAACCCTGATGGCTCAGTGTTTAAGAGCTACAGCTGCTAACCAAAACGTAGGGAGTTCGAGTTCACCAGCTACGCCTTAGAAACCGTATGGAGCAGTTCTACTCTGTCCCATAGGGTCACTATGAGTTGGAATCAACTCGATGGCAATGTTTTCTTGGTTGAGAACCTACTACGTGTCATCTACACAAGATGTTTAACCCCCACAGTCACTCTGTGGAGTAGGTGCTTGTAGTAGACGTTGTCGTTCCTTGCCTGAATCCCCGTTACCTGGCCAGTGCACCCACACCCCACCTACTTGAGTGTTGGCTGCTAACGGCTCACAAACCAAAATCAAACCAGTTGCTGTCGAGTCAATTCCAACTCATGGTGACCCCATTTGTTAGAACAGAACTGCTCCATAGGTTTTCAATGGCTGTGACAATTTAGAAGTAGATCGCCAGGCCTTTCTTCTGAGGCATCTATGGATGGGTCCAAACACCCACCTTTTGGTTAGTAGCTGAGCACTTAACAGTATTTATGCACCATCCAGTGACAGGTCACAGCATCCCCCTTTTCCTGAGGCTCACTTAGAGTCACCTTGCTCAGAAATGCTTGGGGGTAATGCACACCCAAGGGTCACCTGTAGTCAATGACTCACTGGTATAAGAGTCTCTTTGCTCCTTAGGGGTAACATTTTGATACCATTCATATTCCTGAGCTCCCTTTGGGGTGAGACTGAGGATAGACCTCAGCTGAAACCTCATCTCTGCTTGGCTTCTTCCCCTGCTCTGTCCAGCTCCCCACTGTACTTACAAGTTTTTTTCCTGAGAGCTCTCTTGCAATACATCCTTTGCAGGAGAGTCAGGACCTCAGGGCTGGGATGAGGGGAGGCAAGCAAGGCACCCAGAGCACAAAATTTAAGGAGGCATCTGCTCTCAGGGACTGACCTTGCACTTGCATGAATCTGAGAGTGTGGGCGTACTTAAATTTTGCATCCTGGGTACCTCTCTACTCTCACCCTAGTCCTGGCCCTAGTCTCTGTTTTAGGTTCTCCTTCCAGGAAGTACAACTCAAGACAGTGCCTTTACTACGTACAATCTATAGTTGGAGACATGAAGTCAGATAGATATACCTAAGGTCCCACAGCTTGTGATAGAGCTCAGGCACAGTCTTGATACGAAATCAAAGTATATGCATATTTTTCCAAAGACCTTATTACCTTCAGGACCATATGCCCAGTTATCTTTGGACCAGAGACTCAAAGGTGAGTCAGACTGAGAAAAGAAATTCCAAACTCTGAAAGGGACTTCCAGTTCCACCTGGTGCAGCTCCTGTCTTTAGACATTTAAGATAGTTGCTATGACCATTTTACAGATGAAACAGCTGCGACCCATGAGGTTAGAAGTCCAGACCTAAGCCACTCTGAGGACTTAGCTCCCTCTTCCAAAGCCACCCAGCAGGCAAGGGGCAGAACTAGGTCTTGAATGTTGATGTCTCTGGCTTTGATATAACGAGATGGTCTTAAAGTCTGGTTGAGATTTGGGGAGGCAGTAGGTGGTGGGTGGTGGAGACAGATGCTTGACATTATTCAAGAACAGAAAACCTCCATGCTGAATCCATCCTGGGATCCAGAGGAATGGGGGCTGTCCTTCATACTTGTAAGCGTGGGATACATAAGGTTGTGTGTTGAAACGGGGTTTATTCTTTGCCTGGAAACCACCCAGGACCTCATAGCTTCCTCTGTGTTAAATGCTAAGACATTCAAGTCTCAAGGAAAACCAACCCTCCCTCTTCCTCTTCTCATTGATCTCACTATTGTTCGTCCCCCTAAACAGAGCAGTTGATTGTGCTGTTATAAAAGCTACTTAAGACATTCTCTCCTTTTCTAGTTTAGCTTCTGAGCCCTCCATTAAGCCCTCTATCTTGGAATTACTAAAACTGAAATGCAGGCAGGTGATATTGTGGAATGGAAGGTGCTGTGGACTGGGAGGGGGGATGTCTGGGTATGTGTGGTCTTGGGCCAGTCATGTCCCAGCCTGGGCTGAAGCTTCTCCTTCTGTACATTGAAGGGAGAAGGGTTCTATCTAATCCAAGTCCCTCTTGCCACTCTCCTAGATGATTTTGCCTCCTAGCTCTCTATTCTCTTCCAGATGTGCACAGGATGTACACTAATGGTGCACACAAGTCTTCTTGTTGTTGTTAGTTGCGATTGAGAGGGCTCCAACTCATGGTGACCTTATGCCTAATAGAAGGAAACATTGCCTGGTCCTGTACCATCACCATGACATTGGAATATTTGAGTCTATTGTTGAGACCACTGTGTATTTTGAGTGCCTTCCAAACTAGGTGGCTCGTCTTCCAGCACTGCATCCAGCAATGTTCTATTGTGAGCCATAGGATTTTCAATGGCTAATTTTCAGAAGTAGACTGCCAGGCCTTTCTTTCTAGTCTATCTTAGTCTAGAAGCTCCACTGAAACCTGTTCAGCATCATAGCAACATGCAAGCCCCCACTGACAGACGGGTGGTGATTGTTCACGAGGTGCATTTGCTGGGAATCATAGCCAGGCCTCCTGCACAGAAACTGAGAATTCTACTACTGAACCCCCTTATTAGTTTCCTAGGGCTGCCATCCCCCACGTGTCTGTCAGTTTGTCTTACTGTGGGGGCTTGCATGTTGCTGTGATGCTGGAAGCTATGTTACTGATATTCAAATACCGTCAGGGTCACCCATGGCATTTGACTGTGTGGCTCTTAAATTATGGATAACATTTCAAAGGATGAGAATTCCAGAACACTTAATTGTGCTCATGAGGAACCTGTACATAGATCAAAAGGCCGTGTTTCGGACAGAATAAGGGGATACAGCATGGTTTAAAGGCAATAAAGGTGTGTGTCAGGGTTGTATCCTTTCACCATACCTATTCAATCTGTATGCTGAGCAAATAACCTGAGAGGCTGAACTATATGAAGAAGAACGCAGCATCAGGATTGGAGGAAGACTCATTAAAAACCTGCAATATGCAGATGACAGAGCCTTGCTTGCTGAAAGTCAAGAGGACTTGAAGCATTTACTGATGAAGGTCAAAGACCACAGCCTTAGTATGGATTACACCTCAACATAAAGAAAAGAAAAATCCTCACAACTGGACCAATAGGCAACATCATGTCAAGGATTTCATTTTACTTTGATCCACAATCAACACCAACGGAAGCAGCAGTCAAGAAATCAAAAGATGTATTACATTGGGCAAATCTGCTGCAAAAGACCTCTTTAAAGTGTTGAAAAGCAAGGATGTCACCTTGAAGATTAAGGTGCGCCTGACCCAAGCCATGGTGTTTTCAATCACCTCATATGCATGTGAAAGCTGGACGATGAATCAGGAAGCCCAAAGAAGAACTGATGCTTTGAGTTGTGGTGTTGGTGAAGACTATTGACTATGCCATGGACTGCCAAAAGAACGAGCATGTCTGTCTTGGAAGAAGCACAACCAGAATACTCCCTGGAGGCAAGGATGGCTAGACTACGTCTCACATACTTTGGACATGTTGTCAGGAGGGATCAGTCCCTGGAGAAGCACATCATGCTTGGTAGGGTAGAGGGTCAGCAAAGGAGAGGGAAGCCCTCAGTGAGATGGATTGACACGGTGGCTGCAACAGTGGGCTCCAGCCTAACGACAATTGTGAGGATGGTGCAGGACCAGGCAGTGTTTTGTTCTGTTGTACATAGGGTCGCTATGAGTCGGAACCGACTTGACGGCACCTAACAACTACAGCAGGGCTGCCATACCAACGTACCACTAACCGGGTGGCTTATAGGAAAGACATTTATTGTGTCACAGTTCCGGAGGCTAGAAGTCTGAATTCAGAGTGTCAGCAGGGCCATGTTCTCTTTGAAGTCTGTAGGGGAAGATCTTCCCTTGTCTCTCTCACCTTCTGGTAGCCCGAGACACTCCTTACGGTGTAGATGCATCTTCGCGCAGCTGTTCTTCCTCGGTCTCTCTCTGTGATTCTTCTCCTGTTTTATAGGACACCACTCATAGGATTAGGACCCACCTGACTCTGGTGTGATCTCATGTTACCTCAGCTGAGCACATCTTCAATGACACTATCCCCAAACAAGGTCACGTACACAGGCACTAGGGTTTAGGACTGCAGCATATCTTTTTTGGGGGGTGGGGGACACAATTCAACGCACAGCGATTGTCATTCTCCACATTTATTTTTCTATAATCCATGTGGAGGATATAAAGCTTGCTTGGTGATGATCGGAAAGCCAGTTGCCCTCTCTAGCCTTGGCTTTCCCCATCTGTCCAATGGGTGGGCTGGGAGGACTCAGAGGAACGGAGCCTCTGCAGTGAAGCATTGTATGCTGCCTGCTGTGTCTTTCCCAGGTCTCGTGGGGCAGAAGGATTTTGAAAGCATTCATCAGTTAATGCGTCACTTGGCCATTAAAGATTCTTTCTGGACATCCTCATAGCTCCCAGCTCCCACTTTTCCAGGCGTCCTGGCCTTAGCCCCCACCAGTGTTGACAAATTGCTCCTTGAAGTTCATGGTCTCAGAGGCCTTCTTAAAATGTTCAGGAATGCAGGCAGGGGGAGTGAGGAGGCGGAGGCGGGGGTGTGTTTGCTGGCTTGGAGCCAGAAGCTGCAGCAGCCAGAGGAGGGTGCAGGGGTGGGGTGCAGGGGATGGAGTGTAGGGGGTGGGGTGCAAGCACCCTGAGATTGCTCTGCCAGGGAGGTGGTCAGCGGCGTCCTGACTTTGAAAGCAATCCGAAACAAGGTCTGCGTCCCAGTCTCCAATGATGTCACAGCTAATCATTAGCCTGGTAATTACACTGAAAGCCTTCCACGATCTTCTCCTCGGCAGGGTCATTAATGCAAGACAACCACACCAGTAAATGTCTCATTTGTCTTATTTTAGACTTATATATTTTTCAGGACTACAGAATTTTAATAGTTGCCCTCCCTCTCGCTCCCCCTTCTGCAACATTAATATCTATTCCACATGCCAGACTCTTCCAACAGCACCCCCTCCCACTGGCCTTCTCTCCTCAAAGCCCCCCAAGGAAGGCACAGTGAGGAAGGAAGGCTGAAGCGGGGGTCGACAGGGGCCCCGTCTTTGCCTTCCTCACCAGTTCTTTTTCTGACCTGGCCTCTTTTCGGTACTGACAACATTTTCCCTGGATTTTCTGCGTGTTTCTCAGGAAGCTGTACTCTTTATTTGAACCCCCTTTAAACCTCTTTCCTCCTTATTAAATAAATACATGCTCAATACAGAACGAGGGGAAAAAATTAACCCTGATTCCAGACTCCAGGCAAAATTATTCATTCCTCTACCTGTGCCTTGCTCGTTCTCTCCAGCCATGCTGGCTTCTTGTGCCCCCGGTACGGCTTGGTAGGGACTTTGAATATTACCGTTCCTGCTCTCTGAAACATTTTCCTCCCTGTTCTGCCCTTGGCTGACTCCTACTTACTCTCAGGGCACAGCTCAAACATCACTGCCTCCTGGAAGCCCTCCCTGCTCTCCTCCCTGTTCAAGTTTAGCATTGTATCTCTGCCATTTGCTGCTGTAGCCCTTGTCCTACATTGCACATGTCACAGTCACCATTAAATATGTATATGTGATAGTTTCTTAGTATAATTGAAATCTCCCTGACTAGGTAGCACTTTCCGAGTGGTCAGAGACCTCTCCTATGTGGTTCATCAACCATATAATGGTCATCTCTAGGGCTGGCGTAAGTAGGCGCTGATGGAGAGTTATTGAATGAGGGGGTAGGTGGATGGATGGATGGATGAATAGCTTGATTTATTTTGGAATAGTCTCCTCTAGTCTTTCCTCCTCATTTTTAGATACAATTGAAATAACTACAACATGTGGTTTTGTATCCCACTCTTTCATATTACATTTTTCTATATGTTAACAACAGTGCGTCTTTTGGTAGCTGTGTGGTATCCATAGAATGGGCACATCTACTTCTCTCAGTTGATTCCTACTGGTGTGTAATGGGCATGCAGTATTTCACAGAAGTTAGGGGCACTGGGCTCCAACATCCAAGCATCAGGATTCAGGTATTGCTGTGCTACCATTTCAGGGATGTGACCACATAACTATGGACAAGTTATGCCAATCTCCTTGCCTCAGTTTCCTTACCTGTAAAACAAGGGTGATAACTTATAGGGCTTTTGTGAGGTTGAAATCAATACAAGTAAAGTATGCAGAATAGAGCCTGGCCCCTAGTAAATGTTATTTTCAGTTGTTCCCCATACATGATTTGGTGAGGGTATATGGAGCTTTATCTGGATCCCTGGCTATTCTATTAGGATAGTCAGGGGGGTTGTTGGAATCCTAAACCTTGGAATGCCCAGGATAGGAGCTGAAACATTTTCTCTTGCCATCACGGGCTTACAATTTGGGAGCCGTCTTTCTCCAAAGTACGTCTGCCAGCGACCTACACTATAAGGCTCTCTTTCCCTTTCCTGGGCTCACCCCCTGTATCTTTCCTCTGACAGTGTGGCTGAAAGAACCAGAGCTTTGGAGTCAAGGCAGCTGGGTGGGACCTCCATTCTGCCCCTTGCAAACAGTGAGAACTTCGGTAAATAGCTTCCTGTTTCTGAGCCGCACGATTATCTGTAAAATGGGGCCAGCTGCACTCAGCTCTCAGGGTTGCTGGGGGACAAGTGAACAGGTGTCTGGTGCCTGGCACGTTGTGGGTGTTTGGCGTGTGCCCGTGACCTGACCTCCCATTCTGTGGAGGCCACTGTCTAGAGACAAGTGCACAGACGGTCCCTCTGGGGTGACTTGCTGAGCGCCTCCTGTGTGCCAGGCCACAGGTCAGTCAGGGATCAACACGCTGCAGCTCACTGAAGGAGTGAAGAAGGGAAGGAAGAAAAGAGAGCAGAGACGTGGGTAGAACTCAATTGTGGGAATCCAAGCATGCAAAGCAGACCTGTTCCTCTTCGTCATAAGCAACAGCTCTGAAACCTTCCCATTCTCACTCTGGGTTTTGGGGCAAATAACTTCACCTCTCTGAACCTTCATTTCTTTAGCTTCAAAAAGCACGAGAACAATCTTTTCCGGGTTTGTGGTGAGGATTCTGTGAAATGATGCACTTAGCACAGCTCTTGACACGTAGTGAGTGCTCAACATGCATTAGAATCTGTCTATCTCTATCTATCTGTCTGTCTATCATCTACCTATCCACCTATCTGTCCGTCTGTCCATCCGTCTGTCTGTCCATCTATCTATCTATATTGTGGCACAAACAGTTAAGTGCTTGACTACTACCCAGAGGTGTCTGGCAATCTGCTTCTGAAAGATCAGGCGTTGAAAGTCTTGTGGAGCAGTTCTACTCTGACACACATGGGGTCATCATGCGTCAAAATTGACTTGATAGCCAATGGTGGCAGTGGGGAGATATATATATATATATTCTTTCTGGAGAGTGGTAAGGAGAGTGTAGAAGGAACTCAAAAGTCGCAGAATCAGAGAATGTTAGGGCTGGAAAGACCCTCAGAGATCTGGTGTCCTTCTTCCTTGTCCATAGCTTGCTGTCCTATGCCACACTGTCTCAAGTCTCCACCATTAGCGCCGTTTGAATTCATAAGTGAAGACAACTCTCATGTGTGCACCCTCCCACCAGAACTTTCTATTCCTGTTGACTAAGTTTTAAGATCCTCTTCCCCAGCCTGTCTCTCCCGGTCATCGATATGTGTCCTGAAATTTGAAGATCTACCCATGA
Source organism: Dugong dugon (assembly GCA_030035585.1). Taxonomy (NCBI): domain Eukaryota; kingdom Metazoa; phylum Chordata; class Mammalia; order Sirenia; family Dugongidae; genus Dugong; species Dugong dugon. The sequence continues at coordinate 26,162,441 of CM057476.1, read as the reverse complement.
GTGTGCATGCACGGGGGGCATAATCCGTGGTGGTCTTTTTTTTTGCTGCTGGGCATCTAGAGACTATCACGGTGCCTGACACAAGCATATATGGGGGCTCAAGAAATATCCTTCAAATAAATTAATACGTTTTCACCTCGAGAAGGAGCTGCTACCCTGGAGAGGTCAACAGAGAAGCCTCCCTCGCTGGCTTCTTCCCCGGAACCTGTGATATTTAATTAACACGAGCCAAGCACAGCCCACTTTATGGAGCTGGCCCAGGGGCCACGTGTAATTGAGAAATGATAGGAGGCACCTGCGACTTGACCTTGATGAAAGATAGATAGATCCACGTGGAGATCAGGAGTCAAAGACCCACGGCTGTAGCCTCCCTCCGGACAGCCCAGGTGGGAGAAAGGGAGGAGGGCTGTCTGCAGCTCAGCCTGTGATTCCAGAAGGCAGATGACGTCCAGGAAGCCCCACTCCAGGACACGTCCCTGGGGAAGCATGTGGAGATGTGGAGGGGGCACCATGGCCAGATCCTGGCTGAGCACTTTATGAAGAGTCTCAGAATGACAGGAGGTGGTTGCTCAGTACATGTCTGGTGAGTGAATGAATATACGAAAAAGTTGAGGGGGCACTTTGCTGGGAAGCAGAATGGGAGGAGAATCCTGCAAGGAATGGAGTGGACAGAGGGGCAGGGAAAGGGACCCTAACCGGCACAGTCCTTTCCAGTGCCTGCCACTGTGCTCTGGTGATGTTTTCAGGACAGAGAGGAGCCCTGTGCATGACTTGGATAGTACAGGTATTCTTCCTTTCTTACCACCATCTGTCAGTTTGTCATACTGTGGTGGCTTGCTTGTTGCTATAACACTGGAAGCTATGCCACCAGTATTTCAAATACCAGCAGTGTCACCTACGGTGGACAGGTTTCAGCAGAGCTTCCAGACAAAGATAGACTAGGAAGAAAGGCCTGGCAATCTACTTCCAAAATTAGCCAATACAAATCCTATGGATCCCAACAGAATACTGTCTGATATAGTATTGGAAGATGAGCCCCTAGGTTGGAAGGCACTACACAAGAGACGCGACGATGAACTCAAACATGCCAATGATTAGGAAGGTGACACAGGACCAGGCAATGTTTTGCTCTGTTATATACAAGGTCACCATTAGTCAGTGGTGACTCAACAGCAACTAGCAACAACAACAGTCCTTTCTTAACCATGGCCTGGAGTCACCTCCTCCACTCCCCTTGGCTCCAGGGTCTTATCTTCCAAAGAGGCAGCCCCCTCATGTCCCTTCTAAGGGGGAGAGACCCCATCTAGAAGGGATGTTGCTGCAGTGCTCAGCTATAGGGAAGGGGAGCTTCAGGACCCTGGGTGCGTGCAGCCACATCTGTGCTTAGCAATGTCTGGGTGCCGAGTGGAACGCTGCAGGCCTTTTCATGCCCTCCAGGGAGACACTGCACATGGCAAGTGCATGGAGGACAGAAACAATCTAGATAACAAGACTCCTGGCAGGGCTGAGGGGAACTTCAGTTTAGCTAAAGCCACAAGGCTGCAGAAGCATGAACCTCCCGATGACCAGGGGGTACATGGAAAATGCCAATACTGCAGACAACAGCTCCTTAGGGTTCATAGAGCATTTTCAAATCCAGTATCTAGAGGAGGAAGAGATGATAAATGTTCCTATTTGATGGAAGTGCTAACTGCCGCTCAGAGAGTAGAACTTCTACCGGAGGACCCCAGAGCTGGGCAGTATCAGCATTGAACCACTAACCAGGAATTCCTTGTTAATTCCCTGCCCTCCTCACCTCCTCACTCCAGTCAGCTGTGGACGGTCAGAGACTCACCCGAAATTTCTCTCGGAGTGCACCAATCTCTTTTCACTGTGATGTGGAGGAAAGAACCTGGGCTTTTTGGAGTACAGCAGGCCCCAGCCCAGTCATGGCTTAACCTCTGACTGCTTGCTGTGTGACTTCGGGCCAGAATCTTCACCTCTCTGGGCTTCTGTTTGCTCATAGATGGAATGGAGGAAATCATTCATACCCATGGGGGCTGATATGAGGATTTGAGGAAGGGTTAAGTTTCTGGTTCCTAGCCCATGTTGTTGTTAGCTGCCCTCTCGTCAACCCCAGACTCAGGGAGACCCCCATGCACAACAGAACAAAATGCCGCCCGGTCCTGCCCATTCTCGTGGTTAGTTGCAGATCAGACTGTTGTGATCCATAGGGTTTTCACTGGCTGATTTTTGAGAGTAGATCACCAGGCCTTTCTTCCTAGTCTGTCTTAGCCTGGAAGTGCTGCTGAAACCTGTTCACTACGGTAGCAACACGCAAGCCTCCACTGACAGCAATTACTGAGGCCACTGGCGGTAATTCTGGCTCACTCTCTGTGGCTCACAGTGCCACAGCCCCTTTTACATTGGGGGCTGCACATTCCCACTGCTACCCTTTACCCCGGGGGCACTTCTCTGTCCTGGCGCTCCGTGCCCCACACTCAGCCCCCACCGCACATCACAGAAGTGATGGAAGGAAGTCAGTCAGAGGAAAAAGATAGATCGAGTGCCTCCGTGGCCGTGGCATTTCCCTCCAGATCTCTGGATTTCCATATATTTGAAAACCTAACATAAACAACAGAGAAGATATTTGCATTTCGGGCAGCAAGGAATGAAAAATTGAGGCGGTGTAATGTATTGCTGTTCGGGGAAGAGGGATGGCCATGGTGAGACCAACCTCTTACGACAGGCCCAATAGGCTGGTGGCAAACTCATTTCCTGGCAGAATATAGGGTTCATCTGCTGGAACATTTAACAGGCATCAAAGAAAGATCACTTCCAGCCCTCCCTGCCGCCTGCGGTACTGTGCTCCTGACTCTCTTTTTGCCATTTCGTTAAACCCCTTATGTGGCTTTAATACAATATGTATGATCCATATGGAGACAAATAAATTCTTATGTACTTTTCAGGATCCGGAGAGTTCTAATGGTTAAGTATGCTTTATTTATATTTTCTGAGAGATAGTAAAAGGACAATGTGTAAAAATATGCAACACAAACCAATGGTGATTTATCGTGACTCTTGTGGCTAAATGGCAAGTTATGAAGTTAATTTCCAGATTTGGGGTGGGGGGCAGTGTGGCCACAGTAGTGGCAAGAGAAGTCTTGATTTTGGCAAAGGCTGGATTTGGGGGTGAGGTTGTCAGAGGGGTGCCCATGAGTCTGCGGCTTTTTTAGGAGTGATGTAGAGTCAGTGGGAATGTTAGGAGTATTTCATTTGATGTTGCAGATCAAATGAGGAAGAGGGGTGACCAGAGAGGCTAAGTCAGTTTTCTAAAGTCACACAGCAAGCAAATGGCAGAGTCAGCCCTCTGGGGCTCCTCGTTTTTTCTTTCTTTTTTTTTTTTAATTGGGTGCCATCAAATCAATCAACTCACAGTGGCCTCATGTGACATAGTAGAACTGCCCTAGGGATCCCTAGGCTGTAATCTTTATGGGAAGAGATTGCCAGGTCTTTCTCCCATGGAGCCATTAGGTGGGTTTGAACCATTAATCTCTGGCTAGCTGCCGTGTGAGTAACCATTGCACCACCAGGGCTCCTTAGGATGTTGCAAAGCTGCTTAAGATCCCGTCAAAGGCTTCACAACCACCCCTGTAACCTCCAGGTTGAGGGGACACTTGGAGCAAGTCCAATGTGGAGAAATAAAAGCAAGCCCCGAAGGACAGAGCTTTCCTCCTGGGCCCCCCACTCACACACCATGCAGGGCAGAGCAGAACTGAGGTGTGCAGGAACTCCGCTTTTGCTGGAATTTAAGAATGCTCTGGGAACCAACTCATGGGGGAACTGGGGGCCTGGAAGCTGGCAGTGACACCCACCTCATGGCCCACACAGGCGTGAATTTACATATGACGCTTGGCTGGGGATGTTGGCTTATTAGGAACCTGGAGGATGGAGGAATCAGCGCAATCCTATTGAAACACACTCTGTCTATAGACTGCCTCCTCCTATCCTCTGCTAGAGTCCCCCCAACTCTGCACCCCTAGTCTGATGTCCATCCTGCTCTTAATTTCAGAGTCAGTGATCTCGAGGAAGAAACACAGCCTACTAGTTAGAAGACAGGCTCTGGAGTCAGAATGCCTGGGTTCAAATCCCAGCCTCCCCATTTAGGAGCTCTGTGAACTTGGACTAGCTGCTTAACTTCTCTGAGAACCTCATTTCCCCGCCTGTGTAACGAAGATGATGAGACCTGGCCTAGCGAGGTATTGTGAGCATGGGATGGTCCAACACATGGTCGGTGTTTATCACAGCATCCCAAGTCTTAATAAATATTAATTGTTACCATTGCTGTTATCCCACCTGTCTTACCTTGGGCAAATCTTTAATTGTGTTATTCTCTAAAAAATTGTTTATTGTGGTGAAAATATACATAACGAAACACAGGCCAACTCAGCACTTCCTACAGGTACAATTCAGAGACATTGATTACTTTCTTCAAGTGTGCAACCCTTCTTGCTATCTTTTCCCCAATCATTCCACCACCATTAACATAAACTCACTGGCCCCTAAGCAAATACTCCCCCTTTTCCAGACCGTAGGCTAGCCCTCCCTGGGTCTGGTGGTGCACCTGGTTAAGTGCCTGGCTGCTAACCGAAAGGTTGGCGGTTTGAACCTACCGAGAATCTATGCAGGAGAAAAGCCTGGGGATCTGCTCCTGTAAAGATTACAGCCTAGAAAACCCTATGGGGCTGTTCTACTCTATCACATGTGGTCACTAGGAGTGGAAAATCAGCTTGACAGCACCGAACAACAACAACACACAATAAGGGAACTTAAAAAAAGATGATCCAAAAATATCTGGACTGTGTCCTGGATTTTAAGGGATCGGTCTCTAAATCTGGCAACTCTAATATATAGTAGTGCTGGTGGAATGATATTTACAAGGGGCCCACCTACATTTTGGTCCTATGTATCAAAAGCTGCAACAATGTTCATTTCCTTTGGCTCAGCAAGTTTTACTTTGAAGCTTTTACCTTAGGGGATTTAATTATGGGTGTGTGCAAAGCATTAACTGCAAACCTTCCTGTTGTGGTAGTGTTTAAAATAGAGGGGAAATTGGAAGAGACCCAAATGGAAACAATAGGGGATAGTTAGATAAACTGTGATATAGCACTAGAATCTCTGCAGTTAATTGAGCACTTACTGTGTGCCCAGCCCCAAGATGAGCACTTGATACTTTGTATCACATTTAATCCTCCAATCACCCTGTTATGTTGCAATTAGTTGGTCTAGTTTGGCTGTGAGAAAACCAAGCTTGGAGAGGCTAATTACATGCCCAAACCAGCACAGCTGGCAGATGGCAGAGCTGGGAGTCAACCTGGCTGTTTGATGTCAAACCTGGCATATTTCACCACAGCATACTGCAGGAAGGTGACTCAGAGGAAAAGGGACGCATTGAGGACCGGCATGCATGTATAAACCTGTGAGACATGGGCCTAAAGATTGTGAGAACACACCGCTGCACTTCAAACTGCTATGGAGCCACCACCCATGACTTGATATAAACCCTTTTCACTGTGTGTTTATGAATTTGCCCTGGAAAATCTTGCTCTGGTTACTTACTTATGGGCAAAATTCACCTTTTATTTATTCCAGTGTCAACTTCTCAGCTCCAAGAGTTCTGATGATCCAGGTTTATGTTCTTATGTTCATCCATCCATCCACCCATTCACTCATCTACCCATTTACCCATCTATCCATTCTACTATCCATTCACACCACCCACGTATCCATCCACGTTTTCAGCTTCTAGTGGTCACCTGTGTTCCTTGACTTGTAGCCCCTTCCTCATATCAAACCACATCACTCCAGTCTCTGCTTCTCTCATCATGTCATTTTCTCCTCTGACTTTGACTTCTTCTGCGTCCCTTTTATCAGGAGTGTTGTAATCACATCTAGCTCACCTGGATAACCCAGGATAATATCCCATCTCAAGATCCTTAACTTAATTACATCTACAAAGTCCCTTGTGCCATATAAAGGGCAATTCGCAGGTTCCAGGGATTAGAACATGGACATATCTGGGGGGCCATTATTCAGCCTACTATGCTATCCATTTATCCTTACATCTTTTCATTCATCTATTTCACTGATTCATTAATTCATTTTTTAATTTATTCCGTAAATATTTATTGAATATGTACCATGTACCAGGCACTGTGTTAGACACCAGTGTGTAAGAAATAAACAAGCCAGACCCAATCTCTATCTTCAAGGAGCCCACAGACCAGTAGGAGCACTGAATGAGTAAGCAAATCTTCATTGACTCATTGGTCAACGAAGATATATTTTATCCTGCTTTATTTTTCTCTATTGCATGTATCATGACCTGCCAGCACACTGTGTTTACTGTCTGTCTCCCACATGCTAGCCCCATGAGGGCAGGACCTTTGCTCTGTGACCACTGCCTGTCCCATTCTAGAGGAGTGTACGCAGTAGGTGCTCAATACAAGATTCTTGAGTTAATGAATAATGAAGATGTGGGTGGATCAGGCTGATGTGATCTCAGCCTCATAGAGCTTGTGGTGTCATGGGGAGTCTGACTATGATCATGTTATTAGGAATGTGAAGTTTGGAGGAGATGCACCCTATGGAGCACAGTCCCATGAGTCGGAGTCAACTCCATAGCAATTGCTAACTGGTAGGCTCCCTAGAACACCTCTCTCCCTGATTCTAAGGCAGGAGCCTATGATTGCTGTGTAGCTTTGGGTAAATCACCAGGCCCCTCTGGGCCTCTGTTTCCTGGTATGCTCAATGAACCCCTATGGATCACACAAGAACATTGTCCAAATGAGACTTTTAAGATTGCCTGTTTTCAAGTGACACCATGATGACGTGGGACCCTGTGACTTAAATGCTCACAAATGTCTGGGGCCCTGGTGAGGGCGAGCCCACGTCAGAACACAAAGCCAGGGCGGGGAACTTCTCCCAAAGCTTTTTATCTTACAGAGGCTGACTGTCCCCAAAGAGGGCCGACAAGGAGTGATTTACTTGTGACTGTCCCAATGGAGAGAATAAAACAAGTTTGTAGGCACCATGCTTAGACAGCGGAAGTATATTTCCAAAAGAGGCTGCTAAAAGGGCCGTCCCAAGATGGTGCTTCCTGTGGCAGCCTCTGATGATTTGAGATTTCTCTTCTGGCAATGAGGAGGCCACCTTCTGTTCTGCCTTGAGTGTCCCATACCACTCAGAGGTGAGCTCCCAGGGGCCTCCCTGAGTTCCCAGCCTGGAGTTGTGAGATCACAGCCCTGTGCTGTGCATTTCATAACCCCCTGTTTAGACCACAGCATGATGGTTTTAATTAATTAATTCTTTTTATGGTGGCAAAAATATACACACCAAAACATCTGCCAATACAACAACTTCCACATTTACAATTCAGTGGCATTGATTACATTTATCATATTGTGCCACCACTCTCTTTGTCCTTTTTCAAAATACGCCACCACTGTTAACATATCCTCAATGCCCCTCAAACAAACCCCCACTCCTCCCTCCGTCTCACCGCTAAAAAACAAACAAACGAATTAAAAAAACCCGTTGCCTTCAACTCAGTTCCAACTCATAGAGACTGTATAGGACAGAGAATTGCCCCGTAGAGTTTCCAAGGGGTGGCTGGTGGATTCACACTGCTGACCTTTTGGTTAGCAGCCAAACACTTAACCATTGCACCAGTAGGGCACCTGGTAACCATTAACCACATTTGGTTTCTATGGATTTGCTTATTTCATATAAGTGAGATCGTATAGTAGTTGTCATTTTGCCACTAACTTATTCGCTCAGCCTGATGTTTTCAAGGTTCATCCATGTAGTGGCGTGCGTTAGACTTCATTTCTCTTTACTACCGTGTAATATTCTATTGTATGCATTTACCATATTTTGTTTTTCCATTCATCTGTTGATGGGCATTTTGATTGTTTCCACCTTTTGGCCTATTGTGAAAAGTTCTGCAATTAACACTGGTGTACAGGTTTCTGTTTGTGTTCTTGTGTTTACTTCTTCTAAGTATACACCTAGGATTGGGATTGCTGGGTCATATGGTAGTTCTATGTTCAACTGTTTGAGAAACTGCCAAACTGTTGTCCACAGTTGCTGCACCATTTTATACTCCCACCAGCACTGGAGGAGATGCACAATTCTTATCGAAACTGCAGTTACTGGAAAAAAAAGAAGTTATTTAAGAAACCAGGAGTATACAGAGAGGAGCTTCATCTGAATTATTCCCTCTTCTTCACCTCTAAATACCTAATGAACCCACCCTCAGGTCCTGCCCGTTCTGTCTCCAAATATATCTATGTATATCTCTGGAACTGACACTTCTTGCTACCTTCAGGGCTGCCACCCTGGTCCAAGCACCATCATCTCACTCCTGGAAGACAGCAAGAATCTCCCACCTGGTGTCCCAGGTGATGCTCCTCTTGCCCCTGTCCCAGTCCATGCTCCACTAGCATAGTGAAGTACTCATGAACAACATGTAAGTCAAGTCCAGGCTTCTCCTGCTGAAAAAGCTTCAATGGCTGCCCATGAGTGGAGCTCTAACCTCTGCTCCTGGTCCAAAGGGCCAGGTCTGCCCAGTGCTCTGATCCTCTGACATCATCCAGCTCCCCTTTCTCCTCACTGCTGGAGCACCTGGGCCTTCTTGTATTTCTTTGAACATACCAAGCTCTTCCTTATTCCACCACCACAACCACCACCACCACCAGTTACCATTGAGTTGACTCTGACTCATGGCGGCCCCACATGTGTCAGAGAAGAACTGTGCTCCAAAGGGTTTTCAAAGGCTGATTTTTTGGAAGTAGATTGCCAGGCCTTTCTTCCGAGTTGCCTCTGGATCGACTTGGACTTCCAACCTGTCAGTTAGCAGCTGAGTGCATTGACTGTTGGCACCACGCTGAGACTCCTTCCTACTCCAGGACCCTCCCAATGCTCTTCATTGAGAGAGGGGATACTCTCCCTCCCAGCCTTTGGCTGCTGCTCATCTTTCAGGTCTCCATCTATCCATCACTCTTCAGAGAGGCTCCCCAACCACCCACTCAAGTGGGTTTCCCTGTTATGTTCTATATTAGCCCCCACTTTATGAACTTTTGTAGCATTTATCCTAATTTAGAACTATATTTTGTTTATTTTTTGTCTTCCTCCTAGGCTATAAGCTCCTTGAAGGCAGGGACAGTGCCAGTCCTGCCCACTGCCATCTCCCCAACTCCAGTTTCTGCACCTCTGTTTTTCATCATTAACACAAAAATAAAAAAATTAAGCCCACTGCAATCGAGGCAATTCTGACTCATAGCAAAGTTATAGGACAGAGCAGAACTGTCCCATAGGGTTTCCAAAGCAGTAAGTCTTTATGGAAGCAGACTGCCACATGTTTTTCCCAAGGAGTGCCTGGTGGGTTCAAACTGCCAACATTTTGGTTAGCAGCCAAGCGCTTTAACCAGCGTGCCACCAGGGCTCCCTTTGTTAGCACAAGGACGCATCATTTGCATCCTTATGAAGGGAGCTAATGTCCCAAGCCACTACTCATCTGTCAGTTTGTCATATCGTGGGGGCTTGCGTGTTGCTGTGATGCTGGAATCTATGCTACCGGTGTTTAAAATACCAGCAGGGTCACCATAGTGGACAGGTTTCAGAGGAGTTTCCAGACTAAGATAGACTAGAAAGAAAGGGTTGGCAATCTATTCCCAAACATTAGTCGATGAAAACCCTACGGATCACAACAAAAGATTGTCCAATATGGTACTGGAAAATGAGCTCCCTTGCTTAAGAGGCATTCAAACTACACGGTGGCCACAGCAATGGACTCAAGTCTACGAACACAGGTAAAGATGGTCCGGAACCAGATAACGTTTTGTTCTGTTGTACGTGGGGTTGCCGTGAGTCTGGATTGACTCGATGGCAATGGGTTTGGTGTTTTTGGTTTGTTTTGTCTTATTTATTTATTCTGGTGATCTGTATTGCCCTGGAAAGTTCTGATTTCAAGAAAATGATTTCATAATGAAGTTACTCCTGAGGTTCATGCTCAGCCAAAGATTAGACAGGCCCACAAAACAAAACGAGACTAAGTCCAGCGGCAAGGACGAGAAGGCAGAAGGAAATCTAGTGATCGGGAACCCAAGGTAGAGAAGGGCAGAATGTTGGCATGTCGTGGGGTTGGCAACCAATGTCACAAGAGAATATGTGTATTAATTGTTTAAGGAGGAACTAGTTTGCTCTGTAAACCTTCATCTAAAGTTCAATTAAATAAAAATTAAAGAAAATGATTTCAGTCTAGTAGAAGAGAAAAGAGCCCATCCTTTGGATTTAGACAGACCTGGGTTGATCTGTTTTCTGCTTTCTTACCACCTGTGTGCCTCTAGAGATGGGGCTTCACCTTGCTGAGCCTCGGTTTTTGCATGTGCTAGATGGGGATAAAGGTGTCCCCTCTCAGGGCTATTGGGAGGATTCACTCTGTATTGGTCAGTGGTACGATTTCAACAAACATCAGTGTCCTTGTCCTTGTGCTTACCCTCAAGATGACCCAATAATTGATTTAGTGACAATAAGGCATCAATAGGCCTTATAGTTCTCTTCCAATTCTAAGGTCTTTAGAAATCATACTGATAAACTGATTTTAAAGGCCCCCAAGACCAACCTAGAGATCTCACAGAGGGACAAAATGCAGTGTGCCTTCTCAAAGCGGATGAGGAACTCTGAAGCCAGCCAGGTCCTCTTAACCTGTCCCCTCTCCAAGCTGTCTCCTCCCAGCAGTGGATGCACCAACAGCCACACCCTGCCTTTGGTGAGGAGCCCATGACAGAAGGGTAACTAGTCCCAAAGGTTAAGCCCACCACCTCTGGCACTTTGGAGCTGTGTGACCGTAGAGTTGAATGGTGGCCACCCGAAAGAAGTCCACCTGGAACCTCAGAACGTACCTTATTTGGAATAAGCATGTTTGTAGATGTAATTAAGGAAAATATCTTGCGATGAGATCGTCCTGGATAAGGGTAGACCCTAAATCCAGTGACATGTTCCTAGAAGAGAAAGACAGAAGACAATGACACAAAAAGAAGACCTTGAGAAGACGGAGGCAGAGATTGAGGTGATGCATCCACAAGCCAAGGAGTGTCAATGATTGCCAGGAACCACCAGAAGCTAGGAGAGAGACATGGAATGGACTCTCCCTTAGAACCCCTGGAAAGAATCAACCCTGCTGATACCTTGCTTTTGGACTTCTAGTCTCCAGAATGTCAGAGAACAGATTTCTGTATGTGTGTGTGTGTGTGTGTGTTTAAGCTAACCAGTTTGCAGTGATTTGTTATGAGAGCCCTAGGCAACTAATACCGTGACCTTAGCCAACTTGGTTAGACTTTTGAGCCTCAGTTTCCTCTTCTGTAAAGTAGGCATCCTCATCGTTTCTATTCTCTAGAAGTATTGCAAAATTGAGAGAAAGCCTGCATGCCAACTTCTTGCGACAATGTCTGGGACACAGTTGGCACTCAATAAGTTGTAATTGTCACTCTTAGTAATGAACCATCTCCTGGGCTTCTGCCTACTTAAGCCAAAGCCGCCTCCCTTTATCTCTCGCCAGGTCCTCACCCTAGCAAGAAGGAAAGGTAGGGTGTAGGGAAGGGAGGGATGCACTATCCTTTAGATTGGCTGTGCCTGTAAAGGGCACTCATCTTCTTCACTGTTGGTGCCAATGCTTCTGCTGCCACTTTTGTTCCATCAGCCACCATTGCATCTCCCTCTCTACCACTGGTATTTCGAGTGTTCTTTTGACTCATTCATTCTCAGGAGGAGACGCATTTTTTTTTTTTTTTCCAGGAACAATACCAGAGAGCAGTTATGAAAACACAGCACTTGGTGATAAATGTTAAGGACTCATATTCTTGACTCTCTTTCCCTCTCTCTCTCTTATTCTCACGCTCCCTCTCCCTCACTCTGTCTTTCCATCCCTCCCTCCTTTTACTTTCCCCTCTCTCTTCCTCCCTCCTTTTTTTATTGGAAATGGCTGTCTCTCAAGTGTCTAACAGATTTGCAAAAATAATTCCTCAGAAGGCTACCGTTCCAAAGAAATGTGCAGAGGAGAGAGCAGAGGCGATAAGCTGCACCATAAATTGAACATCAGCCTACCACGCGCCAACCCTGGGCGGGCCCAAAGTCATAACTTTCTCCTTGTCCCCTCCCTGCTTGCCAATTCCCTGGCCCCTGCCCAACACCATTCTATTTCCAGGAAGGCTCCCTTGACCCGTGGGTCCTTCAGCCACAACAGAGGTGGCGCCGGCTGGAATCCAGGCGTGAAATTATGAAAGAATGGGTCTGCCACTGCTTCCGGTTGTGCACTGGCCTCCGATGTGAAATTGCCGCTTTTCTCGCCCCCCCTCGTACCGGTCTGTCGCATGCGGGGCGGAAAAGATTGTATTTATCACCTGTCAGGATCTGCCAGAACTGAGTTACGTGAGGCAGGACAGCATAAAATTATCATACACAAGCATGAAATTACAAAATCGCTCGGAACTGAACAACAAAATTATTTCATTTCAGAGGGAGGCCATTCCATTTTTTAGCCCTGACACCTTGACTGCCAAACTTTGAATTGAAATCGAGTGTGAGGGGCATGGAATAGAGACAGCAATAACAAGAAGTAGCATGTAAACTAGCCATGCAGACACACTACATTAATGGCCCCCGAAACCTCCCGCCAGAGATATGTAACTAAATAAATGTCACATGTCCCAGTTACTCAACTTGCTGCCCACATCTAGAAATGACTTCAGCCAACGTTAGAGCCCAAGCCAAAATCTGGGGCTCCTGGGGGGAAGTGGGTCAGGGTTGGTTCTTCTAATCCGCAGAGTGAAGTCCTGATGGAATAGAAAGCACGCGGACTTTGGAGTCATATGTGTGTGAGTTTGGATGCTGTGACAGCTGTGTGACATTGGGTGAGTTTCTTAACCTCTCTGAGTCTCTGTTTTACCATCTGTAAAATGAAGGCAGTCATATCTATTTCGTGAGTTTGTTGTGAGGATAAATGTATCTCAGGCATACAGTCTGGCACATAGTAGGTTTTCAATATGGAAATTATAAAGGTTGGGACAAGTGGGTTATCTACCCTTTCTTCTTCCTTCAAAGTTTTTGAACTACTTTTACACTCTGTTGTTGTTAGCTGCTGTTGAATCAGCCCCTGATTCATGGTGACCCCATGCACAACAGAACATAATGCTGCCGGGTCCCGCACCACCCCTATGATCAGTTGTGAATTGGATTGTTATTGTCTACAGGGTTTTCGCTGGCTGATTGTTGGATGTAGATCTCCAGGCCTTTCTTCCTTATCTTAGTCTAGAAGCCCCGATGAAATATCTTCAGCATCATAGCAACACGAAAGCCTCCACTGAGGATGCGTAGTGGCTGTGTATGAGGTGCATTAGCTGGGAATCGAACCCAGGTCTTCTGCATGGAAGGTGAGAATTCTACCACTGAATCACCACTGCCCCCAGTCCCCCTTCACTCTGTAATGAAGGCATTTATCCAACAAACTTTTATGAAAACTGTGAAAAGAATTTGTGTTTAGATGTAAAATGGAGTTAGGCTGGCTTATTGATTATTCCCAATTTTTCACCCTTCCATGTACCCATGTCCTTTGCCACATGGCTTTGAAACCCCTCCCACTAGAGATGGGCCTTATTGCCTCATCCAGTTGTTATTGGGTTTGGCTGTGTGACTCTGGCTAATGGCCTGTAACCATACATACGTAAGCAGAGGCTTGTGCTGTTTGGCCTGGCGTCTTGCCCTCCTGCTATTTGCCTTGAGGATGTCAAGGCCCAGGTAGCTGCTGGTCTATGGGAGAAGAAAACAGGTGGAATAGCCTGGAGTCAAACGCAGCCGACCTGCACACCTGTGAGTAGGGAGATAAGCCCGCTCGCTGCTAGCCATTGAGGTTTCGGGGATTGTTTGTTACATGGCAAAAACTGACTAATAAAGTAGTCAGACTCAGTTAGTTATGAACAGGAGCCCTGGTGGCACACTGGTTAAGCTCTCGGTTGCTAACTGGAAGGTGGCTGGTTCTAACCCAGCAGCCACTCCATGGGAGAAAGATGTGGCAGTCTGCTTCTGTAAAGACCACAGCCTTGGACATCCTAGGTGGCAGTTCTACTCTGTCCTATAGGGTTGCTATGAATCAGAGTCAACTTGACAGCAACCGTTTTTTTGTTTTTGTTTTTGTTTTTGTTATAAACAGAGGTTTACCTTCATGAATGTTCTGCAGAACATTTAAATTGCCTGTGGGATTTGGGGTAATTCTTCATTGGGTGATCCTCTTCTGTGAATTACAAGATGTCTAGAGTCTCAGGCTTCAACACACTTAATGCCAGTGTTCCTCTGTCAATATGGGACTCAGCACAGTGGGCCTGTACCCAACACTGTTTTTAGACATATATTTTATAACACCCACTTTACTATTCTGGAGTCCCTGGGTGGTGCAAATGGGTAAGTCTCTTGGCTGCCCACCAAAAGGTTGACTGTTCAAGTCCACCCAAAGGCACCTTGGAAAAAAGTCCTGGTGACCTACTTCTGAAGAATCAGCCATTGAAAACCCTGTTGGAGCACAGTTCTGCTCTGACACAAGAGGTCACCATGAGTCAGAGATGACTGGATGGCAACTGGTTTGGTTTTTTACTATTCTGAAATGAAACTCATACATTTCTTCGATATACACACGTAATTTAAAAAAAATCAATATAATGTCGTGACTGTAATATAAAGGATAAATAAAATGAAAGCAATTTATAATAAAACAATATCTATTTCAATATGTAAATTATCAGGACTCCACTCTCTGCCAGGAGACATAATGAAGTAGTCTGACGCTTGTACCTGCTTCTAATGAATAAGTTTAGATTTCAGGCAAATATTCAGTTGAATATTGTCGACATTTTTTCTTTATGTTTGACATTTTGAAATAAGAGCTAAATTAGTATATTCATATGTATGGTGGCATTACCATGAACACAATGGCTGCAAGAGCTGACTGACACAGATGTGCTATCTGGGCGACTCATGTTCCAGAGACAACTTTGAGGACACTGCCTGGATTTTCCAAAATGGAAACCAGCTCTCAATAGAGTTTCAAATTTCACAAAATGCTTCCTTTCCCCTGTTTACACTGTGGCTGCATTATGAAAAATCTCATGTAAAATAGCTTTGTGCAAAAAATATTTTGTAATATGTTAAGTGGAGTTAAGGAGACCTGCTGGCACAAAAGGTTAAGCGCTTGACTACTAACCTAAAGAAGGTTTGGCTATTCGAACTCACCCAACAGCTCAGTTGGAGAAAGAGCTGGCAATCAGCTTCTGTAAAGATTAGAGCCTTGGAAATCCTATGGAGCAGTTTCTACTCTGTCCTGTAGTGTTGCTATGAGCTGAAATAGACTCAACAGCAATTGGGTTAGCAGGGGTGGGAAAGGGGTGGTAAAAACCACTGGTGCCCTCCCTAGTCACTAGGACAGGTTTTCTCAACCTGGACACTATCGACATTTGGGGCCAGACAATCCTTTGTTGTGGGGGCTGTCCTACACATTGTAGAATGTTTAGCAGCATCAACCCACTAGATGCCAGAGACAGTCCCCTCCCCCTTCGCAGTTGTGACAACCAAAAATATCTCCAGACATTACCAAATGTTCCCTGGAGGTCAAAATTCACCATGTTGAGAATCAGTGTTGTTGTTGTTAGGTGCTGTCGAGTTGGTTCTGACTCATAGTGACCCTACGTACAACAGAACAAAACACTGCCCAGTCCTGCCCCATCCTCACAATTGTTGTTATGCTTGAGCCCATTGTTGCAGCCACTGTGTCAATCTATCTCATTGAGGGTCTTCCTCTATTTTGCTGACCCTCTACTTTGCCAAGCATGATGTCCTTCTCCAGGGACTGGTCCCTCCTGATAACATGGCCAAAGTATGTGAGACAAAGTCTCACCATCCTTGCATCTAATTAACATTCCAGCTGTGCTTTTTCCAAGACAGACTTGTTCATTTTTCTGGCAGTCCATGGTATGTTCAATATTTTTCTCCAACACTGTAATTCAAAGGCATCAATTCTTCTTCGGGCTTCCTTATTCATTGTCCAGCTTTCAGATGCATATGGGGTGATTGAAAACACCATGGCTTGGGTCAGGGGCACCTTAGTCCCTGAAGTGACATCTTTGCTTTTTAACACTTTCAAGAGGCCTTTTGCAACAGATTTGCCCAGTGCAATGTGTCATTTGATTTCTTGACTGCTGCTTCCATGGGCGTTGATTGTGTATCCAAGTAAAATGAATTCCTTGACAACTTCAATCTTTTCTCCATTTATCATGATGTTGCTTACTGGTCCAGTTGTGAGGATTTCTGTTTTCTTTATGTTGAAGTGTAATCCGTACTGAAGGCTGTAGTCTTTGACATTCGTCAGTAAGTGCTTCCCAGTGCGGCATCCACTTGTTGAAACATCTCAATTGGTGTTCCTTCAATTCCTTTATAATTCATTTATAATGAAATTTGCAAAGACCTGGAGATAGAAAACCAAAAGGGAAGAACACACTCGGCATTTCTCAAGTCGAAAGAACTGAGGAAAAAATTGAAGCCTCGAGCGGCAATATTGAAGGATTCTGTAGGGAAAATATTAAACAATGCAGAAAGCATCAAAAGAAGATGTAAGGAATACACAGAGTCACAGTACCACAAAGAATTATTGACATTCAACCATTTCAGGATGTAGCATATGATCAAGGAGGAGGTCCTGAAGGAAGAAGTCCAAGCTGCCCTGAAGGCATTGGTGAAAAACAAGGCTTCAGGAGCTGAGAATCAGTGGACTAGAATAATAGAAAACTCCCTCCCCGCTGCAAAAAACAAGCAAGCAAACAAAGCATTTGCTGTGGAGTCAACTCTGATTCATGGCAACCCCATGTGTGTCAGAATAGAACTGTCCTCCACAGGGTTTTCAGTGGCTGATTTTTCAGAAGTCGATTGCCTGGACTTTCTTTCAAAGTGCTTCTGGGTGAACTCAAACTGCCAACTTTTTAGTTAGCAACTGAGCGTGTTAACTGTTTATGGCTTGGAGGTGGTACCACCTCTATGAAGACACACTTTTCGAGGAAGGTCTGGATTTCCTTGGGTCATTTCATCCTAAGGGCTGACATTGAGTATCTACTACGTGCCAATATTGGTCAAGGATGCCGTGGTGACTGTCTTTCAACTCAAGGAGCTCAGGTTGCTCAGGCCCCAACCAAGAAGCCACCCCAGCTCCTCTCTGCGCCTCATGCCTCCACCCTCCACTCCATAGCCCATCCCTTGCTCTTTTCATTCTGACTATCGATTTAATCATTTGTCCTCTCTTATCTCCTTCGCCTGTTTCCAGTTGCGCTTCTAAAATTAGAAATTTGATTCTGTTACTCTCCCACTTAAAACCCTGTGTTGGTTTCCCATTGCACTTAGGAAAAACAATTCTGAAGTTTCATCATGGTCTACAAGCCGTGGGACCTTCCTTGCCATCTCCCCACTCTTGTCATTGCTCACAGTGGGAAGACAACTGCCAGGGGATTGTGACTTGGGACTAGGTTGTGAACCTGTTCCTACCACAGGGCCTTTGCATGTGCTGTTCCCTTTGCCTACTTTGGATGCTGTTCTGATCTTTTCAACCTCAGGTCAATCATTACTTCTTCATTCAAGTCTCTCCTGTCCCCCTTCAGATCACCCCTCCCCAGTCTGGGTCAGGTGCATTCATTACACATTCTCATGCATATATTCCTCTCCTGTTTGCATGGTTAGATTTTTCTAATTTCCACCACCAACTTGTAACTCACTATGGGGACAATGCCACAGTCTGTTTTTCTCAAAATAGATTCCATCCTCTAGCCAAGTACCTTGGACATAGCAGGCGCTCAATAAATGCTTAAGTGAATGAATGAATGGATAGATGTCTGATTCAGAGTCCTGTGCTCCATCTTCCACTACCCACCATCTCAACATTTGGCTGACTTTGCTCTGAGGTGACTCACCCCCTTCTCCTACCCCATAGATGGGCCCGGAACAGCCCTTCAGGGACCAGACAGTCCAGGGTGAGTGGCTGTGGACTGAGTATGCAGGGCTGCCAGAGCCCATGGGGAGAGCAGCACAGGCCGCAGTGGGGCAGCGATGCTGTCATTTGCAGAGTGCTAACAGCTACAGGTACCGGTCACAGGCCATTGCCCCCCAGCCTTCACCATGTAAATCCTCCACTGACGATTTGTATAAACTTCTGTTACACATGTTATCACTTCAAATAACTTCTGCAATGGATTGCTTTGTTCACACACACACACACACACACACACACACACACACACACACACACACGTCTTGGGGAAATGCATGTGGATGAGTGGGCGAGAGGGGTCCTTGAGTCGGAATGCCTGGGTGTGTCTCCTGGCTCCCCCTCCCACTTAGGAGCTGTGTGGCCTTGGGCAAGATACTCATTTCTCTTTGCCTCAATTTTCTCATCTGCTCAAGGGAGTTGGGAGGGTTAAAGGAGTCAGTGAAGATAGAGAACTCATATGGGCTTGACACATTGTAAGCACTCAACACGACTTAGCTGTGGCTGCCACCACCACCATCATCATCATCATCACTATCACCACCACCAGCATCATCATCATCATCACCACCATCACTAGCACCACCATCATAACTGTCACCACCATTGCCATCATCATCATCATCATCATCATCACCACCATCATCATCACTGTCACCATCATCACCTTCATCCCACACAACGGCCCTAAGGAACAGCATCAAGCTCCATGAGACTGTAAATTCCAGAGAGTAGGAGCTATGCATTGCACCACCATTGCACCCCTAGTACATATCCTGGCACATAGTAGCCACTCAATCAGTATTTGTTCATTGAATGAACTGACAAAGGTTCGAGCTCAGAATCAGCTACAGCACTCACCTTTTTAATATTCAGCTTCCCGTCAGTGCAGATGGTGACTTTATCCCAAACAGGTGAGTGACCGTGGGCAAGTCACTTCACCTCTCTGAGCCATGGCTTCCTCATCTCTATCCAATAAAGGGGAGTGTGGGCGCTCGCACCATCCTCCTAGAGTTTGGAGGCTCAAATGACATCATGGATGTGAAGCACTTAGCTTGACGTCTGGTGTGACATGAGCCTCTAGTCCGTGCTGGGTTTGATTATTAACTCAATCAGCAGATTCTATTGGGCACTGCTACGTGTGAGGCACCGTAGTAGGAACTGGGGACACATGAATGCCATGCAGAAGTGAGTGCTTTATACACTGGCCCGGGCTGGGATGGAGGGCTCAGGTATGAAACAGAGCAATCTCCTCAATCTCAGACTTCAGAACTTTTGGATACTGATGATCCTAAGACACGTACCACCGGAAGCCGTCTTGTTGTGTGTCACGCACGTCTTGTGTATTTGACCCTTGCCACAACACTTTGAAGTGGGCATCACTTTCTCATTTTATGATGAGGCTGGCTCCAAGAGCTGAATGCCTTCTCCAGGGTCTCAGAGCTAGTAAGTGGCAGAATGGGAATCCAAGCCCAGGTCGGCCTGACTGCAGTGCCCACAGCCATATAGTGCCTCCTGGACACCTGCAAGTCCACCCCCCCACTTTACAGATGGGGAGACGGAGTCCTGCAAGGGGAGGGGGTGGGGGGCAGAGGGCACTAATGGTGGGACCAGGGTGAGAATGTCTGTCTCCAGCCCCTGTCCATGTCCAGTGGATGGTTTATCAGCACCGCCCATAGCTCATGTTGATGAATAAAACCCTGAGAGTGGAAACTGTGGGATAATACATTTGTGTTGTTTAAAGCTGCTGCGTTTGTTACGAGCACTCAGTTGCTAACTGAAAGCTTAGAGGTTGACCCACCCAGTGGCTTCATGGGAGAAAGACCTGAAGATCTGCTCCCATAAAGATTACAGCCTAGAAAACCCTATGGGGCAGTTCTGCTGTGTCACATGGGTCACTATGAGTCAGAATTGGCTTGACAGAGCCTAACAACAACAACAACACATTTATTACAGTAGCAATAGAAAACGAATGCCTGTATCTCCCTTTAGCATCTGTTTCTTCTTGGTTGGTGTTCTAGAAGAGACTTGTCACTTGAATGCCTTCTCTGGGCCTGGCATTGTGCTAACCATCTTACACGGCCTTGTATAAAACCATAAACCCGATTCCAACTAATAGCAACCTTATAGGACATAGTAGAACTGTGCCATAGGGTTTCCAAGGAGAGGCTGATGGATTCCAACTGCCAACCATTTGGTTGGCAGCTGAGCTCGTAACCACTGTACCACCAGGACCCTTGGCCTTTCATAGGCCTGGCCATTTAACCCTCACAAGAAGCCTAAGAGGTTGGTATGATTATCCCCATTTTACAGATGGTGCCACTGAGGCTCAGAGGGGGGAAGTGGCTCTCTTAAGATCATATAGCTAATAAGTGGTAGAATCCAGATCCAAATTCTGACCTGTCTGTCTCCCAACCCAAGCTTCGGTCAGCTCTGCCTCTACCAAATGCAGGAGTGACTGGCCAGATTCTGCCAGCATACTTCCCATAACGGGCACTCACTACCCCTCCAAGCAGCCTACCTGGATGTGGAAAGGAAGCTCAGGGTCAGAAAGTCCTTCTTCCTGTGGAGCAGAGGCCTGCCTGTGTTTGGTGCAGACATGCTGCCCTGGTGAGCCACAGAGCCCAAGCCCCTCTTCTCCATCCCACGATTGTCCTTGAGAGAGCTGTGATGGCTTTAAAACATGCCCACGGATTCTCTGACACTTCTCCTGTAAAAGGTGGAGCCTCATGTCCGTCTCCTTGACTACGGGCCAGCCTTCATGATTGTTTCTAACAAATAGAATACGGTAGAAGGGACACTGGGCTAGAGAAGATGCTGTAGCTTCTGCTTCTGCTCTCTCTTGGGACATGCACCTTTGCAGCCTGAGCCTCCGCATACCAAGTCTGGTTGTCCTGAAGCTGTCATGCTGGAGGAACCATGGGGAGAGGCAGCATAAAGACAGAGATGTCCACAGAACCATGCCATTCCAGGCCCCGGCCTTTGAGATGTCCCACCATCCCAGGCCGCAGACATGGGGAAAAATGTTTCCAGTCCCCACCTGACAATGATCTCAGGAGACATCCTAAGCCAGAACTGCCCAGCTGAGCCAATTCCAAATTCCCAGCTCATAGAAATCATGGGAAATAATGACTAGTTATGTTGCTTTACAGGGAGCCCTGGTGGTGCAGTGGTTAAGCTTCTGGTTGCTAACCAAAAGGTTGGCGTTTTGAACCTACCAGCTGCTCTGAGGGAGAAAGATGTGGCAGTCTGCTTCTGTAAAAATTACAGCCTAGAAAACCCTATGGGGCAGTTCTACTGTGTCCTATAGGGTCACTATGATCGGAATTGACTTGATGGCAGTGGATGTGGTTTTCGGTATGTTGCTTTATGCCAGTAAGTTTTGGGTTGAGGCAGTGGTGGCTCAGAGATAGAATTCCCGACTTCCATGCAGGGAGACCTGTGTTCAATTCTTGGCCAATGCACATCATGTGCAGCCACCACCCGTCTGTCAGTGGAGGCTTGCACGTTGCTATGATGCTGAGCAAGTTACAGCAGAGCTTCCAGACTAAGACAGACTAGAAAGAAAGGCCTGGCAATCGATTTCTGAAAATCAGCCAGTGAAAATCTTACGGACCACAACTGTCTGATTCATAGTTGATCACAGGGATGGTGCAGGACCAGGCAGCATTGTGCATGAGGTCTCCAAGATTTGGGGTGTGATGACTCAATGAAAGCTAACAACAACAACAAAGTTTTGGGGTGATTTGTTGTGCTGATTCAGGGCTGATGACTGCCACTGGCCCCTTTTCTTGCAGACACCTCTGCTCCCTGCACAGAGCACGTGTGCAGCTTTGCTCCTCTCTCCTCATGGCTCCCTAGAGTGGGGTGGCACGAACTTGCAAGGGTGAGTAGGCCCAGGGCAAGTGGGCGTGGAGGAAGTGGAGAGCAGAAGGATCTCATCCCCATGAGGCCTGGCTGCAAGGTAAGGGACCTGACCCCAAAGAGGACAGGCAGGCCATTCCCAGTGTCCAAGAGAAGAGCTGGAGCCATCACAACAGTGACACTAGTTTGCAGTTATTTGCCAATCAGCGCATCTCGAGTCCTGTGCTCAGTGCTGCTGCAGCAAATGTGCAATTTCCTTAATCTTCCCAACAACCACTCGAGGAAGGTGCCGTTGCTATTCCCATTTTACAGCGGAGAAAACTGAGGCTCAGCCTGATGAGTGTTGCAATCCAAAGCTGGGTCTGGCTGCCTTACACCTGAGCATTTACATGCTGTTTGGCTGGGGTCTGGCTGGTGAGGCTGTAGACCCGAATATCCACAGGTTCCGGGGGAGGCAACCAGGCGGACCAGAGCACTGGGCTGGATCACAGTGGCAGGTCTGAAGGGCAAACAGCAGAAGGCGGTTTTGCTCTGAGGCCCCCTTAGCATTGGCATTCCAAGTGGGATTGATGATTGGCTTCCATGTTATCCTCATCTTCTTGCAGGCTGCTGTCTTGCCCCTGCCCAGGGAAGGCAGGTGTGGCACCAGGAAAATGTGAATGCAGCCACTCTGGATGTGCTGCCTGCTGCTCCCTTTCCATCTGAGCCTGACCAGGCGTCCCTGCAAAGCCCCTGCAGCCCAAGAGCACTTGCTTAGCTCTGCCCGCCACATGCATAGCATCATCCCACTGTCTCCAGCCTCCATCCTTCTGCCCTGAGCAGTCCCCCCTTCCCTGGGAGGCTCCTGATAATGTCACTTCATTTACACTAGTTGCCTGTCCGTTTAGAAAGCATTTACTTAATAATACGTCTCTTATTAATTTTTTTCCCCGACATATTCATTATAGAAAAAGTGCAGCAAAAACTCGTCTCCATCCATTCAGGAAACATTTATTGTGCACCTACTATGTGTCAATTGTATGCCAGCTGCTAAGTATATGTTGTTGTTGTTAGTTGATGTCGAGTTGACTCTAACTCATGGCGACCCCACGTACAACGACAAAATGTTGCCTTGTCCTGTACCGTCTTCATAATTGTTGGTGTGCGGGAGTCCATTGTTACAGCCACTGTGTATGTTGAGGGCCTTCCAACCTAGGGTGACCATCTTCTAGACTATATTTGAAAATATTCTGTTGTGGTCCATAAGGTTTTCATTGGTTAATTTTCAGAAGTAGATCACCGGGCCTTTCTTCCTAGTCTGTCCTAGTCTGGAAGCTCTGCTGAAATCTGTCCACTATGGGTGACCTTGTTGGTATCTAAGATACCAGTGGCATAGCTTCCAGCATCTTAGCAACACAGACGCCACCACAGAACGACAAACGGAGAGACAGATGGTGGGCTAAGTATATAGAGGACAGCAAACCATCACATCGTCACTGCTTCTGTGACTTAGTGTTGTGGAATTTGGGGAATAAAACTTTAAAAATCCCTTATTTCTACCTACCAGAGGAAGCAACCATCGGCATTTTGCTCTATGTGCTTCCAGAATCTTTTCCCATGTATCTTTAAAATATAGCATCATAACATACATATTACTGTATAACTTGCTTTTTTCACTTAACGGTTTTGTTTTTTTTTTTTTTTTCACTTTAAAAATTGATCGTGAGCATCGTGTTCCGTCAATACATATGCTACAATATCACTCACAAAAACACAAAGAAGAGCTGGGAGAAATTTCCCCAGGGCTCAGCTCTTGAGGGCCAGTTATTTCTGCTCTTGACAAGAATAGGGAGGACAGGGATAGATGGGGTTGGGAACAGACCGGGTGAGAGTCCTGACTTGGTGTTGGTGGCCCCCCAAGTTGTTGTTGTTGATAAAACCCTTTACAGTGTGTAAACATCAGTGGCACCCATTTGCTCTTTGAACACTCTGTTAAGTGAAAGTTTGAATCCTCTTTTACAGATGAGGAAACCAATGCTCAGAGAGGTGAACAGACTTGCACAGGGAAACTCTGAGGCTTTTTTTTGTTTGTTTTGTTTTTTTGCTGTGTCTCCTTGGAGTCTGTAGAAGGGAAACATCAGAAGGCAGAACTCTTTTTTCTCTTGATCAGGAAAAGCCTGGCACCGCACCCAAATATATCATCCCCACTGTAAACACACATTGACACCCTATCACCTTTTAAAAATTCTTACCTCTGGCAAAACTGAACTAACCAGCCCCCTGCCTCTGGCTTCTTTCCTTCGAGTCCATTCCCCAACACCAGTCACAGAGAGCAGACCCAACCCTGTCTTTTCCCTGCTTACAATCCCCCATGGCTCCCTGTTCGTTTTAGGATAAAGTCCAAACTCCACCCCAGGGCTTGGCGAGTCCTCCACTATCCGGCATTGCCTTCTCTGCAGCCTCGTCTGCTTCTCACTTCCTCCCACCTCTATCCTTGGTCTAACTTTTCTCCACATGTAGCTTTACACCTCGGAATCTTACTATGTATTTAACCCTTTCCCTGATGCCCTGTGGACCCTTAACTGCCTGACTGCCTGGTCGACTTCTAGCCTTTTTCTATCACTTGTTTCAAATGTAGAGGTGTCTAGTCTAGTTACGTATCTGTATGTAATGGAGGGAAGAGAGAGAGAGAGAGAGAGAGAGAGAGAAGGAGGAGGAGGAGAGACAGAGATATAAAAGGATGTTCACAAAGAAAAAAAATTAAGTGATTATCACTAGGGAGAAGGGCTTTGGGAGTTTAATTTTCAATTTTGTATTTAAAAACTATTTGATTTTTTTAGTTCATTAATAGATATAATTGTCCCCAACATCACAGCACTCTGAGAAAATAACATGGAACTATTTTTCCCTTAGCTGTGACTCAGAATTATTCAAATCTTCTGAGATGGAGGGGGCATCAGCCACCTGGGAGTTGTCTGAGGACAAGGCCAATGTCTTATCTGCCTTGAGCTCCGGTGTCCTGCGCAGAACCTGGCCCAGGACAGGCTGGGCCTTGTAAATGTCTGTTTAATGAACGGAGGAAGGAAACTCATTATAACACCATGTATCGTCCAGGTTAAATAACGGAATGATTATTACTGCAATAATGCTGTAGTGTACCCTCAATTAGCCGTGGCAATGAGGAGCACAGGGACAGCTAGTGCCACCAAGTAAGGGATCATCAAAAAGCAATCATCTCTTCTCCGGAGCATGTCTCACCTTTTTTTTTTGTACTTTAGTTATTTGGGTTTTTTTTTTTTTCTTTTTATCTTGTATGGATAGATGCACTAATTCACCTTTCAATTCTCTTTGGTGGAAGTTTCTTAAAAGAAATGATAGCATTGCAGTCAGCGGTGGTTCTCAAAGAGTGTTCCCGGGTCTGCAACATCAGCATTGCCTGGAAATTTGTTAGAAATGCAAATTCTCGGGCTCCACTCTGGACCTCTGGATCAGAAAGTTAGGGGTGGGGACCAGAAATCTATGTTCCCACAAGCCCTCCATTTGATTCTGATGCACGCCCAGGTTTGAGAACCACTGGCACAGAGGTGAAGCCTGTGGACTCTGGAGCCTTGTTTCAGATTTTGGCTATGTCACTTATGGGCTGTGTGTCCTTGGGCAAGTCCCTTCACCTCTTTCTGTGTGTGTCCTCCTCTGTAACACTGGATATAAATGGTGCCCATCACAAAGGGTATTTGTGAGGGTGGGCTGACTTAATGTATGTAGAGCACTAGAACAGCGCCTGGCAAGTAGTCAGCTCCAGTAAATGCTACCTGTTACCATATTTCATGGCATAGAAGCTGCCATTGATCGTTAGAACATCCAGACTTCAGATGGTGAAATGTAGGGGAAAAGACTGTCTTAAAACAGCCCCTCAAACTTCAATGTACAAATCGCTTGGGGTTATTAAAATGCAGATTCTAGTTTAGTAGAGTTTGGGTCAAAGATTCTGCATTTCTAGCCACCCCTCAGATGGGATGGATGCTGCTGGTGTATGGACCACACTTGGGGGTTGGAACTGATTGAATCCAGGATCCGGAGCTTACATTGGACTTGCATGATAAACTGGCAATAGTCAATGGCTGGTCATGGGCTAAGGTGGCTGGAGCAGAGGGCCAGGACATTTTGCCCATCCGTCTCTTGGCCAAAGGACAGCGAGCACTGGAGTGAGAACTGGAGACACGGGATGGAGCCCTCACTATGCACACTTACCCACCAAGTCCAAGTTCATTTCCATCTCCATGCCCAGGATCCTCAAGTAGGCCACTCAATGCCCACCAGGCCCTGTCGAGGGCAGTTGGGGAGAATCAAATACTTGTTTTCTCAATGAGTGAACTCATGACACATCCTTCCTTGGGATCATGGGTTTGCCAGAGTCTGAAAATGCTGAAATGGCAGAGGGACTTAAAGGAGTCAGGACAAGGCATTGCTGATAGAAACTGGCAGACTATTACTATTATTTTATCATCACTGTTTTTGGTGTGAGAGGTGAGCCCTGCGCTGAGGTTCTCCCTCTAGTGTCAGCCCCAGGAAAGGTCAGCTCTAACAGGGTCACACTGGAATTCTGGCTGCTCCAGGGGATGCCTGTTGGGCCTCCCTCCTGGGTGGCTCAGCATACTGAGGGGTGCTCAGAAGGAGCCCCAGCTTCAGCCTCAGCCTCATTACCACCACTGTCCCCATGGCAGCCACTCTCAGAGTCCAGGACACTGATCGCTTTCAAGGGACATAAGAGGGCTGGAGAGAGAAGGGTTCATGTACGCTCATTTCCAGAGTGAACAAAGAACACTTATGGTGGGGGAGGAAATGCTTCCCACCCTCTCCCCTGACACGCGTGCGCACGAACACACACACACACACACACACACACACACACACACACACACACACCCCACACACACACCACACACACACTGGCTGCCCTAGCCTGCATGTCACCATCAATCAACTCCTTCCCACTTGCTGAGTGCAGGCAGAGTTCCCTACAGATGTGCTGGAGGGGGGAGGTCTGGGAGAAGAAGAAGGTGGAGCTGGGGGCTAGGGTGGGAGGGGAGGCAGAGATGTCCTCAAAGAGTTAAAACCTTGCCTCTCACCAGACTGCGAATTCTCCACCACTTCCCCCCGCCCCTGGCAACCCCCTCAATCCAGTCAAACAACAGCTTGACATTTTCCATCCTTCATGAGAAAGACAAAGACGGGAAGATATTCCCATGATCCTTTTCTGCATGCCTAACCGTGAGCTCAGGTGCCGTAGCGTTTGCCCTGCGCCGGCCCCATCAACATGAAGGGCGAACCCATCCCTTCTGCATCTTTTTCTCGCCACTGCTTGATTAATTGGCTGACTACTACGCCAGCGGAATACCTAATGCCTCTCCTTCCACTATTCTTCCTTCACAGGGTTTTTTTTTTTTTTCTTCCTTTGCTCCATTTACATATACTTTATATTCCATAATTTTCACCCAAAAAGAAAAAAAAAAAAAAAAGAGAACGGGCCCATCTCAGTAATTTGATGTAATGACGGCATGTCACCAAAAAGAGGAATTAGAAAAATCTGTAGGTATTTAATTTATTCTTGTTTTTTTCAAGTAGATATCTCCAAGAGGAGCATTAATATTCATGGCAGGGGGAAAAAAGTACACTCAGTAGGAAAATACCAGATTTTTTTTAGGGGGGAGGCGGCTAAATTCAATGCATTTTTAAGCACCATTATTTAACTAATAGTGTCGGGTCCCTCCGCTCCTGTTTCCTCCCCTTCGATGAAAATAAGTGGGTTTTCGTTTGCCTTCTAGAGTTGCGTGTGTGTTGGGCTCACACCCACGCTGTTGAAACTGGAGAACTGGGTTCTATGTTTTCCTCCCCTTCTGGGAGGCCTCAAATGAAGAAGAAAAACATAAATAAAGGCCTTTTCAGAGTACCCACGCTGGAGTTTGGGTTCCCTGCCTCCCTTCCCTGTTGCCTGTAAGAGTATTGCAATGGCTTTGTGGGTAGAGAGGATTTCCCCTGGGTCTCCGGATATGCCCCCCTCTTCCTATTAATTTGGGTTCAGGTTTTATGCTGTTAATTAACTCCTTGATTATCAGAGTAAGTGTTGAGTTAAACCATAATCATAATAGTTACAGATGAAGCAGGGGAAAGAAATAACTAGGCATCAGAGAGATGCCTGGAGTGTGAGAACCAGGTGACAACAGCTTCTTGGCTGAGGTGGGTCATTTCAAACAGTCTCAGGTCTGGTCTGGGCACAGCTGAGACCTCCTGCACTGTTGGTCGGAGTGTAAACTGGTTGGTAGGGCCCCAGAGACTTCTGTGAGGTCTCAGGACCCGACCTTGGTTTAGTGGCAAGGCGAGGTGTCAATCATGAGGAACCTTTCTGGGGTGTAGATGCCCAGCCCATCTCAATCCAAGGGATTGAAAACATGTCTGAGTTTGTAGGCCCTGGATGCAAACCATTTGCTAATAGTGGTAATAATGATTATAGTGATCAATACCATGTATTATTTTTTTCTTTGTATTCATTTTTATTGAGGTAAAACTCATATGCAATAAACTGCACAAATGTTAAGTGAAAAGCTTGATGAATTTTTACCCATGTTTATACTCCACCCAGATAGAACATTCATAACATCTTGGAAGGCTTCCTGGGCCCCCTCCCTCAGTAATCCCTCCCCCCAAATAACCACTCTACTGATATCTGTCACCATAGATTAGTGTTGCCTGTTCTTGAACTTCATATAAATGGAAATCATACAGTATATCTCTATATCTGTCTATCTATCCACGTATCTATCCACCCATCCATCCACCCATCCATCCATCCATCCATCCATCCATCCATCCATCCACCCATCCATCCATCCACCCATCCACCCACCCATCCATCCACCCATCCATCCATCCACCCATCCATCCATCCACCCATCCACCCACCCATCCATCCACCCATCCATCCATCCATCCATCCATCCATCCGCGTCTGCCAGTTTGCCTGTCTATCTGCTATCTGTCGGTCTGTTTATTTGTCTAGCTATTCTCTCTTGTGTCTAGGCTTTTGTTCACAAAATATAATCTTTTGAAGACCGATCCACACTGTTACATGTAGCAGTTGTTCATCCTTTTTATAACTGTGCAATATTCCAATGTGTCAGTATACCAGAATTCAATTATCTATTCTCCTGTTGATGGTTGTTTGGATAGTTTGCAATTTGAACTATTATGGATACAGTTGTTATAAACATTCTTATACACTTAGCCTCAGAATATACCCAGGAATGGAGTCTCTGGTCATAGGGTAAATGCCTGTTTAGTTTTAGTAAAACCCAAAACCAAACCAGTTGCCATTAAGTCAATTCCAACTCATGGTGACTCCATGTGTGTCAGAGTAGGACTGTGCTTCATAGAGTTTTCAGTGGCTGATTTTTCAGAACTAGATCACCAGACATTTCTTCTGAGGCACCTCTGGGCAGACTTGAACCTCCAACCTTTCAATTATCAGCTGAGCATGTTAACTGTATGTACTATCCAGGGACTCCTTAACTACAAGTAGAAACTGCCAGAGAGTTTTCAAAAGTGCTCATACCAATTTACACTCCTACCAGCAGTGCGTGAGGTTCTAGTTACTCCATATTTTACTGACTCCTGGCGTGATTGTCATTGCTTTTGATTTTTAGCCGTTCTTGTGAGTGGGAGGGGAGTAAGCAGGAAGAAAACAACAACTACAATGACAAAGGATGTTAACTCAGAATGTTACAAAGAAAGAGAAGCAAAGGGATATGGAGAGAGAGAGGGAGGCAAAGAGAGGCAGGGAGAACCTGAGAGATGTAGGTGGAAACTCAGACAGACGGACGCTTTGAAACAGAGGCAAATGGAAAGGGGGAAAAGTTTAAGGAAAAAGAAGAGAGAAAAGAAATGAGAGAAAGAAGAGAGAAGAGAAAAATGAAAAGAAAAAAAAAAAGGCAGAAGTTGAGAGGAAAGGGGCAACTTTAAGAGGAGAGAAAGCCAGCAAGAGGGGAGGGAAGCAGAGAACAGCCTTGGCATCCCTGCCCTGGGAGGGGCGCCAGCCTGCAAATGGGTCTCTTGGTATTTTCTGAAACATGCCCTTTTTTTTTAAAAAAGTGCTTCTTGATATTTTTATGTTTATATGTTTTAACTTGGGCCCGGCCTCATGGAAAATGCATGAGGAATAAGTGGTTTCTGGGAATGTTTTATACATGACCAGGGAGCTGAGAGGATTTGGAGGGTAGGCAGAGGGAGGGCGTGGATGTCTTTCTCTCTGGGCCTCTGGACCAGACTTGGGTAGGGCCGCGGGCAGGAGCTCAGAGCGGAGGACTGGCGGCATTTCTCTCAAGGATAGACGAAAGGGACAACCCTGGGTGGTGGGAGAGCTAGCATGGTTTCTTCCCAGCTTCTCGAATCCTTTGATGTTGGGTAATGCACGTCCCCCCTCCGTGCCTCAGTTCCCTCCTCTGAAATCTGGGAAGCTGCCTGGCTGGGGGGAGGGTGAGCAGACCTGGGCCATGGGGAGGCAGCAGGGTGGACTTTCTGAGTGACAGGAATTCCTCAGGACAGAACTTGTCAAACTTGACCGTGCATCTGCGGGTCTTGGGGGCACGCAGATTCCAATCCAGAGGCTTGGGGAGGGCCTGAGAGTCTGCATTTCCAACCAGCTTCCACCGAAATGCAATGATGCTGGTCCCTGGATCACAAGGCTCAAGGAAAGCTTGGGCGACCAGTGGTTTCCAGCAGAGGATGCCAAGCAAAGGGGCCTCTCTGGAGTTAACAGAAGACTCAAGAGAAACGCAACCCTGAACATCATTACTTCTTCCTGGGTTAAGACCTGAGAGCTGGGGGTTTGTGATGTGGTAAGGTAAAACCTGAGAGCACTGGGGGTTTGTGACGTGGGCCCCATCTGCCCCCTCTTTGCCTTCCCCACAGACACCCCAACCTCCATCCCACCCGAGGACTCTCTGTTTTCCCGGCACCCCACACGCATTTGTATCTCTTTGTATTTGCACATACCGTTTCCTTCGCTAGGAATGCTTTTCTCACCTTCCTCACTAGGAAATGCCTCCTCATCCAATAAGACCAAAATCAAACACTCAACCCTTTGCTTTCAAGTCAGATTTGACCCCATGTGTTTCAGAGTAGAACCGCTCCATAGGGTTTTCTTGGCTGTGATTTTTATGGAAGCAGGTAGCCAGGCCTCTCTTCCGCAGCGCCGCTGGCTGAGTTTGAACCACTGGCCTTTAGGTTAGTAGTTGAGTGCAAATGCTTTGCACCGCCTAGTTGTCCAATAAGACAGTGATTCTTAAACTCTTTGATGGGCAAGAGGCAGTTAAAATCTCTTCTGACAGCTGGATGAAAAATTGTACACTCTCTCCCAAGGAAAAAATGCACCTTCCTGCCATTTTGCTTATAATGTCAATGGATTCTCCGGCCTCAGACTCAAACCAAAGTAGTTGGCATCCAGTCAATTCTGACTCACGGCGACCCTATGTGTGCAGGGTAGAACTGCTCCATAGGGTTTTCAAGGCTGTGACCTTTTGGAAGCAGATCACCAGGACTGTTCTCCAAGGTGCCTCTGGGTATGTTCAAATTGCCAAACGTTTGGTTAATAGTCGAGCACTTAACTGATTGTGCCACTCAGGGGCTCCTCCCTGGCCTCAGTGGGCCCCATTCCTGGATCCTGGTTTACTTGGTGCTAAGGTCACTGTCTTCATGGAGTGTTCTATCCAGTTTCGTCCTAAAGCAACATCAGCCTCTCTCTCTGAGATTGATCTCTCTGAGGCTTGGGGCTTTGTCCCGTCACGTCTGGGCCATCTGTTTATGTGTCTTTCTCCTCCGCTAGCATCTGAGTTCACCAGGGAGGGCCATGCCTATCTCTGTATCCCTGGAGCCCAGCCCAGGAGCTGGCCCAGAGGAGGCCCTCAGGAAACGTTGAATGCGTTAGTGGGTGTTGCTCTTTTGGGGAACTCTGAGGTAAGTGTGGCACAGTAGCTGCAAAGGTGGAATGGGAGGCTTCTAGAACTTTCCCTCAAGAATCTGGACCTCATCTCTTTGTGAGGATTAGGCATCCTCTAGGGGAAGCATGGGTTTGGATAGGGGAGTTAGGGCCTCTAAACAGCCCAACTTAAACAGCCCAACTTACTCTCGCAAGAACCACACAATTTCACAAAATCATAATTTTTTAAATGCTAAAATTGGCAGGGGCAGCTGGATATAGTGGAAAGAACTGAACTGTGAGAAACGAGGAAAGGGCTTCCATTCCTGTTCTGTCACTGGCCTCCTGTGTGACCTAGGGCAGGTAATGGCCCCTCTTTGGGCCTCAGTTTTCTCATCAGTAAATTGGGGGTAAGAGTGAAAAAGGGCATGATGAGGGTCTTCAAGGTCTCTTCCAATTCTGAAAGTTTACAAGCTTTGAGCACGTTCTTCCGTGAGGCTATGATTTATATCACAGATGTGCAGGAGAGAAATAGTTGTGTGGGAATCAATTTTCTCTTGTAAATAGGATCCTTTTTAAATTACTCCAGGGAGAAAAGCAAGAACAAACATTTTTAGAAGGCCTACTATGAGGCAGAAGACACTTTGTACAAACATGGTCTCACTTAACTTCTTACATTAAAGTTTCTCTTAGAAATATATGATTAAAATTAAAATATATATATATATATACGTACGGTGTTTTGTTTCACAAAGACAGGAATCACACACTACTGAGGAAAATTTGGAAAATACAAAAATTAAGGAGGAATAAAGGGGAAAAATAATCCATTTGCCCAACAGATATTTATTGAACATGCACTATTTGCCAATCACTTACAAAGACAATTGCTATTTGGGTTTCTACAGTGTTTTTTTTTTTTTTTTTTTTAAACATGTATAATTGTGAGCACAGAGTTTATAAAATTTAAATTCTTCAATTTCAATTTATATTACGTTTGTTTTTGACGTTATATAATTAGTTCTTAAGCCCACCGCTTAAAACTCAGCTTTCTTTATCCTGATTATAAAAGTAACACATATGTTTATTGAAGAAAATGTGGATAATAAAGGCACATAAAAAGAAATCAAGATTGCTTGTAATCCACCAACCAGATTTTTTCTGCTTATACATCCAGACTCTCAAAGCACATGCGTGTAATCTGCTCCTGCCTGCCCCCATGGAATCCTTGTCTCCTAAATCCCACCTCCACAACCTACCCACACTGTTACTGTTGTTGGATGCTGTCTAGTTGATTCCAACTCATGGTGACCCTATGTGGCAGAGTAGAACTGCCCCACAGAGTTTTCTTGGCTGCAATCTTTATGGGAGCAGATCACCAGCTCTTTCTCCTGTGGAGCTGCTGGGTGGATTTGAACCATCAACCTTTAGGTTAGAAGTCAAGCACTTCACTGTTGTGCCAGCAGGACTCCTTCATACACACACTGGAAGGCAGAAAGCTCCCTGAGGAGTGATTTGTGTCTATTTAAACCACTGCTTTATATCCAGCACCTAGAACGTGCCTGGCACACAGTAAAAGATTCACACATAGCAAATGCTCTTTAACAGAAGGAATGAATAGAAATGGGGTCACACAGGAAACACAGTTATTATAATGTGATTTTTTAAAAAATATCAATACTTCATAAATATTTTCTAATATTATGAAAATTCTACTGCAGTATAACTGACAATACCTACATAGTATCCCATCATATAGAAAAATCGTCATTAATTTCCCCAGTCTCATCCTGTGGCCATCTAAATAACATATCCTGAAAGATCCTGGTAGCTGTTCTTAGCACAATTGCATGATAATTTTCTTGGGATAAATCTCCAGACATCAAATTGACAGATCAAAAAGCAGGCACAGCCAACTGAATATTAATCAGCTATAAAAACGAATGAAGTACTGATTGATACATGCTACAATATGGACGAACCTCAAAAACATTATGCTAAATGACAGAAGCCAGACACAAAGGGTTACGTATTGTATGATTTCACTTCTATGAATTATTCAGAATAGGTAAATCCATAAGAGCAGAAAGTAGATTAGTGATTGCCAGGGGCTTGGAAGCAGGGGGAATGAGGAGTAACTCCTTAATGGGTACAGGGCTTCCTTTAGGGGTGATTAAACTGTTTCTGAACTAGATAAAGACGGTGGCAAGTTGTTAAGGATTTCATTTTACTTGGATCAATAATCAACTCCCATGGAAGCAGCAGTCAAGGAATCAAATAGTGTATTGCATGGGGCAAATCTGCTGTAAAGGACCTCCTTAAAAACTTAAAAAGTGAATATGTCACTTTGATGACTAAGGTGCGCCTGACCCAAGCTATGGTATTTTCAATTGCCTCATATGCATGCAAAAGCTGGACAATGAAAAAGGAAGCCCTAAGAAGAACTGACAAATTCGAACTGTGGTGTTGGTGAAGAATAGTGAATATACCATGAACTGCCAGAAGAACAAACAAATCTGTCTTGGAGGAAGTGGATCCAGAATGCTCCTTAGAAGTGAGGATGGAGAAACTTGGTCTCGTTTACTTTGGACCAATCCCTGAAGAAAAACATCATGCTTGGTAACCTAGAGTTTCAGTAAAAAAGAGGAAGCAACCAAACCAAACTCATTGCTATCAAACCAATTCTGACTCATAGCAACCCTATAGAACAGAGGAGAACTGCCCCATAGAGTTTCCAAGTCTATAAATCTTTATGGAAGCAGACTAGTGGGTTGAAACCACTGACCTTTTGGTTAGCAGCTGAGCACTTTAACCACAGTGCCACCAGGGCTCTTCTGGAAAAGAGGAAGACTCTCAATAAGATGGATTGACACAGTGGCTGCAACAATGGGCTCAAACATAGCAAAGATTGTGAGGATGGCTCAGGACTGAGCAGTGCTTCCTCCTGTTGTGTTTAAGGTTGTCATGAGTTAGAGCTGACTCGACGACGCGTAACAACAGAGGTGGTGGTTGTACAACATTGTAGATGACTAAATACCAATTAATTATTGTACATGTCAAAGTGACTAATTTTATGTATGTCAATTAAAATAAAAAGCCAGCACTATTTTTAGGCCAATTTGCCATACTGATTTATGCGTCTACCAACAATGCATCTGAGTGACCCTTTCCTCAAAAATTCAGCAACATAAGTGTTTTTCTATAAACCTAGCCAGGTTTATAGATAAAGTATATTAATTATTAGTGATATCAATTTTACTTTTGTCATTGGACTGGTAAATACTTACATTCCATTTGCATATTCATATTTGCCAATCCTGTCAGAATGTTGATCTTACTGATTTGTAAGAACTCATTCTCTACTGATGATATCGACTCTTGTCATATATAGCTCAAACTTTATCACTGTTTATTATTTTGTCTTTTAATTCTAATATAATACTAATTTTTTAATTGCAGCTAATCTATCAACTGAGTCCTTGGGTAGTGCACTTGGCTGCTAGTGGAAAGATTGGTGGTTCTAGTCTACCCAGAGGTGCCTCGGAAGAAAGGCCTGGTGATCTGCTTCTGAAAGACCACAGCCATTGAAAACCCTATGGAGCACAATTGCCATGAGTCGGAATCAACTGGACAGCAACTGGTAGGGAACCCAAGCTAAGCTTCCATTCTATTCTGACTACTTCCCATTAGAGGGAGAGATGGGAAAGGAGAGGTGGAAAAGCCAAGGCCCAGAGAGGGAAAGGCAGGTGTCCAGGCTCCACAGCGTCAGGACTGGAACCCATGCCTTCTGGATTTCCACGTATCAGCTCACAGGGTTGCCAGCATTCTCTGGGTCCGGTTCCCCGGCAGCCGCAGGAGTTGAGCCTCTGAAGTAACCTAGCTGAAAACAGACTGGCAGCCAGACCTGGAGGGAGGCAGGTGGAAGGTGGTGGGGCCAGGAGGGCCTACCGGGGATACCCCTTCCCTGGCAAGTGAGTGCTGGGTGTCAGGGACAGAAATGTGGTGCGTCATGGGGAGGCCAGAGCTCGTAAAAATCATTGCAAACCCTAGAAAGCATGGGAGAGGAGGCTGGCTCCCAGCACAGGTGCTTCAGGGTGTTAGCAGGGTGTATTCTGGCTCTAGTTCTCATGGGCCAAAGCCCCTGGACATTTTAAGGGGCAGCCAGGATGGGGGTGGGCAGGGCCCTCTCTGCTGTCTGTGCCAGCTGCCCACCCATAGGAAGCCAGCATGTCAGCCCTCCTGCCCACTGATGCCAGCCCAGAGGTGCCAAGGCACCAGGCGCAGCAGTGCCAGCTGGCAGCTTAGCGGAGAGCCAACGGGCCCGGCCGGCTGGCCCATCTGCTCCGCGCTGCCAGCTGCATGCCTGTGGGAGGCAGGCTGGCAGCCCATCCGAGTGGCCAAGGTGCCAGCCACCGGGTGCCCTGGGCCAGCTGGCAGGCTGGCAAACTGGCCAGCATCCCCATCTGCCCGCTGGCGCCAGAAGAACGTGCAGGGGAACTGGGCCCGGGGACCTTGGGGTGCCAGCTTGCAGTGAGTTCCAAGACATTGGAGGCCCTGGCTCTCCCCACTCTTCCCTTCCACACCCCCTCTTGAGCCCAGGGATGTGCTTAACAAAGACCCTAAGCAAAGGCTTGGGGATGCATGGATGGGCAGGAATGGCTAGGAGCACAGAGCTCCAGAATCATAAAATTACAGACTGTTAGAAGCTTTGTACATCAGTGGTTAAGAGCGTAGACTCTGGGGTCAGACTGCCTGGGTCTGATTTTCAGGTCTGACACTAATTAGTTGCATAACCTTGAGCAGGTCCCTTAATTGCTAGCCTCAGTTTCCTCATCTGTATAATGGGGAAAGTATCATCTGCTTCATTGGGTTAAAGTGAGAACTAAATAATATGTAGGTACAACACTTAGAATGTGGTGAACACACAATGGAGTCCCTGGGTGGTGCAAATAGTTAACGTGCCCTGCTGCTAACCAAAAGGTTGGAGGTTTGAATCCACCCAGAGGCATCTCAGAAGAAAGGCCTGGTGATCCACTTCCAAATGATCAGCCACTGAAAACCCTATGGAGCACAGTTGTGCTCTGAAGTACACGCGGTCACCGTGAGTTGGAATCGACTTGATGGCAATTGGAAAAGACTCACACACAAACACACAGACACACACACACACATATACACACAGTACCAGCTGCGGTCAAGTAGGTTGTGACTCATGGCTACACCACATGCATCAGAGTAGAACTGTGCTCAATAGGCTTTTCAATAGCTGAATTTTCATCAAAGGTAGGTGTCATGGATTTAATTGTGTGCCCCCAAAATATGTGTGTCAATTTGGCTAGGCCATGATTCTCGGTACTGTGTGATTGTCCACCATTTTGTCATCTGATGTTGTAAAGTCTACCTCTATGATATTAATGAGGTGGGATAGGTGGCAGTTATGTTAATGAGGCAGGACTCAATCTACAAGACTGGATTGTGTCTTGAGCCAATCTCTTTTGAGATATAAAAGAGACGCAAACAGAGACAGGGCCGGGGGGAACCTCATACCACCAAGAAAGCAGCACTGGGAGCAGAATGGACTGGAAGTTCCTGTGCAGAGAATCTCCTAGACCACTGGAAAATTGATGACAAGGACCTTTCTCCAGAGCCTACAGAGAAAGACTTTCCCTGGAGGTGACGTCCTGAATTTGGACTTCTAGCCTACTTGACTGTGAGAGCATAAACTTCTGTTTGTTGAAGCCATCCACTTGTGGTATTTCTGTTATAGCAGCACTAGATGACTAAGACAGTAGGTCACCAGGCCTTTCTTCTGAGGTGCCTCTGGATAGACTCGAACTTTCAAACTTCTGGTTAGCAGCTGAATGCTTAACCATTTGCACCACCCAGGGACCCCAAACACACAATATGTGGTCTTTATTATTGTCACTAATATTATTAGAATATTTATTAGAATCAGAAGATTAGAATGTTTTCACTCAAATGGGCCCAGACATCATCTGTTCCAATCTAATCATTTTAAAGATGGGGAACCAAGGTCCAGAGAGGGGTAGGGCGTTGCTCAAGGTCTCACGAAGCCATTTAGGGTGTAAGGACTGGATTCTAGTCTCCTGATCCTTTCTGTGGTCCGTTGCCATGGAATGCTCACCTGATATCCAGGAGGTGAGGGCAGGACCCAAGGGGCCTACCTGTCCTGCTCCATCCCCTGCAGATGCCCCATGAGCTCGGTTGCCACACTCCATATTAGCCCTTGGAATGCTCTGCCTAATGTGTGAGTGTGTATGTTTGCAAGCACTTATGTGTCTACCTGCATATATCTCTTGAGTATAGGCATGTATGCCTGTGTGTCTACGTGTGGGTATCAACGTCCCATCTCCCCAAGCAGACCACAAGCTTCTGAAGGGTGAGGACCATGCCTTACTTGGCAACACCTCACCTATCCACAGCTCACCTCTCTGGAAGCCTCAGAGATCCAGAAAGCATCTGACTTTCCTAAGCCCCTGTGCTTAGAACTGTACCTGGCATGTAGCTGGAGTTCTACAAAGCTGTGATGAATAATAGAATGAATGAAGCAGATGGAGCTGGTATAGCTCCTTTAATTTGGTGGACAAGGGCTATTGCTGTCCACCCAGGAGCCAAAAACAGCAAGGGTATGAATGTTCTAAATTCTTCATCCCAGCCAGCAACTCTTTTTTTTGTTTGTTTGTTTATTGTTGCCGTTTAAGTGAAAGTTGACATTTCAAGTTAGTCTCTCATGCAAAAATTTATACATACATTGTTACGTGACCCTAATTGCTCTCCATGTACTGTGACAGCACACTCCTCTTTTCCACCCCAGATTTCCCATGTCCATTCAGCCAGCTCCTGACCCTCTCTGCCTTCTCATCTCACCTCCGGACAGGAGCTGCCCATTTAGTCTCATGTATCTACTTGAGCTAAGAAGCATACTCTTCACAAGAATCATGATATGTCCCACAGTCCAGTCCAATCTTCTTCTGAAGAGTTGGCCTTGGGAATTGTTTTAGTTCCGGGTTGACAGAGATTCCGGGGGCCATGCTTTCTGGGGTTCCTCCAGTCTCAGTCAGACCATGAAGTCTGGCCTTTTTACTAGAATTTGAATTCTACACCCCACCTTTCTCCTGCTCCATCAGGGACTCTCTGTTGTGTTCCTTGTCAGGGCGGTCACTGCCAGCCAGCAACTCTTGATTCTCACTCAGAGCCTATGCAAAAAAAAAAAAAAAGCCCGTTGCTCTCAAGTTGATTCTGACTCATAGCAATCCTATAGCAACCCTGTAGGACAGAGTAGAACTGCCCCATAGGGTTTCCAAGGAGCAGCTGGTGGATTCAAAGTATCAACCTTCTGGTTAGCAGCCAGGCTCTTAACCACTGTGCCACCAGGGCTCCACTTGGAACCTAGTTACCTTGATTTAGCACACAGTATGAAATGGTCTTTCCCATCGCCTCATATGCATGTGAAAGCTGGACAATGAAAAAGGAAGAGAGAAGAAGCATTGAAATTATGGTGTTGGCAAAGAATATTGAACATACCATGGAATGCCAGACTAACAAAAACGTTACTCTTAGAAGAAACACAACCAGAATTGTCCTTTGAAGGAATGATGGTGAAACTTCATCCCGCTTACTCTGGATGCGCATCAAGAAAGGCCATCGGAAAAGGACATCCGGGTTAGTAAAGCAGAGGGTCAGCAAAGATGAAGGAAACCTCCATGAGACGGACTGACACAGTAGCAGCAACAATGGACTCAAACAAGCCAATGATCATGAAGGAAAGGTTGGCAGTTCAAACCTACCAGCTGCTTTGCAGAAGAAAGAGATGGCACTCTGATTCTGTAAAAATTACAGCCTTGGAAACTCTATGGGGCAGTTCTACTCTGTTCTATTGGGTTGCTGTGAGTTGGAATCAACTTGACGATAGGGTGTTGGAGGGTTTAGAGCTGGGAGTGACATGATCAGGTCTGTTCTTTGGAGAGATCGCCCTGACTTGCTGCATGGAGGGTGGTTTGGCATTTTGAAGAGAAGCCAGACTCCCTAGTTTCTAATTCTGGCTTCCCCCTTTCTTGCTGTGTGACCTTGGGCAAGTCACTTGCCTTCTCTGTGCTTCAGTTCTCTCATCAGTGAACTAGGGTGCCAGACTCTTAGGGTTTTTGAGAAAATTAACTGAGGTAATATGTGTTAGTCTGACGCATAGTGAACACTCTACCCTTGTTGGCTATAATTATTATGGATGGTGGATTTTCCAGGGCAAAATAGTCTACCCTGCCCTCAGCCCTGGGGCTGCTCAGTCTCAGCTCCTCCTCCTTGAGCTTGCTGCTCCCCTCATTAGAAAGTGGCTTTTCTTCCCGTCGCGTGCTCTCTGGAGGAGAGGGCATCACCAAGGCTGCAAGGAACGCTGTGAAGGTCTTAAAAGAAATTATAGCCTCCATAAAAATATTCACTCCAGTGGAGGGCCTTAAACCATTCCCCTGGGCATTGAACAGTGACTGAAAGTATATTACTGTGCACTTAAGGCGTCTGCAGTCACCCAAGGTCAGAGAGAACAGGGAGGGAAGCACTTAAGCTTGGCAGTTC
Source organism: Dugong dugon (assembly GCA_030035585.1). Taxonomy (NCBI): domain Eukaryota; kingdom Metazoa; phylum Chordata; class Mammalia; order Sirenia; family Dugongidae; genus Dugong; species Dugong dugon. Next base: position 26,121,936 of record CM057476.1, on the reverse strand, counting down.
CCCTAAATAGGAGCATCCTCCCTCGAGCCGTCCCTCTCCCCAACCCGCCAAGCGGGAATCAGCCGCCTCCACCTCGCCTCCGCGTCTGGATCAACAACCCCAATACCAGGAACCGATGCTGAAATTGCTTAGAAAGTAAGAGAAGGGGAGAGAAAAGAGGACGGGGCTAGCCTGGGACAAGGGCGGGTCCAAATCTTAGCCCACTGTGTCCTGGGAGACGTCACCTGAAAACTCTGACATCGGAATCATCATCTGTAAAACGGGGTCAGGCCACTTGCCATGTAGAAAATGCTCACAGGATATTATTTGTCCTTCTTGCAGCTTCTTCCATTCTTCCCAAACCTCTTTTCTCTCTTAAGTTCTAGATAACTACCCTTCTTGGCAAGTCAAATAACCTCTTTGAGCCTCAGTTTGCACATGTTTAAAGTGGGCACAATAACAGTCAGGACTTACAGGTTTATTGTGGGGATTGCTAAAACATTTGGAGCTCCTGGCCTGTTGCCTGTTGAGAACAGGGAGGTTGGGTCTCACCCGCCTTGGTATTTCTCATCTTTTCACAGCAGGAGGATAGCCATTGGGACAGATGCACTCCTTGTTCACCTGCTTACATCTTGCCCATGGTCTCAGCAGTGTGGTGTCACAGGTACCCTTAACCCTGGACCCTAGAGGACCTATGAGTCCTATGTAGTTGTACACCAGACTCACTGCATCTTTAAAGGGTTGCCTGGCACTCCCAGTGATTAGGAGCATGGTGTGTCATGGGTAAAGGTGCTCTGGGCCAGGACTCAGAGTCTAAACACAGACTCTTATAGGCCCGGGAAGTCCAGGCTCTTTAGTTAGTCATTCTGGCCTCAGTTTCTCATCTGTGAAAGGGGAAGCTTCATAGGGTTATTGTGAAGGTGACATAGGATAATGCTTCTAAAGTGCTTAGCATAGTGTCTGGCACATAGCAGGGACACAATACTTATTACCTTCTCTACTGTGTTGGGGACACTGGTGGTTTGGTGGTAGAATTCTTGCCTTCCGTGCAGGAGATCCGAGTTTGTTTTCCAGCCGACGCGCCTCCCTTGCAGCTGCCATCATCTGCCAGTGTTGCTATGATGCTGAACAGGTTTCAGTGGAGCTGCCAGATTAATTTTTTAAAAAATATAGATTTGAGATCCAGATGCCAGAGGTTTCAATGCAGTAGGTCTGGGTGCAGGCTCAGGAATCTAGGTATCAGAAATCGCCTTAGTGAGTCTGCTGCTGGCGGTCCTCAGATTACCCATTGCCAAGCTTTAGGAGGACTCAGTTACCACCGACTAATGTTGGAGAAGGCTTCCTATGGAAGGTGCTGTGTGAATCTTCATGGAGATTTCCAGGTGGGCAGGGCAGGACAGGGAAAGGCATTCCCGGTAGAGGGCACAGCATGGGGAAAGTTTGGAGCAAGAGAGAGTATGGGAATTTAGAGGATGTGACTGTCAGGGTTGTGTGTTGCTATGATGCTGAACAGGTTTGAGTGGAGCTTCCAGACTAAGACAGACTAGGAAGAAAGGCCTGGTGATCTACTTCTGAAAATCAGCCGCTGGGTGCCCTATACATCACAATGGTTTGATCTATAACTGACCATGGGGATGGAGCAGGAAGTGGCAGTGTTTCATTCCATTCTGCACGGAGTCACCATGAGTCAAGGGCTGACTCAACAGAAGCCAGCAACAGCAACATTCCTTGTGACAGTCAATGGGATCATTTGCAGGAGCATTTTTATCATCAAAAATTCTCAGAAGGGAGGGAGTGTTGACACACGTGGGGTTGGCAACCAATGTCACAAAACAATGTGTACGAATTGTTTAATGAAAAACTAGTTTGCTCCGTAAACTTTCACCTAAACCACAATAAAAAAAAAAAAAATTCTCAAAAGGAAACGTTTTGTGAAGTCACATTTCCATTTGCTCTCTGACCAGTATAAAAACAAAACAAAAACCAAAAAATGCTTTCTTATCAAGAGAGACTATAAAAACAAAGAAGAACTATGCTCATTGTCTGATAGAGAGACCCATCACTACCAAGGAACTTTTTGAAAGATGACCGTACAAAAAAGAAGGAATCTGTGTTTAAATAAGTTTGGCAAGCATTGCACTGAATAAAGGAAGTGGTGTCTTCCTGCAGGGTGGTTTGGATCCCGTGGTATGTGGTGTGCACTGCAAAACAGCAAGGGGGGGGGACACACAGAGTGTCTCCAACTCTTGTAGCCAGCGAATGCTTTGCCTGGGGTGTCACTCTCGGCTAGGGTTCTAGAACACACTTTTGGAGGGAAGGAAATAAAAACTGCAACCATCCCTCTCCAGGGGCTCTTCTAGCTCTGGACCATTGATACCTATATTTTAGTTGTTTCATTTACTTTTTCTTTCAATAACTTTCCTCCATGCAACCCTTCTCTAACTTGTCAGTTCTGGTTTGATGTGCTTCACTGTCATCATTATACTTCCTTTTCTCCTATTATGAAATCACTACTTGTGTGATGTGTTCAACAGAATCATCCAAGAGGTTGATGCCCTGAGATAATATTTCAACTTTAAACCTTAAACCAAAACTATCCCCCAAAGTCTTCTCTGAACCAAAAATAGCTTGTTTTTCTTAGCTAGTAAAGTCCATCTGCTTTAAGCATTGTGCTCTTTTAAAGAATTCTCTATGTGAGATTGAAATGACAATGGCAACTAGAAAGGTTAGATGGGAATCTTATGGGACAGTGAGTTTAAGATAATGGTGGTGGAATAATTTGGAAAAGGATAGAGAGAATGGTAGCACAACTTGAATGTAATCAATGTCAATGAATTGTATGAGTAGACATTGTTGAAATGGTGTATCTTTGGCTGTATATACTTTCACCAAAATTACAAAAAACAAGAAGAAATTATTCCAGTCCTCTCTGTGGCAGGCTTCTGGCCAGGGCTGTGGGGCAGGAGAGGAGGAAGACCTGGCCCTGCCCTGAGTCGCCAGCAAGGGTGGCTCCCCGCTCTCCTCCCACCCCGCAGCCCCTTGGTGATTAGTTGGAATCCAAGACAGCAATACAAGAAGTGTCGTGGGTAGGAGTGATGGAGTACCTGCTGAGTGGGCTGCAGATAAGCGCTGTGATTTCAGAGGACGCTTCATCATTTCGCCGTAAGAACATGTTAATGGGTGATTGTTTGAATGTCTCCAGCTAATAGGATATTATTCATACCACCCTGGCTAGTTGGAATGGAAGATGATAAGAAATTAAATCCTAATGGCTTTCTTCAAGGGAGGACTTTTCCCAGGGGAACCTGGAACCCTGGGAAGCTGCGCCATGTGCAGTGGTAATGTCTATAAGGAGGAAATTTACCTTACTTGAGGACCACAAAGCAACGGACATTAGCTGAGCACCTACTATGTGCCAGATAGCTAGACATTTTACATGTTATGTTTCTTTACCTTGCAATCTCTCTTTTGTGACTATTAAGCCCATTTCCGAACTAGGAATACTGAGACTCAGAGAGGTGAATTGACGTGCCCAAGGTCTCAATTCTGGTGTCTGAGTAAGGATTTGAGTCGCAAAGCAGTGATCTGTCTATTAAATGTAATTTATGGAGAGAGGGATTGTCTGGAATAAAGGGGGTTAATCTTATCCATGGCTTTAGTAATGGAGATGCAGGGATATGTAGGCTTTTCAAGACTGAGAATGTACATGTGAGCCTTATGGAGCATGTGTGCGTGTGTGCGTGCGTGCATGTGTGTGTGTGTGTGTGTGTTGCTATAGCTATACCAGCTGGAGGAACTATTTCATTTCTTTTATTGGCTGCCTCCTTGAGTCATTTTTAACATCCATGATCTTTATCATACCCTAAAATTAAATGGAAACATGCAGGAATGGAATGGATTGTGCTGTATAGTAGTGAGCTCCTTTCATCAAATAAGATCAAGAGGAATGTGGGGGATTACTTGTGAGGGGTACAATAGAGAGGGTTATGTTAAGTGGGATGTTTCATTCAATCATCCAGCCATCCAGCCATCCAGCCATCCAGCCAGCCAGCCATCTGTCTGTCCATCCATCCACTTACCATTTTTTTTAGTTTTCTAGTGTCACAATGGTGAGTAAGACCAAGTCATCTCTCTCAAGAAGTTCAGAGTCTGCAGCAGCAGCAGACTAGTGACTGTGACTAAAAGCTGACTAGCTGGATGACCTTGAAGATTCCCAGCCTCAGTCTCTGACTCAGTTCCAGTCCCTTGACAGCTAAGTCCTGCAGTGAGTGTCCCTCATGTCCCCCCTTGAGGTTTCTTCATACACGGCATTTACAATCCACAGTGGGAAATTCTGATGGGCCGGAGATGGGAGAGTATCTGCTTATCTTCTGGGGCCATTGGAATTGTGCTGAGCACAACTGGGCACTCAATATTGCCAGTTAATATTAATAAGTATCAAGTGAGTGGGACAGCTGTTACAGCCAGCTTCTTCATCTGTGAAATGGAGGAAGTTCTGGGAAGTGTCGTCTAGCTTGGAAATAAAATGTTCTAAAATAAGTCTTAGAAGAAATACAACGAGAATGCTCCTTAGAAGCGAGGATGGTGAGACTTCAGTTCACTTACTTTGGACACATCATCAGGAAAGACTAATTGCTAGAAAAGGACATCATGTTTGGTGACTTAGAGGGTCAGAGAAAACAAAAGGAAACACACCATGAGATGGATTGACACAAAGACCTCAACAATGGACTCAAACACACCAACCATCACGAAGATGGCACAGACTGGCCAATGTTTTGCTCTGTTATACATAATGTCACTGTCTGAGGCTGAGTCCTCTAGAGAAGCAAAACCAGTAAAGCATATAAATACATAGAGAGAAAGACTTACGTTAAGGAAATGGCTCAAGTGGTTGTAGAGGCTGGAACGTCCCAAGTCTGTGGGTCAGGCTGGGGGTTTCTCCTGATTCATGTAGCCACAGGGGCTGTTGAACCCAAGGTTGGTAAGTCAGATAGCAGGGCTCTGGCTCACAGGCTGGCAAGACTGATGAATACCAAGACTGGCAGGCAAGATGGCAGGTAAACTGCCTGCTCAAGTCCCAAGAGCCAGAGGTCAGATGAACAGGAGCCAGCTGCAGGATCCAGGGTGAGCAAAAGCCCACAAGCCTTGCCAGAAAGTCCACCTATATTGGATGCAGACCACATCCCCAAGGAAACTCCCTTTCAACTGATTGACTACTCACAGCAGATCTCATCATGGATGCGATCACATTATATCAAATCTCATCATGGGGATGATGACATCATTATATAACTGCCAAACCACTAAGAATCATGGCCCAGCCAAGTTGACACACAACCTTAATGATCACAGTTACCTTGAGTTGGAGCCAACTCAAAGGCACCTAACAACAACATAATTCATTTTGCAGTAAGTAAAATTTACCTAAATTTAGAAATGCTCTGTGTTTTCTCACTCAAGAGAGCCAACTCTTAAGCTACCAGACGTCCTTGAAGATTTTACAAATACCACCTCCTCCACCTTTTTCTCCAGATGACTTTCCTTTTCCTCTTCTTAAGGCTCATTAGTCCTTTAGTGGTAGAGAGGAGGACTCGACGAGGTTCTTCCGCAGTAATTTTTATACCTTTTCCACAATGATGATGTAGGGTGACTCTGAAACAATCAGCTCACGGATTTTTTTCTGGCACGTAATGGATTCTGGTAATGATCACAAAAGTTATGATAGAAACAAATATATTCCTTCCTTCAGTCTATAATTGTTTACTGAACACCTAATGCATGTCAGGCACTGTCCCGGCCATGGTAGAAAACAAAATAGACAAAACACTTGTCTTCACATTTGAATGGAGGAAACAGCCTGCAAACAGAGACATAGTGTAACCATAGAAGACAGTCTAAGGCCAGTAATAAATGGCTGTTTTTAGAGATGGGATGATTGCTTGCTGCTTTGCATTGTCCAAGATTATTCAAGCCACTTCCCTTTTCCCTTTAATCTGATTATTGAGGGTTACTAAGTTCCAGGCACGGCCTTAGGTTCCATTAAGCTCCTCAAGGACCTTTGGACTATTTAAGGTCCAAAGCTCCTCAAGGGCTAGTTGGCACTCAACTGCCCACCACCAGGAGGTGCCTAAAGAACGTGGTCTCTGTGAAAGGCTGTGCACTGCTCAGCTGTAGGCACTGCATTTGTGGGCAGCTTTTCCCAGATATGGAAACCCTTCCACAGGCATCATCATGTTTCATCCTTGCCACAGCCTCATAACCATCCATCCATCCATCCATCCATCCATCCATCCATCCATCCATCCATCCATCCTATCCATACATCCACTTACCATTTTTTTAGTTTTCTGGTGTCACAATGGTGAGAGAGGCTAGGTCCCCTCTCTCAAAGAGCTTAAAGTCTGCAGCAGATTGATGACTGAGACCAAGAGCTTACCAGTTGGATGACCCTGATGATTCCCAGCCTGGGTCTCTGATTCAATTGAAACTATGTCACCTCATTCCATACATTATACAATGAGGGCCAGAGTTGGTTATTGAATGCCTGCCCAGTGCTGTTCACAGCTACATCATAGTAGAAATTGTTGGCTCAGAAGTAGGAGGCATAACAAAAAGAAACTTCACTCATCCATTCAAATATATGAATGGACCCTCCCACACTGAATAGTGCTGAGTTGTGTAACCAACAGGATATTGAGGAAGTAATGGTGTGTGACTCTGAGGCTAGGTGATAAAAGGCAATGTAGCTTCCACCTTGCTCTCTCTTGGATTGCTTACTCTGGGGGAAGCCAACCACTATGTCGTGAGGCCACTCGAGCAACCCATGAAGCAGCCCAGAGAAGGAGAAACTGAAGCCTCCTGCCTACAAATAGCAGTATATGAGTGCATCATCTTGGAAAGGATTCTGAAACCCCAGCCAAGCCTTTCAATGGCTGTGGCCCTAGACAACATCTTGGACCCACCCAGATCCCAAATTCCTGACCTACAGAAACTGTGTGAGATAATAAATATTTATTGTTGCACTTATTTAGTGTTAATGATGTTGTTTATTAAAATGTTTACTGTTAATGTTACAGTAATTTATACATAGCAATAGATAACTAATGCAAGGATTATTATTGTTCTGTTAAATCCATCCTTCCAATGGTTATTTCTTTTTTTCCTACCACGTACACAGGACTGGGCAACATTTTGTTCTGCTATACACTGGGTTGCCATGAGTTGGAGCTGACTTGGCAGCTAACAACAATAGCAACAACCTTGATACCCAACATAGTAATAATAAATTATTTAAAAAAATGAATGGAATACCTACTATGTGTTTTCTAGGCACTGACACCTCATTGAACTGAGACCTCATCATCTAGTACACATTTTATGAAATAAAGTGAATTAAGTATTCTAATATATTATTTTATTATTCATAATAAATCCAATATGTTATTTTATTATTCATAATTCAAGTCCATTATTAAAAAAGGCAAAATATATAAACCAAAAGAAGGCAATATTATACATGCTACCACCCAGCGACTGTCGTTTTAAATATTTTGGTGTGTTGCCAAACTAGATCATTCCTACTATCATCCCTGCAACTCTAAGCTGTCCTCTGTAAATCAGGGGCTGGAAGTCTGGAAACTATATTGCCTAGAATCGCCTGCCAGCGGGTTCCATTTTAGATTCTGACAAGGAGAAGCTCTTCCATGGGATTCAAAAGTTGGAAAAGAAAGGAGAAACCATAATACCCTAGAGGCAGGTGCATGGTGTTGGCAGAGGGAGGCATGAGGTCTGCAGGTGGCTTCTATATTAACTCCTGGGAGTTGTCTACTTTCATGATACCAACAGGTAACATTATCCATGGACACTTCTTGCTATTCCTATGCTTCTAGATTTCCTGGAAGCCAGCAGAGGTATTTCCTGATCTTTGCTCTTCCTCTCTTTCTGATTCCCAGTAGTAAATACCTTTCTGCTTGAAATACCTACAGCAGTGACTGAGCCCTAACTGACAAAGTACACTGCTAATCATTATACATTTGTGAGTGTGCACACACACACAGACACACACACACACTCTCTCCTTAAGGATAAATTACCAAGAAAAGAATTAAAAATCACACATTTTTGAGATCGTGTTATAGTAAAATTAATAATAATGGTCATAATAATAATAGTATCTGTTTTACAACATGGAAACCTATTTCCCACACTACCTTTTGTCAAAGCATTGCTTTTTTTTTTTTGACCCTTGCAGCCTTTCTTGGACTTTTAGTTGAAGAAGGCAGAAATGGTAGTGAAACTCTTCAAGAGGCCAAATTCACTTTCAGTGGGAACTCGCTATAGCAACTGGCTCTGAATATTTAAAAGGGAAAGTGTTTTTTGTTTCTTTGTTTTTATTTTTGTAGGGTGCAAATATCCAACATTCTCCAGCCTCTCCATTCATTTTCCTTTGGGTCTCATCAACTCCCAAAGTGGAAGCTAGCCTGGTTTTCCATTTGCAAAGTTCACAATGCACCCAGCCATGATCTGTGGCTTTAACCACTGCTAAATTGTTTCCTGACAGCCCTCGCTGCAATTGTCCCTCCTGACATTTGATTTACATATGATCTTTAAGCACTGCCATGGCGGTCATAGCGATTTGGTTAATATTCCAAGCGCTACTCTATGCCCCACACCTTGCAGGGCCATTTCATTGCCGCAGCATGGCAAAATGCATGTACCAAATAAATGTATTGCTAATGAAATAAACGGATTATAGGGAAGAATCAATTGCCCTTCTGCCAGGATGAGGCACCAGGAGTTAATTTTGTCTGGATCTGCAAGGGTAGCTGTTAACAGGATAGGCTTTTTACCTAATTGGAGGGAAAGTAAATGAAGTACAGTAATATTCCATGACGCATTGGATGAATTTACTTCATTTTCTCAGTCTTGCTTGATATGTGTTTACAGCACAGTAAAATTTATGATCTCTCTCCTCTCCCCTATTTTTCTTTTCTTTTTTTCTATTCCTTGTTATCTTCCATTTCCTTCCTTTTACGTCTCATTTTATTTTCTTTTTTCCTCCCTCCATCCCTTTTGTCTTTCTTTACATCCATCCATCCATCCATCCATCTGTCCATTGATTAATTCTTCCATTCATCTGACTATCCATTCATTATTCATTTAGCTAATGAACCAGGGTCTTCAGTAGTCAGTGATATAAATGGGTAAATCTTGAGGGGGTTTGTGACAAAATGGAACATCACCATCTTCACCAGTACCATCATCATCATCATCATCATCGTCATCATCATCATCATCATCACATCTGTCATTTACACAATTTGTCCATCCATCCTTCATTCTTACATCATTTATTGAAAGCTTACTTTGCTAGTCAAGACATGATTGACCTCTGTGACTATGATAAAAGAAAAAGTGGAGCCAAGAAGTCACTTACACCATGGACTGCCAAAAGAACTAACAAATCTGTCTTGGAAGAAGTACAGCCAGAATGCTTCTTAGAAGAAAGGATAGCAAGACTTTGCCTCATTTACTTTGAACATGTTATCAGGAGGGACCAGTCCCTGGAGAAGGACATCATGCTTGGTAAAGAAAAGGGCCAGTGAAAAAGAGGAAGACCCTCAATGAGATGGATCAACACCATGGCTGCAATGATGGACTCAAGCATAGTAATGATTATGAGAATGGCATGGGACCAAGCAGTGTTTTGTTCTGTTGTGTATAGGGTCACTAAGAGTCAGAATCGACTCGATGTCACCAAGGCACTTAACACCAACAGCAACAACAGACCCCATCCAAGGCTTTATCTCTCCTTTTTCCTGATGGAGGCATTGGGATTTTGTTGCAATAAATCTATCTGCTAAAGACTGGAACCAATAGATGTTAGACAACCAACAGGTGGTCAGACAGCTGGCATAAGGAGCAGGGGAGGCCTCTACAAGGACTGGAGGGTCTAAGCACATACAGGGGCTTCAGGAGTTCATTTCCTAGCATGCGGTCATGCACAGGAGATCCGAAACCAGTGGACAGGACAGAACTTGGATTGTTGGATAAAAAGAGGACAAGAGTTAGACTGAGAAAAACAGACCAGTAGATCAAGGAGCTGAAGCCCAGGCCAGCACCAGGAACAGCTCCAAGTCCTTTAATCCTTGTAGGTCAACTCCCAAAATAATCTTTCCAATAACATTCATCCTAAATGGCACTTACTGAACACCTACAGACATCGTTCTGGGCACGCATTTGCATGCATCATCTCATTGAATCTTACAGCAAGTCTTCAAGAGGTGAATCCCATCCTCCAGCTATAGATGAGGAGACAGACTCAGAGACTCCAAGGTCATTGTGCAAGGTCATGGTAACAGTCAGGGCTAGGATTCAAACCCAGGATTCCAGAACCCAGAGAGATCTTCCAACTTCAGCATATCAGAATCCCCTTGAGAGTTCATTAGTCCTATTGAGTCAAATTATTGGGGGGTGGGCCTAAGAACCAGCATTTGTAATAAGCCACCTGATGCAGGTGTTACGTAAGCCATACTTGAACAAACTCCACCTGAACCTTGATGAGGCATGTTTAGGGGACTCTTAATTTTATTTATTCAGGATCCTTTTGCCACTCATTGTCATGAGGGATTGTGATAGGTGTTCAGAGGAGAATGCATGTGGGGCTGGGGTAGTGGCAGGGGAAAACAGTTACTTGCATGAGTTTTTTGTTTATTTAAAGGTTTCACGTTCTATTGTCAAGGGCATGCCTTTACCTGTTTTACAGATGCAGTCCTTCACCTGCCTATTGATGTCCAAATCCCTGCATGACTCTAGCTAGATCTTGACTTTTAATTGAGTGCTTTGTCCAGGGCCAATCATTTCCTGAGCACCTACTATGTGCCAGGCATGCTAGACACTGGGGATGTGGGAATGAATCAATAAAGATTTTGACCTTCTGAGAGAGCTCCATGTGAAAATCCCAGTCACCCTTCCATTCTGCATCTGTTGGGCTGGGGTCTTGCAAAACATTTATCATCTCATTGAATAGTCTCTGCCTTTTCCCCTTCGCTTACTGCAGACTTCTGCTTATGTAAACTTTGCTGAGAATTTGAGTAGAAATAGTAAATAATGAAGCTCCAGAGGGCTGCACTAATTTCCCAGACATTTAATCAATACGGAGCTGCCCTGTTCATTACAGCTGTCAAAAATATGCAAAACCGTCCATCTGGTCCTCTCAGGTACCAAGCTCTGAGCTGGAGTCACCAGTTGCTTGGCTAATTACCACGCCCCATTTTCCTTCATTCTGAGGCCTCCCCATTAACCACGAGCAACCAGCTCAAGTATAAAGGCAAACAATAAATATTTGAAATGCCATTGCCTGGGCTGGGGTCCTTAACAGTGCTTGAACTGGGTCGCTGCAGATGAAAAATCCAGGTGGAGTTTTGTGGACAAGCAGGCTCCCCAATTACCTCCCTTTGCCCAGGAGACTCTCCCCAACCCCCAGCCTCCTTCCTTCTGAGGCCCCTCCCTGTCCCTCAAATATTTAGACCTATTAAAAACCATTGGGGGGGAAAACGATCTATACAAAAGCTTTGCATAAAAAAGTGATCAATGCAAATTCCTCTGAGGAAATTGCTTCAACAGATGGAAACGGCCCATTTGCAACAAACGCCGCTGGCTGTGCAGATGGTAATTATGGGATGTATGTAAACATGCAAGCTCTGGCAAGTAGAGCAAACGGCACTGCTGAACTCCTTCTGCATCGGGGCTGCCTGCCCTGGCACTGCCCCTGCCCTAACTGGCCCACAGGCCAGAGGTGCCAGAGGAGTCCAGGAACGTCTAAGGATTTGAGCCTGGGATTCTAAGACCTATCAGTCTAACCTCAGTTTAATTATAAGTCTTTCTAAAAGGGTTCTTGTGGGCAAATCTAATCTTTGGGTGGACCAAGGCAATGGCAGGGCCCTCAGGCAAAAGGGAACCAGCATGTATTGAGTACTTTCTGTATACAAGGCACAGTGCTGCCAGCCTTGAATTCATTCTCTTGTTTAATGTTCACAAAGGCATTGGGGGATTGGCATTATCCTTACTGTCATCATCACCATCATGCAAAAGAGGAAACTGAGGTTTGGAGAGGTGGAGTGACTTTCGTCAAGATCACAAGGCTCGGAAGTAAGGAAACCAAGCTGTATCTGTTAGCTCTTCCTGAGTAGGAGTTCCTGAGGGGCGCAAAGGGTTAGTGTACTTGGCTGCTAACTGGAAGGATGGAGGTTCACGTTCATCTGGTGGCACCTGGGAAGAAAGGCCTGTCAATCTGCTTCTGAAAAATCATCCATTGAAAACCCTATGGAGCACAATTCCGTTATGACCCACACACATTTGGAGTCGATTTAAAGGCAACTGGTTTTATCGGTACAAGTCTGCAGGTCAGCTGGGTGGTTTGGGCCTTGGCTGAACCCCATTAATCATAGCTGGAGTCACTTATGCATCTAGATGGTTTAGGATGGTCTTGCTCAGGTCTGTTAGTTGGCTCGATATTGGACTGGGCTGATGGGGGTTAAGGACCATATGTCTCTCAGCTTCCAGCAGACTCATGGTAGATGGGCAAGTTCCAAGAGAAAGAGCCGAAGTGCCCAAGTCCTCCTGAAGCCCAGGCTTGGAAAAAGCTCAGTATCTCCTATGCTACATTCTGTGGTTAAAGCAAGTCACATGGCCAACCCAAAGTCAAGAGAAATGGACTCCACCCCCTAATGGAAAGAACTGCAAAGACATTGCAGATGGCTAAGATACATAGAGGGGTGGGAACGTAGGCCAGTTCTGCAAGCAACATTTCACATAAGACTTGAACTTAAAGTTCTCTGGCTCCAAGTTTAAAGTTTCTAAGGCCACCAGTGAGAGCCAATAACTTCAGAAATGACTTGGCCTTTCTGATTCATCTCAGCCTGAATCTCTCCTGTCTGTAGGTGAATTTTGGCTCATCTCTTCTCTCTCTCCCAGTGACCCCCACCCCCATCCCCAGCCTCCTTTCCTTGGAAATGTGAGCAGTACAGTGGAAAAAGCACTGAATTAGAAGTCAACTTACATGAGTTCTGTTCCCACCTCCACCAATAAAGCCCTTTTAGGGCATCCGTCAGTACAATAAGAGGGATGGAGGAGATTATCTTTGAGATTCCTTCCATTCAAATTCTTTAATTCTATGAGTGGTAAGAGATCCTCCAGCTCCAGTGGCTCAGCTCATACCTTGTACCCATCCTGGGACCCATCATCCTAGGCCCTGCTTCTGGGAAATATATGGGCTCCAGAAGGTCCGTAAAGGCTATTACAATTGTATAAAGATTTACAGTTGGGAGTCACTAGAGGCTAGTGGAGTGTTGTCTGAGTTCTGAAATCAGACGGGTCTCTGTTCTCAGTCAAGCTCCACCACCTACTGTCTGTGTGACTTTGAGGAAATCTCCTCCATCAGGCTAGCCCGGGCTCATTCTCATGGTGGATAGGTAGTTTCCAGGAGAGGGAGAATTGCATGAGGCCTCTTGAGGCCCAGGCTTAGAACTGGCACAGTGTGTCTTTTGCCACTTTCTCTGAGCCTCTGTTTTCTCATCTATTCACAAGGCCGTTGGAAGATTAAACGACACAGAGTGGAGATTTAAGGAGCCCTGGTGGTGCAGCGATTAAGAGCGCAGCTGCTAACCGAATCCACCAGGTGGTCCTTTGAAAACCTTACATGGCGTTCTACTCTGTCCTATAGGCTTGCTGTGAGTCGGAACTGACTTGACAGCAATGGCTGGTGGCACAATGGGTAAACATTTGGCTGCTAACAGAAAGGTTGGTGGTTTGAACCCACCCAGCGGCTTCATGAGAGAAACACCTGGCAGTCTGCTTCTATAAAGATTACAACCTAGGAAATCCTATGGGGCAGTTCTATCCTATCACATGGTCGCTATGAGTCGAAAATCTACTTGAAGGCACCTAAAAACAACTAACAGTGGAGATTTAACAAATGTATTTTACTATTATTGCTGCTGTTGTTATTTCTACTATAGAGTTCTCTTTTCTATCAGTTATCTCATTGTAGCTTATGATACAAGAAAAACCAAACCAAAAACCCATCGCCATCGAGCTGATTCTTACTCATAGTGACCCTATAGGACAGAGTAGAACTGCCCCCACAGGGTTTCCAGGGAGGTGGATTCGAACTGCTGTCCTCTAGGTTAGCAGCGAGCTCTTAACCACTGTGCCACTAGGGCTCTGGATACAAGAAAGGCAGGCTTTTTTTTGTTTAAATTTATTTTTATTGAACTTTAAATGAAGGTTTACAGAACAAACTAGCTTCTCTTTAAATAGTTAGTACATATATTGTTTTATCACATTGGTTAACAACCCCATGACATGTCAGTACTCTCCCTTCTCAACCTTGGGTTCCCTAGTATCAGCTTTCCTGTCTCCTCCAAGGCAGGCATTTTTTATTACCATTTAGAGATGTAGAAATGGAGACTCAGAGAGAGGAAGTGACTTCTTCAAAACATGTCAGCAACAGAGCTGGGACTGGCCTTTGGACTCCCAGTCTAGTGCTTGTTCTATAATAACTCATCAGGTCAGTTCTTTCTCTCTCTCAGTTATTATTCTGGTGTCCATTAAGCTCAACTTTGTCTCATTATGGGTATGGATAAGAAGTTTGAGGAGTAGAAGGTAGGGAGTGAAGAAGGCCTGCCAGAAAGAAGCCAAGAGTTTGGACTCAAGTGCTACATAGACCTGAGTATGTATACCAGATCTGCCATTACTTAAGTGACTGCACCTCTCTGAGCCTCAGTTTCTTTATCTGTAAGATGGGACCACTGCCAGGATTGAATGAGATAAAATCTGCATAGAGGATAACACATAGTAAGTACTTAATAAATTTCACTTTCTTTTATTTCTAGCAACAGTTGCCAAAATACTGGGGGGTGGGGTGGAAGGTGGAAGGGAAGTACATTGAGGGAAAGTTCTCAAGCTTTAATCTTTCTGGTAAACTTCAGATTCCAGGGTCCTGCCACTACAGCATTTGATTCAAGAGGTCTGGGAGTGATACCTAGGAAACTGCATTTTTAATTAGCTCCCCAGGAGATTCTGAGCAAGGGGTTTTCAGAAAACAGACGCAGACTTCTCAACATTTTAGGGATCATAAAGCGCTATGGGGATCTATTGAGATCTACCCACACCTATTATTTCACTCCCAGCCATTCCCAATAGTTCCTCCTACCACAGGACTTTTGCATATGCTGCTCTGGCTGCCTGAGAGGCCCTCTCCTCCCTTCTCCCATTAGTTAATCTCTACGCAACCCTAGTTGCTTCCTCAGAGAAGCCTTTTCTAATCCCTCACATGGGGCCAACTATTATGGCACCCTCTTAACACTCTCTCTCCACAGTTGGGATGGGACATGTACTTGTGTAATCCCTATAAGGGTGGGAAAACCATCTGCTTTGCACAACACTGTGTCCCAGTCCATGGTACCTAGTCAGTGTCTAGTGACTGTGGAATAAATGATTGAGCAAAACAAAGTACAGACGAACCAAGTGCATTCAACTTTGCCTATAAGTCCAGGGGGCTTGAGGACCCCCTGAAATCTATCCATTGATCCTAGGTGACTTACGATGGGTTCTCTAGAGAAGCGAAACCAGTGAAGTGTGCCTCTCTCTATATATCCATGTATGTATGTATACCAACCAAACCAAACCAAATGCATTGCCACTGAGTCGATTCTGACTCATAGCAACCCTGTAGGACAAAGTGGAACCGCTCCATAGGCTTTCCAAGGAGTGGCTGGTGAATTCAAACTGCCGACCTTTTGGTTAGCAGCCAAACTCTTAACCACTGCACCACCAGAACTCTCTCTCTCTATATATAAAATCAAACCCATTGCTGTGGAGGATTTAAACTGCTGACCTTTTGATTAGCAGCTGTAGAACTTAAACTCTATGCCACCAGGGTTTCCATGTATATATATGGGAATATATATATATATATATGGAAATGTATCTCAAGGAAATGGCTCACACAGTTGCAGAGGCTGGCAAGCTGCAAGTCAGGTATCAGGCTGGAGACTTCTCCTGACTCACATAGCTACAGGGGCTGAAGAACCCAAGATTGTCAGATGAGATGCAGTACAGCAGGCTGCTGGCTCAAGTCCCAAGAACCAGAGGTCAGATGATGATGAGATGGATGTAGGATCCAGAACAAGTGAGTGAGCTTTGCCTGAACCTCCATATACATACTGAATGCAGGCCACACCCCTGAGGAAACTCACTTTACAACTGATTGGCTGATCATATTATATCACATCATGGAGGATGACTACCTCATTACATAACGGCCAAATTACATCATTACATACTTCCAAACCACTAAGAATCATGGCCCAGCCAAGTTGACACACAACTTTAACTACTACACCACGTTTAGAACCCTCATTCTAGAGGTACCACTCACTTTCTGAGGCCCCTTTAGACCATTTTCTTTTGCTAACATGGCTAGGTGAGAGATGGCACAGTTAATCTCTCCCAACTTTAGCGACCAGACCAAGAACAGCTTAGAAAGGGACCAGGAGGTAGATGGAGACTGTTTTAAGTGGTAGAACTGCTTCCACATGATGCTGACTGTCTCAGAAGGTAGTGATCTTCCTGTCACTGGGGAGTCCCTGATTGTTCTGAGTGTAGGTTCTGGATTCCACTCATGGACATGCTAGTTGATCTCAGAGGACTCAGAAGTTTTAGCAACTGTTTTGTGACAATCTTGGCCTGCAATATTCTCTTGAATGATGATGATGATAAAGGTTCACATTGAGCAAGCACTGAATCATTTCATTCATTCAACAGATATGTTCTGAGCATCTCCTCTGTGTCAATCGTAAGACAGGGTCCCTGCCCTCAAGAAGGTCACAGGCTGCTGAAGGAGACAGTCATGTAAACAGATAGTGACAATTCAGTGTGATAAATGCCCTGATGGGGGTAGAACTGGGAGGGGTAAGGGCACAGAGAGGGCACTGAACATAGTTGGTGGATCATGGAGGGCTGCCTGGAAGAGGTATGGCCTGAGCTGCATCTTGTTGGAGAGTAGAAGTTCATTAAGCAAAGGTGAGGTGGGAAAATGGGAAAGGGCATTCCAGGCAGAGAAAACAGCCCAAGCAAAGGGATGGAGGTGGTAAAAAGCGTGTTGTGTTCTGGGAACTAAAAGGAGTTCAGCAAAGAGGGGGATGGACTGTAACTTAGAAATCTCCTTCAGGGCAATCATAGTGGAAATACCATGGAGGGGGCTGAGGGAGATGGGAGGACCAGTTAAGAGAGGGACTGAGGCAGAACTGGGTAGGTGGCAGTGAGGATAAGAGAACCATCAAACCCAGGGAATGTTAACAAGGGTGACTCCATGGGAACTGACTTCTGACCGGAAGTAGGGGAGGGAGAACAGGGAGGTTGTCCAGGTTTCTGGTTTGAGGGTGGCTCCCTTCACTGAGAGGAGCAGGACATTTGGGAGGGAATGATAGGTTGTCACGTGCAAGCTCTGGACCTTAGAGCTGTTCATGCCCCTCCTTGAGCCTCTCTGTGCATCTGATAAGACAACACTCAAGAGCAAGCCCTCAACTTGATGTTTTCTAGGCATTATCCTAAGTGATTTATGTGGGGCGGGAGTTATTTGATTCCTCTAACAACCCTCTGAACACGAATATAGCAATTGACTCCATTTTTCATTTGAGGAAACTGAGGTACAGAGAGGCTAAATAACTCAGCAGAGGCAGAGCTGGGAGGGGAGCTCAGATAGAAAACAGGCTGTTCCAGAGTCTATGTACCATGAGAATTCTACAGACACAGCATGGAAACAAACAGTTAAAGATAATGCAGTGGGTTAACTGGGGCCTGTCAACTCTCAAGTGAGTCCAGAGAAAGCGTTGACAACAGGAGGCCCACAAGCTGTATGTGGCCAGAAAATGTGATTATTTTGCTAACCCAGATTTGTGAAAATTGTGAAATTTCACATCTAAATCCAGATATTCTCCTTCTCTTGAAAAACAAGGTCTGGCAATTCTAGGCTGGCATTCACTGTGGCATCAGTTGACTGGTATTTCCCGTTTTTGCCACAGTCCTCACCACTCCCTATTACCTCTGTCTGACTCACCGGCTTCACTCATGTACAAGTTGGCCCAGCCCTTGTAGCTATTTGATTTGCAATCTCTGGACACAGGACCCCTCCATCCCTGTAGTTCTCTGGGTCCATTCTGTCTTGACAACCCTCTGTGATCATCTTTGACTCTTCTCTTTATTCCGGTCCCTGCTTCCAAGCCATTGCAAACACGGTGTGTCTACTTTCAAAATATTTTGAAACTCTAAACTCCTCTTGCCACTCCTACAGCTTTCACCACGGATGGAGGCTCCATAAGCTCTCCTCTGGATCAATCCAGTAGCCTCCCAATGGGGTTTTGGTGCAGAAGGTAGTTTTATCATTATACCCATTTTTCTGGTAAGAAGACTAAGGCTTGGAGAGCTGAAGAGACTTGTTTAAGGCCTCAAAGCCCCTGAGACTGACCTGGAGACACAACCCAGGTATCTTGACTTCCACCCCAGGGCTCTGAGGGAGGCCAGAGCCCCAGGAAGGGACCTCAAACTAGAGCTAGCACCTCCCACAGACCTGGGGTACCTGCTTCCCAGGCCTCCTTGAATCATCTTGCTCTTTCCTCATCCTCCAGACACTGCAGGAAAGCCACATTGCTCTTGCTGTTGTCCTCAGCTCCCCCTGCACTGATCTCCAGCTTTATGGGGGTGACAGGTCATGCCTTTTAATTGCATTATTACATCTTTATGGTCTGCTCATTGAGCAGGTCTCCTCCACTGGGCAGCAGTCCCTGGAATTTATATGTGTAACTGAAAATTTTATTTGAACCATATTGATAAAGGCATATTGTGAAAGGGCCTACAGCTTCTGAGAAGAAACTAGGTCCCTGGGAGGCAGGGGGAGAAGGCAAGTCAATGTACTCCAGAGAGGCGAGTGGGTCATTTGCGAGATATGAGGGCAGCCTCCCCCCACACCCTGTCCATCTCATAAATATTCCCTCTCCATCAGCCTCTGGGTAGAAATTAGTGAGTGCCTGGAAAAGGCACAGGAAGAGGGGCTAGGAGATCTTGGAAGAGGAGGAGAATTCCAGGTTCATTGCCAAGTTGGCCCTGCAGGTAGGAACTACAGCCGAGATGGAGGAGGGGTCTTCCGGTGGAGGTTCTGTGTGAGCAAAGACATAGAGCAGGGACATGAAAAAACCAAGCATGGATTTCTCATGGAGTACAGGATCTACAAGGAAATACCTGACTGGTTTGAAAACTCCACTGGGGTGTTCAGTAGGCCCTCCAAATTTAGAAAGAGACAGAGGTAGATAGCTGTGGTTGAGGAGACTTTGACTCATGGCAACCTTATAGACAACAGAGTGAAATGTTGCCCTGTACTGCGTCATCCTCATGATCGCTGGCATATTGGAATCCATCATTGCAGCTGTTGTGCCAAACCATCTCACAGAGGGTCTCCCTCACCCTCAGTGACCCTCTAGGTCACCAAACATAATGTCATCCTCCACCAATTGATCCCTTCTAATGATATGTCCAAAGAAGCTCAGTGAACTGAAATACAGAGGAAGGCAAGTGACCTGTCCAAGTTCACACAGCGAGAAAGAGGGAAGCCAGAATGTTTTACTGTGATCCATAAGGTTTTCTTTGGCTAATTTTCAGAAGTAGATCACCAGGCCCTTCTTCTTAGTGTCTCTTAGGATGGAAGCTCTGCTGAAACTTGTCCACCATGGGTGCCCCTGCTGGAATTTGAAATACCGGTAGCATAGCTTTCAGCATCAGAGAAACACACAAGCCTCCACAGTATGACAAACTGACAGAAGGGTGGTGGCCTTCAAACTTAGTATGTCCCCCAAATAGAACTGACATCCTCATTCTACTTGCAGACGTGTGCCTTGCAGCAATGACAAACCCACCTCCCAGGTGCTCCGAACACCTTAGAGTCAGCTTTGACTCTTCTTTATTCTAGTCCCACTTCCAATCCATTGCGAGCACTGTGTGCTCGAATTTCAAAATATTTTGAGACTCTAAACTCTTCTTGCCATGTCTACCGCTTTAACCATGGTTTGAGCCCCCACCAGCTCTCCTCTGGCTCAATCCAGTAGCCTCCCAGTGGGGTTTTGTCTCAAGCGTCTCTTTCTCAGTAAAATCTTCCCTGATGATCCTATTTTAAATTGTAATCTCCACCCCATAGCACTTTCTATTTCCTTCCCTGCCTTGTGTCTCTGTATAGTATCCCTCATCATTTAATATGTGCTGTTGAGGTGGCCCCTGACTCATGGTAACCGCATGCGCAACAGAACAAAACGCTGCCTGGTCCTGCACCATCCCCATGATCAGTTTCGGATCAGACCGTTGTGATTCACAGGCTTTTCACTGGCTGATTCTCGAAAGTAAGTCGCCAGGTGTTTCTTCATAGTCTGTCTTAATCTGGAAACCCTGCTGAGACCTGTACAGCATCATAGGAGCACACAAGCCTCCATTGACAGGTGGTGGCTATGTTTGACGTGAATTGGCCGGGAATCAAAGGAGAGAATTCTGTCACTGAACCACCAACGACCCCTCATCATCTGGTATAAAACCCACTGCCATCGAGTCAATGCTGACTCACAGCGACCCCACAGGGTTTCCAAGGCTATAAATCTCTTTGGAGCAAACTGCCATGTCTTTCTCCTGCGGAGCTGCTGTGGTTTCGAACTGATGACCTTTGGTTCACAGTCGAGTGCTTTAACCACTGCACCACCAGGGCTCCTTCATCATCTAATATACCATATAACATATTTAGTTTAAAAAATTATGGTTATTATCTGTCTCTTCTAGAATATACGTTCATTGAGGGCAGGGATTTTCATCTGTTTTATTCACTGCTGTATCTCCAGAGCCTAGAACAGTGTCTCGCATTGAGTAGGTGCTCAATGAATACGTGTTTAATGAGTTCATGGGTGGGTTTAGTTGGAGCCAGGTCCTGGGAGGCTTCACTGATGCACTGGGGTCTCTAAGCTTGTGTCCTACCCTCTAGTTTCCACCCTGCATCCTAGCGTGTATCAGCAGAGCCCCTGCACATGTCTGAGGCAATCAGTATGCCATCCTGTAGCTCTGAATTAGTAATGTCACGCGCCATGGA
The DNA here is from genome assembly GCA_030035585.1 of Dugong dugon. Taxonomy (NCBI): domain Eukaryota; kingdom Metazoa; phylum Chordata; class Mammalia; order Sirenia; family Dugongidae; genus Dugong; species Dugong dugon. Next base: position 26,100,776 of record CM057476.1, on the reverse strand, counting down.
GTCAACCCTAAATGGGGAATTTGGAAGAGGAATAGCTCTGGGGTTAATTTGAATGTATTTCCATGTCTCAAAATCAGCACATTCTAGGAAAAAGGAATCTGCTCTGCATAGTAAATGGTATTTGGCGCTTAGCCTCTTTTTTCAAGTAAGACCAGGGTCTTCTGTCTTTTTGATTGAGGATGGCGGTGCCAAGAGGAAGGGATCTGTGGCGCAGTGTTAATTGGTGGCGACTAATTAGGCTTAGTCTGTGAAGTCTCCCAGCCCATAAGCCATTGGTGCTTTGGTTTAGTCTTGTGATGATCACTGTCATTTTCCAAAGTGCCTCCACCTTTGATAAGCAGCAGTGACATATAGCCAATTGTACCTCCAGGGATCTCTCCCAAGGAGGGTAGAGGAGAAGACTGTTTTAGAGTTAGGGTTCCATATTTTAATGGTCCAATTACAAATTTTAGGGCACATAGCTCTGGGTTCAAATCCTGGCTCAGCCACTTCCTAGCTGTGGAACTGTGGGAGAGTCACGTGACCCTGCTGGGCCTATAATCTGTAAAATAGAGATCCTAGTGATTTACTCCCAGATTTCTCCGGAGGATTAAAAGTAATCATCAGGGGAAGGGATGTAGGGACTTTTAAAAATATTTTGATGAAAATATACACAACAAATCATACAGCCATTCAGCAATTTTTACGCATTCAGTTCAATGACAATGGTTACTTACTTCACATTGTGTCACTGTTCTCGCTGTTTCTGCCCATATGGCTTCCCCACCGTTAACTTAGACTCTCTGCCCCTTTAAGGATCTCATCTGCATTTTAGAGTTACTGTTGTCCATCTGATCTCATATAGATAATTCTTTAAAAGAGCCCAATGCTCAAGGCAGACAGTCTCTATTAATTCAACTAAACTGTTGTTTAAAGATGACTGTATGGGATACTTTCAGCTCAAGGTTTAAAAGTTGTTTCCAGACAATGTATTCAGGGGTTGCTCCAGTCTCAATGTATTCAGTCAGTCTGGTTTCCCATAAGAATTTAAAATTTTGTTCCACAGTTTTACTCCTTTTGATCAAGATCCTTCTATTAGTCCTTGCTTAAAACATTCAGTAATGGTAACTGGGCACCATCCATTTTTTTATGGTCTCATGCAAAGGAGGCAGTAGTTCATGGAAGCAATTAATCCTGTAGTTCATTTCCTTCTCTGATTCCTGGGTCTCCTTCTTGCTTTGTTTCTCCAGGAATAGAGATCAATTGTGTCTTGAGTGGCCGCTGGTAATCTTATAAGACCCCAGGCACTGAGGATATAGTGACTTTCATTTAATAGTGACTGTGGTTAAGCATGTGCTGGCAGCATTTGTAGATACCCCAAAAGGACCAGTTGAATGGACATTTGAATGCATGAGTGATTGTTAGATGAACAAACGAATGGATGCAATTCAGAAGTTAAGGATAGACAGTTTATGCCCAGTGAAGAAAGATGGCAGGACTTGGGGTTGCTTGATCTTTAGGCATTAAAGGTATGGAGGCTGTTCATGAAGAATCATAAACTTGAAGCATTCTTAAGTATCAGGGCTTGAGGAAGTGTTTGCAAGCCTTCCTGTTTTGAAGGTGAGTGGAATTAAGGCTCAGAGAGGGGAAATGATGCGGTCAAGGACACACAGCAAATCAAGGGCAGAGTTCAGAGTTCAGAGTTCTCACCCCAGTCCTAAGCACAGGTGTCCTTCCCATAACAGATGGGAGAGAAAGGAGCAGAGTCCAGACGTGTGGGTCAAGCATCGGGCTCAGAAGGAGAAGGAGGAAATACATTACACTTTGAAAGCTCCCTCCCAACATCAGCTACAGGCCTGGGGGCTCCCTGTGGCCAAGGATGAAAAAGGAGAAATCTCATGAGGGGTCAAAGAGAGGCAAGAAAAGGAAGGCACTGTAATTAATAACCATCAGTGATAGATCATGTGGGGTAAGCACTGAGACGCCTATTGATCAGAGAAGTAAGTACAAATTGCTGCCAAGTGTCACTTTGGCCCTGGGTCAATATACCTCCATATACAAAGAAGCTAGTAGCTGTTGCTGATACTTGGAATGTCTTAATCACTGTGGCCAGGAGAGCTTGCACCTCTCGAAGATAGATCTGCATTGTGAGCAACTCTAGTGTAGATACTGTTTTCATTCATTCATTGGTTCATTGGTTCATTCGTTCATTCACTCATTCAACAAATTCTAAGTACTTACTTCATTCCACCATCACCCATTTGTCAGTTTATTTGTCAGCCACTGTGGTGGCTTGCAAGTTGCTATGATGCTGGAAGCTGTGCCACCAGTATTTCAAATACCAGCAGAGTCACCCATGGTGGATGGGTTTCAGCAGAGTTTTCAGACTAAGACAGACTAGGAAGAAAGGCCTGGTGATCTACTTCCAAATGAAAACGCTATGGATCACAGAATATTGTCCAAGACTTTAACTCGCTTACTTTGGACACATCATCAGGAGCGACTGATTGCTGGAGAAGGACATGTTTGGTAAATTGGAGGACCAGCAAAGGCAAGAGGAACCTTCAATGAGGGCTTGACACAATCATTGCAACAATGGACTCAAACATACCAATGATCACGAAGATGGTGCAGGACAAGACAACATTTTGTTCTGTTATACATGGGGTCACCATGAGTCGGGGCCAACTTGACGGCAACTAACCACAACTACATGCCAAGTATATTCGTTTCTTAAGGTTGCCGTAGCAGAGTACCACAAAGTAGGTGGCTTAAAACAACAGAAATGTATTCTCTCACAGTTCTGGAGGCCAGAGGTCTGAAATCAAGGAATCAGCAGAGCCTTGCTCTCTCTGAAGGCTCTAAGAGAGCCTCCTTTTTGACTTTCCCAGCTGCTGTCGTTGCTGGCAACTCCTGGTGTTCCTTAGCTTGTTGGTGCATGATCTCGTTTTCTACTTCTGTGTCCACATGGCTGTCTTTCCTCTGTGTATGTCTGTGTCTCTGTGTCTTTGTGTCTCTAAATCTCCCTTTCCTTATAAGGACACCAGCCATTGTACAGGTACTCCCCGACTTATGACGGGATTCCGTTCTGACAACTCCATCGTAAGTTGGTTCTGGCATAATATATCTTTCTATTCGTTTTCATTATTATTGACTTTTATCATCAATATCTTTATAAATCTGATCTTTATTTGTCTTTGGGGATTGGAAGCATTACATACAAACTTACAGGTATATTTGAATATATACTTACATGCCCATTACTAATGATAAGATGGACCAAAAAAAAACCAAAAACCAGATGGTCCTAAGTGTGGTTTGTTGTAACTCGAATATGTTGTAAGTCAGGGACTACCTGTATTTAGGGCCCACCGTAATCCATCATGACCTCACCTTAACTTGATTACATCTGCAAATACCCTATTTCCAAATATGGTCACAGTCACAGATTCCAGGTGAACATGAATTTTGGGGGGCAGTATTCAACCCAGCACACCAAGCTTCTTCAAGGTGCTGGGATAGAGCAATGAACAAGAGGGCAATCCTTGCCCTGGCAGGGTTTCCCTTGTACTGGGGGAGGAGACTATAAACAAATAAATAAATGAGATCATTTCAGATAAGGGTGAAGGCTGAGAAGAAAAGTCACACAGAGTAGGGGGGAGTCTCGCTGAGACTGGATGATCCTGAAAGGCTTCCCTGAGGAGGTGACATCTGTGCTGAAAGCTAAATGCTAAGAAGGAGCCATCCCCTGGGACACAAGTGGAAAGAAGAGTGCTCCAGACATAAGGAGCAGCATGTGCAAAGGCCCTGAGGTGGAAATGAGCCTGGAGTGTTGAAGGAACAGAAAGGAGACTAGGGACAGTAGCAGGGTATGAGGCTGGAGAGGTGGGAAGGAGTGAGATGGTGCAGCAACTTTCTCCAGAGTGAGGAGCTGACTGTTCTAAGTGGGATGAGGCCATTGCAGGGGGACCAGCTGTCCCCTTTCAGTGTGGGCTTCTGAGCAACAAGGGCTTTCTCCTGGAGTGAGGGATAGGCCTCTTGTAGGAGTCCAGCAGATTCAGCCCTGCCATGGACTCACTGTGGGCAAGCTCATCCCTCTCACTGGACCACTGATTCTTTATTCACAAAGTGCAGGACTTGGGCTCATGCCTCCCAGATCTGTGATTCTGGCATCCTTGCAAGGATAGGTGATTCCAACATGCACCCTCAGCCCACTTTTTGTATCACATTACCAGCCTGGCCCCTGAAAGCATTTGAGTTTGCAACCATTATCCACAGGTGGGACAACCCTGGCCATAGGGTCATGAAGCTGCTGTTCTGGGGACCCCACTCCATGAGTGGCAGCTGACCACCCTGAGGGCAGGAGGCCAGCAGAGAACCCAGGGGACACTTGAGGGCATCCTTTCGTTCAGGGTCACCCATTCCCTCAGCCCTGGGTCTCTTCTTATTGGGCCCCAGGTCTCAGAGGCCAGATGTGACCCAGGGAAATCAACTAGTGTGACCCCTCACACTTTGGGGACTAAACCACAGATTCTTGGCCAGCACAGGCCCATGCCTGGGAGGACACAAGCCCCTCTGGGCGATGTTGGGTAAACCGAGCTCCATCCACCAGTCTCTGTATCTGAGGAATGAGGGGAGACAGTGAGCATGGTGGGTAGGGGAGGAAGAGCAAACTCTAGAAGATGTTTGTGCTTGTGTGCATATCTCTGTGTGGGCATGGCTGAAGGGAGAAGTCCATTGCACATACACACACAAGAGACTTGTGTGCACGGGTGAGTGTGAACCGAAGGGCCGAGAAGGCAGGGGCTGTGCCTGTTTCATACACTGCCGGGTTCCCAGCACGGGCACTTGTGAGTGACCCATGTTTGCAGAGTGAATGAATAAATGTGTGCTCATGTGTAAGCATTGAAGTCCTCTGTTTTCTAACTTGACAATCTGTTCTGTGAGCTTCCTGTCCAGGCACTACGTTGAGAAAAGACTTGGAATCACCATAACACATCGCTGTTTCTTTTCATTATTTATTTTAAAATTGTTGTCGACGGACAGCACACATATGGAAAAGCTCACACATCATCAGTCTACATCTTGATGAATTTTCACAAAACTAACACCCAAGTAAGCAGCACCCAGATAAAGATGTAGAAAGTTGCCAGTGCCCATGAGCTTCTTCGTGTCCCATTCATTCACCTTCCAGATGGGTGACCACTCTCTCCTCGCTTGTAACAACATAGGCCAGTTCCGCCCGTCTTTGTACTTCCATAAGTGGAATTGTGCAACAGGTATTCATTTGTGTCTGGCTCCTTTCATTCAATATATGTTATAGGCTGGTTTTTTTTTTACGTTTGTAGAGCAGGAGTTGGCAAATTTGTTCTGAAAAAGGCCAGAAAGTAAACACTTTAAGCTCTGTGGGCTATACAGTTTCCGCCGTGACTACTCAACCCTGCTATTGTAGCACAAAAGCCACTACAGACAAGATGTAAATAAAAGGACACAGCTGTGTTCCAGTAACACTTGATTACAAAACAGGAGGTGGCCGGACTTGCCCTGAGGGCCGCATTTGCCGAACCCTGTTATATAGTATACCATTCTGGGAATATAGCACAATTTATCCATCTAACTGTAGTGGACATTTGGGGAGTTCCTGGTTTTAGGCTATTACAAAGAGGGCTGTTGTGAACATTCTTACACGTGTCTCTTGGAACACAGATGTAGTCATTTTTGTTGGGTGTATACCTAGGCGTCTACCACCCATCTGTCAGTTTGTCATACTGTGGTGGTTTCCATGTCGCTGTGATGCTGGAAGCTATGCCACTGGTATTTCGAATACTAGCAGGGTCATCCATGGTGGACAGGTTTCAGTAGGGCTTCCAGACTAAGACAGACTAGGAAAAAAGGCCTGGCAATCTACTTTTGAAAATTAACCAATGAAAACCCTACGGATCACACCAGAATATTTGTCCAATATAGCACTAGAAGAAAAGCCCTAGGTTGGAAGTTCCTGAAAATGCACCGTGACCACAGCAATGGTTGTGAAGATGGTGCAGGCCAGGCAATGTTTCATTCTGTGGTACATGGGTTGCCAGGAGTAGGAGCTGACTTGATGGCAACTAACAACAACATACCTAGGCGTGGTGCTGGCATGTGTTCAGTTTTAGTGGGTCTTGCCACGTGAGCGGAGTCCCTGGGTGGTGCAAATGGCACTCGTTAGAGCTCAGCTACTAACTGAAAGATTGGTGAGTTGAGTCAATTATGAGGTGCCTTGGAAGAAAGGCCTGGCTATCTCCTTACGAAAATCCAGCCATTGAGAACTCTATGGAGCAGTTCTATTCTGACACACATGGGGTCACCATGAGTCAGAACTGACTTGACAGCAACTGGTGTGTTGTGTGGTGTGCCGAATAAATGACAGTAGCACCTGTTGGTTCTTAATTGAGCTTTCAAGTGTTCATACCATGAAGTTATGTTCTTCCCTTGCTGAGCACTGTCATGCCAGTAGGTACCTTGAACAGGCCCCACTTATTACGGTCCCTGGGACCAGCTCTCAGAGGCTACAGCTTCTCTGGAGGAATGCAGGGACACAGTCACCAGCTCGCATGACACCTGGTTGGGCTGATCCATTCTGCAGCGTGGACTTGAGGGGCAAGTGATGCAACGGCTCAGGCCCAGCTCAGAGGAGTTAACCTTGACAAGAGGCTTTATGAGCTGGACTCCTCTCTTTGGTACAAGATCTTTCCTGCCATTATATAAGCATTTCCTTTACCATAACAACCGATATCCCATGGCAAGCAAAGAAGGCTTGACCTACATGATGAAAGGTGTCTTAGTCATCTAGTGCTGCTCTAACAGAAATACCACAAGTGGATGGCCTCAACAAACACAAATTTATTCTTTCACAGCCTAATAGGCTACAAGTCCAAATTCAGGGCATCAGCTCCAGGAGAAGGCTTTCTCTGTTGGCTCTGGAGGAAGGTCCTTGTGAAGCATCAGTCTTTCCTTGGTCTGGGAGCATCTCAGTGCAGGAACCTCAGGCCCAAAGGACTTGCTCTGCTCTCGGCACTGCTTTCTTGGTGGTATGAGGTTCCCATGTGTCTCTGCTTGCTTCTCTCTTTTATACCTCAAAAGAGATTGGATTAAGGCACTATCTAATCTTGTAAACTTTTCAGTATAACCTCATCACAGTGATAGAATTTACAACACATAGGGAGATCACATATAACCTCATCCTAGTGATAAAGTTTACAACACATAAGGAAATCACATCAGACTACACAATCATACAAGACTGGGAATCACGACCCAGCCAAGTTGACAGATACTTTGGGATGACACAATTCAATCCATGACAAAAGGAAAGTTGGGTCTTTACTAGGGCTGGTTGGAAATAACCACGGGTGTCTTTTTCTAAACTAGATGACCAGTTTAGTGAACCTCATTGTTGTGGGTTGAATTGTATTCCCCCTAAAAGTTACATTGAAGTCCTAACCCTGGTACCTGTGAATAAGGCCTTTGTTGATGTGATCAAGATGTGATCAAGTTAAGATGAAGTCATTAGGATGAGCTGTGATCCAATATGACTGGTGTCCTTATAAGAATAGAAGAAAAGACCCAGAGACACAGAGGGAAGATGGCATGTGAGGGGAGGCAGAGACTGGATGGAGGTGTCTACAAGCCAAAGAAGACCAAAAATTGCCAGGAACCATAAAAAGCTAGAAAGAGGCAAGGAAGGATCTTCCCCTAGAGCCTTCAGCAGGAACATGGCCCTGCCAGCACCTTGACTTCTCATTTCCAGCCTCCAAAACTGTGAGACAATATATGTCTATCGCTTTAAGTCACCCAGTTTGTGGTATTTTTACTATGGCAGCTCTAGGTAACTCATACACTCATGTTACTGAGCATCTCTGTTTTAAAATCCTCCCTCCAATCCCTCTGAGGCAGTTCAGCCCAGAAAGCCAGTTTGTATGGCTTCAGATTTTTGTAACCACCAGCTGTCAGCATACCAGCATGGTGGTTGAACCAATGCATCTGAGTTCAAATCCTGCCTGGACCATTTACTGTCTGTGTGATTTGGGGTAAGGACTCAATAGTACACGTCATCTCATCTATTTCCCTCAAAGACAGTATGAAGCAGGAACTATTATTATTCCTGTATTACAGACAAGGAAACTGAGGCTTAAGGAAATTAAGAACTGGCTTGAAGACACACCCACGTTTGAACCCTGAAATCTAAGTTTAAAGACCATGTGTAGCTCTTAACTACCAGTTCCAGTTATTCAGCAACACGGTTTCCTTTGGAAAAGCCACCATTTTGTGCTCTCAGATCCCTGAACTGGGCTAATCAGGAGCAATCTCCTTTTCTTAGAGAAATAACTCAAAGTTGGATGCAGTCTCTATGGAAAAAGTGAGTTCCCTCCAAATTCTTATAACGAGACAGTTGGCGCTGAGACCAGAATGTTGAGGTCTTTTGAGGAGACGGCACCTCTTAGTAAATGGAGATACATAATTTTTTTTTTTTTTCCTCAGCAAAGAACCTGTTGTTTCAAACTTCTCATAACTGGGTTGCTGTTCACATGCTAGCGTGGAGGGAACTTTTTGTGCCTTTGGTCATCTGTGAGAAGATGAACTCCATCGATTTGGAACATCAAGTTGGTAAGAAATAAAACTTGTCTTTTCAAATGTATTTCCACTTCCTCAGAAATAAGAGATCATTGTTTGAAAACATTAAAGTCACATGATCCAATATCAAATGTCAGATCTAAAAAGTTGATGATCCTCAATCAACTCTCCCTGTTTTACATAGTGATGCTTCCTTGTGGTAATGAATTAATCAAGTGTGCCTACCACTTTTGTTGACATCACCTAGCGAGTAGGCCCATAGTGTTCACCTGTGGAAGAGAAGAGGTGGATTTCTGGCGGGGTGTGTTGTGAATTAACATGGTTTAAAAGCAGTCACCACCGCCAGTCTGTCAGTTTGGCACGCTGCGGTGGCTTGTGTGTCATACTGTGGTGGCTTGCTGTGATGCTGGAAGCTATGCCACCAGTATGGCAAATATCAGCAAGATCACCCATGGTGGACAGGTTTCAGCAGAGCTTCCAGACTAAGACCGACAAGGAAGAAAGGCCTAGTGATCTACTTTTGAAAATTAGCCAGTGAAACCCTATGGGTCACAATAAAACATAGTCTGATATAGTGCTGGAAGATGAGCCCCCTAGGTTGGAAGGAACTAAGAATATACAGTGGCCACAGCAATTGACAGAAACACACCAATGACCATTAATATGACGCAGGAATGGGCAATGTTTCATTCTGTTGTACATATGGTCACCCTGGAGTTGAAGATGGCTTGACTGCAACTAATAACAACAGAAGCAGCCAGGAAGGGTAGGTCCAAACTCCTACCAGAAGATTGTCCTGTGTTCAAGTCTTATTCTTTGAGCAACAGGTACCGAGGAGGCTTTTACATCAATGTGGAAGAAAACCAGGATGGGGCCCCACAAAGCAAGAAGCAGATGTTTACCTCCATTGGGCTACTAAGTTTGGGAGAGGCATGTTATGGAGTAACTCAGAGGCCAAGTTCACAGCTGGGGAAGGGCCAGAAACTGCAGAGTGACCTGTGGATCCTGGAACATCAAATGACCCTATGCCTGAGACCCTGAGGCCAAGAATACAGGAAAGTACCACAAAAAGGCCCCACAGCAGATGCCAACAGGGAAGACCCCACCTTCTCAGCCAGCATCAGTATGGAGAAGGGCATTTTTAAATGGGGTCTCTGTGGCCTGAGGTAATTCCTATTTCCATTGTCATTTTCCAACTGGGACTTTGCTAAATAACACATTCTGTTTATTAAGCATTTCTGAGAGCTCAGGGTAGGTAGCCAGCTAAGAGGTGGAGCAAACCCTTGCCTACCTGCCTTGTTGCTCCAACAATCAACATTTGGGAACCATAGCAGCTCTCCACCTCCAACCTTGGCCTGGCTTCTGAAGTAACCTTATGAAACCAATTCACCCAGCCCCTCAGTCCTCAGATTCACCCTCAGCCTGAGGTCCAGGCCTTCAGTAATGAGCAGCCTGGGTGGCAAATGAGGTTTGGAGTCGAAATCCATCTGAGGCCTCTCTCTCAGCCAATGTCTACAGCTCAATAATTGCTTCCTCTTTCCTGTTGTATTCAGGTTCAAGAGGAGTGGTGAGCCCCTCCAGCATCATTATGCAAATGGAGGCTCACTCTGTTCCAGAGGCATATAGAATATGTAAATTTATGGCTGTGGTAGAGGCTGCTTAAGACAGAAGATTTCTCAATGATGAAATTAGATTTTCTGGAAAGAGGCTTCCGAGGACCTGTCTCCGTTCCCCCTGCCTTGTGCTATGCTGTAGCCACCAAAGCAGTGCTCTGGGAAATAATTAACTGAATTACAGGCTCAAACCTATTTAAAAAAATAAAAAGGAAGGAGAGATAGACCAGGTTTCACGAGGCCATAACAAATCCATGTTTTACAGAATGTGTCAACAGGACCAGGGTGGGCAGCAGCGTCAGTGCCCTGGTTAGCAGGAGGGATTGACATGGGTGAGAGAACTTCAGCATCACCCCTGTGTTCCCTGCTGGCGGCTGTGGCATCTCCCTGTGAGGGGGGCAAGGATGGGGAGGATGGGCAGGTCTGTGGCCCCCAACTTTGGCATCAACTCTTGCATTGCTGCTTTTATCTGCTTTACATATTTACCTTCTCATGATTTTGTTAGAAGGAAGTGTTACGTGGTGAAAATTACAAAATCATTCATCTAGACCAGTAGTTCTCAAACTTGAGTGTGCATTGGACTACCCAGAAAGTCTAGTTAAATACAGATTGCTGGGTTCCAGAGATTCAGATTAAGTCAGTCTGGAGAAGGCTTGAGAATTTGCATTTCTAACAAGCGCACTCACCACTGTCTGTCAGGTGGTCATACTGTGATGGCTTGCATGTTGCTATGATGCTAGAAGCTCTGCCACTGGTGTTTCAAATACCAGCAGAGTCACCCATGGTAGACAGGAATCAACAGAGCTTCCAGACTAAGAAAGACTAGAAAGAAAGACTTGGTGATCTACTTCTGAAAATCAGCCAGTGAAAGCCCTGTGGATCACAACAGAATATTGTCTGCTGGAAGATTAGCCCTCTAAGTTGGAAGGTGCTCAACATACACAGCGGCTGCAACAATGAACTCTAGTATACCAATGACCATCTAGATGGTGCAGAATTGGAAAGCATTTCTTTCTGTTGTACATGGGGTCGCTGTGGGTTGAAGTTGACTCAATGGCCACTAACAACGACAATAAGCTCACAGGCAATGCTGTTGGTGCTGGTCAGGGAATGCGCTTTGAGAATCACTGCCCTAGACTAAAGTCTTCTTTTGACAGATGGGGAAAACTGAGGCCCAAATTGTTACGTGGCTTGCCAAAAGTCACACCGTGGAGCCAAGACTTGGGGTGCAGCTCTGATTCTTTCCATCATCCTCATCATTGTCATGATGATCACCAGGCACTGTGCTAAGGCCCTCATACACCTTACTTCATTTAGCCCTCAGTGCAGTTCTCCAGGGAGCTGCTACTATTAACCCTAAAAAGGAAACTGAGGCTCAACTTTAAGTTGCTTCACCCCTTGAAACTCAGGTTTCTCATCTGTAAAATGGAGAGTTCTGACCTTTCAGAATTTTGGGGAGAATTCAATGAGATTTTACATATAATGTGCTTAGCACAGAGCCTAGCCCATAGCAGCAGCTAAATTATTAGATATAATAATAATAATATAATAATTTATTTGTCTAATACATGTCCCAACTACTGGTTAAAAGGTTGGTGATTCCGATCTACTAAGAGGCATCTCAGAAGAAATGCCTGGTCATCTGCTTGCAGACTTTTACAGCCTTGAAAACCCTGTGGAGTACAGTTCTACTCTGCACCACTGGGCAGAGTCAACTCAATGGTAACTAACAACAACAACAACGTAATTCTGGAAGATGAGCCCTCTAGGTTTGAAGGCACTCGAAATACACAGTGGCCGAAACAATGGACCTTGAGCACACCAACGATCATGAAGATGGTGCCAAGGGGAAAAAAAAAATCTGTTGCCATTGAGTCGATTCCAACTCATAGAGACCCTGTAGACAGAGTAGAACTGCCTCACACAGTTTCCAAGGAGGGGCTGGTGGATTCGAACTGCCCACCTTTTGGTTAACAGCCAAACGCTTAATCACTGTGCCACCAGGGCTCCCAGAAGATGGTGCAGGACTGGGCAATGTTTCATTTTGTTGGATGTGGGGTTGCCATGAGTCCGAGACAACTTGACAGCAACTAACAACAATAACCTAATAATAATAATATATCTATTATAATATATATTACATGTAAGATGTAATACATTATTAGACAACAATATATCTATTATATATGTAATAATAATTGATATAATAATAATAGTTATTATTATAATTGTCATTAATCTAATTGTGGGGATTGGGAAACAGAGTGGGGTCTTGGAGTAGGCTTAGGGTGAGCAATTTGAGGATCTAGATTCCAGTCCTGAGTCCTATGTGTACCTGTTGTGACACTTGAGGGCATGTCACCCACCTCTCTAAGATCTAGTTCTTGCAAAAGTTATGGGTAGAACTTGATGGCCCAAGGATACTTCCGGCTGCACAATTGTCTGACTCTATGATTCTAAGAACGTGCCCATTTCCATCCCCACATTCCCCCGGCATGGGTCTTATCCCTTCTCTCTTGGCCCCCCTGAATCTGGCCTCCCCCCAGCCACTCCACCATTCTAAAATTCTCAAATGGCAAATGGTTACTGTGTTCTCCCACTCCAAGCCTCCCATAGCACCCTATTTCCTTTCCTTAGATCAAGTCCAAGTGCCTCAGGTTGTCACTCAAAGGCCTTCAGGGTCTGGTCCCTCCCAGACTCTCACCTCCTGCCTCTCCCTCTTCCACTTTATTTTCCAATAACACATGGAAGTGCTCATTGACCCTCAGGCACCAGGCTATTTCCTGCCTCCATCCCTCTGCTCTTGCCATGTCTTCTGCCTGGTACCCCGTCTCTGCCCTCCCTCTCTTTCTTTGCCAAACTATTTAACCTCTGGTGCTCAGGTCAGATATCATCTGCCCTGGGAAGACTTCCCTCATCCCACCTTTTTCCTGTCTCCTCCTGCAGGGGAGGATCAGGCACCTCCTCTGAGCTGCCTGTAGGTAACTCATTCTAGCACTTTCCGCTTTGCATTGTAATGGTCCACTGACTTTATTTTCCACTGGACAGTCACTAGTTTGATGGAGGAGATCACCTTATTCATCAGGCTTTTTGGAAATTTTTCTATTTTGTTGTTGGCTTTACTTGCTGGGCTATAAGCCCCATGAGTGCAGGAGTCTTACCTACTTTTTATGCCACTGTAATTGTAGCAGCTTACACCATGCCTGGGACATAGTAGCTGTTCAGTCATTGAATTAATATACCAGAAATCTCTGCCCATTTTCACAGATGTCTTATTAACTGTTATAACCCTGCGTCCTACCAAAACATTAGCTCAGGAAATATTTGTGAATGAACTTTAATAAAATGAATGACTTCATATCTAACTGTATCAGTCAGTTATGGCTGCATAACAAACAGTCACTAATCTCAGTTGCATAAAACAATAAGCGTTTGTTTCTCATCTGGCTTCATTCTGCAAGTCAGCTGAGGCAGCTAGGAGCTGAGGTTGGGATCTGCTTTACGTCTGTCATCCTCCGTGGACCAGCAAGTTAGCTGGAGCACATGACGGCATGCTATGTGAGGGCAGATGTGTAAGAGAAAAGTGGAAACATGCAAGGCCTCTTAAGTTCTCATCTTGGAACTGGCACGCTGGCGCTTCCAGCCATATTTCACTGGCCAAAGACAGGCATATGGTCAAGATCAAAGTGAAGAGACAAGGCGTGTACCCTCCAGGGGGAGGGGCTGTAAAACCACATAGCAAAAAGTGAGGGTACAGGGAGAGGTGAAAAACTGGGGTCAATAATTCAGTCTCCTCCAATGGCCGACCCAACTGTCTCTGCCATGGCTCATGGCACATAGCACCCACTAGTTATGAGCCCTTAGACAAATGGACCCCGTGTGGACTCTCCAGATGGTCTCTCCCATTTCCAAGACCCTCAACATCTTTGTGCTTACTGCTTTTTGCACCCCCTTTCATCCTCCACCCTGTAATTGTCAGTGATGAGCCCAAGCCCTCATTAAATAATCGCCCAGTCCTACCCCACAGGCATTGCCACCTGGGGGTATGTCATAGCACACCCCCAGCCTGGGATGCTGCACAGGGCATCTTCCTCCCCATCCTTGGTCATTCTTGTGGTCCATGGTGCCTGTGCCAAGGCTCTCTAACCCTCCATGCTTAATGCATGAGCTCCATGTTCTCCCCGCAGCCAGCCGCTGCAGACAGATTCGCTCAGCATGAGAATGGCCATGAAATCAGACAGCACAGGAAGCAGCCTCCCCCGCCCCAGCAGCCTTCCAATTGTTATGACGCGGCCCTGCTTCCACTCACTTCCAGTTTTGTAATCTCTTTTTATTAATGTGCCGGAGGCCAAGAAAAATGCATTTGTAATTTCCCCTTAATGGCTGCTGGAACTTCTAGCTTTCTTTCTGAGCATTTGTTTATGGTGTATACACACATACACACACACACACACTCACTTTCACACACGAGGTCAGGGTGAATTGGTGGCAAGACAGTGGGTGTCAAAGGACAGACACAGAGTCTGGAATATTTAAGCAGGAAGGGGGCTGAGTCCAACGGCTGCCACACTGTGTTCCCAGAGCCCTGGACACCTCAAAATGACATCAGGGAGCCTACAGGGTGAGAAGAAGGGGGCAGTGGCAGCCCCTCCCTGGACCTCACTTCCGTCAGAATATCTTCTTTGGATACTGTAGTTCTGCATAAGCTTGTTTGGAAAGGGCTCCAGAGCTATGCAAAATGGTCAGTAATCCTCATTACCCCTTGTTTCACAGAGTCACTGTGAGTCAGAATTGACTTAACGGCAATGGGTTTGGGTTTTTTTTTTTTTTTAGTTTGTTTCACAGAAAGGGAAGCCAAGGCTCAGAGAGCCTGTGATTCATACAAAGTCACAAAATGAGTCAGGGGGCACCTGGTGGCTAGAGTCCTAGTCTCTGGACTCCAAACTGGATAGACTTTGCCTGATGGACGTCTTCACTTAAATGATTTTATATATTTTTTTTTCATCTCCCTAACAAGCTGACTGAAGTCCCTGAGTGGTATAAATGATTAACACGTTCAGCTGCTAACCAAAAGGTTGGGAGTTTGAGTCTATGCAGAAGTTCCTTGGAAGAAAGGCCTGGTGATCTACTTCTGAAAAACCAGCCATTAAAAACCCTATGGAACACAGTTCTACTCTAACACCTGTCAGGCCACCATGAGTTGGAATCGACTTGACAGCAACTGGCTTGTTCTTGTTTTCACAAGTTGACCACGGGTGCTTGTGTTAAAGGGAAAAAGCAATGGTGGGGAGAGCTCCTTTTCTGCAAAGGAAATTAATATTTACTGAGCACCGAGCTTGTGCAAGACACTGGACTGCAAGTGCTTTAGATACATGGTATCTAACCAAAGACTCACCACTTGGTGGGAATGATCATATTCCACTTTACAGATGAAGAAGTTGAGGTTTGGATGAGTAAGCAACTTCTTCAAGGACACATGGCTAGAAAGTTGTGGAAATGGAATTTGAACCCAGGTTGACCGACTGCTAAAGAGTTAACAAAGTTTCAAAGTGCTTAGCTCCTCATGGGTCCTTAAGAGACAGAGTAATTGCCTGCTGCCGTGGATTGAGGGCTTACCTAGAGCCTGGCATATACTGAGTGCTTTATGTGTAGGGCTGTCAGGTACAGTTGTTCAGGGTGTGTACTGCAGAAGAATTCTCAGCCAAAAAGACATGTGACAGCTGAACTCAGCCTGTGAGTTGCTCATCAAACCCTAGTGGCACAAGGCTGCATCCACCTAGAGAAAAGGGCTGCCATTTTCTAATTCATACAAAGGCACTGTATGTGTGAGCTGCTATCCTGTTTCCACACATGATCTCATACTCCTATAGTTTTGGGGACAGCTTTATTACTATACCCATTTTAAGGTCAAGGAAACAGAGTCACAGGAAGTTAGATTTCTTGTCCAGCATCCTGCAGCTTTCTCAGGGTCCAGGCTGAAATACGGATCAGAAGTCTCAAAGCTGCAAGGCTGAAAGAGATAGGAATTTGCAGCTATGTCCTCGCACACTCTCCATACCTCCAAACATTTCTGAGTTTCCCAAGGTTCTAAGGATGGGGGTGCAAGGCTTGGGACCTCCTGGGAGGAGCTGTGGAACAGAAATCAAGAAAGATTCCGAGATAGCAAGTGGTACCTGGGCATCAGAATGGTTGGGCATTTTCAAGGAGTCTGTCTTCGTATCACATGTCTGTGTTCTTCCCTGCCCCCCTCCAGTAGACATCTGATGGAAAGAGCCAATGACCCCCTGCTTGCATAGATCTGACCTTTCCTCTCTCACCTTCCCCCCATACCCTGTCCTGGAATTCCCGAGGGTTAGAAGAAGACTCCCCTGGTGATAAATGTCTACACAAAGCTCATTGTCACAAAATGTCCCAGAGCCAATTACTCATTCTGAGGGACCCGGAGGTGGCTTGAGGAGTTGACAAATAAAGAGGAAATAATTTGCAATTTGCTGTTTACACATAATCAGAGCGTACCAAGAAAGAAACAGTGTCACAGCTTCCTACGTTTTATGTTGATTGTCTCCTAAATCAATACACAGTGGAGAAGCAGCTGGAGACAACTGTTTTGGAAGAAAATGTTTAGGTATGTTTGGCTGCAGGAGGAGCTATCTGTAAACAGAGGGGCTTGGCCAAACAAGGCTGGGATGAGACAGTGTTCCCCTAAACAAGGGGGGCTGTGAATGACAGTTGTAGTTAGCTGCCATTGAGTCAGCCCCTGACTCATGGCAACCCCAAGCACAACAGAACAAAATGCTACCTGGTCCTGCATCATCCCTATGACTGAACTATTGTGATCCATAGGGTTTTCACTGGCTTACTTATCTTCAGAAATAGGTCACCAGGCCTTTCTTCTTAGTCCGTCTTAGCCTGGAAGCTCTGCTGAAACACGTTCAGTATCAAAGCAACAATGCAAGACTCCGCTGACAGACGGGTAGTACCTGCAGATGAGGTACACTGGCTGGAATTGAACCCAGGTCTTCCACATGGAAAGCGAGAATGTTACCACTGAACCGCTGAATGGCACTTACGGGACTCTTACTCTATGGCAGACGCTAAGGCAGGCTCTTGGTAAGAGTCATTGCTGTGAATCTGACATCCACTGTGGGAAGCAGTTTCTATCCTCAGTGGTGGTTTTCACAGAGGGGAAATTGAGACCCCCAAGAGATGAAGTCTCTTGTCCAAAGACATATGACCTGCACAAGCTGAAACCAGGATTAGCCACCCAAGCCAGACTGAAGCCAAAGTCCAGCATTTCTTTCTTCATCTTTCAGCCTCCAGAATAGGTGTCCCGAGTTTTGATGCCAGTCAGTTGATTTGGAAACAGTAAGGGGCTTAGGAAGCCCTGGTGGTGCAGTGGTGAAGAACTATAGCTGCTAACCAAAAGCTTGGCAGTTTGAATCCACCAGTTGCTCCTCGGAAGGGGCTTAACCACCACCCGTCTGTCAGTTTGTTGTACCGTGGTGGCTTGCATCTTGCTGTGATGCCTGAAGCTATGCCACTGGTTTTTTAAATACCAGCACGTTCACGCATGATGAACATTTCCAGAGGATCTTCCTGACTAAGATGGACTAGGAAGAAAGGCCTGGTGATCTAGTTCCGAAAACCAGCCAGTGAAAACGCTATGGATCACAACAGAATATTGCTCAATATAGTGCTGGAAGATGAGCCCCCTAGGTTGGAAGACACTCAGAGTACGCAGTGGCCACAATAATAGTGAAGATGGTGCAGGACCAGGCAATGTTTCTTTCTGTTATACATAAAGTAACCATGAGTCGGAGCCAACTCGATGGCAACTAACCACACCAATAACAAAGGTCCTAAAACAGGGGCTCCTCTTTGGAGGGGAGAGTGCTGGGGAGATGGCATTGTCTCTGGTTCCTCTCTAGCTGTCCTTAGCTGATCATTGAGAGAGCAAGTAACTAATATAATGAGAGGGGTCACTGGGGACAAAGGAGACTTGGACCGACCTCAGGTAAGGGTGTGGTGACAGTCTGCCGTCCATGATTTAAGAGGACAGCCCCGCTCGGGGAGGTTTCCCAGCTCCTGATTTTTTCTGCCCATTTCTCAGAATTCATCCTTTCCATTTCCTGTTCTCCTTAGGAAACTGGTTGTCTTTGGCCAGCATCTACCCTCCTTCTCCATCACCTCCTCTAGACTTTGACAAGGCAAGAGCCCTTCTTTGAGCTCCAGATTGTTCCTCCTGTTCTATTTGGATGTGCCATCCCTCTCATCGGACTAGGAATAGATCTTAGAGCCGTGAAGTAGCTCTAAATGTTGTCTAGTCCTGCCCCAGGGTCAAGGTACTGTTGTTGTTAGTTGCTGACTCATGGGGACCTAATGTATAACAGAACGAATGTTGCCCAGTGCTGTACCATCTTCATGATCATAATTATGTTTGAGTCCATTGTTATGGCTATTGCGTAGTCTTCCAATTTAGGGGGCTCATCCTCCAGCACTATAACAGACAATGTTCTGTTGTGATCCATAAGGTTTTCACTGATTGATTTTTGGAAGTACATTGCCAGGTCTTTCTTCCTAGTCTGTTTTAATCTGGAAGCTCTGCTGAAATCTGTCCACCATGGGTGACCCTACCAGTATTTGAAATAATGGCTGCATAGCTTCCAGCATCTTAGCAACATGCAAGTCACCACAGTACAATAAAATGAGAGACGGATGGTGGTGAGTCAAGGTAGGTAAGGTTGTCTCAGCCCCATTTTATAGACAAGGCCACTGAGGCCAAGTGCCAAGCTCAGGCCCAAAGTAGAAGAACAGAGGACTGAAACCCATGCTTGAGCCCCTCATGACCCCGGGGGCTTCTTTGGTGGAGGGAGCCTACCCCTCTCTTTGTTCTCTATGTGCCACTTGGTTTTCCAAGCCTTGTGCAATTTACATGCACACAAGCCCAGATTTGCATGAGACACATACACACAGGCCCGTTCCTGGCTTTAGCAACAAGGGACGCCAAATGCCGTTCACATCTTTCTGGGGAGGAGCCCATCCATCCCAGTTCTGTCTTTGCCAAATGTGCCATACGTACCAGACGTACATATATTCCGCGTGAATTTCCTTAATCTCCCTCACAGCTGTCCCTCTCCACGGCCGCTGCTAGAGCATGCCCTAATTACTTGTCTCCTGGCTAGTACAGCCGTCTGCTCCCTGACTCCTCCATCCCTTTAACAACAATAATAATGATGGTTGCTATTATACAGCCCCTACTATGTGCTAAAGGAGCCCTGGTGGTACAATGGTTATGTGCCCATCTGCTAACTGAAAGCTTGGTTTACTGTTCTATACACCCAGCAGCTCTGAGGGAGGAAGACCTAGAGATCTGCTTTCTTAAAGATTACAGCCAAGAAAACCCTTTGGGGCAGTTGTACTCTGTCACATGAGGTCGCTAGGAGCTGGACTCAACTGAACGACACCCAACAGCAACAACAGCAACAAAACCATGTACTAGGCATCGGGCTAAATATTGTACGTGTTGCACACCTTGTATGTTGTCATTGTTAGTTGCTGTCGACTCATGTCAACCCCATGTATGACAGAACAAAACTTTGCCTGGTCTTGCACCACCTTCATGATAGTTGATATGTTTGAGTCCATTGTTGTGGCTACTAGGTACTTTGAGCGGTTTCCTAGCTTTTGGGGGTTCATCTTTCAGCACTATATCGGACAATCTTCTATTGTCACCGTAAGGTTTTCATCGATTGATTTTTGTCAGTAGATCACCAGGCCTTTCTTCCTAGTCTGTCTTAGTCTGAAAGCTCTGCTGAAACCTGTCTCCCACGGGTGACCCTGATGATGTTTGAAATACCAGTGGCATAGCTTCCAGCATCACAGCAACGCTCAAGCCATTGCAGTATGACAAACTGACAGATGGATGGTGGCATCTCGTGTAGCCTTTTCATCACCCTTGGAATGGAGACATTATTAGCCCCATTTTACAGATGAGAAAAATGAGGCCTCACGCTTAATTGCATCACACAGGTCATATGTAACAGGGCTGGGAAATGAACTCTTGAACTGTGGCTGACTGTAAAGCTTGAGCGGGAAACCCCCGACATAGGCTTCCTTCAGACGTCTTCATCTACCCGGTCTGCCATGGCAATGACCACAGTAGAGCAAAGTCCTTGTTTAGGAGGCCCCAGAGGATAGCAGGTCAGGTAGTACATCGTTTCAAACAACAACAGTGCCATTTCTCCCTGTGTTAACTTAGGTGAGTCATTTGACCTCTCTGAGCCTCAGTGTCCATTCCTGTAATATGTGGATCACAGGGTTACCTAGACATGCACTGTTGCTATGGGAATTGATTAAAAATAACATCATTGCCATTGAGTTGACTCCAACTCATGGCGACCCCATATGTGTCAGAGTAGAACTGTGGTCCATAGGGATTTCAATGGCCAATTTTTCAGAAATAGGTAGCCAGGCTTTTTTTCAAGGTGCTTCTGGGTGGACTTGAACCTCCAGCCTTTCAGTTATCAGCCAAACATACTAACCGTTTGCACCACCCAGGGACTCCGTGGAAATTGACAAGACAATTGCAGTCAGAGCACTCAGCCCAGTTCTCAGCTCCCAATAACTGTTGAAGAATTAAAAGTTATCAATAAGGAGAGGATTCTTGCGTCTGACACTCAAGGCTCTCTCAGGTTGGGCCCTGCATTTTTTTTTTCCACCATAAAAGCCCATTCCTGCCATCTTGCATCCCAACCTTTAGCCAGGGGAGCCCTCGCTGGAGTCCATAAAATCCCCATCATTGCTCACCCGTTAATTTGTCCAGACAGATCCATCTTCCTTATCTGTTTTTCATCCTCTACTGAAGACCTAGAGTTGGTTTGTCCTCAGTGTTCAGCTCAGAGACTGGCTCCTACCTGGCATCTTCCTTTTCTTGCCCATTGGCAGTCACCTCTTCCTCCTCTGGACATCGCCTTGGGTCCAGTATGAACCAGTCCTGGCTTACCAACACTTTTAGTACATGATCCTACTCTTTTTTCTTGCAATTTAAATACTTGCCTTCCATATAGTTCTATTTAAATAAAGTTTAAAATAAAACAGGAAAATCTAAGCTATAGTTTTAACCTCTTGCAAGGAGTGGAGGGGTAATGATTGAGAGGGCACAAGAGAGGGTCTCTTGGGTGCTAGCAACATTCTACTTCCACTTCTAGACCTGCGAAAGGTGTCTGGGCTGTTCCATTTGTTCACTGAGCTGCTCATTGATGTTGTGGGTGCTTTCTCATATAGGTGGATCACATTTCAATTAAAAACGTAGTCTGTATTCATTGAGAAAGGGGCAATGGTTCAGTGGTAGAACTCTCACCTTCCATGTGAGAGACCTGGGTTCCATTCCCCACCAATGCACCTCATGCACAGCCACCACCGTCTGTCAGTGGAAGCTTGTGTGTTGCTGTGATGTTGAACAGGTTTCCGCGGAGCTTCCAGACTTAGATGGACTAGGAAGAAGTGCCTGGTGATCTGCTTCTGAAAATCAGCCAGTGAAAACCCTGTGGATCACGATGGTTTGATCTGCAACCAATCATGAGGATGGCACAGAACCAGGCAGTGTTTCTTTCCATCGTGCATGAGGTCACCATGAGCTGGGGCCACGTTGACAGTAGCTAACAGCAACATTGATTGAGGAAGATTTAGAACCATGTTAAATCACAAAGAAAGTGAGAACCACCTGCAACCCCACATCTCGAGATGGCCTCTTGCTAACATCTTCGTATATTTTTGATCACTAGTTTTTCTCTGCACAAAGTGGAAAAGTCCAGGGTTGGTGTCTATTTTGTATTTGTAGCCCCATCCCAAAGTACCTAGCCCAGTGCCTTGAACTAGAAGGTCCTAAGTAAATATTTGCTGAATGAGAGTTTACTTCATGATGAACCCACTGCATTAAGGTTTGTCTGTTGTGGCTGAGACAACCGGCCTCTTTCATTTCTCTCCTGGGCATACAGGAAGACTATATTTCCCAGCCTGCCTTGTATTGTGTTGGGGTCATGTGACCAAGTTCCAGCCAATGAAATGGGGGCAGAAGTGATGTTGGCCGCCTTTAGGCCTGACCACTGAACCTCTTGCACGATCCTCCATACTTCTCTTTTTGTTGCTCAGACAGCCTGAGGGAAGCAAGGGTCCCCTCACAGGACCCTGAGGCCCTAAGGAATGCCAGAGCCACTAGATAGAAGGAACCTCAGGTCCCTAAATGACTGTATAAAGCAATGCCCCACCTCCTGCCAACCCACATTAGACTGTGCTGTGAGTAAGAAATAAACCTTTCTTGTGCTGAACCACTGAGAATTTGTGGTTCTTTGTTATAGCAGCTAGACTGCCCTAATACATCTACCCAGCTATGAGCTATCCTTCTTTCCATCCTGACATTATTCCACAAAGAACTTAAAGTTGTTTACAAATATATTTGTAACAATAGAATAAAAAAATAGAAAAACACACATAGGAACATAAAATGGGACCAAGCCTAATGCTCAGAAATTTGTACTATGAAAACCAACACCCTTACTATGTGTAGATCGCAAATTTAGCTCTGAGTTTCCAAGCAGCCAAGGCAAAAAAGGACACCTGTTCAATTTCAATTACATACTTCACAGAGTCTTTGAGATAAAAGAAAAATACCGTTTCTAATGACAAATATAGTATGGAATACAGGATTACTTTTTTCTAGGATAGCTTCATAAAAAAGATCACTGAGTGGCAAGAACAGAACCTCTCAATTCTGTCCAGCACTTTTTCTGCATAGCAAACCCTTTCCCATGCCTTATGTTTAAACACATGAAAATAAGTGCAAGCAAAGGTATACCAATGGTGTTGAGAAATTTTCTTGATACATCTCATAGGGATGTACTTGGGCTTCTCTGTAGACCTGGAATACCCTCAAGGGGAGAGACTCTACCCTCTTCGTTTCTGTGTCTATATGACTTAGTGTAGAGGCTGATCCATGGTGGGAAGAAATAGTGACTGTTGTTACTATTAACACTAAAATATATGTGTAAGTGTGTGTGTTACCTAAGTGTGTCAAGCTATTGTTCTGTGAAACATGAGCTCTACTCTGGGATTGTGTGTGTGTGTGATACGTATATATAATATGATATGCTGTGTGTGTGTTGAGGGTGTGTGTGTTATGTTGAATATGTATTGTACACTTGTGCCCTGCATGTGGCATTGTGTCATGGGTTTGTTGCATGTATGTTGTGTACTTATTGTGTGTATTTTGTGTAGGTGGTTGGTGTATCGTGTGAGCATTGCCTACGTGGTGTATATTTTGTGTAGGTGATATGTGTGTGTTTTGCGGGGCAATGTAATGGTATGAGTATTTTTTGTTGCACGTGTTTTGTGGTGCACTGTGGTGTGTGGTGTATGATTGTGTAGGTGTTGTGTGTGTTTCGTTGGGGTGATGTGGCTGGTGTAATACTTATGTCTTATGTGTGTTGTGGTGCACGTTGTGTTTGTTTTATACGGGTGTTGTGGACGTTATATGTGTGTGTTTTGTGAGGGTGGTACGGATGGTATAATAATTGTGTTGTTTATGTGTTTTGTGGTGCACTGTGTTGTGTTTGTTTTATATGGACATTGTGGATGTCATGAGTGTTGTGAATGTGTATTCACATGTGTGCTATGACGTCTTCTGCGTCCTGAGTGTGCTGCATATTCCCTGAACATACATGTGCCCAGCCTGCAGGCTCAGTACATATGTGTGTGTGCTCCCTGTGTGTAACTATGCCATTGTGTGTCCCCTATGCTCCTTAGGGTTGCCTGTGGGCATATCCGTACCCCACCACGCAGGTTCCGTGTATGCATATATGTGAGTGCCCTGTGAGTCATTCTGGATACATCTAGAAGGTGGTGACTATTGTCTTCAAACAGAGAACAGCCATTAACACATCCATTAATTAGGATCATGTTGACACTTCCATTGCAGACTAAAAATGTCTGTTTGTTTACTCAGAGTCTCCTTAATTCCTTACACTTATTCTCTCAGTGAGAAAGGATGAGCTTGTTTCCCCGTGTGTGTACACTAGGGCTTTACGAGGTGGGGGCACAGGCTCTGTCCATACTGTCACAGGGTGACACCTCTTGGAACAGCCCAGGGTCTTTCTAAGCCCACAAACGAGCATCCCTTTCTATGGTGAAGGAGGAATCGTCCATGGGTTAATTTGCTAGTGGCCGGTCTTTGTTTATTGTTGTCACCCGTATGACATATTATAGAGCAAATATAAGAAATCACCACAGTGCTAAGTCCAAACCCTGCAGCGTGTGCTTGTGGGGCTGGGCATACCAACTCCTCCATTCCTTTCTATTTCCGACCTTGGTTTGTACTCAAAACATCAACAAGTAGCCAGTAACCTTGGCCAAGTCAATTGCCCACTCTCATGACCTCAGTTTTTTTAAATGTAAAATGGTATGATAAAAGGGCAAAATGAATGATTCAAAGAAAATATATCTCAATGAAATGTCCACCAAGGCATCTGGCACCATGAAAAATGATGCCTGAAAATGTTAATTCTACCTCTCCCCAACCACCCCCCAACTCCATATATATTCACAGGAGTCATGGAGTTGATGACTGAGGAAGAGACTCAAGGGTAGGGGGTGACCCTGGTCATGGTCCCCCTGACTGGTTAGTTCCTTATCAGTCATACCACGGAACACTCAACCCATGTCCATTGTACCTCTGCTCCTTGCCAGGCTGGGGCTGGGGTCTAGGGGCTGTACACATCATTGACAGAAGAGAGATACTTTGATATGGAGGTTGGGCTTGGAAAAAGGGTAGCATCTCATTAAAGAAGATGGGAAAGGGGGGCATTCTCAGCAGGGAGGATGGCATGAGCAAACAGTTGGAGGTGGGAAAGCTGAAGCAAGTTCAAGGATTAGGGTGGACGGATGCATGAGGAGAGGGGGCAGAGATGAAGCTAAAAGGGAGGAGGTAATGGACCATGAAGGGTTTTTTGCAGCAGACTGACCAGAATGATCTTTGTTTCCTCCTTTAGGTGCACTTGAATCTAGCACTGCTGCTTCTCACCTGTAAAATGGGTCCCAAGCCTTCCTCAAAGGGCTGTAATTAGAATTCAGCGGGATGTTTGCTCAGTGTCTGGCACATGACCAGCATCTAAGACCTGCCGTTATTATTGAGAATTGGCATTGCTCAGTGGTTAGGGGAATGGGCTCTGAACTCAGACTTGCCAGCTGTGTGACCTTAGGTCAGTAATTACACCTCTCTGAACCTCAGTTTTCTTGTATAATTGCAAAAATTAAATAAGACAATACAAATAAAGTTGCCAATACCATTTGGATGTGCAACAAATGATATTTTATCTTTAAAGTGTCATTGTAATTGTCCGCTAATTCTATACTTGAATAAAATTATGTTACCTCAGTTAAGCTTTATGAATGTTGAATTTTTGTTTTTTAACTTTGGTCCAGGTAATGCTGCCGTGCATCTTTTCTATACACCAGAGCCTTCTGGAAGACCCAGTTTGCTCCTGCAGATGTTGGTGACTGTGGCGGCTGGTCTTTGCAATGAAAGCTTCATTTCATCTCATAACAGAGTAAGAATCCAAGGTTAGAGGAAAGACTGAACAGTATTTCATGCACCCTAAGAAATAGACACTGTCTTATTTAATACTCACAACAACCCATTGAAGGCAGCACCATACCCATTTTACAGATGAGGAAATTGAGTTTCAAAAAGATTAAGTAATTTGGACAAGATCACACAGCTAGTATATAGTAGAGTCAGGAGTTGGACTTCAGATGTAACTACAACGTCTCTGCTTTTTCCTCTACATTAAGCAACTCATTTATTGAGTGGGTGGACCCAGAATAGCGAATGAATTTGGTAGGAGTCTTTAATTTGCAAGAGTGGCAACCCCATTCAAAATACTTTAAGCAAAAGGGGAATTTATGTGTTCTCATAACTAAAAGTCTAACCTGGATTCATGCCTGGGTGAATTCATGAGTCCAACAGTTTCACCAGGACTTGGTCAGTCTCTCTCTCTCTCCCACTCCATCTCTGTGCTTTGTTTTCTGGTGTGCCACCTTCATGCTTAAGGCAGACTTTTCCTCCATGATGACAAGATGGCCCCCAACAGCTTCAGGTTTCAGTTCTCTAAGCCTAGCCACCATGGCTGAGAAAGCACTTGTTTCTCAATAGCTCCAGTCAGAGTCCCAAAACTGACCCTCTTTGGCCTGGCTTAGGTCATATGTGCATCCGTGAACCAATCCTTGGCCAGATCTGATCCGTGATACCACCTTGCATTGTGGAGGGCAAATTGTCCCATGCTGAACCAAATCACCCTACGATGAAGACTTTCCCAAAGGAAAATCTGGTGCTTAACTCAAAGATGGCAATATGGATGCTGGGAAGGGAATAATAAGTGAGGTCCACTCCAGCCAGCTCTGGATTTCACAGAAATGAATCAGAGAGGTCTTAAAAGGCACATTGGCAAGGCTAAAAATGACAGCATTTATCTGAAGCCAGCCTCAAGGCAGGGGGACAGACCATGTGACTTAACTGAGGTCCCTTCCCAGGCAGCATTTTGGGACAACTCCAACCAGGGCTCAATGTTTTGGCACATCCCCCAAAGACTTGGGAACTGAAAAACTAAGGAAAATGCTGGACCATCTGCCAGGGTCTTTGCCTTTCTTCTTCTTCATCTTCGTTTAATTATGAAATGTCTATTGCTGGACTATTGATCTCCTGCTTGTAAGAGCGGCTGGGGTGATATACGGTGTGCCAGTCCAGACCTTTAATTCCCCAGCATGACTGAATATTGCCTTCGATGGAGTGCTTATTGGTCATGTGTTTGAGGAGAAGTGAAATGGCTTGTAGATTCTGAGGGAAGGCTTTTGGGGGTGGACTGGCAGTGCTAGGGGAGGGAGCGTACCATTGGGTCTCCTTAAGGAGAAAGATAGAAACTTAGGTCAGGTCAGAGGGACAGATTGCCCCTATTGAAACTCTCTAACCCTGGGTCAGCCACTACCTCAAGTCTTTCACTCAAAAGGATATTATTCCATCTTCTTGGCAGAGTGCCTGAAATTCCACCATTAGGTCTTTCTTTGGGTTTAAGAAGTTACTCATAAAGACTCCTGTTAACATAGAAATGAACTCTAAAACTACTATTACAACCACATTTGTGAACATTTATTGAGCAATTATCTATTTTTTTAAAAATAGATGAAGAAACAGGTTCAGTGAGACCAAGTGCTAGGACTAGAATTCTCTTGGGTGAACTGTGGTCTCCGAGCCTCCATATTAAATGCTATGCTCTCTCTAAGGTAACACACGAACTTATTAGCACAGGGTTTCAGGAGGTTGTTGAGGGGAACAGAGCAGTAAACAACTGCCTCCAAGATAGAGATGGGTGGACAGATTTTAATTTGGTTAATTGATTACCTTAGCTCTCTGTGCCTTGATTTCCTCATCTGAAAAGTGGGAAGACTCATAGAATGTGCCTCATGGGATTATTGTAAGGATTTAAGCCCTCAGCAAGGGGACTGGCCCTTGGCAAATGCCCAATAAAAATTAGTGGTTCTCTATATTAGTATTTACATTATCCACTTCAGGGGTCTGCTTATCTTTGTATTGCATAAAGTAGTCATTCTGTAAATGCTTCTGCAATGAACACGTTTGTCTTGACCTCTATACCAAAGATCTTGAACTAGACCATTAGGGACACCGTAATCCATGCTTGGGACTCTTCTTCATGTCAGTTAAAGCCACCTAAAATTAGCGATGGTGATGATGGTGATGATGTTGGTAGCAGCTACTATTTTCACAGCCGTGTTCTGTGTTCTGTGTGGGGACCTAGGCAAGTTATCCAGGAGAATTGCTGAAGTCTTAGTGGGGTGGGGGTTAGCAGGAGAAGGGGGTATATCCCACCTCTTAAAGAACCTCTAAATCCAAGCCACATCAATGAAATGATCTGTGCCCTCATGTCCACTCTTTACCACCCCACTACCCACTAACCCCTTGCCCATCTAGAACTAGAGGGGCCAATGAACCTGCACATCAGATGACGGGCAGACCTCAGCCAGAACCCCATGATACTAAAGCTAAAAGACAAGCTCTGTTTCTCGGCCTGTTCGGGGTCAGCCCCTGCTCTCCCCCAACCTCATCGCCTACTCCACGCTCCTTTTCTCCCCGCTTTGTAGTTACATGAGCCTTCTTTCTGTTATCTGACTATATTAAGCTCATTGCAGTTGTAAGACCTCTATATTTCCTGTGCCTTTCTCTTGAAATCTTCTTTCACTGAGTGTTCCTATGGCTGACTCCTTCTTATCTTTCAGGTCTTAGTTGAAGTGTTACCACCTCAAAGAAACCTTCCCTAATCTCCCAGTTAAAATCAGCCATACCCCACCGCCAAAGAGCCCCGGTTGCCCAATGGTTAAGCACGCAATGATCTGAACCCACCCAGTGGCTCGGCAGGGGAAAAGACCTGGTGATCTGCCACCATAAAGATTACAGCCTAGGAAACCCCATGGGGCAGTTCTACCCTGTCATATAGGATCGCTATGACTCAGAATTGACTTCATAGCACACAACAATAACAACATCCCAACCTTAGTCTTCCCTTTCCCAACACCTTGGCTATTACCTTCATGACCAAAAATTAAGATCTGTATGATAGTTCTTTGATTATATGTTTTCTTTTTCCCTCACTAGGAAAGGGAGAAGGGATTGAGCTACTGTCTTCACTGCTGTTTTCAGAATCTAGCACGTAGTAGGTACTCCATATGGAGGTTTTTTTGATTTGGAAAAGGGAGATTTTGATGGATATGATATTTTTTATTTGATGTGAGGGAGAGTTTGGGGACCAATGGAGCCATTGCCCTGCTGGATAGCAGAAAGTCACCTTCACCAGTGTTTTTCCTCTGAAGATGGAGGGTCTCCCTACAATGGGAGATTTAAAGGAAAGGACATGTCTTGTTCTGAGTACTCACCTGGGGTCAGAGGGAGAATCTGTGCTTCCTCGAAAGACTAAGGGAGAAACAACAGGAGAACGTGGGTTGGAGGTCAGGGCTTGTCCTTGGAAAGTGATCCAGAGGGAGAGAGGCTTGCTGGGAAGGAGACTCAAGTCAGGGATTCTGGAGGAGTAGCTGGGAAGATAGAAACCAGGATAAGAAGAGAAGAGGAGGTGATAGAAAGGGAAGGGGTGGGGCAGAGAGGAAGAGGGAAAAGGAGAGGAGGAAGAGGAAGACGTGGGGAGGAGGGGCGGGAGGGAGAGAGAGAAGGACGATGGAAGAGAGAGGAGAAATTCAGAGAGAAAGATGGAAAGAGATAAAGACAGAGATGAAGAGGGAAATAAATCAAGACAGAGAGATGAAGAGAACGTGAGATGGAGAGAAAGAGAGAGAGTGAGAAAGGAAACAAGAGACATGCGTCCTTTGTGGGAAAAGCAATCAAAGTGTGAGGGTGAGTCGGTGGGAGCCCCTGAGCTCATAGGCCCCATCCTCAGACCAGAGTCCAGAGACCTTTGCTGAGCCACCTCCCTCCCATTTCAGCACTCTGGACAGAGATGACTCCCCCGAGTCTGACACTTCATCTTCACCTCTGACCTTGCCACTAATGACCTTGTGACCTTGGGCCTCAGTTTCTTAGCAGTCAAATGGGGTTATTCAATGGGCCCGGTTAGAGTTACCTGGGAAGTTTTAAGAAGTACTGACGCCTGAGCTCTACCTCTAGACATTTTATGCAATTGGTTTGGGCCAGGGTCTGGGTATTGGTACTTTTAAGAAACATCCCAAGTAATTACAATGTGCAGAGAGCACTGAGACACCAGCCAGTGTAAGGGCTTTGTCAACAGGCAATTCTGCAGAAAGTCAGGTCTGTTCTTGCCCAGCTCCAATGCGCTCATTTCACTGATAGAGAAATTGGGGCCCAGGGAAGGATTGGCATGTCCCAGGTCACACAGCCAGCAGAACAGGCATCTTGGCTGGTGAGATAACCTGGAAGGACCCCTGTGCTGGTGCAAAGACTTGGTAATGCCTCCCCCACTTCCCTGTCCCTGGGCCTCCCTGTCACCAGGCTGTCCGACACCCCCAGCCCCTTGGGAAATTGGCAGACTCAACTCACTTCCCGCTTGGATAACCTCCAGCCACGGAGGGACCCAAACACGCTAAATTCCCCTTCCTCATTTGTTCTCTGACCCATTTCACATCTGAGTGGTCCTCAGCAGACCCACCTGCTGTCCTCGGCCCTCTTCAAAGGAGAGGCGGGGAGAATTAAAGCTGGCCCTCCTGGGATACAGACCAAACTCTCCACGCTTGGGCTCAAACGTGATTTCCCTGCACTATGAAGCCAATAAGAACATCAGTGGCAAGAAGCATGGCCAACTTAGAAGGTTTTGTCAGTGGTGAACCCCTCCTGTGTGGGAGGAGGGTCAGGGCAAGGGTAAAGGAGCCGGCTCTGCTCTCTAAATGCATAGCCCCGGTGCTGGCTGCCCAGCTGGGGATCTTACAGATGCAGAGTAAGAAAATAAATTTCTCCAACCGTGAGTTTCATCATCTGGTTAATAGGGTAATAGTGCCTCCCTCCTAGGCTTCTTACAAGCTTTCTTGAAGTAAGCCTTGAGTATGATATAAATGCTTAATGAATAAGACTGTGAAGGAGGAGGAAGAGGAGGAAGAAGAAGAGGGAGAAAGAGGTAGTTGAAGGTGATGCTGTTGCTTCATCCTCCTGGTCGCTTCAGTGAATTGCTATGATCCATTATAGATGGATCATGCTGAATACTGAATGTACCATGGGCTTCCAGAAGAACAAACAAATCTGTCTTGGAAGAAGTACAGCCAGAATGCTCCTTAGAAGCAAGGATGGCGAGACTTCATCTCAAGTACTTTGGACGTGTTATCAGGAGGAGCCAGTCCCTGGAGAAGGACATCGTGCTTGGTAAAGCAGAGGGTCAGTGAAAAAGAGGAAGACCTTCAATGAGATGGATTGACACAGTGGCTGCAACAATGGACTCAAACATAGTAAGGATTATGAGGATGGTGCAGGACCGGGCAGTGTTTTGTTTTATTATACATAGGGTCACTCTGAGTTGGAAGTGACTCAAGGGTGCACAAGAACAACAACAACATTATAGATGGAGTAAGTAAGACTTAGGATAAATGATTTGTTTGGCTTCACACAGCAAGCTACAAGCAAAGCATGGACAAAAAGTCACCTTTGCTCACTCTACTCCCATGATGTCTGAGAAGATGATTCCACTAGGAGACTCTCAGGAAAGCCTATTTCCCTTGGATTTGTCTCCAGCTCTGAGGATGGCTTTTCTCTGGTCCACCCCCCTCCTCCCAGGGTGTTTGTGAGGAGATGGAGGGTGTAATAAACAGAAAACAGGCTTCCAGCTCTGCACCAACCCACTGCAGTCAATGAACAAGTCTTCCCCCTCCCCAAGCCTCAGTTTCTTGTCTGTGCCACAGGAAAGGGGTTGGAGTAGGTGAGAGCGAGAAGCATTGATGTTCTGGGGCTCTCTGAGATTCTGCCCGCAACCCCACACTTTTGCGATCAGTCCCAGAAGTCTCGCCGATTCTCCGGGGACATTTAGCAGCTTCCGAATTCTACACACGGGGATTCCGCAGATGCCTGGGGAATTTTCCAGTGGAAAAAGTGTATTTCAATAGACGCAGACTCGGGAGGCAGGTTCTCTGGAGGCAGTGTAGACTGGCAGCATGAAGATGGGGAGTCTCCAGGGCATGCTGGGTCCTGCAGTTGCAGAAGGAAAGGTGTGGAAGCTCGTGTTTCCCGTGAGCCTGCTCTCCACTGCTCTGTGTTAGGAGCCTCAGACATCTCAGGGAATCCTCCAACCACCAAATGACACAGGTGCTTGACTCTGCTAAGTTTGCAGGTGCAGGAACTGAGGCTGGGAGAAATGACTCACCTGGGACCATATCACTAGGAGGTGATGAGGCCAGGTGTCCCGACACAGTGCTCTCTGCTGTCCCCCACTGTCCGCCATGTGTGAGGGGCCCAGCTTTGTGGGCAGGGCTGTGGGAGAAGGTGGGGGCTGGCCCTGTCCTGAAGAGGCTGCCAGTAAAATCCTCCAGAAGAGACAAGTAAACACAAACAATGGCCGTAGGATCTAGAAAGGGAAGAATAAAGCATGTGTGATGTTAGAGGCAAGGGGCAAGGTAAGAAGGTATGGCCAGTGGAGAGAGCTCTGGGTGGCCATGGTGGACACAGTCTGAGTCCTGTTTCTAACACTAACACTATCTGTCCTTTTGACCTCGAGTAGATCCTCGCTACTCCTGGGCTGGTACCAGCTTCTCCAGTCACCCCTGTTCTGCTCGTGTGGCCCCTTCCGGGCTCCTTCTTTAAGGAGGGGCACAAGAACTGAGGTTTTCCTTAGTGACAGGTTGAATAAGGACCCATAAGGATAATAGAGATTTTCTGGCTGTTCTCCTCACTTTCCCTGCCCCTCTGCTGCTCTGAAGGAGCCCTCGCGGCACAACGGTTGTGCACGTGGCTGCTAACTGCAAGGTCAGTGGTTCGAACCCACCAGCCGCTCTGTGGAAGAAAAGACCAGGCGATCTGCTACTGTGAACATTACAGCCTAGGAAACCCTATGGGGCAGTTCTACTCTGTCACACGGGGTCATTATGAGTTGGAACTGAGTCAATGACACACAACAACACGTACTGCTTGTCTCTCTTGCTTTATTTTTAAAAGAAGTTAAAATAGCTAGCATGTCTCATGTGCTCACTGTGTACCAGGCACTGTTCTAGGCCTATTTCATGTGCGAACTCACTTGATTTTTCCTCTACCCTGTGAGTCATGTGTTGTTATGATGGCGACCATTTGATCAACTCAGCCTCTTAGTCAGGGCCACCCATCCTTAAGGCAGCAGAGTTAGGATTTGAACCCAGGTCCTGTGGGTTCCAGGCTCAGGTACTTATCCAGGAGTCCCTAGGTTTCCTGACACTCAGGCCATGGAAGCCAGGATGCTGTGGGTGCCCACCTGTCTCCTGTTCTCACCAGAACTGGCTAGCCCAGCTTACAGCCCATTTCTCCTCTGTGTACACTGCCCCCTCTCCATCCTGCTGAGTGATCTTGCTGAGCCTTCTGTGGGGCTCTGGCCAAGGTCCCGACTGATAATTGACAAATTAAAAATATAAGCTATTGACCAGACACTGGGATGGAGTCCCGGAGCTGTGGACCAGAATCTCAATGAGGCAGCTGAGTGTGGAGATCGATCCTGCAGGTGGAGGAGGCGGCGGACAAATTGCCCCATGCATAATGCAGAGGCTGGTGCTCCGGTTAATAACCACCAGGGATGGCGGAGGGGAGGAAGGAAGGCTGGGGCTCAGCCAGAGGCAGCTTACTCACCACCCAGCAAGGGCCCCACGGCTTACACACCTGATCCAGCCCTCAGTAATCCCATCGAGGTAGGTATCATGTATATTCTATTTTACAAGTAGGCCCATTCAGAGACACAAAGATATTGCCCAAGGTCAAAAGCTATTAAGTGGCACAGCTGGGATTTGAACCCAGATAGGCCTGACTACAAAGGCAGGAGTTCAGATGCTCAAGCAATCCATGGTTTAGTCCTGGCTCCATTCCTCCTAGCTGTGTGACTCTGGGAAAATCACTACACCTCTCCGAACCTGTTTTTTTTTTTTTTTTTTTTTTAATAAAACAGTTGCCAATTGAGTCAATTCTGACTCATGATAACCCTAAGTGTGTCAGAGTGGATATGTGTGCCCTAGCATTTTCAATGGCTGATTTTTTGGAAGTAGATAGCCAGGCCTTTCTTCCAAGGTGCCTCTGGGTGGACTTGACTGGCTAACCTTTTGGTTAGCAGCTAAATATGTTCACTGTTTTCTCCACCCAGGGACTCTATAAAATCTCTTATGGGACTGTTTTAGGGAGAAGATGAGAAGGTGAGGGATAATGCTTTATGTGTTGGATGTCTTCTGTTTGTCTGTCTCGCTCCTCTCTTCATCCATGTGCACTCTGCAACGTGAGCCAGGCAGCTGGCCCATGTGGGCTATATCCGCAGGCTTCCTTGCCCTCTGGCTTCCAGAAGGACTCAGCCAATGGGATATAATATACAGTGGGATACAACTGGAGGCAGAAGGAGAGCAAGGTTGAGATAGTTATTCCCTCTTCTCAGCAATATGAACCCATCAGCAGCTCTGTGGGAGAAGGACCTGGCGATCTGCTCCCATAAAGATTACAGCCTAAGAAATCCTATGTGGCAGTTCTACTCTGTCACGTGGGGTGCGATGAGTTGGAATCATTGACAACACACAACAACAACAATTCCCTCCCTGCCTTGCTCTGGTTGGCAGGTCTGTTCCTCCACCCAACACCACAGCTGCTGTTGGGCAGCCACAGCTCTCCCCAGGATCCAGGATTGTCTCCCACTCCTGGAGCCTTTCAGACTTGGGGTGGAAGGGCTCCTGCTATTGCTATGCCCCTGTGTGCTGCACCACTCTTGATTTCTCTCCCTGAACCCTTCTCACGTGTGCATAAGTATCCCATTCTTAAACTCTCCTCCCATTCTTTCCCACCAGATTCCCCTGGCTTCCTTCTCTCTGTTAGAACAATCTCATGATTGGGCCAGTCACATGAACAGCATCAAATCCTTTGGCAGTCTAACCCCCAAGTCCTGTTCATCCTCCCTTCCGAAGAGCGCATGAATCTCCCCACCTCTCTCTATCCCTACCCACCTTTCACCTAGATGCTGCAGCGGCCTCCTCACCAGATCTCCCAGCTTCTGCTCCTGCCCTTATGTGGTCCACATGGCAGCCTGAGAGATTGTTTCAAAGCACTGATAGGGTCACATCACTCCCCTGCTTAACACCCTCCATCGCTCCCACTGTCCCTGGGATGAAGTCCAAACTCCCTAGGATGGCTCTCAAGGTAAACAGTGACCTGACTCCTGCTGATCTCTCCAGCCCTGTCTCTTGACACCGTTCTCCCCCCACCCCTGCTGCCTTGGGCTGTGCCACTGCTTCTGTTTCCTAAAGGCATTCTGCTCGCTCTCGCCTCTGGGTCTTATCATATGCTGTTCCCTCTGCCTCCTCCCCTTCCCCATTGCCACCTGGCTAACTCCAGTTCCTCGCTGGAGTCTCAGCTTAGGACTCAGCTCCTCCTACAAGCCTTCCCTGACCCCCAAGTCTAGTTCAACCTCACCCCCAGCCTCCTGGGTCGTTCTTATTATAGTACATACCGCACTGCAAAGCAATAGTCTGCCCTAGCCCCGTGTTTCTCAAAGTGTGTGTCACAGATCAGCTATGTTAGAATCACCCGAGAAGCTTGGTAAAAATGCAGATTCTAGGGCCCACCGCAGATCTTCTGAGTCACCATCTCTAGAAAGTGGATTCTTAAAAAAAATCTTTTTAAACTTTTTATTATGAAAAATTTCACACATGCACACATACACACACACACAACAAACCCAAACCCATTGCCGTCGAGTCGATTCCAACTCATAGTTACCTTATAGGACAGAGCAGATCTGCCTCATAGGGTTTCCAAGGAGTGGCTTGTGGACTCAGACTGCTGACCTTTCAGTTAGCAGCTGAGCTCTTAACCACTGCACCACCATGCACAAAAGTAGAAAGAAGAGTATACGGCAGTGCTTCTCAAAATGTAGTCTGGGGGTCTAGAAGTAGCAACATCAGTAGCATCCCCTGGGTACTTGTTAGACTTGCAAAATCTGCCCCTGACCCTAGATTACCAAATGAGAATCTCCAGGGTGGACCCAGCAATCTGCATTTAAAAAGCCCCACAGGTGACTCTGATGCCCACTTAAGTTTGAGCTCCATGGGTATAAAGAACCACCACACACCCATGGCCCAGCTTCAACAATTGTCAACTAATAGCCTGTCGTGTTTCATGTACCTCCTTCTTTCTTGGATATTGCTGTATGTAGCTTTAAGAGAGAAATATTGAAAGATTCTTTTGAAGCATATTGTTGTTAGTTGCTCCGACTCATGGCAACCCCATGCACAACAGAAGGAAACATTGCCCAGTTCTCGCCATCTTCACGAGCTTTGGTGTGCTCAAGGTCCACCATTGCGGCCACTGTGTATTTTGAGGGCCTTACAACCTAAGGGGCTCATTTTCCAGTACTATGCTGTTGTTGTTAGTTTTTGCTAAGTCTGTTCTGACTCGTGATGACCCCACGTGTGCAGAATAGAACCGCTCCATAGGGTTTTCAAGGCTGTGAACTTTCGGAAGCAAATTGCCAGGCTTGTCTTCCAAGGCACCTCTGGGTGGGTTTGAACTGCCAACCTTTTAGCTAGTAGTCGAGTGCTTAACCGTTTGCACCACCCAGGGACTCACTGAATTCTATTGTGAGCTCTAAGGTTTTCATTGGCTATTTTTGGAAGTAGATCACCAGGCCTTTCTTGCTGGTCTGTCTTAGTCTAGAAGCTCTGCTGAAACCTGTCCACCATGAGTGACCCTGCTGGTATTTGAAATACCAGTGGCATAGCTTCCCGCATCATAGCAGCACACAAGCCACCAGAGTATGACAAATTGTAAAATGGGGATAATAACAGAACTTCTAAGGTATGCCCACATGTTACTACTACTGTGGGTGGTTCTAACGTATTCTGAAACACTGTCCTGGGTTGTCTGTTGGCTCTGTAAGGGCAGGGGCCATGGCTGTCCCGGCCACCTTAGGTGTTTGCCAAAATTCGGCTGGATGTCGGCAGCTTTGGTTAGAACTTGGGAGTAAGCAAGGATATGGGAGACAGGAAGAGTTAAACTTCTCAGGGGAGAAGGAGGCAGCCTTCATCGCAGTTTTTTCTTTCTGCCTCTGAAGTCCCACGCCTGGTGCTTGGCACTCGGGGGAAGGCACCAATCAGATTGTTGCCTGCATGTTGGAAAATATTTATGTCACCTACCAAGCTGGGAGCAGACTCAGCAGGTTTCCTGGGGCCTCCTGACAGACAAGGTCGCATCCCAGCAGCTGGGAAGAAGGAGACGTGCCGGCCCAGCAGCTGTGCTCGGTGCCAGAGGCTGCCAGCCAGCGTGGCATCACACGTTCCAGGGAGACACACTTCTGTGACCCTCAGCTCCCGGGCAGCAGGGATGTGGAGAGCCCCGCTGGCTGAGACAGCTCTGGGGGTCACAGGCCAGCTTAGTGTGGAGGGTGGGTAGTGGGGAGGCCGAGAAAGGACGAGGAAAGGGCATGGGTAAGAGGAATGGGAGCTGGCTATGAATTCAGTTTATGAGGTGCAATACTATGCTAGTGCTTTACAAGTGCTAACTCAAGAATCCTTGTCACAGCCACTGAGATGAGCAGGTTCGTGCCTACTTTACAGATGAGGAAAGTGAGGCTTTGGAAGAGCTGGTAAAACATGGAGCTGAGACTCCGTCTTTGGTTTGTCTTTCTCAGATCTTGCATAGTAGATGTTCGTCCTCAGGTCATGACTGATACCCACAAAAAACACCCAACTACCTTTCTCTGTTCTTTCCTTCCCTTCGTCCCTCCTTTCTGGCTTCCTTTTCTCCTTTCCTCCCCTCCCTCCCTCCCTCCCCTCCCTCCCCTCTTCTCCCCTCCTCCTTCCTTCTCTCCTGCTTCCTCTGTCTCTTTCTCTGGTTCCTTGCTTCCCGTTTAACAACTTGAAGTCAACAGAGAAGTCTCCTTCTATAGAGATGGCAAGACATTTAACCTTGATCACAAGGGGGAGCAAGCCCCCAGGGTCATTGTCCTCAAAGCATGGATCTGGAACTCCAACAGCCAGCCTTGCATTCCCACCACTACCATCCATATGCAAATTGTCCCAGTTCATGAACTGCCCAGTTGCTAAGAGTGTGACCTCTGGAGCCAGGCTGCCTAGGTTCAAATCCCAGCTCACCCACTTACTGTGTGACCTTGGGCAGGTTACTTCTCCTCTCTGTGCCTCCGTTCCTCACCTGTAAAATGAAGATAATAACAGAACTTCTAAGGTAAGTTTTGCAGATTAAATAAATGAATATTTGGAAGGTGTTTAGCACAACGCCTGGCACACAGGAGTGCTGTATAATATAAATAGCTATAGTCCCAGTTACTCGGCTGTTTAAAAAATCTATTCCAAAACTCAGTGGTGTAAAGCAACCATTTATTATGTTCATGGATTTGGGGCATCAGAAGTTTAAACAGGACATGGCGAGGTGACTTGTCTCTGCTCCGTAATGTCTACACTTCAGCTGAAAGACTGGTAGGCCGGAAGCTGGAATCATCTGAAGGTCCACTCACTCATGTGTTTGATGATTGATGCCGTTGCAGGGTGAGACCTTAGCTGGGACTATAGGCCACAACATCCGTACACGGCCTCTCCATGTAGCCTGGGCTTCCTCACAACATGTCAGTCAGTTCCAAAGGCCAACATCCCAAGAGAAATAGAGCCAGGTGGAAGCTGTGTCTTTTTTCGCTATACTAGTGATATACTAGAGACCTAGGCTCACTATTAGCATCCTTTATTTGTCAGAGCAGTCACAAGCCCTTCCAGGACCAAGAGGAGGTGAGATGGACTCTGCCTCTTGTTGGGGTGTGGCCAGGTTCTGGAAGATCATGGAGGACTGGAAATATTGCCGTGGTTGTTTTGGGGAAGGGCCATCTGCTACAGTCATGACTGGCTCTATTCAAGCTGCGGGTATGGGATTCTGGGGACGGGGGTCTCAGGGAGCACCTGTGGCCAGAATTCTGCCTGTTTCCTGGCCCACAGACAGCCCTGCTCCAGCATGGGAAACATCCCAGGAAGAGTGGGACATGACCCAGCTAATGCCTAACTGCTCTCGGGGACACAGGCTGAGCCGTAAGTAACGCCTTCTCCTTCTCAGGAAGAGCCGTTCTGGTGGCATGGGCACTGAGAGGCGGTAAGGGCAGGCAGCCGTCACTAACAGATTCATTAAGCTCGCTCCAGAGCAACGATAAAAATTCAATTTAGTTCACCAGGCGGCTTGAACAGGTGCCAGGAGCAGGGGAGCCCTCCCATCCATGAGCTCAGAGCGAGCCGAGAGGCGCAGTGGAAGTGGTGGAGCTTGTGTGGCTGTGCCCCATTATTGAGGGCCCCTGTCCTCTGCAGGGCTGTGGGAGCCCCTGATACAAAGGCTGTGTGTGGTGGTGAGGAGCCCTGGATGGTCTCTTCTGACGCTTTCCAGGCAGTGTTGCTGGACTCATGGATGTGCTGACCCACAGCTCCCTCCTCGGCCACCTTACCTAGATTAATTCATACTTCACAAGTCCCCAAGAGTTGACTTTGTGAGTAGGAGGTATAGGCACGGTCTCTGCCCTCACCAAACTCCTAGGCTGGTTGGAGAGCAAATCTGGCCCCAGTGCAGAAGGCTGGGTGTGGGCACAGGGCTGAAGAGGTGTCAGAGGGATAGAGGGGGATAGTCTTGCCTCTGAGGGGAGCATTCTGCGTTCAGCCAAAGGGGGCATTTGCATCCATCAAAGTCACAGCAAGAAACAGGTCACCCCTCAAATGGGGCAAAGGAGGAGGAGAGTTTAATGAAGGGGTTAGCAATAAAAGTGTGGGCAGGGTTAAAGAGAACAAAAAGGGGTGATGCAGCACCTCTGGGCTAGCACCAGTAGAGAGCAGACTTTGCAGCTGTGCATGAGGTACACTGGCCAGGAATGAACCAGGGTCTTCTGCACGGAAAGTGAGAACCACCGAACCACCACTGCTCCTGTGTGTTCGAGTACTATTCCCATTTTACAGACGGGGAAAGTGAGGCGCAGAGAGGTTCCCACCCCTAGGTCTGGAGAAGTGAGGGAGGGGAATGTTGCTGGAACCTGGAGAGAAGCATGGCTGCAGGAGCCGCAGCCTGCAGTGAGGCTGGCAAGGGGAGTGTCAGGAAGACAAAGTCCCCAACTGACCTTGCCTTCCACACTCTAAGCTCCCTCAGGTACCTGCAGCAGGAAGCCAGGGCTATGTGAGCCAGGTAATGTCGTCTGCAGGGGCGCAGGGCTCGGGGAGCGGGTGGAGAGGGAAGATGAAGGGGCAAATGGAAAATACCAGAGCAGCCCAGCAGAGACCAGCCCCGTGGGTAGAGGACTTGCCAGTGTGAGCCGCACTGGGGACCACTGTGGCTCCCTGTGTGTTCCAGCTGCTTCTAGGATGGGTAGGCTGGTGGCGCCTTAGTAAGAGAGGCTGGGCACACACAGAGGTGGAGAGAGATGGACAGAGAGGCAGGGATGCTGGCACAGAGGGAGAGGCACACACCGAGGGACCAACGGAGTGGGTGACGGGGCAGAGGAGAGAGAATAAAAAAGATGGGGACAGAAAGGCTCAGAGAAGAGAGACATGGGAGACAAAGAGACGCGGGGACTTAGAGAGACACAGACACAAAAAGGCACAGCCAGGCGTGGGGAGAGAAGGAGTAAAGGGAGAGAGAGAGGGAAAGACAGATGGCACACACCACACAACACACACTATATCACATCATTCATGCACACGTGCATACGCACAGGCCACACACCACATCACACACACGCACACACAAGTCACACACCATACACCACAATACATCACACATACACCACATACCACACACACACCACGCCACATCACATACATGCACACACAAGCCACACATCGCACACCACACACACACCACACCACATCACACAGAGCACACACACACCACACATACATATAGACACACCACACACACATCATACAGCACATACCACACACACATCACATCACACACATCCAGACACACCACACACCACCTTACATACACACAGCACACACACATACAGGCACACCACACACATATACACCACCTCACCAACACACAGCACACACATCACCACTACAGTTTCTGAGAAACAACTCCAACCCAACTCCAGCCCCTCACAGAGTCTCACAAGCCAAGTGAACCAGGCTGGGCCCCATGGCTGGCGAGATGCGTGGCAGCCAAAGCAAGGGTCTCTGTGGAAGGCACCACGTTGCCCTCTCCTCGAATCCTGACCTCCCACCTCCCCGTCTCCCAGGATGCCAGAGAAGGGGGGCCAGGAGCCCAGATCAATCCAGTGCAGAGGAAAGAGGAAGAACACAGTGAAAGCGAACCTGGGGGGAAAGACGCTGGTGGGGGAGGAGCAGAGACAGGCCGGGACCAGGCTGACTACAGCGCAGAGACTTGGGTAGAAAAGAGCTTTGATACCAGTGAAGTCAGATGGGAGAGACAGACAGAAGGGAGGGGGAGAAGGGCCCTAGGTGTCGGAAGGGAGAGGAAGATTAGGACGCCTTTGAAAGGCTGCCTGAGCTGGGGAGGCGGTGCTGTGAGCAGCTGAGGTGAGCAGGGCTCGCCAAACATGGGCGAAGCTAGGGAGTGGGAGGTGGAAGGTTGTGGAACCTGAGGGCAGGGTTGGGGAGTGAGTTTGTTAAGGGCACCTGACAGGCTAGGGGGTTAGATCCTGGGTCAAAATCTTTTCTAATGCACCTCCTTGCTTCCTCAGTTACATCCAAAAGCAAACTTGAAATTAGGATAGGAGGGAAGTACATTTTCTTGAACATCTGCTATGTGCCAGGCATTTAATTTACATTGACTCTTGGATTCCTCACAGCAAGGCTGGCATGTGTGTATCAGTTGTTGTTGTTAGCTGAGGTTGAGTTGGCCCCCGACTCATGGCGACCCCATGTACAATGGCATCAGGCTGTTGTGACCCACAGGGTTTTCATTGGCTGATTTTTGGAAGTAGATCATCAGGCCTTTCTTCCTAGTCCATCTTAGTCTGGAAGCTCCGCTGAAACCTGTCCAGCATCACAGCAACACACAAGCCCCCACTGACAGACTGTGTAGCTGCGTATGAGGTGCACTGGCTTGGGAATCAAACCTGGGTCTCTGCAGAGAAGACGAGAATTCTGTGTCAAAACTATCACTGCCCCATGTGTTCTGTTACTATTCCCATTTTATGGATGGGAAAAGTGAGGTACAGAAAGGTGAAGGCCCTTGCCTGAGGTCACTACAGCAGGAAGTGGCTGAGTCTGGAGGTTTACTGCCCACTGCTCTGGATTTTCTGAAATGAAGAGAACCATTTGTGGGCAGGAAGGAGGGGAGGGAGCCCTCCATCATTCTTCGAGGTCTCCCTCTGCCAAGGAACTCAGCCAAAATTCCTTGGAATCCACTGCTTTAAGCTACGCACAGGGGAGAGCAGAATCAGTCAGACGGGATGTTTGTAATGGCTTCCAAATGTCTGGCTGCAGCTGCCTTGCGGCAGTGAGTGATGAGGAGGCCCTAGGGGAGGCCAGCTCCCCGCCTCTCTCCTCCAGATGACTTTTGAGGGTGCTGGCACTCTTGAAGCCCTGGACAGAGGGATGCACTGCTCCATTGTGTGAGCAAAGGAAATGCATAAGTGGATGGATGGATGATGAATGGATGGATGGATGGATGGATGGATGGATGGATGGATGGATGGATGGATGGATTATGGTCAACTTTCCTTATCTGTAAAATGTGGATAGTTAGATCATTCTCGATCACTGTCTATGGAGCCGTTACATGCACTAATCATCTTGAGGAAATCTCACAAACATGCCTATTTGACAGGTACTAAAACTGAGGCTCAGAAAGGTGAAGATACTGGCCTAAGCCTCATAGTGATGGTGGAGGGAGAACTTGAATCTGGCCTATCTCCAGAAGTCTTGCTCTTCGTTTTACACTGGGTGAGGGGCTAGCATGGGCCAGGCACATAGTAGGTGTTCAGCTGATCTCAGTTTAAATGATACATTGATGAGAGCCTCCAACAGCGGGTGCAGTGGTCAGGGCCAGTGACTCAATTGGGAATCACACAGGAGTGTTCTCTGCCTTCATGGAGGTCACAGTTTGTTGGGAATAAAGTACCAAGGACTTCCAGTGTGTACTCTACGCCTCGGAAGTCCTTCCCAGCCACAGTACTGAGAGGAGGGGGACAGTCATCCCTGGTAAGTCACCTCCCCTTGCAAAGACTCACTTTCCTCTTACAGTGGGATTTCATGGCCTCAACCTCGTAGGGTTGCTGTGGGAAGTTGATTAGACAATGAACTCACAACCTAGCCCATCGCCGCCAGGCACACAGTAGGTGGTTTTTAAGAGCATCAACAGTAGTATCGTAAATAATGGCTGAACTTTTTGACTGTCTGTTCTGTGCTGCGCCCTGAACTAAGCTCATTATATGATTTCATTCTTTTCTTTTTCTGATTTTAAACTTCCTACAACCCTATACAGTCCCTGCGTGGTGCAACAGTTAATGTGCTCATTGTTAACTGAAAGATTGAAGGTTTGAGTCCACCCAGAGGCACCTCAGAAGAAAGGCCTGGAGATCTACCACTGAAACCCCTATGGAGCACAGTTCTACTCTGCCACTCATGGGGTCACCAGGAGTTAGAGTCAATTTGATGGCAACTGGCTGGTTACTGCCCTTTGAGGTAAGTTCAACCCCCTTTTTTTTACAGCAATGATAAGGAGGCTCAGGTTAAAGAACCTACACAAAGTCTCTGAGTGGACTTTGTGGAACGCCCTGTTTGTTAAGCCTTCGGCATTTCAGCTGACACACATGTGTGAACGCTCGTCAGTCAGTGCCTGGCACACTGGTGCTTAAGAAATACTAAACCAATGAATCTAACCAACCAGTTGCCATGGAAGTGATTCTGACTCTTGGGGACCCCATGTGTTTCAGAGCAGAACTATACTCCAGTTTTCAATGGCTATGAACTTCTGGATGTAGATCACCAAGACTTTCTTCTGAGGTGCCTCTGGGTGGATCTGAACCTCCAACCTTTCGGTTAGTAGGCAAGCACTTAATCATCTGAGCTGCCCCGAGATGCCTTAAGAAATGTCAGCCCCCATTTCTCTGCCTATAAGACATTTAGCTTGTTCTTCTCCTTTGATAGAGGTTCAGGGGGCAAGACAACAGGGCTGCAGCCATCTGACACAGCATTTGCTCCTGCACCAGGTCATCAAGATGCTGAGGGGTGGG
The DNA here is from genome assembly GCA_030035585.1 of Dugong dugon. NCBI lineage: Eukaryota > Metazoa > Chordata > Mammalia > Sirenia > Dugongidae > Dugong > Dugong dugon. Next base: position 26,056,618 of record CM057476.1, on the reverse strand, counting down.
CCTGACAAAGCCGTCCCCTCGCCATGTTTGCGACCCCTCCTCCAACATAACTCTTTCTGCGAAGTCACGTCTCTGTCAACTTGAGTTAATCATGTTTTAATTTGCACATAGCTGGTATTGAGTTGTTTGATTAGAAACGTGGAAGAGATTTGTTGCAGAAAAGATAGAGCAAGACGATTCAAATTGCCCATAATTTCCCAGTTTGGAGAAGGCCACAGTTTAGCATCTTGTTTTTTCTTCCTTCTTGTTGCTTTGTGGGTACAATTGCCATCCTTGTGATCATACAGAATGCTCAGCTCTGCAAATATTGATTTTTTTCTAAAGCCAAGTCTATTGTTTTCTATTGATGAGAATAGTAAGTAAAAAGAATAAGAAGATAAGGTCTTGTGAAATCCACCCCCCCATCCCCCGCCATGCACACACACATGCACACATCTATTACTGACATTAATCCAGTTCAGACTTTGGATCAGGGGATTAGGGTCTCAAACTCAAAGCCAGGAGGGGCCTGACTGGTCACTGGAATGAGTACAAGGTCCCCAGTTGGAGGCTGGGCAATGGATGTGAAACCTGGTCCATCACTACCAGGTGATTTTTAAGAACGTCAATAGTAGTAATATAAATAATTGCTAATCTTTTTTGAATGTCTAAAGGTCCCTGGGTGGCGCAAATGGTTTGCACTCGACTCCTAACCTAAAGGTTGGTGGTTTGACATACCCAGTGGTGCTGTGGAAGAACGGCCTGGTGATCTGCTTGAGTAAAGATTATAGCCAAGAGAACCCAACAGAGCAGCTGTACTCTATAACACATGGGGTCACCAAGAGTTGGAATCAATTCAACGGCAACGGGCTTGGTTTTTGGTTTTCTTACTCTGTTCCAGGCACTGAGCTAAGCTTATTATATGAATTCTTTTTCAGATTTAATTCTTCCTAAAACCCTGTGCCACCACCCTCTTCTGTCAGTTTGTCATACTCTGGTGGCTTGCCTGTTGCTATGATGCTGGAAGCTATGCCACTGGTATTTCAAATACCAGCAGGGTCACCCGTGGTGGACACATTTCACAGAGCTTCCAGACTAAGACAGGCTAGGAAGAAAGGTGATCTACTTCTAAAAATTAGCCAGTGAAAACCCTATGGATGGCTACAGAATATTGTCTGATATAGGCTGGGAGATAAGCAGTCTAGATTGGAAGGTACTATACAATAGAGAACAATAGACTCAAACATGCCAACCGTCATGAGGATGGTACAGGACCAGACAACATTTCGTTCTATTGTGTATAAGGAGGCCATAAGCAAAGCTGATTCAATGGCAACTAAAATCAACGGCCTTATAAGCTTGACCTCTGTTTTATAGAAATGACAAGGAGGCTCAGAGAGGTTAAGTAACCTACACAAAGTCCCACAGCCAGGAAATTCAGCCGAATGGAGAGCCCCGTTTATTAACCCCTATGCCTTTTAGCTGTCATGTCCCACCCAGTGGCTGCCACAAAGGAACACAAGTCCAGCGTTAGTTAGTATTCTAATTTTCCAAGAAATTCCACAAATCTGGATTTTCATACGAAAACTCCCATTGTTTAGAATATGGACAGCAAATTCCTTTCACATGAGGCAGATGTGGAGCAAAGAAGACAACTTGTAGGTCTGCCTTGAGTTTGTATCATACAGACTTTCACTACTTTTCATTTAGCATAGTTACGTGGTAGGCATTTTCTCATGGAACTGGTTAATTGCAAAAAAAACCCAAGAACAATCATACATCTGCTCTGCTGGTTTCGGATCAGAAGGGCACGTTTCTTCCTATTTTCTTCCTTGTCTGCTGGCTTTTTCCAACCCCCCTCTTCTGTCTTCCCCTCTATCCTGCACATCACCCCTACCCCCACAACCATTCAATTTTATTAATGGCTGATTTTCTTTTTAAACGGTCCAGAGGCTGCCGCAAGCTCTGGGGATCAATATCTTGTGTGTGTGGCGGGGGGTGTCATTTCATTAGCTAAGTGCCATGTAATCTACTTGGTAAATCCCATAGCCTCTTTCTAAATTGGCCAGAGAAGAGGTAAAGAAAAAAGGTTGGCCAAAAGTCTAAACACACTACCCTGATGGGAACAGGAGGAAACGTTTGGAGACCCCCATTGAGGTTGGAGCCGCGTTTGTCTGGTCTCCTGTCCCATTGTCTCTCACCCTGTCTCCAGTCAATCATAGAACTGTCCACTTCAAAGCTTTATAATGATAACAAGAATTTCTTGATCTGACCTAAGTAAGGTCTCGTTGTCTTTGCTAGCTGCCGTCACGTAAGTCCTCGACTCATGGTGACCCCAGGATACACAATGGAACGAAACGCGCCAGGACCTGTGCCATCCCCATGATCAGTTGTCGATTGGACTGATGTGATCCGTAGGGTTTTCACTGGCTGAGTTTCAGAAGTAGATCGCCAGACCTTTCTTCCTAGTTTATCTTAGTCTGGAAGCTCTGCTGAAACCTGCTCAGCATCATAGCAACATGCAAGTTTCCACTGATGGATGAGTGGTCGCTGCTCATGGTGCACTGGCCAGGAATCGAACCTGGGTCTCCTGCATGGAAGGCAAGAATTCAACCACTGAACCACTACTGCCGCCAAGTAAGGCCTAGTCTCACTAATCTTTACAAGAACTCTGTGAGGGGAGTAGTAGCTCCAGTTCACAGGAAAGAAAACTGAGGCAAAGAGAGGTTAAGTGACATCACCAAGCTCCCAGCAGCAGCTGGGATTGGAACCCAGGCTTGGCTGACTCCTAGTCCAGTGCTCTTCTCACACGGAGTCCAGATCAGAGGTGGCCACAGAAAGGGGCTTGTGTGAAGTGACCTAGACCCCTGGCCCAGCCATGAAGGAAGTCCCAGTGGCCTCGTGAACAATTTTACCACATTCCTCTGGTTTCTCTGTATGGAGACTGGTAATCCCAGACGTTGTTCAATTACAGATTTATGGCCACCCCCAGGGGCCAGCGGGCCCCTCTCCCCCCTGGATGGAAGGCATTAGAGCTGCCCAGAGGGTGGAAATGTTTTCCCAGAGGCGGAGGATCTATGAGAACATGGGTTTATAAGGCAGCTCCCAGCCCAGGCACAGGGTTTTCTTGTTACTCACAGGCTGGTCTTGTAGGGCGACTAAGGCGTGAGCAACCTGAGACCCAGGACACATGACTTCCATTGGTTTTCTCAGCCGGGGACCTGAGGATAAGGGTCCCAAATGTGGTGACCCTACCAGTCAGATCCAGGGGATATCCAAGCACCCTGGGATCATGGTCTGCCTGGGATTGGGGCATTTGAGCTGGAGGTCAAACAGGACAAACACAGGGGAGGGAGAAGAGGAGGCCAGGTGGTTAAGAATGTGAACCTTGCAGCTAGACAGAGGGCGTCCAGTCCAAATGGCTCCACTTTCTCCACCTGAGAACTGTGTATAAGTCCCTTCGCCTCTCTCAGCCTTCGTTTTCTCATCTGTGAAATGGGAGTGATAATAGTATCTGTTGTTGTTGTTAGTTGCCATCAAATCGATTCCAGCTCATGACAACCCCATGTGTTATAGGGTAGAACTGTGCTCCATAGGTTTTTCTTGGCTTAATCTTTACCGAAGCAGATTGCCAGGCCTTTCTTCAGCAGTACTGCTGGATGGGTTCAAACCGCCAACCTTTAGGTTTGCAGTTGAGTGCAAACCATCTGCGCCACTTCATAGAATTGTTGCAAGGATTAAATGAGATGATGCAATCTCAGTGCTTCTCATACTGCCTAGCACAGATTGTCCTCATCAGATCTGGATATTATCGTTAGTAATAAAGAGAGGAAATGCGATTTACTCGGCAGCTGTTGCGTGCTAGGCACTTTGCCAACTCTCCTATTTATCATCTATCTATCTGTCTGTCAATCTGTCTATCTATCTATCTCTACCTACCTACCTATCTAAATCCATCCATGCATCCATTCATGCATCCATTCATGCATCCATCCATGCATCCACACATCCACGCATCCACCGGCCCACCCACTCACCCATCCACCCAGCCATCCATCCATCTAGTTTCATGTCACTGCCACAACCACCCATTTTAAAGATGAGGAGACTGAGGCTCAGTGAAGGGTTTAGTGGCCCATTCCATCAAGAGCCCAGGATAGAAGCCAGATGCGTCTGGTTCTTCCAGTTGTAGCACGAGGCTCCTGGGACACTGGTGAGCATGAAAGGTAAAGGCACGGGATTCAGAGCCAAAGGCAGAGAGGCAGCAGGCGCAGCCCTGGTGCTCTGGAGAGCCAGAAGGGGAGCCTTATCCTGGGGCTGACTGTGTGTGTCTTCAATCGGCTGCCCTGAATCCTGAGACAGGGAGTCCCAGTCTCTGGGACTCACCGCAGTCAGAACCTCAGAAACTTCTACCAGGGGGTCATGTCCTCAAGGGCATGAGGGCAGATGTTGAGGGTTGCTGGAGTCCTGACTAACTAGAAGTCAGCTGGATTAGGGTGGAAACCCAGCCTTGATGCTCACCCTTGGTGTGGCCTGGACCAAGAGTTTCACCTCTCTGAACCTCAGTTTTTGATCCACCTCACATGGCTCATACTCTGCCGAGTTGCCATGGCAATTAAATAAGCAGATGCAAACAAAGACCACTGCCGGTTGGCTCCCCTGACACTCTGAGATTTGTTACAGGGATTTATTGGGGTGCATGGTGGGACCCTCAGGATCAACCCTTGTCTCAAGTTGCCATCCAGTTGACTCTGACTCACGGCAACCCATACGTGTCAAAGCAGAACTGTGCTCCATAGGGTTTTCAATGCTGATTTTTCTGAAGTGGACTGCCAGGTCTTTCTCCTGAGGCACCTCTAGGTGGACTCCACCCTCCAACCTTCTGCTTAGCAGTCAAGCTCATTAACCATTTGCACCATCCAGGGACTCCTCAACCTTGTAGGAGAAGATAAAGAAGCAGGATGGGGCAGAGAGAAGTTGGGATGTGATTCAGTCTCAGCAAAGACCCCAGCTGATCCCCTGGGGAGCTCCGGGGCTGGGAAGTCTTTTCAAAGCTGTCCTAGCTTGAGCCAAGGAGGCCAGGGCTCTATATCCCCGTCATGGGCCAGTCATTGGAAGGAGGTTTGACCTTGGACAAGGCAGCTCTTGCAGCTGGGGGAGAAGGGCTCAGCTGTGAGCTGTCAGCATCAGCTCCTCCGGCAGCTGGGGAGAGAGCTGGGAAGCACCCCAGCACCCACCAAAGCACCAGGGCATGACCTGATACTTGGTTAACTATGAGAAAGTCTGCTGCCATTCTTTGCCAGGGCACCTGCCCAGGAGCCACAGAGGGCAAGCAGGAGGGAAGGGGGCTGGCTTATCTCAAGGAGGAAGCCAGGGCAGGGAGAAGGGGTGATGGAGACTTCTGCCCTGCTGGTGTTTGATGGGGCTGGAGTCTTAGCTGAGTGTGGTGCATGGGGTGGGGTACATTCCCAGAATTACACAGCTGGTAGCATCTGGGCAAAGGAGGCAGGAGGCGCTGCCCCGGCGGAGGAGAAAGGCCGCCTGTCACCCCGCAGGACCCCGCTCCGTCTGAGTTCTATCCTGGGAGAAATTGACTGCCTGTTTCTGCCTGACTGCCTGAGAGTTACAGGCTGCAGGGGGAGGAGGGGGCGAGGGCGGGCAGCCGCTGCCTCATCAGGATGGATTTTTCTGCTTCTCTGCTTGTAGGAAGAGCAGGAACAGGATAAGGGAGGCTGCTCAAGGAGTAATCACCGAGTGGGTGAGGGCATGTCAGGTGTTGGCTCCATGATGGACGGAAGGGGGAGGCTGGCAGAGAGGGCTGGGAAGGCGGAGGCCTGTGACCCTTGGGGAAAGTAGAGCCAGGCGCTCACACATTTGAACCTGTGCGTGCCCACCTATCCATCCTTTCATCTCTCCTCCGTTTCTTTCATCCTTCCATCCATTCACCCTCCCCCCTTCCTCCCTCTTTCCCTTCCATGTGTCCGTCCATCCATCCACCCATCCATCTTCCAATTTATTTACTCACATACTCTCAAACTCACCCTTTCTCCACTCTTTCCTGACACCCACTTGGCTCAGCACCCATTTCTTGGGGACCTGCCGTATGCTGGCCATAGTATTGGGCACCAGTAATGACCAGGTCACAGGTCCTGCCCTCAAGGCTTTCACAGTCTGCTGGCAGAGGGGATGAGTCAGTAGAAAGAGAACCTCACTCTTGGTGGGTCAGAGCTTTTCTCGGGGAACACCCAAGACATGTTGGCAATATTAAAGACACCTAGGGGAGGCAGAGAGATCTTCCTGGAGGAGGAAGCATTTGAAGTCTGCTTAAAAAAAACAGTTTGAGGATAAGAACAAAAGCATGGAGGAGCCTAGAGTGTCTATTGCTGGGTATTTGTGTGGCTGGAGGCTGGAGTGTGGGACAGTGAGGGGCAGAGGCCAGGAACTGGTTTAGTTGAGCCTGGGGAGATGGTTGGTTCCAGGTTAGAAGCCTTGGGCACCAGGTTAAAAAAATTGAACTTCGCATTGCATTAAGTGGGGTTGTTCTTATTTAATCTCTTCCTACATAAAATCTTATCTAGGATTCAGAAAAAAAAAAAAAAAAACACAAAGAAGTGGAGTTCATCTGGTTAAACTAGGGGCAGGTTCTAGAACATTCCCCACTTAAATCCCCTCACACCCAACTCCCCAACATGGGGCTTCTGAAAACATTAGCACAGAACCTCAGGGTCCACAGAACGCAGTTTGAGAACCACAGAAAGACATGAGGCAGGGGTGCTATGATTTCACCTTGACACTCCTCTGAAGTTTGATGAGACCAACATACCGCGGGTTCCACCCTCTGCATGATGAAGAATCACAGTTTTGGGAGACTGTAAAGGCTGCCTTTACTCCAAGCTGGGGCCAAGTCCCAGCTCCTTAGGGAGACACATGAGACCCTCCAGAATGTTCTAACTCCACCAGGTTCGCCCCTCACTCTTCTCAACCTGCACCTTCTAGCCATGCTCAACTGTGTGTATGGTTTCACGAGCACACCAAGATCAAGCTTGCCTCTCTCTGTGTCCCACTCTAGTATTTTTGCCTGGCCCCTTCCTCACGTCTCAAGTCTCAGCATCAAGGCCCCCTCACCCAGCAAGCCCCTGCTGACCTCCTTGGAGTTCACATGCCTTTCCTTTCCTCTTACAACTGACTCTGGAACTGAGGTTGGGCCTCATCCCCATAGTCTTCACCAGCACCCAGCACGTAGTAGGCACTCAATACATGCTTAGCGAATGCGCCAGCCAACAAACCAAGAAAGACAAAAATAAGACCGTGGGCACACATACTCATAAACATCTATCTTCATTTTCCTGGAATTAGCAAGTTCATGTGACTTGAGCAGTACAGGGAGGGGGCGGGGAGGAAGGAGGTGCATCTTTAACACAGTTCCTAGCATATAATAGGTGCTCAAAAATGCTGATCCAAGGAAAGCAGTGAGCATAGCCATGTATCCAGAAGATGCTAAAGAAGTAATGCTGAGCAACATTTGGGGTTCTGAGACAGTGGTTATTAGGGGTCTGAAAATGTACCTTAGGGCCCCTCCTACCTGCTTGCCTTTGACAAGCATACCAAGACGGCGGGTGCAGGACCTTCTCCGTGCTGTGTCTCTGAAAGTGTGCCCTTATTCCAACAGTTTACATCCTTAATCCATAGCCCAATTTGCATTTGCACTCCAACTCAATACTTTCTATGATGCAATTAGTACTCAGATGAATTGTTTATGAGTTTCCTTTTAAGGTCTCCAGGGTCCTTCATTCTTGAGGAAATCTCCTTGTGGAAGGTGGTTGATTCTCTTAGAGAGGGAATTTCAAGTCCTCTGGTCCTCCCAGGCACCCCAAAAAGGCATCTCTTCCAGATAGCCTTCCTGGCCTCTACGCACAGGGAGATAGGGCCCTGGTACTGTAGTCACTTCCCTATGAGTGCCTTGGATTTTTTCCCTTAGAGGTTGTTCTATACCAGCCCACAGAGGTCTGCTTCACTTAAAGACTCCATGGTATCCCACTCTAAGGAGGAACCCAACCGTATTTAATCAGTCTCCTATCAAGGGACACTTAGCTGTTCTCCATCTTCTTTTATTACTACCTTTTTGATATGACTATAGACTTTCTAAGAACAAGATCTAAGCCTTCTTGTTTACTGCTATATCCTTCCAGCATAGTGTCAGGAACCTGACACATAATTGTCGTTGTTAGTTGCCACCTTCAAGCTGACTCCAGCTCATGGTGACCCCATATGCAACAGAGTGAAATGTTGCCATGTCCCCACAATCGCTGTTGTGCTTGAGTCCATTGTTGCAGCCACTGTGTATTTTGAATGCCTTCCAACCTAGGGAGCTCATCTTCCAGCACTACATCAGACAATATTCTGTTGTGATCCGTAAGGTTTTCATTGGCTGATTTTTGGAAGTAGATCACCAGGCCTTTCTTCCTAGTCTGTCTTAGTCTGGAAGCTCCACTGAAACATGTCTACCAGGGGTGACCCTGCTAGTATTTGAAATACCAGTGGCATAGCTTCCAGCATCATAGCAACATGCAAGTCACTATAGTATGACAAACTGACAAATGGATGGTGGTGACACATAGTAGGTGCTCAGTAAATAGTCCTTGAATGATGGATGGATGGACGACTGGGTGGGTGGATGGATGAGTGGGTGAGTGGATGAACAGATAAATGGGTGGGTGGGTGGATGGATAGATGGATATATGGGTGGGTGGGTGCATGGGTGGGAGGTGGGTGGCTGGGTGGGTGGGTGGATGAATGAGTGAGTGGGTGGGTTGATGGATGGATGGGCGAGTGGATGTGTGGATGAGTGGGTGAGTGGGTGGGTGGATGAGTTGGTTGGTGGATGGGTGGGTGAGTAGGTGGGTGAATGGGTGGGTGAGTGGGCAGGTGGATGTGTGGGTGAGTGAATGGGTGGGTGAGTGGGTAGGTGGATTAATGGGTGGGTGGATTGATAGGTGGGTGGGTGAATGGATGGGTGGATAGGTGGATGGGTTAGTGGGTGGATGGATGAGTTAGTTACAGAACTTGGACTAGAACCCTGGTTCACTGATCTCTCACTTGTGGCCTGAGGGACCCAACACCTTGGCAATCTCATCTTTGGCCGACACAGCAGGGAGTCCCTGTCTTCAGGCACATGCTGTCCTGCAGATCATGAGCAATAGCCGGCACCAACCAAAGTGCTCCCCTGGACACTCACAAATAGCAGCAGCTTCCCAAGGCCTGTCAGTGCTGGGTGGAGCTGCACCACTTTATGGAAACTTCTATTTCTGCTTTATAAAAACAAAATAGGAAAGGAAAGCTGGCTCTTCCAGAGACACATGCTGGCCGGTGAGTCATCTTTATCCAGGCAAGATGAGAAAACCTTCCAAGACTGGGCCTCTTGCTGAGCCATCGGCCAACAAGCTCTGTCCTACTTTCAGCCTCCCACAGCCCTGTGTACATGGGGTCGCTAACTCAAATGTCCCCCGGGGTCAGCACATGGCAAAATGGAAAATACTTTTTCTTCTGAAGGAGACAGCTGCTACCAACCCAGCTGATCGCTCCCTGTGAGTATGAGGACACGGAGGTGTCCCATCTTACAAGCTGTTAGAAGGACACACCAGGAATCTGGATTTTCAAGTGAACACTCCAGATTTTTAAATCCCAGAAACCAATTCAGTTAGTGCTTGGACCACACTAACCTATGGAGTCTGGCTTTGACCACAGGGCTCCAGCGTCAGCCTCTTTTGGACATCCTTCTGGAAGAATCAGCCACATGGCAGTACCATTTGCGGCTCCACCTTCTCAATGGAGAGGGAGCCTCTCTCTGTGCAACTGTCTCCCAGAGACTCTGCAGAGGAGGAAAAAGAACTTCGCAGTTGCCGAGTGCCGTCTCTGCATTTAATTAGCGCATTGATCATACTGATATAGATCGATCCCTCTACGCATGCCAGTCGAAGAGATAGTCTTTACATCTTCTTCCTCCTTTCTTTCCTTTCGCTTGGATCCTGGTGGCTATAATCTCAGACTCTAGTTTCAAACTGCCTGGGTCTGAATCCTAGCTCAGCCACTTACTAGCTGGGTGAGCTTGGGCAAGTGATTCAGCTTTGTCTCCAAGTCTCAGTTTGCTCACTTGCAAAACAGGGGTAATTATAGTCCTTCCGGAGTCCCTGGTAGTGCAGTAGTTAAGCACTAAGCTGTTAAGCAAAAGGGCAGTGGTTTGAACCCACCAGTCATTCCACGGGTCGCTATGAGTTGGAATTGACTTGCCATCCATAAGGTCGCTATGAGTCGGAATCGACTGGACAGCAACCGGTAGCCACTCCAGGAGAGAAAGATGTGGCAGTCTGCTTCTGTAAAGATTTACTGCCTTGGAAACCCTATGGGGCATTTCTACTTTGCCCTATAGGGTTGCTATGAGTTGGAATCCACTCAACGGCAATGGGTTTGGATCTTTTTTATTATAGTCCTTCTGGAGTCCCTGGGTGGTGCAAATGGTTAATAAGCTCAGCTACTAACTGTAAGATTGGAAGTTTGACTCCACCCAGAGGTGATTTGGAAGAAAGGCCTGGCAATCTACTTCTAAAAATCAGCCATTGAAAGCTTTAGGCAGCACAGTTCTCCTCTGACACACATGGGGTCATGATGAGTCAGAGTTGACTGGCAGCTGATTTTGGTTTATACTTCTTTTCTCACTGTCAGGATGAAATGAATGGATGTACCGGAAGTGTCTAGAACAGTGCTGGCCCCTTGTTAAGCCCTTGATGCATATAGCTATTCATATTCACTTATTTGCCACATGGTGGTTAAATAACCACTTGGTGTTAAGCTTTGTGCTTGACATTGGGGTTTCAGCAAAGTAGGACCTATCCCCGGGAAACCTGTCCCATTATATTTGCAAGGAAGTCCCATTTTATAGATGAGGAAACTGAGGCTCAGAGAGAGGAAATGACTTGCCTGAGGTCACACAGCTGGTTAGTGGCTGAGATAGGATTCCAATCAGGTATGTCTGTCTTTCTCCCCGAAGACATTATTTCTCCTGGGGTTAGGGGTAGGGGATAACCCCCTTTTCTCCAGGGCTTCTCCTGATAAGCAATGAGTTGGCTTCCACAACCTGGGAGAATCCCTGAGATGACTCTGATTATTTGCAAGTGGACCTGAGAAGATTGGACTGGTATGGGCTCATGATTCCAAGTATAGTCCTGGGCTCTGGACACCACAGGGTCCTCATGACTGGGCATGGAGCAAACATTTGCACAAGTCTCTGACTTGTTTTCCTCCTTTGGACCCGGCACAGCACACCACTGCCGTCTGCCTCTGTTCATGCATCAATCACTGGGAGTGGCCATATGGCCATGGAGCCCATGGCCCTGGTCACATACCTTATGTTCCAGGGCACCAGCCCCCTACAGGGTGCTACATTTCTGCCTTGCAAAGAGCTGTGACTTCTGTGCGTGCCAGTGGCTAACATTTACTGAGCACTTACTGTGTGCCTGGCATTGTTCTAAGACCATTGCGTGGATAGGCTCATTTAATCCATACGACCACCCTGGTGAGGTAGATACTGTGGTGCTCCCATTTTACAGATGAGGACACTGAGTCCCAAAGAGTGGAAGTAACTTGCTCAAGGTTACCCTGCAAATCTTTGTTAAGTACAGTTGGACATCAGCATCTAGGTCTCAGCTGCTGTGGCAGAGAGTGGTCTTCTGCCTGGTGACACCTTACATGACATAATGCCTGGGTCACAGTGGCACTCAAGTAACACCAGCTCCATTCACTCACCTGGACGTCCACTTATGAACTACATGACCCTGGGTTGATCAATTCACCTCTCTGAGACCCACTTATAAATGGTGGATTAACATGCCAGCACTCACCTCTTACCGGAACAAGGAACAGAACACGTGGATGTGTGCAAACCTGCTTTGGGAAAGTGATGAGCTAGGTAAGTAGAAGGTGGCATTGAAACCACTGTCCCTGGTCTTCAGCAGACTCAGCTCTGACCCTGGGTCAGCCTTGAGCATGGCCTGCTACCTGGAGACTCCTCCTTGCTGGGAGCATAGGCCGCTGCTATGCCAGAAGAGCTACCACTTACTACCGGTTGCTATTGAGTTGATGTCAACTTACGGTGACTCCATGTGTGTCAGAGGGGAACTGTGCTCCATCGGGCTTGCAGTGGCTGATTATTTTATGTAGATCACCAGGCCTTTCTCCTGAGGTGTCTCTGGGTGGATTTGAACCTCCAGCTTTTCAGTCAGTAGCTCAGTGAGTTCACAGTTTGCATCAGCCAGGGACTCCATCTGAAGAGCTGTCGTTGTTAGTTGTTGTCTAGTCGATTCTGACTCATGACAGCCCCAAGAGTGCACAGTAGAACTATGCTCCAAAGGGTTTCCAAGGCTATGACCTTTTGGAAGATCACCAGGCCTATCTTCTGAGGTGCTTCTGGGTAGGTTCGAGCTACTAACCTCTTGGCTAGTAGCCGAGTGCTTAACCATTCACGCCATCTAGACCACAGTTATTAATTCAGGAAAAATAAGAATGTCTGGGTTTGCCCATCTGCCACTGTGTGACCTGGGGCAAGTATCATCCTTTCTCTGAGCCTCAGCATTTCTAGCGCTTAATGTCATGACCTCTAGAGACCTTCTAGGCTCAAGCAGTTGATGGAAAATTGCAAACACTTCTGAGGGTCTCCCTCAACCTGTCCCTCTTTGCTCCCCTATCTGGAACAGCAAGTGGCAAAAATGTCCTCCTTCATGCCTAACTTGTATCCATCCCTGGCACAAGGAACCAACTCTAGGGCAAGTGTTCTGTTTCCACAATTAATATTATTATTATTATCATTGTTAATATTAACTGAACTCAATGAGTGATTCGGAATGAGTATTTTATGTGCACGCTGAATCCTCAACATAACTTTATGGGTGAGATACTAGGATCCCTTTCATTCAACAGATGAGGAAACTGAGGCTCGGAGGAGTTGATCCAGGTCATTCTCAGGGCCAGGAAAGGAAGCCACCGTTTGAAGGCACACACTGTGATTCCAGTCTCCCTGTGTCTCCATGAGGTGGCCCGCCCTGCAGGTCAGCAGGAAGAGCCACCCTTCACAGGCCTGGGAAGGTCCCCACCTTGGCCGTCTGATGTGGAAACATTCTGAATCCAGACTGCCAAGAGAAAAGACAGAAGAAAAAGGGAAGGGAAGAAAATGCAGAACCCTTTGTTCTTTGAACTGTTCTCCATAAACACATTCTCTGCCAGGTACCAGACTTAACTGCAGTGGTGACCCCGACCCCCCTGGCTGCTTCCTGCCCCCCTGGCAGCAAGTGGGTCACGAGATGTGCAGACGGCCGGGGTTGCTATTCAAGCGTGTCCCTGAGAAGCAGCTCCTGAGAGCATGGCTCCTACAAGCGGCAAGGGAGGGGCTGGAGTCAGCCTTGGACACAACCTCGAAGTCATGTGCCAGAAGAGACCCTGTTGGCATCCGCTGCCCTTTCTAGGATGCTGGACCCTGAGCCTGCTCCCGAATGTGCCCCTGCCCACCAAGCAGCTATGCAGGTCACATGAAAGGGCCACCGGGGGTGGCCTAGCTGTGGGGCTTCTGTTCAGTGGGGCTGAGCCTGGCCTCCCAGCCCCACTCACTGACTCATTCATTCATTCACTCACTCATTCCTTCATTCATTCAATACTTGTTGAGTCCTTACCATGTGCCTGGCACTCTCTTCAGATCGGGAAGACAGCAGTGAACAAAATAGACAATGTCCTCTTGGAGCCTATAGTCTAGCAGGTGGAGAGCCATTAAACAATTAATTCTTCAATTAGTTATGCAATTGCAGCCAGGCTAAGTTTCAGAAAGGAGAACAAAAGCATATGATCACATATAATAGGGGCCCAGCCTTGTCGACACTCAGTTACAAAAGTGTAGTGCTCTCTCTCCACATTGCAAAGCAGGTATTTGCAAGCACTTAGAGTCTTGCAGGCCTGGAACTGACTGTGCTTTGAAAGATGCATCAAAAGCCTGTCCCAGTGCTCTTGGAGTGGTGTGGTCAAGGGTTCAGACCTCAGGGCTGGATGTCTGGGCTTGAATCCAGCTCTGCTGCCGACTGTGGGTCCTCACACAAGTTACCAAAGCCTTTCCATTGGTAAAATGAGGATGAACAAAGTAGAAGGGCAATGGGGTGGATTAAATGAGATGTTGCATGCAAAGCACTCAGCACGTGTGTGGCCCAGTGTGACAAACAATTTGTGTCACCTCCTACGGTACATAGCTTTGTCGAGCACCAGACATGGGAACCACATGCCCCAGGGCCAGCCAGCAAGAGCCTGAACTTGAACCCAGGTCTTGGGACTCCCGTTGTTGTTGTTACTTGCCATCAATTCACCCCTGGCTTATGGCAACGCTGTGTACGATAGAATGAAACATTGCCTGGTCCTGCACCATCTTCACCATCGTTAGTCTGCTGGAGTCCACTGTTGTAGCCACTGTGTATTTTCAGTGACTTCCAACCTGGGGGACTCATCTTCTAGAACTACATCGGACAACATTCTGTTGTGATCCATAGGGTTTTCACTAACTAATTTTCAGGAGCAGATTGCCAGGCCTTTCTTCCTAGTCTGTCTTAGTCTGGAAGCTCCACTGAAACCTGTCCACCATAGGTGTCTCTGCTGGTATTTGAAATACTGGTGGCATAGCTTCCAGCATCACAACAACATACAAGCCGCTACAGTACAACAAACTCCAAGAACAACTGTTCAGAACTTATATCGTTGTTGCTGTTGTGAGCCATCAAGTCGATTCTGACTCATAGTGGCTCACTGTGGCAGAATAGAACTGCCCTATAGTGTTTTCTAGGCTGTAATCTTTACGGAAGCAGATTGCCAGGTTGGCAGCCCAGTGCTTAACCGTTGCGCCACCAGGGCCCCTTTCGGGACTCCTAGTCCAGTGCTTTCTCTGAGCATAGATGAAACTTCGAGACTCAAAAGAGGAACATCACTTCTGTCTCCACTTCATCAGTCTCTGTCATAGACACCCCAGAAACTGCAGTCAAGATCAAGACCCAAGACCCTTGGACCTGGTGCCTGCACAGCCCTCTTCCTGGGTACCTTGGTTAGTGGGAGGGGAGAGAGGAGTGAACATCCAACATGCAGCCTTGCCATGTGGGGAGCAGTAACTTCTCCTAATTATGTCCCGGCTCCTGGCTTCATTAGCGACCCGGGTATTAATTCAGATCTCTGCATTTATCCCCATCTGTCCCGGATTCATCCAGACACTGGTGATGCTAATGTTCTGGGTTTTAGCTTGGAAGAGTCCTTGCACAGTTGAAGTTGCTGCTTGGAGCAGGGAAAGAACCCCAGCAATTTTGGGTTGAGAATCAAGAAGGAAAGAGCCCCTCCTAAACACATGCACCACTCCCAAACCCACCAAGCAGGCAAGTCACAGCCCCGCTGCAGATAACCTTCTGCCCTGGCCTTGGCATCAGAGAAATTCCTTTTAAATGACTCCACAGACTTCCCCACCCACTGAGTCCCCCTCTTTGGCTAACAGATGGGCTCGGCTAACCATTCCCAGGTTTCCGATAAAGCAGTGTCAGGCAGTGAGGCCCCCTTAGAAAGACATGCTTGGATAATAAATTCCAAGGCACCCCCCACCATCTGCAGGCTGCCAATCATGGGGGCGCCGGGCACACCAGGGCTCCCCGCCTGCTGCTGTAAAGGAGCTGGGGTGGGAAGTGGGTGGATGAGAATGCAGCCTGCCCCTGGCCACACTTGCCTGCCCCTGCTGCCCTGTTCCACCTGTGACCTGCCCCAGCTGCAAGGGGTTGTCCTGAAGGGTCCCCTCCATCTAACTCTCCATGTTGTGTGGGCCCATGCATGCGGGCAGCCCTGTGATTCAGGGTCGCAACCATAGGCCCCAAAAGCAGACAGGCAGATCTGCTGCCACGTGTTGGCTCAGATGTGCTTGCTGAGCTTGTTTTCTCATCTGTAAAATGGGAGTTAAAGACACTCTCTCCTTCCTAGATTTTACGTGAGAATCAAAAAAGTTAATGTCAGAAAAATTCATGATACAATGCCGCGCTTACTACCTTACTACCTCCACTTACAATCTAGGGGGCAAATGCAGCAGGCCTGCAAAGGCCCAGAGGCCTGAAGGCCTCCCAAGTTTACAGTCTGTTGGGAAGAGGCCAGGCTTTCCAGACAAGCCCTCCCCATAGCGATGGAGGCTCTTTGTACCATACTGCGTGAGCTCTTTCTGATTGCTGAGAAGGTTATCTGGGGTCAGGGATGTAGAATGAGCAGTATGTGTTCTGTTGCCTCCCATCCAGGAGCCCTGGTGGCGCAGTCGTAAACTGAAAGTTCTGTGGTTTGAACCCACCAGTGGCTCTGCGGAAGAAAGATGTGGCAGTCGGCTTCCGTAAAGATTTACAGCCTGGGAAACCCTATGGAGCAGTTATACTCTGTCCTATAGGGTCGCTGTGAGTCCCAATCAACTTGAGAGCACACAACAACAACCACGCATCCAATCCTGAACCAAGGCAGACGTCACTAATCGATCACTGCTCTCTTGCTCTCTTTTCCATTGAGCACAGATAGGTCAGATTCTAGAAAGACTCAATGCTCCTGGCAGTTACAGCCACTCCACTTGACTGGAGCTAGCACCCATGTTGCAAACAAACATCTTCCCAGCCTTAGATTAGAAGTCAGCAAAAAAAATGGCTAAGCTAAGGTTAGGACCTGAGGGAACATTGGCAAATTGGATCTCAGAGCCCCTGGTTTTCCTTCAAGACAATTGTCACAATTAGAATTTGTTGTTGTTGTCAGCCCCTGACTCTTGGCAACACCAAGCACAACAGAATGAAACATTGCCTGGTTGTGTACCATCATCATGATTGGTTGTGCACCCGATCATTGCGATCCATAGGTTGGCTGATTGGCTGATTCTTCTAAGTAGATCGCCAAACCTTTCTTTCAATCTGTCTTAGTCTGGCAGCTCTGTTGAAATGTCTTCAACATCAAAGGAACACACAAGCCTCTATCAACAGACAGGTGGTACTTGCCCATGAGGTGCACTGGCCGGGAATTAAACCTGGGTCTCCCGCACGGAAGGAGAGATTCTACTACTGAACCAGCAATGCTCCACAATTAGAATATTGTAGGTATTTGTGAGATTGTGTGCTAAGTCTCCCTCGAGCCTTTTTCTCCTCTCCTGCTTAGACTATAAATTCTGTGAAGGCAATTGCTACATCTTTTTTTGTTTCCAGCCCTATCCCCAGTGCCTAGAATAGAGTGGCTACTCAATCACTATTTCATAGTGAAGGTTGGAGGGTGGACCCGGGGTGTAGACTGGGTAAGAGATGAAGAGGGAGGGGGGTTTTGTAAGCCAAAAGAAAGAGTTTGAATTTTGTCCTGAAGGCAGTAATGAAACTGTTGAATGTTCATTAATGTAATAAAAAGTGTTAGCTAATTTATCCTTTGTAGATAAAATTAAAAGGAAGACAGAAGAACTGATGTGTCCAAACTGTAATGTTGGTGAAGAATACTTAATATTATACCGTGGACTGCCTGGAGAATGAACAAGTCAATCTTAGAAGAAATACAACCATAATGTTCCTTAGAAGCCAGCATGGCGAGACTTCATCTTGCTTACATTGGACACATCATCAGGAAAGACCAATCATTGAAAAGGACGTCACGCTGGTGAAGTCAAGGTCAGTGAAAATGAGGGAAATTTTCAATAAGATGGATTGACACAACAGCCACAACCATGGACTCAAAAGTACCAACCATGGTAAAGATGGAACAAGAAAAGACAATATTTCATTCTCTTATACACAAGGTTGCCATGAGGCGGAGCTGACTCGACAACAACTAACAGCAACAAATAAACACAAAAATGAGCCACCTGTGCTAAATCCATTGCCATCGAGTCAGTTCCAACTCATGGTGACCCTATTGGACAGAACAGAACTGCCCCATAGGGTTTCCAAGGCTGTGATCTTTATGGAAACAGACTGCCACATCTTTCTCCAGCGGAACAGTTGGTGGGTTCAAACTGCCGACATTTTAGTTAGCAGCCAGGCTCTTTAACCACTGTACCACCAGGCTAGTGTCCAATTATCTGCAACTCTGTTCTAAGCAGAGTTTTATTTTCAGTTCATATATAGGCTGGGGTCTCTGAGACCTTGAATTGAAAGCACAAGAGCTAACAACATGAACTTGATTATTTTTCTTTTCTTTTTTAAAAAATTTATTTTGTTGTTGTTACGGAGAATATGCACAACACAACATACACCAATTCAACCATTCCTACACGTACAA
Organism: Dugong dugon; assembly: GCA_030035585.1. Lineage (NCBI taxonomy): Eukaryota > Metazoa > Chordata > Mammalia > Sirenia > Dugongidae > Dugong > Dugong dugon. Next base: position 26,038,312 of record CM057476.1, on the reverse strand, counting down.
TTCAGTGACATGGATTACATTCTTTGAGTTGTGCAACCAATCTCACCCTCCTTTTCTGAGTTTTTCCTCCCCCATTAACATAAACTCACTGCCCCCTAAGATTCCTATCTAATCTTCTGAGTTGCTGTTGTCACTTTGATGCCGTATAGACAGTTCTTAAAAGAACATAATGCTCAAGGCAGACCTTTTTTACTTGTTAAGCTAAACAATTGTTTGGTTTTAAGAAGACTTCAGGGGGTATTTCTGGTCTGAATTTTAAAGATTATCCCACAGCAAAGTTTCAGGGGTTCTTCTAGCCCCCATGGCTCCGGAAAGTCTGGAATCCACGAGAATTTGAAATTCTGTCTACACTTTCCCCCTTTTGACCAGCATTATTCCATGGAATCTTTGATCAAAATGTTCAGTAATGGTAGCATGGACATGACTGTTGATGGATGAGTTTGCATCCCTGGAGTCTCAATATGTGGCATGCAATTTGTTCTTCAACTGTAGGGTCTCCTTGATTGCTCTTTTAGTTGAGCAGAAATTGTTTTTTTACATGCGGAGGTTTTTAGACGCCCAGAGTCTCCAAGGCAGTTAGCAGAGAGCCAAAGAAAAGATGCCACTTTCTCTGCCAGTGACGCATGAGTGACTGACCCCCTTGGAGCCTCAGTTTCTTTCTCTGTAAAGTGGGGATAATAATGATGATTTACCCCCAGAGTAGTTGTGAAGAGCAGGGCAGCTGACACATACTAAGCACTCATTATCAACAGTTACACTGACTAGGAGGGCAGTGGTGGTTCTGCGGTAGAATCCTAACTGTCTCAGTCATCTAGTGCTGCTGTAACAGAAAGAGCACAAGTGGATGGCTTTAACAAAGAGAAGTTTATTCTCTCACAGTCCAGTAGGCTACAAGTCCAAACTCAGGGCGTCAGCTCCAGGGGAAGGCTTTCTCCGTTGGCTCTGGAGAAAGGCCCGTGTCATCAATCTTCCCTTGGTCTGGGAGCTTCTGTGCACAGGAACCTCAGGTCCAAAGGACGCACTCTGCTCCTAGCACTGCTTTCTTGGTGGTATGCGGTTCCCAAGTGTCTCTGCTCACTTCTCTCTTTTATATCTCAAAAGAGATTGGCTTAAGACATTGTTCTATCTTGTAGACCTCATCAGTATAACCTCATCATAGTGATAGAGTTTATAGCACATAAGGAGATCACATATAATCTCATTGTAGTGATAGAGTTTACAACACATAAGGAAATCACATCAGATTTTACAGTCACTCAGTACTGGGAATCATGACCCAGCCAAGTTGACAGATACTTTTTGGGGACACTATTCAATCCATGACACTAGCCTTCCATGCAGGAGGCCCAGGTTCAATTCCTTGCCAAGGCACCTCATGCTCAGCCACCACCTATATGTCAGTGGGGGCTTACATGTCGTGATACTGAACAGGTTTCAGCAGAGCTTCCACACTAAGATGGACTTGGAAGAAAGATCTGGCAAACTACTTGCAAAAATTAGCCAGTGAAAGCCCTATGGATCCAAATGGTCCTATCCCGTTGTGCATGGGGTTGCCGTGAGTCAGGGGCTGACTCAATGGCAGGTAACAACATCAACACATGCTGCTGCTGCTGCTGATGGTAGGATATTGGAGTTAGCAGACGCCCATTTTTGGAGGGGAGGAGGGAAACTGAGCCCCGAGTTTGGAGTGACTAACCTGAGGTCATATGGGGGAATCACCAGCAGAAATGAAATCCCAAGGAAGGTCTCCAGAGCCAATTCTAGAGCTCTTTCCTTTTGGACTGCTGTTCCCACCTTGGGGTGCCTTGGCATGCTCACCGAAATACTGTGAGATATTGTAAGTTGTCAGGGTGAACGCAGTGATACTTGGCATCTCTTGGACACCATGTGAACCACCAGTTACCATATTAAATCACGCTACATTCCTTTTGATGACATCATATCTTTGTGGAGCTGAGTTTTCGGTGGCTGCTCTGATAAAAAGCAAGGACTCTGCCAAAATCAACATGGAACTGAAAATGAGGTTGTGGAGTCTAATCTGACCCAAAGTCTGAGAAGCTGTGTGGAGCCCAACAGGCACACACATTTCAATAGGAAGTCATTGTGGTTATTGAAGAATAAAATAAGAACATCATTTTTCCATCACACTATGCGTATTATTTTTTCAAATGGCTACTAGGTTGTTGGGAGTAAATACATACTGAGCTGTTTGTACCTGAATATCTAATAAACAGGACCATTAGGGATTTCTTTTGGTGGAACAATGTCTGGGACGCTAAGGGTGCCATGAACTGAGACAGTTTGAGAACTCCTGCGCCGTACTGTGAGCCTCTCCGCCTGCAGGGAAGGAGGAGGCAGCTCTGAGTCTCAAGCCAGGACTGAGGCGGAGGCATGAGAGAGAGAGAGAGGTTAGTGCCTGGCAAACAAGACAAATCAAGAACAGGGAACTCGATCTCTCAGCTGCCACTAAGTCATTGTTTCTTTAGAGCCAGCTGTGCAGATACATTAGAAACTATGTCTTCCCAGATGCCCAGAAAGAGAGGCCACTCATTCATTTGGCTCACACTTGCTCAGTGTTTGCTCTGTGTCAGGCACTGTGCTGGCACAGCGACAAATGCATCAGTTTCTGCCATCAAAGGTAGGTAAGGACAGAAGAGGAAGGATGGGAGGAAAGAAGATGGCACTATTCTTCTAATAAGGCTCTGAGAAACACAGGCTCAGAGAGGTTAAGGAAATTACCCAGAATCACACAGCATGAAAGAAGTTAGATCATGATTCATCCCTAAGACTTTGTCCTGCACCACCGTGCTTGAGCACACCTGGTCTAATCTGAGAGCTCAAACACTTGGAGATAGAATTTTACACCACTTAGAAAAGGTATGGACGGATAGACATATAGCTCAATGGAATAGAATTGGAAATCTAGAAATAAACAGATGGACAATTGATCTTTGACAAGGGTGCTGCAACCATCCGATGGTGAAAGAATAGTTTCTTCAATAACTGGTTCTGGGGCAACTGGAATTCCACATGCAAAAGAATAAAGTTGGACACTTGCCTCACACCATATGCAAAAATTATCTCAAAATGTACCATAGACCTCAACGTAAAATCTGAAACTAGGAAACTATTAGGCTCAAACATAGGAGTAAATCTTCATGACCTTAGGTTAAGCAACGACCTTAGGTTAAAGACGATGCCAAAAGCATAAGAGACCAAAGGCGGCGGGGTAGATAAATGGGACTTCAGCAAGTGTGCTGCAAACAATCCCATCAAGAAGGTGAAAATAGGAGAAAATATTTGAAAATCATATATCTGATCAAGAATGCTTGTGACTCAATAATAAAAAATAACTCAATTAAAAAATGCGTTGACTTTGAACAGACATTTCTCCAAAAAAAAAAAGATAGCTAAATGGCCATTAAGTCACTAGGGAGATGCAAGTCAAAATCACAGTAAGGTATCAGTCACACCCACTAAGATGACTAGCCAAAAAGACATGATAACAAGTGTTGATGAAGAGGCGGAGCAATTGGAACACTTATCATTGCTGAAGGGAACATAAAATTGGAAAACATTCTGGAAAACACTTTGGCCATTTCTCAAAATGTTAAACATAGAATTACTATACGACCCAGCAATTCCACTCTTGGGTATAGACCCAAGATAAATGAAAACGTATATCCACAAAAAAACTTTAACAGAAATGAACCTGTACACTGATGGACGACTGATTTTTCACAAGGGTGCCACAACCATTCAATGGGGAAAGAATAGTTTCTTCAGTAAGTGGTGCTGGGACAACAGGATTTCCACATGCAGAAGAATGAGGTTGGACCCCTACTTTACACCATATGTAAAAATTAACTCAAAACGCACTATAAATCTAAATAACAAAGCTAAAACAATGAAACTATTAGAATCAAACATAGCAGTAAATCTTCGTGGCATTATTTATAATAGCCAAAAAGTGGAAACAACTCAAATGTCCCTCAACTGATGAATGGATAAATAAAATGTGGTATATTCATACAATGGAATATTACTCAGCAATAAAACGTAATAAAGTACCGCTACGTGCTACAACACGGATGTACTTTGAAAACATTATGTTAAGTGAAAGAAGCCAGTCACAAAAGGCCACATGTTGAATGATTCCATTTTTGTAAAATGTCCAAAATAAGCAAATCTACGGATTGACAGTTGCCAGGGGTTGGGACAAATGGGAAGTGATTGTTAAAGAGTACAGGGTTTCTTTTTGCAGTAGTAAAAAGTTCTACAATTAGATTTTGGTGATGGTCACACAACTCTGTGAATATACTAAAACTATGGAATTGTACACTTTAAGCAGGTTAATTATAAGGTATGCTAATTATATCTCAATAAAGCTACTGAAAAATAAAAAGTATGTGTTGAAATAACTAGACATAAGGTTGTGGAGGATACAGGGGTCAGAGAGTAGCCCGAAGCTTTCTGACAGTAATGGAGAGCTCTGGAAGCTTTGCAGCAAGAGAACCACAAGGTCCGAGAGCAGGGATCAGGCTCCCACAGACACCTGGGGCAGGTGATCAGACCTGATTTAGGGTGGTGTTAGAGGATGTGGAGCAGAGAGGGGCATAGGGGGTGGGTGACAGGTTTAGCAGGTATAACGGAGAGGACTTGCTAATGGGTTGAGTGGAGGTGGGCTGGAGAAGAGGGACTGGCACACAGTACGTCCTTACTAAATCAGGGATTTGAACTGGTTCCTTTAGGTTCAAACCTCTGCCAAGAATTTGCATTTCTAACAAGTTCCCAGGTGATGCTAATGCTGCTGGTTAGGGACCAGTCTTGAGAACCACTAACAGAGCAGTAGTTTTCAAAATTTATAATACATAAGAATCGCCTGGGAAACTTGTTAAAACATAGATTCTGATTCAGTATATCTAGGGTGGAAATGAAAATTCTCAGCAGGAGTTTGAACCGGAACAAACCGGTTAGATACACTGCAGTAAACACATGCAGAACAAGTAAATGGATGAATGCAGGTACTTGTAGATCTCAGTCTTGTTCCCAGGTCTTGATTCAGTTCCTGAAACCTTCCTAAAAATGGTGGGTTCAGGGACCAGATTCCACCAGTATTCCTCAACCTTGCTCTCCACATCCCCTTCTACTGGAGAAAGAAAAAGGATACTAACGTTTCCTGAGGCCTTCTCTGGGTGGTACACTCTGACGGAGAACTATTGCATCTTGTTTCCCATTGCACCTAGCCCTGGACCAGGCATGCATTAGGTGGCTGGTAAGTATAGGTTACAGAATGAATGAGTCAAACAGCATCTCATGTTGAATACTGTTAACAATAATGTAAAATTAATACTATTACCACCTTTTTGCCAATGAAGAAACTGAGACACGAAGAAGTGAATTGACCTCCCCAAGGGTCCAAAGGTGGCAGCTACCAGGAGGCAGGATTTACAAGGCATGTTTGCTAGGCACTAAGTTCTTGGAGGGTCTCAACCTTACAGACCTCATCCATTCATTCACTTATTTGATTTAATAATATGTATTGGGCTCCTTAGAAGATGCTTTTGGTGCCCTGCCCTATCTCCTTGACTTTACCTTTTTAAGGCATCCCAGCCCAACTTCCAGCTGCCAAAAGCTATGTCTCTTTGCCTGAATGTTTCTCTGGGTAGTGGATTTTTCTCTGCCCATGTACATGGTGGAATGGAGCTGCCTGGGAACTGAGACCACTCACCCCAGGAGCAGCCTTTAACTAATACCATGGGAGATGCTGTATAAAAATCCCAGCTCCCTCACTCCTTGGACAGGGTAACTTCAGTGCTTGTTCCACATTGTCTCCCACTGGACCCCAGTGGGATTAAGTACCGGTGGCGGGCAGTGCTAATCTGCCTGATAACATACCCCATGTTAGAATCCTTCCCAACCCTGTCCCGCTTCCCTACTTCCATAGAGGTGCTTCCTGGGATTGCCCCCATGCACTGTAATCCTTGTCTCACATTCTGATTCTGGGGGAGCCCAAACTCAGACAGGCTCCCCCTCCATGCCAGGCACTGAGGGTGTATTGGTGAACAGAATGGTGAGCTCTGAGGTCCATTGGGCTGACAGACAATTATAGTACACTATATGGTATGTATGAAGCATTGCGATTCAGTGGTACAATTCTTGCCTTCCATGCAGGAGACCTGAGTTCAATACCTGGTCAAGGCACCTTATGCACAATCACCACCTGTCTGTCAATGGAGGCTTGCATGTTGCTATGATGCTGAACAGCTTTCAGTGGAGCCTCCAGACTAAGACAGACTAGGAAGAAAGACTTGGTGATCTACTTCCAAAAATCAGTCAATGAAACACCTATGGATCATAGCAGAATGTTGTCTGATATAGTGCTGGAAGATGAGCAACTGATCATGGGGATGGTACAGGACCAGGAAGTGTTTTGTTCCATTGTGCGTGGGGTCAACTCAACGACAGCTAACAACAACAGTATGGTGTGTAGACATGCCTTCACAACCAAGGCCAGTGATCATCTGTTGCCTTGGAACCAGTATTGTCCTCCCTTCCCTTTTCTAACCTGACTGGCTAGTAACATTGAGCAACAAGATTCCTAGTGATAGCCCCATCTCTGGCTCTGTCAACTGGATCAGGACAAAGGCCATGGCCACCATGTGCGACAGGAGCTGATACAGAGACTAGGCAACACCCAGCATCCAACTGGAGGGAGTAGAGATGGGAGGCTTTCTCCTGTCCCACCACCCAGCAAAACCCTCCTGCTCCCCACACCCCAGCTCCAGGCTAAAGCAATTAAGTCATTTACTGGCAGGACCTGGAGGTGGCAGTAACATATAATCACAAACATAAACAGTTTTATATGGTAATTATGAATTCTGCCTATATATTTTTTTTATCAGTGCAACCCAGACAGAAGATTATTTTCTGCTTGATATAATTCTAATTTTGACCAATCCTCCCCTCTCCCCTACCCGACTTTGGAAGGATTAAGATGGGGCTACGGGTAATAATTTGGGATATGACAGAATCTAGGCCTCTGTTTTCAGGTCTTGTAATACACAGACTTGACTAAAGTTGATTTGCTGCTGACACTCCAACCTATGTTAGCTTAAACATCCAGAAGGTTGTTGTTGTTGTTGGGTGTTATGGAGTCATTTTTGACTCATAGCAACCCTGTGTGACAGAATAGAACTTCCCCCCTAGGGTTTCCTTGGCTGTAATTTTTAGGGGAGCAGATCACCAGGTCTTTCTCCTGTCGGTCAGTTTGTTGTTCTGTGTTGCTATGATTCTGGAGGCTATGCCACCTGTATTTCCAATACCAGCAGGTTCACCCATGGTGGACAGGTTTCAGTGGAGTTGCCAGACCAGGAAGAAAGCCTAGCAATCTATTTCTGAAAATTAGCCCAAAACCCTATGGATCACAGCAGAACATTGTCCAACTAGCTTACTTTGGACACATCATTAGGAGATATCAGTTGCTGGAGGAGGGCATCATTCTTGGTGAAGCAGAGGGCTTACAAAGGCGAGGGAGAACCTAGGTAAGATGGACTGACACAATAACCACGATGGACTGGAACATGCTGGCGATTATGAGCATGATGCAGGACCAGGCAACGTTTTGTTCCACCGTGCATAAGGTTACCATGAGTCTGAGTTGACTCCATGGCGGCCATCTATGCATCTTCCTTCCTCCCTCCCGCCCTACCTCCCTCCTTCCCTCTTTTTCTTCCTTCCCTCCTTCCTTCCTCTCTTCCTCTCTTCCTCCCTCCCTCCCTTCCTCCCTTCCTGTCTTTCTTTCTTTCCCTCTCTCTCTATTTCTTTGTTTTTTTATTCTATTGTTCGATCTATCTCTCTAAATTTACCATATTTACTTATGAATTTACTTGTTTCCTGCCCATCTGCTCCCTCTGGAATGTAAGCTCCACAAGGGTAGTGATTTTGTCTGGTTTTCACTACTCCATCCCCAGGACCTCACACAGGATGTGGCACATAGTAGGTGCTCAATAAACAATTACCACTGTATGAATAAACAACATCTTTTATCTTTCCTTGAAAAGCTTTCTTGAGAGGCTCCCAGGCTTCTTTTCTCCTGCAACTACAATTATGTATTTATGAGATAATCAGTAGTGGAAACGTTCCCTGTAACAGTAACCGGAGCTTAACATACAAATAAACTGAACACCATTAAGGACATTTTGTGGGCACTGGGGTGGATCAAGTGAGCTAATCGCCCAACTCAAAGCAATTAAGTCAATTAACCATTTAGACATATGCTGAGCCATTTTACGCCTTGAGTTAGTTTCCTGGGGCATCTGTGAGATTTGTGCAACTTATTTATGGCATAAGCTTCTGGTCCTCTTTACTAACCGGGGTGACTAGGGAAGCAAGAGAGGTGGCTGGTTAAGTCAGACTGAAAAAAAAAAAAAAACCAAACAAAAAACAACTAGCTCTGCAGCAAAAATACAAAATGCTGGATGTTTCTTTCCGTGGATATTTTTCTCTCTCTGGTTTTCTGTGTGGAGAAGGGACAGGAGATGCAGCTGTTTCTTGCCTTGATTTATTCACCCGAGATGTTTGGGGTTGTTTTAACACTTGCAAGAGTCAATAACGGAAGAGAGAAGTGAGTGGGGTTAATATCTTGGGATTAAAAACTCAACCAGTCCTGGGTTCAAATCCTGACTCCATCACTCAGTTGTTGTTGGGTGCTGTTGAGTCGATTTCAATTCACAGTGACCCCATGTGACAGAGTAGAACTGCCCCATAGGGTTTTCTTGGCTATAATCTTCAGAAGCAGAGCACCAGGTCTTTCTCCCATGGAGCCACTGGGTGGGTTCGAACCGCCAACTTTTTAGTTAGCAGCTGAGTGCTTAACAGTTTGTGCTGGGAAATGAGGAGTTATGGAGCCTGCCCCCCAGGCTTATGTGCAGATGAAATGAGATGAACCATGTAGTCCTTTAAAGCAGTGCCTAGCACATGGGAAGAGCTGAATAATGGCAGTGATTATCGTTATCATTATTCAGTTAAGTACTCAGCTGCTAACAGAAAGGATGGCAGTTCGAACACACCCAGTGGCTCTGTGGGAGAAAGACCTGGTAATCTTCTTCATTAAAGATTACAGCCTAGAAAATCCTATGGCACAGTTCTACTCTGTCACACGGGGTTGCTATGAGTTGAAATCGACTTGACAGCACCCAACAACAACAATAACCAAGGGAGGGAGGGAGGTAGAGAGAGCATAAATATTGGAGTCAGACACACTAGGTTGCAATACTGGCTCTTCCTGGCATTTCATTGCCTTAGGGAACTAACTTTGCCTATCTGAGCCCCAGTTTACTAACCTAAGAAATGGGGCTAATAATACTAGGAGGGGTCTTAAGATCAAGCGGACCCAACACTTGAAAATCCTTGACCTGTGCACCCCCTCGACCCTAGCATTTGCAGACGGAATGGAAGGGACTTGCCCCAAGCACCCAGTTACAGGGGTGGGACCTAGGTCTCTAATTCTGGTTTCAGAGCTGCTTCCACTTTGTTTTGCTGATGCACTTTACAATCATGTTAAAAACATTGAAAAAAAAATCCATCCTTTCAAAGAGAAACATGCTTCTGGAGATAATTAGTATGTATTGATTAGATGTTTTCTATTTTCCCAAGCACAGCATAAAAGCTTTCACAGATATTATACAATTTAAATTGTACAAAGAAACTCTGTGAGGCGTACTGTATATTATGGACAAGGAAAGGGCTCAGAAAGGGCAGGTAACTTGCCCCAGGCAACATAGCCAGGAAGTGGTAGAGTCAGGATTCAAACCTGGCTCTGGCGGAGTCCAGTGCTCTTACACAGTGTCCTCCGGCCTGTGGCATGTGCTCTGCTGTTTTCTCTACATGCTACTCCATTTTGCAAGGAAACGTGACATCCCAGTTTCAAGATGAATCAATGGCTTTTGGAGAAGGGCCCTTACCACCCTCCCTCAGCCCCAGCTGTCACCCCCCACCCCTTATTTCCATCCCTGCAGTTTCCCAGGAGGCAACAGTCCTTGACTGAAGATGAGAACAGTCAGATGGATAGGGCTCCTGAGACAGAGAGCAAAGCTCAACATCAGAGTCAGCCCTAAACACTGAGTATTTCGGGGGCCGTGCTGGACCTGCCAAGTTTTCAGCCTTCGGGCTCACCACAGTGACATCCCTGCGTGGGATTTGGGAAAGCACTGGAAACAGATATCCCTGAGCCTAAGACATGTCTCTGATCTGTGACAAAGGCGGCAGATTTGCCTGAGATTGTTTCTTTCTGGCAACAGTCAACACCGGCCGGTGCCAGGAAGGGGGATGAGTAAATCCCCCACCGAGAGCCTTGCCTAGGTTCCAGCAAGGGCTGAGACCCTGGAGCTGGCTACTGGTCTACTTTGACGATGGGTAGTGGGAAAGGCATTTTCCCTCTTCTTTCTGGACAGTACCTTACGGTTTGCAAAATTTCTTATTGGGATGTAATATAATGTATTCAGTATGGTCATAATAATTATTTGTATATCTATATCTATCTATCTGTGTCTATATCTGTCTGTCTATCTGTTCATCTGTCTCTCCGTCCACCCGTCTATCCATCCATCCATCCCTCCATCCCTCCATCCCTCCATCCATCCATCCATCCATCCATCCATCCATCCATCCATCTATCTCCATTACCCATCTGTCAGTTTGTTGTACCATGGTGGCTTCCATGTTTCTGTGATACTGGAAGCTGTGCCACTGGTATTTCAAATACCAGCAGGGTCACCCATGGTGGGCAGATTTCAGAGCAGCTTTCAGACTACAGACTAGAAAGACAAGGCCTGGTGATACTTATGAAAATTAGCCAATGTAAACCTTATGGAACATAACAGGACATTGTTTGACTTGCTTGCTTTGGTTGGACATGTCATCACGAGGGATCAATCCCTAGAGGAGAACTTCATGTTTGATGAAGTGGAGGGCCAATGAGGGTGAGGGAGACCCTCAGTGAGATGGACTGGCACAGTAGCTGCAAAGATGGAGTCGAACATGCTGGCGATTGTGAGGATGATGCACGACTGAGCAACATTTTGTTCCGTTTGTGCATGGAGTCGCCATCACTTGGGGGCCGACTTGATGGAAGCTAGCAACAGCAACAGAAAGCCATGGGATGTGACAGGGGAGAGTCGTAGGGGCCAGGCTGAGGGTTTGAGCGTCACCTGGAGGGCCCTACAAGTCCTTGAAGTGTGTTAGATGAGGTTGTGTTTAGAAACTACCATGGCTGACCAATGATGGGGGCCAGCTTGGGTGGGGAGACATAGAAGGCATACAAGCTAGTTCCAGTGAAACAAAAAACTCCAAGTTCAATATTGCAGAAGCCCACAGAGTAAAAAGAGAAAACTCCCCTAAATCACCCTCCTTTTGAGACCTTTTTATATATATAAATTAGGCCATGATATATGTGTTTTCTGGAAATTACTTTTCTCTGTTACTTTAACATGGGCATGTTCCCATAATATTGCATGGGTAAAATCGCCTTGTTCTTTTTAATGACTGCATAGTATTCATTATATGGATTATTGGGTTAAAATTGATTTACACAAAAGGTCCTTTTGGTTTATTTAGCCCTTCCCTTCTTATGGGTAATTAGGATGTTTCCAATGTTACAATGTCCTTATTGAAAATATATCTCTAAGCTCATGCAAGTATTGCTCTAATACAGACTTCTGAATATGAAATTGCTGGGTCAAAGGGCAGAAGTATTTAAAAATTTGATGGTTACTGCTTGTGTGTTCTCTAAGAAAAAAAAGTCACCCATTTATACCCTTCCTGAGAGGAAACTGTTATAGGGAGACTGTGTTGAAACAGTACCATTTGTTTCTTGCTCCAAAGATGCTGTTGTTTTTATTGGGTGAATTTGGGTTGATTCTGACTCATAACAACCCTATAGGACAGAGTAGAACTGTCCCATAGGGTTTCCAAGGCAGTAATCTTTATGGAGGAGCCCTAGCGGTGCAGTTGTTAAGCGCTCAGCTGCTAACCTAAAGGTTAGTAGTTCGAAAGTACCAGCCACTCCATGGGAAAAAGACGTGGCAGTCTGCTTTTGTAAAAATTACAGCCTTGGAAACCCTATGGGGCAGTTCCATTCTATCTTATAGGGTCACTATGAGTTGGAATCGACTCAACAACAATGGGTTTAATCTTTATGGAAGCAGATGGCCACATCTTTCTCCTGCAGAGGGGCTGGCAGGTTCAAACCAGTGGTGTCACTAGGGTTGGTGTCACCTAGTGCGGTAACTCATGGTGTCACCCTCCCCCCCATGGACCTCCTCCTGTACCAGACCATACAGAATCCTTAGTAATGTTTTTTTGTACTAATGTTACTTGTAAATTGTAATCCCTGTACATCATTCCTGCTTTTCCTTTAATTACTACTTCATTCTCAAAAAAGTTATTGATATAAGTTCACTAATTACCACAATATTGTAGCTAAAACACGAGAAAATTTGACAAAATCAATGACCATAAAAACACTGGCAGCAATGAAAACAACAGTGTGTGCTTGTAGCACGTGCATACAAAACTTCGTGATTTGAAGCATCTTTGTAACTGGTTAATAATGACGGCTCTCTATTCAAAAGACTTCACCAAAAGAGTAAAAAGAGAACCTACAGACTGGGAAAAAATTTTTGGACAGTACAAGTCAGACAAAGATCTAATCTCCATAATCTACAAGAAAATCCAACACCTCTACAACAAAAAGGCAAATAATCCTATTAAAAAATGGGCAAAGGAAATGAACAGACACTTCACCAAAGATAACATTCAAGCGGCCAACAGACACATGAGGAAGTGCTTGCGTTCACTAGCCATTAGAGAAATGCAAATTAAAACCACAATGAGACACCATCTCACCCCCGGCATTATTGGCACGAATCAAAAACACTGGAAATAACAAATGTTGGAGGGGCTGAGGGGAAATTGGAACTCTTATGCACTGCTGGTGGGAATGCATAATGATACAACCATTTTGGAAATACCATACGATCCAGCAATCCTACTCCTAGGAATATATCCTAGAGAAATAAGAGCCATTACATGAATAGACACATGCACACCCGTGTTCATGGCAGCATTGTTCACAATAGCAAAAAGAGGGAAACAACCTAGACGCCCATCAACAGATGAATGGATAAACAAACTATGAAACATACACACAATGGAGTACTGTGCAACGAGAAAGAACAATGATGAATCAGTGAAGCATCTCATAACATGGATGAAACTGGAGGACATTATGCTGAGTGAAATAAGTCCATCACAGAAGGACAAATATTATATAAGACCTCTATTGTAAAAACCCATGAAAAAGTTCACACACAAAAAGTAACAATCTTTGCTGGTAACGAGGGATGGGAGGGGTGGGGGAGAAATACTAAACAGACAATAAGTAAGTGGTAACTTTGGTGAAGGGTAAGACAGTACACAATACTGGGGAAGCCAGCACAGCTTGTACAAGAAAAGGTCATGGAAGCTCCATAGACACATTCAAACTCCCTGAGAGTCTGAATTGCTGGGCAGAGGGCTGTGGGGACCATGGTCTCAGGGAACATCTATCTCAATTAGCATAACACAGTTTATTAAGAAAATGTTCTACATTCTACCTTGGTGAGTAGTGTCTGGGGCCTTAAAAGCCCTTGAGCTGCCATCTCAGATACTTCACTGGTCTCACCCCTTTGGGAGCAAGGGAGAATGAAGAGAACAGGATACAAGGAAAAGATTAGTCCAAAGGACTAATGGACCACAGCTACCAAGGCCTCCACCAGACTGAGTCCAGTACAGCTAGATGGTGCCCGGCTACCACCACTGACTGCTCTGACCAGGATCACACCAGAGAGTTCTGGACAGAGCTGGAGGATGTAAAAAAAAATTCTAACACACAAAAGAGACCAGATTTACTGGCCTGACAGAGACTGGAGAAACCCCAAGAGTATTGCCCGTGGACACCCTTTTAGCTCCGTAGTGAAGTCACTCCCGAGTTCACCGTTCAGCTCGGGATTGGACAGCCCCATAAAACAAAATGGGACTAAAGAGGCACAGCAGTCCAGGGACAAGGACTAGAAGGCAGAAGGGGATAGGAAAGCTGGTGATAGGGAACCCAAGGTTGACTAAGAACAGTGTTGACATTTAGCGGGGTTCTTAACCATTGTCATAGGGCAATATGTGTGCTGTTTAATGAGAAACTATTTTGTTCTGTAAACCTTCATCAAAAGTGAGAATAGCAGCACAACTGGAAGAATGTAATTGACATTACTGAATTGTACACGTAGAAATTTTTGAAATGGTGTATCTTTGGCTATGTATATTTTCACCGAAAAAAGAAGTGTCCTCCAAGGCCGAGAAGGGAGCGTGTTGACATGTTGTGAGGTTATTAACCAATGTCATAAAACAATATGTGTACTGACTGTCTATTGAGAAAATATTCGTTCTGTAAACGTTCACCTAAAGTACAATAAAAAAAAAAAATGACAGCTTTGATTGGAGGACATTAGAAGCTTCAAAAAGTAAATTAGCATAGAGTTCTAGCCTTGCAGGTATATTGATACATGTAAGCTGGGCTTTTGAAAATTGTTTTTGTTGTTATAACTAACTACAGGGGTATTTTTATTAAAAAATGATATATTTCTGCTGAAACACTGCACAAAAATTTTATAGACAATCGTTTTGGTGTTACCCCTTCTGATAGTGTCACCTGGTGTGGTCCACACCCTCTGCAGTCCCCTAGTGATGTCACTGACCTTTCAGTTAGCAGCTGAGTGCTTACTGTGCCACCATGGCTCCTTAGAGACTACATAATAAATGACCACATCTTAAGGCACATAACAAAAAGTATTTATTCTCGTGCTCCATAAAGGTAGTATACACACTGCTGGAAGGTATCTATTTTACAGGATCCTTCTGAAGACTGTGTGTTACCAGTAAAGAAAAATTTGGTGATTTGACCATTTAAAACTGTATCTGTTTTTGTAAATCGCATTTCTCTTCCCTTAAAGTGAAGTTTAGTTTGTGTTATGTGTTTTTTTGACCATTCCTATGCTAACCAAAAGGGCGGCAGTTTGAAGCCACCAGGTGTTCCTTGGAAGCCCTACAAGGCAGTTCTACTGTGTCTTATACGGTCACTATGAGTTGGAATCCGCTCGACAGCAACAGGTTAGGTTGTTTGCTTAAACCTTCTTTGATTAACTCTACATTCATATACTTGTTGCAGTTTTTTTCTATTTGCTTTTGTTCTATGGTTTCCTAATGTCCAAGAGGTCTTTATATATCATATATATTAACCCTTTGCCTGGTGTATACGAAGCAAAGCATTTTCCACCGTTTATGGTGTGTTTTACTTTTTTAACCTGTAGATATTTTCATTTTTATATAGTTTAATCAATCAACGTTTTCCTTTATTTTGTTTGTACACTAGGAACATCCTCACTATCTTAGGTCGTAAAATGCCAACCCGCATTTTGTCTAAGGGTCATAGAGTTTTATGCTGTACAGTTAACTCCATCCATTGGGAATTGACTTGGCTGAATGTCTGTGAAGTAACAGTGTAACTCTATTTTGTTCTCTAAAAAGATCCCTGGTGATGCAAAGGTTAAGCACTTGGCTGCTAAACGAAAGGTTGGCAGTTTGAACGTACCCAGCAGCACCACGTGAGAAAGACCTGGGTTCTGCTCCTATAAAGATTACAGCTTAGAAAACCCTATGGGACAGTTCTACTCTGTCATACGGAGTCGCTATGGGTCTAAATAGACTCCAGGTCAGCCAGCAACAACAATAGTTAAGCAATTGTCCAAATGCTGTTTGTGGAATAATCCTTTCCCAACTAAGTTGCAAAGCTACCATTGTTACATGCAGACTCTTACAAATCCTCAGGTCTTTCTGTTGTTGCCATCAAGTCAGCTCCAAGTCATGGCAACCTTATGTATAATAGAACGAAACACTGCCCAGTACCGTGCCATCCTCACAGTCTTTGGTATGTTTGAGCCCATTGTTGCAACCACCGTGTCAATCCATCTCATGGAGGGTCTTCCTTGTTTTCACTGACCTTCTACTTTACCAGCCATGATATCCTTTTCTAGCAACTGGTCTTGCTCGATGACGTGTGCAGAGTAAGCAAGACCAAGTCTCTCAATCCTCTCAATCCTTGCTTCTAAGGAGCTTTCTGGCTGTACTTCCTCCAAGATGGATTTGTTCGTTCTTTGATGACTAAGGTGTGCCTGACCCAAGCTATGGTCTTTTCAATCACCTCATCTGCAAATGAAAGCTGGACAATGAAAAAGGAAGACAGAACAGAAATTGTGGTCTGTTTCTACGCCCTCTTTTTTTTAAAAATAAATGAGCAACGACGTCTCTAATCCTTTGTTAGATTATCTTTCTTATGCCCTGCTTCTGAGGAAGGCCTTTCCCATGTTTTCATCCACTCTTTCATTTATTCATTCACTTATCCACTCGTTCCTATTAGTCCTAAAGTTATGTGACTACTAGGATTAATGATACAAAATGAGCTCAAGGCAGTTGTGCTTTCTGTATGGGACCATAAGCTACATAGGTCACTTACTCCATCTCATTGATGCCTCCCGACAACCCTTGCAGTAGGCACTATCTGTAAGCCCCTTTTACAGATGTGGAGACTGAGGCTCAGCGAGGACTTACCCAATGCCCCCTAGGCAGTAAGCTCCAGAAGAGAAATTCAAGCCCACTTCAGTCTAACGCTAGCACATTAAGTAGCATACTTTGCTGCTTTCCTTGTATGATAATTGCTAACATACTTTGTGCACCTGAGGATCCCCAGTGGTGCAGTGGTTAGGCTCTCAGCTGCTAACCTAAAGGTTGGTGGTTAGATCCCACCAGCCACTCTGTGGGAGAAAGATGTGGCAGTCTGCTTCCATAAAGGTTAACGGCCTTGGAAGCTCTATAGGGTAGTTCTACTCTGTCCTATAGGGCAGCTATGAGTTGGAATCAATTCGATGGCAATTTTTTTGATTGTGCTCCTATTGTATGCTGGAAATTGTGCAGTTGTTGTTGTTGTTAGTTGCCATGGAGTTCATTCTGACTCATGGCAGCCCCGTGTGTGCAGAGTAGAACTGTGCTCTATAGGGTTTTCAAAGCTGTGGCCTTTCAGAAGCAGATTGCCAGACCTATCTTCCGAGGTGCCGCCGGGCAGGTTTGAACTGCCAACCTAGTAGTGGAGCGCTTAATCCTCAGGTAGCCAGACTCTGTCCTGGCCCTGGAGAAGATGGTAGTCCAATGGTGGAGGCAGGTCCTTGAGCAGACCAGGACAATCCAGTGTGTTTAGGGCTAATAAAAGACCAAATCCGTAGCTGTCAAGTCAATTCCGACCGATAGCGACCCTATAGGACAAGGTAGAAGTGCCCCACAGAGTTTCCAAGGAGTACTTGGTGAATTCAAACTGCCGGCCTCTTGGTTAGCAGTCATAGCTCTTAATCAGTGCGCCACCAGGGCTTCCAATAAAAGACAGTGGAGCACAAAAGCAGTGAGGGCCTTCCCAGCCAAGCAAAAGGCTTTCAGCCTCAGGAATGATGGCTTGGCTGTCTGCTCAGCAAATTAAAAAGCTCGTTCACAGGTGAGACTTGAAGATCCAAAGCCAGAATTTTCTGGCCCCACGGCCCATCCATTTGCACTGAGGTTTTGGTCACTGTGCCGGGGTTGAAGGACTCTGGACAGCCCTCCTGGAAGAGTATAGAAAACACGAGCAGGAGAAAAAAAGAAAAAAAATCAACACCCTTCAAATCGGCCTTCTGGGCCCCATAGCTTCTGAAAACCTTGCCATCTGTCCACATGAGCATGTTCCAAAGTTTTAAGTACCTCTTTTCATGAACTCCGTTAAAGTTAACCTGGCCTCATAATATATGGGGGAAATCTGCTATAAATAGAGGTAAACAGAGATCGTAAAGATAAATAACAATACGAGCATGTGAGGAGTGATAATGTACTCTATTTATTGCCCGGCTCTGAAAAGGGAAGGCCGGTGAGGCAATGTCTTTAATGACTTACTTTTGCCTTGGCAGCCTGTGCTCCCTGTTGGGGTGCTAAAGATTCAGTGACACAAAAAGCTTACAGATAATTAAATATTGATTTTTGTTTTCTAATCCTATATAAAAATTGTCCTGGTTCTCCTGATGGTGGTTTTATCTCGTCAGGACATGGGGAGAGGGGAGGGCATCTTTTAACCCTCTTTGCTCTCCTGTTGGATGACGTTGGGTTGTCCTTTGGGAGACGGGAAGTGGCACGCGTGGCTCCATGGGTCTGTGAGCTGTGCAGGCACAAGGGACCCGCACAGACAAGGCTCCAGCAC
This sequence comes from Dugong dugon, assembly GCA_030035585.1. Lineage (NCBI taxonomy): Eukaryota > Metazoa > Chordata > Mammalia > Sirenia > Dugongidae > Dugong > Dugong dugon. Next base: position 26,019,951 of record CM057476.1, on the reverse strand, counting down.
ATGGCTTAATGCTCAGCCGGCACCGTCTTGAAATTCTTAATAATTTTTGAACAAGGGGTGCTGCATTTTCATTTTGCACTGGGTCCTGTGAATTACGTGGCTGGTCCAGGGGGCTGGTTAGTCTTAGCAGTCATGATGACAGGCAGTTCTGGACCCTCAGTTCTCCTCGCTGCTGCCCAGCACTCTCTCTCTTTCTCTCTTCTGTCCCGAATTTCACCAGCCGTGCCAGGAACTTCAAGTTCCTGGGAAGAGGGCCAGGGAGAAATTTGTGATGAGAACAGCTCTTCTCCCACCCTCTGCTCCCTTGTCTCTCTCTTTTTCTTAAAAAAAATAAAAATAAAAATGCACCTCATTGTCATTTTGCGTCTGGAGTGTGGCGCGGGACATCTGGCAGTGTGGTGGAGTTTCCAGCTGGCTGGCTGGGAGGGGGTGCCATCCGCCACCAGGCCCTGGGCTCCGACAGACAGTCAGACAGTGTGCAGAGAGGACACAGGACCAAAGCGGAGAGCAGGTCTGGAGCCAGTTCCTGCCATCCATTTGCTTTGGGGCCATGGGCAAGTGAAAACCCTTCTGTGCCTCAGTGTTCTCATCTGTGAAACGGAGATATTAATTCTGACCCCTCTGCCTGCCCCCTTCTCTAGCAGGACTGCTGTGGACAGTCTAAGTTAGAAAGAAATGAGGATGTGCAAAGCACTGAGAATAATAGCTAACACTTACCTATTGGTTGGTGTACCTGGGTGATGGAATGGTTAAGGCATTCATCTGTTAACCAAAAGGTTAGAGGCTGCAGTCCACCCAAGGGGACCTTGGAAGAAAAGCCTGGTAATTTACTTTTGAAAAATCAGCAGTTGAAAACCCTATGAAGCACAGTCCTACTCTGACACATAAGGGTTTGCCATGAGTCAGAATCAACTCCATAGCAACTGTGTGTGTGTGTGTGTGTGTGTGTGTGTGTGTTTAACCTATTACTTACTACGTATCAGGCACTTCATGTAAGTTCTTTATTTTTTTTAAAAAAAGGTCTTTATAGATGCTAATTAATGTATTCTTACTAAAGGCTTAGCATTATCTAACTCACTTAAACCTCACAGCAACTTTATGAGGTAGATACTATTATTAACATCTCCATTCTACAGAAGGGGAAACCAAGACACAGAGAGGTTAAGCAACTTAGCCAAGGTTGCCCAGCCAGTAACAGCAGAGTGGAAGTTTGAACATGCATTCTGGCTACAGAGCCATTGCTCTGTAGGATTGTCTCTGGTTCTTTTGTTTCTGTGTACTGCAGAAGGTGCTAACCGGGAGCTTGCAGGCCACGGTGGCTCAGAGAGAATTTTTGAGGGTCGCTATGAGTCTGAATCGACTCCACAGAAACGGGTTTGTTTTGTTGTTGTTTTTTTGGTTTATCTACACTGTGTTGGCCTGCACAGCCTTGGAAATTTGAATTAATTATCGTTATTAAAAATAAAATCATCCTGAGGATTTCTATATTAAGACACAGATTTCTAGCATCTCTTAGATGCCCTGGTAATTAGGAGCTCCCATACCTACATGGCAAAGACTAGCTGGGTCATAGTCCCCACCATTCCCTATTGTCTCCCTGACATTAAGGTTCAGTGTCTATTTTCCATTATTTCATTGTACCTGCCCATTGTCCTCATATACACTGCCTACCTAGCCCCCAGGTAATCTAAGTTTGCAGCCATTTCCCCAGGGTAGAAGCATCTATTTGTGGAGGCAGAAAACTCCCTCCTTGTAGCTTTACGGGTGGTGCCCCCTCTGTGAACCCGTTGCTGTCAAGATGATTTCGACTCCTAGTGACCCTATAGAACAGAGTAGAACTGCCCCATAGAGTTTCCAAGGAGCAGTTCGCAGATTCGAACTGCTGACCTTTTAGTTAGCAGACGTAGCTCTTAATCACTGTGCCACGAAGGCTCTGGGAAGAACAATTAATTTCACTGGTGGAGGGGGTGGGGTAAAGGAATCCAGAGGAGGATCAAGCCACCAAAATAAGGTTGGAGCCCTGAGGCTCCTTCTAAGCTTGAGTTTCCATGGTCTCAATTTTAGTAATTCCAAGAAGCTATAATTGCAGGACCACACCTGTCTGTCAGTTTGTCATACTGTGGTGGCTTACGTGTTACTGTGACACTGGGAGTTATATCACCAGTATTGCAAATACCAACTTAGTCACTCACGGTAGACAGGTTTCAGCAGAGCTTCTGTACTAAGACAGACTAGGAAAAAAGGCCTGGTGATCTACTGCTGAAAATTAGCCAATGAAAGCCTTACGGCTCACAAGAGAATATTGTCAGACTCACTTGCTTTGTTCACATCATCAGGAGGGATCCATCACTAGAGGAGCACATCATGTTGGTGAAGGAGAAGGCCAGCAAGGCCGAGGGAGACCCTTGGTGAGATGGATTAACACAACATCCACAATGATGGACTCAAACTTAAAGGTGAACATGAGGACGATGCATATCAGGCAATGTTTCCATCTGTTGTTCTGGGGGTTGCCATGATTCAGTGTCAGCTTGATGGCAGCTATCTATCTTTTTGCAGGATACCAAGTTTGAAAAAGAAACCTATAATCATGAAATGCTGAAATTCTACAATCCAAAGAGTTTATTCTAAGACCCTCGAATTATAGTGTTCCATCACGCCAAAATGCAAACTCTTTCTTGTTAAGATTTTCTGATCCTAAAATCTCATACTAGGTTTCTTCCCTTCCAAGATAATGTGATGCTCTGAATGAAGAAGTGTTGGACCAGAGTTCAAGATCACCAACAAAAGACACACTCACACTCTACTTGTGCATGGACTAACGTTTTACTCACATAGAGAACAGACAATGAGATTCACTTGACTAGTGGGCCCTGGTCTCTCATGGCCAGAGGGATTCCCCCAGCATGTGGCTGGTGCAGGGCAGATGTCTTACATTCACCCCTCTCTTGTTGAAGACTGGAGAGACTTCATTCTCTTCCCACAGGGAACAGATACTGAAGGGGGCTTGGCATCTGGAGTAAAGGAGAATGAAGAACACCAAAGACACAAGGAAAGTATTAGCCCAAGAGACAGAAAGGGCCACATAAACCAGAGATTTCATCTGCCTGAAATCAGAAGAACTAGATGGTGTCCGGGTATCATCAATGACCGCCCTGACAGGGAACACAACAGAGAGTCCCGGATGGAGCAGGAGAAAGGTGGGGTGCAGAACTCAAATTCTAGTAAGAAAACCAGACTTAATGGTCTGACTCAGACTGGAGGAATCCCAGAAAGCATGGCCCCTGGATTCTCTATCAGCCCAGAACTAAAACAATTTCCAAGGCCAACTCTTCAGACTGGGATTGGACCTGACTGTGGGACATAAAGTGATACTCGTGAGGAGTGTGCCTCTTAGCTCAAGTAGATACAAGAGACTAAATGGACAGCTTCTGTCTGGAGGTGTGATGGGAAGGTAGAGAGAGTTAGGAGCTGGTTGAATGGACATGGGGAATCAGGGGTGGAAGGAGGAGTGAGCTGTCGCAGTATGGGGTGAGCAATTAGGGTCACATAACAATGTATGTATAAATTTTTGTGTGGGGGGCTAACTTGAAATGTAAACTTCGTTTAAACTACAACAATAAAAAAACATTTTTAAATAAAAATAAAAAAAGAAGGCGGGTTGGCTAGGTGCCATACGGTGCCCACACATGTGTAAGAGACAGAGAAAGTTAAAACTGTGTGCCCAGAACAGGGGGAAGTCTTCTCCGATAAGGAGAAGGAACTGGGGGAGCGAAGGTGACCTAATTGCCAGCCTCCTTATCAGAGAATGTTCTGGGCCCAAGGTCTCTACTTAGGTGGCTGGGATGGCCAGCGAGGAGCCAGACCGTTCCCCCAACAAACAGTGCTAGAATGCTGTGGCTCCCTGGTGCTGAGATCTCACGACTCTGACTCTGTAATGATCAGCTCTATAAAGTCAGACAGAAGCTAATAAACAGTTAATTAAACAATAGAGACAAATGGTGTGGCCTGGGTGCAGCCCTGCTACAAGGGGAACCTGGGATTTTCCCTGGGCCACTGAATCTGATGTGACTGTCCATTCATTTTCCTGATGAAATCAATGCCACCAAGAGGGAGATGTGCAAGTCTGTGTCTCACTTAGAACAAAGCTGAGATGTAAACATCCAGGGCTAAGAAACAGCTTTAGGGAAACGGTATTTGTTATGCATGTGCAGCAGATGCATCAAAGCCCCACACGTAATCCTTCATCAGATTGTATTTAAAGAGTGAGAACTGCGTTGAATGTAAAGACTGACTAGATTAAAGGCAGTTTGACTGAAGGAAAAGGAATTTCGGCTGGGCCATACTGGGCATGAGAGGATTAACCAGTTGATCTTGAGTGGACTCCAACTCATGGTGACCCCGTGTGTGGCAGAGTAGAGCTGTGCTCCAAAGGGTTTTCAATGGGTGATTTTTTTAGAAGTAGATCACCAGGCCTTTCTTCCAAGCTGCCTATGGGTGGACTTGAACTTCCAACCTTTTTGTTAGTAGCCAAGCACAATGGAACAAACTTGAAGTGCTTCAGTTGGAACCAAACTGAACAGAACCCATTGCCGTCAAGTCGATTCAAACTCATAGCAACCGTGTAGGAGAGAGTAGAACTGCCCCATAGGGTTTCCAAGGAGCGCTGGATGGATTCAAACTGCTAACCTTTTGGTTAACAGCCAAGCTCTTAACCACTGTGCCACCAGGGCTCTGGCTGGAAGAAGGAGGCTTATTAGCATCACGCTGGAAATGCCATGTTGTCTGTGAGTCTGACCAATATGAGATATGTTTTCAGTTCAGTCTTGGAGGTGACTCTTCTCGAAGCCTGTAGACCTGGCATGGAGGGACCACAGAAGCAGCTGGCTAGGGACAGAGTGCCCAGATGGAGACAGAGAAAATGGCAGGGCCAAGGAAAGAATAAAAGGGACCATCCCACGGTGCTGAGGGTGTTTTGCACAGTGCACTGTAGGAAAGAAATCTCTTTAGCTATGTTATTGCTGATATCTCAATACTTGGTGCCAGCTTTTAACAGTTGCACCTATAAACTGAGAAAACGTCCTGCAAATAAAAACAGAGATCCTGACACCAGGATGTCACAGCCAGCTCAGAAAAAGTGACTGAAAACCAGGGTTTCTCAGCCTTGGCACTAATGATATTTGGGGCTGGATGATTATTTGTGGTTGAGGGTTGTCCTGTGCATTGTAGACCTTAGAGTAGCATGCCTGGTCTCTACCCACTAGATGCCAGTAGCATCCCCCCTCCAGTTTTGACAACCAGAATTGTCTCCAGACACTGTCACATGTCTGTTGGGGGGCAAAGGCAAGACTGATATGGAAGACTTCAGAAAGGGACAGCAGAACATGGAGAAAAATCTCCTGATTGCCCCAGAATACAGCCTGTGACTCAGTCACATCCAGATAAGGATTTCCATCAATTCTTTAATGTGGACATAATTAGCAATTCATATCACAATTCCACTGTGTGCCATTCAGAGTTTGTTATGTGTAATTATGCTGGAATCATCAGTAGAGTTCTTCCAGAAAGGGGTTTCAGTCACTCTCAAAGAATTCTTTGTGTTGACTTCATTAAGTCTCAGTTAAAGAATTCCTCTAGGTATCACAGGAGATCCAAGGATGTGTGGTGGGCTCTTTTGGACGAAAACAAATATAAAGTCACCTGTACGGGATATTGCATTAAATTCGTTGGCATCAAGTTGATTCCAACTCCTGCAAACCCTACTGGACAGACTAGAACTGCCCCATAGGGTTTCCAAGGCTGTAAATCTTTACAGAAGCAGACTGCCACATCTTTCTCCCACAGAGTGGCTGGTGGGTTCGAACCACCAACTTTCCAGTTAGCAGCTGAGCGCACATAACCACTGAGCCATGAGGGCTCCTTGGAGATTACATTAACTGGGTCAATTTCTCTCTGAAGATTCTAGATGGCAAGATAGTAGAAAGCCTGATATATAATAAATACTCCATAAACATGAGCTAAATTACCAAATAGCTCTCATAGATCATACCTCAGAGATGAGACTTACCCTCCAGGCAAGGTTGGAAACAAATTCCGTTTCACCTGTCAGTTCTAAGCCATGAATTGTGCTGTCCTGAAGCACTGTGTTAAAAAGGATTCTGAGGGTGTATCCACGTTCAGGAGTCCCCGTGTGGTGTAAATGGTTAATGTGCTTGGTTGTTAACCAAAAGGTTGGAGATTTGAATCCACCCAGAGATGCCTCAGAAGAAAGGCCTGGCAATCTACTTCAGAAAAATCAACCATTAAAAACTCCATGGAGCACAGTTCCACTCTGACACACAAGGGGTCACCATGAGTCAGAATTGACTCCATGGCAACTTTTTTACCGGTCAGTGCTGGGGAGAAATGTGGCTGACTGAGGGAGGATGTCCGCTGTGAGTGGGCGAGACATTCTCTCCTTCCAGGCAGTGACCTGATCAAACTAGTAGTCAGAAAGATTATTCCAACTACCTATTGGGTGCTGGATTAGACAGGGTGAGACCAAAATAATAAAAACAGAAACCACATCAGGTATTTTAACAGGGAGCATTTAACATAGGGAGCCCACTGAGCTGGTGTTGGGGGACAGAAAAGGCAAAAGTGGAACCCTGAGGAAACACGGAGACAGTGACTCTGAGACCAGAGCACAGGGAGGGACTAGGCAGAGCTTGGGGGCCGACTCCTAGGAGGAGATCCTTGAAGGGATATGAAAAGGCTGGTTACAGCTGTGAGGAAAAACTGCAGCTGGAACCCACTGCTAGTGCTGGGATGAAGAACCACCGCTGCGAGGATACTGCCAGGAACTTCCAGCAAACGGGAACAAGGGTGTGCCTTCTGCCTTCTGCCTCAAGTCTCCCTCTAGCTCCCCCTATGGGCAGAGCATAACATAGGACCAGCTGGCAAAGCACAAATACAGTTTGCAGAGTCCTCGCCTCAGCATCAGAAGGCAAGTATAGAAGGACAGGTTTGGAGCTGAGAGACAATAGTTTACAAAACAGCACAACTAGGGAGGTTTAGCGAGATGAACTGACTTACCCAAGTAACATGTTTAGGGCTCTAACCACGGTCTTTTGACTCTGGACTAACAATTACGTAGGGATTTGCCAGCTCCTCATGGATAGAGGCGGTGGTTTCCATCTTGATTCTCTGCAGCCCCCAGCATAATTTCACCTGCACCACTCACTTAGAATTATCTCCCTTTGCCAGAAGTAGGTATTTGAGCAGTATCTGCTTCCTGTCCTACTCAGATGGTTATTCCCACCACTACTGAGATGGCAATTAGATTGAGTCAAGATCTTTCCAAGTTGCTTATGATGCACCTAGTGTGAAATGTTAGGAGCCCTCCTGGCGCAACAGTTAAGTCCTCAGCTGCTAACTGAGAGGTTGACAGTTTGAATCCACCCAGTGGTTCTCTGGGGAAAGACCTGGTGATCTGCTCCCATAAAGATTACAGCCTTGGAAACCCTATGTAGCAGCTATACTTGGTCACATTGGGTAGCTATGAGTCAAAATTTGACTTGAAGGCACCTAACAACAGCAATAAATGTGAAATGTATGGTCCTAGGCTGCGTGGTTCGGTAGGTGGGGTGTTCGTGAAGGTTCATGGACCCAACATCATCCAAAGCCTCACCAGGGTCTGCTCTTCAGTCTGTCTTCCCAAGCAGCTCAAACCTCAGTTGTATAGTCCATCATCTGCCTTTGCGTCCTTCTTTTTATCTGGAAAGTTGCGTCTCTCCTGAAAGAAGAAGACTTCCCTTTCTGTCACTTTGTCACATTTCAGGACCCAGGTAGAAATAAGGTTATGCCTCTAACGCACCGGGTGCCACTCTGCTTGCAGAAGCTATGTTCTCTTCCAGAACCTGCATGCGCATGAATGCAGAAACATTAAATATTTTGCCCAGGAAAAAATATTATAGAAGACTTCTTGCAAAGGGAGTTTTCTCCTCCTCCTTAGGGCTTCATCTGTGCTGAACCCTACCAACCCCTATGTGAAGACAGAGCTAGTGAAAACCCGAGAATAAAAGTGGGACTTGATTTTATGCTAATATATGTAAAGAATGTGACGACAGAGTCGTAGGTAACACAATGAACTTAACTTTTTTCTCCCTTTTTATTGAATTATAATGACTAGTTTCCATAGCAATTACTGCATCACCTTGTACGTTACCAGAAAGATCTACTGCACTGTTTCCCAGTCATCCTTGTAAACATTTCTACTTTTTTACGACGTTCTAGGGGAAAACACCAGCCCTTTCGACTTGGCAGCGATTGGAAAGCACATTTCAGGAGATTAATAAAGCCGAGTGGGCCGTTTTTATTTTCTAAGCTCTGTGGTTGGTTTTCCATCTTCACCCTCAGCAGCTACTTGTCAGGTAGACAAAGAGGGAAGGAAGGAAGCGGGAGAGAACAGGGGTGATGGGGGATGGGAAGAGCCCCGCACCAGAGTCCACCAGAGCCGGCAGGGGGGACCCAGAGAGATGGTGCCGCAAGATCCTAGACTTGCATCTCTGTTGACTTGACAGTAGCTTGGAGAACAACTCTCCTGGGAACCGTCTCTTCTCAACCAGGCTGGGAGGAGGACCAAACCAAACCAGTTGCCTTCAGTCAGTTCCAACTCATGGTGATCCCATGTGTGTCAGAGTAGAACTGGGCTCCATAGGGTTTTCACTGACTGATTTTTCAGAAGTAGCTTGCCAGGCCTTTCTTCTGAAGTGCCTCTGGGTGGACTCGAACCTCCAACCTATCAGCTAGAAGTTGAGTGCTTAACTGTTCAGACCCCCTGGAGGACGTTTATAAGCTCACAGAATGTCAGGCATGAGGAACACGTAGAGGTATCTCCTCAGTTTTCTCCTAACCCTATACCTCAGAGTTGCTCCCTGGGACACTGCGGGGGCTGGAAAGATGGGGGTCTGGCCACCCCTCCATTCAAAGCCACCACATCCACCAGTGGCTTACTTTTATGAGCCTTCCATACTGGCTTCCCCTATTGTATTTCATTTCCAGAAAAGCCCCTGTCGCTGGTGGATATTTGCAGACACCCCTTTCCAGGCGACAGATGAGGAAAGTAACACCCAAAGAGAAAGTGACAAGCTGCAGTAAGTTAGGGGTATGGCCAGGACAAGAACCCAGCTCATCTGATGACCAGCTTGCCCTGCTGTCCATTGCACCCTGCTGAAAAGCTGAGCTTTGGGTCAGTAGCAGAGGCCACTGTCATGAGCAGGGAGATTCTGAGCTGGGCTTTGGAAACCCCACACAGAGGTTCACAGCTCCCAACCGCTTCCCTCCTTCCCTCCTTCCCTCTTTGTCTACCTGAGGGAGCAATGCCTGCATCACGAGCCCTCAACACCTTTATTTCATTTGATAAGGGGCCTGCTTCACCTCTATTGGTACACCCTGTCCCTGCACCTAGGGGGATCGAACAGGGGAGAGAGATACCTAGACAGTGGCTAGGAGCTGGAGCCCTGAAGTCAGACTGCCTGGGTTCGAATCCAGCTGTGTCTCCTGCTAGCTGTGTGTCTGGGGCCAAGTGACTTCCCCCTGGTCTGCCTCAGTTTCCTCACATCTAAAATGAGGCTAATGACCGAACCCATGGCAGAGAGGTTTGTGGGTTTCTTAGGAGATGACGTGGATTAAATGGTCACATCTATGAAGTGATGCTGTCTCCAATGCGCATGCATTCACTGGCATGTACCCACGGGGGCCACCTTGAGTGAGTTCATTAACGTCTCAGAGCCCTGGTGTTCCCAGCTGTAAAGTGAGAAATGTATGCTGGGTGGTCTCGAAGATTCCTCCAAGCTCTGAAATTCAAGGGTTTTTGGATTTTAAAAGCATAGCTGGAGAGAGGAAGGGAGGGAGGGAGAAGGAGAGACAGAAAGAGAGAAAGGGGGGAGGAGAAGGAGGAAAGGAGGGTGGGAGAGAGATAGAAAGAGGGGGGAGGAGGAGAGGGATGGATGGATAGATGGATGGAGGGAGGGAGGGGGAGAGACAGGAACATAAGAGCAGATGCCTTAAGCAGGAGGAAAATTCCCTAAGTAACGAGGAGCCCTGAGTTCACCAGAATGCTTAACCAAGATAAGAAGGATGTAACCGATGTTGGAAAGATTGTCATGAGATTAATAAAAGTGATTAAGGGATTAAGACTTCTCAACAGAGATAGTGAAAGGACCAGCAATGGGAAAATCCTCCCTCAGCCTCTGTACTTGGCGGCTCTTCTGGATTTTCAAGTCCTCAGTCATGGAGGCATCTAACAAAATGGGCTCAGCAGATGTTCAAACAGAATCCTGGCTTAAGCCCATCTTGGACGTTGGGAAAGTTCTCGTGTGCCATATATACATAAAACCAGTTGCTGTTGAGTCAATTCCGACTCAGGGTGACCGCATGTGTGTCAAAGTAGAACTCTGCTCCATAGTGACTTCAATGGCTGATTTTTCTAAAGTAGATCTCCAGGCCTTTCTTCCAAGGTGCCTTTGAGCGGACTCGAACTCCCAACCTTTTGGTTAATAGCCAAGTGCTTAGCCATTTGTCCCATTCAGGGAGACATACATACACAAACGTACACACACACGCACACATACACATGTACAAATATATATACATATATATATATATATATACAGGGGATATTTGGAGATTTTTTGGTAACTCTATGGGGCAACTCTATGGGGCAGTTCTACTCTATCCTATAGGATCCCTGTGCATCGGAATCAACTTGATGGCAACGGTTTATATATATATGCTGTCATTATAGTTATTGTTAGGTACCATCGAGCTGATTCCAACTCATAGCAACTCCATGTGACAGTAGAAATGCCATAGGGTTTCCTAGGCTATAATCTTTACGATAGTAGATTTCCAGATCTATTCTTCTGCAGAGCCTCTGGATGGGTTCAAACCACCAATTTTTTGTTTAGCAGATGAGCACTTAACCATTGCATCACCAGAACTCACATACATACACACACATATATATGTACATGTATATACATATGTATACGTATACGTATATGAATAGCCGTGGAACATATGCGTGTGTGTGGTGATGCAATGGTTAAGTGCTCTGCTGCTAAACAAAACAATTGTCTGTTCAAACTCACCCAGCAGCTCTGCAGAAGAAAAGACCTGGAAATCTGCTATCATAAGGATTACAGCTTAGGAAACTATATGGGACAGTTCTGCTCTGGCATGTGGGGTCACTATGAGTCGGAATCACCTTGATGACACCTAACTATGACTACTACAACAATGGCAGTGGCTGCAGCAATGGGCTCAAGCAACAAAGACTGTGAAGACGGCACAGGACCAGGTAGTGTTTCATTTTATTGTACATAGGGTCGCCGTGAGTAGGAACCAACTTATGTACGTATACATATATAAATATAACTAGGGATTTATTTCTGGAAAGATCCAGAGGAGTTTAAGAAATGCCTTGAGGGCCAGAGGTTTGGGTGGGGATTAAATGAGTGAGGCTGTTCTGTTTTTGTTGTTTTTTTGCCATATGCCAAGCACCACATCGGGCTATTTTTGTGGATTGTTTTATGCCACCCTCACATCTCACCCATGAGACAGTCAGATCACCACCATTTTCCAGATGATGAAATGGAGGCTCAGAGAGGTTAAGAGTGTCCCCAAGATCACACAGCTGGGAAAAGATGGAGCCCACTTTTGAACTGAGGACTGACTGGCTCCAAAGCTCTTGAACTGACTGCAGTGCCTCCATCAGAGCAAATCGCTGATGGACGGGCACGGCCAATCCAGGTTCCTGTTTGTTATTCTCAGAATAATAGAAAAGCCTAGAGTCTTCCAATGAAGGCACTGGACAGCCCTTTGCAGAGGAATCCCAGTAGATCCTTTGCAGAGTGTTTTCCAACATATTGTGAATTTCAGCCCTGCCAGTGGAGGATATTCTTACCTCCAGTTTACAGGTGAGGAAGCTGAGGTTCATCAAGGAGGAGCAGCATCACCAGGGTCTCCCAGTTCCTAAGTACATCCCCTACCACCAGCATGCCACTGACTTCCTTATGATGCCTGACTCTTACCCCAGCCACCCTCCTACAAGTTTCCCATTGCAGAACAGCAGGCACCTTATCAAATGAAATAAAGGCATTGAAGGCCCTTGCTGTGGGCACCCCCACTCCAGGTGTTTTGCACAACCCAGAAACTTCTGGTAGATGACAAGTACTCAAAAATCGCCAAGCTTCCTCCCCGTTAGTCAACCACACTCTGATATTGTTTAAAGAAACTTTGCCCTCTCACCTTTGTCTTCTGACGATGTGTCAGCCAGCCTCCAAGATGGCGCCCAATGGTCCCTACCTCCTGGCATTCATATCCTCCCATACTGCACCAGGGTTGGTCTGTGTGACTAATTGCATATAGTGGATGTGACGGTATGTCACTTCTGAGATTACCTTATGAAAAGACTGTAGCTTCCACAGCAGAGGAAGTAGGAGACTCAGGAAACTGAGAAGGAACTGAACTGCAGGTCTGATTGCATGGATCTAAGTCCATCCTCATGAGACCAGAAGAACAAGATGGTGCCCAGCTACCGTTACTGAACGTTTTGATCAAGAACCCAATAGATGGATCCTTTTTAAAGGGAGGAAAACTATGGAACAGAATTTCAAATTCTTATGGAAACCAGACTTACTAGACCTACTGTAACTGGGGGAACCTCCTAATCTATTGCCCTGAGATAATCTTTAAGCCTTGAACGGTAACTATCCCATGGAGCCATCTTTAAACTAAGCAGTGGTTTAGCTCAACTAGTAAAGACTGTTCTCCTTGAGCAGTGTGCTGTTTTAGAGAATTATCTCTATGAGATCAAATTGACAATAGTAACTCTAAAACAAGAGGAGAAGTTTAGGGGACGGAGAGTCTAAGTTAATGGTGGTGAAACAATATGGCTTGAGATAGAATCGTGACACAATGCAAAGAATGAAATCAATGTCATTGAACTGTACATGTAGAAAATGTTGAAAAGGTATGTTTTAGTATGCATATTTTCACACGTACACACATACACAAAAGACTATAGCTTTCTATCTCTTCCATGGATCACTCACTCTAGAGAGAGCCATGTGGTGATGGTCCCACCTAGTGAGGAACTGAAGCCTCCAGCCAACAGCCATGCAAGTGAGCTGGGAAGTGGATCCTTCAGCCCCAATCAAGTCTTCAGACACAGCAGCTTTGGCTGATAGCTAGACTGTAACTTCATGAGACACCCTGAGCCAGCAGCACCCAGCTAAGCCACTCTGAGAATTCTGACCTTCAGAAACCATGAGATAATAAGTGTTTGTTGTTTGAAGCTACTAAGGTTTAGCGTAATTTGTTTCACAGCAATAGATAACCAATACAGGTGATTTTGCTCGCTAAAGGTCAGGGTTTCTGGAGTCTGTTAACAGACTGTTGGGCTATAGATGAACCCATGCAATGCAAAATTGGTTTCCTGGTTTATTTCACAAGAATAATCTCAGCTACAGCCACCTCCCACCCAACTCCAAAGACTTTTGTCTTGTTTTGAGCATTTGCTCAACAGTAAACGGTTAGCTCCATTTTACAGACCAGTATGCACAGGCCGGGAGATGGAAAGTGGCTTGCTCAAAGTCACATGGCAAGTCAGATGCAAAGCTGGGTATAAAAATCAGCTCTCCAACACACCATCCATGCCCTTCTTCACTCACTGAGTAGGTGTTTGTTGAGGGTTTACTATGTGCTGAGTTCTGCACTAGGTGCTCCCTCCACTGTCCTGCCTCACTCAGGGAAGAAGCCTCAGGCAAGCCCTGCTTCCAGGGACTCATGGGAGAGGATGTTATGCACCAATTCCAGGACCAATCAAGTGTCCCTAGCTGTGTTCAAGTGAAGGGAGATAAAGGAGGACCTGATTGGTTGTCGCTGGGTGCCATCAAGTTGATTCTGACTCATTGCAACCCTGTAGGAGAGAGTAGACCTGCCCCATAGGGTTACTTAGGCTGTGATCTTTACAGGAGCAGATCCCCAGGTTTTTCTCCCTCAGAGTCACTGGGTGAGTTTGAACCACCAAGTTTTCAGTTAGCAACCGAGTGCTTAATAATTGTGCCACCAGAGCTCCTTCTCCTACTTTGAGGGAGACAATTAGGCCACGTCCTTACATGAGGAGAAGTCACCAGACCTCCAGTATCTCTGAAAGCCCCCAGTGCTGGCAGAGGCAGGAAGTGCCACCTCAGAGTGAACTAAACCTCAGTCTGGGAACTTCCTGGCCTGGGAGAGCCAAGCCCTCTGTCCTCACTCAGATGACTGCCCCAAGATCCCCAGTCCTGGAGAGCCATAGCCTGGCCCCCAACAGCCTTATCTGGGAAGACAGGGATGGCAATGATGTTTTTGCTGCTGCTGCTGGCAGGTTTCTCACCAGTTGGGTGGAAAAATTTTTGCCGGCTCAGCCACCACCACCGATCCCAGAGAGACAGAGAAGGGGCAGGCCCAGTCACTGTGCAGCGACGGGCTTGCGTGCTGCATGCAGACACCAAGCTGGAGCAGAGCCATTGGTGCTGGAAGCTGACTGCTCCTTCAGGTTGTGGGTGGGCAGGGGAAGTAAACCCCAGGGGCAGTACCACTGGGCCAGGGTTCTGCTCAGAGATGGGGTTGTGTCTCATCTCTTTTCTGGACATAGAGCCATATGCTTGGCTTGACTTCAATGTCTCTGGTTTTTAGGGGTGAGAGAGTGGGGTGCTCCCTGAACTAGGCTGCCACTCTGGGGAGGGGACATCCGCTTAGACCAGGGCTGTGAACCTGAGCACAATTGATATTTGGGGTTGGATAATTCTTTGTGGGGAGGGGTCTGTCCTGTGCATTGTGGGATGTTTACCAAAAATATCTCCAAATATCCCCTGGCTGAAAGCTACTGACTTAAATCCACAGCTTTCTCTCCTTGCACCCTGCCCTCCCCAATTCCCATGTTCTCTGCATCTTCAGGATACAAAATCCAGCAAGGCACCAAGCAGTGACCAGACACCAGCTACGTATCTCCATACTTCACCATATCCTCACAACAACACTGTGAGCTGGGTATGAATGGGGTCCCCATTTTACAGAAGAAAGTGAGTCTTGTTGTTAGGTACCATCCAGTTGGCTTCTACTCATAGCGACCCTAAGTGACAGAGTAGACTACCCCACAGGGTTTTCTAGGCTGTAATCTTTATGGGAGAAGATCACTAGGTCTTTCTCCCTTGGAGCCACTGTGTGAACTGCCAACCTGTTGGTTAGCAGCCAAGTGCTTAACCGTTTCACCACCAGGTCTCCTTAAATTGAGGCTGAAGAAGGTGAAATTTGCCAGATTCAAGTGGAAGGAGGATTTGAACATCATAACTCTGATTCCTGATTCCTGCCTTGGCCTTTGGAGTGTCTTGTTCTATGCTGTATTCAGTGCCTTGTATAAGGTAGGTTCTTAATAACTAGTTTTTTAATAAATGAATGAACGAGTAAATGAATGAATTAATGAATGGAGAAACAAGGTTTCTCCTCAACCACCTTGGTCAGAATGCTCCAAGCCTGGGGACCAGTAGGCTGTGGGCTGAGCTAAGATATGCTGGCTGGTGGGAGAGAGGAGGCCTAGGGCTGAGATGCTGCTACCGGGGAGGCTGGACTTCTGGGGACCACACCATGTCCTGGGAAGAGAGAAGGTACACAGGGTCGCGTTTGGCCTTGACCCTTGCCTATTGCACCAGCCTCTGCACTGACCTCCCTGCCTCTAGCCTCTCCCCCTCTCTTCCTCTCGGCAGCCACAGTCACCCCTGCAGAGGCCAATCTG
Organism: Dugong dugon; assembly: GCA_030035585.1. Classification (NCBI taxonomy): domain Eukaryota; kingdom Metazoa; phylum Chordata; class Mammalia; order Sirenia; family Dugongidae; genus Dugong; species Dugong dugon. The sequence continues at coordinate 26,004,134 of CM057476.1, read as the reverse complement.
ATCATATCAGGGCCTCCCATGCAAACCTGCCATGGATCCCTATGGACTGAAGGACAGAACCTCTGCCTGCTTTGAAGACGCTTCAGATTTTGGTCCCAGCCAACTTAAAATAATTAAAATAAGGACTGCCACCAGGGTTTGTAAAGGAAGTGATCCATGTAATGACACATGGTCGGGTTTCGATAGACATAAACTCTTGCCGCCAAGGTTCCTATTATGAGTATGACAGTGCACAGCCTTCAGCACTCTTGGGGACAGCAGGCCAGGGGACGATGGCTGGGAGCATGGCTCAGTGGTTCCAGAGTATAAAACTCCCAGCCTCCGGGTCAGACAGGCCTGGGTTTGAATCCCAGCTCTGCTGTGTGCTCTTGGGAAGGTCCCTGCACCTCTCTGAGCTTTAGTTATGACTTTTCTATAATGGGGCTGAAAAAACTGACTTTCCAAATTGGTTGTGAGAACAAAATGAAATGATACATGTTATGCATGTAGTCACAGTGTATGGTATACAATAGGCAAAAAAAGAAAAATAAGAGCTGCTGTCAAGTCGATTCTGAATCATGGAGATCCCATGTGTGTCAGAGTGGAAATGTGCTCCACAGGGTTTTCAATGGCAGATTTTTCAGAAGTAGATTGCCAGGCCTTTCTTCTGAGGCACCCTGGGTGGACTTGAATCACTAACCTTTCAGTTAGCAGCTGAGTGCTTTAACACCACCCAGGGACTTCATACATTAGGCACTCACTGCTTATTATGGCAAGAATCCATGAATCATTTGATCCTGACAACACCCCCAGCGAGGTAGACGTTGTTATTTTCAATTTAAAGACAGGAAAACTGAGTCTGGAGGTAAAGGAACTTGTCCGAGGTCCTAGATATGACCCAGGTCCACCTGATTCCCCAGGCCACTCTTTGGACACTGGTCTTTGAGGCTTCAAGAAAGCTGGGGCACCTGGAGACATTCTCCCCAGGGGCTGCCCCAGGACTCTGAGTTAAGCCATTCAAGGTGATGCAGTGAGTGGGAAACTTGGGGGTTCTCTTCAGGCCCTTGGTGTTGGTAGTTGAGTCAGGCAGCAGAGGCAGTCCCTAAGGGGACAGACGCTGAGTAAGAAAAACAAAGTCCCTGCCAGCCCTTTGGAGGCCCTGGCATCTTTCTCCTGAGTTGGAGCAAATGCTTCAGACAGGGCTGCCGGGCCAGAATCCTGCTACTTAGGAGACTCAGGGGGCGTTGGTGGGAAAGCCAGACACACTGGCTGTGAAATTTACTGATCTTTTCAGTGACGTTGGCAGGAGGGCCCTTCCGTGGCCGACTCTGTCGGCAGCTGGAGAAGGCAGAGTTGGTGGCAGGGTCCGTGGTCTCCCTGTACAACGGTGCTGGCCAGGGAATGCAGACCTTGCTTGTGTCCTGGAATTTTTAGGGTGACTCATGGTTATAATTTCAAAGCACGGCCGTCTTTCAGGATTCTGCCGTGGAAGTCACAACGTCCAGGGGAGCCCCGTTCAACTGTTACTAAGTGATCATTAGGAAGCAGGCCCAGCTCTGGACTCAGATAGCCCGGGTGTTACGGCATTGTCTCCATTTACAGACAAGGAATGGAGTCTCAGAGATGGGCTGGATTTAGTTTGCACATTCTGACTACTTAAAAAAAAAAAAAAAAGCCAATTGCCATTGAGTCAGTCTTGACTCACGGCGACCTCATGTGTATCAGAGTAGAACTATGGTCTGCAGGGTTTTCAGTGACTGATTTTTCAGAAGTAAATCATCAGGCCTATCTTCTGAGGTGCCTCTGGGTGGAATCGAACTGCCAATCTTTTAGTTAGCAGCTAAGCACATTAACCATTTGCACCACCTAGGGACTCCTTGACCTACTACTAAACGCTCCCACAACTGAGGTCCAAAGAGGTTAACTGACTTGCACAGGGCCAGCCAATTAATAGGAAACTGAGACTTGCCTAAACTCCTCCATTTTCTCATCCACAAAATGGGTATATTACTAATACTTACGGGTTGCTGATAGTATTGAACACAATATTGTGTGTAGATTCTTAACGCTACTCTACGCACACAGAAAGAACTCAAGAAATGCCAGCAGTTGCTGTTAATCCTGTTTCGATCAGAATTGACAAATAGACAAAAACAAAAATAAGGTTTTCCCAGAATCAAATTGTTTAAACAATTTATGCATTCATTTAGGTAGCATATATTTATTGAGCAATGGCTATGTGCTAGGCTCTGTTCTAAGGGTTCGGGTCGCAGAAATAAACAAGCCGTGGAATGGTCTTCATGACCTTGAGCAGTGATTTGCAAAATAAGTAAATTAATTGTCATACAAAGTGCTAGGAGAGTGAAGGGCAGGTGTTTAGTCTGGGAGATCCAGGAGTGAATATTTCAGTGAGCAATATTTGAGACCTAGGAGATGAGCAGGTGTAAAATTGTCAGGGGAAAGTAAGTGTGTTTATGCATGTATGTGTGTGTGTGTGTGTGTGTGGGTGGGTGGGTGTAGGTGTGTGTGAGTGTGTCTTAGGTGATAAGTCTGAGCTTTCAGGCACAGAACAGCATGTGCAAAAGTACTGTGGTAGGAAGGAATTTGATACACTCCAGTATCCTCTTATCTAATAACCCACCTACATTCAAGCCTCCCTTTTCCCAAAAAACATCCCTTTGAGTTGATTGTACAGAATATCCCACCCTCTGGGTTAGTCTGGTTGCTTCCTTGTAGTATTATTTAGCTTGTCCCTCTGTCCCCTGTATGTCCTAAAAACTAGATGTTGGTTCTAAAGGTTGGATGGATTCAGTGTAACCTCTTGTGGTTACAGGACATCACAGAGAATGTTGTCTTCTTCCTGTTAAATATTATCAGAAGATGCTTCATTTCTGTGTGATCAACATTTTGTGATGTTCCATGAGATGGTTCACTCGATTAAGGTGATGGATGTAATCTCTATCATACACTTATATTCTTCTCCTTGAGACTATAAAACTGCATATATACAGAGGTCCAGCCCCCTCAACCAGACGCTTAATAATTTTCACACCAAACAATCATCCTTGCCTAATCCTGTTACCTAATTGGGAGCTGGCTGACTCCTGATTTCCTAAATCTACACTATTCCTTCCCCACTGTTAACTGGCCTTCTCCAGTGAAGTAGAGCTCCCCCTTGCCAACTGGGCTATTGGTTATTATAAGATACAGTCTGAATTTTTTTTTCATTTGTTTATTGTTCTAAAAACATTTTTAACACAACAGTTGACAATTCAACCTTTTCTTGGGTGTACAACTTCGTGATATCAATTACATTCATCATGCTGTGCAACCATCACCCGTAATCAAGGCCAAATTGTTTATCTGCTTTTCCAGGGTGGGGACTGTAAAGTGACCTTGTTTGAGCCCCAGTGCTGAGTTAATCCAAAGGGTTTGAATGCCTGGGAGGGGGGCTTTCTGGTGCTGTTTTCATGAGCAGTTGCTCTGGGGAGGAGTTTAGCAAGAAGAAGTAGAAGCTGTTCTTACAGCATCATAGAATCTGAGATCTCAGGACATACAAAGATCTTTTTATTTATTTTTGTGCCTTCTCCTTTTCTTTTAATATGGTAAATATATAGGTAACAAAACATTTACCATTTCAACATTCTTCACACGTACAATTCAGTGATGTTATGCTCATGGTCTTGTTCAACCATCACTGTTATCTATTTCCAAGTTGTTCCATCACCCTTAACGGAAGCTCATTGTCCCCTGAACATGAGTCCCGCCTTCCCACTCCCTCCAGCTTGCCCACGATAACCTCTAATCTACTTTTGTGTCTATGCATTCACCTACTCTAGATATATCACGTAAGTGTGATCATACAGTATTTATCCTTTTGTGACTGACTTATTTCACCCAGCATAATGTTTGCAAGGTTTATCCATGTTGTAGCATATATCAGGACTTCGTTTCTCTTTAAGACTAAGTAATATTCCATTTATGTATATACATGCTTGGTCCATTCATCTGTTGATGGATACCTGTGTTGTTTACACATTTGGGCTACGCTGCAATGAACATTGACATACACGTATGATTACCATGTTGTTGTCAGGTGTCATTGTGTTTATTTCGACTCATAGGGATCCTCATGTGACAGAGTAGCACTTCCAAGTAAGATTTTCTAGGCTCTACTCGTTATGGGAGCAGATCGCCAGGTCTTTTCTCCTGCAGATCCACTGGGTATGTTGGAGCTACTGGGTGGGTTTTAATCGTCAACCTTTTGATTAACAGTTGAGTGCTTAACCATAGCGCCACCAGGGCTCCTTATAATTACAATACAATCCAGCAATTCCACTTCCAAGTATGTACCTAAAGGAATTAGAGGTCTTTAAAAGTCCTTCCTTCTGGCTGACGTGAAAATGTCCTACAGACTAATCAAAATAGCCAAACTTGTTGCCGTTGAGTTGGTTCCGACTCATAGCAACACTATAGGACTTCTCAAACTGTGATGTGTGCATGAATCACTCAGAGGCCTCAGCAGAGTGAAGATGCCAATGTTGTAGGCCTGGGGATTCCAGCATCTGCATTTCTGACGGCTCTCCTGGGTGCCTAGGGTGCTGATCCCCACACCACACTTTGAGTAGCACAGCTCTAGAACATGCCAGCCAAGCCTCCTTCCAACGTCTGCTTGGAGGATTTCTGAACACAGCCTTTACAGCCCTACTTCATCTGATGCCATCCACCCTTCCAACCATGAAATCAACATTTTAAATTACATGTTAAAGATTGAGAACCAATGCTACACCATACATCTTAAATGAATCGACTATTTTTTGCTCACTCATACCTATGCAATTCTATAGGCCAAGGGAAGTGAGAATTTGAGCATCCACGTATTTATAAATTCTATACGTGTCTTTTCCTCACTCACCCACATAGCAGCCTTCACTCTCCACTTCTCTTCCCAAGAAAATGCTGGAGATGTTCAAACTCAGCACAAGTTAACATCCAGAAATACTTCACCTTGTGAAAGGAAATAACAAAAGAAGACTCAGTCTACCTCTTCTGGGCAGCGCTGTTGGAATCACTTTGTAAAAGGGCTTTCACAGAGACTACCATTTAAAGAGATTCCAAAGTAGTCCTAAAAATGAGGAAAACTAAGGCAGTGGAGCTGAGGGCATTGAATTGGGCTTCTGGAACCTTCGGTGTAGGTTCTGTTTTGCCATGTTCATTGGGTAATCTTTACAGTCTTCTCCTTCGATCAGAGCCCCTCATTCCTTTATTCATTGAACAACTCTTCACTGCATGACTTCTATGTGCCAGACCCTGCTGCAGCAGGGGTTAGGGTTACACCAGAGAACAAAGCAGACAGGGATGACCCCTGCCCTTGCGGAGTTCACACTGTGGGAGGGGGCCCAGCTTCGAATGGTGTATCATACTGATGACAAAGCTCAACTTTGACAAGGGCCAGAAGTGGAATAGGTTGTCATGAGCTGGAACCCAGGAGGGAGATGGGGACCACATGTGAGAGCCTGCTGGGCAAAGGAACTGCAGATATCTATGCCCAGAGAATGGAGAGAAGGACAGTGAAGCTGGCGAGCCAAGAGCAGGAGGGATGGGAAGAGATGGCGCCAAGAAGCAGGCATGGGTCCTACGCTGGCATCTTCCATGACCCCTGTTGCCCACTCTCCACCCTCCTCCACCACGCTCTGCACCTGGGACAATGGCCAGCTTAGGAAATCCTATAAGGCCATTCTCTTCCATTATATAGGATCACTATGAGTCAAAAATCAACTCAATGGCACACAACAACAACAAATACATATATATATATATATATATATATGTACTTATACATACATATGGCAAAAAATTATATATCATATATAAATAAATATAATATCCCTATAATACCTATCATATATATGTATATATAAATTTAGCCAAATAATGACCTAGAAATGTGGTAACGATTTACAACTGATGGATTTAGATGAAAGGCAAAGTTATAATGTATTGGATATATTAGAATCTTTCTGAATCATTTCCTTACAGGTGCCCTTTTCCAGGGTGACCAGTTGTCCTGGTTTGCCTGGAAATTTCTTGGTTTTAGCACTGAAATTCCTATGTCTGGGGAGACTCTACATCCTAGGCAAACCCAGACAGCTGGTCACCCTGCTGCTAAATATTTCAGTGTGCCTTTCCTAAGTTCAGGGGCCCTGGTGGCACAGTGGTTAAGAGCTACAGCTCCTAATCAAAAGGTTAGCAGTCAGAATCCACCAGCCACTCCTTGGAAACCCTATGTGGCAGTTCTACTCTGTCCTATAATGTCACTGTGAGTCGGAACTGACTTGAAAACAATGGGTTTTTGGGTTTCTTAAGTTCAAGAGCAATCTCTTACATAACCACAGTACAATCACCAAAACTAGGATATTTATCCTTAACACCATGCTCTCACCCGGACCACAGTCCCTACTCAAAATTCTACCCATTACTCTGATAATGTCCTTTATAATGATTTCTCCATTCTGAGCTCCTGGTCTAGACCCAGTCCAGGACCACACATTGCATTAGGTGTCATGGTTCTTTAGTTTCTTTCCATCTAGAACAGTCCCTCAATATTTTTTTTCATGACCTAGTAATGGACTAGACACCATTGCATAAAATAAAAATCCATTCTGATCATAAATCAATAAGTACAAACAACAAGGTACATCTCTTCTCTAGCTTGACTAGCCAACTAGTTAAGTGTAGAAGCATAATGGAGTTCAAAAACCAACGTTTTGCAACTATGTTGGCATTAGATTCAGGCAAGCATTGTTGATGGATGTTAAAGCCAGGGAATAAAAATATAACAAGAAGAAAATCTAATGCTTGTGTGGTTGCTCCATGAACAACTGCCTCCTTTGCCATGAGACCGGACGAACTGGATAGTGCCCGGCTAGAGTTACTGAACATTTTGATCAAAGATTCTATAGAAGAATCCTGATCAAAACGGGGATTCAGAGCTACATCTATATCAGTATCTGTATCTACATCTATATCTATATATCTATATCTAGATTTTGTTCAGGGGCTCAGACCACAGTAGATGTTATTTGCTTATGTCTGTGTCCCTGACTGAGAACATCAGCTCCATAAGGCAGGAGCTGTTTTGTTGGCTGCTGTCTTCCCAGCACTTAAAGGAATGGCTAAAACTTACAAGGTACTTGGTAAATACTTGTAAACTAAAGGAATGAACGGATGAGTGAGGTCTCCTTGGGCAGGGGCTGGCGGAAGAGAAATAAGCCCTTCTGAATCCACTCCCCTTTCCTTGTTAGCTCTGTCGAGTTAGTCCCTGACTCATGGTGCCCCATGTACAATAGAACGAAATGCTGCCACATCCTGTGCCATCTCCATGGATAAGACCATTGTGATCCATAGGGTTTCCTTTGGCTGGTGATTTTAGTAGATCACCAGGCCTTTCTTCCTAGTCCATCTTAGTCTGGAAGCTCTGCTAAAATCTGTTCAGCATCATAGTAACATTCAAGCCTCCACTGACAGAGAGGTGTGTTGGCCAGGAATCAAACCCAGGTCTCCCTCATGGAAGATGAGTCTCCTACCACTGAACCACCAATGTCTTCCTAAAAATGTGACCTTCTTCTCACTGGCAATCTAACACATTGCCATCAAGTCAACTCTGACTCATGACAACCTCACATTGTGCTCTACAGGGTTTTCAGTGGCTGATGTTTCAGAAGTAGATCACCAGGGCTTTATCTTGTGGCATCCACGTGTGGACTGTAACTTCCAGCCTTTCGGTTAGCAGCAGAGTGTGTTAACCATTTGCACTACCCAGGGACTCCTTTCCTACAAGTGTGCATTTTCTTCTGCGTCAGATTCCAAAGGAGAAACAGTGATAGGTGTCCATTTTTAAATGTTAACCGTACAATAAATATGAATTATCCAAAAGTGCTTTTCAAATAAGGTTAATGGAGCTGACTTTATTTCATTTTGTTGCATGGTTAACTAGATCCGAATAATTACCAGCTCCACATTTATTGATGCCCGTTACAAGATTATTTTTATGCAACTCTGTGAGGTGAGGGTTTTGTTTTTCCTCTCAGTTTTATAGGCCAATATGGAGTACAACGTTCTGTAAGGCCAGCTGCAGAGGGATGATTGTCCTGGGGAACAATTCCCCAATGTTCAGGTCCTCTGTGCAAGTTTATATCTGGAAGGCTACCCCATCCCAAGCTGCACCAGCCCTTCCAAATTCTGCACAAGAAGGTACAGGAGGGAGTCTTGTTTCTGAGGCTGAATCATGGTCCCTGGGTGTTTGGGGTGAGCAGAAGAGGCAGGGGATAGTTGACCTGCTGTGTGTCACCTCCCTAGCAAACATTATGGTTACTAACTTGGAGTTAGGGACCACACCAGCCCACACCACTTCCTTTTTATCTACAGCGTGCAGAGCTGAGTGCTTAATCAACATTTGCATAAAATCTCATAAATCATAGACGCTTAAAGCTGCAAGAAAGCCCAGAGATCAACTTGTTCTGCAAGCAATGAATGAGGAAGGCTGAATATAAAGGGAAGCAAAGGATTCAGGAGAGAGCATAGCTGACAGTGTGCCGAGTGTGTGCTTCATCCTTTGTAGGCCCTGCCTCGGTTCATACTCTCTGTTACCCTGCCAAGCTAGGGTTGTGATGTCCAATTTACAGATGAGAAAACCAAGGCTGAGAATAATGGCTGGCCCAGGTCCCCCAGCTGGGGTTCACAGCTGGATCTGCTGGAACCCAGGTTTTATGCTTTGTCCACAGCACCTCACAGAAGCCTGGGGATCTGGTCATCTGGAGATGCGTGGCAGGGCCTGTATTTCTCCATCTGTGAAATGGGGATGGTGAGGACAAGTATCTCTACTGCACTTGCTAGCAGGCTTCTGGCAATGAGATAATACGAGTGTATATGTGAATGTGATATGCACGTGAAATGGATTATACCAATAGTGGAAATCTCACCCCTCCACACCTTGACAGAGATAGGGGTTCCCAGAGAACCTGGCTCTGTCCCTGGGAGTGGTCAGAGGCAAAGAAAAGAAGTATAGATGTAGAGTCAGACAGAACCAGGTTCAAATCTTACCCTTTCTCTTAATACAGTGCATGACCTTGAGCAGGTAACTCTACTTGCCCTTCCACCTTCCCTTTGTAAGTACTCAGACTAATGGTCAAGTGCATGGATTCAGAAGTCAGACTATCTGAGTTTAAATAGGCTCTATCACAGATGACATGTATGACTCTACACAAGTGATTTGGTATTATTGTTACTACTATCCACCACCACCTGTCTGTTTGTCCTACTGTGGTGGCTTCTATGTTTCCGTGATGCTGGAAGCTATGTCACCCGTATTTCAAATACCAGCAGGATCACCCATGGTGCACCAGTTTCAGAAGAGCTTCAAGACTAAGACAGACTAGGAAGAAAGGCCTGGTGATCTACTTCAGAAAATTAGCCAATGAAAACCTTGTGGATCACAATGGAACATTGTCCGGCTTGATTTCTTTGGACACAAAATCAGGAGGGATGAATCGCTGGAGGAGGACGTTGTGTTTGGTGAAGTGGAGGGCCGGCGAGAGCATGGGAGGCCCTCGGTGAGATGGGTTGGCACAATAGCTGATATGATGGACTCAGGCATGCCGGTGATCATGAAGATTATGCAGGACCAGGCAACATTTTGGTCTGTTGTACACGGGGTCTCCATGAGTCAGAGTTGACTCAGTGGTACCTATCTATCAATCTATCTATCTATCTGTCCGTCTGTCTCTTTGTCTATCTATCTGTCTGTCATCATTGAGGTAGAGTACACATATAATTCAAAGCATAAATCTAAATGTAAAGCCTGAATAATTTTTACATATATATGCCCTGTACAACCACCACAAAGATCAGGACATAAAACTCTTTCAACAACCCAGAAGCCCTCTTCATGCCTCTTTCTGTCAATCCTGCCCCTGCACCCCCAGAGTTCATCACTGATCTGACCCCATATTGCCATCAGTTAGTTCTGTATGTTTTTGAATTTCATGAAGGTGGAATCATACAGTATGTCCTCTTTTGTATCTGGTTTCCATCACTCAGCTTTATGTCTGTGAGATGAAGCTACGCTTTTGGAGGCAGTAAGAGTTCATTCTTTTTCATTGCTGTATACTATTCCACTGTGTGGCTTCACCACAGTTTGTTCATCTCTTCTCCTGTTGATAGACATTTGGCTTGTATCTAATTTTCAGCTTTTATGAATAGAGCTTCTAAGAATATTCTTGTGAGTGTCTAGTGACCCTAAACACTCGTTTCTCTTGAATATATACTTAGGAGTTGAATTGCTGATTCCCAAGTTAAAGATATGTCTGAGAAATCTGCATTAGATTCCTAAGAAATTATCAAGAAGGGGGTGGCTTACATTAGAAATTTGATGTCTCGCAGTTCTGGAGGCTAGAAGTCTAAATTCAGGGTATCTGCAGGGCCACGCTGTCTCAATGGCTCTAGAGAAAGACCCTCCTTGTCTCTCTCAGCTTCTGGTAGCCCCAGGCGTTCCTTGGCTTGCAGCTGCAGAAATCTCTGCCTCTGTCCTCACATGACCATCTTCCCTCTGTGTCTCTGTGTCTCTTCTTTTATAAGGACACCACTTGTACTGGATTAAGACCCATCCTACTCCAGTATGACCTCTTGTTAACCGATAACGTCTTCAAGGACCCTGTTTCCAAATAAGATCACATCACAGGTACCACGGGATAGGACATCAGCATAGCTTTCCAGGGCACAATTCAAAAACCTTTAGTAAATGTGAGTGCAAGTGTTTTATCCTCTCTGTGCCTCAACCTCCCTATCTGCAAAATGGTGCCTTTCACCTAAGGCTGTAGTGAGGATTAAATGTGATATTCTAAGTAAAGTTGGGGGCTGGGGTGGGGGGGAAGCAAGATACAGAATTACATGGACAGGTAGATACGGTTTACGTAAAGTTTAAAAACCTTCATGAACAACACAACATAGTGTTTACATAATTGTGTAATAAACATTTAAAAATAGCCATTGCCATGATGAATTCCAAATGTAGGCTCCTATTAATCTTTGGAAGGTAGGAGAGAAAACCTGAATCAGTGCTGGTGCACAGGGGGCCTCTGTTGTATCTGTGATGTCTTATTTGGGAAGAAGAAAATCTGGAACAGATAGAGCATTAGGTTAGGATTTTTTAAAGCTGGTGGTTATTATATTTTCTCTACTTTCATCTGTAGGTTTGAAATACTTTTCATTATAACAAATAAATTATTATTAAATATAAAATATTAATCTACAAAACATTAATACTTTATGATGATTTGCATACTGCCTACAACACAGTATGCAAATGATGCAAGCTATGATTATTATTAATACTAAGAACCTATTGTACATCAGGTTCTATATTTGTGATTCTGGAGTGCTGGAAAACATGATCCCTCACATGGATGGTGAACTAATCTAGGTAGAATTCTGACACAGTTGTTAGCACACAGTGCCTGTTGCCGTCGAGTCAGTTCTGACTCCTGGCAATCCCAGGTGTGTCAGCATAGAACTGGGCTCCACAGGGTTTTCAATGGCTGATTTTTCTGAAGTAGATCACCAACGTTTTCTTCCGACACATGTCTGGGAGGACTCAAACCTCCAACCTTTTGGTTAGCAGCCAAGTGCATTAATCGTTCGCACCACCCAGAGGCTCCTGACACACAGTACCAAAAAGAAAACCAAACCCATTGCCGTCGAGTCCATTCCAACTCATAGTGACCCTATAGGGCAGAGTAGAACGGCTCCAAAGAGTTTCCAAGGAGCAGCTGGTGGATTCGAACTGCCAACCTTTGGGTTAGCAGTCAAGCTCTTAACCACTGTGCCACGTGGGCTCCCAGTAAATCCTAGGCCTTGTAATTTTCTTAAAACGATTATAAGTCACCACTTGTGGTGGTTTTGATTAACACTTCAGTCCTTGGCGTCCACCTCTACCCACACCAAGAAAAAACAGCACCCAGAAAACCTGCTCATTGAAGGTGCAGGAAGGATAGGAGTATGCATTCCTGGAGCTGTGGAATGCATGCTGCCATCCCAGCCCGCAGAACTCTGTGGTGAATTACTCCGTTCCTTCTAAGACCCGCAAGGGGTACACAACCACCAGGCTGTGCTTGACAACAGACTCCAGCTTTAACAAATGTGATGGTGGCACCATTTATTTTCCAAACGTGGTTGAATTTTGACTCATTGTGGGGATGCAGTTAGTAAAAATAATGACCAGGAAACCCACACATAGAATATGGAGCAGATGTGGCAATAGCCACCAACCTTCACAGAAAAAAAATTGAAAAGGTGAAGATAAACAAAAGGAGGATTTTTTTCTTAATCGTGTCAATTAAGTGTGTGTGTGTGTGTGTGTGTGTGTGTGTGCATGAATGCTCGCGTGTGACTATGCATGTATACATGTGTGCACACATACGTGTGTGTATGTACATGTGTGCGTGTGTGTTGAGAGGAGAGAAATTGAATGGAGAGGGTATGCGTATGCTCTGCTTGGTAGATGAGGGGACTTCCTTGTCCCCAACCTTTAATCCAGCCCCCCAAACAACATCTTTTTATTTGCGTTGCACAAGCTGGCTGAGTTTAGACTTCTGGCCTCCAGAACCATGAGAACATTTCTCTTCTTTAAAGCCACCCACCTTGTGGTATTCTGTTATGGCTGCACTAGGAAACTAAGGCAGCTGCTCCCAGGATTATTGTAGCTTATGACTCTTTCAGACCGCTCTGGCTCTGGACATGAAGTTACTAATTGTGGACACGAGATCTGCTGCCATACTGAACTTTCATCAGGATGATGAGATCGTCCTGGGGTTCTTTAGAATACATCTTAATCTGCTTCTTGCCCATCTCTAAAGGGCTGTCTGGACACAGGTTTGTAAAAATATATTTTCTTTTTGTGTTTTTAGTACTACTTTGTTTTGAAATCATTTAAGATGCCCAAGAAATTGCGAACATAGTGTAGGAGGTTCACAGGTATTCTTCACCCAGCTTCTCCCAATGTTAGTATCTCACATAACCATAGTCAAATGATCAAAACCAAAAAAATTGACATTGGTATAGTGCTATTAACTCAAATACAGACCTTATTCAGATCTCCACCTTTTTTTGGTGTTATAGTTCTATGAAATTTTATCATATCAAGATTCAAGTAACCATCACCACAATCAGAATCCAAAACTGTTCCATCACCCAAAGAAACTTCCTCGTGTTACCCCTTAATAGTCACATTCTACCTCCCCCGCCCCACAACTGTTGGCAACCACTGGTCTGCTCTCCGTCACATTGATTGTCTCCCTTCAAGAATGTTATATAAACGAATCATACAGTCATTGCCTATTGTCATTGGGCATGATGCCCTTGAGATCCATCCAGGTATTGATGCATGTAACAACATCTTGTTGCTTTTTACTGCTGAGTAGCATTCCAATGTAAGGCTGCGCCACAATGTGTTTAACCATTCACCCATTGAAAGAAGTTCGGGTTGTTTCCAGTTTGGGGCTATTATGAATAAAGCTGCTACAAATATTTGTGTACAGGTTTCTGGGTGAACTTAAGTTTTCATTTCCCACTGAATGCTGGGTCATATGGTAAGGGTGTCCTTAAGTGCATAAGAAAATGCTAAACTGTTTTCCAGAGCAGTCGTACCATTTCTCATTCTGACTAGCAATACATTGTGGGGCACAGAACCCTCCTCTAGCCCATTTTCTTCTGAGGGGCACCACTGAGTTTAGAGACGGTCCCTAGATCACAGAACACACACACACACACACACACACACACACACACACACACACACACACTGTCCCACCTCAGTGAGAAGCGCATGAACCAACATGAAACAATTCCCCAAAACAGCTTTTATTTCTTCCAGTTATAAACCAATACCTGCAAATGGTAAAAATATCTGGCAAATCCAGCTACCGAAATGTCCATCAACAGATGATTGGATAAACAAAATGCGGTATATACGTACAATGGAATATTACTCAGCCATAAAGAGAAATGAAGTTGTTTACGCCACAATGTGGAGGAACCTTGAAAACATTATGCTGAGCGAAATAAGCCAGTCACAAAAGGAGAAATACTGTATGATCTCACTTACGTGAAATAATCAAATACATAGAAACCAAAGGTTATCAGTGGTTACCAGGGGTGCGGGGGAGGGGGAAGGGGGAGTTTGCTTAGGGGGCACTGAATTTATGTTAATGGTGGTAGAATGATTTGGAAAAGGATAGCGAGAATGGTTGCACAATTTGAAGAATGCAAGCAATGTCACTGAATCGTACACTTAGAAATTACTGTGATGGCATATGTTTTTTGTTGTGCGTATTTTTGTCACAATTAAAACAACGTTAGGAAAAGCCAGCAAAGTGTAAAGAAGAAATACAAGTTTTTCACAATCTAACATCCGGGCCAAAACTACTATTGGCATTTCAGTGTTGGAATCTTAGGCTTCATTCTTTTTTTTTTTTTTTTTTTCCCCTTAACTATCTCAGAATGCTTTTTTTAAAAAAAAAAGATTAAAATTAAGGTGAATAAGACTTCCTTCTTGTTGTCTCCTTTAAAAGTCCACAACTTACCACCCACTCTTCTCTAGTGGGTGCAACCTGTTTTCTTGCCTTTAATAAGAAGGGAGCATGAAACAAAACAAAAACTTGGAGGGGAAAATCCGCCCTAGGACTTGACCGCTTCCCCTCTCTTATCGGCCGGCTCTTCGGTGAGCAAGAGTTTCCTTTCACAGCCCTCAAGAATAGTCAGGTTTCTTGGCTATTCTTGTCACACGCCTCAAGGTTGTGCAACCCATTCTTATCAGCAGAAGGCACCTGGTGCATTGTGGGACAGCCGGCTGGGTGGGAGCCCTTTCCAGAGAGGCTTCCTCTGACTGAGCCCCGGGCCAGCCGTGCTGCTGACCCAGCGTTGATTTTTGCATCGCCTCACAGCCTCCCCCTCCACCACCTTCTCTTGATTAAAGGAGGCTCTGGGCTGAATAGAAATGGCTCACCCCTGTGCTGAGCCCCCAGAGAGAAACCCTCTGAGATTGTCCCTCAGATCTCCACAGAAGGCTCTTTGCTGGGAGGCCTTTGTCAGAAAGTTAATGTCATTCACTGAGGGGAGAGTGGACTCTGAGGGGAAACGAGAATGTGCATGTGTGGTGCTCGTCCCTCCCGAACCAGAAGTATAGGCTCCAGATTTGGGAGTATGTGACGTTGGCATTGTCCTCGCAGGAACCACGGCATTCTTATGATTATGGATTCTTTAATTGTTGCCCCCATGGTTGGGGTATTTGGCTGAAGTTCGTGGGGATATTCCTAATCTGTTAGTGTTTTCTTCAATTTACAAAAACTCAGGAATAGTCCTGGTCACATTTTGTCCTCACCATGACTCTCAGCTGTAGTTACTATTATTTTTCCTGGTTTATAGACGGGGAGGAGTCCCTGAGTGGTACTAATGGTTAAGCACTTGGCTCCTAACAAAAAGGATGGCAGTTTGAATCCACCCAAGGTGCCCTGGAAGAAAGGTCTGGAGATCTACTTCCAAAAGATCACAGCCGTTGACCTTTATATCCACTCTGACACACATAGAGCCATAGGGGTCATTCCACCTCCTTCTCCGTGGGGAGATAAACAAAAGCATGGATTCTCTTCTTTTGTAGGTGGGGAAGTAAGAATGAGAAGAAGTCCAGCGTCCTCCTCATGGCCACAGATAGGACCACTCAGTGGTCCTGTTAAGCTCAGGAAGTAGGTGTGGCATCTAGCCAGAGGCCCTTCATTTCCCATGACCTATCTCATGGTGCTGTGATGGCCTCTTGCCTCTTGCAGATGGGAATGCAAATAGGTAGCTAGACAGTCAGAGGCAAGGCACAGATATAGAAAAGAGCAAACCAGAGAAGCTGGTGGTATTTATTGCACGCCTAGATCATGTGCAAACAGAAACCAGCATTGATCAAGTACCTTGGATATACCAGGCCCTGACTTGCTGCTCTCCTATATAATTTTTCATCTCAACAACCTTTGAGAAAAATGCTGTTATCATCATCATCATTTTGTAACTGGGGAAACCGAGGCTTAGAGAGGTCCAGTGACCTCCCAAGGTCATAGAGCTGCTAAGTGGTGGACCCTCTGCCTCCAGGGCCCAGCCATGCCCCTCCCACCCTGACATAGCTGACTCTTGACTCTTGCAAGAGAAGATTATGTGCCAGTTCACAGCCTTTTCCCTTTAGGGAAGATGTGGTCCACTCAGTTGCTAAAATGTTTTCCATTTTGTGTTTCTATCCTGCAGTTAGGGAGCACTGGTAGTCCAGTGGTTAAGCGTTCAACTGCTAACCAACAGATCAGCAGTTCAAACTCATCAACTGCTCAGCAGGAGAAAGATGTGGCAGTCTGCTTTCATAAAGATTATAGCCTTGGAAACCCTATGGGGCAGTTCTCCTCCATTCTGTAGGGTTGCTATGAGTTGGAATCAACTCGATGGCCGCGAGTTCTTTGGATAATGCAATTAATAGTCGAGATTACTTCGTGATGGCTCTATGACACCTATAATTACTGCAGTGTCATTAGCATCATTGTGGGTGAGGGGCTGTCATCATTTCCCCAGAGCTTCCATTTTCCAGAGTTCAGATAATGGCTGGAAGTAAAAATTGCATCAGAGAATCTGGCTGGAATCCTCCCCGCCTTAAAGTGAAGAATTAAAATGGACGAGGGAGGATGGAAACTAATTCCGCTTGAGAACGTGCTTTGGTGGTCTATGAGTAGGTTGCACATACCACCTGACTGCTGTTCCTGCTCCACCTGCTGTTGCTGGCTTTTCCTTGCTGGCCTTGATCCTTTCCCATTAGAGACTCACACTGCTCTGGCTCAAGAGTACATCCTTTGAAGAAATCACCTCTAGCAGCCACTTGTCTTCAGTTGGCCAGTGCTTAACCTCCATGCACATCCTTTGCAAAAGAAAACAAGACCTGCGTCTAAGCTAAAAATAAACACAGTGTGCTTGTATAGCGTGTGCTTGTCAAGAAGGCCAGCAAGTTGCCTGGTACTGGTGCAATGACACATACATTGACCAATGGAACAGAATTGAGAACCCAGATGTAGATCCATCCACCTACAGTCACCTGATCTTCGACAAGGGCCCAAAGTCCATCAAATTGGGAAAAGACAGTCTTTTTAACAAATGGTGCTGGCAAAACTGGATATCCATCTGCAAAAAAATGAAACAGGACCCATACCTCACACCGTATACAAAAACTACTTCAAAATGGATCAAAGACCTGAATATAAAGCCTAAAACTATAAAGTTCATAGAAGAAAAAATAGGACCAACACTTCAGGCCTTAATACATGGCATTAACAGGATACAAACCATAACCATCAATGCACTAACCCCAAAAGATAAGCTAGATAACTGGGATCTTCTAAAAATCAAACACCTATGCTCTTCAAAAGACTTCACCAAAAGAGTAAAAAGAGAACCTACAGAATGGGAAAAAATTTTTGGACAGTACAAGTCAGACAAAGGTCTAATCTCCATAATCTACAAGAAAATCCAACACCTCTACAACAAAAAGACAAATTATCCTATTAAAAAATGGGCAAAGGAAATGAACAGACACTTCACTGAAGAAGACATTCAGCTGACTAACAGACACATGAGGAAATGCTCATGATCACTAGCCATCAGAGAAATGCAAATTAAAACCACAATGAGATACCATCTCACCCCGGCATTACTGGCACGAATCAAAAACACTGGAAATAACAAATGTTGGAGGGGCTGAGGGGAGATGGGAACTCTTATGCACTACTGGTGGGAATGCAAAATGATACAACCATTTTGGAAAATGATATGACGCTTCCTCAGAAAGCTAGAAATAGACATACCATTTGATCCAGCAATCCCACTCCTAGGAATATATCCTAGAGAAATAAGAGTCATCACTCGAATAGACATATGCCCACCTATGTTCATGGCAGCATTGTTCACAATAGCAAAACTATGGAAACAACCTAGATGTCCATCAACGGATGAATGGATAAACAGACTATGGTACATACACACAATGGAGTACTATGCAACGAGAAAGAACAACAATGAATCTGTGAAGCATCTCATAACACAGATGAAACTGGAGGACATTATGCTGAGTGAAATAAGTCAGTCACAAAAGGACAAATATTGTATGAGACCTCTATTGTAAAAACCCATGAAAAAGTTCACACGCAAAATTTAACAATCTTTGTTGGTTGCCAGGGATGGGAAGGGTGGGGGGGGGATACTAAATAGGCAATAGATAAGTGGTATCTTGGGTCAAGGGTAAGACAGTACACTATACAGGGGAAAACAGCACAGCTTGTACAAGGAAAGGTCATGGAAGCTCCATAGACACATCCAAACTCCCTGAGGGACTGAATTGCTGGGCGGAGGGCTGTGGGGACCATGGTCTCAGGGAACATTTAGCTCAGTTGGCATAACACAGTTTATAAAGACAGTGTGCTACATTCTACCTTGGTGAGTAGCATCTGGGGTCTTAAAAGCCTGTGAGCGGCCATCTAAGATACTCCACTGGTCTCATACCTCAGGGAGCAAGGGAGAATGAAGAGAACAGGATACAAGGAAAAGATTAGTCTGAAGGACTAATGGACCACAACTACCAAGGCCTCCACCAGACTGAGTCCAGTACAGCTAGATGGTGCCCGGCTACCACCACTGACTGCTCTGACCAGGATCACAGCAGAGGATTCTGGACAGAGCTGGAGAAGGATGTAGAACAAAATTCGAACTCACAAAAAAAAAAAAAAAAAAAAAAAAAGACAAGATTTACTGGCCTAAAGGAGACTGGGGAAACCCCGAAGTGTATGGCCCCCTGACACCCTTTTAGCTCAGTGGTGAAGTCATCTCCGAGGTTCACCATTCAGCTGGGGAGTGGACAGGCCCATAAAACCAAATGGCACTAACGAGGCACAGCAGTCCAGGGACAAGGGCCAGAAGGCAGAAGGGGACAGGAAAGCTGGCGATAGGCAACCCAAGGTTGAGTAAGGATATTGTTGATGTGTTGTGAGGTTGTTAACCATTGTCATAGGGCAACATGTGTACTAACTGTTAAATGAGAAACTATTTTGTTCTGTAAGCCTTCATCTAAAATGAGAATAGCAGCACAACTGGAAGAGCGTAGTCAATGTCACTGAATTGTGCACACAGAAATTTTTGAAATGGTGTATCTTTGGCTATGTATATTTTCCCCCCAAAAAAAGGTCGAGAAGGGAGAGAGTCGACATGTTGTGGGGTTGTTAACCAATGTCATAAAACAATATGTGGACTACTGTTTCATGAGAAACTATTTGTTCTGTAAACCTTCACCTGAAGTACAATACAAAAAAATAAAAAAAGAAGGCCAGCATGTTGCCCCATCCCAATGGATATGCTTCTAGGTAATGACAGGCTTGGTTTCAGTGGATTTAACTACTCCATCTTCTACCTTGATTTGGGCATCCCTAAAAGTCGGCTGTCGTATGTCTGTGTGACCACTTCTGCAGCAGGTACCTTGCCTACCTCTCCACTCTTATCTCTTATACCCACACATCCCTTTGCATTCTGTGTTCCAATTGTAAAGAAAAGCTGCCAGCATTTCCCCTAACATGGCAGGCTTCGTCTCACCTCGAGCCTTTGCTTACGCTGTTTCCCCTGCTGGAAGGCCTGCCTCTCAAGAATACTTGGTTAAGATTAAGCTCCAGTCACCTTTGTGAAACCTTTCCTAACATTGTATCCCTGCCTAAAATTGAGACTTCCTCTGCATGCCCTCATACACTGTGTTCTGTATAACATTTATAATGTGATTGTGTTTACTTGTTTATTTACATGTTGGTTTCCATTTACTAGGGAGTCCATGGGTGGTGCAAACAGTTAATGTGCTCAGCTGGTGGTTTGAGTCCATCCAGAGGATCTTCGGAAGAAAGGCCTGGCAATCTAGTTCTGGGGGAAAAAAAATCAAACCTTGTGGAGCAAAAGCGGGGAAATGCAGAACAGAATTTCAAATTATCATGGACTCTGGACTTTCTGGAGCCATAGAGGCTGGATGAATCCCCAAAACCATTGCCCTGAGATAATCTTTAAACTTTAAACTAAAAATATCCCCTCAAGTCTTCTTAAAACTAAACAAAAGTTTAACTTAAGTAGTAAAAAAGGTCTGCCTTGAACATTATGCTGTTTTAAGAACTCTCTATATGGGATAAAAGTGAGAACAACAGCTTGAAAGATTAGGTTGGAACCTTAGGGGGCAGTGAGTTTATGTTAATGAGGGAGGAATAACACAAAAAGAGGGTTAGAATGGTTGCACAACTCAAAGAATGTAATCGATGTCAGTAAATTGTACACGTAGAAACTGTTGAATTGGTTTATGTTTTTCTGTGTATATTCTCAACAACAACAACAAAATAAACAAAATTTAGGAAGAAAATCACCTATATTAGGCCAAAAGGTCAACAATTACTTTAAAACAAAGATAATGTAAGGGGGCAGGGAAACTAGATTAATGGAAATGGAACAACCAGAACGGAAATAATGAGAATGTTCATGCATTGTGAAGAATGTAACCAATGTCACTAAACAATTTGTGTAGAAATTATTGAATGAGGACCTAACCTGCAGTGTAAAATGTTATTTAAAAAAAAATCAGAAGGAAGCCTGCTAGTTAGGAAGACCACTCTTCATGTTTGGCTGCAACACCTTCTAAGCATCTCTCTGCACAAATGCATTTCTAGGTAAGGGCCTGCAGTTTCCATACATGGCACCACACTCGAGTGTCTTATTATGTCTTGACTTATCATCCCCCTACTAGCTGGATTCTTTTTCCATGTCAATAAATGACTATACACATGGTTATGGTTTCAGACTATTCCAGTATTTGAATACGCTGCAGTTTTTTTAAGTAGCGCCCTGTTGATGGATCGTTAAGTAGTTTCCAAATGTTTGCTACTGTGATCAGTCTGAAACTATAATTCTTAAATTGAAATGAGGTCTAGATGAAATATAGTTATATAGACAGATACAGACACAGACCTAGGCATAGACATAGATATAAACATAGACAGAAGAAGAATTGATGTGTTTTAACTATGGTGTTGGTAAAGGATATTGAATATACCATGGACTGCCAAAAGAATGAATAAATCAGTCTTAGAAGAAATACAACTAAAATGTTTCTTCGAAGAGAGACTGGTGAGACTTTGACTTGCTTACTTTGGACATGAGTCATCAGGAAAGACCAATGACTAGAAAAGGACACCATGTTTGGTACAGTAGAGGGTCAGCGAAATGAGGGAAACCCTTAATGAGATGGATTGACACAATAGTCACAACAAGGGATTCAAACATGTCAACAATAATTACGATGGCACAAGACTGGGCAAGGTTTCATTCTGTTATCCAGAAGGTCACCATGAGTTGCAGCCAATTTGATGGCAACTAACAACAACAACATAGATAACGATATAGCTGATTTAGATGATATAGGTAGATGGATAGATGGATGGATGGATGGAGACAAACAGAGACATGTAGAGAGAATTTTAACTGCTTGTGCTAGAGTTTGTCTTACAGTGAGGACTGGCTTTGGTGGTAACTATCCTGATAGCTGATCAATTTTGAGATGGGAGGTAGAGCTGGAGTAGCCCACCTTTTCTTGTGGAGCTATCTGGGCCAAGCAGAGGCACATAGGAGGTTCTTAATAAACATCACTTTCCCTTCCTCTCTTATCCCGGCCTCACTTAAGAGATAACAAAGAGAGGCAGATCTCATTGAATAATTCATTCAAAAATTCAAACAAGGACTTCACACCTCTTGCATGCCAGATTCTACACTAGGCATTTGGGATCCAGCCATGGAACAGGCAGGGACCCTGTTTCCAAGGCACTCACAGGCAATGGGGGAAACACCCAGATGAGGAGTGCAATGGGATTTAGTGGTTATGTGAATGCTCACATCTAGAGGCATGGACCAGGTTGGGGAGTGATCAGTGTTGTTTGGAGTAGGTTTGGGGGTTAGGTGGTAATGGCCGTTGGACACTTTATGGCAGAGGTGATGCCAAAGCTGAGTGTGGGGGATGATGGGAAATTTCAGGTGGGAAGTACACCTCGGAGAGGTGGACGTTGTTGTCAGCTGTTGTCTAGTCAGGCCCCGACTCATGGCGACCTCATGCACGGTGGAACAAAGCACTGCCCGGTCCTGCACCATCCGCATGACTGGATGTGAATTGGACCATTGTGATCCATAGGGTTTTTATTGGCTAATTTTTCTGAAGTAGATTGCCATCTTAGTCTGAAAGCTCTGCTGAAATCTGTTCAGCATCATAGCAACACGCAAGCCTCCACTGACAGTGGAGTGATGACTGTGCATGAGGTACATTGACTGGGAATCGAACTCAGGTCTCCTGCATAGAAGATGACAATTCTACTACTGAATGACCAAACTCTCCCGTCAAAGAGAGTAGAAGAGGCAGTGACAAGGCAAAGCTAAGACGGCAGGTGCAAGGTGGGGTCCTTGCAAATGGTGGGTAAATGAGCCTCTTTGACTCCTTACATTCAGTCATGGGGAGGAGGGGATAAGATGCTTGTAGGGGCTGGGTAGGGAACAAAGGTAAGGATGTGGCAAACTGAAGACACCTGCCCTGTCTCTAGGGCTTGCAGATGCTGGGCACCAGCTGATGGTGTCCAGTGAAGTTGTGGGCCATGTGTGGCCAGCTCATACAATTTTTCAGGACAAGGTGAAAATAAAGCCTTTGGTGGAAACATCTCCTGATTTTTAAATGTTGGCTATGGATTCAGTGTAAAAACCAAATTAAATAATACCAAGCATAACAGAGAAGCTAGCTGCCATCAAGTTGACCCTGACTCCTGATCACCTTATTACAACAGAGTGAAATGTTGTCCAGTCCCCCGTCATCACCAGCATGCCCATCATTGTGGCTATTGTGCCAATTCATCTCACCAACGGTCC
Organism: Dugong dugon; assembly: GCA_030035585.1. NCBI lineage: Eukaryota > Metazoa > Chordata > Mammalia > Sirenia > Dugongidae > Dugong > Dugong dugon. Next base: position 25,981,115 of record CM057476.1, on the reverse strand, counting down.
CCCTTGCTCTCACTGGCCCTCTACTTCACCAAACATAATGTCCTCCTCTAGCAATTGATCCCTCCTGATGTGTCCAATGCAAGCTAGTGGTGCAGTGTTTTGTTGTGATCCATAAGGTTTTCACTGGCTAATTTTCAGAAGTAGATCTCCAGGCCATTCTTCCTAATCTGTCTTAGTCTGGAAGCTCCACCGAAACCTGTCCACCATGGGTAACTCTGCTGGTATTTGAAATACCGGTGGCAGAGCTTCCAGCATCACAGCAACACGCAAGCCACCACAGTATGGCAAACTGAGAGATGAGTGGTGGATTATGAAGAGAACATCCCAAAAGGCCTCTTAGGCTAAAGAGAAGACATCCAGGTGATAATAATTTTCCCAAAGGGCCCCAGTTGCCAGCTGTCATCTCACGCCTCCCCAGAGAAATATGAACTTAAAAGACACCCTCCGAAGATAAGCCAAAGAAAAGATGATGCCCACCCCCACTTCCCATGTGTTTGAGTTTAGATCTGAAGGAAGATTCCTTTGTCTGTGTTCAACTTGGTGGGTGGAGAAAATAATTAGAATTGATTTCTCTGCACCCACTAAGGAACAGAACAGGAGGCAACTTTAGTCTCTATACACAGGAGACAAGGGGGAGAAAAAAGAAAGAAACTTCCTTCCGACCCGTGTCTAATTCCATGGATTGTCTTCTCACTTCTTGGACGGTTCTAATGGTGTCTTTTGATTACAACATTGGTTTGAAGAGACACTAATTGTACCCTGCTTACAATGCTTGTAATTATGCGTATTACATTTTGATTCATTTCCATATGTCAACACCACTACGAGATGGGGTGGGGTGGTGGTGGCGGAGAACCGCTTTTATAATCGGTTATTGTCTATGAAAAAAAACTTGCACAGAACATGAGTGAAGTGTTCTTTGTTGAAATTGGAAATAAGATTATACAAAGAAGTCGTCCTCTGACATCCAGAAAATGGACAGTTTAAAATAAATTGCCACTGCTGCTCAACAAGATTGCTAGCTCCTCTCTTCCCTTTTACACTAATGAGGGAACTACTTTTCAAGTCTCTAATAGCAATATGTTCAAGGGTGTCGTTTCAACACCTTCCTTCTCAATAAAAGATGACCCCAGTCTTCCCCCCTTAGCTGAAGACATTGTCCTACCCCGACATATTTGTGTGATTCGAGGCTTCTTATGGAAAAAAAAAAAAAAAGAGAAAGAAAGAAAGGAGAGGAGGAGGGCAGTGGGGAAGAGAGAGACAACGTTTCCAAAGCTGGAAAAATGGAGCCGTGTGGAAGGAAATGGAATCGCGCTGGTCTGCAGGGAGGAGGTTTTGAAGCAAATAATAACTGAATAACCAAAGCAAAACAGCAGCCTCAAAGAGGCCGTGTGTGGATGTTGCTTTCTCTTGAATATTTTTCCTGAGCACGAGAGGATGAACTAATAACCACCAAAAAAGAGAAGATAGCCACCATTGAGTCCACTCTGATTCACGGCGACCTTATGTACAGCAGAACGAAATGTTGTCCAGTCTTGCATCATCCTCATGATCACGAGCATGTCCATTGTTGTGGCTATTATGTCAATCCGTCTCTCTGAGGGTCTCCCTCGCCCTTGCTGGCTCTCTACTTCACCATGAGATGGAGAAAAATATACGTCTTAGCAGGGGCAGATTAACCAGTAAGCACGGCACCACACCGGCTTACAGTAAGCAAGGTAGGCACAGGCTTAACTGTGTTCGCTTACTAATCTGTAGTGAACATTTTCACATGAGTTTCACTACATCTTTGATGTGGTGAAGAACAGGTGAAATTGTGACTTGCCTTAGCACCGTGAGGACCACTCTGGAGGCAGGTACGGTGCCTCAATGAGCTCAACAGTGGGAGTTTCTGGTTATGGAGGTGGAATTTGTGTTGCAGTCAATAAAAGTGTTCAATGATAGTCATCATGTTGTTAGTCGCTGTAGAGTTAGTTCATCTCATGGCAACCCCACGTACAACAGAGTGAAAGGCTGCCTTGTCCCATGCCATCATCCTGAACACCAGCTTGCTTGAGTCCATTGTTGCCTTCCAACCTAGGGAGCTCATCTCCCAGCAGTATATTGGGCAATATTCTGTTGTGAGCCATAAGATTTTCATTGGCTGATTTTCAGAAGTAGATCACCAGGCTTTTCTTCCTAGTCTGTCTTAGTCTGGAAGCTCTGCTGAAACCTGTCCACCATGTGTGGACCCTGCTGGTATTTGAAATACCAATGGCATAGCCTCCAGCATCATAGCAATATACAAATCACCACAGTACGATAAACTGACAGAAGGGTGGTGGATAAAATCGAGTCTCAGTACGACAAAACCATCCTAAGTGTCCCATTCAGGATCTGAACCCATTTCAACTTATACTAGCTTCTTGTGGCTTTGCAACTCCTGGGATTAGGAGTCAAAAACAATCTCAGTTTAGATCCTCTTGTTCATCACTTGGTAAAATGCCAAGGGCAAATGAGGTAGCCCTCTTTCAGTCATCCTTCCCCATTCCCACTCCCCAAGGGTTTGACGTCTTCCCACCAGGCCACCCAGATGGGACTCAAACATGTTTCCTAGGCTGGAGAGCAAGATTCAGTTCTGAGAAGAGATTCAGTTCTGATGTGTAGTATCCCTGAGAGCTTATCATACTGCATAGCCTGGCTGCACAACCAGCTCCAACTGCATGCGTTTCCAGTGGATTTACCTTTCTAACAAGTTCCCAGGAAGTTATACATAAGAATCACCTAGGGATCTTATTAAAATTTAGATTCTGATTCAGTATATCTGGGGGTGGAAATGCAAATTCTCAGCAGGGAACTTGTTAGAATACAGATTCTCAGCAGGGGTTTGAACTGGAAGGAACCATTCTTGGGGTACCAGCATGGTGCTTTACAATTTGGTCTTTTCCCAGGACAACCTCCCACCCTGTTACTGTATAGGACAGTCCCTGAAACAGCCTGCTCCTGTCATTGATACCAGCTGATCTTGCTGTGCAGCCCCAGCTCTCTGAGTATCCACAGGAACTGGGTGCTGTCCCCCTTAGTGAGCTTTGAAGAAAAGAAAGGGACCTTCCCCAAGGCAAACTGCACACAGTCAAAAAGAAACTCCACCCAGCCAAGCACTGACTTGAGAATTTTTTTTTCAGCAGCCAAAGACCCTTCTTCTACCTGCAGCCCGTGGTTACTAACACTGATGAAGGATAGCAGCTAACCCTCGCTGCTGTGGTTGTTGGTGTTAGTTGCCTACTAGTCAATTCTAACTCATGGTGACCCCACATGTGCAGAACAGAACTGCTCCGTAGCGTTTTCAAGGCTGAGAGCTTTCAGAAGCTGACTGCTCTGTCTGTCTTCCGAGGTGCCTCTGGGTGGGTTTGAATTGCCAACCTTACAGCTAGTAGTTGAGTGCTTCACATTTTATGCCATGCTACTGTGGAGTACTGTGCTGAAGTCTTAGGCTTGAAAGAACATGTAATTCACTCTACAACAGGGAGAGGAGAGGATACCCATTTTACAGAGGAAGACACTGAGGCTCAGAGAGGTACAGTGACATGTGGAAGTTCATGCAGAGTGCATGGTGTAGCTGAATCAAGATTTGAACACAGGGCATTTTGATTCCAAAGCCCATGCACCCAGCTGCTGGGCTGGGCTGCCCTGTAGTTGCTGAGCTGCCTGGGATTCCCATACAAGCCCTGATGGGGCAGGGAACCTCCTGCTTTTTTGGTCCGCATTGACCCTGGCCTCCCCACAAGCTTCCTGCTGACTTTTAAGGCCGTCTTTTCAAATATCTGAGTCCTCACTTAATAATAGAGCCCTGGCTAATCCTGGGTTCTGATTTGGCTGCGTCTGCCTGGACGATCATGTTGTACACGGGGTGTTCCTAGGATATACGGTCTGTTATGGATGGAATTGCATCCTTCAAAAATTTATGTTGAAGTCTTAAGCCCTGTATCAGCAAATATGACCTGTTTGGAAATAGAACTTTTCTTTTGTTATGTTCACGAGGTCATACCAGAGTAGGGTGGGTCCTCAATCTAATCAGTTCTGAGTGATGTTTTATGAAAAGACTGGAATAGACGCAGAGACACACACACAGAAAACACCAAAGATTCATCTATACGCAGCAAAAGAACACCAAGGATCGCCGCGCCATCATCAGAATCTAGGAGAGAGGCCCACAGAACAAATCCACATGGCTGACACCCTGATTTGGGCTTTCAGCCTCCAGAACTGTAAGAAAATCAATGTCTGTTCTTTAAAGCCACCCACTTGTGGTATTGTTTGTTACAGCAGCGCTGTCTCCACATCAGGCTAGAAACGTGTAGGAATTCTGCCAGCATCATCCACTTACTGTTTTGCTTTTGTACCAGCTCTGTTTCTGCAACTTGTGCTCCTTAGTGTTCTGTTTTCCACGTAGCTTTTATGCTCATTGATTTGATTCACCGTAGCCTCTGTGGTACCCTGGTGCTGTTGGGGAGGACAGAGCAGCCTCGATTTTTCTGGGAGCCCTATGAGCATGGGGACCCTGTCTGCCTCTTTCTTCAGTGGACCTCCCTGCCAAGCGCAGGGCCTGGCTCGTGGCCAGAGCTCAGTAAATGGTAGTGAGGCTTATCTTATTATTATCCACTCATTCCTACCACAAGTATTTATGGGCACCTACTATACGCCTAGGAGCCCTGGTAGCGCAGTAGTTCAGTGCTACGGCTGCTAACCAAAACGCTGGCAGTTCAACTCCATGAGGCACTCCTTGGAAATTTTATGGGGCAGTTCTACTCTGTCCTACACAGTCGCTATAAGTCGGAATTAACTCGACAGCAATGGGTTTGGTTTTTGGTTACTACATGCCTAGGAGCCCTGGTGGCACAGTGGTTAAGTGCTCAGCTGCTAATCAAAAGGTTGGTAGTTGGAACTCACCAGCCAGTCCACTGGAGGAAGATGTGGCAGTCTGCTTCCCTAAAGATTGCAGCTTTGGAAACCCTATGGGGCAGTTCTACTCTGTCCTGTAGGGTCACTATGAATCAGATTCTACTCGATGGCAGTGGGTTTTACGATACGCCTGTGAGTCATAATCAACTCGATGGCACAGAACAACTATGTGCCAGGCACTGGCCTAGATGCTATGGACACAGTAGTGACTGAAAGACGGACATCTCTACCTTCGAGGAACTGATATTCCAACGGAATTATGGTGATGGGGGCGGGGGAAGGAGGAGGAAGAGGAAAGGGAAGAGGAGGAGCAGGGAGAAGGAAGGAAAGTAGAGGGAAGACCAAGAAGGAGAAGGAGGATATAAGGGGGAGGAGTAGGGAGACAGGAGACGGGAAGGAGAGAAGAGGGGGTGGAGGGAGGAGAAAAGGGAGAAAAAGAGGGGTGAGGGGAGAGAGGGGGGAAGGAAAGGGGGATGAGGAGGAAGAGGAGGAGGAGGACTTATGCATAGAAATGTCTCAGAATATCAAAATACCCAAGTATCGACAGAGATTCCTTTATTCCGGAGCTATTCCTCTTCTTTTCTATTACTTTACCTTCTTGTTTAACATTGAGCTTGTTTAATGATTTTTCACGTTTTGGACTTGAAAATGTGGGAAGCCTGAGCTGTGGTCCAACGTCCTCGTTCCACTGATGGAGAAGTTGAGGCCCAGAGTAGGTGAGTGATGTGCCCGAGGTCGCCGTGTGTGAGGAGACAGCTGAGACAGGACCCTGGGCGGTCCACTCCCCATAACAGTAGGTGCTCAGGGAAGAAGCCCCCACAGCAACACCAGGCAATGTCTGGAGCAGTGGCTCTCCAGCCCGTGTCACACCCTGCTTCGCACCTCAGGCTTCTGCTACAGCTGTGGTGGATGGTTCCAAGCAAGCTCAGACTCAGGCCCTGCACCTACTTCAAGCACAAGCTCTGAGCCTTTGCTTTCTGCCTGGGGCAGTGGTCCCCATCAGGGAGGGGGTTGTTAGCCCCAAGGGCAAACTTCAACAGTGGGATACTGAGTCAATTCCTAATCATGGCGACCTCATGTGTGTCAGAGGAGAACTGTGCTCCTAGGGTTTTCAATGACTGATTTTTTCGAAGTAGATCTCCAGGTCTTTCTTCTCTGAGGTACCTCTGGGTAGACTCAAACCTCCAACCTTTTGATTAGTAGCTGGAATTCTCTAACCATTTGCACCACCCAGGGATTCTGAGGTACTGGAGCCCAGGATCACGTCTCACCTTCTGTTCCTTGGGTGAACAATTCTCAGAGATCCTACGGAAACCAAGCCCATGCTCCTAGCAGTGACCAGCACGCCATCCTTCATTGTCTGTCCCTCTTTTCCCTTCTCCCTCTCCTTGCTCTCTCGCACCTGCTTCCCGGCCTCAAGCCCCAGATAAGACATCTACATCCAAGTCCACATCAGCAATTTAAGATTCTTTCATCTAGTGGATACTTGTCGAATGCCATCTGCAGATGGGACTCTCTTCTAGACATATGGACACAACAGTGAACAAAACAAGCAAGATTCCAGCCTTTGCTGAACAGGCATTAGATAAGTAGACACTTTAAATAAGTAAAATGTAAAGCATGTCAGATAGTGCTACTAGCTAAGGAGAAAAATAAATCAGAGTTTGGTGAATGCAGAGCACAAAAAGGATGCTATTTTGGAGAGGGTGGTCAGGGAGGTCCTCTCTGATGAGACGACATTTGAACAGAGACCGGAGGGGAAGGAGGAAGGAATCCATGAGGCTATCTCGAGAAAGGCTTCAGGTGGAGGAAAATATGGATGCAAACACCCATAAGTTGAGAGGGTGCTTAGCCTAAGAAGAAAAGAGCAATGCAGCCAGGATGGCTAGAGTGGAGTGAGCAAGGGGGAGAGTGATGGGAGAGGTGAGGAAACCTAGCGTTAGAGAGGTTGCACACAGCAGGGCTAGGATTTCAACCTCTGTCTTTCCAAGTCACTCTTACACATTACACCGAGCACGTATTGATGGAAGGAAGGAAGGAGGGAGGGAGGCAGGGAGAGAAGGAGAGAAGGAGAGAAGGAAGGGAGAGAGGGAGGAAGGAGAGGAAGGAAGGCAGGCAGGCAGGAAGGAACGGAGAGAACGAAGGAAGGAAGAATGGATGACTATATGGATGAATGGATATACTGATGGATGGGTGGGTGGATGGGTGAATGTATGGATGGATAGACATACAGATGGATGGATGGATGGATGGATGGGTGGATGGATGGATGGATGGATAGACGGATGATGGATGGATGGATGGATGGATATACAAATGGATGGATGGATGGTAGGAAGGAAGGAAGGAAAGATTTTTTGTGTATTTAACATCCACACTTCCTGTTCTAAATCTGGCCTCCTGGAGTGTCAGGAGCTGCTGCTTCCCCCACCCCACCTTTGTCTGCACCCGCTTCTCCTACCCCTCCTGCTGTTGAGCACACTGAGCCCTCACCCTAGAAAGGTAATTCTGCCCTCCAATTACAGCACTTGTAAGAGTAGGAGAGGGTCTCATTCTTCAGAAATAAATCAATATAAGTTAAAAGGGCATCCTGTTTGTTTCTGTAACAATGCTCTTTAGAAAATTGGGTGCTGTTCCATTTGCTGACGGGTACCCCATCCGTCATCGGCAGCCACAGTCACATCACATTATGTTGCCAAACATAATATAGCATGATCGGATGATGCATCAAATTGGAGATTGGCAGGGAAATGAATTTTAGCGGAGAGAGCTCACTTGAGAAAATGTATAAAACCAAGAAATACGAAAAGCTTAGAGGGAGTCTTCATAATCAGAGATGGGATTTAGAAAGCTAATGGTGCAGGAAACCTGGGACTAGGAGAATCACAGCAATGACAATATCTAGTAATAAAACAAAAATATTAATAATTAGAAGAAAAGGCAGGACAAAACTATCAAAAGTGTTTCCTCCACTGAGATGCTTAACAACTGCATTAGGCATTTCTTAGTAAGGAAACTGAGGCTCAGAGAAGTTAGGTGAGTTCCCTTAAGTCACACAGCTTTTAGGCAACTGAGCCAGGATTTAAAGTCGGGTCTGCTGATGCTGTCTTATGCCTTTGACGTGAGTGAAGGTGGAACTAGGAGCACCAAGGTGTGTGGATGAACCCAAGCCAATTTCCCTATCAGGTGTAAACATTGCACTTGGTTTTCTGAAAGACCAGGAAGTTTACCTGAAAGTTACCTGAAGCATCAGACTATATAGATTGCATTCTTGCTTAGGTGGCCTGGATGCACCTTGCAGCCTTACCGTTCTCGGCGTCTGTAAGTGAGTTGCACATGGGCATTGCTGGTGTGAGGGAGGGCACCTGCCTTCATTCTGGGCAGCCTGATGCTCTGATGGTGACAGGTGTTTTGTGGGTGCAAGAGTAGGGGGCCAAATTTGAACCAAGAACAAAGCAGGCCCTTCCTTCACTTATGGCCCTGGCCAGGCCTGCAGCTCTGCTCAAGCCTGGACTTGGAGGAAGGCGGCTGTCAATCAGAGGGTCTGGTCTGCCTTGCCCAGTCCCCACCTCTGAGCAGCTGAGCTGCTTCTTCCTGACTCTGATGGCGTCCCTTGTGTGGCTGATCCAACTGGTGAGATGGGCATGTGAATTTCAGCCTCTCCGCTATGACTGAAGCACCTACTCTGCCAAAGGGAATTAGATTGATTCCCTGTCCTGGAAGAGCACAAGGAGAACACATGCAAGTAGACAGGTATAGTATGCTTCCATTTATTTGTAAATACTCTAATATTTCAAGTGCTGGATACAGTGCCAGACTCATAATGGGGTTCAATAATTGGCAGCTCAGATTGTTGCTACTATGTGGAGTGTTCAACCGTAGAAGGTGAAGAAGAGATAGTAATTGGCTGAGTTGGGAGAAAGTGGTAGGTTCAAATTAGAAGTTGGGTTTTGAGGTATGTGTAAGAGTTCGGTGACAGACAAGCAAACCTACCAGAAATAAAGATGCTTCAGGAAAAAGTTAATGGGCAGAAAGACAGGGAGAAATGGCATGTTTGGGGAGTAATGTAATTTAGTCAGGGTGTGTCCTCTGGTTTGTCAAGGAAAGGTGGAGGAGGGGTGAGAGAGATATAAAACCCTCTTAGATCAGGCACTCAGACAGTCCACCCATGGGTGGCACTAAAGACAGAATCCAGGTGCCACGTGCCAAAATCTTGTAATTTCTAAACGTGAAGTTAATTCACAGGGATGTGCAAGCAGGTAGGACTTGAACAATGCTCTCCCTCCCTTTCTACCTCTTCTCCTTCAAATGATAGGAGACAGTCTGTATACTTCAGTGGACATCAGATCACATGAGGCACTTGTAAAAATGCAGATTCCTGGGCTGCATCCCCAGAGATCCTGGTCCTCAGACTACACCTGGAGAAAGCCTCCTTTCTGCAGACCTTGAGCGAGGGCCTCCTAGAGAGAGAGAATCTTTATACTGTAGCAGCCGCTTGAGGGTTTTAAAGCCACCGAAAGACATTCCCCAGAGGAGTCACGGTAGTTTCAAGTCGGGAAGAAGAGTGGCTGGCGGGGGCTCTGGATTTCACAGCAGGTGCTTTGCAACAAAACAACTGCGTGCTTTGCCAGGGAAACGCAGAGGCATCTTATTAAAAAAAGATCAGTGGGACCCTTGGAATTGATCATAAACTGTTCCTGTCAATGTCACACACAACTGTGTTGGGGAAGTTTGCAAGCACATCTGCTAAATTGAAAGCCTTTGGGGTTTGGAAACAAACAAATAATAAATAAATGAATGTATAATAACATGAAGAGAGAAAAAAATCATGCCTTGAGTTGGGAGACAAGAAATCTTAAGAGAGAGGAAAATAGCGTATCTACCTGGCGTGGCCTCAATACTAAGCTTGCAATGGGGTACTTGATGAGTGATGAATGAATGAATGAGTGACAAAGAACATATTTCGAGGACAGTCTGAAAGCAGCTGTGTCTAGAATGGGGGCTTAGAAAGGACTTGGTGTCCTGTCCCTTGTGGTTGGTTTTGTTGTTGTTGTGCGCTTTTGAGTCGATTCCAACTCATAGCATCCCTATATGACAGAGTGGGAATGCCCCATAGGGTTTCCTAGGCTGTAATCTTCATGGGAGCAGACCACCAGGTCTTTTCTGTTAGTAGTGGGATATTCTCATTGTGAAAACGCATTACAAATCTGGAGTATCCTATTGTACCACCTGAGGTGCCATTTGCTCATTGAGAAGGGAGCCGTGGAATGAAATAAAAACAGACTCCAGCAAAATAATGCCAGTTTGGTAGATCAGAAAGGGCCTCTGGAGGAGGCCTTTGTACAGATGGAATCCCTGAGTGGTGCAAGTGGTCAACACACTTGGCTGCTAACCAAAAGATTAGAGGTTCAAGTCCACTCAGAGGTGCCTTGAAAGATAAGCCTGGCGATCTACTTTTGAAAAATTCTGCCATTGAAAACCCTATGGAGCACAGTTCTACCCTGAGACACATGGGTCACCATGAGTGAGAGTTGACTTGATGGCAGCTGGATTTTAGGGAGTCCCTGGGCGGTGCAAACGGTTAACATGCTCATCTGCTAACTGAAAAGTTGGAGGTTCAAGCCTGCCCAGAGGAACCTTGGAAGAAAGTCCTGGCAATCTGCTTCCAAAAACTCATCCATTGAAAACCCTATGGAGCACGGTTCTACTCAGACACACGTGAGGTCATTATGAGTCAGAATCAACCCCACAGCAATGGACTACACTAGGACCCAGCGGGAAGAGATGTGCACTCAAGGCCACACGGCCGCTAGCACTAGGACCAGGGCTAGAAACTAGGTCTCCCAGCTCCTAATCCAGGATTGCTTTTCTGCTTCATGCAGTGAGAGTCCAAAGCAGCAAAATGTTCCAAATCAAATGTTTAAGACTTTCAGGACCATAGGGGAGCCAATAGCAGGCATGACCACCTGTACCAGCTTGGGATCGTAAGTAAGACATATATGTAGACTGATCATATGTTTGTTGGCAGCTGAAAAACACAAAGCAAGGGCCCCACACAATTATCGGGATGGTTCTAAGCAGTCACATCACATTTATTCAGTAGGCACTGTTGAGTGCTCCAGCTCTGAAAAAAATGGGTCCTGCTCTTGTGTCCCTTACCTCCCTCATCATCATCACCTCACCACTGTGCCTGAATGCTCTTCCTTTGCTCACAAACATGGCAGACTCCCATCAGTACCGCTTGCTGTCCATTCCAACTCATGGCTACTTACGGCGTGTCAGAGTTCAACTGTGCTCCATACGATTTTATTTATTTATTTTTGAATGTTATTTTTTTTTAACTGTGGTGAAAATTTGCACACCAAAACATTCGCCAGCACAACTTCCACATTTGCAATTCAATGATATCGATAACATTGTTCCTCTTGCGCCACCATTTTCTCTAACTTTTTCCAAAATATTCCACGACCATTACCAAAACACAATGTCTCCCCCAAAGAGAAACTCCCCCTTTCCCCTCCCTCTCTCCCCTGGTAACCATTAATAATCTTTGGTTTCTCTATGTTTGCTTATTTCATACAAGTGAGATTATACACTATTTGTCCTTTTGCGACTGACGTATTTCTCTCAGAATAATGTTTTCAAGGTTCATCCATGCTGTGGCATGCATCAGGACTCCATTTCTCTCTATGGCTGCATAATATTCTCCATGGGATTTTCAATGGCTGGTTTTTCAGAAGTAGATCACCAGGACTTTCTTCCAAGGTGTCTCTGGATGGACTCAAACCTCCAACCTTTCATTTAGCAGCAAGTACATTAACCTTTTGAACCACCCAGGCGAACTCCTACTGATCCTGAAGTACCATCCCAAATACTCTCTACCCTGGAAGCGTAGTCATCTCCCCTCTCTTGTCCCCCACAGAGTTTTGTTCATATACTGATGAGGGTACTTGTCACATCGTTCTATAAGCTTACCTTACAAGCCTGCCTTCTCCATCAGTCTATAGGTCTCTTGGGAGTTGGAACTCTATTGTGCCACGTATTCTCAGCATATGACACAGTGTCTGGCACATGGTAGGTGTTCAGTCCATGTTTATTGAATAAAGAGCATGCATGATGCTACCTGTAATGAGTTCAACTGCAGGGTGGAGACCATCTCTTACCTGGAGACCTGATGTGGGTGGCTTCCTAGCACCCCCTCCCATTGGCTGCAGTTGTCAGGTCAGTGGAGCTGACTCAGCCCTGATGGACCCTCCAGTCACAGAGGCCCAGGAGATGGAATTAAGAGAGCTGTTATGTTCACATCATGGTACACTGTCTTCTAATGCAGTACCCCTACCCTCAACTAAAATGCAACCCATAGAATGTGGCTCAATGAATGACCCAAGCACAGTCAGAGAGACCAGCACCTTCTTCCTTTCTAGAGAGGGCTGAAGAGGGAGTGAGGGCATTGGAACAGGCAGGAAAAGGGTAGCTTCTCCCCCTCCCCAACTATTACAACCATTTTGTAGATGGGGAAACTGAGGCTCAGAAAGCGTAAATAATTCACCCAGTGTCACATAATGAGCAAGTGATGGAGCCTTAATTCAGTCCCATATCTGTCTGACTTCAGACCTGAACTCTTTCCACTAAGCCATGCTGTGAGGTCCAGGAGTTGGCTCACAGTGCCTGGTGCCTGGAGGAGGGTGTGGTCCTGAGCGAGTTCACAGATGCAGTGCTTCATGGAACCTTTTCAGCTGCTTTTCCCACAGCAATCTCAAAATTCCCACAGTGATGTTTCCAAAAGCCATGAGGCCTTCCAGATACTTCCAACACCCTGGCCTATTGACTCCTGGACATCCTTATCTCCAGAGACCTTCTCTTTCCCTCTTAGGTAGAGACCCATATCCTCCCCAGCAGCGAACAAGGTCCTACAAGGCCTGGCCCTGAAGCCCCCTCCAGTACCACGCACACTACAATTTCTCTCATGTTCTGTGTGCCAGTCACAACTCTTCTTGGTTCCTAGAGAAAGCTATATTCCTTCCCACCACTCGACCATTGCCTGAGGCGTTCCAACAACTTGGATGGTCTTTCCTTCTCTTTTCACCTAAGTAGCTCCTATTCATCCCTCAGATCCTTCCACAAATACCACTTCTTTGATCTCACTTAGGTCAGACCCCTTTTCTACCCTCCCATCGCATCACGTTTCTCTCTTCTGTGTCACTTAACACCATTATAATTTATACTTATTTGCATGGTTATCTGGTGAATCTGTCTCTCCCACTAGACTTTAGGTGTCATGAGGGCAGAGACCAGGTTTGCATTTGTAGTACAGTGACTGAGCCATAAAAAGAGTCAAATAAATATTTGTTGGATGGGTGGGTAAAGTAGATGGATGGTAGGATGGATGGATGGACAGACAGATGGATGGATGAATAGATGGAAGGGTGAGTGGATGGTAGGATGGATGGATGGACAGACGGATGGATGGATGAATAGATGGAAGGGTGAGTGGATGGTAGGATGGATAGATGGACAGACGGATGGATGGATGAATAGATGGAAGGGTGAGTGGATGGTAGGATTGATGGATGGTGAGGTGGATGGATGGTGGGATGGAAGGATGGATGTAAGGTGGATGAATGGTAGGATGGATGGATGGATAGGTGCATGGATGAATGGTGCTGCTTCCTTGGAATTACCTTAAAGCAAAGTGAAGAGGACTTTATTCTGATACTATGTTCTCTTTTAAACTGTGTCAAAAAGTTTTACACTGATCCATCCAAAGCTGTTTACGCAGTCTAGCATTTTGTATATTTGACTTGACGTTCTGAGGAGTTAAACTTCTGGTGTAGCAACTAAGATGACAAATCCTCCATCAATCTTACTGGGTTCATTGCCTCATTCCCATATCAGCTGTGGAATATTGAATACTAGCCCCAAAACTTGACTCCCCTGTAGTAGTGATAATATATGTCCACAGTTTGCCTAGGCCTTTTGATGGGGGAAGGTACTTCCCAAAACTTTGACTTTGGGCTGGACCGTGTGACTTGCTTTGGTTCATGACTGTTAGCAGCAGTGACACAAGCAGAGTTTGTGACAACAGCTTGTGTTTGTTCAGTTAGTTTTGCCGTCTTGTGGGCTTGCCTTTTGCCATGGGTATCTACTGGTCAAAGGAGGATGGGACACATGCGGAGCAGGCCTGGAAATGAGCCCAGTCAAGGCCAGCCTGGATTACCCCAACCAACCTTAGATGCACGTCGTTGTTCTTGTTGTTTTGTGCTGTTAAATCAATTCTCACTCACAGTGACCCCACCTGTTGCAGAGTAGAACTGCTCCATAGGATTTTCTTGGCTGTAATCTTAACAGAAGCAGACTACCAAGCCTTTCTTTCTGCAGTGCTTCTGGGTGGCCTCAAACTGCCAACTTCTCAGTTAACAGCCAAGTGAAAATTGTTTGTACCACCCAGGGAACTTTTAGATGCATGACTGAGAAATGAATGCTCATTATTGTTTGCCATGAGATTTCTGTGGTTCTTTGTTATGCAGCGTTATGTGGCCATAGCTGACTGATACATCAGCTGTGTGACTTTTGGCAAGTTATGTAAGCTTTTTATGCCTCACTTTTCTCATTGTTAAAAGAGAGAATAATACTATTATCTACCTTTCAGGATTGTTGTGAGTTGAATGCAGTTAACACAAGTAAAGGAATTAGAACAGCATGTGGCACGTATGAATGGTTCAATAATTTTGAGTAAGTGAATTTTCTCCTTTTTCTCCTTCTCCTTCTTCTTCCTATTATTATTATTTTACATGACTCCATGAAAGTTGCTGATTACACTGAAGCAGGAATTTTGAGTAGATGCCCATCCTTACCAAAGTCTAATAACATACCAGTAGAAGGAGATAACTTTTCTTTACGTTTGCAGATAATAACTGCATTTGTTGAGTGCTTCCCTTTTCCCAAGTCCTGAGCTAAAGGCAACACAAATTATCATCTTGCTAGATCCTCATGACCACCCTGTGAGGTAGGCACTCCTATTTGTACATAATGAGACTGCAGTTTGTAGAGATAATTTCACCCAGCTAGGGAGTGATGGAGCTGAGATTTGAACCTGGTTGGGTGACTTCAGGTGCCACATCCAGAAGTTCTATGCTCTACAGTCAAAGACCTCTACATATAATTAAGGGTTCCACTTTATAGATGAGAAAACAGACTCAGAGAATGGTGATGGCTTGCCTGACATCACACAGTGGCTATATGTCAGTCAGTTTCCATGTGATATTGTCTGCCCTGGGAGATGAGACGAAATCTCAGGGTGGGGCCCACATGCAGAAGGAAGGTCTCTGTTCCAAGTCTGATTTCTGGTTGCCCAAGAAAGCATTCTTTTTTAATATTATTTTATTATGGTGATTGTCTTAGTCTTCTAGTGTTGCTATAACAGAAATACCACAAGTGGATGGCTTTAACAAAAAGAAGTTTATTCTTTCACAGTCCAGTAGGCTACAAGTCCAAATTCAGGGCATCAGCTCCACAGGAATGCTTTCTCTGTTGGCTCTGGAGGAAGGTCCATGTCATCAGTCTTCCCTTGGTCTGGAAGCTTCTCTATGCAGGAACCTCAGGTCCAAAGGATGCGTTCTGCTCCTGGCACTGCTGTCTTGGTGGTATGAGGTTTCAGTGTGTCTCTGCTAGCTTCTCTCTTTTATATCTCAAAAGAGATTGGCTTAAGACACTATCTAATCTTGTAGACCTCATCAGTATAACTGCTGCTAATCCATCTTGTTACATCATAGTGATAGAGTTTACAACGCATAAGGAAATCACAGCAGATTACAAAATGGTACACAATCATACAATACTGGGAATCATGACCTATCCAAGTTGACAGATATTTTTGGGGAACACAATTCAATCCATGACAGTAATATATACATATTTTCTTTTCTTTAACCATTTTTAGATGTACAATTCAATAACATTAATTACATTCACAATGTCGTGCAACACCACCACTATTTCCAAAACTTCTTCAATACTCCAAACAGAAACTGTGTACCCATTAAGCAATGACTCCGTACTTCCTCACACCCTCCTTGCCCAACCTCCTGGTAGCCTCTAATGTACTTTCTGTCTCTAGACATTTACCTGTTCTCTTGTTGTTATTGTTGTTAGGTGCTATCATGTCAATTTCAACTCATAGCGATGCCATGTGACAAAGTAGAACTGCCTCATAGGATTTCCTAGTTTGTAATCTTTATGGGAGGAGATCATCAGGTTTTTTCTCCCATGGAGTGGGTGGTGGGTTCAAACCGCCAATCTTTTGGTTAGCAGTCGAGTGCTTAACCGTTGTGCCACCAGGGTTCCTTTTTTATATAAGTGGGGTTATATATTTTTGTCCTTTTGTGCTTGGCTTCTTTCATTTAGCACACAAAGTTCATCCATGTTGTGGCATACATCAGAACTTCATTTCTCTTTATTGCTGAATAATATTCCACTGTATGTATCTATCATATTGTATTTATCCCTTGATCTGTTGATGGACGCTTGGGTTGTTTCACTTTTTGACTATTGTGGATGATGCTTCAATGAATATTGGTGTACTGCTGTCTGTCTGAGTCCTTGCTTTTTCTTCTGTTGGGTATACACCTAGAGGTGGAATTGCTGGGTCATATGGTAATTATATGTTTAACTTTTTGAGGAACTGCCACACTGTTTCCACAGTGGCTGCAGCATAAGAATGCATTCTTGAGGTTGGATATCAAGAAGAAATTGCCCTGACATCAGAGAGGTGTATCTGTGCTTGGCCAGTATGTGTGGAGTCTCACTGGGTATTCCTTCTTGGAGCCAATTCTGGAAAATGTCCAAAGGCACAAGTACTTCCCCTGCCCAGCTGGCTGGTGTGCAGATGGGAGCTGTGCAGCTGTGGAGTCCTGCAGAGCCTCATCAGCCATGAATCACCCCCTTCAAGTAGCTGGCCTGGTCATTTCGGGTGAGGGTCAAGGGCACGCAGGGTTGAATCTGATGTTTATGCCACCCAAAAGACCAATTAGATTTGCTGCCAAAATGGCTCTTCCTGCCCTCCTCCATCTTTTCTCCAGTTGGAGTAGTTAATTAGGGTTGTTATTGTTGTTAGTGGGTGTCCAGTGGGCCCCAACTCAGGGAAACCCCATGAACGACAGAACAAAACATTGCCTGGTCCTGCAACATCTTCACGATCGTTAGTGTGCTGGAGTCCATTGTTGCGGCCACTGTTTATTTTGAATGCCTTCCAAAATAGGGGGCCCATCTACCAGCACTATATTGGACAATGTTCTGTTGTGATCTATAGGGCTTTTTTCACTGGTTAATTTTCAAAGTAGATCGCCAGGCCTTCATTCCTGGTCTATCTTAGTCTTTAGTTCCACCACCCATTTGTTAGTTTGTTGTACTGTGGTGGCTCACGTATTAGAAGCTACGCCACCAATGTTTCAAACATCAGCAGGGTCACCTATGACACAGGTTTGTGTGGCGCTTCCAGACTAAGACTATAGATAGGGCAGGGTCTTTGTGGGAGGAGGACAAACACTAGGGGAACAAAAAAGCATAGAGAGAACATTGAAAGAGTGTCTACTGCATGGCAAGACCTGGCCGAGGAATTCTATTCATGTTGTAAGGCTTACTCTTCAAGGGGTGATCACAGCAGCACTGGCATCCATTTGGAGCTGGTTAGAACTGGAGAACTTCAGGCTCCACACCAGACCTGCTGAATCAGAATCTTCATTCGAACAATATCCCCAGGAGATTTGTGTGCACATTAGTCCTGCTAAAAACCCTCATTTTATCTCTTTTCATTTAAGCATACTGAACTTCATTTTTTAGAGAAGGAAACTGAGGGTCAGAGTGGCAGAGACTTCCCAAAATTCTCCCACAAAGAGGCAGCACCTCAATCTGCATTTTATCTATCTGACCCTGGAAGTTGTGGTCTTTACAAGCAAAATGGCTCAAAGTTCTGTGGTTTCAGAACTTACGAATTCTAAGTGGAAATAGTTTTGTCCATGTTGGAAGTTTAAGTTCAGCTCTGCAAATAACTTGCTAAGACAATGTTCCAGGACTCAGTTTCCCCATCCATGAAACGGAGGCAGGAAGACATTGAACCATACGGACTCTGCAGTCACTTTTAGCTGGAAGAATACTGATTCCAGGATTCCAAGGGATGGTGTCAGTGGTGTTTCCCATCTGAGTCTGGGGTCAAACCATACTCAACCTCCAGCCACAAACAGCTTCCCAACTGGCCTGTCCCACACCACACAAAAATCTCAGGCACTTGCCATCCCCAAGTCAAACAAAATTGCCCAGCAGCCTCAAGCGCTACGCAGAATAGCAGGCAACAGGGCAGAAAACCCAATTATTCTCAGCTGTTACGCTGCTTAATTTAATATTTCCAATGAGTTCCTTGAGCCTGCTCCTCAAGAATGAAATGCATATTTGGGCTATGTCACAAAACATTACATTTTGTCAAGGCAATGAATTTTGCTGTGGTAATTTGTAAGTACGCCCCAGCCCCTGCGCTGTCTGGGGGCTTCTGGAAGAAAGGCCAGGAACTGGGGATTTCTCCAGTGACAGGCAAGGTGGAGATAGCAGGGTGACAGGGCCTGATGTGGCATTTGTATTCCTGAAACTCCAGAAAGAAAGACTTTTGGGGAAACCGATAGAACCTGGGCCCCCTTTGTCACAAGGATTACAGAATTGAGGCCCAGGGAATGTTGCTGGTCACACGTGATTCCTTTCTAATTCTGTAAAAAAGAGGGCATAAATCATCCTTCATACTTACTGAAGAAAAATTTTAAATGAAGATAAGGCAAAGAGAAAGAAAAATCGACCTGCAAACTTACCTGATGTAGGTTTGTCGTTAAAATTTTGTTACATATCCTTTTTAAAGTGGTTTATAAACACACACACACAATCAAATGGGATCCCACTCCATATGTTATTTTTCATTTTTAAATTTTAAAATGATTTGAGACTCAAGAAATTGCAAGAAAGTACAGAGAATTCATGTGTACCCTTCATCCAGCTCCCCCTAAAGATAGCATCTTACATTAAAAAAAAAAAATTGTTGTTGAGTTGATTACAACTTCTGGTGACCCCAAGTGTGTCAGAGTAAAACTGTGCTCTATAGGGTTTTCAATGATTGTTTTGGTGAAGTAGATTGTCAGGCCTGTCTTCTGAGGTACCTCTGGGTGAACCTGAACCTCTGACCTTTCAGTTAGCAGTCAAGCGTGACCCAGGGACTCCAACATCTTACATAACTATAGTATACTATCACAACCAGGAAATTGTATTCTAAATACTATTTTAGCACCTACTTTTTCCACTTAACACTTTCTAGTTAAGAGCACAGATTTTGGTTTCCGAATTGAATGGTTAAGTTCTGCTTCTGCATCTTTCTACCCGTGGGATCTTGGCCAGAGACTTCATTTTACGTAAAATGGAGCAGTAAACAGAAAACTTACCTAAAGGCAGGCTTGTGGTAAAGATTAAATGATACAATATAATTTTATCTTTGCATTCATCAGTGGTTTACTCTGTGTCCTTTTGAATTCCAGAGATTTGGGGAGGTGCCTGAGAGGTGCTAGGTGCTGGGGTGCTGGGGATGGAGAGGGGCTGAGAAAGCAAGGTCTCTGGTTCTCTACCTTCCAATAACCAAGACAGCATTATTATTATTTTTTTAAAATTGATATAATTGAATTTTATATGTAAATTTGGTCTGTCAAAAAGGGAGGATTCTAGAGTTTTCAAAAAGGGAAAATTTCAAGATTTTTAAAAATAATTTTCTGCTCTCAAAAGGCTGTATAAGATTTCATTACATTGAAGCCCCATTATTCAGTCAATCCCCTTTTGTTGGATATTTAGGTTGCTTCTAGTTGTTACTAATACAAGCAACATTAAAGTGAACGTACGGTGTATCTATTCTTGCCTACTTCTCTGAATATTTCCATAAAATAAATTCTTACAAGTGGAATTTTAAGTAAATGTGACATTAAAACAGTATGTAAATGTTTGGTACTACAATAATAATGCTTATTGTAATTTACTATTAATAGAATAATATGTTATTAGTAAATTCAGAGGGTTCTAAATCCTTCATGAGAATAAATGTCAGCATTAGAATTTTGCCTGCCTAGATATAGTTCCATGACCCATCTGTCAGTTTGTTGTACTGAGCTGGCTTGTGTGTTGCTATGACACTGGAAGCTATATCACTGATATTTTAAATACCAGCAGGGTCATCCATGGTGGACAGGTTACTGTGGAGCTTCCAAACTAAGACAGACTTGGAAGAAAGGCCTGGTGATCTACTTCTGAAAATTAGCCCACTAATACTTTGTGGATCACAATAGAACGTCGTTCAACTCTCTTGCTTTGGACATATCTTCAGAAGGGATCAATCACTGGGGGAGGACATCATGCTTGGTGAAGTAGAGCGCCAGTAAGGGTGAGGGAGGCCCTTGGTAAAATGGATTGACATAGTAGCTACAGCAATGGACTTGAACATGCTGGTGACTGTGAGGATGACGCAGGACTGGGCAACATTTTGTTCTGTTGTACATAAGGCCAAACTGACTTGACAGCGTCTATCTGTCTATGTTCCTATCTATCTATCTACCTATGTATCTGTCTGTCTGTCTATCTCTCTATCTATCTACCTATCTACCTACCGACCTACGACCTACCTATCTACCTACCTATCTGCCTCCTTATCTATCTACCTATCTGTCTATCTATCATCTATATATCTCTAGATACATATCACCCTTTGGACCTTGGATACTGACCGAGGACAAAGATTCACTAATTGGCCATGAATTCAGCAGGAAGCACTGATGACCACCAAGACATTGGGGAGGGAGAGGACAGAGCCAGAGCCAGAAACCAGGACTGGGCTGCATCAGAGAGACACCTGGATGGAGTCCTCCCTCTGCCGCTCCTAGCATGCGTGCCTGAGGAGTCAGCTCCGATCTCCAGGTATCAGTTTATTCTCCTCTAAAATGGGTTTCCTCTTAACCAGAGGCGTAACTATGGTATGGCAGGTAGGGTGGGTGCCCTGGGCGCCTCTTGCTCGTTTCTATTGGCCAAGGCAGTTTCCATCAACTACTGTGAGAGATCATTCAGCGATTTAACACTAATTTCCATAGACGCTATTTTCTGCAGAAAAGCCCCTAATCTTAACTACATCATTGTTTTTTGGGGAGAGGATCAAATGTGATCATGTACATAAAAAACACAGCACAGTGCCTGAAAAAGTGCTCAGGAACACTAGTGGTGATGAGGAAAAGGAAGAAGGAGAAGGAAAAGAAGAGGAGGAGCAGGAGGAAAGGAGAAGAAACGGTAGTTACATAGTTTTCAGACCGGAAGTTCCACAGTCAGACCACTGGTCTCCCTACTTTGTTTTCCAGCCAACACACACTCCATGGTCCATGTGGGACCTTCTCTCCTGAGCTTTTCTGAGGACGGGCTGAGGTAAAGATGAGAGAGGTTACGGGTTGTGTCCTCCACAATCCACTGATTACGCCATTTCTCTTCTCCCATTTCCAGCCGTTCTGTGAAAGTGGCATTATTTAGAGATAAACTTGAATCCACTACATTTGATGGAAGGGAGGGAAGGCAGGAGGGATGTTAGGCAAACTTTGGATTTTATTTTGAATGTTTCATGACCTCATAAGGAGCCCTAGTGGCGCAAAGGTTAAGCGCTGGGCCGCCAACTGAAAGGTTGACGATTCAAACCCACCCAGTGGCTCCATGGGAGAAAGACCTGGCGATATGCTCCGTTAAAGATTACAGGCTAGGAAACCCTAAAGGGCAGTTCTTCTCTGTCACATGGGGCCACTATGAGTCAGAATAGGCTTGATGACACCCAACAACGGTGTGTGACTTGACACAAACCTCCTACTGAACTCCATATCCCGGTCTTTAAA
The DNA here is from genome assembly GCA_030035585.1 of Dugong dugon. Lineage (NCBI taxonomy): Eukaryota > Metazoa > Chordata > Mammalia > Sirenia > Dugongidae > Dugong > Dugong dugon. The sequence continues at coordinate 25,959,240 of CM057476.1, read as the reverse complement.
GAAGTGAAGAAATTTCATCTTGCAAATTGAAAATCACTGCACCAAAGGAATTTGTTGCCTCCAAAAACAGAATAGAATGAAAGAAAACTAAACAACACCTCCAGCCAATCACAGTCCAAGAACCTGGGATGAAAGGCCTTGTAGCTAGACGTGATCCACCCACCCTGTTCCCCAGAAAGAAGCGTTTCCTCACCACTTCCAGACTATCTATGGACTCATACATTTAACCACCTGGATGTACCTGCCCAGGGAGTAACGGGTTTTGTTCCCAGGGAAACACAGGTGAAGGTCACACCTGGAGAATACAAAGATTATAGCTTCCTTTACAGCTTCTCCTTTCACAGGCAATGAGCTCCTGCTTTAGTCTGGGTTTCCCCAAAAGCAGACCTTGAGTCAAGGACTTGGGTGCAGGCGGTTGATTTGGGAGGTGATCCCAGGAAGGAAGAAAAGCCAATCAAATGCTCTAATGCGCAGGTTACTGCTGTGGGCAACTGCCATTCTGCTGAGCAGTTTTAGAGAGACTTGCAAAACACACCTCAGAAGCATCCCCCCAAGGCAGGGAGGTTGTCATTAATCCTCTGAGTCTCATTGGTTGAGGGCTGCCCCCAAGGGTGTTAATCCCCCCTCACTTACAGGTTGCACCTGCCTACGGCAGAGCAAAAACCCAATTGCCATTGATCAAGTTGATTCAAACTCATGGCAACCATATGCGTGACAGAGTAGAACATACCCTTATAGGGTTTTCAATGGCTGGTTTTTTGGAAGTAGATAGCCAGGCCTTTCTTCCAAGGAGCCTTCGGGTGAATTCGAACCTTCAACCTTTCAGTTAGTAGGCGAGCACATTAACCGTTTGCATCACCCAGGGACTCCAGCAGAGAGGGCCAAACCAAAAAAACCAAATCCATTCTGACTCACAGCAACCCTATTGGATAGAGTAGAACTGCCCCGTAGGGTTTCCAAGGCTGTAAATCTCTACAGAAGCAGACTGCTACATCTTTCTCCCATGGTGTGGCTGGTGGGTTCGAACCACTGACCTTTCTGCTAGAAGCCCAGCACTTAACCACTGTGCCACCAGGGACTCCAGCAGAGAGAGCTCCAGGGTAATATTCCATCCCCTTTCTTCTCTTCCTTCCTATTTTTTGCTGGCTCCTCCTGTTGACTGGAAGCAGGATGGCCCAGGGGTCCCTTGATGCGGGTCAGCCTGCCTGGGCATAGGGCAGGGAGAAGAGGGACGGGCAGTGGGTGTGGAGGGGCAAATGGGAGCCCTGTCATACTATAGAGTGAACCAGTGAAAGACAGGGGTAACTGATGACAGTGAGTGCAGCAGCTGCCTTCTGTGATCCAGGACCCCAAAGCCACCCTGCCCTCTCAACTCCAAGCACCACACAGGTCCCAGGCTGGGGGTCAAACCCTCCTTAGCTGCCCTCATTATTCCATCAGATCGGGGCTGTCATTAGCCCCCAGAGCTGAACAAAAGACCCTCGCCCAAGCAGCCATATCCACAGGGCTAATTAATTGGATTAATGGTAGAGCAGCCCACACTGGGTCTGGCTCGGATCATTTCAATGAACGCTGAACACCAATCCCTGAAGTCATTGGAATATGGATGAGGCAAATTGAGTTAAAATGGAGGAGATTGCTGCATTCATTAGCCCGCCCACCTTCTGAAGTTGCTGGTTAATATGCAAACTATTAATATGCAAATTAGTGCAAATGAAAAAAAAGTGTGATCTCCCCCCCACCTCGCCGCCCCCCCCGCCCGTTTTTGGAAACTGGGCTACACATGGGCAGCTGCTTCTTGGTGTAAAAGGGACAGGCAAGTGTGTGCGGGTCTCTGAGGCAGGAGAAGGGCCTGGGAGCTTTCATGTCAGAAATTAATTAAAAGCAGCAGCAGGGACACACCTTTAACACAAGCCTGCAAATGTGTGTGAGAAGTGGGGCAGGGTGGGGACACTTGTTCAGGCAGGGAGGCTTGCTGTTCACCTGGGAGCAGGTTGCTGGCAGCTGCAGGAGGTCTGTTTGGGCTTCTTACAATTTTTATTTGTGTGTGTTTGTTTTATTTTGACATTTATAATATTTTGTCGTTGTTGTTAGGGACCATTTAGTTGGTTCTGACTCATAGTGGCCCCATGTATGCCAGAACAAAATGTTGCCCCATCCTGTGCCATCCTCTCGATAGATATGTTTGAGCCCATTGTTGCAGCCACTGTGTCAATACATCTCATTGGGGGTCTTCCTCTTTTTCACTGACCCTCTACTTTACCAAGCATGATGTCCTTGTCCTTCTCCAGTGTCATGGTTTGAATTATGCCCCCCAAAAATGTGTATATCAATTTGGCCAGGCCATGATTCCTGGTATTCTGTGGTTTTCCTATAAATTATAAATCCGGCCTCCATGATGTTAATGAGGGAGGATGGGCGGCAGTTGTGTTAGTAAGGCAGGACTCAGTCTACAAGATTGGATTGTGTCCTGAGGCAATGTCTTGAAATATAAAAGACAAAAGGGAGCAGTGAGACAGGGGGACCTCATACCATCAAGAAAACAGTGCCAGGAGCAGAGCGCGTCCTTTGGACTGGGGTACCTGCGCCGAGAAGCTCCTAGCCCAGGGGAACATTGATGAGAAGGCCAACAGAGAGAAAAAGCCTTCCCCGAGAGCTGACGCCCTGAATTTGGACTTTTAGCCTACTTGGACTGTGAGGAAATAAACTTCTCTTTGTTAAAACCATCCATTTGTGGTATTTCTGTTACGGCAGCACTAGATGACTAAGACATCCAGGGACTGCTCCCTCCTGATAACATGTCCAAAGTACGTGAGAAGAAGTCTACCCGCCCTTGCTTCTAAGGAGCATTCTGACTGTACTTCCTCCAAGACTGATTTGTTCTTCTGGCAGTTCATGATATTCCTCATCAAGACCAAAATTTAAATGCATCAATTCTTCTTTTCTTCTTCGGTCTTCCTTTTTCATTGTCCAGCTTTCACATGCACATAAGGTGATTGAAAATACTTTGGCTTGGGTCAGGAGTAACTTAGTCATCAAAGTGACCTTTTTTTTTTTTTTTTTTTTTTTTTTTTTACTACATGTGTAATCCGTGTTCGTTATGGAAAAATTAGAAAAACAGAGTGAAAACTTAGTTATGTAATTTGATCACAGCCAAACATCATGAAGTCAATCTAAAATGTCACTTAAAAAGAACCTTCTTTCAAGTATGTGTTCATACAAGGAATACTCTATTCATTTTGTATTAGTTGATTTGCAGTGAGCACTACTGTTTCACTGCAACATTGGCAAAATGTTTCAAAATTCTAAAGGTCAAAAAAAAAAAAAAAAGGAGACGGAGTAACTGGTTTGTCTGTCCCTCCTCTGTCTCCAGCACCTGGTTTTTTTTTCGTTAGAGGCAGGCAAGGCTACCAGACTCTTAACAATTCTTTCCTAAATATCTTATGCCCATGTAAGCAATTATATTTATATGTTTTCTCTTTCTCGCAAACAGAGATTACTGGACATCCTATTGTTCATCTGTTTTGCTTTGTTCACTTAACAATACATCTCAGAGATGGTTTCAAATCCGTCCAGGAAGGTAGTCCTCATTCTACTTAGTACATTTTAAGCCACAGATGGAAGGGCCATTGTTTACGTCACCAGCGCCCTATCGATAGATATTTAGGTTGCTTCCTCTTTATGTTGCTATTTTAGCCATTACAGAAATAAATAACCTCGTGCTTAGGACATTTTGAGCACACGGGAAAGTACCGGTAGGATACATTCCTGGAAGTGGAATTGCTGAGATAAACGGGAGGTGGTGGTGGTGTTTTTAGCTGCCATGGAGCCAGGCCCCACGCACAACGGAATAGAGTGCTGTCTGGTTCTGCTCCATCCGCATAATCAGTTATAGACGGGACTGTTGTGATCCATAGGATTTTTCCTTGGATGATTTTCCTAAGTAGGTTGCCAGGCCTTTCTTCCTAGTCTGTCTTAGTCTGGAAGCTCCGCTGAAACCTTTTCAGCATCATAGCAACACACAAGCCTCCACTGACAAAGGGTTGGTGGCTGCACATGAGGTTCATTGGCTGGGAATGGAACTCAGGTCCCCTCAATGGAAGGTAAGAATTCTGCCACTGAACCTATATATGCAGTTATGATCAGTATCGCCAAATTGCTCTCCATAAAGGCTGTACCGACTTCAGCTCCCACGGACAGTGTTGAGAGTATCTGTTTGCCCACAGCCTTGCCAACATAGCGGGTTATTGAACTTTTCAATCTTTGCCAGTTCGATAGGTGAAAAATGGTGTCTCAGCGGAGATTTAATTTGCATTCCTTTTCTCCAAAGGGAAGCTGAGCATTTTTTTTTTTATGAGGTGCAGAGCCATTTGTATTTTGTTTCTGTTAGAGACCTGTTCATTGCTTTGCCTTTTTTTCTATTAATTTCTTAGCTTTTCTTTCTTGGTGATTTGTAAATGGAGCTGTTTAAGAATGAGAGAAATTAGCCCTTTGTGGTATGAAATGCTAATACTTTTTCCCAACTTTCTGTTTGACTTCTGACTTTGGTTATGGGTACCACGAAATAAGATTCCATTTGAACTTAAAACATGAAAAAGCACATTTATTCACCAAGTTTGTGATGCTAGATCAAAGTGCTATCTTTGAATTTAGTTTTTCTGCCTGTAGATCAGCTTGTCTTTCTTGACTGAACTATAGCCATGTGCATCATATCTGATCACCAATGTCGGGCTTGGATTTCTTTCCAGTGGAGAAAGAATTTAAAACATTTTAAAAATTTTTATTGTGGTAAAATATACGTAACAAAAAATGTGCCATTTTAACCATTTTTAAGCATACAAATCAGCGACATTAATTACATTCGCCATATCGTGCTAACATCACCACTACCCACTTCCAAAACTTTTCCATCACCCCAAACAGAAACTCAGTACCCCTTCAGCAATAACTCCCCATCCTTCCCTCCCTGCAGCCCCAGTAACCACTGACAAACTTTTATCTCTATATATTTGCTCATTCTAGATATTTCATGTAAGTCAGCTCACAAATATCTGTCCTTTTGTTCCTGATTTATTTCACTGAGCATCACGTTTTCAAGGTTCATCTGTGTGGTAGAATGTATCAGAACTCTGTTCTTTTTTATTGCTGAATACTATCCTTTTGTATGTATCGGCCACATTTTGTTAATTCATTCATCTGTTGACAGACACCTGGGTTGTTTCCATGTTTTGGCTATTGTGAATAATGCTGTAATGAACATTGCTGTACACATCTCTGTTTGAGTCCTTGCTTTCAGGTCTTTTGGGCATGTACCTAGAAGTGGAATTGCTAAGTCATGTGGTAATTCGATGTTTAACTTTTTGAGTAACCACCAAACTAAAACACTTCAAAAGTCATCTGGGTGCAGAATTTTTCTCAGTCTTTTATGATTCCATCCCCGTCTCTTACAACTTTTTGCTCACACCTAATTCAATAGATTTTCTGTTTGTTTCTTTTTTAAAAATAATATTTTATTGTGATTTTGGTGAAGCTTTTCACATCAGTTTAGGTTCCCATTCAACAATTTCTACGCAAATTTTCAGCAACATTGGTTACGTTCTTCATGATGCTTGAACATTCTCATGATTTCTGTTCCGGTTGTTCCATTTCTGTTACTCTAGTTTCCCTGCCCCCTTACATTTTCATCTTTGTTTTAAAGTACTTGTTGACTGTTTGGTCTCACACAGATGATTTTTTTAAAGGAGCACAGTACTTATGAGTTATGTGTATTATTTTTTGATCCAATTTGTTATTTAGCTACAAAGTGACCTCGGGGGTTAGTGCCCATTCAGTGTTTGAAGAGTATCTCAGGGTGATAGTTTCAAAGAGTCCTCCAGCTTCAAGCAGTCCAGTAAGTCTGGTTCAGTAAATGTTCTTTTCAAGCACCTCACCTTTATTGTGTCTTTCTAAGAATCCAGCTTACTGTTCGTGGAAACAGCGGCTTTTCTTTGCACACTCATATGTCATTGAACTGAAGTTGAATTAAATGATCTAATTATGATAACAGGTACAACTGAAATAACCAGGGTTGGGAACAAGCACAGCTGACTTCTGGTAGGTTTATACCTTAAGTGGAGGGAGGGGAAGTGCCAAGGGGAACTGTGGTCTTTGCACCATGGGCGTTTGCAGTATGTTTGATGGAGGGCGTGGAGAGTACTGCTCAATCCAGCCAGTTAGGTAAGTAGAGGTTATTTAAGAGCTGCTAGTCAATAACAGCCATAGGCTGCGGAGTTACATTGCCACAGCAAGCCAAGGAACACCTGGGGCTACCGGAAGGCGGGAGGGGCAAGAAATGATCTCCCAGAGACTTCAGAGAGAACACGGCCCTGCCAACACCCTGAATTCAGACTTCTAGCCTCCAGAACTGTGAGACAATGAATTTCTGTTATTTTAAGCCACTCACCAGTCCCTGGAGAAGGACATCATGCTTGGTAAAGTTGAGGGTCAGTGAAAAAGAGGAAGCTCTTCAATGAGATGGATTGACACAGTGGCTGCAACAATGGGCTGAAGCATAACAATAATCGTGAGGGTGGAGCAGGACTGGTGAGTGTTTCCTTCTGTTGTACATAGGATTGCTATGAGTCAGAACTGACTTGACAGCACCTAATAACAACAATAACACTTCGTGGTAATTTGTTATGGCTGCCCTAAGAAACTATACAGCAACTCTACGCTGAACCCCATGCTGGGCAGTAGGATGGAAGATGATTAGGGCCAGGATTCTACTCTCAAAGAAGACAAAGTCTAATGGCAGAGGTGGGCAACCAACCAGATAACATGGACCCTATGGGTAAGTGCAATAATGGGGTTGGGGGTATAGGCAGCTTCAGGGGAGCCTCAGAAAGCTCCCCACACTGCCTGGAAATGATGCAAGATTTCTGGGAGGAAGTCTGTGCTGAAATGTGAAGGGCCTGGAGGAGAGGTCCAGGGAGGAGAGGTGGGAAGAGTGGAGCAGTCAGAGGGAGGAGATGGGCAAAGGCCTGGGGCAGGTCCTGGGAGAAATGGACACCACTCATGGGTGAAGAACAGAGGGGAAAGCAGAAGATACGATGATCACAATAGCCACATTTGTTGAGCACCTACTATGTGCTAGGGTCTGTGAGTATTGTCTCATTGACTGCTCACATGACCCACCGAGGTAGGAACTATTATTATGCTCACTCTCCAGATGTGGCTACTGAGGCTCACAGAAGGGAGGTGACCTGCTGAGACTCCCAACCACTGCATTCTACCTCCTCCCAGTTGGAGAAATAGTTGGTGCATGTGGTGGTTAATGTTATGTGTCAGCTTGGCTGGGCCGTAAGTCTCAGTGGTTTGGCAGTTATGTAATGATATAATTTGGCAGACATTGGACAGATTGATTTTCCATAATGTAATCAATTCCATGATAAGCTCTCCTCTAAGCAGCCAATCAGTTTTAAGGGGAGTTTCCTCAGAGGTGTGGCCTGCATCCAATATATGTATGGATATTCTGGCAAAGCTCATTGGCTTTTGCTTGCTCTGGATCCTGCATGTGGCTCCTCATCATCTGACCTCCTATTCTTGGAACTTGAACAAGAAGCCTGCCATCCAACCTGCCAATCTTGGGTTTGTCAGCCTCTGCAGCTGCATGAGTCAAGAGACACCTCCAGGCTGATGCCTGACCCGCAGACTAGGGACTTTCCAGCCTCTACAACTTTGTGAGCCATTTCCTTGATATAAATGTGTGTGTGTGTGTGTGTGTGTGTGTGTGTGTGTGTGTGTGTGTGTACGTATGTATATACGTATATATGTACACTTCACTGGTTTCGCTTCTGTAGAGAACACAGCCTAAGAGAGTACTCATCTACCTAAAACAGGGAACAAGAATAATCATAACATAGCCAACCTACTTTTAATGCACGTATATGTCAGGCATAGCTCTAAATCTGTTTTATAAGCATGCTAATTCTATGTTGTTCGTTACTGTTAAGTTGACTCTGACTCATGGCAACCTTATGTATAACAGAATCAAATGTTGCCTGGTCCTACGCCATCTTCAAGATCACTGGCATGTTTGAGTCCATTGTGGCTATTGTGTTAATCTATCTCATCAAGGGTTTTCCTCATTTTCGTTGACCCTCTACTTTACCAACATGATGTCTTTTTCTAGTGATTGGTCTTTTCTCATGACAAAGTCGTGCCATTCTCACTTCTAAGGAGCACTCTGCTTATATTATTCTGTGAAGTTGTTGTTGTTAGGTGTCATCTGGTGTCATCAAGTTAGTTCCAACTCATAGCGACCCTATATACAACAGAAGGAAACACTGCCTGGTCCTGTACCATCCTCACAATTCTATGAAGTAATTACTGTCATTATTCTTGTGTTACTTGAGGAAACAGAGACTCAGAGAGGGAAGTGAATGGTCTAGATTACACAGCTAGCAAGTGACAAAACTGGACTGTGAACCCAGGAAGGCTGGACCCTTGCGGCAGCTCAGATGGGTCCAGCTGAGTCTCCAGGAGACGGGCTTGCCAAGCAGACTTCGACATGTGCTGGACACACGTTGGCCCTCAGCACAGCTCTGAGCTCAGCAGGGTGAGGTTTTTGGGCTTTTCCCCAAAGCCCAGGGAGGGGAAGCTGAGCTGGGTTAGCCAAAGCTGCGGGTGGCCCAATCCTGCTCCTAAATGGAGAATAAGATGGGGCTGTTTGTGAGGGTGACATCATGGCTCCAATGTGGTCCCAGCCTCTCCAAATTAAAGAGCAGATAATCAACTTAGTGTTAGGAGGGGCAGCTTCATCATTTCCCCATCTGTCGTGTCTACATAGCCACCACTGAGTTAGTTCAAGCTGGAAAGTTCCGCCAAGGCGTCCAAAAAGGAATTACCGTCATCAGCCTAGTTGGGAGACTGATTCACAGGCAGCTGCTTCCGGAGCTTGGAATGGGATTCTGAGCCTCCCTCAGAGGTGGAAAGAAAGGGTCTCATTGAGCTGCAGCAGCAGCTGCCTATACAGGAATCCATGGTCAGCCCCCAGGCCTAGCGCCACTCCCAGGCCCGCATCAGGACAGGGCCAGGCAGGAGGACACAAGCCCACATGCCATGAGCATCTACTACGTGCTGGCTTTGTGCTGTAAGGCCCACCAGCTTTCTGCATCTTCTTAGAAGTTCGCATGAGGGAGTGGTTCCTTCACTCCTCCATTCAGCTGGTCTTTCATCAGATATTTGCAAATGCTCCATGCTAAGCCTTAAAGGGTGCACTGAGGAGCAGAAGCACTCAAGTTCCTGCCCTCAGAGAGTTCACAGTCCAGCTTGGAAACAGACACTGAGTGCCAAACTCAACACACACAAGCACGTGCAAATACATACAGTGGTGACTATGAAAAGTACAAGAAAGGATGGGGACCAACTCCTGCTCCTTAGTTCCGTTGTTATGGCTACAGGCTCCATTTTACAGAGAAGGGGACTCACATTCCTAAACATAAGCAATGGGCCAGAGAGATAAAGTCCAAATTTGTTGTTGTTATGTGCCATTGAGTTGATTTTGACTCACAGCGACCCCATGTGACAGAGGAGAACTGCTCTATAGGGTTTTCTTGGCTGTAATCTTTATGGGAGCAGATTGCCAGGTCTTTCTCCTGCAGAGCCGCTGGGTAGGTTCAAACCACCAACCTTCCGGTTAACAGCCGAGTTGCACCCCCAGAGCTCCTTCCAAACTTGTTAGGGCAGCTTTAAAAAAAAAAAAAGAAAGTTGCCTTTAAGTCAATTCCAACTCATGGTGGCCTCATGTGGGTCAGCTTGGAAGACTTCTTATGACATGGGCTCCACCCATGACCTTTTAGCCCCTACTCCAAGCACTCCAGTCTGCAGTTGCAGGGAGCTCCTTGAGATCTCCGCATTTCTCTCCTCTCTTCTGCCTCTGGTCCTTTGCATAGGTTCTTCCATCTTCCTGGAATTCTCTTCCTCCTCCCAAGCTCCCAAACGGCCAGCATTCATGCTCATGATGCCATAATATACACTGGCTCCAGGAAGATCCTTGGATCCTTAGGCTGGGCTGGGCACTTCTCCTGCAACCCCCCACCCCAGCATAACCCATATCTCAGTCTATTGTGATTGTCCTCCAGCCTGTTGAGGGCAGAGACTATGACAAAGTCACTATTGTTGCTCTAGCAGCTATTAGGGTGCCTGACACACAGTGGGTATGTAGTAACTATTTACTGAACATGTAGACAAAAAGGTGAAACTAGGTCTAGTGGACGCTAAGCTACCTCCTACCTTCTTTAAAAATAAACAGAGTGGGAGAGCGTGGGCTTTAGAGTCATAAAAAACAAGGTTCTTATCTCTATTCCATCACTTAGTAGCTGGAGCCCTTTGGCAAGTTGCTTCGTGTCTGAGTCCTGGCTTCTTGATTCATAGAAGGGGAATAACAAGGATACAGCCTCATAAGGTTGTATCAGGAGTTACTGAGATAATCCACACAATGGGTTTTCACATGCCTGACACATTGTTGGCTGTGCACTTTCTTCTCTCCTCCACAAATTTTAAATACCTTCTTAAGCAATAAGTGCATCCCCTCTGCTGTGGCAAGCTGCTAATACAGAGCCTGGACCATAGTAAGTGGTCAGTGAATATTGGAGAATGGACAGATGGATTAACGAGTGGGTGGATGAACGGACGAATGGAAAGTTCGATGGATAGGTGGAAGGACGGGTGGAATTTTGGATGGACAGATGGGTAGATTGTTGAATGGATGGATGGCTTATGGATGGTTGAACTGATGAATGTATGGGTGGATGTGTGGAAGGATGGATGGATGGATAGATGGGTGGATGGATGGATGGAAGTATGGTTGGGTAGACATATTTTTCTTCCTTGCCATGCTAGCATTAAAAACCAATAATTAAAAAATGTATATTTCTGAGAAAGGTTAATAATGGGGTGAAAATAATACCCTAGGCTCTCAAAAATCATTAATTTTGAGACTCCTTCTATCCATATCCTCTCCTCCAGGTATTTCTTGGAAATGCACAATATCATTTTAAATGCTCTGATAAGTCCTGCAACAAAGAAACATTTCACTTTGTTTAACCCAGAGTTTGCCAATCCTATTCAATGATAAATTTTTGTTTTTCTTCAGAAGCACCGCTTAACATAGCCTTGATCTACTCCTCTATGGCACAACCTTGTGAATAGGTATAAAACATCTTCAGAATGTTTTTACGTGGCAGTCCTTTATTTGAACTGCTCCCATGATGCAAAACTCACTTTGTGTGTGTGTGTGTGTGTGTGTGTGTGTCTTCTGATACTATGGAAATGTTACACGCTCATCTTCCTAGTGATGAACTTGCTGTGTGACCATGGCGACAACTCTCTTCCCTTCTGGCATCCAGTTTATCATCTATAAAAAGAAGAGCATGATGGACTTGGAAGAGAACTTGAAGTTCTCTTTCAGTTCCAGCCTGGCTAGACTCCATGATGCTGCCTGCTTCCCAAGGGATGCCTCTGTATATGGTGCACCTACTGGGTACCCAACAAGCCCTGGTGGCACAGTGGTTAAATGCTCGGCTGCTAACTGAAAGGTCAGCAGTTAGAACTCACCAACCACTCCATGGGAGAAAGATGTGGCAGTCTGCTTCTGTAAGATTTACAGCCTCGGAAACCCTATGGGGCAGTTCTACTCCGTCCTATAGTGTCGCTATGAGTCAAAATTGACTCAACCACAACATGTTTGGTTTTATTTCTTTCCACTGTGTATCCACCTTGGGCTTCCTTCTCTCCTGAGATACCTGCTCATCCCACTTGTCTAAGGGAAGGACATACCATGAAGGGGTAATTTACCCACATCTGCTCCAGATGTTTGGATACCTTGATGCTCTGACTTAATTTTCCATACCACCCCCGGCTCCTGGCAGGGAAGGCACGGGTATCTTCCTAACACGGCCCAGCCCTGCAGGGGCAGTCAGCTCCCAGCACCACTGCTCTGCTCCCCGCTCGGTGCCCACCCAGAGCCAATGCAATCATCACTGTGTTCTGACTGCAGCCACTCATTTCCCTGCTCCAGGCCCTCCTCTGCCTCTCTGGGCTTGGTGGTGGTGGCTGAGCTTCAGGAATTGGTCCACCTGATTGTTCCAAAAGCTGATAGCAGCAACAGTATTTTGATCATCATCTCTACACTCCTAATTCTCTGTGCCTGGAAACTGAGGGCCTGGCTCCCTCCACAGAGATTCCCAGACCCCTCACTGAGGGCCCCTAATATGGTGGAGCCCTCATCCCCACCACTACCAAGCGGAATCTGCATGCAACCCCCATGACTTGAACAGAGCCAGGGAATTGAATTCGGTGAATGGAATGAAACCCTGACACCTAAAAGCCATGTCCCCAGGACTCCCCCAAATCCCAGCTTGCCTGAGGCCTCCTGCCTGGAGGAGGAGAGCAGTGGGGAAGACAGTACTAGCACAGTCTGACACATAGTAGGTACTCAGCAAATACCACATTTCATTCCATCTAATGGCCCAAGGAGTTTGCAATTGACTGCTAACCTAAAAGTTGGCGGTTTGAACCTACCCAGTAGTTCTGTGGAACAAAGGCCTGGCAAACTGCTTCTGTAAAGATTACTGCCAAGAAAGCCCCATGGCTTTTTGTTAACTCTTGACCCTCATGGAGTCGCCATGAGTCAGAGTCAGCTCAACCACCAAAGTTTTGATTTTTTTTTTTCAATATGTCATTAGCGTCCCGGGGTGATGCAAATGGTTAACATGCTTGGTTGCTAACCAAAAGGTTGGAGGTTCAAGTCCACCTAAAGGTGCCTTGGAAGAAGAAAGGTCTAGTGATCTACTTTAGAAAAATCAGCTGCTGAAAACCCTATGGAGCACAGTTCTGCTCTGACATGAGGGTCGCTATCAGTAAGAATCGGCTGGATGGCAAATGTCTTTGTTATATATTCATATTACCTGAGTGTTAAGAAAAGCATGCTTTTGGTGGCTGTCTTAGTTATCCAGTACTGCTATAACAGAAATCCCACAAATAGATGGCTTTAACAAAGAGAAATTTATTCTCTCACAGTCTAGGGGGCAAGAAGTCTGAATTCAGGGTGCCAGCGCCAGGGGAAGGACTTTCCTTTCTCTGTCGGCTCTGGGGGAAGGTCCTTATCATCAGTCTTCTCTGGTCAAGGGGATTCTCACCACAGGGACCCCAGGTCCAAAAGACGCACTATTTTCCTTGCTCTTGTTTCTTGGTAATATGAGGTCCCCATGTCTCTCTGCTTGCTTCTCTTATATCTCAAAAGAAATGGACTTAAATCACAGCCTAATCTTGTAGATTGAGTACTACTTCATTAAGGTAACTGTCACTAATCCCACCTCACTAACATCACAGAGGTAGGATTTACAACACATAGGAAAATCATGTCAGATGACAAAATAGTGGACAATCACACAGTACTAGGAATCATAGACTAGCCAAGTTGACACACATTTTTGGGAGATGCAATGCAGTCAATAACAGTGGCCTTCCTCCCTGTTTTCTTTAAAGCATCATTATAACCCCAGTGTCACTTAGCTCCTTGACAAGCTGCTAAGTGAATAAATGAGTGAATGAATGCATATGCTTGGGTGTGCAGGTGAGACTGAGCTACATAAGCATGTGTTTTTGGAAACATGCAGAGGAAAAATGAGAAATGAATCACTTTAGAGATCACGTATCCGTACCTTCTGTCTCCCAGAAGAGGAAACCAAGGCTCTGAGAGGTTCTGGAAATTTCCCAAGGTAGTAGAGCCTGCAAGTGGACTCTAGTCCAAGCCCCCGACCATTATCCCTGGCATTTCCCCTTCAGGCTCATAGAGCCACCTGGCAAGATTTATAGCTTTGTCTCGATAGGAGACACTAGAGGTAGTGGTGATTCAGCGGTAGAATCTTCACCTTCCATGTGGGAGACCCGGATTCGATTCCCTGACCGTGCACCTCGTGCAGCCACCACCCATCTGTCCTTTCAGGCTTATGTGTTGCTGTGATGCTGAACAGGTTTCAGCGGAGCTTCCAGACCAAGACAGACTTGGAACAAAGGCCTGGTGATCTACTTCTGAAAATGTGCGCATGAAAACCCTATGCATCACAACAGTCTGATCTGCAGCTGATCATGGGGATGGTGCAGGACCGGGCGGTATTTTGTTCCATTGTGCATGGGATCACTATGAGTCAGGGCCAACTCCATGGCAGCTAGCAACAACAACACAATAGGGAATGTGGGGGGAACCAAGGATCAGGGAGGTGAAGCCATTTGTCCAAAGTCACACAGCCAACACTCTGACAGTAAATACATTTCGACAAGGATTTCACCAGTCCAAATGTCCTGGGCCAATGTCCAGTTGTCTGTGGCGCCAATGACCAAGGGCAGACTGATCCCAGGTTGAACGCTGCACTCTTTTCCCCAAAGAAATTGCTTCCAAAGGCAGAGGTGGCAACTACCTCAGCCTCCGAGGCCTCAGACCTGGCCCCATTATTATTCCTCTTGGTGTAATAAATACATTTTAAGAGAAACAGACGCCGGAACAGTTGGACAGGAAGGGCCCAGGCATGTGAAGAGGAATCTGGCTTGTGAAAATCTGTCTATTTGCCAGACGGTGAACAATATGGTGCAGCCAGCCAGGTCTGGGTCCGGCTGCCAGGCAGGATAATCGGGCCTCCCAACTGTGTCCTGCTGGTCCTTCCAGGCCACTGTTCTCAGACTCCCAAATGGGCATCCAGGATGCTGAAGGCTGCAATGTGGTGGGCTTGCTCATCTGGAAAGCCAGCACTGTATTGAGAGCCAGCACTGTTTAGAGAATGACAGGGCTGGGACAGGGCATCTTCTAACTCAGACCTTCAATGCATGGCCCTTCCCTTCCCAATATTGGTCTCGCTCTCTCTTGGTGTTTGTTACTTGAAAGCAGCTACCTTGATGCCTTACCCTGTGACATTGTGATTGGAAAGGGTCTCCTCACTGCCTTTCCTGCCAGGGGAGCATCTCCGTCACTCTCCTTCTCTGCACTGCCATCCTGAGAGGAAGAAAGAAATGTTGGCTCATTTACAAAAGGTGCCGTGGCTGCTGCAGGTGCAGCCTCCAGCTTCAGTGAAGCAGAGATGCCTAGAGCAGGGTTTTGTCTACCAGGACCTTCCTCCCTACACCCTCTCCCTTTGCCTAATTTCATAGACCTGCTGCTTTGGGGCAGAGGAAAGAAAATATAACACTCAATGTATGACCTCAAATCACCCCATTTTTCAGAGGAGAAAGTAGAGGCTCTAGGAAGGGACAGGACTTGCCCAAAGTCACACAGCTCCTGAACGGTTAGTGCTGGGGGTTGACCCAGGGATGCCTGATTCTGATTTCTCTCCTCTTTCTGCTCATTACAGCTGCCTCCCTAGGAACACACTAATAAGCCTCCTCTAGGAAGAAAGGAAGGAGCCCTGGTGGTGCAATGGTTAAGCACTCAGTTGCTAACTGAAAAGTTTCATGGTTCAAACCCACCCAGTGGCTCTGCAGGAGAAAGACCTGGCGATCTGCTTCCGTAAAGATGACAGCCAAGAAGACTGTATGGGGCATTTGGGTTCGAGAGTGACCCCATGGGTCACGATGAGTCAGGATCGACTAGATAGTACACAACAACAGGAAGAAAGGCTTGGCCATCTGCTTCCAAAAATTAGCCAGTGAAAATCCTATGGATCACAACAGAATATTGCCTGATATAGTGCAGGGAGTTGAGTCCCCTAGGTTGGAAGGCACTCAAAACAACAGACCATCAGTTGCTCTTGTGTTGCAACAATGGACTGAAGCATGCCAATGATGGTGAGGATGGCATGGGACCAGGTGACATTTTGTTCTGTTGTACATGGGATTGCCATGAATCAGAGCTGACGCAACCCAGCTAACAACAGTCTCCAAAGCACTGGATGGGTATGAGGATACTCAGCCCTGCCTGTGGTCGCAGGCAAAGTGGTGGGGGGGGGAGTTATTTAGGGATGAACTAATACCAAGAACCTTTCTTCCTCACCCTGATGTCTTGCATCCTTTCCCTAGCTGACCAACAGAGGGCGATTAACCATATAATAGGCTTTTCCCCGCAGATCTGACTTCAAGTATTCTTTTCCACTGTCAACCAAAAAGGAAAAAATTCTGTCCTGAAAAGTCAAAATTTCTACACCCAAATTATATTTCTCCAAGGCACCCTCACTCCCAGAGGTAGTACAAAATTGCATTATATGGTTGTGTACCCTGATTTTTTTTGGGGGGGGGGAAACTGTTGTTTTCTAAAATAATAATGATAGTAGTTTCACTGCCTACCATTTATCGAGGACTTACGGTATTTGGTAGTCTGCTTCCTTAGAGATTTACAGCCTTGGAAATTCTAGAGGTCACCACGAGTCAGAGTTGACTCTGTAGCAGTGGGTTTGGTTTTTCGGTATGCTATTCCAAGCCTTGCACCAAGCAAGAACTGTACGTGCATCAACTTATTTAATCTTCCAGCACCCCTATGAGATTGCTTCCATCATTACCATGCTATAGTAAAAATAAGGGATGGCAAGCTTTTGTCAGTGTTCCAAGGCCACACAATTAGAAAGGGGCAGCACTGGGATTCAGTCTCAGCTTCCTGACTGTGTGCTGGATTCTCTACCTGACACCACTGAGTCTCCATTCCTCCCTCCATTGGGTTGGAGAGGCCAGAAAACCAAGAAAGATATTTCCAGACTCCCTTGCAGCTAGAGTTCTGGATGCAGACTTGTTTCTGCCAATGAGATTCAGGAAGTGACGCCACTCGCTGGTGCCTTGTGGCTCCTGCTGTTGGCAAGGATGATCATAGAAACATGAGTTTTTCTGGCAACAGCAATCCCATTTCCTTCTCTCACATCGTGGGTATCGAGAGGCAGTGTTATTGAAAAACGGGAAGCTTGTTGCTTCCAGCGTAACTCCAGCAGTAGTTTCCCAGGTGCCTTGGTTCTGTATTTTCTTGGAGCCATCCAGGAGGTCCAATCTTGAACTTGCTCCTTTTTTTACTTTAGTGGTTTTGTAAGCACCTAATTTCCTGTGTTAAAGCCCTTCCTGCTTAAAATAGCTGGGCTGGCTTTTGACTCCTGCATAAAACCTGGACTGATAACACTTTGTGACATCAGGCAAACCAGTCCTGGTTTCTCGGCCTCATTTTCCTCATCTGTGAAACTTATGATGTCACAAGGGTGCTGAAATGAGTGAGTGGAAGCAAAAGGGCATTCCAACCATAAAGTGTTCTGTGTGAGTTGGGTACTCACCCTCACAGGGGAACATGGAACACAGTTTCTGCAGTAACTGATACATTTAAAAAAAAAAAAAAAAAACAGTTGCCATGGAGTCATGGCAATTGTGACTCATGGTGACCCCACACATATCAGAGGAGAATTGTGCTCCATAAGCTTTTCAATAGTTGATTTTTCAGAAGTAGATTGGCAGACTTTTCTTCCAAGGAGCCTCTGGGTGAACTCAAACCTCCAACCTTTCAGTTAGTAGCTGAGCTCATTAGCCATTTACACCACGCAGGGACTTTCAACTGATGACCCATACTCATCTTTCACTCCGAAGCCTTTTCCAGAACCTGGTGTCCAATCACCCTGCCAAAGACTCGGAGAGCAGCTGGGGTTGAGAACTAGAGGGGAGCACTGGTTGTGACTCATGTCGGCTCATGATCTCCTCAATTATATTGCATTACCTGCATCACCTCGCCTGAGATCCTTACTGTGACACTGCAGGGGAGCTGCTGACAAGAGCTGTACAACCCTTGTCTTTCTGTCTCACAGAGGGGCATTCCAGGATGCTCCAGGAATAAGATCCACCCTCACTTTTCTTGAGATGTTGCAGCCTCTAGAAGTTGACAGCATTGATCGGCACACTCTGGGGTCTTCCTTGCTTATAGAGAAACAGTTCTGAGGGAGAGGGCTGAAGGAAGGGAACCAGATTGCCATCAGGATACATTCACCTTCGTCAGATTGACTTTTATGTCAGAGAAGCTGGACTTGAGGGAGAGTTGGGAGGGCCTGGAAGCCAGTGGATTCATTCCTCCATTCAATCATCATTTTTGAGCCGGGACTTCGAACGAGTTCTTCCTGGTTCAGTCACGGCTGAGGAAGTGTCACTGGATCAGACCAGAAGTTTTAAAATTTGGGTGAACCATAATGGTAAAAATTATGTGTCGAAGCCCTGCTAGAAACTTAATTTCCCTCCTAGTAAACAAGGGCAGCGTACACATTACATAGCAACCAAATCTCTTGTCCATTGGATTTTGAGTGGAGCCTGAAACAGTGGTGCCCCACTCAAAGATGGGGACGCCCTGCTCAAAGATGGTGGTCAACCATGTTGCTTTAAATGTGTGTGGCTCTCCAGGGTCCTGCCAATAATCCAGTCTCGCACATCAGTCTCCTGAAAGACTTCACTACTCCACTTTTGAGTCTCTCATTCCAGGGCTTTGACCCATAATTTTTCCTGTTCTGGTTACCATGCCAAATCACCCAAACTGTAAAAATTTGAGTCTGTTTCTTTTTCACTCCATTGGCCACGACAGAACCTGTGTGAACTGGTTCTAAGCCCTGTTTTGAACACCTACTATGTGTCTGGCCCTGTGCTGGCCCTGAGGATTCAACAGTAAATTGGTCAAGCATGAAGCCTGCCCTCACTGAGCTGATGGTGTCTCAGGGAAGAGAGAAGTGAGCATACATTTATACATAAGAGTGATTAGTGCTGAGCTAAGGGAAGCAAAGGTGGCTGTGTAAGTCCAGGGAAGCTAACTGACCCAGCCTAGGCAGGTGGTCATGGAAGGCTGCCTGGAGGAGGTGACATCTAAATTGAGACCTGAGGAATGTAGGAATTTTTTAGGCAAAAGGGGAAGAGGTGAGGTTTGGGAAAGAGTGTTCTCAGCATCCAGGGAAGCAGCTTGAGTGAAGGCTCTGGAATGAGATGAGTTTATCCAAGGACTCAGAGTTGTTCAGAGTGGCCAGGCAAGGAGTGAGGGGGAAGTGTCAGAGTCATACCTCACAGGGTCCTGTAGACCAGGGGGAGGAGCACAACTTGTTATAAGGGTACTGGGGAGTCATGGAAGGGTGTTGAGCAAGGGAAAGTGCTCTGGTTTTCTATGTTGTCCCAAAACTTACTGGATTAAAACAATACTCATTTTATTATTGTCTCTCACCATTCTGGTGGTGGACCAGACTCAGTGTCTTAGTTACCTAGTGCTGCCATAATAAAAAAAAAAATACCATAAGTGGATGGCTTTAAAGAACAGAAATTTATTTTCTCACAGTTCAGGAGGCTAGAAGTTGGAATTCAGGACGTGGCTCTAGGGGAAGGTCTTTCTCTGACTATTTCAGCTTCTAGTGGCCGGCAATCCTCAGAGATCCTGGTCGTTTAGATGTATTTGTTTGAGTACCAGTGTTCAAGTCTTTTCTGTACATGTGTAGGAATGGAATTGCTAGGTCATATGGTAATTCATGGTGAAGAAATTGAAATTGTCAAGGATTTCACTCTACTTAGATCAACAATCAATGCCCGTGGAAGCAGCAATCAAGAAATCAAAGGACGTATTGCATTGGGTCAATCTGTTGCAAAAGACCTGTTTAAAGT
This sequence comes from Dugong dugon, assembly GCA_030035585.1. Classification (NCBI taxonomy): domain Eukaryota; kingdom Metazoa; phylum Chordata; class Mammalia; order Sirenia; family Dugongidae; genus Dugong; species Dugong dugon. Next base: position 25,939,629 of record CM057476.1, on the reverse strand, counting down.
TTCAAAAAGCAAAGAGGTCACTTCCAAACAGTCAGGTGCTCCTGACCCAATTGCCTCATCTGCATGCAAATCCTGGGCAGTGAAAAAGGAAGACAGAAGAAAAATTGATGTATTTGAATTGTGGTATTGGTGAAGAATATTGAACATTTCCTGGACCACTAGAAGGAACAAATCAGTCTTAGAAGAAATACAACCAAAATGCTCCTTAGAAGAGAGGATGGCGAGACTTCATTTTGCTTTCTTTGGCCACGTCATCAGGAAAGACCAATTGCTAGAAAAGGACATCATGTTTGGTAAAGTAGAGCGTCAGTAAAAATGAGGGAAACCATCAAAGAGATACACTGACACAAAGCCATGACAATGGACTCAAACATACCATCCATCATGAAGATGGTGCAGGATCTGGCAACGTTTCGTTCTGCTATACATCAGCTCACCATGAGTCGGAGCTAACTCGACTGCAATTAGCAACAACAACAACATGGTAATTCTGTGTTTAACTTCTTGAGGATTCACCAAATTATTTTCCACAGCAGATATACCATTTTAAATTCCCACTGGCAGTAAGCCAGGATTCCAATATCTCCACATCCCCAGATCAGAAAAATATATGAAAGATCATAAAAATATATTCCAACTGCCATCTTCACCAATTTTATTCTACCTTCTGGCACAAAAACAAATGCATATATTGAAATCTCTCTCTTACGATAGAATCAATCTGAGATTTCAGAGCTGGGGTGAACGTTGAGACTCACCGGTCTGTCTTCTTCCTTGAAAAGATTTGGAAACTGAGGGTTAGGGGGTACCCAGGGTTACACAATGAGGCAGGACAACGCCAGGAGCAGATCGTGGGTCTTTTCACCGCTGCCCTGAGCTCTTTCACTGGTCTCTGTTTCAACTTCAAAGTCCAGGACCATCACTTCTGCTATAATGCTTGTTTTGAAACACGAATTTGTTCCAACATGACTGATACTATGAAGGAAACGGTTGAGCATAACATAAACTTCATGTTGGCTTATGTGCAATTTCGTCCACGAGAAATGTTAATTCAGGAAACTGCGCCCAGCTGAACCGAGCTGCTTAGGAATTGTGGTTGTTGGGTGCCATTGAATTGATTTCAACTCATAGTGACCCCATGTGTTACTGAATAGAATGACCCCATAGGGTTTCCTAGACTGTAATCTTTACGGGAGCAGATTGCCAGGTCTTTCTCCTGAGGAACCACTGGGTAGGTTTGAACCACCAACCTTTTGGTTAGCAGCCAAGTACTTAACTGTTGAGCCACCAGGGATACACAAAACACACACACATACACCTCAAACATCTACAGTGACCTCAGTTTACTCTGTGTGCTATAAACCATGTGTACGGTTTGATTTCAGATCATCCTTCTTCCATCACGCATGATAACTCAAGCTGCAACCTCTCTGACATCCACTTACACAAGGAAACTTCAGGTCTTTTTCATTGTAAAATGCCACATTTGCTGCATTATTTCTGTAATTCTTAATCACTGGAGAGGTGTAAAAACCGTGCTAACATTTTTGTTTAGATTCTTATCTTTTTTTTTTTTTAATGTGTTATTGATGACAGTGTTGAGTGCTGACCCCCTGGCCCATTTTTTCCATGAACCCTGCTGTTTTACTGTGTGATTCTGAATAGTGCATGGTGATATTTAGGGACACATATGTCGCCTTAGAGCAGAAGTGACCATGTGCACTGCTTGGTACGATGTCGTTGTTGTTAGTCGCCGTCCAGTTGATTCCACATCATGGCGACCCCAAGTGTGCATTCAACTGCACTCTGTAGGGTTTTCAAGGGTGTGATCTTTCAGAAGCAGGTCACCAGGTCTTATTTCTGAGATGTCTCTGAGTGGGTTTGAACTGCCAATCTTTTGGTTGGTAGTCCAGTGCATAACCGTTTGCTCCACCCAGGGACTCCTACTTGGCACAACAGTGGCCAGAAAAGCACAAGAGAGACGGTATTAAGATTTGATCGCAGAGCCCTGTGATGGCTAGGTGGCCACGTTCATCCCACTGTGGACCCCAAGGAATCTACCCTTCTATCTGCCCATTTTATCACATCAGTCAGCCAAACTCTTACCAGTACTCCTGTGGGAAAACCCAACAGTAACTTGGAATGAGTGGTAGGGAATTATTTTCTTTGTCTCATTAGGGCTGACCTAGATCCCAAAGTCAAGGCTGCAGGGGGGCTGATCTCAGCTCTAACAAACCACAGCCTTCAGAAAAGAGAGAGGCTAAGTACGTTAGGTAGTGAGACCCTTGTCATGAGAGACATACAAGCAGATACTGGTTGTATGTTCAGTTGGTGGAGAAGTTATCAAGGGGATTTATGCTTCCTACAGGGTTGGATGAAATAATGATTTCCAAACCCTCAGAGCAGTCTAAAGAATAAGATTCTGGGCCCCCACCTCAGACCTATGAAACTAGAATCTTTGGAAGTAGGATCTAGGAATCACATTTTAATGCCTCCTCCACCGATGTCCATACACAGGGTGAAAATTAGGTGGCCGACCCAACCATGGTCTAGGTATGGAAAATTCTGGATGATACAATATCGAAGGTCTCTTCGCATTTTCAATTGTGTGATGCTCTGTCTTAGGCTGAACATCCATTCCCAGTGGTCTTTCTGAGACACCAAGCAGGTTTCACGAGACTCCAGAGGCCTCCGCTGAGTGACCGGTGTTGAGGAAAGATTTCCCCTCCCCCTCCAGACTTTTCATCCCAACAGGTAGGAATCTGGGCTCTTGAACATTTGGCCTTCCTCATGGGACATTCAGCAGAACTCTTCCAGGGAAAAATGTGGTGGGTGTTGGCCAAAGTTTGCAAATGAAATGGAGAGAAAGTGTAACATATCTTCTAGAGTGCGGGCCCACCGTCTTTGCTGTAGTAATCAAGATGCCAAAAGTATCCACAGCAGATTCCTTTACCCTTAACAAAGCTCATTGAAATGCATTAAAGCAGATGGCTTTCCCCATGTCTAGAAGTGGGTGGGTGGGGGGACAACCTGCTTGGGTTAAGGATTGTTATGAAGATTCTTACTCACTTGAGTGTGAGCTCCTTGGGGACCAGAATGATTTTATTGTTTCTGTATCTGTAGTGCCTCAAAAACCTCCAGGTGTCTGTTAGTTTGTCGTACTGTGGGGGCTTGCGTGTTGCTGTGATGCTGGAAGCTATGCCACCAGTATTCAAATACCAGCAGGGTCACCCATGGCAGACAGGTTTCAGATGAGCTTCTAGACTAAGACAGACTAGGAAGAAGGACCTGGCAGTCTACTTCTGAAAAGATTTAGCCAGTGAAAACCTTATGAATGGTACCGGAACATTGTTTGATACAGTGCCAGAAGATGAGCCCCTCAGGTTGGAAGACACTCAAAAGACGGCTGGGGAAGAGCTGCCTCCTCAAAGTAGATTCAACCTTAATGATGTGGACAGAGTTAAACTTTCTGGACCTGCATCTGCTGATGTGGCCTGACTCAAAATGAGAAGAAACAGTTGCAAACATCCATTAATAATCAGAATGTGGATTGTACGAACTATGAATCTAGGAAAACTGGAAGTCGTCACAAGTAAAATGGAACACATAAACATTGATATCTTAGGCATTCGTGAGCTGAAATGGACTGGCATTGGCCATTTTGAATTGGACAATCATATATGGTCTACTATACTGGGAATGACAACTTGAAGAGGAATGGCATTGCCTTCATCATCAAGAAGAACATTTCAAGATCCATCCTGAAGTACAATGCTGTCAGTGATAGGATAATATCCATACACCTATAAGGAAGACCAGTTAATAGGACTATTATTCAAATTTACACACCAACCACTATGGCAAAAGATGAAGACATGGAAGATTTTTACCAGCTTCTTCAGTCTGAAATTGATCGAACATGCAATGAGGATGCATTGATAATTACTGGTGATTGGAATGTGAAAGTTTGAAATGAAGAAGCATCGCTACTTGGAAAATATGGCCTGGGTGATAGAAACGATGCTGGAGATCACATGATAGAATTTTTCAAGACCAACAATTTCTTCATTGCAAATACCTTTTTTCACCAACATAAATGGCGACTGTACACGTGGACCTTGCCAGATGGAATATACAGGAATCAAATCAACTACATCTATGGGAAGAGACGATGGAAAAGCTCAATATCATCAGTCAGAGCAAGGCCAGGGGCCAATTGCAGAACAGAGTATCAATTGCTCATATGCAAGTTCAAGTTGAAACTGAAGAAATTTAGAACAAGTCGACAAGACCCAAAGTATATCCCACCTGAATTTAAAGACCATCTCAAGAATAGATTTGACGCGTTGAACACTAATGACCAGATAGACCAGATGAGTCGTGGAATGACATCAAGGACATCATACATGATGAAAGCAAGAGGTCATTAAAAAGATAGGAAAGAAATAAAAGACCAAAATGGACGTCGGAAGAGACTCTGAAACTTGCTCTTGAATGATGAGCAGCCAAAGCAAAAGGAAGAAATGAGGTAAAAGAGTTGAACAGAAGATTTCAAAGGGAATTTCGAGAAGACAAAGTAAAGTATTATAATGACATGTGCAAAGACTTGGAGATGGAAAACCAAAAGGGAAGAACATGCTGTGCATTTCTCAAGCTGAAAGAACTGAAGAAAAAAATTCAAGACTCAAAGGATTCTTTGGGGAAAATACTAAATGACTCGGAAGCATCAAAAGAAGATGGAAGGAATACACAGAGTCACTATAACAAAAAGAATTGGTTGACTTTCGATCATTTCAGGGGGTACCATATGATCAGGAACCGACGGTACTGAAGGACAAAGTCCAAGCTGCACTGAAGGCACTGGTGAAAAACAAGGCTTCAGGAATTGACAGAATACCAATTGAGATGTTTCAACAAATGGATGAAGCACTGGAAGTACACACTCGTCCATGCCAAGGGATTTGGAAGACAGCTACCTGGCCAACCAAGTGGAAGAGATCTATATTTATGCCTATTCCCAAGAATGCTGATCCCATCAAGAAGAATATGGCATCAGGAGTGGAGGAAGATTCATTAACAACCTACGTTATGCAGATGACACAACCTTGCTTGCTGAAAGTGAAGAGGACTTGAGGCACTTACTGATGAAGATCAAAGACCACAGCCTTCAGTATGGATTATACCTCAACAAAAAGAAAATGAAAATCCTCACAACTGGACCCATAAGCAACATTATGATAAACGGAGAAAAGACTGAAGTTGTCAAGGATTTCATTTTACTTGGATCCACAATCAACAACCATGGAAGCAGCAGTGAAGAAATCAAAAGACGCATTACATTGGGCAAATCTGCTGCAAAAGATCTCTTTAAAGTGTCGAAAAGCAAAGATGTCACCTAGAAGACTAAGGTGCACCTGACCCAAGCCATGGTGTTTTCAATCACTTCCTATGCATGTGAAAGCTGGATGATAAATAAAGAAGACGAAATGACGCCTTTGAATTGTAGTGTTGGAGAAGAATATTGAATATATCATGGACTGCCAAAAGAATGAACAAATCTGTCTTGGAAGAAGCACAGCCAGAATGTTCCTTAAAAGCAAAGATGGCAAGACTACTTCTTACATACTTTGGACATGTCATCAGGAGGCATCAGTCCCTGGAGAAGGACATCATGCTCGGTAAAGTAGAGGGTCAGCGAAAAAGAGGAAGACCCTCAGTGAGATGGATTGACACAGTGGCTGCAACAAGGGGCTTAAGCATAACAAGGATTGTGAGGATAGCACAGGACTGTTCTGTTGTACGTGGGGTCACTATGAGTCAGAACCTACTTGATGGCACCTAACAGCAGTAACAACAACAGTGCCTCAAAGGGTACTGGGCCCAGGGGATGGGCTTAAGTGAGTGTCTGTTGAATACACAAATAAATGATCGATTTAAATAGTGAATAGGAAAGAGTCTGCTACAGTGTCGGGTATAAATTGCTCAGCTTAAAGACATATCTTTATGGTGAGTCCTGAATCACTAGTCAGGAGTCTGGATTATTAGTCTAGCTTCACCTTTAACACACTGTGAGACAATGGGCCAATCCCTTTCTCTTTCTACATCTCAGTTTCCCCATCTGTAAAATGAACGTCTTTCCAATTCAGACATTTTATGAAATGGATGAGACATTTAGCTTTCCTTCAAAAGATGTGATGTGTAAAGACAATGACACACCGCTATACCCCCACTGGAATGTCTACGATTATAAAGACTGACAGCGCCAAATGTTCGTGAGGGTGTAGAGGCACTGGAACGCACATTGCTAGTGAGATTGTAAAATTGTACAACGACTTGGCGAGGGGAACTATAAGATTTCTTATAAAACTCAACATAACCCAGTAATTTAACTCTTAAGTATTTACCGAGACAAATGAAAACATATGTTCACAAAAAGACTTGTACAAGAATGTTCATAGCAGCTTTATTGATAGAATCTAAAAACTGGAAGCAGTCCAATGACCATCAACAGGAGAATGGATAAATGAGTTGTGGTATACTCACACACTGTAATTCAACACAATAAAAAGGACCAACTAGTGCTACATGTAATAAAATAGATAAATCTCCAAAACTTTATGTTGAATGAAAGAAGTCGGACACAAAAGAATACAAGTTATGTGATTCCAATTATATGAAGTTCTAAAACAAACAAAATTAATCCATGGTGGGAAAAAAATCAGAGCACTGTTTACCTCTGTGGATAGGGATGGGGATTGGGTGAAAAGGGACATGAGGAGACTTTCTGGGCAATAGTAATGATCTATATCCCAATAGGAGTTTAGGTTACATAGGTGTTTGCATTTGGCAAAACTCAGTGGATATACACTTAAGATTTGTGCATTTCATTGTATGTAAATTGTACATGCACCACCCATCTATTGGTTTGTTGTACTGTAGTGGCTTGCTTGTTGCTGTGATGCTGGAAGTTATGCCACTGGTATTTCAAATACCAGCAGGGTCACCCATGGTGGACAGGTTTCAGTGGAGCTTCCAGACTAAGACAGACTTAGAAGAAAGGCCTGGTGATCTACTTCCAAAAATTAGCCAGTGAAAATCCTATGGATCACAAAAGAATATTGTCCCATATAGTGCTGGAAGATGACCCCAAACATATCAATGATCCTGAAGATGGCACAAGACCAGGCTATGTTTCGTTCCATTATACATAAGGTCACCATGAGTTGGAACTGACTCCAGGGCAACTAACAACATTAATAACAACAAATTTTGCATAAAACTGTAGACAAATATTGATATCTGTATTGCTGAAGTGTTTGCTTTGAAATGCTTCAAAAAATAAGATGGATTAATGGATGGTTGTTGTTGTTAGGTGCCACTGAGTGACCCAAAGTGACAGAATAGAATGACCCCATAGGGTTTTCTTGGCTGTAATCTTTACGGAAACAGATCACCAGGTCTTTCTCCCATGGAGCCACTGGGTGGGTTCACACAGCCGACCTTTCTGTTAGCAGTTCAGTGCTTAACTGTTGTGCCACAGGGCTCCTAATGGATAGTCAGAGGATGAATATGCTTTCTGTATCACATGTCTATCCTTGGCTTAGCCAGCATGTGACTTACCTAGAGGAGCCCCATGAGCATTAGTGAGGTCAGCCTGGAGCCAGCAAGGTCCCCTCCTGTCTGGGACTGTGCAGCTCAGAGCTATCCACCTCCACCAGCCAAGCCCCCAGAGCCTCACTGCCCAGCAACTGTTCATCTTCCAATAACTGGGGTATCTCAGTGAGAGACCTGTGAAGGGACCAGCTGGCTCCCAGGGTCCTGGCTAACCCAGCCGTCTGCTGTTTCTTCACAACCAGATCCCCTTCCTATATAAACAAGAAGCTGAGCTCAGGATCTGGCTGTGATTATGGCAGAGCAAAGGAATTCTCCAGCCCCGGAAGAGCCCTTCTTGATGCTGGCATCTTGCCCTAACCCCCCATGGTAGCCTCTCAGACATCAATTAACCACAGTGAATTGAAGGTCAAAGTCATGTAGCAGGTACTGGGCTTGGGCTGCACTCCTAGAGATGAATCCAAGCTAAACTTGTACCAGCTTATTTCATTGGGTCCTCTGAGGTAGATAATAAAACCAAAACCAAACCAGTTGCTGTTGAGTCGATTCTGACTCATGGCGACCCCTTGTGTGCAGAGTAGAACTGTTCCGTAGAGTTTTCAGGGCTGTGACCTTTTAGAAGCAGATTGCTAGGCCTTTCTTCTGAGAAACTTCTGGTGGGTTCCAACCACTAGCCTTTCCGTTAGTACTTCTTGAGTGCTTAAACGCTTGTGTCATCCAGGGACTCCTGAGGTGGGTAATAGGAGTCCCATTTTTCAGATGAGGAAACTGAGGTCAGGAAACATTTTTAAAAACCAGTTCTTATGAACGACTTACTGTGTGTAAAATCCTGTGCTAGGCTCTCTACCTACTTCAGGTACTTGTACAACGGCCCTGTAAGATAGGTACTGCCTATCATTCCCGTATTACAGATAGTAAAACTAAGGTTTGCTGAGGGAAGTGACTCAGCTAGGAAGTGGAAGAACCAGGATTTGAACCTATGACTCTGGAGCCTTGGCATTTAATGTCACGCTCACCTTTTGAGGTGTAGCTCTTCATTCAGTTCGAATGGCGGAATGGATTGTGGCTGAGGCCTGTCGGACCCACGGGGCATGCCATTGATATTGATACCTCTGTTACTGATACCTTTAAATCCAAGTTCAAAACCAACCAACCAAACAAACAAACAAAAAAAAAACTTCTCTGTGTTGCCTACAGGAAAAAGGGAAAAGAGGCAGCCAGGCCTATCTTCCTCCTCTGCCCACCCTTCCCTGAGAAAAATCTAGTTGCCATCATGTCGGCTCTGACTCACAGTAACCTCGTTTGTGCCAGAGTAGAATTGCTCCATAGGATTTCAATGCTAGCTTTTTGGAAGTCAATTGACAGGTTATTCTTCCGAGGTGCCTCTGGGTGGACTCGAACCTTCAACCTTTCAGTTAGCAGCCAATCCAGTAAACAGTTTGCACCACCCAGGGACACTCCCCTGCCCAACACTCGCTGTTAAAAAGTCACCCATTACAAACTCCAGGGATGAAGCCATGGGTTTATTGTCACCTTCAGTGGCTTACATCTGGCCATTGCGATCCACGTGGTGCTAATATCACAAAGCTGGGGGGCGGGGTGGAAGAGAGAAAGAGAAGGGAGGGTAAAAGCAATTTTCACCAAATCTTCAAAACGGTTCCACCCACTAAGTCTTGCTGTGTGGAAGATGCCAGATCAGATTAGAGCCACCAGTTGCCACGTGATCCTGTCTTGACTCCACTAACACTCATTAAGCTCCGAAAATCCCTTTTACGGTGTTTAGGACACCTCCGGAGGAGTTTGCTGTGTCAATATTATTCCACCCTTAAATCCTGCTCCAGGCTGCAGTCAACAAGTGGGACTCCGAAGGGTCCTGCGGAGGGAGCTGCGCCAGGGCTTGTGAAGTGCGGCCAAGGGGCTCAGCCAAGGAGCCACTGGGGAGATAATGCCCCTGGCTCTCCCCTGGAAGCCTGCTGCCACTTGGGGCTGCTTAGTGGAACGGGCCGCCAAGGCACACAATTTGGGCTTGGAATCAAACAGACTGCCGGGAGCTGCTTAGAGCCCTGGGCCTGTCTTCCACAGCTGGCCCTCAGGGTTAATCCACTTCATCTCAGATGGGAACTGCAGTGCTCTTGGCTGAGGCTGGGGCCCACGCTCTGCGTTTCCCACCTTGCAGCAGATGAGGGCACGGGTCGCATGAGTCTCCAGCCGCGCTGGTCTCCATTGGTCTCCAGCCAGAGGCCTCTTTGCCCTGGGCATCCTGCCTATGGCCTGCATGCCCAGACTGTTTCTCTATAAATGTATGTATTTGGAGGAGGGAAATCACTCCATGATGGAGCATTGATTATCAGAAATAACTAACCTCTCTGACACATCAGATGCTGCTGCTGTGGGGGAAGCTGTCATTGCTTTATGCTTTTCTTTCTTTTTAATTGAATTCGTTTTTTTTTTTTTCTCTCTCTTCAGGCATTTGTTAGGTTTATTATTTCTTCTTGTATTCCTTCTAATTTAGTTTTCTTTTTTTTTTATTGTACTTTAGATGAAGGTTTACAGAACAAATAGTTTCTCATTAAACAGTTAGTACACAAATTGTTTTATGACAATGGTTAATGACCCCGCAACATGTCAACACTGTCCTTTCCAACCTTGGGTTCCCTATTACCAGCTTTCCTGTCCCCTCCTGCCTTCTAGTCCTTGTCCCTGGACTGTTGTGCCCCATTAGTCTCGTTTTGTTTTATGGGGCTGTGTAATCTTTGGCTGAAGTGTGAACCTTGGGAGTGACTTCATTACTGAGCTAAAAGGGTGTCCAGGGGCCATATTCTCAGGGTTTCTCCAGTCTCTGTCAGGTCAGTAAGTCTGGTCTTTTTTTGTGAGTTAGAATTTTGTTCTACATCTTTGAATTAGCTTATTTTTAAAGTTGATTTGCAAGTTGCACTCTTGGGCTGTGGAAGCAGAAGATGAAGGGCTTAAATATGGAAACTGAAAGCACAGTGCCTGGCCCAGGGTACGGTGGGCATTCATGGCTCCCCAAATATTCCTTGAACACTTTACTGTGTGCCAGGCACTGTCCTAGGCACTGGGGACTCAGCAGGGACCAAGGCCGATGTGGTCCCTGCCACATAGAGCTCACAGTCTAGTTCTCCAACTGTGAGGGGCAAAAAGCTCTGGACCTTCAAAGATATGATTGTGCAATGTCAGCAGGGACTGGCACACAGTAGGCGCTCAGGAAACAGGGAGGGATATGATGATGCAAAGCCTGCAGCACAGTGTCTAGCACATAGCAAGTGCTCAGTTAGCACAAGCGCTCTCTTTCTCTCTCTTTCATTCTTTCTTTGGGAACCTGCGTCCCAGCTCAGTCATTATGCAGCCGTGTGGCCTTGAGACAATCATTTCTCCTCTCTGAGCCTCAGTTTCCACCTCTGTAAAATGGGGCTAAGGAGCCCTGGTGGTACAGTGATTAAAGTGCTCGACTGTTAACCTAAGGGTCGGAGATTCAAACCCACTAGCTGCTCTGCGGGAGAGAAATGTGGTGATCTGCTTCCATAAAGATTACAGCCTTGGAAATCCTATGGCGCAGGTCTACTCTGTCCCATAGGGTCACTAGGAGTAAGAATTGACTCGATGACCACAGGTTTGGTTTTTTTGGTTAAAACAAGGTTTATCATAGTATCTACTACATAGAGCTATTGGAAGGATTTGCTTATCCCACATGGGTTTGTTTGACAGACCGCTGTGGACCACCTGCTATGTGCTGGGTGCTGAGCAATGAAGAGACACAGCCACCCCTCAGAGAGGTAGTGGTCTATTGTGGAGTTAACAGGTAAATATGACACCCTGTCGTCAGTGCTGTGGTAGGGTAACTCTGGGATACTCTGGAAGCCCCAGTGAAGATTCCCTAACGCAGGCTGGCTGGAGGGTGGGGAGAAGCCAGCAAAGACTGCATAGGGCAGGGCTGAACAGCTTAAGTGCCGAATCCAGCATGATGCCTGTTTTTGTATAGCTCACAGGCTAAGAATGTTTTTTTTTTACGTTTTTAAATATTTACAAGAACTCAAGAGGAGAAGCATATTTTGTGACATATGAAAATTATATGACATTCGAATTTTAGTGTTCATCAATAAAGTTTTATTGGAATACAGCCAGGATCATTGGTTTATGTACTGTCTACTGCTGATTTTGCACTACAATGACAGAGTCGAGTCACTGTGACAGAGATGAGACAGTACGGCCTGCAAAGCCAAAAGTATTTACTGTCTGGCTCTTTACAGAAAGTTTCTGAACCTTCTTAGAGGAAGTGATGTGCCAGCCGAGACCTGAGGAGGGGTAGTCAGTCAGTTGAGGGTGGATAGAAGGGGTGAGGAGGAGAGATTTCCTTTACAGGTTGGAGAAAAATCTTGGCACCTTTAAGGAGGATACAATACTGTGCTGTAAACTGCAAAGTGACATGCAAATGTTAGCGAGTATGTAGGATAGTGGAGGATAGACCCATGGGCTATCTGATTAAAGAAAGTACACCTCCCCGCAAAGGCACCACTAATTGCCATAGAGTCTATTTCAGCTCATGGTGATTACGTGTGTCAGAGTAGAACTGTGCTCCACAGGGTTTTCAATGGCGGATTTTTTAGAATAGAACCAGGCCTTTCTTCCAAGGTGCCTCTGAATGGACTCAAACTTCCAACTTTTTGGTTAAGAACGGAGAATGTTAACTGTTTACCAGCACAGTAATCATGATATTAACAACAACAACAAAAAAAAACCCTGTGGCTGTTGAGTCTGTTCTGACTCATGGTGACCCCATGTGTTACAGAGTAGAACTTCTCCATAGGGTTTTCTTGGCTGTAATTTTTACAGAAGTAGATCACCAGCCCTTTCTTCCGTGGCACCACAGGTAGGTTCAAACCATTGACCTTTAGGTTGGTAGTTGAGCGCCAACTGTATGCACTCCCCAGGGACCTTAATAATGATATTAGATCTCGTTTATTAAGTACTTACTATGTCCGAAGAAGTTTCCCTAAAATTTTCACATTCAGTCCTCCAAATGGACCTGAGAGATGGGGACCATTAGCCCCATTTCATGCATGAGAAATCCAGAGCCCAGAGAGGTGAAGGCACCTGGCCAAAGTCACACAGCAAGGCACAGATTGGAACCCCAAGCTGTCCCACTCCCAAATCCATGCCCCAAACCCACGCCAAAACACCCATTTTCTGCCCATACCCTACCATGTTATAAAGTTAAATTAAGTCGAAATTATAAGTTTATTTATAAATGTATAAGCTTATAAGTTAAATTACAAAGTTAAATTTAAAAAATTAAAAATTAAACTGGGCTAGAATACAAAGAAGGATTTTTGCAGCTACCCCTGCCCCATCCTGAACCCTGTGTCCAGTTCTTTCCATCCCAGGCTCCTCTGAAATCTAGCCACATTGCTGGGAAGGAGGGAAGGAAAAAAAAAACAAAAACAAAACAACCCCCTTGCTGTGGAGTCAATTCTGACACATAGCAACCCTGGAGGACAGAATAGAACTGCCCCATAGGGTTTCCAAGGCTGTAATCTTTATGGAAGCTGACTGCCACATCTTTCTCCCCTGGAACTCAAACCACTGACCACCAACTTTCGGTTAGCAGCTGAGTGCTTTAACAACTACACCACCAGGGTTCCCTTGCTGGGAAGGAGAAAGGGGAAAAAAAGGATAGTTTTCCCAGCAAGAGACAGCAGAAGAAAACTCTCTGGAAGGGCGTTAAGATGCGTCCCCAGTGGCGCATTGGAGTTGGCAGCCAGGCTTCCAGCAGCTGTTAGCTGTGCACAGAGTAAACACAGGCGGATGGATGGGTCGGGCTGGGAAGCCACCTTGCCTTACGCGCTCCAAAAGCGAGAGGTGCTGGCAAGGCAGGCTCGCCAGCTGACAGGTGCCAACTAGGCGCAGGGCCTGTGCTTTTGGCTGCTTGGCACCATTTTCACAACATCAGGGCAGCAGTGAGAGCTGGGAGGCACTGTAGGTGGAAGTCCTGACACTTCCTGTCTATGTGTCCTTGGGCAAGCCCGTTCACCTGTCTGAGCCTCAGTTTCCTCATCTGTAAGTGGAGAAATGGAGCCCTGATGGGACAGTGGTTATAGAGCTCGGCTGCTAACCAAAACGTTGGTGGTTGGAACCCACCAGCTGGTCCTGGGGAAAAGGATGTGGCAGTCTGCTTCTGTAAAGATTTACAGCCTTGGAAACCCTGTGGGACAGTTTTACTCTGTCCTGTAAGGTCCCTATGAGTTGGAATCAACTCAGCGGCAATGGGTTTGGTTTGGTTTTTGGTAAGTGTAGATAAGGGTACCTGCCATTGGGGACAGGTATGTGATGGGCACTGCCAGCCTCCACTCAGATCCCCCTTTGAGGAAGGCCTTGCTGCCTTGGTGGCTGGGAGGCTGTCGTCAGAGACGGCCCAAGGTCATGCCCTTGTGGAGATGGGTGAAGCACATCCAATAGGAGGGATAACGGCCTGGACCTCCAAGCCCAACTTTGGATAACCCTGAAGGGCCATTCCAGCGCCAGGGCGCCCCATGGAGTTGCCTGAGGCTACCAGTGGGGCTGCATCAGGCTCAACTTCTCACATCGCCCACTTCCCCTCCCTTCCACGGGTATCGATTCCCAAGGACACTTCCTAATCAATGATAAGCCTGTCAAATCTCATCCGAGTTGGCTTCCTGGGCACCCAACTTGGGAAAATTCACTTCAGAGATTATCTTTGCAAAGACCCTGAGATATGACAGGGATTCAACGAGTGCAAATCAGCAAAGGGAAGACAAGAATGACAGAAAGAACCTGCTGTAAAGTATCTGATTTCTTCTTGATTTGAAAGACAAGCCACCAAGTAAATCAAGAGGGCACGGTTCCTTTTCTAAAGCTCCATAGTTAAGTGACCCTTGGTCCTCTTGGTTGCCATCGTGGAGTCATTGTCATTGCTGGGTGCCGTCAAGTCGATGTCGACTCATAGCAACTCCCTGTGACAGAGTAGAACTGCCCCACAGGGTTTTCTAGGCTGCCATCTTAACAGGAGCAGATTGCCAGGTCTTTCTCCTGCTGAGCTTTCAGTTAGCAGACGAGCTCGTAACCATTGTACCACCAGAGCTCCTTCTGTCACGTAGTGAAGCCCAGCTATGCACTGAAGATATATAGACAACCAAAAATATCACCATTGCCATTTGACAGATGTGGAAAGCAAGGCAGAGAGCAATAAAGTGATGTTTCTGTGGTTCAGCATAGTACTCTGTTTGATCATTTATTCATTCACTCAGAAAATGTTGAATGCTGGCTCTTGGGTGACCACAGCCTGCATGGAGAGCTCAGAGTGCAGGCCAGAGACACATGATAAGCTAAGCAATGATAATAAACTCTGAGAAGGGTGATGACTGACATGTGCAGGGCATATTTAGGGGGTGTAATGGGAGAGCAGGAGGCAGCCGGGCAAATCATAAAGCAGGATTGGAATTCAAGTCTTCCAGTTCTACACCGCTGCTGCCAGACGAACCTCTATTTCAAGGGAGATAAACTTGGGGAAGGGGGCAGTAGTGATTCACTGGTAAAATCCTCACCTTTCATGTGGGAGACCGGAGTTCAATTTCAGGCCAATGCATCTGATGTATAGCCATCGCCTGTCTGTCAGTGGAAGCTTGCATCTTGCTAGAGTGCTGAACAGGTTTCAGCGGAGAGTCCAGACTAAGATGAACTAAGAAGAAAGGCCCGGTGATCTACTTCTGAAAAATCAGCCCATGAAAACCCTATGGATCACAATGATCTGATTCACCACTGATCATGGGGATGGTGCAGGACTGAACAGCGTTTTGTTCCATTATGTATAGGGCCACCATGAGTCAGGGTTGACTCAATGGCAGCTAACAACAACAAGAAAACTTGGGGAGGCTGGGTTCTCAGCTGGCCCCTTCCCGCCCCAGCTCTGTGCTCTAGAGCCAGCTCATTGCTGTTGTTAGTTGCTGGCAAGTTGATTTCAACTCAAGGCAACCCCATGTGTGCAGAGTTAGAACTGCTCCATAGTGTTTTCAAGGCTGTGGCCTTTTGGAAGCAGATCACCAAGCCTGTCTCCCGAGGTGCCTCTGGGTGGGTTCAAACTTCCAACCATTCTGCTAGTAGTCGAGCGCTTAACTGTTTGCGCCACCTAGGGAACTACAGCCAGCCTAGAAGCCCAAATGCCCCCACCCTCCCTGCAACTGAGTAGCTTGAATCCCTCAGCAATTCAAAGCTTAGCAAATCCAAAAAAAAACTCCATAAAACCAAACCCGTTGCCATCGAGTCGAGTCTGATTCATAACGACCCTACAGGACAGAGTAGAACTGCCTCGTAGGGTTTCCAAGGAATGACTAGTGAATATGAACTCCTGACCTTTTGGTTAGCAGTGGAACTCTCAACCACTGCGCCACCAGGGCTCCAAGCAAATCCAGTTGCTTCCAAAGTTAAGATGACCAAGTTTGGAAGAGACTCGGAACCCTCTCTCTGCTCTGCACGTCTCCTGGTGAGCGGTCAGCCTCTCCTTCCAGTAATCAAAGCCAAAGCCATCTTTAAATTTTTTTTTTCTTTCTCTCTTTAGGCTGAAGCATCTGTTTCCTGCACACGCGCTTCCCTGCTCCCAGACGCCCCGCCCAGATCTTTTTCCTGGCAATATCAAGGAGAGCTTTCCCAGCCTGGGGAAAAGGATTCTAGGAGGCACATGGCTCAGTGGCAGCCCGCTGTTGGATTCCTGGAAAAGGCCAAGCTCAGAGTGGAGCCAGAGAGAGGGCAGTCAGAGTCCCACATATGTGATGGTGGGCACAGTGGACATGGTGACCTACATTTTAAGCCGCAGCCTGAGAGAACCCGGGCAACTGGGGTGCACTTTGGGCTTCCCCCTGCCTCAGCACAATTCCACATTCATGGGCGAGCATTCAAGTTCCCAGAAGCCTGGCCTGCCTAGCTCTGAGCCTCTGAGCTTACCTCTCCCTCCCCATAAATGCCCCAACCTGCATTTTTGTCAAGTTCTTTCCGGCTGCTCCTTCTGTCTAGAATGCTTCTCCCTCCATTGGCTAGCACCAATACATTCTTCCATTCTCAGCTTAGTTGGCATCTCCTCCAAGAAGCCTTCCTGGCCAGCCCCAGTGTTTTGATGCTTTTCCCATAGGCCCCTGCACTTTCTCCACAGTAGAGAGCTTGCCACCCAGAATTATGATTGTGGGTTGTTGTTGTTAGGTAACAATGGAGTTGATATTCAACTAATAGCAACCCCATATGACAGAGTAGGATAGCCCCATCTGATTTTCTGGGTTGTAATCTTTATAGATGCAGGTAGCCAGGTCTTTCTCCCATGGAGCTGCTGGGTGGATTTGAATCGCCAATCTTTTGTTCAGCAGCTAACTGCTTAACCATTGTGCCACCAGGGTTAATGTGTTCCATTTCCTACCAGTATGTGAGCAATTTGAGAGCCAGGACCACCAGGATTTACTCTTCTTGGTACCACCAGAAGTTACTTCAGAGCCTGGCACTTAGTAGGTGCTTTGGCTTCACCTGACTGTCGGGACTCCCCTTCTCTCAGCATCTCTTGGCTGAACTCACGTCCCTGTTGCTTAGCAACCACAAAGAGGAAAATACCAGGGAAAGCTCTCATTGGTCCAGGTAGGGTCACATGGTCAGGGGAATGGATTGCCTCAATTGGCCAGGCCTGAGTCAGGTGGGACCAGCTACATCAGGACCACAAGGAATAAGTTTCCCACAGGAGGGAGGGCTTCTGTTGCTAGATGACATGAAGGAGGAGTTCGAGACAGGGAAAGATCAATGTAGATCAACCTTAGAAAAGCATTTTTTTGTTTATTTTACCAAACTGTCTGATTCTTTTATGGAGTAATTGATGGTTTTACCCAAACGAGGAGATTCTAAAACTGCTCATGATCAGAACATATACAGGGTTATGAATACACCTAGGAGTCCCTGGGGGATGCACACTTGGCGGGTAACTGAAGGTTAGAGGTTTGAGACCACTCAGAGGTGCCTCAGAAGAAAGTCCTGGAAATTTACTTCCAAATAATCAACCCTTGAAAACACCTATAAAACACATTTCTACTCTAACACACATGGAACGGCCATGAATCAAGATCAACTCAACAGCAACTGGTTTAGTGGGATAGTCGACAAATATTTAAGAATGAGGAGAGAGGGGCGGGTAGGGGCCAGATTATGAAAAGTTTTTAGGGATACAAGCAGCTTGATCTTGTAGCTCAGCAAACTGTGGCCCTAGAGGTAGCTCCCTGATTCTGTAAATAAAGTTTTATTGTAACACAGCCATGCATATATTGCTTATGGCTGCCTTCAGGAAAAACCTGCAGAGTTAAGTAGTTGTGAAAGTGATCATATGGCATGCAAAGCCAAAAATATTTACTATCTGGCCCTTTACAGATAACGTTTGCCTATCCTCATAGGAGAGCGAGAACTAGAGGTTCTACACAAATAAGCATCATAATCCACTCTATATTTTAGGAAGATGAATTCTGCTCTCTAGGAGTGGTAATGAGATATTTTAAAGATAGAGTTGATAGGCTTTGCAGTTTGTTTGGATGTGGGTGGATTGGCAAGTGGTCTCTGTCCCACTGGTCTCTATCTCAGGCTGGGTCCCCCAGAAGCAGACCTGGAGGCAAGGAATTTAATTCAAGGAGTTTATTATTTGGAAGGTGATCTGAAGATCCCCGTCATTAGGGGACTTGGAAAGTGAGGTAGGTAAGGGAAGACAGCCTTTAAATGAGGCATTAATGAGCAGGATACTATTGTGGGTGACTGGACCTTAACCCCATTGAGAGAAGTACAGAAGTATAAAGCTCCTCCAAGTTGTCCTGCCCAAGCGGGGAGAGAGCTTGGGTATTTATACACCAACTCCCATCACTCATTGGTTGAGGGCTGTTCCAGGGGTGTGTATATTCCTCAGCACTTCCACCTTTCCCCATGCACGGACAGAACAGGCTGGTAACCAGATGAAACCCTTGGACAATGAGATGCAGGTATTGCCAGGTGTGTCCTGTGCTAAGGCCAAGAGGATAAAGCTGGGGCACTGACAGCACCTGTGACACTTCCCTTCCCAGAAGACATCCTCCTATTAAAGGGCCAGTGCTTATTTACTCCTTGGTTTGCCCCCAACAACATGTTGGGTGGCCATGTGGATCTGTCCCTCCCTGTTGGTGTCTACAAGTAAAAGTGGCCTGTGGTACAAGAGGAGTCCCTTGGTGGTACACACGGTTAACATGCTCAGCTGCTAACCCAAAGGTTGGAGGTTCAAGTCCATCCAGAGTCCCTGGATGAAAACATAGTATCAGACAGATATTCTGAAGGCCCAGCACCCACCACGCCTCAGGTGATGACACAGTCAGGGTGTTAAAAATACCAGTACTGGTGTTGTTTGTGGGAGGGTCTGTCTACACAGATCACTCTGGGGAGTATTCCTCATCATTGGCCCCTTGTGGGATTCCCTCAGGTACTGGGTCATGTCTGGGGCAAAAACAAATTTTGGCCAAGTCCAGAATGTCTTCTAAGAACCCACCTTCTTACCAGCCTACCACCTTCACCAACCCGCTCCCTTCTCCTATGGGTTTAGTTTTATTTATTTATTTATTTTATTGTACTTCAGGTGAAGGTTTGCAGAACAAATAGTTCCTCATGAAACAGTAGTACACATATTGTTTTATGACATTGGTTAACATCCCCATGACATGCCAACCCTTTTCCTTCTCGACCTTTTTTTTTTTTTTTTTTTTTTTTGGTGAAAACACACATAGCCAAAGATACACCATTTCAAAAATTTCTACATGCACAGTTCAATGACATCGACTACACTCTTCCAGTTGTGTTGCTATTCTCACTTTAGATGAAGGTTTACAGAACAAAATAGTTTCTCCTTAAACAGTTCGTACACATGTTGCCCTATGACCATGGTTAACAACCCCACTACATGTCAACACTGTCCCTACTCAACCTTGGGTTCCCTATCACCAGCTTTCCTGTCCCCTTCTGCCTTCTAGTCCTTGTCCCTGGCCTGCTGTGCCTCATTAGTCCCTTTTCGTTTTATGGGGCTGTCCAATCCCCTGCTGAACGGTGAACCTTGGAAGTGACTTCACCACTGAGCTAAAACGGTGTCTGGGATCCATACTCTTGGGGTTTCTCCAGTCTCTTTTAGGCTAGTAAATCTGGTGTTTTTTGTGTGTGTTGTGTTTAGTTTTTGAAACACATGTCAGCGCACCATGGATCCTGTTTAGCTTTCTACGCGGTCCTTTCCCACTCTCGTGCCCAAACGATGAGACCAGAGTTGGTGACCTGTTTGGAGGGGATGAGGGGACAGAAGAGATGAAACTCTTACAGAGAAAGAAACACACACAGATCATGAATTTCAATTCATAATATTATCCAGATACATTCTCCCCACTACCCTACCTCATATTCCTTATTTAATCTGACCTTTCCTTAACCATGGCATAGTTGTTAGCTGCTGTTGAGTCGGCCCCAGACTCCTGGAGACGCCATGCACAATGGGACACTGCCTGGTCTCCACCATCCTCATGATCAGTTGTGGATGAGACCATTTCATAATCCATAGGGTTTCCATTGGCTGATTTTTAGAAGTAGATGATCGGGCCTTTTTTTCTAGTCCATCTTAGTCTGGAAGTTCTGTTGAAACCTGTTCAGCATCACAGCAACACACAAGCCTCCGCTGACAGACGGGTGGTGGCTGTGCATGAGGGGCATTGGCCAGGAATCAAACCCAGGTCTCCCTCATAGAGGGAGAGAATTCTACCACTGAGCCACCACTGCCCCAACCATGGCGTAGGAGCATTTTATTGTGTGGACACTGTTCAAGGATAATTCTTAAATAAAAGTAAAGTCGTGACTTTCATGCAACTATAAAACGAACACTTGTCAAAGATTTTGACTCATTCATTAATAAAGGAACCAGAAAGATCATTTGATTGGCTCCAAGATTTCCAAACAACACACATATACACAATAAGGAATGCTGGGGTGAATTTATAAGTAGTTGCAAAACTGGTCAATAACTTTTGGGCAATAATCAATTGCATTGCATTGGACAAAATGCATTTGCATTTCTATGACATGAATCATTTGTATTGCTATCAGAGTTTTTTGTTTATTTTGGTTTTGGTTTTTTTTGTTTGTTTGTTAATTAGAGAGTTATGAAATAGCTCAAAGTCAATGAAAGGCATGGGTAATTGAGAGAGGTGCGCTAGACAAGAACACATACAGCAATATCTTTCACAATTTTTCCAAAATAACAATACAGTCAGCACCAGAAAAGAGGAGAAAGGTTTTGTGTCTCCTGGGCCTCAGTTTCTTAATCTGCAAAATGGGCATCATAGGAGCCCTTGACAGCCCAGGGGCATGATCCCCATCTATGGTAAGTCCAATGGGAGAAGCAAAGAGTGTCAGGAAAGGGTTTCCCGCACCTCAGTCATGTATGTCCCTCCTTCCTGATTTGGGTCACATCCTTGTTCTACCTTAAAAGAGTTAATATTTTCTTTACATCAATTTTGATTTCACAATGTTATTAAATCAGGAGATGAAATGCTGGTTCTATATGTATTTCTCCCTAATACATATGAAAATAGACATATAGCCATTGAGATAAAAGTAAGTTCATCATTGTAGCAACTAATCCAAGACTCTGTGGGAAGCACCAGGTAAGGAAGATATTGAGGAATGAGTGAGAAGATATTCTATACAAACATGCGTACACTTACACCCTACCACCACCACCACCACACTAACATACCTTCACCACCGTCACCACTATCTCCTCCTCTTCTTCTGCCACCACCACACCACCCCACTGCCCCACCCTACCACCACTCTACCACCATCCCACTACCCCACCACACCACCACCATCCCATACCACCACACCACATCACCACCACACCACCATCACCTGCACCCCACTACCACATCACCGCCGTTACCACCACACCACCATCTCCACCACAACCACTACCACCACCATACCACCACTGGCACCTCTACCACTACCTCTGTCACTACTGCCACCTCGCTCTACAAATCTATGCACAATTTGCAAACCTCTTTCTGAAATCATAAGGAAGGGCAATTGAACCTGTACCTAAGGAAATACTAGAAAACACATTCCAAAGACTGAGCCGGGAGGGGTTCTTATGATCTGGGTGGTGGGGAGGCAGATCCCACTAGGTCTGTATGCGTCCCTCCCCTTGGCCCCCCAAGCCCCTTCTCCTCCCCTACTTCCCACCTCTCCCCTTGCGCTGGGCCTTTCTAAGCCCAGACAGCAGCCCCCTGTCATGATTCATCGGGCAGGAATGTGGGAGTTCTCACATTTCTCTAGCTAAGCCTTTTAATTCCCCCTGGGTGATGAGTGGGCAAGGCCCTCAAATGAAATGTCCAGGCTCTACTACCCAGCCCACGTCCTCCCCCTCCTCTGCAGCGCAATTATTTCTGTACAGAACATGTTAAGTGCCCTGCTTCCCAGGAACTCATTTGGCATGCAAACATTTGGTGATTAAGCGAGGCTTACTTAATTAAGCACTTTGTAATGACTCTTAAACCAAAGAACAGTGGATTAAGAGTCTAGTTCCTGGTGAAGATGTAAAAGGCAGGGAGGCACACAATGGGGGTGAGAGCCAGCCTGGGGAGGCGGCTGGGCCGGGGGAGGCAGGGTGAGGGCTCCGGCAACTTTGATACACTCATTCAACATATTTAGGGAGCCCCTCTAGGTGCTATACACTGATGAATAATAATAGTGTCAAAAACCAAAACTAAGCCGGATGCTACTGAGTCAATTCCAACTCAGAGCGACCCTGTAGAACTGCTCCATAGGGTTTCCAAGGCTGTAAACCTTTACGGAAGCAGACTGCCACATCTTTCTTCTGCGGAGCGGCTGGTGGGTTTGAACCACCGACCTTGTGTTAGCAGCTCGTGTCTGGTGCATAATATGTGAGTGAATGGGAACAGATGACAGTTGTTGAGAGCTGCCTCTACACCAGGCCCTGAGATGTTGATGATGAGGAGGATAATGATAATAACAACAACATCAAACCCTTGCGTAGCATCTACTGTGTGCCGGGCATTGTTCCAAGTGCTTTATACACAGAAACTCATTCAATTCTCTGCAAGACTTTCTGATGTAAGAGCCACTGGGCATCATTCCCATTTTGCAGATGAGGACACTGAGGCGCACATATGTTAAGTAGTCTGGCTAGTGAGTGAGTGGAACCCTGCTGACTTTGCCTCCAAAGACGGGCTCTCAAGCACTTTTGCACTGCCCGAGGGCTTAGCTTGTGTTATCTCTGGGACGTAGAGCCTGAACATTTCATTTGAGGGCCTTACTCTGGTAGCGCAGCTGTTGGTTCGAACCTGCCTAGCAGCTCCGTGAGAAAAAGACCTGGTAATCTGCTCCCATAAATATTACAGCCTAGAAAACCCCATGGGTCAGTTCTACTCTGTCCCATGGGGTCGCTGAGTTGAAATTGACTGCACGGCACCCATCAACAACAACACAACCGGATGGGGGTGATGCTATAAGTCTTGCCAGGTCCATGATTCAATGAGGAAAATGGGCTTTGAGAAGGTTAGTGTGCCCAAAGTCACACAGCGTAAAGAACCTGGGGGGCTCCCACAGGGAGTGGGCTTTCCTCAAAGCCCTTGTCCCAGTTTAACATACTCCATGTTCTTTATGTTGTTTGCGGTCAGTCTCCCCATCAAGATGCACAATGAAGTCCCATGTTGTTTGTCTCCTGGTTGTCATCTGCCTGATTCTGGTCTTGTCCTTCATGCCCTGGAACTCTGCTGCATTTCTGATCATCACCTTGGCCTTCAGAAATGACCCCTATTTGTTGCTGTCTTCCTGGCTTGATGGCGTCTCCCTCACCAGTGCCTCACTTTCTCTGTCTGTATAATGGGCTCTGTGGTCTGGATCATCTTTAAGACCCCACCCAATGTTTCAGGGTCTTTGGAGCCTAGAGTGTCTTTGAGTGTCATAGGATTGGTGGTGCCCTTCGGGGACCTCAGCTTGCAGATGCACATTTCAGAACATGTCAAACCAACCCTGCACAGCTCTGTGACAGAGCAGGGTTGGCTCTCAGCTGTGATGTTCATAAGCCCCTCACCTCCCAAATGAGAGGACCCCTCTACCTGCTTCCAGAGCTACAGCGAGTGAACCACACAGGCTCATGGCCGTAAAGGCCCATTTAAAACCTTTTAAGACCATCAAGCCATCGTTTCTCAAACTTGAACCCGCAAATATACCCCCAAAGGGTCCATCCATTTGTTCTCTACTGGTTCTTGTGTTCTCATTTCTACTGTAACCTGGAAAAGGTTTTAAGCATATTTCAGAAGATCTGGTGATCACCTTATCACTGAGGATGGCTGTGAGACTTCAGTGCCTGGGTTGGAATTTGCATTCACCATCTTGAGCCTGCAATGGGTTGTTCCAATGCAGATTTTGCAGATGATCCAAGGGTGGGGATGGTGGAGAAGTTGCTTCATCCTGTGGCAGGCAGGGTGGTCTCAGGGGACTTGAGCGAGCCCCACAGTGTTAGCAGCAGACTCATGGGTGAGTGGAAACATCACTAGACCCCAGCTCTACATGGGACAACGTGCAGCTATTCACAGGCAACGAGGAAGGTAGGAGACATTCAGTGAAGACCCTTCTGTGTTCCTGATGCTGGCAGTATTTGTAATAGATACTCAGTCACAGAACATGTAAAAAATCTTGTTCTTGCAAAGTAGACCACCTTCCAGTGTAACCAAGCGATGCATCACTGAGATCAGTAGTTTAGGTTAAATATGAGTTAGCAAGCAAAGCCTTGCCTTAGCACATGCCATTTTGAACATTGCCCCCTTCCAAAAGGCATTCTCTGCTTCAGAATTACACAAATGAGAAAACAGACCCAGAGGGTGTCCATTCTCTTTTTCTTCCAGAGTGACAGCTCTTATTTTATGTGGGGTGCTGACATGCCCAGCTAGGAGGTTTTATTCTGCAGCCCCTCTTGGAGATAGATTGGCCAATGCAATATAAGAAGAGGTCGTTAGGTAGGATTTCTGAGCAGGTTCTTTAAAGGAGTTGGTACACCTGGGAGGCATGCTTCGCTCCGGTTACTTTGCAGGAAGCACAGGTGCAATGGCTGGAGCTACAACAGCCATCTCCTGACTATCAGGCAACTTTAAATAGGTGGCCACATGCTGGGGGTATTGGTGCAGAGAAGACAGTGTATTACCTAATCTTTTTTGACACAAGAGAAACATACAACCCCGCTTCTTTTAAACCACTGTCATTTGGGTCTCTTTTATTTGTCCCCAAGGGTACTCCTGATACATAGTTTACATATAGAAGCAGGTCTAGAATGCCATCCTTCTATATTGAACTTAACACCAGAAAAACCAAAACCAAAACCAAACCCATTGCCATTGAGTCGATTCCAACACATAGCGACCCCATAGGGTTTCCAAGGCTGTAAATCTCTGCGGAAGCTGACTACCACGTCTTTTCTCTTGTGGAGCCGCTGGTGGTTTTAAACTGCTGACTTTTCAGTTAGCAGTCAATCGCTTTAACCACCACTCCACCAGGGCTCCTTAAACTTAACACAGTGATTTAAATTCAGACAAATGGCATTCTGTGTCGTATTAAACGAATGTCGATAATTTAAATTTTATGGTTTGGCAGTTATATTTATAATTACAAGGTGAGGGGGCTTATATTTCTATAAAAATAAGATAAAAAGGAGTTTATATCTTGATTTACATTAGTTCAAATTTAAAGCAAATTTTAACATAAACTGACTTCGTAAATATTAGAGGGCCAATACATTTTTCTCCTCAAAAGGGGTCCACACACTGTTGGAGCTTAAGAAACGCTGGACCAGGGGCTGGCCGGCCGTGGTGGCCACGATCCCCTCTTACCTTCCTCCACCTCTAGTTATAGGCAGCGAAGCCGGGAAATTAGGAATTCTCATTAGCAGGTGAGAAGAACTCAAGCTGGGGCGCCTAGAGTTTGGCTTGAAGCAAGGGTGGGGAATAAAGAAAATACTTTCTTTCATTTCGGAAAAACTTTCCCACCCAAGACAAGGCCCAACAACGTTTGTCTTCTCAGCATTTCCTGGCCTGCAGCGAGTCCGGAAGGCAGAAACTCTGAAACATCTTTTGAAAGGCTATTTTTATAATGACCCCTACCAGTGCCGGCACAGGAAAGGCAGGGGCTCTGAAGGAAACCCCGCCTGATGAGATTTCCATCCCTGGACACGTGAGGCTGCGGTGATGGAGAGCTAATCCATCACCCCGACAGCTTGCCAGAGCACACTCTCAGCGGTCTCAGTCTCTGCATCTGTGAAATGGGACCATGAAGCCAGCAGAGCATCTAAGGGAGTCTGTAGTTTGAAACAATGGGCTAACCTATGTTCACACAGGAGATATCTATGTAGGGTGCAGGAGCGGGGGGGGGGGGTCATATTAGAGAGTTAATTTAAAGTATTAAAGTTTATTTAAAGTATTTCCTTTTCTTCCAAAGAGATGTTTATTTTAACTTTTTGGCTGCAAATGACACTTCCAGGCTGTACAGATCTGGGGCTGGAGCCACATTTGGAAGAATTGGAGAAAAGTCTTGGACTAGGTGGTACAGATAAACGCCAGACGAAGGCTGAGCTGTTAAACAATTTCAGGTGAAGGAGACTCGGGCGCATGGAACCATGAGAAATCACATCCAAAGTACATCTCTTCCAGCTAATCCCCAAGGTGAGGGGAGTGGGCCTTTGCTTGGGATGGGCTATGAGTTTGAGGGAGCTATGAGCTGACTCTAATTCAGTAAAGTTTAACAGGAGTAAGCATGGTCACCTTGCTGAGTCCAAAATGTTAATGATGCACATTGTACTGGTGGTGTTTTTGATTATTATTATTATTATTATTATTATTATAGCCAACCACAAGCATTTGCAGTGTGTCAGGCAGGTACCAAGTATCTGCATGCCTTATCTCACTCCAAAGAGGTGGTGGGTTCCTACAGCCAGGGGCTGAATCCAGCAGGTACCTGGAAAACTCTGGGTGAAGGCTGAGTCCCCTTGACACCCTTTAGGAGACCTGGACCTGGACTCACCTGAAAACGTTTATTTCTCTCTCCTGCTAGACTGCAAACCCCATGAGGGCAGAGCCGTCTCTGGGTGGTTCACCCTGAATCCACTGCTTACCACAGCACCTGGCACATATAGCTTCTGAGTAAATACTTGTTTTATAAATGATTGAGTAAATGTGGGAATGAATGAATGAATGCAGTCACTCAGGTGTTTAAGGCCATGTTAACCTCTTCACTATTCCCGGGGCCAACCTTGAGTCACCTAGTTGGCAGTTGGCATGATTCAGACTACTACACCTTTGCAATTCAAGATGGCGCATGGGCTAAGAGTGTGGGTCTAGGGTCCCACGACTCCTGGTTTTGAGTCTCTGTTTGACCATCTACTGGAAGACCTTGGACAAGGCAACTGAGCACACCAAGCTTCAGCTTCCTAAAGTTGTGAAAAATAAATAAGATATGCCTGCAAAGCCCTTAGCACAGTCCTTGGCACAGAACGTACCATTGTTAACTATGTTACTATTATCATGATTCATTCAACTGAGTTTTGAGACCCAGATCCAGGATTTTCATAGTTCCCTGTTAAATTTCACCTCTCCCATTCTTCAATCACTCGAGATCCTTTGGGGTCCTGGATCTGTCATCCATCGTGAACCCAGCCACCTGCCATTTAGACATTTGGTCATGGGTACTTTATGTCGCCTCCTGCATCATCAAAGAGAATGTTTAGAAGTTCATGGCCAAGGCAGACCCCCATGGGAACTTTTGATGGGGTGGCTGCATTTCCACAAAGACAAAATCATTGATGGTAAACAAGGGTGATGGAATGGGAGTTGACCTCATGTGTCAGGCAAAGAAGGGGCACAGATTTGATCTAAAAGTCCCCCAACCAGTTGTTGTCAAGTCGATTCCAACTCATGACGATTCCATGTATGCCAGAGTAGAACTATGCTCCATAGGGTTTCCAGTGGCTATTTTTTCAGGAGTAGATCGCCAGGCCTTTGTTCAGTGGCACCACTGGGTGATTTTGAACTGCCAATTTTCAAGTTAGTAGACATGTGCAAACCATTTGCACTGCCCAGAGACCTTCCAGGGATTTCAGACAGGTTCAAATAATGGCCAACCTTGATTATGTCCGTCCTGTGTACCAGGCTCTCATGAACTTTATTTCATTTAATCTTCACAGGGAACTCTGAGATGAGCTTTACTCTCATCCCCATTTTGAAGATAAGAAATGGAGGCTCACCAAGTCCAAAGTCCCACAAGAAGTGGTGAAGTGGGAGAGTTCTATTAAGTTGAAGCATTTAAGCTGTGACTTCAACAAAACGTGTCTATGACCCAAATGTTTTTATTAGATGGTGGCTACAGTCCTCTCAGGAAGCCCTGGAGATGCAAATGATTAAGGACTCGGCTGCTAAGCCAAAGATTGGAGGTTTGAACCCACCCAGCGTCTCCGTGAGAGAGAGACTTCTGGGGATCTGCTTCAGTAAAGATTACAGCCAAGGAAACCCTATGGGGCAGTTCCATTCTGTCACAAGGGGTCGCTATGTGTCAGAATCGTCTAGACAGCACACAACAACAATCAGCTCAGCTACGGGAGTTAAGGAATCAGGGACTCAAAGGACGCTGTCACAGGGCATCTAGAATCCCACCTCGGAACTCCCCACAGCCAACCCCGAGGGCTCGCCTCTCATCGTGGCTGCCTCGGGGAACACTGCCTTTCCCAGCTGTGTAACATTGGCTTCAATCAAGAGCCGCTTATGTGGATGAAATGACACTCCCTTCCAGGGACCAGCACAGCAATTTTTTTTTGGCTGCATTCAAAGCCAGGCTCAGTGGTGAGGGCCTGATTTCCCACCCTGGAGTGACTCAGAGCATCAGAGAAGGAGGAGAGGTTCCCAAGGAGAGAAGAAGGAGCCTGGCCTCACACTGAGGTATGTGGGGCCAGGATCTTTCTGCTATGTTTTCTAAAGGTAAAATTGCAGACGTCCTCTGAGCTTGATATTACGTGTTGCCATTGAGTCAATTCCAACTCATAGCAACCCTACAGGACAGCGTAGAACTGTCCCATAGGGTTTCCAAGGCTGTAAATCTTTACGGAAGCAGACTGCCACATCTTTCTCCTGCGGAGCTGCTGGCGAGTTCAAATTGCAGAACTTTTGATCAGCAGCCCAGAGCTTAACCACTGTGCCACCAGGGATCTTTGGGCTTTGCTTTTGCTTTGTTATAGGGTATGAATTAACTTTTTTCTTTCGTTTTTTGGCTGTAATCTTTACAGAAGCAGATCACCAGGCCTTTCTTCCATGGTGCTGCTGAGTGAGTTCGAACCACCAACCTGTCAGTTAGTATTCAAGGGCACATCATTTGCACCACCCAGGGACCCAGGGGAGTGTTTTTCATAGCAGCCCCTACTTTGTACCATTTAAAATATTTTCATTCATTTATTCTCTCTTTTGCTCATTCATTTATTCAGCAAATATTTATTGATCCCTTACTAAGGGTGGACAGTGTTCTCTTGTGATCCACAGGGTTTTCATGGCTGATTTTTGGAAGTGGAGCACCAGGCCTTTCTTCCTAGTCTGTCTTAGTCTGGAAGCTCCACTGAAACCTGTCCACCATGGGTGACCTTGCTGGTATTTGAAATATTGGTGGCAGAGCTTCCAGCAACACAGCGAGACCAATGAAAATGAGGGAAACCCTTAATGAGATGGACTGACTCAATAGCCACCACAGTGGACTCAAACAGACCAATAATCATGAAGATGCAGCAGACTCCATGGCAACTAACAACAACGCTAACTGGGAAACATTGAGCGAGTTCCTAGAGTCACAGCAGGGAAGAAGTTGGCTATGTCCCTGCCCTGGGGGAGCAGCCAGTCTATCAGAGCAGACAGGCAATGAATGGGTTACTCCACACACACAGAGTTAGGAGAAAGTACCGGCCGCCCTTCTATCCAGGGCCTCCAAGCCTGATTACAGGGTAGATTTTCATGACCTGTGAGAGTCGTTTCGCTAAAACGTTAAGTGAAAAAGCAGGCTACAGAATTTCTTGTGGAACATAATTCCAACTTTATTATAAAAATATATGTGTACGTGAATAAGGAAAAAGATCATAAGGAAATGCATAAAAATGTCAACAGTGGTTATCGCTGAGTTGTGGGAATTAAATATTCTTCTTTCTACCTTAATACGAGGCTCAGAGTCTCAACCACAAGTAGGTATCCATTTCAATTTATATGTTTATATATGTTTTAATTATAAAAGTAATTCATGCTCATTGGAAAACTTGCAAGTCCCTAGTTCCCTTCTCCCCCCTCCAGTCTCCTTGTTTAAAAATTTGATGTATGGCCTTTAGGTTTCACGTCTGTGCACATGCGCACACACACACACACACACACACACACACACACGCTTATAGTATCATTTTTGTTTCTGTTTTGATTTGTTTTCTGTTTGTAATGCTGGCATATTTTTTAATTAAAATATATGTATATATCCGTCGCTTTCCCTTAACAATATATTTTGATCATCTTTTCAAAACAGTACACTCAGTTCTACTTTCATTCTTATTAACAGCTGAAAGGTATTCCAAAGTGTGGTCATTCATTTATTCAAGTCCCTAGTGATGGGCATCCTTAAACAAATGTCTTTCCTTACCTGTATAAACATTTTAGAGGACAGATTCCTGCAAACAGACTTGCTGGCTGGGTGAGCGGGTGAGGAATATTTTTAATCCGTTATTACATTCATATGGAAACCACAGCAATGAAGTCGTGGTAAATGGCAGAATAGAGCTTATCAACTCACAGCAGTACTTCTCTGTCCCATTTTACAGATGGGAAAACTGAGGCCCAGGGAGGGACTGCTCTTGGCCAAGGCCACGCGGCCAGTCAGTGTTAGGACCAAGTCTAGCCAGTTGGGACTCACTCCCATTTGGGGTGCTTTCTCCCCCAGCCTCCACCCTTTACTCACCTGGGCAGGAATCCCTGCGCCCGCCCTCCCTGCCTGCCTGCCTTTGGTCATGGTCAGTTATTGACTGCACTTTCCAACGTGTGGCCTTGTGGGTGGAATTATAGACCCTTAATTCAGTTGAAAACAAAAGGAGATTGCATTTTCTGGGGAGCAGGAGGCCAACAGAGGGAGGAAATCAAACCCAGAACAAGCACGAAATGTTTCCGGAGGAAGGCCATCGCCGTGGGAGGGCACTACCTCTGCTCCTTATCTGGCCGCTGCATCCACAGGCTCCAGCGCAGGTCGGTCCCTCCCTGTGGGCCCTCTGTTCTTGCTCCCCAGCTCACCTGAGCTGTCTCTCCAATGGGGTAGGCCACGGACTACTGAGTGCCAGGACTTCCAGGCAGTGGGCTGGGGCCCTGGCTCCTGGTGACTCCAGTCTGGGGGCTGGTTGCCCCAGTTGAGCAGCAGAGGCCATTCTCTCACTCCAGGTCCGGATCCTGGAAGAAATCTTGTCTCCATCATCATCTCCATGCACCTCCACAGCTCCTCTGTACAGAAGTCAGGGCAGAAGGTGAGAAATGATTGCACTAAAGTCCCACCAGCTGTACTCAAGTCAATTCCGACTCGTGGCAACCCCATGTGTGTCAGAGTAGAACTGTGCTCTATAGGGTTTTCCATGAGTGATTTTTTGGAAGTAGATCTCCAGGACTTTCCTCCAAGGTGCCTCTGGTTGGGCTTGAATCTCCAACCTTTCGGTTAACAGTCAAATGCTTTAACTGTTCACACTACCCATCTGTTAGTTTGTGGTACTGTGGTGGCTTGCGTGCCGCTGTGATCCTGGAAGCTATGTCACTGGTATTTCAAATACCAGCAGTGTTAGCCATGATGGACAGGTTTCAGTAGAGCTTCCAGTCTAAGCCAGACTGGAAAGAAAGGGCTGGCCACCTACTTCAGAAAATTAGCTAATGAAAACCTTATAGATCACAACGGAACAGTGTCCAACTCACTTGCTTCAGCCATGTCATCAGGAAGGATCAGTCACTGGAGGAGGACATCACGTTTGGTGAAGTAGAGGAACTCAACAGTGAGAGAGACCCTTGATGAGCTGGATTGACACAATAGCCACAACAATGGACTCGAACACGCTGGTGATCGTGAGGAAGGATTGGGCAACATTTCGTTCTGTTGTACATGATGTCATCATGAGTCAGAATAGACTGGATAGCATCTATCTATCATCCATTTACCCATCCACTCCCCCATCCATCCATCCATCCACTCACCCACCCATCCATCCATCCATCTCTCTATCTCTCTCTCTGTGTCTGTCTCTCTATCATCCATCTACCCATCCACTCCCCCATCCATCCACTCACCCATCCATCCATCCATCTATCTCTGTCTCTATCTCTGTCTCTCTCTAGCTAGCTATCTAGCCCCACCACTAGATAGAAGCTGATCCAGGACTCCAACCCAGGCCTCCGAATTCCCATACCTAGTGCATTCCTTCCTCCATTTCCCTCCACTCATCTCTCTATAATGTGTTTCTACATCTGCGGACTGAGTCCCTTGAAGGCTGGGCTCAGAGGTTATATATGATTTATTTCTACTTCCCAGGGCTCAGCTCAGTGCCTGGTACATTCTAGGTCCTCTGGGAGCTTTGTTTAATGAATAGATGCATGGTTATAGACTTTGATAAATATTCATGGGATGGGATGAAGATGGGGCAACCTCTCCAAGGAGGTACCCACTAGCAGAAGAGAGGTGGGATCCATTGCTAGCTGCTGGACATAGAGGGGAGAGACATTCCAGACAGAGGGATAACGTGAATCAAAACAAGAGGCTAGCTGTTTAGGGGGAAGTAGCAAAGGGCTTTCTGATCAGCCAGAGAAGGGTGAAAGTAAGATCTGGGCAGGAAGTGGAGACCCTATTTGGAAGATCTCTGCAGGCCAAGGGTCTTAGTTTCCCAGTGTTGCTCTAACAGAGATACCACAGCAGTGGCTTTAAAGAGCAGAGATTTATGCTGTCACCATTCTGGAGGCTAAAAGTCCAAATCAGGGTATCAGACGTGTCAAATCCTTCTGTGAGTCTCTCTCCTAGTTGCTGGTGTCTGCCAGCAATCCTTAGCGTTCCGCACATGGTGTCTGTTTTCCCCCCATATTGTCTACTCTGCTCTTTTTCTTTTTTTTAATTAAATTAAATTAATTAATTTATTTTTATTGTTGTAGTTTAAATGAAGTTTACATTTCAAGTTAGTCTCCCATACAAAATTTTATACATACATTGTTATGTGACCCTAATTGCTCACCTTATTCTGCGATAGCACACTCCTCCTTTCCACCCCTGATTCCCCATGTCCATTCAACCAGCTCCTAACTCTCTCTGCCTTCCCATCTCACCTCCGGACAGAAGCTGCCCCTTTGGTCTCTTGTAGCTACTTGTATTCTGCTCTTTTCTTAAGACACTGCTCAGAAGTGAAGAGGTTTTAAAGAAAAGGCCAGCCTTACTGTACCAATAGAGACTAGAGGAACCCCTGCGATTGTTGCCCTGGGATACTCTTTAAACTTGGAACTCAAACCACTCCCAGAGGTCACCTTTAAGCCAAATGACAGATTGGCCCATAAAATAAATCATATCACCCATGAGTACTGTGCTCCTCTAAATAATCATCTAAACGAAACCAAACGGTGAACATTTTCCCCAGATCACAGATGACAAGGTAGGGGGAGGAGGAGGGACAGGGAAGCAAGATTAAAACCCTTTCTTTCCCATTGGCGTAAACAGCATGACAACCACTTTTGATGCCTTTGGACCTTGGAGGTAAAGTGTTATTCTAGTTCTAATGCATTTAGCATCAAGGTTGGTCCCTTTTGAAATGTGTGAAGCTCAGCAGACCAGAGTTGGAACCCCATTGTCGTGTAGTTAGGTATTCTGTTAGGTGATGCTTCCTGGATGTGTTAATTTTGTAAATTTTTGCTTTTTGTTTTTCCTTCCTTTATTTCTGTGAGATAAGGCTTGTAAGCATAATTATGGCTTTCCTGGGTGATAGTTAGGGAGCCCTGATGGGTTTGTTTGGGTTTTTCTGTGTCATATTTGGAAAACCAGAGGTTCTCCATGTAATGGGAAGGCACCAGCAATAAATGACGTACAGAGTTCTCAGTGGCATACTGTCATGCCGTAGATCGGTGGTGCCAAAGTGCCACTCGCCTCACTGGCAGATTGTATTGCCAGATCATATTTCTCAAAATCCATGTTACCAACCAAAAATCTGAACACACTCAGTTAGTAAACATGCATTCCAATACTGAAAACACATGCCATCCCCAAAAAAAAAAAAAAAAAATTAAGGAGAGAAAATGTAGAAATGAAAGGGCTAAGGGAAACAGAACAACCAGAATGGAAATAATAAGAATGCTGATATATTGTGAAAAATGTAACCAACGTCACTGAACAATATGTATAGGAATTGTTAAATGAGAACGCAATTTCCTGTGTAAATACTCACCAAAAACACAATAAAATATTTAAAAAGAAAAAGAAATGATTAGTTTTAGGACCCACCCTCCTCCAGTATGATCTCATTGACATACCAAAGAAAATCTCTATTTCCAAACAGGGTCATATTTATAGTTACAGGGGTTAGGGCTCCCACGTATAGTACTGGGGGACACAATTCAATCCATAACACCAAGCTGAGGGCTTGCCTTTGACTCTGTAGGTTGATTCTCAAATTGTACTTGCAGTACCTTAAGGGACATATGGCATATTCTTTTTTTTTTTTTTTTTTTATATATATTTTATTGTACTTCAGGTGAAAGCTTACAGAGCAAATAATTTCTCATGAAATAGTAGTACACATGTTGTTTTTTGACATTGGTTAACAACCCCACAACGTATTAAGCCTCTAAATTCTCAACCTTTTTTTTTTTTGATGAAAATTACAGATGGCCAAAGATACACCGTTTCAAAAATTTCTACATTCACAGTTCAGTGACATTGACTACGCTCTTCCAACTGTGCTGTTATTCTCACTTAAGATGAAGGCTTACAGAACAAAATAGTTTTTCATTTAACAGTTACTACACATGTTGCCCTATGACAATGGTTAACAATCTCACAGCACATCAAGAATATCCTTACTCCACCTTGTGTTCCCTATCACCAGGGGGCTTCCTTGTCCCCTTCTGTCTTCTGGACCTTGTCAGTGGACTATTGTACCTCTTTAGTCTCATTTGTTTATTTATTTATTTATTTATTTATTTTATTTTATTTAAACACCATTTCAAAACTTTTTACTTACACATTTAAGTGATATTGAGTATGCTCTTCCAATTGTGCTGCCATTCTTGCCCAAGATGAAGGCTTACAGGACAAAATAGCCTCCCATTTAATAGTTACTACAAATGTTGTCCTATAGCAGTGGTCAACAATCTCACAATACATCGACAGTGTCCTTATTCAATTTGTGTTCCTTATCATCAGTTTCCTACTCTCCCTCTGCCTTCTGGCCCTTGTCACCGGACTCCTGTACATCGTTAGTCCCATTTAGTTTTACTGGGGTGTCCATTCCCAGGCTTAACATCGAACCTTGAAGGTAACTTCACCTCTGAGCTGAAAGGGTGTCTGGGGGCCACACTCTCGAGGTTTCTCTAGTATTCTTTAGGCCAGTATATCTGGTCTTCTTTTTTTTTTTTTTTTTTTGGGAGTTAAAATTATGCTCTACATCCTACTCCAGCTCTGCCCAGAACCCTCTGTTGTGATCCTGGTCAGAGGAGTCATTGGTGGTAGCCGGGCACCATCCAGCTGTACTGGGCTCAGTCCCGTGGAGGCCTTGGTAGCTGTGGACCATTAGTCCTTCGGACTAATCTTTTCCTTGTATCCTGTTCTCTTCGTTCTCCCTTGTTCCCGAAGGGATGAGATCAGTGGAGTATCTTAGATGGCCGCTCATAGGCTTTTAAGACCCCAGACACTACTCACCAAGGTAGAATGTAGAGCATTATCTTTATAAGTAGTGTCATGCCAATTGAGCTAGATGTTCCCCGAGATCATGGTCCCCAGAGCATATGGCATATTCTTGTGGGAGCATGAAGCCACTGGATAAATCCAGTGCATCTTCCTGGAGTGTTAATTAATTTTTTAGGGTTAATGATTTTTAACTGCAAGATTTGCAGCCTTGCCGAGGGTCACGTGCTCAGTCTCTGAGGTTATTACCTGGGTTCAGAGCTTGATTCAAGTTACCGGCGGGGTGACCTCGGGCAAGTCACTTTAATTCTCTCCCTTCAGTTGTTGCTTTTAGTTGCTGTTGGGTCCAATCCGACTCACGGCGACCTTATACATAACGAACAGAATGAAACATTGCCTGGTCCTGCACCACCTTTATGATCATTGGCATGTTTGAGTCCGTTGGGGCTGCTGTGTCAATCCGTCTTATTGAGGGCTTCTCTTGTTTTCAGACTCTTTACAACCATGACGTCCCTCTCTAGCTACTGGTCTTTCCTGATAATATGTCTGTTGTTGTTGTTGGGTGCCATGGATTTGACTCCTACTCACAAGGACCCCCTGTGAAAGTAGAGCTGCCCCCATAGGGTTTCCTAGGCTGTAATCTTTACAGGAGCAGATGGCTAGGTCTTTTCTCCTCTGAAACCACCGGCTGGGTTTGAACCACCCACCTTTTGGTTCGCAGCCAAGTACTTAACTGTCACACCACCAGGACTCCTTATGACATGTCAAAAAGTATTCACTAAATGTGTGCTGTTGTTACTATTCACCTTTGGAAAGGGGACGAGGCAAGAACAGGACTCTGGGATCCTTTCTGAAGCTGAAAGAATTTCCTGATTGAAACTTTTAAGGCAGAAAGAGAATTCAGATTTAATCTCTCAAGGAAGAAAAAAAAAAGAAAAAAGAAGGAAAGAAACCGCTCTGGCTTGTATATGAGCCCACACTCCTCTGTCAAGCAACGCCTCCAAATGCTTTGCAAGTTCCTTGTGCAACATCTGTTAATCCTGTGATGTCAAGTCCCTAACTTACTGAGCCTGGGAAATCACTGCTGTGTTTTACTGACTCCCCACAGTTGGCAGTTTCACTTGGAATTGCCGTGTTAATCAGAAACACGCCGTCCATATTGTCAACACTTTGTTTAACCACTTCTATAAATTCAGCATTAGTGTTGGAGCGATCCTGAGTTGATGGATGAAATCAGCGGCGGCGTCAGACAGCCAAACCCCATAAAACAAAGTCCAGGACATGAGGCTTGGAGGCGGGAGACACTTGACAGTCACAGGGACACGTGACAGGTTGATGACTCACTTCTGGGCTGCAAAGAATGGCAGGTCCAATGAGGAAACTGCTCCAGGAGCAAAGGAGGAATGGGAACCCACAGTTCCTGGTGGGCTCCTGGCAGGGAGTTTATTGGAGAAGTCTCTGCCCCGTGGATTCAGGAAAGACCTGGAAGGAAGTCAGGGAACCAGAGGAAACGGAGGAGATTTGGAGAAGGGAGGCCATGGACAGACTGAGTGGTCTGTACTAGCCAAATAAAGCCCTTTCTTTGGAAGCACTTGGGAGGCCATGGACAGACTGACTGGTCTACACTGGCCAAATAAAGCCCTTTCTTTGGAAGCACTTGGCTTTTATTAACTGATAACCAACAAATAATGAAGATGGGTTGGCTGCATTTATTCCCAGAGTGTGGCCTTCCATACTATCCCAGGAAGAGTTTGTGGAGGAAGGGATCTCCATTTGTCCATGAGTCCATCTGCTGTCTGCCTGGTGCAATGACAGACCACAGGCCTGGGCCCCTGCTGACCTAATTTGAACTCTGCCCCTGCCCTTGTGCTGGTATACACACCTTGTGAACCTCAGCTGGGACATGTTTCGGTTCCTTTATTGAGCACCTATTGTGTGTCAGGCCCAGTATCAGGGAAACTACAATGAAGACCACAGACAGGGTTTCTGTCCTCATGGACTCAGAGTCAGTGGGGGAGGCAGGCCCTTAACACATAATTATAGCTTTATAGGAGGTTCCTGGGTGGAGCAAATGATTTGCATTCAATTGGTAACCTAAGGTTGGTGGTGCAACCCAACCAGTGGCACCATGGAAGATAAGGCCTGATAATCTGCTTCTGTAAAGATTACAGCCAAGAAAACTCTATGGAGTAGTTCTACTCTGTCACACACAGGGTCACCATGAGTTGGCAATGACTTGAAAGCACACACCACCAACACCAACAAAGCATTTTATGTGTAAAATTCATCACTGTCTGTCAGTTTGTTTTACTGTGGTGGTTTGCATGTTGCTATGATGCTGGAAGCTATGCCACAAGTATTTCAAATACCAGCAAGGTCACCTGTGGTGGACAGATTTCAGTGGAGCTTTGAGATGAAGACAGACTAGGTAGAAAGTCTTGGCGGTCTACTTCTGAAAATTAGCCAATGAAAACCTTATAAATCATAACAGAACATTGTCTAACTTGCTTGCTTTGGACACGTCTTAGGAGGGATCAATCACTGGAGGAGGACATCATGTTTGGTGAAGCAGAGGGCCAACGAGGGCATGAGAGACCCTTGGTGAGATGGATTGGCACAATAGCCACAATGATGTACTAGAACATGGCAGTAATCATGAGGATTATGCAGGATCAGGCAACATGTCGTTCTGTTGTACATAAGGTCGCTATGAGTCAGAGTCAACTGGACAGCAGATATCTATCTATCTATCTCTCTATCTATGAAATGTGTTACAAAAAATGCAGAGTGCTGCAACAAAGTATAGCAGAGGTTCTTGACTCAGTTTGGGGGATCAGAGAAGTCTCCCCTAAAGAGGTGATAATTTCTTCCACCCAGAGGATGAAAAAGAGGCAGGTTAGGAGCAAAAAGAAGGATGAGGGTATAGGGCTGTGGACGGAAAGAAAGGCCCTGAGGCTGGACGGATTGTGGACCTTCAGGGTCTAAGTGAAGTTCAGTGATTTTGGAGCCCCGGGGGTCAAAGAGAGAGCAGTATGGGGTGAAGTTGGAAAGGATAAACCTAGTGGGCTGAGCATAAACTTCCAAATCCCTTGATTCTGGGGGGAAACTGAGGCCCAGAATGGTCAGTGATGTCTATGTAACACCCCACCATAGCCAACGCTTTTGCCACACCTTGTTGAACTAACCAAGATGGCGGCTTGGGTTTGTTGCCTCCCCCGCCGCCATCATTCCTGTTCCAGATGGGAAAGCCTGGCTTAACCAGGCATACTTCTCAAGAGCGAGGCAATAAAGACTGAAACAAACTCTCTTCTTCCAGTGGCCTCCTCCCTTGAACTGGGGCCAGGATCCCAAGTCCGTGCTTAAGGAGAAGCCAACTAGGGGTGCTGGCCCTTCTCCCTGCCACTTCTCCCCCTGCTCCCCAGGCCCACTGCTCTCCAGTCCACATCCTGCCCGCCTTGTCCAACTCTTCCCAAGGGCCTATTTTTCCAGAAACACGAGTAGAGCAAAACAGTCCCCTTCCCTGAACTTGAGTCTGAAATAATAACCCCAAGAACACACGCTTTCTTGGAAAACCCTTCAGAGCCTCCCGCTGCCTTTGGACACGTCAAAGCTGGGTTTGTTAAAATAATAATCTTTAGGAACTCGGATTTCCCTGCCGACAAACGCCTTGCATAAGAAAATCACGCACCTCCCTCTCTGACCCAGAAAACTGGGTCATAAGCTAACGTGGCTCTGTGTCCAGAGTGAAATCACTCGGCCTCTTTCTTTTTCTTTCTATCCTTTTTTCTTTTCTTTTTTTTTTTTTGGTACAGATGGCTTCCTGAATCTCACAAGGTCTGAAGAGCCGAGTGCTGTGGTTATGGGAGACAGGCCTGGAAACATGGCTGCAATTGGGTTGGGGGGAGAAGGGGAGTTACTGGCCCAGATGCTCTGGAAAGTGTGAAGCCTGCAGATTTAACAGTCACTGAGACTCCAGTGCCCAGCAGGCAACAAGGGAGCAATCCAGCCCCACTGATTAGCCAGGACCAGGGCCCCCCAGTGCCTGCCTGGCAGGGTCCTGCGGCCGTCATCCATCCAGGGCAAGGCAGCATTTGCAAGAAGAAATCCACACGTCTTAGCTTAGCTGATGGTGGGTGGACTCTGGGCCCTGGAAAGGAGCAGACCGGGGCTGGAATCCCTGGCTCTGGGGCTTACCAGCTGTGTGATTTGGGCTAGGGTTCTTGCCTCTCTGGGTCTCAGTTTGCTCATCTGTAAAATGGCGAAGCTATGAAGACCTTACTCAAGGGGTTGTAGTCAAGATTGTGTTATGAGGCATGAAAGGTGTTTAGCACAGATCCTGCACACACAGTGAGCGTGCTGCTGAGGACGTTGTTTGCTAGCACCATCTGGGCAGCACCTGGGACTTTCCTCCAAGTGGCCCTGGAAGGAGGCAGCCTCTGTAGGGGTTGATGACGATGGTGTCTGTAGACAGGCTTGGCTGGCCTCTGAGACCTTCCCATTTGACCTTGTCCACCATTGAAAGGTTCTTTCTTTCTGCCTCCAAGAGCCTCCTGAAAATTGCAAGCCCACCTGGGAGGGGATTCAATAATTATGGAGCATCAGTTAGGAGCCCTGGTGGCACAAGATGAAGCCTTCAGCTGCTAACCAAAAGACTGGCAGTTTGAATTCACCCAACGACTGTGGGTGGAACACCTGGCTATCTGTTTCCGTAAAGATTACAGCCTAGAAAACCCTAGAGGGCAGTTCTACTCTGTCTCATGGGGTCACTATGAGTCCAAATCGACTCTACAGCACCCAACAACAGCCACAGAGACTTGCCATCATTCAATCGTCAGAACGACCCAGGGTAACATGTTAATAATGTATGTCCATTTTAGACATCAGGAAACTGAGTCCCAGAGAGTTTGTATCACTCAACTAACACCCACAGCCAATAAAAACTGGAAAGCCAGGAAATAAGGCAGGGCGTTGGACGCCAGGGACCCTGGGCTAACCACTGGCTTCACTGCCTCCACGTGCGCCCCACTGTTGTTACTGTTCACCTTTGGAAAGGGGGAGAGGCAAGGTTGGGACTTTGGAAGGCATTGTTGAAGCTGACAGAATTTCCTGATTGACATTCTTATGGCAGAAAGAGAATTCTTTTACTACCATAATCTGTGTTGGGGAAAGGGGTGCTTATTTCTAGGCACAAGGTCTAAACTCAAAGCTGGATCCTCATTCCACTCTGCCCATTCTTTGCTGTGTGGCCCTGGGCAAGTCACTTTGCCTCTCTGAGCCTCCTCTCCATAATCTCAAAAACAGGGATAAAAAGAATACCTATTCTTAGGTGTTTGGGAGGACACAATGAGACGACTCATGGAAAGTGCCATACACCCAGGAGGTACTCACTAAATGGTACTTCTCTTCTTTACCCAGGGCAGAAGATGCATGCAAGGTCTAACAGCGTAGAGTTTGCCCAACTCAGTAGCGCCGCCGCCTCCCCTTTTTTTCTTTTAGACATTTGCTCAGATGCTAAATCAAAGATGAGTGCCTGGTCCCTGACAGGCTCGCCTTCACCCAGCTGCTGCAGATGGCCCAGCATGCTTTATGGGCCCTCTGCCCCTGCAATTAGCGCCTTGGCTCCCACAGGATGTATGGGGGCCAGAAGACAGACTGTGTGCTCTCTCTCTGTGGCACCAGCTTCTAGAACCCAGACAGCTGTCTACAACGTCCTTGGAGCAGAGGAAGAGCTGAGGTGCTCTCTGGGCAGCCAGGCATCTGTGGTCAGCTTTGAGAAGAGCATTGGACTGAGAGTCCCATGAGAGGGCCAGACAAAGTCATGTTTTCAACCTGAATTATTAGTCTTGTTATTGTCATTGTTGCTGTTGTCATTGTTGGTGTTGGTTTAGCAGAAATATGTTTTTTAACTTAAATTAAGCCTTACAGGAACGCTGCATAGATGTGGTTGGTGTCCTATGTATGTCTGATCGTCACTCACTATCCCCATGCCCACTGATCCTGTGGTTGGCTACTGCCTTTGCTTAAGGGCCTGTGCAGTGGGGAGACCAGTGATGCTGGGGAGTTAGTGTCCCTGGGAGCAGCCCTCAACCAATGACTGATAGGAGTTGGAGCATAAATACCCCAGCTCCCTCGCCTTCAGGTGGGATAACTCACAGCATGTTTTTACACAGTCT
Source organism: Dugong dugon (assembly GCA_030035585.1). Lineage (NCBI taxonomy): Eukaryota > Metazoa > Chordata > Mammalia > Sirenia > Dugongidae > Dugong > Dugong dugon. The sequence continues at coordinate 25,897,819 of CM057476.1, read as the reverse complement.
GCCAAAGTTCCCAGCAGGACTAAGCTCCAGATGCCCACAGCAATCACCTGTTCAACTATGCACCCCATATCGGTTTATTCCCTGTCTCCCTTCCTCTGTGGGGGGCTTGCTGAAGTCATTTCCCAAATAAACCACTTGAACTGAATCCTTTGTCTCAGGCTCTGCTCCTGGGGGAGCCCATACAAAGAGATGCATCAAATTAACCATAATTGCTTGCATTTAGCTTGTAGTTTCTATGGACTAGGCACTGTGCTAAGTACTTTCACGGACTGAGTCATTTAAAGCTTCCAACAGTCTTACAAACAAAGAGCCTGAAGCCCAGAGAGGCCAAGTAACTTGCTCAAGGTCACACAGGCAGAAAGTGTCAGAACTTCTCTGTAGGAAGAGGAGTGAGGTGTGTGGCCTCTACCTGCTTTCCTCTACCTCTACCCTCTGCGTTATGCCAGGTCCCTCCCAGCGTTCACCCTTGGGGTTCTGCAAACATTTGTTCTGATGCTGATTTGCTGCATAAAGTGAGGGAAGTCTCACCCTCATCTGAAATAGGAATGAGGATCCCATTGCTCACAGACCTCATGGGAGGACTGAATGAGACGCAGCCTGTGACTTGCCTGGTGTGTTGTTTGCCACAGCCCGTTCACCTCGTGTGCGTATCTAGTGTTGCGTATCCCACTGACTCTCATTGGACCTATTCATGTGGCTGATGAGCAGCCTGGGGTAGGGATGGAGCCAGAGGGGTCTAGCGGCCAACAGCCAGGGCTTGAAGCCTCATTCAGCCACCTACAAGTCCTGTGACCTCAGGTGAGTCACTCAAGCTCTTAGGTCTCCATTTCCCCATTTGCAAATGGAGACGATAATAATAGTATAACATACAGTAGTATCTACTCACAGGATTGGTGCAAGTATTCCACAAGGTAAGGCTTGCAAGGCACACGGAATGGCACTGCTACTAGTTACAATCCAAGCCACAAAACTAAACCAGTTGCCGTGGAGTCAACTCCATGTGTGTCAGGGTAGAACTCTGCTCCCTAGGATTTTCAATGGCTGCTTTTTCGGGGGGTAGATTGCCAGGCCTTTCTTCTGAGGTAACTCTTGGCAGACTTGAACTTCCAGTCTTTTGGTTAGCAGCTGAGCATGTTAATCATTTGCACCACCCAGGGTCCAGTTCACAGCTTTCATAGTATTTAATCTTGCTGAGTCCTGGGATGGATCTTCAGCAGTAAAATGGGGACAGTGACTTTACTTACTACACTGTGAGCATTGTGATGAAAATGAAGTAATGTGAGGGACATGCTTGGGGCATATAGCTACTCAATAAGAGATTCATTTTAATGTTATTAATATTTTTGTTCTGACTCTAATAGAAATGACTACCAGGTTCTGAGCAATTGCCATGAGGTCAGGCATACTGGGGCAGAGCCTCTGTGTACATTGTTTCACTTTATTGCAACAACAGTTGAGATTACCAAACAAAATACGGGGTGGTCCTTTAAATTGAATATTCAGATAAGTGATGGATTTTTTTCGAATAAGTATCTCCCAAATACTGCATGGGATATACTTATACTAATTTTTTTTATTGATTATCTGCAGTTCAAATTTAACTGGGAATCCTGTGTTTTTATTTGCTAAATCTGGCAACTAGAACAACAAGTCATTTAAAAGATGAAGAAACAGAGATGTAAAGAGCTGAAATGACTTGCCCAAGGCTCAAACAGGAATATCCTAGCCAAGTCTCATAGGCCCAGAGCCCCTGTGCTCATTTACTTGTATATGTTGGTTGTGACTAGCATGAGGTCAATTCTCTCTGAATAAGTTGCTCTAGTGAAGCTTGCATGCTGCCATCCAAGGAACAATTGTTCTCTATTTTCCTGAAGCAACAGAGAAAGAAAAGTCAGGAATAGGAGGAAGAAATGGAATATGTGGCTAATTACCTCCATGAACAACTGGCTGCTTTGCCATGAGACCAGAAGAACTGGATGGTGCCAGGCTACCATTACTGAACATTTTGATCAAAGATTCTATAGAATAATCCTGATCAAAAGGGGGAAAATGCAGAACAGGATTTCAAATTATCATGGAATTCAGACTTTCTAGAGCCATGGGGGCTGGATGAACTCCCAAAACTGTTGCCCTGAGAGAACCTTTAAACCTTAAACTGAAACTATGCCCTGAAGTCTTCCTTAAACCAAATAATACTTTAGCTTAATTGGTAAAGAATATCTGCCTTGAACATTACGGTCTTTTAAGAATTACATACATGAGATCAAATTGACAAAAGCAACTCAAAAGATTAGCTAGGAAGCTTAACAGCAATGAGTTCATGTTAATGGAGGAGGAACAGCTTAGAAAAGGAGGATGAGAATGTTCACAACTTGAAGAATGCACTCAATGTCACTGAGTTGTACGCATAAAAATTGTTGCATTGGTTTATGTTCTGCTGTGTATATTCTCAACAACAACAAAATATAAAATAAAATTAAAATTGCTCTCTGACCAATCGTCCTTGCTGTGTCTGATGGGGACATAGTCTGCTGGTCTTTTTAAGGAACCCCTCCCATTTTCTCACTTCTCCTCAAGGTCCCAGGGAATCTTCGGTCTCCCTGCTGTCTATGTAGACAGCATTGTCTCAGTGACCACCAAGGCAGGCCGCCTGCTCTGTGCACGCCCTGGGCTGGGTGCCCTCGGTCCCGGCTTTGGAGAGCACAGGATGAAATTCAAGGCTGGATGGTGTCAGGCAACCCTACAGGAAACAAACAAACGCAAGTGGAAAGAGGGAAAAAAATCAACCAATGACTTAATGCTCTCCCAGTGTCCAAATATTTTGCCTTGTGTGAACTGAGCACTGAGACCTGGCTAGGAAAGTAAAACCAGGCAGACCCGGAGACCTTTTCTACGTAAATCCAGAGGGCTGGAGCTGGCACTTCCAGATCCAGAGAGGTGGATAAGCCATCCCTCGTCTGAAAACAAGGTGTAACTTGAGGTTTACAGCCAAGGCCAAGGACAGGAATGAGACCCACCTGGAGATGCAGGGCTCCTTAGGGAACCCCAAGGGGCCAGGGCTAGGCCACCCTCCCCAGCTCTAGCTCAGCTCTCATTTCCTGCTGCTGATTTTCCAGTCTGATGTCCCCTGTTCCCTGACCCCACCTCCTGCCCCTGTCCCTGGTCCAGCTCCCCTGCCTGGAAGGCCTGCTCCCTCATGTGTGGTTCCCCTCTAGGAAAGCAGCCCTGAGCGTCCCCCAGACCCAGGTACTCAGGACAGGGTATCTGGATGCAGCCCCCACTTTACAAATGCCGAAACCGAGGCCCTCATCGGGGCAGGGGGTTTCTCCAAGGTGCTGCAGGGAGCTTGTGGCAGAGGCTGGCTTCAAGCCAGGGCTCCGGATGCCAAGACCAAGGCTCCCATCACTGCAAAATATTGTCTCTATTCTATAACGTTATATTATACAGGGAAGTCACTTAACTTCTCTGAGACTCACTCAGATGGATTGTAAAAAGCACAATGGATGAAAAGAAAAGAGACCCGAGTTTTTATGCCAAAATTCATTCATTCATTCATTTTTTAATGCATTCATTCATTTTTTCTTCATTCATTATTTACTCACTGATTCAATAAACACCCCTGAGCATCTCATGTCTCTATGCTGTCCTTATTCTGGAGCCTAAGGACATCGTCACTGGGTGGTGCAAATGGTTTGTGCTTGTCTACTAACATAAAAGTTGGTAGTTCAAGCCCACCCAGTGGCACCACAGAAGAAAGACCTGTTGATCTGCTTCTGTAAAGATTACAACCAAGAAAACCTTATGGAGCAGTTCTACTATCTGTAACACAGGGGGTCGCCGTGAGTCAGAATCAACTTGATGGCGGTGGGTTTAATTTTTTGGTAAGGGCGTGGAGTGGATGGGGCCCATGGTAGGTCTCCAAGGTCCTCGCAGTCCAGAGAGATGCAGACAAGCAAACAGACATAGACAACCTCAAGATGGACCCATGAGGATGCTGAGTGGGAGAGCTCAGGGGTCTGCGGTACTACGGTGGAGGTGGGGAGGGGGCTGATCCAAGCTTCTTGGACATCGGGGAAGCCTACTTTCTTGCTAGTCTCTCCACCGGGCCTGGCTGAGTCTCTTTTCCTAATCTGGTTTGGGCCTAATCAAAGTTCCCAGCCTGCTGGCCTCCAGTCTGAGACCCCAGACTAGACAAACTCAAAGAGCCTTCTCATTCTAATGCAGGCAAGGTGAAAGAGCAAGGATTAAACAGGGTGAACCACAAAGCCGAGTGGAAAGAACGTTGCAAAAGTGCCAGTCTCCAGGAGGATTTCCCCACCTCCTTTCACGACTCAATACATTAAAAAAAGAAACCTTACCTCAATCCCCTCCGCTGGGTCCCGGCAGAGCTGTGGACTTCTCTGCCACGGTGACTCACACTCAGGCTCACATGTGTCCTCTAGAAAGACCAACAAAAAAAACCACTGCCATGGAGTCGATTCCAACTCATAGCGATCCCCAGGTGCTACAGAGTAGAACTGTGCTCCATAGGGTTTTCCTGGCTGTAATCTTTATGGAAGCAGAACAACAGGTCCTTTCTTTATGGAAAGGAGTTAAATGCTTGGTTGTTAATTGAAAGGTTGACGGTCGAACCCACCCAGCTGCTCTCGGGAGAAAGACCTGGAGATCTGCTCCCATAAAGATTACAGCCAAGAAAAACTTATGGGGCAGTTCTACTCTGTCACAACAACAACAATGTCCAACAACAACAACGATCTTTACAGAAGCAGATCTCTAGGCCTTTTTCCCACGGTGCCACTGGGTGGGTTCAAACCACCAACCTTGCGGTTAGTAGCTGAGCTAAAATCGTTTTCACCACCCAGAAACCTAGAAAGATCACAGCTGCCCTTCACCGGGCATGCATGCTGCCCATGTAACATCCCCAACAGCAGCCTTGCTCCAAGCTCCACTTCACAAGTGAGGAAACAGGCTCAGAGAGGTGAAGTGGCCTGTCCAGTGTCACACAGCAAACAGAGTTCTTCAGGGATTGACAGCCAAACTTGTCTTTTTCCAGAGCCACACACTTTCCCCTGAGCCACAGAGGTTCTTGGTTAATGGACTTTGAGATGTTCTCAAGCCTGGGAATCTGGGGGGTTTGGGGGAGGGGGGCTAGACAAGAATGATCTCCTTCCCAAGAAGGAGGGATTTCCAGCACCTTATGGATCCCATAAATTCATAGTGAGCACCCTCAGCACTCTAGAGCCCACCCAGTCTGTCCACATCTGTCAGATGCTATCTGATATCCCTACAAAATGCTACAGATGACTCCAGGCCTCAGGGGGAGCTGGGACCCCAGTAAGGTGAGGCATGGGTGATAGGAAACCCCAAAGATCCTTGTGTGTCTCTCTCACATGCTCATGCTCACACACACGCACACACCATTGCAGTGCACTTTAGAGTTTATAAAGGCATTGCATCCCTTTGTTCACATGTAGACCATACATGCTGGGTTTACCTACCTTGTCCCCATTTCCCGGAAGTGGAAACTGAGGCTCAGCAAGGCTAAGGATTGAAGTCCCATGACCTGGCATCATGTTCACCCTGCTACAGCCTTGTCACATCATGAGTTTTCAAAACCAGGGATATGATTCTCGCCTCAGGAACCCCCATGGTTCACCTGAATCCAAAGAAATTATTTTGGTGAGAACCTCACCAGAGTAGATGAGGCAGTGGTGGTTCAGTGGTAGAATTCTCACTTTCCACGCAGGAGGCCCGGGTTCGGTTCCCAGCAAATGTACCTCTTGTGGAACCACCACCTGTCTGTCAGTGGAGGCTTGCGCGTTGCTATGATGTTGAACAGGTTTCAGCGGAGCTTCTAGTCTAAGATGGACTGAAAAGGCCTGGAGACCTGCTTCCAAAAATGACCCAATGAAAACCTTATGGATCATAACAGTCCAATCTGCAGTCAATCGTGGGGACGGCACAGGACCAGGCAGTGTTTCATTCCATTGTGCATGGGGTCCCCATGAGTTGGGGGCCAACTTGACAGCAGGTAACCACAATAACAAAAAACCAAGGGTCAGGGCCAGATCTGTCTCATTCACCACATATTCTCAGAGCCTGGCACAGTACCTGGAGCAGAGGGCATATGCAGGTATGTGTTGTGTACTGCTGAGTTAATTACAATTTGTGGTTAACCTATGGGACAGAATAGAACTGCCCCATAGGGTTTCTAAGGTTGTAATCGTTATGGAAGCAGATTGTCACATCCTTCTCCCATGGAGCGACTGGTGGGTTCGAACCACTGACCTTTCAGTTAGCATCTGAGTGCTTAACTACTGTGCCACTAGGGGTCGAAGTAAATACTTGGGGATTTGAACTGAAGGCTTAGTTAAATTAATTAATTATATGATTAATTAAAATAATAAATAGGCACATGGTTAAATAAATAGACTAATTAGTATAAGGGCACTAAGATGTTTGGATAAATGAAAAAGATACGGGTGAATGATGAATGGATGGATGGATACATGAATGGATTAATGAATAAATGTAAAGGTGTAGGGTAGATGAATGAATTAATGCCAATATAAATAGATAAATAGATTAATTAATAGTTCAATGGGTAGAAGGATACATAAATGAATGAGTGGGTGGCAGTTCACGAGAGGGTGCATGATCACAATGGGACAACTTCCAGGCTGTTCCAAGAGAACAGAGCTGCCCAGTCCTCAGCCGCCTCCCTCCATCTCCATCAGAATCCTGCAGTCAGGCTATTTTTGTCCCCACTGCCAAGGGGAGCTGTATTTTGGACGCAGCTTGTTAGAGGAAAAATCACGCCAAGGCCCTTCCTCCACAGGTGCCTCTTTAGCTGCACAAACCCACCCTCTGTCAGGCAGCCGGGAATAAAACCAAGCAGAAAGCCACCAAAAGTACAGGAAACCCAACACAGAAAGACAGAAAAGGGAGGTGGACAAGCTTCCCTGCCCTCCCTCGGGAGACAAAGATCCAGAGAAGGAAGGTTTCTGAGGCTGAACGTGAAATCTCTGACCTCTGTTTACTCATTTTGCAGTAACTTAATGAGCTCCATGTGCCAGGTGAGGGTAGGGGGGACATGCGGTGAATTACACAGACACAGGCGCTGCTCTCTGGGAACTTACAGCCTAGTGGGAAAGAGAGACAAAACCCAGTAAACAAAAAATAGAATACAGCTTTAGTTCCTGATCAGGGATATGAGGACATGCAGGGTAAAGGGATAAAGAATGTATTAATTATCTATTGCTGCATAAATTACCCAAAACATAGCAGCACAGTTTCTGGGGGCAACAATCCAACAGTGTGGTTCTGGCTCAGGGTCTCCTGGGAAGTTGCAGTAGAGATGTTGGCCAGGGCTGCAGTCACCGAAGGCTTAACCGGGGCTGAAGGATCTGCTTACATGGTGTTTCATTCATAAGCCTGGCAAGTCAGCGCTGGCTGTTGTCAGGAGGCCTCAGTTCCTCTCCATGCGTGCATCTCTAGAGGGCTGCTTGAGTGTCCTCACAACATGGCGGCTGGCTTCCTGCAGAGAGAGTGATCCAAGAGAGAACTAAGTGGAAGCTCCAATGCTTCTCATGACCTAGTTTCAGAAGTCGCACACCATCGTTCTCGCCACATTTTCTTTGATAGAAGCGAGTCACAAAGTCCAGCCCACACTCAGTGAGAGAGGAATAAAGCTTTGCCCTTTGAAGGGAGGAGTGTTAAAGAATGTGAAGACATATTTTAAAACCACTGCAGAGAGTGCCAGGAGACCTAAATGGGGTAACAAGAAGATGCTGTGAAGTGGGAAGATCCCTCCAGGAAGATAATCTTCAAGGAAAAGGCCTGGAGGTGGGAATGAGCTTACTGGGTTTAGGAACAAGAAGAAGACGAGCAGGTGGCTGGAGTGGGTTAGGGCCAAAAAGAGGTGAGGTGGAGAGAGGCGGGAGTGGGCATTTGTAGACCAAGGTGTGCAGTATGGGCTCTAACCCGCTGGAGATCATACTGTCTGCCTATGCCCCTCAAATGCAGGAGGTCCTATTGTCATTCCCATCTTAAAAGCAAGGAAGCTGAGACATGCACTGTCTGTCGGTTTGCCTAACTGTGGTGGCTTGTGTATTGCTGTGATGCTGGAAGCTATGCTGCCTGTATTTCAAATACCAACAGGGTCACCCATGGTGGACAGGTTTCAGCAGAGCTTCCAGACTATGACAGACTAGGAAGAAAGGCCAGACGATCTACTTCCAAAACTCAGCAAATGGAAACCTACAGATTATAACAGAATATTGTCTGATATAGTGCTGGAAGATGCAAACATATCAGTGATCACAAAGGTAGTGCAGAACAGTCAACGTTCTGTTCTGTTAAACATAGAAGTCGTCATGAGTCGGAGTCAACTTGACTGAAACTAACAACAGGTCCATTGTGAGTCCAGAGCCAGGGTTTACACTCAAAGGTGTAAAGTGGCCATTGGTTTTAACATACAGAGAAATGGGGGTGAAAATGCCCCTGAAGAGTAAAAGATGGAGAAAGAGAGAGAGCCACAGGACAGAGAGAGAAAGAAAGTGCAAGAGAGACACACAGACTCAGCTACAGAGGAGAAGACCCCAGGGAACTTGGCTGTGGTGGTTGTTAGTCGCCCTGAGTAGATTCCAACCCCACGGCTCCAAGGAGAACCGTGCTCTGTAGGATTTTCAATGCTGTGACTTTCCAGAAGCAAATTGCCAGGCCTGTCTTCCAAGGTACCTTTGGGTGCATTCGAACTAACCTTTCAGCTAGGAGATCAGCAGTTAACTGTTTGTGCCACACGGGGACTCCAACAAGGAAGCTAGAGGTGGAGAGAAGATCAAGACAGAGACAGAGACACGGCCACAATGAGAAAGCGAATGGCAGACAGCGTGTGCGTGGGTGTACACATGGTACAGTGCCAGGGCCCTGGTCACTCCGACTGGCCATCACTGCCCACCTCCCATCAGCAGGGAGAGCCAGGGAGGGAGAGGAAGGGAGGGAGAGGAAGGGAGGGAGAGCAAGCTGACAGGAGACAGTGTGATTCCAGTAATTCCCGATGAAACACTAGCCAGAACGCTTGCCAGGAAGTGGGGTGGGGTGGCGAGGGAAAGGGAGGGAGTATCTAGAGAAAGTTTAGCAAATAGCTCAACAGTTCCCTCCTCCACCTCCCCCCACAAACTCCCCTAGACACAGGGTGAGGACTGTGGTCCTGAGCTTAGGAGGGCAGCTTGTGCCCACCTAGGGGAAGGCATCAGCCTCAACCAGGTCACTGGATGCTGGTGGCTCCCAGAGCAGGGCGACAGAAAGCAGCTAGAGACATGGTAGTCCAGCCTGCTCCCAGGGCAGTGGGGTGTTGAGGGAGGTAGGATGTGAGCTTCCCCAGGCGCCTACTATGTGCAAAGCAGGCCGTTTCCTCTCTGCTGTAAAAGTGCCCTCTGCCCTGAGCTCAGCACACCTTGCACCTTGTCTCACTCATAGCCCCTCCGTCTGCGGTATTTTTGTTGTTGGGTGCCGTCAAGTTGATTCTGACTCATAGCAACCCCATGTGACAGAGTAGAACCACCCCATAAGGTTTTCTTGGCTGTAATCTTTACAGACACAGATAGCCAGGTCGTTCTGTATCGGAGCTGCTGGGTAGATTCAAACAGTCAACTTTTGGCTAACAGCCCACCACTTAAATGTTGAATCAGGCCACCAGGGCTCCTTTCTGCAATATTGGGCACTCAGTACTGTTCCCATCTGCAGGAAAGGAAAGTGGATTCAGAGAGGGCAAGCCAGCAGCCCACTGTCACCCAGCTGGTAAGTGGCAACAAGAGTTTCCAATGGGCTTTGAAACGCAAAGCAATGCTACCTCTACAGGCTTAAGTCCTTTAGTTAAATGCCAGTGATGGAGATATTAACAACATCCGTCTACCCTTCCCAAATGTTAGGTTTTATCAATTTTTAGCTTACAGAAAAGCTGCAAGAATAGTATTTGTATAAATGTTAAGCTGCTACCGAAAGGTTGGTGATACAAACCTACCCAGCATCTCTGCAGGAGAAAGACCTGGTGATCTGCTTTCATAAAGATTACAACCAAGAAAACCCTATGGGACAGATCTAGTTTGTCACATGGGGTCGCTATGAGTCAAAGTCAACTGGACTACATCTAACAATAACACCTTTTATTTAGATTTATCGACTGATTTAATTCTGCCACATTTGCTTCCTCTTTCTCCTCTCTCCCTCTGTCTCTCTCTCTCTCTCTGTCTTCCCCTGGTGCTAACCATTAAAACAATCAAACAAGAACTTGCAGACATCTGTGCATTCCACTCCTAAATACTTCAATTGATATGACCTAAGTATAAGGATGTTCTGCTATAATCACAACACCATTATCACACCCAAGGAATTTAACATTGATACGATACGATTTTAAAGATTGCCCAATTGTTCCCAAAATAGCCTTTAAGTGATTGTATTTTGTAAATCCAAGATCCAGTCCAGAATCAGGCATTGCATTTGGTTTTCATGCCTCTTTCACTTCCTTTCATCTGAACAGTCCCCTCCAGCAGAATATGAGAGGGTCTGTTTGCCCACAGCAGAACCAACAAAGTATATTGCTAAGCTTTTAAATTGTGTCCATCAAAGAGGTGAGAAATACTATCTCCATGTAGTTTAAATTTGCATTTCTTTTATGTGCAGAGTTGAACATCTTTTCATATTTTTAAAGAACTTGAATACATTTCTTTCTGTGAACTGTCTATTGGTATCTTTTGCCCACTCTTTAAATTGAGTATATGGTATTTATTCTTGATTTTCAAGAGCTCTTTATATATTAAGGACCTTTAATCTGTGACATGTTGTTGTTAGTTGCCATAGAGTGAATTGCAACTAGTAGACTGCAAATATTTTCTTCCAGTTTCCCTTTTGTCTTGGCTTTGCTTTTGATTTTTTGGTGCAATTCAATTTTTTTATGCAGTCAAATGTATTAATCTTTTTAATTTCATTATATACTTGAATCATAATTAGAAAGGCTTTGTCCACACTCCAGTCATAAAGGACCTCATCATGCTTTCTTCTACTGCCTTAAGGTTTTATGTTGTTATTGTTATTGTTGTTATATTTATATCCCTGAGTCATTTAGAGTTAAATCTCGTGTAAGAAGACCATCCCTGTTTTATACAGGAGGGAACTGAGGCTCAGGAGATGTAAGTGACCTTTTAAAGTTCACATAGATGGTAACAAAAGCATTTGCTTTGTATCTACTATGAACCAGGCTAGAGTATGCATGTGTCTGCCATCAGCTGCAGGCCAGCAGGGCTGCTCTGCTTCTGGGGATTGGCTGACTGTTGGTTAGGGTATGGGAGGTAACGGGCACACTGTCTCTCACCCTCCAGCAGGCTAGCTTGGGCTTGTTCTCATGACAGCAGCAGGATTGCATGAGAAAGAGGAAGTGTACAAAGCCTGTTGAGACTTAGGCTTGAACTGACACAGTTCTATAAACCAAAGTAAGTGACAAGGCCAGTTCAGATTCAAGGGATGGCAAGGGAGGAACTCTAAAGTCACGTCACGAAGGGTGCGATGGAAAATTGGGACAGGTGAAAAAGCGGGGCCATTGCAAAGCAACTTAGCACCTAGGATCCCCTTACTAATAGGTCATGGTGAGGAATTTGGATAATATTCTAAGTCAGGGATTGGAGAACCTTTTTTTTATAAAGGGCCATATAATAAATATGACAGTCTTTGTGGGTTATACAGTCTCTGTCACAACTATTCAACTTTGGCATTGTAGCACAAAAGCAGCCATAGACAAAATATGAACAAATGAGCATGGCTGTGTTCCAATAAAACTTTATTTACAAAAATAGGCAGCAGGCAGGATTTGACTCTTGAGCTGTAGTTTGCTAATCCCTGTTCTAAGTACATTTGTTGTTGTTGTTAGGTGCTGTTGAGCTGATTCTGGCTCACAGCAACTCTATATGACAGAGCAGATATGCCCCATAGGGTCTTCTCAGCTATAATCTTTATGGAAGCAGATTGCCAGGTCTTTCTCTCATGGAGCCACTGGGTGGGCTTGAACCACCAATCTTTCAGTTAGCAGTCAAGCACTTAACCATTAGTCATTCAAAGGATTTTAGGCAGGGGAGTGATAAAGACAAATCTGTGTTCTGAAAAATTCCTTTTCAAAAGGAGGATGGAGAAAGGAGAACGGATTATGGGAGGAGAAGTGGGCTGGTGGAAACATAGAATTCCCTCAGAGGACTGTTGTCCGAGACAGAGATGATGGTGGCCTGGACCAGGTGGTGGCAGCATTGGAAACACGTGTGTGGGTAGACGCTACAAAACCTGAGAAGGAGCTGAATGTGGGCAGAGAGGCACAGGTTACATTTACAGAGATGGACAAGGTTGGGTGGGGACCGGAGAAGCTGAAACAAAAGTGTCTCTGTCTTCGAGGAGCTCATCTTCTAAGACGGGACCAAGAAGTCTTCTTTGGGGCAGAGCGCAACACACACTGGCGTTTTCTAGCAGGGGAAACTGAGGCTCAGGGTGAGCAGATGACTTCTCTGAGGTTGGACAGTGATTGGCAGTGAAATCCCAAGCTAGGAACCAGTCTCCACATCTCATTCCCCTACAACACTTGGTCCCTCTATGGCTGCTATCTGTCACCTAACTCCTTAAAAGAAAAAAAAAAAAAAGAAGAAAACCCTCCTCGGTGGATTTGTAAGCAAGTGTGATGACTCATGGGATAATTCGCTTTCACTAGGGCTGATGGGTATCTGGCTCAGCCCTGAATAGGGTCTTTGGTTTCTTGAAGCTTAAAAGAAAAAGGACTTTGAGCTCCGAGGCTTTACCATCACAGGAAATAAAGTCCCTAGCAGAATTAGAGGATCAGATAAGCTGAGACAAAAATGGAATTGCGTAAAGTAAAAATATCTGTCTGGATTTTCCCCCCAACTGCTCACAACAAGAAGTAGCTGCTCACGCCGCCAAGCCTTATTCTGATGAATAGCGTCTCCCCATTCGTCCTGATACTACGAAGCTCTTGATGATGGAGAGGTGATTTGGGCTGGTGGAAAGGGAACTCCAGAACACAATCTCCCCTCCCCAGCCTGCAGAAGAGATGCGCGGTGGGTAATCACGTGGAAGCCCCAGCTTTCTGCAGAAGCCATGCTGACGGTGCAGAGAGTGTCTTATAAACACTCAAACTGAGAGGAACGGCAATTTTGCTTTGCTGCCAACTTGTTTATTGCATCCTCCAGTCCTGGAGGTGAAAGACCGTTTGGTGTGAATGGTGCCCCCTGGCCTTTCATGCCCTTCCACTAAAGACTGAAGAAAGGAAAGGTGACCACAGTCCCAGAAACCCGGAATGGCACAGAGCTCACCTGAGCCTGCACCCTTGGGCATTGGCATCATGGGGCACTCACCCCTTATTCCTCTAATCATTGTTGCTGACATAGGACCTTAGGAAAGGATGCACCAGTCTCCAGTAGGACAGCCTCCATAATAATTACATCTCCCTCCCGGATGTAATTGTTAATTAGTTCATATAAGGCCACCCCTAAGGACTGCGGAAGAGGAGCCCTGGTGGCGCAGTGGTTAAGCACTCTGTTGCTAACCAAAAGGTCAGTGGTTTGAACCCACCCAGCAGCTCTGCAGGAGAAAGACCTGGCAATCTGCTTCCATGAAGGTTACAGCCAAGACAATCCTATGGGGTAGTTCTACTCCGTCACATGAAGTCGCCATGAGTCAGAAATCAGCTGGACCCCAGATAGCACCCAAAAACAACAACAAAGACTGTGGAAAAATCAGCATTGCAGCCCAGCAAAAGTCACCAGCATGGTTTCCTGTTGAGATCAACAGCTCAACTCTACTTGCAGGAAACAACACTAATAGGTAGGTATACTGAATAATCGCTCGAAAAGGACATCATGGTTGGTAAAGTCAACGAAAACGAGGAAGACTCTTCATGAGATGGACTGACATGGTGGCTGCAACAATGGGCTCAAACATAAAAAGGATAGTGAGGATGGAGCAGGACGGTTATACATAAGGTCGCCGTGAGTCAGAACCAACTTGACAGCAGCAGCAACAACACAGCATACTGAATAACGAGGCATTGGTAGTTCAGTGGTAGAATTCCTACTTTTCATGGAGACATCTAGGTTTGTTTCCTGGCCAAAACATCCCATGCACAGATACCACCTGTCTGTCCATGGAGGCTTGCATGTTGCTATGATACTAAATAGGTTTTAGACTAAGATGGACTCTAGGAAGAAAGGCCTGGCAATTTTCTTCCAAAAATCAACAATGAAAATCCTGTGGATCACTGTGGTATGATCTGCAACCGATCATGGGGATGGTGCAGGACAAAGCAGCATTTCATCTCATTGTGCTTGGGGTCACCATGAGTCGGGGGCCGACTGGATGACGGCTAACAACAATACTGAGTACCCTCCCTGGGCCAGTCTCGGGAACAAGCACTGTGCCTTCTTTATCTTATTCAGTCCTCACAATAACTCTGCGAAGGAGGTTCTGCTAGCACCTGTGTTTTACCCGTGGAGAAACTGAGGCCCAGAGAGATGCAATAACTTGCCCCAGGCCACACATCTGTCAGAGAGAGCACTGGGGCTGGACCGTGTGTCTCCCTGCTCCCAGCCTCAAGAACACTCTTTGTGGAGGGACCTCTCTGAATTGCTGCATGAGGCGTCCCTTTGGCTCCCGAAGATCTTTGTTCTGGGAATGCGAGCTGAAAAATAATAGACCAGGGCATTTCTTTTTACCCTTTATCCGGCCTTCAGCATTCTCGAGAGGGAACTAAGCGATCAGGAGAAGGTTATTTTACAGCAGAAGCCCCTCGCTGCCATAGGTCTAATAAAACAAAACTCCAGCCAAATTAGGGGCATATTTCATCTAACAGAAGGAAATATATGTGGCATTTCTGCCTGGTGGTTGACCTGCTGCATTTATGCGCAGAGAGAGGGTTCGATACATCACAGGGCAGTTACACGCTGCTTAAGTGGCCTCTCGGGTGGGGTACGAGAAGAAAAATCTCAGCGTGTTTCCACCGCCTCATTCTCGGGCCAGAGATTCCAGGGACTGTCACAGATTCTGGTGCAGGGGAAAGACCACTGGGCATCCACAGACCCGGGCTGCAGTCCCCACGGCACTGCCACTCACTGGCCATGTGTCTTGGGCATGCCACAGCTCCTCTCGAAGCCTCGGTCTCCCTGTCTGTGAAATGGAGAGGTGCAGGCTTAGTGCCTTCAAACTGGACTCTGCCATGAGCCAGAATTTTTTGGAACAGGGCTGATTTCTAAGACCACCTTGGAGAGCAAATGATGCCCCATAGGTGAAGCCTCGGCCCTGTCAGCCCTCCTACCCCACCAAACTATTAGGATTCATACCCCAATAAATACACACACATAAAATATAGGCATATATATTTATATAAACACACATAAGTGTTTACATACATAAACAGGCTTAGATATACACACCACCACCTGTCTGTTAGTTTGTCATAATGCGGTGGCTTGCATGTTGCTGTGATACTGGAAGCTATGCCACAGGTATTTCGGGTCATGAGTGAGATGGACTGGTTCCAGCAGAGTTTCCTGACTAAGACAGGCTAGGAAGAAAGGCCTGGCAATCTACTTCCAAAAATCAATTAAGGCCTTTGGACCTGTTATCAGGAGGGTTCAATTGCTGGAGAAGGACATCGTGTTTGGTGAAGCAGAGGGCCATCGATGGGGAGGGAGACCGTCAGTGAGATGGATTAGCACAATAGCACAACGATGGACTTAAACATACAGGCCATCGTGAGGGTGACACAGGACCAGGAATGTTTCATTCTGTTGTACGTGAGGTTGCCATGAGTCAGAATCGATGTGACTGCAGTTTATCTACCATCTATCTATCTCCCTACTTACCTACCCACCCATCCATCCATCCACCCATCCATCCATTTAGCTAGCTATCATCTGTACATATACATAAACCCATTGCTGTCAAGTTGATTCTGACTCATAGTGATCCTATAGGATAGACTAGAACTAGCACATAGGGTTTCCAAGGAGTGGCTGGTGGATTTGAACTTCAACCTTTAGCTCTCAACCACTTCACCACCAGGGCTCCATACATATACATACATACATGTAAACATATATGTTTATAAATAGTATTCATGTACTACCATATTCATATATTATATACATTATGAAACAATGCATAAATGGAAATTTTTAAAGGAAGAGCTAAACTATATATAGAAGTTCTATTAAAATTCTAACACCCCCTCACCCCTAGAATGCCCAGTCTATCTTACCCTGCTCTACTTTTCTCTTTCCTACAGCGTTTATCACCTTCAGACATATCCCGTACGTTGTTGTTTATGACTTCTGTGTCCTGAGGGGCCGCTAGATCAGGCTGGAGGGAAGGGGAGACCAGACCCTGCTGCACTAACCCTGGGTTCCTCCTCTTAACCACGTGCTCCCCCAGACACAGGTTTCAAAATGAACAGTTCCCGTAAACGTGGGAAACAAATACAGATGCATTAAGATAATGTATTGGGAGCTGTTTATAGAATTATCTAGAGACATTAACCCAGAAGTGGATTCTGCCCAGAGCTATATCTGGGTAATTGCATTGATTTCACAAAACAAGCTTTAGAGCATTAGAGTATATATTTAATGAGAGAGAGAGAGAGAACATGCCAAACCCTATTAGGTGTGTTCACATCCATTATCTCATTTACTCCTCACTCCCACCCTAGGTGGTGGGGCCTCGTAATATCCCCATTTTAGAGAGGAAGAAACTGAGGCAAGTCACACAAGCAGGCAGAGTCTGAACTCAAATACAGGTCTGTCCACTTCACGTCATTCCCTGGGTGCAACATCTCCTCTTGACTAATGTGAGCGAGGCCAGGTATCCAGCTGTCCCTGGCTGCACTGGAAGCTCCCGTCCTGGAGCTAACTGTCCCTGTGTCTGGGTGGCTGACATGTTGGAGTCTGTGCTCCTGGGCCGCGGGGTTGGCTGGGATCCAGGCTCTGTGCTGACTGCTGTGGAGGAGGGAAGAGCTCTCTGATTTAGGGCCCGTCTGGATGGACAGCCGACAGGAACCGGCTTCTCCAGACACTCGGGGGAGTGATACAGACAGGCCTCTGGGTGCCCCCGCATTCCTGGCCAGTGACGCTGCTGGGAGGCACTGCAGGGAATGCCTCAGCAGACTCCCCTCTTCTCCCTGCCCAGGCCCGTCCCTGCCAGTTGCATCCTCCTGAGGACACCCAGAGTCAGCAGTGAGTGACTCCCTGCTCCAGGGAGCTCCGATACCACCCCAACCACCCCAGGCTGCAAGGGCTAGAAGCCTGGAGAGTGGGTTGGGGGGCAGCTCCTCAGAGCCAACCTGAGCTTCAGGGACAACCCCCTCCATTCAGGAATATGAGACTCCCCCCAGGACACATCCAGACCCAGCCCTGGCCACCTCCTGCTTATTTCCTGAAAATGAGGGCCACACTCAACCCCAATCCATTCTCCATACTTCACAAAGTCTTTCTCAAACCCTCATCTGACAATGTGCCTCCTCTGCCTACAATATTCAATGGCTCCCTATTGCCCTCAAATTAAGTCCAAATCCCTTACCCGTTTTGGCTGAATGATCTGGCTCCTATGGACCTCCATGTCTCCTTCCTCCATAGCCCTCACTCCTCTCAGACACACGCATCTACTTCAACCCCACTCCACCTCTTGTTGTTGTGTTATTGTGTGCTGTCAAGTCGATTCTAACTCACAGGGACCCTCATGTGACAGAGTAGAACTGCCCCATAGGGTTTCCAAGGCTGTAATCTTTATGGGAGCTGATTGCCAGGTCTTTTCTCCCACGGAGCCACTGGTGGGTTTTTTTTTTCCAGCCAAGCACTTAACCATGGTCCCACCAGGGCTCTTGACTCAACCTCTTAGATGTATGAAAACACTTTCTGTTCCTCCAATGCTCCTGCATCTTACTCACCACCAGGCCTCTGTGCATCCTGATCCCTCTACCCGCAACCCTCTCCCAGCCCCCTGCATTTGACTGATTCCAACCTGTCCTCCAGTCTCTGCTCTGGGAAGCTTGTCCCTTTCACGCCTCAACCCTAGCTGGTTCGGGGGCTCCTCGGGGCCTCCTGTAGCAGTCGGAATCAGGCTGGATATTAATTGTCTGCTTACTCACCTGGCTCTCCACTAGACTGGTAGGTCCAGGAAGGCAGGGACAGTGTCCATTTATACCCCATTGTACCCTCATTGCCTAGCACATGGACTGGCACACAGAGGGTGCCAATAAATATATGTGATTGGCAACAGGTAGCAGAGATCTTACCACCTGGGGTCCACAGTGACACCTCCAGTTGGTGCCACACTCCAGCACCTGAATAATAATAGCAATAGCAGTAGCAATAATAATGGCACTAGCGATAGTTATAATAATTTAGGTGGAGTACTGCGAGGTGGCACATTGTTCTAAGCACTTAACATAGAGTCACTTTCATCTTTCCCTGTGAGACGAGCAATCTCTGAATGGCTCAAATGATTAAATACTCTCAACATCTAACTGAAAAGTTGGTGCTCAAAGGCACCTCGGAAGAAAGGCCTTGTGATCTACTTCCAAAAATTTACAGCCTTGAAAACTCTACGAGCACAGTTCTACTTTGCACACACGGGGCCATCATGAGTTGGAATTGACTTGACGCAACTGGTTCTTGTTTGTTGATGAGGAAAGTACTATTATCACTTCCAGTTTACAGATGAGGAAAATGAAGCCCAGCTAGGTTAAGTAACTTGCCTGAGGTCACACAACTAGCAAGAGGCAGAGCCAGCAGGCTGGCCCCAGAGCCCTGCTGTCACTGTCCGCTGCAAGACCAGGGAGCCCGGAGAAGCTCTTGGCAACAGGGCAGGCACATGGCTGGGCTCGATGGTGCTGAACTAGTGGAGGATCAGGAGTTAATGTCCAGCTTTGGCAGTCCCCAGAATATCAGACCTGAGCCATTGTTAGTACCTGCCACCACCCCAGGCTCTGAGCTCCCCCAGGGCCCTCCCTTGCCTTTCTGGTGCTCAGCTCATGGTCTCATTCTGCCCACGCTAGGGGAAGCTCCACTCCATCCTCCATGAAAAGGCCGCATGTGTAATAGATAAGAACGTGGACTCTCCCTCAAATTCCAATTAGTTTGGCACTAACTGGCTGTGTGACCCTTGGTGAGTTACTTAACCTCTCTGGGCTTCAGATTCTTCAGGTTTAAAAGGTGACAATAATAGTGGCCTAGCAGGGTTTGGGGGAGGACTAAATGGGGTAATGCACATCAATGTCTTTGAACAATGCCTGATACAGAGCTTGCCTGATGTAAGTGCTGGCAATGTCTGGGTTTCCTTCTTTCTAGGCCCCTGCTCTTATATTATAGGAGGAGCCCTGGTGGCGCAGTGGTTAAAGCACTCGGCTGCTAACTGAAAGGTTGGCAGTTCAAACCCACCAGGCACTCTGTGGGAGGAAGATGTGGTAGTCCACTTCCGTAAAGATTACAACAGCCTTGGAAACCCTATAGGGCAGTTCTACTTTGTCACAATGAGTCCCTACGAGTCAGAATCTACTCAGTGGCAAACAACGGCCCTTACAGGAGTGGACCACATCTCGTATTACAGTTACTTCCTGGACAGATGGAGTCACCTGCTCCCCAGGAGAGACATACCTAGGGCTGCAGGAGAATCTCTAGGGAGATACATACGTGAATTTGAATCCTAGCTCTGCCCTGTCTTGCTGTGTGATATTACCCAAGTGGCTTGCTGTCTCTGGGCCACAGTCGCCCCGTCTCTACAAGGCGTTTTTGCCTCCTGGGTGTCTGACCTGAGCCTCTGGCCTCCCCATCAGGGCCCTGTGGTCCCGAGGCAGTGAGGAGGTGGTCTCCAGGGGGAGGCCTAGACCCTATGCTGGCAGAGGACAGCACAGGGAGCTGCAGTGGCCAGGCTGTCTGTCTGGCAAGGCCCTGGAGCCTTTTGGCCTCAGCCGGCATCCTGCCAAGGCCAAGGGCAGGCAGCCCGGCAGCTCCTGCTGCCTCCTGCCTGCTGCCTGTGCCTGGCTTTATGGGGCCTGACCACTTCCTTCTCTGGGGCTCATTAGCTGGGCAGCCAGCTGGGGCTCGGTTCCCACAGGCTTGGGGTAGGGCATTCACTCAGCACCTTCTCCATGCCAGGAGGGGTCAGACCATTCCTTTAGGCCGGTCCTACCCAGAAGGCAGTGGGGTAGCCAGGCCCCTGATGAACGCCGGGAGAGGATGCCCTCACACCAGGGGCTTCTACTCCCTGGGGTCCTGCTCTCCCTCTCCCACCTCCCCACCCACTCCTTCACCCTGTCACCCTTCCTCCCACCAGCTCTGCACCCCTGGCAGCATGAACCTGGCCACAGGCTGCACAGACCTGGGTCATTCCTGGCTCAGCACTTACAAGCTGGAGATCCCTAAGTTTTCCCTTTCCAGGCCTCAGTTTCCTCATCTGTAAAATGGGCATCATACGGTCCTCCTTGCAGGTTTCCCTGGAGGATTGGAAGGGATGACAGTGGAGGCCCAGTTGACGTGGGGTCTGGAGTGTTGGGTGCTGGACCAAAGGCTCCTCTGAGTCCTTCTCTCCTTTTCAGCTTCTCTCCTGGTTCTTGCCTCATTGTTCCAGGGTCCTGTGGCCACTGATTTTCCTTTCTCAGAGACCAAGGGGTCAGTGGCTGAGTTTCTTTGACTTTCTTTGGTCCCCCTCATCTTCTTCAAGCCGCTCAGTGGTCCCACCTCTTTACTCATCACTTTTCTCTCTCTCCCTCTATAACACACACGCACACACACACACACACTCACACACACATACACACACAAGTGCAGGTCACTTTGGGACAGTTGGCTGCTTACCTTCTCAGACCTAGGTATTAGTGGGTTGGTATCTGGGGGAACAGAAGTGTTTCCCACAAAAGCAGGACCCTTCCCATGTTCCCAGGGTTCTGCACACAGTGGGGCAGCACCCACTGTCCACCTGCCACAGCCTGGATGCAGAGTCTGCCATCACCTTCCCTGGTCCTCAAACCAGGTTCCACCTCATTCCTACTGCAGAGGGCATCCTTATCTCTCAATTAACTTGTGTATTAATAAGTTTAATTTGTACTTCCAGGTGGGTGTGTCCCCCTGCCACGCCAAGGAAGAGGTCTTGGGGGATGCAGGCCTATAGATGACAGCGTCCACCCCTTGTGGTGCTCACGGGTATCAGGGAGGGCAAGACATGGGTGTGTAGAGACATAGCAGCTCTAGAGCCATGGGGGGTGGGCAGTTGATAAAGGCTTCTGGGAAAAGGGGCTCCAGCTGGGACTTAAACTCCCTCCCATAGTGAGGAGGGGGACATTCCAGGCAGCAGGGACTGCACAGGTAAGTATAAGAAGGCAGGGCCGTCTATGCACCAGGAGGATACAGAGCAGCATGACCAGAGGGAGGGATATCTCATGGAGGGGCTGGGAGTGGGAGACCGCAGACGTCTAGAAGGTAGGAGACAGGCCAGGAAAGGTGACCTGAGGCCACTCCAGGGAAGACCTGGAAAGCCAGACTAGGGTCACCTCCACGACAAAAATGTTCCCGATCCCCGTCCCACATCATCTGGCCCCTCCCAGGGTAGATGCATCAGCCTGGCTCTGCTAAGCCCTGTACAAGTTCTACTGATGACATTTCTTTGCAAAGATCCTGCAGAAAGTCACTCCAGCTCTCCAAGCCTGTTTGCTCATCTGCAAAATGGGCATACTAATAAGAATAATCATATGTGCCCATAAAATTACAGGTGGCCAGGGAGGCAAGCCTCGTATTCACAGGCCTCCGATTCTGAATGGCTCTGCCAGGTATGTCCTGTGGTGGGTGGGCAGATCTCTTAGATCAGGGGTGCAAAAACTGTGGCTCACAGGCCAAATCTGGCCAGGCTCCTGTTTTTTATAAATAAAATTTTATTGGAAGACAGCCATGCCCATTCACTTACATATCGTCCATGGCTGCTTTCACATTAAAGCAGAGTTGAGTGGTTGCGCTGAGCCTGGATGGCCCACAAAGCCTGAAATGTTTACTAGCTGGCCCTTCACAGAAAACGTTTGTCCACTCCTGACTTAGATATGTGGCGCCTCAGTTTCCTCATTGGGAAAATGGGTACAGAAATAGCACCTCTCTCATAGAGTCATTGGGAGAATCCAGTGGGGCAGGTAAAGGGCACGGTACACAGTAGGCACTCAATAACCAGTAAATGTTATGGTGGGTGGTTGTTGTTGTTGTGTCATTAAGTGTTAATGTGACCACTGGTCCCAACTATCAGATGCACCCATAGGAAGGTTTGGGGTTCGCCTGGCAGCTCTTGAAGAAGTGGAGCTGCCAAGGAGGGAGGCTGCTGGACCCAGGCAGGCACCTTTTCCAATAAGCAGGATCCATTCCTGGGCATGAGAAATGAAAGACCGATTGAGGAAGTCAGACCAACCGTCCATAATCGCCCATAATTTGGCTTCAGCCTTTCGAGGAGAAAGGGTTTTGTCAAAGGCTTTTCATGGTCCGGTGCCCCCATAACCCAAGGTTACATGGATCAAGTCCTTCCTGACACATATTTATTATCAAATGGAAATGGCACTTGGGTTTCTCCCAAGCTGTGTGCAGCCACTGTCTCAGGCCACTGCAAGCTCCCTAGTGAGCAGCTTTGGAGAAAAGTGGCTGGGAGAGGGGCTGGCCTGGGGGAGGGGGTGAGTTAATGGCAGTATTCTGGGGAAGAGGGGCGGGGCTACCCCTGCTGTTCACTCAGCAGCTGTGTGATTTACCTTCAGGCCAGGTAGTTAAACACAGCCTCAGTTTCCTTAACAGTAAACCATGTTGTTAGCTACCATTGAGTCTGGGCAACTCCACGCAGGATGGAACATTAACACTGCCGGTCCTGCGCCATCTCCCTGATCAGTTGTGGATCAGATTCATGTGACCCATAGGGTTTTCACTGGCTGATTTTTGGAAATAGGTCGCCAGGCATTTCTTCCTAGTCTGTCTTAGTCTGGAAGATCTGCTAAAACCCATCAGCATCATAGCAACACATGAGCCTCTACTGAGAGACGGGTTGGCTGCGCACAAGGTGCATTGGCCAGGAATGGAACCCGGATCTCCTATATGGAAGGCAAAAATCCTTCCACTGAACCATCGCTGCCCCTAAACCGTGACTAGTAAGTGCCTGTTAAATGCATAGCATTGTTCCTGGCACATAGTGAGAGTCTAGGACCTGGCAGCCGTTATACTTACTTTTATTAACAGCTTCATCCTCATTTCTGGACCCACAGGTGAGAGAGCCCAGTCTGTGGAAACAGCCAGAACTCAGTCCCAATGCTTCCTCTGATATTTATTAGCCGTGTGTCCTTGGACAAGCTACCCAACTCTAAGACTCATTCTCCCCTGCAAAATGGGTTCTTAACAGCACCAGCCTCCCCCAAAAGGCTGAGAGCATCAAATAGGGCACAGCCTTCAAAGTGACCAGCATAGAGTAGGGGATCCAGATACGCTCCCTGCTTGACAGAATCTATGCCCAGCTGAATCTCAAAAAGAAGAGGAAAGACCAAAATGGTCAACTGCCACAGAGACAAGAATGTACCCAGAATGTACCAGTTTTCCAGAGAGGAAATATACATTCTCCACCATCTTCCCAGAGGGCAGCTTTTAGTCTGGTCAGTCCATGCCCAAGAGGGGACCAGGAGGATATTACAGAGTGCTTAATGGCCTGGGCTCAGGACTCAGAGAGGTTTGCGTTCTAATCCTGGCTGGGAGAACCTGAGCAAATAGCTTCACCCCTCTGAGCCTATGTTGCTGCTTTTTATCTCTTTATTCTTTATTTTATCAAATATTTTATTGAATGCCTTCTCTGCACCAGGAAACATCGTAGGTACTGGAGGCATCACAAGGAACAAAATAGACAAAGTCTTTTCCCCTCTGGAGCTGAAGTTTGAGTGTCTGAGACAGACAACAAGCAAGTAAATGAATAAATATTGACCATAGTGTGATGAATGGTATAGAAAAAATTAACCAAAGAAAGGGAAAGAGGAGCTGTTTTAGATTTGGTAGTTGGTGGAGACCTCTGTGCAGAGGTGACACTTGAGCAAAATAGGAATAATATTACCACTGACTTCAGGAGGATGTTGTCAGGCTTTAACCAGGTAACTAGATTAAGTTTTTACCACATTGCCTAACACATAGTAGATACTATGTATATGTGGGTTGGATGGATGGAGAATGAATGGATGGATACATGGATAGATGGATGAATGGCTGGATGGATGTGTAGGTGGATGGATGGATGGATGGGTGGGTGGGTGGGTGGGAGGGGGAGAGGGTAGGCAGATGGATAGAAAGGTGGATGTATGGGTGGACACATGGATGGGTGGGTGAATGGGTGGGTAGGTCGGTTAATGGGTAGGTGGGTGGCTAGAAGCATGGATGGATGGTTGGATGGATGGATGGATGGACAGAGGCCTCAGTGACAAGTAGACCTTGCTTCTCAGATCATAAGCCCCTCGATCGTAAATATTTTTTTATTAGGCAAGAGAGGTGAGCATAATTGCTAGTAAAACAGTTACTCATGTTCGTTAGCCATTACACAGATGCGAATCAAAATTAAAACAAGATACCTTTTCACTCCTACTAAAATGGCACTGATTTAAAATACATAAAACAGCAAATGTTGGTGAGGATGTGGGTGACTGGTGGGACTGTAAAATGATATAACCACTATGGAAAATGGTTTGGTGCTTCCTCAAAAAACTAGAAATAGAGCTTACAATCCAGCAATCCCACTCTGAGGAATATAACCTAGAAACCTAAAACTACTAACCTAATCATATATATGCATTCCTATGTTCTTTGCAGCTTTATTCACAACAGAAAAACAATACAAACAACCAAAGTGCCCGTCGACACATAAATGGATAAGCAATTGTGATACATACACACAATGGAATACTACCCAACCATAAAGAACAATGAGTCCGCAAAACATATTATAACATGGATAGACCTGGAGGGCATAACGCTAAGTGAAATAAGTCAAGCATCTAAGGGCAAATAGTATATGATCCTTCTTTTATAAGAAGACTAGGACAGATAAATATAGAGAAACCAATGTTCATTGGTGGTTACTAGGGAGAAAGGGGTGAGGGTAAAGGATGCTTTAGAACTCAGAGATTTGTTACTTTTGCTGATGAGCAATGTGGCTCCGAGTGTGGAAGTAGTGAGTACAGCACAACCACAGTACATTTGAGCACAAATAGAAGCATATAGACGCAATTCAACAGCTAATGACTATGAACAATTTACATTGAAATCTGCAAAAAAAGCAAGATTCATTGGGGAATATACAATTTGCAACAGTAATAACAACTAAAAAATGTGTATTTGGTTACATAGATAAGTATGCATGCATAAATATGTACAGAAGTCACATATCAGTATACGGATGTGCATGTATAGGTGTAACTGTAGGCATACGTATAGACATGTTTATGTGTGCTGCATATATTTTCAAATATAAAATAAAGCACATGGAGGCACAGTTATGGATACATCCTAGACACAACCAAACACTTCATGCGGTTGGTGGACTAGGTTTGAGGGCTTAGGTCCATAGTCTTGTGGGACAACTTGGTCAGTTGGCACAATATAGTCCATAAGGACAATGTTCTACATCCTGGTTTGGTGAGTAGTGTCTGGGGTCTTAAAAGTCTGTGAGCAGCCATCTAAGATACAACAATTGGTTTTTACTTGTTCAGAGCAAAAGAGAAAGAAGAAAACCAAAGACTCAAAGAAGAAACTAGACTTCAGAACCAATAGTCTAGATGAACAACAACATCACCTACCTTGAGACTGGAAGAACTAGATGGTGCCCAGGTACCACTACCTGCCTTTCCGACCAGAGCCTCAATAAATGGTCCTGGGTAGAATGGAAGAAAAATGTAGAACAAAATTCAAATTCTTTAAAAAAAAAAAAAAAAAAAAGCAAGACTTACTGGACTAGTAGAGACTAGATGAATCCCTGAATCTATTGCCCTGAGATACTCTTTAAAGCTTGGAACTGAAACCACTCCCAGAGGTCACCTTTCAGCCAAATTACAGGTTGGGCCCATAAGATAAATAATATCACCCATGAGTACTATGCACCTCAAAATAATCATCTAAATGAAACCAAATGGTAAACACTTACCCTAGACCAAAAATGAGAAGGCAAAGAGGGTCAGGGAAGCTAGATTAATGGAAACAGAACAACCAGAAGGGAAATAATGAGAATGCTGGTATATTGTGAAAAATGTAAATAATGTCACTGATCAATATGTACAGAGAGTGTTAAATAGAAACCTAATTTCCTGTGTAAACCTTCACTAAAAATACAATAAAATATTTTTTTAAAAAAGTTAAATCCTAGTAGCTTAACATAATTAACATCTATTTCTCAATCACGTGACAGCCTGATGCAGGTTGGGGGACTGTTCTCCATATAGTGATGCAGGAAACCAGCCCCATTCCTTGCAGAGATTCCACGATCGTTAGTAGTGGAGAAAGAGAGAGCTGAGAGATGAACAATGGCCCCAGGGTGCCTCTACAAGGAGATAATACATCACTTCCTCTCACATTTTATTGGCCAGAACTGGTCACATGATCCCACCAAGAAACAAAGAGGCTGGGAAATATAATCTTGTTTTGTTCTAGGAAGTGGAATCATGTTTGGCAGGCAGCCAGTCTACCTCTTCCACATTATTTCAGGACTCAGAGCTGCCTGATACAAAAACAGAAACCAACCTACTCTGACCTCAGGCAACAAGATTTAGGAAAGTGAGTAAAAGCCTGGATTTTGGAGTCACACACTCCTGGGCTGGAATTCAGCTCAACCACTTGCTAGTGGTCAGACTGAACAGGGCATTCGCTTTTCCTTAGTTTCCCAGTCCCCAATCCTAAAATGGAGGATGATCAGGGAGTTGACAGAGGTCTAGCTCAGTGCCTGGCACAGAACAGGAGCTGAAATGTTTGTTGAGTGAGTTTACAAATGTAGTTATGAGGACTGAAGGAAGTGGGGCATGTGACACACATACCGATGTCTTAGTTACCGAGTGGCTGCTGTAACACAAATACCACAAGTGGGTGACTTTAAAGAACAGAAATTTATTTTCTCACAGTTCTAAAGGCTAAAAGTCCAAATCAGAGTCTCAGCTGGCTGATTCCTTCCTTGTAAGTAGTCCCAGGATGTTACTTGGTTCTTTAGCGTTCCTTGACTTGTAGCTGGTCCTCACATCATGTCTGTCTTCTCTTACGTGCTTCTTTGTGTCTATTCCACTCTTTTTATAACTCAGAAGTGATTAGGTTTAGGACTCACCCTACTCTGGTATGACCTCATTAACATAACAAAGGAAAACCCTTATTTCCAAACAGGGTCATCTTTACAGGTACAGGGGTTAAGATATTTTGGGGGGGACACAATGCAATTCATAATAACCGGGTACGTATCCTCGACCAATGTGAGCATCTTCTGTGAGTGCCATTGGCTCCCTCGGTCCAGCGACTGCCCATTTACTGTGAGAAGCTGATAATAGCCCGGGAAGGAGGGAGGTTGCCTGCCAAGACCACATTTTATGGAGCAAAAATAAGGATGAGGGTTATTTCCCTGATTGCTGAATTTCTTTATGTGCAACATCTTATATGGGTATAAAACTGATGGTGCATTTAGTTATTCATTTCTCAAATGGCCTTTTATGGAAAAGAATACGGCTGTGTGATGGTCTGGGAAAACCCAGCACTCCATTCACTGTTACTGATGGAGATTCCATCCCGGCTGCAGTCTCTACCAGGAAGATCACATTCTGGGAACTCCCTTGCTGGGCTCCCCATCCCCAGATAAAGATGCTCAGGGGTGAGCAAGAGGTGATGGTCTAGTGATACCAGGTAGGGGTGGAGTGGTGAAGAGCAAGGGCCATAAAGTCCAAATCCTTGGGTTCTGACCCAGATGCCCATTCTCTGATTGTGTGGTGTTGAACATGTTACTTAACCTCTCTGTGCCTCAGTTTCCTCAACAGTAAGATGGAGACGATTATTGAACTGACTTCACAGGATTCTGGTGAGAATGACACATGAGTGCTTTAGTGCAGGACCTGGAAAACAGACACCCTCAGTGAGTGTGGTTTTTATTAGAGGAGACTGAGTCCCTCTGGTTTAACATTGTTCAACAAACATGGAGTGAGCACCTACTGTGTGCTAGTTAGAGTCCCTGGGTGGTGCAAATGGTTAACACACGTGACTGCTAACTAAAAGATTGGCAGTTGGAGTCCACCCAGAGGCTCCTCGGAAGAAAGGCCTGGTGATCTATTTCCTAAAAATCAGCCATTGAAAACCCTATGAAGCACAGTTCTACTCTGACACACACGGGGTGTCCTGAGTTGGAGCTGACTCTATGTCAACTGGTTTGGTTGGTGCGCTGGTTACCAGGGTGAATAAGACACTGAGCAAGACAGATGTGGGCCCTGAGTTCAGAGTTGCAAGGATGGGCTTGGAGGGGATGATTCCAGAGATGCCCCTTTCATCACAGCTCCAAGGAAAGTCTGGGGTGAGACGTGGCTGGAGTATCTTTGGGCCCCAGCAATGGCTGCCAGGGTTCCCAGTCTTGTGATCGAAGGGCTCATTGTCCCAGGGCATTCCAGGAGGCAATGCCCCTGGCCAATGCACTCAGGTGGCATCAGGGCAGAGACACCAGCCATCAAGGCCACAGAGGCACAAGCCAGCAGGATGTGTGGCCAAGCAGCAGAGGCTGAAATGGGAAGGACTGGATGGCGGCTCAGCTCCCACCAACTCTGATCCAAAGCCTGTGACCTCCAGTGAAAGGCCCCTCTGTGCTCTCTGCCTCCACCTGTCCCAGCAGGGAAACTCTCAGGGAAGCTGTGGGCCTCTGGGGTGCAGGAGAGGATGCTCCAGGCACACTTGTGTCCTGCAAGCCAGATACAACCAGAAGCTCAGTGGACAGCAAGCCCAGACTAAGAGTCAAAGACCTCAGCTTGAGTCTCAGATTCCCTGCTTCTTATGCAAAATTTGAGAAGCTACATCTCCTCTGGAGTCCTTAATTTCCCTATCTGTACAATCGAGATGATAATCCTACCTCCCAGAACCACTGTGAGGATGATTTGAAAGAGCTGTTAATTGAGTAAAAGGAATCCTGGTGGTACAATGGTTAGGCACTCGGCTGCTGACCAGAAGGTTGGTGGTTTGAACCAACCCAGCAGTACCTGGAAGAAAGATCTGGTGATCTGCTCCCATAAAAATTAACCTGTTGTCATCAAGTTGATTCTGACTCATAACAACCCTATAAGGACGGGGTGGAAGTGCCCCATAGGGTTTCCAAAGCTGTGATCTTTATGGAAGCAGATTGCCCCATCTTTCTCCTGAAGAGTGCTGGTGGGTTCAGACCACGGACCTTTCAGTTAACAGCCAAGCACTTAACCACTGCACCACCAGGGCTCTTTCGGTAAAGATTACAGCCTGGAAAGCCTCATGGGACAGTTCTATTCTGCCACATGGGGTCACTATGAGTTGAAATCAATTTCACAGCACCTAACAACAACAATTAATGGAGTAGACCTTTGTCAACAGAAGCAGACTCTTCATTAAAGAGCAGGGCCAGACTCGGGTGTGGTTGTGGTCTGGTTCAAAGCCCAGCGCCACCAGTTACCCACCATGTGACACGGGGTACATAACCGGGCTTCACCTCTCTGGACCTCAGTTCCTCCATCTGTAAAATAGGGATGATGGAAACAGTGGTACCTGCATTTCGGGCTGTTTTGAGATGGAAAGTACGTAGCACAGGACCTGGCAGGGTACAAGATCTCAATGAGGGGCAGTAACATCCAGTCAACAGTCAATAGATATTTTTTGAGTACCACTAAGTGTTGGTCACCTTCCTAGGCCTTTGTGATAGAGCGATCCCTGGGTGGCACAAGCAGCTTGGAAAGTTGGCAGTTTGAACCCACCCAGTGGCTCCGTGGAAGAAAAGCTTGGCAATTTTCTCCCATAAAGATGGCAGCCAAGAAAACCCTGTAACACCAGGGTCGCCATGAGTTGGAATTGACCGAACAGCAATGGATATGGTTCTTGGTTTTGGTGATAGAGCAGGGAGTAAAAGAGCTGTTGTGGCACTCACAATTCAACGGGAGAGATAGGCACAAATACAAGTGCTAAACTACATACCAAGTTAAATGCAGGTGAGTGCTTTGGGGAGAAACAAAGCAGGCAAAGGCTATAGGGAATGTTGAGGGGGTCATAATCTGAATATGGTGGCAGGGGAGGCCTCCCTGAGAGAGGGACTTCTGAGTAAGAACCAAGGGAGGTGAGGGAGTGAGGCATGGAATCCTCAGGGGTAAGAGATACAGCCAGTGCAAAGGCCCTGGGGTGGATCATGAGGGCAAGAAGGGGAAGAGGAGATGGGGCAGATCAGGCAAGGCTTGGGCTTTTACTCTGAGTGAGACGGGGCCTATGGGAGGGTTTTGAGTACAGCAAATACATGATTTGATCTGTTTTCAACAGAGGATGTTGGTGATGTGTTGAGTACAGACTGAGGGGGTAAGGGTGGACACAGTGAGCCTTTTAGGAGGTCACAGTCCAGGCAAGAGGTGCTGGCGGTAGCTGATGAGGGGTGATTGCTATCATTGCCTGGCTTACCAAGCCATGGCAGATGTGTCAGCATGTGTCTGGCGCATAGTAGGCCCTTCCCCCAGTAGTTGGCCCTCTGAGGGCCAGTCCTGCCTGCAGAGATCCTCCTGCATCCAGAGTCCTATCTCTCATCCCTTCCCCCAGACATTTGTCAGCTGCCTCCTTCACTGCAGCCCCGCCAAGCTGAGAGGTGTCAGAGCTTTTAATCTTCCCGGAGTCAATCTCCCCTTCCCCTTAATCGTGGCAGCCAGCTCGCGCTGGCCCCAGTCCAACTTCTCCATATCTGTCTGAGGCCGAGGGGCCCAGCGTGAACTGCCAATGCTCTCCAGATACCCAAGGAACCATCCCAGCTGGAAGGAACCTCAGAGAACTCCAATTCTGAAGCCTCCTTTTAGTATAAAACTGAGGGTCGGTGAGGGTGGGTGACTTGCTCGCTGGTTAGTTGCACTGCTGGTTAGTTGCAGCTGTTGTTGTTAGGTACAGTCAAGTCAATTTCAACTCATAGCGACCCCATGTGACAGAGTAGAAATGCCCCACAGTGTTTTCTAGGTTTTTACGGAAGCAGATCACCAGGTCTTTCTCCTGCAGAGTTGCTGGGTGGGTTCGAACTGCCAGCCCTTCTGTTAGCAGCCAAGTGTTTAACTGCTGCACCACCAGGGCACCTTGATTAGCTGCAGAGCCACCATGAAAACCCAAGTCTGGCTGCCAACTCAGCATTCTCCAGCTCCAACAGGAATGTCCCCAATTTTTGTCCTCCTCCTGGTAGAAGACCTTATCCCTCTGTTAGGCAAGCCAGTGTCCCTTCTTCTTCAGCTCTGAGGAAGAGTGCATTGTAACCACATCTGACAGTGACTCCAGAGTCCACTATGACCCCCTGATTTTCCCCCTTCAGTTGGCTGTTGGGTGGTCAGGATTCAGATCTGCCATGCAAGGGGAAAGGAAGATCCAAGAAGCAGGGTGGGGTGAGAGGTGTGGAGGCAGGAGCTGACACTGGGAGGCAGGGCCTGCCCTGTACTTTTCGTGACTCTCAGTGTGGGAGGGGGGCACTGTCATGGCACTTTGCCTCTCCAGGTGGCTCCATCCCCAACATGGGGTCATCACACTGTTGAACTTTGTCTTTATCACAGGTGAAACTGGGAATCCTAGTGTAGTTCTAATTTGCATTTCTCTTAATACAGGTGAGCTTGAGTATTTTTAACTTGTTTTGGAAACATTTTCTTATCTTTATGTTCTTATTTGTATTACTTCTTTATAGAGTAAAAAAAATAGACCATTTAATGTGATATAACCTCTACTCAAATGTTTGTCATACTGTGGCGGCTTGTGTGTTAATGTGATGCTGGAAGCTCTGCCACCGGTATTTCAAATACCAGCAGAGTCACCCATGGTGGGCAGGTTTCAGTAGAGCTTTCAGACTAAGACAGACTAGGAAGAAAGGCCTGGAAATCTACTTCTGAAAATTAGCCGATGAAAACCTTATAGATCACAAGAGAACAGTGTCCAACTCACTTGCTTCAGACACGTCATCAGGAGGGATCAGTCACTGGAGGAGGACATCACGTTTGGTGAAGCAGAGGACCAATGAGGACAAGAGAGACCTTCAGTGAGGTGAATTGGCACAATGGCCACAACAATGGTTTAGAACATGCTGATGAGTGTAACGAAGATGCAAGACCGGGCAACATTTTGTTCTGTTGTGCATGAGGTCTCCATGAGTTGGAGTCAACCTGATGGCATCTATCTATCTACCAATCTATCTCTATGTGATATAAATCGCAAGCATTTTCCAGAGTTCATCTTATTTTTCCATAGATTTTGCCATGCCAACTTTTTTATTTAGATAAATTTATCAATATTTCCTTTTATTGCTCCTGAATACATTTTATGCCATCATTTATTCATTCACTCATTCATTAAAACCTATTTATTGTGCACCTGTTTGCCAGGCACCAGGAATATGGAGATAAACAAGACAGACAAAAGCCTGCCCTCGTGGAGCTCAGAGTCCAGTGGGGGAGAGAGAGGATAAGCAAGTAAACTGATATTCAGAGGAGATTTTTCAGAGACTGGTAAGTGCTACGACAAAAACAATAATACGTGTTGTGGCTGGTGAAGCGGGAAAGGTCGGGGAGGGCCTGTTTTAGATTGTAACAGTTATCTACTGCTGTATAACACATTACCTTACATTTAGAATCTTAAAACAACACACATTTATTATCAAGCAGTTTCTGTAGGTCAGGAGACTGGGCATGATTGAACTGGGCCTCTGCTCAGGGTCTTATGAGGCTGCAATCAAGATGTGGCCAGGCTGCGTTCTCATCTGGAGGCTCAACTGGGGAACAACTGCTTTCAAGCTCATTCATGTTCTTGGCTGTCTTAGTTACCTATTGCTGCTGTAGCAAAAAAAAAATATCACAAGTGTAGACACTGTTTCATTGGTGTATGTTTTGCTGTGTATATTCTCAACAACAACAAAAATAAAATAAATTATTTAAAAAAATAGAGCTGCTATGAAAAAAATAAATAAAAACAAACAAACAAATACCTCAAGTGGGTTGTTTTAAAGGACAGAAATGTATAGTCTTAGTTTCGGAGGCTAGAAGTCCAAATCAGGGCTTGGGCTCTCGGGGAGGGTTCTTCCTTGCTGGTAGCCCTGGGCGTTCCTTGGCGTTCCTTGGCTGCTTTTAGATGTATCTTCGCGTGCTGTCTTCCTCCTGTGTATGGGTGTCTACTCTGCACTTTTAAGACATCACTCAGAAGGGGTTAGGTTTAGGACCCATCCTATTCTGGTATGATGCTATTAACGTAACAGAAGAAAATCCCTATTTCCAAACAGGGTCACATTCACAGGTACAGGGGTTAGGATTTCAATGTATTTTGTGGGACACAATTCATCCCATAACACTGGCAGAATATATTTCCTTGTGACTGTGTGACTGAGGGCCCCAGTGTTTTGCTGGCTGCCCGCGGGAGACTGCCTTCAGGTCCTAGAGGCTACCGACAGTTCGCACGTGCAGCTGAAGAAACACATGGGCTTCTTCAACACCACTGCTTCCTTCATCGAGCCACCTAGGCGAATCTCTTACCTCAAGGAGGGCTAAATTTCTCTTTTAAGGGCTTTTATCTGATTAAGTAAGGCCCACCCAGCATAATCTCCCTTTTGATTAACTCAAATTCAACTGATTTGAGATCTTATTTACACTTGCAAAATCCCTTCATCTTTGTCATATTGTCGTTGTGTTGTTGCTTTGTGCCATTGAGTCTATTCTGACTCATAGCAACCCTGTGTACTACAGAACGAAACACTGCTGGGTCCTGCAGCACCCTCACAATTGTTGTTAGGCTTGAGCCCATTGCTGCAGCCACTGTGTCAATCCATCTCATTGAGGGTCTTCCTCTTTTTTGTTGACCCTGCACTTTACCAAGCATGATGTCCTTGTCCAGGGACTGATCCTTCCTGACAACATGTCCAAAGTATGTAAGACATGGTCTCACCATTCTTGCTTCTAAGGAACATTCTGGTTGTACCAAGACAGATTTGTTCATTCTTTTGTCTGTACATGGTATATTCAATATTCTTCACCAACACAATTCAGAGGCATCAATACTTCTTCCGTCTTCCTTATTCGTTGTCCAGCTTTTGCACGTGAGGCAATTGAAAAAACCATGGCTTGGGTCAGGTGCACCTTAGTCTTCAAGGTGACATCTTTGCTTTTCAACACTTCAAAGAGGTCTTTTGCAGAAGATTTGCCCAGGGCAATGCATCGTTTGATTTCTTGACCGCTGCTTCCATGGGTATTGATTGTGGATCCAAGTAAAATGAAATCCTTGACAATTTCAGTCTTTTCTCCATTTATCATGATGTTGCTTGTTGGTCCGGTTGTGAGGGTTTTTGTTCTCTTTATGTTGAGGTGTAATCCGTACTGAAGACTGTGGTCTTTGATCTTCATCAGTAAGTGCTTCAAGCCCTCGACAAGTCCTCTGTCATATAGTGTTACCTAATCATGGGAGGAGGCATTGGTAGTTCAGTGGTAGAATTCTTACCTTCCGTGCAGGAGAACTGGTTTCGATTCCTGGCCAGTGTCCCTCATGTGCAGATGCCACTCGTCTGTCGGTGGATGCTTCTATGTTGCTCTGATGCTGTGCAGGTTTCAGCAGAGCTCCCAGACTAAGATGGACTAGGAAGAAAGACCTGGCAATCTACTTCTGAAAATCAGCCCATGAAAATGCTATGTATTGCAACGGTACAAGCTGCAACTGATCACAGAGATGGGTGCAGGACCAGGTAGCATTTTGTTTTGCTGTGTGTGGTATCGCCAGGCTGACTTGATGGAAGCTAACAACAATCAGGGGAATAATATCTCTTTGCCATATTCTATGGGTTACAAACAAACCACAGGTCCCACCTGCACTCAGAGGAGGGAATTATACAAAAGTGTGGGCACCAGGAGGAGGCACGAATTACTGAAGGTCACTCCAGCATCTATCAGTCACATAGATTTTGTTGAAGAAGGCCTTTCTGAAGAGGTGACAGTTAAGCTAAGACCTGTTAATAAGAAGGAGGCAATCATGCAAAGCTGGGGAAACACCTTCCTGGCAGAGGGAGCAGCAAGTGCTAAGACCCTGGGGTAGGATTGAGTTTGCGGAAAGCAAAGAGGTTGGTATCACTGGAGTATACAGAATAGGGTGAGGGTGGGGTGGCACAATAAATGAAATGAAATGACATGAACTGAATTGACATGAGAGAGAGAGAATTAGAGTCAGGCCTGCAGGACATCCAATCTCAAATGCCAGGTCGGCCTCCAACTTATCGGGTGACCCTGGGCCACCTCTTTTCCTCCTTGGCCTGATTTTCTTCCTCTGTGGACTGAAGGGGCTCGTGTCTAATAACCCAAGAGTCTCTCATAGACTGAGCGACACCTCTAGCTAATTAGCCAATGACACCAAATTAATTAAGGCCTGGGGAAGTGATTATCTCAATCCTGAGCTTTTTCAAGTTTCTTAGATGTTATTGGGGGAAAGGGGAGACTACGCAACAGCAAAGAATGCAAGAAACACCCGAGGGATAGGGGTGGGGCTTTCCATCCTGGAATCCAGTGCACTGTATCCTTGACCTTTGGCTGGAATGCCGTGGATCTGCACAAATCATTAAGCCCCATTTGCTTGGCAGGAGACTCAGCCTGGCCTCAGCCTCCTCCCTGACAATCCACATGGAGTTCTTTTGGCCCCTTGAAGCATGGGGATCGGATTTCTCTGCTCACCCTTGCCATGGAAAAGCAAAAAATGTGGTGGTGGTCTGGAGTTTGGGGTTTGCTGGGGGATTTTATTCTTAATTTTTTTGGTCAGTTCCAGAGGAAACGTCGATTTCCAGCTGACCGGAAGCAAACACCCTGGATGAAAGGGCAGGGCAGGCCCCAGTCCAAGTGGAAATCAGTCCAAATATCATCGATATTTTTGGGGGAGAATAGGGGATGATGGATGTTCTGAACAATCAAGTCCATAGTGTGGACACGTCGAAGGCACAGAGCTCAAAGAGGAGCATAAGGGAGCTAGAGGTGTTGAGAGCAACTGTTGAGAATCTAGCTTAAAAGTGAGATCAGGCATTCTTCTGGGGCTGTGTCCAACCATGGGGCCAATAGTCCTACTAGGCTTTCACTGGCAAGAGATGGGGAGTTTAGCAAAAACATTCCAGTGTGTGGGGGGATGATTTATATTGTTTTTGGAAACAGCTTTGTTGTTTTCTGTAAAATTGACACTTTCTAATTGTGTAAGGAAATGAAAGGGAAGAAGGGAGGGAGAGAGCGGGAGAAGGAGGGAGAGCAGACATTGAAAATACACGGAAGAAAGTCAAAGTCATCCTTTAGTGCCTTTGTCCTGGAATCTTCCTGTTCAGACTGTAAGCTCCTTGATGAGAGGGACTGTCTTGTGCCACTTGTACCAGAGTCTCTACTAAGTACTGAAGAACATGGTGGGCTTTGGGCTTCTCCTGGGAAGATCATACAATCTCCCATCCATACCCAATTGGTTTGAAACCATGCCATCATAAAAAAGGGAGGCAAAACCCGTGTGCCCATCCCCCCAGGACTTGGTACTATGCCCTGGAGGTGGTAGGCTCTGTCCATGTGCCTGGGTCCACTCCCTGCAGACATGAGAGCTTCCAGGCAGGGAGGACACAGGCAGAGGGTGGCTTCTGGGACTGATAAAAGAAACTTCAGGGGCAACAGCGGTGTAGGGGTGAGGGATGAGGGCACAGGGCACCAATTCTCAATCTTGCCCTGGGCGAGCTGGTGCCACTTGTTTTAGGTACGTGAAAATGCTAGTGGCATCTGGATGCCCAAATAGGGGATAATTTCCTCCTCGCTGTTTGTTTCTCTGATGATCATCTCCTAATTGGAAACCCAGCCGTTCAATTACACAGGGTGAGCGCATCCAATGCAGAGCAGAACAAGGCATGTGATGCTCATAACATCC
The DNA here is from genome assembly GCA_030035585.1 of Dugong dugon. Classification (NCBI taxonomy): domain Eukaryota; kingdom Metazoa; phylum Chordata; class Mammalia; order Sirenia; family Dugongidae; genus Dugong; species Dugong dugon. The sequence continues at coordinate 25,860,641 of CM057476.1, read as the reverse complement.
TGAGGGTTTATCCTTGCTCATTTTCAAAGCTAAGAAGACTAAGGCTCTGAGAGTTGAAGTGGCCTCCCAGAGGTCACGTATTTACTCAGTGGCAGAGAAGAATAAGTATGCAGACCTCCTCACATCTGGTCTCAGTTAACTCTCCAGCTTCATTTCCTACCACTCTTCAAACAGGGCTTTGCTCAGCACCAGTTTTGAACCATCTATGCCTCCCAAACACTTCCTGCATTTTCTCACTTTCATGCTATTGCTCGTGTTATTAAAAGTACTCTTCCCTTTAGAAGTACTTTGCCCTTTCGGGCAAGTTCCAAGTAGTATCTGGAGACCTAGTTCAGAGGTACTCCAGGCTGCCTTCCTGACATCTCTGTGTCTGTGCTGGATTTGTGCCTTTTACATTTATTGTTGTAATCTCCTAGTAGGTCTTCCCAACTACACTGACATTCCTGAAGGCAATAGCTATGTCCTTTCCAGATCTGCTTCCCTAGAAGTAAAAAATTGTTAAATGAATGAATGAATTTGAATTTGTACATATCCTCATAACTCCATATTAATATGGTAACCGTGGTACCAAACTGCCTTATTCAACACCAGACATATAAACAGAAAAATGGGAATACCTGATGTTTTATCACAAAGGTGTTGAGCTGAAGGATCTCAGGTAAGAGGACTTTTTATTCAAATGCCACATGATCCCCCCATTAAGCAGGAGATAAGGGCCAACCTCACTCTCCCAATTCCAGGAAAGCAATGTGCCCTTTCTTCCTTCGGTTATCACCAGCAGTGCGACAAAGCTGATAGCTCCTTGATGATGTCTTTTTATAATTACAATATTAATTATAAAGATTTCTCCTAATTTTCTAATGAAATGTCCTTGCCTCAAAGTCCATCAACCTTAGAACCATATTGGAATGACAAATGGCCAAGGATCTCTGGAAATTGCTTTAAAGATTCAAGGTGGTTTCCCAGATGTTGGCTTCATGCCAAGACACCTAGATGCTTGTCTTTACAGCCAGTGACTTGCTTTGTGACCTTGAGCACATCAATTCCCTCCTCTGAGCCTCCATCTCCCCACCTCTAACATGGAAATAAATGCACTCTCCATCTCACAGGGCTGCTATGAGGGCTAAAAGACAGAAGAGATTCAATGGGCTCCATGCAGCTCCAGACACTCACCAAAGTATGGCAGTAAACCAGTTGTCGTCTAGTTGATTCCGACTCATGGCCAACTCATGTGTGTCGGAGTAGAAAACTGTGTTCCATAGGGTTTTTAATGGCAGTTTTTTTTGGAAGTAGATCATCAAGCCTTTCTTCCAAGACACCTCTGGGTACACTCAAACCTCCAACATTTTGGTTAGCAGCTGAGCACATTAAGTGTTTGCACTACCCAGCGACTTCCACCAAATGATAGCACTTTTTTTTTTTGTTATTAGTGGAGCAGCTGCAGCCTTGCCATTTAACCAGCTGGGTGACCTCAGACAAGTAACCTGATGTTTCCGAGTCTCTGTTTCCTCAGTTGCAAAAGAGGATAATACTGGTTTCTATTAGGATCCTGTTGTGAGGATTAAATGAGATAATACACACAAACCAGCTTTTAGAACAGTGGTGGATATATAAGAAACACTCAGTAAATCACAGCCATTGTTGGGGTTATTGTTGCCTTTATTACCTTTTTCCAAAGTTTCCCTTTTACCAAGATTTAGAATTAAAATTCTAAAATATTAATACTGGAAGACTTGTTAGGTATTATGGGAAGATATCACTCCCACTTCTCAGAGAGGTAAGCAGAGGCCCAGAGGGGTTGGGTCATTTGCTGGAAGTCAGATAAAAGCAGAGACCTCCTGAGGCCCAGCCTCACCTTTCCCTGGGTGGGATAATGTCGATTAGGGAGCTGCCTTTGACTCTCTGCTGAGACCTCATGGAAGGCATATTCTGTTTGGGAGAGGGCCACAGACAAGTCAACATGAAAATCATGGTGAAATAGAGTGCGTGGGTGAGGGGCACTTTAGATGAGGAGGTCAGAGAAGGCTATGCCATTGAGAGCTTACACACACCGTCTCTGGTCTCTACTCGGTTCCCAGATTGATTTTTCCCAGGGATCCTAGGGGTTTATATGCAAATCAACTCCTTGTGAAGTAAGTGCCCAGATATTCCAGAGTTCCTAAGGTGAGTGTGTTAACTAGCTGCCCACCCTCACCCCCCCTTGGAGAATGCTTCCGAATTTCTTCTTTTAGCCTCTCTTTGTGAGTATAAGTTTGGTCTGACTCTGCATTCAAATCCTGGGATCCTCCACTCACATCTGCAATGTGACTTTGAGCAGCTTACTAAACGTCTCTGAGCTTTGGCTTCCTCATCGCTGATACAAGGTGGTTATGATAATAGTACCTACCTCATAGAGTTGATGGAGTCCCTGGGTGGTGCAAAGAGTTAATGCCCTCGGCTGCTAACGGAAAGGTTGGTGGTTCTGCTCCACCCAGAGGCATCTCAGAAGAAAAGCCTGATGATCAGCTTCTGAAAAATCAGCTGTTGAAAGCCCTGTGGAGCACAGTTCTGCTCTAACATACATGGGGTTACCACGAGTTGGAATTGACACCAGGGCAAGGAGTTCATAGAGTTGACAAGAAGATTCCATGAGATCATATATTAAAAAGCACGTAGCTATGGTTCAAAATGTTGGCCGTCATCTCTTCTTTTTCTTTGCCTTTTCACCTCCATCTCTGTTGCTCCCTTTTTTCTCTACTTCCTCTTCTCTTCAGCCTGTCTGCCATTTTATGCCTCTTTCCTCTTGATTCCTTTCATTTCTGTGCTATTTACTAGCCCTCCTCCTCCTTCTCCTCCTCCTCTTTTTCCTCCTCCAAGTAAATATCAGAATAGATTTTACCTGAGCAGGGCAAAGGACACAGATGTCCTCAAACTATCTCCCATTGGCAAAAGCAAGATCATATTCTGCCCAGATGAGAGAAACAGGAAAGTCTGGGTGAGGGACACTCTGCCCACCAGCCTCCTGGGCGATAGGTGCCCAGAGGGCTCCTCATCCCATTTCCTGGGCCCTGAGGTGGTGGATGAACTGGTCTTCCCGGTTACCCCCCTTTTGTCCATCAAGTGGAGGATTTGGCCATATTGTGGTGACGTGGGGCAAGGCTGGGGGGTTCCTCCCCCGAGCTGGAAACAAAGGCATATTGCTTCTAACTTATTCTAGCAGTTTTCAGTAATATAATTTTCAGTTCATTTGGTTATCAAAAACACAATTTTTTTTCTCTTCCTTCTCATGCAAGAGGCGAAGTGGATCTGGGCCTTGCTGGGGGTGCTGGTGGCTTGGTATTCTTTTTTTATTTTTTTTAATATCCTCACTAATGTCTCCATGCTGTGGAGAATTTGTCACACGCTCGGGTCTGTTTGATTTCATTAAACAGAATATTTAAGCATAAAAATTGTTTAATCGCCTTGTGTCATTATGAGATGAATTTCATTTTGCATACATTTGCATATTTCATCAGAATTAAGGCTGCTAATATGCAAATGAGGGACAGGTTGCGGCTGAGGTGTTTATTGTAATAGCTGCAGGCTGTTCCACTTGGACAGCTTTCTAGGTGGTGGGGAAGGAGGGGGAGGGAGGACTTGGGGTAGCTCAGGACCTTTCAGGAAGCCCGCATGTCTCTGGGGCTTCTGCCTTCTTCAGCAAAGATGAGTGGGCGTGGATGGCTCACCTTCCTGCCCTACAGGACTGGCCAATCAGAACAAGCCAGGCTGGGGAGGCAGGAGGAAGCCCAGCTGCCTGCACAAGAGGCTCCTGGGAGCCTGTGGGTACCAGGGCTGGGGTGAGGGAGCAGGGCACGGCTGGGGCCATGCTGTTTGCCCAGGCACCCCACCCCCCACCCCAGGATGGGAGGATGGCGTGCTGGAGGCCTCCCAGCCTTCTCTTCTTGTTTGTGCTGCTGCTTTTTCCTCTGCCTGTTTTGTTCTTCTTACCCTTTGTTTACTCTTTGGCTTTGTCTCAAGCCCGGTTTAGCTGCTTCTTACCGTTTGTTTCTTCCTCTTGTTTTTCCTTTAGATTCTTTGCTCCTGCGTGTCTCTCCACTCCAATGGGCTTGTTGTTGTTAGGTGCTGTCCAGTTGATTCTGACTCCTAGCGACTCTATAGAGTAGAACTGCCCCACAGGGTTTCCTAGGCTGTAAACTTTCCTGGAGCAGATCGCCAGGTCTTTACTCCCACAGAGACACTGGTGGGTTCAAACTGCCGACCTCTCGGCTAGCGGCCCAACACTTAACCATTGGGCCACAGGGCTTCTTCAACAGGCTGGGGTTCTTGTCTGTTGTCTCTTGTCCTCCTTTTCCTGTCCCCTTTGTTCTTGTCCCCACCCTGCCGTACTCTTTCTCTTCCTCTCCTTTGCCTCTGCCTCACTTCCTCTGCTCTGAGGGCCCCTCTTCTCCCTGCCTCGCCCCTCCAGGGCCTCCACAGCCAGGAATGAGGTGAGGACAGAATTAGATGAGCCCCCATTTGTACAGCCTCCCCGTCCCTCCATCTGAAATCCTTGATTAATCCCTGTCCTCATTTGAAGGTCAGAGATTAGATACATATCACTTTCCACTCAAGGGCTGGCACAGTTGGTCCCCAGGGAAGCTGCTTCCGAGCTGCCCCCCAGGCACAGGCTGAGGAGAGGAGATGGAACTTCCTGTGTAATGAGCAGGCTGGGAGACATCGGAGGGAGGGAGTGCCAGCTCAGGCAGGGTTTAATACAGATGCCGCTTTCAAAAGAAAGTATCACGAATGAGCATCACCCTCCTGTTCAGTACAGACTGTGACAAGTCCCACCAGCTTCTGCAATGGTTCTTGAGGATGACTTGGAAAAAAGGCAGTTAATTAGGAGCAAAGTTGAAAGGCAGCTTGAACCAGGCACTGGCCTGAACCAATCAAGTCCCTTCTCTGGGCCTCAGTTTGCCTTTTTACCTCTCGCGATTCTCCAGAGATTTCTTGAGCAGTTGCGGGCAGGAGACAAGGCGGAAAAGCTGCAATAGGTGGAATATATGCATTACATCAACCACTATTTACTGAACACTTACTACATGCCAAAGGGTGCTGTGGTGATTCAGTGGTAGAATTCTCACCTCCCTGGCAGGAGACCTGGGTTCAGTTCCTGGCCAATGCACCACCGTGCAGCCACCACCTGTCTGTCATTGGTGGATTGCATACTGCTATGATGCTGAACAGGTTTCAGCCGAGCTTCCAGACTAAGACTGACTAGATGATCTACTTCCCAAAATCAGCCATTGAAAACCCTATGGATCACAGCCTTCTCATCTGGCACTGATTGTGGGGAGGGCGCAGGACCGGGCATTTGTTTCGTTCCATTGTGCATGGGGTCAACATGAGTCAGGGGCCAACCTGGTAGCCGCTAACAATAACAACAACAACTATATGCCAGGGATATAGCCATGGACAAGATCCCTGCCGTCAGGGAGCTGACATCCAGGTGGACAGGGTAGACGAAGGCCATATCAGAGTGAGACACGGCATGAAGTGGGCAGTGGACAGTGGCTAGTCCACACCACACTGCTTTCCAGAGCTCCCTTTGGCTCGTGATCACAACCTTGTCTTGGGCCCATTATCTGAGCCACACTCCCAATGGCCAGTGTTCCCTCCCCTCCGGAACATTCCAAGGACCCTGCTGAGAACCAATGTTTTTCTCAGACTCTCTGAGAGCTGGTAGAACAGCATCTGCCAGCCTCTCCCCCTTTCGTCCCCCACCAGATTATCTGTTCAGGCCTGCATTTCAGAACCCTAGCAATTAAAGCAGAATTAATTGGCTAGCAGGCAATCACCTTCCAATCCAAGCAGGGAGCGGGCAGGCGGGCCTGTTTTGCTGAGTTGGCAAAATGAGCACAGCGCTGCTCATCGACCAGGGCCAGTGGGGAGGGGACAAGCAAGGTGAGCTGGTGGGGATTAGAGGCATCCTCCACCCCTCCGCTCACCCCTAGCCCAGTACAGCGGCCAGCCAACGTTCGGGATCTGAGCATCTCTGGGGGGAATCCATCTTCACTGGTGCGGAACTTTGTGGAAATAGAACTTTGCCTTTGCAACCTCAAAATAACCAACCCAGGGCTGTTTTTTAATTTGATTTAATTTTTAATATCTTTATTCTCTTCCCAATAGCAAAAGCAATACATTTCCTATTGATTTTTAAAAATCAAACATTACAAACATGTATGACTTACAGAGCCCCATAAAATTATACGTCTGCATATATATTAGTATTCGATAGGGGTGGAATCTGCAAGAATATGCACAAAACTGTCAACAGCAGTTAGCCCTGTGTGTGTGTTGTGGGGGGGCTGGGGGTTAAACGGGACTTGGCTAGATTAATACATTTAAAGGAACATTCAATGGGCCCCAAGATGTATCTATCAGGAATCCTTGGGTGGCACAAATAGTTAAGTGCTTGACTACTAGCTGAAAGGTTGGCAGTTCGAACCCTCCCAGAGTGCCTTGAAGGACAGGCCTGGGTATCTGCTTCCAAAAGGTCACAGCCTTGAACACCCTGTGGAGAAGCTCTACTTGACATGCGTGGGGTTGCCATGAGTCAGAACTGACTTGATGGCAATTAACAACAACAAAGATGTATCGTGTTGCTTATTAACATTATTGTGGCTTATGCTTATGTTTTGTTTTTTTAGTACTATAAAAATCAAGCATGATCATGGTGAAGAAAGAATTATAGAAATATATAAAAGACCCCTGAACTCCCAGCCTCCCATTGCCACCCGTGAGTGATGACCCAAAAGTGGAATGGGGAAGAGCATGGTTCCTTGCGTGGAATTCAGGCTCCTTTGCTGGCCAGCTGTGAGGCCTTATCCAGGTCACTTGTCCACTCTGACCCTCAGTTTCTTCATCTGTAAAATGGGAAGCAGACATAGCACCTCCTTCAGTCTGAGAGATTTGCATGTAAAGAACTTAGTGCAGTTCCTGGCGCACAGTGAGGGCTTTACTTGGCTCTTGCCAAGACTTCCTGCCAAGGAACAAGGACACATATATATTTAAAGGAACTCACCTTGGGACATCAAATCATAAACTCCCTAGGATACAGGAGCCACAAACCTCTCTCCCTCTCACTCCATTGCATCCACGTAAGATGGCAAAAAATAAGTTAGTTCCATTCCCAGGATGGGGGCAGTGGTGTTCAGCGGTCGAATTCTCACTTTCCATGCAGGAGACCTGGGTGCGATTCCTGGCCAATGCACTTCATGCACAGCCACCACCTGTCCCTCAGTGGAGGCTTGTGTGTTGCTGTGATGCTGAACACGTTTCAGTGGAGCTTCCAGACTAAGACAGACTAGGACGCAAGGCCTGGCGATCTACTTCCAAAAATCAGCCAGTGAAAGGGATCACAATGTTGTGCAGGGGGTTGCCATGAGTCAGGGTCCTACCCAACGGCAATTAACAACAACAAACACGTTCCCCAGTAACCTAATTTCACAGTGACTCAGGAGGTGTCAGTAGATTCTCAAAAAGAATTGCTCGAAGACAGTGCCCAGCCCAGAACCCCGGGGGGAGAAGGGGTGGTGATAGCGGAGGGAGCACAAAGACTGAATTGCACCACAGTTGATGAATGGGAGCCATAAGGTCTGAGTGCAATTCCTGGCTTTGCCACGATGCACCTGTTAGGTTCAGGCCTATCCCTTTTCCTCTCCGAAGCCTCAGTTTCCCCATGTGAATCATGGAGCCAGGACAAACAGCTAGTAGAAAGGGCTGGTGGGAAGTGTGTTTGAATTTGCATTCTTGTTTTTCTTTTATGAACTTACATATCCAGTAGGCCAGGTCAGAGGGAGCTGACGAGAGGTAACAGTGAGGGGAATATAAACTGGCTAAGTTGGGGTGTTCAAGACTGACCAACAAGGGCCTACAGAACTCCAGGCTGAGGGCCTAGGTGGAGGGCAGCAAAGCGGCCTTCTGGAAGCCGGTGGCTGGGTCCAGTGTGCCAGGAAGTCTTTGGCCTGAAGGTACGTGTTTGTGTAAGAAGCCTGAGCGGGGACGGGGGGTGGGGGCTGCTGTGATTGTGCAGAGAAGGCCTCGAAACCTGAGCACCTTATGCCGGCAGTCAGCCGGGGTCACCAAACCCAGACTAAATAGTCTGGCAGGCTGGGCTCTGGGCTGTCTGGAAAATGATCCCAGGATGGAAGGAGTAAGTTGGGGAGGGGGGTCTGGGGGGCACAGTTAACACAGAAGCCTGTATCCGCGGCCACTCCGAAACTGCCTCCCCAAGGTGGGGCCTAAATGTGATTGAGATGACATTTTTATTTTTCATTTCAGTTTCTGCTTCTTAATGGGATGGGGGGAGGTGGAGGGAGGCTGAAGATTGGCTGGGGCGTCCTCTGTTGTCAGCCCAAGGCTCTTGGCTGCACCCTCCTTGCTCTGTTCTTCAGCCCAGAGCCAGGTCTTCACACCCAAAGGCAGCCAGCCTGGTGCAGTGTTCCCAAAGCTGCTGTGTGGCTGTGGGATGGTTAATTAGCGTCTCTATGCCTTGTCAGGCCTCGCTTGGCAAACATGGCTAAGCCTGTGGGCTTGTATTAATTAGGGCTGGGGGGCCACGATAGCACGTGGATGCCTCTGTGTCAATGAGACAAATGTGGCCCTCTGGGCAGATGCTGCCCCCCTAGATTGAGACTGGCAAGTCGAGTCCTGGACCAGGTGCCCTTGGGCAGTGAACAACATGCACAATTGCAAGGGCAGTGCTGGGCAGGAGCTGGAAATGAGTAAAACCTAGTAGATTACCAAGCACCTGCTCCATGCCCATTGGCACCCTTGGGGGTCTAACCCTCACATCTTTATGAGGACACAGCGTTCTTAAAGGTGAGGAAATGGAGGCTCAGAGAGGTCAAGTGACTCCTCCAAGGTCACACAGCTGGTTGGTGGGAGCGTCAGGACTTGAACCCTGGTCTAATCCTTTCCTGAAACACTTCGTTGACTGTTAATACCTCCTTTTAATCCATTAGACTTCGGTTACACATCATTTGTTTAGGAAGGCATTGGTGACTCCCCACCCTCAGTGATGCAAATAGTTAATCTCTCGACTACTAACAGAAAGGCTGGTGATTCAAACCCACCCAGAGGTGCCTCGGAAGACAAGCCTGGTGATCTACTCCCGAAAGTTCACAGCCTTGAACACCCACACAAGTGGGGTTGCCATGAGTAGGAATTAACTTTGCAGCAACTGGTAACAACAACAAACCTCCCATGGAGCTCTCTGCTCCTCTTTCCCCAAGTTCCCACCCAGCAAACGTGTTGCTGCGATATCTCCTGACTTCCCTTCTAGACGCAGAGAAGACAGAGCCCTTGTCTGCCTCCATCATCGGCTTCCCCCAGGCTCAGCCCAGCACGTGCACCCCACGGCCACTTAGGGAAAAACTGCTGCATCAATAACAACAGCTACAGATAAACAATACTGCTGTGTATTTAAATTTATCTGATTAGAAAAGAGAGCTTTCATCGGTGCTGATGGGAAAATTCCTCGGTGCTGAGATGAGGATGAAGCACAAAACGCCATAGGTTCTTTCTGGAAGTCTTGGAGAAGCCCTTCAAATTCTCCTCCAGGCCCCCGCACCTGCTGAATCTGAGTACTGTGACCAGCGAGTGCGGCCAGGCTCAGGTCTGACCACTGGCACGCAGTTCTCTAACCCCTCCTCGGGGCTCAGGTCCTGGCTCCTTTTCTTGCTTTCAGAGAGCCCAAGCTGGAGGTGGCACAGTTATCCTGATGCCCAGGGTCCCTTCCCACATTGGCCTTCTGCTCTGGTTCCTTCCAGAGCTGGGAGCGACTCTCTGCTCTCTAGGTGGTTTTTGAGGTTAACGCAATCGACTGCTAATCAGAAGGTTGGAGGTTCAAATTCACCCAGAGGCTCCTCGGAAGAAACACCTGGTGATCTACTTCCAAAAAATCATTCATTCAAAGTCCTGCATTGCACAGTTCTATTCTGTCACTCATGAAGTTGCCATGAATTGGAGTCGACCTGATGGCAAATGGTGGTCCTAGAGGTAGCAGAGTGCTGAGTAGTCCCGGGTGGGGGCGGGGGAGGGCCCTCAGCCCATTTCCGAGCTGGCAAGGCTGAGACCTGAGCAGAGAAAACAGGACCCTTGATGGGACTCCCCTGCAACCCATCTCCCAGAGCTGAGACAGGACTCATTCATTTCTCTAATACTTGTGAACATCTTGTCAGGATATAATGGGGGGCAGAAGGCAGGGTCCCTGCCTTCATCCAGCTCCTAGTCCAGGAATGGAGACAAACATGTAGCCAAATCTCCCAAGTAAACTGAAACTGGAGCAAGGGTGAGGGCTATAGAGAGGATGGAAGGGGAGCTCCAAGGGCTGATATAATAGGTGGGCTTGACCTAGTCTGGGAAGATCCTAGAAGACTTCCCTGAGGAGGTGATAATCAGGATGATAATGGGGAGGGAGGCAAAAAACTTGCCAAGCAAAGGGAAGGACACGTGCTAAGACCATGTGGTGCAAGGTAAGTGCAAGTCTAGAAAGATGTCCAGGGTGGTGGGAGCCACGGAGAATGGGAAATGAATGGGGGCGGGGGGCTGCTGATGAAGAGGGAGGCCGAGGGCCAGTTATCCTTCTGCAAGGAAGACTCTAGTCCACAGCTGAGAGGCAAGAGAAGGTATGGGAGGGGTCACCAGGGGTGAGATGAGGTTGAGTGTGTTTCAAAAAGATCACTCATGTTGCTGAGTATGCAAAGGATTGGAAGGAGCCCAAAGTCAGAAGAGAGATGTGTTAGGAGGCTTGTTAAGAGATGCGTTAAGGACGATGGGCCAGCGGTAGAATCTTCGCTTCCATGTGGGAGACCCAAGATCGATTCTGGCCAGCGCTCTTCATGAGAAGCCACCACCCACCTGCATATTACTATGATGCTGGACAGGTTTCGCAGAGCTTACAGACTAAGACAGACTAAGAGGAAAGGCTTGCGATCTACCTCCAAAAATCAAGCAATGAAAATCCTATGGATCACAATGGTCCATTCTGCAAGTGATCATTGGAACGGTGCAGGCCCAGGCAGCATTCCATTCCACTGTGCACGGAATCACCATGAGTTGGTGGCCAACTCAATAGCAGCTAAGAACAACAGTGGTATCAGGTGTCCAGGGGAAAGATGGCGGTGGCCGGCATGAGGGAGGAAGCAGGGGACGGGGAGAAGAAGATCACATTTGAGAGAGACTTGGACAGGTAAGTCTCCAGAGTCTGCTGGGTGGTTGGAAGGCAGGAAGATGAGGGGAGAAGGAGCACGGGATGGTTCCCAGGTTTCTTAGCACCTGGGAAGATGGTGGGTGCTGACTACTGTGATGGGGGACGTGGGAGGGGAGCAGGCATGAGGTGAGAAGGGGGGAGATAATCACAAAATACTCTTGGAGCCCAGCTAGTCCGGCCCAGTTACTTTACAGATGGGGAAACTGAGGCGATTAAAAGCAACATGACTTTTCTAAGATAACACAGTGAGGATGTAGCCACGAGGGACTAAAATTCAGAGTCAGCAGCTATAATCTAACCAGGCAAAGAAGCTTCATTCATTCATCCATCATTCATTCATTCATTCAATAAATATATTTTGATCACCACAGAGATGGATACAGAGATGATTGTGTCACAGTTCCTGCCCTTAGGGAGCTCTTGGTGGGAAAGACAGACACACAGACCATTCATGATATCTCAGTGTGGGTAAAGTCCAAGAGAGATTCACCACAGGCCACAGGAAGCACAGAGGAAGGAGCATTAATTCTGCTTGGGGGTCAGAAGGTAGGTAAGGGGTCTTCATGAAAAAGATTCTATTTGAGCTGAATCTCTGAGTATGAGCTTGCTGGTAGTCCAAAGGTGAGGAGAGAGAGACAGGCATCAGAACAACATGTGCAAAGGCCCGGGGGTATGACAGTGCGTTGAACACATTCAGGAATTGAAAAGAGTCGATTAGATGGGAGAGTGGTTCCAGAAAGCAGGGCTTGCCTGGGAGCCCGGGTCAGGTGGATCTGCTATGAGGGTGGACCTCAGTTCTCAGCGAAGCCTTCCTCAAAGCCCACTCCTTGGAGGACCAGCTCCACAGGTGATGGCTTTGGTTGTTGTTGTTATTAGCTGGGAGCCTTATTTTTCACAGTAAAACATTCTCATTCCCCAGAATACACAAGGACTATAACGCTTATTAGCTTTTCCCATGTGTTAACTATTGCTTCTCATTTAGCCAAGAGGCAGTGTAGGGTTGTGGGTAACCACAGGCTTCTGGAGTAAGCCTGCCTGGGTACAAACCCCCACTCCATGTGGCCTTGGGCAAGTCACCCCACTCTGTCAGTATCCTCATTTCTAAAGTGGGGATACACCTAGAATTGGGACAATTAACACTGGGAGAGCGCTTAGAAGAGTACCTGGCATATAGTGATCACTCTGTCAGTATTAGATATGTTTGCTGATTGCACAGCTACTCCATCAGGAAGATACTGTTCTCTCCACTTTCAGATAAGAAAACTTAGGAGCCCTGGTAGCACAGTGGTTAAAGCACTTGGCTGCTAACTGAAAAGGTCGGCGGTTCAAACCCACCAGCTGCTCCATGGGAGAAAGATGTGGCAGTCTGCTTCCATAAAGATTACCGCTTTGGAAATTCTATAGAATAGTTCTACCCTGTCTTATGGGGTCACTGTGAGTCACAGCACCAAGGCAAAAGGTTACTTATGTTCCTAAATAATGGATTTTTTTTTTGGTTAAATAACTTTTTATTATATCTATTCTGTATCATTTTTTGACAGGCTATGTTTTAACTATAATTTCGGGTTGGCTATAATCTCTTTCAAGGAGCCCTGGTGGCGCAGTGGTTAAGCGGTCAACTGCTAACTGAAAAGGTAAGCAATTTGAACTCACCAGCTGCTCTGTGGGAGAAAGATGTGGCAGTCAGCTTCCGTAAAGATTTACAGCCTTGGAAACTCTATGGGGCAGGACCATTCTGTCCTATAGGGTTGCTATGAGTCAGAATCGATTCAACTGAGCAACTTTTTTTTTTTTTTTTTTTTTTAATGGGGCCTCCTTGAAGGTCCCTGGGTGTGCAAATGGTGGTGGTGTAGTGGTTAAGTGCTACAGCTGCTAACCAAAATGTCACAAGTTTGAATCCACCAGGCACTCCTTGGAAACACTATGGGGCAGTTGTACTCTGTCCTACAGAGTTGCTACGAGTCGGAATTGACCCAACAGCCATGGGTTTTTGGACTAACTTAAATGTTGTTGGTTTGAACCCACCCAGTGGCACCACAGAAGAAAGTCCTGGCAATATAATTCTATAGATTACGGCCAAGAAAACTCTATGGAACAGTTCTACTCTGTAACACATGGGGTTGTCATGAGTCAGAATTGACTGAATGGCAATGTGTTTTGGGGGCCGCCTTGTGAGCAGAGATCCTGTGAATGGAGACCTTATGGCTAACCCAAGATGACCGGGTGCACACCTCCCACCCTGAAGTTTTTCATTTATTAGAATGCGAGACATTCACCACTCAGCAAAGACATCAGTGGCAGCAATGATGGAGACTCAGCCCAGCTGCTCCAACAGGGCAGAGACGGAGCACCGTGGAGTTCTTCAGGAGTTCCAACTGCACGTAATGACCGCCTTTTCCTCCACTCATAAACCACATACGGAATTAATAGCACCCGCATCAAACCAGACACGGCTGGGGTTATTCACCAGAAACAATGAGACGTTACAAAAGCAGGGCAGGAAGGGTAGAGAAAGCTTAACAAGCTTCTAGGTGGGATTTTCCTCCTCCCCTCTCGCCCCACCCGCCCTTTTCACATTATTGAATCTGGTCCTTGCTGATTTGGTTACAGCGCGTGATTTCAGTTTATGATTCAATAACCCATTTGAAAGCTTGTAAATAGAACGGTTCTGCTCTCTGCTCCTTCCTCCCCAAGGGGGTTGCCACCGAGGAAAGAGGGAGCTAGCTCTCACTCACAGCAAGTTGGCCTGCCCTGGGAGGGGGTTCCGGGGCTAAGCCCCTGAGCCCCGTGGACCAGGGATGGGGTCTTCAGAGGTAGGCTGGATGGATCCTGAGTGGGCACAGGGGGACTCAGCTTCAAGCATCATCTGGACAAACAGAGACATGCCAGTCTAAACGAGGACTCCCACCAATCCCCATGGCCATGTTGGAGTGTCCCTAGTTCTTACCGCTACAGCCAGGGCCGAGGATCCCCTGGCACAGCCTCAGCCCACCCCCAGGAAACCCATTAGAGTGGTCTCAGTGGCTGTGGTTTGAGGCAGCCGAGCACTTAACCACTGGGCCACCAGGGCTTCTTCTGGTTTGAGGATTTTGCTAAATTTCTTGAGACGGTCGTCCATGCTCCCTCTTTTACTCCTTCACCTCGCCCCTACTCCCTAGCCCAATGCCAACTGGCTCTGACCCTCCCTTATTGGAAACTGCCTCCTGCTGAGGGCCTTAGGGGTGGGGTGGGGGACTCCTGGTTGCCAACCCATGTTTTAAAATTCATATTGCCAGATAATGGGAGGCGTTCAGTGTTATTGACCTCATTCCCTCCTTCGCGCACTTTTCCTCACTAAAGAAGTGAAGTCTACCTCCCTGCCTCTTGAACAGGTGTGCAGCCACAGGACTTGCTTTGACCAATAGAATGAGACAGAATACAGGCTCTAAGCCCAGGGCTCCAGACGTCACATGTGTTTCTGCCTGCTCTCTTACACCTCTGCCATTGGCATGAGAAGAAGGACAATCCCAGGTGAGCCTTCTGGTCCCCTAAGGAGGATGAGAGACACACAGAGCACAGCCTGCCCACCCCAGACCAGCCCAGTCTAGAGCAAAGCCCCTAGCTGACCCTCAGCTGCATAAGCGACCCTCACCAAGATGAGATCTAGGCAAGTGACAGATCAGTAAGTCATTGGTGATGTAAGTTACTGAGTTTGGGGTGGTTTGTTTCATGGCAATAACTAACTGATTCACTATCTCCTGGGGGCTTTTGACATTGTTAACCAAATGAATCAATGAATCATTGAATGGTGCAGTTCTCTAACTCACTGGGCCTGGGAGTTGAAGAGGTCTTCACTGTGGGATTCTGAGCTTCTTTGTTTCTCTGGCTTACATTCCTGGAGCAGAAGTTGGGACGTGAATCTCTGCAAAAGAGCAGTATAGACTAGGCAGAAAGTTCCATCTTTGCCCTATCCTAGGTTCCCCTTTGACCCCGGTGAGAGCAGCCTTGTGCGGGGCAGCTGAGTGTAAAGAGATTGGAAGCTGTAGTGTGAACAGCTGGACTGGGACACATCTCCACAACTCCCCTGCCCACAGGGCAAAGCTCAAATGCCTTGTCTGGTGTGGAAGGGCCTTCAGGCACTGGTTTAACCCTCCTCAAGGGCTTGTTTCCTGCAGTTCCACCTCCACACTTCCTAAGATCCAGCACAAAAGCCACCTAAATGGACTTCAAAGGCATCATGCTCTTTTATGGATTCCTGCCTTTGCTCATGCCATCTTCCCCACCTGTAATGCCCTTCCTCCTCTTAGTCACCTAGTGAGCTCCTACTCATACTGCAAAGCCTAGCCAAGAGAGCCCTTCTGTGAAACCATCCCAAAGTCAGCTCAAACACTCTTCCTATGATACTGAAATGATTTAATGACATGTCAGACCCCACCCCACCCACCCACTAGACTGTGGATTCATCCAGCGCATGCTCAATAAAACTGAAAAGAGTGATGTGTGAGTGAGTGACCAGCGTGGGTACTTTTCCAGTGAGGTGGGATGGTTCATTGAAATACCATGGGAACTGGAATCAACACATCCTGGGTTCAAACCCAGACAGGTGTCAGTCCATAAGACCAGACTAGTTCCATTGTTCCTTGGGTCTCAGTTTCCTCATCTGTAAAATGGGACATACATCTCCAGAGAAGGCTCCCTCCCTTCCCCCAGCCAAGGGAGTCACAGCATAGAAAATCTAAGAAGAACCCCCAGGCCTGCATGTGGTATCTTCTGTCCCCATCTCCTGGTCCTGTCCACTCTGCTCCAAGTCTTGCCATGCATGCCTGTCAGCTGCATCAGAGAAACTCCTTTTCCTGGGGGGCTGCTCCTGTGGCCTCCTTCCTGGTACCTGTCCCAGAGGTGGAAGGTTCCAGGGGTTAAGGAAGGGGGAGCTAGCTGGCACTCATAGCAATTCAGCTTGCCCTGGGATATGAGTGCAGTCTATCCGGAGTTCAGAGTTCTTTGAAGGCAGTTTTCCCTCTCATGAGGAGGCCCTAGTGAGCATCATGACACATCACCATATTAATAATAATAACTCCCATTTATTGGACACAGATTAGAACTTTCCATTCATTATCTCACAATGGCCCTGCAAGGTACGTACTCTTATTATCCCCATTTTGAAGATGAGAACACTGAGGCTCAGGGAGATGATAGGACCTGGAGAGATGGCTTTCCTTGGCCTCCTCTCCATCTCACTGTTTCCTTCCTGGTCTGAGCAGCTTTTGTCTTTGACCCCGTACCTCCATGCAGTTGGTCTTGGGGATACCATTTTTCACTTTGGAAATGATCTCAATGTGCCTGTGGTTTGGGATTCCCAGCCTCCAACCTCTGCTTCCTGCAGATCGTTGATGAGGAGTGTGGAGCAGAGTTCTGGAGAGCTCCTGGGTTAGGGGGGCTTAGTGAGGGGTTTCTGTGTATGTCAGCATGGCGCAGTGAATTCTCCCACTTCCCAGACTTTCACCCTTGACAGATATTTTTTCAGCACCTAGTGTACCAAGCTCTGTGCCAAGAGGGAGAGGCACTGAAATAAATGGCATTGTCATGCACCAAGCCTTCAGTCTGATGGCAGAGGTGGCCATGTAGACAAACTTCTAGAGGACATTTATCTAGAGCCTGTAGTTAAGGACACTTAGGACTGAGAACCCATTAAAGGTGTCATCTTGGAGCCAGCTCTAGTCAACTGTTCATGGCTGCCTGGAGGCTCCAGGGCTAGGAAAGAAAGAGTGCTGTGATTGATTAGCCATGTCTGCCATGCGCATGACTACGAAAGTTCTGGCCTGTGTCAATTATCTGCTGCCATGGCTTGAACAAATGCCACTCTTGAGAGGCATGGCAGCCTGGACCTCTCTGTGCCTCACTTTTCTCCCCTTCCAATGATTTGTTACACGGTGGTGGATTTTGTGCTGTTATGATCTGGAAGCTATGCCATTAGTATTTCAAATACCAGCAGAGTCACCCATGGTTTATAGGTTTCAGTGGAGCTTCCAGGCTAAGACAGACTAGAAGAAAGGCCTAGTGATTTACTTCAAAATTAGCCAGTGAAAACCCTATGAAAATACCTAGGAAGTAATCTAACCAGGGATATAAAAGACTTTTACAGTGAAAATTGTAAAACACTGATACAAGAGACTAAAAGAGACCTACAAAAATGGAAAGACATCCCGTGCTCAAGGATTGGCAGACTTAATATAATGAAAAAGTCAATCCTACCTAAAGCAATCTACAGATACAATGCAATCCCAATACAAATCTCAACAACATTCTTTACAGAAGTGGAAAAACTAATGACCTCCTTCATACGGGAAGGGAAGAAACCCCCAATGGCCAAAGCAATATTGAAGAAAAAGAGCAAAGCAGAAGGCTTCACACTCCCCGATATCAAAACGTTCTATAAAAACAGCCTGGTATTTGTTCAGTGATAGACACATAGACCAATGTAATAGAATTGAGAACTCAGAATTAAACCCAGCCATTCATTGACAACTGATTTTCAAGAAGGGGTAAAAGTACATTCAGTGAGGCAGAACCAGTCTCTTTAATAAATGGTGCTGGCAAAACTGGATATCTACCTACAGAAAAATGAAACACAACTCATACCTCACACCATATACAAAAACTAACTCAAAATGGATGAAAGACCTAAAAGTTAAACCTAAAACCATAAAATTCCTGGAATAAAACATAGGGAGAAAACTATGTGACCTAATCTTTTGTAAAAATAGGATAACAAACATTACAACAAATGCATGGATAGAAGGAGACAAAATAGATAAATGGGACCTCATAAAAATTAAAAACTTATACTCATCAAAAGACTTTATTTAAAGAGTAAGTAGACAACGTACAGACTGTGAAAAAATCTCTGGAAATGACATCCAATAAGGGTCTAATCTCCAAAATTTATAGAAAACTGCAACAACTCAACCACAAAAAGACAAACAACCCAGTCACAAAATGGACAAAGGACATGAACAGAACCTTCACCAAAGAGGACATCCAACCAACCAACAAACACATGAAAGATGTTCACAATCATTAGCCGTTAGAGAGATGGAAATCAAAACTACAGAGAGACCATCTTACCCCAGCTAAAATGGCACTAATTAAAAAAAAAAAGATAACAACAAATGTTGGCAAAGCTGTGGAGCATTGGAACCCTTATACATTGTTGGTAGGACTGTAAAATGGTACAACCACTATGGAAAATGGTATGACACTTTCTCAAAAACTAGAAACAGAACTACCCTATGATCCAGCAAACCCACTCTTAGGTATATATCCTAAAGACCTAAAACTAATGACATAGACAGACATATGTACCCCCATGCTCATTGCTGCTTTATTCACAATAGACAATAAATGGTAACAACCAAAGTACTCATCAATGAATGAACAGGTATGTAAATTGTGGTACATACATACAATGGAATACTAAGCAACTATAAAGAACAATGATGAGTCTGTGAAACCTAGTATAATATGAAAGGACATAGAGGGCATAATGCTAAGTGAAATAAGTCGCAGGCTATAAGGACAAATATTGTATGGTCCCTCTTTTATAAAAGGCAAGAATAGATAAATAGAGAGAGACCAATGTTCATTGGTGGTTACCAGAGAGAAGAAGAGGGGAGGGAAGAGTCCACTTTAGAGACTTATTATTTTTGGTAATGGGAAAAGTGGCACCTAATATGAATGTAGTGAGGATAGCACAACCAAAGCAAAAACAAGAGCTTGAGCACATACGGATGGGTATAGGCAAAGTGGTAGACGGGTAGGTACAGGTGTGTGCATATGTGAGAACAGACAGCAGTATCTATTGTTGTTGTTGTTAGGTGCCCTCAAGTCAGTTCCAACTCATAGTGATCCTATGTACAACAAAACGAAACACTGCTGGGTCCTGTACCATCCTCAGTGATTGCTATGTTTGAGCCCATTGTTGCAGCCACTGTGTCAATCCATCCCATTAAAGGTCTTCCTCTTTTTTGCTGACCCTCTACTTTATGAAGCATGATGTCCTTCTCCAGGGACTGATTCCACCTGATAACATTTCCAAAGTACATGAGATGAAGTCTCCCTGTCCTCGTTTCTAAGGAGCATTCTGGCTGTACTTCTTCCAAGGTAGATTTGTTCATTCTTCTGGCATTTCATGGTATATTCAATATTCTTTGCCAACACCAACATTCAAAATCATCAATTCTTCTTCAGTCTTCCTTATTCATTCTCCAGCTTTTGCATGCATATGAGATAATTAAAAATACCATGGCTTGGGTGAGACACGCCTTAATCCTCAAAGTGACATCTTTACTTTTTAACACTTTAAAGAGGTCTTTTGCAGCAGATTTGCCCAATGCAATACATCATTTGATTTCTTGACTGCTGCTTCTATGGGCATTGATTATGGATCCAACTAAAATGAAGTCCTTGACAACTTTAATATTTTCTCTGTTTATCATGATCTTCATCAGTAAGTGCTTCAAGTTCTCTTCACTTTCAGCAAGCAAGGTTGTGTCGTCTGCATATTGCAGGTCATTAATGAGTCTTCTTCAAATCCTGATGCCAAGCTCTTGTCCTTATAGTCCAGCTTCTTGGATTATTAGTTCAGCATAGAGGTTGAATAAGTATGGTGAAAGGATACACCATATTTATAGGTACGTGTAAGTACAAATATGTGGGTGCAGGCACATATATTCACTGAAGACACAAATATGGATACTCTTCAGACTTAACCAAACATCTTCCAAGATTGGTTTTCTGGGTTTGAAGACTTAGAACCATAGTCTCATGGGACAACTCCCGTCAATTGGCATAATATAGTTCACAAAAATCACAATCTGCATCCTAGTGAAGTGAATAGCATCTGGGGTCTTAAAAGCTTGTGAGCAGCCATGTAAGACACAGCTTCTGGTCTCTATTCACCAGAGCAAAACAGTGAGAAGGTAACCAAAAGCTCAGAGGAGAAACAAGTCTGCATAAGCCACAACCTCATCTCCCTGAGACCAGAAGAACTAGATGGTGCCCAGCTATCATCACTAACCATTCCAACTGGGGTCACAATAGTTGGTCCCAGCTAGAATGGGAGAAAAATATGGAGCAGAACTCAAGTTCTTATTAAAAAAAAAAAAAGGCCGGACAAACTCCGCCAGTACAGAACAGACAGAGGAGTCCCTAAGACTATCACTCTGAGACACTCTTTAAACCTAGAACCGAGCCTATCCCTTGAGATCACCTTTTAGTGAAACAGCAGAGTGGCACACAAAATAAAGGATATTATCTGTAAGACCAGTGCCTACCTAAAAACCATCGGTATGAGACCAAAAGATCAACAATTAGGAAAAAGCAAAGACGAGAAGATAAGGGGGCATCGAAACGAGAGTTCTGGAAAGGGAACAAACAGAATACAATTAAAGAGAATGTTGACACATTGTGTTAAATATAACTAATGTCACTGAAAAATTTGTATGGAAATTGTCAAATAGGAACCTAACTTGCTGTGTAAACTTTCACCCAAACTCCATAAAATACTATTTTAAAAAATAATACTATGGATCACAACAGAACATTGTCCAATACAGTGCTGGAAGATGAGCCCCCTAGGTTGGAGGGCACGCAAAGTACATAGTGGCTGCAACAGTGGACTCAAATATACCAGCAGTTGTGAAGATGGTGCAGGACAGGACATTGTTTTGTTCTGTTATACATGAAGTTGTCATGAGTTGGAGGCAACTTGACAGCAACTAACAGCAAAGTGAGGTGGTGTGGAAGTTTGCAGTCAGCAAGGATGGAGACACCCCACACACTGAGGATTTCTCCAATCTCAATCTGTGCATGGGCTATGATGCCTCGGAGGAAGGAAGGATTCCTTCTTCTCGGGGTGTCTCAAAGGCTCTCAATGGTCCTGACAAGTAAGCTGAGCTTGAAGGATAAACAAGATTCAGCATCAACACGCGGGTCTAATTGACCTGTATTGAGCACCCGTTGTTGTTGTTAGGTGCTGTTGAGTTCATTTTGACTCATAGTGACCCATGTGACAGAGTAGAACTGTCCCGTATGGTGTCTTAGGCTGTAATCTTTACAGGAGCAGATTGCCAGGTCTATTTTCCGTGGAGCCGCTGGGCATGTCTGAACCGCCAACCTTTCAGTTAGCAGCTGAGTGCTTAACCGTTGCCCCACCAGGGCTCCTTATTGAGTACCTACTGTATCCCATAGATCTTTCAGGTGGGAAAGACAACAGGAAGGACCTTTCAGGCAGTCAGATGAGCCGATGCAAAGGCCTGGAGGAACACCAGCAAAGTAGGCCAGGGAAAGTGGGTGGCAAGGGTGTCCAGAGAAAGGGGTGGAAGGGGGACAGAGGGAAGAAGGGCCACGCGGGAAGTTTTCGGCAAGGTTTGGCTTTCATCCTGCAGGCCCTGGGAGCAATGGGGAGGCTTGCACTTGAACTCAGTTTCTCTGTATCCTTTATGGAGAGGGTGCCAGCAAGGGGGTGGTTGCAGGGCTGAGGAATCTTCTCTCTGTCTGTTCTCGGCCTAGAGAACCGAGCTCTGCAGCCTGGAGGACGCGTTGCTATTTTAAGCCACCTGCCAACAGCCTGCCTGCCTCCCCCGCTGCCGCCTTGACACGAGGCTCCTGACAGCAAGCCCTGTGTTGCCTGGAAGACAGCGCTGGGTGGCTGTAGGGAGACACACACCTGGGCAGGTGACAGCTGTGTGGACCCCAAGCACCCTTCCCACCCTCAATGCCCAGCCTTCTTGACCCGCCAGCCTCAGATGGCTAAGGGGAAACCATCCTGCCCAGCTGAGACACCAGGCAAGCAGACCTGGATGCTAGTCCCACGTCTCATATTTCCTTGCCGTGCGACCATGGTGAGGCATTTCTCCTGCCACAGCTTCAGTTCCTCATCTGTAAAATGGGTATGATGATGTAATAATGGAACCTACCTTACAGGCTCAGTGTGTCATACTGTGGTGGCTTGCGTGTTGCTATGATGTTGAAAGCTATGCCTCCAGTATTTCAAATACCAGCAGGGTCACCCATGGTGGACAGGTTTCAGTGGAACTTCCAGACTAAGACAGACTAGGAAAAAAAGCCTGGTCATCCACTTCTGAAAATCAGCCATTGAAAACCATATGGGTCACAACAGAATGTTGTCAGACTCATTTGCTTTGGACGTGTCATCAGAAGAGATCAATCTCTGGAGGAGGACGCCATGTTTGGTGAAGTAGAGGGCCAGTGAGGGTGAGGGAGACCCTTGGTAAGATGGATTGGCACAGTAGCCACAAAGATGGACTCGAATATGCTGGCAATTGTGAAGATGATGCAGGAACATTTCATTCTGTTGTATGTAAGGTCATCATGAATTGGAGTTGACTCAACCACAAGAACAACAACAACCCCTCACAGCCTGGTTGAGGAGTTCTTCATGACATCAAATATGTAAGGTACTTAACAATCAAACACTTCGAGGGACAGAGTAGCAGGGATGGGGTCTGGGGACCATGCTTTCTGGGAACATCTCAGTCAATTGGCATAACAAAGCTTATTAAGAAAATGTCCTGCATCTTACTTTCGTGCATCTTAAAAGCTTGCAAGCGGCCATCTAAGATGCATCAGTTTGTCCCAACCACCTCGAGTAAAGGAGAAGGAAGAACACCAAAGACACAAGGAAAGTATTAGCCCAAGAGACAGAAAGGGCCACATAAACCAGAGACTTCATCAGCCTGAGACCAGAAGAACTAGATGGTGCCCAGCTACCACCAATGACCGCCCTGACAGGGAACACAACAGAGAGTCCCTGATGGAGCAGGAGAAAAGTGGGGCGCAGAACTCAAATTCTAGTAAAAAGACCAGACTTAATGGTCTGACTGAGACTGGAGGAACCCCGGAAAGCATGGCCCCTGGATTCTCTATCAGCCCAGAAGTAAAACAATTTCCGAGGCCAACTCTTCAGACAGAGATTGGACTGGACTGTGGGACACAGAATGATACTGGTGAAGAGTGTGCTTCTTAGCTCAAGTAGATACATGAGACTAAACAGGCAGCTTCTGTCTGGAGGTGAGGTGAGAAGGCAGAGAGGGTTAGGAGCTGGTTGAATGGGCACGGGAAAACAGGGGTGGAAAGGAGGAGTGTGCTGTCACACTATGGGGAGAGCAATTAGGGTCACATAATGTATGTATAAATTTTGTATAAGAGACTAACTTGAAATGTAAAAGTTCACTTAAACTACAACAATAAAAAAAAATTAATACAAAAATGTAAGGTACTTAGCACAGTGCCTGGCACATAGTAGGCATCAGAAGAAAGCAACAGCATCTATTATAACTATGTGTCCCTCACTACTCTCCCTCCCCTCCCCCTGGTTTATTCCTCAGCACCTGGTATTATGTTGGACCCCAAGGTAGAGATTTGTATCCCCAGCATCTCTAATAGGACCTGACACACAGTAGGTACATAATAAATAAATGAAGAAATGACAAAAATAAAGAGGAATGATCTTTGTCAAATTACTGAATTTGTCCTTCATTTGTTCATTCATTCATTCCACCATTAGTCACTGAGGTCCTACAATGTGCCAAACACTGTGTTAGGCTCTGAGAATGCAATGCTGTTTAAAACACACATGGCCCTGTTTGAAGTAAATATGGCATCAAGACTGAGCCTATATTTGTCTGGTTAAGGATTAAATTCCTCATTCTAAAAGTGGACCACATTATGAGCTTGTAGATTTTCCCTACTCAGCCTCATCAGCATTCATAGAACAAGAGTCAACTTTGTGGCTATTGCCTGCCACCACCAGATGGAGCCAGGGAGGAAGGGGAGAATGAAGGATTATGGCGGCCACCACTCCCAGCAGGGTGAGGGATTTGAGGGTGGAAATGCAGGCATTGTCCCAATAGCCTGTGGTCCTCAGAGACACCTGAGTCCACCTGGCCTGTTGGGGGAAGGTCAGAAATTCCACCAGCAGGTTCCAGAACATGTCACACATTGGCAGGGACCAAAGCGTGTGTCCTGACAGCTCAGGTTGACCCAGAGAGAGAGCCACAGCACTCTCCCCACACAACAGGGCAGAGTAAGGGTGGCTCTTCTCAAGCATAGCCAGACCCTCAGGGGCTGGTTGCCCCTAGCTCAGGTACCACCCTGACCCCACCCAATTATGTTTCTCAAAGTCAAAAAACATTGTATCTACATTCAAAATTCAAACATGTGCATTATAATCCAGTTTCATCTATAGTGGATCAGAACCTGCTCTCTGGTGCCAGACTGCCCAAGTTCAAATCCTGACTCTGTCCCTTACTACCTGTGTGACCGCAGGCAAGTTACTTAACCTCTCTGTGCTTGTTTAATCATCTATAAAATGTGGATAATAATAGGACCTACCTCACTGGGTTATTAAGAGGAGTAGATATATGTAAGAGTCTCTGGGTGGCACAAATGGTTGAGTGCTCGAGTACTAACCAAAAGGTTGGTGGTTCAAACCCACCCAGCAGTGCCTTGGAAGAAAGGCCTGGAACGCTGTTTCCAAAAAGTCACATTCTTGAAGACCGTATGGAGCAGTTTTACTCTGCACACATGAGGTTGTAATGACTCAGAATCAACTGGACGGCAACTAACAACAACAACAACAGACATGTGTAGGAAGAGTTGATATGAATAAGGCACTCAGAACAGTATTTGGTACTATACGCATTGGGTAAGGGTTTACCATTTTGATTATCATTATCATTTAATTTGTAGACTTATGGCCCAGTCAGTTGAGCAAAGGAAATAAGTATTTTTGTGTAAGTTGTATTTCTTGGGGCAGTGGAGTCAGGGGTCCTGACCCCCAAAATGGATTGTTCTGGGGACCTCCTCTTGGTGGCCAGCTCTTCACCTCTTGTAGCAGTATTATCCACCCGCATCCTGGCCATAGACTCACGGTAGGTGGAGCTTCCTTCCCCACCCCTTGATGTTGGATTTGCCATGTGACTTGCTTTGGCCAATGGGGTATTAGGAGATGGAATGTGAGCGGAGGCTGGAAAGGGGTCTTGCACTTCTGCCATCAGGTAGCTGCCCCTCAGGCCTGGTCCCCAGAAGGAGACACATGGAGCAGATCTGAACCAGCCTGCAGCCTGCCACCCAGCCCTGCTGAGCAACGCCAAGACGAGCAGCAGACTGACTTCCCTGTAGATCCCAGAGAAAGAAAAATCCATATTTGCTATTGTCAGCTACTGAAATGGTGAGGTCGTTTGTTACGCGGCATTATCATGACAAGAGCCAATTGATATATGTGCCAAAGCATAGCCACCAAGGGATTCTAACACTTGTATGTTCATTGCAGCACTATGTATAACAACAAAAAGGTGGAAACACCCTAACTGTCCATCAGCAGATGAATGGGTAAACAGAATGTGGCATATCCATACAACGGAATATTACTCAGCCACAAAGAGAAATGAAGTCCTACAGTGTGGATGAACCTTGTAAACATCAATGCCAAGTAAAATAAATCAGACACGAAAGGCCTAATATTGTATAACCCCGCTTCTGGGAACTATCTAGAACAGACAAATGTATCAAAGTTTATTAATAGTTACCAGGGGCAGGAGGCAGGGAGAGGGGAAGGGGGACTCAACGCTTAGGGGCCATTGAGCTTCTGTTGAGAGTAGTGGTGTGATTTGGAAACAGATAATGGTGACAACTGAACAACATGGTAAACGTGATGTCACTGAAAGGTGCATATGAAGAATGTAGAAATGATAAATTTTTTGTTACATGTATATTTTTTGTTACATGTATATTCACTACAATCAAAACAAGGGCTTTGTATGATGCTACCACCACCTCCAGCTGCCGTCGAGTTGATTCCACCTCATAGGGACCCCGTGTGTTTCAGAGTAGAATTGAGCTCCATGGGTTTTCAATGGCTGAATTTTTAGAAGTAGAGCGCCACGCATTTCTTCCCAAGTGCCTCTGGGTGGACTCAAACCTCCAACTTTTCCTTTAGCAGACAAGCACATGAACCATTTGCACCACCCAGGGACTCCAGTACCACGGTAGGCACATAGTCAGCTCTCAACTAACCTTAACAATTTTATCATCATCATCCACTCTCCCCTCAGCTGGAAGCAAGACTCTTTGCTCCTATGTTGAGGTCAAGCGTCCTCCCAGGGCCAAGCACATCTCCCCAACCCACCCTGCCTTCATCCTCTCCCCACCCTGCCTCTCCTTGATGTTCTGAAGAAATGAGAAAGAAGTGTTAAATTTGTTCTTGGCTACTTTTCCTTGCAACTCCCAGAGGCCCTGCTTACAAACTGAATCAGTTATCAGCTAGTTAGGCTGGCGGTCCCCGGAGGTGCTGCTTGAATACAGATAGGAACCATGCATTATTCAGCGCGAAGATGGGGAGAAATGAGCAATGCTTCCAAAGCCAGAACAGCAGTGGCAGTAAGGGAATAATTAGCGAGCTGTCACTTGTCCCTGTCACTGTTTCCTCCCTTAACACATGAGGGAAAATAAAAAAATAAATTTAAAAAAAAGGAAGAAGAAAAAAGGCAGGGGAGTTCATCTTGCTTCTCAAGGCAGCTGGTAGGTTAAAATATGACACTAAAGACGCTTGAAGCAAAGGTTCTGGTTCAGCTCACGAAAGACATGGCCTGAGGACCCCCCCAATATTGTATCCACCCCCGCCCCGTTCCTGCCTGATGGTTCACAAGCACCGCCCCAGCCTTCCATTCAGATTTTCTGCACGTTTCCATAGCACTGGGAATTCATTTTTCCCGTCTAAGGAGGAGGTGGGGGTCCTGGGCGGGACCACGAGGGGAGGGCACATGAGGGGCAGAGCCGCCCAGGCCGGCAAAGGCTTGAGGTGACCTTCCAAGAGGAAGCTGGAATGAGGTTGACAAGAGCTGTGCTTGGCTCGTTTGAGGACGGTGCGATTTGATTATTCATGAGTTTACGCGCACAGAAAGAAATCATTTTGTTACATGACTCCTCGTGGTTTCTTGGGGAAGCTATTTTTATTTATCTATTAATGTCTTGTTAGAATTTTTTTTTCACATGGTGTGTGCTCGTTTGCTGCTTGGGGTGTTGAGCCAGACGTGTGAAGGTCTGAGACATGCTGATGGAGAGGCCAGTTTGCTCCAAGATTTCCCCTCACTTTTCCCTTGGAAAAATAGGAAAGGTGTGGGGGGGGGGGCAGGGTTGGGAATATTGGCTTGTTTGGTCTATGTCTCTGCTTCCGCTTAGAGATGAATGGGTTACCTTTGGTAGGAGAATTGCTTTTTGCAGTTCCAAGGGCTGTAAAACTCAACGGGATGGAATGGGGGAAATGCTTTGTATAAGAAGAGTCAAAAAGAGGTCCAGAAGGAAACGGAGCTGGAGAAGGGGCACTAGGGTAGATGACATGAGGGGCTTTCCAAAATCAAAGCCCAGATGAAATGCAAGGTTGTCCTTGTATGAGTCCCCACAGACAAATTCACCCTTCTTCATAAAAATATCTCTGCTTCCTTACCACATAATGAAGTTTACTCTGGAATGGAAGGTTTTGTCTTGAAAGCCCAGAGATAAATGGAATTATTCCATGAAGCCACTAGGCCAGACATAGCACATCCATGGCATGCATACCACTGTTCCTTCACTTGGCAATCAGGGTAGACATTGCTAATCAATCCCAGAACACTTCCCCACTGCACCTGCCTAAGCATTGCAGGCAGCCACTAGCGTACCATCAGTTGCCACTGGAAGTGAAGCAATTAGAATTCTTACTGACACTTCCTAAGTCTAGAAGAGAGGGAGAACCTGTAGAGGAGGAAGGCAAAAGGCCAAAACTATGGAATCAAACTCAAGAGAGATTTGAATGTGAACCCCAGTCAGGCACTTGGTAACTGTGTGATCTCAAGCAAGTTTCTCCATGGCTGGGGCCTCAGTTTCAACATCTAGGAAATGGGTATAATAACATTAATTCAATGAGTGGCTGGGAGGATTCGATGAGATGCAGCACACCAAACACAGAGCTTTATGCCATGTGAGCTCCATTAACTCACCTCACCCTTCGGGACTCTGGACTTTTACACATGCTGTGCATATCCCTTCTCCTCTGGATAACATCCACCCAGACCAACCAATGCCTGCATGGAGCCTTCAGAAACTAGCCCTCTCAAGTCCTGGCAGGGTAAATCACAACCCCGACAAACCTCCTCTCTACATTTGCTATGCATGTTCAGAAACAAGTAACGGCAATTTAATTTGATATCACTCTTCCTCACTAGAAGGGAGATCCAAAGAATAGGTTGGGAGATTTAGTCACATCTATGTCCCCAGTGGAGCCCTGGTGGCCCAGTGGTTAAGAGCTACAGCATGCTATGGCTGCTACCAAAAAAAAGGTCGGCAGTTCGAGTCCACCAGCTGCTCCTTAGAAACCCTATTGGGCAGTTCTACTTTGTCCTATAGGGTCGCTATAGGGTCACTATGAGTCAGAATCGACTCCACGCAATGAGTTTGGGTTTTTTTTGTTTGTTTGTTTATGTCCCTAGCGGAGCCCTGGTGGCACAGTAGTTAAGCACTTGGCTGCTAACCAAAAGGTTGGCAGTTTGAAACCACCAGAGGCCCTCAGGAGAAAGATGTGGCAGTCTGCTTCCATAGAGATTTACAGCCTTGGAAACCCTATGGGGCAGTTCTACTCTGTCCTATAGGGTCACCATGAGTTGGATTGACTTGACTGCCGTGGGTTGGTTGGATATGTCGTCAGCAGAGTCCCTGGATGGTGCAAATGATTAACACGCTCTGCTGCTAATGGAAAAGTTGGAAATTTGAGTCCATCCAGGGGTGCCTTGGAAGAAAGGCCCAGCAATCTACCTCTGAAAAATCAGGTATTGCAAACACTACATAGCACAGTTCTACTTCGAAACACATCGACTCAATAGCAACTGCTTTTGGTGCTCCCAGCAGCCAGCAGGGATCTTAACGCATAGAAGAAAACTAGGGAAGGTTTGTTGAATTAATTAATGATTTACTGTGTGTCTCCAGGCAAGCTCAGCCCCTCTCTGGGCCTGATTTCTAGCATTCAGTTCAAGCTTAGACTTATAAGTGACTAGGCTCTGTGCAAGGGGATTGCAGAGCCATGGTGGCACGGTCAGGGCCACCACCTGGTCACCCTCCTCCCTGGCGCTGGTACTGGTTCCCAGCCTTAGAAATCTGATGTTGAGAGAGCACCAAGGACAAGATTATGCAGGAAAGTAATCTTCCCCCACAATCATTTGCCCGTGGGAGCAGAGGGGTGGTTCGGGTCTGTGCTCAGGAGGGGAAGGCAGGCCAGCGGAGAATGGAACCACTGGTGCTGATTCCAGATAAAAGCCATCAGGTTGTGTCCCCTAAAGATACAAGAGCCTAATCCCTAGAATCTGTGAATGTTATTCTATAGGTAAAAAAGGTCTTTGCAGGTGTGATTAAGTTCAGGATTATGAAATGGAGAGATTATTCTGGATTGGTGAGTCCGAAACAGCATCACGAGTGTCCTTTATCGGGGATAGGCAAAGGGAGATACACACAGAAGCACACTCACACACGCACATATGTGCACACACAGTGGAGAAGATAAGGTGACCATAGAGGCAGAGATGGAAATGATGCAGTCACAAGCCAAGGAATGCCTAGAGCCACCAGAAGCTGGAAGAGGCAAGGAAGAATCCTTCTCTAGAGCCTCTGGAAGAGCATGACCCTGCTGACACCTTGATTTCAGGCTTCTGGTCTCCAGAGCTGCGAAAGAATAAATCTCTGTCGTTTTAAGCTGCTGCCGAGTTTGTGGTGCTTTGTTACAGCCCTCAAAGGAAACAAATATAGGCTGGAAACACGCTGATGACAAGCTGACAGCTGGCCTGGAGCAGCCCCCTTCTGTCCTCCACTCCTCTCCCCTATTTGCCCAGGCGTAAACACCCACATGAACAAGGCCACACCCACACAGGCCCATAGGCCCTTGCTCATCCCTGCTTTCCCTCAAGGAAGAGAGTGGCAGCAGGAGCATGGAGCATAGAGATTAAGAACACTAGCTCTAAAGTCAGGCTCTTCTGAGTTCAAATCCTGACTCTGCCACTTTCTAACTGCTCGACTGTGGGCGGGCCACTTAACCTCGTTGAGTCTCAGTTTCCTCATCTGTCAAATGGGCATAATGAAGTATCTTGGTCATCTAGTGCTGCTATAACAGAAATACCGCAAGTGGTTGGCTTTAACAAAGAGAAATTTATTCACTCACAGTCTAGTAGGCTACAAGTCCAAATTCAGGGCATTAGCTCCAGGGGAAGGCTTTCTTTCTGTTGGCTCTGGAGGATGGTCCTTGTCATCAATCTTCCCATTGGTTGAGGAGCTTCTCAGGCTCAGGGACCTCAGGTCCAAAGGATGCGCTCTGCTCCCAGTGCTTCTTTCTTGACCATATGAGGTTCCCATGTGTCTCTGCTCGCTTCTGTCTTTTATATCTCAGAAGAGATTGGCTTAAGACACTACCTAATCTTGTAGACCTCATTAGTGTAACTGCGGCTAATCCATTTTATTACATCATAGTGATTGAGTTTACAACACATAAGGAAATCACATCAGATTACAAAATGGTACACAATCATACAAAACTGGAATCATGACCCAGCCAAGTTGGCAGATGTTTTGGAGGGACACAATTCAATCCATGACATGAAATGTAACCACTTCACATGGTTGTGTTGAGGAGTAGATGACCCCCTGTATGACGAGGGGACTGGCACCTAGTAGGTGCTCAGTAAAATGCTAAATATTGTTACTACTAATTATTGCTTGCATTTATTGGGCATCTACTAGGTGCCAGGGATTCATCTAGGTCCTGGAGATATGGCTGTGAATAGAAATGTGGAAAAAGAGACAGAGATGGGGAACGCCCTCATGGACATCCCTTTTCTGTTCCACAGATGGCATTTTGCCATCATCTTTGTTTGGATTCAGCCCCAAATGCTCTCCGTTTCCTATCAGTGCAGTTTGCCCACAAGGAGAATTTAGAGTTCTGTGTTAGGAGACTCATCAGTTTTCTTCAGTCTTTGGTTAATCTGGACAATTGCACAAGAAATTACAGTTTGCCATGTCTTTAAAATCTGTGCTCTCCATCCTTATGGAGTAGGTGTTTTTATTCCCATTTTGGAAGTGGGCAAGTTGAGGGTTGGAAGGGATAGAAACCTTTCAGCAGGGTGGAGGGAGGCAGCCCAGATTCCTCAGCCTCTGCTATGGAGCATCTCTGAACTTGAACTAGGGACTTCAGGGCTCCAAGTCTCTGCTTTCCCATCTATAGAATGGGGAGAAAGTTGACGTTGGGGCTATCCAACCAGATGATGTATATAAGGTCACTACCTCTCTCTGTTCCCTCTGCTCTGAGACCATGCACTTGAATAGGGGGCACAAGACCCATTCATCATTCTGCATGCCACACCTAGTGTCACTGAGGGCTTAGGGAGGCCCTGTAGCTGGGGGGACCCCATTTCCTACCAAATATGAAAGTGCCCCACAGGCTGCCTTCATATACTTTACAAATGATCCTTTGAGAGGTATGTTGAGTGGGAGATCTCTAGCTGATGTGATGTTATGCTTAATAGACAGTTAGCTAAATATTTAATTTTAATTTTGTAATTGTCTTTTACTGTATTGTAGGCAATGGATTTTGGGGAGGGGGAGGGTCTCAAATGTTTTTGTGAATCCTTAAAAAGCTATAGAGGAAAGATCATAGATTAGGGGAAATCTCTGCTCTGTCTCTATCTTTGTACTTCTCTCTGCCTCTTCTTATTTCTGCCTCTCTCTTCCCAGTCTCCTTCTATTTCTGTCTTTGTTTCTCTCTTCCTCTCTCTCTGTGTCTTTCTCTCAAACACACTTACACACACACACACTAAGAGTCCAAAGGTGAACAACGAAGATGCCTTTACTCCCCAACACTGACCTTCCTGACAACCTTCTCCATTCTCCAGGCCATTCTGCCTACACAGATGCTCCCTGTTGTTACTATGTGCCGTTGAGTCGATTCATTCCGTAATCATTGCACTACAGGGCTCCTTAGATGCTCTCTGACGTGGCACAGATACAGCAGGATCACACCATCTTCTTTTTTCCCCTCTGCCCTCCAGCCACTGGGGGATCAGAGCCCTGGTGGTGCAACAGTGAAGCGCTGGGCTGCTAACTGAAGGGTCAGAGGTCCGAACCCACCAAGCAGCTCCTCGGAAGAAAGACCTGGAGATCCGCTCTGGTAAAGATTACAGCCTAGAGAACCCCATGGGACAGTTCTACTCTGTCACATGGGATCACTATCTGTTGGGGTAGACTCAACGGCACCTAACAACATCACCAGTGCCTGCTTAAGGCTCAGCATGTGGCCAAAACAGACATCAGAAGGAAGTTGCAGGATTTCTGTGGCCAGAGAGGGAAAGAGATGCCAATCAGGCAGGAGCTGGCATCATGAGGGGCAGCAAGCGAGCTGGCAGCGGATAAGTCAAGAGCCTCTACTATGAACTGGCAGAGCCTTAGAACAGAGGGCCCATGTGTGTCAGAGCGGAGCTGAGCTCTGTAGGGTTTTCAGTGGCTGGTATTTTGGAAGTAGATCACTGGGCCTTTCTTCCAGGGTGCCTCTGGGTGGACTCAAACCTCCAACATTTCGGTTAGCAGCCAAGCTAATTAACCATTTGTACCACCCAGGGACTCTCTCTCTCTCTGTACTCACCCCCCACCACATACATGCATACACATACATATACATATATATATATTGATGTATACATGTATATACACTGATACATATATATACCGATATATATACACTGATAAATATATATACACTGATATATATATATACATATATACTGATATACATATACAGAGAGAGAGCAATTATGGCACAGCAGTTAAAATCTATGGCTGCTAACCAAAGTTTAGCAGTTTGAATCCATCAGCTACTTATTGGAAACCCTATGGGGCAATTCTACTCCACCTTATAGGCTCACTATGAGTCAGAATCGACTCAACGGCTTTGGATTTGGTAAAGCAGTTATGTTTGGAATGTGCATATCTACCACCCAGATCAAGAAGTAACCCATATCTAGACGCACAGGTGGCTCCCTTGTACCTCTCCCAGTTAATATCTGGCCCATGTAAACCACTATCCTGACCTCTATCATCTCTTTTCCATTTTTTTTTTTAACATCATATGAATGGAATTATCCAGCATATACTCTTTGGTATCAAAATTTCCTGAATGTTATACCTGTGAAGTTCTTCGTGTTGTTGTGTGTATCAAGAATTTGTACTTTTTTATTGCTGAGTAGTATTCCACGGCCTATATGTGTCACAGTTTATTTATCCATTTCACTGCTGATGGACGTTTGAGTTGTCCAAATAAAGTTGATATGAATATTCTACCTCGTGTATTTTAGTAGTCATAAGCAATTTTATTCTGTAGTTTATATACCCAAGAATGGAATTGCAGGGCCAAAGCATATATGTGCGTATTTAGCTCTGGTAGGTGTTGCCACAAGTGGGGTTTGTCAAAATTTTTGTGCTGTTCTAAGGGTTTAACAAAGGAGCCCTGGTGGTGCAGCAGTTCAACTTTCAGCTGCTAACTGAAAGGTTGGCGGTTTGAACCCACCCAACAGCTCTGTGGGAGAAAAACCTGGCGATCTGCCCCCATAAAGATTACAACCAAGAAAACCCCATGTCACATGGAGTTGCTATGTGTCAGAATTGCTTCGATGGCACTAAGGAACAAGAACAAGGGCTTAATATGCATCAGCTCATCGAAGCCTCACCGAACCCTAGGAGGGGGTGTGTTTGTTATTCCCATAACCTATAACCCGACATTTAACCTAATAAGGTTAAAGCATGCATTATTATTCACAGTAGACAACTAAAAGACCCAGAGAGAAGCAGTGACATATTCAAGATCGCAGAGCAAGTAAGTGGCAGACCCAGGACTTGGGTCTCGGCCCTTAACTCCAAATCTAGTGCTCTTTTGAATATCCCAGGCTGATTTTTCCCCAGCCTTGGCACTTCCTTCCACCTGTATCCCAGCTTTGGGCTTTGCATACCATGTAATCATTAGTGCAGACCAACCAAATATTTCTGGTTTCCCTCGTTCTGGAACACCTAGGTTTGCACTTCCTGCATCGCCCTGCACCTGTGTTGGGTAGGGTCTCGTGAGGAGTTCTAGCCAATGAATTGAGAGCAGACTCTACATGGGTCCACTCTGGGTAGATTCAGTCGCCAATGCAAGAGGCTTCAGAGCTCATTTTCCCTCTGGCACTCTGACCAGCAGCGTTCAGTAGGGTGACTATTAGCCTGGGTACCCAAGTGACAATGATGCTCAAAGCCCCTGGCCAACCTGTGAGGAATACATGAACGAGAAACAGACTTTTGCGCTTTCTAGCCACCGAGACAGGAGAGTTGCTTGCTACTGTGGTGCCTCTTGTTCTATCCTGACGGATGCACTAAAGACTCATGTTCCGTTTACTGACCTCCAGATCAAACAACCCAGGTGGGCTGTGGCGCTGTTGAGAAGATCTTCAGTTATACTGCCCGTGCTCAAGTAGGGACCAAACCCCCACAGAAAATTAGAATGTGAGCATCTAGAGTTCTGCTTCCCAATACAATGGCCACTAGCTACCTGTGGCTATTTAATGTTGAATTAATTACAATCAAATAAAATTGAAATTCGGGTCCCTGGTAACTCTAGTCACTTTTCAATGCTTAATAGCCACGTGAGGCTGGTGGCAACCACGTCAGACTGCACCCATGTAGAATATTTCCATTGTTGGAGAAAGTTCTGTTGGGAAGCATTAGTCGAGAGTCTTAGAAGCTGGATCTAGAACACTACAGTCTGGGAATGATGGGATCTCATAAAAATAAGATATGTAATCTTAGACTAAGGAGCCCTGGTGGAGCAGTGGATAAGTGCTCAGCTGCTAAGTGAAAGGTCGGTGATTTGAACCCACCAGCCACTCCTCAGGAGAAAGATGTGGCAGTTTGCTTCTGTAAAGATTACAGCCTTGGAAACCCTATAGGGCAGTTCTCTGTCCTACAGTGTTGTTATGAGTCAGAATCGAGTCAATGGCAATGGGTTTATATGACAGTTAAGGAGCTCTGGTGGTACAGTGGTTAAAATCGCAGCTGCTAACCAAAAGGTCAGAGGTTCAAATGCACCAGCCACTCTGTGGGAGAAAGATGTGGCGGTCTGCTTCCGTAGAGATTACAGCCTTGGAAACCATAAGGGGCAGTTCTACTCTGTCCTTCAGGATCGCTATGAGTCGGCATCGACTTGACAACACACAACAACAACAGCAATAATCGCCGTGGACTATTGACATCTAACCACCATTGACTCCCAAGATAGGCTCGGCCATGGAAGTGCAGTAGCACTTCCCCCATCACCTTGAAATGCCAAATGCCACCACAAAATCATGGTTACCTACAGGAGAGACTTGAGATTGACAGCACCCATGTGTGATGCAGGATCCAGACCCAGAAAAGGAAATAAGCAAGTGGCAGAGCACCTCATACTGGTTCAAGTTTGAGCCCACCAGGTCAGCACCCATCAGTTTTAACTACAGGACATGGTGACCAGAGCTGGTCAGGAAACTCTCAATCAGCTTTGAATGAGCAATGCAGGAGGAAGAGAGGCTTCGGATGTGGGTGGAATGTGAATGAGTTCAAGGGCAAGATTGCTCATAGAAGGCTCTACAGACACCCAATCCCTGGGTGACCACCACTGGGTGCCCTTGAGAGAGCCACTCTAGCACTAAAGGCCTCGATCACCCCATCTGTAAAATGGCGATAATAGCACGTATATACAGTGTTCTTCTCGCTGGGCAGCATGCCAAGGATGTCATATGCTTCTTCTCCTTTTATCCTCACAATAAGCTCAGGAAGCAGCTTCTAAAATTACTTTCCTGTCTTTCTCTCTCACTGTCTCTCTCTTTTTTTAAAATGATTGGCCCTGTTTCCATAAGTTGAATGTGAACTTCTAGAAGGAAAAGCAGTGCCCTGTTCATCCCTTAATCTGTAGCACCAGGTAGAGAGAAGGTAACAACAGACAGTGTCATCTTCTTACCTTTGGGGTGAGCGTGAGACCCACAGAAGGTGAGTCGGAATCAGACGCCATCTGATTCTCTCTTTTGAGGCAATTTCTCCCTGATGTTTCCAGATCACCTCCCTTCCGGGAGCATTGGAAGGTTACTGAAGTTGGGTATGGTCAGGTGACGTAACTTAGTCAATAGAATGTAAGCAGGAAGTGATGGGTATCATTTCCGGGCAGGAGCAATGAAGAGCTGGGACAGGATTCCCCACTCGCTTTCTTCCTGCTGTGGAAGCACGTCTATTAAGGAGGTGCCGTAAGACCGGAGCTTCTTGGATTCCTGACTTGCTCTGTAGCGGACAGCTGCCCTACAGACCCACCATGAACTTTGTGAGAACAAGAAGTAAGCATTTGCTTTGTGAAGACACTAAGGTTTGAGTCTTGTTTGTCCCTGGGTGGTGCAGACAGGTAACACACCTGGCTGCAAACCAATAGGTTGAAGGTTCGAGTTCACCCAGAGGCACCTTGGAAGACAGACCTCATGGTCTACTTCCGAAAAATCAGCTGCTGAAAACTCTATGAATACAGTTCTGCTCTAACACACGTGGGGTCCCCATGAGTTCAAATCAACTTGATGGCACCTGTTTTGTGGTGGTGTTGCTACTGCAGCATAACCTGACCTAATCTGTCTAATACAAATAACTTTGAGTCCCATCACCCTCCTCTCAGCCCCACACTGCCCCTGCGTGAAACTCCAAATCTCCATTGTAGGATGCCTAATGCTTGTGATCAATAAGGGTCCCAGGTGGTCTGTGATGGGCCACCGACAGGCCAGTAGAAGACCTGGACTATTCTCTTTACTTCTTAAGCATCTGCTTTTGAGGTAGGCTCCTTGCCAACTTTAAGGACACTGACTCCGTCCGGAGTCCCTGTGTCAAACACTAATTATCATTTGAATGTTGCCATGCACTTACTTTATAAGGAGCCCTGGTGGGGCAATGGTTAAACATTCAGCTGCTAGCCAAAAGGTTGGTGGTTCAAATCCACCCAGCAGCTCTACGGGAGAGACCAGGTGATCTGTTCTTGTAAACATTAACGCCAAGAAAACTCTACAGAGAAAACTCTATTCTGTTACTTGGGGTCACTATGGTGTCTCTTGTTCTATCCTGACGGATGAACTAATTGATCTGAGGGCACCCAAAAACAACTACATACACTTTATGTGGAGAATTAGGCAGTTTCCAAGAGACCATGTCTGTGTTTGAAGTTATATCCTTGCCCCTTGAAAATGAAGAGAGTAGAAAAGTTTTATCCAGGGGCCATGTGTTGTGGACACGTGCTGGTTCTGTCCCAACATTTCTCCTTTTCCAGAAAGCCCTGGTTTCTGTGTGGGGATA
Organism: Dugong dugon; assembly: GCA_030035585.1. Classification (NCBI taxonomy): domain Eukaryota; kingdom Metazoa; phylum Chordata; class Mammalia; order Sirenia; family Dugongidae; genus Dugong; species Dugong dugon. The sequence goes on along the minus strand of CM057476.1, from coordinate 25,822,960 downwards.
CATATATTCCCCTGAGTACCAGGGCAGGGGCATGTGACCCAGGAGGAGCCTATCCGCACATCCCCTCCCGGTGACCACAGAGATTGGTTCAGAGGTGGACAGAGGCACTGAGCTGGCCAATCAGAGTGGATCTCAGGGCTTTGGGGGCAGCGCTGAGATTAAGGCTCTCCCTTTCTTCACTACTGGGTAGGAGAAAGAAAGCATGTGGTTGTGAGTGCTGCACAGAGCCATGCTTCCACCAAAAAGGAACCAGACTTAGAAGGGAAAACAGAATGAGAGACAGAAAATAATGGTGTCCTTAGTGACATGATTGAGCTGTTGCACCAAGCTTAACCTGATAGCTGAAAACTGACTTTCCTGTTACATGAACCCAGACTCTTTATTTTTAAGTAAATTGGAGTCAAGTTTTCTATTAGCTGAAACATAAATCATCCTAACTGGCATATACCACTTATAAATGAGGGGACTAGGTCTTCTGTCCCCCCACCTGTTTGACAGTTCGTCACATTGTGGTGGTTTGTGTGTTGTCATGTTGCTGGAAGTTATGCCACCAGTATTTCAAATACCAGCAGGGTCATCCATGGTCAACAGGTTTCAGTGGAGCTTCCAAACTAAGACAGACTAGGAAGAAAGGCCTGGCAACCTGCTTCTGAAAATTAACCAATGAAAATTTTATGGATCACGGCAGAACATTATCCAATTCACTCGCTTTGGACATGTCATCAGAAGGGATCAATTGCTGGAGGAGGACATCATGTTTGGTGAAGTAAAGGCCAGTGAGGGCATGGGGGACGCTTGGTGAGATGGATTGGCACCGTAGGCACAGTGATGAAATGGAACATGCCGGCAATTTTGAGGATGATGCAGGACTGGGCAAGGTTTTGCTCTGGTGTACAAAAGGTAGCCATGAGTCGAAGTCGACTAGATGGCAACAAACAGCAGCAACAAGGTCTTCTATCCTTCCTCTCTCCTCCCAGCCTGCTAGATTAGAGACATTTAGACTTAAGTTCATCTAGTCTGAGGCCTGGAGGGGTAAGGAATGTGTTTAAGTTCGCTCAGAAAGTCCCTGGAAGTTCCTGGCTTCTGACTTTCTTCCCAGAAGGGGAATTGTGCTGGATGTGAGCATACCTTCAGAGAGAAATGGAGAGAGCAAGGGTGCGGGGGAGATGCTCCTTTCACAGGACTGAGCGCGGGGCTGCCTGCAGCATAAATAGATGCAAATGTATTCAGAATAGCTCTGCATGGCATGGGCAGATACAAGCAAAGTGAGGAGGAAAATTCATCTCAGTCTCAGGGATTTTGCTTCTGATAGAGTGCTCCTCGAGATGACTATGAAACCCTATTATTCCCCCTTCTGGCTTGGTCCCCAGGTCCCAGCTGATTCTACTTAAAAACCCATCTCTGGAATCTGCCCCTTCGCAGAGCCAGCCTTGTTCCAATGCACTGGGTCCTGTCTCATTAGCTCTGCAGGGAGCTATTTCTCTAGAGCCTGCCCCAGGCTCCCTGCCTCCAAATTTGTTCTCTGCTTGGCGGGCACAGCGAGCTTCCTAGGAGGACAATTGGATGGGCTGGGCACTCGATTAAGCCCTTCCAATGGTTGCTCGTTGCCTCCAAGTTAAAACCAAGCTCTGTATCCTAATATTCCAGGCCTTCGAGGTCTTCTCTAACAGACTTTCCTCCTCCCATTCTCCCCATGAATCCCAAGCTCCAACCACACAGCCCTCACCTTTTGTTGTATCTTCAGTTGCACTCTTAGCCCACCGGACTTGCATATGCTGTTCCCACTACTGGAGATGCCCTTCCTTCTGGCACCTGAGAAAAGCTTCCCTTCTTCTATAACGTGGCTCAGAATTTATTTTTTCTGTCACATCTTCTCTCATCTTCTCAAGTAGACATAATTCATTTCCTGCCCTTTGTTCCTGTTATCAATGTAATAACCATGATAACAGCAATAAGAAAGTAGAAGAAAGTTTATGAAGGGCAAACTATGACCTGGCTCAGTGCTAAGGACTTTATATGGGTTATCTCAACAAATCCTCCAATATCCCCGCCAAGTAGGCATCATTATATTACCCCATTCCCCCATTTTAGGCTTGGTTTGCCTGTGGTTCCAGAGCTAGAAGTCCAGGAGCCCATGCTCTAACCCATTACACTATTCCATGCATATGATATATTTGTAAATGTATTTATAGTTTATTAAGCACTTTTGCACGCATTAAATAATTTGAGGTTCACAATGACCCGGAGAGGTATGTGTCTATCTCCTTCACCTAACCACGAGTTTTTTTTTTTTTTTGTTTGTTTTGTTTTTTTATTGTACTTCAGGTGAAGGCTTACAGAACAAATAGTTTCTCATGAAACAGAAATACACACGTTGTTTTATGACATTGGTTAACAACCCCACAACATGTCAACCCTCTAACTTGTCAACCTTTTTTTTTTTGGTGAAAATACACATAGCCAAAGAGACGCCATTTCAAAAATTTCTACATACACAGTTCAGTGACATTGACTACGCTCTTCCAATTGTGCTGTTATTCTCACTTAAGATGAAAGCTTACAGAACAAAACAGTTTCTCATTTAACAGTTACTACAAATGTTGCCCTATGACAATGGTTAACAATCTCACAACACATCAACAATATCCTTACTCAACCTTGGATTCCCTATCACCAGCTTCCTTGTCCCCTTCTGCCTTCTGGCCCTTGTCACTGGACTCCTGTACCTCGTTAGTCTCATTTGGTTTTACGGGGCTGTCTGCTCCCAGGCTGAACGGTGAACCTCGGAGATAACTTCACCACTGAGCTAAAAGGGTGTCTGGGGCCATACTCTCGGGGTTTCTCCAGTCTCCTTTAGGCCAGTAAATCTGGTCTTTTTCTTGTGAGTTAGAATTATGTTCTACATCCTTCTCCAGCTCTGTCCAGAACCCTCTGATGTGATCCTGGTCAGAGCAGTCAGTGGTGGTAGCCGGGCACCATCTAGCTGTACTGGACTCAGTCTGGTGGAGGCCTTGGTAGCTGTGGATAATTAGTCCTTCGGACTAATCTTTTCCTTGTATCCTGTTCTCTTCATTCTCCCTTGCTCTGGAAGGGATGAGACCAGTGGAGTATCTTAGATGGCCGCTCACAGGCTTTTAAGACCCCAGATACTACTCACCAAGGTAGAATATAGAGCATTGTCTTTATAAGCCGTGTCATGCCAATTGAGCTAGATGTTCTCCGAGACCATGGTCCCCAGAGCCCTCCGCCCAGCAATTCAGTCCCTCGGGGAGTTTGGATGTGTCTATGGCGCTTCCATGACCTTTCCTTGTACAAGTTGTGCTGGTTTCCCCTGTATTGTGTACTGTCTCACCCTTCACCCAAGATACCACTTATCTATTGCCTATTTAGTATTTCCCCCCCACCCCTCCCATCCCTGGTAACCAACAAAGATTGTTACTTTTTGTGTGTGAACTTTTTCATGGGTTTTTACAAAGAGGTCTCATACAATATTTGTCCTTTTGTGAATGACTTATTTCTCTCAGCATAATGTCCTACAGTTTCATCCATGTTATGAGAGGCTTCACGGATTCATCATTGTTCTTTCTCGTTGCATAGTACTCCATTGTGTGTATGTACCATAGTTTGTTTATCCATTCATCTGTTGATGGGCATCTCGGTTGTTTCCATCGTTTTGCTATTGTGAACAATGCTGACATGAACATAGGCGTGCATACGTCGATTCGAGTGACGACTCTTATTTGTCTGGGATATATTCCTAGAAGTGGGATTGCTGGATCGAATGGTTTGTCTATTTCTAGCTTTCTGAGGAAGCGCCATATCATTTTCCAAAATGGTTGTACCATTTTGCATTCCCACCAGTAGTGCATAAGAGTTCCGATCTCCCCGCAGCCCCTCCAACATTTGTTATTTCCAGTGTTTTTGATTCGTGCCGGTAATGCCGGGGTGAGATGGTATCTCATTGTGGTTTTAATTTGCATTTCTCTAATGGTTATTGATCGCAAGCATTTCCTCATGTGTCTGTTAGTCAGCTGAATGTCTTCTTTAGTGAAGTGTCTATTCATTTCCTTTGCCCATTTTTTAATAGGATTATTTGTCTTTTTGTTGTAGAGGTGTTGGATTTTCTTGTAGATGATGGAGATTAGACCTTTGTCTGACTTGTACTGTCCAAAAATATTTTCCCAGTCTGTAGGTTCTCTTTTTACTCTTTTGGTGAAGTCTTTTGAAAAGCATAGGTGTTTGATTTTTAGAAGATCCCAGTTATCTAGCTTATCTATTGGGGTTTGTGCGTTGATGGTTATGGTTTGTATCCTGTTAATGCCATGTATTAAGGCCTGAAGTGTTGGTCCTATTTTTTCTTCTATGAACTTTATAGTTTTAGGCTTTATATTCAGGTCTTTGATCAATTTTGAAGTCGTTTTTGTATATGGCATGAGGTATGAGTCCTGTTTCATTTTTTTGCAGATGGATATCCAGTTTTGCCAGCACCTTTTTTAAAAAGACTGTCTTTTCCCCCATTTCATGGACTTTGGGCCCTTGTCGAAGATCAGGTGACCGTAGGTGGATGGATTTACATCTGGGTTCTCAATTCTGTTCCACTGGTCAATGTGTCTGTCGTTTTACCAGTACCAGGCTGTTTTGACTACTGTAGCTGTATAGTAGGTTCTGAAGTCAGATAGTGTGATTCCTCCAACTTTATTCTTCTTCTTCAGTAGTGCTTTACTTATTCAGGGCTTCTTCCCTTTCCATATAAAGTTAATGATTAGTTTTTCCATCTCTTTGAAGAATGTTGTTGGTATTTGGATTGGGATTGCTTTGTATTTGTAAATTGCTTTGGGTAGAATTGTCATTTTCACAATGTTGAGTCTGCCTATCCTTGAGCATGGTATGTTTTTCCATTTATGTAGATCCCTTTGGGTTTCATGGAGTAGTGTTTTGTAGTTTTCTTTGCATAGGTCTTTTACATCCCTGGTCAGATTTATTCCTAAGTATTTTATCTTTTTAGGGGCTATTGAAAATGGTATTGTTTTCCTGATTTCCTTTTCATCATTCTCCTTATTGTTAACCACGAGTTTTGTGAGGGTCACACCAGTTTCTTGGCTGTCTCTATGTTCCTAGCACTCACCCCAAAGGCCTGTATTGCTAAATGTGTGTTAGATGGGAGATAGATGGGTGAATGAATGGATAAGAGGATATGTGGATGGATAGATGGATGGATGGATGGAAGGATGGATGGATGGATGGATGGATGGAAGCATGGATGCATGGATGCATGGTTGCATGGATGCATGGATGCATGAAGGGTCAGAGAGATGCATACATAGATGGATGAATGGTGGAGGGATGGCTGGAAGAGTAGACCAATGAATGTATGATCAGACAGATGAAGCGATCAACCCCAATAAACCTCCCCACTGTCAATTCCAATAGTTCCTCAAACCCAGGTGCCACGTTAATCATTAGAACTATGTGAATGAACCAAGAAATGCAAGCCCACTATTCCCAGCACCTGAAGTCTTTTCCACGTTCTCCACCTGAATCCCTGCTCACTGCCGAAGAGGGTATGCATTCCCTCGGAAAGGCTGTCCTATCAGCATCTCATCTCCATGCAGTCACTGGTCCTGGCCCCCTGTGTGTTTACAAACACTGGGGCATCGGATTCACAGGAGGCGAAACTCAGCCCAGAGACACGGCACTGGCATCCACAGACTCCCGCCTGGGGGAAGCAGACACCCCGTGCCACGCAGCCCTCCGCAGCCTTCCCCAACCACTGTTGTCTGCTTTCTAAATAAACCCCGAGACAGAGCTGTGTGGGGTTATAAATCAGGTGGAAATCAAATGCTAACATGTAAATAAATTGCAAATCAGCTGAGAAATTGGTTTCATTTTGAGACGATAAAGCACATTTCTCCTGCGCTGATTTTGTAAGGCGCCCCTTAAGAATTGTAATATTTCTGTGTGGTAATGATAAACATTAGTGAGTTGCTTTAGAAATGAAAAAATAGACAGCCTCTGGGGATTTGGAAAACATATGCACTTCAAATTTGAAAATCCAATTTAACTGTCCATTATAAGGAGAATAAAAAGGTAAGGATAGGATAATTTTGCAGTTACACAGCATTTGACTAAATCTGATTCCACAATGACAGCCACACTTTAAAAGCTACAAGTCTGAATGCAGGAGACAGCAAATCATTCATTTATGATTGTAATCCAGCTCCTGTCTAACAAGTTAGTGACTGTGCCGCTTGCTCCCTGACTGCGGACGGCATGTGTACACTTGTCAGTTAGCGCTCTTAAAAACACTTCTCACGAAAGTTCTAGGTTTGGGGGAAAAAAAGAAAAGAAAAGAGAGAGAAGACAGAAGAGATAATCCTTGTCAAATTTACCCAAACAGGCAATTGTGGAAATTGCAAAAGTTTCGGAAGGAACAAACCTTTTTTTTTCTCCTTAATTTTTGCCAAAAGCAACTTTGGAAAGTGTGTGTATGTGTGTGTGTGTGCATGCGCGTGCGCGCACACCCCTTAAACATATGTGCTTAAACATATCATTGTCAGCTGCTGTCGAGTTACCCCGCGACTCATGGCAACCCCATGCATTCTGGGATGGAATGCTGCTAGGGCCTATGCCATCCTCATGATCACTTGTGGATCAGACCATTGTGATCCACAGGATATTCACTGGCTGATTTTTTAAAGTAGATCACCAGGCCTTTCTTCCTAGTTCATTTAAATCTGAAGATCCGCTGAAACCTGCATCTTAGCAGCAGGTAAACCTCCACCAACAGACTGCACATGAGGTGTATTGGCTGGAAATTGAGCCCGGGTCTCTCATATAGAAGGTTAGAAGTCTACCACTGAACCACCACTGCCGCTAAGCCTTTGCCATCGAGGTGACTCCCACTCATGGCAACCCCACGTGTATCAGAGTAGAACTGTGCTCCATAAGGTTTTCAAAAGCTGATTTTTCAAAAGTAGATCACCAGGCCTTTCTTCGGAGGTACCTCTGGGTGGACTGGAACCACCAACCCTTTCAATTAGCAGGTGAGTGTGTTAACTGTTTGCACTGCCGGGCCTTAAACATAGTGCTGAACATAGATGCAGTTGCAACCGAGGGTTTTGTCTCCACTGGAAAAAGTCACATCTGAGAAGTTCATCTCAACCGTTGGTCAGTTTTCCTCTTGAAGGCCAGCTGGTTTTTAGCCCTATTGTCAACCTCTCTCTGGTGGGGTCCCTCTGCCTTTCCCTACCCCATACCTTCGGGAGCTCCCCTACTGCAATTAACTCCCAAGCATGTTTTCTCAAAATAGGCCAGGGTTTCCCCAGAAACACACTTGAAAGGTGCTGAGAGAAATGTCAGAGAGGCTAAGGGGGGTATGAATACGGTCTTTAAGACCCTACACTATGATTCCCCAAATCCAGGATTCCATCAGTTCCATTCTATGAATTTTAAACACAAAAATCAGTACTGGGCTAGACTTTTGACAGGTCTCAAGTCTCTGAAGTCCCACAGTGCTACAAGATAAGTACAATTCCAAAACCCAGTTGTCATCAAGACATTTCCAATTCATGGAGACCTTACGTGTGTCAGAGTAGAGCTGTGCTCCATAGGATTTTCAATAGCTGATTTTTCAGAAGTACATCACCAGGCCTTTCTTCCAAGGCACCTCTGGGTGGATTCTTACCAACAACGTTTTGGTTAGCGGCCAAGAATATTAGCCATTTGTACCACTTAGTGACTTCTAAGTACAACTGCTATGTCCTTTTTTTAGATGGGAAAACTGAAGTTCATTGGAGTTTGTTCAGTAGCCCAAAATCACCCAGCTAATCTGTACGAAAAGCCTAGAGTTCACCCGTTGTCTATTTGAATCCTAAGCCTGTCCTATTTTGTACATACATTCATTCATTTATTCAATTAAAAAGTTATGGAGCACTTAGTGTCTACTAGATGTTGCTCTAGACAGGAAGGATGCAGCATCGGGTAAGAGAGATGAGATCTTGCCCTTGTGAATCTTATAAGCAAGCGAGAGGAGGGAGACAGAAATGAAACAAATAAGAAAATGAACATGACAGTTTCAAACAATGATGATGAGTGCTTGAAGAAAATAAAATGGGGTAATAGAAACAGAGTAATTTGGTGCCCACCAACTGTCAGTCATTTTGTTATACTGAGGTGGCTTGTGTGTTACTGTGATGCTGGAAGCTATGCCACTGGTATTTCAAATACCAGCAGGGTCACCTATGGATAGGTTTCAGCGGAGCTTCCAGACTAAGAGAGACTGGGAAGAAAAGCCTCTTTATCTACTTCTGAAAACTAGTCTATAAGAAACCTATGGATCACAACAGAATGTTGTCTGATACAGTGCTGGAAGATGAACCTCCTAGGTTGGAAGGCTCTCAAAATACACAGTGGTTGCAACAATGGACTGGAGCACACCAGCGATTATGATGACAGTGCAGGACAGGGCAACATTGCGTTCTGTTGTACATGGGTCACCGTGAGTTGAAGTCAACTCAACAGCAACTAACGATTTGGTGAAGGGTGACCACTATAGACTGGGGAGTCAAGAAATGCTGAGGACTTAGCAGGTCACAGAGACATGGGGGACAAGAAGGAAGCCTACGAATGAAGACCTGGGAGGGGAGGGCATTTCAGGCAGAGGGAATAGTGAGTGCAAGCGCCCTGAGGTGGAAACGAGCTCAGTGTGTTGAAGTAACGAGTCCAGGGCAGCTGGAAGGGAGCAGAGAGGGGCAGAGGGCAGGAGCCCAAGTTGGAGAGCGGGAAGAGTCTGACCATTCACAGCCTGGTGGGTGCTACAGGAAGCCACTAGACAGTGTTTAGCAAAGAAATAATAAGGCCTGATTTAGTCTTTAAAATTTCCCCCAGTACGATCCCTGTGCCTGGTATTGCGTCAAAACTAAAATTTGTAATATTTGGCCTTTTGCAATTGACTTATTTCACTCGGCATGCTGTTTTCAAGGTTTATCCATGTTGTGGCATGCATTAGGACTTCATTTCTCTTTCTGGCTGAGTAGTATTCCATTGTGTGTATAGACCACAGTTTTGTTTATCCATTTGTCTGTTGATAGACTCTTGGGTTGTTTCTACCCTTTGGCTATTGTGAACAGTGCTGCAGGGAACATCGGTATACAAGTATCTGTTTGAGTTCCTGCTTTCATTTCTTTTGGGTATATACCTAGGAGTGGAATTGCTGTGTCATATGGTAATTCTATGTTTAACTTTTTGAGGGACCACCAAACTGTTTTCCACAGAGGCTGCACCATTTTACATTCCCACTGGCAGTGGGCGAAGGTTCCTATTTCTCCACATCCTTGCCATCACTTGCTGTTGTCCATTATATGAAATATATAGAATAGGCAAGAGTAAAGAGACTGAAGTTTATTAGCAGTTACCGGGGCAGGCAGGACAGAGGGGGAAAGAGGGACTCAATGCTTAGGGAACGCTGAACTTCCGTTAAGGTTGATGGCAAAATTTGAGCAACAGAATAAACGTAATTAATGTCGCTGAACAGTGCATGTGAAGATTGTTAAGATAGCAAATATTTTGTTACATATATACTTACCACAATCTTTTTAAAAAGTTGAAAGAAAAAAAACTAAAACTTGTAATCACTGCAATGAATTGGACTGTGTCCAACGGAACTAACAGCAGAAGCAGCCCAAGGCCTCATCACCATAGGCAGACTTTCTTTTCTGCATGGGGCTCCAGGAACCCTGATCCGTCCCCACTGACCGATGCAGGTATTCATTCCCGCGCATCTGGAAGCAAATTCATACTGACCAGAATAACATTCAATCACCGACTGGGGGGAGAGAAAAAAATAATAATGGTGAGTTATTTCTTGTCTTTGTAAATGGGCATGGATGGGGGAATGACTCCAATAGGTCGATGGACACTTTGGATGACCTGTGGTCTGTGTGTGGGAGGCACACCGTTTCTTCCTGGAGGCACATAAACCACATGTAGAAACGTCCCCCACAAGAATCTCTCAGTGGCAACACGAGATAGGGATTTTCAGATAAGGTCTCCTCTATCTGTGTTCAAAAACCCTGAAAGAGTGGTCTTGCCAGAAATTATTATTGAAACTAGTATTCCCAATAGTAATAATAAAACCAAGAGTTATCAAGCCCCTACTACGTGGTAGACCCCAGACTAAACCAGTAAAACCAGTTACCATCAAGTCCACCCCGACTCATGGCGACCTCATGTGTGTCAGAGTAGAGCTGGGCTCCATAGGGTTTTCAATGGCTGATTTTTCAGGAAGGGATTGCCAGGCCTTTCTTCTTAGGTGCCTCTGGGTGGATTTGAATCTCCAGCCTTTTGGTCAAAGGCCAAGTGCTTAACCATTTACGCCACCCAGAAACAGCATCTATAATTGTTACAACAACCCTGTAGTGTTTCTTCGCTCTAATTTAAAACTAAGAAACTGAGGCTCAGAAAGGTCTGGAATCCTGTTCAAGGGAACACAGATTCCAAGTAACCAACCCTGGATTCAAACCCAGCCGGGCCAGCCCCAAAGCTTGTCTCGTTCCACAACATTCTCAAGTCCCTCCTCCCGACAAGGCCTCGTTTTTGACACTTCTAAAGACGCTTTGCTATAAATACGTGTACAGTTGTTAAGAACAGCTGGCAGCCCATCAGATAACAAAATCTCCCTCGCTCACGTGGTGACGGTTGTTGTTGTTGTTGTAAGTATCGTTACTGACCCATTAGAATCCATAGAATCTGGTTGTGATTTTAGCTGCGTCCGGTCTCCGCTTGTCACCCGGGAAGTTTCCGCGAGATTTGATCAGAATTTCACAAAACCAGGCAGAGCCGTGTGGAGCTGTCAGATTAAATAATTTGTCAGTGATGATTGTGTGAATTCGTAAATATTTATGAATTCACAAGTTATAAATGTGCAGCTTTCGGGAGGGTGGAATTCGATGCTCACCAAGCCACAGATTACAATGAATATTTACAGGAACCCCAATCTGCTAATAGTAGTTCTTTGTGCTTAAGAAAAAGCTTTTCTGGGGATTGTAACCCTTTCGGGATGAAGTGTCTGAGAGATGAGAAGTATAGCTAAAGGAATAATCCCCCCAATAAAAATAAATACATAAAATCGTGGTACATGACATTTGGATAACAATTTCTGATTCTCACATTGTTCATAAATGGCTTATGCCTCCTGCTAGTGATCTTAAAGATATTTGTTGAATCATTTTCCGACTGAATTGGATTGAAAGAACTCAAGATGGCAGGTGATCAAAAGACCAAATTTTCTAGTTCTTGCTGAGTGATCTGCTTGTTCTGAGGCCTTAAGGAAGTCTCTGAATCTCTTGGAGTCTATTTCTACAATGGATTGTTGTTGTTATTGTTGCTAGTTGCTGTCAGGTTGATTCTGATTCATGACCACCTCGTGTGTGCAGAGGAGAACTGTGCTCTGTAGGGATTTCAATGGCTGTGAACTTTCAGAAGCAGATTTCCAGGCCTATCTTCCAAGGACCCTCTGAGTGGGTTCAAACCTCTAACCTTCTGGTTAGTAGTCGAGTGCTTAACTGTTTGAGCTACCAGGGACAGTGCTACAATGAGTAGCATTCCCCAGATTTAATCATAGAAATACCACCTTAAGAACACTTCCTTTAAACACAGTTGCCGAGAGGGCATTGAGCTTGAGGTCTGCTCCCCTTAGTAAAAAATATTCGTAAGCATCAATGAGGTGCTGAAGACAGACCAACACCAAGTTGAGACTTCCCAAGTCAGAAGAAAATGAAAGAGAAGTTCAAAGGGAATGAGTTTCTGGTCAAGAGAAACCATGTGGCTTAGCACGGTAGTTAGGAGCAGAGACACTGGGGCCCAGCTGCTTAGGTTTGAATTCCAGTTCTACGGCTCACTAGTTGTGTGTGACCTTGAACCAAGGACTTAACAGTCTATGGCTCAGTTAATGCAGCTGGGAAATGGGGAGAGTAAGTACCTACTTTAAAGGGCCACCACCCGACTGTCGGTTTGTGGTACTGTGGTGGCATGTGTTTTGCTCTGATGCTGGAATCTATGCCACTGACATTTCACATACCAGTATGGTCACCCGTGGTGGACAGATTTCAGTGGAGCTTCCAGACTAAGACAGACTAGGAACAAAGGCCTGGAAATCTACTTCTGAAAATCAGACAGTGAAAACCCTATGGATTACAACAGAATATTGTCCTATATAATTCTGGAAGATGAGCCAGTTAGATTGGAAGGAGCTACACAATAGTGGCAACAATGGACTCAAGCTATACCAACGATCATTAAGACGGCTCAGGACCAGCCAACATCTCCTTATGTTGTACAAGGGGTCGTCATGAGTTGACTGACTCGACAACAACTAACAGCAATGACAGCTTTAAAGGGTTTCTCTGAGCAGGATGAAATGTGTTAATATTGGAAAGCACCTAGAATTGGCACATGACAAATGCTCTGCTGTGGTTGTTACACAAACATCTGAGTAGGACCTGAGGTCACCCCAAGGGCTGTTTGGCACCATTATAAGGAGGCAATGAGACTCAGAGAGGCATGAGTCCTGGGCGTCTCATCTCACTGGAAGGATACGCCCCTGAGCCAGTCTCTTCCTCCTTCTAAAATGGGATGGGGAGGTGAGAGGCGATGGTGGGACTAGATGACCTCAGGGAGCCCCTATCTCATAGGGTTCCCCAGCAGCCTGGGATGAGTCCACAGCAGGCCTGATTGGGAAGCTGCTAGCATTTCACATCCCAGCGGGATGCCAGCCAGAATCCCCGCCCTTGGCTTCCTAACACCCATCCCATCTGTGCACCCCATGCGATCCTCTACTCTCAAGAGGGCAGCAATGGAAAATAAAGGCTCCATCACATCCTGCAGTGAAACCTTCATCAAAGGGAGTTGTGGGACTGAGTCTAGGCCAACTAGGTGGTGCCTGGCTACCACCACTGACTGCTCTGACAGGGATCACAATAGAGGGTCCCAGACAGAGCTGCAGAAAAATTCAGAATGAAATTCTAACTCACAAAAAAAGACCAGACTTATTGGCCTGACAGAGACTGGAGAAACCCCCACAGTATGGCACCCGGACACCCTTATAGCTCAGTAATGAAGTCACTACGAGGTTCACACTTCAGCCAAGGATGAGACAGCCCCGTAAAACAAAACGATATTAATGGGGCACAAGAGTCCAGGGACAAGGACCAGAAGGCAGGAGGGGACAGGAGAGCTGGTAATAGGGAACTCAAGGTTGAGAAGGGGGAGTGTTGACATATCTTGAGGTTGTTAACCAATGTCATAAAACAATGTGTACTAACTGTTTAATGAGAAACTACTTGTTCTGTAAACTTCATCTAAAGTACAATAAAGTACAAGTCAGACAAAGGTCTAATCACCATAATCTACAAGAAAATCCAACACCTCTACAACAAAAAGACAAATAATCCTATTAAAAAATGGGCAAAGGAAATGAACAGACACTTCACCAAAGAAGACATTCAAATGGCCAACAGACACATGAGGAAATGCTCGCGATCACTGGCCAATAGAGAAATGCAAATTAAAACCACAATGAGATACCATCTCACCCCGGCATTACTGGCATAAATTAAAAACCCTGGAAATAACAAATGTTGGAGGGGCTGCGGGGAGATCGGAACTCTTATGCACTGCTGGTGGGAATGCAAAATGATACAACCATTTTGGAAAGTGATATGGCGCTTCCTCAGAAAGCAAGAAATAGACATACCATTCGATCCAGCAATCCCACTCCTAGGAATATATCCGAGAGAAATAAGAGTCGTCACTCGAATAGACATATGCACACCTATGTTCGTGGCAGCATTGTTCACAATAGCAAAATGATGGAAACAACCTAGATGCCCATCAACAGATGAATGGATAAACAAACTATGGTACATACACACAATGGAGTACTATGCAATGAGAAAGAACAACAATGAATCTGTGAGCCATCTCATAACATGGATGAAACTGGAGGACATTGTGCTGAGTGAAATAAGTCAATCACAAAAGGACAAATATTGTATGAGACCTCTTTGTAAAAACCCATGAAAAAGTTCACACACAAAATGTAACAATCTTTGTTGGTTACCAGCAATGGGAGGGGTTGGGGGGAAAATACTAAATAGGCAATAGATAAGTGGTATCTTGGGTGAAGGGTGAGACAGTACACAATACGGGGGAAACCAGCACAACTTGTACAAGGAAAGGTCACGGAAGCTCCATAGACACATCCAAACTCCCTGAGGGACTGAATTGCTGGGCGGAGGGCTGTGGGGACCATGGTCTCGGGGAACATCTGGCTCAATTGGCATAACACAGCTTATAAAGACAATGCTCTACATTCTACCTTGGTGAGTAGTGTCTGGGGTCTTAAAAGCCTGTGAGCGGCCATCTAAGATACTCCACTGGTCTCATCCTTTCGGGAGCAAAGGAGAATGAAGAGAACAGGATACAAGGGAAAGATTAGTCCAAAGGCCTAATGGTCCACAGCTACCAAGGCCTCCACCGGACTGAGTCCAGTACAGCTAGATGGTGCCTGGCTACCACCACTGACTGCTCTGACCAGGATCACATCAGAGGGTTCTGGACAGAGCTGCAGAAAGATGTAGAACATAATCCTAACTCACAAAAAAAAGACCAGATTTACTGGCCTAAAGGAGACTGGAGAAACCCCGAGAGTATGGCCCCCAGACACCCTTTTAGCTCAGTGGTGAAGTTATCTCCGAGGTTCACTGTTCAGCCTGGGAGTGGACAGCCCCGTAAAACCAAATGAGACTAACGAGGTACAGGAGTCCAGTGACAAGGGCCAGAAGGCAGAAGGGGACAAGGAAGCTGGTGATAGGAACCCCAAGGTTGAGTAAGGATATTGTTGATGTGTTGTGAGATTGTTAACCATTGTCATAGGGCAACATTTGTAGTAACTGTTAAATGAGAAACTATTTTGTTCTGTAAGCCTTCATCTTCATTGAGAGTAACAGCACAATTGGAAGAGCGTAGTCAATGTCGTTGAACTGTGTATGTAGAAATTTTTGATACGGTGTATCTTTGGCTATGTGTATTTTCACCAAAAAAAAAAGGTTGACAAGTTAGAGGGTTGACATGTTGTGGGGTTGTTAACCAAGGTCATAAAACAGCACGTGTACTACTGTTTCATGAGAAACTATTTGTTCAGTAAGCCTTCACCTGAAGTACAATAAAATATAAAATAAATAAAGTACAATAAAAATTAAATTTAATTTTAAAAAGCAGGGAGCTATGGTTTTATAAAGAGAGACATTACTTTCCAAACTGGATATTTTCCTGTGTCCAAGATCCATGTGGCTCTACTTCTTTTAAACAGCTATGGTACCATGAGCCTTGGTTTTTCCATCTGAAAAATGGGGGCAAAACATTATTACCTATGTCTAACATTGTTATCTCATATTTAAAACTAGGGCCTTTCTATCTCCCATAAGCACTAGTGCTAATGAAATTCCCTCTGCCTGGCCAGCCAGTACCTGTGCACACAGTAGGCACCTCTGTCACCCTGCTGATCGGACACACAGAGGCCTCAACCTTATAGCTGGAATCTGGAGAAGCTCTGCCAAAAGGTATTCATTAAGGAGAGACAGAACAAGACCTCTCAAAGCCAGAGTCCTCTTCTGTGTACAAGGAATGGGAACTGGGGGAGCAGATGGGAGCAGGCATAAAGTAATATCTTTATTCCTACTAAAAAACTAAAAGAAGACTGAAAAACAGTCCATTGTACACGTGTGGTAATATTTCGTTCATCCATTGATGTGTTCAGGGACGCTTGAGTTGTCTTCCCCTTTTGGCTATTGTGCTGCTGTGAACTTTCACGGACGTGTTTTTCTTTAAGTATTTGTGTACAAGTTTTTGTTTGACATCTGTTTTAAATTCTTTGGGATAGATACCTAAGAGTGGAATTGCAGAGACAGAAGGCAGATTTGTGGCTTCCAGGGCTCGAGGATGAGCAGTGACTCCCTAACCGGTACAGGGTTTCTGATTGAAGTGACGAGAAAGTTCTGGAATTAGACAATGGTGATGATTGTCCTGCACTGGAAATGTATTTAATGTCGCTGAATTGTACACTTTAAAATGGTTAAAATGGTAAATTTTATGCTATGGGTCTTTTACCAGAATTTAAAAAATAAAACAAAGGAAGTTTGCAATTGGTTAAATTATTTCTGAAACATTTAACATGGCTTCTTCTTACAATTCAATGTATCTTCATTTCATAGATATTATTGCCTCCATTTTACAGATGGAGAAAGCGAGGCTCCAGGTCCGATGGCTGTTATGAAGAAGCAGAGCCATACAGACTTGCGATACTGCACTTGGTTTAACATACACAAGGATTTTTCATGATGTGCACCCCACATGGGCTGTTTTCCAGCTTGACTCTCATGATAACAGCGAATGCATTTTGCACCCGACAATTTTCCAAGCAGTTTATATGTACCGTCTCAATTTATCTTCCCAACAACCGCTATGAGGCGGGCAGTATTATTACCCTCGGCTTACAGGTGTGACAGGTGACTGAGGTTCAGAGTGGTTAAGTAAATGACCGTGAGTGACCAGCTGGAAAGTGGGGAAGCCAGGATTCAATCTTAGCAGACTGAGGCTGGTCCCTGAACTGTCACGACAACAATACTAGTGAGCATAGCCCAGACTGGGGGTCCTCAAAGTCTGGGGTTTCTCTGTACTCATGCCCACATCAAATACAGAGACTGGCACAGGACATGCCCTCTGCAAATATTTGTCAAATGAGTAAAAGAATACACCAGGCTTCCTAATCCTTAAAAATCTCAACTTACAAACAGATATGTCAGGGAGCAATTATTCACATTACTCAAGATGTCTTCATTTTATAAAAAGGATTTACATCAGGGTTGCTTTAAATAGTAAGTCCCTCCAGTGCATTTTAAAAATACGATTCAATTTATAGCTTGGAATTACGCACATGCTTTTAGAAGCCCTCTCTTGAGTAAAGAGAGCAGGCATGAACGTCATTCATTCATCTATTGTTTCAACAAGCAGTTATTGAGAACCTACTATATACTGGATGCTCTGTAAGGAGCTGGAGGCTCAGAAGTAAATGTCATGGCCCCAGTCCTCAAGGGGTACCCAGTCTGGTGGTATAGGCAGAGTAGTAAACAGGTGAGTTTTCCAATTTGGAATGGATTGATGCTTTGGGAAAATGAAGAAAAGAGCCCTCGACCTTCACTCTAGGCATGCTGGGTAGGGAGACTTCACCGAAGGGGGGCAATATGAGCTGGGTCTTGTGGATGAGTAGGAGTTTGGCAGCTGGAATTTCCCCCACTACTGAGCAATTTTCTCAAGATTAAAACATTACACACATATGTACACGTTTAATACTTCTCAAACTGGGTAAGTAATAATCTTTCTAAGCAAGTGTGGTTATGTTTCATACTCATGTCACAGGTGGAACATTTGCAACTATTTTCATGCAGTCTATCTCAGTTGATTCTCAGAACAATATTGTAAGATGACGAGGGCATGTAGTTCTCCTTTTGTCTTTTCTTTTCTTTTCTTTTTTTTTTTTTTTTTATCTTGCCTATACTTTTTAATTTTTTTTCACTGTACTTCAGGTGAAGGTTTACAGAACAAATAGTTTCTCATTAAACAGTCAGTACACAGATTGTTTTATGACATTGGTTAACAACCCCATGACATGTTAACCCTCTCCCTTCTCAACCTTTTTTTTTTTTTGGTGAAAATATACCTAGCCAAAGATACACCATCTCAAAAATTTCTACATGCACAGTTCAGTGACATCAATTACGTCCTTCCAGTTGTGCTGCTCTTCTTACTTCAGATGAAGGTTTACAGAACAAAATAGTTTTCTCATTAAACAGTTAGTACACATGTTGCCCTATGACAATGGTTAACAACCCCACTACATGTCAACACTGTCCTTACTCAACCTTGGCTTCCCTTCTTTTTGTCTTTTCTTATTCTTATTATTATTACAAAAGTAATATAGGCTCACTGCAAAAAATGTACTTAGGCAAAAATAAGACATAAGTAAGACCTGTGTTTCTACCCTCTACTATATCCAAAAGGAGACCTGCCGTCACAGTGGTTAAGGGCTCAGCTGCTAACTGAAATGTTGATGGTTCAAACCCACCAGCCAATCCACGAGAGAAAGATGTGGCAGTCTGCTTCCATAAAGATTTACAGCCTTGGAAACCCAATGGGACAGTTCTACTCTGTCTTATAGGGTCACTATGAGCCAGAATCAACTTGACAGCCACAGATACGGGAATATATGTAAGAGGAGCTCTGGTGGCACTGGGCTGCTAACCCAACTTGAACTCGCCAGTGGCTCCGCGTCTTGATCTGTTTCCATAAAGATTATAGCCAAGAAAACCCTATGAAGCAGTCCTACTTTGTCACAAGGGATCACTATAAGTCAGAATTAATTTGACGGCACACAATAACAACCATGTATCCAAGGAGTCCTTGGGTGGCCCAAACAGTTAAGCACTTGACTAGTAACTGAAAGGCTTTTGATTCAAATTCATCCAGAGGTGCCTCAGAAAAAAGGGCTGGTTATCTGCTTCCAAAAGGTCGCAGCCTTGAAAACCCTATAGAGTTCAGTTCTACACTGTACACGTAGGGTCACCAGGAGTTGGAATTGACTCCACGGCAACGGGTTTGGTTTAACATATTCAAGGTTAATAGTTCAGCCTATATCCTTCCAGTCCTTTCTCTCAGTGAGTGTGTCCTGTTTGGTCACAAACAAGAAAAAACAGTATGTTGTTTCATGATTTGCAACCAACTCTTTAAAACATGTAACACAACACATAGAGAGTATCTATCCGTATCAGTCAATATTTTTCTGTAGCAAGTTTTAAATAACTACATGCTTATCCGCTGCATGTGTTTATTTTATTTAACCAACCCCCTAGTGTTAGATGAGAAGGTTGCTTCCAATTGCTTTCTCCTAATATAAATAACACTGTGTTGAACATCCTCATAGGTGTATGTTTATGTACGTTCTTGCTTATTTTCTCCCATCCCTGACCCCCAAGACATATCACTAGATCAAAGAACAAGCAAAATGTAAGGCTTTGAGGGCAGGAGGTATGATCTCCATTTTACAAGAGAAGAAACAGCAGTTTAGGTGCCCAGGTCCTGAGCAAGACCTGCTGCCTGCCACCCCCAATCCTGTTCACTCCCACCTGGCCCACCTGGGTCTCTTTTCCATCAGAGAAGAACCAAGGCTTCTATCCTCCAGAATCCTGAGTGGTGAGGTGGGCAGGGAGGGAATGATGCCATGAGATTTGCTTTTTCTTCCATTCTGATCCGATTTATGGGGCTGGGGATGCATACCCAGAGAGCTTAGCCAAGCAGTGCAAAGTCTTGCTCCCACAAGCTCCTGCCTGGAGGTCTCCAGACAATGAAAGGGTGGTCTCCAGAGCTTCCTCTTCAGACACAAAGGCTGAGTCCACCCAGGTTGTCAGACAGAGCAACACTCATGGGGTCTCCTGCTGATGGCCATGGGCTGTGCTGGGAGCACGTGCATCGGCAAGGCAGAAGGCCTGGTCCGGACCCAAGTCAGTCACACACTCTGCCTGAGACCTTGGGAGAAGGGGCTATGATCCTGCTCTCGACCTCATTTTTCCCATCTGTTATGGATTGAATCATGTCCCCAAAAAATGTGTGTCAGCTTGGCTAGGCTATGATTCCCAGTGTTGTGTGGTTGTCTTCTGTTTTGTGATCTGATGTAACTTTCTTATGTGTTGTAAATTCTAACCTTTATGATGTTAATGAGGTAGGATTAGAGGCAGTTATGTTAATGAGGCAGGACTCAATCTACAGGATTAGGTTATATCTTGAGTCAATCTCTTCTGAGATATAAGAGAGAAGCAAGCAGAGAGGAGAAGGATATCATTACCACCAAGCAAGAAGAGCCAGGAGTGGAGGGTGTCCTTTGGACCTAGGGTCCCTGTGCTGAGAAGCTCCTAGACCAGGGGAAGATTGATGACAAAGACCTTCCTCCAGAGCTGACAGAGAGAGAAAGTTTTCCCCTGGGGCTGGCACCCTGAATTTGGACTTCTAGCCCCTAGCTTGTAAGAGAACAAATTTCTGTTTGTTAAAGCCATCCACTAGTGGTATTTCTGTTACAGCAGCACTAAATAGCTAAGACAGAATTTGGTACCAGGAGCGCTGCTCTAATAGATACCTAAAATGTGGAAGCGGTTTTGAAACTGTGAATGTATACAGGCTGAAAGAGTTTCAAAGCGCCAAATAGTAAAAATCTAGATTGCCTTGAAGAGACTGTTGATGGAATTATAGGCATCAAAGGCAATTCTGGTGAGAGCTCAGAAGGAAATGAGGAGAGCTATAACACCAGAGACGGCGCAGATGGCTAGAAGCAGCAGCAGAGAAATGGCAGCAGCAGAACCAGGAGACTGGCACGAGATGGGATGGGAGCTGATCCATAGAGCAAGACAGCTGAGAGTCTTTGGACAGGAGGCTTCCTGATGGAGTGGGGTGCCTTTGGGCAGTTATCAGTGGAGGTAGGCTTGCCAACTCACAGATCAAGAGAGCCGAGTGCCTTCCAGCCAAGGTTTACTGGTGGAGTGGGGTACCTCCAGGCACTTATCAGTAGAGCTAAAAAGCTTTGTAACACTTGCTCGAGCAGGGCAGAGGCTGGGCCAGCCCAAGAAGCCTGAGGGGCTGAGGTCAAGGAACCAGGAAACAGAAGCTGAAGAGATAAAGAACACAGGAAGCAGAGCTGTCTCGGTCTCAAAGTGTAGGGCAACAACCTGGGATCTCACAGGGTGGAACCATGGCCTGCTGGGTCTCAAAGGGTGGGGTCACAGCCTCCTAGGTTTCAAAGAGTCAGATCATCACCAACTTGGTTCAGGAGTGTGGGGCTGCCGTTCACAAGTGCCAGGGGTTGGAGTTGGATCCACTGCCCAAAGCTGAGGGAGGAAGGTTGCCATGCCCAAGGGGCACAAGAATGGGGCCTGCAGGGGCTGAGGGGGGTAGGGTCACCACTCAGACATAGAAGGAGAATGGGGCCACCCAAATCTGAGGGAGCAGAGTTGCTGTCCCAGTGGGCCTGGGAGGCAGAACTGAAGCCCAGGGCCAAGGGGTCTCAACACAGAATCCTGAGAGTGTGGCCAACACCCAGAGTCCAGCAGGTAGGGCCGTTGCCTAACAGGTCTCAGAGAACAGAGGATTATTTTCAAGGCTTGAGAATTAATGTAATGTGTTCTGCTGGTTTTTTGACTTGCTTAGTGCCCGTCATTCCTTTTCTCCCTCCAATTTCTCCCATTTGTAATGGAAATGTCTACCTTGTGCCTTTTCCACCATTGTACTCTGGAAACAGATAACTTGTATTCTAGATTTCACAGATAGAGGGGACTTTTCCCTCTGAATGGAATTTGCAATTGGAGTTGATTTAAGAATTTTGGGATAGTATGATGAGGTGAATGTGTTTCACATGTGACAAGAACATGAATTTTGGGAGGCCAAGGGATGGAATGTTATGGATTGCATTGTGTCCCCCTAAACCATGATTCCCAGCGTTATGTGGTTGTTCTCCATTTGGTGATCTGATGTAATTTTCCTGTGTGTTGTAAATCCTAACCACCATGATGTTAATGAGGCAGAGTTAGAGGCAGTTATGTTAATGAGGCAGAACTCAATCTACAGGGTTAGGTTGTATCTTGATTCAATCTCTTCTGAGATATAAGACAGAAGCGAGCAGAGAGGAGAGGGACATCATGACTAGCAAGCAAGAAGAGCCAGGAGTGGCGGGTGTCCTTTGGACCCAGAGTCCCTGTGCTGAGACGCTCCTAGACCAGAGGAAGATTGATGACAAAGACCTTCCTCCAGAGCTGACAAAAAGAGAAAGCCTTCCCCTGGGGCTGGCACCCTGAATTTGGACTTCTAGCCGCCAAGACTGTGAGAGAATGAACTTCTGTTTGTTAAAGCCATTCGCTAGTGGTATTTCTGTTATAGGAACGCTAGATAGCTAAGACACCATCTGTGGAACAAGGAAAATGGACTAAGTGTGCTGTGTGCTGTGTGCTGTCTGGTGGCCAGGAGGTCTGGGGATCCAGTTTGCCCACCGTGGGCCCTGATCCCAGCTGAGAAAACTTAGGCAAGTAACTTAACCCCTCTGAACCTCCCTTATCAGCAGAGAATTAAGCACCCCCGGCCACATGCAGAATAAGCCTCCAGGTGCTGAGACTGCAGATGTAAACACGACAGAGCGGGCCCCTGTTTCCCCGGAGCTCACATCCTGGTTAGGGGAAGCAGACAATAAACAGATGGCCACTAACCAAATGACCAGTGACAGCGCAAGGCAATTTCAAACAGTGATAAGTGCTGGGTAGGACATAAACCCAGTGAGGTGACGGAGAATGACATGGTGTGGGGACAGCTAGATTGGGGGCTCAACTTTAGCGATGGAGATGAAACTGTGATCAATGAGAAGGTGCCAGAAGGGGTTGAAGGCAGAGGTTCTCCATCCTGGCTGCACATTGGAATCAACCGAGGAGCTTACAAACGCTGATGCTTAGGCCCCATCCCAGGGAGTCTAATGGTCCAGGGTGGGACCCGGGCATCAACATTTTTTAAAAGCTCTCCAGATGGTCTAATGGGCAGCCAGGGCTAAGAACCACTGGTTTCAGGGGCAACATTCCAGGCAGGAGGAACCACAGAGAGTACCAAGATTCAGAGGTGAGAATGAGTTTGTCCTGTTCCCAGAAGAGGCAGGGAGACAGCAGGGCTAAAGACAGCTGAGCAAGGGGGACAGGGCACAGGCTGAGGTCGGGGTGGTCAGTAGAGGCCAGACACGTGGAGCATGTGAGCTGGAGGAGAGCGATGGGATTGCATTTTCTGGCTGCCCACAAAGCAAGCAAGACTCAGTTGTCTCATTTGTAAAGTGGGCTCATGAGTGTACCGAGCTCATTATGCTGTAAGAACTGTACTAGTGTCAGGGCTTAGCAAGAACAAGTAGAAGCTTCAGGGTCAGAGATGGGGGTGAAGTGAGGGACCAGGTCACACGGTGAGAGGGCCTCTTGCTCAAGCTTTTCAGGCAGTTGAAAAGCCACAGCCACCAACTCTTGCTAGTTGATCCGAGCTGCCGGACCCAATCTGGTATGTCCCAATGTGCTTTCCATAGAAGATGTGTCCTTAATATGTGTCCAGATGTTTCCTTAAGCAGGGACAGATGCTATGAAGGAAAAACCTAGGGTGATGGAACACGTAGTGTCTGGTGGAGGGTGGGAGGACCACTTTAGGGAAGGTTAGGGAGGGCCTGTCTGCAGTGGTGACATCTTGGCTGTCTTCTACCCAGGGAGGTGGAGCCAGCCTTGCTCTCCTAAGATCGCACAGATTCAGGGAGGTTCTTGATTGCAGGACTTGTCAGAGCTTTCAGTGCATGGATGTGTCCTGTGGTTTGAGCAGTGGGGAAGAGTGCTGGGAGCCCTGCATTAAACTTACCTGGCTTGTTTGTTTACTTGGTTCACGCCTTCCCCTTTAGAATGTAAGCCCCATACGGGCAGGGACATGGTCTGCCTTATCAACTGCATGATCCCTAGGCGCTTAGTAATTATTTGTTGTTGAAAGAAGTGGAAGGAAAGGAGGAAGGATAGAGGGAATGAAGGGAGGAAAGCTGGATGGATGGATGGAAGGATGGACGGAAGGAAGGATAGATGGAAGGAAGGAAGAAAGGAAGGATGGATGGATGGGTACAGGAAGGAGGGAAGGAAAGAAAGAAGAAAGAAGGAAGAGAAAGAGCAAGGAAAATTAGATGCATCCAGTATTTCCCGTACTCATTTGGCCATAGGCACTTTCTTTTTGCCACATACACCTGTTTACAACACAAAAAATGCAACCTGAGAGAGAAAACAAAACCCATTGGCAGTTTGACCCCATTACAGAGGGCAGAAACAGACCATCATATCCCCAGGTCCCTGTAGCTCTGGTTCATAATACATAAGCTGTTTTATTTATTTACCTATTTTTATTTTTCTGGCTTCTTACCTTCCCCCCAGATAGCAGCAACCCGATTATGCACACATGATGGGCATGCCACATGGTGCCATGTCACCACTTTGCTGCCTCAGCTTGGCCAAGCGGCTGCCGTTGGCACCTCGAACCCTCCGTGCAGTTGCTCAGCCCGTCTGCCTCTTCGGTGAGCTGTGGGTCCTTGGAGTGTCAGCAGAACAGCCGGGCTCGGCTGCAAAGCCTGCAGTAGCCCCCGCCTCAGAGGGAAGCTAGATCTGAATGGAAACATATGGATCTGAGAGGTGTGGCAGTCTGTCTTTTTTAAATTGCATGAAACCCTTCCCTTGCCTTGAGAGCTCTAAAATTTTTCAAAGGCACCGAGCATGATGCCAGGCTGCAGTTTACCTTTCCCTGTTCACCTGCCTTCAGAGCGCAAAATAATGAACCTCCTCCCGCACCCCCTCCAGTCTGCAAGAGGAAGAAGGAAAACAAGCTGCCACCTTCTTTACAACCATTTAACATGTCTTGATGCCTTCTCTTCCCCCATAGAAGGAACTGGCATTTTTTTTTAATTCCTCTTTTTGCAAGAGGTGTTCATGGCTTGCAGATCAAACCCCTTTATTCCCAGTTTCTTGTAGGCTCTTGTGTTCTGGGACTTCAGAATGCCACCGATGGGGAAGGCGAGGCTGTGTACTTTGAAAAATAAGAGAGTTTGCTGGCTTGCAGACGGCAGGCTGTTCATTCATTAGTTCATTCATTCATTCATTCATTCACACAGAAAGCATTATACACTCACCCTGTAACAGGAACTTCCATTCATTCATTCACATAGCAGCCATTGGGCACTCACTCTGTACTAGAAACTTTCGTTCATTCATTCATTCACACAGCAAGCGTTAGGCACTCACCCTGTACCAGGAACTTTCATTCATTCATTCATTCCTCACTGAGTTCACATTATATGCCAAGCATTGTGCTAGGCACCAGGAACCCAGATGTGAGTCTCAAGGAAGCCTGCTTCAAAGAGACCACAGTCCACTTTGCAGATGTGAGGCAGACTTTATTTTTAGCAGGGCAGTTAGTTGGAACGCTAAGCTAGCAAAAACTATCACAAGAAAAGGCTTCAATGCCTATCGGTAAAAACTGGAGAAGGAGGTGGAGGAGCAAAGAGCCAGAAGTGCCAGGAACATGGCATTCAGCTTCACCAGCACCTTGCAATAGGCACAAATAGACCCATTTTGCAGTATATTGTTGATGAGAAAACTGAGGCTCAGAGAGGTGAAGAGGTAGGACCACACTCATGAAGCAAATAGGTTGGCAAATGTCTCTGAGTGGTCAGTAAATGGCCAGAACCACGGAGATTATCCTGTTCTCTGGGGGAGGCTGTGAAGGGGGCCTCCAGCTTCATCTCATTCTCCCTTGCTGTAGTCCCCATGCTGAACAGGTTTCAGCAGAGCTTCCAGACTAAGACTAGGAAGAAAGACCTGGTGATCTACGTCCCAAAAATCAGCTGATGGAAACCCTATGGATCACAATGATCCGAACTCATTGTGCATGCAGTCAGCAGGAGCTGAGGGTGGACTTGATGGCAGTTAACAACAACAGTCCCCATGAAAAGGGTGGAGTAGGTTTCTTATTGCCCCTGTTTTACAAATGAAGAGATCTAGGCTCAGAGAGAATAGCAGGCTTAAGGTCACACAGCAAGTAAGTGACAGGACCAGGCTGGTTTTGAAGCCTTGCCCTAACCCCTACCTCCCATGGGGTGTGCATGCATGTGCGCACACAGACACACACGCACTCAGACTCACAGACACTCACGCACACATATCCTCAGGCACATACACACACACACACACTCAGGCACTCACACAAATGCTCACACACATACTCATGCATGCACTCATTCTCATACACATTCACACACACACTCAAACTCACACACACTCACACACTCATGCATATACTCATACACACACTCACACCCACACACATACTTACACACACACCCATACACTCTAATGTACTCACACACACTCAAAGATACCCACACACACACTCATCACACACACTCATACACAGACTCACACATTTCACACACACGCACTCATACATACTCACGTATATTCACACTCACAGACACTCATGCACACACACACACACACACACACACACACACAGAGCTCAGCCTGACTCTGCCCACCGCAGCCCAAGGACACTTGGAACCCTGAGTGTGGCTTTTCCCGACAAAGCCACACTCAATTATTGGGAAGCGCCTCCCCTGGCCATTTCTGGATCCATTTGAGAAAAATAAATAAAGCTCGGGCCTGACTCTCCGGTGAGGAGATGACAGTGGCGGATGGAGGGGGAGGTCAGATGGCTTTGCAGAGCCATTGGTGAGAGCAGACAGCGTCTCCCATCGCTAATGGGGTTCAGACCAACACCCCCACGCCGAGCCGGGGAAGTGCTGGTAATTGAATCTACATAGCAACCTAAGCCTCCACCGCTCCTTCCTGTCCACTTGATCCGATTACTTTTTTGTTACAGCAGTTATGCCTCTAGGATCGTTCAGATAAGATTAAGGGGACAGTCATTTAGAAGGCATGCAAATTTCAAGAGTCACAAGGGCCTTCCCTGCCCCCCAGCTGGGAAACATTAAATAGTTTGCAGCAAAGATAGGCTGTGTGTCAGGCGGCTCTGCGAAGGACTTCGCACATGTACTTGTCTATATGTCTCTACCAAAAAACCCAGCCAATTCACTTTATTCAGGTCTGGCCCAACCTGTCATCTTCCTTCCCCTGCTTCTCTGCTACCTGAGGAGGTGTTATTTTTGTTAAATGGAGATGATTATCCTTCAAACAGAAATAGTGCCTCCAAATTTGGAGGAAGCGGATAATGAGGCCACCCTGGTAATTTTATATTGATGACAAGGGAAACACCCACATGGCTGACTGACGGTTGCCACTAAGATACAGAGCCCCTCCAAAACCCTCCCAGGCTGGCCAAGGGGGGGCGGGGGCGGGGCTGGGAGCTGGGCTGGGAGGCCCGGTGGCCCTGTCGCCCTTGCCAGCAATCTGTGGGTTCTCACCACCTCATCAGACATTCGAGCTGACAACTGTGTGAAATTGAAATCGTGGAGTTGATTAAACGATGTATTTAAGGCTTCATAAAAGGAGGAGGTGTGGGGGGAGTGAGGGGAGGCAGGGAGAGAGAGAGAGAAGGAGAGAGGGGGAGAGGTTGGGAGACGGGAAGAGAGCAGGAGAGAGGAAGAGAGAGGGAGGATAAAAAGGGAGGCTGAGAAGAAGAGAGAAGTTAAGAAGCAAGGAGAAAAGACAAGACGAAGGGAGGAGGAAAGAAGGAAGTTGAGACATGGGAGGAAAAGGAAGAAGAGACGGAGGAAGAGAAATAAGGAGAGAGACAGACATAACCAGGAAGAGAGAAGAAAAAGAACAAGAGGCTAGAAGAAGGGAAGGAAGTGGAGGAGAAAGAGGTGAGGGTGCTCAGGGCGGGAAGACCCGGAGAGAGGGGCTGGGCCAGGGGAGAGGCGAGGGAGAAGCCCCAGGGCTGGGGAGAAGCTGGAGGGGGTCTCAGATGCCTTCCCTCCCGCCCCCACCGCCTCTCTCCCCTGTAATGTGGGGAGGGTTTATCTCACCAGGAGCAGCAGGCTCAGTCACTGATCTAATCAAATTATTCAGCATTAAAAAAACTGCCAAGACATTCCAGTACTTCAGCTTCCAGAGGCCCAGCTGGGATCAAATGCTAATCAACATCGCCAGGATATTTATTCCCACTGTCAGGCGGCTGCCCGTTTGTTTGCCGAGGGCTGCATACTAAACCGGAGGAGCAAGATGAATCGGCCAGTGGCAAGGGGACGAGATGCTGGAAGGAACGCAGGCAGGCGGGTAGGCGGGAGAGGATGCGGGCACGGGCCTCAGGAGGGCGGGCAAAGGCCCTGCAGTAGCCCCAGTCTGCACCTCAGCCCCTAGTCCAGAATGCTTTTCAGAACTGTCCTCCCCCTTCCTGTCTCCACACTGGAATCTCATTTCAGGGTAAGTCAGCTGCCTGTTTGGACTCAGAGACACGCATTTGGACCCAGGATTTCATGGATGATGCGTACGACTATAACATTCAGCTGCTAACCGAAAATGTGGAGGGTCAAGTCCACCCAGAGGTGCCTTGGAAGAAAGGCCTGGCAATTTACTTCTTAAATATCAGCCACTGAAAACCCCACGAAGCACAGTTCTACTCTGGTACACACAGGGTCACCATGTGTTTCAAAGTCAACTCAACGGCAACTGATCTGTGACCCCTGGCAGGTGGGTCCCCCTCTCTGAGCTTCTGTTTCCTCCTTTGTAACAGAAGGCATTAATGCTCACCCCACTGGCCTCCTGCTGTGGATTCAACAAGAGGGAGGTGGGAGAAGAAGCAGAGCCCTGGCTGTGTGATATTGCGCCAGTGACTTAATCCCTCTGTGCCTTGGTTTCCTTCCCTGTAAAATGGGGGTGATACCAATATGCCAATCCCATGGGGCTATCTGTTGTGATCTTTGAACAGACGGAAAGTGTCTAGTAGGTACTCACTATATGTTAGTGATAATTATTAGCTCTTGACGTTGTTGCAGGGGGCAGTGGAGTTCAGTGGTAGAATTCTTGCCTTCCATGCGGAAGACTCAGGTACGATTCTCAGCCAACACACCTCACCTGCAGCCACCACCCGTCTGTCCAGTCTGTCCATAGAGGTTTGTGTGTTCCTGTGATGATGAACAGATTTTAGCAGAGCTTTCAGACTTAGAAAGGCCTGGACGTCTACTTACGAAAATCAGTCAATGAAAACCATATGGCTCTCAACAGTCCAAACTAAAACAGATCATGGGGATGGTGCAGGACCAGGCAGCATTTCGTTCCCTTGAGTGTGGGGTCATCATGAGTCGGTGGCAGCTAACAACAACATTATTGCAAGGGTTAGATGAAAAAGTGCATACTGCATATTTAGCAGGGGGACTATGACAGATTAGATTTTATGATGATGATCAGTAGGATTAAATCTGGGTGACTTGGAGTATATCACTTTGTGGGCCTCAGTTTTCTCATCTGTAAAATGGAGTCAGCTTACCTACCTCAAGGAGTTGTCATGAAGGTTAAACGAGTTAATATATGTAGCTGCTCAGAACAGTGCCCGGCACAAACAGAAACCAGTTGCCCTGGAGGCAAGTGCCCAGACTGTCATTGTTTTAAAGATGCAGGGCCCATGCCTCTTTCTCAGAGTTCCTTCCTTTGGCCTCCAGAGGGGCCTCTCCAGCCAAGACAGGGAGACACTGGCTTCGCAGGAAGTTCACAGACCCCCGGGTCCTTGTCTACAGCTGCAGCAGGAGTCAGGCAGAGCAGACCAGCCCAGATTCGCCCTTGAACTTGGCGCATCTCTCCTGGGATCCGGCCCGCCCCTTGCCCCACTCCCTGAAGGTCACAGCGCTTGGGGGAAGTCTAATTAATTCCCTTTGTTTCTCAGAGTTTCATTTTTTAAATTACAGCCTTCCCTCCTCTCTAATAAATACTCAACAATTAAAGCTTTTTTTTCCCAAAGTGTGATTTCAACATTTCGATGTCCCTCCCCTCCTGTCACCTTTGCTGCCATAAACAGATTCGTAAAAACTGCTTTTGACGCCCCAGCTGCCATTAGCCACTTAAAATCCCGTAATTATCATCCTATCATGGGCCTGTTAACGAGCAGTAAAAATAAGGCCATTGAATATGGTAATTTATTCGTAAATTAGCCTAATGAGAATAGGTTTCAGACACTGTTTACTTGTGAGCTGCCTGTGCCTAGCTTAGCGGTGGTGACAGGAGAGATGCCACCACCAGAGAGGGTGGCCTGGCAGGTGAGGCTGCCCACAGGGCGGAGCTGCCCCTTCCCCACCAGGCTCCACACCCCCCACATTGCTTGCTGTTCCCTTCGTCAAGACAATGTCTGGCTCCCATGGGCCACGGGACAAGCGACAGCCTGGCCTGCCCCAGCTGGGCTTTCTGCATGTCAGTGTGGACAATACTAGGAAATGCTTACCGGGCTGTGCCACGTTGGGTGCACCGCAGTGTGGGTCTCAGTTTTCTCACCTGTAAAATGGGATCAGCATACCTACCTCAAAGGAGTTGTTATAAAGACTAAATTTGGAGGGGAGGGTAAATGAGATCAAGCATGTTGAGCGCATAGCACTGTGCTGAGCTGTGAGCAATAGACAGAAGTTGCCGTGGCTGCTGCTATTATCATCATTATCGTTGTTCTTCTTGGAAGTCTCATTCCTCTCCTGGGTCGGGAGACCTGCTGGGAAGCCTGTGGCTCAGTTTCCTGACTTGTCTGCCTTGTTATCTCCTCTCTCTCCACCCCAGACGCCTTTGCCCCCTGAACACTCAGCTGGAACCAGGTTTGAAGCAGATCCCAGGACTCAAGGACAATGGTGTTTTTCTCATGTTCTAGATGAGGAAACTGAGGTTTGGAGAGGGGAAGTGACTTGTCCATGGTTGTCTAAGCTCGCTGGCCGCTCTGCCTGCGCCAGCCCAGTGTCCTAGTGCCCCCTTCCATCCTATCTCACCACTGCCCAAGTGTGACATCTGCCCAAAGTCCTTCCCAGCACCCGAGGTAGTGCATCGGAACCCAGCCCCTCATCCAGGCCAGTCTCTGGGGAGTCACAAGGCACCTGTGGCTGAACTACAAGCCCTTCTCCAAGCTGGAGCTAGTCCAGGTGGAGCATGGAGGGAGTGCTGGAGCTATCCCAGCTCTGCCATGGACCACTGCTGTGTGTCCTTGGGCAAGTCTCTTACCCTCTCTGGGCCTCTGTTTCCATTGGTAAAGGCAATGAACATAGATTGTGAATCATAGAGCTGTTATGAGCTGTTGTGAGGATTAAATGAGGAGAGCTGTTGCCCAAAAGGAATTAATCAACCTCTTCTAGTGTTTTGGCTGGGGCCTGAAGGATGGCAGGGAGCTGGGAACTGGTTGGTGAATTAAATAATTAAACAAATATTTATTGAGCACTAGCTATGTGCTAGGCATTAATGAGTCGAACAGACATGGTTCTTGCCTCAGGGCTCTTAGTCTGGTAGGGAGGTAGACACTATTCTGATCATTGCAAGGCACAATTAAGGAATTAAGTGAATCTTACCTTGCACCTGTGACAGAGTGCCAGGAATGAGGTGTCATAGAGATGACTCGACAATACTGGGAGGTCAGGAAATGACCAAGGAGGTGACACTGGAACCAGATCTAAAGGGGGGCAAAGAAGCCAAGGGATGGGGGCAGAAAGAATGCTCCGGGCAGAGAGGATGACACATGCAAAGGCCCTGGGGCAGAGGGAGTTCAATAAAAGCCTATGTGGCTGGAGCCCAGATGTGGAGGAGAGCAGACCCGGGATAAGGCAGGAGCAGTGGGCAGGGGCTGGACCATACAGAAGTCTATAGGCCCTGGGGAAGAGTTGGGTAGGCCTTTTAGCAGGGTCTTCACCCCAACAGCAATGAGGGATTTAATCTGGAGGAAGGACTGCCTGAGCAAGTTAGTGTATGTAAAAGGGTTGGAGGGGAATTTGTAT
This sequence comes from Dugong dugon, assembly GCA_030035585.1. Lineage (NCBI taxonomy): Eukaryota > Metazoa > Chordata > Mammalia > Sirenia > Dugongidae > Dugong > Dugong dugon. Next base: position 25,791,363 of record CM057476.1, on the reverse strand, counting down.
GGAACTAGAGGTGAATTAGGAGGTCGTTTCATTCATGGCCCAGAAGGAATGAATAAAGGGAGGGTAGAGGGAAGAATGGAGAGAAGGAAGGAGCAAGGGCCACCAAGTATAGCTATTCAGGTTGTTGACTGCACAAGGGCTTTGCAGAGCATTCGGCCCTGGGACAGAGCTGGGTTCACTTGGAGAAAAAAAAAAAAAAAAACCAACCAAACTGGTTGCTGTCGAGTCAATGCCGACTCATAGAGACCCTACAGGACAGCGTAGAACTGCCCCATAGAGTTTCCAAGGAGCACCTGGTGGTTTCGAGCTGCCAACGTTTTTGGTTAGCAGACGTAGCTCTTAACCACTACACCACCAGGGTGGGGCGATTTTTCCCAGTTCTCCCAGAAGGACTGTGTTCGCTTGTGTCCACCATGACAGAAAGTAGCCCAAGTCCCTTGTCTCCAGTTCAGTACCTGATACAGTAACCAATGACTGCAGGTAAACTGCTTCTGCCCACCCAAGGGGCCCTGGTGCCTGCTTCCACCTGTGAGTGAGGAATCTGACCCTGGCCCAGCCCACTGGTAAGGCAGCCCTTTTGGGACCTTCTCGGAGTCCTGCCCCACGAGTGACTCAAGGGCTTTGTACGCCCCCTTCCTTCCCTCCCCCCCTCTCCCTTCCCTCCTTTCCCTTCTCTCCTTCCTGCTCCTCCTCTCCTTGCTCTTCCTGCCCCTCTCCTTCTCCCCCTTCCCCTCCTCCTCCTTCTCCTTGCTCTCTTCTCTCTACTTCCGCGTCTCCCTATCCCTGTCTCTCCTATTTCTTTGAGTCTGTCTCCGTCTCTTTCTCTCGCCATCTCTCCCCACTTTGTCCTGGCCCTGACCTTTCCTGACTCAGGCTCAGGTAACATGCTTTAGCCAATGCCCTCGTCCTGACGGGCAGGTGCCAGGTGCCTTTACATCCACCTTGTCAGGACTCCTCACTGCAGCCCTGATCCTCACATTTGCACAAATTAGGGAAATGAGGCTCAGAGACACCCAGTGACTTCTCTGAGGTCACACAGCCCAGAGTGGGTAGTGCCACTGCTCAGACCCGAGCCTGCTTATGTCCTGTCCAGGGTTTTCTGTCTCACAGTGGCTGTCGGGAAGAGAACTCTCAGCTCAAATACCACGTCTTTGCCTCTCCTAAACCAACAGTTTAAACCACCGTATGTTCAGCTCCTTGTAGATGTTTGGACCCATGGGCAACATTTTTGAAATATCACATAGCACCCCCCCAGCAGCCCCCGTTACAACCCTTCCTGGCTGCATCTCCTCACACTCTGCCAGGGCCCAGGGTCATTTTTCTTCCACCCCCTGACAGAGGCTGCAAGTTTTCAGGGGCAATGGTGATGAGGTTGCCAACCGACTTTTGACCAAATGGATTTCCAACTGCATTTGAAAAGGAAAATATCTTTCCAATATACCAAATAATGAAAAATGACTGTGCGAGTTTATAACTGTTGGTTTAGCCACCAAATCTCCCCCCTGCTCTCCCCAACCTAGACTCCAGTTCTCGAGAGGTTTTCAGCAAGCATTAATTCACTCTCCTCAGTGCACAAGGAAATAGGCCCTTCCGAATCCATTCGGCAGTGCATTAGCTTCAAGGCCTGTTGGAAATGGTTTAGCATCTGCTCTTAATAGATGCCGCAGCCTATGGGGCAGGCAAGGGCTGGGATGGGGACTTGTCCTGTCAGGGAACAAACCTCAATGCCCAGGAAGCAGTAACACGAGAGGCCGTGGCCTGGAACATCCACAGAACATGGCAAGGGCACTGGCTTAGAGGGGTATGTTGCTGTTGTTAGGTGCCATTGAGTTGATTCTGACTCGTGGCGACCCCATAACAAAGTAGAACTGCTGATAGGGTTTTCTAGTCAGTAATCTTTATAGGAGCAGATTGTCAGGTCTTTCTCCCAAGAGCCACTGGTTGGACTGGAACTACTAACCTCAAGGTTAGCAGCCAAGCTCTTAACCATTTGAGCCACCAGGGCTCCTTAAAGAGGTATAGGGGCGTGGAAATGGGAGACTCCCAGGTAGGCTAAGCCACATATGAGCCCTACAATCCATTAAATCACAAAGAAAGTCAAGGTTGTTGTTGTTATTAGATGCCGTCAAGTTGGCCCCTGACTCATGACGACTCAATGCACAACGGAACGAAACATTGCCTAGTCCTGTGCCATCCCCATGATCTATTGCAAATTGGATCATTGTGATCCACAGGGTTTTCACTGACTGCTTTTTGGAAGTAGATTACCAGGCCTTTCTTCCTAGTTCATCTTAGTCTGGAAGCTCCACTGAAAACTGCTTAGCATAGTAGCAACACGCAAGCCTTCACCGACAGACTGGTGGTGGCTGCGCATGAGGTGCATGGGCAGGGAATCGAACCCGGAATTCTTCCACTGAACTGTCATTGCCCCTCAAAGTCAAGGTAAGGAGCCAAGAGATGGTTCTCCAACTGGACTGTGCTTTCCAGGTTTGCAGAGAGCTGCTAGAAACTCAGATGCTCAGCCATACATACCCCAGATCAATTATATCAGAATACCTGGGGATGGAACCTGGGCATCTGAGTTTTCCAAATGCCCTGGGTGATTCCAAAGTGTGGCCAAGGTTGACAACCAGTGAGCTAGGCTGCTAGACCAGTGGTTCTCAAAGCAAGATTCCCAGACCAGCAGCATCAGCATCAGCATCACCTGGGACTCTGTTAGAAAAAAATGCAAATTATTGGTCTCCTTCCCAGACTTGCTGAATTATGTACCCCCGAGTGGTCCAGAAACCTGTGTTTGTAATAAGCTCTCCCGGACATTCTGATGCTCACTGAAGTTTGGCAGCCACCGATCTAGACCTACAGGGGTGTTGCTGTTAGCTGCCTCTGACCCGTGGAGACCTCGTGTGTGACAGAGTACAACTGCTCGATAGGGTTTTCTTGGCTATAATCTTTACAGAAGCAAATCCCCAAGTGTGTCTTCCCCAGTACCACTGGGTAAGTTCGAAATGCCTACCTTTCGGTTAATAGTCAAGCACAAACCATTTGTACCACCCAGGGAGCTTTAGCACAGTAACCAAAAACCAAACCCGTTGCCGTTGAGTCAACTCCGACTCATAGCGACCCTATAGGACAGAGTAGAACTGCTCCATAGAGTTTCCAAGGAGTGCCTGGTGGATTCGAACTGCCAACCTTTTGGTTAGCAGCTGTAGCACTTAACCACTATGCCACCAGGGTTTATTCATTTTTCTCAGCCATTCATTCATTTACAGTCACTCACTCACTCAATTGCTCATGTTCTCAGCTACTTTGAGCCAAACACTGGGCCAGGCGTGGAGCATCCAATCATAAGTCAGACGTGGATGTTACACTCAAGGAGGTTGAAGTCTCCATATGAGATTTCCCAAATAATAGAGTCAGAGGTGGAGGTCATTGTCTTGGTTATCTAGTGCTGCTATAACAGAAATACCACAAGTGGGTGGCTTTAACAAACAGAAATTTATTTTCTCACAGTTTAGGAGGCTAGAAATCCGAGTTCAGAGAGCCAGCTCTAGGGGAAGTCTCTCTCTCTCTCTTGGCTCTGGAGGAAGGTCCTTGTCTCTTTGAGCTTCTGCTCCTGGGTGATCTTCATGAGGCTTGGCATCTCTCTTCACCCATCTCTGCTTCTAACTTGCTTGTTTAATCTCTTTTATATCTCAAAAGAGATTGACTAAAGATATACCCTACACTAATCCTGTCTCATTAACATAACAAACACAACCTGTTCCCAAATGGGATTATAACCACAGGCGTAGAGATTAGGATTTACAACACATATTTTTGGGGACAATTTAATCCATAACATTCCCATCTTTGACCCCCCAAATTTATGTCTTTGCCACATGTAAAACACATTCATCCCATCACATCATCCCAAAAGTTTTAAATCAACTCCAACTCCAAAATCTCATCATCTGAATCATCCAAATCAAATATGAGTGAGATTTTAGGAGTGTCCTTCTTGGAGCAAAATTCTTCGTCTGTGAACCTGTGAATTCTCAAATACAAGTTATCTATTTCCAAAGTACAATGGTGGAACAGGCACAAGGTGGACATTTCCATTACAAACAGGAGAAATTGAAGGGAAAAAAGGGATAACAGGCACCAAACAAATCCAAAACCCAGCAGAACAAATTACATTAGCTCTCAAGGCTTGAAAATAATCTTCTCTTCTCTGAGACCATCTGGGCAATGGCTCCACCCTCCAGACTCTGGGTGTTGGCCACACTCTCTGGATTCTGGGTGGAGGCCCCTCGGCCCTGGGCTTCAGCTCTGCCTTCCAGTTCCACTAGGATGGGAACTTTGCTCCCTCAGCTTTGGGAGGCTCCATTCTCCTAGTATGTCTGAGTGGTGACCCCACCCCCTTGGCACTACAGGTCCCATAATTCTGCCCCTTGGGCATGGCAGCCCCACCCTCTTAGCTTTGGGTGGTAGTCTTATCCCCCTGGCATATCTTAATGGCAGCCCCACACTCCAGAACCAAGTTGGCAAAGATCCGACTCTTTGAAACCTAGAAGGCTGTCACCCCACCTGTTGAGATCCAGGAGACCATGGCCCCACCCTTTGAAACTGAGAGGGCCCTGCTTCCCATGCTCCTTCCAACAGTTCTGCTGATCTCTGAGCTGCTCCAGGGATGGTCCTTTCCTTTGCTTGGAGGACAACAGATGTAGCTCCTTTGGCCTGCTTCCTGCTGTAGAGTTCCAAGAGGCAGACAACGTTCTTTCCTTTTGTTCTTTCTCTACCCACTTCGGTCTAAATAATGGATTTTCTGCTGTGGTAGTTGGATAGCTCCATCAGTCACAGGCTTAATCTCTTTAATAAAAGATTATGTAGCCACATCCTTGGCAAACATTCTAGGACATGTATCCTTAGTTTGTACAACAGAATTTTCCAAATCTGGAAAGTTCTGTTTTCATTTTGCACAATTCATTTTTTAAGTCTATCTCTTTCATCTCACATTTTACTGTAAGTGGCAAGGAGAGACCACACAGCCCCCTTAAGACTTTGTTTAGAAATCTCGTCAGCCAGATATCCAACTTCACCTCTCACAAGTTCTATCTTCCACCAAATATTTGAACATAATTCAGACACATTCTTTGCCACTACATAAAAAAAATCACCCTTCTTCCTTTGTCCAATCACATGTGCATCATTTTCTCTTAAAGCTTCACCAGAAGCACATTTAACGCACACATTTCTAGAAACATTCTGTTGCTGACGCCATATGTATTCTCTAAGACAATAGAGACTTTCTCTATAGCTCTCCTCCACTTCCTTCTGAGCCCTCACCAGAATTGCCTTTGATGTTTATAATTCTACCAACAGTCTCTTCAAGGCAATATAGGCTTTTACTATCAGACACCTTAAAACTCTTCCAGCCTCTACTCATCACCCAGTTCCAAAATCGCTTCCACATTTTAGGTGTCTAGCAACACCATACTCTTCTGGTACCAAATTCGGTCCTAGTTATCTAGTGCTGCTGTAACAGAAATACCACAGGTGGACGGCTTTAACAAACAGAAATGTATTTTCTCACAGTTTAGAAGGTTAGAAGTCTGTATTCAGGGAGACAGCTCTGGGGGAAGGCTTTCTCTCTCTCTTGGTTCTGGAGGAAAGTCCTCTCTTTGAGCTTCTGCTCCCGGACAACCTTCATGTGGTTTGGCATCTCTCTTCCCCCATCTCTGCTTCTAGCTGGCTTGTTTAATCTCTTTATGTGTCAAAAGAGAATGGCTAAAGATACACCTTACACTAATCCTGTTTCATTAACATAACAAACAAAACCCATTCCCAAATGGGAGTATAACCACAAGCATAGAGGTTAGGATTTACAACACATATTTTTGGAGGACACAACTCAACCCATAATAGCCATCAAAGTCAGGAAATGCTTTTACCTCACCCTTCCAATAATGGCGTCAGTCTCCCTCTTGCCTCTGACTGTGTGGATCCTGTTTGAGCTGCTAGCAGCACCGCAGGATATTCATGTGTACATTCTTTTACCCACCATTCATTCAGCAAACCCTGGGTACAGCATCTACAGGGCACAGGCTCCGTGCTAGAGGCTAAGAGAGCAGAGACAGCTGAGTGAGGAAAACTGTTCTCCCAAATTACAAGCTCCAGAGATGAGTGGGACCACCAAGCAGGGCAGAGGACCCAGAATAGACTGTTCTTGTTGAAAGCTCACCCCATGAGAAGTGACAGTGTAATCCTTCCCAACCTGGCCAGACTTCAGTACCAGACAGTTCTCTTCCCTGTCGTGGAGGCAGAAAAATGGAGGAGTTAAGACCAAAGGATTCTGGACCCAACAGCCTGAATTTGCATCTGGTGCTTTAGACCTACTAGGTGGATGGCCTTGAGCAAGTTACATTATTTCTCTGCACCTCAGTTTCTTAATTTATTAAATGGGGATAAAAACAGTGCCTGTCTCCCTGGGTTGTTACAAGAATTAAGTGAGAATTTGGAAAGTGCTTAAAACAGTATTTGACACATAAGTACTATCAGGTGTTTGCTAGCTAAATTACAACATTCCCTTTCAAAAAGTTGGTCAAAAACAAAATCTATTTTAAAACCAGATTCTTCTTTACATATACTGGGGATTTTGCTTATTCAATCATTACAGTAGGGATTCATTTTATAAAGGGAATAATATGTATATCCGTATGTTGAATTTGCTTAAAGTGAGGTAGTCATCTGACCTGCTTCTGACAGTGGCAGGAAAGGGGGTGTTCCTAGAAATTCTGGCAGGATTATTGTGAAACATCCATTTCTGAAGGGTCAGGCAGTACCCTGAACTCACTGATTTTACCTCTATATCAGTCTGTTCTCTTTCCTTCCTTTGCCCTGAAAGATCTGCCAACACCGGGAGATGAGATTGTTTTAACTGAAAGCTAGTCAGAGACAACACGTCCTGCCTTTTTAACATCTCAAGATGGAAAATACTAAGAAGACGTATGAATCCTTAAGCTGCCCTTGCTCTGAAAAATGGCTTCCCCATACAGTTCCCTCCACTTCCTGTTTCACAGGAAATGGCCCCCTCTTGCCTTCTAGGCATCTTAGTCAAGATGCTGTACCCAAAAATGCTCACCTTGGCAGAGTCCTGGGCATGGACTACCCATCACTGCTTCATACCCAGTGACTCCAGACCACCTAGGCAGATCAGGGTCTGACAGAGGATCTCAAAGTTTTCACAATTATTACAGGTGTGAACAGAATGGAAATAAAGCCAGGAGCTATGCTGAGATTCGGTCTTCAAGATCCAAAAAGGAGCATTCTGCTTCCTGCACTTCTTGCCAAGGATGATCTCAGCTTCATCTGTTCCCATTCACAGCGAGCAAAGGCCTCAATTTTAATAAGGGTATGGTTCCATTTCCTCCTCTCTTGTTTCTGAAATTGGGCTGGGTGGGGACTTTTGATGGTCAGAACTGGGGGGAACCCAGAGAAAAATGTCCTCATATTGGACCCTGTGATGTCTGCTACCTACAAGGGCTTTGGCATTCCTCCTTGGAGTTCTGCTTTCACACAATCAACTCTCTCCTGGGGGGCCTCTGCCTCCCCTACCTCCAAGGATTCATTTATTTTTTAACATTGAACATTTATTCTGGAAGTACAAAGTTGGATAAGACATAGCCCTGTCTTGTGGAGCTCACAGTTGGCGCACAAGACGGGGGCAAGTGGACAACTAAACAGGCAGTTAAACACAGTTGTAGGAAGCATGGCATGGGGCAGGATGTATATGAGAGCATGAGGAAAGTCACTGAACCCAACCTGGGGAACCAGAAAAGGGTCATAAGAGCAAAGGATAACCAGGAAGCTCTGCCTGCCTTCTTCAGACCTTATCTATTTAGTGTACTCAGCTGCATCTTTGAGTCTTGGGTCTTTTTCCAGAGATCCATAGGGCAGGGTAGAAGTGTCAGGGAATTCACAAGTCCCACTCCAGAGACAACGTCACTCAGCGACTCTTGGGAGCTGGCATATCAATACCGAATGTCCCTCACTCTTAGGGTGAGATGACTCTGAAGCTTGTATTCTAATATTTTTTAGAATTTCTCTGCAGGATTAAGTTCCAGTCATCTACAGTGACATCACACTTTATAACATATCCTTCCTGGGCCGCCTTTCCTTCCCTGCCTCACTTCCATGCTTCTCCTGTGGTTTCCTGGGTTCCCCTCCCCAAAGTACTGCTTGCCCTCAAATCCTTATCTCAAAGTCTGCTTCTAGAAAAATCCAAACTAAGTCAATTTGGAAGAAGGAAATAAATGTGGTCAGGTTTGGGTTTCTGAAAGGCCACTCTGTCTATCCGAGTGGTTGGGAGGTATCTTAGTTTCTTAGGTTGCCATAACAAAGTCCCACAAAATGGATGGCTTTAAAGAACAGAAATTTAGTTGTGCACAGTTCTGGAGGCTGGAAGTCCAAGTCAATGTGTTGGTCAGGCCTTGTTCTGTCTCCATCAGCTCTGAGAAGATCCTTTCTTGTCTCTCTCAGCTTCTGGTAGCCCCAGGCATTTCTTGGTGTTCCTTGGGCTTAGATGCACCTTCAAGTGGCTGCCCTTCCTCTGTCTTTCTCTGTACCTCTTCTCCTCTTTTGTGAGGACACTGTTAGATGGGATTAGGGCACACCCTATTCCAGTATGTTAACTTAACTGATAATACCTTCAAAGACCCTATTTCCAAACAAGGTCACATTCATAGGTATCCCGGGTTAGGACATCAAGGTATGATATGCCTGAATGACTCGGGTGCACCCCATCTTCCAGACGTGGAAATGCTAACAACATCCCTTGACCACAGCCCTTATCATCTGGAAGTGGCCTTCGGATCCAACACAAATTAAATCCCTGCCTGGAGACTGAACCTGACTGAAGGCCACATAATACAACCCTACCTATGCACTCATGCATACACTCAAGCTGGAAAGCTGCAAAGGATGGCAGAGAATAAATCTCACCAACTAGCAGAACCTTCCTATCAGACACTGTCCTGATGCATCCTGCAAAGCTCAAATACTTACAGAGTCCCTACTTTGTGCAACTACAGTTGCACCTGTGGCTACTTTTGAAAAGTTCAAGTCCAGCCTAGTCTAGCTGGATGCCTACAGGTGCTGGGTGCAACCACGCCCAGCTTTGCAAGAAAAGATGTAGTCCAGATGCCCCAGCCCCTGCTGTGTCCCAGAGAACCTTCCTCTCCCTCCTTGGTTAAGCCTGACACCCCACCATGGGGCAGAGTCTGCAGACGGGAACCGAGGCCCAGACTCACCCATAGTCTCTGCTGCCATGTGGTAGCAACAGGATTTGGTGCCAGGGGGACTCAGATCCCAGGCACCTGGTCTGGTATGTTTTGAGAAGGAAACTGGAGCCCAGAGAGAGGGAAATTTGCCCAAGAAGACTTCTGATGCAGGACTGTGTAGAGCACAGCATTCGTGGGGCACCTGCTGTACCTCACAGTCGTACCCAGAGAGGACGGTCAGCAGAGCCACTCAGGACTGCTACATTTTTGAAAGGGATCAATAGATTCCCCTCAACTGTCATTGATAGGGCTGGGTCTCCTGGTGTGCTTCATTATTTGAAAGGAAAAATTAACAGCTAATAGAAAGGAGGAAATGAGCCCTGGTGGCCCAATGGCTAAGCCCTTGGCCACTAACCGAAAGAAGGGTGGTTCGAATCCACCCAGCAGCTCCAGGGATAAAGACCTGGCAATTAGCTTCTATAAAGATTACAGCCTAGAAAAACCCTATGAGGCAGTTGTACTATGAAACATGGGTTGTTATGAGTCGGAATTGACTCAATGGCACCCGGCAACCGCTACAACAAGAAGAAAGAGATAGAGGAAGTAGGGTGGACAGGAGGAAGGAAAGAAGAAAAAGGTAAAAGGAAAGTAAGAAAGGGATGGGGAGGGAGGGAGGGAGGGAGGTAAGGAAGGAAGGAAAAAAGAGGGAAGAAAGACAGGGAGGGAGGGAGGAGGGGAGGGAGGGAGGAAAGAAGGTAGAAGGGAAGGAAGGGAGGAAGGGACAGGGAAGGAAGAAAGGAGTGAAGGCAGGACGGAAGAAAGGAAGGGAGAACTGCGGGAGGAGGAGAGAAGAAAGGGAGGGAGGGGAGAAGAAGGGAGGAAGGAAGGAGGAAAGGAAGGGAGAGACTGAGAGAGGGAGGGAGGGAGTGAGGGAGGGAGGGAGGGAGTGAGGGAGGGAGGGAGGGAGGGACGGAGAGAGGGAGGGAGGGAGAGACGGAGGGAGGGAGGGAGGGAGAGACGGAGGGAGGGAGGGAGAGACAGAGGGAGGGAGGGAGAGACGGAGGGAGGGAGGGAGGGAGAGACGGAGGGAGGGAGGGAGAGACAGAGGGAGGGAGGGAGGCAAGCAAGCCTCAGAAGGGCAATCCCAGCGGTGAAGAGCTGATGTCTAACCCTGGTTCTAACTCCCAGAGTTTTATGTCTGGCGCAGGATTCCTAAGGTCTCAGCACTTAAGTTTCCTGTTTGTCCAGTGGGAGTGTGGTTCACGCACTCGTTTATTACTTTCTTAAACAGACTAACAACAGCAACAGCTCTGATGACAAGAATAACAATAACACACTGACACAGTGCTTGCTATGCACTCTGATCAGTTCTAAGTCCTTTAGGAACTTGGCTCATTGAATCCTCAAAACATCCCTGATTCTATCCCCTCTTACAGGCAGGGAAGCTGAGACACAAGCACAGCCAAGCCCCCCAAGTCCCGGTGAAGGGCCACAGGACTAGGAAGTGGCAGCTGGTGGGGGGATCATAGGGATTTAACCATCAGGACACACTGTCCCTGCTCTCTGGCCAGGCAGCACAAGAGGGCTGTTGGTGGTTGGATGGGAGAACATTCACAAAAGAGCCTAGCATGGTGCAGGATGCATAGTCGGTGCTCATTGAACACCAGCTCCTTGCCTGGCCTGCTGAGAAGCAGCCTCCTGAGTCCCAGACCACTCCCCTCCTCCTGGGCATTCTCTTATTAATTTAACCAGAGCTTCACCCCGTCCGTTAGGATGGCCACTCCAGACAGATGCTCCGATCCCATGAAGGCCAGGCCCTTGGCCAACTAGTTGGGACTCAGCACTCCATTATCATTCTGCCACCTTCCAAAGGAAATTATAAGCACTTTGTGTCAACCCTCTTCCGTCCCGGCAGCCGCGCCGTACGAAGGCGATGGAGGTCAGGGGAGGCAGACAGCCTACACATCACGCCGGCCGCGGCCATCTCTCACACGGTGACATGCAATCTCCAGCAGAGGGTCACCTCTGGGGAAGCGATTCCTCCAAGCCCAGAACAAGTGCCAAAATGCAGCTTTGCCGAATAATCACGTGGAACACACTGAAAGTAGCTGCCTCCGTAATAAATGGTTAACCAAAGCAGCCCCTTCCTCCAGCATAACCAGGAGCATATTTCCTGTAAATACATTAACCTATTCGTGCCGAACCACATGGCCCAGGCGCACACGTCACAAGCAGCAGAGAGCAAAGCCCAGCCAGGCTGGGAAGCAGCAAGCTGTGTGAGTGAGGGATTTCATCAGGCAGGAAAAGTGAAGAGGCATCCGGGGAAAGGCATCTAGAACAGACAAGACTGCTCCTGGCCCCCAGTCTGCCCCTTCCCAGCAGATCTGCTACAAGGGGACTTTCGTTCTGCATCCTGCTTGTCACCTCTGTGCCCCACAGAATCTGTCCATTGAGACTGGCTTTGAGAGAAGAGGCGTTTGACCAGGCAACAGTAATTCTCCCTGACCTCCTACCCATGTGGAAAGTCTGCCACAGGGCAACTCCAAACGCCACAGGATGAGTGCCTGGGGGTGCAGGATGAGGAGGAGAGAGAGAAAGAGGAGGAAGAGATAAAAATATGAATGAGGAACAGAGAAAAAAATGAGAATGATTTAAAGACTGAAAGAGAGAGCCATCTGGGATGAGAAAAAGGAATACAACAGAAAGAAAACATTTTGAAGAAGAGACGGGGAGAGGAAGAGGGGAGATGGCAGCGGGGAGACATTGAGAGGGTAGGAGGCTGCCTCTGGAAGGCTGGTTTTTGTTTTGTTTCCACCGAGAAGAAAAAATGTTCTTTGTTATCAAATGCCTTGAGTGACACCAGCAGCTCCTTCACCACCCCCCACTCCCAACACACAGCACCAGGCCGGTGCGCGCGCACGCGCGCGCGCTCGCGCACACACACACACACACACACACACACACACACACACACACACACACACACACACACACACACACACACACACACACAGCACAGAGTCAATCCCCTCCCCCTGGCCCTGAACACAATTCAGCCCCAGAACAGATAGAGCAATGCGACTGGGACTGGACATGGGGGAGGAGGGAGGAGGAGGTGGGAGGAGTAAGGAGGAGGAGGAGGTGCCCCAGAGAAGACCAGAAACAATTACGATGGCAAAGAACCTGGGAGGCTCCTCCTGGGGCCCTGGGAGGCCCGCTAAGGGGCTGCAGCCCCCCAGGCCGGAGCCTCCCCGTCACCCCAGTAGCAAGGCCCATTCTTAATCAGCCATGGCCCAGGCTACCTTGGAAGATGAGCAACAGCTTCAAGCAGCCAGCACAGAGTGGCCAGTTTTGGGGCGAGAAACAAAGCAAAGCTCTCAACTTCTCGCTTCTGAGGTGGGTGGGCAGTTTCCGGCAAACCTTTTGCCTGGCTGTCTCCAGCGGCCCCTGCTAACGCCCCATAATTTGCCAAAATTAGCAGATTTATGGCAGTGGGTTGGTTTGGATCCACTTTGCGTATGTACTTTGCAAGAGAAAAACATTTTCTTCTTCCCCGGCTTAACTGTTTGCCCGTTAATACGCTCCACATTTGCTGGTGCTTAAGGACTGTTCAAATTTTCTCTGTTCATAGAGAATGTTGTTGTTGTGATTAAGGGTGCCCGGGTGCTCGCAAGTACAAACACACCAAAGCCATAAAAAGGGCAATTAATTCTTAAAATAAAAAAAAAAAAATGCGCGAGAGCGAGAGAGAATGGATGCTCTATTTACAGAAAAGCGAGAAAGAAAACAGATCTTTCTAAGAGGTGTGTCATCACTGGACTGCGAAGTCTTCTGCTGGGCTAACATCAGTACACTACCAGGGAGGTGTGGAAATGCAGATGTCCACAGAAAATGTTGCCCTGAAGATAGTAGGTCATTTGACAACTGTGTGTCAACTATTCATTAGGCCTGGCTCCAGGCTGGCCACTGGAGGAAGCCACAGGGTGTCAGCGAGGTAGACACAATGTCCTGGACTTAAATCTCAGCTCCAGATAAGTCATCTAGCCCCTCTGAGCATCAGTTTCCTCATCTGTAAAATGGGAGGCTGATCACACAAGAATGGCTGTCAGAGTTTGAGGGGAAGATGTTTACTAGGGGCTTAGCTTAGTGCCTGGCACACAGTAGGTGTACAAGAATGATTGGGCTCTTCATTTGTTTATTCGATGCATATTTATGAAACACCTTTTCTGGGTCAGAGTTACTTGGTGGTGCAAATGGTTAATATGCTTGGCTGCTAACTGAGAGATTGGAGGCTTGAGTCCACCCAGAAGTGCCTCAGAAGAAAAGCCTGGCAATCTACTGAGAAATCAGCCCCTATGGAGCACAGTCCTACTCTGACACACGTGGGATCTCCATGAGTTAGGCTGACTTGATGGCAACTGGTTTCTCTGGGTCAGGCCCCGGGCAGGGTTCAGCAGTGAGCAAGATGACAGGTCCCTGCTCACGCAAAGCTGACAAGCTGGTGGCGGAAGACAGAAGCTGAACAGCTAGCACTGTAACGTGTCCCGTAGTAATCAGCGCTGGAAGAAAAATAAAGCAGAGTCAGAGGCACATAGTGTCATGGGTGGGCTATGTTAGGTAGTAGTGGGAAGGTAGGAGAGGGAAGCGTGTTTCAGCAGAAGGAACAGCATGTGCTAGAGCCAGGCCAGCGGGGAAACACATGGACTTTGGGGTTACAGAGACCCAGGTTCAAATCCCAGCTCCACCACCTCCCAACTGAGTGACCTTGGGCAGGTAGCTTACCCATCTCCATGCCTCAAGGTTCTCATCTGTAAAGTGAGTTCGCTCAGACATCCCCAGGCTATTGTGAGGACCTGAGTGAGGGAAGTGTTTAGCAGAGTGAAGTCCTAACCAAGTGGATTTCCTGTAGAAGTGTCAGCTTGAGGAATGACTTGGGATGGTGGTCAAGACACCTGGCTTCCTATTCTGTCACCAGGACTGCTCTGAGCCTATTTCCCCACTGTAAAATGACGGGGTTCCATTCCTTGTTTTAATAAAACCCTCCATTACCATCGAGTCAATTCTGATTCATGGAGACCCTGTGTGTGCCATAGTAGAACTGTGCTCCATAGGGTTTTCAATGGCTGATTTTTGGGAAGTAGATCACCAAGGCTTTCTTCCGAGGTGCCTCTGGGTGGACTCGAATCTACAGGCTCTCGATTAGCAGCCAAGCACATTAACCGTTTGTACCACGTTTTCGGAAAGCAACATTCAATTCACAGAATGTACCCATTGCTGGACATAGATGCTAAGGTGACTGGGACAAGCTTAGTTAGCAGGCCTAGCTTGGATTTAGGGCTACAGAGAGAGGTGGATGTTAATTCTATGATGACCCAAAGAATTGTGAGGTCCCGCTGCCATGCCCCTTCGCTTAGCCTGTCGAAGATTCCTCAGTAGCCAAGACTCATCCAGTCTTGCTTGATGTTTCAGAGTCAGCAATGCTGCTGCCTCTTAAAGGCATCCCAGGGTCTTCGCCCACCTTGCTGGCTGAATCTTCCCGTTCCTTTAACAATGCCCTATTCTCCCTGACCCAGGGCTCAGCTTGCCATCTTTTCTCTTCTCCACCTACACTCCCTCTCTAGGTGACCTCTCTCACTCAGGGCTTCCGGTGTCATCATGTGCTGCTGGTCCCCAGCGTGCGTTTCCCAGCCCAGGCCCCTCTGAGGAGCTCTGGCCTCACACACCCAGCTGTCTGCTCCGAGTCTCCACTATGACATCTAAATGCTCCATGTCTCCACTATGACATCTAAATGACACCCCAAACTCAACAGCATCAAAGCCAAAACCTGGATCCCCGTGCATCCCCAGATCCGTTCCATCCACACAGTGTTCTCCATTTCAGCCAAGGACAGTGCCGTCCTTCCACCTGCTCAGAGACGTGTCCCACAGGTCATCCTCGACTCTCTTCTTTCACTCACACCCAGGTATAGCAAATGCTGCTGGTTCCAACGTCATCCTTCATCCAGAGTCCAATCGCTTCTCACACCTCCATGGCTCCCACTGGGTCCAAGTTGCCACTATCTCTTGCCAGGAATATGGAAGCAGCCTCCTGATGGGCCTCTGTGCTCTTTGCTCGTCCTCTCCCCTCCTCTGTCTAATCTACAGGCAGCCAGGGAGTTGTTAGATCACATTAGTCTTCTGCTCAAAACCCCCAGTGAGTCCCCAGCTCCCTCAGAGTAGAAGCCAAAGTCATCACCGTTCACCCCACCACAGCCTCGATGGCCTCAGGGCCCTTGCAAGTGCTGAGGCCTCAGCGTGGAATGCTCTTCCCACAGAAGGCCCCTCCTTCACCTTTTCCAGGTATCAGTTTTCACCTTGGGGAGGACTTGCCTGACCACTGCATCCAATTCCAGCACTCCCTATTCCCTCTTTCTGCTTTTCCTTCTGAACACATTGTACCTTCTGGCACTTTATATATGCTACTTACTAATTTAATTTATTCATTCTCTCTCTCCCTCTCTCTGTCTTTCTGCACTAGGAGTTTGGCTCCTTCAGGGTGGGGACCTTAGTCTGTTTTGTTCATGGCGTGGGGGACACTCAGTCAGCATTTGTTAAATGAATGACTTCCGTGACTCAGCGCTGGCTCTTTTGACCCTAGACAGATGCCAAGGACCACCTTCTGGGGATACCCAGAGCATCTTACCTGATCTTATCTTAGATGATCCTGTCTCATCTCTCTTGAGCTGGAAGACCCCCGGCATTTGGCCAAGATGCCTCCAGGCTGACCAGAGACAGCCAAGAAGTGTGATTAGGACAGAACCTGTCTGGAGTCCCAGCTCTGCCACTTATCCGCCCTGGAAACTTGGAACAATAACCTTGTACCTCCCTGAGGACTGTATGATGTGCAGAGGGCTCGAGAGCACAAGTATCACAGAACCTCCTTGGATGTCCCCTGGCCACCTCTGGCATACTGGAAGCCATCTCTGCCAGCTCTGGTTAAGGGGAGGAAGTGGGTGACAAAGAGGCTGTGTATGAGTGACTTGTGGAACCTACTGTCTGGCTATAGAGCCTGCCTTGTCCCAAGATCTGGGCACACAAGGGTCCCCACTGGCCTTACAGCTGGCATCTCTTACCTTATACCATGAGAAGCAGCAACTATTCAGAGACCCGGAAAACCTACTTCAACCTCCACTCCAGACCCCCAGAGCGACCAGCTCCTTCTCCCTCAGCTCCCTGCGGAAACACAACCAAATTCCCTATAGGATCCTTCTAAATAAATCCAGGACCTCCCTCCCCCTGCTTGCCACCTCCAACTGCCCCCATCCCTTGACACTGGGACCCAAGAGCTAATTGCAGTGGCTTCATCTTAAAGGAAACCACAAACATGCTCTCACCCACATTTTACGACTTTATAACTCACCAAATAAACCTGATTCCTATAACCATAAAACAAAGCCGAAACGAGTTGGACGTGTACCAGCGAGGAGAAGCAGGAGGAGGGTGGAAATTGCCTGAGGGGGCTCTCAGCTGCAGAGTCGCGGCTCTCTGTGTGGATTTCGGAGCTGCAGTCTTGCAGAAATTTAATATTCCAATCAGCACCCAAGCAAGGCATTAGAAGCCAAGGAGTGCATGAGTGCCCCCATAGCTGGGGGAATATTACTCACCAGGTCATGGTCGGCTGGGTAAAATACAACCCTCATATATCATTATAACTGCCAGTGAAAGACAGTTATAATTGAGACGGCAATAACTAGGAGAGAGTTCTTTAATTTAACATCCAATTATTACAAGTTATCACTTCTTAATAAATGTAATATAACAGACAATCAATGTTGCATACGACGGCCCAGACTGCAATGGGATGGGAAATTTATATCCTGGGGAAAAAAATATACTCTGTGTAGCGTGTGTGCGTATGTGCGTGTGTGTATGTGTGTGTGTGTGTGTGTGTGTGTGTGTGTGTGTGTGTGTGTGTGTGCTTCAGCTTTCTAAAGTCTGCAGTGGCTGTGATAAGTGTTGCAAGACTCCAGCTATAAATAGCTGAGCTTGCCTCAATAGCTGACATTGCCACATTTGCATATGTACAATAGCTCCAGGCCAAGAGAGAGGAAAGAAAAGGTTTCTTCTCCCTGGTGCAGACTCTGAGGAACAGCAAGAGGAGATAGAGCCCACCTGGCCCAGAGGGCACTAAGGCCCTGCGCAGCGGCTGGTAAAATTGCCCTAGACCTAACTTGGCAGGGTGGCGTTTTTTTTTTTTTTTAAATTTTTTTTTTTGATATGCAATATGTATAGTGAAAAGTGAATACATCGTGAGTATACACCTTGAGGACTTTTTACAAAGCGGATACACCCATGGATCCAGCACCCAGGTAAATAAGTAGAAGTGACCAGCAACCCAGAAGCCCTCTTCATGCCCCCTTCCAAGCACCACTCTCTTCTGGCACCTCCAAGACAACCATTATTCCCAATTTCTACCCCCATAGACCAGTTTGAGTTGTTCCTGAACTTTATGTAAATGGAATCATACAGCATGTTTTCTTTTCTGTCTGGCTTCTTTTGCTCAATGTTATGTTTGCGAAATTCAGCCACGTTCTTATATGTAGAAGTGGTTCACTCACTTTTATTTCTAGATAGTATTCAACTGCATGAATATGCTACAATTGATTTATCCATTCTATAGCTGATGGATGTTTGGGCAATTTTCAGTTTGGATATTACAAATAGTGCTGCTAAGAACATTCTTGTGCATGTCTTTGGTGAATGTCTGTAAACATTTCCGTTGGGTGTATACTTAGGATTGCCATAGGGTAGGTATATATTCATACGTTCAGCTTTAGTAGATGCTGCCAAATAGTTGTGCCATTTTACATTCCCACCAGTGACACAAAGTGGTTGTGCCATTTTACATTCCCACCAGCAGTCTATGAGAGTTTCGGTTGCTCCATGTCTTTGTCAACACTTGATATTATCAGTCTTCTTAATTTTAGCCATCCTCGTCTGTAGGTAGTGGGATCTCACTGTATTCTAACTTGCATATTCCCGGTGAAATGAGGCTGCACACTTTTTCACAAGTTTATTGGCCATTTTTTTTTTACTCTTTGGTGAAATGGCTGTTCAATGTTTTGTCCATTTTTCTGTTGGGTTGTTTGTCTTTTTCTTACTCTGCACACAAATCTTTGTCAGTTGTATGTATCGCAAATGTCTTCTCCTACTCTGTGGCTTGCCTTTTCACTCCTACTGTTATCCTTTGATTAAAATAAGTTCTTAATTTTAGTATAGTCCAGTTTCAAATCTTTACTTTTACAGTTAGTACTTTTTCTGTGCATCACAGAATGTTGATCACCTTTAAAAAAGAGGAATCTGCTCAGGGATTGGTCTTAATTAACTTCTAGGAGAACACATTAGTTGAGCAATTTTTTGTTTTTGTTTTGTAGAGAGGCACCTATTTACCCCCCAACTGGTTTCATATGGATTCAGTGGGCAGAGAATAAGGTGAATTATTCATTCACTGCTCATCCATCCATTTACTCATTTATTGAGACTTATATGCCGGGCACTGTGCTAAGAACTAAAGTCACAGAGACGAATATGATAGTCAATTCATGATCTCAAGGAATATAAAACTTCTATGAGAAAATTGTTAGTGACCTTGGGTTTGATAAAAAATTTCTTCAATTAGACACAGAAAGCACAAAAAAAGCATGAATTATAAAAGATACGTATTTAGCTTTGATTTTCAAAAGACACTGTACCTGGAACTTTATAACATGATAACATGGTTCTAGCCTACTTTTACTGTTATCCGTTCATTTATTCATCCATTCAAGAAATACTTTTTACACACACAGGTCATGGCAGGGATGGGGTTAGGTCCTGGGGAATCACAGTTTCTTCGAGAAACTCACACCTGGAAGAAAATGGATAAGCTGACCCACTACAGCACATTGTGTGACAAGGGCTGCGATAGAGATAAGTGTCGGGGTTGGGGGAACAATGAGGAGGACACCAGGAAGGCTTCTTTGAGGAGGTGTTGTTTGAAAGGGGCCTTGAATGATGAGCAGCACAGAGCAGCCACAAGTTTGGAGGCAAAAAAGAGGTGATAGATTCCAGGAATTGAAAATCATTTTGATATCTAATGGGGGCATCAAATGGCATAGCAGGAGGTGAAGTTGGCTATGACCATGTGATGGAAGGATCTGAGTGCCCTGTGGAGAATTTGGATCTCATTGTGTAGGAACAGGGAATCTTGGGAAGATGGAAACATCCTCTTGTAAGATGAAAAGCTGTCACACTGAGAATAAGAGAAGGTGGTATTTGAGTGAGGGCTTGGAGTTTGGCTGTTGTTGTTAGGTGCTGTAGAGTTGGCTCTGACTCATAGTGACCCCATATACAACAAAATGAAACATTGCCTGTTCCTGCACCTTTATCACAATTGTTGCTATGTTTGAGTCCATTGTTGCAGCCACCATGTCAATCTATCTCTTTGAAGGTCTTCCTCTTTTTCGCTGACCCTCTGCTTTACCAAGCATGTTGTCCTTCTCCAGGGATTGGTCACTCCATGATAACATGTCCAAAGTAAGTGAGACAGAGTCTCACCATCCTCATGTCTAAGGAGCATCTGGCTGTACTTCTTCCAGGACAGACTTGTTCGTTCTTCTGGCTGACCACAGTAGAGTTTGGCAGTCAGGTTTTGATTGTGATCATGTGACCATAGCTACCCTGGGCCTTAATTTCTTCATCTGTAAAATGCGGTAATAATGATAATGAACACTCATCAATGACTTACTCTGTACCTAGCACTGTTCCAAGGGCTTTATGGGTATTTACTCATCTAATCCTCTCCATTGCCCCGTGAAGTAGATAGAAGCAGTCTCCCCATTTTACAGATGAGAAAACAGAGGTCACCCAGCTGGAAAGAGTCACAGCCAGGATGCAAGATCAGGCCATCAGACTCCAGCGTCTAGGTCCCAAATAATTGCATGACACTGTCAGATGGTGGGGTCTACCTCCTAGAGCTGCAGTGATGACAGGTTGAGGCAATACATGTAACATCTGTCCCAGGCTCCCTGCAGGGCACAGAATCAGGGCTCCCTAAGTGCTGGCTGCCATTAATAAGCAGCCCAGACTGACCAAAGGCTATGACAATCTAACTAGGGGCATTGGTCTCTAACAATACTTTGATCTCCCCTGGCTCATACACCGCTGCTGAGTCTCCAAGCATTGTTCACACAATATCTAGCCTCATCCCTCCATCTTCAGAGAAGAACAAACCAGGAGCCATCATACCCATTTCATGCATGGGGAAATGGAAGTTTGGAAGCTGTGTGTCCATGCTCAGAGACATCAGGTGTGGGCTGGGGGTTGAAGTTCTGTCAGTATCTGTCTCAGTCCCCCACAGTGAGGGGACCCCTGTGGAGCCTGGCATCAGGATGGAACTTCCCCTTAAGACATCACTGGCCAGGCTCCCCGATACCCCGGGAGTGACTGGAAAGAATTCTCCAGAAAAAGACAGCTCATGGAAATCTTTTAATGGACTAGAAAGGCAGAGAGAAAGAAAGAAGGGAAAGGAGAGGAAAGGAAGAGAAACCAAAGTAGCAAATGACAAAAATAAGAGAGGAGGAGAGTAATGGGTGTGATGTCTTCTGTATTGTCCATTTCAAGGGGTGGAGGGATGAGAAAAGAGAGGAGAGGTGGTCCTGGCCTGGGTCCATGGCCTGGGTGGTGCCTTGAACACACCATTGCTGGCCAGGGACCCTCTCAGCCACCAGAAACTTCTCATCTGGGACTTCTGAAACAACTGGGAATTTTCTGTTAACAAAAAGACAGAATTTGCATAAGTCTACATCTGAGACTCATGAGTAGAGGTCCTTCAATATGTTGTTTGGTGCTATCGAGTCAATTCTGACTACAGCAACCCCATGTGACAGAGCAGAACTGCCCTATAGGGTTTTCCAGGCTGTAATCTTTATAGGAGCAGGTCTTTCTCCAGTGAAGCCACAGCGTGGGTTTGAACCACTGACCTTTCAGTTAGCGGCCAAGCACTTAACCGTTGAGGTTCTGGTCCAGGGATATAATGAACTTAAAATGAACAAAGATTGAGTGGTTGTGGCTGGAATGCCCTTCAGAGCAGCTGGGAAAATGAAACCCCAGAGGGGAAAGGCCCCAGGAGATCACAAACCCTGGCTCAAACCCGAGTCCTCTGGCTGCATCACAGTGCTTCTTTCTGGAGGTCAGAGGCAGCAGGGAATGCCGGCAATGGGTGGTGGGACATTGCAGACATGACAAGGGTCAGAAAACAAAAGGCAAGAACGTAAGCGTGAGACCGGGGACCAGGCTCAGGATCTAGGACTAGAGATGCATTCAGCATGGCACTGTCAAATGAGCTCAGGACTCTTGGTATGCAGAGGAGGCAGACAGCTGTGCAGGTTGCTCACTGCACAAGAACTTGTGGCTGAGGACATGGGCAGTGGCTAAAACTCAGCTCCCTCTGCCAACAAGTCCTATGCCCTGGCTGTGTGCACCCGGAGGACCAGGCAGGCTTCTAATTTCCAGAAAGACAACCTTCCCAGAGGGCTGCTCTGAAGACAATTCCCCGTCTAACTCCGGACAATAACTCTAAATTCCATGACACATCTGGTCTTTGAGAAAATGAAGATTTATGGGGTGCCTACTACGTGCCAGAACCTGGCAGGGATTCTACTTACAATATCTCATTTATTCCCCCATGACTACCCCCTGCAATGGGGATTAGTATTTTCATAACACCAAAGGGGAAACTGAGGCTCACAGCAGTGAACAGGCTTATCAGAGTTTCTGTTCAGAGCAATGGTGATAACGTTTGTCAGGAGCTCACTGGGACTGCCCCTCAGCTGAGAGCTTCGCATGCCACATTCCACCTAATACTCACGGGCTAATCCCCTCCTCACCTCCATGATGCTGAAGAAGAGAGGGAGGCTCAGAGGGGACATGACTAGTCCAAGGCCACCTGGACATGTCCAGTTCCTCCCTTGCTTACGTGGTCTCCAGGCAGTGGTCTTTGCTGTCAGGCCAGGCACAGGAGACTACAGGCAAGTTTGGGGTCCCAGGGCTTTGGAAGGCATCTCCTCCTTCCCACCCTCACCCCCTCCTGGTACCCCTTGGCGAGGCCAGCGCATGTGGGGTGACAGTGACACCCACACTCCTCGGACAGAAGGTCCCCATGTGGCTCCCACCCTGGGGTGTCAGTTCCCTGCAGCTCAGGCACCGCAGCCAAACCCCCCCTCCTTCGGGGGAAGGCAAGATGCCGGGGGGCTGGGGATGCAGCAGCCGAACGGGCAGACTGAGGGACATGCTGCCAAGGGAGGTGCGATCTCCCCCAGCTAGGCGTCCTGAGGTGCGAACTTCAAACGCCCGATTCCCAACATTTGGACATTTTTTTTTTTCCTTCCCCAAAGCAAATCCGGCTCCAACGTGAGCTCCTGGCTGGACGCAGTTGGCTGTTGGTGGAGTGAGAGTGGCTGCTCACACAGGGGAATTAGGGAAGGAAAGCCTGGGGGGGAGTAGAAAGGGGTGGAAGGTGACTGTCCCTGCTATCCACCCTTTGGGTGGATCCTTGGTGCAGGGTGGGTGGGTGACAGACAGACGGATGGAAACAGCAAACAAGCACCAAACAGGCAGACTTGAGAGGATGCAGCAGGACCCACTCCTCCCTCCTCCTCCCCAGCCCTTCCCCCACCCCCTTTATTGTTGACGGAGCCCTGGTGGCACCTTGGTTAAGCATTAGGCTGCTCTCCAAAAGGTTGGCAGTTCAAATCCACCAGTCACTCCTTGGAAACCTTGTGGGGCAGTTCTACTCTGTCCTGTACGGTCACTATGAGTTGGAATCCACTCGACAGCAATGGGTTTGGTTTTTGGTTTTTTTTTTTCCACCTCCCAGGACCCAGGGGAGGACTGGCCCTGTCTATCTCCTCAAAGGTCTAGATCTCACCAAGCTCTGTATGGCTGGTACAGAGCACAGGGTCTGACTTGGAGCAGATGGACCCACGTCAGGGAGGGAGAAAGAGAGAAGGAAGGGAGGAAAGGAGAGAGAGAGAGGAAGGGAGAGAGGGAGGAAGGAAAGAAATAAGGAATGAAGGAAGGAAATAAGGAAGAAAGAAAAGAAAGAAGGAAGGAAAGTGAAGGGAAGGAAGTTTGATATATATATGGAGAGAGAGAGAGCGTGCCTTTCTACACACAAGAAAAAAGAAAAAACTACTGTTGCATACATGCATGAATCTCCCAGATTCATAAGATACTCTTAAGCAAAAGAAGCCAGACACAAAAGAGAAGAAACTATATAATCCCATTTGCATAAGTGTCAAAACAGACAAAACTTAGCTATGTGATAAGGGTCCAAAGAATGGTCTCTCTAGGGGGACATTAACTTGGGGTGGGGAGAGGAGAATGCCTTCTTGGGTGTTGGAAGTGTTCTAAGTCTCAATTTGGCTGACAGATCCATGGGTGTCCACATATGGAAAAGTTTACCAAGTTTTACACTGAAGACTGGTATCTAACTTTCCTTATGTGAATTTTATACTTCAATAGAATAGATAATATGACAGAAAATGGATGGATGGATGGATGGATGGATGGATGGATGGACAAAGACAGACACTTATTCAGCTGACAGTTATGGACACTTAATGCATGCTGATCTCTGTGCTGGTCTTTGGGCATAAAGAGACAAATGAGACCCAGCCTCTGCTTCCAAGGAACTCTCAGTCTGGTCTGGGAGACAGGTGCAAACAGACATCATAACAAAACCACAGGAGCACTGCAGTCAACAAAAGGAAGGGGCTAGATCAGAGGAGAGAGAAGATACTTGCCAAGAGCATCAGATGGATAGAATGGAATAAAAAGAGAACTAGACTGAAGTCAGGATAGTAGAACAGAAATATGTTAAGGGTGGATGATGGGTAGATGTATGGATGGGAGGATGGATGGATGATTTTATTTTTTCCTTGCGAGTAAAAACTGCCTTGCACAAAATAAATGTTTAACTACAAGTTGAATGAATAAATGAATGAATCTAATAGGTCCCAGCTTCTCTAGCATGTCTGAGAGCAAAGATAATCATGCAAGAGTCTTAAACATATTAAGGTTCTTTGGCCTAGGAGTTTCTCTGCTCAGATCAGCCTAGAGAAATAATCAGGGATTCAGGGAAGATCTCAGGATACAGGTGTTCATCGTGGCTTTACTGATAATGGCAAAGACTAGGAGACCCTCAAAGGGTAACAACTGGGGAGCCATGATGTAGCCACATGTGAAACATTATGTAGATCTAAATATGACAGGAAAAAATGTTTTTGAGCACAGAAGAAAAGGTTTAGGATGGAAAACAAAGAGAAAAATAAATCATATATAAAATTATGTATGCAATATGAACTCAACAATGTTTCTTTAAAAGCACATGGAAAGGGGGCTTTATAAAAGTATTCAGACACATGGATGAATCTGGAGGGCATTATGCTGAGTGAAATTAGTCAGTTGCAAAAGGACAAATATTGTATGAGACCACTATTTTAAGAACTCAAGAAAAGGTTTAAACACAAAAGAAAACATTCTTTGATGGTTACGAGGGTAGGAAGGGAGGGAGAGGAAAATTCACTACCTACATAGTAAACAAAAATCATCTTAGGTGAAGGGAAGGACAGCACACAGTACAGGGGAAGTCAGGACAACTGGACTAAACCAAAAGCTAAGAAGTTTCCTGAACACAATCAAACGCTTTGAGGGACTGAGTAGCTGGGGCTGGGGTTTGGCGACCATGGTTTCGGGGGACATCTAGGTCAATTGGCATAACAAAGTTTGTTAAGAAAATGTTCTGCATCCCACTTTGGTGAGTGGCGTCTGGAGTCTTAAAAGCCTGCAAGTGGCTATCTAAGATGCATCCATTGGTCCCAAGCAACGTAGAGCAAAGGAGAATGAAGAACACCAAAGACAGAAGGAAAATATTTGCCCAAGAGACAAAAGGCCCACAGAAACAAGAGACTCCATCATCCTGAGACCGAAAGAACTGGATGGCGCCCGGCTACCACCAATGACCGCCCTGATACGGACCACAACAGTCCCTGACAGAGTGGGAGAAAATTATTGAGCAGAACTCAAAGTCACATAAAAATCTATTCCCCTCCGTCTCCTATATATCAATATATAATAAACATCTTGCTGCTCACCTCACCCCGTCTCAGAATTGGCTATTGCGGCAGGCGGCTCCAATCCAGGTTACTGCAGTAACAAATTTGGTGGCCCCTACGGGGAGCTCAAGCCGCTTGAGACGCAGCACCCCGGGACAGGGCCTGGGACTGATCAACAGCTCCCCTGACAAGCGGCAGCAAGAGGTTTCTTTTGCCTCTGGGGAGACTGTCGGCCAGACCTGGGTCTGTCACGGCACCACTGGTCCCCAACCGAGCCAAAAGAGGTGGGTGAAAAAAAGAAAAAGAAAGCAAGACCTGCATAGGAGGGATCCCAAGGAGACCTGGACAGAAAAGGTGCCGGTGATCCTACAGGGAAAGGGGACATTGACCCTGCAACCTGGAGACACTCTGACCCTCCTGGGTGTAGTCTCAACCCTGACTCCAGTAAGTCCAGTTAAGTGGGCCATAAGAGAGCCTGAAAGAGGAACCTTCAGAATAGTGATTATTCTAGTTTGTTTTTGTGTTCCCTGTTTTACGAGAATATTAAAAAAAGAACTACAAAAGCCCTTAAGGCGGGAGAAATTTTTACCCTGGTAAGTCGAGACACCCCTCTTCCAGGCTCTGGGGATACACATCATTTAATTCACTGGGATACAGCCGATTTCCACTCTAACTCACCCCCTGCCGATAGCCCCTAGTCGACATCGGGAGGTTTCTCACCCCAACAACACCCCTAACCAGCAGGAAGTGGCCAGAAAAGAAGCGACGCCCTGTTTCCCAGGATTGAGAAACTTCCAATAAAAGGGGGGGATTGGAAGAGGCTGCATAGGCCCGGCTCACTATTATTTACTCCTCATTGCTAACCGCCACATTGTCTCGTGATTTTTCCCTCCCATTCTAGTCTCTACAAAAAGGTTTAAGATTAACTGAAGTTCCTCTCTTGGGGGTGGAAAACAAGTGATAATGATCTAAGAATGAAAAACCAAACAAAGCACCCATCTTGTGACAAGAAAAAGCAGGATGTCACCAGATAATCCCCAAAGATGTCACCAGATAACCTGTAAGAGTACCAGTAGAAGGTTAACTCATCTAAGACATCATCACCTCAGGGAGAAACTACCACAAAATATCCATAATCCTGTCCCTGTAAGAGACTTCAGCCGATCTCCAGTGGGGGAGATGGGTTTTTTGGAGGAATCTAGTCCCCTCCGTCTCCTATATATCGATATATGATAAACATCTTGCTGCTCACATCAAATAAAAAAAGACCAGACTTACTGGACTGACTGAGACTGGAAGGACCCCAGAAGACATGGCCCCTGGACTCTCTGTTAGCCCAAAACTAAAACCATTCCTGAAGCCCACTCTTCAGACAAAGATTAGACTGGGCTATAAAACATAAAATAATACTGTGAAGAGTGTATTTCTTAGTTCAAGGAGCTACACGAGACGAAATAGGCAGCTTCTGTCCAGAGGCAGGATGAGAAGTCAGGAAGGGACAGGAGCTGGTTGGATGGACATGGGAAACCCGGGGTGGAAAGGGGGAGTGTGTTGTCCTGTTATAGGGATTGCAACTACTGTCACATAACAATACGTGTATAAATTTTTGTATGAGAAATTTAAAAAGTATACAAAGGCATTTCTTGTGGCTTTCCCTAAGTGGCAGGGTATTTTTGTTTACTGCTTTGTTACGTATTCCGCATTAACTAACCATTCTACTAGGATGGTATACTACTTTCGTTATTGAGCAGAGAAAGGCCATTCCTGCTTTGCCAACTTCAAGGAAAAAGGAAAAGGGAACTTGCTCTAAAAAAAATAATGATGACGTCAGTGATGTAACCATGACGATCAATTCGCAAATATTCTTATCTCGAAGTTGCCCCTTCTCAGTTCTCACGAACAAAAGCAGAGGCCTGTTTATCACCTCCTTCTGGGTGCACCCACAACAAATGAGAAATTGCCAAGGGATTTGGGGTCCCATGGACCTGTGTTTGAATCCTGGTTTGGCTGCCTCTTGAAAATTACTTCCTTTCTCTGAGCCCCATCATCCTCTTTCTCTCAGGGCAGGTGGGGCAAGGTGTGAGATGAAGCACTCCCAGTATGTTCCCACTGCCATGTTATCCGAGGATCTGACAAGGAGAGTGAGGAGCCTCTCTTGACCAGCTAGCTTCATAGATAAGGAAACTGAGGCTCAGAGAGGCTGAGTTAATTATCCAGTATCACACAGGTGGTAAGAGGCAGGGCCCAGGTTTCAGCTGTGATAGCCTGCCCCAGAGCTCAGCCCGTCATGGTAACCCTGCTATCCCAGTCGAGCGAGTATTTTACAAGATGACAAATCTATGAACCGTTTTTTGGGCCCAGTCCCGTCCCATGAGGCCCCAGAGGACAGAGACAGCCCCAATTTGTAGAACTTAAAATGGGGCAATGCAAAAGAAAACTTTTCACAGTCAGAGTTCTTCAGAGTTGAAATTTGCTATGCACATGTAGTAGAGAGCTCCTCATCCCTGGAGGCAAACAAGCAGAAATTAATCAATCACTGCATGTATATAGGCCTCAAGCTTTCAGTAGGGATTGTACTAGAGTACCTTCATTACCTTTCCAACCTTAACATCCTATGCATGGGTGATACATTCATCCATGTGTTTATTCAATTAATTATTGAGCACCTACTATGAGCTAGACACAGGGCTAAGTAAGCACTGAGACACAAAAGTGAAAAATATCAAACATGGTCCCTGGCGTCATGGTGCTTACGGTGAAAGTGTTAAGTGTTACCATATGTATTTTGGTGACATTTTGCTGTCTTATAAATAGAGTTGCCTGTGGTCCAGAAATGTTCAAGTCCCTTACCTTCATTAAATGGTCCCCCAGAAGGGGTTGGCATTCTCCTGTTATAAAGGAGAAAACAGAGATGAGTGATCCATCCAAACAATGTGTCAATGGCAGAGCTAGGAAGCAGCCAAATTTCTCCACAAAAACGTTCTCCTCTGTTCAAGGGTGCATCTGTGATGGCTACAGAGAACACAGGGTTCCCTGGAAGCCCCCCGCTAAATAACATTCATGCCAATTTCCCAGGCCAGGGGATGCCTGTCTTCCTTCCCCAGACACTGAGCTGAAGAGCTGGACCACTTTTCTCCCAGCTGAATGCATTCTTGACTAAATTAAAGTCATAGCTCATTTTAAATTAAGAGGATTTTTTTTTTTAAATAAAATATCCACAACGTTTAAATAACATGAGTAATTACATTTTATTTTATTTCGAGGTGGTTGGAAACATTCTATTTCTAATTAGGTACATTTGTTTTTAATATTCAGTTTACTGAACAGAAGGACCTGGCTGGGGCTATAAAGTGAGCCCGAGGAAGGGGTCTGGAGCTCTTCGGAGAGGAGATCAGAAAGCTCTCCAGATCATGGGTCGTTGTTGTTGTTGCTGCTGTTGTTAGGTGCCATCAAGTCTATTTCAACTCACAGTGACCCCATGTGACAGAGTAGAACTGCCCATAGGGTTTTCTTGGCTGTAATCTTTACGGGAGCAGATTGCCAGGTCTTTCTCTCACGGAGCAGCTGGGTGGGTTTGAACTGCCAACCTTTCGGTTTGTGGCTGATTGCTTAACTGTGACACCACCAGAGCTCCTTAGATCATGGATACTGCTCAGTTCTGGGGCCATCGTTCCTTTTCTTTGTACTTAGTAATCAAAGATCACTAGGGAAAATGCCGACCTGAACACGGGGGGAGCCTAGAAATAATCATTACAGCAATTTATTTATTTTAGCATTTACTATGTCGAAGGCACTTGTGCTAAGCATTTTACTCCCTGAAACGTCACTGCTAATGACGATAATAATCAGCTAACATTTGCTGAGTAGTTACCATATGCCGGGCACTTTGTGCACAGGATTTTCTTTAATCCTCACAAGAAACTTTTTAGGTAAATCCAATCCCTCCTTCTCAGTTTGATAATCCAAAAAGCTCTGAACACTTTGAGTGTTTCCCAATACATTTGGCAGCAAATCCTGACCAGACCTGATGGGGGGCTCTCCGTGGACCTCGTGGATTCCACGTAGTGGGAGGCCGCAGAAAAGCTGGTGGGCAGGCCTGGGCTGCCTCAGTTCCCTGATCCCACTGTAACACAGATACCACAAGTGAGTGGGTGGCTTTAAAGAGCAGGGATTTATTGTCTTACAGTTTTGGAGGCCAAATGAAGGCGTCAGCTGTAGGGGAGGGTCCTTCCTTGGCCGTAGCCCTGGGAGTTTCTTGGCATTCCATGGTATTCCATGGCTTTCCATGGCATTGCTTGGTGTTGGACTTCCTTGGCAGCTGTCATCCCCTATGTGTGTCTCAGTGTCTATCCTGCTCCTTTTTGAGGACATCTCTCAGAAGTGATTAGGTATAGGGCCTACCCTACTCTGCTGTCCCTGGGAGGTATAACAGTTAACTTGCTCAGCTGCTAATCAAAAAGATGGAGATTTGAGTTCACCCAGGGGCACCTCAGAAGAAAGGCCTGGCAATCTACTTCTGAAAAACCAGACACTGAAAACCTTATGGAGCACATTTCTACTCTGACACGTGGGGTTGCCATGAATTGGAGTTGACTTGACAGCAACTGGTTATTACGGAGTCCCTGGGTGTTGCAAATGGCCAATGTTCTCAGGGGCTAATCTAAAGGATGGAGGTTTGAGTGCACCTGGAGGTGCCTCAGAAGAAAGGCCTGATGATCTACTTTAGAAAAACCAACCACTGAAAACCCTATGGAACACAGTTCTACTCCTACACATATGGAGTGGATAGCATCAGATGGTGCGCTACTCCAATATGGCCTCCTTAACATAACAAAAGAAACCTTCTATTTCCAAACAAGGTCACTGTTATGGATTGAATTGTGTCCCCCAAAAAATGTATGTCAACTTTCCCAATATTGTGTGATTGTCCACCATTTTGTCATCTGATATGATTTTCCTATGTGTTGTAAATCCTACCTCTATGACGTTAATGAGGCAGAATTAGAGGCAGTTATGTTAATGAGGCAGGACTCAATCTACAAGATTAGGTTGTGTCTTAAGTCATTCTCTTTTGAGATATAAAAGAGAGAAGTGAGCAGATACAACGGGGGACCTCGCACCACAAAGAAGGCAGCACCCGGAGCAGATCATGTCTTTGGATGCTGGGTTCCTGGGCTGAAAAGCTCCCAGACTGGGGAAGATTGATGAAAAGGACCTTCCCCCAGAGCTGACAGAGAGAGAAAGCTTTCCTCTGGAGCTGGCACCCTAGCCTCCTAGACTGTGAGAGAATAAATTTCTGTTTGTTAAAGCCATGCACTGTGGTATTTCTGTTACAGCAGCACTAGATGACTAAGACAGTCGCACTCATGCACAGGGGTTAGGACTTCAACATAACTTTTGGAGGGGTCACAATTCAATCCATAGCATGAGCACTGCCCCAGCCCACTGGTGGGGTACCTCTCTGAAATCAAAACACACATGACCTCAAAGATTTGGATGACGGATTGTGCACCTGTGCTACTGGTCTACCTGCCTTACAGGTGAGTAAACAGGTTGGATGGTGAAATAACTCATTTCAGGGTCACAAAGCTCAGGAGTGTGGAGACAGGATTTGAATCCATGTCTTCGTGTCCAAACAAGCAAATAAACCCATTGCCTTTGAGTAGATTCCAGCCCATAGGGACCCAATAGGACAGAGTAGAACTTCCCCATACGGTTTCCAAGGCTGTGATCTTTATGGAAGTGGACTGCCTCATCTTTCTCCCAGGGAGTGACTTGTGGGTTCGAACCAATGACCTTTGGTTAGCAGTGCAGCGCATAACCCCTACACCACCAGGTGTCCTTGTTTTCCTGTTACATGTTCAAAATAACTGAGTGTCAGCCCTGGTGGCCTTCATATCGGCTCATGTCTTGCCCTTGGTCCTGGGGTGAGGCTATGTGCCCCAAGCAGCACTATCACCCAGGACTTTGGTTTTATTGCTTCATCTCCATCTCTATTTCAGTTAACTGGTCAGAATGTTTGTTGACTGACTAAGTGAACTTGACAGCCTTCACCCTGAAGGGATGGTCTCAAAGTTAACTAATTACTGAGCTGGAGGGGACCTCAGACATTATGGAATCCTACAGTTAAAACACTGGGGACATTTTAATATGAAATACAGATGTCTGAGCCACAACTAGCCCTGTAGAATCAGAATCTCCAGGGGTGTGGCCCAGCAATCTGTATTTTCAACATTCTCCCTCCTCTCATGACCTGACGATGAGCAGCTCAGATCCTGGGCTGGCATTTTGGAGCTTAATCATCTCATCCCCCTCTTCCTCCACCTGCTATATGAATCTACTCTTCAGGCTCCCTGATAAAGAGATGCTTGGCCTGCTTTTGTTTGCATATCTCCAGGGACAGGGAGCTCACTCACTCTCATAGTTACTAAGCTCACATCTGAACCCTGTAAAACACCCCAGTGCTGATCCCTGGACCCCTGCAGAAAGAACAGCTGCTCCTACACAGCTTGATTGGGAACAGATTAGACACCCGCTGGTGTGTGTGGGTGTG
This sequence comes from Dugong dugon, assembly GCA_030035585.1. NCBI lineage: Eukaryota > Metazoa > Chordata > Mammalia > Sirenia > Dugongidae > Dugong > Dugong dugon. The sequence goes on along the minus strand of CM057476.1, from coordinate 25,759,420 downwards.
TCTGAGTGTCTGTGTGTGTGTCCGCATGTCTGTGTGTCTGCATGTGTCTCTGTGTGCGGGAGCTGGAGAGGTGGCCTGGGTTGTACTCTAAAGCATTTGGAAACTCTCATTCTGGTGGAGGAACAGTAATGGAGTTTCAAACACAGCATGCATTGCCACATTTGCATTTGAGGAGAGCCGGGCCAAGCCAGGGTCACTACCTGTGGTCTGTGGATTAGATGGTCTCAGGCCAAGTTCACTAAATTGACAGTCAGGGACTCCTAGACTCCAGCTCTGTCCTTGCCTTCTTTGTGACCTCATGCAATTCACCCAAGTTCACTGCATGTCTTAGATTCCTAGGACTGCTGTAACAAAGTTCCATAGACAGGGTGGCTTGTGAGAACTGACATTTATTGCTTCACAGTTCTGGAGGCTGGGAGTCCGAGATTAGGGTGTTGGCCATGTTGATTCCTTCTGAGGGCTCTGGGGAAGAACGTGTTCCATGCCTCTTTCCCAGCTTCTGGTGATAGTCAGCGATCCTTGGCATTCCTTGGCTTGTAGATCACTCCACTCTCTGCCTCTGCCTTTACATGATCATAGTCCTTTTGTGTATCTGTCTGTGTCTCTTCTCCTCTTGTATAAGGACACCACTCCAATTGGATTAGCAAGCCCCCTACTCCAGTATGACCTCTTGTTAACTTAACTGACCCTATTTCCAAACAAGGTCAGGTTCACAGGTGCCAATGGTTAAAAAAAAAAACCATGGCCATTGAGTCCAACTCATAGTGATCCTATAGGACAGAGTAGAACTTCCCTATAGGGTTTCCAAGGAGCAGCTGGTGGATTCAAAATGCCAACCTTTTCGTTAGTAGCCAAGTTCTTAATCATTTCACCACCAGGGCTCCAACGGTTAGGACTTCAAAAAACATATCTTTTGGAGGGACACAATTCAATCTATAATGCTGAGCTTCAGTTTCCTCTTCTGTAAAATGGGACAAACCAGAACTACTTCCAAGTGATGTATCAGACAGTGTTCCCTAGGAAAGAGAAGGCACACTTCAAATAACCAAAAAAAATTGCTGTTGCGTCGATTGCAACTCATAGTGACCCCATAGGACAGAGTAGAACTGCCCCACAGGGTTTCCAAGGAGCGGCTGTTGGATTCAAACTGTTGACATTCTGGTTAGCAGCTGAGTTCTTAACCACTGACCCTTCAATAAAGGGACTATTCACCAAGATGGGGAAGAGCGTAGGGAAGCCACTGAGGATGGTGCAGCATCCCTGGGATAGTAACAGTGGGGAGCTCTTTCCAGCCCTGCCTGAAAGGGAGAAGTAAGGAGGAATTGCTGGTACCTGGAGGGAGAGCTAAGTGTAGAAGGGCTCCTAGCAGGAGATGCTCAGGCCTTTGGGCAAGGTGAGAAGCCAGCCTGCAGCAATCCTGTGAGGAGGAAGATAGGGGAATAAATACTCCAACCTCTCTCTCGTCCAGCCCTCAGATCTCCTGCTGGGGCTCCCTATTGGCTGAACCAAATCAGAAGCTAGAGGTCAAGGAAGACTATTGATGCAGCCTACAAAGACTGCTTCCTGGCGTACACAGCAGAGGGATAAGTGTGGAGAGAGGATCCAAAGAGGCAAATGAACACTATTGAGCACAGCTGTGCTGAAGATTTAATGAGCAAGTGGCGTTCAGAAGCCAGCACATTCCTGACGCATGCATCAAGGGCTAAAGGGAAGGCCTCTCTGCTTCCTCACCCCAGCTGTCTCTGACCTTGACCAACACCCCAGACAGAATACCCAGCTGGAGTCACCTGGGGTCACACCCCTCAGGGACCAAGTGGCCGATCCTGGCTGCTGTACAGACATGGGGCATGGCTTTGCCAGGAACCGGGCAGGCTATAGCCAGGGGCCTCTGGGACTCTGTGAAATTCTGACTGCGTGTAGCTGCGAGCTGTCAAAATCAAGAGGCTGACATTTAACATGCAGCCACTTCCTATGATGGATAAATATTAAACACAGCACGACCAACAGGACTAAGTAAATATCTATTAGTCTCCGAGATGCAGTCTGCAGGCACAAGGAGAGGGTGTCCTAATTGTTCACCCGTCTGGTAATATTAAATAATCATCTCACCAGACCTCAGCCAGGAAGAGCAGTTGCCTTGCTTGGTTGTTTCTCTCTCTCTTTTAATTACAACAAGCTGAATAATTCTAAGTTTTTTGAGAACAGGGAAAAGAAAAAATAACATTGGGAAAACTAAGCATTTCCATGAGCTGCCTTCAAAGACAAGAATATAAGGTAAAACTTCCAAGCGACCTTCTTGTTGTTGTTGGGTGTCGTCAAGTCAATTCCGCCTCATAGAGATCCATGTGACAGAGTAGGCTGGAATCTTTATGGAAGCAGATTGTCAAGTCTTTTCTCCCATGGAGCTGCTGGGCTGGTTCAAACCACCAAACTTTCAGTTAGCAACCGAGTGCTTAACCATTTGCACCACCAGGTCTCCTTGCCAAGAGACTTTAGAGATGGTCTTATTCAACTTATCACCTTGTAGGTCTTTAAAAATTTATATACAAGGGCCAAGGAGGAGGGTTGATGCAAAAATGACCCATGAGGCCAGGCCTAGCAATCTAGGCCTTCTCGTTCTCTTCTCTCAACATTGAAAAGTCTTATTATATACACAGACACCCACATACACTCACACACACACACACACACACACACACACACACACGTACACACACACATACCTTGGCAACAAGCTACAGGGCGCGGAATGAGCACTATTATAAATTGAATTGTGTCTCCCAAAAGGAAATGTGGAAGTCCTAACCCTTGTACCTGTAAATATGACCCTGTTTGGAAATAGAGGTTTCTACTATTATGTTAATGAGGTCATGCCAGAGTAGAGTGGGTCCTAAACCTAATTACTTCTGAGCTGTGGCTTATAAAAAGAGCAGAAGAGACACAAGCATCACACAGGGAGAAGACAGAAGCCACATGAGGACTGTCTACAAGCAAAGGAACGCCAAGGATCGCTGGCAGGCCCCAGAAACTAGGAGAGAGGTCCACAGAATTTTGACACTGTTGAGACCCCAGTTTGGACTTTTAGCCTCCAGCACTGTGAGAAAATAAATGTCTGTTCTGTAAAGCCACCTGCTTGTGGTATGTTTTGTTATGGCAGCCCTAGGTAACTGAGACAAGCACCATGTGTTCAGTCAACCCACATGTGTTCACTAAGCACTACTACAAGAGAGATTCTCTCCTAGGCCCTGAGCCAGAAAACCAGGCAGTAATCCACTGTTAGCTACTGCTGCATAACAAATTGTGGCATTGGTGGTTCAATGTTAGAATTCTTGCCTTCATGCAGGAGACCCAGGTTCAATTCCCAGTCAACGCACCTCATGTGCAGCTACTAACTCGTCTGTCAGTTTGTCATGCTGTGGTGGTTTGCATGCTGCTATGATGCTGGAAGCTATACCACTAGTATTTCAAATACCAGCAGGGTCACCTATGGTGGATAGGTTTCAGTGGAGCTTCCAGACTAAGATAGACTGGGAAGAAAGGCCTGGTGATCTACTTCCAAAAATTAGCCGATGAAAACCCTATGGATCACAATGGAACATTATCCAATCTACAACCAATCATGGCAATGGCATAGGACTGGGTAGTGTCTCATTCCATTGTACATGGGGTAACCATGAGTCAGGGCTACCTTGACAACAACTAACAAGTAACAAGTTACCATAAATTTGGCCTAAGACAACACACATTCATTAGCTCACGTTTTTTGCAGGACACTAGTCTAGGCATAGCTTATTAGGTCCTCTGCTTCTTGTTCCCTCATGAGGCTGCAACCTAGGTGTCACCCAGGGCTGTGGTCTCATCTCCAGGCTTGACAGGGGAAGGACGTGCTTCCAAACTCACCTGATGGTGGAAAGAACTCCCTTTCTTGAAGGCTGTAGGAATGAGGGACTCAGTTTCTTTCTAGCTGTTGGCTTGAGGCTGCTCTGAGTTCCTTGCCACATGGGTTTCTCCATAGGACAACTCACAACAGGGCCACTTGTTCCATCAAAGCCAGCAAGGGAGAACGTTACGTAGAAAGATGAGCATCACAGTCCTATGCGACAACTGTGGATGTGACATCCCACCATCTTTGCCATATTCTGTTGGTTAGAAGCAAGTCACAGGTCCCACCTACACTCAAGAGGTACAAATACTAGAAGGCGGGAGTCCAGGGGGCCACCTTAACATTTGTCCAGCACACTGGGCAATGGAGCTTGCATTCCAGTGGGGAAGGCAGACAACTCCTAAGTAGAGGAAGAAAATAACTGTGCTGACAGCTCATTGGCCACAGCATGCCACATGGGCAATCCAGAGTTAGGGTGGTGGGTGCTGCAATGTTACATAGTGAAGGGCATGGCGGCAGGGAGAGGTGAAGATTTGGGGTCATTATTCCAATTGAGCACCATAGCACTGCGCTGAAGAGAGCAAGTCAACTCTTGGCTGGTTGAAGTCTACACAAGACACTCACTTTAACAGGCCTCCTCTGGTTTGAGCAGTTACTATTAATTCATAAGGGACATGTCAAAAAGATGGTGGGTATCTCGGATTCAGCAATCCCACCACCAGGAACTTTTCTATCCTAAAGGCGTCACTGGGCAGTGGATGTGTGCACAAGGATATTCTTCATGGCAGGGGAAAGGAGAAGGAGGCTGGGTGAGAAGGTGAGGCCTGGGCTGTGACTCAGGAGGATGAGGTGATGGGGAAGAGCAGCACGTGCAAAGGCCCAGGACAGGTGAGGAGTCCTGATGTTCATGACCTTGCCACAAGCCCTCCCTGCCTAGCTCTCTTCTCCAGCTCTCCCACTCCTTTCCCTCTGCTGCCCCCTCCCTCCTCCCTCCTTCTAGAAGTATTGGTCTTCTGCTACCCTCAGCCCTACCTTCCCTAACTGACACTTTCCCTCCCCTCCCCCTAACTTCTCAAATCCTCTCCCATAGGTCATATGGGCTCCCGCCATTGCAATTGGATTCCAAATACAGTCCCTGATTGCTAGACTTGAGCTATTACAGAGAAGCCACCAGGACCGCCCAGGGGTCATTTCATTTTCCAGAACTGAGCCAATCTGTGCAAGGGCAAGAGAGGCTGCTGGAAAAGCACTTTGAAAGGGGATCAGCCAATATTCTAAGAGGTATGTGGCAAGAGGGAAGGGAATGACCTGAAGGGATTGGGAGGAAGCCTGGGACACAGGAGCAGGGGTGGGCTTTGAAAGCAGATCTAGCTGGCTTTGCCTGGCACCACCATTTACCTGCTTTGCAACCTTGGGCACGTCACTCACCTCTCTGAGCCTCAGTTTCCCTGTTACTGAGAATGACGCCTAGCTGCCAAGGTCATCCAGATCTATGACTTGCACCATGCATGACACATTGAAATTGGATATACTCGGCAAATGGTACCAGATAACATTGTTGTTGTTTCCACTAACCCCCCCCCCTTTTCCTGCCTCTTCTAGAACTAAACCACATGGCCAAAGCAACTCAGCCAGGGCCCAAGCTTCTGCTTAGCATGTGGCAGCCACTGTTTTCCCCAGACCCTCTTCTGAATTTTAGATTACAGGTTTGATTGAGGATTCAAGGTATTAGAACGTAAGCACACAAGTAGCTGTATCTGGTTCCTGCTTGTGTATCCAGGTTTTCTGCCCCCTGACCCCACCCCCTCCCGTGGACTTCACTGTATAGTGCCTCCACCTGCCCACTGAGGCAGCCCAAGCCAGCTTACAGGTCGGGAGTAGGGTGGTCAGGCAACCCACACCTGGGTGAAGCCAGGCCTGTGTTCATCCACGGATGCACACATTCATTCCTTTGAGAAACATTAGCTCAGCACTTGCTGTGTGCAGATGGTGTGCTGGGCATGTGGGTCTCAGTGCAGAATGGCCAGCCCCAGAGCCTGCCCTCAGGAACTTAGCACATTAAAGACTATGATGATTTAATGACAGCTCTTTACTCAACATTGCTACAAGCACTCTCCATGTATTTTCTAATTTCCTTCTCTGCCACATGCCCACACTTCTCCAGATCCCTACCTTGGCTGCAGGCAGAGCTGGGTCCTCTAGGAGAGAAGGAGGCTTTTTCCAAAGAACAAAGGTGGCAAGGAACATCCACATGAGTCACCTCCCTGTGCAGAACCATGTGCTCAGACAGGCATGAGTAGGAAGGAGAGACTGACAGAGAAACCCACAGTGACTTCTCACTGGGAGGGAACACTTCTCAGCTCCACATACCCACCATGACCCCAGAGGGCTGGGGCAGAGTCTCTGGGATCTGGACAGTGGCCTCTGGTCAGCTGTCAGTGGTTCTGTGCTGGATGGTTATTACAGCTTTGTGGGTGAGAATTAGCATAAAGCTGATTCCCAGAAGGTGGAGATGAATCGTATCCCTGCTTGCCCAGTTCTGCATCAATTTTGTCACCCGCCGCCCACAAAGCACTCTCTCTCTGTCCTTAGCCACCTAGTCTAGGTCAGATCTTACAAGTTAAGAGGTCACGGTCCTTGGTTCCTTGATTTGCTGGAACAACTCACAGAACTCATGGAGTATATCGTAATTATGACTACTGGTTTCATTACAGTAAAAGGATACAAATCAGGGATATCATAAGGAAGAGATGCATGGGCAAGGTCTGAGAAGTTTCCTGGCACCGAGCTGCCACGTCTCAGAAAGAGCATGTCACCCTCCCTCCACCAACCAGAAAACTCTCTGAGCCTTTGTAGCTTTTAGTGACCAGTCCTGCATGGTGGAAATCCCACCTCCTGAGGCTAGTTGATATGGACCTCCCAGTTGGGTCTTTTCTGTTCTGGCCAGTGCCCTCTGTCAGCACAAATCTTCAGGGGTTGTGTGGAAGTCCCAGGCCAAGGCACCCAATTACTCCAAGAGTTATTTCTCCAGAACCAAGGACAAAAGTCACCTTACTTAGGGTAAAACCAAAAACCAAACCCATTGCCATCAAGTTGATTCCAACTCATAGCGACCATATAGGACAGAGCAGAATTGCCCATAGAGTTTCCAAAGAGCGTCTGGTGAATTCAAACTGCCAACCTTCTGGATGGCAGATGAACGCTTAACCACTGCACCACCAAAACTAGGTCCTTAACCCAACAATGGCACATGACGTCACTTTTCACTTGGGGACAGTGAGATGAACATTAGGAACTCCCTCTCTCTGCCAGGCCGTGGGAAACAGAGGTGGGTAGAGAAGTGTCCAGCCCCACTGAGAAGAAACCAGGCGTGTGAACTGGTCATTACAATGCAGAATGACACAGGTGATAATAAACACCTGGAGTGTCCAGTCATGAACCCATTTTGCAGAAAAGGAAGCTGAGATGCCAAGAAGTTAAGAAACATATTTTCATTCCCGTAGGAAGCATGAGGTAGGATGGGCAACTTGAACTCAGGTCTCCCTGATGTGACAGGACAAGACCTTAACCAATGAGCCACCAGCAACAGTTGCCCTGGAGCCGAGTCTGATTCATGGCAGCCCACGTGTGTCAGAGTAGAATTGTGCTCCATAGGGTTTTCAATGACTAATTTTTCTGAAGGTGCCTCTGGGTGGACTCAAACCACCAACCTTTTGGTTAGCAGCTGAGTAATTAACCATTGCACTACCCAGGGACTCCAATGAGTGAGCCACAGTGTCTCCTGTGTATGTGCTAAGTGTAGTTGGGTCTTGGGAGAATGAGAGGGAATTTGTGTAGTCCCCATGCTCAAGTGGATTCAAGTTGTCAGTAGCAGGGGTCTGTAATCACGTTTATTTTTTAAATTCTTTTTGATTTCATTGGTTTTGACATATGTATACACTTGTGACCACACTCAAGATAACGAACATATCAATCACCCCCCACAAAGTATCCTTGTGCCTTTGTGATCCCTCCCACCCTCAACTCCCCATCCCCACTCCCCAACACCAGGCAACCACTGGTCTGCTTTCTGTCACTGTAGATTAGTTTGCCTTTTCTAGATTTTTTTCTGAATGCAGTCATACAGCATGTAATCTTTTGTGTCTCTCTTCTTTCATTCGACATAATGTCCTTGAGACTCATCCACATTGTGGCACGTATCAATAGTTCACACCTTTTTATTGCTAAGTAGTATTCCATTGTATTCCATGTACAGATCACCACAGCCTCTTAGTCCATTCACCTGCTGATGGGCATTTATATTGCTTGCAGTTTCGGCTATTACAGACACAGCTGATATGAACATTGGTGTACAGTCTTTGTATGGGCATACGTTTTCAATTACCTTGAGTGAGTTGCCAGGAGTAGAATGGCTGGATCAAATGGTAGGAATACGTTCAGATATTTAAAAAACTGCAAACTGTTTCCCAAACAGAACCATTTACATTCCCAACAGCAATGTATACAATTTCCAGCTTCTCCATATCCTTGCCAACACTTGGTATAAGGAGCGTTAAATTTTGGAATTTTCACTTAAAATTTAAAAATTTTGAATTTTAATTTGCATTTTCATAATGATAAATGATGTTGAACATCTTTTCATGTGCTTATTTGCCATCTGTATGTCTTCTTTGGCAAAGTGTCTATTCAACATTTTTGCCAAGTTTTTATTAAATTTTTATTTTGAGATAAATGTAGTATCAATTTTGAGCATGCAGTTGTTGGCCATTTTTTAACTGGGTTGTTTGTTTTCTTACCGTTAAGTTTTGAGAGTTCTTTTGTATTCTGCTGAGAAGTACTTTGTCAGATATATGATGTGCAAATATTTTCTCCCTGGATATTTTCGTTTTACATTACATTAACAATTTCCTTCAAAGAGCAGAAGTTCTTAATTTTGATCAAGTCCAATTTACCAACATTTTCTTTTGTGAACTATGATGTTGGTGTTGTATTAAAGAACCTTTTGCCTAACTCAAGGTCACAAAGGTTTTCTCCTATATTTTCTTCTAGAAGTTTTATAGTTTCAGGTTTTATATTTTGGTCTTTGATCAAGTTTGACTATTTTTGCATATGGTATGAGGTATCGATACACTTTTTTCATATGGATTTCCAATTGTTCCAGCATCATTTATTGGAATACTATCCTTTCTCCACTGAATTGCCTATGCACCTTGGCAAAAACCAATTGTGTGGGTCTGTTTCTGGACTCTCTATTCTGTTCCATTGACATATTGGTCTATCTTTTTGCCAGTCCCACACTGTCTCATTTACCATAGGTTTATATTAACTTTTGAAATGCAATAGTAAGTTCCCTTCCAGATTTGTTCTTATTTTTCAGAGTTGTTTTGACTATTCTAAGTCCTTTATTTTTCCATATGGATTTTAGAGTCACCTTGTCAGTTTCTACCCCAAAAAAGCCTGCTGGGATTTTGATTGGGATTATGTTGAATCCATGGATTAATTTAGGGGAAATGGGCATCTGGACAGTTTTGAGCCTTTTGATCCATGAATGCAGTATATCTTTCCATTTATTTAGATTTTTTTTTTTTTAATTTCTCTCAACAATGTTTTCTGATTTACAATATACAGGTCTTCTCCAGATTTATCCCTATTTTATATTTTCTCATGGTATTGCAAGCTGTAGTGTTTCTTTTTAATTCCAGTTTCCTATTGTTCATTACTAGTATATAGAAATACAATTGGTTTTGTATACTGATCCTGTATCCTGCAACCTTGCTGAACTTACTTATCAGTTCTAGTAGCTCTTGTGTAGATACTATATGATTTTCTAGATAGGCAATCATATTGTCTGTCAATAAAGGTGGTTCTACTTGCTTTTCAATCTGGATGAATTTTATTTCGTTTCCTTGCCTTATTACACAGGTTAGAACCTCCAGAACAATTTTGAATGGAAGTACCAACATTAAATATCTTTGCCTTGCTCCTAATATTAAAGGAAAAACATTTAGTATTTCACCATTCAGTATGACGTTAACTGTAGGTTTTTCATAGATGCCCTTTATCAAGTGAAAGATGTTCCTTCCTGTTCCTAGTTTTATTGGGACTAGATGGTGAATTCTGTTCAGCGCTCATTCTGTGACCATTGAGGTGATTATACGGTGTCTTTTTTTTTTTTACTTTGTTAATATGGTGAATTACACTGATTGATTTTTGAATGTTAAACCAAGCTTGCGTTCCTGGGATAAACCCCATGTGGTCATATATGTTGCTGGATTCAATTTGTTGAAATTTTGTTAAGAATTTTTGCATGTATGTTCGTGAGGGATATTGGTCTGTACCGTATTTTTATGCAAATAATGCGCACCTTCTATGCTTGTTTGCCAACCATGCCCTCCCCTCCCCTGAGGTATTTCATCAGTGTCACTGTGTCAATTTTTTGTTTATATGTTAAGCTGTAAAAAAAAAAAAAAAAAAGTATAGCAAGCTTATGAAAATACCTTGTCAGGGGAGGGCATGGTTGGCAAACCAATGTAGAAGGCATGCATTATTTGTGTAACATACAGTAATTTTCTTTTCTAAAATTAGTGGTTTTTTCTAATTTGAGTATGAAAGTTATTCTAGCTTCATAGAACAGTTATGAATTTATATTATTTCTTCCTTAAATATATGGTATAATTCATCAGTGAAGCCATCTGGACCTAAGTTTTCTTTGTGGAAATATTTTTAACTACAAATTCAAATTCGATTTAAATACAGGACTATCTGGGTTAACTTTTTTAGTCTTGAGAGAGCTTTGACAGGTTGTATCTTTAAAGGAATTTGTCCATTCCATCTAAGTTGTTGATTTAATTGGCATAAAGTTGTTCATAATCTTCCTTATTATCCTTTTAGTATCTTACCCTTTTTATATCCTTTTAATATTATCCTTTTTACATCCTTTTAATCACGGTAGTGATATCACCTTTCTCATTCCTGGTACTGATAATTTATCTTCTTTCTCTCGCGCTCTCTGCTGGATCAGTATGCTAGAATCTTTTTTCTCCCCCCAATTCTATTGATTTCTTAAAGAATCTGCTTTTGTGCCCATCTATTTTCTCTATTATTTTTCTCTTTTCTATTTCATTGATTTAAGACCTTTCTTCTTTTCTGATATGGCATTTAGTGTTATAATTTCCCTCTATATTCCCCTCTATATATCTTACAAAATTTGATATGTTGTGTTTGAATTTTGATTCAGTTGAGAATAATTTCCAATTTCCCTTTTGATTTCTTGTCAGATTCATGGATTATTTATTAGAGTGTTTATTTGTTTCTAAATATTTTAGATTTTCTAGATATATTTCTGTTACTGATATCTAGTTTAGTTCCATCATGATCAGACTAGACTTTGAATGATTTGAACTATTTTAAACTCGTTTAATAGCCCAGAATATGGTCTATCTTGGTAAATGTTCTGTAGGCACTTAAGAAACAAATACATTTTCTTGTGTTGTTGACTGGAGTGTCTACAGGCCAATAAGGAAAAGTTGGTTGTCAGTGTTGTTTAAGCCTTTTATATTCTTACTAATGTTCTGTCTACATGTTCTATTAATCATTGAAAGAGGGGTGCTGAAATTTCCAACTATAATTATGGATTTGTCTATTTCTCCTCACAGTTCTATCAGTTGTTGATTTATGCATTTTGAAGATCTGTTATTAGGTGCGTAAGTGTTGAAAACTGTTATGTTCTCTTGCTGAATTGCCCCCTTTATCATTATGAAATGACACTCTTTCTCCTTGATAACATTCTTTGTTTTAAAATTGACTTTCTTTGATATTAATATAGCCACACGAACTTTCTTTAATTAGTGTTGTTGTTGTTAGGTGCCCTCAAGTCGGTTGTGGCTCATAGCAGTCCTATGTACAACTGAAGGAAACATTGCCTGGTCCCGTACCATCCTCACATCTGTTGCTAATTTTGAGCCTATTGTTGCAACCACTGTGTCAATCCATCTCATTGAGGGTCTTCCTCCTGATAACATGTCCAAACTAAGTGAGATGAAGTCTCACCATCCTCCCTTCTAAGGAGCATTCTGGCTGTACTTTGCAAGACCGATTTGTTCATTCTTCTTGAAGTCCATGGTATATTCAGTATTCTTCACCAAGACCATAATTCAAATGCATCAATTCTTTCTTGGTCTTCCTTATTCATTATGCAGCTTTCACATGCATATGAGGTGATTGAAAATACCATGGCTTGGGTCAGGCACACCTTAGTCCTCAAGATGACATCTTTTAATTCGTGTTAGAATAGTGTATTTTTCAATACTTTTACTTTTAACATATTTCTGTTTTTATATTTAAAGTAAGTTTCTTGTAGGTGGCATATAGATGGGTTTTGTTATTTTATTCCTATCTGACACTCCCTTTTTAACTGGATATTTAAATAATATATATTTAATGTGATTAATGATGTGGTTGAGTTTAAATCTACCCTCTTACCAGCTTACTATGTATTGTCTATTTTCTCATCCATTCTTTGTTTCATTTTTCCTTTTGTCAGCCTTCTTTTGGATTTATTGGATTATTATTGAACATGAATGTTATGAATTATTGACTATCAGTGAATTATGATTCATTTTATCCCCTTTGTTGGCTTTTGTGTTATTATAGTGGTTGCTTGATTGTTTATAGTATACATCTTTAACTTATTACAATCTACCTTCAAACGATACTAAACTACTTCATATACTGTACGGGAATCTTTCAACAATATATTTCCATTTATCCTCATCTGACGTTTATGTTGTTGCTGTCACACATACACTTCTATGTGTGTTATAAGCACCACAATACATTACTGTTATTTTCACTTTAAACTGTCAATTATCATTTAAAAGATTCAAAATTATTTTATATTTATCTATTTGGTGACCGTTTGCAGTGCTCGTCATTGCGTTCTGTACCTATAATCCCCACCAGTATTATTTTCCTTCAGCCTGAAGGACTTTCTTTTAACAAATCTTTTAGATTACACAGGTCTTTAAAACAATCTTTATTTCACTTTTTTTTTTGAAAGATATTTTCCCAGGATATAGAATTCTAGTTTGACAATTTTTTGGTTTTTTTTTTCAATATTTTAAAGGACCTGCTACTTTGTCTTCTGGCTTTCATTGTTTCTGACAAGAAGTCTGCTGTAGTCCTTAAATCTGTTTTTCCTCTGTATGTAAAGTTTCTTCCTTTCTTTCTTTCTTTTTGTCCCCTTCCTCTAACTGCTTTTAAGATTTTATCACTGGTTTTAGACATTTTATTTTTATTTGCCTTGGGGTGGTTTCTGTATGTTTCTTATGCTTAGAGTTTTGAGATTTTTGAATCTGAGGGCTTTTCATTTTCATCAACTTAGAAATTTTTCAATCAGAATATCTTCAAATGTTTTTTCTCAGTTCCCCTCCTTTCCTTCCCTCTAATAACTCATGTATTTGGCTGCTTATGATTGTCTCACAGTGTCTAATACTCTAGTCAATATTTTAATTATCTTTTTTTCTGTGTGTTTGATTTGGAAAGTTTCTATTGTTATGTCTTCAGGTTCACTAACCTTTTCTCCTGCAATGTGTAATCTGCTGTTAATGCCATTCAGTATATTTTTCATCTTAGGTTATGTGGTTTTCATTTCTAGAATTTTGGGGGTTTTTTTGTTTGTTTTTTCCTCGTACCTTCCATGTCTCTACTCAACATGTTCCATCTTTCCTCTAGGTTCTTAACTAACTATGTGGAATATAGTTATAAAAGTTTTGATGTCTTTGTCATTTCAATTGGTCGATTTTCTCCTCATATTTTATGTTCTTGTTTCTCTGGTAATATCTTGATTGCATGCCAGCTATTTTAAATTTTACCCTTTCGAGTTCTGGATATTTTTGTATTTCTATAAGTATGCTTAAACTTTGTTCAAGGATGCTGTTAAGTTACTTGGATATGATTTGACCCTTTGAGATCTTGATTTTAAGGTTTGTTACCCGGGACCAGAGAAATGTTTGGTTTAGGACTAATTATTCCTCACTACTGAGGCAAAAAAGGAGCCCTGGTGGTACAATGGTTAAGCACTAGGCTGCTAACCAGAAAGTCCCAGGTTTGAACCCACCCAGCAGCTCTGTAGGAGAAAAAGGACCTGGCAATCTGCTCCCATAAAGATTACAGCCTAGAAAAACCTATAGCACCCTTCTACTCTGTCAAACTGGGTTGCTCTGAGTTAGAATCGACTTGACAACACAAAACAATTGGGGCAAAGAAGGAACACTGGTGGTGCAGTGGTTAAGCACTCAGTTGCTAACCAAAACGTCAGCGGTTCGAACACATCAGCCACTCCATGTGAGAAAGATGTGACAGTCTGCTTCTGTAAAGATGACAGACTTGGAACCCTATGGGGCATTTCTACTCTGTTCTATAGGGTCACCATGAATTGAGATCCACTCGAGGGCAATGGGTTTGATTTGTCATTTGTTTGTTTGTTTTGACTGAAGCAAAACTTTTCTGAGAACCCTCACCTGATGGGACAGGTGCAATTCCTGGATGTTGTTCTTTCTAATCCTTTCAGGTACTTCTTCTCCCTTATCTCAGGTAGACTGCTCATGAGCATGTGCTGATAAGTACTCTGCTAAATATTCGTGAGTACTCCTTGGCAAATCTCTAGAGCTCTTGTTCTGTGTAATTCCCCCCTCTCTCCTCTCTGCAAACTGTAGCTGTCTTGGTCTCCCTGGACACCCAGCTTCTTCTCCTCAACTCAGGGAGAACAGCACAATATATCTGGGTTCCCCCTCTCAATGCCATGGCCTGGAATCTCTCTCAAGCAGTAAGCTGGGGGAATTGTAGGGATCCCTTCATTTATTCACCATCTTTCTGGGATTGCTGTTCTTGGCTGCCTGATGTCTAAGGACTTGAAAACCACTGCTTTGCATATTTTATTTGTTGTTTTAATTTTTGCAGGTGAGAAGGTAAATCTAGGCCCTGTTATTCTATCTTGCCGGAAGCAAAATTCCCTATATAATCAAGTTTTGATAAAAGAAAGAATATGAAGAGGGGCTATGAAATTGGGGGTATCTATGGATGTATCTATATTGTTGTTGTTCTTCTTCTTGTTGTTAGCTGCCATTGAGTCAGCTCCGACTCACAGAGACCCCATGCACAACAGAACAAAACATTGCCTGCTCCTGCACCATCTTCATGATCATTGGTGTGCTTCAGTCCATTGTTGCAGTCATAGTGTGTTTTGAGAGCCTTCCAACCTAAGGGGCTCATCTTCCAGCACAGTCTCAGACAATATGCTCTGTGATTCATAGAGTTTTCCTTGGTTATTTTTGGAAATAGATCACCAGGTTTTTCTTCCTAGCCTGTCTTAGTCCGGACGCTCCACTGAAACCTGCCCACCATGGGCGACACTGCTGGTATTTGAAATACAAGTGGCATAACTTCCAGCATCATAGCAACGTGCACAGTACAAAACTGACAGACAGGTGGTGGTATTCTGTACCAGGTCCTCCAGTCTTCCCTTCACACAGACCATCTCATGGGACTTTCTCTCCAACACACAGTGGTGGTGATGCTATACTTATTTTACAGAGCAGGTAACAGGTTCTAGGACTTTGAAGGAGCTGTCCAAGGTCACAGAGCAGGGTTTTGAGTCTAGGTCTGCCTCATTATACTCGCCCTCCTATCTCACCATTTTGCTTGTTCACTCAACAGCTAGCCTGGATGAATGAATAAATGAATAAATAAAGTGAGTAATAGGACGAGATGAGTGAATGCATGCCTGAGCTTAGCACACCTTATACATCTCTCCATTTCTCACAAATAGACAAAAACACCAGTGCCAGAGGAAACACCTGTAGATCATCTTGACCCATTTGGGAAACTCAAGGAAGGCAAGGAATTTACCCAACACCACACAGCCGGGGAGCTGCTCTGTTTACCACATCAGGAATCAGCCCTGAAAAACATTCCTCTCCCCTTCTGTGTGTGTGTGTGTGTGTGTGTGTGTGTGTGTGTGTGTGTGTGTGTGTTCAACTGAGGTTAATAAAGCAAGACCAGCATTCCAATAATATACGTATGTATATATAATATTTAGCTTTACAGATGTATCCAAGTATGTCTCCTTCACCTAGGCTTGCAAACACTCGAGTTTTATTTGGACAAATTAGGCTTGAGTGCATGGTGGAGCTCTGGATGAGGGGAGAGAGGTCAGAGCTAACAAGGAGGAATAAAGCAGGGACGCTCGGGAAGGCTGTGTCGAGGCTTCTTTAGAAAACCTTCTTAGTCCACTTCCCTCTGTCGCCGGTAACTTACTCTGGAAGGCTCTTCTCCCAGACTCATTCTGGGCTACTCACACTCTGTCCAACTTGCTGGGACTGTTTTCTTTAGAGACGCGTTCAAAGGCAAAACCATTAAAAAGAACTTGCATTAAGGGGCCTTTTCAGTTCAGGCGAAGAGGGAATAAAATCCAATCTGGCCTCCAACAGTGTATTAATTAAGACTCTTTCTGTTATAACTTACAAAAACTCGATTCATACTAGCTTAATAAATATATATATGTACACACACACACACATATATATAGGTTATATTTATATATATACATATTTTACATTATACATGTATATATGGAAACCCTGGTGGCGTAGTGGTTAAGGGTTCGGCTGCTAACCAAAAGATCGGCTGTTTGAATCCACCAGGCACTCCTTGGAAACCCTATAGGGCAATTCTACTCTGTTCTATAGGGTCGCTATGAGTTGGAATTGACTCAATGGCAACGGGTTTTTGGTATATGTATGTGTGTGTATATATATAGATAGGTAGATCGATAGATATTTGTGGATTGAATTATGCCCCCCCAAAAAATGTGTGCTGAAATCCTGTCCCCCATACCTAAGAAAAAGTCTATGGGTGGCACAAATGGTTTGCATTTGACTACTACCCTAAAGGTTGGCATTTTGAACCCACCTAGCAGCACCTCAAAAGAAAGGCCTGGCAATCTGCTTTCATAAAGGTTACCCTATGGAGCCATTCTGTTGTGTAACACTTGGGGTTGCCATGAGTTGGAATTGACAGAAACGGGTTTGGTTTTTCGTTTTACGGTACCTTGTGCGTATGATCCTATTTGGAAATAAGGTTTTCTTTTGTTACATTAATTAGGATATGCCAGTGTAGAGTGGGTCCTCAATCTAATCACTTCTGAGTTAGACAAAGAGCAGAAGAGACACAGAGACTCACACAGGGGGAAGACAGAGGACATGTGAGAACCTGTTCACAAGCAAAGAAATGCCAAAGATGACCTGCAGACGCCAGGAACCAGAAGACAGGCTCACAGAAAGAGTCGACACAGCCAAGACCCTGAGTGGGAGTTTTAGCCTCCAAAACTGTGAGAAAATAAATTTATGTTCTTTAAAGCCACCCACTTGTGGTATCTCTACTATGGCAGCACTAGGTGACAAAGATATAGATATGCCAATCCAATGCTGTTGTCGTTAAGTTGATTCCGACTCATAGCCACCCTATAGGACAGACTAGAACTGCCCCATAGAGTTTCTAAGGAGCGTCAGGCAGATTCAAACTGCTGAGCCTTTGATTAGCAGCTGCAGCACTTAACCACTAGGCCACCAGGGTTTCCGGGTATAGATATGGGTGTACCAAAAACCAAACCCATTGCTGTAGAGTGGATTCTGACTCACAGTGACCCTATAGAACAGAGCAGAACTGCCCTGGTAGGGTTTCCAAGCAGTGGCTGGTGGATTCAAACTGCTGACCTTTTGGTTAGCAGCCAAGCTCTTAAGCACTGCATCACCAGGTCTCCTATATAGGTATAGATAGATATATAAAATTTGTTTATATAACTGGGATGTCCGGGGTGGGTGGGGGGAGGTGGACTACTTTCAGATACAACTGAATCCAGCTGTTTTTTTCCTTTTTAAAAATAACATTGTTATTGCTGCAGTCACTTTAGAAAAACCTAAAAATAATACTAAAAAGTGGGAAAAACATAAAAATCATCCAAAACCTGTCATCCAGAGATCACCAGCCTTTGGTTGAGTTTTTTTTTTTTTTTTAAATCCTTAAGATTGATAGGTATGTAAATATTATAAATCCTAATGTTTGTCTTTTTTTATGATTCTAAAATCAATAACTACTCATGGTAGAACATCGGAGAAACAGAGAAAAGTATGGAGTGAAAGTAATCCAAATCCAACCAGCAAAGAGATTGTTTTTATTAACTGTGTGTGATTTGTTTTTTAACTTTTCATGATCTTTTGTGGGGGTGTGGGATATTCAAACTAAGGTAACACTAACATTGGATCAGTTATGGATCCCAGGGAGAAGGCAACAGGTTGAGGAGTTTGATGTCACCTAATATCTATCACTAAGGAGCCCTGGTGTGCAGAACAATTCATCTCTCTCGATAAAAAACAAGTCCAATGAATCAGGTCATTCAAAGCCAGTTTTAAATATTTGGAAATTAATTTCTCCAGTTCCTCAGTAGTAAAAGTGGCTCTCGTGCTGATCTCTCAATCTTTGATTTTGTGGACACAGAGCAGGCCCTTTGGTTTCACTCTTCTCTCTCTACCTTCCAGTGAAGGCCCCCACCACACCACCACCCATGTAAACCTTCCACCATTGCTGGCAAGTGGTGGGGCAGAATGGTTGTGTTGTAAGTAAGCGGTCCTCAGTACGGCCAGGTAGCAGGATACGGGGGGTTAAGGAGAACTTCTGAACCCTGCCGTGTTGTGTTCACATCCAACAACAGCCCAGAAGCCTCACTGACTCTGAGCTTCTTTATTGGCACCATTAAAGAACAAATTGAGCCCTGATTGTGTTTATCTGAAAGGTAAACAAATACTTCATACTATCATGGGCTTGTATTTGGACAAATTTGGCTCAGGGATGCGGCAGGAGCTACGGCCAGGAAAAGCTTGCACCATTCTTTTAAGGACTGTTGCTGGGAAAGAGCTGGTTTAAGAACTGGATACATCACAGCTTCCCACTGGGCATGTACGAGCTGCTGGTAGGGTATACACAGGCACAGCTTTAAACGGCCCTGACCCACGGAATGAGATCGCCCTTCCGCAAATCCCTTTCGGTTTTTCTGATTAGATCTCACTGGTACTACTCTGTTTTTAACACCTCTCTAGCACTTGGCTAATCTCCCCTTTTTAACAGCAAGCAGTCTTCAAACACAGAACTTTCAGCAAGAAGTGGTATGTGGCCAGCTGCACGTAATAGCGTATTATTACAGTATTTCACCTAATCTAAGGTGCCATTCATTTTTGCAAGATACACTTTTTTTCCCCTACCCCTCAGAGCGACAAAAAAAAAAAAAAAATGAAGTAATTGTAATAGACTATTCATTGTAAGTTAAGGAGCCTTGGTGGTGCAATGGTTACCCACTCAGCTGCTAACCAAAAGGTTGGCAGTTCGAACCCACTCAGCAGCTCCACAGGAGAAAAACCAAGGGACACGCTCTTACAATGATTACGGCCAAGAAAACCCTATGGGGCAGTTCTACTGTCTCTCACGGGGTTTCTATGAGTTGAAAATTGACTCAATGGCACCTAACTGCAACAACTTTCGTTGTAAGTTACATCCAGTTTCAAAGTTGCTAAAATGTAAATTTTAAAAAAGAAACAAATAAATAAAAACTAACCGAAAGCAAAAAAAATACATCCTATTAAGGGTGAAATTCAATATTTTTATCATTTTTATATTCATGGCTGCCTTCTATTTATGGCTACTGATGAAGGTTCCATGGAACCATTTCATTTACAATTGCTACATAAATTAGCTTTTGAAATAGTATGTTTAAAGAAATTAAGTGGATTGATTTTTTTAAAAAATGTTTAAGCAAATTATAGCACGAATACTACAGATGCTACAAGGATATTTATGAGTGACTTGTGACCTACCTGAGGAGTCTCCTGTAACTGGAAAGACCCTAAATAACCATTTTATTCATTTCCACCTTTCTGTCATATGGGGAAACTGAGGCCTAGAAAAAGAGAAGAATGTAATGTAATTTCACCGAGTTTGGACCCAATCTCCAGAGTCCAGCAGAATTGTGTGTTACTATGTGCTCCAGCCCAGGTTAGAAGCCAACCATGCAGTGTTTCCCTCAGTGCTGTCTCTTCTTCTCTCCTTCCTTCCCAGGACTAGATTTTCAGCCATGTTGTTCACTAAATTATTCAGATGGAATCTTTTGCTGGGTCCAAACTAAGAAATGTTTCCAAACTAAGAAAGGGTTGGTGTGCAAGTCCTTTTTTATCATCATTTAGTCGTTCTCAAGTTCTGAATTTTGATTTCTTTGTTCATTTAGTAGAATACATCTTCAAGTAATTTTTTCAAGAAAGGCATATGAGAATATGCTTTTTCAAATCCTTAAGTACGTAAGAATGTTTTTTTCTGTTATTTTAATACATTAAAAACAGTTTGGCTGGGTATAAAATTCTTGAGTCACAACTTTTATTCTTTTAATATTCTTTTTCTTTGGGGGGATTTATTGTAGCAGAGGAGAAATCTTAGTCTTCTGAAGGTAAAATTATCTTTTTAATATTTAATTTTTCCTATCTAGATTCTCATAGGATTTTAAATTTATCTTTGGGATTCAAAACCAGAATTCATCTAGTTATAGTAATCTTTTCATTTTTTTTTTTTTCCTATAATGTGCTGAGGCATTTCAAGATACATTCTCAAGATATTTTAAACTCTGGGATGTTTCTATCGTATCTTTGATTAATGCTGGAGCTATAATGCTTACCTCTCAGGGTGGTTATAATAATTAAAATTTCTCCTATAAAGCAACTAGGATTATGCCTGGCATCCATTCAGTGCTCAACAACCTTTAATTCTCTTTCCTGTATCCTTCACAGTCATTCCCTATGATATTTGGAATTCTTATTTGGATAAAGTTCATATTTATTCTTAAATTGGTGTTGCTCATGATTATTTTCACTAGATCCCTAGTATTAGGCCCAAGACAGGACACTTCATGATCTGCCTGGAGCACATAAGAAACTTCCACCTCAGTGAAAGGGGCTTTGAGAACTGACCTGAATCACTAGGATAACACCAGATTTTTCATCTCATACAAACTAATGCCGGACTCTCATGAAATGTTTTGAGAATGAAAATATACTTTCTGAACTTTCAGTGAGTGAGAAGGCATGAAAATTCTGCAACTGATAAATTTGTTCTTTCTACAAGTGCAACTAGGCTTGATAAGCAAATGTAAACAGGATAAAAGAGTATCTCTTAAGAGAGGAAGAACTTTTTTCAAGCAGTTTTTAAAGACCTATCTACAAATTGCTTATATGTCAATTATAAATCAAGTATTCTAGAAACACCCATTGATAAATGATTTTTATGCAGTTTATAGATAACTTGAGAGAGCTCATTCACAAAATGATCTGTGCATTAATTACAAATCAAACAACTTAAATATATACATATACAACTGGTATATGTGCTAATTACAAAAGACACTTTAGGTACTCTCATTTACAAATTAAATATGTGCTTATTTCCCACTGAGTAATTTATAAAATTCTATGTTCTGATACTTTATGCTAATTACACAGCAAATAATTTTAAACATACATTTGCAAATAATCCATGTGCTAATTACATAA
Source organism: Dugong dugon (assembly GCA_030035585.1). Lineage (NCBI taxonomy): Eukaryota > Metazoa > Chordata > Mammalia > Sirenia > Dugongidae > Dugong > Dugong dugon. The sequence goes on along the minus strand of CM057476.1, from coordinate 25,737,895 downwards.
CAAACACTTTAAAAACACTAATATGCAGATGATTTATGTGCTAATGACATATGAAATACCTTTGAAACACCCAAATAAAAATGATTTATGTCTAATTACACACCAGGCACTTCAGAAACACACATGTGTAAATGATTTATGTGCTAATTACACCAACATTTAATTTCAAAAATGTCTAACAACAAATTACTTGTATGCTAATCACAAATCCAAACACTTGCAATTGATTTATGCACTAATTATTAGGTGTTCTTATCTGTTTCCTTTAAAGGCCCACTGTCATCAACAGATTGACAGTTCTCTTATGGTTGGTACTTATTATGAATATAAATAAAATGTCCAAGTCTGCAACGCAAAGGTTTTTAGGACCTTCTCTTTATCCTCCCCACCTTCCCTAATCCTGAGAGATTATTGCAGTCTGATTACTTTTTGGGGTGCTATGAATCTCAGAAGAGATCTCTTCTTAGAGCAGGCTCGGCAGGTATTATCTGGGGCAAGGGTATACTCTTCCATTTGTGTGGGGCCTTCAGAATAAATTAATAAATGAAGTATAGATGCTAATTAGCCACTCAGTCTATGTAGCAATCTTTCACATTCAAGGGGATTATTGCTGTCCTCTATTTTTGTTGTTATGTTAGTTAGCTACCATCAAGTTGGCATGGGCGACCCCATGCAGAATGAAACACTGACTGGTCCTTTTCCATCCCTGTGATCACTTGCAGATCAGACTGTTGTGAATCATACGATTTTCATTGGTTGATTTTGGAAATAGACCATCAACTCTTTCTTCCTAGTCTGTCTTAGCCTGGAATCTCTGCTGAAATCTGTTCAGCATCATAGCAACATACAAGCCTCCACAGCCAGACAGATGGCTTGCTGGCCAGGCCAGGAATAGAACCCAGGTCTTCCACATGGAAGGCAATATTTCTACCACTGAACCACCAATGCCCTCGTCCTCAATGTACTTCTACACAAACTTCATTATTTTATCTACCAAGACCACTCCAAACCCATTGCCATCGAGGAGATTCTGACCCATAGCAACCCTGTAGGACAGAGTAGAACTGCCCCATAGGGTTTCTAAAGCTGTGATCTTTACGGAAGCAGACCGTCACATCTTTCTCCCATGTGGCGGCTGGTGAGTTCAAACCACCAACCTTTCGGTTAGCAGCCCAACACTTAACCACTGCACCCGCAGGGCTTCTTACCAAGACCACTACTATTTCCTTATGCCCCCTCTGGCCCATGATAGCTGACAAAAGGTTTTCACATTCATTGTCTTATTGGATTTGCATCTCATAGAAGAGGGAAGAATCAAGAATACAGATTAGAATTCTCAATTTTGCAAATGGGGAAACTGAGGCTGCAGGTAGCAAAGCAGTACTTCTCCTGCCAGACCTAGCTCCAAAGTTTGCCAAACTCCACTGCTAATGCTCCTTCAACCACCGGCCTCCATTTGGCATTTGACCTCAAACTCTGTCATCCTCCCAGAAGTCTCCAGAACCAAAGTTCCAACAGTGCCCAGAGGCCGCAATGTCTCTTACTACCCTAGCGGTCCCATGTGCTCAGGGCTTTCTCAGGTCCCTGGCTTCTCCCTCCACACCACGCTAATATTCCAAACCAGATTGCCCCCCTCCACCCCTTCACGCTTCTCACCTCTTTAAGAGTGAAAATGTATATCCCAGAGATTGCGGCTTAATTGACTGATTAATAACAGAAAACCTAATTGAATGCTCCTAGCTTGTATGTAGGATGTCTTAATGTTAGAGCCTGGGGAATAAACGCACAGTGGGAAGTCTGAACTGCAGCACGAGCACGAGCACTTTCAATTTAAGAGTCAATCTCATTATACAAGAAGCTGTTCCCTTTATCCCTCTGGAAAAGCTGGGGCTCTCTCTCCCCAGACTCCCCTCTTACCAGCATCCTGCAGCTTGGGCCTGTCTGTGGAAGATGCAAATGTAAGGGCGGGTCTCTCTCCCTCTCCTTCCTTCTGTCTCTCTCTCTCAGTGGCTCTTCCGATAGATAACTTGCTCTCTCGCTCGCTCTCCCTCCCTCCCTCCTCTTTATTATTTGTTCTCCCGGCTGCATATCTGAGCAGCTCAGTAAATATGCATGAGATGCAATTGTGAGGGCTGTGAGGAGCACAGACATGGGCCCTCAGAGGTGATGTGTAATTTGGCACTGCCAGCCAGCGCTGAGGGATGAGGGAGGTGGTGAGACTCTGCCAGTCAAGCCTCCAGCTACAGCCTGCTCCTTTCAGAGCTCTCCTTCAGGGCTGCCTTCTGGGGCTCAGAGGTGGAGGTAGACTTCCGGGCTGGGCTCGGAGTGATATGGAAGGGCTCCCTGGACCCCAGTATGGTCCTCCTGACCTGCTAGTCACAGCATCTCAGAGGCCGTGCTGGAGCCTTCTGGGCGTCTCAGTTTAGATCTCTCCTAGACCTCTCCATCTCTACCTACTCAAACTCAGACTCATGACCTTGTACCTCTATCCAACCCCTTGTTCTCCTTTAGCCTTCTCCATCTGGTGGAATGCCACCAACACAAACTGAAGACCTAGGACATGTCCTTGACTCCTCTCCTTCCCTCACCCCATGCCCTATCCATCTCCAACTCCTCCTATTGTTCTAACCCCCAAACACCACATCCCCTGTCCCACGTTTCCTTCTTCTCTTTCCTGGACCTCCACCCCAGCCTCCAATGAGTCTCCCTGCATGGACATTTATAACATGGAGCAGTCCACGCGAAGATGGGCATCACAGAGGTCACAAGAGCACCAGTGGGCCACCCAGCACTGCCCAGGATGTCAGGAGGGAGCTTCTGAGCCAAGACTTAGAGGTGAACATACGGTGGCTGGATAAATTCTATGTGTTAAAGCACTCTCCAAGTCAGTTCTAGAAAGTGCTGTCAGCTCTTGCTCCTCAAAGTGTGGCCCGTGGACCAGTAGGATCCGGGTTACCTGGAACCTTGTTAGAAATGCAGAATCATGGCTCCACCTACACCTACTGCATCTGAATCGGCATTTTAACAAGATTCCCCTGGGAGAGCACATTCATGCAGAGAAAGGGCCAGTCTAGGTGTTTCAGAAGGAGATGGGGAGCCAGGAGAACTGGGAACAAGGAGGTCCCCTCTGAGGGACTGAATGTCCCTTTATCGTGGTTGCAAACACTTGTCGGCATCCAGCCCAGCATCCCCGCTCTACCCCTACTAAGCCCGGGTAACCAGGTCTCAGAGAACAGTGTGTCTACTCTCACCTTCCTGACCCCACAGCCTTCCCCTGAACAGGTGCATGAGCCTGTGCTCTGGGCAATTAGAGCCACTGATTGGAAAATGGTCTGTGTACCTGCGACAAAGGAAGACTTCTCTCTCTGAGGCCTTGGACAAAGCAGACTTCCAAGGCAGCTAATTGCCTGATAGGTAGCAAGGCTCTCACCTACTGGGCCTTTTAGCTCAGTTAATAAAGCAATTTGCCTGCCTTTCTGTCCTCCTCTTGTTGTGATTTCTTGGCTGACATGGGTTTTACAGCACATGAAAGTTATACAAAGCCTGCTTAATCCAAGGTTTAGTGATAAGAGGGAGCAGGGCAAGGACTCATACCCCTCCTCAGCTCCTCACCAGGTCAGGACCAAGGCCACTGCAGAGCTGGACACCTGGGAAGAGGCGTAGGGCCCTGCTTTTCGGTCCCTGGATCCCACAGGGTGAGTGACTTAGAGGCCTCAGTCTTAGCTTCCAGCTCAAGCTCTGACCCTTGCTAGCTGAGTATACTTAGCAAGTTACTTAACCTCTCTGTGCTTCAGCTTTCTCTTCTGCGAAGGGCATAATTGCACACAGTTTGTGGGTTATCCTAAGAACTAATTTAAATAAAATTATGTATGTAAAGGGAGCTTAGTAAAATGTAAGGCTCTATTTAAATGATAGTGGTTATTTTCTTAGGCCAGATAATTGATATTTGTTGCTGTTATTAGGTGTCCATTGAGTAAATTTTGGCTCATAGCCACCCCATGTGACAGAGTAGAGCTGCCCCATAGGGTTTTCTAGGCTATAGTCTTTACAGGAGGAGCCCTGGTGGCACAAAGGTTAAGTTTTTTGCTGCTAACCGAAAGGTTGGTTATTAGAACATACCAGCTTCTCCACATAAAAGATTACAGCCTAGGAAACCCTATGGGGCAGTTCTACTCTATCAATATAGGGTCACTGTGAGTCAGAATTGACTCGACAGCATACAGCAACAACAATCTTTACAGCAGCAGATAGCCAGATCTTTCTCCTAAAAAACCGCTGGGTGGGTTCTAACCACCAACCTTTCGATTAGCAGCCGAGCACTTAACTGTTGTGCCACCAAGTCTCCTTAAACGATATTTAATGGGGCATTTTTTATTTCAAAATACTTGCACTTTAACAACTAGAGTGACCACATCTCCCAGTGTGGCCAGGACTGAGAGATTCCTCAGGACTTCCAGTGCTACTACAGTCAAGATAATTTTGGGACAACCAGGGCAGCTGGTTACCCTGTTAACACCTCCGGGCCTGGTTCTGTTTCAGGCACTGGGAATACAGCGTGAAGAGCAAGGCCCAGAGCTCATGGGTCTGAGGTCTAATGGGGGGAAAGAAAAGAAACAATTAAACAAAATAATTAGATGTGAGGAGTGTTACATTGGAAACAAAGACAAAACTGCAATAGGGTAGCCCAGCAACTCCCCTGCCCCCTCCCCCCTCCCCCGCCCCAATCTCTGTGAAAATTCTCGAGATGGGGAATGCTCCTGAGTGGCTGCATCTCTGGTCCCTTGTGGGGGTTAGGACTCCTAATCCCAGCCTCACAGCCCTATATCTGCTTTGATCCCAGCATGCCGCTTTCATGTCCGCTTCTTTTATAGCCTGGTTTTGATCTCTGTCTTTGTTTCTGAATTCTGGGGATTTTTCTTCACTTGCCAGGGTAGGAAAGTTTTTATAATTGTGTTTAATATTATATTGTATCCAGAATTCTATGTGTTTGTAGTGGGAGAAGAATCAGTCCGCATTAGCTCAGTCAACTACGTTGCTGAAAGTCCTCCATGATCTCCTTTTTTAAAAAACAAACTTTTAAAAATCATAGCATAACACACATATGGTAAAAAAGGCACACATTATAGTGCACCATTCAACGAATGTTCACAAAGTTAACACACCATGTACCTAGCACCCAGGTTAAGAAATAGAACATAATCAGCAGCCTAGAAGCTCCCATACCTTATAAAGGTAACTCTTATCCTGTCTATTGACACCACATATTAACTTTGTCTGTTCCAGATCTTTAAAATGGAATCATACAGTGTGCTCTCGTTTGTGCCTGGCTTCCTTCATTCAACATTGTGTTTGTGAGATTCATCCGTGTTCTTACATGTAGTTGTAGATCATTCATTTTATTACTATGTAGTATTCCATTGGTGGCATGGCTGCTACCCAAAAGGTTGGCAGTTAGAACCCATCCAGTGGTTCTCCATGAGAGAAAGACCTGGAGATATGCTTCAGTAAAGATTACAGCAAAGAAAACCTTACAGGGTTGTGCTACTCTGTCACATGGGGTTGCTATGGGTTAGAGTCGACTCAACGACACACAACTACAAGTAATCCATTGTTTTAGTGGTCCATAATTCATGTATCCATTCTACTACCGATGGGCAAGTAATGGTTATATCAAATATTGTTGCTACAAATATTTGATGAGTACACATATCACTTATGTTGAACGTATGGTCTTTTCTATGGTCTTATACGCATGTGAAAGCTGGACAATGAAAAAGGAAGAGAGAAGAAGAATTGATGCATTCGAATTATGATGTTGGCAAAGAATACCGAATATGCCATGGATTGCCAGAAGAACCAACAAATCAGTCTTATTAGAAATACAACCAGAATGTTCCTTAGAAGTGGGGATGGAAAGACTTTGTCTTGTTTACTTCGGACGTATCATCAGGAAAGATCAGTCACTAAGAAAGGACATCGTGACTGATAAAGTACAGGGCCAATGAAAGCGTGGGAAACCTTCAACGAAATGGATTGACACCTGTTAGCCTCAACAATGGATTCAAACACACCAATGATCATGAAGAAGGCATCAGACCAAGCAATGCTTCATTTTGTTATACATGGAAATGCTTAGAGTCAGAGCCTGACTGGAGGACAGCTAACAACCACAGTCCTTGAAACGGAATTGCTGGCTCATGGGTCAGCAATGTGGAGATCTATCTGCTAAGCTCCTCCTTGCCTTCTCGTAAATGTCTGCTTCCCCACCTCTTTTCAAGTCTTTGAGGGCCATGTCGTTATTCCCTGCTATATGCCTAGTGCCTTGCACACAATAGGCGCTCAATAAATGCTTGTTGAAAAAGCAAAAGAACAAATGAATGAACGGGTATGTGACAAGAGGCCCAAATGGCACATTCAGGCTTGTTTATTGATCTGCCCCCACCCATGCCTGGACCTAGAGTCCCCAGCCTGTGAGAGCCCTAGGGGCAGCAAGCATGGCTGCTGAGCAGAGTGGTTCCCGCAGCCAGCGTGGCACTTTATGCAGACATCCCTAATGCCTGTCCCTCCCCTTTCCATTCAGGTCACCCCGTACCCCAGCTTCAGCCCCAAACTGCTTGACTTTCAGGCACCCAGGAGCCCTCACCTCCGGAAAACACAATCAGACGTGTTTTCTTTGCTTAACGGAGAGTGTTAGGGAGCCTGGAAAGGTGTTTTTGTTCCCAGTCTTCTATCGTCTGGATTGCTGACAGCTCTGGGAGAGGAGGTAATTTCCCTCTGAGCTAATCAATATGAGAGCCTCAAGGAGCCTCACGCCAGTGTCAAACACAGAGTTTTTAGCATCAAAGTGCTTACAAGACCTCAGTGAGTTCTTTTCTTTTTTTGCCTGTCAGGTTGGTAAGGACACTGTAGCTTCCATACATACCAAAGCCACAAAGTGTCTACTTCCTGAGTCCTCGGCCATGTTCCCAAGGAAACACGTACATGTGCACAAGTGTGTGCGTGTGTGCTTTTGTGTGTGTGTGTGTGTGTGTGTGTGTATGTTACAGAGGGAGTCAAGGGGTGGGGGAAGACAGGCAGGGGAAAGAAAGCAATAGACTGAAAGAGAAAAGAGAGACAGAAGAATGACAAGGTAGGAGAAAGAGAGAGAGAGAGAAGGTAATAGTGAGAGGTAAGGCAAGAAGAAGAGAAAAGAAAAGAAAGATTGAAGAAATGAGAGGGGAGGAAGGAGGAGAGATGGGAACAGAGAAACAATGGAGAAAAAGTGAGGGAAACAGGAGAGGTAGCCAGAGAAAAAACGAGAGAAAGAAAGAAGCAAAAGATTAAGAGAAAACAGTCGGAAAAAGAGAGAGAGGAGAGGGGAAAAAAATAGAGAAGGGATTCAGAAGAAAGAAGTGAGTGGGAAGAGAACACGGAGACAGAGAAAGATTAAAAAGAATAAAAGAAAAGAGAGAAGGGAGGTGCTTCCAGGGCCCGGCTGGCAGACTCAGGACACACTAGTTTTCTCAGGACCTTTAAGTCTGGTAGTTATTGGGCAGACCCCAGACCCTGAGATCCAGACAGCAGGGAGGTGCCCACGCCCCAGTGAATTCGAGTTCGTGGGTGATACAAATGGTTAACACGCTCGGCTGCTAACTGAAAAGTTGACAGTTCGAGTCCACCCAGAGGTGCCTTGGAAGAAAAGCCTGGTGATCTCCTTCCGAAAAATCAGCCACTGAAAACTCTACGGAGTTCAGTTCTACTCTGACACACATGGGGTCATTATGAGTCAGAATTGACTCAATGGCAAATAGTTACTGGTGGCTTTTCAGAATGGAATTAGGACAACTTGAAATGTGGCTGCAAATCCACCCTGAGCTCCCCAGAGGCCCCAGAGAGAAGCTGAAGTCAAGAGGACTTCAGGCTTCACTTTTCTGAGGGATCATAAGTGTCGGTGAGAAGGCTAGGCCCATCCATACCTTCCACGGCCCAGGACCCAACTCAGTCCATCTGTTTCCTCATCCCCATCCTGACTGAAGCCAAAGGACACTTAACCCTCAGAGTGAAGGTGGCCTCTAAGCTTATAGGGGATCTAATGCTGTTTCATTTGCCACATATGGCCTTCAGATTATTTCAAGAGCATGCTATGCTCCTATTTGGATGATCTGAGAGAAAGATACTTTGGCATAGCCAACCAGTTGCCATTGAGTCAACCCCGGTTCCTGGAGACTCTGTATGTGTCAGAGTAGAACTGTGCCCTATAGGATTTTCAATGGCTGATTATTTAGAAGTAGATTGCCAGGCCTTTCTTCTGAGGCACCTCTGGGTGGACTCAAATCTCCAAACTTTTGGTTAGCAGCTGAGTGCCTTAACTCTTTGCACCACCCTGGGACCTGCTCTGCCATAGTTGTTGTTCCAGTTAAGTGCCATCAAGTCGGTCACAACTCATAGTGACCTTATGTACAACAGAAAGACACACTGCCTGGTCCCAAGCCATCCTCACAATCATTGCTATGTTTGAATCAATTGTTGCTGCCACTGTGTCAATCCATCCCTTTGAGGGTCTTCCTCTTTTTCACTAACCCTCTACTTTATCAAGCATGCTGTCCCTCTCCAGGGACTGGTCCCTCCTGGTAACATGTTCAAAGTAAGTGAGACAAAATCTCGCCATCCTTGCTTCTAAGGAGCATTCTGGCTGTACTTTTTCCAAGACAGACTTAGTCATTCTTCTGGCAGTCCGTGGTATATTCAGTATTCTTCGCCAACACCATAATTCAAAGACATCAATTCTTCTTTGGTCTTCCTTATTCATTGTCCAGGTTTCACATGTATATGAGGCAATTGAAAATACCATGGCTTGGGTCAGGTGCACCTTAGTCTTCAAGGCGACATCTTTGCTTTTCAACACAGCAAAGAGGTCTTTTGCAGCAGATTTGCCCAATGCAATACGTCCTTTGATTTTTTGAATGCTACTTTTACGGACATTGTTATGGATCCAAGTAAAATGGAATCCTTGACATATTCAACATTTTCTCTGTTTAACATGATGTTGCTTATTGGTCTAGTTGTGAGGATTTTTGTTTTCTTTATGTTGACTGTAATCCATACTGTGGTCTTTGATCTTCATCAGCAAGTTCTTTAAGCCCCCTTTGCTTTCAGCAAGCAAGCTTGTGTCATCCGCATGTAACAGTTTGTTAATGAGTCTTCCTCCAATCCTGATGCCACTTTCTTCTTCACATAGTCCAGGCTTCTCAGAGTATTTGCTCAGCATACAGGTAATGACTAAGTATGGTGAAAGGATACAACCCTGACTCACACCTTTCCTGATTTTAAACCATGCAGTAACCCCTTGCTCTGTCTGAACTGCCTCTTGGTCTATGTATAGGCCCTGCATGAGCACAATTAAGTGTTCTGGAATTCCCATTGTTTGAACTGTTATCCATAATTTGTTAGGATCCACACAGTCAAATGCCTTTGCATAGTCAATGAAACTTAGGTAAACATCTTTCTGGTATTCTCTGCTTTCAGCCAAGATTCATCTGACATCAGCAATGATATTCCTCCTTCTACGTCGTCTTCTGAATTCAGCTTGAATTTCTGGCAGTTCCCTGTTGACGTACTGCTGCAAGCATTTTTGAATGATATTCAGCAAAATTTTACTTGCGTGTGATATTAATGATATTGTTCAACTATTTTCACATTCAGTTGGATCACCTTTCTGTGGAACAGGCACAAATAGGTATCTCCTCCAGTTAGTTGGCCAGGTAGCTGTCTTTCAAATTTCTTGGCATAGACAAATTAGTACCTCCAGCGCTGCATCCATTTGTTGAAACATCTCAGCTGGTATTCAGTCGATTCCTGGAGCCTTGTTTTTCTCCAGTGTCATCAGTGTATCTTGGACCTCTTCCTTCAGTACCATCGGTTCTTGATCATATGCTACCTCTTGAAATGGTTGAATATCAACCGATTCTTTTTGATACAGTGACTCTGTATTCCTTCCATCTTCTTTTGATGCTTCCTGTGTCATTCAATATTTTTCCCATGGCAAAATCCCTCAGTATTGCAACTCGAGGCTTCAGTTTTTTTCTTCAGTTGTTTTAGCTTGAGAAATGCTAAGTGTGTTCTTCCCTTCTGGTTTTCTAACTCCAAGTTTTCGCACGTTTTGTTACGATACTTTACTTTGTCTTCTTGAGCCATCCTTTGAAATCTGTTCACCTCTTTTACGTCATCATTTTTTCCCCTCACTTTAGCTATTTTATGTTCAAAAGCAAGTTTCAGAGTCTCTTCTGACATCCATTTGGGTCTTTTCTTTCTTTCCTGTCTTTTTATGACCTTTTGCTTTCTTCAGGTATGATGTCCTTGATGTCATCCCACAACTCGTTTGGTCTTCCGTGATTAGTGGTCAGTGCATCAAATCTATTCTTGGCATGGTCTCTAAATTCAGGTGGGATATAGTCAAGGTCATACTTTGGCTCTTGTGGACTTGCTTTAATTTTCTTCACCTTCAACTTGAACTGCCACACAAGCAATTGATGGTCTGTTTTGCAGTCACCCTGGGCTTTGTTTTGACTGATGATCTTGAGTTTCCTCATTGTCTTCTTCCCACAGATGTAGTCGATTTGATTCCTGTGTGTTCCATGCAGTGGGGTCCACATGTATGGTCACCATTTACGTTGTTGGAAAAAGGTATTTGCAATGAATACGTCTTTAGTCTCAAGAAATTCTATCATGAGATCTCCAGCATCATTTCTATCAACAAGACCATATTTTCCAACTATCAGTCCTTTTTCTTTGTTTCCAACTTAAATTCCAATCATGAGTAATTATCAATGCATGTTGTTTGCATGCACTACCATTCGTCTGTCAGTCTGTTGTACTGTGGTGACTTTCGTGTTGCTATAATGCTGGAAGCTACACCACCAGTATTTCAAATACCAACAGGATCATCCATGGTGGACAGGTTTCACTGGAGCTTCCAGACTGACACAGACTAGGAAGAAGGACCTGGCAATCTACTTCTTAAAAAAATTGACCGGTGAAAACTTTATGAGTAGCAGCAGAACATTATCTGATATAGTGCTGGAAGATAAGCCCTTCAGGTTGGAAGGCACCCAAAATACAACCGGGAAAGAGCTACTCCCCCCGAAAGTAGAGTCAACTTTGATGATGTGGATGGAGTAAAGCTTTCAGGACCTTAATTTGCGGATATGGCACACTCAAAACGAGAAGAAACAGCTGCAAACATCCATTAATATTCAGAACATGGAATGTCTGAAGTATGAATCTAGGAAAATTAGAAGTCTTCAAAAATGAAATGGAATGCATAAAGTTTGATATCCTAGGCACTGGTGAGCTGAAATGGACTGGTGTTGGCCATTTTGAATCAGACAATCATACAGTCTACTATGCCGGGAATGACAAATTGAAGAGGAAAGACATGGCATTTGTTGCCAAAAAGAACATTTCAAGATCTATCCTGAAGTACAACACTGTCAGTGAAATGATACTATCCATACGCCTACAAAGAAAAGCAGTTAATATGACTATTATTCAAATTTATGCACCAACCACTAATGCCAAAGATGAAGAAATTGAAGATTTTTACCAACTACTCAGTCTGAGATTGATCAAACGTGCAATCAAGATGCATTGATACTTACTAGTAATTGAAATGCTTTGGCATACAGTCTCTATTAAATAATCATTTAGTGTGCTGTGTGAGGCAGGGTAGATAATAATTGTACATGGTCACCAGCTGAACTGAACATTAAAAAATACAGAGAAATCTGACTCACTGTCTTCTGTTTTTTCAGATAATATTTGCAACCCATTACTTTTGGAAAAAATGACTTCAGAAACTTCTCTCAAGAAATAAGAAGTTCAACATTTACCAAAAGCAAAGGTGAGAAGGCAGGGAGGGGAAGGGAAGCTAGATCAATGGAAACAGAACAACCAGAATGGAAACAATGAGAACGCTGGCACATTGTAAAAATTGTAACCAATGGAATGGAACAATTTGTATAAAAACTGTTAAAGGGGAATCTAATTAGCTATGGAAACCTTCACCTAAAATACAATAAAATATTATTAAAAAAATAAAAAGAATCATACTATAGGACTAATACAATGGGAATCCAAAAGAAAAATAAAATAAAATAAACCAGACCAAAAAAATACAATTAAAAAAATCACCATTGATGTTTGGGATCTCTGGCATTGGAAGTAAAATCTTGCTTGGAACTTTCCAGAAGCCTGGGCAAAAATAAAATAAATGGATTTTAAAAACAAGTTGCAAAACCTCTGTGAGAATTTTTACTTAATGTAATACTTCCTTACTCTGAACCCAGAAAGAAATGTGTCAAATGAGACTTTATTTAGAAGCCAAAGAATAAATTCATGAGCAATGTCTTCAAAGGAGCAAAATTCAGTCATGTTTATAATCACAGCACTTCAGTAAAGACAATTGTGCAAAAAGATACAGTTATGCTGTCTAATTCTGTTTCTAATCAGAAAAAAAAAACACAAAAAAACCTGTTGCCGTGGAGTCGGTTCCAACTCATAGCAACCCTGCAGGACAGAGCAGAACTGCCTCATAGGCTTCCAAGACTGTAAATCTTTACGGAAGCAGGCTGCCACATTTTTCTCCCATGGAGTGGCGTATGGGTTCGAACCACTGAGCTTTCGGTTATCAGTTGAGCTCTTAACCACTGCACCACCGGGGCTCATTGTTTCTAACCATTCCTTGCTAATTTGTTCTTTTTCTTCTTTTGTTTTGTTCTTAGCTACCGAACAATCCTCATCTTCTAATTTGCAAATTTTTTTTTTAGGGGGGTGCCTGAAGTTAAACAGTTAAGAAACAGTGAGAGAGATACCAATTTGTACCTAGGAGTAAATTTCTACTCAAGGATTTTTAATTATGTTTAATATAATTATGTTACTGTTTGTTGCCATCCAGTTGGCTCCAACTCATGGTGACCCCATGTACAACAGAACAAAATATGGCCGGCCCTTTGCTTTCTTCAGTTGCTGGTACGCTCCAGTTCATTGTTGCAGCCACTGTGTGTTTTGAGTGCCTTCCAACCTAGCAGGCTTATCTTCCAGCATTATGCTGGACAATATTCTGATGTGATCCATAGATTGTCATTGGCTGATTTTCAGCAGTAGATCACCAAGCCTTTCTTCCTAGTCTGTCTTAGTCTGGATGCTCTGCTAAAACCTGTCCACCACGGGTGAACCTGCTGGTATTTGCAATACCAGTGGCGTAACTTCCAGCATCATAGCAACACACAAGCCACCACACAACAAACTGACAGATGGGTGGTGGAATATGATTATAACATTTAACAGAATATGTAATTATATTGTTGCTGTTGTTGTTAGGTCAATTGTTGACTCATAGCAACCCTATGTGTTAAGAGTAGGGTAGGCTGTAATCTTTATGGAAGCAGATCTCCAGATCTTTCTTTTATAATACACAAAAATTTTATAATCATAGATAGATAATATATTATTTAAGGTTTTGACTACCTGTTCATTATGAAGAACTCAATTTGCAAAAAAAGAGAGAAAAAGGAAACTTTAAAGAAAAAACATACTAATCCTTCTACTAACCCTGCATGATGATAGAGCTCTTCGGCTGGGCAGACCACACACTCAAGGTACTCCCCTCCCAACGCCAGCCACACTGACCCCTGGCAGGGGGCACCAACTTCCTAAGCCCGGGGTCGTGAGAGTAGCAGCCCATTAATCTACAGCGGGTGTTTTACCTTTAATAACTCCATGGGGTAATTATGCAGGAGTTTGTCCAAGGCTTTTTTCAAACTACTTATACATTCAACACTTACCCAATTCAGGGAGGGGATGGGGGATGTAAAAGAGAGATTCTAATCTCATGAGATTTATTTTTTGTCCTAAAACGGCTTAAAGGGGAACAGGATGGGTTGGTGGCAAATCGTCCTGTATTGAGAGCCTGCTGCCTGCCAGGCGTCATGCTAGGGGCTTTATAAACAGCACCTCATTTAATCCTCATAATGCCCCTACATGGCGGGTATCACCATAACATTTCACAGATGAGGGGACAGACTCAGAGAGGTCCTGGCAGTCACCCAAGGTCACTCAGCCTGTGTGGATATGATTTTAAACCTGGTCTGTTTGCCCACAAAGCCTGATTTTTTGCATGCCACCAGGTTTTCTCCCAGTGCCAAGGACAACGACCCCACCTTCTGGGAGCTGAATGCATACGTGTGGTTTCAACCATTTTCTCCATAAATGGTCTCCCAACCTAGATTCTCCCCCTGGCCCTGCTCACTCCCTAAAGTCCAACTCATTTTCCAGGAGCTTCCTGGGTGGCACAAAGGGTCTGCACTTGACTACTAACCTAAAGTTTGGTGGTTCAAACCCTCCCAGAGGTGCCACAGAAGAAAGGCCTGGCAATCTGCTTCCACAAAGATTTGTTTTTGTTGTTGTTAGGTGTCATCAAGTTGATTTCAACTCATAGCCACCCCATGTGACAGAATAGAACCGCCCCATTGGGTTTTCTAGGCTGTAATCTTTATGGAAGCAGATCACCAGGTCTTTCTCCCATGGAGCTTCTGGGTGGGTTCAAACCACCAACCTTTCAGTTAGCAGTGGAGCACTTAACCATTGTGCCACCAGGGGTCCTCCATAAAGATTACAGCCACGAAAACCCTATGGAGCAGTTCTACTCTGTAACACATGGGGCCGCCATGAGTTGGAATCGACTCGACAGCAATGGGTTTGGGTTTTTTTTTTTGGTTCCAAAGGCAAAGGCCTATGGGAATGTGAGGCTAGATATTTCAGGGGTCTCCCAGCCCCAAGACTCCATGAAATACTCAAGAAACCACAAGGACGTTCATAAAAAGGCAATTTCTTCAGCACGCAGGGGGGATAAAAGCCACAATATTTTCCCATTCTTTTTCTTCCGAACTTGATGAAAACATAAGACCATCCACAGGCAGGAAGCAGAAAATGATCATTTCACAGCGGGCAGTGGCTGCGCCTGTACACAGGGCAGCATTTCACTGAGAGGGGTGTATCGGGCTGGTGCCTCTGAGGGACGGTCTCCATACTGCTGCCCAGTGGGGTCCCTTCCCCTCTGTGGGCCTTGGCTCTAGCTAGGACCCTCCTGGCTCCGATGGTCTCAGAGGCTACAAGTCACCTGGTTAAGCTTTACAGGTCCAGGTGAGCCATGTCTTTTGCTGTGGCCCCAACCCCCAGGGGTGGCATTAGGAGTTGAAGAGGCCGAGCAAACGCCTTCTGATTTCTTGCAGAAGAAGACGATCAGGCGATCAGAGTTCAAGTCCTGCTCTGCTGCTTACTAACTGTGTGAACTTGGGATAGAGTATACCTCTAGGAAAGAATACTCCTCCTGCACCTCATGCCACTGAGGATTAAGGGGAAGGCGCAGGCACCTGTCCCTGCATCAGACGAATCACTTGGGCTTCTACTTTGTTAGAGCATTTGTTGTTGTTGTTATTGCTGGTTGCTGTTGAGTGAACTCCAACTCAGGGTGACCATATGTACAACAAAACAAAACAATGTCCTGTCCTGTGGCATCTTCACAATTGAGTGCATTGTTGCTGCCACTGTGTATTTTGCATGCCTTCCACCTTCAGGTACTCATCTTGCAGCATGGTATTAGACAGTATTCTGTTGTGATCCGTAGGATTTTCACTGGCTTATTTTCAGAAATAGATTGTCAGACTTTTCTTCCTAGTCTGCCTGTCCACCATGCTGGTATGTGCAATACTGATGGCATATCTTCCAGCATCACAGCCACATGCAAGCCACCACAGTATGACAAACTGACAGATGAGTGGTGGGTTGGAGAATTAGGTTTCTGCAAAAAAAATATATATATATTTTTAAAAAGAAGAAAGTCTGAAATCAACTGTTGCCATGGAAGGAGAGCAGGATTGGAATCCACGGATCGTGACCTTGAGCAGGTCGCCCACCACTCAGTCTCCTCGCTTTGCTCTCCTGGACGTTAGAAATAGGAACATCCGCTTCGTTTTCCAGTTGGAGAAACACACGGAAACCATGCAGGAGCATGGCCAGGACTCAGTGCCTGGCCTTAGTGGGTGAGCAGATGGGTTCATTGCCTCCCCTTTCGGAGGATTACACCCAGCAAAGATGGGCTTATTCAATGGAAAGCTCAGGAACAGGAAGGGAGATGCCTTGGGCAGGTAGAGTAGGGGCATCGAGAGGGAGAGGGGCATTGCCAGGGTGGTCCTGCCTTTGAGCATGTGGTGGAAAGCCCTCAAGGGGAGAGTCAACAGGGCTGGCTCCATGGACCTGTAACCTCCGCAGTCGCTCAGGGCCCAGGGGACTTGGTCTCGTGCTCTGCTGTCACCATGTTGAAATTCTTAATTTTTGAACAAGCAGCCCCACAATTTCATCTTTCCCTAGGCTCTGCAAATTCAATAGCTAGTCCTGAGTCTTAGCTCGACATAGGCCCCACATGACTGCGTTTCAGCTTCTGCATCTATAAAATGGGTAGATTGCAGGGTGGCAGAATGATGATAATGGTGATGTGACCATCTTCTGAGGGCCTTTGAAGACTGTCCTAAGCACCTCCCTGCACCTGGAATAAATAGTTGTTAAGTACCCCAATGAGATTTGGACTCAATACCCAAATGCTCATATAGTGAGAGGTTAAATCATGGGGAATTGGAGCCAAGCAGACCTAGGTTCATATCTTAACCCTTCAACTGACTCACCTGTCATTGGGCCTTGGAAAAAATGCCCATGGTGTCTTCATTGATAAAACAGGGATGATAACAGTATCCGTTTTAGTTGTTGGAGTATGGTGTTGGCAGAGAATATTGAATATACCACGGACTGTCGGGAGAACGAACAAGTCTGTCTTGGGAGAAGTTCATCCAGAAAGCTCCTTAGAAGGGAGAATGGCAATACTCTGTCTCACTTACTTTGGACATGTTATCAGGAAGGACCAGTCCCTGGAGAAGGACATAATCGTTGGTCAGGCAGACGGTCAGCTGCAACAATGGGCTTGACATAGCAATGATTGTTAGTATAGTGCAGAACCGGACAGCGTTTCCTTCTGTTGTACTTAGGGTCACTATGAGTCAAAAATGACTTGACAGCACCTAACAACAACAGCAGGTTGTTGGGAGAATAAGTGAGATTTGGTGCGTTAAGCACTGTCCCAGGGACATTAATAAAGCCGGTCGCTGTCGAGACGACTCCAACTCATGGAGACGCCATGTTTGTCAGAGCAGAACTATGCTTCATAAGGTCTTCAGAGGCTGATTTTTTAGAAGTAGATCACAGGCCTTTCTTCTGAGACACCTCTGGATGGATTCAACCTCCAGCCTTTCAGTTAGCAGCAGAACATGTTAAACATTCTCACCACCCAGGGATGCCAATACTAACTGTTAACATTCATTCATTTATTAATTGAGCATCTACTATGTGCCAGGCACTGTGCTAGACTCTGAACATACGAAGGTGACAAGATAGACACAACCTTGACCCTTATGGGGCTCACAGTCCACACAGGGAGGCAGAAAATAAGCAAGAAAGCAAACACTGTGGGGTAGCTTCAGAGACAGAAAAGCACACTAATAAGATGAGAGAGCAAGGGCAGAGAGTGTGGGCTCTGCCGTAAGGATGAGGTTATTAATCATATTATGGTTCCTTCCATCTCAGAAATTAAACTCTTTATGAGGTAGAGCCAGGATTTCAGCCCCACTCCCAAAGTATCACTACCGTTTTCCAGAAATTTCCAGATGATTCCCTACAATTCTGCCAGCTGGAGGAGGTTCTGTGTCCCTCCCACCTCCAGGAGAGCAAACAATCCCTAAACCAAAACCAAACCCATTGTCATCAAGTCGATTCCTGCTCATAGAGACCCTATAGGACAGAGTGGAACCGCCCCATAGGGTTTTAAGGCTGTAATGTTTACAGAAGCAGACTGCCACATCGTTCTCCAACACAGCAGGTAGTGGGTTCAAAAGGCTGACCTTGCCCTATAAAACAAAACAGGACTAATGAGGCACAGCAGTCCAGGGACAATGGCTAGAAGGCAGAAGAGGACAGGAAAGCTGGTGATAGGGAACCCAAGGTTGAGTAAGGACAGTGTTAATGTGTAGTGGGGTTGTTAACCATTGTCATAGGGCTACATGTGTACTAAGTGTTTAATGAGAAACTGTTGTGTTCTGTAAACCTTCATCTAAAGTGAGAATAGCGGCACAATTGGAAAAGCGTAGTTGATGTCACTGAACTGTGCATGTAGGAATTTTTGAAACAGTGTATCTTTGGCTATGTATAGCTCACCAAAGAAAAGGTCAAGAAGGGAGAGGGTTGACATGTCATGGAGTTGTTAACCAATGTCATAAAACAATATGTGTACTACTGTTTAATGAGAAACTATTTGTTCTGTAAACCTTCACCTGAAGTACAATAAAAAAAATAATTAAAAAAATTAAAAAAAAAAAAAAAAGGCTGACCTTTTGGTCAACAGTCAAGCACTTAACCACTGAACCACCAGGGCTCCTTAAATGACCCCCAGAAGACCCCAAACAGAGCCCTGGCCCAGGAGCCCACAGACCCTACCTCAGGGATGGTGAGCCCTAAGAATGAACACAACGGAAAATGAACAAATTATCCTGATAATTTAAGAAGGGGGAAAACAGGCACCCAAGAAAAATGATACCCAGTAAGACGGTGGGTTTCTAATGAATGTGCAGGTAATGAAATAAACCCGTTCAGGCCACGCTTGGCCCTGATCTTCCCAGGCCCAGATTAAAAATGGAACATCTGTGATGATTTAATTTACATCTTAATAACAAACAGTCCTCGAGAAACCCGCAGATAAATGCCTTTTATTGCCGGCGTATCTTTTGCACTGCAGCTTGAATGAAAACTCTGGTAATTAATTGTTTTAAGCGATTCTATTGAAAAGTGGCTGCAAGTGCTGTGTGCGGAGTGTTTACGCGGCCCGGGCTGCAGACAGGAATACAGACAAGCCGGAGCGGGCACCCAAGGAGGGGCCTTATTTTTGCTCTTTTTTCCACATTCACTGCCTTAAAGACACGCAGCCCTTTTATTTATTTTTTCGAAAGGGGGAGACGCAAAGCCCATTAAAATTTCTCTTCCATTTTTTTTCCCAAGTCTTAACTGTCTGTCTTGGAATTGACAAACGGTTGTTCCCCTGTGTACTCCCAATGTTGATTTGATATTCTCCAATACAAACTAGGGGCATTTTGGACTGTGGAATTGTGACTACGTTGTGTCCTATGTCCAGCCCTCTGATTTCTTGTCTGAAAAGGGGGGTAATACCATTACTCATCATTTATTCCAGCCATTCACAGTCCCTAGAAGGTCATTGGATGTCGTGTCCATTTTGCCACGGCTAAATTGTACAGCCACCACCCGTCTGTCAGTTTGTGGTATTTCAGTGAATTGCATATTGCTGTGACGCTGGAAGCTATGCCACCAGTATTTCAAATACCAGGCAGGTGGACAGGTTTCAACAGAGCTTCTAGACTAATACAGACCAGGAAGAAAGACTTGGCGATAGGGATCTACTTCCAAAAATTAGTCAATGAAAACCTTATGGATCACTACAGAACATTGTCCAAGTCACTTGCTTTGGACACATTATCAGGAGGGATCAGTCGCTGGAGGAAGACTTCGTGTTTGGTGATGTGGAGGGCCAGTAAGGAAGACCCTTGGTGAGATGAGCTGGCCCAACAGCCGCAATGATGGACTCAAACGTGCTGGCGATCGTGAAGATAATGAAGGACCAGGCAATGTTTTGTTCTGTTGTACATAAGGTTGCCGTGAGTCAGCCAACCCAATGGCAGCTATGTAAGTTACACAAACTGAAACCTCGGTTGAAAAATTATTCCCCAAATATGAATGAAGCATCTCCAATATGCCAGGTCCCCAAGTGGCGCAAATGGTTTGTGCTCAGCTGCTCACTGAAAGGTTGGCAGTTCGAACTCACCCAGTAGCACCTTGGAAGAAAGGCCTGGCAATGCACTTACATAAAGATTACAGCCAAGAAAAGCCTAGGGAGTGCAGTTCTGCTCTGTAACACAGGGATCGCCCTGAGTTGGAATAGACTTGTAGGCAATGGGCTTGGGTTTTATTTTTAATATGCCGGGCACAGTGCTAGACCCAGAAGGTAGAGTTGTGGGCGTGATGAGAGGTTCCTCCCATCTGTAAAGCACACAGGTGGGGCAGTGAGGTGGGCGGGGTGCACGGACAATGAATGAACAATCAATGAGCGATCACCCGTATTCCTGGTTCCCAGCCCTGCCTGCACATTAGAATCCCTCGGGGAGGTTTTAAAACATACCCAGGCCTCCACCGACCCTTGGAGGTTCTGATTTAATTAGTCTGAGGTGGGGGCTGAACATTAGTAGTTTTAAAGCTCCCTGGGGATCCTTCTAGCAGCAAGGTTGACAATCAATACCAAAGCAAGTCAAGGACGTTTCCAAGGAAGCTCAGTGTCATGAAGGGAAGGAAAGGGGGTCTCGGGAAGGAACGTCTCGGGAGCAGTCAGGGCAGTCTCCTTGAGGCGGTGACATCGGTCGAGACCTCCATGGTGACAAGAAGGGGGCGGTGTGCAGAGCTGGGGAAGAGCGTTCCAGGCAGAGGGACCAGCATAGGCAGAGGTCCTATGAGGGGGTGCCCTGAGTATGTTTGAGGACAGAGAAGTGGGTGCTCCTGCAGAAAAGCTAAGGAAGGGAGACAGGAGATGAGGTTGGAGAATCCAAGAGGACCAAGGGAAGGAGCTGCATTTTCGCCAGGGGTAGTGGGAGAGCTCAGGCCGGGGAGTGGCGTGACTCAGTGCATCGGGCTGCTGTGTTGGACTGAGATTGGAAGGTAACAGTGCAAGGACAGAGGAATGGAGGAAGGAGGCCAGAGGGGAGGCCAGTGGGCGGTGGTCCCCATCAGGTCCTGGCGAGCGCCGGGGGAGGAGGGGAGGTGCTTTCTCAGTTGGCTGCCTCCTCTGCCGCCTCCTTCAGAAATGGGCTTGGCTGTCCCTCTCCGTCCCCTGGGCTGGGTCAGGACCCTGCCTTGTGTCCCCTAACCCCAGGTCAGCCCCATCACAGCCCAGGGCCCAGGGAAGTATAACTGCCTTTGTCTGTGGGGCCAGAACCTGGAATGGGAGGGGTCTGGATTCAAGATGCTGCGTAGGTCGTACCCCTTGATGAGCTTCTTGTCTCATCCTTGACTTGAGGGCCCTCTCTGTGCAAGGACCTCTGCCCACATTTGAGCCTTCCTAGTCCCTGACCCCAAGGAGCCCTGGTAGCACAATGGTATAAGTACTTGGCTGCTAACCAAAAGGTTGGTGGTTCAAACCCACCCAGTGGTTCAGTGGAAGAAAGACCTGGCAAACTGCTTACATAAAGATTACAGTCAAGAAAACTCTATTGGGCAGTTCTACTATGTAACACATGGGGTTGCCATGAGTAGGAATGGACTCAAGGGCACCTGACAACAACAGCTCCTGGCCCCACACTAGAGCCACCCACCACCGGGGATAAATGCATTCTGTGTCTGAAGAGGGGCCTGAGGGGGGCAATCCCTGGGCTGTTGCCGGGTTCCTAGGGAGGAGATGAGGATGGTGAGGCAGCTGCTGGGTTGTCATCTTCACCCCTTGCTTCTGAATATTTTTCAAACTCTATTTTAACTTCCAGAATATGCCTCCCATAAACAGATACTTTACAAAAGTAGAAATTCACCTAGTTAACAAACATATGGGGAAAAGGTCAGCTTCAATGGTAATCAGAGAAAAAGAAATTAAAGCAAGGAGGTACCATTGTCACCTAACTGGAAAAACTTTTTTTTTTCCTGTTACGGTGACTTGCAGATGGAGAGCAGGGTGGAGCGAGAAAGCCCCCTCCTTCCATGGAAGAAATGCGATGCTGTGTACCAAGAACTTTATACAGGCATGCCCCGGCCCCATACCTCCAGGTTCTGAGGGAATATTTTGGATTCCGAAAGAAAACACTGCCCACAGGACAATGCTCCCTGTAGCATTATATCAACCAAAAAAACCCATTGCCGTCAAGTTGATTATGACTCATAGTGACCCTATACAACAGGGTAGAACTGCCCCATAGTGTTTCCAAGGAGTGCCTGGTGGATTCGAACCACCAACCTTTTGGTTAGCAGCCGTAGCTGTTAACCACTACACCACCAGGATTTCTGTAGCATTATCTATGAGCCTCCAAAAGGGCAGTGACCTAAAGGTCTACCCAAGGGAGAACCAAAATGAATTATGACTTATCTATAGGGGAGTCTATTATGCAGCCATTCAGATGTCGACCAAAATGAATAACATCATGGAAACATAATCGTAACATAATAGTAATTGAACAGAAAAAGAGAAGACGCAAAATTACAGACGGAATATGATATCAAGTACAAAAAGAAAATAAAAGCAGAGGCAGGACAAAGACTCCAAAAACAACAGAACAATAAAATACCCTCTGGTTGCATTGATGGAAGTGGAAATTAAGGCATCTCGTCTGTTTGGTCTTGTGGTGTATGAGTGTGGTTTTTTGTGTTTTTTTTTTTTTTCCTATTACAGTGCATTCTTTTATTCCTTATAAGAAACTATTCTTTCTTCCCCCATCATTTCTCCCCTTTCCACATAGAGTGGTTGTTGTTCGTCCCCCTCAAGTCAGCTCCGTCTTGTGGTTTATGTACAACAGAATGAAATGTCGCCTGGTTCTGCGCCGTCTTCGTGATCGTTGGTATGTTTGAGTCCATTGCTGTGGCTCTTGTGTCAATTCGTCTCATGGATGGTTTTCCGTTTGTAGAGTAGTGGTAGAAAGTTTAGTCTCCAGAATCCGACAGGTGGGAGCTTGAATCCTCGTTCCGCTATTCACCAGCCCTGTGACTTTGGACAAATCGCCTCCTTCTCTTAGCCTCAGTTTCCTTATCTGTAAAATGGGCCTAATCATGCCTTATGAGGCTGTCATGGGGAATTCAGAATGAAATGAAGATGTAATAGCCTCAGTATCAGCCTGATGGTTGGTCAGCACCCAACAAACGGTCAGCATTGTCATCATCATTTTCATTAAAATTAGATATTTCTTATCGAAGCCATTCAGTGTTGTGCATTAAAAAAAAAAAAAAAGAAAAGAAACCTCGCTTAAATATCCATAATGGCCTCAGAATCCTGGCCAAAGAGTAATAAAGGTAAGTCGTACTAGCATCCAAATGTGTCCTTCCCACACTTCCTCGGGACTCCCCCACATGCTCTGGGGAGTGAGCCTCCCTACAGTCTTTGGCCCCCAACATGATGTCTTTAAGGAGCCCCTTTTGAATGGGGGCTTGAGTCAGGGAGACAGGGGCAGGCATGGAGAACCAGACAGAGCTGCCAGGGGAGTCAGAGATCAGAGTCAAGATTCAGAGAAATCACTTTGCCCCACCAGACCCTCAGTTTCCTGACCTGTGAAATGGGCAAGTGGGTCTAGATTGTCAACTCAATGGCAGTAGGTTTGGTTTTGGTTATTCCCCGGACTGGAGTCCTTTGAGAAGCTCAGAGGTGGAAGCCTTCGATGGACTCGTGGGAGAAGTGTAACCCCTTGTTGGAGATCCACAAAACCCGTTATGTGGTGAATGAAGGCAAAAAGAAATCAATTTTTATGACTAAATGTATTTGACAAAGGCAATCCCCCCACAGTTGTGTAGCTGTTATTGTTTTGTTGCCTGATAACATTTATACCAACCTGCCAACGACACTTGGAGGGATGAAAGTAAAGATGATACATTCATTCTGCATACATCTATTGAACACCTGGTGTTTCCCCACATACATCTATTGAGCACCTGGTGTGTGCCAGGTGGGGTTCTAGGTACTGAGGGTAAACGAGGGAACAAGACAGATGAAAAGCTCTGCTGCTAACCAAGAGGCTGGAGGGGTTCCTTGAAAGAAAGGGCTGCTGATCTACTTCCAAAAAATCGGTCATTAAAAACTCTATGGAGAGCAGTTCTACTCTGGCACACGTGGGATTGCCATGAGTTGGAGTGGACTGGATGGCAACTGGTCCTGGTACCTTGAGGAGGCAGACAAAAACTAAACTAAATTAACATCATCAGTCAGTAAATCATGGAGTTTGATAGAAGGTGGTAAGTGCTGTAGAAATAAAACGAGAATGGGAAGGGAATATGCAGGGGTGGAGGGGAGGGTTGTGGTTTTTCAATAGAGTGGTCCAGGGACACCACACTGAGAAGGTGACATTTAAGCCACAACTTGAAGGAGGAAGGAGAAATGTTTATGCAGGTATCAGGGGGATGAGTATTCCAGGCACAGGGGAACAGCCAGTGCAAAGGTCCTGGGCCAGGAGTGTGCCATTTCGAAAGAGGTCAGTGGGGTTGGAACATAGTGAACAAAGGTGAGTAGAAGGGATGAGGACAGAGAAGTATCAGGACTTGATTGTGGAGAACCTTGTGGGCCACCACGAGGGACTTTGCCTGATGTCCTCTGCATTTTACATCTCATGATCTAGAAGCTGTTCTTCCCATCCCCAAGCCACACATGACCATGGCAAAGCCACATGGATATCTGGTACCTTCTCTCCACCACTCTGCTCCAGCCCCACTGACCTCTTATAAGCTAACGTACTCCTGCCCCAGGCCCTTTGCACCGATTGTTCCCCCTACCTGGAATACAGCCCCTCAATGCAGCCTCACCACACCAGCTCCATTTGTTTCCTGGTTCCCCAACTACAGAAGAGCAAACTGAGACTTGGGGTGGTGAAGACTCTTGCCCACAGCCTCACACACCAGATGTGGGGAGAGGGTGCAGACCAGGCCTAAATGGCTCCATCACAGGGTCAGCACAGCTGCATCCGGCCACCCCTTTGGGAGAGCTGGAGATGGGCTCCAGGGTGGGGAAGCAGGCGGGGGAAAGGGAGAATAAACTTCTCCTCTTCTCTCACCTACATCTCCTGGGGAGTATCAAAGGCATTTTAGGAAAGAATTAAAGTGCTCTAGCACTTTACTCAGTGGGAAGTAAACGTATGAGACTCATTATCCCAAGAGGTGGTACAGACTAAAAATATACGTCAGTTCACGCAAGGTTTTGATGAAAAGCAGGGATGCTGGATTCAGAGAGTGCGAGGAAGGAAAGCTGGGGGAGGAGGCAGGCCTAGAAGGAGGCGAGGTCACAGAAGGCAGGCAGGCAGTGTCCCATCCCCACTCCTCAAAGAGCATTTGGGAGGCCTGTCAGAGGAGGGGCTTGCACGACTTTGGAGCCACAAAAATGAGGGTTGGAACCCCAGCTCCAAGGTGTATGTGTTGTGTGTCCTTGGGCAAGGATTCCCACCTCTCTGACCTCAAGCTCTTCTTCTGTGAAATGAGGAGAGCAGTAAGCCGCATCTCATGGAAGTGGCATGACGATGAGCGGAAATAATTCATGTCACCAGCCAGCACAGTGTGGTTGAGCATTGCACACGTTTGTTCAACATCTGTCTCACCTCTGAGCTGGGATCTCCAGAGGGCAGAGCCCAGGGCTGTTCACCAGTGTCTGGTCCAGGGTCTGGTTAGCTTCCTGCCTGGCCAAGGATATCTGCCTGGCCCTGCAACAACCCCCTCCACCTCTGCAGGGTACTGCAATAGTCCTAGCAAAGCCAACCTGGGGGACCATGAGGCGAGGTAACTTCTCTACCCAGGATTCTTTCCTGACCAGCTTTCTGAGGACAAACCTCTAGCCAGCAGAAGGAGAAAGACTGCCCAGACCTCAAAGTCTGAAAATAATTCCCAACCCAGACAACATCACCCTTGGCTGCCTGGTCCCTGTGGAGCAGGCAAGGAAGAGAGTGGGGTCGGGAGGTATTGAAACCGACATCACAGCCCTGAGGTCTCAGTACTTCTCCCATTCTAAAAATTGTGACTCTCATTGGGTGGAATGTTTTCTTTTCTCTGCACTAAGAGAACAGTCAAAAGGATGAAAAAACAACCACAAGCGAGATGCCTTGGTGTCTCTGTGCAATTATGCCGGCCGAATGCTTCCTTGGCAACAGGGACGGTTCTAGAATAGCCCTGTCCAAGGGAAGCATAATGCACACCACATATGTTATTTTAAATTATCTAGGAGCCATGTTATGAAAAAGTAAATGAAAATAGTAAAATTAATTGCAATATTATCTTCTATTTAACTCAATACATAAAACATGTCACTTACATACGCAACCAGTGTTAAAAATAAATCTCAGTCAGATAGTCGGTGCTCACTCTGGATACTAAGTCTTCAAAATTCAGTGTGTATGTAACACTTACGCTGTTGTTAGCTGCTGTCAAGTCAGCCTCCGACTCATGGCTACCCCTCACCCAAGAGAATGGAACGCTGTCTGGTCCTGCACCATCCCCATGATCAACTGTGGAACGGACTGTTGTGAGCCATAGAGTTTTCATTGCCTGATTTTCAGAAGCAGATCACCAGACTTTTCTTCCTAGTCTGTTTTGGTCTGGAAGCACCACTAAAACTCTTTCAGTGCCATAGCAACATGCAAGCCTCCACTGACAGATGGGTGGTGGTTGTGCATGAGGTGCATCGGCTGGGAACTGAACCTGGGCCTCCTGCCACATGGAAGGTGAGAGAATTCTACCACTGAACCACCAGTGCTCCCTTATACCACATCTCAATTCAGACGCTACAATTGGAAATGTAGATTCACGTGCCCAAGTTGCTCAAAATATACTTAAAACTTTTCCAATAAGTTTCCAATGAGTCCTGTATCAGGTTTAAAATTAAAACTATATAAAATTTACAGTTCAGTTCCTCAGTCCACTAGCCACTTGACAATTACAGTCCCTGGGTAGCACAAGCGGTTTGTACTCATCTAATACCCTTCAATATGGATTATACCTCCACATAAAGAACATATCCTCACAACTGGACCAATAAGCAACATCACAATAAACAGAGAAAATATGAAGTTGTCAAGGATTTCATTTTATTTGGACCCACAATCAATGCCCGTGGAAGCAGCAGTCAAGAAATCAAACGACATATTGCATTGGGTAAATCTGCTGCAAAAGACCTCTTTAAAAGTGTTAAAAAGCGAAGATGTCACCTTGAGGACTAAGGTGCACCTGACCCAAGCCATGGTATTTTCAACAGTCTCATATGCATGCAAAAGCTAGACAATGAATAAGGAAGACCAAGGAAGAATTGATGCCTTTGAATTATGGTGTTGACAAAGAATATTGAATATACCACGGACTGCCAGAAGAATGAACACATCTGTCTTAGAAGAAGTACCGCCAGAATGGTCCTTAGAAGCTATGATGGTAACACTTCATCTCATGTACTTTGGACGTGTTATCAGGAGGGACCCATTCCTGGAGAAGAACATCATGCTTGGTAAAGTAGAGGGCCAGCAAAAAAGAGGAAAACCCTCAATGAGATGGATTGACACAGTGGCTGCCACAATGGGATCAAATACAGCAATGATTGTGATGTTGCTGCAGGACCAGGCAGTGTTTCGTTCTGTTCTACACAGGGTCGCTATGACCTGGAATCTACTTGACAGAACCTAACAACAACAACAACAACAACTAACCTAGAGTTTGGCAGTTTGAAACCACCTGGTGGTGCTATGGAAGAAAGGCCTGGCAATCTGCTTCTGTAAAGATTACAGCCAAGAAAAGCCTATGGAGATCAGTTTTAACCTGTAACACATGGGGTCACCATGAGTCAGATTCAACTTGACAGCAATGTTTTCTTCCCCCCCGTGGGATTGGATAATGCAACCCTTTCCCCCAGCCTCCTCCCACCTGTCCCGGCAGCCCCTTCCTTCCCATTCCTCCTCCCTCCCCACAGGGACTCTTGTCTTCTGACTTGGCTGCTCAGCCCCCCTGGAGATGCTAACTCAGTGCTTTTCCTGCCAAAAGGGTAAGAGGCGGGTGTGTGCAAGAAAAGGCAGGAGGACTGAAGCCAGGGGGAGTAGGGTTGGATAAGAGAAAGGAGAAAAAGGGGTAGGAGGAGACAGACACAGATAGAAAAAGGCCAAGAATCCTCAAAAGAGAGAAAGGTCCCACCTACAGGGTGACCAACCATCCTGGTTTGCCCGGCACCGAAAGATTTCGGGAAGGGATGGAGCTTTCAGTGCTAACACTGGGGCAGTCCCAGGTCACCCTGAACCACAGACACCAAGAGACAAAGCCTAAGAAATGCAGAGAGGCAGGAGGGACAGGGAGATGTCAGAGAGGGGTCGGTTGGTGCCCCACCCCAGGTTGACGGGGTTAATCTCTGTTGTTGTCCGGTGTCTTCCCTTCGATTTGATTGCCACTCATAGTGGCTCCATAGGACACAGCAGAACTGCCCCATAGGGCTTCCTAGGCTGTAATCTTTACGGAAGTAGATCACAGGTCTTTATCCCACGGAGTGGCTGGTGGGTTAGAACCACTGACCTTTCAGTTAGCAGCTGAGTGCTTAACCAGTGCGCCACCAGGGCTCCTTGGAGTAGTCACTGGGCAGCCCCAATCCTACAGGCCTGAATGCAGTTCAAAAAACCCCCCAAGCACACATGATGTGTACTTGACATTCCTCTCTTTAAACAGAGGCAGGAAGGGGTTACCTGTCCCTCCCCAATAGCATGTTCCCTCACTCTACCAGGTGCTTTCAGCAAAGGAAATCATGGACATTTCTCCCCATCCCCTCAGTGAGCATCGGGAGCCTTGTCTCCCCCATCCCTCCATCCTGGCCTCTCTCTCTCAAGCCCCTTCCCAGGTAGCCCTGCAGCTCCCCAGCGTGAATTTGCAGAAGCTCAACACCTCAGGAAAAACCAGAATGGATGGTCCCATGTAATTATGGAGTGATGTCATCATGAAATTGGAATGATGTCATCATCTCCCTCCTCCCACCCCTCCCCCAGATTTTATAGGTGAGGAACCTGTGTGACCTTGGGCAGGTGGCTTGCCCTCTCTGAGCTTGTTTCCCATCCCACTGTGGGGATACTAGAGGCTCACAGTTATTGCAGTTGGCATCAGTTAATTCAATCCTCACAACAACCCCAAGAGGGAAGTACCAGTAGTATCATCCACATTGTGTAGAGGAGGAAATTGAGGCACAGAGGTGGTGTGCCCATGCTGCTCAAACTTGGCAAAACGGGATTTGAACCCAGGTCTACCTGGATCCCTAACTGTAGCTCTGAGCCACGATTCTACAGGGAGACGTCCCCAGAGGGCTACTCTGAGAACAAATCTCTTTCTAACCTCAGACCAAAAACAAAAACAAAACTGGTTGCCTTGAGTTGATTCTGACTCATGGCGACCCCATGTGTTACAGAATAGATTGCTCCATAGGGTTTTCTTAGCTGTAATCCTAACAGAAGCAAATCGCCAAGCCTTTCTTCCACGGTGCCCCGGAGTAGGTTTGAACTGCCAACCTTTAGGTTAGTAGTCGAGGGCAAACCGCAAACTGTTTGCACCACCCAAGGCTGCAATCTAGGAAAATCACTGTAAATTCCACATACATCTGGTCCCAAGTCTCTGGCTATAGAATCGTGGCTCCGTGGAGCCTCTGCCAACCTTGAGCCATCCATTCCAAACTCCAAGCTCTTAACACAGCCTGCCCATGTCCCCTAGTGAAGTCACTCGCTAGGTATCCGACCCTTGGCGCCCCCACACACACCCCCCAAGTCAGGCGGCCACATTGTCCATCTTCAGCTAGTTGAGCTGTCGTGAAATTCCCCAGCCAGAAATATCCCCAGGCCAGGCGCCGGGTGATTTTTTTTTTTTTTTCCTCTTTTCCCTTTGCTTTAAAATGTTAACCGCGAATGGATTTATTTCAAGCCAAATCACCGTCCCCCGTTCCCCGGCGAAAGTGTGACAGTTTGCGAGGTCTGTAATTCTTCTCTCCCGAGTTGAGATTTGCTCTGAGAAATGGTTTTCTCCACATCACACACAAAGAATGCAGGCAAGAGAGGAGGGGGTAGGAAAAAAAGAAAAAGCATTTGTCAGATTTGGAGTGTGTGTGTGTCTGTGTGTGTGTGTGTGTGTGTTTTCCGCAGAGGGTGAATATTTCACGTAATTTTGTTTTCACTAGTTAGTACAATTAAAATCACAAGGAGAAGGCGGATATAGATCAAAGTTCCCTTAAATTTCACCAAGAAGATGTACATAGGACTGTCTTTACCCAGCATGTACCCATAAAAGATACGTGGTCGCCTTTGGCGGGAGAGGCAGAAATAAGCAATTTAGCATCTTAAAAGATAAAAGATAATAAAAGTAACTAAGATAATTAACTACCATGAAGAGAGAAGAATTTACTGCTGTAAATTTTGTATTTTGTTTCACTTGGCAATGTCACAGCTGCCACTTCGCTTAATAGATAGCACGTCAAGTATCTGAGAGTCTTTCCCTGTCAAAAAATATATATAATACAAATGTTCTAAAGGGGAAAGAGGGGTGGGGTGGGGGAGAAGGATGGGGGGCTACAACAACAATTTTTAAAAATCTGGTTATTTGATTTTAGAGCCTAGGTGGTCCCCACCATAAGGTGGCTTGGTCTTTCTTCACAGCTGGTGTGTTTTGGAATTATAAATTGTAGTTTCTCAGCGTATGATCTCTGTGATCATGCAGGGATCCCATTGGCATCCCCCTCGCGGGCCCATCCCTCCCCTTGGACTGCCACGTTACCGTCTCATCTCGGGCCTTATTGTCTCCTTCCTGGACTGTTAGCCTGACTTGCTCCCATGGTACCACCTCCATGAGCACTGAAGAGACCCTGAAATCCCACTGTGACTATTTCCTTCTGCTGTGTGCATCCGTCTCAGGGCTCACCAGGGCCCTCAGCAGTAAATCCTAACTCCTAGCCTGACCTTCAGTGTCCTCCAAGAGTGGGCCCTGCCTCAGCTCATGCCTGTCATCCTCTTTTGATGTTGACATTGACCAGTGTCAGGTCTTCAGAGTGATGTGATGTTTCTCTGAGATGGAGCCTTCCCCACATGAGCCAATTGCCTAACCCCTGCTCGTCCTTCATCAGTCATCCCCAGTGTCATTAGACAGATAGTGAGAGAGAGGTAAAGAAAGAGAGAAAGGGGCGTGTAGATGGATGGATGGATGGAGAGATTAGATGGATGATAGATAGAGATGGATGGATGGGTAGGTGGCTGGATGGATGGATGGATGGATGGATGCCATCGAGTAAACTCAGACTCATGAAGACCTTATGTACAACAGAACAAAACATTGCCTGGTCCTCACAATCACCAGCATGTTTGAGTCTGTCATTGTGGCTATTGTGCCAACCTATCTCACCGAGGGTCTCCCTCACACTTGCTGGCCTTCTTCTTCACCAAATATGTCCTTCTCCAGCAGTTGATCATTCCTGATGACGTGTCCAAAGCAAACCAGTCGGACAATGTTCTGTTGTGGTCCATAAAGTTTTCACTGGGTGATTTTTAGAAGTAGATCACCAGGCCTTTCTTCCTAGTCTGTCTTAGTCTGGAAGCTCCAGGAAAACCTGTCCATCATGGGTGACCTTGATGATATTTGAAATACCAGTGGCATAGCTTCCAGCATCATAGCAACATGTAAGCCACCAAGTACAACAAACTGACAGATGGGTAGCGACCAGTGTCTTTAGTTTTTGGATAATACTCCAGACATATCCTCCATTCCTGAGGACCCTGGGCCCCTCCACACACAGTCCTGTGACACTTTGACCATATTTGCATAATACTTAGTCCATTTTAGCTCTATTATCTATTTACTTGTCCCCCACATTTAGCTGAACAACTATTTAGTCCATATGGTGGGCCAGCTACTTTGTTGGGTAATGGAGATTAAAAGGTATGTTCTTTCATTCAAAAAGTTATTTATTGAGCCCCTATTATGTCCTAGTCACTGTTCCAGGTACTAAAAATACAACGTGAAATAATGACAAAATGCATGTCTTCGTGGAGCTGAAATTCTAGCGGGCATAGAGGGGACAAGACAATAATCAAATAACAAATAGATGTGCACTATGAAAGGTAAGAGTCCCTAGATGGTGCAAACTATTAATGAGCACGGCTACTAACAGAAAGATTGGCAGTTCAAGTCCACCCAGAGGTACCTCAGAAGAAAGACCTGGTGATCGACTTCTGAAATATCAGCCAATGAAAACCTTACGGAGTACAGTTCTGCTCTGATACACATGGGGTTGCCATGTTTCAGAATCAACTTGATGGCAAGTGGTGGTATGAGAGGTAGTAAGAAGGGCTGAAAAGAAAAGTAAAACAGAGAAGAGGGATAGAAGGGGTAGAGTCAAGCAGAGACAGGAAAGAGACAAGGGACTGAGGCAGCCATTGAACTGGACATGGTGTTCCTGGCAGAGGACTCAGTGACGCAAAGGTGGGAAGGTGGGACTGAGACTGGTGTTGGAGGAGAAGCTTCAGTGAGGAAGGCAAGGTGGGCAGGGCCTGGATCATGGAGGACCTCATAGACCATTCTAGGATTCTGGCTTTTCCTCTCTGACAGAGGACACTGGGGGATTGGGGTGAGGGGTGGTAGGACCTGCCTTACCTTCCAACAGCTCACCCTGGGCTGCTGTTGGAGACTGCATAGGAGGCGGAGGGGGAAAAGCGGGTGTCTTAGTGTCCTGGTGCTGCTATGACAGAAGCACCACAAGTGGGTGCCTTTAAAGAACAAATGTGTTTTCTCACAGTTCAGGAGGCTAGAAGTCTGAGTTCAGGATGTGACTCCAGGGAGAGTTTTCTTTGTCTATTTCAGCTTCTAGTAGCTGCCAGCAATCCTTGGAGTTCCTGGGCTTCTAGATTCATCTGTGTCTGTTGTCATCAGATAGCGCCTGTCTTCCCTGTGTCTGCGTGCCTGTCTCTGTGTCTATGCTGATCTTTATATAGCTCAGAGGTGATTAGGTTTAGGATCCACCCTACACTGGAATGACCCCCAACTGATTGATTAGTTACATGACATTAGAATGCATTATGGGATGTGATTGCATCCCATTACATTAGACTACATCCTCAGGTATAGGGATTAGGATTCCAACGCGTCTTTTGGGAAGACAGAATTCAAGAAATAACAGTGAGACAGCAGGGAGGAGGTGTCATAGCTTAGCTGTCCAGGCCAGAGGTGACGGTAACCTGGGTGGAATATGGAAAGTACCTAGCGGGTGTGGGAGGCTGTCAGTGTTGGTGTGTGCACACACACACACACTATCTAAACCTCTAGAGGCTGTAATTTAAGTGGTGAGCAGGGCAAGGTAGTATGGCAGCAAGATAGCATTCTTGAGTTCTTGCAATAGATATTGTGTATCAACTGTTTGTCAATCACAATGTTTAATAAGAGTGTCTCTCACCACTTGAACCTTTGTATTAAACTCTGATTAATAGGGGGTACTCCTGATCTTTTTACTGAATGAATGAGATTAGGAGGGAAGAGAGACTAGTGAACAAAGAGATACAAGGAGACAGCCGTATACCAAAGGAACCACGTGGACTCCCAGCACATGTAAGTGCTGCAGAAACCTGCTGGAAGAATCCAGATATCTCCCCAAGGAGGCAGCACCACCCTAGCTCAGCATCCACCCTGGGTACACCCCAAACTAGGCATCCCTCCAGCCATTTGCTTCCAAGTCCCGCCTCTCTGAGTCCTACCACCTGCCCTCCAGTCTGCGTCCCCACAGAGACGCCCAGTGCCATGTAAATCTGGCCCTAAATGAGGCAGGCCCCTCAGATTTCTCAATAATTAGACTTCAAGTGGCCCCCGTAACTCAGCAGCGAATTACCTTGCTGGCTCCATCGGCTTGGCCCTCAGAGGCAACCAGCCCATTTCCCTAGCAGACTGGCCCATAAAAATGGAAGCACATGGATTTACTGTACTTATTTATTGGGATTTGGAGAAATATACCCTGCACCCAGGTGCCTGAGGATGTGGGGACATAATTATGAAATGCAGATCATTAAAATGAGAAAGAATTATAAGAAGGATCAGCAGCCACTTGCTCTCCCAGGTAGCAGGAAAGATGTCACCGGTAATTAGTTCCTGGATTTAATATGATGGAAGCCACCTGAAGATACTCCAAATAGAGGGTCAGCCAGGCCCCTGAGACCTAGTTCCATTTCTCCAGCAGGTGCATCCCACCACAGGGCCTTTGCACTCACTGTTCCCTCCACCTGGAACTCTTTTCCCTGCACACGGGATGGCTTATCTCGTCCCTTAGTTTTCAGCTCAAATGGCACCTGCTCAAGGAGGGTCCTTCCTGATCACATCTCTACCCCCTTTCCTGCCTGAGCAGCGTATCCCCTTACCCTGATCTCTGTTCTTTAACGTATTTATCCCCCTCGGGAAGTCATTTGTTCATAGATTTGAGGACGTGACTGTTTCCTCCCATCAGAATGTAAGCCCCTTGTCCCTCTCAGTCACCTCTATAATCCCAGAGCCGAGCATAGGGTCAGACACACAGTAGGTGTTCAGTATATATTTGTTGAGTAAATAATTGGACCTTGCAGGTAGGGGGACAGTGGCATCTGGCTTCTGCTTACTTATTTCTCTCTGCCTGGAGTGTCCTTCCCAATCAGTTTGCAAGCATTATTGCATTTGATTTCACAGCAATTCAATAAAGTGAGGGCACTTTCTATGCCCATTTTACAGGTTTGAAAGCTGAGGTTGCAAAAGGTTGAGCAATTTCCCCAAAGTTTTTCAGTTACAGAGAGACAGCTAAGGAAGCTGAGTCACGTATGGCTGTTTCCACCACCTCTCCTTTCAGCCATTGCTTCAGAGCATGGGGAGGGGGCCAGTGCTGAACTCAGATGGCCACAATCCTCCACAATGTGGCGATGGAGCCACCTGGAACTCCATAGATAAGAGCTGAATGGATGCCATTCTCACTCAGAGCAGAGTGAGGCGCTAGAAGTCATTTAGTCCACACCCTCATTGTACATATGGGGAAACTGAGGGTCAGACACTTGCCCAGGGCCACACTGTGTGCTTGTGGCAGAGCAGGGACCAGCATCCTGGTGGTGGGGTGCAAGGAAAGTGGAATTTAGAGTCCCACCAGCCCAGTGTGGGGTTCTGGACTCTGCTTCTGCCCAGCTGTATGGCCGTGGTGAGCCCTTTGACCTATGGGAAACTCAGTCTCCTCATCTGTAAAGTGGGGAGAACAATGACAGTCTAGAGGGAGTAACGATGAGAGAGGGCATCAAACACTCCGTGGAGGAGAGTCAGTGCTCAATAAATAATGAAAGGGCATGCACTGAGCACATTCCCCATGCCAGATGCCATGATCAGCACTTTATAGGTGGCATATCATACCAGGTATGAAGTAGGTATCATCATTAGTTCAAGTTTACAGAGCAGGAAGCAAGCTCAGAGGCATTCAGTCACTTGTCTGAGGTCATATAGCTGCCAATAGCAGAGCTTGAATTTGAACCTAGCTCTGTCTGGCCTCAGAATCTGAGTTCCCTGTCATTCTATCTGGAATTGTGGTTTCCTCATCTATAAAATGAGAAGAGCCGGGCCAGTGGTTATCCTGCAAACAACAGGTATGTGTTGGGCAGAAAGCTG
Source organism: Dugong dugon (assembly GCA_030035585.1). Taxonomy (NCBI): domain Eukaryota; kingdom Metazoa; phylum Chordata; class Mammalia; order Sirenia; family Dugongidae; genus Dugong; species Dugong dugon. Next base: position 25,702,393 of record CM057476.1, on the reverse strand, counting down.
GGGTAGATGTATGGATGCATGGATGCAAGAGTTGATAGGTGGTTGGAGAATGGGTGGGTGGATGGCTGGGTAGATGAATGATGGACAGAATGACGGAAGGGTAGGTGGATAAAGATGGTAAGTGGATGGGTGGGTGGATGGATGGATGGATGGATGTATAGATAGGTAGGTGAATGGGTGGCTGGGTGGGTGAGTGAGTGGGAACATGGATAGGTAGATGATTAGATCAATGATTAGGTGGGTAGGTAGATGGATAGGTAGTTGGAAGGATGGATGGATGGAGGGATGGATGGATGGATGGATGGGTGGGTGGTTGGATGGATGGATGGATGGTTGGATGGATGGATGGATGGATGGATGGATGGATGGATGGAGGCACCGATGGACAAAGGGATGGATGGACGAAGGAACGGATGGATGGATGGATGGGTGGGTGGGTGGGTGGATGGATGGATAGAGGGATGGAGGGAGGGATGGAGGAATGGATGGATGGATAGAAGGAAGGAAGGATAGGTAGATGAATGGATGGGTGAGTGGAAGGTGGATGGATGGATAGATAGGTGAACGGGTGGGTGGATGGGTGAGTGGAAGCATGGGTGGGTAGATTATTAGTGAAGATATAGGTAGGTAGATAGACTGATGGGTAGCTGGAAAGATGGATGGATGAAAGGATGAATGGATGGATGGATAGAAGAAAGGAAGAAGGAAGGGAGGGAGGGAGGAAGGGAGGAAAAAGGAAGAAGTTAAGGAAGGAAGGAAGGGTGCGTGGGTGGGTGGGTGGGTGGATGGGACGGTGGAAGGTGGGTGAGTAGGTGGGTGGATGGGTGGGTAGGTAAATGGATGGGTGGGTGGATGGGTGGATGGATGGACTGATGGATGAGTGAATGAATAGGTGGGTGAGTGGGAGAGTGGATAGACTGGTGGGCAAATGAGGAGATAGGTGGACGGAAGGAAGGGTGGATGAACTTTGGAATGCTCCCTGTATGCCACAAGTGTTGTTTCTCCCTTTGAAAGGCCATTCCTACCTCTAGGTGGCAACTCTCTCCTATCCCTTGGTCCCTTACAGGCATTTCACACACAGGTTCTCAGGACTCCTTCTGGGGCCCCCTCCATGCGCATGCCTGTCTACCCACCCTACCCCCACTCCACCCACCCATATACACACAGAACATCACAAAGGCACCTCCACAAACAGCTCTGGAAGCACAGAGACCCAGGAGGTGGTCTCCTGGGCTTCTATCATTAGCATATCAATGCATGCCCCAGGAAGAGGGACTTGGAGACTTGGAGTTTTGAAAAAGCAAATTATTCATTCCCCAGCTTGCCTCCCCAGGCCAATCAAAAACGGGGGAAATTGCGTTCCATTTTCTGTGCTTTGTGTCAATTGTCTACCCTGAGCTCCTCTTACTGTCTGTTAAAGTTCTTCCCTGGTGCGAGGAGAACACAGCAGCCACCCATTGCTTCCCCAGACATAGGTGTCTGGATGGACGGCCCCACCCTGGTGGACCTCACTGGAATCTTCCCTGAAGTCAGCCACACCTGAAACCAGTCAAGGGACCCTGACCCTGGGCTTACTTCCCTGGGCCTCATTTTTTGGCCTGAACTCCAGGGGAGCTAATATGGTCTTCTTCAGTAAGAGTTGTTCAGCCAACAGACATTTGCTGAGCACTTACTATGTGCCAGGCATAGGGGTCCAGCAGGGGACACGGAGCAGGGGCCCAGCTGAGACGGCTGTAAGGATTAAATGAGCTAGGTGGACCAAGTGTTCCATGCAGGGTCTGATGGACTGTAAGTGCTCAATGTGTAATAGTCTTTACAGTCATTATGCAGATAACATATGCCTCATTCCTGGAATAGGAATAATAATGCTCCCAGCGTGAACTAGACCTTGGCCTGAACCCACTAAGGTCCTATGGGTGCTTCTCCCCAAGACTGGTTTTTAAGGCAAAAGGAGATGTGGTAGAAAGAGCTCCTGGGCAGCCCTGGCTCTTAGTTCCCACTTTCCTCTCACTTACCGTGCCACCTTGGGCAAGTCACTAACCCTCTCTAGGCCATAATTATTTTACCTGTAAATGCCAAGGCTGGCTTAGGTCAGTAGTTCTTCTCCTTTACAGACTCCATTCTGTCTTTTCTTTTTCTTAAAAAAAAGAATGACTAGACTAAGAATTTATATGGAGTCCCTGAGTATGACAAACAGTTAAGTGCTCAGTTACTAGCCAAAAGGTTGGCCATTTGAACTCACCCAGAGGTGCCTCAGAAGACAGGCCTGACAATCTCCTTCCAAAAGGTCACAGCCTTGAAAACCCTATGGAGCAGTTCTACTCTGCACACATGGGGTCACCATGAGTCAGAATCGGCAGGATGGCAACTAACAACAACAAGCATTTATATACATTATCACATGTATGCATTATCACATGTATACGTTATCACATATATACATTATATCACATATAAGCACCATGACAACCCTGCGTGGTGGTACTCTCAATATCCCCATTTTACAGATCACAAAACTGTGACTAAAGAGTGGAATTCATTTGATCTTTATCAATGGCTCATAGGCAGAGTCCACACTCGAACCCTGTCTGCCCGACACCAGGGTCTGTATCCCTAACTGCTTCCCCCTGCTACACTTATGCTTGTAAACAGAAGTTGGCTGCAATCACACGATTATCCCAGAATGCAGTCTTGAAGTTTGCTTCTATACGCTCTGACATATCATCGGCTTCTCTCCACGTCATTCATGTTCCTTGTCTCTGCACAGTCAACAGCAACCTGCGTTCCAATGTGCAGTGCCTACTCTGTTTAGGTAGCGTCTGAATGAAAATTGTTCGAAGGTCTAGATATGGTACAGCCACTCCCAGGCGAGGAGTTGTCCTTTTAAAGTCTATGCTTGGAGAACATAACTTACGACACAAGGAACGAAGTATTTACCAAGCAGTGACAAGAACCTGGAGTTCCTGGGTGGTGCAAACAGTTAACACGCTCACCTGTTAACTGAAAGGTTGGCAGTTCCAGTCCACCCAGAAGCACCTAGGAAGAAGGCCTGGAGGTCTATTTACAAAAACCCAGCCATTGAGAACCCTATGGAGCATAGTTCTACTCTGACACGCATTGGGTTGCCAAGAGTTGGAATCAACTCAATGGCAACTGGTGGTAAATTTTCAGACCCTTCCCCAAATGGAAATCAAAAGTTCAGAGAGGGCAATTTATATACCATCCTTAAAATGACAAAACTATAGAGCTGAATAACAGATTAGCTGTTGCCAAAGGACAGAGATGGAGGGGCAGGGACAGGTGTAACTATAATGGGATAGCACAAAGGAACTTCTTTGTGGTGATGTACACTTCTGTATTGTGATTGTAGGGGTGGGTGGTGGTCACATTAATCTATACAAGGGATCAAGTTGAACAGAGCCAGCCATTGAAAACCAGCACAGTTCTACTCTGACACACAGGGGTCACCATGAGTCAGAGTTGACTCCAAGGCAAATGATTTTTTTTTTTTCTTTTTACAAGAGCGGATGTTTTCTGCACCCCATTTGCCCCTGCTTCTGTCATGGGAACGATGGGTGGGGATGTGGTGAGAGCCAGGGACAGTGAGTTCATGGGGGAATTTAGAAAGCAAACAGACAAATGTGTCCTGATTCTCTTCCTCCTCCTATATCCTCCTTGTCCCCATCCCACTCTTGGAAGCCAATGACTGGTCCAACCACCCCCCACTGCCTAATCCATTAGCAGCCCTTCTTTAGCTCTAAGCCAGCAGGGGCATTTCACCTCCCAGCTGGGGCTCAGCCATCAGTGACAGCCCCTTCCACTGACTCTGGGGACTCCACCTCTAAGCCCCATAAGAGAAGCGCAGCAGCAAGGAAAAATGGCCCCAGTCCCGAGAGCAGGATTCTAGCGCCCACAGTGCCATTATTTCACTCACTGGGTAACCTTGAACAAGTCACTCATGCTCTGCAGGCCTCAGCCTCCTCATCTGTAAAATGGGGGTGATAATAAGTTTTATCAATAACCACCCTCCCAACCCTGCAGGCATATGACTTAGCTTCTCAAAGCCTTAGTTTGTTTGCCTGTAAAATGGGTTAATAATGAGAAAGTGCTTCATGGGGTTGCTTTCAGCCTTCAATACAGTAAAAGCTATCAGAGGTCAGCAAATGTTTTGTGTAAAGGTACAGAGAGTAAATAGTTTCCACTTTGCAGGCCTGATGGTCTCTGTTGCAACTCCTCAACTCTGCCATTTTCTTATAAAAGCAACCTTAGACAAAGCATAAACCAATGGCCGTGGTTGTGTTCCAGTAAAAGTTTCTTTATGGACACTGAAATTGGAATTTTATATAATTGTCACATGTCACAGAACATTCTTTTTCTTTTGATTTTTTTGCAATTATTTATAAATGTATAAATTATTTGTAGCTCAAGGGTTGTACAAAAACAGAAGGCCATAGTTTGCACACAAGTATCTGGCATTAATAAAAAAAAAAAAAAACCAGTTGCCGTTGAGTAGATTCCAACTCACTTGACCCTACGTGGCCCCATGTGTGTAGAGTAGTTTTCAAGCAGAGCACCCTCGTTTGTCTTGCAAGATTTTTTTTTTTTATGAGATTGATGTGGCAATTTTCCCCCTGGTTTTTCAAAGCCACAGTTATTTACAACTCTTTGGGCATCTTCAGAGAAAGGGGACCGCAAGTCTTTGTCTTGTTCACAGAGCCAGTGGGTAAGGGAAGTAGATCACCAGGCCTCTCTTCTGAGGTACCTCTGAATGGGTTCAAACCACCAACCTTTCAGTTAGTAGTCCAGCACTTAACCATTTGTGCCACCAAGGGGCTCCAACCTGGCGTATTGACCCTCAGTAAACGTTAATTCTCTCTATTCCTACTGGATCTTGGCTGAATGCAGAGGATACCAGAAAGATGTTTGCCAGTGTTTTATTGACTATGCAAAGGCATTGGACTGTATGGATCATAAAAATTATAGATAACATTGTGAAGAATAGGAATTCTGGGACATTAATCCTGCTCATGCGGAACCTGTACATAGACCAAGAGGCAGTTGTTGAAAAGAACAAGGGGTTACTGCATGGTTTAAAATCAGGAAAGGTGTGCATCAGGGTTGTATCCTTTCACCATACTTATTGAATCTGTATGCTGAGCAAATAATCCTAGAAGCTGGACTATATGAAGAAGAACACAGCATCAGGACTGGAGGAAGACTCATTAACAACTTGCGATACGCAGATGACACAACCTTGCTTGCTGAAAGTGAAGAGGACTTGAAACACTTACTGATGAAGATCAAAGACCACAGCCTTCAGTATGGATTACACCTCAACATAAAGAAAATAAACATCCTCACAACTGGACCAATAAGCAACATCTTGATAAAGGGAGAAAAGATTGAAATCATCAAGGATTTCATTTTACTTGGTTCCACAGTCAATGCCCATGGAAGCAGCAGTCAAGAAATCGAATGATATATTGCATTGGGCAACCCTCCTATAAAAGACCTCTTTAAAGTGTTGAAAAGCAAAGATGTCACTTTGAGGGCAAAGATGTGCCTGACCCAAGCCATGATACTTTCAATTGCCTCATATGCATGCGAAAGCTGTACAGTGAATAAGGAAGACCAAAGAAGAATTGATGCCTTTCAATTACAGTGTTGAAGAATATCGAATATACCATGGGCTGCCAGAAGAACAAACAAATCTGTCTTGGAAGAAGTACAGCCAGAATGCTCCTTAGAAGCAAGGATGGCAAGACTTCATTCATGCATTTTGAACATGTTATCAGGAGAGATCAGTCTCTGGAGAAGGACATCATGCTTGGTGAAGTAGAGGGTCAGCACAAAAGAGGGAAATGGATTGACACAGTGGCTGCAAAAATGGGCTCAAACAGCAAAGAATGTGAGGATGGTGAAGGACCAGGCAGTGTTTCGTTCTGTTGTTCATAGGGTTGCTGTGAGTCAGAATCAACTCGATAGCACCTAACAAAAACAACAGCCACAAGTGGAAGAGTGAATTTTGGGATGAAAGCTAGTTCTTTCTTCATTGTCCAGCTTTCCCATGCATATGGAGTGATTGAAAATATCATAGCTTGGGTCAGGTACACCTTAATCCTCAAAGTGACATCTTTGCTTTTTAATACTTTAAAGAGTTTTTTTTTTTTTTTTTTAAAGACTCCTCAGCTGTAGCCACCTTGAATTTTCTGGAAGTCAGGAAATCAAAGAGGCAATAAGAATGGAGAGAGGTGACGGGATTTGAGAAATATTTAGTCAGTGGAATGAACAGAACTAGGTGTCGGATAAAACTTGAGGTGTGAGGGAGAGTTCTTGGCTACAAAGGAGGTCTTTTGCAGCAGATTTGCCCAAGGCGATACTTCATTTGATTTCCTGACTGCTGCTTCCATGGGCGTTGATCATGGATCCAAGCAAAATGAAATCCTTGACAACTTCCATCTTTTCTCCATTTTTCGTGATGTTGCTTATCGGTCCAGTTGTGAGGATTTTTTGTTTTCTTGATGTTGAGGTGTAATCTGTACTGAAGGCTGTAGTCTTTGATGTTCATCAGTAAGTGCTTCAAGTCCTCTTCACTTGTGACTAGTCTATCAGGAAGTGACTTTGCAATGAAAGAATGATATTAACAGTGAGCATGTTTCACAATCTTTATCTCCTTCAATGCTCACAACATCCATGACGTAGCTGCTATCATTCTCCCCATTTTTCAGGTGAGAAAAATGAGGCCAGAGAGTGCATCACTTGCCTGAGGCTGCCCAGCTGGGCTGTGGCAGAGCCAGGATTTGAACCCAGGCTGTCTTGTCGCAATGATAGCACCCCATGGTGGCCAAGTTCTTCCCAACTCTTCCAGCATGGGGGTCACGGTGCCACTAGCCATTAGAGCCCACCTCCTTTCTCCCAGCAGTTACCCCCTTCCCCATGATTCAGTCAAGCTGAGTAAGAACATTATTCTTGCAGGGAAGCTAGATTCCAAAGTTGGGGAGGCGAGGGTTGGCAGGCAAGAAATCAGCACATAAACAATTAAAACAAATCAGATCTAAAAACGTATGCATACATTGCTTCCTTCGTGCAGGTGGGCTGCAGAGCGTGGTGGAGGGTCTCCCAGATGCCGAACACTGCTCTATCGCGGGACAGGGCATGTATTCTACTAACTGAACCCCCATGTAGTGCTGGGTATGGGAGGAAGTTCAGGAGCGATCCATCTCCTGGGCAGGCTTGTTCTGGAAGGGGAGCGAAGGAGCCTTGTAGAGGGTTGTATAAGACTAATCTCTCTGCAGTACATGGAGCAGGAAGCAGGAACACCCTTGTTTGTTTTACAGGAATTTTTTTTTTTTTCAATAAGACTGACATGGCAGTTTTCCCCCTGATTTTTCAAAGCCACACTTATTTACAGCTCTTTGGGCATCTTCAGAGAAAGGTGACCCCAAATCTTTGCCTCGTTCACTGAGCCGATGGGTGAGGGAGGTCAGAAAATGGAATGATCGCATCTTTTTTAACAAATCAAATTCTATGGTTTATATTCATATATGATAATAAAAATAATTTAACTATGCAGAAGGGCATAAAATTAAAAGGCCCAGTCTCTCTCCCTGGAAATATAAGTTCATCCATCTGACACACATTTATTGAACACCTACTGTGTGCTGGGCAATACACTAGACTCTCAGGATATAGACACAAACAGAACAACAAAGTCCCGCCCCAGTCCCTCTTCCCAGAGGTAATTCATGTGGACAGTTTATTGCGTTATCTTTCCAGAAATTGTTTCTGCATAATCGTGTGTATATACGCTTATCTTTTTTAATAAATTGGATCATGTTGTTGTAGATGTTAGATGCTGCTATGACCCCATGTGACAGAGTAGAACTGCCCCGTAGGGTTATCTTGGCTGTAATCTTTACGGAAGCAGATCACCGGGTCTTTTCTCCTGCAGAGCTGCTGGGTAGGTTTGAACTGCCAACCTTTAGGTTGGCAGCTGTGTGCTTAACCACTGCAGCTCTAGGACTCCTTCATTGGATAGACCATACCAGGCACAATATTTTGCACCTTGGGGTAATTTTTTGAAATTCACCAATCTATTTGGGCATTTTTCCACTTTAACAAATAAAAAAATCATCCTTTTTTTTTTTTTCTAAATAACTGTGTGATACTCCAGAGTGTACCTGAAGCAACCTTTAATTAATCCCCTTCTGATGGGCAGCTTGGTTGCTTCCAGATTTAGACTATTGCGATCAATGCTACAGGGAACATTGCTGAATAATTTTAAATTCTGTTTTCTGAAGTCTGGAGGGGAACTCAGAGAGGACCTATATGCCAGTCACCATGCTGTCCACCATATGTGACCTGTTCTGCATGGTTCATGGTAGAACTGCACTTCCTTGGCTACTTAGAAGTAGGTGTTGCTGTGGGACTCACCTTTGTGCCATGTGTCGTTCCCTGCATTGATGCTTCAGAACCACAATTCCCCATTCTCTTTGCCTTCTGCCACAGTGACCAGTCATGCTCCAGAAGACTCTTGACTAAAGAAAATAAAAATGTGGAGCAGTTCCTCCAGCCAACCTGTGATGGACAGGTAGTGTGAGCTAGAAATAAAACTTATTTTATTCCACTGAGATTTGGGGATGATTTGTTACTGCAGCATATCCCACCTTATCCTGACAGATACAAGATACTGCAATTCTCCTATTTTATGGACAGGGAAGTGGATGCTACATTTATTGCTTCTAATCGCTCCGATTTAAACTTGTTAACTACTCTCCCCCACCCACAGGTTAGAACCCAGACTCCTTGACATGTTATTCAAGGCGTTGGTTATTTTATAACAACATAACCACCATTTCAAGGAGTCCCTGGATGGCACAAAGGGTTAATTGCTCAACTAGTAGCTGAAAGGCTAATGCTTTAAATACACCCAGAGGCGCCTTAGAAGACAGGCCTGGTGATCTGCTTCTGAAAAGTTAAAACCTTGAAAACCCTCAGTGGCTACCAACAACAATATTTTCAGTCTTATTTCCACCCCAGACTTACTCTGTGCCCCTGCCACACTGAAGATTCATCATATCTGCAGATGCCCCAAACTAGTTCATGCTCTTCCCTAGGCCTGGACTGCCCTTCCCTGCCCTTGCCTCAGGAAGAACTCCTACTCATCCTCCAATACCCAGCTCAAAAAGGTACCCATCTGTCAAGCCTTTCCTGGCCCCCAAGTAGTTTCTTCTTCCTCAGTGCTCCCCAACACCTTAAACAGCCTTCATGTGGGAATGGATGTATCATCCTCTTTCCTAATTGTCTATTTATGTATCTGTCTCCCCCACCCACCAGACTGTGAGCCCCTTAAGGGCATGGACTCTATTTTATTCATCTATCCCCAGTGCCAAATACAGGGCCTGGCACAAGGTGGGGGCGCAGTAAATGATTTACTAATTAATTAGTGAACGAATGCATGAATGAATGGCCTTCCAGCCCTGTCTACTGCTGTACTGGCCTCTCCTTCCAGTATTGCATCATTGAATGGCTAGTGCATGATTTGAGGTTTCTCTGCTTACCCATAATTGGGCAGGACAACAGTGGTGGACAGAAGGTTTCAGGGGGGCCCAGGCGAGTCCTTTAAACACATCATCAAGGTCTGCAGAGTAAAGCAGTAATGCAGCAGGTGCTTTCCTTGCACAGCTTCTAGGATGCAGCACGGTTGGCTGAAAGTGGACAGGGAGGGGCCCTGAGCAAACGTACCCAGGCACTGAGCAACTGGAGTCCTGGGTGGTACCAACGGTTAACACGCTTCAGCTACTAACTGAAAAGTTAGCAGTTCTAGTCCACCTAGAGGCACCTTGGAAGAAAGGCCTGGTGATCTACTTCTGAAAAACCAGCCATTGAAAACTCTATGGAGCACAGTTCTACTTTGACATATATGGGATCACCATGACTTCAAGTGGACTCGATGGCAGCTGGGCTATCAAGCAACTGGGCAGCAGGGTTCCAGTGAGGACATTGCCTCCAGGGGGGCAGAAATGAAATGCAGGGTGGAAATACTAGAGTGAGGTGGAAGAGGGAGACAGAGATGGGCGAGCAAGTGGGGTAGACGCAAATAGAAACCGGGAGAGGACGAGAGAAACAAGAGAACAAGAGAGAAGTACAGAGAGAGACAGGGAGGATCTGAGAGGAGGTGGGGGGCTTGGATGAATTAAACACACCAGAAGGACCACAGAGCCCACAATTACTCCCCACTGGGCAACATGAGAATAAGGAGCTGAGAAAAAATCAGCAGAAAATCAGTTATTTTCCTTCTGGTGACAAATCCATCCCCTAGGCCAGATCAGGGCTCAGCCGCAGGCTTTGTGGGGGGCTTTCGAAAGGAGGGTCATCTTGTGCACCATGGATTGGGGTGTGAGAATTGGATATGTTCCAAGGGGCTCTCGTACTGTGTGCCTATGTTGTGTGTGCCTGGGCAAAGTTCTTCCTCCTCTGAGCCCTGGTTGTCCCATCTGTAATTACGACAAATTGTATCTTCCAAAAATGGCGATGATACAGTCATTTCCAGAAGCGTGCCAAACCCCTACTAAGAAGTAAATCTAATTCCCCTGTCTTGGAAACTGGGTCGGCCTCTGCAACTTCCTGAATGAATGACTGCAGCAGAGGGACACTGCATGACTTCTGAGACACTACCGTAAAAGGTAATGTGACTTCCCCAGGCCCTCTCTCTTGGGAGTTGCCCTCAGAACCCGGCCGCCATGTTACGTGGAAGCGCAGACCACATGGGAGGCTGTGTGTCGGTGTTTTGCCTGACAGCCCCAGCTCAGGTCTCAGCTATAGTCAGCATCCACCACCAGATGTATGATGAACAAATCTTTAGAAGTTTCAAGGCTTTGTGCCATCCCAGCTGATACTACAAGAAGCAGAGTCGAACTGTCCCTGCTGAACCCTGCCCAAATCACAGATCCGTGAACAAATAAGCATTATTTTAAGCCATTAAATTTGGGTTACGCAGTAACAGATAACTAGAAGGGCACAGCACCAGACACACCGTCTTCACTCCCGAGATATTTGCTGCTGATAGACGGGCAGCCGTCAAAGGGCCTCTACCTCACCTACAAGGTAAAAGCTCCCTTACTGAGCCCATTTTACAGATGGGAAAACAAAGGTCCAAGAGTTAGTGCCTTACCAGGCTCCACAGCTGGCAAGAAATGGAGCAAGGCTTGGAGCCCTCCTGCCTCTCCCTGGTGGCCCCTCGTACTGGCCTGAATGTAGCTAGAGTAGACCAAGGGTGAGTAGTCAGCTCCCCCAGGCTGCCCCCAGGCAGACATTGGCAAATACGGCCCCGCACAGGTCCTTGTTCTTTCACCCAGCACAGACGTGGCCTCCATCTCTCTCTCCAGCCAGGTAGTCCCGTGGGTGGGCCAGCAATGACCTGACAAAAACTTGCCTAGCACAGCCGGAGGGGACTGCCCAAAGCTTCCCGATTTGGGGCACCCTTTGGGGGAGTTTTTAAGGCTCTGGGGAGGTTACTGTGTTTGTGTTGGTGTTAGGTACTGTCGAGTCAATTCTGACTCACAGCAACTCCATATGAAGAGCAGAACTGCCCCCATAGAGTTTTCTAGGCTGTAATCTTGATGGGAGCAGATTGCCAGCTCTTTCACCCGTTGAGCTGCTGGGTGAGTTCGAACCACCAACCCTTCTGTTAACAGCTGAGCGCTTAACTGTGCCGCAAGGACTCCTGTGGGGGTTATTACAATGTAAATATCACCCCCAGGATGCTCCCACGATCACACATTAGGACCTTTGTCTCCTCAAGCGTCTGTGGGATAAGCTAGGACTCCAGATAGAAACTTGTCAGGCTCTATTGTGACCGACCCCTGGGCAGAGGAGAAATTCCCGCAGAGAGGAAATTTACGGATAAATGTTATCTTCGGAAGGAACCCTCCTCCCCCGCACAGCAGCTGAGCCATTGGTTCAGGAAAGTTTTGCAAGACCCCCGCCTTGAAATGGAGGGACCCCACCCCCACCCCCATGCTGCCCATTGGACTCAACCAGGAGATTAAAGAAATCACCCAGCCAGCCCCGGTCCCAGAGAGGCTGATGTAACTGCTCTGGACAGGATCTAGACCTAGGCTTTTCTTAAAGACTCCCAGGTGATTTTCTCATAGGCCGAGAACCCCAGCTATCAACTTCTGAGTCCACTGGAATCGGCGGGGGTGGGGTGTGGAGGGGCCCCTGATTTGAGGACTGCCATAGGCCCTCTTTCAGTTCCTCAGCGGGGCAAGCTTGTTCCTAGCACAGGAACTTTGCACTTTCCCTTGGCCTCCACACATTCCCCCCACTCTTTGCAGGCTCCTAATCCTCCCTCAGGGAGCCCTGGTGGCGCAATGGTTAAGCACTCAGCTGCTAACCGAAAGACTGGCAGTTTGAACCCATGGGAGAAAAGACCTGGAGATATGTTCCCGTAAAGATTACAGCCTAGGAAACACTATGGGGGAGTTCTGCTGCGTCACATGGGGTCTCTATGAGTTGGAATCTACTCTATGGCAACTAACCACAACAATCCTCTGTCAGGCCTGAGCTGAAACGCCACCTCCTCCAGATTGCCCTTCCTGATTAGCCTGCTTTCCTTTCCCTTCCCTCTCACTCTCCCACATTCTTATCCCTCGAATCCCTTACAATGTTTCCCAGTTTTGCATTCCCTGGTGTATGCTTTGCTTAATGTCTGTGTCCCTGACTAAACTGTGTGCCCATGCCAGCTGCGACAGTATCTGCATTGCTCCCCGTTGGAGCCCAGGTGCTGATCACATGGCCCAGCACATAGCGGATGCTCAAGAAATCAATTCTCCTTTGAGCTTCGTGTTCAGTTCCCACCTCACAAGGTCTTGGTGAGGATCAAATGATCAATGTCTGGAGAGTGCTAGAAGGATCTACCGCTTGTTAATTAAATGAGCTGGTGCAGAGCCAAAGCTTAGCGCAGGGCTTGACTTAGAATGAACGCTCACTTCTGGTGAACTATTATTATTTTTGCCTTTGTCACCGTTATTGTTGTTTACACTGTACATCGCACAAAAAGAAAACAAAAATACACACCACGTTACTACCAAGTCAGTTCCAACTTGTGGTGGCCCCATGTGTTATAGGGTAAGGTTTTCTCCATAGGGTTTTCTTGGCTGTGATCTTTATGGAAGCAAATCGCCAGGCCTTTCTTCCACAGCACCACTGAGTTGATTTTGACCACCGTTCTTTAGGTTAGCAGCCGATGGCCAACCACTTGCACCACCCAAGGAGCCACTATATAGCACAGAGTAGGTGCTTGATAAAATTGTGAACTACCAAGGTGATTTAGTCTTGGATAAGCCACAGGGACAGAGGACACTGCTGCCCAAAGAGGTCTCCGTGCAGGTCTGATCTAACTCCTTCTTAGGTGATGAGGGAAACACAGCTAAGAGAGGGAAATACACTGACCCAAGGTGACCCAGCAAGTCTGAGGCAGGTCCAGGGGAGGGATCCAGAATGTGGGGCGTTCCCTTCCACTGACAGGTGTGTGGGGCTCGCCTTTGGCAGGTTGCTTCCCCTCTAGGCCCTCGATACTTCCTAGGGGCTCAGGCAGGTCATGGAGGGGGTCAGGCACACCCCACCCTCAAACTCCAGGCCCCAAGTCTGACCCATGGTGAGCTGGGTGACCACTTGATGGCACTGTGGAGTTGCTAACTGGCAGCCACCCAGGAGCCCCAGTCCCCTCCGCTGTTGGCCAAGAGACCGTGGAGGAGGCAGAACCAGGACTGGACATGCACTCTTTCCTGACATCATCCCAACCTTCTCACTTCCAGATGAAAACACTGAGGCCCAGAGAGGGCAGGCTCACCCTGCCAAAGTCACAGTCTGAGAAGCAGAGAAGAAAACGAAGACCATTTATTGAACACCTACTATGCGCCAGAGCCCGTGGTTTGCTATTGTCTCATTCAGTCTTCACGATTGCCCAGTGGCATGAAAAATATTCTTCCCATTTTCCAAATGAAAAAACTGAGGCACAAAGAGCTCAAATGAGGATACAGGGATGATGATGATAGCAACAGTAGCAATAATATTTACTGGATACACACCAGTGGTTACGAGCTATAGCTGCTAACCAAAAGATTGGCAGTTGGAATCCACCAGCTGCTCCTTGGAAACTCTATGAGGCAGTTCTGCTCTGTCTTATAGGGTCGATATGAGTCAGAGTCGACTCAATGGCAGCGAGTTTGGTATGGGTTTACAATGCAAGGTTAGTTACACAACTCCCAGACTTGAACACCAGTATTGACCCATTTTACAGAGATGGAAACTGAGGCTGAGAGAGAGAGAAAGCCTTTTGTAGAGGTCACACATGAAGGGAGTACCTGTCGCCAGGAGCCAGGACCTGCGTCTGCATAAAGGACGTCAGGCAGGCCTCCTGCTCTCTGGCCTCCAGACCCCAGCTTGGCCCAGGCTTCCTGGAGAATGCCCAGCCCCTTTCCAAAAGCGGCAGCCAGGCTGGAAGGGGCACCTTCCTGTGGGGAGCAGTCAGGAATCCTGGTGCCCACTGGAGTTTGGAGTTGTGGGGGTGTCCCTGCACCTCCCCACATGGCCCAATAGCCTTAGGCCCAGCCACAGGATCTAGCAAGAGGCTGCTACATGGTCCAGGGGTGGTCTTCAGGACCCCCTGAAGGGAGGGGAAGTAGGGGAGAAGCAAGGAGGGAGGCCTGGATCAAAGACTACAGAGCAAAAAACAGAACAATAATGAAAGATAAAGACAGAAAGAAGCAGTAGAGACAGTGGCAGAAAGAGAACAAGAGAGACGGAAAGACAGAGACATAGAATATATTTATTAAAAAAAGCCCATTGCCGTCGAGTCAATTCAGACTCATAGTGGCCCTATAGGACAGAGTAGAACTGCCCCATAGGGTTTCCGAGGAGTGCCTGGTAGATTTGAACAGCCGACCTTGTGGTTAGCAGCCAAAGTCTTAACCACTACACCACCAGGGTTTCCAGAGTATATAGAGAGAGGCAGAAAACCAAATTAAAACCAAACCAAACAGAACAGAGGGGAACCAACACAGCCAGAAAGATAAGGCAAGGAGAGCCTCATAACGAGGGAAAAAGAAGGAGAAGCTAAGAGACTGAGGCAGGGTCCAGAGAGATACACAGAAGTGACACAGACAGGGACACAGAGAGGGGCGGAGACAAGCAGGCAGGCGCCACAGAGACAGGCAGAGCCTCAGAGAGAGGTGCAGAGAGTGTGGACAGAGGCCCAGGGTGAGACAGCTCCTCTGTGAGGGACAGGCAGTAGGACAGCAGGCGAGTCCTGAGGGGAGAAGGGCAGGAAGGTCAGGTGGAGGCAGGGACAGGACAGAGCAGGGACGGCTGGAAGGAGGCTGAGGAGAAAAGGATCAGAGGAGCTCAGAGGAAGGTAGAAATATGGAGGCGGGGGAGACTGAGGAGCAGAGGGAAGGGAGGAAGGAAGACAAGACAGTCAGAGAATGGAGGCCAGGGCAGGAGTCTGCCCACCCAGAACCCCTACCTAGCCCCTGGGCCTCTACCCACAACCCAACCCCACCCAAGAGCCCCAGCCCCCAGCCAGGGCTTGACTAGGGCCCCAGGACAAAGGCCAGGAGGGTGGACCCAAGGATCCCCTGCCGGCCTCTTCCATTTCCTCCCACTTAGCAGGCCTCCAGCACGTCATTTGCATAAAACAATATTCCTGTGGGGGATGCTAATGCGCCCTGCTATTTTTGCCTCTCCTGGATTGCGGTTTGCATACATTTGCATACCCTGGGAGAATTAAGCCAGGATCATGTAAATGAGCCCACCAGCTCACGGGGAGGAGGGTCCAGGCTCTCTGCCTCCCGACGGTCTGTGCAGGCAGCTGCTTTCCCTGGTGGGCCCTGGGCAGAGAAGGATCAGCTGTGTGTGACCCCAACCTGAGACCACTGTCCACTCTGGGTTTGGAGAAGCCAGAGGCAGTGTTAAAACACCCAGATGTGAGCTGGTCACATCCATCTTTAAACCTTTCATGGTTTCTGGGATCTCAGAATAAAGGCCACATGCACCAGCCCCTGCCTTACCCACACTGCCTCTCCCTCCTAGTCCTCCAGCCACACTGTCTTCCTCCTCTCAGGGCTCATACTTCGTAGGCTCCTGCTCACCACAGGGCCTTGGCACATGCTGTTCCCGCTAACTGCAATGCTTTTCGCTCCCCTCTTCACCTACTTACATCTAATTTATCCTTCAGACCCCAGGTCGAGTGCTACTTCCTCAGGGACGTCCTTCCTCTGCTTTCTGACCTCTTCCCTGCATCCTCACTAAAAAAAAAAATTTCCCATCTAACCATCTCAGACTCAAGGCAGCCCCACGTGTGTCAGGTTGGAACTGTGCTCCCTAGGGTTTTCAGTGGTTGATTTTTCACAAGTAGATCACCAAGCCTTTCCTCCAAGGTGCTTCTGGGTGGACTTGAACCTCCAACCTTTCAGTTAATAGCTGAGTGCTTAACCACTACACCTCCAGGGCTCCTCACTTATCCCGTTAGGTACTGTCAATCTCCCACAGACACCCCTCTTGGGTAGTTGGAGTTATTTTTATGCAGTAACTTCATTCATGTCTGTCTCCCCCACAAGACCAGGAGAGACATGAGTTCGGGAACAAGTCCTCTTCCTCGCTGCCCCCACCCAGGACCCAGCAGTGCTGGCTCCATATGGAGTCCTTCTTACTGTTTGTTGAATGGATGAGAAAATGAATGAACTGGGCAGACTTGAAAATTCAGCCTCTACCCTGGGGTCTTCAGGGGCCCCCGAGGCATGCCAGTGCCCAAACTCCAGTGTTGCAGAGGTCTTATTTTAACATCTATTTATTGAGTGCTTACTGTGTGTCAGGCGCTGGGTGAAGTATTTTACATATATTATCTTCCCAACATCCCCACATGGACAGTCCAGAGATCATGCTCATGTTACAGAGGTAAAAACAGAGGCTCAAAGAGGGTAAGTCACAGGATGGAGATCACAGAGCTGGAAGTCCAATTCAGATCGGTGCACCCCTAATGTCCAGTCCCCCAGCACTTCCACTGACCCCTCTGGGTGACACTCACCAGCTCAGGCCCAACTGGGGGCTACTTCCCTTGGCCTCATGAGGGACTGTGTACATATGCACAAAAGCCATTTGCTGTCAAGTCAGTTTGGACTCATGGCGACCCTATATGGGTCAGAGTAAAACAGTGCTCCATAGGGTTTTCAATGGCTGACTTTTTGGAAGTAGAGCTCCAGGTCTTTCTTCCGAGGCATCTCTGGATGGGCTCGAACCACCAACCTTTCAGTTAGCAGCAAGCACATAACTGTTGCTCCACCCAGGCGCGCCTAATATTTGCACAAGCAGGCGCAAATTCATGGGAGAATGAGTGTTGACCAGCGTGCCCAGCCAGGCCTGTTCACACCACCAGCCCACATGTGTGTCTGTGCTGCGTGCCTGTGCGCAACCACATTGACCTGCTTGGGTCCATGGACACATTCATACACATACCCAGGCCTATAGACTTTCATTCAGTCATTCAACAAACGCTTCATGCAGGCCTACTGTGCACCGGGCACTGTGCCAGGAGCTGGAGTATCCGGTATCGTGAGAATCAAGACAGATCACTTGGGCCTTGCCAGCCCTCTTGAGGCTTCTGTCGAGTGACCCAGTGAGACAGTTTTCCTCCTTAACCTCAATACTGTCTTTGGGGACAGCCCCCTCCATGCCAACCCTCACCCAGCATCCTGCTCGGAGGCCTAACGGTGGAGGGGACATCTATTGTCCTTAAGGGCCCCAGTGCTGCCAGAACCCTGACTTTGGGCGGTAAGTGTTGTGGGACAGAGAGCTCAGTAGGAAGTGGGGAAACCCTTCACTATGAAGCTGACGAGGGGCACAAGTCTCACTCTTTGAAGTCATGGCTGCTGTCACCTGAGGCTTCTGGGACGGACTGGGCAGCAAGGGGTGGGGGATGCAACCTGAGGTAGGAGGAAACCTGGACTGGTCAGTCCCAAGGCAGAAATGAGGGCCGACAGCCCCCACAAGTGGGGAGTAGAGCTTCTCTGGTTTGCTCCTTGTCAGGAGGGGCTGCCGAGGGCTGCTGGGAACACCATTCTTCTTGGAGGAGATGGTGTCCTGCTCAGGGTGAGGTTGCCTCCCTAGCAGCCATGGTTCCCCATATCGGGAGCCCCAATATATTAAACTGAGAGAATCAAAGTGTCTCTGGTTGAGTTGCACAAGGGGTTACGGCTTCACCCCATGGCTCCCAGCCCCCACTGCAGAGCCAAGTGGATATGAATACAAGCTCCCGGCTGGACACACCTTGCTTCACATCCAGATTCCACACTTGCAGGCCAAACGACCTGCTCAGCCCTCCTGAGACTCAGTTTCCTCATCCGAAAAATCGGTACAATAATCAGACTTCCTTCACAGGGCCCTGGTGAGGATTAAATGAAACAGTGCAAAGGGATGCTTGGCACACAGCAAGTGCTCAATCAGTGCACCTTCTTTATAATGACAATATCCTCTCCAAGCCTCGGGTTTCCGCGGAGTTTACCACCATCTCCCTGTGGCAACTTGGGCAGTTATTTCCCTGCTCTGGGACTCAATTTCCCCATTTGAAAACAAGGAGGTTGGACCAAATGGGACCCATGCTGCTGCTCTGCCATTCCAGGTCAGAGTGTCTGTCCCCTGAATTCCTTGCATTTCTCTGTAGCCATAATTGGTTTCACCCAGTTCCAGGAGCGTCGGCCCTATGGGCAAAGAGGTTAACTTGAAAATGGAATCCCCAAAGTGGATAGAGTCCACACTCATCCTCCATGAACCCCGCTCCCCACCCTGCCCATGGTTCCCCAAAAGGACCTTTGATAGTAAAGAGTAGCCATACTGAGCCAGTACCTACTATGTACCAGATACTATTCTGCATACAATAACCCCATGAGATATGAATAAAAACCAGTTGCCACCAAGTCAACTCTGACTCATGGCAACCCCATGTGTGTCACAGTGGAACTATGCTTCATGAGATTTTCAATGGCTGATATTTTTTGGAAGTAGATGATCAGGTTCTTCCAAGGTGCCCCTGGGTAGACTCAAACTTCCCAGAAGCTGAGCACATTAACCGCTTGCACCACCCAGGTATGAATAGTGCTTCCATTTTATATATGAGAAAACCAAGGCACAGAGAGGTTAAGCAACTTGCCCCGTATCACACAGCTCAATAGTGACCCAGCTGGTATTGAACCCAGGTTGTGCAGCTCCAGAACCTTTGCTCTCCACCCCAGTGCCTCTCAACCCAAAGATGTACCAGATGGTGAAACATCAGACACATGACAAACCCATGGCAGGTGACAGTTTGGGTGAATGGAGCCTTTGAACTGGCTCATGGGTCCACTTTGGAGGCCTGCTCAGCCCAGGGGAGGCCAGATTGCCTCTTTCCAGCCTGTTGGTTTAAGGAAGATACTCAATTATCTCTGCTGCGATGTTCGCGTGTGCTCTGATGATCTGAAAAGGGAGAATCAGGAGCCTGCATTACATTCTGTTGGAGATAATTAAAGGTAACATAACTTTTAAGGAAATGAGCCTGTGGCCAATCGTTCAAGATTAATTAAGTTAGTGGCCAGCACGGGCAACTCGAGAAAGGGGACATTGGTCTGCTCTGACCATATTGCCGTACTTGCAGAGCTGGCCTCAACCAGGAGCCATGGGCCTGGCTGGGTGGCCAGGGCAAACGACTGGCAGCTCCCCAGCTGACATCCTCTCCCCACCAGGGGCTGCTGGGAGCCACTCTAATGAGGATTTTAGGGTGTGCAGGGGAGGAGCTGCGTGTTCCCCCAGGTCTGTGGGTATGATCTGGGTGGCCTCAAGGAGGGCCTTCATCTCACGACTTGTTCAGGCATTTTTTATGGAGCATCTACTGTACACCATCCACCATCTGTCTGTCTATTTGTTGTACTGTGGTAGCTTGCATGTTGCTGTGATGCGGGAAGCTATGCCACTGGTATTTCAAATACCAGCAGGGTCACCAATGGTGGACAGGTCTCAGCAGAGCATCTAGACTAAGACAGATGAGGAAGAAGGGCCTGGCAATCTACTTCCAAAAATTAGCCAATGAAAACCCTATGGATCACAATAGAACATTGTCCAATATAGTGCTGGTAGAATAGCCCCCTAGGCTGGAAGACACTCAAAATACACAGTGACCACAACAGTGGACTGGAGCATACCAACGATCAAGAAAATGGCACAGGACCAGGCAACATTTCATCCTGTTGTACATGGGATTACCATGAGTCAGAGCCACCTCAGTGGCAACTAACAACAATAACAATCATGACCATGGAGATACATCTGGGCAGTGTGGTCCAGGCAGAAAGGGCCAGCACGTGCAAAGGCCCTGAGACAGGGGCACGCCTGGCATATGTAAGGCCATGCAGGCACTTTAATTGGCTGGAGCAAGGCTGTTCAGAAGGAAGGTGGTGCCAGATGAAGCCAAACAAGATATTAGTGAATGGACTGCCCACATTCATCAAATATTCCCTCTGTGCCAAGCCCTGTGCTCCAACCACCCTGTGAGGAAGTCACTGATATGAATCTCAGATGAGAGACAAGGTATCTGAGTCTCAGAGAGGTGAAGTCATTGCCAAAGTCACACAGGTATTAGGTGGCAGAGCTGGGATTTGAACCAAGGTCTGCCTGTCTCCCTAACCCTAGCCTTGACATGAATTTCCTATGAGCTCAAATCCACATGTATGGAACCACAGCTTCCCAACAGGTCAGTGCTGGAGGCAACCTCCTAGTCTGTTGCATTCACCTTGTTCTTTGCACATATAGGGAAATTGAGCCCGAGGTGGGTGTAGTGGTAATGAACACACAGCTATGCTGAGAATTCAGTACGAATGCATCTCTGCCTTGGCCTCCACGAGGGCCGTTTTGAGCCGTGCACAATAAACAGAAACCACTGGGAGGAGTTGCTGGGGCAGAGCCAACACATTGATTTTCAAGGAGCTTATGAAGATTATCCTTTGTTTGACATTTTGCCACCTCAGAGCCACACCCTTAAGATGAACCAAGCCAGCATTTCTGAACTGTGTTTTGGGCACACATGCCCCCCAGAGATGCCCTTTAAGAACCTACTGTCCCCTCTTTGAAGAGTCACGTGTGCATTAACCTATAAAGGCTCTGATAAGTCCTGCAGCAAAGGACCTTATTTACATTTTCTTAACCCAGCATTTCTGACATTCACGTGAGCATAAAATTCTTGCTCAAATATGACTCTAATTGGAATTTTCCAGGAAAGAGTATGGGAAATGCTGGTCTTGGTAACTGAGAGAAGATAAAACAGACCTTCTGACCTTGGAGAAAGGAATTCTGAGTACATTTTAGAGGGTGAGTATGATGAAGTGATGGAGAAGTATTTAAAAAACCAGGGGGTTATTTCATGGAGAAAAAAAGAAGACGCTGAACAGGGCATGGTGGCTGGCTTCAAATTCCTAGGAAACTCTCAAAGTGGACTCTAGGGAGATTTCCTCTCTAGCGCCAGGAGGCAGAACTAAGACCAGTAAACGGACATTGATTTGGGATAAGAGTTGAGGTTTTTCCTATGAGACTGGCTGTCTTGGTAGAGAGTGAGCTCCCCATCATCAAAAGTATGCAAGTAGAAACTAGAAGACCATTGTTATTAGGGCTGCTAAAGAACAGACTCCTTCAATAATTCTGGAAGTTCCAGACCCAGGCCATGTTAAATTCTCCTCTTCTCTGGAGACTGGGCAGGAAGAAACCAGGCATGTCACATCCATCTGACATTAGAAAAATTCTTATAAATAAAATAGTTGCTATAAAAGCTGTATGAGTTCTCCACAGTCCATCTCATCTCGACAGTCATAAAACCAAGCCTGTAACTCCAGCGT
Source organism: Dugong dugon (assembly GCA_030035585.1). Taxonomy (NCBI): domain Eukaryota; kingdom Metazoa; phylum Chordata; class Mammalia; order Sirenia; family Dugongidae; genus Dugong; species Dugong dugon. The sequence goes on along the minus strand of CM057476.1, from coordinate 25,680,479 downwards.
CGTCTTGCCATCTACAAGAGGAAAAGCTTATTTTAAGAAGTATAAAAAGAAAAGTAATTTACAGTCTATTAACATTTTAAAAAGTGTGTTAGCAAGAAGGGGGAATACATTACAGGCTCGATGAGGGATCCAGAGAGATGGAGAAAGTGGAATCAGATAAATTTCCCTTGGTCTCCATTTGAACCTGGAGTTCTACACACTTTGTCCTGAATCTCCTAGACGCCATTGGCTCATTTTCTGACTTTCCCTGAGTAGAAAATGTAAGCGGGGAGGGCATGATGATGCGGGTCTGTGAGGCAGTGCATGGCGAGACAGGGAGTCAGATCTGGTTTCTCATCCCAGCTTGGATCCCCAGCTGCCCACCTTCTCTGAGCCTCGGGCAATTTATCTGATCAATGGGACAGTAACCCCCCTGCCGCCATTTGCTATGAAAGTCTTTTCAAGCAAGACTTGCAAGGGCTCAGTGGCTGGAGGAGTGTAACTGGCCTTGCTAGGTGCCTGGCACATAGTAGGTCTTCATCGAACCTCCTCCCCTCGTCCAGCAATGAGCCCACCATTTACATTCCAAGAACTGAGCTGACTCTGGGTGAGGATGAGGATTAGGATAGGGGGGAATGGATTTCAAACTGCCAACCAAGGGAAATACATGGAAACAATTATGGGAGGACAGACGGAAAGGAAAACAAACCATCCCCTCTCAGAAGCACAGCCTCACAGGACCAGCATGCCAGCAGAGCTGGGGCTGTGCACCAGGGGAGATACCAAGCAGTGGGCAGGGGCTGTGGGCAGGCGGCACCCAAGAGGTGGGTGTGTGACCCCCTGGATGTCACCTGGGGCTTAGGCAAGAGCTGAGTCCTGATTCAGTGCCACAACATCACGCACGAGCCCCTCCTCCTTCCCGGGCACACACATCATACACACCCTTTATGTATACACTTGCCAACACAGTCACACACGCAAACACACACAATAACTTATATGCATATACATATATATTGGCCAATGCAATCACACCATGTGTGCATGCACACGCCATGCCTTATACATGCACATGTGGGCCAACACAGGCAGGCACACACCCACCCACCCATTCTTTACACTGTCGTGTACCAACATCCTCATGTATGCATGCACACACCCAGACCTCATGGGTGTGCACACATGTGCACCAACACAATGACAAGTGTGTACATGCGTACATGCATGTGCACGTGGTTGGCGTGTACACGTGCACACTCTCAGTCAGTCATAGGTACACACTCATGTACACACACTTGATATATCGACATTAGTCATGCATGTTCCCTGCACCAACACATACCAAGTACATGGGTACACATGCATACACAGTTCAACACACATTCACACAGGCTCACCACATACCCACACACACACACACACATACACAGACACATTCATGCAGTATCCTTCCCACCCGCTCCCCCCGCTAGCCGACACATGCACACACACAGTCTCCCAGGAAAGTGTCCGGTGAGCAGAGTGTGAGTCTTGGGGCACTGGGCCACTTCTCACATCTTGGCTGCCTCTCTCCCTGGCCTGTGTTTATGCAGCTGTTCCTTCTCCATCGAGTGGGGGAGGGGTCAGGAAGAGCAACTATGAGGAGGGGGCAGGCCACAGCAGCCCTAATCAAGAATTTCACACCCCCTGACCAGCCCGGCCCCTCTGCAAAGCCCCCGGGTCCCGCTGGGTGAGAGCCCAAAGCTTCTTTGTTAGCAGACAGCTGGGGGCTGCGGGAGGCCCCACTCAGGGTCTGTGACCCCTCCCAGTTCAGAGGTCTGGGCTCAGAACTGCCCCACAAGGGTCACTTACAGCCCTGAGTCCTGCGTCTCCTGCTGGGCACCCAGCCAGGAGCCATAGGCACCAGATGCCCTCCCCTTATCACCCATTCCCAGGCCCTATGAGTGGGTGGGGGATTGTGGGTCCCAGGCTTGTCGCCCGGCACACTGGGATGCCCAGTGAGGCCAAGTCGTTCAGTAAAGATTTGAATTCCCCAGACTAAATGCCAGCCCACCCCTCTTTGCTGTCTAGCCCAGCCTCCTCAAAAATGCTACATGATCTCACCTCTCGACCTGTGCTTCCACCTTCCCTGCGCCTTGAATATCTTTCCTCTCCTCTTAGCATGGCCATTTCTTACCCATCATCTTTCAAAATCAGCACAGATGCCTCCTCCTCCAGGAAGGCCTCTATGACTGCCTTGCTCCCTCCTCCATCTGACCCTTTCACACCAAATTGTCAACTTCTTGCCTTACTTGTTTGTCTTCCCTGCTGGACCTTGAGCCCCCAAGGGCAGAGGCTGGGCTTCCATTGCCATTAAAAAGAAAAAGGCAGGGGAGCTGTCCAGTTGATTCCAGCTCAAGATAACTCCACATGTGTCAGAGTAGAACTGTGTTCCATAAGGTTTTCAATGGCTGATTTTTCAATAGATTGCCAGGCCTTTCTTCTGAGGTGCCTCTGAGTGGACTCAACCTCTAACCTTTTGGTTAGCAGCCAATTTTGCTAACTGTTTGCATCACCCAGTGACTACAACCATTGCCATAGCAGCCCCCAAACTGAAACAGGGCCCAGCATATGGTAGAAGGAAGGAGGGAGGGAGGAAGGAAGGAAGGAAGGATTACCCGCCAGAAAGATATGGTAAAGTTCTGCGGCGTCAGTGCCTCACACCCGAGGGTCTCATGGAATGAATTAGGTCCCTGATCTTAATTTAAGAGTTAAATAATACCACACATATATTACAAAAGTTAGGTAAATTTTCCCTTCCCTCCTGTCATTACCTAGAAAGCTGCCAACTTCTAGATTGTAATTATGCACATGAATAATGAAATTAGCATATCCATCAGCTCACTCCCTACTCATTATGGAAGGGGAGATCCATGTGTTCAGATTCCAAGTCACCCTCCTCTGGTGGCTCCCTGGGCTCTGGGTTTAGAATGGCCCCTGGGCACAGCTTCACCCCCAGCCCCTGCACACCCTCCATGTGAGGATTCTGGGAGCCCCAAGAGGGCTGCCCAGGGCAAAGATTCATGTCTGATCAGCCTTTAGCAGCATCTGCTGGGGAGCGGTGACAGAACGGAGGTGTGAGGCTGGGGGGCGGGGGATAACGGTGCTGGCAGGAGGATGGGAAGAGCAGTGACCCAAGTTCTAAGCTCACTCCGTATGCTGTGTCCTCCTGTGTACCAGCCTCTCTGGGGAGTAGCGGTGACAATGACATCTACGCTGTCAAGGATGGTGGGTAAACAGAATATGCCTGTGAAAGCAGCCTCTGGGAGCAGACAGGCTTGGGGTGAAGTTCTAGCTCCACCACTCATCTGCTATGTGATTTCTGAGCCTCAGTTTTCCCTTCTGTGAAATGGAAATAGTGAGAATAGTAGGGCAAGTAAGGACCCAGTGACATTCTATGTATATGCCTGGCACATAGTTGTTGTTAGCTGCTGTCAAGTTGCCCCCAGCCCGTGGTGACCCCATGAACAGTGGAATGAAATGCTGCCGGGTCCTGCGCCATCCCCATGACTGATTGCCGGTCAGATCATTGTGATCCATAGGGTTTTCACTGGCTGATTTGCAGGAGTAGATCACCAGGTCTTCCTTCCTAGTTTGTCTTAGTCTGAAAGCACTGCTGAAACCGATGTAGCATCATAGCAACACTCAAACCGCCACTGACAGTTGAATGAATGATGGCTGTGCATGAGGTGTGTTGGCCAGGAATTGAACCTGCGTGTCTCCCATGGAAGGTGAATTCTATCACTCAGCCATCACTGTCTCACATAGAACTGCTCAATAAACATGAATGCTTGTGGTTGTGGGTATCAGTATTGGTGTTAACTCCAGGCCCGAGGTGGGCTCACTCTCCTAGCAGGGATTCTGGCCACAGAATAGGACCCAAAATGAAACAAAGAAGTTGGCCTTGCCTCTCTGCTGGACACCCCCGACTCCTCAGCTGCCCCTGGAATTCAAGTTCTGGATCTCCCCAAACTGCCTTCTACATGGGGATGAAGCCATGGTCAGAGAGACAGACAAGGAGTAGCCACACCCAAGATGGCTGTGCTCGTGTGGTAGTGCTTATTCCTTTCTCTCTCACTCACGCCTTCAAAGTTTGTGGAGGGCTCAGTATGGACGCTGTTGGAGCCAGACAGTACTTGCGAGCAGGGAAGCACTGCGTTCAGAGTCTGCCTTTGTAAATTGTAAAGTGCGCTGCAAACTGTAAAGTGCATTGCAGACTGTAAATGTCAGGTTGCCCTGGAGACTTTTGTCCAATCTCTCCTGACCTCTCGGAGAAGGGCTCAGAACCTCAGCTGGTGCCACCGTCACCCCCTGATTCTGCACCCTCAACACTGCAGGGCTGGCTGGCTTCTCCCCCAACCCACCAGTCCTCTTGGGGGACTCTGCTTGAGCATCAGGGGGGACCAGGTTGGTGGGGCCTCCCCCTAGAGCTTAGCTTCTTTGCCCAGTGTCTTAGTTTGCTAGGGCTGTTATAACAAAAATACAACAAGTGGGTGGCTTTCAAGAACAGAAATTTATTTCCTCACATTTCAGGAGGCTAGAAGTCTGAATTCAAAGCACGGATTCTAGGGAAAGCCTCTCTCTGTCAGCTCAACTCCTGTAAACCCATCATTCCTGAGTTCTTCGGCAATCTCCGCGTGGCATCTGTCTTTCCCCATTTGATCTTGCTTCTCTGTGCCTGTTGTTATTGTTGTTAGATGCCATCAAGTTGATTGTGACTCATTGCAACCTCATGTGACACAGTGGAACTGCCCCATAGGGTTTTCTAGGCTGTAATCTTTACAGGAGCAGATCGCCAGGTCTTTCTCCTGTAGAGCCGCTGGATGAATTTGAACCACCAACCTTTTAGTTAGCAGCTAAGCACTTAACTCCTCCCACCAGGGCCCCTTTCTCTGTGCCTAATCTGTTATTTTTACACCTCAAAAGTGAGTAGATTTAAGACACACCCTACAACTGATATGGCCACATTAAAATCACAAAGAAAACCTATTCCCGAATGGGATTACATCCACAGGTATAGGAGTTAGGTTTTCAGCACACATTTTTGGGGGGACAGAATTCAATCTGCAACATCCAGTGGCTCTGATTGGGATAGGAGGGTCAATCCCAGGGTCTCGAAGAGGGTCTGGGAAGCATCTAGCCAAGACCCAAGAAAATGGACATCTTCAAAAGAAGAAGCTGCACATCACTTGTGTCTCCACAGCCTCCTGTTTCCCTGGGCTTGTGCAGGATATGTCCCATATGTATATGTTACTAATAGTAAGAATAACAGTAGCTAACATTCTAAGCACCTGCTACATGCCAGGTGCTGTTACATATACATAAACATTTTACATATTTAACCTTTGCAGAACACTCAGCACAGTGCCTGGCATCAAGTACAAGCTCAGTAAATGCTGTTGACTGTATGGATGAATGAATTGATTTAAAAAATATCTCTTAGACCAAAAGGTCAACAATTACTTTCGAACAAAGAGGAGAATGTAACGGGGCAGGGAAACTAGATTAACAGAAACTGAACAACCAGAATAGAAATAATGAGGAAGAATGCAACTACTGTCACGAAACAACTTGTGTAGAAATTGTTGAATGGGAACTTAAACTGTTACATAAACCTTCACGGAAAACACAATAAAATATTATAAAATGTATGTTATATCCACCCTGCGTCTGTCAGTCTGAATACTGACGTTGTCGAGTGCTTCGTTTTACTTGGATCCTCAATCAACACCCATGAAAGCAGCAGTCAAGAAATCAAACAACGTACTGCAGTTGGGCAAATCTGCTGCAAAAGACCTCTTTTTAGTGTTGAAAAGCAAAGATGTCACTTTGAGGACTAAGGTGCACCTGACCCAGGTCATGGTATTTTCAGTCTCCTCATATGCATGCAAAAAGTGAACAATGGATAAGGGAGACTGAAGAAGAATTGATGCATTTGAATTATGATGTTGGTGAAGAGTATTGCATATACCAGGGACTGCCAGAAGAACAAGCAAGTCTGCCTTGGAAGAAGTACAGCCAGAATGCTCCTTAGAAGGGAGGATGGTGAGACTTCATCTCACATACTTCGGACATGTTATCAGGGAGGATCAATCTCCGGAGAAGGACATTGCGCTTGGTAAAGTAGAAAGTCAGTGAAAAAGAGGAAGACCCTCAATGAGATGCATTGACGCAGTGGCTGCAACAATGGGCTCAAACACAGCAACGACTGTGAGGATGGCACAAGATCAGGTAGTTTCATTCTGTTGTACGTAGGGTCGCTGTTAGTCGGAACCGACTTGATAGCATCTAACAACAACATATACATATATATATATATATACATATATATATCTTGGTTTTAGCCCAGTGCTGGGAGTCAGACAAACCTGGGTTCAAATCCCAGTTCTGCCACTTATTAACTGTGTGACGCTGGTCATGTCACATCCCTTCCCTGAAACTTTACTTTCCCCGTCTGTAAAATGAGCATGATCAGATCTACCCGTAAGATTGATGTGAAAATTCAGTGAGGATCAGCCTGTAAAATGCTCAGCACGTTGCCTGGCCCAAGGCCAATCCAGATTGCAGACAAAAGGTTTGCAATGTTGCTATTGTTGTCGGGTATGAAGACTTTGTTTCCATCTATCTGCACAGTTGCAGTCATGGGTCTGGAAGTTAGGGACAAGAGGTCACACATTCATGGTCTGAGGCCACATCCGGCTCCCAGATGTGTTTTGTTTGGCTAATGCAGTGCTTCGTCAATTTTTAAAAATTGAATTAGCTTGCCAACGTTGACAGATTGGGAGATTTCACATAAAATACAGACTCTTGGTCTCTCTCAGAATTTCGGAAGTTTGGGCCGCATCAGAATCACATCCACTCAAAAATGCAATCTGCTGGAGCTGAGAAGCGTCCACCCTTTTAGTCACGCAGGAGCTTCCCATTCTGCCCCAGTCTCCACCCCTCCTTATTGCCTCACCCCAGGCCAGCATCACTCAGTTACTTAGACTGCCAGCTGCAGGAGGATTTTGCCTTTGGAAGCCCTGCTGGAGATTTTCTTTCCTGTGAGATCCACCAAGAAAGCTCTAAGTCACGGTTAGCCTAGGGGAGTTAAACGAGAAGAAAAATACACCTCTCGGCGGTTATGCGGACTCTTCTCCCAAGTCACAGCCTGGGCTCTGGAGTGGAGTCCATACACCCCCCTCAAAACTCCATTGACCTTTGGATGCTGAAAAGCCACCCTCCCAGCCCTGCCCACTCAAGGAGGCTGCAGAGAGCCCCCAGCCCGGCCCCGGCCCCTCCAGGAAGGAGCAGGGTGAGCAGAGAAAATGGCTCCCATCTGACCAGGCCAGGCACAGCTTCTTGACTGTAATTGTGGACGTAGTAATTAGATGATGGCAGAGTGTACCCGGGGCTCAGCTTTCAGCCTCAGGTCCCACCGACAAGCCATACCATTTGGAAAGTTTGCCTGACATTCCTGAGCCGGGCCGCCTTGCCAAAGAAAACTCAAGCAAGGCTTGTCTTGGCACCAAGTCAACCCCCAGCCTCAGCAGGAAAACCAAAAACATTTACACAGCTGGGCCTGCGACGCCCGCTTCCCTCAAGAGTTTGTCAGGGCTCGGACGGCTCGGCGGACTCGGGGGCACTTCTGAAGGGGCCTGTGTTCCCGAGCACGGCCAGGCACCGCGGGCCAGACAGAAAACACCGGGACCGCCCGGGAGGTGGGAGAGAGGACAGGCCTTAGAGCAGAAGGGATGGGGAAGGCCTCCATCCACACCGCTGCCCCCGAGTCCCCCCACATCTGCGCAGGTTATCCTGGCCAGCTTGCTACCCTGCTTGTGCATGTTGGCCAATAAAACATCCCCAGAAGCAGCTTATGGGATGCATAGCGCCTGCAGCCCCATGATGACAGCCCTGAGGGGCGGTGTCTTCACTCTTTCTTTGTACTCAGTTCCCCTGATTCTCTTTCTGATTGCCTCTGCATGGGGTTCTCCGATGCTCTCCACCTCCTTTCCCCTGCTGGACACCCCTGGGGAGCCTGCCTGGCTTCCCGGGTCTGATGGTCAGGGACTGCCGCCAAGAGGTCCTGGCACTGCCAGGTAGACCCTGACTCGTGGCAACCCCGTGCATGTCAGAGTAGAACTGTGCTCCATAGAGTTGTCAATGACAAGTTTTCAGAAGTAGATTGCCAGGCCTTTCTACCAAGCCACCTCTGGTTGAACTGGAACTTCTAACCTTACGGTTAGCAGCCAAGTGCATCAGCCGTGTGCACCACCCAGGAACTCCAGAGGTCCTGGAGAAGGTGGCTGGAAGCCAGGAACCCAAACATACCAATGAGCATGCTGGGGTGCTCACATCATCTGCCAAGTCCCTCGAGCATCCCTCCACCTCTCTCCAACCCAGTCATCTCTACCCAGGTCACGTCTACACAATGACGGTAGCCTCCTCCCTGGCCTCCCAGTCTCCATTCCTGCCTCCACAGCCCGCTGTCTGAGCTAGTACAACTCCCTCTCCGTCAATTGTGAAATCGAGCAAACCTACAGCAGAGCACAGAAAATATAGCTTTGCACAATTTAATGATTAATTATCAAGCAGACACCTATGTAACCATCAGCCAGGTCCAGAAATATAATCCCAGCATGGTGTCTCCCCAGTGCTACCTCCTCCTTCCTCCTCACTGTACTTAATTACTATCCTGACTTTTGCGATCATCATATCCTTGGACTTTTCTAAGACCTGAAAACAACATGATCTAGTTTGGCCTATTTCTGGATTTTATATAAATGGGATAAAAATAGCAACAGTATTAATCATGTCATTATTAATTTGTGACTGGCTTCTTCCCTTCAGCATTAAATGGTGTGACTCATGCATGTCATTCCAAGTAGCTGGAATTCATTCATGTTAACTTCTGTATAGTATTCCATTGTGTGAATATACCAGAGTTTGCTTTATCTATTTTACTCTTGGTGGACTTCGGGTTGTTTCCAGTTTGGGGCTATTTTTTAAATTTTTATTTTACTGTTGGTGGAAATATATATTTTGAATATATCTTTGGTCAAAATACGCTCCCATTCAACAATTTCTGCACATATTGTTCAGTGACAGTGGTTACTTTCTTCACATTGTGATCACATTCTCTTTATTTTTGCTCTGGTTGTTTCACCCCTATTAGTTTAGACTCATGCTCCCTAAACTTCTCATCTATGCTTTAGAGTTACTGTAGTCCCTTTGGTCTCGTACAGACAATCAAGAAAAGACAAGAAAAAAATAAAGCAACACACTATATTTAAAGATTACATTCTTTACTTTTTGAGCTAAAGGTTTGTATTTGTTTGTTTAAAGATGAATTCAGTGTATAGTTTCATTTCAAGGTTTGAAGAGTACCTTAGGGCAATAGTCTTGGGGTTACCTCCAGCCTCAATGGATCCAGTAAGTCTGGATTCTTTAGGAATTTGACGTTCTGTTCCAATTTTTTTCCCTTTCTATCAGGATCCATCTATTGTGTTCCTGATTGACAGTTTTGGGCTATTTGAAGACTATAAACAATCTTTTCTTCTGGTGCACCGGTGCACAGCACATATTAGGTTTTACAGTAGAGCCCTGGCGGCGCAGTGATTAAGAGTTCAGGCTGCTATCCAAAAGGTTGGCAGTTTAAATCCACCTTGGAAATCCTGTGGGGCAGCTCTACCCTGTCCTATAGGGTCGCTATGAGTCAATAACAATTGGGAAAAAGAAAATTACACAAAACTAAAATTGTTTGCTTTCCTGCAGGACTTGTCAGAACCTTTAATGCTTTAATGTGTTGATGTGCATTGTGACTTTCCATGGGCACTGCCTCTTTGCCAGGCACTGTGTCAGGCCCAGGCATGAAAAAATCTGTCTTAGGGAGTAAGTGTGGTGGGCAGAAGCATTGGATTTAAAATCAGGCCATGGTTTTTACTACCTCCTGCCTTGCTGTGCAGGCTTGAGCAAGTCCCTTTTCATCTCTGGGCTTCTCTTTGCTCATCTGCAAAATGCAAGTTCAGAAATTGTGAGTACGTAAGAGACTTCCCCCTCTAACACTCCAATAACTATGCACACTTTTTAATATATATTACAGAAAGATTCTGGAGGAGAGGACCCCTGACCTGGGTCTTGAGGATTTGGGCGCTCCTGGTGGGAGAACAGTATAAGCCAAGGAGTGGAAGCTGAACTGCCTTAAGCTAGTTTAAAAGTTGGTAAGGAGACCAGTGGAGCCAATAGGGAGGGTTCACCCAGGCGAGTAAACAACAGCAATGATAAAACAATGATAAAGCATTGCCACTGTTCCCTGCTCATATCCCACCATGAGAACCACCACAGATAAGCAGGCAGAGACCTTATAATCTACAGCAGCAGCATTCTCAACAAGGGTGAGATTTGCTTCTTGAGGGACAAAAAAAAAAAAAAAATCCTGACAGATATGCATACAATATATAAGCAAATATCCAGTATATCTGTGGTATTGAAATGTCACAGGGAGAGGGGGTGTGAATAGGAAAAAATGTCTAAAAGGGCTCCTTAGGGAGTGATAATGAAAAAACTTTAAAAGGTTGAAGAAACGCTGATCTATAGATTGCCAGTTCAAATGCCTGTAGGTGGCCAGACAGGAATCTTAGGAAATGAAATGAAGTGGGTTGGGTGTGAGGCAATAAGGAGACGTGAGGATTGCGGCAAACTGGCCTGCCCAGACTAAACACATTTATACCCAGCTTTTAAAACATCCTTATTCGAGCCAAACAAACACATCCACATGCTTCATCAGACCCGCCATCCACCAGTTTACAAACCTGGATTTCCACAAAAAATCCACACCAGTGGATGGCCAGTACAAAAGCATGACTCAACCTGGCTCAAGGCCCATTGGCAGCTGCCGTGTGAGGTGCACCAGCCACACACACAACTTGTTCTTCTGGTGGCTTCTTCATGCATCCTCCCCCAGGCAGGACCCAGAGCCCTGTTCCGAAGCATACTCACACGCATATTATTGGGATTAATACCGCATGATGCATAATTAATGAGACTAAATAAATATGCAGATTGGCAATCACTGATTGACTGCTATGATCAGATTCCTGAACATGAGCTAATTGATTGGCTGCCTGTAATCAGCATATTCAGCACTGTTTTCTTTAGCACTTGAGCAAACAATTCTTGTCACGGGGCGCCCATGGCCTTGCCTATTCTAAGAGACACAGGCTCTGGGTTGGAAACTTCTTCCATTGCTCTGGTTAAGATGCCCTTGGCCCAGGGGATCTTCCACATCAGAGATCACTGAGCACCAACGATGTGCCAGGGAGGACCAGGTATTTTACAATCTTCCAGGTAGGTAGAACTATCACTGTTTTGCAGATACAGAAAAAAGGGTCAGAAAGAGTGTTTTGCTCAGACTCTCACAGCTAATAGATGGGGAGCCGGGATCCGAACACCATCCATCAATTCCAAAATTCACGTTCTTTCTTTTTTCATCCTATTGAAGCTGATGGTGCAGCAGAGGGAAAGGGGAATTTGCTCATTGATTCATCCAGTATCTACTGGGCATGTACCCTGTCCGCCACCCATCTGTCAGTTTGTCATACTGTGGTGGCTTTCGTGTTGCTGTGATGCTGGAAGCTACGCCGTTGGTACTGCAAATACCAGCAGGGTCACCCATGGTGCGCAGGTTTCAGCAGAGCTTCCAGACTACGACAGACTAGAAAGAAAGGCCTGGTGATCTCCTTCTGAAAATTAGCCAGCAAAAACCTTATGGATCACACCAGAACAGTTTCTGACTCGCTTGCTCTGGACATGCCATCAGGAGGCATCATTCGCTGGAGGAGGACATCATGTTAGATGAAGTAGAGGGCCAGCAAGGGAACAGGAGACCCTCAGTGGGATGAATTGGCACAATGGCCGCAGTGATGGGCTTGAACATGCCATGATCCTGAGGCTTACGCAGAATCAGGCAACCTTTCATTCTGTTGTACGTAAGGTCTCCATGAGTCAGAGTCAACTCGTTGGCAGTTAACAACATGTAATCTGTGCCAGGGACCATCCTGGACACCCAGGGATACAGCAGCGAACCAGCCCTCGTGCAGACCACTTTCTAGGACAAAGATGGTGTTCTGAGCGTCACTGGGAGTTCAGAGAGAGAGCATCTCTCCATGAGCACCTCATGGAGGAGGTGGCATCTGAGCAGGATTTTAAGGAATAGAAAATATTTGGAAAGAAGGAAATCACAAGAAATGCTAAAGGCAAAAGCAAGAGCAGCAGCAAATGCACGGAAGTGAGAAATAAAAGTTCTCCTGCAAAGAGACAAATGGGCCTGCTCGGGGCATGCCATGGAGGGAGATGGTGAGCTGATGACTCTGGAAAGGCGTTACGGAACATACCGTGGGATCCCTGAACGCCTGAGTGTTACTGGGTAAGCAGAACTTTAAATATCAGGACCTTCCTTGGAGACGGCAATGGGGTCTTTGCTGACCACCTCCCCTGTATCTACCCCCTTCTTCTACCAATACTGTTAAAACCTGTTGCCTTGGAGAAGGTTCCCTAGCCACCCTATAGGACAGAAGAGAACTGCCCCATAGGGTTTCCAAGGCTGTAATCCTTATGGAAGCAGACTGCCACATCTTTCTACCACGGAGCGTCTGGTGGGTTTGAACCACTGACCTTTTGGTTAGCAGCCAAGCGCTTAACCACTGCATCACCAGGGCTCCCTTCTACCAACAGCACCCAGATTTTTCCTTTTGGGAAAGACTTCTCCCCTGTTCTCAACCATATGGTTTAGGTGAGACTAGCTCCGCCCTTCACTCAAGGCGTAGGACCTGGTTGGTTTAAATCTATCCACCTCTCCCATTCTTGTAGATGCAGAGATTGGTACAGAGATAACCACAGGACCCAGTCAGATCCAGGGGAGACGGTGCTGAGGAAAGAATCTTCTCTGTCTTCGGTGAGGGTTATCAGAGTATCATCCATTGTCTCTTAGGTGGCTGAGAACGTGAGAATTGCTGAGGCCACGTCAACTACGTCCACCACTGTGAAGGATCAGTGGCACCTGAAGCCTATTCTCTACATGAGCTCTTCAGCTACGGAAGCCCAGGAATTCGCTTTTTCGTGTAAGCCACTTTAAGCTGCGTTTTCTGTTCTCTTACAACCAAACACTCCCAACAAACGTGAGGAAGTTTTCCTTCCTGGTTTCTCCTGGTGAAATGCAGTCAAAAAGACCTTGGAACCTGTAGAAATTGGTGAATTGGTGTATTTTTGTTGTGTATATTTTCACCACAATTTAATAAAAAGAACTAAGAGCTTTCTGAATTATACAGAGGAAGAACAGATGGCGCACAGTTTGCCCATCTTGGCAAAATCTTTTGGTTCTTGTTCTGTCATCCTCCACCCCTTCTCCTTTCTATCACGTCACCCCCTCCCCAGGCACCACACCCAGAGCCCTGGCCCTCTTTTTCCCAGTGTCCCTGGAGAACCTGTTCACAGCAAAGGGCCAGGATTCCAGTCATTGACACACTAGCGATGAAAACTCATGTTGCATTTTGCCGTTGCAGGGGTTTTGCGTTCATGTTTCCATTTAGTTGAAGGGAGAGGAATACATATAAGTGCTGGGCTGCTAACCAAAAGGTCTGTGGTTCGAATCCACCAGCTGCTCCATAGGAGAAAAGACCTGGCAATCTGCTCCCATAAACATTACAGCCTAGAAAATCCCACAGGGCAGTTCTTCTCTGTCACAAGGGGTCGCTATGAGTTGGAATCAACTTGACAGCACACAATAACAATAAATACATATAAGGGCTTAGCTCAAGACCCACCCCATGGTAAGCCCCCAGTACATGCCCCTTGCTATAATTCTCACAGCTAACTTTTCAGTTCTGTATGTTTACTGTCTCATTTTTTTTATAGTTAGAAAATGTATGCTCACTAAGTGGCTGATTACTTTTTTGCAGGACTTGTCAGGGCCTTTATTATGCCCATGTGCATTGACCACCCAGAGAGAGGGAAGGTATGTGGTGTTTCCCAAACTTATTTTCTCACAGAACCCCCTCAGAACTGGAGTTGTGAGGAACACGGTGTGGCAAACAGTGGTTTGAGGTGCTCCCTGATGACTCCTTTGATGTGGGAAGCTGGAACCCCAATTCCAGTCCTTCCATTTGCCAGTAGGTAGCCCGTCAGCAAGACATTTTCCTTTGCTGGGCCTCAGCTTCCTTCTCAGTAAAATGGAGAAGAAACCTAACATAAACAGATGTGGTAGGGCCAGGATGAGGGTGGGGCGGGGGGGAACATTCACAGGCATGACCATGGCGACCCTATGTGTGTCAGAGTAGAGCTGTGCTCCACTGGGTTTTGAATGGTTGATTTTTGGGAAGTAGATTGCCAGGCCTTTCTTCTGAGGAGCCTCTGGGTGGGCTAAACCGCCAACCTCTTGGTTAGCAGCCAAGCCCATTAACCATTTGCACCACCCAAAGACTCCTAGGAGCCCTGGTGGTGCAGTGGTTAAGAACTTGGCTGCTAACCAAAAGACTGGCCATTCAAATCCACCAGCTGCTCCTTGGAAACCCTCTGAGGCAGGTCGCTATGCGTTGGAATCGCCTGGACAGCAATGAGAGTTTGTTTTTTTGGAAGACTCCTGCGGCTGCTTGTTGTTGTTGTCAGATGCTATTGAGTACCAACTCATAGCAACCCTATAGAACAGAGTAAAACTACCCTATAGGGTTTCCTAGGCTGGAATCTCTATGGGAGCAGATCACCGGGTCTTTTCTCATGCAGAGTCTGCTGGGTGGGTTTGAATTACTAAGCTTTCCGTTAGCAACCCAGCACTTAACCATTGTGCCACCAGGGTTCCTTCACTGTGGCTGCTTAGCAAGTGTGAATTCCAGCCCTGAGTCCCCAACCCCAGCAGCCCATCTTCGCAATCGTATCATGACAGCTTAAAGCAAAGTAATTAAAGGCATCTGAGGAGAGATTGGGCCTGAGGGTCCCTGACATCCATTTCTATCCCTATGAGTATCTACAGCTGCTCCAGGTTCTGATAAATCATTTGGTATCTTCATAGGGAACGAGTTGGAGGAGGACATACAGCAATGGACTAACTGTTGCAATGGTTTATTGGAGGTTGTCATGGATTAAATAGTGTCCCCAAAAAATAGGTGTTGTAAATCCTAACCTCTGATGGTTCAGTGGTTAAAGTGCTTGGCTACTAACTGAAAGGTTGATGGTTCAAACCCACCAGCAGCTCTGCGGGAGAAAGATGTGGCAGTCTGCTTCCATAAAGATTTACAGCCTTGGAAACCCTGTGGGGGCAGTTCTAGTCTGTCCTACAGGGTCTCTAGAAGTCAGAATTAACTTGACAGCAATGGGTTTGTGATTTTGGTTTTATACCTGTGGTTATAATCTCATTTGGGAATGGGTTTTCTTTGTTACGTTAATGAGGAAGTATTAGTGTGGGGTGTGCCTTAAATCAATCTCCTTCGAGATAGAAAAGGGGCAGATTAAACAACGGAGCAAGGAAACAGAGACGGGGGGAGATAGGTGCAATGCCACAAGAAATCAGCCAAGGAACCAAGGAATAGAAGCTGAAAAGACACAAGGACCTTCCCCTAGAGTGGTTATAGAGAGAGCTTTTCCCTAGAGCTGGTGCTATAAATTCAGACATCTAGCCTCCTAAATTGTTAGGAGAATTTTGTTAGGTTTTAACAAATTTCTGTTTGGTAAAGCCACTCACTGGTGGTATTTCTGGTATAGCAGCAGTACATGACTAAGACAGGGGTGCTGGCAAAGAATGATCTCCCCCACTTTGTTTTACTTCTCTCAATTTTCTGATTTTCTACAATGTTGTTGTTAGAAGCCATTGAGTCTATTTCAACTCAGAGTGGCCCCATATGACAAAGTAGAACTGCCCCATAAGGTTTTCTAGGCTGAAATCTTTATGAGAACTTTCTTGTCTTTCTCCCAGCGAGCTGCTGGTAGGTTCGAACCACCATCCTTTAGGTTAGCAGCCAAGGGCTTAACTTTTGCACCACCAGAGCCGAGTGACTGAAACATGGCCTTTGGAGGCAGGCTGCCCTGGGTTCTGATTCCAGTTGTGTGACCTAGGTAGCCTCTTCTCCTCTCAGAAGTTGTATTCTCACCTCTTTCTATTTGTTTTGTTTTTTTTTTTTAATATATTCTCACCTCTTAATAATGGAATAACGATACCCACTATCCCAGTTACGTTTTTCTGTGTGATAAACTACCCCAAAGAATAATGTCTTAAAAAGACCATTTTATTTGGCTTACAACATTTGGATCAGGAATTGAGAAGGGCTTAGCTAGTTGGTTCGTTTCTGATCTATGAGGCCTCCACTGGGCAACAGGAGCTGAGGAATCCACTTCCAAAATGGCATCTTCACTCACATGTCTGGTGTCTCTGGACTCCTTGACCTCTCTTGCTCCACATGTCATCTCATCCTCCAGGACCTCTTCACGAGGCTTGGGCTTCCTCACAACGTGGTAGTCCAAGAGCAATTGTTCTATGAGACCCGGGTGGAAGCTGCAGGGCTTCTTATGATCTAGCCTCAAAAGTTCTAGAAGATCAATTTTGTCACTTTTTATTGGTCTAAGCAAGTCACAAGGCCAGCCTAGATTCAAGGGGAGGCAGGAGTGGTGAAGAATTTATAGACATCTTTAATCCACTTACCCATCCTCTTAAAGATTTTTGTGAGATTTGCATTTAAGTTGTCTGTGAAGGGTTTAGCTCCCTGCCTGCCATTTGCGATTCTGAAAATGTAAATCGAATCATGTTGCCACCCCTGGCTGTGATCACCTACTCCTCCAACATCCTCATCAGGGTTTCCAAGGGCCAGTGAGGTCCAACCCCAAACCACCTCTCTGACCACCTCTCCCACTACTCCCTCTACCCCAAACACCATGTCCTCAACCACCTTGGTCCCTTTTCATTCTTTGAACATGCCACCATCCCTCCTGCCCCAGGGCCTTTTCCCACACAATTCCTTCTGCCTGGGATGCTCTTCTACCCACCTCCCTCTACCTGGTTAACTTCTCATCCTTCTGATCTTGGTTGGAGCATCACCTCCTCCAAGAAGCCCTCCCTGACTATCAGAGAAGTTAGTTCCTTTGCTAAATGTTCTCTCCCCCTGAGCCCAGTAGCTCTCCATCAGACTATGGATTATAATTTATAATCCCATGATCTTTTGTGTCATAGTTGACACAGTGTCTGTCTCCCCCGTGAAACTGCTGCTCTGTTCCCCACTGTTGTGCACACATCCTGGCACCTGGAAGAATCCAGAAAATGCTTGTTGAAAGGAAAGAGGAAGGTAGAAAGGGGAAAAGGTCAGTGCAGGGGCTCCACATCATCACCCCACTATCACCTACATTGTCACAGGGACCACAGCAGCCCCAGGGACATGCATGCTTCTGCCCTCACCTCTCTTCCACTATCACTTGGAAGGCATTGATCAAGCATCCTGGACCCCCTATGCCCCAGACAGCTCTGCCAACATGAACACCCAACGCAAACCTTTTCCTTTGGGGCAAGCTTGCCTCCAAATTCACCATGGAACAGCAAAAGCCTGGAAACCCCACTGGAGCCGCTGAGGGGCCCCTCTGCTCTGTGAAGGCATGTGAACACTGAGCGGTAAATCAGAAATAGACCCAATCCATCAGTCGAGGGACCTCTTCCTCGCCACCTTGACCATTTATGACACCAGGAACCAGGGACGTGGTTTATACAAAGCCTCGTTCAGGCAGCAAACAGGCATGCACTCTGTCCAACTCTAGGAGGTTGGAACGTGTCCTTGCACCAAAAGTTCCTTCGGCTGTGGTTAGGAACGTCATCGGGGCAGCAGCCACCATTGAGAGGGCACGTGCTATATGCCAGATATCTCCCAGTACTCTGTGGGGTGGGCACTGTGGTTATGCCCATGTTACAGATGAGGAAACTGAAGCCCACAGAGGGGAAGTGAACTGTTCAAGGTCATGCATTTTCTGGGTGGTGATATCTCTTGATCCGTATGGTCAATGGCCTTTGAGGGTGGGGGGACAAGGACTGATCTAGAGTCATCTCTGGAGGGGAGGAGGAAATAATGACAGGAAAAGTAGCCAGCACTGCTCCATGAACTTCCCAGATGATAACTCTTTTAAACCTCACAAAGACCCTATGAGGGAGCTCCTAATATCATACCCATTTTACAGTTGAGGAAATTGAGGCTCAGAGTGGTGAAGAAGGATGTTCAATATCACATGGCCATTAGCTGGTGAAATCAGCATTCAAATCTAGGCCGCTAGACTCAGATACTGGAGACAGGAAGAAAACAGGATTCTATTCGCTGTTAGTACTTGCGTCACCCAGAGAGGAAAGCGAACCAAAGACACATTGACTAGTGCCCAGGAGTACACAGCAGTCCCCGAGACACACGCCTGCACAAGTGCTCACACAAGCACCCACATCTGTGTACCTACACTCACATGCACACTCCCTTCACACATGTTCATACTTACATTCATAGACACTCACACACTCACCTACTCACAGCCACACAGTCACACACACCCTCACACCCGTCCTGGCCCTCATACACACGCTCACAGCTGTACACGTACACACTCCATGCACAGTCACACATGCGTTCCCACACATCCGCGTTCACGCTTCCACGTTCACACCCACACAAACTCACACACGTGCCCCTGCTCTCACTCACCCACAGGCTCACACTCCCATATTCACACAGAATCACAGTCACACACTCACGCGTGTGTTCACGCTCACACACCCACTCTCGCACTCACACATTCTCACACAATCACATGTTCACACTCACACAAACACACTCCTACCCACCCACTCTCACAGTCTGACGTTCCAACTCACACACAGAATTACATGGCTTCCAGAAACATCCTCGGCAGGAGTCCAAAGCTTGAGGTGCCCTCTGAGGTGGCTGGCACGCGAAACAATGGCTGCAGGGAACAGTTCCCTGAGAGACGCCCAGTGCAGTGGCCCTCACCCAGTGCTGGACAGCACATGCACTTTGGGGACTGGGGAGGACGCCCTCCTGGTCCTTCAGCCACAATATCGTGGTAACAGGAGCACGCAGAGTGAACCTCCTGTGCCCTCAGACTCCCTCTCTTGGCAGATCCCGTCCTCCAAGGAGACAGGATACACTCATGGATAAAGCCCAGGCTTTAGATCAGACCCAGTTCCAGTGCTGGCTCCACCCTTCCTTGGACAAGTCCCTAACCCCACCCGGCCTCAGTGTCTTCACCTGCCAAATGGGTATAAACAAGGACTCACCTCAAACAGTTGTTTGCTGTCTGATTGAGATGATTTGCATAAAGTTCTTGGCATTTGTCTATAGCAACCAACCAACCAACCAGTTGCTATCTAGTTGACTCTGACTCATGGCAACCCCATGTGTTTCCGAGTACAACTGTGATCTGTAGGGTTTTCATGGCTGTGACATTTCAGAAGCAGATCACCAGGCCTTTTTCCCGAGGAAACTTTGGGTGAGTTCGAACTGCCAACCTTTTTGTTGGTAACTGAGCACTTAACCATTTGCACCACCAGGGATTGTCTATAGCAAAGCTCTCAATAAATGTTAACTTTTATCAGTTGGTTATCATTATTATTTGTATTATTTCATAAGACAGTTGCGATTTTTTGGTGAGTTGCTGGAGGTGTGGCAGGGAGTTGCTCCTCCAAGTTTGGGCATTGACTGGAAGTGAAAGGGGAAGAAGCTAGAGAAACCAGAAAACATAGAGGTTGGGGGCCCTTTAGTGACAGGACAAGCAACCAGCCCCGTGACACCCCTCAGCATCACCTGAGGACCACACCACATTGACAAGGAATGGTTGGCACCATACGCACTGGTTGTCGTTGGTTCAATTCCAACTCATGACAACCCCATGTGGGTCAGAGTAGACCTGCACACCATAAGGTTTCCAAGGCTATGACCTTTCAGAAGCAGATCACCAGGCCTTTCTTCCAAGGTGCCTCTGGTTAAGTTCAAACCACCAGCATTCTAGTTAGTGGCTGAGCGTTTAACCATTTGTGGCACCAGGGCTGCCCAAGAAAAGTTATGCTAGGCTCATTCTACCCCTTCAGCCAAGGCCCAGGTGCTCACACTCATGAGAAAGCTTCAGTCAAGACTCCCCAAAAAGTGCTTCGTTCCCACAAGTTGCAATGGAGAAATAAACAGAAATGTCACCAAGCACCTCTGATGCCCGGACTATTTCCTTGGGTTGTCCTTCAACTCTGCTGAGTAGGAAAAGGGCAGAAGATGCGATTAAAGCAACGTCTGATTCACCATTAATAATAAATCAATAACCATCGGTGATTCGTCGGTGAATCTCTCTTCGACAGGGTATAAAACAAAAAATTAAATATACAACAAAGGAAACTGTAAAGGAAATACAAGAAACAGTGGGAGAGAGATTTCCCTGCTGTTTCTTGCCTTTAAAAAAAAATCCTCCGAGGGAACCGGGCTTGGCTGCTAGAGGAGGGCTGGGTGGCTCTGTGGGGGCTCGTCATACAGGCATGCTGCCTAACTGAACCCCCCCTCACCGAGCCACGGGTTTTGTGCTGCACAACAAAGAAGAAAAGCCACCCAGAGCAGGTCTGGGGGCGTTCGAGAAGAGCCCAGGTTTGGGAATCTTGGACCCTGGGCTCCAAGCTCTGCCATTTCATTGGCTGTGGGACCTTGAGCTTCTCCAAGACTCCAGGCTGTCCACCACAACATGGAGGACAATTCCTCCGACTTCCTGGGAGCTGTTAGAGGGTAAAATGAGATAGACCAGAAAGAGTCTGGAACCTTGGGGACAGCTAGTGAGCTCATTCAGGTCAAGTGCCATCTGGTCTGAAAATGTGCCACCATCTTTGTCCAAAGCGGGCCGTGGCACGGGTGTTTCCTCAGTGGAGAGGGAACCCGTTGGGTCATGCCAGCTCTCACATCTGCCCACAGTGCAGGCTGGCACCGGGTTTCACCTGCTGACCCACAAGGTCACTCCTCCAGCCTGCCAAGCCATGTTCCTTCACCCTGTATTTTGAGCGCCTACTGTGTGCACACCAGGCAGGGCCTCCGCTGGCTCCACTGCAAGGCCGGGAGCCTTCTGAGCTCTGAGGTTGTCTCTCCCAGATGATGGCAGACGGCTTTAAGAGCCATCCATGAGCAACAGCCTCATATCTCCAGATCTGAATGTATAGCAGCCCCCTGGTTTCTCCTGGCCAACGCCTCATGCTGCTGTAACAGAAACAGTACAAATAGGTGGCTATAAAAAACAGAAAGGCTAGAAGTTCAGGAGGCTAGAAGTTTGAATTCAGGGTGTGGCTGTAGGGGGAGGTCCTTCCTTGTCTATTTGAGCTTCGTGGTAGCAGGGAATCCCTGGAGTTTCTGGGCTTCTAGATTCACCTGCCTCTGTCATCATCAGATAGTGCCTGTCTTCCCTGTGTCTGTGTGCATGTCTCTGTGTCTATGCTGATCTTTCTATAACTCAGAAGTGATTAGGCTTAGGATCCACCTGACACTAGAATAACCCCAACTGATTGATTACTTCACATTAGATTGCAATATGGAAGGTGATTGCATTGCATTAGATTAAATTATATTCACAGATATAAGGGTTAGGATTTCAAGACATATTTTGTGTTATTCAATCCATAACACCTCACATCAACCTCAGTTCTCCATCCCCTCCTGTGTCCACACCCTTTGCCATGTGACCTCACAGTGCCCTCTCCCTCTGGCTTTAGGCTCAGTCAGGTGGTTGACTTTGGCCAATGGGATGTTAGCAACATGACACAACAGAGCCTTGACAAGCACTTGCATGATTGGGCTTGCTCTCCCCATTGCACCTCTAGCAAGCCTCAAGGACATGCTCGAGCTAGCCTGCTGGAGGATGACATATGTGGATCTAAGCAAAGACTTCCAGTCATGCCAGGTGAAGCCAGCCTAGATTAGCCAGCAGCCAGCCAACCTCAGACATTTGAATGAGCCCAGCCAAGGTCAGCAGAGCCCAGCCCAGAACAGCAGAACCTCACAGAAATGTTCGGCTTTGAAATCCACCAGGGTTTTGTAGCTGTTTGTTACACAGCACTGTTGTGGTCATTGAGAGCTGATACACTCACCAATTCTTCAAACCTGGCATGTTCTCACATGCCTAGCTAACCTCACATTCTTTGCCGTATACTGTCCACTGCAGCCCTGAATCATTGAGTGGCCCACCTCCCACCTTCCACTCAACTGCCCAAGTCAGAAATCTAGGTGTTAACCTCAACTTGACCCTCCCCAACACCCTTCCCACTGGTCACCAGGTGCTGTGCCAGAGATTCCACCCCTAAACCTCTCTGGACTCGGACTCTCATGCTGGGATTATTGCCACAGTCACCTGGCTCGGATCTAGTCTTGTCTCTGCCAATTGCTTACTCACTCAACCTCATAAGGAATTTTCTAAAAGTGAATCTGCTTAGAACCATTCACCACCAGAAATGCATCCAAGTTCTTCACACTCCAGCCCACTTGCCTCCCCAGATGCATTCTCATTTTTACGCCCTCAAGTAGCCTTCCCTGTAACAAATAGAACTGCCACCCTTTTCTCTGCAAATACTATCGTGTTTCATGCCTCTGTGCCTTTGCATATTCTATTCCACCTGCCGAAGATGCTGTTCCTTACCTCTTTCATCTCGGTCATTTCTATAAAACTTCTTCAGAAATGATTGCAGGCTGCTCCAAGGAGTGGGCTCGGAACCCCGGGGGGGGAACTACTCATCTTTTTGAGATCATTCACCCTCCTCCTGGAACTGAAGGAAAGCTTGGTTTGGGAATTTGACCTTTGACCTTTACCAGTCCACTGTGGAAAGCACATGGCCCTTGGGGACACATGGAACTAGAGCTCAATCCCAGCTTTTCTCCTTTGGGCCTTAGCGTTCTTGGCAATCACCAGCATTAATGGTAGAACATGAATGCTGAGGACTATGTAAGGAGTATAAGGGTTCATTGAGTCCTCCCCTGGTCCCATTGCTCAGGGAAGAAAACTGAAGCTGAACGATTTGCCCAAGGCCATGTGCCTTGGGTGTAGACACACCCAGAGTAGGAAATGCAACCCCAGGGGGTCTTCCAAGAGCAGAGAGGGAGCTGCCCCAGCACCCTCCTACAGCCATCTTCCCTTCATTTCCGACACGCTCCCCCACCCCAACTCCCTCTCTCCCCACCAGATTCCCTTCAGTTTCATCCCAGCAGTTCCCCTGACCCCTGTCCCTGGGGCCAGCATTAGATTACAGATAAAGCTTAGCGGGGCAGGCATGGGGAGGCCCCCGCCCCCACCCATGACCTCTGCCAGCAGATGAATTGGGGGCAGGAGGCAGAGACAGGCTGCAGAACAGAGGGATGAGATAAGGGCATAAAAGACAGCCAGGGTGGTGGGGCAAAAGGCAGGAACCCTGGGACAACAGAGCCGGGAGAGCCAGTGGGATGGTTAGTCAGCTCCCCCGCTTCACAAATGGGAAACCCGAGGGCCCTGTGGGAAACCAGCCTGTCCCATGTCCCACCAACAGGCCCCAACCTCCAGAATCCTGGTCCAGCGCTCCTCTGAGGGGAGGAAACAAGTCCCGCCTACCTCAGACAGAGCTCCTCCTTGCTCCCAGTGCTGCAGCGAAACCCAACCAACCCATTGCCATTGAGTTGATTCTGATCCACAGAGACCCTATAAGACATGGGTTTATTTTAACCTTTCCATAACCTGGGGAGATGTGCAACATGGACACACCTACCCCCATTTTACAGATAGAGAAACTGAGGCCACAAGTATTGCAGTATCATGCTCCCGGTCTCGAAAAGAAATGAGAGGGGCTGGATAAAACTCCTGTCTCGTGTCTCCCATTCAGTTAGACACAGGTATGTCTAGATCCTAAAGGGCGGGAGGGTGGGGGCAGCAGGGAGGTGCTAATGTTTGCTGGCATCTACTTCACACTGGGCACTGGTTACAAGATAAGAAAGACAGACATGATCCCACCTTTTTGGAGCTCACAGCCAGATGGAGGAGAGGGTGCCATAAGCAGGATAGTCCAGTTGGATTGGAGCAGTGATGGGGGAGCCCTGGTAGGGGTGGGGGCCAAAGACACTCGTCTTGCCACATTCATCCTGACTGTAGCTCCGTGAGGCGGGCCACGTGGCATCATTACGCTCGTTTCACAGATGACAAAAAAGAGCTCAGAGCTGGGAGGGCGACATGATCCCTGACCCTGATTCTTTTTTCTACCACCTCACAGCCCCCTCATCCTCAGGCCCTTCCCAGTTCCGGGATCTCTGGGCCCCAAAGGCCAGGACCACCTCTGCCTGTCCCCTTGGGAATAGGGATGGCAGAGTCCTGGCTTGGCCACCACAGGCCACAGGCAGGGACCAGCAGCCTAGACAGCCTCAAAAGGGGGTCTCCCGCCCCCTGGGACAGTAGGGGGATGCCCAGTGCCATGGAGCCTTGGGGTGGGAGGTGGGAACACGTTCATACAACAGTGTTGGCTTTGGAAGCAGCTAGAATCTGGTTGCTAGATTTCAGGACCAGGACCAAAATAAATACAGAAATCAGACTTCCCTCAGAAACACTTGCAGCCCACTCCTGTGGGGCTGGGAAGTCCTTCCATGTCGCAGGTTGTGAACATGCCGACCGCATGACAAAAGAATGAGCTTTTATCTTGCCAGCACCCATATGTTCTCCCACATCCTCCCGCAGCTCCCCCTGCTGCCCCTTTCTTCCCTTCTTCTCTAGATTTTCTCCCTCCTCACCACCCCTGGAAAAGCCTCAGAGGTCACCAAGCCCCCAACTCCATGCATGCCCATTTTACAGATGGGGAGACTGAGGCATGGATAGGGAAGGAACTTGCCCAGGGTCACACAGCTAGAAAGCGGTGGAGCCAGAAGCAAACCAGAATCAAGGCCTGTGTGAGGCCCAGAGGACTCCAGCCACCTCCCAATCAACTTTTCTGGAAACTAATCTCAGGATCTTTTCTTACCCCCATGTTCTCTCACTCTTATCTGATCTTTGTTTACCTGTCTTACTCTGTGTGTCTCTCTTTCCCACCTTCTTTTTTTGGTGTTCCCTCAATCTTTCCTCTCCTTACGCCCTCCCCTGTGTCTCTCCCTGTGTCTCCCTTTCTTCTTTTTCTATCTCTGTTTCTCTGTCTCTGTGTCTCTCAGCCTCTCTCTCCCTGCCTTTCTCTCTCTCTCTTTGTCCCTCTCTATTTCTCTGTATATGTCTGTGTCTCTATTTTTGTCCCTGCCTCTTTCTCTCTTCTTCTCTGTCTCTCTGTCTCTCTCAGTCTCTTTCCTTCTCTCTCCACCTCTGTCTCTGTTTCTTTCTCTGTGTGTCTCTCTTTCTGTCCTACTTGCTCCATTTCTCCACATCCTTTCCCCTCACACTCCCTCTCCACCGTCCTCTCTCCCCAGCCCCATTCTGCCTATCCTCTCTCCACCTTCCCTTTGTCTCTTGAGGCCCTCTTCCCTCTCCCCTGCACCTTCCCCTCAAGCCACCCCCTCCCAGTCTTACCTTTGGAGGGGCCCTCTGCCTCCCACCCCCATCCGCACAGCTTTTCCCAAATCCCCCAGCCCAAGCTCCACAGCATGTGCCAGCCCCGAGGGGCCTGGACCAGCCAGGAAGCCCCACCCGGGACCCCCAGACCCAGGCTCAGGCCCACGTTGTGCATGCAGCCACCGAGGACCCCCACCCAGAGGAACAGAGCAGGCACCTGAGAGCTGGGGGTGGGGGTGGCGAGCCCTGATTAAAGAACATGCTTCCCAGTGAGGACTGGTTTGCATTACTTTGCCCAGGGCCTGGGCCCCCACAGCTGGACACACTTTTCCAGGGAGTGACAGAGTCGGGGTGTGCGCACACATGCGTGGGCCCGGCGCGGCTGTAATGGCTTTCGCATGGAGCAGGAAGCAAACTTCTCCAAACCCAAGCACTGACTTTCCTGTCAAGAGAATTTGGATTCCAAAAGAAAAAAAAGAATTATAATCACAAAGAAAAGAGCTTTGCAGTTTGCACAAAATGGGCCAGGCCTTGTGAAGTCAGATTGTGAAATGGAGTCAGAATCCAGAGACAATGGGGACAGGGAGAGAGAGGGGGCAAGGAACCGATAGTCTGGCCCAGGCAGCGTCAGCCAGGGCTGGGGACAATCTCGCTGCTCGAGGAGGTCAGAGGAGCAACTGGGACCTGTGGCCTGGAGGCAGGCTCAGCCCCCTCCCCCAGGGAAGATAGTCCAAGGATATGAGCTCAGATTCCCACACTGGGTTCCTGGATTCGAATCCCAGCTCCTTCACTTGGAACAGAGTCTCAGCTTCCTCCTCTGTTAAATGGACACATGTGCCTCACTCACTCCTCAGCAGGGAATCAAACTGGTTCTTTCTGGTTCAGTCATCGACAAGGAAGCGAACTGGAACAGACCCGAACTTTCCAAAATTTGGGTGAACCAGAACAATAACTGAAACAGGGAAAATTATGGATCAAAGCCCTGCTAGAAACTGAATCTCCCTCTTAGACAACAAGGGCAGCATCACATTGCATAGCAACCGAATCTCTTGACCCTCAGATTCTAAGCAGAGTTGGAAACGGTGGTGCCCAGCTCAAAGACGGTTGCCAAGTGTGCCACTTTCAATTATATTGCTCTCCACAGTCCTGCAATTAATCCAATCTAACACATCAGCGTCCTTCAGGGGCTCACTATGTCTCTTCCAAGTGTCTCATTCCAAGGCTTCAACCCATAAGTTTTCCCATTCCAGTTATCCTTCCAGCTCACCCTAATTTTAAACATTCGAATCTGGTCCTGTTTCTCTTCGTTGGCCGTGATTGAACCAGTTTGAACTGGTTCAAAATCTTGCCCCTTGCACTGTTGGAGAATCCTGTAGCTGAACATGCACATCACTCAGCTTGTGCCCCCCACATTTCCAGCTGGTGTGAGCTCATCTTCCTTCAAGGAGAGCACTGGGCTCCATCTGGTTCTGCCCTTTCTCTACCTGCTGGGTTACCTCGAAGCCTCGGTTTGCCCATCTGGGAAATGGGCAGGCAGGGCCCTGAACTCTCTCGAGTCCTCCTAGTCCCCGGTCTGCCCTAGAGACTGGCCCACAGAGGGGCCTGCTGATACACTACTGCTGCTCCTCACTACTTCACAGCCTTTGCCCACGTGGGTGGGTCAACTTCAGGCCATAGAAGAGACAGACGTCCCCTCCATAGGGAAGTCCTCTCTGACCCCCGGGTAGACTAGGGCCTCAGGTTCCAATCCTGTATCCCTGAACATACCCTTTATGACCGTTAGTTTTCTATAAGACTCAGGTAATGTCTTCCTGACCCCTTCTAGACCACAGGCTCCATGAGGGCAAGGACTCCAACCTGCTCCGTTCTCCCTCCTCTCCCCTACCAGTGCTCACAGCACCCAGCACCCCACTGGCACATCTAACTATAGGAAATTGTCATTGTTGTTAGCTGCCATCTGACTCATGGTGACCCCATGCATAATGGAAGGAAACCCTGCCCAGTCCTGTGCATCCCTATGACTGGTTGCAGATCGGACCATTGTGATCCATGGGAATTTTTTCGGAAGTAGATGGCCAGACCTTTCTTCCTAGCCCGTCTGAGTCTGGAAGCTCCACTGAAACCTCTTCAGCATCCTAGCAACACACAAGCCTCCACTGACAGACGGGTGGTGGCTGCGCGTGAGGTGCACTGACCAGGAAGCAAACTGGGGTCTCCAGCATGGAAGGTGAGAATTCTACCATTGAACTATCAATGTCCCCCTGTAGGAAATTAAAAATATTTATAGAGCATCCACCGTGTGGCAGGGACTGTGGCCACAGCAATGAATGAATAGATGAGTAGATGGGTGGATGGACGGTTGGATGGATGGACTGATGGATAGACGGATGCATAAATGGCTAGAAATGGAAGCACATGCTTGCATAGCACTTACTTACGCCAGGCATGTGCCAGATCATGTAAATGAATCATCTTATTGAATTCTTGCATCACCTTAGCAGGTAGCCACTACTATTATCCCCATTCTACAGATAAGGCAGTCGAGGCCCAGAGAAGTTAGGTAACCTGCCCAAGGCCACACAGCCCTAGTGGTGGAGATGGGACTCAATTCCAGGCAGTCTGGTTCCAGATTCCATAGGCTCAACTGTTTAGCCAGACAGAGCCAGCTTGAAGAGCTTCTGAGGGCTGTTGTAGACATTGGGGCAGGGGCTGGGACCAGCCCACCTCTGCGGGGAGCAGCCTCCATGCAGAACGGAGAGTGGGGGTGGGCCAGCCAAGGAAGTGCCTCTAGACCCTCCCTGGGGTGGTTTGGGCCTATTTGACAGCTGTGAGGAGTTGAGGAAAAGAACAAGACCTTGGAATCGGACCTAGCTTTGAACTCCTGACCACCCTCCTCCTCTTACACTCACAATGGGACTGCTTACTAGCTGTGTGACCTTGGACAAGGCACCTAACCCTTCTGAACTTTGGTTTTCTCACCTGTGCAATGGGGATGATAAAACAGGTTTGCAGCACAGATTAACACTCTCATCAACACACCCTCCCCAGTTCAGAGCTGGGCCTGTCCAGAGTCTCAACCCCAGGTGGTTCCCAGGGCATCCAGGCCACGGCTGGGGAAGGACTCATACCGCCCTGGCCCAGCTGGCTTCTGGCGGAGGTCCAGCCTGGCCACAGCAGCCAATCCTCTGGGTTTAATATCCTTGGCGGCAGAGCTGGAATAAGCTGCCTTTCAAGAGGGGAACTTTATTTACACCGCGATGCCAGTCGCACTCCTGCTATTAGAAATTTCATCGGCTCCTTTGATTTAAGGCTTGCCACGAGCTGCCAATCGCAGCCGCCTCCCGGCCCAGGCCTGCAGCTTGGCCACTCCCGGCCTGGGCCTGCAGCTCTCGGCCAGCCTTGTTCCGGCTCACAGCGGCAGAAACGAACATTATTTAATTTCCTGCCAGCGGGCAGTGAAAGCCGGAGCTCCCCCTCCCGCTGGACGTATTTATTTAATCCTTTTTGGAAACAGTGTCTGGGGAGGGATCTGAAGGGCAGCTCAGGGGATGCTGCTAATCCCCCTGGCCTGGGCCACTGGGGCCCTGAGGCCACTGAGCTGCGGCCTCTGGGGAGGATTCTAGGGGGACCCCAAGCTGGAGGCCCAGAGCATTCATATCTAGGAGGGGATCCCAGCAAGCACCAACAGGGAACTGAATGTGGGACTGGGAGGGGACAGCAGGCAGGCTGCATAAATGAGCAGGTTTTCACTGCAGGCAAATGGGGTTCAGCCATGCTGGGGATCTCTGGCACACATGTAGAGCACACACCTCAGTGTCATCCACTCAAGAGGTGAGGAAGCCAAGTATTTTTACCCCAGCACCCATCTGTCATTGGTTGAGGGCTGCTCCAGGGAGAGAAAAGACATTCATTCCCCGGCACCTCTCGCCTGCCCTGCTTTCAGGCCAAACGTGCCCCTGCAACCATTGAGTCAGCTGGCACAGGAGTAGTGAGTGCCAAGGGGGTAGGGGGTGGGGCACCGACCACACGAGGAGGTTGTGGCTGGTCATCCTCCTTGTCACCTGTCAGCTCCTCCTCCTCCTTTGGGCCTCTGCTCCAACGACACCTCCTCCAGGAAACTCTCCTTGATCACCGCAATAGGACCTTACCCATTACCCATTACCACCTCATCATCAGTTATTTCCTGCTTAGCCCATATCTCAAGCTGAGATTATCTGCTTACTTACTTGTTTGTGTGTTTATTATCCTTCAACCCCACTAGACTGGAAGCCTCCTAAGGCCAGGAATCATGACTATTTTAATCTCTATTGTAGCTTGGCACACAGCAAGTGCTTAATTAATGTTTTTGGAAAGAGTAGGGGATGACTGACTTATGTAATGTTTCAGGCCCTATTATAATTCAAATATACCAATGATCATGAAGATGGTGCAGGGATGTGCAACATTTTGTTCTGTTATACATAAGATCTCTGGGTCGGAGCCAACTCTATAGCAACCAACCACAACAGCATGTCATTTATCCCAGTACTTGGCAATAGGCTCTGCTCTTTACATGTGACGGCTCACTTAATGCTCAGGCCAAGCCTTTGAGGACTGAACCAGCATGCCCATTTGACAGCTGGAAAGATGGATGAGCAGAGAGGAAGTTGCACCAAAGACCACTCAGCCGAGGGTTTTCACAACACCCAGATCTTACTCAGTCATCCGTGCAGCCCCAACGAGCAGGCAGAAAAGTTTTCTGGACCCCATTTCACAATTGTGAGAGGGGAGACACTCTGGGCTATTCCAGGGACAACAAAAATGGGCTCCCTGTCCTCATGGAGCCTATAATGGCTTAAGTGCTAGAGGGTCTAAGTGGAGAAAAAGTATCAGAGAGGGCTGGAGCAATCACAGAGCGCTCCCTGGAAGAAGTAACATTTCCCTCCTTTTATACATGTTAAAACAAGAGAGAAAACTAGTTCCTTGAGGTTTGGGGAAGCAGGAAATTGAAAATATGTGATGACTCTCCCTATTAATATGCCAGGGGCAATAGCCCTGGCCTCATGGAGCTTAGAAACACTGGAGGTGACTGAGGCCAGTTCTCCTGGGCTATTGATTCAACACAGGGAGATGGCAGAGTCTTTGTCTACAGGACATTGTGGCAGCAGAGGCCCCGGAGTGTTAATTGTCCTCGAGTTCTAATAGGTGTAGCATTCTCTTGTGTAACGTGTGCATTCGCTAAGTAACACTGCATTTAGCTCCAAATCATGCAGAAGGCGTGTGTGCTGTTTGCACAGGCATAAACATCCTCACAGTTTAGTGAGCAGCGGCTGGTGCAGTGCTCTCTCTGCCCACTGCTGCCTGAAAAGGCAACTTGGGAGAAGTAGGGGAATCATGGAGCCAGCAAGGGGTGCAGGGGGTGAGGAAAGCCTCCCCTACCCACCAGGACAGAGTGATTGCAGCTTTGACGATGGGCTTCGAAGTTAAACAGATGACTCTGCCACTGACTTGCTGTGTGACCTTGGGCAAGTGGCTTGGCCTCTCTGAGCCCCAGTTGCCTCATCTGAAAAACTGGAACAATAATTTGATCCAATTACATCTGACTGTAAGAAATCAATGAGATGATGCTCTCAGCACAAACTGCCCCAAAGTATGCGGGACGATGGTGGCCATGGTGGTGGAGGTGGTTCTGGTCTCCTTCAGTGCCTGGATCTGTGATTCGGTAAACTGGAATCTAACCTGCATCTATCTGACTTCAAAGCCCACTGGCGTTGCTATGTATACAGCTTGGGGCAGGAGGAGGGTAGAATTGCCCCAGAATGAGAGTATGCAGACAAGGTTTCTAGTCCTGGTGCTGTCTCCTCCAGGCCAAGTCCCTCTCCTACTCTGAACTCTAGTCACAATTTGATGCCAGCCTAGCACTGGAACCCCTGTTTCCTGCCCCCAGCCTTCCACTCCATTCCCCTCAAAACCCACAAAAAGACCCTCCGTCTGACCCTTGGCTGGAAACAGTGGCCCACCCCACCCCACCCTGGGTGACCAGAGCCATGGGTTATTTGTCTGTTGTACACACTCGCGTCGCTGTGTTTTTTCCTTTTCTGTTAAAGGCTCGGGATTCAGGAAAACCAACTCAACGTGCATAATTTGGTAATTATTTCTTGCGTTCATCCTCACGGCTGCACCTGCATACAGATATTGGAATTTGCATAAAACAGTCTTGCTACCAGACCCACGGCTTTCCTGGGAGAAGATGCCCAAGCCAGCGGGGGTTCAGGCTGCACCCACCTGTCTCGTTTCTGACCGCAGCTGCAAAGGGAAATTAAGGCAGCTTGGGGAGGGGGACCTGGCCCTCAGCACCCCACACCCAGGGGAAATGGGGGAAGGCAGGGCTCCGCAGGGCCTCAGCGGCAGGAACACCCCCAACGGCAGCCCGGAATCCTCCCAATTAGTATTCAGCAGGCATCTCGCTCAGAAAGGATTAATGGCGTCTGATGCTTAATATCCTGGAGAACAATTAATTTGCCCACAGTTTTGTCATGGTTGAAAGTCAAATGCTGGAACAGATCGAAGCTTGTGTGGCGAGCTGGAGCCCAGGAACCTTCGTCAGAAGCAGAATGTTAATTTTCCCATCCTGGGCCCCCTTCCCCCCACACCCACTTTCTAATAGTCCTAAAAGCCACTTTATTTGTGTACAGTGCTTGTTGGTCTTTGTGGCAAAAGTCTAGTGGGAGCCTTCGAAGACAAAATCCTCCTACTTCCATTATGGGATTAAAGCCAGCCAGCCCTGCTTGGGGGTCTGACCTCCGTTTTATTCCAATTGTCCTCCCCAGCCCCCGACTCCGCCCTCCCTGGTAAGCCCCTGCTGTCTTGACGTTGTCACCAGAACGCTTGTGCAGAAAAGATGCCGAAGTACAGTGGGCTGTGGCAGGGCACTGTGCGATTTGCTTATTTATTTGCCTGCTTGGGGTTCACCATTTGTTTATTCCACGGTGTTGGCTTGGCAAGGAAATTGCAGGGGACGTGGTGGTGGGCTTGGGAAAGGGGGAAATTGATTGGCTTTCAGGGAATGTTGGCTTTGTTTAAAAATCATTTCCAGGCAGGTTGGATGGAGCGGATGACTTTGGCAATTTGATTATGGACCACACAGGCATCCTGTTTGGGGATCACAGGCTGGAGTGGGTCACAGGTTGGAGCGGATCATGGGGAGACAGGGTGTCAGAGGGGAGGTAGCTTAGAGGTCATCTCATCTGACCCTCTCACCTTCCAATCTGGGAGTCTGAGGCCCAGAGAGGCCAAGATATTTGCCCAAGATCACACAGCACGCTGAGGATTAGAACACAGGTCTAAGCCCTGAATGCCTCCCAGGCTGCCATTGAAACCCCTGCCCCTCAAGGTGTGACCCTGGACCCAGGCTGTGCCTGGAGCTGATTAGAAATGGCAGAATCTTGGACCCATCTTTGACCTGCTCTGTGACCTGTTCAGTCTCAGGGGCTCAGAAGGGC
Source organism: Dugong dugon (assembly GCA_030035585.1). Classification (NCBI taxonomy): domain Eukaryota; kingdom Metazoa; phylum Chordata; class Mammalia; order Sirenia; family Dugongidae; genus Dugong; species Dugong dugon. The sequence goes on along the minus strand of CM057476.1, from coordinate 25,647,480 downwards.
CTGCGCTTGGTTTAATATTCTGTTGGCTTCACCTTGAAATTCTTAGTAATTTGTGAACAAGGGGCCCCATGTTGTCATTTTGCACCAGGCCCCACGTATATAGCTGATCCTGGAATGGCTGGATCAGATTCTGCATTTTAACACACGCCACGGGGTTCCTGTACATGTTGATGTTTGGGATATGACCAATTAAAAAACTCACATCAACCCCCAAAACAGAGGGCTGCCCAGTGTCATTATCCAAAATCATGAGGGAGCCAAGAGAAGCCACCCGCACACTCCCCCACCCCGGAGAAGAGAGCCACCTGTCTCTGAGAACACCACTCCCCACCCCCAAGGGACCCAGGGCCAAATCCTCATGGCCATTGCCCTGGAGTCTTTAGTGAGAGATCTGGCAGCCTTGGGGGATTTAAAGTTTGCCACTCATCTGGGGTCTTAAAAGCTTGCAAGCAGCCATCTAAGATGTATCAATTGGTCCCAACCACCTGGAGTAAAGGAGAATGAAGAACACCAAAGACACAAGGGAAGTATTAGCCCAAGAGACAGAAAGGGCCACATAAACCAGAGACTTCATCAGCTTGAGACCAGAAGAACTAGATGGTGCCCAGCTACCACCAATGACCACCCTGACAGGGAACACAACAGAGAGTCCCTGAGGGAGCATGAGAAAGCTGGGGTGCAGAACTCAAATTCTAGTAAGAAGACCAGACTTAGTGGTCTGACTCAGACTGGCGGAACCCCAGAAAGCATGGCCTCCGGATTCTCTATCAGCCCAGAATTAAACAATTACCGAGGCCAACTCTTCAAACAGGAACTGGACTGGACTGTGGGATGTAAAGTGATACTCGTGAGAAGTGTGCCTCATAGCTCAAGTAGATACAAGAGTACTGGTCTGTCCAGAGGTGAGATGGGAAGGCGGAGAGAGTCAGCAGCTGGCTGAATGGACATGGGGAGTCAGGGGTGGAAAGGAGGAGTGTGCTGTCGCAGTATGGGGAGAGCAATTAGAGTCACATAACAATGTATGTATTAATTTTTGTATGGGAAAAAATAAAAATAAAGTTTGCCTCTGTCTGAGCATTATTTAGAAGCTGCAGGTTAGAGAAAGTTGGTTTTACAGATGAAAATGTTGAAAACCCCATGGCACCCCTGCCCTCCAAATGTACCCCCAGCTCTGGCATTTTCTGTCTGTCCCCCACCTCTGAATGCCCCTCATGTGGACTAAACTTCTGGGCCTCACCTCAAAACCAGGGACCCCTGGGGGACCCAAAAAGCAGACTTATCTCTTTCACCCCTTCCAACAGCCCCTCAAGGCAAATTTCACTCCACACATTTCTCAAGGGAGAAGTGAGAGGCCCAGAGAAATGAAGGGACAGACCCCAAGTTAACCTGAGAGAAGGGCAAGATGGACACCCAGCCTCATGGTTCCCATGGTGAGGCCATGGTGACAGGTAAGTCCATCCATGGGAAGTCAGGAAACTGCGGATGTCACCTCTCCCCTTTCCCCAGATGTCTGAGTACCACTGAGGAGGAGAAGGAGGAGGAGGAGGAAGAGGGGGAGAAGGAGGAGGAAGAAGAGGAGGAGGGAAAGGAGGAGGAAGGGGGGAAGGAGGAGGAAGAAGAGGAGGAGGGAAAGGAGGAGGGAGAGGGGGAAGGAGGAGGAAGAAGAGGAGGAGGGAAAGGAGGAGGAAGGGGGGAAGGAGGAGGAAGAAGAGGAGGAGGGAAAGGAGGAGGAAGGGGGGAAGGAGGAGGAAGAAGAGGAGGAGGGAAAGGAGGAGGAAGGGGGGAAGGAGGAGGAAGAAGAGGAGGAGGGAAAGGAGGAGGGAGAGGGGGAAGGAGGAGGAAGAAGAAGAGGAGGGAAAGGAGGAGGAAGAAGAGAAGGAGGGAAAGGAGGAGGAAGGGGGGAAGCAGGAGGAAGAAGAGGAGGAGGGAAAGGAGGAGGGAGAGGGGGAAGGAGGAGGAAGAAGAGGAGGAGGGAAAGGAGGAGGGAGAAGAGGAGGAGGGAAAGGAGGAGGGAGAAGGGGAAGGAGGAGGAAGAAGAAGAGGAGGGAAAGTATTTTAGTCCCACTTTAAAAAGAAAGAAACCCTGGTGGTGCAGTGGTTAAGAGCTATGACAGCTAACCAGAAAGTCAGCAGTTTGAATCCACCAGGCGCTCCTTGGAAACTCTATGGGGCAGTTCTACTCTGTCCTATAGGGTCACTATGAGTCGGCATCGACTCGACGGCAATGGGTTTGGGTTTTTTTGTTTGTTTGTTACAAAAGAGGAAACTGAGGCACACAGAAGCCACCTCCCCAAGGTCACGTGGCTGGGAATTGGCACAGGTGGCACTTGGCCTCCCACCTGGCTGCTTCCAGCAGCTAAAACGTGGCAGGGGTTGTCGAATGCCCTCAGTAGGTGGGTTTTCCTATTATGCGACGTTTCCATTTAATAATAACATCTCCCAAAATCTCCCTGCTAAGTTTCACAGCATTGGCCCACCTAATCCATGAGATAGGCACCATAATTATAGCTATTTTACAGATTTTTTTACACTGAGGCACAGGGAGGAGAAATCCCTTGCTCCTGGCCGGCCAACTTTGATGGGCTGAATGAGGAGCAGGTTTGTCTTTCTGGGCTGGCATCCCGGCCCCTCAGGCTGGAAAAGCAGTGGAGACTATACAGCTAGTCTGGGCCGTCCTTCACAGATGAGGAGGCTGAGGCCCAGAGAGGGTGAGTGACCTGGCCCAAGTCACCCAGCCAGTCAGCTGGTACCCCCTGCTTGGCCTAAGGAAGCCAGTTCTCAGGTGACTCCAATGTGCATGGATGTTGGGGGCTGGAGAGCAGGTGAGTGGGATCTCCCCAACCCTGGAGAACAGATTCTGGAGGCTCCTGCAAACCCTCACCCTGCACAGGTGCTTCCCAGCCTGCTCCCGCCCTCAGGCTGAACCTCCGCCACTGAGCTCGCCTCTTCAGCCCTATGGGGTCAGCCAAGGAAGCCTTCAGTGACCTGGGCCACAGCTGGGGCCTGTTCCATGGACACCAAACATCTGGCCACCGGCTTCCAGAGCCACAGAGGGGCCTTGAGAATGCTTTGGTCCGTCTCCCCCAGTAGCTCCAAACCAGGATCCACCCCCACACAGGCAAGGAAGAAAATGTAAACGAACACAGGTTAAAGTGTCTGGAAGTGGGGGTGGGGCTGAGAGTTTTCCATCCCAGACTCCGTCCTCACTAGTGGTGTGTCCCTGAAGGAGGGGGGTCACCTCGCCTAGGGGAGCCTCAGTTCTCCCATCTGTAACTCAGGGACAATAAGGACTGACTCACAGATTCAGATCACACTGCTACTGCATCACACAGGGTAAGTGCTCAGTAAATACTCATTGCCAGGATTATTATTTGTAAGTAGAAACACCCACTAAACAGATGCCACCGTGGGTGGTGCGAACAGTTAAGCTCTCAACCTCTAGCTGAAATGTTGGCGGTTTGAACACACCCAGAGGCACCTTGGAAGACAAGCCTGGAGATCTGCTTCCGGAAGGTCACAATCTTGAAAACCCTGTGGAGCAATTCTACTCTGCACACATCGGGTCCCCATGAGTCAGAATGGACTCAACAGCAACCAACAACAAGCACACACTCCAAGCTCCACTTTTAGCAGAGTCCAAGGTCAAGGGAAACCACTCTATTGGGAATTAACCCACTAAGAGGGAGGCAGTACAGTGTAAGAATGGAAACACCATGGCTCAGGCTCTGCTGGACCTGGGTTCTAATCCTGGCCCCACCTCTTGCCACCTTGTATCCTCAGGTAAATTCCTTATTTGACTGAGACTCACCTTCCTCATCTGTAAAATGGGAATGGCACCAACCTCATAAGTTTGCCAGATGATCAAACAAAGCTGTAACTGTCAGAGTTTGGGGTTCAGGAAACAGGTTAAGGCTACTGTTATTAGTAGAATTTTTCTTATCTCTGTTGTTTTATTTAAGTGCCAGGCCCTGGACTGACAGCAGAATCCCTGGGTGGTGCAAACGGTTAAGCACTAGGCCACTAGCAGAAAGGTTGGTGGTTCAAACCCACCTAGAGGCACCTCAGAAGAAAGGCCTGGCAACCTGTTTCTGTCAAGTTTACAGCCAAGAAAACCCTATGGAGCAGTTCCACTCTGCAACACATAGGGTTGCCATGAGTCAGAATCAAGTCAATAGCGACGGGTTTGGTTTTTTGGTTTGGGGCTGATCGCTGGATTCTAAGTGCCTCTGAGCCAGTACTTGCCCTCTGGTAGGGCTCCTTCAATTTAACCTGGACTGAGTTTCCCCTACCATAAAATCGGTACATGCTTCGCCTGAGGTCAGTGTGCTCCAGCCCCAGCATGACATCTCCAGGTCTGGCAGGGGAGCTAGAGGTGACTTCCTGGCGAGAGCCACATTCCCAAAGGAACATCTGAGACAGGGCTGGGCTTGGAGGGGGAGGCCAGGACACCATCCATCTCCCGGGCCCGCTCCACGTGCCTGCACAGTTATTAGCACCGTGAAGCTGCAATAATGGCGTTCATCAGTCTAGAAGGCACATCACTTTCCAGCTGTCCCCGGCCGTGGCCCACCCAGATGCCTGTAAGAAAGAGTTAGGGACAAGGCAGATGCTAGTCTTTAGTGCTCTTGGGGAACCTGAAGCCTAGACAGGGTACCTCCCACTGAGGCGCTCTATGAAGCACATGGGGAACAAGAGAATCTACCAGGTCTGGATGCAGATTCTGTTATAGATTGAATTGTGCCCCCAAAAAAGATATGTTGAAGTCCTAACCGCAGTACCTGTGAGCATGACCTTGCTTGGAAATATTATCAGTTAAGTTTACACGAAGTTATACTGGAGTCAAAAGCAAAACCAAACCCATTGCCATCAAATAGGTTCCGACTCATAGCAACCCCATAGGACACAGTAGAACTGCCCCATAAGGTTTCCAAGGCTGTAATCTTTCTGGAAGCAGTTTGCCACTTCTCTGTCCTGTGGAGCAGCTGGTAAGTTCACACCACCGACCTTTCAGTTAGCAGTTGAGCGCTTAACCACTGCACCACCAGGGCTCCTTATACTGGAGTAATAAAAAAAAACCAAACCTGTTGCCGTAAAGTCAATTCCGACTCATAGCGACCCTGTAGGACAGAGTAGAACTGCCCCATAGGGTTTCCAAGGAGCAGCTGGTGGATTTGAACTGCTGACCTTTTGGTTGGCAGTTGAACTTCTAACCACTGTGCCACCAGAGCTCCTATACAGGAGTAGGAGGGTTACCTAATGCAATGTGAATAATGTCCTTTAAAAAAGGAGAAGAGACACAAACAAAGACACACACAGAGGGAAGGCAGCCTGTGAACACAGAGGCAGAGACGGGATTATGCTACAGCTGCAAGCCAAGGACCACTTGGGGCTTCCAGAAGCTGGAAAGGCTCTTCCCCTAGGGAATTTGGAGAAAGCATGGCCCTGCCATTACCCTGAATCCAGACTCCCAGCCCCCAGAACTGAGACCGTAAAACTCTGTTCTTACAAGCCACCTGTTTTGTGGTACTTGCTATGGCAACTTCAGGGAACAAATGCACTGACTTTGCCACCTCCTCGCGTGTGGCCTCCCTGCCCTGTGCCTCAGTTTCCTCATCCATAAAATGGGGCTCACAGTAAGGATTGAAGCAAGAGCTCAGGTAGTACAGGACACTCTATCAGTGCTCAGGAAATGGAAGGTGTCATCATTATTACACTGAATCTGCAGGTTCATGAACTACCATTTCTGTCCCCAGACTCTCAACAAATCTCAGTCTATCATACTATCTATTTAAGGAGCCCTGGTGGTGAAGTGGTTAAGAACATGGATGCTAACCAAAAGGTTAGCGGTTCTAACCCACCCAGTGGCTCTGTGGGAGAAACCAAAAAAAAAAAAAAAAAACCAAACCCATTGCCATCGAGTCGATTCTGACTCATAGCGAACCTATGCGACAGAGTAGAACTGCCCCATAGGGTTTCCAAGGAGCTGCTGGTGGATTTGAACTGCTGACCTTTTGGTTAGCAGTCAAACACTTTGCACCACCAGGGCCCCTCTGTGGGAGAAAAGACCTCATGATCTGCTTCTTTAAAGATTATAGCCTAGAAAAACCTATGAAGCAGTTCTACTCTGTCACATGGGGTAGCTGTGAGTCGGTATCAATTCAACAGCACCCAACAACAACATCTATTTTATAGTGCACCATGTCTGGGGGTGCTAAATAGGCAGAGGCCAAGCCTGGGTAGCATGGAGCCAAGGGGAGCAGCAGAAAGAAGAATGCAGTCTCCAGACCTGTCACACCCATGTTCAAATCTCAGCCCTTCCACTTCCTAGCTGTGTGAACTCGGGCCCCTCAATTAACCTCTCTGAGTCTCTATTTCCCCATCTACCAAATGAACACAGCATAGTTTGTGTAACATGAAGAACAACATATTATTAAGTTGATGTAAGAGCTGTCCTGGAACATAATTGGAGCTGGATAAATGTTTGCTTTCATCATTTCATGCTTTGTTGTTACGTGCCATTGAGTCAGCTCCAACTCATGGTGATCCCATGTGTAACAGAACAAAACTTTGCCCGATCCTCACCATCTTCATAATTGTTGGTATGTTTGAATCAATTGTTGCTGATACTGCGTAGTGTCTTCCAACCTAGGAGGCTCATCTTCCAGTACGTTATTGGACAATGTTCTGTTGTGACCCATAGGGTTTTCATTGGCTGATTTTTGGAAGTAGATCACCAGGCCTTTCTTCCTAGTCTGTCTTAGCCTGGAAGCTCTGCCGAAACCTGTCCACCATGGGTGACCCTACTGGTATGTGAAATGCCAGTGATATAGCTTCCAGCATTACAGCAACACACCAGCCACCACAGGATGACAAACAGACAGACGAGTGGTGCCTTTCATGCTAGAGTTGGGCTTTTTATTCCTTGTTAAAGCAACTCACCACCTTTTATCCAATTGGGAAAGATTTGCTTTCCTCACAGATATCTGGATTTTATTGTACCCATTTCACAGATGTTCCAAAGGGTGGTGTTGAAAGCAATCCAGATGGAGAGTCAGGGGTTCTGCCATAAATTTGTTCAGTAATCTTCAGTGAGGTGAACCCTCCCCTCTGAGCCTCAGTTTCCACATCTGTGAACTGAGGTGGTGGAGATTGTTAACCATGATCATTGCCCTATGAGAGAAAGGTCCAAAGAAGGCCCTTGTTCCCTTTCACTGTAGTCCATGGGCATCTGCTGAAAAGTAGGCCTGGGGAATCCACAGATGGATCAGACACAGAAGGATTTGGGAGTCCCTCTGGCAGCCCGCCTCAAGCCAGTATAAAGGGGATGATGTCAGAATTTGGGCTGGAACCAAGGATGGCCATTACCTTGGGCAGGCCCCCTCTGCGGTCCTTGTTGTTGTTTTTGTCAGGCACCATCAAGTCAGTTCCAACTCACAGTGACCTCATGCATTACAGAGTAGAACAGCCTCATAGGATTTTCTCGGCTGTAATCTTTACAAGAGCAGATCGCCAGGCCTTTTTCCCGTGGAGTTGCAGGGTGGGTTCAAACTGCCAACCTTCTGGTTAGCAACAGAGCGCTTAACTGATGCACCACCAAGGCTCTTCTGCTCCTGAACTCTCAGCCACAAGGTGGCCAGGACTCAGTCACATCCAGTCCTCCAAGGGGGCAGCAAGCATTTCAAAAGTGGCCTTTTTAAGACAGATTCCTGCATGGTTCTTTCTGAGGATATCCTGTGAGATGGGGAGTTTGGATCCAAAGCCACAAATCTGTGAGGCTTACAGGCTTCCTGGGGAGTTGTCATAAGTGGTTCATTGGGGTCGGGAACACAGAGCCAGGTGTGACCTGGCCACCTGGGCATGGGACAGTGTAAAGGAGACTGAGACGTCCCAGAGTCTGACCACATGCAGCACAATCCCCCCAAAAAGGACAGGTCTTTTAAATTGCACACCCTTGGAGGGCATCCCCCCTTCACAGTCACATATTGTCAGACACGGAAAGTCAAGAAGGTTCATCTTATGCAGCAAGGTGGGTGATCAATTAGTAATGGTTTCCAAGAACACTGGGCTGACCTAGATTTTGAGGCTGGATGAACAAACATCCGGTTTTCCCAGGGCCATCCCAATTTGTGCCTGTTGTTCAGACATCATTATTTATCACACCCCTTTTCACTCTCAAAAATGTCCTGGATTAGGACAAGGACTAGAAGGCAGAAGGGGACAGGAAAGCTGGTGATAGGGAACCCAAGGTTGAGTAAGGACAGTGTTGTCATGTAGTGGGGTTGTTAACCATTGTCATAGGGCGACATGTGTACTAACTGTTTAATAAGAAACTATTTTGTTCTGCAAACCTTCATCTAAAGTGAGAATAGCAGCACAACTGGAAGAACATAACTGATGTCACTGAACTGTGCATGTAGAAATTTTTGAAATGGTGTATCTTTGGCTATGTATATTTTCACCAAAAAAAAAAGGTCAAGAAGGGAGAGGGTTGACATGTCGTGGGGTTGTTAACCGATGTCATAAAACAATCTGTGTACTGACTGTTTAATGAGAAACTATTTGTTCTATAAACCTTCACCTGAGTACAATTAAAAATATATATATTCTTCAAAAAAAAAAAAAAAGTCCTGGATTAGATACTAAATTATATGGCCACCCTATTTTGAAGCAATGTCTAGCTCAGGGAAAAGAATTCTGTAATCAATTAGCAATGTCTGCAACGAGTACAGAAGGGAGAGCAGGGGCACCAGTGTTACTCACCTACCTCCGTTGTTCCCAGAGTCAGTGTCCACTCTGGCAAGCATTCACACAGGTGCATGACCTCAGAAGTAGACAGTCCATTGGTCTGATTTTACTTCTCAAGGGGAAAGCCTTGAGGATGATGTAATGAAAAAGAGGAAGAGAGAGAGAAATAGGATGAAGAGTGAGACAACCTTCACTTAGTGTCATCTGGTTCAGGTTTAGAAAGGAAGATTCTAATTCTGGTCCATTTATAATATATTATATATATATATAGAGAGAGAGAGAGAGAGAGTCCCTGGGTGATGCATTTGCTTAAGCCTTTGCCTACTAACTGAAAGGTTGACTTCGAACACACCCAGAGACACCTTGGAAGAAAGGCCTGGTGATTTGCATCTGAAAGGTCACAGCCTTGAAAAATCTACGGAGCTCAGTTCTGCTCTGCACACATGGGGTCCCCATGAGTCTGAATCAACTTGACAGCAACAGATTTGGTTTGGTAGTGCAATGGTTATGCATTCGGCAGCTAACCAAAAGACAGTGGTTCAAAACCATCCAGCGGCTCTGTGGGAGAAAGACTTGGCCATCTCCTTCCATAAAGATTACAGCCAAGAAAAGTCAATGGGGGCAGTTCTACTCTGTCACATGGGGTTACTATGAATAAGAATTGACTCAATGGCACTTAAAAATAACTATATATATATATGCATTCTAATTATGTGTTGGTGAAGAATATTCAATATACCATGGACTGCCAGAAGAAAAAACACATCTATCTTGGAGGAAGTATAGCCTGAATGATCCTTAGAAGGGAGGATGGCGAGACCTCGTCTCACTTACTTTGGACATGTTATCAGGAGGAACCAGTCCCTGGAGAAGGAATCACGCTTGGTAAAGTGGAGGGTTAGCAAAAGAGATGGATTGACACAGTGGCTGCAATAATGGGCTCAAACATAGCAATGATTGTAAGGACGGCACAGGACCAGGCAGTGTTTCATTCTATGAGTTGGAACTGACTCCAAGGCACCTAACAACAGCAACATATGTGTGTGTATAGTGGTCCTTTTATATATGGATGAGAATGGTTCATTTTTCTCTGCAAGAGGACACTAAGTGTCTGCAGAAAATGCAGACCCCAACAAAGTTTTCTCTAGGTGAGGATATGGGGTTTCCCCCAGGGACCTCAAATAAATCCTGAGCCTCCTTAAGTACCCTTGGTGTGAAACCACCGGTCCTACTCAAAGATCTTGGAAGTTGCCCTTCCCCAGAGCCACCAGTGACAGCACACTCACCCAGAGTCCACAGCCTCTTCTCTCCCCTGACTTCAACCTGGCACTGTAGCTGCTCTGTTACCTACAATAACCCTGTGCCAGACCCTGGTCTAAAGCCTTCCCGGTCTACCAGGAAAATGCACCACTCAGATGTCCTGCTCCCAGGAGTGTAATGGACTGACCACCAGTCCCAGGAATCTGCCACTATGGTTGCACTGAGACAATCCTTCCCATGAGCTGCTCCGAGCCAGGCACTGAGCATGACAGGGATACTGAGGCAGACCCACTCCTGCAGAATGAGACTTCTCTGTTGGGTGACTGACTCAAGGACTCCCCATTGGTCTGGCTAAAACTTGCCATGGTAGGCTCTTCCTACCTAACTCTCCTTCCTTCCCCCTTTCCCACACAGGGGTCAAACTGACACTTCTTCCCACCTCCTTTCAAACCCATCTTGGTGTCTGCCTCTCAGAGGATGTGTTAGATAGAATAGGGTCCCCCAAAGATGTCCACACCTTAATTCCCAGATCCTGTGATATATTACTTCACATGGCAGAAGGGATTTGTCATGGATTGAATTATGTCCCCCCAAAAATGTGTGTGTCAACTTGGCTGGGCCATGATTCCCAGTATTGTGTGATTTTCCTGTATGTTGTAAATCCTGCCTCTATGGTGTTAATGAAGGAGGATGGGTGGCAGTTGTGTTAGTAAGGCAGGACTCAGTCTACAAGACTGGATTGTATCCTGAGGCAATCTCTTGAGCTATAAAAGAAAGAAGTGAGCAGAGAGACAGGGGGACCGCATACCACCAAGAAAGCAGTGCCAGGAGCAGAACGTGTCCTATGGATCCAGCATCCCTGCTCTGAGAAGCTCCTAGTCTGGGGGAACATTGATGAGAAGGCCAGCAGAGAGAGAAAGCCTTCCCCTGGAGCTGACGCCCTGAATTTGGACTTTCAGCCTACTTTACTGTGAGGAAATAAACTTGTCTTTGGTAAAACCATCCACTTGTGGTATTTCTGTTATAGCAGTGCTAGATAACTAAGACAAGACTTGACAGATGTGGTTAAGGATCTTGAGATAAGAAGTTTCTCCTGGATTATTCAGGTGGGCCCAATGTAATCACAAGGGTACCTAGGAGAGGGAGGCAGGATGGTTGGGGTAAGAGAGAGATGTGATGATGGAAGCAGAGATTGGAGTAAAGCACCTTAAAGATGGAAGAAGCATCCATGAGCCAAGGAATACAGGTGGACTCTGGAAGCTGGAAATGACCAGAAATGGATTCTCTCCTAACCAAAAGACACAAACCCACTGCTGTCAAGTCGATTCTGGCTCATAGCGACCCCATAGGACAGAGTAGCACTGCCCCATAGGGTTTTCAAGGCTATAAATCTTTACAGAAGCAACTGCCACATCTTTCTCCTGCAGAGCAGCTAGTGGGTATAAACCACCAACCTTTTGGTTAGCAGCCGAGTACTCAACCACTTCACCACCAGGGCTCCTGGGATTCTCCCCTACTGGCTCCTAAAGAACACAGCCCTGCTGACACCTTGAGTTTAGCTCGTAAGACCTATTTTGGACTTCTCATGTCCAGACTGTAAGGTAGTAAATGAGTGTTGTGTTGTTTTAGGCCACTTAGTGTATGATTATTTGTGACAGTAACAATGGAAAGCCAATACAGAGAAAGAATGCACCTTCTAACGTTGTTCAACAAACTTGGAGGGCAACAACAATTACTCATACTTTTCAGATGAGGACACAGAGCTTTCCAAGTTCACTTTGCCCGATGTATTGGGGCTGAGATTTGAACCCACATGGCTTCAGAATCTCATGCTCACCCCTCCAAGCTGCACTGGCCCTCAACCTTGACTTGGAGCCTGGCCTGGCCACTTCTGCTATGCTCACATATCCAGCCCTTTTGTCCCTGTTCTTTGGTCTCCTGCATTCATTGTTCCTCAGACTTTTGCAGTGTACCTACTGTGGGCCACATCAAAAATGAATAAGACACAGACCCAGCCCTCAAAAAGTAGGTAGGAAATTGCAATACAGACAAAAGATGGTGAAGGGTTGGGGAGGCCTCCCTCAAGAAGGCTGAGACCTAACTGACAAGTGGGAGTGATTCAGACAATGAGGAGGAGAAAGAGTGTTCCAGGCAGAGAGAACAGCATCTGTGAAGTCTCAATGGAAACACAATACGTGCCTGTGTCTATGCTGTTCTTTATATAGCTCAGAGGATATTAGGTTTAGGATCCACCCTACACTGGTATGACTTCAACTGATTGATTGCTTTACGTTAGATTGCATTATGGAAGATGATTACATTACACTTGATTAGATAAGACCCACAGGTATAGGGGTTAGGTTAGATCCACAGGTATAGGGGCTGGATAGAATATTCAACAAATATTTGGTGGAGGGGGCACAACTGAATCTATGACAGGTTCCAAATGGAATTCCTATGACACCCATAACTTAGCACAATGCCTGGCATATGAGTGGCAGGCACCAAATAAACATCAAACAAATGGATGAGGGATGGATGGATGGGGGGCGGTGTGGATGAATGGGTGGGTGGGTGGATGGACGGACGGACGGATGGACTGACGGACGGACGGACAGACTGATGGATAGACAACTGATTGAATAAGTGGGTGATTGGAGAACAGCTGAACTAGGGCAACTCTAGTGAAACCTCAACAGCATCATCACTGCTTTATCTGCAATCTCTCCCCACCCCCGCCCCATCCATTCTCCATTCAGAAGCCAGAATGTGCTTTCCAAGTGTAAATCTGTTGACCTCATCTCTGACCCTCCAGGGCTCCCGTGAGGCCCACGTGGTCTGCGTCCTCTCCCCTCCAGTGCCATCACTGTCTCTCTTGCCCTCATTTTTTTGCTCCATGCACGTGACCCATCAGTGCTCAAAAGCACAATGCCCATTCCTGCCTCTGAGACTTTGCACATGCTCTTACCCCTTCCTGGAATGCCCCTTTCCCCCATCCCACTCCACTCCATTGCCTATTTAACTCCTTCTCAGCTGTCAGATTTTACCTCATGCATCACTTCCTCCAGGAAGCCCACCCTGACCACCAAGCTGGCCCTGGCTCCTCCACTGTACTTGTATAGGAGCTGTCCATGGTGCCTCAATGCCACACCCTCTAGAATCATTGATATCAGCACATTTGTGGTGGACGGTAGCTTGCCAGCATCCCATAAGTGGGCATCTCCCTGCTTTTCTGACTCAAGGTTTCTTCTGAAGTTGAGGTGCATCCTACACTGTTCTTCAGAAGGTCCCCAGTGGGGTGCCCTCCAGCTGTTCACAGTGGTAAACAGATTAATAATACACCCTTCATTTGAATTGTCTTCCTTCTTTGTCTCATCCTCCCTGCTCCCCTGCTCTTGCTTTCTGATGTCACCTCCAAATAAACTTCCTAACCTCAAGTTTGTGTCTCAGGCTTTGCTTTCAGGCACACTCAGACAAAGACATTTCATGAGCCAGCGAGTCCTGGCCACACTTGCTGGTACCTTAAGGGCAGAGTTTGGGTCCATTTGGGTCATTTTAGCATCCTGGGGCCAGACACTAAGTTAAAAGTCAACAAATATCCTTGAAAGAAAGAAAGGAAGAGAGAGAAGGATGCTCATGTGTCTTGTTCCACAACCCACCTGTGGCCCAGATACAGCCCGTGTAGTCAAAGAAGTTCCTTTTTGAAGCTCCCTCCCTCATTCTTGTATGGGCTCCATTCAGCTTAGTTATGGTTCCTACTTCCCCACATTTCCTACCCTCACCCCATACACACACAGTGAATTATATACTCTGGAGGCCTTGCCTGGGTATAAAAAAGCCCATGATAGAAACTCTACAGTCATTTTTTCCCCCTTTTGTCCCTATGAGCAGGTGCACAATGTAATGTCCCTGATTTCCGAGATCTGATTAAACTGTCATAGGAGAGGCACAATTGCAATAACTCCTCTGTCTCAGCAAGGCCCAAATTATTATAGACCTGTGCACATCCAGAGACACTGTAGATAAGAGTCTGTCGGCATTTCCATTATTGGGCCCTGTTTGTGATATTTGTTTATTTAAATTGGATGGATTGGGTGTGTCAGGGAGTGATGGATAGGCTGGCAGCATGGGTGGCAGCTGGGTGAAGAAAAAGTCACCTTCACCCTGCCACTTGTTGACGGCATGCATGTCTCAGCCTCATCAGGGCATGCTCTGGAGACTTATGGCAGATGGAGCAGGGAGTCAGAAGCTGGTGATATTTGACCTGATGGAGTAGGCAGAGCAGCTGTAGGGAGCTGGGGCAAGGGGGAATCATGGGATAGATGAAGGGGAGTATGGGTGATAGAAAATGTCATATCCAAGCTGTTGGTGATTTTGGAGGGAAGTTGGGATGAGGGTCAAAAGGAAGCGGGAAAGAAACCAACAGAATTAGAAAAACCTACCATGGGTGAAGTAACTCTATGCCCATCACATTTGGGTTACAATGTGTATGAACATCAGTTGGGAAGTTGGAGCTTACCAAGGGCTTCTCATTTCTCTTAGACTCAAGTCCAAACTCTTGACCATAGCCTTTGACACACCATGTGATAGAGCCTCATCTCTGAAACTCTCCCTCTCACTCACTCTGCTCCAGCAACATGGCCACTAAAGTCCTTGAATATGCCAAGATTTCATACCATAGGGTCTTTGCACAGGCTAAATCTTCTGAAATGCCCTTCTCCCACTCCTTCCTCAAGCTGGCTCTCTCTTACCTAATCACTCAGCCCGAGGCTCCACCCCATCGTTAGCTCTTCTTACAAGCATCCTGTTCTTTGCCAACAGAACATTTATCACCCTGGAATTATGTATTTGTCTATTTGTTTTATTATCTGAGACAACACATGTTAATTTTGTGTTCCTGCCCTCTCTTCTTTGGAGAAATCTCAGTTTCTCGTTCCATGTGGTTCTGTCCTGGCTGCCAATCACCTGCCCAGCCCTCTCCCCACACAATCACACTGGCCACAGGAGTGGAGGCTTGAACTAGGCCTGGACAATCACAACATACCATCGCCAATGAAAGTGAGTGGTCCAAGGAGTGCACACGTGGTCCCGGTAAGAACAATCAGTGTCTTTCCTGTACCAGGGGCTGCAGAGTGGTTTTAAAACAGGTAAGCAAATTCTTTGACTCTGCTCCCAACAAAAGGAGTCTAATTCATCTCTCCTTGAATATGAACAGTCCTCTGTGACTGCCTCAGCAAACAGAATATGGCAGAAGGGACTCTGCATGACATCTAAGGCTGGGTTACAAAAGGTGAGACCACTTCCTCCTGGATCTACCTCTTGGGACACTCACCCTTGGAACCCAGCTGCCATGTTGTGAGGAAGCCCAAGCCACATGCAGAGGCCTTGTGTTAGGTGTTTCAGCTGACAGCCCCAGTTGAGATCCAGCCAACAGGGCAGCATCAGTGGTCAGCCATGTGAGTGAACAAGCCTTCAGATGAATCCTACTCCCAGCCTTTGAGTCGTCATAACTGATGCCAAGTGGAACGGAGACAAGCTGTCCTACTGAGTCCTGCCCAAATTGTAGATTGGTGAACACAGAAAATGTTCTAAGGCACTAAGTTTTGGGGTGGTTTTATGTAGCAATAGAAGACCTAGACAGGGTGCTAAGCTGACAGGATGTAATGTGGGGGCTCTGGGGAGCCAGCTACCCTGTCCACCACCTAGAGAGAGCCAGTCTACAGATCAGTGCCAGTTGGGGATGAGAGCTGATGGGAGACAGATGGACAGAGTCTGTGGCTGAGCCTGGTCCCCAAATCTCCTCCTGCAGTTCTGCGGGGCCACCCCAGGGTCCTTCTTGGCAACTGTAATAATTAATGCCCTCTGTGTTTAGGCAGGAGCCCTGGTTGCACAGTGGTTAAGAGCTAAAACTGTTAACCAAAAGGTCGGCAGTTCCCATCCACCAGCCGCTCCTTGGAAACCCTATGGGGCAGTTCTATTATGTTCTATAGTGTTGCTATGAGTCTGAATCGACTCGATGGCAATGAGTAATGGGTGTTTAGGCAAATTGGAACAGGCTTCTGTCACTGATACCCAAAGCTCTGGACTAATATATTTTTTAAATTTATTTTATTTTGTTGTTGTTGTGTTGAGAATATACGCAGTGGAACATACACAAATTCAACAATTTCTACATGTACAATTCAGTGACATTGATTAAGTTCTTCAAGTTGTGCAACCATTGTCACTCTCTTTTCCCAATTATTCCTCCCCCATTAACATGAACTCACTGCCCCCTAAGTTTCCTATCTAACCTTTCTGGTTACTGTTATAATTTGATCCCATATAGATTGTTCTTTAAGACAGCGCAGTGGTCGTGGGAGACATACTTTACTAGTTAAGCTAAACTATTGTTTGGTTTAAGGAAGACTTCAGAGGATATTTTTGGTTTAAGGTTTAAAGATTATCTAAGGGTGATAGTTTTGGGGGTTACCCAGCCTCCATGGCTCCAGAAAGTCTGGATTCCAAGAGAATTTGAAATTCTGTTCTGCATTTCCCCCCTTTTGATCAGGATTTTTCTATAGAATCTTTGATCAAAATGTTCAGTAATGATAGCTAGGCACTATCCAGTTCCGATCTCATGTCAAAGAAGGCCGTTGTTCATGGACTAATTTACCATCTACCTTCCTACTTGGCTTTAGCTTTGCAGAGGCATTGCCCATTTCTGTCTTGGTCCCTGAGCCCACAGCACCCCACACAGTGCAGCACAGTTTGGTGTTAAAGATTGACTCCAGGAGGGAATGAGCTCATTGATCCTGTCACTATCCTCAGCACCAGGTTTGCTGGGGAGACTTCGAGAGGTGAGGGGGATCCTCAGGGCACCTGGATGCTAAATATGGGGTGGAATTTGAACCCAACTGATACCTTGAAGCTCAGGATCCTGGAGCTGACTGAGATAGGAAGGGAGTCCTGAGGGGACTATGGGGGTCTCACATGGGGCCCAGTGTGCAAGGCACCATCAAGTGACCAAGAGAGTAATCTGGGGGACAAGATAGGGACATGTCCCAGAAGCCAACAAGAGCCCTTTGGTCAGACCAAGGCCATGACCAGGGCTGGGTGAGCATCTGGTAGGCCTGGAGGTCAAGGCCAGGCTATGGGCAGAAGCCAAGTAGAGGCCTCCCATACCTGTCCCAGGTCGCATCGGGACTCTGGGAAGGGGCTGAACCTGCAGGGAGGGATTCGTGTTAAAGCCTGTCATTGTCAGCATAGAGGTTCTGCTCATCTCATCCTATTGTGTGTCGTCAGTATGTGGTGCAGATGCTAGCATCCCCCATATGCATCCTAGCGCATGCTGACTGATGGCATCCCATAGCAAGCACCTGTGACTCCCCACCTGGTGCTTGTTCTCGGGTGATGTGCACGTGGGCAGCCTCCAAGTGCCTGGAGTGAAAGCCCAGGAGCAGCCTTCTGTCAGTGACATATAGGAATTGGAGGCTAAGTCCCCCAGCTCCCTTGCCCCTGGTGGCATGTTTTACAATGGCTCTCAGAGGTTCCCAGTGGGGATGAGCCCCAGTCACTCAGGGTGGTAATGGGTTTGTTACTGCCCCCTGTATTGGCTCATTCCTTTCCTTCTCTTACTTCCCTATACCCCTTTGGTGCTTCCTGGATCACCCCCAAAAATGCCATTTGCCCTCACATTCTTGCCTCAGGATCTGCTTCTGGGGGATAGGGGGTTTTGGTCACTTTGAGTTCAGGACTGGTCCATAGCCAACATTCTAGAGATTTAAGGGAAGCTTATCTTTTTCCAAATCCCTGGTAAATCCCTTGCTCTGGGAAACCCTCAGCGCCTAGACCAGGCCTTTCCTGGCGTTTACTTTCAGGGACTCATAGTGCTTCCCATTTGTCTCTGTGGTTACTTACTGAGCTCTGGAATGTGAGCCTCATGAGGGCAGTGCTGCCATTATTGTGCCCCCCAGCCCCATCGGCCCAACACCTGGCATAGGGCAGGGTAGTCCAGGAAAGACGCATTGACTAAGACGTGAAAGACTCATTCCTTGATTCTTGATCTCAGGCATCAGACCCTGCACCAACTTTCTCCCCTGAGTTCTGTGGCATTGCTGCTCCTATTTCACAGATGGGAAGGTATGGATTTGGAAGAGTCAAGGTCACTTCCCCAAGGTCACTGTATTTACTGTCTATATTAGTTAGGTCCCATTGAGTCGGTTTATCTATACTGCATAACAGATCACCCAAAACATAGTGACTTGAAACAATAATATTTATTATCTTGAGGTTTCTGAAGGTCACCAATCCAGGCGTGGCTTACCTGGGTCCTCTGCTAGACCATCTCACAGGGTGTGACCAAGGTGTCAGCTGGGCTGCAGTCTCAACCCAAGGCTTGGCTAAGGGAAGATCTGCTTCCAAACTCATTCACGTGGTGGTTGGCAGAATTTGGCTCCTAGCCGTTTGTTAGACTGGGGGTCTCATTTCCTTGCTGACTGTTGACCAGAGCCTGCCCTCAGTTCTTTGGTACATAGGCATCTCCAACATGTCAGCCCAATTCATCAAAGTGTGCGAGCTGAGAAGGCGAGAGAGAGAGCAAGCAAGAAGGAAGTCACAGTCTCTTCTAGCCTGATCTCAAAAGTGACTTTGCATCTTTTTTGCCATATTCTACTCTTTAAGCCACCACCCATCTGTCAGTCTGTCATACTGTATGGGTTGCATGTTGTTATGATGCTGGAAGCTATGTCATCAGTATTTTAAACACCAGCGGGGTCACCCAGGGGTGGATTATCCAACAGGCAAGGTAAGCACAATACTTATCTTGCTTACCAGGTCATCTGTAGTGAACAATTTCACATTTCTTCACCACGTCAAAGATCCTGCTTCTAGGTATGGCTGGCATCTGTCTCTCTCCCAACCCCACAGCACCTTCTTATAGAATCAAAGCCTCTTTTCAATTTTACAATCCCTGACAGGGACGGATCACCCAGTAAGCAAAGTAAGCATGGGCTTCATGTGAAATTGCTCACTACAGATTAGTAAGTAAGCACAAGTAAGCCCAGGCTTACCTTGCTTACTGGGTAATCCACCCCTGGGGTCACCCATGGTGGACAAGTTTCAGTGGAGCTTCCAGACAGACTAGGAGGAAAGGCTTGGCAATCTACTTCCCAAAATTAGCCAGTGAAAAAGTTCTGGATCACCACAGAACAGCGTCCAACTCACTTGCTTTAGACATGTCAGGAAGGATCAATCCCCGGAGGAGGACATCGCGTTTGGTGAAACAGAGGGCCAGTGAGGGCCAGGGAGACCTTGGTGAGATGGATGGGCACAATAGCTGCAGTGATGGACTCAAGCATGCCAGTGATCATGAGGATGACACACGACCTGTCAACATTCTGTTCTGTTGTACGTAAGGTTGTCATGAGTCGGAGCTATCTTAACAGCAGCTATCATTTACCTGTCTATCATCTACCTATACATCCATCTACCTATCTACCTATCTCCCTACTTATCTATCCATCTGTCCATCCATCCATCCATCCATCATCTGTCTATTATTTTATAGTCACTGTGTCCGCCCACACTCAAGGGGAGGAAATTGCACATGAGCACGAACGCCAGGTGGCAGAAGTCATTAGGAACCATGCCAGAAGCTGCCTTCCACAGTTACCCAGGTGGAAGGACTTGAGCCCAGGATTTGAACCCAGTCAGTCTGGGCTTTCTTAGTGCCATGGAGTCTCTCTGAAGGAAAGCTGTGTGAACAGACCTCAAAGAATGAGAAGGGACCCCAGGCAGTGAGAAGATGGGAAAGCCATTTCCTGCTACCTGTGCCCTCCTTGCTGCCTAGATACTGTGAATAGGAAAAAAATGAAGAGCAGCAGGGAAAAAAAGGAAAATACCAACTCCTCCAAGCAACCCCAAAGACCAAACTGACTGACAGCATTTTGGAGCTGGCTGGGCTGACAAGGGGCTGAGACTTTTGGATCTGGAGAGATCTAAATACCAATCAGCTGATCTGAGGAACATTTTCTGCATTTCTTCCAGCGTCTGCGAGCTCCTTGGGGCCAAGAATGCTCCAGTTGGAGAAAGGGCTGTGTAGACCTGCCAAAGACTGGCGGCTCCCACTCCTCCCTGTCCATCCTTGTCCCTGCTTTTGGGATGACTGACTGGGTGCTTTCTGGCAGCTTAAGGGACAGGAGCAGATTGAATGGAGGCAAGAGAGGCATGGAAAACTGCATTCACATCACGATGGAGCAACCTTTTCACCCTTTTGCCCCCAAAGTCTCAGAGTCAGGACCAGAGTGGCCACAGACATCAATCGATAAGCCAGTCACAATTCCTTCTTTGGGATTTATAATTATAACTAAGGTCTACTTCCCCTCTCTGGACTTCCATTTTCTCATCTATGAAATGACATTCATTCATGCTGTAGCATCAACCTGGAGGGTCCTCTGTAATCTTGGCAAACTCCTACTCATCGCTCAAGACCCTAACTAAAATGCCCTTTCTTCTCTGACCACATGTAAGATGTAGTAACTCCCTTGTTTGGTGCTTTCTCTATAATGATATCAAAATCAGATATTTATTGAGTGCCCACTATGTGCCACAAAGTGTTCTATTAAGTGTCCTATTGCATAATTTAAACAATTTGATCCTCGAACTGATCCATGAGGAAAGTGTTATTATTATCTCCATTTTGCAGATGAGAAAACCGACCTTAAAGAGGTAAAATGACTTGCTGCCAGGATCACCCAGCTAGTAAGTGGTACCACCAGGATTTGAACCCTGATCTGGCTTGAATCTGGATCTTAACCACTCTGCCTTAAGCAATCGAAGCCCTTGCCACCTTGCCTAGGGGAGGTGGTATTTGGAGATGAGTGTGCTCTGGAGAATTCTGAACTCACAGAGAGAGGCTGGTCTGATTTAACTCTGAGCCAAATAGCTCTCCTGCCAGCAAAAGCCCCGAGCTTCTGCTCCTGCCTCTGGGGCCCACCATCACTCCAGATACTGGCTGTGTGTGATACTTGCCTTCATCAGCAGAGGCCGGGGTGGCGGAGGGCACCCTGTGATGGGGGCAGCTCTGACCCTCTGAGCCACACCTCAGACCCTTGAGGATACAAATGGACCCAGAAAGTCTACACGGGGGTCGCAGGGCCCAGGCTCTCAGCGTGAGGAGGCAGACAGACCAGTGGCAGAGAAAGTTTCTTCCTACTGATTGGGGAAATGGAGGTAGAATCACAGGGGTAGTGGGAAGGGAGGGAAGGAGAGAGAGAAATATTGAAGGAGAGATACACAGGGACAGACACAGGGTGAGGGAGAGAGACAGAAAGATTTAGAAAGGCAGAGCCACAGAAGGGAAACAGAAAAATGGCAAAGGAGAGATAGAGACAGAGACAGAGATGGAGGCAGGAAAGAGACGTGGGTAAACACCCACCCACTGCCACTGAGTCAATTCTGACTCATGGCGACCCCTTATGTTACAGAGTAGAACTGTTCCATACAGTTTTCTTGGCTGTAATCTTTACAAAAGCAAATCACCAGGCCTTTCTTCCACAGCATCGGTGGGTAGATTCGAACCTCCAACCTTTGGGTGAAAGAGGAAAGGGTGTAGGGGAGGACAGGTGGAGAGGGACTTGAACAGGGACGAAGGGCAGAAACAGCAAAAGGAGACAGAGAGAAATGGCAAAGGAGGGAGACAGACAAAAGGATAGAGGAACAGGGAGAGGGAGATTCTTCAGCCCAGAGAGATCAGCTTGGCTCAGAATCTGGAGGGCTCAGGGCCAGAGGGGACAGAGAGAGGCGAGGAGGGTCAGGTGGGACTACCAGCCAGATGGGCTTGGGAACCTCGTCGTCCCTGCCCCATCTCATCACCTCACTTTTGATTCCTGCACAAACACGAGCTTTGTTGGCCAAACACACCCGGCCGCGTCTAAGCTGGGATCTCTTTCGTGTGGGAGCTGTTGCCATGTGGAGAGAAACCTCCATCTAAATAATTCCACATTTTCCCTCCACCTCCTGGTTCCTGCTCTTGGCAAGCTGGGGTGAATGTGAGATGGAGACTCGTCAGCAGTGGGGGACCAGGGCTCCCCCCTCCTCCCCCTACTGGGAGCCGCTTTGGAAAAATAGAATGTTCCTCTGCCTCTTTTTTTTTTTCTTTCTTCCTTTTTTTTTTTTTTTTTTAATCACAGCCAACCCCATCACACATCCCAGGCAATTTTTTTTTTTTTAAGGAAAACAAGTCTTTTGAGACAGAGGTGACCCTGGCAGCGATAAGTGAGGAGGTTCACCTGAGAGGGTGTTATCAGCTCTCCATGGCTTCCCCGGGCTCAGATTTCTCATTTCGATGAGGAGGCCTGCGAAATTGGATGCAGCCCGCCTCTCTTCCCCTGATGAGCTCCTGTGAGCTGGGCCGCAAGGGCAACTGCTGGTCTTCGTCGTCAGAGGTCGAGGGAACACCGGCAAGCTGGGGGGAGTCTGGGAGGCCTGGGGTGGGGGCTGCACCAGCCCCGCCAGGGAGTCCAGAGCCCTCAGTTTCACAGGGAGCATTGGGAGAAAGCAGACGCAGGACGGGTGAAGCAAGACCTGGGAAAAGCTTCTCCAGAGCGGCTTTCTCTTAGTACCTTCTCCTCTCTCTGAAACACCTCACCTGCCCTCTACCTTCCCCTCCGTTTTAGCCCAGGGGCCTTCTGGGTAAGGAGGGGCCTGCAGAAGCTAGCTCAGCAGCCAGTGCAACTGCCAGCCAATACACAGGCCTTCTTCTGGGCTAAGTGACCTCGAATTCATTTGTACTTTTCATTCTCTCAACAACCCTCTAGAAGCTGGCAAACATTTGCTGTAAACAGCCAGATAGCAAATATGTTCAGCTTTGCAGGCCACACGGTTTCCGTTGCGACTATTCAATTCTGTCATTGTAGCAGGAAAGCAGCCATAGGCCATCTGTAAATAAGTGAGTGTGGCTATGTCCCAATAAAACTTTATTTACAAAAACAAGTGGCGGGCTGGATTTGGCCCGAAGGCGTAGTTTACCTACTGCTGACTGAGGCCAAGGCCTCACTAGCCAAAGTGTGGTCCACAGAACTACAGTACCAGTGTCCCCAGGGAGCTGGGTGCAGAACCTCAGGTACCTGTATTAGCATATTCCCCAGCTACTTGTGTGCTCTGCCCAGTCTGAGAAGGGCTGGTCTACAATAAATGGATGGCCTGTGACACCCTATGCCCACCTGGCAGATGAGGAAACCGAAGCTCATAGTTGCTCAGAGCCATGAGCCAGGAGAAGCAGAACCAGGACTGGAGCTCAAGTTCAGAGCCCATTCTCTTGACCGCCACGTTCTAAGGGAAGAGAAAGAGGTTTGTGGAGGGGGACATGGGTCTCACAGAAGACCAAAGGCCTCTCTGTCACAGGCCATGTGGCACCCCACAGGACCACACCACATCTGTGTCTCTGTATGGAGAGAACCCTCCTCCCTCCCTCATGCCCCCACCTTGTGCCAGGGTTGTAGCTTCTCCTGGCTTGGAGATTGCGGAGGGGACTTGCTGCGTGCCCCGCTCTCCACTACCAGCAGCCCCTCTGCTCAGTGACATGAGAAGCTTGCGGCCCACTGGGTCCCACTCACTAGAGGACAGGGTCACTGCATGAGGGGCAGTGGAGGGCTGATCCTCTAGCACTCTCCCACCAGGCACTGTGGCCACACACCTGTCCTGCCCTCTCCCCACACCTGCACGTTCCCTTCTCCCCAGTTATCCCTGGCCCTCCCTGAGAACTTGTTCATTGATTCAGGTGCCCAGGAATGAATGTGTGGTCAGGGCTACTGACAGGCGACTTGCTCCACATCATGCCTGTCCTGCCTGCCTCCAGCCAGGGGCAGACCGTCAATTCATCCAGCAGATATTCCTGAGCACCCCCTGGGTTCCAGGCCCCAGAAATGAGCAAGATCTTCTGTCTGCCCTCCAGGCAAATGACTATAAGAGCCTCGCCTAGGGGGAGGAGAGGGAGGTCCCTGTGGACAGTGTCACTGTACCTTCCCAATAGCCTGGAAGCAAGCACCAGTGTCATCCCAGATCACTAACGAAGACCTGAAGTCTAGGGGGCTACCAAGCCTGAGTCACAGTCTCCTTGGTGGAAAGTGGTAGAGCTAGGATTCGAACCAAGGTGACTCTGGAGTTCTGGCTCTTAACGAGGGACCCGGGCTGTGTCCTCACCCCTCCCTCCCAATCCCATCCCAAGAAGTTGCTGGATCCTCAAATCCATAGTGACCTGAGGTCCCAGCAAAGGCTCAGGTGATCCAGGGGGAAGTTGTAGAAGTGGGGTAGTTTTCACACTTTCACTCACTTGTACAAACACGCTTGCGTGCACACTTGTGTACGTACAAGCACACACACTCACGTGCACATGTATGCAAGCATGCACAGCTACACACATGCACACACTTGTGTACACACACACATACACACAGGCTCACATGTGTATACACATAGGCACAGGCACACAGGTACACACACAGGCACACACATATGCACAGGCAGTCACTCTGACCCCAGTATCAGGGACAGGGCAGTTTCCAAAGATATTTTGTGACTAACACTGGAGATTCAGTCGAAGGTAAAAAGAAGCAAAGAACCCAGAACAGGGGTCAGCCCTCAACCTCTGAATCCCTAACCTGACTTCAACTCTTCAGAACGAGAAGGGATTTGAAGGTCTTTGGGGTCTTTCAGCATCACCCAGTTCAACCTCCACCCTTCTCCCAAGTCCAGCCTGTGAGCTTGAATGCTCCCAGGGACAGGGATCTCACCCCATTTTTAGGCACCCACCCTAAAGCCAGGCAGATTGCCACATCAGAAGGAATCTTTCTTGCTGGCCACGTGGCTTAAAGAAAGCCCTTTCAGCTCTCTGTGCCTCAGTTTACACATCCATGAATGGGATGATAGTACCCACCACAAACTATAATGAGGCCAAGCGGGTGAATGAATGTGACCAGTTTTCAGATTGTAAAGTACTGGGCTGCTTCAAGAGAGCAGGGAGTTTAAGAAGTCAGGTTTGAGAATAAGTCAGACCTGGGTTCAAATGTGAGCTCTGCCACATAATAGATGTGAGAACATAAGCAAGTTGCTATTTCCTTCCTGAGACTCAGTTTCCCCATCTGGAAGCAGGGAGCCTCATAAGCTGGTCTCTGACATGCTGAGGCTTAAGAGCCTTTGGACATATACAGCTTTCCCCAGAAGAGGTGGGACACATGAGAACAATTATTCTTCATCATGGCTTCCTCCAAAGCCAGCAGGTCTTCCTGTCTGGAGCGCGGTGTTCCAGTCATGGGAGAAGAGGAGTAGAGAAGGCCGGGGCTGGGGAAC
Organism: Dugong dugon; assembly: GCA_030035585.1. Lineage (NCBI taxonomy): Eukaryota > Metazoa > Chordata > Mammalia > Sirenia > Dugongidae > Dugong > Dugong dugon. The sequence goes on along the minus strand of CM057476.1, from coordinate 25,622,148 downwards.
TAATGAAGCTACAGAGACCTCTCCATTTGAAGGGAGCCCTGGGACCCTGGAGCCAGGCCTAGATGACAGCTGTCCAGTCCCACCATGAGGGTCTCCAGCCCTCACAAGGCCCGCTGACCAGTGACCCCTGGGGCCTCAGCTTGTCAGGGAGCACCGGGGCAGGTGGTCAGAGGGGCCTCATCAGGTGGACTGGCTGCCAGCACGCATGAGCACTGGCATGTGGGAACACAGCAGGAGAGGTCTCAGCCTCTGAATCATAGACAGGAACAAAATATCTCAGGCCCAGAACTTAAGCAGACTTCTGGCATTGCCACTCACCCCTGTGACATCATAGGCAAGCTTCAGTTCTTCTCTGGGCCTCAGTTTCCCCGTCTCTTCCATGGATTTGAGCTCATCAACCTCAGCAGGCTGTGTAAGGGCTGAATCTGCAAGTAGGTGTCTGTCCCCAAAACAATAGTCATTAAACTGTATGATTATTAATTTCAACCAGACCATTCTATAGATGGGGGCACTGGTGGTTCAGTGGTTGAATTCTCGCCTTCATGAAGGAGACCCAAGTTCAATTCCCAGCCAATGCACCGCATGCGCAGCCACCACTTGTCTGTCCGTGGAGGCTTGCATGTTGCTATGATGATGAACAGGTTTCAGGTGAGCTTCCAGACTAAGACAGACTAGGAAGAAAGGCCTGGTGATCTACTTCTGAAAATCAGCCAGTGGAAACCCTATTGATCACAACGGTCCCATCCACAACCGATCATGGGGAGGGAGCAGGACTGGGCAGTATTTTGTTCATTGTGCATGGGGTCCCCATGAATCAGGAGCCAACTTGAGGGCAGCTAAGAAAAACAACATTCTATAGACAGGAAGCTGAGGTCTAGAGACGGCAGGTCACAGGCCCAAGGCTACACAGCCTGCTGGACCATGCCCACCTCTTCCCACTCTCTACCCTGATTCAGGGGAAGAAGAAAACATGCTCCATCAACATCAAGATCTCTAGCACAGGGAAGACCCCATTTCCGTCTCTCCATTACACACATGCGCTGGATAACTCCTCTTTCTGCAAATGATCCTGACAGAAAACTTCTTCAGAGACAAGGAAAAATATTTGCCCCAAACCTATTTACTTTTCAAATTTCAGTTTCTATAACAACTCGGCACAACTATTTATGTGAAACCTTCGCCTTCCAAGTCTCGCAGAGCGCCACGCTCTGTGGAGAGAGAGTTCAGCTCAGCCCTTTCAATAACAACACGTTTTTTCAATCAATTTGGGTCTGGGTTTTTTTTTTTTTTTATAAACACACATAAAATATGTTGTGCAAAACTTTTAAAAGCTAACAGGGAAACACCACGTTTTATAGACCCATTCCTCTGTAATCACCCCCAGTAAATACGTTCTGGAACATGACAGTGACCGAAAAAACTGATTGGGCTGTTTTTGTTTTTGTTTTGTTTTATTTTTAAAAAAAAACGAAAGAAAGACAACCTCTTTGAATTGTTTCCACCCCTCGTCATCTGCAGAGCACTCGGAGCCACCAGGTCCTGGGTAGAAGTTCTGAGCGCCTTCTTGGGCTCCGGCCCTGCCCCTAACGGGCTGTGTGAACTTGGACAAGCCAGCACAGGTCCCTGGTCTCCAGAGAACACATTTAGCCCCCACCTCAAACTGGGTGGGATTCTGAAAGCAGGGTCCCAGGATTATTGCAGCCTCGTGTTTGGATTTTCAGAGACAATCCTGTTTTAAATTTTCTGTTTCCAGCCCCTTGCAAGCCTTTGTACAAGCTGTTCCCTTTGCCTGGAATTTCCCCTTTGTTAACCTGTCAAGCTGACCCGGAAGGGCCCGTACTTGTTTCTGCTGTCGCCATTTTGAAATTCTTAATAATTTTTGAGCTAAGGGCCCTGTGTTTTCATTTTGTGCCAAAAATAAACAAACACACCCATTGCTGTCAAGTTGATTCTGATTCATGGCGACCCCAGGTGCTGCAGAGTAGAACTGTTCCATAAGGTTTTCTTGGCTGGAATCTTTATGGAAGCAGATTTTCAGACTTTTCTTCCAGGGCACTTTTGGGTGGGTTTGAACCACCAACCATTAGATTAGCAGTTGAGTGCAAACTATTTGTGCCACCCAGCAGGCCCCGTGAATTCTGTAGTGGTACTGGTCAGGCTCTATTCTAGTGCGTTGTGCACATCAAATTATTTCATCCTGGACAATTCTGTGAAGCAGACACAGTTGTGAGCTCCATTTTATAGATGAGGAAACTGAGTCCAGTAAGGTCAAAAGTCACTTCCATCACCACAGTAGCAATACAAGCCATTATGTGTTCACCTCTGTTCTAAGCACTTGTCCTGTGTCATCTCATCTAATCCTCACGACAGCCCTGTGAGATGGGAACGATTATGATTCACCATGTCCAGATGATAAAATTTATGCACAGAGGGGTTAGGTAACTTGCTCAAGGTCACACAGCAAGTAGGGGGAGGAGGCAAGCTTTCTAGAGAGGCCCACTCAACCTCTCCCCTGGATGTTGCAGCAGCCTCCTCACCCAGGTCCCACCTCTGGGCTCATGCCCTCCAGCCCATTATCAACACGGCATCCAGAACCATTTCCCCTAATGTGACCTCTAGTCATGCCATTTCCATGTTACAAATCTTCTCACGGATCCCAGTGCTCTTGGGAAACTATCTAACCTCCTTGGCCTGACCATTGAGACCCTCAGTGATATGACCTCTTCCAACCACCCAAGGTCTGTGCACTGCTCACTCCCTTGGCATTTGGCCCGCTCACCCCACCTCCACCCCTGCCCCCCACCCTTCGGGCAGCCTGCAGTTAGATCTCCATGCACACAACCTGCTTCTGGAGTGATCAGGTCAGGACCCACAATTCCCTGCACCGTGCCTGGCACACAGGCAATCTAGAAAAGCTCTAGAAAGTCTGCCCAGCTGAAGCTTATTAGAGCAGAGCCCAGGTCCATGCTGAATGTCATACTTAACACTCCCGCTCCTTCACCTCCCCCCCATCCAGGATGTTAACTCCTCAATGTCCCTGGAATCCAGCACCTCCTCCCACTCCCCACCAGCACTTTAGCAAGAGTCACCGTTATTGCCCATGCAGACACCTAGCTCCACCTCCTCCCCAGCTTCTTGACCTCCAGCTATGCCCCTTCTGATCCATTGTCCAAACTCCAGTTGGAAAAATCTTTTCAAAACCCATATCTAACCATTTCTCCCTCTGTTGAACCCCTGGGCATCGTGCCCCATCATCCCCAAACCAAACCAAACACCCATTACCGTCATGTCAATTCCGACTCATAGTGACCCTGTAGGACAGAGCAGAACTGAGTTTCCAGGGAGCAGCTGGTGGATTCAAACTGCCAACCTCCCGGTTAGCAGCCGTAGCTCTTAACCACAGTGCCACCAAGGCTCCAAGTGAAATCTAAAAAGCTAACAAGGCTGACAAAGCCTCCGTATCTGGCCCCTGCTGACCTCATCAGCCGCTTCTCCACACCCTCTATAATCCGGTGTCAGACTGAGCCACTTCAGGCTCTGGCTTCTCATACACCATTCCTCCTGCTTTGGCTGCTCTTCCCTCACACTCTCCCTTCTGCCACAGCTAAACAACTCTTCCTCCAGGAAGTTTTCCCTGACCACCACTCCTCCGCAAGTTCAGGTGCCCTCCTAGGTTACCACAGCCTCTGTCCTTCCTCATCAAAACAGGTGTTGTGCCATATTGCAAGCATTCCTCCATCAAAATAGGTGCCATGCTGTATTGCAAGCGCTAGTCTGCATGTCTTCCTCTCACCTCCGATGCTGAAGGTGAGCTTCCTGAGAGCAGAGCCATATTTTGTTGCTCAGTGTACTCTCCATGCTTAGAACATAGAAAGTGCTCAGTAAGTAGATGGATGGATACACCGGAGGATAGGTGGATGGTCAGATGGACGGATGGACAGATGGCAAGATGGATGAATGGATAGATGAATAGGTGAATAAGTATTTGGGTGGATAAATGAGTAGATGGAATGGTGGATGAATGGATGGATGTGTGGCTAGATAAATGTATGGGTGAATGGATAACGGATGGATGGATAGATGGATGGACGGATGGATGGATGGATGGGATGATGGATGGAAGGGTGTGTGAGTGGCTAGATAGATGTATAGTATGGATGGATGGATGAGTGGGTGAATGGGTGGATGAAAGTAAAGGTAGATGAAAGAAAACCCCAGAGACCACCTTGCAATAGCTAATATTTGGTTGTTAAGGTACTCAAAGTTCCTAGTACACAGCAGGCCGCAATAAAAGTCTATTGAATTAATGGTCAGAAGACTATCACAGAGAAGGTGGTCATCAGCCTTCTGTGAGAAATTGCTTTTCCTCTGAGTGTCTCCATCCCCTCCCACCTCCATCTCCCTCAATCGCCCAGCTTCCTGTTACTTCCCATAGTTACAAGACTTGCAGTGGCCAAATTCCCTGGATCCATGCCTGCGTGTTAATTATTGAGTGATATAATCCAAATTTACCTAATGAATTAATAATAGACCATAGGCATATTTTAATAATGAAATATTCGGAGATACGTTTTGATAATTAAGCAGGCTTTCATAATTACACCACAGCTATAAAAATAGAATCAGAATCAACTAAATGGTGTGCAGCGACACCCCAGGAGCACCCCCTCAAAGCGCAGATGAATAGACCCACCAGGAACAGGAAAATCAGTTTATCTCGGAGCTGGGAAGTATCTGGGGTCAAGACCCCTGCAGGATTGCAGTGTTCGGGAGGAATTCTGGGGAGGACAAGGGAAGGAACATCACTGAAATACATTGGGTTTTTGAGCCAGAAAGTCCCTTAAAGACCAATAGATGAGAAGACCATGGTTCAGAGAAGAACTATGACTCACTAAGTCAGCCTCTAAATAGTGACAGAGCCTGGACTACATCTCTGGACTCCTAGTCCAATGCTCTCTTGGTTTCCTCCCTCAGCCGTGACAGGAGGTCTCTCTGAGCCCTGGTCATGCCTCCTGTCTCATCCCCTACAACTCCCCATATAGACAACCAAACCACATATTGTTCATGAACTTAGACCACCCCATGCCTCTTTGCCTTTGTCTGTGCTGTTCCATCTGCCTAAAAATGCCATTCCCCAGACCTCTGCCTGGCAATCTCCTCCCAGTCTGCCTTCCTCCTGCCCTCAAAGGCCCTACTGCATGATTGCATCTCCAGTCCCCTAAATGAGCAGAAGCTGAGAGCTCCTCGCAGGAAAGGGCAAGTCTTGTTCCTTTTGTCTCCCAGAGTGTTAACATGAGTCTAACACAGAGTAAGTGCACAACACAGGTTTATTCAAAGCCCGGTGGATGGAAGGAGAAGAAGAAGAAAAAGGAAGGACGGCAAGAAACAAGGAAGGTTGGCTCTGGATTGATTTCCAGAATATGTTTAACCAAGGCCACAAAAAGGACATTTTGGTTTAAAAGTGCTAATTTGGGTACATTTCACTGCGTATGTATGCAGTAATAAAATTAAGGGTCATTAAAACAAGATAAAGGGCATGGTTAAGCACTCAGCAGCTAACCAAAAGGTTGGCAGTTACCAGCCTCACCAGCCTCTCCAAGGGAGAAAGATGTGGCAGTTTGCTTCCGTAAAGATTTACAGCCTTGGAAACCCTAGGGCAGTTCTATTCTGTCCCATAGGGATGACTATGAGTTGGAATCAACTCGACAGCAGTGGGTTTGGTTTTGGTTTTTTGGTAGCGCAGTGGTTAAGCGCTTGGCTGCTAACCGAAAGGTCGGTGGTTTGAACCCACCAACCATTCTTTAGGAGAAAGATGTGGCAGTCTGCTCCCATAAAGATTACAGCCTTGGAAACCTTATGGGGCAGTTCTACTTTGTCCTACAAGGTCACTATGAGTTGGAATCAACTGGATGGCAATAGGTTTTTGAAGAAAGATAAGTCTTTTCAGGTAGACAAAGAATGGACAACTACATGCTAATGAGGGTAGACTGCTAGATTCTAAACCACCCTCCCAGCACACGCACACAGAGTCCTTGCCAAGAAGTCTGGGCTGTTGACCTCAAGGTCTTTCTCTAAGAAATGTCCTCAAGAAGGTACTTGAACTTGTCACAGACACTGCTCAAAGTGGGTCCACCGTGCAGAGCTGACAAGTGGCAGCTGGGCTGGAACCTGTGGGACTAGTACTGTTTATTCAGACCCTGTGGTGTCCCACCATCAGTAACCACAGAACCAAGGTTGAATTGCAGGCACCAGTAGAGTTTGACCATCTTTGCAATCTCTGAGTCAATGGTTGGGTCTAGGGGAAGGCTAAACGGTAGGAGGAATTTGGTGAAATTCAGACATCATGGCCTCCTCTCCTTCTTCCCCTTCCTCCCTTTCTCCATCCGCAAGCAGGGTGCTAAACTTTACCCTGTTGTTGTTAAGTGCTGTGGAGTCTATTCTGACTCATAACAACCCCATGTGACAGAGTAGAGCTTCCCCATAGGGTTTCCTTGGCTGTAATCTTTACGGAAGCAGATCGCCAGCTCTTTCTCCCATGGAGCTGCTGGGTGATTTAGAACTGCCAACCCTTTGGTTAGCAGCCAAGTGCTTAACCATTGCACCACCAGGGCTCCTTAAGCTTTACTCTAAAAGGCAGCATGACATTGCAGTTAAAAACACAGACTTTGGAGTCAGACTGCCAGTGTTCAAACCCCAGCACTGCCACTTAAAAGTTGTGTGACCTTGGGCAAGACTCTTAATCTCCCTTGTGCATCAAAGTTGTGGAGGATTAATGAACTGATTTACCTAAAATGCTGAATTAGGGGACATCTTAAATCCATTATTACTTCTTCTGCTAACAGCTCCTTGCTTTGCAACCCCATTCCCAACTCTTAGGTCCCTGGTGGCCCTGGCTCCTGTTTGACCACTAACCTAAAGGTTGGCAGTTTGAACCCGCCCAGCTATGCTTCCCACAGAAGAAAGCCCTAGCAGTCTGTTTTCCATAAAGATTACAGCAGAAAAAAAAAAAAAGAAAAAATAAAAACCCTATGGAGCAGTTCTACTCTGTAACACATGGGGCTGCCATGAGTCAGAATCGACTCTACAACAACAGCTTTTGGTTTCCCAACTCTTAGTCCATGTGAATTGGATGCCACTGGCCCTGACCACTAGCTGAAGGACTGGAACCAGTCAGTCTTCCATAACTAACTAATCAGCAGAGTCGATTTCTCTGGCTACAATGATTGGTCAAGATCAAACCCTTGACCCAAGCCCAGCCAATCAGAGTTAATGAGGGTCATCTTCAACAAATATTAGCTAGTGTTATATATAATAATAATAATAATAATTGGTGGTTCAGTGGTAGAATTCTCACCTCCATGCAGGAGACCTGGGTTCCATTCCTGGCCAATGCCACCTGACTATCCATGGAGGCTTACATGTTGCTGGTATGCTGAACAGGTTTCAGCAGAGCTTCCAGACTAAGACAGACTAGGAAGAAAGGTCTGTTGATCTGCTTCTGAAAATCAGCCAGTGAAAACCCTACGGATCCCAATGGTCTGATCTGTAACCGATCATGGGGCTGATGCACTACTGGGCAGTGTTTCGTTTGTTGTGTGTGGGGTTGCCATGAGTCAGGGGACAACTCGACAGTGACAAATGTTGACTCACCCCTACCCAAAGCTAAGGGCCTGTGAGGAGAGGGGAAGCAGGAAGGAGGACAACAATGGAGCTAAGAGAGGTTTGGGGATCAGTGGGCAGAGGAGACCCCTGCTCTTTCTCCTTGCCCTTTCAACACGGCCAGGTTATCCTCCTTCTCCCTTGGCTCTCCAAGTGTCCCCTGCTCACTCCTGTTCTGAGGTGGAGTAAAGTGTGTGATTCTCACCTGGGCTTTGAGCCTGGCAGACCTGGTTCCAATCCCAACGAATTCTCTTCCTAGCTGTGGGGCCCTTGCCCTCACCTCTTTTTTTGTTTGTTTGATTAATTGTGTTTTAGGTGACAGTTTACAGCTCAAGTTAGTTTCTCATACAAAAATTTATACACACATTGTTATGTGACCCTAGTGGCTATCCCTATAATGTGACCGCACACTCCTCCTTTCCACCCCAGATTTCCCATGTCCATTCAACCAGCTCTTGTCCCTTTCTGCCTTCTCATCTCATCTCCGTACAGGAGCTACCCATTTAGTCTTATGTATCTACTTGAACTCAGAAGCACACTCTTCAAGAGTATCATTTTATGTCTTATAGTCCAGTCTAAACTTTGTCTGAAGAGTTAGCTTTGGGAATGGTTTTAGTTCTGGATTAATAGAGTGTCCAGGGGCCATGTCTTCTGGAGTTCCCCCAGTCTCAGTCTGTTTTTTGTTGTTGTTTTTTTTTTCACTAGAATTTGAGTTCTGCACCCCACTGTTCTCCTGCTCCATCAGGGACTCTCTGTTGTGTTCCCTGTCAGTGTGGTCATTGGAGGTAATCAGACACTGTCTAGTTCTTCTGGTCTCAGGCTGTTGGAGTCTCTGGTTTAGGTGGCCATTTTTGTCTCTTGGGCTACTATTTTCCTTGTGTCTTTGATGTTCTTCATTCTCCTTTGCTTCAGGTGGGTTGGGACCAGTTGATGCATCTAAGATGGCCGCTCGCTAGCTTTTAAGACCCCAGACGCCACTCACCAAAGTGGGATGCAGAACATTTTCTTAATAAACTTTGTTATGCCAACTGACCTAGATGTCCCCTGAAACCGTGTTACCAGATATCAGCCCCTACTACACTGTCCCTCAAAGTGTTTGGTTGAGTTTAGGAAACTTCTTAGTGTTTGGTTTAGTTTAGTTGTGCTGACTTCCCCTGTATTGTGTGTGTCCTTCCCTTCACCTAAGATAATACTTGTCTACTATCTAGTTAGTGAATTCCCCTCTTCCTCCCTCCCTACCCTCGCAACCATCAAAGAACGTTTTCTTCTGTGTTTAAACCTCTTCTTGAGATCTTATAACAGCGATCTCATACAATATTTGTCCTTTTGCAACTGACTAATTTTGCTCAGCATAATGCTTTCCAGATTCATCCATGTTATGGGATGTTTCGCAAATTCATCGTTGTTCTTTATTGTTGCGTAGTGTTCCATTGTGCGAATATACCATAATTTGTTTATCCATTCGTTCGTCAATGGGCACCTAGGTTGTTTCCATTTTTTTGCTATTGTGAACAGTGCTGTAGTGAACATGGGTGTGCATATATCTATTTCTCTAGGATATACTCCAAGGAGTGGGATTGCTGGATCATATGGTTCTTCTATTTCTAGCTTTTTAAGGAAGCGCCAAATCCATTTCCAAAGTGGTTGTGCCATTCTACATTCCCACCAGCAATATATAGGTGTTCCAGTCTCTCCACAACATCTCTAACATTTATTATTTTGTGTTTTCTGGATTAATGCTAGCCTTGTTGGAGTGAGATGGTATCTAATTGCAGTTTTGATTTGCATTTGTCTAATGGCTAATGATAGAGAGCATTTTCTCATGGATCTGTTAGCCGCCTGAATATCTTCTTCGGTGAAGTGCCTGTTCATATCCTTTGCCCATTTTTTAATTGGATTATTTGTCTTTTTGTTGTTGAGGTTTTACAGTATGTTGTAGATTTTAGAGATTAGACCCTGATGAGATATGTCATAGTCAAAAATTTTTTCCCAGTCTGTAGGTTGTCTTTTTACTCTTTTGGTGAAGCTTTTTGATGAACATAAGTGCTTGATTTGTAGGAGCTCCCAGTTATCTAGTTTCTCTTCTGGTGTTTGTGCCTTATTAGCTATTTTTGTATCCTGTTTATGCCATGTATTAGGGCTCCTAGCATTGTCTCTATTTTTTCTTCCATTATCTTTATCTTTTTAGATTTTATATTTAGGTCTTTGATCCATTTTGAGTTAGTTTTTGTGCATGGTGTGAGGTATGGGTCTTGTTTCTTTTTTTTTGCAGATGGATATCCAGTTGTGCCAGCACCATTTGATAAAAAGACTGTCTTTTCCCCATTTAATGGACTTTGGGCCTTTGTCAAATATCAGCTGCTCATAGGTGGATGAATTTACATCTGGATTCTCAATTCTGTTCCATTGGTCTATGTATCTGTTGTTGTACCAGTACCAGGCTGTTTAGACTACGGTGGTGGTATAATAGGTTCTAAAATCAGGTAGTGTGAGGCCTCCCACTTTGTTCTTCTTCTCCAGTAATGCTTTACTTATCCAGGGCCTCTTCCCTTTCTATATGAAGTTGGTGATTTGTTTCTCCATCTCATTAAAAAATGTCACTGGAATTTGAATCAGGATTGTATTGTTATCTGTGATCACTTTGGGTAGAATAGACATTTTCACAATGTTGAGTCTTCCCATCATAAGCAAGGTATGTTTTTCCACTTAGGTAGATCTCTTTGTTTCTTGCAGTAGTGTCTTGTAGTTTATTTTGTACAGGTCTTTTAGGTCTCTCGTTAGATTTATTCCTAAGTATTTTATCTTCTTGGGGGCTTTGGTGATTTCATCTTCGAAGTTCTCTTTGTTGGTGTAGAGAAATCCAACAGATTTTTGTATGTTTATCTTGTATCCTGATACTTTGCTAAAATCTTCTGTTAGTTCCAGTAGTTTTCTTGTGGATTCTTTGGGGTTTTCTGTGTATATGATCATATCAGCTGCAAATAGGGATACTTTTAGTTCTTCCTTACCAGTTTGGATGCCCTTTACTTCATTTTCTAGCCTAACTGCTCTGGGTAGGACCTCCAGCACAATGTTGAATAAGAGTGGTGAAAAAGGGCATTCTTGTCTGGTTCCTGTTCTCGAGGAGAATGCTTCCAGACTCTCTCCATTTAGGATGATGCTGGCTGTTGGCTTTGCATAAATATCCTTTGTTATGGTTAGGAATTTCCCTTCTATTCCTATTTTGCTGAGAGTTTTTATCATGAATGTGTGTTGAACTTTGTCAGATGCCTTTTCTGCATCAAATTGATAAGATCATGAGGTTCTTGTCTTTTGTTTTATTTATGTGATGGATTACATTGATTGTTTTTCTAATGTTGAACCATCCCTGCATACTTGATATGAATCCCACTTGGTCATGGTGAATTATTTTTTTGATATGCTGTTGAATTATATTGGTGAGAATTTTGTTGAGGATTTTTACATCTATATTCATGAGGTATATTGGTCTGTAATTTTCTTTTTTTGTAATTTCTTTACCTGTTTTTGGTATCAGGGTTATGTTGGCTTCACAGAATGAGTTTGGGAGTATTCCATCCTTTTCTATGCTCTGAAATACCTTTAGTAGTAGTGGTGTTAACTCCTCTCTGAAAGTTCGGTAGAATTCTCCAGTGAAGCCGTTGGGAGTTTTTAAATTACTTTTTCAATCTCCTCTTTTGTTAGAGGTTTATTTAGTTGTTCTACACTGTTTATGTTAGTTTAGGTAGGTAGTGTGTTTCTAGAAATTTGTCCATTTCCTCTAGGTTTTCAAATTTGTTAGAGTACAATTTTTCATAGTATTCTGTTATGATTCTTCTAATTTCAGTTGGGTCTGTTGTGATATCACCCATCTGATTTCTTATATGGGTTATTTGCTTCCTCTCCTGTTTTTCTTTTACCAGTTTGGTCAACGGTTTATTGATTTTATTGATCTTTTCAAAGAACCAGCATTTAGTCTTGTTAACTCTTTCAGTGGTTTTTCTATTCTCTATTTCATTTAATTCTGCTCTAATTTTTATTATTACCTTTCTTCTGGCTCCTGAGGGCTCCTTTTGCTGCTCTCTTTCTACTGGTTCCAGTTATAGGGTTAATGTTTTGGTTTTGGCCCTTTCTTGTTTTTGGAGGTGTGCATTTATTGCTATAAATTGACTCTGAGCATGGCTTTTGCTGTGCCCCAAAGGTTCTGGTAGGATGTATTTTCTTTCTCATTTGATTCTGTGACTTTCTTTGTTCCATCCTTAATTTCTTCTATAACCCAGTAGTTTTTGAGCACGGTACTGTTCAGTTTACATGTATTTGATTTTCGTCCTTGCTTTTTCTGTTATTGATTTATAGTTTTATGGCTTTATGGTCAGAAAAGATGCTTTGTAATATTTTGATGCATTGGATTCTGTTAAGTCTTGCTTTATGACCTAATATGTGGTCTACTCTGGAGACTGTTCCATGTGCATTGGCAAAGAAAGTATATTTGGCTGCTGTTGGATGGAGGGTTCTATATATGTCTATGAGATCAAGTTGGCTGACCGTGTCATTTAGATCTTCCGTGTCTTTACTGAGCTTCTTTCTGGATGTTATGTACTTCACCAAAAGTGGTGTGTTGAAATCTCCTATTATTGAGGAGCTGTCTATTTCTCTTTTCAGTGCTGTTAGAGTTTGTTTTATGTATTTTGGAGCCCTGTCACTGTGTGCGTAAATATTTATCATGGTTATGTCCTCCTGGTGTATTGACCCTTTAATCATTATATAGTGTCCGTCCTTATCCTTTGTGGTGGACTTTGCTTTAAAGTCTATTTTGTCAGAGATTAACATTACCACTCTTGCTCTTTTTTTAGTGTTGTTTGCTTGATATATATTTTTCCATCTTTTGAGTTTTACTTTGTTTGTGTCTTTAAGTCTAGGGTGTGTCTCTTGTAGGCAGTGTATAGATGGATCGTGTTTTTTTATCCATTCTGCCACTCTCTGTCTCTTCATTGGTGCATTTAGTCCATTTACGTTCAGTGTAATTATTGATAGGTATGAATTTAGTGCTGCCATTTTGATGTTTTTTGTGTGTCTGTTGTTGACAGTTTCTTCCACTTAATTTTCTGTGCTGAGTCATTTTTCTGTATGTATTTTCTTTCATCTTTTTCATTGTTGTTGATTTTGTATTTGCTGAGTTTTTATGTTTTTCTTGTTCTTTTTTTTGATGTGTAGGATTGTTAGTTTCCTTTGTGGTTACCTTAATATTTACCCCTATTTTTCTAAGTTTAAACCAATCTTTTATTTCTTTATATCACCTTTACTTCCTCTCCATATGAAAGATCTATGATGACATTATTTAGTCCCTCTTTTTTGTTTTAATTGTTGTCATCGTTTACATACTGGTGTCTTTATTTTCCTATTTTCAGTGTTTTAGCTTTTATTTATTTTTGTGACTTCCCTATCTGTGTTGAAACCTGGTTGTTCTGTCTTGTGTTCTAGTCTCGGGTTGTTATCTGATGTTATTGATTTTCTAAACTGGAGGACTCCTTTTAGTATTTCTTGTAATTTTTGTTTGGCTTTTACAAATTCCCTAAACTTCTGTTTATCTGTAAATGCTTTAATTTTGCCATAATATTTGAGAGACAGTTTTGCTGGATATGTAATACTTGGTTGGCAGGTTTTTTCCTTCAGGGCTATATATATGTCATCCCATTGGCTTCTTGCCTGCATAGTTTCTGCTGGATAGTCAGAGCTTAGTCTTATTGACTCTGCTTTGTAGATGACTTTTTGTTTATCCCTAGCCGCTCTTAAAATTCTCTCTTTATCTTTGGTTTTGACTAGTTTGATTATAATATGTCTTGGTGACTTTCTTTTGGGATCTACCCTGTGTGGGGTTTGATGAGCTTCTTGGATAGATATCGTCTCATCTTTCACAATATCAGGGACGTTTTCTGCAAACAAATGTTCAACAATTTTCTCCATATTTTGTTATCCTTCCCTGTTCTGGTACTCCAATTACATGTAGGTTATTCCCCTTGATAGAGTCCCACATAATTCTTAGGGTTTCTTCATTTTTTTAAATTCTTTTATCTGATTTTTCCTCAAATAAGTTACTGGCAAGTGCTTTATCTTCAGTCTCATTAATTCTGACTTCCATTGCCTCAGTTCTGCTCCTATGACTTTCTATTGAGTTGTCTAATTCTGAAATTTTATTGTTACTCTTTTGGATTTCTGTTTGCTGTCTCTCTATGGATTCTTGTAGCCTGTTAAATTTGTCATTCTGTTCTTGCATAACCTTCTTAAGTTCCTCTATTGCTTTGTTTGTGTGTTCCTTGGCTTGTTCTGTGATTTGCATGATCTCCTTTTTCATCTCTTGAAGAGTTCTGTATATTAATCTTTTGAATTCTACCTCCGGTAATTCCAAGAAGTTCTCTTCTTCTGGAAGGCTTCTTGATTCTTTGTTTTGGTGCCTTGCTGAAGCCATGATGGTCTGCCTTTTTATGTGATTTGATATTGACTATTGTCTCTGAGCCATCATTAAGTTATTATATTTATTTAGTTTATGTTTGCTTACTGTGTCCTAGCTTCTTGTTTTGTTTTGTTTTGATATACCCAAATAGGCTGGTCATGTGAGCTAGTTTGATTATTGGCATCTTTGAAGCTCTCACATCCTGTCTCCAGGTGGCTAGAGCTGTTACTAGGTATGTGAGCCCAGGGATCCGTTTACTTTTCTTGTGTGGATTCAGCTCAGGGGTCCAGGTCTTTGGTCACCGAGTGTGTGGTGCAGGCTCTCACCTACAATCCCAGATGGGCAGGGGTGATTGGAGTAGGCACAGGTATCTGGCTGCAATAGGTGGTCATGAGCTGATGAAGGTAGGGACTGACTGCTGCCCCTGAGTGTCTGGGCAGAGAACATGTCCCTCTTCACTAGAGCAAGTAGGTAGGTGGGTTTTGCAGCCGCATTATAGGTACCCAGTGCTGTTGGCTGTAAGGACTGGGAGTCACCCCTTATTCTTGGACTCGTATGGAGGGTGGCTTGGCAGAGTGGTTGGAGCCACCAATCCTCAGGTGCCTGATGTGAGTGGATGAGGATCCTGCTTAAATGGTCAGAGCGGTGTCAAATGTCATGAATCTGCCACTCCCCCTATAGCTGATGCAGTTGAAAATAGGCTTCAGCTATATACCCTGTTGTACTGTGCTAATGAGGGCTTACGCTGCTGAAATGGGCCCACACAGGTCTATGTAAGGGTGAAAGACATTCAAAGTCCATGGACCCCTTATGCCTATGCCTAGGCAAAGGGGCTGTGCCTGTCCTGAGTTGCCAGCTTAGGGGAGCTGGCAGATTATTTTTTCCTGTTTGTTAATTTGTTCCCTCTCCAAAGCTGGGGGAATGGTTCAGGGCATGGGATGGGTATTACTTCCAGCCCGGGGGCACAGCAATTGCTGAAGCTGAACTGGGACCCAGAGCAGAGCGAGGAGGGGGTAGGTAGATGGGAGGGAGGTACTTCTCGTGGGGGGGGGGCGGTTGGTCTGTGCAGTAGGTTAGACGCTTGTACTTATCTTTCACAGGTTGAGTGCCGTTTCTTGCTAGTTCCGGAGGCTTGAGTAGACTCTCCGCCACTCAAGCTCTCCCGATGTAAAATATGCTTCCCGAGGGTCACTGCTTGCCTTACCCCTTTCTCGCTAGCCAATCCAGCCTGCATGGTGCTGGTGCCAGCCAGGTCAGGTCTGGCAACCCCTCTCTGTTCCTGAAATGTCTCTCCCTCCCCATACCACTCAGTCCAAGTCCTCAACTTTGTCTTTGATGTTCAGGGCTCCTACACTGTCATATATAATTGATTCAATTGTTTTTTCGGGTCTTTGTTGTAAAAGGGACCACAGGAAGCATCTGACTACTCTGCCATCTTGGCCCTGCCCCCTTGCCCTCACCCTTGACACTCAGTTTCTTCACCTGGGAAATGAGATGACAAAGAAACTATTCCTCCAATAGTTCTGAATTCAGTGGAGTCGGACTTGCCTGGGGCCTGGCACCCAGGAGGGGCTCCAACAGAGATGCCAGACATCACTAGCATCCCTGTTATCACCTTCTCTTGTAATGGGCTGTTAAATTTCTCTCCCCAGCCAAACTGGGCTCTAAAGCTGGGGACAAATTTGATCATCAACATATTTGCAGCTCACTGTGCAAGGTTAGGCGTGGAGTGCCAAGGAATAAAGGAATGAGTAAATGAATAAATGAGTGAGTGAATGAATGGAGGGTAGGTGAGACGAAGGGAGCAAGAGAAAAACCACAAGTCTCTTTATGACACTTAAAAATCCAGCTGTTCCAGAATTTAGAGAGTTCAGAATAGGAGCTAGAGAAGACCAGGCTCAAGCCCTTCACTCTGCAGAGAAGGAACCCAGACAGGGTATGAGACTTTCCAGGGTCATTCAGCAATAGGCCCCAGCACCTTGCATCTTGCCACTTGAGCCTTCTGCAGCTCCGGGGCATCCAGGCCTCCTGTAGCACTCACCTTCTCCCCACTCCTCCCCCCAGGCCAATTCCAACACCCCATTGTGTCTCATCCTGTCTGGAACCAACACCCTCCCAGCCAGGTGCTCCCCTCAGATGTTTCTTCCCCTAATGTGTTGGGCCCCGTGGGAAAATATCCTGGAGCCTCCAGGCTAGGAGGTGTGGAGTGACTCAGGGCCAGGTGGGGAGAAGCTCTGGAGAACGGGGTTGGGGTGGGGCACTGGGAGTTCTTTGTAAGTGAGTCAGAGACAATATCAAGATTCTCTTGGCCTTGACTCAGGTATGCAGGACGCGAAGGTTTGTTTCCTGTAACTGAACTTGCAGGCTGAAAGCAGCACTGCTTGGTTCTGATCTCACCCTGCCACACACAGCCTCCCCTCTGACTGCCCCACCTTGAGGGGTTACCGGTTACCAGTTCTTCCCAACCTATTGTTCATGTCCGAGGTCAGAACTCTTCTCTCTGACCCTTAGCATCCCTCCAGAGTCTCGATCCTTCCTCAAGGTGAGAAACGCAAAATACTTCCTCACCCTGGTAAGGTTACAGGAATGTGAGAGGGAAAGCTTGGACTCATGTCTCAAAGGAGTGCCCCCTTGCTGATCAGTGTGGGCTGCTCCAGAAGCACACCCTAGGACAAAAACTCCAGTGCAAGCAGTGTTCTGAGATGTAAGACCAAAACTCCAAACCAGTGGCTGTGGAGTTGACTCTGACTCATGGAGACCTCATGTGTGTCAGACTAGGGTTTTCAAAGCCTGATTTTTTTGGAAGTAGATCACCAGGCCTTTCTTCTGAGGCACTTCTGGAGGGACACAAACCACCAACCTTTCAGTTATCAGCCAAGCACCTTAACCAACTGTACCACCCGGGAACTCCTTTGAGTGGTGAGGGAGTGTGAAAGTGAAACAGGGAAGGGAAGGTTTCATTGTCAAGCAAGATTCCACTGTGGGCAACAGGGGCTCGATGCCACTGGGCACCTCTGGAAGATGATGTGGAGCAAGGCTGAGTTGGTCCACCCAAGGAGTGGGGAAGCTGGGGTATTTATCCTCCAGTTCCTGTCTGGTCTGCCACTGGCTGAGGGGTTCTCCCTGAGAAGTTAACTTCCTGGTGCTTCATTGGGTAGGACCTGGAAGTTGGCAGTTGTGGGACTGGTCTGCACAGGGATGGTGAAAGCCTATACTCACACAACAAATAATAATAGTATCCCCTGGTCTGTCCACAGAGCCTCACCATCACACAGTACTCTCCTGTAAGCCCTCAGTATCACCTGCAACACAGGTGATGCTATCTTAGTCAAGATTCCTAGTCAAGGTCTTAGTCAAGATTCTCCAAGGAAACAGAACCAGTAAGATAGATAGATGAATGGATGGATGGGTGGGTGCGTGAGTGAGTGGGTAGATGGGTGGATGAATAGGTGAATGGATGGATGGGTGGGTGCGTGAGTGAGTGGGTAGATGGGTGGATGAATAGGTGGATGGATAGATGGATGATAGAGAGACAACATGGATGTACGTGCGTGTGCGTGCGTGTGTGTGTGTGTGCATGTGTGCATAGAGAGAGGGAGAAATTTACTTCAAGGGACTGGCTCACACGACTGTGGGACTGGCAAGCCCAGAATCTGTAGGTCGGGAGAAGGGAAGAGTAAAGAGTGAGAGTTCTGGCAAGATGTCTATTTATAGTCTGGAGGCAGAATACAACTCTCTTATTGCTCTTAAGGCCTTCAACTGATAGGACAAGGCCCTCCCACGTAATGGAGGATAATCTGCTTTACCTAAGGCCAACTGATTTAATTACATGTAACTAATTCGCAACAGTATCTAGTCTAGTGTTTGACCAAACAACTGGGCACCCTAACCTAGCCAAGTCGACACATGAAATTAACCATCACGCTATCCTCATATTACGAATGAGGAAGTTGAGGCCTGGGCCAGGGAAATAACTCATTGATAAGAGGCAAGAAGGGAAGGGGCCACAAATCCAGGTCTTTAGCCTCTAAATCCACGAGGACTTGCTTTGGAGTTAGCCCAGCCCTGGGTTCAAATTCTGGCTCTGCCTCCTCTTGGCTTCATGATGCTGAGCCATGGGCTTCCCTTTCCGTTAGCCTCAGTTTCCTCATCTGCAAAGTGGGGGCAACATCATTCCTCTCTCACAAAGCTGACTTGAAGATATGACAAGATCATGTGTGCAGAAGTGTGGTGCGTGGGGACGGGCACAAAGTAGGTGTTTGTAATCATTTCCTCCTTTCCCTCCCAGCCCCTTCTTTTCCTAGCTCTGCCACCAAATCACTCTGGGACCTTGGGCCAGCCCACCATTCAACGCAGCAAACACATAGAGTCTGGGCCGTTGTTCCTATCCTAGTTGTTGGGGTGCATGGCGGGAGGGAGGCAGATAATTCAGTAACACATCGGAGGCTACACAGCCTTGAAGTCAGAGGTCAGGGAGGGCCCAGGGGGAGGTGCCCAGTGAGAGAGTGAGCAACAGTGGGGGAGGGACACAGTGCGAGGGGACGGGAGACCACAGGTGCCTAGGAAGCCAGCTGGGATGGGAGCAGCCTCATGGAAGGGTTGTAAGCTACGGGTGGTGGAATCAGATTTTGAAACTCCCTGTGGTTGCCTGGAGTGTGGGTAATGAATTGGGCTGGGGAGGGCCACCTAGGAGCCTCCCTCTTAATAGAGATGAGAATGATAACAACCTGGCTGGGCAGTGGACAGGAGACAGACAGGCAGAGGGGTGCAGAAAGGGGCTCAGTGCATCCCTGGGGAGGCAGAAAGGAGTCCATCCCAGGACCTCCAGTGTCTTCTGGACACACCACCCTCTGCAACCCTGCCTGAGCTGTCCCAGTCCCTGCAGCTCCCCTCCTGGGTTCCCAGCCCTGTCTACCCCTGGGGCTGTGACTGCAAACCACTCACTAGCTTCTCGCCTCCCTTGGCTCCAGCATCACTTACCTGTTCGGGCTCCACCCAGGCTTTCCCTAGCAGACATCGGACAGCTTGCTCAGCTCTGGAATAAGCTCTGAGACCCAGCTTGTGCCTGAGAAACACTGAGGCCGGCAAGTAAGTAGATCCAGGTACTGAGCCTGTGACTGGTAGAAACCAAAAACTACTTACCAACTCATGGTGACCCCATGTGTACAGAGTTAAAAAGTGCTCCATAGAATTTTCAAGGCTCTGACCATAAGATGGCAGATCACCAGGCCTTTCTTCTGAGGCACCTCTGGTGGGTTTGAACAGCCAACCTTTTGGTTAGTGGCTGGGTGTTTAATCATTTGAACCACCCAGGGACTCCTTATGCCTGGTATACCAAAACCAAACCTGTTGCCAGGTCGATTCCGACTCATAGCCACCCTACAGGACAGAGTAGAACTGCCCCATAGGCTTTCCAAGGAGCGCCTGGTGGATTCCAACTGCCAATCTTTTGGTTAGCAGCCGTAGCTCTTAATCACTACACCACCAGGGTTTCCTTTATGCCTGGTAGAAACATAAATAAATAGCTGGTGGGAAGGACCTCTTTGGAGATACACCCACCCACCCACCACCAGTCTCTCGGGAGGCCAGAAGCAGCCTCAGGAGTCCATTTTATCCATTATCTGGTCCCGCCTTGATGTACCCTCTCTTGCCTTGTGAGCAGGGATGGCTTTTGAACTTCTCAGCCACAAAAACAGGGGATGTAGTGAGTGTGGAGTAGTCCTCAAAGTGAGTAAGCAGCTCCAGTAAAGGAAAACCCCACTCTTCAGAAGTTGCTTCAAAAAACATGTCAACATCTAGGTAGCATCCAAAATAACTTAAACTGTTTTCCGTGTGTGTGTGTGTGTGTGTGTGTGTGTGTGTGTGTGTGTGTGTGTGTGTGTTGGTCTTTTTCTGTGTCTGTGTTGTTTTGCAGCTTTATTGAGGTATCCAGGAGGAAAGGCAACGAGGATTCCTCCACTTGGGGAACTTTCTCTTGAACGGGTGGGTTTTCTGAACACCAGGTGGAGGCCGGGGTGCTGCTCAGGGCCAGACCTCTTGCTGAATTGTGAAGCTGTGGACTGTGCAGCTAAGCATGTGGGAAATCGAAGGAGTGATGGAGGAGGAAGAAAGGAGCAATCTTATGGTGCAGGAGGGTAAACTAAGGCCCAAGGAGGTGAGGTGATAGCCAGAAATTCAGGCTACTTAATTCTCAAATTCTCAGCTTACTCCTCCCAGTCCTTCTTAGACTTTGGGTGGAATGTCAGGTAACAGAAAATAAATGTTACTGAAATAAAGGCAATGAAATTCTCTCTCTCTCTGGAGAAAATAATAACAATAAATTAGACAGAATCATATTTAACGAGCACCTACAATGTGTCAGGTGCACTGACATCTATCACCTAGTTCAAATCCCACGACCGATTTGGGAAGCAGCTGTTAGATCCTGCATTACAGGTAAGGAGTGAGGCTGGGTGCGCAACAGGGGTGCACCCAGAGCCCCCCAGCCAGGCAGGTGGCCAAGCCACCCTCACAAAGCTCCCTGAGTTCTTGCAGGACTTACAGAACCTCCCTGTCAACCAGCATCAATGGGGCCTCTCCTGGAGACAGGCACCAGGCCAGGAGCTGGGAACCCACAGAGAAACTGGCGTGGTTCCCCCAGCGCCCCTTTTTACCTTCTGTTTTCTCTTCCTAACCTCTTCTCTTGTTTTCCCATCTGCATCCACTGCTCTGGGCTTGGCTCTGCCCACAGTCTCTCGGCAGGTTTTGGAAGGCACCACCTGCTAAGCCAGGGGCTTACACACAGCCTCCAGGGGGCGGTGGGTATGACTATCATCCCATTTTCCAGATGAGGAAACTGAGGCTCAGAGAGGTGAACTGCTTGCGAGGGTCACTCAGCCAGTGGCCCCGGGTTCCATCCAGCCACCTGACTCCAGGCTCTATCTGCTCCAATTGCAGCTGATGTTTCTGAAACTGAAGAGAAGAAACTGGGGGCCCTGTAACCCCAGCACCAAGGGGACCCTCCCCCATACCTGACAGGTGATCCTGGAGGAACATTTACCCTCAGGCTTAGTTGGCTGGCAGGGCAGGAAAGCCCTTGGGGTCTGTAAATGGAGAGGCCTGGCCTTGGGGCTCCGAGGGGGCAGGAGGGAAAAGCACAAAGGGTCCTTTGTCCCATCCATTGTTCGGGCTCACAGTCGACTTGGCTCACCCCTCAGACCAGCAAGGGGGACTTAAGGGTCTGCAGAGCAGCTGGGATCTCTCAGGTTCTCCGGGATCCCCCGGGATGGACCAGAGGACTCACTGGGGCCTTGGGAAATACTGGGGCTTTGTAGGTACTTACTCAGTGTGTAAGAAATCACCTCCCTCCTTTTTAATTTTTTTTAATTATGCTCTTGTCCTTGATTGTGAAGTTACGAGGCACATGTCAACAAATAAAATCAAACAGCAGCGCCTCACCCACCCCTGAGCCCCAACAGCCATGCCCAAGTCCTTTGTATATCTTTCCAGAAAGTTCTCTATGCTCACGTGTGAAAATGCAGGGGTATGTGCACGTTCCCTTTTGATTTACAAAAGGAAGCTTTCTAGGTTGACTCCTTTTTTTTTCATTGCGCAAAGCACCGGAGATCAATCCAGATCAGCCCCAGGGAGTGCATCCTCAGGCTAGGGCAGTGGAGTTGAGACCGAGACCACGTGACCAGAAAGCTGAAGACATTCACTTCCTGGCCCTTTGCAGGACAGGTTTGTCTACCATGACCTATAGCATCATCACTCACGGGGTGGGGAAGGGACCTAAAGGTTGATCCCATCGGTAGGTTGGCGCTCCAGTGGAACCCCTAGTGATCTGCTGTGCCGTCAGGACCTCTGGTGGGTCAGATGGGAGATGTTGCCACCTGAACTTCGGCAAGGAGAATGGAGCAGATGACAGACTTGAACAAGACTCGGGCACGCCGATAGCTGGGGGCAACTAATGATATGCAGGTGGAAGGAGGGGAGGAGAGGGTACAGGAACGAGGGGTTGAGTACTTGTTAGCTTCCACTGCATCCAGAACTGTCTGGTCCTGCAAGGCGCAAGAGCGCAGGATGCATTTAACCAACGCAAAGAACAAAGGCGAGAGAGGATATTGGGAGTTGTATGAGGTAAGAGGAGACCCTGAGTGACCAGCAGGCAGGTGGCTGTTTGTGTTCGGCACCAGGAAAAAAGTACTCAGGAAATTTAAGGATCACCTTGCCCAGTTGTCCATCCAATTTAATGATGAGTTGTCCCCATGGGCTGAATGTTGACTGATGGCAATGGATGTTTCTGGAAAGGGACAAGGTATAGACACCAGTTCTCCTGGCTTCGGGGTGAGAAGGCATAGACAGGCTCCAGATTCATCCTGACCGCACCACTCAGAACCCTGGGTGAGTCTCTTCACCCCTCTGAGCCTCCACTTTCCCCTCTGCAAAATGGGACCATAATCCCTACCTTGTAGAACTACTACAAAGATTAAAGACGATACACGTGACGTGCCAGCCCAGAGGAGCCAGGGAACCAATGCCAGCCCCCTCTTTAAAAAAAAAAAAAAAAAAAAAAAAAAAACACTTGCCATTGAGTCAATTCCAACTCACAGTGACCCGATAGGACAGAATAGAACTGCTCCATAGAGTTTCCAAGGAATGGCTGGTGGTTCAAACTGCCAACCTTTTGGTTAGCAGCCATAGCTCACCATAGCTCTTAACCACTGCACCACCAGGGCTCCAGCCCCCTTGTAGGCCTCCAAAAAGTCTCTCTAGATCGGCAGCCATGAGATCAGCTTTCTTTATTTGGAGAGTTTTCCCTGAAAGGGCAACTCTGCAGGAATGGGTGGAGACGTTCCAGGGTTTGGGAGACGCCAGTTATAACTCTGAATGATGCCTGCCTCAAACACTTATTGTCATAAAGGAAGTTATTCAAACAGAATCAATTAGGTGCCCATATTAGCATATTTTTCATTGTAACACAGCCGCACAGAGGAGATTCTAGAGACTGTTTATTGCTGTTCTGAGCTAATATTTGTTAAAGTGATTAATATGTTTTTCAAATATCAGTGACAGATGTGGCAGGCATTATTTATCTCCACTTGAAACTGCCTGAAAGGGTAGGGGGTGGAAAGCCCTCAGAGAGGGTACCAAGGCGAGTACCTTGGGGGTCTCTCGGGACAATGACCTCCTCCGGGGTCCTGTGTCCCAGCCCCTGCCCTCCTGTCCTTGTGCTTTCCCTCTTCCCTTGTCTCCTCCATCTTCAACTTCTCCCTCTGCTGACCACTCCCAGTAGCATCCAAAAACATCTCCCACCTTAAAACAAATAAAGACCCCCCCAGGCCCCTTCTGCACCAGCTCCTCCTGAAACCCTCTCCTCTAGCCATTCTACCATCTTCCTCTTCCCCTCCACAGCCAAACGCTTCAAAAGAACTCTCTTACCGCCTTTTCTCACCTCCCAGTCTCTGCTTTTTAAAAATCATTCTGAAATATTAAAAACATATGGAAACTTCCAGAGCAGCACCGTCCAAAAGAACTTTCTGAAACAATGGAAGTGTTCTATATTTCACGGTCCAAACAGGAGCCACGAGCTACAAATGACTATTGAGCACTTGAAATGTGGCCAGTGTAACTGAGGAACCAAATTTTTTACTTTATTTGCTTTAATTTCCTTTTAAATTTAAATAGCCAATGTGGCTCGTGGCTGCCGCACTGAACAGCTCAACTGTGAAGAATAACGTAATGGGCACCTACATGCCTACCACCCACTGTCTTCATCAGATGTCTACATTTTATCATACCTGTTTCAGACATTTTAAAGTAATAAAATATTATAGATCTTTTCTGGTTTCTCCCTCTGCTGCATTCATCACTGTCTTAAAGTTGGTATGTATCTCTTCCATTCATGTCTTTATGCTTTACTATTTATGTATGGATCCATAAGCAAAGTGTAATAATTTTCCACAGTGTAACAGCTTACATACATGATAGCTTATTATGTGCCTCACTCTGCAGCGTATTTTCTTTGCTCAGTCTTGTTTTCCCAATTGACATTTTCAGCATTATATAGTATTCCACTGTATGAGCATACCTCAGTTCATTTCTTATCTTATTGAAGAACATTTAGGGTGTTTGTTACTAACGATGCTGCTATGAACATCTTTGAACATGTCCCCTTGGACAACAGGCTAATGTTTCTAGAGGGTATTCACCCAGAAGTGCAATAATTGGTTCAGGTTATATAGCTTTAACTTTACTACCATTAAAACCCATTGCCATCGAGTCGATTCTGACTCATAGAGACCCTATAGTACAGAACAGAACTGCCTCATAAAGTTTCCAAGGAGCGCCTGGTGGATTACACCTGCTGACCTTTTGGTTAGCAGCTGTGGCTCTTTACCACTATGCCACTAGGGTTTCCTTAACTTTACTAGATGCTCCCAAATTGCTCTCCAACATGGTTCAGCCAACTTATAGTTCCACAAACAGTGGGAGAGAGACCCTGTTTGTGTATTTCTTGATTACTAATGAGTGAAGTAATATATCTTTCATGACTATTGACCACTGGGATTTCTGCTTTTGAGAAGTGTCTGGTCACACTCATTGCCTATTTTTTCTATTAGGGGTTTTTTATTGATTAGTAAGAGCTCTTTACATATTATGGATACAATCCTCACTCAGTTATACATGTTCTGATGTCTTTTCCCAGTCTTGGTCTTCTCTTTTATTTTTTATGATTTTGGTTAAAAAGAAGTTTTTTTGTTGCTGTTGTTTGGTTTTTTCAGATAGTCAACATTATCAATCTTCTTCTTTAGGGTGTATTTATTTATTTATTTTTGTGCTATGATTAAGAAATCTTCCCTTACTCCAGGGTTGTAAAGAAATCCTATATTTCCTTCTAGAATTTTTACAGTTTTTCTTTTGTATTTAGATCTTCAGTGTACCTTAAATTTGTTTGTGTATAAGCGTGCTGCAAGTTTGGAATCTAATGTAATATTGTGTATACAATCATGCACCGCATAATGTCTGTTTGGGCAACATCCAACCTTATATACATCCATGGTCCCTGGGTTACGAGCGTCTAACTTATGTACAACCAGTAGTTATGAACCAATTCCTGTAAAGCCTGTTATATTAAAAATTTGAAGTATATACAGTGGTTCATAATAACAAACAAGTGCTACTTTGTGATGTGCATCAAAATATTAGTATTATTATTACTGTATTATTATGTTAAAGATGTTTTAGTGTACCTGGAAATGTTTCTTTAATGTTTTTTATGCATACAAATGTACACTGTATGCTATATACTGAGACAAACACTTACCTAATTGATGTTAGATACGAACCGTACCTAATTGTCCGGACTTACACACAAATTCAACTTAAAGACAGACTTAGGAACAGAACTCATTCATAATTCGGGGACTGCCTGTATGTAATACGATGTTCGCACAACGTCCAAATCACATAAGGTCTTATTTCACAGAACACATTGGGGACATTAAGTGACACAGGACTGTATTACTTTTCTATGTGAGTAACAAATTACCACAAACTTAGTTCCTATCTAGATAAATAACACATATTTATTATCTCGCAGTTTCTGTGGATCTGGAGTCTAGGTACAGCTTAGCTGGAGCCCCTGCTTAGGGTGTTACAAAGCTACAGTTAAAGTTTCAGCAAGGGCTGAGTTCTCATCAGAGATTTACAAGCTTGTCTGGGGAACGGTCCTCTTCCAGGCTCCCTTATGTTTTTGACAGAATTCATTCCCTTGCATCTGTAGGATTCATGGCAGCTTGCTTCTTCAAAGCCAGTAACAGAGACAGTCTTACATAATGTAACATAATTAAAAGACAGTAACATGCCACTATGTTTGCCTTATTCTATTGGTTAGACACAAGACACAGGTCCCACTCACATTCAAGGTGAGGGAATCACATAAGCGCATCAGCACCAGGAGGCAAAAATCATGGGGACCACCTAGAGTCTGTCCACCATATTGTGCATAATGATCATCTGTTTTCCAGCACTCTTTTTCAGATGATCCACCCCTTCTCCACTGGTCGCTGGTACCACCTCCTCTGTCATGCATGATGTTCCATAAGCATGGAGGTCTGGTTGTTCCAGTGGTTTTTCTGCCCATACCACCCTCTGAATGCCCTCCAGTTTGGGGTCACCCATGCCTGCCACGTTGCTAAATTCTAATAAGTCATTTTAGACCTCACCCCACTAGACTCCTCAGAGATATGGATACTATTGACTTCTCCTTCCCTCTTGAATCATTGTCCTCTAGGGGCTTGAGGTCCCTCATCATGGGTATCCTACACTAAGTACCCCTTCTACCTGGTATGGGAGTCCTCAGGTCCCCACTCTGTTCTCATGACCTGGAGGATCTCATCCACTCCCATCTAAATCCCATCTCTGGGCTGAGGATGCTCCATCCCCATCCCAGGCTGGAGCCTCATGGACCTCCACACCTGTGCAGCTGGTGGCCTGCTAAAGCTCCACCTGGAAGACTTCTGCTCATCTCAGACTCAACGTGTCCCACACAGAATCCTTGATTCCACCATCTCCCCAAGTAAGCTCCCATCCCCCATCTACCTCACATCAGTAGATGGACCCTCCCTCCCCTCATTGGCTCAAGCCATAAACCAGGGAAACACCCTCAACCCTCCCTCTTCCATGGCCTCCACATCACACTCCCACCTCATTCTCTTGAAATGCAGAATCTGATCGTCTCCCGCCATCTTTTCAGTCACCACCCCAAGCCACCATCACCCTTACTTGGATGTCCACCTCAGCCTCCTGACTTATGTCCCAGCTTCCACTGCTGCCCCCTGCAGGCCATTCCCCACATAGCAGTCAGAGTGATATTTTTGAACACAAATCATTTCACATCACTCCCCCACTTAAAATCCTTTATGTGGCTTCCCACTGCTCTTGGAATAGAATCTAGATTCCTCAACATGCCCTCTGAGTGGGCCGCTGCCTCCTCTCCAACCTATTCATCACCACCATCACCAGCCCCCGCTCATGCCGCCCCCTTGCCCCACTGCAGAGATTATCTGATTGTTTCTCTGTGTGGGAGACTTTGGGGGTGGTCCAAGTGGTCTGTGGGGGAAGGTGCCAAATTCCACCTCTGAGTGGCAGGGCCTGGGCAGGGCCGCAAGCCCCGAGGAGGTCAGGTTAAACAGCACTATTTACTTTAGCCCTCTCCGAAGTGTGTTTTGGTGGCGGGAGAGAGTTATGAATAAGCTCTTAATTCCAGCGAGGGCGTGGGTCAGCTCTCCCACAGCGGCGTTTATTGACATACACGTCTGCTCCGTTACCCAGCGTCCCAAGTCTGAGGGGCCTCTCTGTGCGGGCGCTGGCGGCCTCGACTCACCTGGACAGGAGGCCAGGTCTACCTGCTGGCTCTCTCCAAACACTCCATGGCATCAGCTTTTCCACTGGTACTGCTGGGAGCTGGGAGGTCAACGTTTCTGGGAAAACTGTCCCAAGCAGGAAGTACCCAGACCCCATGCCCAGGAGAGCACAGAAGCTAGACACCACCCAAGGAACTAGGTGGGTGGGAGGTCAATGGGGCTGTTTGTTTGTGTTTTCACTGGGCTGATGGAATTGTTGGGGACCTAGTAGGGAGCAACTGCAGCTCACTGTGTGGCTTGAGGCAAGTCGGGTTCCCGTGCCAGGCCTCAGTTTCCCCCTCTGCATTAAAACCGTTCTGTTCTATAGACAGAGATGCGAGCACAGCAGATCCTACGGCCTCCCATAAGACCACAGCATTTTTGAAAAGAAGTATTTGAGTTCAAGTCCACCCAGAGGCAGCTTGGAAGAAAGTCCTGGTGATCTACTTCTGAAAAATCAGCCGTTGAAAACCCTGCGGGGCACAGTTCTACTCTGGCACACGTGGAGTCACAGTGAGTCAGAATTGACTCAATAGCAACTGATTTAATCGTGATAGAAGGCATGATAGCAGTAAGAGTGGAAATAATAATTATAGTAGCGAGGGTAGCAGTGATGACGTTAGTGATGATGATAGCTGCTGTTTATTTGAAGACTTACCTTGGGCCAGGGACTTTACAGATGGCTTTACATATATTACTCATGTTCCTCACAACAGCCCTCTGAGCCCACCCCCACTGTGCAAATAAGGAAACTGAGGCACAAGCCCAAGGTCAGCCAGACAGAACATGGTAAAGGCTAGATTTAAACCTTTGGGCCCCATCTTTCACACCAGGCATCTGCCACCAGTCCCAGCCCACCAGGCTTTTGCTCTCAGCCAGCTTCCCCGCTTGAAACCCTGGAGCAAAATCAAATTTCAGCCAGGCTGGAACTTGAACCCCGTACCTGGCATCAACCTCTCGAGCCTGTCTTGTCTCAGAAGAGGCCTGGTTGACAAGAAAGTGTTACCCACAGCAAGAGGACAAATGACCCTGCTTTAGGGTCCAGGGCAAGTGGGCAGAGGTAGCTATGGCACTGAGTGCCCTCCTCAACTTCATGCCCATGCCACCCTGGTGGAGGTCAAGGGTCAGGACAAGAAGATGTCCAAATAAATAAATGAGTCAACAGCCACATGGTGCCGGCCGCCAGGAGGCTGTAAACGCAGCAGAGCCACGTGAGGAGACACTGGCCAGGGAGCCCAGAGCACCGGGTGATGTTCCCAGATCTGCCATGGCCAGGCTGGGGCCCTGAGCTGAGCACACTCCTCTCTCTGGCCACAGTTTGGGGCTCAGAAAGCTCTGTGAGACCACCCCTGCTTGGCTTCTATGTCTCACCTTTGTGAGGTGTTTCTAGCTTCTTGGATAGCCTGTCCCCTACAGGCATGGCCTGAGTGACACCCTCCCATGGGTGGGGCCTGCGTTAGTGTCCCGGGGCTGCCATAACCAGTGACCACAAACTTGGCAGCTTGAGACAACAGAGATTTATTCTTCCACACTTCTGAAGACCAAAAGTCTGAAATCAAGGGATCAGCAGGGTGGTGCTCCCTCCAGAGGCTCTGGGGAGGATTCTTCCTTGCCTCTTCCAGCTTCTAGTGGCTCCAGGCGTTCCTGGGCTTGTGGACGCCTGTGTCTTCACTTGGTGTCCCCTCTTTTCCCTGCGTCTCTCCTCTGTGTGTTTCTCTTATAAGGACACTTGTCGTTGGGTTTAGGGCCCACCCTGGTAACCCAGGATGATCTCATCTCAAGAGCCTTAACCTAATTACATCTGCAAAGACCTTCTTCCAAATAAGGTCACATTCACAGGTTCTGGGGTTTAGGATATGGACGTATGTTTTGGGGACCACCACTCACTCCACTACAGACTCTTTGTTCTGATGATGTGGGAGATCAGGAGAGAGAATTTTGAGTCAGAATTTTGAGTCAACGCCATGCTGACTCAACGCCAGAGCCTTCTCCACCTTGAGAAGAAAGCTCTCCTCCTCATCCTGCTCCACAGGCCCGTCTGACTAGGTCCCCACTTTCCATGCCCCCTCACTCCCTCCATTCCTGCCACAGGACCTTTGCAAGGGCTGTTTCCTCAGCCTGGGACACTCCTTCCTCCATCATCATCTGGTTCCTTCTGGATCATCCTTCAGCTCTCAGCTCAGATGCAACTTCCTTACCCCCAAGCTCCCAAGTTGGGCTCAACCCCAGTTACAGATTTTTATAATGCCCAGAACCGTTCCCTTGTAGAAATCAGTATACCTTTTTTTTTTTTTTTCCTTTTGGGTTTT
Source organism: Dugong dugon (assembly GCA_030035585.1). Taxonomy (NCBI): domain Eukaryota; kingdom Metazoa; phylum Chordata; class Mammalia; order Sirenia; family Dugongidae; genus Dugong; species Dugong dugon. The sequence goes on along the minus strand of CM057476.1, from coordinate 25,592,347 downwards.
CTTTCCTTTTTTCTTTCTTTCTTTCTTTTTTTTTTTAAATTATACTTTAGGTGAAGATTTACAGAGCAAACTAGCTTCTCATTAAACAGTTATTATGCAATTTGTTTTGTGACATTGGTTGCCAACCCCATGACATGTCAACACTCCCTTCTCGACCTTGGGTTCCTTATTACCAGCTTTCCTGTCCCCTCCTGCCTTCTCATCCTTGCCCCTGGGCTGGCGTGCCCATTTAGTCTCATTTTGTTTTATGGGCCTGTCTAATCTTTGGCTGACAGGTGAAGAGTGACTTCAGTACTGAGCTAAAAGGGTGTCCAGGGGCCACGCTCTCAGGGTTTCTCTAGTCTCTGTCAGACCAGTAAGTCTGGTCCTTTTTATTTTGTGAGTTAGAAATTTGTTCTACATTTTTCTCCAGCTCTGTCTGGGACCCTCTAGGGTGATCCCTGTTAGAGCAGTCAGTAGTGGTAGCCAGGCACCATTTAGTCGTACTGAACTCAGTCTGGTGGAGGCTGTGTAGTTGAGGTACACTAGTCCTTTGGACTAATCTTTCCCTTGTCTCTTTGATTTTTTTCATTCTCCTTTGCTGCAGATGAGGTGAGACCAGGGGAGTATCTTAGATGGCTGCTCACAAGCTTTTAAGACCCCAGACGCTACTCAGCAAAGTAAAAATGTAGAACATTTTCTTTACAAACTATGTTATGCTGATTGAGCTAGATGTTCCCCGAGACCATGGTCCCTACAGCCCTCAGACCAATAATTTGATCCCTCAGGGAGTTTGGATGTGTCTATGGAGCTTCCATGACCTTATCCTGATAAGTTGTGCTGGTTCCCCAGTATTGTGTACTGTCTTACCCTTCACCAAAGTTACCACTTACCTATTGTCTATTTAGTGTTTTTCCCTCCCCACCCTCAGCCTCCCTCAGAACCATCAAAGAGTGTTTCTTTTTGTGTGTCAACCTTTTCATGAGTTTTTATAGTAGCAGTCTCATACAATATTTGCCCTTTTGTAATCGACTTATTTCACTCAGCATAATGCCGTCCAGATTCATTCATGTTGTGAGATGCTTCGCAGATTCATCATTGTTCTTTATTGTTGCTTACTATTCCGTTGTGTGTATGTACCATAGTTTGTTTATTCATTCATTGGTTGATGGGTGCTTAGGTTGTTTCCATCTTTTTGCTGTTGTGAATAATGCTGCAATGAACATGGGTGTGCATATGTCTATTCAAGTGATGGCTCTTATTTCTCCAGGATGTATTCCTAGGAGTGGGATTGCTGGATTACATGATATTTCTATTTCTAGCTTTTTAAGGAAGAGCCATAGCATTTTCCAAAATGGTTGCAACATTTTGCATTCCCACCAGCAGTGCATAAGAGTTCCAATCTCCCTGAAGCCTCTCCAACATTTGTTATTTTCTGTTTTTTTGATTTGTGCCAGTAATGACGGTGTGAAATGGTATCTCATTGTGGTTTTGATTTGCATTTCTCTAATGGCTAGTGATCACGAGCGTTTCCTCATGTGTCAGCCACTTGAATGTTTTTTTGGTGAAGTGCCTGTTCATTTCCTTTGCCCATTTTTTAATTGGATTATTTGTCTTTTTGTTGTAGAAGTGTTGGATTTTCCTGTAGATTTTAGAGATTAGACCTTTGTTGGATTTGCCATAGTTAAGATTTTTTCCCAGTCTGTAGGTTCTCTATTTATTCTTTTGGTGAAGTCTTTTGATGAGCATAAGTGTTTAAATTTTAGAAGATCTCAGTTATCTAGCTTATCTTCTGGAGTTTGTGTGCTATTAGTTATAGTTTGTATCTTGTCAATGCTGTGTATTAGGGACTCTAGTGTTGATCCTGTTTTTTCTTCCATGACCTTTATAGTTTTTGGTCTTATATTTAGGTCTTTGATCCATTTTGAGTTAGTTTTTGTGTACGGTGTGAGGTATGGGTCCTGTTTCTTTTTTTTGCAGAGGTACATACAGTTTTGCCAGCACCTTTTGTTAAAAAAGACTGTGTTTTCCCCATTTGGTGGACTTTGGGCCCTTGTTGAAGATCAGGTGACCATAGGTGGATGGATTTACATCTGGTTTCTCAATTCTGTTTCAGTGGTCAATGTAGCTGTCATTGTACTAAGTACCAGGCTGTTTTGACTACCATAGCTGTATAGTAGGTTCTGAGGTCAGGTAGTGTGAGTCCTCCTGTTTTATTCTTCTTCTTCTTCAGTAGTGCTTTACTTAGCCAGGGCCTCTTCCCTTTCCATATAAAGTTATTGATTAGCTTTTCCATCTCTTTAAAGAATGCTGTTGGTATTTGGATCGGGATTGCATTGTATTTGTAGGTTGCTTTGGGTAGAATTGACATTTTCACAATGTTGAGTCTACCTATCCATGAGCATGGTATGTTTTTCCATTTACGTAGATCTCTTTTGGTTTCTTGCAGTACTGTTTTATAATTTTCTTTGTGTAGGTCTTTTACATCCCTGGATAGATTTATACCTAAGTATTTTATTTTTTTAGGGGCCACAATAAAGGGTATTGTTTTCCTGATTTCTTTTTTGTTGTTCTCTTTATTGGTGTATAGGAATTCAACTGATTTTTGTATGTTTATCTCATATCCTGCTCCTCTGCTGAATCTTTATATTAGTTCCAGTAGTTCTCTCGTAGAGTCTTTTGGGTTTTCTATGTATGGTATCATATCATCTGCAAACAGGGACAGTTTAGCTTCTTCATTACCAATTTGGATGCCCTTTATTTCTTTTTTTGCCTTATTGCTCTAGCTAGGACTTCCAGCACAATGCTAAAAAGGAGTGGCGATGAAGGGTATCCTTGTCTTGTTCCTAGAACTCATCACACTTGTGATTTAAACTTTGTTTGCAGAATTCTTTGATTTGTGTCAGCAAGTAGAGCTGACCTCCTCATCAGAGACAGGAGGCACCACGCCTGGGGCCCCAACTACCGTTAGGAGTCCACAAACATGTTTTAATTACTTTTAAAATTAGAGGGGAAAAATAAATCTAATCCAGCCTAGAAAACAAAACAGTTGTAAAATATAATATTTAATACTTGTTTTAGAGGAGGGGCCCATGAAGACAAAAGTATCTGGAGCCCACAGCCATAACCCTGCAGGCCAGGATGCACTCCTAGCCCCTAACACAGGCCTTGCACAGAGTAGGTGCTCACTGAATGTCTGTGACTGAAGAGAGGCAGGGAGGAGGGTGAGTAAGTGGGTTCTGGCACATCAGAGAGGATGGCTCTGAGTGCAACAGAGCTGGGTTCAAATCCCACTGTCTCTTCACTTGCTCTTGACCATGGACAAACCACCTCCCTCCTCTGGACCTACCTTTTCATTTTCATCTATAAAATGAGAGTAACCATATTTACCTCCTTGACTAATTGTGCACATTCCTTATGCTCAAGAGAGATGTGTGATTGTGTCAGAGCCTGGCTCAGGGGGACCTGTGAGCCTGGATCATTGCTGCTATTTACTGAGCACTAACACTGCACCAAGTGCTGTGCTCAGCTCTTGCCACAGCTTCTCAGCAACCCCATGATTGGTGCTCTGTGCTCTATGGTTGTCCCCATTTTACAGATGAGTAACTGAGGTTAAGAGAGAAAGGAACTGTGAGCAGTCAGTCAGTGAGCAGTCACTTAGCAGGTGAGCGGTCACTCAATGGTTGTATGGTCACTTAGCCATCAAGTGGTCACCCAGCCAGATAGTATTCACCCAACCAAAGAGCAGCCATTCAGATGGATAGTGGTCACTTAGATGAATAGTGGTCATTCAGACAGATCACAGTCACTCAGATAGATAATGATCACTCTGACTGATAACAGTCAGACAAATAGTGGTCACTCAGATGGATAGAGCTTGCTCAGATGAATAGTGGTCACTCATATTGATAGCAGTCACTCAAAAGGATAGAGGTTGTTCAGATGGATAGTGATCATTCAGACAGATAGTGGTCACCCAGATGAACAGCAGTTAGACAAATAGTGGTCACTCAGATAAACAGTGGTCACTCAGATGGATAGTGGTCAGTTAAATAAATAGTGATCATTCAGACAGCAGTCACTCAGGTGGTTAGTGGTCACTCAGACAGATAGTGAGTGGTCACCCATATGGATAGCAGTCAGACAAATAGTGGTCACTGCGATGAATAGCATAGTGGTTAAGTTCTGTGGCTGCTAACCAAAAGGTTGGCTATTCCAATCCACCAGGCACTCCTTGGAAACTCTATGGGGCAGTTCTACTCTGTCCTATAGGGCCACTATGAGTCGGTATTGACTCGAGGGCAACGGGCTTTTACAGATGAATAACAGTCACTCAGATGGATACCAGTCCCTCAGACAGATAGTGGTCATCCAGCCAGAGAACAACCCCCCAGACAGTAAACAGTCACTTAGCCAGACAGCAATCACTCAGTCTCCTCCAGGTGGCCTCTCTCTCCAGCTGGATATCCTGGACTTCATCGTTACCTGACGGCTCAGGGTAACACACGAGTGAAAACAGAAGCAGCCTGGCCTCTTGAGGCTTGTGCCCTGAACTATCACAGAGTCACATTCTATTGGTTAAAGTTAGTCATATGACTGAAGCCAGCATCAAGGGGACAAGCAACATGCATTTATGGAGGGGGTTGAATTAATGGCAGCCGTATTTACCAACAGCTAGCACATATGGGATGTGGATGGGCAGGAGAGAGTCTCAGATCAACTCCCTGAAGTTTGGCAGAGTCACCAGGTGGATGGTGGTGCCATTAATCGAGATGAGGAAGACTGAGGGGAGAGCAGGTTGAGAGTAGGGGAGGGAATCACGAGTTCTGCTTTGACTATGCAGACACGGAGCTACTAGTGGCAGCTCCAGCAGCCACCGTGTGCACCAGGACTGCATAAGAAGAAACATGCAAACATCCATTAATAATTGGAAGGTGGAATGTATGAAGTATGAATCTAGGAAAACTGAAGTCATCAAAAATGAAATGGAACGCATAAACATCAATATCCTAAGCATTAGTGAGCGGAAATGAACTGGTATTGGCCATTTTGAATTGGACAATCATATGGTCTACTATGCCAGGAATGACATATTGAAGAGGAATGGCATTGCACTCACTGTCAAAAAGAGGTTTCAAGATCTAGCCTGAAGTACAATGCTGTCAGTGATAGGACAATATCCACACACCTACAAGGGAGAGCAATTAATATGACTATTGTTCTAATTTATGCATCAAACACTAATGCCAAAGATGAAAATGAAGACTTTTACCAACTTCTGCATTCTGAAACTGATCAAACGTGCAATAAAGATGCACTGATAATTATTGGTGATTGGAATGTGAAAGTTGGAAACAAAGAAGGATCTATAGTTGGAAAATACGGCCTTGGTGATGGAAATGACGCTGGGGATTGCATGACAGAATTTTGCAAGACCAACGACTTTTTCATTGCAAATACCTTTTTTCAACAAGGTAAACAGTGACTATACATGTGGACCTCACCAGATGGAACACACAGGATTCAAATCACTACATCTGTGGAAAGAGACAATGGAAAAGTTCAATATCATCAGTCAGAACAAAGCCAGGGCCATCTGCGGAACAGACTATCAGTTGCTCGTATGCAAGTTCAAGTTGAAGCGGAAGAAAATTAGAAGAAGTCCATGAGGGACAACGTACTACCTTGGGTACATCCGACTAGAATTTAGAGACCATCTCAAAACCAGATTTGATGCACTGAACACTAACGACCAAAGACCAAGTGAGCTGTGGGATGACATCAAATATGAAGAAAGCAAAAGGTCATTAAAAAGACAGGAAAAAAAGACAAGATCAAAATGGCTGTCAGAAGAGATTCTGAAACTTGCTTCTGAGCATACAGTAGCTAAAGCAAACAGAAGCAGCAATGAAGTTAAACAGCTGAAAAGATTTCAAAGGGCAGCTCCAGAAGATGAAGTAAAGTATTATAATGAAATGTGCAAAGACCTAGAGTTAGAAAACCAAAAGGGAAGAACACACTCAGCATTCCTCAAGTTGAAAGAACTGAAGAAAAAAAAAATCAAGCTTCAAGTTGCAATACTGAAGGATTTTATGGGCAAAATATTGAACGACTTGGGAAGCATCAAAAGAAGATGGAAGGAATACACAGAGTCACTGTACCTAAGAGAATTGGTCAATGTTCAACCATTTCAGGCAGTAGTATATGATCAAGATCTCATGGTATTGAAGGAAGAAGTTTAAGCTGCGCTGAAGGCATTGGTGGAAAAGCAAGGCTCCAGAAATTGACGGGAGGAATACCAATTGAGATGTTTCAACAGACGCAAGGCTGGAAGCACTCACTCATCTATGCCAAGAAATTTGGAAGACAGTTACCTTGCCAATAGACTGGAAAGGATTCATATTTGTGAGCATTCCAAAGAAGGATGATCCAACAGAATGCGGAAATTATCGAACAATATCATTAATATCACTCACAAGTAAAATTTTGCTGAAGATAATTCGAAAATGGATGCAGCAGTACATTGACAGGGAACTGCCAGAATTTCAAGCTGGATTTAGAAAAGGATGCAGAGCAAGGGAGGTCATTGCTGATATCAGATTGGATCTTGGCTGAAAACAGAGAATACCAGAAAGATTTTTACGTGTGTTTTATTGACTATGAAAAGGCATTCGACTGTGTGAATCATAACAAATTATAGATAACATTGTGAGGAATGGAAATTCCAGAACACTTAATTGTGCTTATGTAGAACCTGTACATAGACCAAGAGGCAGTCATTCAAACAGAACAGGGGGCTATTGCATGGTTTAAAATCAGGAAAGATGTGGGTCAAGGTTATATCCTTTTACCATACTTACTCAATCTGTATGCTGAGCGCATAATCCGAGAAGCTGCACTACCAGGATTGGAAAAAAACTCATTAACAACCTGTGACAAGCAGATCACACAACCTTGCTTGCTGAAAGTGAAGAGGACTTGCAGCACTTACTGATGAAGACCAAAGTATGGATTACACCTCAACGTAAAGAAAACAAAAATCTTCACAACTGGTTCGATCAGCAGAACCTATCCCAACTAACTTTTTCCCAACTAACTTCCTCCAAGCTTCTTAGAAAATGAAACTACTTCTCTTTTTCAAAGTGAAGTCCTTGGTATCTCCTCTTGACTGCCAGCCTTCCTTTCTCCGCGATTTGGTTTGTTGGTGGTGGTGCGGTCAAGTCGCCGTCAACTCATAGCGACCCTAAGTACAACTGAACGAAACACTGCCTGGTCCTGCGCCATCCTCGCAATCGCTGCTATGCTTGAGCCCATTGTTGCAGCCACTGTGTCAATCCGTCTCGTTGAAGGTCTCCCTCTTTTTCGCTGACCCTCTCTACTTTACCAAGCATGATGTCCTTCTTCAGGAATTGGTCCCTCCCGATGACATGTCCAAAGTAAGCGAGACAAAGTCTTGCCACTCTTGCTTCTAAGGTGCATTGTGGCTGTACTTCCTCCAAAACCGATTTGTTTATTCTTCTGGCAGTCCATGGTATATTCGGAATTCCTCACCACACCACCATTCAAATGCATCAATTCTTCTTTCGTCTTCCTTTTTCTTTGTCCAGCTTCCTCATGCATATGAGGCAATTGAAAATACCATGGCTTGGATCAGGTGCACCTTAGTCATCAGCGTGAGATCTTTGCTTTTTTTGTTTGTTTGTTTGCGTGCAACTTGGTTTACTCCCAAATGAAATCTTGTGAACGTTTTTTATAACTCGACTCCAGAATTTGTCATTTAACGAGATCCTGGCTTCTCGTATGAACACGAGAGGGTGACGTCCAGAGAGGAGACCCTTTGGCTGCTGTCACAAGGTGGAAGAGCACAGAAAAGAACGCAATCTCTTGACTCTACGCCTTATTCACCGAGGTCCTGGAGCCCAAGAAACAGTGTCTTCAGAGGATGGGACTCACATCATGTAAACTTTGATGGGAAGGTGAGGGAAGCCGGGTCACACTCCTTCCTGCCCTGGAGGAACTCCACCGCTAGTAAAGGGGGAAAGCCTGGAGATTTGAGGTGCTCTGACTATCTCTGGGTGGTTTTTAGGCAACTCCTCACCCTGTCCCTTCCTCTCCAGCCCAAGGGCCCCTTCCAAGGAGTGTGCAAGTTCTTGGGAATTTAACCCCTGACCTTCCAAGTCACCAGGGACCTTCAGCCCCCAAGGGAGCCCCTTTTTCGATGAGACTCAGAATATAATGAAAAGTCATTGAGAAACTCAATCTGGGGCTATCAGTTGGTGGCTCAGCCAAGAGCCTCTTTTTCCCCAGATGGACCCTGCTCCGCCTCGCCTCCTCACAGGCAGACAGCGCATTCCTTGCCCCAGTTGGATCCTCCCGGCCAAAAATAAAAGTCCTTCAAACATTGCAGGGGTTCAGAAGACTTTTTTTTTTTTTAAAAAGTAACCCCCCAAACAGCGGCCTTTCTAGCCACACACAGACAGAATCAAGCTCCATTTGTTTCTAGAAGGCAGAGGAGCAGAGGCTTCGAAAAAAGAACCTTCTCTGAAACTCACGGGGAGGCAAAGGCGGGGTCAAAGGGCACATTCCGATTGCTAAGATGCATTGACAAGCTACCCCGGGCCTTGAGAGGGGACTTGGGAAAGGGGAGGGGACTGGGGTGGGGGTGCCGGGGCCGCCAAAGCTGCTGGCCTAAGAACTGCTCCCCAGAGTGAGCCGGCCACAAAGAGTCCAAGGCGAACCCTCCTCCCTTGCCTGGCCCCCACCTCCTGCAGATACGCCAAAAAAGAATTCCCAGATCTTCCGGGAAGGCACAGAGCAAGGAAGTTTAGCCAAGAGAATTTTTTTGGTGGGGAAGGGTTCATTGGATTGGTTAGTTTTTGCCCTGAATCATGTAGAAACCTGGGAATTTTTCTTGGCCATTTGCAAGAGTGGAACAGGCATGGACTTGGGGGTCCCGGTGTGAGTCCTGGCTCGGCCATCGTGGGATGAGTGGTCTGGGGCAGCTGTCCTCACCTCTTTGTGCCTCAGTTTCCTCAGCTGTGGCTCAGTTTCCACAGCCTGCCTCTAGGGGTTGAGGCTATCCACTAGGATAATGGTTGGCACATAGGACGCTTTCCCTTCCTTAGGGCTCCCTGGCTCTTCTGGGCAGCCTCGCAAGGCAGGGAGGGCAGGGACTCTTGACCCCACTTGGCAGATGAGGACACCGAGGCCAGAGATGGCCAGGTCCAAGCTGGGAAGGGCGTTGGGTTGGAGATGGAGGCAGCTGGTGGAAGCACAGCCAGGCTGTGGGACACAAAGCCTGCATTCACTACCTATCCCTGTGCAACCTTTGATAGGTGTCTTAACCTCTCTGTGCCAATTTCCTCATCTGTCAAGTGGAGATTCTGGTAAATGCCTACCTCGTGAGGCTATTGTAAAACTAAATGAGTCAATAAACTTAAAACAGACCCTGGCACCTGGCAAACACAAGAACCGTTGGCTATTATTATCATTATCACCATCACCATCACCATCATTATCCCGGCCCTGCAGCCAACCAGCAATGTGACCTGGCCCTTTTCCTCTCTGGGCCTCAGTTTCCCCACAGGCAAAATGATCTTGGGGATCTGACAGGGCCTGTGTGTCCAGGATTCTTGCCCCCATACCCGATGCCCAGGCCAGGGAGGGGATAGGAAACGAGGATTCCCAGAATCCCCGCAAGAGACACCTTCTTTTAAGTCTCAGTTTTCCCATCTGTCAGGTGGGGAGTTTAGACAAGTAACACTCTGAGAAGCACAAAGTCCAGTCTTTTCTTGACAACCTCACCAGGGACCCAGAAGCCTTGTGGAGCTGTAGGGGAAACAGTCTGCCAGCCTCAGTTGCCCTTCTGTGGCATCCCAGGCCCAGATCAGGGTGGGTGTGGAGGGGTTAACTCCCCATGATGGGCCAGGTAAGGGAGCCCTGTGTGCTGTGTTCTGACCCTGGTTTGACAGGCAGAGCTGGAGGGAAGCTCCCCTGTGTTTGTGTTGGCAGCTGGGCCAGACGGTGGGAGGAATCTCTGCTAGCTCGGCAGGGCCTGGAAAAGTTGCCTCAGCCGGCAGCCCAGCCAGGCCAGCCTCGCTGGGGTCCCTGCTCCACCACCCTCCGGGTGCCCCATTACCTAAACCCTACATAGGACATGACTGCACAGCCAGCCTGGGGGTGAGGGGAAACGGGCAGTTCAGACAGGACAGCTATTCACAGAGCTACCCCTACCTGACCAGACACACCCCTGACAGGGCCTACAGCGGAGACGCCTCTCCTCAGCTGTTCACCCCACAAATACTCACCAAGGGCCCAGGGTGCCAGGCAAGGGAGATACGAGGGGGGGGGGGCAGGGGGCGAACGTGGCCTATGCCCCCAGAGCTCAAGGCCCAGGAGGAAATGTGTTTTTTCTTTTAATAATTTAGGTAGTGGTTGTTGCTGAAAATGTACACAGCAAAACCTACACCAATTCAAGAATTTCTACGTGTACGCTTCAGTGACATTGATTACATTCTTCAAGTTGTACAGTCATTCTCACCCTCCTTTTCTGAGTTATTTCTCCCCCATTAACATGAAAGACATGGGTTTTAATAGGGGTCTGAGGCGCAGAGAGATTTTGAAATGGAGACTGTGCCTCCCTCACCCCGGTCCATGGAAAGGGGACTTCAGGGAAGGCTTCTTGGAGAGGACTAGGCCTGATCTCACTTAGAAGCTTTTCCAGGGAAAAGTAAAAGCTATGAGGAGGATTCTGGAAGGCTGCCCAGCAGAGAGGACAGACCCTTTAAGGATGGGAGGGGGAGGAGGTAACTCCTCAGACAAAAATGGGGGTCCTCCAAGGGGAGGGAATTGCTGGACAAAGGCATGGGGGTGTGAGGCCTTTAGGTGGTTGGGGAGGGAGGTGGGGGAGGGATCTTCCCTTTGGTGACAGCCACAGCTGCTGCTCAGGCCAGGCTGGGGGGCACTGTGGGCTGAGCAGCAGACTCAAGGTCAGACCTCCTGGGGGTGAGCCCCTGCTCCATCCCTTGCCACCTGTGAGTTCTCAGGCAAGGCAGTTTGCCTTGCCTCAGTTTTCTCATCTGTAAAATGGGCACAATTAATGGGTTGTGGATAAGATAGACTGTGCCTGGCTCATAGTAGGCCCTAAACGAATGTGTGGCCTTTCCTCATATCAAATTTGGCATATCTATCTCCCAGAGACACATGGGTGGAACTGAGGAGACCCAGGTTCTGGTCCTGGCCCCATCTATTAGCTCACTCTACCTTTCTGGCCCTCAGTTTCCTCATCTATGAGACAGGATTGTCTCCCTCACCATTTACCACTTGTCATTGTGCTTGCAATGGTTCCCTGGGACAGGAAACCAGAAGGTGTTTTGCCAATGCTGTTGTTATTGTTAGGTGCCATTGAGTCAATTCTGACTCACAGCAACCCTATGTGACAAAACAGAACTGCCCCGTTGGGTTTTCAAGGCTGTGATCTTTACAGCAGCAGATTGCCAGGTCATTCTCCCATGGAGCCTCTGGGTAGATTCAAATCACCAACCATTTGGTTAGCAGCCGAGCTCTTAACTGTTGTGCCACCAGGAATCCTTGTTTTGCCAATAGGGAAGTTTAAATTATTACTTATATTAAGACCAGTCTGGATTCAAGGCCTCACGGCAATCGCTTTGTCCTACTGTGCCTCAGTCTCCACATCTGTAAAATCAAAGCAATCCAAGTATCTGCCTCACAGGGTTGTTGTGAGGATTAAATGAACTAGACTAGTGGTTCTCAAACTTGAGTGAGCCCCAGGACCACCTGCGGGGCATGTCAGAACGCAGACCTTATGCTGGACCCCCTCCCAAGAGTTTTCATTCAGAGTGGGCTCCCAGGTGATACTGACGCTGCTGGCCCACAGGCAACACGATGCCTGGTAAGCACTCAAAAGTATAGCCCTGGGCGTGCTATTAAAAAAATAATAATCATTAAAATAATAAATATCATCATAATAATATTCCTATTCTAGTTAGAGTTTTGGGCCAAGCAGACTTTGGAATTGGACTCAGACCTTTTTGTCCCAGTGTTAAGCCAGCCCCAGCCCCCCACCCAGGCTGGTGGTCGCAGCCCTGGGTCAGCTGCAGCCCCGTTCCTCCCAGGACCCCCCAGATGGCCCCCTGGCACCCCCAGCTTTGACCTCACAGGCAAGAAGGAGGCAAAACAATTAGCTGCTGGAGAGAAGTGAGCTGGTCCCAGGCCCCACCTCCTATTCCTTCATCCTACAGCCCAAAGGCCTCTGAAAAGAAATTCGAGCTTTCTGTTTTATCTATCCTTCCCTTTGTCCTGCCCGGGATGGGACTGTCTTTGGAACCATCTCCCAGTCCCAGACAGGCTCAGTTACGGATTCCTGGAGCCATCCCTTTGGCCCCCTCCTTGGGCAGTAAGGAGAGCAAGACACCCATACTCATCTCCAGGGAAGAGCCTGGCTTGCTGAGGCTGTTGAGGGCATTCTGGGTCAGGGGTTGCAAACTCAGAAGGCTCAGTCTCTCTAAAGAGGGACGGATGCGAGGCAGTAGGGATTGGTGGGGACTGAGGCAAACTGCAGAGCACAGGTCCCACCACTAGGGGGCTACTTAGCTCTAGCTGGTTGTTGTTATGAAGGAATGTGAATCCAAAATACCTCCTTCTTCTTATTTCTCTAAGAGAAGCTAAAAATTTAGAGGTTTCAAGAGTTTCTGACTTTTAAAATCCTACAAAGGCCTAATAAAAAATATCTGAGGATTGTATTTGGCCTGCGAGGCAATAGTTTGTGACCCTTTTCCGGGCCAGTGTGTTTTGGGGACCAGTAATCCCACAAAATGGTCCCTGACGAAAGAATCTCCTGGTCAATACTGCTGGGCAACAAGGCATTCAATTCCCTCTGGGAGTTCCAGTATATATTAGCATATTAAAGTCTCTGAAAAGGCCTGCAGAAAAGAGACATGGCTAATATTCTGCAGCCCACGAGGGCATTAGTGCTCCACAAAGCCTGTCTTAGAACATAACCCCCCATGCAGCTGTGACCTCTGCAATACGCTCACCATCTCATGGGTCCCTTGAGGTCTAGCTAAGGCTTAAGTTAAGAACCTTCCTCTTTCATCTGCAGATCCAACCATAGTTATGGAGACTCCGTTCTGGGCCAGGCATGGTGCTGAGCTCCAGGCATGCAGTGATGAACAAGACAGGCATGCGCCCCTGCCCTGCCCTCATGATGCCCATGCTTGATGGCCTCTTTGTCTAGGTTTGCTCCCACTAGCAACACAGCATTAATGCATATATGAAGGCCTTGTCAGTATAAAGCAGAGGCTGATGTGAAGCCACCAAGACTGGCTTTAGCCCAGCTGTCATGAACACACTGTGAAACATCTGGTCACCATCGAGCCCACGTATATCAACTGGGCACCTACTATGTGCAGGCACAGAGCCCAGTGCTGGGGACACACCTGTGAATAAGAGAGACCCTGAGACCTGGCCCCTGTTACGCTGCATGCAGTGTAGAAAATGAGAAAGAGAGAGAAAACAAAGTAGGGAGGAAGAAGAAAAACTAAGAAAATAATTCAAATGGTTTTGTTTGTTTATGTCTCACCAAGGACATAAACAAGGGACTGAATTCAAGAATGGAATGAGAATTCGTTTCTATTTTCCTGGAGCAATAGAGGAAGAAGGAGAGTCAGGAATGGGAGGAGGAAATGGAATGTGTGGCTAATTGCTTTCGTGATCAACTGCCTCCTTGGTACCCAGTTACCGTTATGGAATGTTTTGATCAAAGATACTATAGAAGAATCTTTATCGAAAGGGGGAAAACGTAGAACAGAATTTCAAATTCTCATGGAATCCAGACTTTTTGGAGCCATTGAGCCTGGATGAACCCCCAAAACTATTGCCCTGAGAAAATCTTTAAACCTTATACCAAAAATATCCCCTGAAGTCTTCTTAAAACCAAACAATAGTTCAGCTTAATTAGTGAAGAATGTCTGTCTTGAGCATTGTGCCCTTTTAAGATCTATCTATATGGGATCAAATTATCAACAGCAACTCGAAGATTATCTAAGAAGCTTAGAGGGTGGTGAGTTTATGTTAATGGAGGAGGAACAATTCAGAAAAGAAGAGTGAGAATGGTTGTATAACTTGAAGAATGTAATCAATGTCACTGAATTGTACATGTAGGAATTGTTGAATTGGTATGTTCCACTGTGTATATTCTCAACAACAACAAATAAAATAAATTAAAATAAGTAAAAAAAAAAAAAAAAAGAATAGAATGGGATGGAGAACCTACTTCTGATGGGATAGCCAAGGAAGGCCTCACTAAGGAAGTGGCATTTGAACTGAGAAGCTAATCATGGGACAGCTTTCCTGGCAGAGGGCACTGTGTTTGCAAATGCCCTGAAGCAGAAAAGATCAATAATCACAGAGGCAAATGGCACAAGATGAGATTGGAGCGGTAGGAAGGGCCCAGATCACACAGAGGCTAGTGGACTGTGCGTATCAGTTAGCCACTACAGCATAACAAACAACCCCCAAACTTGGTGGTAGATAAGAGCAATCATCTATTATTATAGCTCCCACTTCTGGGGGTTGACTAGGGGCCATAATCTCTGCTGGGCTTCGCTAAGGCACCATATCTGGAGTGGCTGTGCTCCACATGTCCCTTGTCCTCTTCCTGGGACCAGAAGGCTAGCCTAGACATGTCTGTCTCATAACGATGGCAGAAGCACCAGAGAAGAACAGATGCTGCAAGGCATCTCGAGGCCTAGACTCGAAACTCACACAAGGTTATTTCTGCTTCACTATGTTGGCCAAAGCAAGTCACATGGCCACCTCCAAGGAGCAGAGAATTACATCCCCCCGACAGTGGGAGGGCACAGCAAGAGGGAGGAAGAGGTGGTAGCTTGGACCAGAACGGTGATCAAGAGATGGAGAAAATTAGATGGATTCCAGAGACATCTAGGAGGCAGGATCAACAGGAAGGCTGCTGATAGATTAGATGTGGGTGGTGAGGGAAAGGATAGAATCAGTTTGGTTTCCAAATTTCTGCTGGAACAATAGGGTGGATGGGAAGAGTATGGAGGCAGGAGAGAATAGGCATGGTGTTCACCCCACCTTGCTCTGGTTCCTGGCTTCCTAGTCTGCACATGAGAGCTTAGGGGAGCTTCCCCCTGCTCCGGGTCGACCCAGACCCCTCTTCTTCCTCACCCCAGCCAGAGCCCAACCCCCCTGCACACAGGGAGGCCCAGCCAGGCCTGGGTGATCTACGATCCCCATAGCTCACCGCCAGGCTGCCGCTGGGATGATGTGTTGTTCCCATCCATCACCCGCCTGACGGGCACCCAGCACCAGCGTTCGGCAGCTGCCCTTCACCAGAACACTTAATCATAAAGGCCTGAAACTTTTCCCCACTGGCAGGGGAAATAAAGGCTTTGATTACCAATGGCAAGGGGGAGGGTCCCGGGGGAGAGCCGATATATCAGAGCCACCTGGCAGAAGCAGTGCAAATTCTGCACCTGATGGGGGGCCGGAGGCTTCTGGGGAGCTGTCAGTTTGACCCCCACGCCCACCCCCCAGCCCTGCTCTGCAATTCTTCGTGGAAGTATTGATTCTCAAAAGCTCTATGTCATCTTCTAGCCTGTGCTGGTTTGGAATTTGCTGAGAGTCAGCTCTGTTTCTGCAGAGCTTCCAATTTGATTCCCTGGGTTTGCCAGTCCCTCTGAAAATTCTTGGCGCCCATCTTCTCAATTGGGGCCCACCAGGGGTAGTGCTTGTGGACTGTGGCTGTCGCTGCTCGAAAGGATCTTGGAGCTCATGGAGCCCAGTGGGTCCCAAAATTGGTGGACTGGCAGCATCAGCATCAGCCTGAAACCTGGGAGAAATGCAAATTCTGGGGCCCCACCCCTAACTGAGTGAATCAGGAACCCTGAAGACGGGCCTAGCAATCTGTGTTTTATCCGCCCCTCCAGGGGATTCCAAGTCTGAGAGACGCCAACTAATTCACTCCAAAGCTTTCTTTGCCTCTGGGCCATCACGGCTCTAGACAAGGGGGCGTGGCTTGCTCCAGGTGACCCCGAGAAGAGAGACCGCAGTGACATTGGACCCAGGTCTCCAGACTCCCTAGCCAAGGTATGGCTGGTGGAGAAGAGCAGGGACTTGGGAACCACAGAACCCTGGGTTCAAACCCCAGCTCTGTTCCAGGTCCCTGTGTGTGACCCTGTGCCAGCGACTGAGTCTTTCTGAACCTCAGTTTTCTCTTCTGTAAGATGGGGATAGGTTCAGAACCCAGGCGTCCCAGCCACTATCTCTTCCCCTCCTCCTCCTGCTTCCCACGGGAAATGGAACTGGTTTTTGGTCCCTCCCTGGCAATGGGCAGCCTCCTCTTGAGCGGGGCTTTAATGAGCATGGAAAGATCAGCTCCCTTGCCCCGTTGAGGAAGTGGCTGCAAAACACCAACTTTTCACCAGCTACAGGACCTTAATGATCCATACTGTTGATCTGTCCCAGCTCATCCCCGGGCTTGGGAAAGAACCAGCTCTCCCAGAACCCCTTGGATGGGGGTTGAGAGGGGCCAGATTTCCACCAACAGCCCAACTCTAGCAAACCTGGCTGTTTGTATGGCAGTCTCCTCCACACCCAAACAGGGACACCCCATCTGTCGACTGTGGAGTGGGAATGCAGGCTGGCAGCTAATACAGAGCCTGGTGTATGGTGGACATTTAACTAATGTTTGCAGGAAAGGAGGAAGGGAAAGGGAGAGATGGGGGAAAGGGAGGGGGAGGGGAGGAAGGGCAGAGAGGAGCAACAGAGGTGATCCGAGGACTTGATCCTTGGGCTTGCCACGTCCCACTTTTATCAGGAAGGACTCAGAATTTCTGTGCACATTACAGAAAATACAGAAAACCCAATTCAGACTGGCTTAAGCCACGCATGGAAACCCTGGTGGTGTAGGGATTAAGTGCTATGGCTGTTAACCAAAAGGTCAGCTGTTCAAATCCACCAGGCACTCCTCGGAAACTCTATGGGGCAGTTCTACTCTGTCCTATAGGGTCACTATGAGTCGGAATCGACTTGATGGCAACGGATTAGTTTTTTTTTTTTTTTTTTAAGCCCCACGCAAAACAGGGGGAAGAGGAATACAAGGGGACTTAGGGGCATGATAGAACTGTTATATATCTTGACTGGATGGTGATTATAGACCGTATGTGTTTGTCCAAACCCATACAACTGTCCACTAAAGAATGTGGATTTTACTATAAGTAAATCACCCGTTGCCACCCAGTAGATTCCAACTCATAGCTACCCTAGAGGACAGACTAGAACTGCCCATAGGGTTTCCAAGGCTGTAGTCTTTATGGAAGCTGACTGCCGCATCTTTCTCCCATGGTGCAGCTAGTGGGTTCGAATCACCTACTTTTCAATTAACAACTGAGCACTTAACCACTGCAGCACCAAGGCTCCTTACAAGTAAATTATACCTCAGTAAACCTAACCTCTCTGTCACCCCCCCAAAATAAATTTTATTAACATATATTGAAGTCTCCAAGGATAGGATTGCTTTCAAGCAAGGCTTGATCCAGCAACTCAAACGATATCCCCAAGGCCCCACTCTCTCTCCACTCCGCCTTCTGCGGTTCCAGTTTCTCTCTCACTCCCCTCTGAGGCACCTAGTAGCTCCAAGGTGTCCACTATGAAGTACTCAGAAGCTCTAAGGTCTGTTGACCTGGTAGCAATTTGGCCACATCTGGAGCCCTGGTGATGCAGTGGTTAAGAGCTCAGCTGCTGACCACAAAGTCTGCAGTTCAAACCCACCAGCTGCTCTGCCAGAGAAAGATGTGGCAGTCTGCTTCAGTAAAGATTATAGCCTTGGAAACCCTATCGGGCAGTTCTTCTCTGTCCTATAGGCTCACTATGAGTCAGAATGGACTCGACAGCAATGAGTTTTTGGTCTCAGACCTCACATTCTTACTTTTCACTCTCAAGCAGGAAAAGGAGGAAATGTCTCATTTCTGGAAACCCCAGCAAATGCTTCCTGCATCTCATTGGCTCTTGATGGGGATGACTCCACCCCAAACCAATTATTATGACTAATAAAGCCCATTGCCATCGGGTCGATTCCGAATGATAGTGACCCTATAGGACAGAGTAGAACTGCCCCAGAGAGGTTCCAAGGAGCTGCTAGTGGATTCAAACTGCCGATCTTTTGGTTAGCAGCCAAGCTGTTAACCACTGTGCCACTAGGGCCCCCACTGGAAATGCTGGTTGGCTTAAACCAGTCAAGACCCTCGGAGAATGGAGAGTGAGTACCATCTGTACCACCACAAACACAAGGCTGAGAATGAGGGGAGGTACCCCAAAGCAACATCAGATTGGGCTGGGAGGAGGGGGAAAGGACAAATACCCACGACACCCCTACTTGGGAAAATCCTACTTGGGACGCTTCTCCTCTTCCTCTTGACCTCCTTAAATACCGTCATCCTGTGGGAAGCCTTCCTATCCCCACCTTCCCTAAGCATCTGGAGTCCACTCAACCAACCTTCATCAATTGCCAGCTCCTCAAAGAAGCCAGCAGCCTGGCTACTCCCAGCAGGGCTGCAGCTTTTTGCACAGCAGCACATGCTACTGACTCGCTCCCCCACAACACATACCCTGACTGTCCCCCACCTCGTGTCAGAGGACTGAGGGTCTGACCACTGCCCTGAGGGAAGAGGTGGCTTATGGCTGCAGGACAGAGGAGGCTAACAAATCCACAAGGAATCCAGAGCTTGCACCCTACTCTACAGCACCACGCAGCAACAAGCAGGGAAACTGAGTCTCAGAGCTTCTCAAGCTAGCCAGCAAGGCCGGTGTGGAAACATGAGGAGCCTGGAATCATGGCCCCTGGCCCCCAGTCTGCACTCCACAGGCCACTCACTGGCTCCGTGTCTCTGAGCAAATCGTTTCCTTCCTCTAAACACTGGAGTCTCTTCTGAACAAGGAGAATCATGATGTTCTCACACTGGGCTGGTCCAAACCAGACCAGGTTGGAAGTGGCGAAAGATGACGACTCCAACCCTAATCGTTGACATTGGGTCATTCATTGCATTTCATGGGTATGGCATGTTGGCAATAGATGCTTCTCTCTACTCTTCTTTAAAGGAAACTTTTAACTAAATATTCCATTGTCTGAGTTTGGATTCTCCCAGCAGAAGTCCCTGGGATGCATAATTTGTTATTAAGTGCAGGAAGCCCTGGGGGGAGTGGAAGCAAGAGACAAGGAAGAAGGCAGCCGTTAAGCATGTTATCAACCCAGTTCCTACTGTGGGCAACTAGGGCTTGACCTCAGTGGGGAACACTGGGAGATTGTACAGAGCACAATCCTCAGAGTTATCCCACCTGCGGAGCAAGGAGGTTGGGGTGTTGATGCACAAACTCTCATCTGTTAGTGGTTGAGGGATTCCTGGGGAGTGTTAATTCTCAGGTCCCTCCTGTTGACCTTCGCGACAAAGAGCTGTTGATACTGGCCATTGGAATAGCACTGTCCTTCTCAGAGACAGTCACTGCCAAGGGGGATGCAGAGGGGGCTCCAACAGTACATGTCACACCCTCCTTCCTCTTTCACTTGGAGAAACGTTTTATATTCTTCAACACCCAGCTCAGAGTATAATTTCCTCTCTGAAACCTTCTCCAAACCCTCCAAGGAGAACTGGAGTTTTCCTTCTTGCAGCAACTTAATTTTGTCTCTACCAAGAGCATTGCATTCATTCATTCGCCAGACGTTTCTTCAAAGGCAGCTGGGCACCAGGCACTGTGTGGGTCTCTGATCTCACCGCCTATAGTCTATAGCCCTAGGCTGTGAGTTCTCTGCAGGCTGGCTGTGTCATAGTCATTTCTGAGTCTCCAGCACCTAGCACATAGGAAGCACTCGGTTACACATGAGCCTATTGAAACTTTAAAGCAAAAGTGAATCCCATCATACATAAAAAGCACTTGGTACAAGATTCACCAAAGTAAAGGTTCTGAAGAAATGGTAGTTGATGTTGTGTGGGGAAAGCTGTGTGAGTCCCCTGGAACATAGCACTACCCCAACCTGTTCTGGAAGCACCCACCTCACCCCAGGCACTCCAAAGACAGAGCCTGCATCCCCTCGTGTACTCCCAGCACAGGAGCTGTCTAAAATTAGAACTGCCCCTGCCAGTGATTAAAATCAGAAGGGTTTTTCATCCCAAGATGACAACAGTTCAGGGACCAAAATAAATCAGTGGCACACTGGGGCTTAAAATTGGATGAACTCTTTCGGTTCAAACTGTTGTTAGCGTCAGGCAAAGGGTTGAGGGGAGAAGGTCCAAACCCCTTATTTTCTGAACTCAGGAGGCAAAGGGAATCCACACTGACTGACCCCTACTTGAGACCAGCCCCTGTGCTCACAGCCTGGTTTGAATCACCTTGCAAATGACAAAGCACATCATTCAAAGGACTTGTCCAAAGGCACCCAGCAGAGAGGAGGCGGAGCAGGGTTTTAGCCTCTGCTCCTCACTGGCTGTCCTAGGCTAACCTCAGGGAGCCAGACTTCCCCTCACTCATTTCTGGAAGGATCCCTACTCACCAACCCTACCTCCCTAAGTAACCTTCTTTGGGACCATGTGACCTGCCCTTGGCCATACTCATTGGGCAAAGCCATGGACCCCTACCAGAGGCTGAGCCACCTGTTGGTTGGCTAGTGACTTAGGGAATGATGGGCTGAACCAATCAGATGTCTTGTAGGAAAATTTGCAGTAAACAAGCGTCCTAAACAGAAAGGATGGAGGTGGGGTGTGGGGCAGCCATGATAGGCTCTGTCTGAGGATGGAGGTGGGGCAGCAATATAGAGTAACAGGGTCCCAGTAATGCCTTCAGCAAATGTTATGGACCAGTCGAGCATATTGCATTGCATCATCAGTTCATCCCTAGGAAATTTATACCCATTTTACAGATGAAATTAACAGAGATTTGGAGAGGTCACCAAGCAACCCTACAGAAAGGTGAAGATAAGGTCTTGGGTTCCAAAGTCTGCCAGTCCAGTTCCCAAGAGGCCAGCTTCTGAGCAGGTGCCTGTCCTTAGATTCACAGCCTCCCCCTCCATCCTGTAATAACCCTTGTATTCCAGTTATCTATTGCAGCGTATCAAACTACCCCAAATCTTAGTGGCTTAAGTTAACAATGTACTATCATTGCTCTTGTTCTCTGGGTTGACTGGGCTCAGCTGGGTGGTTCTCATTCAGGGTCTCTCATGTGATTGTGGTCAGGTGTTGACTGCGGCTACCTCATCTACAGGTTCAATAGGGTTGGATGCCCCAGATGGCTCACTCACGTGGTTGTTGGCTAAGAACTCAGTGGAGCTATCCAATCCCTCCATATGACTTGGGCCGCTCTCAGCATGGTGGCCGGACTGGGAGTGTTCAGACAGCAAGTACTCAGGAGGTCCAGGGAGAAGTATAAGGCTTCCAGTGACCTCAGAAGTCACACAGATTCATTTCTACCACATTCTAGTGGCCAAGCAAGCCACTAAGGCCATTCCCAGATCAAGGGGAGGAGAATTAAATACCACCTCTTGGTGGAAGGAATGTCAAAGAATTTGTGGTCATTACTCTACCACACCCTTTCTTTTCTCAAGCTTAAGCAGTTCTCTTTCCTTGCAATCCAAGGGGCCCTAATCAGACCTACCCTGGATGTTAGGCGACTGAATTCCCCTCTCTTAGCTGAAGTTGCCTCCTCTGAGAAATGAAACACAATATCCACTTCCCATGTTGCTGGGAACAAGTGGATTGAAGGGTGTGAAAGTCCTTTGTAAATTATAAAGCCCTGCACTTTGGTTGGAGTTGATTAGTGCAAGTGTGTGTGTGCGTGTGAGTGGGAATGTGTATGTGTGTTGTGTGTATGGATGTGGGTGTGTGTGTGGCATACCCTGCTGTTATTATTAGTTGATGAAGCTCTTTCCTCTTGGAAGAGGGAGAGAAGGCATCTTGTCCAGGTACCACATGGGTTGGTCCAGTCATTCCTTGGTATCTTGGATGATCTGTTCAAACAGAAGAGTTAGTCTGTTTTTAACTCTCCTTGTACAGAAGTCCCACAGTTGGTCCAGTTCCGGGGAAGCCACTCCTATCGTTTCTCAGCATTATTTGCAAGTCTCTTTCTGGATTTCTACACAGGGAAAATTGACCTGGGGCAAGTGCGGTTTCCCCCAACCCTATCTTAGGCTGGCTCCCCCCAAAACAGACCCTGAGACAAGAATGTGAGGGAAGTGGATAATTTGTACGTTGATCTCAGAAAGGACTGGAAGGGGAATGGAGAAGGGAGCCAGTGAAGGAAAGATAAGCAATATAAGACGCGTTAACGAGCAGGCGGCTGCTGAGGGTAATGGGACTCAGCCTCCCTGGGGAACACTGGGAGACAGTGTAGAGCAAGCTCAGAGCTATCCCAGCTGAGGGGCGAGGGAGCTGGGCACTCATCCTCCAACTCTCATCAGTCCTTGGTTGAAGATTGCTCCTGGGAGCATAACACCCTGGCACTTCCACTTATCCTGTGCGTGGGCCAAGCATACACCTGCGGCCAGAGAAAGCCCAGGAAGAACATCGCAGGGACTTGCAGTAAAAAGCCATTGCAGTTCAAGGCTACACTATCCAGCAATAAAAATAATAACTATTATTATTGCTGGATAATATAAAACCCAAGCCACCACAGTATGACAAACTGACAGATGCATGGGGAATATAATGTAATGTTGTTGTTAGGTGCCATCGAGTCGGTTCCGACTCATAGCAACCGTATGTACAACAGAAGGAAGCACTGCCTGGTCCTGCGCCACCCTAACAATCGTTGTTATGTTTGAGCCCATTGTTGCAGTCACTGTGTCAAGCCATTTCATTGAGAGTCTTCCTCTTTTTTGATGACCCTCTACTTAACCAAGTTTGATGTCCTTCTCCAGGGACTGGTCCCTCCTGATAACATGTCCAAAGTACACGAGATGAAGTCTCACCATCCTTGCCTATAAGGAGCATTCTGGCTGTACTTCTTCCAAGACAGATTTGTTTGTCCTTCTGGCAGTCCACGGCATATTTAATATTCTTTGCCAACACCATAATCCAAATGTATCAATTTTTCTTTAGTTTTCCTTCTTCATTGTCCAGCTTTCGCACGCATACGAGGCAATTGAAAACACCATGACTTGGGTCAGGAGCACTTTAGTCCTTAAAGTGACATCTTTGCTTTTTAACTTTTTAAAGGGGTCTTTTGCAGCGGATTTGTCCAAGGCAATGCGTGGTTTGATTTCTTGACCACTGCTTCCAAGGGCATTAATTGTGGATCCAAGTAAAATGAAATCTTTGACAACTTCAATATTTTCTCCATTTATCACGATGTCGCTTATTGGTCCAGTTGTGAGGATTTTTGTTTTCTTTATGTTGAGGTGTAATCCATACTGAAGGCCGTGGTCTTTGATCTTCATCAGTAAGTGCTTTAAGTCATCTTCACTTTCAGCAAGCAAGGTTGTGTCATCTGCATATTGCAGGTTGTTAATGAGTCTTCCTCCAATCCTGATGCCGTGTTCTTCTTCATATAGTCCAGCTTCTCGGATTATTTGCTCAGCATACAGATTGAGTAAGTATGGTGAAAAGATACAACCCTGACTCACAACTTTCCTCATTTTAAACCGTGTAGTATCCCCTTTTTCTGCTGAACAACTGCCTCTTGGTCTAGGTATAGGTTTCACATAAGCACAATTAAGTGTTCTGGAATTCCCATTCTTCGCAACGTTATCCATAGTTTGTTATGATCCACACAGTTGAATGCCTTTGCATAGTCAATAAAGCACAGTAAACATCTTTCTGGTATTCTCTAGTTTCAGCCAAGATCCGTCTGACATCAGCAATGATATCATCCCTCGTTGCACATCCTCTTCTGAATCAGGCTTGAACTTCTGACAGTTCCCTGTCGATGTACTGCTGCAACCGCTTTTCAGTGATCTTCAGCAAAATTTTACTTGTGTCTGATATTAATGGTATTATTTGATAATTTCTGCATTCTGTTGGATCACCTTTCTTTGGAATGGGCACAAATATGGATCTCTTCCAGTTGGTTGGCCAGGTAGCTGTCTTCCAAATTTGTTGGCATGGATGAGTAAACACTTCCAGTGCTGCATCCCTTTGTTGAAACATCTCATTTGGTATACCCTCAATTCCTGGAGCCTTGTTTTTCGCCAGTGCCTTCAGTGCAGCTTGGATTTCTTCCTTCAGCACCATCAGTTCCCGATCATATGCTCCCTCCTGAAATGGCTGAATGTTGACCAATTCTCTCTGGTACAGTGACTCTGTGTATTCCTTCCATCTTCTTTTGATGCTTCCTGTGTCAAAATTATAACAATATAATAATATTATTGTTATAGCAACTAATACCAATTAAATCATACCATGTTCCAGGCACTTAATATCCACTGGGTTATGTGATCCTCTAACCATTCCATGAGATAAGGTCTCTGACTATTCCCATTTTGCAGATGAGAAGACTCAAGTTCCGAGAGGTGACATGCTTGCTCAAGGCCACCCATGAAGGAAGCTGTGACTGGGGATTTAGAACAGGTGTGACCCTCAAAGCAACCACAATGGGTACCCCACCCTTAAGCCATCAGTGACTCAGGGAACCCTTCACACTTCTTAGATTTTTTAGCAGTGTGGTCATTTCAGCTCCACCAGGGTTCAACTGGAGATTGCTATGGGCACCAAGACAGAAAGGGCCTTTCCCTGCCCACGCCCTGATGGCCTGGTGACTTGTCCCAAGGACTCTTCGTGAGCTCTGGGAGAAAGCAGACCCAGCTTTGAAGGAAAGTTCCCAGGCGAGGAGATTTCAGTCTGACTCAGCGGAATGCCATTGGGCTCCCTCTAAAATCTCCTAAAATGGCAAGCGAGCCCTACTTTCGCACGCATACGAGGCAATTGAAAACACCATGGTCAAAGCTAGATGAAGCTTGCTGGCCCAAGAGGCAGGCCTTGGGAGCTGCCACCTGGAGGTCCAAATCCTGGCTCTCCCACAGAATGATACTGAGCAAGCTCTAATCTCCCATAGTGTTGCTGTTGTTAGGGGCCGTCAAGGCAATTCCGACGCATGGTGACCCAACATGTGCAGAGAAGAACCATGCTCCATAGGGTTTTTAAGGCTGTGAACTTTGGGGGCAGATCACCAGGCCTGTCTTCAGAGGCACCTCTGGGTGGGTTTGAACTGCCAGCCTTTCAGCTAGTAATCCAGCACAACCTCTGTGCGCCACCCAAGGAGTCCTTAACCTCCCATAACCACGTGGAATGTGGGGAAAATAATGGTTCCTTCTTCATAAATCATTACAAAGAACTAAAACACAAAATCATTGCTCCGTGATTGTCAGTCCCCTTGAGCATCTTGCATGATGACCTCAGATAAATTTTGTAATAACAGTCAAGAATCCACTTTTTGCCTCGGCCACTGCCACAATGGGTGACCTCAGGCAAGTGCCTTGTCCTCTCAGGACTACAGTTTTTCTCAATTCTTTAATAAGGGGGTTATACCTGGTTCATTCATTCACCCCCACTATGCTGGGTGCTGTGCTCAACGTGGTAGGTGCAGACACAAGTGAGACAAACCAGCATCTGGGAAGGCTTCCTGGAAGAGGGGGCATCCAGGCTGACTCCTTGCTTTCTTGGGAGGTTGCAAGAGTAATGGGCATGGCTAAGGAGAAAAGGAATCCACCTACAGGGTTTTCTGGGTCTGTTTGTCAACTGGCTCACTGAGTACATAACCCACAAGTACATATACACGTATGCATGGGCCTGTGTAGACATGAGGTACACACCCCCAGCTGAAGACAGGGCCTAGCAGGCCCAGAGAAGAAGTCTTGGGAAAATAAGAAAACAGGAAGCACCCCACCACCACCACCACCACTGCTGGCGCCTCCCTTAGCAGCCCCATTCTTGTTCTACACTTTGTAGAAATGAGAGCTGACAGCAGGGGTAGGGAGGGGGTTGGGGAGGTGTGTCATGCTTCGGCTATTTCCTGAAGTCCCTGCCATGGGCCTCAGAGGCCTGGACCAAGTGGAGTTATCTCCTCTCTGGCTGGGACGGGGCTAGTTTGGGGCCAAAAACACCAAGATAGGGGGAAGAAGCATGAAGAATTATACAAACAGGCCAGGCTAGTGGCTTTGGGCCACAGGAACAGAGCCAGCAACCCTCCCCAGCCTCAGCCCCAGGCCAAATATTGACTGGTCCCCCAATTATTGGGCACCAAGGGGATAGGTGTTCAACTTGGGGGTCCGCGCTTTGCTGGAGTGAGTGATGGAGGAGTCTGTGTGTGAATCTGAGGAGAAGCAATAGGCCTGGCGCCTTTCTGTCTCTCACTTTTCTGCCTGTGTGTTGGGTCTGGCCAGCTCCTCCCTGCAGAGCTCTCCAGTTCTGTCTTTGTACCTGGTCTCACAGTCTGTCCTTGCCTCTGTGTCACCATCCTGTCCCTCTGTCTGTAGATGGGTCTCTTTCTCCAGGGTCTCTCTGGTTCAAAATCTTTCTCTCCCAAACAAATAGGGCGAACCTGGCAGGAGAGCTGAAAAATCCAACCCTGTGAAAAACTTATTATAAAACACAAATTAAAATGAGGCAGCAGGTTCTATTCATCACATTGACAAAAACGAAAAGATCTATAATATCTTTCATTCGCAAGGGTGGAGCCAGCAGGCACTCTGGAAAACTGTTGATGGAGCATAAACTGGGATTACTTTTCTGGCAGACCATTTGGCAACATCTATAAAAATGTGCAATACAGGCGCCCACTCACCGAGCAGCCCCGCTGTTAAGAATCAATGTGCACAAAGACGTATAAGCCGGGGAGAGGGGCAATGGGGAGTTAATGCTTAATGGGTACAGAGTTACTCTTCGGGATGATGAAAACGTTTTGGAAGCAAATAGCGGTGATAGTTGCTGTCTTAGTTAAACAGCGCTGCTCTACAGAAATACCACAAGTGGGTGGCTTTAACAAACAGAAATTTATTTTCTCACAGTTTAGAAGGCTAGAAGTCCAAAATCAGGGTGCCAGCTCTAGGGGAAAGCTTTCTCTCTCCGTTGGCTCTGGAGGAAGGTCCTTGTCTCTTCTCAGCTTCTGCTCCTGGGTGATCTTCATGGGGCTTGGCATCAATCTTCCCCCATCTCTGCTTCTTTCGCTTGCTTGTTTAATCTCTTAAATCTCAAAAGAGATTGATTTATGATACACTCTACACTAATCCTGTCTCATTAACATAACAAAGACAACTCATTCCCAAATGAGATTATAACCACAGGCATAGAGGGTAGGATTTACAACATGTATTTGAGGGAGACATAATTCAATACATAACAGTTGCACAACATTGTTCTTGTTAGTTGCACTGAGTTGGCTCCAACTCATCGCCACCTTACCTACAACAGAACAAAACACTGCTCGCTCCTGCACTGTCTCCATGATCACTGGTGTCTTTGAGCCCATTGTTGAGGCTATGGTGTCAATCCATCTTCCAGAGGGTTTCTCTTATTTTCAGTGACCTTCTACTTTACCAACCATGATACCTTTTTCTAGCAATTGGTCTTTCCTGATGACGTGTCCAAAGTAAGCACGCCGAAGTCTTGCCGTCTTGCTTCTAAAGGAACATTCTGGCTGTGGTTCTTCTAAGAATGATTCGTTCATTCTTTTGGCAGTCCACGGTGTAGTCAATATTCTTCACCAACAGCACAGTTTGAATGCATCGATTCTTCTACCTTCTTTTTTCATTATCTAACCTTCACATGCATATGAGGTGATCGAAAAGACCAAGTCTTGGACCAGGCATACCTTAGTCATCAACATGACATCTTTGTATTTTAAAACTTTCAAGAGGTCTTTTGCAGCAGATTTTCCCAATGCAACATAACATTTGATTTCTTGACTACTGCTTCCATGGGCAACATTGAGAATACAATGAAAGCCACTAAATTGCACACTTAAAAATGGTTAAAATGGCAAATTTTAGGTTACATATCTTACCACATGTTTGTCAGTTTGTCTTACTGTGGTGGCTTGCATGTTGCTATGATGCTGAAAGCTATACCACCGGTATTTCAAATACCAGCAGTGTCAACCATGGTAGACAGGTTTTAGCATAACTTCCAGACTAAGACAGACTAGGAAGACAGGTCTGTGATCCACTTGTGAAAATCAGCCAATGCAAACCCTGTGGATCACAGCAGAATATTGCTTGATAAAGTCCTTGTCAATGAGCCCCTAGGTTAAAAGACACTCAAAATACACAGTTGCCGCAACAATGAACTCAAGCATACAAACGATTGTGAGGATGATAACTGCTGGTTGTGAAGACTGCAGTTACTGTGCAGCTGTTGGAAAGAATGAGGTTGGTCTGGAAGAACTGATAAGACGTTAGGTCCCCAATGTGTTAAGTGGCAGTGGCATCATTAGGGTTGGTGTCGCCCCCCCCACCCCACGAATCTCCTCCCATACCAGACAATACAGAATCCTTAGTAATGTTTATTATCAATTTTAATCATAGAATATGTGATAAATATAGTTACAGATTGCTTAAATGCAATGTGTCTTAGTTTATAGGAATACTAACAAAATTGTTTTGTAAAATCTTTCTGCATTGAATTACATTATTAGTTACAACATTATTAGCAACTCAGTGAAGCCTTTTTGGATTTTTCCTTTAATTACTACTACATTCGAAAAAGTTATTGATACAGTATAGGTTCACAACACTGCTTACCACAATATTGTAGCAAAAACAACAGAAAATTTGACAAAATCAGCGACTATGAAAACACCAGCCGCACGAAAACAGCATGTGCTTATCGTGTGTGCAGACAAAACCAGGTGATTAGAAGCGTCACTGTAATTACATGATAATGACAGCTCTGACCGGAGTGCATTAGAAGGTTCAAGAAGTAAATTAGCATAGAGTTTTTAGCCTTGCAGGTATGTTGATACATGTAAGCTGGGCTTATGAAAAAGATTTTTGTATTTATAACTAACTACAGGGATATTTTTATAAAAAAGAATAAATTTCTGATGGAACACTGCATGAAAATTTTATAAACAGTCATTGTGGTGTTACCCTCTGACTGTGTCACCCGGTGTGGTCTACACGCCCCGCACCTCCCTAGTGACACCATTGTTAAGTGAAACAATGATATTGCAGGACATTATGTTGTGATTGCGTTTGTGGAAGGAATGGCACCTCTGTCTCCCTCTCCCTCGTCCTCCCCTCTTGTGGCTGGTTGCATTAATGACCCCCATTCCCCATCCCTCCCAGTATCCATGCACTTAGCCATGTGACCTTACTGTGTCTCCCACTCTGATGTTGGGCCTGGCCATGGGACTTGCTTTGGCCAATAAGGCGCAAGCAAACATGATGTCTGCAGAGGCTTGAGAAGGGCTGTGTGTTTCACTTGCTCCCTCGTGCTCCTCTGTCATTGCCACTCCAACCTGTCCTAGAGTAGCCTGCTGGAGGATGAGCAACAAGGGGACAGAGCTGGGTTGCCTCCGGCTTGGCCATCCCAGATCAACCAACATCCAGCCAACTCCTGACATGTGAGTCAGCCCAGCCAAGACTAAAACAGTCCAACCAAACACAGTTGACATCACCAACCTGCAGACCCATGAGTGAAATAAATATTTATTGATTTACACCATTTGGGTGGTTTGTTACACAGCATTATTGTGCGGATAGGTGACTGATGGAGCCCCTAGGTGGCGCTAATGGCTAACGTGCTTGGCTGCTAACCGAAAGGTTGCAGGTTCTAGTCTACCCAGAGATGCCTCAGAAGAAAGGCTGGGCGATCTTTTTCCGAAAAACCAGCCATTGAAAACCCTATGGAGCACAGTTCTTCTCTGACACACATGGAGTCACCATGAGTCGGGGTCAAATTGATGACAACCGGTGGTGGTGCCGGTGCTGGTGGTAATGGTGATGGATGTGACTGATATACCTCTCGTCCAATCTTATTCATTCTAACTTCTAAACAGCTCTCGAACCCCTTCTTTCACCTACTCTCCAATCCACCATCACCCTGCTCCAAGCCACCATCGTCTGTCCCCTGGATTTCTGCGGCAGCCTCCTCACAGGTCTCTCCCACCCAGCTTCTCTGCCCCTCCATTCAGTTCTCCTGACATATCAGCAAGCTTGCAGGGGCTCTTCCGGCACGTGGATGAACTCTCTGAGTCTCCCAGTGCCTCAGGTGGAAACACTCAAGGGTAAAAGTCTAAATACTTAACCATCAAGCAGACACTAAGAAACCAGAGGACAGCCAGGCATGGCAGCACGACCTGCCAACATCAGCCTGCACAGCTGCTGTAAGGATGGATGAGGAGAACAGGCTCTGCCCACTAAGGACGAGATAACAGCTAAATCACATTCGAGCTGGAAGGAACCTCTGAAATCAGAGAGTCCACGCTTCTAATTTTAGAGCCAGGGAAACTGTGGCTCAGAGAGGGAAAACAACTGCCCAGCATCACACAGTGACCAGGGACCTGAGGGGCACGAGGACTGTCAGCGCTATCAGGCAGGGTCCTCACGGGTCTTGTCACCACCATGTCCCAGCACCCAGCACACAGCTTGGCACACGTCTGCTGAGTGAGTGAGCAAGGGTACAGACTCCTTCCTCCCTTTGCCAATTCCTTCTCCAGGCCCCCTCCACAGGCACCTGCCTCCCCCCACCAAGATGGGGAGTGTCCCCTGCTGCAGCCAGTGAAAAAGAGGTCTGGGACTGTCATTCAGCAGTACTCCCTTCTGTGTGTTCATTCAATCAGCAAACCTCAACACCATGTGGGCCACGTGCAGACCTGCTAAAAGCACCTGGAGTCCCCAGGAGAACCAGAGATGGGAGGTGCTGGTGTAGGAGTTCCAAACAATTTAGATGATCCTAGATTCAAACCCTAGGAGTCTCTGGGTGGCAAAAATGACTAAGCACTTGATTACTTACCTAATGGTTGGCAGTTCGAACACTCCCAGAGGTGCCTTGGAAGACAGGCCTGGCGATCTGCTTCCAAAAGGTCACAACCCTGAAAACCCTACAGAGCACTTCCACTCTGCACACATGCGGTCACCATGAGTTGGAACCAACTCAATAGCAACTGGTTAACTGGTTTAGGCTCAAATTCTGCCTCAGTCAAGCTAGCTGGGCCAGTGGCTGTACTTCTCTGTGCCTCTGTTTCCTCATCTGTGAAACGGGGATGATAGGACATAGCACCCTGTAGGCAAGCAATAAATATTAGCTGTTGCTGTGACACCACTGGGGACTTTTGTTCTGTTAATTTAAAAAAAAAAAAAAAAAGGCCTTTGAGGCATCTAAGAGGAAGCCCTCAGGGACCTCTCTCTCCCTGAGGGGGTCCAGAGGTGGAGGGACACCATCCTACACTCCATCAAGCCCTAATGGTCTGCTTTACAATTTCTTTAAACTCAGAGTATTCACTGTACATGATTAACTGACTATATATGGAAGAAAGAGACAAGACCAGTGGCTTGACTCCTGGAGAAGGAAGATGGGGTCTAGGACTCACTCCCTCTGGGCCCCCAGCCACCACTCAGGCTCTACCCCCAGAGTGGACAAAGGGGAGATTTAAATCCAACCCAGAGCAGGGATTCAGAGCCTAGAGACCTGGGTCTGAATTCCAGCTTACTCGCTTACTGAGTGACCACAGGCAAGTCCCTGCTCCTCTCTGAGCCTCAGTTTCCCCATCATGTGGTGTGTGACACCTGGGTGGCTGGGTCGAGGTGGAGGCTAAGGGAGAAATGGGTAGGAGGGTATTGGAGTTACTTGCTCCCTCATTCACCTCTGTCATTGCCTCTAGAACCCACAAGGTAGATCCGACCCTGCCCATTTTACAGGTGAGGAAGCTGAGGCCCAGAGTGGAGAAGCAACTTGCCTGAGGTCACAGCCACTTGGCCCCATCCCAAAGGAGACCCTAGTTCCCTAACTCCCAGGCCAGGATCCGATGGTTTAGCAGGGGCTTCGACGTCTACACCGGTGGTTCTCACCTTGAGCCAACAACAGAATCCCCTGGAAGCTTCTTACAGCACAGAGTGCTGGGCCTGTTTCCCATTCAGAGGTCTGGGTGGGCCCAGGCATGTGTCTCTCTAACAAGTTCCCAGGTGACACTGTTATGCTGGCCCAGGAACCCCACTTTGAGAGAGTGGTGATAATGGTAGCCTGTCAGGCAGGTTGAGAAGTCCAGGAGATATTTTGGATAGGGCTGGCAGCACCCCAAAATGTAAGTGTGAGTAGGTGTGTGCAAACATGTACACACCCACTACGCGCAAAGAACCCAGTAGGTGTGACTTTCTGGGCAGCCCTGAGAGTAAGGGCTGTGAACAGAGGGAGGGCAGAAAGGCAGCGGGGACACAGACTTTAAGGAGACGTTCACTTTCAGGGTCCCACCTCAAAATCTGCACCCTGGGTTCCTCACTCACCTCACCCCAATCTCAACCCTGGTACCCAAAAACCCATTGCTGTTGAGTCAATTCCAACTCATAATGACCCTATCAGACAGATTAGAACTGCCCCGTAAGGTTTCCAAGGAGCACCTGGTGGATTTGAACTGCCAGCCTTTCGGTGAGCAGCTCAGCTCTTAACCACTGCGCCACCAGGGGTGTCCTTATTTCCATCACCCCAACACCTCCTCAGTTAAAACCAAACCAAACCTATTATCGTTGAGTTGATTCCAATTCTAGCGACCCCGTTACAGACTAGAACTGCTCCATAGGGTTTTCTTGGCTGTAATCTTTACAGAAGCAGATCGCCAGGCCTTTCTTCCCCAGCATCGCTGGGTGGGTTCTAACCACCAACCTTTGCATTAATAGTACAGCACAAGTTGTTTACACCACCCAGGACTGGGGCCTCTTAACCGGGCCACCACCTCCCAGCTCCCAACCCTTCCCCACCCCCACTTCCTACCACCTATCTCCAGCCAGCTTCAGGCCGCCTATCAGACAGGAAAGGGTTAACTGGAGGCGCTTCCAAAGCAAACAGGCTTCAGCCAGCCCTGAACTCAAAACACATGGGGAGAGGGGGAGGCCCTCCTCCCCCCACTCCCCTCCTCACCCCGCTCCTGCTCAAGCTCCTTTGTGAGGCCCCCTTCTGTCCCCTTTCACCCCTTGATGCCCCTGGCCACCAAGTCCTTGGAATTCTGCCTCCCCGCTCCGTTCCACACCTCCCCCTTTGTGGTCCAGCATCTGCTCCAGCTGAGGATGAAGGCAGAGGTCCCAGCTGACCTGCTCCATGCCTCCTGGGCACTCTGGCTTCTCTGGACCCAAGCCACCCCACCTGCTACAGGAGCCCTGCCCTGGTGGACACTCCTCCATCCCTCTTGCTGCAGGAACACCTGGCTCTGGGGACAGCTTCGGTGCCTCCAGTGACTCCTGAGGCTGCAGATGCCCGGAGATGCACACACTGAACCACTGGCCCCTGGCAGAGAGGGACTTCCAACCCTGGAGGGAGTCTGGGTGAGGCAGGGCTGAGAGTGGCACACTCGAGGTCTGCGTCTCCTGTGTGATGACTCACTCGGGCTCGGAGGTCCTCCTGGGCACAGGGAGCAGTGGCCGCCTGGCCTCCCTCTGTGACCGAGGAGTGAGGAGACCAGCATGAGCCTCATAGGCAGGTTTCTCAGCTACATGGCAGTTTTACCTTCCAGCTCTTTCTCTCTTCCAAGTGACATTTTGGAAGAGGAAGTGGCCTCTGGCTCCTAGAACCCCTGCCCCTCTAAACAAGGACAGGCTGGACCTGATGGAACAGTAAGAACTCAACTACTGGCCGAAAGGTTGGTGTTTCAAACCCACCCAGAGACTTCTCAGAAGAAAGGCCTGGCTAGCTGCTTCCAAAAGGTCACAGTCTTGGACCATGGTGACCTTACGGAACAGTTCTACTCTGCACACGTGGGTCACCATGAGTTGGAATCAACTTGATGGCAAATAACAGCAACGACAATCATGTTATTTTTTTCATTGCCACTGAGTTGGTGCCAATTCAAGATGAACTTATGTATAATAAAATGAAACATTGTCCAGTCCTGCACCATGTTCATGATCGTTGGTATGTCTGCAACTTCTAGCACTATATTGGACAATATTCTGTTCCAATACATAATGTTTTCGTTGCTAATCCTAGTCTGTCTTAGTCTGGAAGCTCCACTGAAACCTATCCACCATAGGTGACCCTGCTGGTATTTGAAATACTGGTGGCAGAGCTTCCAGCATCACTGCAACGTGCAAAGTATCAGAGTACAACAAACTGGCAGATGGGTGGTGGAAGAGTAATCACAAGAATATGTAACTGATCCCCACTGCCCTCCAAACCCCGTGCTAAGCCCTTTCCATGAAATATTTCGTCTAATCTACACAACAATTCTGAAAGGTAGGTAGTGCTCTCCCCATTTTACAGATGAGGAAACTGAGGCTCAGAAAAGTTAAAACCGTGTCCAACTGAGTTTCTCTTTAAAGAAGTATGAAAAAGGACTAAAAAGTTCAATATTCTCCCCACCGCTTGGAGTATCATTCATCAGCTGCCAAAAAAACGAACAAAAATCCTTTTCTGGGCTCAGAGAAGCTTCTAGTCTGCACCAGAGACCAGCCAGTGGGTGACCAGGTCACAGCAGACAGTCCACCTGGGTAACCTGGTGGCCAGAGTCATTCTTGTCCTTACTTACACAGCGTTTTAAACATGATTTGTGCTTGGGAGGCTTTTCTTTACCAACCATGCACAAAGCATCATCTCGTCCTCACAGCTACCAGCAAGGCAGATCCAGCTCTGTCCATTTTACAGATAAGGAAACTGAGGGAGGCCCAGAGCAGAGAAGCAACTTGTCTGAGGCCACAAGCCACTTGGCTCATTCCCAAAGGAGACCCCAGTTCCCTGACTCCCAGGCCAGGATCCAATGGTTTAGCAGGGGTTCGATGTCTACTCAGGTCGTTCTCTCCTTGAGCAAACACCAGAATCCCCTGGAAGGCTTCTTACAGAGCTCTGTGGGGGGCCCAGGCATGTTTCTTTCTAACAAGTTCCCAGGTGCTGGCCCAGGACCCCACTTTGAGAAAGTGGTGATAATGGTAGCATGTTGGGCAGGTTGAAAAATTCAGAAGATGTTGGGGTAGGGCTGGCGGCACCCCAAAAGTCATTCCGTGTAGTCAGTTGCATTCACCCATCCTGCAGCTGGGAAAACTAAGGTCCCAAGAGGGAATGTTCCAGGCTCAAAGTGCTGTGGCAGAGGCTGTGAGACCATACCTGCAGGCAGGATCCATTACACAATTTGCAGGGCCCAGTGCAAAATGAAAAATGCAGGGCTCCTTATTAGAAAATGATTAAGAATTTTAAAAAGTGACAGCAGGGCATTAAACCAAGTATCAGCCCTTTTGAGCACAGGTCCCATGCCCATGAAGCCATCCCTGCCCCCAGGTCTCCCAACTGCACTCCACACTGAGTCCCCAGACAGAGCCATAATATGGTCACACAAAAGACCCCCCGCTCCTGGGCACAGCTGTCTTCCCAGGGAGCAGCCTGCACCCCATCCTCCAGGTGAAAAGACTGAAGAGGCCTCCTGGGCTGGATTTCTGTTTGTTTTCTTTAGATGGAGCTACACAACGGGAAGCTGACCTCTGCGGAAATCCAACCCCTGAAGAATTTGGCCTGGCCTGGCCCAGCTCCCGAGGGCCCTCCACCCCCGCCCCTCTCCTCCCGCCCTTACCTCAGTCTGCGTACTATTCTTGAGCATCTTAGAAAGCCTTGTTAGGAAGGGGGAAGGGCCAGAGGGGCAAAAAGGGGGAAAACACTATTTTTAAAGTCATGGAAGAATGGAGCAACTCTTAAAAGGGGATTGAGTCACGTGATGCTTAAACCAAAGCCTGGCACCTTTCAAACCAAGCCGTGTGGGTGGGAAGAAGGGAGGAAGGGCCTCCCAGGAGAGAAGACCCTCTGGGCTGCCTTCCTAGGCTCCTACACCATCCCCAGCCTGCACCACACCTTCTTCCTCCACCTTCATGACCCAGACTCCAGCTGGCAGAGAATGTTCCAGACCAAGGTGCTGGGGCCCTGAGTGAAGCTACTAGGTCCCAGTGGATTTCTGAGTGAGGCCATCTAGAACTACGCTCAAGGCCAGCTGCAGGGCAAAATGCCTAAGAGGATGCCATTTGAGTTACCAAGCAATATGTGTGACATGTGTGAGTTTATGACAACAGTCCACTGCTGATGGTTATCTGGGGGTAGGGTGGGAGGGAAGGTGACCTTTGTTTTTTACTCTAACCAACCCCTCATACACATACACAGTATCTGCATTTTTAAGTCACATGTTTTGGATGTGTCCCCCAAACATATGTGTTGAATTTTTGGCCCTTGTGCTGTGGATGTGATCCTGTTTGGAAATAGAGGTCTTTCTATTGTTATGTTAATGAGGTCATACCAGTGTAGGGTGGGTCCTAACCCTAATCACTTCTGAGCTATAAAAGGAGCAAAATAGATACAGAGAGACACACACGGGGTAAGACAGATGCCAAGTGAGGGTTGTCTGCAATCAAAGGAATGCCAAGGAACCACTCCAAGGAATTTCTGGAAACTCTCAGAAATATCAAAAAGGAAGAACTTGCCCCTAAAGCCACACCCCAAATTCAGACTTCCAGCCTCCTGAGCTGTGAAAACATGAATTTATGTCCTTTAAAGCTACTCACATGTGGTATTTTGGGTTACAGCAGCACTAGGTAACTAAGGAAGATGTTCAGGTTTAAAGTGTTTAAGTATCAAGCAGACTCATAGTGACCCCATAGGATTTCCAAGGCTGTAATCTTTGTGGAAGCAGATTGCCACATCTTTCTCCCACAGAGCCACTGGTGGTTTTGAACCATCGATCTTTCAATTAGAAGTTGATCACTTTAACCACTGCACTACCAGGGCTCCTTTAATATTAAGCTGGGTCATGGGTGCACCACTTTGGAAGACTGTTGGTGAGTATCTGTGGAAGCTGAGCACCTGCCCCGTGACCCAGCAATTCTGCTCCTCAGCCAACTCCCAACAGAAACGCGTGTGTGCACCAGAAACCTGCATGAGGATGGTGGTGGCGGCACTCTTCTTGATATCCCCAAACTGGAGACTACCCAGGTGCCCATCAATAGGATGCAATAGGCTATAGAAGATTCGCAGAATGAAAAACTGACTAGTGGTGGACAAGAACAAACTACTGATACCCACGACGACAAGGATGGGTCTCACAGACACAGTGGGAGCATAAGAAGCCAGACTTAAAAGGACACAAACACCATGACTGATCCAGGTGAAGTTCAAGAAGAGGAAAAATTAAAAGTCAGGATAGTGGTACCCTTGGCAAGAGGAAAGTAGGAACAACAATAAATAGAGAACAGTGCTCCTGCTTTGAGTGTTTTTGATGGTTTCCTGGAAGGCGTGCAGCACGTCAAGCAAGTAACAGGTATTGAATCCTCATAACTTTTTATCTCCATTTCACAGATGAAGAAACTGAGGCTCAGTAAAGTAAATCTGCTCAAGGTCAAGCAATGAGCAAAGGAACAGTGTATTAGTTTCCTACTGCTTCTGTAACAAAAATACCTCAATTTGGTGGCTTTAAGAACAGGCATTTGTTTTCTCAGAGTTCCGGAGGCTAGAAGTCTGAATTCAGGGCATCAGCAGGGCTAGGCTCTCTCTACATCGGCTCTAGAGGAAGATCCTTGTTTCTTTTAGCTTCTGTAGCCCTGGGCATTTCTTGACGTTCTTTGGCTGCTTATAGGTTTGTATGCACATGTGTTGTTTCTGTAAGACACCATTCAGAAGGGATTAGGTTTAGGACCCACCCTACTCCAGTATGACTCGTTAACATAACAAAAGAAAACCCCAATTTCCAAACAAGGGCACATTCACAGGTGCAAGGATTAGGACTTCAGCATATATTTTGGGGGACACAATTCAATGTATAACAGAAAAATTGTCGTTTCAATGCAGTTCTCTTTGGTTCCAGGGCCTATGTCCCTCAGCACTACACAGAAACTTAAAGTCAGAGACTTAGGACAGCCTTGTGATGGGACCTTAACCCTGGGCCACTCTGAAACAAAGTCCTACACTTCTTAACCCCTACCTTCTAAATTAAGGTGTGCAAAATGCTTAGCACATAGCAAGAGTTCGATCCATGTTGGTTATTGTTGTTAATAATAATAGTGGTTGTTGATGATGTTAATTGCCATCGAGTCAATTCCAGCTCATGGTGACCTTATATATAACAGAATGAAACACACTCGATCCTGCACCATCTTTGTGATTGTTGGTATGTTTGAGTCCATTGTTTAGGCTCTTGTGTCAATCCATCTCATTGAGGGTTTCCCTCTTTTTTGCTGACCCTCTACTTTACCAACCATGATGGGCTTTTCTATCTAGCAATTGGCCTTTCCTGATGACGTATCCAAACACGTGAGCCAAAATCTCTCCATCCTCACGTCTAAGGAGCATTCTGGTTGTATTTCTTCTAAGAATGCTTTGTTCATTTGTGCTAGTGTTGTCTAGCAGAGAAGTATAAGATGAAGGAGGTTACAACCTCAATAGGAAGGGAGATACTTGACCCAACCATGGGGACTCAGGAGCACACAGTAGGACAGGTGTAGAGGCCCATTGCTTGGGAGCTGCAGGGCCAAGGTCAGTCTCCACACACCAGAGCCCAGACCCTGTCACCACCTGTGGTCTGTCCTTCCAGATTCCCCAGGCCCTAAGCCTTCTGAAGTTTTCTTGACCAACTGGACAAACCCACAGAGTCCACTCCAGACCTGGCCCATGTTGGAAGGAGCCAGAGTGTGAGTTTCAAGGGCCCTGGACTGAGCGGACAAATGGCCAGAACTAGCACGGTGGATGCTGAAAAGTGCATTAAAAATACATTCAGATCGATAAGAGGCCTGAGGTCAGCTCCCGAGACAATGCATATTCTATGCATGTCCAAACGTCTCCAGCAATTTCAGAAATGAAAATTGAGAATGCCTTGATTACCTCTCTTGGGAGAGATAGGAACAGGCTGCCCAGTGGCCCACTTCCAAGGTGGACTTCTCACACTGGGAAAGGATACTCTAGTTGGCAAAGACAGAAATGGCCTTAACGGTCATCTACCACTATGCCACCATTCCACAGATGAGGAAAATGAGGCCCAGAGGAGGAAAGGGGCTTTCTCTAGGTCAAAGGATGAGGGTTGGAGGCAGAACAGGATTCAAACTCAGGTTCCTTGACTCCCAGGCAAGGTTGTTGCTCTACACCCCCCTCTTGGTTAAAGTACTTATTGTGTAACCAAGAGGGTCTTGAATCTTTCATTCATTTCACAAATATTTATTGAGTACCTACTATATACACCAGGCTCCATGTCAAAAGGCAGGAAGACAGTAGCAAGCGAGTCTAGGCCCTGTTGTTGTTGTGTGCCGTCGAGTTGATTCCAACCCATAGTGATCCTATAGGGTAGAGTAGAACTGCCCCATAGTGTTTCCTAGTCTGTAATCTTTATGGGAACAGATTGCCAGGTCGTTTTTCCTGCAGAGCGGCTAGTGGGTTCGAACTGCCAACCTTTCAGTTAGCAGGCAAATGCTTAACCATTGTGCCACCAGGGCTCCTTGGTCCTGATCCTAGGGGAGCTTACAGTCCAGTGCAATGGAGTTTCCAGATGCAAGGAGCTGGCCACCCAGGTAAATTCATTCTTAGGCCTAGAAATTCAGTCACTCAGGCACTTAATAGACATTTTCCAGGCCACTGCTACATGCCGAGCACAGTCTCAAGATTAGGGAATGCAAAAATGAAGAAGGCACAGTTTAAGGTTCTAGAAAATCCAGTAGGTTGGGTAATACTGATACCAGTTGCCATTGAGTTGATCCCAACTCATGGCAACCCTGTATGTGTCAGAGTAGAACTATACTCCACGGGATTTTCAATGGCTAACTTTTCAGAAGTAGATCACCAGCCCTTTCTTTTGAGGCACTTCTGGATGGACTCGAACCTCCAACCTTTTGGTTAGCAGCCAAGCATGTTAACTGCACCACTCAGGGACTCCTAGTTTGGGTAATACATGTACATAAAAATTTTCAAATTGAAGAAAATTTGTGATGGATGTTAAAATAAGGACAGTACCATGGAGCTTGGGAAAGTTAATGGGGCTTCTTGGAATATGTAGCATTTGATGTGGATCTTGAGACCAAGAAGGCTCTCTGTAGGGGAGAGGATATGGGAGAAAAGGCATTCTAAGTGGGAGGCTGGTGGAACCACAACCTTTCTGCTAAAGGAACAGCAAATGGCCTCACTGGTTAGAGCAATGGGTAGAAGCTGGAATAGCAGGTTGGAGTCATGTCACAGAAAGAGTTCAAAGCCAAAATGAGAAGTTTATTCTCTATTCTATGGTGCAATAGGAAGAGGGTTGAAAATTTAGATTTGTCGCCCCCAGCCCAGATCTACTAAGTAAAGATGTCTGGAAGCAGGCTGGCACGTCCTCAAAAGGTGAAACATATATCTCCCGTATGACCCAGAAATTCCACTCCTAAGGATATACCCAAGAGAATTGAAAACCAGTATCCACACAAAAATGTATACAATAATGTTCATGGCAGCATTATTCATAATAGCCAAAAAGTGGAAGCAACTAAAATGGCCCTCAACAGATGAATGGATAAACGGAATGTGGTCGATCCATACAATGGAATATTATTCAGCCCTATAGAGGATTGAAGTCCTGATACATGCTACAACATGGATGAACCTGGAAAACATCATGTTAAGTGATAGAAGCCAGACACAAAAGACCATATATGGTTCCATTTATATGAAACGTCCAGAAGAGGCAAATTCATAGAGACAGAAAGTAGGTTAGTGGTCACCTGAGGGAAATGGGAGGATTGGTAGGGAAGGCTAAGAGGAGGAAGTTTCTTTTTGGAGTGATAAAAATATTCTAGATTGTGGTAATGGATGCACAACTTTGAACATACTACAAGTTATTGAATTGTACGCTTTAGTTGGGTGAGTTGTCTGGTATGTGAATTATATCTCAGTGAGGCTCTTCAAAAAATGCCTGGACTCAGAGTCCAGAACTCAGCATTTTAACAAGCACCCCAGGTGCTGCTTCTGCTCACTAAAATTTGAGGACCACTAGGCAGTCATTAGGTGTCCTGGTGGCACAGTGGTTAAGAGCTATGGTGAACTATGGCTGCTAACCAAAAGGTCGGAAGTTCGAATCCACTAGCTACTTCTTGGAAACCCCATGGGGCAGATCTACTTTGTCCTACAGGGTCGTTATGAGTCACAATCAACTGGACGGTAAAGGGATTTTTTTTGTTTTGTTTTTTGTTTAGGCAGTCATTTGAACAGAACACTGGGATACTGTGTGGTTTAAAACTGGAAAAGGTGTTCTTCAGGGTTATATCCTTTCATCATACTTATTCACTCTGTATGCTGAGCAAATAATCTGAGAAGTTGGACTATATGAAGAAGAATACAGCATCAGGATTGGAGGAAGACTCATTAACAACCTGCAATATGCAGATGACACAACCTTGCTTGCTGAAAGTGAAGAGGACTTGAAGCACTTACTGATGAAGATCAAAGACCTCAGCCTTCAGTATGGATTACACCTCAACATAAAGAAAACAAAAATCCTCACAACTGGACCAATAAGCGACATCGTGATAAATGGAGAAAATATTGAAATTGTCAAGGATTTCATTTTACTTGGATCCACAATCAATGCCCATGGAAACAGCAGTCAAGAAATCAGAGGATGTATTGCATTGGACAAATCTGCTGCAAAAGACCCCCTTTAAAGTGTTAAAAAGCAAAGATGTCACTTTGAGGACTAGGGTGCACCTGACTCAAGCCATGGTATTTTCAATCACCTCATATTCACGTGAAAGCTGGACAATGAATAAGGAAGACCAAAGAATTTGGCACATTTG
Source organism: Dugong dugon (assembly GCA_030035585.1). Classification (NCBI taxonomy): domain Eukaryota; kingdom Metazoa; phylum Chordata; class Mammalia; order Sirenia; family Dugongidae; genus Dugong; species Dugong dugon. The sequence goes on along the minus strand of CM057476.1, from coordinate 25,550,430 downwards.
GATTATGGTGTTGGCAAAGAATATTGAATATAGCATGGACTGCCGGAAGAATGAACACATCTGTCTTGGAAGAAGTACAGCCAGAATGCTCCTTAGAAGCAAGGATGGCGAGACTACATCTCACATACTTTGGACACATTATCAGGTGGGACCAGTCCCTGGAGAAGGCAGTCATGCTTGGTAAAGCAGAGGGTCAGTGAAAAAGAGGAAGACCCTTAATGAGACAGATTGACACAGTGACTGCAACAATGGGCTCAAACATAGCAACGATTATGAGGGTGGTGCAGGACCGGGCAGCGTTTTGTTCTGCTGCACACAGGGTTGCTATGAGTGGAACCCACACTGCAGCACCTAACAACAAAGTTGCCACTGAGCTGTCTCCCTCTTTTCTTTCCCAAGCCTAGAGCATGAAAACCTCAAGTTTTCAACAGCTGCTGGGAGAACAAAGTGTCTGTAAGGGGGAAGGCTATGTTTCTCCCCAGCCCCTTCCTCAGCACCTCCTCCTCCCCCGCCTTGGTGCGAGCCAAGGCCTGAATGGTTTCAGCTGCTTTGGCAAGAGCCTCCTTGAGATCATGAGCTGGTCTTGTAAGTGCAGGGCGGGGGTGCGGGCAAGGGGCCAGGCCGGTGGTCGGGACATCTCCCTCTGCTGTGCCCTGAGACCCAGGGAGGCTGCAAGTTGCCCCTGCCCACCGGACCAGCAGGAATGGGGTGACAAGACCCACCCCCTAGCCCCGTGACGGACAGTAAGTTGCTGTGTGATATTAGGCAGGTCATTCCCCTATTTGGACCTCAGTTTCCTCTTTATAAAAGAGAAGCATTTCTTTCTGCTTGGCTTCCCTCAGGCTTTGGGTGTAAGGAGAAAAGAGGGAAGCTAAGAAACCAGCCTACCAATGAGAGTCAATATTTTCCATTGACTAATTGCCTTCTGCCTGCTGGCCTTTGCACTGGCTGTTCCCTCACTCTGGAATGCTCTTCCCCCAGATAAACAAAAAGATAACTAATTGCCTCACCTGCTCTACTTCTTTGCCCAAATGTCCCCTTCTTATTGAGACCTACCTTGACCACCCTCTTTAAAATTGTGACCTGCTCCTCCCAACCTAGACCCTCACCATCCCCTTTGCTCTACTTGTTTTGCTTTTTCATAGCCTCTGCTGTTGTTTTTACTTGCCACTGAGTTGGCTCCGACTTGTGGAGACCCCACATACAACAGAAAGAAACATTGCCTGGTCCTGTACCACCCTCATATACCAGACAATGTTCTCTTGTGATCTGTAAGTTTTCACTGACTAGCTTTCAGAAGTAGATCACCAAGCCTTTCTTCCTAGCCTGTCTGGAAGCCCCGCTGAAACCTGTCCACCATGGGTGACACTGTTGGTATGTGAAATACCAGTGACATAGCTTCCAGTATCACTGCAGCATGCAAGCCACCATAGTATGACAAAGTGACAGATGGTAGTGAAAAACCAGTTGCCATCAAGGTGATTTCAACTCATGGTGACCCCATGTGTGTCAGAGCAGAACTGTATCCCAGGCATGTCAGAGTAGAATTGTACCCCATTGATTTTTCTGGAGTAGATCACCAGGACTTTCTTTCAAGGCACCTCTGGGTGAACTTGAACCTCAAACTTTTGGGTTAGCAGCCAATCGCACTAACCCTGTGAAGTAGGTGCTATTATTAGCCCCATTTTATAGATGAGGAAACTGAGGCTCAGAGAGGTTAAATGACAAGTGAATTGCAAATTGTAAGGCTCTGTGCTTATGTTGTGGGGGTGGCTCAGAAGTGTGACTCCTCCCTGCAAACGCATTCCAGAACAACTTAGGAAGGCCGATGCCTGGGAAATGACACAATGAGGCAGTGCGTCTCCTATGTGGCCTTGATGACCTGCAGAGGTGGGACCTGATCACCTCTGTACAGGACAGCCCCTTTGGTGGCCACGCCAGAGCAAAGCAGAGCTGGGAAGTGGAATGCCTGGCATTGCTGAAGCCTGGCTCTGTCCTGTGATTTCAGAAGAGGCTCCGGGGGCCCTGAGGTGCGCCTGCTGCTGGCTCAGCCCAGAGAATAGAGGAAGAGAGGACACAGCAATTCAGGAGCGGCCAATGGAAAGACCAGCCAGAAGGCATTGTGGATTTAGCTGGAGAGCCAGTGATGTTATATTTTGGGGGAACCTAAGACCAGAGATGAACCAGGAGAGAGTGGTTGGAACGAGACCCTTTGTACAAGGTTGACATGATGCGTCCTGTCCTTTGGGTCATCATCCATCAAGAGTAACTATTGACATTCCTGCCCATCATGGCCGTGTCAGCAAGGAAAGGTTTCACCTTTGCTTGTAGGAGGTGCTGTCGAGTCAGTTTTCAGCTCATAGTGACCCTATGTGACAGAGTAGAACTGCCCCCATAGGATTTTCTTGGCTGTCATCTTTATGGGAGCAGATCGCCAGGTCTTTCTCCCGCAGAGCCACTGGGTGGATTTGAACTACCAGTCTTTCAGTTAGAGGCCTAGTGGCCTAACCATTGCACCACCAGGGCTCCTTCTCTGTGTCTGTGACTCATGAAATTCAAGACCACTGCAGACACAGAAGCACAGAACTCATTTCTGGATAATCCAGTTTGGGCAGTGGGAGCATGAATGAACATGATTGGCTGTGAGTGAGTGGATATTGAGGTGGATGATGGGTACCTGGGGATTCCTTATACCAATTTCTTTACTTTTGTGTGCTTGAGCTTTTCCATGGTAAAAAAGTAAGAAAAATATATATTAAAATAAAAGTTCAAAGAATCAGGGGATGGAAAATTTGTGAGCTTGGATTCATCTTTGATCCAAAGGGAGGTAGTGCTGTCCAGTGGTTAGGTGTGTGGGCTCTGGGTCACAAAGATGTGGAGGTGACACCTGGCTCACCCAAGTTAAATCATCTCAAGCTTGATCCTGGGCCTCCCTGAACCTCAGTTTCCTCAACTGTAAAAGCAAGCCATTCTCAGACTCTAAGCCTCACTTTCCCCACCTGTAACATGCAGGTAAAATGCTTAGCAGAGTGGCTGACCCAGGTTGAGCATTCAGCAGCCAGAAATAAGATCAAACCCTTCCAGGGATCCTGGTGCTGGGTTGGTGCTCCACAGACATGGCCTCAATGAGGTTTTAGCTCCATTTTACAGACAAGGCCACTGAGGCTCAGGGAGGAGCCAAGATTTGCCTGGAGACCTATAGCTGGGAAGGGACAGAGCCAAGATTCAAACCAAGTCCCTTTTCCAGAGTCCTTTCTTTAAGAGAACATGTTACATAATTTGCAGGGTCCAGTGCAAAATGAAAATACGGGTCCCTTGTTCAAAAATTCTTACTAATTTCAAGTCAACGACAGCAGAGCAGTAAACTGAGCGTGAGGCTCTTCTGAGTATGGGGCCCTGTGTGACCATACAGACTACACACCCATGTGATGTTAGCTGTCGTTACTACTTTTTCAGTTTCGTGTCCACAGACTCAGGAGTCCATGAGGGTGGGTCTTCAAATAAGAGGACAATGGAATAATAGAATCCTGGGACTCCAGGCTCTTGGAGATTGTAGAATTAGAGAATGACAGCTGCTGTCTCAAACCCTTGCTGGAACAGGACCCGAAAGGTTAGAAAAACTAAAAAAGAAGTTGGCAAGTACAGAGCATTGGAGCCGGAAACGGTCATCATCGTTTTACAGATGTGAAAGTTGAGCTGCAGAGAAGGGTAGTGACTTGTCTGGTATCCAGCCAGGTCCCCTTGCTCCCCATCACCCCTGAGGACAATTCTCCGGGTCCCTGGCTCTGCCCATTAAGCTGACAGGCCTCCCCTCTTCCTGGCGTCTCTGGCCCCTGAAGTGAGATTCTCTTTCCATTGTCCTTCTTGAGGGCTGACTTCTCCCAAGCCATCCTCTGCTTCTCTTAGCTGGGTGCCCCAGGAGAGCGTTACCAGTGCTGCTTAACTCCAATTATAGCTTCTTTAGAAAGAAAGAAAAGGGGAGAGGAGATCGAGGCAAACATTGACACTCTAAAGAGGCCCTCGTCAGCCTGTTATGAGTGCAAAGTTTGTTTTTTTGTTAATATTTTGTCTGCATGGCGTGCTGCAAATGAGAACATTCAGAGAGCAAATTGGTGGTGTATCTATTGCTGTTTGTTCCTCAGTAGCAGTAAGCCAGTAATAGCAAAGAAGCTGCTTGAAGTACAAGCTCAATTCCTCCTGGTTAAAGGGATCAGGGCTCTGTTCGGGGGCTGTGCTTTGTCAAGCAGATGCAGAGTGCAGCTCCAGGACGCCCAAGCTAATAGCATAATAGGATTGAGTCTTCTGTGTGCGCTCTGCATCCCTGGGGGTCCCTAGGAGCTGGGGGCCAGACTCTGAACTCCAGAGGCACACCCAGGCACCTAGCCCAGGCCCAGCCAACCCCTGACCCCACAGTTACCTAACTGAGGTCTCAGTGTGACACCTAAGAGGTACACCAAGAAGGGGGGGCATGGAGACCTCCTTGAGCAGAGGACAGGATGGACAGAGCATCAAGGTAGCCACCTGGATTCAAATCCCAGCACTGGCAGTTCCTGGCTGGGTGACCTTGGGCAAATGACTTAATCTCTCCATCCATGCCTCCATTTCTCCTATGTAAAATGGGTACAGTCATGAGCACCTACCACATAGGATTATTGTTGTTAGCTGCTGGCAGGTCATTTCCAACTCATGGCGACCCCATGTGTGTCAGAGTAGAACCATGCTCCGTAGGGTTCTCAAGGCTGTGAACTTTCAGAAGCAGATCACCAGGTTTTTCTTCCAAGATGCCTCTGGGTGGGTTCCAACCCTGACTTTTCGGTTAGTAGCTGAGTGCTTAACGATTTGTGCCACCCAGGGACTCTCACAGGATTATTATGAGGATTAAACTGAGTTAATACACAAGAAGAGCTCAGGACAGGGCCTGGCCCACGTAAGAATAAATGGATTTTATTGTTATTGGCAAGAGCATAAACCCTGGAGTCTGCAGCCCGTCTTTTGTTTTTAGTTTTTTATTGTGGTTATATATATATATATATATATATATATATGTATGTATGTATATAACACAACATTTGCCAATTCAACAGCTTTTACAATTGAGTGACGTGGGTTACGTTCATCATGTTCTGCCACCACCACCACTCTCCTGTTCCAGATTATCCCACCACCAATAACCGAAACTCAGTGTCCTCTAAGCAATGACTCCCCTTTCCCCTCTCCCTCCCGTGCCTGATGATGAGCTTTGATCTCTATACACTTGCCTGTTTCATATAAGTGGGACTATACAATGTTTGTCCTTTTGTGACTGACTTATTTCCCTCAGTGTGAAGTTTTCAAGGTTCATCCATGTTGTGACAGGCATTAGGACTTCATTTCTCTTTCTGGCTGAGTAATATTCCATTGTGTGGATCTACCATATTTTCTTTATCCATTCATCTGTTGATGGACATTTCAGTTGTTTGTAGCCTGGTCCTGACATGCTGTGTGACCTTGGGCAAGCCTTTTCAGCCCTGGCTTCTTCATCTGTCCAGAAACAGGGTGATACTCACGTCTAGGTTACAGAGTGGCTGTGGTGAGAACTGTTAGCAAGTTTTGTAAGCAGCACTGTGCAGATGCTATTATTGTGGCCCAGTTTGGGGCTTCATTGGAAATAGAGTAGTGAACTGATGGTGTGAGTGTGAACTATTACAACCCCTTGGAAAATAATTGTACAATGCCGCACTGAGTGGAAGATATACATACGCTTTGACCCAGCAATTCCACTCCTAGAAATGCACCCAAGAAAAATCCCAGTCCGTGTGCTCCAGAAGACATGTACAAGAATGTTTATAGCAATTCTGTTTCCAAGAGCTCCAAACCAGAAACCACTCCAATGCCTGTGGATGGGAGAACAGATGAACGTGGGGTACCACTCAGAACTAAAATAAATGATTCACACCGTGAAGGGGTAACACCAGGGAGTTTCTCTGTGGGCATGGAACACTCTTATATCCTAACTATCGTGATGGTTATTCAAATCTACACAAAACTTTGTAGAGCTATACACTGGGGGAAAGATATGAAAGAGTGCATATACAAACTGGTTATTATGGATTGAATTGTGTCCCCTAAAAGGAGATGTTGAAGTCCTGGCCCCTGTACCTGTGAATGTGATTGTGTTTGGAGAAATAGGTTTTTCATTGCAGATATTATCTGTTAGGTTAACTGAGGTCATATAGGAGTAGGGTGGGTCCTAATCCTAATCCCTTCTGAGTATGATTTACAGGAGAACAGACGGGGAAACATGCCCGGGGAAGACAAGACACCGCGTGAGGATGGAGGCAAGTACATCTATAAGCAGCAAAGGCATGCCAAGGATTGATGCAGCTATCAGCAACCAGGAGAAAGACATAGAGCAGTTCTCCTCTCAAAGCCCTCAGAAGGAATCAACGTGGCCGATAGCCTGATTCAGACTCCCAGCTTCCAGAACTGTGAGACAATAAATTCCTATTATTTTAAGCCACCCATTTTGTGAGTGTATTTTGTTTTGGCAGCCCTAGGAAACTAAAACACTGGTGAAATCTGAAAAAGGTCTGTCCCTGACCTATTAGTATTTTACCAACATCAATTTCCTGGTTTTGATCATTGTACTAAGGTTATGTAAGAGATTATCATTAGGGGATGCTGGATAAAGGGCCCCAGGGAACTCTCTGTACTATTTTTTGCAACTTTGTGTGAGTCCAACTATTTCAAAATAAAAATCTAAAATAATTTATTAATCACAGCACATGCAACAACATAAATGAATCTCAAAAATTGAATAAGGGAAGAAAGAAGAACACACACAGTAGGATCCTGTTTATGTTGAGTCCAAAACCAGATAAGCCCTACAACATACTGCTTAGGAAACTTATACATGCAGTAAATCACTAACAAAGAGCAAAACCTGGACTCTAAAGAGGGGCTCCCCTCAGCGGCAGGGAGGAGATATGAGGATATGAATGGGGAGGGGTCCCAGGACTTGGCAGCATGGGTAATATTCAATTTCTCAAGCTGAGTGATTGGGAGGCCTTGGTTTGTTCTGTTCTGCTTTATTATACCTTGTGTGTGTGTGTGTGTGTGTGTGTGTGCTGGTTGCCATCAAGTCGACCCCAACTCATGAAAACACCATGTGTGCAGAGTAAAACAGCCCCGTAGGGTTTTCAAGGCCGTAACCTTTCAGAAGCAGGTCACCAGGCCTTTCTTCTGAGGTGCCTCTGGATGGGCTTGAACTGTCAAACTTTCAGTCAGTAGATGAGTGCTTCACCTTTTGTGCCACCTGGGACTCCTTTATTATATCTTACACCTGCATTATGTATTTTATTTTATTTTACTTGTGTATACACATCTTGATAAAAGCAATTTTTTTTTTTTTTAAGAGCGTGGTTCTTAGAGTCAGAAAGGACTTGGTTAAGTGCTGGCTTTGCCACTGACACTTACCAGCTGAGTAACCTTAGCCAAGTCAATCCACCTCCCTGAGCCCCCTGACACCCACAAGGGCTCTGCAGAAGATGAAAAATGCAAATGTGTGCTAGCACAGCCCTGGAGTATACTAGGGCTCCAAACAGCCACTTCCACAGCCCCAGCACCTCCAATTTGATTTCATATCCCCTGGCCCCAGGGTCTTCCACATGGAACCATGGCAGGGAGACAGTCACGGTGGTGCCCTCCCCTGGGAAGAGCCCTCCAGCACCTTCAGCTGCCTGGGCCTCCCTTTTCTACAAGGACTTGGGGCAAGGCCTGCAGTGAACACTTGTCCCAACTGCACAGCCCTCTGAGGTCACAACTCATGTCTCTGAAGTTTTGTGCTGAGAGAGGGTAAGGCTACGCTCTCTCAACACTACCCTTCCTCAGCTTGTCTCCCCACCAGGAAGGAGAAGTCACCACGAGTTTCTTGGATTTGGGACACACACTGGGCCAGTTTGCTAGTGGGCAAGGTCACTAGGCCCTCTTCTACATTTCCCTTCCATGTGGAAGGGCCAGGGCCTTGTCCTCACTTTCTCTCTCTTCTCTGGTATATCCACATGGGTGCAGGCCTATGGGCTTTCTCTCATGTGTCTTCCTCTTCCACACAAAGTCAGAGCAAGGCAAGATTCAGATTTCAAGTTAGCCAGGTAATGAGGCTCTTAGACCTCATGCTTAGACCCTGTGGTCCAGCCCAGGTAACCACCATGTGAAGTTCACCTTCCGCATCCGTATCTCACCTAAAGATCTTGTCATATTATTGCTTTGAACATGTTAACTCTACCCCTCAGAAGGACAGCCTTGGTTTTGTGTTTATTTAAAGCCCAAACACCAAGTAAGACCAGCCCGACCACCATTCACCTCTCTTTACCTGCTCTTACCACACAGTCAGAGCTCAGTTACAAAACGTTTTTTACCACTTAGAATAAACTTTAGTCTTTTTTCCCCTGCTTTCAGCTCCCTAAGTATGTGTGAATATAAAATGTAAATATATGTAAATAGAATTCTGTGGTCATTTGTGTTCAGGATTTAGTATTTCCTCCTAGAGGGAAAAGTCAGGAAAGGAAAGCCCTGTAAGCACAGGCTGCGCTTCATTAAGAAGCGTGTTTAGGGTGGCGATCACTTTTCTCCAACCTAGACAAGCCGGCTGGAGCTGACCTTGGTACATCCTGAAATTTCATCAACTCCTTTTCTCCCCCAAAGAGCCTCTCCTGACCCCTCCCCCACCAAAACAGAGCCCCTTCCTTCCTGTTTCCCCGGGGATCTCCAGGGGTCACAAGGACTGCATGAAATACACTCCTTCACTCGGATCAGTAGGGCTCTGGGCTTCCAGACGGCTCTAAATGCCTGGCAGTCGGCCCGCCAGCACGTGATGGGGCCCCAGGTCATGAACATCAGGGCTGAAGGGCTGAAAGCTGAGTGTCGGGAGGGAGTGGCCACCGCCTGAACCCAGGGAAAGGAGCCCTTCTCCTAATTTTAGCAAAAGACACATTTTATACAGCTTTGTGTCATGGACAAAGCCCTTTCCAGATAATAGTAAACTGTTGTTGTTGTTGCTATTAGCTGCCATGGAGCTGGTGACCCCATGAGCAATGGCAGGAAACACTGCCCAGTCCTGTGCCATTCCCGTGAGCAGTTTCGGATCTGACGGTTGTGATCTACAGGGTTTGCACTGGCTGATTTTGGAAGTAGATTGCCAGCCTTTCTTCCTAGTCCATCTTTGTCTGGAAGCTCTGCTGAAATCTGTTCAGTATCAGGAGCAAAGTGTTCCCGGTTGGTGGCTGCACATGAAGTGCGCTGGCAGGGAATTGAACCAGGCTCTCCCTCATGGAAGGTGAGAATTCTATGCCCCAGTAATAACCACAATAATGCCAATCATCATGATAGTGATTTTTGGGTGCTTGCTATCTCCAGTAAGGCTGGAAATCATAAGAGCTATTTGTTGTTGTCTTGTACCCTGGAGTCAATTCTGACTCATAGCAACCCTACATGACAGAGTAGAACTGCCCCAGAGGGTTTTCTAGGCTGTAATCTTAACGGGAGCAGAATGCCGGGCCTTTTTTCCTGCAGAGCCACTGGTGGCTTTGAACTGCTGACTTTTCGGTTAGCAGCTGAACACTTAACCATTGTGCCACTAGGGCTCCTAATAGCTGTTTATTGGGTACTTATTAGATACTAACATTTATAAACGTTAGCATATCCAATTCTCACAATCACCCTATAAGAGAGGGCCTATTATTCTCCCATTTTACAGATGAGAAAACTGAGGCTCTGAGAGGCAGTCTCCCTTGTCCAAGAGCACCCAGGTGGTAGATCCTGGAGCCACACCTGGAGTCACATCCTTCTGGTCCAACATTCACCACAGAGAGGAGGTGTCAAAATGTTTGTTTCTGAGTTATCTCAACAAGAAAGCTGCCCCTGAGCCAGAGCCCTTGCCAGGAGACTCTGGGGCCCCTTCTTGCCCTCCCGCCCCCCAGCTTCCTTATCTATAAAATTCCAAGATTCCCAACCAAGACCCTTCCCAGCAAACTCCCATTAGAAGGCTGCCGCTTGCCAAACCCTCAGCACACAGATTATCCCAGCCTTTGAAATAACAGAAATATTGAAAATCACTCACAGACACCCCTTCTCCCCATCTGTGCCATCACTGCCTTTAGGGCCAGCTGGATGTCCTCAGGAGTCCCTGATGGTACAAACGGTTAACGCGCTTAACTGCTAACCACAAGCTTGGAGTTTCAGTCTACCCAGAGGCATCTTGGAAGAAAGTCCTGGAGATCTCCTTCTGAACAATCAGCCATTGAAAACTCTATGGAGCACAGTTCTGCTCCAACACACACGGGTTTCCATGAGTTGGAGCTGACTCAAGGGCAACTGGTTTGGGTGTCCCCAGTGCCTGGTTGTGTGGGGATATTCAGGGCTGCCATGTTGGTTTCACTCCAGGGCAGGACAGAGGGCATTTCCTCAGGAGGTAGAACCTCCTGGTGCTCGCAATTTACTAACCTCTCCCACCCAGAGTCAGCCAGCCGTGAGGGGGTGGGTGAGGGTGGTGGATGGGGTGGAGGGCCTGTTCAGCCTGAGCGGCGAAGCCCCCTTCAGCTGGCGGGACATCAAAACCTGCACAAAACGCTTCCATGTGGTGCCAGCCCTCGGCCTGTGTCCTTCACATTGGATTAATCCGCGGGCTGCTTGGACAGTCATGTCCTCACAACTCTGCTTTCATGTATGCCCACAATTTCAATGTCATCGCACAAAATCAAGGCTAATTGTGAACAGACCACCCCGTCCCCCTTAGCTGTCTCCCCTCCCCTGTCCGCCTTCCCTACCATCCACATCTGGATCCCACAATCTCTCCCGGGGCCTCTGAGACCTGCTCAGGCTGCGGACCCTACAAAGTTAACTCGATTTCCCCCACCCTCCTCCCAGCCTCCTGAATCTATACGTTGGAATTTTCTTTTCTTTCCTTTGCCGTTAACCAAGACTACCATTTTATATGTTCCATCTTTCTGGGCTTTCTCCAAGTGAAGAATGAATCGCTGGCAAAACTAAGGGAAACTCACCCTCGATTCACCCGAGTAGAATATCCCCCCTCTTCCTGCCAGTCTTATCCCCCACAGGTCCCCCTGACACGCCCCATATTTCACATATGCTACAATGCAGCATATCACAATGCAGTAATATACTCACCCACGGGGCACGGGCTGAGTGACATGTTACTCACAGCGAAGGGGAAACAGTCCAGTTTGATAGGGCTCCCCAAGCTGAGAAAAGGAATTTGGTGCAAGAGAAATGAAGGTGTCTGCCTTCCTTGAAGAATTCCAAAGGAGGTGTCTTTGTTTGGTGAAGAGAAGGAGAGAAGCTAGGAGCACTGCCCCTCAGGAGTGGGGATGGTTGGCCCCCAAGAGCCCGGGGATCTATGGAGAGAAAGGGCCCTGGAGACAGGCAGTGGTTGGGGGAGGGTCTTGAGCATTGGTTAATGTCAACTGTATACCTTCAAGGCCCCCAGAGCACCCCAAAAAGGAAGTCTTTGAGTTGTAATGACCCTTCCTCTCCATCCAAAAGTCATATAGCTTCAGAGTCCAATGGAAGCTCAGAGACCACCTAAGTGCCCATTGTACAGAGGAGAAAGCTGAGGCCCGCAGGGAAGAGAATGGCTTACCCACGTTGAAGAGAAAGGGGTTCTTTGGGCCCAGGAGGGTCTTTGTCTGATATTGCTTGTTGGAAAAGATGAAAATGAGCAGCAGCAATGGCCTGTAGGGGAGAGGCCTAAGAGGGGACATGAGTCTCTGAGTTTGGGTCTGACCAGCTCTCAGCAAACACTATTCAACAACGAGGCTAGTAACCCCAGGCAGGGTCACTAGGACCAGGCAAGATGTGTGCCAAGGCTTAGCAGAAGAGCAGGTCCAAGGAAAGGAACCTGGACTTGGAACCAGAGCCCAACCTCCTTCACACACTCGCCTTAGGGCCATGAGCAGTGATGTAACATCTGCACAATGAGATTCGCTTCCAACACTCTCCATAAGACCAGCCCTGTCCTCTGAGCACGTGCCTGATGCCAGGGAGTGAGTGACCCAGGTGCTTTACTGGAATTAACCCAACTTAGCCCTAGCGCTATCCTGGACTCTAATTATCCCCGTTACCCAGGTGCAGAAACTGAGGCTCCAGCACGCAGGAGGATACATGAGAAGTCAGATTCAAATTCAAAATCCAAAGTGATTAGGGAAATGACTAAAAGACTAAGCGAATTATTTAATAAGCCAATTAATTAATAATGTAGATATGCCCTTCTTCCGGCTCTAGGGCACATTTTGCTTTTCCTCTGGCTGTGAAATGTGGGGCTGGAGGGGGACCCTCGCTTCATTCCTAAGGACTCCAGAAGGGAATTGAAACGCACACTCTCCCCTATCATTCCCATCTGCCAAGAATAAGGCCGAAGCTACTCGGACAAATGAAATTCTGACAAAGCGTGTCACAGGCTTGAAGCATCTGTCACCAACCGGGGGACGGCACACAGCTGAATCGGGAGAAGGGCCACGTGCTTTCGAATGACAATCACACGTACGTTAGGCTGACTTTCCCTCTGACCTCCTCGGCAGCTCCGAAGGGCTTTTCCTATAAATATCCCCCAAATAGTTTACCTTAATAAAAGTGCCTGTAATGGAGACTGAGTTAATTTGAAATGGTTTCCTAGGCTGTTTGTCTTGTTGGCCAATTGCTGGGTGATGGTTGAAAAATACTGCCCATGGGGGATGGGGACCTATGGAGTCGGGCTACTTCAACAGCTCATGGGTTGAGGTAGTGTGACAAGTCTAAGATGGTGATTTCAGCCTGCCCTGAACTTGACCTCAGGCATGCTCAAGGGCCAAGCTCCCATAATCCAACCTGTTTGTTCTGGGGTTCTAGGAACGGGAAGTGGGTGACCTAGGTGTCCACTTTACAGATGTAGGAACCGAGGCACAGAAACAGGAGACAGCAAGCCGATGGTCTGTAGGGCCAGAAATTGTGTTTTCTTTTCCTGAACACTTATTTGCTTGGCACTGTGGATGCAAAGTTAAATAAGTCGCAAGAACTCTGGGGCTCTAACACACACTTATTAGAAAGAGTAGGGGCTTCAAAGACAGAAAGACTTGAATTCAAATCCCGTATTGAGAATTACCATTGTTGGGGCAACTGTGCATTTTGAGTGCCTTCCAACCTAGGGGATTTAATCTTCCAGCACTGTATCAGCCAATGTTCTGTTGTGATCTGTAGGGTTTTCCTTAGCTAATTTTCGGAAATCGATGGCCAGGCCTTTCTTCCTGGTCAGTCTTCCTAATCAGTATTAGTCCAGAAGCTCTGCTGAAACCTATCCACCATGGGTGACCCTCCTAGTATTTGAAATACTAGTGACATAGCTTCCAGCATCATAGCAACACACAGCATCACAGCAACTGCAGTACGACAAATGAACACTTCTATGTATATACCCAAAGACTTGAAAGCAGGGACTCAAACAGATAGCGTACACCAATGTTCACAGCAGCATTATTCACAGTAGTCGGCTGGTGACAACCTAAATGTCCATCAACAGATGAACAGATAAACAAAATGTGGTAGAGTCACACAATGGAATACTACTCAGCCATAAAAAGGAATGAAGTCCTGATCCATGCCACAACATAGATGAACCCTGAAAACATTATACCAATAAGTCAAGACACAAAAGGACAAACATTGTACAATCCCAGTTAGATGAAATTTCTAGAATAAGCAAATACATAGAGATAGAAGTTTATTGTTGGTTACCAGGGGTTAGGGGAAGGGGGAATAGAAATGACTGCTGAAGGGGTACTGAGTTTCTGTGGGAGGTAATGAAAAAATGTGGAAATAGTAGTGATGGTCACACAGCATGGTGAATGCAATTAATGTCATTGAATTGTGCATGTAAAAGTGGCTGAAATGATAAATATTTTGTTATGTATATTTCACCACTATAATGAGCGGTCGATACAGGATTTTTAAAAACCACCTTAATTTTAGAATAGTTTTAGATTTACAAAAAATTTGCAAAGATAGTACAGAGAGTTCCCACAGACCCACACCTAGCTTCCGCTATTAGTAACTTCTTACGTTAGTATGGTACGTCTGTCACAATTAATGCACCAATATCGAGGATACATTATTGTTAACTAATGTCCATACTTTATTCAGATTTCTTTAGTTTTCCCCTCATGTCCTGTTTCTGTTCCAGGATCTCATCCAAACACCAAAACCAAACGCATTGCCATCGAGCCAATTATCGGCCACTTGCTGGCTGGATGACTTGCAGGATGTTGCTTAACTTTTTTGCATCTCAACAAGAAAAGCAGTAATATTTCATAGGAGGGCTTGGGGGTCAGATGGTTTTCCATGGAGGATATAAAGGCCTCACCCAGAGGGAGACCTCACCAAGTGCAAATTCCCTCCCAGGATTCTTAATCCAGCGCCTGTTCCTTTTCTCCCGGCCCCTCTGCCTTCCGGTTTGCTGAGGCCTGAGCCTCCCCCAGCCCGGCCCTGGCCCCGCAGATGAGGCAAATGAGGGAAACATTAGGCTCGCCAGCGATTGTCTGCACAGCCGTGTTTATGTTTGCAATAAAAGCAAGCAGGTGCTGGCAATTTAACTAATCAGGTACCATCCCGGCCCCAGACGCTGCTGTGCTGCTGCTCAGCTTGGGCTAATCGCCGCTTGGCCTTCCCCGGCCTGCAATTAGCCCAGTCCCTCAGCCCTGCACACGGCTCGGATTACCGCCACAGGATGGATGGGTGGACGAAGGGGCAGTCCCTGGGCCAAGACCAGGAGGCATGGGGCTGAGATATCCTCAGGCCCATCTCATCGGCAACACCAAAGCGGGCCTCTCTTTCTTTCTCTGGAACCATGAGCTCAAGCCTGCTCGAGGGGTGGGGTCTGTCTGGGGTTTCCACAAAGGATGATGAGCAATTTCTTGAAGTTGTACAGCCCCCAGGCCCTCAGGCAAACCCTAGTCTGAGCCAGGCTGTTGTTAGGTGCCCTCGAGACAATTTCAACTCATAGGGACCACATGTGACACAGGAGAACTGCTCCATAGGGTTTTCTTGGCTGTAATCTTTAAGGGAGCAAATTGTCAGGTCTTTCTTCTGCAGAACCGCTGGGTGGGTTTGAACTGCCAACATTTCGGCTAGCAGCTGAGTAGTTAACCATTGCACCACCAGGGCTCCTTGGGTCAGGCTACGTCTCCAAATCTGGAATCTGACAGAATGATTTCCAGTGCTTAGCACAGGCCTCCATCCAGGTGTGTGACCCCAGACACACCCTATCAGCCACTTGAGCCTCAGTTTCCTCATCTGTCAAATGGGCAGATTAGACTAGCCCAGGGTTTGTCAGCCTTATTAGCCTTGGCTCTATTGACATTTGGGGCTGGAAAATTCTCTGCAGTGGGGGACTGGCCTGTACTTTGCAGGATATTTAGCAGCATCCCTGGTCTCTACCTACTATATGCCAGTAGCATCCTCCCTCCACTCATGATAACCAGAAAAGTCTCCAGACATTGTCTAATGTCCCCTGGGGGGCATCATTGCCTCCAGGTGAGGACCACTGGACTAGAGAGTGGGTCTCAACCCGGGCTGTGCGTTAGAACCTCTTGGGGGGTCTTTGAAAGTGTACCGAGGCTCTGTTCTCAGCCCCAGATATAATTGTCGAGGGTGGGCTGGGGCCCCAGTACTGTAGTTTTTAAAAGTTCCCCAGAGGATTCTAATGACCCACAAGGGAGCTAAAAGATCTGTGAGGGCCACCCCCCTTTCTTCTGTCCTCTTTGCAGAAGCTCCATCAGCCTCCAGCGGCCGGGTCCAACCCCATGCCCCTCCACCTGCACTGCAGGCCCCCCAGGATGGCCCAGGATAGTCCCCACCCCACCTCATACGTCGTCCTTCTATTTCTCTTAGTAGACATTATTTAACCAATTCCTAGTTGACCGGAATCCAATAAAATACAGCCCCTACAACACTTTTACGGCTAATTGGTTTGACTAGTACATTGTAAGTGTGTGAAGTGACCTTAGTGACGAACAGCAGGGACCTTGTTAACCTTTCCATGGAGCTTAGTTCATTTGTGTGTCCCCCGCAATGCCTGTCCTGCCTCTGGGGCACCCCCTCTTACCCACAGAGGGGACTCCAGCCCCTAGAGCTCCCGGTTCCTCTCCAGGAGTAGGGCACCCCAGGCCCACAGCACCCTGGCAACCCTGGGCTCTGATCTTGTCCTCCTGGGATGGAGTCCCACCGGGCTGGCCCTGGCCTCCTCCCGGCCTTCCCTTCTCCATTCCTCCCCTCTTTCTTGCCTCCCTCCCTCCTTCCCCCTCCCTGTCTCTCCTCCTCCCTCCCTCCTTCCCCCTCCCTGTCTCTCCTCCACCCTCTCCCCATCTTCTCCAGCCACTCTGCCATCCAGGCTGTTCCTTAGACATGCCAGCCTCTTTCCCCTCCTGCAGCCCTCATCCATTCCTTTTCCTCCACTTAGGAATCTGTTCCCAGCCTCTCTGCCAGCTTAATGCCTCTTCATCCCTCTGAGCTCAGCTCAAGATCACTTCCTCAGGGAAACCCTCCCCGATTGACCCTGTCACTAACTCTCTCTTAGCACAAGCAATTTCCTTTAGAGGACTGATCACTGTAATTAAGTACATTTGTCCGTATAGTTGTCTGTCTCCCTGAATTTCACTGCAGCCCCTGGGGGCCAGCCACTGATCTGTCTGTTCAGTCCTGGCTGTGGAGCACAGTAGCAGAGAGCACAGTTCTTAGAGTCAGGCATGTGCGGGATGTGGACAAAGCTGTGGGTGCCAGCCTGGCTGCTCCATGCAAAAGTCTGGAAACAGCCATCATGTCTCTTTGTGTTGGGCTCACTCCAGGAGTCGCGATGCCTGCCATACAGGGGAATGCTGGGCTACCTTTGTTCGCCAGCATGGGACACCGCTGACCGGGGCTAGCTTTCCACCAGAGGACCTTGAAGACAGTTTCAGTAGTTATTATTGGCAGATGTTACTCTTCAAGACTGAGCTTTTATTTTCTGTCAAAGGAATGCAGGCACGTAGGTAAAAAAAGCAGGTGAGACTCACAGATTTTGAGCCCAGATGAGTGATTCCCTACCGGCCCCTGCCCACGCCTCCAGCTGCCCCCAGGAGGACTCCTTTTAGCCGTTTCTTAACCAGGTATGTCTGAATCATGTGCATATTGCATGTTTAGTACTTCCGTATTCACTACATTAAAATATTATATGTATATATGTTTATACAGGAGATCTCTGGGTGGTGCAAAGGGTTAAGCACTCAACTACTAGCTGAATACTAGCTGAAAGGTTGGCAGTTTGAACCCACTCAGAGGCACCTCGGAAGACAAGCCTGGTGATCTGTTTCTGAAAGGTCACAGCCTTGAAAACCCTACAGGAAAGTTCTATTCTGTAACACACAGGGTTGCCATGAGTCAGAATCGACTTGACAGCGACTAACAACAACATATTTGTATATACATAAAGGTAGTCCTCAACTTACAGTCGGGTTCTGCTCAGATGACTCCGTTGTAAGTCGGTTCTACGTAAGTCGAATACTTTTTTTTTTTTTTAAGTTTTCATTGTTATTGTCATTTATTATCAGCAAGGAGCCCTGGTGGCTCAGTGCTTAAAGTGCTCAGCTGCTAACCAGAAGGTCAGCAGTTTGAACTCACCAGTTGCTCCTCGGGAGAAAGATGTGGCAGTCTGCTCCCATAAAGATTACAGCCTTTGGAAACCCTATGGGGGAGTTCTATCCATGTCCTATAGGGTTGTTATGAGTTGGAACTGACTCGATGGCAGTGGGTTTTATTATCAGTATCTTTATAAATCTGATCTTTGAATATCTGCAAGTGAAAATCCGAGAATGATAGCATTAGCAAATCACCAGCTACAACATTGCATGCAATGCACATAATTAATGATAAGATGTACAAAAAAAAAAAGTACAGTCGTAAGCGTGGTCCATTGTAACTCGAATATATCGTGAGTCAGGGACTACCTGTACACACAGATATATGTATGCACCCCCGGTGGCACAACGGTTAAGCCCTTGGCTGCTTACCAAAAGGTCAATGCTTTGAACCCACAAGTAGCTCCATGGGAGAAAGACCTGGCAATCTGCTCACATAAAGATTACAACCTAGGAAACCCTACAGGGCAATTCTGCTCTGTTATATGGGGTTGTTAATGGTTGAAATTGACTTGACAGAAAGTATATATATATATATTTTTTTTTTTTTAAAGAGGCTTTAAAATCCAACAGACACTGAATTTGATGCCTGCCTGGATGCTTCCTTGTTCTGTGGTCCTGGTCCAGATTCTTGACCTCTCTGAGCATCAGTTTCCTCAGCTGTGAAATGGGGATAAGGATGTCCTACCTCCATGCCTGGCACTTAGGGGAAAAAAAAGTGGCACTTAGAAGGCATGAAAAGAACAGTTCCCTTTCACTGATGCTCTCAGCACAGGAGACTGGATTGCCGATGGCAGAGAGGCCGGCAAGGGTAGGAGACAGGAACGAGCAGAGGGCCCATCTGACGGACATTCTGCTGTTGTTGTGAGCCCAGATTTCTCCTGCTGAAAACTCCCCAGACCAATGTGAGCTCCTGAGTAAGAGACAAATGTCGTGGGCAGCATCTAGGGTCCCCAGCACCTGGCAGCCCCGTCTTCCTGACCTCCTGTCTCCCCAGTCCATGTCATACCCTAGTTTTGGCCTCCACCCTTCCCTTTGACCTTGTCCTGAGCTTTCCCCATGACCCCTTTCCTCTCAAAGCCAACCCAGCTGAGAGGACACCTCCTCCAGGAAGATGCCCATGATGTTCTCAGCCTTCCTTCCCCCTCCACCACCTGGGGGACCCCACAGCTCAGAGACTTGTCAGTTAAGTTCTCCTGCCCACCTCTGGGTTTTCCCAGCACCTGAAGGCCTCAGTACAGAGACCTCTGCTATTCCCTCCCACCTCCTGGCCCCACAACAGAGTGAGGACTTACTAGGGCGACAGCCAGTGTGTGTCAATGGGAGAGGAAAGTCCCATGTGGTGTCCATGTGGGGTCAAATGCCTCTTCTGAGAAAACCCGTCAGAATTCTGGGCACTTCTTTCCTGCCTGCCACCATTCCCTCATTCAGGCAGCCACCTAATGTTTGTTGAGCATCTGCCATGTACTTGACACTGTCCTGGGGGCTGGGGATGAATCAGCTCTTTATTCATTGCTCCAGACACAAACATCTGATAAGCACTTACTATGTGCCAGGTAAGGATCCCTGGTGGCACAGTGGTTAAGCACTTGGCTGCTAACCGAAAGGTCAGCAGTTAGAACCCACCAGCCACTCCGTGGGAGAAAGATGTGGCAATCTGCTTCCATAAAGATGACTGCCTTGGAAATCTTATGTGGAGGTTCTACTCTATCCTATAGAGTCACTATGAGTTGAAATCAACTCAATGGCAATGGGTTTGGCTGTGCCAGGCTTAATGGACTCAAATATACCAATGATCATGAAGACGGTGCAGGACCAGGCAACATTTTGTTCTATTATACATAAGGTTGCCGTGAGTCAGAGCCAACAACTTGTGCCAGGCAGCATAGGTGCAATGGTTGCAATGCAGACAGCCCTGCCCTCTCAGAGATGTTATCAATCATGTCTAAGAAAGAAGGCTCTTTTCTGATGCCTGGTACAGAGTCAGAGCTCAAGATACAATTGCTCAGTTGAATGTTGTTAGGTTACTGTTAAGTGTAGTCGAGTGAGCTCTGGCTCATAGCAACCCTATGTACAATAGAACGAAACACTGCCTGGTCCTGCACCATCCTCACAATCATTGCTATGTTTGAGCCCATTGTTGCAGCCACTGTGTCAATCCATCTCTTTGAGGGTCCTCCTTTTTTTCTCTGACCTTCTACTTTACCAAGTATGATGTCCTTCTCCAGGGACTGGTCACTCCTGACAACATGTCTAAAGTATTTGAGACAAAGTCTCACCATCCTCGCTTCTAAGAAACATTCTGACTGTGCTTCTTCCAAGACAGACTTGTTGGTTCTTCTGGCAGTCCACAGTACATTCACTATTCCTCACTGAATAGAAAGTGCTTATTTCTACCTTGTGCAAATTATATTCAAACGGATGACAAACTGATCATAAGCTTTTATCGAGTGCCAACTGGTGCACGCCACTGTGCTGGACCCTGGACACGTGTGATCTCAGCTCATCCTCAGGACAGCCCCCAGAGATAACATCAGCCTCCCCATTTTACAGGTGAGGAAGCTGAGGCTCAGAGAAGCCAATGCCCAAGGTGACCCACATAAAAACTGATAGATAACCTATTGCCATCCAGTCAATTCTGACTCATGGCAACCCAGTGTGTGTGTCAGAGTAGAACTATGGTCTATAGGGTTTTCAATGGCTGATTTTTCGGAAGTAGATTGCCAGGGCTTTTCTTCTGAGGCACCTGTGGGAGGACTCGAGCTTCCAATCTTTCGGTTAGTAACCAAGCGCGTTAACTGTGTATACCACCAAGGGTGAAATGCAAAAACAAGTCTCTCTAATGTCTGGGTTCCTTGCTGTACAATGGTTGTGATTCTTTTCTTTCTTGGGACATTCATTTCTGTATTGAGAAATTATTGCCAGCTTTCTGGCTGCCTTGGGGATGAACTTCCTAGGTGTTTGGGTGGACTCCCAGGTTAAGGGAAATAAAGCTCAGAGATCCCCAGAAACGGGTCAGAGGAAAGGACAGGCAACACACAGTTGTGCCCACAATTCCAGGGATTATACTGGAAAAGGAGAAACTAGCGTGCCGGGCAGTCTGGAAAAGTCTCCAGAAGGAGGTGGTCTGAAACTAAGCACCCCAGAAAGCAAAGGTGGGCCTCATGGAGTCACAGAAGAAGAGGGACGGGCAGACAAATGGAACAGGCCGGTCCAAGTGGAAGTGAGCACCCCGTCATGGGGGGATATCCAAGCCCTTGTCAGAGCTCCCAGAGTGGCAACTCCAGATTTATAAATTGGACTAACAGAAATAATGGTATTTATTGATTATAACCACCCAGCCAAAGAGGTATTATTATGTGCGCCTTACAAACAGGGAAACTGAGGCTCAGAGAAGCTAGGCGACCTGTCAAGTAGCCAAGTCCCAAGTCCACAGTCTAGCTCCCAAACCATGCTCTGAACACTCCACTTGATATGAGCCGTGAAATTCCCATCAGCCCTTAATGTTTGTGTAATCTGCTCACTGTGGGCTGGGAAAGGGAGACTCAAGTTCAAGCTGTGTTGAATGGAGGGCACCTAGGAGGCTATAGGGCTAGACCACAGGCCTTTGTAGACCATGGCAGGGACTTGGAAACTGTAGGCCCGGAGGGGCCTCGAACCACAGAAGAGACCAGGTTCAACTCTGTCCCAAAGGTCCCCTTTTACTGCTAGATTTCTGGGGAGGGGTGGGTAACTGCTGCTCCCCACCCTGGAGAGGCCTCTGGGAGCACTGGCCTCCCTGTTCAGCTCGCCTAACGTTTTCTATTTAAATGCAAATTTTGACTTTTCACTTGGCAGCTAGCAAAAGTTTTTTGCGCTGGAATGAGGGTCAAGATAATAATTTATCCACGGGCCTTTTTCTAACAATTATTATTTGTTCAAGGAAGAGGGTGGAGGCCCCAGCGGCAGGGGAAGGGGCTCAACACTAGTGCATGGAGCAGCCTGCAGGTGTTGGGGGCACAGGCCAAGGCCCTTTCCCTAAGGACCCCAGCCCGAGCGTGCAGAAAGGGAACGGGTATTCACTGAGCCCGAGCCCTGTGCTGAGGCTTGGGTAGGCCTGAAGACTCCTTAATAAGTCTTAATAAGAAGATTTTGTCTCAGGGAGCTCCCAGTCTGCACAAAGGGACAGAACGGGGGCAGACAATGACAGTACAGAGTGCCACATGCTCTGCACTGGGCTGTACGCACAGATGAGGCTCCTGACCCAACGGTCTGGGAAGGCTTCCTGGAGGAGGTAACCTGTTCACAGTCTTCAAAACTAATGAAGCCATTGTTCACAATAACAAAAAGATGGAAACAACCTAGATGGCCATCAACAGACGAATGGATAAACAAACTGTGGTACATACACACAATGGAATACTACCCAACAATAAAGAACAATGATGAATCTGCGAAGCATCTCGCTACATCGATGAATCTGGAGGGCATTACGCTGAGTGAAATAAGTCAATCACAGAAGAACAAATATTGTATGAGACCACTACCGTAAAAGCTCATGAAAAGGTTTACACAGAAAAAGAAACGATCTTTGATGGTTACGAGGGAGGAGGGGTGGGGATGGAAAAACACTAAATAGACAATAGATTAAGTGGTAACTTCCTTGAACGGTAAGCCAGTACAGCTTGTCCAAGGCAAGGTCATGGAAGCTCCATAGACACATCCAAACTCCCTGAGGGACTGAATTGCTGGGCTGAAAGCTGTGGGGACCATGGTCTCAGGGGACATCTAGCTCAACTGGTGTAGCATAGTTTATAAAGAAAATGTTCTACATTCTACTTTGGTGAGTAGCGTCTGGGGTCTTAAAAGCCTGCCACTGGTCTCACCCCTTAGGGAGCAAGGGAGGATGAAGAAAACTAAAGATACAAGGGAAAGATTAGTCCAAAGGAGTAATGGACCACATTCACCATGGCCTCCACCAGACTGAGTCCAGTACAACTAGATGGTACCCAGCTACCACCACTGACTGCTCTAACAGGGATCACAATAGAGGGTCCCAGACAGAGCTGGAGAAAATGTAGAACAAAATTCTAACTAAAAAAAAAAAAAAAAAAAAAAAGACCAGACTTACTGGCCGGACAGACTGGAGAAACCCCAAGAGTATGGCCCCCTGATACCCTTTTAGCTCAGTAATGAAGTCCCTCCTGAGGTTTACCATTCATCCAAAGATTAGACAGCCCCATAAAACAAAACGAGACTAATAGGGCACACCAGTCCAGGGGCAAGGACTAGAAGGCAGGAGGGGACAGAAAAGCTGGTAATAGGGAACCCAAGATCAAGAAGGGAGAGTGTTGACATGTCGTGGGGTTGTTAACCAACGTCATGAAACAGTATGTGTACTAACTGTTTAATGAGAAACTAGTTTGGTCTGTAAACCTTCATCTAAAGTACAATTAAATAAATAAATAAATAATGAAGCCAGGTGATTTCCATACTCTGCTGGGGGGCATGTCCACTGGTATCCTCTATGGTGGACAATTTTATAAAATAGGTCGATTTCAAAATGTATACATGACCTGGCAACTTCAATGCTAGAAATTTCTGCTACAGAGTTTCTCTTACACATGCAGAATGATGGATGTGCAAGGTTGTTCAGGGCAGCACTGGAAGTAATGGCAAACGACTGGCAACAACCTAGATACCCATCAATAGGGGACCAGATAAATAAATGATGGTGCACCCCGACAAAGGAATACTGTACAGCTATATAAGATTAAAGGAGCCCTGTCGGTTAAATGCTCAGCTGTTAATGGAAAGATTGGTGGTTCAAACCCACCCAGAGGCTCCAAGGAAGAAAGGCTCCTGAAGATCTGTTCCTGTAAAGATTACAATCTAGAAAACCCTATGGGGAAGTTCTACTTTGTCACATGGGATTGCTATGAGTCAGAATCCACTCAATGGAACACAGCAACATTTAAGATAAAAAACCAGTTGCCATTGAGTCGATTCCGACAAAGCCCTGGTGATCTCCTTCCAAAACCTCAGCCATTGAAAGCCCTATGAAGCACATTTCTACTCGGACACACATGGGTCACCAATGGTAGCACTTGACTTGATAGCAACCGGTTCTGGTCATATAAGATGACTGAGGAGGTGTTTTATTTACTAATATGGAAAGCTCTCCAAGATACGGTAAGTGAAAAAAATGCAGTGAGCTTGCTACAATTTTTGCAAAAGACAGGGTGGATAATACGTGTAGGTATTTGATTATATTACACAAAATATCTCTAAAAGGACTCATCAAAATTGAACACATTGCTTGCCAGCGAGGCAGGGGTTAGCGTCTGGAGGGCAGAAGTAGGAGGGAGCTTTTTTCGGTGTTCACTTCTCTGTATCTTGTAAAGTTTGATCCATCTAAATGGGATCCTAATTCAAAAACTGAATTAAAAAGGGGTAGGGGGGTCCCTGAGTGGGGAAGCAGTTAACACACTTGGCTGCTGACTGAAAGGTGGGAGGTTCGAGACCACCCCAAAGCACCTAGGAGGAAAGGCCTGACAATCTATTTCCAAAAAACTCAGTCATTGAAAACCCTATGGAGCACAGCTCTATTTTGACACACATGGGGTTACCATGAGTCAGAAGTGACTCAAGGGCAACTGAAAAAAATATGAGGATCAATCTAGCTATCAGGAAGACGGCAAGAGTCCCAAGTAGAAGGAAGAGTAATGCAAAGACTGGGCATATCTTTGTGCGGCGAGAGAATATGGATGGCCTAGAACCTGCAAAGAGAGGCTGGGGAGGGGTTGCTGAGGCAGGAGAGGTTGGCCCAGCTCACTGGGTGACAGCAGTCAGCCATGGGGGTGTCGGTGGCCAGCCAGCTTTGCAGTTTGAAAAGTTGAATCTGGAGGAAGGACTTGGAGAGGGAAGGAGGGAGGCGGGGAGGCCAACGAGGAGGCTGCTGTAGGCACACACTCATTGCACTGAAACTCTCATAACACTCCCATATATCGATGAGGAAAGTGAGGCACAGAGAAGTTAAGTAACTTGCCTAAGGTCACAGAGCTTGGCCGGGGCAGAGTTGAGATTAGAAAGTAGTCTGTTCCATGCTGCAGCCCTTTGTCTCCTACTGGCCCAGGACCCACCTGGAGAGGGACTTTGCTGCCAGTCAGCAATCTTAGTCCCAGGCATTTCTGTGTGTGTCCCTAGCAGGCCACTGCCCTTTCATAGCCTCACTGTCCTCAGCTGTGGAAAGGGAGGGTCATGCCTTCTCAGCTGGTGTCACTGGGTTGTTGTGACCAGCAAAGGACTGAAGGTGGGGAAAAGGCTTTACAAACTGTAAAGTGTTGTGCCCCGGGGTCAGCCTCCTCCCCTTTGAGTCGATCTTTCTGCCTCCAGTGTTTTTGGAGCAGGTGCCCTGGAGGGGAGGGAGTGTCACATCTACACTGGACCAGTGGCTTCTCCCCAGTCCTGACTGGCACCCCCACAGCTTCAGGATGAAGCTCCTCTGCGTGTTCCCCCCAAGCCACCAGCTGGCCTAACAGAGGGCTCAGCCACGAGTCTTTGCACAGGTCCCCAAGAAAGCAGAGCCTGAGACAAGGACTTGGGGGCAGATGGTTTATTTGGGAGGTGAGCCCGTGAAAGAGCAACGAGGGAGTGGGGGCAGTGAGACAAGGAAGGAGGGACGGCCAGGAACAGGGTCTAGACTGTCGTCCAACCATTGATTCCCATTCCCCACTGATTGTACCCCATAATGCCAGGCTGTACCTTTAAGGCTGAAGGACCTTAAAGATCCGAGGCAGAACAACACCTGAGCAACACCTGTGCTCAGGTGAGGCATTGCCCTCCTGCCCAGAACTGTCCACTACAGCTGGCCTGAAACCAGGGGTGGGCTGAGGGCATGTGAGCAGGGTACACAAAGCTCCATTACAGCCTTGGATTTTGTGCCTGTGTCACCCCCAGACCCTCTTCTCTGAATTCCCTGGACTCAACTAGAAAGCAGGAGGCAGCCAGCAGAGTCACCCCAGTAAAGACAAAGCTGGAAACCCGATGTCAGGAAGGACTAGTCCCAGAGAGGAAAGATAACAAAGTAAAAGCTAAACCCTCCTACCTCAATGGAGTCCCAAGGTGGTGCAAACGGTTAACATGTTCGGCTGCTAACCAAAAGGTGGGAGGTATGAGTCCACCCAGAGGTGCCTCAGAGGAAAGGCCTGGAGGTCTACTTCTGAAAAATCAGCCGTTGAAAACCCTCTGGAGCACAAACAGTTCTGCTTTGACACACATTGAGTTGCCATGAGCCGGAGTCTGCTCGATGGCAACTGGTTACCACAATGAGGGGGTGGCGGGGACTGGGGTGAGCCACTCAGGGTGGGCTCTGTCCCATCATCCCCAGCCTCCGAGTGGGGTCTTCGTGTGTCCACCTGAGACTCCACCTTGTCTGCCCACACTCACAACAGCCTCCCATTCTCTGAGCCCATTCAGGCTATGTCCCCATTTTGACTAACAGCCACCCAAGTGGTTACAAGTAGCAGCAGCAGTGGCTTGAGTTCACTCCCCACTTCTAACAGTGGCATGAGAAACCAAACCCATAACAGTGGCTCTTGCAATCTCAAGACCATCGACAGGGTCTCCTGTGGTTTACCCCTGAGTCTCTTACCCACACGCCAGCCCACCCTCCTTATTCACCATACCCGTCATGTCACTGAAACAAGTCTTCCGTTTCCCACCTCAGGGCCTTTGCACTGGCTGTTTCTTCCCCTGGAATTCTTTTCCTGCAGCTTTTCTCACCCTTCCTTCTTTCTCATCCTTTGGGTCTCAGATGAAACTTCTCCTGTTCAGACTGGCCTTTCATATCAGTTAGCTACTACTATCAAGTGGCATCACTAGGGGGATGTGGGGGATGCAGACTGCACCAGGTGACACTGTCAGAGGGGGTGGCACCAAAATGACTGTCTATAAAATTTTCACGTAGTGTTTCAGCAGAAATTTGTTATGTTTTATAAAAGTATCCTTGCAGTTACTCATAACAACAAAAACATTTTTTGTAAGCCCAGCTTACTTGTATCAATATACCTACAAAGCTAAAACTCTATGCTAATTTACTTTTTGAACCTTCTAATGCGCTCCGGTCAGAGCTGTCATTATTACCCAGTTACCATGACACTTCAAATCACACGGCTTTGCCTGCACTCGCTACAAACACGCACTGCTGCTTTCATTGCTGCCGGTGTTTTTATAGTCGCTGATTTTGTCAAATTTTCTGGTGTTTTAGCTACAATATAGTGGTAATTAGTATTTGTGAACCTATATCAATAACTTTTTTGAGAATGAGGCAGTAATTAAAGGAACAGAGGGAGTGATATACGGGAATTACAATTTACAAGTAATATTAGTACAAAAAACATCCTGTATGGTCTAGCACAGGAGGAAATCCGTGGGGGTGGGGGGTGACACAAGGAGTTACCACACTGGGTGACACCAACCCTCATCACTCCATGGACTGCATAACAAAACATCTCAACACTTGCAAGCAGCCATCCAAGCCACAACAACAAGTTTCCATTCACCTGGAGTAGCAGAGGAAGAAGGGGAGTCAGGAATTAGAGGAGAAAATGTTGCCTGCAAGAATATTTGCCTCCTGAGTTGGAAGACCAGAAGAACTGGATGGGACCTGGCTACCATTACTGAACATTTTGATCTAGAATTCTGTAGAAGAATCCTGATCCAAAGGGAGGGGAAAAAACAAAACAGATTTTTAGTGGAATCCAGACTTTCTGGAGCCATTGAGGCTGGATGAACTCGTGAAACTATTGTCCTGAGATAATCTTTAAACCTTAAACCTCAAACCAAAACTATCCCCTGAAGTCTGCTTTGAATCAAACAATAGTCTAGCTTAATTAGTAAAGTATATCTGCCTTGAGTATTGTGCTCTTTCAAAGAATGATCCATGAGGGATCAAACTGACAACAGCACCTCGAAAGGTTAGCTGAGAAGCTTAGGAAGTAGTGAGTTTATGTTAATGTGGTGGGATAGCTTGGAAAAGAAGAGTGAGAATGGTTGCACAACTTGAAGAACGTAAATAATGTCACTGAATTGTACATGTAGAATTTTTTTTAACGGTGTATCCTTTGCTGTATACATTTTCACCAGATAGATACATAGGTAGATAAGTAGGTAGGTAGGTAGATAGGTAGATAGATTCATGGATGGATGGATGGATGGATACATAGATGATAGATAGATAGATAGTGTCATAGATTGAGTTGTGTCCCCCCAAAATATCTGTCAGTTTGGCTGGGTCATGATTCCCAGTGTTGTATGATTGTGTCATCTGATGTGATTTCCTTATGTGCTGTAAACTCTATCACTATGATAAGATTATATGTGATCTCCTTATGTGTTGTAAATTCTTTCACTGTGATGAGGTTATATTGATGAGGTTGACAAGATCAGATAGTGTCTTAATGCAATCTGTTTTGAGGTATAAAAGAGAGAAGCTAGCAGAGACACAGAGGAACCTCATACCACCAAGAAAGTAGTGCCAGGAGCACAGCGTGTCCTTTGGACCTGAGGTTCCTGCACAGAGAAGTTCCCAGACCAAGGGAAGACTTATGTATCACGAGGAACTTCCTCCAGAGCCGACAGAGAAAGAAAGCCTTCTCCTGGAGCTGACACCCTGAATTTGGACTTGTAGCCTACTGGACTGTGAGAGAATAAACTTCTCTTTGTTAAAGCCATCCACTCTTGGTATTTCTGTTACAGCAGCACTAGATGACCAAGATAGATAGATAGATAGGTAGACAGATAAAAATTAAAATAAAGTAAAATAAAAAAAATCTCTGTGGCTTGAAACAGGAGGCATCTGTTTAGCTCACAAATTTGCAGGTTGGGCGGGCAGTTCTACTGATCTGGGCTGACCCAATAATCGTTCTTCATTTGAGGTCAGCTGGAAAGTCAGCTGAGTTCTGGCTGGTCTCCCTTGGCCTCAGCCGGGATGGCTAGTCTCTGCTCTATGTGCCTCTCATCTGCCAGCAGGCTAGCCCAGGCTTGTTCTCAAGCTGATGGTGGGTTTCCAGGAAAGTGAGTAGAAATGTGCAAGGCCCTTGGAGGCCTAGGATTGGAGCTGACACAACATCACTTCCACTACATTCTGTTGGCCAAAGCAAGTCATATGGTCTAGCCCAAGTTCAAAGGGGTAGGAAACACACTCCACCTTTTGAGAGAAAGAGCTGCAAAGTCACATTGCAAAGGGGAGTGGACACAGAGAGGAGTGATGAGTTGGGGACTTTTTGCAATCAACTTGCCCCCACCTTCCCTGATCACTCTATCTAGAGAAATCCCCCTGAAGAGTGTCACATCATCTATTTAATTTCCCTTGCTACCCCTAGTCCAACCTGTTATTATCTGGTTTAATTTAGTTGTTAACCTGTTCTTGTCTGTGTCCACCATGAGAATGTAAGCTCCCCCAGGGCCATAATTGTGTCCTGGCCTCCAGCACATGGTAAATTTTAAAAGCCAAACCTGTTGCCAATTCTGACTTACAGCAACCTCATGTGTTACAGAGTAGAACTGTGCTCCATGGGATTTGCTTGGCTGTAATCTTTATGGAAGCAGACCACCAGGACTTTCTTCTGTGGTGCTGCTAGTTGGGTTCGAACTGCCCACCTATAGGTTAGCAGCCAACTGCAAATTGCTTGTGCCACCCAGGGACCTTAGCACATACTCTGTACCCTGTTGCCCTCGAGTCAATTCCAACTCATAGCAATCCCTTATGACAGAGTAGAATTGCCTCATAGAATTTCCAAGTCTGTAATCTTTACGGAAGCACACTGCCACAACTTTCTCCCTCTAATCTTTCAGTTAGCAGCCGAGGCCTTAGCCATTGTGCCACCAGAGTTCCTATTTAGCACATAATAGAGGCTTAGAAGGAGCCTGGTGGCACAGTGGTTAACACGATTGGCTGATAACCAGAAAGTCCGCAGTTCAAACTCACCAGCAGCTCCACGGGAGAAAGATGTGGCAGTCTGCTTCTGTAATTACTACAGCCTTGGAAAGCCTATGGGTCAGTTCTACTCTGTCCTATAGGGTCGCTATGAGTTGGAATTGACTCGAAGGCAATGGATGGTAGCAGTAGCAGAGGGGTTAGGAAACACTGTTCTGCCCCCCTTCCCACCAGCACCAACACTTCTTCCCATCCTACGATGAGCAAAATAAGCCAGATCCACGCAAGCTTGGGGTGCTGGGTAGGGTGTGTGCGTCGGGGGGTGCTATCCCATCCTAGACATCCCAGACATTTCCTCTGGAAAGCAGGGGCTCGGGCCAGCCAGGACCACTCTGCTCCACCTCAGAGCCCCTCCTCTCTGGAGAGCGCGGCAAATCCTCCCCCACCCCCCGTCCTGGGGGCCGCTCTGAGGAGGCCGTTTCTTGCCTCATAATTGCATCTGAATGCAAATGGCCCTGCCAGTGTGAATGTATTAAAATCCGCGTAGTCAGCAATCACAGCAGAGGGGAGGGGCAGTGTGGAACGTGAAACACAAATGACTATCTGGATTATCGCTCCATCTCAGGGAGGCTGGGGGACGGGCCCCTTATTGTGTGCCTGGAGGGTTTCTTGCTTGGCTCGAGGAAAACGCTCCCCATTAAGGCTGAGCTCATCCTAGCCATGGAGCTGAGGCCCAAGAAGGCGGAAGGGCAAGACAAGGGAGGGTTTCCCTACAAAGGGGGGTCACCTGCCAGGAGGGGCTGATTTGGGGGCTGAAAGAGGGCAGTGGGCAGAACTCCAGTGGGCCACAGGGTGTGGGGCATTCTCACTCACCAACTCATTCATTCCCTCAGCATCCCCTGTGCACCCACTTGAGCCAGACACTGTGCTAAATCCTCTACTGAAAAGCTTTCCGGGGGCCCCCATAATGCCAAAGATCAAGTCCATAGTCCTCCAGGCACTTGTCGGGTCCTTTGCGACCCGACAGCTGCTTCCCTTGCCTCACCAGTCCCCCTCCCCCCACCTGCTCTCTGACAGTGGAGCTTAATTCAGGCCTCTGCTACTGTGTCACCTCCTGCAGGAAGTCCTCTCTGATTGGCCCCTGGACAACGGCATATCCCTGACCCCTTCCTCTGCTTCATATTTCTTCATAGCCCCTGACGTCATCATTTATATTTATATTTATTGGCTTTTGACTGCTAGTCTCCCCATTAAAACCATCAGTTCCATACCTGAGTGGTTTGGAGCTGGGTCCCAAACATTTGCGCATTTCCTGGCACATAACCATAAATGTTTGTTGAGTGGCTGAATCAGGATGAGAAGTGGCTGTTACTCATCACAGCTGCCCAGCACGGGTTGGTTTTAGAAGAGAGCAGGCTGTCATGTAACAACCCTTCAGTTCAGAATCAGGAGGTCAGTGGACAGAAGCCCCAGGATGAGGTCCAGGGACCGCCCCACTACAGGCCTGGCAGCTACGCGTCAATCCATTCATGCATTCTGGGGACACTGCAAGAGCCAGGCAGACACAGTGCCTGCCTCCAGGGGCTCACAGGCCATTGGAGAGGCAGACAATGATCAATTAAACCAACACAGAATGTAAGGTGCTAAGGGAGTCCTTGGATGGTCCAAACAGTTTAACGTGCTCAGCTGCTAACTGAAAGGTTGGAAGTTCAAGTCCACCCAGAAGCACCTCTGAAGAAAGGTCAGGTGATCACTTCCAAAAAATCAGCCATTGAAAACCCTATGGAGCACAGTTCTACTCTGACATACAAGGGGTCACCATGAATCAGTCAACAGCAACTAGTACTGGTAAGGTGCCGTAACAAGAGCTGGGAATGAGGGCATCGGGACAAGACAGATGCGCCACATCAGAAGGGTCTGGGCAGACTGGGGTGCGGGGGGGAGCGGAATCCAACCTACAGATTCAAGGGGTCCCTCTACTCTGTAAAGAAGATGGGCTCGAGGGGTTGGGGAGAAGCACGGAGCCCATCTAGAGGCCCCCACAAGCACAGGGCCAGAGGCAGGGCTGAGGCAATGAGATCTGGAGGGCTCGGGATGTTTTAAAAGGCAGAGTTGGCTGGACTCACTGGGGGACTGGGTATGGGGAAGGAAGGGGAGGATCCAAGGATGCCTCTTGGGTGTGGGGCCTGGTGATGGAGGTGAAAAGAGGCCTCCTGGGGATGGGGTGGCTCATGTGGGGGACAAAACAGGGAGGGCAGAGGCAGAACCGGTTATCACTGCGGGCACGTCAGCTGGCCACCTGGCCAGGACAAGCCTTCAACCCCATATGGTTCACCACTCCATCTGCCATAACACCCTCGCCAAGTTGTCATCCAGCTTCTGCTTACAGCCCTCCCATAACGAGGAGCTCACCACCCAGCCAAGGAGCATGTTTCCCTACTACAAATAATTTTTTTTAATTCAACTCCTCTCTGCTTTCCTTAACCAAAAGGTCAGCAGTTTGAATCCACCAGCCGCTCCTTGGAAACCCTATGGGGCAGTTCTCCTCAGTCCTATAGGGTTGCTATGAATCGGAATCAACTCAACGGCAACGGGTTTGGCTTTTTGGGAGGGTTCTGCTTTCCTGAGTGCCCCATCCTTCCACCTGGCCCCAGCACAGCATCCCTCTTGGAATCCTAGAATCCAGGAAAGGAAATAAGGGAGGGAGAGAGGGAAGGGGACAGGCCAGTGACTGTGGCTTGCAGAACCTGACTTTATCCTCACAGCAACTCCAGGATGGCAATGTCACCATCCCCATCTCACAGTGGAGGAAACGGGGGCCTCAGAGAGGTGAAACAATTTGCCCTAAGGCCTACAGGAAGTGAATGGAAGAGTTGAAATTCGAACCCAGGACTGGGCCCCCCAGCCTCTGAACAGAGCCAAACTAGGAAGGTCATTTTGTCCAGCCCCAGCCCCCCACCTCCCAGTGGAACCCACGGGCAGCCTCCTCACCGTGATTCGAAACACAGGCTGTTGGTATGAAGATGGGGCTGGATGGCTCCAGGGCCCTCTGCACTGGGGGGACCCAGGGAGAATGATTTGGGGCCCTTGCTGACCTCCCCGGCTCCTGGCCCAGCACTCTGGGGTGGAGGGGATTCCTGGTTTGCTACTTCACCTCCTCATTTGGAGCTCCCTCGGGTGGGGGCTTCGTCTGCCTTGTCCAAGCACCCAGTGCAGCCCTTCGGCATACAGTAGGTCCTCAATCAGCATTGTTGGGTGCGTGCATGAATCACAGAATCAAGTCATGAGCTGTGTCTGCCCCCTCCTATCTGGTGAGAAGATCATCAAGTATAGTTTTTTGTTGTTGTTTGCTTCTTTGTTGATAATAATAATCATCAATCAATCAGTTGCAGGGTTTCCATTGCAGGGGCTGAGCAGCCAGGAGGGCTAGGCAAGTTGAACTGGGACAAGGGAGACTGAGTCAGCCCCACTGTGAGCCGCTGATAAGAGGGGCCCAGCCGGGGAATCCAGACGGCTTGTCTATCAGCCTATTAAACACCATTCTTACAAGTTTTTTCTCCCTCCCCCCTTTTCATTAATACGCAGGGTGAATAGAACTGTTGAATAAAAATCAACCCTTTCTGCACAATTGCGGGATTGAAAGGTAACTGTCAACAGAAGGATTTGGGTGACAAAGGGAACGGTTTTGGCGCTTAGCAAATGATTTTCGGCTTGTCATTTCAATGGGCTGTGTTTTTCAGAGATTGTGGGGCTTTTTTTTTTTAATAGCATTTATTACCATGCTTTTAAAAAAAAAAATGTGTTGTCTCTTTGCAGACTCCCTTCCTTCCCAGATGCAGCACTCTCTCCTCCCACGTCTCAGGGATGCCGCTTTCTCCCAAAATAAAATGAGGTAAAATAAGACGCACAACAGATCTGGGAGGCCAAGGAGGGAAGAAAACATTTTATGAGGAGCAGAGAGTTGCCAGGTGGGGAACAGAGGGCGAGGGGCTGGGAGGAGGGATGGGGACACAGCCCAGGGGCTTAGAGGCTGACCTGTCCCCAGCTCGGCCAGCTCTAGCCTCAAACATCACAGCTGGCCATGCTTGTCTCTCAGAATGAAGATTAGCTCTTACCATAGAGATGCCCACCCTCTATCCATCTCAGCGACCAGTGTGGAACAGCCCCCCTTGCTGGCCAGACCCCTTGCCGTCATACTCAGACAGCTTACTGGGGCTCTAGGTCTGCAAATAGGGGGTGTCTGCATGGTATGGCCTGATGGGCATCCAGAAGGTTCTGCTATGAAAACTTAGCCCTCAAAGACACCTTGAAGCTAGAATCACAGAGACAGGAGATATCACTGGAAAACACACATATATCACTT
The DNA here is from genome assembly GCA_030035585.1 of Dugong dugon. Taxonomy (NCBI): domain Eukaryota; kingdom Metazoa; phylum Chordata; class Mammalia; order Sirenia; family Dugongidae; genus Dugong; species Dugong dugon. The sequence goes on along the minus strand of CM057476.1, from coordinate 25,516,457 downwards.
ATACCATCAAAATAGTGCTTTGCACATCCCCAAGGAAAAGTAAGCATCCTTTTTAAAAGCTGCTTTTTTCTCTCTCCTCTCAGAAGAGCACTTGACCAGGAGTCAGGATGAAGCCTGGGGAATCCAGCCGCAACTGGGCAAGTGCTTTTCAATCCCTGGGGCTCAGTTTCTCTTATCTGTGAAATGGGCCAATGGGATCTGATGGTGCTTCAAAACATTTTTTTTTTAAACCACAGAGCCAGGGATGATTAGCCATCAAAACAAATAAATAAAAACCCGTTACCATCGAGTCCATTCTGACTCCCAGTGACCCCGTGGGTTACAGAGTAGAACTACGCTCCATAGGGTTTTCTTGGCTGTCGTCTTTATGGTAGTAGATAGCCAGACTTTTCTTCCATGGTGCCTTTGGGTGAGTTCAAACTGCCAACCTTTTGGATGGCACAAACCAGTTGAGCTACCTCGGCACTTTTTTATTAGTCATTAGGGAAATGCAAATCAAAATAATAATGGGGTATCACTACACACTGAGAGACTAAAATAAAAGCTAGTGCCAACACCAAATGCTGGTGAGGTTGCGGAGAAACTGGGTCAGGCATACATTGCTGCTAGGAGTGGAGAACGGTACAGACACTGTGGATAACAGTTTGCTGCGTCATTGGTGGGTACACCAGCCTTGAGTTTCCCTACCTCACCTATTTGGGCTCTAGAAGTCCAGAATGATTTTGTAACTTTGGCCAGCATGGCCGTCCACTGACTGGGCCACGTGAGGGTTCTGGGCTGGCAGGGAGCTGACAAGGCATGCCAGGCTGAGGCAGAGGATACAGCATGGTAACAGGAGGCCTGGGGTCTGTCCTGACTCTCCCACCTCTGGGCCTTACCCCTGCTCTGCCCCTGCCCACCCCCTGCCCTGCTCCCTGTTTCTGTGCACAAGATCAGGGGGTGCTGGGGGACTGCGTGGAGAGACATGTGGCAGAACAAGGGACCCAGGTCTCTGTTTCCTCCCGTACACCCCCTTCTTCCTGCCCTTCTCCAGCCCCTGCTAGGCTGGGCCCCACACCAGTGGCTCTATTCAGAGCCACCAGCCTCCGTCCATGTCCTTCCCTTTGGGCCCTGCCCTCCTGACACCCTTGCCAGCCAGTTTGTCTGTTTGCCATTAGATCCTTTCCCCACATTCCCCTGGCTGCTCTGCATCATACAGGCTGACCCCTACATCTACAATTCCCAGGGTCCCTTGCCCACCTGCCTCCCCATAGGGGCAGACAATGGAAGGGACTATGGGAGACTGGGGCGCAGAAGGAGGAAGAAGACAGCGTATTTCTCCCCCTCTCTTGGAGTCCTGGGGGTGCAGTGGTTAAGTGTTAGGCTGCTCACCAAAAGTTCAGTGCTTCAAACCTACCACCCACGCTCCTCGGGAAAAAGATGTGGCAGTCTTCTTCTGCAAATATTACAGCCTTAGAAACCCTATGGGGAAGTTCTACTCAGTTCTGTAGGATCACTGTGCGTCGGAATTGACTTGACAACAACGGGTTTGGTTTTTTGGTTTTCTGGCTACTTTGGAGTCCCTGGGTGGTTCACGGCTGCTAACCAAAAAGTCGGAGGCTTGAGTGCACCCAGAGGCACCTCAGAAGAAAGGCCTGGCAACCTACTTTCAAAAAATCACCCATTGAAAGCCAGATGGAGCAGTTTTACTCTGACACACATGGGGTCTCCATGAGTCGGAGTCGACTTGCCGGTAACTGGTGCTGGCTGCTTTGGGTGGTGTCTCTCTGTGGCTGCATTTCTCTGTGGCTCCTGTCTGGCAGCCCTGGCTCCTGAGGGCTGGCCATGTCCCCTTCTCCCTTTGTCCCCTAGTTCTAGGATTGATCATTGTTCATTTAGGGATGCTCCACCTTCTTGTGCTTGCCCTTCCAGCTCTTCCACTATCCCTGGAAAGAGTTCCAAGGTATTGAATTCCTCCCACTGACACACCTGGTAAGGGCTCCATTTTCCTGACTGGACCCTGGGGGGCTCTCCCTGGATACCTGTCGCTTCAGGCCCTCCCACCCTGGCCACTGGTTATTCAGAGCACACTTCGTCAGGCCTGCTGCTGAGAGGAACACCGAATTCCCGGTCCTGGGTGTGCTCAGCCCTTCACAGCCTAGAGTTCTTCTCAGGTGGGGACTGCTAGGAGCTTCAACTTCATCCTAGAGGTTGCAAGAATCCTAGAAGCCCAGGCTCTTAATTTAGAGGGAAAAGCAATGCACCGGCCCTCCCAGGTTATGGAGTGTGCCTCAGTTTCCCCATCTGTAAGAGGAAGACAGACAGGTGATCTTCCAGAACCCCTGCAGTGCTGAAATTCCAAGAATCTCTGAGTCATCCGCAACAATAAAGTCTACCATATCTTGGGCACCTACTGTATTCCCCATGTGCCAAGTGCCCTCTACTCATGGCCTCCCTCAACTCTCAACCACCTCCTTATGATGCAGGTGTGGTTAACACGCCCGTTGTGCAGATGAGGATACTGAGGCACAGAGCAGGTGAGTCACTTGCCTAAGATCTCACAGCTCAGACATGGCTGATCTAATGTCTACCTGATCCTGAGTCTGTCCCTCCAACCACTTTCCCACCTGGCTTCTCTCTAGGAGACACGTTGATTTATTCAGCACAGACTCACTGAAGTTCCATTATGCACCAAGCTGGTGCAGTGGGGGGACATTTGGATAAAAATCTCTACCTCCGTAGAATGGACACTGTAGTTGGGGGAGGCAGACAATAAGTAAATAAGTTATACAGCAGAAGGTGGAAGGTGCCATCCAGTAAAGTATAGCGGGAAGGAGCAATGGGAAGTGCTGGGATTGGGGTGACAATTTAAAACAGGGGGGCCGTGCTGAGAAGGGGATGCAAAGGAAATGAGGGCAGGAACCATGGAGATATGCAGACAAGGGACTGTCCAGGCAGAGGGAAGAGCAAATGCAAGGTGCTGAAGCAGAAGGACCAGCCAGGAGGCTGATGTGCAAGAGCAGAGTGTCCTCCCCTCTAGATTGTGAAGCCTTGAAGGCAAGGGCCATGCTTTAGGGGCCTGTAGACAAATGGGTTCTCCAACAGAGACTAGAAGAGATTTCAGGAGCGTCAGGAACAACCTCCTTATTTCGGGGTTGAAAATGAGGGCCAGAGAGCGGCAGAGCCTTGTCCAAGTGTCACTGTCAGGACTCAAACCCAGAGCCCTGGGCCTCACCAAGGCTTTTCTAAGTCTGCCACAGCTCCTACTAGGGGACCTGCATCCCTCAGAGGGTATGGCAGACTTTCAGCCAGCACTTCAGGCTCTCCTTGAGTGAAGCGTGGGAAAGGAAGAGACAGAGGAGCCTGCAGATCTCCACAGACCTCTGGTTCATTCAGTGAAGTCTTCAAGAGAGGTGGCATTCTATTATCACCACAGAATCGAGTGCTGTGATTCACAGCGCCGAGAAAAGTTGGCCCTGCACCCCATGAGTATTGACAGGTGAGCTGGAATTATAGGTGGGCAGAGATAGTTTGCCTGTGGGTTTCTAGGAGGAAAGTGAACTACGTATGCCAGTCTCCCCCACCACATACATCCTCTTCCAGGTGGACCCTCTGATGTACCACTCAAGGCCCCAAGTCAAGTGGGAGACAACCCACAGCCTGTTACCTTCTGCCTTCTTCTGGCAAAGTTTTGATGAAGGCCTCCAACATGGTCCAAGTGTCCAGTTGTGATGGCTGCTGGTCAAACCCAGGATGTGGTGGTCCTGGGGACAGCCCTGGGGTCCCCTCTGATCTCCAATGATCTCCTTTATCATCTAAAATGATTAAGGGTGATTATGGCCTGGTTCATGATTTATTAACATTGGATGGATGGATGTGTGGACGGATAGTTAGGATGGTGGGTACAGATGAGTGGATGGATGGATGGATGGATGGATGGATGGATGGATGGATGGATGGATAAATAGAGGGAGGGATGGAAAAGATGGAAGGAAAGAAGGATCGATGGATGGATGGACGGAAGGATGGATGAAGGTTATGTGGGTAAGAGAGTGAATGGATGAAAGAATAAATGAATAAATGAATTCTTTTAAAGTCAAACAAACCCAGATTCAAATTTTTGTTCCCCCACTAATATAGTTGTATGACTTGCTCGAGTTACTTCCCTTCTCTGAGCCTGAGTTTCCTCAGTTGTAAAATGAGAATTCTGCTTAGCTTGTTGTGGGTTCTAAAAAGACTGTGCATATAAAGGGATGGGTCCCAGCTTCATCACACTCTTCTCAGGGTCTCTTGGCGGTGGTTCATCTGGCTCATGACCCAGTATATGGTATATCCTCAGGAATGATGAGTTAGCCTTTCAGGGGGCCTCACCCCCAGACCACCTGGCTCCCTCTGGGACTCTAAAAGGCCTTTCCTCTGTGAAAAGGAGGGGGAGCCATGGGAGCTGAGGGGCCAACAAAGGAGCCAGACTGAGGCATGGGCCCCACTTACCCAAGGGTCAATGCAGATACCTGCCCCAAGCCTTGTCCTCTTCAGGAGCCTACAAAACGCACCTCCCAACCAACCTCCCCTCAGGTGGACCTGAAGAAGAGATAAAGACAGCAGCTCTCTTCCTCCACCCTGATCCCTGGGAAGGGGAGAAAAGGATTTGCAAGAGCAGACAGGTCAATGCACTGCCCTCCTCGACGGGGTTGCACTGTTAACAAGGGGCCAGAGGCAAGCTTCCTAGGTGCCCTGTTGACCAGTGAAGAGGATACTTGGGGTCTGTGGAATCTTTCAAGTGGGACACACATTGAATGAAATATGCGTTGGAATCCTAACCTCGTGAATGTAATCCTGTTGGGAATAGGGTTTTATTATGTTAATGAGGCCATACCAGTGTAGGACGTGTCCTAAATGAAATCACTTCTAAGTTATAAAAAGAGCAGATTTGACACAGAAGAAGCACAAACGCGGGCTGGAGAGGGGATAGATGCCACGTGAAGATCACCAAAGAACCAAGGAACGCAGGGCTGCAGAAGTTGAAAGAGACCAAGATCTCCTCCAGAGCTGACAAAGAGTCCTCCCCTGGAGCCAGTGTCCTGATTTTGAACTTCTAGTCTCCTAAACTGGGAGAAAATAAAGTTCAGTTCTTTAAAGCCACCCACTTGTATTTCTGTTACAGCAGCGCTCAGAAACTAAGACACCTTCCAACTCACTGTGCTTACGTAAAATCCAGACAAAGGCACAGGCTCCAAGTCAGGTAGGACCTGGGTTGGTTTGATCCAGTCAGTCCCATCTCCTCGACTGTGAATGGGTGGACAGCAACACCAACCTCACAGGGCTGACGTGCTGTTCAAAAAGATCTTGTAAACTGAAATGTGTCAAAAAGACGGGAGCTATGAAGGGCAGTCTCCTGTATGAGAATGGGAATTCTAACACGTCACCCTGGACACAGACCCCTTGGCAGCCATAGCATTTTCCAGGACTGAGTATGTTCCAGGAAAGGGCCCCCACCCAGCCAAGATCACTCCACTGGTCTTAGCGTTAGCAGCTAAGATAATATAATGAGCCTGGTGGGCAAAAGGAAAAGCATGGAGTCATTGTTCTCAGCTCTTCACCTGCTCTTAGCATGCTGCCAGGGGCTGTGCTAGGGAGAGCTGCCATCTCCAGGCTGAAGCTGCCCCATTCCAAACTCTCCAAGGGTTACCCAATTAATAGTTCCAGCTCCTCCCACCCAGTCTTTCCTTCTAAAATAAAGCAGCAGAGAATTTTCTTCTCCCTACAGACACATCCTCCAACAGGGGCCCCAGGAAAGGTCCCTCAGAATAATTGAATAATCCGGGACGAGTGTGAACAGCAGTGGAGGAGGCCTGTGGAGGAGGAAACCAAGGTGAAATTTATTTCTGTCAACTGGTGGTCTATTTCCCTGATACCATTTCCTTGTATACAGATAAGGAGTTATCTTAAATGACCATGTCTTTTTCAATTTGTACTTAACAGTCAATCCCATTTTCTTTATATGATCCTATCGCAGCTGGATGAAAAATGCATTCAATAATCCCTAAGGATCTTCATATATCAATATCAAATGGTCTGAAATTGACCTGTTATAAAATCCAGTCCTTCAAGCTAGCAAGAGGCTAAATCAAAAAGAGGCAAATTTGAGTGCTCACAGTGTTTTGCGTAAGCTGAACGCTCTGGCACCAAAGCCCGTGTTTCCCAGGGCCTTCTTAATGCGAACAAATGCTCAACACCCGTTAAAAACCGAAAAATTACCTGAAGGATGTATCTGGATTATTGATACATCTGCCTAATGGATGGGGCTTCTCAGACAGCTGAGCCTGGCAGGAATACTAATGAGAAAAGGAGGGTTAACGAGACCCACCCAAAGAAAGTTCTTAGGAACCTGAGCTTTGTGCCCCAAAGCTGCAGAACGTCATGGAATCTCAGGAGGAGAAGCTGCGGCTAAGGAGAGAAGACTTGGACACACCTCATAGAATTAGCTGCTCATGTAGTTTGATCCCTTCTCAGCAATAAATACATGACAAGCATTCTTCAAAAGTGCCTCTGATGGCTCAGTCTGAGCAGTTAAAATAAGAGGAGTTTAGCCACTGTTCACAGCTCTTCGTCTGCTCTTAGCAAGTCATCAGGAGCTCAGCTAGCAAGTGCAATTGTCTTCTTGGCTCAAGCTGCTGAGGTGTCCTAGTTTCACTCCATTGATAGTAACAGTGGGAGAAACTTACATACGCTATCTTGTTTAATCCTCAGAATAACCCTCCGACATTAGAGATGGGGAAACTGAAGCTCAGAGTAGACAAGGATTTGTCCGTGGCCACACAGCTGTCTCAGAGCTGGGATTCAAACCCAGATCTCTCCAAACCCAGAGGCTGTGCCCTTAACTACTACATAGCTCACTTAATAGATGCTTAATTGATACCTGACAGTTGGAGGAGGGAGGGGAAGAGGAGGAAGGGAAGGATGGTGGTATGGATGATGCCACAAAGAGCCTAGGCTCCTCAGGGTCAAAGAGAGGAAGGTGAGGTTTGCCTTATTTGGGTGATCAGGGCAGGCTTCCTGCAAGAGGTGGCCTAACTGGAGCTCAACAGAGGGGAGACTTTGGAACTGGTTTTGTTGGACACCCTTATACCACACCCTTGCAGGCAACGTATTGGGATCTGTGGAGAGCCAGGGTGGAGAAGACACAGTTCCTGTGCTCAAGATGAGGGAAATGGGTTGCCACAAGAGAGGGGAAGAAGGGCCACCTCCAAGTTGGGTTGTTCCTTCTACAGAAAGGCACGAGATGGAAGAGTCAGGCCAGGTCCAAGTTGCAGTGTGATCACCCTCAAGCTGGCAACCTTGGGCATGGACTTCACCTCTCCGTACTCTGTGTGTCAGTGTCTATAAAACCTTGAAAGGTGGTTACAAGCAAGAACAAGCAGAATAAATTCCCAGCGCATAATACCAAAAAAACCCAAACCCGTTGCCATCGAGTGGATTCTGACTCAAAGCAACCCTATAGGACAGAGCAGAACTGCCCCATAGGGTTTCCAAGGAGCAGCTGGTGGATTTGAACTGCTGCGCCACCAACAATCCCAGCACATCATAGATGCTCATAAAACACTGGCTCTTTTTCCATCCTCCATGGAATGCAGCTCCATGAGGTCAGGGTTTGTGTCTGTCTTGTTCAATGCAAAGTCCTCAGTGACTGGCACAGTCAGTGCTCAGGGACTATTCATCTAGTGGATGGACAGATGGACAGAGTGATAGATAAAGAGCAGTCTAAGCTCCAGATACCATGACAGAGGTAGAAGCTCTGCAGCCCCTATCCTTGTACTTTCAACTGGGGACTCAACCCCAGGGTATGTTTGCCCCCTAGTCCTAAGCCCTCTCCCAGCTCCTTTAGCTGTTTCTCCATTAAGAAGCCAGGACGCCATAAATCCTCACTCAGCTCTCCAAAGTATGCAAGTACCATTAATCCTGCCAACATTAAATCTGAGAAATTAAAAGTAACAGCCAGATATCAAACCTAAACATGTCCCTAGCCAATGCTTGAGGCTTTGATAAGCGAAACTCCCATCCGAAGGGAGGCGGAGTGCAGAGGGAGGGGGCCAGGGAGGGGGGCAATGGGGAGAGTAGGGGCTGCCCCTAAAACCTTTGAGGTTGTTGTGTGCCATCGACTTGATTCCGCCTCGTAGCAACCCCATGTGACAGAGTAGAACCATCACATAGGATTTTCTAGATTGTAATCTTCATGGGGAGGAACCCCAGTGGCACAGTGGTTAAAGTGCTCATATGCTAACGGAAAGGTCAGAAGTTTGAATTCACCAGCCGCTCCACAAGAAAAAGATGTGGCATTCTGCTCCTGTAAAGATTACAGCCTTGAAACCCCATGGGGCAGTTCTCCTCCATTCTATAGGGTCGCTATGAACTGAAATCAACTCAAGGGCAATGGGTTTGTTTTGGTTTGGGTTTAAACTTTACAGGAGCAGATTACCAGGTCTTTCTCCCAAGGAGCCTCTGGGTGGGTTCAAATCTCCAGCCTTTCGGTTAGCAGATAAGCACTTAACCACTGAGCCACCAGGGCTCCTTCCCGCAACTTTTACTCAGCAAGTATTCTCTGAACCTTTGATAACAGGCACAGCTAGAAGCTGTTTGCACTCACCGGGTGGCTAGCACTGTGGGGAGCAGTTTACAAGCGTTCACTCAAGTGGCAATCACAGATCTCTTCGGCAAGGGGAAACTGACGCATGGGCGGTTAAGGAGCTTGTGAGGTTATCCAGCCAGCCAGTGGCAGACCCAGAGTTTGAACTCCAGCACGTTTCATCTTTGCCTACCATACTATGCACCTGCTCCCCTGTGCCAGGCCAGCGCTTGATGCTGGGAAAACGCAGATGTAAGATGAGGTTCAGCCCTTGTGGAGTCGCCGTCCAGTGATGTGGGCGCCTGCTGCAATTCTGCGAACGTATTGGTGCATCATGGTATGTTCGAGTATCCACCATTCCACTGTGAATTTCTATTTATTATTTATTTTGTTGTTGTTGTTGAGAATACACATAGCAAAACATACACCGGTTCAACAGTCACTACATGTGACACTGATCACATTCTTCGAGTTGTGTAACATTCTCGCCCTCCTTTTCTGAGTTGTTCCTCCCCGGTTAACATAAACTCACTGCCCCCTAAGGCTCCTATCTAATCTTTTGAGTTGCTGTTGTCAATGTAATCCCATATAGCTAGATCTTGAAAGAACACCATACTCAAGGCTAAACTACTGTTTGGTTTTAAGAAGGCTTCAGGGGATATTTTTGGCTTAAGGTTTAAAGATTATCTCAGGGCAATAGTTTCAGGCCATCATGAATGTTTTAATGGAGGTAAATATGAGGCTGCCAGGGCAGAGGCAGGGCAGGTTTCCTGGAGGAGGTAGTATCTATGTCATAAAAATAGTAAAGGCCACATTTACCAGAAGTTAACCATAAAATGGCTATAGTGATCATACTTTACCTGCCAAAGGACAGGGCTCAAGCCCAAAGAATGATCTCCCATGAGCCCTTTAACCTCTCCATAGCACACTCCAATGTCTTCCTATCAGACTCAGAATAAAATCCAAACTCTGCCCTTTGCTCACTCTACTCCAGCCTTACTGGCCTTCTGTTTATGCCTTGAAGACACCTAGTTCTTTCCTGCCCCAGGACCTTTGCACATGCCTGGAGTGTCTCTTTGCCTGGAATGTCAGTCCCCCCACTCTTCATGTAATGGCCTCCTTGGATCTCAGACCAAATGCCTTCTTCCCCTTCCTTGACCAGCCCTCCCATGTAAAGTAGCTACTTCCTTGTTATTCTCAATCTAAGTCCTTCATTTATTCTCTTGGGGACACTTACAACTTACAGACATTTTATGCATTTGTCTCTTGGCTTGTTTGATCTATCTCCCCCACTGGACTAGGGGCAAGGATCACCATGACTGCCTCATTAACTTGTATTCCCAGCACCTGGTACGCAGTAGGTACTCAATAAAGACCTGCCGAAGGAATGAATGAACCGGTGGCTTCCAGATTTGAAGGGATGATATCGAGCACAGGAATCAGTCTTTCCTTGCATGACTCTGAGATGCTGAGCCAGAAGAAAGAAGGGCGGTAGGCATGGGGATGGGGGCTGCCATGTCAAGAAGGCAGCCTGCCTTGGGAGGGAGTGAGCTTGCTGACCCTGGGGGTGTGCAAGCAGAGGATCCAGGACTGTAGGTGCTTTTGTATATTTCCCCCAGCCTACAGGAGACACTGGCTTCCAGGGGGAGAAAATTAACAAACTGCCCTCCAAAGCCATAAGCCATAACAAGCAATAGCTGAGTCTACTGTGCCGCCAACCACCAACTTTTGCAGAGAATTTTATTTTTATTGGGTCTTTTTCCCAGAGCCTGTGAGAAGAAAAGAAGTGGTGTTTCAAAATTCCTAGAGCTTCAAAAGTGCATGAAGCCTTAAAGAAAACTGAGCCCATTTTCCAGATGAAGATACTGAGACCCAGATAACCCCCCTTGCGCCCAACGATTGCGTTATGTAAGACCATTTCTATGGCACCAAGGACAGGGCCTGGCTCATCCCAGGTCCTCCTCAAATACCAAGGGAACGCATTACCAGCCCAGAATCACTTGACCGGTCTGGTATAGGTGGGATTTCAACCCAGGTCATGCCGACTGAGTATCTCCTCCGGGCTGAGCATACAGACCCAGCCCCTGCCCTCAGGGAGCTCCCAGTCCAGGGAAAATGGACCTCAGATCAGTTGTCATAGGTGTGCCCTACACTATGAAAGAGGGGTTCAGGAATGGCTGCCTGGAGACTCAGCCCAGTGGGGTTCTGATGCATGAATAGGAGTGCACTGGGCAGAGAGACCATCAGACGTAAAGTCTTTCCTCCACATCATGTGTTTCTCAAAGAGTGGCCACAGGATCAGCTGCCTTTGTATCACGGGGAGGAGCAAAGAAGTATTGAAAATGCAGGTACCATTTATAGCAGCTTTATTCATTATTGTCAAAACTTGGGAGCAACCAAGATGTCCTTCAATAGGTGAATGGATAAACAAACTGTGATACATTCATACAATGGAGTAATATTCAGCAATTAAAAGAAATGAGCTATCAAGCTATCAAAAGACATGGAGACACCTTAAATACATATTGCTAAGTGAAAGGAAAAAGTAGTCTGAAAAGGCTACATATTGTATGACTCCAACTATATGACATTCTAGAAGCAGAAAACTATGGAGACAGTGAAAAGATCAGTGGTTTCCAGGGGCTTGCGGGGTGGGGAGGAGGGATGAATAGGTGGAACATGGGACATTTTAAGGGCAGTGAAACTGTTCTGCACGATACTGTGATGGTGGACAAATGACATTATGCATTTGTCAAAACCCACAGGACAGGAAAACACAGAGTGACGCCCCTAATGTAAACGATGGACTTTAGTTAATAATAATGTATCAGTATTGGTTCATCAGTTGTAACAAATATACCACACTAATGAAAGACGTAAATAATAGGAGAAATTGTGTGCGGTGGGGAGAAGGGGAGATATGGGAACTCTGTACTTTCTGCACAATTTTTCTATAAACCTCAAACTGCTCTAAAAAATAAGGTCTAAAAAAGTGCATGCACCTTGGCCTCCCCTCTCAGCCTGTTGAAGCAGGATCTCCAGGGCTAGGGCTAGGGCATCTGCATTCCAGCTATTCTAGGACATTCTGAGCACACCAAAGTTTGAGGAACGCTGCAGTGTCTCAAGATCAACCAGAAATTGGGAGCCGAACGGAGGCAAGAAGCCAGCCCTTGACTCCTCCTTCAGTGCTCCTGCACCGCTAACCCACCAGGGTTTTCTCTCTCCCCTTGAGCAGCAGCACATCTCAAGACAGCCCTTCATTCCTCAGACAGCAGTTCCTCACTTCCTAGAAAGACTCTGAAAACCCTTCCGTGCTTGGTTCAAATGGACGTGGGCAGCCCAGGGCTCTCCACGGCTGCACCCCAGGAACCTGCTCAGTCAGGGAGGAAAATCAGCAAACACGATGCAAACATCATTCATCCTGTTTGGTCCTGGGAGAGCTTTGCTTTTTTAAAGGAGAAAAAAAAATCCCCAGTGAGTGACTGCATTTTTGCATCTTCCAGCCATTTGTTGCCATGTGATACAGACATTTGCCTGTCAACAAAAACGCAGTCAGTTTTACAAACACACTTATTCTACTGGCTTCGTCGGGGGGAGTGTTTTGACTGACTTCACTTGTTGAGTGTGTGTGCACTGCTCTGCCCCGAGCAGCTGCAATACAGAGACTCAGGCTACTGGAAGTTTCTCTTCCCTGAGATCTCCGTCCCTTCAGCCCAGAGGATCCAACCATCACAGTTACTGGGTCCTTGGAGAAGCAGGTGAGAGAGGTAGAACCCACACCTGGCGTCAGGATGGGTAATATCCAAGCCTTGACAAGTCACTTTCCTTCTCTGAGCCTCAGTTTCCTCCTCTGTAAAATGGGAATCAGCCTCAACCCTGGCTCTTTGGGTGGTTATGAAGATTAAATGAGATCAACTATGCAAAGCGCTTATTGCTAGAAAAGGACATCCTAGTTGGTAAAGTAAAAGGTCAGTGAAAACAAGGAAAACTCAATGGATGGATTGACAAAACAGCCGCAACAATGGGCTCAAACACACCAACAATCATGAAGATGGCACAGGACTGGGCAATATTTTGTTCTGTTACTCATGGAGTCAGCTCCGACTTGACAGCAATTAACAATAACAACATGTAAAGGATGCAGCACACTGTGGTAGCCAGCCTCAAAGATGCCTCCCAATAATCCTCACCTTCTGGTATTCATGCCTTTGTATAGTCCCCTCCCACACTGAATCAAAGCTAGCCTATGTGGCAGTAGAATATGGTGGGTGGACATAATGGTGTATGACCTCCAAGGCTAGGTCATAAAAGGCATCGCAGCTTCCACTTTGCTCTCTTGACTCAGTCATTCGGGGAGAGGCCAGCTGCCATGTTGTGAGGATACTCAAGCAGCCCTGCAGATAGACCCACATGAGACCCACATGGATAGAAACTGAGACTCCTGATGAGTGCCAGCCCTGAGTGAGCCACCTGGGAATTAGATCTTCTGGCCTCTGTCAAGACCTCAGATGACTGCAGCCCCAACCAACATCTAACTGAACAACAGGAGAGATGCTGAGCCAGAACCACCCAACCAAGCTGCTCCCAAATTCCTGACCCACAGAAACTATGAAAGATTATACATGATTATCGCTATTTTAAGCTACTAAGTTTTGGAGTTATTTGTTGCACAGCAGTAGATAACTGTTACACACAGTGACTGGCTAGATAGATAGGTATGTATACATGTATACACACACACACACCTATACATATAAAACAGTTGTCACTGAGTTGACCCCAACTCATGGTGACCCCATGTGTGTCAGAGTAGAACTCTGCTCCATAGGGATTTCAATGGCTGATTTTTCGGAAGTAGATTATCATGCCTTTCTTCTGAGGCGCCTCTGGGAGCACTTGAACTCCAACCTTTCAATCAGCAGTCAAGTGCGTTAACTGTTTGCACCACCCAGAGACCCCTGCACATACATATGTTGTCACTGTTGTGTGCCGTCAAGTTGATTCTGACTCATAGCAACCTTATAGGACAGAGTAGACTGCCCCATAGGATTTCCTAAGCTGTAATCTTTATGGGAGCAGATCACCAGGTCCTTTCTCCCATGGAGCCAGAGCCACTGGTGGGTTCTAACCACTGACCTTTAGGTTAGCAGCCAAGTGCTTAGTAATTGTGCACATACATATACCCAAAGGTAAATAATGGCCACTGTTGTTTTCTGTGTGCCAGGTACTTTGCTCAGTGTACATATATATCTCGCTCCACACCTGGGACGTAGACAGAGTATGAGGTCTATTTTACAGATGAGAAAACTGAGATTCAGGGAAATAGAGCTACTTGCCCAAGACCACAGTCAGAAAGTGGCAGAGCCAGGTTTGAACACAGGCCCATCTGACTCTAGAGCCCAAATCATTAATTCTGCTACGACACGGCTCTCCAGATATTGATATGAATTATTGTACTAGCACAAGTATTAATTTTTGGAGGGGTGCTTTTCTCAGTGGGAGGATGAAGAGAAAAAGTGAATTGCCTTTCAGACCTCAACCCTCCACAGGCCTCCCCTGCCCTCAGGACCTGAAGTGGGTAGCCTCAGGAGGAGGACTGAGGAGAAGCAGAGATGGGTGGGGATTCCCTGGGTGGCCCCCGCAGGGACAGCGGTCTGCTGCCTGCCCGGCCTGCCGGGGCTGCAGGGGTTAAAGACAACCACTCAGCTGCAGGAAAATCTCTCCAACGGTGTTAGAGCAGGGGAAAAAGGCAAAATGATTGTAAATTCCGCCAGGGGAATTCTGCCATGAATCCGGCTCACCTTTCACGGACCCCCCCCCCCGCCGCCCCCCACCCTGCCTGAGAGGATAACTGACCTTTGGAGGGAAATAATGAAAAGAAGAAATTCCTTGGAGAAAATAATGTGTCCGGGCCCCAGTAATGAGATCGGCTCCTTTTATGTTGCCATGGCGACGGCAGTCATTTTATAATACAAAATACATGAATGGGTGCGGGCGGGTGCAGCCTCTCCAACCAAGGGGAGATGAGGGGGCAGGGGTGGGGAGGGGGTTTCACCTCTTGCAGGCTGTGGCCTGGGGGTTGGCAAACGGCTAGGGTCAGGGGCCACCGTGCCTCATTTCCCTCCAGCAGCAGGCCCTTCGCCTGACTCCCGGGGGTCTCCTCAGATTGGGGCCTTGGGACTCAGAGAGGGGCTGGGAGGGCTCTGGCATATCGATAATGTCGACAACAAGACCTGCTACACTGAGCCCTTCCTACTTGCCAAAGCACTGTGCCGACTCATAACCTAGTACAGTCCTTGTGAGAGGGGAGATACCTACATTTTACAGATGGGTAAACTGAGGCTCAGAGAGGTGAAGCTACTTATTCACAGTCATACGGCTAAGATTCTAACCCAGGTGTGGCTAGTGCCACAGTTTTGGGTTAAGACTGTAGACTCTGGATATTGACGGGGAAGAGACACAAAGGAACTTTCTGCTGTGCTGGAAAAATGCTAGGTTTTGTTATGTTCCAAGTGTGTAAAAATGCATCAAGTTGCTCACTTAATGCATTTTTAACACTTAAGCTTGTGCACTTGACAGTTTGTAAGTTAAACCTCAAATTTTTAAGTGTGTGTGTACGTGTGTGTGCGTCTCTAACACAAATGGAGATCAAGATTGGGGATTGGGGTTTCTGTGTCAGCCAGACCTAGGCTGAGACCCCGCCTCTAGCCCAGCTTCACGTGTGATTTGGCAGGTTGCTTCCTCCTCTGGGTCCCCCTGTCCTTGCCAGTAAAACGAGATGATAACGGTGCCCCCTCCCGGGATTGCTGAAGGATGTTACGCACAGGGCGGGCTTAGCGCCGGGCTTGGCATGTAGGAAAGGCTCAGAGATGCTGCTAAACGTCATCACTCTCTTCTGATTCAGTTTCATCATGATGATCTCGACAGGAAAGGTAGGTGGGGTAAGAAGCTCTCCAGAGAAAGAACCAAAAGCGAGGAGGGAAAGGGAATGCGGAGGTGAGAGATAAAGAGAGGAGAAAGGGAGGAAAGAATGCAGAAAGGGGAAGAGGGGGGAGAGTTTGGGGAGAGAAAAGGCAGCAGCAGCTGGGGGAGGGGGATCAGAGCAGGGAGTCCAAGAGAGCTGGGTTTGAACTTGGCCTTGCTACAGTCAGGCTGTGTGACCCTGGGAAAGGTGCCGCCCCTCTCTGAGCTGTAGCTCTGTCTGTAAAAAGATTACCTGGGAGGTCACGTGGGCACACAGTAGGTTCACAGGCTACCGAAGTAGGAGGGAGGAAGGTGAGGACGGCTGGGGGTGATGACCAAGAAGACAGGTCATGTCCTCTTTAGAGTGAATTTAGCCCCCTCCACCGGGCAACGGCTGCCACCTTCTGTCCACTGCTTGCCCTTGAAACCCACTTGGAGCTCTGCCACTAGCCGTGGGAACCACAGGCCAATTCCTGCAGGGACCCTCAGAGGGAAATGCAGTGACTGCCCTTAAAAATAAAGCCCGGTCACCTTTTTATAGGTCTGGCATGGGGACGAGTTACAGGGAATTTTGTCTGAAAGGAGAAATTAGGAAAGACAAACATGGTGTCTGCAGAGAACCTGAGGTCTGGTCCAGGGGGAAGGCCTGGAAAGATGAAATCACGCATCACCAGGGGTCTAGCCAGGTAGCCAGAGCCAAGGTGTGGGGTCAGCCTGCCATAGGCCAGACCTGGCTGTGCCGCTCACCTTCTAGAGCTGGGCTACCTCAGGGCGTCCCTTGGTCACTCTGCGAAATGGGCTTAATGTCCAAGTCTACTAACACTGACCGAGCACTTCCTATGCCTGCTCTGCTCAGCACAGCACACTTGTTACCACACTTAAGCCTCACAACCGTGGTCATGCCCATTTTACAGATGAGAAAAATGGAGGCTCAGAGAGGTAAAGCAACTTGCCCAAAGTCACCCAGCTGGCAAGAGGCCAGGCCGGGATTTGAACTCACAGCAGTCTCATTCGAGAGTCCATACCTTATCTATGCTGTCATCCCGCCCCTCCTGGAGAGGTGAGAAGTCAAAGAAATGGGTGGGACAGTGGGCAACCTGCACACAGCTGTGCCAACGGACACACAGGAGCCACAGCAGTTAGGCTCTTGCCCCTGATCTAATCCTCTGAAATACCTAAAAGAAATTGGAGGTCCTGGGGTGAATCCCTGCGAACTCTGGGGTCTAGGAGAAGAGAGTGTTTTATCGAGGGTGTTAGAATTTGGGCCAATTGGACACTTCTCAGAGAAATTCCATTTAGCTGGTCAGAAGCCCCTGGGAAAAATGTCTTGGGGCAAAAAGGAAATGTTAAAACAGGTCTGCTAGCAAGACTGAACAATCTTTTCCTTCCTCTGTTCTACTACGTGTTGCCAAGGAAGGAGCTGATTAACTGAAATCTAAAATGCTGTCGAGTATTTGTAGGACCTGGTTTCCAAGTTCAGTTTCTCCACTGATTTGCAGGATAATCATGGGCCTTGGTTTTCTCATCTGCAAACTGGGAAAGATCTTTAAGATTCCTTTCTGTTTTAAGAGTTAAAAGTTCCCCCCTGACACCCTGGTGAGGCCAAGCTGGCCCTGCTGGCCCCATGGCACAGATGTGGAAACTGAGGCTCAGAGAAGGCAGGGAGCTAGCCCCAGGTCTTGGAGGGGCTTCAAGCTGGACTCAGATTTAGGGCTTTGTCTGGAGCACAAAACTCAGACCCCTAGCCCCGACCTGCTATCCCCACATGCAAAAGAGGTCCCTGAGGGAGTCTGGCTCTTCTTGGCCTGGGGTTTGGTGGTGTTGTGGAGACATCTGGGGGCAGTCTGGCCACCCCCCTGCCTCTGGGTCTTTGAGACATCCTGGGGTGTCGAGCACATCTGGTTAAGCTGGCTGGAGTCACAGAAAACATCTGGGAGGATGGATCGGCGGAAGGAAGCTGGTGCTTGCTGGGTCTGAAAGACAGAATTCTGGCCCTGCTCCAGGCAGCCAGGTGAGCCCTTTGGATTGAGGTCTCAGAATGTACATGAGTGTGGGAGCGTGTGTATGTGTGTGCTTTATGTGTACATCCATGTGTGCAAGCATTTGTACCTGTGATGTGTGAGTATGTGTGTGTGTGTATGTGTGTGCATGTAATGTGGTTGTGTGTGCATGTGCTTTGTATGTACACGTGTATGCACGTGTGTAGCAATACAGTGTGTCTTGCATACACTGTTTTATGTGTGTGCATGTATGTATGTGCTTGTGTGTGAACACATAACGTGTCTTGTGTGCATGCATTTTTTGTGTGCACTTGTGTGCATGTACTATGCCCATGTGTGTTTATGTGTATACATGTGGGTACATATGTGTATGTGTGGACATTTATTGTGTCTGTGTATGTTTACATGTGCACGTGTGTGTACGTGTGTACACGTATTATATCTGTGTGTACGTGTGGGTAAATGCGTGCTAGGTGTGCTTAATGGGGTAATACAGTAGCAAAGACTGGCCTCAAATGCTAGCCCCACCACTTCCTGGCTGTGTGACCTGAGCCAGTCCCTACACCTCTCTGAGCATCAATTTCCTCCTCTGAGATGGTGGGCAGCTGACAGTAGCACCCACCTCGTCCAGCTCACAAGTTTTTCCTGAGATAACCTACGAGAAATAATTAACAATGGCTCACAGCAAAAGTTCCGTAACCGGCCTCGGTTATCCCTCTTCTTCTTCTTGCTGGCAGCGTCTCTGTGTGCGCGAGGATCCGGCCATCGCTGCTGCCTCTCCCAGGGCCGGCCTGGCGCTCACCGGCCTGCCTGCCGCCCCCTGTAAATTCAGGAATTGCCTGCCGCGGGAATGCCATATTTCTATCATCTCCCAGACAGCATCAGCCCTTTCTGAGCCGTTTCCCTCCGGCTCAGAGCCAGGTTTAAGAGTTTTACGAAAATTCCCAAGACCTTTTGCTGTCTCGCCTTGAGAAGATGGGGCCGCTGCGGCCCGGAGAAAATGAGAGGCTACTGCAGGCAGGAAGCAAGCCGCATTCCTGGCCCCAAGGAGGTACGGCTGGCGGGAGGCTCAGAAGGGCCGGGACATTCTTCTTCAAGTTAAAAATATGCAGCCTGTCAGCTGCAGCAAAGGCCTCTGTGGGCTCAATCTATTCCAGAAAGCAGAAAGGTACAGCAGCAACCACGTTTTGGACTGGGAAGAAGAGGAAGTTGCTCAGCCCCAAAGCTGAAGGCCCACAGCTGGCCTGTGCCCTGTGCATCACCCCAGGACACAGTGTCCCTTCTACCTGGTCCATGTGTCCTTAGCCACATCATCTGCAGCACAGCATCCAGATCTAGGGACTAAATCCCAGCTCCACCCCTTACTTGCTTTGTGTCCTCAGGAGAGTTGCTTTACCTCTCTGAGCTTCAGTTCCCTCAACTGCAAAATGGGAGCAATAAGGATGTCTGAAAAGTTGCCTCTTGGGATTAGCAGAGATGGTGTCTGCGAAGCCCAAACAGTTGCTGTCAAGTTGATTCTGACTCATGGCGACCACATGTGTCAGAGTAGAACTGTGCTCCATAGTGTTTTCAATGGCTGATTTTTCAGAAGTAGATCACCAGGCCTTTCTTCCGAGGAAGAAATCAAGGGTGTTAACTGTTTGCACCACCCAGGGACTCCAAGAGTCAGGCAGGGCCCGCCCCTAGGTAAGCTTTGCCTGTCCTGATATGCACTTGGATTTCAGGGGCCAGGAAATCCCCCGGGCTTGGGAGTCAGGAGGCCCGGGCTGTGCTTGCTGTGTGGCCTCGGGCAAATCACTGAACTTCCTGTGTTCCTCTCCTCCACCCACCCCTACCGTGAAATAAGACGGTTAAACTGGATCAGCAGGTTCCAGGCTGAGTTTTGAACACCCCTGTGGCTGGGAGATGGTGGTAGGTGGTACACGGGTGAATCACATTTTTATAATCCTTAAACATTTTTTTTTTTTTACTGTGGTGGAAATATACGCAACAAAACATACACCAATTCAACAATTTCTACATGTATAAATCAGTGACATGGATCACATTCTTTATGTTGTGCAACAATTCTTGCTCTCCTTTTCCAAAACATTCTACCATCATTAACACAAACTCAATGCCCCCTAAGCAAAAACTCAAATGTTTATTTTATTGTGTATTGGCAGTTCAAACCCAACCAGAGGTACCTCATGAGTAAGGCCTGGTGATCTTCTGAAAGGTCGCAGCCTTGAAAACCTTTTGCCACAGTTCTACTCTGCACCCTTCGGGTCGCCATGAGTTGGAATCAACTTGGCAGCAGCTAATAATAACAAGAAGAATATCACCACCAGGAAGCCTTCTGATCTGAGCTGGAATGTCATGGGTATGTGAGTTAATGTATAGTTGACTTAAAGAATGATGTTGAATAAATAGTGGGACAAAACCCATAAGGTGGTCCATGAAGGGCCAGATTGGGAAACACTCCCTGGATATCTCTGGGGGTCCTTCTAGAAAGAGTAGGAGACTGCAGAGGAGCTGGGTGCACTGCCTTCTCCCCCTCCTAGCTTTGAAACTGTGAGCAACTCTACTGAGCCTCAGTTTCCTCCTCAGTTAAATGGGGACAATAAACATGTCTTCCGCCATGTCCTTCTCGGACTTGGTGAGGATTTAATGAGAACAACAAGAATAGGGTTTGACACGACACTGGCATGTAACAGATACCCAGTGTTGTAACTGTCATTTTCTCACAGTTCTGGAGGCTAAAAGTCCAAATCAGTTTCCGTTCTTGTCGACAACCCTGGGCGTCCCTTGGTTCCTCAGCAACCCTCACATGGTGTCTGTCTTCCGTGTGTGTGTCTGTCTGTCTGTCTGTGTGTGTCTGTGTCTAATTGCCTCCTTTTAGAACTCAAAAGTGATTAGATGTAGAACCCACCCTACTCGAGCATGATCTAGTTAACATAACGAAGGAAACTATCTCCAGATAGGATTACATCCACAGGTATAGGGGTTAGGATTCCAGCACATACTTTGGGGGACACAATTCAATCCATAACAGTGTGTTTCCTAGTTCCATTACTATCTGCAGAACCAATCCCCCAGTGTGGGGGACAAAAGGCACCCACCATTGCTGAGTCCCAAATGTCTTTGTGCATGGTCTCATTTCATCTTCCCAATCCCATGCCAGGTGGAGCCTACGGCTGTCAACCCCATTCTACAGATGAGAACCTGGGGCTCAGAGAGGGGAATCCACTCGCCCAGAGCTGCACGTAGAACAAGAGGAATCCAGATCCAAACCCAGTTCCTTGAGCCTGAGCCCTTGGATCCCGCTGTCTTGGCCGGAGTCTTCTATCAAGACCAGGGGACTCTCAGGGAGCTGGAGGGGGAGACTGCAGAAAGCTCCAGCCCCCACCACAGCACTTGGCAGCCCAACCCCCACGTGTGACAACAGCGTGAACGCAGAGACAGAGCAACAGCTGGTCCCTACCCCAATCCAGATGTAACGGAGATAGTTTTTCCCAAAATACCCTTATTGTGAAGTCAGGAGCCCTCCTGGTCTAAACAAAACACGCTGCTCGGTGTTGGAAAAGAGCTGCTCACGTCTCCGCCAACAGCACGCCTGCCCCAAGAGCTCCCCCTGCCCACAGCCCTGCCTGCCCTCAGCACTGCTGGTGGACTCTCTGGGAAGCCCCAGCTAACATGCTGATCCCTCCATCTTTTTAGAACCAATTACTCCATTACCAGTGACTCCATTAGTTCTAAAGAGGGCAGGAGCCTGAAAGAATGGGGCAGGCAAAGCTCGATAGGGGCCTTGGGAGGGAATTCTAAAGCTTGCCTTCTCTGCTCAGCCATATTCCTTGCCAGCCCAACTCTGCCTTCTTCTACAGAGGGAGAATGTTCTAGAACCTCATCTATGTCCCGATCAGCCCACTCATGTTCATGCTACCACATCTAAGATTTCGTTTGAAAGAAGAATATTTTCCGAAACCAGAAGAACTAGACGGTGCCCAGCTACCACTACCAACTGGGCTGACTGGGATCACAACAGAGGGTCCCAGACAGAGCAGGAGGAAAACTGTAGAACAAAAAATCAAATTCACAAAAAAGACCAGACTTACTGGTCTGACAGAGACTGGAAGAACCACTGAGACTATGACCCTAAGACACCCTTCTGAACTGAAACTGAAGCCGTTCCCCCGGAGACCACCTTTCAGCCAAACCATAGACAGGCCCATAAAATAAACAGTAACACCCAAAAGGAACTTGCTCCTTAGAACAATCAATTATAAAAGATTAAAAGAGCAACATTTGCCCAAAAGCAAAGATAAGAAGATAGGAAAGGACAGAAAATCAGGACAAAAGGAATCGTGGAATCCAGGGCAGAAGTGGGGAGAGTGTTGACACATTGTGGGGAGTGAAACCAAGGTCATGAACACTTTATGTACAAACTATCAAATGGGAAACTAACTTGCTCTGTAAGTTTTCACCTAACCCACCTTAAAAAAAAACTTCAAAATAAATAAATAAATAATAATGCAGCTGAAAATAAAAGACCAGAGAGCTGGAGAGTGAGAAAGAAAGTTCCAGAAGCACTGATCTGACCTCGCCCAGCCCTTTGACAGGAATGCTGAGGATGTGACCTAGCTAAAGCTAATGGGACTTTTCTTAAAGCTGAGATGGCAGTATTCAGATCTCCCACCTCCCAACCCAAGCCTCTTTCTAAATCTCTCTGCCCCGTTGAGGGTTCGGAGGGGACTCTGGATGGGGCCCCGCAACACCACCCTTGCTTCAGGCACAGAATCAGGTAAGATGCAGGAGAGAAATGTCAGGGGAGTTGGGAGCGTCTCAAGGAATAAGAGGGCCCACCGGTCTCCACGGGCACCCAGACTTCTCCCTGAAATCAAAGAGGAGCCCAGTAGGGTGAAAACGACACCATGAGCCCCTGTTCCCTCATCTACAAAGGTTTCTCATAGCCCAAGCCCACCCAGCTTCCCTCAGAAGCAGCAAAAGCTTTTTCATAATTCAGATGGAGGCAGAGAGACACTAGACACGCCAGGAATAAGCATTTTCCTGAGGAAGATCAGGCGGCAGCAGATGGGGCAGGATTCGAACCCAGGCTGCCCACTGTGGAGTCAGGTTTTAACTCCACCCTACACAGTCAAGATGAAGATCTAACCCCTCAGAGCCCCAGGCTAGAGCCAGAGGAAAAAATTGGGGGCTCTTGTGGGCTCTTGGAAGCACCCACATCCTCGAGGGTTTTCCACCCAGAGGTCTCGCCCAGACAGGAGATGGGAACAGCTGCTTCATCCAGAGAGTGGGAAAAAGGCCAAGAGTCGGTGGGCTCCAAGTGGGGCGCAGATCCAACGTCGCCCCAGCAACCCCGGACAACAGCCTCATAAACAGGAGGAGCCCAGGAGGAGGCAGGCAGGGAGGGGCCCCTCTCAGCCTGAAGAGAGGGGGGTGCCCTCCAGAACCTGACAGGTTTGAAGAGCCAGAAACCAGCATGAAGCAGGCTGGTAGTGAGGGAGCTGGACCACAAATGGGCTCAGAGCCATCAGGCTTGGGGCAATTCTGTGGGAGGGGATCCTGGCCGGCGTCCAGTCAACAGTCATGGACACCCAGAGCTGGGAAGGACCTGAAAAGCCCCCTGATCCAACCCCTTCACTGATGCCAGAAGTCCTGTGAAGGAGTTGTCTAGTATATGCTTGCATGCTTCCAGTGACAGGGAGCTCACTCCCTCTTCTAGGTACACATAAATCTACTTTCTGTTGAGCTCAACCCGCTCCCACTCATTGATCCACCCGAACAAAGGCTGAAAAATCCTAGATCCCATTTACCAAGTTTTTTATTTGTTTATGTCTTCTTTGTTGTTGTTGGCTCTGTCGAGTCAATACCGACTCATAGCGACCCAGTGTGACAGAGTAGAACTGCCCCATAGGGTTTTCTTGGCTATAATCTTCACCAGAGCAGATTGCCAGGTCTTTCTCCCACTTTCGCCCACAGAGCCACTGAGTGAGGTCAAACCACCAACCTTTCTGACTACTAAACCATTTGTACCACCAGGGCTCCTTAGATGTCTTCACTAAAGAATATAAATTCCATGAGAAGTGTTTGGGTATTTTTACTGCTATGTCCTCACTTTCTAGAACAGGGCCTGACACAGAGAGAGCCCTCAATAAATATGTGTCGATTGACTGACTGAGTGAATGAATGAATGAATGAATGAGACTGGGGTGAACCTGCAGGAGAGCATTCCTCCTTGGGTGTTTATGCCAGATTTCCCAGGCTGTGCTGGTTCAGGAAAGAGCATTTACCCAGGGCAGCCAAGGGCAGTCAAGAGAAGGGACACTTGGGTGCCTAGAGCAAGGTAAAACTAGGATAAAAGCACAAAGCAAGAGATGAGGTCAAGGTCAGGTTAGTGGGAGCAGGTAGAAGGAAGAGGGCCAAGTGCTTGGTCCAGGAGAAAGACTGGGCGTGAAGTGGAAAATCAGAGCTTTGTTATGTCCTGTGGGCTGTGGGGCCATCATGGATGGACCCTGAGAGCTTCATGAAGCCGGATAGGAAATGAAGCCAGCGAGAGATACCCCAATGGATCAGGTCAGGGATAATAATACCCGTTGCAGGAACCTCGTAGTTTTTTGCAGCTTCCTTGCAAAGGCAGATATAATCCCAGTTTGCAGATGAGGACTCTGAGGCTAGGAAGTGGCAGAGAGAATTAGAGTGGGTCTTCTCATTCCATAGCTGCATTCCCCTCCACGATACCTCCAGAGAAGTCCGTTGGTGGCCAAATGATTTGCCCTTGACTACTAACCTAAAGATTAGTGGTTCAAACCACCCCCCCCCCCCGACTGGCACTTCAGAAGAAAGACCTGGTGATCTGCTTCTGTAAAGATTACAGTCAAGAAAACCGTATGAAGCTCCGTTCTACTCTGTAATACAAGGTATCACCATGAGTTGGAATCACCCCAGTGGCAATGGTTTGGTTTTGGCATACCTCCAGAGAGGCTTTGGTGGTTCAGTGGTAGAATTCTCACCTTCCCTTGGGGAGACCTGGGTTTCATTCCCAGTCAATGTGCCTCACACGTAGCCACCACCCATCTGGCAGTGGAGCCTTGCGTGTTACTATGATGCTGAACAGGTTTCAGCAGAGCTTTCAGACTAAGACAGACTAGGAAGAAAGGCCAGGCAATCTGCTTCTGAAAATCAGCCAGGGAAAATCCTGTGGATCACAACCATCTGATCTGCAACTGATCATGGGGATGGCGCAGGACCAGGCAGTGTTTCATGTCATTGTGCATGAGGTCACCATGAGTTGGGGGTCGACTCAATGGCAACTGATAACATCCCTCCAGAGCACAGAGGAGGCAGGAAGAGGCTGGGAGCAGCGTGGGCCCTGGGAGATCCCTAGGGGCAGTTGAGTAGGTAGATTGAGTCCAGAAGGTGAAGTGAGGGAGTGCTGACTTCCTCCTACAGGGGTGGGACATCCCCAGGTAGGCCTCAAGAAGGGGCGACGAGCAGTGGCTGAAAACAGTGGCTGAGGCTCAATCAGTTCCTCACTTCCTCACTGTGTGACCTTAGACGAATGTCCTAACCTTGCTGAGCCCCCGTTTTCTCATCTGTAAAATGGCAGTGATAATAGCAGCCGTCCATATGGTTGTTGCGTGGATGTGATTAGATGATTCCTGTAGGGCACAGCTCCTGGTGCACAGAAAGTGCCCAGTTGATGTTGGTTTCTGTTACCAAGTCTTGGGAAGAGGCATCTCTCCAGCCTCTCATCACACAGCTGGGTCCTCCAAGCTGAGTCTCATGTCCAGTCCTCAACAGACCTCTCCTCTTCCTGCCCCAGCCATGGTGTCTGGGGTTTGGGCAGGGGAGGTGTTGAGGATGCGCGTGCTTGGTGCTGGATGCTGTGAGTCTCCAGCCGGAACCTGCTGGGCAAGGTGAGGGAAATCTCCTGTCCGCTCTCTCATGGCTGCTCATGAATTCTCTCAGGGACACATTTTCCCAGCTCCCTGCCAATTACCTGTCCTGCCACATTACCTGGTGTGAAGGGAGGAGCTGATAATTTACTAATATTTTCTTCGTTCACAGCCAGAACAGGAAAGAGATGGGAGCCCCTAGAAATCATGGGGTTGCTCCCAGAATTCATCCATCTAAGCCAACATCTACCCCTCCTTCCACCCACCCATCCACCCATTTAACCACCCACCCATCCACCCTGTTATCCAGCCACCCAGCCACCCAGACACCCACCCATTTGCCCACCCATCCGGCTACCCACCCACCTACCTATGTATCTATCCACCCACCCACTCACTCATCCACCCATACTTCCACCCACCCATCCATCCACCTACATCCATCCAGCCACCTAGCCACCCAGCCACCTACCTGTCTATCCACCCATGCAGCCACTCATTCACTCACCCACACACACATCCACCCATCCTTCCACCCACCCATCCATCCACCTATATCCACCCAAACATTCAGCCAACCTGCCCACCCAGCCACCTACCCACCCACCTACATATCTATCTATCTACCCACCCACCTGCTCACCCCTCCATTCAATGAACCAATAGTCATTAAGCACCTACTCCATGCCATGGGCCAGGTACTGGAGGATACACTGGGGAACAGATAGACCAGACTCTGCCCTCATGGAATTCACGGTCTGGGGATGGGGAGGAGACAGGTTCCATCAAATAATCAACCTTATAAATGCATTTTGCCCCCCTAATTTATTCTCCCCTCTGAAGCCAGAGAGAGCCCGAAAACACCCAAATCCCTGACCCCCATCAGATTGGAAACAACGGCCCCCATTAGACTGGAAAGAAAATAGCCTCTCTATCATTGCTGCTGGGGATGTGATGTGTCACAGCCTTTAGAAAAGCAATCATGCTACATCGCCAAAAGTGTAAAGTGTAAACTCGGCCTTACAGTCTAGAAATCCCCTTCCTGGGAATCTCTCCCTCAGAAACAAACGCACGGCACTTCGGGCGGTGTGCTCAAGAATGCTCACAGCTGCATTGTTTGCACTGGCAACAAATAGAAATGTCAAAACCAAACAAATACCCTCAGCTGGGGACCAGTGAATGCATGAGGGCACGTCCAGGCTGTGGAATATTAGGCAACTGGAAAGAGTCAATAGAGCTATAGTGGCTGGCTCAAGAGAGTTCTCGATGATTAGAGGGGGAAGCAAGGTGAGGAAAAGTGTATGCAAAAAGCTCCTGTAGTTATAAAAGGAACATCGGCCACCAAACTTCATAGACGTGTTTGTATGTATTGGGTCTGATGAATCCCTGCGTGATGGAAACAGTTAATGCGCTTGGCTGGTAAGCGAAAGGCTGGATGTTCAAGTCCACCCAGAGGCACATTGGAAGAAAGTCCTGGTGATCTACTTCCAAAAAATCAGCCGTTGCAAACCCTGTGGAGCACAGTTCTACTCTGACACATGAGGCCGCCATGAGTCAGAGTTGAATCAACGGCAACTGTTTTTTGATATCTGTTAAAGTAAGTAAGCATGGGACAATTATGACAATTATGGGAGAATGAAGACTAGGTTGTTATCTTGGGTGGCCTGGTTGGGAGGAAGTCTGAGGTGGAAGGAGGGGGTTTAGAAAACCAAAAAGAAAAAAGATAAAATGAAACAAAGTTGTCAACACTAAAGAAACAAAAAGGGTGGCAATATTTACACACC
The DNA here is from genome assembly GCA_030035585.1 of Dugong dugon. Classification (NCBI taxonomy): domain Eukaryota; kingdom Metazoa; phylum Chordata; class Mammalia; order Sirenia; family Dugongidae; genus Dugong; species Dugong dugon. Next base: position 25,489,213 of record CM057476.1, on the reverse strand, counting down.
TATATAAGGAGGCCTGGTGGCTCACTGGTTAAGCGCTGAGCTGCTAACCAAAAGGTCTGTGGTTCAATCCCACCCAGCAGATCCCTGGTGGAAAGACATGGCAGTCTTCTTCCATAAAGATTACAGCCTTGAAACCCTATGGAGAAGTTCTACTCTGTCCTATAGGGTCGCTATGAGTCAGAATTGACCAGACAGCGATGAGTTGAGTAGCATATAAAGAAACTGAATACAAAAATTGAAGAGAAAGAAAAGTGGAAACTGATCATGTCCCTCCCCTATCTGACACCCAGCCTCCTCTCCCTGGCCTCCCCAGCCTCACTGCCTGCACCACTTCCCCTTCTCCAGTAACCCAGCACCTGCCGTGGTCCCTAGCCAAGCCCAGATTCTGCCCACCTCCATGCATACGCACATGCTGTTCCCTCTGCCCAGCATGTTCGTTCCTTCTTGCTGCTTCATCCCATCATGACCCTTTCTAGGGAGTCCCTGAGAGATATTTCTCAGGCCTCAAGATCAGGCATGAGCTGACACTGGTGAGCACCTACTGTTTACCTGGCATGACTTCCCGAGTCACTCGTTGGCTTCATCCTGTCAAAGTCCTGGGCTTGCTCTTCTCTATCCCACGGCATGTCGTTCATACCAAGTGCAGTCACCGCCATCCACGTCGTCTGCCCTTCTAGGTTCTCAGTGGGATTTGATTCATTTTCAGAGGAGGAAACTGAGGCTCTGAGTGGCACCCAATATCACGTAGCTAGTGAGGCAGGATGAGGCAGTGGTGGTTCAGTAGGAAAATTTTCACCTTCTGTGCAGAAGACCTGGGATTGATTCTCAGCCATTTCACCTCACGCGCAGACACCACCTGTCTGTCAGTGGAAGTTTGCGTGTTGCTATGATGCCGAACAGGTTTCAGTGGAACTTCCAGACTAAGACAGACTAGGAAGAAAGTCCTGGCGCTCTGCAACTGATGGTGGAGATAGTACAGGATTGGGCAGCATTTCGTTTCATTGTGCGTGGGGTCACCATGAGTCAGGGCTGACTCAGCATCAGCTCACAACAACAAAAATGAGGCAGGATTTGCATTCAGTTCTCTAATACCAAGACCTAGATCCTTCCTCCCCTTTGCAGGCTGCCCCTTGTAGAGCCAGGACAAGATATGAATTTGGTTTAGGCAAAGCAGTTTGAGGGTTGTTGGTGATGGTAGTGCCATCAAGTCAATTCCTACTCATAGCGACCCCAAGTGACAGAAGAGAACAGCCCCATAGGGTTTTCTTGGCTCACTTTGCCTATTAGTAAAATGGGATAATAACAGTTCCTACTTCATGGAGGTGGGGCATTTAATGAGACGGTGAAGATGTGGTGTTTAGCACAGGGCCCATCATGAAGCAACCAGTGTTAACTATTACTCTTATCATTAGTTCTATAATTGAGCAGACGTGAAGAGAACATCACGGCCCTGAGAGTACCAGGCTCCAGACACCAACTTGCTGGGCTCCCTCAGCTGATTCATTTGCTAATCTCCTATCAAAGGGCAGCGTGAGAGGGTGAGTAATTACTAGATACCAGACACTAGAGATTGACTAGGGAGAGAGACAGGCAAATAAACAGGTGCTGTGCCAAGGACAGTGGGAGTGCACAGGGTGGGGCTGTTCCTGGAGGACCTCCAAGGTTGGGTTTTGCAGAATGAGTAGGAGTTTTCTGGAGAGATATAGGGAAGGTGGTTCCCGGCAGTAGGAATAGCACTGTTAAAATCCTGGAAGCCTGAAAGGCCTAACAGGCTTTCAGAACCCTAAAGAGTTCCGGATGGCTGGAATATGGCATATAGAGGAGAGAACAGAGGCCTGGTCAGGAAAAGCCTGGGCAACAAAGCTGAGACTCAGTACCACCACTCACCGTCACTGCTCCCGGCGATCCAGCCACTGGCTCTAAGAGTCACCATTTTCTGAGCCCTCCTCTACACTAGGTTTTTACTGACGTTGCCTCCTGCTATGGATTGAACTGTGTCCCCCAAAAATATGTATTGTAAATCCTAACCTCTATGCCTGTGGTTATAATCCCGTTTGGAAATAGGTTGTCTTTGTTACGTTAATGAGGCAGGATTAACATAGGGTGTATCTTGAGTCAATCTCTTTTGAGATATAGAAAGAGATTAAACAAGCAAACTAGGAGGCAGAGATGGGGTAAGACAGAGATCTCCAAGGAACCAGGAAGCAGAAGCCGAAGAGAGAAAGACTTTCCTCCAGAGCCAACACAGAGAGAGAAAGCCTTCCTCTCAAGCCGGCACCCTGAACTTAGATGTCTAACCTCCTAAACTGAGAAAATAAATTTCTGTTTGTTAAAGCCATCCACTTGTGGTATTTCTGTTACAGCAACACTAGGTAACTAAGACACCTCACAGCCATTCTGAGATGAGAAAGTTGAGGCCCAGAGAGTTAAATACCTACCCAAAACCACACAGCTAGGAAAGAGCAGAGTCAGGATTTGAACTCAGACCCTCGTGCCTCCTCACTCAAGTCCTCTCCAGACCTGCAGGCCAATCGTGCAGCTTGGGCCAGGGGCAGGGTGTATGGCATCAAACCCTTAGGGGGACATACGTGTATGTACGTCTACATGCAGGAGCACCAGGAGCACGTGTGGGCGTGCCTGCAGTTCACACATGCACAGATGAGGGTATGTGTCGTTTGGGTGTATGTGTGCATATGTTTGTACATAAAGGCATGTCTGCTGTGTGCACTTACACCTGTGTATAAAAACTTCCACGTGCAGTATGGCTGGGTACACACACAGTCACACAGGAGGGAGACTGGGTGCACTCCTGTGCACATGTGTATGGGCTTGCGTGTGCACATGTATTACATGTGGGCATGACTGCAGCATACACACGTGTGCCCATGAGCTGGGGCTGGTTACTAGCATGAGTACACATGAGTATGACTGTGTGCATACCTTTGCACATGTATGTATATGTGTGCGTGTGTATATGTGTATGGCTATGCCTGCAAAGTGTATACACACAAGTCAAAGCATGAGCTGTGGCTGGGTGCAAGCCCCTGAACGTGAGTCCCAGGAAGGTGTGGGTTTCCCTGTGCGTGCATCTTCCGCCATTAAGGCAGCCTCCGCCACAGCCCCCAGACAGAGGCCAAACAAGGGACTCCCATTTTCTCTCAATGCCTCTCAAGCAAATGGCCTGACTCTATCAATACTAGGAGGCCCAGAATATTTTCAGGTAGTGATTTTCATATAAATAGACCACAGCCTCATAAATCAGGCCAGGGCTGCCGTCATCCTATCCTCAGGATTAAACACACAGTGGCCTGTTTCGGCATAAATCACGGGTGTCTGATTCGGGCCAGGCTGGGTGAAGCCACGTTGTGTAAGTGTGGCCTGAGGTGGTGACTCCCATTGTGACCGTGTCAGGCCAGAGACAGGACGAGTGTCCAGCACCATCAATGCCATCAATGCTGGGAGCCCTGTCCACAGGGGCCCAAGAGGCAGGCGCCAGCCTGGCTAGGTGACACCACCCCCTTCCATGGGCTGGAAGGGCCTGGGCAAGGACAAATCCACTGGAGGGTGAGTGCAGGGTGGACCAACTGCCTCCAGCCCTTTTGACCAAGCTGATTTCGGGACAGAGGAGGGGAAAGACTCACAAGATGGAGGGAGAGCCCAGTGCTCCTGCTCCAACTCCAGCTGCTCCCTGCTGTGCATCTTTGGGCAGGTCACTCAACCTCTCTGAACCTGAATCTCATTATTCTGCAAAATGCGGAAGTTGATCATACCTCACTGGGATGTGATGGGGATTTGATGAGATCATGACACAAGGGCCTGGCTATGCGCCGGGCACATAGTAGGAGCACAAGCCCTGTTCCCTGCTGTTGTGATTGCTGCTGTTGCTGCTGCTAAAACCAGCTGAGATCTGGAGGGAAAGCCCCCACCTTGGGGAGGGGACAGGACCAGACAGCTCCCTTTATCCAAAATGACGCTGCGTTCCCAGACCCCACGGGGAGGGGAGGGGAAAATGGCACTCTTTGGAGGGCACGATCAGCTCTGAGCCAACACCGCCCCAGGTCACAGACAAGGTGCCCGAGGTCATGTCGGCCAGGTCCCTGTCTCTGTGTGATCCTGACCCCATCCTAGCTGGAGACAGATCTCCAACAGTGTAGGAGGATGTCTAAGTGGAGCCAGAATCTCAGGCTCTTCTCTTCAGCCCCCTGAGCCTCAGTTTCCCCATCTGTAAAATAAGGATAATAAAAGTGCCTGCCTCCCAGAGCTGCAGCCTGCATTCAGTAAGCTAAGATGTTGTTACAACGCCTGGTTGTTATTACAGTCTCTGTCCTTCACGGGTATCATTCTATTTGCCCTGCCTTTGAACTAAGTGCCAGCCTGTCCTATCTTTTCCCCTTCTTCCTTCTGCCTCTTCTTCTCTTCCCATCTTAGCCGTGACTTGCCAGCTTCTGGGGTCCCAACTGGGCAAGGGGCTCAGGCTGGAGACAAATGCTGACTGAGCTCATTTGGAGGCATTGGTCACGGTGGCACACAAACCCAGAAAGGGCCAGGCAGAGTGGGGGTGATTCAGAAAGATGGAACAGCGAGGGTAAAGCCCCCTAATGTATATTGTAACAGAGCTAGTATGGTGGACTCAGGGGAGGGGCCATCAGGAGAAAACAGAATAGGTCCCTCAGAACTTACAAGCATTTCTATAATATCCTTGGGTTCTGAGAAAGTCTCGACTATGGTGGGAAAAGATTGGTTTCCTCTGGGAACCAGGACAACAGCCCCGTAAATCACACCCAGCCGGATGGACCCAGAAAGTGAAGAATTCCTTCCCCGCTCTCTCACATTTCCACCAAGCAGCCTCCCAGGCCCCCTCCTCAAAATAGTGCTCAGATTCCAGGGCTGGGAATGGTGAGGCCCCACCAGCTCTGGAATGCAGGCTGTGGGGACTTGGGATCTCTCCTCTGGGGCTGAGGTTCTGGTCCCATTCACCTCCTCCCTCATACAGAAAGGCCGGAATTCTCGGACACAGTCATTTCCCATAGTCTGTCCTTTTCCCAGCAAACAGTGCTCAATGGGTCCCGCTCCTCTCCTGCTCAAGAACTTACCATGGCTACCCATTCCCTGCCAGGTACGGTCCTGCTCCTCACCCGTACATTTGAAGCCCTTCAATGTGGGCCTCTACCTGTTTGTACACCTCATTTCCCCAAGCCCCCACCCCCCCACCACCACACACATATCCCCTACTTTCCACAGCAAATCATCTAGTATTCCCCAAATGCCTTCAAACCATTTATACCTCCAGGCCACCTGCACTTGCTGTTCCCTCTGCCTGGAATCCCTTTTGCTTCCCCCTTGTCTCTGGAAAAACTCCTCCTACTCCCTTGAGATCCACTTCAAATGGTGCCTTCTCAGTGACATTGACCTTGAGTTAGCCTTCTTGCCTCTGTGCATGCCCAGCACCTAATTCACACACCTGTGGACACACACACCTATGCCATCACCCATGGAGACCCAGGATGTAACAGATAAAAGAGCCCCTAGGAATCACCAAGTCCTAGTCCTACCTTTTTTTTTTTTTAACAGATTCCTTTGTTCAAAGAGAATATAACAATGGAACTCCAAAGTATAAAATGGATACATGTAGGTCTGCTCCATTTGAAGAGTCTGTGTTAGTTGGAGCTTTTTGGTTTACAAGTTACAGAAACTCAACTCAAAATTGCTAAAGCCAAAAAAGGGAACTTATAGGCTCATATAACCAAAAAGTTCAAGACATCAGGTATGGCTGGATCCAGGGGTTGAAAAGGTGACACTGGAAATCTGCTTTTCATATCTTGGCTCTACTTTCCTTTGCATTGTCTTCATTCTCAGACCATCTCAAATCATGACCAAGATGACCCCCAAAGCTCTAGACTTCCATGGCTATGGTTCATCAATTCCAAAAGAAAGAAAAAGCCTTCTCCACAGTTCCAGCAAAGGTGCCAGGGACAATGTTCGCTGGCTCTGATTTGCCAGACTTGAGTAATGTGATTGCTAAAAACCATTCACTATAGCCAGGGCAATATGCTGATCTGATTGGCCAATCCTGGGTCATATTCTATCCTCTGGGGCCAGGGCTTTGGGCTAACCCCTCTTGAATGACATGGACTAATGACAATGATGGAAGAGAGATCCCCCAAGGTGAAATCAGAGTGCTAGAATCTAAAAAAGGAATCTGTGCAAGCATCCTTCTCCAAAACTGATATCCACTCTGCTGAAACCTCACCCCATCTGCCTCTGTTTTAGCCCCTAAGACATCTTCTGAAATCCTAGCACTCTGCACCACCACTGTCTGTCAGGTATCTGACAGCATCTGTCACCACTTTGTCATCACTGTTTGTCGTACTGTGGAGGCCAGCATGTTGCTATGATGCTGGAAGCTATGACACTGGTATTTCAAATATCGGCAGGGTCACCCATGGTGGACAGGTTACAGTGGAGCTTCCAGACTAAGACAAACTAGGAAGAAATGCCTGGTGATACACTTCTGAAAATTAGCCAGTGAAACCCTATGGAACACAACAGAAGACTGTCCAATATAATGCTGAAAGATGAGCCTCCTAGGCTGAAAGGAACTCAAAATATACAGTGGCAGCAACAATGGACTCGAGCATACCAACGATTGTGAAGATGGTACAAATTCAGCAATGTTTTGTTCTGTTGTACATGGGGTCACCATGAGTTGAGGTGGCTCAACAGCAACCAACAACAACAACAGGGCTCTGCAGGACTTGGTTTGACAACCACTTATCGAGTCCCATTTTATAAAATAAGAAATGAAAGCCCAGAGAGGGGGAATTGCTCTCCAAAAGTCACACAGCACATTCCATCCTCACACTCTCAATTCCCTGGAAGTGCCTATGCCTCCTTGATGATTCTCCTCCCCACTGGGTCCATAGCATCTCCATTACCAGATTTGGCTGAAAGGATTTGTCAGTTGTCGGCTTGCTTGTCTAACTAAATTAATGTTTTACATTTCTCCTCCAGTTTGCAAACTTTTAAAAAATTAATCCCATCATTTCAACAAGTGTAACAACTAAATTATCATCTTTACATGATTAAGGAGCCTGCCGCGTCTTCTCTTGGCAAACACTGCATGCACATAATTTTACTAAATGTAATAAACCAACCATAGAACTATTAATTTTGCCATGGTATTCATAACAATTAGAAACGCATGAACCTTAAAATGATAAAAACTGAATGGAATACTGAAATCACAGGAAATCCCCAATCCTCCCTCTGCAGGCTGAAGGCAGTGTCATGAGATGCAAATTAGGGTCGAGAGACAGAAATTGGATGTCATTTGCCTCTTAGCTCCATTGCAATACACCCTGAATGAGACAGTCCAGGGTGGGAGCACTTGGCTAACTGGATGCAGTTTTCCCCCCAAAATCTAGACATCTATGAAAAACCGAGTATTTGGAAAGAGTCCCTTCTTTTTCAGAGCTTCAACACAGTGTAAGAGTAACTAGTCCTGGAATAGCAAATATATAGCACTAGTACCACCACTCTACTTCCCACACTCATGACAGACATTATTAATTGATCACAGCACTCTGAGTGTAGACAGCTTGGAAATCTTCTCAACACAGCCCTCTGGGGCAGGCATTACCAATCAGTCATAAGACACTCTTATTTGCCACCCCATATTTAGTCCATTCTTGCTAGTTCATATGGATAGAAACTAGAGAAAGTAAGAAAATGATTTGTTCAAGGTCAAAAAGGAACTCAGGAGCAGAGTCTAAGGTAGAAGCTGGGATGCTGTGGCTTTATTATAGCAAGCCAGGAGGTTGAGTCCTCACCAACAGAGAGAGGTTCCTCTCTCAATCTCCTAAATTGAAAGTCTTTCCCACAGACCCCTAGCAGGAAGAGTCCTCTCTTCTTCCTCCTCCTACCATCTTATCAAACTTACACTAGCCCTTTTCTTTTCTGCATTATAGATAGAACAACATATTGGTACAACTTTCCGAAAGAACAATTTGGTGGTTTATATGAAAAGCCTTAAACTTCAAATACCCTTTGGCTCAGAATATCTAGAATTTATTCCAAGAACATAAATAAGACAAATGTCCAAACGGGATGTTCATCATGGTATTGTCTAAAAAGGAATAAGATCTAAAACAATCAAATACTTTGAATTATTATTAAAATTTTTTGAAATTAGATATTTGTTAACACAAAAGACATCTACGGTATTTTTTGGTGAGAAATGCAATTTTTCAAACTGTATGTATTCACTATAGTCAAAATCGACTCAATGACAGTGGGTTATATGTAGTTTGATGTCATTTCTATAAAAATAAACACAGACATACACACACACACACACACACACACACACACACAACCAGGGTTGCCAGACACAGCTGCTCAGGCTGTGCACTGGACAACTGCAATCACTTAGACTACAGTATGAATGGTGCTTGCTCTTGTTGGGCAATGCAACACCCCTACTTGTAGCTTAAAAGGTATTAAAGGTAATTTACCAAAGTAGTAATAATGGCTGCTTAGGGGAATGAGTGATTTTTTTTTTTATCCTTGTATTGATTTTCTAACATTTCTACAATGAGCATGGCTCACTTGTGTAAAAATTATAAAATAATAGCCCTTTCAAAATAGTTTTATGTTGTAATCCACTCATTACATATCCTAGTTTACTTTGGTGTGTCTATATATCTGTGTATGTATTTTACAATACAGGTAGTCCTCGACGTACACATATTCAGTTTACGACAAACAGCACCTATAACCATCGGTATTTATTTTTAACATCTTACCATTAGTAATATGTACTACATATGATGTTGCAGCACATAAATTGCTAATGTCATCATATCTGTAAGTTTGTATGTAATGTTTCCAACCCCAAAAGACAAATAAATATGGGATTTATAAAGATACTAATAATAAAAAGCAATAATAATGAAAACTAAAAAAAAAAAAAAAATGAGGTATTCAAATTACATCAGAACTGACTTACAATGGAGTCAACAGAACAGAACCCCATCATAGGTCGGGGACTACCCATACTGAATAAGCATTGATGGAGGACCTATGAGTGCCAGGCATTTCAGTAGGAACACAGTCTTGATTTTCATGAGTTTCAAGTCTAATGAGAGAGACAGACGTCAGACAAAAGCCTGCAAACCATCATCAGCCAGAGCTGAGAGGAGGATACAGCCTCCTGCCCTGGTCTGCTGTAAGGGAGGCTCCGGGAAGGCTTCCTAGGGGAGTCATACCTGAACCATGTTCTGAAAAGTCTATTAACAGGGATCCTTGCTTTCCCACAAAGCCAAGCGTCCGAGGGCAGTTACTGTCCCTTGTCAACATTCTTAGACCATGGGACTGAACACCCAGTCACACCCTAACGATGCGAGGGCCAGCAGCTTATAACATGCACCTACAGGTAGAATAAGGAGCTGTGGTGGCACAAATGGTTAAGCACTCGCCTGGTAACTGAACGGTTCGTGGTTCAAACCCTTCCAGCAGCTCTGTGGGAGAAAGACCTGGTGATCTGCTCCCATAAAGATTACAGCCTAGAAAACCCAGTGGGGCATTTCTGCTGCGTCACATGGAGTCACTATAAGTTAAAATCGACCTGCTTGCACCTGACAACAGCAGGTAGCACACGGAGCCAGGATCTGGGGACAATCTATAACACTTGCTTTGAAGCCAGCAGATCTGAGTTTGAATCCAGCCAATGGCTAGGCCTCAGTTTCTTCATCTGTGAAATGGAGAGTATATGGATTCTTAACTCCTGAAGAATAAAAGAAGTAAAACTGACAATATGTAATGCCACATTCTAAGAAAATGATAGATCAATAATAGCGATTATTACTTATTGTTACCATTACCATCTCTGGAGTCCCTGGGCTACAGCAGTTAAAGGGTTTGGTTGCTAACTGAAAGGTTGGTGGTTCAAGTCTACCCAGGGGTGCCTTGGAAGAAAGGGCTGGCAATCTACTTCCAGCAAATCAGCTACTGAAAATCTTCTGGATCACAGCTCTACTCTGACACACATGGGTTACCATGAACTGGAGTCGACTGACAGCAACTGTTTTTTTGGTGTTATTATCTCTGGGCCACAACTGACAAAAGGGCCAGACATCAGCCCCACCCAGCCCTCTGGACAGGAATGGAACAGATCAGAAAGAAAGCACATTTTCAAGCTGGAGGCCTCTTGGTTAGTCCTGGCAGCAGCCGGTAGCTGGCCCAGAAGGCTGGGCCTGCCACTGGCAGGAGAGGTGAAGCAGATATTTGCAAAGTTTGCTCCCTTATTTCACCTGCCCAGTCTCCAGCCTTCAGTCCCAGATATTTTTATCCACGGACGGCAGCTCGTTTCCTCTAGGAAAATTGCCAGTCTGTGCGTCTTTGACCTCCACCCTTCAAGTGCAATTAAGGTGGTCTAAATAGGCCTGGGAATGTGCATTTCCCTTCCTGGGCCCCAAAGGCTTCCTCCTAGGCCAGGAATCTCCCACTTTTCACTTCAAATATGTCACAAACCCACTCCCGAATGAAAGAGCTGGACTCAGAATCTCAAGTCCTGACTTTCCACCCCAGCTCTGCTATGTGACCTTGGGCAAGTCCCCATCCCACCCCAGGCCTCAGTTTCCCCAGCTGTAAATGGAGGATTGGATTTGATGCTTGAAAATGTCCTTCCAGCTCTGAGAGTCTGACATTCTGATTATGCACCAGTCCTGGCTTCAGAGGAGCCTGGGACAAGCCTTGGTGTCTGCTGTCTCACCCCTTCCATCCAGGGACAATTTCCTTTCCAAGCCTATGTGTCTTTGCAGAAAGTCCCCGGGTGGCAAAAAAGATTTATGCTTGGCTGGTAACCAGAAGGTTGGTAGTTCTAACTCACGCAGTGGTGCCAAAGAAGAGAGGCGTTTCTTGGGTTTAAGTGACCAACAGGATGGACTGAACTCATGTCCCCACACTCTAAAACAAAAACACAAAAGTTAAAATTCGTGTCGGTCATGAAGGTCCACAAAATGGACATATGCAGCAGAAAAGACGCCTCAGAGTGTTGAGCACAGACTCTGAAAGCCGGCCTCTATACGCAGAAGACTGGCAAGGGTGCCCTCGCTTACCCAGAAACCTCTGCCAACGAGACCACACTCCGGGCAATGTGACCTGAGAGCCAGAACACCAGGGCCAGCGTTGAACCTCTGCCACTGGCTGATTTTGTTTCCTAGTACAAGTCCATTCAGTTCTGTGAGCCTCATGGGGTTGCTGCCAGAGTCAGAAATAAATGGGGTATATGGTGGTGCAAATGGTTTGCACTCAATTGCTAACCTAAAGGTTGGGGGTTTGAACCCACCCATCAGTACTACAGAAGATAGGCCTTACGATCTGTTTCTGTAAAGAATACAGCCAATACAGCCAAGGAAAATGGAACAACTCCCAACCCACTGCTGTTAAGTCGATTCCGACTCAAAGGGACCCCACGGGGTTTCTGAGGCTGTAAATCTCTATGGAAACAGACTGCCACATCTTTCTCCCTCAGAGCCACTGGTGGTTTCGAACCGCTGACCCTTCGGTTAGCAGTGAATTGCTTTAACCACGGCGCCACCGGGGCTCCTATGGAACAACCAGAACACAAAGAGAATACTGACATGTGAAAAATGTAGCTAATGTCACTGAACAATTTGCATGGAAATTGTCAAATGGAAACTTTCACCCAAAACTGTGTAAACTTTCACCCGAAACACAATAAAACATTAAAAAAAACAAAAAAAGATTACAGCCAAGAAAACCCTATGGAGTAGTTCTGCTCTGTTACACGGGGTCACCAGGAGTCAGAATTGACTCAACAGGAACTAGAAGAACAACAATATGCGTGTGCATGTGGGAGAGAGAGAAACTTCCTTAGCGGGAAAGTGCTGGGTACAGGTATCCATTGTATCTATTATTTCCACAGTGCCCAAGCAGTGCCCCTGCCCAGCCGATGCCACAGCCCCACAGTCCCTGGGGACCTGGATTCCTTGGCACTTGACTTCCAAGCACCTGCTCAGCCTCCCTGATTACAATCCCTGGAGATGTCTGAGACTCCATTTGCTGAGGAACTAGAGGAAAATCAACGCGAACAACGTAGTCAAAACAGTATTGGCAGATGTCACACATGGCCAAGAGTGCACATTACCGGGCACTCAGTTGTGCCCCTTATCTAGTAGTTTGTTCTCAAAAGGGAGCTCTAGCCTCGCTGCGAACCCAATAAGTCTTTCAGTTTGACTCGAAACTCCACATTTTTCCTCTTTAGAAAAATGTCACTGACATTCCTTGGTTTCATTACTCTTGGCACTCTGACCACAAGGAAATTGCTAGCAGAGGGAGGCTGCCTGTACCTGCCACCACAGCCAGGCCACGCCCCAGCTGGCCGTGGGCCCGGGCCGTTGAGCTGCCCCATGTGGGACACAGACTTCGTTTCCTTGGACTATGACCTCCTCCCTGGGCAGGCACCACCCCAGTTCACAACCTGTAAACCCTGGAATCTGCAGTACTCCCAGACTCCTATGGGCAAGCCTCACTGGAGCCCCCCTGGCCACCCTGCATTTGAGCCAGCTGGATATATAAGCTGTCCTTCCACAAGACCCTGACCATGTCTCACCAAATCTGTCTCTCTATCCTTCATGTCTCTCTCACTCTTTATTTTCTGTCTTTTTATATCTCCACCTCTTTTTTTCATTCATATCTCCGTTTATATGTTCGACAAACATTTATTGAGCACCTACTTTTGTCAGGTACTGTTCTAGAAGCTAAGTTCCCTGGGTGGCGTAAACAGTTTGCTCTTGACCGTTGTTGATGTTGTGTGCTGTCAAGTTGATTCTGACTAGTAGTGACCCCTACATGACAGAGTAGAACTGCCCCATAGGGTTTCCTAGACTGTAATCTTTCCCAGAGCAGATCAGCAGGTTTTTCTCCCACAAATCAGCTGGTGGATTCAAACGGCCAACCTTTCGGTTAGGAGCTGAGTGTTTAACAATTGCACCACCAAGGCTGCTACTAACCTAAAATTTGTTGGTTCAAATCCACCCAGCAGGGCTTCAGAAGAAAGGTCTGGTGATCTGCTTCCATAAAGATTATAGCCAAGAAAACCGTATGAAGCAGTTCTAGTCGTAACACATGGGGTAACCATGAGTCAGAATCAATATGACAACAGTAGGTTTGGTTTTTCTTTGGTCCCAGAAGCTGGGAATCCAGCAGTGAGGATGACAAGGTCCCTGTACTTATAAGACAGACAGTGAAATAGACATATGCAGTAGATTATATTTTCCAAAGATGGCTACAACAATATTTCATGCTCAGGAGGTAGAACCTATATCCTGCCCCCTTCTTGACACTGGGCAGGTCTTTGTGACTGCCTGACCCACAGAGTACAGTGAAAGTCTTGCTACGTGACCTCCAAGTCTCGGTCATAACAATGCCATGCACTTCCACCTTGCTGTCTGGGGAGATTTGCCTCCATGCTGTGAGGAACCCCAAGCAGCTCATGCAGTGGTCCACATGGAGACGAAGAGAACCTCCCAACAAACAGCCAACTTGTCAGCCACATGAGTATGCCATCTTGAAAGTGGATCTTCCAGTCCCTAGTCAAACCGCCCTAGCCAATGCCACTTGGAGAAGAGATGAACCACCCCTGCTGAGCCCTGTCCAAATTACAGATTCATGAGCCAAGTAAATGATTGCTCTGGTTTAAGCTTCTAAATTATGGGATACTTTGTTACACAGCAATAGATAACTGGAACAACAAACAAAATAATGTGAGTTAGTGATAAGTCCTAGAAAGAATAATCAAGCCAGGTGAGGAGGTAAGAGAAGGTGTGGTGGTAGGGAGGGGGCAGGGACAGCAGGGCAGAGACAGTTCCCCAACCCCTTTCTGGCTGATCCCAGGGCTGAGATGTGTTCACCAAGCCCCGTGGATGTAATGGGAAATGTGTCTGTTAAAGAAGGAGACTTAAAAGTGGTCTCAGGGTAGAGTTTCCCAGGGTGGAAATTCCAACCACAAGGCCACTAGCCTCTGCTTGCATACCTCCAGGGACGGAGAGATTGCTCCCTCCCCAGGCAGCCCTGCTAGACACCACTGGCTAAGAGAATGGGCTTCCTTCCACTGAGGAGACTGTCTACCTGGACCGCCCACTGGGGCCACATGGATACAACTTTCCACATAGACGCTGCTTTCCACATGACAGGAACATGTGTCCCCCGACCATCTCTAGTCTCCCCCACATTCATGGTGGTCCCCAGAGCAAAAGGCTGGGCAAATGACTGGGACACTTTGAATGTATTCAGGATGGAGTCACAGCCAGGGAAAACTATGCCATCATACAAGGTGCGGATAAATGGAAAACATGGTGGCAGTTTATGCAGAACTGGACTTTAGAACCTAAATCACCAAACTCCCAAAATTGTAGGCAAAATCATGTCCACGAAAAACCATTCGTGAACTTTTTTGTGGAAGCAGTCCGCCAGGAGAGTCCTGACCTCGACACCACCAAAATCCACTTGCTATGGGGTGGACTCCGACTCATGGCGATCTCAGGTGTGTCAGGGTAGAACTCTGTTCCACAAGGTTTTTTTTTTTTTAAATATTTTATTGTGTTTTTGGTGAAGGTTTACACAGCAGTTTAGGTTCCTATTCAACAATTTCTACACAAATTGTTTAGTGTCATCGATTACATGCTTCACAATGCATGGACATTCTCAATATTTCCATTCTGATTGTTCTGTTTCCATTAATACAGTTTACCTGCCCCCTTACATTCTCATTTTTACTTTAAAGTAAATGTTGACCACTTGGTCACGTATAGATGATTTTTTTACAAGATCGCAGTACTCACGGGTGATATTCATTATTTTGCAAGCTAATCTGTTATTTACCTACGAGGTGACCTCAGGGGTTAGTTTTGGATCACGGTTCGAAGAGTCTCAGGGCAATAGACTTTAGGAGTGCTCCAGTCTCAACCAGTCCAGTAAGCCTGCTTTTTTTTTTTTGGAATTTGAGGTCTGTTCTACATTTTTATCCCGTTCTATCAGGGTCCTTCTATTGTGACCTTGGTTCGAACAGTCACTAATTGTAGCCAGGCAACATGCAGTTCTTCTGGTCTCAGGGTAGATGAGGCCTTGGTTCATGTAGACTATAGACTAGTTCCTCCTTTAAGTCTTTGGTTTCCTTCTGTCTCTTTTGCTCCAGACAAATAAAGACCAATAGTTGTATCTTAGATGGCCACTTGCAAGCTTTTAAGACCCCAGACACTACTGACCGAACTAGGATGTAGAACATAAATTCATAGGGTTCTTAATGGCAGATTTTTCAGAAGTTCTTTTCTTCTGAGGCATCTCTGGGTGGATTTGTACCACCAACCTTTCAGTTAGTAGCCAAGCATTTAACCATTTGCACTACCCAGGGACTCTGACCTCCACCCCAGCCCCCCCACACAAAGAAATTAATGACCTGTGGAATAAAAGCGTAGGTTTTAGAGTCACGAAGACCAGAGTTTGAGTCCTGTCTGCATGCCACTGACTTGCTGTGTGACCTTGGGCAAGTTGCCGCCCCTCTCTGAACCCCAAAGTCAAATCAACACAGGTATATTGGTGGCCTCCAGCAGTTTTTCCAGCCTTCCTTGTCTGTGTGCCCCAGCGTGGTCTTTTCCCAGTCCACACTCTTCTCTGTGATTATCCACTTAGTCTTTTTCTCTAAATTAGCCTCCTTCTTTGACTTAAATAAACTTCTTTTTTAAGGAAATTTTTCATCACTACCTTAAACGGGAAGCCAGCAACGCATGCCATAAATAAAAAGGAACCATAAAAATGAAGACAAAATAATGCTGCTAACTTAGAGAAAAATACAGCGCCCCCCTCCCACCCTAGACTTTACCAAAGGCGATCAGCAAGCCACAGAGCAAGTGTTAAAGATACATTAGCACCCAACTGAGACTTTCTCCATGATGTTATCAGAAAGAACTTGCTCACTGCTGGATTTGGGCTACCTTTGGGCTGTCGGCAGCATCTCCCCTGCCCTGGGGCAGGCAGTCTGGCCTTGGAGAAGCTCTGACCTACAATAACCAAGGAGGAGAGAGGGCAATCTAAGAGGTCCTGTGGTTTGGACATATGCTGATGGATTTTGGCCCAAGCTCCCCATTGAACAGTCAAAGGCAGGAGCAGGTGGCCCCAAAACTGCCAAAACCAAGAATGGGAGGAGGCCTCTGAGATGGCTTCTTGGGAAGGTGAGAATGTGTCACCCTGTAGGCCAACCAGCACGACTGACAGCCCATCCCCAGAAGATCATCTGAGCAGAAGGGCTCAGGGCAGGGGCTAGTTCTGGGGACTCAGCAAGGCTATCATACACTTTGGTGGGGGGTGGTGGGGGCTGGCAAGCCTCTCCCCTACTCTGGGCCTTGGTTTCTCCAGCTCCTTTGTTAACAGGCTGTGTGTCCCTGGGCAAGTGGCCTCACCTTCCGGAGCCTATTTCCTTCCTGTGCACAGCTCCGTTTTCCCTCTGTGCAGGGGTGACTTACCCACCAGGCACAGTAAGCTCAGTGCCTAGGGCCACAGCACTTTCAGGGCCTTTGAAAATGTTTTCATTTCTTTCAAAATAGAAGGGGGGGGGGTACTTCTAAAAGAGAATGTTTTTATATAGACAGTTAACATATTCATCTTTATACCAACACACTCGTAAAATAGAATTTGTAATTTTTTTGGCAATGGATGAAGGAGCCCACAAAGGCAAAAGTGCTGTTGTTTGTTGTCTGCCTTCCAACTCATAACCACCCCATATGACGGAGTAGAACTGCCCCATAAGGTTTCCTAGGCTGTAATCTTCACAGTAGCAGATCACCAGATCTTTCTCCCAGGGAGTCACCAGTAGGTTCAAACCATCAACCTTTTGTTTAACAGCCAAGTGCTTAACCAATGCACCACCAAGGCTCCTTTAAAAGTGCCTAAGACCCCCGAAAGCCGTATGCGGCCCCACCTCTGTCAAATGGGGATGACAAAGGTAGCTGTATGTTATACAAATGCTTTTATTGTGGTTCTCTTTAGTCTTGACTTAGGAGAAGGAGCACTGGTTTGGGAGTCAGGAAACAGAAAACTGTCTTCTGAGCTCTGCCTCCCTCTCTGTGACCTTCGGAAGTCATGCCCTCGCTGGCCTCATTCTCTCCAGCTGTACAATGAGGGTCTTGGAGTTGAGGATCCCCCTCTGGGCTCTGCTCCTGCCTTTCCTCTTAGGGAGACAAACACTGAAACCCCATGCAACCCCCCAAAGACTGACCAGCTGGCAGCGGATGGCACCATTCTTCAAAACCATCTCGTCTCCCAGTCTTATATGGGAGGTTCAGATGATAATTGTGGCTTCTCTTTTACTGTTTATTTTTGTTAATTCTCGGATGTTTGACTTGGCCCAGCCCCAACTCACAACGTTTTCACTTGGCCATCTCTGGTTCCCATCCCAGCTCCAGGTTTCCTTGGTGGGACCTGGTGAAACATCTTCCAGGAGGTCTGTGGTCTCAGCTCTTAGCAGGGAAGGTGCCTAATGGAGCCTGAGTTTGCAGGGTATAATTGAAGCTATCGCTTCCCGAGTGCCTCTTCTGTGCCTGCTGCTGTTCCAGGCCCTGGGACACGGCGGAGAACACACGAGATAGGGCCAGGGATTCTCCTTGGTTCACAGTGCAGATGGTAAGACAGATAAAAAAAGTAAGTGCAGAGGGCCGGGAGAGGGGTGGGGGTGGGGGAGTGTAATAGGAGGGGAGCTGGAGGTGGCAGAAGGGACAAGGAAAAGCCTAAGAAGGTTTTAAGCAAGGACAGGTGGTTCAGCAAATATCCCCCCTAAAAGTAAGTGATGTCTAAGCTGAATCCTGACAAATGAGTAGCCTTCAGATGGGAGGAGAAGTGAGGGGAGGGTGTCCCAGGCAGGTGGAATAGAACATATGAAGATTAAGATGCCTTCCAACCCAATGAGGGAGATGCTACTGTCATCCTCATTTTACAGGTGAGGCGCAGTGAGGTCACAAGGTGTGGCCAAGGCCACACAGCTGGTAAATGCGGAGGCACAACTTGAACCCAAGACTGCCTACTTCCAAAGCCAGTTTTCCTAACCACTGGCCTATGTGCTTCCCCTCCCCCCCAACCCCACCCCCATCCCCACCCAGTGTCTCCCTGGCTTCCCTGGAGGAAAAGGCCAGAACCCAGGTCACCCATTGGGAGTGGTTTTAGGGTCACCCGTGTCTAAAAGTGCCTGGCAGTGCCTCAAATTCCACCATCAGAGCTGTGATCAACCATCACCTATAAAATGTGACTTCCCCAGGGGGCCAGGTGCCCAGGGCTCTGCAGAGTGTATCTCTAATCCTCAAAGAGAGCCCAGGTGAGGAAACTGAGGCTCAGACAGGTGAAGGGTTTCGCCCAAGGTCACCCCACCCGTAGCCAGGGCCACGTAAAGTAGAGGGTCAGATAAAAAAAAAAGGAAGGCCGGGATTAAACCTTATCTGGTGAAACTCTGAAAACTAAGCCCCTAGGCCCCAGGCCATCTTTGGGTGAGACCCCCAGCCCCAGCCCCTCAGGGCCCAGCCCCCTGCTGCCCTTCCCCCCCAGGACAATGAGCCCTTTCACAACCAGACAAAGGGAGAAGTTTAAAAGGCAAGAATTATGTTTCCACGGTGGCAGCTAAGGGGGCAGGCCGGGGGAGTCAGAGAAGAGGCAGCCGGGGAGGAGCCGCCACCGCCTAAACGGACCAGTGTGTATTTATTCATGTCTGACACAACACAATTTGATTTTCCACATAAAAGATCAAGTAATATTTCAGTTACAGTTAATTATACACCCCAAAAGCACATCAAAGGACGGGCCGCATCAGCCCAGCCCTTGCTTCGCAGCTCTGCATGCGCCCAGATTTCACGCCCTGCTTCGCAGCATCTGCAGCTCAGTATCCCCCCTTTCATGCCCACACAGGCCTTTGAGGCTGGGACTGGGGGCCAAGGCCCCTCACTGGGCTCCAGGAAGAGACAGTCCCCACCTGATGCCTTGTCCCCCGGCAGAAATATCAGCCCTGGTTTCCCTTGATGGAACACCCCCAGCAACTCCCCCAGCAGGAAGGGAAGGGAACAGGTGGTCACCATTATCCCCCATTTGTTAGATGAGGAAGCTGAGGCCCAGAGAGACAAAGTGACTTTCCCAAGATCATGCAGCCTGGAAATGGGAGAGCAGGGATTATAACTGGGATCCGGATGATTCAGCCCTTTCTGGTATATTACACTTTGTTGAAAAATGGTCCTGGGTCATTTTTATGTTGCCCACATAAAATGAACTGAAGTCCATATATCGTGTGTGTGAGGCATTGTTTCTGGGTTCTGTTTGTTGAATGAATAAATGTCTGGTGAAAGGACTGAAGGAATGAGAAAGTGAGTTGAAAAGAAAGGAGGGGAGGGAGGGGGAGTGAGGGAGGAGGGAAGGAAGAAGAGCGGGAGGGAGGAAGGAAGGAATTCTGTTCCACTTTCATCACAGCCGAGGCTTCTAGGTCCAATAGAGGAACACTTTTCACTGGGAGCCCCTGTTGGCTGGCAAGCTACCATGTAAATAACTTTGGCGGTGCAGGAGCAAGGCCTGAGCTGAGGGACACCTCTGAAGTGTGACCTCAGAAGATCACCCAGCAACCCTCTCAGAACACTCATCTGTGCGCATGGTCTCAGAAATTCTGAAAAGATGGAATCTGTCAACCACAGAATCTTAGAATATTTGTGTAATAAATTCATAGAACTCAGAACGAACTTAGAAAA
Organism: Dugong dugon; assembly: GCA_030035585.1. Lineage (NCBI taxonomy): Eukaryota > Metazoa > Chordata > Mammalia > Sirenia > Dugongidae > Dugong > Dugong dugon. The sequence goes on along the minus strand of CM057476.1, from coordinate 25,469,423 downwards.
TTCCAGAGAGAGAAGGACCCCTGATCGATAGCTGTTCCAGCTCTGTCATGAGGCCCAGAGAGGACAAAGGCAGGGCTGGAGACCCCCAGTCGGGACAGAGCTGCCAGGGTCCCTTTCTTTGCCTGTGGAGGGGTTGGCACTCAGCACGGGTTAGATTCAGAGTTTCCTGGGGCTGAGGTGGCTCAGCTGACCTCGGGGTGCAAGCAGAGTCACCACTTCCTGCCCCCTCCTGTGTCACAGTGCACCACATCAGAAATCCCCCCATCAGGGTGGTCTGTCTTTAGGAAGGAAGAGCCTTTGAAGTGCCCTGGGAAGGGCCTGTCATCAGCTGCTCCCTAGTGGGTGACAGCTCACTGAGAGCTGTGCCCTGAGGGATCAGGGTACAGAGAGGGAGCCTGGAAGCCCCAAGAGAAGAAAGAACTAGATCTGCCCAGGTGGTAGCCTGGCCCAAAGGAAGACACTCCCCCCACTAAAAGCAGTCCCTTCTTTCCCCTCCCCTCAATCCTAAAAGAGCCTTGGGCCTGGAGCTGGAAGCTGGGTTTAACAGCGGGGTCACCACGCACTGTTGAGGGGTCACCTGGGGCCAACCACTTCCTCTCTCTGAGCCTCTGTTTCCCTTCTGTGGGCTCAGGCCCAGGAGTGGCTCAGAGGAAGCCGCCTCACCGGTGAGGGTTCCCAGCTGCAGGCACTGGAGGGGCCGGGGGCTGCAGAACGGCTGGCAGGGGCCGGGCAGGCAGCAGGGGCACAGGGAGGGCAGGAGCTATTCTGGGCCCCTCTCCCCAGCCCCTGTGTACCCCGAGGCTCCTGTGGCAAACGACCATCCTGTTTGCTGGGCAAAGGTGTTTCCTGTGCAGGCCACAGGCAGGCCAGATCTGCCCTTCCCAGAAGCCTCCACTCCTCAGCCACCTCAGGACACAGCCCTGCATACCCCACCTGGCTCCTGCTAGACCCCTCAACCGCCCCATCCCACCAGCCTCAGTTCCCTTATTTCCCAAACAAGAGTCGAAATGCCTAGGCTTCACGAAATTGCGACGATGAATAATTCAGATCAAATACATCAGGCCTGGCACACAGTAGGTGCGCAATCAATATTTGTGGGTGACTCTAGGATAAACTTCTCCTAGTTGTTGGCATACACTAAGCCTTGACAAAAGGGGCATTAGTAGCAATGGTAGATGGGGTCATTGCTGCTGGTGACATTATCAGTGCTTCCATCCTCAGCAGCTGGTACACTGCTCAGCACACAGTGGGCGCGTTAGGGATGTTTTCTGACCTTCTTCCTGGGTATTATCACCATTTGTTTGTTCCTTTAAGGACATAGCTGTGGTTTTTTACCTCTGTATTCCCAGTGCCTTGCATATAGCTTGTGCTCCACAAGGTGTATTGAATAGATGGGTGAACGGATAGATGGATGGATGGATGGATGATAGGTGGGTGAGTGGATGGATGAACAGGTAGATGGTGGATAGATAGAGTTATGGGTGGGTGGGTGGATGGATAGAAGGAAGGGGGATGTGTAGGTGGATGTGAGGATTGGTGGATGGATGGGTAGATGGATGGGTGGACGGTGGATGGTTGGATGGGTAGATGAGTGGGTGAGTGGATGGGTAGATGGGTGATAGGTGGGTGAGTGGATGGATGAATAGGTAGATGGTGGATTGATAGGTGTATGGGTGGGTGGGTGGATGGATGGAAGGAAGGGAGATGGGTAGGTGGATGTGAGGATGGGTGGATGGCAGACTGGTGGATGGGTAGATGAGTGGGTAAGTGGATGGATAGATAGACACATGTATGGAAGGGTGGAATAATGAAAGGAAAGGTGGGTGGGCATGTGGGTGGATAAAAAGAGAGAAACCAAGGGTGAAAAAATACTCTTTTGCTATAGGACTTGGGAGTCCTAGGTTCAAGTTTGATACTTCTACTTAATCTCTACTTAATTTCTACTCGGCGCTCTGGTTAAGCAGCTCACCTTCTCTGAGCCTTTGTCATCATTTGTCAACTGAGCATGGTGACCCCACTCTGAGAGGTCTCAAAGATCCCTCCTAAGCAGATAAGAATTACTTCTGAAACTACAAAGTGCTGTGCCTGGACTGGTGATGGTCAGTCCCAGGTCCCTCAGGAGGCAGGCACAGTGGATGAACCCTGGGGTAGGGCAGCCTGGAAGGTGATGGAGGCACCAAGGGCCACCACCCACCTGGGCTCTAATCCTGCACGGCCACCCTGATGGGCAGCCACTCCTGCGCTAGTAAAATTTTATGGCCTCAAAGAGCAGGCAGAGAGCCGCCGGTAGCAACTTGCTGGATATTTATGGCCGGCCTCCTGCCTCTCAGCCTGCCCTTCCTTGGCTCATTCTCACCAAAGATGAGGTTCCTGGGCCTGGCCTCAAAGACCAGAGACCTTCTTTGACACTGAAACCCTGGAGCAGAAGAACAGGGGCTGAATTAAGAGGGGCTGGATGAAGATTTTTGTGGTTAAAAGTGGGGTAGAGACCAGCCAGGAGACCTGAATCCAAGAAATATTTGCTTAACAGGGTTGTGCAAGAGGCTTTGAGTCATGCTCTGCGTTAAGTTATAAAATTGCCTGTTATCCAGGGTCACGGTCACTTTGGGGAAAGCCAAGGAATGTGGCCATGACAGCCACATTTGCTTCTCTCAGTCTCTGAGCACACCTGTTCCTTCCTGCCACAGGACCTTTTCACGTGCCATTCCTTCTGCCAGGTACACCTTCTCCCCAAGCTATGCTTTGCCGAGTTACCTCCTGCTCTGCCTTCAGATCTCAGCTCTGGGATTCTGAGATTCTTCTGTGCAGACCGTAACTGAACATGTGTGTGCACAATGCCCAGGTTAATATCCACCAACAGGGATGATGGGCCCTGCTTGGGAGCTCTCGTTGGGACAGCTGAATTAAGCTAGTGGATGATCTCAGGCAGGGCAGCCTGCGACCCTCTATTACGCCGGCGCTGCACCCACTGAGCTCTCCCCGGCCCCAGTACCAGCCCCCGAGACCATCCTGAGTCTCCCTGAGTTCTCTGGTGAGTTCCTTCTCTCTGCAAAGGTTCTGGGAAATGCAGGCAAGCCCGGTGTGGCTTGAACACAGGTGTGCATGAGTGTTTGCCAGCGCTCACATGTGGGCATGTTGTGTACGTGTGTAGGTAGAGTTCTGCGTGTGCACGAGAAGATGAATGTGGGCCTCTGCATTCCCTTTCAACCAGAGGAACTTTAGCAGAGAACAGCAAGTTTGGGCTTAAGTGGACACAACACATGTGTGCCTACAGGAGTACAGGATGCACGTGTCGACTTGACATGTGTCCATGGTGCATACATGAATGTATGTGTTCATAAGTGTGTGACATTGTGGACACATGTGTACCTGGTGCATGTGTGGGCACATGCAGAGCGTGGCCATGATCTCACGTCTAAGAGCAAGAGGGGACTGTGGTGGCTGAGTGTGTTGCAGGCAAGCGCTGAGTGTGGCCACATGTGGCTGGGGGCAGGTAGAACTGGCATTTCTGGGGCCCTTAAGGAGCCCTGGTGGCACAAAAGTTAAGTGCTCAGCTGCTAACCAAAAGGATGGCAGTTCAAACCCACCCAGCAGCTCCAAAGGAGAAAGACCTGGCAATCTGCTCCTGTAAAGACTATAGGGAAGAAAATCCTGTGGGGCAGTTCTACTTTGTCACATGGGGTCACTATGAGTCGGAATGCATGTCATCCAACAACAACAACTACTAGTCCCGCACCGCATTAGCCCATGAACCCCACGTGGGGTACCTGTATTCCCATTTCATAGAGGTGGAAACTGAGGCTTAGAGGCACCCAGAAACTGGGGAAGATTTGAACTCTGAGCTGAGAGCGGCCTGTAACCACTTGGGAGGTGGGGCCCGGCTGGTGAGTGCTGTCTTGCGTTGGCACAGGGCCCGAGGAGGCCACTGCGCATGCTCACGGGTTACCGGAGGGGCATAAGTTTGGACGTGAAAGGACCCCCGGGCCAGGCTGACAATGGTGAGGGGTGGGGTAGACAGAGAATAGAGAGAAGAGGAGGAGAGCCAGAGATGGAGATAAAGAGACGGGGGTTAAAAACTCGTTGCCGTCGAGGTGATTGCGGCTCAAACAGACAGAAGGGAGAGAAAACTACGAGAGACAGAGACGTCCTGTGCCGGCCGGCTCGCGTCCCCGACCGGGTCTCGCCAACCCTTGGGCCGGGTTCATTGCCAAGGGCGGCGCTTTCATCGCGCCCCGCCCACCGGCCGGGCGTGGCCAGTCACCCGTCAAGCTGATTTACGGGCCCTGCCCGCCCCGCCGCGCGCCAGCAATCAGCCGCCGCCACCAGATCTATTATTGATGAACTTTCCAAGACCCTCTAATTAACTGCACGCACCCTTGGCGGGCGGAGCGTCAGTGGCGGGTGAAATACGGGCCTGGACTCCCCAGCCAATGTCACGGGAGCCGCGCCCTCTGGATGGGTTGAGGCAAGGGTGGATTATCTAATAGTCAACGTAAGCACGGGTTTACTTGTGTTTACTTGCTCATCTGTAGCGAACAATTTCACATGGGTTTCACTAATCTGTAGTGAACAAATTTCATGTGAAATTGTTCACTACAGATTAGTAAGTAAGTACAAGTAAACCCGTGTTTACCTTGCTTACTGGGTCATCCGCCCCTGTCAGGGATTGTAAATTTGAAAAGAGGCTTCGATTCTGCAGGAAGGTGCTGCGGGATTGGGAGAAAGATGCCAGCAGTGCCTAGAGGCAGAATCTTTGATGTGGTGAAAAATGTGAAATTGTTCACTACAGATGATCTGGTAAGCAAAGTAAACACCGTGCTTACCTTACCTATTGGATAAGCCGCCCCTGGGTCGGGGAGAGAGGGTGGACAGGTGGTTGCCTGGTGGGATGTCAGCTGTCACTGCTGCAGTCCCCAGGGACAAGAGTGGCCACACGGGTTCTACCCAGGATCCCCAGCAAGGCCAAGCCGCTCCATCTCTCTGGTCCTCAGGCAGAGATCAGCTAGAATACTGCCGCAGCCGACTGGATGGAATGACTCCCCTGCCGGCCCTGGGAGGCAGCGCAGCAGCAGGAAGTTCAGGAGACTGGCCCATCAATGGAGCCTGGGTTCGAGTCCTGGCTGTGTGGCCTGGGGCAGTGATTTTGCCTCTTAGAGCCTCCATTTCTTCATCTGGAAAATTGGAATAACGAAATCTGGCTCTTGGAGTGGAGGTGAGAATTAAAACTCCCTAGTTGATGCACAGGGGTGAGGAGCCCTCTGAACATCGACCTCTGGGATCCCTGCCTGGTATCATCCAGGAACTCATGGGGAGCTCACTACCTTTTGTTCTCCACCTCCCAGGTGGAGTCCAAGCCTAGGGGCCACTGGAGGAGGCAGATCCAGTCATTCAGGGCTACTTATTCAGCACCTGGTGTTAAATCAACAGCAAACCCCATCAGAACCACAAATGAGATCAGGGCGCCAGAGGGAAAGCAAAAAGCACAATGAGAGGCTTAATGGGGGATTGATTTAGATTAGGGGCATCCAGGAAGGCTTCCTGGAGGCAGCTAAAGCTAAAGCCTGCAGCAGCAGTCAAGAGGTGGTGGGGGAAGCTTCCAGGCAGAGGGAATAGCTATAACAAAGTTCTGGAGGTGGAACTGGGGGTGGGGGGTTGAGGAAGAGCAAGGTCTTGTGATATTGGGGGACAGGGAGGGAGCAGGAGATGAGAATCAGTGGTGGAATTGGAATTTGAACTCAGGGCTGGGACATGGGGAGAGGTGCCCAGAGCTGCCCATCCAAAGCCTCTGCCCCTCCCCTGCCCAGCAGCTGCCCTCTACCCCAGAGGGGACTCTCCTCCCCAACTTGGCTTCTGAGAACTTCATCTATCCTCCTTCTCTTCCCCTCATCTCTTCTTGCTGTGTTGTTGGTTGCCATCAAGTGGATTGGGTTCCAAAGTCAGGAGGGAGACACTTCTGGGTGACAAGGCCAGGACTCGCAACTTCTCATTTTGCAGATAAGGAAACCAAGGCTCAGAGAGGGCAAACGACTTGCCCAAGGCCACACAGCTGAAACCACCCCAGGAGCACCTACCCTGCGGTAGGTAGAAGGCATGGAAACACCCCCCAAGGACCTTTTCCTGAGCATCTCACCCTCTGGCCACCCAGGGGTGGGGGGGGTCTTCTTTGCATTTCTCAAAGAGCTGGGCTCAGAGGAGCCCCAGGGAGGGGTGAGTAGAGAATTGGACTCAGAACTGGTTTGAGAACGGAAAGAGCACTGAATTTCTTTTGTTTTTAAATTTAAAAAATGATAATAACCCTGAGATATTCTTTAAACCTTAAACCAAAAATATCTCCTGAAGTCTTCTTTAAACCAAACAATAATTTAGTTTAATTAGTAAAGAACGCCTGCCTTGAGCATTGTGCTCATTTGAAAAACTATCTATACGGGATCAAATTGACATTAGCAACTCGAAAGGTTAGATAGGAAGCTTAGGGGGCAGCGAGTTTATGTTAAAGGAGGAGGAACAATTTGGAAAAGGAGGGTGAGAATGGTTGCACAACTTGAAGAACATAGTCAATGTCATTGAATTAATTGTGCATGTAGAAATTGTTGAATTGGTGTATGTTCTGCCGTGTGTATTTTCAACAACAACAAAAATAAATTATTTTAAAAAATAATTTCTTAAGAGGTTTCCTTTTTCTTTTACTCAATTCGTAAAATGTTTGTTTTGTGTTTTATGGATTTTTTTCCGCTTTGAGTTCTCCCCCCACCCCAAAGGAAAAAGAAAAAGAAAAAAAGAAAAGCTAACAGTACGTAGCTACAGCGGTGTCCTTTTACAGCTGTTTTCCTGTTCTATCCTTTGGGGTCAAGTGCCCAGGATTTGAAGTGGGAAGGAACAGAGACAGAGATAAAGATGGACTAAGAGACAGAAAGCGTGAGAGAGACAGAGCCTGTGGAGAGGGGAGAGGGAAGCCTGTGGGGGCTGAGGGGCAGGGAGGAAAGGACAGTTTTTCATCCTGAAAGCCAAGGAACCAGGGGTCCGAATGCCCCACTGGGACCCTGAAGGCTGAGAAGAGGCTGTTGGTCAGTGTGGCCTGGTGGAAGCTTTCGTTTTAGAGGACACACCTGGATTTCATCATAAATTCCCCTGCCCCCGCCCTAGAGAGTCACTTTAAGGACAAAGGAAACTAGAGGGAGGAGGTCCCTGCCAAATGCTTGCTCTGTGGAAAATAGCATCTCGTGCCCCTCACAGTCACCCCAGGGTTTTTCAGGCATAGGGTGGGCAGGGGGCTCAGGAACAAAAGTTCCCAAGTTCCTGGGAGCTGCTGGGGCCTGGGGTGCGGGACTCTGCCAGTCAGGACAAGATTCTCTGGAAAGGACGGGCTGTCTGCAGGCCAGAGGGACAATGGGATGATGACAGAAACAGCTGCTATGAAACCAGGGGGCTGCCAGATGGGAGATCCAGAGATACTATGTGACTTGGGACGAGTCACCTTATCTCTCTGGGCTTTCGATATGTTCCCAAAGCCCTCTCTGAGCTAAGGAGATCTGCCTAGGCGGAAAGAATACTATTATTCCTGATAGTGCTGTAGTTATTTGAAAAGTAGGCTAAACGCACAGTGGTTAAGATCACAAATTTGGAGCCAGGTAGACCTGGGTTCAAGTTCTGACTCTGCCACTTTCCAGCTGTGTGACCTGGGGCAGGTGCCCTCCCTCTCTGAGTTTCAGTTTCCCCATCTGTAAAATGGGTGGCAACAGTACCTGCCTTATGGGTCATTTGGAGGAGTTAATAAGTTAGGGTGTGTGTGGCAGCTAGAACACAGGCAGGTACACAGTAGGTGCTTAATAATGCTGCCATGCTCCCTCTGTCCTTTTGAAATGCAGTCACATCTGGCCTCCTGCCAATGACAGCCGCAACAGGGCTCCCAGCTCCCCCTCCTCCCTCCAGAAAACACCTGTGCAGACCCCCTTTCTGGCCTCATGGAATGAAAATTATGTAAAGAGGCCCACTTTTCCCCCTTGCAGACAAAGACCAAAACATAAAAATTCCAAACTGTCCCAGGAGGTGGCTGGAGGCTTAAGGAAGACTGCAGTCAAGATCCCTCCCTCCTGGGCATGAGAGCCTCGCCCTCTGGGATCCCAGTTCACTGTCACAACTGCCTGGGAGCCAGGCAATCGTGACTGGGATCCACATTCCCATTTGCCAAAAGAGGAAACTGAGGTTCCCAGTGACCCCAGTCCCTCCCTCTAGACCCAGAGTTACCTCCTGGAGTTTGATTCAGGGATGTCTTTTGACTACTGGGAGGGACTGGAAAAGTGGCTTAGCTCATTCCCTGGGACAGGACCGTTCTAGGCAGGAAGGCAGATGCTGTGTTCAAAGACAGGGAAGCATAAATACCATTGAATGTCAGGGTGAGACAATTACACCCTCATAATTCTCTCCCAGCTCTCCTGATCACAGCAGGAGAAAGTCTCAGTTGGGTGCTTCCCTGTCTTCAACATCTAACAGAGGAGACAACCTGGGCACAGGAGCTTCAGAGCAGGCTACCTTGGCCAGCTAGGGTTTAAAAAGATACTTGCAATTGTAACTGGGTTTACTTTAATAGTTACTTTTCATTAATGGCCAGTTTTTCATTAGAAACAGTGATACAAATTTCCCATTGAAAGAAAACGCAAGTCCCTTTAAACTCATATTGAGTAAAAAGCAGTGCAGATGAGGTGTGAGCCGATAAGGGCAACAAGGAGGGCTGGCAGTTTGGGAAGCGTATTTTTTCCCAGCTTAATCAGATCAGCAGCTTTCCGGCCTCACCTTTCCCAGGAGGGCGCCTACCCACGCCCATTCAGTGTGAGCGCTCACCAGGCGTCCAATGTTGGGCTAGCTAGCGCAGAAACTAACACACAAGATCCTCAGGGACTGTAATACATGTTCTGAGGGACCCAGAGTTGTGCTAGAGAAAATTACAGGGTGGAGGGAAGCAAGGATTAGAAAGTGTGGGCAGAGAAAGTCTCCCTCAGGAGGTGGTATAGTTAACTGGATCCTAGGGAAGAGAAGGTATCTGTGTGAAGAGCAGAGGGGCAGCAGGTGCAAAGGCCCTGGGGCAGGAAAAGTTTGCCTCCTCAGAAGAACTGAAGGGAGAGTAGGGGTGGGGTGGTAGGAGAAGACAAAGGTGTGTCCCAGCCAGCCCAGGACCTTGAGGTCCCGGGAAGGAGTTTGGGTTTTACTTTGGGTACAATATGGAGCCATTAGGTCTTTGTTTTTTTAAATTTTTAATCAGGAGAGTGGCTTGCTCCAGTTTGAGTTTTTAGAAGACCCTTTTGGCCACTGCTTGGACCATGGGCTGAAGGGGCCATGATGGAGGAAGGAGAGAGGAAGAGAAGACAGTGGCTCGGACTGGGTGGTGGAAACAGTGTGGGTTATACTGGATGACAGAACAATGGGGCTGGGGTGATTCATTTATTCATGTAAAAGACATCTATAAAGCACCTACTGTGTGTCGGGCCCTGTGCTGGGCACTAGGGAAAGAGTGGTGAATAATTAGCACCACCAGGCAAGGCAGGGAAGGTTCAATGGTAGAATTATCACCTTCCATGTGGGAGACTCAGTACAATTTCTGGTCAATGCAACTCACGTGCAGCCACCACCTGTCTGTCAGTGGAGGCTTGTGTGTTGCCATGATGTGAACACATTTCAACAGAGCTTCAGCACTAAGACCAACTAGGAAGAAAGGCCTGGCAATTTACTTCTGAAAATCAGTCAACGGAAACCCACAGGATCACAATAGTCCAATCTGCAACCCATCATGGGGATGGTGCAGGACCAGGCAGCGTTTTGTCCTCTAGTACATGGGGTCGCCGTGATCAGAGGCCAACTCAAGGACAGCTAACAACAACATGGGTCAGGCACTAGCAAAACAGTAGTAAACAACTGAGCACCTACTATAGCCAGGGACAGTGCCAGGAGCCCCGGTGGTTTGTGGTTAAGTGCTTGACTGCTAACTAACAGGTCGGTGATTCGAACCCCCACAGCAGTTCCATGGGAGAAAGACCTGGCAATCTGCTCCTGTAAAGATTACAGCCTAGAAAAGCCTATGCAGCAGTTCTACTCTGTCTTATAGGGTCATTATAAGACAGAATCAACGGGACAGCACACAACAACACGAGTCAGGGACAGCTAGGCACTAGGGAAACAGGGATGAACAAGATTAAATAAACCCCTGTGCTTGTGGGGCTGGCTTTCCAGTGGGTGCACACGTTGTACCCATGTGCCCAGATCCCCCAGTGTTGCGTGCACAGTCGTGTACACACTTGCACGTGCCCACTCTCACCCCTTCCACTTCCATATGCACATGCCTGCCCCGGTCGCCCTGGCACACACACGTACACACACGCACACACGCACTCACTCACCATCCTCGCTTATAAAAATAACCCCGGTGATTACACTTTCTTGGGGCTGACGTTGCCAGGCAATCACTGAGCTCCTCTCGCTCCTCCTTTACCAGGTGATTCATTGAGAAGGCGCCGTGCCCTCGCCTCAGCCCCACTGAACGCTGCGCGCACTAAGAATACTTTCTTTTATTGTAGCGAGTGACATTTGAATTCATTTTCCTGCCTATTATGCGCCGTGACGGCAGAGACTGAGTGGTTATTACCTGCCTGCCATTATGTAAGGTGACAGAAATACGCCACGCTCTCTGCTGTCAAGTGCCTCGGGAGCTGAAGGAGCCCCTCTGGGGCTGCCGGAACCCACCATTCCCGAAGACAAGCAGCAAGAGCACCATCTGTAAGCCAGGGCCCAGCTCCACCACTGCATTGCCATGTGACTGTGGACAAGTTGCTTTGTTGCTCCGCGACTCGGTTTCCTCAACTGTTAAGTGAGGACCAGAGGCATGAGCTGGATGATCTTTAGGAGCTGCCCCAACCCTCTTGCGTGTGACTTTGGGTACAGACTAGCAGGTTGGGTTCCTCCTAGGCCTCCTCTCCCTGGGAGGGTGAGGATTGTGTCTGTCAAGGTTTGAGAGAGTAAATCTTTCCCTAAGAGGCCCACAATTAATTCATTCATTTAGCAAGTATCACTGAGGGCCAACCAACTGCTCACAGGACAGACAGTCCCTGCACAATGAAGCTTGCATTACAGTGACAATATTTTGGCAACAAATGTTTGTGAATGAGTGAATGAATGAATGAATGAATAGGTCTGGGCTAGAAATGGAAGTTGAGGACATGTTAGCATATAATGGACACCAAGCCCTGGGAGTAAGCGAGATGTACCAGGAGAGGGAGAAGGAAGAGGGCCTGCACTGAACCCTGGGAGCTCCAGTCTGTAAAAGACACAGAGGCAAAGAGGGGCTCACAGAGGAACCTGAAGGAGGAGCAACAGAGAAAGTAGGGCCAAGAAGCCCCAAGGCAGAGTGGAGGTTCCTGGGGGGCAGAGGATGGTGCAGTTAGCAATGTAGAGCCTTGGAGATAGCAGGGAAAAGGGGCCCTGGCTTGTCAGAAGGGCCAGTGCTTTGTCTTGCCATTGTCCCCACCTGACACAGGTCCTGCCCCTCAGCAGCCTCCATGAATGTTGGTGGAATGAACCCATCAATGGATCCTCCACATGAGCTGCTGCTTCTTAGCCTTAGAACCATACCCACCAGGGCCAGGCGTAGATCAGAGGCATCGCCTTAGAATCGTCATCATGTTACCACGTAGCTGACATTTTGGGGACTCCTACTGTGTGCACCAGCCCTGAGGGCACTTCACATGCATCCTACTGTGTGCCCTTCCCAATGACACCACTAGTAAAATTAGTTGCCATAGAGTCAACTCTGACTCATGGCAAACCCATGTGTGTCAGAGTAGAACTGTGCTCTGTAGGATTTTCAGTGACTGATTTTTGGGAAATAGATCACCAAATTAGCATCTTTCAAGGCACCTCTGGGTGCACTCCAGCCAACCTTTTGGTTAGCACCAGAGAGCGTTAACCATTTGGACCACTGAGGGACTCCCTGACAACACTAGGTGGCAGGAATGTGACAGACCCATTTTGTTGTCCTTGCTATTTGCCATCAAGTCGATTCTGACTCATAGCAATCCTATATAACAGAGCAGAACTGCCCCCATAGGGTTTTCTAAGTTGTAATCTTCAAGGGAGCAGATTGTCAGGTTTTTTCTCCCACGGAGTGGCTGGTGAGTTCAAATTGCCAACCTTTTGGTTAGCAGCTGAGCGCTGAACCATTGTGCTCCTTAGACCCATTTTACAGATGAGAAAATACACTCCAAGGACAGACAGCTATCGAGGGGTGGAGGTGGGGGATTTGAACCCAAACCTCTGGCTTCAGAACCCAGAACCATCACCATGCTGTGCTGGAGGGTCGTTTACTAAGGAGGCACTTTGTAAACTATAAATTTCTATGACCCAGGGCTTCCCTGAATCAGATTTCCATCCTGCCCTCCCTCTATAGACTCCAGTAGGGCAGCCCAGGCTCTCTCACCCACCCTAGTAGCCATGCTTGGGACACCCTACTGCCTGCCACCTCATGGAGCATGACATCTCAGTTTCCTGACATCTAGTGGGGCATGTAGATCCCCTACCCAGCTGCTACCAATTACACCTACTTAACTGGCACATTAAAAAGGAATTAGAACTTAGAGGGCACACTCTGCTCTCCACAACAATCATGTCACTTGACTTGATTTTCTTTTTTTTTTTTTTTTTTTTTTGGAGAAGGTGTCCACAGCCAAAAATACACCAATTTAACAATTTCTATATGTACAATTCAGTGACATTGATTACATTCTTCAAGTTGTGGTACCATTCTCATCATCCTTTTCCAAATCACTCCACCATCAATATCTTAAACTCTTTTCACCCTAAGGTCTGCATCCAGCCCTCAAAGTTGCTGTTATCAATTTGATCTCACATAGATAATTCTTTAAAAGAGTACAATGTTGAAAGCAGACATACTTTACTAATTAAGATAAGCTATTGTTTGGTTCAAAGAAGACTTCAGTGGATAGTTGTGGTTTAAAGTTTAAAGATTATCTCAGAGAAATAGTTTTGGGGGTTCATCCAGCCTCAATGGCTTCAGAAAGTCTGGATTTGGTTAAGAATTTTAAATTCTGCTCTGCATTTTCCCCCTTTTGATCAAGATTCTTCTACAGAATCTTTGATCAAAACTTTCACTAATTGATCTGCTTTTCTTTGCTGCCCCACTCCTAACCCTGGAAGTCCCCACTTGGCCACACATAGTGTCACTGGCCATTGCTCGATGTCTGTGTCCCCAAAGAACAGCCTTCCTCCACTCCTCAATGCCAGCAAGCCCACCACTGGCAATTGTCCTTTGGGGTAAAGGCATCGTTCGTTGCTTAAAATGAAAATCTTTGGGCAAATCGCACTGCTTCTTGCCATGCTTACAGCATCGTGCATGACGGCCTCTGAGGGTACCCTAATCTTACTTCTTGCCCCTGCCCCCTCATGCACCATGCCCCCCCAAAAAAACCAAACTATCACAACTGAGTCAATTCCCACTCATGGAGACCTCATGTATGCAGAGTAGAACTGCTTCATAGGGTTTTCTTGGCTGTAATCTTTACAGAAGCAGATTTCCAGGCCTTCCTTCCATGGTGCTGCTGGGTGGGTTCAGACCACAAACCTGTAGGTTACTGCCACCTGGGGACCTGTGCCACACCCCAGACCTGCTGCATGTTTTTTGACCCTTGGACAAGAGAGGATCTGTTTCCCAGCCAGGCCTTTGCCCATGCCATTCCCTCTGCCTCAAGCACCTTTCCTTGCCCCCCTGCGTCTTCACCTGGCTGACCCCTATCTCTCACTCAGGTCTCAGCTGAGCCCCTTTCCTTGCTTCCCCCATTGGTTGATTAAAGCCCTCATTGCCTTAACTGCTAATCCTTTTCTCGTCTCTCTCCTCAATTCCCCCACCAATTCCTTTTTTTTTTTCAAATTGTGCTTTAGGTGAAGGTTTACAAAGCAAATTAGTTTCTCATTAAACAATCAATATACATATTATTTTGTGGCATTGGTTGTCAACCCTGTAATGTGTGTTCACTCTCCCCTTCTCAACCCTGGGTTCCCCATTTCCATTCATCCAGCATTCCTGTCCCCTCCTGCCCTCTTGTCCTTGCCCCTGGGCTGGTGTGTCCATTTAGTCTCAAATACTTGGTTGAGCTACATGTATTATTGTTTGTTATATGGGCCTGTCTAATCTTTGGCTGAAGGGTGAACCTCGGAGTGACTTCAGTACTGAGCTAAAAGGGTATCTGGGGGCCATACTCTCAGGGTTTCTCCAGTCTCTGTCAGACCAGTAAGCCTGGTCTTTTTTTGTGAGTTTGAATTTTGTTTTACATTTTTCTCCAGCTCTCTCCGGGACCGTCTATTGTGATCTCTGTCAGAGCAGTCAGTGGTAGCCAGGCACCATCTAGTTTTGCTGGACTCAGTCTGGTGGAGGCCGTGGTAGTTGTGGTCCAGGAGTCCTTTGAACTAATCTTTCCCTTGTGTCTTTGGTTTTCTTCATTCTCCTTTGCTCCAGACAGGTCCCCCATCAATTTCTTGAGGGCAGGGAGGTGTCTTCTTCAACTAAACTTCATAATAATTACAGCAATAATAACAGTACTATGAGGCTATTGGTGGTTCAGTGGTAGAACTCTCACCTTCCAGGCAGGAGACCTGGGTTCAATTCCCGGACAATACACCTCATGCACAGCCACCACCCATATGTCAGTGGAGGCTTGAGTGTTGCTGTGATGCTGAACAGGTTTCGCTGGGGCTTCCAGACTAAGATGGACTAGCAACAAAGTCCTGGAGATCTACTTCCAAAAAATCCGCTAATGAAAACGATCAGCTTGGCAACCATGCGTGGGGATGGCACAGGACCAGGCAGTATTTGGTTCTATTGTGCATGGGGTCACCATGAGTCCAGCTGACTCAACAGCAGCTAACAACAACAATAGTAATAATTGTAGATCTAAAGTATGGCGTACCTACCTACCGTGTGCCCGGCACAGTCCTGCAGCTTTATAATGACTCCTGATTTAGAGATGAGGATACTGACTCAGAGAGGCAAAGCCAAAAAAAAAAGGAGGAAGACTGCTGTGGGGCAGGTTCAGAAAACGTAGGTGCCCCCCACCCCCATGGAGGCTCCCAACGCTTTGTTGTCATCAGGAAAACAAAGCTGCCTCCTGTCCCCAATCCCAGTGGGAGAAAGGGGGCCCCAGCCAACTAGACCCTGCAGGGAGGGGCTGGACATCACCGGAAGCCTGAAGCCCCTTCCCCAGTCCCCAGCCTGCTTATAACCCCAGTGGAGACACAGGGGAGAGCATGGTGGCTGTTCCTCCTTCCCCAGAGAGCCTGGCATTTCCACCATTACAGCCCAGAGAAGGAATTCACTGTCTTAATCCTTAAATAGCAGGGAAGGAGTTCTGGTCGGACAAGACATCAACACGGCACTGGAGAGCTGCTTCTCGTTTTTACAAAAAGAAAATAAATACCCAGAGAGGGCCCTCCTCTCAGACCGGAGAGGAGGCGGAGTTATGGCTTCAGGGGGAGCAGGGCTGGTGCGTGGGAGCCAACACCTGGCCTTCTTCAGGTTCCACTGGGTGACAGCAGTCAGGGAGGCTGCCCACCTGGGACAAGGCAGAGATTCCTCCCTGACGGGGTCAGCAGCCTTGACCCTTTCCACCTCAGGACAGGGCTATATGCCCTGGCCCAGGGAGTCCCCTTTCTGGGCCTCCAGTTTTCCTCACTGATGGATGAGGGGTTTGTTTTTCAGCTTGGTTCCTATGAGCTCTGGGATTCTGAAAATAGTGGGGAAACCAAGGCCCAGAGAGGAAAGGAACTGCCCCACACAGGAAGCTGGGGCAGAGCCGATACCCCAACCAGCTCTGAGTCACAGATGGCGGAGCTAGAGATCTTTCTGGTGGTTCTCAAACTGTCTTCCGTGGAACCCTGGTGGTTCCATGAAGTCCCCTCAAGTGCCCCTGTAGTGTGGCTGGCAGAAGACAGAGTAAGGGGCAGGGGGGGGTCCAGGCCTCCAGACCACTCCAACCAGGGCAGTACTTCTCATCTGTCTTATCTCTGGGGTTCATGGAGATTTTGTTGGAACTAATGTTGTCATGGCCAAAAACAAAAGCTAAGATTAACACTGGAATCCACAGAAGCAAAGCAGTCAGAGTGGGAGGAGAGAACACAGTGGACTCACATCTTCTCTGAAGCTGTTCTTTAATGCCATTAAGAATAAATTTCCGGGTTCCTGAAGAGAAACCGGGAGTAGTTGCTTTCCTTCATCATATGGGCGTCACCCCAAAAACACAGGCTCCCCAGCTCTGCAGAGAACTTGACAAGCAAGCTTTGCCGATGCTCCTGCCCCCTACCCCAGTGAGGAAGAAGGGGAGCCCAGCCCAGGGAACCCCGAGGGGGGCTGTAGGGGGATCATCCCAAGACCCACTGAGCCTGGTACCAGCAGAAGTTCGGTGGGCAGACCCCAGGAGGGGAGGAGGCCCACCTGGGAGTGGCCAGCAGCTCCGGTCTATGGCACTAACAGGGCACTTTTGTGGCTCTCTCTGAGGGCAGCCTGACATTCCCGGGCTGGGCCACAAGCACACAAATGACCTTCCACCTTCCTCAAGTACATCCCTCAAACCACCAGTCACATTCCAACGGGACACACAGGCTTGCATTCCGAGTGGTGCACTCTTATAAGTGACGTCACCCTCTGCCACCGAGAAGGAGCCTGGGTGGCGCAAGTGCTTTGCAATCAGCTGCTCCTAAAGGTTGGCAGTTCAAACCTACCCAGCAGGTTCAGTGGCTCCAAGGAAGAAAGGCCTGGTGATCTGCTTTGGTAAAGATTACTGCCAAAAAAACCCTATGGAGCAATTCTACTCTGCATTGGGTCACATTGGGTCACTATGAGATGACACCTAATAACAACACCTGGGACCAAGGACCCGCAGGCTAACTGAGGGAGGGTTCGGCGACTTGTCTCAGGCCACAGTGTGGGCATGGACGACCAGAGATTTCCTGAGGCCCATGTCTGTTTGGGGGTTGGTTTCTAACATCAGCACGTATCGGCCAAATGGTCTTTGAAAATTTCCCAGGAAGGCTCCGTAGACGTGAACTTGATGAGACACCTCTGTGATTTTTACCTTTGTGTATTCAAATCCCAAGACCAGAGAAAAAAATGTACAGAAAAAAAAAAGGGATAAAAAAGGCAGTGACAGGGATTTTTCCCCTGTCTTAACAGCTTCTGGTGTGTCTGGTGTAGCTAATTTTACCCACAAATGAAGAAAGCCTCCTTCACTGAGGGTAATATCAGGGGGGGCTCCCTCTCCCCCATCTCTCCCCCACACATACAAAGCCTCCCCATCTCCCCTCCCTTTATCCCCTAGTGTCTAAAATTCCTTTAGCCAACATTGGATAATGATTTTGTTTTCAAAGTACTCTTAGCAATTATGGAGTTTAACCCCTGCGTGTCCTCAGGTTCCTGGTTGGCACAAATGGTTTGGATCAGCTATTAAGCAAAAAGGAGCCCTGGTGGTGCAGTGGTTAAAGCACTTGACTGCTAACCTAAAGGCCAGCGGTTTGAACCCCGCCAGCTCCCCCACCCCCAGCCACTCTGTAGGAGAAAAATGTGGCAGTCTGCTTCTGTAAAGATTACAGCCTTGGAAACCCTATAGGGAAGTTCTACTCTGTTTTATAGGGTTGCTATGAGTCAAAATCAATTCAATGGCAATGGGATTATTAACCAAAAGGTTAGTGGTTCAAATCCACCCAGCAGAGACAAGGAAGAAAGGCCTGGAGATCTACTTCCGTAAGATCACAGCCATTGAAAATCCTATGGAGTACAGTTCTACTCTGACAAACATGGGGTTGCCATGAGTAGACATCTACTCAACAGCAAGTTTGTTTGTTTTTCCCTCAAGGACAGCAAGAGTCCTTGCCTCCAGCCCGGCCCTCAAAGAATCAGAGAGGCAGCAGACATGAGCCACATGGATCCGGACTAAGCAGTCCAGGCCAACCCAATGGCGGAGGCCCCATCCTCCTGTCTCCTCTGTCCTCTATCCAGACAGGTGGCGGGGCTCCAGGGTGCACAGAGTCCTGGACTTCCACCGTGAAACACGAGAAAAATCTCCGCTTTGTCATGGATTAAAATTCCAGGTTTGACATCTTGGTCACGGAGCTTTGAACTGACTGTCAGAGTCTGAAGCAGAGCCGGGCCTGCGTGGACTGGTGGGGCCCCTGGGACTCCCAACTGAGGGTTCTCAGGAACTCTGACCCTGGCATTTCAGGAAGTGTGGGCTCCTCAGATGAGAGAACTTTGAACGTATGAGGTGGAAACCTCAGAGCCTTGTCCTCCAAAGGGCTTGGCGGGCTGCCTCGTTGCCACCTCACACACAAACGCACGTTTTCAAAAAGAAATCACTTGCGTTGTTTTCTCATTTTAGAGGTAATAGATTTATTGAGTAAGTTTTAGAAAATAGCAATAACTGAAAAGACATAAAAGAAAATCACCTAAAATCACCCAGTCTGGAAATCACCAAGCTTATCGTTTTATCACCTATAAACTTTTTCTCTATACAGACACTATGCATGCTTACACACAATGGCATAACAAGGACATACACAGGTTACCGCTGTTTTATAACTTGGCAGTAGTATAAAGATCTTGCTGTGTTAAGTATTCATTCATTCATCACTCATCCTTCAACAAATGTTTATTGAGCCCCTACAATATGCCAGGCACTGCGCTAGATCCTGGGGGTATAGCAGAGAAAAAAACAAATGGATCCACAATACCTTTGCCTGCGTGGAGCTGACATTCCGGTGTGAAAATCCTTCTGCTCATTGTAGCGCGGGCTACTCGCAATAGCCAAAGGTGGGAAACAACGCAGGTGTCTGTCAAAAGACAAATGGATAAACAAAATGTGGTATATCCATACAATAGAGTATTATTTGGCCATAAAGAGAAATAAACTTGAAAACAGGATGAGTGAGGTAAGTCAGACACAAAAGCACAAATATTGTATGAGCCCACTTATATGAAATATCTAGAATAGGCAAATACGTAGACACAAAACTCAATCCAAACCCGTTGCCATCAAGTCAATTCCGACTCACAGCACCCCTACAGGACAGAGTAGAACTGCCCCATAGGGTTTCCAAGATTGTAATCTTTATGGAAGCAGACTGCCACATCTTTCTCCTCTGGAGTGGCTGGTGGGTTTGAACCAGCGACCTTTTGCTTGGCAGGCGAGCGCTTTAACCACTGTGCAACCAGGGCTCTTCACATAGAGACAAGAGTTTAATTAATTGTTACTAGGGGTTGGGGCTACTAGGGTCTGGGGGTTGCTATGAATCAGAATCGACTCAACAGCAACAGGTGTTTTTTTTTGTTTTTTTGTTTTTTTTTTTTAGGGACTGACGGGAGAGGGCAATAGGAGTTATTGCTGAAGGGGTACTGAGTTTCTGTTTAGGGTGATGGGAAGGTTTTGGAAATAGATAATGGTAATGATAGCACAACACAGTGAATGTAATTAATGTCACTGATTTGTACACTTAAAAATAGTTAAAATGACAAAATTATAGTTATACTTGTCTTACCATAATAAAATTCAAATAGAAAAAATTATCCTGCTGCATTGTGTTAACAGGCTGACCTTGTAACATTCCATTGTGGGGATGTTGTTGTTGTTGTTGTTGTAGGCGGCGTGGAGCGACCCCATGTGACAGAGTAGAACCGTCCCCAGAGGGTTTTCTTAGCTGTCATCTTTATAGAAACAGATTGCCAGGTCTTTTCTCCTGAGGAGCCGCTGGGTAGATTTGAACTGCCAACCTTTCAGTTAGCAGTGGGGTATTTAACCATTGCACCACCAGGGCTCCTGTGTGGAGATGTAGAATTATTCATTTAACCAATCTCCTATGATTAGGCTTGGACACATCATGAGGAAAGACCAATGGCTAGAAAAGGACATCATGTCTGGTAAAAATGAGGGTCAGGGAAAACTTCATTGAGATGGATTGACACTCTAGCCATAACAGTGGACTCAAACATACTAACAGTCATGAGGATGGCACAAGACCAGGCAACATTTCGTTCTGTTATACATGAGGTCGCCGTGAGTGGGAGCCAACTCAAAACTAACAACAACCACATGGTTGGGCAGTGAGGTTGCTTCTAAATGTTTGCTGTCACAAAGAACATTGTGATGTACATCCTTGTATAGTGGAATCTGTATATGATGTTGTGATCATCTGTTTCTTAAAAACAGATTCCTAGCAACCCTCCCAGAAAATGGTACCAACATGCACAATCCCTAGCAGGGAAGGTGGGTGCATAGTGGGACTGGGGTATTTAGACAAGAGAGAAGAAGGTTAAAGAGTTTCTTAGTCTTGAGAAGCAAAAGTATGAAGGGGCAGGAGGTGGGGAGAGAGTGAAGGACAAGGAAACCTTATCTCTGAAATAAGGACAATTTCCTTTTTGGAGATTCTTTTGGAGATGCAAAATCACGCTGGTGTTTCTGGAACACAACACTAGGCTCTTAAAAGCACGGTGAGGTCATGAGATGATCCACGTTTTAGACATTCAGGAACACGATGTCCCAGAAAGACAAAAATTATAAGAAAAAGATTTTCCATCCCAATTTTTTAAATGTCTTTGGCAATTCCCTCTCCAACTTTCGGACCTGTATGGCATGGTGACACAAGCCAAGGGGCCCACCCATCACAGTCACAGGGACAGGCCCTGGAGAAGAGATTAGGGCCACAGGCTTCCCTTCCTTCAAGATGCTGCTGGCATGGGGCAAGGCTGAAGGGAGTGAGTCCAGAATTCAGCCCCAGAGTCCCACCTTATTTCCTTGTGCCCAACCTGCTCACCACTTGTGCTATTAAGGGCTTAAAAAAAAAAAAAAGTTGCCGTTGAGTCGATTCTGATTCATGGTGACCCCATGTGTGTCAGAATAGAATTGTGCTCCATAGGGTTTTTAATAGCTGATTTTTTAGAACTAGATTGCTAAGCCTTTCCTCCAAGGCACCGCTAGGTGGACTTGGACCTCCAACCTTTCACTTAGCAGCCAAACACAGTAACCATTTGCAGTCCCTTTAAGCAATCTCATCCTTCTTCCTCAAGTCAGTTTGTTTTGGAAGGACATTTGACATCACCATTGTAAATGTGAAGTCAATATCATTTGCCCCAAGATAAAAGTACCCATCAAAATGAGTCCAGTGCAAATGCGGTAGTAAGTTCTAGACAGTCCCTTTGCCTCCCAGAGCCCTGACCTGAAGCCTGGTGCTTCTTGGTTAAAAAGGAAGATAATCAAGTGTTAGGGAGGCAGGAGAGACAGAGTAGCACCTGGCTGAGACTTTTGCCTTGGGAGTAATTCATAGGCCTGAACGTGAATTTAACAGGAAATGCGTTTTCTCACTGTAAACCAAAAAAAAAAACCAAACCCATTGCAATTGAGTCCGTTCCAACTCATAGCGACCCTCTGAGGTTATTTAGTCCAACGTCCATGTGCCATTTAACAGTCACCCTTGTCTCACCAGCAATTTATGTCCCTCACTGTGAAATAAGTATAGGGATAGCAAGTGCTAACAGCGTTTTGTAAAGTGTTTGGCCTCATTCCAAGAACTTTACTTCTGTTACCCATTCCCGTTGCCATCAAGTGGATTCAGACTCATAGCACCCTTACAGGACAGAGTAGAACTTCCCCTTTAATTCCCCTCAATAGCCCTCTGACAAAGGTACTATTATTACCATCAACCCATTTTGCAGATGAAGAAACAAAGGCTCAGAGAGGTTAGGTGACTTGTCCAAGGTCACACAGCTAGTGTAAAGCAGGGATGGGATTTGAACCCAGGCAGCATGACTCCAGAGGTCTCATTTGCAATCGCTACACCATCCCTCCTTCCCAGTGAAGGGAGAGCAGAAGGTTTGGGACCCAGCAGTCTCACTGCCTTAGCTGAGTGGTTTGGGCAAGTCCCTTCATTGCTCCAAGCCCGTTTCCCCATATGTGAACTAGAATAATAACAACCACTACAGGCTTATGGTGGGTGTTATGGGGACCTCCCTCCCTGACAGGCCTGAAGAGCTCTGGCCCCAAATCCCGCAGGGAAGGGAGAGAGAAGCTGAGCCAAGGAGAGGCCCACCATGTCTAGGCGGCTGGTTTTCTGCCTGTGAAGCATGATTTGAGTACAACCCCCACCCCCTTGAGAATAAGATCCCCACCACCTCCTGAGACCAGTGGTGAGGTCCCCATTCACCCAGATGCCCATGTTTGTGCCCATGCCCGTGCACCTGGAATCAGCAACACGTCTCAGAGCTTTACCCTAAGATCTAATATAGGATGTTCTCTTCTTTTTACTCTTGATGAATTTGCACCCCCAAGATTTAAAATAACACCTAGAGCCCCAGCCAACAGCAAAGGGGGAAGGTACGTCATACCACAATGGACAGGGCTGGGTTGGGAGGCTCAGGGTCCAGTCCAGATCCTGCCACCCACATCCTGTGTGACCTTCCACAAGTCCTCTCTAACCTTGATTTCCTCATCTGCAAAATGGAAGCAATTCAGTGGATAAGAACTAGTATCCACTGATTGCCTGCCTGGTGGCCACCACCTGTGATCCTGTGGTTACTTTTGATTTCATCCTCAGCAGGTCCCTGGGAGCTGGGTTCATGCTGAACCCCACCGAGGAAACTGAGGCACAAATAGTCATGCTCCTTGGTTTCTGAAGAGCAGCTTTTAGAGGAGCTCTGAACCCTGTCCTCTGGAAGTTGGGAGGCAGCTCATCTCCTGGAAAGGCAGGTCTGCTCCTTGGGCTCTCGCCAGGCATCCCAAGATGCTTCCGGCAGAGCTGAGCAAGGTGTCAGGGGTAAGGAGGCTGTGGTTGGGCCTTCAAAACCCCACTGAGGTTTTACAACAACCACAGCTAAAGGGAACATCTGGCTGCTTTGCCCTAGGTAAACCTCACATTAACCGCATGTGCAAGGGATGACCAACCCATTTTGCAGATGAGGAAACAGAGGCCCAGAATGCTTAAGCAACCCACCCCAGGCTGCTGTATTTGTTTCCTATGGCTGCTATAACAAACTCTCACAAATACAGTGACTTAAACAACACAGGTTAATTATCTTCCAGTTCTGGATGTCAGAAGACCAAAATAAGTCTTATAGGGTTAAAATCAAGATTTCGATAGAGCTACGTTCCTTCTGGAGGCTCCAGAGGAGAATTTGTTCCCTTGCCTTTTCCACCTTCTAGAGGCCACCCACATTCCTTGGCTCATGGCCCCCTCCTCCATCTTCAAAGTGTATTAATCCTTATTTGACTCTGACGGTTCTGCCTCCCTTATACAGACCCTGTGGTTACATTGGGTCCACCCAGATAATCCAGGATAATCTCCCATGGCAAGATCCCTAACTTAATCACATCTACAGAGTCCCTTTTGTATGTAAGATAACAAGTTCATAGCTTCCAAGGATTAAGATATGGACATCTTTGGGGAGCCATTACACTGTCTGCTGCAGCCAAACACGAGAAAGTGGCGAAACTAGGTTGGAACCCAAATCTGACTGGCTCCAAAGTTTATTTCCTCTATCCCCATAATCCTCAAGACCCTTAAGAGCATGAATAGGGTTGTTAGATAAAATACCAAAGCCTGGTTAGATTTAAATTTCAGATCAATATCAAAAATTTTTTTTTTTTTTTAGCGTAAGTATATCCCAACATTGTATGGGGATACTTACATGAAAACGTATTCAACGTTTAGCTGAAATTCAGATTTAACTGGGCATCTTGTCTTTTCATTTGCTAAAGCTGGCCACCCTAAAGGCAAGAAAAAAAAAAACAAAAAACTATCTCAGGAAAAAAAAAAAAAGAGCTCCTGTATAAGAAGATCTTGATTCCAGTCCCAGAGTCAGCCCTTCAGCCTCAGTTTGCCCATCTGTAAAATGGGCTTGTAATGGCGACACTCCCCCCCGCCACAGACATCATAAGTAGTACGCAGGAGAAAGTGTCTGCACACTGTAGAGGGCTGTGTCCAGCTGAGGAGCCTACTCCCCTGACCCCCAATGCACAGGGTAGGGACAGGAGAAAAGGCTATTACCAGGGCCCAGCCCAGATGGGGCCTAAATTCCAGTTCCACAGGAGCCAATTTGCCTGGTTCATTATCCCAAACCAAATTAGGGGCAGCCCAGGCTGTGCTCTTCATAGCTTAATTGGGGCTCCCAGATGCCCCTGCCTTGTACCTCCTTTCTTTCCATCCCCTGTCCCCAGCCGTGCCGTGCCTTGGGGCAGCTAGAGGCTGCCCAGGCCCTACCACCTGGGCCCATGAAGACACCCCGGCATAATCAATTAGACCTAGCCAGGCCAGGCTCGTAATGGGGCACTGCTGGGCAGCTGGGCCCAGCATCGATCCTGGCCCCTGGTGACCCCAGGGAGGTAAGGCAGCCGAGACTGACACGCAGATGGCTGTCTCCAGGCCCCTCTGCCCCCACCCCTTCCCAAAGCTGCCAGAGGAGCCAGGGCCGGACACTGTGGCCTGTGCACCTGGTGGGCCCTGGCCGAACCTGGCGGCTGGACGTTGGTGTTTGTTCCCCAAAAGATGCCTAAATATTCAGGAAATATTGCCCTGCTGGGAACCCAGCCCCCCCAGGCTGGAGCATCCTTCTTCCCTCATATGTACCCGGATACCCCCTCCTGTCCCCATTCAGGCCAGGCCCGGTCCCCGGGGGCCACTCTGAATGCAGCAGGAGAGGCCAGGCCAGAGCTTTTCTTCCAAGAATCTTCTCCAGGCCTCCTGCCTGCTCCTTTGGCCCATCACAAAGGTGATCGGGCTGGCAGGGGACAGGGGTGGGGCTTCCCAGCAGCCACAGGATTCCCATTTGGGAATCATGAGGAGGCCAAGGGGGCTCAGAGACAACAGGACCCCCACTCAGCTTTGTTTGCCACCATTGATGCTCTCTGTGCCTTCTTCCCGCCCCCACCACAGGAAGCAGGACGGAAGCTTTGGAACCAGGAGAGGTGTGTGTGGAGGGGAATGAACCATGGAGACTCAGAGGGGTCCCCTGTGTGCTGGGGAGATGTGTGGGTTTTAGGGGTACTTACTCTGTATCCCCCATGCCAGCAGCACAGTAGGCCTTAATAACTACTTGCAGAATGGGTATTGTGTGGGGTCTGTGTTTCTGAGCTTGCACAAGTGGGCCTGGGAGGGTGTGTGTGTGCGCGTGTGTGCATTCGCGTGGGACTTTTCTCCCTCTGGGCGAGGGCATGTAGCTTAGAAAGGACCCCAGGGCTTTGCCACCTACCTGGGGACCCCAGCCCAGGAGGGCCGCCCATACAGGCCCCAGGTCTCAGCTGCCCTACTGTGGAGCTATCCTGCCCCAGGCCTGGCATTGCCCCCTTAGAAACATAAATTGGGAAAAATGAAGTGATATCAAAAGCACCAAGTAAAAATCACCTCTAGGAACACCTTCTAGAAATCTGTCTGAGCCTGAGCCCTCACTATGCGCCTCTTTGGAGCTCACAGCCCCAGGAGGCAGCTCCCAGCGTGGGCCTATTCTGCAGATGAGGAGAGTGAGGCTGGGAGAAGCAAGGCGTCAGGGCTGAGCTGCTGAGTGGGGAAACCAGGCCTTGGGGCGAACACTGCCTTGCAGGCAGAAAGAAACTTGGGTTTTCTGAGGGGCCAGTGCCCACTGGGGCCTAATCTTGTGTGTTTGGTGCCAAGTGTAACAAGGTTTGTAGAATTCAATCAAACTGAACACCTTCTGTCAACTGGCTATGCGACCTTGGGCAAGTTCCTCAACCTCTCTGAGCCTTAGTTTTTCCACTGGCACCCACCCAAACAGCTTAGACTTCAGAGAGGGTCCAGTCCACCTTCCTTCCTGATGCAGGACCCCCCTCCCCCAACATCCTATGAAAGATCTGCCCAGCCACTGCTTATACTCCTTTCCTGACAGGGAGCTCACTCCCTCCCAAGGCACCAGCTGGCACTGGGGAGGTGCATGGACCGTCTGGGTTCAAGTCCTGCCTCTCATCATACCAGCTGTGGGATGGTAGGAGTGAGTTACTAGCCTAAGAGTACCTCAGTTTTCTCATCTGTAAAATGGGGATAGACATATACCTACCTTATAGGATTTTATGTGTTCTGCCTTGGTTGATGCCCTCAACGCTGTCTGAGCTGCCCTGCACCTCCCCAGAGGGAAGTTTTGGAACCAGGCAAGTGTGGCATGCAGAGAAATGGGGCATGGAGACTCAAAGAGTCAGTAAAGTTGATAAAGTGCTTAGAATAGTGCCTGGCACAGAAGAAGTGTTCGTTGTTATTATCATCATCATCATCACATCTTATCATGTCTCCGCCTCCTTGTTATATCCACTCACTAGTCTTCACAGCAGATATTGTCTCACCCTCTTTACAGATGAGGAAACTGAGGCCCAGAGAGAGGCAGACACTGGCGTGAGGTCACCTAGCAGCCTCCTGAGCATGGAGGCCGTTGCCAGCGCTGGGGGCTGGTCCTGCCCCTTGTCAGTCCCTCCTTGTCTGCCCGAGGCCAGGGTGGTCTGGGGGGAAGAAGGGGGATGTAGGGGGATGGGGCCAAAGCCTCCCTCAGGCCTTGCCAGGCTGTGGTGCCAGGCGCACAGGCTGCAGCCCAGCCACCGGGCGTAGGCTGGCTAATTGCCGACGCGCGGCTGCTGCCCTGGACCGTGACACAGGGCCCTGACAGGCGTGATTTATGAGGGCCCGCGGCAAAGCGGAACTCACTCAATTGCCTATTACCTCACTTAGCAGACACCTTGTCACCGCCCGAGAGCCGGGTGTTAAAAATACAAACCAGGCAGCCGGCTGGCCCTGTAAAAGGCCTGTCCACCTGCTCCGAGCCAGATAACGGCCTCCCCAGCGGCTGGTCTCCACTTGGACTGGGCTTCAGCCGGACTACGGATATAGATGTCAGCAGGCCCCCAGCTGTAGACTGGGAGCGGGATGGCCTGAGCAGGGATGTGCCCGAACATCCAGACCAGTCCGTCATCAGTTACCCATTGCAGAGATGGGGACTACTGAGGCCCAGCAAGGTGGAGCCGCTGGTCCAGTGGATCCCAGGTGCCCCAGGTCTCCATCCCCTTTGGCAGTGTCTGACTCCACCCTTTGGAATTACGATGCTTGCAGCAAACCAGTCCTCAGCTTCCCAGGATGTCCCAGATCAGCCTCCGAGACCTTCCTGGCTGGCCTCCTTCACCACCGGGCTGTGGGCTTAACATGACTCTTCTTGGTGTTTGCAGAGTGCAGCGCAAGCACAGGGCTGCATTTTCGCCAGGAAGCACAGAGAACCTGTTGCATGATTGCAGGACTCAGTGCAAAATGACAAGGCAGGATCCCTTGTTCAAGAAGGATGAAGAATTTCAAGAAGACGACAGGAGATCACTGAGCCAAGCACGGGCACTTCTGAGCCAGGGGACATGCCCGTGAGGCAATCCTGCCCACACACACTGGGTGCTGACTAGAAGCCTGGCTTTTTCTCATCTAATTCTCACAACAACACTACAGGGCAGCTGCCGTTAGCCCATTTACCCACGGGCTGCACCGTGGGGCAGAACCAGCAGCCTGGGGAAGCCATAGGCATAGCCCTCCTGCTTCAGGGCTTGGAATTTGTGTGTCCAAGTGTGTGTGTCCATGTGTGTATGCATGTATGTGTCTGTGTGTGTCCCTGTGCATATGTATTTGTGTATATACGCATGTAAGTGCTGGTGTGTGCACCTGTGTGCGCATATGGATGTGTCTCTGTGTGTGTCCATGTGCATGTCTGTGTGTGTCTGCTTGCCTATGTGTGTGTCTACGCCTGTGTGCATGTCTGTGTGTGTCTGCCTGCCTATGTGTGTGTCTACACCTGTGTGTATGTCTGTGTGTATCTGTGTGGGGCTGGTGTGTGTGTCCTGGGAGAAGTTTTCAAATTGCTAAGGATAAAAACCAGATCAAAAGTAGTTGATCCCTTGAGTGGTGGGATTCAGGGCCCCCACCCCATCCAGTGTTAGTTCAAGATAAAGGTATGTCCACCTGGGGTGGTCAACCAGGGTCTGAGTAGACTCCCAGGGTGGGACCATTTAGGGCAGAGGAAGCTGCATCTGTGGGTCCCAGGTACCAGGGTCTGTGACCTTCACCGCCAGCACTGACGGTGAACAGAGGGTGAGAGACAAGTTTCTCTCTCTTCATTTATTCAGCAAGCATTCCCTGGGTATCCACTTTGCATTGGCGAGGGCCAGAGTGGGAATCAGACGTGCCCCTGCTGTTGGGGGGCTCTCAGCCTAGTGGGAAATCCAGGAGCCACAGGGGAGCTGTTGGGCCTTGAAGAGACCACTGACTCAGCCGACAGGATGTCAGCTTCCTGAAGATGACATCTGAGCTGAGACCAGGAAAGCAAGTGGAAGACCAAGAGCAAGGGGAAAGTGTCAGCCGAAGGAGCAGCCCAGGCAAAGCCCGGAGGTGGGATGAGCCAGAACATGCTGCCCGGAGAGGGCGTCTCCTCTTTGCCTTGGCACCTTTGTTAACATCTCTCCCAACTCCTCCTCCTCTTTCAAGTTTCAGTTGAACTTCACTTGCTCCAGGAAGCCCCACATTGGTTTAAAACCAACATTAAAAGATATCACAGTTGAGGTTTTTCTACAAGGTCATGCATTCATTCAACAAACATTCCCTGCCTCTGCTTAAGGGCCAGAGAAGCGGAGATGAAGTTGATGTAGGCTCTGTCTCAAGGAGCTCACACTTCAAGCGGGAAGACAGTGGCTTCAGCCAGAGACGCTCATAGCACAGACATGGTAGCCGAGATGTGGAGGAGGAGGAGGAGGAGTTGGCCAGGTTTTAAAGGGGCAGGGAGGGGTTTCAAGCAGAAGGAACGGAACACACCAAGACCTGGAGGTTGGAGAGAGTGCAGAGAACTCAGAGAAACGCAGCAGGACTGGGGCCAAGAGTGTAGCAAGAGAACAAAAACCCATTGCCACTGAGTCGACTCTGACTCAAAGCAACCCTATAGGACAGAGTAGAAGTGCCCCCATAGGGTTTTCAAGGTTGTAATCTTTACGGAAGCAGACTGCCACATCTTTCTCCCATGGAGTGGTTGGTGGGTTCAAACCACTGACTTTTCAGTTAGCAGCCAAGCACTTAACTACTGCACTACCCCCACGGACAAAGACTTCCCAACTTTAGGATAAAGCCGGGGAGGGAGTCAGTCATTTGGTTGATCATTCAGCATTCCTGATTACCTGCTCTGTGCCAGGCCTAGAATAGGGGCTAGGGAGAAGAGAAAAAACAAGCCCAGGGGTGTGAGGCTCAGCCAGTGGGCAAGGCACCAGGGAAGACTGCCTGGAGGAGGGGGCTCCAAACAATCTGGAAAATGCCTCCTTGCACCTTTTAACTGAGCTGAAGGGTCAAGGGGAAAATCAGTCCCAAAGTTCCCTCTGCTGTCAAGGGTGAGGACAGTCCAGAATTCTCTGGTGAGCTAGGTACCCACTCTCATTCATTTGTCCATTCATTCATTCATTCTACATAGCATTGGCCCAGACAGGCAGCCGTAACTCTGACCCAACCCTACCCTCAGGGGTTCCCAGTGCTGCAGCCGGGGAGACAGAGGTATGAATAAGCAAGCGCAAGTCAGTGTCAAGGCAGGTAGACGAGTGCCCAATACTAACTGGCAGCAGAATCACCTGGAAGCTTTGTAAAATGCAGATTCCCAGGCCCCTGACTCTGCGTCTCAGGGTCGGGTCCGGAAATCTGCATTCTAAAACTCTACGGTTGGAGACGGCCCAGCCTGGCCCCTACCTGCCAATTGTCATTTCAGAATCTGGCTGTGTCTAGAGGGCTGAGCCCCAAGGGGCTGGACCAAATCGGGTGGCAGCCAGTGGCATGCCACTGCTGACCTCGGGTCTTATCTTAGCCTCTGGCATGTCCCCAGGAGGCCCGATAGGCGGCAGCTGGGTATTTTACAAGGGGCGTCTACACGGGTATTTTCAGTCTGGATAGAGGATCAGCTTGGTCCTAGTGGGTGTGGCAGGCAGAGAACCCAGGGCCTGAAATCTAATACTGTCCACTGCCCACCCTGCTGGGCCCTGGAATGGGGGCCAAGATGGGGCAGAGAGGCCCATGTGGGCTTTATCGGACCTGGCATCTGGTGGCCTGAATAGCCCAAGACCTTCACTCTGAGGTTGCAAAAGATGGGTGGGGCTGGGAGCCTTGTCTCCATTTTATAGATGCAGAAAGCGGAGGCTTACAGAGGCTGAAGCCAGTGCCATAGCTCAGACTTGACCCCAGGTCCTTGTAACATGAACTAGATCTTTGCTAAAAAAAAAAAAAGACAGCCTCAGCACGTAACCAATATCATGCAAAGCGGATGAGTAATAAATAATAATAATTAATCAATTAGTGAATAATCAATAAATAATATTAGTAACAGCCAACACTTCACATGACATCTGTATGTACCAGGCACCATTCTAAGCACACAACATATTTTACTACTAATTCATTTTCATTCTCCCGACAACATACAAAGGAGATATTAATAATATGTCCATTTTACAGATGAAATAAAGCTGCCACCTCACTTGGGAATTGGGTAAAAAGATCCAATGGGACCCAGAGACTTCAGTGAGCCCTTCCCTCTCCAGACCACCTCTCAAACCCTCCCAGCCCCTATGCCTCCTCTGAAGGATCCTCAACCCTACCTCCCAGGCCCAGGATGTGCAAGGGGGTTAGCAAGAAGCGCAGCACCCCAGGGCTCAGCTTATACCCGACAGCTGGAGGCAGAAGTCAGCCTGGGGTTGACGGGCAAAGCCAGCAGGAAGCCGAAGGCCTGAGTTTGAATCCGAGCCCTCCCCTACTCTGGCTGGGACCCCTTAGAAAGGCTACCGGCCATTGTGAGCCTCAGATTCCTCTCCCAAGAAATGGGACCAACTCTTCCAATACCATCTACCTCCCAGAGTGGAGTGGAGGAGTCCAGAAAGCAGGAATATGCTTTCCTTCCTGCAGATGAGGTGGCAGGCCCAGAGAGGGGCTGGGGGATGCCCAAGGCCCCCCAGCTGGACAGGGACAAAATGGGCCCTTTCAATCACATGCCACTCTCAACAACAGAAGTGGGAGAAAGCATAGGCATTGGAGTCTAATCCCGTCTCCTATTAACCAGCTAGCTACTTGAATGGCACACATGGTTTGCTCTCGACTACTAACCCAAAGGTTAGTGGTTCGAACCCACCTAGTGGCACCACGGAAGAAAGCCCTGGTGATCTGCTTCTGTAAAGGCAACAACCAAGAAAACCTTATGGAGCAGTTCTACTCTGTAACACATGGGGTTGCCATGAGTTAGAATCGGTTCAATCACATCGGGTTTGCTTTAGTATTAATCAGCTGGGTGACCCTGGGCTAATTACTAAACCTCTCTGAATCTCCCTCTTCTCATCTTCAAAATGAGGGCAATCCTAGCACCTGCCATGTAGAATCCAGTGAAGCAGGGGGGTTGGAGTTGCCTTTTTACAGATGAGGCAGCGGAAACTAGGGGGAAGTAAAGGGACTTGCCCAAGGTCGCAGAGCTATTATGAGGCCAAGCCAGTATTCACACATGGTGCCTGGCTGCTCCTGCCCCACACACAGGTGTGAGGAGTGAGGGGGTCGAGCCAGTGGTGGTGGAGGTGGGGGGATCAGGGAAGTGTCTCAGAGGGACAAGCGTCGAAAGCCACAGAGGGATTGGCATTTGTAGGGACGGCCCAGAAGGTTATTCCGGGTGGAAGAAATAGCCCTGGCAAAGGCCCAGAGGTTGGACAGCATGGAGCGTGTGGAAAAGAGCAAATCACTTGGTTGGATAAAGCTAAGGATGCGTGAAGCTCTGCAAATAGGTATGTGAAAGGTGGCTTTTTCATCCGTGTGTGTGTGTGTGTGTGTGTGTGTGTGTGTGTGAGAGTGTGTGCACGTGTGTGTTTTCTCTGCCACGGATCCCCCATTAACGCTCCGGTATTTGTTTGCTCAGTTCCGGCTCTCTCGTCCCCGCTACTGCCTCACTGCACCCCGTTTGCCAGTCTGCTCTCTCCCCCTCCCGGGGGCTCCACGGGTCATTACAGGCGAAACAAACCCCTGCTCTGATGGTTAAACCAGATGCCCAGGTCCCACCCCACCCAGGCCCTGTCTCAGGATGGAATGAGCGATGGAGCTGCAAGGGAGGCCTTGCTCCACCTCATCAGACCGTGGGGGGCCCCGTGTCCCGAGAGGGAAGGGCGAGACGAGGGGAAACCCAATCCCTGACACATGGAGATCATTTGCAGAAGGAACAAAATCCGTGACTGACTCCAAAAGGACGCAGAAAGGAGGGAAGGGGGGCTGGCTAGTGAGCTCAAGGGGGCTAGTGGGAGAGGGGGATGAGGCAAACTCAGGGCTGACCTCAGGTCTGTTCCAGCACTGGCTCAGTCACTCCCTAGCTGGGAGACCCGGGCAAAGCTCCCTGTTCCCTGTTCTGCGTCCTTCCCTGGAACTAAAGACTAAATGAGACAATTCTGAGCAAGGCTCTCCCCTGATGTCCAGCACGCAGTTAGCCCTCAGCAAAAGGAGGCCCAGAAAGGTTGTGTGACTTGCCAGAGGGCACACAGTGAGTTAGTGTCAGGAGTGGGACTGGAATCTCCCAGAATGTTCTGGGAAAATTCATATATCCACAGGGAAGGGTCAGCGATGACCTTCATTTGCCAAACTGGAAGGGCCATGGGTTCTATCTCCCAGAAGGTGACGGCTCCTTCTTCCTATTTTACTTAAGGCCTCAGGACACTCAGTGTGCCTCCCACAGTCTTCACTGAGAAAAAGTGCCAGTGTCTGTGGCCCCCCAGCTCAGAGCCCAGTCTGTGTGAAGGCTGGCATCCTGCAAAGCCGTAAGGGCTGGGATCCAATCCTCATCACCTCAGCCTGGGCTGTTGCAGTAGACTCCCTGCTGCTCCTTGACCCCACCTCAGCTCCTCCATCACCTCCTGTAAGTGGGAAGATCATCTCCAAACGCCTGGAACCCATGCATGGCTCCCCATTGCTCTTGGGATGAAATACGCAAGCTTTGTGCCCTCCATAAAGCCCTTTGCTATGGATGGAATTGTGTCCCGCAAAAGATGTGTGGAAGCCCTGATCTCTGTACCTGTAAATGTGGCTGTCTGAAAATAAGGTCTTTGAAGATGTTATCCATTAGGTTACCATGAGGTAATACTACAGTCAGGTGGGTCCTAATCACACATGACTGATGTCCTTACAAAAGAGGAGATGATACACAGAGACAGGGAGACAGAGAAAGGATGCCACGTAATGCTGTAGCTGCAAGCCGAAGAACCCTGAAGCCTCCAGAAAATGGGAGAGAGGCACAGAACAGATTTTCCTCAAAGCCTCAGAAGGAATCAACAAGGCTGACACCCTGATCTCATCCTCCCAGCCTCCAGAACTTGAGAGACAATCAACTTCTGTTGTTTACAGCCAGCTGCTTTGTGGTACTTTGTTACAGTGGCCCAAGAGGGGACCTCCTGCCTCCCTGAACCCAGGCTGGGCTGGGGTCCCCTCTGAGACCCCACCTACCTCTGCTCTCATTATGGCACTGACCCTATGTGCTGGGGTTGTCTGCTGACTCACCCGTCCCCCAACTGGCTGCGAGCCTCTTGAGGTTACAAACTGCATCTAACTTATGTCTCCTCTCTGCCCTGAGAATAGGAGGCACTCAGTAAGTGTATTTCACAGATGAAGGCACTGAGGCTCAGAGATGGAATTAACTTGCCCAAGGACACACAGCTGGGAGACAGGTCTGTCCAATTCAATAAGACAGTGGGTGGCAAGTGTCAGGCATATAGCATTGCTGTTGTTACCTGCTGTGGAGTCCATTCAGACACATTGCAACCCCGTGTGGCAGAGTGAAACTGATAACCACCACAGCCAGGAGCTGCTTACTCATTGAAAACTCATTGCCGTCGAGTCAATTCCAACTCATAGTGACCCTATAAGACAGAGTAGAACTGCCCCACAGGGTTTCCAAAGAGCTCTTAACCACTGCACCACTAGGGCTCCAAGCCATTATCAAATAAAGCCGTAAGTGATAGCGCTGGGTGTGGCTCAACTGGAAGTTGCTCAGACCTTTGGTAACCTGTCCTTCCTGTCCATTGTCCTCGAAGCGCTGGGTGTGACTCAAACCAGTCAAACCCAGTTTACTAATCTACATGCCGAATAAAAAAATGCAGTTTGTCTTAATGCGCCTTCGAGCCATGATAATCTATGTAGTTCATAATGTTTGTGTGTACTTCCTTGTGAGAGATGGTATAAAAGAATCTGCCTCCCTTTGTTCAGAGAGCTTGATTTGAGGAATACACCTCCTTGCTCCTTGCCTGCCAGCTTGCAATAAATGCTCTTCCTCCCTCCTCACCTCGGTATGTCTTTATTGACAAGAAGCTGCACCCAGGAGGACCTGCTTCGGGTAACAGAACTGCCCCATAGGGTTTTCTAGGCTGTAATCTTTATGGGAGCAGATCACCGGGTCTTTCTCCCTCGGAACCGCTGGGTGGGTTCAAACGGCCAACCTTTCAGTTAGAGCCGAGAAATTAACCGTTGAGCCATCAGGGCATGTAGTAGGTATTCAAAAACTACTACGTGCTCATTTCCTTATCTTGGGCGGTATAAACACCCCTGGGTCTAGCCCAAGCTCTGCTTCTAACTCACTGTGCTGCCTCAGGAAAGGCTGTTGCCTTCCCTGGGCCTCAGTTTCTCATCTGTGATCTAGCGGAGCACATCACCATTGCCTCTGAGGGCTGGGATTCGGACTTCTCCAGCTGCCCCTTCTCTGAACAGATTCCTCCCGGCTCAGCAGGACCCCAGCTGCCCCTCCTGCCCACAGGTAATTAGAGGAACGCAGCGGGTACCAAGGGCAGGGGGAAGCCCCAGCAGGCGCTCCTTCTTCTGAAAGGGGCCCCTCAACACTGCCTGCCCCGCTCCTGCTGTGGGAACAAAAGGCCTTGTGGACGTTCAAAGCAAGACGCTGGGCGGGAGGCCAGCGTGGGCGGCAGCAGAGATGGCCACGGGGCTCGTGGCGGGGATGGCTGGTGACTGGAAGCTGTCCCCATCCATCAGTCAGCGGTGACAGCTCCCGGGGCCCCGCGGCCCCCTGCGGCCTGGCCAGCTGACTGCCCCCGGCTGAGGCAGGCCCTCCTTCCTCCACCTGGTGACTCCAGCCTGATGACCTGGATAATGGAGACATCTTGAGCGTCCAGCCGCCGTGACAGACACATTACTGGCCCACGCCTCTCGAACTTATCCACGGAGCTTTGCCTTCTTGGCTACCTCCCCAGCCACTGGCTCCCAACGTTCAGAGAGAGATGGGACATGTGTCACCTGCTTTCTGATGGGGCAGTGGACCCTGGGGCAGTGTGGCCAGGGGCACATTAATTCCAGAGTCCAGGAGATGGTGGGACTGAGGCCTTGCCTACTGCTGACATGTCATGCCACCCTAGGAAAAGCTTGGTCCCTCTCTCGGTCTCAGTTTTCCCTTTTGCGAAGCAAAAGTGTCATCTCCAAGCTCTGGAGTCTCTGGGTGGTGCAGATGGTTAATGTGCTCAGCTGCTAACCAAAGTTTTGAGGTTCAAGTCCACCCAGAGGCGCCTCAGAAGAAAGGCTTAGAGAGATCTACTTCCGAAAAATCAGTCACTGAAAACCCCGTGGAGCACAGTTCTACTCTAAGACGCACTCAGGGTCAACATGAGTCAGTCAACTCAATGGCAACTGGCTCTCCAAGCTCCAATGCATGGGAAGACACAGGAAGGCAGGGTGAATTGAGACAGGCAGACCTGGTTTCAAATTCCGCTTCCACTCACCCTTGCTGTATGACCCTGGACACACTACTCAGTGTCTCTGAGTCTCCTTCTCCTCCTCAACTGTAAAATGAAGATGATACCCCCCATTTCAAGAGATACTTGTGAAGGTTAAATGAGATCCTATCTGTAAAACTCTCCACCCAGAGCCTGGCACAAAGCTAGTGCTCAATCAACAAATGACTTATTGAACATCTACTTTGTGCCATTGCAGGGCTAAGTGCTAAGGATACAGAGATGAACAAGATCAAGGACCTGCCCCAATGGAACACACAGACATTAAATCACCACCCAAATGATTAATTCATCGTTAACTGTAGTAAGTGCTTTGAAGAAAAAAAAACAGGAAAGGGTACAGGGAGGGTCCTGAGAGGCAGCATTGGAGATGAGACCTGGAGGAGTATTCTGGGCAAAGGGAACAGCTGGTAGGGATGCTTAGAGTCTGGGCCAAGTAGGGAGTGTTTGAGGGATGTGACAGTGGCTACTCTGGATGGAGCAGAATGATGGGTGGGAGAGGGAGGTTGGGGAGGCAGAACAGGCAGTACAGGGCAGTGATTAAGTTCAGAGAGCCTTCCAGCTTCCCGTTCCTTGTGGAAGTAGTCTTGTGTCCCTGACCACCACACTCATGTCTGTTACACAGGAACAACGCTGGGATCTGCCTTCAAGACTCTCAGGACAAATGGAGACCATAGGCTAAAGGGCTTGGAACAGTCCAGGAATGAAGCAAGTACTCAGTACCTGTGAGCTGTGTTTTTATCATCATCATCTCGCTGTAGGCCACATTGAGCAATTTGACAGATATGATTGTTTTTCTGTTGCCAGGTGCTTTGCTTTTCAAAACCACTGCAAGCTGGTGGTGTCAACTGCTACAAGAATGTCCCTACAGCTTGGGTGGTAAGAGAAAAAAATTGGAAACCACCTCAATGTCCATCATCAGGAGGGTGACTCAATGAGTAGTGACATATTCATATTCCGGAATCCTCCATCGCAGTGACAGTGTGTCAACTGGAGCATCACGTATCAACAAGGATCAGTCTCAAAAGAGGAGGTCGAGCCAAAAAAGCAATCACGGGATCTACATATGGGATGTCTGCATTTATAGAAAGCTTTAAAACATAGAGCATCCATGACGGCACGCATGTAAGGTGGAAGTCAAGACTAAGTATAGAAATGAGCCAAACCAACTCAGGTTAGCTGTTCTTCTGGGGAACTGACTACTCCACCTCTCCCTTCCAGCCTTCTCTGCTTTATTCTTACCGCTCTCGGACATACTGTATACTTTTTCCTACTTATATTGTTTATCGTTGGCCTTCCTTTTACTAGAATGTAAACTCTAAGAAGGCAGGGATGTTTGCCAGATTAGTTCTGTGCTGTATCCCCAGTGCCTAGAACAGTAGCTGGCACATAGTAAATGCTCCAGAAATATGCGTTTAATAGAAGGAAGGAGGGAGACAGGGAGGGAGAGAGGGAAAGAGGGAGGGAAGGAAGGAAGGAGGGCAGAAAGGGGGGAGAAAAGAAATAAAAGAAGGAAAAAAGAGAAAGAATGGAGGGAGGGAGAGAATAGGGAGGGAAGAAGAGAAAGGATGCAAGAGAGGAAAACACTTGCATTACAGAGAGAAACCCAGGGTCTTCGTTATACAGAAGAAAACACATGAGCCCACCACAGCGAAACCAGAGGCTGGACTTAGAGACAGGAAGTAGGACCATGCCTTTCCATCACCTGTGCCCCCCAGGGCCCTGCTTCCCCTGCCCTGTGACCCCTAAGCTCCTGCCACCCTCCCTGGAGCTGAGGAGGGGCTTCTGCTCTCTCTTCCCATGGGCCGCTGCTGCAGGGCGGTCCTGGCGCTTGTCCTGATGGGAAACAGGCAGGAGGTGGGGTGGATGTGGGACAGCAAGTCCACCTGTCTGGACCGCAGAACTTGCTCATCTCCCTGTCAGGGTGGCCCAAGAAACACAAACGCAGCAAGACTGGGTTCAGCGCCATCTTGTTCTTTGAGATTGTGGTCACCCCCACGCTCCACACTCCCCTGAAAGTCTGAGGTCAAGGCCCCCAACCCCACTTATGCCCAAACGCCAGACACCCTCTGACCCCCATGCTTAGGTCCTGGGAATCCCACCCCATAATTTTGTGTTTCCAGCGTGCCCACTTCTCTCCATCCCGACCCCCTTCTCTCTCTGGACATTGTGGCATACTCCTCACTCCCCTCCCTAGGTCTACTCTGACCCTCCAACCTTCTCCTCACAGCTGACCATGCCCCTCTCCGTCTGACACTTCCTCCCTATGCGGTTTGCCCTCAAGACACAGTCCATGCCTCACCCCAAGGCCCTGCTCCCTGTTCCCTAGTGTCAACCCTCCAACTCAGCTCACACTCCACTCCAGCCACAAAGGGCTCCGACCACCTTCTCAGGGGCCCCCACCCTCATCCCACCCTGGACTTTTGCACATTCTCTTCCCGCCATGCGTCACTGTCTGACCTCTCTCCACTCCTCCTCAACCCTCACGAACTCTAGACAACTCCTCTTTGACCTTCAGTAACTTCACTCATATGTCCATCATCACCACCAGAGAGCCTGCCTGGATTTCCCACGCTAGGCCAGAAGACTTGGGGCTGTCACAGCACCTGGGCTTCTTGAGCCAAAGCCTGTTATACACAAAAGTGTGAACTGCAGGAGGGCAGGAACCATGTCTGTTCATACCAGTATCTCCAGCACTTGGTCCAGGACAGGATCACATTAAATACCTGGTGAATGAATGAATGAATGAACGAACCACACCTAGCATACCCGGATAAGTCTCAGGATCTTTTGAAAGGCCTAGGAGTGGAAGAAAGGACCTGTCTGTCAGTTTGTTGTACTGTGGTGGCTTGCAAGTTGTTATGATGCTGGAAGCTATGCTACTGGTATTTCAAACACCAGCAGGGTCACCCATGGTAGACAGGTTTCATCAGAGCTTCCAGACTAAGAGAGACTAGGAAGAAAGCCCTGGCAATCTACTTCCAAAAATTAACCAATGAAAACCTGATGGATCACAACAGAACATTGTCCAGTATTGTGCTGGAAGATGAGCTCCCTAAGTTGGAAGGCACTACACAGTTTTTGCACAATGGACTCAAACATACCAACATGATCATGAAGACAGCTCAGGACTAGGCAACATTTTGTTACGTTGTACACGGGGTCATCACAAGTCAGAGCCGACTGGACAGCAACTAACAACAATAGGCATGGATGAGAGAAGTTCAAAGCCATCTGAACTTGAGGCTTCCCCACAGCCTGCACAGACCACAGCCTCTTCTTGCAGAGAATAAAGACCTAGGAAGTTTATCACCTGTTCTGAGCACTTGGCCAACCCCACCCGTAATTCCCCCACCAAGTAAAGTGAGCATGATAGAGCTGATAAAACTGCATTAAAATTCCCTTCGGCCCAATGTACCTACAGAAAAAATGGTGGGACCCTAAATCTTGAGGAGCATGAAATAGAGCCGGGCTGGGCTAGTGCTTCACTGCTGGGCAGAATCAGAAAGGAGGTGACTGCAGGCACATAAATTGCTCTGGAGCCGCTGTCCCCGAGGATCAGCCCAGAGGAGGTGGCTGGCTCCTACCTGGGCTCCAGGTGGATCCAGAGGAAAAGGAGAAGGTGCAAGGGCTGTGGGTGGCTAGGGAGGGGCTGGGCCTGAGGACCTCACACACAAGCAGCCTGGCAGCAGCTGTGCAGATGGGCGTGGAGCAGGGGGGAGTGAGATTAATAACCCTTCAGCCCACCTCAAGCACATACTTTATTCCTCCCTACAACAATCCCAAGGAGCCCTGGTGGTGCAGAGGTTAAGTGATCTGCTGCTAACCGAAAAATCAGTGGTTCGAACCAACCCAGCAGCTCTGTGGGAGAAAGATGTGGCAGTGTGCTTCCATAAAGATTACAGCCTAGGAAACACTATGGGGCAGTTCTACTCTGTCCTCTAGGGTCGCTATGAGTCAGAATCGAGTCAGTACACAGCAACAATAACAACAACCCCAAGAGGAAGGTACTTTCATGATTCTCCTCTTTCCAGATGGGGAAACCGAGGCTCAGAGAGGGAGGTGACTTGCCCAAAGCTACCCAACTAATTAGGGGCCCCAGAGAGGTAGGCTGAGGCCAGCTGGGAGGATTTCGGTGGGACATGCAAAGCCTATTTAAACAACATCTTTTCCTTTTCTGTTCTCTTTGTCTTCTTACAATTATCTATCTGCCTTTGGTGGCTCCAAAATGTGCCAATTCCCCTTCATGACAAAGGAGGTGCAAAAGAAGAAGCAAGCAATAACACCAAGCCAGATTTCTCATTCAGCGTTTTGTGTTCACTGTGTTTATTTTGGCAGACACCTTCTGTTGGCGGCCACTGATATTGGTCTTCCATTCATTTTGGCAATATAAAGTTCCCTTTTAAAAATATATTTATGTGTTTTAAATGACTTGATTTAAGGAAAAATGTTAAGTAAATAATACAGGTGGTACGCAGCGAATGCCAAGCATCTATAATCATTTGGTTATAGGTTGTGGTTCTGCCTCCTCCCTGGGGTGAAATCAAAAGCAAAAACCAAACCAGTTACTGTGGAATCAACTCTGACTCATAGTGACTCCATGTGTGTCTGCATAGAACTGTTCTCCATATGGTCTTCAATGGTTTTCCAAACTGGATCACCAGGTCTTTCTTCCAAGGTGCCTCTAGGTGGACTCGAACTTTCAACCTTTTTGTTAGCAGCCAGCACACTGTTTGCACCACCCAGGGCCTCCAGGGTGAAGTCCAGAGAGCAGGAATTTTTCCTTCTTTAGTTCATGGATTTATCCCGAGTGGCCTAGAATAGTGCCTGGCACATAGTAGGTGTTCAATAAATATCTGTTAAATGAAGGGGGTGACAAAACAGGGCTGGGGCATTGAAACTGGTAACTATCATGGGAGCTAGCCATGAGCACATCGTTTCTTTGATTCAAAAATCTTACTATCTCAAAGTTCTAGTGTTTTCTGAGATTCGACGAGCCCTAATTCTGGGGTTCTAGGGTACTTAGATTCCAGGATTCTTGACTCTGGAGTTCTCAGATTCCACTGTTCTCTATTCCTCAGGCCCTCAGAGGCTCAGCTGTGATTATGCAGTTACTGTAAGATTCTAAGAATGTGACTGTGTGATTGCGTGGTCTATGAGGCAGACAGCCCAAGGTGATGGGGGCAGCAACTCCAGCTGATTCTAAGAGAAGGAGAAAAAGAGAGAAGATAAAAGAAACTGAAAGAGAAAGAGGAGAAGGGAGAGAGACAGAGAGTGGGAGTGGGGAGAGAGAAGAGAAGGGAAGGAAAGGGAAAGTAAGGGAAGAGAAGAGAGAAAGGAATGAGGAGGAGAGACAGAAAGGAGAGAGAGAGATGGGGAAGGTCAAAGAAAGAGAGAGGGGTCCCCACTCCACACACAGCCTGGCCCTCATAAACCCCCCTTCCTGTCCTTCACCAGGGCGAGGGGACAGGCTACCCTTATACTAACCACCTCCACGCAGGCTGTGGGTCACCTCAGAGGCAGCTTTTCCCTCTCCTTCTGCAGGCATGGTGTGATGTGACAGAGCCCTCTAGGAATGAACTCTAAAAGCACATGTGCTTGAGAAGGTGTTGCTGATGCCAGTGATTCTGAGAGCACTATTGACTGAGCCCTTTCTATATGCCAGGCATCCGCTTAGGAACTGTGCACACATCATCTCTTGTGATTCTCACAGCAGGCCCATAAGGTAGATGTTGTTGTCCCATTCTACAGCAGAATAAACTGCAGTACAGCAAGATTACACATCTCGGCCAGGTCAAGTAAAAAGATCTTAATAAATATTAGATGAATGTTTGGGCGGATGGAGGGAGGGATGGACGGATGGATGGATGGATGGATGGATGGATGGATGGGTAGTTGGGTGGAAGGAAAGGATAGAGGGAAGATAGTTTAATGAATGACTACATGAACAAACAGCCTGTGATGGCTAGGATTGTGTGTCAGCTTAGCTGGGCCACGATCCTCGGTGTTTATATGTGATCACTCCCATGACTGATTCTGCTGTGAGTAGCCAATCAGCAGAAAGGGAGTTTCCTTGGGGGTGTGGCCTGCATCCAAATATAAGCAGACATTCTGGCCTTTTGCTCCCTCTGGATCCTGCACCTGCCTCCTGTTCGTCTGACCTCCAGTTCTTGGGACTTGAGCTGTCCACTTATCTGCCTATCTTGGGATTTGTCTATCTTCACAGCCTGTGAGGGGAGCCCTGCTTTCCAAACTGCACCTCTTGGGTTCACCAGCCCCTGTGGCTATGTGAATCAAGAGAAGCCTTGCAGTCATGTCTGCCAATCTTGGGATTCATCAATATTCACAGCCTGTGAGCAAGAGCCCTGCTTTCCGACCTGCCAATCTTAGGTTCACCAGCCCCTGCAGCTATGTGAATCGGGAGAAGCCTCTATCCTAATCCACAGACTTGGGATGTTCCAGCCCCTACAATCATGTGAGCTGTTTCTTTAATATAAATCTCACTCTATATGTATTTATACGCTTTACTAGTTTTGCTTTTCTAGAGAACCCAGACCAAGACACTGCCCATCCCAGGGAAGAGTGCCTCTCTCCTCCTTCCAGGTCATCCCAACCGTCTCCACCCTCTTCATCCCAATCCTGTCCCAATATGTCCCCAAAACTTAATATCAAGGTAGTGACTATAAGAAAGAACCTTAAGGAGAAAAGGGAAATACCTCAAACAGTGGTGAGATCTACCAGATGGGAAGGAACCAACCCTGAGAACACAAAGAAGAAAGAACAGCTCAAGGAAAGGCCTGAAGTTGGAACCTAGTCACACTCGGCATGTCTAAGAAGCAGAACTGAGAGCAATGGGGCTCAGGCATTGTAAGGAGAAGAAGAGGGCATTACAGATCAATGGAAGGAGCTTGTATTTTATCTTAAAAGCCACAGATTTCATAAGGCAGAGGAGTGATATGACCTCCTTACTTGGCAAAGGTCACCATGGCTCCTGGGTGGAGAAGGGGGTGGTGGGAGCAAGGGGAGGTTGGACAAGGAGATTCACAAAGGGGCTGTTGCAGGCAGCTGGGTGAGAGATGGTGGTGTGGGAGACAGCAAGCAGAGGGTGGGTTCAGGAGACCCTTTGGAGGTTGAATTGTGAGGTCTTGAAGATGGGCTGGGTGTGGGAAGTAAACCAGTGGGAGGAATCAAAGAT
The DNA here is from genome assembly GCA_030035585.1 of Dugong dugon. NCBI lineage: Eukaryota > Metazoa > Chordata > Mammalia > Sirenia > Dugongidae > Dugong > Dugong dugon. The sequence goes on along the minus strand of CM057476.1, from coordinate 25,426,400 downwards.
GACTCTCAGATTTCTAGATTCAGGTTTTGAGGGTCATGATGGGAGCATGTATTGAGCTGGAGAAGACTGGAAAATGTATTGAGCTGGAGAAGACTGGTTGGGGCAAATCCCTTTGTTTATTCATATAAAAATATTTATGGTGCACCTATGATATACCTAGCACTATGCTAGACTCATAAAGAATGCACCAACTCCCCACCTCCTGGCCGCCCAGCACAGCATGTACCCAACCGCATGACCCACCCACTTACTAAATCCCCCTGGGAGTGACAGGACCAAGTGTTCAGAGGTGTCAGGTTGCCCTCCCCACCCAACACCAATTGGCCTAATGGCTTCCATGCCAGACTCCCAGAGAACAGGCAGCCTCCTTGAGTGGCCATGTGACCCCCGCAGTGTTAATCCCTCACCCTCTGCCTCCTCAACACGCACACACAGGACCTGCAGATTGGTGGCCTAGGCCACGCCCAGGGTCTGTGCCCTCACAACAGAGAGAAATGCTACCAGCTGGTCCTTGCTGGTATGACCTTGGGTGGCCACATTCCAATACTTAGCACCCCTGGAAGATGTCATCCATTTAACCACCAACTGCTTGGCACCTTCTTTATGTCTGCCAGGCTCAGAGCAACAAAAGCTAAGGTCCCCCTTCTGGGCCGTTCTCCCCAGTAACGGATTAATCAACAAAGATTTCTAGAGCTAGAGCTTCTCAGGAAACTCAAGGAAAGACATAGTTAATCATAGATCAAAAATACCTTCCCATTCATTTAATCTTCACAATATTCTCAAGGAACAAACAAGGGAGGAACTAAAAGCCCCTTGGATAGGTGGGGAAATTGAGGCCCACAGTGCCAAAGGGTCTTGCCCCAAGTCACACAGAGAATCCGAAGTGAGCCAGGTCTCAACCCTGCATCTTATGACTTCTAGCTAAGTGCTCCTGTCCTAGCATCCGGTGTATCTTATCAAAAAAAGGACCACTGGCCAGGTGGTCTGGAGGCTCTGGGAAAGAGAGATGATTAAGAACTGGGAGGTGTTTTAGAGGGAATCTGAGGAGGATGTGAGGGTCCTTTTCCCCCTCGGATCACCCTCCTGATCATTCCAATTCTATCCGTTCCAAAAAGGTTCTGAGAGGTCCCCAGATCCCACACAGGAGCCAGGGTTGGAAAGATGAGTCGGCTGGGGTTACTCAAGGCTTTGCAAGTTGCTAAATTTAACACTGCAATGAGAACCTAGGGACAGAGTGAAAACACTTGTGGGGAGGACTGGGGCCAAATTGAGAGCTTCAGACACCTCCCCAGGCCTCTGAGTGCCCTCGAAGGGAGGTAGTTTCCGGGTGGGCCCAGGGAGAGGCTCCCCAAGCCAGCCTTGCAGATAGCAGCAGAGTTGCCAGCCCACCAAAGGGCTTTGCCAGCCTGCTCTGACCACATGGGCACTCTAGTTCCTGCATGGGGGCCATTGTTCCTGATTCCAGGCTGGAAGGAGAGAGAGAAAGAAGACTTTTTTTTGCAGGCCTTGAGGTAAACATTAGTACTTCCCTGCAAGAGGAGCAAGTTCTATTTCCCTACAAACTCACAAACTTTCCCACACAAATGAAGGTATTAATCAAGTTAATGAACACTGATATGAAATGTCTCCAGCAAGCCACAAAGCCAGATCTTACAAGCACCTTTTGTCCACTGGGATTGACCCATTCATGACGCATGCACATTCTACATGCAATGCACACAGGGACATAAAACATGGGCATGCCCTTGTGAGCCCACATGTGCGTGTGCAGGCACATGCCCACATGGATACATACGAATGTGCATGTGGGAAGTGCGTGTGCGTCTGCTCACACAAGATTGTGGACCCATTTGCTGCACACACTGGTGGACGCACACACACAATCAATGTCATAGCTAACTCTTATAGAGAGGTAAAAAAAAAAAAAAGCAGTTGCCGTTGAGTCACCTCTAACCCATGGTGACCCCATTTGTGTCAGAGTAGACCTGTGCTCCATAGGGTTTTCAGGGGCTGGTTTTTTGGAAGTAAAGCGCCAGGTCTTTCTTCCAGGGCACCTCTATGTAGACTTAAATCTCCAATCTTGGAGTTAGCAGCCAAGATCATTAACCATTTGCACCACCCAGGGACTCCTAAAGAGAGAGTACTACGGACCAAATGCCATTTGCAGTAGTTCATCTGTATTAATTCATTCAACTATCACAATAAACCGAAATACTATTATCATTCCCATTTTGCAGATAAGGAAGCTGAGGCTCAGAGAGGTTAAGTGCTTTGCCTAAAGTCATACATCTAGTAACTGGCAGAGCTGGGATGTGAACCCAGGCCGACTGGCAGCAGAACCCCTGTTCTTCACCATATAGAAACACAGGGCCTTTGCAAGCACATGAACACAGAAATACATGCACTGAAGCATATTTTTCCTGCTCGTGGGGGCACACACACACACACACACACAGTGCAACCAAATGTTTGAGAACAGGAGGGAGAAAGACCCCAGGGAATGGAGACCACAGAACTTCTGTGCCACATTCACTGTCCGGGAACCTGGAGGAGGAGAGCAGACAGTTTCAGAGGGGGACCAGGAACAGACGGGATGGTCAGGTTGTGGGTCACAAGTCAGCGACAAGGTGCAGGATCAAACATCTATGCCGTTCTCCCACCCCCAAGTTACCGCAGTTTCCTGCCCACCAGGGCCCAGGTCCCACCCTGCATAAATCGGGGTTCCACTGGGCAAGGCCCATCCACCCAGATAGGGCAGGACCCAGCCCCATCGCCTTACCAAGTGCCGCCTCCCCCCACTAACGCACTGCACTGCAGGAGGTGTATGGGGGCTGCATTGTGGGTGGACTCCACCATGGCGGGGAGGGGAAGAGGTGCAGACCATGGGCGAGCTCCCCCTAAAGCAGCACAAAGCTGTAAAGAGCACAGGCCAAGGTTCTGTTTGTGCCTCAGTTTCCTCAAAATGGAGATAATAGTAAAGCAATGGGTGACAAGGATAAAATGAAAAGATGTGGGTAGAGGGCCTGCCCCAGAGCAGGGTTCTTGCTTACATAACCAAAACACAAACATACTGCCATCGAGTCAATTCTGACTCATGGCGACCCCATGTGTTACAGAGTAGAACTGTTCCATAGGGTTTTCTTGGCTGTAATCTTTACAGAAACAGATTGCCAGGCCTTTCTTCCTCAGCACTGCTGGATGGTCTCAAACCACCAACCTTTCTGTTAGTAGACAAGTGCAAACCGTTTGTGCCACCCAGGGACCGTCTCTTCTCACTTATATAGACTCTATTAATATTCATATCAACATCATCACTATACATGTTAGATTTGTTACTGTGAGTTAAACACCTCAGAAGGAGGGGAGAACCAGTCTTTGGAGGTAGCGTCCTATTACCTTGGGAAAACAGAGTCCCAGAGAGGGGAAGGGGCAGGGCAGAACAGACTGGATGCTGGCTGACCCCACAGAAGAGGATGAGCCGGGCATAACCTGCTGGCCCTTTGCAGCCCTTAGCCGCCTGGGGTCTAGGGTCTGGACGAGGCCCGGTGGGTCTGCACCAGGAATAAAAAAGGAGCAGAGGCAGAGGGGCTGCCGTGTGCTGGATGTGCAGGGCGCTGTCCACACAACCCCCGTGGAATTCTCCAGCAACCGTAGGACACTGGTGTGACTTGACGGCTGCTATTTTCCAGATGGGGAAACGGAGGCACAGAGACCCACGGTCAGTCGACCCAAGGTCCCAGAGCCAAGTACATGACAAGGCAGGGACCTGGGCCAGTCTGGCAGTTCTAAGCTCTGCTTCCCAGCCAGTCCTGGGGCCTGTCCCTGCATCACCGCTTCCCCCAGAGGCCTCGCTCCAGACAGAGGCATTTTCTTTCCTTCCAGTTGGCCAGATGTCTCTTTGTCTTGAGGATTTCCCCCCTTCCCTTCCCTTTTTTCTCGCTTTCTTTCTTTTCTCCCCCAACTCAAGGATGAAGGAGCACCTCCCTGGATGGCCTTGAAAACAAAAGGGGCTGCTGTCAGCCTGGCTGTGCAGAGCTGGGGGATACCACAATGAGCTTCTGTGTATGCAAACGAGCCTCCCGGGTGATTTGCACGGAGCCAGCCTGGGCAGGGTGAGGTGGAGCAGGTGGGGATGGGTGTGGGGAATTCGCCCGAGCCTGCCTCTGGGACCCTTTCCCCAGGTATGTGGCTTCTCCAGGTCTGCCTCCCCTGGGAAGGCCTCCCTAACTGCTCCAGCCTCTGCAGCAAGAAATATCTGGGCAGCTGCTGGGGTTTAATCATTCTTATCCATGTAAATAAAATTAAATTAAATTTGTTACTTCATCATGCAGACATACGGCTGGTTGGATTTTCATCAAAATGGGAGGGTGAGTTTGGGATGGTCTGACTTCAAGAGATTTTCCAGTTCCTACAACTGAGGAGGGGAGACTACCGTAGTAAGGTAGTAAAGAGGTGTCCCCTCTGAGCACTGGGCTGAGAGCCCCAGGGCAGGCCTCGATGGCATTGGGAAATGCAATGGGGCAGGTGCAGTGTGAGGGAGGCAACGATTTTCCCTAGCAGTGCCAGGGCGGGATGCATGATGGATGGACGAAGGAAGGGTGGAGTGGAAGGATGGACGGATGGATAGAAAGAAGGAAGAGAGGGAGGGAGAAAGGGAGGGAGGGAAAGAGGAAGAAAAGATAGATTGAACATTGGATAGATGAATGAGTGGACGGTTGAACAGATGGATGGATGGATGGATGAATGGGTGAGTGGGTGGACGGATGGCTGGATGAGTAGGGAAGCCAACATCCTTCCCTTATTCCTCCGTTCATTCAACAAGTCTTTTTGGAGCACCTGCACTGAGGGCCAGGCACAGAGAAGGAGGCAGACATGGTCCTCACCTTCACAAAGCTAGCAGAATACCTTGGCTCTCCCTCAGGGTCTGGTATCCCTCTGGTCTCCCTAGGGTCTAGCAGAGAAGGGCCTGGCATTCAGATCCAAGCTTTGCCCTTTACTGGCTATATGACCTCCGGCATTGACACCTTTCTCAACACCTCAATCTCCTCATCTGTAAAACAGGGATCATTAGAGCACCTGTGTCCCACAGTTGCTGTGGGCGTTATATGAGTTAGTACACAGAACTGTCTGTCACTTATTATGAATAAGTAGCCACTATTATAAATAATGCTGCCTTTGCCACTGGTTTACTGTGTGATCTTGGGCAAAGTCTTGCCCCTGTCTGAACTGAGCTCAGTTTCCTCATCTTCAAAATGAGAATCATAATGCCAACTCCAAGGGACTGTTTATTGATATTCCAAGGAGACACACAGGCCATGTAAACTGTGACGTGCTCGTTGTTGGTGAGAGTCCCCTGGACTTTCGTGGGTCTCAAGCCCGTAGCACAGCTACATTTGTATTTGAATCTGTGCCCTCCAATAGATTGTGAGCTCCTAGAGGACAGGGGCTGTGACAAATTCATCTCAGCTCCCACCCCCCGTACACAACACAGAGAAGGTGATCAGGTGTCCTGTGAACTTATGTTGAGTTAATGACCTTGACTAATGACCTTGCCATACACAGTGTTTGGAGGAAAGCATATATATGGTCCCTGGCAGGTAAAAGACCATCCCTGAAAAATCACACACCTTCCTCACCATATCTAGCTGCCATTGCAGGCCTGGTGTATGACCTTGGACACAGTCCTACTCTGAGCTTCCACTTCCTCCCCCGTAAAACCAGGTACTGCACCAAGTCTGGGTCTTTCCAGCTACCTGCATCTCTCTTCCTCTTACCATGCTCCTCTTTAACTTTGGAGAACTCAGCAAATACTCTAGAAATTTCATCAGCCCATTGTGGAATTGAGGCAATGGTCTCAAAGTTCCCTTCCAGCATCAGAGTTCCATACATCACAGACATTAGCCAACACCCCACACCATCCCCTGCCCCAGGTGTGGACAAAAACCTTCACACTTGCCCATTTCTTCCTTTGTTTCTGCCTCTACCCAACCTCCTCGCCATCAATCCCTCACCAGCCACGGGACAACCAGGTCGTCCTCCTGGCTCTGGTCACACCAGATGGAGACAGTTACACTCCAGGGTATAATTACTGTCTGGGCTTCTTCACCGGGTCCTTCAAATGGGTTTCCTGGTGATTTAAGGTTTTATTCACATTCTATCAATAAGTGAAGTTCCCAGGCCCACACTTCCATGCAAACAGTCCTGAGTATCTCAAGGAGAAAAAATATCTCATTGCTAACTGCAATGTCTTATAGTCTAGGGTTCTGTGACTTACAGTTCTCCTCTCTTCGCTGCACTTGAATATTAAATGTTGTATTAATAGCTCGCTCTTAATTATCCATGAGTAATGTACTATGGCTCGGAAATTAATGAAGGGAAGGACCCAAACAAGAATATTTCCCACTCCTCTGGGTGCCACGGGGCTGGTGGGAGGGGGGGTTTGCATATAATTTGCGTGAGATGCTATGGGTTTGGTGGTCCTGGCTGGGAGGGTGGAAGGAAGACATGTAGGCTCAAAAGTGGGGCCTGCTGTAGACCCAGCCACTTTCCAGAACTTTCCAGAGAGACAACTCATTTCTGTCACTCATTCGCACACCTTCTGGCTTTTGCCCATGCTGATCTCCCTGCTAAGAAAGCCCCTCTCACTTAGTTCAATATGTAGGATAAAAACTCTCACAAATACCTACTACTTATGAAGGACTATTTTACACTGTACACATATACAAATGTATTTACACAGCAAGCATACACAAATACAAGTGTGCACCCACACATACGTGCACACATATATTCGCTATATAGTTTGGAAAAGTTTGGCTGTTCCTCAAAATGTGAAACATAAAGTTACCATTTGATCCAGAATTCCACCTCTAGGGATATACCCAAGAGAAATGAAAACATATAACCACATAACAATTTGTACACAGATGTTCATCACAGCATTATTCACAATAGCCAGAAAATGGAAACAACCATCGACTGATGAATGGGTAAAGAAAATGTGGTCCATCCACACAATGGAATATTGTTTGGTCATGATAAAGGAAAGAAGTCCTGATACGTGCTATGACGTGAATGAACCTTAAAAACACTATGCTAGGTGAAAGAAGCCAGTCATAGAAGACCCATTGATATGAAATATCCAGAATAGACAAATTTGTAGAGATAGAAAATACATTACTGGTTGCTTAGAGCTTGGGGGGAGGAGATGGGGGGGTAACACCTAAGGGTTTGGGCGTCTCTTTTTTAATTTTTTTTAATTGTACTTTAGGTGAAGGTTTACAGAACAAATATTTTCTCATTAAACAGTCAGTACACATATTGTTTTATGACATTGGTTAACAACCCCATGACATGTCAACATGCTCCTTTCTCGGCCTTGGCGGTGGAGGTCTCTTTCTGAGGTGACGAAAATCTTCTAAAATCGATTGTGGTGATGGTTGCACAACTCTTTGAATATACCAAAAATTGTACACTTTATATTGGTGGATTGTAAAGTATGTGAATCATATGTCAATAAAACAGTTACAAAAACACGTATTTACACAGTCACATCTCTCATTGTTGTAGAGTCGATTCCCACTCATTGTGACACTATAGGACAGGGTAGAATTGCCGCATAGGGTTCCCAAGGCTGAAATCTTTGCAGAAGCAGACTGCCACATCTTCCTCCCATGGAGCGGCTCATGGGTTTGAACCGCTGATCTTATGGTTGGCAGCTGAGTGCTTAACCGCTGTGTCCGCAATGCTCGTGTATTTACATACTGTCACATCGAGGCTTGGCATATGCTGTTGCCACTGGCTGGAGCACCCTTCCTCATCTCCCTTCCTCTGACCCAATGGTGGCATCCCCAGGGTGCTGAGAAGCAGGGCACAGGTGGGGCAGTGGGGACTGCAGAGACCTGTCCTGTAGACCGGCTGCTGCCTGATGTGCTGTGTGACCCTGGGCAGTGACTTCGTGGCCCTGAGCCTCTGTGAATCCCAGTGCATGGGGCCAGTGTGAGGTGGTGGGGCTGAGGGAAGGCACTTGGCTTAGGCTCTGGACTGAACTCCGTGCCCTGTGAGTTGAGGTCATCGGGCCCCGCCCCTGCCATGTCACCAAGGCCAGAGGGCCTCCTCGAAGCTGAGCAAAGCAGGGTGGGGCTGGCCTGGCTCTGGCAGAGGCCCTGAGTTGGCGGTGACTCCGGGGCCTTGCAGGAAGGGGAGGTGGCCCTGGTCAAGCCCAGGAAGGGATTTGCTGTTCCCATCTGGCTACAGAGAGGGCAGGCAGCTCCCAACCCCACAGGTGCAGGGGCAGAGGGCAGGCTTGGCCCAAGGCCGAGCTGAAGGACCCATTCCCTGGGAGGGAAGCCAGAGGGGTAGGGCAGGAAGTCCCATAAGAGCCACCACCAAGAGGGGGGACTTGCAGCAACCTCGGCCAGAATCCAGCCTCAGCCCAACGTCAGCCAGTGACCTTTTAGAACGTGAAGCCAGTCACATCCCTCCCCTGCTTAAAACCCTCCACTCACCTCATACCAGAGCTTGGAGACCCTGTGTGCACTGGTCCCTGCCCAGCTCCCTGACCCCGTCCCTTGCAGCTCTTCTCGTTCCAGCCTCCTGGCCTCCCAGCCCCTGCCTGAGCCATTCCCTCTGGCCTTCTCACCATTTTCCCCGTCCCTCAGGCCCCAGCTCAGGTATCACCTCCCAGAAAGACCGTTGCTGCTTCCTCCCGCCTCTTTCTCCCCACCAAGAGGAGCCCACTCTGGTCTCATCTACCTCAACTCCACATCTCCTGTAGCTCCCATCACAAACCACGGCTGTGTGATCATTTGTCTGGCTGCTGGGATTTTTCCGTTCCCTGTGGAATGGAAGCATCAGGAGGGCAGGCATTGGGTCTGTCTGGTTCATCCCTGATTCCTCAGGGTCTGGCACAGTTCCTGGCACACAGATTGTGCCCATAAATGAATGTCCCATAAGTGTACGAGGCAGGCGGCCTGGGTCCCAGCCCCAAGTCTGCCCCTGATTTGCTGAGAGGCATGAAGCAGATAGATCACAGCCCCTCTCTGGGCAATGGTCTGAGCTTTTGGAAGCAGAGGAATCTCCTCTTTGACTGGTATTGTAGGTGGACCCTCTACATCTAAAGCATCTAGACACAGAGCTGTTTGGGTTCAGGGTGAGGGTCTGGGACCCTGGCCACCCAACTCCTCCTTGCCATCCCCACTCACCACTCTCCTATAAAACCGTGGGCTTCTCAGACCACAAGGACTGATTAAGTTGATCAGGGAACTCCACACATTGGAATATTCCACTGCAGTGTTTATATCCACCTGGACCTTTAATAATATGACACAAAAAGAGCAGGACGCAAGACCGTATGTCTAGCATGATGCCGATCACCTAAAGAAAACCACAGATGGCAAAATCTCTGCAAGGAATTACACCCAAATGTCAACCTTCCTTGCTCTGATGGTGGAAACATGGAGCAGGTAGGGGTTCTGCGAGGCCGGTGGTAGTTCAGTGGTAGAATCCCTGACGCTCATGCAGGAGACCTGGGTTCAAATACTGGTCAATGCACCTCATACGCAGCCACTACCCATCTGGAAGTGGAGGCTTTGTGTTGCTATGATGCTAAGCAGGTTTCAGCAGAGCTTCCAGACTAAAACAGACTAGGAAGAAAGGCTTGCTGATCTACTTCCTAAACTCAGCTAATGAAAACCCTATGGATCACAATCGTCTGATCTCACGCATGGGGTCACCGTGAGTTGGGCCAAACTAGAAAGCACCTCGTAACAACAACATCTGGGGGTTCCGCACTTTCATACTTTATCGTTTTTCAAAGTTTCTACTATGAACATAGTTCTTTGTTCATGAGAGTAAAAAGATTATTAAAAAACCAAAATATCTAGAAATCAACTAAGAAGGTAGAACTGGATCATTTCTAGGGGGGCCACTAGGTGTGGAAAATGCAACAAGAAACTTCAGCAAAAGAGGGCAGGAGGAACTCTTGCTCTTTTCTAGGCAAAGAAAGAAGGAACGTTGAATCGTGGAATTTCAGGCATTGTGGCAGATTGGTAGGGGAGACACCAACATCATTCCTTTATCTGTTTCTTATTTGACACCTACTCATCTTGATCACAAGCTTGGTGACACAGATTTCATTCACTCACTCATTCACTCATCACTTGACCCACACTCTCTGAGGTCCCACTGTGTGTCAGCTGTAGTGCTGGGTGCACAGAGCAGACAGGTCCTTGCCCTCATGCAGCTGGCAGTCTGAGATTGGTGTCGCTGGTGGTCAAAGTCTCTGAGTGTAATGCACTGGGTGGGGTATGGCTGGCCTTATGTGGACTGTGATCATGACCCCCTCAGCTCCTACTCTGTGTCCCCATTAATGCAGCCTCACCTGGTGGTCAGGTGTGGCCACCACACAGTCTGACGCAGAACCCAAGCCCATTAAATGCTCCAATCTGTCTAGGAGCTCATTTCTGTTCAGGGCCTCATCCTGCACCAGTGGCATCGAATCTATTTTTTAATAGTTTTTTGTTTTGGGGAAAGTATACACAGTCAAATATATACCATTTCAACAATTTCTGCATGTACATTTCAGTGACAGTGATTACCTTCTCCAAGTTGTGCTACCATTCTCTCTTGTTCTAAATTATTCTGCCACCACTAACTTAAACTCATTTCCCCCTAAGCTTCCCATTCAATCCTCAGAGTTGCCGTTGTCAATGTGATCTCACTTGTTAGATGCCATCTAGTCTGTTCCGACTCACAGCGATCCCGTGTACAACAGAACGAGACACTGCCTGGTCCTGTACCATCCTCACATTCATTGCTTGAGCCCATTGTTGCAGCCACCGTGTCAATCCGTCTGATTGAAGGTCTTCCTCTTTTTCCCCTACCCTCTACTTTACCAAGCACAATGTACTTCTCCAGGGACTAGTCCTTCCTGATAACATGTTCAAATTAAGTGAGATAAAGTCTCACAATCCTTGCTTCTAAGGAGCACTCTGGCTGTACTTCTTCTAAGACAGATTTGTTCTTCTCCTGGCAGTTCACAGTATATTCAATATTCTTCACCAACACCATCATTCAAAGGCATCATTTCTTCTTCCTTCCTTATTCACTGTCCAGTTTCTCCATGTATATGAGGCGATTGACAATACCATGGCTTGGATCAGATGCACCTTAGTCCTCAAAGTGACATCTTTGCTTTTCAACACTTTAAAGAGTCTTTTGTAGCAGATTTGCCCAATGCAATCTGTCTCTTGATTTCTTGACTGTTGCTTCCATGGACATTGATGGTGGATTCAAGTAAAATGAAATCCTTGACAACTTGAATATTTTCTCCTTTCATCATGATGTTGCTGATTGGTCCAGTTGTGAGGATTTTTGTTTTCTTTATGTTGAGGCACAATCCATACTGAAGGCTACAGTCTTTAATCTTCATCAGTAAATGATTCAAGTCCTCTTCACTTTCAGCAAGCAAGGTAGTGTCATCTGCATATCGAAGGTTGTTAATGTCTTCCTCCAACTCTGATGCCGAATTCTTCCTCATATAGTCTGGCTTCTTGGATTATTTGCTCAGCATACAGACTGAATAAGTACGGTGAAAGGATACAACCCTGACACACACCTTTCTTGACTTTAAACCACAAAGCATCCCCCTGTTCTGTTCATATGACTGCCTCTTGGTATAGGTACAGGTTCCTCATGAGCACAATGCAGCTTTCTAGAACTCCCATTCTTTGCAATGTTATCTATAATTTATTATGATTTACACAGTTGAATGCCTTTGCATAGTCAATAAAACACAGGTAAACATCTTTCTGGTATTCCCTACTTTCAGCCATGATCCATCTGACATCAACACTAATACCCCCACCTTCCACATCCTCTTCTGAGTCTGGCTTGAATTTCTGACAGTTCCTAGTTTATGTACTGTTGCAGCCACTTTTGAATGATCTTCAGCAAAATTTTTACTTGTGTGTGATATTAATGATACTGTCCGATAATTTCCACATTCTTTTGGATCATCTTTCTTTGGAATAGGCATAAATATGGGCCTCTTCTAGCCTGTTGGCCAGGTAGCTGTCTTCCAAATTTCTTGGCATAGACAAACAAGCACTTCCAGCAGTGCATCCGTTTGTTGAATCCTCTCAATTGGTATTCTGTCCATTTCTGGAGCCTTGTTTCTTGCAGTGTCTCCAGTGCAGCTTGGACTTCTTCCTTCAATACCATCGGTTCTTGACCATATGCTACCTCTTGAAATGGTTGAATGTCAACCAATTCTTTTTGGTACAGTGACTCCTTCCATCTTCTTTTGATGCTTCCTGCTTCGTTCATTATTTTGCCCACAGAATCCTTCAATATGGCAACTCGAGGCTTGAATTTTTTCTTCAGTTCTTTCAGCTTGAGAAATGTCAAGCGTGTTCTTCCCTTTTTGTTTTCTAACTCCAGGTCTTTGCACAAGTCATTATAATACTTCACTTTTTCTTCTCGAGCCACCCTTTGCAAACTTCTGTTCAGCTCTTTTACTTCATCGTTTCTTCGGTTTGCTTTAGCTACTCTACGTTCAAAAACAAGTTTCAGAGTCTCCTCTGACATCCATTTTGGTCTTTTCTTTCTTTCCTATCTTTTTAATGACCTCTTGCTTTCTTCTGTCTTTGATGTCATTCCACAACTCATCTGGGCTTCGGTCATTAGTGTTCAATACATCAAATCTATTCTTGAGATGGTCTCTAAATTCAGGTGGGCTATACTCAAGGTCATACTTTGGCTCTTGTGGGCTTGTTTTAATTTTCTTCAGCTTCAACTTGAACTTGCATATAAACAATTGATTGTCTGTTTTGAAATTGGCCCCTTGCCTTATTCTGACTGATGATATTGAGCTTCTCCATTGTTTCCACAGACATAGTTGATTTGATTCCTGTATAGTCCATCAGACAAGGCCTACGTGTATACTCACTGTTTATGTTATCGAAAAAGATACTTGCAATAAAACCCTGAGTCTCCATATTGATCTTAGAAAATTCTATCATGGGATCTCTGGCGTCATTTCTATTACCAAGGCCATATTTTCCAACTGCCGATCCTTCTTCTTTGTTTCCGACTTTTCCATTCCAATCACCAGTAGTTATCAATGCATCTTGATTGTATGTTTGATCAGTTTCAGACTGCAGACTTTGGTAAAGATCTTCAATTTCTTCATCGTTAGCATTAGTGGTTGGTGTGCAAATTTGAATAATAGTCATATTAACTGGTCTTCCTTGGAAAAGTATGGATATTACCCTATCACTAACAGCATTGTACTTCAGGATGGATCTTGAAATGTTCTTTTTGGCCATTAATGCAGTGCCATTTCTCTTCAGTTTGTCATTCCTGGCATAGTAGACCATATGATTGTCTGATTCAAAATGCCAATACCAGTCCATTTCAGTTTCCTAATGCCTAAGATATCGATCTTTATGTGTCCCATTTCACTTTTGACGACTTCCAATTTTCCTGGATTCGTACTTTGTACGTTCCACATTCTGATTATTAATGGATGTTTGCGGCTGTTTTTTCTCATTTTGAGTTATGCCACATCAGCAAATGAATGTCCCAAAAGCTTGACTCTATCCACATCATTACTTTGAGGAGGCATCTCTTCCCTAGTCTTATTTTTAGTGTTTTCCAACCTGAGGGGCTCATCTTCTGGCACTGTATCAGACAAGGTTCTGCTGCTATTCATAAGATTTTCAATGGCCAGTGTTTTCAGAATTAGACTGCCAGGTCCTTCTTCCTAGTCTATCTTAGCCTGAAAGCTCCACTGAAACCCCTCCACCATGGTTGACCCTGCTGGTATTTGAAATACTGGTGGTATAGTTTCCAGCATCACAGCAACATGCAAATCACCACACACTGACAGATAAGTGGTGGTGATCTCACATAGATAATTCTTTAAAAGAGCACAGTGCTCACCACAGTACTTAACTAATTAAGATAAGTTATTTTTTGGGTTCAAAGAAAACTTTAGGGGATTGTTCTGGTTTAAAGTTTAAAGATTATCTCAGGGCAATAGTTTTAGGGGCTTCCTCCAGTCTCAATGGCTCCAGAATGTTCAGATTCCATGGAAATTTTTAAATACTCTTCCACATTTTCCCCGTTTTGATCAGGTAAGTTGCTGGTTTTTCTTCTTCTTTTGTTTATTTCTTTCTTTTTTAAAATTAACATTAAATACCTTTTTTTTAACAAAATAGCACATGTTTACTGTAGATAACATGGTGCCCTAGTTATCTAGTGCTGCAATAACAGAAATACCACAAGTGGGTGGTTTCCAAAACAGAAATTTATTTTCTCACAGTTTAGGAGGTTAGAAGTCCAAATTCAAGGTTCCAGCTCTAGGGGAAGGTTGTCTCTCTCTGTCAGCTCTGGAGAAAGGTCCTTGTCTCTTCTAAGCTTCTACTCCAGAGCAATCTTCATGTGGCTTGGCATCTAGTTTTCTCCATCTCTGCTTGCTAGCTTGCACTTAATCTCTTTTACATCTCAAAAGAGATTGACTCCAAATATACCCTATATTAATCCTATCTCATTAACATAACAAAGACAACCCCTTCCCAAACGGGATTATAACCACAGATGCTGAGGTTAGGACTTACAGCACACATTTTGGGGGGACACAGTATAATCCACAATACACGACAATTTAGAGATTTACAAAATTTACTAGATGTGGCACATCAGGCACGGTACCTCACTTCTCAAATCCTCAGTGTCATCATCTGTGAAATGGAGACAGTCCTCGTACCCACTTCACAGGTTTACTGTGAGGACTAAAGAAGACCCCAGATGGATGCATTTAAGAGGGTACACAGCCCAGAAGGACTCAAAAAGAAATGCATTAGTATGAAGAAGACAAAAAAGACCTATAACCCCACTATCAGGGACAAATCCAGACAATATTTTGGGTTAGCATACTCCAGATAGTTTTCTCTGCGTATGTATCGAGAGACAGTTGTAGATATAAAACATTTTTTTACAAGTATTGGTATCACACTCTAACTCTATTTTGTAATCTGATTTTTTTTTTCTTTCGTTTAACAGCCTGATCATTGTAATGGCAATAAATTCTTCTCTAAAGTATGATTTTGTGGCTGAGCTGTATTTCTGCATATAGCTATATCTTGATTTAGTCAAGCAATGTTAGTAAAAATTAGTAACAATAAGTAAAAAGAGATAAGCAGAAAAATAAGTAGCACAGATTGCTTTAGTGTTGTACATTTAGTTTCTACTTGTTCGTTGTAAACAAGGTTGCAAAAGACATCTTTGTTTATAAATCTTTACCTGCAATGAATAAATTTTTTAGGATTTCCTAATGAATCAATTCCCAAAGCTAAGACCATAAGGAAGTTTCTCTGAGTGTTGTTGCCCCTCATACTCATAGAGAAGAGAACCAATACCTGCTAGTTTGTTTCTTTTTGTTTTGTTTTGTTTGTTTAAGGGCCAAGCATCATCATGCTGGGCATGTGATCCAGGCATCTAATCTCCACAATAACTGTGTGAGATCAATACTATTATCCCCATTTTTCAGATAAGGAGACTAAAGCCCACAAAGATTTAGTGATAATATCACCTGTCCTTACAAAACATGAGGTAATGGTGGGTCAATAGTAGAATTCTCACCCTCCATGCAGGAGAGCTGGGTTCAATTTCTGGTCAATGCATCTCATGCACAGTCACCACCGGTCTATCAGTGGATCTTGCATGTTGCTATGATGTTGAACAGGCTTCAGCAGAGCTTCCAGGCTAATACAAACTGAGAAGAAAGGCCTATGATCCACTTCTGAAAATTAGCCAATGAAAGCCCTATGGATCACAGCAGAACATTGTCCGATCTGCAGCTGACTGGGCAGAGTTTCATTCCATTGTGCATGGGGTCACCATGTGTTGGGGCCAATTCAATGGCAGCTAAAAACAACAGCAACTTATAAAGGCTTTTCATCTTCTAATTACTTGAAGGAATACTCAGAATGTTAGTAAACAGCCCTCCTGCCAATTATATGTGAGAAAGAAGGCCAATTTCCCATAGAATCAGCAACACTTTTTTTTTCGGTATTTTAGCTTTTTTCTTTCTTTCTTTATTTTTTATTGTAACGTAGGTGAAAGTTTACAGAACAAATTAGTTTCTCATTAAATATTGTTTTGTGAAATTGGTTGCCAACGCTATGATGTGTCAACACTCTCTCTTTCTCCACCCCAGGTTCCCTGTTCCCATTCATACAGTTTTCCTGTCCCTTTCTGCCTTCTTGTCTTTACTTTTGGGCTGGTGTTCCCATTAGTCTCATATACATGATTGAACTATGAAGCAAGTCCCTTATGTGTGTTATTGTTGGCCTTACAGTCCTGTCTAATCTTTGGCTAAAGGGTGAACCTCAGGGATGACTCTGGCACTGAGTTAAAAGGGTATCCAGGGGCCATACTCTTGGGGTTTCTCCAGTCTCTGTCAAACCAGCTAGCTTGGTCTTTTGTGTGTGTGAATTTGAATTTTGTTCTACATATTTCTCCAGCTCTGTCCGGGATCCTCTATTGCAATCCCCATCAGAACAGTCAGTGGTGATAACCAGGCACCATCTAGTTGTTCTGTGATTGGTCTGGTGGAGGTTGTGGTAGTTGTGGTCCATTAGTCCTTTGGACTAATCTTGCCCATGCGTCTTTGGTCTTGTTTATTCTCCTTTGCTCCAGCCAGGATGGAACCAGTAGATGTATCTTAGATGGCCCCAACAGGCTTTTAAGACCCCAATCACTACTCATCACAGATGAACACAGAACATTTTCTTTAGAGACTATGTTATGCCAATTGAGCAAGAAGTCACCTGAGACGATAGTCCCCAGCCCTCAGCCCAGTATCTCTGTCCCTCAGAGCATTTGGATGTGTCTGTGAACCTTCTATGACTTTGCCCTGGTCAAGTTGTGATGACTTCCCCAGAAGTGTGTACTGTCTTACCCTTCACCAAAGTCACCACATATCTACTATCTAGTTAGTGTTTTTCCCTCCCCGCCACTCCCCTTCCCTCATATCCATCAAAGATTGTTTCTTTCCAAACAAATCTACAATCAGTAAATGAGGAAAATAACTACTAAACGTCCCGAAGACAGCAGACAATAACAAAACATATTTTAAAAAAGAACAGAATGTTTCCAGTAGGCGTCCAAAATAAAACACCAGATGACTTTCCAGTAGAAGAAAAGGCACTAGAACTACTTGATAGGCAATGCAAATCTCTAAGATTCAGAGCTATCTAAGAGTTGAAGCAAAAAGCAGACACAAATGAGGAAAAAATAGACAAATTCATGGAAAATACAGACCAAAAAAATGGAAAAATTCAGGAAAATGATACAGGAACAAAATGCCAAAATAAACTCACAACTAGAAATCATACAAATCATACAAAAACAACAGTTAGAAATCCAAAAGATAAACAACAATATTTCAGAAATGGACAGCATCATAGAAGGGCTGAGGAGCAGATTTGAAACTATAGAAGACAGGGTCAGCGAAATTGAAGACCAACACTTGGATACAACTCTGAGGAAAAATCAGGAAAAGAACAAAGAAAAATGAAGAAACACTGAGAGTTATGTGGGATACAATCAAAAGCAAAAATTTGTGAGTGATTGGAGTTCCCAAACAGGGGGAGAAAACAGAAAAAACAGAGGATCATTGAAGAACTGCTGACAGAAAACTTCCCCAATATCATGAAAGATGAAAAGCTGGCCATCCAAGAAGCTCAACTAACCCTATATAAGATAGACCCCAAAAGAAAATTGCCAAGGCATATCATATTCACACTCACCAAAACCAAAGACAAACAAAGAATCCTGAGAGCAGCTCGTGAAAAACAAGAAGTCACATACAGAGGAGAAACAATAAGACTAAGCTCAGATTATTCAGCAGAAACCATTCAGGCAATAAGGCAATGGGATGACATATATAAAATCTTTAAAGAAAATAATTCTCAGCCAAGAGTAATATATCCTGAAAAACTCTCATTCAAATTTGGTAGTGAAATTATGTCATTTCCAGATAAACAGAAATTAAGGGAATATGTAAAAGCCAAACCAAACTTACAAGAATTATTAAAGGGAGTTTTTCAATCTGAGAACAAACAACGTCAGCTCACAGGCAGAACCTAGGACACAAGATCGTACCAGCCAGATACCAGTCTAGGAAATGAACTCTCAAGGATTACCCAAAACCAAACTAAATACAACAAGGAATCAGAGAAGTTAATCAGTAAATGACAACAACATCAAAACAATAAAAGAGGGAATAAACGGCATAGGTATAGAACCTTCTAATGAAGAGGAAGACAAGGCGATACCAAGTAATGGTAGACTACTTCAAACTTAGAAAGATAAGGGTAAAATTCATGGTAACAACAAAGAAAGTTAACAAACATACTTATAAAAATAAAGAGGAAAAACGTAAAGTCTAAGCAAAAACAAAAACTCAGCACAAGAGAGTAAGAAAAACAAAGAAAACATCAGCACCACAAAAAAAGGCACTACAAAATGACAGCAACAAACTCACATCTATCAATAATTACACTGAACGTAAATGGACTCAATGCACCCATAAAGAGATGGAGAGTGACAGAATGGTTAAAAAAACAGGATCCATCAATATGCTGTCTACAAGAGACACACCTTAGAAACAAAGATGTGAATTTATTAAAAGTCAAAGGCTGGAAAAAAAAATATCAGGCTAACAACTACCAAAAAAGAGCAGGAGTGGCAATCCTAATCTCAGATAAAATAGACTTTAAAACAAAATCTACCATAAAAGACAAAGAAGGACACTATATAATGATTAAGGGGACGATCCATCAGGAAGACATAACCATAATAAACATCTACGCACCCAATGACAGGGCTCCAAAATACATAAAACAAACTCTAACAACACTGAAAAGAGAAACTGACAGTTCCACAATAATAGTAGGAGACTTCAACACACCACTGTCAGTAAAGGACAGAACAACTAAGAAGAAACTCAGCAAAGATACAGAAGATCTAAAGGGCACAATCAGCCAACTTGACCTCATAGACATAAATAGAACACTCCATCCAACCACTGCAAAGCACACATTCTTTTCCAATGCACACGGAACTTCCTCAAGAATAGACCACATCTTAGGCCACAGAGCAATCATCAACAAAATCCAAAACGTTGAGATACTTGAAAGTATCTTTTCTGACCACAGTGCCATCAAGGTAGAAATTAACAACAGAAAGAGCAAGGAAAAAAAATCAGTTACATGGAAACTGAATAATACCTTGCTGACACATCACTGGGTAATAGAAGAAATCAGAGATGGAATCAAAAAATTCCTAGAATCAAATGAGAATGAAAACACATCATACCAAAACCTTTGGGACATAGCAAAGGCAGTCCTCACAGGACAATTTATACCAGTAGATGCACACATCAAAAAAGAAGAAAGGGACAAAATCAAAACATTAACTACACAACTCAAACAAATAGAAAGAGAACAGCAAAAAAAGCCCACAGCCACTGGAAGAAAGAAAATAGTAAAGATCAGAGCAGAAGTAAATGAAATAGAGAACAGAAAAACAAAAGAAAGAATCAACAAAACCAAAAGTTGGTTCTTTGAAAGAATCAACAAAATCGACAAACCACTGGCCAGACTGACAAAAGAAAAACAGCAGAGGACACAAATAAGCCAAATAAGAAATGAAATGGAGGACACTACAACAGACTCAACTGAAATAAAAAGGACTATAACAGAATATTATGAAAAAAAATACTCCGACAAATTTGGAAACCTAGAGGAAATGGATAAATTTCTACAAACACACTACCTACCTAAACTACAACAAAGTGATGTTGAAAATCTGAACAGACCCATAACAAGAGAAGAGACTGAAAAGGTAATTTTAAAAAAATCCCAACCAAAAAAAGCCCTGGCCGAGATGGCTTCACTGGAGAATTCTAGAAAACCATTCACAGAAGAGCTTGTACCAGTACTCAAGCTATTTCAGAGCATAGAAGAGGAAGCAACACTTCCAAATTCATTCTATGAAGCCAGCATAACACTGATACCAAAACCAGGCAAAGACTTCACAAAAAAAGAAAATTGCAGACCAATATCTCTCATGAATATAGATGCAAAAATTCTTAACAAAATTCTAGCAAATAGAATTCAGCATCATGTCAAAAAAATAATACACCATGACCAAGTAGGATTCATACCAGGTATGCAAGGATGGTTCAACATTAGAGAATCAATCAATGTAATCCACCACATAAATAGAAGGAAAGAAAAGAATCACATGATCATCTTAATTGACGTAGAAAAGGCATTTGACAAAGTCCAACATCCATTCCTAATAAAAACTCTCAATCAAATAGGTATAGAAGGGAAATTTCTCAACATAATAAAGGGCATCTATGCGAAACCAACAGCCAACATCATTCTTAATGGAGAGAGGCTGAAAACATTCCCCTCGAGAACAGGAACAAGACAGGATGCTCTTTATCACCACTCCTATTTAACATTGTGCTGGAAGTCCTAGCTAGAGCAATAAGGCAAGAAAAAGAAATAAAGAGCATCCAAATTTGTAAGGAAGAAAATATACTGTCCCTATTTGTGGATCATACAATACTATACATAGAAAACGCAAAAGGCTCCACAACAAAACTACTGGAACTAATAGAAAGATTCAGCAGAGTAGCAGGATACAGGATAAACATACAGAAATCATTTGGATTCCTATACACCAATAAAGAGAATGATGAAGAAGAAATCAAGAAAACAATATCATTTATAATAGCACCTAAAAAAATAAAATACTTAGGAATAAATCCAACCAGGGATGTAAAAGACCTAGACAAAGAAAACTACAAAACACTACTGCAAGAGACCCAAAAGGGTCTACATAAATGGAAAAACATACAATGCTCACGGATAGGTAGACTCAACATTGTGAAAATGACAATTCTACCCAAAGCAATCTACAAATACAATGCAATCCAGACCCAAATACCAACAACATTCTTTAAAGAGATGGAGAACACTATCATTAACTTTATATGGAAAGGGAAGAGGCCCCAGATAGGTAACATTATTGAAGGAGAATAAAGTAGGAGGACTCACACTACCTTACCTCAGAACCTACTATACAGCTACAGTCGTCAAAACAGCCTGGTATTGTTACAATGACAGATACATTGACCAACGGAACTGAATTGAGAACCCAGATGTAAATCTATCCGCCTACTGTCACCTGATCTTTGACAAGGGCCCAAAGTCCATCAAATGAGGAACAGTCTTTTTAACAAATAGTGCTGGCAAAATTGGATGTCCCCCTTCAAAAAAATGAAACAAGACCCATACCTCACACCATACACAAAAACTAATTCGAAATGGATCAAAGACCTAAATATAAAGCCAAAAACTATAAAGTTCATAGAATAAAAAATAGGATCAATGCTAGAGGCGCCTAATACATGGCATTAACAGGGTATTAACCATAACCAACAACACACAAACTCCAGAAGATAAGCTAGATAACTGGGATTGTCTAAAAATTAAACACTTATGTTCATCAAAATACTTCACCAAAAGTGTAAAAATAGAACTACAGACTGAGAGAAAAAAAAAAATGTACATTACAAATTAGACAAAGATCTAATCTCTAAAATCTAAGAGAAAATCAAATACCTCTACAACCAAAGACAAACAATCCAATTAAAAAGTGGGCAAAGGAAATGAACAGACACTTCACCAAAGAAGATATTCAAGTGGCCAAAGAAACATGAGGAAATGCTCTTGATCACTAGCCATTAGAGAAATGCAAATCAAAACCACAATGAGATACTGTCTTACCCTGGCATTACTGGCACGAATCAAAAAAACTGTAAATACAAATGTTGGAGAGGCTGCAGTGAGATCAGAACATTTATGCACTTCTGGTGGGAATGCAAAATGATACAACCGTTTTGGACAACGATATGGTGCTTCCTTTGAAAGCTAGAAATAGAAATACCATATGATCTACCCATCCCACTCCTAGGAATATACACTAGTGAAATAAGAGCCATCACATGAAGAGACATACGCACACCCATGTTCATTGCAGTATTGTTCACAATAGGAAAAAGATGGAAACAATTTAGAAGCCCATTAACAGATCAATGGATAAACAAACTATGGTACATACACACAGTGGAGTACTATGCAACAATAAAGAACATTGATGAATCTGCGAAGCATCTCACTACATCGATGAATCTGGAGGGCATTATGCTGAGTGAAATAAGTCAATCACAAAAGAACAAATATTTTATGAGACCACTACTGTAAAAGCTCATGAAAAGGTTTACACACAAAAAGAAACAATCTTTGATGGTTACAGGGGATGGGAGGGGCGGGGGGGAACACTAAATAGACAATAGGTAAGTGGTAACTTTGGTGAATGGTAAGACAGTACACAATACTGGGGAAGTCAGCACAACTTCTACAAGGCAAGGTCATGGAAGCTCCATAGACACATCCAAACTCCCTGAGGGACCAAATTGCTGGGCTGATGGCTTTGGGGACCATGGTCTTGGGGAACATCTAGTTCAATTGGCATAACATAGTTTATAAAGAAGATATTCTACATTCTATCTTGGTGAGTAGCGTCTGGGGTCTTAAAAGCCTGTGAGCAGCCATCTAAGATACTCCAGTGGTCTCACCCCTTCAGGAGCAAGGGAGAATGAAGAAAACAAGATACAAGGGAAAGATTAATCCAAAGGACTAATGGACCGCAACTACCACGGCCTCCACCAGACTGAGTCCAGTACAACTAGATGGTGCCCGGCTACCAGCACTGACTGCTCTGACTGGGATCACAATAGAGGGTCCTGGACAGAGCTGGAGAAAAAATGTAGAACAAAATTCTAACTCAAAAAAAAAAAAAAAAGACCAGACTTACTGGCCTGACAGAGACTGGAGAAACCCCAGGAGTATGGTCCCCGGACACCCTTTTAGCTCAGTAATGAAGTCACTCCCAAGGTTCACCCTTGCCAAAGATTAGACAGGCACATAGAACAAAATGAGACTAATGGGGCACAACAGCCCAGGGACAAGGACTGGAAGGCAGGAGGGGACAGGACAGCTGGTAATAGGGAACTGAAGGTCAAGAAAGGAGAGTGTTGACATGCCGTGGGGTTGTTAACCAATGTCATAAAACAGTATGTGTACTAACTGTTTAATGAGAAACTATTTGTTCTGTAAACCTTCATCTAAAGTACAATTTAAAAAAATAAGAAAAAAAAAGATTGTTTCTTTCTGTGTGGAAACATTTTCATGTGTTTTTTGTAATAGTGATTTCATACTGTATTTTGCCTTTTTGTGATTGACTTATTTCACTCAACATAATGCCTTCCAGATTCGTCGATGTTGTGAGATGTTTCAAAGATTCATCACAGGTCTTTATTGTTGCATAATACTCCATTGTGTATATGTACCATAGTTTATCCATTCATGTGTTGGTGGGCCCTTAGGTTGTTTCCATCTTTTTGCTATTGTGAATAATGCTGCAATGAACATGGGTGTGCATGTGTCTATTCATGTGACAGCTCTTATTTCTCTAGGGTATATTCCTAGGAGTGGGATGGGTAGATCATATGGTATTTCTATTTACAGGTTTTTAAGGAAGCGCCACATTGTTTTCCCCAAAATGGTTGTACCGTTTTGCATTCCCACCAGCAGTGCATAAGAGTTCTGATCTCTCCAAAACTTCTCCAACATTTGTTATTTTCTGTTTCGTTTTGTTTTGTTTTTTTAATTCATGCCAGTAATGTCAGGGTGAGATGGTATCTGACTGTAGTTTGGATTTGCATTTCTCTAATGGCTAGTGATTGCGAGCATTTCCTCATGTGTCTGTTAGCTGCCTGAATGTCTTCTTTGTTGAAGTGTCTGTTCATATCCTTTGCCCATTTTTTAATTGGATTATTTGTCTTTTCATTGCAGAAGGCCAACAGTAGGTATTTTGATTTAGGTTAGTTAGCTATTGCTGAGTAAAAAACCACCATAGAACTCAATGGCTGAAACCAGTAAGCGTTCATTTTTGCTCATGTGTCAAAAGTCATTTAGGTGGTGCATCTAGTCTCAACCAAGCTCACTCACACATCTGTGATCGGGGTCACAGATCTTGGCAGGGCTCTCTCTTGTATCTGGGGCTCAACTCTGCCCCACACGGCCTCTCAGCCTCCAGCAGGTTAGCCCAGGCTTGTTCACAGGGCAGCGGCAGCGGTGTTCCAAGACAGCAAGCCAAGTTGCAAGGCATCTTGAGGCCTAGGTGCAGAACTGGCACTACATCATGTCTGCCACATTCTAACGGCCCAAACAAGTCATGTGACTGAGTCCTGATTCAAGGCCTGGGAAATAGACTATGGCTTGATGGGAGGAGCTGCAAAGCCACTTTGCAAAGAGTATAGACACAGCAAAGGGCAGAGAATTGAGAACATTTTTGCAATCAACCACATTTTTTTTTAAACTTTTACCAATTTCATAACTTTCAAAAATATCTGTCTTAATGTGTATTTCTCAGATTACCTACTACTGAGATTACCCTTCTTTTTCTTTCATCTATTTATTGGCCAGTCATCAATTCATCAATTGGCTCCTTGCCCCCAAACGCTAGTCTTCACATTCACCCTAGCCCATGCTCCTCTTGGAAGTCCTGCCCATGCTCCTTCCCCACACATCAGCTCCCCCTTCCCATAATGAATAGTCCTGGAGCCCGCAGGAGACAGAGCCCTGCCCACCTACCACCCAAGCTCCCCCTGGGCCAGCCCCGTGATGACACCATCCATCACTGCCACCCTCTGTGGCTGGGCGCCCCAGGCCCAGCCAAGGAGGGAGGAAATGCTACCCACAGCTCAGTGGAGCCCTTAATGATTACGTCAAGTGGCAAGCCATTTATTAGTCTCCTTAGCAGCCAAAAAAAATAAGGGCTGCGAAGCCAGCAAGCACTTTGGGGGACTGTGGTTTTATTTTTTATGACGGCTTCAAGCCTCAGACTCTGAAGGGGATGCGGGCAGGGGCAGGCAAGCCTGGGGCAGCGGGCAGGAGTCCTGGGCTTTGATCTGTTTCTGCCCAGAGACTGTGGGCACAGAGCATTTACACGGCCTGCCCAAGGTCACACAGCTCCCAGGCCAGGGTCATCCCACTGGGCAGCATTGCTTCTCCCGTTGCGTCAGTGTGAACAGCTCCTGTGTTTGACTATAAGTTGCCTCAGACCCTTCTCTGGAGATTAAAAACCAGCAGCTGTTGAGTTGATTCTGACTCATGGTGGCCCCATGTGTGTCAGAGTAGAACTGTACTCCATAGGGTTTGCAATGGCTGAGTTTTTTCAGAAATAGATGGCCAAGTTTTTCTTCCAAAGTACTTCTGGATGGACTTGAACTGCCAGCATTTCAATTAGCAGCCAAGCGCACAAACATTTGCATCAACTGGTGAGTATGAATTAGATCTGAGCAGACACAGGTGAGTAAAAATGTAGGCGTCTCTGGAGCTGGAGTGAGAACACCAGTGCTCAATCCCTACATTTCTCTTCCCTGAGCCTCAGTTTTCTCATCTGTAAAATGGGCATGATCAGGGCTGACATTACAGCTGTGTGACCTGTGGAGCTGCACAGGGTCCCATGTTCAGAAGGGCTTCGCATTCAGTTTAATACTCTGCTGTTGCCGTCTTAAAATTCTTTTCTTTTTTTTTTTTTTTGTGCCATTTGATTTTTTTTTTATTGTTCAAAAAGCTTCATTTTTTTATTTATTTAGCTTTTTGACTCTGTGCTTATGCCTTCAACACTTTCACAACGAATTTTCTGCTCCTTAATCAGGAAAGCACGCTTGATCCTGTCACGGACACATAGGCCCTGCTGACATGTTTTTTTGTTTTGGACAACCTCGTGAGAACCTTAGGTCTCACAGCACGAACCCCTCACAGTTGACCTGGGCACACACCGCATGCAGATTTTGGTGCTTTACCAACCTTCTTGGTATAAAGGTAAATAATTCTATTACCAGGGGTTCAGGACAGCCTAGTTTTGTTAGAAGCTGTATTGTAGGACAGCCTACGATGGTAGGTCAGACGCTGGACCATTTTGAATGCCTCTAAACAGCAATCCCTGAAGAGGAAAAAGACCATCCTGAAATTCGTAATCATTTTATCTTTGAAATAGTGGGACAATGGAGCGTGCGTGTGAACAGAAGAGAAACCCGCAAGAAAGGAAAAAGCTTTATGTGTTAGCATCTTTATCTGCATGTTTTTCTTGCTTTTTGAACAAGGAGACTGGTGTTTTTATTCTGCATCAGGCTCTGCAAATTATGTAGCTGCCTGGCCCTGACTAAGATGGCCCCTCCTAGGCCAGACTTGGGGAAGGCACCTAGGAGACTCCCTGAGAGTGGCTCCCCCAACTAGTCAGGGGTCCGTCTTGCCTTCCCCTCCACAGTTCCTCCCCTCCATTGGAAACTGGGGGCATCATCCTGAATGGCCCTGTTCCTCCTCCTGCTGTCATGGCAGGTCCCAGCTCCTTCCCTCCTGCCTTCTTCTCTTCGCTTCCACTGATGCTACTCCGGCCTGCTGTTGTTGTTAGCTGCTGTCAAGTCAACCCCCAACCCGTGGTTACCCCATGCACATTGGAAGGGACCAAAACACTGCCCGGTCCTGTGACATCCCCGAGATCAATTACGGATCTTCGTGATCCATAGGGTCTTAGTTGGCTGATTTTGGGAAGAATATGCTAGGCCTTTCTTCCTAGTTCATTTTAGTCTGAAACTCCACTGAAACCTGCTCAACATCATAGCAACACACAAGCCTCCACTCACAGATGGTTGGTGGCTTGAGGTGCATTGGTTGGTAACTGAAGCCTGGTCTCCCACACGGAAGGTGAGAATTCTATCGCTGAACACCCAGAGCACCTGTTACTCTGGCCTTGTTGTTGTGTGCCATCAAGTCAATTCCAACCCCAGCTACCCTACAGGACAGAGTAGAACTGTCCCATAGGGTTTCCTAGGCTGAAATCTTTATGGGAGCACATTATCAGGTCTTTTCTCCCACAGAGCGGCTGGTGGGTTCAAACCACAGACCTTTTGGTTAGCAGCTGAGTGCTTAACCACTGCACCACCCCATTATTGCTCCCCGGCTTTGCCTCCTCCCTGACCTCCTAGACTCTCATCTGCCCAGCCCCCACCCACTCTCCCCACAGCAGCAAATCAAATCACAGGACTCCCTTCTTTGATTCCTCAAGCTTCCAAACTGGGCCTTGATGCCCACCCTACAACTCCTAAATTTGGGCTCCAGACATTCTCTGCCCACTGCTGCCTGGGGCTTCCTGAGCTCCACATGTCCTCTATTCTTTCCACCCAAGTAACAGCTCATGTTTATTGAGCACCTACTGTGTGCCAGGCCCTGTGCTAATCACCTTACTTGGATGATCTCATTTCATCCTCACAATGATCCTATGAACATCTTCAATTTAGAGGTGAGGAAACTGAGGCACGGAGCAGTCTGTTCACTTACTCAGAGCCAGGATTTGACCCCAGCAGACCAGCTTCAGCATCCACACCCCTAACCCTCAAAGGAATGCTCCATATCTTTGCATAAGCCCGTCAGTCCTTCCTCCAGGAAGGCCCTTCCCCTCAAGGACTTAACCCATGCTAAGTACTTAAGTATGAGGCAATGGTGGTTCTGTGGCAGAATTCTCACCATCCATGCAGGAGACCTGGGTTCAGTTCAAGCCAATGCACCTCATGCACAGCCACCACTCATCTGTCAGTGGAGGCTTGTATGTTGCTGTGATGCTGAATAGGTTTCAGTGGGGCCTGCAGACTAAGACAGACTAGGAAGAAAGGCCTGGTGATCTACTTCTGAAAACCAGCCAACGAACCCTCTGAATCACAATGGTTTGACCAGCAACTGATCACAGGGATGGTACAGGACCTGTCAGTGTTTTGTTTCATTGTGCATGGGATCACCATGAGTCAGGGGCTGACTCAACAGCAGCAAGTACTTAAGTACACCAAAAACATCTGCCAAGTGCATGAGATGAGTGAATGAGCAAGTGTATGATCTTGCCCCTTGCTTGCTGTGTGGCTTTGGGTAAATCACTTTCCATCTCTGGAGTTCCATCTCCTTTTACATCCAAGGGGGGTGAGCCCAGTGAGCTCAGTAAGGCACCAGACCCCCTGGAATCCGCTGTAGCTCCTGCAAGGGGGCTCTCAGCAGAGGGAGCTGTCCACGTGGCCAAGATTATATCTGGTCCATGACTCAGCATGCCCAACCCTGTTCCATCTGTCTGCCCACGTCTGTCACAGTGGGAAAAGAAGCAGGGGACCATGTCTCTGAGATTCAAAGCCACATGACACCATCTCCCAAAAGGGCAGAGCCCTGCCTGGAGCTGGGCGGCTCACCCTGCCTACTGTCCTCCATTCACCACCCCACCCCAGACCTGCAGCCCCTCCCGGGCTGACACCCTTCCTTCCTGGGCAGGAAGAGCCAGGAGGAGCCCTGGGCTGAGACTTTGAGGAAACCCTTCATGCAGCCAGCAAGCAGAGCCCCAACGTCCCACAAATTGTAACAACTCATGCCAAGATCTGAGCTGACTCTGTATCCTTCAAACAGCCCTGTGAGGTGGGTGCTCATATTAGATCCATTTTACAGAAGGGAAAGCTGAGCATGGAGAGGATTGGAACCAGCAAGAGGTCACACGCCCTGGCTGACCATCTAGCCCGTGAGCCTGTGGGCTTGAATCACTGGCTTTTACTGCTTACCTTGTGCCAGACCCTGGGGGACATCAGTGACCAGGAGCAGACCCGGTGTCCGCCTTCAAGGGGCTTCCATGAGCAAGGACACACACGAAAGTGACCACCTGTCACTCCTCCTCACCATGGCAAAGGGCCCACCCTGAGACCCCCAGCACTTGCAGATGGGGACAGGCAGGTGTCCCTCTCCCTGCACCCCTCACTGCCCTGCAAGCACTTGTTTTCATTCTCCTCCCCGAGGTCAAGATCTTTGACCCCAAATAAATTGCTTCACCTCTCTGGGCTGCCTTTTTCTCGTTCATCAGTACACCTTGCAGACACAGTCAACCACACTTCTTAATTGACTGAAGCCTCAAAACCAACCGTAGAGGTTAGCAAATGATTCCCATTATATAGATGAGGAAACTGAGGCTCAGAGAAAAGAGTATAACTTGGCCAAGGTCAGGAAGTTCATTAAGGGCACAGCAGCGGATATGGGCGTCCACAGGGCATAGGTGTTTCCTGCCCAGAGCTGGGCCAGCTCCAGCCAGAGGGTGGGGTGATAACCCTTTCCTGGCCACGCTCCTCCCTCCCTCTGTCCTCCCCCTCCCCCTCCAGAGGTCTCCAAACAAAGCTGCCTTTATCCAACCATAGCTGCATTCCACAGTGACACTTGAGGACAAAGGCAGGGGCCACCGGCAGAGACAGGAAAACCCTACGGCTCCAAACCAGTTTACCGCCTTCCCACGCCCCGCCCCCACCCGGGGGGGCCTCCCCTGGGCCTCCTAGTCCAGTTCAGGGGAGCTCTGGGAGAAAGCCTCATTCTGCGGGGCCTGCGTCCCCAGCCCCCTTTAGAGCTGGTGAGGGGACCAGACGCATGCACCATAGGTCTGAGCCCACCTTGGCTGTACATACTGCAGAGCCTTGGGCAAGTCACCCCAGCCACCCAGACCTCTGCTTCTTCCTCTGTGAAATTAGGGGATGGTGGTTGGGAGAGCTTGGTGAGATAATGCCCTAAGAGGCCAGGCCCATGGGGAAGGTGGCTGTTACAATCGTTGTTGTTACTATTACTGTTTTCCTTGTTCCAGCCTTCATGACTTTCCGTTGGGTCCTCAGATTGCATAGCCACTCTCACCTCAGAGCCTTGCAAATGTTGTTCCCTCTACCCAGAACACTCTCCACCCTCCGTCCCTCCTGGTTACCTCCCGTTACCCTGCAGGTGTTGCTGTCCTCCAGGAAGTCTGCCCTGAATGCCACAGCCCTGGCCGAAGTAGGGGCCTCCTCCTGTGGGTTCCCAGTGCCCTGTGCATCCCCCTCACAGCCCACAATGCCCCCATGATCACTGCTGCTGACCCACAGCCCCCCCCCCCCACCAGGCTCTAAGCCTGGAGGGCAAAACCAGAACTGTGTTTGTTCCCTGCTATATCCTCAGAGGCTAGCACGGGGCCTGGAAGAGCTCAGTCAGTGCTTGTGGATGGAAAGGTGCAGGGGGTGGAATGTATGGACGGATGCGTGCATGGATGGGTGGGTGGGTGGATGGATGGACGGATGGACTGATGGATGGATGGGTGGATGGATGGACAAAAGGACTGATGGCTGGCTGGATGAGTGAATAGATAAAGTAACAGCTGAGTGGGTGGGGAACCTGTTTCTTGGGTCTGACAGACCCAGAAGAGAGGAAAGAAGGAAGGGAGCAAGGAGGTGAGACAAGGTCCCTGGGAGGGCAGGGAGGGGCAGGGCCAGGTGTCTCCCCAGCCCACCAGGATGAGGGTGGGGGTTCTCTGAAGCCAGAGCCTGCCCCTAATTCCACAATCTCCACTTGTTTTTACCTCACCAGGGGCCGGAGGCTGGAACTGCAGGGACAGCATTAAGTCTGCAGAGTTTCCACCAAGATACGAAGTACAACCACCTCTCCCCACCCCACTCACTGAGCCCAGCTCTCTTGAGAGAATGAGCCGCATTCTGACAACCACAGCCCTCCAATCTGTTCCCCACAGTCTGGGGCTCAGAAATTACTAAGGACCACTTAACTTATTTCCATGTTTGTTCATTGAGTACCTACTGTACCAGGCATGAGAAAGTGAGTCCAGTTCCCCAGGAGCACACAGCCTGGACAGACAGTATGAGAAAAGGCCTTTGAGATGATCTAGCCAGACCAGAGAGGAACAGATATTTGCCTAAGGTCACACAGCAAAGTGAGAATTGGGACTCAGGGTTCTAGACTCCTGGCCCAGTGCACATGTCCAGGTGGGAAGACCACGTGACAGAGATGAAGACGGATGGGGGAGGGAGGAGGGAAAGGAAGAGGTCCTGAGCAGCTACTGTGTGCCAAGACCATGCCCATCTGGCTTTATCATCCCCCACAGTTAAGGACACTGAGGCACAGGGGGAGGGGCAGGGCTAGGATTCAAGGCCAAGTCTGTTGAATTCCACAACCTGCTCTTTTAGCCATAAGAGTTTGCCCACAATTCATTCATATAGACAGAGCACAAAGGCCCTGGAGCTGCAAGTGCCTGGCTCATAACAGGTGCTCAGTAAGTAGTGATGGAAGGAAAGGAGGGAAGCAGGAGCAGGAAAAGGGAAGAAAGAAAGGAAGGGAGGAAGGAACAACATACGGATTGAATAACGGATGAATAGAAGGATGGCAGGAAGGAAAGAACAAAGGAAGAAAGATGATGGATGGAAGGAAGAATGGGAGGGATGGATGGATGGATGGGAGGGTGGGTGGGTGGGCGGAAGGATGGACGGATGGACGGATGGACAGATGGACAGATAGACGGATGGATGGATGGTTGGATGGATGACGGAAGGAAAGAAATATGATAGGTGGATGGAAGGAATGATTGATGAAATGATACAAGCAAGAAAGGAAATGAGGAAGGGAGGGAAGGACGGAAGGAAAGATAGAAGGGGAGAGGAAAAGAACAGGTGAAAGGAAAAGGAAGGAAGAAAGGGCGGGAGGGAGGGTCCCTTTGCACAATCTAAAAGCAGATGAAAGTATCTGCACATAGCACAAATACTCAGATTTTCTAGGGCCATCTCAAGGCCGGAAGCACGGGGCATCCTCCCTGGTTCTCAGAGTGATCGCAATGTTTATTCCACCATCGAACACAGAGGCCCGGCCGAGCCACCCCACCCAGCCAGCCCAGGCCTGGCGGTCAAGGTCTTGTACCCCAGTCCCAGGACAAGCTTGAGCCCAGCTCCAGCCTGGATAGACGACTCTGGGGAGGCCGGGTGCTTTTCAGCTGGACATAAAGGCTGTGTCTAAAAACAAACAAATGACTTCCGGGGCAGAGGGCAGGGAAGTGGTTCCAGCCGGGTGTTTGGGCAGTGCTTCGGCCATTCAGTCAGACCCGCTGGGCTGTGAGGGGAAGGCAGAGAATCAATCATGGGCTGTGTGTGTTTGCAAAAGGACGTGTGTGGCTGTGACAGCAATGGGAGCCCCGGGGAGGCCCTCCCGGGGACACGTGTCCGCCACCTGGGCTCCCACGCCCACCGAGCCCCTGGAGACGAGGCCTGCTAAAATACAGATTCCCAGGTCCTGGGCCACAACTCCACAGCCAAATTGCCTGGGGTGGGGCCCAGGACTCTGGAGTTTCCCTGAGAGTTGTTCAGACAGTTCTTGGGAATCCCTGTGCTGCCCACCCAGCCCCAGATACGGTCCTAAGGGTGCAATGAGGGTATGGGGGAGGGAGTTGGTGGAGCCTGGGCTCTGCAGTCAAAAGACCGTGTGTGTGTGTGTGTGTGTGTGTGTGTGTGTGTGTGTGTGTGTGTGTGTGTGTGTGTGTGTGTGTGTGTGTGTGTGTGTGTGTCTTGTCTCCTCTCAAAGCCTCAGCGTCCTCATCTATAAAATGGAAAGATGACAGCGTCTCACCATCCCCATAGGGCAGCCAAGAGGCTCAAGAGCGAATGTGAATAGGAATGGGGTTTGTAAACTGTAAAGGGCTGTGTACAAGAGTGAGGGCTTGGATACTGCTCCTGTTGGGAGCATTTATTAGAGAGAATTTCATGGATGAGGAACCAGCCCCTGCCAATGCAGCCACAGGGTTACCTGAGGTCATGCAAGTTCCACACCTGACTCGTGGCAGGGGCTCCATCGGTGCCAGCAGTTACTGTTGCTATTATTATTGCTGTTACTATTATTTAATATTTCTGGGCACTTTTCATCCTTTTTGACTTTGACCCCCAAATTTCTCCTCTGGCATGGTCATTAATACCCCAACTTTGCCCAGAAATGGGAGCTGCCTGCTTCCTGTGACACAGTAAGGTAAAAGCTTGACTCGTACACAAATGTTCATGGCAGGATTGTCCTCAATAGCCAAAAACTGGAAGCAGCCTAAATATTCCATCAACAGATGAATGGATAAACAACTTGTGAGATTTCTTACAATGGAGTATTATTCTGCCATGAAGAGATGTGAGCCCCTGAGAGTGGTCAGCACAGTGCAGAATGAACAGGGCCACCGTGGGGAGAAGCATCAGGGGCTGGGAGAGACCCCAGGAGACACTCAGCCCAGTCTGGGGGCTCAGAGGTGAGCCAAGGCCACCCAGAGGAGGCTGTGTCTCAACACACCAGGAATCAAGGGCCAAGGAAGATTCCAGGCAGAAGGAGCTGCATGTCAAAGGCCTGGAGGCAAGAGAGGACACAGACTTCCTTGAGGAACTGGAGGTAGTTGCTGGCAGAAGCTCAGAGTGGGAGCAGAGGTGAGAGGGGAGGCTGGCCAGGTGGGCAGGGCCAGGGCATGGGGCCTTGGAAGCCAATGAGGGGAGTTTGGTTTTGATCCTGGGAGCAATGGGGAACCAAGGACGGTTTTGAGCAAGGAGATGATGTGATCAGATTTACATTTAGGAAATTCTTACCATATGGAAAGCCCCACTGAGCCCCAGCCTTTCCCCTCCACCTTTGCCAGTCCTCTCTGTCATTGTCCTTTCTTCTCCTTCTGCCCCACCACCATCAACATCATTTTCTTTACTACATCTACTGCATGCCGGCCATGGTACAAGGCAGAGCTGAGCGCTGGCCCCCACCTTCGTCCAGTGCCCACAAACAGAAGAGAACCGTGGGACCAAGCTGCCCATGGCACAGATGGGGAGGCAGACCGGAGAAGGAGGACACCGGCCCAGGATCACCCAGAAAGCCTATGGAGGTCCTCATCATCTGGGCTGTGGACGGGCAGTTATCTCTCATAAGGTGACTTAGAATCCAAGACCCTTGTTCAAGTCCCTACCCCCACTGTACAGATAAGAACACTGAGACACACAAAGATGAGGTGACCTGCCCGGGATGACATTGGGACCAAAATTGAGTTTTCTGATCCAGCGCTGACTTTCCAGATGGTGCCAGGGCAGTTGGAGAGGGAGTGATTGGAGATGAGCTGTCAATCAATGCAGAGTTCAGTTCCTAATACACAGGCCTTGTAGCATCATATCACACATAAAATTTAACATAGGATAACTTAACTAGGAGCCCTGGTGGTGCAGTAGTTAAGCACTCGGCTGCTAACCGAAAGGTCAGCGGTTCGAACCTACAAGCCACTCTGCAATAGAAAGATGTGGCAGTCTGCTTATGTAAAGATTACAGCCTTGGAAAACCTTTGGGCAATTCTACTCTGTCCTATAGGTCACTATGAGTTGGAATCAACTCCACGTCACACAACAACAACAAACGTAACTAGGAGTCCCTGGGTGGTGTAAATGGTTAACATGCACAGGGTGTTAACTGAAAGGCTGGAAGTTCGAGTCCACCCAGAGGCACCTCAAAAGAAAGGCCTGGTGATCTACTTCCGAAAAATCAGCCATTGAAAACCCTATGGAGCACAGTTCTACTCTGACACACACAGGGTCGCCATGAGTTGAAGCTGGTTTAGTTTTGGGTTCTTTTTGTTTTTTTTTTAACAGCACATTTACCCCTCCACCCAAAGGGGGAGATGATATCATGGGGGCAATTCCCCACACCACTCACCTGGAAGGTTGCCTGCCCCTAGCGGAGGCCTCACCTCAGGTCCCACACATCTTGCTCCTCTGTCTCCCTGTGAGTCACACCCTATGATCCCTAAACATGAGCTTCTACCTCATTTGGGGTTTGACAGAAGAAATAGTGATCTGTCCCAAGGCAGGAGGAAAAACTGGCTGAATTTACCGAGAGAGGGCAGGTTGGCTCCAATGTGATGGCTTCCCAAGGACTTTCCCGGGACATTTTGACTGTACTTGATTCTCCCCTTTCGCACCTGTCCTCTGCTTACGAGGCAATCCCATTGGCTCGTCCACAATTAGAAAAGAAACAAGAATCTTGCTGTTTTTTCATCTTTTTACCAGAGTGTAACCTACAGTCACAAAAATGCACCTGTTCTAAATATACAGCTGGACACATGTTCACCAAGTGGACATACCTGTACAACCATTCCCCAGAAGTTCCCCTTCGTGTTCCCTGCTAGTCATGCCCTCCTCAAGGGAAATTGCTATTCTGACTTCTCTCACCATAGATTATTTTCACCTAATTTTGTACTTTTTATATAAATGGAATCATATTATATGCACTCTTTTGTATTGATCTTCTTTTACTCCGCATAGTGACGTTCACTGTTAAGTTCGTCCGTGTTCATTCATATTCAATGTTATTGAACATATTCAATGTTATGGCATTGTGTGACTATAGCATAATTTATTTATCCATTTTGCTGCTGGTGATATGTTAGTTGGCTATTACTAGGTAATAAAGCACCCGAATGCTTAGTGCGTTAAAACAGCAGCCATTTATTTGGCACATACTTCTGCAGGTAGACAATTTGGGTTGGGATCAGCCAGGTGGTTCTTCTGGTCTGGGCCAGGATTGGCTGATCTTGGCTGGGCCCCCTCATGTGTCTGTCATCTGCTGCCAAGTCAGCTGGGGTTAGCTGGTCTAGGATGACTTCAACTGGGAAAACTCATCTCTGCTCCACTCATCTCTCATCCTCCAGCCAGCTAGTTTGGGCTTTTCCTATGATGACTGCAGAGTTCCAAGAGAGCAAGAGGAAGCAGGCAAGGCCTTTTGAGGCCTGAGCTTGGAATTGGTACCCATCACTTCTGCCACCTTCTATTGGCTACAGTAAATCACATGATCAGTCCAGATTCAAAACCCAAACCCACTGCCATCAAGTTGATTCCAACTCATAGCGACCCTATAGGACAAAGTAGAACTGCCCCATAGGGTGTCCAAGGCTGTAATGTTTGTGGAAGCTGACTGCCACATCTTTCTCCTGCAGAGTGGCTGGTGGGTTTGAATCGCCAACCTTTCGGTTAGCAGCCAAGCACCTAACCACTGCACCACCAGGGCTTCTGCCCAGATTCAAGGGGAGGAGACTCGACCTCTTAATGGGATAAACTGCAAAAAACGGTGGCTGTTTTTGCAACCTACCAAGATAGGCATTTGGGTAGTTTCCAGTTTTCAGCCAAGATGAATAATTCTGCTGTGAACATTCTAGTGCATGTCTTCCGGTGCCATGAGTACTCATTTCTAGTGAGCACGTCCTCTGGTACAGAGAGGGAATAAAGGACAAGTTCTCTTTTGCCCTTGTACTTGACCTTTTCATGCTGTTTGGTCCCCGGGGGTCACACGAGTAAGCACGTTACTTGGAAGATTTATCCCGAAGCACGTACCCAGTACGGGCCCGTGCAAACACTTGCCTGCTGGTTTACGGTGATTTACTCTCAGATTACCCTCTCATGGAGGGGGCCCCAGCCAAGGAGCCTCTCTCGTATATCAGAAAGGAAATCCTGAAGACATCCCTATAAAAGCAGCAGGGAGGAGAACCTGCCGACGCCATAAACTTACACGATGCAGTGGAGTCAGACGGGCCATCTGCTAGGCTCCCGGCTCCATATGCACACCAACGGCTCACTTTCACAACTCACATACACAAGACAGCCTCTTCTCCTGTCTTGTCTCTGCAAGATTGGCAGCAGGGTGGCCCACAGGAGGAGCACATCGGGGCTTGGAGCATCAACCTCCATCACCCCGAGCAGGGGTGGATCTGAATTATAGAGCAGAACAGGGTTCAAATCCTTGTCACCCCACTGCTGTGCTGTGCTGTGCACGCCTGGGCTAGTTGCTTGCCTTCTGAGTTTCAGTCACCTGGTCTGTAAGATGAGGGAGCTCCCCAGATCACGGAGAGGAGGCTTAAATGCGACTCAAATGAGAAAATGTTCTTCATGGCTCAATACATGGTACTCCCCTCTCCCAGCCCTACTGCTAGATGGTATTATCAGGATCCTGGTTGCAAGAGACAGAAATGCAACTCGCAGTGGCTTAAGAAGCAAACAAACAAGAACAATCATTTTCTTTCTCCTGAATCTGAAAAATTCTTGAAACAGCTTCGGGTGTGGCTGAATCCAGGATCTCAACAATGCCAACAGGAAGCTATCTCTTTCAAGTCTTCTATCCTGTCTACTGACTTTGTTCTCAAGCAATCTCTCCCCTCTTGCCAGGGTAGCAAGATGCCCCTTGGAACTCCACACTTATACCCTGCAATTTAGCAAACCCAGCAAAAGAGAGAAGGACTCTCCTAGTAGACACGGGACTGACATGGGCACTCTGGTTGGCAACAAAGATAGAAGGAGGTGGAAGCAAATGCCCAGACTCATGTAATAGGATATATGTGAGATATCAGCCATTACTTTTTTTCACCTTTGCCGATCTTTGCATCCTTTCAAAAGAAAATTTGCTCATCCACAGACCCCGCCTCCTACTTACTAAAGGAGGTTCCCACTGCCCTCTGTGGAGTGCTCTCTCATCTCCTAGACCCTCTCTCTGCCCCCAGGCCAGGAGCTGCCCTCTCTTCAGGGATGACAATAACCACCTTGACTGATTACAGTCTTCCAAATTGTCTGTTATGATCTAAATTTTGTCCCCTGAGTTCTTCACGGCTTACCCTTTTGAAGCTCAAAAGCCAGACTCTAGCAACTTAAAACAGGCTTTTGAAACCGAAAAGCCAAGAACGTGGTTCTCTGTTATTCACCTTCTTTTGCTGTAACAACAACCCTGAGGCAGAAAATACAGGATGCCCTGTGAGTGCCTGAAATGGAGGAATGATAGGGGTGAGGACATACGGGTTAACTTGTCAAAGAATCCCCCTGCCACCCTCAATGCACAGTTCCTTTCTGGCTCCATACAAGGTACTCCTCCCTCACGCCCCTACTGCTAGATGGTATTATCAGGATTCCTGATTGCAAGAGACAGAAACCCAACTCACAGTGGCTTAGGAAACAAACAAGAACAATAATTTTCTTTCTCCTGTATCTGAAACATTCTTGAAGAATAGCTTCAGGTGTGGCTGGATCCAGGATCTCAGCAATGCCAACTGGAAGCTGCCTGGGACATACCACTGAGCCAATCTGCATGCTCCCCTCCACCTTCTCCTCAGCCCCACTCCCACCTTTCCTCACTGGGTCCCTCTGCCTCCAGTCAGTTCAAATACTACCTCCTCCATGACGCCCTCCCTTGTTCACCCAGAGGAAAGTGGTTCCCTATTTCCTATTCCCTTCCTTCTCCATATTTTAGACAACCTGACATTTAAGAATTCATATTATAGCTGTTGATGATCATATCTTACCTCTCCTAAAAGGCTATGGACTACTTTCCAGCAAGGACTTTGTCTTATTCTCTTTTGCTTCTTGAATTGCATCTAATTTGCATGTCTAATTGCATTGCTGTCTTGCTCTCTTAAGACAGAAGAGGATGACTTACTTATTTAGTCCCAGAGGGCACAGCTGGGATCACTGAGTGAAAGTCCCCAGGAGGCAATTTAAGGAAGGACTCCAAGCCATCAAAACTGCCCAGAATGTAATGGGTTCTCTCTATAGGTGGTGAGCTCTCTGTCGCTGGGGGAAAAAAGCAGAGGCTGCTCAGCAGACACAATTGAGAGAGGAGTTAAGTATCAATGGGCAGTTGGTCCACTAGGATCTAAGTACCAGAAGAGTTGAATGGCATCTATGTTTGCTTATTATTTTATCCTCAGCACTTAGGACAATGCATGGCTTATAAGGTACTTAAAATACTCTTGGATAATATCCAGATTCCTTTCTATGATCTCCGTGGTCCTGCCCAATCTAGCTCTCACTTTCCTCTCCCAACCCATCTCCTCCAACTCCCAGCTTCCCTTCAGCTATCCTGGTCTCCTTTCTGTTCCCACCTCTGGGCCTTTATTCTTGCTGTTCCCCTGCCTGGAATACACTTCTTGCAGATCTTGACGAGGCCAGTTTCCTCTCAACCTTCAAATCACAGGACAGATGTTATGTTTTCTTCTCCAGGAAACCTTCCCTAATCCCCTAATTAAAGAACTCCTCCCTCACCTTCAACCCTCTCACTCCCATTATCCTGCTTTCTTTTTCTTTGTAGGTGTCCCTGGGTGGTGCAAACAGTTAATGCACTCACTGCTAATGGAAGTCTGGTGGTTTAAGTCCACCCAGAGGCACGTGGGAAGAAAGACCTGTGGTTTTCAGCCACTGAAAACCCTGTGGAGCACCACTCTAATCTAACACACATGGAGTTACCATGAGTCAGAATCAACTTCACAGCAACTGGTTTGGTTTGGTTTTTTCCTTATAGCCCTTACTATTATCTGACATAATCCTATTTGTTTCTTCTCTATTTTTCCAACTAGAATGGAAGCTCCCTAAGGGCGGGGACCTTGTCTGTCTTATTCACTACCATATCTCAGAACCTAGCCTAGTGCCTGGCACATAAAAGATACTCAATAAGTACTTGTTGAATGAGCTGTATTCAGATGACACTAGATGCTATAACAGGTAAGCTCCCTGTCCTCAGTGGCTTAACAAAATGTTTTGTTTTGTCTTTTTCTTTGTATGAAGTCCACACAAGCATTCTGGATCGGTGGGTGGCCACCCAGGTGGTCACTCAGGGACCCAGAATCCTTCCATCTTGTGGCTCTTTTGTCCTCTAGGATCTCAGAGTCCCCTGCATTCAGTTGGCAGATGGAGAAAGAGAGTGGAAGATTGTGCAGTGGAGGCCAGGCCTGAACATGGCATATCTCACTTCTGCCCACATTCTATTGGCCAGAATGCAGTCAAAAGCCTGCACCGAAGTGCAAAGGAGGCTGGGAAATGTGGTCTTTCTCTACATTTACTGATGTTCTGTGGAATTGTTTGAATATTATGTTGCCCTATACTTTACAAAAGTGTCACCAAAATGAGTGAAGAGGAAAGAGAGTTGAGTTTAGTGAACAACTAGCCGGTGTCTGCCACAAGAGTTAATGAATGAGTGAGCGAAAGAAATGGCCCTTCATATGCCTTCCAGTTCAAGATCCCTTCCATAACTCTCAGTCCTGCTGGTTCAGGGAATCTGACGCCAACTGCTGCCTGTCCATTTCATCCACCCTGCTGTAATGACAGAAGGCAAGGGCTCTGGGCTAGAAATGAGCAGCCCAAGAAGCAGACAGACAGACAGAGCCCCTAGTGCCTGCTGGCCCAGAGGAAAGCAGCCCAGAAATCTGGGCTTTCCTGAGAGGTACATGCACAGAGTGGCCCCCACCCCCACAGAGAGAGGGAGAATTAAATCCATTTGCTCAGGATAGCCTCACACCGGGCTCCACCTGGGATGCAGCAGGCCTGGGAGATCTGGGAGATGCCCTGGGGTCCCTTCAAGGGGGGCTCCCAATGGAGTTTATTTCTATAGGCATCAGGAAGCATTTGTTGGGTGCATTTCCTCTACTGCTTCCTTTCTGCCCAGGTTAGTACATGGGAGTGCTCAGGCAGTGCTGTGCACACAGTGAGCACTAAATAGGTGCTTGCTTCTTGTAGTTGTTGTTAGCTGCCATCAAGTCAGCTCTGACTCATGACGATCCTATGCACAATGGAATGAAGCATCTCTGGGTCCTGCGCCGCCTTCACGATCATTGGTGCGCTCAAGTCCATTGTTGTAGCCACGGTGTATTTTGGGGTCCTTTCAACCTAGGAGGAAACCCTGGTGGTGCAGTGGTTAAGAGCTTGGCTACTAACCAAAAGACTGGCAGTTCAAATCCACCAGGTGCTCCTTGGAAACCCTATGGGGCAGTTCTACTCTGTCCCACAGGGTCGCTATGAGTCGGAATCGACTCAACGGCAACTAGTGGTCAACCTAGGAGGCTCATCTTCCAACACTGTATCAGACAATCTTCTGTTGTGATCCATAGGGTTATCAATGGCTAATTTTTGGAAGTAGATTGCCAGGCTTTAGGCTGTCTTAGTCTGGAAGCTCTGCAGAAACCTGTCCACCATGAGTGACCGAGCTGGTATTTGAAATACCAGTAGGATAGCTTCCAGAATCACAACAACACACAAGCCACCACAGTACAACACACTGACAGATGGAGGTAGAAGTGTTTGCTAGCATTTTCTTTTTCACCCTTTACAATGATCCTGTGCATTCATTCACCCACCTTCCATCTATTGCATGTCCCTGCCCTTCACTGGGTTCTGGAAACACAGCACTGAACAAGGTCGGGGCCTGAGAGTCAATGGAGAGAAATAATTGACAGAGACCCTGCCCTCGTGAAGCTTCCAGTCTGGGTGGAGACAGATATGAACCCAGGAATGGCACCAATAGAAGAACAACTGTGACATGGTATGTCCTACTTAAGAAGGGGGAAAAAATTTGGCTACAACAAATCCACTCAGCATCTAATCTCTAAAATCTACAAGATACAGCAAACCCTCAACAACAAAAAGACAACCAACCCAATTAAAAAATGGGCAAAGGCTATGAACAGGCACTTTGCCAAAGAAGATATTCAGGCAGCTAACAGACACATGAGGAAATGCTCACGATAGCCATTAGAGAAATGCAGATCAAAACTACAATGAGATAGCATTTCACCCCAACAAGGTTAGCATTAATCAAAAAAAACACAAAATAATAAATGTTGGAGAGGTTGTGGAGAGACTGGAACACTTAGACACTGTTGGTGGGAAAGTAAAATGGTACCACCACTTTGGAAATGCCTCAGTGGAATGCTCACTGAGCAAACCAACCCTGAGGTTGAGTGTAGTCTCAGTGGGCCCACATCCCTAAACCAGCTTCCCTCAAGTCTCACTTCTCTACACTTGCTGATGATCAATGGAGCTTTCTGTGCAATTATTTCAATATTATACTGTCCTCTATTTTGCAAACCAGTACCAGTTGTCATCGAGTCAACTCCAACTCATGGCGACCCCATGTGTGTCAGAGTAGAACTGTGCTCCATAGGGTTTTCAATGGCTGATTTTTCAGACGTAGATCTCCAGGCCTTTCTTCCAAGGTACCTCTTGGTGGACTGGAACGTCCAACCTTTTCGTTAGCACTAGCCATTTGCACCACCCAGGGACTCCTATTTTGCAAATGTCTTATCAAAATGAGTAAAGAGCAGGCTCCAGGAGGTGTTGATCCGAGGGTTAAGAAGGCGGGCTCTGGTAAACCTGATATTTTTGAGACCAAGAAGGAAACCAAAAGCGGAGAATCTTTCATTCAAATCAGTTGCTTGTTGGAGTAAAAGACAGCTGTGCATTCAAACGTGAAGGAAAAGAACTAACTAAATGGTCGTTGTTGTTAGAAGTTATCAAATTGATTCCGACTTGTAGCGACTCCATGTGATAGTGTAGCACTGCGCCATAAGGTTTTCTCTACAGGAGCAGATCTCCAGGTCTTTCTCCCATGAAGGCGCTGCGGCGATCGAACCACAAACCTTTCCTTCAGCAAGCAGAGAGCTTAACAGTAGCACCACCAAAGCTCCTTTAACTAAATGGACTCATAAAAATTCTGAAAATGGGCTATCATAGACTGCTCCTAAACACGGTCTGCTCGGGGGATTTGATAATATGGTTTCACTCCCTGGGGAGAAAATCCTCACCTCTTTACTGTCGCTCACACATTTGAATTTCATTGCATGCCCTCAAATCTGTATTGCATGAAGTTGAGGGGGTGGTGCCCTCCACACCGAGCCTCCTCTGGCTTGCACGGGAGCTGCCAGTAGCCCAGGGACCC
This sequence comes from Dugong dugon, assembly GCA_030035585.1. NCBI lineage: Eukaryota > Metazoa > Chordata > Mammalia > Sirenia > Dugongidae > Dugong > Dugong dugon. The sequence goes on along the minus strand of CM057476.1, from coordinate 25,383,636 downwards.
TGCAGGTCAGTGACAAGCTGGGAGTGGAAGCAGACCCTGGCCACCAGCCCCTGGAAAACCTCCCCCATTGAAAGCTACCAGATCCCGAGGCCCTGTCTTCACCCCCAGGAACAAAAGCCAGCCAGTCTCCCCCTCCTTGCTCCGTTCGGCCCCAGGATCAGGCAACAGGGGTGCGGGGGGTGCCTGCCCTTCATGGAGCCCCCAGAGGAATAGGGGAGAAGGAGGTAGGGTGGGGGTGAACGGGAGCCTGTGCGTCCTCTTCTGAGGCCAAGGGCACCCAGGACGTGGAAATTAACAAGGAGGAGGAGGAGGCTGAGCATATTAACCTCCTTAATCTTTCATTTCTGACATAGATTGTGGTCCCCTCGTTTCAGAGAATTTCAAGCTAATGTCTGGAGGGCAGAAAAATCTATTTCCCAATACGCGACTGCAGCTTTTTCACCAACTGACTGCCCTTCCTGGTACAATCAGCCGAGCATTGATTTTTTTCCTTTTCTTTTTTTTTTTTTTTTTTTTTTGCCCCACCCCCTTCTTCTTTTTTTTTTTTTTTTAATGCTGGAGCATCATCCAAAAATCTATCAATACCAACAACATCTTCGGAAAAAATACTAGCAGTCCCAGGCTGCTTCTTCATTAACCCCAAAGCTGCTGGTCTGAGGGCATTGGACCACCTCCAGGGGACATGTAAGCCTGAGCATATATCCGTGTCCCTTCTTCGAATGCTAGACTCTCTCAGGATGTGTGGATGTTCAAATCTTTAGTAGCCCTGCCTGTGTTAGAACCCTTTAGAACTGGGGCCACCTGGGACTGTTTACATTTAAATTAATTAACATCAGATAAATTAAACATTCAGTTCCTCAGTCAAACAAGCCACATTTGAAGTGTTCAGGAGCAACATGTGGCTCATAGCCATCACATTGGACAGCACAGATACAGAACGTTTTCATCACCAAAGAAAGTTCTGTTGGACAGTATAGCTTTAGAACTGGGTTTGGCAAACTTTTTTCTCTAAAAAGCCAGATGCTTTTAGCTCTGCAGGCCATATAGTTTCTGTCAAAACCACTCAACACCTGCCATTGTACTGCAAAAGCAGCCATAAAAAACTCATTGCCATCAAGTCGATCCCAACCCACAGTGACCCTATAGGACAGAGCAGAACTACCCCATAGGGTTTCCAAGGAGTGGCTGGTGGATTTGAACTGCCAGCCTTTTGGTTAGCAGTTTGGCTCTTAATGACTGCACCATCAGGGCTCCAAAGCAGCCATAGACAATATATAAACAAATGGGCATGACTGTGTTCCAATAAATCTTTATTTACAAAAACAAGTAGCTGGCCAGATTCGGCCCATGGGCCATAGCTTGCTGACCTCTGTTTTAGAAGCTTCTTCTGAAAGTTCAAGGATCTCAGGAGGTTAGAAATAGCTAAAACACTAGAAAACAGTATACGGGAATCATCTGGGGCTGGGCATGTTTCATATCTTGATGCGGGTGGTAGTTATCCGTTTCATGAATGAGTTGTTTTCCACTTTGAATTTTTTGTTGATACCAGGTGTTTTCATTAGTGGAAACACGCTGAATCACTGACTGTGTCTGAATTTTGGGGAGGGAGTTTAGATTTTACCCTTAGTGCTCAGCGGTACATACTATATACCAGTAATTGTACCTCAGAATCCCCACCAAGGTCTACTGATATGATGTGTACTAAATAAAAATTTTCAAAATTTCTGATTTTCCTTCCAAAAATTCAGATGCCTCATACAATATCCTATAAAAACAGTAATTTGCAGCACACCCCCATTTCTTCCATTTCAGAATGCAGTGTCAGTGATCCAGCAGCTTCCCAATAAGCCCCACAGGTGGAAAAAATACATGGTCACTGTATGTTCTGTCAAGCACCACAGGGTTTTAAATGGGTCCACCATGCACCATGTGTGCATTTTACCATATATAACCACCACCCCCCTGTCAGTTAGTCATGGTGGCCTACATGTTTCTATGATACTGGAAGCTCTGCCACTGGTATTTCAAATACCAGCTGGGTCAACCACAATGGACAGGTTTCAGCAGCGCTTCCAGACTAAGACAGACTAGGAAGAAAAGTCTGGTGATCTACTTCCAAAATATAGCCAATGAAAACCCTACAGCTCACAACGGAACACTGTCTGATATTAGCGCTGGAAGATGCTGCAGGTCCAGGCAACGTGTCACCAGAAGTCAGAGCTGACTTCACGGCAACTGACAACAACTGTGTGTAAATTGTCCCTCAAAAAAAAAAAAGAAAACTTCAGGATGTTAGATTCTCTTCCATTGTCGTCGATTCAATTCCAACATAGTGACCCTATAGGGCAGAGGAGAACAGCCCCATAGGGCTTCCAAAGCTGTAATCTTTATGAGAGTAGATGGCTAGGTCTTTTCTCCGTCAGAGCAACTGGTCGGTTCGAACCGCTGACCTTTCGGTAGTAGCTGAGTACTTGACCATTGCGCCACCACGGCTCTAGTATTTTCTTAGGGAGTTGGAATGTTAGAATCCTTTAGAATGTCAGAAGGGTCAACTCTCTGGAAAAACTTGAATACTGTAGGATTCCTAAGCACAGTCTCACCCCCACGGGTCCCTAGTGGGGCCTCAGAGGCCTCCAAGGAGAGAGGATGTGGAGGGTTCTCTCACTCACACCCCCTTGACCCAAACATGTATTATTTGTGAGGGTTCTGGAGACTAAGAAAAAGTTTAACAACAGTGGCAACCAGAAAGTCAGATTTATCTCTTTCGGGCTTTTAGGAATATGAATTGTTGAGAGAAGCAGCCAGAGCCCCCGGGGGGACGTGTGGAGGAGAATATGGGGCTGAGCATGGGAGTCTCAGGGTCCCCAGTTTCTCTTCCGCCAGGGCACCTCCCATCTTCTAAGACAAAAAGGAGTGGAAAGTTCAAAGCACAGACTCTGGAGCCAGAAGGTCGGGTTCAAATCTCAGCTCCACTGTGTGACCTGGGCATGCTGCTTCATCTGTCTGTGCTTCGGCCTCCTCCTCTGTAAAATGGGGATAAGGATAGGCCCAATTCAGAAAGTGTTATGAGAATAAAATACATTAACACTTGAAAAGCAGTTTGAATCATGCTGAGCATCTCATGTTTACTGAATAAAAAAGATGAGGCATATATCTTGGGACCCCCCCGCCCCAATTTGTTCCTTCCACAAGCTATCCTGGAGCCCTGTTTTTCCTGATGTAGGTACCAGGCCTTGGGAAGGGGACAGTCTGGCTAAGTCGTGGCTAACATCCCTCTGTCCCTACCCTCAGCTCCCACCGATCTCTCACCTTCCAGCTGTCCCACTTCCAGGCTCTGCCTCCCGCACCAGACAGGGCCCTGGACCCAGTCCCAACAAAGCCCAGTGGCTTGTCAGGACACCAGGCCTCAGTCCAGGAACTGACCCTCCTTCAGGAGCCATCAGTGTCCGATGTCCCCAGGGTGAGCTGGGGAAAAGGGAGGCCACCCTGTCCCAGGTCTGCACCTGGCTACCTTCAGTACCCCATTGCACAAGACCCAGACACCCTCTCCCATCAGGCTGGTGCCTGTTCCCTGTTCCCACCACAGCTGGAGGAGACCCTGCTCAGAGCAGACAAAAGGCCTGAGGCTGTGTCCCTGCAGACCTTCACCCACTTATCCATCCTGGTGGCCTCTTGCCCCTAAGGAAACCTACTCCTTAGTCACTCACTTGACAACTATTTATAGAATGCCTACTATGTGCCAAGCTGGGTGCCCAAGGCTGGAGACTGCAGTGAGAAAGATACAGTTTGCCCTCGTGGAGTTCACCTCTGGTGGGGGAGACAGCAACAAACAAGTAAGTGAAGGAGATCATTCCACCTGGAGATCAGTTGAAAGAAAAAGATAACTGGGTGGACTGGGAGTAGGTGTGGTCAGGGAAGGGTTCCTGGAGGAGGTGTCAGTTACCTGGAACGCTGATTGATAGGCAGGAGGCAGATATAGGCAGATCTGGGCAAGGGGCATTCCAGGCAGAGGGAAAGGCAAGTGCAAAGGTCTGGAGGGGAAAAAAATAGTTGAAGAAAGAAAAAAAGATGAAAATCACACCTGGAGGCACGTGGTCAGAGGTAAGTCAACACAGTAGCTCTCACCATGCCTCATTTCTGCCTGTTCAATTGAAATTCCACTTTGATCTAGAAACATGGAGCTACCATTCAATGACGGAGCCTGGTGGTTACTTTCTGGGGACTGCAGCTGCGAGGGTCTGGGTTCAAAACCTGCCTCACCCTCCTTCAAGCCCCCAGCTCCCAGCTGAATGACCTCAGGCAAGGCTGTGACCTCCCTGGTCCTCAGTTTCCTAACTGACAAACAGAGGGGCTGGTAACAACTGCCAACGAATCGTTGGGAGGGCTAGAACAAATGTGTAAGGGGCTTAGCACATTACCTGGCACAGAGTTACAGCCCACCAGAGTTAACCAGGATAGAAAAGCCGGCAGCTCTGACGCCAGGGAAGACCTAATTATAGACGACCAGAGGTCACTTTTCAGCCCCTTGTGACTCAGGATAAGGGCCAAGGAAGCTGGACCTCCCGGCAAGAGAAGGTTCTCCCAGTGGTCACAAGGTTTTTGCCCACAGGCTGGCTAGCTGCCCGTCCATCCCTAGCTCTGCAGGATCTGCCAACCCTATGGCAAGTAGCGACAAGCAGCAGACGGGGCAGGGGACAAGGAGTCGATCTGGCCTGATCAGAGAGGAACTTTGTTCTCAGCTTCCCTGTCTGTGAAATGGGAATATCAATGGGATCTGCCTCCCAGGGCTGTGTGAGGATTCAGAGGAGGGCCCAGCATCTAGTAAGGACTCTGTTTAACCTCCACAGTCCACACCTACGCACACAAGTGTGAAAGTGGTTGTAATTTAGTCAAATTTTCCCTTTAGGCTTCTTTTTCTTTGTTCAGCAAATATACATGGAGCCCCTTGGCATGTGCGGCCCCATCTTAAGTACTGAGTGTACTAAATATGCCTATGACAACAACTCAAGGGCCTCCAGAGTCAGCAAGGTTGCAGGGGGCATGTTTAACCTGCTCAAATGACAAACTAGAGGTTCCAGCAAGAGCAGCCCCTCTCCTTTGTTCTTCCGCAGGTTTGCTTATACATCCCACAGCAGCTAGGGCTCATCCAGCAGCCTTGGTGTCCAGAAATCTGCAGGTGGGAGGAACAGGGTCCCCCGCCCGGCTCCGAACGTAGCACCTTCGGCCGGGGACCTGTCTTCCGAGATGACTGTCTTCCCCTCCAGACCTGTGTTCAACTCCTGGGTCTGCCCCTGCCTCACTGTGAGATCTTGGGCAAGGCACATAACTGTGCTGTGCCTCAGTTTCCTCATCTGCCATATGGAGGATGATAATAATGAAAACACTCTGTCGGGATTGTTTGGGGGGTTAAATGAGACCACAAGGATAGAGTGTTCTGTGTCCTCTGAAGGGTGTCATTGTTCTTGTTATTACCTGCCTAGGGGATGATGGTGATTCCAGCACCAACATCACCCCGGTTCAAGAAGCAGAGACACATACCCTACACATCCCCAGATCCAACCTACCAGAAGAACTTGGGTAGGACTGTCTTCACCCTCTCCTTCTGGAAATGAAGGTGCTGGGTTAAGTAGAGGTGACCCCAAGGAGTCTTGTCCTGTTTTTGCATCATAGAGCTGTCACTGGTCCCTGGGTGGCCCAAACGGTTAAGCACTCGACAAGCCAAAACGTTCGTGGTTCGAACCCACAAGGTCTCCTCAGGAGCAAGCCTTGGTGATCTGCTTCCTAAAGGTCACAGCCTTGAAAGCCCTATGGAGCAGTTCTGCTCTGCAAACACGGGGTCACCATGAGTAGGAACTGACTTGACAATAACTAACAACAAGAAGTTGTTGCTGGGAAGGGGCTAATCAGGCAGGGACTACATTTCCCAGCCTCCTTTCATCTACGTGGGGTCATGTGACTAGCTTTGGCCAATTGACTGTGAGAGGAAGTGATGTGCGTCACTTCAGGACTGGAGTGGTTAACAAGCAGTTGGCCTTACCAGTCTCCTTTTCCCCATCTGCAGCTGAATGGAGAGGACTCCATGCCAGGTGTTGAAGAAGGTGGAGCCAAAAGCTAGAAGGAGCCTGAGTCCCCAAGTCATCAAGTGAAGGAGGGCCGCCCAACGAGGCAGGCCAGCATGGGCTGTGACGTCAATAACAAGTAAACTTTTATTGTGTTAAATCCTTGAAGCACCAATTTTATCTGTTACAGCAGCAGACATTGCCTTAACTGTCACATATGCATTATACTTTTTTTTTCAGTTTGATAACCATTATTCTCATTTTAATACTCAGCAAACTTCTAATACCAATGCTACAAGCTACTAATTTCTTGAGCTTTTAATTTGTGCTAAGGGTCAGGCTGGAGTCCCTGGGTGGTACAAATGGTTAACGTGATTGGCTGCTAACTGAAATGTTAGAGGTTCAAGGCCGTTCAGAGGTGCCTCAAAAGAAAGACCTGGTGATCTACTTTCAAAAACCAGCCATTGAAAACCCTATGGAGCATAGCTCTACTCTGACACACATGGGGTTGCCCTGAGTCAGAATCAATTTGACAGCAACTGGTTAAGCACTAGACTAATTCCTGTGCTTTTTTTTCTTAGTTGTCTTTATGACAGTCTTGCAAGGTAGGCACATAGGATTATTATTATTTCACTTTACGTATGAAGAAACTGAGGCTCAAGAACATTCAAAAACCTGACCAGAGTCATCAGCTAATAAGTGGAAGTGGCTAAACTCTAACCCAGAGTTCGCAGTCTTAACCACTGCATTCCATGGCCCCCCAGAGCCCACTGAGGGAAATAATATAAGCCATGATTCATAAGTGAGGACACTGGGGCTCAGAGAAAGTCAGTAACATGGGTGAAATCATGGGACTAGTAAGTGGCAGTGACTAGATTAGGACCCAGAGCTATGGGCTCCCAACCCAGGTCTCTTGCCTCATCCACACGGCTGCCTTGGTTGCCCTCTTCCAGCAGCATTAAAGCTCTGGGCCTGTTTCCATTCACCAGTGCTCTAGTGCCATGGCTGAAGGCAAACTTGGCATCCATGATTCTAAATAAATTTTTCTCTTGGCAGCCTTGGCACTTATTAAGCACCTGGGAGGCTGTTAGTGCCTCTTGCTGTCCAAAACCCTCTTAATTACTGTCTAATCAAGATATCTTTCACTCTAGGAAAAAAAAATAAAACAGGAGAGAAAGGAAAACGTTCACACACTAAGGTTTCAGGTCCTGTGTTGAACACTTCCCCTCCACCATTGCATCACCTGTGTCTGGGTCAGGGATGGGGACAGAGATAAGACAGTGAAGGGAAGTTGGCTCTGAAAGAGACTTTGCTTTCAAACAGCGATCCCACGTTGTGGATTTGATCTGGAGGTCAACTGGAACAAGTGAATGATGAAGATACTCATTGTAGTATTGTTGGTCACAGCAGAAATTTGAAAACATCTGAAATGTCTGCCAACATTGGTTAAATAAACTGTGGTGCATCTATGCAAGGGAGTACTATGCAGCCATCAAAAGGAATGAATGGAGGCATATGGGCTGATATGAACCATCTGCAAAAAAAAGCAGGGTGCAGAACAGTGAGCCTTCTATGCTACCATTTGTATAAGAACAAAAGAACATAGTAGTATTATCATCCCAAGCATTTGCTGAGGGCTTAAGATGCACTATTTTAGGCAGTCACATTCATTCCCTCATTTAATCCTTGCAAGAATCCTATGAGGTAGGGAGCTGTTATCATCCTCAGTTTATAGATGAAGAAACTAAGGCTCAGAGAAGTTCAGTAACGTGTGCCTGGGGTTACATAATTAGCAAGTGGCGAGGCTAGGATTCAAACCCAGGAATTTTGAAAACCTTGCTAACCATGAAGCTACACTGCCTCCCCAGACACAAGTTGCCACTTCCAGTAGCTGATGGGGGAGAGCAGGGGTAGTACAGGGCAAACAGTATAGGTTTCTGGAAATCCAGAGGCTCAAGTTTTTTGTTCTTTGGGGTTTTTTAATTGTGCTTTAAGTGAAAGTTTATAGTTCAAGTCAGTTTCTCATACAAAAACTTATACACGCATTGCTATGTGACCCTAGCTGCCCTCCCTATAATGTGACAGCACACTCCTCCTTTTCACCCTGGATTTCCAGTGTCCATTCAACCAGCTCCTGTCCCTTTCTGCCTTCTTATCTCGTCTCCGGACAGGAGCTGCCCATCTAGTCCCACGTATCTACTTGAGCTAAGAAGCACTCTCTTCATGAGTATCATTTTATGTCCCACAGTCTAGTCTAATCTTTGTCTGAAGAGTTGGCTTTGGGAATGGTTTCAGTTCTGGGCTAACAGAAAGTCCAGGAGCCATGTCTTCCGGGGTCCCTCCAATCTCAGTCAGACCATTAAGTCTGGTCTTTTTATGTGAATTTGAGTTCTACACCCCACTTTTCTCCTGCTCTGTCAGGGACTCTCTGTTGTGTTCCCTTTCAGGGAGCTCATTGGTGGTAGCTGGGCACCATCTAGTTCTTCTAGTCTCAGGCTGTTGGAGTCTCTGGTGTATGTGGCCCTTTCTGTCTCTTGGGTAATATTTTGTTTGTGTCTTTGGTGTTCTTCATTCTCCTTTGCTCCAGGTGGGTTGGGACCAATGGATGTATCTTATATGGCTGCTTACTAGCTTTTAAGACCCCAGACACTACTCACCAAAGTGGGATGCAGAACATTTTCTTAATAAACTTTGTTTTGCTGACTGACCTAGATGTCCCCTGAAACCATGGTCCCCAGATCCCTGCCCCTGCTACTCTGTCCCTCAGAGTATTTGGTTGTATTTGGGAAACTTCTTAGCTTTTGGTTTAGTCCAGTTGTACTGACTTCCCCTGTAGTGTGTGTTGTCCTTCCCTTCACCTAACAGAATTCTTATCTAATATCTAGTTAGTGAATACCCCTCTCCATCCCTCCCCACCCTCGTAACCAACAGAGAGTGTTTTCTTCTGTATTTAAACCTTTTCTTGAGTTCTTATAATAGTGATTCATACAATGTTTGTCCTTTTGCAACTCATTTTACTCAGCATAAAGCCTTCCAGATTCATCCATATTATGAGATATTATGAGATGTTTCGCAGATTCATCATTGTTCTTTATTTTTGCATATTATTCCATTGTGTGAATATACCATAATTTGTTTATCCATTCGTCCATTGTTGGGCACCTAGGTTGTTTCCGTCTTTTTGGTATTGTGAACAGTGCTTTAGTGAACATGGGTGTACATATATCTATTCGTGTGATGGCTCTTATTTCTCTAGGATGTATTCCAGGGAGTAGGATTGCTGGATCATATGGTACTTCTATTTCTAGCTTTTTAAGGAAGTGCAAAATCAATTTCCAAAGTGGTTGTACCATTTTACATTCCCACCAGCAGTGTATCAGTGTTCCAGTCTCTTCACAACCTCTCCAACATTGATTATTTTGTGTTTTTTGGATTAATGCTAGCCTTGCTGGGGTGAGATGGTATCTCATTGTACTTTTAATTTGCATTTCTCTAATGGCTAATGATTGTGAGCTTTTCCTCACGCACCTGTTAGCCACCTGAATGCCTTCTTTGGTGAAGTGCCTGTTCATATCCTTTTCCCATTTTTTAATTGGGTTATCTGTCTTTTTATTGTTGAGGTTTTGCAGTAGTCTTGTAGATTGAGGCTCTACGAGAGTTTTAAAAGCTATATGAGAACAGGAGACAAAGCTTTCAGCTTTCCAAGGGTGAAATATTGGAATTGAGACCTGTCTGAAGCCAGGAATCCCAAAAGGCATTATTCTCAAAGAAAGAATGAAATAGGAAAAAAAAAATATGTGTGCTGGCAAAGGGGGGCCACAAGGAATTTTGTCTGTCTTTGCTTGAACTCAGAGTGAGGGAAAAAAATTTCCCTAAGAATTTGTAACCATGGACCTGCAATCACATCAATTTGGAGTTGAAAATTGTACTACCTGCATGGAAGGGAGCCCCAAACTGAAAAAAACATAAACCACAGGCCAGGGGTAATGATATCACGGCACGCCAGGCAAAAGCAAATTTTAAACATCCCTGGTGGGTACTAGACACACCCGCAACACACAGCACCCAGGATTCCCACAGATATGTTCTTGCTGAAGAAGAGTTCACAATATCAAATTACAAAACACATGAGAGCATAAACATCCTTGGAAAGACACATGCGAAACTGTTAGCAGCGGTTGCCTTTACAGAATAGTAATGGAGGAATGGGAGTGGGCCCAGGATGGCTTTTTACTTAGGACACATCTAGGCTGTTTGAGTTTCTTAATGAGTTTAAAATTCTTATTTCACTTTTTTAAAAAGAGATATTTGAGTTGAAAAGAAAAAAAAGGAGGAAGAAGGAAGGAAAAAGTGAGGGAGGGAAGAAGGAGGCAAAGAGAGAGAGGGAGAAAGAAGGGTTAGCTTTGTGGTCTTCCTCCACCTTCAAGACTGTAGCCCCAGCCCACCCCTGCCAGCTATGGGCAGTGGCCACTGGCTCTGGTGATATTTTATCATACTTTAATTGGATCCTTCCCATTCGCCGAGGATGTTTTTATATATAATGACCAACCACTCTGTCTAAAATCCATAGTTGATGTCTAGCCACCAAATTGCCTCCAACAGATGAGAGGCCCTACCTTAATTCCTCTCCTGGTACCATCCCATCATAAGTTTCACAGTTTCTGCCTCCTAAATATTCCTCAAGCCCAGCCATGTTTCACCATCCCCAACCCCTTCTCTGTCCAGAACACGTCTCATTGTCTTGCTCAGGACACAGTGCTCCCAGGTCCTCTGCTACCCCGCCAGCCCATCCTCCATCCAGCAGCCAGAATGATCTTTCCAAATACAAGTCAGATTGTTCTCCTGCTTGAAATGCTCCAATGATTTTCCTCTCACTCAGAATAAACTCCAAGATCCTTCCACAGCCTGTAAGTTCCTGTGTGACCTGGTCCCCACTGGCCTTTCCCATGCCACCTCCCACTGTCCACCGCCTGCTCACTCTGCTCCATCCACACTGGCCTGTTGTCAGGCCTAGGAAAACACCAGCTTGGACCACAAGGTCTGCACAGAGGTACATTCTCTACCTGGGCACATATCCCTGGGAAACTCCTTCAGTTTCAGCCTAAATGTCCTTAACCTCAGGAGGCCTCCCAGCACTCACCTAGAGAAAATGATGTGGGAGCCTGTGTCTACAGAATAATACTCCTAAAAGACGCCCAAGGAGCCCTAGTGACGCAACAGTTAAGGGTTCAGCAGCTAACCGAATGGTTAGCGGTTTGAACCTACCCAGTGGCTTCACAGGAGAAAGACCTAGCGATCTGCTCATGTAAAGATTACAGCCTAGGAAACCCTATGGGGCAGTTCTACTCTGTCATATGGGGTCACTATGAGTCAGAATGGACCGAACGGCACCCAACAACAAAAAAAAGATGCCCATGCCCTAATCACAAGAACCTGTGAACAGGCTAACTTACACGTTCTCTTAGTAACACAACTGCTTGCACTTGACTACTAACCCAAAGGTTGGCAGTTTGAACCCACCCAGCGGAGCTGTGGAAGAAAGGCCTCGTGATCTGCTTCTGTAAAGATTACAGCCAGGAAACCCGAATGGAGAGTCAGAATCAACTCGACAACAGTGGGTTTGGTTTTTCGTTTATTTGTTTTCTTTTGTTTATGGCAAAAGAGATTCTGCAGATGTGACTAAATTAAGGATCTTAAAATGGGGAGATTATTTTGGATTATCCAGGTGGGTCCAGTCTAATCACAAAGGTCCTTATGAGAAGAAGGCGGGAGGTCAGAGTCAGAAAAGGCAATGTGTTGGCAGTAGCAGAGAAAGATTGGAAGATTCTATGTTGGTAGTTTTGAAGAAGGAGGATGGGGCCAGCAGCCAAGGAAGGTAGGTGGCCTCTAAAACCTAGAAAAACCAAGGATTTTAGGACTTCTAACCTCCAGAACTGTCAGAGAATAAATCTGCCTTGTTCTAAACCCCCGGATTTGTGGTAATTTGTTACAGCAGCAATCGGAAACTGATACAGTGATCCCACCTGAATTGCTCAGATATCACTGTCTCAGTGTGCTCCAGGGAAGTCCAATTACCAGCCCCTGCATCTCTGTGCTGGGTTTTTGTTGTTGTTGTTATTTTGTTTTGTTTTGTTTTGCAGACTTTAAGAAGGCGTGCTGGAAGTGCTGGGAACTAATGGCTCAGGGGGTTGGTGTATAAGTACCCCAGCTCCTTCTGCCTGGGGTGGGGGTGGGGGGCAACTCTGAGGTGTGCATTCTGTACAGTCCCCCAGAGGTCCCCAGCAGGACTAAGCTCCAGATGCCCACAGTGGTAACTGACTGGATCAACACACCCTCAACTGGCTGCCTTGCTCTCCCTGTCTCACTTTCCCACTCCCCTACGGGTGTTTCCAGAATCACCTCTCCAAAAAAACCACTTGTCTCTGGCAGAAACTCAAACCAAGGCCCTCCAGCCCTGTTTTCTCTCTCGTTACCCCCTCTTCTGCCTCACAACTCTTATTACCTCGTAACTCTGGGTCTTCCCACAGAGAATGTCAGCCCCACAAGGGCACTGGCCATGTCCCTCTGGTACACTGAGTGTCTCTAGGGCTTGGCACTAGGCCTGGCATGCTGTACTTGCTGGATAAATGTTTGTTGAGTGACTGACTGAGTAAATCAGCTGTTTAAAGAAAGCAGAGTGTCCTCTGGAAGCTGCAAGGCGCTCATACTGCCAACAGAGCTTCCAAACAAGTCCTTGGGGGCCCGCCTTAATGGAGTGCTAGCTCCCTCTGCAATTAGCAGCCTCCATTTGCATGCAAATAATGGTGGCACGAAAATGCTCCGGAAGAGTTTGTTCTCCTAAGTGGATTAAAAGTGCCCCCTGCAACCAACTTCTGCCCATGAGAAACAGCCTTTCCTGATCTCTTCGGATAGTTCAAAGCCACCCAGGCAGGGTCACCTCAACTCCTGACCAGGGCGCCCCAGAAAGAGCCCGACTCTGCCACCACTTCCCCATGCACTCTTGGGGTACTCCTTGAAGGCACGAGGCAGCTTCTCCTTCCTAACTTTGCCGAGGCAATGCCCTTACATCTGGAATTCCTTTGCTCCATCTGAAAAACAGTGGTTTATCTTTCAACATTCACTCAAGCAGGACCTCTGAGGTCCTCTTTTGTTCCTTTTTCTTTAACTATCCACCTGCTCTGTGGGTCCCTACTGCTCCTTTTTAACCAGTAAAACCAGTGGCTATTGAGTCGACTCCTACTCCTGGCGACTCCATATGTGTCAGAGTAGAACTCTGCTCCAGAGGGTTTTTAATGGCTGAGTTTTTGGAAGTAGATCACCAGGCTTTTCTCTTGAGGCGCCTCTGCGTGGGCACAAACCTCCTACCTTTTGGTTAGCAACTGAGCACGTTAACCTTCTGCACCAGCCAGGGACTCCCTTTTAGAGAGGGCTTATCCAGCTCCTCTGGCACTAACTGATTTGGGTGTCTCAGCCCCTACCCTGTGGCAGGAACCCTGTTCATTTCTCTCCATGCCCAATGCCTGGCACACAGTACGTGCCCAATGGTTGCTGACTTGTACAACTTCCCCCTCCTTGGTTCTATGCCTAAGAAGCCTGGAGGCTTACCCCATACTCTCGTCCCAGAAGGAGTCCTGAGCCCAGCAGCTGGCCACAGTTGTAATCCTGGAGGCCTGACATGGAAGTGCTGGGAGGATTCCTAGAAGTCTCTGGGAGGAGAGAAAAGTGATGGAGAGGGAGAGCCGAGTCCAGGGCCTGGAGTCGGCACTGGGGCACCTTGATCTACACCCTGTCAGCACTGCCAGGACCTGGGAAGAGTCTTTTCTCTTCTGGTGACAAGTCCCCTCTGGGTGGCACTGGAGAGCTCGGGGTGAGGGGAGAATGAGGACATCGTCCTTCTGGTCAAAAAGATGAAAAGAAGGAGCCTAGGTTCTAGATTCTGGGCAGGAGACTTGGTCTCAGAAGGTCTGAGACATCCCCCATTGTGTGACCTCAGGCAAGTCCTACGAGCCAGGGTGGTCCAATCCGAAGACACCAAAAGGCCTGGCCATATGTTCCCCTGGCAGGGCCCTTGCTGTCTAAGACTCGCTATAGGGCAGCTGCAACAATTCAGTGAGACACACCTGCAAAGCACTCACCTGTAAAACCAGTTGCCCTCAAGTCAACTCCGACTCATAACAACCCCATGTGTGTCAAAGTAGAACTGTGCTCCATAGGGTTTTTCAAAGGCTGATGTTTTGGAAGCAGATGGCCAGGCCTTTCTTCTGATATACCTCTGGGTGGATTCAAACCTCCCCAACCTTTCAGTTAACAGCACATTAACCAATTACACCACCCAAAGCATTCACCAGGACTTGCAAAAGCTCACTTGTCCAGTTAGCATGCATCTATTGAACACCTACTATGAGCCAGGCACGGTGCTAAGCCCTGAGGGTTTGCCATAAAACAAAACAGCCAGGGACTCCTGGTTTGGGAGGAAGAAGTGGCCAGAGCCAAGTGGGCAGGAGGAGAAGGGAAGGGGATTGGCAAGGTCCCCTAGAGCCTGATAGATAAGTGAGAAGTTTGGGTTTTGATTCTAAAGACAGCGGAGAAGCCCAGAGAAGGTTTGAGCAAAATTGGAGCCCACCATGGGAGGTACTTGAAGCAGGAGAATCCTCCCCTGGTATCCCTTTCCCCCAGATAACTCTGCCTCCCCTTCCTAAAGGCAGTTGCTACAGCCTTTGAATGTTGGCACATTCTCAAATGCTAGACTCCCTGGCCACCCTCTTGAAAGGATTAAAATTACTCAAAGCAACACTAAATAGGTCAGAGATTGTGGTAAGAGTCACAACATGGTGTAAGAAAGAGTCCAGGGCAGTCACACCATGCCCGTGGTCACTGTTGGAGGGACAGGCCCTGCTCTGCCCTGGTTCTCAGGGAAAATTCTGGATTGTTCCATTAAGCGCACCATCTTTCTTCGAGTCGGCTTGGCAATACGCTTTACCTCTTACCAGCCTTGTTATTGTCCAACCTGCTCAGCACGTGCCATGACAGTACAAAACTCATTGGTCTCCCAGGGAAGGGTTTCTGGCCATTTGTTGATGGCCACTGACTTGGGAATCATGGGGTCCCTGTCCTGCGCCCCAGACCCCAATTGCTGCCAGAACTTCTCCTCACCAGGACGTAGCAGATTTGCCCACAGAACTGAGGAAAAGTGGAGGTTGTTGTAGCTGGTGAAGTTCAGAGGACTCACTCCAGAGTGTCCTCAAGGACAAATGATTCAATGGTGTGGCTGCAACAGGCAGCACCTTCCATCAGATTTCTCCTCCTAGCCAAATTCCTTGGCTTGCTCTCAAAGGCTTTTCCTGGCCATGGCCTTCCACCTGATGGCCTTGCTTGCCTCATCTCCATCTATACCCCAACTTTCCTTCCTTATTCCAGCCCCACCAGGCCACTCACCAGTCACTTTACATCCTCTGCACCTTTGTACACGTTGGTCCCTCTGCCTGGAATGTCATTCTCCTCTTTCTGCCCATGTCAAATTGGTGTTCAATACCCAGCTAAAATGTCCCCTCCTCCAGGAAGCTCCCCGGGCCCTGCATCTGTCCCCGACGGGCATTTCTATGGCCCCAGTGTATTGCTCTTGGTCTGCCTGCCCCACTACACTGGAAAGACCTCAAGGGGAGGGATTGTGTCTTACACACCTCATAACATACCCAGTACTGGACAGTTCTGTGGAGTCACACACCTTAAACTCTCTGCGCCTCAGTTTCCTCAGCTAGATAATGGGTTATCGGGCCCACCTCCCAGCACTGTGGGGGGAAAGGAGTGAGCAAGGCATGTGACAGCTCCCCATGGAAGCTGCACACAACAGGAGAAGTGACTGGCCACTCTTCCAAGCAGCCAGGAGACCAGAGAACTGCCAGCCCCCACCTGGGGGTGCGGTGAGGATGACAACCTGTGTGCATCAGTCCCCACTGCTGGGAACACAGATCATGGGTCATCTGCTCCTTGGAGCCAAAGCCACCTTCCTTGCCTGTCCTCATACTGACTCTGCCAAGCAGTTCCCACAGGTTAACACTTGTTGACCTCATACCACACCACTCAAGAGACCAAAAGGACAACTTGTCCCCAAGCCAGGGGCCAGCTGTTGTTACAGAAGTCACGTGGCTCAGCACAGGTGAAAGCTGAGCCCGAGTGGCTGAGGCGCCTGCCTCTTGCCTCCTGCCCTTACCCAGCCAAGCTGGAGACAGAACAGGGAGAGGCACCCTGGTTCCTGAGGGCCCCTGCCTGCCAAGAGCTTCCCAGTCTCATCTCGCATCCCCATACCAGCCTAGCAAGGTGTGCACCCTTAGCAGCCCCACTCTACAGATGAGGAGACTGAGGCTTGGTGTTATATGATGTGCCCAAGGTCTCACAGCTAGTAAGCAGGGAGTCAGGATCTGAACCTATGTCTGTAGGACACCCCAGTCCCCCTACTACCTAACCTTGATCAGTTTCTGCTGTGAGTGTTTCTGGCCTGGGGACACCATCCCCTCCTACACATTCACACTGTTTGTTCTGTGGGTACAACCAAGGAGGTCTTTGAGAACCCATGTCTGTAGGAAATAAAGATGTAGATGCTCACTCCAAGCTCCTGGGGAGTGGTCTCCACCAAGGGGCAAAGAGCTTCCTTTCTCTGGGGTTCAGCTGAGCCAGCCACATAACTCGTGGCCTGGGCGGATAGGTTGGCTTGTGCCGGAAGGTTGAGCAAACCCCAGCTGGCTCCACTGCAACTTGGGCAGGGTCAGGACCAGGCCCCAGTCCACCCTCCCTCCCAGTGGCCTGCATTTATTGAGCACCTGCTAAGCTCACTGCCCCATGAGTGGCATTTCTTTCTTTCTTACACGTGGCTCTTGTGGTCCCACCTCCCAGCCTTTACATGCACAGTCTTCCCTCATCCACTCAGCAAAGATCCACTGAGCCCCTACTGTGCCAGGTGTTGGGCACAGAGCAGCACACGAAATGAACACAGTCCCTGTGCTAGTGTCTTGTCAGAAAGACAGTCAACATAAGAGCAAAGGAATCCATCACTAAATAAGTAAAGATTACACGGGGCCATGGTAGAAATGAACTGAGCACGGTGGAGTCATCACCTGGGGAAATCATGGGGTCTGCCTGGAGGAGGCAGCATCTGAGCTGAGCACTGAGAAGACACTGCTGGGCAAAGCGCTG
This sequence comes from Dugong dugon, assembly GCA_030035585.1. Classification (NCBI taxonomy): domain Eukaryota; kingdom Metazoa; phylum Chordata; class Mammalia; order Sirenia; family Dugongidae; genus Dugong; species Dugong dugon. Next base: position 25,366,387 of record CM057476.1, on the reverse strand, counting down.
GGGAAGAGCATGGGTCTGAGGGCCGGTGCACGAGAAGCATTTGCCCAGCCCCTGCCACAGAGGGGCTCCATCAGGGTCATTCTTGGTGTCTGCCTGACATCTGCCATATGACCTCACCGTCCTTTGGTGATGGGTCTAACGTTGCAGAGCACTTTACAGTTTACAAGGCTTGTTCCCACCCAGACCTTCTTGGCCCTCACATCTTCCCTGAGGTGCACAGAGGAGGAAACTGACACTCAGAGAAGAAAATGTCATCCAAGGTCATAAAGCCAGGCATCCCCTGTGCTCCGGTAGACTAGACCCTAGTCCCTCTCCACCTGTCTCTCTATCTTTCCCCAGAAGCAGCGGCTGGAGAACCCCTGCCTGCACCCCCTCCCAGCCCACCAGCCTCCCAGGAGGGGTGCAGCTCTGCACCAGCCCATATATAACCCCCTTCATGCACCTTCCCCATAATAATAAATGGGGAACCAAGGGGCCATAAATCCTGGGGCTGCCAATGTCCCCGGGACCAGCTCTTTCTCCGGCCACGCACTAGTACTTTTTACAACCCATTAATTAGTCCCTCTAATAAAGTTTGACAAAATGATAACTTGCCCATGAAAAGTGTTGTAATAAATACATTTTCCCTAACTTGCGACCATTCGAGCATGGCCGCCTCATAAACCCTCGGCCACGGTTCACTGCCTTACTGTCTCTCTATATTTCTCCATCATTGGGGAGGTTCAGGGCCTGGGCCTCTTGGACTCAAGATAGAGCTATGGGACCCCTGGGCCTGACTCCGGGTCTCCAGCACCCCCAGGGAGACAGCCATGGCAGTCCCTCCCCTGCTCAAAGACTTGCAGTGGCTCCCACCGCCCACGACAGGGTTCTCGAACCTCAGTCCCATCTTCCTGAGTTCTGCTCTACCCATGTGCCACCCAAAGGAAGAGTTTCTGAACTTTATGTTTTCTTGCATCAATTCACTTAGAAAATTTATTTGTAGGGAAACGTTTTATCACTACAGAAAACCGGAAAAGCAATATAGCAGGCCATGAAAAGTAAACAGAAATAAATGTAATGAAAACAAAAGGTGTCACTGAATTACAGACAACACTGCTGTGGTTTGCCCACAGCTCTGAGCCTTGGCCTGCGCTCTCTCTCTTTGTTGAAAAGGGTGGTCAGCAGGATTAGAGAGGCGTTAAAGACACATCAGCAACCAACAGAGACTTTCTTCTCGGTGTTCACGGTGTTCACGAGGGCTGGAAAGAGGATTTGAAGAGGAGCTATCTTGTCCCTTGAGAGTCTCTGGGATCGCTCGCCACATTGCTGAGCACCACTCAAGAACATTCTAGTTAGCAGTCAGAATGGCCCCAAGGAGGGTCTGGGGTGGCGACCTTGTCACAGGAGGGGCTGGGGGCCTTCTGGAAGTCCCAGGTGAGTCTCCAGTTTATTGTGTTTGGGGTTAGAAATACAAGAAAGGTTTCATCACACTTTACAGAAAGTTGAGAAAACAACCATTGTTCATGTAAACAAGTAAGTACCTCAAAGTGGTTTGCAGGGAACAGGCTGAAGGCTGTCTGGCGTTCACTCCCAGCCCCCCAAATCATTCCTCCCTCTCTCTCTCCAGTTTAGGAGAATTTAGAAGTACTCATCAGCCTGACAGCTGATGGCTGCTGACCTCCCCCAACCCAACCTGTCCAGGGTTCCCAGATACCAGTAAGGATGTTACAGGCCTCCCCCAACCCGACACCATCCCACTGGGAGACCAGGCCACCTTATCCAGGATCCATCTCGGAGCTCCCGGCGTTTCTCAATCTTGTCACTGAATGTGATCCATCGGATATGGGTTATTATTCTCCATCTGCATTCAGAGCCTGGATCTGGACTTTGTTGTTGTTATCAGTGCAGTCAAGTCAATTCCAACTCATGGCGACCTCATGTGTGCAGAGTTTTCTTGGCTGTAATAATGGCAGACTGCCAGACCTTTCTTCTGCGGTACTGCTGGGTGAGTTCAAACCGCCAACATTTACTTTAGCAGCCGATCACAAATCACTTGCCCCACCTTGGCTCTGGACATAGGAGACGCTTAATAAGTGTTGCTTGAATGAGTGACTGAGTGAGACATCTGATGTCTTGTTATCCCCTGTACAGATAAGCAAAGCAAGGCCTAAGAGGAGAAGCCGGGAGTCCAAGTCTCCCAAGAGTTCGCAGCAGAGCTGAAACACTGGACCATTTCCCTGACCGCTGCCAGGCACTTTTTGGCTCCAATCATTGTCTACCTTTTGGGTCCCAATCCCCTTGAGACCACCTGGACAGGTGAGAGCGTCCTGCTTCCATGCCAATCTCAGAAACTTGCAAATCCACCAACCAAGACTGCTCACCATTAAACCACAAGGGTTGACGAAGGGAGCCTGGCCCAAGGCCCAGCCACTCTGCCCACCACAGTGTTTGCCCTGAGCTCGAGGGCTGGGCTGACAGTGGTGCCCCAGGTGGGTGATGCCGATTCATCATGGCTGAGCCTCCTGATGGTCCTTCAAGGATGGAATGAGTGTCCCCTTTTGACAGATGGAAAAACTGAGGTTCTAAGAGGAGAAGGAGCTGGGCCCAGCCCTAAGCAGGCTGGTCCTCACCTCTGAAGGATAATCATCAGGGTTGGCCCTGTTCCGAGGCTGTTGCATGTAAGGAGTGATTTGTTTGCCTAAAACCCCGCTATCAGTCTCACTCATTTGGGTTAAAGCAATGTGTTTCCTGATGGCCTCTTTTAAAGTAGCAGCAAGTGAGTCTAGTACAGTGGAAAGAGCATTAGATTAGAATAAAAAGGTACAGATGTTAATAGTGGTTGTGTTATAACTGACCTTATGACCTTGGCTGGGTCTATACACACCTCCCCAGGCCTCAGGGTTCCAGGAGTAGAGTGATGGGCTGGACTATAGCATGGTTTCCCACAATGTGGGGTGCATACCCTGCAAGATGATTTTAGGCCATACATGAACCCTGCATTAAGCACAGTGGTTAAGCACTCTGCTGCTAACAGAAAGGCCAGCAGTTTGAACCCACCAGCCACTCCGCAGGAGAAAGATGTGGCAGTCTGCTTCCATAAAGATCACAGCCTTGGAGACCCTATAGGGGCAGCTCTGCTCTGTCCTGTAGGTTTGCTATGAGTTGGCATTGACTCGATGGCACACAACAACAGTGAGAAAATTGTTTCCTTTCTGATCAATTTCCAGATTACTAACAAGAAGAAAGTCTCGGTTTGGTGCTGGTGTGTCTTTAACACCTCTCTCTAGTACTTGCTACCTCTGTTTTTTAACAAAAAGCGAGCAGACCCTCGGATCAGAACCCTCAGCAGACTGTAGCACCTAGCTGGTTTGTCGCCAGGTTGCTTTGTTCTGTTTCCATTACCTTTATGTTTAAGGCTACTGTCTATTTTGTTTTTGTTAGCTGCCATCAGGTTGGTTTTGACTCATGATGACCTTATGTAAAACAGAGTAAAACATTGCCCAGTCCTGCACCATCGTCATGATCATTGCTATGCTCGAGTCTATTGTTGCGGCCACTGTGTATTTTGAGTCCCTTCCAACCTAGGGGATTCATCTTCTAGCACTATATTAGACAATGTTCTGCTGTGATCCATAAGGTTTTCATTGGCTAATTTTTTAATGTAGATCACCAGGCCTTTCTTCCTCGTTTGTCCTAGTCTGGAAGCTCCACTGAAACGTGTCAACCATGTGTGAACCTACTAGTATTAGAAATACCAGTGGTATAGCTTCCAGCATCACAGCAACATGCAAGCCACTGCAGTATGACAGACTGACAGACAGGTGGTGGACTATTTAGGGCAAGTGAAATGCGTTTTCCATTTACTATTGCAGTATAAAATGTAAATATATTCATTTAAAAATGCATTGCTGTTCCTGTTGTTGTTAGTTTCTGTCAGTCAGTTCTGACTCATGGCGACCCAATGTGTGCAGAGTAGAACTGCCCCATAGGATTTTCAAGGCTGTGACCTTTTGGAAGCAGATCACCAGGACTGTCTTCCTAGGTGCCTCTGGGTGGGTTCAAACTGCCAACTTTTCAGTTAGTAGCTAAGCACTTAACAGTTTGGGCCACAGAGTTTCCTAAATAAATGAATAAAAATAAAAAATATATACTCTCATTTAAATTGAAGGAATGAGTTGATTTAAAGAAAATTACTGAATAAGCAGGAGCACCGGTAGAAGTGAAACTGGGGGAAAAAAATCACAAAGTGGAAGGTGAATGGTGGACGTTGGGAAGCTCTGGCCAGGGAGGGTGGTGTCTCTTGGGGCCAGTGGAGCTGCCAGCTCCATGGCCTGGGTATCATTAACAACAGCCCCTCACACTTCAGAGTTCATCAAAGCTCTTTCCAAACCTAGGCTCAGTGGATATGTCACACACCTGTGACTCCCGTTTTACGGGCCCTGGGCCCACGGTCATGTCCTATAAGTTTCCCAGCTGGCGATGGTTAAATGGTGGCCCCCAGGCATCCTTGCACAGCACCCTCACCTGGCCTGAGAGGAGGGCACAACTCAGCCCCACGTATCACAGGAGGAAAGCCAGGCTCAGAGAGGCTGAGGGACTTGGCCTAAGGCCTGGAGTAGCAAATGAGTGTCCTGTGCCTGCCGTAGTAAATTGCCACAAATTTGCCAGCTTAAAACAGCAGAGATTTATTCCCTCACAGTTCTGGAGGCCAGACATCTGAATTCAAGGTGTCAGCAGGTCGTGTTTTCTTTCAACACTGTAGGGAAGGATCTGTTTCTTGCCTTTTCCGGCTTCTGGGTGCCCCAGGCATTCTTTGGCCTGTGGCTGCATGGCTCCAGTCTCCACCCAGTCATCACGTGACCTTCTCTTCCGTGTCCTCTCTTCTCCTCTCCTCTTGTAAGGACACTTGTCACTGGACTTAGGCCCCACCCTAGTCCAGGACGATCTCATCTCAAGATCCTCAATTTAATGACATCTGCAGAGACCCTATTTCCAAATAAAGTCACAATTAACAGATTCCAGGGGACATATCTTTGAGGGCTACCATTGAACTCACTACAAGTGGTATCCGGATTGATGCTTAGGATGGGGCTTCCTGGTTCTTTCCACTGTACACACACATGCACGCACCCTTACACACGCACTTGCCCACACATATACACACACAGTGCCCACCTTCCCTGCCATTGCCACCACAGGCTGCCCATCCTGCCACTCTCACTCACACCCTGGGACACCAGGCACCTGGGGCAGCGGAGCCCAGCCTTCAAGGCCAGCCTGGCCCACACAGGCCTGCACTCCTGTTTAATCACAACAGAGGACTGCACTCTCCCCCATGGTGCCAGCATCAACCCACCCACCTGCCTGGAGACCCATCTCTTTGAGGAAATTTATAGCCGTAATTTAGCAGGTGAATTATGGCTGCTGGCATCTAAGCTGCAAGAATTGCCCAGGCACATTAACCCACCCTCTAACACCCCTCAATGCCGGAACTGCCCTCACCAAGCCTGTAGAACAGGAGGTGGCAAAGAATGTTCCCCCGTGGGAGCCACAGGGCCCCCAGGACTGCGGCAGCCTTTGGGGCTGGGGACAGAGGCCTGGTTTCAATCCAAAGGCTGCCTCTCTGGTGAGCTGTGGTGGCTCCATTCCTCTCTCTGGGCACCAGCAGCCTGGCGACTCCAAGTGTGGTGCACAGCCCATCTAGGAGTTGCTTAAAAATGCAGAATCTCAGGACCCCCAAACTGAATCTGAACCTGCATTTTGACAGCCCCCTACCCCCAGAGATTTGTGGGCACAGCCATATTTTGAGAAGTGTTAGCAGAAAGCACAGGGTCCCTGGGTCGTGCAAATAGTTAACACGCTCCACGGCTAACCAAAAGGTTGGAGGTTCGAGTCCACCCAAAAGTACCTTGGAAGAAAGGCTTGGCAATCTACTTCCAAAAAATCAGCCATTGAAAACCCTATGGAGCACAGAGCTACTCTTACATAAATGGAGTCATCCGAGTCAGAGTCAACTCGACAGCAACTCATCTTTTTGGCAGAAAGCACAGGACAATCACAACCCCCACAAACCCAAAACATCCGTGAATCCAGACTCCCCGCACACCCCAGACTACACAGGCACTTTCACAACCCCTCCTCCATCCACACCCCACATGTTTGTGCCCAGCCACCCCACCAAGACACACCACACTACTCCCCACACAAGCGCACACCCCTCCATGCAGACATTGGTGGAAACACACACTGGCTGCCCGACCACAACACGCACTCATACGCGGACCTAGATTTCGTTACCAAGCGTCTCACTAACGGTGGAACTTCAGGCAGCTGAGAAAGACAGCTGGAGGCTCCTCTCATACACATCTGTTCACGTAGCAAGTGTTTACTAGTCATAATTCATGTGTGTGCTGGCGTGTGCCCAGCATGTACCTGGCCTGTGCCAGGCCCCCCTGTGGGGATGAGAAGGAGGAGTTCCAGCCTCACCTCAGAGTCTGGTGATCAAGGCCATCCCACTGTAGCCTGATGAACCCAATAGCAGGTGGACATATACAGTAATGGGTGGCAAGGGGCGGGGCAGGGGCAGCGGTGGGGGGAAGAGGAATCAACTTGGTCTATGGGGAGAAGCTAGACCAGAGAGGCTTCCCAGAAAAAAGGCACCTGAGCTGGATCTCAGTAGATGAGTAGGGTGGCCTTGGCAGACAAAGCAAGGAAGGGCATTCCTGGCAGCGGGAACAGCATAAGCAAAGGCCTGGAGGCAAACAGATGGGCCGTGCAAGCACGGGTGCAGGGTGTGTCCTGCCCTGATGGAAGTTTAAGCTGGAGAGCTTGCGACGTAAATCTCTCTTGAGCCCTCCCCTTCTCTCCACCTCTGGCCTGCACCCAGCCAGGCCACCTTCATTTCTCCCTTGGACCGCAGCTATTTTCAGTGTTCGGGTGCTGACTTGAGGTGAAGCACACACAAGTGAAGTTCCCAATTAGGCTGTTTGGAATTCCTAACCGATGCAATTAACAGCTCCCAAACACTGTTAATTATGTTTCCTGTGGCCGGTGTACACAGAAGCTGATCGATCACCCCTGGGCTGTCAATTATAAAGCACCACAGCATCAAGGCCCGTGGGGGTACTCAGAGAGGTGATGAGGCCGCTTGGGTGCCATGGGGCTCCGGGGACTTTCTACCTCTGCCCGCATGCAGGATGTGCCACCAGCAGGCTGAAGCCAGACAGAGCTGACCCTCAGAGCCAGTGCACAGAAAGCTCCGCGACCATTTCACCTGGGAGGGAGCAAAGGGCCTGCGTCCTGCGTGTGTCACTGTGCTGTGTGTGTGATGTGTGTACATGCATGTGTGTGAAGGTATAAGCATGTACTGAAGTGTGAGTGTGTGCGGGGTGTGAGTGGAGGGGGTATGATTAAGGCATGAGTATGTCTGTGTCTGAGGGCTGGATGTGACCGTGTGAGTGTGGCTAGAGTTAGGTGTGAACTGGGTTGAGAGTGGGAATGTGTGTGAAAGTAAGTGCATGCGTGAGGGTGTGAGGCAGTGACAAAGTGAGTGTGTGGATGACAGCAGCACCGAGTGTGTTTATGAGTGTGAGGGATGCCCTAAGTGAAAGCACATGTGTGTCCACCTGAGGGTGTGGGTGTGAACAGAGGGAGTGTGGCTGAGAGTGTGGGAGTGGCTGGCGTATGTGGGAGGGTGGACAGTGCTGTGAGTGTGTATTGGTGGGAGTGAGTGGAGGGGTCCTTTGTGGGCACAGATATTCTTACTGGGCATAGATAGTCTCCCCTCCCCGCTGCAGAAGGATCATACTTCCTTGACATCTGGCATGGCCATGTGACTTTCTCTGGCCAATAAAATGTGAAAACACCATGTGTCACATCCAGGCGGAGCTTTCAGAGCCAGTGGGTGGTTTGCTCTCTCCTTTCCTTTGCCATCACCACAGGAAGAAAGAGGCTACATCATCCGCTGGGCAGGAGGGAAGGTGAGGTGGAGCAGAGCCCTCACCAAGCCCTGATGGCTGTACAGTGTGAGAGGGAAACAAACCCCTAATGTGTGAGCTGAGGTTTGGAGCTGCTTGTTACTGCAGCATAACCCAGCCCACACTGACGGATACAGGGATGTGTGTCCATGTGACTAAGGGGGTGTGGGAGTGAGTAAAGTAGTGTGCTGGTGAGTGAAACCTCTACTGCTGTGTGAGCTGATGTTTGGGGCTGCCTGTTACTGTGGCATAGCCCAGCCCATGCTGACTGATACAGGGACGTGTGTCTGTGTGCATGAGGGCATGTGACAGAATGAATGTATGAGTGAGAGTGTACATATGAGTGTGTCAGGGTCTGTGCGGTGAGGCGAGTGTGAGTGGAAATATGAAGGCAGCCTCAGGGGAAGGTGATGAGGGGGTATGAGGAGCCATCTTCCCCCACCCTAAGGCTGTTCCATGTCCAGGGCTCCGGGGCAGTGGTTGTGGTCGGCACCTCCCCCCCCCACCACTGCCCACACTAAATCCCCCAGCTGGCACCTCTACTCTTCCCTTTATTGCCCAAATTTCTTTCAAATCTCTCAGCTTCTCCTCCCCATTCTGCTGTACCACCCTCCCCACCCTCCCCACTTCCCTCGCTGCCAACCACTATCTCTCACTTGGATGGCACAACTGCCTCCCTGTCTACGTGCACCCTTTCCCCAGGGCTGTCTTCACACAGGATCCAGAAGGATCTTTCTAAACCCAAGTCTAACCCTGTCACTCCCTCACTTAAACCTCTTCAGTGGCTCCCCATTGCCCCCTGCCCGCCTCCCCATGGCTGATTCCTGACTCACCCTGTCACTCTCAGAGCTCTGCCACACAGGCTTCCATTCAACCCACCAGACTTCTTATGATTCCTCTCCCCTCAGGCCCTTTGCACATGCTGTTCCCTCCTCAGGGAATGCTTGTCCCTTTTGCTCTTCAGAGTTCGGATCTCATCTGTCACTTCCTCAGGGAAGCCTTCCCTGATACACACTCTCATCCCTCCACACGCCTCTCCCTTGAAGCACTGCGTGCTTCCTCTATGAGCATCCATCTCTCCCAGTAGCCTGTGAGCTCGCAGGGGAAAGATGAGGAAGACTGAGCCAGTTCTCACTGACTACTGCGTCCTCCGTGCTGGCAGAGTGCCTGGCATACAGCAGGCACTCAATAAATGCTTGTCAATGAGCAAATGATTTAGCAAGTGCATTCACATGTGTGTGTTTGTGGACATGATGGTGTGTGCACATCGGTCTGTCCCAAGGTGACAGCCCCGCCCCCCCCATCCCCACTGTCCACCCAGAACTCTAGAGAGTGGGGCAGCCTCCCCATCTCTTCTGCACGTCACAGGGCCAGGTAGGGTGCCCTGGCCTCCAGGGGTGACTATCAACAATGAATGAGCACCCACAGGCTCCATCGAACCTGGACCAGAGACATCGTCTGGGCTCTTTTCCTTTGTGAGGACAGATATCCAGCTTGAGTTTCTCATAGAGCAGGATGCTCGGGTCCCTCTTGGGCGGGTGCCAACTCCACCAGCCTTTCCCAAGCTCCTGGAGTGGGCTGGCCCTATGCAGGGCACAAGGGACAAAAGCCAGGAGCCCTCCATGCCCACCCTTGAAGAAACAAGCCAAATGTGCTCTGACAGAGGCAAAGGGCTGCAGGATGCAGGCGGGGTGGCGGGGGTGGGGAGTCAAGGGATGGTGCCACTAGAGCAGGACCTGAAAAGACAAGGAGAATTTTAACACAGGCCAACAGGGAGTGAGAGGGGCTGGCTGGAGAGGGTTTTCCAGCATGAGCAAGATCTGGGAGGCAGGAAAACTCTGGCTTGCATGAATTTAAGCTCCCTAGATGCAGGGGCCATGCCTTTCTTGTTCCGGGAGCTTAGTGCAGTACCTGACACATAGTAGATGCTCTATAAATATTAAAAAATAAAAATAAAAAACCATTGCTGTCACGTCCAGCTCTTTAACCACTGCTCCACCAAAGCTCCTCAATAAATATACAGGAGGGGGAAAAGAAGGGCTGACTGCTGCTCCTACAGGGCTTTCGTAAGTCAGTCAGTGAGTCCCAAGTTCCAATTATGGTTCTGCTGTTTATCAGCTGTGCAAGCCCAGGCAGGTGATTTACCTCTCTGTGTCTCAGTTTCCTGGTTGGTAACATGAGACTCACAGTCCCCTGTGATGGATGACTGTTGTTTCTACCTGCCCAGCACCCATCCCCACCCTGGGACCAGTACCCTGATTCTCCTTTGGGGACCATTTTCCTGCCTCCCTTGGTCTGTGAGGTTTGGGATCAGCTTACCCCTGCCCCCATCACTCAGGAAGGACACATGACTTCTTAGGCTTGGCCAATAAGAGTGCTTGATCCCCTGGTCTTGTGATTAGTGGACAAACGTGCATGGGACCCAAGCAGAGTCAGTGAGAATAAGCACTGGTACTTATACTGGAACTCTTGGGAAAAAGTCATCTTTTTTTTTTCTCCCCCCTGCTATAGTTCTGAGAGGAGAGTATAGTTCTGGAGTTGCCTGGGGTCCTACAGAAACAGCTTGCCTGGAAGAGGAAATCAGGCTAGGAGAAACCAAGGCCTGCTAACATTGCCTGCACACCTGGATCCAGCTACGCCTGAAGGCAGACATCCTGAACTTTTTGGTGTCTGGCACATAGTCAACACTATACAAATGGTAGCTGTTATTAGCAGTGTAGAATCTGGCACAAAGTAGGTGCTTGATAATGTTAGTTCCTTCCCTCCCTCTCTGCCATGCCCCAGAAAACATTTTAGTGTCATTGCCATACCTCTTTCTGCCCAGGACAAATCCTTCAAAATGGACTGTGGGGCCCCATTCAGGACATGAAAAAAAAAATATGTGTTCATGGTGACTGTCCATCAAAGCACTTTCCCATCAAGCTGTTCTTCACTGAAGATGCTCAGGGGATAAGACAGATGCCAGAAATAATGAGGCCAGTGGTTGCTATCATCCATGCCTGGTGAAGTCACAGCTGCCAGCCACATTCAGGCCCTGGGACAGCCACAGGGAGGAGGGGAGTGGAGGGCTCAAGGGCCTTCAGGATGCTGGGTACAGCCCCATTAGGCCAGTAGTGGGGCTGGGGTTCAAGAGCTGAGAGAAAGCTCTGATCTGCAAGGGTAGACAGTAGGAGTAGTCAGGCACTGGGTGCATTTAGTAAATGCCTTCTGGATGCTGGGCCTGTGCTGGTACACAGTTAAAACCCAGTGTGATGGTGCTAGAGGCTGGGGGTGGAGAAGGGAGCCTGAGGGAGCCAGGTGAGGGATGGTCTAACCTGGCTGAGCATGGGGAGGGAGCAGAAAAGGCTTCCTGGGCAGTCTTTGGGACTTCGAGAATGAGGAAAACTTAGCAAAGAGAAATTGTGGGTTGGTTGGGGGCAGGGTCCAAGCAGAAGGAGCAACAGCAGGGGGATGAAGCACCCCGGAGCAGGCAGGAGAATGAGGAGCAGGTTGCAAGTGCAGCAAGGACCTTGCAGACCACACTAAAGAGCTCTGATTTGGGGGTGGAGCACTAGGGAGCCATAGAAGGGTTTTGAGCAACAGAGTGACCTACTTAGATTTGAGTTTAAGAAAACCTTCTCTAGCTGCTATAGGATAATGTAGAAGGAGAAATTCTGGAGGCTGTTAGAACCATTCAGGTGAGTGATGCTGGGGGCAGGGACCGATGCAAGAGATTTCAGAGGCAGAATCGACAGGTTGTGCAGTTAGATTGGAGACAGGGTGGAAAAGGAGGCCCAGGGGAAGAAACAGAAGGCTCAAGTTCAAGACCTTGCCTCCTGTGTAATTTACCCTGGCCAGTCTGCACTTTCCTCATCTGAAAATGGGCTTCATATCTGCCCTGCAGAGCTCAGAGAGTTGTCTTGAAAAGCAAATGAGATGCTGGCTGGGAAAGTGCCTTGAAAAGTATAGAGCAGAGGTCGTCAAATATCTTCCGGAAAGGGCCAGATAGTAGGCCACTTTGCAAGCCACAGACAGAGTCTCTGTCTCAAATACTCAACTCTACCGTGGTAGCACAAAAGTAGCTGAAGACAATAAACAAATGAGTGTGGCTGTGTTCCAGAAAAGCTTTATCTAGTGGCCCGCGAGTTGGGGTTTGCTGACCCCTGGTTTAAAATGATATGTAGATGCCAAGGCTTCCTTATCATTCCTGACGTCTCTCTCTTTGCCCTACTTTCTCCCTGCTTTCTTTATCTCCAAAAATCACAGTCCGGAGGAAAACAAAGTAATTTTCCTAGGCATCCATTTTATAGACGAGAAAACTAATACAGAAAGAGGGGAAGACTTGCTGTTGTGAGGTGCCGTCAAGTCGGTTCCGACTCATAGCGACCCTATGTACAACGGAACGAAACACTGCCCGGTCCTGCGCCATCCTCACAATCGTTGTTATGCTTGAGCCCATTGTTGCAGCCACTATTGTCAATCCATCTCCTTGAGGGTCTTCCTCTTTTTCACTGACCCTCTACTTTACCAAGCATGATGTCCTTCTCCATGGACTGATTGCTTCTGATGACGTGTCCAAGGTATGTAAGACAAAGACTTGCCATCCTTGCTTCTAAGAACCATTCTGGCTGTACTTCTTCTAAAACAGATTTGTTCTTTCTTTTGGCAGTCCATGGTATATTCAATATTCTTCGCCAACACCATAATTCAAAGGTGTCAATTCTTCTTCAGTTTCCCTATTCATTGTCCAGCTTTCGTATGTATATAAAGTGATTGAAAACACCATGGCTTGGGTCAGGCACACCTTAGTCCTTAAAGTGACATCTTTGCTTTTTAACACTGTAAAGAAGTCTTTTGCAGCAGATTTGCCCAATGCAATGTGTCATTTGATCTCTTGACTGCTGCTTCCATGGGTGTTGACTATAGGTCCAAGTAAAATGAATTCCTTGACAGCTTCAATCTTTTCTCCATTTATCATGCTGTTGATTACTCGTCCACTTGTGAGGATTTTTGTTTTCTTTATGTTGAGGTATAATCCATACTGAAGGCTGTGGTCTTTGATCTTTATCATTAAGTGCTTCAAGTGCTCTTCACTTTCAGCAAGCAAGATTGACTTGCACACAGTATGTACTTTTCCAGTATGTACTGGACGAATGACTGGGCCTTGCAGATCCAATTCATGGATGCAAATACATAGCGCTCATGCAGTAAATTGCCATTCCCATACTCGTGGCAGACGTCACTGATCGACTCCAGCACACTTTTCCACTGAGCATTGATTTGCCCTCTAAATTTGCTAGTCAACATCCTAGGCAACCACATCCAATCAATACTGGCACACAAGAAGAAATGAGATTTAGTTCAACCTACCTATTTTGTAGATGAGGAAATGGAGGCCAAGACAGGTCTCATAGGGAGTCTGTGTGGACCAGCTGGTGCCCTCTTGGCTACCTGCTCCACCCAACCTCCCCAAAAGCTCCAGGGAAGCCCTTCGTTCAGCTGGGCAGGCAGGAGGTGCCAGGGAGGAGCACAGCTGGGCAGCTGGCACGGGCTCATCTCAGCCCTTCCCTGCCCATCCACGGCGTGCTTGCCACGCTGGCAACGTCCCTTCTGTTCTCTGCCCGCCTGTTTCCCACAGCTGCTCTTTTGAAAGCCCTGCATGGGAAGCTGTTGATGCGTCTCTCTCTTCCCTTTTCAGCCCATTGTCCCCGAGTTGGCGCCAGCCTCGTTCTTCTCTTGGCCCCTTAATTAACAGTATTATTAATGCTGAGAGGAAAGAGTCACCCAGATCCTCTCTGACAGCAGCTCACGCTTGGGCGCATGGGCTTCAGGCAGACAGGAAACAGGGGCTGGACTCTCTGGTGCCAGGAGAGCCCCCCTTCCCTGTCTCCAGGGCCCTTCAGTTGCCAATGACCAGCTGGGTCACTTGGCCCCACCTCCCTGGGACAGCCATTGAGAGCCCGAGAGGGAAGAGGCAGGAAGTCGATGCCTTGAAGCAAACTTGTCTGGGGACTCCCCCGCCTGGTTGATCAACCCTGCTCTGAGCAATGGGGTTGAGTGTCTCTGAGTGCAAGTTAAGCCTTTGAGGACAGGGTTTAGGATCCCAGCCCTGGGATGGGCTCAGATCCCAACAGCCACCTCCTCACCACTTCAACAGAGAGGTGAAGCAGTAGATGGAAAACATGCCCAATTGCTGTGTGACCTTGGACTAACCCACTAATGTCTGTGCTCAATTTCTCTTGTGTAAAAAATGGTTACCATGCACCTGGACCTTATGTGCATGATCTCACCTGTTCCTTGTTTCTCGTTCTGATCCATAACAGATCACCCCCAAAACTTAGTGCATTAAAACAATGACAATCATTTCATTTGCTCATGAATCTGTCATTTGTGCCAGGCTCTGGAGAGGTAGCTCACTTCTGCCCCACGTGGCATCAACTGAGGCAGCTCAGCTATGGGATGGAGGACCAACTTCCAAAACTGTGCGGTCACCTGGCTGGCAGGTTGGTCCCAGTTGTTGGCTGGGGCCTCTGTTCCACTCCATGCACTGCTTGGGCTTCCTCACAACATGGTGGCTAGGTTCCAAGTCTGAAAGTCCCAAAAGAACCAGGAAGAAGTTCATCGCATTCTCACGATCTACGCTCAGAAGTTGTAGCATCACCTCCACTGTGCTCTACTGGTTGAGGTGATCTCAAATGCCCACCCAGGTTCAACGGGAGGGGACTCAACTCCATCTCTTGATGGGGAAGTGGCAAGGTTCGCCAAGAGCTTGCGGGATGGGAGATATTGCTGTGGCCGTCTTTGGAAAATACAATCTGACAATTTTGGCATAGGTACGATTATTATCCCCATTTTACAGATTATGAAAATGAGGTTTGGAGAAGTTAAGTAATTTGCCCCAAGTCACACAGCTAGGTGGCTGAGGAGGGATTTGAACACTGGCAGTCTAACTCCAAAACTTAGGGTTTTCAAACTTTTTTTTTCTTTTTAGCTGCAAAACATTTCCTTCTAATGAAATCTTCTGGAGAAGATTTGTGAAAGAGGAGGGAAGAAAAATAGAGTGAGTGAGGGCCTAGGCCCTGCCATGTCCTCCAGGTTCCTCTTGGGAACTCAAGGTTCCAAGAAACAGCTTGAAAACCTCCAGGTAAGCTTCTCCCTGAGCTCCACCTGGAAGACAGGGAAACCTACTCCCGGTTGCTCCTCCATGCTTCTAATCCCTCTGCCCAGCTTCCAACTCTTGCTGAAAGTGCCGTTTAAAACAAATAGCAGTCAGTCAGGTAAAGGAAGTAGGCAGAAGGGTGGTCCAACCAGAGGGACCAGCACTGGCAAAGCCTGGAGTCCATGGTGGCTAGACATAGAGCACAAGCAAGGAGGCAGGGCAGGGGCGTCAGACACACGCGGCAGGGTAAGAGTCGTGATCGGATTTGGTCTTTTGAAGGAGCACCCTGGCCGCTGTGTGGGTGATGGGTTGTGGGGCAGGAGAGGCTGGACTAGAGGGTGTTCAGTCATCCTGGGGCAGAGACGGCCTGGCTAGAGAGGTGACAGCGCCATCAGCTCTTGTGCTCAGTGGCGGTGGGGGCTCGGGTTGGCAGAAAGTGTTGACTGTGAGTTCTGGCTGAGGCCACTGTCCTTGTCCTCAGGAACCTCCCAGCCAGACAGCTCCTGAGGACAGGGGAGCAGTGAGGTGCAGAAAGAGCATCCCGGTAACTCATCAGACCCTACCACCATCCCCAGGCTGCCAGCCTGGCTGCTATGACGCCAGCCAGGGCCTCGGCCCGGTCCTGCCCACCTGAACGTCACCTCCCAGGATGCCTGACGTGGTCCTCCTGTAATGGCTTTGCTGTGAACACACTTTAACTATGAAAAGGGGGGTTTAAAAATAGCCATCTTGTCACGAGGAGCAGGAAAGAAAGACACCTCCTCCACACCCACAGGGTGAGGTGGGGGGATCACCTGAGCCTCTGTGAAGCTGCGCCCGCAGGGCCGCCACCTCCTCCCCACCTGCACCGATCACAGCAAACTTGTCTCTATTTCCCGATGCTCCAGGCACAGGAGTCTTCCTGCTGCTTGCAGCAGCTCATCTCTGTGCACCAGTACCATCTGCCAGCTTCCTTCTCTCTCCTCTCAGGGCTCAAGGAATGCCTGCAGCCTTTAAGAGGCAGCTGTGATGCAGAGGGAACCTGCGTGGGTACCGGCCATAGCCCATCTCTGGACCCGTGTGCACCTGGGTTCAAGTCTTCGCCCTGCCTCTTCCTTGCTGGGGAAAATTGAGCCACTGATTTGACCTCTCTGGGTCTCAGTTGCCACATCTGTAAAACGGGGTCAATGACAGAGGGAGGGCAGAGAGGTGCTGGGGGTGGGGGTGGGGGCGGCACCTGGAAGATTGGAGCTGGAATCCCCCACATCCACCACAGAGCCCCAGTGCGTGCCCACTTCCCATCAAGACACTCAGCAGAGAGTATGGCCCGTGGGGATAGCCTGAGTGCCTTCAAGCCGCTTGATTAATGTTCCATTTAGTGCAATAAACAATACCATCACTCAACTCCTGCAAACTCCACTTGGAGTTGAGGGGGAAGGTGGGCTGGGCAGGCAGGACTGGGCTTCTGAGTCAGCTCTGCTATTAATTACAGGCACTTACGCACAGCTCCAGAAACCTATGTCACACCTTTTTGGTTGCTGAAAGCATGGGTGTGGGGAGTGGACAAAGGTAGTATCTCATGGTTCCCCATTATGGCAGCTGGCAAAGAAGTCACAGCCAGAGATAGCTTAAAACTAGTTCCTGTGGAGTCTATTCCATCTCATAGCAACCACATGTATGTCAGAGTAGAACAGGGTTTTCAGTGGCTGATTTTTGGGAAGTGGATTGCCAGGCCTTTCTTCCAAGGTGCCTCTGGATGGATTCGAACCTCCAACCTTTCAGTTAGCAGAGGAGCAACTGTTTGCACCACCCAGGGACTCCCAGAGATGACTTAGGAAAGACATTCTTCCTTTCTCCCCCACTGTCACTGCCTGCTCTCTTTGCCACAATAAATCTGCATAACAAAATAACTAACGACAAAACCTCCGTGGCATCCAATGCTAAGTAAGCATTTATTGCTCACAAATCTAGGGTGGCGGGTCTGGTGCCTCCGCTGAGTTTGGCTGGGCTTGGCCTTCTCTCCAGAGCTTGGCTGGCTGTTGGCTGATCCAGGCTGGCCTCAGCTTGGATGACTTAAGTAACTTAGTTCTGCTCCATATGCCTCTCAAGCTGCAGCAGGCTAGCCTGGGCATGTCCTTCTTATGACGATGCCAGAGAGCAGGAGAGAGAAAGTCCAGTCATCATCTTTGCTAACATCCCATTGGCCAAAGAAAGTCACATGGCTGAGCTCAGAAAAAGGGAGCGGGGTACTACGAGGTCACATGGCCAAAGGGGTGAAGAAATGGGGACTATTATTGCAATCAATCTACCAACCTACCTACCCTTTTTTGGTCCTAAACATAGCACTGGAGAGGGAAGAATGTCTACTCCCAACATCCCAGAGAAAAGTCTATTAAAGGGAAATGGAGTGTTAATTGACAGAAATATATTAGAATTATACAAAGTACATGAGATCAGGCACGTTGAGGGCAAAACTGAAGGTTGGTTTTTTTGTTCTGCAAGAGCATGAAAAGCACATATTTTTCATCAAGCTTGGAAAGCAAAACCAAGAAAAACTATGAATGCTTGCTTTGCTTTTACTCAACCAATGTTGAGAGTTCAGTCACGGAATCTCTGGTAGTCTAAAACAAATGGCCCATTAGGAAGTCATTACCAGAGACCTCCTCACGGAATGAGGATCTCATAGAGAACGCTGCTTTGGGCCCATGCAAGGAGGGATCTGTGCTTCTGCAGAAACATTAGTCATTCTCCATCTACACTTCTGGAAGCTGGCAAGAGTGACCACCATCCTGGGGAGGTTAATCTCAACATCCCTGGACCTGGAGCTAGAGTTAAACTCCTATCCATAGTAAGAGCCAACACTGACAAAGAGAATCTCCTTGAATTCTCCCTGGGAAGTAAGTACCATTTTTGTTCACACTTTATTGATGATGAAACTGAGGCTGAGAAAGGAAAAGTGGCAGCTAGCAATGAAGTGTGAGCCACGATGCAAGCCCAGGAAGTCCAATACCAAAAGCCTTTGCTGCTGTGTCCCAAAGTCTTGAGAATTCAGGCTCAAGCAGGCTGTTTTAAGCATCCAGCCCAGTTCACCAGAACCCCTGGAACCACAGAGAAGCCCACTTGCAAGGGCCCAGTGTCCACAGACTGAACCCAATCAGCCTGCTTCCGTGCTCAATGCTTAACTTGCAAAGTTGCACATCACCAGAGCAGACTCATGCCGTCTCTACATCTGCCTTTTCCTAGAGCTCACAGCTGGATGCATAGATGTGTATTATCCAGCTTTCCAACTCAAGCCCCTGCCCTTTCTACCTCCCCCTTTGTTGAATTCACTTCCAAAAATCTTTTGGAGACAACCCCAGTTTGACCCACCCCCAAGAATCTCTCATGTAACAAACCACCTTAAACTTTCTGGCTTAAAACAAAAACAAAAATGTATTTAGCTCATGATTCTGCTGATCTGCATTTTTGGGCTGGGCTCAGCAGGGCAGTTGTTCTGGCTAGTGCTGGGCTCAGCAGGGTGGTTCTTCTGGCTAGGGCTGGACTCACTCATATCTGCAGTCAGCTGCCAAGTTGGTTGACGCTGGCCTCAACTAGGACAGCTTTTATCTCATCCTCCAGAAGGCTAGCCCAGGCTTGTTTGCATGGCAGATGGACAAGGTTCTGAGAGAAAGTGGAAACTGTAAAGCCCATTAAGGCCCAGCTTGGAACCACCACAATGTCATTACCACCACATCCTACTGGCTAATACCAGTCACATGACAAACTCAGATTCAAGCAGTAGGAAATAGACCCCCCTCTCTGTTGGAGGAGCTGCAAAGCCACATTTTAAAGAGGCATAGATAGGAGAAGGGGAGGGGGAGCAACTGGGACTTTTTTTCAATCTACCACCTCCAGCTCCACAGTACAGAATTTACGTGCACCAGCTTTGGAATAACACATTCCAATAACACATTCCAATCTCTAGCCATGAGGTATTTAAGGTTGTCCAGCCTCTCTGATCCTCTATTTTCTCATCTGAAATTGGGGATAAAAATAGAATCTACCTCATGAGGCCATCGTGTCTATCAAAAAAGACAATGTATTTTAAGTGATTGCCGTATAGTAGGTGCTCAATAAATTCTTGCTGACTCTGAAAAGCCTACACCACTCTCATAGGCCAGTAACATGGGTTGAAAACTTGACCTGAGTTTGAATTCTGGCTCCTCCATTTACCAGTTGTGTGACCTAGAGTGAGTCCCTTGACCCCTCTGCACTTCAATTTCCTTATCTGTAAAATGGGGATAATAATAAATGGTACTTCCAAGCTTGTTGTAGGACACAATGACTCCTACAAAAGGCTTAGCTTGGTGGCTGGCACAGCATGAGTTCTCAAGAAATACGAGTAATTATGATTATTAATATTTGTTAATAGGAAGATTAATACCCATCTCAGAGAGCAGCTCTGAGGAACAATGAAGGTAATGAACCATAGAAGCACCTTGGAAGCCAGGAAGAGCTTGCAATTATCAGCAGGGTTTCAGTCACATGAGACAGAAACACAAGTTCAATTAGCTTAAGCAAAACAAAGAGACATTCTTGGTTCTTGTCACCAAAAATTATGTGAGACAGGACAGGTACGAGGCAGCCCTCCGTAATGCCAATCTCATGCAGATATTCCCTGTCTCCAACTGCTTCTCTCCTTACTGGTCACCTTTCTGTCAGACCAGCCTCCCCACAGAGCAGGGGACACTGTTGTAGACAGCTCAGAGATCACCTCCATGAAGGAGAAGGGGCTGCCTTCACCCAGCCTGTGATGGTTAAGGTTGTGTGTCAACTTGGCTGAGCCATGATTCTCGCTGGTTTGGCAGTTACATAATGATGTAGTTCAGTAGTCATGTAATGATGTAGTTTGGCAGTTATGTAATGATGTAATTTGGCGATATGTAGTGATATAGTCATCCTCCATGATGTGATCTGATATGATCAGCCAGCAACCTGGTGGCAGGTTGATTACATTGGACCACTTCCATCACGGAAAGGGCAGGGTTTTGTTCTTACTGGGATAAAGACTTACACTGAATAGGGATTTGCATTCCCTGCATGCAATGCTTCTGCCAATACTACCATCCATGGACTCACAGAATGCCTTGTCCATCATTGTGGTATCCCACACAGCATTGCCTCAGATCAAGGGACTCACTTCACAGCAAATGAAGTGTGGCAATGGGCCCATACTTATAGAATTCACTGGTCTTACCATGTACCCCATCATCCTGAAGCAGCTGGCTTGATAGAACAATGGAATGACTTCCTAAAGACACAATTACAGAGCCAGCTAGGTGACAAGACTTTGCAGCATTGGGCAATGTTCTCCAGGAGGCTGTATATGCTCTAAACCAGCATCCAATATATGGTACTGTGTCTCCCATAGCCAGGATTCACAGTTTCAGGAATCAAAGAGTGGAAATGAGAGTGGCATCACTCATGATTACCCCTAGTGACCCACTCGAAAAATTTTTACTTCCTGTTCCTGTGACCCTATGCTCTGCAGATCTATAGATCTTAGTTCCAAGGGAAGACATGCTCCCACCTGGAGACACAACACGGATTCCGTTGAATTGGAAGTTAAGAATGCCACTTGGCCACTTTGAGCTCCTTATGCCTCTGGATCAACAGACAAAGAAGGAAGTTACCTTATTGGCTGGTGTGATTGATCCTGACTACCAAGGGGAAATCGGGTTGATGTTGTGTAATGGAGGTAAAGAAGAGTATGTCTGGAATACTGGTGATCCCATAGGATGTCTCTTAGTGCTATCATGCCCTGTGATTAAAGTCAATGGAAGACTACTACAACCCAATTCTGACATGACTACTAATGGCTCAGATCCTTCAGGAATGAAGGTTTGGGTCACCCCACCAAGCAAAGAATCATGACCAGCTGTGGTGCTTGCTGAGGGTAAAGGGAATACAGAATGGGTGGTGAAGGAAGCTGATTCTAAATACCAGTTATGACCATGTGAACAAGCTGCAGAAATGAGGATTGTAATTGTTAATAGTATGTCTTCCATGTATGTGTGTATCAGATATTTTTGTTTTCTTCACTTAGAAAACATAAGATGTAAATGAGGCTAGTGTGTTTTTGGTTGTACATGTGTTAGTTGAATAATATTAGGCGCAAGCACAACTTTGTAATTGTCTTTATTTAGAGATTGTATATGGTTTGAGAAGATGTGTACAGGTGCCAAGCTGACAAGGGGTGGACTGTGATGGTTAAGGTTGTCTGTCAACTTGGCTGGGCCATGATTCTCAGTGGTTTGGCAGTTATGTAATGATGTAGTCATCTTCCATAATGTTACCTGATGTGATCAGTCAGTCAGTTGTAAGGGGTGTTTCCTTGGAGGTATGGCCTGCATTCAATATATATATGTGGACAACCTGACAAAGCTCACTTGCTTGCTCTGGATCCTGCGTCCAGCTCATCATCATCATCATCTGACATCCAGTTACTGGGACTTGAGCTAGCGGCCTGCTGTATTGCCTGCCAATCTTGGGACTCGTCAATCTCTGCAGCCTGTGAGCCAGCAACCTGCTGTCTTACCTGCCAGTCTTGGATTTGTCAGCATCTGCAGCCTGTGAGCCAGCAGCCTGCAGTCTGACCTGCCAATCTTGGGTTCATCAGACCCTGCAGTTATGTGAGTCAGCAGAAGCCTCCAGCCAGATGCCTGACCCACAGACTTGGGACTTACCAGCCTCTACAACCACGTGAGCCATTTCCTTGAGATAAATATATATAAACATATACACATATATATATGTGTGTGTGTATATATATATATATATATGGTTTTGCTTCACTGGTTTTGCTTCTCCAGAGAACCCAGCCTAAGACACAGCCTAAGATCAAAAATCCCAGGGAAGGGCTCTGATTGGCCTAGCATGGGTCATATGCCCATATTTAGACCAATCACTACAGCCAGGGGATGGGATATTATGATTGGCAGCCCTCATCAGAAGCATATGTTAAGAAGAGGAAGAACAGTTGCCTGGAAGCAAAGGGAGTTTGAGGGATACACAGTAGGCAGATAGAAACCAAAAGTCCTGCTCTAACTCTGCTTGATACGCTCCAGCTCTGCTTGTCCCATATGACAGATATAGACTCTTGAGGCTCCATAAGAACAAAAGACTTGCTTAGGTCGCACAACAGGAAAATAAAAAACCAGACTTTTAAGTCCCACCCCAGACACTACGTGATGTCTCTCGTGCCCAAGCAACCCTGCTCAGCACCTCACCCAGTCTGGCCCAATTCCCCTGCAGCTTGGTCTCTATCCATGTGTCCCTGGCAAACTCACGAAATGAGCCGTGGCATTCAGTTGCTCATTCCTGGACCCACCACCACAGCCCGGTGCTGCCGGTCCGTTCGGCTGAGTCTTGGAGTCGTCAAATGTCTCGGAAGCAGTCGCCCACATATTTTAAATCCAGCCAGGGCAGCCTGCCTGTGTCCAGCACTGTTTTCAGTATATTCCAAGAGAAATTGGATCCATATGGACCAAATTCCTCCACACTCATCTCAGCCGGGCCAGGGTTTGGCACAAAAGGGCTGAGGGCTGCGAAAAGCTTCCCTCCTTCCTCCTGGGACCCGAGCACAGCCGCTAATGCCTTTGGGATGACAAGCCCTAGCCAAAGATATGGCCCAGTGTCTTCACAGGCTATACCCAAAGGGTCAGAGCAGGGCGAAGGCTGAGGAAGAAAGAAACCTGTCATCTCAGTGCCCTGCGCTCCGGGGAAGGCTCAGCCACAGCCTCTCCAGCTGCTGCCTGGAAGCCAGAGGGCATGAAGTCCAGAGCTCAGTGCTCAGGAGTCAGGCAAGCCTGGAGCCCCATCCCTGCTCTGCCATTCTCTGGCTGGGTAGCCATGGGCAAGCTATTTAGCCTCTCTAAGCCTCAATTTCCTCAGCTGACAAATGGGGATAAAAATGGGCTTGTGGCTTAATAATAATGATGAGATGAGAAATGTAAAAGTATATGTTATTTGATACTATTATTTATGCTGTTACCACTGCTCTCACTATCACCATCACCATCATCATCATCATCATCATCATCATCATCATCATCATCATCCATCATTATCATCACCATTATCACCACCATCACTACCACCATCACCACCATCCCCTTCAACATCACCATCACCGTTAGGCAAAGCCTGGTTGTTAGGCCAGCACAGATAGCTTCGTCTTAAAGCAACTGTCCTCCTCCAGGCCACCATCATCTTTAGCCCAGAGCACTGGAAGAATCTTATCTTCCTTCCTGCCTCTTGTCGCACTCCCTTCAAAACCCCTGCTACTGCTCCAAGCCCCTTAGTGAGGCTTCCATCTCTCATAGACTAAAACCCTTTCATGTGGCACTGGTATCCTTCCCCCTCAGGCCCCTTCCCACTTTATCACTCACACCCTACAGTCCCAGGCATAGAAAGCGGTTCCCCTTTCTCCCAGATATATTATGCTTCCCTATGACTCCAGGACTTTGCCCCAGCTGTTCCCTGCCCTCAGAATGCCCTTCCTTGTTGCCTGTCAGACTCTCACTGACCCTTCTGGGCTTGGCTGAAATGGCTCCTTCCTGGAAAAACGGCCACTAAATTCTAGGTGGACGCCATTGCTTGCAGAAAGCTCTGGGGCCTCTTTGTTATAAAGGAAGATTATAAGCAAGAGTTGGAGGGAGGTGTTAAAGACACGTTAGCACCAACAGGAGACTTTCCCAGATGCAATAAAGGAATTAGAAGGAAAGACCTGTCCCACTGGCTATTTCAAAATTATTCACCTCCCATCCCACTGAAGGAATGGCACCCTACCCTCTGAACATGCTGGCAACTATAATTACCAGACAAGGTGCTTCCCCACCATCCTCCCCAAGCTAAGCCGGCCCCTCACTCTGGGGGGGCTTGCCTTCCTTGTGGCTGAAGTTACATCATTTATCCTTCTCTGAAGCACACATTCCTAGTTCAAGTCCCGATGCCATCCTCTCTTAGCCATTTTCAGAACTTAGTTTCCTCGAAAAGAGCCCTGGTGGCACAGTGGTTAAGCGCTCAGCTGCTAACCTGAAGGTTGGTGGTTTGAACCCACCCAGCAGCTCCACAGCAGAAAGACCTGGCTATCTCCTCCTGTAAAGACTACAGCCTAGAAAACCCTATGAGGCAGTTCTACTCTGTCAAATGGGATTGCTAAGAGTCAAAATCAACTCAATGGCATCTAACAACAACAGTTTCCTCAACTAACACAACAGGTTGGTTGTACTAAAGGACCTTTTTGAACCTTTCCTGCCCTTAGCAAGGAGACAACAGCTTGTAAATCTGACAGTCCTGGTTTGATCTGGAAGGTGAGGCCTTGGCGGTTTGCCCTCCCCCCAAACCCCATAATGCGGAAACGGGAGCCACCCTGCAAGTTTACTGGGAGCTCCCAAAACTCTGCTAGCTGTGAGCATGCTTTGCACTTCAGTATCCCTGGATGACGAAAACCGTTAAGCGTTCAACTGCTAGCCAAAAGGTTGGCAGTTTGAACCCACCCAGAGACGCTTCAGAAGACAGGCCTGGTGATCTACTTCCCTAAGTTCACGGCCTTAAAAATCCTATGGAGCTGTCCTACTCTGCACACATGGGGTTGACACGAGTCCGAATTGACTTGACAGCAACTAACAACAACAACGTCCCTACTGGGATGGATAATCCCCTCCCCCTGGCACAGGACTTCTGTGGAGACAGCATGGTGATTTCTGGATGCAGGGCCTGGCACAGGAGGCCCTCTGCAAACATGAGCTGGGCCTGACTCATGCCTCCTATCCATTCCCTTGCAGAAGCCCAGCCCTGGGTTGTGGCAGACAGGGACCAGGGAGGGAGAGGTGGTGAGGGAGCCT
This sequence comes from Dugong dugon, assembly GCA_030035585.1. Lineage (NCBI taxonomy): Eukaryota > Metazoa > Chordata > Mammalia > Sirenia > Dugongidae > Dugong > Dugong dugon. The sequence continues at coordinate 25,341,428 of CM057476.1, read as the reverse complement.
TGGAGGCCAGAAGCTGGGAGAGGCCACACCCAGTGCCCACCCGCTCCCCAGACCCTCCTTTCAAGCTGCAGCCTGCATGACAGCACATTTGGCTGGAATCTTTAAAAAAAAAAATTTCACAGAAAATGCAAATAACATGAGAAAACGAGCTGCAGATGGTGCCTGGCTTCCGAAAGAGTGCCGCCCAGCCGCCTCCCGATCCTGCTCCAGTGCCCCTCACATCTCCTCCCACCCGGCTGACCCACCCTGCCCCTCAGGAAGGATGTCCCAGAGGAGCCACTAAGTAGGGAGGGCCCAGCCTCCTTTCTCAGTAGGAGAAAGGAGGGAGAGCAGAGCTGCCCTGGGGACACCACGAGCATTTGATCTGATCAATTCCTGGGTGCTGGGACTGGCCCTGGGGACACCATGAGCATTTGATCTGATCCCTATGCCCTAAGAGGAAGGCAGAGACCCCCAAACTTCAGTGGCTTAGGGCAGTATTCTGAGCGAGACTACCCACTTCACCAACTCATCTCCTACCCGTTTCTGTTTCCCTCCGCTCTAGTCACCCTGGCCTGTTTGCTGTTCTTCACACACAAGCACTTCCTGCCTCAGGGCCTTTGCACTTGCCAGTTCCTCTGCCTGAAAGGTGCTTCCAAATGTCACCTCTTCAAAAGACCTTCTCTGATCACCCAATACAGAGTAGCAATCACCCCTTATTCTTTATTAAAGCACCCAATTTAAGTCCTTCATAACTGTTTTCACAATTAATAACAATGTATCAGTTTATGTTACCTGTTCATTGGCAGGACCAAGTTAGCTTATTCATCAGTGTTTCCCTGGGACTCAGCACAATGCTTGGAACTTGGAGGGGCTCAAATATTTGTAGGAGGGAGGAATAGAATGTTCCTTGCTTGAGGGCTTAAAGAAACCAGGAAAGGGACATCTCAGGAGGGTTCTGAGGATGAGTAGGAGTTTACGAGGTCCACAGTGGGAAGGAAAGAGGTAATAAAGGCAGAAAAAGCAGGGAGATATGAGCATGCAGACTGTGCAGTGTGGCCTGGTAGTTCAAGGCCCATTTGGTGAGCTTCAAATGACCCGAGCTTAATCCCAGCTCATCCATTCACAATGACCTTGGGCGAGTTACATCAGTTCTTTAAGCTCTCTGTAAACCGATGCGTTTGAGGTGAGGATTAGGTGAAAAGATGCACAGGCTTGGCGAAGTGCTGGACACACAGCCAGGTGGATAAAGAAAGCAGCTGACGTTTTCATGCAGGGTCTCAGCTAAAGGGCTTCCCAGGCCCCAGGTGTCAGAGAGAGAAAAACTTGTCTCGTTTTCTTCCACCTTCAGAGAAAGAAGGAAGGTAGGGAAGAAGGAGGGAGAGAGGAGGGAGGAACGAAGGCAGACTGACACATCTAGGCCATGAGCATGGCCATCCAGAACTTCTTCAGCTCCTCACCAAGAGCCCAGTTCCGAGGAGAAATCTTGGCTAGGGGCCTGGCCCAGAAAACTGACAGGATAAGGGGTGACAGTGGAGTCACAGGACTCCTGAGCATCTCCTTGGGAGGCTCTGGATCAAACCTCCACCTCTGCCTTTTCAAGGTTCTAGGCTTTGACAGTGTTTCCCCAAAACCCTTTCTAACTGCTAAGCCTCTTCCTGGAATGCCCTTTCTCTGTTTCTCTAATTTGTTGAAACTCAGCAAATTTACAGTCCATCTCCAGTGACACTTTAGTCTATGCTGTCGCTGATGACCCATCCGCTGGCCACTAAGCCAGGGACATTCAGAGTCGTGGCCTCTGGCCTCAGGCTCTGGAAGTTTCTGGAAAGTGTGTTTAGGCTTGAAATGGAGGGCCTACCAGACTAGGAGTCCCTGGGTGCTGCAAACAGTTAACAGGTTGAGGGCTAACCGAAAGGCTAGAGGTTCAAGTCCACCCAGAGTTGCCTTGGAAGAAAGGCTTGGTGATCTACTTCCAGAAAAATCAGCCACTGAAAACGCTATGGAGCACACTTCTACTCTGACACATGTAGGGTCGCCTTGAGACAGAGTCAACTCAATAGCAGCTTGTTTACTGGCCCACCAGACTGGAAGTTCTTCAAGGGCCAGGGACAACTCAGTCTTGCCTGACACATAGTAGGTACTCAACTAGCATTTGTTGAATGAATAAATAAGCAATGTTTGAACTACAGGAGGCAGGGGAATGATCAGCCTCTGAAAACTCAATCCCACTTCCGCTCCTTGCCAACATCACATTCCTGTGAGGTAAACCTTATCTCGAATCTAACCATGGGGAAACTGAGGTCCCAGGAGGGCCTGGTTTGGCCATCTGTGACCTTGTTTTAGTTCTGCCTCATTCTGTGACTCAGTTTCCCCATCAGTAAGGAAAACAGTGCTCTTAGAACAGAGCTGGCTTCATGAATGTGCTACTCACCCAGGGCCCCATACTCACAAGGGCCCTGCAGCTGGTTTAATGTTTTGCTGTTGAGGTCTTGAAATTCTTAATCGTTTTACCTTTAGATGTTTTTGTAGGTGAAGTCCAATAGGACAATGGAGCATGCACTAAAGCAGAGAAGATACATGCTTTGTGTGTGTACACGGCTGGTCCCTGCCACCTCATTCCCATATAGTTTCCATGATGCTCCATGAGCATGGAATTCCAGTGGTTCCAAGCAGGTTACATCTAAGACTAAGGGAAGCGGGGGTACACTGAAAGCCCCAGGAGGCCCCACTTTCGATCCAAACTTACTTTGAATACAGAAAGAAGGAAATCGCATTCTAGGAAACACGAACAACCTATCACGTCCTTTCTTACTTGTATCTACTCACACTGAAAACGATGACAGAGAAAGAAAGGGGGAGATAGGGCAGCCCGTGTTTCCTTTTCCTCACCCATCAGTAAGTGCAAGGTAGAGAGTGTTCGTGGATCGTGCATGCGCTGAGAAGTACAATAAACAAGAGTTGAGTTCACGTTGAACAGCGTTTTCACCGTTCCAGTAAGACCGAAATATACATATGTGTACTGATTACAAATACAAATTGTGATTTCAGTGAGCCCACGTAAGAGTTAAACGCTCTTATATTTGCACTTAAAACTGGCATTGTATAATATAAAGATGAGCAGTAAAATTCATGTTCATTAAAAATTTTAATTTGTCATTGCTTAGAATGATATTAATTAGCGACTTTAAAAAAAAAAACAAAAACATGACAAGTCAAGATAAAGACCGTGGAAGAAAGGAAAAAGAATTCTATTCTAGTACCTTTTTTTCCTGCTTTTTGAACAAGGGGTGCCGTATTTTCATTTTGCACTGGGCACCGTAAATTCTGTGGCCAGCCAGCCCTGGAATGGCAAGAAGCCCTTGGGCTTCGGCCCCCACCTGAAGCTGGGCTGGTCACCCACCTCCTCTCCCACTGCAAGGGGTCAGCAGTCACCAGGACTAGGCAGCTGGTAGTTGGGAGACCTTCTCGATTTGGGGTTAAGCACCTGTCCCAGAAGTCAGAATTCCAGACCCACGTTTGGATGTCAAGTCATTGTTGTTGTTGTGTGCCATTGAGTCGATTCTGACTCATAGCGACCCTATAGGATGGAGCAGAACTGCCCCACAGGGTTTCCAATGCTGTAATCTTTGCGGAAGCAGACTGTCACATCTTTTACCTTCAGAGCGGCTGGTTGATTCGAACTGCTGACCTTCGCATTAGCAGCTGAGCACTTAACCACTGTGCACTAAGGCCCAAGGTCCTGAGGTCAAGTCAGAGGGTCTGAACTGAGGCCTCTGTGGTCTTTTAACCATGCCCCTCCCCAAATGGTACAGCTTCTTGGAAGTGGGGAAAAGCCCTATTCCAAACCCCAGAGAGAAAAGCCACTAGTTTTCAGGGGTTGGGCAGCTAGGGGTGCCGTCCATAGCCGTCTGTTCAGAGATTCAGTCCTTCCAGAAGCCTCCCAGGGGGGCTCATTAAGCCCACTTACAGCTGAGAAAACAGAGATTTCAGAGGCAACCTGGCTTGCCTAAGGTCACAGGTTGAGCTGGAGGTTTGGTAGGATTCGAACCCAGGCCCATCAGACACCTCCAATGTCCCACACAGCACTCCTCCAGTCTCAGGCTCTGGGGACCACAGTAGACCCAGGTCCTGCCTCATCCAACTGCAGGCACCAGTGCTGTTTCCCCATCTGCAAGCTGCTCACAACGACAACGTCCACCTCAGAGACCGTTCACCTCCACCTTTAACACAATAAACCAGTTGCTGTCAAGTCAACCCCAACTCATGGTGACCCCACATGTGTCAGAGTGGAGCTGTGCTCCACAGGGCTTTCAGTGGCTGGTTTTCAGAAGCAGATACCAAGCCTTTCTTTCAAGGTGCCTCTGGGTGGATGACAGCCTCCAGCCTTTTGGTTACCAGTGGAGTGTGTTAAGGAATGTACTAACCCGTTTGCACCTCCTTAACGCAAAATGGGAGGAGATTCTAAGAAAGCATGGGCATTGAGGGCAGACTGAAACAAACAAACAAACCCATTGCCATCCAGTCGATTCCGACTCTTAGTGGTCCTGTAAGGACAGAGTAGAACTGCCCCCATAGAGTTTTCGACGCTGTAAATCCTTACAGAAGCAGACTGCCATGTCTTTCTCCCGCATAACGGCTGATTCGAAACACCGACCTTTTGGCTCAAATCCCAGCTACATCAGTCCTTAGCTTCTGACCATGGGCAGATCCTCCCCCTCCAAACATCACCTCCTCATCTGTAAATAAGGTTTGACGATTCCACGAACCCCTGGTACACGTAGATGCAGGTGTAGACGTCACCCCCCACACCCTGGTGTAAGCTCCACTGGCATGGACTTTGCTTTGCTCCCTGTTGGTTCCCATGGATCTGAAGCGAATTCTGACATGTGGCAGATGCGCAATAAATACCTGCTGAATGAACGAGTGATTGAATGATAGCAGGAAAGGATCCACTCTCTTATCTGCAAGCCTGAAATCCAAAACTGCTGTAAAATCCCAAACTAACTGGGCAGCAAAGCCTGCCTGAAGGGTCTTTCTTTATCCCACCTAATGTGAGCATTCTGTTGGCTTCCTGTATTTAATTGTGCCTTCTCCCCTGTTGGGGGTGGGGGGTGGTTACCGAGCACATGGTATAGATCCCACCTTGCCTACCTTTCTAAGTTCTCACCAATTCTGGATTTGGAGACATTGCTGGCTCCAGAGTGTTGGGTACAAGATAGTGGCCTCTGTATCTACAGCAATAATATTCAGCCTCAAACATTATAAATATAACAGTTGTGGGTCATAACCAGCCACCTGTGACTGAGCCCTGAGTATTCCCATCTCACAGATGAGTTAACTGAGGTTTCCAGAGACACCAGGGTTGTGTAGGACTTGGGTGGCAGAAGCAGGATTTGGACCTCATCCCCAGGGGCTCCAGCCTTGTCAACTCTTGTCAGCTGCTCTACCCTCCCCCTTTCCCCCCTCCAGCCCTCTGCCCAGCCTTGGCGCCTCAATGAGCCCTTTGTCCACTGAGGGGCTCAGAGTTCCTGAGGGTCCCTCCTTGGTTGGCTGGGACAAAGGCACAGAGGGGTGGGGGCTGCTTGGGGTAGCCAGCAGGGGCTCCGGAGGCACTGGCCAGGAAGAATGTGCTTCTGTGGGTGGGATTCCTGTGGGGTCAGTCTCCCCCGACCCGTTGGGAGGGGCCATAATCGTGGGGACAAAGGCAGTGGCCACACCATGGGCTCACGCTGATCCAGGCGGCCCCAGGATCCGGCCCCCACCCCACCGACCTGACAGAGGGCGTCGAGTTCCCACCTCCCCGGGGGAGGGGAGGCTGCCAGGAGCCCCATTCCCAGCTCAGGCCCTCAGCCCCTTCTCAGGGAGGCACAAACAGCAGGAGTCTCCTCCTCCTCCAGCCTGTCCTCCTAGATTCCTTAGCTCACAGCATCCAGAGGACTAGAGAGGAGCTGGCCCAGCCTGTCCTGGGAGGCGAACGGCGCATTTATCCAGCGCTCACTGCATGTCAGCACAGAGTAGGGTAGGGAGAGCAAAAATAACCAGGTCCCTCAGACCCTGAAAAACCCAAGTTGGGCCATGCTCTGCTACTAGCCAGCTGTGTGGCCTCGGGCAAGCAGCTTCACCTCCTCAGCCTCGTTTGTATCATCCAGCGAGGGCTGCCTATGATTCAGTTGAACCGTCACAGACCTGGGAGGGGAAGCTGCCACCGATGCCCAGTGACCTCTGTCAAGCGGCCTCACCTTTCTGTGCCTCAGCTTCCTCCTCTGTGAAATGGGATTGATAATACAGTCTGCCTCCTGTAACTGTTTTGTGATTCATCAAGTTTTCCAAAATGCTTAGAATAGGCCCCGGCACCGCACAAGCGTTTCATATTATTGTTAATTAGTAGTACCTTCATTTGGCAAAGGGGAAAACTGAGGCACAGGATCAGAGTCTGAGCCATCAGCTTGTACCCCCAGACTCAAATTCCATGCCTCCTTTCACTAACCCCAACAGCACCCAGTGGATGAAGAGCATTGAGCAAGAAAGAGGGAGCCACCAAAAGCCCCTTTCATTCAGCCCATGTCTAGTGAGGACCTACTGTATGCCAGGCCCTATTCCAGCTGTTAGGGATACTGAGGTGAAAAAAAACAAATTTCTACCTGTGTGGAACTGCCCTTCTCCCCAGTTACCTTGGAGCTGAATGTTGGGACAAGGGACAGTTAGTGCGAGGCAGACAGTGTATTTGGTTCTAACCCCTGCTTTGTGGCTGACGTGCTGTGTGACCGTGAACAAGACACTCGATTCTCTGAGCTTCAGTTTCCTCATGTGGAAAACGGAGAGATAGAGTAGTATTTCTCAGAGTCTAGGGCAGGGTGGCACACAAGTGTCCAAATTGGGCCTTAAGTGATTCCCAGCCTCCTGGCAATTTAAGTCGCTTCCTTTTCAGCTCTTTGCAAGCCTTTCTATTACTAGAAGGAGAAAGTCTCAGTTCAGTGGTACTAGGTCTTTAACATCTCTCTCAAACATGTTAATCTCATTTTCCAACAAACAGAGCAGGCATCAGGCTGAGGACCTTTGGCGGGCAATAATGACACTGCCATGTTTTCAAGGTGTTTATTTTAGGATTGTGGTTGCTAGTTGCTGTCAAGTCAGCTCTAACTCATGGTAATCCCACAAGTACGACAGAAGGAAATAACGCCTGGTCCTGTGCATCTTCATGATTGTTGGTATGCACAAGTCCATCATCACGGCCATTACGTCAATCCATCTCATTGACGGTTTCCCTCATCTTCACTGGCCCTCCACTTTACCAAACATCATGTCCTTCTCCAGCAATTGGTCCCTGCAGATGACGTGTCCAAAGTAACCAAGTCAAAGTCTCAGACAATGTTTTGTTGTGATCCATAGGGTTTTCGCTGGCTAATTTTTGGAAGTAGATCACCAGGCCTTTCTTCCCAGTCTGTCTTACTTGGGAAGCCCTGCTGAAATCTGTCAACCATGGGTAACCCTGTTGGTATTTGAAATACTGGTGGCATAGCTTCCAGCATCATAGTAACATTCAAGCCACCACAGAACAACAAACTGACAGACGGGTAGCGGTTTTTCATACTATCTTTGAAATCAAGTATGTATTTTACACTTACAGGACATCTAAATTTGAGCCAACAATTAAAATGCTCAAGAGCCGCATATAGCTAGTGGCAAGCATATTGGACAGTTCAGGTCTAGACACTTAGTGGGCACTTACTGTATGCCTGCCTCACCCCCTCCATATTCTCAGTGTCCAGCACACAGTAGCTACTGTGAGCGAGGCATTGTGCCACACCCTCCACCTGCTGACCTCAGTTGAGCCTCACAATATCCTTACGAAGGGGTCGTTACTGTGACCAATCTCCCCACTTTACAGATGAGAAAATTGAAGTGCAAAGAGGTGAGGCATCAGCTCTGGACCCTGTGCTATGGCCCACCCACTCATCCACCTCAGGAATCTGAGGCCCACCCTAGGGGGAGCCCACCTACCAGAGTGACCTTAACAAACTCCAGTTGAAGGCTCTACTGGACCCAGAGAGGAGGAGCCATCTTTACTTCCCCACCCCCTCGCTTCTCTTTCTCTCCTAAGCACTGACTCATCTCTGACTGTAGTCCTTGCTGTAAATGCCTTAAAAACACAACGTGATCGTGGAATGAGGCTTTTGGAAACTTGTAATCCTGAGTTTGAGTTAGCTGAGGATTGGTCAGAAGTTTGTGGCTCAAGGCTTGAGGGCATAGGGCCACAGATGTTCAAGTTTAAGGGGCCTTGGGCCACCATATCCTCACCACCAAGGGACCATCATGGTACCACCCACCGTAGAGAAGGAAAAACTGAGGCCCAAACCGACCTCTCCCCAAGATGTAGTTGGCATTACTCAGTCCAGAATCTTCCTCCAGAGAACACTACCTCCTCTGAGGCTATAAAAATGAAATTCTCTCCACACTCACCCACCATGGATCAATGGCACACTACCCCAGTGTCCGGCACTCTGTGTGGGGCTGGACAACCTGCCACCCTCCTAACCCAAGCTGGGCCAAGGTCCCAGGCTGCCTCTGGCCCTCGGCCCCCAGAATTGTCAACCCTAGGTGGAAGAGGTGGCCATTCTGAGGTATGAGATGGGACATCTTGTTGAGATGGGACATCTTGTTAAGATGGTGTTTCTCTGTAAATATGGAGAGACCTGGCCTGTGAGGTGGACCAGCCTCTGCTGGACCCCTGCCTGGTCCTCCCCAGGCCCAATCTACACCCTAATGTTGTGGTCCCCATGTCTTGTGTTCCTACCCATCCCCAGTGATCTGCCAACCCATGGTCCTTTTGGTTCTTGGGACCCCTCATGCATAAACACATTCATTCATTCATTTATCCATTCCACTCCAATCTGAGGTGTCCCAGATGCCCGTACTCAGCTTCAGGCCAGCCCAGGAAGCTTCCATTAACTGCTCTGTTAGCATCTCAGGGGTGGAATCATTGCAGAGACGTATGTGGACCTGTGTGCTCTATTTGCCCCGACACTGAAGGGCCTGCTTCAGTTCTCAATTTTGCCGCATCTTCCCACTTCAAGCTGGCATTGGGCTCATCTACAGTAGCCCTGAGCTGGGAAAGAAACTGCACCTGTTACAAGGATGTGTAAAGTAAGATTTCAAAGGTTCTGATTCAGTAGTCTAGAGCAAGGCCAGAAATCTGTGGTTAACAAGCATCCTTTAGGCGTTTCTGCTGCTGCGGTCCTGTGGAGGTGAAGGGTCAAAGAGAAGGGGCAGGGGAAGTTTCTGCCACAGTCTCAAGCCCAAGGCTGTAGATGTGTTTACAGGGGCCAAAGAGTAGCGCTCACAGTAACGCTTCAAGCTAGATGATTTGTTCCATACTAGAGACAAGAAAACAGAGGCTAGGGTTAAACCACTTACCCAAGCCCATGTCTATTAAGCGGGGAGGCAGATTCAACCCAGTCAGCCCAACTCCAGAACACTGTCAGCTCCACCATGGTCCAATGATGACGATGACAATATTAACAGCTTACCCATAAGGAGCCCTCCACACACACTGCCTCCTATATCAACCCCACATGCTAGACCCATTTCACAGATGAGGAAAGGGAGGAGCCGAGAAGCTACGTGGCTTGCAGGATGTTACCAAACTCACCTAGTAAAGCTGAGATCTGAAACTGGATGTTGATAACGTGAAAGAATAACCACCACATAACACGGTCACCTGGCAGCCTTCCCTTACCATCTCCTTCTTTCACCAATCAGATACCAGGGTTCTCAGCCCAGGGTGATCTTGCCCCCAGGGGACATTGGGCAATATCTGGAGATATTTTTGGTTATCACGACTGGTAGGGGAGGAGGGGTTCTGCTGGCATCTAGTGGGTAGAGGCAAAGGATGCTGCTAAACATCCAACAATGCACAAGACAGCCCCCACAACAAAGAATGATTCAGCTCAAGATGCCAAGGCTGAGAAACCCTGAGGTCAACTGACTTAAAACAACATGAACACATGCATGAGCGTGCGCGCGCGCGCACACACACACACACACACACACACACACACACGCACGCTACCGACCTACACCCCCATTCCCCATGGGAGCCATGGTGGTATAACAATTAAGGGCTCTACTGCTAACCAAAAAGGTTCATGGTTCAAATGCACCCAGCGATCTGCTTCCATAAAGGTAACAGCCAAGGAAACGCTATGGGGGAGTTCTACTCTGTCACATGGGTTCACTATGAGTCAGAATCAACTCGATGGCACCCAACAACAACAACAGAAAAGAAAAAAGTGGAGAAAAACATAAAGCAAGCCCCACCCACAAAAGTACCACAGTCACCATTAACGTCATATTTATTGTTATTTAGCTGCTCAGGAAAACATATACAGGTATATACAATATGCATGAATACAGAAGACTGTGCTTTACATATTTTTTTTAAAAAAAGAAAGAAAAAAAATAACACTCAATTTCGTGAGCTATTGTCACAGTCTTCCAACCAAGCATTTCAGAAATGAATTTTTTTTTTTTTTAAAGAGTCAAAAAAGGTTACAGGATTGCTTAACACACAGCAGAGTTAAGTTTTCATATTTTACATGTGCAATAAACGTTTTCATTTCCTTTCCAGAAGACTTTGCTATGCAGTACCGCTTACCAGTGTTTGGAGTCTCGTGTGCTGGGTGTGTTTTTAATTTGCTTTGATTCTTCCCATTAAACCAAATTTTATGAAATAACATCCTTTTGCTTAAGGCTATTTTTAAAGCTGTTCCATTCTGGGGTCGTGGGGAGTGAGAACATTGAAAACGTCAGGGGTTTCCGAGGTTGCTAGGACCATGAGCTGATGATGGCCAAATGGTGATGGACTCAATGCTGGGCAAGTGAAAGGCAGAAGTCGGGACACCACGCTCCCCAGCCTTAAGCAATTAAGGAGAAATCATTCCTGTTTCCAAAATAAAACAGTGATGCTCTCAAACAGCTGTACATTGGGGAATCAGAAGGGGCGTTGAATTTTGCCTAGAATATGGCCGATTCCCCCACAGTCAATGGCGGGGGAAATTTCCTCTCCTTTTCTTTCATTGGGTAGCAGAATGCCAGGAACCACATCAGCACACACCTTCTTGCTGAGAAATCCATGCCACCTGTGGGCCGAGGTCTGCCGCTGGTCAGACTGTCCGGTTAAGAACTACAGACCGTCCAAACACAGACCCAAGCCCAAAGGGCTGACCAAAGGAAAGAAGAGGCAGAAGAAGGGGGAAGAGTGAGGTTTTTCTGGACGCTCTTCTCCTTCGGCTGAAAAGTTCCTTGAAATCAACACTGGGGCATTGTATGAGGAGCCCAAACTTTGGGTGCCTGGGGAGAAAGGGGGGCTTCGAATGGAGCATTCAGTAACAAAAGTTTAAATAAAATCTCAGAGTCATTGATCTGGTTGAAATGAGATCAGTCACTTCTTGTCTGACCCACCCTGGAATCTACAGGTCCCCCACCGCCCCCATGAGCCATCAAAGCCTTTTGGAGACATCAATTGCACCCAAAGGTGCCTGCCCCTACTAACGCTGGGAACAGGCCTCGACCGGGCCCCTGAGCCCTCCTCCCGCAGCCCTGCTCATCCAGCCACCCCCTCATCTCTGCTCCAAAGGAGAAGTTATTCCTTCGTGAGATGTGTGGGACGCGGCTCCGGGTTTGCAAAAGGTGAGATTAAATCAAAAGGGGGGTGGGGGGTGGGGAATTCCAGGGTTTGAAAAATAAAAGGCCCAGAAAGTCAAGTCATTACTTCTATTCCCTTTTTCCTTTCTCTATCCCTCAGGAGTCTGCAAACCTCTACAAAACAAATATACCAGGTTCTGAGGTCGGGGGCTTTACAGGCTGAGCCCAGGGGATCCTTCGCGAGAAGAGCCCCTCGAAAAGTGCTGGCTGAGGCTTCATTCCTCCCAGGGACGGGTGCCTCCGCGGACTGCCCAGGTTGGGGTGGAATGAGAAAGGTGGGGGAGATACACCCAGAACCTCCTTCTTCCCCAGCGCCGCCTGGCCTGCAACAGCTGTCAGGAAAGGTCAAGGGCCAAGAATTCATCCTCCCCCCAACTTCAGGGCTTGAGACGGGAGCCAGAAGCTCCCAGAGACTCCCCAAGCTGGACGGGCACCATGCCCCGTGCAGACCAAGGCTGCTCGGTATTGTGTGAAAATTCAGAGCCCAGGCATTTGCACGGAGGCCCAGAAAAGAGGAGAAAATACCACTGCCGAACATTCCAGCTCCGTCCCACAGAGCCGGAGGGCCTTGTCGTCACCTCACTCTGGAGAGGCACCGTTTCCAGCAGAAGAAGCAAGAATGGAACCGAAGGCTGTGCGTGTGTCTGGAGGAACGAAAATATATCTATTTTTTTAGGGAACAGACAAAACCAAGTCCCAGGCAGAATACCTAAGGGGGGCATTCATTGTTTGGCTCCTGGCTGACTGATGACAGTTGGGTGTCAATATATAATATTGTGATGACAATTTGACTTTCACCCGGCAATATTCCAGAACTACTATTCTCCAGGATTTCCATTTTAATAAGCAGTGAACAAAGGAAAAAAAAAAAAAAAAGCGCGGCGAGTCGGGGTGGGGGGAGAAAGCAGAAGAATCAAAGAGAATAAAAAAGGAAAGCAACTCTTGTCTTATTATGAAATAACAATACTTGGACATACAGCAGCATGAAAATAAAAAAAGGAAAGAGGTCATCTAAAAAAACGTATGCCAAGATACAGAAACATGAGGAATTATCTAGCAGGAAAAAGGCTTAAGCAAAAGTTTGCTAACTGCAGAAGGGTTAACACTGGTAACATACTGTGGCAGACAAGTTTCTTTTTTAAAAAAAAATTTTGAGGTGTTCCCCCGCCCCCCCTTTAAATTAACCCTTTCCGGTCCATTAGCCACTAAGCAGGTACCAACCTAGGAAAAAAATCATCCACTCAGCAATAGTGGCCCTTTCAAATGAACAAGGGGTTGGGGGTCAGGCTGGGAGAGGGAGTGGGGGAGAGAGGAGGAGAGGAGGGGAGGACTTGGTGGGGGAGGGGTATTTCTTGCTGATTCAAGTCAGGGCAGCCACGAATGTCCCGAATCTGTTGGAGATGTCGGAGTGCAGGGACCGCCAGGTGGGCACGGAGGTGCGGGCCTTGGCATCGCCTACGTCGTCTGTGCAGTGGACAGACAGGCACTGCAAGTGGCTGCCGGGCTGGGTCGCCAAGGCCTTGTTCGCGGGGAGGTCGTGGGCTGCCAAGAAAGAAGGAAGAGAGGGCGTTAGTGGCAAGCTCAGCGCTAAGAGGGGCAATAATGGGGGGGAGGCGGTATGGAGTGGCAGAGGCAGTATCCAGGCCCACTTTTCATGGCTAGAGATGGTCTGAGGGGCTATAGAAATGCTTGGTTCAAATTCCACTGCTGTTGCCGCTGACTTGGCTGAGAGGCTTCCACTAAGGGAAGATCCCCTACTGGGCCTCCATTTCCACCTTGGGTGATAGGAGAGTTGGGCAGGATAAACTCAGGGTCTGCCCATTTCTGATGGATCAGGGTTCTGGGAGACATTTCAAGTGTGGGAGAGATGAACCAGACCACAAGTAGGTGGGGGAAGGAGGGGCATCTAAACTGGGTGTTGAAGGATGTGTAGGAGTTTGCTAGATGCAGTGAAGTGGTAGATGGCAGGCTTGTTCTCTTTCACCCTCCTGACAGACATTTGCTGAGGGCCTGCTATGTGCTGGGGACATCCTCAAACAGTGCCAAACCACACACCAACCCCAGGAGGTAGAGATGCACATCTCCACTTTCAGAAAACTGGGACTAAAGAAGGGAAATGACTTGTCCCAAGTCACACTGTAAAAAATATGCAGCACCCTCCTCAGAGGAGCAGGGAGGGTGGAGAAAGCACCTGTAGGTACCCAGCTCAGCACAGTTGGAGGGTGGCAGGGGCCCCACAGTACCCCAAACCTTGGCTGGGAGTGCTTCCCCAACACTCCCCTTTCGGCCCCTTCCCGGCCCAAGCAGGCTCCACCTCTCCTTGGCGGACAGAGGCCAAGATTCAATCAGGGCAGCTTCGAGGGGAGGGGGCGCAGGAAGGGAGGGGCACTGTAGGGTATCTGTCTTTCACTCCCTCCTACCCTCTGAGCCTGGACGTCCAGTCCTTCATTTTATAGATGAGGAGCCCAAGGCCCAGAGAAGCACAAAAACCTTCCCGGGGTCACACAGCTCCAACCTGAGGGCCGAGAGACTTGACTTCTAACCACCCAAATGTCCACCAGTCCCATAGACTTCCTCATGAGGGTCAATGAGGCCATTAATATGTATGAGGGTGTTTGTGTAAACTGTAAAGTGCTGTCCTCATGAGGACAGAGGGGGAAGTGCTCAGGGCAGTGAACACAGAGTCTGGACTCCCCAACCAGACCAGTGCCCTTGCCCATCTCCAGCTGTTGCATGAAGGGACTCTGGGTATTGGGTAGGGGGGAGTTTATTCCTCCCTCATACTCTCAATGAAAATCCTCTCAGTTTTCTTCTCACTCAGTCACAGAACACCAAGAACACCTCAGATCACAGTGGTGTCTGTGTTAGATGCCCTTGAGGGGATGGGACTCTGACAACCGTTCACACTTTAGTGTGAATTAGACTAGAAGAGTGGCTGGGCTAAACAAAGACAAAGGGGAGGACTTCACTCCTCATAGCTGCTGGTAGTAAGAACTGGGAGTTCTGAAACAGGGAAGGAATAGAACTGTTATTTTGAAGGGCTTCTAATTCATTGCTGCCAAGTGTATACTGGTTCCTTTCTCAGACCAACTATGTATTCTCTATTCTCATTATTCCTCTTTGTTGGAGCCTGACTCTCAGAGAGAAGAGGTGCCTTTCCCAAGGTCACACAGCCAGAAAGGTGCAGAGCAGGGTTTGAAGATGGGCTGGTGGTGAATATCTGACTCCACAGAAGTCAGAAAAGCTGAAATTGAAGGTGGGGGGCCCAGCTCCAGCTGAGGGAGACACCCAGATACTGAAATCCATGACCGACCCGCCCTCCTCAGCGTGCCTTGTGCAGGCCCAGCCAGGAGCCACCCGCCCGCCCCACCCACTGGGATTAAGTGGAAGGCCTCCCCCAGGAGCTGAGCCACAGCCTGCAGAGAAAATTCTCCCAGAGGGATGGGCCCAGGCAGCCACTAACTGGGCTTGGGGCCCCCACCCTGGAGCCTGAGACTCCCAGTTTTGGGACCTGCATGCTAAGAGGAACCAGGCTGGGGAGGAAGTTTGCCTCCTTTGCACCTTCTCTCATTCATTCACTTAATAAGCCTTTATTGAGGCCCTACCATGTGCCTGACTACTAGCTGAAAGGTTGACCGTTCAAACATACCCAGAGGCACCTTGGAAGAAAGGCCTGGTGATCTGCTTCCGATAGGTCACAGCCTTGAAAACCCTATGGAGCAGTTCTACTCTGCACACATGGGGTCCCCATGAGTTGGAATCAACTCAAAGGCTACTAACAACAATAACTATGTGCTGGGGGTGGCGCTAGCCCTGTGGACCCGGCAGGAAACAAGACAGGCATGGTCCCACCCTCTGTGGAGCTGATGGTGAGGGCCGGAGAGAGTGTCATAGCACTGTTCCTCAGGAATCACACACTGGAGCTTGAATCCTAGCCCCAGCACTGTGCAGCAGGGGGTCCACCACATTCCCTCTCTGAGCCTCAGTTTAATCATTGGTAAAATGGGGATAATGCCATCACCC
Source organism: Dugong dugon (assembly GCA_030035585.1). Lineage (NCBI taxonomy): Eukaryota > Metazoa > Chordata > Mammalia > Sirenia > Dugongidae > Dugong > Dugong dugon. The sequence continues at coordinate 25,325,723 of CM057476.1, read as the reverse complement.
TTGGGACCTCGCGATGGTCTGGCACACAGAGGGAGCCCCAGGCAGGGCTGCTGAGACTGTCATTAGTATCTGAGGGGCCAGGGTAAAGTAGGGGTAATTGCAGGAGGCCCCCAAAGCCATTGTAAAGCAGCCCCCTTTCCAAGGACTGATCAGGTGGGCATGCTTCTGCCCATGAAATTGGAGACTTTGCCCCATTTTATGGAAGGGGAAACTGAGGTTTCAAAGCGAAACCTAGAAGTGGTGGAGCTGGGATTCTATACCAGCTCTCTCTGCCAATGTTGCATCCAGGGCTTCCTGGGGAGAAGGTACCCCCACCCCGCCCCCCAGGAAGCCCAAGGATCAGATTCAGGGCCCCCAAGCAAACAGCAGGCCCTGGATTCTAGTAAAAACTGACCTGTGGCTCTTGAGCCCAAGCTTGTCTCACTCCCAGCAACATCCCACTGCTTAATCTCCCTGAAAGGAATTTTATTCCAAGCACTGCAAGACTGGCGTGGGAGGGCCTTAGTACTTGCCAGAGAGAAATTGGGAAAAGGTGTTTCTTACTTTGCTTTACAAGAACTATCTCAAGGAGCCAACACCACAATACTTGTGCCCATTTTACAGATGAGAAAACGGAGGCTCAGGGGTGTGCGATCCTTGCCAAAGGTCACACAACTAAAGAGACAAGACTGAGACCCAGAAGGGTTTGACCTAAAGCCTGAGCTCCTGACACCTGTCTTCTTGCACCGTTGCTGCAAACAGCAGGAAGGTGAGCGACATTGCTGGGACAGGTGTCCCTGGGTGGTGCAAACGGCTAAATGCTCCACTGCTAATTGAAAGGTTGGAGGTTGCAGTCCACCCAGCGGTGCCTCGGAAGAAAAGCCTGATGATCTACTGCTGAAAATTCAGCCACTAAAAACCTACGGAGCACAGTTCTACTCTGACACACAGGGGGTCACCATGAGTTAAAATCGACTCCATAGCAACTGCAATGCTGGGACAGGGACTGGGGGATTTGCCTGGGAGCTGGGTTTGCTATGTGATGGTTACAGAGAGACCCAAGTGGCCATATTCCCTAAAGATGTTTTTATTCCCAAGTTACAGACAACTGATAAACTCTTCTTTGGGGTGGATGTTATGAAGGCGTGCCAGGCACACAGCTGAACATTTCCATGTATTATCTGATTTCACCACCCCCCAACAAACCCAGCATCTGGGTGACCCTCTTCCCACTTTTGAGGGGGAACCTGGGGCTCAGAGAGGGTGAGGGGTTGGCCCCCCATCACAGACCACAAACGCAGGGCTCCCCAGCCTCTGCCTCTGACAAGCAAGAGAGCCAGACTGGCTGGTATCCACAGAGAAGATTTTTCAAAAAGAATATTATTCTCTGGTTCTTGACAACCCAAGCATGACCAAACTCATCCTCCTCCCGTCGGATTCATTCCAGCTGGGGGGACCCAACACGCCCTGGGACCGCGGTTCCCTCAGGCTGCCGAGTCGCTGCCGATAAATCAGTCCCACGGAAGCTGGCCTCAAGTCAGGGCCTGCCCAGCTCGGGGAAGAGGCCCACAGTCCCCCACACCAGGACCGGGTGATAAGCCCCCCTCCCGAGCTCGCAGGGTGGGTGAGGGGGCCCTGGAGTGATTCAGCGCCCGGCACTGGCAGACACCACGGAACCCGGCCAGTGTTGTCATTTTTTCCGCTCCGTGAGGTGTCTGTCTCCCCCATCAGACTGCGGCTGCTGCATGGGGGTGGTGCAGATCTGCTCAGTGCTGCCTTTGCACATAGCAGGCACTCAGGCAGGGTATGGGGCCTGTGCACTGCTGTGAGTGACCCTCATCCCTATTTGACAGATGGGAACACTGAGGCCCGGAGGATTAGGGAGCTGCCCAGGTCACCAGCTCTTGACCCAGCCCTCTCCTTTCAGCACTGGTCAGGCGGAAGTCAGGTCCCGGATTCCCCATATGTGAGCATCTTACCCATCTCGACCCCTGCCCATCTACTGCACCTCCGTTTCCTCATGGACAGGTTTCAGCAGAGCTTCCAGACTAAGGCAGACTAGGAAGAAAGGCCTGGTGATCTACGTCAGAAAATCAGCCAAGGAAAACCTTATGGATCACAACAACATTTTCTGACTCACTTGCTTTGGACACATCATCAGGAGGGATAGATCACCGGAGGAGGACATCGTGTTTGGAGAAGTAGAGGGCCAACAAGGGCGAGGGTGACCCTCGGTGAGATGGATGGGCGCAGCAGCCGCAACAATGGCCTCGAACATGCCGGCAGTCATGAGGATGATCAAGCAATGCTCTGTTCTATTGCACATAAGGTTGCCATGAGTTGGAGTCAAGTTGACAGCATCTCTCTATCATCTTTCAGTCTAGCCTGGAGTGGTAATTGCTGGCCGGTGGGACTAGCTCAGAGCGGCTCGGGGGGACCTCAGGACAGAAAGGGCTGCTGCTGCTGTGCCTGTGGGGATCAGTCCCAGAGACTGGGGCATCGTCATCTCGAAAGGGACCCCGTGTGTGCCTCGCCCGATGCAGACACACAAGGGGCCGAGGTGAGGGGTCTGTGGGTCACGGGATGTGACAGGCATGCCTCCCAGCAAGGAAGCGCCACACAGCAGCTTTGAAGGACAACCCCTATTGGTCAGGACAGACCAGTTCACTCCCACACGGGCCGCCCTGCTGTCCCTTCTCCCAAAGGCCCTTCCCTACTTTTTCTTCTCACTCAGAAATCCTCACTGATCCTTCAAGCCCCTTCCCGCCACCCTGCCACCTCCTCTTTGAACAAGCACCCTTTTCTGTCATCTTTTTCAGCCAGCTTGGTATCATGCTATCAAGGTATGTGCTTGCCCCACTGGGATCACGAGACCCACATCAGATTTTGCCTTTGTGCTTCTCAATCTACCACGAGAATAATATATTCCATTTATGGAAAGAGAGAACCACAAGCCAATGCCCAGAAAGTGATGGTGTGAATAACAAATGTCATTTTACTTCTCTTAAGGGATTCGGCAATGAGCTGACCCTCTGAATTATGGTGGGTCTGTGCACAATGGAATGAAACACTGTCCGGTCGTACGCCATCCCCATGATCCGTTGTGGATCGGACTGTTACGACCCATACGGGTTTTCACTGGCTGATTTCCAGAAGCAGATCACCAGGTCTTTTCTCCTAGCCAGTCTTAGTCTGGAAGCTCCACTGACCTGTTCAGCGTCATAGCGACACGCAAGGCTCCGTTGATGGATGGTGGCTTTGCATGAGGTGCATTGGTCAGGAATCAAACCCAGGCGAGAATTCTACCACTAAATCACTGCTGCCCCCCGCAACAATGATAGCAGCTGCCCCCTCAATAATGCAGCTACCGTGTAGGGAGCATGGGACTTTAGTCCACATCCCTGCAGCTCTCAGAAACTCAGTTCTAGAAAATGGAAAGAGTAATAGGACTGGCCATTACGGAGGCTGTTAGGAGGATTGAATGAAATGATCTATGTAAAGTGCTTAGCCTAAAGCCTCCCATATGGGAGGCTCCTGGGCAATGCAGGCTATGGTTACTGCCCTCTGTCGTCGGTGTTGTTGATGAGCCTACACAAGTGAGTGAGGAGGAATTCCAGCAGGGACCCTGAGTGACCCCTGTGTGCCCCACAACTGGGGTGGAAAGGGAAGGGAAAATATATGTGCATCTGTTTACGTGGGGAAATTCCACTTTTTATTTCACTTCTGCAGATGCTGCCCATGGAAGAGGTCAAGTTTTCTGGGGTTTTTTTTGTTGTTTGTTTGTTGTAACTCAGCAAAACAGTCCTCATCACTACCCTACTCTATACTGAAAATCTCTGGAACTGGGTTCCAATTTTTCCAGAACTGAGCTCTGATGTCATGGGCTCCGTGGGAGCAGTCGCCACTCCCTTCGGCAGCCGAAGTGCAGCCTCGGCAATTCCTCCCAGCCACCTCACACCCTCAGGCAGGGAGCTTCTGGTCCAGCCACCTCCTTCCTAGTCCTGCTGCCTACCAGGGGGAAGGCCAAGGACATAGGGGAGGAGCACTTCGGGGTCCAGGTGGGCTCCCGCTAGTGCCCAGATCTAGGGCCGCCTGGGTGCTCAGTCCCTCTCTCACTTCCTGCCTAGGCAGGTTGCTAAAACAGGGACAAGAGGAGAACCTACCTCACAGGTTGTTAGGAGTGTTATATGAGTAAAGGCTTTAGCACACGATCAGCCCTCAAAAGAAAAGCTGGTCTTACGATTATTATGCAGGGGCAGTGGTGGTTCAGTGGTAGAATTCTCCCCTTCCATGCAGGAGACCCGGGTTCAATTCCTGGCCAACACACCTCATGCAGAGCCACCACTTATCTGTCAGTGGAGGCTTGTGTGTTTCTATGATGCTACACAGACTTAAGACAGACTAGGAAGAAAGGCTTGGCGATCTACTTCTGGAATCAGCCAATAAAAACCCTACGGATCACAAAGGTCCATTCCACAACTGATCATGGGATGGTACAGGAGGACTGGGCAGCATTTTGTTACATTGTGCATGGAGTTGCCACGAGTTGGGGGCCGACTCAATGGCTGCTAACAGCAAGATTATTACTATTATTTAACAGCCTAGGGTTTTGGAAGCAGCCAGAGCTGGTACACGGGGGCAGTTTCTGTTCTCCACGGGGGATGAGCAGGGGTACTCGGGGGCTGCCGAAAGGCCTGCCCTGCGCCAAGGCTGGGGGGCTGGGGTGTGGGGCCAGGGTGTGATCCCTGGCAAAGCAGGCAAATTAGAATTCCACGCGTATTTTTAACTCGGAGCTTATGTAAGGAGCAGTGTGGGCCCCAGAACACAATAGCGAATGACTCGCCCGACTCACCCTCACGGGGTTTCCGACAAGGGGAAATGTATTTTGGTTTTTCCTTTATTTGGACCTGCTAGGGGGAGATGCTAGTTCTGTGACAGCTGCCACTCAGCTGCTGGGCTGGGCCTGGGAGGCTCGGTCACCCTCCTCTCAGTGCCCTTGTCCCGCAGCCCCAGAGTCCCTGTGTCCCCCCAGATCCTCATGGCTCCTGTTCCCCAAAAGGCCTGGCCATGGTACCCAAGCTACCCCTGGGCATCGATGCTGCATCCCTAAGGAGGGAAGAGGCCACCTCCAAAGTCTGCCCGCTTCTCTCCTACCCCCATGCGCACCCCGGCCCAGGCTACCGCTGTCTCCCACCTGCATCAGCCACCTCACTTTTCTCTCTACTTCCACACTGGTCCCTGAAGGCCATTTTCCCTGTGAACTGGGTGAGCTTACTGCAGCACCAACCAGAGCAGGCCCCCTTCCCACTTAAACCTTCCATGGCTCCCTAGTGTCCCCAGGATAAAGTCCTTGGTCTCCCATGACCTGGCCTGCTTTCTCCTCGAGCCTGAGACCTCATCTCTCAGAACCTCTCCTGTGCTGTGAGCCCCAGCCAGAGTCCTCCAACACAGCTCTGATCTTCCTTCCCCGCCTGCTTCACATCTTTGTTGCTGCTATTTCTTCTGCCTAGAACATCCTCTGCTCCTCACCCCTGCTGACTCCTACCATCCTGCTTGGCTGAGAAGTCTCCTCAGCCCCCCGACTCTGAGTGCCCCTGTCAGCTGGGTGAGCTTCCTCCAGCACTAACCAGAGTAGGTCCCTCTCCCACTTAAACCTTCCACAGCTCCCCAGTACCCCAGGATAAAGTCCTTGGCCTCACATGACCTGGCCCACTTCCCTCCCCTACACTGTAAGACCCTCCTCCCTGCCCACAGATGGTGCCCCTGACCACAGCCACCATCGTGACAATGATGCCGCTAGTTACCGCTGGCTGGCTGCAGGGAAGAGCTGACACTAGCTCAGAAGGGGAGTCTTCAGTTCAGAGCCCGTTGCAAACAGGCCACCAAGGATGGAAAACACCAAGGCGAGACTCTGGAGTCGGCTGGACCAACGTCTGACTCTCAAGCCCCTGATATTTTTCCCAGCTGGGTGACCTTGGGCAAGTTGCTTTCCCTCTCTGAGCCTCAGCTTCCATCTCCATGAATGGAGACAAGAAGAGCACCCAGCTCCTCGACAAGTTATAGCGGGTTATATGGTGCCTGGTAGACAGTAGGTGCTCAGGGGATGCTGCCAGCTCTCAGAGCAGATGCAAGTTGCAGGAATAGCATCCCATAAGCAAAGTCACAAGGCTTTTGTCCACATGGGACCAGGGTGGGCACAGGGGCAGGCTTTTGAATGCAGCACTAAGGCCTGTCTCCAAAAACCCACCACCAGGGATTTGGGGGCCTGACCCCGGTAGAGTTGGCCCCCAGAGAGGCACCAGAATCCAACGGGAATCCTCCTGCATGGCCACACAGCCCCAAAGAGGACCCCATCTTGGCCCCCGTCCATATTCAACCCCTCAGCTGTGAGCCCTCCAACAGGGAGGTAGGTGGGCCTGGGGGACTCACAAATTCTGGGCTCAAGGGTGGGGAACAGCAAAACTAAGATAGATACCAAGTGGCAGAAAAGATGTCCACCACCGCCAAACAAGCAATAAAACAGCAAACCCAAACCCTCCCCTCACCCCGGCAGCTTGAGGGGAGCCCCGACTCTGGGCTCAGAGACCTGGATTCAAATCCCAACTCGGTTTGATCACAACTCTGCCTCTCCTCAGCCCCATGACTTTGGGCAGGTCAACCTGCCGAGCTTCGGTTTCCCCACCTATAGAAGAGGGTAACAATCCCTCCAGTGAAGGTCAGAGAGGCCCAGCCTGGAGGCCAGGAGGGCAACCCTTCCTGTGCGGCTCCATACCCCTGGCACACAATAGGCACCTGATTAAGTGTTTGTTCAGTGTTTTAAGGAATAACTCGCATTCTCATCCCAGCTCCCCTTGCTGTGTGGCCTTGGGCAAGCCACTCACCCTCTCCGGGCCTACTTGCTTCTCTCTAAAATGACAGTGGTGGGTGGACATACAATCTCACCACCCCCAGGTCCCCTCTATCCATTTGGGGCAATCAAATTTTACATTCCATGCAGGCAGGAGGCTGGGGCAGGAGACACCCCAACTAAGCAAGGAGCCCAAGGAACCACCCCACACCCTCTATTGATCAGGAACTGGGGATGGTGGTAGGCAGCCTCGGTGACACTGTACCTGGGATCTCAGAGGGACACCGCAGAACAAGGCAAACCAGGAGAGTAGCCACTCTTCCCAAGACCGCTGCCCCTTCTCTGCCATCCCACCACCGCCAACCTCTAGCACTTGGTGTCATCAGGAAAAGAAAAAGCTGACCATGTATACCTCTAAGTCCATCAAGTCCAAGGATGTAAAAGCGGACATTGACCACAGGTTCCCCATGGGCCAGGCCTCAGCCGAGCTCATCGGATCACTCCAACACCCAGGGAAAGAGGGCCCCACCCTTGAGCCCATTTTACAGGGGAGGAAACTGAGGCTCTGGGAGGGAGCGTCACACAGCTGCCCAGCAGCAGAGGCAGGGTCACTTCTAGGTCTGTCTGATGCCAAAGTGGTTTTATCAGAATTGCACAGCAAAGTCAAAGGCACCACCTCTCCCTCACTCTCTGTCTCTGTTGGAGATCAAAACGCTCACTGTTTAGAGAAGGACCCTGAGGCTCACAGTGGGGACACAGCAGCTGAGACAACTCCCATGCCCTGTTCAATGCTTTCTCCGTCAACCGCCTGAGAGGCTCAGATGCACCAGCAGCCCCATCAACGGCACAGACGGGGCCCCTGGCAGGAAGGAGGACCTGCATTCCCTTCCGCCCTCGACACTAACAATCAGGGGGCCAGGCAAGGTCCCACGAGGGCTAAGCTGGGGATGAAAAGGGGCTGGCCCTGGCCGCTGCTGTGGCTCAGGCTGGTGAGAGGCTCTGCGGCCCACGGAAGCCTTCAGAAATTAATGTGAGCTGACTTGGCTGAGAGGAGCTGTCATTTAGATTGAGAACTGGCTGTGGGCTCCAGTGGGGAGAAGCAGCAAGGGCATCATTGGCAGAGGGCTGTGGAGGGAGCTAGGGTGGGACCGGGGGATGGAGGGCTGGATTCTGGGGACCTTCCAGCCCCAAAGGACCCATCTGCCCCCAAGGATGAGGTGGGCTCTGCGCCCCCAGCCTGATCAGCTCTGATTGGTTCCTTGTCCTGGCACCTCCAGCCATGTGGCCAGTGACCTGTGACAGATGCAGCCCTGCATGCCTCCCAGGCCACTCCTGGCCTGGGTGCTGCTGAGACATGACAGGTCACAGAGGCTAGGGGTCGGCCCCTCAGCCTGCACCCTCCTTCTGGCAGTATCCACAGTAGGGGCAGCAAGGGGGCTGTGGTCACAGCAGGAAGAGCACTGCGCTAGGGTCTGCAGTGCCAGTGTCAAGCCTCAGCTCTGGGGAAGTCACTGAACCCCTAAGCCTCAGTGTGCTCATCCAAGAAATGGGAAATGGAATGGCATCATTCTCATGGGGCTGCTGGGAGGACCCATGAGATAATACATGCAGAGCACTTAGCGCAGCGCCGGCCATGAGGACACACCCAATAAATAGTAGCTTCTATGAGTCTTGCTGAAGGAACCCTGGTAGCACAACAGTTAAGCACTCAGCTGCTAACCAGAAAATCAGCATTTGAATCCACCTAGCGGCTCCATGGGAAAAAGACCTGGCGATCTGCTTCCATTAAGATAGTAGCCAAGAAAACCCTATGGGGCAGTTCTACTCTGTTACATGGGGTTGCTATGGGTCGAAAATCAACTCAATGGCACCCAATAACAATATTAGTCTTATCAGGAGTCCCTGGTGCACCTACTTCCAAAAAATCAGCCTTTGAAAATGCTACGAAGCACAGTTCTTCTCTGACACACACAGGGTCGCCATGAGTCGGAACTGACTCAACCACAACTGATTTATTAGTCTTATTATATTATCATTATATTTGAGATTCTCTCCAGCTCTGTCTTGGATACAGCCCTTCCCACTCTCAGTTTTCTTGCCTTCTCGCCCATAGTTCGTCACCATGGTGTTAGACCCAATGTTGGGTGGCCCTAGGCAAGACACCACACCTCTCTGTGCCCCAGCATCCTCAACCACTAGGTTGTTAGGTGCATCAATTCTGACTCATGGCAACCCCATGTAAGAGAATAGAACTGCTCCTTGAGGTTTTCTAGGCTGCAATTTTTATGGGAGCAGATCACCAGGTCTTTCTCCCGTGGAGCAGCTGGTGGGTTCAAACTGCCAACCTTTGGGATAGCAGCTGAGTGCTCAATCATTGCACCACCAGGGTTCCTTGTAAATGAGATACAACCTAACAATGAGATCCACACCTCCCTGAGCTCCCAGCATTCTGCCTGTCGTGCAGGAAGCTGCTGAACTCATAATTATTTTTATAAAATAACACATAATGCACACACGTTTATGCAGAATTAGAAACTCATTGCTTTCAGCTTAATTAGAGGAAAGACTGGATTCAAGGATGTTATCAACTGAATCCTAAAAAGATATGCTGAAATCCTAACCCCCTTCACCTGTGAGTATGAGCCTGTTTGGAAACAGGGTCTTTGAAGATGTAATCAGTTAAGTTAACATGAGGTTAAACCAGCAAAGGATGGGTCCTAATCCAATCTGAGTGGCGTCCTATAAAAAAGGAGAAGACACACAGACACAGAGGGAAGACAGCCATGTGATGCAGCAGCTGCAAGCCAAGAATGTCTGGGACAGACAAGAAAGGATCTTCTCCTAGAATCTTCAGACAGAGTATGGCCCTCTCAGCACCCTGTATTTGGACTCCTAGCCTCCAGAACTGTGAGACAAGAAGTTTCTGTTCTTAAAAGCCACCCAGTGTGTGGTACTTTGTCACAGCAGCCCTAAGAAGCTAATGCAAGTGATAAACCTAAATTTTAAAAAACAGAATTTCAAAACCCAGACGCTTTGGGTGGAAGTATTGGGGGCATCTGCCAGGAGCTCTGTGACGCTTCTGGGCTGAAGGGGGCTGGGGCAGCAGGGATGGCAAGCAGCCTGCTTGATCACATTAAGGTCTCCATAGTGCTGATCCGTAGCCAAAGACGGGGTCTGTGTGAGGGTCGGTTGTGGGATAGTTGTGCATGTTGGAGACGGAGACCTGAGTTCAAATCCTGTATGACCCTGGGTCAGGTCTGACCAAGTCTCCAACTCTTCATCTGTAAAATGGGTTCAGTTATTCCTGCCTCACTAAGAGGGAGAGTAACTGCCTGGTAACCAGCTGATCCTCAATATCCTGTTACTATACTCACCTCCCCAGGCCCTGGGCCTGTTGCCGCCTCGAGGAGGGGGATCCTTGTGATGGCAGTAACAGCAGGGCTAACACATCACAACCAAATGTGTGTCCCCTACCATGTGCTGGGCGCTGGGCTCAGAGCACTGCCCTCAACCCAGGCCTGGGGGAGAAATGGTCTGGTAAACAGGTAACTGTGAAAGCAGAGAGCAGTCCTGCCAGAGTTCAAGGCTGCTCTGTGCTATGAGACCCTGGGGTAGAAGGTTCTGGAAAGACTTCACAGAGAGGGGGTGCTCAAGGGAGCTAAGGATGAGTACACAGCTTTGTAAGGTCCCTCGGTGGTGCAAATGGTTAAGTACTTAACTACTAACTGACAGGTCCCCAGTTTAAGCTCACCCAGAAGTGCCTCAGAAGAAAGGCCAGGCAATCTGTTTCTGAAACGTCACAATCTTGGAAACTCTATGAAGCAGTTCTACTCTGTACACATGTGGTTGCCATGAGTCGGAATTGACTTGAGAGCAGCAGGTACGCTTTTGCTATAAAGCTTTGCAGGGAGAGAAAGCAAGAGGAACACTCCAAGCCCTGGTGTGACTGTTCTGGAAGAATGATAAAAGGCCCAGTCCGTGGGGCCCTGCTCTGGGGCCTGGCGGGGACGTGGGGGGTGGTGGAGATGGAGAGGAAGCTACAAAGTTTGCACATGGTCAGTGACAGAGGACCCTGGAGGCCCCAGGAAGGAGTCTGGTCTTGTTACTGACAGCAATGGGGAACCAAGGAAGGCTTTTGAGCAGGGGAGGGGCACAGTCAGACATGGCATCAGCAATCTGTCAAAACGAACAAGAAGTTTGTACATCATCCATTAGCGTAGGACACCTGACTTAGAAACACGCTCCCTTATTCGGGACAAGGTCCCTATATTCCCCAGCTCCAAGCATGTAGTTGGGGAGTGGGGGTCAGTTAAAGCTCCATCCCCAAGGGAACGGCACTCTGAGAGCTGTGGTCTAACATAACCGGCCATTCATCCTGGACACATGGCTCCAGTAGGCGGCTGTGGGTTGGCCAGGTACCCCAGGTGCCTTCTGAGTCTGATGCCTATAACTCAAGTCCACAAGAGACCTGGACTCAGGGACATGGAGGCACAGGCTCAGGTCCTAATCCCAGCCCTGCCTGTCTCAGCTGGCGACCCCTGCAAAGCTTTCTGAGCCACCACCTCAACCCCCACCCAATGGACATGGTCATCGTGCCCTATGCATTTACATCGAGTCTTCTGTGAGGTTATAGGTGGGCAAACTGAAGACTGAAAGGGGGCAGTGACACGTCCCAGGGCATCCAATAGTGAGCAGAGGGGGTGAGGGCAAGTCACTTAACCTCTCTGCATCTCAGGTTCCCATCCGTGAAATGGGATCATATACCTCCTGGGCTGGGCTGCTGGGAGAATGAAATATGACAATATTATTAATAATAATAATAAAACAGTTGCCATCAAGTCAGTTCTAACTCATGGCAACCCCATGTGTATCAGAGTAGAACTGTGCTCCATAGGGTTTTCAATGGCTTGATTTTTTGGAAGCGGATCACCAGGCTTTTCTTCCAATGTGCCTTTAGGTGGACTAGAACCGTCAACCTCCCGGCTAGCAGCCGAGCATGTTAATTGTTTGCACTACCCAGGGACTCCAATATTAATAAGAACAGATAATAATGATAGTTAACACCTATCACATGTTCATTCTTTTGAATCCATTAATTCCTTACCATAACCCTGGAAGGCAGCCCCATTTCACAGATGAAGAACCTGCCACCAGTACCAGTTGATTCGAACTCATGGAGACCCCATGTTTGGCAGAGTAGAACTGTGCTCCATAGGGCTTTCAGTGGCTGATTTTTTAGAGGTAGATCTCCAGGCCTCTTCCAAGGTGCCTGTGGGTGGACTCAAACCTGCAACCTCTTGGTTAGCAGCCAAAAGTGTTAACCATTCGCACCACCCAGGGACTCTGAAGAACTTGCCAGGGTTGGCAAATTATGGCCCATGTGCCAAATCTGGCCTACCTCCTGTTTTTGTAAATAAAGTTTTATTGAAACACAGCCATGCTAATTTGTTTATGTTTTGTCTATGGCTGCTTTCATGCTACAATGGCAGAGCTGAGTTGTTGAAACAGAGACCACAAAATCCACAAAGCCTAAAATTCACTATTGAGCGCTTAAAGGAAATGTTTGCCATGAGGTGCTATCCAAGTCCACACGAGCAGAAAGTGGTGAATGCCCCACCAGGCACGCAGTAGGTGCTCAACATATGCTCCTAGCAGTGTGTTTGTATGTGTCAACAAACATCACTAATCTGTGAAGACTTGCACGATGACCCTTAAGAAACCAGAAACGTCCTTATTCACAGTGGGCTGGTCTTCCATCTCAGGCTACTGTGGAAACCTCCCCTGCCTTCTTACTAAAAATCAATAAAACATGAAAACATTGGGGGAGAGGTTGTTGTAAAATATATACATATATATATATATATATATATATATACATATACATATATATATATATATTCCAGAAGGTGTCCACAAATGCAATGAAAGGGGAGAAAAATGGGTTCTCCAAGGCAGAGGCGAGGAGCTAGGTGGCAGAGCCTGGAGACTTCCCATGGGTCACTCCTTTGTGGCCTGAACAGGCCAACAGCAGTTCGGCCTTCACTCACAGGAGGACAAGGTAATGGACAAAGTGGACGGTGAAGGCTAGGAGGCGGGGTCCAAGCAGACAGCAGAGGGAAGCATCGACCCAGGGCCTGACCCAGGATTCTGTCGCAGGCTGACCTCGTTTATCCTCTTGACAGCCCTAGGGGGCCCAAGGTCACCAGCTAGAAAGTGGCAGAGCTGGGATTTGAACCCATGTCTGTGTGAGTCCTGAGCCTGTATCTTCTGCCAGTCCTTGGAGAGAGATTCAGGTGCAGCGGTAGAAACTGGTTTGAGCTTGGAAGTTACTAGCTGGTCAATCCCATCGAAACAACTTGAACAAAGCTCGCGGCATGCCCTGAGCCTGGCACACCTGTCCTCAGCTCCCACCTCCCCAGGGTTCGAATAGGCCCCACCTGTGGCTTTCTGGGGAGAGGTGCCTTAACTCCTGGAACAAATAACCTCCGACTTGCTCTCCTTGCAGGCTTCATTCTTGTCTCCCGCCCCAGGAAACCAAGAGCTGGCTGCATGACCTCAGGGGTGTCGCTTGCCCCATCTGGGCTCACCTCCACTTTGTAAAGGCACAAGTCTCAGCTGCCAGAACCAAAACTCCATGACCTGAAGAGGCCATTGAGCAGGTGTTCCCCACCCCAGGCTATCCTGTGGACTGATGGGAACTGCTTTGCTTTAGGGGTGGAGAGGGGACTGAGTGACATGGCTCGGCTCAGCTCTGGGTGCTCTCACTGGGCCTGCAACGCCCACAATGCGTCTCCAGCATTGACCTGGGAAGGCAGGATGTGGCCACAGTCAGGCATGGGCATGGGGGGATAAGTGACTAAGTTGACCCTGGCCTCACCTTCTGCCAAATTTTCCCCAGATGCAACACATTTTTTGCAAAACTAACACTGCACCTCTCAGAAGGCTTTTCTGGATTTGACCTGCGTCTCTGGTATGGAGAAGTGAGATTAAGACCCAGCACCTCTTCTCCCGGGACAGAGGTCACAGTGCCTTGTCCCTGTGGGCTTCTGAGGAAGGCAGAAGTGGACCCTGGGAAGACTGGGTTGGTGGGTGCTATACACTGGGGAAACCAAGGTCAAAGAGAAGCAAGTAAGGGACAGAACTATGACCAGATGCAAGGATTCTGGCCTGCCTGCCCAAGACAGTAGTTGATCCCTCCTCATTCAGAAGACTTGCCCATGGAGTTTGCAGTACACTGTCACCAAGGGATGGTGACTCCATTCCTGCCAGCTGTACCTTTTCCTGGACTATTGTCCCTTCCCCCTTTACCTGGCTAACTTTTATAATCCTCCTTCCTCAGGGAGGTCTCTCCAAGCCCCTCTGTGGACTCCAGTAACCCCCATGCTCTTGTAATACCCAGTGCTAACCCTGACTTCTTGTAATTGTCCTGCTCTCTGCCATGGCCCCTAGAATGTGAGTTTCATAAAGTCAGGGGCCTTGTCCCTCCTGTTCACTACTGTGGCCCTGGCACCAGGCACAAAGTAGACTCTCAACCACTATGTGCTGACTGCATGAATTCCTAAAGGCAGGAACAAAACCCCAAAGAATAGCTAAAATGAGGAAGACTCAAACCCCATCATCTGGGCCTCCAGAGAGACCCGAGCAGTAACTCTGCAAGGCTTCCCAGTGCCACTGATAGAAGTCTTTTCACTGGGGGGCTGACCACTGCCCCACCCCCAAAATTTACTGAGAGGGGGCACATACCCCCACAGTAAATTTTATCCACTCACCCCCCCAGGGCCCCAACCCATCCAACAGACACCCTTCAAAGTTTGGAGGTAGAATTCTCCCTGTTTATTTTAGCCCCTACCAATGTATGAAGAAACCCCAAAATGCAGGTGACTTTAATGGAAGCCAACTCAGGGGGGAAAAAAAATACTTGTGGGGGAGGACCTTGGCATGAACTGTTTCAGCTGCCAGCGCTTTATTGGTGACAAATGTCTGTAATTTCTTCTTGTTCAGGGATGATGACCAGGGAGGGCCCCTCTCCCATCTGACACCGTCACCCAGCCCACCCCTCCTCCCAACTGACCCCAGAGTCTGGGCCCACTGGGGTAACCACTAGGTGAGTTTTAAGTCAACACCAGGCACAGGAATGGGTTGAATTACCCTCCAACAGTCCATCACCATCTCCCTTTTTTCTTTCCCTCTAAAGAAGGTCAAAGAAGCTAAATGCTGCATGTAGCTGTTGCTGTACCAAGTCATCATGATTACCTACAGAAGGAGGCCCTGCAACAGCCTTTCAAAGGGCAAAGGGAGAAGGGACAACAATAGTGGTCCAGGAAGAGGGACAGCTGGCTGGAGTGGTGTGGCCACCCCTTGGTGACAGAGTACTGCAAACTCCATGGCCAAGCCTCCTGAATGAGGAGGTTACCAAGTACTGTACTATGTAGGCAGGCCAGATTACTTGCATCTGGTCACAGTTGTGCCCCTGACTTGCCTCTCTCTGACCTTGGTTCAGAGTCATAGGGTGACTTGCCTACGCCACAGAGCCAGAGAGTGGTAAAGGGAGGGTGAAGCCAAGGCAGCTTCCAAAGGCCCCTCTGCTTTTCCCCCAAGCCAGGAAGAGAAGGAGGGAGAGCAAGTGGGAGGAAGGGAAAGAAGAGAAGGGAAGGAAAGAACAAATGATTCCCACTCTCCCAAACACCCGTCACCCTGCCTTCCCTCTTGGCCGCCCACTCTGCGTCTGCAAACACCTGCCCATTTTCCAGGGTGCTGCAGGGTGATGGGGGCCTGGCACACATGTCATCTGATGGGGTAGGGGTCTGATGCAGGCCAGGCCTTGCCCACCTGCAGCATCTGAGCCCTGGTTAGCAGGCCTCTGGGGAGGCGTGTGATACAGAACGGAATGGCATTCACCCTCCTGTGCAGAGCTCACCCACCTGAGCAGAACTCCTGCAGAGGTGGTTTCCAGCTGCCTGGGAGCAAAGCCACAGAGAACACAGCCTCCAGACTGTCACTGAGCAACATGCTTTCACCCAATGCCCCAGCCAGAGTTCACGGCTTGGGGTTCAATAAGTTGATGACCTTGGGGCCTCTCCAAGCTCAGGAGCTCTGTGAGTCTACAGTTGTGCTGTCTACGACAGTAGCCACTAGCTACATGTGGCTTCTTAAATTTAAATGAATTAAAATGCAGTAAAATTAAAAAACCAGTGTTCAACAGCCGCGTGCGGCTAGTGGATACTGTATTGGACAGCGCAGGTACAGGATATTTCCATCGTCACAGAAAGTTCTAGTGGACAGTGCTGGTCTAGTTCTAGGAGCCCTGGTGGTACGGTGGTTAAAGCTCTTGGCTGCTAACCAAAAGGTCAGCAGTTCGAACCCACCAGCTGCTCTGCAGGAGAAAGATGTAGCAGTCTGCTTCTGTAAAAATTTACAGCCTTAGAGATCATATGGGGCAGTTCTACTCTGTCCTATAAGGTCACTACGAGCCAGAATCGACTCGACAGCAACAGGTTTACGGGTCTAGTTTTATGATCTACAGAGTCTCTCTCAATCCATGTCAGCAGCCACCACAACAATTAGTTTTCTTACAAAAGGCAAGCCCCTTCATTTTCACGTAGGAAGGTTCTATAGATTGAGGTAGAATGTGGGCTGGAAGAAGCTGCAAGATTTATTAACCACCTGGGACTCCCCACCAAAACGCCTGTCCTCTTGAACCCATGGCAGACATTACTAATCAACCACAGCATTCCTTCCCTCAGACCCCAGACATAGCCTCAGAGTCTTTCTCAACACAATGCTCCAGGCGGCCAGAACTAATCAATCCAGATTAGCACTTGACATTGACCCTGCACGTCTGACCTAGTCCAATCACAGACAGGAAGAAACTGGGACCAAGTTAAGTAAAGTGACTTGCCCGAGGTTGCACAGTAGGTCAAGCCAAGGCCAGGACTAAAACTCAGGTCTCCTACCTTCTGTTCTCCTCCTCATGCCTCCCCATTAAAGCTCTGGGTGGTGGGAGTTCAGAATCCTCAGAAAAGAGCTCGGGAAACACAGTGACTAAGAACTAAGATGAGAGATGATAATAACAACTATGCCAATTAATTGATCACTTGCTATGTGCCCAGCTCCAGGCCTCGGTTTTCACTAGTACCTTCCTTTATTCTCATGTCAATCTAAAAATCTATGTGTTATCCTCGTTTTCTAGAGAATGAGTAAAGGGGGATTCGTAGAGCCGGGTGGTCCGGCCCATGGTCACGCAGTCGCTAAGTGATGATCACGATCAGATCTCAACAACGAGCATCTGGACCATTCAGCATGAACCACGTGAGATTTCGCATAGTCCTCACTAACCCTGACCCAGGGAACAGCAATCCTAACCTTATCTTACAAGAGGTCCTCCCCCAGGTCCCATCCAGCCAGGGCACGAGATGGGTCCCATAGTCCTTAGCCACAGGTCAGGTGCAGACATCAGCTGGGTGGATTCTAGAACCACAGAAAGGAAGATGGGAAGACAGTCTATATACTCACCACCCAGTCGGCACCCGGAGTCGGAGACTCTGGTAGACAGACTGGGATGTAGAGGGCGGCTATCTCCAGGTGGAGGAACTGAGGCTTGAGTAAGGAAGGACTCCAGCTCCCAGGCCAGTGTGCTTTCCAACACATAAGTTGCCAGAGGGGACCCTGTGACCCTCCCAGGCAGGGCCCTGGGCCAGGCCGAGACCCACATGAGCGCAGGTCCCACCTCTGCCTTTTCCCAGCTGTGTGACCTTGGACAAGGCACTTTCCCTCTCTGGGCCTTGATCTCACTGCAATGAGAATAATAGGTCCTGCCTTGGTCAAAGAACACAGCAAAGTGAAGGCATTGTGTAAACAATAAGAAAAGATGACTATCACCATCATCCGAACTTCACAGTGCAAACCTGTTTCTAGCTGACGCTTAAGTATACACCAAAATGGTACAGTAGTTTGGATGTAATAGTTGCTAGCATTTATTGAGCAGTTTCTCTGCCTAGCACTGTGCTAAGCACTTTCTAGGCATTAACTCGGAGGTCAGCAAACTATGTCCCACCAGCCAAATCTAGCCCACCATCTGTATATTTTTGAAACCCATGAGCTAAGAATTTTTTTTATATTTTGAAATGACTGAAAAAAAATCAAAAGAAGAATATCTCATGTCAAATGAGAATTACATGAAATCCAAATTTCAGCGTCCACCAAGTTTCACTGGAACACAGCTACACTCATTTGTTTGTATGTTGTCTGTAGCCACTCTTGCCCTACAAGGGCAGAGCTAGGTCGGTGTGACAAAGAACTTATGGCCCACCAAGTCCAAAATATTTACTATCTGACCCTTCACATGGAAAGTTTGCCGATCCCGGCAGTAGCTTGTTGAACTGTCAAAATTACACCCATTTTACAGATGAGGAAAACTGAGGCTCACAAAGGGGAGACGACTTGCCCAAGGTCCGACAGCTAGGAAGGAGAAGTTGTTGAGATTTGAACTCTGGGGAGGAAAAAACTAAACCTTGGATTCCATTCCTGGAGGTAGACTATTGGGATCCACTGGAGAGATTAGATACATTGCTAACAAGAGACAAGATACAGACTGGGTCACCTGCTGGAAAAACCAAGCCAAGTCCTATTTGCTGAGGCTCCTCGGATATATAATAAGGAGAGAGGAAAGGGGCCGTGGGTGTCTTTCTGCCCAAGCGCTCTGTCTCGGGAGGAATCGCTATGGCAGCTTTAAGTCCCGGTGATGGGACATTCAGAGAGAGTGCACCCCCAGCAGCCAACACACCCAGCACCCAGCCCAGTGGGCACCAACTCCATCTGTTCTCACCCCACTGCCTTGCCGCCTCTTGGTAGAGAAATTGCCCGAGACTAATTGCAAGTGATACTTAATTTTATCAGGGATAATTACATGAAATTAATTTGGCTTCTACCTGGAAGCACTTTGTTACCATTCGCCTTGAAAACTGAGGTATGAAGGTGCAATTGGGGTGAGGGCAACAAGGGAGAGGGCCACCAGGCTTGAACTGAACAGGCAACAGGCGTTACAAGGTAATCAAGTAATAATAGTGCTCGTACTTAAATGAGCACCCACTGTATGCCTGTGCTAAAGGCATGACGTCACTGAACCTCAAGACAATGGTGAAGTGGGCATGTGAGCCACATCCCCCCATTTCAGAAGAGGTCACTGACCCCCAACAGATCAAAGGCTGTGGCCTCAAGGAACGCAGTGTGGCGGTTGAGAGCTAGGCTGTGGGTTAAAGCCCTGTTTGGCCACTTTCTAGCTTCATGATCTTGGACAAGGCAGCTCACCTCTCGGGGCCTCAGTTTCCTCACCTGTCAAATGGAAATAACAGTAGGAAACAGCCCCAGTGGTTTCAAGCAGTCGATAAGATAACGCAGCAACATGCTTAGCTCAGTGTCTTACAAATGCTCAATCAGTGCTGCTAATGTTATTGTTGTTATTATTTTGCAGCCCGGGGTCTCCTGTCTCTGCCAGGCCCAGTTGGAGGCTAGGTCTGGGGGATGATCTGAAGAAGAATTTGGGGAAGGCCTAGCTTGCCCCAGGTCTTTCTGAGCTTTCTCTTGGGAGACCCCACACACAGAACCTCTGAGCCAAGACGCACAAACGAGGCCCCGCATAGGCCGGAGAGCCCAGGCTGCCCCTCCCCAGGCTCCAGCCCCCACCAGGCCCTCCAGGAGCCCCATCTGGGAGCACAGGCGCCCCCAGGGAACCAAGAAGAAAAGGGGGCCCCTCTCCCACAGCTGCTGCCGTTGCCAACCTCCTCGGGGCCCGCCTGAGGGGGATCCGAGGCGCTCTGAAAGGCCGCCGGGCGCTGGGGGTCCATTCAGCTGTTTTCGGGTGGCTCCAATGAGTTCATTTTACCACGGCAGAATATTAAACAGCTCCTGGGGAAATATGCTGGGCTTTGGTTTCAGTGAGAGGGAGGAAGGGAAGCCTCAGGCCCGCTGGCCAGATGAGAATTTGAGTTCGGTTTCAGGCAGCTCAGAAGCCCTTTCTGGGCCTCGTCGTCGCCACGGTGACCGGTGGCCTTGATTCATGGAGTCCTCACAGCCCCCTGCAGGAGGTAGGAGCTCTACTACACCCATTCAATAGACGAGAAAACTGAGGCACACAGTGGCAACGTGACTCGCTCGGGGCCACACAAAAGAAGGGTCAGGATTTGAACCCAGGCCCCGAAACATCATCTTGTCCCTCTTATCGACTTGCATAACTATCTCTCACCACCCCCATGGTGTCCTCTCAGGGGCAGACACTGGACAAACAGACTCCAGACAGACCTGGAACTGCCAATGGCTGTGCCTTCCATGTGCTCAGATTTCCCTGGCCTCCGCCAAGAAACGATCTCATTTTCTATTATTCTAATAATAATCCCTGACATCTGAACATCTTTCTTGGAGGCTACAAAACATGTCTGGGCATATCGCTTCCTCAGAGCCTCACCACAGCTCTGTGGGGCAGGCAGGGGCCCCATTCCACAGACGGGGAAACTGAGGCCTGGCCAGGCGGGATGGAAACTTAAAGCCACCTTCCAGTCAAGAGCAGTGAAGGTCATGACGAAACACCCCTGCCCCAAGCAGACTCGAAAGCCAGGCTCAACCCACCACCTACCGGGGAAGCCCAAGTTCCCTCTCCACACCGGAGCACAAAGAGGTGAGGCCACTCACCCAGGGTCACAGAGCTTCGGGTCAGAGGCCAACCCCAGGGCTGTACTGGAGCAGAGCCATGCCCAGGTCTCCCTGGCCCCCACTGGGCACCCTCATGCTCTTAGCTGTGCCTGGAGTTGTGGGTCATAAAAAGGAGGTTCTTCCCTTTGGGACATCATCATCATCATACATTTTTTTCTCCATTAGAAATTGTTGTTGTTGTGTGCTATGGAGTCAATTCTGACTCACAAAGACACCATGTGAAAGAGAAAAACTGCCCCATAGGGTTTCCTAGGCTGTAATTGCCAGGTCTTTTCTCCCACGGAGCACTGGGTGGGTTTGAACCACCAATTCTCAGTTAGCAGCTAAGCGCTTAACCATTGCACCATCAGGGCTCCTCCCGATTAGGAATAAATCATAATATAAATGACAGTGGCAACTGGTGGTGGTGGTGGTGGAATGTGTCTTGAAGCTTACCATGTGTGAATCACTGATTTTAAGACTTGATGTGTATAATAAACAGGCTTAATCCCACAGAACCCCGTGAGGAAGACACCGCCACCGTCCTCAGTTGGCAGGTGAGAACATAGAGGCTTGGAGATAGTAAGATTCATGATAGCTCTGCAGGCCCAAGTTTTGTGCTCTTTTCCAAAGACCTGCTCCCAAGATCTAGCATCGTCTCCATGCCGAGGGCCACCTGGCCCAGTGGTCAGGAAGAGTCAGGAGCAGATCTGGCTTCCCCCATTGCTGACTGAGACTGCAGGCGGGTAGCTTCCCCTCTGCACCTCACTCTCCACATCTATAAACCAGGTCTACAGCAGTAGCTGTTTCACAGGAGTGTGAGGATGTGATGGGTGAGGCTCACTCTCGACCCTCAAAAATGGTGCTGGTGTCCTTTTAATGGCTGTCAAGTGGTCTGAGAGTCCAAACACCACACATGAGTCAGCACCTCTCCTCGTACTGGGCTCTCGGGGGCTCTGGTACACAGAAATCTAGGATTCAGTACAGGGAGGGCTGGGCCTCAATCCCACCCCTACCCGTTACCAGCTGGGAGCTCACAGTAAGTTGCCTGGCCTGTCTGCGCCTCAGTTTCCTCATCTGCAATGAGGGCTGTCTCCTGGGATGTTGACAAGCTTAAAGCACATAAATGTGGCTGCCCCTTCAAATGGGCAGCATCTTGAGCCCAGATCCCAGCACACAGTAGGTGCTTACTATATGCTGCTGGAAAACAAAAGTCCAGTGTGACTCTTTGGAGTGATGCAGTCACTTAGGCTGCCCTGCCTCCACCATCACCACAGTAGAGTGGTTTTTAGACCTCCAACCCTAAAAACGGAGTCCCCGGGCCAGAGTGGGAGGAGGCGCCTGCAGACAGGGGCTGGGCTCCAAAGGGTTAACTCAGCTCTGCTTTCTCCGAATGGCACGGACTGCAGCTGAGGCTGCCCCCTGCTCCCGGCTGCCTGCTGCCTGACCCCTGACATTTCCACTCCCAGCCGCACTTGCCTTGAAAAAGGGGAAGGAAAAAAAATTCAACCATCCACACAGCACAAACAGGTCGAGGAGGGGCGGGGGGCGGGCGGTAAGGAAGGTGGGGGCTGCAGATTTCCTTTAGTGGAGCTCAGATCACCCTAAAAAATTAAAGAGGAAAAAAAACAAAAACAAAAACAAAAAAGACCTAGAAGGTTCAGCAGACAGAGGGGAAAGGTGGCAGTCAAGTTCTCCAGAATCACCGGGTACCACTAAATTTTCTGATTAATTAACCCTGCAAGGGGCCTCTCTCCTAGCCCTTCCTGGGGGTAGGGGGAGGAAGGGGTTCCGGCTGGAAGAGCCCCATTTACAGAGCAGGGGGCTCCTCTGGGGGGATTCACTTAGAAGTCCCCGGGGGAGCTCAATCCCATCTCGAGGACACGAGCTGTAGTTAAAGCTGAGGATGATAAGGAATTTATCAAATGAGATTTACACAGGGAAACCCTAATTAAGAGGTTAGTCTCCAGTTTAATTGCCTTCAAACCTAGGCAGGCAGACCCAGGCAGATGGATTTTCAGTCTGACCTCATTAAAAAATAATAATAACCAAATAGAATACACAGTAAAATACAAAATCCACCACGGGGCTAATGGGGCGGGGTGGGGGGGCGGTTATGAAGAGCCCAGCCCCGGACGGACCAAGGAATCCACGCGCTGCCCCTGCCCCCCAGCCTGGCCTTGTACTGCCCAGACTTGCAATTCTTCGGTCTCTCCTCTCTTGAATTTGGTGGTTCTGGGCTCCCCTCTCCTCCAGGCAGCTTTCCCCCAGCCCTTTCTCCCCTTGAAGCTGGCATGCAGGAATATAAATTAGAAGCATGCGTGGCCCTCCCCGAGGCAGACGCCACATACCAGACAAAACGACTGCAGGCCTGGTCATCTGGGGTTAAGAATGGTTTTTGTTTTTTGGCAGGGTATGTGGAGGAGCCCAAAGGAACTCGGCTGGGACGATTGTTCCAGGAATGAAAGGGAGAGAAGGAAAAAGAGGAAGGGGAGACAGTGGGGAGGGGACGGAGCCAGAGCAAACACCTGGGGAACCACAGCTGGAGGTATTTTTCTATCCCCCAGGGACTGGTGAGCAAAAAAGTTTTTGCAGAGGTCCTTAAAAACACACACACACACACACACACACACACACACACACACACACACACACACACACACACACACGCAAAAAAAAAACATTGCCATAGAGTCAATTCCAACTCATAGCGACCCTATAGGACAGAGTAGAACTGCCCATAGGGTTTCCGGGGGCCTTAAAACATAAGGAGGAGGCTATCTGCATACACCACTCCCTGCAGATAGGATTTTCCCCCTCCATACCTTCCTCAGGACCCCCACCATTGTTTGCTTAAACCGTAAATTAATGCTCGAGGCGGAGAATCCAAAGAGATTTCTTTCAAAGGGAAAATCCTGAAGAAACCTCCAGCCAGAGGCGCTTGCTCCACATTGCATGGGCTTGGGGAGAAACAGAAGCAATAAGAAAAGTCCTACAAGGGACATCTTTCTGTCCCGAGTTGGTGACCCAGGCTAATGACAGAGCAGCAGGTGACAATTATTGGGGCTTCCTATGAGGCTGGCACTGTTTTGGTTGTGTGTGTGTGTTTTCAATTGTGATACATATATATGTAACAAATCATTTGCCTTTTTAACATTCTTCATGTGTACAATTCAGTGACACTAGTTACGTTTATCGTGTTGTTCAATCATTGCCATGATCCTTTTCCAAACTTTCCCATCACCCTTAATAGAAGCTCAGTGTCCCCTAAGCATCAAGTCCCCCTTTTCCTCTCCCTCACACCCACTCCTGATAGCCACAAATAAACTTTGGTCTCTATACGCTCCAGTCACTGTGTTTAAGGGCTACACATGGTTTATCTCAGAATTGCCCAATGAGAACATGTCATCTTCTACATACAGAGTCGAAGGAAGCTGGTGTGATTAATGTTCCTTTTAATGTTATTAGCATGTTGTCATTATTTTTAGAAAAGTTTCCTAACACTAGCCAGGAACTAACTTTCCAAACCCTACGCAAACAGAGTCTAAGGAGTGGTACGTGGGGCCAGGGTATTTAAGACACTGGGAGGCTCCGGAAAATCCACCACTTCATCTCAGGTCCACAGGCTCTCTGACTTGCATTCTAAAAGCTCTTGCCATCTGGGGAATTTCTGCCAGATGCACCAGCCACCATCTTTGCCCTCCACAGCATCCAAGACCACCCTTCAAAACTAGGTGGGGCCCGCCCACTGGGGTCTTGGTGATCCTGCGAGGGGCACCTGCTCCCCCACTTTCTGCAACTCGTCACCTCTTCCCTTGGAGTTTCCTGATTCCTCCTGCTGAGAAGGTGGTAACCATCCATATTCAGGCCAGGGCTTAGTGACATCTGTGATACAACAAAGGAGCCCTGGTGGCACAGTGGTTAAAGTGCTCAGCTGCTAACCAAAAGGTCGACCGTTCAAACCCACCAGCTGCTCCACGGGAGAAAGATGTGGCAGTCTGCTTCCGTAAAGACTGCAGCCTTGGAAACCCTAGGGGCAGTTCTACTCTGTCCTATAGGGTAGCTGTGAGTTGGAATTGACTCAATGGCAATGGGTTTGATTTTTCAGTGATTTAACAGATGTTGGCTGAGTGCTTTTCGTCATCTCCCTTAGCCCTCAAATCCCAAAAAAGCGGATGGGGAAACTGAGGACCAGAGCGGTGAAAGGATCTGTCCAGAACAGCTACTGCTGCAGCCCTGACTTCCTGCACTGTCCTCCTTCCGGAGGTCTGGGGTGTCAAAGCCAACCCCAGTGGTTGGCAGTCGGGGGGCTGATGGAGGAAATCCAGGCATCCTCTCATAGGCCACCATGGTCAGGTGACACCTAGGGTCTGTAACAAGCCTCAGATGATCCAGTGGCTGTGTCTCAGGCCACTATACTGGCAGGAAGGGACCTGCAGAAGGGAGAGACTGGTGGAGGACCAGTGTTGGGGATGGAGAGAGGTGGCAGGTAGAACTGGGACAAGGAATTCCCATGTGGAGGGCTCCTTCCCGACACACCCCTGCAGAGATGGGGCTAGGATCCCTGACCTGGAAGCAGCCCCCAGCCCAGCCCCTCTGGAGGAAACTCGTCACCCCTTTTAGGTCTCAGGGGCCAGAGGCAGCCAATCTGTGTGCAGAGTACTTGCCGCCTGGCCCTGGGACCAGGAGAAGGATGCACCCTGCAGCTGACAAAGCCCCTTCCTGCATCCCTCAAGATGTGACTGTTGGGCACCTACTGGCCTCCAAGCCAGTGCCAGGCTCTGGGTAGAGCTGTGCCTTGTCCTTATTCTGGGCTTGATTCATAAGTTAGAGCCGCCCACCTAGGCCCTCTCTCCCAATTTCCTGTGCAACATTAATACAATTATTCTTTCCATCTCTATGTTTACTAGTTAATTTCCTCCCACCACTAGCAAGGCATCTATACCGTTCACAGCTACAGTCCCAGTATGGTGCCAGACACACAGAAGGCTCTGGATACATGGACAGACACCTCCCTGCTCACGAGTGTCCTAGGAGGTACCAGAATCATCCATTTGACAGACAAGCAGACCAAGGCTCAGAGGCAGCACAGCCTTGTCACAATCACACTGCTGGGTCTGTCTGGTTCCTGAGCTCAGCCCATTGCTTCTCCTGCATGACTTCCTAGCCCCCGGGCCGGAGGCTCTGACTGCTGCCCCTTCACCAGCAGAGCACAGACTGTAAGAACTGAACACTCAAATGCCAGGAGGGCGAGGCTGGGAGTCAGTTTTTATCCTGAGCATCTGTGGGTGGAAACTGCAGCTTCCTGTTTCAGGGTCCTCATTAGTTCAGGGGACAGATTCCCGAATCACACAGGCTGCCCCCTCCCAGGTGGGTGACCTTGGGCATGTCACTTCGCCTCTCTGAGCCTCAGTTTCCTTACCTGTAAAATGGGGCCTAACATGGTTGGCTCTCAATAAATGCGACCTGTTACGACTCCTTTGCACCTCAGGGACTCAGACAGGAAAGCTTCTAGTAGGTGGACACCAGGCAGGGGTCACCCAGAGGCCCAGCCCTCCGTGCCTCTTCAGGCTGGCCCTGGCTGGGCTTGTGCCTTCCTGTCAGGGTGACCTCTGTCAGGCCTGGAGAACAATGCCTGGGAAAAGGAAGAAGTGGAGTCTCCCTGGGCCAGGACATAAATCGTGACCTGCCCAGCTCAGGGAGAAGATGGACATCCCCCCTCAAACACCCCCGCCTGTGGCAGGCTGAGCCCCTGCCATGGGGCCTGAGCACCCTGTCCTAGGGGAGGAGGACCAGAGTCTCTGGCCAGGTGCTGACAAACCATTGGGACAGGGTTTCTGCTTCCTTGGAAGGGGCCAGAACCTGGGGGAAGGGGAGGGGAACAGACATTCTCTCATATAGTTTGGGCTCAGATTCAACTACCATTAATTGTACAACTACTACGTGCCATCCAATCCCATCCCTCTGATGCGCAACATCCTCCCCTGGCTCCCCATTATACTTAGAATAAAACCCAAACTCCTGACAAGCCCTTCATGGTTGGGCCCCTGCCTGCCTTGGCAGTGTATCCCACCACCCTGGCCCTCGCCGTGTTCCTGGAATGTGCCAGCTCACGGTACCTGCCTCAGAGCCCTTGTACCTTCTGTTCCCTCTACCTGGAACACCCTTCCTGAAGATCTTGACACCACTGGCTCCAGAGGTGTGCTGGAGCTGGCTCATGCTGCCTAGGATCACACTGTTAAATGTTCAGGAATTTTGCAAGCCGGCTGACAGCTGACAACAGGTTGGTAGCTTGAAATTGGCCACAGTAGGAGTATTTACACCATGGAAATGAGCAAACACTACAAATCAGAGCTGTCCCTCTCCAGAGCTGGTTGTTCATCAGTTACCAGCACAGCACTGGCTAGCTCCTTCTCATCCTCCATCTCTCACCTTAACCATCACCACCTAGCCTAGAAACCCTCACGCATGTTCCCTCCTTCTAATTCTCTGCCCGCCCTGCTCACTTGTGACATTCTTTATTTGCTGTTTGTCTCTCAGTCTGTCTCTTCTCCCCTAGAATGAGAATGTCATGAGGGCACAGGGTTTTGTCTGTCTGGTTCCCCACAGGATCCTAGAACCTAGAACGGTGATGCCACATGGCAAGTGTCTGATACACGTTTGTTCAATGAATAAATGTTGAGGTGCTTTTAATTTAAATTTGATTATCATTTTTTGAGGATTGTTTTGAACCTAACCTCACTCCCTTCCCTGTATTTCAGGATTTCTCAATCTTGGTCCTATTGACATTTGGGTGAATTCTTTGTGGTGAGGGCCCTGCTGTGCATCGTAGGATTCTTTGTGGTGGGAAGCCATTCTGTGCATTGTAGGATGTTGAGGAGCAACCCTGGCCTTTAGCTACTAGTTGCCAGTAGCAACCCCTCCCCAAGTCATGATAACAAAAAATGTCTCCAGACGTTGCCAAATGTCTCTTGGTGGGCAACATCAGCCCCACAATGAGCCCTGTGGGAGGTGTGTTACTCTCCCCATTTTGCAGCCAAGAACACTGAGGCTCAGAGCAGTGCCATGACTTGGTTGAGGGTTCCACGTGGGCACGGAGAATGGAATCCCTGGTGGCTGACTCCAAAGCCAATGCTCCCTGCTGCCCCCAGGGCACAAGGCAGAGTGACCCTCAACCGTCTAAGATGAACACAGTGATTATACCTGTGTTACAGGTGAGGACAGCAACACTCAAGAGAGGTGAGCCACCTGCCCAAGGTCACACACAGCATGCAAATGGCAGAGCCAGGATTCAAACCCAGGCCTGCCAAACTCCTGAACCCTCCCTCTCTCACCTGGGGCAGGGACACTCATTTGCTCTCAAGCTCACTCGCTTTCATACTCTCTCCGCTGCTCAGCCCAAGCCTGCCAGGTTCCCGAGGCCCCACCTGAGGCACCAGACACAGGGGTTTAATTTTTCTATTGCCAGCTCCCAGATTGTTTATGGCTGGCGCAGGCTCCTGGCAAAGTGCTCAGAGGCCAAGGACCGGCTCATCTCATGAATTCCTTCAACAAGAAGGCTGACCATTACTCACGCCTATCAGGGAACTGTTCCTTCGGAACGCAGGGAGAGCTGTCAGGCAGAAGAAAAATACCTCAGCTCCGCTGTCCCGCCACCAGCGACCCGTGCCGGACTATGCCTGACTGTGCCTGGCCACACTAGGTAGACAGGCCCACCTAGATCCGTGCAGGGCCTGAATGCCCCAAACAAGCAGAGGGTCTGCACACATCCCCCACCCCGAGGCCCAACCCTAAGACTTAGGGGGTCTGCTCTGCAACACTGAAACATTCATGAGCAAGTCCCTGGTGCCAGGCCCCCATGCTAAGAGCCTGGCACACAGCCTAGTACTGTTTCACTCTAGCCTGCCCCACTCTCTCACTGAGGACACATGACGTAGCCTCTGCGTGCGTCAGTTTCCTCATTCCTAAAGTGGGGCAAATAATAGCAGCAACACCATCATGCCTTCAAAGATTCATCAACACACCACATATGAAACACTTCACATACAGTGGGCAGTCAACAGAAGGTTATGCTGGCAAATCACTTCCTCTGTGTCAGGTAGTCTTCTGAGTATTAACTCATGTATGTATTAACTCATTGGATCCTCTCAGCCTCATGAAGTGGAAACGATTTTTATCCTCTCTCATCAATGAGAAAATGGAGGCACAGAGAAGTTAAGTAACCTGCCCAAGGTCACACAGCGAGGAAATGGAGTTGCTGGTGTTTGAACCCAGGTAGTCTGGCTATAGAGCCTGTGCTCTTAACCACGTCATTATGATGCTAGCTAGTATTCTCCTATTTAGTCCTCCCAATACTTCTATGAGGTAAGGATTATTCTTTTTCCTTTTTGAAGTTTTATGGATGAGGAAGCCAGCTGTGGTGGCTTGTAGGTCACACAGCTCCTAAAAGGCAAAGGGCCAGGCTTGAAACCCAGACCACCTGCCTCGTGGGATACGGTGCTGCCGTGGCTTCCCCAAGGTCAAGTATTGTCTCTTGCACAACATGGTTCCACCCACCTCCATAAGAGGAAGGGGTGCAACCGATGCTTTCATCAGGGTATCTGTGTCATGGTGCTTTCAAAACGGTCTAGAAACTTCTGGGTTAAGGAAGACCTAACTCTGGATCTGTGCAAGCCTTAGCGAGGTAAGATCAGATCCTAGCTCCCACACGAGGGGCTCAAAGGGCAGGAAGGGAAAGCCAAGGCTGAGGGCCCACTTTAATTCAATCCCTGCTCTGTGGCTGTGCTGTGTGACCTTGTCTGAGTTGCCTGCCCTCTCTGGGCCATAATTCCCTGAGCTAGAAAATGTTATGGGGAGGAGGCACAAACAGGGAAGAAGGTCTTCCTCGTTCTAAAATTTTACCTAAACTTTCGCTTTAGTGCTACCCTGATATGAACACTACAGCTTGTGTTTCAGGATGTTGGTGTGCTGCAACACTGTAGATTTAACTGCTCTCACGTATGAACACCTAAGTTGCCGATGCAAGTCTCCCAGATATCTCCATGTCCAGACACCCAGGCAGGGAACACTGGGTCAGCAGACACTGGCCCATGGCAGCCAGAGCAACAAGCTCTCAAAGTCTTTCCACAATCTTCCTCCACTAGCTTCTGCTGGCAGGCACAAAGTCAGCCTTCTCAGAAGTTCAGAATTTCCACTCCCCCTAAAATGACCTCTTATGTTCTGGCAGAGAGCCAGCCCATGGGGCCACCCCTCAGTGGGTGCTCAGGGGCTGAAAGTAACCCCTTCCCCAGCCATCATGTAAAGGGTAGTGGGTACCTGGGTCTCCCTGCAGCAGTGCAGGGGCCACGGAGAGACGGACATACCAAGAGGACTGTGGGAAATTCTCTGGGACAATCCTCCCCACCAGGCCCAGCCAGGGCCACGCACAAACAACTCCAATTTCAGGACCAGCTTATCTATTTGTTGAAACCACAGAACACCCCAAAACCACCCCAGAAAGGAGGAAGGAAAAACCAAAACGTGGGCAAACCCAGCCCCCCTTCTCGATTTTAGGCCTTAACATGAACAGTTTAGTAACAGAACGGCCATTTACTGTCCTCTGCACAATCTAATATCAAAAGTCTTGGACACAGAGCAGGGATGGAAGGGTCCTGCTGAAAACTGGGATACCAGTTTTGTTGGCTTAAAAACAGATCAATTTTACTCTAAAGTTTAAAATGAAACATGCTCCTGTTTGGGAAAAGAATTTCATTAGGGGGAATATATAATATAAAAATACCCATTTAGAAAGAATGTGCTATTAATTCTTAGCACTCTATGCGGAAGGGAAAATTGCATTTTTATCTAAATGGTTTTTCTGCATAAGCCATTTACAATATTCTTTGCCTCTCTGTAATAGGCCCTGCTACCACTAGTACTGGGACGACCAGGCTGAGGGTTGAAATCGCCCTCAAACACATTTAATACATAACCCCTGAAAATCTATTCCAACAGGGACCTCAGCAAACAGGCCCAGCATTCCTTTTTTAAGGAAGAAATAAATATTGCTGAGGGAGGCTAGCGGGGTGGGGGTGGAGGGGGTTGGAAGCGGTGTGCTGATCTGGGAGGAAGGGACAAGATGGTTTCAGTTAGAAGCAAATGCTCTGGGTCCCTTTAGCCAGCTGTAAAACGGCAACTGTTTTTGGGTTGCGTAGTTGCAACCATCTAACTGCCTGCATGTATAGAGATACGTGTGTTAGTATCTCTCTCTCTCTTTCTCACACACACACACACACACACACACGCACACACACTGGTTTCCATCAAACAAGGAAAGAATAAAATTCGGGATATGAAAACAAACTATTTTTAAACGCTAAAGCAAACACACCAAGCTAGTAATACCGCTATTTTCCCATTAAACCGAGTTTCTCTCCATTTGAAAAGCGAGAGTAATCTAAACAATACTCCCAAACAAAAAGGCATGGAGTTGGGGTGTTGTGGCCTCCACTGTCTTTAACAACGGAAAAACCCTCCATGGAGAAGCAAAAACACAGTTTGGGATGGGGCGGGCGGCTCAGCCACGTTCTGCCACGTCGCACCAAGCGCGTCCTCCCCCACAACAACTGAAGCCTGGACGCTGACGCGTCGCGAACTTCAAAACGCAGTACTTCTTTTTTCTAAAAAGTTTTTTAAAAAAGTCCTCCAGCTCTTTCTCTCTTATATTCCCAAAATAACCACTTACTTAATACCAAATGTCGGGGAGCTAAATTAATTCATTAAAGAAATGCAGGGACTGTGTTGTGCACCAAGCGTGGGGGCTCTTACGATTTCTCTGCCCAGAGCCGGAACGACGCGGGCCGCTCTCTTCCGGCGTGACCGACTCATAAATTCTTCCTTTAAAACCAGAAGTCCAGAAATGTCATAATTATAGCTGATATAGGTAGCAGGTGTGCCCCCTTCCAACTCCCCTCCGCCACGGTCCTTCTCTATAAGATTTAGTGGCCTGGCCTGGGGTGTCGTAATTACCGGAAACGACTTTGGTTTTAAGGGTTAGATAAAGACCCTCTCCAAATTTAAGGCCAGACACCAATATCCATTAGACTTTAACGGGCCCACATAAAAAAAGAAATTGTATCCTCATCTCTCCAAATGCCTGTTTCCTCAGTGCCTCAAGTGCGTCTCAGGCTGGCTCAGCACCGAAAATACCCAGGCCCTCGCTCATAGAGATCGATGTGCAAAAGGAATCAAGCAAATAGGGGGTGGGGGTGCCAAGGAAACCGTTTGCTCTAAAGCTGTTAGGGCCAAACCCTGGATTTTAAAATAAATAAAGTGGAATTTTAACCCATGGTCTGGAAGAAGAGACAAGAAGGCTGTGGGGAGGTCAGAGAGGAAGAAGGGGGCACGGGAGAAGCCAGGCTGAAGAGCCTGAGCCGTCAAAATGACATGCACTCCCCTTTTGAGACTTGGTGCTAGGAAAGGCCAAGGCTGAGGGCTGCTTTGCTTTGTTGTTCCTTTTCCCTGCTTTCAAGGCTTACACATACTTTTTTCTTCCTTCTATGGAAGTCAAACCATGCATTTCTCTAAAAGTTAGAACTCCTCCTGCCTCCTGCCATCCCCACCACCACCATTTGTCAAGACGGTGGAATGGAAGGTGCTCGAAAGAGGTTTAAGATTCCCAACTCTCCACTCTCCACTGGTGTGACGAGACCGCTTCCCCATGTCAGCACTCAGCTCCCAGGCAGCTGAGAATTAACGCTCGGAAGCTTTCAGGGGTCCAAAAGGAAGGCTCCAGGAGGAAGCCCATGTTCTCTGGCCATTGCCGAGGTTCTGGGAGGCTGGTTGTGCTAAACGAGCGGACTTTTTCTCCTTTCTCCGGGACAAATGATGGCTGGAGGCACCACTCAACGTCTCTTTCTGTCCTGGGAAGGTGGTGGGAACCGCGCCTGGGGCCTTCATTCAGTGCCAGCAAGCAGGCCCATGAGGGCACACACACGCTCGCGCGCGCGCGCGCGCGCACACACACACACACACACACACGCAAAATCCTAACCCAAGCAAAATGCTTCATACGCACTGAGCACCAAATAAATGCTTATTAACTAAACTGACCCAAAATAGTGAAACATACAAGTAAATTAATCCTGTCTCTCTCAGGGGTCTAACAGGATTACAAATCCGGCAAATTTGACCCCACTGAGATCAATAAACTTCTATTTAAAACTGAAAGAGGCCAAAAGTTTGTATGAACTTCTTCTTGGGGAGAAAAGAAAATTACTTTTCATTTCTTCTCAGGCCTGTGTGTGCGTGTGAGCCTGTGCGCACACACGAGAGCAGAAACCAGCAAAAGGCATCCAAAGCTTTATGCCCAGACAGTTTAGAAATAGTCACGGTGTAAGGATCGTGAAATTGTTCCTGTTTAAAAAAGCCAAATTTTGGTCCATAGCCTCCTTTCCGTCAAATACTAAACAACCACCAAAAGTTCCATTGCAGGAGATGAAAATGGTCCATTTGTTTTTAGCCAATTAAGCCTCACTACAGAAGCATTAAGGGCTCCTGATGGGGAGGAAAGAAGAGACTAATTTCACCAGCTCCTTTCCACACTTGGTTTCTCTGGAGTCCAGGGAATCTTCCTCTTGCTAATTGGTCATTTACTTTCGTTCTCTTTTTGCCTACCATTCAGAAAAACGGGAAAAAAATCCTATACTGTGTGGGAGGCCATTGCGAGGCACGCTGGCGTTTCCAGGCAGTGGGGCCTGCCTGCAACGTCTATAAAAGCTGAGATTATCCCACAAGGGGCTAGGGGCTGGGAAGGAGTCCTCAGCGGCTACCTTGCAGGGTCACCAGGGGAACAGCCACTCCTTTTTCCCACCTCTAGCATCCCTCTTGTCTGGAAAGAGGCGCTTGGGGTCAGGGCCTCTGCAGAAGAAGTTGGTCACAGGCATGTTACCCAGCCTCGACCCACCCAGTCCCAGTCTGCGTCTTCACGCCCTGTGTTGGCCACTAACTAAACAGAAACAGCCCCTCGATGCCGTCATCCGGTCGCAGGCTGGGTCCTCCATGTATATTTCTTCCATACATCTGTGGTCATCAGGGAGGCCCAGGCCCAGCAGGAAAAGCACAGCCAAGAACTTTCTGTCCTTGATGATGGCCGACACCCACCCCTAAGCAATTCACTCACCCCCAGCTTTGTCCTGGAGGTGTTGTTATAAACGACTTCTACATTTATAAATTATTTTCCACTCCGTAACTCCAAGAGTCAGTAAATAACATTTCAACTCATATGAACGCACCTCTCCCTGGCTCTCCATCCAGCCCCTTACCTCCCCTCCTCCGAGAAAATAAACCGCAACCCAATCTCCATCCAGTCTTCCTCACTGGGAGTGTTTCTCTCCCTGCCTTCCAGCTTGTAGGAAAGGAGGGCAGGATGCTCACATCAGGAGTCGGGCCCTTAAATTTTCAAGGACTTTTTCAAACAGTCCACGCAGATAGGGGAGAACACACTGACTTCTCCGAAAATCCTCAGCCAACCCTTGCTTTCTAGAAAAGCCGGGGCTTCCGGGATTTCAAAAAGCAGGCTAGGTTTTCTGCCGGCTACCCCCTACCCCTCTCTGATGGCAAGATGGTCCCTCAGAAGTATTTTATTCCCGGTGGTCATTGCCAATCATTTGACAATGCTCTTGTTCCAAGATCCAAGGGCATCTGAAAACTCCACAATAACTGAAAAGGGTCATATCTTTTTGACACCTCAT
Organism: Dugong dugon; assembly: GCA_030035585.1. Taxonomy (NCBI): domain Eukaryota; kingdom Metazoa; phylum Chordata; class Mammalia; order Sirenia; family Dugongidae; genus Dugong; species Dugong dugon. The sequence continues at coordinate 25,291,484 of CM057476.1, read as the reverse complement.
CCTGCCCCGGACGAGAAGCTAGCAGTGTATGTGTGTGCGTGCACATGTGTGCATGTGCACGTGGGCACATGTGCGTGTATGGAGGAGTTCACTTCATTTACTGTCACCTCACATTCCCTGATCTCCCAAATACAACCAGCAGAACCAGACGAAGTGCCCGATTACCTTCAACTTTGGGGCAGACGGATGTGTCCAGTGATACACACAAAAGCCAGCAGCATCAGAAAAACCCCAGAGACTGGGTTGTTCTGGTGAAATTTTTGTCCCCAGCTTTAAGATCAAATGAAACCCTTGTAGCCAAATACTCTTCAAAATTATTATCAGTAACAAGAAGGAAAAATGGATTTTTAAATCCTCAGGATTGAAGGCATCTGCACGCCACCTAGTTCTCACAAGACAGGGTGCTGGGAGAGCGAGTAGAGTGGAAATCAGGCTGTAGATGTGCCTTTGCACCAAAGTCAGTTCACGTGTCCTCCAAACGCACAACAAAGGCAGTCTATTGGAACCTGCTTCCCTTCCGGGTGTCTTCAAAGCACCCAACTTCCCAACAGTGATGGAACCCAAATATGCCTTTACCAATGAGTCTTGCTGTTTCCCTAAACCATTTTCCAACACAGCCCCCTTCACTCAAACCATAGCCCACACAGATAAGTCAGACCACACCCAGAAAGTCAGAGGCCACTGGAAGAACAGGAACCTCAAGGCAAAATGTTTTGGGAGGAGACCAAGATTTTCCACAGAAAGGTCAAGAACAGGCTATAAGATGGAGATTTTGAGGAAGGGGGGCAACCTGAGCTCTCTGGAACCCTGAGCTTTAAAGATCGAAAACCCTGCTACCTCTCCAATAATGCGAGTTTGTACTGGAGTGTTTACTGGGTTTTTCTCCTGTATTGAACAAGCCCCTGCCATGTAAAATATTCCTTCTGGGACATTCAGAGAGAGCCAGCCTGTTACCATGAGTGTGCTAAGACCTCCAAACTGTTAAATTCAATTGCCTTATGTTTAAAGGGCATTGGGGTCCGTACAATGATGTATAAACCATGAAAGGATACTCACATAACCAGTCTAAAGTTTTCTCTCTGATCTAAGCTTCGCAAGAAAGCAAGCTTTCTCAGCCAAGAGAGAGCACAAGATTTTGGGATGCTGGCACAGATCAGTAGGGATCTGGGAAGGCCAGTCCAATGTGGCTTTGTCAGGGCCCCAACTCACAACTATCAGGTACCTGAAATAGCCCCCTTAGATTTTAAGAGGCTAAGAGACCTGTAGCAACAGTTTCTCCCCCGTGCCTTTTCTGGAAACAACCATGTTGGGAGCAGACTCCCTCACCTGCTTCCCGAACCTCTGAGGCTGGCTGATTAAAACACAGGCCAGTAAACAAAGTGGGCTGCCGCAGCACCCCATAATAATTACACCCCAAGAGAACAATGTCTTTCAAACATCCCTCCCCACTGCAGTAGATTAAACTTAACTCTGCTTTTCTATCCATCCTGGTCACAAAATAAGTTTGGGTTTTTTTCCCCTCTGAAGCCACATCCACCAGGCAGGCATCTTCTCACCAACATCCCACAGAATAACGGATCCCAGTGTGAGGCCACCAGCATGGCCTCTATAGGTGTGAGTTGGCATGTTGGCCTATTGGCAGAAGATGGCAGGGAATGATCCGGGCCGCCTCAGCGCTGGGTGATCCATGGAGTGAAATGCGACAGGGTTCCAGGACCATCTCTTCCCCTCGAGTCCTGTTCCCAGCTTCTTAGGGCCCGAGTGGCACTGGTTTGGGGACTGCCAGCTGAGCTGTTGTGCAACAGGACACAGAGGGTCCATGCAGGCAGGGCGGCCGTGACTAATTTGAAAGCCCAGCGGCGTCTCCTCCACGTCGTTTGTACCGCAAGATTACAATAGAGGAGTGGGTTTTTCCATAAATGAGAAGCAGCGTCCACTGCTCACAACTGGGGGCTGAAGGGAAAGGCTTATTCAAAGATTCCGCTCCTGGCTCAAAGCTGGTCTCAGCTGAACTCAGCCAGAAAGATACCTCTACGCGCGCTCACGCACAAAATCCAGCAAGCGGGGGGACGCACGTCTGCTACTTCAATACTCCAAATCAAAGTCACCCACAGCCTAGGAGGCCCGGGAGGCCGAGATTTTGTAATTAGGATCTTCAAAATCCTCCCTCTATTTTTAGGACTTGAGATCACTCAGCCCCTTACAAAATCAAAACTTGTCAGCTAAGGCCACTGAGACTGAAGGTTTAGCTCCCTCCCCACTCGCCTACAGAAAGCAGATTAAAGGTAAACTATAGGAGTAACTTGATTATTTGGTGGAAATACTCTGGGCCATGCATATGTTTATGTGCATGTGCTGGGGTTGGGCGAGGGGGCATGAGGGGGGCTGTCACATGCTGAATTGCATGGGGCCCTACTTTCCCCCACTGCAGTGACACGCTGAGACCTGACACCCACCCCACCATCCTCTTGCAAGCCGGCCCCCAGGCCACTTCGTTTCGCTGCAGTATACGTGAAAAGGCTAGGAAACTTCACAAATGTCCCCCAAATGGCTCTCTTCTCAATCACACACTCCTGAATATATCAACATCTCCGCCACAAGCAATCAAATCCCACACTCAAATCTGTCCACCCAAGACGCACCTAAAAATAGACACCGTCTTCAAACAAACACATCCACGGCAAGGCAAAATCCTGACTTGACTCAAAATGATGAAGGTGGGTGATTTCGGCTCCTCTACACTAAAGAATTGGGGGGAACAAGGAAGAGGGGCAGCGATGGAAGGACAAAAGTTGCACCCACTGGTTATAGGGGCCCCAATAAACCCAAGTCCCCTCTGACCCAAGGGAGTTTGGTGTCTTTCTGTTGGGATGCACTTGGGCACCCTGCCTGCCCTCACACTCCCCGGACATTTGATCCTATTACATAAAGCTGCAGCCTTTTAATCTCTAAAATTAACCAGACAGAAGTAAATACAGTACTCCTTACTAGGGGAATTTATTTCCCCAAATGCTTTCAGCAAAGAAGATCGCTCCCTGCGCAAAGACCACGATCCTGTGTTATTGTCACCGGAATGGAGTGAAACGGGTCACAAGGGATTTTTACTACATTTCCCAGCATGGAGGGAGTTTAGGAGATCCTGTGAAAACCTGACTATACATTCAAGTCGGCCCTTGAACAGTGGGGAGAATTCCCTCCTCTAATTTCACCAAGGCCTCTCAGACTGTTTATTAAAGGTGTGTATTTTATAAGAGCAGAGGGTATCAAGTAACTTCTTGGCGAGGGCAAGCCGTATTTTCGGTACCTATTAAGATTCTTGGTGGAAATGTAAATACTTCTGCCAGGCAAACAAAATCATATCAGGAATCATAGAACTGCATTGCTAGAAAGAGAAATTAGATTAACCAGCCTTCACTGCTTTCCTAGAAAACGCCATAAAATAGAGTACATTTCAATAGTCTCTTACTTTGGCTGAAGGGCCTTACCAGAAATCTAAATGAATTTATATTAAAGAAAGCTATCCTCGAGGAAAGCCCTTTCATCTAAAACAATGTATATACTTATAGATAGGCGTATAGAAGCACACATTATACTTTAGTAGGCAATGGCTATTTAAAATCAAAACAGCCAGAAAAATCCAGTGGCAGAAACCATTACAAGTTCAACACCGCTAAGCTGCGGCCCCTTAAAACACCCTTGTCCTTTATTAATATTTAGTAGAAATGTATAATTGCAGATGTGTGCTAGGTTGGGGTTTTATGTGGAGGGGCAGGCAAAGAAGACAGGTTTATTACAGCCATGAAATATTAAACAAGCACCAAAGAACAGTAGTTGTATGTCCTGGACTTGCCAGGGAGCAGGCAGGCCCGAATGTCAGCTGCACAAAGGGGCCCTATCTGTTTACATTACCCCTGATTAACACCTGCGAAGTTTTGGGTTACATCTTCCGGAGGCAGGCGCAAAAGTCACAAGCAGGCATGCATCCCGCGCTGGGCGATTTCTCCGGGAAACAGGACTGCAAGGATCCTTGCCTTCCCAAAACAAATGTGAGGGAGACTGGAAAATTCTCTTCACGGCATAGGGAGGAGGGGAAAGACAACCCAGAAAATCAGTGCTTTGCTCTGCGGCTAGGACCAGCCCGCTACCCTCCAGCCAGCCCCGTATGTAAAGAAATGCAAGGTTCAAGTCCTGCCTGCCTAGTATTTCTCAGCCCTGCATATTCTGTTCTGACTGGAATGCTGTGAGAAGCATGAAATTCCAAAAATTTCACCCTCATCACTGTAAAAATATCATACTTCCAAAAAGGGCAGGATTGCAGGCAGAGCGTATACCGAGACCTAATTCCATGTCAGTGTGTATAAAAAAGCATTTCTAGACTGCACCGGATTTCAAGATTGAGAGCAACCCATAGAAAGGAAGTTTGGCAAGGATAAACTTACTACAGAATGAGGTTAATTCCAGTTTGGGAAACTGTAAGGGGCCGGAGAGGGGTAAAAACACTCTTCCAGACTTAATATCCATTATCTAGAATTATCATTATTTCTCCTTCTCTAGCTGTCTTGAAATTCCTCCATAGGCACACATCTATTACAAAGATAGGTGGCCGACTTTCCAAATTATTTTTAAATTTATGTAATCACTACTGATTTAATAGATGCCTGAATAGGCCGAAACTCAGGCTGTTTCTTTTTTTTTTTTTCTTTCCCCACAACCTCATCCTTCCGCTACCCCAACTTTGTGCAAACAGAGCCCCCTGATTAGATGTAGAGTTTCATTATATAAAAGCTGTTTGGTTGGGCTGGGTTAAGAAGTCAGGGAACACAGAATTTGGAGAGGCTCCTTTCCTGGTCAAAAACCGTCATCACATGTGACTCTGGCCTGGACTTTGCCGGGATGCAACTTGCCAGGCGAGTTCCCTCCCCTGCAAAGGACATGTAAAGCCCATAAGACAATCGGGGCACGTTCCAGTGGCTACGTGCCTCCTGCAGTTCTGAAGACTTATCCCTTCCCTCCAGTCGGAGCACGGATCATTTTGTTAAATACCGACTAGTATTTTGTCATCGGAGCAAAGAATTTCAGAAACGGTGTTAATATTTAATCACATTAGTATTGGCATGTTTTACGGCGTGACAAAATAAAACATTATTACCCAAACGGGCTGTGCCTGAAAGTGGGGAGGGAGGTTGTGAAAAAAAGTGCTTGCTGGGGCTGGAACCTAGAGAAGGTATATTCTAGCTAATGGGACCGTGTGCGTCTGTTTAAGGAAAAGTAGACTGTTTTACAGGAAAAAAATCTTTCAACTCTATTTCGAAGTGGTACACTTGACTCTGATTTTCAGCCAGGGGGCTGGTAGAAGGCTCTGTGTACCTATTTATACAATGTGTGCAGATGGAACTGCAGGGTGTTATCATAATGAAAAGTTTAATCATCCTTATTTACTACCAGTGAGGGAGCAGGCGTCGGATGCGGATATCTTATAAAGCCTTAACTAGCAGCCACGGGGCTGCAGCGTCTGTGAGTGACCTCAATTCGGGGCTTTATCTAGGAAACCGTCCTTCCCACATCACAGAACAGAAAACAAAGGAGGTCAAGTGGGTGTCCCTGCCAATGCTTATAAGGTGGCCAGCCCCTCCACCCTTCCCTGAAGGAAGTCCTGGCCTCCCCAGTGCGTTTAGCTTGCAGGGGAAATCAACCCTAAAGTGGCCAGCATCTGCTCCCAAAATTATTTTCGATTATCCAACTGTGATAATAAAACAAACAGAACAAAACATTTCTTTAATGACGTTTCTTCATTCACAGCCTGTGTCTTTCTTTTCATTTTTTTTCTTTTCCCAGTAAAAGAAGATGAGCTGGACTGGTAAAGGGGTGGACAGACATCTTTAAAAAAATCCCATTAAATAAACACCACCCTGTATCACTCCACCTAGTCTATGAAGGCCCTTCAAAAGACTCGCATGCAAGCTCTACTGGCGTTTCTTTATTCACTTCCTAAATCGGGTTGGTTGGTTTGTTTTTAACTTTTCTCACTCCATTCAGGCCAATATATTCTTAATTATTTGGGGGAGGGAGGGTCAGAAAGAAGAAAGGGAGAGGGGCAGCCAGGCCAAGCCAGGTAGAAGTGACAGGGGCTGAGATTTGTGCTAACCAGCTATTGATCGGGTGGGATCGAGATGTTGTGTACAAGAAAATAAAAGAGAACGGGGGCCAGGCAAGTAGCATGCTGTGTCCAAGTCCATTTTAAAAAGGAGGGGGGAAAAAGGAGAAGAAGCTGAGGGTCCCAAACTAACCAATTTATGGCCTTGCCTGGGAGAAGCTTGGAGAATGCTGATGCTGGCCTGGGTGTCTGCTGTGCATGCTAAACACCCAGCTTCAAACGAGAGAGAGCGTCCCGGGCTGAGCAGTAACCACGAACAAAGAGAAAAAAGCAGCGGGCCACATTCATGAATTAGAAAACCTAAGCGGGAATGCAACCGGGGAAGGACAAGGCGCCTGAAAGCCCCTAGTTCTGAGCCACCCAACTCCTGCCCCACGCCTCCTCTCCCTCCTCCTTCCTCCCCGCCCCCACCCCCTCCCCCATCCCCATCACATTCTCCTAAAACCTACTCTCACCTTAAATCCAGGGTCAAGAGATGGCGGGACGTGGGGAGGGCTAGGAAAATGAAGGCAGAGGAGAGAAGAACTATAAGAGAGGGCAAGAATCGGGGGACTCATTTCTTAAAAGCCAGGGTTAAATCGCCAGCCGGGGGCTCCTAGTGAATTCTGCCTAGTGAAACTGAGGGCATTCAGCTCTGGTTTAAAAGGAAAAGGCAGGAAAGAGGGAAATGTTACCTAATTTTAAGAAGACATTAACTGGGTTTTATTATTATTATTATTATTATTTTAAAAAGCCCCATTAAGTGAAAACAGAAATCTATGGCAGCCTTCGATATCTTTAGGTTAAAAAGAACTGTTATCACTTTAACTGGAATGGCGGTCCATTTACTAACTCACCCGCACCCCTCCCACCTGAAAGGCCTCCAGGGTGCTTAGAATGCAAACGAGGGCTGGGACTGGACATCTGTCACCAAAGCCAAGCGAGAGATATTGACAAACGTGGGTCCTTTGTGTCTTAAGAATATGTATCCATATCCCTGTACACAAATGATGCCCTGGCTGCATGGTCTGGACTTTGTTAAGCAGACCCCGCCCAGTCCCATCACCCCCTCCCTCAATGTCCTGGAGACGCACCGGAAAAGGCTGGCTGCCTCCTACAACCCCGACAGGTCTCTAGTTTTTCAATGAAACTCTAATAGTTAAGAAGAGACAAAACAGCTATTCATTAGGAACAAATGTCAAATTAGGCGTCGCCTCTGAGTGATGCTGCTGACACTGAGCTGGTAACTTTTTTTCTAAAGACATTCAGCACCTAGGAGAACTCAAGCTGAGGGCTGGCTAACTAGGAATGGAGGAGGGGTAACACAACTTCCCAGGTGTGCCTGGCAGGAAGGGGAACACACAACTAAAAAGCGGCAGTGGATTGAAGGTTGGGGGGGGGGGTGTTCTGAGTGTGTATAATGGAAGGGGCCTAGTTTTCTGAGAGCTGCGCAGCACCAGGCAACTCAGCTAAAACTCTGGGGAGAGAGGGGGGAACACCGGTGTAAAGCTCTGCAATGACCGCCCCCCTCCCCGCCCCGCTGTGCTACCATATAAGTTCTTACTGCCTGATCTACCTGGCAGCACCTGCGGGGGGGGGGGGGACGTTCAAATTGGGAATTAAGAGAGTCCCCAGTGCCCTCCTAATCCCAGGGGACCCGCCCCTCCTGAGCCTTCAAGGCAGATGCTAAAGCCTGCAGTGGGGGAGGGGCGGGTCACAGGTGAGTGAGAAGGGGGGCGCGCGCATATACCTTCTTTGCTGTTGGCGTTCTGGGGTTTGGCCTTCTCCCAGGGCGCCATCGTCTTGTCGTCGTCCGCGACGTCCACCAGGGCCTTGTCAGCGGGGATGTACCAGGTGGCGCTGTGCTCTGCCATCAGCGAGTCCAGGTCAATGGTGCTCATGGCGCTCTTGACGGCCTCGGAGCAGCAGCCGCCCAGCTCGCTGTCCCCATTCTGCGCGCCCGAGGCCCCGACGGCGCACTCGCCCTTCTTGCCGCCCTTGAGTCCCAGGGGCTGGTCCTCGGAGATGCTGAACTGCTGCCTCTGCAGCTGGATCTGCGCCTGGAGAATCTCCAGAGGGTGGATCTCGTCGGGGGGCGGCGCTCCGCTGCTGCTGGTTGGGGTCCGGACCTGTTCCAGGCCAGGCGTGCCCGGGTGGCCCGTGCCCCCGCCTCCGCCATAGCTGTCGGGGGTCGAGGTAGAGGTAGACATGATGCCCAGGCCGAGTGGGGGCGGGGGAGCCTTCGGTCCGTGTTCCCCGGTGCTCACTCCTCGAGGCGGGAGTTTGGGCGAGCCGGTCACCAGAGGACTCCTGCTCGCTTTGGCCAGCGCCGGTGTGTTGTCGGAGCTGGACGACACCTCGTCCTCATTGGCGTAGCTCGTGCTCACCTCGTCCGAGGCGAACTCACCCACATGCGGGGAACTACCGTCCGATTTGGCCCCGCCGTCCAGGGACGCCATGAGGTCCGGTTGATCCCCCAGGAGCAAGTCGGCCCCCTTCCCCCACGATGGCGATGTAAGCGCCTTCTCGTGGGGCGTCGGTGCCCCGCGCGCCTCACCCGCGGAGCCTCCCCCGACGGCCGCGCCAGGTGCCTGCTGCTGCCCTGGGCTCACTCCCGGCGCGCCCCCGCTATCTGGCGCCGCCGAGTACTTGTCGAAGAAAGTCCCGGGGCTCACGTGACCACTGTCCCTTTTTCTGCGACCCCGTCCCCGGCCGCCGCCCCCGGGGACAGCCTTGCCATCGTTCCCCGACGTGGATTCCAGGGTGTAGTTGGGAGAGAGGCTGGTGCCGTCCCCCGGGGCGGGTGGGTTGGGTGGCCCCGAGGCTTTGGAGCCGCTACTACTGGTCCCTGACGGGCCTCCGGGCCCCGGGACCCCAGGGCCAGTCCCTCCCGGGAAGTAATCCGAGCCCGGGTTGCTGGCCACGGCCGCGCCGTCGGTCTCGTTCTGGCTCAATTTCCTCTTGCCCTCGGGCGGGTTCTTCTTGTTGAAGGTCACGTTGAGGTTGGGAGCCCCGAGGCTGGCGATCATGTTCTGGCAGGCAGTGGAGAGCGCAGCCAGGCAGCTCTGGCCGAACAGGTTGTCCTTGGTGCTGGGCTTGTTGAAGGAGCCCAGCGAGAGCGCGCCCAGCTTGCTGGCCGAGGCGCGCTGGCTGGGCTGGAAATCGGACTGCGGCGGGTATGAGCCCCCTCCGCTCCCGCCGCCAGCGCTGCCACCGCCCCCGCCAGTGCTCGGGGGCGAGTTCACGCCCGGGCCGCTGTGCGGCGTGGCCTGCCGGCTCGTCGAGCCAAACGGAAAACCCGGCTGGCCCCCAAGCGCGGGCGCCGCAAAGTCGGGCGGTGGAGGCCGGCGCTCCGAGGGCGCGCTGGGCAACCCCACCCCAGCCCCAGGCGACTGCAGCTGGCCCAGGCTGGCCAGACTGCCCCCGAACTGCAAGCCCGGCGAGGGCAACGCAGGCACGTGGCCCTCTCCAGGCATCCTCAGCGGTTCCTGCAGAGGACCCCGGAACAGCACCCCCGAGCCGCCGCCGGGCGGAGGGGGCGGTGCCAGGCCCGGATCGTGCGGACCGCAGTCGGCTGGCAGGGCTGAACCGCCCATCCTGCGGGACAGCAGGTCTCCGGGAGGCGGATGTGGGCCTGGGAACCACGCGCTCTCCTGCGCCAAGTGCGGCGCCTGCTGCTCGAAAGTGCCCAGGCGCCCAGCGCCCGCGCCGCCGCCTTCTCGCTCAAAGTTCGGCTGGGCCAAGCCGCCCACGGGGCCACCGTGCACCAGGCTGCCCTGGCCCACGTCCCCGGGGTGACCTAGCTGAGCCAGGTTGGGCTGGCGCAGCCGCTGCTGCTGATTCCGCGACGCCATCTGCTTAATCATGAGGGCCGCGTTTTGGCGCTGCTGCTGCTGTTGCTGCTGTTGCTGCTGCTGTTGCTGCTGCTGCAGGGACTGATGGTCCTGAGCCGGGTGCTGCAAGGGCGGCCCCGAGGGGAAGCTGTCGGGCACAGGCGGCGTGAACTCACCGGGCAGGCCCGGGTAGGCGGAGGGCGAGAGGTGGTTGTCCAGGGCCCCGTTGTGCATGCTGCCGTTCCACGAGGCGCAGCGGTCCACTCCCGCGCTGCCCGGGAAGTCGAAACGCGGCCTCTTGGCCACGTTCATGTAAGGGGGCGCGTCGAAATGCTGCAGCCGCTGGTTGGGCGCCTGCTGCGGAGGGGGGTGCTGCATGTTGAACACTGGCTCGGAATAGGGGTGCATGCTCCGGTTCTCCAGCCGGTGGATGGGGTACTCGAACTGCGCGTGCTGACTGGGCAGCATGGGGCCCCCGTCCTGCAGGCCGCCACTGGGCGTGCCTGCCTCGCCCTGCTGGGGACGCGGAAGTGCAGGCGGGCACGAATTTTGTCGGACCAGAAGCCCAGGCGGCGGCGGCGGCGGCGGCGGCTGCTGCTGTGGTTGCGGAGGCTGTGGCTGCTGCGGGGGCTGCTGCTGCGGGGGTGGCGGGGCCTGCTGGGGAGGCTGCATTAATGGGTGCCTGGAACTCACTCCGGGCTCCAGGCCCACAGGCATTTTGCGGGCCCCGCCAAACCTCTCGAAGAAGACGCCGTGTTGCTGCTGCTGCTGCGGTTGCTGCTGCGGTTGCTGGGCGTGCATTTTGGACAAGCCCACCATGCCCGCAGCTCTAGGCATGGCCGAGGCGCCCGGGAAAGCGCCCCCGGGAACCTGGCGTCCCGCCGCATAATGAGGCAGCTGCCCCTCGGAGTCGGAGGAAGAAAACATGTCAAAATGTCCCGAGGGCGCCTCGCCCGGATAATTGTATTCCAGCGAGTCGACGGCTCCTTGGTTCGCCACCCTGCGGGGCTCCAGGCTGTGGGAATCGGAGCCGCTAGAGGCGGGCAAGCCGTGGAAGGAGGCGGCCCGGTTGGGGCTCTGGTCCAGCGGCAGGCATGGGGCTGGCACCGCGTGGCCCGAGGCGCCCGAGCTGTGGAAGTCCGGGAGGTTCCCCGGCCGCTGCGGGCAGAAGCTCTCGGGCCCCTGGCTGTCCGCCATGTGCTCGTAACCCTCGGCAAAGGGCGGCTGGCTGCCCAGGCCGCCAGCGGCGCCGCCGTAGCCTAGCAGGCGCCCCCCGTGCAGGCACGAGGCCCCCGGGTCCGGGCCGCCAAAGTTGCCCCCGAAGTGGGGGTGATGCTGGTGGGGGTGGTGGCCGCCGGGGTGGCCGTGGTGCGGCTGCTGGCCACCGAAGAAGCCATGCACCGCCTGCGCTTGCAGCCCCCCCGCGTGCAGCTCAGAGTGGCCGCGCGCGTGGAAGCCGTACGGCTCCATGTTCATGCCCAGGATCGGGGGCTCGCCCAGCGCGCTCATGGCAGGGTCCACCGGGCCAGGGGGCCCCCCCGCGTGGAAAGCTGGGGCCTTAAAGTGGGCGTTCATGCTCAGTCCGGCCTCGTTAAAGTTCCTGTCCCCCTGGCCAGCGTTCCGGCTGTTGATCTGGGGCTCGAACTGGTCCAGCCCAAACATACTTGGCGGGGGGCGGGGGTGATCAATAGGGCATGACAGCGTGCTCTCCGCGGCGCGCCTCCGGCCAGCTACTCGTTCCGGCCCTGGGTCGGAGGCTCCCGGACGCTCAGCACCGCCGGGGCGCAGCGCGCACCGCCACCTCTCCTGGCTTGGGGAGTCTGGGGGGCTATCGGCTCCTCTCCCGAAGCTCTGGCTCTGCCCGGCGCGAGCGGCTCTCACATCTTGCGGGGCCACGGAGCCTCCAGGAGCCCTGTTGTGGGGCACATGCCTCGGGCAGTTGGCCCAGCCGAGGGTGGGTTTAAGGGGAGGGGACGAAGCCGCGGGCGAGTGAAGACAAAAAGTTAAGTAGAGGGAAAGGGACGGGAAGGGGAGAGGGAGAGCGGAGCGATCACCTTCTTAAGTCCGATCCGTTCGGGTGGGGAGCCCCAGGACGCCGCCCGCAGCCTCCCGGAGTCCGTGGCGGAGCTGCAAAGGGGCCGGGGAGGGAGACCCTTCAAAGCCGCGGCTGGCGCCGAGGCACCGTCAGAGCGGTCCCTCCCCCCTCCCCCCGGAGTCCCCGCGCTCGTCAGCCCGAGCCTCCGCCGAGCACGATCCGCTTGCACAGTCTCCTGAGGCCCAGAGCGAGCGGCTGCTTCTTCTTCAGTGGGTTCGAAGGCTGGAGGCTCCGCTCGGCATCGCCAGTGCCGGCCTCCGAGCCAAGGACGCAGCGTGACTGGGGAGACGGCGGGCGTCCGGGGTTGACGCGGAGGGTCCGGGGGAAGGCGAGGCTCCCCCGCTCCGCGGCGGGTGCTCTGCGACCGGCGCGCCGCTTCGCGGCTGCGTCCACCGGCTGCCTCTTCTATCCTCCCCTTTTGGGTGTCTGAGTTAGCGGGAGTCTCCGCGCCCGGTTCCAGACGCCGCAGGGCAGCGAGATGAGGGGTTGGGTCGCTCCGAGGCTTAGGTTCCCTGCCTCCTCGCGGAGGTGCTTCGCGAGTCTCCTCGGACCCGGAGGAGGGGGGCGTTCGCGAGTTGGGAGGCCACGCTGGGCTAGCAGGTTAAGGTGTTCCGGCTGCGCTCTCGGAGCCAGGAATGGGGGGGCGGGGGCAGCTCTGGGGGGTCCGCGCACCCCTCTCCCGGCTGGCGGGGGGGGGCTCTGCGTGGGGCGCTCCGAGGGTCTCGGCTCGCCTCTCAGTGTCTGCTTCTCGCCCTGCGCAGGGAGAAGCAGCAACAAGTTTTGCATTTCAGCAATCAATTTCAGCCATTACATTTGCACCAATCAGCGCTGCCGGAGCTCCGGGCCCGGGGCGGGGCTCACTCTTAAGGTGGTCCCGGGTCCTGGCTGCCGAGGCCGCCGCCAGGATCCCGCACTTGCCCAGCTCCGGAGTACCCCTCTCCCGCCTCGCCTCGGGGTCCGGCGCCAGTGCTCTGGGGGCGCGCCCTGGCCTCGGGGTGCAGCGAGCTGGAGAGGGCGCCGGTGGAGGAAAGAGGCGGGAGCTTGGCTTTGTTCACCCCCTTCCCCACTCACACTGTCCCCAACTCCCCACCCCCAACTGGAGAGAGACCCGCCGGGTGGGCAGGGGGCGGGGAGGTGGGCGGTGAGCGGTACGGGGCGATCAGACAATGGGGTCGCCAGGCAAAGCCCCTGGACTCGCCAAGGAAAGTAGCGAAGTGTCGACCGCCGTTCAGCCCTGGGGCGAACCCTTGGCTCTCCAACTCCGTTTGCTTCCTAACGGCGCCCAAGTTAGCCGGCCCTGGGATTTTCCTGGAGATGAAAGCACAGTGGAACCCTGGAGTTAGGGTTCTCCCCTAGAGGCCCTGGCGCTTGCTCGCTCCTCCCTCAGAAGGGCGCGCACAATTGTTCTCAGTCCCTCCTGTCTGGGGTTCCCGGCTCTCGGTCGCCGGCTTCCGCCCTCAGGAGCCACGACCACTCGGCCTCGTGTGTGTGTGTGTGTGTGTGTGTGTGTGTGTGTGTGTGTGTGTGTGTGTGTGTGTGTGTGTGTGTGTGTGTGTGTGTGTGTGTGTGTGTGTGTGTGTGTGTGTGTGTGTGTGTGTCTGTGTGTGTGTGTGTGTGTGTGTGTGTGTGTGTGTCTGTGTCTGTGTCTGTGTGTGTCTGTGTGTGTGTGTGTCTGTGTGTCTGTGTGTCTGTCTGTGTCTGTGTGTGTCTGTGCCTGTGTGTGTCTGTGTCTGTGTGTCTGTGTGTGTGTCGGGGGCGGGGGGGGGGCCTTCGGCTGAGCCGAGCGACGAGGCGAAGCGACTGGGATCCCCGAGAGGATCCGCGAGCAGAGGGCCCACCGGGCGGCCGGAGCACCCTGCTCCGGGGACTCCGGGCGCTCTGGCCAAGGCCCAGGCCCTCTGCGGCCGCGAGGGTGGCTTCCTTAAGAGATCAATTAAGCTGAAGAGGCCAAGGAACGGAATTGGGTTGTGATACTAAAATCAATAGAAGTAATTTAATATCTGCCCTACTCTTTATGAAATATTTATCCCCATAATCTTAGTTAAAATGTTTAGATCTTCCTGATCCCCACCGAGGCTGAAATCTATCTTGGAATTAGAAGTTGGGAATTAGAGGTGCTGGGGGTTGAGGAGTGTGAGTGTGTGTGTTTTCCTCACTGAAGTGAGTGCAGGGGAGGAGGGGAGAAGGTTTTTAATTTGCTCTGCCATAAAATAGCACGAGGCGATTTTGCTAGGGGGCCAGCATTCCTAGAAGGAGAGAAAAAAGAGAACTTTCTTTGAAGTGCCCCTGATATCGCTATTAAATCTAAATAAAATTAAGCATGGTGTATAAAAATGCCTTTCCCCCCCGCAAAAGAAAGTGTTTATCGCCCAAGTCTGTCTAGCGTTTGCTAAATTGCGCATGAAATCTGAAATGAAATAAACGTTATAATAAAACCAGCCCCTGAGCCCTCTTTATTTAAAAACCTGAGATTACGCACTCCACCGTCGCCGGCGCGAGTTAAAAAGTTACCACGCCGTGCGCGCGGATTCATTGCTCCTTGGAGTTGCTGTTGCGAAGGCAGTCGTTCGGTGTTCCCAAAGCGAAGCGCCAGGAAAATGGGCTCGATTTAGGGCAAGGAGGGCAGGAAGAAAGGTTTTAAGGCACTTCAAAGAAACAGCCCCCTACCCCCCAGCCCCACCCCAAAAAAAACAGTAAAACCCAGCAACTTTAAAACTCAAGGAGCTGAAGCCAGCTCAGATCCTAGGCCCTTTTTGAGGCCCTTCCAGAGTCCTCCGTGTGGTGGATGTCTACAGATTTTTTTTTCCTTTTGAAATCAAAAATGAAAATTACTCCCACCAAAAATGGGGTCCATAAATAAGCAGCAGGAAGAAGTATTTGTACAGGGCGGTGGAGTTTTAAAACGGATTTTTCTGCAGGATCAGGTTGTTGGTCTGTGATTAAATATTGATTTTGTGTAATTAGTTTTCATGTGAACTATCCTCTTGCTGATAGCTTAGAGGTTTCAGAACTAGAAAAGAAATGGAATTGGACATGGAAATTATTACTTAGCAAAGTGACAGGGAAGTGAGAGCAAGAGAAAAGACTGAGGCTTGGCTGATTTAGGCTCAAAGAAATGAAGGGCCAGAGTAAGCACCCATTGACACCCCCTCCCAGGGCCCCAGGGCTCTGGGGACCTGGAGCAGGTGACACCATAAGCCCCCTGGGCAGAAAGGGGAGTTGCTGGGGGAAATGTTGGCCAGGCAAGGACCCTGCATGGGCCAGAGCCTGTGGCTCTGGGTCACATAGGTGGTCAGCCCTGCATCTCTGGACTCATGGATTGTGGGCACTTCCAGAGGTACCCATGTGCAGGAGCCTGTGTCCCTGTGTCTGTGGGTAATGGGGAAAGGCTTGGATGCATCAGGGACCCTGGGGTGGGCAGTGGGGGATGGAAAAAATGGCCCACAAACCTGCAATCCAGGGAGATCCTGGTTGGGATACGCTCAGGGAAGAGGCATGACTTCACTCTGTGGCTGGCTGGGGGTCCTACACACCTGGGCAGGTTTCCTGTGGAATACTTCTGTGCACTCCAGGTAGGAGGGTGTGGGAGTATTTTCCTGGGGCCGCTTCCAAGAGTTACGTCTACAAAGAGTGTGAGTGTCTGAGAGGAGGGTGTGTTTGGCCAGGTTGTATCTCTGTTCAGGATGTGTGTATGGTCACCTTTCCCTCACACTAGGCATGTTGTGCGGGGGTATAGTATGGGCCTGCGATGTATCTTCAGCTGTGTGAGGGCAGCAGGGCATCTGGGTGTGTTTCTGTACATGCCTCTGTGTGTGTGTGTGTGTGTGTCCCGGATGGGGGCTGTCTGTCCCTCCCACCTCCATGTTTCTCTATGCGTGTGCATTTCTGTTTGTGCCTCCATGTGTGTGGTGACCTCGCCCCTGCATGCCTGCTTCTCTGCTCCCACGGGCCTGCTTGCTCTGTGAGTGTGGGGTGTGTGCCTCTGCCGGGGCCATCTGTACCCATGTGCGTGCAGGTGTGGGCGCCTCCACGGCGTGGGGCGCCCCAGCCTGTGTCTATGTGTGCACTCTGCTGCAAGGCCCGCCGGAGTGTCTTTGGAACAGACACACTGCCCCCTAGCGCTCAGAGGAATTCAATGTCCAGGCGTGGGCACAGCCGGAGCGGTGGGAGTCGCATGGTCCTCCCTAGCCTTTCTCCTTCCTTCTCCCCTTCCTTCAGCCCTCTGCACAGGCACACGGAATGTGCCGGTCACAGGGGACTTCCTGGGCGGGGAAAGGAGGAGATACGCTGGACTAGGTCCCCTTGCACCAGCGCTGGAGGGGGATGCTCCGAGTTGGTGACAAGTGGGGCAGTGCCTGGGACCGCACCCTTTGAGCGGCCCAGAGCACTCTCCTCCATCAGAAAGCCTGGCAGTCCCTGAACCAGCCCCAGAGATCCGGCCCCCACTGTGAATCTCCCAGTCAACAAAATACTCAACGCCCAACGCCTTGCATAATGGACACAAGTGCCCATCACAACCATCAATCAGGCCCCAACACCAACACAGTGCACACAATCAGCCACACCTTATCAGCACACTTGCACACACTCCTCCATAGTGGTTGCGTCAGCACACTCACACACATGCACTCACACACATCCATCCATAGTGGATGAGTCAGCTCACATTCACACACACACATACATATCTCTTTATAGCAGACGTATCAGCACACTCACATTTACTCACACACACACATTCATAGTGGCTGTGTCAGCACACTCACACACGTAAACTCACATCCGTCCATAGTGGATGAGTCAGCTCACACGCGCACACACACAGACCCCTTTATAATGGATGTATCAGCATACTCACACACACAGACTCTCCATAGTGGTTGTGTCAGCACACTCACACACATTCACTCACTCACACACACACACACCCTCCTTAGTGAGTGCATCAGCACACTGGCTTCCATCATTGAAGGCCCCCACTCTGAGTCAGGCTCTGTGCTAATAAATACTTTACATCCATGGTTCCATTTCATCTTCCAACAACTCTACAAGTTCGGGACTCAACCCATTTTACAGATGAAGACATGGAGGCTCAGATTGGTCAAGTGACTTTCTTGAAGTCAAATACTGGCAGACCTGAGATTCCAAACCAACCCACCTGACACTGAGGCCTGGCTCTTGATCACTGCCCACTCCACCTACGTGTGATGGTTCAGGTAAAGCGCACAGCACAATGCAGGGAACACTTAGTAAGCACCAAGAAATGTTAGTTACCGTTGTTACTACTGTTACTATTATCACTATTTTTATTGGTGTGATTACTATTAGTATTTTTCTGTGTGTGTGTCTCTCCCGCACAAACGTAAGAAACCAGCACATACACACCCTAACACCCACACTCACAGTCACAGCAGCCCAAGTCCCTCCTGCAGGCAGTCCCCCAGGAGGGATGGAGAGCCCAGGCCTGGCCTGAAGGGGAAATGACTCCCCTGATATCTGGGCAGAGGGTCCATGGAATGACACTCCTCTCCCCCAAATGAGTCATTGGTGGAAAGAGTACAGCCTATGGCATCACAGAGCGAGATTCAAATCTTGTCTTCACCGCTTAAGAGCTATGTGACCTTGGGCAAGACACGTTCCTTCTCTGCACCTCAGTTTCCGCTATTGGAAAGGTGAATCATAGCCAGTTCATATCAGTCATGAGGATTGGAGACAATGTTCATAAAGTGGCACAGAGTGTGGCACGTAGCAGGCATTCGTTAATGCTAAACCAAAAATCCGGACCAGTTGCTGTCAAGTTGATTTCCACTCATGGCAACCCCGTGTGTGCCAGAGTAGAACTGTGCTCCATAGAGTTTTCCGTGGCTGATTTTTTGGAAGCCAGGCCTTTCTTCCGAGGTGCCTCAGAGTGGACTAGAATAGCCAAGCATGTTAACCATTTGCATCATCCAGAGACTCCCATTAAATGGTAGCTTCTCTTACTACCATTATTATTATTATTATTATTTCTTCTATGTTTAGATCCAAGGAGGCGAGAACAGAACAACGACTCCAGAGAAATCTGGTTTATTTGACAAATCAGCCTTGCCTCACTCTCTTAGATGCTTGCTTCAACCTCCCACCCCAGTGCTGGTGTAGATGGGTGCAGGTTCAGTGTCTGTCTAGGGAGCACCCTAGGCTGAAGCCTCTGGGGAAGTCCCAGGACAGAGGAGAGAGTAGTGGGCTGGAGGTTGAAGGGATCCAGGCCCTTAAGCAGCCACAGGCTTCCAGTTGCTAAGCAACGGCATCTCTCTCTCTCTCTCTCTCTCTCTCTCTGCATAATGTCTGATACATTTTGGAGTCTCTCTTTCACCCATTCATTGAATAAGCACATATTTCATGTCAACTGTGTGCTAAGGTCTGGAATCCGAATTCAGAAAAAAGCAAAAGACGTAGGAACAGCACTTAAGCCCAATCAAAGGAAACCTAATATTGATATGAAAGGGACACACCTATCCATGTACAGGGGAAGCATGGATAGAGAAGGGTTCCTAGAGCTGGGTTTTGAAGGTAGAATAGGAGTATGTCAACCAGGACAAATTCAGAGCACTTCCCAAGCAAAGGAAACAGGTCAGACAGGGCATGAGAAAGTTCAGGCAGCAGTGAGTTTAGGTAGGAGTGGGAGAGGGGCAGAAACTGAAGCTCTAGAGGTCAGCAGGATCCAGATCAGGAGGATCTCAGAGGCAAGTGGACGTTGCTCTGAGAAGTTACAAAAGGGTTTTAAGCAAAGCCAAGCGACGCAGTCAGAGGCGAGCTTAGAGAGGTCCCTGGAAAACTGAGACCTGAAGATCTCCCCTTTCTTTGCCCTGCAAGGTGGCAGCAGAAGCTATCTTCATCTGCTTTCCCTGGCAACAGGGCCACAGAGAGGCCAGCAGCCAGCACAAAGCAGGACAGTGGGCTGCCTGCTCTCTTGCCTCGAAGCTGTTTGCAAGGACCAGGGTCCCATCTTGCTTCAGCAACTACAGATGCTGCTTCCCATTGGGCAGGACTTCTGCCCATCCCTCAGCTGGGAGAGGCTGAGGGGCACTTACAAGAGAGATAAACAGACTGGATTCAAACCCCAGTTCTGGCTTAAGGCTAGAAGGGCATCAGGGGACGAGGGGTGGGGGGGTAATAGCTAAAGGGTATGGGATTTCTTTTTGAGGTGATGAAAATATTCTAAAATTGATTATAGTGATGGTTTCTCATATCTGTGAGTGTACTAAAAACCACTGAATTGTATACTTTAAATGGATGAATTGTTAGGATATGAACTGTATCTCAATAAAGTAAAAAAGAAAAGAAAAAAAAAGTGTTCCATCACCCCCTGACCACATGACCATCGGCAAGACCCGGACTGGAGCTCCAGCTTCTGGACCTGTAATGATATCTATCTCCAAGGGTGTCAGGGAGGCTAAAAGGGCAGGGAAGCACCCAGTCCACATGCTTATTATTATTATTATTTTATTGTATTTATTATATTATAAAACTACCCTGTGAGGTAGATTCTATTATTTTTCCATTTTATAAAGAAGGAAACTGAAGCACAGAGAGGTAAAGGAAGTTGCCCAAGGTCACACAGCAAATGAGAGACAGAACCAGGGCATAAACCAGGCCTGGCTGACTCCAGAGCCCATGTGCACTGCACACAGCACACTGCTGCTGGCTACAGCTCAACTATCAGCCCACGTATCCATCACAAGCCTCCCCTCTCTCAAACCCAGGGCTGCTGTCTGGAAGGAAGAAAACTGGCCCACTCTCTGCATCTTGGGCCTGGGTCTAAGCCCTGGGGGAGGCCAGGGCAGAGCCTGAGTAACCTCACCCCCTGCTCCCTGGAGACTCCCAGCTCCAGGGGAGGGACCCCTCCTTCTCCACTCCTGCCTGCACTTCCCGGTTTCCCAGAGGCCTCTGGGGCCTGACCACAGGGTTTAACATGGGAGAGCCACTGAACTTTCCCTTGGAGGACACCTTGAACAAGAAGTGGCTGCTTCCCAGTTCATGTGGCTGGAAGAGCCCGGGAAAGTCACCTGGCCTGGTGGGGATACCTGCACAAGAAAAGAGCTCTGACCACACCTAGGGCATTTCAACTTCCGGACCCTCAGAGTGGGAAACAGAGGCGCAGAGACACGAAGGACCAGGGCTCTATAGCTGTGCTTCCAGCTTCAAGCTCTCCTCAACAACCCAACCTTCCCTTGGGCATGCTACATTTTTGCACGTCTAGGTGTCCCTAGGAGCCCTCATGGTGCAATGGTTAAGTGCTTGGCTGCTAGCCAAAAGGTCGGTAGTTCAAGCCCACCAGCCGCTCCTCAGGAGAAAGATATGACAGCAGGGTTGGATTACCCAATAAACAAGCTACACAGGCTTACTTTTGCTTACTTACTTATCAAAGATGTGGTGAAACTCATGTGAGATTGTGCACTACAGATTTACTACATAAACACAATTAAGCCCGTGCGTACCTTGCTTACTAGTTAATCTGCCCGTGTGTGGAAATTTGCTTTCGTAAAACATTTACAGTCTTGGAAACCAGGGCAGAAACCAGGCCTGGCTGACTCCAGAGCCCATGTGGGCAGTTGTACTCTGTCCAATAGGGTGGCTATATGATTAGGAATTGACTCTACCACAATGGGTTTGGTTTTCTGGGGTTTGGGTAGTGCAAACTGTTAACACGCTAGGCTGCTAGCTGAAACACTGGAGGTTCAGTCCACCCAGAGGCACCTCAAAAGAAAGACCTGGCGAACTACTTCTGAAAAATCAGCCATTAAAAACCCTATGGAGCAGTTCTACTCTGATACACACGGAGTTGCCTGGTTGGTTAGCTCAGAATCAGCGCCAGCATGTATATTGCACAGCAACGTGCTTAGGCTGTGACCTGGATGATCAGAAACCACTGCTTGTAAGTATATATACCAACATTGATGACAACTTCCCTTTTCCGGAGCTTAGAAACTCCCGTTGTTGTTAGGCGCCGTCTCGTTGCTGCCAGCTCACAGACTTATAGTGACCCTATATGACAGAACAGAACTGCCCCATAGGGTTTCTTTCCTAGGCTATAATATTTATGGAAGCAGATTGCTAGGTCTTTTCTCCCTCAGAGCCGCCCGTGGGTTCGAACTGCCAATCTTTCCGTTAGCAGCCGAGTGCTTAATCATTGTGCCACTAGGGCTCTCATTTAATCTCGAAAACAACCGTAGGTGGGGGTTACCCATTTATTCTAGGGTGCCAAGAAGTGCAAGGGCTTGCTGAGGACCACACAGCTAGAACACGGCAGGGCCCGCTTTCAACCTTGGGTTCATATGGTCCGGCAGCCACTCCGCCAATGTCTCCCTCTATATGGATCTCTCCCCGAGACGACATCCAGCTATGTGCTTCTATTTTCCATTCTCTGACTGGAGTGTGCTGAACGCAGCCGCCGGTCCCAAAATACCAAAATAACTCAAACCAGCCTCATCAGCTGGAACCAAGGGCTTGGTGATTCCAGGGCTCCATCCAGCCTCCCCTTGAAAAAGTTCCCACTCAGCAAAAAAAAAAAAAAAAAGTGCATCACATATAGGGCATCACTCGCCACGTAATTAGTCAGAAAATGCAGAAATTCAGCAGGGTTCATAATTATTCAACACACCTCTTTAGCAGAATCCCCCTCCCTCTTCCCACCGTCTCTTCTCTCTCCCCATAGCCATCAGCTCTGCGGGCTCATTACCACCGAGAATCTAGCCGGAAAACCAGCTTCATAAACGGAACCAAACAAGCATAGATGATGGGGAAACTTTGGACAAGCCCATCGTTAGCAAAAGCATTTCAAATCACACCGTCCCTTGTTCCCCTCACCCCACCCTACCCCTCCGCCCCTCTCTGGCTGCTGAAGGCTAGTCGTGATTGTCACGTGGGTTAGAAGGGGTGCTAGGGGAATCTGCCCCCAAGGCAAGCTAGACGTAGCCCCGACTTGGCTCCCCAGCACCTAGGGTTGAGGACTTGTCTCTCCCATGTGGGCCTGGAGGCTGAAGCTGGGCTTCTCTGCAAGGCAGCAGCCACAGCAATACCTGTTAGGCAGGTAGGTCCCTGTTTGCTCAGCAATGTCCCGTTTCTCACTGCTTTCCACCTCAGAGGTGTGTGTGCTGGTGTGGCTCAGAGCGTCACACAGAGCTGAGATCTGTGACCTTGAACAGGCTATGTCCCTGCCGCCCCCACCCCACCCCCCCCACCGCCCCTAACCCCATGCATTGGTTTCCGCATCTGTAAAATCAGTTCACAGCAGAACCCTCGACAAAGGGCATTTGTGGGGCTGAGATGAAATGAGGTAGGTTTAGTGTGTACCACCGGGTTTGGTCCAAGTAAGAAAAAAAAATAAAAACAGTTTTCACGGAGTCGTTTCCAACTCATGGCGACCCCATGTGTGCAGGGTAAAATTGCTCTATCGGGTTTTCAAGGCTGACCGAAGCAGATCACCAGGCCTTTCTTCCAAGGATCCTCTGGGTGATTTCAAACCACTAACCTTTTCAGTTAGTAGCCCAGCACTTAACCATTTGTGTTACCAAGTCAGCCTTGGGTAAATTGTAGCTGCCAAGTATAATAATAATCATTATTATCACCCCTAAGAGGTAAGTACATGTAAACAAAACAAACCCATTTTCATGGACTTGACTCTGACTCATGGAACTGAGCTCTGCAGGGTTTTCTAGATTGTAATCTTTATGGAAGCAGATCTCCAGGCCTTTCTTCTGCAGTGCTGCTGGGTGGGTTCGAACTGCCAACATTTTTGTTGGCGCTGAGTATAAACTGTTGGTGCCACCCAGGGACTTTTAGGAGGTAAGTAGAGGGGGATTATTATAAGGAAACAGAGGCTGAGAGATTTACGCTTCTGGGGTAGGAAGTGGGGGTGCCTCGTGGGGTTCTCTCCGGCCACATAGGAGGGAAGCAGCTCCAGTTCCTGAGTGTCCACTGTGTGCTGGGCTTGTGCTGAGCCCTCTCCATAGACTCTTTTTAATTCTCACACCAACCCTACAATGCGGGCACAAGTGCGTCCACTGTATGGAAGGGAACTTGCATGAGGACACACAGCTTTGGGAAGGGTGGTGGGGACAGCCCTCCAAAACAAGACCCACCCCTGTCACCCAAAGGGCCCAGGCAAGGAACAGAACTCCCCAGAAAAGGCACAGACCCAGGCTAAGGGAGTGCAAAGGGGATGGTGGGGCTGGTGGGCTTCGAATGCCCCCTCCCACTACATAAGTGAGGAAACTGAGCCCAGAGAGAGAAGATAATGCTCCTATTTGCATCAGATTCTTGGAAAAGTTCACAAATGATCACTGTTCAGCCTGTGACAAATACAACCGCTCTTCGTATGAACATTGTTTTGCACGTAGCAGGAAGACAGTATGGCCAGGTGGTAAGCCACTTTGCCTTTCTGAGCCTCAGTTTCCCCATCTGTCAGTGGGGAGTATAATAGTGCCTGAGGTTGTCAGGAGGGTGAACCGGGCCCAGAACACTTAGCACATAATTAACACTCAATAAACGGCAGCTACTACATGGACCGTGCCCACAGGGCGGGCCTGGCTCCCTCAGGGCAGGCTTGAAAAGGATTGATGAAGTGCCTGCATCGTGTATTTGTTTCTCCTCCTAGCCTGACTGTGCCGTCTCAAGGCTCCCGGCTCTGGTCCAGAGGCCTAGCCATGTCAACATGCTGCCAGCGGACTGGAGCTCCAAACAGGGGCAGAAGAGGCGCCCCACCCCTGGTTCTCTGGGCCAGGGCCCAGCTGGGCAGGGCCCGCCCTCCTCAGCAGAGGCCCAGCCACTCCTGGCGTTTGCCACTGCTTGGGGCAAGCTCCAGGCGCCTGCTGCCCCCACCTCTGGCTCCGATGAGCTCATCTGGGTTTGGTACCTTCCAAAGCAGCCAGGGATGTTTGCTCAAATGTTCCAGACCCAGGGAAAGGAAAGAGCAAAACAGTGCCCTCCACCACCCTTTCCCATGCAGAAAGCAATCTGCTCTAACTCAGACAGGCCAGCTTCACCCGGCCCAGGAGATGGATGTGGCGTTTTGAAATCTATATCACCCAAAAGGAACATGCCTCTTAAATCACAGGGTGCTGGGAGAGAGCAGGGGCGGGAGGTGCAGGGACTGGATGACGCTCCAAATGGGGGCCACGAGGAGAGGCCTCCTCCGGCGCCTTTGCCAACGATTCTCCTTCTCTGGGGGAGTCTCAGGGGAAGAAGAAGGCCTGGAGGTGCTTTCTTCTTGGACACTCACTGGGAGTGCACTCACATACGTGCACACGCGTGCACATGCACACATGTACATGCCCGTGGGTACACATGAACATACATGCTTACCCATAGGCACAGACATGTACACCCACATGCACACCCACGTACATGCACACACGTGTACCCACATGCACACATGCACACGTGCATGCACACACTGATCTCAGCTCC
The DNA here is from genome assembly GCA_030035585.1 of Dugong dugon. Lineage (NCBI taxonomy): Eukaryota > Metazoa > Chordata > Mammalia > Sirenia > Dugongidae > Dugong > Dugong dugon. The sequence continues at coordinate 25,266,976 of CM057476.1, read as the reverse complement.
TGTTGGAATCTCTCCCTATCTATCCCTCCCCGGCCACCACCCTCCCCACCTGGCCTGCCTATGTCTACTCTTGCTTTCTTTTGACAGCAGCCAGGATCTAAATCTGATCAAGTCAGTTCACACACATCTCTTCCCTGTGCACACACACATCGTTAAAGCGAGTCAGTGGATCCCATTGTTTGGGAATAGAGATCAAATTCCTTTTCACAGTCTAGAAGTCTCTGCATGCCTGGCCCTGGCCAGCTCTGCAGACTTGCTCACTCCAGGCATCCCCTACTCTCCCTAGTCTAGCCCCATGCCTCCACTCTGGGCTCCAACCCTTCTTGCTCTCTCCCACCACAGGCCTTTTCAGGGGTGTGCCCATGGCTAGAGGGCTCTTTTCTGCCTGAGCCCTCTGCCTGTTAAGGCACAGCCACCCCCCAGCTCAGCTGCCACATTCTTAGGGAACTCGTCCCAGCCACTCCTATCAGATAACTCCGACTTTGGGATGCTCTCCTATCCCTGAGGACTGAGTACTGTGACATCAGCAGCATTATCTCGTGGGACTCTTTAATGGCTCTGTTCACCCCACTCAATAGTGAGCATGGCTGTTTGCCAGCACCATGTCGGTGCACAATATACATTTGCTAAATGAATGGATGAGAATGAAGGAAGGAAGGACAGACGGAATGAAAACATTGTGCCAGCTGAGGAAAAGTGGCAAGGATGGGAGTCTAAGACCTATCAGATCAAGCCCAGCAGTCTGCCTAACTAGCAAGGACCCTTGCAGTCTGGTCTTCCCTATCCAGTCCCCACTCCAGGGCCCTCATCTCTGGTCTCAGTATGACTTGCCTTTCTCAGCCTGGTAAACTCCTGTTCATCCTGCAAAGCCCCACTCAGACAGTACCTTTCAAACTGCAGACTGGGACCAATTAGTAGGTTAAAAATCCATTTAGGGAGGACTCAACCAGGGTTAGGTAAAAAATGAAATCAATTAAAATAGGATATATTAAATTGCACAGAGCGTGGTGCGCAGGTAAGAGTTAACTGGTGAAACATTGGTCTCATTTGTGTGTGTGTTAGTGTGTTTGTGTAAAATATGTTTCCAGCTTTTGGTCAAGGTTAACTGATTTTGAAAAACACTGCACTCAGGGGTCATGGATCTTCAGAAGCCTGCCCGGACCTCAGGCAGAGTGACACCTTCCCCGTCTCTCTTCCCGTTTCCCTTTGCACCACTCACAGCCCCCGAGCAAATTCCACCTCATATTCTCATTTCATGTGTATCTGTTTATCACCAGAATTAAACCATAAGATCATCAGGAATAAGGGTTGTGTCTCATTCATCCTAATCATCTTTGTGACCCCAAGGTGACAAGCTCAGTGCCTGGCACATAGTTGCTGTTGTTGTTAGCTGCTGCCAACTCGGCCCGTGACTCATGGTGACCCCATGCACAACAGAACATGCTGCCCAGTCTTGCACCATCCCCATGATCGGTTGCGGATTGGACCATTGTGATCCATAAGGTTTTCATTGGCTGATTTTTCAGAAGTAGATCACCAGGACTTTCTCCCTAATCTGTCTTAGGTTGAAAGCTCTGCTGAAACCTGCTCAGCATCGTAGCAAACCTTCACCGACAGATGGGTGGTGGCTGCATATGGGGTGCATTGGCCGTGAATCAAACCCGGGTCTCCCACACGGAAGGTGAGAATTCTACCACTGAACCACCACTGCCCCCATTGGCACACAGTAGGCATTCAGTATTTGTTAAAACTTATCAAGGTATGAGTGAGTCCAGCAATCCCAGATTTGGACTCACCCTGATTTCAAGCCCCAGTTCTGCCACTGACAAGCGATGGTGAGCTTGGGCAAGTCATTTCACCCCTCTGGGCCTGTTCCGTGTGAATAATAATAATAATGTTCTTGTGTTGTTGTGTGCCGTCAAGCTGATTTTGACTCATAGTGACCCTGTGTGACAGAGTAGAACTGCCCCGTAGGGTTTTTTAGGCTGTAGTCTTTACAGGAGCAGATTGCCAGGTCTTTCTCCCACAGAGCCATTGAGTGGGTGTGAACTGCCAACCTTTAGGTTAGCAGCCAAGCACTTAATTGTTGCACCGCTTGGGCTCCTAAATAACAATATTAACTGCTGTCATTTATTGAGCACTTGCTATATGCTTTATAAACATTGATTTGTTCATTCAACAAATGTTTTGAGTACCTATTATGTGCCAGGGACTATTTGTCACAAAATGATTGCCTCATTCCTAAAACTACTAGGAGCACATACTATGTGCCAGGCACAGTGCAGCCCCTGGAGATTCAAGGGTGAGCAGGACAAGCAGGTCACTGCCATCATGGATGTTTTTCTCATGGAATGCTCAGCGCACCGTTGCAAGTGGGCTTGTCACCCCATTGTGTAGAAAAGGAGATTGAGACCAGAAAGTTCTGCCTGACTCTGAGTCTGTCCTCTTGGCCGCCTCCCATCACCCTAATGGGGGTCATGAGGTCACAGTGCCCAGGACCTACGTCAAGTTCTTCCTTCACTCCCCAAGGCTTCATGAGCCCTACTGTGCACCAGGCCAGCTCTGCTCTGGCTGGGGAGATAAACACAGGAACCATCACTGAACACTGTGGTGTTGTGGGTGGAGGGGAGCTCTGGGCCTACAAGAGCAAAAAGGAGATCCTCTAGGGGAGGGAGTCAGGATGGGCTTCCTGGAGGAGGTGACACCCAAGTAGAGTGATGCAGGAGAAGCAGGGATGGACATTCCAGGCATTAGAACAGCATGCAAAGAGGGAAGAGCCCCAGATGGCTCCAGGGTTTCCTGACTGGGGGACTGGATGGCAGGGCTTGTCCTCATTTCAGTTTGCATGGAAGAAAGACCATGCGTGTGTATTCTAGATACTCTGGCTGGTCTGGAGGCAGGAAGATGCAAGGAGAGGTGAGTGGAGGGATGGAGACAGTATGGGTGAGCCAGGGAAACTCAGTGGAGCTAGAGGGAGGCAGGGAGCCCCTCCAGGCCCCCAGAGACCCAGCGTCTGCATCCAAGATGCCCACAGTCTGAACAAAAGAAGGCAAAGATCCCCTTCAGGCCCATGGCTTCCTATCCTTGGGAGGATCCAACACAGCCCTAATTACACATGGAGACCAATCCTGGGCCAGACATGGTGTGACTTCCTAGGCACCATGCTAACTGGATTCTAGTGAGCCCCTGCAGATGGGGGAACTGAGGCCCAGAGAGGGGAGGGCCCAGGTTAGCACAGCTGCAAAGGAAAATTCATTTCAACGGACTTTTACTGAGCACCTACTATGTGCTAGGCACATGCTGATGAGGTAAAACAGACATGGTCCCAGCCTTCAAGGGGCTCAAGGTGCACTGAGGGAAAAGGGGATTCATGCAATAGTCACAGGAGCAGCGCATGAGTACAAAGAGATCAAGACCCCAAAAGGGAAGAAGACAGCAAGAGCCTACAACAAAGGTTCTGACTAAAACTAGACAACAGGGTGAACAGAGAGGAGTTAACCAGGCGAAGATTAGAGAAAGGGTGCCCAAGGCAGAGAGAACAGCAGATACAAAGGCCCTGAGGCAAGAAGCAGCGTGGAAAGTACAAGATTGGAGGAAGCCAGAGAGGCCGCAGGCGGTGGCAGGGGCAAGTCTTGCAGGACTTGTTGACCAAAGGAAGCCTTGGAAAATTAAAGGGCAGTGATATGCATTCATTCATTCATTTAAAAAAATAAATATGCATTTAGTACCCACTGTGGGGACCTCTAGCTCAGCTCTGTTCTAGGTGCTAGAGATACAGCACTGAATAGAATTGACAAGGTGCCATCTCTTCCAGAGCTGATGCTCCGCAGATCTTATCTGTGACATCACATAAACTTCTTTCCCTTCCTTTATTCCTTCCCTCCTTTCCTCCTTTCTTTCTTCCTCTCTCTCTCTGTCTTTCTCTTGTTCTTCTTCTCTCTCTTTCTTTCTTCTTTCTTTCACCTAAGCCATTCTTTTCCACTAGTCTCAATCTTCCTCCTCACATCACAGCACTTGCTGGAGAAAACTTGTCTTCAAGCAGCTGAAGCAGGATGGGTAGTGATCCTGATTCTTTTAAGTCAACTGGAGTGTATTCCGGGGACACCAGCTTTTCCAAGATGCAGTGGAAAAAATTTACAAGTAAAACTTTTAATGCAATTTGTGTTCAGATTCAGCATGTGTTATTCAATTAGATGTTCAAATACATTAGATCAGGTAACATCACAAGGCATTTCATTCCAGTTGCAGTCCATCTGCATTTCATCTCACACAACATTTAAAAGGTTCTACCACCCATTAAGAGGGCAGTGGTGGTTCAGGGGTAGAATTCTCACATTTCCTGCAGGAGAACTGGGTTCAATTCCCAGCTAGTGCACCTCATGGGAACCACCACCTCTCTGTCAGTGGAGACTTGCATGTTGCTATGATGCTAAACAGGTTTCAGCAGAGCTTCCAGACTAAGACAGACTAGGAAGAAAGGCCTGATGATCTACTTCTGGAAATTAGGCAATGAAAACCCTACGGATCACAACGGTCTGATCTACAGCCAACCATGGGAATGGCGCAGGACCAGGCAGCGTTTTTATGCTGTGCATGGAGGTCCCATGAGTCATAGGTTGAGTCAACAGCTTCCAACAACCAAGACCACCACAACCAATCAACAAAATGTCAACACAGAAATAGTTGATATATTTTATGTTTCTGTTGTTTTGATCAATTGTATACCAATGATAATTGTAACCTACTGTAACCATAGTTACAGAAAATGAGACAAATTTTTTAAAAATCTGTGTTGCAACAGTTTGTCCTAGAGAGGGAGGGCTGGGTCTGGGCAGTGACAATAACATTTCTATAGCAGGTGACATGGGTTTAAAGAACAGGCACAGATTATGCTCTTCTTTCTTATCCTTCTAACGCTCTGGCCAGGACATGGCAAAGTGAAGAAGATGTAGCTTGAAGAGCTGAAGGAACTTCCCAAGGTCACCCAGCAAGTCAGAAACAACTCCCCACCTGCCTACAGCTGGGTGAAACTGGCCCCTGATTTTGAGATCCTTTAGTCCCAAAAAGGGGTTCTTGGGTGGTGTAAACTATTAAGTGCTTGAATACTAACAAAAAGTTGGCAGTTCAGACTCAGCCAGAGGCACCTCAAAAGGCCTGGCGATCTGCTTCTGAAAGGTCACAGCCTTGAAAACCCTATGGAGCAGTTCTACTCTGCACACGTGGGGTCACCATGAGTTGGAATCAACTTAACAGCAACTGGGTTTTTTTTTTTTTTAGTCCCAGAAAATCAGAACGCCCTTCTCCTGACCCTTCATGCCTCGATGTCCAGAGAAACGTGGGTCCCCCAGGCCAAGACATCTTGGTGTCTCCTGGCAGTTAGAGGCACAAGTGGGGGCAGCTGATGAGCTTCACCCACCCGCCACCCTACCCTGCTCGGCAGAAATACTTTCCAGTAACAACTGGCCTTTCAACTTGGTTTCACAAGCTCCCTCTCCCCTCATCCTCCCTGGGGTCCTCATGCTAAGACAAGATCACAGACAGAACACTGCACTCGCCCTGACCTTGGGCCATTGGGGGAACCACACAGATACCTTGACATGGACTTGGAGGTAATGCAAAACCCATTCCAAAGCCTGCTGCAGTGGGGTCTGTAGAAGACAGGCCTGCACCTCCCAAAGCCTCTACGTCCTCATCTGTAAGACGGGACCATCAAAGCCTATAAGATGAGGCAACGGTACAGAGTTGCTGTGAAAAATCACTTCTTTCTGAGCCAGGCGTGGCGCTGGGCACTGGGAGGCAACAGGGAAGAAGTTAGGCGTGTGACTGCTACCTTGAACTCTGGGTCTGTGTGACACCACGTGCAATGATGCCTGTGAACTATAAAGCGTGTTACCTCCCGTTGTTGTTGTTGTTAGCTACCATCCAGTCAGCAGTCAGACGCTGACTCATGGCAACCGCATGCACAACACAACAAAATGCTGCCGGGTCCTGTGCCGTCCCCACGATAGGTTGTGGATCAGTCAGTTGTGATCCATAAGGTTTTCATTGGCTAATTTTCACAAGTAGATCACCAGGCCTTTCTTCCTAATCTGTCTTAGTCTGGAAGCTCTGCTGAAATCTGTTCAGCATCAAATCAGCATGCAAACTTCCACTGACAGACAGGGGGTGGTTCACATGAGGTGCATTGGCTGGGAATCGAACCTGGTTCGCCCACAAGGAAGGTGAGAACTCTGCCATTGAACTACCACTATCTCCTATATAGCTCCTCTTTCAGTTCCCCAACTCCGAGGACATAGTAGGAGCTCGACAAATATTAGCTGAACGAATGAATGAATGAACAAATCAAGGCTTTGTCTTACTCATTGCTGGATCCCCAGTGCCTGGAGCAGGGGTCAACACATAGTAGGTACTCAACATACATCTGCTGATGCTTGGACCTAAAGGGGTTAAGGCCCTGCTGCGTCGCGTGTCTGGTGGCCCTTCCTGCCAGGACAAAAGGTCCAATTTAATCCAGCCGCTGTAGCTGCCGCCACCACCGCCACTGGGGCACAATGCAGCAGGTTTGTGGCCAACGTCTGCTGATCGGATTTCGGGTAGTATCCCCGCCCAGCTGCCTGACCTAGCAGACAAAGGCCTCTTTGTTGCAAATATATTTTTAAAATCCCTGAAGACATTAGCAGGGCAGGGGAGTGCATGCTGTGTAATGGCTCAGAAATCGTTTAATGAACATATTGCAAACTTGGGAGTGATCATTACATGGACTCTGCCCCGTGCTTTCTTACCAGGAACAAGGTTAGCTCAGGGTAGACTTGAGTCTTGAATCTGGGCTGGGAAGTTTCCAAGGCAAAATAATCCTGATACTCATCATAATAACAACACCAGCTGCAATTCACAGAGCCCTCATCAGGTGCCAAATGGTACTTCTCACCCTCAACACTTAGATTTAGAGTAGGGCTACCATTCTACGGATGGGAAAATTGAAGTTTAGGGATGTGTTGGTTCAAGTGGCAGAGTCAGCCTTGAACTAAGTCCGTTGGATCCTCTAAATTGCCTCCTATGTTCCTTTATCATGCTTTTGAGGGCCACTGACGTGGGGCACATTCTCACCTCTGAGCTTTTGCCCTACTGGGCACCCAGGAAGCGATCCTACCACCACCTGGCCCCATACACACCCTATTCCTTCAAGTCCACACCAGCACATCTGTCCAGACTACTAGTGTTCCCTCCTTCTGAGCTCCACCATCCATCCCAGACGGTGCTGTACGCTTGAGTTTTAAATAAACAGTAACGACAGTTCTTCAGAGCTGTGTATTGCTCTGAAACATCTGAACACGTTCATACTCTCCAGAATCAGGAGACTACTCTGGCAAAGAACTTGAACTTGAATCAGAAATACTAGCTCTACCTTGATTTCCACAATCTGTGTGACCAAGGGCAAGTTCAAAGTTAATTCAGGTTCTGCAACAAGTTAAACACAGAGTTATCATATGACCCAGCAATTCCACTGATAGATATATACCTAAGTGTCTTAGTCTTCTAGTGCTGCTGTAACAGAAATACCACAAGTGAATGGCTTTAACAAAGAGAAGTTTATTTTCTCACAATCTAGTAGGCTACAAGTCCAAATTCAAGGCATCAGCTCCAGGGGAAGGCTTTCTTTCTCTGTCAGCTCTGGAGGAAGGTCCTTGTCATCAGTCTTCCCTTGGTCTGGGAGCATCTCTGCGCAGGAACCTCAGGTCCAAAGGACACACTCTGCTCCTGGCACTGCTTTCTTGGTGGTATGAGGTCCCCATGTGTCTCCGCTCGCTTTTTTCTTTTATATCTCAAAAGAGTTTGGCTTAAGACACTGTCTAATATTGTAGACCTCATCAGTATGACTGCCACTAATCTTATTACATCATAGTGATAGAGTTTACAACACATAAGGAAATCACATCAGATTACAAATGATACACAATCATACAATACTGGGAATCAGGACCCAGCCAAGTTGACAGATATTTTGGGGGGACATAATTCAATCCATGGCCCCAAGAGAATTGAAAACAGGTGCTCAAACAAAAAAATTGTACAGCAATGTTCATAATAGCTCAGAAGTGAAAACAACTCAAATGTCTGTTAACAAATGAATGAAGAAACAAAAAGTGGAATGTTATTTGGCCATAAAAAGGAAAGAAGTTCTGGTACATGGTACAACATAGATGAATCTTGGAAACATTATGCTGAGTGAAAGTAGCCAGGTACAAGAGGCTACATATTGCCTGATTCCATTTATGTGAAATGTCAGGAATAGGCAAATCCATAGAGACAGAAAGTAGATGAGTGGTTGCCGGGGGTAGGAGGTGGGAAATGGGGAGCGACTGCTAATGGGTACAGGGTTTCCTTTTTGGGTGATGAAAATGTTCTAAACTAGATAGTGGTGATGGTTGCACAACATTTTGAATGTACTAAATGCCACTCAATTGTACACCTTAAAATGGTTAAAATGGTGACTTTCATGTTACATGCATTTTTCCAAAAAGCAAAACGAAACAACCCTGCATGTCATTCCTCTTGCAGGCAAGCAGCAGTGTGGGGACGGGAAAGAGCATCAAGAGACACAGGTTCCAGCTGAGCCCTGCCCAACATGCTGGTGACTCTGGGCATTTTGGTGCACCTCTCTGAGCAGCTTTGGGCTCCTCTGTATAATGGGCCTCTTGGCCTTGGCCCTGCAGACCTCACAGGGCTCAAGGGAGACTCATGCAGGAGACCACAGTGCACACCATAAAGGGCTATAGAATAAATTTATAAAACAAAAACAAAACAAAACCCATTGCCATCCAGTCAATTCTGACTCATAGCAACCCTACAGGACAGAGTAGAACTGCCCCTAGGATTTCCAAGGCTGTAATATTTACAGAAGGAGCCCTCGTAGTACAGTGGCTAAGCACTCAGCTGCTAACAGAAAGGTCAGTGGTTTGAACCCACCAGCCACTCTGTGGGAGAAAGATGTGGAGCAGTCTGCTTCCGTAAAGATTATAACCTTGGAAAACCTACGGAGCAGTTCTACTCTGTCCTATAGGTCGCTGTGAGTCGGAATCAACTCGAAGGCAACGAAGGGTACTCTTTATGGAAGCGGACTGCCACATCTTTCTCTTGCAGAGTGGCTGGTGGGTTCAAACCACCTACCTTTTGGTTAGCAGCCAAGTGCTTAACAACTGCACCACCAGGGCTCCTGTACAGAGAGGTAATAATCACTTAAAGAAACAGTATTATGACAAGGAGTGCAATGACATACTTGCTCGTTTCAGTGTGGAAAATAACCCTTGAGCTCATGCTGACAGCCCCGTCCCTCCTTGGAGCATTCCTTACATTTGTGGAGCTTCCCTCCTTTTTCTGAAGGGCCCTAACTCAAGCTGTCCTTACAGAGTCCCTGAAAAGAAGGCAGGCAAGGGATGAGAGGAGGCTCCTGAAGTGCCACCTGCCAATGCGGCTGCCCTGGTCGACTTTCCAGAACCTGCCCCCAGGTGTGCAGATGGAGGGCCATGGGGAGCCTCAGGTGAATGCCTCCGCCAGTAAATGCTGGCTTATTGCTACATAAGGGCAGGGAACAGCAGCTGTAGCACCAGCCTCAGCGCCCCCTTCTGGGTATCTCCATAAAGTGCAGGCCATGTTCTGTCACCTCCAGGCCTTTGCACATTCTGTTCCCTCTGCCTGGAAAGCTCTTCCACTGTATTAGTTCCCTATTGCTGCTGTAACAAATCACCACCAACTTAGTGACTTAAAAAACATACTGATTTATTATCTTAGTGGTCTGTAGCTTGGACGTTCAACATGGGTCTCATTGGACTAAAAGTGTCAGCAGGGCCACATTCCTTTCTGGAGGCTGTAGGGGAGAAGCCTTTTCCAGCTTCTAGGGGCTGCTGCATTCCCTGGCCCATGGTCCACTTCCTCCATTTTCAAAGCTAGCAACATTATATCTTTTTGAAGGCTCCTCCATAGTTCCATCTCTCTCTGTCCACAGCTGGGAAAGTTTCTCTGCTTTTAAGGACCCATGTTATTACACTGGACCCATTCAGGTAATCCCAGATAATCTTCCCCATCTTAAAATCCTTAACCTTAGTCATAAGGCAAAAAAAAGTTCTTTTTGCCTTGTAAGGTAACGCATGCACAGGTTCCAGAGATTAGGGCGTGGACATCTTCTGGGACCATTATTCTGGAGCCCTGGTGGCACAGTGGTTAAACACTTGGCTGCTAACCAAAAGGTCTGCAGTATGAACCTACCAGCCGCTCTGTGGGAGAAAGATGTGGCAGTCTGCTTCCGTAAAGATTTACTATTTCGGAAGCCCTATGGGCATTTCTACTCTGTCCTATAGAGTCACTATGAGTCAGAATCAACTCAATGACAACAGTTATTCTGTCTACCACACCACCTTCTCTTACCTTGACTAATTCCTGCTTGTTTAGTCATTCAAGGCATATATTTTGGATGCTTACAATGTCCCACGCACTGTGCTGATGACCAGGACAGACACGGCCACTGCTGTCATGGATTTCCCAGGCTGGCAGGTTTCAGTGTAGATATCACCGCCTCCAGGAAGTCTTCCTTGACTGTTCAGGGGATCATTTAGGTTCCCCCGAACCTCTGTGCTGTCCCCATCTGAGCACTGCCACCTTGTGTGGCCACTGGCCCATCTCCCCACCTAGACACAGTGAGAACAGGAGGGTCTCATTCACCTCGCTGTTGCCTGGGCCCCTGCCTAGCACAGAGTGAGCACTCAGGACACCTCAGTGGAATGGGGGAACCTGGGTTTGGATCCAGCTCCACTGCTCGCTGGCTGTGTGACTTTGGACACCCCTTTCCCAGTTTCCCCTGCTGAAAAGTGGGTATGGCAGCACCTGGCTTCGGAAGTTGTCGCAAGAATTAAACTAGACTAGGTCCATAAAGCCCATAGTAGCTGCTCGACCATGAGGTGGTTCAATGGATTCTTGCCTTCCATGCAGGAGACGAGGTTTGATTCCCAGCCAACGCACCTCACACGCAGACACCACTCATCTGTCAGTGGAGGCTTTCCTGTTGCTGTGATGCTAAACAGGTTTCAGCAGAGCTCCCAGACTAAGACTGACTAGGAAGAAAGGCCTGGTGATCTACTTCTGAAAATCAGCCAGTGAAAACCCTATGGATCACAACGATCTTATCTACAACCAATTATGGGAATGGTGCAGGACTGGGCAGCACTTCATTCTGTTGTGCATGGGGTCACCAGGATCTTGGGGCTGACTCAACATCAGCAACAAATGGCAATTCTTCTCTTCTTTGAACTGTTTGATGGAGGCAGGTCTTGAGTTCAGTGACCCCTTAGGGTTGATCCCAAGTCTCTGATTTCTCCATCAAAGAACTAGGTTGTAGGAATATTTGCCACAGGCCCACTTGTCCAGACAACACAGTGTGGCTACAGGCGACGCCCTCCTGAGCCTAACACCCACCTTTGAAGCACTGGTTGAAGATGAAAGCTTGGTCTTAGCGGTATGCTCAGCAAGAAAGCCATGCGAAAGCCGAAAATGCATCTACCTGCACATAACCCATTGCTGTCAAGTCAACTCCGACTCATAGCAACCCTATAGGACAGAGGAGAAGTACCCCATAGGGTTTCCAAGGAGCAGCTGGTGGATTTGAACTGCTGACCTTTTGCTTAGCAGCTGAGCTCTTAACTACTGCCCAAGAGGGCTATGTGCTTAAATACAGTATCACATGGTGGTGGAAGTCTGAACTTTGGAGTCAGGATTCAAATCACCGCCCTCTGTTAATCAATAAACTGCTGGGACAAGTTCCTTCAATTTCTCTGGACTTCATTTTCCTCCTCCATAAAACAGTGGATAATACGAGTACCTTTTGTGCGGAAGAAATAAGATAATAAAAGTGCTTCGCCCGGTGCCTGGCATACAGCGAGGACCAGATCATTGTCAGCTACAATGGTCAGAGAAATGACTGTGCAGAACCCAACGCATTGCCATTGAGGAAGTGGCCAGGAGACAGGGCCGCTGGAAATCGTGTGAGTTCAGCCACCGATTTCCCGTAACTCAGTGACTCCTACTAGCCTCATAACTTTGGAAAATATTGTTGTAGTGTTTGCAATTCTTGATCTGGACCCAATGCTGAAATTACTGCAGACTTTTTTTCTCTGTCTCTCCTCTTCTTCTTCTCCTTTTAGGCAGCTTGAGCAAAAGGCTCTGTTTATGAATTTCAAGAGGGGAAAAAAACACAGGCGCACGCACACACCCCAAACAGCATCATTCTGCAGGACAAAATGTCCCCTGTGCTCCAGAGCGGGTGGCCCCAGCCCCACTCCACTGCCCTCACAAAGATTTAGTGTCACTGCAGGTTATTTTGGTGCGGTGTGGGCCTGCAAGGTTGGACGTGGCCTTGGGTTTTGAGAGGTAGAGGAGTTTGGGTGAGGAGCTGTTTGGCTCAAAATAAATCCAGAACTCAATGCAGGGGAAAAACAAAATCCCTAAGACTCAAATGGAAGGAACATTTAGATGTACAGTCTGGAGCATCCAGAACTCAGGAAATGCAAACCAGAGTTTGGCCAACATGGCTTTCTCAGCCCCATCATGCACGTGGGTGGGGCCAAGAGGCCAGGGGAGGGGAGAGGTCACAGTTTGACCCCTCAGTGGGGATACAGGGCAACGTGCAGACCATATCGCTACTGGAGGAAAAAACACTAATTGTTAATATTTTCAAAAAGTGAGTTTTTGTTCACCAAGTTTCCAGCCCTTTCCAAGGGACCTGGGATTTAGTGATTCCTACTGGTTGCTGCAACCTACTTCCGAAAAAATCCCATGGAGCCCTTGAGAACCCCCTGCAGGACAGTTCTACTTTGACACACTTGGGGTCGCCACAAGTCAGAGTCAACTAGACAGCAATTTTTTTTTTTTTTTTTTTACTGGCCACTGGGGCTGTGGCAGACAAGCAAGGTCTTTGCCCCAGGGGAAAGAAAGCAAGTGAGGTAGGGTGACCAACTCATCCGGATTTGCTTGAGACCTTCCTGGTTTTAAAATGCAAAGTCTCACATCCAAGGAAACCCCTCAGTCCAAGGCAAACCAGGATGGCTGGTCACCCTCCAAGAGAAGTAATGATGATGACCATCATGTCCAACCATGGAGTATCTCCTAAGTGTCCCTCGCCCTGCTGGACCCGTTACCCACCGTTGAGGCCCTCCTGACTCATAGCGACCCTATAGGACAGAGAAGAACTGCCCCACAGGGTTTCCAAGGCTATAATCTTTATGCAAGCAGACTGCCACATCTTTCTCTCACAGAGCAGTTGGTGAGTCTGAACCACCGACCTTTTGGTTAGCAGCTGAGCACTTAACCACGGTGCCACCTAGGCTCCTTTCCATAAAGATTACAGCCTAGAAACCTTATGGGGCAGTTCTACTCTGTCACATAGGTTCACTGTGAGTCGAAAGCAACTCAACAGCACCTAACAACAACATCCTATAGGTATTATTAGTCTCACTTTAGAGATGAGGAAACTGAGGCCCAGGGAGGTGAAGGCATTTGCATGGAGTGGATGCTGGTGTGAACCCAGCAGTTGACTCTGAGCCTTCACACTCAACCCCTACATGAACCTGTGTGCTGTTCCCGCCTGGGCCTGCCTCTGACCAGTCCTGTGCCCTCTCGCTGTTCCTCCTAAGACTTGGCCTCAAGTCCCCCCATCACAGATGGAGACCAAGCAGCAGCTGGAAAAGCCTCCATGGCACACAAGAATTGCCTGGAAAATATCCAGAATGCCGCAACCTGACCTTTGCATGGATCTCAGGAACAAAGGCCCCTGGGCCCACCGGGGCAGCACTGCCAGGCGGGCAAACACAGCAATGTGTCAGAGCCTCCCGGAGTGGCCATCTGCTGTTTAGTACGCAATTAAATCTGACCCAGCAATTATGACTTCGCGGTAACGCAACAGCCTCATAACCACAGCGCATTCCCCACTCTCAGCAGAGAATTCTAGAGCGTCGGGCACTGAGCAGACCCGCCTCTTTTAAGGAAAGTGGACGAAGTAACTTCTGTTTGCGGATAGAGCTGGCTTGTCTAGGCTGTTGAGTTAGATTATCTTATTTACTCTTCCTGACAATCCGTTGAGGAGCACGTTGCTCTACCTGTTTTACAGGTGTGGGCAGTGCCCCCAAACTTGTAAGAGCCAGAGCTGAGCTTTGAATGCAGGCTCATCTGGCCCTACCTGTGGCCCTTTCCTCAATCCCAACCAAACTAAACGGCTGAAACAAACACAACTCTCTTCCCTCACCCACTGCAGCCCCACGTTCTTTGTTCCCTGCTTCAGGAGGTTTCTGTATACACAAGGCCCCCTGCTTAGGCATTCACTCACCAGCATTGACTATATGCTGGAACCTCGGCTTGGAAAACTGTTGTGAGCAAAAAGATGTGGTTCCCACCTTCACAGAGCTTAGAGGCTACAGGGAGAGATAATACTCAACAAGCCCAGGAAACTGTACAGTTGAAGCCATGGCAAGGAGGGGTATGCAATACCATGAAAATGTGGGCATCCCGGAAGGCTTCCCTAAGGAAGTGCCACACAGGCTGAGAGCCGAAGGGGGTATTAACAAAGCAAAGAGAGGCAGGAACAGCATTCCAGGCAGTGGAACAGCATGTGCAAAAAGGCCCTGTGCTGGGATTGAAAGAGGCCAGGAACATTGAGAATAGTAGGGACATAGAGTGTCCAGGGAATCAAATAAATTTTGACAAACTCCTGTTGTTGTTGTTGGGTGCTGTCTAGTCGATTTCGGGTCATAGTGACCCAATGTGACAGAGTAGAACTGCCCAATAGGGTTTTCTAGGCTGTAATTATTACGGGAGCAGATCACCAGGTCTTTCTCCCATAGAGCAGCTGGGTGGGTTCGAACCACCAACCATTCAGTTAGCAGCTGAGCGCTTAGCTGTTTCGCCACCCAAGAACTCCACGATGAACTCCTAACACCAGTGATTCCAGCTAACATTTTCCATGTGCCTGCTGCACACCAGCTCTGAGCTTCTCGTACATAATCCCTCTGTATCCTCACAAGGTCACTGTGATGAGGGTATTTTTAGGAAACCCTTGTGGTGTAGTGGTTAAGAGTTTGGCTGTTAACCAAAAGGTAAGTAGTTCAAATCCACCAGGTGTTCCTTGCAAACCCTATGGCGCAGTTCTACTCTGTCTTACAGGGTCACTATTGGTCTGAATCAACTCAAAGGCAACGGGTTTGGTTTGGTTTTTGGTTTTGCAGTTGAAAAGGAATGAAGACTCAGGAGGATGTTGGAAGTTCCCAAACCTGGCAGTCGCCCCTAAGCCTGCCAACTTAGCCACTGCTGTGGGGAATTCTTCTGTGCCTGGTTCTTTTCAAAGTGCTTTGCACATATTATTTCAATGAGTTCTTTCAGTAACCTGTGATGCGGGGACTGTCATTATCCCATTGTACAGATGAGGAAGTTGAGGCTCAGGCAAGATGAGACCCATCAAGGTCACAGGGCAACCTGAGGGCTCTTTCCACAGTATCACAGTTGCTACAAGCTTTAAGTGTCTGCTGGGCCTGGCACAGGGCTCACACTGGAGTAAACAAAAGTGGGTGAGGGATTCACGCTTGGCTTTTTGCTGTTGTGGCTTTGATCCGTGGCCTTGGCAGATCCATTGGCTTATTAACCTCTAGCTGCAGAAGTGGGGGCTCCCTCAGTGACCGATGGCATCTTGGTTATCTCAGGCCTGGTCCCCTTCGCCCTCCTTGTGGTCTCCTATATTATCACCCAATTTTTTGACACCCCAACACCTCGGCTGGCCTCAGGGCAGAGTCATGTGAAGCCCACACTTCACCACTGCCTCAATTTGGGTTTCCCCAAAAGCAGAGCCTGAGGCAAGGATTTGGGTGTTAGCCCTTCATTTGGCAGGTGATTCCAGGAAGTACAGTAGCGGAGATGGGAGGTGAGAGAGGAAGAGAGAAAAGCCGACAAAGGATGCACTGAAGCGTGAGTTACCACTGTGTCAACTGGGGCACAGTCCTGACAGGGACCTCTGGGAGACTGTGTGAATTACACCCCAGCTGCCTCAGCTCAGGGATGGGGAGCTAGGGTATGTATCCACCCATGTCCATCCCTCTCTGGCTGAGGGCTGCTCTTGGGGTGGGTTGGGGTGGGGGTGTTAACAGTCCAGCTCTTCTAGCCAGCCTGCCCACTCAGTTGGTCAAAGGACACAGGAGCTGTCTGCAGGTGACCTGGGAAGGCAGAGATGTGGGTCATCAATATGTTTGCTTCAACCACATCTACAGGAAGTTCATCCATCCATTCAGTCTGCCAGGCAGCAAGCAGGTTTTGAGCACCCATGTGCCCACCAATGCTATGCTTTGAACAGAATCACCCCTTAAAACCGCAGTTTTTACCATCTGTAAAATGGGGGTGAAAACAGTACCTACCTGATAGGGTTGTTGAAGGGATTAAATTTTAAAGTTCTTGGAAACAGTGCCTGGCCCAGAGTAAGCACTCCATGACAACAGTAGCGAAGCTTCTATTGTTTTCTTCTTATCACCGTATTTCCCCAAATCTAAGATACTATCAGTTATAAGCTACACCCCAATTTTACCAGTAACAGTTGCTGTTAGAAGTCTGGGTGGCGAAAGCAGTTTGCAATTGGCTGCTAACCTAGAAGTTGTTGGTTCAAATCCACCCAGCGACTCCAAGAAAGAAAAGGTCTGGAGAACTACTTCCATAAAGATTACAGCCAAGAAAACCCTAGAGAGAAGTTGTACTCTGTAGCACATGGGGTCACCATGAATCAGGGGCTGACTTGAAGGCAGCTAATAACAGTTGCTGTTGAGTTACTTCCAACTAATGGTGACTCCATGTGTGTCAGAGTAAAACTATACTCCATAGAGTTTTCAATGGCTGTGATCTTTCAGAAGGAGATTGCCAGGACTTTCTCCCGAAGTGACTCTAGGTAGATTCAAACCTCAAATCTTTCAGTTAGCAGCCGAGCACGTTAACTGTTTGTGCCACCCAGGGACTCTGCATTCCAATTTTAGAAATGGTAAAATGTGAAGAAGAAAAAAAACTTCTTAGAATTGATGTAATACTCAATATTCCCATTTTCCAGATTAGGACATTGAGACTTCAGGTAAGGATACAATTCATCTATTTTTTCCCCTACATTCTCCACTTCCTGCCCTCAGGAAAGGGTCCTTAACAGGTCACCCTGGTGTCAGGTTCAGGCAGATTTTGCTGTTACTGCCACACTGCAAGGGGAACCTCAACCCTTTTCAAACTGTGGATTGATGTATTCTACTGTCAAAGAGAAGCAGAAGTCTGGAGCAATTGTGCTGATGGGGGCCCCCATCCACCCAACACTCTCCTCTCGGCCTCTGCCAAGATGACTCAGCCCAAATTATCCCCCTGATTGTCTCAACGTGCGTGGACTCCCAGCTTGGGCCCTCCTTTACCCAAATTCACATTACTGGATCATTAAAGGCTGCAGACAGTCAGAGAGATCCCCTCTCTCTGAAATAGAATGTTGACTTCCAGGCCCTCCTACCATTCCTCATAAGCCCAGTTTTCACTTCTGTCTCCTTTCTGCCTCCTCTTCTCTACACACACACCTGGTTGTTGATGGAACTTCATGAAAGTTCCTGCTCAGAACAGACCTCTCTCCTTGGAGTTCCCCGTACCTCCACCCTTGGCCTTGACTTACACTTGTTGGCATGTATGGGGAAGGAGAATTCCTTTGAATTCTAAGTCACTTGAAGGGAGAAACTATCTTGTGTTGACATCTGGATCCTATCCAGCAGCGCTCATTGCACAGAGATACCATTCAAGCCAAGTGCGGTGAATGAAGAAATGAAAGAAAAAAAATAAAAAAAGAACCAACGAAGAACTTTGGCCATGGGAGAGAAAAACAAGCCTCAGAGGAAGAGGAGTGCTATAGCTAATCAGACTCCTTTAGCAAGAATAAGCAGACACAACAGCAGGAACAAGCAGACACAAGGACATTTCATGCAAATCAAAGGATACACAGAAACTCACTGGCGAGTGGACTTTTACATTCAAGACTCAGTAAAGAATCTTTTGTTGCCCAAGAAAACTCTCCTAGTTTATTGGTTTTATGAATGCAGATGTCCCATAAATTGAAGACCCATTAGCGAGGCAGACTGTGGCTCATGGGACCCTGGCCCTGTCTATACCACCATGGGCTGGGAGACACTGGAACCTCACTTATTTTTTAATTAGCAGGTACACAGGAATGAATTAATTCTCTCAAGGATGCTCATCCATGAGTGGTCCAATGTCATCATTGGTCTAGACACACACACACATACACACACACACATCTATTCCCTTTCCCGCTACCATAGACATGGGCCATCACGTATTTAATGTAGATGCATCCCTCTGGTCCACCTACCACTCACTCCTTTTCTTGTATATTCGTGTATCCATGAACAACAAATAGCATTGCCTTGAGTATGTGATTTCCAAATGAACACAAATTATATCATCCTATGTGGCTCATTTGCAACTTTCTTTTCTCGTTCAATATGTTTCTGAGATTCATCTTTGCTGCTAAGTGTAGATGTAGCCCATTCCTTCTGCTGTATAATATTCCGTTTTATGAATAATCCTTATTTTATCTATCCATTCTCCCATGGATAGACATGCAAGTTGTTTCTAACCCTGCCCTTCTAGGCACCTCACTCTTCTTCTTTAATGATCGCATCTATAAAAATCAGGTGCCACTGATTACTTCCAACTTTCCATAACCTGACAATCTAAAGCACAGACTTCACTCCCAGGAAGTTCCAAGTCCAGTCAGAAGGACATTATTTGTAGATACACAAAAGAAATTTCACTACACAGCTGAACTGGGTGCCATATAGGTGTCTTCATTCTCCTCTCTGTGGTTGACATCTAAATACTTCTCACCCTGAGGAAGCTTTGCACAATGTTTGGCACAAATGGAAGAGTGGGAAGGTCATGAGTTGTCTGGCATGGATGGGAGAGAAGGGCAGCAGGGTGCAGCTCTGCTGTTTCCATCAGGGTGGGCGTGGGGGAGGGCGTCTGCCTGTTCCATCAATAGCAGCCCTGCCTGGGCGACTCCCTGTCCCAGATCAGCAGGACGCACCTCACGTCACACTACAGGAATCCTCTCACCATTATTGATGTTGGCAGCAAAATCCAGGAACTCGCCATTGGATATATGGTCTAGTGTTTCGGGATTAAATCCTGTTCACATGAATCTCATTCCCCAGTATTCCTCTGTGATCCAGACCACAGGGCCTGTCCAAGGGTGGATCCGGATTTGGTGTTACAGGAAAAAGAAAACAACCAGAGCCTATGTCCAGGAGGTTCAGAATCAGATCTAGGGCCCAGTGGAAACACTGCCATATGTTTAATTGTGCTCCAATTACGCAGAATGCTCCAGAATCACCGCTCTGGGGTGGAGAGATGCTAATGGCCGTTATTAAATTTGGACAGCCCTGTTCAGTTTTATGTGATCTTTGCAGCTACTATGTGGTTCACTGAGAGTCGTCAGCCTTTTCTAATGGGGGGAAAATGGTGGAGTTACTAATTTGCAAATGCTTACTGAGCCAAATTCCATTCCAAGCACTGAAAAGAGGCAAATAGGCTCTCATGGAACTTCTAGTTCACTGGGGAGAGACAAGCAACACACATACATACACACATACACACACAATAAGGAGGTAGTGATAAATGCTGTGAAAAACAGATACGACAGATTAGGGGAAGTCAATTTATACAGGGTGGTCCAGGAAGGTTCCCCTGAGGAGGGACTATTTGAGCATCCAAGAGCCATGTGGGGATCTGGTGGAAGAGTGCTCCAGGCAGATGGAACAGCCAGTGCAAAGGCCCTGAGGGGATGGTGTGCTGGAAACACAGCGTGGTGTGTTGGAGAAACAGTCAGGAGGCCAGTATGGCTGGAGCAGAGTGAAGAAGAGGAGGAGTCAGAGATGGTGAGGACAGAGAGGGGATCTAATGGTTCACAGAAGTCTGCACTTCACTAGGAGTGAGATGGGAGCCATGGGAGGTCTTTGAGCAGAGGAGGGATGTGACCTGTTTGATGTTTAAAAGAATCATTCTGGGCTTCTCTATGGAAGCAGCAGGGGCCAGTTAGGAAGTTCTCAGGTAATGATTCAGGTGAGATAGGATGGTGGCTGGGCTGGATCAGCATCGTAGCAATAGAAGTTGTAAGAAAGGTCAGATCATGGACATGTTTTAAAAGCAAGGCTGACAGGATCTGCTGATGCATCCAATGTGGGGCATGAGAGTGCACTTCACCCAGTCATGGAGTTGGGGGTTGAGCCAGGTCTCTTGCTTAACCATGCCCAAGGCTCACTCCACAGCATTCTGTCACTGGGAGTATTAGTTAATCCACTTGAACAAGCATGCCGACTGCAGCTAAATTCAGTACATTCAAGCCAGAGAGTTCAACACCATGTCACCGTGTGAAGGTAATCATGTGGCGTTACACATGCAGTTACAGACTCTACTTCTCACCTCACTTCCCTCTTGCCAACAAGGTGATCATGGGCAGGGTGTGGGACCAGAACCCTGGGTCAACTGCAGTGTTTCCATGGACAGATAAAGCTCATATAGATAACCCTTTATGTTTGCATCTACTTTAAAGATACAATCCAGAGAAAGGAGACTCTTGCTCTCCATTGTACAGTTGAGGTAACTAGACTCAGGTGGTGAGATCAGCTGCCCAAGGTGACAGGCCAACTTGGGAGTAAAGCTGGGGGTTGAGCTCAGGTGATCAGGGATACAGTAATCACTTGGCTGAGAGCTACACTGGTTGAGGAATGAAGGATCATGGTGCTGGGATCCAGTGGGGGCCAAACACTGGTTCCCACTTCCTCCCCTGGCTTGGTCTGTTTCCATGGTTCCCAACATTCAGCCTGGAGACCTCATATTTGAATCTGTCTTCATGCACAGATGTGAGTATTTGGGGGAGCTGTAGATCTTAAATTCTTGAAAGTGCTAAGGGATTTTGGGATCCTTTAATCAGGTAGAAAGGGCCAGCCTCTTGTTCTTTCTGCCTGCAGAAGCTCCCATGACAGTTAAGAACAATTCCATCTCAGATGGTCAATGTTCTAGCCCATTCAGTTTTGAATGAGAATTTGGAGGTAAAGCTCATCTCAGTGCAGGGGTCACCCTAAGGCTGGGCCTCCAGGAGCTTTTATCTCTCAAAGTAGCCCCTGCTCAGTCTTCAGCAATTAGTCAATGATCCTTTAAGTATTCCTAGCTGTTGCTGGGCCCAGCAGCGGTGTTTTCTCCAGTAAGATAGGATTCTCTGTATCTGCCTGTATCTCCAGTTTTCGTGGTAGTGGTTTGCCCTTTGACTTCAATACTCTGATGACTCTAAGAAGAGTCGTTGATTTTCAGTTTCTCAGCTTTTTTCTTGCTGGGAGGATGGAAGCGATGACTTCTCTGTACATGTTGTCCTTGATTTATTTCTAACCTATTCTACCCCAGAACTTTGGGTCACTTTCCCTACCATGAATATTTGCTTGTATTTAATCATTCCTTCATTCAGGCTTTCCTGAGGGTTGACTGTAGCCAGGCACAGAGCTAAGCACTGAGAATCCAGAAATGAATTGGGCAGAGCTTATTCCCTGGAGAAGCTCAAGGCCGAGAGCCGTCCCTTGGTATCCGAGGGGGACTGGTTTCAGGACCCTCCTGTGGGTACTAAAATCTAAGGATGCTCAAGTCCCTTATACAAAATGGCATAGTATTTGCATATAACCTACGCAATACTCTCATATATTTTACATCATCTCTAGATTACTTACCATACCTAATACAATGTAAAGCTATGTAAATAGTTGTTTCATCACAACTGAAGACTTGCTCTGGAAGGCAGCCTTTCTCTTCTATGAGTTTCAGGAGCTCTTCTGGGAATGCTGATGCTGCCTGGGCATCAGCTGATGTGATTTGCCTGTGATCTTTAAGTTCTTGAGACAGTAGTGCTTTCCAGAGCTAACCAGCCATCCCTTACTAGCCTGAGACTCCTTCCTACATAAATGATGTGTATGCCTACACATCATTTCATCTGTGTGGATTCAGCATAGTTCTCGGCACACGGCAAATTCAAGTTTTGCTTTTTGGAACTTTTTTTTTTCCTCAAATATTTTCAATCCGCTGTTGGTTGAATCTGCGGATGCGGAACGTACAGATACAAAGGCCAAATGTATATAAATAAATGATAGTATTATGTGCTAAATTCACCCAACATGTTCTATGGTTTCACTGTGTGCCATGCACAGGTGTTAGATGGTATGGGTCATGGAGGCACTGAGAGCTTAGTGCTATGGTTCCCAAGTTCACTCATCAGAATCACTCATGGGAACTTGGGCAAAAATGCAGATCCCTAGGTCTGAACCCTCAGGGGTTCTCATTCCATGGGTCTGGACCAGGCCTAGGTAGGGTAACCAACTGTCCTAGTTTCCCTGGGTCTGAGAGTTTTCTGGACATGTGAAACTTTCAGTGCTAAAACCGGGATGGTCCTGGGCAAACTGGGTCAATTGGGCCCCCTAGGCCCGGGAATCTGCATTTTAAACATATTCCCCAGGTGATTCAGATGCAGGTGGACGACAGGGCCCCGAGGCACAGACAGGAGGCCTTGAGTGCCAGTGGTCCCTGGGGCAAGCAGGGAAACTGGCCAGACTCTGAAGTCCAGGAAGCATTTGCAGGGTCCAGGTGGCAAGGCAGGGGTGTGGGATCTGGGCTGAGGGGACAACAGTCCAGACTCCCTGGAGTGAAAAGTGCCAGTGGGGTTTAAGACCTGAAATGTGCTGACCTAGATGTGCTTTAGAGCACTCCCAGCGTGATGGGTGAGCACAAGGAGAAATAAAAATGAAAAAAGATTGATTAGCCCAACTGAGAGGAGACGTCCAAGGTTGTCGATATTGCGAGGCCCAATTTCCCAGCAGCCCCCAGCTGGGCACAGCTGAGCTACAGCTTCCGTGAGCTGCAGGGTATTTGGAATAAAGGCTCAACCTTGGAGAAGTATTAATGAAAATGTCACAGGCACTAAAGTCAAAGCAGATGCAGAGCCGGCTACACAGGCAGACATAACTGATAAGAAACAGCCCAGGAGAGAACAAAACCTCTTGAGATTAGGCCAAGGGCAGACCAAAAAAAAAAAAAAATACATCTGGGGGTCCCCCATGGCAACTTGGAGGAACTCTGTCGCTCCTGTGGAACAAGCTGACATTTTTGTGCTGCTGTGTTATATACTGACATCCCAACAGGGCAGCGTTCAGAGCCCTCCGCATCAGCAAATAAATATTACGTCTCCATCTTCAGCTAAGCAGAGCTGTGTTGCATTCCTATTACTTCATGTGGATTAACCATCTGGAAGTTGAATCAAGCCACGGAGTAAAGAATGGGATCCAATTTTGCATTCACCAAAATAAGCCGTACTAGTCTCAATTTATGGCAGATGGTTATGCAGTCTCAGCGGGCCAAAAAATCTCTCTGCGAAAGAATAAAGTTTATGCCAATTACTGTAATAGGAACCAGCACAACAACTGTGTGGGGTTGACTAAGATCGCAGATATTGCTGTACAGCTCATAAACTGCGGGGGGCCGGGGGGAACGATGGGGACCCAGTTAATTCATTAAGATAACGCGAGAGAAATGAGCAGCTGAGTTAGTCATAAAGCAGAAGTATTTCCTCGCAAAGGATGGGAGTGAGGTGAGGTGGAGTGGTTCTTATTTGGATGGGGCCTGGCCTGGGCTCCGCTGCAGACAGGCGTGGGGAGATAGCGAACGGTCACAGAAAGGCTGCCTGGCTGCTGGGCGGGAAAGGCACGGGAGGAGAGGGGTTAAATTCTGGGCTTCTCAGCGCCATTCATTCAGAATAGATCTGCTGAGGCTCTTCTGTTCTGTGGCAGCCAGTGGGTGAGGTCCGGAGCCTACAATGGTTCCTGCCTCTTGTATCTTGGCTGGGAGGGCAGCACAGTAAAGGATCTGGCCTAGCTGGGGGAGGTCAGGGAAGGCTTCCACAAGGACGTGGCCCCTGGGCTGAGGTCGAAGGATGAACAGGGGAGGAAAGAGGGCTCCGGCCTCAAGGACACTATGGGCTTTGGTCTCAGAGGAGCTGAAACAAGGCCAGTGTGGCAAGAGCATGAGGTGAGGGCAACGTGGGAGCAAGAGGGGAGAGGGCGGCCAGGCCAAAAGTGCAGAGCCTCCTGGCACAGAAAGGAGGTTTGTGTCTGTCCTAAAAGCAAAGACGGAATGATGTGAGCCGCCTTCCTTTTGGCGAGAGGCCTCTGGCTGCAGGAAGGCACTGCCTCTTCTCAGCTGAGGGCCTGAGAGTCAGGTTCTTGACCTCTGTGAGCTCTGGTTTCCTTAAGAAGGTGGGAGTGTAACTCCTGCTCCCCGGGCTGGTGTGAGCGGCTTGGGTGGAGGAGGGACTGGCCTCTCCCCACCCAGCCGTCCAGCATGAGCAAGCGCTGCTCGGACCTCCAGGCCAGCCAGCATCTCTGAGACAGGCTTCCACACAGGCCATCCCTCCGACCCCAGGGCTGGAGAGAGAGGCCACATAGGCAGCTGATTTGGGACACAGCAGGTTCCAAAACAAAGTTGCCAATTTCCTATACAATGTTGGTTCAGCTTTTATATTTGTTTTTAGATGAAAACAGCTGGTTTAAAGAATGCTGACATTTGGGACTCACAATAGGGTGGCCAACCACCCCAGTTTGTCCGGGACCATCCTAATTTTAGCACCGAAAGTCAGGCCTCCCAGGAAACCCCTCCATCCTGGGCAAACCAGGATGCTTGGTCACCGTAGTTGTCTAACAGACCAACCTGGGGACAGGTCCAGTGTTGTAGAGATTTTCACAGATTACTTACACATTTCTTGTGTCACTGCCACCTTCCGTGTTGGTATTATTACCCAACTTCCACTGGCAGGAAATGGAGGCTCAGAGGGGCTGAGACTTCCTTGTGGGGCTGCTGCTCAGTCAGCAGAGGTGGCAGGCTTGGAATTCAGGCCTTGGAGGCCAAAGCCCCTCCACCTAGCCACGGCCTCTCGGAGAGAGACTACTGCAGCGTCCTTTAGTAAAACCCAATGGTATCAAGTGATGACATTCTCTGGGTAGGCTGGCAAATGAACACAGCTCTGCATAAACAACAGTTGCCCCACTGTTCCTTGCCTGGCCAGACATCTCTCCCGGCTCGCACAAAAGCCTGAGCAAACACAGAGGCCGCATCTTATCCTGGTGGCCGAGACCCAGGGCTGGGCCAGGCTGTCCCCAAGGCACTGACGGAGTTCCCCCAGGATATGGGTACCATGTGGAGCACTAACAACCCTGATAAAGGGGCCCAACGTGGGGCAAGAATTCCAGGGCAAGTGGGAGAAGCCCCTGCTGAGGCCCAACGCTCACATGTATGGGGAGCTCGCCAGCAGGAATGCAGGCGCTGGCCTCAATCGCACAAGTGGAAAATCTGAGCCTGTCGGGCTGGAAGGGGCCGAGGAATCCTGAAATTCCCCCTTCGGCTTGCTGGCAGGCGCCTAGGAAGAGAAGTGAGCTCATGGGCCTCCAGATGCTGAACCAAAAGATCTCATCCCAGTGGTAGAAGCTGGGCATTCGTGTATGCGGAAGTGTTCTCAAGGCCTCACGTGCTACAAAAATCATTCTAAGATTCTCTTGTAAGGTAGAACAGTGAAGATAATTCCGGGAAGAAATACTCACAGTCCCAATGTGATCACAAAACAACCACAGGGGCTCCCTTCCAGGTGTCCACAGGCCTCAGGATTTCCTGTGTTCAGAGCGTCTGCACTTATTCTGATCTCTCACCTTGGGGTACCAGACATTGCTCATCTTTCCACTTTGAGAATTATCATTAAATCTTTCCCAAGTACTATGAGGTGACTGACACTAGAAGGCATGGATACAGAACCACAAACCCGCAAACTTCACAGCACCATCACAAAAATCAGAAATGAGGGAGCTATGATAGGGAAGTAGGGGCTGTGAGGAGTGAAGGAATTACTCCAGGAACCCACCTGAGGTTGCCTCAGTTGGACATAAAATCCAACAAGGGAGTTTCCTGATGCCAAGATGGAGGGAGGAGTTTAACACTGTCTAGGAGAAAATGTTCTCTTTGCTCTGAGCTCTGGGAAGAATCTGTCACAGAAGTTTACCCCTGAGTGGTGCTTAAGAATGTAGGGAGTCCTCTACAGAACTTTCTCATCAGCTTTACACTGACCTCAGTAAATGCCACAGGCGTGGAAATTTGTGATTCTGAAAGATTAGGGGTAGGGGTAGGATCAACAGTGGGCCACTGGCTCCACCACCTTTAACAATATGACCTGGGGCAAATTCCACTTCGCTATGCCTCAGTTTCCTCACCTGTAGAAGGGGAATGATTAACAGCATCTACTTCATAGCCTGGTTGTGAAGATTACACGAGGCTATTGATGTGTTTACAACAGTGTCTGACACATAGGGTTAAGTGTTGGCTCTTATTATTTTTCTTGCATTCTGATGATACGAGCAATGAATGTGGGAAGGCTACAGCAGGGGTTGCAAACTATGGCCGTCAGGCTAAATCTGGCCAGCCATCTGTTTGTGTAAATAAAGTTTTATTGGAATACAGCCATGCACATTCATGTATTGTCTGCCTGCTTCTGCACTACAAAGGTGGCATTGAGTAGTTGCATCCAAAGTCCAAAATACTTATTATGTGGCTCTTAACATAAAGTCTGCCCACCCCTGATCTGAATGAACAGCTTGTGTGATGTTCATGTATGGCTGTTCTGGGCCTGATCCTAAATGTCCTTCCTGCCTTACTTGGAGGAAGTCACTCATCTTAAACAAGCATTTCTCTGGAAGGGCATTTTTGGAGTGATGGCTACAAACACCTTGGCTGGAGAGCACCTCCAGCGCCTCTTGGTAGGCTGAGCAGCTGTTCTGGGGCCTCCTACGTGGGCCATGGGAAAGTCGAGACAGCTCTGAGAGAATACACATCAGTATTACAGGCTGCAGGGAACCAGTGTGCAGCGGGATGCCCAGAGGTGAAGCTTCTGTTTAGCACATACATTAATAAACACTAAGACACTCCTTCATTCCACTTCATGAAACTCCCTCAGTCTGGAGCACAGGGGGATGCTGCTATCAACTGATTAGCAGGTGGTGTCAGAGCATATAAGGGATCAACAAGGTGCAGGCGTGTCACAGCACCTTGCTGCTGCTTCTCAGTAATCCAAGAAGACTCACCGATTTAGGGAAGCTCTAGCCTTCTTGTGCCCCATTAGGAGCCAGGATGCCAAGCCCAGGTCAAAACATTAGCATGGCACCTAAGGAGCCAAATTCCAATCATGGAAAACATATAAGAAATCTACACTTTCTTACAAGCATAGCATTTAGTCTGATAGTCACAGATGGTATTTTCTGGACAACAGACGTACAATGAAATAAAATATGCCAATCGAGACGAGTTTAACCAGCATTATCTTCATTGTATTTTGTACTTCAACAGCTTTCATTAGCACATCATAGGTCTACCCTTCAACTTTCAGTTGATATTAGTTTGGAATCACACAGAACGGTCTCCCTATGCTTCTCTATAGTTCTATGGACCACACAGGTGTTAAGAACAGCAGCCAATCAGCACAGTTCCTTTCACCTGTGCCTGACTCTCCAGAGACCGTGAGGTTGAAGAGCACTGGGGCTTCACTTTGTAAACAGCACAATAAGGCTCGCACTGGTCACTGGCTTTGGCTGCACCGGGTCTTTTGGGCCTCAGAGAGCCATGCAGGGCTGTATTCAAGTAGAGGTGCAGCATGACCGGGGATGTTCTAGAAAGTCATCTGATTAAGGCGTTACTATGCAATGCCCTAGACCAGGGGTTGGCCAACTATGGCCCCATGAGCCAAATCTGGCCCACTGGCTGTGTAAATAAAGTTTTATTGGAAAAGATCCATCCTCATTCATTTATATATTGTCTATGGCTGCTTTGGAACTACAAGCACAGAGCTGAAGAGCTGTGACTGTATGGCCCACAAAACCTAAAATATTTACTACTTAGCTCTTTATAGAGAGAGGATGGTTCATGAGGGCATGGCCTGGAATAGGACAGACAAGAGGGGCATGAGTTTATAGGCATTTCTGGGCAGACTTTCTGTTAACTAATTAGGATTTCTGGTTCAGGCAGACAGTGATGGAGTTAATATGAGAAGTTACCGGTTGGCGTCAATTCTGACTCATGGCAACCCCACGTCAGAATAGAACTGTGCTCCACAGGGTTTTCAATGGCTGATTTTTTGGAAGTAGATCACCAGGACTTTCTTCTGAGATGCCTCTGGTTGGACTCAAACCTCCAACCTTTTCAGTAAGCAGCTGAGCAAGTTAACTGCACCACCCAAGGACTGAGGTAAGAGTATACAGCATGTTTTGGAGGAGGAGGAAGAACTAGTAAGAGTTTGGTTTTAGACTCCTTCAGTTTGCAGAGTCTGGTTTAGATGACTGGGAAGCAAGGAAGAAATGCGGACCTGGAGCTCCCTCCTCTGTCTCATCGTACTTTGTACCGACCGCTACCAGAATTACTACCTCTTGTTGTAGTTAGTTGTTAGGCTTTCGTTGTCAGGGGAAGAAATTAGATCTTACTGAGTTTTGGTTACACCATGTCCCCGTCCTCCTAAACTCCAGGGCCCAAAAGAGGGCTTAGCACAGGGTAGGCAAGTACCTGTGTGGGAAAAAAGGGGCAGTTTCAGAGTGAAAATTTCCATCCAGGGCGGTGACTTCCGGATACAACTAATTGTGGCTCCTGCCCCAAGCAGTTCCCCCTTCTAAGGCAGGGTAGTCTGTAAGAGCCAGAGGCGGCTGCGGACTGTTCAACCACTTCAGATCAAGGAAGGTTTTGTGGAGTGGAGGAAGCGGCACTTAGCCCCAGGGCTTTGAAGAAAGGGTAGGAATCTGTTTTACTTGGAGAGAAGGCATTCATCTCAATGATCTTCCATGAAGAAAAGGTGGTAATTCTCTTAGCTCTCTTTTCCTGTCCTTTGAAGAGGGCACACTGAACCCAAGCCACAGAAAGGCAACTGGTGGGCAATTGATATTTTCAAAGGCTCCCCATGTGACTCTAAGGTGCGGCCAGGGTTGACAGCCACTGGTTTACCTGAGCATGAGCATAACAGCACACACACTCAAGAGAAAGGGACCCCAAGACAGTCTGGGAAAAATGAGAAGAATCTGTTTGGAATGAAGGCGACATTCTTTTTTCATTCGGGAAAAATATCTTAATTCATGATTTAACTTAATGGAAAAGAAAAATGTAACTGCACACGGACATCACAAGGCAGTGGTTCCCGACACGGGATGACCACCTCAATCTGTACAGTGCAAACTATCCTGAGGGAGAGGGAAAGCTAACCAAGTTAGATCTAATGTGCTTTTCAACAATAAAGACGCCATGTGACATGGCACTTTCAGAAAAAAGCGATAGACACCAAAGTGTCAGATGCCTTGAACTGCTGAGCAGTGCAAATCCTTAGCTTGGCCTTAGAACTTCTGTGAGACGCAGCTTTAGAACATCTGTGATTTCTATGTTTTCCAAACCAATCCTGTTGAAGAACTGGTTTTGAAGGGCCCTGTGGCTGCTTAATATTCCCCAGTCAGAAAACATAACCCAAGTGACACTGGGAGGGTTCCTAGGAAGCATTCCCTGGTGGCAGCAGATGCTTCAAGCTCAGTGGGATAACCTTTAGGCTGTTCTCCAGGCTCCCCTCCCTCCTTCCCAATCATGAAAAGTCCCAAACTCTAAAATAGCCAATGAGTGTAATTTGAAAAATCAATTTTGGACTCATTGAACTTCATCTCAAAACATTCTGCGGTTCTCATGATACTAGATCTGAGGGTCTAAGAACAATGTCAGAATGTTCCCCTTCAAAACAATCAACAGGGAATCCCACACCATCCCCTTGCTAACTCAGCTGCTGAGAGAAGATGGGCAAAACAAATGTTAACAATGTCTCTTACTTCCTCACAGACAAGACGCGAGGTGGTGGCGGCTGGGCAGCAAAATTCTATGATCTGGCAAGTTAAAGATGGAAGAGAGGTGAACTTATTAACAGACAGGTGTTAGGTCTACAAAGACGGGATCCAAATGATTTTAGATCAGCTGGAGACAGTTTGGTAAATGAATGGAACAGGAAGGGGGAAATTACACTTAGGAGGACACAAGACTTCAAACGACCCTGTCTACCCTACAGCAGGGATTATGGCTTCCATTTTCTAGACAAGGAGTCCAAGACTCAGGAGGAGACAGGAACGGCCCCCAGGTGTTCCTGACACCAGGCCCACACTGTTCCTGGCACTGGTCTGAGAGCTGGCATCCTACTAAGCTCCTCTTGTCCAGCTGCTCAGGTGCCTTTGGCTTGGACTTTTGCTTTCCCATCCCTACAATGTGAAGGACGTCCAAAACCCTTCTCAACCAACTCTCGACTCTTAAGTGCTCTCACATTGAACTGTAATTTATCTGCCTGTACATCCATTTCCGACACTGGACTGAGCACTGCTTCTATTCACCTCGGTACCTCCAGTGAGACCTGCATGCCAGGCATACAAATGCTAAGTTTGCTGAATGTGTGCCAATGCCAGACTGTCAACATGGATGCTCACATTAAGTCTGAGATAAAATGCTAAGAAAATGAGCTCAGAAAACAGAAATATAACGTTAAATGTTCAGTGTTTTAAAAATACTGTGAGTTTTCTGTACTTTTCCCCTTTAAAAGTAATTAAAAACAATAAAAAAAAAACTGAGATCAATAATAATATAATTCTTCCTTAGTTTACTGTTTAGCTTTCAAAGACAGAAAATTATTTACAAAACCAAACATAAAAATGTGGCCTCAGTGCACTTCGAGAATAAGAATCTGCAATTAAAAAAAAAAAAAAAAAAATCTTTTCTTCATTTTTCCCAGAGTGGTAGTGCTGCAAATTACAGAATTCTTGAAAAAGAAGCAGAGAAGTGGCCCACAGAATTTCAAACCAGACGTGGCATCAGGAAAACAACCACTCAAGCACACAAGTGGCATTTTGTGATCAAATTTATTTTTTGTTTAAATTTCATTTACTTTGTTTTACTGTAATTTACACAAGAGACTGCCAAGTAAACTAGGTATTTTACATTCACCACACATTCCCTCAAATCTCCACAGTTGTTAGAAAAACATTAAAATCCATGCGCCGGGCTGTCACTTCCATGGGCACCCGAGCTCCCGATGATGCTACAGATGCCAGTGAGAGTTAAGTTCATTAAAGAGGGAGGACTAGACTCTCTATTTCACAAAATTAGCAATAATCCTCCTCGCACCAAACACTTTGCAGACAATGATTATGCTTTGACAAGACCTATCTTATTACAGTGCCCAGAGAGTAAACACCAGTCTTTACCCTGAGTACACAGAGGACACATGAAATGTGGGGTTTGTTGCTGAGGATAACAGGCATCACAGTGCAGCAGTGATCCTAAACATCCCTGTCCAAGTCACAGCCATCACTTCAGTGGGGACAAGGGACACGTGGGAAAACGAGGAGCAGGGAGGCGTGGGCTATCAGCGAATCAGATTACTAATGCAATTTGACTATAGGGGCTGGCGTGTCTTAGGAGGGACAAGAGGTTAAAGAAGACAGCTTGTGACCTGAAGGCTTCAACAGTATCATCCTACTCAAGCTTCCAGGACAGACAGGAGAAAAACTGTAACTGGACAGAGAAAGCTGACAAAAATCTTACCTAGCTATTGTTCCTTTCTTAAAAATAAAAGAAGGCGGCGGCGGTGGCTTCTGACCAGCATTTTCATAATGCTTGTCCAAGATACGTTCCAGTGGACATCCTACTTGAGAGTACATCCATCAGGGTGGAGGCACACCAGCCCGTCGGCAAGGCCTCTGACCTGTGCGGGCAAGCCTCATGCTGCATCTTAAATTCTCCCTATCTCAAAGTCAGCATCTCCCATTAAGGTATATTTTCGACATGAAAAGAGTGAAATGTCATCATTATATCCTATCATGTAAGCTGTGAGGAATCGAGACCATTTGCATAGTTTCCCAACTATAATTTCAGAAGACAGTCATTTCAGAAGCAGGACTCCAGAGAAGTGCTGTATGTCCAATTTTTCTACACAGCCTACGATGCTACTAAGATTAATTTCTTAATCAATTTCCTTGTCTAACAGGTGCCTGAAAATTGTATAGTGTATATTAGAAATCACAAACTGTCATCTCCATTTTTGCTAGGTTTGATGTAGAAAAATACCTGAAATTTAAAATACAAAAATCCAATAAAAACTGGAGTTCTTTTTTTTTTTTAAAGGATTTTTCCTTTAGGACAAACAAGTAAAAACTGGCATGTAAATTTACTCCTTCCTATTAGATACCGTCAAATTTGGCTCTAAGATAACGACCATCCAGAAATAAATAGTTATAAATACATTTAGAGTTTACATTCCAGATTCACTGGGTTACCAAAAAATTTAGAATATATTTTTCTGTGGGGGTCCATTTGCTGACAGGCCTAAAATAGCAATTTATAAGAGACTGATTCAAAAGAACAGAGAAATAATAAAAGGCTATATATATATATTGGTCCACAACTTGACATTTATGAAACATACCAGCTAGTATTACATTGCAGTCATTTTGTCCATTAATGGTATTACTGTGATAATTACTAAAATCTGTTCCAGGTATATATATTGAAAATATTTTCTTTCGCATTCTTGCTGAAGATAGGTACAGTACTTTGGAGAAATTGTACTAATCCCTTCAGTATGTTTGTATGTACATATATATACACAAGTGTGTGCATCTTAAATCTGTAGCTCTACATGCATTTTATATACAGCTACAGATATACACACACATACATATTACACATGTGGTTGAGAACCTGTGCATGTGTGTACATAATCACAAGCACACATCTGGGAAATGTCAACACTGCAAGATACTGGTCAGATTCTTCACTCATCACTGGCTGCACTTGTTCCCCTCACTTGACCTTGGTTACGTAACTGTAAGAAAGGAAAAGACAGTGCAGCTTGTTAAAATACAAGGACACACAGAAAATGTTATATTTGTCACACACACTCTCCAGGAAAAAAAAATCTCAACGCAGCAAACCCTTCAGCAGCAAACATACCCCCAACTACTGTATTTTAAAGATTTAATCTCTCTCTAAGATTTTGGCCTTACTAATGACATAGGATTTTGTTTCATCAGAGGGGAAGATAAACTACAAGCAGACATAAGTCACAGAAATGCAGAAAAACTTAACAAAACAATAACTTTAAAAAAATTAAAAGAACACTGAATTTAAAGAAAGGGCTATGGAGAAATCTTGGGAGAGGTGATTCACTCTTACTTGGTACAACTACTTCTCTTGACTACTGAACACTTCGTTTATCCCCATGTTCAACAATTAAAGAGCAGGTAGTTCACGTAAGAGGGCAGCAAAGAACCACAGTGGAACAAGGCAGGTGTTATATCTTGTTCTTTGCTAATAAACCTCTTAGTTCAGTATTAACAAATGACAACAGTATACTGCTGATTTTTGGTTACTCACACTAGTTTCATTCAATATGTGGGGGAGATTTTCACATTCTTTTTCCTTCTCTAGGAAAATCTCTTATCAGAGTATATAAACTTGTCTTAGAGAAATTTTAAGACCATAGAAATATTTCATATTGTAAATGAAAACTAAAGTGCATTTACACATATTAAAGCTAACTGTACGGATAATTGAAGATTCAACATGGAAGAAGACTTTCTGGTATGCAGAAAAAACTTCAACTAAAATGGATTATTGAGGTTGGCCCTCATGGTATGGGATGAAGACTTTCCCTCAGTGTGATTTAAAGTGCTTTTCAATATTTCCTTAAACCACAAACGAACCTACTGAGAAATACGTCAATTAACTGGCTATGGATGAAAAATCAGCTGGTGTCTAAGACAATGCTACGCAATGATTACGTGTACTTGGCAGCTGGTTTTAACCCATAATGCTAAGACCTGGGCCAGGACTACTAAATGCAACCTGTTCCACAGATAAAATTCTTACAGAATAATAATTCAAGTGTTCACTGTCGATTTCTGAAATATGTATCTTTTAAATTCTAAAAATGAAACCACATTAACAGTTACAATCTCTGCTCAGCAAGTTAACTGACCATCACCAGAACGGTATTGGTTTGTAAACATTGTTTTTACCCAGGTCTTCACTTACACAGTTTGATATTGTCTCTGACCCTACAGGGGACTCATCTAGACATCAGCAGCCGACGTGCCTCGAACGGAACCCTTCTTACGCATCTAAATGTAAAATAAAATCATGAGCTGCTGAAATCACAGGCTCTACATAGGGGTTAGTAAGCAAGGGGGGAAAAAGAGATCTAAAAGAGATTGTGAAGTGATGGCTGCCTGTTTATAACCAAATCCACATTGAGAATGAATTTCTAAGGCCCCTTGGTCTAAAGACAGCCTTGCAAAAGGCTTTTCTTACACAGTAAGAAAGATATTTCTTAAATTTAGGAAACAAGAGCCTGCAGACTGACGATATGAAATTATCAAAGACAGCCAAGGGGTAAATGAACTGCTCCCCACATAATGTGAGGGAAGAGCCCCATGGTCTGGCCATCTTTTCATAGTTCCTAGACCAGGAAGGAGCCATGAGGTGTGGCCCTCTTTGGCTGCTTCTAAAAGCAGGGCCTCTCGGAGGAGTTGCTTAGAGGAAGTTTACTGAAAAGAGGGGAGAATGAAAGGAAGAACAAGATATAGCACAGGAACAATGAAACAAGGAAGGACACAAGGCTACATAAGAAAGGACAGGCATTCGTAACAACAGCCTATAGACAATTTAAAAACCTCAATGAGAAAATCAGGAAAAGAATGGAGAGAAAATAAATAAATATAATGAATACATTGTAAAACTCAACACCCCCCCTTCCCCCCATCCAACAGACGTACCAGTTGAGAACAAATAGGTATTACATTTGCCCCAAGCATTTCTTTGTTTGCTAAGCCTAACCCCAGGATTTCTCTGTAAAATTATAAGTAGGGGCAGTCCTCTCCTGCCGAACCTCTCCAGATGCTATTCCTTCGCTCTAGGGCTAAAACCCATTTAAAAGAAATCCAATTTTTAAAGTATCAGCAAACTTAAAGGAAAATTACAATGTATTAAATTCTATCCTCAAGTGTCAACAGGAACAGGACCTCAAGAAGAGGGGAAATTCCTCAGTGGTGAAGAGAACTTTAACAGGAGGCGAGTGCTTTCCGGGTCGGAGTCTGGCCCACAGGCATGATGCTGCCCAGATTCTGAATATGTTCACAAACCAACTGTCAGGACTCAAAGCAGAAGCAATTCAGTGTGGAATAAACAAACAAAAAAACCCAAACCCGTTGTCATCGAGTAGATCCTGACTCATGATGACCTTACAGGACAGAGTAGAACTGCTCCATAGGGTTTCCAAGGAGCAGCTGGTGGATTCAAACCGCCAACCTTTTCGTTAGCAGCCTGAACTCACAACCACTGCACCCACAGCTCCTCCCTAATCACCTAGAGCAAAAAACCTAAACGGGATTTAACATCTTGAGGACCAGCACTCAACAAAAGAAATTTGTCTTACAAAATTTTGAAACATTTAACAAAGAAAAGGCTATCTAATCTCACCTGGAACCAATGACAGAGTCCTACCAATGTCGTGAGGAAATGAGTCCGTTTATGCCATTTGGGTATAATATCTTCTAATAAAACAGGCTGCTGTGTAATAACTTGTCTATCTTCCACACTCTTACTGTGTGCAATTCCTAACTCATGAATAACTGACTTGTATGGAAAAGCAGCTAAGCCTGTGGGCCCACTGCTACAGGTGGGACAGAGAGTTACCACCTCCATGTCAGGGGTCTCTTCGGGTTGACACTGGGACCGTTCTGCTTTCAGGGATCATGAGACGGCAAACTGGTGAGGGAAGCAAGAGCACTTCCCTGGGGGAAGAAGAGGTCTCAGCTGAGTTCTGTCCAAGGAGGCCAGAGGCAGGCAGGGCTCAGAGCCCAAACCAGGAAGGGTTACATCCCCCCACCAGGTCAGCAGCGACCTCTCTTCCTCAGGTTACGGACAGCTCGCCAGCATAAAAATCAGAACTATGAGAAGGGCTCCTTCCTGAGGGTCTAACCAAGAATCTGTTTTCTATTGCATTTGGTAACTCCTTTTTGGAAATGCTGGCCTGTTCCACGATCTGAGTGTGAATGAGCGCAATCACGCTGCTGTCTTTTGAATGTCCAGCTGAGACCAGCTGCTCTGAGGGGCTGAAAGGAGAGCTGGCAGGTACATTTGTGGCCTGAAGCACTTGGAGGGAGGGAAAACAGGCAAGGCATGGGAAAGAGGATTAGAAATGGGGGGGCATGGGGATGCTTCTCAGAGAAGAGCACCTGGCTCTTGAGCAAAGGAAAATAGAAGTGGAAAAGAAGGTAGGAGGACTCATGACACACTCTTGCCTATTTCTTTTGCCTGGGGGCTGCCTAAAAATAAGGAGGTGGAGGAGAGTCTTCTAAGCCCCCCACTCCTAAGATCCAGAAATCAGTCATATGATTAGTACGAGAAACTG
The DNA here is from genome assembly GCA_030035585.1 of Dugong dugon. Classification (NCBI taxonomy): domain Eukaryota; kingdom Metazoa; phylum Chordata; class Mammalia; order Sirenia; family Dugongidae; genus Dugong; species Dugong dugon. The sequence goes on along the minus strand of CM057476.1, from coordinate 25,230,333 downwards.
GGGTCAAAGAGGTTTCCACTGGCTGGCCTAGAGACCAAACCCCTATTTAGAATGCTGTTTCTGAGGGAAAAATATGTTCCGAATTTCAAACAATCAACTTAATTTTTGGAACAAAATCCATTCATAAGTTGGAGACTGCCTACAGTTTACTTTACGTATAAGATAAGGTTAAAACATTTTATTGCTTTATAAAGAAAATATGTCCTAGTCCTCTCAGAAGGTTTGTGTAAAACTAATTAGAAGCAGATCTGCTGTAATCACCAAAAGTAAGCAATCTTAAACACAGATTCTTTACAACGCAATGTGCCAGAGAAATAGATTCCCTCCTGTGCCAAAGAACATGATTGGCTGCCATTCTCCTGTGATTACACGGAGCTCCTGCCGCACACACAGGCATCCGTCAAACACTTGTGCCTGCAGGGCTTCCAACACTGGCTGCTGGCAGGACCTTCTATGACTGCATGGAAACTGCTATCCTGTCCTGCACATTCCTCAGGTTCAGTCCCCCAGTGGGGCTTTACTGCCAACTAAAGAGAAATGGGGCCCAGGGCAAAAGCAAAACCAGGCACATGCAAGACAAAGTCAGGGAAGAACGTGTCCTTGGGAGAGACACAGGAGAAGCCCCATGCACACATGCTGCGCTGCCTGCTCACGGTGGTGGTCAGGAGCTGGGGGGTGCTTTAACTTTGAAACATGGTGTGCTGACATCTGGCCCAAGGATCACCTGAACTTCTGCCTAAAGCTTGTGAAGAAATAAGGATTCATCACTAGGGTTGGGGGAGGGAGAAGGTATTTCTAGAATCAATGACAATACCACTAGCCATACCTTTTCTACAAAAGGAAAAAGGACTTACTGTGATAACATGTAACGACCCCCCAAAATGAGCTAAAGGTAGCCTGGTCTGCCACAGTGAGTGCCCATAAAACTACTACGTGAACTAGGTAATACCACAGAGAAATAACACATAAAAAATAATACAAAACCATTAGGCATTTTACAACGAACAAATTCTAAATGAAGGAAGCTCTGGTCAACTTTCACAAAAGATGCTCAACAAAAAGGAAATCAGAAAGCAGGCGATTAGTGTCTAAGAAACTTGACTTTGATGAAGATAAACAGATTAGTGAATGGCTTTTAATAACACTCTTCTTAATTCTAAGCCTATACTTACTAAGTGCATAAACAGTTTTAGAAAAGGACAATTAGAGAATTCCCATAGAACAGGAAGTCTTACTGTTTCTAGTTCTTTCTGAGTTTCATCTTCCATTCTCCTAATGTCTTCCATTGTCAGATCAATCCACTTGTCAATCCAACAAAAAAGCTGGCGATGAAAGTTTGTAAATATCCTTTTTTCTTGCTTTTAAAATAAAGAAGAAAAGCAGTATAAGATGGCAAAAACCTAAGATTAATGACAGATTACTTTAACTTTAGTAAAAGTTAATCCATGTTCCAATTAATCCATGAATTTTATATATACTTGGTTTGAAAAGACCACTCTACTATTAGTGAAAATCTTACTTCCATCCTATTATCATTTTGTCCAACAAAATAAAAAGGCAAAGGTAGCATGGTTTAATAGAAACTAAAGAAATACAGTGTACACGTTCTGATCCAACATAAATTCTTGCTGGACCTGATTTATTTTTACCTTCTTCTAAATGTCAGTGATCAAAGGTCAACTTGATTTCTTCTGCTATAAAACCATACATTATCATTCTTAACTTCTCTGCAATTCCAAGGAATACTGTTGAGGTGGAATACAACAATTACTCAAAGAAAAGAGTCCTAACTTCTTTGGAACAAGATATTTTGTTAAATTAAGAATTATTATTCTCATCTCCATTATTCTTTCTACTCTACATGTTACTGCTACTGTATATAATCACATTTATAATTAGTGGTTTTAATTGCTGGATTATTTAAGTTTAACTGAACTTTCCCAAGAAGAGAGAAAATTACACGGAACAGTACGTACTTCTGGACAATCGTAAACTTTAAAATTTTTTTCCATGAACAGAAGGGACTTCATCAATTACATGTGTGACTTCTATTTATCAGAACTAGATTATGAATCTATTATTATGATCCAAGAGGAAGGAAGGAAGCCAATATTTACAGAGTGCCTACTGAGGGCCAATTGCAAGCAGGCCCAAGGAAAATCAAGTTTCTAGTACTTTAAGATCATTTTTCTTTTTTAAATTGTAGTAAAATATATATATCCAAAAGCTTGGTGTTTTGACAATTTTTAAGTGTACCATTCAGTGACTTTACATTCACCATGCTGTGCTATCACTCTCCATTTCCAAAAGTTTTACACCACCCTAAAAGCACCATTTTCTTTTTAAATATTAATGCAGCTATAGTTTAAAAGTAGAAAACTTATGGTGAAACTCAGACACAACTAGTTGTGGGAATCAGACATATAATGGGGTTTCTTTCTAATGACGAAGGGATCAATGTTCATGCTGCAGAAAAAGTAAACACCAAAGAAACTTGCACAGTCCTTGTGTATTCATAACCACGTGTATTTATATGAGTGCAATTCTTTCCTCTTGCTAGATCTCACCGCCTATGTCACTTTCACTTTAATAAAGAAGACATGAAAAAGAAGCAATTAGAATTTGGACCCTCAGATAACGTCACCCCCGGTTCAAAGAGTATAGAACCATTCTCAGTGAGAGCCTTTAAAGCAGACATCCCGTGTGAAAGTGCCAGGTGTGTGTGTCACATGAAGTGTGTGTGTGTTAAGGAGCCCCTCAGTGGGAAAGTCCTGGGGGACCTGTTCAACATAGAAAGGGCCCTCTGCAAAAAGAGCTGGGCAAACTAGCCAGGGAAGTACTTTGAACAAAAATAACTACTAGGCTTTTCCTCAAAGAAAGCCCCCTTAAGGCCTCTGCTGACATTTGTTTTTCCTGTGTCCAAGGAGAAAAAGAAGGGTAAAAATTAAGCAGGGGCAGTAATGCTCATCTCACAATGGAGATCAGAAAGTAGTAACAGAAAATATTCCATTAATAGCTATCTCAAATCTTAATGTAAATTGGAGTCACCACGTTTTGAGCAGGTTTTACCTTCTGAATGAAGTTTTCTACTTTGCTCTGCAGTCCCCACCACTTGAATTTGATGGTCACCAGCTTATAAGCACACATCTGAGGACCGTCTGGGTTGTTTGCCAGCTCCTTCTATATGAGGAAAATTGAAAAGAAATTATGACTTAAATATTTATGTTTTGATTAAAACTGACTGCTGTGTAACAACATCACAGACATACATGAAGAAAATCACAATCTCAGATGTGTTAATTCAGATGTTTGGAAAATCTAAATCATTTTAGCAAAAGCAGCAGAATTCCCCTGCTGCAAACCCTCCTTCCACAGACGAGGCTACTTCCTACCTCTGAAGTTTAATAGACATGTTGCTCTGCTTCAAATTACACTATTCAGATTTCATATTAAATACCAAATACTATTCACATCATATCAACAGTGAGTCTTTAATATGTAAGGGTTCTCCTAATGCCATTATCGCGCTCCTTTTGTGGATGTGGCAAGGCACAATAAAAAATGATGAGGATGTTGTAGTCTTCTGTGTCTTCAAATGCTGGCAAGTAGAGTAGCACACTGTTCATTAAACGGAGGTATCTTCAATAGAAGGGGGATGTGAAAAGTGATGCAGCAGCAAAAATAATCTATAATTATCAAGTCTTCAAAGGAATATCTCATACATATAGCCTTTAATTTCCACAACTGATTATACCTCATATATTAAATGGTGTAGTCAGGGAATCAAGTCAAGATCTGTTCTGGTAAAAAAGAGAAGACATTAAAAAAAAAAAAAAAGGGCGCAAGAGAGGTAAGGAGACTATTCTAGATTAAACGAGACTAAAAAGACAATGTCTACAAGTTACTTTCAAATAATTCAACCTAATAATTTAAAAAATATGTATTTGTGTAGACAGAAAGACTTAGCGAAAGACAGACAGAGAAGCGGGAGAAAAGGAAAGCAAATACTACAAACTGCTAACTGTTGAATCCAGGTGGAGGCATTCACTGTTCTAGTCTTTCAGTTTTAGGTAGGTTTTGAAAGTTTTTGTTATAAAAATTTGGAAGAGATTACATTACATTACGTTACTGACCGCAAAAATGGTGGAGTGGCAGGGACGTCTGACCTCCTCATCTAATTTTTCAAGAGGGAAAGAGAATCATTATTAGCATCAACAGCCCAAGGCTAACCACTATGAGGCAGAGGTCAGACATACCACCGTCCAACCCTTTTACCAATTCTGACACCAGCTGTCCCTCCTACGGCACTCTCTATTTCTCTGCTGGGTTCGAGAATTCTTTGCGATGGCCACACAGAATTCAAAGATCATACTCACGATTATGGGGCTTATTAATGAAGTAACAGGTTACCAATTCGGGATAAGAAACAACTCAGGATACAGCTCTTCCATCAGGACAGCTTTTTCTTAGCCATGCCTGCAGGCAGGCCTCTCTCCAGCCTCTGAGGCCTCTTGGGCTGGCCCGGCCTCTGCCCTGCTCAGGCAAGTGTTACAGAGCTCTTCAGCTCCACTGATAAGCGCCCAGAGGCGCCCCACTCCACCAGGAAGCCTCCTAGCTGAAGGTGCTCAACTCTCTCGCTCAATGGGTTGGCACGCCCACTGTAACTGCCTTGCTCTGTGGGACAGGAAACCCACTGCGATCTTGCGCCAGTCTCCTGGTTCTGCTGCCACTGTTCCTCTGCTGCCACTTCTTGCTGTCCTGCGCCACCTCTGGTGTTACAGCTCTCGTGGCTCCTGGATCTAAGAGGTTCTCAGCATAGGGACCCCAGGTCCAAAGGATGCACTCTAGTCCCGTCTCTTCTTCTTGGTGGTAGTGAGGCTGCCCCCCTCACCCTTCTGTCTCTGGGATGGCTCATTCTAAGCCTAGTGGGACAGCAAAACTAACCAATTCCCTCATTAGGGTTCCATACACCTTCTTTGCATGGTCCCACCACAAGAGTGCCATGCACCTCACTTGCATTATTAGCAAGCTGTCCAATCCCCTTGGTGGGCCACAAGCACCCTACTTGCACAGTCCCACCCAATCATTTGGTGAGAGTTACAAGACCATGGCTAGAAAGGCCATATAAAAGTGATCCATCGCACTGCACTATTTCTGTGAAATTTATCAGTGTAGGTTTTTGCACGTTTATTTTCAGGGAGGAGTGAGTGGGTATGAACCAAGACCCTGCCGCATACGTCACTGTTTTCTCTATGGATCCACTTAGTGTATGGCTTTTCCAAGGTGATGTGTGCAGGGAAACAGAAACACTCCTAACCTGACCCAGAACAGAACCTGGGACTGGCTCACAGTGGCAAGCAAACACAGGCATGGTCCCTGCCCTCAGGAGCTGACAGTCTGGCACAGAAAGCACTTATCAAAGAATCACAGATAGCAGAGGGCTACCGCAGGTGCGCTCTGAGGAAAGGCTGCTCAGTGAATCTCAATGTTCGAGCTTAGATGATGATGATTAAGCTACTTCTTAGGACTGTAGTGAAGACTAAATAAAGCAGTATATGCTTTGTGCTTAGTAGATAGTACTAATACATATTAGTTCTCTCTCTCCTTTATTCTTTAATAGAGTTGTATTTACCACCTTGAATCTGTAAAACAATTTTAAATAAATTTTCTCATAAGAGTAAAAAGTTATGTGCAACAAACACCATCGGGGCCCCTTTTATAAAAATTAAATCACTGAGCCAAAGGATAAAGTAGCTTTTTACAAGTGCTCGTCCCTTCTTCACCACCGTCCTCAGCTTCACACAGCACTCAAGACAGCACAATGCCAGCCTCAGTCCCGCCGTCAGCTTCCACTCATTTTCACAACCCACTTTCAGCAAATTTGTTCTTGTGAGCAAATATTCTTTCCATCGAACCACATAAACAAATTCAAAAAATGATGACTTCCTAGGTCTTATTCTAAAACCTCAAGATTGTTCTTCATTTATGCAATCATAACACCAGACCACTTTTTTCCTGAAGTCTCTATAATATTCTAGTTTCAACTGAGTTCTAGGGATAAGATATATGAAAAGAGTTCTATCTTGGTATTATTGAGACTGAAAGTTTTGTAGAGTCCTGCATGATTGATCAACTTTTCTCAGGTAATCTCTTCTGTAATAACATTTCATCTTCTGAATAATGACCTGGTACATGGGTTAAATCAACAAGGTAACACCAGTAAGCATTTAAATAAAAATACCACACCAAACTGTTCTTCTTTTGCAAGTGAGATCTACATCAGCAGAAGGACTTAGCTAGCTTAACTCTATCTTTCCATAATTTTCTTGTCCATAAAGAGTACCGATGTAATAACTCAGCACCCACTTGTCACTTATTGACATGGTTAGGCTCTAAAGGCTAGGTCATTATGTGAAAAATCAGCATTACGCAAAAATAGAGGATGACCACATCAGATCACAAAAATGGAAGAGGACTACATTATTACACAACTGCCAAATTCCATCATCACATAACTGTCAAACCACTGAGAATCATAACCCAGCCAAGTTGACACATAACCTTAACCATCACAGCCAGCATCACTCTCGCCTCGCACCTCAGCTTTCATTACTGCCAGACATATGTCATCAACGCGCAAAATAGTCAGATAGCCGATTTTTTACTATTATTATAAATCTGAAATGTCAGATAACAAGACAGTTGATAAGTGAGGAGTAGGTGTATACATGTTATCCCATACAAGTCTAATTCAGCAAGTATTTAGAGGGTGCCAATTATATACCCTAATTCTGTGCTAGGTGTTGTCAGGGAACACAAAAGTGGTTGGTGGGGAGAAGAGTAATCATGTATATAAAAAAGGATAGAACAAGCACTGCGCTTGGTGCCAACAGTCTCTGTCAGAAGGGATCCTTCTTTTGTGGATGGTGTGGTTGTTACTGTTGTTAGGAGCCGTCGAGTTGGTTCTGACTCATGGTGACCCTATGTACAACAGAATGAATCACTGCCCAGTTCTGCGCCATCCTTACAATCATTGTTATGCTTGAGCCCACTGTTCCTGACACTGTGTCAATCCATCTTGTTGAGGGTCTTCCTTTTATTCGCTGCCCCTCTCCTTTACCAAGCGTGATGTCCTTCTCCAGGGACTGATCCCTTCCGATAACATGTCCAAAGTATGTGAGACATAGTCTTGCCATCCTTTCTTCCAAGAAACATTCTGGTTGTACTTCTTCCAAGACAGATTTGTTTGTACTTTTGGCAGTCCATGGTATAGTCAATATTCTTCACCAACACCACAATTCAAAGGTATCAATTCCTCTTCAGTCTGCCTTATTCATCATCCAGCTTTCACATGCATATGAGGCGAGTGAAAGCACCATGGCTTGGATCGGGTGCACCTTAGTCTTCAAGGTGACATCTTTGCTTTTCAACTCTTTAAAAGAGGTCTTTTGCAGCAGATTTGCCCAGTGCGATGTGTCTTTTGATTTCTTGACTGCTGCTTCCATTGGTGTTGATTGTGGATCCAAGTAAAATGAAATCCTCGACAACTGCAACCTTTTCTCCATGGTACTGTGCTAAAATCACATGTTCACATACTGCCCTCCCCCTCCTTGACCTGTAGGTCCCTGGCACTTAAGCTGGGCTCCTGTGTGGAAGCCATCGACCAGCCTTGCTCAGGATATAACTAGCTTCTAAGTGGCCAGCCTTATTGAAAAATAACAAGATTGGTCTTTCATAGTTCATTTTTTTCAATAAGCCATGAGCCAGTGTTGAGGTACTCTCTAATCCAGTGAATGTCACTGAAAAGCCCTCACACAAAACACGATTTGGGTATATGTAGAATAAGGCACTTAAAATTGTGAGTTAAACCTAGCACTAGCCCAGGAGTAAGGGGACTTGGGTTTTAGATCCCATTATGCAATGTAACTTCCTGTGTAACGTGGGCAGGATCCTTAACTTCTCTTGGCCTTGCTTCTCTGTCTGTAAAAGGAAAGGCTAGACTCTACCAGATCTATTAATTATGGATTGATAACTATCCTGAAACTCCCAATCATTGGACATATTGTTCTAAATAAAAACCTTAGCTGTTTCTAGTGTAACACCGACTCTTCAGAATTCTCCAACAATTTTATAACAGGATGAGGCATGTTTCTAATTAAAGGGTAAGCTAAATGTAATACAAACATGCCTACACCAAATTTGGGCTCCAAGAACAGAGTACATACACGTGCCTTCAACAATTATACAAGTTTCTTTCTCACATGCTTTCCAGTGACTCTGTCGGGCTGCTCAAATCAATTAAGGTAACACTGGTAATTTATAAGCAAGAATGGTCTATAAAATTAGTTTAAAAACTGTAAACAATGGTACAAAAGGATAGAACTAAGCTATCTCCCAGATCTAAAATGTATACTCAGTCTCTACCTGCTTTATGTTTTCCATCCAACTTGCAAGTAATAAAAAGAAAAAAAAAAGAAAAACTTCAGAGAAGAATAATAAGTATACAAACAACTTGCTGCATTTATTTCTTGGCCTAATTCTCCAAAGCAACAATATTTCACAACGTGAGGCAGAGAAGGTGATCCTTACAGGAACATAATCTCAACATCCCCAGGAGAAGGCTGAGAACACAGAAGTTACATATATATTTTTTTCTTAAATTATTATTATTAATATATTATGATATTTAAGGCCTCTTCTAATTTTAAAAATGATTTATGTGATTCACCTCTTAATGTGAGGAATGGTCTTAAGACCATATGATTAAATTAAGAAATGGCTTAAAAATTCTCCACTTATGATGAAATAAAAAATAGTCAAGTTGCTTTGATGTATTAAAACTGAAATAACCCTTTTGGTATCACCCTTCTAGAGTAAGATTTGACACTATGTAAGAAAAATCTTAAAGCTGTTCATATCCCACGTATACATTTAACCTGGTAATTCCACATTCAGAAATTCATCCGTTTCATGGTGTAAGAAAAAAACACTATAGATGTATTTACAACAGCAAAAACCGGTACTTAACTTCAACACCCACTAAATGAGTTAGACTAAATATCTCATAGGCCTTCCAAGCAATGGGCTACTATGCAAACAGCCATTAAAAACCATCTTTTCAAAGAAAATCAACAACGTGCGAAGAAAAAATAAATATCTACAAAATAAACATGAATCAGGAAATACACAAAATAATAGTAATTATTTCTAAATGGTGGGACTACAACTGATTTCTATTTTCTTCTGTGTACAATTCTTTATTTTCAAAACTTAACAATAAATGTGTATCATTTTGTAATCGGAAGAAAAAAAAACTAATATGTTTAAAAAATAGACTCTCAAAATCATTTTGCCCTCAACTGAGTGTTTCAGGATAAAGATTTACTGTGTCCTACATTATCTCGATAACTATTTCAAATCTTCATTCTTCTTGGGCTATGAAGAATCTAGTATTTCCCTGCTTCTTTTCTTTTCAATGTTTAACAAACCAAAACTAAGCAAGCTAAATAAATTGAGCTATATGCCAAAGTACTATCTTTAATATATAACTTTAGTCCAGACCATATTTGGTTTTTCCTAATCTTAAAACTTCTGAAACAATTATAAGGTATACAGGCAGGGTAAAATATGACAAACTCCTCACATTTACCAGAAACACTCTTGTGAAGAGATGTGTAACTTTTAAAATGTGAAAAATCTCAATAGGACAAATATTTGCAACCTCACGCTCAGAGCAATGTTCTAGGCTCTACGGGACCCAGAAAAGTTTCAGAGTTGTTACCCCACCTCCAGAGCTCACAGCCTGGGCTGGGCAAAACTATCTCTTTGGACATAACAATAAAATGTTTTCTGGCTTTCCTCTTCATCAGTTAATAACTACAAATTAAATAAAGCTAAAATGTGAATTAAGATCTTTCATGTATAACTCTAATCCAGCCCAAACCTACCTAACATTTCCTAATCTAAGGCAAAACAGAATTAATTCTTAACTGAATTTGACCAGCTCCCCCCGCAAAAAAGGAAAAAGAAAATCGAAGGGTAAATAAAATTATTTTGCTGATGTACTTGAGTTTTATATAGATTAAAGCATGAAAATTTAAAAGGACAATTAAAACAAAAAAGGTGAAACTGGCTGGTTGCTAAAGACCGTACAATCAGAAGTTCTGTAAGATGAGAGTCATGGGCTAACAGAAGAACCCAAAATTATGATTCATCTCTACGTAATTTAAATTTCATCTGAAATACAACAAGCACTATCTAATTGTGAAATGCTTCCAAAATTTTATTTAAATAGCTTGTATATTCACTGAATTCCTTAAATTTCAAGTTTCTAACTATATAAATGAAACTCCAAAGCCCAAATCATGTTTTTAATTTAACAGTGCATATTAGGTTACTCTAAGGTATGTGGATGAGGCCTAAGGGGGAGTAATGTATACTGAAGCCACACAACATAACTAAACAAAACGTAGCGTGTTTAGCTGGAATGGTGAGCAATCAGTCCATGTTATCCACTAGAACTAGTTTCTTGTATCTGTGACAAACAAATATATACAAACGTTAAAAGAGAATTAAAAAGAGAAAGAAAACGAACCCAAAGGCATTCTGGAAACTCATTTTCAAAAAATGTGGTCCCCTCTTAGTGCCATGCTACATGTCAACTCTACATTTTCTATTGAAAAATGTATTGGGATAAAGATGGAATAAGGCATATGCAACATTTAACTAGAGTTAATACTTCACAAGGACACAGAAGTTTCTATAAAGCTTACACTCTCTTCATATTTTAATTTCTCAATTTTAGGCAATCTAAATGCTCAATTTCAGCTGTTGATTTTGTAATGTAAAGTTTCCAACCCAGATGTCACTAATAGGGTTAAAAATAAGCACAGCGCTGGGGCACTTGCCAGTGCATACATCAGTAAATATCAACACAAGATTACAGAATATACATGAAGTATGTGTACTGAAATTTCAAACAAAACCCGATTCACTGACTTGCAGCCCATTCTCTCAACTTCGGTAAGATTTTGGTACCATTTTGACAGGTCTACACAGGACATTATATTCTCTGTAAGTACAAGGCTAGGTGACTAAGTCCAACATTTAAGTGATTTTTATTTGGCTCAAGATAGTTAGCTTGAATCCAGCAAATACTTATTAAGTATCTACTATGAACAAACCTCGGTGCTAGGCACTGCCACATATCAAGGTAAGTCAGACATAGATTCTATGGTTTAAAATTCACAGTAACAGAGGACAGAGGAGGTGGGGAAATAAAAGCAGAGAGAACACATAAAGAACCACCCGGACACTAGACACACCAAGTGCCATGAGAGAGTCAAGCACAACATACTTTAGGGGGGTTCAAAGGCGGGAGATTCCCATCTGGATGGGCAAATGGGAAATGCCAACTGGAAGAAGTAAATGTGAGATCATGCTCAGAAGATTAAACTAATCATAGGTTAAACTAATTTCATGAAAAGAAGCAAAATGAAATTAAGACAGGAAAGCTTACTATGTGTGGGAGGATAACCAGTCACATTTTCCATGTGTCTGAACTTTATTTTTCATAGCTCACACCCATTTACTAACCAGAATTATGGCATGTACTCCACGCTTGCCTCCAATCACTCTAGGAGTGACACTAGGTACAAGTGACAACACAAGTTCACCCTTCAAATGAAACACATGAAGAAAACTTTATGTTTGAGTGTCAGTAAGATGCTCTGCAAGAGGCCCATCTTGCCAAATCACTTCTGCAACCAGAGAAAGACACTTCATTCTTCCATGTCTGAATCTTTTAGCTCTGCCTGAAAACAGAGGCATTCAGAATCCAGAACAAGGCTAGAACTCATCATGTGTCACTCCTGGGGCATTTATCTCCTTGAAGACGTAGAACGGCTCCTTATGGGTCATCTGTAGGAGTTAGCATAATTAATACGTATAACAAAAAAAAAAACAAACTTGTGTCCGTCGAGTCAATTCCGACTCATGACCCTATATAGGACAGAGTAGAACTGCCCCATGTGGTTTCCAAGGAGTTGCTGGTGGATTCGAACTGCCGATCTTTCGGTTAGCAACCAAACTCTTAACCACTGTGCCACCAGGGCTCCTATTATACATACTAAGTATTAAATAGGAGCCCTGGTGGCACAATGGTTAAGCACTCGGCTGCTAACCAAAAGGTGGGTGGTTCCAACCCACCAGCCGCTCCATGGGAGAAAGATCTGGTAGTCTGCTTCCATAAAAATCACAGCCTTGGAAGCCCTGTTGGGCAGTTCTACTCTGACCTATAGGGTTGCTGTGAGTTGGAATCGACTGGACAGCAACGAAGTGCTAAATATGTGTTTTTTAAATGGAATTAAGAACCTAGTTGCCAAGCCAGGTACTCTGAAAAATCAGCCATGTTTTAAGGTCTGCTTTATGATACATAATCCGGGATGTAGCCTAACCAAATCCTAATTATTAAGTTTCTTTGTGCCACCCATTATGTGGTTTCAAATGTGAGATTACAGGGAGTGAACATATTTTTAAATGCCTTCCCATCCTTCCTGGGACTCAGACATGTCTAGACTAAGAAGCAAGAAGGCACCCATCAGTCTTTCTACAAGGGTGGCTTATCAAGTACAGGATGCTCTCATTAAGCATATGAGGATTTTCTGGGTCACTTTTCAGTCAATCTCTATCTTGAAGAGATTCCCATGGCTGGATTTCAACTTCTCCCTCTTGCCCCACTTCCATTCTTCAGATCCCTGGCCAACAGAATATCAGAAGTATCTTTACCTTTGGCCACTGACAACCAGTGCTACCACCTTCTCTTCACAGTTGTGGGGCAGAGAGAGAAAGGAGCCTTGCAGCATGGCAGTGAAAATTAGTGTCACTATAATCCACAAAATGGCTGCGCTCCACTGGTTTGGAGGATCCAGAATGGTCTCTCCAGCTATTCTAGAATGACTCTAAAGCATGGACCAAGCAGGTAAATGGTACCTGCAAGATACTGTTCTTCAAGGCCAAGCTCCCAACTGCCAGAGCTTCTGCTCAGATTAGAGCTAATTAATACAGAAGACAAATAGGATGTGCCTTTATGATCAGAAATAGTATATACATGTTTATACGGATAATACAAAACCACCACAATTTCTAGATCAACTTCTTTATTCAACCTGATTACCTTACATTCAAATATTCAGAGCCCTGGCCGAGACTCTAGAGGCACATCCAGCACTGTAAGGTACGGGCTTTGGCAAAGCCTCCTACAAAGACCTTTACAGGCCTCATTTTTAACTGTTGTACATATGTAGACATGGAAGCTTAAGTATTCACAAGGCATCTGGCTTAAATGAAGAAAGAAATGAGGCCTTGCCACAGGATAAAAATGACACCATAATCTTCAAAGATAGTGTTCCAATTTGTTAAAATGACAACTTCTCATCCAGATCAGAGGAGGCCAATCTGAAAAGCTAAGGAAATCCATGTGTAAAATGTTTCTGATAAACCATTAGAACAATGAGTCATACCAATGTCACAACACACACAAAGCCCACAAAAACACAAAATGAAAACATGTACACACGTGTACACACACACACACACACACACACACACAGTGACACAAAGAAGCAAGACGTTTACATCCACGAGACAGGCATACTTCTACCTTGAAGCAAAAATCCTAGTCAGGTTCTAAACTGCTCTCCTATCACCATGCAGTCAGTTAAGTGCTGAACCCTAAATATAACAATATAATTCATGTGCTCAGATTTCAAAAATTCTTCAGAGGGAGAGTTTGGGTTTAAAAAAAAAAAAAGGTATGTATCAGAGTCGGAACTCACTCGACGGCAATGGGTTTGGTTTTTTAAATCATACTATAGGCTAAAAAAGGTTCATGCCCCCAAAAATGTGGAAAATGTAAAAATTCCTTAGTAATTCTATCACCTCTGCCAGCGAAGGCTTTATGGTGGATCTACGTAACTCAAGCACTCATTAAAAATACCACAACAGTTCAGGACAAGTGAACCTAGACATGTTTAGCGATCCCCAGATACTAGAAGAAGGGGAATCCCTGGACACTAGACAGAGATAAGTAATAGCTGTGTCATAAATAAGGTCACATATGTATAGATCTCATCAACCCCAAGAAATGATGAAGGCTGAAAATTCTTTTTTACTTTCAAAGGAATTTAGACAAAAGAATGATTACAAGAGCTAACATTTATGGTGCACTTCCTCGGTGTTGGGAACATTTATTCCTCACAATCACCTTCTGAGGTAGTTACTAATATCATTCCCATTTTAAAGATGTGGAAACTGAGGCTCAGAGGGGTTAAAAGTTACTTAAGTCATACCATATGACAGTCAAGGGAGCCCTGGTGATGCAGTGGTTAAGCGCCCGGCTGCTAACTGAAAAGTTGGTGGTTCAAACTCACCAGTCACTCCGTGGGAGAAAGATGTGGCAGTCTGCTCCCGTAAAGATTACAGCCATGGAAACTATGGGGCAGTTCTACCCTGTTCTATATAGTCGCTATGAGTCAGAATCAACTTGATGGCAACAGGTTTGGTTTTGGTTTGGTATGACAGTCACAAGGGATTTTTAATGCATCAACCTTAGCGCCACTGTCACCTACCGATTCCCTGACCATTGGAAATGTATCACTGTAAATAACGGGAATTACTAAACTCCGTCAAATATCACGAATGCAGAGAGCCACACAACTCTTAATACAACAGGGCATAAAAGGTACAGATCAGTGGACTAAGAGTAACAATCTGCTACATCTCCACACCTTACATATCTGTGACTAGCATTAACTGGGTGCTAAAAAACGGTGGACATCATGCTGTTTCTCCTATAACTATTATCTACGTTTCTCCGACTAAGTTTCGCATCTATAAAATGAAGTGTCTCTACTTACCCCAGGGGAAGATTGTGACAATTAACTGTGACTTTGTACAGTGCCTGGCAGCAAGGAAAAGTTTATTTTCCCCTATCCAGTCTGATACAGACAGACAGTAAATACTGCAATAATTCAGAAGGGAAACAACACTGTGGGATAAGCAAGGAAAAGTTTCAAGGAGGTCGTGGGATTTGGCAATTAGCCTTGAATACACCTCAGAGTTTGCACTGGTGAGGGGGGTTTCCGCAGAGGGGCAATGGAAACTGAGACTGAAGGGCAAGGGGGGAAGAGCTCACAAAAGGCCTTCGGAGGCTGTGGAATGACAGGCAGCACTTACACAGGTGCATCCTTACACACAACCCTGGGCAAGTGTGTCCAGAACAGGATAGCTTCTTCCTTTTTTGCCACAATTACCATGTATTTCTTCCCTATTCTCATATTTCAAAAGTACAGAAATCTCCAACTATCATCCTTTCCCAGTGCTACCAGTACCATGATAAGGATATTTATTTACAAATATGGCCTGCTAACATATTTACAAGAGGTGCTGTTAAGATCGAGTCCATAGATTCCTATTTTTCTATATGTTATTAACAGCTACCGTCATCCTTACTCTTCATTTTCCTTCGCAGCAGTAAGTGGATGGTTTAATTATTCTTGATTACCCTAATTATTACCCTAGTTATTTCTACCCTATTTACCCTAGTTATAGTAATTCAATGAAATTCAGTTAAGCAGTTGTTGTTAGCTGCTGTTGAGTCAGGCCCCAACTCAAGGTGACCCCATGCACAACGGGATCAGACCATTGTGACTTACAGGGTTTTCACGGGCGATTTTCAGAAGCGGACTGCCAGGCCTTTCTTCCTAGTCTGTCTTAGTCTGAAGCTCTGTGGAAACCTTTTCAGCATCACAGCAACACGCAAGCCTCCACTGACAAGATGGATGGTGGCTGCACCTGAGGTGCACTGGCTGGGAATCGAACCTGGGTGTCCTGCGTGGAAGGCAAAAATTCTACCAGTGAACCGCCACTGCCCTCAACAGCTAAGCAGTAACTCAATTTGTAACAGTAGCCACACCCACCATTTTTTGGCAAAAAGTAAAATACCACCAGGCAAATAGGTACAAAGGTATCAGTACTAGCCAGCATTCTATCAGTAAAATTATAAGCTATCATTTAATATACACACACAAAAATGGGGGAAACCAAGAAAAAGATGTGATGTTCACATTATTTCTAAAAACTAAACCCATTCTAGAATTTTAAGTCATTAAAAATCAATAATAAAAGACAGAGCAATGTTAGTTCCAAAGATAAAATCATAAACATATATTCCAAGTTCCTGAAAGGCTGGCTATCAAATATCAAATAAAAGTCAGAGAGTATCAAAATACCCTTGCTGGCTGTTACAGGAGTTTCTAGGAGGAGAGACCTGAACCTAAATACAATAGCCATTTCCATGTAATATAACACTGCTTTTTAATGTCTGGAGCCCTGGTGGCACAGTGGTTAAGCGCTCAGCTGCTAACCAAAAGGTTGGCAGTTCGAATCCACCAGTCACTCCTTGGAAACCCTATGGGGCAGTTCCACCCTGTCGTATAGGTCATTATGAGTCAGAATCGACTCAATGGCAATGGGTTTGGGTTTTTTGGTTTTTTAAAGTTTATATCTGAAAAACTGATAATATGAAGGAAATCCAATATTTAATACAGCTCTGGTGGTGCAGTGGTTAAGTGCTCACCTACTAACCAAAAGGTAGGCGGTTTGAACCCACCAGCTGCTCCGTGGAAGAAAGATGTGGTAGTCTGCTTCTGTAAAGATTACAGCCTGGGAAACCCTATGGGGCAGTTCTACTCTGTCCTACAGGGTCGCTATGAGTCGGAATCGACTCGACGGCAATGGGTTTGAGTCTCAACCTCATACCCTTCTACTGCCTGTCAAAGTATCATCAGCTAGAGAGTGACTACTTATTGGAGCAAGGTGTCCTCCTACAAGTTAAGGCAACCTTAGAAGCAGCCTCCTGTCTCTCTTCTACCATGGTGTTCTCTTTCAGAAACCCAACGTTAAATCTCAAAGGAGAAAGGCTTCCACTCTGACTTAGAGCAAGTACTGGAGATGTTTTAAATCCATTAAAGCAAATTTAGGATGATGCCTACTGATCCTTTATAAGTGACAGATACCACTTTCTGGGCATTAAGTTAAAAGCCTCCAGTTATGGCCATTAAATGGGGAGAATTCTGAACGCTACCCACGGAACAAACGTGTGAACAAGACAACTGTGAATCATCTCTTACAAAACAAAGTCAGGTTCATTATTCGTTTTAGATGATGTGCAATACAATCCTCAAAACAGTATGACATCCATGGAGAACCACTCAATGAGTCTTTGCGGGGCTGTTATAGTAACCCCACACTTCCAAACAACTAGCACCTGGATACCATTTACAGATGACCTGTGACTGGCTTCAGAATAAACAGATTGGTGATCAAGTAAAACCCTGTCGATGAAAAATCTGCTCTGGGCGTGTTCAGGTTTGTATTTGCCTCTTCTGTCAAATTATCTGTAACAACTTACCATCAATACATTAAGCTTTCTGTAAGGGTTTGTCATTTAGTTTAGTGGATGCCTTTGAAATGCACTATGTTTCTATAACAACTGAAACTGTTACCTTGACACTGCTTTTCTTACTTCCATGAATAAAGTAAGAGTGTGTTCTTTATTCAAAAATAATTACTTGCCACAAAAATTGCTCTCTGGTGCCCTACTTTCTAAAATATAACTATTGCAAGTCCAAAAACATGGGCTCGTGTAAAAGGGACTTATTCAGTTTTTACTAAGAGTAAATTTAAACTATAAACCTCCATTTAACATGGATTTTTGTACTGCTTCAAGTCCCAAAAGAGTACATTACAATCCCAAAAGACTAAATCACTTGTCTCTTTTAAGAGTTATCTGAATCGCATTACACTGAAAGTGACAGTCTGGCTATGTTCTGTTTGTTAATGCAGCACAGACTTGCTGGCCAATTGCAACTGGCTCTAAGTCCTTCTTGCAAATAAAACTATTTTTGTGCCATTTCTATTTTTCACTTAAACACCACCAGCTCTTCAAGACTCAGGACCTGTCAAGTGTTCTGTTGCCAAGACTCTGCCTGTCAGAAAGGTCAGCATCCAGTACCTTCCAGTTGGGTCCCAAAGGGCCTCTCTTGGTCTTGACTGACTGGAATAATGCTGGGTCTTCATCAGCTTTGTAGTCCTGCAAAGCAAAACAAAGTCAGAGGTAGAGAAGAAAACCAGAGGAAATTCTTTAACTGAACCAGAACAGCTCTTTGCAGCTACCAAAATACACAACAAAAACTGATTATGCTTACTATGCTTTTGCATAAAAGTATGAAAATGCTTCTATAGGACACTAAGCTTTCAGTTCGGTTCTCTTTGCTTTAAACTTTTATTTTAGGTGAAATGACTACATAATAAGAAGTAATAAAGTCTTTACTAGCAATCCACCATGCCCAGTTATTGGAAAGCTAGCTCCAAGATTAAATCTTCCAACATTTACACTTTCAGCATTTTGATATATATATAATTACACTCGAGGAATAAATGTACCCTTCCCAGTTTTGGCAATACCCGCAGATGACAGGAGACTATTAATGCCTGCTTCAGAGTGACTACTGTGACTGGGAGCACAGATCAGAGCCAGTAATTCCAACTCATCGTCAGATGTCTTCTATGGTTGGATCTGTGGTGCATGCCTTCATTTCCTGACCAGCTTCTCCAAACCCTCATCCAGAGAGCCATAGGGTACACAAACCTTGGCTTTCTCAGGGAAGACAAGCTGCACGCATGACACCTGAACCATCAGGCTCAAGCTAAGCACAACCATTCAGCCCCTCACTGTCAAAGGAGGTGAGAGAGGGGTTTATAATTCTGTCATGCGACTGCCTAAGTTACATCATGCTTCCAGGGAATGGCCCTAAAATTCAGGTTTGATTCAGGATTCTAGAGTGTCTTAATTCTCTGCTTCCTTTAATATTATCCTCTTCCTGACAAGATGGAGGAAATGAAAGTAGTATATAAAAGTCCTTTTGTTATTACACATGTGCATACATACATACACAAAATCTACAGATAGAAATAAAAACATTACTTTTAAAGAGCTAAAGGCCAGACTTAAAATAAGAAATGTGCTGTAACAGTGACAGTGGATAGAGTCAGGTGGTCAGTTTAAGACACCGGAGAGAGTTTTTCTGAAACCAGAGGTCTTTCGCAGTATTTGTGGAGGACCATACACTTTGGGAAAAACTCCTAGACAAGTCAGATATAAAACCCTGGCTGAAAATCACTGTTCTAGAGATAAGGGCAGTGCAAGCACAAAGCAACCACTAAACAGGCTCTAAAGTATTAAAAAAAACTTTCAAAAATCAAAGGAAACACGTTGAGAAGCAGCCAATCCAGACTCAAAAGTCAGAAAAAGCATATTACATGTTAGTAATATGTAATAACTCCTAAAGAGAAAAAGTTATAAATAAAGTAGGTAAAAAGGAAAAATGTGAGGTTCAAGCAGAAAGCAAAACCTTAAAGAAAGACAATTCGGTAAATACGTGGCCCTCAACTTGAAGCTGTCTAAAGGTCATCCGAAAAGCTATGAAAAGGTCCAATGATGGGCTAAAATCATTTAAGCAAGCAAATTCAGCTGACCACACCAGGTCTTACTGCTTTAAAACATGCAGTCTGGTGTAGCCACAGATATTGGGTCAGTCAGTATTATACAGGAAAGACCGACTAGATGAACCAGGATGAACCCGATGGCAAGAAGTTGGACAACTGGAGTTACCTCATGTGTCTGGGCACATAAGCAGAAAACTTCAATTACTGTCAGCTAATACAAACTCTTAAATTCTAATTTAGAACCACAACCTAAAAATTAACAATTTAACTTTTGAGAAAAAGGATAAACCACACAGGTGGTCTCAAGACCTGGATTCACAGTGAGAAATAAGCTACTCCACTAACATAAATAAACATGTAACTCTGTAAAACATTTTCCTCTCTGTCAGAGGCTTGGGATTAAAACCCAAAGACAAGCACGCTTTTCTCCAAACTGAATATACTTTACATCATAACAAATAATCACTTTCTGCCTCATTTCCTTCACTCAAAATCTGTTTACTGACAGCTACCATGCAGAGGTGGCACAGGGGTTAAGAGGTAGCCCAAGGAGTCTGAGGAGGATAAGGAGAACCAACAAATGGTCTGGTTCCTAAAAAGTCACAGTCTAACTGGGAGAGAGGCAAACAAAAAGAAGGTAACTAAAACCCTCAGGAGTACGTATTAAACTGCCAAGACAGAATAGAGGGAAGAATTCTAGTCAGAATCAAAGCCAACAGTGTTTCACCACTTCATTCCATTTGAGGGAAGAAAAAATTGTCCCCCCCCCCCCTTTTTATTACTAACTGGGGTGTGACCTCAGTTGAACACGATACTCACATGTTTTGTACAAAATCTGAGAGATTAGGGAGAGTGGCCTAGGTTGAACAGTAAATATTACATTTCCTGGATGTAAGAGGCATCAGTTATAGAATACATCATTATTTTAATGTATTATTAAGAAGAAAAACACCCTGACAATTAAACTATGACATGCCATAACTGGTAGAAAAATCCTGGATTTGGACACACTAAAATATGAAAAAAAGAGGGGGGTGCATTTTAGAATTGATGAAATAGTACTAGCACAACTACCTCTGTGGATTTTAAACTTTCCCACTCCAAGACAGATAAAGGAAAAAAAAAATCCACGAAACAAAGTGTGTACAAATATCACTAGGAATAAAAACAATGACATACAGTAAGGTTAGTAAACTTACCAAAAAACAACTCATTTAAGAAAAGAGAGCTAGGTCTAAATTTTGGGCACTATAAAGGATTTTCATGTGAGGGTAAATCAGTTAAGGGGTGGCTGGTGCCAGTAGATCGGCCTAAGGATGATTAGGGCATCCGCTGCCACACCAGTAAGGGTGAAACGTGAGCAGAGGGATTAGACGAACTTCCTCCACAATACTCCTTCCCAACCCCGGCTCCATACCAGGCCACCACCTTCAGGGACTGTCAATGTCTATTTGGCAAATTGGTGTCCCTGAGTGGTGCAAACAGTCAACAAGCTTGGCTGCTAACAGAAAGGTTGGAGGTTTGCATTCACCCAGAGGCACCTTGGAAGAAAGGCCTGGTATTCCGCTTCTGAAAAATCAGCCACTATGGAACACAGTTCTACTCTGACACACATGGCGTCTTCATGAGTCAGAACAGACTTGATGACAACTGCTAAAAAAATGTAACAGATTAATTAATTGAAGAAAATAGAACACTTCAAAAATTCTTTGCTCCGAACCTAATATACTGTTCTATAAAATATACTCCTGGGCCCTCATTATTAGTGTTAGCTGGTCACTGAGACACTTTTCTGAATTATAGACTCAGGAGGTGAGCTGGACCTTAAAGACCATCCAAGCCCCTCATTTTACAGGTGAGGAAACAACGAGGTAGCATGTCTCACATCTCCTAGGACTTCAACTTAAGCCTTCTTAGTGCCTCCATCCTGGGCTCGGTCTAGTACTCCACACAGGATGAAGGCACAGGGTGTCCATAAATGCCAGATAAACAAAACACATTGCAAAAACACCAAGAAGCAGTGGCACCAGAGACACCAAAGTGGATTTTCCCATTAGGTAAGTGTGAATATATATTACATACACACACATAAGCCTTCCTTCTCTGCTTCTTTCTCTTGAATACAAAGTAGCAAACACTAAGGATATTATAGTGAAAATGTAACCAAACCCACTGTCATCGAGTCAATTCCAACTTATAGCCACCCTACAGGACAGAGAAGAACTGCCCCATAGGGTTTCCAAGGCTGTAAATCTTTAAGAAAGCAGACTGCCACATCCTTCTCCTGCAGAGCAGCTGGTGGATTCGAACTGCAGACCTTTCAGTTAGCAAACACTTTAACCACTGTGCCACCAGGGCCCCTGAAAATGTAACAAAACCTAATTATTAACAGAAGCCCCTTAACCTTGACAAGTGAGGATAATGTATCTTGTCAAAACCTAGGAATTTTTGTGCTTTTATAAAAATATTAGTTTGAATACATGAATGTTTAAATCAGTTGAATTTAAGCAGCAAGATGTTAAAAAGCATGAAGCAGGTGCAGTTTCAACACCCTCCATTTGTATCTCTATAACAAACGTTTAATTTTTTGAACTATATCTTCTTTGCTACCATTTTATTGTTGGGTATCTAGTTTGGTCTTTCTGTATTTGAAAACTGGCTGATTTATATCCGTATCACAATGAACAAATATATTCCTTCATGTATGACAGTCTCAGCATACAGAATGCAACCTCAGCTACCAATTATAGCTGCAAATGAGCAATAGTGTGGAATGAGACAGCCTGCTGGCTTTGTTAGTATTCAGTCTCCTTTGGGATCCCATGGGGAAAAGGGAGGCTCTGATGAAGAGAAGCCCTTGGCTCATGGTTTATTGTGCTTGCCACCAGCTGCAGACTTCTCATCTCATTAGTTCTTTTAGAATACTGTGGGTGAAGACAGCTGTAGCCTACTGAGTCTTCAGCTCCTGGGTATTCTGAAGGCTGAATTTGCTGTGCACTTTCTGTAATCCTTGGGAAAAAAAAAAAGCAAATTCACTAGGCCAAGGAAATATATTTTTAAAATGAGTTTTACAATCATGTTTAAAAGTAGAAAAATTTTATTGCTAAGGTGCATTGTGTTTAAATTTCTTTATGATCAAATTTTAATTATCTATATAATGCCCAGAGGCCTGGCCAGGATAAGGACTTAGTAAAACCATCATTATCAAGTTAGGTGTAATGTCCCTAGACATTACTTGCTCAACCAATAATAGTGCCTGAACAACAGAAAAATATAATGGTATCAGCATAAGGTAGATTCGAATTAGTGTTAATACAACTTTATTTAATTGAAAACTCTTATTTAAGTGAGAAAGAAGGCAAGTGAAAGTCAAGACACCCTTTGGAGAACAAATAAAATATAACATGGCAAATAAATGGATTACTGAGTCTCCACAGTAGAGCCATAGAATACATTCATTAAATTCTTATAAATAACTGTTTTCTGTTGCTGGAATACAAAAGTTGTGTGACCTCCTGGGTGTACATCTGTTATTCACTACATCTCTCAAAAGAAATTCTCAATGGAAACCAGTTTCATTTTGAAAACAAAGAATATTAGTTTTACAGATCTTTTAGCATAGTGGCTGTCCCCCAAATTTTAAGCACAAAATCTGTGCTGAGCTTAACCTAAATGTCCTTGAGCCCGGATGTAACTCAAGATTATGAATGGGGAAGTGAGGAGGCGGTGGGAGTAGGCTGACAGGAGTTTCCTGACAGCTAGTGGGAATATCAAGTTGAGCTCCAGCCACCAGAAACTGCTTGAAGAACTATGGCTGTGTTAGCACAGGTGAGGCTAAGTGTGGACCAAGGATAAGATGCGCAAACCACAAACACTAGCAACTCTTTGACATATGCTTATAAAAGATCATTCTGGAAAAAGAGAAGCAATTCTACAGAATAAAGATAAAAACTTGAGAGGGACAGTCAGATTCTACAACCTGCTGTAAAAATGTTTTCCTTTAGCATAAACCAAATAATTAGGTGTCTATTCAAATAGCTCAAAGATAACCACTAAGTGGAAAATGCATTGAGTATTGCTGCTCAACTTAGCAAGGCTTATTTCCTCTAATCACATCCTAAAACTGAAGGCCGAAATGGGGGGAAAAGCTGAATTAAATATAAAGATTAGTAACAAACACCATATATTAGCACTGCCCTACACATTTCAGTATTGTGATACTTTAAAAACAAGGAGTTCCTGGATCTTATCACCATTAACCTGGATGCCAAATGAATAACTTTCTGGGGCTGACAAAAGTCAAGCCAGCCTCCAAAGGCGAAACTCATTTAAAAAAAAAAAAAAAAAAAGTTGTGTTAAATTTTTCAATAGCAAACAACTGAGGTGTAAAGAGAAATAACATTTATTAACTTGTGTAAAAAATTGACTTCAACAGTTATTTTCAAATAAGCAGCTTTCTTTTCTATTTTTAATTACATCTCCCTGATGACTTCTCACCCTTTCAGGTTCCCACAGAGTACCATTAATACAGTATAAGTAAATCTCATTAATTCAGGCCATACCACCTTGGAATTCATAATAATTGGGACAGGGGCTGGGCTGAAGTTTATCTTTGCATGATCTGTGAAAAAAAAGATTTGCTACACAAATTAATAGAGTAACAAGATCTCAGGAGGGCTGTTTAAACAGTTCAGCAGTGTTTTAGAGCAATTCAGAAGCATTCATTTGCATATAATTATTATGCTAATTACAAATAATTCTTATCTATTCATTAAAGCAGATTCCCAAAGGGCCACTAATTGTCAATAACTTGTTGGCCTAGTTTCTGTTACTGAATGTACCCTCAGAGGAACAAAACTGCATTAAAAATTTTTCTATAATTCACCCCTCTCATTAATCCTTACTGGCTTTCCAGCAACAAATCCTAAAAGTTGAATATTTAAGCAACTGTATTGAGAACTGAGAAATGCAGTCAAATCTGCCCACCCAAACAGAAAACACTTTTTTGTAATGTTTCTAATCTCAGCGCTCCACAGAGATCTGGGGGTGGCGACGGTGGGGGTGAGGGTGGCAGGCAGAGCAGGTAGAGGTGGTCAAGGGGACTCTATGCTAAGCGTGGACTCTGGGACCATCACCATCAAGGTGCCGCTGTGAGCACCATACTTTCTCATTTTAGCCATACTGCAGCCAGAGATTGCTAACATTGCCATGAGTATGAGGGCAGGCCCCAAAGTCTCTGGGAGGTTACAAATTAATAGAGAGAAAGAGAGAAATCAGAAGATTTCAGCCATGGGAAAAAGTTCAATCCAGTGCCTGACATGATAGACACCACATCCTACAACACAGCCAGGAAACCCAATAGCTGTGCTCCAGACGGAGATGGGCAGGTGAGGCCAAAGGGAGTAAGCCCTTGAGGGGGCAGGAAGAGGCTCCTGGATAGCCCCAGGACTGGTGGGCTACCCTACCAAGCAACTGCTCATGAAATGCTCACTAGCACTCCCCTCAGGGAGGTGTTTCCTGGTTTGAGTATACCTGTGTTTCATGCACAAATATGCAATATATTTATTATTGTAACATTTATACTATTTGAATGAACATACTAAAACTCTGGAGACCAACGACTTAGGTTTTAACATATTAACAAGTCGATTTCATTAAAGGTGCTTGTTTTTAAACATCATATATTTTTAAATTGCATACGTCTGAAACATAATATACGTAGAACAGCAAAATTCATCTATTTCCTTAAATGACAGTAAATCCCTGAACGCCATTGTTGTTGTTGTTAAGTGATGCTGAGTTGGGTCCAATTCATAGCGAACCTGTGTACAACAGAACGAAACATGCCTGGTCCTGTGCCATCTCATACATTAAACTCCTTATACTAAAATGGGGGAAAACGTCACATTGAAAATTCACGGGCTGAGCTCTCTCCGGTAAAATGTCCACACTGCTTCACAATTCAGTCTTCAGACACACAGCTGTTCCCAAGTCTCAGGTTCCCATTTAATCCATGAGCACCAACTTAACAAACATTAAATAGGAAATAACCGCTAAAAAATATTAAGCCTTTTTTACAGCAAGAACAAAATCAGATAAGCAGCATCCTTCTTGCTTCTATTTCTGGAGCACCTCTGTGCCAGGCACAATGTGTTCTCCTAGTTGACCCTCAGAATCCTGGAATAAAGTACTACCATCACCACCGGGGCTGGGAAAGTAAAATTCCCTGTCCAGATCTGCTATTCCTAAGCAGAACAGCAGGGACTCAGACTCTGCTGTGATGCCAAAGCCAACCATGATTGATTACTGCAAAAATGTGATTTAAACTTTATAATTTTTTAAGACTTACATACTTGAAGGGATCTTTGCTCCCTCAGCCTAGAGAACTTTCCCTAAGAAAGACTTTATATTGCTGAAAAAGGGCTTTTATAAAGGAATTACCACCACCAGTTGCCGCTGAGTCGATTCTGTGTGTCAAAGTACAACTGTGCTCCATATGGTTTTCAATGATTGTGACCTTTCAAAAGTAGACTGCCAGGCCTTTCTTCTGAGGCACCACTGGGTAAATCTGAACTGCCAACATTTCTGTTAGTAGTCAAGTGCTTAACTGTTTGAGTCACCCAGGGACTCCACTATAAAGGAATATACTCTAAAAAACTTGATTTGGAGCTTTTTATACTAATTTAAAAGAAAATCTGCCATTAGCTGCTCAAAAACATTTCCTGGCTCTTACCAGAGTATGGAGCCCTGGTGGCTCAGTGGTTAAGAGTACAGCTGCTAATCAAAAGGTCTGCAGTACAAATCCACCAGTCATTCCTTGGAAACCCTAGGAGGCAGTCTACTCTGTTCTATAGGGTCGCTATGAGTCAGAATTGATTCGACGGCAACGGGTTTACCACAGTATTTTCCCCATTCAGGAACTGGAGTGATTCTATTTCATACCCTATCTCTTCCATCACCCTCCACACCTTTTTTCTTATAAAACATGGAAGAAATTAGAGAAAATATTAAGAATGGGTTCTATAGTAAGAATGAAGTTTGTGCCAAATATACTTGTACATGCTGATTTTTAACAGAAAGAAAAAAATCCTTTAAGCAAGCAAGAAATAATCAGTATGGTATTTCTCCACAAGAGGGCACTGCCATCCAACTACATATTGGACACTTCAAATATACGAGATGATGAACCCTCTACTACGGTCCCTGGGTGGCGAAATAGGTGACCAGAAAGTACTTGACCATCTAAGGCAGCAGAATAAAGTTGGAAACATTTTCACATTATTTTTTTAAATACGAACCATGTATTTATTTATATCTTCTTTGAGGACGGGCAAAAAACCTCTATACGAGCAGTCCCCCGGGTTAGGAACGAACAATTCTTACTTAAGAACGGACTGCCACAAAAACTATCATATTAAAAATCTGTATTAAATAAAGTACAATGGTTCATAATAATGAACTCATGCACTACTTTGTGACACTCAGGAAAACATTACATGGTTTGGAAGTGTTTCCTAAGTGCTTTATATGCATGTTGTTAGGTGCCGTCCAGTCGGTTCCAACTCATAGTGACCCTCTGTATAACAGACTGAAACACTGCCTGGTTCTGCACCATCCTCACAATCGTTGTTATGCTTTAGCCCACTGTTGCAGCCACTGTGTCAATCCATCTCGTTGAGGGTCTTCCTCTTTTTCGCTGACCCTCTTTTTTTTACCAAACATGATGTCCTTCTCCAGGGATTGCTCCTTCCTAATAACACGTCCAAAGTATGTGAGATAAAGTCTTGCCATCCTCCCTTCTAAGGAGCATTCTGGCTGTACTTCTTCCATGACAGATTTGTTCATTCTTCTGGACGTCCATGATAATATTCAATATTCTTTGCAAACATCGTAATTCAAATGCATCAATTCTTCTTCAGTCTTCCTTATTCATTGTCCAGCTTTCACAGGCATATGAGGCAATTGAAAACACCATGGATTGGGTCAGGTGCACCTTAGTCCTCAAAGTGACATCTTTGCTTTTTAACACTTTAGAGAGGTCTTTTGCAGCAGATTTGCCCAATGCAATACGTCCTTTATTTCTTGACTGCTGCTTCCACGGGCACTGAGTGTGAATCCAGGTTAAAATGAAATCCTTGACAGCTTCAGTATCTTCTCTGTTTATTATGATGTTGCTTACTGGTCCAGTTGTGAGGATTTCTGTTTTATGTTGAGGTGTAATCCATACTGAAGGCTGCAGTCTTCGATCTTCATCGGTAAATGCTTCAAGACCTGTTCGCTTTCAGCAAGCAAGGTTGTTTCATTTGCATATTGCAGGTTGTTAATGAGTCTTCCTCCAATCCTGATGCTGCGTTGTTCTTCATATAGTCCAGCTTCTTGGATCATTTGCTCAGCATACAAACTGAGTAAGCATGCTGAAAGGATGCAACCTTGACCCACACCTTTCCTGACTTTAAACCACACAGTATCTCCTTGTTCTGTTCAAAGGGCTGCCTCTTGGTCTATGTAGAGGTTCCACATGAACACAATAAGTGTTCGGAATTCCTATTCTTTGCAATGTTATCCATAATTTATTACGGTCCACACAGTCTAATACTTTTGCATTGTGAATAAAACACAGGTAAACATCTTTCTGGTATCCTCTGCTTTCAGCCAAGATCCATCTGACATCAGCAACAATATCCCTTGTTCCACATCCTCTTCTGAATCGGGCTGGAACTTCTGGCAGTTCCTTGTCAATGTACCACTGTAACTGCTTTTGAATGATCTTTAGCAAAATTTTACTTGTGTGTGATATTAACAATATTGTTCAATAATTTCTGCATTCTGTTGTATCACCCTTCTTTGGAATGGGAACAAATATGGATCTCTTCCAGTCAATTGGCCAGGAAGCTGTCTTCCAAATTTCTTGACATAGACCAGTGAGCACCTCCAGTGTTGTATCTGTTTGTTGAAATATCTCAATTGGTATTCTGTCAATTCCTGAAGCCTTGTTTTTCATCATTCCCTTCAACCTGGCTTGGACTTCCTCCTTCAGTACCATCGGTTCCTGGTTATATGCTACCTCCTGAAATGGCTGAACGCTGACCAATTCTTTTTGGTATGGTAACTGTGTGTATTCCATCTTCTTCTGACGCTTTCATCGTTCAATATTTCCCCCGTAGAATCCTTCAATATTGCAACTCGAGGCTTGAATTTTTCCTTCAGCTCTTTCAGTTTGAGAAATGGCAGGTGAGTTCTTCTCTTTTGGTTTTCTAATTCCAGATCTTTGCGCATTTCATTATAATAATGTTATGAACTGAACTATGTCCCCTAAATACGTGTGTCAACTTGGCTAGGCCTTGATTCCCAGTATTTTGCCGTTGTCCATCATTCTGTAATGTGATATGATTATCCTATGTGTTGTAAATCCTAACCTCTATGATGTTAATGAGGCAGGATTAGAGGCAGTTATGTTAATGAGGCAGGACTCAATCTACAGGATTAGGCTGTGTATCTTGAGTCAATCTCTTTTGAAATATAGAAGAGAGAAAGGAGCAGAGAGAGGAACCTTCTACCACCAAGAAAGTAGAGCAGGGATTGCACAATCACCGTTTATGTTGCTGCAAACACATATATGCAATGAAGAAGTCACTGGTCTTGCAAAATTCTATCATGCAATCTCCAGCATTGTTTCTATCACCAAGCCAATATTTTCCAACTACCTATTCTTCTTCTTTGTTCTCAATTTTTGCATTCCAATCACCAGTAATTATTAATGCATCTTGATTGCATGTTTGATCAATTTCAGACTGCAGAAGTTAGTAAAAATCTTCAATTTCCTCATCTTTGTCATTTGTGGTTGGTGCATAAATTTGAATTACAGTCGTATCAACTGGTCTTCCTTACAGGCGTATGGATATTATCCTATCAATGGTAGCATTGTACTCCAGGACAGACCTTGAAATGTTCTTTTTCATGATGAATGTGACGCCATTCCTCTTCAATGTGTCATTCCCAGCATAGCAGACCATGTGATCGACTGATTCAAAATGGCCAATATTGGTCCATTTTAGCTCACTAATGCCTAGGATATCAATCTTTATGCAGTCCATTTCATTTTTGATGACTTCCAATTTTCCTAGATTCATACTTCGTACATTCTATGTTCCAATTATTAATGGATGTTTGCAGCTGTTTCTTCTCATTGTAAGTTGTGCCACATCAGCAAATCAAGGTCCCGAAAGCTTGACTCCATCCACATCACTAAGGTCGACTCTACTATGAAGAAGCAGCTCTTCCCCAGTTGTATTTTGAGTGCCGTCCAACCTGAAAGGCTCATCTTGCAGCACTATACCAGACAATGTTCCGCTGCTATTCATAAGGTTCTCACTGGCCAATGTTTTTAGAAGTAGACCTACAAGTCCTTCTTCCTAGTCTGTCTTAGTCTGGAGGGTCAGCTGAAACCTGTCCACCATGGGTGACTCTGCTGGTACTTGAAATACCAGTGGCATAGCTTCTAGCATCACAGCAACATGCAAGCCATCACAGTACGACAAACTGACAGATGAGTGGGGTTTTATGTGTATACCCGTACCCGCTGCTGTTGAGTCGATTCTAACTCATAGCGACCCTACGGGACAGAGAAGAACTGCTCCAAGGAGTAGCTGATGGATTCGAACCACCAACCTTTTGGTTAGCGGCTAAGCTCTTAACCACTACACGACCAGGTCTCACAGAAAGGTAAAATATATCCTATATACTAAAACAAGTATTTGACTCACTGATGCTTATTAAGAACCAAATGTACCTGTTCCAACTTACCTACAAATTCGACTTAAAGACAGACTTAGGAATGGATCTCATTTGTAACCCAGGGACTGCCTGTAACTTACTCCAAAAAATGTTCTTGACAATGGTTTGTTTCACACCATAGCAAAGGTAAGATGAGGCTAGCATTTGACAAGTGGGTCTTTCTTAAGCAAAGGAATATCACTGACAGCTCCAAACTTGTATTTGAGTTATCTTGTTTCATCACTTCAATCAAGCTACTATTCCATGCATTCATCATGAGTTAGGAGCTGGGTCACAATTCTCACCTCCTTATTATGCACACACTGTAAATAACACACTTTTGGAGCTCTCCCACTACACCAGAGATACGTTACAAAGTTTTAAGGAAGAAATGAATGTCCAGGTTCATTTTAACAACAAAAAGAAAAGAGGCACTCTACTGAGAGTAAGTGGTTGTTCATGCCAAAGGGAGACAACCAAGCATTTGGCAACCACAGGCCCTCCTAGGACTTGCTGTATCTTAGCCATCAACTTCTAACAAACAAAAGTTCTTTCCAGAGCTACAGGACTGGGTAGCCAAGGCTCCAAGAAGCCAAGGCTCCAAGAAGCAGAATGCCTTTCTTAGGAAGTAAGAGGCAACAGCTGGAATAAACATAGTATCTAAAATGCAGGAGTTTCTTGAAAGCTGGTGAAAGAATAAACGGCACAATGGTCAGTGCTGGCTACTTAGGGTAATTTGAAGGATATACAGGTCGCTATGAGTCGGGATTGACTTGATGGCAGTGGGTTTTTATTAGGTTGACCCATAAGAAACTGTCATTTTTTTTCTAGGGCAAAAGCTAACTAATAACAATTTCATGTGATTTGACCTAACATATGTAATATTTTCCAGTGAGATTTCATCATCTTTTTTTATTTTGAAGAGAAAAAAATTACAAAGAAGCATATTTTATGATTTTTACATTTTTTAAAATTATGAAATATTTTGTAAAGGCAGTGCAGTGAAGCATATGGTACCAAGACTATCTACTCAAATATACAACATCTGGGCACTGTCTAAAGAATGAATGATCAAAAGAAAAGATATGCCCAAGTCCTTCCCAAAGCAGAAAAAACAAGCACTGCTTAAGGTGTGGCCAAAACTTACAGGCCTTTAGGACTCAATCCTAAATAAATCAAACCAGGTTTCACCAGCTTTCCGAGACTGACGTTTGGGAAAACATATTTTTAAAAAGAGCAATAAGATTCTTTAACAACACATACTGATGGCTGAAAACAAAAAGTCTATCAGGCTGTTCACTGAAACATTCAAATAATGGAATGATGTATTCAAAGTGAAAAGAGCTACATGCATGGAAAAGCAAATCATATATGTCCATTTCCAAAGATGACCAGAATTGCAGAAAACCAGGTCCTGGCTTATTGTATTTCTGGCCTCATCTAAACTGGGACACTGTTCTGCCTAGCAAAGGATACTCACTAAACAAATGGATCAGAACCAAAGAACAAATGGTCAGTGGTAGAAAGAAAAAGCAAAAAAGCACACACTTAAAAAACAGTTCATTTTCCCTGACAATACAATCCTTGTTCTGGGACTTCTACAGCTGCTCAAGCTGTTTAGATGAGCCCTGCAATCTCATTAGTGTCTTCTGATAGGCAGTTAAAATAGCCGGAGGCTGTTTGTTTAGCAAAGTGCAGGACTCCAAACCTCCCGGCTCAGGCTAACCTTCAAACCCTGACTTTCACTGCAGCCTGGAGCTGAGCATCAGTCTCTATCCGTGGTGAGAAAGAAGCCCCTTGCTAGTCAAATTCCCCAGGGTCTTTTAGGAAGGACAATCAACACTATAGGTCCACAAACAACGGCTGGAACAAACTAACTCAAAGTCACTTGGAAACACTTTAACATGTTCACTGATTAAGAATGTTGCACTCTCTTTAGACAGATACAAACATTCCTTTATCTGGAAAAATATTTACCACACCAACAAGGAGCAAACAGCAAGTCCCAATAAACATTTCTTAAACGAACAAATGAGAAAATGTATGAGTGGTATTCCCTGTAGGTACTCACACCAAAACACATCTTGGGGTCTCCAATCCTTTTATCTTATTGCATACATGCAAATTTCAAGATATGCCAGTTTTCAGCAGTTATAGGAGGAGGCAGCCAGGGTGACTGATAAAAACTGGTGTTTTGGGGGACTAGGGAAGATGGATGGAAGAACAGGCTGCTGCTGCTGGGTTTTTTTTTTAATAAATTAAGAAAGCTCTTAACCAACATACTACAAAGGAAGGAATACCATATAGGAGATGTTCTAGAAAGGCAAAAACAACTCAGCTCAGCAGAGTTGTGTTTGAGTCTGGCTGCCCTTCCACTGGTGATCTGGCTCTGGAAAGTTACAGGACTTCTCTGGGCTGCAAATTCCTAAACAGTGAAAATAAAGGTTAGGCTGAGTGTTGCTGGACCGTGACCTCCAAATGAGATTCTTTCCACTTCCAAAATCCTAGAAGGGTGCCCATTCTGCAACCAGTTCTGTGGTGTGTGTACTAGGGCTGAGCTTCTGGAACCTGAACCTGCCCAGGAATCACCTAGAGAGCTTGACAGAGTCCTGATCCCATCCCAGAGATTCTGAAGGGGGAGGGGGACTGACAATTTGTATTTCTCAAGCTTGGCAGACCAAGCTTGCATGGAAAGGTTTTCAAGTGTTTGGGGA
Source organism: Dugong dugon (assembly GCA_030035585.1). Lineage (NCBI taxonomy): Eukaryota > Metazoa > Chordata > Mammalia > Sirenia > Dugongidae > Dugong > Dugong dugon. Next base: position 25,197,280 of record CM057476.1, on the reverse strand, counting down.
TCGGTCCTAGGTAAGGGCCCTGTGAGGCAAGGGTGGCGTTAGCTACAAAGCTCCCTAGAGGCCATTAGGGGCTAAAAAACAACCTCTTAACTTCCAAGGAACATTCAGAGAACATGAGGTTGAAGAAACCAATGGGCCAGAATCCAGCCACAACTGGGATTCACACAGGTACAGACTAGCCTAAGAGCCATGGTGCGGGTATTCCCCAACGGAGATCAAGCAAAAGGAGTGGGCCTCATGGCAGAGAGAGAAATCCCTGTGAGTGAGGTAGAATGAGCAGCAAGGCTGGATGGCCCAGGTAGCACGGATTCCAGGTACAGCAAGGGAGGCTGAGCTTGATTACCTGACCCCACTCTCTCACTTGTGTCTTCTGGGGTATTAAGGAAAGAACTGTGACTAGTGGATCCTCGGCTTTGTTTGAGGAGCTCCCTCTGAAAGAGGTGCTGACAAGAAATTTTTCTGCCAGAAAGAGATGGTACAGAGTGATCTACAGTCCAGTAACAGCAACAACCCAAGGGCCAAAGCCCTTGAAGTTTGGCTACATGGGGCAACCATCAGGCTGCAGAGGGGACTTTAAGCACTCTGAGCCAACACCGTGAGACAGCAACCCCCTATTATGATCCAAATGGGAAGAGGGATGGGGGGGAAAAAAAGGAGACTTGGGGTAAAAATGACATGGTGATTATTCTCATGGGCAGGTATGGGCAAAGAGCAGGAGAGTAACAGCTGGGGCTCAGGAGGTTTAACAAAGACAAAAAGATGAAGTATGAATGAAATCTGACCTTTATCTTACAAGCACAGCAAGTTTACTAACTCACGAAACAGAACCCCCAAAGCTCTGGAATGATGTCCCCACGAAGGACCCTCTCAATCAGAGCATACTCTACACATCCTTACTGTGACCCAGAAACAAAACGGCACACAAGTTTGTAGCTGTGTCTCCTCCTTTCAAGAATACTCTTCTGAGTTACAAAAATGGGCAACTCTTGGTTACAGAACGGCCCATTTGGAAAAACCTTTCACCACAAATGAAAACATCATGTTCCGATATGCCAGAACATGAAAGAGAAAAAAATTCATTCCCTCTTTAAACCTGCTGCATCTTAATATGGACTAAATCTATATTTTAAAACTACACCTCTCAAAAAGTTTTTTTGTATCATTAATATTTGCTTATTACCGACATCTAAAAGACAAGCCAACGTTGAGCTGTATCATTTTTAGATGCGCCAGCCTTAATGCTTTTAATTAAACATCATCTGTACATAAAAAAATAAAATAAAAACCCTCAGAAATTCTAAAATAAAGTCACATAGCAAGTACTGTAGAGAAAGCATGTACTATAGAGGAAGGCTGAATGAATTCTCTCCTGCTACACATAAATACCTAAAAATGTGGTTCCAATTTCTTTTTCTTTTTTTAAAAATGGTGCTCATTTTCTTTCAAATTACTTCCAAAAACGAAGGTCCCTCTGATGTTAAGCGTGTGTACACTTCGGCTTACACTTTAAAGAGTCTTCCTCTCCTGGGAAGTGACTTTTGTATACAAATCATGGAAAGCTACTTAGACAAAGTGCTGGAGATGATTAAAAGGGGCCAAATTCAAATTTATACCTTAAAAAAAGCAGAAGCAGATGTCAACTGACTCATTTGTGTATATTTTTTAAATGAGTTGGAGATATGCATGTGTATTTCATCATGACATTTAAAGAATTCCCAACTTTTTACTGTGGTTAGGTATCAATGAAAACTTCAGAAATTTAAAAAAAAAAAAAAAAAAACAAAAACTTTTAAACTTACATCCTGGTGTTTTATGATGGATACCTTGAGTCCTGTTATAGTTTGATCTAACTCAAATACATTTCAATCTGACCAAAAGGTACTTGCTTCTCAGAAACTATACTCAGAATTTTTAGAATTGAAGACACAGCATATATACTCTATCATCTAGGGTTGGTAAAGAAGGAACATAGCATTCTGCTCATTTAATACCTGAATGATAAAAACTTCAACTCCTCCAAACTGCTCCCCACCCCAACACTATAAAGAAAGATCTGCAATTTTTTTGGATCCACTAAACCTTCTTTGAGAAGCTAACATGATGTCAGAGTCCATGTCTTGCTAGGTCCTGGAAATACACAGATGATGAATACTGTACAGTCCTGGCCCCAAAGGAACTGAGGAAGGCTTTTCAGGAGTGACAACCACCAAGGGCAGGGGTAGGGGTATAGAAGGACCAGGGGAGGTGAAAGGTTAAAGCAACGGCATGGTGTGTTCTGCTAGAACACAGTGTGCTCAGTGACTGCTGGAAGGCCAAGCAGAAGGACTCTTCCTTCTTGAAGGAAACGACATCCTAGTAATACTTCACTGCGATACTCATTCCCCAAAACAGGAAATCTATTTTGTATAGTGGATACATTCTAATGGGCCAAAAGAAATTGGGTAGGGACATTTTTGCAGAATCCCAGACTATTCAGCTTTTTCATTAGGCAATGACATATCATCTGGAAACTTACAGAGAACTGTATCTATAGCAACAGCTGCATACAGTCTTCCAATAAGTAATCAACAAAAAACCACATAACCCATGTATTTAGATATATCTGATTTCTGTTGCAAACTACTCTGTGACCCTGGGTCACACTTGACAGATTTTTACAACAAATCCTTGTACCTAGAGTTATTCTGACAATGTCACCCTTCAAATATGTAGAAATGTCAAAGCATTCATCTAAGTATTGAGTTACAATGCAGGTCAAATCACATCCCTTTTATCATAGTGAAGTACAGTGCATTAAGTACGACCATGAAACAGCAAGTCTACAACAAGAGTGGCATACGAGCCATCTAACACCAGCAATCCCACATAGAAGCCCTAAGAATAATCAACAGTCACTCTGAATTAAAATGTTTAGGACCGTGTTTGTATTAAGTCCACCTGCAGTGACAGAAAACCTCCACGAGGTGGAGCTAAACAATTCAAGCTTCACTTCCAAACTCTTCTGACTTCCTGAACTCCCAACTATTTCACATTTGTTCGAATTCCAGAGTGGCCTTGGCTACCTGTCCAACCAAAATTACTAACATAACTGTTTATTTTAAAGCAAATGATATCCAGAAAGAAATTCAACCACTTAGGTAGTTGAGAAAAAATTAACTTATTCAAGGAATACCAGAAACATTGTATTGTTGTTTTCAGGTAGCGTAAAGTCGGTTCCAACTCACAGCAACCCTATATACAATGGAACAAAACACTGCCTAGTCCTGTGCCATCCTCACAATCGTACAACTATAGTTCATTAAAAACAGAATGAAAATCACTGAATTAAGACTGAGACTAATACCTCCAGAAGTAAAGGTGCCACAGTCTGATTACCACACCTTTAGAAAGTCTCCCAAATGGAAATTCACCTTCTTGGCTCATTCACAGCTACTAAGTTCCCAATTCTAGTGTCATTTCAGTTCTTGAAGAGCAAGTTTTAGGTACTAAAAATTGGCTGTTGGTATGGCAGACGTATCCTAAGGTGACCCCCGTGAGTCACACTCTTGGGCAATCCCCTCACCTTGAGTGCAGGCAGAACCTGTGACCTGCTTCTAACCAGGCAATGGGATACATTCCCTTGAATACGTTATATGACATGACAACCAAATTGCTGATAATTTGTTATGCAGCTAAGACAACGAATACAGTTAATAAGAGGGCCTCCTCCCCACCTCCAACCTTTGTACACATCACTGCCAAGCCTCCACTCTTTAAGAACTGACTGATTATGCCGATGCCTTGAGACTGGATGGAATGTGGAACGTGCAACAAACTGGGAACGGAGTGCTAACAGGCCCATCAACTGCCACTCTGGGACTAGAATGGAAAAGGGAGCAAACCAGGATAACATCTTCAATGGCCCTGGTTTATTTTTTTAACTGTGTAATAAATGGTACAAATTTTCAAAAGCTACAGGAGGGTACATTGTCTTTTCTCTGCCCCTGTTCCCCAGCCACCTAGTCCACCTCTCCTGAGGAAATCACTATTACTAGTGTCTTACACAGAGCCCTGGTGGCACAATGGTTAAGAGCTGGGCTGCTAACCAAAAGGTTAGCAGTTCGAATCCACCAGCTGCTCCTTGGAAAACCTATGGGGCAGTTCTACTCTGTCCTATAGGGTCGCTATGGGTTGGAATCGACTCAACAGTACATTACAACAACAGTGTCTTACGCATTTTTCCAGAAGTCTATGCATAAATAAGCAAAAACACACCTATAGATGAATTTTTCTCCCCTTTTTAATAGCACAAACAGAGGCACCTTATACATACTCTTCTTTCTATTTCTCCTTCCACATTATCTTGGAAAAGATTCCCTATCAGTACAAATAGAGCTTGCTTCCTTTGAATGACGGCATTACAGGCAGTCCCCAACTTACGATGGGGTTCTTCTGTCCCAATGACTATGTCATAAGTTGGTTCTGACGTTAAGTCAAATACTTCATTTTTGTTTTTTTAGTTTTCATTATTATTGCCTTTTATTATCACTATCTTTATAAATCTGATCTCTGTCTTTGGGAGTTGGAAACATCACATATAAACATACAGATGTATTTTAATACTGTATTTAGTACATATGACTAACGGTAAGTGTACAAAAAAAAGACGGTTTTAAGTTTGGTTTGCTGTAACTCAAATACATTGTGAGTCGGGGACTACCTGTATACACCATCATATGGGTGCACTATAATGCTTTAACCAGTTCCTGATTGATGGAGAAACATTTAGGCTTCAGAATGTTTCCAGTCTTAGGCTTGTGCACTTGTTATTTCACACACTGAGAACATCTGTAGGATCAATTCCCAGAAATGGAACTACGCTGGGTCAAAGGGCATGTACATTTGTAATTCTGCTAGACCAAAGGGCAATGTATGTGTGTGCTTGTTTCCTCAACCCTTGCCAACCTAGGTGTTATCAAACTGATATCAAACCAATTTTATCCTCCAATACAAACTCTCAATTCACATTAGGTTAGTTTCATCACTGCCCTCAAGCTGATCAGGCTTGTTCGACAAGTATTTATGAAGTACCCACTCTGTGAAAGGGGAACAGGTTCCAGAAACTAGAGAACAAGACAGATGAATGAGATAAACAAGAACTCCTGAAATTCAGCAGAGGGAGAGATGGATTCCAGCTTGGGTTAACTCTCCCTAGAGGACTGGAAATACAACCTACACCCTGATGGGCAGACAGGAAGGAGTTCCTGGGACAGAAAAGTACAGGGCTTGCTCAGTGGCACTCCTTCTTCTTTTGAGGAAGATAATGTTCAAGTGGCAGCTTGAAGACTGACAATACAGTGGCTTGGTTTGGAAGAAATCAAGAGTCAGTGGAAAGACCACTGCAGAGAAAATTTCCATTTCTGGCATTAGCTAAGTGATCCTGAGAAACACTAGTTTATCTGGGCTTCACTTTCCTCACCTGCAAAACAGGGAAATTAACCCTGAAACCAAACCTTCTGTAGCTGCAAAACTGCGTGTTCAAAGTAACTCTTATGACAAAGACTATACAATGAAGGAGGGCAGCAGAGAGCAGGTCAGTCTGTGTTCTAGTTACTTCATCCTGACAACCTCCAGGAGGCTCCAAAAAACCCTCAGGGTGTGCAAAGCACAGTTTGAAAGCAATGACACCTATGCAGCTAAGGTCACTTTCATCTCTATAACCTGCTCCAATTTTTTCCTCACTACTAGAGAATGCATCTGTACCTAAACTTCTATACGACCTGCATACAATTTATTTATTAATTTAACATGCATTTACTAAGTACCTACTATATGCCAGGCACTGCTCTAGGAGCCAGTGAGACAGTGGTTAACAGTACAGAGATTCTTCCCTTTGAGGTTCAATTTCTATTTGGGAAGGAGACAGAAAAATGTATAAACAACTGTGTAGTGTGTCAGAGCACTAACGGTAAGAGGAAAAGGTGTAATGCGGATGGGGTGGACTGCTCCACCCATCGATATCCGCCTCACCATCCTTCCTGTTACAGCTCTTCCATGCAGCCTTTTTTCAATTTGTGTCCTCACAGATCATTTGTTCTCTGAACTCCTGCAGCACTTTGGGACTATGCAAAAGTCTCTGTCATTTGTTAACGATTTCACTGTATTGGCCTTGTATCATCCAGACTGTCAGCCTCTTGAGCAGTACTGTATCAATCTTGGATGGCTACCAGGGCTAAACTAGCCATACAGACCTAGCAGGCACTCAATACCTGAAGACCACTATGACAACACTGCCATTTTAACAACTGCAAATGTGCCCTTAAAGTTTTCTTCTTTAGCCCAACACTGTGGACTAAAATTTTCAAATGAAATTACACAGAACAGAATCAAATGAACGAACTAACTCAACAGAAACTAAATCAGACTTGGTAAAAAGGTAAGAATGGCCTGGTGGCCAGGTGTTTGCAACAGAAGTTAATCCTAAGGCAAACATTAAGTCTCAAGGCCAAGTCGGTGGGGTAAAATTCAAAGGGAAAGAGTGTCAGGGTGACAGTCTGTGCCAGGACAGTGGACACACGAAGGCCTGAGGAAGGGCAGCCCCAGAGTCCCCGCCCCATGAGGTCTCCCTCTCACCTCCTCAGTGGAATGGGGGCCTGGTTCCCTGGGACACCCTGCTCTCAGGCTCTCCTCCTACCACCCTCCCCAGACTTCACACACCCAGGCAGCTCAATGCTCTATCGCTGCCAGACTTAAAAATCCACAAGGGCACCCTCACCTCCCACCATGCACAGGTCCCCTCCTTCCCCTCTCCATATTTACACCAGAAAAATGTGTGCATCAGAGTTCCTTTTTTAATGTCAAAGGTCTGAGAATCCCTATAAAAGTTAAAAGGTACTATGAAATCAATAACCTTTACAATAAATTTATATTTTAATAAACTCTAAAATGTAACTTGGAAAACAGGAGGTATGAACACTGAAAAACAAAACCAAACATGTATATGTGAACATTTATTCACTCTCCAAACAAAGCTTGGTGTGAATGTAGATCGGCAGAGCTCCTGTGCTAACTGGAGTTAATAATAATAACGGCTAACATCTATTGAACTAAGCACTGCTCTAAGCTCTTCCATGAATTAACTCATTTAATCCTATGAGATGATAAGTACAAGAGAAAATGGGCACAGAGAAGTTAAGTAGCTTGTCTAAGTCACACAGCCAGCAGGTTGCAAAGCCAGAATTCAAATCTGAGGCAAGATTAGTTTTAGAATGTAACACAGCTCCATCGTCTCACGCTGCAGACGTTCCTCCTTTGGGCCAATCCATTCTCTCTCTCACTACCTACTTACTCCAAATGTCGTCCCACAAAGAGAACCACCTACTCAGCCCTTGCACACACCATGTCTTCCACATGCAGCACCTGTCTAAAGTGCTGTCATCATGCAGCCGTGGGGCCAGCAGTGCCTGTTCTCTTGAAGGCCAGCTGGGGTGGCCGGCCCGGGAACCAGGGACTCTGAGGCTCTCCCACCATCTGCCTCACACTGTTCCTTCCACTGGCATTCATGCCTGCAAACATTCGCTGAGTGCCCATTTTAGTCTAAGGGCAGGAAGAAAGAATTACTATTATGCCCCCAGCAAAACCAAAGGTGTCTTGTCCTCTGCTACTGAGCAACATGGCTTGCAAACCTATGAGCCAAAAGACTGGGTCAGTGGAACCATGCTGTTTGGCCAGCACAGCGTTTCGACACGCTGATAACATAATCTGAATGTCTTCTGGCAGGGTACCTGATCCAGTGTCCTGTACTCCTGCTTGGCTACTGTCTTGTGACCTGCTGCTTCCAGCATGTAAGCTATCTGCCTGACCTAGACACTAGCTGAATAACTCATTACTCACTCCCAAATATTTTTCTTCCTATCATCATTCTTTCACATACTGCAAATCATGACTAGAAAAGAGACCAAGAGAAATAAAAGGAAAAAACAGACATATCATTGGAATATTATGTTTTTTTAAATAAAGCATACATTCACTTCTTAGAATAAAAAAACTTCCTATATAATTTCAAAGGTGGAACTATCCCTAAAATTGGAATAACATGAAATCACAGCACAACTGAAATTAAAGATTTTCTAGAACAAGGGTCCCTTATCAGTAAGAAAGAACACAAAGACAGAGCCCCTGGCTGCCCAGGGAGATATCTGAACCAGCGACTGACATAGTACTCACACTTCTAAGCAGGAAAGGGGCTCTGGCAGAGTGGTCACTGTTGGCAGTGCAACCCCTAATGATTTCTGGGAAAAGGTCAGAGACCTTTATTTTAGAAGATTTACCTTTAAATTTCAAAAGCAAAACCAGATATTTAGTGTTTGAGAGTTATTTCTGTTGAGCTTACAACACTGCTCAAGTTCAAGGAATAAACACCAAAAATAGAAATGGAAGGGAACGCTAAGTGAACATGCTGTGCTTGGCCACGGTTGAACCAAGACGGTGCCCCTCTAATTCCAAAGTGTTTGCTCTTCACACCAGCAGGAACAAGATCAATGGTAGTCTTAACACATAAAAGTCCAGTCATACCCTATAAACCAAAGCAGCACACAGCATATCATAAAGAACTGAGTATTATTTATGAATGGCTACAAAATAAGACGGGAAAAACAAAAGTAGTAACCATCTCTACTTCTGGGGGGGAAAAACTGTAAGCCAAAAGCCTGGACTACAAATATTTGCATCCAACAAGGAAAAGATTACTCCGAAGGACTAATTGTCCACAGCTACCAAGGCCTCCACCGGACTGAGTCCAGTGCAGCTAGACGGTGCCCGGCTACCATCACTGACTGCTCTGACCAGGATCACAACAAAGGGTTCTGGACAGAGTTGGAGAAGGATGTAGAACATAATTCTAACTCACAAAAAAAAAAACACCATTTACTGGCCTAAAGGAGACTGGAGAAACCCCAAGAGTATGGCCCCCAGACACCCTTTTAGCTCAGTGGTGAAGTTATCTCCGAGGTTCACTGTTCAGCCTGGGAGTGGACAGCCCCGTAAAACCAAATGAGACTAACCAGGCACAGGAGTCCAGTGACAAGGGCCAGAAGGCAGAAGGGGACAAGGAAGCTGGTGATAGGGACCCCAAGGTTGGGTAAGGCTATTGTTGATGTGTTGTGAGATTGTTAACCACTGTCATAGGGCAACATTTGTAGTAACTGTTAAATGAGAAACTATTTTGTTCTGTAAGCCTTCATCTTAACTGAGAATAACAGCACAATTGGAAGAGCATAGTCAATGTCACTGAACTGTGCATGTAGAAATTTTTGAAATGGTGTATCTTTGACTATGTATTTTCACCAAAAAAAAAAAGGTTGAGAAGTTAGAGGGCTGACATGTTGTGGAGTTGTTAACCAATGTCATAAAACAATATGTGTACTACTGTTTCATAAGAAACTATTTGTTCTGTAAGCCTTCACCTGAAGTACAATAAAAAAAGAAAAAAAAAAATATTTGCATCCAGTAAGAAACAAAATCAAAGCTATACAGCTTTTCAGCAGAGACAGTCCACCATCAACAGTTTTCCACAAATGACAATTTTAGCCCTAGGTGAGTTGCTGAAAATTTGTATGCAAATTAAACTTGTGCTTTCTTAATCACACTTTAAAAGTACAAGGAATCATATTATTTAAAGAAGTTCAAAGGAAACTTCTGTTGTGAAATATTTTTTTTTAGAGAAAATAAACACCTATATATCCCAGTATACTGGGATTCTTAAGAAGAGACAACTTGTACAAAGCTAAAATACACACAAAAACAAATCACCTTCCCTCCTACTTTGCTGCACAGACCCAGACCTAAGCTCCAGGTATTATATTTTCAGTGTAAAAATGTAGACCATACACAAGAGAAAAAAAATAATTTCTAGATGTTAAGAGGCAAAACATTAAAATGTCATCAAGTAGTACTTACTGCAGGTTCAACTTGACTTCGATCTGCAATATCTATGTGGACAATTTCAACAGTTTTCCAAGTGTTAGGATCTAAACCATGTACCTATAAGTGATAAGGAAAAACAAAACAAACTATGACTTATTTTTGTTAAGCAAAAGTATTTCACTTACATGTATGATCTTTATCGTCTCTCTCTCAGGGTGCATTATGGGGATAAAAAATCCAAATCACTATTTCATTAAATTAGCTAACTGGATGAAATCTTGAGGGATCTAGAAACCTTCTGTTACCCCTTACAGTCTCAAATAATGGGGGGAGAGAGTATGAACAGAAATCTGTCACTATTATTTTCTGGTAGTCCTCAGAGATGATTTATATATCAAATGTACCTCTCCTTTCGTAACTAAAAAACAATACATGATAAAATCCTTGTAACCTGTAAGCCCTGTATAAACCAAGGTGCCATTATAATCAGATTTCAAGAAGTTGCACGACTGATCTAAAATCTCTCCTGAATTTGATTATTCTAAAGCTATTCAGCTTCAGTATGTCAATTCTTCTCTACACCTCATGTTGTTCAATCATTTATTTCTGGAATTCTATCTATGAGTCAAGTAAGAATTGTTTAAAAACTGACAAAGCTATGCCCATCTGAAAGCTGAAGCATACTAAGCGACCTCATTTAGACCCCCAATTTTAGAGAGTCACTATGAAAACCAATACAAAATGTCGAACAATCATGTGGAAAAAAACTCAAGTACAACAAATGATACTTCAGAAGTTATACTAATTGGCATCAATAATGTCAAAGTACCAAGAAATTAGTGTACAAAGATGATTTCCATACAACTACAGTAAGAATATATCCTACCATAATTATCATTAACTTGCTCTCCTATAACAGTATATCAAAAGGTTGGAACAGTAGTTCTCAAACTGAAACGTGCGCCAGAATACCCTGGTGGGCTTGTTAAATCACCAATTGCTGGGCCTTACCCTCAGAGATTCTGATTCAGTAGGTCTGGGGCAAGACATGAGAATCTGAATTTCTAACCAGTTTCCAGATGATGCTGATGCTGCTGGCCCAGGGACCACACTTCTGAGGACCACTGGACCAAGTACAAAGAAGCCCTGATGGCACACTGGTTAAGCACTTCGCTGCTAGCCAGAAAGTTGGTGGTTTGAACCCACCAGCTGCTCCACAGGAAGAAGATGTAGCAGTCTGCTTCTGTAAAGATTACAGCCTTGGAAATCCTAAGGGGCAGTTCTACTCTGTCCTACAGTGTCGCTATGAGTCAGAATTGACTAGATGGTAATGGGTTTGCACAGCCAAGAGCATCAACCTGTAACAGATGCCCTTCCAAGTTCCCTGACAAATAGAAAACCTTAAAAGTCAATGATTATAGTTGAGTACTGGCTGACTTTCTTTAGAATTACTTTAGAGATAAATGTGTACCACCTTTAAATAATATAAAACAAGAGTTGGATAACACTTTTTAAGTTATTCAAGGTACCTTCTTCTCTCTCCTACCTTTTGGTTATGTCTCTGACATTCAACAGTTATACTAGCAAAAGTGGAATGGAGATAAAAATTAAAACTATACATTCTGCTATGTTACAGCAGCTCTGGCAAATACACAGATGAAAAGTAATCTAAAATTAAAGGTTAAAACTGGGCTGGGGATTATCCGTGAATTTTGTTTATCTATGCTTTCCCCGTCCCGGTTACCGTGAATAAAGAGAGTTGCTGACAGAAACAGCAACCTGTCACAAAAGTCCACTCAAGAGTCAAGGCAAAGGGAATTCATACAGAAAAGCCCTATGGTTTCTGGTTCTAGTAGGTGTGTTTGCTTGCCTGCTTGCCTCACCTCAATCCCACAGAGCCTGGTGTGGCCAGGTGCTAGTCTAATGCAGGTGACATCACTATGGTGATGGCAAAGTGGACTATGGTATTCCCATTTCCAGGGGCTTCTGTACTGAATGCACAGAGTTGACACTTACGTTTTCTAATGTTCCCAAGTCTGGTTTGTGCCACGTTTCAATTTTAATGAAGAAATCATCTTTCATATATTCATTCTGCAAAAAACACAACAGCAAAATGAGAATGATCTTTCACCGGGTTCCCTGGGGCTCATATCTGTGGGAGCCTCCCCCCGGACAAGCATCCGCGCTTTGGCTCTACGAGGAGACTGACTGACAAAGCTGATTTTATAGACTTGTTGGGAAAACCAAAAGCCACATGCTTTTAAATAATTTAATCCTGCTTGTCATGCAGCATTCAGGGCTAATACTAAAGCAGCTATGAGGTTTGGTGAGCAAATCCGACACTCAAAGAAAGTAGCAGAAACAAAATAAAGTCAATAGGGAGATTCTGAAGACAAGGCTGGAAGGAGCCTACGAACACTGGGAACACGTGGTGTCATGTGGACTGGTGAAAGGAGCACAGGGGAGAGGAGCCGCACAGTGGTGGGCATTTTTCATAAACAAAAAAGCAAGGAATAGTTGAAAACAATAACTGTAAAAACAAAGTTTAAAGAGGAAGAGAGAGTATGCGACACAAAAATTGTTTTACTCACCGTTACAACTGAGGTACAATGGAGAGCAGGCAATGAAAGGGGAAAAATTTCAGAATATTAATCTGAGTCAAAGCAATCTTTCCCAACATTTAATGTCACAAAGATTAAACTACCTGAAAACACAGAACATTTAGCAGTTTCTATCTGCAAAACACAGTGTACAAGTGACACTATAATTTGGATTATGGAGTATAAACAAAATACGAAGAAAAATCTAACTTTTAAATAATGTTAAAAAAGAATAATGTCACAAAAGCAAAACATCATTTATAAGGCATTCTTAACAAATGACAGGAAATGGTTTCAGAAGTTGGTCACAGTCTTCCTCTACTATGTAACAATAGAAATAGAAACACTGTTGAGACTAAGCCAAAAGACACTCTATAATAAGTGAGTGTGGACAGTATTTTCTTAAGGTTTCTGTCTTTCTTTCATTTGCACACCCCCTGGAGCCAGCACGGTCAGCAACGCTCCCAACGTGGCATCTGGGAATGGACCTGTGCCCTTCATAAAGGTCTGGGGGGAAGAACCCCAGGTAGCCTTTCCTCTGCCACCACTTGGGCAGTGACTGTCCGAGAATCACGGAAGACCTTGTTTAGCGAAACCTTCCTCAAAGCCATGGGCACCGGGAGCCCATCCACCCCCATTAGTGGGACGGAGGAGTAAAATGGCTGCTGGGAAACAGGCTTACCTGTTCTACAGTAGGGGTACGCGTTCCAGGCTTTTTCGTGAAACACCAAGGAGCCCTCAGGAGCAATCATCCTCACAAACGCTGGAACTTTACTGTGAGAAGGAAAACATTGGACATATTTTCAACAGCAACATCGACTCTTAATTGGTATTTATCAGATTACTTCAAAGAGTCCTGTTATCAAAGGTGACAATGTTCCAAGCCTGATGAATTAAAATTCAAGACTGTATCAACAGTTGTATTTTCAATCCTAAAGTAGTCAAGTGGAAAAATTCATGTAAAAACAGTGACATGATTAAGACTATGCTTAACTGTATAGGGAATTTTTAAAAATAGAAGCAATTCTTTCTTAGGGTTATCTAGCTTTTGATCTACTCTCCTGATCTGAAATCTAAGAGGCTAAAAATTGAGGCTACTCCATCAGTGTGTTAATACGACACAGAAGTTCCCCCATGTGGTTAGACTATACTGTTTCTTAATGCAAAACAGAAGCACCAGAATAAAGAAATATATCTGAATAAAATTCTTTTAATGCATTTGACAGAATAAACCTAAAGAAAAATGACAAGAAGAAGGACCCTACAGAAAAAGAGAATTTCAGCCATATCCAAGTATAATATCTCGTAGGTGCGGATGGCATTCATTGCCTCAAGTATGATCAGAAGGGGCAAAGGGTTAGATATGATTAACACATGACCAGCAAATTCATAAGACAAACATGAAAGATCCCAACAACAAACAAGCAAAGAACATCACTAGGAGCCCGGCAAGATGGCGCTCTAGGCAGAAGCACCACGCCATCCCTCCACAGCAAAGATCCGAAAAACTAAGCCAAACAGAGAATCAACAATCCTGAAACCCTAGAACATCAAATGAAGAGATAAAGAACTCAGCCAAACACCAAACGGAGTGAGAATACTGAAAGAGAATGGAGAACGAGGAGAGACTCATGCAGAGATCCCCTACCAACTAACGCAGCGCGGATCCACCATCTTGGACTCCTATCGGAGACCAGCAAACGGGAGAACAGGAGAGCAGCCTCGCGGAGCGTCCAGTGGGAGACGGAACGACCGTCTCTCATCTGTCCATTCCAACGACAAGCTCCCCTAGCATTCTTTTATGTTTGTACGCTTTTCCCTCCTGCTCCTCTCTCCTCTCTCCCATATCCAGCTTAGCTTCACACATAACCATCTTCCCGCTGCATCCTGCCTACCTGCAATGTGCACTTGACATCACACCACCAAGCTGTGCAGGCATGCCCTATTGGAACCTGCCCAGCACTGACTACCGACCGTCTTGGTGGCTGCGGTGAGTGCCACAAACAAGCCGTCCCAGTGGCTCCTCTTAAGCTAGACCTGCCCAGCTGTACCACAAGGACGAAACAAAAAAAAATCTACAATCAATAAACGAGAGAAATATCTACTGAATGCCCCGAAAACAGCAAACAATATCAAAACATTTACAAAAACAAGACAAGATGGCTCCAATAGGCGTCCAAATTAAAACACCAGATAACTCTCCTGTGGAAGAAAATGCGCTACAACTACCTGATAGGGAACTCAAATCACTAATACTCAGAATTTTCCAAGAACTGAGGCAAAAAGCTGACAAACATGAGGAAAAAATAGACAAATTTATGGAAAATACAGACAAAAAATTGGAAGAATTCAGGAAGATGATGCAGAAACAAAATGCCAAAATAAATTCACAACTTGAAATTATACAAAAACAACAATTAGAAATCCAAAAGATAAACAACAAGATTTCAGAAATGGACAGTGTCATAGAAGGGCTGAGAAGTAGATTTGAAACCGTGGAAGATAGGATCAGTGGAACTGAAGACAAACACTTGGATACAACTCTGTTTCAGGAAAACTCAGAAAAAAGAACAAAGAAAAATGAAGAGAACCTGAGAGTTATGTGGGACACAATTAAAAGCAAAAACCTACGAGTGATTGGCATCCCAGAACAGGGGGAGAAAACAGAAAACACAGAGAGGATCACTGAGGAACTGCGGACAGAAAACTTTCCCAATATCATGAAAGATGAAAAGATGGCCATCCAAGAAGCTCAACGAACCCCATATAGAAAAGACCCCAAAAGAAAATCACCGAGACATATCATATTCACACTCGCCAAAAATAAAGACAAAGAATCCTGAGAGCAGCTCGTGAAAAACAAGAAGTCACATACAGAGGAGAAACAATTAAGACTAATCTCAGATTATTCGGCAGAAACCATGCAGGCAAGAAGGCAGTGGGATGATATATATAAAATCTTGAAAGGAAAAAATTGTCAGCCAAGAATAATTTATCCTGCAAAACTCTTGTTCAAATTTGATGGTGAAATTAGGTGATTTCCAGATAAACAGAAACTAAGAGAATATGCAAAAGTCAAACCAAACTTACAAGAATTATTAAAGGGAGTTCTTCGATCTGAGGACAAACAGCTTCAGCCCTCAGGCAGGACCTAGGACCTAGGACGCAGGTTCATACAAACCAGATACCATTCTAGGAAATGAACTATCGAGGACTATCCAAAACCAAAAGAAATACAACAGGGAATCAGAGCAATCAATCAAAGGATGACAACAACATCAAAACAATGAAAGAGGGAACAAACGGCATAGGTATAGAACCTTCTAACGGAGAGGAAGGCAAGGTGATACCAAGTAAGGGTAGACTGCTTCAAACTTATAAAGATAAGGGTAAAATTCATGGTAACCACAAAGAAAGTTAACAAACCAACTCATAAAAATAAAGACGAAAAACATAAAGTCTAAGCAAAAACAAAACCTACAAAAACAAAAGAAATGAACACAAAATCCACAAACAAAAGTAACTCAGCACAAGAGAGTAAGAAGAACAAAGAAAACTTCAGCACCACAAAACAAAGCACTACAAAATGACAGCAACAAACTTCCATCTATCAATAATTACACTGAATGTAAATGGACTCAATGCACCCATAAAGAGACGGAGAGTGGCAGAATGGATAAGAAAACAGGATCCGTCAATATGCTGTCTACAAGAGACACCCCTTAGAAACAAAGATGTGAATTTATTAAAAATCAAAGGTTGGAAAAAAATATATCAAGCTAACAACTACCAAAAAAGAGCAGGAGTGGCAATTCTAATCTCAGATAAAATAGACTTTAAAACCAAATCTACCATAAAAGACAAAGAAGGACACTATATAATGATTAAGGGGACGATCCATCATGAAGACATAACCATAATAAACATCTACGCACCCAATGACAGGGCTCCAAAATACATAAAACAAACTCTAACAACACTGAAAAGAGAAATTGACAGTTCCACAATAATAGTAGGAGACTTCAACACACCACTCTCCGTAAAGGACAGAACAACTGAGAAGAAACTCAGCAAAGATACAGAACACCTAAAGGGCACAATCATCCAACTTGACCTCATAGACATATACAGAACACTCCATCCAACCGCTGCAAAATACACATTCTTTTCCAATGCACATGGAACATTCTCCAGAATAGACCACATCTTAGGCCACAGAGCAATCCTCGATAAGATCCAAAACGTTGAGATAATTCAAAGTATCTTCTCTAACCACAATGCCATCAAGGTAGAAATTAACAATACAAAGAGCAAGGAAAAACAATCAACTACATGGAAACTGAATAATACCCTGCTTACACATCAGTGGGTAATAGAAGAAATCAGAGATGGAATCAAAAAATTCCTAGAATCCAATGAGAATGAAAACACATCATACCAAAACCTTTGGGACACAGCAAAGGTAGTCCTCAGAGGACAATTTATAGCAATAGATGCACATATCAAAAAAGAAGAAAGGGACAAAATCAAAATATTAACTACAGAACTCAAATAAATAGAAAGAGAACAGCAAAAAAAGCCTACAACCACTGGAAGAAAGGAGATAGTAAAGATCAGAGCAGAAATAAATGAAATAGAAAACAGAAAAACAACAGAAAGAATCAACAAAACCAAAAGTTGGTTCTTTGAAAGAATCAACAAAATCGACAAACCACTGGCCAGACTGACAAAAGAAAAACAGCAGAGGGCACAAATAAACCAAATAAGAAATGAAATGGGGGACATTACAACAGACCCAACCGAAATAAAAAGGATTATAAGAGAATATAATGAAAAACTATATTCCAACAAATTTGAAAACCTAGAGAAAATGGATAAATTTCTAGAAACACACGGCCTACCCAAACTACAACAAAGTGATATTGAAAATCTGAACAGACCTGTAACAGGAGAAGAGATTGAAAAGGTAGTTAAAAAACTCCCAACCAAAAAAAGCCCTGGCCCAGATGGCTTCACTGGAGAATTCTACAAAACATTTACAGAAGAGCTTGTACCAGTTCTACTCAAGCTATTTCAGAGCATAGAAGAGGAAGCAACACTTCCAAATTCATTCTATGAAGCCAGCATAACGCTGATACCAAAACCAGGCAAAGACATCACAAATAAAGAAAATTACAGACCAATATCTCTCATGAATATAGATGCAAAAATTCTGAACAAAATTCTAGCCAATAGAATTCAGTATCATATCAAAAAAATAATACACCACGACCAAGCAGGATTCATACCAGGTATGCAACGATGGTTTAACATTAGAAAATCTATCAACGTAATTCACCACATAAATAAAAGGAAAGAAAAAAATCACATGATCATCTCAATTGACGCAGAAAAGGCATTTGACAAAGTCCAACACCCATTCCTGATAAAAGCTCTCAATAAAATAGGTATAGAAGGGAAATTTCTCAACATAATAAAGGGCATCTATGCAAAACCAACAGCCAACATCATTCTTAACGGAGAGAGGCTGAAAACATTCCCCTTGAAAACAGGAACAAGACAAGGATGCCCTTTATCACCACTCCTATTTAACATTGTGCTGGAAGTTCTAGCTAGAGCAATAAGGCAAGAGAAAGAAATAAAGGGCATCCAAATTGGTAATGAAGAAGTTAAACTCTCCCTGTTTGCAGATGATATGATACTATACATAGAAAACCCTAAAGACTCCACGAGAAATCGACTGGAACTAATAGAAAGATTCAGCAGAGTAGCAGGATACAAGAGAAACATTCAAAAATCAGCTGGATTCCTATACACCAATAAGGAGAACGATGAAAAGGAAAGCAGGAAAACAATACCATTTATAATAGCCCCTAAAAAGATAAAATACTTAGGAATAAATCTGACCAGGAATGTAAAAGACCTATACAAAGAAAACTACAAAACACTGCTGCATGAAACCCAACGGGATCTACATAAATGGAAAAACATACCATGCTCATGGATAGGCAGACTCAACATTGTGAAAATGGCAATTCTACCTAAAGCAATTTACAAATACAATGCAATCCCGATCCAAATACCAACAACATTCTTCAAAGAGATGGAAAAACTAATTATTGACTTTATATGGAAAGGGAAGAAGCCCCGAATAAGTAAAGCACTACTGAAGAAGAAGAATAAAGTTGGAGGACTCACACTACCTGACTTGAGAACCTACTATACAGCTACAGTAGTCAAAACAGCCTGGTACTGGTACAACAACAGTTACATTGACCAATGGAACAGAATTGAGAACCCAGATGTAAATCCATCCACCTACGGTAACCTGATTTTCAACAGGGGCCCAAAGTCCATCAAATGGGGAAAAGACAGTCTTTTTAACAAATGGTGCTGGCAAAACTGGATATCCATCTGCAGAAAAATGAAACAGGACCCATACCTCACACCGTATACAAAAACTACTTCAAAATGGATCAAAGACCTGAATATAAAGCCTAAAGCTATAAAATTCATAGAAGAAAAAATAGGACCAACACTTCAGGCCTTAATACATGGCATTAACAGGATACAAACCATAACCATCAACGCACTAACCCCAAAAGATAAGCTAGATAACTGGGATCTTCTAAAAATCAAACACCTATGCTCTTCAAAAGACTTCACCAAAAGAGTCAAAAGAGAACCTACAGACTGGGAAAAAATTTTTGGACAGTACAAGTCAGACAAAGGTATAATCTCCATAATCTACAAGAAAATCCAACACCTCTACAACAAAAAGACAAACGATCCTATCAAAAAATGGGCAAAGGAAATGAACAGACACTTCACCAAAGAAGAGATTCAAATGGCCAACAGACACATGAGGAAATGCTCGCGTTCACTAGCCATTAGAGAAACACAAATTAAAACCACAATGAAATACCATGTCACCCCAGCATTACTGGCACGAACCAAAAACACTGGAAATAACAAATGTTGGAGGGGCTGCAGGGAGATGGGAACTCTTATACACTGCTGGTGGGATTGCAAAATGATACAACCATTTTGGAAAATGATATGGCGCTTCCTCAGAAAGCTAGAAATAGACATACCATTCGATCCAGCAATCCCACTCCTAGGAATATATCCTAGAGAAATAAGAGTCGTCACTGGAATAGACATATGCCCACCTATGTTCATGGCAGCATTGTTCACAATAGCAAAACGATGGAAACAACGTAGGTGCCCATCAACAGATGAATGGATAAACAAACTATGGTACATACACACAATGGAGTACTATACAACAAGAAAGAACAACAATGAATCTGTGAACCATCTCATAACATGGATGAAACTGGAGGACATTATGCTGAGTGAAATAAGTCAATCACAAAAGGACAAATATTGTATGAGACCTCCATTGTAAAAACCCATGAGAAAATTCACATGCAAAATGTAACAATCCTTGTTGGTTACCAGGGATGGGAGGGGAGGCGGGGGGAATACTAAATAGGCAATAGATAAGTGGTATCTTGGGTGAGAGGTGAGACAGTACACAGTACAAGGGAAACTAACACAACCTGCACAAGGAAAGGTCATGGAGGCCCTATAGACACATCCAAACCCCCCGAGGGACTGAGTTGTTGGACAGAGGGCTCTGGGGACCATGGTCTCGGGGAACATCTAGCTCAACTGGCATGACACTACTTATAAAGATAATGCTCTACATTCTACCTTGGTGAGTAGTGTCTGGGGTCTTAAAAGCCTGTGAGCGGCCATCTAAGATACTACACTGGTCTCATCCCTTCAGGAGCAAGGGAGAATGAAGAGAACAGGATACAACGAAAAGATTAGTCCAAAGGACTAATTGTCCACATCTACCAAGACCTCCACCGGACTGAGTCCAGTACAGCTAGATGGTGCCAGGCTACCACCGCTGACTGCTCTGACCAGGATCACAACAGAGGGTTCTGGACAGAGCTGGAGAAGGATGTAGAGCATAATTCTAACTCACACACACAAAAAAAGACCAGATTTACTGGCCGAAAGGAGACTGGAGAAACCTCAAGAGTATGGCCCCCAGACACCCTTTCAGCTCAGAGGTGAAGTTACCTTCGAGTTTCACTGTTCAGCCTGGGAGTGGACAGCCCAGTAAAACTAAATGAGACTAACGAGGTACAGGAGTCCAGTGACAAGGGCCAGAAGGCAGAGGGGGAGTAGGAAGCTGATGATAAGGAACACAAGTTGAGTAAGGATACTGTTGATGTGTTGTGAGATTGTTAACCATTGTTATAGGGCAACATTTGTAGTAACTGTTAAATTGGAGGCTATTTTGTCCTGTAAGCCTTCATCTTGGGTGAGAATGGCAGCACAATTGGAAGAGCATAGTCAATGTCACTTAAATGTGTACGTAAAAAGTTTTGAAATGGTGTATCTTTGGCTATGTGTATTTTCACCAAAAAAAAAAAAAAAAAGTTGAGAATTCAGAGGGTTAAGATGTTGTGGGGTTGTAAACCAAAGTCCTAAAACAGCATGTGTACTACTGTTACATGAGAAACTGTTTGTTCTGTAAGCCTTCACCTGAAGTACAATAAAATATTAAAAAAAAAAAAAAAGAACATCACTAAACACATTACAAACACAAAATACAACTGGTTAATAAACAAATGGAAAAATCAGTTTTATCAGTTTTCCATGAAATGCAAACAAAATGATCATTTTTGCTGATTCAAGCCTAATGTAAAGAGAAGAGTTTTACATGTACAGGCTCTTCACACAGACTTGGATTCAAATCCCAATATTACCACTTAGAAGTGGTGTGCCCTCGGACACACTACTGGGCCTCTCTGAACTTCCTCATGAGTTGAATGGAGTTCATATTACCTACTGTGTAGGAGTTCCTGGGTAGTACAAATGGTTTATATTCTTGGTTGCTAACTGAAAGGTTGGAGGTTCCAGTCCACCCAGAGGTAGCTCAAAAGAAAGACCTGGAGATCTACTTTCAAAAAATTAGTCACTGAAAACCCTATGGAGCTGACTCAATGGGAACTAGTTAGGATTACTGAGAGGATGTAAGTCAGAAAACATCTGCAATGTGTTTGGCATACGCCCAGTACAGTGAAAACCAAAACAAAACTCATTACCGACGACTCAACTGCAACTCATAGCAACCCTACAGGACAGAGTAGAACTGCCCCATAGAGTTTCCAAGGAGTGCCTGGAGGATTCGAACCACTGACCTTTTGATTAGCAGCTGTAGCACTTAACCACTATGCCACCAGGGTCTCCCCAGTACAATGAGAGGTCAATAAATGGTAGTTACTGCTTTTTAATTGTAAGCTGACATGGAGCTGCATACTTTCACATGTTTTTTTTTAAATTCTAAATCCCCAATGACACTGGGAGGCATCACCTCATCATTTCATACAACCAGCATTTATGTGGCTAAATAACTGTAAGTCAAGCTATGTCCTCCAACTTCAAGCCCTATATATGTTTTTTTCCCAATATTATAGTCACTTCCCTGAGGACTATCAAGCACAACTTAATTTCCCAAACTAAGAGAAAAAAAATTAAGAAATTTGAGTCCCAGAGAGGACGTCTGACCCTGTAATAAGACTGAACCATTGGCCAGAGCTATTTCTATGTTGAATTCTGGGAGGCTAAGCAGAAAAGGCAGTGAGAAACCCTACATGGGCCAGCTGTGCATAACAGAACAGGCAGTGCAGAGAGCACTTTTACCACCGTCTCTGTCCTCAGACCCATGGTTTGGGGCTATTGTTCTGGCAAATTAAATCACAGAAAAAGTAAAGCTGAAGTACTCCTATTACATAAGGCAAAAAAAACATAACTCCAAGGACATGAAGAGATTTACACTTGCCTTCACATGTTTGTAAGATAATAATGAAGGAAGACTAACTCTCTGAGCACTTATTTACTGTTTAAATCTTGGGAAGATTCCTGCAAAGGGGTGTAACTTCAGAGAACTGAAGCCACTCATTAATAAGGTAAAATAATACCACATTAAAAGTCAAAGAATATCTAGAAGTCCAAGAAATATCTCCCATTACTAAAGAACTAGAACCAATATCCCTTTAAATATGGGTGAAGTCTAATCAGAGTATACGCAATACATATATAACACATATGGTTAATTTTTAAGACAAGATACAGGCTACCAATCTGACTCAGAATATGATTAACACACCTATCAATGGTTCAGTTGGTCAACTTAGAAAGGGTAGGAGAAAAATATCTATGTACTAGCTCAGAAATGTATTTTAACTACTGTGTGTTTCTAGAACTTTAGAAGCTTTACCATCAGTATTTCAAATACCAGCAGGATGACCCATACTGGACAGGTGTCAGCAGAGCTTCCAGACTAAGAGTAGGAAGAAAGGCCTGGCAATCTACTTCTGAAAACTAGCCAATAAAAACCTGATGGATAACAAATAGATCATAAGGACAGCACAAGACTGGGCAACATTTCCCTTTATTATACATAAGGTGGCCACAAGTTGGAGCTGACACAATGGCAACTAACAACAACATTTATTCCGATAGTGTCTGATAGTCTAAAAACTTTAGTACTCATAAAATACTCTAAAATTTGCTGAACCAAACAAAAGAAAACTGGCAGTCATTAAGGACCAGAAAGAGTCAAATGTATGTTAAGTTTTAATATTGCTTCATCCGGTTCCCAGATGTCTACTATCTTATTCCCACCATGTCAATTCCAACAATACATTTTATGTTTTGACTTAGTCAATGAAGTCCAAACCTTTAAGTTAGTTTAGTTTTGTTTCAAATTTACTGGCTTCTATACATTTATTGGACCCCTGGTGGTACAGTGGTTAAGTGTTGGGCTGCTAACCAAAAGGTTGGCAGTTCAAATCCATCAGCCGCTCCTTTGAAACCCTATGGGGCAGTTCTACTGTCCTACAGGGTAACTATGAGTCAGAATCGACTAGACAGCAATGGGTTTGGTTTTTTGGTTTATACATTAATTATGAGAACATCAACGAACACATCTCTCCTCATGAACCTAAGGTACTGACTAAACTCAGGGAAGAAGCATAAACAGAGTAAACAGAGTTAAATTTCAATTCTATCTCAAAGGAGAGGAACTGTCATTAATGGCAACCTTTAAATGTTCCTAATAAGACAGCTGATATATAATTGAAAGTATATATATCATCATTTTTCCACCTCAGTATCACTTAAACCAAACCCACCGCCATTGAGTCGATTCTGACTCATAACAACTGTACAGGACAGAGCAGAACTGCCCCATAAGGTTTCCAAGGAGTGGCTGGTGGATTCAAACTGCTAACCTTTTGGTTAGTAGCCAAGCTCTTAACTACTGCGCCACCAATATCACTTAGGAAGTCAGTTAAGTGTAGGAAACTGTTTCAGAAGCTTTGAGAACTTCAGAAAAGGGACAAATATTAACTGAATTAGCAAAATCGAGCCAGGCCTTCAAAAACACACATTCCTCCTCTTATTCTCCAAAACTATTCACAAAATGTCATTCTTTCTACACCTTGTGTTCATGGCAGTGCTTACTTCAAGGTGAACCTGTCCAGATTTCATGTTTTGAGTTAGGTCAGCCTCAGCATAATGCCCAAGTAATGCCCAAGAACACGATAGTTCTCTGAGAATACATACACACCCTCACCCAAACTCTGAACGCACATTAAGAATACTTAACTTCAGGGTAAAATTCAACCAAAGTGAGTTTTAGTCAATTGTGTTGGGAGGAGATAATATTTAGATCTTATCATAAAAATATTTACGAACTTGTTTGTTTCAAGGTAAGCAACTTTGTCATAGTGGTATAGGAAAACAAAGGGCTTATGTGGTTTAAAAGATGTATTATAAATGACGATAATGTACACTGAACTTCTCCTGATCCAGGAGTTTTTTTTTTTTAAATTCTGTTACTGACATAAATAATACCTTGGCAAATCATTTCAAACTTTACTTTCCCTTGATATTTTTCTATCTAGGTGAAAATAAGCTTAGGAGTTCCACGTTCCCTTGTTCCCCCACCTATTGTGAACTATGAGATAAATACCAAAATGTTGAAAACATGGGGAAGTAGACCAGACTAATTTGCCATAAATAAAAACAAGGCGATTAATGTTTCATTTTTATACTCAACTGAAATACACCTTAAATATATCAGGCACCTCATTTAGTTCACTCATTTACTGTTCATTATTGCCCAAAAACAAAAACAAACCCATTGCCGTCGAGCTGATTCCAACTTCTAGTGACCCTACAGAACAGAGCAGAACTGTCTCATAGGGTTTCCAAGGAGTGGCTGGTGAATTCGAACTGCTGACCTTTTGGTTGGCAGCCAAGCTCTTAACCAATGTGCCACCAGGGTCCTACTATTATTGCCAGCAGCTACATAAATACTGGTGAGCAAACAGGGTCAATTCCTACCTAGGAATTACCATCCAGGAAAGGAGACAGAAAACGGCCAGGTCAACAACAAAAAAGCACAGAATTACCTCTCCTGAAGTGCACTAGAGGAAAGGAAAGGGGTACTGAGAAAGTGAGTAACTGGGACGAGAGTGGTCAGGAAGGCCTCCCTGAGGAGGTGACATTATGGTGGTGACCTGAGGGTATGGAAGGCCAGCTACATGAACAGCCAGGGCACAGCACAGAAGGCAGAGGGAACAATGACCAAAGGTCCTAAGACAGCAAGTGGCTTGGCCTGCTCGAGCAACTCTGAGGCCTCCAGCATGGCTAGAATGTAGTAAGCAAGGAACAGAGAGGAACGAGATGAGGCTGGAGAGGTGAGCAAGGTGCAGACAGATCACATGGAGCCTTGCCTTACAGGTCAAGGAGTTTGGATTTTATTCTCTGTACGATGGGAAGCAACTGAAAGCTTTACGGAGGGAAATCACTTGGCCTGATTTAACATCATTCTGGCTTTGTGTGGTAAATTAATGGGATTGGGCTAGAACAGATGGCACAAAGATAAAATGACTAAAGACCTAAATGTAAGAGCAAAAATGAAAAAAATCTTAGAAGAAAACTTAGATGTAAATCTTTGCGACCCTGGATTAGGCAATGGTTTCTTAGTTAAAACACCAAAAGCAATAAAAGAAAAAAATAGGTAAACTGAACTTCATCCAAATTAAAAACTTTTATACACCTCAAAAGACAACGAAAGCCAAAAAAAAACGAACGCCAACCCACAAAATGGGAAAAAAATTTGTAAATTTTACATAGCTGATAAGGGATTAGTATCAAAGATAAATAAAGAACTCTTAAAACTCAACAACAAAAAGACAATCCAACTATGAAATGGCAAAGGACCTGAACAGACATTTCTACAAGATGTACAAAAGGCCAATAAGCACATGAAAAAATGCTCAACATCACTAGTCACCAGGGAAATGCAAATCAAAACCACGAGATGCCACTTCACACCTACTAAAACCAAAAACCAAACCACACCCGTTGCCACTGAGTGGATTCTGACTCATAGAGACCCTACAGGACAGAGAAGAACTGCCCCACATGGTTTCCAAGGAGTGCCTGGTGGATTCAAACTGCCAACCTCTTGGTTGGCAGTCAAACTCTTAACCACTACACCACCACGTTCCCTATAATTAAAAAGACAGCTAATAACAAGTGTTTGTGAGGATATGGAGAAACCAGAACCCTCTTACACTCACTCTGGAAAACAGTCTGGCAATTCCTCAAAAGGCTAAACATAAGTTACCATATGACCCAGGAATGCCACTCCTAGGTATACACTCAAGAGATTTGAAAACTAGTATTCACACAAAAACTTATACATGAATGTTCATAGTGGCATTATTCATAATAGCCAAAATGTGGAAACAACCCAAACGTCCATTAATTGATGAATGAATAAACGTGGTATATTCATACAATGGAATGTTATTTGGCAATAAAGAGAAATGAACATGCATGAACCTTGAAAACAGTATGCTCAGTGAAAGAAGCCAGTCACAAAAGGCCATATATTTTAGCAGTCCATTTATACAAGATGTCCAAAATAGGCAAATCTGTAGAGACAGAAGTAGAACAGTGCTTGCCAGGAGCTGGGGGGAAGGGGTATGGGAAAGTGACTTCTAATGGACATGGGGTTTCTTTTTGGGAGTGATGAAAATGTTCTGAAATTAGACAGTGGTGATAGCTGCACAACTCTGTGAATATACTAAAAGCCAAGAGCCACTGAAGCATATACTTTAAAAGGATGAATTTTGTGGTATGTGAATTGTATCTCAGGTTTAAAAAAAAAAGAAGAATGGATGGCAAGAGATCAGTCTGGAGGCAATCAGAGAAGTTCGAGAGACGATGGTAATGTGGATTAAGGTAGTGGGGATGGAGATGGAGAAAAAAAAGAAATGGAGAGGTAAGGGGAAACATTACAAAAATGATTTAAAATCCCCTGACTTGTGGGAAGGGAATAAGATAACCAGACACAAACTGGCTAGCTGCAGCGAGATACAGTAAGAATCTAAAAGTACTGGAGTAGTTAAAAAAACAAAAAGGAGTATTTTTCACATAACAAAAGAACATCAACAAGAAATGAGATTTAACAGGAAGAGGAAACAGTGTGTTTCAGAAAATATTTCTGATATTCTTCTAGAATAAGATCACTTAATTTAGAAAACTTTGAACGGTGGGAAGCTTAACACCCTGAACTATATGCAAAGGGATGATGACATGCTGTGTCCTATGATGGCTAATTCTCGTACTACATTTGGTTAATATTTACTAATTTCTTACTTGCACAGCATCACACATAATCAATCTTTGTATTCTCAGGTGATTTAAATTTCTCATTTTCAAACATAAACATAATTTAAGTTCCTGGTAAATGACTCCTGCTTAGAAAAATAAACTCACACATGAAATATCAAAGAAATGATTTTCGAACCACATGAAATTTCAAAATAATAATTTTCGATACATCCTCTCCTGTTTCAAACCCCTGGGGAACAAGGCCAGTTAAGTTGGTAAAGCTGTTCTTTGCCAAAACTCCTTCCCAGATTTCTTAAATGGAGGAGAATACTGAACATAATTAAATATTTTTCAATGACTCAGATCAACATGGGTATTTGTTACAGATACAACAGCAGGAACACCAATGGTTGGTTGGATAGTAATAGTGGCTACAGTCTGCTTTCTTTTAAAACCCCATGATTTCAGCTTGCCTTTGGGTCATTGTTCTTTTCCGTAAGTCAGAATCATGCAACTGTAGGTATAACAGGGCTACCTTTCAGCAAAAGCAGTGTTCCAAGGTTTGCTACACTTCTGGGGAGTGATCATCTTTGCCACTTCTGCTGCCAGTATCCTTGATTTCTCACCCCACTCAGAACACTGTCGGTTTCTATGTTGCCAGAACAAGGAATGAGAGGCACCACTCCTCACCATCTTGCACCCGTTTGTTCATGGGGTGTGAAAAAGTGGCATCCCTGACCATTTAAAGCATTTGCACATGGTGTTCCAGAAAGGTCTCCTCTAAAAATGACAAATGGCCATCAACGAGGACTGACTGAAGATGGTGAAAATATAATGCTTATGAGAAGTAAAAATGTAAAGCTGACCTTCCCCAAGAAGGGAGAACAAAAAAAGAAAGAAAAAAGAATTGGTTACTGTGGTCCTACAGTGAAGTCTCAGGAGAGCTGGAAGTTTTTCTCTGAAATATTATCTCAAAAGTTTGAACACATTTCCCGGCTTTGCTTCAAAACTCTTTGCCAATAAATTCTGTCCTCCCTCCCCACCATCCACTACTAAACCAAAACCCTGTTGCCATTGAAGGGATTCCAACTCATAGCAACCCTAAAGGCAGAGCAGAACTGCCCCATAGGGTTTCCAATGTTGTAAATCTTTATGGAAGCAGACTGCCACATCTTTCTCCGGTGGAATGGCTGGTGGGTTCAAACTGCCCTTTTGGTTAGCAACCAAACGCTTAACCACTGCACCACCAGGGCTCCTTCCATCCACTACTAGGTATATATTAAATAGCTTAAGGAAACACACCCAATCTTTTCGTGAAAATGGAGTAGAAGACAAATATGACACCTAATCATATGGAAACATCAGTAGGTGTCAAAATGAAAAGAGATGACAAAAAGTGATGGAGTTTAGGGGAAAGGGATCAATATGAATAAAAGTAGCCAAGGAATGCCTCTGTGCAGGACAAGTCTGAGCTGTACTCAGGATCTGAGCAGGGTGGTAGAGACTCAACAGAAGAAGAGTCTAAGGGGCTGAACAGAGGCTGAACAGACCACTTCTGGAGGACAACAGAGGAACCGGCTTGCTTACAGCCAAGAGTTTTCTATGCCAGACAGAGTTATAACAACCGAGGTATCTTAAGTACGTACCTTGTGAACTCCAGTGGTGCACTGTAGCTAACTGAAAGGTTGGTGGTTGGAACCCACCAGCTGCTCCACGGAAGACAGATGTGGCGGTCTGCTTCTGTAAAGATTACAGCCTTGGAAACCCTATGGGGAAGTTCTACTTTGTCCCATAGGGTCACCATGAGTCAAAATCTACTCAAAGGTAACAGGTTTGAGTATCCTGTTAAGCTTAACTTTATTTTTGGAAGAAGACTTGAGACTTTTAAAGACTACTGAGAAAATGGGATATGGTGAAACCCGTGGTTTTGGAAGAATTTCTCAGTAACCT
Source organism: Dugong dugon (assembly GCA_030035585.1). Classification (NCBI taxonomy): domain Eukaryota; kingdom Metazoa; phylum Chordata; class Mammalia; order Sirenia; family Dugongidae; genus Dugong; species Dugong dugon. The sequence goes on along the minus strand of CM057476.1, from coordinate 25,168,109 downwards.
CCTTTGGAGTTCATTTTAGAAAATGGATATGGAAAATACTCTAATGCTTCTACAGGGCTCAGCAGTAGAGCGAAGTGGTTAAGAGGGCAAGTTCTAGAGTCAGAATGCCTGCCTGTGTTCATGTCCTATCTCTGCTACCAACAGCAGTGGGACCCAAGGCCAGTTATGTAAGCCTTTGTGGAACTCAGCTTCTACAGTTTAAGAGGTTGCTGTTGGGGATGAATAAGCTCCCACCTAAACCACTTGCAGTGACCAGCACACACTAAAAATACAGAAAGTACCAGATTCTCTGTTCATAATTACCGTGGAAGACCGTAAGTTATCAAAGAATATGGAGAGGCTCATTATTTCAAAAGATTAGACATCCAAAATGTACCTTGTAAGGTCACCAACTTTTGGATTTTTTAAAATACCTTGCCAGGATCATTTCTCAATCTTCTGGTTGAGATTAAGTGTGTACATCTTAATCTGCCCAACACATATGACCCAAAAGTACTTTGCTGAAATAGTAAAGTCTACTAGCCAGGAAACCCAGAGACTTTGGTTACACGGGCCAAAGTGGACCTCAGAATGTCAAGTGTCTCAAATCCAAAATAAGATGTTGGTAGCCTTCGGCAAGTTTGCAATTCTGCTGATGCTAACCTGTGATTAAATGCTAGAAAAGGGAACATATATTACTGGACACAAATTTAACTTCCTCAGGGGAGAAGAGCTCTAAAAATCTCTATAGACAACTGAACTGATACCCCTGCAGATTACTAAAGTCTGAAGGGTCTGTATTGCCAGCCCTGCCCTGTGATCAAAGGATCTTTCCTAAGGCACAGTCATGTCCTCAGCACTTACTGCTGAATGTTTCCTTGTGCTTCCATAACATAGTTTTACTATGGATAATGTGCCTTCAGTGTGCCACTGGTGACTACGAGTGTGGACATCTTGTTGCCCTTGCACCATGGAGGTTCTCTTCCCCAGCCTACAGGTTGGTCCCTGTTTTGTCTTTATCAATGGACAGGCTTTTAGTTGTTTTTCATTACTGTGGCTATTTATTTGTCACACTGCCTGAGATCCACGACTTCTACTTTCTTTCCTTTTCTTCTTTCCTGTCTCATTCCTCTCCTGTGCTTCCACCCTCAGTTCTCACCTTTGAGTGATAAGGCCTGTCTTCTACATGTATCACATAGCCCTCATCAGCCAATCAGACACCCACCCTCCCTTTTCACGGGAGGCCTGTACTCATCAGGCTCTGAGTGTTTTTGGGCACCTTGGACTGCCTATTGGCAACCAAAAGAATGTGGCGTTAGAAATCAGAGAACAGGGGTCTCAATCACCATTCTGCCATGTTTTTAACAGTCATGTGACTTTGGGAAAAATATGTGCCTTAGTGTCTTCTGATGTACTATGTGTATATCACCTGTTCTCAGGACTGCAATGAGAAGTGAAGGAGTGCATGAAAGGGTGAAACCAAAGGGTACTGTGGAATGATTCAGTTACTTCTAGGAATGAAACTTTTCCAGAAGCCTGAGTGCACTGGAAGGTTGGCCTCCAGGGAGCCAAGATTTTCCTTTATCTAATCCACTAAAAGCCTGGGAGGAATTCTGAACCTCATCCCCAAATAAGCTCTCCGGAATAAAAATATCTCTTACACTAACCATATTTATATAGCATGCGTCAACTTAAGAGATTCAGTATTTATAGCTGGAGTGTCACCTAAATCAGATGTTTCAAAAGTAATATTTATTATTCTTTTTGTTTCTCATAATAAAACGTGTTCACAATTTTTTTTTTTAAAACAAGGAAAATACAGAAGAGCAGGAAATTTTAAGAATCACCTATAATCCTACTGCCAAGTGATAAATATTCTTAACACTTTAATGAACCTCTTTCTAGGCTTTTTTGATTAATTTTTTTAAACATATGTAACTGGAATCACACTGTACGTATTATTTAGCAACCGGTATTTTCCATTTAATAATAACATGTTAAACATTTCCCCAGTATTCCAACTCTTAATTATCACCTCAAGGATATTTTGAATTTATTTCAAGTTGATTCACATTATGTGAAGTAATGCTTTAAACAAACAGGAATTTTTATATATCAAACCTTTTGGTTTATTTTAGAACCTACAGAAAGAGTTGAATACTTAAAATAAAGAAATTCTATGTGTTGGTAGAATTCAATTAATGAGGAAATACAAAATTCAAGGAAAAGCTTTATATACGTAAGTAAAATTTAATACTACCACTATTATACTGAATATACCATCTAGAATATCAAACCGTTCTCTCAACTCACACATTTTAAGATATATTTAGGGTGCTAACAAATTACTAGTCACAATTTATAAGAGTCTCTAAAAGAAGTCCTGGTGGTACAATGGTTAAGTGCTCGGCTGCTAAGCGAAAGGTCAGTGCTTTGAGCCACCAGCCACTCAGTGAGAGACAAGAAGACCTGGTGATCTGCTCCCACAAAGACTACAGCCTAGGAAACCCTATGGGGCTACTCTGCCATATAGGGTTATTGCCTTCATTATTTCTCAAATCAAACCTAGAACACAAGCAAAGAAATACTGTGTACTAAGAAAATAATAAAAATTAAGATTCTATAAAATGATAACCTATTTTATATTCATGTGCTACTACAAACTAACAGTAAAGGTAAACTCAGAAAACATAAAAAATACTGTTACAGCTCATCTACAACTTTAAGGAGCTCTACAGAACATGGGTGTGAATCATTTCAATTACAAAGAGAATAAAGGTAAGAGAAGAACAAAGAATTCCTCTCACGTTTAATAAATTGAGGAGACTGACTCTTAAAAGCCATTACTGGGCTTTTGCCCTTAGATAAATACTAGTATGCATTTTTTATTTTAAAATATTTATGCCAAAGATAGAGAATAGACTGCCAAACTTAGAGAGGAACGTGCAAAAGAACTTCTACAAACCAGAGAGAGGAAAAAAAAAAAAACACGAACAAAGGATTTGAACAGAAATTCAAATGGTCAATCAACATGAAAAGACATTCAACCTCACTAATAAAGAAAGGCAAATTTAAACAAGAGATTATCTTCAATCTATCAAATAGACAAGAATTAAAAAGAAAAATACAGGAAAATGAACAATCACAAACTCTTAGGGGACAATTTGGCAGTAATACCAAAATTTAAAATGAGGAAGTCTTCCCCATAATCCTACTTTTATAAATTTCTCCTAGAAAACAGTAACTTAAGGCATAGACATATGTACAAAAATGTTTACAGAAATACTTTTTGTAATAGACAAAAACTGGAAAAAAAAAGAAATGGAATTATCATTTAGAAAGTGATTAAATAAACTAAGCTATGTCCATCCTAAGAAATTCTACTTAGCTTTAAAAAGAATGACATGATATAAAACAATGACATGGAAAGATGCTCATATCACTGTATAAAAAATAAAGCAAACTGCAGAGCCTTAACTATAATCATCCCATTTTTTAGTAGAAAACTAAAAATGATACATGTGATATGTCTCTCTATACATGTGTTTTATAAATTTGCTTGAACATGAATAGAAAATGATCTAGAAGGGCAAATCCTAAACTGTTTTCTGGTTTTTCTCTCTGAGGTTACGGGATACAGGATGGCAAGAGGTGGAAATTAAGATTTTATTTTATAGTCTTCTATATTGTTTGAATTTTTTTGTTAGAAGATATATTACTCTTATAATTCAAAAAGAAATAGAGGGAGAGTGCTCTGAAAAAATTAAAACTGCAATATAGTATTACATTAAAATAAAAAACATACCTCAGTATGTCTACCAGTAAATTAAGTAGTTACATCCTTAGTAAGTAAGGTGGGTAGTTAAAGCATAATTATCCAATTTAACTACTAAAAATCAAATAAGAACACCTCACTTACCTTTTTAGGTGATAAATTTTGTGTGTATACTGTCCTTTTTCTCCATCTTTCTCATAAGGTTCATTCTTTAAGACTTCAATTCCTTCTCCACCACCAGTTTCATTCTTACTAGCTTCTGCAACAGAGTAAAGCTGCCCAACCTGATACTGAAATTTCAAATAGTACAGAATTTCAATAAGCCAGTAGTAACTGCAGAAACTTCCTATGCAAAAATCTTACTACAGAAGATAGAAAAGCAGAATCAAACCATTCAGGGCGTAGGTTCTATAACATGACACAAATGATAAATTAGTATGTTTAGGAAGACAAACACCAGATGCTCATACAGTTTTAGAAACTCTATAACGTTTTACAGAATTTCCATTATTCAAGAGAAGCACTAATTACAAATACTCTGGTGCTTTAATATATACTATTCATGTATCATTAATAAAATGTCTTAACACTTGCTTCATCGTCTTGGAAAATAAATATACATTTGTACTTTCCAAACCAATTTCACATCTACTGTATCTCATTTGGAGCCCTGGTGGCGCAGTGGTTAAGAGCTTGACTGCTAACCGAAAGGTCAGCAGTTTGAATCCACCAGCTGCTCCTTGGAAACCCTATGGGGAAGTTCTACTCCATCCTATAGGGTTGCTATGAGTCGGAATCGACTCTACAGCAACGAGGTTTTATATCTCATTTCATTTGCACAAACTGAGGTTACAGCAAAAATTTTAATTGTCACTTTGCTAAATAGGAAAGCTTAGGCTTACAGAAATTATAATGATTTTCCCTAGTCACACAAACAGCAGGTAAGCAATCAGAATATAGTTCTCAATAATAAAGACGAGAAACAGGAACAAATGACCAAAGATTCAAATTTAAGTAGACTTACGGGAATTTTTTTTTCATGACCTATGTATGATATGCCCAATTTGGTCCTTGCCCACCTAATCAGAAATAGTACTGGGAGCCCAGGATCAGAATTGTCAATTGTGGAGTTCTCCAGTTGACAGAAACTGTTTTAAAAGTATTGTAAACATAAAAGCACTATCATAGAAGGTAGAAACTGCTGACAGTAGTTTCCATTTCATTTTAAAATGATCCAGAATTCTCAGTGGTCTGTATTAATACCTGTGAGTTGGCAGACTTGTCCTATACTCATCTGAAATCACTAACAGTTCCAACAGATGATAAAAATCAAAGATAAAACCTGTGTTCTAATTTGTTCCAGTGACCTGCTATGACATTATCTCCAGTCTCTCGAATGTGGCTCAATTTCTTCCCTCCAACAAAGACAGCTGAAGAAGTGTTTTTCTTCTTTATAAACATATTTTCCAAAGAAAAGCTACAAAAATCTACTTCTAAAAACTAGCAATTTAAAACCAACATTTTATTTGAGGGACAAAAAATAGGGATAGCTGTAAGCTAAGTAAGTATTTGTATCTAAAAAGCCCATAGGAGTATGATACTATCTTGCAGGTTAATTTAAAAACACACGTACCCCCACACACAATCTTACTCAATCTGGAAGAGTTTAGGAAGCTGGAACCAAACACATTTCTTAAATGCACCAGAGGTTAAGCTTCTGTAGTTATTTTAGACTGCACAGAGAACTGTGTTCCTTCTTTTGGTTTTACATGATATAACACCCAGGATTAGTCCAGTAATGCCACAATCCTTACGTCCTTCAAAATGTACTTTTCAACAGTCGGAGCCCTGGTGGCGCAGTGGTTAAGAGCTTGGCTGCTAACCAAAAAGGTCAGCAGTTCAAATCCATCAGCCACTCCCTGGAAACCCTATGGGAAAGTTCTACTCTGTCTTATAGTATCGCTATGAGTTGGAATCAACTCAATGGCAACAGGTTTGATTTTGGTTTTCAACAGTCATATTTTAAAAACAGGATTAAAATGTGTCTAAGTCAAAAGGTAAAACTGATCTTGGTCAGGAACACAGAAGTAATAAAAACTTACACAGAAACAACAGCAATGTTTAAAAAATAATAATGGACTGGTATTTTGTGGTATGCTACTAGATTTACTCTCATTGTCATTTTTAAGAGTAACCTGAACAGAAATGGGGCACGTTTATTAAATCTGAATATAATAAAAAGCTCAGAAGATTATTTTGGATGACGATACTAAGGATTAGAAATCTTTGAAGAAGCTGATTTAACCAGCTGAAACCGAAAGAAAAATTTTAACAAAAACAAATGTCAACTTGCACATTTAAGTTCAAACAATCAACTGTGCAAGTAAGGGATGAGGGTATCTGGCTTGTCTCTAGTATGTTTTAATGTTGTAAAACTTCAGGCATTACTATGCAGAACTCTGTTCAAGTTTACACTAAACAGGCCCAGACAGCTATGCTTTCTTAGTTCCTGCATTTTATTTTTTCTGTCTTCCGTCAGCTGTCACTTCTTAGGTTATCAGTTTGTTTTGTCCCACTTCCAATGCACTGCTAGGAAAACCAGATAACTGAGCAAGTACAAACTGTGTATAAGTTATGCAAGGGCCCAGAGGGCCTCAGGGGTTTTGCTATATATATCTTGATTTCTTGAAAGCTTTTTCTGCTTTTATCCTCATTCTTGGCTACATTACAGATAGCCATGACTGCAGGGCAGGCAAGGTCTGAATAGGTGAAGTATTTCTGTAGCACATGCAGATCAAGGGAGACAATACTCTCCCACAGGTTATGTGTGCTGGTCAGACCACGTCTGGAATACTGGTTTCAACTCTGAGTAACAACATACAGCACATGTAGGAGTGAGACCAGCTGGTAGGAAGTCTAGAGGTCATGTTATATTTCAGGCCAAATGAACATGCTGGCAATGTTTAACCTTGTGACCTCATGTAGAAATGATGGAACAAAAGGGTTTGGAGAAGGAGAGAGAACTGCCATCAGAAAACCTGAAGGATTACCATGTACAAGACAGAACAGGCTTACTTCCTATTGCTCAAGTGGAATGAACTATAAACAATGGCCAAGCATGATAGGAAAGCAGATTTTGGTTTAAAGTAAAGACAAATGTTTAAAATGTCTAATAGTAAAATAGGCTGCTTCTCTAAGCAGCAAGCTAACTGACCTTAAAGTACTTAAGTTAAGGCTGGAACCTCATTTCTCAGGGATGATATAAAAAGAATTCCTGCACTGGGCAGGAGGTTGACCTGCAAACATTCTTTGGATCTTTCCAAAATAAGGCAGTGTAACAGGAATTCATTTGCTATTAATTATCTGTAACACACCATAATTCATTATGTCACATACTCTGGAATGAATAGGTAAACAAATATTATGAAAATGTAAGTTTAAATTAACAAATCAAAGTAAACTATATCAGTTTAAGATAATGCAGAAGCAAGCAAGACTTACCTCCTGAACAGAACATGGCAAAACCACACGGCTAAAAAGACAAAAAGAAAAAACAACATACATTACATATGAAATAGTTGGCTTTAAAACACAAATCTCTAGACTTACAAGAACGTTTACTTTAAATCCAATGATATTATATAGAAGACTCTTAAATCTGGAATATAAGGATGTCATTTATGCAACAAGGTCTTTGAGATGGTCAGCAAAAAAAAAAAAAAAAAAAAAAAAACCCATCGCGGTCTAGTCAGTTCCGACTCATAATGACCCTACAGGACATAGTAGAACTGCCCTATAGGGTTTCCAAGGAGGAGCTGGTGGATTTAAACCATTGACCTCTTAACCACTGCACCACCAGAGCTCCTTGCAATAGCTACAGCCCTAAATAAGGATTTTTTAAGTGAGTTACAAAGAACCACACCTACAGCTGACCATTTTGGTTTTTTTGGTACATTTTATCATTAATAATAAGTACTGCATACAATGCTGCAGCGTGTAATTTGTTGATGTTATCATTCTCAGATGTTCACTCACCAACAAATAAAGATCAGATTTATAAAGATACTGACATTAAAAGGCAATAATAGTGAAAAATTAAAATAAATAAATAAAAAGGTATTCGACTCACATCAGAACCGACTTCCAACGGAGTCACCAGAACAGAACGCTGTCGTAAGCTGGGGACTTCTTGTATTTGTAGACTTTCTAGTCAGGCTGCTCTCATGAAATTTTTAGTATGGTTTCATTCTCCACCTATATGCTGTGCATTCTGTTTTTGTAATACTTCTCACAAAATACATGTCTCAAATCTCATGAATGAATGCTTCCCTAGTACTCAATTATTTCTCAGTAAGATGAAAAATTATAAAGCGGTCCTTTAGACTTAATAGTAAGAAAAAAATTTACCAAGAAAATTATCTTAAACTTTATAAATATAATAACCCTTCCTTGGTAGATACAGGGTCGCTCTGAGTCGGAACTGATTCGATGGCAACAGGTTTGGTTTTTTTTGGTTATGAGTCGGAATCGACTTGACGGCAGTGGGCTTGGTTTTTTTGTGTTTTGGATAGATTCAATATAAAGTTGACATGTGTTTGAGCCTGTCCAAGAAGGTATTACTGGACATACCAAAAGACTTCATTATAGCTCTATTTCACCTACAATACAGTCCTGACAGATGCATGCCAAGGACAACAGTATAGTGAATTATTTTATACCTGACTATTGCATTTTATCTTCAGATTTTTACAAGTAAGTCTTATTTGCAACATAAACTCTGAAAACCAAGGCTATCCCTGTGTATCAACTGTCTCATGGTAAGAGCTGGCTTCCAGGATACTAGTCTCATTTTTTTTTTAACCCAGTCCTCAGACTTTTCCCTTCTAACCATTAAACTACCATAGTAGTGCCATTTAAAATCTGACTTTAACTCTTTCTATAACGAGAGGGAAAAACAAATCTCGCAGTGGATACCTCGATTTTCATTTTATAGAAAAGTCCCAAGTAGTTTTCCTCAGGCCAATTTCTCTTCAGCTGCACTTCTCACCTACTCCTCCCTATTCTCCTCATACATCTATACCTGTCTGTTCACATCACCTTAATCTCCAACATGCACAAAACATGTATCCTATAATCTGTGCCCCCACCCTCAACTATTGGGCTCACTCATTATTCTATTTTTCTGCTTACGGAGATCTAAAGATAACTGACATTCTCAGCATCATAAGGGTTACTAATTTCTAGTCTCATCAAGAATAAACTTGTTATGCAAGGTCCTTCGATATCTAATCATCTTAGATGCCTCCTCAGGGTACACACTAACTTGCTCTGTCTCAATAAACATAGACACTAAACTGCAGGGTCGAGAGGAGGGGCAGGCAGGGGAAGGGATGGCAAGACTGAGGTTCGGAGGTATTTACAGGGCCTGGAATACTACGGTAAGAAATCTATTAAAATTCATTAGCTAGCAAGGAATCCCAGAAGGTAACTGGTATGACTACAGGTGCCACAAAGAAGCACCTGGAGGTGGTTAAAAACGTCAACAGGCAGGAGAATGGGGAAAAGCTATCTTTTGGGAAGCCAGGCAAGGGTTAACAAAGGCCTGAAACAAGATGACATTAGATAGAGGAGATGGAAGAAAGGATATGGCAACCAGATGTAAGGGATAGAGAGGGAAGAGTTAAAGACTTTCCTGAAGTTTCACAAAACCAAAGAATCACTGCTGAGTAATTTTAAAAACTACTCATTAGCAAGAAGATCCTGTTTTTATACAACACATTCAGGGAAACTTATTTCATAAAATGAAAGTGACTGAATAAGACATTCTAAATGATGAGTCAAGTAACTTCTTCAAGATTTGCTTAATAAAACAGGGGAAAGGAACAGATTCCAATTTCTCTGAAAATCCTCAGGAAAATAATTTTTCAAATAGAATTTACAATTCCATTTAATTCTTTAAAACCAGAACTGTCATCTATTGCTTAGTGCTTCCACTGAATCCTCCCAATCATTTCTAACCTTTATTTTCCATGTCAAAAATAAATGGCATTTTATAAAACAAACATTTGCTTAAGTATTTTAGTCTACCAACATCTTTACACAGAAATAACCCATTCACTGCTCCTGGCCAAAAACAATTTCAGAAAGTTGACCTGAGAGGAAAAAGAATCATTTTTCATTCAACAACCCTGACTGAATACTTACAGTATGCTAGCCTAGATGTTGTGTGAGATATTGGGAATACTCAGATAAAATAAGAAGCCCTGGTGGTGTAGTAGTTCAAGAGCTCAGCTGCTAATCAAAAGGTTGGCATTTGGAGTCCACCAGCTGCTCCTTGGAAACCCTATGGGGGCAGTTCTACTTTGTCCTATAGAGTCACTGTAAGTCGGAATTGACTCAACAGCAATGAGTTTTAAATGAGACAGGCCCTGCCTTCAATAAATTGAAGCAGGGGGTGCGAGAATCTAGGGAAGACAGACTTGAATGAACAGCAAGTAATCTGATTTATAACTCCTTAGGAAAAAAAGTTAGACTTAGGGCACATTTTAAACATTCATTACCTCAGTGCATTTTTATGATAAAATTAAAGAATAGCAAAAAATATAGTGTGCAAATATCCAATGGGAATTGCTTTTGGTGAATTAGCTTAATACTACCCATATAACTGTCAAAAGGATCTTTGAACACTTAACTCACCTTTCAGGAAGGAGAAAAAACTACTAATAAGAAAAGGTGACTACATAATCTGTAATCTAAAATCAGTTCTGCAACTCAATTGCTATGGGACTTAGGGCAAGTCAAATTCTTTCTCTGTCTTATTTCCTCCATTAGTATTAATATCTGCCACCCATCTACATAACAAAGATGTCAGAATAATAAATAAGACAACATCTACACAATAAATTGTACAAATGCCTTGGAAGAAAAGTTTTATATAAATCCAATTCAAGACTATACATAACCTTTAACTGCATTGTCCAAATTTTCACTCTACAACAAAAAGTAACTGTGTCTTTTCTCAGGATCCCTGTCACTGACCAAAGTTACAATTTTTCATTAATTCATTTGACAAATACTTACAGTATTGATCAACTACTATGTGCCATGGCCTAATGTAGGAGCTGGAGATACCGGAGTGAGCAAGAGACACAAAAACGTCCTTGCCTTCTTGGAGTTTACATTCTATCCAGAGACTAGAAAAATAGTAATACATTGTGTTGTATTAGATGGTAATAGATTTGCTTTGGGCAAATCTGCTGCAAAAGACCTCTTTAAAGTGTTAAAAAGCAAAGATGTTACTTGGAGGACTAAGGTGCGCCTGACCCAAGCCATGGTATTTTCAATCGCCTCATATGCGTGTGAAAGCTGGACAATTAATAAGGAAGACCGAAGAATTGATGCCTCTGAATTATGGTGTTGGCAAAGAATATTGAATACACCATGGGTTGCCCGAAGAAGGAACAAATCTGTCTTTGAAGAAAATACAACCAGAATGCTCCTTAGAAGGGAAGACAGCAAGACTTTGTCTCACATACTTTGGACAAGTTATCAGGAGGCACCAGTCGCTGGAGAAGGGTATCATGCTTGGTAGAGAGTCAGTGAAAAAGAGGAAGACCCTCAAACAGATAGATGGAGACAGTGGCTGCAACAATGGGTTCAAACAGCAATGACTGTGAGGAGGGCACAGGACAGGGCAGTGTTTCATTCTGTTGTACATAGGGTTGCTATGAGTCGTAACCGACTCTATAGCACCTAACATCAACAACAACATGTCCTAAGGAGAACGATAAAGCAGCGGAGGCAAATATGAAATGGGTGAGTGTTGTTACTAGGTCATCAGAGAGGAATTCTCTGAGAAGGTGATATTCTAGCAAAGACCTGAAGAAAAGAGATGAGTAGTGAGTTGAAGAAAGAGCACCTCAAGCGGAGTGGAAAGGTCCAGAACTGAGATTATTCCAGGATTGTGGAGGAACAGCAAGGAAGTGAGGGAGGCTGGAGACACGGGAAGGGTAGTAAATGAGATCAGAGAATAAGAAAACACAGCATAAAACCTTGTCAAACCCATTGCCACTGAGTCGATTCCAACACACAGCAACACTGTAGGGCAGAGCAGAACTGTCCCAAAGGGTTTCCAAGACTGTAAACCTTTACAAAAGCAGATGCCACATCTTTCTCCCGTGGAGTGGCTGGCTAGTGGGTATGAACTGCAGACCATTCTGTTAGCAGTCCAATGCTTTAAACACTGCGCTACCAGGGCTCCTTTACGACCTTGTGGCATTGTAAAAGCTTTTAGCTTTTATTCCCAGTGAGACAGTGAGTCTTTGGAGAGTTTTAAGCAGAGAAATAACATGATTTTTAAAAGAAGGTTTGAGAACTAACACCAAAATATGCTGTCTGGAGATAGCTAAATTAACCACTAATACATATACTTTTTAAGAGTTTAAAATGAAAAGAGCATTTGAGAAAACAAAGAATGGGCAATACTCGAAATCCCTAGTTGCCCAAGGGATGCTGACACCAACAGCCAGCTGTGACAGCTGAACATTCCTTGTCAACCAGATTTCCTGTGATATTCAGTCCTTCCTAGTGTGAAATGCCCCAACTTTTCAACAAAATCACTTCTCAGGTCTGATTAACTCTGGGAATTCCTCTATTTGACATACCACCTTTGAAGTAGGTGGGGCCCAGACTGTCACCTATCTTAAAGACGTGGAAACTGAGACTCAAAGTAGAGATATGACTCTCCTATTAAGTCAACTGCGCTACGCAATGGAGCGCAGGTTTTCCGGACTCCAGGCTCCTGCACGAACTTAGGGCGCCAACGTCCCACCTTGTGTCCCAAAACCAAGGCTGCCTTCAACTGAAAAGCCAATCTCAAGCCGGTTAAAGGTAGGCTCCGCCCCACAAGACAAATCACAGTCGGATCTACCGCTTCCCCGCACCCTTAGGCTATGGCTCGGTCCCATCAGAGGACCTGGGAATGGGCCCAGACCCAGACGCGATTGGGGGGTGGCGGTGGGGAAAAGGCGGGTCCTAGCGGAAACTCCTGGCCACACCTTCCCGAGCCACGCGCCCCTGCCCGGACCCAGGAGCTTCTGCACCGGGGAAGGGGAGCGGGGGGGTGGGGGTGGGGAAGCAGCGTTACCACGGCAACATCTAGGGGAATGGAGGCCCACAGTGGAGGGGCCTCGAGTGGGCCAGGGGCGCGTGCGGGGGGATGGGGCGCGCGCAAGAAGCGGCCGGCCCGGGGCTCACTCTGTCTTCGGAGGGATTCCGCCACTTCTCAGTCAATGACTCTCCCACCACCGCCGCCCCAGAGCCTCACTCGCGCCCACCGACCCACTCACAATTCCTTAATCAGCACCATCTTCCCCTCACAGCTGCCGCCGCCGCTACCGCCTGTCAAGGCGCCTGCGCGGTCCCGCCTCCCGGCCCCGAGCCACACCGGCGCCTGCGCGTCCGCACTCTTCCGCCGCCGCCCGGCGCGTCAGCGCGCGATGAGGGTTAGCTCCGTCTCAGCCCCGCGCCCCACCCCGGGCGCACGAGGCCTCCACAGCGGCTGCGCGGCCCGGCCGAGAGCGTGCTGTTTCTACTACGGCTGCGCGAGTCTGGGTCGGGCCCGCCAGTGGACTGTCAAGTACCCTCCGGGCGTTTCTGCATCCTACGCTTTTTCTTGGGGCTTCCAGTCAGTTTCCTGGAAGTCGTTTTGCCGTCCGTCACCAGTACTAAACTTTCCTTCACTGCTTTGAGGGGCGGGAGACCCGCCTCTTGACGGACACCTCACTTCAGAAGTCGACATTAAAGGCTTATGACGGATTCGGGAGGCTGGCGACGCCGGGTCCTGTTACCCTCACTGGCCCTCAGTTCACGTTCCACAGGAAGATGTTCGCCTGGTTCATGGCTCGCGTGGATGTTCCAGAAACCCAGAACAGGAAAAGCCTCCTGAGTGCAGCCGTGTAACTATTACCTTGCTAGAGCTGGCTGCGGCCACACGAGTTAAAACCCACGCCTGACCCAGAATCTTGAATCTCACAGCCCAAGACCTCTGACGAAGACCTCCTTAGGGAGAAGAGGGGCTTGTTCTCAGAAGATGTTTAGCTCTACCTCAGGTTGTAACTAACAGAGTACCTGAAAAGAAGGAAGGCCAGGGATGAGAGGATGCTCTTGAAGTGCCACCTGCCAATGCGGCTGCCCTGGTTGACTTTCCAGAACCTGCCCTTGGGTGTGCAGCTGGAGGGCCGTGGAGAGCCTCAGGTGTCTGCCTCCAACAGTAAGTGTTGACTTACTGGTACATGAGGGCAGGGAACAGCAGCTGTAGCACCAGCCTCAGCTCACCCTGCTGGGTGTCTCCATAAAGTGCAGGCCATGTTCTTTCACCTCCAGGCCTTTGCATGTTGTGTTCGCTCTGCCTGGAACTCTTCCACTGTATTAGTTCCCTGTTGCTGCTTTAACAAATTATCACCAACTTGGTAGCTTAAAAAAACACATTATCATAGAGGTCTGTAGCGTGGATGTTCAACATGGGTCTCACTGGAATAAGTGTTAGCAGGGTCACATTCCTTTCTGGAGGCTGTAGGGGAGAAGCCTTTTCCAGCTTCTGGAAGCTGCCACATTCTGTGGCTCATGGTCCTCTTCCTCCATCTTCAAAGCTAGCCGTGTTTCATCTTTGTGAATGATCCTCCATAGTCACATCTCTCTCAAACCACAGCTGGGAAGGGTTCTCTGCTTTTAAGGACCTATCTTAGTTATCTAGTGCTGCTGTAACAGAAATACCACAAGTGGATGACTTTAGCAAAGAGAAATTTACTCTCACACAGTTGAGTAGGCTAGAAGTCCGAATTCAGGGTGTCAGCCCTAGGGGAAGGCTTTCTCTTTCTTTTGGCTCTGGGGGAAGGTCCTTGTCATCAGTCTTCCCCTGGTCTAGGAGCTTCTCAGCACAGGGATCCTGCGTCCAAAGTACATGCTCCCCTCCTGGCTCTTCTTTCTTGGTGCTGATGATGTCTCTCTCCTCTCTGATTCTCTTTTATATCTCAAAAGAGATTGACTCAAGATACAACCTTATCCTGTAGATTATGCCATGCTCCATTAACATAACTGCCTCTGATCCTGCTTCATTAACTCATAGAGATTAGGATTTATAACACATAGGATAATTACATGAGATAACAAAATGGAGGGCAACGGAACAATACTGGGTATCATGGCCTAGCCAAGTTGCCACACATTTTGGGGGGACACAATTCAATCTATAATATTCCATACTTTGGCCCCCCAAAACTTCATGCCCTTACCACATGTAAAACACATTTACCCCATCATATCGTCCCAAAAGTCTTAACTCCAAGTGCAAATTCCATCCTGGGGCAAAATCCCTCTTCATCTTTGAAATCTAGAATACAAATTTCAAAAGTACAATGGTGGAACAGGCACAAGGTAGAAATTTCTATAAAAATGGGAGAAATTGGAGGGAAAGGGTTGATGGGCACCAACCAAGTCAATAAACCCAGCAGAACAATTTATAATAAACTCTCAAGGCTTGAAAATAATCCTCTGTTCTCTGACACCATCTAGGCAATGGACCTGCCCCCAGGCTCTGGGTGTTGGCCACACTCTGGATTCTGGGTGGAGGCCCCTCAGCCCTGGGCTTCAGCTCTGCCTTCCAGGCCCACTGGGATGGCAACTCTGCTCCCTCAGCTTTGGGCAGCCCTATTTTCCTAGACTGTATGAGTGCAAGCCTACCCCCTCAGCCGCAGCAGGCCCATTCTTCTGCCCTTTAGGCATGGCAGCCCTGCCCACGCAGTTTTGGGCAGCGGATCCAGCCCCCTCCCACTGGCACTCGTGAAAGGCAGCCCCACACTCAGGAACTAAGTAGGTGAAGACCTGACTCTTTAAAACCTAGGAGGCCATGACCCCACCCTTTGAGACTGAAGCAGCTCTGCTTTTGCCCCTCACCTCTTCTGCTTCCTGGTTCCTTGGCCTGTCAGGCCCTCAGCCCCTCAGGCTTCTTGGGCTGGCCCAGCATCTGCCCTGCTCAGGCAAGTGTTCCAAAGCTCTTTAGCTCTACTGATAAGTGCCTGGAGGCACCCCACTCCACCAGGAAGCCTCCTACCTGAAGGCACTCAGCTCTCTTGCTCCGTGGGCTGGCTCCCAAGCTGTATCACGCTGGTCCCCTGTTTCTGTTGCCACCATTTCTCTACCGTTGCTTCTCATTGTCTGCTCCATCTGTGGTGTTACAGCTCTTCTCACTTCCTTCTGAGCCCTCACCAGAATTGTCATTGCTGTCCATGATTTCACTAACAATCTCTTCAAGGCAATCTAGGTTTTACAATTAAAAAAAAAAACAAAAAAAAACCATTGCCATCAAGTGGATTCCGACTCATAGTGGCCTTAAAAGTCTTGCAGCCTCTACCCATTACTCAATTCCAAAACCACTTTCACATTTTAGGTATCTGTTAGAGCAGCACCCCACTCCCGGTATGAAATTATGTCTTAGTTATCTAATGCTGCTATAACAGAAATACCACAAGAGAGTGGCTTTAATGAAGAAAAACTTTTTTTCTTACAATTTAGAAGGCCAGAAGTCCAAATTCAGGACACTAGCTCCAGGGGAAGGCTTCTTCTCTCCGTTGGCTCTGTGAGAAGGTCTTTGTCATCAATCTTCCCCGGTCTAGGAACTTCTCAGCGCAGGGATCCCAGGTCCAAAGGATATGCTCCACTTTGCTCTTGGCTCTTCTTTCTTCTTCGTAATAATGAGGTCCCTTTCCTCTCTGCTCAATTCTTTTGTATCTCAAAAGAGATTGACTCAAGATTCAACATAATCCTGTAGATTGTGTCCTACCTCATTAACATAAATGCCTCTAATCCTGCCTTGTTAACATCATAGAGATTAGGATTTGCAACACATAGGGTAATTACATCAGGTAACAAAACAGAGTACAACCACACGATACTGGGAATCATGGCCTAGCCAAGTTGACATACATTTTTTGGGGGGGCACAATTCAATCCATAACAGGACCCATGTGGTTACACTGGACCCACCCAGGTAATCCCAGATAAACTTTCCCATCTCAAAATCCTTAACCTTAATTGTAACTGCAAAAGTTCCGTTTGCCATGTAAGGTAATACACGCATAGGTTCCAGAGATTAGGGCGTGGATATCTATGGGGACCATTATTCTGTCTAGGAGCCCTGGTGGTGCAGTGGTTAAGCATTCGGCTGCTAACCAAAATGTCAGCGACTCGAACCCACCAACCGCTTTACTGGAAAAAGATGTGGCAGTCTGCTCCCATAAAGATGTACAGCCTTAGAAACCCTATGGACAGTTCTACTCTGTTCTATAGGGTCGCTACAAGTCAGAATTGACTTGACGGCAATGAGTATGGGTTATGTACAGTTTAAGAAACAATAATATAACCAATGCCAGGTATGCACAACCCAGCTTAAGAAACAGAGCATACCAGCACCTTTGAAGCTTCCTGTGTGCCCAGACCTGCTAGCATCCTCCCACCACAGAAGTAGTGAATTCATATTAATCACCCGTCTGGTTTTTAGAGAAGGGCTCACTTAAGAAGCCATGTTTGAGTTGAATGTTATAAGTAACCCACCCTGTGAAATGATAGGGTAGAGGCTCTGAGGTTGGATTAAGCTGGAAACATTTTAGGTACAGCTAGAGGGCCTGTGTGACTAGAAAACATCCTAAGTGTGAGGGGGGACAGGGGGACATTATCTGGGGCCAACTAGATCATGGAGGCCATAGTAAAGAATTTGAATCTTATTCTAAGACCCAGGGGAAGCTGTTGAAACGTTATTAAGAGAACAAAAATATGATTAAGACACTTTAATATAAACCCATGATATATCTGATCCTGGAATATACCCTGTGGATTTAAGGTTACCTCAGGAAAGTAATAAAAGTGAAATATTATTTACCAAAAAACTAGAAACTTCCTCCTAAGGCAGTGCCTGGCTTTCATTGGGTTTCTGCTATGTATGAAGCATTATGCTAGTTACCGTGAAGGTGGAATTCAAGGAAATACAGGTCCTTACTTTCAGGGAGCTTAGAAGCTGGGAGTAGCTCCCCCTGATTGGATACCTGTTTTATGCCAAGTGCTATGGTAGGTAATGGAGATGCTTTTTCTCATTTAATCCTTAAAACAGCATTATGAGATAGGTATATTAGTATGCTTTGTTGTTGTTATTAAGTGTCATTGAGTTGATTCCAACTCATAGCAACCCATGTGACAGAGTAGAACTGACACATAGGGTTTCCTAGGCTGTCGTCTTTACAGTCTCTATGAGTCAGAATTGACTTGCCGGCAACGGGTTTGGTTTTTTGTTTCGAACCTTTACAGGAGCAGATTCCCAGGTCTTTCTCCCACGGAGCCGCTGGGTGAGTTCAAACTGCCAACCTTTAGGTTAGCAGACATTCAGGTGTAGGTTTAGGTTAGCATAACCACTGTGCCAGCAGGGCTCCTTAGAAAAGGGAGGAGTGACATTCAGACAGCCAAGGCAAGTAATCTGTGCAAAAATCCCTTTTTGGCAGAGCCAAGTTTCAATCATGTGCGGTAAAGAATTTAATTTTCCTAAAAGAATTTGATCTTTGTCCTTGATTCCTGACAGAGAGCCTCTAAAATGCAGGGATAGAAGTGTCATTGAGGAGGCCCCTGGACTACACCTGAGGGTTTATTTGAATAAGGTGCCTCTTGGGTGGCAGCTGGCCAGGCCAGAAAAAGCACCTAGCCATGTCAGGCAACCTTAGAGGAGGGGGACATGAAGTCAATCAATCATGGCTATGGAATGGGGCCCCAGTAAAGGTTCTTGATGTGGAAGTTACGTGGGCTTCCTGGTTGTGAAAGCCAAGGCATGTGGAAGGGTAGTGTCTTAGGCTGACTTCTCTAGAGAAGCAAAACCAGTAAAGTGTATATATAGAGAGAGATTTATATCAAGGAAATGGCTCACGAGGTTGTAGAAGCTGGAACATCCCAAGTCCGTGGGTCAAGATAGAGGCTTCTCCTGATTCACATAGCTGAAGGGGCTGGTGAACCCAAGATCCACAGGTTGGAGAGCAGGGCTGTTGCTCACAGGCTGTGAAGATCGATGAATTGGAAGATCGGCAGGCAAGACTGCAAGTAAGTTGCTAGCTCAAGTCCCAAGAATTGGAGGTGAGACAAACAGGAGCCAGCTGCAGGATCCAGAATGAGCAAAAGCCCCTGAGCCCTACTTGAAAGTCTGCTCATACTCCATGTAGGCCACATGCCCAAGGAAACTCCCTTTCAACTGATTGACTACTCAAAGCAGATCCCATCATGGGGTAATCACATATCAGATCTCAACAGGGAAGGGACCACAACATTATATGACTGACAAAACACTGAGAATCATGGCCCAGCCCAAGCTGACACACAATCTTAACCATCACAGGTAGCGTTGGAGTTCCACAATGGGAACCCTCCCAGACCTTGGCTTATGTGTCCCTTCATTTGTATAATTTTTGGGAGAATAAAACTGTATTCTTAAGTGTAGGACTTCCTGTGAGTTGTAGTGAATTATCTAACTCAAGAGAGTAATGGGAGCCAACAGTTCAGAAGTGAGGGGGCCATGGGCTTAAGGCTGGCATCCTTAGGGGGCATTGGGAAACTCCCAAATTTGTGGGCATCAGGTCAGAAGTAATGGGGTCATGGGGACTCCAAGCTTGTGGCTGGCATCTGAGGTTTTGGCTGACTTGGCAGTATGGAAGACTGTGCACTTTGACTAGTGAGGCTGGACCTAGCTCCAGTTGGTTAGGGTCAGAGGAAGAAGTGCTGCTTGTGCAGCTGGTGTCCGAACAGAAGTGGAACAGAATTGATAATAACTTGATTTGGATTGATGAACACATTTGGTATAAAAGATGACACTTGATTTCCTAGTGCCAGGCTTTAAGAAGTTCAGAGTCTGGTCTTTACAGTACACTGGCTTTTTTCTAGGTAAAAATAAAGTTGAAGTATGCAGACATCGTTAAGACAAGTAGTTGTTCCAATTTTGGAAAGGGGGATTATGGTCAAAATTTAGACTCTATTTAAATAATAGTGAAATGACAGACTTTAATGTGTTACCCCTGAATATTAGAATTAGGGGATGTACTTTAAGGTTGAAGGAGGTGATGTTATTAAGATAAGTGACAAATTTATATAATAAGTAGTGAGTTTGTCATAATTTCTCCCAAAATGTTATGCAGGCTGAAAATACGGTTTTCATAATATTGTGGATAAATTTGTGGAGAGACTTTATCAGGCATTAAGAAAAATTCGGATGTTTTGGAGCATTTCTCTAACTTTTGAAGTCTTCCTATGAAGTGTTCACTGATTCCATTGTCTGCATAGCACAGTTCTGCTCACAGTTAGTACTCAAAATGTTTGTAAAATAAATGGAGAGACAATGTGCTGGATGATTAATATGAATCATTAACTTAAAATGATTTATATTTAAAAACTCAATTGAGAACCATAAGGCTAGATTAAGAAACTAACCAGTTTAAATGTGTTTATTGAGAGAGTGAACATCCTCATTCAAAATTAGCTAGATTGGTAGAAAACATGAATTTATATTACTAAATTAAATAAAAGGTATATTTTAATTGACACTGTGTTTACTTACAGGATAAAAATGACAAAATGACAGGGAACTATGAAGAAATTGGAGAGTAGGAAAGACACAAACTAAGAGCTGAAAATGATAAAGAAGGTCATATAAAGAAAAAGACGATACAAATGAAAAAAGACTAATGGATTAGTATCTCCATTGTGTGGCATTTTCTTGTATTACAGCTAAAAATGTTGACTCCTCTGGTACATTTTTGTAAATATATAACATATTAGTAATTGTCTCTGGATATAGAAAAGACAATCTCTTTTTAAGTCTAAAGTTTTTTGTCCCTTGTTCGAACTTTCAACCCTCAACAAAGGTAATCTTTACACTCAGGATGTCCAATTGAATTTAATTCTACAAGCCTCATATAGCCACCAGTCTCATTACTCCCCTTATGTGTAGCTCTGGAACAAAAAAAGTCTCTGCTCATTGCAGTAATAATAGTGGTAAATTTTACTAAGGCAAACAAAAAGATTCTGAACATGAGTGAGTAGAGTGGAGCACTTTATACACTGTAGTACAACTGTCAACCAAGAACCTGTGAATATTGTTGCTGTGTGCTGTGGAGTCAGTTCTAACTCACAGTGACCCTTTAGGACAGAGAAGAACTGCCCCATAGGGTTTCTTAGGCTATAATCTTTTATGAGGAGCCCTGGTGGCTCAGTGGTTAAGTGCTTGGCTGCCAACCCAAAGACCAGTGGTTTGAACCAGGCACTCCATGGGACAAAGACCTGGTGATACCCTGTGGAGCAGTTCTGCTCTGTCCTACAGGATTGCTCTGAGTCAGAATCGACTCATTGGCAACTGGGACAAATATTTTATGGGAGCAGTTCACCAGGTCTTTTTTCTCATGGAGCTGCTGGTGGGTTTAAACCGCCAACCTTTTGGTTAGGAACCCAGTGCTTAACCATTGTGCCACCAGGGCTCCTTTTTAAATATTCAAACCCAACCGACTGCCACTGAGTCTATTCCAACTCAAAGCGACCCTATAGGGACAGAGTAGAACTGCCCTGTAGGGTTTCCAAGGAGAGGCTGGTGGATTCGAACTGCTGACCTTTTGGTTAGCAGCCGTAGCTCTTAACCACTACACCACCTTAAATATTAGGTAAACGGTCCTTTAAATATTGTCGTTGAACTTGGCCTCGGTCTTTTTTTTTTTCTCCCCTAAAGCAGGGGTCCTTAATGTGGGATCTAAAGGTGGCACTTTGGGGGAGTTAATGAGTCATAGAAATTATACATGTAATTTCATGTTTATGTACACTTTTGGGGAAGAGAGATCTGTAATTTTTTTTTTGCTTTGTTTACTCTTCATTTTGCTATCCATTTTTAAATATCTTCTTTCCATTCCAGAAACATCTTGATTGTGAATATTTCTATGAAAACTAGAAATATTCCCAAGAATGCTTTTATTTTGTCAAATATCAGGACGTGTTGTACCATTGTGGGAGAGACAGGATTGGGGTTTGGAGTAGAAAGATCTGGGCTTGTATCCTGACTCTGCCACTTGCTCGTTGTGTACCTTGAGTAAGTAACTGAATCTCTCAGAAACACAATTTACTCATCTGTGAAAGGAGACTACTAATATTTACAGCATAGATTTGTTGTGAAGAATAAAAGATATGAAGTATACAAAGCACCTATCTTACACATTACCTAATATGTAATAGTGGGTGTTAAGTGATTGGGAACCATTTAAAAGCATACACTTCCGGAGTAGAAACAGTAATTTAAATTAAGTCGTAATTATATTCCTCCCTTTCCTTCCCTCCCACCGTCCCTAGAGGTAACCACTATCATAAATGACTATTCATCGTTCTAATGCATGAATAAGAATGTGTATATGTATATATGCATTCATATATGTATCCATATATAGTTATAATGATTTTATCCTTCCACCTGCAGTGCATAATATGGAATTGCTGTTCCTCTGTATCCTTACCAACATTTCATATTGTCAGGATTTTAAAATTTTGCCAGGTTACTGTTTTAAAATGCTATTTCATGTATTCAATTTACATTTCCATTATCATAGGTTTACTGGCCATGTTCTTATACTTTGCCTGTTCTTATTCTTTGCACATTTTTCTATGTTTTTTCTATTTTTAGGAGAAATATAACATTCTAGATTTAAATTCTATGTTGATTATGAGAACTTTAAATATTTCTACTCTGTCTGTGGATTGTTTTGTCATTTTGCTTATGGCAGGGTTTCTGAACTTCCATAACTTGGGGCCAGATAATTCTTTGTTATGGGCGGCTGTTTTGTGCATTTTAGGATGTTTAGCAGTATCAAAAATGTCTCCAGACATTAAAGGGCAAAATTGCCCCCAGTTGAGAACACTGTAAACCACAGTTGGTTTATAGTGATTCTGTTGTTCAGTTACTTAGTTTTTAATTAAAAAAATGTATCTCTCACTAACATTTAAGAAGATTTTATTATATGCCAAGCCCTAAATGTTTCACATGAACTAATTCTAACCCTAACTTTTTTAATCATCACAGCAACATATGCGGTAAATACTATTATCACCCCTGTTTTATAGAGGAGAAACCTTCTTTATGATGTCATCTAATGTGCACAAGATGGTAATCAACTTTACCGAGATAGAATTTACATACAATTAAATGTACCCATTTTAAGTGTAAAGTTTGAAGAGTTTTGTCCAGTGAATATACCTGGTAATACTCACCATCAAGATATATGACATTTCCCTTACTCTAAAAGATATCATTGTGCCCCTTTGCTTTTAATCCCCCTACACTTTACAGCCCCAGGCAGGCACTGAACTGCTTTCTGTGACTGTAAATTAGACTTCTGTTTTCTAGAGTTTCCTGTCACTGAATCATTGTATCTAGCTTCTTTTACTCAGCATAATGTTTTTGAGAGTCATCAGTGTTTTTGTGTGTATCAGTAGTTCAATCCTTTTCATTGTTGAGTGGTATTCCTTTGTGTGCGTATACCAAATTTTTTTATCCATTTACCTTTTGATGGGCATTCAAGTTGTTTCCAGTTTTGTCCATTATAAATAAAACTTCTATGAATATTTGAGTTACAAGTCTTTCTATGGATATATGTTTCCACTTCTTGGGAAAATTTCTCTTGGATTACAAGATAAGTGCACTTTTACCTCTAGGAGAAACTGCCAAACAGATTTGCAAAGTAGCTTTATAGTTTTCCATTCGCACCAGCAATGCATGAGAGTTCCATTTACTCCACATCCCCATTAACATATTTTGGCCATTCTAGTGGATGTGTAGTGTTATCTCATTGTAGATCAATTTGCATTTCTCTGAATATTAATGATGTTGAACAGTTTTTCACGGCTTATTAGTCATTTGTACATGTTCTTCTGTGAAGTGTCGGTTTAAATCTTTTGCCCACTTCTAAATTGGTGTGTCTTATTGAGTTGTAAAGTTCTTTATATATCCTGGATATAAATCCTTTGCCAGATGTATGTGTTACAAATATTTTTTCTCAGTCAGTGCCTTACTTTTTATTTTCTAAGTATCTTTCAAACAGCAAAATTTTCAATTCTGATGAAGTCTAGCTTACAATTTTTTATAGTTCATGCTTTTTGTGCCCTAAGAATCAAAGTCAAAAAGATTGTATTTTACTATGTTTTCTTCTAGAAGTTTTGAAACTAGATTTTACGTTTAGATCTATGATCCATTTCAGATTACTTTTCGTGTATGTATGAGTTAAGGATCAAGGTTCATTTTTTTGCATATGGATATCCAGTTGTTGTGTTCCCAGTTATTGAAAAGACTTTTCCTTTACCCATTTGTTGTAATCTTTATTTCAACGTAAAGATGTTGGTTGAAATGGATTACTATTGGCCATTTTGAATTGGGCACTCATATGGTCTGCTACACCAGCAATGAAAAATTGAAGAGGAATGGAGTCGCATTCATTGTCAAAAAGAACATTTCAAGATCTATCCTGAAGTAAAACACTGTCAGTGATAGGTTAATATTGATACACCTACAAGGAAGACCAGTTAATGTGACTATTCCTTAAATTTACACACCAAGCACTAAGGCCAAATATGAAGAAACTGAAGATTTTTACCAACTTATGCAGTCTGAAATTGATCAAACTTGCAATCAAGATGCATTGATAATTACTGGTGATTGAAATATAGAAGTTGGAAACGAAGAAGGCTAGGTGGTTGGAAAATAAGGCCTTGGTGATAGAAATGGTGCCACAGATTGCATGATAGAATTTTGCAAGACCAATGACTTCTTCATTGCAAATAGCTTTTTTTCAACAACATAAACAGCAACTATACATGTGAACCTCACTGGATGGAATACACAGTTGATATGTGGAAAGAAATGATGGAGAAGCTCAATATCATCAGTCAGAACAAGGCCAGGGGCCAAATGTGGAACAGACCATCAATTGCTCATATGCAAGTTCAAGTTGAAGCTGAAGAAAATTAGAAGAAGTCCACGAGAGCCAAAGTATCACCTTGATTATATTCCACCTGAATTTAGAGACCATCTCAAGAATAGATTTGATGCATTGAACACTAATGACCAAAGACCAGACGAGTTTGGAATAACATCAAGAACATCATACGTGAAGAAAGCAAAAGGTCATAAAAAGACAGGAAAAGACCAAAATGCATCTCAGAAGAGATTCTGAAACTTACTTTTGAACATAGAGTAGCTAAAGCAAATGGAAGAATGATGAAGTAAAATAGCTAAACAGAAGATTTCACAGGGCGGCTAGAGAAGACAAAGTAAAGTGTTATAATGAAATGTGCAGAGACCTAGAGGTAGAAAACCAAAAGGGAAGAACACGCTCGGCATTTCTCAAGCTGAAAGAATTGAAGGAAAAATTCAAGCCTCAAATTGCAATGTTGAAGGATTCTGTGGGCAAAATATTGAATGATGCAGGAAGCATCAAAAAAAGATGAAAGGAATACACAGAGCACTGTCCCCAAAGAATTAGTCAACATTCAGCCAGTTCAGGAAATAGCATATCATCAAGAACCAGTGGTATTGAAGGAAGAAGTCAAAGCTACACTGAAAACACTGGCGAAAAACAAGACTCCAGGAGCTGACAGAATTCCAGTTAAGATGTTTCAACAAACAGATGTAGCGCTGGAAGCGCTCTCGTCTATGCCAGTAAATTTGGAAGACAGCTACTTGGCTAACCAACTAGAAGAGATCCATACTGGGCCCATTCCAAAGAAAAGTAATCCAACAGAATAGGTAAATTATTGAGCAATATCATTAATATCACATGCAAGTAAAATTATGCTGAAGATAATTCAAAAATAATTGCAGTAGTACGTTGACAGGGAACTGCCAGAAATTCAAACTGGATTCAGAAGAGGACGTGGATGAGGGATATCATTGCTGATGTCAGATGGATCTTGGCTGAAAGCAGAGAATACCAGAGAGGTGAACCTGTGTTTTATTGACTATGCAAAGGCATTTGACTATGTGGATCATGGCAAATCATGGATAACGTTGGGAAGGATGGGAATTCCAGAACCCTTAATTGTGCTCACGAGGAACCTGTACATAGACAAAGAGGCAGTCATTCAAATAGAACAAGGGGATACCATGTGATGTAAAATCAGGAAAAGTGTGCGTCAGTGTTGTATGCTTTTGCCATACTTACTCAATCTGTATGCTAAGCAAATAATCTGAGAAGCTGGACTACATGAAGAAGAACAGGGCATCAAGATTGGAGGAAGACTCGTTAACAACCTGTGATATACAGATAACACAACTTTGCTTGCTGAAAGCAAAAAGGATTTGAAGCACTTACTGATAAAAATCAAAGACTACAGCCTTCAGTATGGATTACACCTCAACGTAAAGAAAACAAAAATACTCACAACTGGACCAATAAGCAGCATCATGAAAAACGGAAAAAAGATAGAAGTTGTGAAGGATTTCGTTTTACTTGGGTTCACAATCAGTGTCCATGGAAGCGGCAGTGAAGAAAACCAATGATGTATTGGGCAAATCTGCTGCAAAAGACCTCTTTCAAGTGTTAAAAAGCAAAGATGTCACCCTGAGGACTATAGTGCGCCTGACCTAAGCCATGGTACTTTCAGTCGCCTCATATGCATGTGAAAGCTGGACAATGAGTAAGGAAGACTGAAGAATTGATGACTTTGAATTGTGGTGTTGGCAAAGAGTATTGAATAAGGAAAAAATCTATCTTGGAAGAAGTACAGCCAGAATGCTCCTTAGAAGTGAGGATGGTGAAAATTCGTCTCACTTAGGACACGTTATCAGGAGAGACCAGTCCCTAGAGAAGGACATCATGCTTGATAAAATAGAGAATCATCGAAATAGAGAATGACCCTCAACAAGATGGACTGACACAATAGCTGCAAGGATGGGCTCAAGCATAACAACAATTGTGAGGATGGCACAGGCCCGGGCAGTGTTTTATTCTGTTGTACATATTGTCACTGTGAGTCAGAACTGACTCGATAGCACCTAACAACAAAAACATTTGTTGAAAATCAATTGACCATATATATTGAGTGTATTTCTGGGCTCTTTGTTCTGCTTCATTGATTACTATGTTTATCATTATGCTAATACCACTGTGGTAAAAGACCTAGTTTTACCCTAAGTAAGGGGCCTTTGTCCTTGGCTTTAGCGAAGTAACCATTGGAGTAATTGGAGTACCTTAGTCTGAGATTTCCAGGCCACACCTGAGAATTTATTCTGGCCAATGGGGGCCGGTCATATCAGAAAAGACTAACTTGTGAGGCTGATACCAACTAGGCTCAGAGGCATGATTTATCCTATCATGCAGGACTGGCCAATAAAAGCCCTGAACATGAATAGGATTTGGAAAGCATCCTGGTTGTTGAGAACATCTGCTCTCGGGAGGGTAGCGAGTCCCTAGGGACATGGAAGCTTTGCATTGATAACACTCCCAGACCTCGCCCTATATGTCTCTTAGTTTATATCCTTTTTGGCTATAATAAATTTGTAGTCGTAAGTATGGTATACTCTGTGAATTCTGTTAGTTCCAGCTAATTACTGTACCCAAAGAGGTAGTAGGAGCCAGTAGGTCAGAAAATAAGCATGCCAAGTGGACGCCCAAGCTTGCAGCTGGCATTCTGAAGGGGTAGTGGGAAATCAGCACCAAATTTGTGGTCAGCAAGTCAGAATGTTGTGGTGTTGTGTAGGCTCCCCAAACTTGTGGCTGGTGTCTGCCTGTTTAGCAATCAGAAGGACTGTGTCCTTTTAATTTGTGGGTCAGAGAGAGAGTGCCACTTGGACAGCTGGCAATGAGGCTGGAGAAGTGGGAATATGAGAATTGGATCAATCTCCACATTTTGGGGATTGGATTCATGCTGATCCTTACCATGCATCCACATTGTTTTCATTACTGTAGCTTTATAGTAAGTCTTGAAATCAGGTAGTTTAATTCCTCCAACTTCCTTTTCAAAATAGCTTTTAGCTACTCCAGTTTTTTTGCATTTCCAGAATCATTTAAAATAATCTAGTTAATTGATACAAGACAAGTCTGTTGGGATATTTGTGGGAATTTATTTCAATCTATAAAACAGTTTGGTGAAGAATTGACATCTTAACAATTTTGAATCTTCATGATTCTTAGTTTATTTACATCTTTCATGTTTCTCTGCAGTGTTTTGTAGCTTACAGAGAGTACAAACTTTACAAATACTTTTTTATATTTATCCTTAAGTATTTGATGTTTTTTGGAGCCCTGGTGGTGCAGTGGTTAAGAACTCAGCTGCTAACCAAAAGGTCGGCAGTTTGAATCTATCAGCCACTCCTTGGAAACCCTATGGGGCAATTCTGCTCTGTCCTATAGGGTTGCTATGAGTTGGAATCAACTCAATAGCAACGGGGTTTTTTTTATTTCATGTTTTGAGATGCTATTATAAATCTTTTTTTTTAATTTTCAAGTCCCTGCCTAATTACTTTTGGTTCAAATTGTTCTGTTAACTCTTGGTGGAAACTTGTTGATTTTAGACTTTCTTTTTTTTAAAATAAAACATTTAAAACTATACATTTACCTCTAAGCAGTGTTTTAGCTGCCTTACACATTTTTTAAAATATGTTTTCATTCAGTTCAAAATACTTTCTATGATTTTTTTTTTTTTTTTTTTTTACCATTGGACTACTTAGACATGTAGTTTCCAACTATTTGGGTATTTTCCATGTATCTTTCTGATGTTACTTCCTATTTATTTTGATTTTAGTCCAAGGATATCCTCTGTATGATTTCAGGCCTTTCAAATTTATTGAGTCTTGTATTATGGCCCAATTTTGTAGTTTTTGCTTTCTGTTAATTCGAAGTTTTATTAGTAGATGCACACACCTTTAGGATTGTTATGTCTTCTTGATGAATGAATTGTTCCCTTTATCATTATGAAATGCCTGTCTTTATCCTTGATAATACTCCTTGTTTCAAAGTCTACTTTGCTTGATATTAACATAGCCATTCCAGCTTTCTTATAATTTATGTTTGCATGGTATCTTCTTACTGCTTTTAACCTTTCTGTGCCATTGTACAGTGTATAGTTGGGTCTTACTGTTTAATCCAGTCTGACAAGTTCTGCCTTTTAACTGGAATAATTATAAAAATGGTTGAGTTTACGTCTGTCAACTTTATGTTTCACTGTTTTCTCTAGTGTTTACGATACACTTCTTTAACTTACCACAGTCTGCCTTCAAATATTATAACACTTCATATAAAATGAAAGAACTGTACCAGGGTCTATTTCTATCTCCTTCTTCCTATCCTTTGGGCTGTTGTTGTCATACATTGTACTTCTACATATATTATAAATCTCATTATACCCCGTTGCTGTCGAGTCAATTCTGACTCATAGCAACCCTATAGGACAGAGTAGAACTGCCCCATAGGGTTCCAAGGAGTGGCTTGTGGATTCTAACTGCCAGCCTTTTTGGTTAGCAGGCAAGCTCTTAACCACTGCACCACCAGGTCTCCAGAACCTCATTATACATCATTATTAATTTTGCTTTAAAATAATCAGTTACCTTTTCAAGAAATTAAAAATGAGAAAAAAAAAGGACTTTATACATATCATTGCCATCTCACTGACATTTATTGACTACCTACTACATACTCAGTTCTGTTCTAAGAAATGCTTTGCATGATTTAACACATTACTGTATTTAACACAGAGGTAGGTATCACTACGTAATAACGAACCTAATGTTAGTCAACTATCCAGGATGTGAACCCAGGCAGTCTGGTATCAGAGCCTGAGTTTTTTAACCACGATTCTATAAACCAAACCCATTGCTGTTGAGTCGATTCTGGCTCATAGTGACCCTATACTGCCTCTCTAAATTGTCTGTGACCTCCAGTATTGTTTCAAATAGAAGATACAAAAATAGGCATACTTGTTTTCATTTTGACTTTACTAAGACTGCTTCAACAGTCTTAATTATTAAATATGTTTGCTGTAGGTATTTAATAGCTGCTCTTTATCAGGTTAAGGGTGTCCTTTTCCTAGTTAAGAATTTTTATCAAGATTTTATGTTGATTTTGTAGATTTGTTATCTCTATCTTTTGAGGTAATTGTGTTTTCTCTCCTTTATTCTGTTAATATAATGTATTCTATTACAGGAGAAACAGTTAATCTCATGATTTATCTTATTATTTATTGTTATTTTTATTTTATCTTTGTCAGATGTGATTTAAAGATAGGTTTGCTCAATAGTTTTTATTGTTATTCTTGTTAGTTGCTGTCTAGTCAGCTCTGACTCATGATGACCCTGTGTGTGTCAGAGTAGAACTGTGCTCCATAGGATTTTCAAGGTTGTGACCTTTTGGAAGCAGACCACCAGGCCTCTCTTCTGAGGAGCCCCTGGATGGGCTCTAACTGCCAACCTTTCAGCTAATAGTCGAGCACTTAACCATCTGCCCCGCTCAGGCACTCTTGCTCAGTAGTTTATGAAATCTAAATTATAAAGTTAAGAGATAATTTTAGCTAGTATGGATTTTTATTTTAAATAGTAAACTAATGACTTATTAATTAAATGACTTAAAATGAAGATAACCTCTACTATTATATATAATTATTTTCACCAAAGACATTTTCTTAAAGTACTTACTTATTTTTTAATAGATAATACAATCACATGGTTCAAAATATACAAAAGCATGTATACCTCTCCAAAACCAATGTTATCAATTTCTGTTTATAGTTCTGGAGATATTTTCCATATATAAGCAAATATATCCCCCCCCCTTTTATGCAAAGGATAGTATGTACACCTTTATGCATCTTGCTTTTTCCTCACTAACTTTATCTTGCAAAAGAGATGTATGTATGAGATTGGGTTCAATCAGGGAAATGGAGATAGTCTGTGTGTTATGACACGTTTAGGATTTATCAGATGAATTGACCTTACTCAGTTGTAGGAGTTGCTGGAGAAATAAAGGTCCAGAAGGAAGAGCTGGAGAATAAGAGGAGTCACTGAACAGTCTTTCTGAAAGACTGGTGTGGTGGACAAGTCAACACTTGCAGGAAATTCTGAGAAACCAAGCTTATCCAGTTGCTGAAGTGGGAGAGGTCTATGGAAAACTGTTGCCTCATGTAGTTACTGCCTCTGTGGGTCTGCAGCCAAGGATCTGGTAGTGAGCCTGGGGCTGCTGAGAGCAGTTCAGCAGAGTCAGATGTCAGAAAGAAGAGCTGGACCCGGAATGGAAGAGAGCGTAAAACCAAACACCAAACCCATTGCTGTCGAGTTGACTCCGACTCATTGCAACCCCATGTGTTATAGAGTAAAACTGCTCCATAGGGTTTTCTTGGCTGTAATCTTAAATGGAACATAGAATGTTCTATGTAGAACATAGAAAGTATTCTATACAACATAGAAAGTATTAATCTAGGAAAATTGGAAGTTGTCAAGAAGGAAATGGAACACATAAACATAGGTATCCTAGGCATTTGTGAGCTGAAAGGGACTTGTATTGGCCATTTTGAATCAGACAATATTATGGTCTACTATGCAGATAATGATAAATTGAAGAGGAATGGTGTCACATTTATTCATTGTCAAAAAGAACATTTCAAGGTTTATCCTGAAGTACAACACTGTCAGTGATAAGATAATATCCATGTGACTACAAGGAAGACCAGTTAATACAACTGTTATTCAAGTTTATGCAGCAGCCACTAAGGCCATAGCTGAAGAAATTGAAGATTTTTACCAACTTCTGCAGTCTGAAATTGATCAAATATGCAATCAAGATGCATTGATAACTACTGGTGATTGGAATGCAGAAGTTGGAAACAAAGAAAAAGGATAAGTAGTTAGAAAATATAGTCTTGGTGATAGACAACATGCTGGAGATTGCATGATAGACTTTTGCAAGACCAGTGACTTCTTCATTGCAAGTATCTTTTTTCACCAACATAAACGGCGAATATACACGTGGACCTCACCAGATGGAATACACAGGAATCAAACCAACTACATCTGTAGAAAGAGATGATGGAAAAGCTCAATATCATCAATCAGAACAAGGCCAGGGGCCAACTGTGGAAAAGACCATCAATTGCTCATATGGAAGCTCAAGTTGAAGCTGAAGAAAGTTAGAACAAGTCCATGAGAGCCAAAGTATGACCTTGAATATATTCCACCTGAATTTAGAGACCATGTTAAGAACAGATTTGGCTCGTTAAACACTAACGACCGAAGACCAGACGAGTTGTGAAATGACATGAATGGCATCATACATGAAGAAAGCAACAGGTCATTAAAAAGAGAGGAAAGAAAGAAAAGATCAAAATGGAATGTCAGAAAAGACTCCGCAACTTGCTTTTGAATGTAGAGTAGCTAAAGCAAAAGGAAGAAATGATCAAGTGAAAGTGCTGAACAGAAGATTTCAAAGAGCAGCTTGAGAAGACGAAGTAAAGTATTATAATAAAATGTGTAAAGACCTAGAGTTAGAAAACCAAAAGAGAAGATTATGCCCAGCATTTATCAAGCTGAAAGAACTGAAGAAGAAATTCAGTCCTTGAGTTGCAATATTGAAGGATTCTATGAGGAAAATATTGAGTGATGCAGAAAGCATCAAAAGAAAATGGAAGGAATACACAGAGTCACTGTCCCAAAAAGAATTGGTTGATGTTCAACTATTTTGGGAGGTTGCATTTAATCAAGAACCAGTGGTACTGAGGGAAGAACTCCAAGCTGCACTGAAGGCATTGGCAAAAAACAAGGCTCCAGAAATTGACGGAATATCAGTTGAGATGTTTCAACAAACAAATGCAGCTCCGGAGGTGCTCAGTCATCTATGCAAGAAAGTTGGAAGACAGCTGTCTGGCCAACTGACTGAAAGAGATCCATATTGGTCCCCATTCCAACGAAAGGTAATCCAACAGAATGTGGAAATTACTGAACAATATAATTAATGTCACACACAAGTAAAATTTTGCTGAAGATCATTCAAAAGTGATTGCAGCAGTACGTCAGTAGGGAACTGCTAGAAATTCAAGCTGAATTCAGAAGAGAATGTGGAACAAGAGATATCATTGCTGATGTCAGATGGGTCTTGGCTGAAAGCAGAGAATACCGGAAAGATGTTTACTTGTGTTTTTTTGACTATGCAAAGGCATTGGGCTGTGTGGATCATAACAAATTATGGATAACACTATAAAGAACGGGAATTCCAGAACACTTAATTGTGCTCACGAGGAACCTGTACATAGACAAAGAGGCAGTCATTCAAACAGAACAAGGGGATACTGTGTGGTTTAAAGTTAGGAAAGGTGTAGGTCGGGGTTGTATCCTGTCACCATGGTTATTTAATCTGAATGCTGAGCAAATAATCTGAGAAGCTGGATTATATGAAGAAGAATAAGGCATCAGGATTGGAGGAAGACTCATTAACAATCTGCGATATGCAGATGACACAACCTTGCTTGCTGAAAGTGAAGAGGACTTGAAGCACTTATTGATGAATATCAAAGACCACAGCCTTCAGTATGGATTACGTCTCAACATAAAGAATACAAAAATCCTCACAAATGGACCAATAAGCAACATAATGAAATATGGAGAAAATATTGAAGCTGTGAAGGATTTCGTTTTACTTGGATCTACAGTCAACCCCCATGGAAGAAGCAATCAAGAAATCAGATGATGCACTGCATTGGGCAAATCTGCTGCGAAAGACCTCTTTAAAGTCTTAAAAGCAAAGATGTCACTTTGAGGACTAAGGTACGCCTGACCCAATCCATGGTGTTTTTAATTGCCTTATATGCATGCAAAAGCTGGACAATAAATAAGGAAGACTGAAGAAGAATTATTGCCTTTGGAATTATGGTGTTGGCAAAGAATATCAAATATACCATAGAATGCAAAAAGAATGAACAAATCTGTCTTGGAAGAATCACAGTCAGAACCCAATTAAGAAATGGGCAAAGGATATTAACAGGCACTTTGCCAAAGAAGACATTCAGGTGTCTACCAGATACATAAGGAAATGCTCACGACCATTAGCTATTAGAGAAATGCAAATCAAAACTACAATGAGATACCACCTCACCCCAACAAGGCTAGCATTAATCCAAAAAGCACAAAATAATAAATGTTGGAGAGGTTATAGAGAGACTGGAACACTTATACACTGCTGGTAGGAATGTAAAATGGTGCAACCACTTTGGAAGTTGATTTGGTGCTTCCTTAAAAAGCTAGAAATAGAAGTACCATATGATCTAGCAATCCCATTCCTTGGAAATATTCCTAGAGAAATAAGAGCTGCCGCATGAATAGATACAAGCACGGCCATGTTCACTGCAGCGCTGTTCACAATAGCAAAGGGATGGAAACAACCGAGGTGCCTATCAATGGACGAATGGATAAAAAAATTATGGTATTTTCACACAGTGGAATACTACGCAACGATAAAGAGCAACGATGAATCTGTGAACATCTCATAACATGTATGAGTCTGGAAGGCATTATGCTGAGTGAAATTAGTCAGTCACAAAAAATTATGGTATTTTCACACAGTGGAATACTACGCAAAGATAAAGAGCAACGATGAATCTGTGAACATCTCATAACATGTATGAGTCTGGAAGGCATTATGCTGAGTGAAATTAGTCAGTCACAAAAGAACAAATATTGTATGAGACCACTATTATAAGAACTCAAGAAAAGTTTAAACACAGAAGAAAACATTCTTCGATGCTTACAAGGGTGGGGAAGGAGGGAGAGCCTATTCACTAACTATATAGTAGATAAGAATTATGTGAAGGAAAGGACAACACACAATACAGGGGAAGTCAGCACAACTGGACTAAACCAAAAGCTAACAAGTTTCCTGAATACAAACACTTCGAGGCAAAGAGTAGTAGGGGCGGGGGTCTGAAGACCACGGTTTCAGGAGACATCTAAGTCAATCGGCATAACAAAGTTTATTAAGAAAATATTCTGCATCCCACTTTGGTGAGTGGCATCTTGGGTCTTAACAGCTAGCAAGCAGCCATCTAAGATGCATCAGTTGGTCCCAACCTACCTGAAGCAAAAGAGAATGAAGAACACCAAAGACACAAAGAAAATATTAGCCCAAGAGACAGAAAGGGCCACATAAACCAGAGACTTCATCAGCCTGAGGTCAGAAGAACTAGATGGTGCCTGGCTACCACCAATGACTGCCCTGATGGGGAACACAACAGAGTCCCCAATGGAGCAGGAGAAAAGTGGAGTGCAGAACTCAAATTCTAGTAAAAAGACCAGACTTAATGGTCTGACTGAGACTGGAGGGACCCTGGAAGACTTGGTCCACAGACTTTCCGTTAGCCCTGAACTGAAAACATTCCCGAAGTCAGCTCTTCAGACAAAGATTAGACTGGACTATGGGACATAAAATAATACTCGTGAAGAGAGTGCTTCTTAGCTGAAGTAAATACATGAGACTAAATGGGAAGCTCCTGTCTGGAGACGAGATGAGAAGGCAAAAAGGGACAGGAGCTGGTTGAATGGACATGGGAAAGCTGGGGTAGAAAGGAAGAGTGTGCTGTCACATAGGGAGAGCAGCTAGGGTCATGTAGCAATGTGTGTGTAAATTTTTGTATGAGAAAGTG
The DNA here is from genome assembly GCA_030035585.1 of Dugong dugon. Taxonomy (NCBI): domain Eukaryota; kingdom Metazoa; phylum Chordata; class Mammalia; order Sirenia; family Dugongidae; genus Dugong; species Dugong dugon. The sequence continues at coordinate 25,132,636 of CM057476.1, read as the reverse complement.
ACTTGAACTGTAAACTTAAAGCACAATAAAAAATAAAAGAATTACAGCCAGAATTCTTCTTAGAAGCAAGGATGGTGAGACTTTGTCTCACATACTTTGGGCATATTAATCAGGAGGGACAATCCCTGGAGAAGGACATTATGCTTGGTAAAGTAGAGGGTCAGCGAAAAAGAGGAAGACCCTCAGCCAGATGGTTTGACACAGTGGCTGCAACAATGGGCTCAAGTATGACAATGATTGTGAGGATGGTGCAGTGTTTCCTTCTGTTGTACATAGGATCCCCATGAGTAGGAACTGGCTCGACAGCACCTAACATCAACAACAACAATCTTAACAGAATCAGATCAACAGCTGTTCTTCTGTGATACCTCTGGGTGGGTTCAAACTGCCACTTTTACGTTAGCAGTCCAGTGGAAACTGTTTCCGTTACCAATGACCTGGAGAACATGGACAACCTAAAACCCACCGGATAGCTTTGTATGTGTTCCTCACTTTATTTGGATCCTGAGACCTTCATTGGTTAATGGCTGCTGCTTTGCTTCTTCTAAATCTATGAAATTTCTCTTTTGGTCAAATCAGGATCATACAGGGAAAAGGATTCTGGAAAACACAGTTCCATGCTTAACCATATGACACAGCACAATCCAGCACAGAGAGCATTCCATATCGATACGTAAAAAAAAACTGCTTCACTTTTTATCGGTGCAGAATATTCCATTGTATAGATAAACTAATTTATTTAATTGGTCTCCTGTTGGGGGCTGCTTAGATTGGATCTAGCAGTTTGCCGTTACAAGAGTCATGAAATAAATAACCTTTTACATAGATCATTTTACATGTGTGTATGTGTAACTGTAAGAGAAATAGGAGCCCTGGTGGTGCAGTGGTTAAAGCCCTCGGCTGCTAACCAGAAGATCGGTGGTCCTAACTCACCAGTCGCTCCACAGATGGAAGATGTGGCAGTCTGCTTCCATAAAGATTTGCAGCCTTGGGAACCCTGTGGGGCAGTTCTACTCTGTCCTATGAGTCAGAACTGACTCAGTGGCAGTGGGTTTGGTTTTTGGGGTTGCCAAGAGAAATTCCTGGAAGTGGAATTAAGTCAAAGGGTGTATACATTTGTAATTTTTCATAGATTTTGCCTACTTACCCTTCATAAAGACTAAAGATGTACTTTCTCACCAGCAATGTATGAGAGTACCCATCTCCTCAAACTCTTACAACATAATGTTTTTAAACATTAAAAAAACCTTATTGTAAAATGCAGTGTAGATACAAAGAAATGCATTAAAAAATGAATTACTGTAGGAGGAAGAACTCTTATAATCTCTACCCAGGACAAGGAATAGAATTTTGCTAGTCTCTCCACAAATCCTCCATGTACCCTGTTTCAGTCACAACTCTCTCCTCTTCCCTGAAAGTAATCACCTACTTGATTTTTATAGAAATCACTATATCATAGTTTTAATCACTTAAGTATGCATCCCCCAAATTCTATAGTTTAATTTTTATTCCTTCTAATCTATAAACATAATCCCTGTATTTTTCTTTTTTCCACATGCAATTTGTTGAAGAAACTGAGTTGTTTGACCTGTTGAGTTTTCTACACTCTGGATTCTGCTGGTGCTAGATCTACAGCCTTGACCAGATTCTGGTGCAATAGTTTTGGCAAACTCACTTCAGAGGTGGTAGTATGTCATTCCATCGGGAGACATATACTGTATATTGTCTCTTTTTGTGGTGAGGTTATTGTTAGTTGCTATAAAGTTGGTTGCGATTCATGGTGACCTAATGTGCTACAGAATAAAACTGCTCCATAGGATTTTCTTCGCTGTAATCTTTATGAAGCAGATTGCTAAACTTTTTCTTCCACAGTACCGCTGGGGGTGGGGAGGAGGTTCAAACTGCCAAATTTAAGTTAGCAGTCAAGCACAAAGCAACCATTAAATGTTTGTTGTTGCTGTTAAGTTGGTTCTAACACATAGTGACCCTACGTACAACAGAACGAAACACTGCCTGGTCCTGCACCATCCTCACAATTGTTATGCTTGAGCCTATTATTGCAGCCATTGTGTCAGTCCATCTTGTTGAGGGTCTTCCTCTTTTTCACTGACCCTCTACTTTACCAAGCAATATGTCCTTCCTGATAACATGTCCAAAATATGTGAGACCAAGTCTTGCCATCCTTGCTTCTAATGAGCGTTGTGGCTGTACTTCTTCCAAGACAGATTTGTTCGTTCTTCTGGCCAGCCATGGTATATTCAGTATTCTTTGCCAACACCATAATTCAAAGGTATCAATTCTTCGGTCTTTTTTATTCATTGTCCAGCTTTTGCATGCACATGAGGTGATTGAAACTACCGTGGCTCGAGTAAGGTGCACCTTAGTCCTCAAAGTGACATCTTTGCTTTTTAACACTTTAAAGAGGTCTCTTGCAGCAGATTTGCCCAATGCAATACCTCATTTGATTTCTTGGTTGTTGCTTCCATGGGTGTTGATTGTGGATCCAAGTAAAATGAAATCTTTGACAACTTCAGTGTTTTTTCTCCGTTTATCGTGATGTTGCTTTTTGGTCCATTTGTGAGGATTTTTGTTTTCTTTATGTTAAGGTGTAATCCATACTGAAGGCTGTAGTCTTTGATCTTCATCAATAAATGCTTCAAGTCCTCTTCATTTTCTGCAAGCAAGGTTGTGTCATCTGCATATCACAGTTTGTTAATGAGTCTTCTTCCTCTCATCCTGATGCTTTCTTTATGTATGATGTCCTTGATGTCATTCTACAACTCATCTAGACTTTGGTCATTAGTGTTTAATGAGTCAAATCTGTTCTTAAGATGGTCTCTAAATTCAGGTAGAATATACTTAAGGTCATACTTTGGCCCTTGTGAACTTGTTCTAGTTTTCTTCAGCTTGATTATGAGCTTGCATATGAGCAATTGATGGTCTGTTCCACAGTCAGCCCTTGGCTGTGTTCTGATTGATGATTTTGAGCTTTTCCATTGTCTCTTTCCGCAGATGTAGTCGATTGGATTCCTGTGCATTCCATCTTGTGAGGTCCATGTGTATATTCAACATTTATGTTGGTGAAAAAAGGTATTTGCAGTGAAGAAATCATTGATCTTGCAAAATTCTATTATGTGATCTCTGGTGACGTCTGTATCACCAAGACCATATTTTCCAACTACTCCTTTTTCTTTGTATCCAACTTTCGTATTCCAATCACCAGTAATTATCAATGCATCTCGATTGCATATTTGATCAATTTCAGACTGCAGAAATAGGTAAAAATCTTCAATTTCTTCACCTTTGGCCTTGGTGGTTGGTGCGTAAACTTGAATAATGGTCGTATTAACTGGTCTTCCTTGTAGTCGTATGGATATTATCCTATCACTGACAGCATTGTACTTCAGGATAGATTTTTTTTTCTTTTTTTAATTGTACTTCAGGTGAAGGTTTACAGAACAAATAGTTTCTCATTAAACAGTCGGTGCACATATTGTTTTATGACATTGGTTAACAACCCCACAACATGTCAACCCTCTCCCTTCTTGACCTTTTTTTTTTGGTGAAAATATACATAGCCAAAGATACACCATTTCAAAAATTTCTACATGCACAGTTCAGTGACATCGATTACATTCTTCCAGTTGTGCTGCTATTCTCACTTTAGATGAAGGTTTATAGAACAAAATAGTTTCTCATTAAACAGTACACATGTTGCCCTGTGACAATGGTTAACAACCCCAGTATATGTCAACACTGTCATTACTCAGCCTTGGGTTCCCTATCACCAGCTTTGCTGTCCCCTTCTGACTTCTAGTCCTTGTCCCTGGACTGCTGTGCCTCATTAGTCCCGTTTTGTATCCCCGGCTGAACAGTAAACCTCGGAAGTGAGTTCACCACTGAGCTAAAAGGATGTCTGGGGGCCATACTCTCATGGTTTCTCCAGTCTCTTTCAGGCCAGTAAATCTGGTCCTTTTTTTGTGTGTGTTAGAATTTTGTTCTACATCCTTCTCCAGCTCCGTCCTCTGTTGTGATCCCAGCCAGAGCAGTCATCAGGATAGATTCTGAAATGTTCTTTTTGACAATAAATGCAATGCAATTCTTTTTCAATTTGTCATTCCTGGAATAGTAGACCATAATATTGTCTGATTCAGAATGGCCAATACCAGTCCATTTAAGCTCACTAATGCCTAGGATATTGATGTTATGCATTCTATTTCATTTTTGATGACTTCTAATTTTTAGACACATACTTCATACATTCCAAGTTCTGATTATTAATAGATGTTTGCAGCTGTTTCTTCTCATTATGAGTCATGCCACACCAGCAAATGGAGGTCTCGAAATCTTGACTCCATCTACGTCATTAAGGTTGACTCTACTTGAAGAGGCAGCTCTTTCCCAGTTGTATTTTGAGTGTCTTCCAACATGCTTAGGTCCATTAATTTATTAAACCAAAAAAAACCAAACCCATTGCCTTCGAGTTGATTGCAACTCATAGTGATCCCATAAAACTCCCCCATAGGCTTTCCAACGCTGTAAATCTTTATGGAAGTGGACTGCCACATCTTTCTCCCATGGAGGAGCTGGTGGGTTCCAACCACTGATCTTTTGTTTAGCAGCTGAGCACTTAACCACTATGCCACCAGGGCTCCATTAATTTATTAGGGACTGTAAAACAGTGATATTCCTATTCAATCATTTCTTCTTGATTTGTTGGCTGAAATACTTCTGTAAACAGAAACTTGTTACCTAGTGATACAGCTTATATAGGAAAGGCACAATAAAGCCTCAGTTTTTGTCCCATTATTTAAGTTTTCAAAATGAGAATTTTTATCATTCTCTAGAGGTGATCATTTAGTATTTTTTATTGTAGAGTTAAACAAATTTGAAGTACTGACATCTATCTCACTATTCTTACTGTTGCTTTGATTGACCTGTCTTTGGCCGGGCAAGCATCTTCAGGTCATTTCCTGAGTCCTTTTGATGTGTCCCCAGCAGTCTTTGATGGCTTCCTTAGTATCTGGTATGACAAGATCTAGCATGAAAAGGCTGATTTTATACATTTTCTGTTGCCCAAGACCAGAATCTGCCATTTCTCCAGGAAACCCTGGTTTCTTTTAGTGGTACCAGTACTTCAAGAGCACAGTCTGGTACTAGGTGTATCATGGCTTTTGGGTTGGTCATATTTTTAGGTCTTTCTAATAGTTAGGGCTAGAAAATTTTGTTTAAATATATAAATTATATAAATATGAAAAGAACATATATTTATATATTATATAATTGTATGATTTGGCATAAATATTTATTATGTATAAATGATAGAATTTCAAAGAACACAAACTATAAATTGTAAAGTATAACTTTTTAAATAGACTTTTTTAGAGCAGTTTTAAGTTTATAGAGAAACTGTATAGAAATTACAGTTTCCATGTATCCCTCCTCCCTTCTGCACACTATTTCCCCTATTATTAACATCTTGCATTTATGTGGTACATTTGTTGCAATCGACGAACCAATACTGATGCATTATTATTAACTAAAGTTCATAGTTCACATTAGGTGTTGCACACTCCTTTGTGTGTGTGTACATTCCTCTGGGTTTTGATAAATACATAATTTCCACCATCACAGTATCATACGGAATAGTTTCACTGCCTTAAAAATGCCATTCAATCCACTTATTGATCCCTCCCTTCTCCTCTTGAATCCTTGGCAATCACTTTGCTTTTTCCAGAATATCATATAGTTGGAATCATACAGTATGTAGCCTTTACAAACTGACTTTTTTCACTAAGCAATATGCATTTGATGTTCCCCTATGTATTTTTGTAGCTTGATAGCTCATTTCTTTTAATACTGAATAATATTCTATGTCTTAGGCTGGGTTCTCTAGAGAAGCAAAACCAGTAAAGCATATAAATATATACATATATATAGAGAGAGATTTATATCAAGGAAATGGCTCACACAGTTGTAGAGGCTGGAACGTCCCAAGTGTGTGGGTCAGGATAGAGACTTCTCCTGATGCACGTAGTCACCAGGGGCTGGCAAACCCAAGATTGGCAAATTGGAGAGTGGGGCTGTTACTCACAGGCTGTGAAGATCAACGAATCCCAAAGCTCATCATGCAAGACCGTAGGTAAGCTGCTAGCTTAAGTTCCAAGAACCGGAGGTCAGACACATAGGAGTCAGCTACAGGATCCACAATGAGCAAAAGCCCACAAGCTTTGCCAGAATATCCACTTATATTCAATGCAGGCCACACGCCCAAGGAAACTCTGTTTCAACTGATTGCCTCCTCACAGTAGATCCCATCATGGAGGTGATCATATAACATCAAATCTCATCATGGAAGTGATCACACCATCACACGACTATCAAGCCACTAAGAATCACAGCCCAGCCAAGTTGACACACAACCTTAACCATCACATTCTATTATATGGATATACTACAGTTTGTTTATCCATTCACCTATTGAAGGATATCTTGGTTGCTACCAATTTTTGATACTTAAGCATGAAGCTGTTATAAACATTTGTGTACAGGTTTTTATGTGGACACAAGTCTTCAGTTCATTTGGGTAAATACCTTGGAGTTCAATTGCTGGATCACATGGTATGCCTATGTTTAGCTTTGTAAGAAGCGGCCAGACTGTCTACAAAAGTGGCTGTACCATTTTGCATTCCCACCAACAGTGAATGAGAGTTCTTATTGCTCCACATATTTGCCAGCATTTGGTGGTGGTAGTGTTTTGTATGTTAGCTATCCTAATAAGTATTTAGTGATACCTCATTGTTGTTTTAATTTGTAATTCCCTAATGACATATGATGTTGAACATCTTTTTATGTCCTTATTTGCCTTCTATATATCTTTTGGTGAGGTGTCTGTTCAGATTTTTGTCCATTTTTCGATTGGGTTGTTGGTTTTCTTATTGTTTTAAAAATTCTTTGGGTATTTTGGATACAAGTCCTTTATCAGAGATGTATTTTGCCAACATTTCTCCCTGCTTGTGGTTTGTTTTCTTATTTTCTTAACAGTGTCCTTCACAGAAAAGAAGATTTTAATTTTAATGAAGTCCAACTTATCAATTTTTTTCTTTTATGGACTTTGCTTTTGGTGTTATATCTAAAAACTCATCACCAAACTCAAGGTCACCTTAGATTTTCTCCTATGTTTTCTTCTAGAAGTTGTATAGTTTTGCATCTTACATTTAGGTCTGTGATCCATTCTGAGTTAATTTTTGTGGAAGATGTAAAGTCAGTGTCTATACACATTTTTTGCATGTGGATGTCCAGTTGTTCCTGTACCGTTTGTTGGAGACTATCCTTTCCCCTTTGAATTGCCTGTTTTTCCAGTCTTTTTTCTCTGTTCTTTCAGTTTGGGACGTTTCTATTGACATATCTCTTCAAGCTTACTGATTCTTTCCTTGGCTATGGCCAGTCTACTGATGAGCCCAATAAAGGCATTCTTCATTTCTGTTACAGTGTTTTTTATTTTAGCATTTCCTTTTCATTCTTAGAGTCTCCATCTTTTTGCTTATATTATCTATCTGTTCTTGCTTATCATCCACTTTTTCCATCAGAACCCTTATATTAATCATAAATCAAACCAAAAAAAAAAAAAAACAAACGTGCTGCCGTTGAGTTGATTCCGACTCAGAATGACCCTATAGGACAGAGTAGAACTGCCCTATATAGTTTCCAAGGAGCAGCTGGTGGATTTGAAATGCTGACCTTTTGGTTAGCAGCTGAACTCTTAACTACTACGCCACCAGGGCTCCATGTTGGTCATGGTTATATTTTAAATTCCTGGTCAGGTCATTCCAAAATCTCTGCCATATCTGAGTCTGGTTCTCATGCTTGCCCTGTTTCTTCAGACTGTGTTTTGTGCCTTTCAGCATGACTTGTAATTTTTTAATTTTTAATTTTTTTTTTTATTGTACTTCAGGTGAAGGCCCACAGAACAAACAGTTTCCCATGAAACAGAACCACGCATGCTGTTTTATGACATTGGTTAACAACCCCACAACATATCAACCCCCCAACTTCTCAACCTTTCCTCCTTTGGTGAAAATACACACAGTCAAAGATACACCACCTTAAAAATTTCTACACACACAGTTCAGCAACACCGACTACGTTCTTCCAATTGTGCTGCCATTCTCACTTAAGATGAAGGCCTACAGAACAAAACAGTCTCTCATTTAACATTTACTACAAATGTTGCCCTATGACAATGGTTAACAATCTCACAACACATCAACAATATCCTTACTCAACCTTGGCTTCCCCATTGCCATCTTCTTCATCCCCTTCTGCTCTCTGGCCCTTGTCGCTGGACTCCTGCACCTCATTAGTCTCATTTGGTTTTTTGGTGTGTTTTTTTTTTTTTATATTTCATTGTACTTCAGGTGAAGGCTTACAGAACAAATAGTTTCTTATGAAATAGTAGTACACATGTTGTTTTATGACATTGGTTAACAACCCCAGAACATATTAACCCTCTAACTTCTCAACGTTTTTTTTTTTTTTGTGAAAATACACATAGCCAAAGACACACTGTTTCAAAAATTTCTACATGCACAGTTCAGTGACATTGACTACGCTCTTCCAATTGTGCTGTTATTCTCACTTAAGATGAAGGCTTACAGAACAAAATAGTTTCTCATTTAACAGTTACTACAAATGTTGCCCTATGACAATGGTTAACAATCTCACAACATATCAACAATATCCTTACTCAACCTTGGGTTCCCTATCACCAGCTTCCTGTCCCCTTCTGCCTTCTGGCCCTTGTCACTGGACTCCTGTGCCTCGTTAGTCTCATTTGGTTTTACAGGGCTGTCCACTCCCAGGCTGAACAGTGAACCTCGGAGGTAACTTCACCACTGAGCTAAAAGGGTGTCTGGGGGCCATACTCTCGAGGTTTCTGCAGTCTCATTTAGGCTAGTAAATCTGGTCTTTTTTTTTGTGAGTTAGAATTCTGCTCTACATCCTTCTCCAGCTCTGTCCAGAACCCTCTGTTGTGATCCTGGTCGGAGCAGTCAGTGCTGGTAGATGGGCACCATCTAGCTGTACTGGACTCAGTCCAGTGGAGGCCTTGGTAGCTGTGGACAGTTAGTCCTTCAGACTAATCTTTTCCTTGTATCCTCTTCTCTTCATTCTCCCTTGCTCCCGAAGGGATGAGACCAGTGGAATATCTTAGATGGCCGCTCACAGGCTTTTAAGATCCCAGACACTACTCACCAAAGTAGAATGTAGAGCATTGTCTTTATAAGCTGTGTCATGCCAATTGAGCTAGATGTTCCCTGAGACCGTGGTCCCCACAGCCCTCCGCCCAGCAATACAGTCCCTCAGGGAGTTTGGATGTGTCTATGGGGCTTCCATGACCTTTCCTTGTACAGGCTGTGCAAGTTTCCCCTGTATTGTGTACTGTCTCACCCTTCACCCAAGATACCACTTATATATTGCCTCTTTAGTATTTCCCCCCTACCCCTCCCATCCCTGGTAACCAACAAAGATTGTTAGATTTTGTGTGTGAACTTTTTCATGGGCTTTTACAATAGCGGTCTCATACAATATTTGTCCTTTTGTGATTGACTTATTTCACTCAGCATAATGTCCTCCAGTTTCATCCATGTTATAAGATGCTTCACAGATTCATTGTTGTTCTTTCTCGTTGCATAGTACTCCATTGTGTATGTACCATAGTTTGTTTATCCATTCATCTGTTGATGGGCATCTAGGTTGTTTCCATCATTTTGCTATTGTGAACAATGCTGCCATGAACATAGGTGTGTATATGTCTATTCGAGTGATGACTCTTATTTCTCTAGGATATATTCCTAGGAGTGGGATTGCTGGATCAAATGGTATGTCTATTTCTAGCTTTCTGAGGAAGCACCATATCATTTTCCAAAATGGTTGTATCATTCTGCATTCCCACCAGCAGTGCATAAGAGTTCCCATCTCCCCGCAGCCCCTCCAACATTTGTTATTTCCAGTGTTTTTGATTCGTCAGTAATGCTGGGGTGAGATGGTATCTCACTGTGGTTTTAATTTGCATTTCTCTAATGGGTAGTGATCGCGAGCATTTCCTCATGTGTCTGTTGGCCATTTGAATGTCTTCTTTGGTGAAGTGTCTGTTCATTTCCTTTGCCCATTTTTTAATAGGATTATTTGTCTTTTTGTTATAGAGGTGTTGGATTTTGTTGTAGATTATGGAGATTATACCTTTGTCTGACTTGTACTGTCCAAAAATTTTTTCCCAGTCTGTAGGTTCTCTTTTGACTCTTTTGGTGAAGTCTTTTGAAGAGCATAGGTGTTTGATTTTTAGAAGATCCCAGTTACCTAGCTTATCTGTTGGATTTTTTGCGTTGATGGTTATGGTTTGTATCCTGTTAATACTATGTATAAAGGCCTGAAGTGTTGGTCCCATTTTTTATTCTATGAACTTTATAGTTTTAGGTTTTATATTCAGGTCTTTGATCCATTTTGAAGTAGTTTTTGTATATGGTAGGAGGTATGGGTACTGTTTCATTTTTTTGCAGATGGATATCCAGTTTTGCCAGCACCGTTTGTTAAAAAGACTGTCTTTTCCCCATTTGATGGACTTTGGGACCTTGTCAAACATCAGGTGACTGTAGGTGGATGGATTTACATCTGGGTTCTCAATTCTGTTCCATTGGTCAATGTAACTGTTGTTGTACCAGTACCAGGCTGTTTTGACTACTGTAGCTGTATAGTAGGTTCTCAAGTCAGGTAGTGTGAGTCCTCCAACTTTATTCTTCTTCTTCAGTAGTACTTTACTTATTCGGGGCTTCTTCCCTTTCCATATAAAGTGAATGATTAGTTTTTCCATCTCTTTGAAGAATGTTGTTGGTATTTGGATCGGGATTGCATTGTATTTGTAAATTGCTTGGGGTAGAATTGTCATTTTCACAATGTTGAATCTGCCTATCCATGAGCATGGTATGTTTTTCCATTTATGTAGGTCCTTTGGGTTTCTTGCAGTAGTGTTTTGTAATTTTCTTTGTATAGGTCTTTTACATCCCTGGTCAGATTTATTCCTAAGTATTTTATTTTTTTAGGGGTTATTGAAAATGGTATTGTTTTCCTGATTTCCTTTTCATCGTTCTCCTTACTGGTGTACAGGAATACAACTGATTTTTGGATGTTTATCTTGTATCCTGTTACTCTGCTGAATCTTTCTATTAGTTCCAGTCGATTTCTCATGGAGTCTTTAGGGTTTTCTGTGTATAGTATCATATCATCTGCAAACAGGGAGAGTTTAACTTCTTCATTACCAATTTGGATGCCCTTTATTTCTTTCTCTTGCCTTATTGCTCTAGGTAGAACTTCCAGCACAATGTTAAATCGGAGTGGTGATAAAGGGCATCCTTGTCTTGTTCCTGTTTTCAAGGGGAATGTTTTCAGCCTCTCTCCATTAAGAATGATGTTGGCCGTTGGTTTTGCATAGATGCCCTTTATTATGTTGAGAAATTTTCCTTCTATACCTGTTTGATTGAGAGTTTTTATCAGAAATGGGTGTTGGACTTTGTCAAATGCCTTTTCTGCGTCAATTGAGATGATCATGGGATTCTTTTCTTTCCTTTTATTTATGTGGTGGATTACGTTGATTGATTTTCTAATGTTAAACCACCTTTGCATACCTGGTATGAATCCTACTTGGTCGTGGTGTATTATTTTTTTGATGTGATGCTGAATTCTATTGGCTAGAATTTTGTTAAGAATTTTTGCATCTATATTCATGAGAGATTATTGGTCTGTAATTTTCTTTTTTGTGACATCTTTTCCTGGTTTTGGTATCAGTGTTTTGTGGGCTTCATAGAATGAATTTGGAAGTGTTGCTTCCTCTTCTATGCTCTGAAATAGCTTGAGTAGAACTGGTACAAGCTCTTCTGTAAATGTTTTGTAGAATTCTCCAGTGAAGCCATCTGGGCCAGGGTTTTTTTTGGTTGGGAGTTTTTTTAATTACCTTTTCAGTCTCTTCTCTTGTTATGGGTCTGTTCAGATTTTCAGCATCACTTTGTTGTAGTTTGGGTAGGCCGTGTGTTTCTAGAAATTTATTCATTTCCTCTAGGTGTTCAACTTTGTTGGAGTATAGTTTTTCATAATATTCTGTTATAATCCTTTTTATTTCGGTTGGGGCTGTTGTAATCTCCCCCATTTCATTTCTAACTTGGGTTATTTGTGTCCTCTCCTGTTTTTCTTTTGTCAGTCTGGCCAGTGGTTTGTCGATTTTGTTGATTCTTTCAAAGAACCAACTTTTGCTTTTGTTGATTCTTTCTATTGTTTTTCTGTTCTCTATTTCATTTATTTCTGCTCTGATCTTTACTATTTCTTTTCTTCCAGTGGTTGTGGGCTTTTTTTTGCTGTTCTCTTTCTATTTGTTTGAGTTCTGTAGTTAATGTTTTGATTTTGTCCCTTTCTTCTTCTTTGATGTGTGTATCTATTGCTATAAATTGTCCTCTGAGGACTGCCTTTGCTGTGTCCCAAAGGTTTTGGTATGATGTGTTTTCATTCTCATTTGATTCTAGGAATTTTTTTATTCCATCTCTGATTTCTTCTATTACCCAGTGATGTGTAAGCAGGGTATCATTCAGTTTTCATGTAGTTGACTTTTTTCCTTGCTCTTTGTATTGTTAATTTCTACCTTGATGGCATTGTGGTTAGAGAAGATACTTTGAATTATCTCAACGTTTTGCATCTTGTTGAGGATTGCTCTGTGGCCTAAGATGTGGTCTATTCTGGAGAACGTTCCATGTGCATTGGAAAATAATCTGTACTTTGCAGCAGTTGGATGGAGTGTTCTATATATGTCTATGAGGTCAAGTTGGCTGATTGTGCCTTTTAGGTCTTCTGTATCTTTGCTGAGTTTCTTCTCAGTTGTTCTGTCCTTTACGGAGAGTGGTGTGTTGAAGTCTCCTACTATTATTGTGGAACTGTCAATTTCTCTTTTCAGTGTTGTTAGAGTTTGTTTTATGTATTTTGGAGCCCTGTCATTGGGTGCGTAGATGTTTATTATGGTTATGTCTTCATGATGGATCGTCCCCTTAATCATTATATAGTGTCCTTCTTTGTCTTTTATGGTAGATTTCGTTTTAAAATCTATTTTATCTGAGATTAGAATTGCCACTGCTGCTCTTGTTTGGTAGTTGTTAGCTTGATATATTTTTTTCCAACCTTTGACTTTTAATAAATTCACATCTTTGTTTCTAAGGTGTGTCTCCTATAGACAGCATATTGATGGATCCTATTTTCTTATCCGTTCTGCCACTCTCCGTCTCTTTATGGGTGCATTGAGTCCATTTACATTCATTGTAATTATTGATAGATGTGGGTTTGTTGCTATCATTTTGTAGTGCTTTTTTTTGTGGGGTTGAAGTTTTCTTTGTTCTTCTTACTCTCTTGTGCTGAGTTACTTTTGTTTGTGGATTTTTTTTTTCATTTCTTTTTTTTTTTTAGGTTTTGTTTGTGCTGAGACTTTATGTTTTTCCTCTTTTTTTTATGAGTATGTTTGTTAACTTTCTTTGTGGTTACCATAAATTTTACCCGTATCTCTCTAAGTTTGAAGCAGCCTAGCATGACTTGGTATCGCCTTGCCTTCCTCTCCATTAGAAGGTTCTATACCTATGCCGTTTATTCCCTTTTATTGTTTTGATGTTGTCATTTACTGATTAACTTCTCTGATTCCTTGTTGTATTTCTTTTGGTTTTGGATAGTCCTTGAGAGTTTATTTCCTAGACTGGTATCTGCCTCGTACGGTCCTGCTTCCTAGGTTCTGCCTGTGAGCTGAAGCTGTTTGTCCTCAGATCTAAAAATTCTCTTTAATAATTCTTGTAAGTTTGGTTTGACTTTTACATATTCCCGTAATTTCTGTTTATCTGGAAATGACTTAATTTCACCATCAAATTTGAATGAGAGTTTTGCAGGATATATTATTCTTGGCTGGCAATTTTTTTTTCTTTCAAGATTTTATCTATGTCATCCCATTTCCTTCTTGCCTGCATGGTTTCTGCCGAATAATCTGAGCTTAGTCTTATTGTTTCTCCTCTGTATGTGACTTCTTGTTTTTCACGCACTACTCTCAGGATTCTTTGTCTTTGGTTTTGGCGAGTGTGAATATGATATGCCTTGGTGATTTTCTTTTGGGGTCTCTTCTATATGGGGTTCGTTGAGCTTCTTGGATGGCCAGCTTTTCATCTTTCATGATATTGGGGAAGTTTTCTGTCTGCAGTTCCTCAATGATCCTCTCTGTGTTTTCTGTTTTCTCCCCCTGTTCTGGAATTCCAATCACTCGCAGATTTTTGCTTTTGATTGTGTCCCACATAACTCTCAGGGTCTCTTCATTTTTCTTTGTTCTTTTTTCTGAGTTTTCCTGAAACAGAATTGTATCCAAGTGTTTGTCTTCAATTCCATTGATGCTGTCTTCCACCGTTTCAAGTCTGCTTCTCAGCCCTTCTGTGACATCGTCCATTTATGAAATCTTGTTGTTTGTCTTTTGGATTTCTAATTGTTGTCTTTGTATAATTTCTAGTTGTGAATTTATTTTGGAATTTTGTTCCTGCATTATTTTCCTGAATTCTTCCAATTTTTTGTCCGTATTTTCCATGAATTTGTCTATTTTTTCCTCATGTTTGTCAGCTTTTTGCCTCAGTTCTTGGAGAATTCTGAGTATTAGAGGTTTGAATTCCCTATCCGGTAGTTCTAGTGCATTTTCTTCCAGAGGAGAGTCATCTGGTGTTTTATTTTGGACACCTACTGGAACCATCCTGTCCTGGTTTTGTAAATGTTTTGTTATTGTCTGCTGTCTTCGGGGGATTCAGTATTTATTTTTCTCATTTATTGATTGTAGATTTGTTTGTTTCATCCCTTTTTTAAAAAAAAAAGTGACCTGTGTCTGATCAGGCAGACTGTGTTTTCTTTGTTGTTTGCTCGTCTGTGGGCACAATACTTTTCGCCTCCTTCTTCAACTGGCAGGGTCAATCACTCAGATATGGTACGGTAGGGCAGGTCTAGCTGAAGAGGAGTTACTGGGATGGGTTGTTTGTGGCACTTACTACAGCCACCAGAGTGGGTCAGTAATCAGTGCAGGGCAGGTTCCAGTAGGCCGTGCCTGTGCTGCTTGGTGGTGTGATGTCAAGCGCACGGTGCAGGTAGGCAGGATGCAGCAGGGAGATTGTTATGTGTGGAGCTAAGATGGATATGGGAGAGAGGAGCGAGGAACAGGAGCCAAAAACATACAAACAAAGAAAAAAAATGCTAGGGGAGCTTGCCATTGGAGTGGAGACATGAGAGACTATGAAATGGAGAAAAACAGAAAGGGAAAGAGGAATAAAAGAATGAATAAATAAAAATCGGAAAGGTGAAAGAACCACAAAGTTCCCAGGGATCCCACCGGTGTAGCTACAAGGTCTGGGGAAGTTGTCCCCAGATGCTGCAGTACAGCTTGGCTCGAAGGTGTAGAGGTATACAACGCCAGGTATTCAGGGAACAGAAAGAGAAGAAGATATAGAGAGATGAGAAACTGAGCAATGAAGAAAGACAAAAAGGGAAAAAGAAAACAAAACAAATTAAAAAAAAAAACAAGAAAGGCCCCCAAAGAAACAGAAAAAAAAGAAAGGAAAAAAAACAACGTAAAAAGAAATGCACTCAGGGATCCTTCTGCACGTCTGTGGAAGCCGAAGAGGAGTCTCCCTGCCACACAGCTCAGCCTGGCCAGAAAGTGCTTCCAACTCAAGAAAAGGAAAAGAAAACAAACAAACAATTCAAAACAAAAGCCCCGGGATCTCACCAGTGCAGCAGCCCAAACCAGGAGGCAGCTCCACACTGGAACGGAGCTCTGCAGCCCCTCAGGAAGAAGCAAAGATGGCGCACGGAGCCAGGTACTTGAGCGAAGGGAGGGGGAGGTGGCGAGAGGCAAGTAAGAAATCAAAAGAAGCAGAAAAAAAAAAAAAAGCAACACTAGCAGCCAACAAATGGCACTCAGAGAGCCAGCTAGTGCGGGCTGGTATTTGTGGACAAGAGACTGTGTCTGTGGGAAGCAGAGGGGGCCGAGTGTGGGTGAAGAAGGGTAGAGAGCGGGAAAGCATATATCACAAATTACTGGAGCTCTGCAGCCCCTCAGGAAGAAGCAAAGATGGCGCACGGAGCGAGGTACTTGAGCGAAAGGAGGGGGAGGTGGGGAGAGGCAAGGAAGAAATCAGAAGAAGTAGAAAAAAAGCAATGCCAGCAGCCAACAAATGGCACTCAGAGAGCCACCTGTTCGGGTGTGTGGAATCCAAGCAGCCGCTGTTTCCCCGTCAAGAGATTGTGGTCGCGGGAAGCAGAGGAGGCCAAGTCGGGCTGAAGAAGGGTGGGGGGGTGGGAAAGTGTGTATCACCAATTACCGGTTGTTTTGTCTCCTGCTGGAAGCTTCGTGAGGCTGCTTTCTCATACCCCCTGTTTGCTGGTCTCTGATAGGAGTCCAAGATGGTGGATCTGCACTGCATTAGCTGGTAGGGGACCTCTGCATGAATCTCTCCTTGCTCTCTGTTCTCTGTCAGTTTTCTCACTCCATTTGGTGCTTGGCTGAGTTCTTTATCTCTTCATTTGATGTTTTAGGGTTTCAGGATTGTTGTATTCTCTGTTCGGCTTAGTTTTTTGGATCTTTGCTGTGGAGGGACGGAGTGGTGCTTCTGCCTAGAGCGCCATTTTGCCAGAACTCATGACTTGTGCTTTTTTTGTTGAAAGCTGGACATAATGTATTGGGGTTCTTTCTGTTGTAATCTTCTATAAAGCCCTGCTGATGTTGATATGATGATAAGGTACAAGGGAAGGAAATATATTCTACAATTGTATAATTAGGTCTTTGTCTTTTAGTGAGGCTGTGCCTATGGACTGTGTTCTACACAAGTACTTCTCAGGTTTTTTTTTCCCCCTTACCATTTAGGTGAAACAGGCAGGCTAGAGGGGGCTGGAGTTAAATATTTTCTTTCCTCCATATCAGTTAGGCTCTGATAAAATCCAGCTTGGTTTGCCTCTTATTAAAGATAACAGAGCACTATTTCGAAATGGTTACTTTTCCTCTAACCCTGCCAGAGGCATGAGGGAATTTTTCTCTGAGCTTTACAGTGAGAACCTGGTAGGGCTTCTGGAGGTAAACTCAGGAATGTGTGGGGCCCCATTAAGGCTGGGTCTCCAGGAGTTTTTAATCTCTCAAGCTAATCCACCTCCAACAATTAGTCAATTACCCTTTAAAGTATTCTTACTTGGTGCTGGGTCCAGTAGCTGAAGTTTTTGCTCCCTTAACAGGTGATTCTCTGTATCAGCCTGTCTGTCTCTCCATTTTTCAAGGAGGCAGTTTGGCCTGTGACCTCAATCTTTAGAGGAATCTAAGAAGAATTGTTGATTTTACATTTTTCAGCATTTTTCTTGTTGTAAGGACAGGAATGATAACTTCAAAGCTGTTTACACCCTGGACTGGAAACCAAAAGTTCAAAAATAACTTCTTTAGCTAAATACCTCATGAATTTATACTGATAAATTCTAACTCCAATTCAGGACCATGGCGTTTTTACTAACTTCCTGTATCTTACATCTTTATCTCTTTTCCTCAGCACTGAGAATGCAGATTTCCACTAAAGAACTCATTATCTTGTGAGTTTTTTTATCCCCATCCTGATTATAGTTCTCTTCCAGCAAATTCTATAAATTTTCAGTTTCATTATTTCTATGATTTAAAGGATATCAAATTTTTGTTACTAAATTACTTGATTGATTTGAAGTATATTTTGAGATGCACTGACTTAAAAGATCATGGAATTAGAAGTTATAAGAGCCTTGGCAATACCTGCCTCAGGTTTTCTCAATTTAGAAGAGAGCTATTACTTAGAAACACCTGAGTCCAGTTACAATGTTTTACGTGTATGCATTCATTTACTTTTTAGTTCTTTCATTCAAGAAACATTTACTGAGACCCTCATGTGTACTGGATATTGATGATACTTAGTGACATTGGCAGAAATCCACAAAAACGGATGCAAATAACTCAATATTTTATTAAACGATATTTTGTTATGGCTGTTGGATTTTCCCTATTTCATACTTTATAGCAGAATGTGACTTAAGAAGTATCATGAGATTCAGGTAGTGCTTTACAAAGAAGGTCAAATCATACTTAAAACAGGAGCTTGAGAAGTTTTTTTTTTCTTTTTTTGCAGAACTGTACTGGGTTGAATAACCCCTGTTATCTTGGGAATATTTGGTTAATGTTGGTTTTATAACTAGATCCAGGTGAGGCCACTATCACTACATAGCATAGTATTTTTGTTACACAACAAACATTTTTTAAAGACTATTTAATGATCATTCACATTATGTATTTGTACTAGCTGCCATTGTGAACTATTTCTGTTCATGCCAGTGTGCAGTAATGGAAAGAGTATTGACTTTGGAACCAGGAGAACTCTGGCTGCACCACTCAGTATTTGAGCCCTGTCTGTGATATAGTAATATATACTTTAAGTGTTTCATGAAATTAAATGGAAGGTTTTTTAAAAAGCATATAACATATAGTAGGTACTCTACAAAGGTTGGTTTTCTGCTAGTCCTCTTAGGTTCCATATCTGAAGAAATGTTTTTAATTACTCCCTTTTACTCTACATTCTAACTAGGATTTTTCTTTAAGTTTCTCATATCCCATCATTTTCCATTTACATGGACACCACCTAATCCTTAATTCCGCGATTGAACTGCTGTCATAGTATATATTGCAACAGTATATATATGTGGTAGGACAAGTTTCCCCACCTAGTTCTTTCTCAAAAGTGTCTTAGTATGAGTCAGTTGTCTTGGTCCTTTGCTTTCCCATATGAGTTTTGCTACAGTTGTCAAGTTATACACACACACAAGATTTCATGTAATTTGCATTGAATTTATAGATGAATTGAGAATTAACATGTATCTAATGTTAACTGTTTATCTCTGAACATGTTTCTTTTGCCTTCTCTAATATCTTTCAACAAAGTTTTATAAATTTTGTTATTCCAAGGTATCTTATTTTTTACATTCAGTTATATTTTTGTTGCTGTGTATAAGAATGCAACTTATATTTGAATATAAGTCTTATATTTGGCAACACTGTATACTCACTTGCAGAAGAAAGATGTTATAGTCTGCATCTGTAAAGATTTATAACCTTGGAAACCCTATGGGGTAGTTCTACTCTGTCCTATAGGGTCTCTATGAGTTGAAATAGGACAACAGGTTTGGTTTTGGTATATACTCAATTAATGTTAATGTTTGACTATAGAATCTTTTGGATTGTCCAGGTAGACAACTATATCATCTCTGAATATGCAAGTTTTAGTCCATCCTTTTCAATCTACATAACTTTTTTTTTTTTTAAAGACCTACTTGTTGGTGAGGACCTCCAGTTAAAGCAATGTTGAGGAGAAACAATGGAGATGAGCATCTTTGTTTTATTTATATATTTTAAGGGGATGTTTCTATGGTTTCACCATGGAGAATATTTGCTGTAGGTAATTGCAACATAACCCCTTGACAGGTTAAGAACATTATAATCTCCAGTTTGTGTGTTATCAGGAGGGACCAGTCCCTAGAGAAGGACATCATGCTTAGTAAAGTAGAGGGTCAATGAAAAAGAGGAAGAGCCTCAATGAGATGCACTGATACAGTGGCTGCAACAATGGGCTCAAACATAGCAATGATTATGGGGATGGCGCAGAACTGGGCCATGTTTCGTTCTGTTGTACATAGGGTCGCTATGAGTTGAAACCAATTCGACTACACCAACAACACGACAAGTTTGGTAAAAGTATTTAAAGGTTTTAAATGTTACTGAATGTTTTTTTCTGCATCTATGGAAAGGAGCATATGGTTTTTCTCCTTTAAAGAAACTAGTAGATTTTATTATGGCAAAGTATCTTTGCATTCCTGAAACCAATTTGTTCATGATTTTTAAAAATACATTGTAAGATTTACTAATATTATAGTTAGAGTTTAAATGTGTGGGTTCATAAACGAATTTAGCATGAAATTTTCCCTTTTTTATATTTGTATTTTTTATACTAAGGTATGTCAGTCTCATAAAGTGAGTTGGAGAATGTTCTTACTTTTTATGTTCTCTGGAAGAATTTGTGGAAGACTGGAATTGTCTGTTCATTGAATGTCTGGTAAAACTCACCTGTAAAGCCATGAGGGTCTAGTAAATTATTTGTGGGAAGATTTTTAAAATGCTGGTTTAATTTCCTTAGTATGTTATAGAACCATCCAGATTTTCTAATAGCGAGTCAGTTTGGATAAGTTGTATTTTTCTAAGATCTTATTCTTTGTATGTGATTTTTCTAATTTAAACAGAAAGTTATCTAAAATATTCTCTTACTATCTTTTTTAAATTTCCAGCATCTTTAGTGATGTGCTCATTTTCATTCCTGGTATTGGTTTTTTGTTACATTTTTCTTTTTTCTTCATAAATATTGTCAGGTATTTGCCTATTTTGATCTTTTCAAAGAACCAGTTTTTGACTTTGTTGATCTCTATTCTGTACTTATTTTCTATTTCATTGGTTTCTATTCTTTATTATTTTCTTCCTTTTATGTTTATGGAATTTTTCTGATGTTCCTTTCCGTTTCTTACATTTGATGCTTAGATAATTAATTTTTAACTTTTTCTTTTAAAGTAAGCATTACAGCTGTACATTTCCCTCTGAGTATTTCTTTAGCTGCATCTCAAAAGTTTTGGTATGTAAGTCTTTTTTTTTTTTTTTTTTTTTTTGGTTATCTTTATTATTTTTTTTTTTTTAATATATATTTTATTGTACTTCAGGTGAAAGCTTACAGAGCAAATAGTTTCTCATGAAATAGTAGTACACATGTTGTTTTTTGACATTGGTTAACAACCCCACAACGTATTAAGCCTCTAAATTCTCAACCTTTTTTTTTGATGAAAATTACAGATGGCCAAAGATACACCGTTTCAAAAATTTCTACATTCACAGTTCAGTGACATTGACTACGCTCTTCCAACTGTGCTGTTATTCTCACTTAAGATGAAGGCTTACAGAAAAAATAGTTTTTCATTTAACAGTTACTACACATGTTGCCCTATGACAATGGTTAACAATCTCACAGCACATCAAGAATATCCTTACTCCACCTTGTGTTCCCTATCACCAGGGGGCTTCCTTGTCCCCTTCTGTCTTCTGGACCTTGTCAGTGGACTATTGTACCTCTTTAGTCTCATTTGTTTATTTATTTATTTATTTATTTATTTATTTATTTATTTTTATTTTATTTCAACACCATTTCAAAACTTTTTACTTACACATTTAAGTGATATTGACTATGCTCTTCCAATTGTGCTGCCATTCTCGCCCAAGATGAAGGCTTACAGGACAAAACAGCCTCCCATTTAATAGTTACTACAAATGTTGCCCTATAGCAGTGGTCAACAATCTCACAATACATCGACAGTGTCCTTATTCAATTTGTGTTCCTTATCATCAGTTTCCTACTCTCCCTCTGCCTTCTGGCCCTTGTCACCGGACTCCTGTACATCGTTAGTCCCATTTAGTTTTACTGGGGTGTCCATTCCCAGGCTTAACATCAAACCTTGAAGGTAACTTCCCCTCTGAGCTGAAAGGGTGTCTGGGGGCCACACTCTCGAGGTTTCTCTAGTATTCTTTAGGCCAGTATATCTGGTCTTCTTTTTTTTTTTTTTTTTTTGGGAGTTAAAATTATACTCTACATCCTACTCCAGCTCTGCCCAGAACCCTCTGTTGTGATCCTGGTCAGAGGAGTCATTGGTGGTAGCCGGGCACCATCCAGCTGTACTGGGCTCAGTCCCGTGGAGGCCTTGGTAGCTGTGGACCATTAGTCCTTCGGACTAATCTTTTCCTTGTATCCTGTTCTCTTCGTTCTCCCTTGTTCCCGAAGGGATGAGATCAGTGGAGTATCTTAGATGGCCGCTCATAGGCTTTTAAGACCCCAGACACTACTCACCAAGGTAGAATGTAGAGCATTATCTTTATAAGTAGTGTCATGCCAATTGAGCTAGATGTTCCCCGAGATCATGGTCCCCAGAGCCCTCCGTCCAACAACTCAGTCCCTCGGGGGGTTTGGATGTGTCTATAGGGCCTCCATGACCTTTCCTTGTGCAGGTTGTGTTAGTTTCCCCTGTACTATGTACTATCTCATCTCTCACCGAAGTTACCACTTACCTATTACCTATTTAGTATCCCCCCCCCCCCCCCCATCCCTGGTAACCAACAAGGATTGTTACATTTTGCATGTGAATTTTTTCATGGGTTTTTACAATAGAGGTCTCATACAATATTTGTCCTTTTGTGATTGACTTATTTCACTCAGCATGATGTCCTCCAGTTTCATCCATGTTATGAGATGGTTCACCGATTCATTGTTCTTTCTCATTGCATAGTACTCCATTGTGTGTATGTACCATAGTTTGTGTATCCATTCGTCTGTTGATGGACATCGAGGTTGTTTCCATCGTTTTGCTATTGTGAATAATGCTGCCATGAACATAGGTGTGCATATGTCTATTCGAGTGATGACTCTTATTTCTCTAGGATATATTCCTAGGAGTGGGATTGCTGGATCGAATGGTACGTCTATTTCTAGCTTTCTGAGGAAACGCCATATCATTTTCCAAAATGGCTGTATCATTTTGCATTCCCACCAGCAGTGTATAAGAGTTCCCGTCTCCCCGCAGCCCCTCCAACATTTGTTATTTCCAGTGTTTTTGATTCGTGCCAGTAATGCCGGGGTGAGATGGTATCTCATTGTGGTTTTAATTTGCATTTCTCTAATGGCTAGTGATCGCGAGCATTTCCTCATGTGTCTGTTGGCCATTTGAATGTCTTCCTTGGTGAAGTGTCTGTTCATTTCCTTTGCCCATTTTTTGATAGGATTGGTTGTCTTTTTGTTGTAGAGGTGTTGGATTTTCTTGTAGATTATGGAGATTAGACCTTTGTCTGACTTGTACTGTCCAAAAATTTTTTCCCAGTCTGTAGGTTCTCTTTTAACTCTTTTGGTGAAATCTTTTGAAGAGCATAGATGTTTGATTTTTAGAAGATCCCAATTATCTAGTTTATCTGTTGGGTTTTTTGTGTTGATGTTTATGGTTTGTATCCTGTTAATGCCATGTATTAAGGTCTGAAGTGTTGGTCCTATTTTTTCTTCTATGAATTTTATAGTTTGAGGCTTTATATTCAGGTCTTTGATCCATTTTGAAGTAGTTTTTGTATATGGTGTGAGGTATGGGTCCTGTTTCATTTTTCTACAAATGGATATCCAGTTTTGCCAGCACCATTTGTTAAAAAGACTGTCTTTTCCCCATTTGATGTATTTTGGGCCCTTGTCAAAAATCAGGTGACCGTAGGTGGATGGATTTACATCTGAGTTCTCAATTCTGTTCCATTGGTCAATGTCTCTGTTGTTGTACCAGTACCAGGCTGTTTTGAGTACTGTAGCTGTATAGTAGGTTCTCAAGTCAGGTAGTGTGAGTCCTCCAACTTTATTCTTCTTCTTCAGTAGTGCTTTACTTATTCGGGGTTTCTTCCCTTTCCATATAAAGTTAATAATTAGTTTTTCCATCTCTTTGAAGAATGTTGTTGGTATTTGTATCGGAATTGCATTGTATTTGTAAATTGCTTTAGGTAGAATTGCCATTTTCACAATGTTGAGTCTGCCTATCCATGAGCATGGTATGTTTTTCCATTTATGTAGATCCCTTTGGGTTTCATGCAGCAGTGTTTTGTAGTTTTCTTTGTATAGGTCTTTTATATTCCTGGTCAGATTTATTCCCAAGTATTTTATCTTTTTAGGGGCTATTGAAAATGGTATTGATTTCCTGATCTCCTTTTCATCGTTCTCTTTACTGGTGTATAGGAATCCAACTGATTTTTGAATGTTTATCTTGTATCCTGCTACTCTGCTGAATCTTTCTATTAGTTCCAGTAAATTTCTCGTGGAGTCTTTAGGGTTTTCTATGTATAGTATCATATCATCTGCAAACAGGGAGAGTTTAACTTCTTCATTACCAATTTGGATGCCCTTTATTTCTTTCTCTTGCCTTACTGCTCTAGTGAGAACTTCCAGCACAATGTTAAATAGGAGTGGTGATAAAGGGCATCCTTGTCTTGTTCCTGTTTTCAGGGGGAATGTTTTCAGCCTTTCTCCATTAAGAATGATGTTGGCTGTTGGTTTTGCATAGATGCCCTTTATGATGTTGAGAAATTTCCCTTCTATACCTATTTTATTGAGAGCTTTTATCAGGAATGGGTGTTGGACTTTGTCAAATGCCTTTTCTGCATCAATTGAGATAATCATGTGATTTTTTTCTTTCCTTTTATTTATGTGGTGGATTACGTTGATGGATTTTCTAATGTTAAACCATCCTTGCATACCTGGTATGAATCCTACTTGGTCGTGGTGTATTATTTTTTTGATATGATACTGAATTCTATTGGCTAAAATTTTGTTCAGAATTTTTGCATCTATATTCATGAGAGATATTGGTCTGTAATTTTCTTTTTTTGTGATGTCTTTGCCTGGTTTTGGTATCAGCGTTATGCTGGCTTCATAGAATGAATTTGGAAGTGTTGCTTCCTCTTCTATGCTCTGAAATAACTTGAGTAGAACTGGTACGAGCTCTTCTGTAAATGTTTTGTAGAATTCTCCAGTGAAGCCATCTGGGCCAGGGCTTTTTTTGGTTGGGAGTTTTTTTATTACCTTTTCAATCTCTTCTCTTGTTATGGGTCTGTTCAGATTTTCAATATCACTTTGTTGTAGTTTGGGTAGGCCGTATGTTTCTAGAAATTTATCCATTTCCTCTAGGTTTTCAAATTTGTTGGAATATAGTTTTTCATAATATTCTGTTATAATCCTTTTTATTTCAGTTGGGTCTGTTGTAATGTCCCCCATTTCATTTCTTATTTGGGTTATTTGTGCCCTCTGCTGTTTTTCTTTTGTCAGTCTGGCCAGTGGTTTGTCGATTTTGTTGATTCTTTCTTTTTTTTTTTTTTTTTAATATATATTTTATTGTACTTCAGGTGAAAGCTTACAGAGCAAATAGTTTCTCATGAAATAGTAGTACACATGTTGTTTTTTGACATTGGTTAACAACCCCACAACGTATTAAGCCTCTAAATTCTCAACCTTTTTTTTTGATGAAAATTACAGATGGCCAAAGATACACCGTTTCAAAAATTTCTACATTCACAGTTCAGTGACATTGACTACGCTCTTCCAACTGTGCTGTTATTCTCACTTAAGATGAAGGCTTACAGAAAAAATAGTTTTTCATTTAACAATTACTACACATGTTGCCCTATGACAATGGTTAACAATCTCACAGCACATCAAGAATATCCTTACTCCACCTTGTATTCCCTATCACCAGGGGGCTTCCTTGTCCCCTTCTGTCTTCTGGACCTTGTCAGTGGACTATTGTACCTCTTTAGTCTCATTTGTTTATTTATTTATTTATTTATTTATTTATTTTTATTTTATTTAAACACCATTTCAAAACTTTTTACTTACACATTTAAGTGATATTGACTATGCTCTTCCAATTGTGCTGCCATTCTCGCCCAAGATGAAGGCTTACAGGACAAAACAGCCTCCCATTTAATAGTTACTACAAATGTTGCCCTATAGCAGTGGTCAACAATCTCACAATACATCGACAGTGTCCTTATTCAATTTGTGTTCCTTATCATCAGTTTCCTACTCTCCCTCTGCCTTCTGGCCCTTGTCACCGGACTCCTGTACATCGTTAGTCCCATTTAGTTTTACTGGGGTGTCCATTCCCAGGCTTAACATCGAACCTTGAAGGTAACTTCCCCTCTGAGCTGAAAGGGTGTCTGGGGGCCACACTCTCGAGGTTTCTCTAGTATTCTATAGGCCAGTAAATCTGGTCTTCTTTTTTTTTTTTTTTTTTGGGAGTTAAAATTATACTCTACATCCTACTCCAGCTCTGCCCAGAACCCTCTGTTGTGATCCTGGTCAGAGGAGTCATTGGTGGTAGCCGGGCACCATCCAGCTGTACTGGGCTCAGTCCCGTGGAGGCCTTGGTAGCTGTGGACCATTAGTCCTTCGGACTAATCTTTTCCTTGTATCCTGTTCTCTTCGTTCTCCCTTGTTCCCGAAGGGATGAGATCAGTGGAGTATCTTAGATGGCCGCTCATAGGCTTTTAAGACCCCAGACACTACTCACCAAGGTAGAATGTAGAGCATTATCTTTATAAGTAGTGTCATGCCAATTGAGCTAGATGTTCCCCGAGATCATGGTCCCCAGAGCCCTCCGTCCAACAACTCAGTCCCTCGGGGGGTTTGGATGTGTCTATAGGGCCTCCATGACCTTTCCTTGTGCAGGTTGTGTTAGTTTCCCCTGTACTATGTACTATCTCATCTCTCACCGAAGTTACCACTTACCTATTACCTATTTAGTATCCCCCCCCCCCCCATCCCTGGTAACCAACAAGGATTGTTACATTTTGCATGTGAATTTTTTCATGGGTTTTTACAATAGAGGTCTCATACAATATTTGTCCTTTTGTGATTGACTTATTTCACTCAGCATGATGTCCTCCAGTTTCATCCATGTTATGAGATGGTTCACCGATTCATTGTTCTTTCTCATTGCATAGTACTCCATTGTGTGTATGTACCATAGTTTGTGTATCCATTCGTCTGTTGATGGACATCGAGGTTGTTTCCATCGTTTTGCTATTGTGAATAATGCTGCCATGAACATAGGTGTGCATATGTCTATTCGAGTGATGACTCTTATTTCTCTAGGATATATTCCTAGGAGTGGGATTGCTGGATCGAATGGTACGTCTATTTCTAGCTTTCTGAGGAAACGCCATATCATTTTCCAAAATGGCTGTATCATTTTGCATTCCCACCAGCAGTGTATAAGAGTTCCCGTCTCCCCGCAGCCCCTCCAACATTTGTTATTTCCAGTGTTTTTGATTCGTGCCAGTAATGCCGGGGTGAGATGGTATCTCATTGTGGTTTTAATTTGCATTTCTCTAATGGCTAGTGATCGCGAGCATTTCCTCATGTGTCTGTTGGCCATTTGAATGTCTTCCTTGGTGAAGTGTCTGTTCATTTCCTTTGCCCATTTTTTGATAGGATTGGTTGTCTTTTTGTTGTAGAGGTGTTGGATTTTCTTGTAGATTATGGAGATTAGACCTTTGTCTGACTTGTACTGTCCAAAAATTTTTTCCCAGTCTGTAGGTTCTCTTTTAACTCTTTTGGTGAAATCTTTTGAAGAGCATAGATGTTTGATTTTTAGAAGATCCCAATTATCTAGTTTATCTGTTGGGTTTTTTGTGTTGATGTTTATGGTTTGTATCCTGTTAATGCCATGTGTTAAGGTCTGAAGTGTTGGTCCTATTTTTTCTTCTATGAATTTTATAGTTTGAGGCTTTATATTCAGGTCTTTGATCCATTTTGAAGTAGTTTTTGTATATGGTGTGAGGTATGGGTCCTGTTTCATTTTTCTACAAATGGATATCCAGTTTTGCCAGCACCATTTGTTAAAAAGACTATCTTTTCCCCATTTGATGTATTTTGGGCCCTTGTCAAAAATCAGGTGACCGTAGGTGGATGGATTTACATCTGAGTTCTCAATTCTGTTCCATTGGTCAATGTCTCTGTTGTTGTACCAGTACCAGGCTGTTTTGAGTACTGTAGCTGTATAGTAGGTTCTCAAGTCAGGTAGTGTGAGTCCTCCAACTTTATTCTTCTTCTTCAGTAGTGCTTTACTTATTCGGGGTTTCTTCCCTTTCCATATAAAGTTAATAATTAGTTTTTCCATCTCTTTGAAGAATGTTGTTGGTATTTGTATCGGAATTGCATTGTATTTGTAAATTGCTTTAGGTAGAATTGCCATTTTCACAATGTTGAGTCTGCCTATCCATGAGCATGGTATGTTTTTCCATTTATGTAGATCCCTTTGGGTTTCATGCAGCAGTGTTTTGTAGTTTTCTTTGTATAGGTCTTTTACATCCCTGGTCAGATTTATTCCTAAGTATTTTATCTTTTTAGGGGCTATTGAAAATGGTATTGATTTCCTGATCTCCTTTTCATCGTTCTCTTTACTGGTGTATAGGAATCCAACTGATTTTTGAATGTTTATCTTGTATCCTGCTACTCTGCTGAATCTTTCTATTAGTTCCAGTAAATTTCTCGTGGAGTCTTTAGGGTTTTCTATGTATAGTATCATATCATCTGCAAACAGGGAGAGTTTAACTTCTTCATTACCAATTTGGATGCCCTTTATTTCTTTCTCTTGCCTTACTGCTCTAGCGAGAACTTCCAGCACAATGTTAAATAGGAGTGGTGATAAAGGGCATCCTTGTCTTGTTCCTGTTTTCAGGGGGAATGTTTTCAGCCTTTCTCCATTAAGAATGATGTTGGCTGTTGGTTTTGCATAGATGCCCTTTATGATGTTGAGAAATTTCCCTTCTATACCTATTTTATTGAGAGCTTTTATCAGGAATGGGTGTTGGACTTTGTCAAATGCCTTTTCTGCATCAATTGAGATAATCATGTGATTTTTTTCTTTCCTTTTATTTATGTGGTGGATTACTTTGATGGATTTTCTAATGTTAAACCATCCTTGCATACCTGGTATGAATCCTACTTGGTCGTGGTGTATTATTTTTTTGATATGATACTGAATTCTATTGGCTAAAATTTTGTTCAGAATTTTTGCATCTATATTCATGAGAGATATTGGTCTGTAATTTTCTTTTTTTGTGATGTCTTTGCCTGGTTTTGGTATCAGCGTTATGCTGGCTTCATAGAATGAATTTGGAAGTGTTGCTTCCTCTTCTATGCTCTGAAATAACTTGAGTAGAACTGGTACGAGCTCTTCTGTAAATGTTTTGTAGAATTCTCCAGTGAAGCCATCTGGGCCAGGGCTTTTTTTGGTTGGGAGTTTTTTTATTACCTTTTCAATCTCTTCTCTTGTTATGGGTCTGTTCAGATTTTCAATATCACTTTGTTGTAGTTTGGGTAGGCCGTATGTTTCTAGAAATTTATCCATTTCCTCTAGGTTTTCAAATTTGTTGGAATATAGTTTTTCATAATATTCTGTTATAATCCTTTTTATTTCAGTTGGGTCTGTTGTAATGTCCCCCATTTCATTTCTTATTTGGGTTATTTGTGCCCTCTGCTGTTTTTCTTTTGTCAGTCTGGCCAGTGGTTTGTCGATTTTGTTGATTCTTTCAAAGAACCAACTTTTGGTTTTGTTGATTCTTTCTATTGTTTTTCTGTTCTCTATTTCATTGATTTCTGCTCTGATCTTTACTATTTCCTTTCTTCCGGTGGTTGTAGGCTTTTTTTGTTGTTCTCTTTCTATTTGTTTGAGTTCTGTAGTTAATGTTTTGATTTTGTCCCTTTCTTCTTTTTTGATATGTGCATCTATTGCTATAAATTGTCCTCTGAGGACTGCCTTTGCTGTGTCCCAAAGGTTTTGGTATGATGTGTTTTCATTTTCATTTGATTCTAGGAATTTTTTAATTCCATCTCTGATTTCTTCTATTACCCATTGATGTGTAAGCAGATTATTATTCAGTTTCCATGTGTTTGATTTTTTTTCCTTGCTCTTTCTAGTGTTAATTTCTACCTTGATGGCATTGTGGTCAGAGAAGATACTGTGAATTATCTCAGCATTTTGGATCTTGTTGAGGACTGCTCTGTGGCCTAAGATGTGGTCTATTCTGGAGAACGTTCCATGTGCATTGGAAAAGAATGTGTACTTTGCAGCGGTTGGATGGAGTGTTCTATATATGTCTATGAGGTCCAGTTGGCTGATTGTGTCCTTTAGGTCTTCTGTATCTTTGCTAAGTTTCTTTTTAGTTGTTCTGTCCTTTACTGAGAGTGGTGTGTTGAAGTCTCCTACTATTATTGTGGAACTGTCAATTTCTCTTTTCAGTGCTGTTAGAGTTTTTTTTATGTATTTTAGAGCCCTGTCATTGGGTGCATAGATATTTATTATGGTTATGTCTTCATGATGGATCATCCCCTTAATCATTATATAGTGTCCTTCTTTGTCTTTTATGGTAGATTTTGTTTTAAAGTCTATTTTATCTGAGATTAGAATCGCCACTCCTGCTCTTTTTTGATAGTTGTTAGCTTGATATATTTTTTTCCAACCTTTGATTTTTAATAAATTCACATCTTTGTTTCTAAGATGTGTCTCTTGTAGATAGCAAATAGATGGATCCTGTTTTCTTATCCATTCTGCCACTCTCCGTCGCTTTATGGGTGCATTGAGTCCATTTACGTTCAGTGTAATTATTGATAGATGTGAGTTTGTTGCTGTCATTTTGTAGTGCTTTTTTTTGTGATGCTGAAGTTTTCTTTGTTCTTCTTACTCTCTTGTGCTGAGTTCCTTTTGTTTGTGGATTTTGTGTTCATTTCTTTTGTTTTTGTAGGTTTTGTTTTTGTTGAGACTTTATGTTTTTCGTCTTTATTTTTATGAGTTGGTTTGTTAACTTTTTTTGTGGTTACCATGAATTTTACCCTTATCTTTATAATTTTGAAGCAGTCTACCGTTACTTGGTATCGCCTTGCCTTCTTCTCCTTTAGAAGGTTCTATACCTATGCCGTTTGTTCCCTCTTTCATTGTTTTGATGTTGTTGTCATCCTTTGATTGATTTCTCTGATTCCCTGTTGTATATCTTTTGTTTTTGGAAAGTCGTCTGTAGTTCAGTTCCTAGAATGGTATCTGGTTCATGTTAACCTGCGTCCTAGGTCCTAGGTCCTGCCTGAGGGCTTAAGCTGTTTGTCCTCAGATCGAAGAACTCCCTTTAATAATTCTTGTAAGTTTGGTTTGACTTTTACATATTCCTTTAGTTTCTGTTTATCTGGAAATGACCTAATTTCACCATCAAATCTGAATGAGAGTTTTGCAGGATATATTATTCTTGGCTGACAATTTTTTTCTTTCAAGATTTTATATATGTCATCCCATTGCCTTCTTGCCTGCATGGTTTCTGCTGAATAATCTGAGCTTAGTCTTATTGTTTCTCCTCTGTATGTGACTTCTTGTTTTTCCCGAGCTGCTCTCAGGATTCTTTGTTTGTCTTTAGTTTTAGCGAGTGTGAATATGATATGTCTTGGTGATTTTCTTTTGGGGTCTATTCTATATGGGGTTCGTTGAGCTTCTTGGATGACCAGCTTTTCATCTTTCATGATATTGGGAAAGTTTTCTGTCAGCAGTTCCTCAATGATCCTCTCTGTGTTTTCTGTTTTCTTCCCCTGTTCTGGTATGCCAATCACTCGTAAGTTTTTGCTTTTAATTGTGTCCCACATAACTCTCAGGGTCTCTTCATTTTTCTTTGTTCTTTTTTCTGCGTTTTCCTGAAACAGAGTTGTATCCAAGTGTTTGTCTTCAGTTCCACTGATCCTGTCTTCCATGGTTTCAAATCTACTTCTCAGCCCTTCTATGACACCGTCCATTTCTGAAATCTTGTTGTTTATCTTTTGGATTTCTAATTGTTGTTTTTGTATAATTTCGAGTTGTGAATTTATTTTGGCATTTTGTTCTTGCATCATCTTCCTGAATTCTTCCAATTTTATGTCTGTATTTTCCATAAATTTGTCTATTTTTTCCTCATGTTTGTCAGCTTTTTGCCTCAGTTCTTGGAAAATTCCGAGTATTAGTGATTTGAGTTCCGTATCAGATACTTCTAGTGCATTTTCTTCCACAGGAGAGTTATCTGGTGTTTTAATTTGGACGCCTATTGGAGCCATCTTGTCTTGTTTTTGTTAATGTTTTGATATTGTTTGCTGTTTTCGGGGCATTCAGTAGATATTTCTCTCGTTTATTGATTGTAGATTTTTTTTTTTTTTTTCGTTCTTGTGGTACAGCTGGGCAGATCTAGTTGAGGAGGAGCCACTGGGATGGGTTGCTTGTGGCACTCACCGCAGCCACCAGGACGGTCGGTAGTCAGTGCTGGGCAGGTTCCAATAGGGCGTGCCTGCACCGCTTGGTGATGTGATGTCTAGTGCACGGTGCAGGTAGGTAGGGTGCAGCGGGAAGATGGTTATGTGTGAAGCTAAGCTGGATATGGGAGAGAGGAGAGAGGAGGAGGAGCAAAAAGCGTACAAACATAAAAGAATGCTAGGGGAGTTTGTCGTTGGAATGTACAGATGAGAGACTATGGGATGGAGGAAACCAGAAGGGGGAAGAGAAAGAAAAGGAAAGAATGACCAAATGAAAGTCAGAAAAGTTAAAAAACTGCAAAGTTCCCAGGGATCGCACCGATGCAGCTATGAGGTCTGGGGGAGTCGGTCTCAATTTTCACAGCTCAGCCTGGCCAGAAGGTACAGAGGCATACATCGCCTGGTATTCAGGGATCAGAAAGAGAAGGAAGAGATAGAGGGACAAGAAATTAAGCAATGAAGAAAGACAAAAGAGAAAAAGAGGTAAAATATGACAGAACTAATCAAAAATGGAAGAAAAATAAAATTGAGAAAAAAAAAAAAAAGGGCAACACCAGCAGTCAGTGCCTACAAATGGGACCCAGAGAGCCCCCACTCAGGGGCGCGAATTCCAAGAAGCCGATAGTCTCGGGGTTAAGTGACCGTGGCCACGGGAAGCAGAGGGGCCAACGAACAAAGGCCCCAGGATCCCACCCGCGCGGGAGCCCAGACCTGGAAACAGCCACACGCCCGAACGCAGCCCTACAGCCCCGCAGGAGAGAGCAGAGACGGCCCTCGGAACCAGGCACCCAGGCAAAAGGGGGGGGAGGCGGCAGAAAAAGGTCCGCTAGGTGCCAGCAAACGGCTCCCAGAAAGCCCCCAGCCCGGGCGCGCGGAACCCAAGCACCGGCGCCCCCCCGCCCAGGGACCCCGGCCACGGAAAGCAGAGGGGTGAACGAACAAAGGCCCCGGGATCCCACCCACGCGGGAGCCCAGACCCAGAAACAGCCACACGCCCGCACGCAGCTCCACAGCCCCGCAGGAGAGAGCAGAGACAGCACCCGGACCCAGGCACCCAGGCAAAAGGAGGGGGAGGCGGCAGAAAAAGGTCCGCTAGGTGCCAGCAAACGGCTCCCAGAAAGCCCCCAGCCCGGGCGCGCGGAACCCAAGCACCGGCGCCCCCCCGCCCAGGGACCCCGGCCACGGAAAGCAGAGGGGCGAACGAACAAAGGCCCCGGGATCCCACCCACGCGGGAGCCCAGACCCAGAAACAGCCACACGCCCGCACGCAGCCCTACAGCCCCGCAGGAGAGAGCAGAGACGGCACTCGGAACCAGGCACCCAGGCAAAAGGAGGGGGAGGCGGCAGAGAAAGGTTCGCTAGCTGCCAGCAAACGGCTCCCAGAAAGCCGCCAGCCCAGGCGCGCGGAATCCAAGCACCAGCACCCCCCAGCCCAGAGACCCTGGCCACGGAAAGCAGGGGATCCCCAGCTGAGGCGGAGAGGGGTGGGTGGTGGGAGAGCGCGCACCGCAGTTTACCGGTCGTTCTGTCTCCGACCAGATGCTCTGCAAGGCTGCTCTCCCGTTTGCTGGTCTCCGATAGGAATCCAAGATGGTGGATCCGCGCTGCGTTAGCTGGTAAGGAATCTCTGCCTGAGTCTCTCCTCGCTCTCCGTTCTCTTTTAGTATTCTCACTCCGTTTGGTGTTTGGCTGAGTTCTTTATCTCTTCATTTGGTGTTCTAGGGTTTCAGGATTGTTGATTCTCTGTTAGGCTTAGTTTTTCGGATCTTTGCTGTGGAGGGACGGCGTGGTGTTTCTGCCTAGAGCGCCATCTTGCCCCTGTAAGTCTTTTTTTTAAAATCATTCTTTAGTTCTAAATATTTTGAATGTCAACTGATTTTTTTTTCTTTTATCCGTAAGTTTTTTAGGTGTGTGTTTTTAAAATTTTCATCAAATACCTTTTTTTTTTAAAATTGTGCTTTAGGTGAAAGTTTACAGAGCAAATTAGTTTCTCATTCAAAAATTTATACACAGATTGTTTCATGACATTGGTTGCAGTCCTGCACTGTGGCAACACTCTCCCTCTTTCCTCTTCTACCCCAGGTTCCCTGGTGCCATTAGTCTAGTTTTCCTGTCCCTTTATGCCTTCTCATCTTTGTTTTTGGGCAGGTGTTGCCCATTTGATCTCACTCACATACTTGATTGATCTAAGAAGCACATTCCTCAAGTGTGTTACTGTTTGTTTTGTACGCCTGCCTAATCTTCAGCTGAAAAGTGAACTTTGGGAGTGGCTTCAATTCTGAGTTAGAAGGATGTCTGGGGGCCATGGTCTCCAGGGTTCCTCCAGTCACTGTCAGAGCGGTAAGTCTAGTCTTTTTTGTGAATTTGATCTTTTGTTCTACATTTTTCTCCCGCTCTGTCCAGGACCCTCTGTTGTAATCCCAGTCGGAGTGGTCAGTAGTTGTAGCCAGGCACCATCTAGTTCTTCTGGTGTCAGTGTCATGTAGGTTGTGGTTCATGTGGTCCATTAGGCCTCTGGACTAAATTCTCCCTTGAGTCTTTAATTTTTTTTTTTCATTTTCCTTTGCTCCAAACTAGAAGAGACAAATAGTTGTATCTTAGATGGCTGTTCACAAGCTTTTAAGACCTCAGATGCTACTCACCACAGTAGGGTGTAGAACATTGTCTTTAAGAACTATGTTGTGCCAATTGATGTAGATGTCCCCTGAGTCTATGGTCCTTTGCCTTCAAGCCTGGGAACTTCATCCTGTGAGGTGTTTAGTTATGTCTAAGAGATTTCTCTGACGGTGCCATTTGCATACACTATTGTCTGTATTAATATATAAGGAGCGCATACAGTCATGTATTTAGAAGTTTCCACCACTAAACCTGTATCTGCTGGTGGGTGTGCTCTCTTACCCCCTCCCTCACTTCTTGGCATATCTATCTACCTGTCTCTGTATCCATTTGTAGATTATTGTTTGTTGATTCTATTGTTACAGGATTGTCTATGCCATAGTAGTTACCGTAGTTGTCCTTTATTCCTGCATTCCTCTCAGTGTCTTCTCTTGCCTTGGTAGAATTCTCCAGTGAAGTTGTCTGGACCGGGGATCTTTTTGTTTGTTTTTTTTTTTTTTTTTGGCCCTTTCAATTTCTTCTTTTGTTACAAATCTGTTCAAATTTTCTACCTCAGTTTGTGTGGTTTTCAAATTTGTTGGAGTACAATTTTTTTTGTACTATGCTGTTATAATCCTTTTTATTTCAGTTGTTCTGTTGTAATGTCACCCATCTCACTTCTAATTTGGATTATATGCATCTTCTGTTTTTCTTTTGTCAGTTTGGCTGGTGGTTTGTCGATTTTATTAATCCTTTCAAAAATCAGTTTTTAGTCTTGTTGATTCTATTGTTTTTCTGTTCTCTGTTTCATTTATTTCTGCTCTAATTTTTATTATTTCATTTCTTCTGGCAACTGTGGGCTTCTTTTGCTGCTCTCTTTCTAATTGTTCGAGTTGTAGGGTGAACAATTTCATTTTCTTCTTTTTTGATATGTGCATTTATTGCTATAAATTGATCTCTGAGCACTGCTTTTGCTGTGTCCCAAAGGTTTTGGTATGTTCTTTTCATTCTCATTTGATTCTAGGAGTTTTGAAGTGGTTATCAGTTACAGACTGAGGTCTCTGGTTCCCTGTTTTCAGTCTTTAAGCTTTATTTTATTTTTGAGAGTCCTTTATCTGGGTTGGTACCTGTCTGATGTTGTCATGTGTGTTAATCTCAGGTTGTTGTCTGGTGTGTTGTTAGTTTTCTGTCCAGAGGGCTCCCTGTAGTATTTCTTGCAAAGTTGATCTAGTTTTTACAAATTCCTTTAACTTCTGTTTATCTGGAAATGTCCTAATTTCACCATCATATTTGAGGGATAATTTTGCTGCATGTGTAATTGTTGGTTGGCAGTTTTTTTCTTTCAAGGTTTCATATATATTATCTCATTGTCTTCTTGCCTGCATGGTTTCTTCCGAGTAATAAGAACTTAGTCTTATGGATGCCCCTTTGTAGATGATCTTTCATTTTTCCTGAGCTAC
Source organism: Dugong dugon (assembly GCA_030035585.1). Taxonomy (NCBI): domain Eukaryota; kingdom Metazoa; phylum Chordata; class Mammalia; order Sirenia; family Dugongidae; genus Dugong; species Dugong dugon. The sequence goes on along the minus strand of CM057476.1, from coordinate 25,096,563 downwards.
TTTCAAGATTCTTTCTTTGTCTTTGGTTTTAGAAAGTTTGATTGTGATATGTGTCAGTGTTTTTCTATTGGAATTTATCCTGTATGGGTTCATTGTGCTTCTTGTATGGTTATCTTCTCATCTTTCATGATATTAGGGAAGTTTTCTGTCAGCATATCTTCAGCAATTCTCTCTGTGCTTTTTGTTGACTCTTCTCTTCAGGGATTCCGATCACGTGTGAGTTACTCTGCTTGATGGTGTGCCACATAACTCTTAGGTTTTTTAAATTTTTCTTCATTCTCTCTTTTGATTGTTCCTGCAACAGATTAATGTCAAGGGACTGGTCTTCTATTCCACTGATCCTGTATTCCATTGTTTCAGTTTTACTCCTACAACTTTCCATTGAGTTGTCTGTTCTACAATTTTATTGTTAAGCTTGTGGATTTCTAGTTGCTGTTTCTGTATGATTTCCAATTGTCTATTTATTTTGTTCTTGTGTTGTTTTCCTGAATTCTGCTAGTGTTTTGTCTGTGGTTTCCTTGGGTTTGGTTGTGTTTTCCATAGTTTTGTCTGTGTTTTCCTTGATTCTTTTGAGGTCCCTGTACTTAAGCCTTTTGAATTCCTTATCAGGAAGCTCCATTATCTTTTCTTTCTCAGGGAGGATTTCTGATTCTTTATTATGGTCACTTGCTGGGGCCGTCTTCCCGTGCTTTTTTAGGTGGTTTTGTATTGCCTGTTGTCTCCGGGACATTAATATGTTATTGTATTATTTTTTATTTGTGTAATTGTTTAGTGGGTCTTGTTTTGTTTTGTTTTGGCGATTCGTGGCAGGAATAGCTGGAGCAATGCTCTGGTTGCTGGACTGGCTGTGCTGGATCATTACCTACCTGTCTTTGGGCAAGTGAAGTGGTAGGTAGGTGTGGGAGCTCAGGTCTCTGTTTACTGATTTTGTGGGGCAGCTGAGGGTGGGTGGGTTGGGCTGTGGCCTCCATCTGTCTTTGGTTTGGTGACTGAGGAGCAAGGATTTGTGCTCTCCATGCAGGTAAAATGGTCAATGTGGAGGATGTGGTGGGTGAGTAGGGGTGTGCTCATTACCTCTCGCTGGTTGTGGGAGAGGTGACCTAGTATGTAAGGGGGGGCAGCAGGCAGATGTTCACACAGTTTCTCTACCTCCACCTCCTCCTGGGCAGGGTAAGGAGGAAGGAACAGCAGGTGAATGTTCCCAGTCTTGCTGCATCTGACTGTCGGTGGTGAGAAGACAGAAGAAGGTACAGTGGGTGGATACACGTGCAATGACTCCTCTTCTGCCCTTTTCTGGGCAGGGGGAAGGAGGAAAGGGCCTCAGGGGGGATGCACATGTAGTTATAGCCCCTCTGCCCCTTGCTGGGAGGGTTAAGGGATGGAGTTGGTCCTGGTGGGTGCCTGCACAGTGGTGCCTCCTTGCTTCAGACGAGGGAAGGGAGGAAATTTTGCTGCGGGGGGATGTGCATGTGGTTGCATCTCCTCTCCCCCTCGCTGAGTGGGTTAAGGGATGGAGTTGAGCCTGGCAGATTCTCACAGAGGTGCTGCCTTGCGTCAGGGGAGGGAAAAATGGGCTGTGGTGGGATGCAAGCACAGTCGTGGCTTCTTTGCCCCTGCTAGGTGGGTTAAGGGATGGAGTCGCCTGGTGGATGTGCACACAGTTGTACTGCCTCGTGTCAGATGCGGGGAGGGAGAAAGGGGCTGCGGTGGGGTGTGCGCACAGTCAGGGCTCCTCTGTCTCTCGCTGGGCGGGTTAAGGGAGAGAGTCACACCTGGTGGATGTGCACACAGTGGTGCTGCCTCACATGAGGTGGGGGGAAGGAGGAAGGGGCTATGGGGGAATGTGCACACAGTCACGGCTCTTCTACCCCTCACTGGGCGGGTTAAGGGATAGAGTCTTGCCTGGCGGATGCATGCACAGGGGTGCCACCTTGCACTGGATTGGGGGAAAGGAGGAAGGAGCAGTGGGTGAGCTCTCTTGCTGTCTCACTGCCACTGCTGCTGCCCCCCACTGGGCCCTTTGGGGGGAGTAGGTGACAAGTAGGCACATGCACAGTGGCACACCTGCTCTCACTTGTCAGGTGGGCAAGAGGGGGTAGCGGACAGTGTTGGGTGGGGTAGGGGGGAAGAGGATAAGCTCATGTTGTGGTCCCTCAGTAAGGCAAGGCGGTTGGGGTTTGTGACCCTCTGCCACCTCTGATCTAGAGGATGGGTTGAGGGGGAGTGTGTTCCTTTAGCTAGGATACATGGGTGCCAGGCTACTTTGCATCTGCTGCAGCCAGTGAGCAGAACCGGTCTTCTCTTGAGTGCGAGGAAAGAGGGCTTCCCAGGGACCGGTTGGGTGGGAGAGCTCCTACAGTCCACCGCCTGTGCACACCACTCATCCCTGAGGTCAGGTGCTGCCACTCCTTAATATCTCTGATTCTGGATCTGGCACCCTTCCTGTCTCTGCTTCTTTCCACTTGTGTCTCTAGAGGTTTTCTGTCCCTTTGGGACAGTCATGAAGTTGCCTTACTGTTGTCTTCACCAAGATCACTGCTGGCTTTGTCCTAAGTTAGCCATGTGGGCAGGACGGCTGGCTGAGCTCCTCCATTCTGTGTTACTTGTCTTTCATTGCTTTCCTTTTTCCTTCCAATTAGTGTTCAGTTCAGTTCTTAGACCTTCTTTTTCAATGTTCAGGGCTCCCGGATTGTTATTGGCTTCTGTTTTGCTTGGTTTTTGGGGTCTTTGGCGCAGGGGGCATTATGGTGCGTGTGACGAAGCTGCCATCTTGGCTCTGCCTCTCCTCAAATAGGGTTTCTGTAGAAATCTTATGTTACTGATCACTAACTGAAGTGGGTTGTGACAAATATAGTGTATTTGATGCTGATGAGTTTGAAATTTGTTGAGGCTAGGTTTTGACCTAGTATGTAAGTCAATTTTTGTAAATGTTCCTTTTCTTGAAAAATCTATGTTTCTCCAATTGCTGGATGCAGTGCTTCATCTACGATTATTAGGTCAATTTTATTAATTGTGTTGTTAAAATTTTCTACCTTCTTTTTGTCTGTTCAATATAACAATTACCTAAAGAGATGTGCTAAAATTTCCCAGTGTAGTGGTTGATGTATTTTTTTTTTCTCCTTTTGGTTCTGTCAATTTTTCACCATGTATTTCTGAGGCTATATATGCTATTAGGTATATAAAAAGTAGAAATTTTATATTTCTCAGGTGAATTGATACTCTTATTATACCTTTATTATATGTAATGCCTCTATAGCAGTGCTTTTATCTTACATTTTATATTCATATAGCTAGACCAAGTTACTTTGGGTTAGTATTCTCCTGAGATATCTTTTCCAAAAAATGTGTTTATTATTTAAAAATTTTTATCAAATGAAAATTTGGAAGATTGTAATAAACCCTATGAATCCATCACCTACCTTCAATAATTGTCAGTTCAGTAAACTTGTTTCATCTATTTATTTCTTTTGGGGGGCTATTTTAAAGCAAATTGAAGCCACCTATAATTTCTCCTGTGTCATTATTTTTCATCTCCTAACTTTCAACTTTTTCTTATGTTTTAAGTGTGGCTCTTGTTAACAGCTTGTAGCCAGAATGTTTGTTAATTTTTTCATTCATTTTCTGATTTGTTTATACAATCTGATATGCTGTCTATTAACTGGTGTATTTGTCCATTTCATTTAATGTGGATTTATTTCTACAGTTATAGGTTCATCCTGCTGTTTGTATTTCGTTGTTTCACCTTATCTGCTTTTAGATCGAAGGGTTGTTTTGTTTTGTTTTGTTATCCCATTCTTATTCCGTTTTGCTCATCTACTTCTTTGGAATTTGTATGCTTTTGTCTATTCTGTGATTATTATGCTAACTTTTGTAACTTGCATGTTTAAAGTTTAAAGTTAAGCAGTATTTTTACCTTTCCCATGAACAATAAAAGGGCTTAGAATTCTCTAACTTCAAATAAGAATTTGAACAGTATCCTGAATAGTACATTGGTTCCATCATACTGTTCTCTTACAAATCAACATTCTTATACCTGTTTTATATTGTTGTTGTTGATAGATGCCATCGAGACGGTTCCGACTCACAGTGACCCTGTGGGCAACAGAACAAAACACTGCCTGATCCTGTGCCATCCCTCACAATCATTGCTATGTTTAAGCCCATTGTTGTAGCCACTGTGTTAATCCATCTTTTTGAGGTTCTTCCTCTTTTTCGTTAACCCTATACTTTGCAAAGCATGACGTCCTTCTCTAGGGACTGGTCCTTCCTGATAACATGTCCAAAGTATGTAAGACAAAGTCTCACCATTCTCACTTCTGAGGAGCATTCTGGCTGTACCTCTTCCAAGACAGATTTTGTTTGTTCGTTTGGCAGTCCATTGTATAGTCATTATTCTTTGCCAACACCATAATTCAAAGGCATTGATTTTTCTTCGGTCTTCCTTATTCATTGTTCAGCTCTCGCATCCATATGAGGCGATTGAAAATACCTTGGCTTGGGTCAGGCATACCTTAGTCCTCAAGGTGACGTCTTTGCTTTTTAACACTTTGAAGAGCTGTTTTGCAGCAGATTCGTCTAATACAATAGATCGTTTGATTTCTTGACTGCTACTTCCATGGGTGTTGATTGTGGATCCAAGTAAAATGAAATCCTTGACAACTTCAAACTTTTCTCCATTTATCATAATGTTGCTTATTGGTCCAGTTGTGAGCATTTTTGTTTTCTTTATATTGAAGTGTAATACATACTGAAGACATCTTCATCAGTAAGTGCTTCAAGTTCTCTTTGCTTTCAGCAAGCAAAGTTGTATTATCTGCGTAGTGCAGGTTGTTAATGAGTCTTCCTCCAACCCTGATGCTGTGTTCTTCTTCATATAGTCCAGCTTCTCAGATTATTTGGTCAGTATACATATTGAATAAGTATGGTGAAAGGATACAACCCAGACACACACATTTCCTGATTTTAAACCATGCAGTATCCTTTGGTTGCATTCGAACAACTGCCTCTTGGTCTATGTGCAGGTTCCTCATGAGCACAATTAAGTGTTCTGGAATTCCCATGTTTTGCAATGTTATCCATAATATGTTATGATCCACACAGTCAAATGCCTTTGCATACTCAATAAAACACAGGTAAACATCTTTCTGGTATTCTCTGCTTTCAGCCATGCTCTATCTAACATAAGCGATTATATCCACGTTCCCTCCTGAATCCAGCTTGAACTTCTGGCGGTTCTCTGTCAATGTACTGCTGCAACCACTTTTGAATGCTCTTCAGCAAAATTTTACTTGTTTTTAATATTAATGATATTTTTCAATAACTTCTGCATTCTGTTGGATCACCTTTCTTTGGAATGGGCACAAATATGGATCTCTTCCAGTTGGTTGGCCAGGTAGCTGTCTTCCAAATTTCTTGGCACAAACGGGTGAGCTCTTCCAGCATTGCATCCATTTATCGAAATATCCCGACTGGTATTCCATCAATTCCTGGACCCTTGTTTTTCACCAATGCCTTCAGTGCAGCTTGGACTTCTTCACTGCCATCAGTTCTTGATCATATGGTTTATACAATCAGTATTTGCTTAGGAGTATTTATTTAGGTTTTCCCAAACATTTACCAATTTATTTGCTCACTGTTCCATTTTGCATCTCAGCCGTACCATCTTGGATAATTTCACTTTTGCCTAGAATCATCTTTTAAAATATCTCTTAATGAGGATTTATTGGTGGCAAATTATGCGTGTTTTGATTGAAAATGTCTTTATTTTGTCCTTGTTCTTAAAAGATACTTCAATATAAAGGCTAGGTTCAGAGTTGTTTTCTCTCAGCATGTCTCAAGTATGATTGCCCTGTCTTCTGGCTTTTTCAGTCAATCATCTGTCTAATTTCTGATCCTTTGCAGGTATTATATCCTTTCTCTCTAGTTTTTTTTTTTTTTTAAAGGAAAAAAACATAAAGCAAATATGAAAAGTGCAAAACTCATAAGTTTATAACTTGGTAGATTTCAAATAATAAAAACAGTCATATGACTATACCAAGATAAAGAAATAGAATGTTACCTGGACCCCAGAAGTCCCCTTGGTAGTCCCTTTCAGCAATTACCATCCAAAGATAATCAGTATCTCATCTTATGTAACTATTGATTAAGTTTTTCCTGGTTTTGGAGTTTTACGTAAATGAATAATACAATCCTTTTCTGTCTGGCTTCTTTTGCTCAGTGCTATATTTGTGAGATTCATCCACAACTGTTTGTTCATTTTCATTGCTATCAAGTGTATTTTACTGTTAATAACTTTTGAGTTGGTTTCAGTTTTTGACTGTTACAAATACAGCTATTTGTCTTTGAGTGAATGTTTGCGCTCATTTCTATTGTATATAAACCTAGATGTGGAATTGCTGGTAGTAAGAAACTGACAAATAGTTTTCAAAGTGGTTCTTATATTCTGTTCTCATCACAAATGTATGAGCCTTCTGGTCATTCCTTATACTCCTTAGTTTTGGTGTTCTCAGTCTTTTTAATTTTAGCCATTCTGGTGGATGAATAGTGGTATCTCATTTTGGCTTTAATTTTCATTTCCCTGATGACAGATATGCTTGTTGGCCGTTCATATATCTTCATTTGTAAAGTATATGTTCAAATTTTTTGCCCATTTTTTAATTGGGTTGTTTGTCTTCTTGAATTGAGTTGTAAGATTTAAAAAATATATATATATATTCTGGATATGAATCCTTTGTCAGAGATACATGTGCAGTATTTTCTCCCTGTATGTGGCATGTCCATTCGTTTACTTCATGGTGTTCTTTGGAGAACAAAAGTTTTTAATTTTGATGAAGATCATTTTATTAATATTTTAAATCTTAAGGTCCAACCTTTTTGTGTTGTATCTTTTCCTACCTCAAAGTTACAAAGATTTTATCCAGTCTTTTCTTCTACAAGTTTTATAGCTTCACTGTTTTATTTGGATCTTCAGTCTCTTTCAAGTTAATTTTTATCTGTGGTGTGAGGGAAGGATTAAGGTGTATTTTTCGCTATTGCATATCTAGTTGTTCCAGTCTCATCTATATGTCTGTCCTTACATCAATAAATAATGCACAGCTTTTATTACTATAGGTTACTAAGGCTTGAAATCAGTCCTCCATCATTGTTCTTTGTCAGTATTATATTGGCTATCCATTTCCACACACATTTTAGAAAGAGCTTTCAGTTTCTACAAAATCAAACCTGTTGGATTTTTTAGTGAGATTGCATTGAATCTATTAATCAATTTGGGAAGAACTGACATCTAAACAATATTGAATCTTCCGATTTGTGAACACAGTGTACTTCCAATATCTTAGGTCTTCTTTAACATCTCTCGACAGTGTTCTGTACTTTTCAATGTAAAGGCCTGAAATGTGTTTTATTTATCCCTAAGCATTGTATGTTTTTGGGTGCTATTATAAATGGTATTTTTTAATTTCAATATCCGGTTTTTATTAGGCATATCAGTATTTTCACTTGTTATATCTTCTGGAAGAATTGACCGGTTATCATTACGAAATATTTCTCCTTATTTCTAGGAATAGTTTTTGTCTTGAAGTCTACATTATCTGATAGTAATATAGCTACTCCATTCAACTCATTCATACTTTTGCATTTTCAGATGATACATCTTTCCATCCATTTATATTCTACCTATTTGTGTCTTTATATTTAAGGAGCATCTATTACAGACAGTATCTAGTTGTATCTTGCTTTTTTTATCCGTTATGACAGTCTTTGCCTTTTGTAGTATTTAGTCCACTAACAGTTAATGCAATTGTTGATATGGTTTATTGAATTGTTGTTGTTTATCTCATTTGTTTTTTATTCTTCTGTTTCTGCTTTTTAACTGTTGACTTTTTAAATATTCCTCTTTGCATTTTTTAAAGTTGTTGTTCTAGCAATTAAAAGATATAGATGTATTTTTAACAATATATTTAGAGTTAAGATTGTACCACATCACATTAAATATAAGAAACTTTCAACCAGGTAGTTCATTTAGTCCATTCTCCTGTCCTTTATGGTATAGTTGTCATACATAATACATCTAGATATGTGATTAACTCCCATTATACAGGGTTATAATTTTTGCTATGTTGTTGTTGTGTGCCGTTGAGTCAGTTCCAACTCACAGTGACCCTGTAAGACAGAGTGGAACTGCCCCATAGGGTTTCCAAGGAGTGGCTGGTGGAATCGAACTGCTGACCTTTTGGTTAGCACCCTGAACTCTTAACCACGTCACCACCAGGGCCCCATATATATAGATATTTCTGTACAATCATATATATTTTGATGATATTAATGGCAAATAACAGTCTTCTTTATTTATGCCCGTATTTTCTATATATGATCCCCTTCTTTTCTTGGAAGAGTTTTGTTTGTCTTTGTGGTATCCTTTCCCTTCTGCCTAAAGATTTTCCTTTAGCTTTTCTTGTAGTGCAGGTTTGCTGACAATGGATTTTCTAAGTTTTCATTTATCTAAAAATGTCTTTATGCTACCTTCATTCTTGAAGAATATTTTCACTGGATAAAGAATTTTGGGTTAATTATTTTTTATTATTTGAGTAGTTTAAAAAAGTTTGATTGTCTTCTGGCCTCTATTTCTGATGAGAAGTCAGCAGACATTTAAATCACTGTTCCCTTGTTTATAATGTGTTGTTTTTTTCTGGCTGATTTCAAGATTTTTCTTTCTCACTTTGATTTTCATCACTTTCAGTATACTGTGCTTCAGCATAGTTTTCTTCATGTTTCTCTTTCTTGTCGTTCACTGAGCTTATTGAATTTATAAATTTACATCTTTCACCATACTGGGACAGTTTTTTTTTTCTCCATTATTCATTCTTTCAAATACTTTTCCTGCTGTGTATCCTCTCTTCTCTCCTGGGACTTCAAATACGTATGTGGTATACCTTTTAATATTGTCACATAATATATTCCTTTTTTTAAAAAAAATGTTTTTTCTCTGTACTCTAAGACTGACTAGTTTCTGTGGATCTATGTTCAAGTTCACATATCCTTCTGTTATCTTCAAATTGCTGTTTTGCCCATCCAGTGAATTTTTTTATTTCAGATATTTTAATTTTCAAATCTTAAACATCCACTTAGTGTATGTGTATAGTTTTTATTTCTCTCCTGAGTTTTTCTATCTTTTCAGTCCTTACAAGCATATTTTCCTTTATGTCCTTTGAACACAGTCATAGTAAACAAAAAAACCTGTTGCCATCGAATCGATTCCAACTCATACCGACCCTATAGGACAGAGTAGAACCACCCCACAGGGTTTCCAAGGAGTGGCTGGTGGATTTGAGCTGCTGATCTTTTGATTAGCAGCTAAGCTCTTAACCACTGTGCCAACTAGGGCTCCATAATAGCTGCTTTTAAATCCTTGTATGTGAATGTCAACATTTAGGATCCTCTCAGGGTCAGTCTCCATTGAATGTCTCTTGAGTATTCGTCACATTTTTCTGTTTCTGTTTATGTGAAGTACTTCTGAATTGCATCCTAGACATTGTGAATAATACATTGTAAAGACGTTGGATTCTATTATAGTCTTCCTATTAATGATTTTCTTCTTCTTTTTTTAAAAATCAGGCCATTCAGTTGGCTGAATAGGAACTGGAAACTCTTATCTCCTCCACAGTTGGCAGCATATGAAATTTTAGTTTGGTTCTTAAGCCTTAGTGGGATACTTAGAGTCTGCCCTTTATATGTGTGCTCCAGGATTAGCCAGAGATATGAACAAAGCTTATAAGCACAATTTGGGGCTCCTCCTTTCTGGTTTACTTATGTGCAGTATTTTCCTCTTCATTTGCTGCTGTGTTTGCCCTGAAATCTCTCCTCTGGTTCTTCAAAAAAGTAAGACTATGTTTTGTTTATTTGTTTGATCTAAGTTTTAGTTTCCCTATATGGTATGGACTGCGGCCTGTCCACATTAGAAAATGGAAAACTCACCCCAGTGCTCAACCCTTTTTCCCCACTGAAAAATCTTCCTGCTTTTGGTTGCTCTCCAATATCTTTATGTAGTTACTTTTTAATATTTTGTCCAGAGTTCATAGTGGTTATATGCGGGATTGTTATTCCGATAGGAGCTACTTAAACATGATTAGAAGCAAAACCTCTGGGCTCTTTCATAATGCATGCAATTTTATGGACACTCATCCATTTGGGCCCTCATGAGTCCTTATTTTTAGACATGAATTTACATGACAGGCAGCAATAACATCAGTCATGACTTTGCCTCAGGCTTGGCTGTTAGATTTGGCAGTAGTAACTGGACCAGGAGCCTTCTATTAGGGTTAGGGGGATTAGGTCAAGATATTCCTCTAATCTGTATATAGTGAGTATGCTGTAAACTTATAGGTCAGTAGTGTCAACGAATTCTAAGTTTCATATTAATGTAGAGCACAATAAGGAAAAAGCCCATTTCATGTGGTCAGTAAATGTTAAATAATTATGATTAACAGCTTCAGTCTTTGTAAATGATTCCAAAAATAATATATAATTTAAAGTAGTGATGGACTTGGGTGTGCCCAAGGAAAAGAAAATTGCCTGCAATATTAGGAAGTTCAAGATACATAACCATCTGTGACTTGATGGAGGGGGGTTGTAACATAAAGATGTATGATGCCATTTGTAAAGCTAATTTCTCTTTCCATTTAATCTCTTGTTGCCTAAGAAAATGCAGCTAGTAATTAAGATACCATTTTGGTTTTGTTTGTAAATGTTGCTGTCTTCATTAAATTTCACACTTGTGAAAAGGAGCTATTAAGAGACAGCCTGAGGTAACACTTTTGAATAGCTAACTTTGTTAAAAAATACGTTTTCCAAATTTCTTGCAGTAAAATGTAATTGCGTTTTCTGTTTTCACTTGTGTAGAATCTTCTTACATATTATCTATTAGAGATAAGACTAAGTGCTAGAGGGAATATTCTGTTAAACTGGAGTAGTACAGCGACTTAATTTCTCCTTCTCTTGCCATTCATAATAAATAAAGTTTTCTGATTTCTCTGCTAGTTTATCTTATAATTCTCTTCTCACAAGGTTAAGGGGTGGCAGGGGAAAGAGTCCAGAATACATACTATTTTGAAACAGTGTCAGATTTTAAAAGATTTTTCATTAAATTATCCGAAGTGGTTAGGAAGTGGTCAGTAAATAATCATTAAGCCTATATTGCAACACCAGAGTACTTTGGCACACCTATAAAGTTAAGAAAAAGAGAAAAGAAAAAGAAAAAGGTGTCAGGAGAAGGAAAAAACTATACAGTCTTTTGTTGATAATAATACAAGAGCATAGCCAATGAAAACATGTTCTACTTTGTAAAAGTGGATGCATGGTAACATTGTTGCTATTGTGTGTATGAACAGTGAATTTCTTATTGTGACATTTCTTGTTTATTGTTTCATGTATTGTGATTTTTTCCATTGAAATTCTAAGTCCTCATCTCTGTGACTGGTCTATAGTGAGTGTGATAATAAGAGATGAAAATACATTTGGATTAAATGTTAAGACAGCCTTTAAGCATCCTACTATTTAAAACAGATCTTAATTCAAATATTTTTAGTCGTTGGTCATTCATGGGGGAAGCACTTATGAGTGCTTCTTTCCACTAATTTTAAGTCCATTTACAGTATTTCATGCTTCTAAAGTTCTTTTTTCCAAAACATTCCAAAAACTTTCTCGTCTGTTTATTGACTTTAACCTTAAAGGACCATCTTGAGGAGAAAAATGTCTAGTTTTATCTTTTAGGTTTATTTTGTCCTTTGTCTTTTTCTAAGATTATTAATAGAATATGCAGTTAGTGTGAATGAATTTTGTGTTACAAATACTTTCTATGGTGAATAAGAGCAAAGCTCTAAACTTGCTTTGAACTCAAATGTAAAATGCTTTTGTATCCAACAATTTTTAATCTAAATTGAAATCAAATTACTGTAGACTATAATACAATTGAAACTGTTTTCCTCAAATTAATCTCAAAAAAATCTACAGTCTTCATGTATATACAGATAGTGCCCACCTCTTCAATATAATGGAAGAAAAATCTTCATTTTCAGTAGCAGTAAAAGAACTTACCTAGAAATAAAGTTAATGAAAATATTCAAAAGTTACGTGAGGACAACTTTACAAGCCTCCTGAAATACTCAAATGTGGACTTCAACAAAAGGAAAGATACTCTATGTCCTTGAAAAGGATATTTTAATATCTCAAAGATATCAATTTCTCCCTAAGTTAAAAAATAAACATAACCCCAACAGGTTTTTTTTCTAGGAGCCAGAAAAATTAAAATTCATATGGAAAAATGAATAAGGAAGAATAGCCAGGAAATGCCTGCCAAAGAAGAGCAGTGGGTGGAGTGTAGCTACTCGCATCAGATATGAAAACGTACTGTAAATTATCTATAATAGAGTGGTGTTGTCACATTATAGACAAATCAATGGAACAGAACAGAAACTTTAAAAATAGATTCATGTACACATAGAGATTTGGTATATGGATGTTGCCATCTCAAATCACCAGAGAAAAGATGTACTTTTAAAATAAATGCTATTGAGACAATTGCATAGCCCTTGGAAAAAAATAAAATTGGATCTAAACCTCACACTGTTAACCAAGATAAATTCAAATGGATCAGAAATATGTAAAACATGATACCATATATGTCCTAGAAGAATAAAAAATTAGTGAATTCCTTTATAACTTGGGAATGTCGAAAGCCTTTCTAACTCTAACTCAAAATCTAATACAGAAAGTATTGATAAATGGAACTGCAGTAAAAAAAAAAAAAAAAAAGTCTGTATACCAAGAATGTTGTTCTTAGCTGTTGTCAAGTCAGCCCTAGACTCGTGGTGACCCCAGGCACAATGGAACAAAACACTGCCTGGTGTGTGCCATCCCCATGATGGGTTGCAGATTGGACCATTGTGATCCATAAGGTTTTCATTGGTTAATTTCCTGAAGTAGATTGCCAGATAAATGAATAATTTCTTTTATAAGGATCAGCACAAAGCTAGTTCCTATGAGGCCAAGGTTAAAGCTGTCCCAAATGTCCAACTTTTCCAAACTGCTCTACCACTCCATCGTCTCTGACATCAACTACTCCCCCTCCCCTCAGTGCTGTTCCTCCCATTTTGGGTTCTGTAATTCACTGCAACATCTCACAGAACTCACGAACCATACTTACAGTTAAGTGGTTTATTAGGGAAGCAACAGGATACAACTTGGGATCAGGATCAACTTGGAGTAGTGGGAATGACTCAGGATGCAGTTCTTCTTTATCAGGACAGCTTCCTCTCACCCTCTGCCACTGGGCCCTGCTGGGGACCTCCTAGGGCAAGTGTTACAACTCTTAGCTCTGTAGGTTGTTGTCTCTCGCTGTCTTCCATGTTACAGCTTCTCTCTCTCTCTCTCCGTGTCTCCCTTTAAGCCTAGCAGGATGGCAAAACTGACCAATCCCTTCATTAGGGTTCCATATACCTTATTTGCATGGTCCCACCCCCACAAGGGTGCCATGTACCTTATTTACATTATTAGCATGCTATCCAGTCCCCTTGGTGGGCCACAGGTACCTCATTTGCATGTTCCCACACAGTCATTTTGGTGGGAGTTACAAAAACTATGGCTGGAAGGGCCATGTTAAGTAATTCACTGCATGACACTAGACCTTTCTTCCTAGCCTGGAAGCTTTGCTGAAACCTGTTCAGCATCATAGCAACAACACACCAGCCTTTACTGACAGATGGTTGGTGGCTGCGCGTGAGGTGCTTTGGCTGGGAATCAAACTTGAGTCTCCCACATGGAAGGTGAGAATTCTACCACTGAACCCCCCCAGACCCCATGCCAAAAATACTATAAGCAAAATCAGTAGCAAACTGGGAAATAGCATTTGCAACCTATGTCACAGGATATTAATCTCAATATATATGAAGTTCCCCAAAATTGAGAAGAAAGATAGAAAACACAGTAGAGGACTGGGCAGAAACATGAACATTCAGTTCACAGGAAAAGAAAGGCAAATGGCATTTGAACATATGAAAAGATGCTCAACCTTACTCATAAAAAGTAAAATGTAAATTAAAACCATACTATGATGTGATGGAGCCCTAGTGGCGCAGTGGTTAAGAGCTCAGGCTGCTAACCAAGAAGTTGGCGGTTTGAATCCACCAGCTGCTCCTTGGAAACCCTATGGGGCAGTTCTACTCTGTCCTCTAGGGTCACTGTGAGTTGGAATTGACTCAACAGCAATGGGTACATTATGATACAATGGAATACTACTCAGGAATAAAGAGGAACAAACTATTGGTATCAGTATTATGCTAAGTGAAAGACGCAGACACAAAAGACTGTATACTATGATTCCATTTATATGACATTCTGGAATAGACAAAACTGTAGGGTCAGAGATCAGTGGCTTTTGGGCTGGTCATGGTGGGATGGGGCATGAGGGAACTGTTTGAGGTGATGGACATGTTCTATATCTTGGTTGTTGTAGTGGTTACACAAATACACAATTTTCTCAAAATTGATTAAACTGTACTCTCAAAAACGGTGAATGTTATTGCATGTAAATTTTACTCAATAAACCTGAATTTAAAAACAATTTTAAAAAAAGCACCCGGTAATATAATCTTTTACTGATTAGCTTAGCAAAAATCCAAACATTTTATAGCATTCTGTTGGAGATGCTGTGGAGAAACAGGCACTCTCATACATAGCTGATGGGAACAAAATAGTGCATCCCTTATGTAGGGGAATTTGGCAGTCTCTAGCAAAGTCACATATGCATTCGTGCATTGACCTAGCAGTTCCATTTCAAGGAATCTTCTCTGTTTTTATTGTTGCCTAGGTCCCACCTCACCCCACAAAGTAAGAAACTGCTATTGTTAGTTGCTGTGTAACTATGGAGATTTGGTTTTATGCATATATATGTAAGTAAAAATAAACATCCTTCCCCTCCCCCTTTTACCATTGTGCCTGCTGTGCACAATTTTCTGTACTTTGTACAGAAGAAGTACTTTTGTGCTTAATTTATATCTCAGAGATCTTTATATATCACCACATAACAAGCAGCCTCTTTTTTTATTAACAGTCTCAGTACATTCTATTAAGTACATACTTTATTATTTAACTAGCATCCTTCTGGAGGACATGAAGGTCATTTACTATCTTTTGATATTGTGAACAGTTCTGCAAGGCAAAACCATTACCTATACTATTTCACATGTGTGCAAGTATATCTGTAGGGTAAATTTCAAGAGTTAAAATTGCAGGGTAATAAAAAAATGGCTGGTCTTATCTTTATGTATTAGGGAGATTAGTCCTTTGTTAAATGAGTTCCAAATATTTTTCCCAGTTTTTCAAGTGTGTTTTGAGTTTGCCTATGGTGATTTTTTTTTTTAATGATTTAGATATCTTTTCTTGCATGGTTTGTGGATTTTGAATCCAGTTAGAAAGGCCTTTCCCACTTTTAAGCTATTAAGGAGCATTACTGTATTTCCTTCTAATGTCTTTTGTTTGCATTTTTTACATTTAATACTTTAATTCATATGTAGTATATCATGATGTATAATGAGAGATGTAGATTCAATATTATTATTACTTTTAAAAAGGATGAATTGTCCTAACACTGTGTATTGAATAATCTATTTCCCCCTAATGACTTGAGATACCATATTTACCATGTATTAAGTTTCCATGTATTAGGGTCTATTTATATTCTTTCAGTATTATTTCATTATTTTGCCTATTTACATGTTAGCACCACACTTTCTTAATTGAAGCTTTTACTATGGTAGAGATATTCCCCCATTATGTTTTTTTTTTTTTCTCTTCAGACTTTTTCTAAGTTAACTTTAGAGTCATTCTATGTAGTTCAAAACAGCAATAAAATTCTTCAAAACAGACATACCTAATAGTAACCAAAAGCTGGTTTTTTTAAGTTAAAATTGCCTTAAAAATATACATTAACTTCAGGAGAATTTTTATTTTCTTCCTAAACAAGAGCATAGCATGCTGTATATGTTGAATAGTAGAAATTAGGCTTTACCTTTAAAGGATTAAAATACTTATAATAACATTAGATAAAGCAGCAATAGCTACAATACAATCAGTACTGTATTATAATAGTGTCTCACAGTATCTATAAAAGCATTCACAGTTATATTCACTAAGTGTCTGTCTTTGAGTGCAACTATTTACTTCTGACTACTCCTTCATATGTTCTCATGAAGCAAATTTTTCTCTTCATAAACATTCTTAAGTGTTGGCTTGATATATTATGATAAAACTCTTAACCTCCAACTCATAGTATATTGTATCCCTTTAACCCGTATCATACAACTTGCTTAGATGAGACTGCATCATTTAAAACAAATATTTTATAGATATTTTTAAAATCCAGGAGAATCAACTCAAAAAGTAGTAATGTAGCCAGATATAAGCTAAATTTTTTAAAAATAGTTTTTCTATATAATAGGACTAGCAGTTTAAAAAATATAATGGGGAAAATACTTCGTTTACAACAGCAATAAAACTATAAAATATCTAGGAATAATACATTTAATAAGAAATATTAAAGAATCAAATATATATTTGAAGAAAATTATAAAATTTTAATGAAGGAAATGAAAAATGTTTGAATAAATGACGAAACATACCTGAATAGGAAGATAATACCATAAAACTTTACTAAAATGAAGTTTATGCTTAATGCATTTCTAATAAACAAGCCGATGGGATATTTGGAAGTTTGGGTTTACTGTAAAAATTCATCAGGATTTTTTTTTAGCTTAATCAGTTTATTTTAAAGTTCATGAAGAAGAAAAGTACCTGGAAATGTTTGAAAAGAAAGAAACACGAGAGAGACTTGCCCTGTAAGATATTGGAATGTACTGTAAAGATGCAGTACTTAAAATAGTGTCAATCTATGGCAGGAGCACATTTGATTTTAAAAACAAAGAAACCACAAAAGTATCAGAAGAAAATGTGTTTTTTCCACCACTTTATCATGAAAATTTTTAAACATGCAGAAAAATTAGAGGAATTTTACAGAAAACACCCATATATTCTACCACTAACCTTTTAATATTATTTCCTTATCACATATCTATCTATTTATGTATCCCTCTATCAATCCAAGTTTTTTTTTTTATTCATTTCAAAGTAAACTGCAGATATCAGTGTTCTTTTCCCTAAAGACTTCAGCATACATAAAATTAAGTGGAGTTTCAAGAAAGTGTGACTTTTACATTTGCAATTTTGGAGTAGAGTAGACCTTTGTAAGCATATAATAAAATTAAAAATTCAAAGGAAAAAATCAGCCACATTAATACTTAAAGAAGTGGAAATTAATAAAATGCTATCAGATTGCCAAAGATATAAAAGATGAACAAAATTTTGGGAGAGAGATGAGGGTAACCAAGCACTCCCAAGAATTGTTGTTAAGAGTATAAATGAATTCAACTTCTTTGGAAAGTAGTTTGGTAATATATATCAATTTGTAAAATGTGCAAAGCTTTTGATCCAGAAATTCCACTTGTAAGAATTTCTTTCATGAAAATAGATACCTAAGGCTATATCTCAACACTCTTTATAAAAGTTAAAACTTAAGAACCTAAATGTAAAAATAGAGAACTGAGAAAGTAAATTATGGTCAAGTATATTGTGGAATCTATGCACCCATTAAAAATAATAATGTTAAGTGATATAGAAAACAAATAGCAAATTGGCAAATATGAATCCAAGCAAATCAATAATTCATTAAATATGAATGGCATAAATACTCCAACCAAAGACAAAGTTTGTCAAACTGGATGAAAAGCAAGATCCAAATATATACTATGTCCAAGAGATGTACTTTAGATTCAGACACAAATAGGTTGAAATTAAAGCATAGAAAGAGATATACCATGCAAACAGTAACCATAAAAGAGCTGGATTAGCTATTTTAATGTCAAGCAAATTAGACGTTAAGAAATACTGCTGGAAACAAATAAGGACATTTCATAATGATAGAAAGGTCAGGAAATCAGGGAGATATGGCAATTATAAATGCACTTAACAACAGAGCCCTAAAATATATGAAGCAAAAACTGGCATAATTGAAAAGAGAAATAATTCAGCAGTTGTAATTGGAGATTTCAATACTCTTCTCTGGGTAACAGATAGAAAAACTAGACAGAAAACCATTAAGGATATAGAAAACTTGAGCAACACTATAACCAACTTGATCTAACTGACATATATAGAACTCTCCACACAACAACGGCAGATTACACATTCTTTTCAAGTGCATGTGGAGCATTCTTAAAATTTTTAAAGAATTGAAGTTATAGAAATTTTGTATTCCAGCCACAAGAGAATTAAAATTAGAAACCAACAAAAAATTATATTCTTCAACTACAACAGTATTGAATTAGAAATTAACAACAAAAATCTGGGATCTGGACAATCCCTAAATATTTGGAAGTTCTAACACACTTCTAAATGACCCATGAGTCACAGAAGAAATCACAAAGGTTTTTAGAAAATATTTTGAACTGAGTGAAAGTTAAAACACAACATAGAAAATTCTGGGATACGGCTAAAGCAGTGTTTAGAAGGAAAGTTATAGCTTCAAATACTTATTTTAGAAAGGAAAAAAGATCTAAAAGTAGTAATCTAAGCTTTCACTCAAAGAAGTTAAAAACAGAAAAGCAAATCAAACCCATGTAACTAGAAGGAGGGATATAATAAAATTCAGAAGTCAATTAAATAGAAAACATAAAAACAAAAGAAAATCAGTGAAACCAATAATTGGTTCTTTGAAAAGCGTTTTAAATATTGTTGTAAAAAAAATGGCACCAACTGTAAAAATGGCATGGTGGCATATGACCCCCTCTAACTTCACAAACGGGAAGGAGAATCAGAAACAACAGTACAAGGCTGATTCCTGTGAGGCAGAGGTCAGACATACCTTCTCTCTCCAACCTTTTTACCAATTCTGACACCAGCTGTTTCTCCCATGGCACTCTCTACTTCTCTGCTGGGTTCAATAACTCATTGCAAGGGCCACCCAGAGTGCACAGTCCATACTCACAGTCATGAGGTTTATTTGGGAAGTAATAGGTTACAATTTAGGATCAGGAATGACTCAAGATACAGTTTTTTGATCAGGACAGCTCTTTGGCTGTGCCCGCAGGCAGACCTCTCTCTGGCCCTTGGCCTCTCATCCTCTTGTTGCCTTGGCCCTGCCTCTGCCCTGCTCAGGCAAGTGTTACAAAGCTCTTTATCTCTGCCAATAAGTGCCCAGGTGCACTACACTCTGCCAGGAAGCCTCCTGCCCAAAGGTGCTCAGCTCTTTAGCTCCATGGGTCGGCAAGCCTAGCTCCACCACGAAGTGCCTGGAGGCACCCCACTCCTCCAGGAAGCTTCCTGCCCAAAGTCTCTGAGGTCTCTCACTCCGTGGGTCAGCACACTTGCTGTAATCGCCTAGCTCTGTGGGCCAGAAAGCCTACGGTGCCATCTTGCACCTGTCTCCTGGTTCTGCTGCCACCGTTTCTCTGCTGCTACTTCTTGCCATCTTGCACTGTCTCCAGTGTTACAGCTCTCTCCTCTCTGTCTCTTGGGTCAAGTCGGTTCTCAGTGCAGGGACCCCAGGTCCAAAGGATGTGCTCCGCTCTCATCTCTTCTTGGTGATAGTGAGGTCCCCCTTTTCTGCCTCTGGGATGGCTCATTTTAAGCCTAGCAGGATGGCAAAACTGACCAGTCCCCTTGTTAGGGTTCCATATACCTTATTTGCACAGTCCCAACCTGACAAGAAGAAGCCCTGGTGGTGCAGTGGGTAAAGCACTTGGTTGCTAACCTAAAGGTCAGTGGTTCAAATCCACCATGTGCTCCATGGGAGAAAGTTGTGGCAGCCTGCTTCCATAAAGATTTACAGCCTTGGAAACTATGGGACCATTCTACTTTGTGCTATAGGGTTGCTATGAGTTGGAATTGACATGACAGCAATGGGTTACCCCTACAAAGGTGTCATGAACCTTAGTTGCATTATTAGCAAGCTGTCCAATCCCCTTGGTGGGTCGCAAGCACCTTATTTGCATAGTCCCACCCAATCATTTGGTGGAAGTTATAAGACCATGGCTAGAAAGGCCATATAAAAGTGATCCATCACACTGCAGTTGTCTTTAGCTAGATATACCAAGAAAAAAGAAGATGCAAATTACCAGAATGGAAGAAGAGGCATCATTACAAACCATAGAGAAATTAAAAGACTTGTAAGGGAATATTATGAATTTCTTTATGTCATAAATTAGACAACTTAGATGAAATAGACAAATTCTTAGACAGGCATTTATTACCAAAATAATACTTAAAATATCTCCCCACAAAGAGAAACTCAAGCCTATATGGCTTCACTGATTAATTCTACCAAGAATTTAAAGAAGAATTCATACCAAATCTTCGCAAACTCTTCCAAAAAATAGAAGAGGGAACATTTACCAATTTATTCCGTGAGGTCAGTATTACCCTGATACCAAAACCAGACGAAAACATTATAAGAAAAGGAAACTACAAACCAATATCTCTTATGAATATAGATGCAAAAATTTTCAACAAAATACTAACAAACTGAATCCAGCAATATATAAAAAGGATTATACACTGAGACCAAGTACTGTTTATTCCAAAAATGCAAGATAGGTTAGACATCTGAAAATCAGTTAGTGGTAATACATCATATTAATAGAATAAAGGAGAAAAACCATATGATCATCTCAATAGATGCAGGAAAAGCATTTGACAAAATTCAAAACCTTTTCATGATAAAAACACTCAATAAATTAGGAATATAAGGGAATCTCCTCATCTGATAAAGGGCATCTAAGAAAAACCCCCGGGCAACATCATACTTAATAGTGAAAGACTGAGTGCTTTCCGTCTAAGATCAGGAACAAGACAAGGAGGCCCACTAGCACCGCTTCTATTCAACGTTGTTCTACAGGTTCTAGTCAGGATAATTAGGCAAGAAAAAGAAATAAAAGGCATCCAGATTGGAAAATAAGGAGTAAAACTATCTCTGTTTGCAAATGGCATGATCTTGTCTATAGAAAATCCTGAGGAATCCACTAAAAAGTATTAGAACTAATAATCAGGTTTAGCAAGATTGCAGGATATAAGCTCAATGTGCAAAAATCAATTGTTATTTCTGTATAGTAGCAATGAACAAATAAAAAATGAAATTAAGAACATAATGGAATTACAGCAGCATCAAACGAATAAAATTTCTAAAAAGAAGTGTAAAGCTTATACTCTGAAAAGTAAAAATCATTGTTGAAAGAAATTAAAGAAGACCTAAATAAATGGAAAGACATTCGATTTTTATGGATCAGAAGATTTAATATTAAGATGGCAGTACTCCTTAAATTCACCTGCATAACCAGAATCCTAGCTGATTTCTTTGCAGAAATTGACAGGCTGATCCTAAAATTCATGTGGAAACTGAAGGGACCCAGAATAGTCAACAGTCTTGGAAAAGAAGAACAAAGTTGGAGGACTCACATGTCCTGATTTCAAAACTTACTACAAAGCTACAGTAATCAAGACAGTGTTATGCTGGCATAATGATAAATATATAGATCAATGGGATAGAATTGAAAGTCTAAAAATAAACCCATAGATCTGTGGTCAATTGATATTTTACAAAGGAGCCAGTCCATTCACGATGGGGAAAGAATAGTCGTTTTAACAAATGGTACTAGGACAACTGGATATCCATGTAAAAAAGAATGAATTTGAATTTCCTGCCTCACGTTACATAAAACCATAACTCAAAATGTATTAAAGACCTAAATGTTAGCTAAAATTATAAAAACTCTTATAAGAAAACATAGGTGTATATTTTTGTGACTTTGGATTGGGCAGTGGTTTCTTAGATATGACATTGAAAGCATAGGTAACAAAAGAAAAAAAATAGATAAACAACTTCATCTAAGGTAAAAACTTTATACTTCAAAAGACACCATCAAGGAGAAAAGTGTGGAGCAGAACTCAAATTCACATAAAAAGACCAGACTTAATGGTCTGAGACTGGATGAACCCCCGAAGCCATGGCTCCCAGATGCTCTGTTAACCAAGAACTAAAACCATTCCCAAAGCCCACTCTTCAGACAAAGATTAACCCATAACCAACCCGTTGCCGTTGAGTCAATTCCAACTCATAGTGACCCTATTAGACAGAGTAGAACTGCCCCTAGAGTTTCCAAGGAGCACCTGGTGGATTCAAACTGCCGACCTTTTGGTTAGTAGCCAAAGCACTTAACCACTACATCACCAGGGTTTCCAGACAAAGATTAGACTGGACTATAAAACATAAAATAATACTTTCTAAGAGTGTGCTCTTTAGTTCAGTCAGATACAGGAGACCAGATGGGCGGCTCCTGTCCGGAGGCAGGAAGAGAAGGCAGGAAGGGACAGGAACTGGTTGAATGGACACAAGAAACCCGGGGTGGAAAGAGGGAGTGTGCTGTCACATTATAGGGATTGCAGGTAAAGTCACATAACAATATGTGTATAACTTTTTGTATGAGAAATTAACTTGAGCTGTAAACTTTCACCTAAAGCAAAATTAAAAAAAAAAAAAGATGACATTAAGAAAGTGAGAAGATAACCCGCAGAATGGCAGATAATATTTGCAAATCATATATCCTTATATATCTAAAATATATGAAGTACTTTTACAACCCAATGATAAAAAGACAACTCAAATAAAAAATGAGCAAAGAATCCAAATAAACATTTCTCTAGCAAAGATATGGAAATGACCAACAAGCACATAAAAAAAATGTTCAACATTGTTAGCCGTTAGAGAAATGCAAACCAAAACCACAATGAAATACCACTTCACATCAACTAGGATGGCTATAATAAAAAAGACAGATAATAACAAGTATTGACGAGGATGTGGAAAAATTAGAGCTCTCATACACTGCTGGTGTGAATGTAAAATGGTACATCACTTTGAAAAATAGCTTGGTGTTTCCTCAAAAGTCTAAACATAGAGCTACTTATCATGTGGCCCAACAATTCCATGCTTATGTATATACCCAAGAGAAATGAAACATGTGTCCACAAAAAACCTTGCATATGAATGTTCATAGGAGCACTTTTCATAATAAACAAATAGTGGAAACAACCCAAATGTCTATTAACTGATGAATGGATAAGTAAAATATGGTGTATCTACACAGTGGAATATAATTTGGCAATGAAAAGAAATGAAGTACTGACATATACAACATATTTGAACCTTGAAACTATTATGCTAAGTGAAAGAAGCCAGTCCCTAAGGACTACATATTGTATGATTCCATTTATTTGAAAGGTCCAGAATAGGCAAATTCACAAAGTCAATGGGTGGTTGTCTAGAGTTTGAGAGGAGAGGGTCTGAGGGGAAAAGGGAAATGAGTGAAGGTCTTGGTTACAGGGTTTCTTTCTGGGTAATGAAAATGTTCTAAAATTGCTGTGACAGTTGCACAACTCTGAATTTACTAAAAACCATTTAATTGTCTACTTGAAATAGCTTAATTATTTAGTTTGTGAATTAAATTTCAATACAACTGTTATTTAAAAAATCGATACCATGAGTCACCATTTTAATAGAATGAAGGAAAAAATATCATCTCAGATAAGGAAAAATTCTTTCACAAAATCTGATACTCATTCTTTTTATTTTATTTTGTTGTTGTTGAAAATATTCACAGCAGAACACATACCAATTCAACAATTTCTACATGTATAATTCAGTGACATTGATTACATTCTTCAAGTTGTGCAACATTTCTCACCTTCCCTTTTCAAATTATTCCTCACTCATTAACATAAACTCACCTCCTCCTAAGTTTTATATCTAATCTTTCAAGCTGCTGTTGTCAATTCAGGCCTATATGGATAGTTCTTAAAAGAGCACAATGCTCAAGACTGACATTCTTTGCTAATTAAGCTAAAATATCGTTTTGTTTAAAGAAGAATTCCGGGGATATTTTTGGATTAAAGTTTAAAGATTAGCTCAGGGCAATAGTTTTTGTGTTTCATCCAACCTCCATGGCTCCAGAAAGTCTGGAGTCTATTATAATTTGAAATTCTGTACTACATAATCCCCCTTTTGATCAGGATTTTGCTGTAGACTCTTTCATTAAAACGTTCAGTAATCGTAGCTGGGCACTGTCCAGTTCTTCTGGTCTAATGGCAAAGGAGGCAGTTGTTCATGGAGGCAATTAGCCCCACATTTTATTTCTTCCTCCTATTCCTGATTCTCTTTCCTCTGTTGCTCCAGGTGAATACACTAAAACACATTCTTCATTAAAACACAAAAAGAATAAAAAAACAACCTAGGAATAGAAGATAATTTTCTCACTATAATAAAGGGCATCTACAAAAAACCTATAACTTACATCATATTGATGGTGAAAGATTTAATCTCTTCCCCCTAAGATTGGGAACAAAACAAGTATAATTTTTCGTCACATTACAAGTCATATTTTCCTGTTTCTTTGCATGCCTGATCATTTTTGTTTGGATGCCAGACATAGTGAATTTTACCTTTTTGGTTGCAGGATAC
The DNA here is from genome assembly GCA_030035585.1 of Dugong dugon. Taxonomy (NCBI): domain Eukaryota; kingdom Metazoa; phylum Chordata; class Mammalia; order Sirenia; family Dugongidae; genus Dugong; species Dugong dugon. The sequence goes on along the minus strand of CM057476.1, from coordinate 25,071,950 downwards.
TTTTGTATCCTAACACATTCATAAGCTTGTTCTGGGACAAAATTAAATCACTCAGAAACAGTGTGATTCTTTTGGGTCTTGCTTTTGGCATTTGTTAGGCAGTACAAGAGCAGTGGACAAATTATTACCCATTGCCAAGACAAGACCCTTTTGTGTACTCTACCCAGTGGCTCATGAATCATGGGTCTAGCTGGCTGGTGGGAACAGGTACTTTTCTTGGTCCTTTGTGAGCACAGGCACTGTTATATCTAATCCTTTTGTGTGGTTCTTCCCCAGGCTTTGAGTAGCTTTTTCACGTGCATGCACTGTCAGTACTTAGCTGAATACTTGGGGTAACTCTCTGTAGATCTCTGGAGGTCTCTGTCTGTGCAGCTCTCCTCTCTCTGATATTCTGTCCTGCAAACTCTAGTCACCTTGGTCTCTCAGAACTCTCAGCTACATCTCTTGAATTTAAGGAGTCCACTGGACTCCACCTAAGTGTCCCTCCCCTGTACCATGTCTTGGAAACTCTGTCAAGGCAGTACACTGGGGCAATTGTAAGGTTCACTTCATTTGTCTCATGTCTCTTGGGGGTCACAAGCCTTTTTGCATGACGTCTAGTGTCTGAAAACTGTTGGTTTTTATATTTTGTCTGTTCCCTGGCTTCAGGTAGGATGATAAATCTGGTCACTATTACTCCATCTTGGACAGAAGCATGGTTATGTAATTTTTTTTTTTTTTTTACAAAGTTGGCAAAATTGGGAAAGACTACTCTTTTCAACAGATAGTGCTGAAACAATTGGATATCCATATGCAAAAAAAAAGAAAGAAAAGAAAAACAAACAAAAGAACCTTAGAACCTTACCTCATACCAAACACTAAAATTAACTCCAAATGTATCATTCATAGATCTAAAAGTAAAGCTAAAACTGTAAAACTTCCAGAAGAGAATATAGGAGAAAGTCTTTTTTATCTTTGATCAGGTAACAATTCCTAAGGTATGACACCAAAACACAATTCATAAAAGCAAAAAAGTAATACATTAAACTTCATCAAAATTCAAGTCCTTTGCTCTTTAAAAGTTTCTCTTAAGAAAATAAAAAGGCAGTCCACAGCCTGGGAGAAAACATTTGCATATCATATTTTTGATAAAGGACTTGTATCCAGAATATATAACAAACTCTTATAATTCAGTAAGGGGACATTGGTAGTTCAGTGATAGAATCCTCACCTTCCATGCCAGAAACCTGGCTTCAACTCCTGACCAATACACCTCATGCACCACTACCACCTGTCTGTCAGTAGTGGTTTGCATGTTGCAATGATACTGAACAGGTTTCAGCAGAGCTTCCAAACTAGGATGGACTAGCAAGAAAGGCCTGTTGTTGTATTGTTAGGTGCTGTCAAGTCAGTTCCTACTTGTAGCGACTCTCTGTACGACAGAATGAAACACTGGCTGGTCCTGCACCATCCTCGCAATCATTGTTATGCTTGAGCCCGTTGTTGCAGCCATTATCAGTCCATCTCATTGAGTGTTTTCTTCTTTTTCACTGACACTCTACCAAGCATGATATCCTTCTCCAGGAACTGATCCCTCCTGACAACATGTCCAAACTATGTGAGATGAAGTCTCGCCATCCTTGCTTCTAAGGAGCATTCTCGCTGTACTTCTTCCAAGACAAATTTATTCATTCTTCTGGCAGTCCATGGTATATTCACTATTCTTCACCAGCACCGTAATTCAAAGGCATCAATTCTTCTTCAGTCTTCCTTATTCATTGTCCAGCTTTCACATGCATATGAGGCAATTGAAAACACCATGACTTGGGTCAGGCACACCTTAGTCCTTAAAGTGACATCTTTGCTTTTTAACACTTTAAAGAAAGCCCTGCTTCCTAAAATCTACTTCTGAAAATCAGGCATTGAAAACCCTATGAAGCACAATGGTCTGACCTGCAACCAATCATGGGGATGACGCAGGACTGAGCAGCATTTAATTTCATTGTGCATGGGTAGGGTGATCATGAGTGGGGGCCGACTTGATGGCAGCTAATAACAACATAACTCAATAACAGACAACCCAACGGGCAAAAGATATGAATAGACTTCTCTATAGAAAGCATATGAGTTGCAAATAAGCACATAATAAGATGCTCAACATCATAGTCTTTAGGGAAATGCAAATAAAAGTACAAGGAGATACAATTGCCTTCCGAACAGGGACTCTAGTAAAAAAGACTGACAATATCAAGTATTGGAGTCCTCCAGTACATTGCTAGTGGAAGTGTGAAATGGTACAGCCTCTTTGGAAAACAGTTTGGCATTTACTTAAAATGTTAAACACATACTTGAACCTTATGACACAGAAATTCCATTTCTAGGTATCTGCCAAAGAGAAATAAAAACATACATTCACACTAAGACCTGTAGGCAAGTGTTCATATCAGCATTATTCATAATAGAAAAAATAACAGAAAAAACTTAAATGTCGATCAACTGGTGAATGGGTAAACAAAACGTGGTGTGCTATTCAGCAATAAAAAGGAGCAAATTACTGAAAAACGCATGGATAAACAACACAGATTAACTTCAAAAACATTATGCTAAGTGAAAGTAGCTAGACACAGAAGATATATATTGTATCTTTTCATTTATAGGAAGTATCTAGAAAAATATGAGACTGAAAGCATATCAGCAGTTGGCTGGGGGGTGGGGGATGGGCACAAGGGAAATTTGGGATAATGGAAGTGTTCTAAAACTGGGTTGTGATGATGGTTGCCCAACTTTATAAATTTATTAAATTTCATCAAACTTGGCTGTTTAGAGTTATGGTTTCATGGGACATCCCAGTTAATTGGCCTAATAACATGTTTAGTACTTCTCTTGTACTTCCTAGTTCATTGCATAGTGCTTGGGGTCTTAAAAGCTTGCAGTTGGTCTCTGTTCACCTGGAGCAACAGAGGAAGGAGAGTCAGGAATAGGAGGGAGGACATGGAATGTGTGGCTGCTTGCCTCCATGAACAGCTGCCTCCTTTGCCATCAGACCAGAAGAACTGGATGGTGCCTGGCTACTGTTACTGAACATTTTGATCAAAGATTCCATAGAAGAATCCTGATCAACAGGGGGGAAATGCAGAACAGAATTTCAAATTCTCATGGACTCTAGACTTTCTAGAGTAATAAATATGGAGGGTAATAAACCCCTGAAAACTATTAGCCTGAGATAATGTTTAAACCTTAAACCAAAAATATCCCCTGAAGTCTTCTTTAAACCAAACAATAGTTTAGCTCAACTAGTAAAAAAGGTCTGCCTGAGATTATGCTCTTTTAAGAAACATCTATCAAATTGACAACAACAACTCGAAAGATTAGATAGGAACCTTAGGGGGCAGTGAGTTTATGTTAATGAAGGAGGAACAACTCAGAAAAGGAGGGTGAGAATGATTGCACAATGTGAAGAATGTGATCAATGTTACTAAATTGTACACGTAGAAAGTGTTGAATTGGTGTATGTTTTGCTGTGTATATTCTCAACAACAACAAAAACAAAATAAGTAAAATTTAGAGGAAAAAAATTCATCAAAAAAAATCTCATCAACCAATGCCACAAAACAGTATGTGTATTAACTGTTTGAGAAACAAATTTGCTCTGTAAACCTTCATCTATGTACAATAAAAAAAACTCATCAAACTGTATATGTTATATGGGTGAATTTTATGGTTTTGATGTAAAATCTATTATATCTCAATAAAGTTGTTAAAAATGATACAGATAGTCCCTGACTTACCACCTATTTGAGTTACTATGAACCAGACTATAACCTTCTGCGTTTTTTTTTTTTTTTTTTTGGTACATCTTATCATTAATAATATGTTGCAGTACATAATTTGCTGATGTTATCATTCTCAGATGTTCAGTTTTATAGTTTACTGTTCAAAATACTGCCGGATTTATAAAAAGATTGATAATAAAAGACAATAATAATGAAAACTAAAAAAAAAATGAGGTATTCAATTTACGTCAATACTCGCTTAGGATGAAGTCATCGGAATGGAACTCCATTGTATGTCAGGGACTACCTGTAATGTTGACTTATATTTAACATCAGACTTTTTCTTCAATATTGTTGTTGTTAGGTGCTGTCGAGTTGGTTCTGACTCATAGCACCCCTGTGTACAGCATTACAAAACACTGCCCAGTCTTTCGCCATCCTCACAATCATTGTTATGCTTGAGCCCATGGTTGCGGCCACTGTGTCAATCCATCTCTTGAGGGTTTTCCTCTTTTTTGATGACCCTCTGCTTTACCAAGCATAATGTCCTCTTCTGGTGACTGGTCCCTCCTGATAACGTGTCCAAAGTATGTGAGATGAAGTCTCGCCATCTTTGCTTCTGATGAGCTTTCTGGCTGTACTTCTTCCAAGACAGATTTGCTTGTTCTTCTGGAAGTCCATGGTATATTCAGTATTCTTCCCCAGCACCATAATTCAAAGGCATCAATTCTCCTTAGGTCTTCCTTAGCTTTCACATGCATATAAGGTGATTGAAAACACCATGGCTTGGGTCAGGTGCACCTTAATCCTTAAAGTAACATCTTTGCTTTTTAACACTTTAAAGAGGTCTTTTGCAACGGATTTGCCCAGTGTAATACATCTTTTGATTTCTTGACCACTGCTTCCATGAGCGTTGATTGTGGATCCAAGTAAAATGAAATCCTTGATAACTTCAGTATTTCTCTGTTAATCATGATATTCCTTATTGGTCCAGTTGTGAGGATTTTTGTTTTCTTTATGTTGAGGTGTAATCCATACTGAAGGCTGTGGTCTTTGATCTTCATCAGTAAGTGCTTCAAGTCTTCTTCCCTTTCAGCAAGCAAGGTTGTGTCATCTGCATATCGCAGGTTGTTAATGAGTCTTCCTCCAATCCTGATGCTGTGTTCTTCTTCATATAGTCCAGCTTCTCAGATTATTTGCTTAGCATACAGATTGAATAAGTATGGTGAAGGGATACAACCCTGGCGCACACCTTTCTTAACTTTAAACCATGCAGTATCCTCTTGTTCTGTTTGAAATACTGCTTCTTGGTCTAAGTACAGGTTCCTCATGAGCACAATTAAGTGTTCTGGAATTCCAGTTGTTTGCAGTGTTATCCATAATTTGTCATGATCTACGCAGTTGAATGCCTTTGCATAGTTAATAAAACCCAGGTAAATATCTTTCTGGTATTCTCTGCTTTCAGCCAAGATCCAACTGACATCAACAGTGATATCCCTTGTTCCACGTCCTCTTCTGAAACCAGCTTGAATTTCTGGCAGTTCCCTGTCAATGTACTGCTGCAACTGCTTTTGAATGATCTTCAGCAGTATTTTACTTCTGTATGATATTAATGATACTGTTTGATAATTTCCACATTCTGTTGCATCACCTTTCTTTGGAGTGGGCACCAAAATGGATCTCTTCCAGTTGGTTGGCCAGGTAGCTATCTCCAGATTTCTTGGCATAAACAAGTGAGCACCGCCAGGGTTGCATCCGTTTGTTGAAACATCTCAATTGGTATTAGGTCAATTCCTGAAGCCTTGTTTTTTGCCAGTGCCTTCAGTGCAGCTGGGACCTCTTCCTTCAGTGCCATCAATTCTTGATCATATGCTACCTCCTGAACGGTTGAAGGTCAACCAGTTCTTTTTGGTACATTGACTCTGTGTATTCCTTCCATCTCTTTTTATGCTTCCTTTGTCGTTTAATATTTTCCCCATGGAATCCTTCCGTATTGCAACTGGAAGATTGAATTTTTTCTTCAGTTCTTTCAGGTTGAGAAATGCTGAGCATGTTCTTCTCTTTTGGTTTTCTATCTCCAGGTCTTTGCACATTTCATTATAATACTTTACTTTGTCTTCTTGAGCTGCCCTTTGATATCTTCTGTTCAGACAGGTGGTGGTATAATTTCTTCAAAAGGTTGTTGAATTGAAAAAGTGGCAGTTCAGCATATGTAGTACCTCATTTATGGGAAAGTGTATGTTCATATGTTTACATATTCAGACAAAAGATGCTTGGAAGGATATTTGGCAAATGTTAGAAGTGGTATTATCTAGGTAGTGGTGGGATTTTGAGTGATTTTTCCCTTTTCTGTAATTTTATGCGTTATATGCCAAGTAGAAAATATATTTTCCATAGAGTAATCCTAAAGAAATGCAGATACGAGAACCCATTTCTCTTATTCAAAGTTTGACCTGTAGTGGAAAATGAAACCTAAAGAGATGTTGACATCATCTTTGATAAGATGAAGCTCAGTGGAACTTCTTCCACCCTAAAATGTTTCTTTTTCTTTTTAAGAAGTCTGGATGTTTGTAATTCAAAACTTTGATTGTTTAAAATCAATTCCTTCTTCAAAATGAAAAGCAGCCTTCTGTTAGGGGTTAGTAGGGCTGCCAATTCTATGGGCTAGTTTACTGTGTTGAAAACTTAAACAACCTAAAGATCATTTCAAAATTAGGTTCTCATTTTTTACATTTAGGGAGTCCTGAGGGAAACGCCAAATTTCTTTCATTTAGTTATGATAAATCCAACCTCTGAAACAACTATTTTATGATTGAGTGTGCTAAAGAAGTTTTACAGAAGAATGTTATGGTTTTCCATTGCAGTTTTTCAGGTATAATTACAGTATTACAATTAGCGGATTGATGAAAATAAGACTTAAGGTAACATCATTTTGATTTGGTTAGATTTGTCTTTCTATATATGCATTTATAAACACAGTTTGATTTTTTAAAAAACGGAGTTGATTATTATTTCAAAGGACAGTGTTATCTCTTTTCTTTTTCATGATCAATTGAGGAAGAATTCTCATTTTTCCTGAAGTACTTAAATAGTTTAGATATAAGTAAGATTTCTGCTTTATGTAAACTATGGGGACTAGGCCAACCAATCCAGTGTGCTTCTCAGGTTTGGGGATTCGGACTATCCAGGATGTTTCCTTAAGCTACGCTGAATGTTCTTGTTGGCAGATTATTCCATCATATCATCTTCTGAAAGAGGAATTCTAAACTTATCTGGAAAATAAAAGTAGGAAAATGTTTATCTATTAATCTTAGTCTAATCCTGAGGAATTAAAAATTTTACCTTTGTATCTCACTTTTAAGACTCTGCTTAATTTTTAGAAAATGTGAAATGGAGATACTATTCATTGGCATTTTTCCCTTTAAAAACTTTTTAATACACGAGTAGCAAGATATTAGAGCTGTGGTAATTGGATGTCTTTCAGAGCAATAAACCATTAAAGTTTATGAGTCATGTTAAGAGAAAACCCTCTCAGTTCCACCATTTCCCTTTGTCAGTTCATTTTACAATAAACATAAAATCCTCTTCCTGGAGTTCAGAGCACAGCAAGGGAGAGGGAAAAAGCCAGAACAGAAAATCTAGAAAGTAATAAGTTGGAACTGTTCAGTAAGCTTCTAATCCTTGAACTCATAACAAATGTCCAGTACGTGGTGCACTGATGGGCTCAACAACACTCAGCTGTGCTAAGATTTCATCTCGGGAGGTAGCAGCTATTCCATGGTCTCAAGGTTTTGTGAACTCCCAGGTATGTTTTCTGGAAGTCATCCCAAAGCCTTCTCAGTACAGTACAGTGATAATGGGGAGAAACACACAGACACACAAACATAACAGAGTGACACCAAGAGCTCTGGCCGTTTGTGTGGGAGTCACTTGATCATCCCTTGATGCTGGGACTGCTGTAGAAGCCAGGGGAAGGACCAGGGTATGGCCACAGGCCAAATCTCTGAGTGCAGAGAGTGGGTGCCACTTACTGACACTGCTCCTTCCGTGTGGGCTAAAAGCATTTCCCAGGGAGAAGAGCACCATGTTCTGCCTGCCGCGCTCCACCACCCCTGCTAAGAAGCGTCCTGTAGAGGCAATGGCAGCAGCTGTGTGACCGAATCACAGATCACAGTCTGATAAGCCCCCTAGTGAAAATAACTAAGTTATTTTCTTTCTTTGTCCTCATTACTTGACTCTGACTTTATTTTTATTTTGATGGATTCTATTCTGTACTTTTATTTTGGTCTCCTTGAAACCTTTTTTGGAAGTTGAAGCATATGTGCGTATATATGTTTCTGTGTATGTTATTATAACAAGAATATCAGAATTGATAATACACAGATAAACAGATTTTTCATGATTTATGGAAAGCATTTTGCAAATCCTATAGGATGTGGATCTTCTTTCAAAAGAATTCTTTGATTATAAACTTCCAAAGATAAAAGCCACTGTTTGCCACTTGTTCTTCAAAAAGAATGTGCTAAATGCCAAATGCTCTTTTGTGGTCAGGAAAATATATCAAAACACATCCTTCTGTAGAAACCGCAACATCCCTCCGTGAATTCTTAAAGTCTGAAAAGTCACATATGCAATTGTGTGTGTATCAGGGTCTGGGTAGGAATAGGGTACAGAGGACTGGGAACTGGGACGATCTCAGAAAGCAACCTGGCATCTGTTCAACCAGTTGTGAAGTCATTGGCATTTTCAGAACTGTACACATAACCAATTTTACTGATTCTTTTTAAGATTAAAGTCAAAGTAACCATTCTTTAGCCTACGTAGCCAGCCTAAAGGAATTTTTCACTTGTCAAGCAGTTGTTTTTGCCCACAGACTAAGAAAGGAAACAGCTATACCCTTTTACCTCTCATAGGAAACCTTAGACTCCTGGCATCAAGAATGCTTTCTTATCCTGTACGCACATCTCATGTGTGTGCATGACTCCAGGTTAAAAATACAGTAATTTTCAGGTTGATCAGCTAGTTTTCTCGATGCAGTTGAATATGTGAAGTTGTCCAAAGCTGCATGGCAAATCGTCTAGACACAAGGCAATACAGGACATTGATCCTGGGAGAAAGAAACAAATGAGGTAAGCCCCATGATTGCCCCAACTGACTGACTGTTGGAGAGAGTTTCCAGGCCACAGCACAGAGTAGTTGTTGTTGGGTACCACTGAGTCGATTCCGACTCATAGCGTCCCTTTGTGACAGAGTAAAACTGCCCCATAAGGTTTTCTAGGCCATAATCTTTACAGAAGCAGATTGCCAGGTGTTTCTCCTAGCAGAGCCGCTGGGAGGGTTTGAACCGCCAACCTTTCAGTTAGAAGCCTAGTACTTAATCATTGTGCCACCAAGACTCCTCACAGCACAGAGAAGGGAACCCAAACAGAGCTTGGCAGTCTCTGTGAGTTGAGGAGACAGCTGAGGATTTGGAGAGGCCAGGGTGGCTAGAATTCACAGGTCAGAGTACCAAAGAGGAGAGAGCAGCACAGGGAGCGAGCTCTGGAGATCTGCAAACACTTGTAGAGACTTCAGCACAGCCGTGAGGAAACTACCTGAAGGTAGGGCCAGAACCAGCAAAAAAGAACAGCGAAACAATTTGTAGAGTTCACAGGGATAGGAATGGTTCATGTTCCCAACAACCAAGGTGGAGAAGTCTCATACAGCATTGGATAGAGTATTCAGAAAGGCATCATCTCAGTGGTAGGACTAAATTAGTCCTGGACTAAAAGTGGCTTCGGCCTTCCTAACAAAAATTAAAAGCAAGCTTCGAAAGGATCAAACTGTTTCCAAGTAACTTAATCATATCCCAGAATAAAGCTCACAAATACTTAAGAGAATTTTAAAAAAATCTAGCACCTGATAATGTAAAAGTTGCAATGTATAGCATCAAATACATAATTACCAGGATGCAAAGCAGTAGGAAAATATGACCCATAACGAGTAGAAAACTCAATCAAAACTGACAGAGAAATAACGCAGATGATAGAATTAATAGACATTAAAAGAGCTACTATAAATATACTTCATATGTTCTAGAAGGTAGAGGAGAAGCTGAGCGTGGTAAGGAGTGACATGGGAAATATAAAAAAAGGCTTAAATGTAATTTGTACAGATGGAAACTATCCTGTTTGTCTCCAAACTTTCAATTTATTTATTATTTTTATCTATGGACCCATGGTTTCCTATTTTACTCAGTAGGCTATGTTATTAGCATTACTTATTTTGATACTCCAACTGTACTGATTTGGCCAGAAGGAGCCCCTTCAAACCAAACTGTCATCTCTGCCCTTTCGACGTGTCCCAACATTCACAGAGCACTTGTTAGCCTTCGGGCACATGAGATGGCCTGGAAGCAGCCATTTTTCCAAGGAGCTCTGGTTCATTTTAGTGGAGAATGATATTTAGAAGCCAATATCTGGGTGTTAGTTAGGTGTTTTCATTGCTGCTGAGGTGTTGCTGCTGCCAGGCCCTTCCAGTCTATAGAGTTAGAAAATCTATTTATCTGTCTTTCTGCCTTTCGGTCTGTCTGTCTAACCTGCCCACCTGTCTATCTAGCTACCTAGATATAAACCATGAGTTTATATCAATACCTACAATCCAACTCCACGTAAGGTTCATTCTACTTTTCTATATTTGTATCTTCCTTCTCCAACAATGAGAAACCTGACACCCATTATCCTTACTTAACATATTTACATAAGTTTGAGTTTTTACCATGACTGTTCTGAGCCCTTTGCTGCTAGATGAACTTTGTGATGATCTTGTTAAACTCTGTAAAAACTCAGGATTTTACAGCTTTGGCTTTGAACGATTTGGAGCAAACAGGTGAGGTGATGGACTGTATGTTTAAAATGGTTACTGTGGCTGCTATGTGGAGAGCAGGCTGCTGGGAGGAAGGATGGGAACAGGGGGGAGTAGGGCAGAGGTCATTGCAGTGATGGAGCCAGCAGGTTTGCAGTGGGATTCTAAGGGCAGTGTGAGAGAAACGACGATGTTGAGCATGGTTTCGCTTGGTTTTTAGCCTAAACAACTGGAATAATGGAGTTGCCATTTACTGAGATGCAAAAGACTCCAGAGAGAACAAGAACAGAGAGAAAAACCAGGGTGTTTTTGTTTATTTGTTTTTTTAATGTAAACTTTTTAATTAAAGTATAATGTTGTTGTTGTTAGGTGTCGTCGAGTCAGTTCTGACTCAGCAATGCTACATACAACAGAATGAAACACTGCCCGGTCCTGTGCTGTCCTCACAGTCATTGTTATGCTTGAGCCCATTTTTGCAGCCACTGTGTCAGTTCATCTCATTGAGGGTCCTCCTCTCTTTTGTTGACCCTCTGCTTTACCAAGTGTCTTAGTCATCTAGTGCTGCTATAACAAATACCACAAGTGGATGGTTTTAACGAAGAGAAGTTTATTTCCTCACGGTCAAAGCAGGCTAAAAGTCCAAATTCAGGGCGTCAGCTTCAGGGGAATGCTTTTTCTGTCGGCCTTCTTCCCTTCAGTGTTCCCCTGGACTAGGAGCTTCTCTGCGTAGGGACCCGGGTCCAGAGGACGCGCTCTGCTCACAGCACTGCTTTCTCAATGGTATGAGGTCCCCCGTCTCACTGCTCACTTCTGTCTTTTATATCTCAAGAGATTGCCTCAGGACACAATCGAGTCTTGTAAACTGAGTCCTGCCTCACTAACACAACTGCCGCCCATCCTCCCTCATTAACATCACAGAGGCAGGATTTACCACACATGGGAAAATCACACACTACCAGGAATCATGGCCCAGCCAAATTGATACACGCATTTTTGGGGGGACATAATTCAATCCATGACACCAAGGATGATCTAGGGACTGGTCCCTCCTGATAACATACATACAGAAAAATACACAAATTATAATTGTACCAACCAAACCCATTGCCATCGAGTTGATTGTGAATTATACAGTGTGATGAATTTTTACCAAGTGAACCCATCCAGGTAAACAATCACCCAGTTTACCCACTACTCAATGTTGTACTGAGTAAGCAATAACTTTTAACACCATAGATTTGTTTCACTAGTTTTTAAACTTTAGACAAATGGAAACATACAGTATGTACTCTCTCCGGCTTCTTTTGCTCAACATTATATTTTAGATATCCACCTATCTTTTAAGGAGCCCTGCTGGTGCAACAGTTAAGCTCTCTGCTGCTAACCGAACATACCCAGTGGCTCTGTAGAAGAAAGACCTGGTGACCTGCTTCTGTAAAGATGACAGCCTAGGAAACCCAATGGGGCAGTTCTACCCTGTCACACGAGGTCGCTATGAATCGAATATCTACTCGACAGCACCTAACAACAACATCTATGTTGTTACATGTCGTTGCCACATAGCATTCCATTTATATGAATACAAAACCATTGAATTTATTCATTCTATAGTTGATGGACATTTGTGGCTTACAGTTTGGTGCTCTTAGACATACTGCTGCTATGAGCATCCTTGTGCTTTTTGGTGAACATGTGTACAACTTTTCTCTTGGTTATATGGTTAGGAATTGGATTGCTGTGTCATAGGGTATGCATTTCTTCAGCTTTAATTGATATTACCAAATCATATGCAGGTATGAGAGTTCCTGTTACTCCTCATCTTCACTACCCCACTCTTCATATGTTTATTGGCCATTTGGACGGCCTCTTGAATTGCCAACAGGCATTCTGGCATAGATTTATGTTAACTAGACTCATTATATGGTAGAACAATTCCCCCTACAGACACATGCTTTATTTATTATAAATATTATAAATTTATAAGTGTGAAGTCTGAAGGGCTGTTTTCTATTAAAGTGATTTTTTTGTTGTTGCCATTCAATTGTAGGAGTTATTTCTATATTATGTATAAGAGTCCTTTTTTTGATATATGTATTGCAAATACCTTCTCCCGCTTTGTGGATTAATGGTTTATTCTCTTGTGATATTTTTTTAAAAATTTACCTTTAGATATATATTTTTAAATAATCTGAATGACTTGTATATTTTTTTTCTTGCTTTTATTTTTATTTTTTCACTCGCCATTCTCCTTTCCCACTAGCCCCTGGTAACCACTAATCTTTTGTCTGGATAGATTTGACTATTCTAGATATTTCATAAAAATGAAATCATACAATATTTGATCTATTATGTCTGAGTTATTTCACTCAGCGTAATGTTTTCAAGGTTTATCCATGTAGTGGCATACACCAGAACTTCATTTCTGTTTATAGCTGAGTGATACTCCACTGTGTGTGTATACCCCATTTTATTTATCCGTTCATCTGTTGATGGGCATTTGGGTTGTTTCCACATTTTGGCTATTATGAATAATGCTGCAATGAACATTGGTGTACATGTGGTTGTTTGAGTCACTGCTTTCAATTCTTTTGGGTATATTTACATACCTAGGAGTGGAATTCCTGGGTCATATGGCAATCCTATAGTTAACTTTTTTAGGAACCATCAAACTATTTTCCACAGTGATTGCACCATTTTACATTCCTATCAACAATGTAGTTTCGCAATATCCTTTCAAACACTTGCTATTTTCCAGTTTGTTAGTTTTGTTGTTTATAACAGCCATCCTAGTGAGTGTGAAGTGGTATCTCATTGTGGTTTTGATTTGCATTTCCTTCATGGCTAATGATGTTGAGCATCTTTTCTTGTGCTTTTTGGCCGTTTGTATATCTTTGGAGAAATGTCTGTTCAAGTCCTTTGCCCATTTTTTAATTGGATTGTTAGTTTTTTTGTGGTTGAGTTACAGTACTTTATGTATTCTGGATAGTAAACTGTAATTAGTTGTATGTTTTCCAAATATTTTCTCCCATTCTGAGGGTTGTCTTTTCACTTTCTTGATAATATTCCTTGATGTACAGAAGTTTCTAATTTTGATGAAATTCAGTTAATCTACTTTTTCTCTTGCTGCTTTTCATATGGAAGAATCCATTGCTTAAAAGAAGGTCCTGAAAATTTATCCTTATGTTTTCTCCTAAGAATTTTAAGATTTTAGCTCTTGTATTTAGGTTATTAGTCCATTTGGCTTAGTTTTTGCATATGGTGTGAGGTATGGGTACAACTTCATTCTTTTGCATGTGAAGATCCAGTTGTCCCAGCACCATTTGTTAAAAAGACTACTCTTTCCCTGTTGAATGGATTTGGAATCATTATTAAAAGTCAATTGGCCATAGATATGTGAGTTTATTTTTAGATTCTCAACCATATGCCATTTATCTATATGTCTATTCATTTACTTTTACCACACTGTTTTGATTACTAGCTTTGTAGTATGTATTGAAATTATGTTGTTCTTTTTCTTCAAGATTGCTTTGGCTATTGGGGGCCCCTTTCAATACCATACGAATTTGAGGATTGGCTTTTCCATTTCTGCAAAAGAGGCTGTTGGTATTTTCATAGGGATTGCATTAAATCTGTAGATCACTTTGGGTAGTATTGACATCTTAGCAATATTACGTCTACCAACCCATGAACATAGGATGTCCTTCCATTTATTTAGATCTCCTTTGACTTCTTTCACCAATGTTTCATAGTTTTCAGTGCATAGCTCTTTTATTTCCTTGGTTAAATTTATCCCTAGGTATTGTATTCTTTTAGATGCTATTGTAAAATGAATGTTTTCTTAATTTCCTTTTCAGATTGTTTATTACTGGTGAGTTTCAGAAAAAGTTGGTGTTAATTCTTTAAATGTTTGGTAGAATTCACCAGTGAAATCATCTGGTCCTGGATTTTTCTTTGTTGGGAGGTTTTTGATTTCAGTCTTTTTCCTCGATATTTTCTATTCTTGAGTCAATTTAGGTAGTTTTATATTTTTAGAATTTTATCCATTTCATCCATAGATTTTCTAGTTTGTTGGCATATAATTGTTCATAGCATTCTTTTACAATCCTTTTAATTTCTGTAAAGTTAATGGTAATGTTGCCACTTTAATTTCTAATTTTAGTTACTGGCATCTTCTCTCTTTTTTTCTTGGTCATCTAGCTAGGGGTTTGTCAGTTTTGTTGATCTTTTCAAAGAACCACTTTTAGTATTTGGTTTCATTGATTCTCCCTATTGTTTTTCTGTTCTCTCTTCTGTTTATCTCTGCTCTGATGTTTGTTTCTTGTTGCTTTGGACTTTGTTCTTCTTATTCTAGTTTCAAGGTGTAAAGTTAGATTATTGATTTGGTCCTTTCTTTTATTTTAATGTAGGCATTTACAGCTATAAATTCCCCTCTGAGTACTACTTTGACTGCATCCCATAGGTTTTGGCATATTGTGCATTCACTGTTATTTCTTTCTAAATATTTTATAGTTCCCTTTGTGCTTTCTTCTTTGACCCATTGGATATTTAGTAGTGTGTTATTTAATTTTCACATTTTTGTGAAATTTCCAGTTTTTCTTCTATTACTGATTTCTAGTTTCTTTCCACTATGGTTAGAGAAAATATTTTGTATGATATCGGTTTTCTTAAATTTATTGAGGCTTGTTTTGTGACCTAAAATATGGTCTATCCTGGAGAATGATCCATATGCCTTGAAGAAGAATGTATATCCTGCTACAGTTGGATTAAGTGTTCTGTAAGTGTCTGTTAGGCCTAGTTGGTTTATGCTGTTGTTCAGGTACTCTATTTCCTTGTTAATCTTCTGTCTAAATGTTCTCTCCATTATTGGAAGTGGTGTGTTGAAGTCTCCAGTTGTTATTGTAGAACAGTCTATTTCTCCCTTCAGTTCTATCAGTGTTTCCTTCACATGTTTTGGGGAACTGCTGTTAGGTGCATATATATTTATAATTTTTATCTCTTCTTGATAATTGATCCTTTTAACATTATTTATATCTTTCTTTTCTCTTATGATAGTTTTTTACTTAAAGTCTATTGTATCTGATATTAATATAGCTACCCCAGCTCTCTTTTGGTTTCTATTTTCATGAAGTATTCTTTTCCATCCTTTAACTTTCATCCTATTTATGTCTTTTGATTTAAGATGGTTCTCTTGTAGACAATATATAGTTGGGTCATATTTTCTTATCCATTCTGTCAATCTGTGCTTTTGATGGGAGAGTTCAATCCATTCACATTAAAAATAATTGCCAGTAAAGAAGGACTTACTTCTGCTGTTTTGCTGTTTTCTGTGTGCCTTATACATTTTTTGTCCCATATTCCCTCAAATACTGCCTTTTTGTGTGTGTTTAGTTGAGTTTTTGTACTGAATCATTTTGATTCCTTTCTCATCTTCTTTTGTATTTTTTAAAGAAATGTTCTTTGTAGTTACCATGGGGATTACATTTACTATCCTAAATTTATAGCGACTAGTATAAATTGATACCAATTTAACTTCAGTAACATACAAAAATTCTGTTCCTATTATGCTCCTCCCTTCCTCTTTTGTTGTTGATGGCACAAATTATGTCCTTATACATTATGTACACAGTATCATATATTTATAATTATTTATGCTTTTGTCCTTTATATCATATAGAAAGTAACAAATATAGCTACCAAGCAAAAATCCAGCAAAACTGGCTTTTCTATTTGCCTTTGAAATTGCCTCAACCAAAGGACTTTATTTCTTCCTGCAGCTTCGAGTTACTGTCTAATGTCATCACCTTTCAAGCTGGAGGACTCTCTTTAGCATTTCTTTTATGGCAGGGCTGGTAGTAACGAACTTCATTAGCTTTTGTTTTTCTGAGAATGTCTTAATTTCACCCTCATTTTTGAAGGACAGTTTTGTTGGATATAGGATTGTTAGGTGACAGGTTTTTTTTTTTTCTTTTCTTTCAGCACTTTGAATATATCATCCCACTGCCTTCTAGCCTTTGTGGTTTCTGAGGAGAAATCAATATTTAGTCTTATTGGGGCTCCCTTGTACATGACCATTACTTTTCTCTTGCTGCTTTCAAGATTCTCTATCTTTGGTTTTTGCCAGTTTGATTATAATGGATCTCCTTGGGCTTATTTTACTTGGAGTTCGTTGAGCTTTTTGAATGTGCAAATTTATGTCATTTGTCAACTTTGGAACATTTTCAGCCATTATTTCTTCAATATTTTTTCTGTCCCTTTCTCTTTCTTCTCTCCTTCTGGTACTCCCATAATGCGTTTATTAGTGTGCTTAATGGTGTTACATAGTTCTCTTATGTTCTGTTTGTCTTTATTCTTTTTTTCTCTCTATTTTTCTGTTTTTCTTTAAGATTGCTATTGAACCCCTCTAGTGAATTTTTAATTTCAGTTATTATACTTCTCAGCTCCAGAATTTCATTGAATAATTTCTGTTTGTTAAATTCTCATTTTATACATCATTTTTTGTTCATACATCATTTTTTTAAATTTCCTTTAGCTTTTTGTCCATATTTTCCTTCAGTTTTTTTAAACATATTTAAAAGTTTTTTAAAATCTGTGTTTGGTAGGTCCAATATCTGGTCCTCAAGGATTATTTCTGTTGGTTTGTTTTGTGCCTTTGAATGAGCCATCCTTCCCTGTTTCTCTGTATGCTTTCTGATTATTTTGTTGAAAATGGGACATTTGAATAGTATAATATGGTAGTTCTAGAACTCAGGCTCTTCCTCTTCCTCAGGGTTTGCTAAGTTTTTTGCTTTGTTTTTCTTTCTTTTCCTTTCACCTTTCCTCTCTTTTTCTGTTATTGAAGGCTGTGGTAGTCTGTTAGCTTAGTGACTTTTCCAAACTATTCTTACAAAAAAAATGGAAAAAAAACCACTGGTGGGAGGTACCTCTTGCATTATTTGCAGAATGACTCTATGCTGGGGCAATCCTTAACTAGGCTTACACTGAGATCCACCAGAGGCAAAAGTTTAGGATTACCTTAGGTCTTTCTGGGCATGTGTCTTGCCCTGGGCATGTATTTTGCCATGAGCATGCATGTGGCTCTCCAAATTATATACACTTGGGTACCTTTAAATACTTCAGTTTGTCAAGGAAATTCTCTCCCCAGGATTTTGACTCTGCCATCTCAATGGCCCTCTTTTCCCCCAGGTGGCCACAGGCTCCTCAGTTCATTTTACAATGCCTCAGGCTGTGCCTGCCACTTCTTCACTTTCAGCAACCTCCAAGATGGATGAAAGAGAGACAAGTGCTTTGCTTTAGTTTCTCAGGTAGTCACTCAACTGATTCAAACAGGCAAACATCACAATAGAACTGTGCTCCACAGGGTTTTCAATGACTGAATTTCAGAAGTAGATCACCAGGCCTTTCTTCTGAGGATCCTCTGAATAGACTTGAACCTCCAACCTTTCAGTTAGCAGCTGAGCCCATTAGTCGTTTCCACCACTCAAGGACTCCAGCTTTATAATAGATCTTGATTTCTGGTAGTGTAAATTCTCCATCTTTTGCATTTCCGTATGAAATTTAGAATCAGCATGTTAATTTCCACCAAAAAATAAAATAAAAATAAATAAAACCACAAAAAAGCCTATGGAATGTTTTTGTATAATTTACACGTAATAAAACTCATTGATTTTAAAGGTACAATTTGATGAGTTTGACAAATTTATACATCCATATAATCAACACCTGTGTGGTGATGGAAAACATTTTGTCCTTTCACCTTGGTTCCTGTGAAGTAACCCTGGGAATAATTGAGGTGCCTTTATCTGAAACTTTCAGACCACACCTGAGGGTTTCTGCTAACAAGTGGGGGTTGGCTAGACCAGAAAAGATTCATCTGGTAGGCTGATGTCAGCTAACCTCAAGAGGCATGATTTAACCTATCATGCATATACGATGATGGCCCAGTCATAACTGGCTGATAAAAGCTCTGAGCACAGAGGCTCAGGGAGCTTCTTGGTTGGCAAGGAGAGGATGACGTGCCCTCTTTGAGCATGGAAGCTTTGTGTTGGGAACCCTCCTGTATCTCACTTTTGTGTCTCTTGCTTATGATGAGATTGATTTGTATCCTGTAGCTATAATAAATCTATAATAATAATACTTTCTGTGAGTTATGCAAGTCATTTCAGTGAATTATTGAACCCAAAGGAGTAAGGGGAGCCAGGAGGTGAGAGTGAGGGAGTCCAGGGAGGCCCCTGAACTTGGAGTTAGCAATCCTGAAGGGGTAGTGGGAAAAACCCAAATCTATGGCAAACAGGCCAGAAGGTTGGGATGTCATGGACTTCCCAAACTTTTGACTAGTATCTGCCTATTTGGAAGTCTGTAGAATGGTGTCCTCTTACCTTGTGAGATCTGCCCTAGCTCCAGATGGCTAGGATCAGAGAAAGAACATGCTGCTTGGATGGCTGGTGTTAGAGATGATGGGGAAGTGGGAAAGTGGGGATTTGATTACTCCTCACATTCTGGGCATGAGATTTATGCTGATTTTTATCCATAAAACACCCCAATCAAGATACAGAATCACCCTAGAAAGTTTCCTCATGCCATTTTCCAGACGGCTCTTTTTATTTCTAGCATTATAATTTGTTTTTATTGTTCCAGGAAGTCATATCAGTGAAATCAAAGTATTAACTCTTTTCTGTTTGACTTCTGTTGCTGAACATGTTTTTTTTTTTTTTTAAAATATATATATATATATATATATTTTATTGTTATAGTTTAAATGAAGTTTACATTTCAGGTTAGTGTCCCATACAAAAATTTATACATAGTTACGTGACCCTAGTTGCTCTCCCCATACTGTGACAACACACTCCTCCATTCCACCCAATTCCCCATGTCCATTCAACCAGCTCCTAACCCTATCTGCCTTCGCATTTCACCTCCGGACAGAAGCTGCCAGTTTAGTCTCTTGTATCTACTTGAGCTAAGAGGCACATTCCTCACGAGTATCACTTTATGTTCAACAGTCCAGTCCAATCCCTGTCTGAAGAGTTTGCCTCGGAAATTGTTTTAGTTCTGGGCCGATAGAGAATCCAGGGACCATGCTTTCAGGGGTTCCTCCAGTCGCAGTCAGACCATTAAGTCTGGTCGTCTTACTAGAATTTGAGTTTTGCACCCCACTTTTCTCCTTCTCCATGAGGGACTCTCTGTTGTGTTCCCTGTCAGGGCGGTCATTGGTGGTAGCCAGGCACCATCTAGTTCTTCTGGCCTCAGGCTGATGAAGTCTCTGGTTTATGTGGCCCTTTCTGTCGCTTGGGCTAATACTTTCCTTGTGTCTTTGGTGTTCTTCATTCTCCTTTACTCCTGGTGGTTGGGACCAATGGATGCATCTCAGATGGCCGCTTGCAAACTTTTAAGACCCCAGTTGCCACTCACCGAAGTAGGATGCAGAACATTTTCTTAATAAGCTTTGTTATGCCAGATGACCTAGATGTCAACTGAAAGCATGGTCTCCAGACCCCTACCCCTGCTACTCTGTCCCTCAAAATGTTTGACTGTATTCAGGAAACTTCTTAGCTTTGGTTTAGTCCAGTTGTGCTGACTTTCCCTGTATTGTGTACTGTCCTTCCTTCACCTAAGATAATTCTTGTCTACTGTCTAGTTAGTGAATAACCCTTACCCTCCCTCCCTACCCTCGTAACCATCAAAGAATGTTTTCTTCTGTGTTTAAACCTTTTCTTGAATTCTTAAAATAGTGGTCTTATGCAATGTTTGTCCTTCTCTGACTGAATAAATTCACTCAGCCTAAAGCCCTCCAGATTCATCCATGTTATAAGATGTTTCACAGCTTCATCGTTGTTCTTTATCATTGCGTAGTATTCCATTGAGTGGATATACCATAATTTGTTTATCCATTCATCCGTCGATGGGCACCTAGGTTGTTTCCATCTTTTCGCTGTTGTGAACAGTGCTGCAATGAACATGGGTGTGCGTATATCTATTCGTATGACAGCTCTTATTTCTCTAGGATATATTCCAAGGAGTGGGATAGCTGGATCGTATGGTACTTCTATTTCTAGCTTTTTAAGGACGCGCCAAATCGATTTCAAAGTGTTTGTACCATTTTACATTCCCACCAACAGTATATAAGTGTTCCACTATCTCCACAACATCTCCAGCATTTATTTTTTTGTGTTTTTTGGATTAATGCTAGCCTTGTTGGGGTGAGATGATATCTCATTGTAGTTTTGATCTGCATTTCTCTAATGGCTAATGATCATGAGCATTTCTTCATGTGTCTGTTAGCCGCCTGAATGTCGTCTTTGGCAAAGTGCCTGTTCATATCCTTTGCCCATTTTTTAATTGGGTTATTTGTCTTTTTGTTGTTGAGGTATTGCAGTATCTTGTAGATATTACATATTAGATGCTGATCGGATTTGTCGTAGCCAAAAATTTTTTCCCAGTCTGTAGGTTGTCTTTTTACTCTTTTGGTGAAGTCTTTTGATGAACATAAGTGTTTGATTTTTAGGAGCTTCCAGTTATCTAGTCTTTCTTCTGGTGCTTGTGCATCATTACTTATGGTTCGTTCCTAGCATTGCCCTTAATTTTTCTTCCATGATCTTTATCATTTTTGATTTTATATTTGAGTCTTTGATCCATTTTGAGTTAGTTTTTGTGCATGGTGTGAGGTATCGGTCTCATTTCAGTTTTATGCAGATGGATATCCAGTTATGCCAGCACCATTTGTTAAAGAGACTGTCTTTTCCCCAATTAATGGACTTTGGGCCTTTGTCGAATATCAACTGCTCATAGGTGGCTCAATTTATGTATGGATTCTCAATTTTGTTCCATTGGTCTATGTATCTGTTCTGTACCAGTACCAGGCTGTTTTGACTACCATGGCGGTATAATAGGTTCTAAAATCAGGTAGTGTGAGGCCTCCCACTTTGTTCTTCTTGAGTAATGGTTTATTTATTCAGAGCCTCTTCCCCTTCCATATGAAGTTGGTGATTTGTTTTTCCATCTCATTAAAAAATGCTGGTGGAATTTGGATTGGGATTGCATTGTATCTGTAGATCGCTTTGGGTAGAATTGACATTTTCACAATGGTGAGTCTATCTATCCATGAGCCAGGTATGTTTTTCCACTTATGAAGGTCTCTTTTGTTTCTTGCAGTAGTGTATTGTAGTTTTCATTGTATAGGTGTTTTATGTCTCTGGTTAGATTTATTCCTAAGTATTTTATCTTCTTGGAGGCTATTGTAAATGGTACTGATTTGGTGATTTCCTCTTCGAGATTCTGTTTGTTGGTGTAAAGGAATCCAACTGATTTTTGTATGTTTATCTTGTATCCTGAAACTTTGCTGAAATCTTCTGTTAGTTCCAGTAGTTTTCTTGTGGTTTCTTTGGGGTTTTCTGTGTATAACATCATATCATCTGCAAATAGAGATACTTTGAGTTCTTCTCTACCAATTTGGATGCCCTTTATTTCTTTTTCTAGTCTAATTGCTCTGGCTAGGACCTCCAGCACAATGTTGAATAAGAGTGGTGATAAAGAGCATCCTTTTCTGGATCCCGTTCTCAAGGGGAATGCTTTCAAAGTCTCTCCACTTAGGATGATGTTGGCTCTTGGCTTTGTAGAAATGCCCTTAATTATATTGAGGAATTTCTCTTCTATTCCCATTTTGTTGAGAGTTTTTGTCATGAATAGGCATTGGACTTTGTCAAATGGCTTTTCTGAATTGATTGGTAAGATCATGTGGTTCTTGTCTTTTGTTTTATTTATGTGTTGGATTACATTGATTGTTTTTCTAATGTTGAAACATCCCTGCATACCTGGTATAAATCCCACTTGATCATGGTGAATTATTATTTTTGATGTGTTGCTGAATTCTATTGGCTAGGATTTTTGCATCAATGTTCATGAGGGATATAGGTCTGTAATTTTTTTTTTTTGTGGTGTCTTTACCTGGTTTTGGTATCAGAGTTATGCTAGCTTCATAGAGTGAGTTTGGGAGTATTCCATCCTTTTCTATGCTCTGAAATACCTTTAGTAGTAGTGGTGTTAACTTTTCCCTGAAACTTTGGTTGAATTCTCCAGTGAAGCCATCTGGGCCAGGGCTTTTTTTGTTGGGAGTTTTTAAATTACCTTTTCAATCTCTTCTTTTTTTATGGGTTTATTTAGTTGTTCTACCTCTGTTTGTGTTAATTTAGGTAGGTAGTGAGTTTCTAGAAATTTGCCCATTTCCTTTAGGTTTTCAAATTTGTTAGGGTACAATTTTTCATAGTAGTCTGTTATGATTCTTTTGATTTTAGTTGAGTGTGTTGTGATATCACCCATCTCATTTCTTATATGGGTGATCTGCTTCGTCTCCTGTTTTTCTTTTGTCAGTTTGGCCAATGGTTTATCAATTTTGTTTTGTTTTTCCCTAAAGAACCAGCTTTTGGTCTTGTTAACTCTTTCAATTGTTTTTCTATTCTCTATTTCATTTAATTGTGCTCTAATTCTTATTATTTCCTTTCTTCTGACACCTGAGGGCTTCTTTTGCTGCTTTCTGTCTACTTGTGCCAGTTGTAGGGTTAATGTTTTGATTATGGCCCTTTCTTCTTTTTGGATGTATACATTTATTGCTATAAACTGACCTCTGAGCACTGCTTTTGTTGTGTCCCAAAGGTTCTGGTAGGATGTGTTTTCATTAACGTTTGATTCTATGAATTTCTTTATTCCATCCTTAATTTCTTCTATAACCCAGTAGTTTTTGAGCAAGATGTTGTTCAGTTTCCATGTGTTTGGTTTTTTTTCCTTGCATTTTCTGTTGTTGATTTCTACTTTTATGGCTTTATGGTCAGAAAAGATGCTTTGTAATATTTTGGTGCATTGGATTTTGTTAAGGCTTGCTTTATGGCCTAATATGTGGTCTATTCTGGAGAATGTTCCATGTGCGTTGGACACTTGGCTGCTGTTGGGTGGAGTGTTCAGTATATGTCTATGAGATCAAGTTGGTCGATTGTAGCATTCAGCTCTTCCGTGTCTTTGCTGAGCTTCTTTCTAATGTTCTGTCCTTCACCGAAAGTGGTGTGCTGAAGTCTGCTACTACTATTGTGGAGATGTCTATCTCTCTTTTCAGTGCTGTTAGAGTTTGTTTTATGTATTTTGGAGCCCTGTCGTTGGGTGCCTAAATATTTATTATAGTTATGTCCTCCTGGTGTATTGACCCTTTAATCATCATATAGTGTCCTTCCTTATCCTTTGTGGTGGATTTTAGTTTAAAGTCTTTTTTGTCAGAGATTAATATTGCCACTCCAGCTCTTGTTTGAGTGTTGTTTGCTTGATATATTTTTTTCCATCCTTTGAGTTTTAGTTTGTTTGTGTCTTTACGCCTAAAGTGTGTCTCTTGTAGACAGCATATAGATGAATTGTGTTTTTTTAATCCAATATGCCACTCTCTGTCTCTTTATGGGTGCATTTAGTCCATTTACCTTCAGCGTAATTATTGATAGGTATGAGTTTAGTGCTGTCATTTTGATGTCTTTTTTTGTGTGTTGTTCACAGTTTCTTTGTTCCACTTAATTTTCTGTGCTGAGTCATTTTTATTTATGTTATTTTCTTTTCTTCTTTTTCATTGTTGTTGATTTTGTGTTTGCTGAGTCTTTGTATTTTTCCAGTTTTTTATTTTGACTTGTAGGGTTGTTAGTTTCCTTTGTGGTTACCTTACTATTTATCCCTATTTTTCTAAGTTTATACCAGTCTTATTTCTTTATATAGCCTTGACTTCCTCTCCATATGCAAAATCTGTGTCTACATTTTTTAAGTCCCTCTTTTTTATTTTAATGTTGTCATCTTTTACATATTGACATCTGTTTCCCTATTTTCAGTGTTTTAGCTTTGATTTATTTTTGTGACTTCCCTGTCTGAGGTGATATCTGGTTGCTCTGTCCTGTGTTGTAGTCTTAGGTTTTATCTGATGTCACTGAGTTTCTAACCAGAGGACTCCTTTTAGTATTTCTTGTAATTTTGGTTTGGTTTTTGCAAATTCCCTAAACTTCTGTTTATCTGGAAATGCCCTAATTTTGCCATCGTATTTGAGAGACAGTTTTGCTGGATGTATAATTCTTGGCTGGCAGTTTTTTTCTTCAAGGCTTTATATATGTCATCCCATTGCGTGCATAGTTTCTCCTGAGTAGTCCAAGCTTATTCTTATTGACTCTCCTTTGTAGATATCTTTTCATTTATCCTTAGCCGCTCTTAAAATTCTCTCTTTATCTTTGGTTTTGGTAAGTTTGATTAGAATATATCTTGGTGACTTTCTTTTGGGATCTACCTTATGTGGGGTTCGATGAGCATCTTGGATAGATATCTTGTCATGTTTTATGATATCAGGGAAGTTTTCTGCCAACAAATCTTCAACAATTCTCTCTGTATTTTTTGTTATCTCCCCTGTTCTGGTACTGCATTCACTCGTAGGTTATTCCTCTTGATAGAGTCCCACATAGTTCTTAGAGTTTCTTCATTTTTTAAAAATCCTTTTATCTGATTTTTCCTCAAATAAGTTGGTGTCAAGTGCTTTATCTTCAATCTCACTAACTCTGACTTCCATTGCCTCAATTCTGCTCTGATGACTTTCTATCGAGTTGTCTAATTCTGAAATTTTATTGTTAATCTTCTGAATTTCTGATTGCTGTCTTCCTATGGATTATTGCAGCCTGTGAAGCTCTTATGTAATCTTTTTAATTTTCTCTATTGCATGTCCTGCATTTTGCTTGATTTCCTTCCTAATTTCTTGAAGAGTTCTCTGCATTCTGCCTCTGGTAATTCCAAGAAATTTTCCTCCTCTGGAAAATTTCTACATTGTTTATTTTGGGAGCTTGCTGAAGCCATCATGGATTGCCGCTTTATGTAATTTGATATTGACTGCTGTCTCCGAGCCATCAGTAAGTTATATTTATTTATTTATTTTATGTTTGCTTACTGTGTCCTAGCTTCTTGTTTTGTTTTGATATGCCCAAATAGAGTGCTCATATGAGCTAGTTTGATTATTGGCACCTTTGAAGCTCTAATGTCCTGTCACCGGGTGGTTAGATCTGTTACTAGGTATGTGAGCTCAGTCCACCCACTCCTCCCATATGGATTCAGCTCAGGTGCCCAGGTAGGTAGCCACCAAGTGTGTGGTGTAGGCTCTCACAGTCCTAGGCAGGCATGGGTGATTGGTGCAGGTATAGGCATCTGGCTGCAGCAGGGGGAGACACCCTGAGCAAGGCAGGGGGCTGACAGCTGCCCCTGAGTGTCCAGGAGGAAAGCATGTCCCTGTTCCCTAGAGCGTGTAGGTAGGTGTGTTTTTCAGCCAGACTATGAGCACCTAATGCTGTTGGCTGTAAGGACTGTGGGGCATCTCTTTTTTTCGGCCCCTATCACGGGTGGCTAGGTGGTGTGGGTGGAGCCACCAGTCCTCAGGCCCCTGATGTGCATAGGTGAAGGCCCTGCTTAATGGGCAGAGCAGTGTCAAATGTCAAGAACCTGCCACTTCACAGCTGAAACAGTTGAAGTTAGACTTCCAGTATATACCATGTTGTACTGCATAATGAAGGCCTATTCTGTTGAAATGGGCCCACAGAAGTCTATGCAGGGGGAAAGGCACTCAAAGTCTGTAGATCCCTTATTCCTGTGCCTAGGCAAAGGAGCTGTGCCTACCCTGGGTTCCTGGCTTAGGGGAGCTGGCAGTTTATTTTTCCTCCCTGTTTGTTAATTTGTTCACTCTCCAAGGCAGGGAGAATGGCTCCAGGTGTGTGACAGATCCTACTTTTGGCCCAGGGGACTCGGCTATCACTGAAGCCAGTCCAGGACCTAGTGCAGAGCAGGGAGCAGGGAGGTAAATGGGAGAGAGGTTTCTTCCTAACGGGTGTATTTTTGATCCGCATGGTAGGCCATACACAAGTACTTATCTTTCACCAATCCAGGGCTACTTCTCACTGCTTCTGGGTGGTCATGTAGACTCTCTGATGCTGGGTCTCTCCTGGT
This sequence comes from Dugong dugon, assembly GCA_030035585.1. Classification (NCBI taxonomy): domain Eukaryota; kingdom Metazoa; phylum Chordata; class Mammalia; order Sirenia; family Dugongidae; genus Dugong; species Dugong dugon. The sequence goes on along the minus strand of CM057476.1, from coordinate 25,045,365 downwards.
GCGGAAAACATGCCTCCCGAGCACCGCCAGTTGCCTGCCTCACCACTCACCCCCAAGCTGATCAGGCCTGAAGGACTCAGGCTCTCGCTGGGTCAGGTCTGGCAGCTCCTTGCTGCTTCTGAACCATCTCTCCCTCCCCCTGCCCGCTCAGTCCAGTTCCTCAACTCTGCCTTTGATGTTGAGGCCTCCCAGATTGCCATATATAATCAATTCACTTGTTTTTCAGGTCTTTGTTGTAAGAGGGTCCACCAGAAGTGTCTGACTACTCCGCCATCTTGGCCTTGTCTCCTGTTTTTCTATTCTCTATTTCATTATTTCTGCTCTGATCTTTATTATCTTCTTTCTTCTGGTGGCTGTGGGCTTCTTTTGCTGTTCTCTGTTTGTTGGAGTTATGTAGCTAATGTTTTGATTTTGTCCCTTTCTTCTTTTTTGATGTGTGCATCTATTACTATAAACTGACCTCTTAGTGCTGCCTTTGCTGTGTCCCAAATTTTTGGTATGATGTGTTTTCATTCTCATTTGATTATAGGAATGTTTTGATTCCATCTTTCATTTCTTCTGTTACTCAGTGGTTTTTAAGCAAGGTGTTACTCAGTTACCATATATTTGATTTTTTTTCATGTTATTAATTTCTACTTTTATGGCGTGATCAGAGAAGATTCTTTGTATTATCTGAGTGTTTTGGATTTTGTTGAGGGTTGCTTTGTGGCCTAAGATGTGGTTTATTCTGAAAAATGTTCCATGTGTATTGGAAAAGAAAGTATACTTTGCTGCTGTTGGGTGGAGTGTTCTGTATATGTCTATGAGGTCATGTTGGTTGATGTGGCCTTTAGATCTTCTGTATCTTTGTTGAGTTTCTTTCTAGGTGTTCTGTTCTTTACTGAGAGTGGTGTGTTGAAGTCTCCTACTATTATTGTGGAACTGTCGATTTCTATTTTCCATGCTGTTAGAGTTTATTTATGTATTTTGGAGCCCTGTCACCGGGTGTGTAAATATTTATTATGGTTATGTACTCATGTTGGATTGTCCCTTTAGTCATTATATAATGTCCTTCCTTGTCTTTTATGGTGGATTTTATTCTAAAGTCTATTCTATCTGAGAGTAGTACTGCCATTCCTGCTTGTTTTTTGGTTACTGTTTGCTTGATACATCTTTTTCTATCCTTTGATTTTTAATAAGTTTGTCTTTGTTTCTAAGGTGTGTCTATTGTAGACAGCATATTGATGGGTTCTTTTTTCAATCCATTCTGTCACTCTCTGTCTCTTTATGTGTGCATTTAAGCCATTTATATTCAGTGTGATTATTGATAGGTGTGAGTTTATTACTGTTATTGTGTAGTGCTCTTTTTTTGGTGGTGCTGACATTTTCTTTGTTACTCTTACTCTTTTGTGCTGAATTCCTTTTGTTTGTGGATTTTTTTTGTTTTACTTTTTAGATTTTGTTTACTGTGACTGTTTTTCTTCTTTATTTTGATGAGTAGGTTTGCCAACTTTCTTTGTAGTTACTTTGAAATTTACCCATCTTCATAAATTTAAACCAATCTTTTATTACTTGATATCGCCATGACTTCCTCTCCATTTGAAAGTTATATCCCTATACTGTTTATTCCCTCTTTTATTGTTCTGACATTGTTGTCATTCACAGATTGACCTTTCTGGTTCTCTGTTGTAAATCTTTAAGTTTTGTTTTATCCTTGAGAGTTCATTACCTGCGTTGGTATCTGGCTGATGCTGTCTTGTGTCCTAGATTTAGGCTATTGTCTGATTTTTTTTGGTTCTCTAACCAGACTCCCTTTAATAATTCTTGTAAATTTGTTTTGGTTTTTACATATTACCTTAATATCTGTTTATCTGGAAATGTCCTAATTTCGCCATCATATTTGAGGGAGAGTTTTTCAGGATATATTATTCTTGGTTGGCAGTTTGTTAAGTTTTACATATGTCATCCCATTGCCTTCTTGCCTGCATGGTTTCTGCCAAGTAATGAGAGTTTAGTCTTATTGTTTCTCCTCTGTATGTGACTTTTTTTTTTTTTCTCGCGCTGCTCTCAGGATTTTTTCTTTGTCTTTGATTTTAGAAAGTGTGATTATGATATGTCTTGGTGATTTTCTTTTGGGGTCTATCCTATGTGGAGTTTGTTGAGCTTCTTGGTTGGTTGACTTTTCATGTTTTATGATATTAGGGAAGTTTTCTGTCAGTAAATTTTCAATGATCCTCTCTCTATTTCCCTTTTTCTCTCCCTGTTCTGATCACACACAGATTTTTGCTTTTGATTGTATCCCACATCATTCTCAGGGTTTCTTCATTTTTCTTCATTCTTTTCTCTGATATTTCCTCAAACAAAGTGGTATCAAAGGATTTGTCTCCAGTTTCGCTGATCTGTCTTCCATTATTTCAGATGTGCTCCTAAAACCTTGTATTGCACTGTCCATTTCTGATATCTTCTTGTTTATCTTTTGAATTTCTAATTGCAGCTTTTGTATGATTCCTGGTTGTTTATTTTGACATTTTGGCCCTGTATTATTTTCCTGAATTCTTCCATTGCTTTTTCTGTGTTTTCCCTGATTTTCTGTATTTTTTCATGATTTTTTCTAGCTTTTCCTTATTTTTATGTGCATTTTTCTTCATCTCTTGGAGAACCCTGAATGTTAGAGTTCTGAATTCCCTATTAGGTAGTTCCAGTGCCTTTTCTTCTACTGTAAAGTCAGCTGGTGTTTTATTTTGTTTGCTTTCTAGAGTCATCCTGTCCTTTCTTTTTTTAATATATGTTTTGATATTGTCTGCTGTCCCTGGGACATCCAGGAATTATTTTCTTCGTTTATTGATTGTAGATTTGTTTGTTTTGTCCTCCTTTTTTTTGTTTTATTTGGTTATGTCTGGGAAGGCAGTGGGCATGTTTTTTTTGCTTGCTTGCCTGTGGGCATGATACTCTCATCACCTTGTCCAGGTGGGCAGGGCTGGTCACTCAGCTGTGGTGCAGCAGGGCAGGCCCAGCAGAGGTGGAGGGGCAGGGATGGGTAGTCTGCGGCACAAACTGGGGCCAACAGGGCAGGGCTGGGGGGTGGTGCAGGGCGGTGTTCAGGGGACTGTGTAGGTGCTGCTCATGGGTGCAGCACTCTGTGCACAGTGCAGATAGGCAGGAGGGAAGGGAGAGGATGTTATGTGCAGAGTTAAGTGGGTGAGTGAAAGAAGAGAAAGGAGAAACAAAAGCATAGAAAAGCAAAACAAAAAGAAAAAGGAAAAAAGAAAAAAGTTAAATAAAATGGTGAGATGGTAGGATTTGGTGGGTGGGGGCATTGCAGACCCAGTGAGGCCGTGTGCTGGTGGCTATATAACCAAGCAATGTGGCTTGGCCCATTGAGAAGGGTCATGGGTGGTGCATGGGGCTAGGTGGGTGGGAGCAGGGAAAGAGAGAGAAGAAACCAACAAGCAAAATAAAAAATAACAACAACAAAATTAAATGGGGTTGTGTGGGAGCTGGCCATTGTGGCTGGGGCAGAATTGGGGTGGTGGCAAGCTGTGTCTCTCTTGTAGGCAGCATAGCATAGCCTGTCAGGAAGGGACATAGGCAGCACAGGGCCTAGGTGAGAGGGAGAAGGAAAAGGGAGAAGGGGAAAGATAAAGAAAAATAAAAAATATGGCATTGAGGGAGCCAGCCTGTGGGGATGGTGCATAGTCAGGGAGGCTGTGTGCCAGAGGCTCTCCAGATGAGCATTACAGCACAGCCCACCAAGAAGGGGTTGGACGGTGCACATTGCTGGGTGGGTGGGAGATAGGAAAGGAAGGAAAGGAGAGAGAGAGAAGAAAGAGAAAAAAAAGGAACAATGCAAACAAACCCAAAAATATGGCACTGAGCCAGCCAATTGGTGGAGGTAGCACAGACTCAGGGATGCTGTGTGCCAGGGCCCACCAGCCAAGTGGTGCAGCAAGGCCCATTGAGAAGGGGTGGGGAGGGCACATGGGGGCAGGTGGGTGGGAGAAAGGAAAGGAAGGCAGGGATGGAGAGAGAAGCAAAGAGAAAGGAGAAAAAACAACAAAGAAAAAAATATGGTGCAGAGAGAACCAGCCATTGGGGGTGGCCCAAAACCAGACAGGCCTGTGTGCCAGTGGCTCTATAGCCAAGTGATGCAACATCGCCTGTTGAGAAGGGGCAGGGGCAGCTCACAGGGCTAGGTGGGCTGGAAAAAATGAAAGGAAGGCAGGGAAAGAGAGAGAAGAAAATGGAAAGGAAAAAAAAAAAAGGTTCTGAGGGAGCCTGCTGGAGGGTTGTAGCACAGACCTGGGGAGGCTGTGTGCCAGTGGCTCCCTAGCAGGGCAGTGTGGCACAGCCTGCCAAGAAGGGGTGGGGATGTCACATGGGGCTAGGCAGGTGGGAGAAAGGAAAGGAAGGAAGGAAGAGCGAGAGAAGAAACCAGAGAAAATAATAGTAAAATAAAAAAATGGTGCTGAGGGAGCCTGCTGGCAGGGTGGTGCAGAACCAGGGGAACCGTGTGCCGGTGGCTCTCTAGCTGAGTGATGTGGCACAACCCATCAAGAAAAAGAGGGGATGGCACACGGAGCTAGCTGAGTAGGAGAAGGGAAAGGAAGGAAGGAAGAGAGAGAAGCAACAACAACAACAACAAAAAGCCAAAAAAACAAAAAACAAACAACAACAACAAAAAAATGGTGCTGAAGGGACCAGCTGGTAGACTCTGGGCTGACACATGGCTGAGTGACCATGGCCCATTGGAAAGCGGCAGAGGCTGTTTAGAGGGAAGAAGGGTAGGGGATGGGAAAGCATGTATCCCTGGTTACTAGGTGCCCTGTCTCCTGTTGGGATGTCCATTAAGTTGCCTTCCTGTACTCCCTGTCTGTGTTCCTTGGTGGTGAATCTGTGCCACATTACCTGGTAATGACCTCCACTGCATAGCTCTCCTTATTCCCTGTTCTCTTGTCAGTGTCTTATTCCAGTCATTGCTTGATCGAGTTCTTTATTCCTTCATTTGATGCTTAGACTTCCAGGATTGACGTTTGTATCTGTTTTACTTATTTTTTTGGGTCTTTGCTGCAGAGGCATGGTGCTTCTGTCTATAGTGCCATGTTGGCTCAGTCTCTGTCCTGTATTTTCTTGTAGAAGCTTTATAGTTTCAGCTTTTACATCTGGGTTTATGGTCCATCTTGAACTAATTTTTTAGTATGCTTTGAGATAAAGTCTAGGTTTTTTTTTTTTTCCCTAAGTGGTATCTAGTTATTTTAAAACTATTTGTTGAAAATACTATCCTTTCCTCCATTGAATTACCTTGTTGCCCTTTATTGAAAATCAGTTGACCATATATATCTGGGTCTATTTCTTGACTCTAATGTGTTCATTGATCTATTTGTCTATATGGCAGAACCATATAGTCTTAATTACTGTAACATTAAGGAGCTTTTGAAATCAACTTTGTTCTTCTTTTTCAAGTTTGTTTTGACTATTTTAGATCCTTTCTGTTTCCAAATAAATTTATATTTAACTTGTCATGTCTACTAAAAAGCTTTCTAAGGTTTTTTGGTTAAGATTTTGATTGCAATTCTGAAGAATCTATAGATCTATTTTGGCAGAATTAGGAATTTAACAATATTGAGTGTTCTATCCATGAACATGTCTATCTTTCCATTTATTTATGGATTGTTTAATTTTTCTCAGCAGTGTTTTCTAGTTTCAATAAAGAAGTCTTGCATGTCTTTTGTTAAATTTATTTCTGAGTATTTTATATTCTTCATCAACTATATCGAGGTATAATCTACCCATTATGAATTGCACCCATTTTAAGTATACAGTTCACTTATACTTTCTGTTTTAATCAATTATTATATGCTTATTGATGTTACAATAAACAGAATGTCTTAATTTTATTTTTCTAGTGTTTGTTTCTAGTATATAGAAATATAATTGCATTTACATTTCATTATTCTATCTCTTACTTAAATTTCTTTTTTCATGATATTGACTTGTTTAAGAGACCAGACCAGTAGTCCTGTTACACTGTTCAGTACAGTAGTCATTAGGCACATGTGGCTATGTACATTTAAATACATTAAAATTAAGTTAAAATTTCAGTTCCTTAGTCACTCTAACCACATTTCATTTGCTCAGTAGCCACTTGTGGCTTGTGGCTGCCACATTGGATGGCACAGATTTTCATCATTGTAGAAAGTTCTATTGAAAAGCATTATGGGAGAGTGAGGAGTCTGTCACCTTCTGGATTTGTCTCACTGTTTCCTCATGGTGTTGTGTAACCCATTCTAATAATCCCTGTATTTACAGTGAATTGGAAGTCCTATATACCTAAAAGTTTACTTAGATGTGGATTAAATTCTTTTCAAGACTGTCTTGTAGGTGATGCTATGTCCTTTGTACTACATCACACAGGACTAAGAATTGACTGCTGTATTTTGCAAGGTGGATGTAGTTTGTGTTGGGGGCAAAAACTTGATTTGAAGAGGCGGCTGAAGAGAGAAGGGGAAGAGTAGAGTTGAAGATACCAAGCATAGACAAGTCTGGAGCTTTGTTTTGAAAAGAGAGCGGAGAAATGGAGTGTTAGCTGGAAGGGGATCTGGGGTTAAGTTGCAGAGATTATAGCATGTTTATGTGCTGATAGGAATGATTCATCAGAGAGAAAAAAATGACAGTGTAGGACACTGTCCTTCAGTAATCAAGTGAAAATGGGGTCTGCGCAAGTGGAGGTGTTGGCTGCAGAGAGGTCCTGATGACTCTGCTTACAATAACAGGAGGGAAGGCAAAGAGTGGGTGGTAAGAAGGAACATGGGATTTCTCTTCTGATTGATTCTATTATTTATTTTATGCTAAAGTCTCTCCATCTACAGAGTGATATTGTAGTGATCTTCATGCCAGTAAAGGCCTCAGTGTGTTGTCTTATTTTCCATATATAGCTCTTCTTCCTTTGCTGTCATTTCTGTCTTCAGTTGGCCTGACCTTAGAGCCTTCCTCCCTGCCTCATTCCTGACTTGCTTGTAATATGCCATGGGTCCAAACATCCGTAATTAGGGCTATTAAATTGCAAAAAAGAGAGTCCACTTAAGTTAGCCCCAGTGGAAGTAACTGCACTTGCAAATGTAGAGTGGCCTGGAACTGCAGCTGGGATAGGAATTTTTTTTGTCTCTTGCAGGGATCTTTGCATCTGTTTTCTCCTTTCTCTACTGCTAGTTTCCTCTGCTTACTCATAAAGTTTGTACTTCTGTAACTTCAGCCTGCACATAGCCAGCCTGACCCCACTAGTAGGGTAAAGGACCTAGTTTTACCCCAAGTAAGGTGGCCTTTGTTCATAGCTCTGGAGAAATAACCCTTGAAGTAATTGGGGTGTCTTGATCTGGGACTTCCAGGCCACATCTAAGACTTGGTGCTGGCAAGTAGGGGCTGGCCAGCCCAGAAAAGACTCACCTGGGAGGCCATTATCAACTAGCAGGACTGGCCAATAAAAGCCCTGAACTGTAAGACTCAGGGAGCTTCCTGGTTGGCAGGAACATCTGCTTTCAGGAGAGTAGTGAGTCCCTTAGGACATGGAAACTCTGCTTTGGGCACCCACCCCCAGACCTCGTACTATGGTTCTCTTCCTTTGTTTCTTTTTTGGCTATAATAAATCTGTAGTCATAAGTACGGTATAAAAAAAAACTAAACCAAACTTATTGTCAGTGAGTCAATTCCAACTCATAGTGACCCTATAGGATAGAGTAGAACTACCCCGTAAGTTTCCAAGGAGTGCCTGGTGGATTTGAACTGCTGACCTTTTGGTTAGTAGCTGTAGCTCTTAATCACTATGCCACCAGGGTTACCTAGGTTTCCTAGGTATGGTATACTCTCCATGAATTCTGTGAGTTGTTCTGGCCCAAAATGGTAGTAGGAGCCAGCAGATCAGAAGGTAAGGGTATCATGTGGACTCCTGAGCTTGTGGCTGGCATTTTGAAGGGGTAGTGGGAAACCAGCCCTGAATTTGTGTCCAGCAGGTCAGAAGGTTGGGGTGGTGTGTGGACTCCCCCAATGTGCAGCTAGCATCTGCCTGTTTGGCAGTCTGAATGATGGTACCCTTTTAACTTGTGAGTTCTGACCTAGGACCAGGTGGCTAGGGTCAGAAAGAGTGCCACAGGGGCAGCTGGCGATGAGAATGGAGAAGTAGGAATGTGATGTGGGGATATGTGCCATTAAAATATGGATGTATAAAGGCCTCTATGCTACACAACATGTTGAGACTTGTCACAACTTGTTTTTCTAAACCCGTTACTGATTGGCTTGTTTACCTGAATTCCTTCTCCCTTGCCTGAAACTTATTTATTCACCCAAAGCCCATTGTTCTGTTATTTGCTTCACTGCTTGCGGTATTGACTATAAATAAACTCCTGGGACTGAAGCCAAGGGTCGACTCCTCTGAGTGACCCTCCTGGCCCCACTTCTCTGTAAGAGTTGTGGCATTGGTTATTGTCTCCGCCGCCCTGACAACCGTCGCTGCTGCGACAATGTGAGGACTGGATCACTTTCACATTTTGGGGATTAGATTCATGCTGATCCTTACCATGCACCACTGACCCCTTTTTACATCATTACCTTTTGGCTTTAGCTCTAAGTGAAAAGATCTGATCTTGTCCATATTTCCTAGATCAAATTTGTGAGAAAAGAAACCTGATTGGCCCAGCCCACAAGGCCTTCTCCTAAGGTACTTAACTACCTGCAGGACCAGCCTCCTGCTGCCTTTGCCTTGCTCTTGTCTACCAGGAGAGAGTAGCTTCCTGTGGTATAAAACATGACCCCGTAATGTACTATCTCTGTCCTCAGGGCTGGGGCCACGCAGTTCTTAGGAGGGGCACAATGATTGTCATTTCAATTAATCAAGCTGTTGAATTATGTGTAATACAGGAAAAAATGACAGCTAAGTAAGTGGCATGCAGAAGTTTTATTTTATTGACTTTTAAACACCTATTTTAACTTTCAGCTTATTTTTTTTTGGAAATGTTCTATGTAGCATAACATAAACCCTCAGCAGATATTTGTGGAATGAATGACTTTTGAGGACAGGAACTGCCTTTTTTTCCCTTAAATTTTGTATCAATTTTATTTTACTTTTGCATTTTTGGTTCAATAAGAAAATGACTATGTATCAGAAAGCTCTGTATACAGGGGAGAAAAATAAGAACTTTTGGCAAATTCTGCCAGGCAGATCAGAATTACAATTCATTTACCTGTCTCAGTTAACTAAAGGGTAGACTCTGAGTTCTGATTCTGAGATTTAAAGTTATTTTAGAATTTTAAAACTTTTTATTTAATATAAATATATTGAGAATATTTGTATAGTTAACTATTGTTCCCTGAAGCCCAAATGCACAGTTGCTACAAATTTAATAAATATCTTGAGATTGGATGCATATTCATTTGCAAGGCAAAATGTTCCCTTAATGCCAACATGTCCATTAATGTATTTGGATCCAGATGTTGTGGCCGTATTTGCTGGAGTGGATGCAGCATTAGCCTGTCAGTTCCCTGCTGTTTGCCATTATTTAGTGTTATTAGAGGCTGTAAGCATACATACTCATTGGGAAAGTTGAAGAAAAGCTTAAAATTGAATAAAGTACTGAGCTGAGGTTCCTGTCCAAAACATCTGAGGTTAAAAACAATGAAAACAAGGCGACTACAAGTAAAGCATTACAATCCTAATATTAAAAAAGTAGCTGCAGTAGCTAAAAACAGTTTTCTCTGTACCTGTCTTTTATATTAGTTATCAATTGAGGTCCCTCATGCACATAATCATATCTTCATTAAGGGCATCTCTCCCCTTCACGGAAGCATCCAATAAAATATATAATCCACAATTGGGTATGCAAATTCTTTAGCATTAACAGAGAACATAAATTCTATTTCCTAAGGTAATAGGGACTGCACTCTAGTGTGCTCATAAATCCTTCCATAATGCTACATTAACCTTTCATACTTAGATTTAATCTGTAGATTGTTGTACTAAATTAAAATTTTACTTAAACAATAATAGTATAGTTCTTGTATTATTTCTTAAGAAATGCTAGAACTGCTTGGAATTTCCTTTACATTGACATACATATTTCTTTGTCCCTATAATGGGAGTATAATAGATTGTGCTTCTTGTATAATTGCAGTCTAAACCATGAAATTCAGCCACTTTAGCTCTCAGGGTAGGAAGGCTGTCCATAGTCTTGTAGATTTTCCATATATGAATGTGTTCATAGATACCCGCTTAGGACCATAGCTCTAACTCCTTAGAAATGCCAGTTATGTTTACATCAACAAAGATTAACATGCCCCAGTTGCTAACAGATAGATCCACTTTCAATCTGTATTTTCTTAGTTTAAAAAAAAAAAGAAAAAAGATTTAATTGACCAATATTTTATTTAGGATTTTTATGTCTAGGTTCATAAATAAAATGGGCTGATTATTTTCCTTTCTTGTACTCTCTTTTTTGGTTTTAGAATTAAGAATAGCATAATGAAATAATTTGGACATCTTTTCTTATTTTTATATTTTCTTAAACAATTTGAAAGGATAGGAATTATCTAGTTCCTAAAAATTTGGTAAAACATTTGTAAAACCATCTGGGCCTGTGATTCTTTGGAGAGTTTGGTAAGGGTAAGTGGTTGTGGTGACTATTTTAGTTTAATGGTCATTGGTTTAAGTTTTCTCTTTTTTCTTGTACCAATTTTAGCATTTTATATTTTTTCTAGAACTTTTAATGTTTTTTTCTAAAAGTTATAACTTTTTGTTCTTGTGTGCTATCAAGTCAATTCTGACTCATAACGACTCTATTCGACAAAATAGAACTGCCACATAGGGTTTCCTAGGCCGTAATCTTTACAGAAGCAGATTGCCAGGTCATTTCTCCTGTGGAATCACTGATGGGTTTGAACTGCCACCATTTGGTTAGCAGCTGAGTGCTTAACCATTGATCTACCAGGGCTCCCCCAAAAGTTTAACTAGATTTTGTTAAAAATTTATTATGCGGCACTGAATCATCTAATGAGCCCCAGCAGCACAGTGGTTAAGCACTCATCCACTAACTGAAAGGTTGGTGGTTTGAACCTACCAGCCGCTCTGCAGGAGAAAGATGTAACAGTCTGCTTCTGTAAACGTTACAGCCTTGGAAACCCTCTGGGGCAGTTCTACTTTGTCCTATAGGGTGGCTGTGAGTCAGAACTGACACAATGGCAATAGGTTTGGTTTTGGTTTTTAATAAATTACCCTACCAAAAATTAAAAAAGAAAGAAAGAAAAACAAAAACAAACTATTTGGCTTTTGTCCTTGGTTCCTGAGAGATAACCCTTGGAATTTCCTGAGGAATTGAGGTGTCTTTATTATCTAAAACCTCCAGACCACATCTGAGGATTTGTGCTAACAAGTAGGGGCTGCCCAGAGCAGAAAGACCATCTGGTAGCCCGATATCAACTAACCTCAGGAGACATGATCATGCATATGCAATGCATAGCCATTGATGACTGCATAATGATTCAGGGAAGGGCAATAAAGGCTTTGAACATGGAGGCTCCAAGAGCTTCCTGGCTAGGGAAAGGAGAGTGACAGGCCCTCTTTGGGTTATGGAAGCTCCGCTTCAATTGAAGAGGAATAGCTTTGCGTTCATCATCAAAACGACAGTTTCAAGATCCATCCTGAAGTACAGCACTGTCAGTGATAGGATAATATCCACACGCCTTCAAGGAAGACCAGTTTAATATAAGTGTTATTCAAATTTATTCACCAACCACTAAGGCCAAAGATAAAGAAATTGAAGATTTTTACTAACTTCTGCAGTCTGAAATTGATCAAACATGCAATCAAGATGCTTTGATAATTACTGGCCACTGGAATACAAAAGCTGGAAACAAAGAAGGATTGGTAGTTGGAAAATATGGCCTTGGTGATAGAAACGATGCTGGAGATCGCATGATAGAATTTTGCAAGACTAACGACTTCTTCATTGCAAATACCTTTTTTCACAACATAAACGGTGACTATACACTTGGACCTCAATAGATGGAATACACAGAAATCAAATCAACTACACCCATGGAAAGAGATGATGGAAAAGCTCAATGTCATCAGTCAGAACAAGGCCGGTGGCTGACTGTCGAACAAACCATCAATTGCTCCCATGCAAGTTCAAGTTGAAGAAAATTAGAACAAGTCCACAAGAGCCAAAGTATGACCTTCAGTATATCCTACCTGAATTTAGAAACCATCTCAAGAATAGATTTGATGCATTGAACACTTATGACCAAAGACCAAACAAGTTGTGGAATGACATCAAAGACACCATACATGAAGAAAGCAATAGGTCATTAAAAGGACAGGAAAGAAAGAAGAGACCAAAATGGATGTCAGAAGAGACTCTGAAAGTTACTCTTGAATGTAGAGTAGCTAATGAGAAAGGAAAAAATGATGACGTAAAAGAGCTGAACAGAAGATTTCAAAGGGCTGCTCGAGAACACAAAGCAAAGTATTATAATGAAATGTGCAAAGACCTGGAGATAGAAAGCCAAAAGGGAAGAACACACTTGGCATTTCTCAAGCTGCAGGAACTGAAGAAAATATTTAAGCCTTGGGTTACAATATTGAAGGATTCTACGGGGAAAATATTAAAAACGCAGGAAACATTAAAAAAAAAGATGGAAGGAATACACAGTCGCTTTACCAAAAAGAATTGGTCAATGTTCAACCTTTTCAAGATCATATGATCAAGAACTGATGGTACTGAAGGAAGAAGTCCAAGCTGCACTGAAGGCATTGGTGGAAAACAAAGCTCCAGGAATTGACGGAATACTAATTTCGATGTTTCAGCAAACAGATGTAGTGCTGGAGGTGCTCACTCATCTATGCCAACCAACTGGACGAGATCCATATTTGTGCCCATTTCAAAGAAAGGAGATCCAACAGAGTATGGAAATTATTGAACAGTATCATTAATATCACACCCAAGTAAAATTTTGCTGATGATCATTCAAAAGTGGTTGCAGCAGTACATTGACAGTTTCTCAGGGAACTGCCAGAAATTCAAGCTAGATTCAGAAGAGGACATGGAACCAGGGATATCATTGCTGATGTCAGATGGATCCTGGCTGAAACCAGAGAATACCAGAAAGATATTTACTTGTGTTTTACTGACTATGCAATGGCATTCGACTGTGTGGATCATAACAAATTTTGGATAACATGGTGAAGAATGGAATTCCAGAACAGTTAATTGTGCTCATGAGAAACCTGTACATAGACCAAGAGGAAGTCATTCAGACAGAACAAGGGGATATTGCATGGTTTGAAGTCAAGAACGGTGTGTGTCAGGGTTGTATCCTTTCACCATACTTATTCAATCTGTATGCTGAGCAAATAATCTGAGAAGCTGGACTGTATGAAGAAGAACACTGCATCAGGATTGGAGGAAGACTCATTAACAACCTGCGATATGCAGATGACACAACCTTGCTTACTGAAAGTGAAGAGGACTTGAAGCACTTACTGATGAAGATCAAAGACCACAGCCTTCAGTATGGAGTATGCTTCAACATAAAGAAAACAAAGGTCTCACAACTGGACCAATAAGCAACATCATGGTAAACGGAGAAAATACGGAAGTTATAAAGGATTTCATTTTACTTGGATCCACAATCAATGCCCATGGAAGCAGCAGTCAAGAAATCAAATGACACATTGTATTGGGCAAATCTGCTGCAAAAGATCGCTTTAAAGTGTTAAAAAGCAAAGATATCACTTTAAGGACTAACGTGCACCTGCCCCAAGCCATGGTGTTTTCAGTCGCCTCATATACACGTGAAAGCTGGACAGTGAATGAGGAAGACTGAAGAAGAATTGTTGCCTTCGAATTATGGTGTTGGCAAAGAATATTGAATATACCATGGACTGTCAGAAGAATGAACAAATCTGTTTTGGAAGAAGTACAGCCAGAATGCTCCTTAGAAACAAGGATGGCAAGACTTCATCTCACATATTTTGGAGGGACCAGTCCCTGGAGAAGGACATCATGCTTGGTAAAGTAGAGGGTCAGTGAAAAACAGGAAGACCTTCAATGAGATTGATCAACTCAGTGGCTACAACAATGGGCTCAAGCATAACAAGGATTGTGAGGATGGTGTAGGACCCAGGCAGTGTTTTGTTCTGTTATCCATAGGGTTGCTATGAGTTGGAACTGACTAGATGGTACGTAACAACAACAACAAATTCATTATGAAATAATTCAGATATATGAACAAGTAGAGTTGTATGTTAAAGTGCTTTGTAGTTGAAGTCACCTATGTGCCACTCTGGATTCAGTCCCATCGCCTTCCCACAGTGGTACTGTTATGTTGTTAGGTGCCATAGAGTCAGTTCTGACTCATAGTGACTCTTGTATAACAGAACAAAATGTTGCACAGTGGTGCTACTCTCCTGCATTGAAAGTTTATCTCCTGCATTTCTAGATACCTCAATTATCTATGTATGCCTAAATCATGTTATTTTGCATTTTCACGTATGTTGGCATAAAATTGTTCACAGTATTTTCTTATTTTCTCTCTCTGCTGCATCTTTTCTTCCCTTTCATATTCTTTCTGTCTCACATGCATACACAATCAGCCGTCCCAGAAATTAACTGTTTTATTTGTCTCTTCAGCAAACTTTTGACCTTTCTGATACTCTATATTGTCTTCTTTCATTCATTTCTGATCTTTTATTTCTCTTCTGTATTAGTGTCCTAGGGCTGCCATAACAAAATACCACAAGTTGGATAGCTTGTAAGAACAGAAGTTATTGTCTCAAAGTTCTGGAGGCTAGCAGTCCAAATCAGGGTATCAACCATATTGATTCCTTCTGAGGGCTCTGAGAGAAGAATCTATTCTACTCCTCTTCCCTAGCTTGTGGTGGCTCCTGACAATCTTCAGCATTCCTTGGCTTGTACGTGTATCTTCACAAGGCTGTCTTTCCTCCTTCTCCTTGTCTCTGTGTATCATCTCCTCTTTTATAAGGACACCAGTCATAGAGGATTAGGACCCACGCTAGTCCAGTATGACCTCATGTTAACCTAACTGATAATATCTTCAAAGACCCTATTTCCAAACAAGGTCACTTCAGGTATCAGGAGTTAACACTTCAACAAATCTTTTCTGGGGACATAATTCAATTCATAATTTATCTTCTTTCTTTTCTCTTTACATTTGGTGTTTTCTAACTTCTTGAGCTGGTCACCTGGCTCAGTAGTTTTTATTGTTTCCTGACTTATGCCAGTATACGCTAGTACTTGCTGCTTAGGACCAGCATCCCCCCTGAGGAGTTGGGGCTCATGCTATTATATATTTTGATTATTACCCTTAAATATAAACATTTAGGGTTGTAAATTTTTCTTTAAAATACCGCTTTATGGAACTACTTTTTATGGAATTATAATTTTCTTCTTTAATGAGTATGTAATTTACAAATTTTCTGAAAGTAGCATGTAATATAAGCAGAAAAACAATAAGTATATATTTTATTTTATTCAGTGAACATGGGATTGTTTGTAGCCCATTGTGCAAACTTCTAGTCTTGTATAGAACAAATAAAAACACTTCTTTTACTAATAAAAGTAAACCCCAGAAACTCCCAGGGTGGCTCTAGAGGTTATCTACCAATTTTGATATGTGGGCTTTTGGTTATTTCTGTTATGAGTCCTGCCATGGCTCACACACTGATCAGTGCATTCTGAAATATACAAGTGATTGGCAACATTTTATTATCTTCTTGTTATTGATTTCTACCTTTATTGTGTGCAGATCATGTGATGGGAACTATACTGATGCTTTGATGTTTGCTGCTACTTGCTATGTGGACTGTACGTGATCTGTTTTCATAAAATATCCCATGTGTTCTTGTGAAGAGTGTGTATTCACTATCAGAGACTGGTTCTCCATAACTGTTTCATAAACTTGTTCGCTGTTTTGTTTAAAACTTCCATATGCTACCTCCTTGGGAAGTGTCCGTAGATATGCGGATCTCGTGGTGGTCTGTTTTTGTCTGACTGTACTTCATCTTGTCCCCTTCCCCCATGTGACTGGTAACTTGGTAGGATATATAATTCCAGGTGAGAATTTCCTCTCAACACATTGAAAATTAATCCTGTCTTCTAGCTTCCACGGTCTTGTTGATAAAACTGCTGTCAGTATAATCCTTGTTTCTCTACAAGTAATATGCCATTCTCTGGTGGCTTATAAGACTTTGTCTTTGGTAGTCAGCAGTTTAATTATCCTGTGCCTAGGTATGGTCTTTTTATTTGTCCTATTTGGCATTCATTATCCTTCCTAATCTGTTGAGTTGTATCTTTCAGCAAGCCGAAAAGAATCCATTATACTCTCCTTTCTTTCTGGAGCTCCTTTTCTGATGTTGGACCTACCTTTTCATTTTATTTTCCGTGGCCCTTAACCTGTCTTTCATACTTTCAGTCTTTGTCTCTCTGTGTTGAATTCTGGGTAATATCTTTAGATCTATCTTTAATTATACTAATTCTCTAGTCTGCTTTATTAAATCAGCGTTCTATAAGCCCAATGGTTTTTATTTCTAGCTCTTAATGGTTCTTTTTCCAATTCGTCATCCTTTTTGATACCATCTAGTTCTGCTGCTGCTTGTTCTGCTGCCCCCTTGCTGAGGTCCTGCACCTCCTGCCAACAAGCAGAGGGGCTTGGGGTATAAGGGGGGACAGTGTTACACAGCACTTTCCACCGGCCATTGCCATCAGTAATACGATAACACTTGTCAGTGAGTGGATGGGAAGCAGAAGCCATCCCAGAGTGAGTGGGCCATGGGAGAAGGCAGTCTCCTGAAGGGGGTGGCCCTGAGGTGTGGCCTGAAGGATCAGGAGAGGTGGCCTAGTGAAGGGAGAGGGTGTTCCACGCAGAGGGAGGAGGAAGAGGACTCTCAGCCGAGCCAGTGAACGAGTTACCAGCCATCCTGTAGGCAGGCTTCTCAGCACCAAGGCACTCAGCACCTGTCTGTGGTGGTGATTTAGATGGCTAAACGTTTACAGTCTATCATCATACTTCGAGGGCCAGAAAATTCGGCAGTTGTGTATGTGAGGAGATCCGTGCTCACTAGTGACACGTGATCACTCTGTGCTCTGTAGAGAAACCCTGAAAGTATATCAAAAGTGATTCAATGACACAGCACTTAAAACGGAGGGAACTCATGCTTTAATAGACACTGACATCACAAAGGAAGAAGGCGAAGTGCCTTAGCAATTGCAATAAAAATATGAAGTTCTTTTTACACGGTAAATTTTGTAATATAAAAAGTTTTAATGCAGTCTGGAAACTGTGTAATTTGCAAAAGAAGTCCACGTAGGCCAAAGATGGCTAACACTGCATACAAGGGGCGGGTGCCAAGTGGGGAAGGCGTCTGAGGAGGGGAGAGGGACCACGGAGGTCCTTGCATGAAACATCTTTGAAGGATCTGGCACAAACAGAGCCTAGTTCACAAACCACATGTACAGTCGTTTTAGATAAAACAACAAAATACGTGATGAAAACTACACAATTTTTACTTTTTGTCTACTTATTAAAAGCAAACCAGATTATTGTGTGGCATTTTTTCCAACCTGAACGGAAACAAAGTGATAGTTCTCCTTGTGGGTCTGCAAGTGTGTGTGGTGAAGACAGCGGGACAGGTTCACGGTACCAAGGACCCGCTGCAGTGATCCCCGACAGGACAGTCACCAGGACAGACCAGCAGGCTAGGGCAGTGTGTGCAGACCGCATCTCTGGCTGAAACCCAGCAAGTGTCCATGGGGACCATTAACGTATTTTGAAAATGGGGACAGAGGTGAGAATGCTTTCATTTTTCTACATACCAGTGTGGATCAAAATGTGTTAGAAGCTAATTTTTTCTTGGTGTTTTGACTGAGTTAAGATCACCAAAGTAGTTAAGGGATTCACTGGTAAGAATTAGGACCGAGTCCGCTACCTTGCAGTGTGTTCATCCTGAGAGTTGGAGGGGAAGGTGGCTTTATTGCTCATATTCATTCAGTGTGTTTGCGTTCTGAGGGAGTAGAGCACAGGCAGGGCATGTCACTTTCCTGAGCTAAAAGAAACATATCCAATGCTGTCTGCAGATGGCAAATATTTTTGTAAATTTTACCCACATCTATTCACTCTTCCCAAGTGAGCAGAGAGCCAAGGGCTAGGCAGGATTCCCTCGTTTTTTTGTTCACATAGCCCAGGCATGCCCAGGGCTCCCCACATGCCAGCTGACCTGCAGTGTGACACTCACTTTCCCTAGACTGGAGAAACAAAACATTATTCCAGTTGTGTTTTCTCCCGTCTAGGCCAGGAGTCAGTCAACTTTTCTTAAAAGGGCCAGGTATTAAATATTTTAGGCTTTGTGGGCCAAGAGGCAAAATCAAGAATATTATGTAGGGACTTAAGTAACCATTTAAAAATGGGAAAACCATTCTTAGCTTGTGGGCTGTAAAAAACTAGGCAGCTGACCAGATTTAGCCCATGGGCTGTAGTTTACTGACACCTGACTTATACAAAGAAATCTCTGTGAATTACAAAACCTCATGTAATTTTAAATGCATACTTTTTCAGCATAGCCTAAAAAAATTGACTTTGATTTTATGATTGTACATCTCTTCCACTCACAGAAACACCAGGAATGACACTGAGCAAACACAACAAAGTGGCGACTCAACAGTGGTTTTCAAGTTGGTCCTATTATGTCATCATCTTTGTTTTTCCCTTCATTGAAGCTTATATCTAGGACCCCCCCCCAAAAGAATCACATACACCATTTTGGCTCTGTAATATGAAACCTAAAACAACACCGTAGTTAGGACTAAAACCAGGTTAGAGTCCATGAGTTTTGCCAGGTAGCTTGAAAACTGCACGAAGATATGTCCATGGGCATGGTCCGGGTGCTGGGGGGACAGCACTGACCCCAGGCCTTTCCTCCAGGGCTCCATGGCACTTGGGAAAAAGACTGAGACTTGCTGAGAAAGGGGGGCCTAACTATCCACACATGAATTCAGACATGTACTTTGCAGTTGAGTTTTTGTTGCTGAGGACCTGATTTTACTATCCAAATTAAATGAACCGTGCTATAAACGTGGCTTTCATTTGCACCACTGGTACTTTTATTACCATGTATTGTGTCTCTGCTTACATAAAGACATCCTATAGTGGCTTGCTTCTTCATAAAGTATTTCTCCTCCAGTGTTGGGATCAGGATTGGCATGTGACATCCTTATTTGCTTTCATCAACATGGCTGTTGGGTTAAATGCATAAAGCTCTATGACATACCTCAGGAGACAAACACAAATTGAGTAAACATTCTCCTTTCAGAGGAGTACACTGAAGAACAGACAGGTGAAGTGGTCATTGTGTTTATAAAGTGATAGCCCACCCAAGGTTAAAACTCCACCTGGCTGTCTTGGTGTCAGTCCCCTCCCTGCCAATTCCTCATGTCCCAGGCCAGGTGGCTGCATTACCTTTGTGGGACATACCCTCACAGTGAGAATGGTCGAATCTGAATTTTAGAATTACTTAAAAGATGCTTACTTAAATTCTCCAACTAAACTTTAGTACTAATTTGATTTTCCACATTTCAATTCTTTATTAAAATAAATTAATGGTTACCCCTAACTAGACTATTCCCTTTTCTAGTCTCAGCTGGCGACAATGTGAGTATACCATCATTGCGTGGGAAAAGCCTGCCTTCATTTTTCGTTAAGTATCTATTGCCCTGTTGAGCAGTAATTCGGAGGTATATCCCAGCAGAAGGCCACACCCGCATCTGAGGATATGGATAGGAAAATCGTCTGTGGTTGGGAGGGTCCTTTCTTTCAGACAGCAGGGATGATGAGAGGACGGCCCCAGCTAAGGGGAGGCTGCTGGCATTGTATGAACCTGGCAATGGATTGAGATAGAACAGGTGTTAGAGGCCAGGGGTTAGGAAAAGAGACCAAAATGAAGCAGCTAATAAAAGGGAAGAGGAGCTGGAAGGCTAGATTCTGGTTAAATCTAGTTAGCTGTGGACATTTCTTTCTTTCTTTTTTTTATTATTTTTTGCTCATAAGGAAACTGAATAATTTCAACCTTTCCCCCAAACTTGATAATTACTTGTTGTTGATTATTCAAAATTTGACATTTTTAAAAAACTTTTGAGCTTTTAAAAATAATAGCTATAAATGCAAAGTACTATTGATAATAAAACCAAGTTGTTTATCTGCGTACAAAAAAGGTCAATAATGTTTTAAAAGCACAAAGTTGCATTCTAAATCACAATTGCATAGTTCTAAGATGCCTGGATAAAAGTTACACAAATGTTTTTTAAAAAATTCAAGTTTGGTTGACAGTAGGGCCCAAAAGGACATTTGTAGAGACGGAAGAAGAGTTCAGGGTGGAAGCACTATTTCAGCCTCAAGTATTGCATTGTTAGGTGGTGTTACAATGTCAGGAGACTACAACTGCTTCAATTTAATAACAAATCATTGGCATTTTCTAAAACCATTATTCTGTTTTTGGCGAATATAACACTTTCAACTTAGATTTTATATATATGCCACCCCAACCAGCACCTGAAAACCGTAAAAAGAAAGCTCTATTTGTATTTCTGTGTAAAAGGTGCTGCGTATCCACTTCGTAGCAAAATACGTGCTCCCCTTCCTCTCCCCACCCCAGAACCATGACCATTTTGTACAAAAGTCCTGTTGGAGAATCACATCGGAGATGAGAAGTGTGAGTTCAAAGGTAAACATTTGGTGCAGTGTGTAGAAAATTCCATGAGCCTCTGGTACCGACCCCAAAGAAGTTCTGGCTTTTGGTGAATCTGGCCCAGAGTCCTGGCAACGGAGCCACTGGCCATGTGCTTGGTAGTGTTTGGACGTGGTGACACCGGGGAAGGCATCCATCACGAGGAGGTGCTGATGGTGGCGTGGCAGTGACTTGTGCACTCAGGCAAGGCAAGGAGGCAGAGCGAATACTGAGACCCTCTCTGGGCTGCTGCTCTTGGATTCAGTGGGTAGAAAAGACACTTAGCATTTGGAGGAAGGAAAAAATCTTCCCGGGGACAGAAACTTGTAGCCATTTCCAGAAGGAAGTCTCAGAGGGCAAGTGGGAGCTGCATGAGTGCCAGCAGGCAGCGGAAGTGTGCTCAGCCTGGTGGTCTGTGTGTGCCAGTGTCCATTGGGAGGGGGTTTTGGGGGTGCTTCATCATGCTGCTGCAAAGACAGCTCCTTAAGTTCAAGTTTATCTACTACTCCTTCCTTCTTGTTGTGCCGAGGTGACAAATTTAATAGACTGAGGACATCTCTTTTGGAAGTCATCGTTCCAGGGGTCCCACGGAATATTTTCATTGGTCCTGTGGGGTGCTGGGGTGTGCTCTGCCAAAACATCTTCAGGTTGTGGATGGCCTGTACCTTCTCATCAATGGCTGCCATTTTCAGTTTGTCTATGTCCGGCGCATCTGCTGGACTCGAACGAGCTGAACCGGCTGAAGAATAGGAGAGAGCTGGGGATGGTGCACTACCAGCAGGAGACTGGTGGCCTGAGCTTGGGGACATGTTCCTTGGGGACTTGGAAATGTGAGCACTGTAAGGAGAGCTTGGGTACTTCAGTTTAAAGAGAGGCTGGTCAGTGAGGGAAGTCTGGGAGTCAGAGCCAGGTGAGGGCCGGCCACTGTGCTGGCTCCGGCTGTCTTTGATGGACGTCTCCAGGGTGGTGGGGCTGTTATATCCTGAGCTCACCTTGGGTAGGGATGAGCTTCTGGCTGGGGGCTTTGGCTTAACAGTAACTGGTGATTGTTGGCTCTTCTGATGGGAGAGGACAGGCCTGCTGAATGCACTAGTTTCTGATGCTCTGAAGACAGTAGTGCTGTTTGGCACGGAAACACCATCGTCTGAATTATTACTCTTGCTCGCTTGACTGCCACTCCTCTGAAGACGCTCTACTGCAATGAGATGACTCTGCGTCTCCTCTAGAATCTTCTGGGCTAACTCTTGTGGATCAAGCTTTGGGTTGCTTTCTTCTTGGGATTTCACGGTACTATCTGTTTCTGTGCTAGACTGGTCCGATTCTCCTGTATCTGAACTTGCTAGTTTTCCAACCTTCTGGAAGGGAGAGTTTGGGCTGGGAATCAGAGTCATTTTAACTGGAGAATTTGGAGTGCTGATGCTCCCCTTGGAGCTGACAGAAACTTTAACACCTCCAGCTGTCCCAACCCTGGACTGACTGTGATCTGGTGAGAACCGTGCCTTTCTGTTTTCTTGGTAGGCTGCCAGAGGCTCAGTGCTAATGATGGAGAAACCTTCGTACTCTTCCTCATCTTTGCTGCCTGCAGTGCGGGCCTGTGGGGACAACTGGTGCTGAGGCAAGGTGGATCTCTGTGGGTAAGCATTTTTGGACCGGTCGTAGTCCTGTCGTCCTCTGGGGCCTCCACCTTCTAACCCAACCTCAGTCTTGGAGACGAAGCTCATGGAGGAGGCGATGGAGCTCAGGCTGTACACAGAGATGGCGTCCGAGGCGATGCTGTCTGCACCAGTGGGAGAGAAGGGAGGGTGCTGGTAGCCCAGGGGCAAGGTGTTGGAAACGGACTGAGCTGACGCCAGAGACTCGAGGGAGGACGAGCTGTCGAGGCTGAGGCGCTTGGGCAGTTCTGTAGAATCTAAGCACAAAAACACAAGTGCCCAAAGCGCAGTTAGAATTTGACGTGTTTTTGATTTTCTTTCAAAATCACAAGTATCCTTATATGCATAGAAGCTGGCAGAGAATTATACAAGTGCTACTTAGATACAATTCACATTAGTCTTCCAATTCTGAAAAACATGGTTCTGCTGGGAAAGAAGTAAATCTTACCCAGGGACAGAAACACCCCAGGAGAGTTCCGAGACTCAGACCTCTACCCCGATGGTAGAGCCGTCCCCATACTGCTCCCTACCGCGTGGGCCAGCAGAGGGGCTTCCCTTCTGCCCTTACCAGGGCCCACCCTCAGCTTGGGCCCAGGGCCTATGAGCAGTCTGTGATGTCTCCTGTCCTAAACCTCACAGAGACAAGCTGCCTGCCCACAGGACATCCCCTCCGGCCCCACTGCTCTGCACTCCAGCAAACCTCTGCAGTGGGGTCGGCCATGCTCACCTTCACACTGCCTCTCTCTAATATCTAATGGATGTTTCAAAACTGAGCGTGTCTAAGATTATACTCAAACCCATTCTTCCTGCCACTTTCCTGGTCTCAGCTAACAGCAGTTTCATTCTATCAGTTGTTCCCCGCTTTCTCGGTGTCCACACACATACTTCAGCAGAACCTGCTGGTTTTCCCTTCAAGCTATGACCACTATCCAAGCCAGCATTACTCTTCCTACAGCAGTCGGCATGGGCCTTCCGGAACATTCGTCAGAGCAGGTGTGCCCTCTGAGCCCTGACCATGGCCTCCGAGGCCTACGCGATCTGGCGCCTGTTCCTGTCAGGCCTCATCCTGCTGTCTCCCCGCCCTCAGAGCTGCTCCACTGCCACCTCTCACTTTCTCTTCCTTACCCAGTTTTGGTTTTCTTCACAGCACCTGTCATTGTCTTATATACACTCTATGTATCTCCCCCTACTGACTGTAAGCTCCATGAAAGCAGGAGGTGTTGCTCATTGTAGTCCCTAACACACACACGTTTATTCCATTTTCTTCCCTTCCTGAGAGTGTGACCAGCTGTGTGATGGCAGCATGTCCCAGGATGGGGCACACGGGAGGAGGTGCGGGTCGGCTGAGCGAGGCGCCTACCAAAGAGGGACAGCAGGGACTGGAGCGCGAAGTGCATCGTCCGTCGGTTGGCCTGTTTTCCAGTTTTCAGAATCACTTCTTCCTGACCAACTTCACAGAGGTCAAAACCTAGAGGAACAAAGATATAAACATGTTCTCTTAAGGAAGATTCCGTATCTTGAAAACCATTGGAGCTGTAGGGCTCCTCATACAATTCCACTGGCACACACTCAAGGCCCCTCAGCAGGCACTCCTGGCTGGGGGCCTCTCAGACCCCGGCCTCTGAAAGCCGCCGATCAGTGTGTAAGCGGGACTTCCTGACTGGGTGCCTAGCTGCCGTGCCCACAGCACCCCTGCCATGGCTCCCCATTTGCCTGGGTTCATAGCTCGCTGCTGGGATCTCCTCTGTCCCTTCATGGCTGCTCTACTGCCCTGTGGCGTCCTTGAGACCTGAGGCCTGCGACTTAACAAGGCTAGTTAACATCCTGTCATTTTTCTGCTATTCCACAGAAGAACAGCAAAGATGCAGGGCTACTTAAAGAAAAACATCCGGGGGGAGAAAAACAGGCCACTCCATCAGGTGTTGGATCCGGTGTTTAAAGTTGGTGTGTGACAAGGTGGAAGCTTCTCAGGGCAAGGGCAGTGTCTTATATGTGGTCAGTGCCTGCCACCCTGGGCTGTCATAAGTGCTGAAGTTTTAGTGATGGCTTTGGAATGGGGCACTTGCTAGTGATGGAGAATCTGCTTTCTTGGCTGAACTACCCTGCAGGGACTCCACTTTGCCAAAGCCCAGGTGTGCCACTCCCTGGTTCTGATGATTATAATGAGACTCAGAGTGGGTACAACAAAGGGCACAGAGCTTCCTGAGTGAGAGGCTGGCTAACGAGCTGTTGACACAGCACTGAGACTTATAAAGAGCCATTCCAGAAGCCCCCAGTAAATAACACCTCATGGGAAAGAGCTCCAGAGGAAGAAGCCAAACACAGATGCCACAGCCAACGATGGCCCAAGCAGGGGCCACTGGGCAAGGATTTAAGGCCTGAAGAGCCTTCAGCACTAAGAGCCTTCCCACAGCCTCCCTCAGGGAGTCACCGCTGCGAACAGTGGCAAAAGGCTTGGGGCTAAAACTCCCAGGGGGGCCAGCACCTGTGATAGCACAGCCCCTCCTCTGATCTCACCACAGTGAAGGCCAGGTCCCAGCCACCCAGGGCCTGCTGTTGTCAGCATGCTGTGCACCTCATACCTGAGAGTGTTCACAGAAGGAGACATTATATATTTTTTTTTCTTCTTTTTTTTAACTTAAGGATTCTGGTACTGGTCTGAACACCCTCATTCCCTTTGGAATTAGATTCACTTGAGGAGCCACTCAGCATCTGGTATTCTCTTCTTGCTGACTCACCAGAGTTCCCCATCAAAGTGGACTTGACCACCTGTGCCACTGCCCCCAAGGCTGATCCCATAGCCTGTCACAGAAGTGAGAGGAAGACCATCTTGGGTGTGGAGCTGGCATTTCCCACTTTTGCCTCCATAAAACATAAAGTTATCATGTTTACACCAAGTAGACTGTTTTAAATCCACAGGGAAGAAACAAGTAGTACAAATGGTAAAGGACTCCAGAAGTCTAATGAAAGAACTTTGCAAGTTTCCCCTTTACTTTCAAAAGAAACAGATATGTTTGAAAACAAATGAAGCCAGCTGAAAGTTGAGGCAGGCTGGGAAAAGTCTTCTACAGCAAGCCAGGAGAAGATGGCCCAAGACTGAACACCCACGCCTGGGTGGCAGACAGTTTGTGCTCGACTGCTAACCTAAAGGTTGGCAGTTTGAACACACCCAGCATAGCGGTACCATGGAAGAAAAGTTCTGGTGATCTGCTTCCCTAAAGATTACAGCCAACTCAGGAACCAGGGAGAATGAAGAAAAAACTAAAGATACAAGGGAAAGATTAGTCCAAAGGACTAACAACCACCACGGCCTCGACCAGACTGAGTCCAGCACAACTAGATGGTGCCCGGCTACCACCACTGACTGCTCTGACAGGGATCACAATAGACGGTCCCAGACAGAGCTGGAGAAAATGTAGAACAAAATTCTAACTCACAAAAAAGAGACCAGACTTACTGGCCTGACAGAGACTGGAGAAACCCCGAGAGTATGATCCCTGGACACCGTTTTAGCTCAGTAATGAAGTCACTCCCAAGGTTCACCCTTCATCCAAAGATTAGACAGGCCCATAAAACAAAACGAGACTAAAGGGGCACACCAGCCCAGAGGCAAGGACTAGAAGGCAGGAGGGAACAGACAGGAAAGCTGGTAATAGGAAACCCAAGGTCAAGAAGGGGAGGGTGTTGACATGTCAAGTTGTTAACCAATGTCATAAAACAATATGTGTACTAACTGTTTAATGAGAAACTAGTTTGTTCTGTAAACCTTCATCTAAAGCACAATTAAAAAAAAAAGCTGATTAAAAATTCCAAAGCTGCTTTAAAAAATAAATAAAAGATTACAGCCAAGAAAACCCTATGGAGCAGTTCTGTTCTGTAACACATGGCATCACCATGAGTCAGAGTCAACTCAAAGGCAACAACATGCAGGAATAAAAGCCTTTGTTAAGGACTCACTGCCGTGTCGGAAGGCTGGTCCCCGTAACAGTGAAGGTGGATCATGTTATTCCTCCAAAGACTTTCCACTTCTTTCAGTTTAAAACCATGCCCTCAGCCTCCTCTCATCTCCCCTGCCCTCCCCTTGCCCTTTGTTTCCTCTGCTCCCTCTGCACCGCTGCCTGGACCTCACTTTTGACTGTCTTGACTGTTCCCTCTGCCTGGATCATTTGCCCTGTCAACATCTGCATTATCTCTGAGGCCTGCCCTGGATCCCTGCTCCCTAACCCTCCACCCAATCACTTTGACCCTGATGCTTTTGTTGGTCACAGTGCATCTTCACCTTCTAAGATGTCTCCCTTGAATAATTTGTTACAGACCGTATTTTTACACAAACAGCCAGTGCCTTCTACATTTGTTTGCCAACCCCACCTCCCTCCGCGAGATAGTTTCATAAGCGTGCTATGCTAATATTCTTTTACAGCAACATATAAAAAAAAAAAAAATTGGCACAGCGGAGTGGTTTTCAAAATAGCTCGCGGGGGAAGGTACAATTGGCAAACAGATGTAGAAGGCGTGCATCATTTGCATAAAAACACAGTCGTTTATTTTCTCCTACTATAATGTAAACTCCAGGAGGGCAGAGTTTTGTGTCTTTTGCTCACTGCTGTAGCACCTAGAATATTGCCTGGAACATAACAGGTGTTCAGTAAACATTTGTTGAGTGAAAGGCCCGAGCAAGTGTCTCACACACACAGGTTGGGCACGAGGAGATGTGGCATGACTTCTGGTGGTGTTTTATCAATAGATGTACCAGTTGTAAGTAAATAGCAATTATGTCAGGAGCTGCCTTAGCCACGTTAACAGTGTGGAAAAGGGAAAAGTGAGTGTCCTGGCTTGAACAGGATTCTAGGATGTGCCTTTCTAGGTGCCCATGGTCAAATCAAAGGTGGTTTCCATAGTATTTTTTATGCCAGTTTCCAGTGGCCCATGATCGAGCCCAACATTGAAACCACTATTTTACAACTGTACTTCTAACTATTCTTTAGCTCTTAATCATGGCTTGGATCCCAACAATACTGGAATCTAGCAGATAAGATAAGATAAGATAATGGGTACAAATAAGAAAGATTAA
Source organism: Dugong dugon (assembly GCA_030035585.1). Classification (NCBI taxonomy): domain Eukaryota; kingdom Metazoa; phylum Chordata; class Mammalia; order Sirenia; family Dugongidae; genus Dugong; species Dugong dugon. The sequence continues at coordinate 25,017,887 of CM057476.1, read as the reverse complement.
ATCATCATGTAGGGCAAATGGGACAAAGCTGAAGGATCATTTGGGAATCTTGTTAAAGCACTAGAATCTTTGAGTTAAGTATTTTTAAATAATAAAATATCTAAGAAAACACTGAGATAAGACTCCAAAGAGTCTACCAACACAACCCAACAAAAACCAGGAGGAAAATAAATTTTAAAAAGTGACTGAAAAAAAACAAGTTAAGTCAAGGATGCTTTGTCCTACCTAGAGCTGCCAGGAACTCGTGACATCCCGGGAGCCGCCACAACTGGACACTGATGGAGACCTGGATGGGTGCTGATGCAAAGTCCTGCTCCTTCTCGCCAGCCTGGAGCTGAACCAGCACCTGGTGGAGCTGAGGGAAGGAGGGCAGACATGAGCACGCTCTTCTTCCCAGTGTCTCCTTTCCCTCTGGCCCTCCTCAGGATTTGTCCCCAGGTTATTCTTGTCACCTCTTATTGTCATTGCTAATGATTCTGTCACTCACTGTGTATAGCATTTGGGATTCTTTTTAAAGAATACCTATTATCATCCTCACTCTTTGGGAAGGTCAGGGGGCAGTGGGGTCAGAGATGCTAGGTGGTGTATTAAAGGTTGTGCCTTAGCCATGTTAACAATGCGGAAAAGGGAAAAGTGAGTGTCCTGGATTGAACAGGATTCTGGGATGTACCTTTCTAGTGCCCATGGTCAAATCAAAGTTAGCCAGTGGCCAGTGATACAGCCATTTGGGTCTGGGCTGGCCCCAATCTGGATCTGCTGATGCCAGCCCTTGCATCTTCCCTGGCACACACTGAAGGACTGCGGAGTACAGGAGAGGGGCTCAGGGAGCAGAGAGGGGTGAGTTATAAGACCGGTCATCTCCTGCCTTTCTTTAAAAATTAAGGTCATCTTTATGATTTTGAGGTAAATGGTGAAGAGGAATCTAATGTTTAGTTCCTCAGCACTCGAAGATGAACACACATAACCAACTCAAAGGGTCCGTGGTGTTTCAGGTTTCCTGAGTCTGAGTTCTATCAGGGCCTCTGTGCGGTTCACACAGTGTCATGTACTTAGTTCTGCCCCTGCTGTGCAGGTGGGACTGGAAGGCCAAATCAAGAGCACAAGAAGGGTGGAGTAGGAAAAGGGGGAGCCAGAGCAGAGGGAGGGAAAGACCGCCAGCCAGCGGCCCTGGTCACCCAGCCCGGAGCGCCACGGCCCAGAGCATGTTGGCATGTGCCTCTGTCTCCGTTACAGACGAAGAGTCAGTCCAGCAGCACGTGCTCGCCGAGTTCAAGGCACCACCAACGGTAACTCGGGGGTGTGACGGAGTGAGGGCTCACCTGATGACAGCTGCTACTTAAAGTGGTACTCACCATTCCAACCATATTTTTAACAGCCTTCGGCCAGCAGATTATAAGAAAAAGAAAGAAAGAGAAAGAAGAGAGTTTAGACTCAAGCATAGGTTGTTATGCCACATGAGCTGACCACTGCTTTAGGAAGCGCCACACAGGCTCGTGGCTGTGACCGGGAGGGGAAAGGAGCAAGAGTCAGCAGGGACATACAGGAAAATGAACAGCCATGCCAGGCGCTCTGGGGGGTCAAGTGCTCGGGGCCAGGTAGGCCCTGCCCTTCCTCGAAAGTAGAAGAGCAGGGCAGGCCGGCCCAAGTTGGGAGGGCCCGGCAGGGTTCCAGAGTGACTCAGAAAATGTCCACCATCCACGGGCCCCTGAGGCAGCCTCAGGACACCTCCTGGGGCCTGACAGCATATCAGGCAGAGTCCTTGTACTCCCACAAAAAGAAAGAAATTAAGCATGGACTCCTAGCCTTGGCCTGCACGTGTCATTCTAGCTTTCTCTTTTTGTAGTGCTCAGATATCTAGCCCTCCTGGCTCTAGGATGTTTCAATAGGCAGTGCTCTGGAAGTGTCTTCCTGAGGGTATTCAACAAGCAGGTGCAAAATACTGATTATACACTGAGCAGGAACTCAATGAAAGGGACAGTCTCTGCGCAGGGCCACATTTCTGAATCTAGCTGGAAGCAACCCCTGGTCGGAGGAGGGCTCAGGCAGGGTGCTACTCAAAATTTCAGAGGCTCATCCTAGATGATGGGGCAGCTTTGTTTCCACATAGAAATATTTCTGCTTAAAATGAAATCTGCTGACAAGCATGTCTACTGACAGTGAACATTATGGTTTCCAATGACTACTCTCCAAGATGTCCAGAGGGAAAAGTGCTCCTTAGGGGTGGCTGGGCCCTCGCAGAAGCCCTCACCTGGGGGCTCATCCCAGACCCTCATTAGTCAGGAGAATTGGTGGGCACAGCGAAGCTCCAGAGACACCCCAGGGTCAAGTTGGGAACGGCCTACTACATGATGCCGAGGGTTAGAAATCCTCCCAGTCCCTGAGTTAGATCTACCGTCTGCTAGAAGAAAGCACATTTTAAAAACCTGCCATGCAATGTGACTTTCCCTCTGTCTTGTATTAGAGCTGACGTTGCGTTCACTACTATTTTCAGTAATTTGACTCAGAGTATAAGTCCTGGGACACCTGTCGCCATCCTGGTGGACGACCTGACACTGGCTTGCTCAGAAGGGGTGGATGGAATGCTTGCTCATAGCTGAAAAGCTGGGGGATGACAAGGTGGCAGGAGGTCACTGGATGAAGAGCTAGGACCTGCTCTGAGACTACAGGTGACAGGGCCCCATAAGCGTCATCTGCATCTAGAGGGCACTGCACTGCAAGGAGTCGCCAAAGACACAGGGCCAGGGACAGCTGTCCTGTGGCTCCCCACCCTTGCCCTTCCCTTCTTGTCACAAAGGTTGAAGGAAGAAATGATGCTGCATCACTGCAGGTTCCTATTTGGGGCCAAACCACTTCTATCTTTATGGCTCTGCAGAGCCTCAGGCCAGGCTTCGGCCCTGCTCAGCACTCACCCGGCTGATGAGCTGCTCGCCAGTCTCCGACGCAGTGATGACTTTGCAGAGCGCCTGAAGGGCAGGGTTGGGCAAACCTAAACCAGGAAAGGGGGGTGGGCATTATCTGAGGGGCCTGTGGATCCCCAGTCCTCCCTTCCCAAGGGAAGAAGCCCAGAAACACTCAGCAGTGGTGGCATTCAAAAGCCTGGGATAGGCAGGCATGTACTTCCGGGCCTGACTTGGAAAAAGGAGAGCACTGTCTCCAAGAAAGGAAGGTCAGAGGCATCAGGGCAAGTCCTGGCCCTGCTGTCCTCCTCCAGGGGCACGGTCACATTCCCAAGTGCAGTCTCAGATTGCATCAGCCCCTCTATGTCATGCACAAAGGGCAGCCCTAAGCACCTGCACCAGCTTCACCCTGGGGCCAGCCCCACAGCGTTGTTGGCTCCCAGCTGCCAGTTACAGTATGAATAACAGCTACTGCTGACCCAGCGTTACCTTGCGGCATCCCAGAAAGAGGCAGAGCGGACCCCGCTGTTGCTCTTGGGGCACAGGTCATGTGCCACTACAAATTGAAAGACATGGCCTCCCTCCTTCCTCGCTCTGAGGTCCCACATCTCGTTAATGCAGGGACCATGGCCACCAGCTGTGTTGCCGGTACTGTTCCCCAGCCCCTCAGTTGCTGCCAGCTCTGCCCGAGGCCTGCTGGCGCAGGGCCATGCCCCAGCTTACCCAGCAGGGACTGGATGGTGGTGCTGCACTGCTGGAGCCGGTCACCTGGGTCGGAGGTTGGGAAGAAGACGGCGGCCGGCAGGCCACTGGCAGGGGGGTCCAGCCGGAAGCCCACGGCAGTAAGGAGAGCCTGCCAGCCAGGGATGCCAGCTACTTTGTTGTCCACACTCTGCTGGGACGTGTACATGGCATTGCGCTGCCCACTCTGGATGCGCTGCAGGGACTTCTCCACCTGGAAGGTGACAGGGTGAGGCCTGGTGCTTTCCATGTGGCCAGCGCAGGGCTGACTACTGCTGCCCTCTGCAGACCGCGTGGCCAGGCCTGAGTGGTGTAACGCCCCTCAGTGTGAACGGGGGACTGCAGCACTGGGACAACTTGCGTGCGAGGTTGCAGATGAAAAGCATACTCAGAGCCAGCGAGAGCTGGCCCATGTTTGGAAAAGGTTCTGTCCCTTCCCTAACCCACCTGCTGCCCACTCCAGGCCCTCCTCCAAACAGATCGCTAGTGAGTTGTCTGAAAACAAAGCTCAGGGCCTGCCCCAAACTCATTACTGCAGGATATACCCTCAGGCCTCAAACCCCCGAGTGCTCCTCAACTGCCCCACCTTCCAGCAGTGCCCACACCCGCATCTGCTCATCCTGGCTCCCTCAGGTCCGGCCTGAATGTGCTTGGGAGGTTTTCAGGTTACAGCCTTCTTAACTTGCTCACTGATTTCCTTCAGGCCTGAGAAAGCCTCCTTCAGGCAGACCCTAAGCTGAAGAATTTGCATGACTGACCTACCATCAGAAATGCCCTGAGAGCTACCACCCTCTGACCAGGCATGAGGGGTCTGGGGCCTGCCTCGGCCCTCCCTGTGGGCACGACATCTGTGGGGCCTCCAGACCATGTTCTAGATACCCAGGACCCTGAAACCCGCCTGCTCTCATCCCCTGTGCTATGCCAACCTGCCAGCCTCTCCCCTCCCCCTCCAAGCCTTTTCAGTCAACTTAGGGGGTCCATGCTCCCAGTGAAGCCCTAAGTAAGGGGCTCCCTGGGCCCCCAGGCCCATTACCAGGTGCAGGAGTACTCGCAGGGCATCCCGCGCGCGCTCTGGGTGCTGCAGGATCTCCGTGAGGGCCTGGCCGATGAGGGACGAGGGACTGTTCAGCTTTACATCGCTCCCAATGAGCAGGAAACCTGTAGAGAGCGCAGGGAGGGCCTCTCAGACTCTCCTCTCAGCCCTGCAGTTCCATGGACCATCTCCACCACCAGTCTGGTAACGTCGCCTGCCCACCGGAGCAGGGAAGGCTGGCTGGTGAGCGCTGCTCAGCAGGTGGGACTATGGAGCAGCTAACTCACTGGGTAGCCATCTGGTGCCCTTTATCCCCTACATTTAGGGCTCGATATTGTTCAGTTGTTCAGGTAATGCAGTGAGGGGGCTCCTGAGAGTGCCTCTGCCTTCCTCAGGCAGCCTGTGCACACAGCCACGTGACTCTGGACGCCACCCCCCGCCCCCCAGCAAGGAATGACTCAGCTGGTTTTCCCTGAAATTCATCCTCTGTTTGTACCTAGGTCTCCTTGGAGGAACAAGCCTAGGGTTTCTCGCCCCGAGGGAGGAGTACGTGTGCGGGTGTTCACAGTGCTGGCTTGTCACCTCCTCGTGGCCTCTGGGGCAGGGAGGCGGGAAGGGGCCATCTGTCCAGTGCTGACAATAAGAAGACGGAGCCTGGCTGGTAAAAGTCACCTGTCCACACAGCACCCAGATCCTGGCCCCCTGTCCATGGGGCTCCTTCCCCAGCACTTGGTCCCTAGCTGGGCTGCTGGGAGGCACAGAGAAGCTTCCTCCAGCCCTGAACAGCTTTAGACCAGCCTGCCTCTGAGGGGTGCAGGGAACTGGTTTTCTAAGTGGATGTTTTTTTAAGGGTAACTAGTCATCGTCGGAGCCCTGGTGGTGTAGTGGTTAAGAGCTCAGCTGCTAACCAGAAGGTCGGCAGTTCAAATCCACCAGCTGCTCCTTGGAAACCCTATGGGACAGTTCTACTTTGACGTATAGGGTTGCTAGGAGCTGGTTTGGTTTAGTTTTGAGGCAGCATCATTAAAAAATATTTTCCCTAGAACAAAGTTATGACTTCTATATTGCCTGTCAAGAAAATTAACAGGGCCCCTTTTCAAAACTTCCATGTCCGTAAGCACATTGGGAAGACAGTAGGGTAGGGGGGCCTTCAGCCGTGGATGGCCAAGCATGGGCCTCTTCCCACAAACCCTGCACTGTGTTCTGTGGGGCCAGGCCACTCCGCATGCCAGGAGCTTGTGTGAGCCTGCCATCATGTGAGGAGAGCAATGATGGAAACCACAAGGGTGTCCTCTGATCTCTGCATCCCCGGGAGCAGAAGCAGTTTAGCGCAGAGCTGGACCAGAAGCCCTGTGCCTGCCACCACCCTCTACCTCGCATGACAAGGGGGGTGGCCAGAAAGCAGGCAACACGTGTGCTGTCAGCACCCACTGAAGGTTTCTCCTCAGCCACAGGAGAAAACAGGATAGATCCTGTTTATTTTTTGAATAGACACACGAGTAAGAATACTACAGCTGTGTTCTCGATGAGTGAAGTAAATAATGCATTTTCATGTCTCAACAACAGGCTCATCCATTGCACAAGCAGACGGCAGGCAGGTGGCAGCACCACCTGGGCCTGGGCCATACCACCAGGCTCCATTGCGGGGCTCCCCCACCTCCAGGAAATGACACCAGCAGTGTCAGGACATGCTGACTGGATTTATTTTTAAGAGGAAGAGCAAGTTAAAAGTCCAACTTTTTAAAATATACGTGGATGTGTATATATCTTTTGCCATTAAAACAATAACATGTACATCTTTAGAAACAGCATTTTGGTGTTTTTCTGTCTCCCAAAGTTTCAGACACTTTAAGACACTCTGCTTTATGGGCTGGTGCTGTTGTTATGGCACTGGTGGGACTTCTGCTTTGCTCTAGGGTGCTCTGGGGAATTGCAGGGGTCAATTCTGAGAGAACGTCACAGACTGAAGGATGAGACTGGATGGTGAGTGAGAGGCTGGGTTTGGACTCTGGGAATCCTGGGGAAGGGGGAGGTGTGAGTGCCAGGCTCGGCCTGTCAGGGAGGGCCTCCTGCATGTCAGTCTTCTCTGGGTGGCTCCTGTGGGCACGATGCACCCAGGGACCCTGGGGACTCAGGTGTAGCAGGGAGCTAAGACTCAGGCTCTCTGCACACAGCTGGTGCATTCCTCCCCTCTGCTGTGACCAGATGCCACAGTACCTGCTCCCTTCACTCCTAAACTCTTCCTGCCTCTGAAGCAGGCCCACTAAGACCACGTACTGTTGGTCTTCCAGAAGGTGCAGGACTCACGCTTCATAAGACCTTCAATCTACTCCGTACAGATCCTCTCAAGTGTGAACAGGACAAGTAGCAGCACCACCACCATCACCGTCTTGTTATCACTGAGGCCACTGAGCTTCAGAGAAGGTAAGGCACTTGTCCCAGGCCACACAGCCAGGACAGGGAGCTAGATCAGCCCAAGACTTCCGGTTACCAAATCTAGGGTCTTCTACCCCATCGCTCTTTTCTAGAGTTGGGACCATAAGTGAGGGTGCCATAAAACAGATCCATCCAGTCCACACTAATGGAAGGATGAGATTTACATTCACACTTTGATGCTCCCTGGTGAAAAAGACTATCTTAAAACCCTAGTATTAAAAACTGATTTGGTGGAGCTGAGAGTCTTAGCAAAATAGGCTCTCTCCCTGAAGCGGCCCATGGCCTCCTTTTCCTGGTGCCCCTGGCCCTGCCTCCCCAACCCCTGCCTGCAGAACGAAGTCTGAGGGCAGTGAGGACTGAGCCCTGAGCCCACAGACAGGTGCCTGCTGGCAACCGCCCTCCTACCTGCCCAGTTGGAGGGGTGTGCGAAGGGTTTGCTGCTCTGCACCACCTTCATGGCCTCCCCCAGGGCGGCGCTGGCCTTTAGGCCATTCAGCAAGGACGAGTAGAAGGCGTGGATGAACATCTTGGAAGCAGCCACTGGCACAGGCCACAGAGACACGAGGACACACTGTGCGCCAGCAGCTAGGAAGGCCCGCGTCAGTGCAATGACCCCATCAGCCGTGACTTTGCTGTTAGACTCCTGAGAGGAGCCAAGGACCACCAGCTTCACGGGCAGCCGCAGGTCCAGGATGTCCGCGGCTGTGAGCAGCAGCTCCTGGAGGGGCGGGCAGTCCGAGATGCTCTCCACGTCACTGGCATCATCCTGCACCCGCAGGGACTCGGGGATCGTGTAGGGGTGGCCGAAGGAGCTCTTGCTGCTGGCAGGGTTGCCGTCCACATTGGGCGTGAGGACCAAGGCTGACAGCTTCCAGGAGATGTGGGTGGCAAAGTGGACACACTCGGCCTGTGTCAGGGCACTCATGACCCTCTCCTTGGTGGCCACACTGCCCACCAGGGGCTGGCAGCCCAGCAGCTCTGACACCATGTAGGCTTCCTCCTCGGCCGACGGCATGGGCCCCCACAGCCACCTGTCCATCACTGCCGCTGGGAGCTTGGGGTTGCCGATGACGGCTGCCATGGACGTGGAGCTGGAATACACGGGTGGGCTCTTCCTTAGATGAGACTGAGGTCGGGGGGAGACACAAGCACAGACTGTCAGACAGGACGCCCCACCTCCGCTGCAGTGCTTTTCGGGAGCATGGGGCGGCCAGCTCTCTGGCTTTCCCTGGTCTCCCAATAGCCTCATTCGTAACCCAGGTGTATGATTTACTGAGACTCAGTCTGCTGTGACAAGCTCTTGAAAAGAATCAGGATCGGATGGTAGGAGGATACTTCCCGTTTGTCAAGCATTTGGGGACGGTGGGGGAAGGAGGTGCAATGTGACAGCGTGCGGAGGAGCAAGAAGCTGTGGTGCCTGGGACAGCCCACCCCTGAAAAGGGAAAAATCTGCTTCTGGTGAGTCAGGGGCTTTGAGGGATGGCTTTGTTTAAATTGTGGAAAAAGCAAGGCAATCTCGGTGAGCCCAGGGCCAAATTACATCCTTTAGAAGCTCTATACCCTAAAAGATCATAGTACCCTTACACTTTCTGTACTTCCAAATAAAAACACCACTGGAATACAAAGTCAGCCTAAAGAAGTCCAGCAAAGTTCTGATTTTTCCCCATGATGGTTTTTGATGCTTTTGGGGAAACATCAAGTATCGAATTATTTTAAGGTAACTTTTGGCGCCTCTGTGTGGTGGTGCCTTAAACGCTGGGTAAGAGACTTGCCACGTGCCTGCCAGGAGACAGGCTCCTCCAAGTCCCTGGGTACAGTGGAAACGGTTTATTGTTGTCATCAAAATAAAAGCTTTCTTACCACTGGCAATATCTGATACCCAGAGTATCCCTGCTGATGGTGCGGTGAGAGGCTGCTGTGCAGAGGGTGCGGCCAGCTCACTTTGCGCCTGGGAGTCACAGAGTCAGCCACGGAAACATGAGAATCTCGGAGGAAAGAATTTCTTTCACTTTGAACTGACTCTGTCTCATGAGAACAGTGTTTCAGCCACAAAAACAGTCACAACTAAGATGCCCAAAAATCTGAGAGGCAGAAACCAACTCCATTTGAACCAGGCCAATGACCAGTGTAGAGCAAGAAAGAGGTCAAGGCAGGAGGCCACCCATGCACAGGGCAAGATGCCGCAGGTCCCAACCCGACCGAACCCTTTCTACGGGCTGTGAGGGGACCCATTGGGGTGGAGGGACTCTGAGAACATGGGCAGCAGCTTGAAGACAGAAAAACCCAGGTCTTCGTGTAAAGATAGTTCTGCAGCCGAGGCAAGTGGCAATGCTGCAAGTGGAGTGCTAGGTGGTGGGGAGCCTTGTTTGGGGGCCATGAGGGGTCAGGAAGAACTAGGGCCTTGGGGTCTCTGAGAGAGTTTGGGGTAGGGAAAGAGGAGTCAGGTTTGGCTCAAAAGTCTCTCCATAGCTGGTCAGGGCCGCAGGTGGTTGTGGGGTGAAGTCGCAATTCTATGGATGGTGCACTGTTGCTGTCTTGAGTTACACAGACCTTTCCACACTGAGTTTTCATGTGAGTGAGACCTGAGTCCCTGCCTGTCTTCTCAAAGCCACCTCATGTGCTTTCAGTTCTTTCATTGGCCTTTTGAGACTTTCCGACTGGGCACTAGTCTTACCTGTTTGCTGTCCCCTGCCTGTGGCCCCTCAGCTATGCAGCACGCATGGCCCAGATGGGGTCAGCCTGAGGGATGATGGTGAACATGGCATCTGTGGTCCCCAAGTGCCTCACGGAAGGTAATAAGGAACATCACCAAATGGTGCTCTGCAGCCGGCCCCCAGAGATACTCTCCCAGCCTGACACCTGACTGAGTGCATCAGAGCAGCTCACCACCCTGACGTCACAGCCAAGAAACTTCACGGGGAGAAATAACAGAAATCATGGCTGCCACGGGTCACGAGGGCCATCCCCCTGCCTCCACTCTGAAGTCACCCTACCCAGCTGCGAACTATAAGACATTTATGAAGAGATCACATCCTACCCTTGAGTAGCACAGCCCCATCTGGCTGGGTGTGCCATGCCTCAGGACCCCGCGAACAAGCCCCCACACCTGTGTGGGTGTTACCTTGGCCTGTGGGCCGAGGGAGCGGATGGAAGGCACGGCGATGAGGGTGAAGCGCTCATACAGGTACTCGTTGGAGGAGCTTCCCTTCAGGAGGGCAAAGGGTATGAGGTAGAGCTCCCCCTCCAGGACCAGGACCAATTGCCGGTGCCGTCCTACCGGACCACTGGAGTGCATCAGGCCCTGCAGGGAAGCACAAGAGCTTACACAGGGGTCTCAAGAACACACTAGGAAGTCTGCAGGCCGCCAGGCTGGGTGGGAGACCGAGGTCCCAGGGCATGAAGGGTGATATCTCAGACACACAAGTGCAGGCCCAAGTAAATCCAGCTGGTCTCTATGGGCGGGATTAATGTGATGGACAATGTCCCAGAAAAATGTCTGTCAGTCACGTGTACCCCAGAGGAAGGGCAGGGATGCTGCATCAGCACAGAGAACCTAAGCACAGTGCAGGAATGACTCCTCAAAACAGGCAGCAAGCACCTGACCAGAGCAGGATACAGAGGCTGGAAAATCAGAAGGAGGACAGAAAGTTCTGGAAACTAGGATGACATCTCCTGGAGAAGGGTTTCCAGAAGGGGGAGGGGCTGGGCCCAGGACCTTTTGTGACCTTCAGGGCCTCTGGTCCTCCTCTATGGGGAATGGACCCTGGGCCCTGGTGGCTCTGGAGGTGCTGTCCCCACTGACTTCCTCCCAGGATGTCAGGAGACCTAACATGCGGATATGACACCTGTCACTCCTGCAAGGCCGGGTGCAAAGACATGAGGCCCACAGCAGACAGACAAACAGAGACCCACTCATTCTTGGTCTCTATACACGCATTTCTTTCAAAAGAACCACCAGTGGAGACTGAGGCCCTAGAATCTTGATGAAATAAATACACAAGAATTGTGAAAACTGGACTAACACAGGCTGAAGCGTGAACACAGATATGATATGGAAGCCGTTGGCACTGGAGGAGCTGCAGCAGGGGAGTCACTGCCCGGGCCTGCAGGAGGGCAGCCCGGAGGGACATCACAGCGGCTCCCCTCCCTCACCCGTCTGCAGGGCCCGCTGACAAGTGCAGTCCTGCCACGCTGCTCTGCTCCAGGGAGCAAATGTGCACGTCCGCTTGCTCGCTCGCTCGCTCGCTCGCTCGTCTGACCCACTGCTCTGGGCCCAGGGCTGCGGGTGGGAGGCGCTCCGCTAACCCACAGTGACACTGCCTGGCGGGGCGTTCCATCTGTGCAAACCCCCTGTGTGTTTATGTATGTATGTATTTTAATTTTAGCTTCATCTAAAGCAAACAGAAATAAAAACTATTAGGCCAGTTTGCTTCCGGTTTCCCGTAAAAGCTATTTCCCAGGAAGGGGGTTAGGGTACAATCCAGGAAGGAGAAACTTGGGGTGGTGTCACAGGGAGCCCAGTGCTGTCCTTGGGTAACTTTCGGGTCAGCACAGGGAGGTGGCTGAGCCGGGTGCCCTCAGCCCTGCCCCTCACTGGCCACAGGCACCTGGCTATGGCTTCACCCTGCAGGCCGCACCTGAGGCCCCTGCCTGGCCTCACAGGTGGAGGGCAGCTCTGAGACGGCCACTGTGGGAGTAGCTGCCACGCTGCCTTGAGTGTCCCATGGGAACCTGGGAGCTGGGCTGGAGTGGCAGGGCTGATGTCCCCCGACCTTGGCTATGACAATGACAATCTGCTCACTGCTAGGAGAGAGCCAGGCTGCCAGAGATGTGGGCAGTGAGCTGCCAACAACTACATGGGGGTTCAGACGCCTGCCATGTGCAAAACTGGACGTAGGCTCAGCCGACCCAGGGTCACCTGGCGCTGCTGGGATGAGATGCCAGAGTCCCTGCCAGTTGTCACTCCACAGGCACTGACTTCACAGGACACAAGTCCTCAGTCATGGCAGTGTGTATCAGTATGAAGAGAGGTGTTCGCCAAGGAGTGCTGGGTCAGGGAAGAGGCTGGAATCAACTCAGAGTCTTTGTAGGAATCTGTAACTCCCCACAAAACCTTCTGATCTGAGGTGCAGACCTAAAGACTGGCGCTCGCGTGTCTTGGAAGCAGCTTGTGTGTCTCCTCTGCCATGGTTTCTGATCACTCCATGAGGGCTGATCATCTAACGTGGCTGCCTTCCTGTTGCAAGTTGTTCTTCCAAGCCCCGCCCCTAGCTTCTCCCACTAGCCCCGTAATAGCATCTATCATGTGCCTCTGCTGAGGAGCCAAACAAGTTTAGGATGCAGTCCCTGCTTCCAAGCATACGATGTACTTGGAAAAATACAGCATGCACAAGAAAATATTATTAAGTATTAAATATAACAGTACCACATAAGTGTAGTGTCATCCCCAACTGTGTGACAGCCTTCTCTGGACAGGAAGCTGGCACATGTGGGGATGGGCAGAGGAAGCCCATCCTGTGGGCCCGAGGCAAGGCTGGAGGCGGCACGGAGCCAGGCAGTAGAGGGTCCTGGAAGTCAAGCAAGAAAGCATGGTTCTCATGGGCTGCGAGGCTCTGCCCTGCTCAGGCTGAGGAACCCCCAAGGAAGGCATTTGAAGGCAGACGTCTTCCCCTCCTGGGACAGCACCCAGTAGCGGGCACAGAGCCTGGCCCACGCAGACCACTCTGGGTGAGGACCCTGAAGGCAGCCCCTGTCGGGTGGCGTGAAAGCAGGTGGTGCCATAGCAGCGGCCCTCTGAAGCACTGGGCTAGTGGGGAGACGGCGTTGGACGGTAGACTGACAGCTCCAGTTAAAAGGCAGAAGGAAAAACTGATTGAACGTGTGGGGAGAGGCCCTGGACTGTCTTCTGATTCAGCCTCCAGGATATATGAGCCTTGCCCTTGTAATGAAAGAGATTAGCTCTAACCCAATGTGAACTTGAAAATGGAAAATAAAGTGATGTCTCTATCCAAATTACCCATCATCTGTGCGATGAAAAAGGAGAGACAATCCAAGGACGTGCTGCTCTGTGCCTCGGTGTGTCAGTCTAGGGAAGGTACTTACTGCTGCTTATGTGCTGGGTTTAAAGATAAAAGGGTTAGGCATCAGCCCTGTGCTGGCAACTGAGAGCCCAACACATTCCAGCAAAGACTCAGACTGTTTGACCCCTAAAGTTCCCAGACATGGGATCTTTTGAAGAACAAGACAAGGAGGCCAGGTCCACGGAAACCTGCTTATTCCCAGGGCTGCTTCCTCTTGCTCTCACTGAGGAGCTGTGACCCCGACCATCACAGCATCATTCCAGGTACAAATTCCAGGCTTGAGAGCTTACTGTGAGCCAGGCCCAGTAATCTAAAAGGAGAAGGCTGAATGCCCTAGCAGGGAGGCTATCATGTCCATGCTGTAGGCTGGGCTGTGGCTGGTGTGAGAGCCTCTGGGTGGAGGGGGCGGGTGGTGGGCACAGAGACGGCTGCACATGGAGTGGGTCTGTGAGTGTTACCTCAGCCCCAGACTCAGCCTTCAGTACCCTCCCTGCGATCATGGACAGACTCCTGTGAGCAGTGCTCCTGGGCATGGGCACGGTATGGAACTTTCTCTGTGGAGGGCACTGGAGGGGCCCAGTCATTGGGGTGTGTGAGAATGGCCAGTGGTCTGCCCCGGAGATGGTCCCTCTGTGACCCTGCAGCCTTGGCCTGGAGATAATCCTTCCGTAGCCCTCTCTACAATGGAACCAGAGTGCGAGTGCAACTTGTGTGCTGAGGTCCCAGGCCCCCACCAGCACCCTGTTTCCCACGACCATCCTTGCCACCAGTAGCTCTCTGGATGGTGGCCTATTGCTTTCCCAGCAACTCTAGACCTGCTCCAGGCTGGCCAAACTCGAGAGCGTCTCTGCTACTGTGGGCTGGACCACACCCTCCAATGTTTCCTCTTTCTTGGGTGTGTTCCCTGAGCCTTAGAGTACCACAGAGTTTCCTTCTTACAGTTACTCTTTCATCATAGTTAAAGATCCTTTATATTGAACATTCCCTGGTTTCTATCTCCTGACTGGACCTAGACTCTTTAGTCTGAGCTGGGCTTGGAAGGATGGACAACTTGTCCAGTGGATGAAGGAAGGAGGGTGCGGCTTAGGCCGAGTCATGGAAGTCAGGGTCAGCCTGGTGTGTCGAGGGCTCTCAGGGATCTGGAACTGCTAGACCGTGAGGCATGTGGTGAGGAGGCTGGGGCAGGGGGTTCTGAGCACGGCCGTAAGACACTCAGCTCCCTGCCCCTCAGTTCCCAAACCCAGGAGACAACAGGAATGCTCTTCGCCTCCCAGGCTGTGAAGACTAAGCGGTGCAGCACACGTGGAGCCGAGCACACGCCTGGCACCTAGTGGGTACTCACTAAACATTGGTCAAGTGTGAATTCCAACTGTCTTCAGGTGCTTGGAATAAGTGAACACAGCCCCTATTGTTTATACCATTCTTTTCTCCTGGGCCTCAATGATTTTTCCAGTATAACTCATTCCCTTTCCTGACAGTGTCAAATATTCATGTGGCTAAAACATGGAAACACTCTCTGGAGCATTCCTCTCCAAGCTGTAACCCAGGGAATAAGAGAGACAATGTTACCACCATCTTCCCATCCCCATTTTCATATCACCATTACTCACAGCTGTTTACTAAGCATCCCCTCCACCTGACATGTGAAAGATGCCACTGAAGTGGAATGCTATGTGCCATGTGTCCTGAGTTTTGGCTTCATCTGCATCGCCAACATTCAAAGGACTGGCCTGCAGCCCCACACCCATTCCCACTGCACCAAGGACATGCTGTTCTCACTGGAGGACACGGGGGGCTTGCGGGGTTCTGCTGCATTCACAGGCCGTGAAATGAAAGTGCCTCATCTCCTGGGTCTGAAAGACTTCAGCCTGACTGGATTTGGGATGAAATTGCAAAGGACTGCTGGGAATCGGGATACTTCAGGGCCATGTACTGGGCTTGGGACTGTTCCTGACTCATATTTTTGACTGAGTGAATTGATCAAACAGAACCTTCTAAGGTGGAGGAAACTTTTCTGTGATGCTTGTGAGAAATCTTGTTGTCACAGATGATACATAGTTTTAACAAATATCACATTGTTATTCTTGTTTGCTACCATTGAGTCAGCTACAACTCACGACGACTCCATGTACAACAGAAACAAAGGTTGCCTGGCCCTGCGCCATCTTCATGATCATTGGTGTGCTCAAGTCCATTGTTGAGACCGCTATGTATTTTGAGTGCTTTCCAAACTAGGGGGCTCATCTTCCAGCATAATATTTGACAATGTTCTGTTGTGATCCATAAGGTCTTCCTTGACTGATTTTTGGAAGTTGATCACCAGTCCTTTCTTCCTAGTCCATCTTAGCTGGAAGCTCTGCTGAAATCTGTCCCCCATGGGTGACCCTGCTGGCGTTTGAAATGCTGGTGGCATGCATGCATGGCTTCCAGCATCACAGCAACATGCAAGCCACCACAATATGACAAACTGACAGATGAGGGGTGGAAGTAATCACGCCTAGTGGACATAACCCTCAAATGAGGACTAAAATCTACCAAGATTGTAGATACTATTTTCTAACCAGAAGGGGAAAAGTAAAAATGCAGTCTAAGTGTATTCTCTGGCCAGCCAAATAGCACATCACGTGGTTGGAGGGGCCTGTCTTGACACTCAGTGTCCAACCTCAGTCAAGGCTGCCAAGAGGACAGCTGATGGGGCTACAGGAGCCTGTGGTGGGGCCCTGGTAGAAATGAGGCTACAGACCATCTGTGGCGGGAGTGCCTCGTCTGGCCCAGGACAT
This sequence comes from Dugong dugon, assembly GCA_030035585.1. Classification (NCBI taxonomy): domain Eukaryota; kingdom Metazoa; phylum Chordata; class Mammalia; order Sirenia; family Dugongidae; genus Dugong; species Dugong dugon. The sequence goes on along the minus strand of CM057476.1, from coordinate 25,001,920 downwards.
GTCGGTTGAGGCTGGGATGGCTGCTTGTGGAATATCAGCTAGAACAGAGCCAGGACCCCAATAAACTCACCTAACAGCAGTGACTCAGGTGAGGACGCCACTCAGCTCGTGGGAAATGGTGGACTATTTCGTGCGCTCATACCATGAGTTTCAGTGGTACAGACTGCTTGTAAGTAATTGTCACCATTTTTCCTCCTCCTAAGCCATTATGGAGCCCTGGTGGCACGGTGGTTAAGAGCTACGGCTGCTAACCAAAAGGTCAGCAGTTTGAATCCACCAGCCGCTCCTTGGAAACCCTATGGGGCAGTTCTGCTCTGTCCTGTAGGGTCGCTAAGAGTTGGAATAGACTCGACGGCAACAGGTTTGGTTTTACAGAATTGGTTATGCACATGCTCGTTGTCCTTGGGTGATGTTTGTCCTCATTCAAATATTGCTACAGATGTCTCGATCAGAAATCAATTAGACAGCCTGGCAGTAGTGCTGCCAGCCCAAGCATGCCAGTCTCAAGGGCCTCCTCCTCCACTCCACACTCTGGAATCTAGGTCTGACTGTTCCTAGGGACAGATATTCCCTGCTTATCTCCAAACACTGCAGTCTATTCGGAAGACAGGTACCGGATGGCCAGTCTCATTTCATGCTGTACCTGGTCTAGCATAAGCTGGTTTACCATGCTACTTGATTTTGCAAGGGGCATTTTAAAAACCAAGGGAGCCCCTTTGTCCCAGAGCAGGAATTACAGCCCTGACCAGCCACAAGCCAAGCTATCGTTGTAGCAGACCCCTGGCTGAGCTTTAGAAGCAGTTTCAGGTGAAGTCCCCAAGCTCCAGTGTTTAGGAAGCCAGCTCACCAATATAATTGACACGAACATCAAATTTTCTGTACGTTTCTGGTCTTAACCTGGTAACTCAGCAGCTTCATTCATCAGGAGCACAGGTGACGAGGAATACTTTTCTTTCTGAGCAGTCATTCACTCTTGCCAGCTGTTCTACAAACTTGGTTTTTAAAACTGTAAGTATAGGGAACAGGGAATTTAAATAAATGGAAATAAAGACAAGTACTACAGAATCGCTATAATTAGGACAAGTCTAAATGCCAAGGATCCTGCAAAGTTCCCAAATCTGGACCTCTGAAGAGGGTGTTGACCAAACCCTAGGGAATTTCCTACTTTAAATTTGGTTCCTTGATTATAGCAATTCCTAGCTTCTGATGAAGCCCCCATCTGCACACTAAGGGTGCATGCTGGGGTCAGAGTGACTGAGCGGCTTCCCCTCGAGCAGGCCCTGCTGTGCCTCGTCCCGTGATCACTGGCCGGGGAGCAGGAATTGGAGCCAGCACCCTGCTGTGGCCGGAGGCGCTCACCCCAAGGACACCACCATGGGAGAGTGGCTCTGTGCATTCAGACTGTGGGACCATACTGGTCCAGGGCCCATCCATGCACAAAAAGCTGAAGGTCCAGGCTCAGAGGCACAGCGGCCATCCTTCACTCTGTTTCATGAACAGCGAATGCCGAGGACACACAGGGGTACCAGCCCTGTGTGTCCATACAACACTTGCTACTTGTGTTGGGTGACATTTCTCCTGTGGGTATCAGACAGGATTTGATTTAATGTTTGATGATAGCTCGTGTGCAGATGGAACAGGGCTCTTCTCAAAGATGACTGGACACCCTTGTTGCATCCTGACAGCAAAGGACAGTGGCTATGAGGGAAGAGCCGGGCCATGCCCCCCAAAGCCAAATTAAATCAAATGGGGGCGCAAGGCCTATGGTAAAATATTCTGCAGTTCCACTTTCCATACTGTCTGACCTACTCCCTTAGTAAGAGGGCTGCGGCTACCCAGAGGCAGTTGTTCAAATAATTAAAAGCCCCAGTGGACGAGGTTAATCATTTTAGTCTTGAAGTGTCAGTGACTCATAATCATGGGCTTTTGGTCTTGATCTGGATTTTCATGGAAATGTGGAGAAGGGTCTGGCTGTGGCAGCTGACAGCGGCTCCGGGAGCTGGTTGACGGTGTCGTGTCACCCGCTAGTGGCCCCCGGGACAGGGTGCATGCTGGCCATGAGGAGAGGGAGAAAAGCCCAGGCTCCCTTTCTACCTAGCACCTGTCTCACTCTGCAGCTCTGTGAAGAGGAAGGACTGGATCCAGCTGAGATGCTGGGGCCACCCAGGAGACCCTCCACAACTCCCAGTGGCCCACCCACCTCAGCACAGCCTGTGCACCATCAGGACACTGCAATGCCGTCTCCCACTTATCCGCTAAGCGCCCTGGCACGCGTCAGGGCTCCATAAACACTGGCTGAATGAGTGGATGAAGCTGGAGTTAGGGGGCTACTAATCAGATTCCAACTTTTCAATTAAGTGTTTTTACTGAAACAGAACGGATCAAGTTAGCTAGCTAAGGGAGACCTGCTCCTCTGAGCATTTAAAAGGTCTCACTGTTTGTCTCACTTGAGGCAACCACCCTCCTTCACTGTGTTCAAACACCTGAATCACAAAGACAGTATTTTTAACTATCAGGAGCTAAGGCTGTGCTTTTGAATGGAATGCTTCACTTCTAGAAAGGGCCAGGCCGTAGGTTTCTGCCACATTTGTTCAGACAACGTTGCTCCTGGACGGCAAATGTGGAGGGACCTTAAGAAGTCATCACCCACATCAGGTGGCACAGCTTCTCCCATTCTTTAGTTAACTTTATAAAGATGTTATCTTGGTCATTGTTCTAACTTGTTTAAGGCTGGAGTCCATAGACCTTCCCCCTTCCTAGCTCCCTGAAGGAATATGAGAATGTCCAGACACGAGCCAGCACTGATCCATTGGCATATGTTTATTTTTTAAGTCACAGAAGAAAGTCCTCAGGGGGAAAAACTGTGTCAACAACAGTACAGACTTGATAAAACCACAGAACCCCCTTCAAGGAGGACTGGCGGTGCTGTAATCAGCTTCAGTCTGGGTGGGAAACAGGGCCGCCCCTCTTTGGCCCAGCTTCCTGTTCCTGCTCTTTGACCAAGGGGATCTCTGCCCCAGGCACAGAGCCCCACCTGCAGCCACCCATCAGCCTGGCTCCAGGTGGAGGCATGGATAGCTGCGACACCCTCAGATGTGGGCCCTACCCCAGGCATGTCGATTGGCCACTTGATCTTATCCCACAATAACCCAGTAATCTGGCAAAGTAATGCTTGGCAGGGGACAGCTCATTCAGTGAAAACTTCTCAAGAGCAGGCCCAGCATCTTCCTTCTGCTTCATGTCCTCTTGGAAACCTCAAGCTTCTACACAGAGAATGGCCAAAAAGACCTATGGCTGGAGTTCTTGCTGTGTCTCTACTTTCTGTGCCCAACTAGATCAGAAAAGCAAATGCAGGTCCATAAACTCTGCTGAGTGCCACCACGTACCAGGTTGGTGCCAGCTGCAGACACACGGAGAAGAGGGGCAGTGCTTGCCTTCAGGGGGTGTGGTGGCAGCAAGGTGGAGAAGGAGAGCATGCAAAGTGCCAAGTCCTGAACCCCACTCAGCACCAGGTGCTGTGGATGCCGGCTGGATAGGGAGAAGAGGGCAAGGAAGGCTTCAGAGGAGGTGACACTAGAACATCAAGAGATGGGAGGGACCTGCCAGCTCAAAATGGTCCGAGCCTCTGAGTGTATGCAGGGGTGACTGGGAGTAGAGGCTGATGGTCACAGGGAGCCCTCTGTCCCACCCCCGAATCCAACTGACAGCTAATCTCCGTTTTTGCCTTCTGCTCTCCTCCTTCATCCCCTCTCCACCAGCCAGTGTGACATTAATGGAGCAAGTAACGGGCAGGGGGCCCTGAATGCAAACCAGTAAGTGTGCAATAGCATTATGTCTAAAAAAGACAATGTACATACCTTAAATTAAAAATACTTTAATGCTAAAAAATGCTAACCATCATCCTCTCAATCCCTGCTGCTGCTTTATCAACTAAGTTTATGTAATATTCTAAATCCTCTGTTGTCATTTCAACAAAGTTCACGGCATCTTCACCGGGAGTAAATTCCATCTCAAGAAACTGCTTTCTTTGCTCATCCATAAGAAACAACTCCTCATCTGTTGAAGTTTTATCATGAGATTGCAGTAATTCAGTCACATCTTCAGGCTCCACTTCTAATTCTAGTTCTCTTGCTATTTCCACCACATCTGCAGTTACATCCTCTACCAAAGTCTTGAATTCCTTAAAGTCATCCATGTTGAGGTTGGAATCAACATCTTCCAAACTCCTGTTAATGTTGATATTTCAACCTCCTCCCAGGAATCATGAATGTTCTTAATGGCATCTAGAATGGTGAATCCTTTCCAGAAGGTTTTCAATTTACTTTGTCCAGATCCATCAGAGGAATCACTATCTATGGCAGCTATAGCCTTACAAAATGTATTTCTTAAATAGTAAGATTTGAAAGTCAAAATTACTCCTTGATCCATGGACTACAGAATGGATAGTAGCAGGCATGAAAACAACATTAATCTCCCAGTACATCTCCATCAGACTCCTGGGTGACCAGGTGCATTGTCAATGAGCAGTAATATTTTGAAAGGAATCTTTTCAAAGATAGTCTCAAAGTACATCTCAACAGTGGGCTTAAAATATTCAGTAAACCATGTTGTAAACAAATGTGCTGTCATTCAGGCTTTGTTGTTCCGTTTATAGAGCACAGGCAGAGTAGATTTAGCATGATTCTTAAGGGCCCTAGGATTTCCAGGATGGTAAATTAGCATTGGCTTCTACATAAAGTCACCAGCTGCATCAGTCCCTAACAAGAGTTGGCCTGTCGTTTGAAGCTTTGAAGCCAGGTATTGACTTCTCTCCTCTAGCTATGAAAGTCCTAGATAGCAAGCATCATCTTCCAATATGAGGCTGTTTTGTCTCTACTGAAAATCTGTTGTTTAATGTAGCCACCTTCATCAGTTATCTTAGACAATTATCTGGGTAACTTGCTGCAGCTTCTACATGAGCACTTACTTACTGCTTCACCTTGCACTTTTATGTTATGGAAATGGCTTCTTTCCTTAAACCTCACGAAGCAACCTCTGCTAGCTTCAAACTTTTCTTCTGCAGTTTCCTCACCTCTCTCAGCCTGCATAGAACTGAAGAGAGTTAGGGCCTTGCTCTGGATTAGGCTTTGGTTTAAGGGAATGTTGTGGGTGGTTTGATTTTCTATCAAAAACTTTCTCCATATCAGCAATAAGGCTGTTTTGGCTTCTTATCATTTGTGTGTTCACTGGAGTACCACTTTTTTTTTTATTGTACTTTAGATGAAGGTATACAGAACAAATAGTTTCTCATTAAACAGTTAGTAAACATATTGTTTTATGACAATGGTTAACAACCCCACGACATGTCAATACTGTCCCTTCTCATCCCTGGGTTCCCTATTACCAGCTTTCCTGTCCCCTCCTGCCTTCTAGTCCTTGTCTCTTGACTGTTGTGCCCCATTAGTCTTGTTTTGTTTTATGGGGCTGTCTAATCTTTGGATGAAGGGTGAACCTCGGGAGTGACTTCATTACTGAGCTAAAAAGGTGTCCAGGGGCCATACTCTCGGAGTTTCTCCAGTCTCTATCAGGCCAGTAAGTCTGGTCTTTTTTTGTCAGTTAGAATTTTGTTCTACATTTTTCTCCAGCTCTGTCCGGGACCCTCTGTTGTGATCCCAGTCAGAGCAGTCAGTGGTGGTAGCCGGGCACCATCTAGTTGTACTGGACTCAGTCTGGTGGAGGCTGTGGTAGTTGTGGTCCACTAGTCCTTTGGACTAATCTTTTCCTTGTATCCTGTTCTCTTCATTCTCCCTTGCTCCCGAAGGGATGAGACCAGCGGAGTATCTTAGATGGCTGCTCATAGGTTTTTAAGACCCCAGAAGCTTGGAGTAGCACTTTTAATTTCCTTCAGGAACTTTTCCTTTGCATTCACAACTTGGCTAACTGTTCGGTGTAAGAGGCCTAGTTTTCGGGCCATCTCAGCTTTCAACATGCCTTCCTCACTAAGCTTAAATCATTTCTAGTTTTTGATTTAAAGTGAGAGACAAGTGAGTGTTTCTTTCACTTGAACACTTAGAGGCCATTGTAGGGTTATTAATTGGCCTAACTTTAATATTGTCCTGTCCCAGGAAATAGGGAGGCCCGAGGAGAGGGAGAGAGATGGGGGAATGGCTGGTTGGTGGAGCAGCAGAACACACACAACATTTATCAATTAAGTTTACCATCTTATAGGGTTCAATTTGTGGTGCCCCAAAACAATTAAAATAGTAACATCAAAGATCATAGATCACCATAACAGATAAAACAGTAATGAAAAGTCTGAAATATTGTGAGAATTACCAAAATGTGACACAGACACGAAGTGAGCACATGCTGTTGGAAAAATGGCGCTGATAAGATTTGCTTGACACAGGTTTGCCACAAACCTTCTATCTGTAAAAAACACAGTCTCTTCCAAGCGCAATAAAGTGGAGCACAATAAAATGAGGTATGCCTGTACCTGGCAACAGACAACTGAGAAAGCGGGAAGATGGAGAGGGCAAGCGGTCTACTCCCCACGGGCCTCCAAAGCATAGCCCCCTGCTGTGGCCCTGGGCTTCCTACAGCCCGTGTGCAGTGGCCTGGACAGTCTCCAAACTCAGATTCACAGAGATCCTGAGCCCTTTGCATTGCCCTCCCCATCAGAGTGTGGTGTCTGTGTTGAACAGTGGTAAGTCAAGACCAGGGCAGGTGAAATGCCGTGGAAACCTAAAAGCCATAACTTCCAACCTTCTTGGGAAATCTCAAATGCAAGAGTGTCTTAACATTGTACTCTGTGTGATGAAGTCTGCGATTCTGACAATGTCAGAGGTCAAGGAAATGAGAGAGCTGAAGCTTGATTTTCTGAAACTCAGCCACTGTTCAAGCCCTGGCTTGAGATGGCTAAGGCAAGATTCTAGGAGAAGGGACAGGCAGGGGTGCAGCATTGCAGCAGGTCTAAGTGCAGAGTCTGAGGACTCCTGGGAATGGCAGAGCCATGGTCACATCCCCCGTGGAATCGCCAGGGGGTATGGGATTTGGCAGGGCAGCCACAACCACCAACATCGTTGCTCTACCGACAATGGCTTCGATGTGCACAGCCCTGACCTCCCAAGCCTCCCAGTGAGCTGCTGTGCAGGCTGGGAAGGAGCATCATCTCATTCATACCTGAGGTGTCTGCAGCCAAGTTTACCCGGCTAGTCAGGAGCAGAGTTAGAACCTGAACCAGATCGGCCAACTTGAAGCTCAAAGCCTCACCTACTAATCACAGCCAACCAAGAACCCAAGTCTGCTTTAGCTTTCACATGCACACTGAGAAGCTGGACACAGAAGGCGCATATTCTGGAAAACCTCTGGTTGTCTCAGCAGCCCATGTGTGTATCTGAGAGGGACACAACATGGGCACCAGCCAGGAACTGATGTATTCCGACACCAAGATGCCCTACACCACAGGGAGGCACTTACCCCTTCCATGGGTGCGATGAGCAGGTCATACAGAGCACGGAGTGGGGGCTTGGCGAAGGAAGTCTGCCTCCTGGGAAGGGAGGAGGTCCCGTCCTTGATGGGCGACATGGTGTTACTGAACAAACTCGTCATGCTCTGGCAGCTCCTGGGGAGAGAGGGGCCTCGCGATTAATCAGGTCACGATGGATGGGCAGGCGGGGTGCTCTCTGGTCACTCACCAGCAGTGCGCCCCATCAGTGCCCCACCCGACCTTCTCGCCCAGCTCTGTCCTCTTTGCTTCCCTTCCAGGTAATTTTCACACTACAGTGAGCACTGACAGAAACAGCAGGGTAAACCAGCTGCACACAACAGCTTACATTTCTATGGAGTTTTTCTACATAATCAAACGTCCCAAAGTGCTGCTCAAAGGATTTAATTACATCCTTGTGTGGAGTGATTGTGCGCAGGAAACGTGAAGACCATTAGGAATCAGCTGCGGCCACCAAGCTGAAGGGAAGACAGTGCCCAGCGCCAATTCATCTATGATGTGGGGCACCACAGACAAAACAAGGAGTGCGTTGGCCCCAACCTTGGGCTCAGGTCTGCCACTGGGCACCCACCTGAGCCCCTGTACAGGTCAAGGCTCTGCAGCAAGGTACTGATGGCCCCCAACCCCCAGGTAGCTGGGGACACTGTGAGAGGGAGTGCTGGGGGCTGCTGGCTGGACAGTACCTGCAGAGTGGGCAGTTCCAGTGTGGCTGGGTTCTTGTTTTTAATTCATGTCCCATATCTCCAAGCAGAGTTGTATTAGTACAGATGGCATTTTCAACCCCAAAGACCACACGTTTCACACTCCCAACACAGGATGAGAACATTCATTCATTCATTCACTTGTTCATTGATCTTCAGAGGAAGTGGAGAAGAGTCAGTAGGCGGGGGACAAACCAGTTTCCAGTGCAGGGGCGAGGCTGCCCCTCTGCACTTGCCTGCCGCCTGGCTTCAGCATAGCCTTCTTGTGACGTTCTTTGCATGACTATTGATTTAGACACTGCACATCGTTTCGGAGTTTCTGCCACGTGTTCTAGGATCCTTAAGGGTAGAGCCCATGTCTTATACCAGACACACTGCAGAGGTGGCAGGCAGCCTCTGAGTCTTGACTAAGAAAAAACGGGAGGTCTGCTTCCTCTCCTGGGTCAGCCCAGGATACGTGACCATCAAGAGAAATTACTTGAAAGATCCATGTGTATTTTCTGGGTATGGTATCTCCTCCCTGGCCCTCCCTGACCCGTGTTCTCGGAGCCTCCCACATAACCCAAATCCCAGGTGGCGTGAACCTGAGCCCTGAGCTGCGCTCTGCCCGGCCGTGCCAGACAAGAGCAGCAGGAGGGGAGGCCCGAAAGCTGCTCACTCAGGAAACAGTAATCACCAGTGACGGGCCGCGTCGTGTCTTTGCCGCACAGAGGCCCTGGGGTGACACTCAGAGGCTCACTTAATTCCAGAGAATGTGCTGGAAAGAGCAGTTCTCCCCTGAAGCAGAGACTGCTCTGCAGAGGAGCCGTCTGGCATGACATGCAGTGTCTGTCATGCCACTGTTTGTGACAGGGGCACCTGTGTGCCCTGCAGACAGGAACTGTGGCCTCCCAGACAGCTGGGGTCCAGATAGCACAGTGACCAGTGGGGGCACCGCACACAAGACTCCGTACACAAGACAGGTCTACCTGACAGGGTGTCAAGGCCCCCTTGAGACCGTTTGGAGGTGGGCACCTGGGGGTGTCCCCAGACAACACTGCAGCTGCAGGTGCCCACAGTGACTGGTGGGGGCGCACCACAAACCCCAAGGTTCTTTGAGTCTGAGCTGGAAAAAGAAACCCCGGCTCGAGGGTACTCCCCACAGTGCCCCTTCCTGCTTCTGTGATACAGGGAGACCTGCAGAACCCAAGCTGCACAAGGAAGACGCAGGGAGCTCCTCCCAGCAGGCCCAAAGCACAGCCCCTTGTCCACACACAAGAGCTGAGCACCCTAAGGAGCAGCGCCCCGAGGCACAGGAGTCAGGAGAGCCCTGGAGGTCCAGGCGGGCACCCCGGCTAGCAGTGTAAGCTGCTAAAACATGGTTTCTGGAAGCAGCGTACCAGGAAGGGAAGGGCTGGAGTCCTCAGTCTGACATCAGCCACCAATTCAAAAGAGGTGATGATTGTGGGGTGGAGGCAGGAGGGCCCCAGGGGTGAAATCCTGATTTGGGCAAGACACTCCCCTCTGGGCCTCACTTCCAGAAGTGTGTAATGGTGCCCACATGCAGGGAGTGTAAGGATTTGAGAGTACATGAAGCATTAGGAGTATTAGCTAGTGATGTGGGGCAGGAGGGCAGGAGAGGAGCCTAGATCCATCCTAGAGCCCAAGTGCTGAAGGCCGTGGTACCTTTGTATTGAATGCCATGAGGTACCCCAGGCATCCAAAGGGCCCACAGTGCTAACCCATTCTGCACACATGGTGCCACACTCTGCCAGGCAGGGCAAGCCCACAGAGGGCCCGCCAGGGGTCCCTGCACCAGGTCACAAGAAAGGGAACAGCTCCTACAGAGGTTGAGGGGTACCGTGGCATGAGGCAGGGACTCTAGTTGGTGGTCAGGCTTTTGGGAGAGTGCCATTTGAGCTGGGCTCCGAGGGATGATTTGGAGTCATCCTCCCTGGTGGGCAGGGTGGGGAGGGCCATTCCAAGCAGAGGGCACAGCATGAGGAACACTCCAAACAATGCTGGGGTGCTGGGGGTCAGTGTCAGGGAACCTGTGGACAGAGGCCCAGGATCCTGGCTGGAGAAGTAAGTGGGCCAGGAGGACCCAGAGGCTGTGTGCATCAGTGCTAACTCAGGTGCTCTGCTGTGGGGAGAAGACAAAGGCTGAGGGCCTCTTTAGACAACCAGACTTGCCTGGAACAGGGAGCCCCTCTCCCTAGGCTGCTAATTCCTTCAGAGGAGATGGCCAGAGGAAGGCTACCTGCAGTCTGCACCCTCCATGACACCTCCCGCCATCCCAGGGCTGGGCTATGCAGAGCTGTTTCAATCAGACCCTGTGACACCATCCACTGCCCCTGTTGTTGTTAGGTGCCGTCTAGTCGGTTCTGACTCATAGTGACCCTATGTAGGACAGAACAAAACTCTGCTCAGTCCTGCGCCATCCTCACATTCATTGTTATGCTTGAGCCCATTGTTGCAGCCACTGTGTCAGTTCATCTCATTGAGGGTCTTTGTCTTTTTCGATGCCCTTCTACTTTACCAAGAATGATGTCCTTCTCCAGAGGCTGGTCCCTCCTGATAACACGTGCAAAGTGTGTGAGACAAGGTCTCACTATTCTTGCTTCTAATGCACATTCTGGCTGTATTTCTTCTAAGACAGATTAGTTCGTTCTTTTGGCAGTCTACGGTGTATTAAATATTCTTCACCAACACCATGATTCAAAAGCATCAATTCTTCTTCGGTCTTCCTTATTCATTGTCCAACTTTCACATGTGTATTAGGTGATTGAAAACATCATGGCTTGAGTCAGGCTCATCTTAGTCCTTAAAGTGACATCTTTAACACTTGAAAGAGGTCTTTTGCAGCAGATTTGCCCAATGTAATATGTTGTCTGATTCCTTGACTGTTGCTTCCATGGGCGTTGGTTGTGGATCCAAGTACAATGAAATCCTTGACAACTTCAATCTTTTTTCCGTTTATACAATGTTGCTTATTGGTCCAGTTGTGAGGATTTTTGTTTTCTTTATGTTGAAGTGTAATCCATACTGAAGGCTGTGGTCTTTGATCTTCATCAGTAAGTGCTTCAAGTCCTCTTCACTTTCAGCAAGCAAGGTTGTGTCATTTGCATATTGAAGATTGTTGATGAGTCTTCCTCCAATCTGATGCCCTGTTCTTCTTCATATAATCCAGCTTCTCGGATTATTTGCTCAGTATACAGATTGAATAAGTATGGTGAAAGGATACAACCCTGACCCACACCTTTCTTGACTTTAAACTATGCAGTATCATCCCCTTGTTCTGTTCAAACGACTGCCTCTTGGTCTATGTACAGATTCCTCATGAGCATAATGAAGTGTTCTGGAATTCCCATTTTTCTCAATGTTATCCATAATTTGTTACGACTCACACAGTCGAATGCCTTGCATAGTCAATAAAACACAGGTAAACATCTTTCTGGTATTTTCTGCTTTCAGCCATGATCTATCTGACATCAGCAATGATATCCCTTGTTCCACATCCCCTTCTGAATCCAGCTTGAATTTCTGGCAGTTCTCTGTCAATGTACTGCTGCAACTGTTTTTGAATTATTTTCAGCAAAATTTAGTTGCATGTGATATTAATGATAATGTTTGATACTTTCCACATTCTGTTGGGTCGCCTTTCTTTGGAATGGGTACGTAGATGGATCTCTTCCGGTTGGTTGGCCAGGTAGCTGTCTTCTCAATTTCTTGGCAAAGACACGTGAGCACCTCCAGCGCTGCCATCAGTTTGTTGAAACATCTCAATTGATACTCCGTCAATTCCTGAAGCCTTGTTTTCCGACAGTGCCTTTAGTGCAGCTTGGACCTCTTCCTTCAGTACCATTGGTTCTTGACCATATGCTATCTCCTGAAATGGATGAATGTTGACCAATTCTTTTTGGTACAGTGACTTTGTGTATTCATCTTTTGGTGCTTCCTGTGTTGTTTAATATTTTCCCTGTAAAATCCTTCAATATTGCAGCTGGAGGCTTCAATTTTTTCTTTAGTTCTTTCAGCTTGAGAAATGCCGAGTGTGTTCTTCCCTTTTGGTTTTCTATCTCCAGGTCTTTGCACATTTCATTATAATACTTTACTTTGTCTTCTTGAGTGCCCTTTGAAATCTTCTGTTCAGCCCTTTTACTTCATCATTTCTTTTTTTTGCTTAAGCTACTCTACGTTCAAGAGCAAGTTTCAGAGTCTCTTCTGACATCCATTTTGGTCTTTCTTTCCTGTCTTTTAATGATCTCTTGCTTTCTTCATGTATGATGTCATTGATATTATTCCACAACTCTTCTGGTCTTTGGTTATTAGTTTTCAGTGCATCAAATTTATTCTTGAAATGGTTCTCTAAATTCAGGTGGAACATACTCAAGGTCGTATTTTGGCTCTTGTGAACTTGTTGTAATTTTCTTCAACTTCAACTTGAACTTGCATGTGAGCAATTGATGGTCTTTTCCACAGTCGGCCCCTGGCCTTGTTCTGACCGATGATACTGAGCTTTTCCATCATCTCTTTCCACAGAAGTAGTCGATTGGATTCCTGTGTATTCCATCTGGTGAGGTCCACATGTATAGTCACCATTTATGTTGTTGAAAAATGGTATTTGCAATGAAGAAGTTGTTGGGCTTGCAAAATTCTATCATGTGATCTCCAGCACCATTTCTATTACCAAGGCCATATTTTCCAACTACCAATCCATCTTTGTTTCCAACTTTCGTAATCCAATCGCCACTAATTATCAATGCATCTTGACTGCATGTTTGATCAATTTCAGACGGTAGAGGTTGGTAAAAATATTCAATTTTTTCATCTTTGGCCTTAATTTTCATCTTTGGCATAAATTTGAATAATAGTTGAATTAACTGGTCTTCCTTGTAGGCGTATGGATATCATCCTATCACTGGCAGCATTGTACTTCAGGATAGATCTTGAAATGCTCTTTTTGACAATTAAAGTGATGCCATTCTTCTTCAATTTGTCATTCCCAGCATAGTAGACATATGATTGTCTGATTCAGAATGGCCAATGCCGGTCCATCTCAGCTCACTGATGCCTAGGATATTGATGTTCATGTGTTCCATTTCATTTTTGACGACTTCCAATTTTCCTAGATTCATACTTCTTACATTCCACATTTTGAGTATTAATGGATGTTTACAGCTGTTTCTTCTCATTTTAAGTCATGCCCCATCAGTGGATGAAGGTCCTGAAAGCCTGACTCCATCCACGTCATTAGGGTGGACTCTACTTTGAGGAGGCAGCTCTTCCAAACCAGTAGTATTTTGAGTGTCTTCCAACCTGAGGGGCTCATCTCCTGGCACTATAGCAGACAATGTTCCAGTGCTATTCATAATGTTTTCACTGGCTAATTTTTTCAGAAGTAGACTGCCAGGTTCTTCTTTCTAATATGTCTTAGCCTGGAAACTTTGCTGAAACCTGTTTACCAAGGGTGACCCTGCTGGTATATGAAATATCAGTGGCAAAGCTTCCAGTATCACAGCAACATGCAGGCCACCACAGTACGACAAACTGACAGACATGTGGTGGCTCCCCCCGGCCAGCCTCAGTTGAGGAGCATCAGATGTCTTAGCCAGGCTGGTAAATGTTCAGCCATTCAAGGAACCTGTTTATTCTGTGGAGGTGTCCTGGGAGATCCTCTCTGGTCTCTGGACTTGTTTCTAGGTGGTGCAGTGGGGTAGGCAAGGCCCCCAGGGCATGCAGAGCCCACCAGCGGAGGCCCAGTATCCAGGCCTTAACTGAAGAAATGTGCTTGCTTCTGTCCCGATCTCTCCCTGGTTGTCAGGCCCACCTGTGCCCCATCTGCTATTCACTGGCCCCTCCCGCTGGATGCCACACCATGCGCTGGTTCTCAGCCTCCCATTGGGCCCCCCTGCAGCCAGGCAGGTCTACAGACCTGAGCACTGAGCCCAGACCAGCCTGGGTGGGGCACACAAGGACCTGGCCACAATGGCCTCTTGCCCTGGTCAGGCAGAAAGCCCCTCTGACCTGTTCCCAGAGATATCCTTTTCAAAGTAAAAACAAAAGTCTAGAAATAATCTTAGTTTCAGACCAAAGTAAAACTACTCAAGATTCTCCCTTTGAGTAAAAGGGCACTGGTTGTGAGCCCCCCGAGCCCCACGGAGCGGGACCCCTCGCCGGCTCCTCAGCTGCAGAGCACACACTTTTCTTCAGCAGCTCTTCCAGCAGGAGCTGGCATCCCGTCTCTGCACCCTGTGCTCTGTTCTGCCGTGATACAGCTGTGCATGGCCAGTCTCCTCTGGGGCACCATCCCAGGATGACAGATCCAAGGGCAGAGAATTGGAGGGCAGGAAACAAAAGCCAAGGGCATGAGAGGGTCTTGTCTGGACTCAGAGGTCCAGGCCGTGGTCCTGCTCAGCGCAGTGATGGCGGCACGATGTCCTCACCTCCACCACCACCAGGGCCACAGCCACCTGGTGCAGACCGCTACAGCTATTTCACTGGGGCACGTTTGCCTAGAGATCTGCATAAAGACAGACTTGTAATAGTTCAAATAGCACGGCAGTGCTCTCCTGAGCCCTGGAGCCTGGGGACCAGTGAATGTCTACAGATGACATGACTGAGCCAGCAGGCCACCTCTGTCACCAACTGACTGTGTGACTTTGGGCAAGGCAGGGTACTTCTTAAAAAAAAAACCAAAAGACCTAGTTGCTGTTGAGTCCATCCCGACTCATGGAGGCCCTCCCCCGATGTGTATCAGAGTAGAACTGTGTCCTGTAGGGTTTTCAAGGACTGATTTTTCAGAAGTAGATTGCCAGGAATTTCTTCCAAGGTACCTCAGGGTAGGTTCAAACCTGTAGTCTGTCAGTTAGCAGCTGAGTGTACTGACCGTGCCACCCAAGGAATCCCCTTTTCCTCGTGTGTAAAGTGAAGAGGCTGGGCTAAAGTCCTCGTGGGTCTCTTCTTGTTTTAAAAAGTAAAAAATCTATTCAGAGTAAAACACTTAGGCAAGCCCTCAAAGCTGGTGGCTCTTTCAGACCCGTGGCTGAGGGACAGGACCCCACCATATGCCCCCATGGCCCTTCCCGAGCCACCCTCCATGCACATCATCTGAAGGTCAGTCTGGGTAGGAACAGGTTCACATGCTATCACCTGCCTGGGGTAATTGGCACCCCTGACACATGCCTTGTGGTGAAGGGCTCCATGCCAGGGACCCACTCACTGGAGTGTGATCGAGGGTCTCAGGTCATGGCTGAAGGGCAGTAGTGCACTTCGCTGCAAGTCCCTAGGACCACAGATTGCTCATAGCTGCTGACAGCTGTGACCTGGGGTGTGTGTGACAGACCGCTCCTGCTCTCCTCCTTGCAGGCACACCTGCCTGCTCCCTGGCACCGTCATGGGGGCCAGTGCAGCCATCGGGCTGTAGAAGAACCTCATGATGGGGGCTGGTCCTCCATGGCAGGACCTCAGTTATATTGCACGCATTGCTTCCCTTTCTGCAGTCTCCTCCAGCCTGGCATCTGGCTTCTGTCTGCCTCAGCTCTCTGACTATATGAGAAAGAATGGTACTTTTCCCTTCTCAGGATGGGCACTCTAAACGGGGGCAGACAACATGCCCCCACATGGCAGGCAAGGAGCTGCAGGAGGGGCTGCTCTATCCCTTTAGGCAGGAACCCCCAAAGGCAGATGGTGTGCGCCTCCCCCTGGGCACTTGCCAGGACACTCCTCACCCCCTCAGGAGCCCCCTGAGGGGGTTGCTCCTGGTTTAAGATCAGAAACTGAGGGTCAAAGAAGGCAATAGATGTGTATGAGGTCACCAGGCCCCCAGATCAGGTCACACACTGCGTTGCCCCAGCCCAGGACGGAGCAGGTGGCTTAAGAGAGGGCCCCTAGGCTCTGGGGTTCACACCACGGGCAGGCAGAGTGGGGTTGTACCACCATGGGATGCCAGCAGGTGGCGCTGGCTCACTGTCCTCTAACCTGTCCCTTTACTGCCAGGGACGTGGTGGAGCTAATTGACAGCGTGCTCTCAGACCATGCCGTCTTTATTAGCACGTTCCTCAGATGTTTATTAATCTACTTTTGGAGAAATGTTAATTTTCTCC
The DNA here is from genome assembly GCA_030035585.1 of Dugong dugon. Taxonomy (NCBI): domain Eukaryota; kingdom Metazoa; phylum Chordata; class Mammalia; order Sirenia; family Dugongidae; genus Dugong; species Dugong dugon. The sequence goes on along the minus strand of CM057476.1, from coordinate 24,985,649 downwards.
CTTGCACAGCAGGCTGTGCAGTGGCAGGAAAAGGAGAGACAGGTTGCTAGGCGAGAGAGGACGCTGTTGAGCTCTCTGAGTTACAAAGCACAGAGCTCTAGGATGATACGTGAAGGACTACCGAAGCTGCAGCGGCGTCAGGGGCTGTAGTTTATGTCTCTGGAATGATGACAAACACCAGCCAGCTGGGGCTGCGTGCGCTGCTCGTGAATCTCCGCTTCAGGATGAAGAGATCTTTCCCCGTGGCAGGAGAGGATTTATGGCCACGATGGGCCCGCAAAAGACAACAAGCTGCCGGGGCTCGGTCAGGCTACAAACACACACGCAAACACGCGAATGCACATGCACACACACACACAGGCACACACACATCCTGGCAGCATGGAGGCCCGTGTCAGGGCACTGTCTGCCAGGGGTGTGCCTGCTGGTGGGCCCAGGACAAAGCCCACAAGGGGCAGGCGGGTTTGGGAGTCTTGGTCCAGACTGCAGATTTGTGAGCTTCCCGTCAAGGCCCCATTTAAGGAAAGGGTCAGGTCACTACCCAGACAGCAGCTGTGGGCCTCCCCCACTCCCCACCCCGACTGGTTTCTCAGACTTTCAAGTTCAAGGATGGATAGCTAAATGAATCAGCTCTGCTTGAGCCAAATGAGCTCTTTCGGGTAGCTGGGACCAGGGTCTACCTATTGAGTTGGCCCTTGCATTCTGGGGAGTGGGCTTTCACCTCAATTTACTATGCTCCGTTGTTGCCCAATCTGGCTTTCAAATGCAGCGTGTGTCAGCATTTCAGCTTGAAGACTCAGGTCTCCCAGTGCCGAATGCAAGACTGTACCACTGCACCCACAGGAAAGTGTCCAGATACGCAGTTGGAGGACAGAAAGCCAGGGAGGAGCAGGGCTGAGACTAAGGAGGGACGGACTCCGGCCAGCCCAAAGACCACAAGGATGGTTCGAGCCAGCCTGGCGTTGAGTTCCTTCCCACCCATCTTCATGGGAGGCTGACTGGCAGGTGTGCAGAGAGGAACCCGCAACCTGGGGCTTGGTGCCATCCCAAGGAACCCCACAGGGACAGAGCTCCGTACACAGGCTTGCTGGTTCCTTCCCACACGCCCACCTGCAAGGGGCAGGCCTGTCAGACATCCTGGTCCAGGGAGGGCAGGGTGTCCCAACTTAGCACAGGGGAACAGCCAGAAAGGGCCATTTCATAAAGCACAACAAGGCAATATGACTGAGGACTGAGCCAGCTCTGCCTGGGGTTTACTCCCCTGCGGTTGCTCACATGGGGACTATTCCCCTGGCACCAGGAAGAAATGTCTCAGGGAGAAGGAGCATCTGTTTGCTCTCCGTCAGACACGTTTCCTGAGGGCCTCCTATGTGGTGGTCCCGGGTGAGCTGCAGGGGAACATTAGTGAACAGAGACTTGGTGCCGCCCTCCCGGAGCTGACACTCTAACAAGGATGAAGTGAGGTCTGAGAGGGTGTGTGAGTGTGCACGTGTGTGCGCGTGCACACGTGCGTGCGCACAGTCTTAAAAGCATGAATGCCGGCCTGAGCCCAGGCCATCTTGGAGGTCTTCTCCTTTTCCACCTCTCTCCTGTGTCCTACTCTTGCTCCTCTGGGGCTCAGCTCCCAGCAGGGACCCAGGTCCTCTTGGTCTACTGTCTACACACTGGCCGTGCAGCGAGCTAGGCCAGGGACACTCACCTTCCCGCACATTTGGTCATGATATCTTTGTTGTTGTTGTTGGGTGCTGTTGAGTCAATTTTCAACTCAAAGTGACTCCATGTGGCACGGCAGAAGTGCCCATAGGGTTTTCTAGGCTGTATGGAGCCCTGGTGGTGCAACAGTTAAGCACTCCACTACTAATCGAAAGATCGATGGTTCGAACCCATCCAGCAGCTCTGCAAGAGAAAGACCTGGTGATCTGCTCCCATAAAGAGTACAGCCTAGGAAACCCTGTGGGTCAGTTCTACTCTGTCATATGGGGTCATTATGAGTCAAAATCGATTTGATGCCACCTTAACAAAGGCAACAATTTTTATGGGAGTAGATTGCTAGGTCTTTCTCCCGCAGAATCGCTAGGAAGGTTAGAACCAACAACCTTTTGGTTAGCAGCCAAGTGCTTAAGCGCTGTGCCACCAGGACTCCTTATAACGTCTTTAGGGTCACCCAAAGGGAGGGGCAGAGAAAGGAAATAACCAATGTGGGCATCTTCTAGGAGTGGGCCAAAGCTAGGCTTCGGTGAGTGTCAATCATTCGCATCCTCATCCCAAGGCTGGGAGGTCTCCTTACTTCATACCCTCAACCCTCCCGCTGCTACAGAGCAGGAAACAGACTCTTGAGTTAAGCATCTCACCTCAGGCCATGAGTCAGGGCAGGTCTTGCTGCTCATTACAGTCAGGCAACAGAAGCCTGCAAGGGGGAAGGGGGGAGTGGAGGTTCATCTCTGGGGACCCTGAGGCCTTGCACTGTTACATCAGGCCCCCTCCCCAAAAAGGCAGACCTTGCACAGAGCTGCCAGTTCCCAGGGGCCTTGGTGAACAGAACAGTGCAGGCCCTGCCCCAGGTCAGAGTCGGGAGGGTGGATGGGAGGCAGAAGGAGTTGGCTTTGTTGGTGGCGGGTGCTCCCTGATCAGAAACAGGCTACAGCAGCCCATGTGAGGTGTGGTTGCTTCTTTCAACCACGTCACTTCCTCCTTTCTCAACAGGTGGCCCCTCACCTTCTCAGGATGCCTTCATAGCACAAGGCCATGGTGTTGGTGGGGTGGGGGTGCACTAGGCTACCCGAATGGGCCCGGGGGGGATGGGGAGACCTGCCTCTCGCCCTCCCTCGGCTGCCTTGGACTTCCCTCCCAGGTAAGGCCTGCTCTGGGGAGAGCCCCTGGCAGGCAGAGCGGAGCTCAGCGTTATTGGGATCACGAGGCTGTAATACCATTGGGTCCCTTCCTTCCTCCCTCCTCCCCCTCGGCCTTGACCCTGATGCTCCAAATCCCCTCTGGGGTCTCTGGTCTTAGAGTATCTTCCAAAGGCCAGGGAGCCAGCCTGTGACCTGAACGAGCCTGGGCTTTCGGGTACCAGTGGAAAAAATTAATTGGCAAAATCCATTATACTCAAGTAGCCAGAGATGCCTCAATTCAATTAAAAAAAGAAAGGATTCTGATACCATTCAGCGAGTCTCCTCCATGAACATCCTCGCACGAAGGACTGTCTCCTCTGGGAGATGAACATTGTCAAATGCTGCCTTTTAAGTACTTGTTCAATAAGCTGTCAGCACTCTCTGCCTGCTCACCTCCTTAATTACCAGGCGCCTGACTCACTGGGTCTGAGGCTCCCTCCTCGGGAGAAGAATCATGGGGCCAGGCAGGCTCAGGTAGGGCCTGCTCTTCAAGGGCACCTGGCTACTCCCAGGCCAGGGACGAGGGTGCTGCACATGGCTCCTCCCAGTTCTCAGTCTTTCCTGGGTCGGTGTGCAGGGTCACTGCCGAGGAAGGGCAGTCATGGGGGGCTCACCAGGAGGGCCTGGCCCTGCCCTCCTTCAGGAGCCTGGCCTCTGTCCACTCAGGACGCCTTGCTGTGTCCAGGGCTCTCTGCTGTAATGTGGACGAGGCCCCGGCGCCAAGCCTGGAGATGCCACTTGGAAGAACCTGATGCCCAGGCCGACCTGGCATAGGCTTTTCCTGCTGATGCCATTTAGGGGTCAGGAATGACAGTTTCAGCTGGACAGTCAGTGGGGATGGGCTTATCGTGTGCTCAGGGACAGAGGGAAGAAAAGACAACTCTGGGGGTGGCAGCTTGCCCAGCATTGCAGTAAAGCCCTTTCCAAAAAATCTCGTACCCTCTGACAATTTGTGGGTCCAAACCTGTCCCACAAACAGGCATGTGGAGTCTCACTCACTGGGTTATAAAGTCTCCAGAGCTTTACCAGTCAGGGGTATCCAAAGAGAATGCACTGCCTCAGGAGGTAGTGAGCCCCCTGCCTCTGGAGGAGTTCAAGCAAAGGCCAGGGATCACTTGGTAGGGGTGTTAGATATAGGGGGGTCGGGGAGCAGATAGTCCTGGATCCTGACCCTGGCTCTGCCACTTACTAGCCGTGTGACCCTGGGCAACTAATGTAACCTTTCTGAGCCTTAGTGTCCTTAATATTAAAAAGAGGGTGGTAATAGTACCTCTCCCGCTTGACAGATAGATAATACATGTAAAGCACTTAGCACAGTGCTGGGTGCAAGGTAAGCAATCAAAAAAAAAAAAAAAAACAAGTCATTGCTACCATCATCATTGCTGTTGTTATTATTGAATGTCTGTCTCAATCCTGACATTCTTTCCTTATTCCTTCCTTCAGTCAATAAATAGGCAAGTACCTGCAGCTACTTAATGCCAGGCATCGTACTGGGGACCTGGGGGTGGGGGGCAGATCAGAGGTGATCCGGCCTCCAGCAAGCACGCAGTCTGGGAGGGAACTACCATGCCAGGTGAAGGTGGTGGGTGGCCCCTTATCTGACAAAGTGCCAGGTAAGCTGGGAGATGGGAAGAACTATTTCTAATCTAAGGTGGAATGGTGAACAAGCCTGTGGTTAAGCTGGACACCTCAAGGGAAAGTCCTTGGCCATGTCCCTGTGCTCAATAAAAGGCCCTGAGGTGGGCGAGAGCAGGTCAAGGAGGCCCTTTGGGTTAGGACAGGGGCGAGGTGGGTGGATGGGGGACTGGACTTGTAGGGCTGGATGCCAAGCTCAGCCACTCCATCCTGACTCCCCTGGGAGCCCGAGGCCTCGGAGCGAGAGAGTGATGCTGTCCTAACTGTGCCACAGCCCGAGGAGGGCGCCGGGAGACCAGAGGCTGGCGGCCACCAGAGTCCAGGTGGGAGCTAACATGCAGCCCCCTGCTTTAGGAAGCAGCACAGGGGATGGAGTCACACCTGGTGATGGGCAGATCCCAAGTTGGGACACCTGGGGCAATTAACCCCACTGAGCTTCAAGCCACCGTGTAAGGCTGTTCCTGGGATTATGTTAAATAATTCAGTGAGCACCTCGAGTTCTCAAGGAATGGCTGTGGCCATGGGAACAGAAGGAATGGGGACCAAAAATATTCTGGGGCTGAACTGGCAGGTCTCAGCAGCCAATTGCACTTGGGGAGGAGACGACTGGGAGTAACTAAAATTTTATCAGAACACAGCCACGCCCGTTCTTTGAAGTATTGTCTGTGGCTGCTTGTGTGCAGAGTTGAGCAGTCTCAACAGAGACCACCAGCCTGGTCAACAAAACGCTCTGTGGTGCACCCCCACACTCTGCCTCCCTCCAGCCACACTAAAACACAGTGAGGTGCAGCTGGGAACTGAAGAGAATGCCACTAGATATCACTTTGAAAGCAGGTGCATTGGGTGGTGATGCATTTATTCAAAATGCAAAAGGATCCCCATAGGCTTTTTCTAAGTATCAAGCTGTATACCACGTAGATATACACACATACATACATGCACACATTCCTATACATATATACACACATGTCACATACACACATCGGCCTTCCAGTCCTCAGCATAACTTCCAAAGCATTCAGCAGGAGACGCTGCCTCAGGGCCCAAACCAGGATCAGTATGCTAAAGAAGAAAAGGGTCCAAGTTTTTCATTTATGGGTGGTACTTGCCCTGGGCTACAAATGCAAATATATATATTCTGCCTAAGTGCATAGCAAGGAGAAAAATAGTGGCTGCAGTGATCCCAAAAAACAAAGGCAGAACAAAGCCCAATTCCTGGGGTGCATGAGAAAAACTCTGAAGCCAAGTCTCACTTCACTTGCGTTGGCTATGCTGCCTCATTGCCAGATCAGCCCAGCAAACCGCCTAGGAACGAAAGGGCCAAGGAGTCCATAAAATCACAGAGCTGGGGAGACCCTGGAGAGGGGGCTGGCACTGCTCCAGGGAGCAAAGGCCCTTGCACACACGGCTGCTTCTACTCCACCTCTGCGGCTCCTGGGAGAGCACTCTGCGGCCGCATTTGATAGGAGTGTGCAGGGAAGCTACCTCCGAGTGGGTCTGCTCAGTGACAAGCCAGGACTGGTCTTAGCTGAGATCCCTGGCGTGGAAGGGGCACGGCAGGCAGGCAGTGGCTCCACTGGCAGCCCTGGAGGTATGGGGACAGGGCAAATGCAGGCGGGGCAGTGGGGAGGCATGGCCTGAGTCCTACTCTGGCACTGATTCATGGCCAGCCAGCCTGATGGACAGATGGCCAGATGGAAGGATGGATCTCCAGCCCCCTGGCCTGTGTGCTCTGTCTCTGTGAGACGTGAGGCAGGTCTTGCCGTGCATTAAAGGCTCACAGCGTCCTAACTGGCAAGGACACCTCAGCCTCTGAGGCCACTGCTGTGGTTTTCTCTGTGAAAGCTCTGTTCCCCTGGGGCAGAGGCCAGTGCTCCCTCGTCCTGGGCTTGTCGGGAGGGTGGCAGAGAACACATAGTCTGGCAAGCTGTTTGGGGCTCATGGGCTCACCGCACCAGAGCTGAGAGAAAGCAGGTTGTTTCCTCAGCAATCTACCCTCGGTGGCCTCTAGAAGGTCAGGACTAAAGGGTCTGCAGAGATCACCTCAAGCCCCTTGGCTTTCCTGAGGCTGGGATTGAGGTCCCGAATGGGGTTGGCCCTTGCCGAGGGAGCTGGGCACAGTGCGCCGGGCAGCACGTCCGCTCCAGTGCTCTGCGTCTCAGGACCCTCCCTCTGAGCCAGGGCCAGTGCTCAGTACCGATGGAGGGCGGGGGACACAGGCTATGCTGCTTAAATGAACAACTTAATCCACAGAATTGTGCTCACAGGCCCTATCACAGGTGCTCAGAAGGACAAACACTGTTTTCCCAAAATGAGCAACTCCATGATCAAAAACTCATGCCATCTCCTGCCCAGGGCCAATAAGCTAGCATTCCAAGTGCACCTGGCTTGACCCCCTTCTTTCCAGAGTGCCTGAGGCCCTGGGAGGAGGGGACCCCCTGCTGGCTGCCTAGGCCTGGCTCCTGACTGCTGCAGCACTGTGGCTGCTTCCGTCACAGACAACCCCTTCCACTGTGCAAAGGACTATAGGGGGACGGAAGAGGGAGGGAGGGGCAAGGTGCTACCCCAAGGTGGCCAACACCTGCTGCACAGGTACATACACGTTGCATCCACCCACATGAGTGTGAGAACTCAGGTTTAGCGCTGTCCTTCCCACTTTACTTAAAACAGTTGAAAACCACCTGGTGTGCAGTTCCTTCTACCATTAGCAAGCCTGTCAGAGGAGCCCTGTTTAAGGTGGGAAGCTGGGCCTGTTTCAGAAATGGAGGCAGTTGAGGCTGCAGTGGTGAAATTGCCTGCCTGGGGTTCTGCAGCTACGAGGCGGGAAGGCAGACCCGAGTGAGCCCACGCTCTGCTCTCTCATGCACGGGCACGGGCACGGGCACGGTGCATCTCCTGGCAGAGTCGAGAACCTTGAGGCCTCACAGGCCGAGTAGCTGCAGAGCCAGGGCGTGACCCCAGACACGATCCCCATGCCTCCTCACACCTGGTCGTGTGAGATACCTGGCAGGGTAGTACGGGGGTGCGGTAGGGGAGGCAAAGCTTTGGCTTCCTTTCAACCACATTGCCGGTTGCCCTGTCCCCAGCTTTGGCTCCCTTCCCACCTGACTCGCCCCGGGGAAAGTGCACACGTGTATGCCACCCTGACAGCACAGTAATGAGAGGAAGCCAGGCCTTTAGTGTGAGCAGACGGCACACACTGCTCCCCTAGCAGGGCCACCAGGCAGAGGCTACCCCCACCCAGAGCAGGGCCTGCTCGTGCCAGGTAAAATCTGCTTCCCTTCAGAGCAGGGATCCAAGAGTCTGCAATGTCTTTCTGGGGAGGCCTATCACAATGCGACTTCCAGGTTTTCCAAGCAACGGCAAATGACAGCGGGACTGCCACCCGCCCCACCCCCTGCCCCGTTTGTCTGGATCCAGGTCAGGTAACACCCCTGAGACCAAGATGATGGGTGGGCTGGCTTGGCAAGTTCAACCCAATTCATCTGAAGACCGCTAAGGTCTATCTGGTTAAGTAATAGGGAAATGGGGTCTCATGGCAGAAGGGTGAGCCTGGGTGTGGGTGAGGTCATTTCTAGGCTCAGTTTCCCTCTCAAAGAGTGCCGCCATCTCCACTCTGCATGACCCCTTGAATTTCAGGCCAGGAAAGTCAGCACAGGTGCCTGGCCCACAAGTTACCTGCAGAAGCTGACAAAGTATGCAAAGCTACTGTGTCTGGCATTCGGAAAGTTAGCTCTGAGATGATTTGAAAAAGCAGTCAATCATCTCCTGGGCCTTCCTTCCCAGCCACATGAGAATTGTCACATAAAGCCTGCCTGTCAGTCTCCTCACTTGAATGGGAGGTGCTGCTGTGAGGCTGGAGGCAGGCCCTGAGGAGCACAGGGCATGGGAGCATCAGCTCGCTCCTGTAAACCCACGCTGCCAAGCTGGATCCTAACCAGCTGGAAGGAGTGTCAACCAGAAGCACATCACTATCACATGATGAGGGACTGGGCCCGGAACACAGATCCCACACACACCTGTTAAAGAGGTTATTGCGGCTAACCATCCGCAGAAAGCCCGTCGGGTCAGTGACCGAGTTGAGTTTGTTGCTCATTTCTTCAAACTGCTGATCCATGAGGTCACCGGCCTCACTCTCTGTCTCGCTACTGGCACAGGCCCTGCAGGACAAGCACAGAAAAGGCCAATCAGAGAAGAAAAGTGCTGAGCTGGGGATGCCACCCTGGGGTCTCAGGACATCCTGCCACCCAAGACCCTGAGTGAGTGCCCCCCCGCTGGCATCGTCACGCCCTCCTCTGCCCACAGTGCTTCTAAGAGCAGCTCTGCCTGGCAGGCGTGGCGGGTGTCCCCATCAGCTGTGGTCTCTACAGGCAGTGCTGTGCCACAGTCTGTCTGCAACACGTGTCCCAACACATGAAGCGCTCACAGAACACCTGCTTTAGGAGCTACTGGCACAACTCTTGGAGTAGAGCTAACGTGGACCTGGCTGTGTGGCAGCCCTCTCAGCACTGACCCCAGCCCATTCCATTCCCGAAACTAAGGAATTAATCACCAACTATGTGCAGGCACCATACTAGGCACAGAGGGTAGATAGCCTAAAACACCATTTTCCAGATGAGGCGACAAACACACACAGGAGCTGCAAGGCCAGGCAGAGTGGCAGCTGTGCGAAATGGAGGCTGAGAAATGGGGCTGGTGGGGCCCAGCTTCCTAGCTCAGCAGAAGGTTACCACTTTTGAATTAATCAATTCATATTTCCCTTATGTCAGATGGTACTAGAACATCTTACAATGGGTTTTAAGTAAAGAGAAATACCCAGGAGTGCTTTGATGCATCACCGTGATTACAATGACAAAAGACTGATTAAATGGAAAAGCCAACCAATGTGCCCTGAGGAGAGCAAGAAGGGCGTGGCAGGAGCCAGCACATCCAAGGAGGGCCTCCTGTAGCATCCTCCTCCTCCACACCACACCTCACAATCTATCAAGGGAAAATATTTCAGGCTCCACAAAGAAAAACCTCCAAGTGGAGCCCTTACATTCCTTCGTCGTCATAATCACATTCAGACTCAGCTGAAATGCTGAGCGATATCCAGTCCACAGATAAACCTCAGCCCACAGGACAACTTCTTGTCATGTTTCCTGCTGATTAGGATCGGTGTGGGCAAGAGGAAAGTGCCAGGGAATTGGAGGCAGAAGACAGACACCAAGCCTCTCAGAAGGGGGACCTTGTAAAGGCTCTACTTCCTGTCCTGAGAGGGAAGAGGCTTAGGGCATCGAGATTTAGGTTTAAGGGAAACGTGATCCACTTCAGATGGTTAGGCTGGTGAACCCTGTAACACCTGGGTTACAGGGCAGAGAAAGTAACAGGCCCCTCACTGGTAGTTTTGGAGCCAGATGAGATACAGTGTGTGAAGCTGCTTGCTCAACTTGAATGCTCTGCATGATGTCAACCCCAGTAATTAGACACCAGCACCCTGACTCAGCCGTGTTCCTTCCAGAAGGTCAGGCAAATGCCCCATCACTGGGAAAGATTCCAAAGAGTTGAAGCCCTAGAGTAGAAGTGTTGAGAGTGGAGCAGTCTCCTGGGTCAGCACAGGTAGGACTTCTTGGCCTCCCTTTTACTCCAGAACCATGCTGGATGGCTGGTAGAGGCCTGGCCATTAGCCTGCTTTTCTTCCTGGCCACGCAGCCTTTTCTTCACATGCATACAGTATCCAGCAGGCAGTAGGTATGCAATGAGGAACTGATGAATGAATGAATGAATGACTTATGTGTGAGGTATTTCCACACATATTTAATTTTATCTGTGGGACAACCTTGTGAGGTGGCTTTCATTATCCCCAACTTACATCTGAGGAAACTGATGATCGGAGAAGCCAAAGAACCTAGTCAAGGAACTCTAAGTGATAGAGGCAGGACAGAACCCAGTTCCTCGAGTCTTTGGCACCCATGACCACCCATCTCCTAGGCGGCACCTCCTCTCATATGCCAGGCCTTGCCCTGCTGGGGTTTGACTGGGGGACACAGGGATGCCTATGGGAAGCAAGAGAAATCAGGAAACTTCTCAGGGTCTAGACAAATCCCCACGCTGCCATCCTGTGGAGAGCAAGAAGGGGGTTTATTCCTCTCCCCGCCCACAGGCTTCAGCTGAACAGGAGAGCCACAGAGGCTGGAAATGTCCCCTGCGGAGCGGAGACCCTGGTAAATATCACTCCACAAGCTTCCCTGTCCAGGGACACATCTATCATCTGGATGTGACAGCCTGCCTGGCACTGAGAAATCTGCTTATCAGTCAGCGCTGCACAAGGGGAGAAGATTCAGCTGGAACCAGTATCGGCTCCATTATCTTGCAGCTCCACTCTCTGTCAGCCGTAGCCTGTGCCCTCAGAATCTCATGCTTAATGGGGTTGTTTCCTAATTTGCTGACCCTCAAAGTCTTACCACGGAGGGGAAAACAAACAGACGATGTCACAGATAAGGGACTCTCCCATTTACAAAGCAGTCCTCACCTATAGAGCAGTGGTCCCAGGAGTACCTGGCCACTGGTCCTTATATCACAACCCACCCCCACCCCCCGCCACCAACCACCCATTCTGAGACTTTCTAGAGATGGCACATCACACCCAGAACTGGCCACCACAGGCTTTGGTTCAATTCACTTCAACTCGACATGATTACTGAGTGAGACCTACCGGCAAGAACTGCTGGGCTGAGCAGCTGCAGAGTTTACCACACCTGCCTTCACGGCCCTTACAACCTCGCTACAAGAGACCGAGGGAACAGTGGCTGTGGGCTCCGGTGCATTAAGAACAAACATAAGGAGGCCAGTAGTCAATAACCAAGATTCTAATATACTCAGGAGGTGCAGAAAAGCTTTCCTGGAATTAGCTGCACCGGAGAGGTATTTGGAAGGATACAACGTTGACAGGTAGCTATGAGCGGGGAGACCCTCCAGGTAGATGAAACAATATAAACAAAAGTGTGGTGATGAAACAGTGCGGGGCCTATTTGGGGCCAAGTAGGAGATAATGGTGGAGGGCCTTGAATCTGGAAAGTAGTCGGGAGTCATCTGTCTGTATGAGCAGAGGGGAGGCAGGCCCAGGGCTGTTCTTTGGGGGATATTGAAATGGCCCAGAGTAGAGAATGCTGTTTATGCAGGGAGAACAGGTAGGTGGCTATTACCAGCACCTGCTCAGAGGCAGTCCTGAAGACCCAGGGCCGGGCTCTGTGAAGCCTGGCCAGGCCCTACACCTAACTGGAGCCCCATTCCCTCAGGAGTTATTGTCATGTTTATACACTGATGTGCATCAGTTTAAACACACCAGGTTGGGCAAGTTTTCCACAAGCCCCTGGGCTCTGAGATTTGTAGAGTGACTCCCTCCACTGCCCTGACCTCCCAGCCCCTGGATGCCCTACAACCAGAGCAGCCCAGCTGTAACCCCACCTTCCTGGTTCTTCCCCATGTTTTGTTCTCTATTGCCACCAACAATGGTTCTGGCTTGTCCTGTGGTTGCACCAGCTATCCCACTGGACTAGGGTGGCAAGGCTGAGAGTGGAAAAGTGGAAACAATGGGATAACCATTACAGAAGAAGAACTAATTTGCCTAGAAAACTCACTGAAGGGAAGGGGTAGAGGTCAGAGGTTCCTGCAGACAACTAGTGGTTACAATGTGGCTGAGGGACAGCTGGTGGCAAATAAAGAAATTAAGTAGAAGTTGGTCTTAGTGGAAGAGGAATGGGTTCAGCTTGGATATGGTGAAGGTGTAGATGGGACATTTAGTTGGATATGTCAAGTATGCAGATTGCTGATTTAATTATTTAGTCCCCCTCCTTCCAGAAGGCTTGGAGACTATTAGATATGCAGGTCTGGTGCTCAGGAGAGAGGTCAGGACCAGCTGCTCGATGTCTCATTCATTTGCTCTTTCAACAAATGTCACTGAGTACTTGTTATAAATATCCTGCTAGACGAAGTTCCAGTTCTGCTAAAACTCCACTCAGTTGTTCCCACTGAGTACAACTACAAACCTGAACAGATTGGAATTCAAAGTGCCACCAAACTGGTAGTGAATGTTCCATTCTTTTCCCTCTGGAACCCCTCAGACAGACCCCAACACTCCTCACAATACAGAAATGGGCATCAGTATTGGCAAAGAGCTCTAGGAGAAGAGAGAGTAGGGAAAACTTTGTCTTTTTTTCTTTTCTTTTCTCATGTTCAAGCCAACAAGCAATTCTGTGGCAGTAGCAAGGACCTGAAGGAGTCTAAAACTGTCCCAGAAAATAGACACCAATATTACCCTGATACCAAATATAGACAAAAACAACTTGGGAAAAAAATCCTATAGAACAATATTCCAAATGAAAAGAGACACGAAATTCCTCAACAAAATGTTACCAAATAGAATCCAGCAACATATAAAAAGAATTATACACCTCAGTCAAAGAAGGTGGGGGGAGGTTATTCCAGGAATACAAGGCTGGTTCAATACTAGAAAATCATTCAATATAATCCACACCATTAACAGACTAAAAAACAAACAAACAAGCAAACAAAAAACACATGATCAATTGACACACACAAAAAAAATTTTGAAAACTCAGACACCAATTCATGGTAAAAATCTTACAGCAAACTAGAAACAGGAAAGAACTTCATCAACTTGATAAAGCGCATCTACAACAAACCTACAGTTAACAGCAGAGTCGATGGTGAAAGACTGAATGTTTTCTTATTGAAACTGGGAAGAAGGTAAGTAAGTCAGCTCTCACCACTCATATTCAACATACAGTCAACAACTTGGGAGACTCTCAGAAGCTTTAGTTCGAGTGAAAGAAGCCAGTGTTAAAAGGTTATGTCCTGTAGACAAGTGGAATAGAAACCCAGTCATTTATGGACAAGTGATTTTCGACAAGGGGTCAAAGTCCATTCAATGGGAGCAAACACAGCCTCTTTAATAAATGGTGCTGGCAAAATTGGACATCCACTTACAGAAAAATGAAACTGGACCCATACCTTACACCATACACAAAAACTAAGTCAAAGTGGATCAAAGGCCTAAATGTTAAACTTAAAACTATAAAATTCCTGGAAGAAAACTATGGGATCTAATCTTTTGTAAAAGAAACACAACAACAAATACACAAATAGAAGACAAAACAGATAAATGAAACCTCATAAAAATCAAAAACTTATGCTCATCAAAAGACGTTATCAAAAGGGTAAAAAGAACCTACAGAATGGGGAAAAATCTTTGGAAACCACGTATCTGATAAGGGTCTAATCTCCAAAATTTATAGAAAACTTCAACAACTCAACAACAGAAAGACAAACAGCCCAATTACAAAATGGGCAAAGGACATGAACAGAACCTTCACCAAAGCAGATATTCAAGCAGCCAACCAACACATGAAAAGATGCTCATGATCATTAGCCATTAGAGAGATCTCAATCAAAACTACAATGAAATACCATCTCACCTCGGCTAAAATGGCATTGACAAATTAAAAAAAGAGAGAGAGAGACAACATATGTTGGCAAGCATATGGGGAGAATGGAACCCTTATCCATTGCTAGTGGGACTGTAAAATGGTACAACTATGGAAAACGAAATGGCGCTTCTTCAAAAAACTAGAAATAGTATTACCCTATGATTCAGCAATCCCACTCCTAAGGATATACCCTAGAGACTTATATTAGTGCACAAACAGACCTATGCACTCCTGTGTCCATTGCAGCTTTATTCACAATAGCAAAAAAATGGAAACAACTGCAGTGCCCATCAGCGGGTGAATGAATAAGCAAAATGTGGTACAAACACACAATGGAATACTATGCAAACATAAGGAACAATGGTGAGGCCACGAAACATATTATAACATGGATGGACCTAGAGGGCATAATGCTAAGTGAAATAAGTAGAACACATAAGGATAAATATTGTACGATCCTTCTTTTATAAGAAGTCAAGAATAGACATATATAAAGAGATCAGTGTTCATTGGTGGTTACCAGGGGAAGAGGGAGAGGAGGGAGAAGCACACTCTAGATTGTAGATACTTGTTGGTGCTGGAAAAAGTGGCGAAAAAGACGCTGCTGAGAAGTGCTCAAGAGAAAAGGATGCCTGCGCCAAAGAATGTGACATATATAAGAGGGCAACAACTCCAACAAAGAACAAAAAATGAGTGTAGGATCACATATGGATGAGTATAGGCATATACGTATATGGTTAGGTACAGGTGTATTTATATGTAAGAACAGATAGAAGTATCTATATTGTTGTTACGTGCCGTTGAGTCGGTTCTGACTCATAGCGACCCTATGTACAACAGAACAAAACTCTGCCCGGTCCTGTGCCATCCTCATGATCGTTGCTATGTGAGCCTACTGTTGCAGCCACTGTATCAATCCACCTCATTGAGGGTCTTCCTCTTTTTTGCTTACCCTCTACTTTAAAGCATGATGTTCTTCTCCAGGAACTGGTCCCTACTGATAACATGTCCAAAGTATATGAGATGAAGTCTCATCATCCTTGCTACTAAGGAACATTCTCACTGTACTTCTTCCAAGACAGATTTGTTTGTTCTTCTGGAAGTCCATGGTATATTCAATATTCTTCGCCAACACCATAATTCAAAGGCGACAATTCTTCTTCGGTCTTCCTTATTCATTTGTTCAGCTTTCACATGTATATGAGGTGACTGAAAAAACCATGGCTTGGGTCAGGCACACCTTAGTCCTCAAAGTGACATCTTTGCAGAAGTATCTATGTCTGTGTAAATAAGGGTATGTGGGGGTAGGCACATATATTCACTGAAAACACAACCACAGATACTATTCAGACATAATCAAACACCTTCCAAGAATGGTTTTCTAGGTTTGAAAGCTTAGGACCATAGTCTTATGGGACAACTCAGTCAACTGGCATAACATAGCTCATAAAGTTCATGTTCTGCATCCTAGTGAAATGTGTAGCATCTGGGGTCTTAAAAGCTTGCAGTGGCCATCTAAGATAAAACTATTGGTCTCAACTTGTCAGGGGCAAAAGAGTAAGAAGGTAACCAAAAACACAGAGAAGAAACAAGTCTACAAGACTGATAGCCTACATGAGCCACGACCTCAACTACCTTGTGATCAGAGGAACTAGGTGGTGCCGGCTACCACCACTGACTGATCTGACCAGGGGCAAAATAGATGATCGTGGTTAGAATGGGAGAAAGATGCAGAATAAAACTCAAATTCTTTTTTTAATTTTAACTTAAAAAAAAAAAAAAGTGCTTTAGATGAAGGTTTACAGAGCATATTAGTGTCTCATTAAACAATTAATATACATATTGTTTTGTGACACTGGTTGCCAACGCTGCTACCTGTCAACACTCCCCCCTTCTCAACTTTGGGTTCCCCATTTCCATTCATCCAGCTTCCTGTCCCCTCCTGCCTTCTCGTTCTTGCCCCTGGGCTGGTGCGCCCATTTAGTCTCATATACATGGTTAAGCTACATATATTATTGTTTGTTTTATACACCTGTCTAATCTTTGGCTGAAGGGTGAACCTCAGGAGTGACTTCAGTGCTGAGTTAAAAGGATGTCCAGGGACCACGCTCCTGGGTTTCTCCAGTCTCCGTCAGACCAGTAAGTCTGGTCTTCTTTTTCATGAGTTTGAATTTTGTTCCACATATTTCTCCAGCTCTGTCTGGGACCCTCTATTGTGATCCTTGTCAGAGCAGTCGGTGGTGGTAGCTGGGCACCATCTAGTTGTGCTGGACTCAGTCTGGTGGAGGCTGTGGTACTTGTAGTCCATTAGTCCTTTGGACTAATCTTTCCCTTGCGTCTTTGGTTTTCTTCATTCTCCCTTGCTCCAGACAGAGTGGAACCAGTGGAGTATCTTAGATGGCTGCTCACTAGCTTTTAAGACCCCAGATGCTACTCACCAAAGGAGGATGTAGAACATTTTCTTTATAAACTATGTTATGCCAATTGAGCTAGATGTCTCCCAAGACCATGGTCTCTAGCCCTCAGCCCAGGAACTTGATCCCTCAGGGAGTTTGGGTGTGTCTATGAAGCTTCTATGACTTTGCCTTGGTCAAGATGTGCTGACTTCCCTAGTATTGTGTACCGTCTTACCCTTTACCAAATTTACCACTTATCTATTGTCTAGTTAGTGTTTATCCCTCCCCACCCATCCCCTGCCTCGTAACCATCAAAGATTGTTTCTTTCTCTGTGTAATGTAAACCTTTTCATGAATCTTTATAATAGTTGTCTTCTACAGTCTTTGTCCTTTTGTGATTAACTTATTTCACCCAGCATAATGCCCTCCAGATTCATCCATGTTGTGAGATGCTTCACAGATTCATCTTTTTTCTTTACCGTTGTGTAGTACTCCACTGTGTGTATGTACCATAGGTTGTTTATCCATTCATCTGTTGATAGGCATCTAGGTTGTTTCCATCTTTTTGCTATTGTGAACAATGCTGCAATGCACATGGGTGTGCATGTGTCTATTCGTGTGATGGCTCTTATTTCTCTAGGATAGATTCCTAGGAGTGGAATTGCTGGATCATATGGTATTTCTATTTCTAGCACCATATTGTTTTCCAAAATGATTGTACCATTTTGCATACCCACTGGCAGTGCATAAGAGTTCTAATCTACTCGCAGCCTCTCCAACATTTGTTATTTTCTGTTTTTTTTTTTTATTGTGACAGTAATGCCTGTGTGAGATGGCATCTCATCGTGGTTTTGATTTGCATTTCTCTAATGGCTAGTGATCACGGAGCATTTCCTCATGTGTCTGTTAGCTGCTTGAATGTCTTCCTTGGTGAAGTGTCTGTTCATTTCCTTTGCCCATTTTTTAATTGGATTATTTGTCTTTTTGTTGTAGAGGTGGTGGATTTTCCTGTAGATTTTAGAGATTAGACCTCTGTCGGATTTGTCATAGCTAATTTTTTTTTCCCCAGTATGTAGATTCTCTTTTCACTCTCTTGATGAAGCCTTTATGATGAGCATAAGTGTTTAATTTTTAGAAGATCCTAGTTATCTAGCTTATCTTCTGATGTTTGTGCATTGTTAGTTATGGTTTGTATCCTATTTATGCTGTATATGAGGGCCTCTAGCATTGATCCTATTTTTTCTTCTATTATTTTTATAGTTTTTGGTTTTATATTTAGGTGTTCGATCCCTTTTGAATTAGTTTTTTTGTATGGTGTGAGGTATGGGTCCTGTTTCTTTTTTTTTTACAGATGGACATCCAGTTTTGCCAGCACCATTTGTTAAAAAGACTGCCTTTTCTCCCATTTAATGGACTTTCGGCCTTTGTCAAAGATCAGGTGACCATAGGTAGATGGATTTACATCTGGGTTCTCGATCTGTTCCCTTGGTCAATGTGTCTGTTGTTGTACCAGTACTAGGCTGTCTTGACTACTGTAGCTGTATAGTAGGTTCTGAGGTCAGGTAGTGTGAGTTCTCCTACTTTATTCTTTCTCTTCATTAATGCTTTACTTATCAGGGGCCCCTTTCCTTTCCACATAAAGTTAATGATTAGTTTTTTGTTTTTTTTTTTAATCACATTAAAGAATGCTGCTGGTATTTGGATTGGGACTGCACTGTATTTGTAGATTGTTTTGGGTAGAATTGACATTTTCACAATGTTAAATCTACCTATCCATGAATATAGTATTTTTTCCATTTATGTGGGTCTCTTTTGGTTTCTTGCAGCAGTGTTTTGTAGTTTTCTTTGTACAGGTCTTTTACATCCCTGGTTAGATTTATTCCTAGGTATTTTATTTTTTTAGGGGTTACTATAAATGGTTTTGCTTTCCTGATTTCCTTTTTGTAGTTCTCTTTATTGATGTATAGGAATCCAGCTTATTTTCATACATTTATCTTGTATTCTGCTACTCTGCTGAAACTTTCTATTAGTTCCAGTAGTTTTCTTGTGGAGTCCTTTGTGTTCTCTATGTATAGTATCATATCATCACAAATAGGGATAGTTTTACTTCTTCCTTACCAATTTGGATGCCCTTCATTTCTTTTTCTTGCCTTATTGCTCTAGGTAGGACTTCCAGCACAGTGTTAAATAGGTGTGGTGATAAAGGGCATCATTATCTTGTTCCTGTTCTCAGGGGAAATATTTTCAGCTTCTCTCTATTAAGAATGATATTGGCTATTGGCTTTGTACAAATGCCTTTTACTACGCTGAGGAATACCCCTTATATTTCTATTTCATTGAGAGTTTTTATCAGGATTGGGTGTTGGACTTTATCAAATGCCTTTTCTCCATCAATTGAGATGATCATAAACTCAAATTCTTGAAAAAGCCCAGACTAACTGGACCACTTGAGACCAGAGGACTCCCTGAGACTACTGCCCTGAGACACTCTTTAAACCTTGAACCCAAACTATCCAGAGATCATCTGTTAGCAGAAAAGCAGAGCGACACACAAAATAAAGGATATTACCAGTTAGATTGGTGCTCTACTAAAAAAGGAAAAAAAAAAAAAAAATCTGTATGAGTCCAAAAGGTCAACATTTAATCCAAAGCAAAGATGAGACGATAAAGGGGCAGAGAAATTAGAGTACCGGAAATGGAACAACCAGAACACAATTAAAGAGAATGTTGACACTATGTGGAAAATATAACTGATGTCATTAATCTGTGTAGACATTGTCAAACGGGAACCTAACGTGCTATGTAAAGTGTAACCAAAAACAGAATAAAATATTATTTAAAAAAAGAAAAAAAGGTTATGTACTGACTGAAAATTATAAAAAATTGCTGAAAGAAATTAAAGACCCAAATAAATGGAAAGACATCCCGTGTTCATGGATTGAAGACCTAATATTTTTAAGATGTCAATACCACCTAAGGCAATATACAGATTTATTGCAATCCCTATCAAAATTCCTAACAGCTGTTTTTGCAGAAATGGAAAAGTCAATCCTCAGATTCATATGGAATTGCAAGGCCCCTGAATAACCAACGCAAGAAAAAAATAGAGAATTCACATATCTCAATTTCAAATATAAAGCCACAATAATCAAAACAGTCTGGTCCTGGTATAAGGATAGACATATAGACCAATGGACTATAACTGACAGTTCAGAAATAAATTCATACATATATGGTCAATTAATTTTCAACAAGGGTGGCAAGTCCATTCAGTGGGAAAATAATAATTTCTTCAATAAACTGTGCTGGAACAATGGTATGGCCACATGCAAAAAAACAAAGTTAGACCTATACCTCATACCATATATGAAAATTAACACAAAATGAATCAATGACCTAAATGTAAGAACCAAAACCATAAAACTGTTAGATCAAAACACAGGAGGAATGCTTCAGGACCTAGTTTTTGACAATGGATTCTGAGATATGACACCAAAAGCATGAGCAGCAAAAAACAATGTAGGTAAAGTGGACTTCATCAAAATTAAGAACTTTTGCACATCAAAGGGCTTTATCAACAAAGTGAAGAGACAACTTATAGAGTGTGAGAAAATATTTGGTAAGCATATATCTGATAAGGGTTTAATATCCCGGATACATAAAGAACTTCTACAACTTAACAACAAAAAGACAAACAACTCAATTAAAAAATGGACAAAGTACTTGAACAGACATTTCTCCAAAGAAGATATACAAATGGCCAACAAACACATGGTCAGATGCTTAATGTCATTATTTATATGACATTCTCAAAAAATAAAAACAAAAACAAAAAACTATAGTAACAGAACTGATCAGTACATTGCAGAGGTTTGTGGTGGGAGGAGGGATAGCATAGACTATAAAGAGATGGGAGTTATTTGGGGTTAGGGAACTGTTCTGTATCCTGATTGTGGTGGTGGTCACAGAAATCTATATATGTGTTAGAATTTACAGAACTGACACCAAAAGAGTAAATTTTACTGTGTGCCAGTTATCCATTTATTGCCTAGCAGATCCAAATTCACCCTTCATTGCCTGCTCTGAGCAAATGAATCAGGACCCTTTAAGTAGTATTTCTTTGCTAGCTGGCATAATGTTAAGCTTTTTTTTAGTAGAAAGCACTGGAGATACACTACAGAAGGAGGTTTGCCTTCCTGGTTCTGGTGCACTTGCTCATCAGGCTCCTGAAGCACAGTGTCTCCGACACTGGCACCTACAGCCCGTGGAGCTTCCCCAGTGCCTGGTTCCTACAGCTTGGGTAGTTTCTTCAGAATCCAGCTTCTGCATTACATGGTAGCCAGCAGCACCCAGTGGCTCTCAGCTGCCCTTGGTACCCCTTCCTTAGGTGGTTTTGTAGTGGAGTGAGGGCAGATTCTCAATAAATTCCAAGGGTGGACTTCCAGCAAGTCCCACCAGTGTGGCACCACAGTGACTTCTCTACCATTCAGTGAGCTGTGGTCATGCCTTTAACAAGGTCTGGACCTCATCCTTGTGGGGGGGGAGCATCTTCCTGGGGCACACTATCACAGTCCTTGGGGTGATGGCTGCTCCTGGTATCTGTTGCTCCTGTATTTGTTAGAGTTCTCTTTAGCTTTTACTAGCCAATCCCTTATTAGTCCAAACCTTGTTACAGTGAACAATTCTTTATCTTAGACTAGTGCTATTCTAATAACTGTATGATTTCTTGCTCTTGATTGATCCTGACTGATATATATGGTATGCTAATTTAAAAACTGAATTAAAAAAACAGAACAAAAAAAAAAAAAAAAAAAAAACCCTGCTATTACCAAACCCAGAGATGGATTCTGAAAAGTAAGATAAACTTTGGTGCCACTCATTCATCTATTTGGCCATCTCACCTGCCAACTCTCAAAAACATTCATTTGGCAATCAGTATGTGCCAGGCCCTTAGCTGGGGCCAGGATTACTCAAAATGAGTAAGGCCTCTGCCCTTGAGAAGCTCAGAGAAGATGCTGGATGGGGACACTAATCACTGCAATACAAACAATGAATGATTACACAGTGGTGTGCACAAGTGTTTAGAGACAGATTAAATGAACAAATGGGGAGGGAGAAAGAGATGAGAGACAGAGGCAGAGACAGAGATAGAGAGAGATAATGCATGCGAGAAAATGAATGAATAAACAAACAGTGGCCGTGCAGAAAGGCACCTGGAGCACTTGGACCTGTGGCCTGATTTTGGCCACTCTTCTTTTGCCAGACAAAACTGGTAGTCACAGCTTGGCAAAGAAGACACCAGAAGGCCTTGGGGTGAGAGAGGATGTGAGCCGGGGGGCAGGGCAGAAGGAGTGGAAGAGGAGGGCACTACTGACCCAGTGACGACAAACAGGGGATGCCCCAAACACTCCAGTCGTGCCTGTCCATTTCTGCCCCCCCGCTGCTCCCACCCCATCCCTGACCACCCAGCTATAGGCCCTTTGGCCCTGTCTACCATTGTCAGTACATTCTGCCCAGTAGACTTGACTCCCACTCGGTTTCCCCTTCCTTCATGGCTCTGTATGCTGAAGGATTCTGGCTTGGACATGCCTCCCTCTCTCTTTCTGCGCCTGGCCCCTTGGGGGCAGTAGAGGACCCTGTTCTGGGTCCCAGCCCGACTTGGCACTTGCCCACCTGGTCAGAGTCCTGGATGGACCTGCCCCAGCCCTCTGCATGGGGTTGGTGGAAGTCTGAAGCTTAGATCACTTCAGTCACAGAGAACAGTGAGGGCAGAAAGGTAGTGTCAGGACCGAGCTGGTTGCGTGAGGGCCGTAGGGTCTGGGTCCTGGTGAGGGGCTGAGAGAGGAGCTGGAGAGAAGGAGCCAGTCCCTAGGTAGGCCCTAGCTTCCCCATGGCACCCATCTGCCCCGCCAGCATCTGCTTCTAGGCCTGTGAGCAGCCCAGCCCTCCACTCTGAGGCACGTCAACCACGCCATCATCAGAAGCAGGCTCCAAAATGCTGCTCACAGGCAGCTTCCCCCGAGACAGAGATGGCCCATGAATTAAGTGCACGGAGCTGGGCCAGAGCTCACCCTGTGCTGGGAAAAGGGCTTGGCAAGAGGCTCCAGAGAGGATTTTTATTTGAAAGTGTGGCCTCCTGATCTCTCCCAGCACACACTGTCCATCATGCCTCTGACACTGAGACCTAAAACTCCACAGAGGTGCATTCTAATTTATGTCTCGGCAGCCCTTTGCTAACTCATTCTTTCTGCAACCCCCCAATCCCACCCCACTGCCCCATCTCTGGGCTTCTTGCACACTGACAATCAGTTACTTGCTGAAGGCCAACCACTTGTAACCCTGAAGCCAAAAATGATGGGTAATGAGCCCCATCTTTGGGATCAGACCAAGGACAGCCAAATGCCCCTTCTTGCAAAACAGTCTCTTTACAACTGATGAAACTAGAGAAAGCAAGTGTTCATTTGCTGCCCACTGTGAATAATCATTTTGAGCCTGGTTATGAGAGGCCAGGTCAGACTGTACCAACACCCTGGGTTGTGGGATTCCAGAACCAGCAGCAGAGCATGTTGTGGTGGTACGAAGAGGCACATATGAGAGGACCATGGCATTTACTGAGCTGTGCATAATCTGCAACAGCTGAAAGGGTCCACCGGGCTGCTTAGCAAGGGAGTCAGAAACTGAAGACATGGGATCTTGGGAACTCAAGATTTCCAAGACCTTGAAACTTCCCCATGTGAATTTACTTGCTAGCCCCTATCTGTTTTTTCAGAGTGATTATTAAACCAGTTGAAAAACAAGTTGCCATCAAGTCATTTCCAACTCATGGCAATCCCACCTGTGTCAGAGTAGAACTGTGCTGCATAGAATTTTCAATGGCTGATTTTTTTGGAAATAGATCACCAGGCCTTTCTTCCTAGGTGCCTCTGGGTGGACTCGAACCTCCAACCTTTTGGTTAGCAGCTGAGCGTGTTAACTGTTTGCACCACCTAGGGATTCCAGTGATTATTAGCAAAGCTTTAAAATGAAAAGAGCCTGGGGTTTAGTTTTAGGGACAGCACGGAGAGGGGACCTAGAAATAAAGATCCTACCGTATGGGTTGTCTTACACAGAAGAACCCCAAGAAGGAAAGAGTTGATGTGCGCCCTTAAAGCAGGAAAGCAGGCTTTGTCTTGGGGATGAGGGGAGAGGGGGGTTTAGTAGACATCTTTGGAGAACCTGCCATGATCATAAAGCTTCTACTTCTAGAAACTGCCTCCCTGATCTACAACGTCAAGGAATGAGGCCCCAGTGCTGACTGGATTGGAGGTGGAAGTTTGCCACGTGCTGGGCAGATCAGACTCCTTTCCCCCAAATCTGCACACTGGAACTCAGAGAGAGCCAAAGCTAGCTCTGCAGGCTATCTTTGAGCACAAGAGTTGCTTAGGAGGCCCCCTCTCTGCTCAAGACTGAGAGCAGAGAGGGCCAGTGTGTAGCTGCAGGGGTTGCTGGAGGGATGGTGGGGCAGTGAGGAACCAGACTACCTCACACAGCCCAGGGATCCCACAGCTTCTGCTTCCTTGCCCTTGGATTTCTTGGACTCCCTGCTCCGGTAACTTTATTATAAATCTCCTCTTGGGATTAAGCAAGCTTGACAAGTCTTCTGCTACTTGCAGTAGAGTCCTGTGTAATGTGAGGGGAGAGGAAGTGGAGGCCGAGAAGTGTCTTCAGAGACCTGCTCCCAGTTGCCCAGTTGCTCTGGCACCATTCAAACTTGGGGGACCCAGTAGAGAACAGGCCAGGAAGAGCCAGTGGGTAGGAGGCGGTGAGATGCACACTAGAAAAAGATGTGCAAGAATCACCCACAAGGGGACCATGGTCTCGGAGAACATCTAGCTCAACTGGCATAACACAGTTTATAAAGACAATGTTCTACATTCTACTTTGGTGAGTAGCGTCTGGGGTCTTAAAAGCCTGTGAGCAGCCATCTAAGATATTCCACGGGTCTTACCCCTTCGGCAGCAAGGGAGAATTAAGAAAGCAAGATACAAGGGAAAGATTAGCCCAAAGGACTAACGGACCACAAAACGGCCTCCACCAGACTGAGTCCAGTATAACTAGATGGTGCCTGGCTACCACCACTGACTGCTCTGACGGGGATCAAAACAGAGGGTCCTGGACAGAGCTGGAGGAGGATGTAGAACAAAATTCTAACTCACAAAAAAAGACCACATTTACTGGCCTGACAGACTGGAGAAACTCTGAGAGTATGGCCCCTGGACACCCTTTTAGCTCAGTGATGAAGTCACTCCCGAGGTTCACCGTTCAGCCAGGGACTGATGGCCCCATAAAACAAAACAGGACTAATGAGGCACAGCAGTCCAGGGGCCAGGACTAGAAGGCAGGAGGGGACAGGAAAGCTAGTGATAGGGAACCCAAGGTTGAGAAAGGACAGTGTTGATATGTCATGGGGTTGTTAACCATTGTCATAGGGCAATATGTGTACTGTTTAATGAGAAACTATTTTGTTCTGTAAACCTTAATCTAAAGTACAAAAAAAAAAAAAAGAATTATCTATGTGAGATCAAATGGACAACAGCAACTCAAAAGGTTTGATGGGAAACCTAGGGGGCAGTGAGTTGAAGATAATGGTGATAGAATAATTTGGAAAAGGATAGTGAGAATAGCAGCACAACTGGAAGAATGTGATCAATGTCACTGAACTGTCCATGTAGAAACTTTTGAAATGGTGTAAATGTGGCTATGTATATTTTCACACACACACACACACACACACACACACACACACACACACACACACACACAAAAGGTCCTCCAAGGTAGAGAAGGGAGAGTGTTGACATGTCGTGGGGTTGTTAACCAATGTCATAAAACAATATGTCTACTGACTTTTAATGAGAAACTATTTATTCTGTAAACCTTCATTTAAAGCACAATAAAAAATAATAATAATAAAAAAAAGAATCACCCACAAGGGCAGGGACAACCTAAAGGCTAGAATCCCTCCCAGGGAGCCCACGGATACAGTCCCAGACTTCCAGACTGGAGGGAATGGAGTGCAGAACACAGGCTCTGATGTTACAGCCACTTGTTCAAACACCAGTCAGCAGTGCGGCCCCTCCCACATTCACTGTGGACACTGCCTGGGGGTATTGTGGGTTGTCATTAGAAATTCAAAGTCACTGCCACACATTCGCTTGTCTCTCTGGAAACACTTATATTTGGATGAAACTAGATTTAATTCCTTGCTGTTGTATATTACCCCGGAAATTGCCTTTCTCTCAAGACTGTAATCCCTACTATTATCTAACAGTTATCGTTTATAAGACAAACCTTCTGTGGGCCTGAAGTCAAATGATGACATTTATCTGCCAGGAATGTATACACACATACATACCAACAATCGATGTGTGCTTGGATCTGTTAAACTGATAAAAGAATAAAAATTCTCCTCTGAAATGCCTTCTTAAGAAGTCTATTTGAATTTAAAAACAAAAAAAACCCTCCAGCCTCTGGGATCCAGAACAATGGTGCAATTTTAACTCCAAAGCATCTTGTGAGCACCCTGTTTATCTCTTGGCCTGGAATTATTTAGTCTGTATTTAAGTGCTTTGAGGAGGAACATGGTTTTTTTCCCTAGTATTTCTCCTTTCAGTAAACACAGTGATCAAACAAATGCGAAGGTTTCACTTCCTCTAGCTCAACAGCCTGCATGCGTGAATATAGAATGACTGTCATCAACTGAAGGCCCCATCACTTGGTCTCTTATTTTTTAAATCTTTGCTGAGGAAGTATTGGCAGTAGATTGGACCTCTCACCCTCTCCACCACAAATTTGTCTTGGCTGCATCACTTAAGTCTAATCCACCCATAAGGATACTATGTGTTGTAGCAGAAAGAGCTGAAGCCCTGGAGTCTGGGAGACGTGGGTTTGAATCCCATCCCTCTGGTTACCACCTGTGTGATTCAGGCCAAGCACGCCTCTTGGAGCATCAGTTTCTTCTTTACATGTCAAATAAGGCGAGTTCTAGCATTAACGCAATAATGTTCACGTAGAGCACCTAGCATAGAACCTGGAACCTTGGAGGACTCAATGGAAATCTTTTTTTCCAATACTGTGAATATATATGTGTGTTTGTTGTATGAACAATTAAACACACACACACGTATGCAGAGACATAAGGAAAGTCATTCCAAAAACACAGGATTGCCTTGAGGATCAGATGAGAGCATATCAGATGAGGCTGACTCTGTACAAATGACACTCATTGTGTTGTTAGTATAAGGACTTAATGGAATCTTTAGCCATACTAATAGCAGCAATGTGTGCCTTTCTCAGTGAAACATGCCACAGGCTAGAAAAAAATGCAGTATAGCCACTTAATCTTGTTTACTTTCTTATAATTCTAAAAGTGAAATATACTTGTGGTAAATATTTACATTGGTACAAAAGGTAACCAAGTGAAAAAGTCAAAGCCCTCTCTCCTCCCCCAAAGTAAGCACTGCTACCATTGCATGAGTACATAATCCTGTGTGACAGATGGCTACATGTAGGTATGCGTGTGTGTGGATGTTTGTATGTGTGTGAGTACAGAAACAGAATGTCAGAGGGGGACTTTTTTAACAGAAGCACAGTATAATAAGTATCAGACACTAGAGGGACAGGCACTCTCCGGCCCTCCCTCAAGTAGCTGCACAAAGGAAATGCTACTGAGAACCTGTTCCAGGACTTTTGGGTCCTCAGCCAAATCAGGGGTCAGAGAGCTGCCAAGAGCAGGGAGTGAGGAGACAGGTGAAGAGAGTTCTTTAGAGAGAGCTCCCATATACAGTGAGGCCCCCTCTCCGCCCCTTTGGGGAGAGGAGTGAGGGGTGCCATCTCCTACACCTCAAGCCCAGGGTGGGTATGGTCTTCACATGTGCCACTCAGAGAGTTTGGAAATGTGTGCCCTCAAGTTGAGAGTGACATGGCACTTAACTAGTGCTGAGTAGGGTCTTGCCATCTTGCCCCTACTTTACCAGGAGAGAGGCCGGGGAGGGACCGGCCTGCACTGCTAAGAGTTTTCCAGGGTCAGGGATGCAACAGTGTTTCCAGTGGACCAGATGTGGTCCACAGGGAAGGGAGGGCCGGCGTGGCTCATCTCAGTTTCTGTCCAGCAAGGCCACCTGGAGGCCAGAGGAGGTGTATCACCAGAGCCAAGGGTGGCAAAGTCACATCTCCCACCTCTGTCTGAAACGAACCCACTTCATCCAAACAGGGTCCTCTCCATTCTAGCGACACATCTCAAGGAGCCCCCAGAAGAAAGATGCTGGACTAGAGGTGCCTCTACCCAGGTCTGGCAAGCTGCAGGGAACCACCAAAGAGCCCACAGAAGGGCCCACTAAAGCATTAGCCATGGTCAGGTCCAAAGTTCACAAAGTCACCTAGCCGAGTAAGAACTGTCCTGTCTGCTTACCTGTCCTCCCTCCGTCCCCTTGCAGGAGCAGTGAGTGAGTTGGGGAGGAGATGGGTCCACCCCCTTCCCCACAGCAGGCTTTCAGCCCAAAGCAGGCCCAAGGCCAGTAATGCTCTCTTCACCTTGGTAGTGACGGGCCAACCCTGGCTGCCCCACCTGACCACATTCAGGTCAATGTGAAGAGGAAGTGAAGTGGTCTCATAATTTATTTGAAAACAGGAGTAGACCTTGGGCTCAGTTTCCCCTTACTGCCCTTAGGCCTGGAGGGAAAGGAATATCCTTGTCCTCCTGGTGCCTTTCCTGGAATCAGGCTTTTGCTCCAAATTGGGGAGGGAACTGCCCTGCACCTTCCCACTCCACAAAATCGAGCATTGAGCTCAGAGGAGCTCAGTGCAATAAGACTATGGGCAGGCAGGCCACAAGCCACACTTGCCTATGTGGGAGAGTTTTGTTGCGTGGGTAAATTGAGGTATTACAGGGCTGCTGGCCTCTGAGAAGCAGAAGTGGGGGAATCAAGGTATCAAAAATACAGTATCACCCATGAGTAATGTGCTCCCTTAGACAATTAACTATATGAGACCAAACGGTCAACAGTTACCCAAAAGCAAAGATGAGACAGCAAGGAGGGGAAGGGAAGCTAGATCAATGGAAACAGAATAAACAGAATGGAAATAATGAGAATGCTGACACATTGTAAAAACTATAATCAATGGCAGGAACAATTTGTATAAAAACTGTTAAAGGGGAACCTAATTTGCTGTGTAAACTTTCACCAAAAACACAATAAAATGTTATTTAAAAAATATATATGTACGTGTATATACATATATGTACGTATATATATATATACAGTCCAGAATGGAATGTGCTCACTCCCCCAGGGAGTCTGGAGAGCCTGCTGAGTACTGGGTGCTATGCGAGGTCCCAGCAGCAAGGAAGAGCTGGTGCCCTCGAGTGGCTCACAGTCTAGGCGGGGAGCAAGTGACATGCAGTCAGGAGCTGCAACATGCAGATGGAGAGGGACCTGGGGAGCTGGGGGTGGGAGAGGCCAGGGGAGCCAGGGGCAGGAGAAGTGACATAGTCAAGAGAGACTGCTATCTGCCACAGGCCGTGGCCCTTGAGAGGAGTCTTGAGCAGTGTTCCTGGGTGAGGGTAGGCCGGGATGATGGAGTAAGATATTTTGATGGTGGAAACACTAAAGCAAATGCATCGGGGTAGTATTAGGGTAAAATGCACAAATAGTGTCAGATGACTCTTCTGGAAAACAGCACACCGATGCAGCATAGCTGCCCGAGGGCTGTAGGTGCTGTTCACTACCCAGAAGACAGAATGCAAAGTTGGATTTGGAAGACTGGGTTCCAGCTGCCTTTTAATTCTCATCTCCCAGCACTGCCTGACGCACCTTGGCTCCATCCAAACAAGGGTCTCTCTACTCCAGGAACACACCTGCAGTCAGCCACCTCTCTGCTTTGCTTTAGTTGTGCCCTCAACATGGAACTTCCTCTACCTCAACCCTGCGGTTTCTATACGTGAGGAAACTA
This sequence comes from Dugong dugon, assembly GCA_030035585.1. Classification (NCBI taxonomy): domain Eukaryota; kingdom Metazoa; phylum Chordata; class Mammalia; order Sirenia; family Dugongidae; genus Dugong; species Dugong dugon. The sequence goes on along the minus strand of CM057476.1, from coordinate 24,956,249 downwards.
TGCCTCTCCCCAAGAGCAGCCAAATGCCTTCTGCTGAAAGCCTCCCCTGAAATGCCTGTCCGAAAGCAAGCTCACCCTCCTCTGCACACCTCTAGCACCTACCAGGTGACTGACTCCTAAGACTCTGACTCATCTCTGCCCCTTGCTGGAGGGACAGGTGTGAGGCAGGGCCACACTCACACCTCTCTGGTCCCCATGAGGCTGACCACAGGGCCTTGGTTATGGCAGAGCTCAGCACAGGCAGGTGGGTGTGTCAGAATTTTTGAGGGTTGCCTTGAGCTTACCACCAGTGCCTGGAGAGGTGACTGCAATGGCCAACCATGGAAGAAGCATCACCATGCCAGCACAGTACACTCAATACAGCCAAGAAATGGTTTTCCTGCACAAATTCCCACCACCCAGGGTAGCCTCAGTCCCCCCCCCAGGAGAGCCAAATCCATCACCAGAGAAACAAAGCATGCACCCTGAAGTAAATAAGCAGTGGTTTTGCAGCAATTGTAAAATGTCTTTCTTCTACTTCCTTCCTAGAGTTCTGAACTTTCTTCTTGTGAGGTGACCAGAGAAAGAGGATTAGTAAAGGATTTTTTTTAAAAAGTAGGGTTGGGTTCTGTGCCAGATTTCTGGAGCACTGGAGGACACTGTACCCTTGGAGTCTGGCCCCAAATTCATATTCACGGTACTTCCTAGAACAACAGGGTGTGGCTACCTACCCTCACAGGGGCTGTATATGGGCTCTGGGTGGCCCTGCTTTACTCCATTCACTGGGCCTGTGGGTGTGAATGTGCGTGTGCGTAAGGTGAGGCTGTGGGACTGTGTGCATTTGCGTGTGGGGGGTGCCCATAGTGTGTAGGAGTGAGGGTATAAGGTGAGTGAGTATATGTGTGTGCGTGAGGCATGTGTAGTGTGAGAGGTCATGTGTGAGCACGTTAGGGTGAGTAGTGTGGGTGCAGTGGGTGTGTCATGTAAGAGTCATACATGTGAGGTATGTGTAGTGTGAGGGGTGTTGACCACTGGAGAGAGAGAGAATCTCCAGACAAAGCATCCTATCAGATGAGCAGCTCTGGGCCCTTCTGCAACTGATCATCTGAAATAAAGTGCCCATTCTGGTCTGTTTGTTATTGTGTGTCGTCAACTCGATTCCAACTCATAGTAACCCTATATGACAGAGTAGAACTGCCCCCATAACGTTTTTTAGGCCGTAATCTTTATGATGGCAGATTGCCAGGTCTTTTCTCCTGCAGAGCGCCTGGTGGGTTGGAACCTCTGACTTTTTGGTTAGCAGCTAAGCACTTAACCATTGCACCACCAGGACTCCTCGCCTTATGTCTGTACCCCAACTCCCCTGCTGTCAAGTTGTTTCTGACTCATAATGACCCTATAAGACAGAGCAGAGTTGCCCCATAGGGTTTCCAAGGCTGTCATCTTTACGGAAGCAGACTGCGACATCTTTCTCCAGTGGAGTCGCTGGTGCGTTCCAACCATCAACCTGTGGTTAGCAGCTGAGTGCTTAACCACTGCACCACCAGGGCTTCTGTCTTAGGCGTGTTGTTGCTGTTAGGTGCCGTCAAGTCAGTTCTGATTCACAGTGACCCTATGTACAACAGAATGAAATGCTGCCCAGTCCTGTACCATCTTCACAATCGTTGCTATGTCTGAGTCCATTGTTACAGTGACTGTGTCAATCCATCTCTTTGAGGGTCTTCCTCTTTTGCTGACTCTGTACCTTACCAAGCATGATGTCCTTCTCCAGGGATTGGTCCCTTCTGATACCATGTCCAAACTACCTGAAACGAAGTCTCGCCATCCTTGTTTCTAAGGAGCATTCTGGCTGTACTTCCTCCAAGATAGATTTGTTTTTCTGGCAGCACATTGTACATTCAATATTCTTCACTAACATCATAATTCAAAGCCATCAATTCTTCTCTGGTCTTTCTTATTCATTGTCCTGCCTTCACATGCATATGAGGCGACTGAAAATACGATGGCTTGGGTCAGGCGCACCTTAATCCTCAAAGTGACATCTTAAGTGTGTCGGGCCCCACAATTCCAAATCCAAAGGGCAAGGGAGTTGAGACACATTACTGATAATAGCCGAAGCCAATTACTCAGAGCCAGGGCCGTCCACTCATAGAATCAACAATCCTTGTGGCACAGGTAGGAGGCAGATCCTTTCATCTTTGTTAAAAAGGTACAAAGGGAGACTCAGAGGCGGACAGGCGCCTGTCCAAGGTCCGACAGCAGTAAGTGGCCGAACTGGGCCTGGGAGCCAGGTGAGCTTGAATTCACAGCCTGTGCCCTCCCCACTCCACGTTCTACCTTTAGGGCCCCCTTGTTCTACAGGCAATCAGGAGCTGAGAAGCTCAAGTTCACAGGCGGTGCTTCCATTATCTTAATGCTCTTATCCACTGCATCAACTCCCATACACACGCCTCTGAATTTCATTTGAGTCTATGTTCTTGTAGAAAACACAAGCCACTATAATTGAAAATGGTCTTCAAAGCACACCATGAGGCCCATTTTCCTTGCCCACTCAGTGGGAAGGTCTCTGGGAGGAGCATACGCGTAGGTGGTATACTGGTACGTATTGTTTAGGAGCATTTATAAACCAAGGGGTCTGAGCCGCCTGAAAGTGGGTGTGTAGAGCATGTACACACCTTTCACCAGCTGTTAAAGGGAGACCCGCCTGTGTCAGGGTTTCAAGATTTTTGTTTCCTGCACTGCGCTAATGTAAGTTATATTAAAAAGCCAAATGATCCCTTTAACAAATGAAAAAGAGACAAGGGTTTAGGAATGAGACTATTATAGCAAAGTGCACACTGGGCCTGCTTGTAATGGGAGTCCTGCAGCTAGACCTCGGCAGAGTGCCATGAGAACATCCCCCTCAGAGTTGTTATAAATACAAGAAACCCTAATACGTCACAATGAAAATGCATATTCCAATACAATGTGATCCCTTAATGAGGAAAACTGGAGGAGGTGTGTGTGTGCAATAGCTTTATTTATAATCGTCTAAATCCAGGTAAACTGCACACATTTAAAATTTCTGTACAAATAATGTCACCAAGAGCTACCAAACAGAGTCTATTTGGTCTGGATAATGAGACCACTTAACAGAGAAAGCCAAGGTGTGATCAAATGCTAGGCAGAGGCAGTGGGGAGGGTATAGTCCCTAAAAGCTACGGGTGACTTCTAGAATCACTCCATTTTCCCCAGGGCTTTCATGGACCTTTTTAAAACAGAAACAAGACTTTGAGGGGGGACTTTGCTTCGAGGAGGATTCACGGAAAGTCCTTTGATTTCCTCCACCGCTGTGATGTTCTCTGTGCAGTCACATCTGTAATTGTTTAAACTCTGGGTGGGAAACCGTACCTGGCTCTGTGTTGGCTTCCTGAGAAGATACCAGAAACACTGCTTTACTTGAAACAAGTTAAGGTAATACAGGGTTTTCCTTTGTTAACACTGAAGTCTTTCACTTCCGGGGGAGAACCTACTCTTTCTTCTCTCTCTCTTCTGTAAAGTAGCAAAGCATATTTCCTTCTCTCTCTAATTGGATTTTCTAAAAGGATCTGTTTCCTCTCCTCTAGCCCAGATGCTTGTGATATAGCACTGTACAAAAAGCTGCTGGCTGGTATCTTTCTTGTCTTTTTCTGCCACATTAACCCAGTAGGGGGTTTAACAGCCTGAGATTTTGAAAAGCTGTTGTCAAGTCATGAAAGCCCCAAATGCGGCTTAAATGGTTATTAGCTAGTGGGAAACGTCCCCTGCATTCTAATACCTGCATTTAAATAACAATAATAAAGAAAATAATAGCAATAATAGTAAACTCCATGCCTTCACAGCCATGATTATACCCTATCGCCCATAGACCATACAGTCTATAGCTAATTTATATAGGTTCTGGGGGTGAGGGTATGGCTTTTGGTTTGGGTGAGCATGCCTGATTTTGCAGCCGGCCACCAGGGGTCACCCAAGTCATCTAACAGCTAAACTGGAGCTTCCAAGACATTGTAGACAATTCCTTTAAACAATCCAAAGCATAGACAAAAGAGCCAAGGGGGTTCCTTGCTCTATTAAAAGCCCTGAAACACATATGTATTTGCCAAATGGAAAGGTGCAGAATTAATTGGAAGAGATATGGAATTTGTATTCCTCAGCTCCCTGGGGGGGTTTATAATTAATAAATACTTGTAAAGCATTTGATAAGTATGAAGTATCATAGATGTGCTAAAGAAAACAAGCTTTTGCAGGCATCAGTGTGTATTTGTGGTACATTCCATATCAGAGCAAAAGATGTGAAATTTAGGAATAAGAACAGCAATAATGACAATAGTACCATATAGTGACTCTATTATATGCCAGATATTTTCCCTAAATTATTGCTATTCCTCATAATAATCTATCCAGGTAGATATTATTATTATTCCCATTTCATAGTTGTTGTTTTTTTTTAGCCCAAAGCACCGTGGGATTCAGTTACTTGCCCCAAGAGGCCCAGCCAGTAAGTGGAACAGCCCAGATTTAAACCAGTCTTTAGACCCAAGTCTTCCCATCTCCAAACTGGTGTTCTTTCTACAGTCCCATTGTAAAGTCAATGTGACAAAATTTATGAATTTCCTGTGCCAAAGATTCCCTGAAGTAAACCATACCACAAAGAAAAAGACCAGTCATTTTCAAGAATAATGAAGTACAATTGTGTAGGTAATACACACACACACACACACACACACACACACACACACACACACACACACACACACACACACACGGAGTTGGCTATGGGGCATCTAAATAATGTCTAAAATAATGTCTCAAGTGTTTTTATTTCCTTATATTCAGCACTCTATAAAATGTCTACAGATGTGAAAATTATAGTAAATATGTTCTGCAACCTTAATGGCTAAACGATTACGAAGTAACTAAACAAGAGGTGGCAGGTTGCCCTGTGGCTTTATTCATCTCTTTCTGGAGAGCAGCAAAATCGTAAAGTCTTCTCTGGCACAACAGGTTTCTATGGTTACGTGAGATGTAAATATATTATATGTCTTGTGCGATGTGAAAGGACCAGCCAGGCGCTGTGTGTGCAGAGGACCCCAGCGGGGGAAGCACTCGTTGGATGGCACTCCACAGCCAGCTAAATATTTTTTTCTAGGTTTACGACAAGGTAGGAGCAGAATAAAAGCTGTTGGTGCCAGAGAGACCATCTACATAGCTCGGCGAATATATCGGCCTGTTGGCCACAAAGAAATGCAAAGAACGAAATGGCTTCTGCTTGTATGGTTCAAAATCTGGTGCTTGGTGAGCCACGGGAGGCAGAGGCTTTGTCCACCATCCCTTCTGGAAGCAGGATGGCCAACCTTCTCCCTCGGGGTAACTGCACAGAATGTACACATATCCAAATTATTCTGCTGGTGGGCTGCATTGTTTTTTGCTTTTGTTTTTTAAACTGTAAAGAAGCATAACTGGATAGTGTCTGCTGAGAAACCAAATAAGAAAAGTAGCTTCATTCCAGATAGGATAGGGTTGCAGAAGGCTACCTTTGAATCCAGGATTTACAATTTGCATCATGAGATGCATGGGATTGCAATAATCTGCGTTATTAAGACTCAGGTTGGAACACTGGAAAATCTAAATGCAAAGAGCAAGGGTAATAACAGCTTAGACTTCATCACAGAGTTCTTTCTGTTGCATGAATGGTGACACCTGTAAAGCAGTGTTGAATGTTGCCTGTTAAAGGAAATTCTGAACACCCTGAACTACGCCTGCTCCCTGCGTAACCCTGAGGTGTTTCATAGATCACCTGCCCCAACTGCACATATTCCCTGAGCCCTGGAATCTGGGAAAGCAGTTACTGGGGCCACTACTTTTCTTTTTTTCTTTTAGTGATTAGAAAAAGGAAAGGAAGGACAGGCCAAAACTTCCCAGAGAAGATAGAAGATAGCTCTTCTGAAGAGGCAGTTTTTACCCAACCAAGTGCTCATCGGTACCCTTTGGAATAAAAGTAGTGCCTGCAGCTAGGCATTTCTGCTTTTAAGGTTTTAAAGAAGACATTAAACAATTCTTCTTCTTCTTCTTTTTTTTTAATGTAAATGCGTCTCATTGCTCGTTAGCCAAAGGAATAAGCCCCTGATACGTTACTGAGTCATGGGGGATGATCTAGGTTAGGGAAATGGCAGAGGAGTCCCTTCAGGGAAAGGAAGGACATGTGTGCTGGGTTCTGGCCCTCCTGGAGAGAAAGTGAGGAGGATGGTTTCCTGCAGCTGGCTTCAGGATCTAGAAGTGTGGTGAAGGCAGGAATGGAGAGGGAGCGATGAGATGGTTCAAAGGGAAGGCTGTGGTGTCCCTGGACAGCCCTGCACACAGCAGACTACTTGCTGAAACAAGGCCTCCTCCTAATGAATAGCTTGGATTCATTGGAAGACAAGGAAATATCAGGCTGAGGCTATGCCTAAGGTCCCTCCTGGGTTTGGGACCAACTCAGTTGGCTGCTATGTGCATCAAACACAACACAAAAGCAACATCTCTGGGCTAAAATGTAGGGTTCCAAATGTGTCATTTGGATTTCATTTTAAAATCGGGGCTTGAGTCGTGTCTTTGGCCCAGATAAAAGGATGAAGAGGTCAGGGCCAAATCCAGGATGACTTAGGGGTGTTGCAAAGGACAGGGTAGTGGGGGAATGGCAATGACTTCCAACTCAATTTACCCACCACCTTGTCCCCTTTACGTAATGTGATAATCCTGATGTGCAGCCAACACCCTGCTGTGGGTTCCCCGCCAGCACATGGCTCACTTATCTGCTGCCATCTCCAATCTCCAGCTGATGTCACTCTACATTCTTGGAATGTTCCACCCTCTCTTTAGACAACCCACATCTCTCCCCACTGATAAACTCTGCTTAATATTTACCTCTCCATGAAGGCAACCTCCATGACTAATTCCAATTGGCTTGGAAAATTCAAATCCTTTCATCTATTTCTTAACTTTCAAGGATTTGATTACATAAAGTTTACGATCACTTCCAGCTCTAAAATTTTATCCATATTTTAACAGAATAGCTGAAAGAGCACCTATAGTAAAGGGAGGGTCCCTGTCTTTGAGTCCAGCATGTCGCTGGAACCACATCCTACAGCATATCTTGATTGAGCTCATGCCATTGCATCTGTTTGTTTGGACAAGTTCAGCAAGGCTGGTAGTATATGAGGGGTGGGTAAAAGCATTGATAAATCAGTGTGTTTATTACATAGTACTGAGTGACAAGAACAGTGAAAAATAGGTAATGGTTACTCTTTCATTCATTCATCAAATATGTGCCTAGCCTTTTCTTTGTGGAGACAAAATGGGGAGTAATACAGATAACGTCTCTGCTCTTTTGGAGCTATCGGTCACGGGGGAGACACAAAAGTAACACATGGCTATAATACAGGGTGACAACTGGGCAGAGGGATACTCAAAGATACACTTTGAGCCCTCGAGAAGCAATGGAACAGTTAAGGAAAGAGATGATATATAGATAGATACCACAATTATAAAGCAACTCTACATATGTGTGATATAAAATGGTACAGAATGGAACAGGCTGCAAGTGCTAAAGACTTCAAAAAAGGAAAAAGAAGTGTGGCATTGCAGAGTTAGAAAAGGCAAGCCCTTTGAAGGACACAGAGAATTTAAATGAGTGGAAAGAAAAGGAAAGAAGAAGAGTAGACCTTTGCTGAATGTCTACCATAGGTTAAGCACTATGCTAGGAACTTCCTGGACATGGTCCAGTTTTAAGGCTCACAACAACTATGTGAGATAGAGAGCATAATCCCTGTTTTACAGATGTGAAAAGTGAGTCTTTTGGATCCACACCCCATACCACATACAAAAATTAACTCAAAACGGATCAAGGACCTACATATAAGAATTAAAACCATAAAACTCTTACAAGAAAATATAGGGTAATGCTTTGGGATCTAGCTTTTGACAATGAATTCGTAGTTATGACACCAAAGGATGAGAAGCAAAATACAAAAAAGATAAAATGGACTTCATCAAAATTAAGAACTTTTGTGCATCAAAGGACTTTACCAAGAAAGTGAAGAGACAACCTACAAAATGGGAGAAAATAGTTAGTAACCATATATCTGCTATATATATATATAGAATATATACAGAACTCCTACAGCTCAACAACAAAAAGACAAACACCCCAATTTTAAAAAAGGGAAAAGGACTTAAATAAATGTATCTCCAAAGAAGATAAATACATGGCCAATAAGCACATGAAAAGATGCTTAATGTCATCAGTCATTATGGAAATGCAAGTCAAAACCACAATGAGATACTACGTCACTCCCACTAGGATGGCTATGATCAGAAAAACTGATAATAACAAGTGTTGAAAAGGATGTAGAGAAATTAGAACCTCATCCATTGATGGTAGGAATGTAAAATGGTACAGCTTCTGTGGAAAACAGTTTGGCAGTTCCTCAAAAATTAAAAATTAAATATAGAATTATCATGTGTCTTAGGCTGGGTTCTCTAGAGAAGCAAAACCAGTGAAGCACATATATATATATACATAGAGAAAGAGAGAGAGAGAGGAGAGAGATTTATCTCAAGGAAATGGTTCATGTGATTGTAGAGGCTGGAAAGTCCCAAGTCCATGGGTCAGGGGTCAGGCTGGAGGCTTCTCCTGACTCATGTAGCTGCAGGGGCTGACAAATCCAAGATTGGCAGGTCAGACAGCAGGCCACTGGCTCACAGGATGCTAAGGCCAACGAATCCCAAAATCGGCAGGTAAACTGCTAGCTGAAGTTCCAAGAACCAGAGGTCAGATGATGATGAGCTGGATCCAGGATCCAGAGTGAGAGCCTTGCTGAAACATACATTCACATACTGGAGGCAGGCCACACCCCCAAGGAAACTCCTTTCAACTGATCAGCTGCTCATAGCAGATCTCATTATGGAATTGATTACATCATTACATAACTGCCAAATTATATCATTACATAACAGCAGCCAAACTACATCATAACTGCCAAACCTCTGAGAATCATGGCTCAGCCAAGTTGACACACACCCTTAACCATCACACCATATGAGTTAGCAATTCCACTCCTATGCATATACCCCAAAGAACTGAAAGCAGAGACTCAAACAGACACTTGCACACCAATGTTCACTGCAGCATTATTTACAATAGCCAACAGGTAGAAACAACCCAAATGTCCATCAACAGATGAACGGATAAACAATATGTGGCACGTACATGGATCCCTGGTGGTGCAGTGGTTAAGAGCTTGGCTGCTAACCAAAAGGTCAGCAGTTTGAATTCACTAGCTACTCCTTGTAAACCCTATGGGGCAGTTTTACTCTGTTCAGTAGGGTCACTGTGAGTCAGAATCGATTTGATGGCAAAGGGCTTTTTTTTTTTTTGTTTGGTTGGTATATACATGCAGTGGAGTATTATTCAGCCATAAAGAGAAATGAAGTTCTGATACATTCTATGAAGTGAATGAACCTTGAAAACATCACGCAAAGTGAAGTAAGTCAGGCTTCAAAGGGTAAATAATATATGATTCCATTTATATGAAACATCTGAAACAAGAAAATACACAGAGATGATGGTTTTCACAGGATGTGGGAGGGGTAAATAGGGAGTTATTACTTAAGGAGTACTGGGATTCTGTTTAGAGTGATGAAGAACTTTTGGAAATAGTGGTGATGGTTGTACAACATAGTGAATGTGATTAATGTCACCAAATTGTACACTTAAGAGTGGTTAAAACAAATTTTCTGATATATTATTTTTTACCACAATTAAAAATTAAAAAAAAAAAAAAAGCAAGTCTAAAGAACATTAAACAACTTGCCCAAACAGCATAACTAGTAACTCGTGGTGGTAAGATTTGACTCTAAGTTTAATGCTTTTCCATATACCCACCCCTTCCCTCCCTCTTTCCTCATTATCATCATTAGGTCATGCAAGGCCTATCTATCCAACTACCCATCTGTCACCCATCCATCTATCCATCTCCTGCCACACCCAGACACCACTCACATTCCTTTTCCTCACTGGCAACCATTCCAATTAGTTTACTGTATATCCTTTTGCATGAATTTCTCCATCCACATCTGTATACATGCATTTTTAATTATGTAAATGATATTGTATAGTTCATTCTTTCTTACTTTTCCACTACGATCTATATTTTTAAGTTCCATCTGTCCATGTTGCTATTGTATATTTTCCAAAAATTTTATTATGAAAAATTAAACATATGGAAAAGCTGAAAGAATTTACAGGGAATACCCTTATGCCCAATGCCTAGATTATAGCATTAAAATTTTAGTAAAATTATCTTATTACATATCTATCCAAGTATTTTCCCTCTTTCCATTCATCAATTCATTTTGGTTTTTGGATGCATTTCAAAGTAAATTACAGGCTTCAGTTAAAGTTTCCAAAAATACTTCAGAAGGCATATTATTTGCTAAAGCCAAAAATCTGTTTAGTTTTTAACGTAAAATTTACATACAATTTTAAAAAAAATTCATAAAATGAACTGCACACATCTTAAGTGTACATTCAGTGAGTTGTGATGAAGGCATGCACTTGTATACACAACTCCTATTGAGGTACAGAACACGACTTTCACCCAGAAAGTTCCTTCATGACTCTTCTTATTCAGTCTTTGAACCTGTCATTCTAGAGGCAGTGGTGGTTCTTTCTTTTCTTCTACCATACATTAATTTTGTTCTAGAACTTCGTACCACCATTCATCTGTCACTTTGTTGTAATGTGGTGGCTTGTGTGTTGCTGGAAGCTAAGCCACAGGTATTTCAAATTCCACAAGGGTCACCCATGATGGATAGGTTTTAGTGGAGCTTCCAGACTAAGAGACTAGGAAAAAGGGGCTGGCAATCTACTTCTAAAAAAAATTGGCCAGTGAAAACCTTGTGAATAGCATCAGGACATTGTCTGATATAGTGCCAGAAGATGAGCCCCTCAGTTGGAAGGCACTCAAATATACAACTGGGGAAGGGCTGCCTCCTCAAAGTAAAGTTGACTTTAGTAACATGGATAGAGTAAAGCTTTTGCGACCTTCACTTGCTGATGTGGTATGACTCCGAATGAGAAGAAACAGCTGCAAACATCCATTGATAATTGGAACATGGAATAAGTTTGAATCTAGGAAAATTTGAAGTTGTCAAAAATGAAATGGAATGCTTGAAGATAGATATCCTAGGCATTAGTGAGCTGAAATGGACTGGTATTGGCCATTTTGAATTAGACAATCTACTATAGTATAGTAGACAATCTACTATGCCAAGAATGACAAATTGAAGAGGAATGGCATCACATTCATCATCAAAAAGAACATTTCAAGATCCATCCTGAAATACAACATTGTCAGTGATAGGATAATATCCATAGGCCTACAAGGAAGACCAGTTAATTCAACCATTATTCAAATTTACACACCAACCACTAATACCAAAGATGAAAAATAAAAGATTTTTACCAAATTCTGCAGTCTGAAATTGCTTAACATATAATCAATATGCATTGATAATTATCGCTGACTGGAATGCGAAAGCTGGAAACAAAGAATAAAAATTTAGTAGTTGGAAAATAAGACCTTAGTGAAATAAAAGACGGTGGAGATTGCATGACAGAATTTTACAAGACCAATGACCTATTCATTCGAAATACCTTTTTCAACAACATGAATGGCGACTATACATGTGGGCCTCACCAGATGGGATACACAAGAGTCAAATCGACTACATCTGTGGGAAGAGAAGACAGAGAAGCTCAGTATCATCAGTCAGAACAAGGCAAGGGGCCGATTTTGGAAAAGACTATAAATTGCTCATATGCAAGTTCAAGTTGAAGCTGAAGAAAATTAAAATGAGTCCACGAGAGCCAAAGCACAATCTTGAGTATATCTCACCTGAATTTAGAGACCATCTCAAGAATATATTTGACACATTGAACACTAAGAACCGAAGACCAGACAAATTGTGGGATGATATCAAGGACATCATACATGAATAAAGCAAAGGTCATTAAAAAGACAGGAAAGAAAGAAAAGACCAAAATGGATGTCAGAAGACTCTGAAACTTGCTCTTGAATGTAGAGTAGCTAAAGTGAACAGAAGAAATGATGAAGTAAAGGAGTGGAACAGAAGATTTCAAAGACTGCCTTGAGAAGACAAAATAAAGAATTATAATGAAATGTGCAAAGACCTTGAGTTAGAAAACCAAAAGGGAAGAACATGCTTGACATTTCTCAAGCTGAAAGAACTGAAGAAAAATTTCAAATCTCAAGTTGCAATATTGAAGGATTCTATGGGCAAATGTTGAATGAGGCAGGAAGCATAAAAGGAAGATGGAAGGAATACACAGTCTCTGTACCAAAAAGAATTGATCAACGTTCAACCATTTCAGGAGGCAGCATATGATCAAGAACCAATGGTACTGAAGGAAGAAGTCCAAGATACACTGGAGGCATTGGCAAAAAAAAAAAAAAAAAAAAAAAGGCCCCAATAATTGACAGAATACCAATTGAGATGTTTCAACAAACAGATGCAACACTGGAAGGGCTCACTCATCTGTGCCAAGAAATCTGGGGACAGCTACCAGGCAAACCGACTGGAAGAGATCCATATTTGTGCCCATTCCAAAGAACAGTGATCCAACAGAACTCAGAACTTATCAAACAATATCATTAAAATCACATACAATTAAATTTTGCCCAAGATCACTCAAAAACGGTTACAACAGTACATGGATAGAGAACTGCCAGAAATTCAAGCCAGATTCAGAAGAGGATGTGGAATGAGGGATATCATTGTTGATGTCAGATGGATCTTGGCGGAAAGCAGAGAATATCAGAAAGATGTTCACCTGTGTTTTACTGACTATGCAAAGGCATTCAGCTGTGTGGATCATAACAAATTATGTATAACATCACAAAGAATGGGAATTCCAGGACACTTAATTGTGCTCATGAGGAACCTGTACATAGACCAAGAGGCAGTCATTCAAACAGAATAAGGGGTTACTGCATGGTTTAAAATCAGGAAGGGTGTGAGTCAGGGTTGTATCCTTTCACCATACTTATTCAATCTGTATGCTGAGCAAATAATCCGAGAAGCCGGACTGTATGAAGAAGAATGCTGCGTCAGGATTGGAGGAAGACTCATTAACAACCTGCGACATGCAGATGACACAACCTTGCTTGCTGAACGCCAAGAGGACTTGAAGCACTTACTGATGAAGACCAAAGACTAACAGCTTTCAGTATGGATTACACCTCAACATAAATAAAATAAAAATCTCACAACTGTACCAATAAGCAACATCATGATAAATAGAAAAAAGATTGGAGTTGTCAAGGATTTCATTTTACTTGGATGCACAATCAATGCCCATGGAAGCAGCAGTCAAGAAATCAAATGACATACTGCGTTGGGCAAGTCTGCTACAAACCCATTGCTGTCGAGTAGATTCTGACTCATAGTGACCCCGCAGGACAGAGTAGAACTGCCCACATAGGATTTCCAAGGAGCGGCTAGTGGATATGAACTGCCGACCTTTTTGGTTAGCAGCCTGAGCTCTTAACCACTGCACCACTAGGGCTCCTTCTGCTGCAAAAGATCTCTTTAGAGTATTAAAAAGCAGTGATGTCATTTTGAGGACTAAGATGTGCCTGACCCAAGTCATGGTATTTTCAATTACTTCATATGCATGTGAAAGCTGAACAATGAATAAGGAAAAGTGAAGAAGAATTGATACATTTGAATTATGGTGTTGGTGAAGAATACTGAATATACTATGAACTGCCAGAAGAATTAACAAATCTATCTTGAGGACATACAGCCAGAAAACTGCTTAGAAGCAAGGATGGTGAGACTTTGTCTCATGTACTTTGGACATGCCATCAGAAGGGACCTGTCCTTGGAGATGGACATCATGTTTACTAGAGGGTCAGGGAAAAAGAAGAAGACCCTCAGTGAGATGGATTGACACAGTGGCTGCAACAATGGGCTCAAACTAGCAACTGTGAGGATGGTGCAGGACAGGGCAGTGTTTTATGTTGTACATAGACAGGGTCCCTATGAGTCGGAACTGATGCGACAGTACTTAATGACAACAGAATTTCATACAAATGGAATCATACAGTGTATACTCTCTGTGTAAGGCTTCTTTCAGTCAGCAAAATGTTTTGAAGATTCACCCATGTTGTTGTTTGTGTTTACAGTTTGTTGCTTTTTATTGCTGAGTATTATTTGGTTAAGAGCTCAGCTGCTAACCAAAAAGGTTGGCAGTTCAAATCCACCAGTCGCTCCTTGGAAACCCTATGGGGCAGTTCTACTCTGTCCTTTGGGGTCGCTATGAGTCGGAACCAACTTGACAGCACCTAACAACAACAACAATTTCATTATATGACTATAGCACAACCTGTTTAATCATTCTCTGTCAATAAACAAAAAACCCTATAGGACAAAGCTTCTAAGGCTTTACAGAAGGAGGCTGCCACATCTTTCTCCTGCGGAGTGGCTGGTGGGTTCAAACTGCCGACCTTTTGGTTAGCAGCCAAGTGCTTTAACCACTGCACCACCAGGGCTCCTTCTCCTGTTGATAGACACCAGAATTGTTTCCAGTTTTGAGATATTATGAATAATGTTGATAAAGTATTTTTGTAAACATATACTTTCATTTCTCTTGGGTAAATACCTAGGTGTGAAATTGCTGGGTCATACATGGGTCACCTTGAGTTGCAATCGACTCAACAGCACGAGACAACAACAGTAGGGTAGGCATATGTTTAGTTTCATAAGAAGCTATTAGAACTTTTTCTAGAGTGGTTGTATATTTATATTCACTCCAAAATAAGTTTTCCAGTTGCTCTATATCCTTACCAACATTTGTGCTGCTGTCTTTTAAATTGTGGTGAGAATGTAGCGGTATTTTTGGGTTGTTTAAATAGCACTTCCTTGATGACTAATGATGCTAAATACCTTTGATGTTCTATTGGCCATTCACATAACTTCTTTTGTGAAGTATCTGTTCAAATCTTTTTCCCATTTTTAAATTGGATTTGTGATATATTGAGTTGTAAGAGTTCTTCATATATTCTGGGTACTTTGTAAGATATATGATTTGTGGATTGCCTATTCATTTTCTTCATGATGTCTTTTGATGACTGTAAGTTTTAAACTTTGATGAAGTCTAAGTTATAAACTTTTTCTTGTATGGTTATTATTTTCTGTGACTTGTCTAACAATAAGTTAGGAAGATACTCTGCTATGTTTTCCTCTAAAAGCTTTATGATTTTACCTATTGTGTTTAAGTCTGTGATCCATCTTGAATTGAGTTTTGTGTTTGATATGAAGTTTATTTTTTCCATAAAGGTATCCAGTTCCTGCACTGTTTTTTAAAAAGCTTTTTCTTTCTCCATTGGATTTCTTTGGTATCTTTGTCAAAAATCAAATTATCATGTAAGTGTGGATCTATTTCTGGGCTCTCTATTCTGCTCCATTGATTTACTTACGAATTCTAATGCACCACACAGTCTTGGTTACTATAGCTTTATAGCAAGTCTTGGAGCCAGGTAGTTTAAATTCTCCAAACTTGTTTTTCTTTTTCCAGCTTGTACTGGATAGTCTAGGTGAAGGGTCAGCAAACATTTTTCCCCGAGGGCCAGAAAGTAAATATTGCAGGCTTGTGGACCATATGGTATATAACATAACTACTCAACTCTGCCGTTGTAGTATGAAAGCCGCCATAGACAATACACAAACCAATGGGTGTGGCTGTGATCCAGTAAAATTTTATTTATAAAGACAGCAGCTGGCCTAAAAGCCAGCTGTTCTAGGTCCTTTGCATTTCTGTATAAATTTTAGAATTAGCTCCATCAATTTGGGAATTATGATTGAGATAGTGTTCAATGTATAAATCAACTTGGGGAGAGTTGATATATTAACCTTATTGACTCTTCCAATACTGTTAATATGGAAAGGTATATTACTAACTTTTGAATGTTAAACTAACCTTGCATTCCTGGGATAAACCCTACTTGGTCATGCTGCATTTGATTTGGTAATATTTTGTTAAATATTTTTGTACCTATGTTTATAAAGGATATTGGTCTGTAATTTTCTTTTTTCTGAATATTGTTGTAAGGTTTTGGTATTAGGATTATGAGGTCCCTACGTGTTGCAAACAATTTGTGCTCAACTACTCACCTAAGGGTTGTCAGTTTGAACCCATGCAGTGGTGCTGCAGAAAAAAGGCCTGGCGATCTGCTTCCGTAAAGATTACAGCCAAGAAACCCTAAGGGGCAGTTTCACTAGGTAACACACGGGTTGCCATGTATTAGAATCTGCTCAATGGCAATGGGCTTGGTTGTGGGGTTTTGGCCTCATAATACAGTAGGAAAGTGTTTCTTCGTCTTCCGTTTTCTGAGAAAGTTTGTGTAAAATTGTGGGTTTTTTTCTTAAATATCTGACAGAATTCATCAGTGAAACCATCCAAGCCTTAAATGAGTTTTTTATTGTTGTTGTTCTTGCTAGGTTTTTGATAATAAATTCAATCTTTAAAATAGATATCGGGCAATCTAAATTTTGTTTCATCTGGTGTGTTTTGGAAAATTGCATTTTTAAAGGAAGTTTTTTTCGTTTCATTTTAGTTGTTGGATTTATTGGTATAAAGTTGTTCATCATATTCTGTTATTCTTTTTAATGCCCATAGGCTCTGCAGTGATAATGCTTTCAGTTCAAACATTCATAATTAGTGTTCTATCTCTTCTTTTCTCAGCCAGTCTTGCTAGGGGTTTATCGATAGTTCTTTTCAAAGAACTTTTAGTTTTGTTATTTTTTCTGTTCCCTATTTCAGAGATTTCTACTCTTTATTTTTATCATTTACTTCTTTCTACTTACTTCGGGTTTATTTAAGGAGCCCTGGTGGAAGTGGTTAAAGTGCTCAGCTGCTAACCAAACAGTTGGTGGTTCAAATCCACCATGCACGGGAGAAAGATGTGACAGTCTGCTTCTGTAAAGATTTACAGCCTTGGAAACCCTACGGGAGCAGTTTTACTCCGTCCTATACGGTTGCTACGAGTTGGAAGTGACTCAAGGGTAGTGGATTTTGGGGTTTATTTAGCTCTTCTTTTTTTAGTTTCTTTAGGTGTAACCTTAGGTCATTTATTTTACATCTTTTTGTTTTCTAATATAAGCATGTAAAGGTATAAATTTCTAAGTACTGCTTTAGTTATAGCCCACAAATTTTGATATGTTGATTTTCATTATAATGTTTTGGAAAGATTTTATAATTTCCCTTTTGTTTTCTTCTTTGATCCATGGATTATTTAGAAGTGTGTTAAATTTCCAGATATTTGGGTTCAAAACACACACACTGTAGTATTTTAATTCTTTTAATTTATTGAGATTTGTTTTATGGCCCAGCATATGGTATATCTTGTTTAATGTACCATGGATACTTGAAAAGAATATGTATTCTTCAGTTTTGTGATGTAGTGTTCTATAAATATGATTAAGTCAAGATGGTTGATAGTGTTTTTGTATCATCGATGTTTTACCGAGGAGCCCTGGTGGTGCAGTGAGAAAGATGTAACAGTCTGCTTCCACAAAGATTACGGCCTTGGAAACCCTATGGGGGAGTTCTACTCTGCACACATGGGGTCGCTATGAGTTGGAATCCACTGGATGGCAATGGGTTTTGGTTTATGTTTTACTGTTTTGAGTTTTTTTGTTGTCTGACTGTTCCATCAAATGCTAAAAGAACAGTATTAAAATTCCCAATTACAATTGCAGAGTTTCTATTTCTCCTTTTAATTCTATCAAAGTTTGCTTTATGTAATTTGGTAAATTAGGCAAATATACATTTGATTTTTATGTCTTTTGGATGAATTGATTCTTTTATTATTAATAAATGTACCTATTTATCTTTGGTAATACTCTGTCTTGAAGTCTATTTTATCTGGCTGAAGGACGTTTGTATGGTATATCTTTTTCCATCTATTTAATTTCAAGCTACCTGTGTTGTTGTTAGGTGCCACGGAGACGGTTTCGACTTGTGGTGACCCTGCGTACCACAGAATGAAACACTGCGCGGTCCTGTGCCATGCTCACAACTGTTGTTACGCTTGAGCCCACTCTTGCAGCCACTGTGTCAGTCCATCTCATTGACAGTCTTCCTCTTTTTCACTGACCCTGTACTTTACGAAGCATGATGTCCTTCTCCAGTGACTGATCCCTCCTGACAACATGTCCAAAGTATGTAAGACGCAGTCTCACCATCCGTGCTTTTAAGGAGCATTCTGGCTGCACTTCTTCCAAGACAGATTTATTCGTTCTTTTGGCATCCAAGTAAAATGAATTCCTTGACAACCTGTAGATATCTATAAATAACAAATGGTTTGGTTCTGTTCTTCAAATTCATTTTGACAATGTCTGTTTTCTAATTGGTGTGTTTAGTTCCTTAATATTTAATGAAAGTATCAATACGCTTGGATTTAAGTCTACCGTTTTATTTTTTTGTTTGTTCCCTGTGTTATTTTTTCCTGTTCCTAACTTTCTGCCTCCTTTTGAACTATTTGAGTATTTTTTAGAATTACATTTTAATTTATCTATTAGCTTTTTAGCTACACATTATTGTCATTTTTTAAGTGGTTGCTCTAGGGATTACAACATACACCCTTAACTTTTCAAAGTATCATTTCAAGTAAAACGAAAAAGAAAGAAAAAAGAAACTTTACTACCAATTGGTCCATCTACCACCACTTTCAAACTTTTTTGTGCAGTTGCTATATGTATTGCAGCTACACACATTAAAAAAACCATTGAACAATCTGATCTTTGTTATAGTCTTATATATTTAAAAAATTAAGGGAAAACTGCTCTTTTGTTTTTATCCATATTGTCTTAGTCATCTAGTGCTGCTCTAACAGAAATACCACAAGTGGATGGCTTTAACAAAGAGAAATTTATTCTCTCATAGTCTAGTAGGCTACAAGTCCAAATTCAGGGCACCAGCTCCAGGGGAAGGCTTTCTCTGTTGGCTCTGGAGGAAGGTCTGTGTCATGAATTTTCCCTTGGTCTTGGAGCTTCTCTGTGCGGGAACCTCAGGTGCAAAGGATGTGCTCTGCTTCTGGCACTGCTTTCTTGATGGTATGAGGTTCCCATGTGTCTCTGCTCACTTCTCTTTTATATCTCAAAAGAGATTGGCTTACGACACTATCCAATCTTACATACCTCATCAGTATAACTGCTGCTAATCCATCTTATTAGATCATAGTGATTGAATTTACAACACATAAGGAAATCACGTGAGATTTCAAAATGGTACACAATTATACAATACTGGGAATCATGAACCAGCCAAGTTGACAGATATTTTTAGGGGACACAATTCAATCCATGACACATATATTTTCCATTTCTGAGGCTCTTTATTTCTTCCTGAAGATTCAAGTTTCCACCCAGTATTTCCCTTCAGCCTACAAGAGCTTCTGCTAGCACTTTTCAGTGCAGGTCTTCTAATGGTGAATCCACTTTTTCATCTGAAAACATCTTTATTTTGCTTCACTATTGAAAGATTCTTTTGCTGTTTACTGGGTTGACGGTTTTTTCTTTCAGCATTTTAAAGATGTCATTTCACTATCTCTGTCCTCCATCATTCCTGATGAGAAATCCAGTCATTTGAAGCATTGTTCCCTTCTATGGAGTGTGCTGATTTTCTCGCTGCTTTCAAGATTTTTTCTTTATCTTGTTTACAGAAGTTTGGCTAGGATATACCAAGGCATGGATTGTTTCTTATTTATTCTGCCTGGGGTTCTCCGAGTTTCTTTAATTTCTAAATGTACATCTTTCACCAAATATGTGAATGTTTTGGATATTAATTCTTCAAATATTTTTTTTCTACCCCATTCTTTCTCTCCTTTTTCTCCTAGACTCTAATTACATGTATGTTAGACCTTCTAATATTGTCCCACAGATCTGTGAGGCTCTATGCATTTTCCAATACTTTTTCTCTCTGTTTGTAAGATTAGATACTTTCTGTTGATCTATCTTCAAGTTCATGGACTCTTTCTTCGATCACTTCCATTCTGATCTTAAGCCTCTAGTGAATTTTTAATTTTAGCTATTATATTTTTCAGTTTTAGAATTTCTACTATGTTCCTTTTAAAAGTTTCTAGTTCTTTAATTGAGATGTCTTATATTTTCATTCATTGTGAACATAGTTCATTGAGCATAGTTATTAACTGCTTTAAAATCTTTGTCTGTTACATCCAAACTCCCTGAGGGACCAAACTGCTGGGCTGAGGGCTGTGGGGACCATGGTCTCAGGGAATATCCAGCTCAATTGGCATAACATAGTTTATACAGAAAATGTTCTATATTCTACTTTGGTGAGTAGCATCTGGGGTCTTAAAAGCCTGTGAGCGGCCATTTAAGATACTCCACTGGTCTCACCCCTTCGGGAGCAAGGGAGAATGAAGAAAACTAAAGATACATGGGAAAGATTAGTCTAAAGGACTAATGGACCACAACTACCATGGCCTCCACGAGACTGAGTCCAGAACAACTAGATGGTGCCCGGCTACTACCACTGACTGCTCTGACTGGGATCACAACAGAGGGTCCCGGACGGAGCTGTAGAAAAACGTAGAACAAAATTCTAACTCACAAAAAAAGACCAGACTTACTGGCCTGACAGAGACTGGAGAAATCCCGAGAGTACGGCCCCCGGACACCCTTTTAGCTCAGTAATGAAGTCACTCCTGAGGTTTACCCTTCAGCCAAAGATTAGACAGGCTTAAAAAACAAAATGAGACTAAAGAGGGACACTAGCCCGGGGGCAAGGACTAGAAGGCAGGAGGGGACAGGAAAGCTGGTAATAGGGAACCCAAGGTTGAGAAGGGAGAGTGTTGACATGTTGTGGGGTTTTTAGCCAATGTCATAAAACAATATGTGTACTAACTGTTTAATGAGAAGCTAGTTTGTTCTATAAACCTTCATCTAAAGTACAATTTAAAAAAAGAGAGAGAGAGAGAAGACTGCGCCATGCCAAAAAAAAAAAAAACTTTGTTAATGCTAACATCTGATTCATTTCAGGGTTGGTATCAGTTAATTGTCTTTTCTCTTAAAATTGAGTCACATTTTCCTGGTTTCTCGTATGTCAAATAATTTTGCAATATATCCTGGATATTGTCAAGGTTATGATGTGCACTCTGTTATATTCCTCTAAAAAGTACTGTTTTTTTTTTTATTTCCTTTAAGCCAGCAATTAACTTGGTTGGATTCAAATGGAAAACATTTCCTATTAGGCATTCCTATTAGGTGACAATTCAAATATCACTTTAGTTCTTATATTTTTAGCTAGAATCTGTCCCATGCATTTGTGGTTTAGGGGTAAGTCAGAAATTTGGGCAGAGTTTATACAAAATATTTGGACACTCCACTCTCTCATGCTTTCCATTCTGGGATATATACCCCCTTCCTCACTTTCCAGAGGCTGGGGTTTCCCTGAAGTCTGTCATCTGGTTCTTCAGACTAGAAAGGCTGTAGTTTTTTACTGGAGCTTTAACCTATACATGTGGCCACTGACGAAGTCTGACTTTGGGCTAAAAGGCATAAAATTGGGAAACTTGCTCTGAGACATTTCCTTCTTTCACATTTTGACGTCCCTCCAGAATCTGTTGGCTTTTCTTTACTCTCCAGTGCCTTCAGGTAGCTGAGTTTCCTCTGGTTTCTCTATTTTTGTTTTGTCCAGAGTTTGTAGTTGTTATTTGCAGGACTTACGTGGTTGGAGTTGTTTTCACCACTGAAGTGGAACCACTGAAGTATCCGTTGCTGCCTAACATTCCCTGGAGGGCATCGCCCACATCTTGCTTGTCCATTCTACCAGTGATGGGTGCTCAGGCCGCTTTCAACTCCCCCCAGCATAGATAGCATGGTCCAGCACCCATTCTACCACATTTCTATGGTGTGAGGCATCTGGATTAAGAAATCACCCCAAGCTAAAGCAAAGAGGCAGGCATGTGGACCTGATATGTGAGGAGATGGAGAGAGACCAGCTCAGCTGTGGGAAGGCAGAGTGAGAGTTAAAATAGAGACGACAAAAAGAGCCGCGGTAGCCTTATCAGGGGAGAAACAGGGGCATTGTGGCTTAGGAGGGTTCTTGTGGCTGCAGAGTGGTTTGTTGGACTACAATGCAAAGAGACTGGGGTCCAGAAATCTAGCTTACTGTCCTTTTTTTTTTAAAGCCTGGACTTGATGGGATATGAACCAGGATAAGCATGGTTGGTGGGGTTGAGGATACACGTAAAAG
Organism: Dugong dugon; assembly: GCA_030035585.1. Taxonomy (NCBI): domain Eukaryota; kingdom Metazoa; phylum Chordata; class Mammalia; order Sirenia; family Dugongidae; genus Dugong; species Dugong dugon. The sequence goes on along the minus strand of CM057476.1, from coordinate 24,933,907 downwards.
AACTGAATGGGCTTATTATTTTTTCTGGGCATGAGGGAAGGGTGCAATATTTGATGGTCACTTTAAATTTAGTTTGCAAGGCTAGCTCAGGAGACTGGAGATGAACGAGTGGAAGGAAAGTACCAGAACTCCATACCTGTGGGTTTGGTGTCTTGGGAGACTGGTGGTATCACTGACAGACAAATCACAGAAAAGGATGACTTCAGGCTTGGATGGAGTTTCTAAATAACCTCCCAGGCCTCTCTAACTTCAAACCTCTCTGATTCTATGTTTCCGAGTGTGGGTTATGATCATGTTATTTAATGTTCTGATGCTTATTTGCATTACTTCTTTGCCTTCAACTTGATGGCAACATTCTGAAAGCAGGGATCAAGTTTTGACTTCTTTAAATAATGCTCCATGTTATTTTTAAGAGGGTTCAGCACTTGATTTTTTATACTCTTTGAATAACTGCTAATAATTGAGACCCATAAGTATTTCTTGGATCTTTAAATAAATCAAACATCTGTGTTATGGAGATAGTAAGAATTTCTGCTTCGGGCTCCAAATCTGGGAAGGTAGCACTACTTGGCAGAAATAGGCACAGATCTGGGTTTGAATTCCAGTTCCACCACTTTCAAGTTGTGTGACCATTGGTATATTACTTTCTCTCTCTGTACCTCAGTTTCCTCAACTGTAAAATGGGCTAACACCATCCACGTCACAAGGTTGTTGCAACATTAAATGGCTTACATAAAGCACCTAGCACTGTCTTGGCACAGAGAAGGACACTGAAATCAGTTATAAGAAGATATATTTCTTGGTATGGGTCTTCTTTAATAACCATCCATAATATTACTTTATTGCAATATTTTATTGAAGGTGAGAGGCAAAAGTATTTCTAAAATTAGAACAGATTCTATGTAAAACTCGAAATAGACAGTGGAGAATCCCTCCATAATCTCTACACTGGAGAGAAGTATAAATACAAGAGAAATCCATAGACCACCTCTAGCCTCATTCTGCCACTGATTAGCTATAAGATATAATGAAACGTACTTACTTTCGCTTCACCTCATTTTATAAACTGTAAAATGGAAATAATAATACCTGCTCTTAACTATTTTCCAGATTGTTATAAAAGTAAAACGAGACATAGAATAAAAATATTTTACTATGTAAAATATCATATATAATAATATTTTATTGTTAAATAGGCTAAATTACCCCTTCCCCCAAATAGCTTTATATTTTCAACATCAGCACTGTGTTCACAACAAGGTTGCAAAGCAGCTTTACCACAGTTATTGTCAAACACAATCCCTGCTCTCAAGAAGCAAGGAGACAGACATATCAAGAGTAAATGGGTGAGTCTCTCCCTGGAAATGTACCCAGGAAATGTAACATTGGCAACTCCAGGGAGGAGAACTGGGTGGTGAGAAAAAGGGACGGGAGAGAGACTTTTCACCATCTTCTCTTTCGAACCTTTGAATTTTGTACCATGTGCAAGTATCATATATTCGAAAATTAAAATAAAAATATAAATAAAGAAGGAGTAGGAGATACATAGAAGCCAGCTATCAGTGTGTCAATGCACCCTGTGGCACAACGGTTGCACACTCGGCTGCTCATCGAAAGGCTGGTGGTTTGAACCCACACAGCAGCTCTGCAGGAGAAAGACCTGGTGATCTGCTCCCATAAATATTACAGCCTAGAAAACCCTATGGGGCAATTCTACTCTGTCATGTGGGGTCGCTATGAGTCAAAATCAACTCAACGACACCTAACAATGCTGTGTCACAAGGAGCCCTTGGGTGGCGCAAATGGTTAAGCATTCAACTACTAACTAAAAGGTTAGCAATTCAAACCCACCTAGAGGCACCTCGGAAGAAAGGCCTGGCTATCTGCTTCTGAAAGGTCACAGCCTTGAAAACCCTATGGAGCAGTTCTACTCTACACACACAGGGTCGCCATGAGCTGGAATCGACTCTACAGCAACTAACAACAACAACCTGTCACAGCCTCGTCTGCACTTCAGAAATCAAAGGAACATGTTTCTTTCTACTAATTTTCTTTTTGTATTTATTTTTATTAACACCATGACAAAAGTGTTGTTGCTACATGCCATCAAGTCGGTTCCAACTCATAGCGACCCTACATACAACAGAATGAAACACTACCTGGTCCTAAGCCATCCTCACAATCATTGTTATTCTTGAGCCCATTGTTGTAGCCACTACGTCAATCCAACTCTTTGAAGGTCTTTCTCTTTTTCACTGACCCTCTACTTTACCAAGCATGATGTCCTTCTCCAAGCACTGGTCTCCATACTCCATGAGACAAAGTCTTGCCATCTTTGCTTGTAAGGAGCATTCTGGTTGTACTTCTTCCAAGACAGATTTGTTTGTTCTTCTGGCAGTCCATGGTATATTCAATATCCTTTGCCAACACCATAACTCAAAGGCATCAACTCTTCTTCAGTCTTCTTTATTCATTGTCTGGATTTTGCATGCATATGAGGCAATTGAAAACACCATGGCTTGGGTCAGGCATACCTTAGTCCTTTAAGTGACACCTCTGCTTTTCAACACTTTTCATTGATAAAAGTAGTTCAATTTTAATCCTAAAATGAGATATAAAGAGAGTTTGACACCATCTAGATTGTAGGCTTCCACTGCATTAGGCCCTGGCATGCCAGGTGAGTTTAAAACAGAACGGATTTTGGTTTGGACTGGGTACAGCTAAAACCTTGCTTGTCCCCGACAGTTTATCCCAAATAAGCAATTTTCTGCCAACACAATCAAAGATATTACTAGGAAATGTACATATTTTATACTTGACTTGCTCTTACAGCACTTGCTTGACCAAATCAGAATATTACTTTTCTAGTTTTCCCTAGAACTTGAAAGTAAGCTTTCCCCCTTGTATGCAAAGTATTTCTTGCTTGAAGATGGATCCTCAACATGACTTTTAATTGTCCAGTAGTTTTTTGAAATGGTTCTTTTTCCTTATAACAGACCATGTGGAATATGTAAACCAGAAGAGAATTGGGCAAAATAATCTTGAGTTCTCACTGTAGAATTTGGGACCAGGTGGTCTTTCTGAAGGGAGCCCTGGTGGCACAGTGGTAAGCACTCGGCTGCTAACCAAGAGGTAGGTGGTTTGAACCCACTAGCATCTCTGCAGGAGAAAGATGGGGCAGTCTGCTTCCGTAAAGATTTACAGCCTTGCAAACCCTATAGGGCAGTTCTACTCTGTCTACTCCCTGGGTCGCTGTGAGTTGGAATTGACTTGGTGGCAACAGGCTTTTTTTTTGGGGGGGGTTGGTCTTTCTGAAATGCAAACCTGCCTATTCCACACTCTGGCCCCTGGCTGCAGGGTGAAGCTGCCACTCTGAGGCCACCTAATGTCTGGCCCAGCCTGTTTCTGGTGATGTTCTGGTTAAAGTTCTCCCTGTACTTCAGATGCCAACAGTGCCGCCCTCTCTAAGTCTCCCTAAGCATGTCAGCTCTTCACCCCACGTCCCTGCATGCTGCTCCTTCCATCTGCCTGTCTTGCCACCTGGTCAGCTTGGCTCCTGATGAAGCTCAAGCAGCACCTCCTCCAGAAAGCCTCTCCTGGCCAAGCCCTCCCCGAGGCACAGTGGCCCCTCTGACCTAAGCAGGCCTCACAGATCTCCCCATACTTCTCTCATAATAATGAACAACAGTGACTACCTAAGGACTTCTTACGTGCCTGGCTCTGTCTACTGGTTTTTGGCCATTATCTTTTTATTGTTACAAAAACCTCATGACATTAAATTGCTTGCCAAAGTTCATGCAGCTAGTAAGTGGCAATCAGGATTGGGCATATTTGTATATATTTCCTCTACTGGACTGAGAGCTCCTTATGGCAAGAAATATATTAGCTTCATCTCTGTAACCCTGCTCCTTAGCAGAGGCCCAGGAACATAGTATGCATTTGATAAATATTTGCTGAATGAATGAATGAATGAATGTCTACTGAATTAGGCTTCTCATAAATTAGACTGATTTCAGTACCTCTTGTTATATGAAATACTGAAAATTTCAACTGTAAGAAAATAAAAGATTTAAAAATGTTGAGGGCAGGTAAACTTGGTACCCATCATAAGACGAATGCTATCCTTTGTAAAACTTACACCTGTGTGGCAGACTGTTCCTATCGGTCTGTGAGCTCCTCAAGGACAGGGAGTATGCCTTTCTTTGGCTCCTCAGGGCCCACCCAGCACAGTGACTGGCACGATGGGGATACTATGCAAAGAGTCACTGAATGTGTAAATGGATAAAAGAATGAATGGATACAAGCTTTCAAACTCTATTTGGACAAAAGGCTGACTTACTTTGAAAAACACTTCTAAAGTTATCCACTCTACTTTCATTCCAAATACTTCAAGCTGTTCTTTTAACCAGAGTTACGTTACACTAATTAACGTTTATCTCTTCTTCGCTATCTGCTTCTTATCCCACTTTGATTTAAGCAGTCTCAGATTTATCCTGGAACCCACATGCCCAAGCTATGGAGCAGTTAGGTACACCAGTTTATTCATATAATATTGACTTACGTTTAGCTCATCTGCAACCTTGGCGTTACAGCAAAAAATAATTCAGAACTTCATTATAAAAGACAAAATTCCATTTCCACCAATCCTGTTACAAATCTCAGGCAATGCCCACGTTCCAAGCATCATTTGATAGGAAAACCCCAAGACTTTGCATGAGACATGGCAAATCTTTGTAACAAGAGCTTATTCACAGTAAATGCTTGCCTCTTAAGACAGACAAATGGTGTGGTAGAAAGAGCAGTAGATTGGAGCCTGGGAATCTGGGTTCGAGTGCTGACTTTAGCTTGTGACCTTGGATAAGTCAGTTGTTTAGAGGTTCAATTTCCTTGTTTCAAAAAAGAGGATCGCTGGAGTCCTTGGGTGGCACAAACGGTTAAGTGCTGGACTACTAACCAAACCCACCCAGAGGTGCCTCCGAAGAAAGACCTGGCAGTTTGCATCTAAAAGGTCACGGCCTTGAAGACCCTATGGAGCAGTTCTACTATGTAACACATGGGGTCGCCATGAGTCAAAATTGACTGACAATAACTAACAACAACAAAAAGAGGGTCGCTATGAATAGAAACCGACTCAACAGCAACATGTTTGATTTTTCAAACAGTTGTCCTGCCTACCTCAAAGGGCCATCATATAGATTAAATGAGGGACTGTAAGTGAAGATATCTGGAAGGCGTTATTTAAAGCACCATCTATACAGTAGGTGGTATTATTATTGTTAGAGCTGGTACCTCACTGCATTCTTGGCTCCACACTCCTCTTTTCTCAGCCCCATGGGCAACGTGTTTAAACCTCTGTGGTCTCAATTTCTTTAAAATGACTTCTCTCTTTCAAATGAACTCAAACATACTGAACAGATCCAAGTCTGTTTCAAGGTTGAGCTAAAATCACCAAAGCAATTATGTAGGGAGAGTTCAGGGAATTGTATGTAAGATTAAATGATCACTTTAATGTTTGCATGGAAAATAAGAACATTCTGAGGGACTGCAGAATTATTTCTTTCATGATATGGCTTGATATGAACTAATTTCATTTCAAGAAATACCTAGGGTAATGACGGATTTATTTTTTGAACATTCTTCAAGCCAAAGCACTTTTATTTCTCAATGAGAAACAAATCTCCTTGCTTTCCTATTTAGCCATAGTGAGAGTGTTTACAGGATGTGTCAGATCACACTGACAGAGTCGCTGTACCTTTTCATCTTGTATATTTTCCCACATTTTTCTTTCCTGCATTATACTGCTGACCTCAGTGAGACTGGAGAACACACAGTACTTGGAGACAAAATGGAAGTTTCCAAAAGGGGGCGGGGAAGGCTACTGAAACTTCCAAAGGGATGGCAAAGTTCTGGAAAGGCAGTATATGAGTCATTTTCTGTTGGTCTTGTTCTCATCCTCAAACAAAATCATTTCAAAATGCAATTCTAGAGCCCCAGAAGGCATGTTGGCCCACTCTGTTTTTGAGAGGTCCTTTCTAAAGCCCACTTGGAATTCTAGTTCCACTATTTAACTAGCTGTGCAACTTTGGGCAATTCGGCTTTCTCGTATGTAAAATAAGGACCACAGTCACCACCTCCAAGATGGTTGCAAATATCTGGCAAGTTCACACACGTATGTCTGGCACAGGAAAAAATGCTCAACAGAAGCCATTTCTCTTTTCCTTGTCCAAAAAGAAGCAAGCCAAGATGTCCTAATAAAGAGGCAGTTAAAACGTGAGCATTAACCTGGCATAAGAGTACCCAGGAAGGCACCTTATGTATTTATTTGGGCGCTCATGCTGAATTAATATTATTTATTAGCAGAAGATTAAATCAGAGTTGTGTCTATCTACTGAGAAATCTTACGTGTTATGGGAAACTGAAATGGCTAATACTTTACAGAATCTGGATTCTTTTGCCTGCTGGACTCATTTTCAAAGATAAGTTGGACAAACAGATTTTCCTCCTTGCAACTTTCTTCCAACTATAATTCTCTCTCTCTTCTAAACGGAGCCATTTCTAACATTCAAAAACACCATTTTCCAAAGGCCTTACTCATTATAAGCTTGGCTGAGTTTTTATCTCAAGGTCTTAAAACTCAACATTGAACCAAAGTAGGAGTAAACAAACAAGAAGAAAAATACAATCGAGCATTAGTTTACCACTGACTGAAAGTTTGTACACACACACACACACACACACACACACACACACACACACAAATTCCCCTTGCTCTTTTTCGTTTCACTCTGGTACTGGCCCAGTTTGCTCATTCTGTGTCATTCTTGGAAATAATGGCTTTTTCTTAAACATAGCCAGACTGACTCTAGCACTGATCATAAACTTGCCTAGCTAAATCTTTAACAGAATTAGGAATAGACAGTGTCTACATGGAAAAATAAAAAGCAGGCCCATTTCATTTAGTCATTCAATGAATATCCCCTGAGTGAGAGTCAACCCTGTTCTGGATACTGTACCGAGTGTTGCTGTTGGGTGCCATCAAGTAGATTCCAACTCATAACAACCCCATAGGACAGAGTAGAACTTCCCCAAAGGGTTTCCTAGGCTGTAATCTTTACAGGACAGATGGCCAGGTCTTTTCCCCCACAGAGCCGCTGGTGGGTTCCAACGGCCGACCTTTTGGTTAGCACCCAAGCACTTAACCATGTGCTACTAGGGCTCCTCTGCACTGAGTATATGAGTATATGATGGCCAATCAGACCTAATCCCTGCTCTCAATGAGCCTCCAGTCCAGTGGGAGAGACAGACATTACAAAACCAACCGCCACATAAATAAATATTGTGATTACGGACAGTTGCAAGGTCCTGAGATTAAAAAACAAACAAACAAAAAACCATCGAAACCCACAAGAGCAAAACTATCCAGACTGGACAAATAGCTTTTTTTAAAAAAAATAAAATAAAATAACCCAAAAAGACTTTCTAAGTTCTCTACAGGAGGTAGCCCCCCATAGCATCATTCATAAACGAGCCTAAAAACAAGAAGAGACGGTTAGAAGCAGACAGGTAAAGGAAAGGAAATCAGTGCTGTGTATTCCTCAGTCCTTCCATTTAATCTTCATCAGGAAAGGCTGTCTCCAACCTTGAGGTGATAATCAATACATGATGCATACAGCTTCAACTTCATCAGTCTAAATGAATAAAAACAGATATAACTTACAGTGTGATTTGAAAGTTATCCCATGGCTATATCCTTTCATGGATAGGATATGTCAATCCAACTTCTAGTTTTAGGTGGAAGCATCCATTGTTGCTTGATCTACCTGTGAGACAAGAGGTGAGGACGCAGGACACCTCTATCAGCAACATGTGCCAGGGAGCTTTGGCACTGGGACATGAGAAGGGAACAAACAAGTGCAGGCCAGCTATTTGCCTACTGAGGGGTGGGGGTACTTGGTCCTTTCTAAAAGCAGGAATCTTTAATTAGGACTGCTTGAAAATGTCTCTAATTAACAGGAAGCGCATGCATGGGAATAACGAAAAAGACAAATCTATGATGACGACTTTGTCTTCATCAGCCAGTATGTTTTGGAAGTGACGGATCCTTAAATCAATGCTGCCTCTCTCTGCTGATCAGCAATGACTCCCTACTGTATTAGCATAAGTCTATCAAAAGCCAGGGAAGAACATCTCATTACTTCTGAAGCCTTAATGAGTCTGACGTGCTATGGGAATCAGAAGAGACTCTTGTGCAGGCCTTGAGGTCAAGTTTTATAATGTGGATGTCAGCTCAGGGTCTGTCATTAACCACCTGGTCTGGGTAAGCACACCTCTTTGAATGTCCAAGGATACTTTACTTTCATGGTACTTTACAGGGGTGGAAATGGGGAGGGAAAGGCTTGAAAAAAATAGGAAATAACTATCAAATATATGATATGACTTGTCATGTGCTTTGTTACATTGATGACCTGTTGCCATCTAGTCAATTCTGACTCATGGCAACCCCATGTGTTAGAGTAGAACTGCTCCATAAGGTTTTCTTGGCTGTAATCTTGTACAAAAGCAGACTGCCAGGCCTTTCTTTCACAGCACCACTGGGTGGGTTTGAACCGCCAACCTTTAGGTTAGTAGTAGAGCGCAAACTGCTTGTACCACACAGGGACCTTGATGACACACTAATCATACATGGATGGTGCTATACTGACTGTGTATTCAGGAGTGTGGTTTGTTCTCCTCATTCCCAGCAGCCTGTGCTTTCACTCACTCATTCATCCACACAGTCAACAAACATTCACTGAGTGTCTCTTACACACTAGGCACTATAAAGAGCTGGCAATGTGGAGATAATACAGGATCACTGCCAAGGCCTCGCTCTGGCGTTCAGGGATATTCATCATTGGGACTGAGCTTGTTTGCCCAGTTGTAATATTTAATCCTAGGTGACCAACAAGTATACAACATAGTGCTACGTGCTGTGTGCTCAGACCTCTCTAAATCCTAGTTGGGAGGTAGAGAAGGGGGAAAAGCATGGGTGGGTAGGTCAGCTCCACAGCAGGTATCCTCCGTGTCAGCCAGTCCAGTCACCTTAACATTTGCCCCCAATTTTGGCTCCTATCCATCTGTGTAAGCAATTCCTGCCTTCAAGGTGTACTGAAGGCTTAGAAAAAGCCAGGTCCTGGGGGACAAACACCAGGAGATCCCCCGCTGGTGGAAGATCAAAGTAAATGCAAACTCACAGGAATGAGCAGGTGTCAAGGCAGCAGGGGATGAGCTTACTCCTATTAGAACAGAGGGCTGGCACCAAGAAATAGAGCAGGACAGGCTGTACGGAACAATGGGGCCAGTGACAGACTTCTTCCTTCTCCTCCTTCAGTGCTCTGGCCTTCCGCTGCTCTGGAGTTTCCTAACCACACTGCTCCCTGCCGTCCAAGTGCTCCCACCCCCTCGTACCCCACAGACAATGCTGGCAGCTGAGGAGTGGCTGGGGAAGCATGAATAAGGGATCTGGAACAAGAGTTAATAAGAGGAAAGGTCTGGTATCCAACAGTGCCCTTGCTGGGTCTTCACATCATCTGGCAAGCGAGGACCCACCCTGTGGCACAGGTGCAGAAGTGTCAGCCCCTACATCTGACAAAGGACAAGGAGTCCCTGGATGGCACAAATGGTTAAGCACTGGACTACTAACCAAAATGTTGATGGTTACAACCCACTCAGTGATGCCTTAGAAGTTAGAAGTAAGGCCCGGCAATCTGTTTCTAAAAGGTTACAGCTTTGGAAAACCCTGTGGAACAGTTTTACTTTGCACACTTGGGGTCACCACAAGTTGGAATCGACTCAATAGCAACTAACAACAAACCTGCCGAAGAACAAGTGGGTGACAGTTTTCCCAGCATTGCAGTTGTTTGCTTTTTGTCTTTAGGCTGATTCTACCATCTATTGGATTATACTTCCCATGTACAATGGGAAAACTCAAAAACAAAAACCAAACCTGTTGCTGCTGCTGAGTTGATTCTGACTCATAGTGACCCTGAAGGACAAAGCAGAACTGCCCTATAGGGTTTCCAAGCCTGTAATCTTTATGGGAGCAGACTGCCACATTCCTTCTCCTGTGGAGTGGTTGGTGGGTTTGAACCACTGACATTCTGGTTAGCAGCCAAGTGCTTAACCATTGTGCCACCAGGGCTCCTTAACCTAGGTATCTCAAGAATTCTGCTATTTAAAAATTTTATGAGAAATACAAAAGGGGATTCTATTTAGGCTATCTCGGAGATCTTAAAAGAAGACAAACTATGGTGACTCTTCTTGCTAAGCTGATGAGTTACACTAAGAAGCTTACCAAAGCCTTCTGAACTCATCTTGGGCTCAGCCTTTTGGAAGGAATCCAGATTCAGTAATCAGGGACAGAAGACCGAGTCTACAGTGTGCTCCACTCATTCCTGCAACTGTGTCTCTTCAGTGCCCTAGTCCCTGATCCGCCATCATTTTTTTTTTTTCTTTTCCTCTCAAACAGCTATAGCTGAGCCTGAGGGATTCACTTTGTAGATGGTTCCTTTTGAAAGATGGCCAAGTCAGAAGTGGAAGGCCACACCAAGAAAGGATGTATAAAGACTCAGCCAGAGCAATCCTGACTTTGGATCTTGCAGAGCCTGTAGAAGACCACGATTCCTGCAGCAAAGGACACCTGATCTACCTCTCACAACCGCCAGGCATCATCTGGAAGCCCTTGGTCCCTTCTTTCCTCAATGTCCTCATGTGAGGAACCCCTCTGCCTAGGATGCTTTTTCTCCCCTTACCCTTTAGGACCCAGCTCAAATGTCGCCTCCCTGGAAGCCTCTAGAACCACCGCCTTGCCCCAAGGAGGCAGAGAGAGGTGCCGCCCTCTTCGTTCAGACCTTATCATAGCCCTTTCCATATGGTATATTAATGATTTCTTCATTTGCTGCATGCAATGTGAGTGGCGGTGAGGCCAAGAATTCCGGCTATTCTTCATGCACGTATCTCCAGGCTCAGCACCAGCCCTTGCACAGACTACGTACTCATAAAATATTTTCAAAATCGTACTACCCTAATTTAGAATGAAATTGGAAGCTCTTTGTTTTAAGGGACAAAATAAATGCCAAGAAATATTGCATCCACTTTTATCCAGAGTTCTGGAAATGATATGAGATGAGAAAAAAATATCTGACTTGTAAAATAAAACCTCACTAGTTTGGATTAGGAGCCCCGGTGGCACAGTGGTTAAGAGCTTGGCTGCTAACCAAAAGGTCAGCAGTTCAAATCCACCAGCCACTCCTTAGAAACCCCATGGGGCAATTCTACTCTGTCCTACAGGGTCACTATGAACCGGAATCGATTTGACAGCAACGGATTTGGTTTGGTTTTACTCTGGATTAGGAAGACTCATTAACAACCTGTCATATGCAGATGATATAACCTTGTTGCTGAGAGTAAAGAGGACTTGAAGCTCTTACTGATGAAGAACAAAGACCACATCCTTCAGTATGGATTACACCTCCACATAAAGAAAAGAAAAAATCCTCACAACTGGACCAATAAGCGTATCATGATAAATGGAGAAAAGATTGAAGTTGTCAAGGATTTCATTTTACTTCGATCCACAATCAACGCCCATGGAAGCAGCAGTCAAAAAATCAAACAACGTATTGCATCGGGCAAATCTGCTGCAAAAGACCTCTTTAAAGTGTTAAGAAGCAAAGATGTCACTTTGAGGAGTAAGGTATGCGTGACCCAAGCCATGGTATTTTCAGTTGCCTCATATGCATGTGAAAGCTGAACAAGGAATAAGGAAAAGTGAAGAAGAATTGATGCCTTTTGAATTATGGTCTTGGTGAAGAATACTGAATATACTATGGACTGCCAGAAGAACAAACAAATATGTCTCGGAAGTACAGCCAGAATGCTCTTTAGAAGGGAGGATGGCAGTGAGACTTTGTCTCACATACTCTGAACATGATATCAAGAGGGATCAGTCCCTAGAGAAGGACAGCATGCTTGGTAAAGTAGAGGGTCAGTGAAAAAGAGGAAGATTCTCAATGAGATGGATTGACACAGTGGCTGAAATAATGGGCTCAAATAGCAACGATTGTGAGGACAGTGGAGGACCCGGCAGCGTTTTGTTCTGTTCAATAGGGTTGGAAACCCTAGTGGCATAGTGGTTAAGAGTTCGGCTGCTGACCAAAAGGTGCTCCTTGGAAACCCTATAGGGCAGTTCTATTCTGTCCTGTAGGGTCGCTATGAGTTGGAATCAACTTGACGGCAATGGGCTTGGTTTTAGTTTTGGTACACAGGGTCACTATGAGTCAGAACCAACTCAATGGCACCTAACAATAACAACGACAGTTTGTAAGGTGCCTGGGTGGCGCAAATGGTTTCCACTCAACTACTAATCTACAAGTTGGCAGTTCGAACCCATCCAGTGGTACCATGGAAGAAAAGGCCTGGCTACTTGCTACTATAAAGATTACAGCCAAGAAAACTCTATGAAGCAGTTCTACTCTGTCACATGGGGTCACCACGAGCGAGAATTGACTCATGGCAACAGGTTCTTTTTTTTTTAGTTTGGATTAATTGAGAGGTCAGACTCAATTAGCAAAAAGCCAGAATTAGGAAATGTCTGTAAAGATAGTTTTAAACTTTCAAGTCCCTGCTGTAACTTGAACTAAGCTGACAACATAGCAGTGACATAGCAACCAGTAGAGGTGATTGGGTATCTGCTTTAAAGAACAGATACAAATAGTTTGAATCAATCTATCAATTGATCACTTACACTGATAGCTTAAATACCTCTGTCCATTTGCAATCTTGCTTTTGTGGTTCATCTGCTTAAAAACCCCTGCTTTTTTTCTATTCTTTTTTGGGGGGCGGGGATCTCTTTGAGACTGGATCACTGTATTTTTATGCGAATAACACACACCTTCTACATTTTGTATGCTAACTGCGCCCTCTTCCCACGAGGTATTTTCCCAGCCACGCTACGCTAATTTTTTTACAGCAACATGTAAAATAAAATTGGCATAGTGGCACTTATGAAAATACCTCATGGGGAGAGGGTACAGTTGTCAAACAAACCTAGCAGGAGCACATAATTTGCATAAAAATATAGTAATCATAATCCATGGTTTGTCACACCCTTTCATCACTGGTCCATGCATCGCCTACTTTCATTTATTTATTTAGTAATTTGTATGAATGTAATAATCCTCTATATAACTACCACCTAAAACAAAAGCCAGGACACTGAAAATAATGTACAAACAACCAGAGGGCAGTGGTGGATCAGTGGCAGAATTCGCACCCTCCACGTGGGTGACCCAGCTTTGATTCCCAGCTGATGCACCTCAAGCACGGCCACCACCCATCTGTCAGTGGAGACTTGCGTATTACTATGATATTGAACAGGTTTCAGCAGAGCTTCCAGGCTAAGATGGACTAAGAAGAAAGACCTGGTGATCTACTTCTGAAAATCAGTCAATGAAAACCTTATGAATCACAATCGTCCGATCTTGCCTGGCATGGGGTCGCCATGAGTTAGAGGCCAACTCAATGGCAGCTAACAACTACAACCACTTGTTTTCTCTCATCAAGCCCATTCCCTGCCTCTCCAGCTCAAGGTAAGCATCATCTGACTCCCATAGCCATCACCCCTGGCTGAACTTCCTATGTTTTTTTGTTTGTTTATTGTTGTAGTTTAAATGAAGTTTACATTTCAAGTTAGTCTCCCATATAAAAATTTATACATACATTGTTATGTGACCCTAATTGCTCTCCCCATAATGTGACCACACACTCCTCCTTTCCACCCAATTCCTCATGCCCCTTCAACCAGCTCCTAACCCTCTCTGCCTTCCCATCTCACCTCTGGACAGAAGCTTCCTGTTTAGTCTCTTGTATCTACTTGAGCTAAGAGGCACACTCCTCACAAGTATCACTTTATGTCCCACAGTCCAGTCTAATCCCTGTCTGAAGAGTTGCCCTCAGAAACTGTTTTGGTTCTGGGCTGATAGAGAATCCGGGGGCCATGCTCTGCGGGGTTCCTCCAGTCTCAGTCAGACCATTAAGTCCAAAGTGGTTGTACCATTTTACATTCCCACCAGCAGTGCATAAGTGTTCCAGTCTCTCCACAACCTCTCCAGCATAGGCTGTAATCTTAACGGAAGCAGACTGCCAAGTCTTTCTTCCACAGATTGCTGGGTGGGTTCTAACAACTGAGCGCTTAACCACTGCACTGCCAGGGCTCCTTGACACCTTTTTAATAAAGTTAAAAACAACTAAAATAAAAATATGCTCCTAAGAATAGAGATAGATGCAATAAAACATAGAAAGTTCATCAAGAAATGGTTTAAACACAGAAGAAAACATTCTTTGATGGTTACGAGGGTGGGGAAGGAGGGTGAGGGTTATTTACTAACTAAATAGTAGATAAGAATTATCTTCCCCACTACAGAGGAAGTCATCGCAACTGGACTAAACCAAAGCTAAGAAGTTTCCTGAATACAATCAAACATGTTAAGGGACAGAGTAGCAAGGGTAGGTGTCTGGGGACCATGCTTTCAGGGAACATCTAGGTCAACTGGCATAACAAAGCTTATTAAGAAAATATTCTGCATCCCACTTTGATGAGTGGCATCTGGGGTCTTACAAGCTAGTGAGCGGCCATCTAAGATGCATCAATTGGTCCCAACCCACCCGGAGCAAAGGAGAATGAGCACACCAAAGACACAAGGAAAGTATTAGCCCAAGAGACAGAAAGGGCCACATAAACCAGAGACTTCATCAGCCTGAGACCAGAAGAACTAGATGGTGCTCAGCTACCACCAATGACTTCCCTGACAGGGAACACAACAGAGAGTCCCTGATGGAGCAGGAGAAAAGTGGAGTGCAGAACTCAAATTCTAATAAAAAGACCAGACTTAATGGTCTGACTGAGACTGGAGGGACCCGGGAAGACAAAGCCCCTGGACTCTCTGTTAGCCCAGAACTGAAACCACTCCCAAAGCCAAATCTTCAGACAAAGATTAGACTGGACTATAAGACATAAAATGATACTCGTGAAGAGTGTGCTTCTTAGCTCAAGTAGATACATGAGACTAAATGGGCAGCTCCTGTCTGGAGGTAAGATGAGAAGGCAAAAAGGGACATGTGTTGAATGGACATGGGAAATTTGGGGTGGAAAGGAGGAGTGTGCTGTCACATTATAGGGAGAGCAACTAGAGTCACATAACAATGTGTGTACAAATTTTTGTATGAGAAACTAACTTGAACTGTAAACTTTCACTTAAAGCACAATTAAAAAAAAAAAGATTACAGTCTGGAAAACCCCACAGGGCATATCTGCTCTGTCACATGGGGTCTCCATGAGTTGGAATTGACTTGATGGCACCCCTTCAAAAAAAGTGTCATGCTGTAGATAGTATTTTGGGACCTACTTTTTTCATTATATTTCTAAGACTTACTTCAGGTTCACTATGGCTCATCTGTTTTGACTGCCAAATAATATTCCATTTTGTGAATACACCATTTACCCATTCACTCTCTCATTGATGGTATTGGGTTGTTTCTAGGTTTTTGCTACTGTTTACAATGCCACTCTGAACATTCTTGTTCATGCGCAAGAAATCTCTTAGATATTATGTGTAAGGTGTATACCTGGGTAAAAGGGTATGTGAATATTCAACTTTAGGGGGTAATGGCAAACTGCCTTTTGATGTAGTTATACCAGTTAACTCCCCCACCAGCCACATATAAAATAGCCTGTGGATCCATACCTCCTCTGACACTTGTATTGCTAATATTTAATAATTAGTATTTGCCACTTGTAGTCAGTCTAGAACCAAATGGAGTCATTAGCATTTATAAATTAGTATAATCTAATCAGTGTTTTAAAATAAAATGTATTTGATTACAAAATAACTTTCCCTGTAGAAAATTCAGAAATATAGGAAAACACCAAGAAGAAGAAAAAAGACATAACAGCTATAGTTGATCAAGGTTTAATATTCATTTACATGAAAGAGTGTTTCTCCCACTTGAGGGTGGTCTATGATTGCAGTTTATTTACAACCCTTTGGGAGACTGTTCAGACCTGCCTGACTAGTGGACACTGCCTGTCAGTGTTCTAGCAGTCAGCCGAGCATCCCCAAAGTGCCACTGCACACTCCCAGGTGCCAGGGAGCAACCCACCTACTACAGACTCTGGCTAAATATCAGAGTTAAAAGTCAAAGATGTGTGTTGAAATTCATAACATCTCCCTTAAGGAAGGTTCATGTTCTATACAGTGGTTTCAACCTATGCCTCTTTTGATCTGGGAGGAAAGGACTAGAAGTTCTTATTAAACGCTTAATAAAAGCAATTCTTTCATTTTTTAAATCCATTTTCAGAAACTCCTTTGTAACATTTTACTTCCTTTCAGCAGCAAGATGCCATTAAGGGGAGCAAAAACGGTCTGCAGAATAACAAGGACACCACAGCTGGGCAGAGGGTAATTGAATGACGGTGTCCCCCAAGGCATGGAGGCTCATTTTCTAGGGGCAGAGTGTATTTTATACCTGCTAGAGGAAGAGAGTCAGTAAACCAGCCCAGCAGGAACAGGGAGACTGCTCACATGGTATCTTCTGTTGACTTTTGGTTCAAATTTATGTACATCTCACTAAGGGCCAGGCCTGGGTTAAAGAAAAAACCAAACTCATTGCTGTCAAGTCGATTCTGACTCATAGTGACCCTACAGGACAGACCAGAACTGCCCCATAGGGTTTCCAAGGACGGGATGGTGGATTCAAACTGCCAACCTTTTGGTCAGCAGCTGAGCTCTTAACCACTGAGCCACTAGGGGAATGCACATCTTGGAGAGACCCCTCTGTCTGATGGGGACTGGAAGACCACGAGAGGACAAGTAGGAGCAGGGAGGTCAGAAATGAGGCATAGCAATGGTTCAGATACAGATGACAGTGATCTGCTGCACTCATGGCAGGGGAGACAGAAGTGGATGGATTCAAAATGTATTTTATAGGGAGAATCTGCATTACTTATGGACTGGAATGAGGGAGAGAAAGAATAAAGGGTGATGCTTCGGTCTTGGGCGTAAGGAACTAGCTATACGATGGCACCATGTACCAGGATGAGGATTCAGGCAGAAATGAAGAAACTCAAGAGTTGGGCTTTAGGTACCGTAGACTACCGACACCTAGAAGATGCTCAGGGAGACACGTTTAATGGGTGGCTGCACATACAGATCCAGACCCAGAGACTCCCAAGATCTGTTTAAGCTCGGAGTGGGAGTTCACAGGTATGCTTAGAGAGTGGAGAGGAAGGCACGGCAGCTGGAGCTTCTTGGTGTCCCCCAGAGACAAGAACGTCAAATAAACACTGAACGCCTTCCTAGAGCCAGGTCTCGTGATGCCAGGCTCCGAAATTTGGATTTTATTCTCTGAAAAATAAAATTACAGAAAGGGACTTTTTTTTTCCTTTTGAGTGACAGAGCTGTTTGTTTGTGGTTATTTATTTCTGATTAAAAAAGCAATATATGCTCATTGTGAAAAAAACTGAAAAGGAAGGAAAAGCATACAGAATAAAATATGAGGCATCAATAATTCTACCATCCATCCACCTATAATAACCCTTAACACTATGGCCTATTTCCTTCCAAGATTTTTTCTTACTTTTCACACAGATAATTTGTATAAATTATAAAATTATAATTATACTTTGTACAATAATTCTATATCCTAATTTTTCACTTAATTTTGTCACAAACGTGGTTATGTGATTAAAAATCTTCTGTAGATGTAATTTTATTTATTGATTACTTGTATTTTAAATGAAGGTTTACAGAGCAAATTAGTTTCTCATTAAACCATTAATACACATATTGTTTTGTGACTTTGGTTGCCAAGCCTATGACATGTCAACACTCCCCTTCTTGACCTTGGATTCCCCATTACAAGCTTTCCTGTCCCCTCCTGCCTTCTCATCCTTGCCCCTGAGCTGGTGTGCCCACTTAGTCTCATTTTGTTTTATGGGCCTGTCTAATCTTTGGCTGAAGTCACCTCAGGAGTGACTTCAGTACTGAGTTAAAAGGGTGTCCAGGGACCACGCTCTTGGGTTTCTCCAGTCTCCGTCAGACCAGTAAGTCTGGTCTTCTTTTTCATGAGTTTGAATTTTGTTCCACATATTTCTCCAGCTCTGTCTGGGACCCTCTATTGTGATCCTTGTCAGAGCAGTCAGTGGTGGTAGCTGGGCACCATCTAGTTGTGCTGGACTCAGTCTGGTGGAGGCTGTGGTACTTGTAGTCCATTAGTCCTTTGGACTAATCTTTCCCTTGCATCTTTGGTTTTCTTCATTCTCCCTTGCTCCAGACGGAGTGGAACCAGTGGAGTATCTTAGATGGCTGCTCACTAGCTTTTAAGACCCCAGATGTTACTCACCAAGGTAGGATGCAGCATATTTTCTTTATAAACTATGTTATACCAATTGAGCTAGATGTCCCCCGAGATGATGGTTCCCAGCCCTCAGCCCAGTAATTCAATCCCTCAGGGAGTTTGGATGTGTTTATGAAGCTTCCATGACCTTGCCTTAGTCAAGTCGTGCTGACTTTCCCAGTATTGTGTACTGTCTTACCCTTTACCAGTGTTACCACTTACCTATTGTCTAGTTAGTGTTTTTCCCTCCCCATCCCTCCCCTCCCTAGTAGCCATCAAAGATTGTTTCTGTGTGTAAACCTTTTCATCAGTTTTTATAATAGTGGTCTCATACAGTATTTGTCCTTTTGTGATTGACTTATTTCACTCAGCATAATGTCCTCCAGATTCATCCACGTTGTGAGATGTTTCCCAGATACATCATTGTTCTTTATTGTTATGTAGTATTCCATTGTGTGTATGTACCATAGTTTGCTTATCCATTCATCCATTGATGGACACTTAGGTTGTTTCCATCCTTTTACTATTGTGAACAATGCTGCAATGAACTTGGGTGTGCATATGTCTATTCATGCGATGGCTCTTATTTCTCTAGGATATATTCCTAGGAGTGGGATTGCTGGGTCGTATGGTATTTCTATTCTATTTCTAGCTTTTTAAGAAAGCTCCATATTGTCTTTCAAAATGGTTGTACCATTTTATATTCCCACCAGCAGTGCATAAGAGTTCTAATCTACTCGCAGTCTCTCCAACATTTGTTATTTTCTGTTTTTTTGATTCGAGCCGGTAATGTTGGGGTAAGATGGTATCTCATTGTGGTTTTGATTTGCATTTCCCTAACGGCTAGTGATCACAAGCATTTCCTCATGTGTCTGTTAGCTGCCTGAATGTCTTCGTTGGTGAAGTGTCTGTTCATATCCTTTGTCCATTTTTTAATTGGATTGTCTTTTTGTTGTAGAGGTGTTAGATTTTCCTATAGATTTTAGTGATTAGACCTTTGTCAGATTTATAGTCAATTTTTTTCCCCAGTCTGTAGGCTCTCTTTTTACTCTTGATGAGCATAGGTGTTTAATTTTTAGAGGATCCTAGTTATCTAGCTTATCTTCTGGTGTTTGTGTATTGCCAGCCATGGTTTGTGTCCTATTTATGCCGTATATTAGGGCCTCAAGCGTTGACCCTATTTTTTCTTCTATGATTTTTATAGTTTTTGGTTTTATATTTAGGTCTTTGATCCATTTTGAATTAGTTTTTGTGTATGGTGGTAGGTATGGCTCCTGTTTCTTTTTTTTTACAGATGGACATCCAGTTTTGCCAGCACCATTTGTTAAAAAGACTGTCTTTTCCCCATTTAATGGACTTTGGGTCTTTGTCAAAAATCAGGTGACTATAGGTGGATGGATTTATGTCTACGTTCTCAATTGTGTTCCACTGGTCAATATGTCTGTCATTATACCAGTACCAGGCTGTTTTGACTACCATAGCCGTGTAGTAGGTTCTGAGGTCAGGTAGTGCAAGTCCTCCTACTTTATTTTTCTTCTTCAATAGTACTTTACTTATCTGGAGCCTCTTTCCTTTCCATATCAGGTTAATGATTAGTTTTTCCATTTTGTTAAAGAATGCTGTTGGTGTTTGGATTGGGATTGCATTGTATTTGTAGATTGCTTTGAGTAGAACTGACATTTTCACAATGTTGAACGTAGACATAATTTTAATTGCAACCTAATAGTATACTGGGTAGATATAAAATAATTTGTTTGCTATTCAATTAGCATTGGATATTTAGGTTGTTTTCCATTTTTTTCTATACTAAATAGACCTATAATAAATATCTTTATGTATAAATCTTTATTCTACTTTCTAAAATGAGAATTATTGGGTAAACAGCATGAACATTTTAAAGATTTTTGATACTACTGGCAAAATTATTTTTAGAAAATCTAAACCAATTTATAAGGTGCTCTGGCGGCACTCAGCTGCTAACCAAAAGGTCAGTGGTTCAAACCCACCAGCTGCTCCACAGGAGAAAGATGTGGCAGTCTTCCTCCATAAAGATTACAGCACTGGAAACCCTATGGAGCAGTTCTACTCTGTCCTATTGGGTTGCTATAGGTCACTATGAGTCAGAATTGACTCAATGACAATGGGTTTGGTTTTTTGGTTTTAAATCAATTTATATTCTTGGTATGTGATACTGCTCATTCACTGTATCCTTACCATCATTGAATTTTATGGCATTAAAAACATTTGCTAATTTTATGGATGAAAAATAATATCTGCCATTAAAAATTTCTCAGTGTTGTCATGAAACTGTTAGGTGAGAAACCAGAGTCTCAAAAAATTCCATTCCAGTAAATTCAAAGCATGCCACTAAAGTGTTTGATTTTAGTATCATAATCAAGAACCTGAGCTTAAGCTCACAAAAAAATGAACACATTTCTAACAAGTCTTATCCAAAGCAACAGGAATAACCTTATTACTGGCAGTCTGAGCTGAGAATCGAAGCTACAGAGGGCAGCCCAACCACATGATGCTGAGTGTCTGACTGCACAGCACCCCAGAGATCCCGAAGGCCTCATCCAGGACAGAGGGGAAGGATTAACCCGGGGACACAAGCAAGTGGCAGTCCTTCTCTCTCGCCACTGATGAAGAGCTGAACTATAACCCAAGCACTGTTTTTCAATTCAAAAGGCACCTGGGAGCAGAATTACTCAACTTCTAGTAGCACATAAAAGAACTGCTTAGATGCAAGTGTTTGGAGTTAAATCATTGTGCCCAGTGAAGAGGTGGGCAGGGAAGAGTGAGTCAAAGGGTGATCTCCTTTCTCTTTATGGTGAATTTTAATCTAGACATATGAAAACTGGGATCAAATGAAATCCATATCATTTGAGGATACAGGCTGAGCCCTGTCGATGGTTGGTTTGGACTGAGATGACTTGGGTGTTGGTGTAAGGAAGATGGTGCACAGAGAAACCACCTTTGCAGGTACAAAGGTTTCAAGTGGCAGGTGCCTCACGCTGGTTACCTTTATGATTTTGTCTCAGTTCCAGCTCTGGACTGTGGCCTTTCACACTTAAAAACCTGATGTTTTCAGCATGCCCAAAGAGGCTTTGTCTCTCTAGGGCTAACTTTCATTGCCTAAGTTTACACCGAGTTGCACAAACTGGAATGCCAGTTTATTACACACATTTTTTACCTGCAAGTAGATTAACATGTGAAACCAAATGATAACCAGAAAGGTTGACCAAGAAGCATGGGACCTGAACAACAGAAGGCAGGAAGACAATCTAAGAGGTTGTCCACCCAGGGTTGCTTAAGGTTATGTGAATACTGCCTAGGGTGCCCTTCATCTAGTTTATTTCTCATCATGCTTCAGAGCTCAGCTCAAATATTCCCTCCTCAGGGAAGCCTTCTTAATTCTCATTATAGGTCTCCCTGCTCCCCACTCTGCTTACACATTCTCGTTACACCCAGAAATTTTAAGCACTTATTACGGTTTTCATTAAAAGACTGTGTAGACTCTGTTGACTATCTGTCAGGTCCATAAGAGCACAGAGTATGTTAGTCTTGTTCATCACGTCAACCCCAGTCTCTAGCAGAGTGCCTTGTACACAGTAGACACTCAAATACTAGTGGGAGGGAGGGAAGGTGGGAGGATAAGAGAACATGATGACCTCATGTCCACTGAAGGAACAGCCTTACCAGTGGAACTTCAAGATGCTTTGCCAAGATTCTCTCTTCCATTGACAGTGACAAAAATGGGTACTACCAAGTCTGCCTTGTCTTTTTGTGCTTCTATTGCTGGCCAACCATTCCCTTCTAAGTCCTCCTTTGCATATGCAATACTTTCGCTAAGGTTACAGTCTAATCACACTGGTCTGAGGGCCTTTCTGTCTCTTGAAGCAGCTTTGCATGCCCCTATCTAATCTATTTTATAGTCATCTACATTTTAAATCACAGAGGGAAGACTTACTTACAAGTGTCTGGGTTGACACATTGTCAAGCTCCTGTAACTGCCATACCACCACCTAGAGTTAAGGATGGGGATGCTCCAGGATGCACAGCAGTTATCAGAGAAATAAGGCAAGAATGTGTGCGTGTTGCTGATTCCTGTTCATACTTCATAAAAACAGAAGCTAGGGATGACATTCTTATATGAGTTGGCTATTTTCTCAAAATATGGTATTAACTTTGATAATTAAAAACAGAACGAGTGCTGGCCTGGGAGTCTGGGTGAGATGTTTTTGATCCTGGCTCTGCCACTAATGTGGCTGTCAGCAAGTCCCATGTCAGTGTTGGCTTCTGTTAAATGAGAGGTGGGACCAGATAACCACTTCAGCCTCTTTCAATCTTGGCATTACATGATCCAGTGATTGTTTTTCACCTAAGAACCCCTCCCCAACTTTATAAGCACTCCCAAGATCAGGCCAGCTGCTGGCAGGGACCACCACACACTCAGAAGTCTGGGTTCAGCATCCCTTAAGAAATCATAGCAACACCTCAGGATTTTCCTGATTACAAACGATACCATTCAGGAGATAAGCAGATGTTCTTAGGACTTGACATCAGCTAACACAACAGATTCTCTGACAAACAGATATTCTCGACACTTATTAACCACTGGGTGGAGGACTGAGATGCCTGGGAAATCTGCTTATGCTCCAAGGTACCCTCTTCTCTCAATTTTCCCCAGAAGAAGGACATTTTCGGAAATTATCTCCTATATGTAAAATAGTCAACCATACATGATAAAATGTAGACTGTTTTCATAAGCTTATAACTTTTGCAAAAAGCAGTTCCCTTCTCTATTCTTGATATTTGAGACCTCAACTTCCTTCATCTCAACCCCCCAATGCACAGATCTGTGCCTATATCCAGTCACTAGTGCTAAATTAGTCTCTCAAACATGTGCTCAACTTTAGTATGAATCTGTTTACAACCAAAAACTAATCTCAGTCTTAATTAATCGGTATATTAAATTCAAAATCATGCTTATGTTTAAAAGTCTATGAACCTCCTTAAAGAACGGGCATCTTTGATGAGGCCCTTTCCTGTCTGAAGGGAAATTACCAGAAATCATAAAGACAGTCCACTACGGGGCTTGCACCCCAGAGATACGAATCCGTTTTGGCTGCAGGAACTGTGGATACACTGAGCACAAGTGTGTATATCAAAATATTTCTCCTATTAGCTCAAATAGAATACTCATTTAAAAAAAAAAAAAAACCCTCCTAGATAGTATCTAAAGATAGACTTGGGAACGTTTACTACCTGGAGTAGTAAGACTCCACCCCTAGGGCCTCCCGGACACTGGCGATGTGCTGCTCCAGGGCTGAGCTGGTTGCTGCAGGAAGGGTTGCACTGCTGCCGACCTGGAAGTCACTGGAGTTTTCCACTGTGTTATCACCCAGATAGTGCTCATGAAACTTGAGAATTCCTGAAACACGACAGGCACAGCCAACATTACACACAGTTGGGGCGCAGGGGCACAGGGGAGGGCTGGGGGCGGGAGTGCTAATGCTATAGGACTTCTTGACAAGCATGCCATTCCCATGTGAAGAAACCTTGAAACACAAGGTCTCAAGAGTGCTTCCAGAAGCTTCGTCAGAATCTTTTTCACAGTTTTTACCATTAGGTTTGGTGCTTGAAACCAGAGAGCTCAAGATTCAGCTTTTGCTTTTGGCGATACATCCAGAAGCTTCTGGAATTGTGACCACTTCATATATATTTCAAAACAGATGCTTCTCGGAAGCACCAAGTAGGGAAAGCCTCCTTTCAGGAACTGTGCATTAGTATGCCAAGATATTCTTGCAGACATAGAAATCCTGAACAAAAATATAGTTAGCCAACTGGAAACTGTGTTACTTGAAGACCTTTCATTTCAAAAAAAAGTAAATCAAAATAAATATGTAGTTTAAAGGCCAGATAACATTTTAAACCATTTTTAAATAAGACTAACTAGTCAAAGATCATTAATGGATTAAGGGAGCAAAAAACTGACGGCTGGATGAAACAGAGGTTCACTGCCAACAAACATCAGACATATTCTCAAATGGAAATGATGTATGTCAGCCCTGGAAAATGCTGGTCCTCTCTGACTGGATTACAGCCCCAGCGAAAGCTTTAGAGGCTCATTAAGAGCAAAGAGGAATGGAAAGAGAAACAGTAGGCACCTCATTATACATAGCTCATTATTACAGGGATATGGATACACCACCTGTCAAGTCATGTCCCCGAAACATAACAACCACAGAGAGAAAAAGCTTGATACCTCCCAGTTACCAACCTTGTCCTCACGGTAGTCTGCGCCATATCTGGGAGCTGTGATAGTGATATACAAGCATTCCACTGTGGCGACCATTAACTAAGTCCCCACGAAGGTCATGATTTAAAACCTTTAGCATAAAAAGGTGGGAGCTAAGAGTATTCTTTGTGAGAGAGCCCATAAAGAACATGAAATTAAGGGGGAAATGATTATAACAAATAAGTCAGAGGCAGAGAATGTAGAGCTGTGAGTGCTCAGAACCTAAGAAGCATCTGGGAGCCGTCAACCAGCTGTCACTTTTTTTCTTTTTAAATGAAAGGGACAGAAACATAATCAAGAAAATCTTGTCAATTCTCTCTGGCAGTTGAACTTTGTACAATTGGCTTACAGATAGTCAAGAAGCCCGTTCTTCAAGATTCCCAATTATCAGATCCACTTCCCCAGTAAACTGTAATTGGAGCTGGTGTGTCTCCAAACATGGCAAAGCCATCAGCATTTTATTATGCAAAAAATATGGCCTTCACAGCTAATTAGTGGGTCTGAATTTAGTGAAATGTTACAGCCTGAACATTTAATGCCAAAGTAATCGAAGGGGATTTTTACATCTAAACTAGATTTATAACAGAACTGGTTAAAAATGGTTTCTGCTAAAGCCAGAAATTTCAAGCATAAGACTTCATTTAAATACTGATAGAATGGCTATTATCATTTTAGTCTCTTTAACTTTACCATGACAAGGATCACGATTATGAAATCATACCCAGAAAGAACTCTTTAGGGCTTGCCATCGTCACTTTATTAGTTAATGAACAACAGCTGCCTACAAATAGGGCTGCTAGTGAAATTAATCCTCCTGCTCTTAGTCTTCCTTGATAAATGCTTCCACACTCACCAGTGAGGCGCAGAGATTTCTTGAGGGACTGAAAGCTGGGCTACCTTATTAACTGAGTTCCTGCCTATGGAACATCCACCGTGGCTGAGGTGTTGTGGAAACCAGTGCCAGCTCCTTTGTCTGATCTATGATAATGCACCTCTTCCACCTCTATTCATTAGCAGTTCACAGATCTGGTATCTTAACTGCCCTGTTCCCACAGACAGAGATCTCACCTGCCCCGGGAGCAAGCAGCCAGCTGTACAGGTAGCCTGCGGCCAGGGAGTAGTAGAGCACTAGGCCCCTCTGGCCATTAACCATCTCTAAGATTTGATCAATGGTGACCGGGGAGTAGGGGTCAGAGTCCTGTTGTCCTGTTTGTCGCTCCACCAGAAGGTCAGCAAATGCCCTTGTCCTTCCTCTCTCTGCCACGGCCAGGGCTTCATCGTGATGGCCTAGGAGACACAGGGATAGACCAAAGGCCACGTGAGTGTGCCAACTCAGGACAGAGGACAGCAGGTACAGAGATCATGAGAGAAACCTCACTGCTGCCACACTCCTAAGTGTGACATGTCCCAGTCCCTCTGTTTAATATTCAACAACCTGTCTCAGATGAGGGTGCAGTGTGCAGTCTTACAAAACCCACATTTTCAGATCCAACAGGACAGACTCCATGCACCCCTGAGCCATCGGGCATTCCTCTTGTCTACAGCCAGCACCACGAGAGAGCTGACTTGGTTTGGAGCCCTCCTCCTGAGCCTGTCTCTATTCCCCATCCTGGGCTGCTCCCTGACCTGGCCTCTGACCCTCATAACCCCTTTCCCTTGGCTCGTAGGGCCTGACACTTTGCACTACTTCTTTCGTTACCTCACTCCCCTGATCTACTTGGATTCTCACTCGGCATGGACAGATGGGAGCTACATGATGTGTCTCCTGGCCATCTTTTCAGTCCCTCTGCAATGCAGCCCTTCCGTGTGTCACACTCTCCAGCCCACCCTCTCCACATTTCCCCCACCCACACCTCTGTGTGTTTATACACACGCTGGCCTGCCGCTGGTGTGCCCTTTCCCCTTTCACTGACTGGCAAGCTTTGCCTCAGCCTTTCAATTCAATTTCAAATCCCACTTCCCCTAAGAAACACGTCAGGAATCTAGTTTAGAAGCTGATGCACAAATATAAAAGCACAAAAAATACAAAACCACTGGGTTTAAAGTCAGGATTGCATGTAAGTGCCGAAGGAATGCAATGCAGAAGGTTAATCCGTTTGCTTGTGTGATAAATAGAAGTACGGAAGAGGTGCTAGAACTGGGGTCAAATTTGGGGCGGTGGGGGCAGAGGCAGGGGTGGGATGCTGCAGCTCCACCAGCACTTCAAGGGCGCCTGGCTTCCCTGCAGCTCGGGTTTCAGGAGAAAGTGAGGATTTCTAGGTGTGTATGCAAATGTCTCCTTTTACACTATTAAGTTATTAACTGAAACAGCAGGGACCATCTCTATGCACATTAGAAAATTGGCCCCCAAGTGCTAGACAGACTTAACACTGTGATTAGAATAGATAATAAATTGTAATATCAGGCAATGAACACATTTAATAGATACATTTTTCAAGGGGAAGCTGGAATATTCACGTACATACGGCAAAAGACAGGTTATTGAATAGGCCTCACCATCCACCTTCAAAGACATTGTTAGTTACAGAGCGCCTCCTCAAGCCAGGCTCTGGGTCAGGGACAATGGTCTGGAGAGACAGGTAGGCCCGGGAAGAGGTGTAGGACGGGGAGCTGCAAGGGGGTGGCTGTGAGAGTGGAGGCCCAGGTGAGGGAAGATGGCACGCTGTGCCGGTGCAATGGAGCACAGACAGAGCCGCCATCACACAGGCTTGGGAGGGTTATCACAGACGATGTCCCAACCCAGGGGGCGGACTGGCTAGTAAACACATTTACTAGACAGCAGCATGGACAGATGTGCAGCTGAGGAAATAGAGAAGAGGCCAGGTGTCTTCTCGGGTATTCCCCCTTAGTCAGGGAGAGCTGATGGTCTCCTGCTCGCTTCCTTCTCCCTACTAACACCTGGCTTAAGCACCCCTGTCTCCGGCTCACCTCCTCTGCCTCCTGGGTCTGCCTGCTGAGCCGTTTTGCTTCCACAGCATCTGAGCTTACTCTACCCTAGCACCAATCACGCTGTTCTAGACTCATTGATCTATGTCTCTCCATAGGCTCAGAGCTTCCTGAGGTCAGGAGCCAGGTCTTCCTGACTTCAAATCCCCAGGGTCAGCGTTCAGCACACAGCAGGTGCTCTGGAGATATTTGTTGAACAAACAAACAAATGTTCAATGACTGGATTGTGGTTGTGGCTTCCCAGTCTGTTGTAATGAGTCCTATCTCATCACTGCAACCATTGAGCAACTTACACACCGAGGTGCACATGTACACACAAACCAGAACCCCAGTTGGTCTCACCAAGGCTGACCAGCACCCGCTGCAAGGCCTGGTAGGAGGATGTCTGCAGGTCGAAGAGGGAGAGTTTGTAGTCTGTGCTCAGCTGCGCCTCGTGCCGGATTGTTTCAAACAAGGCCGATGCCCTGTAGAGCTGCACGCAGGGAACAAAGAAGGCCACCCGTTATCCGTAAACCTATGTCCAGTTGCTTACAGACTAGACACAACTTTTGCTCACATCTTGATGCACAACCTAAAGACTGTTTACAAAAGGTTTGAAAAGATTAATCTTTATTTCCAGGTGGGTCCTTGTGGATCTGAAAAGATCATACTCTGCAAGTTATAGTTTATGTAGTCAGTTTTTGACAGATACGGGTATCTAAAAGACAGAGGTTATAGACTTATGGCTTGAAAGATGGATTTAAGTAAAAATTTAAGCTATTAATCCAACCAAGTGCTAACTTTGACAAGAACAAAAAAGCCATCAAATGACCATTGTTTACCAGTCCAGATCTCGCTACACCTGAGGATTAGAGTTGGACCTGGTGTGGTGGAGGCACTTGGAAATGGGTGAGGCTGGGGGAAAGGAGACTGGAAGCTGCTCTCAGGAGAGGAAGCTCTTCGTCACAGGCAGCTCAGTGCTGTGGAGCCAAATCATACACAGCCCTCCACTGCAGTGCTCAGTTCTTCACTGGAAAAGTTTCACAGGAGCCCTGGCCACACTAGAAACCACAACACCACGTCCACAGGTACCCTCGGGACTGGACGCTTGACATTCCTGATGGTGACACTGCCCTGCTGCACTAACTGGCTTCTCCATCAGTGAGCCCACCAGACTGTTCTGATTGAGACTTCTATGCTGGAAAGCACAGTGTCCAATTCTAAGCTTATGCAAATTAAAAAAAAATAATAATTCTAAGACTAAGAGACTTAGATTAAGATCGAGGAATCTATTCCTAGCTCTGCCACTAATCTGCTGTTTGACTTTTGGCAAGACTCAGAGTTTTAGTTTCTTCATCTCTAAAAAGGGCATGGTTAGCTTTCTACATTAGAGGGTTAAATTTCGCAAATTGCCTCTAATGGCTTAAAAAGTACAGTAAGATACTATAACTTTCCAGCATGCTACGGAACGAATTCAGTCATATTACATCTTAAAGTCTTGTGAGCCAGGAGAGGAGCTTTGATTTACTTCTCCTTGTTCCCCCTTTGCCTAGCACAATGTCCTCTGCAGTAATTACTCACACACTGGCTAAATGGATGAGTATGTAATTTTAGATGTAGCCACCTCAGAACTCCTCCACCCTAACAGAGCAAGCCTGTAACTCCAGGTATCTTTCTTATCTCCAGAACTAGCATGCTAATGGACTTCAACTATTTGTACACATGCAGGAAGATGAACTTACTGAGAAAGAAAACTAGAGAAGGAGGTAGGAAGGCGGGGAGAGAAAGAGAATGAAATGGGGGAGCTATGTCTATTGATATAACTAGAAATCTACAAGAACATTAAATGCAATAATTATGAATTCTTGGATTGCTTCCATCATAAAATGCATGTTACTTCATATTAAGGTTTAATGAGCAACAGCGGCGCATAACACAAGAATTCCAAAGAAATTTTTGAGAAATCTGTTACACGAGTAAGCAAGAATCTACTTAGGTTTAGAACTTCTGGGCTGGCACTGGCTGGAAATCCTGTACATCAGCCCAAGGGTGGAGAGTGGCACCCTCTGACAAATGTCATCACCACTAGGACAGTAATCCCAAGTTCTTCCCTGCTTTTGGAAACAACATCCATTTGGGTCAGGGGTTCTCCTGCTCACCTGATGCTGGGCCTCCTCCAGATTTCCACTAGCCCAAAGAGAGAGGCCAAGCCCGTGGCGGATTTTGGCCTCATCTTCTCTTCGGCCCAGTTGCTCAGCTAGCCTTAGACCTGAAACCAGACAGAGAAATTTTGAGGAAACACAGAAGATAGACATTCCACCATGCCAAGGAGGCCTGCAGGGTCATTCTGCTTCAGGTAGATGTAAAGAATGTTCACAACACAGCCAGATAAAATGCAGGACAAGAGCTGAGTCAGCCAGGCAGAGAAAGCATTCTCTTCAATTTCTGTGTTGGTAGCAACCTTTCCAGGCCACTCTAAGACAGCCCGGCAAGAGCTCAGAGATAGCTATCAGCAGGAGACAGGTTTGCAGGGCAGGCAAAAACTCGGAAACAAATGGAACCTGACCTGGCCACCCTCTCTGTTGGGAAACACTTAGCTTTGCAAATGAAAACTCCT
Organism: Dugong dugon; assembly: GCA_030035585.1. Classification (NCBI taxonomy): domain Eukaryota; kingdom Metazoa; phylum Chordata; class Mammalia; order Sirenia; family Dugongidae; genus Dugong; species Dugong dugon. Next base: position 24,903,632 of record CM057476.1, on the reverse strand, counting down.
GGCCTATAAATTTATCAAACCTGATTCTCTGGCTGGTAAAATCATTTCCTGACAGTTCCACAGTGCAGAAGCCAAGATAATACAATAAAACCTGCAAAAGCCAGAATCTGTATAAGGCAGAAACCTGTCGGAAAAGGAAAACTCAAATACTTTCCACTAAAATGAGTGATAGAAAAGTGGTAAAACTGTACCTTGTCAAAGGCAGAAAACTTTCGAGACCCGGAAAAATAAGGCAGTCCCATCAAGTTTCAGCTCTCACAGGTTTAACTGTATTTTCCTTCCTCATCACATGTGCACAGCAGCCAGTCAGTGTTGGTGGAGGGCACACATGCTGTCCTCCGGAAAGCAGAACACTCGCACCGCCTGACCCTGCCTTCACAGGGAGGCTACTGATGCAGCTCCTGTCCAATCTGCTTTTCCTTTGAGTCAGAGGCTTTGATGTGCCTCTGTGGGTTGCAAAGCAAGTGCTATTATGAGTCAAAGCCTTACATGAGTCTGTCCTCATTCTAATGGCCTTCAGATAGGCACCTGCTGTTTGGGTCACTTACCCACAGCAAGCTTCTGGATTTTGCGACACTAGCAACCTCCAGGGTTTTGCAGGAGCCAAATCTGAGGGCAACCACTTATTGCACTGAGCACTAAGACATCCTCAGCATCACCTCCCCTTCATTGTCGTTCTCTCTGCTCATAGAAGGAAGCTTGTGCAGAAAGGCAGCATGCGTGTTCCTACGCACAACCGAACACACAAAGAAAGGGCCTCCTTCTTCTAATCTCATTCACGGTGGACAGGACCCTGCCTCTGAGCATGCTGGGCCCGTGCAGTTTCAGACTCTGGAAAAGGAACTGAGTCAGTAGAGAGCATAATAAAAGCAATACTCAGGTCCAAGCTCATGAAATAAGATTTTAAAAATGTACATAACTCAGAAAACTTAGAAATAGCATTTTAATTTTAAATCATGTCACTGAGTAACAAAAATAATACTTGCAAATTATTTATATTTTTAAATACCTCACAGAAAAGGAACACAAATGAAAGAAGATGGTTCTTGGGGGAAAACCCAGGAGGATACTGGTTGTTTTAACCTTCAACAAGGTAACCACATTAATTCTCCAAAACAGATGACCCTGCTATTTGGGGTAAGTGGATTAGGAAGAAAACCTGGTGAGGGGAGCCCCCTTGGGATGTCTGCTCTGCGTGAGCAGAGACTTCGCTTTGCTTCCTGTCTCCTCACACCCAGGACACTCCCCGGCCAAGTCAGAGGTTCAACAGTGAACAGTTAAAAGCCCACTGAACAGACATGGCATCTGCCCTGCCCTAGCTTCTATCCACTTCCACCTCTTAGGAATCTGATCCACCTATCCAGCTCTTCTGGAGCCTGGTTTGCCAGTAACTGGTTGCATGTTGTTGTTGTTAGTTGCCATGGAGTTGATTCTGACTCCTGGCAACCCCATGTGTGCAGAGTAGAACTGTGCTTCATAGGGGTTTCAAGGCTGTGACCTTTCAGAAGCAGATCACCAGGCCTTTCTTCTGAGGCACCTCCGGGTGCCTAGTCGAACCACCTTTCGACTAGCAGTTGAGTGCTTAACTATTTGTGCCACCCATGGTCTCCTCTCTTCATTGGAAAAAAAGAGAGAAAGCTGAATAACACAGGTAGTTCTAACCAGGGGTGTCCATCTGAATCACCTGGAACACCTGTTCTAAAGACTCAGACTGGGCACCACCCATGAGGCTCTGTAGGACTCTGTGGCACAGGGGCGGGGCCCATGCTGATATGTAGGCCCATCTGAAAGCCAAGAGAGACAGCACTGGGTGGCTTCTGACTGAACCGTTCTGTCATTGCAAGTGACTGCAGACCCAACTCAGAGCACTGGAAAGGGCCTGCCAGGTGTCCTGCTCCAGGCTCCTGAGAAGAGGAAGCGGGCATGGCCCACGAGAGAAGGCATGAGAGAAGGCATCTGCCCATGGAGAGAGACACTACAAATCAGATTTTAGATCGCTGCAAAACTTCAAAGAATAAGAAACAATAAAAAGGAACTCCAGAGTTTTCAATAAGTATAGAACTATGTTACAATGTCTCAAGCAAAGCAGCTATTTCCTGGAAACAGTATTGCAGGAACTGCAAAAGAACACAGCTGAGAGGTTGTCCTATGCTGGGCCTGAGTTTAATACTTTTCACCAATTCAACTGAAAATCACCCCTAGTCTGTTGGAATTTTACCACAGTCAAATTTCAGGAAACTGAAAGCCAACACTCATGTCTGATGCATTGAGGTAGAGCCCAGCCCAGAGAGAGGAGAAGCCAGATGAGGTCTGGGAAGTGGCTTCTGGCCTCTCAGTAACATCTCAGCCTACAGGCCAGTCATTCCTGGTTTGTGCAAAGGAAACACTGACCCATCAGCTCCTCACCCACTCTCCACCTTGCTTCCTGCTCCTATGTCCCCCACTTCCCACTTGAGGCACAAGGAGTAGTAAAGGATATAATCGCCCCGACCTTGCTCTGTTCTTTTGAGGTTAGGGTCCTGCATGGTTCCTGGGGTCAGAGAGCCCAGACTGAGCCCCACTCCGCCACTGACTGACTGCATGGCCCCAGACAAATCACTGTACTTCTCTGAGCCTCAGTTGACTGAACTGCAAAATGGGGAAAAAAGATACACCTCTCAAGGTTATTATGAGAATTTAAGATTAAATCAATTCTATCTGCAAAGTTCCTTGGAAACTATAAATGAGAGTTTTTGCTTGAATCAGCCCCATTTCCTCTCACGGGTGAGCTGACAGTCAGCCTCTCCATCCTTCTTCCCTTCCAGTGTGGAGGATCCAATGGGCATGTCTGAGTAGAAGTGCTTTCAGGAGCAAAAGGCCCCACACAACATGAAGAGGTGGAGGATGAATGCATTGCTGTAGGGACTTCTGCTTCCGGGGAAGGAAACTTCAAAGGACTACCTGCCCCCAGGTAACTGCATGGCAGAGGAGCAGCCAGCTCCTGGGTCAGCCTGGAACAAGACTTCACCGTGGCACCAACCCAAGCACTTTGGGCGATCAACCCTGGGGAGGAAGCCAGCTCTACTACTTAGACCGAGGCCTCCGGATCAGACCTCTACTACCCTATCAGAATGGCTTTTTATATCGTTTTGATAATTTAGATATCTTCTGGAGGGCTAACTGGGCTTGGAGCAGATTTCATTTTCCTCTGATTTGGGCCCTGAATCTTACATGATTAGCTCTTCCTTGATTCATCTGTGTGAGAATGTATTGTTTACCCAGCAGAGGGCGGAGAGAAACAAGGAAGGTATCAGCTTCTTGTGCAGCTGGCTGGCAGTAGACACTATCACAGAGAGAGTAAGCCAGCCTGGGTCCAGACAGAGCTAGGTAATGCATTCTGGACAATGAAACACCATAGCGCTAGCTATGGTGGGGGCACCATGGTTTTGGAGTTCAACTGCCAGTGTGGTCTCAGAGATACTCCTCAGTCCAACTCAAACTTGCATGCTTACTTCTGAGTGGACCTGAACTCGATTTTGAGTAGACTGAGGGCCCACAAGAGGCGTTTTGACCTACCTTCCTGTAAGTACATGACTGCCTGTGAATAGTTCTGCAAGGCATGATGGGTCCTCCCAAGGCTGCTGTATGATACTGTCTTAGCCACCAAGTCATTCATTTGGGCAGCGATGCTCAGGTGCTGCTCTTGATAGACCACAGCCCTCTCAAAGGTCCCCAGCGATTCATACGTCAGGCCCAGGTTCCCATAGGCTCGGCCCTGGCATGTGGGGTTGTTGGTTTCCTCTGCTATCTGCAGGTCAAGCTGGTGGTACTGGAGGGCTGAGTCATACTCCCCCATCTGCTGGTAAACGCCCCCCAGGCCACAGGCCGCATCACTCTCCAGGGCTCGGTCTTTCATCTCTCTGGCAATGTTCAGCTGGCGTTCCAGGCAGGAAATGGCTTGTTCGTAATTCCCTAATTGGCTGTGCAGACTGCCCAGCTCTCCGTAGGCCTGGGCTTTATTGAAGGCCTCCCCGAGCTCATGGGCAACCACGAGCCTCTTTTCAAAGCACACAAGGGCTTGCTGCAAGCTCCCCATCGCCCTGTGGGGATGTAGACAGAGAAGCAATATTATTTCGTGCAGGTGCAGACATGCTAAAACCCCTGAGAAAATGAAAAGCATTTGTCACTGTCACTTACTATAGAAGCTCTTAACTCCTCTTCTAGCTAAAATCTATCATGTGCCCTCAGAGTGAGATGCAGGGGAATTTCATAATCTGGGAAGCAATTCAAAAAGCATCCCTTAGTGACCTTCCCAAGAGCCTGAGAGTCAATGGGATCTACACCCCAGAGGAAACATAAAATATATTAATAGGCACAATGATAGCAAGTGAGCTGTTTGGTTCTTCGGGCCTCCCAATTTCCACTACCACTTAGACGATTTTTTTGAAATCACTTTACAATGACTGTAAATCTTTCACCCCATGCTTCTCCAAGCACTCTGTGGGTGATAATTTAGTTTGCCCCTTGCCCTGCCTCCACTCCTGGAGCCCTCATCCCCTTCCTGTCTGGAGAGGCCATATATCCTGCAGACACACAGGGGCAGAGAGACACCTTCTTGGGTTCCCTGCATTCAGGAGAAAAGCATCACCTTGGCTAACAGTATGTCTTTCTGTGCTAAGAGGTGACATGATAAAGAGCGGGAAGAGCATGGATTTTGGCGGCAGACCAAACTAGTGTGTGGTGCACATGAATGCCTTTCCCCAAGCCTCAGTTCCTGGATGATAAATCCCACACCTGTAGCAGATAATAGTGGATGCATGATTATACAGGAACACTATAAATACCGCGTAAGATGTCTACGCAAGGTGCCCAGCATGATGCATGGTGCAAGGTACGTGCTTATTCATGCCCCACATTATCAGATGGCTTTTCCTAAAGGCACACAATGGGGTCCCAGTAATTGGTGGGTGCAGACGTTGTATTAATAAACAAATTCATGTATTGTGGAAGCATTCAGAAAAGATCAGTTCGATTGATTTACACACCTTTCCCATTCCTACCATCTCTTTTATCCTGCTCATTATGATGCAGTCAAAAGCCACTAGGTTTGGAGTCAGAGAGCCCCGGGTTTGACTTTCAACTGCCCCTGTTAAGCTGTGTCATCTTGGGCATTAACCCAACCTCTCTGGGCCTCAGTTTCTTCCTTTATAGCCTAAGGGTAGTAATACCACCTGCTTAATTCACAGAATTGTTGGAAGACTCAAATGAGATGATGTGTATGAAAATGCTTTGTAGTCAATAAACTGTCATGCAGACACAAAGCTGCCCTTACTGTCACAACTGCTCTTTTTGCAGGGTTTTCAACCACGTTTGTCCTCTGTCAATTTTACCTGTGTCCATTTCCTAGGCCCCGGTAAGCCTTGGCTTGATCTTGCATGCGATTCAGGCTCTGGGCAACAGATAAATATTGTTCATAGTATTTGATAGCTTCCTCATAGTCCCCCAGGGCCTCATAGCAATCCCCCAGGTTGCCGTAGGCCCGGCCCCTGTCCAGCACAGACTCATTTCCACTGAGCTGTTGCAGCATGGCCAACTGCTGCTCGAAGTAGCCGATGGCTTCTTCCATCACATTCATGTTCATCTTTGTGATGCCCATGTTACCATAGACCTGGGCTTCTAGACTTGGATCCTTCAACTTCTGCCCTAGATCCAGCTGTTCTTCATAACACTTAAAGGCCATTGTGTATTTCCCCAGGGCCATGTAGACAGCAGCCAGGTGCCCATGAGCTCTGCACTCCCCCGGCAAGTCACTCAGCTCCTGATAGACCTCCAGTTCTTGTGTGTGATAGCCCAAGGCCTTGTCATATTTCTGGACCATTCGGTATGCAGTGCCCAGGGCTGCATATGCACTGGCCTCTAGTCTCCTGTCCTTCACGTGGTGAGCCAAGCCCAGCTGCTGCTCGTAGAATTTTATTGCACCATTGATATCTTTTTTACAGATGAATATATCACCCAGGTTCCCTAGGGCTCGAAATTTTGCCTGGGAATTATTCAGGGATTGGGCTAGGGACAGTAGGTATTTCTGACACTCCTCAGCTTTGCTGAAATTCAGCAGAGCCTTGAACGCTAGGCCCAAGTTGCAGTAGGCTTTTGCTTGGCTCAATTTGTCGTGAAGGTCTTTGGCCAGTGCCAGATCCTGCTCATAGTATTTCACTGCTTCCTGGTAGTTTCCAAGGCAGTAGTGGGCATAGCCGAGATTGTGGCAGACCTTCCCTTCTCCTTCCATGTCCTGGAGGTCGGGAGCAAGCCGGAGGTACTGTTCATAATAGGGGGCGGCCTGGACATACTCTCCCCGAGAACAGTGGAAGTTGCCTAGGTTGCTGAGGGCCCGGGCCTCGCTCTGGATGTCCCGCAGCTCACGGGCGATGTTCAGGTGGTTCTGGTAGTGCTGCAGGGCCCGGTCATGGGCACCCAGGGCCTGGTAGGCCACAGCAAGGTTGCCGTGTGTGGAGGCCTGCGAGGCGCGGTCGTTCACTTCCATGGAGATCTGCAGCTCCTGCCGGTGGTACTTGACCGCCTGGTCATACATGCCCAGAGCGTTGTAGGCATTGCCCATGTTCCCATAGGCTCGGCCCTGGGCAGCGTAATCACTCAGCTCCTGGGCGATGCACAGGTGGGTCTTGTGCAGCTTCAGTGCAGTGTCATAATCACCCTTCATCTGGTGGATTATTCCTGCAGAAGAGAATAAAAGAGCAGGAAAAGGTCTGAGTAACTGACTAGAAGCACATTTTAATTTGCAACTCAGTTTATACTAGAATACAACTCAGATGAATTAAAGAATTCAAAATAACAGAAGGTAGAATTAAATATTTATCAGCTCTGCAGAGGGGGGATAGCTTCCTATGCCTTGAAGCAACAGAAAAAAACACTGACAGATTTGCTTACAGAAATAAAAATCTTCCTGTTACAAATACATACCTAAAATTAAAAGGCAAACGCAACACTGGGAAATATATGAAACACAGATGAAAAAGTTCAATAGCTATTGTATGGAAAGATCTCATCCGATTTGATTTAAAGCAATCAAGACCCCAAGTGACTGAAATAGAGGCCAAGAAGTGGAAGTGGAAGCAGACAACTCACATCCAAGGAAATACACAGCAGAGCTACAAGGGAAAATGCTAATCCCTTTTAATAATCAAAGAAATGGAAAATAAAGCAACCCCGAAGTACCATTGTACTTCTACTAAATTAGCAAACAACAAATTCAAACGACACCCTGTATGAGGAGGTAAACACACAGGCTGCTGGGGACATAAACTGGGACAACTTGTCCAGGAGGAGCAGGGCAGAAAGCACAAACGTGGTCAAGACTCTGACCTGCAGTCCTCCACACAGGAATGCCTCCTGAGCAATTGTCAGCAGACACACAGCTATATGTGTAACAATCTCCACCACAGGGGCACAGATTGGTGGAAAATCTAAATGCCAAACACCGGGGGACTGTATCAGTAAATTCTGGTACATCAACTCAACAGAGGATTATGTAGTCATTAAAAATGTAATTATGAAGTCTATGCCGAAAAATGGAAAAAAATGTTAACTGGAAATAGCAGAAAACAAACATTGTGCGCTCCCTGTGACAACAACATGAAAATCAATGTGTGTACATAGACATGGCCTTGAGGGAAGTATGCAGAAATAGAAAATGGCTGCCTTGTTAGGTGATGGGGTCCGAATGGTCTTGGTTTTAAAATTTCTTTTAATTCTACGATACTGTTTTTACAGTCAACAATAAGAGCACTTTAAACAATCCTGATAAACTATGCTATAGCTGCTAAGCTGAGCTATTGTTTTCAGAAGCAGTTCAAGATAAGATATATCATAAATACAAAGTAATTTCAGATGATGGATATCATAAATGTAACTCGGAAGGCAGCTTTAAGGCAAATCTAGTTCATCCCATGTCATGGATTGAATTGTGTTCCCCAAAAATATCTGTCAGCTTGGCTACATCATGATTACCAGCGTTGTATGATTGTGTACCATTCTGTAATCTGCTGTGATTTCCTTATGTGTTGTAAACTCAATCACTGTGATCTAATAAGATGGATTAGTGGCAATTATACTGATGAGGTTTACAAGATTGGATAGTGTCTTAAGCCAATCTCTTTTGAGATATAAAAGAGAGAAGTGAGCAGAGACACATGGGAACCTCATACCACCAAGAAAGCAGTGCTGGGAGCAGAGTGTGTCCTTTGGACCTGAGGTTCCTGTGCAGAGAAGCTCCTAGACCAAGGAAAGACTGACGACATGGACTTTCCTCCAGAGGCAACGGAGAAAGCACTCCCCTGGAGCTGACACCCCGAATTTGGACTTGTAGCCTACTGGACTGTGAGAGAATGAACTTCTCTTTGTTAAAGCCATCCACTTGTGGTATTTCTGTTAGAGCAGCACTAGATGACTAAGACATCCCAGTCGGGGCTAGAACTGGAAACGGTGGAGGAAATCCAGTCTGCAAATACATTTCTCCTTGCCCTTGGTCTCGAGCATGCTTTTCCATGCAAGCTTCAACCTGTGAGCTTTGCAGTGGTGGCCAAAACCTGCAGAAGTACACTTACAGTATCAAGATGGGTTCTTGTTAAAATGTCTGAACTGAAAATAGAGGTATGTAGGAAGAAAACTAAAGAGCCCTGGTGGCACAATGGTTAAGCACTCAGCTGCTAACCGAAAGGTCAGCAGTTGGAACCCACTAGTGGCACCACAGGGAAAAGATCACAGCCTAGGAAACCTGATAGGGCAGTTATACTCTGTCCTGTAGGGTCACTATGAGTCTAAATTGACTTGATGGCACACAACAACAACAGGAAAGAAAACAATCAAAATCTAGCCTCATTCATTTGCTCATTCACTCACCAAACATTAACTGGGTGTTCATTGTGTACTAGGTCTTGTAGGGTGGCACAAATGGTTAAGAACTGGACTACCAGCCTAAAGGTTGGTGGTTTGAACCCACTCTGGGGCACCTGGGAAGGCAGTCCTGACTATCTGCTTCTGAAAGGTCACAACTTGAAACTCCTATAAAATGCAGTTCCACTCTGCACACATGGGTTGCCATGAGTTGGAATCAATGGCAACTAACAACAACAACAGGCCTTGTGGTGGGCAGCATAGGGTTAGAGGGAGAAATGAAGACAGTAGTATCTGGCCTCAAAGAGCCCACTGGGTCATTAAGGGAGATAGTCATGAAACAAAAAAATGTGAGCACATGTAATAAATGCTGATGTGGGCAGCAAGGTGGGGTAGGGGGAGTGCTGAGGCTGCTCTGTTGGTCCTGACTTCTTCCACATCCTGCTCTGGAGGTCTGCCTAGGCATAGGAGCCATGTCTGGTCCCTGGGCCCAGCCTTCAGTTTGACATTAACTGGACTTTGGGTGGAGCCCTGATGGCGCAGTGGTTAAGCACTCAGCTGCTAACCAAAAGATCAGCGATTTGAATCCACTAGCCACTCCACTGGAGAAGGATGTGGCAGTCTGCTTCCATAAAGATTTATAGCCTTGGAAACCCTATGGGGCAGTTCTACTCTGTCCTACAGGGTTGCTATGAGTCAGAATGAACTTGATGGCAATGGGTTTCGTTTTCTTTAGGTTTGGACTTAGGGTACAGGATAAATCATTTAGCCTCTCTGAGTTTTATTTAGTTCATCTATATAATGAGGAAAACAATAATCAAGGTATCAAACTTAAAGGGTGGTAGTGAGGATCAAATTAAATAATGTACATGCAAGTACATTATAAACGGTAAAGTGGGATTCAAGCATTAGTTAGTGAAATTATTCTACATCTCCAGGAAAAGGAATTCCTGAGGTGGTAGAAGTTAAATACAGTAATTTTTCTTTGTATATTTTTGCATGAGTAAAATATCTCACAATTTAAAAATAAATACATCATGGTACATTCCATACACTGAAATAACACGGTGTCATCAAAAATAGTGAGTACATAGCCAGATACCAACCTAGGAAATGAACGCTTACGGACTATGCAAAACCAAAAGAATTACAACAGGGAAGCAGAGAGGTTAGTCTGTAAATGACAACAGCATCAGAACAATAAAAGAGGGAATAAACGGTGTAGGTGTAGAACCTTCTAACGGAGAGGAAGGCAAGGCGATACCAAGTAATACTAGACTGGTTCAAATCTGGGAAGATAAGGATAGATTTCAAGGTAACCACAAAGAAAGTTAACAAACCTACTCATCAAAATAAAGAAGAAAAACAAAGTCTCAGTAAAAACAAAACCTACAAAAACAAAAGAAATGAAAAAAAAAAAAAAACCCACAAACAAAAGGAACTCAGCACAGGAGAGTAAGAGGAACAAAGAAAACGTCAGCATCACGAAGAAAGCACTACAAAATGCAAGCCCACTCCTAGGAATATATCCTAGAGAAATAAGAGCTGTCACACGAATAGACATATGTACACCCATATTCACTGCAGCACTGTTCACAATAGCAAAAAGATGGAAACAATCTAGATGCCGATCAACAGATGAATGGATAAACGAACTATGGTACATACACACAACAGAGTACTATGCAACGAGAAAGAACAATGATGAATCTGTGAATCATCTCATAACATCGATAAAACTGGTGGACATTATGCTGTATGAAATAAGTCAATCACAAAAGGATAAATATTATATGAGACCTCTACTGTAAAAACTCATGTAAAAGTTTACACACAAAAAGGAACAATCTTTGCTGGCTATGAGGGATGGGAGGAGTGGGGAGGGGGAAATAAATAGACAATAGGTAAGTGGTAACTTTGGTGAAGGGTAAGACAGTACGCAATACTGGGGAAGCCGGCACAGCTTGTACAAGGAAAGGTCATGGAAGCTCCAAAGACACTTCCAAACTCCCTGAGGGTCTGAATTGCTGGGCGGAGGGCTGTGGGGACCATGGTCTTAGGGAACATCTAGCTCAATTGGCATAAGAGTTTATAAAGACAGTGTTCTACATTCTACCTTGGTGAGTAGCATCTGGGGTCTTAAAAGCCTGTGAGCAGCCATTTAAGACACTCCACTGGTCTCACCCCTTCGGCAGTAATGGAGAATGAAGAGAACAAGCTACAAGGAAAAGATTAGTACAAAGGACTAATGGACCACAGCTACCAAGGCCTCCACCAGACTGAGTCCAGTACAGCTAGATAGTGCCCAGCTACCACCACTGATTGCTCTGACCAGGATCACAATAGAGGTTCCTGGACAGAGCTGGAGAAGGATGTAGAACAAAATTCTAACTCACACACACACAAAAAAGACCAGATTCTCCAGCCTGACAGACTGGAGAAACCCCGAGACTATGGCCCCCCGCACACCCTTTTAGCTCAGTGGTGAAGTCACTCCCGAAGTTCACCATTCAGCCAGGGATTGGACAGCCTCATAAAACAAAGCAGGACTAATGAGGCACAGCAGTCCAGGGACAAGGATTAGAAGACAGGAGGGGACAGGAAAGCTGGTGACAGGGAACCCAAGGTTGAGAAAGGACAGTGTTGACATGTGAGGTTGTTAACCATTGTCATAAGGCAATATGTATACTGTTTAACGAGAAACTATGTTTTCTGCAAACCTTCATCTAAGGTACAAAAAAAAAGAATTATGTGCATGAGATCAAATTGACAACAGCAACTCAAAAGGTTTGATGGGAAGCCTAGGGGGCAGTGAGTTGAAGATAATGGTGGTGGAATAATTTGGAAAAGGATAGTGAGAATAGCAGCACAACTGGAAGAATGTGATTGATGTCACTGAACTGTCCATGTAGAAACTTCTGAAATGGTGTAACTTTGGCTATGTATATTTTCACCAAAAAAAAAAAAAAAAAAAAAAAAAAAAAAGGCCCTCCAAGGCCGAGAAGGAAGAGTGTTGACGTGTCATGGGGTTGTTAACCAATGTCATAAAACAATATGTGTCCTGACTGTTTAATAAGAAACTGTTTGTTCTGTAAACCTTCATCTAAAGTACAATTTAAAAAAATGGTGAGTACAAGTTTATTTATTAACATGGAAAGACGTTTACAATATACTGTTAAGGGGATACATGGTTACAAAAAAATACATTTTAATTAAACAAATAGGATGTGTGTATATACACACATTTACATTTATACATACACATACTGCGTAAAAATTTATTTAAATGTTAACAGTAGTTGCCTTTGGGTGGCAGAATTACAGTTTCTTTTTGCTTATCTATATTTTATATATTTTTCTATGATGAAAACATATTCTTGGTTTAAAAACTGCTAGAAGTATTTTTGAACTTTGATACAATAAGAGAAATAACATTCCTAGGGATTGAGTCTGATCACTCCCCTGGGTTAGATATGTCACTGATATCCCAAGAGTCAACTCAAAGAATTGGAGTTTTTTAGAACCTGTCTCAAGATTAGAAACTCTGTCAGTCTGTCATACTGTGGTGGCTTGCATGTTGCTATGATGCTGGAAGTTATGCCATTGATATTTTAAATACAAGCAGGGTCACCCACGGTGGACAAGTTTCAATAGAGCTTCCAAACCAACACAGACTAGGAAAAAAGGCCTGGTGATCTACTTCCAACAATTAGCCAGTTAAAACCTTATAGATAACTACAGAACATTATTCGACTTGCCTGCTTTGGACATATCATCAGAAGGGATCAACTGCTAGAGGAAGACATCATGTTTGGTGAAGTAAAGGGCCAGTGAGGGCTTGGAAACCCTCGGAGCAATAGACTGCACAATAGTCTCAATGACAGACTCGAACATGCTGGTGATTGTGAAGATGATCCAGGACCAGGCACTGTTTCATTCTGTTGTACATAAAGTAGCCACAAGTCGAAGCTGACTCTACAGCAGCTAACAACTACCAGCACCGCTAATCTACTTTTGTCTCTATGTATTTGTCTATTCTAGATCTTTCAAATAAGTGGGATCATATAATATTTGTCCTTCTGTGACCAACTTATTTCACTCAGCATAGTATTTTCAAGGTTCATTCACGCTGTATTATGTATCAGAACTTTATCTCTCTTTACGGCCAAACAATGTCCAACTAATGGATAAACCACATTTTGTTTATCCATTCATCTGTTGATGGCAGTTGGGTTGTTTCCACCTTTTGGTTATTGTGTATAATGCTACAGTGAACACTGGTGTACAAGTAGCTGTTTGAGTCCCCACTTTCAATTCTTTTGGGTATATATCTGGGAGTGAAATTGCTAGGTCATATGGTAATTCTTTTTGAGGAACCACCCAACTCTTTTCCACAGCAGCTGCATCATTTATGTCCCATCCCCGCCAGAAATGCATGAGGATTCCAATTTCTCCACATCCTCGCCAACGCTTATTTTCTGTTTTATGCTTTTTAATAATTGTCATCCTAGTAGGGGTGAAGACGTATCTCATTGTGGTTTTAATCTGCATTTCTCTAATGACTAATAATGTTGAACACCTTTCCGTGTGCTTATTGACCATTTATGTATCTTCTTTGTAGAACTGTCTATTCAAGTCCTTTGACCATTTTTTTTTTAATTGGGTACTCTTTTCATTATTGAGTTGTAGGAGTTCTTTATATATTCTGGATATTAAACCCTTATCCAATATATGGTCTCCAAATGTTTTCTCCCATTCTGTGGGGTGTCTTTTTACTTTCTTAAGAAATGTCCCTAGATACACAAAAGTTTTTAAGTTTGACTAAGTCCAATTTATCTATTTTTTCTTTTGTTGCTCATGCTGAAATCCTTTTATTGGTGGAAAAACTATTAATGACAGAAAATTTCCGTTCTAAAAGCCTGAATTTAACATGTATCCTTAAACTGCTTTTCTCTAAAGAGAAAACTTTTAGATTTCAAATTTTCAGGTATCCTTAGAGTAAACAAATCATTGACTCTCTCTTGCCTCAGCCTCTGCATTTCTAAAAAGGGGATCAAAGTATCTGTTCAGCCAGGAGTCCCTGGTTATGGACAGAGTCAGTGTTGGTGAGGGCAGCAGGAGTGTTAGCATGTCAGAGCCTCCGAGCACTCTCTTTCACAGTGATGTCTTCGTATTTTTTTCCCACAGATTTGCATTTTATTGCAATGATTTTTTTAAGCCAGTATGATCACTTGTTGGTTGCTAAGACAAGAATGAGAAGAGATAAGATGAAGCACCATAGAAGCTGGACAACGAGACCCTCAGAGAAGGCAATCAGAGGGAGCTTGGTTTTTGTGTATGCCCCTCGCATCAAAGACACAGGCCTCCTGGTTATAACCTCCCTTGCACCCCATCCTACACGAAGCTGGTTAAGCATCTGGAAAGCACACTGTAACGGAAAAGGCACAGCATTCAAAGTCAGAAGTTTTGTTTTACAAGCTTGGCTCCTGCCTCATTCAGCTGAGTGTCTTTAAGACAGTCATTTAATGGCTCAGACCCCTTGTTTGCTTATTTTTTTTAATGGGAAGTTTTTTGGTGTTTTTGCTTCCTTATTAATAAGTTTAGGTTATATTCATCTCAAAGAAAAGGTATGAGAAACATAATAGTGTACATCACCATACTTTGTAAACTATAACATGCTATCTAAGCACATGGTACAACGGGTATTTAGAGAATGAGAGAAAAGAATTCTGTATCTCTTACTCTTGTGGCCATAAGAGTCTGCGTTAGTTAATAGGGAGCAGTTGGGATGATAATGGCTACCCAGGGTTCATTGATTTGTGAAAGAAACTGCCTGCTGGGTATGACAAAATGATTTGAACTTCAGCCAGCTTACCCAATGCACTCCCCTGCTCTCCACCACCACCACCCGCCCCGCCCCCTCCCCCCTTCCCACCTCCTCCTCTTCCACTTCCAAGTGCCTATAAAGATTTATAGGATGATTGATTATCCCAACAAAGACTTCCCGAACAGACAAGGGTAAGAAGAGCTGGACCTGGCTGAGAGGGGATTTTTTTCCTCTGCCCTGTCTCTCTACTGCCCCCGACACTGCCAGCCTGGAGGATTCTGAATGGAACATTACACACTCTTGGCAGCCTTTCTCTTTGTTGAGACAACATAAAAGCAGCCCTGAGAGCTGCCAGCAAAGTGAGCGCACATGCTGAGGAGATAATCTGCAGATCCTCCTTCCCTTTCAGACCACAGCTTGATTTTCCTGGGCCATCACTCAGATGAAGACTTACAGAGGGCCTGTCAGCAGAGGCACACTAGGTGACAACGTGCTGCAGGGAGCGAAATTAAATGAAGATTAGTGGGGCAGAAGATCCTCACAAAGCCTAATTCTCACAGGGAATCTGGAGAAAGGACACACGGGTATGAATTTATACATCACCACAGGAGGCCTCCACACAGGGGTCAGGAATGGCCAGTGCCATGGGAATAATAACACCTACTTCAAAGCGTTGTTGTGAGGGCCAAATGAGATCATGCTTATAAGAAGCTGGCACAAGTGCCCAGGACATAGTAATTGCTCAGTACATTTTGCTTTTATTATTAACCATCACAAACCAAGACCAAGGGAGCTGTGGACAAGAAATAACACAAGACAAGCAGAAAAAGTTCTATTAAAACTAAAATGTTGAGCATTTTAGCAGTGAATTCTGGCTGCCTTTTACCTTGTGAATTCTGAGAGAGAGGAGGGACTCAGAGTACCACTACAAACAATGGGAACCCTCTTCTCTTTTATTTAAAATATTATTGTTCTGTTTATTAATAGTTTAAAATTAATAGTGCACAACCCAAAAGGGGCTTTAAGAGCTCATCTATTCTTTCTCTCTGCTTTCAAACAAAATGAGTTCTGCTCCATCTGAGCCAAATCACCAGCTATTCTCAGAGAAAACATAGGATATGGGAACTGGAAGAGGCCCTCCCACAGGCTCACTTTATAAATGACACAACCAAGGCCCAGGGAGAGGAAGTGAGTCATGGCAGAGCTGAGGCAGGGACTTCTCAACCCCAGTGCCCTCAGCTGCACCACTTCATTGGCTTTCAAGATAAGCAGGAGACATGAAGGACTGTTATTAGTCTCTTTAAGTGTGATATGGTACAGTAACTATGCTGTAAAAAGTTCCTACCTGTTAGAGATACATACGGAAGTATTTACAGATAAAATGGCATGGTGTCCATAATTTGCTTTAAAAATATTCCAGCGTGAGGGGGTGGGTGGGCAAGTAAGAGTGTATTTATGAAAATAGATGCAACAAGATTAGCAAAATGTTGATAATTGTTGAAGCTGCATTATGGGTATGTGGGGCTTCATTTACACTATTCTCTCAACGTGTGTGTGTGTGTGTGTGTGTGTGTGTGTGTGTGTGTGTGTGTGTGTGTGTGTGTGTGTGAAAGTTTCCATAACAGAAAGCTAAATCAAAAAATTAAGAATACGGAGACAGGTTTGCACTGTGCAGTCTTCAGTAGCCCCTTTTGGAATCAGAAAACTTCTCATAGCTAAGTCCTGACTCTACTAGTTTAAGTCCATATTTCTGTCTTTGGGACCCAAGTAGAGAAAGAAAAGAGCTGGTCAGCAGACTCTATAGCTCTACCAGCCTCTATATCCCTCTCAAAATTGGGAGGAGGACATGCATAGACTGAAAACAACACAGCACTTTGTTGCATAGCTTTGATTTGTTAATAGTCATGATATTTAGTTTGCCTTTAATAGGAAGTTATTTTATCTCTAATGAAGAGGCAAGGCATAAGGGGATGGTAAAAACAGCTAAGAAAACTGTTTTTTAGAAACAGCATTGCACATTCTTGACTGCTTCTCCCAATCCTTGTCCTCACCTGGAAAAGTTGCTCCAGTTCTTGCCAGAGGACCCATTATTCCAACCCAAGAACATCTTTAGGTGCCCTGGATCTTCTCCCTCTCAAGGATATATATTTCACTCATGCTTCTTCTACATTGTACTTAAAATCTTTCAAAGCTTGGGATGTGGAAGAGCGGACAGATCTGTTTAGTAAACAGATGGCTGTAGTCAAAGACATGAGAGCAAAGAACCCTATGTTAGAAGTGTAACCAGTTAGATGTCTTTTCTAACTCATTTTCAGGTTATCTGACATTTAGGCACCTGGAGACAAGTCTCCATTATTTTTGCCAGTGGAGGACAGCAAAGGTTCAGATATTTTAAAATGATTGATAATTTCAAAATTACTTATCATATGACGTCAGCTACCAGCATTTTCCTGAAAGGTAAGCTTTTCCTGAGAACCTCTCTGTGCCTGGTTCTCTACTCGATGATCTTATTTATGCCTGGAAATATTCCAGTGAGGTCAATATTGTGGTCTCAGAGACCCAGAAGTTTCGAGAACTTACTCAGGCTTCTTGTTGCTGCTGTGTGCCATTGAGTCAATTCTGACTCATTGTGACCCTATATGACAAAGTAGAACTGCTTCATAGAGTTTTTCAGCCTGTAATCTTTATGGGAACAGATTGCTAGGTCTTTCTCCTACAGTGGGTTTGAACTGCCAACTTTCTAGTTAGCAGCCCAGTGCTCTAACCACTGAGAAACCAGGGTTCCTTACCCAAGCTTACACAGCTCTAAATGGCAGAGTTTGTACTGCAAGCCTGGTTCACCTGACTCAGCAGTCCATGCTTCCCTTAGCTGGAACATCTTCTAGTGAAAGGTGGATGTGATTTTGTGCCCATTCTTCTTTATTAACATTAGTATACTTTTGTGACAAACCAACCTCATGGCAGCTATATAAGAACAGATTGATGGTCTGGCTAAATTTGTATCCAGAGAGTAGAGAAGTATACATTAGAGGCCAGGAAATCCTGAGAGCCTCAGCAATGTAGCAGAAGGAACCAGATGTAATCACCTGTGTGGGTATCACCTCTGGAGAACTCTTGAGCCATCATACATCTCGTCTTCAATCACTTATCTTAATTACATCTGTCTACTTTTTCTACCAAACCTACCAGGCTCTTCCTGTTCCTCCAAAGGATAATTGAAGTTACTAGCCTGTTATCTTCTTTTGCTTCAACAGCAATTTAGGATGTCTTCAGTGACATTGAGAGTTCAGTGGTACTTCTATCCTAGATCCCAATTGGCCCCTCCCTTCTCTTGTAATCTGAGGAGCTCACTGTAATAAGGTTGAGGAAATCCCTGTCACATCATCCCTCCCTCCCACCAACACATTCCTATGGAAACTATCTTTTTAACCAAACTTGGAGGAAATAAAGTGCAGTCGACAGAGAAATACAGAGGTCCTAATTGCTCAATCCCTGGACTCTCGAGACATTCCTTGAGGTTACACGGAATCAGAGTCAGTTCCTTTGTAGTCCTCTACAGCCACCAACTCAAAGGCCTGAACAAAATGAGCAGTGACAAGAAGCCAGCCTGGAGCCCAGGAGCTCATGAGTATTTATTTCACTGCCTTCATTCATATGAAGCTCCACTTTCTATTTCCCTCAGATAGTTAAAGACAAAGTCTGCAGGTGAGTATCTCAGAAATTCCCTGGGCCTGTGCCGCTGTAAATCCTGAGGCAGTAGGAAAGATTAATTGTGCTATGAAGTAGGGAAAGAAATAATTAAAACTATTTAAAAGGAGGTGGCTGGAAAGGGAGCGCTAGCGATGAATGATGAGCTAGGATGTGCTAGGCACAGCCATCCCTGATGGTTCTGGCCAGACCACTGAGAGAGAACTTGGGGGGGATCCCAGAGCAGAGTGAAAAATACGCTGGGCCTGCCTGGCCAAGCTCCGCCATTAGTCACTGTTTGGAAAAGGCACAGTGTGCCTGGTTTTAGTCCTGGATCACAATAAGAGCGGGGAGGCACCCTCATAGGTTCACAATGCAGAGAATGTAACAGAGGGTTAGTTTAAATGTGAAACAAACATTTCTTTTGTTCTAAGTGCCTGGGATCAAATCACTGAAATGCTGAGAGAGCTGCTTCTGCTCCTCCCTGGAGATGAGCCTTGGAAAGCTGGATAAGACCCTCCTCCCCAGAGCACCATCTGAGAGTCCTTCCAGCCAGCAGGGTAAAGTGTAGAGCAAATAAAATGGCATTTATGGGCTTTTTCAATCCAGTCACCCCTCCCCCATTCTCCCGCCACTACTCCAGCCCCGTTGAAGCAGCTGGCTCACCCTACAGCTCAAACTCACCCTGCCCGTCTCATCACATGGCTGTCTCATCCCACTCACTCAGCTTGCCTTGCCTTTCTGCCCCTGACTGTGGTAGACTGTACTAATGTTCCCCACTATCTGGTTCTCCTCCACATCCAGATATGCAGGCAATGTATTTCCATATCTCTGAGAAGTTGGGCATGGCCAAGTGACTTGTTTTGCCCAATCAAATGTGAGTAGAAGCGATGTGTTACATCCAGGCAGAAGTGTTTACAAACTGGAATGCAATGTTCTATGCTGTCTCTTACCTGCCCCATGGACTGCGGAAGCTGTGGGTTCCAGACGGCGCAGCTACAGGAAGATGGAGCTACAGCACGCAAGGATCAGAGAGTTGCCCTGAGGGTTGTGTGAATCTGCCGTGGGCTTTGTATGAATATATTATTCTGTTGTTTTAACAACCACTAAGATTTGGGGGCTGTTGTTACTACAACGGAACCTAGCACACCTCCACAGATACGCCATCGAATCAATATCAATCCTCCAAGCCCCTGTCGCAGCCGACATTTCAAACTGCATCCTACCAAAATCTGTGAAAAAGGAAACACATGATAACAGAAGTTTCCTGAGCCATCTACACCTCTGGATGTTCTAGCTCCCAGTCCTGGATCAAGTGAGGCCACTAAAACCTGTAAACTTGAACCAAATGACTTTGGACCCACAGAAAATAGGCTTCCATGAACAGAAGTTTATCATTATGCCCTAGTTTTGTTTTGTTTTTAATTAATACTTTAGTTTTTAGAACGCTTTTCTTTCTCCTTTTATTTTTTTTTATTCTACTTCAGGTGAAGGCTTGCAGAACAAATAGTTTCTCAAGAAACAGTAGTACACATATTGTTTTATGACATTGGTTAACAACCCCACAACATGTCAACCCTCTAACTTCTCAACCTTTTTTTTTTTGGTGAAAATACACATAGCCAAAGATACACCATTTCAAAAATTTATACATGCACAGTTCAGTGACATTGACTATGCTCTTCCAATTGTGCTGTTATTCTCACTTAAGATGAAGGCTTACAGAACAAAATAGTTTCTCATTTAACAGTTACTACAAATGTTGCCCTATGACAACGGTGAACAATCTCACAACACATCAACAATATCCTTACCCAACCTTGGGGTCCCTATCACCAGCTTCCTTCTCCCCTTCTGCCTTCTGGCCCTTGTCTCTGGACTACTGCACCTCGTTAGTCTCATTTGGTTTTACTGGGCTGTCCACTCCCAGGCTGAACGGTGAACTTCGGAGATAACTTCACCACTGAGCTAAAAGGGTGTCTGGGGGCCATACTCTCGGGGTTTCTGCAGTCTCATTTAGGCCAGTAAATCCGGTCTTTTTTTTTTGCGAGTTATAATTATGTTCTGCATCCTTCTCCAGCTCTGTCCAGAACCCTCTGTTGTGATCCTGGTCAGAGCAGTCACTGGTGGTAGCTGGGCACCATCTAGCTGTACTGGACTCAGTCCGGTGGAGGCCTTGATAGCTGTGGACAATTAGTCCTTTGGACTAATCTTTTCCTTGTATCCTGTTCTCTTCATTCTCCCTTGCTCCCGAAGGGATGAGACCAGTGGAGTATCTTAGACGGCCGCTCACAGGCTTTTAAGACCCCAGACACTACTCACCAAGGTAGAATGCAGAGCACTGTCTTTATAAGCTGTGTTATGCCAACTGAGCTAGATGTTCCCCGAGACCATAGTCCCCACAGCCCTCCGCCCAGCAATTCAGTCCCTCAGGGAGTTTGGATGTGTCTATGGGGATTCCATGACCTTTCCTTATACAAGTTGTGCCAGTTTCCCCTGTATAGTGTACTGTCTCACCCTTCACCCAAGATACCACTTATCTATTGCCTATTTAGTATTTCCCCCCAACCCCTCCCATCCCTGGTAACCAACAAAGATTGTTACATTTTGTGTGTGAAATTCTTCATGGGTTTTTACAATAGAGGTCTCATACAATATTTGTCCTTTTGTGATTGTCTTATTTCACTCAGCACAATGTCCTCCAGTTTCATCCATGTTATGAGATGCTTCACAGATTCATTGTTGTTCTTTCTCATTGCATAGTACTCCATTGTTTGTATGTACCATAGTTTGTTTATCCATTCATCAGTTGATGGGTATCTAGGTTGTTTCCATCATTTTGCTATTGTGAACAATGCTGCCATGAACATAGGTGTGCATATGTCTATTCGAGTGACGACTCTTATTTCTCTAGGATATATTCCTAGGAGTGGAACTGATGGATCGAATGGTATGTCTATTTCTAGCTTTCTGAGGAAGCGCCATATCACTTTCCAAAATGGTTGTATCATTTTGCATTCCCACCAGCAGTGCATAAGAGTTCCCATCTCCCCGCAGCCCCTCCAACATTTCTTATTTCCAGTGTTTTTGATTCGTGCCAGTAATGCTGGGGTGAGATGGTAACTCATTGTGGTTTTAATTTGTATTTCTCTAATGGCTAGTGAGTGCAAGCATTTCCTCATGTGTCTGTTAGCCATTTGAATGTCTTCTTTGGTGAAGTGTCTGTTCATTTCCTTTGCCTATTTTTTAATAGGATTGTTTGTCTTTTTGTTGTAGAGGTGTTGGATTTTCTTGTAGATTATGGAGATTAGACCTTTGTCTGACTTGTACTGTCCAAAAATTTTTTCCCAGTCTGTAGGTTCTCTTTTTACTCTTTTGGTGAAGTCTTTTGAAGAGCATAGGTGTTTGAGTTTTAGAAGATCCCAGTTATCTAGCTTATGTATTGGGGTTTGTGCATTGATGGTTATGGTTTGTATCCTGTTAATGTCGTGTATTAAGGCCTGAAGTGTTGGTCCTATTTTTTCTTGTATGAACTTTATACTTTCAGGCTTTATATTCAGGTCTTTGATCCATTTTGAAGTAGTTTTTGTATACGGCATGAGGTATGGGTCCTGTTTCATTTTTTTGCACATGGATATCCAGTTTTGCCAGCACCGTCTGTTAAAAAGACTGTCTTTTACCCATCTGATGGACTTTGGGCCCTTGTCGAAGATCAGGTGACCGTAGGTGGATGGATTTACATCTGGGTTCTCAATTCTGTTCCATTGGTCATTGTATCTGTCGTTGTACTAGTACCAGGCTGTTTTGACTACTGTAGCTGTATAGTAGCTTCTGAAGTCAGGTAGTGTGAGTCCTCCAACTTTATTCATGTTCTTCAGTAGTGCTTTACTTATTTGGGGCTTCTTCCCTTTCCATATAAAGTGAATGATTAGTTTTTCCATCTCTTTGAAGAATGTTGTTGGTATTTGGATGGGGATTGCGTTGTATTTGTAAATTGCTTTGGGTAGAATTGACATTTTCACAATGTCGAGTCTGCCTATCCATGAGCATGGTATGGTTTTCCATTTATGTAGATCCCTTTGGGTTTCATGCAGTAGTGTTTTGTAGTTTTCTTTGTATACGTCTTTTACATCCCTGGTCAGATTTATTCCTAAGTATTTTATCTTTTTAGGGGCTACTGAAAATGGTATTGTTTTCCTGCTTTCCTTTTCATCGTTCTCCTTATTGGTGTATAGGAATCCAACTGATTTTTGAATGTTTATCTTGTATTCTGCTACTCTGCTGAATCTTTCTATTAGTTTCAGTAGATTTCTCGTGCAGTCTTTAGGGTTTTCTATGTATAGTATCATATCATCTGCAAACAGGGACAGTTTAATTTCTTCATTACCAATTTGGATGCCCTTTATTTCTTTCTCTTGCCTTATTGCTCTAGCTAGAACTTCCAGCACAATGTTAAATCGGAGTGGTGATAAAGGGCATCCTTGTCTTGTTCCTGTTTTCAAGGGGAATGTTTTCAGCCTCTCTCCATTAAGAATGATGTTGGCCATTGGTTTTGCATAGATGCCCTTTATTATGTTGAGAAATTTCCCTTCTATACCTATTTGATTGAGAGTTTTTTTTAATCAGGAATGGGTGTTGGACTTTGTCAAATGCCTCTTCTGCGTCAGTTGAGATGATCGTGTGATTCTTTTCTTTCCTTTTATTTATGTGGTGGATTACGTTGATTGATTTTCTAATGTTGAACCATCCTTGCATGCCTGCTATGAATCCTACTTGGTCGTGGTGTATTATTTTTTTGATACGATGCTGAATTCTATTGGCTAGAATTTGGTTAAGAATTTTTGCATCTATATTCATGAGAGATATTGGTCTGTAATTTTCATTTTTTGTGACATCTTTGCCTGGTTTTGGTATCAGCGGTATGCTGGCTTCATAGAATGAATTTGGAAGTGTTGCTTCCTCTTCTATGCTCTGAAATAGCTTGAGTAGAACTGGTATAAGCTCTTCTGTAAATGTTTTGTAGAATTCTCCAGTGAAGCCATCTGGGCTAGGGCTTTTTTTGGTTGGGAGTTTTTTAATTACCTTTTCAATCTCTTCTTTTGTTATGCGTCTGTTCAGATTTTCAACATCACTTTGTTGTAGCCTGGGTAGGCCGTGTGTTTCTAGAAATTTATCCATTTCTTCTAGGTTTTCAAATTTGTTGGAGTATAGTTTTTCATAATATTCTGTTATAATCTTTTTTATTTCAGTTGGGTCTGTTGTAATGTTGCCCATTTCATTTCTTACTTGGGTTATTTGTGTCCTCTCCTGTTTTTCTTTTGTCAGTCTGGCCAGTGGTTTGTCGATTTTGTTGATTTTTTCAAAGAACCAACTTTTGGTTTTGTTGATACTTTCTACTGTTTTTCTGTTCTCTATTTCATCTATTTCTGCTCTGATCTTTACTATTTCCTTTCTTCCAGTGGTTGTGGGCTTTTTTTGCTGTTCTCCTTCTATTTGTTTGAGTTCTGTAGTTAATGTTTTGATTTTGTCCCTTTCTTCTTTTAGAACACTTTTGAGTTTACAGAAATTGAGCAGATAGTACAGAGTTCCCATACAGTCTTAGACGATTGATTTTAGATCTCTCTTTTCTAATACATGCATTCAATGTTATAAATTTCCCTCTAAGCACTGCTTTTGCTGCATCACACGAATTTGGTAAGTTGTATCTTTATTATTTCAAAATATTTCTAAATTTCTCTTGAGACTTTTTCTTTGACCCATGTGTTAATGTGGAAGTGTGTTGTTAATCTCCAAATATTTTTCTGCTATTGATTTCGAGTTTTTTTAATTCCATTGTAGTCTGAGAGCATACTTTGTATGGTTTCTATTCTTTAAATTTGTTAAGGTGCACTTTATGGATGTGGTCTATCCTGGAGAATGTTCTATGTGAGCTTGAGAAGAATGTGTGTTGAATGAAGTATTCTATAAATGCCAATTAGATCCAGTAGACTGATGGTGCTGTTCAACTATATTCTGATTTTTGCTTCATATATTTTGTTGCTCTGTTGTTAGATGCATACACATTCAGGATTATTATGTCTTTTTGGAGAAGAGACCCCTTTATTACTAAGTAATGCCTCTCTATATTCCTGCTAATTTTCCCTGCTCTGAGTCTGTTTTGTCTGAAATTAATATAGCTATTCAACTTTTCTTTTGATTTGTTGGTGTAGTATATCTTTCTACATCCCTTTAATTTTTATCTATTTGTCTTTATATTTAAAGTAGGTTTCTTGCAGACAACATATAATTGAGTTTTTTTTTAAACCTACTCTGTCAGTCTCTGTCTTTTAATTGGTGTATTTAGACCACTCATATTTAAAGTGATTATTGATATAGTTGGATTAATATTCACCATATTTGTAACTATTTTCTATTTATTGTACATGTTCTTTGTTTCCTTTTTGGTCTGCCCCTCTTTTTCTGTCTTCTCTGGTTTTAATTGAGCTTTTTATATAATTCTATTTTTTTTCTCCTTTCTTAACATATCATTTATACTTCTTTTTTAAAAAACTTTAGTGATTGTCCTAGAGTTTACATATACATTCATAGCTAAGTCCACTTTAAAATAACACTAGTTTACTTCATGAGTACTGCAGGTACGTTATAATATCTTATAGAATCTTCCCAATTCCTCCCTCCAGTCCTTTATTACATTGTTGCCATACATTTCACTTATCCATAAGCTATAATCACCCTAAACATCATTGCTGTTATTATTTTGAACAAAGTCATCTCTTAGATCAATTAAGAATAAGACAAATAAAAGGCTTTATTTACCTTCATTTATTCTTTCTCATACATCCTTCCTTTGTTTATGTAGATCTGAGTTTCTGACCTATATTATTTTCCTTCTCTCCCAAGAACTTCTTTTGACATTTCTTGCAAGGAAGTCTACTGGTGACAAATTCCTTAGTTTTTATTTGTCTGAAAGTCTTTATTTCTCTTTCACTTCTGAAGGATAATTTTGATGGATGAATAATTCTAAATTGGTGGTTTTTTCTTTCAACACTTTAATATTTCACTCCACTCTCTTTCTGCTTGTCTGGTACCTGAAGAGAAGTCTTGTATAATTCTTATCACTGCTCTTCCGTGGGTAAGGTGTTTTCCCTCCCTCTGGCTTCTTTCAAGATTTTCTGTTTATCTTTGGTTTTGTACAGTTTGAAAATAATGTGCTTCAGTATAGATTTTTTGGTATTTTCCTTGGTTGGTGTTCTTTGAGCTTCCTGGATCTGTGGTTTGGTATCTTTTATTAATTTTTGAAAATTCTCAGTCATTATTATTCAAATATTTCTTTTGCTCCTTTCTCTCTTTCTTCTTCTATTCCCATTATGCTTACATTAACACCTTTTATAATTGTCCCACTGTTCTTGGATATTCTGTTCATTTATTCATTTTTCATTTTTTTATCTCTTTGCATTTCAGTTTGGGAAGTTTATACTGACGCATCTTACATCTCACTGATTCTTTCTGTGGTTATGTCCAGTCTACTGATGAGCCCATCAAAGCCAGTCTTCATTTCTGATACAGAGTTTTTTATTTTTAGCATTTCCTTTTGATTCCTTCTTAGAGTTTCAGTCTCTCGTCATACATTGACTATCTGTTCTTGCATGTTGCCCACTTTTTCCATTAGAGCCCTCAGCATATTAATCATAGTTATTTAAACTCCTGGTCTGATAATTCCAAAATCTCTCCCATATCTGAGTGTTCTGTTGCTAGCTTTGTCTCTTCAGACTTTATTTTTTTCTTGTCTTTTAGCATACCTTGTAATTTTTTGTTGAAAGCCAGATATGATGTATTGGATAACAGGAACTGAAGTAAACAGACTTTTAGTGTGAGTGTTAATGTTTATCTGCCTAGGAGTTACTCTGTGTTTACTGTTTGTTGTAGCTGTAGGTACCTGAGGTTCAATTTCCTCTGTGTCCTTGTTTTTGTCTCCCCTGTTGTCTTTGGGTTTCACTAGATACTCCTTCTTAAATAATTTGAGCCTTGCAGTTCATTCAGTTGTCATCCTGCTATTAAATAGGAACCCTGTTGATGTGGTGGTATTGGGGTAGGTAAAGTATTCCATAATTCTATGATTAGTTGGTCTTTTAGTGGTTCTGTGACTCTGGTTAAAAGCTTAGATGCTAACCAAAAGGTTGGCAGTTTGAATCCACCAGTCGCTCCTTGGAAATCTTATGGGGCAGTTCTACTCTGTCCTATAGGGTCACATGAGTTGGAATTGACTCGACGGCAATGGGTACCTCTGGGCAGTGACCTTTACAAGTGCTTCTCAGATTTCTCTGCTCCCCCCTTATCAAAACAGGTAGGCTAGAAGGGTCTGGGGTTACAAATTTCCCTTCCCCCACATCAGTTAGGCTCTGGTAAAGCAGTATCTCTTGATGGTAGCGGAGAACGGAATGCTCTGGACTTATTTCAAACTGGTTACTTTTCCCCTATATGTATTTCAAAATGATTACTGTCCCTCCCCCTGCTCAGAGCATGGGGAATTTTTCTCTTATTTCTATGATCATAATGAGAACCTAGTGGGGCTCCTGGAGGTAAAACTCATAAAAATATGGGGGCCCTCCTAATACTAGGCTCCTAGGAGCTGTGTGTTTGTGTGTGTGTGTGGTTTAGGTGAAAGTTTACACAGCACATTAGGTTTCCGTTTAACAATTTTTGTACAAATTGTTCCATGACATTCGTTAAAATTTTTGCAATATGTCAACATTCTCATTATTTCCATTCTGATTGCTCTGCTTCCATTAATCTAGCTTCTTTACCCCTCCTTTGCTTTTGGGTAAATGTTGACTGTTTGGTCTCATATAGTTGATTGTTTAAGGGAGCCCATTCCTCACGGGTGATATGGTTTATTTTATAAACCAATCTATTATTTGGCTGACAGGAGACCTCCGGGAGTGACTTCAGTTCCAAGTAAAAGAGGTATCTTAGGGCAACAGTCTCAGGGGTTCCTCTAGTCTCTATCAGTCTGGTAAGTCTGAACTTTTTTAGGAATTTGAATTTTGTTCTACATTTTTCTCTCATTCTATCCAGGACCTTCTATTATATCCCTGGTCAGAATGGTCAGTAGTGGTAGCCAGGCACCATCTTGTTCTGACCTCAGGCTAGAGGAGGCCGTGGTTCATCTGGGCTATTAAGCCTGTGGACTAGTTTCTTCTCTGAGTCTTTGGTTTCCTTCATTCTCTTTTTCTTCAGATGAGAAGAGACCAATAGTTTTATCCTGGATGGCCGCTTGCAAGGTTTTAAGACCCCAGATGCTACTCTCCAAACAAGGATGTATAACACTAACTTTACGAACTGTGTTACACCAACTGAGTTGTCCCATGAGAACTATGGTCCCAAGCCCTTTAACCAATAAACCAATCCTGAGAGGTATTTGGATATGTCTAGGAGGTCTCTGCATCCCAGGAGTTTTTAACTCGCAAGCTATATCAATCTCAGCCTCCAGCAGTTCATCAATTACTGTTTTTTTCCTATCAATTCCTGGCTCCGGTTGTTTCTGCTACAGGTAAGCTGTAACTCTCTGTATTTGCCTGTCTCTCCAGTTTTCAGCATGTTGGTTTGCCTTGTGACCTTAATTCTCTGATGGAGCTAAGAAGAGTTGTTGATTTTCAGTTTGTTCAATTTTTTTTCTTGTTGTGAGGACAGAAATGATGATATCAAAGCTCTTTACATGTTGCAGCAGAAACAAGAAAGTTGTTTTATTTTTGATTAAAGGTTGCTGTTAGAAAAAGCACACTAAAATCCATTATAATCTTTGCTTTAAAATTTTTATCAAGGAACCATGCATTTTGTCACCAGAATCTTCTATATAAAATCCCTCTTGAGGAATTTCTTTTAGAATTCAGCTTTCCTTCCCCTGAGGAACACTAACTTCCATCTTTTGGGTAATGACAATTATGTGTTTCTCTTTTTGCTTGAGCCACCAGGAAGCTCTGAGTCAAATATGAAACTACTGTAACAACTATGTTAGCTATCCGAACCGTATATTTGGACTCTTTTCTCTGCTCTTGGTTTCCTATTTTTATTTGTATTTCCCTGGTCTTGATTTTCTATTACTATTATATTATCATTTGACATTGCAAATGAAATAAAATCTCTTATGAAATGAAAGAAATCATAAACAAGCAAGCAAATAACCCTGATACATCTATTGCATGTTCAGCTGACTTTGCCTTAGTAATCTGCCTACCACGTTAGCCTGCCACATCTCAACTTTTCTGCCTAAGCTCTGTAATTTGTTGAGTGGGCTGTAATTTGTTTAGTTTACTGGTCCTGAAGTGCCAGTTCCTTGGAGACAGTAGCCACTGCTTTATGGTAGAAAAGCAATGCGACCAGAATCAGAAGATCATTATTCCTAGTTCTACCACTTCACCATCATGTGCTCTTAGGAAAGTTACTATTTCTCCTGGTGTCTTAGTCATCTAGTGCTGCCATAACAGAAATACCACAAGTGGATGGCTTTAACAAAGAGAAATTTATTTCCTCACAGTTAAAGTAGGCTGAAAGTCCAAATTCAGGGCATCAGCTCCAGGGGAAGGCTTTTTCTCTCTGTTGGCCTTCTCTTCGGTGTTCCCCCAGACTAGGAGCTTCTCGGCACAGGGACCCCGGTCCAAAGGATGTGCTCTGCTCCTGGCGCTGCTTTCTTGATGGTATGAGGTCTCCCTGTCTCACTGCTCACTTCTGTCTTTTATATCTCAAGAGACTGCCTCAGGACACAATCCAGTCTTGTAGATCAGGCCCTGCCTTACTAACGCAACTGCCACCCATCCTCCCTCATTAACATCATAAAGGCAGGTTTACAACATACAGGAAAATCACACAGTACCAGGAATCATGGCCAAGCCAAACTGATACACACATTTTTTGGGGGATATAATTCAAACCATGACACCTGGCCTTGTGTTTTCATCTATCCCAGAAGGTTACTATAAAGATCAAATGCAACAGTGAATGCCAAGGTGTGATGATCAGTATTCTATGGTACTGGAATTATTCCAAATAGCTTCAATTACCATAGTCCTCGATATTATAAATAACAAAACCTAAATCTGCTTCTCCCTCTAGCAGTATTTTGCTATAGAGTAGAATTTAAGTCTTAGAGGTCATCATATTTCCTAAGAGACTACCAAAAAGAACTTGATAGTAGATCATCTCACCTAACAAGCGTGCCAAGTTATGGCCTCTGAGAATATTATAGCCTAGTTCTGCATGTGATGTGAGAATGCGGCCCATTTCCTTAAACGTATCCTTAAGTGTGTGTTTAAGTGGTGGAGTAAAAAGGTCCCCCTAAGTGGCATTAATATCTGGGAGATTAAACGGCAGTTTATGGGTGAGGCCAGGGATATTAAACAGCCTGTACCATGTGCGCAAGTCCTGCTCAGTGAAGAACAGTCCCACTAAATTAATTGCTTTTGTACACACACACATACACACATAAGAAATACAGTAAAATGGATGGTAGGATTATAGGTATTTTTTCTCTTCTTTATGCTTTTCTTATTTTTCCAAACTTTCTACCATAGGCAGGTATACTCACAGCACAGCATGATGGTTAAAAGCACAGACTTTGGAGCCAGATGGCCTGGCTCAAATCCTGGACCTACCACTTGTTGTTAGTTGCTGTCAAGTCAATTCCGACTCATAGCAACCCCACGTGTGCAGAGTAGAACTGCCTCATAGGGTTTCCAAGGCTGTAATCTTTACTAAAGCAGACTGCCACATCTTTCTCCTGCAGAGCAGCTGACTGGCTCAAACTGCTGACCTTTTGGTTAGTAGCCAAGCACTTAACCAATGCACCATCAGGGCTCCTTAAATAATAAAAATAGTAGTAGCGATAATAATGACTATAATATACAAACTTCTCCTTTGGTGATCTCGTTCAATACCATAACACCAAGAACCAACTGTGTGACTCCCAAATATGCAATTCCAGCTCAGATTTCTCACCTAAGCTTTAGTCCCATAAATTCAACTGTCTACTGGATGTATCTTGCTGAATAGATATCAGATAACCTGAACCTGGATGTTTCCAAAATATGTTTGTTGAATTATTGAGCCAAATTAAGTCTAATATTTATGGCATTTGTCAAGTTTTCAAAGTCCTTGGACCTCCATTATCTTAGCTGATTCTCCAACAAAGGCAGTTGGCTGGGTCTGCTTTGGAAAACACACACAGAGGGCATGTGGCCACTAAGTTACAGAGCTAGGACCTGACCTCAGGTCCACTTCTTCCTGGCCAAGCATTTTCCCCCTGAGTTACTCTGACCTTCTGAGAGCCTGAGGCAGTAACTGCTGTACAAACCCGAATGAAGACAAAGCCCACCCAACAGGGCAACATCTTTCAACCCGGAGAGGATGACAGGGTATCATAGTTTGCTCACACCAACTGGGAGCCCTGGAGATGGACAGGAAAGGCAACAGGAGCAGAAGAGATGGCCAGAAGAATGGCCCTTCAAAAGCATTTCACTTTGCAAATTCAACTGCAGAGACAGATGGATTTTCTAGCAAGGCTGGAGCACAAATTATGAAATCTGCTTTCCAGAGGCAATCAGGTCTGAAAAGCTTCATTTTAAAAATTCACATTGGATTGAAAACTCAGACTCTGTGATTGTGTCAAGGGTTCTGGCTAGATGAAGTGTAATGCTATCAAAACAAGTGATTCACATATTCTGCTCATTTTTCTATTAGCACATGGGCTTTTGGCTAGGGCAATTTCAAAAACATGGAAAAGAGCAAAATGGGATTGAAATTGTGAATCCACTTAATGTTTTCAGCTTTTAGTCCCTTTTTGTTTAATCAAGAGGTATAGTCTTAGGAAACTGGAGGCTTCTGAGGCTGGTTCACTCATGCACATCACAGAGATGCTATTTAAACATGTCTTTCTAGAAAGCTCCTGTGAGCCACTTTAAATCTGAAACTCCATTTCCCCTCTCTGTTCAAGCTGTAGACTCACAGGATCTGAGAAACCTACAGAAATCACCAAAACTTGGGCTTCCTAAACATTTATTGGTTCATGACACATCTCAATCGTGCTCCAATACGTCAGGAAGGGACTGTTCCTTTGCCTGTTTGTCTGTCCTGCCAGCGCAGTCACCTGTCCATCTACACTCCTGTCTCCAACCAGCCACTTCTTCCACATATATATAAATAAAGGAACCACTCTCTCTGCCTCTGATCACATACAGCAGCCAGCAGGCAACACTAATGAGGAATACCATTAGTCTCAAGACCCAGAGCAGACAAGTTCCATGTTTCAGCGGCTTTCTTTTAGTCCTTTTGTTGTATTTTTACATTGTTGAGACCCTATAGTAAGTTCAAAACTGACATAATAATCTTAAAAATATTTTTCAATTATAAAAATAGTACCTGCTTATGGCAAACAGGAAAAGTTGGCTCACCTAGCACTCATTTTCAACCTTCCACTCTGGTGCCTGCCCTCTGCTTAAGGGGCTGGAAAGCTAAATAATCACTTTCCCAGCCTCTCTTGCAGCTAGGATTAGTTAGTTGAGTGACACTCTTCTGGTCAATGAGACAAAAGCAGTAGTCTTCTGGGATTTCAGGGAAAGCTTTTGTTTTTCTGATAAAAGGATACAGAATCAGCTGGCTCACTACTAGCTCTGTAACTTCATGACCATATGCCCTCTGTGTGTATCCTCCACATGCCCTTCTCCTGATTTGAACAAGTCATGATGTCTGCAGCTTCAGCAGCCATCTTGTGGCTATGAGGTACAAGGGCCCAGTATGAGAGAAAGGCCAAGAGGATTGCACAGACATAGTCCCTGTATCCTTAAGCCATGGAAGTAATGTCAGGTGCCTCACACTTATACTTTGTGAGAAAAATAAACCCCTATTTGTTTAAACCATTATAAACCAGATTTTGTTATGTATACCCAAAAGATTCCTGTTAGAGTATTCAGTGTATAAAATATGAAAAATTCAGAAAAAACTGTATCTATCGATCTTATCTCACCTAGTAACTGTCTGAAATAATCATTGCTAACATTGTAGTGTAGTTTCGGACAATTTTTTGGTGTATTTACATTATTTTGTTATATTATTTAGATCATGCTATATGTGTAGATTTTAAAGCATAATTAAAACAAGACCAAATTACTGAAGGGAGAGAATAATAAAAAGGATTTTGATGACAGACATCTGCCATTAGGTATTTGCTTTGACTTTCCCAATTAAAAGCTCAATGATTTAGGTCATACAATATGAGTTTAAGGGATGCAGACAACCATTTTAAAGCTCTTAACCAGTGCACTCAATAGCATTTAAAGACATCTGGGCAATAAACCAGAATATAGGTAGAGAAGGTGGAATTTAGGGAAATATAATCTATGTCCAATGACTTTAAATCATCTCTACATTGTTCAGCTGACATCTAGTCATGGGTCTCTGGTTGTCTCAGGCTATTGCTTCATGCACCTGGGATAGGGTAAAGGTGAGGTAACTCTTTAGGACAAAATCCCATCAACTTCCCAATACTGAAAAAGTGAGTTCTAAACTTGGTTCACCCTGCCTAGCCAACCTCATCTTACATGTCTCACCAGTGTGAACCCTCCACTCCAGCCAGCTCTCCTCTGTGGATGTGATAAATTGAATACATTGTACACCCCAGAGAAATAATAACAATGGTAATTACGATGACGGAATGTTAGAAACTGTTCCTCGAAAGAGCTCACCATGCTCTCACCTCTCTCTCCCCTTTATAGTATTACTCGAAGGGATGGAAAGTTATTAATCATTTTCTAGAGGAAGAAATTGAAGTACAAAGAAGTGAAGCAACTTACCCAAAGTCGGACCGCTTGTTACCATTAGTATGTACCTATTTCCTATCTTATCTCCTTAGGATAAGGTTCTCTGAGCCCTCCAGAGTGAATAATCCCTTGATTTATTAATCTCTGTTGGTTTTGGACATACTTTGCTAAAATGCTTTTATCATTCTTTCAACAAACATTTACCGTAGGACCCTAGTGGGCATAAGGGATGATGAACTCAAGGTTCCTGCTCAAGATCTGTTTAGGGGAGGTACAGTCCCAACACGGGGCAGTAGGGCAGGAGGAGCAGGAATGGAAGCCTGTAAACAATACACAATGCCCCCTAGCTGCTACGTGCTCGAATGACCACTGATGCTGCCAAAGGCTCTTGTGAGCAAGAAAAAAAAAAGAATGCTTTTACACCTTGAACTTTGATTAGACAAAAACAATACAGATCAATACTATGTAAGCTTGCAGCAGGAAGATGCATAATTTTTTTTGATGATGTGCTTCTTATCTGCAATAGTTAATAAAGGTCTGTCTGAAGAAAGGATTATCACCAATTATTAATAAGAAAGGTCAACTGGCTTAACAGTGATTTAAAAAATCATTAATGAAATTTATTCAGCGTAAGAGTAAATTCATAAGTAATTTAC
Source organism: Dugong dugon (assembly GCA_030035585.1). Classification (NCBI taxonomy): domain Eukaryota; kingdom Metazoa; phylum Chordata; class Mammalia; order Sirenia; family Dugongidae; genus Dugong; species Dugong dugon. Next base: position 24,869,766 of record CM057476.1, on the reverse strand, counting down.
AAACGCTTCAAACATATCCATTCATTAAAGAAAATGTTGCATAGCTCATTACAAAAAACTGGCTTAAGGGACAAAAGGATGAGTTTTCTCTTATGAAGCATCTGCATAAATTAGGTAGAAAAAAAATACCACAGTGGGGGCTTAGAGACTGTGCATACCCATCTACAATTCTTAGAGGATCTGAGGAAATGGAAATTAGAAAGCAGCAAAGCCACTGCATTCTCTATTACTGAAATACACTGTACCCCTGAGGAGAAGTCAACCTATGAAGCAAGAGAGAACACTTTGGTCCTAGAGAGAATTGGCGAGGAGTGAAGAGAGAGAGAATGAACTTGGCTCTCTGCTCCAAGAAGTTGTGGAATGATTCACTGCAGCATTGAGTGGTTTCTACATTGACCAGAGTCCTCCAGTTCCCAAGGGGATTAATGTCCCACCTGAGAACAGTTCCTAAGCTACATGGTGCCAGGAGTTGCCAGTGAAGGACAAGCATGGTCCCCCAAAATAACAAGTGACCTTTCCTTAATATAAGGAAACTGTTTAATGCAATTCTTGGGCTGGATCCTGGACATGTCATTCAGATTGATCAAAATCAAAATGGGTTGGGCTTCACCATGTTGGGGAGTGGTTCCACCATCTTGTGGTATTTAAGGTCATTCCATGCCCCGCACTCCTCTTCCAGTTCTGCTCTGTATAGCAGTTCACTTAAATACAGAGTGATCTCAGTCTAAGTAGGTGCAAAGACCACAGAAATAATGTCAGTTCTCAAGGCCCGAAGAGCCACTCTCTAGACCTCACTCCGTTAATTCAGACAGAAAGAGAATCAGCTTTCTCCTCTAGTGGGAAGAGCAGCCATTATAGCAAAATAACTGAAATAATCATCTAGTTTCATATTTTCCAAACAAATGAGATGCTAATAGATGTTACAAGACACATGTATTTCCCATGGTCAAGTGAATGTGAAACACTGGGTTAAACAAAGTTAAAACAGGACTTCTCCTAGCCTTTCATATAGTAATGTGCAGGATGAATTTTCTAAAGGGGGGATCTAGTATTCCAAATATTTGACCACAGACAGACAGCCTTACTCACATCTCCTGGAAGAGGGATTCTGTAGCACACAGTTTGTGATCTATTTTTAAAATATCCTAATAAATTAAAGTGAAACCCTTATTGTTTAGATTGCCTCTTAAAAGGTTCAATAAAAGTACCTGTTACTGACAAAAAGAATCAGTGGGTCATGGGGCCTGGGAGAGACCAGTAGCTTTTCTCTAGGCTGGGCTGGGAAGTGCTCACTGTCAAGAATTGAAATCTCAGTTGTTTTGTTGAAATTTTGATACCCCTTGCATCAGGGGTCTCTAAGAAGCACAATGTATTATTTCATAGAGCACAGGAATACACCCCGAAGAACACAGCATTAAACTTACTCCAATGTGAGGCTTTTGTTGTTAGGTGTCCTCCAGTAGCTCTGACTCATAGCGACCCTATGTACAACAGAACGAAACACTGCCTGGTTTTGTGCCATCCTCACAATTGTTGTTATGCTTGAGACCACTGCTGCAGCCACTGTGTCAATCCATCTTGTTGAGGGTCTTCCTCTTTTTTGCTGACCCTATACTTTACCAAGTATGATGTCCTTCTCCAGGGACTGGTCCTTCTTGATAACGTATCCAAAGTACGTGAGACAAAATCTCGCCATCCTTGCTTCCAAGAAGTATTCTGGCTGTACTTCTAAGATAGATTTGTTCACTCTTCTGGCAGTCCATGGTATATTCAGTATTCCCTGCCAACACAATAATTCAAAAGCATCAATTCTTCTTTGGTCTTCCTTATTCACTGTCTGGCTTTCACATGCATATGAAGTGATTAAAAATACCATGGCTTGGGTCAGGCGCATCTTAGTCCTCAAAGTGACATCTTTGCTTCTGAACACTTTAAAGAGGTCTTTTGCAGCAGATTTGCCGAACGCAGCACTTTGTTTGATTTCTTGACTGCTGCTTCCATGGTCACTGATTGTGGATACTTGTCAACTTCAATCTTTTCTCCGTTTATCATGATGTTGCTTATGGGTCCAGTTGTGAGGATTTTTGTTTTCTTTATGTTGAGGTGTAATCCATGCTGAAGGCTATGGTCTTTGACCTTCATCAATAAATGCTTCAAGTTCTCTTCGCTTTCAGCAAACAAGGTTGTGTTACCTGCATACTGCAGGTTGTTAACGAGTCTTCTCCAATCCTGATACTGCTGTCTTCTTCATATAGTTCAGCCTCTTGGATTGTTCGCTCAGCATACAGATTGAATCAGTATGGTGAAAGATTACAACCCTGACACACATCTTCCCTGATTTTAAACCATGCAGTAACCCCTTATTCTGTTTGAATGACTGCCTCTTGGTCTATGTACAGGTTCCTCATGAGCACAATTAAGTGTTCTGGAATTCTCATTCTTCCCAATGTTATCCATAATTTGTTATAATCCACACAGCTGAATGTCTTTGCAGAGTCAATAAAACACAGGTAAATATCTTTCTGGTATTCTCCGCTTTCAGCCAAGATTCTTCTGACATCAGCAGTGATATCCCTCATTCCAGGTCCTCTTCTGAATCCAGTTTGAATTTCTGGCAGTTCTCTGTCAATGGACTGCTGCAACCATTTTTGAATTATCTTCAGCAATATTTTACTTGCATGTGATATTAATGATACTGTTTGATAATTTCTGCATTGTGTCATTTTTTTAGAAGTAGATCAGCAAGTCCTTCTTCCTAGTCTATCTTGCTCTGGAAGTTTCACTGAAACCTGTCCACCATGGGTGACCCTGCTGGTATTTGAAATACCAGTGGCATAGCTTCCAGCATCACAGCAATACGCAAGCCACCACAGTAAGACAAACTGATAGATGAGTGGTCAGTAAGGCTTTTAGGTACCCTTTAAAGCAGAAAATGGTAGCAACAGTCAACCAACCCCCCCAGCCATAGCTCTTCCTCTGTTATTAATTGAATTGTGTCCCCCAAACATCTGTGTTACAAATCCTAACCCCTATACCTGTGGTTACAATCCCCTTTAGGAATGGGTTTTCTTTGTTATGTTAATGAGGCAATATTAGTGTAGGGTGCCTTAAGTCAATCTCTTCTGAGATATAAAAAGAACAGACTGAGCAAGCAAGAAGAAGCAAGCAGAGATGGGGGAAGATAGATGCCATGCCACATGAAGATCACCACAATTGCCAAAGAATAGAAGATGAAAAGACACAAGGACCTTCCTCCAGAGCCAACAGAGAGAGAAAGCCTTCCCTTAGAACAGCACCCTGAATTTGAACTTCTAGCCTCCTAAACTGTGAGAAAATAAATTTCTGTTTGTTGAAGCCACCTACTTGTGGTATTTCTGTAATAGCAGTGCTAGATAACTAAGACATCCTCCTCCTCCAACAGCAATAGCAACAACAAAGCTATGCTTTCCTCAATGTTTCTCTAGACGTGTATATCCAATACAGTAGCCACTGGCCACACGCGACTACTGAGCACTTCAAATGTGGCTAATCTAAATTGTAATGTGCTGTAATATAAAATACACACAGAACTTCAAAAAAATAATGCAAAACATCTCATTAGTAATTTTATATTGATTACATGTTGAAATGATAATATTTTGGTGTATTGGGTTAAATAAAACATACTATTAAAATAAATTTCCCCTTTTTTCCCTTTTAAAATATGGCTAGTAGGACATTTAAAATCACATATGAAGCTCACATTATCTTTCCACTGGATGTGCTGCTCTATCCCTTTTATCTACCCTTCATGAAGAAACTGCCCTTATCTTCATTTCTAGATCCTCAGAATTAAACTTAGTGTCTTGCTCACATCAGAGCCTCTGTAAAACATTGTTGAACTAATTTGAATTCCCAGGGACTGGATCTCTAAGGCTAGGTCCTCCCTCCTATGAGGAAGTGTGGTACAAAGAGAAGAAGAGAATAACATGGGCTTGGACCCGAGTTGAGTCTCAGCTCCAGCAAACCACTTAATTCTCTGAACCTCAGTTTGCTCATGTGAGAAACAGGTAAGGTGAGGAGTAAATGAAACACTTCTGTAAAGCACATAGCCAACTTCCGGCACCAAATAACAGTGCAGGGTTAGAACTTTGGCATCTATTTTCAACCATTTCTGTGCCTAATTTGCAGACCTACACGTAAGAATTTAAGTAAGTGGTGCTTGAAGATGGGGGGCACAGGCTGTGTAGGAGTAAGACAGTTGAAGAAGTCGTCATGCTAGGAGAACAGTACTCAATATGAAGAATGCAAAAGATACCTGTCTGCCTTGTAACGTTTAGTCAGATCCGGATGGTGGTAATCAATTTCTCTCTCTCTCTCTGAACACAATGCAATTGTTTCATGTGACAGTGCATCAAATGCTTTAGCACTTATGCCACTGCTTCCATTTCTGGCATTCCCAATGACAGCAATCAGCAATCTCAAAGTATACCCGTGCAACATGTCAACCAAGGCAGGTGAGCTGTTCGCAATGGAGGTCTTGTTAACAGTGCTGAATGGAGAGACATTTAGTCAGTTGGTAAACCAGGCAGTCTGTAAACCAGTGATTTTCAACCCTGGGGCACACATTAGAACGTCCTGGGGAGCTTTTAAAAATCTCAATGGCAGGCCCAAATCCCAGACCAATTAAATCAGAACCACTACAGGTAGGCATCAATGTTTTCTAATGCTCCCCAGGTAATTCCAAAGTGCAGCCAAGGCTGAAGTCCACTGTAGGCATCTCTTCCTCACTCTCATTCTAGTGTGTTCTCAAATCCTTAGAAAGAGCAGCGGCTCTCTGAGGTCAGGAAACTATCCTGGCTCTAACATTTCTAAGCTCTATGACCTTGGCCAAGGCACTTAGCCTCTTGAGCTTCATTTTCCTTAACTGTAAAATGGAGATAATACCTCCCTCAGGAGGTGTGTGCGGTGAGGATGAAGTAAGCAAGACTACCTATTGTAGACTGCCCGGCACATGGTGGGTGCTTATGGAATGGCATTTGCCATCATTATCATTATGCCCCTCAGCTCAGGAGCAATGATTCCTGCGTGCGGTGCAGTCGAGAAAACTTTCTCCTATGTTCACACTACACCTGCAAGGGAGATGATGCATGTAAGGGTGCTCCTCAAACCTTAATGTGCCTAAGAATCACAGGGGATCTTGTTAACATACAGATGCTGATTTCCTAGGTCTGAGGTGGGGCTGAGGGTCTGCTTTTCTAACAAGCTCCCAGGGAATGTGACTGCTGCTGGCTCAGGGGCCACACTTTGAGTACCAAGTCTGTAAACAATAAAACTCTTTACACAAATAAAGCACTAGTAGTATTCCTTAACATACTTTTAACAAGTGCCAATTCATCTCATTGAGGAAGACCTTCAACGAGATTAACACAGTGGCTACAAAAATGGGCTCAAATATAGCAACGATTATGAAGATGGTGCAGGACAAAGCAGCATTTGGTTCTGTTGTACAGGGGGTCACTATAAATTGGAATTGACTCGATGGCACCTAACAACAACAACCACCTACTTTCTTTAACCATCAACATGTTTGGAATTATTTTGTGAGATTTTATAGCAAGCTTAACACCTATAAAGCAACCAGTCTGAATCAGAAATCCTACATGAAAAACTCGAAAGTTTTAAGCTGATTATTTTCGCCTCATATGCATGTGAAAGCTGGCTGATGAATAAGGAAGACCAAAGAAGAATTGATGCCTTTGAATTGTGGTGTTGGAGAAGAATGTTGAATACACCATGGACTGCCGAAAGAAGGAACAAATCTGTCTTGGAGGAAGTGCGACCAGAGTGCTCCTTAGAAAAAAGGACAGTGAGATTACATCTCACATACTTTGGACATGTTATCAGGAGGGACCAGTCCCTGGAGAAGGACATCATGCTTGGTAAAGGAGAGGGTCAGCAAAAAAGAGGAAGACCCTCAAAGGGATGGAGTGACACAGCAGCTGCAACCATGGGCTCAAACATAACAACGATTGTGAGGATGGCGCAGGACCAGGCAGTGTTCCATTCTGTTGTACACAGGGTCACTATGAGTCGGAACCAACTCGACAGCACCTAACAACAGCAACAATTTTAAAGAAAGATTCATGGGAAGTTGCAAAGAGAGTATGGACAGTTTTTATTTCCCTAGGATAAATACCTAGGAATTGCTGAGTCATAGGTTTTCCAGACTGGCTGCACCATTTTGCATTCCCAGCAGCAATGTATGAGAGTTCCCATTGCTCGGCATCCTGACCAACACTTGGCATTGTCAGTTTGGGTGTTTTTGCCATTCTGTATCGATTAATATGACCATGTGATTTTTCTTCCTTATGCTGTTAATATGGTGGTTTACAATGATTGGTTTCCAAATATTAAGCCAGCCCTACATTCCTAGTATAAACCCCACTTCTTTCTATTTTTTTCTTAATTTCTTTAAGGTTGTTTTATATATAATGTCCAGGACTTTTAGTTGTACTTGAGGGGAAGGAATGCCTTGTTACTGCTGGACGGGGGTGGAAGTCTGGGCTCCCCACGTGGTCTCCACTGACACTGTTGGGAGATGGGTGGCCTTATTACTGCTGATCAGTGATAAATGTACTGACTCTCTACTATGTCTTCTCTGACATGACAGCAGCGAGGAGGGGAAGGGGTGCTTTGTTACTACCAAGTGGGAGTGGAAGTCTAGGCTCCCCACGTAGGCTCTGCTGTTATAGGTGTGAGAGTGGGCTCATTACTGCCTGGCAGGCATGAAAGTCCCGGCACCCCACTCAGCCTTCTCTGACACTACTCCAGCAGATGAATTGGGATACTTTGTTATAGACAGACAAGGGTGAGAGTTTAGGCTTTCTGCTCAGTGTTTGCTGGTGGGGATGGGGGTGAAGTCACTGGTTTTTTCTATGGCATCAGGCTGGAGTAGAGAGGTATTGTCTGAAAGTTTTCTGTCTTGCTAGACTGTCTTTTCCTCATCCTTTGCTAGAGAGTAAGCTTCTCTTAGGGCTTTTTTTTTGTTTGTTTTGCCTGCACCCATTGGTGTTTCTAGGTTGCTGGCTTCTCTAATACCCAGTCTGTGATATATGAGGTAAAAAGAAAACCCAGGGAACTCACCATCATGTTGTTCCTTTGGTCCTGAGGTCCCTAGCTGATCTACCTCCTTCTACCTTTCTGAATATTATGATGTTTGTTTTATAAATGTGTGTGTGTCTGTTTATGTATATATATTACAGGATTTTTAGTTGTATTTAGTGGGATGAATAGGGAAAAGTATATCTACCCTGTTATCCCAAAAGTGGAAGTTGCTGTACAATGCAATCTTAAGCAAATCACTTTACCTCTCTAATAAACAATTATTGTGTCCAGTGCTTAACAAACGGAAAACACAGAGTAGAAGATGACCAAAATGAAATTGAAATGACTTGAAATGAAGACACACTGTCATGATGCTTTGGGAGAAATTAAGAGTGAATCAGTTCGTGTTACTCTGTGTGTGTGCTTAATTTACATTATTACCTCATTAAAAAAAAAAACAAACTAGAATAATAAAAAAAAAAAAATCTTACCAAGGAGGCAGGGATGAGATGGCAGAGTAGTCAGATGCTTCTGGTGAAACCTCTCACAACAAAGACCCCAAAAAAACAAGTGAATCAATTATATATGGCAATCTGGGAGCCCTGAACCTCAAAGGCAGAGTTGAGGAACCAGACTGAGTGGCAGGGGGAGGGAGAGATGGTTTGGAAGCAGAGAGGAGTTGTCGGTCCTGACCCAGTGAGGGCCTGAGCCCTTCTGGCCTGAGCAGCTTGGGGGTGAGCGATGGGGCAGGCAAGAAGCCATGTTTGGGAGGCTTGTTTTCCGCACTGGGAGAGAACCAGCACCAGAGAGTATACACGACCACCCAGAAACAGTGAGAAGCAGCCCCCAGCCGGCGAAAGACAAGCAATTGCGTCCGGCCTACCGCGCGGATCAAAAACACCCCTCTGGGGAAAAACCTCTCTCCTATTTACCTCCCCGCTCCCTGTTCTGCACTGGGTCCCAGACTGGCATCAGCAATTGCCAAGTCCCCTGGGCCGTAAGTAGAATCTGTCACACGACCGGAGCCATTCTCCCTGCCTTGGAGAGCGAAAAAATTAACAAACGGGGAAAAAATAAACTGCTGGCTCCTCTAAGCCAGAAACCCAGGGTCAAGAAAGCTCCTTTGCCTAGGCACAGGCATAAGGGATCCATGGACTTTGAGTGCCTTTCCCCCTGCACAGACTTGTGTGGGCCCATTTCAACAGCGTAAGCCATCATTACCGCAGTACAACAAGGTATATAGCTGAAGTCTAACTTCAACTGATTCAGTTGTGAAGTGGCAGGTTTGTGACATTTGACACTGCTCTGCCCATTAAGCAGGGTCTTCACCTACCCATATCAGGGGCCTGAGGACTGGTGGCTCCACCCACGCCACCTAGCCACATGCAATAGGAGCCCATGAATAAGAGGTGCCCGCCAGTCCTTACAGCCAACAGTATTAGGTGCTAATAGTCCAGTTGCAAAACCCACCTATGGGCTCTAGGGAACAGGGACATGCCTTCCTGCTGGACACTCAGGGGTGGCCATCAACCCCCTGACTTGCTCAGTGTGTCCCTCTGCTGCAGCCAGATGCCTGTGCCTATACCAATCACCCATGCTTGTCTAGGACTGCAAGTGAGAGCCTACACCACACACTTGGTGGCTATCTACCTGGGCATCTGAGCTGAAACCATACAGGAGGAGTGGGTGGACTCCTGAGCTCACATACCTAGTAACAGACCTAACCACCTGGTGACAGGACATTAGAGCTTCAAAGGTGCCAATAATCAAACTAGCTCATACAAGCACTCTATTTGGGCATATCAAAACAAAACAAGAAGCTAGGACACAGTAAGCAAACATAAAATAAATAAATATAATAACTTATTGATGGCTCGGAGACAACAATCAATATCAAATCACATAAAGAGGCAATCCATGATGGCTTCAGCAAGCTCCCAAAATAAACAATGTAGAAATTTTCCAGAGGAGGAAAATTTCTTGGAATTACCGGAGGCAGAATACACAAGATTAATATAGAGAACTCTTCAAGAAATTAGGAAGGAAATTAAGCAAAATGCAGAACACACAATGGAGGAAATTAAAAAGATTACAGAAGAGCACAATGACAAATTTAACAGGCTGCAACAATCCATACAAAGACAGCAATCAGAAATCTAGGAGATTAAAAATAAAATTTCAGAATTAGACAACTCAGTAGAAAGTCATAGGAGCAGAACTGAGGCAATAGAAGTCAGAATGAGTGAGAATGAAGATAAAACACTTGACAATTTATCTGAGGAAAAATCAGATAAAAGGATTGAAAAAAACAAAGAAATCCTGAGAATTATGTGGGACTCCATTAGGAGGAATAACCTACGAGTGACTGGAGTACCAGAATGGAGGGGATAACAGAAAATACAGAGAGAATTGTTGAAGATTTATTGGCAGAAAACTTCCCTGATATACTGAAAGATGACAAGATATCTATTGAAGATGCTCACTGAACCCCACATAAGGTAGATCCCGAAAGAAAGTCACCAAGACATACTATAATCAAAGTTGCCAAAACCAAAGATAAAGAGAGAATTTTAAGAGCGGCTAGGGACAAATGAAAAGTCATCTCTACAAAGGAGAGTCAATAAGAATAAGCTCGGACTACTCAGCAGAAACCATGCAGGCAAGAAGGCAATGGGATGCCATATATAAGGCCTTGCAGGAGAAAAACTGCCAGCCAAGAATTATATATCCAGCAAAACTGTCTCTCAAATATGATGGTGAAATTAGGGCATTTCCAGATAAACAGAAGTTTAGGAAATTTGCAAAAACCAAACCAAATTACAAGAAATACTAAAGGGAGTCCTCTGTTTAGAAAATCAGTAACATGAGATAACCACCCAAGACTAAAACACAGGACAGAGCAACTATATATCAACCCAGATAGGGAAGTCACAAAAGTAAATCAAAGCTAAAATACTGAAAATAGGGAAACAGATGTCAATATGTAAAAGATGACAACATTAAAACAAAAAAGAGGGACTTAAAAAATGTAGACATAGATTTTTCATATGGAGAGGAAGTCAAGGAGATATAAAGAAATAAAAGACTGGTATAAACTTAGAAAAATAGGGCTAAAATATTAAGGTAACCACAAAGGAAACTAATAATCCTACAAGTCAAAATAAAAAACTGGAAAAATATAAAGACTCAGCAAACACAAAATCAACAACAATGAAAAAGATGAAAAGAAAATACATAAAGAAAAATGACTCAGCACAGAAAATTAAGTGGAACAAAGAAACTGTGAACAACACAAAAGAAGACATCAAAATGACAGCACTAAACTCATACCTATCAATAATTACACTGAATGTAAATGGACTAAATGCACCAATAAAGAGACAGAGAGTGGCAGACTGGATAAAAAAACACAATCTGTCTAAATGCTGCTGACAAGAGACATACCGTAGACTCAAAGACACAATAAACTAAACCTCAAAAGATGGAAAAAAATATACCAAGCAAACAACACTCAGAAAAGAGCAGGAGTGGCAATATTAATCTCTGACAAAATAGACATTAAAGTAAAATCCACCACAAAGGATAAGGAAGGACACTATGTAATGATTAAAGGGTCAATACACCCAGAGGACAAAACTATAATAAATATTTACGTGCCCAATGACAGGGCTCCAAAATATATAAAACAAACTCTAACAGCACTGAAAAGAGACAGAGACAGCTCCACAATAATAGTGGGAGACTTCAACACACCACTTTCGGTGAAGGACAGAACATCCAGAAAGCAGCTCGGCAAAGACACTTAAGAGCTAAACACTACAAATCAACCAACTTGATTTCACAGACATACATCAAACACTCCACCCAACAGCAGCCAAGCATACTTTCTTTCCTAATGCACATGGAACATTCTCCAGAATAGACCACATATGAGGCCATAAAGCAAGCCTTAACAAAATCCAAAGCATCGAAATATTACAAAGCATCTTTTCTGACCATAAAGCCATAAAAGTAGAAATCAACAACAGAAAAAGCAAGGAAAAAATATCAAAGACATGGAAACTGAACAACACCTTGCTCAAAAACTACTGGGTTATAGAAGAAATTAAGGATAGAATAAAGAAATTCATGGAATCAAACGCGAATGAAAACACATCCTACCAGAACCTTTGGGACACAGCAAAAGCAGTGCTCAGAGGTCAGTTTATAGCAATAAACGCACACATCCAAAAAGAGGAAAGGGCCATAATAAAAACATTAACCCTACAACTGCACAAGTAGACAGAGAGCAGCAAAAGAAGCTCTCAGGTGCCCGAAGAAAGGAAATAATAAGAATTAGAGCAGAATTAAATGAAATGGAGAATAGTGAAAAACAATTGAAAGCATTAACAAGACCAAAAGCTGGCTCTCTGAAAAGATCAACAAAATTGATAAACCACTGGCCAAAGTGACAAAAGAAAAACAGGAGACGAAGCAGATAACCCGTATAAGAAATGAGATGGGTGATATCACAACAGACTCAACTGAAATTAAAAGAACTGTAACAGAATACTATGAAAAATTGTACTCTAACAAATTTGAAAACCTAGAGGAAACGGACAAATTTCTAGAAGCTCACTACCTACCTAAACTAACACAAACAGAGGTAGAACAACTAAATAAATCGATAACAAAAGAAGAGATTGAAAAGGTAATTTAAAAACTCCCAACAAAAAAAAGCCCTGGCCCAGATGGCTTCACTAAAGAATTCTACCAAACTTTCAGAGAAGAGTTAACACCATTACTACTAAAGGTATTTCAGAGCATAGAGAAGGATGGAATACTCCCAAACTCATTCTATGAAGCCAGCATAACCCTGATACCAAAACCAGGTAAAGACACCTCAAAAAAAGAAAATTACAGACTGATATCCCTCATGAACACTGACACAAAAACCTTAACAAAATTCTAGCCAATAGAATTCAGCAACATATCAAAAAAAAAAAAAAATTCACCATGATCAAGTGGGATTTTACCAGGTATGCAGGGATGGTTCAACATTAGAAAAACAATCAATATAATCCATCACACAAATAAAACAAAAGACAAGAACCACAAGATCTTATCAATCGATGTAGAAAAGGCATTTGACAAAGTCCAACACCCATTCATGATAAAAACTCTCAACAAAAGAGGACTAGAAGGGAAATTCCTCAATATAATTAAGGGTATCTATACAAAGCCAACAGCCAACATCATCCTAAATGGAGAGACTCTGAAAGCATTCCCCTTGAGAATGGGAACCAGACAAGGATGCCCTCTACCACCACTCTTATTCAACATTGTGCTGGAGGTCTTAGCCAGAGCAATTAGGCTAGAAAAAGAAACAAAGGGCATCCAAATTGGTAGGGAAGAAGTCCAATTATCTCTGTTTGCAGATGATATGATCTTATACACAGAAAACCCCAAAGAATCCACAAGAAAACTATGGAACTAATACAAGATTTCAGGAAAGTTTCAGTATACAAGATAAACATACAAAAATCAGCTGGATTCCTTTACACCAATGAAGAGCCCCGAATAGGAAATCACCAAATGAATACCATTTACAATAGCCTCCAAGAAGATAAAATACTTAGGAATAAATCTAACCAGAGACGTAAAAGACCTATATGATGAAAACTACAAGACACTACTGCAAGAAATCAAAAGGACCTGCATAAGTGGAAAAACATACCTTGCTCGTGGTTAGGTAGACTCAACATTGTGAAAATGTCAATTCTACTCAAAGCGATCTACAGATACAACGCAATCCCAATCCAAATTCCACCAGCATTTTTTAATGAGATGGAAAAACAAATCACCAACTTCATATGGAAGGCGAAGAGGCCCCGAATAAGTAAAGCATTACTCAAGAAGAAGAACAAAGTGGGAGGCCTCACACTACCTGATTTTAGAACCTATTATACCATCATGGCAGTCAAAACAGCCTGGTAACAACAGATACATAGACCAGTGGAACAGAATTGAGAATCCAGACATAAATTCATCCAGCTATGAGCAGCTGATATTTGACAAAGGCCCAAAGTCAGTTAATTGGGGAAAAGACAGTCTCTTTAACAAATGGTGCTGACATAACTGGATATCCATCTGCAAAAACCTGAAACAAGACCCATACCTCATACCATGCACAAAAACTAACTCAAGATGGATCAAAGACTTAAATATAAAATCAAAAATGATAAAGATCATGGAAGAAAAAATAGGGACAATGCTAGGAGCCCTAATACATGGCATAGACAGAATACGAACTGTAAGTAACAATGCACAAGCACCAGAAGAGAGACCAGATAACTGGGAGCTCCTAAAAATCAAACACTTATGCTCATCAAAAGACTTCACCATTTAGTCCAAAGGACTAATTGTCCACAGCTACCAAGACCTCCACCGGACTGAGTCCAGTACAGCTGGATGGTGCCGGGCTACCACCGCTGACTGCTCTGACCAGGATCACAACAGAGGGTTCTGGACAGAGCTGGAGAAGGATGTAGAGCATAATTCTAACTCACACACACACAAAAAGACCAGATTTACTGGCTGAAACGAGACTGGAGAAACCTCAAGAGTATGGCCCCCAGACACCCTTTTAGCTCAGTGGTGAAGTTACCTTCGAGGTTCACTGTTCAGCCTGGGAGTGGACAGCCCAGTAAAACCAAATGAGACTAACGAGGTACAGGAGTCCAGTGACAAGGGCCAGAAGGCAGAAGGGGAGTAGGAAGCTGATGATAGGGAACACAAGGTTGAGTAAGGATACTGTTGATGTGTTGTGAGATTGTTAACCATTGTTATAGGGCAACATTTGTAGTAACTGTTAAATGGGAGGCTATTTTGTCCTGTAAGCCTTCATCTTAAGTGAGAATAACAGCACAATTAGAAGAGCGTAGTCAATGTCACTTAAATGTGTACGTAAAAAGCTTTGAAATGGGGTATCTTTGGCTATGTGTATTTTCACCAAAAAAAAAAAAAAAAAGCTGAGAATTTAGAGGGTTAAAATGTTGCGGGGTTTTTAAGCAAAGTCATAAAACAGCATGTGTACTACTGTTACATGAGAAATCGTTTGTTCTGTAAGCCTTCACCTGAAGTACAATAAAATATTTAAAAAAAAAAAAAAAAAAAAGACAACCTACAGACTGGGAAAAAATTTTTTGGCTACGACAAATCTGATCAGCATCTAATCTCTAAAATCTACAAGATACTGCAAAACCTCAACAACAAAAAGACAAATAACCCAATTAAAAAATGGGCAAAGGATATGAACAGGCACTTCACCAAAGAAGACATTCAGGCGGCTAACAGACACATGAAGAAATGCTCACAATCATTAGCCACTAGCGAAATGCAGATCAAAACTACAATGAGATATCATCTCACCCCAACGAGGCTAGCATTAATCCAAAAAATACAAAATAATAAATGCTGGAGAGGTTGTGGAGAGACTGGAACACTTATTGGTGGGAATGTAAAATGGTACAACCACTTTGGAAATCGATTTGGAGCTTCCTTAAAAAGCTAGAAATACCATATGATCCAGCTATCCTGCTCCTTGAAATATATCCTAGAGAAATAAGAGCCATCACACAAATAGATATACGCACACCCATGTTCACTGCAGCACTGTTCACAATAGCAAAAAGATGGAAACAACCTAGGTGCCCATCAATGGATGAATGCATAAACAAATTATGGTATATCCATACAATGGAATACTACGCAATGATAAAGAACAATGATGAAGCTGTGAAACATCTTATAACATGGAGGAACCTGGAGGTCATTATAAGACCACTATTATGAGAACTCAAGAAAAGGTTTAAACACAGAAGGAAACATTCTTTGATGGTTACGAGGGTGAGGAGGGAGGGTGAGGGTAATTTACTAACTAGATAGTAGATAAGAATTATCTTAGGTGAAGGGAAGGACAGCACACACTACACAGGAAGTCAGCACAACTGGACTAAACCAAAGTTAAGAAGTTTCTCAAATACAAACACTTTGAGGGACAGAGTAGCAGGGGTAGGGGTCTGGGGACCATGCTTTCAGGAGACATCTAGGTCAATTGGCATAACAAAGCTTATTAAGAAAACATTCTGCATCCTACTTTGATGAGTGGTGTCTGGGGTCTTAAAAGCTTGCAAGCAGCCATCTAAGATGCATCAATTGGTCCCAACCACCTGGAGTAAAGGAGAATGAAGAACACCAAAGACACAAAGGAAGTATTAACCCAAGAGACAGAAAGGGCCACATAAACCAGAGACTTTATCGGCCTGAGACAAGAAGAACTAGATCATGCCTGGCTACCACCAATGACCGCCCTGACAGGGAACACAACAGAGAGCCCCGGACGGAGCAGGAGAAAGGTGAGGTGCAGAACTCAAACTCTAGTAAGAAGACCAGACTTAATGGTCTGAGACTGGAGGAACCCCGGAGAGCATGTCTCTTGGATTCTCTATCAGCCCAGAACTAAAACAATATCTGAGGCCAAGTCTTCATACAGGGAATGGACTGGACTGTGGGACATAAAGTGATACTCGTGAGGGGTGTGCCTCTTAGCTCAAGTAGATACAAGAGACTAAACGGGCAGCTTCTGTCCAGAGGTGAGATGGGAAGGCAGAGAGAGTTAGGAGGTGGTTGAATGGACATGGGGAATCAGTGGTGGAAAGGAGGAGAGTGCTGTCACAGTATAGGGAGAACAGTTAGGGTCACATAACAATGTATGTATAAATTTTTGTATGGGAAAAACAAAAAATTAAAAAAAAAAACCTTCCCTTTTAAAATTAAGAAAATGTTTTTCACATTATCAAAGGATTCTGTATAAAATAAGCTCAAGAGTTTATGAATCCATTAATTAATTAGATTTCAATAATTTTACTCTCCAAATGATTAATACACACTTTTTACTAAGCAGAGTCTTTGAGGAGTGAAACCCCAGGGCTAAGAAAAGTATCACCATCTGTCAGTTTGTCATACTGTGGGGGTTTGCATGTTCCTATGATGTGATGCTGGAAGCTACCTCAGATCTACATCCGAAAATTAGCCAATGAAAACCCTATGTATCGTGCTGGAAGATGAGCCCCGTAGGTTGAAAGGCACTCAAAATACACAGTGGCTGCAACAATGGATTTGAGCACACCAACAAATTGTGAAGATGGCGCAGGACTGGATAATGTTTGGTTGTGCTGTACAGGGGTCACCATGAGCGGGAGTCAACTCCACAGCAACCAACAACAAGAAAAGCACTGGAGGTCAAGTGAAAGAGGGATCCAAGGAAGGGCGGTCAGGAGGGGGCAGACAGGGCAGGGAGTTCAAGTAAGTGAAGTATGAGAAGAAGCCAAAGGATCTGGCATTTAGAAGATCACTGGTGACTTAAGCAATTTAAAAGAGTGGTAGGGGAAGAAGCCAGATTTCAGATGGTTGACAAGGAAATGGGAGTTCAGGAAGTGGAACTTTGGAGAGGAGGACCTAAGAGGAGGAAGGATGAAGAGGTGACACCAAACCAGAAAATGAAGGGGAACAAATACGGGGAGGGAACTGACACCTTATGGCTTCTATTACTACTATTGTGGTTGTCATTATATTATCCTCGTTTCAAAAGAAAGATGAAGAAGCCTTGAAAACAGAATGGATAAATGGAGTAAATACAAAGAAAAAATGATGCCAAAATCGATTAACTTTTTAACACAACCTCACTAAGACTGATTTGAATACACTCTAAAGCAGTGCTTCTCAAACTATCTCACTGAAGGGCCTGTTTTTTGCTTTTTACAATCCACTGCAGGCTAATACTATTGTAAAATACAATTAAAATATCACAGCAATGTCTAATTGCTATAAAGATTTCAGGCAGCTTCCTCTTAATTTCTGTTCTGATCTCGTCATGGGAGGCAATAGATAGTTCACTGACTGGCACTAGCCCGCATACACACTTAGAGCAGCACTGCTCTCTAGAGCTGAAGTCAGGCTGCACAAACCTCAAATTCAAAACCTGACTTCTCAACTGAGCTCCAGATGTTCTGCGAATCATCTGAAATGAAGGCATCCCACTTCCACTGTTTGTGTTAACCAGGGTAAGCTGGGTTATGCTCTTGCTGGCTCTGCATGTCCAAGGTGAGTCAGCAGGGGGCTCTGTTCTACATACCCCCCACCTCAGTGGCTGTAAGGAGGGAACAGACTGGAGAACTGCGCATGCGCTTTCCATGGCCTCAAGTTTTATTGCTCAGCAGTAGAAACACATCCCTGCCTAAGTAAGTTGGGGAACTTGGACACTCCACTTTAACCATAAGCAACACAGAGGAAGGGCTACCAAAGCTCTGCTGCAAAACAACTACTAGAACTACTTCTCTCTTCCCCTCACTCCTCCAGTGTGTTGGAGTAAGACATACGGAAAAGGATGAGTGACTCTTATTTAACTGGTAGTCTCTTGGCCGCTGCTGTTTTTTTCCCCAAGACCCGCTACTGACGCTGCCTTTGTTGCAGGATGCCACTGGCCCTGTTTGTGGGGGCTCTTGTATAAGTTCTTTGGGCCCCTGTGGGGAGACCTCCCCATTGCACAATCCCCTGATATGGGAACCTAGTCTCAGATCCCATTCCTAGGGTTACACCCCACAGCCTCATGCCCTAGGGTGTCCTCATCCAGAGGCAGCCCTCTTGGGGGGGATTCTGGAAAACTGTCTCAAGCCAACTTCTACACTATTTGGACCACAGGAAATTCATGCATCCTTAATTTGCCATATAGGGAAATGCCTGTTCTCTGCTCCTGGCCTTTCTTTCCACCTTTCTCCTGTTCCTTTTCAGGAAGATAGAGGTTGGAGACCAATAAATTCACTTTATAATCTGAAGCCTGTCTGAAGAATGCAACTCCTGTTTCTTTTGGTTTGGAGGGGGAGTACCCACTTCTGTCTCCCACCGGGAGGTTAAGCACAGGCCAGGACAATGACTCATAACTCCAACAATCCCCCTCTCTCCTGTCCACAGGGCATTCTGCCCCTTCCCTCTGCTCATCTTCTGTTAATGCAGGTGGGAGAAAGGAACACTAGACTGATGGGTGAAGGATAACCAGTTTAGCTGCCTTTTAGTAAGCTCCGGAGGAGTGAGTGCCTGGTTCTGTTAGTGCTCTCTTTAGAATATGGAATATATGATATCTCCTTGCACTCAGCATTGCGCCCTAAGTTGCCAATTCTAGAATCATAGGAAAATCCCATGTAACATCACTGTACTGGCATCTTCTTTCTCTTAATGTATCAGAACCAATGACATTGCTGATATCACATTTCTCCCTTCTTGTATCAGTTATCTATGGCTGTATAACAAATTGCCCCAAAACCTGGTACCTTAAAACTACCAATATTTATTATTTCTCAATTTCTGTGGGTCAGGAATTCATAAGTGGCCTGGATGGGGGGGGGGGGGCCTCTGCTTTGGGGTTTCTCATGATGTTCTGTCAGATGTTGGCGGGGGCTGCAGTCACCTGAGGGCTTGACTGAGGCTTACTCATATATACAGTTGGCTGTTGGTCAGTGGCCTCAGTTCCTTACACCAGGGCCCCTACAGAGGGCTGCTTGAGCATCCTCACAACATGGCAGCTGGCTTCCTCCAGAATGAGTGATCCAGGAAGGAGAAAGCCAATCAGAAGCTCTGGCTTCATGATTAGAAGGGAGCCAGTAAGTCTGGCCCACGCTCAAGGGAAGGAGAATAAGGCTCTACTTTTTTAGGAGAGGAGAATCAAAGAATTCGTGGACATATTTTAAAACCACTACGCTCCTTAATCAGTCTGTGGAATGGACTACAGCATTAATTAGCCAGGGTGTGAGGCAAACAAATGTCTGACACAGAAATCATTATAATCTCAAGATACTGTCAAAAGCTGTTATAACTCTTTGCTTTTCTAAATGTTTAATAATGGGTAAAGAGATGCACTGCTAGACTCTTGGGAACTGAGATCCAAAAATCTGCAAATGCCCCAATAAATCTCTTTCTGCCACAAATTTTAGAAAACAACATTGAGCAAATGTTTACAAGGGAAGCTTTTATAACTAATAAAATAAGAGAGTTGAAAGTGTGAGATTTCGTACTTTCCTCCCACCCAATATCACCATCAAGATGCCTACTCTGGCAGAAGCCCACCTCTCCATCTGCATTGATGATCGGAGTAGAAAGCAATCCAGGAATATGTTGTTGCTTAGAATTGTAATGATACTGATTTGGTCAATGCAACTCTGGCTTTAGCAGTTTGGAAAAATCCTAGGCCTATTAAGGTCAAACGACTTGCCCAGCTGTAACCCCCAGAGGCAGGATGTGAAAGAGACTGTGCCCCTCTGACTCCAAAGCCTGAGCTCTTGATCACTAGGCAGCGTTTCCTCTCCAAAGTGCCAAGCCATAATTCAATATGCAGCAAAGATCTGAGATGACTTGTATTGCATAAAAAGGAAATCAATATTGTTGAGCTAAACTCAAAGACAGGAACAAAGAATAGAGGACAATTCAAACGAACACAGAGAATATCACACTATTTCTCAAAATACAGACATTTAAAAAGACAAATACGAACATGAATCATGAGGCTCCAGATTTTCTTGTCTGTTAACTATCAGGATTATAGAGCAACTGTTTTCCTTCTGAGTTTGGGGAGGAGTGGTAGAGTTGAGGGGATTGAGGGAGAGGAATGTAAACATGCTACCAAACCAAGCACATGTAATGAGTGCCTTCTGTGGGGCATACACTGTGCTAGGGGACATGTCCCACAGAGTCAACAGGCCTGGTGCAGGACTTCAAGGACTTCACAGCCTCGACAGGAAGAGACATGGAAAGAAACAAGAACAATGCACTGTGATACAGGAAAACAACAGAAAACAAAACAGAGTTATATGAAGTGAGCAATGGCTTCTAGTCATACCAGTGAGCTCTATTTCTGTGGTATATTCTCAAATCAAGGCAGATAAACCCACAGGAACAAGGATAGGATAGACTTAATCTCTGTTCTCATTCTGATTAAGGCCATTTTAATAGGACTGCTTTTAGGAACCATGAGCACTAGATGAAATTTTACATGTGAATCTGTCAAAAATTAAAGAGCTTTCTGTCACAGGAGGGAAGATAAGGAGAGTAAGTCTGCTATGAGAAGGATAATACTACAGAAACCTGTTTGCCTGGGCATTAGAAACATCAGGTCCCCACAATGTTTGGCCAAATATCAACTCTGTGATTTTGGGCAAATCCCTTAACTTCTCTGAGCTGTGGTTTTGTCTTGTTTTCCTAAACATTAAGGGGACTGGATTGTACAGTCCTTACGGTCTCTCTCTAGCTCTAAAATTCGTGACTCTAATGTTCCAGGGAAAGTCTCTTTCTGCTCTTAGGTGTTCTCTCTCCCTGCACAGCTGTCTTTGGCTTTAGGCTCTGAGTAAAAAATCCTGTCTCTTCTTTCCTGGTTCAATGCATACAAATGACTGGGATCACAATACCATCTATAGCCACCAGGATGATATCTGTAGAAAGAACTGCCACATGTTAACATCTCCAAGGTAAGGAAGATGATCTTTCCCAGCAGGATGGCCAAGGAAGAACACTTGCTCCTGGCTGTGGGCCTGGGTGTAGCCCTGGCTTCCTGGTGATCTTAGATGTATAAATTCATCACCCATCAGGTCGAGAGGGTCTGCCCTGACTCTCCACAGGGCTGCTGTGGGGACAAAACGAATTGATTTGGAAAGCGCTATACAAACACGGAGCATCATGATGATGGCTATGACGACTGAACAGTCAGCTTCAGAGGCTCTGTCAGCTGGAAGTCTTGCCAGGACAGAGCTGTGTGCTGTGTTGCTCCCTGAGAGGAAACTTGATATAAAACAGATACAGCCCTGAGGTTGATGTGCCTCTGAATCTCTTCCCAGAGCAGCTGGCGGCTCTAGAACTAATAAGGTCTCAGTGGACTATTTCTCTAAAGAAGCTTTTAATGTTACCAGGAACTGACAGTAACAATGTCCCCATCAATGTCACTCAGATCACAGTCTATGGTACACACTGGCTTAGACACTCCAACTGCAAAACTTTTCTGTCTTTACCACTTAGGTCAACATTCATGCCACCCACCGGCTCATGAAAAAGTTCAAGAAGTTAAAATGTATACCTGTTAAAATTGACTTCTAGACTCCCAAAAAGAGTATTCAGAATTGACTTGACAGCAATGGATTTGGTTTTTTGGTTTAAGGTATTCGTGGGCCTGATACGGCCAGTTTCATGTAATCTTCTACTCAATAAAAGCAAAGATTAATTAAACTTATAACTAAATATTACTGATAATAATTAATTTTTATATCTGTCTTGGACATATATTCATATAAATAAATCCATAAATAGAAATAAGTACTTTTTCAAATCGGATTCTAGAGTCTTGACTTTTATTTTGAAAATATGTAAGTATCATAAACTCCAGGTTAACCAACATGATCAGAAAATATAAAGTTACATTTAAGTTAAAAATACAAAATAAGAAGAAAAAAGAGAAGAGGAGGAGGAAGAGGAGTAATATCAATAAACACCAAATATATTTATGCGAGTAGGTTGTTTTAACCTTTAACAGATGAAGAAAAAGACTCAGAGAGGTCCCACAGCCCAAGTAATCTGAAATGTCAGAATCTGAACCCAAGTATGGCTCTTTGAAGTGCATTCCCTGCTTCCTTCAGGTTATCTGCACAAGCGTTACCTCCTTACAGAGACCTTCCTTGACCAAAGCCAAAAAACTAAACCAGATGCCGCTGAGTCGATTCCGACTCATTGCAACCCCCATGTGTGTCAGAGTACAACTATGCTCCGTAGGTTCTTCAATGACTAATTTTTCAGAAGTAGATTGCCAGGCCCTGTTTCTGAGATGTCTCTGGATGGACTTGAACTGATAACCTTTCAGTTAGCAGCTGAGCGTGTTAACTATTTGTGATACCCACGGACTCCCTTCCTTGACCACGCCACCTAAAACATCCCAGCCATGACCCCAATTCCCTCCCTCTCCATCCATTTGCTCGGGGTTATTTTCAATCACAATGTATATTTCTTTGTTTAAAAACATGCCTTCTCAGAATAATGTAAGCTCAGTAGGGATTTTGTTTTAGTCACTGCTTTATCTCCAGTGTCTAGAATAGTGTTTGGGACATAGCCGGTGTCCACTAAATATGAACTAGACAAATCAATAAAAGGTCCTAAAGTGCATGTATTTTTCATGCCAACTCATGAAAGGATATAGTGAGAAAGCAGATACACACATATGTACATGACCTGGGTGGTATGATCATACAGTAAAGGTTCAAATTGGTCACTGAGATGACACATCAATGTTCTTACATAAATCATACAAATCAAAGGAGTCTCCTTCAACTGTAGCAGCACACTCTTCACACCTACAATCTCTCTTCCCATCAGCTCTGTTATAAGAATGGATACACAGGACTCTTCATGAAAAGTCCAAGAATTTGGTCAGATGATCTTAGTCTTATTTTTGCCAGACGAAGAACAATTTAATACCAAAACAAACCTCCCGGATCCTTTATACAGTGAATTCCACCACCACTAAACCTCTTCTGACTCACCAACAAAAGCCACATCAACACAGGGACAAGGGATTTATTTATTACACTAAAACAATCTTTTCAGTACTTCTGAAATAACTACAATTTTTGGTCATTTAAATGATTTTGTATTTAAAGTAGATTTTATTTTCAGATCTTTCTGAAATAGTTGGGAGAGGTACCGAATAAAATGCATTTTGACAAAAAGCAATTAAACAGATTATGGAGCTTTTAGAGAGCCCTGGTGGCCCAATGGTTAAACGCTCAGTGGCTAACCAAAAGGACGGTGGTTTGAATCCACCCAGCAGCTCTGTGGGAGAAAGACCTGGTGATCTGTTCCCATGACGATTACAGCCTAGAAAACTCTATGGGGTAGTTCTACTCTGTCACATGTGGTCACTATGAGTCAGAATTGACTCAACAGCACCTAACAACAACTTGGAGCTTTTGGTTCATCTGGGTTTATGTGAGACTTGCTATTGACTATCTCATCAGACATTCACCCCTGGAAAGTAGTAACACTTTCAAAAAAGCAATTCTCTAAGGGTACATCGTGAGACCAGACACCATGCTTTATAAGTACCCAATGAATGCTGCTTCACCAGATCATGGGTACCTTTTCCATAATAAATACATGAGATCTAAATCAACACTGAATATTCAGCAATTCAGCCTAGAATAGAGGGGTGAAACCATGCCTGTGGGCGGAGGGAGGGTTAGGGAGGAGATATGCTCCTTTCTGATACCCATAGCAGAATACTGCTGCACGGACCCATTTTGTGTTTTTATAATTACTTGAATTCTCTTCTTTTGTCAGAATTCATTCTCAGTAACAGCTTGAGCAGTGTAGCAATCGTGCTCTGAAATGACTTATAAACCACAGACACAAATATTTGGGCCAAGAATGTAGAATCCATTGCTGTCACATTCCATTATTTCTGGTGGAGCAATTCACTAACATTTTGGAATCTAGATCATAAATTATGCAGAACCTCAGCAAAAGAGCTGAGGACACAAACTGCTGTAATAAAACTCCTGTTACTGGAGCCATAAAAACAGAACAAAGGAAAAGCAAAGAAAAAAAATCATGGCTGGACTTTCTGGCATGCCTTGTCCACCACTGTTAATAGTCTCACAGAATGAAAATGTAACATTCTGGGAGCCATCAGCTAGATCAGAAATGATACAATGGGCATGTTGGCACTCACAAACACCATCATAATCATGAGATTAGCCCATTTTGAAGAATTCTTGAATGCTGACATAAAGTGCTAAATGTACAACAGAGCCACCCGTACATTTTTCATGATTCTCAAGGGTTGTGAAATGTCTTTCAGCCACGGTACTCAGGCAGTGGTCGCATTTGCTGCTGGGATGTATTATTATGAAATGTCAGAGGAAAAAAGAGCCCTGCGTCACATGTGATCTGAAGCAAGTCATCTTCTCTCTCCGCGGACACTGAGTTGATGGCAGGCTGGGATCAAAACCCACATCTTTTGAATGCCAGCTCCCTGGGTTTTATCTTGTAACATG
Organism: Dugong dugon; assembly: GCA_030035585.1. NCBI lineage: Eukaryota > Metazoa > Chordata > Mammalia > Sirenia > Dugongidae > Dugong > Dugong dugon. The sequence goes on along the minus strand of CM057476.1, from coordinate 24,845,560 downwards.
ATGCCTCTAGCATGGTAGGTGTTCGAAAATCACTTGATGGATAGAAGGATGGAGAGATGAATGAGTGGGTAAATGGACAAATGAATAAACAATAGAACCATCCTTTCTGGGTCAATGTTTATAATCAGAAAAGGTCAAAGAGGGCATATCACTGAAATACTTTAAAAATAAAATAGAGAACTGAAGAGTCAGATGGACTACGCAGAGCAACCACTCCTCAACGCCATTATTTGATCCCAAGAATTCTTTCTTGTCATTTATAACTTTGTGTTGGAGAGCACTGGTAGATCCCAAAAGAACAATGAGTGTGAGTACAAACATGGGCTAACATGTTTCTTAAATCAGGACTGCTACTATTTAACATCTATCTGGTAGGACTCCCTTTTCTAAGGTGCACGATAAGTAAGGGAGAACAGAGGTGGTAAGGGGGTGAGCCTTAGTAAAGAGATGGGGCTGTAAGTCTGGCATGGACTCTACAAGCACACCACTCTTCTGCAATTATTACAAACACATTTAGAAGAAAACAAAATGCCTTTCAAGATCGCATACAAGGTCTAAAATGTTAAAACGGGGGAAAAAAAGGGACTAGTGCAAGTTAAAACCATATAAGGGAAGAAAGTTATTTTTCACCAGCAGAGGAGGAAACTTTTCCTCCAGGAAATCCACAGCACAAAAGGAATGAGCTCCAATCATCTATCTAGGTCAGGAATCTTCAAGTCTTCTAGAAAGAGAATCAACTTTAGACTTCTCCAGAACCCTGCCATCACTCAGAGAGGAGGGAAGGGAGTGGAAAAGAAAGAGGACAGCATGTGGTGCCAGCTGTGCCCCGAGGCAGGAAGTTCTCAGTCCACTATCAGCACTACTTCTGGAGTCTGTACTGTGTGCCGGGCACCATGCTAACTGCCTCAGGCATTGTCTCACTGAATCTTCACAACAGTCTCCCTCTAGCCAGCTACCTCCACCTTCTCCCTCCACTGCCACCACCAGGTAGGATCTATTCTTAACTCCATTTTACAGATGAGGAAACTGTAAGTTTAAAGAGTTTACATAACTTTCCCAAGGCCACTCACTCAAAACGGAAGAGCTGCAATTCAAACGTAGGCTTGTCTGCCACCAAGACTCTGGCTTTGCTGTCTCCTGGCTGCCACAACCTCCCTTCCTTCAGAGGATCCCAGGAAAACTGGGGCTTCACCAGGCTTAATAGTGGAAAATGGTTTGGAAATCTACTGGGCACTCCTTCAAGTTCTTCCGAACTATGATCTGAGATCCCTGGTCAGAGTTTGAAAAATCTGGGCTTGCCATTATAAAACAACTAGCAGTTGTTGTCTTCCTTGGTAAAAAGCTTCTGGAAAGCCAAAACTGCTGTGCTATGGTCATTCCTTACCCAAGTCTGCATTTTAACATCCAGCTAATTGAGATGAGTAGAGACATCTGTAAGCTTATGTTAAAAGAGACAAATCTCCTGCAGGATAATAACAGCAGTCCCATTTACTAAGTGTTTGCTATGTGTTAAGCACCACTCATCAATTCACGAGGCATCAAAGATTAACAAGCAGCCAGCAAAGCACTGGGAATGCAGATGCATTGGAAGGGGAGCCTGGAGTTTCTCCAGGGGCCTATAGCCTGAAGGGGGAGCCAGATAAGCAAGCCCATCACTGCAGGGCCATGGAAAGCACCTGTGAGAAAGGCACAGAACACCTCCAGGGTACCGAAGAGCCCTGATTTGGAGTCTGAGAAAGCTTCTTAGAGGAGATGGTGTCTCCTGTTGGGTGTTTTTCAATCCTCACAATCCTGTGAAATTGGGACGGAATGTGAGGGTCAAACAGGTTAAATAAAGCAAAAGTGCATAGCTATGAAGTGGACTGAGTCCTGGCTTGCCTCACTTCCAGGCCATGCTGTCTCTCATCACTGTGGCCTCACAAGAAAATATCCTTCTTACAGCCTCTACCACAGGATTACCTCTATCTTACAAGGAAAAATAAAAAACAAAAAACCAGAAAACCATTTTAACTCCAAGGTACTCAGTAGAGCCACATTAATATGACTCTTATTTGTTTAATACCAACAGTCATCAAAGCATTTTCACATTCTTTTGGGCCTAATACTCTTGTGAAGAGCAAAGATGTTATTACTGCCATTTCTTTTTACACAGCAGAAAACTGATGGCGTGGAAGGTGAAGTGATTTGCCCAAGGTCACATAAAAGGTAAGATTCAGAGCTCAGTTTGGGGCTCTTGAGTGTCTCCCAGTCCAGCCGTTTCTGCTCCACAGAACATTAGATATAATACCTGCTTGAGTTTTGCCTTGCTTGTTATCCAAGACGGATTACTTTATTCCAAAAATCACTGAACCATGGTGGCAGAGGTAGCATCTGGGGTGAGATCCTCCCAGTCAATGTTTTGATTTGGAAATTTTTTATGAGTCTCTTTCATTTGAACTGTATCTTGTCAGAAGGATCTCAAGTCAGTGATAATGAAGAGTTTGTCAGCAAGACGAGATCAAATAATAGCATGTATTGCTGGCCCCTGATAATCACCCTCAACTTTCAAAGGATCAGAATATTTTGGAGGGTAAGAAATGCTATGTATTTTAGTAGCATTTTCATCTTTTTTGTTTAGTATCTTAGTTTTGTATTAACAAACGATATATTCTTTCCACATATGATGCAAAACTTTGATGATAATGATGGAATTTTTTTTTAATGTTTACTATGTTCCAGGCACTGTTCTTAGTAGATTTCCATATATTAACTCATTCAGTGTACACAGTCATCTTGTGAGATGGGTACTATAAATATCCCCACTTTACAGATGAAAGAATAGAGGCAGAGTGGTTAAGCACCTTGACCAAGGTCATAAAACCAGTAAGTGGCAGAGTTGGGATTCAAAGCCAAGCCATCTAACTCCAGCACTCACTCGTTCATCATATTTATGCTATACGTAGGGTGATCCTATATCCTAGCAGTGTCTGGGACTGTCCCACTGATAAATTACATGGTCACCCTAATGAAACAACACTAAAAAACCCATAACATTGGCAGTTAATGTGAGTCATTTATGGATGGGGCTTCTTAGTGATCAAAATAGAGGGAAATTAGCAGAGATCAGAGCAGTCTCTTTGGCTTGAGAAGGAAACAGAACAGCCCAACAGGATGCTTCTACAGAATGCCATAGCCCCAGGGGAGAGGAGGGAAGTAGGGGCCGATAGATGGTAAAAAGGGTCAGTAAAGGATTTGGCACAGAGGTGCTTCTTACTTCCTTTGTCATACACAGAGCGTGCGAGCTCTTCACTGCTGACAAAGAGATGTCTTTCTCCATAAGGCACTTAAGAAGTACCAGGAGTTGTAAAGGCACACATGCCAGCTCGCCTGATGGTGCCGCTAACTGAAGAATGCCATCTGTTTTGTTAAGGGTGACAGTCTGAAATTTCTGGTTAAACTCCAGATCTCCTTGTTGTGAAGGGCTTGATAACTTTTAGATCATTACCTTCTGCTTACTGAGTCTCAGAGCATATTATATCTCCCTCCAGAGCGCTCCAACAGCTGGGCCATATTATAGGCTGTCTTTGTCTTATTCAGTATTAGATAATGGATTTAGTGGAATCTTCCATTCGAATCAGGGAAACACAATTACAGAATTGCTGTTGTTTCTAGTAAGTGGCCAACTCTGACTTTCTGGCTCAAGAACACAAATCAATTACTTTTTGCCACTGGGGTTGTTTCTGATGGAGGGTTTGCTTTACAAGCACGTTGGACACACAACAAAGCATTTACTCCACTTTTTAATTGCTTTTGGAAACATTTTAAATGGCACCAATGCAATTTTTACAAGAAAATGCAAGTGTTCACTCCCCAGAGTAACTTAACTCTTCAGTGGGTGGGTAGAAAGGGTGGCTTTTTGAAATCAGCTGAAAACTGAGAGCTTGTATTCAGGAGCTAAGAAAGCTGTTTGAAAGTCAAGTGGGGACAGGCTGAGTCAGCAATACCAACTGAAAGTTACATTCTGGTTTTAATCCAATTCAACAAATGCATTTTCTGCTGTGTCAGAGAAAGCCTTAAGAAGAATTTCTGGAACAACATGCTGAAAATGGTTCTCAGTGAAAAGCTACTCTTTGAAGGCACCATGAAATTACTAATTACTGAACAGAGTCTTAAACATCTGAGCCTCTTGTGTGAGCCTCTTGTGGATTTCATGCTGGAAGAGACGGGAGCCTTGAGGTTGTTGTGTGTGTATGCTTCGACCCTGCGTTCAGTCTGCGTGTACTCTTAGTACTGCCCAGTACGAGATGGGGATGAGTAAATGAAGATTGCAGAAACTGTGGGTAAAGAGACATGTTCATTTCCAGTTTTTTCCAGTTACAATGTCAAGTTGTCCTTGTCACTAAGAAATGCTAGAACGCTAGCTCTTTTCTAAGTACTAGTTTCAGCCATTCTCTTTAGAAAGGCCATTTGACACAGTATAAAGAGCATGGACTCTGGATTCAGATAGCTCTGGGCTCCAATCCCAGCTCTGCCACACACTTCCTATAGGACCTTTGACAACTTAACCTCTACATTCTTTAGGGTTTTCATTTCTAAGTGGGGATAATAAGCTCCATCTTTCAGAATTTCTTCATGAAATAATGAAACAATGCGTGAGAAGCTCCACCGAGGCATACTGGAGACATTCAATGCCATTCTTTCTACTACTATTCTTCACTCCCATTCCACTTCAAATGTGTGTTGGAGAGATCACAAAAACCTTTTCACACATTCTCTATGAAACCTGTTACTTGAATAACTAGAAAAGCAAAGCTAAGCATCAGCTTCCTAAGGCTACAGGTTAAATGCAGAGGAGAACCGATGTCTAAGTTCACATGCTTAAAAGAAGAAACTGATATCCTGGTGATTCTCTTGTTCAAAAGTCATAAATATTAGAGTTCTTCAAACCTGGACAAAGAATCTCATTTTAGTCATGCTTTGTAAACTTCTTGCACAAATATCCAAAAAGATTAATAAATTACTTAGTTAGCCAGCTAATCAGACTGCCTCATTTAGCTATAAGGCAAAGGACTATATAAAGGAAGGAGAATAAACTGTTCAATTCAGTATTCCTATCCACTGTAAGGATTAAAGATAAAACGGTGTCATCAAATCTAATTACTGCCTGCTTGTTTAACTATTTATCAAGCAGATTATATTTTTGGTTCATTTAAAAAGCTTTAGGAATCAAGTTCCAACCTCCATATGCATTGTCTTTCCATGGAAAAATCATAGAATCTCAGTCTTTTAGACTAGTAAAGTCTTGGTGGTCGCTTACACCAATGAGCACATCAAGATATATTATACAATGAAACAGCCAGTGTTCCACAGAACTAATCTCCTTGGGCTCTGGAATTAGAAGCAGCAAGAACGATACCTGGACTTAAAGAAAAGAGAAGGTACAAATGGGTAAAAACAGTAAATGTGAAAGAGAATAGTAAGGCTGGGTCATGTAAATATAATTATTTGAACTTTGTCGTTGTTGTTAGTTGCTGTCTAGTTGATTCCAACTCATGGCAACCCCATGAATACAGAGTAGAACTGCTCCACAGGGTTTTTAAGGCTGTGACCTTTCAGAAGCAGATTTCCAGGCCTGCCTTCTGAGGCGCCTCTGGAGGGGTTCAAACTGCCAACCTTTCCAGTAGTAGTAGTCCAGTGTTTAACTGTTTTCAGCATTTTGTTGTTGTTGTTGTTAGGTGCTGTCGAGTCAGTTCTGACTCATAGCAACCCTACGTCCAACAGAATGAAACACTGCCCGGCCCTGCACCATCCTCACAATCGTTGTTATGCTTGAGCTCATTATTGCAGCCACTGTGTCAATCCATCTCATTGAGGGTCTTTCTCTTTTTCACCGACCCTCTAATTTACCAAGCATGACGTCCTTCTCCAGGGACTGGGCCCTCCTGATAACATGTCCAAAGCACATGATAAAGTCTCACCATCCTCACTTCTAAGAAGCATTCTTGGCTGTACTTCTTCCAAGACAGATTTGTTCATTTTTCTGGCAGTGCATGGTATACTCAATATTCTTCACCAACACCACAATTCAAATGCATCATTCTTCCTTGGTCTTCCTGATTCATTGTCCAGCTTTTGCAGGCATATGAGGCAACTCAAAACACCTTGGCTTGAGGCAGGCGCACCTTAGTCCTTAAAGTGACATCTTTGCTTTTGAAAACTTTAAAGAGGTCTTTTCCAGCAGATTTGCCCAACGCAATATGTCATTTGATTTCCTAACTGCTGTTTCCATGAGCATTGATTGTGGATCCAAGTAAAACTCAATCGTTGACAACTTCAATATTTTGAAAATATTGAAAAAAATGCTTGTCCCATAGACTCCACTTACTAGTTCCTACCATTTTCCATGGTGCTTGGCTCTCATTACCTTTCCTCTGCTCAAGATACATTGGCCTACTGTGGGCCAGGCATTAGCCACTAGGTAATGAGGACATAAAAAAACTAAGATACACACCCTGCTGATTCTCCAAATTTATGATCTAGTTGGTAAATAATTATAATATTTAATAAGCGCCATGTACAAAATGCTAAGGGAATACATATGAACCACTGAATCTTTTTCTGAAAGGCTTCCAGGTAATGTGATATTCGATCAAAATACAAAATAATACATAGGACTTCATCGGTTTGACAGAAAGAGAAAAATATTCAGGACAGAACAAATGGCATGAGGAAAGCCATGAGGGGTGAAAGAGCCCAGAGGTTTCGGGAACAGTGACTGTGAAGGGTGAGAGTGGCAGAAAATGACATTAGTCAGACAAATTGGGGCAGTGCCTCACAGAAGAGTCCTCTGATACACAATTTAAATGACACCTATGTTATACTTTCCGGTATGACTAAGTACTTTTCCCTTCAAGCACTTAAAATGTCTATTTTGTTCATCGCTGTAGGTAGGAACAGCTGTTTATGGCATAGTTTCCAACACATAGTAAGTGCTCAATAAATCTTTTTTGAATGTTGAAGATTACTGACGAATATGCATGCCAGGCCAAGGATTTTAGACTTTATCCTGAGGCAGTGGGGAACGACCGCAGGGTTTTCAGAGCAGAGATGATATGATGAGACTGAATAGACTGGGGTTTCAAAAAGGTTGTCATGGAAGCAATGTGGAAAAGAAAATGAAGGAGAAGCTGCAAGACTAGTATGGAGGAAGCTGCTGCAATGATCCAGGCAAGAAATGACAGGGATGGGGTGCGTAGAGAAAACAGACCCACAAATACAAAAGAACTCGATGTGGGAGGCAGGATTCTCAAGACTTTTTTTTGTTGTTTATTGTTGTAGTTTAAGTGAAAGTTTACAATTCAAGTTAGTCTCTCATACAAAAATGCATGCATACATCGTTATGTGACTCTAATTGCTCTCCCCATACTGTGACAGCACACTCCTCCTTTCCACCCCTGATTTCCCATGTCCATTCAACCAGCTCCTAACCCTCTCTGCCTTCCCATCTCACCTCTGGACAGAAGCTGCCCGTTTAGTCTCATGTATCTACTTGAGCTAGGAAGCACACTCTTTACGAGTAGGATTCTCAAGACTTTTGATCAACTAGATCTGGGATATTAGCAAATGAGGTGATGACCCCAGGATAATTTTAAGATTTCTAAGTTGGGTCCCCCCACCACTCGTTTGTCAGTTTGTCATACTGTGGTGGCTTGAGTGTTGCTGTGATACTGGAAGCTATGCCACTGGTATTTCAAATACCAGCACGGTTACCCTTGGTGGACAGGTTTCAGTGGCATTTCCAGGCTAAGATAGACTAGGAAGAAGGACCTGGAGATCTACTTCTAAAAAAATTGGCCAGTGAAAACCTTATTAACAGCAGTGAAACACTGACTGATATAGTGCCATAAAATGAGCCCCACAGGTTGGAAGGCACTCAAAATATGACTGGGCAAGAGCTGCCCCCTCAAAGTAGAGCTGACCTTAATTACATGGATGGAGTCAAGCTTTCAGGAACCTCATTTGCTGATGTGGCACAACTCAAAATGAGAAGAAACAGCTGCAAACATCCATGAATAATTGGATTGTGGAATGAAGTATGAATCTAGGAAAACCAGAAGTAGTGAGCTGAAATGGACTGGTATTGGCCATTTTGAATCACACAATCATATGGTCTACTGCCAGGAATGATAAATTGAAGAGGAATGGCATCACATTCATCGTCAAAAAGAACATTTCAAGATCTATCCTGAAGTACAGTGCTATCAGTGATAGGATAATATCCATACGCCTACAAGGAAGACAAGTTAACAAGACTACTACTTAAATTTGCACACTAACCACTAAGGCCAAAGATGAAGAAACCGAAGATTTTTACCATCTTCTGCAGTCTGAAATTGATCAAACATGCAATCAAGATGCATTGATAATTACTGGTGCTGGAATGCAAAAGTTGGAAACAAAGAAGGATCAGTAGTTGGAAAAAATGGCCTTGGTAATAGAAACAATACCAGGAATCCCAAGATAAAATTTTGCAACACCAATAAATTATTAACTGCAAATACATTTTTTCAACAACATAAACAGTGACTCTACATGTGGACCTCACCAGATAGAATACACAGGAATCAAATCGACCACATCTGTGGAAAGAGATGATGGAGAAGCTCAATATCATCAGTCAGAACAAGGCTAGGGGACAACTGCGGAACGGACCATGAATTGCTCATATGCAAGTTCAAGCTGAAGCTGAAGAAAATTAAAACAAGTCCAAGAGAGACAAAGTACAACCTTGAGTATATCCCACCTGAATTTAGAGACCATCTCAAGAATAGACTTGACGCACTGAACACCAATGACCAAAGACCAGATGAGCTGTGGGATAACATCAAGGATATCATATATGAGGAAAGCAAAAGGTCATTAAAAAGACAGGAAAGAAAGAAAAGACCAAAATGGATGTCTGAAGAGACTCTGAAACTTGCTCTTGACTGTACAGTAGCTAAAGGGAATGGAAGAAACAAAGTAAAAAGCCAAATAGAAGATTTCAAAGGGTAGCTCCAGAAGACAAAAGTCAAGTATTATAATGAAATGTGGAAAGACCTGCAGATAGAAAACCAAAAGGGAAGAACATGCTCAGCATTTTGCAAGCTGAAAGAACTGAAGAAAAAATTCAGGCCTGGAGTTGCAATACAGAAGCATTCTATGGGCAAAACACTGAATGACGCAGGAAGCATCAAAAGAAGATGGGATGAATACACAGTCACTGTACCAAAAAGAACTGGTCGACATTCAATCATTTCTGGAGGTAGCATATGATCAAGAACTGATGGTACTGAAGGAAGAGGTCCAAGCTGCACTGAAGGCATTAGCGAATAACAAGGCTCCAGGAACTGATGGAATACCAACTGATATGTTTCAACAAATGGATGCAATGCTGGAAGCTTGGTCTATGCCAAGAAACGTGGATGATAGCTACTCGGCCAACTGAGTGGAAGAGATCCATATTCGTGCCTATTCAAAAGAAAGGTGATCCCATAGAATGTGGAAATTATTGATCAATATCATTAATATCACATATAAGTAAAATTTTCCTGAAGATAATTCTAAAACGGTTGCAGCACTCCATTGAAAGGGAACTGCCAGAAATTCAAGCGGGATTCAGAAGAGGACATGGAACAAGGCATATCACTACTAATGTCAGATAGACCTTGGCTGAAAGCAGAGAATAACATAAAGATGTTTACCTGTGTTTTATTGACAATGCAAAGGCATTCAATTATATGGATCATAACAAATTAAGGACAACACTGCAAAGAATGAGAATCCCAGAACACTTAATTGTGCTCATGAGGAACCTGTACATAGACCAAGAGGCAGTCATTCGAACAGAATGAGGGGATACTGCATGGTTTAAAATCAGTAAAGGTATGCTGTCAGGGGCATATCCCTTCACCATATTTATTCAATCTGTATGATGAGCGAATAATCCAAAAAGCTGGACTATGTGAAGAAGAGAGCAGCATCAGGACTGGAGAAGACTCATTAACAACCTGTGATATGCAGATGACACAACCTTGCTTGCTGAAAGTGAAGAGGACTTGAAGCAGTTACTGATAAATATCAAAGACTACAGCCTTCAGTATGGATTACACCTCAACATAAAGAAAACAAAAATCCTCACAACTGGACCAATAAGTAACATCATGATAAATGGAGAAAAGATTGAAGCTGTCAAGGATTTCATTAAACTTGGATCCACAATCAACACCCATGGAAGCAGCAATCAGGAAATCAAATGACGCACTGCATTGGGCAAATCTGCTGCAAAAGACTTCTTTGAAGTGTTCAAAAGCAAAGACTCACTTTAAGGACTAAGATGCGCCTGACCCAAGCCATAGTATTTTCTATTGCCTCATATGCATGTGAAAGCTGGACAATGAATAAGGAAGACCGAAGAAGAACTGATGCCTTTGAATTATGGTGTTGGTGAAGAATACTGAATATACATACCATGGACTGCCAGAAGAACAAACAAATCTGCCTTGGGAGAAGTACAGCCAGAATGCTCCTTAGAAGTGGGGATGGCGAGACTTTGTCTCACGTACTTTGGACATGTTATCAGAAGGGCCCAGTCCCTGGAGAAGGGCATCAGGCTTGTTAAAATAGAGGGTCAGTGAAAAAGAAGAAGACCCTCAATGAGATGGATCAACACAGTGGCTGCAACACTGGACTCAAACATATCAACAACTGTGAGGATCGTGCAGGACCAGACAGTGTTTTGTTTTGTATATGAGTCAGAACCAACTGGACTGCAAGTAACAACAAGTTGGGCACTAAGGGAATTGTGCTGCCATTTTCAGAAATGGGGAATACAAAATGTGAAATCAGAGACTTGGAAAGAGGTCCATCTGGGCAGATGAAGGTGTTTAGGAGGCAGGAGTACAGACACATGTCTCAATCAGAAGTCAGGTCTGGGTTTGATGGGTTGGTACATCGTGGTGGAAGCCATGGGCGTGGATAAGATCAAGAAAGGCATACCATTCCAATCCTACTCTGCACCCAAATTGCAATGTATTTTTATAAAAGTAAACTTTTAACTAAAGTATAACATATATTCAGAAAGTTATAAAAATCATAAGCATACAGCTCAGTAAGTTTTTACAAACTGAATACAGCTGCATAACTACCACTCAGATCAAGAAGTAGAATACCAGAACTCCTGCAATGTATTTTTTACTATCAAAGGCATTTACTGCCACAATCATGATGACAGCTTAAAGGCTTGGAGTCTTCACTTCTAACAGTAACCCGTTGCCATCCAGTCACTTCCGACTCACAGAGACACTATAGGACAGAGTAGAACTGCATAATAGGGTTTCCAAGGCCGTAATCTTCACAGAAGCAGACTGCCACATCTTTCTCCCATGGAGCAGATGGTGGGTTCAAACCACCAACCTTTTGGTTAGCAGTTGAGTGCTTAATCACTGCACCACCAGGGCTCCTTTTTCTAACAGCTGTCTTTAAATAGAATTCACCATGAAGGAAAACCACAGAGTTGATCCAAATAATCACTTGCTATCATCTCAAAATGTGTACCTGAAAGATATAATTCTGGTGCTTTGCATTTTCTGCTGTTATTTTGATTTTCTTAAAAAAAAAAGTCAAAAGCAAATTCCTCCAAAGTCACCTCAAAACAGATGGATTCTTTAAAGAAGGAACGTGAGACTAAAAGCAGAGCCAGATGATTCCCAAAGAAATACCGTAAAGTCCGGGCAGTCACACGGAATAGGTCTAATGTGCAGTGTCCAACACAGATGGCAGGGCGCAGGCCACATTTGCACCTACCTCTGCTGGCAAAGCAAGGGGCTACACAGGAGCTGCTGCAGATGGACAGACGGACAGGGACAGGTGTGGGAGGTGCCAGTGTCAGGTGTAGGCGGAAGGAGCCAGTGGCTAATAGCACTGTGAGGTTCCCATGCTCCCGGTGCTCACAGAAAATGGCCATGGAAGAGGACCTGATGGCAGGAGTACCCAGGTGGTGGTGCCCCCAGCAGGAGCACCACCAAAGTCTGGGGAAAAAAAAATTGCATCCAGAAATCAATTTTCTCCAAAGTTCTCATTCAAGTCTTCCTTTCTGAAGTCCTAACAGAAGTGTTATCAATGCTCAGGGCCAGGTTGCCTAATGGGAAATGCCCCCATGGGGGCTTTTGACTCATAAACCTATTCAGCCTCACGTGTTCATAATCATTTGTGTAAAGAAGAAAAAACCTCCAAGCACTAATTAGAAAGATAGAGCTGTTGTGTTTTCCTCCTGATCACCTTATCTTCTTTATTCAGTTCTTGAAGACTCAGCTATTAAAAGAAATTAAGTAATTCATCAAGCCCATTTCAATTACCTGCTGCTGATAACATCAGATTACAATTAGCATCTACAAATGAACCAAGTGCCAACTGCCAAAGCTGAAACATAAGCTAATTTACTGCTAGGCTCTGCCTGCTGGAGATGGAACTCTGGGGCCTGGCAGCCAGCACCCACTTCATTATTTCAGCAACAGTTTTGCTGCCTCTCCTACGAGAGTCCACAGTGCAGCTCTGACCAAGACTGACTGCCCTGGCTGCCTCTGCAAGCAAATCACAGCTCCTTCTAAAGAGCAATGTCTAGACAAACAGGCTGACAAATCTTCACCTAAAGGAGAGAATAAATATTATTAATATCTATTAGGCACTGATGGGCGTGGGGCAAGGCATAGGATATGCATAACCTTAATGAGGGTCTGAATCATTTTCTGCAAGGCCTCTGGTGCCTGATCAGAACAATCTCCTGCTTTGGTTGATGTGCTCCGTTCCTCATGTCTCCTTTCAAATGGGGAAAGGACATTCTTGTTACTTTCTTTTGGGTGTCTAGAAAAATCTGTTTCAGGCTCTAGGGCACATTAATTGTTTTGCGTCTATATTCTCCCTTTTTGTGAAAAGCAGAGGTATTTGGGTTGGCTTCCTATAGCATGGGCACTATTAGACTTTGACAATCTGGGTAGTTTTGTCCGTTTCTCAAGCAGAAGAGCTAAGTGTATAATAAATGTGTGGGGCTCAGAATGGGCCTGTGGGCTGTGGCAGAAGAAAGTGAGCAGATCTGGGTTTGGACCCTGCCTCTGCTGCCTAGAAACGGTATGAACTTGGGCTAGTTCTTTATTTCTGTGCCTTCCACATAGGTTTGGAGTAAGAATTAAATGAAATAATGTGTGCAAAGTGCCTGGTTCAGTGCAAGTCATCACTAGATAATAGCTTCTTAAGGAAAAGAGAAGAAAGGGTTGCTCTGTACCGATGGTGCCTACTTCTCCAGGAACGTTTGCTCATCTTGTACCTGGGTGTGATCAAGAAGCACTGTGTCAAGATGGTCTGTAATCCAACTTTTGGTGCTTCTTCTTTTTCATCTTTCCATGGATGGAAGCACAGACAGTTTGCACTCAACTACTAACCTAAAGGTTGACAGTTCAAACCCACCCAGGAGCACTGTGGAAGAAAGGTCTGGTGATTAGCTTCCGTGAAGTTTACAGTCAAGAAAATCCTACGGAGCAGTTTTACTCTGTAACACATGGGGTCACCATGAGTTGGAATTGACCTGACAACAACGGGTCTTTTGGTCATTGACAGGGGATGGAAGCATCTTTGGCTTTTAGTCCTAGGCCAGGTAATCCTAGTATGGCTCCCCCTCGGATCCACCACACCAGTGGGGATGTTCCCTAGTGGAAGGTTCTGTGGGCATGGAATCAGAGACCTAAATTCTCGTCCCAGTTCTGTCTCTTACTCTTGGGTGAGTCATAAATGTTCCTTTATCTCTGGATCTTTGTCAGTGAAATGGAATAATAACAGTTTACCTCATACGGTTGTTGGAAGGGCAAATGAGTACTGTAAAACACAATATAATGGATTCACATTGCTATACCAAGAACTTCTACGTGAGGTCTCATAGACCTTTCGACATCTTGAGAAGTTATTTTAAATATGGCGCACAGACCTCGCAAAGGATTTTTAAAGCAAAACACTCAATTAGTGAAAATTGATTACTACATACAATTATACACATTTTATCTGTAAAGCTAGACCCTTCTTCACTTAAAGAAAATCCAACATATGAAAAGAGAAATGTATAAAACGGATGAAAGAGTTGATTGTTCTATCATAGAAATTATTTTTCTTTTGCAAAAGATATTTATTATAAGATTCTTCAGTATACCGAGTTTCAGATGTGCTCACAGTAATGGTTTAATATAATGAGAAATAATATATGCTAAGGTATAAAGCATATATGTGTGCGTGTTACATATATAGTGTGTAATACCGTTCTACCTTTCCTTAGGAATTCAGATTTTCTGATTAAAATTGCCAGAATTTAATTTTTAAATACGATTTTTATAAAAGTTACTGAGGTGGTATTTCTTCAGTCCTAGAATTAGACCAGCTTAGAGTCACTCTTTTTGGTGACTATCATTTTGTTGCACTGTAAATAACAGGAGTGATGCATGTCCACTACAACTGCTAACAAACATTTACATGACTCTAGCATGGTCTGAAAACATGGTGGAAAAAAGGTGAAGCATTATTTTATGAGATATTAATGAGTCTTTTATGCTTCGAGTCTCTTTTATGCTTCGAGTCTCATAAGACTCAAAGCATCGTTTTTTTAACCCACCTGGGCCTCAATTTTCTCATATGTAAAATCAATTAATACTCTCTTCCTCAAAGGTTTGTGGAGATAATTAAATGTGAAAATGAATATAAACGTGGCACAGAGCAGTTCTCAATATACACTTGCTGAATAAAAGACTGTAAGCTCCACAGAGGCAGGTACTATGTTGGTTTTATTAATTAAAAGATAGTACAGTGCCTATCACATGACTGATGTTTAACAAATACTTGTTGTGGAAAAGAATGAATGATTAAGTGAACAAATGAGTTAATGAACACTAGTCCCACTCTCTTTTCCAGTTAGGCTAATTTCTAGATTTAAAACATCTTTCTGACTAAAAAGGAACAACTGTTTTTAAATTCCAATTATTTTCCATATATAATTAGATACCTGAACCCAGGCCTTGCTGGGAAATACTTTCCATCTCTCATATTTGACCCAATACTAGAAACAGAAGCAGCCCTGACATTGATGTGAGTGGAAAGTAGCTCCTGACCTGTATCTATTCCAAGGGTATGTGGCAAACTAAGTGGTTGCCTTCTCAAAGTCAAAGGAAAGAAGGAAAGAAGGAATGAACCAATGAAGCTGAGTCATCCTTCTAATTGTCTCCCTTCTCACTTTCTTAACTGCAGTTTATCTCAAATTGAGATGACAGGCAAGTCGGCCTGGCTCCCAGGTGAATACGAAGATGTGCGATTACTGGAGTGAAAAGACTTCAACTGAGCCTTTAGTCCAGAATAACATTATTTTCATGAGGAAGATGTGCTTAGAAAATAGTTAAACTATTCTTTATTGTTCATTTGAAACCTGAAGAGTATAAATCATTTCTATTTATTTTATTTTATAATGAATAAAAGGTAGATAACAAATACTGGAACATTCTGGCTACCAAAAGCCAAAGATCATCTATTTATTGTCACCTCCACCTTCTCCTTTCCATCTCCACAAGTTCATCCACTTCACCTTCAGGTGTGCACAGGAAGCTTCTATTGTCAAAAAACTTTCTTAGTGACCCAACTCTTAATTCCTTTGGCTTCTTTGAAATAGCTGATACCCTCCACATCTTGAAGCTCTCTTCTCCCTGAGCACCACCTAGATCCCTTCCGCCCTCTGTGAGCCTGACTCAGTCAACCTGGCTGGCTTTCCTTCCTCATTTCATAAATGTCCTTAGGATGATGTCATGCTAGTATCTGCTTCCAGTTCTATTCTCCCATGTTACATTACATGAGAGGAATACATATTGAACAAAATCAAATTTATGACCTCCTGCCCCAATCTAATTTCTCCTCCCAGCTTTCCTGTTTCTTTCCGGTCACTTGGGCACAAACCTTGGTATAAACTTTAAGGTGTTCAATTTAGCCACATAAACACTTACTGAGTATCTATTACATTGGCGCAGTGGTTAAGAGCTCAACTGCTAACCAAAAGGTTAGCAGTTTGAATCCACCAGCTGCTCCTTGGAAACCCAATGGGGCAGTTCTTTGTCCTATAGGGTTGCTATGAGTTGGAATCAACTTGATGGCAATGAGTTTGTTTTTTGCTTTTTTTTTCTGTTTATTATGTGTAAAGGGTTATACACTGTGATACAGAGACTACAGAGCAGAATGTAGTTCATACTTCCAATGAGTTTTAATCCAGTACAAGCAACAATACTAGCAAACAAATAACTATAATTTATGATCATATATAGAATATGAGAAATTTTAAAAGTGTTACTGTGGTTCAGACAAGGGGAAGAATTTCTCTTGTTATTAAAAGAGGCTTCAAGTACTGAATGGTATTTCAGATAAGCCTAAAACAATGGGTAAAATTTAGGCAAGCCAGATGGGGACACAGGGATTCCAAGTGGAAGAAATAGCTTGATGAAAGATGCAGAAAATCATGGGCCAATGTGGTGAGATTAGGGAAGATGGAAGAGGGCAGTTTTAGGTAAAGAGTATGTACATTGTAGTGCTGAAATTAAAGAACGAAAAATTAAGTGTGTAGTA
Source organism: Dugong dugon (assembly GCA_030035585.1). Lineage (NCBI taxonomy): Eukaryota > Metazoa > Chordata > Mammalia > Sirenia > Dugongidae > Dugong > Dugong dugon. The sequence goes on along the minus strand of CM057476.1, from coordinate 24,828,907 downwards.
ATCATGACCCCAAGCCTGGTACCCACTGCCTTTGAGTCAATTCCTACTCAAAGTGACCCTATAGGACAGTAGAACTGCCCCACAGGGTTTCCAAGGCTGTAATTTTTATGGAAGCAGACTGCCACATCTTTCTCCACAGAGTGGCTGGTGTGCTCGAACTGCTAAGCTTCCAGTTAGCAGCTGAGCACTTAACCACTGCGCCACCAGGGTTCCTCTGTAGTCATGACAGGCCTTGCTTATAAGGTGAGGACTCTGACCATAAGGTGGTATGCAATGGGCAGCTACTAAACTTGGCTACAGCTTTAGGATGATCAGTCTAATATTGATGAGTGGGATGGAGGAGACATAGGAAGGGGAGAGAATGGTGGTGAGGAAAACCCAATTGGTAGGTTAATGCAACAGACTGAACAATGAGGATGAAGGCAATAAAAGAGAATCTCTATGAGAATATTTATTTGGCAACCATTATGTTGGAAACAACTAAAAAAAAGAAAGAAGAAATCAGTGACGACTTTAGGATTCTAAACCAGAATGGTATGGGAGGTTGAATAATGGCCCCCCAAATATGTCCATATCCCAATCCCTAGAGATGTGAATGTTACTATACATGGCAAAAGGAACTATGTAGATAGGATTAAATTAAGAATCTTGAAGTGGGTAGATAATCCTGAACTACCCTATGTAATCACAATGCTCCTTGTAAGAGAGACGCAGGGGGAGTCAGGGCAGAGGAGAAGGTGATGTGATGACTGAAGTAGTGATGTACTTTGAAGACAGAAGAAGAGGCCACAAGCCAAAGGACACAGGCAGCCAGCCACTAGAAGCCGAAAATGGCAGGAAACGTTTTCTCCTGATAGACTCCAGAAGGAACCAGCCCTGTTGACACCTTGAATTTAGCCCAGTTGATTTCAGAATCCTCGCCTTCATAAATGTAAGAGAATAAATCTGTATTGTTTTAAGCCACTAAGTTTGGGGTAATTTATTACAACAACTATAGAAAATATAGCTGGCTAGAGGAATAGGGATGTCATCAAGGGAATTCGGAAATCCAGGAGAAGCAATTAATTTAGGAAAAAGATATTTCACGTTTGTACTTAGACAGATCAGCATGAAAATCAGATGGGATATCCATGAGGCAGTCGGAAACGAGAAAATGATGCTTAGGAAAGAGGTCAGAGCTGGTGAATACAGATTTGGAAATAATACGCATTGAGGCAGTAGTTGAGGGTATGGGAGTAAACATGATAAAGGGACAGGGATGCAAAGAAAGAACAGAAAAGAATCAAGGAATAAAACCTAAGAACTCCCACATTTAACAAGCGTCAATACAATGGAAACGAGCCATTAAAAATAACGTAGGATATCTGGATAATGGCAGGGAGGGAAGCCTAAGAGAGGAGGCAAAGTGGGAAAAAAGTACACTACAGAAAAGTATATACATTATGAAAGAGGTAAATATTTACATGCACGCATGTGCATATTCACATGTATGTTTGCACTGGCATGTATTTATGTACATAGCAAAAAGGTCTGGACAGTTTCTCATCAAACTGTTAAAGGTAGTTAACTCTGAGGAGTGGGACAAGGGGAAGGCAATAATGTGAGGAGGTAGACCTCTTTTTCCTACAGTATACATTTTTGTACTGTAAGATTTTTTTTTTTTTTTTTTTTTACAAAAGTAAGCTCTGCTTTTGTAACTTCTATGAAGTGGAGCTTTACAGAAACCAAGAGAGGGCAGCATTTCAAGATGAAAAAGTAAAGTATGTCAAGTACTGCATAATGACTAGGGAAATTTAGGACTGTCAGAGGATCTCTAACTCAGCCATGAAGAGCTCACTGTTGACTTTCTGTCAGGGGACAAAGGATGCCAGTTGAATTGCAACGGTTTAAAAATGAATAGAAAGGATTCTGCTTCCAGTAATGAAGTAGAGTAGCTCATTTCAGACCAAGCTTCTTGCAGATAATAGCTATAAACACTAAACAAAACCAAGAACTAAAGGACAGAGTAGAACTTCCCCATAGGGTTTCCAAGGCTGTAATATTTACAGAAAGAGATTTCCTCATCTTTCTCCTGCAGAGAGGATGGTGGGTTCAAACTGCCAAACTTTCAGTTAGCAGCCGAGCGCTTAACCACTGCACCACAAGGGCTCCTTAGGCTCTTTCAAGGCGGGGAAAAACCTACTAAAGGCACTGGAGAACAACCAAAGGCAGTGAGAAACCTTTTAAAGGTTGGAGCTGGGACTCTGAAGACCAGAATAGCATTGGATGAGTTTCCCACTTTTCAAATGCCCTTCTGACAGAGGGCAGGCCCCAGTTAGTGCCAAGCGATAAGGCTAAATAAAACTCAGGTAGAAACACAGTCTTACTGGCTTAAACAGCCAGAGGGAAAAATGCCAGACAGAACCACAATGGGTGCCTCAAATCCTGGATATAAATTCTGTCTGACTTCTGAAATACACATGTGCAAAGAAGAATTTAAGCAGCCCAGTTAAAGTTAAAAGACCTGTACATAGATTTCTGCTGCTACCCACCACAGGGAAGACTGAGTTTGAAGCTTGAATTTAGCCAAGTTAACTTCCTGGTAAAACAATAACAACAACAAAAAAATTAATTCTGTTCAGAGAAATATATCAGAATCCAGAGTCTCTATAAAGTATAATTCACAATGTAGCTATAACCCCAAATTATTGGACTTAAACAAACAAACAAACAAAAAAATGAAAATGTGACCAATAGTCAAAACAAAAGGCACTCGTTGCACAACTTTTGTGAATATACTAAAAACCACTAAATTGTATATTTTAAGTGGTAAATTCTGTGGAATGTAGATTGTATCTCAATGAAGCTGTTACTGGAAAAAAAATAAAAGGCAATCAAGAGGTCTAATCCCAAAATGACCCACATGATGGAATGAGCAGACAAGGTTTTAAAAACAACTGTTATAACTAGGCTCAGCTATGTAAAGGAAAATATGCTTGTAATGAATAAACAAACCTTAGCAGAAAAATTGAAATAATTAAAAGAATCAAATAGAAATTCTAGAGCTAAAAAAAAATAAAATAAAATATCTGAAATTTAAAAAATTTATTTGTGCAGAAAAGAGTTAACCTTGTCCAAAAAGAGGTCTAGCCTTTGCCCTCAGCTACTGGGAGATAATCTCTAAATGCCTGGAATGTCCTATCTCCGATAAGAGTGTCTTTGTTTACCTGGGGGCCTTGGGCCCTGCCAGCTGTCTATTCTAACGATGTGATTTATTGTAGGGGCTTTGGGCCACACAGTATCAGCTTGACATCCAGAGGGGCTGGAAACTAAGGTCAGCCATGTGAGCTGTCAACCATGTTTATGTGACCGAGCCCCAATAAAACTCTGGACGCCAAGGCGAGGTGAGCTTCCCTGGTTGACAGTACTCTGTGCGTATTGTCACCCATCATTTCTGAGAGGAGTTAATGCTATCAATGACTCCACTGTAAGGACAACTGGAAACATCATGCTTGGAATTCTCTTGGACTCTGCCCTATGTGCCTCTTCCCTGGCTGGTTTCAATCTGTATCCCTTAGCTGTAATACACCATAATTGTGAGTATAACAGCTTTTGGTGAGTCCTTCTAGTAAATTATCAAACCCGAGGGTAGTCTTGGAGACCCCTGAACCTGGAATTGGTGTGAGAAGTGAGGGTGGTATTGGGGACTCCAGAACTCTGCCTCACTGGAGGAGTTTAACAGCAGATTGCAAAAGACAGAAGAGTTTGTGAACTTAAAGGTACATTAATAGAAATCGTCAAATCTGAGGAATACAGAGAAAAAAATAAAAAATAAACAGAGCCTCAATAATACATAAGACAATATCAAAAGCCATCCTTTAGATATGCCAAGCTATTATATCTCAGTACCTTCTTTCACATTTCCATTCCATCAATGCCATTCCATTCTTGACCAAATCTCACCTAGTCTTCAAGGTCCACCTGGGTCTAACCTCCTCCAGGAAACTTTCCAGGCTACTCACAGCCTTCCGGGTCTCCCTTCTAGGACTTCCATGGCAACACAACATCATTAACACTGTCTTTTAGGGAGGCCACTGCTGTCTTATGTATTAGTCTTATTTTCTCAACTAAAGTATAAGCTCTTTGAGTAATAATTTTTATTTTTTTAACTTCCGTATCTCTTAAAGTAACCATTTGAAGTTTAAGCATATAGTAAAGATTCAATAAATACCTGTAATCTGCTGAATGATTATATAAAACCAAGGGCTTATTCCTATGGTTCTCGTCAGACTCTCCAGATTCTCATTCTGATCATACTGCTCTTCAGAGCTACCTCTAGGGATGTGCAAGATTTTCTCTAACAACCGTATTCAAGAAACATATGGTTAAATTACGTATTGAGGGCAGAGGGGAGGGAGGAGTAGTGCTAAAGTATAAATAGAGATGGATGTGCCTTGGTGTGGGAGATTGCATAGGAGAAGGGAACTGAGTTTATATTCTGCTGCTACTAATATCTGATACCGAATACCAATAAGGCCACCTTCTCCTTGTTCTCTCCCCACTCTGAGTCCCTGTGGGCACAGACCCAAACATGGGCTCTGGGGCACAGGGATGAGTTCAGTTTATACTTCCAAACACATCTGTACCTTCTGTTCATTAAGGTTACCCACGTCTGTTGGATATAGAATCAAAATAACAGTATCTTCTAAAAAGTAGCCAAAGTTAACAATTACATATTGTCTCCTGCCATTCCATATAAACTTACCCAAATTTATAAATTTCTTACTTATACATGAGTACTATCAAAATAGTGAGTGAAAATCTATCTTATTTAAATAATCTTTCACAAAAATAATCTTGCATTTATACTAAAACCACCAATATCATTTGTGATATCGTAATTTTGAGACAGAAAAAAAATACACTTCCTGTGAGGTTAAATTCACCAAGTAAAGAAATTCCTTTAAATAAAAACCCCCTCAAATTCCCTTCCATTGATGACTTCTGAGGAGCCTCTCTTTCATTTAAACCAAACACAGCTTTCTATCCTCATTTCATTCCCCTTCTCTCTAATTAGATAAATCTGGTAGCTCTTCTCTCTAGATAGATTAAAAGGTTTGGGTGTGTTGTTTTTCCAGTATTTCAGAGTTCTAATCCTTAGAGCACTGTGATGACAGGAAGGACTATGTGATTCAGAGCAGGCAGGCTCCAAGGAAATTTATCTGAAGAAAAATACAACATACACAATGAGAAGACTCTTGTGAATACAGACACACAGATGCCTGTAAAAGACAGTGGGCTACCCCAGCTATTTCCAGCCTGTGGCATTGGCTCTGGGATCTTGCAAGCAACCCTGTTCTTACCCAGGTTGGAGGATGCTCGCCCCTCGGCAGCCCGGTCCTTGAGATTCTCAGCAATGCCCAGCTGCTGCTCATGGTACTGTTTCGCTCTCTCCAAATCCTGCATGCACCTGGCTGCATGGCCCAGGCCAGCGTAGGCCCGCATTTCAATGGCCTTCTCCATCAACTCCTGGGCTAGCTCCAGCACATAGTTGTGGTAAGACATGGCCTTGTCAAAGTTCCTCCGGTAGTGATAGGCACTGCCCAGGTTGCTGTAGGCCCGGGCCTCTTCTCGCTTGTTGCCCAGGTCCTTAGCTATCTTCAGGTGCTGCTCGTGGCACTGCACAGCATTCTCAAAGTCACCCATGGCAATATACACGGCTCCCATGTTGCCGAGTTCTCGGGCTTCCGAAAGTTCATCTTTGGATTGTTTGGCGAGGAGAACACACTGCTTGTGACTGGCCAGTGCGTTGGGGTAATCTCCAATGGCCGTATACACGTGGCCCAGACTGCTCAGGGCTGACGAAGCTGCCTGGGGAGAAAGGATAAGGCAGAGAGATGGAAGCACATCAGAAAACGGCTTTTGGTTTGTTTCTGCAGATAAAATGTTACAGAGTTTGCCTGAAACTATGCAATCCAACTCGTAATGGTGTTTCTATCAGTGGTCCACAGACCTCTGCCGAACTGATAAAGAGCATATCCAAACTGCAAGCTTCTAATAAAAGACAATAGTAAATTAATCAGTAACTTTCACTACCTAATCTCATAGAAACAAGTTGTATTCCATGTAACCATCGTGTTAGTTTAGTTGGCATTCCTAACAGAAATTATGATACTATATCTCCGTGAACACCTATTAACCTCTGTGGTATAAGAAAATGCTGAAGAAAAATCAAAATAAATTACTACATACAATATGGCATAGGAAAAACTCATGTTTGGTGCTTTGCATTCCTTGGCATTTCTCTATTCTTGTCTTCCCCCAAAGCAAATGGAGACGCTGATGATAAGGGAGAGGTTTACGATGCTGACTGATAATTTTGTGACCCAGGACCCACTGGAGGGTCCTGTTCTGTTTGTTCCTGCAATGTGACTTCATCAGTGCTGGCTACTGAGGGGGGCTTAGATCTGGATGAGTGTCAGAGGAAAAGAATGGGTGGGTCTACGTTAAACCTCACCACCTCTTCTCAGGCTTACACTGGCTCTTGAAGCTTTTCTTGCCTAGAGGCTCTTCTGATCTCAGCCTCTCTTGGAGGGAGATGCTGTCTTCCCAGACCCTTCACACTGCTTGCCACTCATCCATTTCTTGCCCAAAGAAAAGTACACAGGCCCTTTTTGTCTCAAAGGTTTTAATGAAAACAACTCTGCGTAGGTGTAGTGAACTAAATGGTAATAACAAAGGAGATGTCAACACGTGTTCTAGAATCTTACTCAGTGCAGTGTCTTAGATTCTAGTCTTCATTTTCAAACTTTTCTTCAGAGATACAAAAGGGGAGTTATGCTGTGCTTTTTCTGCCCTTTTTATTCTAAAAGTTGGAGGCTTGCCTACCCTTCCCTTCCTTTATACTGTGCCTAGCTACAGCCATGTAGCCCCTTTTTTCATGCTCTCCCTCCTCTAAGGTGAACGTGTGATCCTGGCAGAACAAAAGGTGTGCTCTGTCACAAGCAGGTAAATGAGCTATCTTCCCAAGGGCCCCCAGGCTAGGGAATCACAACAGGGCTGCTATACCTCATGGAGTAAGGGCATTTCTTTATGAGATGCACTCTACATCTGTGCACTTCAGAACATTTGCATTAATATTTTATAGACATGAGTGATGTGCTACCTTATTTCTTCGCCTGTAAAACAGCAGTCCTTGATCAAAATAACTGAAGAATGACCATCTTTATGGTGCTTGCAAATAGTGTGTTTTAAGTTGCTTTTTTTTTTCCCCCCCCATTTCACAGATGTTCTAACAAAAGATTTAGGAAAATGGAGAGGAAATAAATGGCTAGAAACGTCCTTTTTTTGTTTTTGTTTTTCTGAGTGGTGGAGTGCAGAAACCATTCCTAGGACGTCACGCAGCTGGAGCAGTGCGCTTCTGGCAGAAGCAGTAGTGATGTCACCCAAGAGCACATCTCCTGGACATGTCCTGGCCTCAGGTTCCCACATGGCAGCCTCTTTGGGACTATTTGTACACGGGCCTTTATACTGCCCCCTCATTTGCTTCCTCCCCTGCCTCCCAGACCCCTGTTGACAGTCTTTTCCTCCTTTGTTGCAATCCCTGGGATTCAGCCTCTTCCCTCTGCTTCAGTGGCTGACCCTTCCCACCTCACTGTTTGGGGTTCTTCTTCACCCAAGCCTGGCTGGGGCACAGGACACAGTCCACAAATCCTCCCACCCACAGATTTTCGTTGCCTTCAAAGTAGAACACACAGGCTCTTCCACAATGGAGTGAGTGTAGCTAAGAGTCAGACACACCTGTCAGGACTACACTGCCCTTTACTAGCTCTGTGAACTTTAGCAAGTTACTTAACTTCTCTGAGCCTCAGTTTCCAGACAGACATTTTAGCAAGCCAGGAATGGAGAGTTTTCAAACCCAGTCATGAGCCCCTGTCAAATGTGTAAACCATAAATAATTCACTAGATGATTCCAAATAGTAGATCTGATGGAGGCAATGAGCCCTAGAACACTGCAGGGTATGGATTTATAAGGCTCACACAGCACCCCAGGTGGCACTGTTCTCAGGAACTTCTGGTTTATGGCAACTCCCAATGACAGCCTTGGGATCTTCTGCCTCTGGTTTTTTGTTTCTCTGAGTGCCAGGGAGACATAGGAGCTCAGTTTCTGTAGTGCTCTGAACATAAGGAAAGGGAATATTTGGGCACTTCCCTCATGGGTGCAGGCGAGAGAGGAAGACTGCTATACTAGCTTGACCCTGGCCTCCTCCCATTACCAGACAGCACTGTCAGGCAGGACTGCTCATGGTGGGTGTCCTGGAAACCAACGTCTCTAGAAAGGATGATGTGATTTATGGTGCATACGCCATATCCTCTGAAATTCAAGAGGCAGCTTCATGCAGTATAAGAGCAGAATTTAGAGGCAGTGGCCCTGACTGTGGAACCTTGATAAGTCATTTCACTTCTTCACCCTCCTTTTCTTTCTTTATTCTTTTATTCTGATGATAATACTGTACAGACTTCACAGGGCTGAGATGGGGTGAGATGAAGCAGTGAATGTGAGGACCCTTAGTAAACTGTAAAGTGCTCTATGAATGCATTGCTAAATTGTGGATGGATGTTTTATGACTGCAAACCGGCAGTGCCGAGCTCTGTTACACCAAGCAGAAGCTAGTAATGGCAACTAAAAACATCAGTCATTATGACCAAACATCTATATTCCCATCAGTTGCCATAGGAAATGAAGTCCAGTGTTTTACAGCCCGTGGGCAAATAACATGTAATGATATTTATCAGCTAAGTGTATTACAAATTAATCCCTTGTCTTTGTTCCTGTAGAATAAGCTTAGATCTGAAACATGGTTTCAGGCTGTTAATGAGAATCTGAAGAACTGCTATCTACGGGGAATGGCAGGCCCCACCTCAAGCAGATGCTGCATTTGCCACTGAAGCTTGAGCTGCCTTTGTATATTAATCTCTCTGAGATCTTTGTGCTAGAATAGCAGCAGCTGCTTCCCACAGTGGAAACATTCTGGAACATCTGTATTTGAATACTAAAATGCACACAAACAGTTATGATAACAAACTATCTGGCTGGAATAAGACAATGCTCTTCTCTTTCTACAAGATATAAATTGCTGGTGCTCTCACCAAAGTGTAATTTACAGTTGCAGACTTAGATACTGAGGAGTAAGTCACCCCTTGCTCTGTTGCCCAAATATTTGCAGAACTGCATCTGACAAGTCAGTTTCATAGGAAACGGAATTAGAATAGGATATTTGCTCATATTTCTTCAAACCACCTTTAAGAGTTTTTAGTTTGAGAAATAAAAAAGAAGTTTAAAACACCCAAAGTATATTATTATACTGATGACACTATCATTAAACATTATGTTGCAGATAGGAAGTGTACCTGTATCTAGTCCCAGAAACACTGCTTTTCTTTTTTACTGCTCCAAATCTATATGCACCCTGTATCCCCTGCCAATTCAGTGCCTGTGAATCCAAGATCTGGGTTAACCACCCATAACCCAGGAGGCAGAAGGATGTAGGAAAATATGGATGGACTCTGGAATCAGGCATGCATAGGTTCAAACAATAAACTGTGATATTACACAAGACACATAATGTCTTGAAGCCTCAGTTTCCTCACCTGTAAAATGGGAACTGTAATACCTGACAGAGCCTTGATGAGTAGTAAATAAGATAATAGTTGTAAAGAACCTGGTTCAGTGCTTGGCACACAGAAGGTATTTGAAAATTGTTCATTTTAGTTTCTCTTCCTGCCCCAATCACCAAGATAATACCCCTTCAGCTTTATTCATTTCAAATATGTGCTAGAGAAATGGCCAGGAAATAGAACATGAAGTTATGTCACCACAACTAGAAAAATGATACAAGAACCTTAATGGGAAGTATCATCATCTTCATATTCTAAAGACCAGCTAATTACTCATATTACTCTTCTGCAAATGTATTCATAAGAAAATTCATCCTTCATCAAGGGACATTCAGAATCATTGATTTACCCAATATCTAATATTGTTAGCAACACTTTGCTTCAAGTGGTAAAAGCTTATATGCACAATGAAGTCTGCTGGTTGAATGATTCACTTTTTCGTTCATTCATGTACTCAAAGAAAATTCTCTGGAACCTTCTATGTATTCTATAATGGAAAATACAGGGCAGAACACTTTGTACCTGCCTATGAGGAGATCACAATCATGGAGTGTGCACAGAAAGACAGAAGTCATTCCATAGTCAGTGCTACTAAAGAGTTATGTACAAAGTGTTTAGGAAATACAGAAGAAGGTGAGATTAATTCTGACTGGAGGTGAAGGAGCGGGAAAGCCTTATAGAGAATGTGATGTTTGATCCTTCAAACTGATTCTAATGTTTATTTGGAAAGGCAAAAGATCCAAAAGTGCCAACACAATACTGAAGAAGAACAACAAAGTCAGAGGACTACTACTCTCTGACTTTAAGACTACTATAAAGCTACAATAATCAAGACAGTATGGTAATGGTGAAAGAACAGACAAATGCATCAATGGAGTAGAACATAGAACACAGAAATAGACCCACACAAAGATAGTCAACTCATCTTTGACAAAGCAGCAAAGGCACTTCAAGGGCGAAAGGACAGTCTTTTCAACAACTGGACAGCCACACGTGAGAAAAAAAAAATGAATCTAGACACCAACCTTATACCTTTCATAAAAGTTAACTCAGAATGGATCATGGACCTAAATGTAAAATGTACAACTATGAAATAATCTAGAAGATAACACAGGAGAAAATCTAGGTGATCTTGGTTTGGTGATCAGTTTTTAGACACAACACTAAAAACAAAAACAAAATCCATAAAAGAAAAAAATTAATAAATTAGATTTAATTAAAATTAGAAACTTCTGTGAAAGACATTATTAAGAGAATGAAAAGACAAGCCACGAACCTGGGAGAAAATATTTGCAAAACACATCTGAAAAAGGACTTGTATACAAAATATAGAAAGAACCTTCAAAACTCAACAATGAAAGAATAAACAACACAATTACAAAATGGGCAAAAGATCTGAACAGATACCTCACCAAAGATGATACACAAACAGGAAATAAACCTATGAAAAGAGGCTCAACATCTTATGTCATTACAGAATTGCCAAGTAAAACAACAAGATATCCACTACACACCAATTAACCAAAACCAAACTCATTGCCTTCCGGTAGATTCTAACTCATAATGACCCTATTGGGCAGAGCAGAACTGCCCCATAAGGTTTCCAAGTCTGTAATCTTTACTGAAGCCCACTGTCACATCTTTCTCCCGTCAAGTAGCTGGTGCGTTTGAACTGCTAACCTTTCAGTTAGCAGGTGAGCACCTAACCACTGTGCCTCCAGAGTCCTCTATACACCTATTCCAGAAAACCAAAACTACCTATTAGAATGGCTAAATTCCAAAGCACTGACACTACCAAGTTCTGGTGAGGATATGGAGCAACAAGAACTCTCATTCATTGCTGGTGGAAATGTAAAATGGTACAGCCACTTTAGAAGACAGTTTGGCAGGTTCTTAACAAAGTTAAACATACTTTTACCATAGGAAACAGCAATCACACTTCTAGGTTAAATACCCAGATGAGTTGAAAACTTATGTCCACACAAAAACCTGCACATGAATGTTAACAGCAGCTTTATTCATAACTGCCCAAACCCAAAGCAACCAAGCTGTCCTTAAAGGTAAATGGATAAACCGTGGTAATCCATACAATGGAATATTATCCAGCAATAAAACAAAATAAGCTATCAAGCCACAAAAAGACATGGAGGAAGTTTAAATGTACACTGCTATACAATCTGAAAAGGCTACATACTATATGATTCTAACCATATGACAATCTGGAAAAGGCAAAACTATGGAGACAGTAAAAAGGTCAGGGATTGGAGGAGAGGGGAGAGTGAACCCTAATATAAACTATAGACTTTAGTTAATATACAATATATTAATTGTACCAAATGTACCATACTAATGCAAGACGTTAATAACTGGGGAAACTGTGAGTGGGGGACAGACGGGGTATGTGGGAATTCTCTGCACTACGTGCTCAATATTCTGTAAACGTAAAACTGCTCTAAAAAATGAAGACTATTAATTAAAATATAAAGAAATAAATCAGAGTTTTCCTCATGGGGAGGTGGTAATTCTAGGAAATGGTTACAGCGTGAGCAAAGGCACAAAGTATGACAGAGTATGGGAGCAGGTGTAGGGGCTGGAGAGAAATGTGGAAAAGTATATTTGGATGAGTTCTGTCTGTCCAACAATCTGTAAAATTTTAAACATTATCCATATATGTTACTTCATTTGATCATTACAAGAACCCTCTTAAATGTGTATTATTATCATATCCATTTGTGAAATGAGAAAACTAAGAGTCAGAGACATAAAGACTCAAAGGCATAAAGTGACATGCCTAAAGGTACACAGTTACTAGTAGATGCAGGGTTCAGACTTCTATACATCACTCTAGCTCTTTTGACTACATACAGTTTAACCTCTATTGCTGAATTTAGACTCTACTCGAGGGCAATGGAAGCCACAGAAGGTTTAAGTAGCGGAGTGACATTGTCCAATTTGTACTGTAGCAAGAACAAGATGCTTAACTAAAATAATGACTTACAAGAATACAGTTAGGTATATTTTTAGCATTAATGATACTTGGGGTAGTCTTTAGGGCTGTGCACAAATATTCTGGCTTCTCTCCTTCTAGGTAGGTAAGATTACACTTCTTGCGTGGCTGAAGTCAGGTGTAAGAGGCTATGTGACCTGCTTTGGCCAATGAATGTGATCACGTCCAGGTGAAGCTTCAGGAATTAGCGCACACTTCACAACATTTTCTCTTCCCTTTGCTACAGGTTGCTCTATCAGAATTGATCCTCAAGTGAGAATTATGACAATGTGGAGCAGAGCCTGTGGCTGTCCTCTCATGAACACACAGTGGGTGCAAGAAACAAATCTTCTGTTGTTTCAAGGCACTGAGATTTGGGGATTGTTTCTTATTGCAGTATAACCCAGGCTATCCTGACCAATACAATATTGAGCATAAATTAACTTCATGCTTCAGTCATCACCATAGTTATACTTAACACTATCTAGTGGTTCATTTATGTGCCAATTACCACAGATTTCTGGACGAAAAATTTTAGGCATTTTTTACTTAAAAAATGCATTTGAAGAGAATTAGGTAAAAATCAGATAGTTAACTAACCTTTAAAAAATCAATTCCTGTCGAGTCAATTCTGACCCACAGTGACCCTACAGGACAGAGTAGAACTGGATTATAGGGTTTCCAAGGTTGTAATCTATATGGTCACCGCTTGTCTGTCAGTCTGTCATTCTGTAGTAGTTTGCCTGTTGCTGTGATGCTAGAAGCTATGCCACTGCTATTTCAAAAGCCAACAGGGTCACACATGGCAGACATTTCACCAGAGATTCCAGACTAAGACAGACTTGGAAGAAGGGCCTGGCAATCGACTTGAAAAAATTGGCCAGTGAAAACCTTACGAATAGCAGCAGAATACTGTCTGATACAGTTCTAGAAGATAAGCCCCTCAGGTTGGAAGGCACTCAAAATGCAACTGGGAAAGAGTTGCCTCTTCAAAGTAGAGTCTACCTTAAAAGTAAAGCTTTTGGGACCATCATTTGCTGATGTGGCACAATTCAAAATGAGAAGAAACAGCTACAAATATCCATCAGTAATTAGAAACGTGAAATATACAAAGTATGACTCTAGGAATACTTGAAGTTGTCAAAAATGAAACGGAATGCTTGAAGATCGATATCCTAGGCATTAGTGAGCTGAAATGAACTGGTATTGGCTATTTTGAATCAGACAATCATTGTCAATTATGTTGGGAATATCAAATTAAAGAGTAACAGCGTGGCATTCATTGTCAAAAAGAACATCAGAAGATCCATCCTGAAGTACAACACTGTCAGTGATAGGATAATATCCACAGGCCTACAGAGAAGACCAGCTAATACGACTATTATTCAGATTTACACCCTGTCATGGATTGAATTATGTCCCCCAAAAAGCGTGTGTGTCAGTTTGGCTGGGCCATGATTCCTGGTATTGTATGATTTTCTTATATGTTGTAAATCCTGCCTCTATGATGTTAATGAGGGAGGACGGGTGGCAGTTGTGTTAGTAAGGCAGGACTCAGTCTACAAGGAATCCCAGAGTACTTAAATTGTATTCATGAGGAACCTGTACACAGACCAAGAGGCAATCATTCAAACAGATCAAGGGATTACTGCATGGTTTAGAATCAGGAAAGCTGTACATCAGGAATGTACCATTTCACCATATTTATTCACTCCGTATGCTGAACAAATAATCCGAGAAGCTAGATTATATGAAGAAGAACTCAGCATCAGGATTGGAGAAAGACTCATTAATGACCTGTGATATGCAGATAACACAACCTTGACTTGCTGAATATGAAGAGGACTTGAAGCACTTACTGATAAAGATCAAAGACTAACAGCCTTCAGTAGGGATTACACATCAACATAAAAAACACAAAAATCCTCACAACTGGATCAATAAGCAACATGATCACAAACAGAGAAAATACTGAAGTTGTCAAGGATTTCATTTTACTTCGATCCACAATCAACGCCCATGGAAGCAGCAGTCAAGAAATCAAATGACGTATTGCACTGGGCAAATCTGCTGCAAAAGACCTTTTTAAAGTGTTCAAAAGCAAAGATGTCACTTTGAGAACTAAGGTACGCCTGACCGAAGCCATGGTATTTTCAATTGCCTCATATGTATGCAAAAGCTGGGCAATGAATAAGGAAGACAGAAGAGTTGACACCTTTGAATTATGGTGTTGACAAAGAATACTGACTGGACTGCCAAAAGAAGAAGTACAGCCAGAATGCTCCATAGAAACAAGGATGGCAAGACTTTGTCTCATGTACTTTGGACAGGTTATCAGAAGGGACTGGTCCCTGGATAAGGACATCATGCTTGGTAAAGTAGAGGGTCAGGGAAAAAGAGGAAGACCCTCAACGAGATGGAATGACACAGAGGCTGCAACAATGGGCTCAAACATAAACAATGATTGTGAAGACAGCACAGGACCACGCAGTGTTTTGTTCTGTTGTGCACAGGGTTGCTATGAGGCAGAACCGACTCGATGGCAACGCCAACAACAATGTTTACAGAAGCTGACTGCCACATTTTTCTCCTGTGGAGCAAGTGGTGGGTTCAAACTGTCAACCTTTCATTAAGCAGCTGAGTGCTTAACCACTGAACAACCAGGATTCCTTTATTTTTATTTATTTTTTTAACATTTTATTGTGGTTTTGGTTTAAGTTTATATAGAAAATTAGATTCTCATTTAACCATTTCTATACATATTGTTCAGTGACATTGGTAACATTCTTCACAATATATCAGTATTCTCGTGATTTCCATTTTGGTTATTCTGTTTCCATTAATCTAGCTTCCTTGTCCCCCTAGCCTTGTCATCTTTGGTCTAGAGAAAATGTTAACCATTTGGATTCATCTAGACAATTTTGTGTGTGTGTGTGTGTGTGTGTGTGTGTGTGTGTGTGCACGTGTTTTTTTTTTTTTTTTTAAATTGTACTTCAGGTGAAGGCTTACAGAACAAATAGTTTCTCATGAAACAGTAGAACACATGTTGTTTTATGACATTGGTTAACAACCCCACAACATGTCAACCCTCTAATTTCTCAACCTTTTTTTTTTTTTTTTTGGTGAAAATACACATAGCCAAAGATACACCATTTCAAAAATTTCTACATGCACAGTTCAGTGACATTGACTACGCTCTTCCAATTGTGCTGTTATTCTCACTTAAGATGAAAGCTTAAAGAACAAAATCGTTTCTCATTTAACAGTTACTACAAATGTTGCCCTATGACAATGGTTAACAATCTCACAACACATCAACAATATCCTTATTCAACCTTGGGTTCCCTATCACCAACTTCCTTGACCCTTCTGCCTTCTGGCCCTTGTCACTGGACTCCTGTGCCTCGTTAGTCTCATTTGGTTTTACCGGGCTGTCCACTCCCAGGCTGAACGGTGAACCTCGGAGATAACTTCACCACTGAGCTAAAAGGGTGTCCGGTGGCCATACTCTCAAGGTTTCTCCAGTCTCCTTTAGGCCAGTAAATCTGGTCTTTTTTTTGTAACTTAGAATTATGTTCTACATCCTTCTCCAGCTCTGTCCAGAACCCTCTGTTGTGATCCTGGTCAGAGCAGTCACTGGTGGTAGCCGGGCACCATCTAGCTATACTGGACTCAGTCCGGGGGAGGCCTTGGTAGCTGTGGACCATTAGTCCTTTGGACTAATCTTTTCCTTGTATCCTGTTCTCTTCATTCTCACTTGCTCCCAAAGGGATGAGACCAGTGGAGTATCTTAGATGGCCGCTCACAGGCTTTTAAGACCCCAGACACTACTCACCAAGGTAGAATGTAGAGCATTGTCTTTATAGGCTGTGTCATGCCAATTGAGCTAGATGTTCCCCGAGACCATGGTCCCCACAGCCCTCCGCTCAGCAATTCAGTCCCTCAGGGAGTTTGGAGGTATCTATGGGGCTTCCATGACCTTTCCTTGTACAATTTGTGCAAGTTTCCCCTGTATTGTGTACTGTCTCACCCTTCACCCAAGATACCACTTATCTATTGCCTGTTTAGTATTCGCCCCCCCCCCCACCCCTCCCATCCCTGGTAACCAGCAAAGATTGTTACATTTTGTGTGTGAGCTTTTTCACGGGTTTTTACAATAGAGGTCTCATACAATATTTGTCCTTTTGTGATTGACTTATTTCACTCAGAATAATGTCCTCCAGTTTCATCTGTGTTACGAGATGCTTCACAGATTCATTGTTGTTCTTTCTCGTTGCATAGTACTCCATTGTGTGTATGTACCATAGTTTGTTTATCCATTCATCTGTTGATGGGCATCTATGATGTTTCTATCGTTCTGCTATTGTGAACAATGCTGCCATGAACATAGGTGGGCATATGTCTATTCGAGTGATGACTCTTATTTCTCTAGGATATATTCCTAGCAGTGGAACTGCTGGATCGAATGGTATGTCTATTTCTAGCTTTCTGAGGAAGCGCCATATCACTTTCCAAAATGGTTGTATCATTTTGCATTCCCACCAGCAGTTCATAAGAGTTCCCATCTCCCCGCAGCCCCTCCAACATTTGTTGTTTCCAGTGTTTTTGATTTGTGCCAGTAATGCCAGGGTGAGATGGTAGCTCATTGTGGTTTTAATTTGCATTTCTCTAATGACTAGTGATCACGAGCATTTCCTCATGTGTCTGTTGGCCACTGGAATGTCTTCTTTGGTGAAGTATCTGTTCATTTCTTTTGCCCATTTTTTAATAGGATTATTTGTTTTTTTGTTGTAGAGGTGTTGGATTTTCTTGTAGATTATGGAGATTAGACCTTTGTCTGACTTGTACTGTCCAAAAATTTCTTCCCAGTCTGTAGGTTCTCTTTTCACTCTTTTGGTGAAGTATTTTGAAGAGCATAGGTGTTTGAGTTTTAGAAGATCCCAGTTATCAAGCTTATCTATTGGGGTTTGTGCATTGATGGTTACGGTTTGTATCCTGTTAATGCCGTGTATTAAGGCCTGAAGTGTTAGTCCTATTTTTTCTTCTATTAACTTTATAGTTTTAGGCTTTATATTCAGGTCTTTAAACCATTTTGAAGTAGTTTTTGTATACGGCATGACGTATGGGTCCTGTTTCATTTTTTTGCACATGGAGATCCAGTTTTGCCAGCACCATCTGTTAAAAAGACTGTCTTTTCACCATTTGATGGACTTTGGGCCCTTGTTGAAGATCAGGTGACTGTAGGAGGATGGATTTACAGCTAGGTTCTCAATTCTGTTCCATTGGTCAATGTATCTGTCGTTGTACCAGTACCAGGCTGTTTTGACTACTGTAGCTGTATAGTAGGTTCTGAAGTCAGGTAGTGTGAGTCCTCCAACTTTATTCTTCTTCTTCAGTAGTGCTTTACTTATTCGGGGCTTCTTCCCTTTCCATATAAAGTGAATGATTAGTTTTTCCATCTCTTTGAAGAATGTTGTCGGTATTTTGACAGGGATTGCGTTGTATTTGTAAATTGCTTTCGGTAGAACTGTCATTTTCACAATCTTGAGTCTGCCTATCCATGAGCATGGTATGTTTTTCCATTTATGTAGATCCCTTTGGGTTTCTTGCAGTAGTGTTTTGTAGTTTTCTTTGTATACGTCTTTTACATCCCTGGTCAGATTTATTCCTAAGTATTTTATCTTTTTAGGGGCTATTATAAATGGTATTGTTTTCCTGATTTCCTTTTCATCGTTCTCCTTATTGGTGTATAGGAATCCAACTGATTTTTGAATGTTTATCTTGTATCCTGCTACTCTGCGGAATCTTTCTATTAGTTCCAGTAGATTTGTCGTGCAGTCTTTAGGGTTTTCTATGTATAGTATCATATCATCTGCAAACAGGGAGAGTTTAAATTCTTCATTATCAATTTGGATGCCCTTTATTTCTTTCTCTTGCCTTATTGCCCTAGCTAGAACTTCCAGCACAATGTTAAATAGGAGTAGTGATAAAGGGCATCCTTGTCTTGTTCCTGTTTTCAAGGGGAATGTTTTCAGCCTCTCTCCATTAAGAATGATGTTGGCCATTGGTTTTGCATAGATGCCCTTTATTATGTTAAGAAATTTACCTTCTACACCTATTTGATTGAGAGTTTTTTTTAATCAGGAATGGGTGTTGGACTTTGTCAAATGCCTTTTCTGCATCAATTGAGATGATCATGTGATTCTTTTCTTCCCTTTTATTTATGTGGTGGATTACGTTAATTGCTTTTCTAATGTTGAGCCAACCTTGCATACCTGGTATGAATCCTACTTGGTCATGGTGTATTATTTTTTTGATATGTTGCTGAATTCTACTGGCTAGAATTTTGTTCAGAATTTTTGTATCTATATTCATGAGAGATATTGGTCTGTAATTTTCTTTTTTTGTGATGTCTTTGCCTGTTTTAGTATCAGCATTACACTGGCTTCATAGAATGAATTTGGAAGTGTTGCTTCCTCTTCTATGCTCTGAAATAGCTTGAGTAGTACTCGTACAAGCTCTTCTGTAAATGTTTTGTAGAATTCTCCAGTGAAGCCATCTCGGCCAGGGCTTTTTTTGGTTGGGAGTGTTTTTATTACCTTTTCAGTTTCTTCTTTTGTTATGGGTCTGTTCAGATTTTCATCATCACTTTGTTGTAGTTTGGGTAGGCCGTGTGCTTCTAGAAATTTGTCCATTTCCTCTAGGTTTTCAAATTTGTTGGAGTATAGTTTTTCATAATATTCTGTTATACTCCTTTTTATTTCAGTTGGGTCTGTTGTAATGTCCCCCATTTCATTTCTTATTTGGGTTGTGTCCTCTCTGGTATTTCTTTTGTCAGTCTGGCCAGTGGTTTGTCGATTTGGTTGATTCTTTCAAAGAACCAACTTTTCGTTTTGTTGATTCTTTCTATTGTTTTTCTGTTCTCTATTTCATTTATTTATGCTCTAATCTTTAGTATTTCCTTTCTTCTGGTTGTTGTGGGCTTTTTTTTTGCTGTTCTCTTTCTATTTGTTCGAGTTCTGTAGTTAATGTTTTGATTTTGTCCCTTTCTTCTTTTTTGATATGCGCATCTATTGCTATAAATTGTCCTCTGAGGACTGCCTTTGCTGTGTCCCAAAGGTTTTGGTATGATGTGTTTTCATTCTCATTTGATTCTAAGAATTTTTTGATTCCATCTCTGATTTCTTCTATTACCCAGTGATGTGTAAGCAGGGTATTCAGTTTCCATGTAATTGTTTTTTTTTTTTTCCTTGCTATTTCTATTGTTAATTTCTACCTTGATGGCATTGTGGTCAGAGAAGATACTTTGAATTATCTCAATGTTTTGGATCTTGTTGAGGATTTCTCTGTGGCCTAAGATGTGGTCTATTCTGGAGAACGTTCTATGTGCATTGGAAAAGAATGTGTCCTTTGCAGCGGTTGGATGAAGTGTTCTATATATGCCTATGAGGTCAAGTTGGCTGATTGTGCCCTTTAGGTCTTCTGTAGCTTTGCTGAGTTTCTTCTTAGTTGTTCTGTCCTTTACTGAGAGTGGTGTGTTGAAGTCTCCTACTATTATTGTGGAACTGTCAATTTCTCTTTTCAGTGTTGTTAGAGTTTGTTTTATGTATTTTGGAGCCCTGTCATTGGGTGTGTAGATGTTTATTATGGTTATGTCTTCATGATGGATCGTCCCCTTAATCATTATACAGTGTCCTTCTTTGTCTTTTATGGTAGATTTCATTTTAAAGTCTATTTTATCTGAGATTAGAATTGCCACTGCTGCTTTTTCTTGGTAGTTGTTAGCTTGATATATTTTTTTCCAACCTTTGACTTTTAATAAATTCACATCTTTGTTTCTAAGGTGTGTCTCTTGTAGACAGCATATGGATGGATCCTGTTTTCTTATCCATTCTGTCACTCTCCGTCTCTTTATGGGTGCATTGAGTCCATTTACATTCAGTGTAATTATTGATAGATGTGAGTTTGTTGCTGTCATTTTGTAGTGCTTTTTTTTGTGGTGCTGAAGTTTTCTTTGTTCTTCTTACTCTCTTGTGCTGAGTTACTTTTGTTTGTGGATTTTTTTTTTCATTTCTTTTGATTTTGTAGGTTTTGTTTTTGCTGAGACTTTATGTTTTTCCTCTTTTTTTTTTATGAGTATGTTTGTTAACCTTCTTTGTGGTTACCATTAATTTTACCCTTATCTTTCTAAGTTTGAAGCAGTCTACCATTACTTGGTGTCACCTTGCCTTCCTCTCCATTAGAAGGTTGTATACCTATGCCGTTTATTCCCTCTTTTATTGTTTTGATGTTGTTGTCATTTACTGATTAACCTCTCTGATTCCCTGTTGTATTTCTTTTGGTTTTGGATAGTCCTCAAGAGTTCATTTCCTAAATTGGTATCTGGCTCGTACGATCCTGCGTCCTAGATTCTCCCTGTGAGCTGAAGTTGTTTGTCCTCAGATCGACGAACTCCCTTTAATAATTCTTGTAAGTTTGGTTTGACTTTTACATAGTCCCTTAATTTCTGTTTATCTGGAAATGACCTAATTTCACCATCAAATCTGAACGAGAGTTTTGCAGGATATATTATTCTTGGCTGGCAATTTTTTTCTTTCAAGATTTTATATATGTCATCCCATTGCCTTCTTGCCTGCATGGTTTCTGGCAAATAATCTGAGCTTGGTCTTATTGTTTCTCCTCTTTATGTAACTTCTTGTTTTTCATGAGCTGCTCTCAGGATTCTGTGTTTGTCTTTGGTTTTGGCGAGTGTGATTATGATATGCCTTGGTGAGTTTCTTTTGGGTACTCTCCTATATGGGGTTCGTTGAGCTTCTTGGACGGCCAGCTTTTGTTCTTTCATGATATTGGGGAAGTTTTCTGTCAGCAGTTCTTCAATGATCCTCTCTGTGTTTTCTGTTTTCTCCCCGTTCTGGAACTCCAATCACTCGGAAATTTTTGCTTTTGATTGTATCCCACATAACTCTCAGGGTCTCTCCATTTTTCTTTGTTCTTTTTTCTGAGTTTTCCTGAAACAGAGTTGTATCCAACTGTTTGTCTTCAATTCCACTGATCCTGTCTTCCACCATTTCAAATCTGCTTCTTAGCCCTTCTATGACACTGTCCACTTGTGAAATCTTGTTGTTTATCTTTTGGATTTCTAACTGTTGTCTTTGTATAATTTCTAGTTGTGAATTTATTTTGGCATTTTGTTCCTGTATTATTTTCCTGAATTCTTCCAATTTTTTGTCTGTATTTTCCATGAATTTGTCTATTTTTTCCACGTTTGTCAGTTTTTTGCCTCAGCTTTCGGAGAATTCTGAGTATTAGAGATTTGAATTCCCTATCAGGTAGTTTACTGCATTGTCTTCCAGAGGAGAGTCATCTGGTGTTTTCTTTTGGACGCCTACTGGAACCATCTTGTCCTGTTTTTGTAAATGTTTTGATATTGTCTGCTGTCTTCGAGGCATTCAGTAGTTATTTTTCTTCTTTATTGATTTTAAATTTGTTCGTTACGTACCCCCCCCCCTTTTTTTTTAAATTTGACTATGTCTGAGCAGGCGCACGGTGTGTTCTTTGTTGTTTGCTCATCTGTGGGCACAATACTTTTCGCCTCCTTCTCCAATTGGCAGGGCCAGTCACTCAGATATGGTACGGCAGGGAAGGTCTAGCTGAAGAGGATTTACTGGGACGCGTTGTTTGTGGCACTTACTACAGCCACCAGAGTGGGTCGGTAATCAGTGCAGGGCAGGTTCCAGTAGGCTGCGCCTGCGCTGCTTGGTGGTGTAATGTCAAGCGCATGGTGCAGTAGGCAGGATGCAGTGAAGAGATTGTTAGGTGTGGAGCTAAGATGCATATGGGAGAGAGGAGAAAGGAACAGGAGCTAAAAACATACAAACAAACAAAAAAGAATGCTAGGGGAGCTTGCCATTGGAGTGGAGAGATGAGAGACTATGAAATGGAGAAAAACAGAAAGGGGAAGAGGAAGAAAAGAATGAATAAATAAAAATCGGAAAGGTTAAAGAACCACCAAGTTCCCAGGGATCCCACCGGTGCAGCTATGAGGTCTGGGAAAGTCGCTCTCAGGTGTTGCAGTACAGCCTGGCTAGAAGGCGTAGAGGTATACAATGCCAGGTATTTAGGGAACAGAGAGAGAAGGAAGATATAGAGAGACGAGAAACTAAGTAATGAAGAAAGACAAAAAGGGAAAAAGAGCAAAAAGAAAACAAAACAAATTTAAAAAAAAAAAAAAAAAGAACAAGAATGGCCCCCAGAAAAACAGAAAAAAAAAAAAAACCCAGCAAAAAATGAAATGCGCTCAGGGATCTCTATGTACTTCTGTGCAAGCTGAGGGGGAAGTCCCCCTGCCACGCAGCACCACCTGGCCAGAAAGGGCTCCCAACTCAAGAAAAAGAAAAGAAAACAAACAAACAATTCAAGAGAAACAAATGAAGAAAAACCCCGGTATCCCACCAGCGCGACAGCTGAGACCGGGAAGCAGCTCCACACTCGAACAGATCTCCACAGCCCCTCAGGAAGAAGCAAAGATGGTGCACGGAGCCAGGTATTTGAGCGAAAGGAGGGGGATGTGGTGAAAGGTAAGGAAGAAATCAAAAGAAACAGAAAAAAAAGCAACGCTAGCAGCCAACAAATGGCGCTTAGAGAGCCAGCTAGTGCGGGCTGGTGTTTCTCGGTCAAGAGACTGTGTCCACGGGAAGCAGAGGGGGCTGAGCGTGGGTGAAGAAGGGTAGGGAGTGGGAAAGCGTATATCACAAATTACCAGAGCTCTGCAGCCCCTCAGGAAGAAGCAAAGATTGCGCACAGAGCCAGGTATTTGAGCAAAAGGAGGGGGAGGTGGCGAGGTAAGGAAGAAAGCAAAAGAAGGGGAAAAAGCAACACCAGCAGCCAACAAACGGCACTCAGACAGCCGGCCCGTTCGGGTGTGTGGAATCGAAGCAGCCGGTGTTTCCCGGCCAAGAGATTGTGGCTGCAGGAAGCAAGGAGGCCGAGTTGGGGTGATGAAGGGTCGGGGTTGGAAGAGCACATATTGCAAATTACCGGTTGTTTGGTCTCCTGCTGGATGCTCCGTGAGGCTGCTTTCTCATACCCCATTTGCTGGTCTCTGATAGGAGTCCAAGATGGCGGATCTGCGCTGCGTTAGCTGGTAGGGGACCTCTGCATGAATCTCTCCTCGCTCTCCGTTCTCTGTCAGTTTTCTCACTCCATTTGGTGCTTGGCTGAGTTCTTTATCTCTTCATTTGATGTTTTAGGGTTTCAGGATTGTTGTATTCTCTGTTTGGCTTAGTTTTTCAGATCTTTGCTGTGGAGGGACGGCATGGTGCTTCTGCATAGAGCGCCATTTTGCCGGAACCTCCTAGATGATTATTTTGAGGAGCATGGTATTCACAGGTGATATTTATTTT
This sequence comes from Dugong dugon, assembly GCA_030035585.1. NCBI lineage: Eukaryota > Metazoa > Chordata > Mammalia > Sirenia > Dugongidae > Dugong > Dugong dugon. The sequence continues at coordinate 24,804,862 of CM057476.1, read as the reverse complement.
ATGGGCCAATCTGTCATTTGACTGAAAGGTGGCCTCTTGGAGTGATTTGAGTTCCAAGTTTAAACAGTATCTCAGGGCAACAGTCTTAGAGGGTCATCTAAGTCTTTACTGCTCCAGTAAGTCTGGCCTTTTTTTTTTAGGAATTTGAGTTTTGTTCTACATTTTTCTCCCATTCTCTCTGAGACCATGTATTGAATACCAGGGGTCCTTTAGAAACCTGTATTGATCCAGACACAAAGGTCTGTTGTTAGGTGCCGTAGAGTCAGTTCCAACTATAGCGATCCTACGTACAATGGAACGAAACACTGCCTAGTCCTGCTCCATCCTCACAATCATTGTTACGCTTGATTCGGCTGTTGTAGCCACTGTGTCAATCCACTGTGTCAATCTTCCTCTTTTTCACTGACCCTCTACTTTACCAAGCATGATGTCCTTCTCCAGGGACTGGTCTCTCCTGATAACATGCCCCAAGTATGTGAGACGAAGCATCCTTGCTTCTAAGGAGCATTCTGGCTGTACTTCTTCCAAGACAATCTGTTTGTTCTTCTGTCCGTCCATGGTACATTCAATATACTTTGCCAACACCATAATTCAAAAGCATCAATTCTTCTTTGGTCTTCCTCATTCATTGTCCAGCTTTCACATGCATATGAGGCAACTGAAAATCCCATGGCTTGGGTCAGGTGCAGTCATATAGGATCCTACAATATATATAAACTCTGCCCTGGTTTCAACATATGATCAGACCCTAATCCTCTCATTATTCTGATTTCTTCCCCTTTAATGTTTTGCTTCCTGGTCCCATAAATCCTTCTTGGATTAGAGGGGAAAAAAAAAAAAACATGTCAATAAAACACAAACAACAAATAGTTAAATATTAAGGATCTTGGTAGAGAGAAAGCTTCCTGAACGGGGTCTCTCAGAGTTGTGAACTCATGGCCACAGCTTACAGAGAAAGAAGGGGCTTAAAAACCACACAAACAGGGAAAATTTCAATTACATGGTCTTTAAATCATTTCCATGTTGTACATGCTCAATAATTGGTGTTACGATTGTTACAATCAGTCTAACCAGTTTGTCCCAATGCCCAAACCTAGGGTTGGAGGAATATTCTGCAGTTGTTCCTGAAAGGGAAATGATTTGTGCACATTTGAATTCTTTTCTACCATAATAGTTGGTAGAGTTTAGAGAGTTGTTAGCGATAGTTACAACTTTTCCATGGTAACCTGTCAGCCTTTCTAATAATGTGGGGCCAGAGAAGCTTTCATAGTAATTATTTTTAACAAAATTATATTAGGGTTGTAAGAATAATGTAATGTCAGAAAGATCTATTACCTAGACCTAAGAATTGCTATCACAGGTGATAAATTATTTATAATGCCCAGCATTAATACAGCAATGTTTTCAAACCAAGAATTTGTAAATGTCTTTTGCAGATGCAAATTAATAGATTAATAAGGAAACAAGTTTTCTGGTATGAGAAGCTGGGATGACAGATTAGCTATTAAGAGCAATTTATAGGTCATAAGATATGAAAGTTGGCAAGAAACACTACCTCTGCTGGCTCTATAAATAGTAAAGCTGCATTTAGTTCCCAGGGGTATCTTGTTAGACATTTTAATTATACCATAAAAACTGCCAGAATTTATAATGATTTTATTTTTAAGAAAACTTGATGCTCCACGTAAACCTGATGCAATGCAACAGGCATCTGTGCTATGTGCTGTAACTGCCAATTTGCAGCCAATGGAAGAGTGCTTTCTACTTCCTCGTGAAGGTCTGTAAATGGTGGGGCTGGGGCTGGACGTCAGAGGAAAGAAATGTCACTCCCTAACATCTCCAGGTTACTTAAGGATTCGTTTCCCTCTTTTACATCCTAACAACTTCCATGGCAGCCACATGCTATCCATCTAGGAAGACTTTTACAAAGAACATTATTCTATATAGTTCTTTGGTCAGAAAACAACGACCAAGTCAAAACCCTAGAGTCTTATTAGGGAGTTGAGTTTGATTGGAGGAAAATTCACTCACTCACTTGAAACAATCAGTTAAGATTAATTTTGGAAACTTATTTCCCATTCTTTGTTTTACCCGCACCTTCAGTTTTATTTGGGGGAAGTGACAGACAGATAATCTAGTCTCAAATGAGTTTTCTATGACACAATTGAGTTTCTTTCTTAATTTGACCTGGATTAGAAGACATATTCTACCATAGTGATTAAAACTGTTCCATTTCACACTTGCCAGCCAACCTGAATTTCAGTGGGCTATAAAACATTGCTCTGTAGGGGGCTGGGATGTAGTTAATCATCCTTTGAAGACAGTATTTATACTGAATCGTAAAATCTGGCTTTGGCAGAGCAGGATATAATGGAGAAACTTGGAGAAGGAGACAGAAAACACACAGATTGTGTGCATGCACACACACGTGAGAGGCAGAGGAGACATTTCTAAAGGAAGAAAAGGACAGTTTATTTGCAGAGGACAGCAGATAGCAATTTAAACAAGAAATCTGTAAATGCTAAAGTTCCACAAAGGAATGGATAGAAAGACATTCTTAAGGATCTTGGAGAGATGTTAAGGAATTAAGGAACAAGAATTCTGCTTAGCTCACCTAACCCACTGGTTTTCAGACTTTTGTTTAAACCAAATCACAAATACGTGTGATTCTTGTGATTAAAAGGGCACCTGTTTAGGTTAACTTGAACTGGGCCCACTTTTCTTCCCGAGGTGGCCCTTAAAAGGACTCAGTGGGCTGGCAAGTCTTTCTTTCAAGGCACGTGTGGGTGGGCTTGAACCACGAACCTTCTTTCAGTTAGTAGTCCAGTGCTTAACCATTTGTGCCACCCAGGGACTCCTCCAGTAGAACTCTTTATAGCAGAGTTTGAAAAACACCAATATAAGCCCAGTCTTAGTTATCTAGAGCTGCTGTAAAAGAAAAACCACATGTGGATGGCTTTAACATACAGAAATTCATTTTCTCACAGTTTAGGAGGCTAGAACTCTGAATTCAGGGTGCTGGCTCTAGGGGAAGGCTCTCTCTCTGTCGGCTCTAGAGGAAGGTCCTTGTCTCTTCAGGTTCTGCTTCCTGGTTAGTTGGAGATCTCCATGTGTCTTGGCATCTATCTTACCCCATCTCTCTCTCCGCTCCCTTGTTTAATGTCTTTCTATATCTCAAAAGAGACTGACTCAGGATACACCCTATACTACTCCGGTCTCATTAACATAACAAACATAGTCCATTCCCAAATGGGATTATAACCACAGGCATAGAGGCTAGGATTTACAACATGTATTTTTGAAGACACAAGTCAATCCATAACAACCCCTCAATGTCTTTAGATGTAGAAACTAAGGCCAAGAGAGGTCAAGTACCATGGCTGAAGGTCAAGCTGCTAATGACCAGCAAAGGCAGAACTAGAGCCCAAGCCTTCATTCCCGAGCGAGTATCTTCCTCCCGCTGCTTTGCTGACATTCCATCGGGCCATGTCACAGTCACCTCAAATGTCTTTGTCAAGCCCCCCTATTCTTGTGACTTCCATGATTAATACAAGAAGCCAATGCTATCACTGTTTCTTCCAACAAGCAGTCAAAAGCTCAGCATCATCGCTGCCTTTTCCCTGTTCTTCGGCTTCATATTCAGCAGCCACCCAAGACCAGTTTTATTAGACTCGTGAAATTACATTCGTTTTTATTTAATAATCTTTATCTTAATGCTAATTATTTGTATACTAGATCTATTTAGAATTAATTTCTGACAGTTTTATTTTAAATAAGTATAATTTAATATTTTTAAAATGAAGGTGGCAATGTTAACAGATGAGATTCGTAATACATTGTAAATACATACTGCTTTTCTCTCTAAAATGCTAGCCAGCTATTCAGTGACAAATTCAATGGCAAACTTGGATAGTCATGTAGCTTTTCTAACAGCTACTAGTTTTGTTCCCTGAATAATATGGAGTTAACAATCTTTGGGTTTACAGTGATTAGAACTGCCTAGCTTTGAATCCCATCTGCTAGTTATGTTCCCTTAAGGAAGTTACTCTCTCTGTGTCTTTGTTTCCTTATCTATAAAATGGGGGCAATAATATTTGCCTCAGAGGATTGTTATAAGCATCCACTTAAAAAGCTTAGCTTTGTGCCTGACACATAGCAAGTATTCAGTTACTGCTTACTATTATTATAGATGTTAAATACCAATAAAATCGAGTATATTAAGTAATTTTTAAAGTCATATATTCATATTCATTTAACCTGCTCTGTGTATTTATTTAAAATTTAAATGACCAGCACCAGAAGCAGAGCACATCCTTTGGACCCAGGGTTCCTGTGAGGAGAAGCTTCTAGACCAAGGGAAGATTGATGACAAGGACCTTCCTCCAGAGCTGACAGAGAGAGAAAGCCTTCCCCTGGAGCTGACACCCTGAATTCAGACTTCTAGCCTCCTGGACTGTGAGAGAATAAACTTCTATTTGTTAAAGCCAAAAAAAAAAAAATTAAAAAAAGGTACCATATTAGTGCCCTCCTTCCCCACCCCCCCACCCTCATTACATTTATTTAAAAACCTGAAAATGCCATTTCCCTTGTGTGGCACTTGTCATCGTTCCTTTAGAACAGAAATTATTTGGGCAAGCAAGCACATAAACATTCCTTTTTTGGGAATCCCCAAAGAAAGATAACATTACACCAAGATCTAGAAAAGGAACATAATATTTTCAGTGAAGAAAGATTAAAATTTTAATTAATATTCTAAATTATTTTTTAAATATTAGCTCACCATAAAAATATCCAAGCTGGCATTAAATACATTTTACACTGATAGATAAAATTTCCAATTACAAGTGTGACCAAATTCTTCCTCATGTTAACCCACTGCCATTGAGTCGATTCCAACTCATAGCAACCCTAAAGGACAGAGTAGAACTGCCCCATTGGATTTCCAAGACTGTAATCTTTATGGATGCAGACTGCCACATCTCTCTCCCACCAAGTGGCTGATGAGTTTGAACCACCAACCTTTCAGTTATCAGCAACATGCTTGACCACTGCACCACCAGGGCTCCTTCATCATATTAGTTTTTAAATTTATTTTTCAGTGGTATGCTTGTTTTGGATAAAAGTGAATACTAGAAAATGTGCTAAAGTTTCAAAGAAACTATGTCTAAAGCAAAATGAGATGATTCATATCTTTTTCTATTTGAAGGAAAGAGACAAGATACAGGATATGGGTGTAGGGAAGAAGAGCTCAGCATGAGAAACGTTAGACTGGGAGCTTCTGTAAGGCACCTAACAGATGCTCAACAAACACCTGAAGGACCAAATTGCTAGTCAAGGGATTTGGGTCTCCACAAGGATATAAAAGAAGAAAACTCTATCCTCCAAGGTAAGGATGCCATAATGAATGTGGGGCACCAATACCTTTGAACCCACAGTTCTCTTTAAGCAAGTCTGGTACACTCAAACTCACTTCTGTTTACTCTTTTCTATAGCTGCAAGAATATGGGATCCATATTGTCTGTCTGTATAGAACTCATGGTCCCTCTTATTTGTCCTTCTTCTACCTGATACCCCTCCAGTCAAACACACTCTTGCTAACTCTTATGAAATCTACTCCTTTTTATCTTTGTATTGTGCACTTGAGGCATGAAATGATTAAACAGGAGTCGCTGTTATATTTTTATAATACTATTTTTCCTAAGAATAATTTTAATGGTATCGAAATCAGAACCTGAGAAATTTGGTAGGTATAGACTCTTTCTTAGAAAAAATATATTAGAGTAATAAATACGATCAGTATTCATCGAGAGCAAGGTATACCATATTTCATTAAATCAAAGTTGCCATCAATTATAAGACACTTTACAATGTGTAGCACTAATAAAGAAAAAAAATGTTGCCAATTAAACAATGACAGGGTACTGACTTATCGATTGTAAGACCACCTTACTCTCAGAGATATTAAATGTGAAAAATGTTTACCACAGAGTCCATGAATTATGATATATCAGGTGCTTTATTTACATTATCCCAAATCCCCACAGGGGCTTATGAGGTAGAAAGGTTCACCCTCATTTTGCAGATGAAGAAACAGGTAACATTAAGCAATGAGTCCAAAGTCAAATAACTAACAAACAGCAAGGGTGGGATTTAAACCCAGGTCTACCTGAATGCAAGCCTGTGCATTTAACATTACACTGCACTGTCTCCCTGAGAAATCCCAGACAAAGAGAGAGGAAGAAGGCTAAGGGCACTTGCTCTGAAAAGGACTCCTTATTATTGCTGTTTACAATTAAGTGCTTAGAACAGCTTAGCAGGCAAGTGTTTCTAATTTGCAATATTTAATAAAAATGGCTATTGTCAAACTAGTTCACAACTGGATACAGACTCAGAATTTTATTAAGACTGAGGAAGAAAAAACCTGTAACAATTCTACTACACTGATGTATTTTGATCACCTTGCAGTTTTTCACTCCCTCCCCCTGCTCCCTAGATATCAAAACTACCTGTGGACATCTTCAAGTTTGCCAATCTATCCTTGAGTCTAAAAAGAGATGTATTTTATTTAATATTATTCTCAGGGTTATATAGAAATGCAGAGGTATGAAGTGGAAAAGTTGACAGAAAATGACTAGCCTAGGACTGGATAATGGTGTGGCATGCCTGAAAAAATCCCAGAAAGCTGCTCCCGAGAGCCTGTAATTACAGACATTCAAAAGATGGGTTATGATTCCGGTATGAGTTTGTTCCACTGAGGGACACAGATGGCTTTCAACAATGGTATTGGGCTGTGAGTTCAGACGGGACCGGTTAAATGCGCCTTAGTAACGCACGTGTGCTAGGCAGCTCAACAGGAAGGAAGAATTAGCTCCACTCCAAGAATGGCAGAGCCCATTTCCAGAAGGTTCCATTCAATGTATCATGGCATTAAACACAGACTGCTGGAAATTGTGTAGTTTTATGGGAACCTCAGAAGCCTCTTTCTGAAAAAATTTGGGATGAAATGGATTGGTTTACCTTGCTTCTAGTAAATGGTGATGGGGGAGGTGATGGTTTGGTCATCGCTGAAGAGAGAAAGCAGTGGGAGGGAGGTGAGGTGCTGAGTGATGACACTGTTGATGATGCCCCATTCCAGATGCGGTGGGATACAGCCCTTTCCTGCTCTGGCTTCTTCCCAAGAAAGTAGCAGCACATTTCCCCCATAATAAAGCACATGCTGTATCATATCTGATTACACCTAAAGCTTATTTTTCTGAATTTTATAGTTCAGAAGCAGTAGAGGAAGAAAGAAAATGCAGCAGAAAAGAGGAGGGTAAATACATCACTTTTGTTTCCCAAATTCTGAGATTACTTTCCTTGGTAGTGGCTTCACTCTGTGCTTGCTCATGTGCCTGGACTCTAAGAAAATTAGGTGGAAATGCTGAACAGAGAGGAGAATTATGTGAGGGTAAGAGATTCAAGTAAAAGGAATCCTGGTGGCGCAATGTTTAAAGTGCTCATGCTAACTGAAAGGTCGGCGGTTCAAACCCACCAGCTGCTCCACAGAAGAAAGATGTTGCAGTCTGCTTCTGTAAGTTTACAGCCTTGGAAACCTCATAGGGCAGTTCTACTCAGTTCTATAGGGTCACTATGAGTCAGAATTGACTAGATAGCAACAGGTTTAATGGGTTTAAGAGGTTAAGGTATAGAAGGAATGCAACATAAGAAATGGAAAGAAGTTAGAAACACTAGTACTAAAACATTTATATGTCAGAAATAAGTTTTCCAAAAAATGTAAAAGTGCAATAATTTGAATTTCACTTAAAAGTAACACAGGAACTTGATTTACACTTGATGTGTTGTCAGAAAGACATAACTTTGATACATTCACCTAATTTTTTTATTGCTGTAAAAAATATATCTAACACAACATTTGCCAATTCAACATTTTTTTACATGCACAAGTCAGTGACACTGATTACATGAATCATGTTGTGCAACCATCACCAGTATCTGTTGCCAAGCTTTCTTTCCATCACCATAAACAGATACTCAATGCTTCCTAAAAAATGACTCCCCTCTTTGCCCCTCCCTTCTATCCCTGGTAACCACTAATAAACTCTGATTTTTACTCCATCTTTGGTGTAACAAAATTAAACTTGCTGAGCCAGTGGTAAGAGGCAAAGAGGCCACTATATATAACCTGCTGTCTGGGCTCCAGCCAGGGATCTGCCAGTCTGTTACAGTTCAGTCCAGATGTGCCCAAGTGGCATGCACATCTCTGGGATGCTTCTTCTAACACCTTCTAACAACAGGAACAGTGGTCCGTACACTTCTCATGGGTGCCATCAGAGACAAAGCCAGAGTAGTGCATTAAACGCGAGTTAGGTACTCGAGAGCAATGTGGTGATTAAGTCAGCTGGGGGAAACAAGGATGTGCTTCAGGGGTTTGGTAATAAGAATCTAGGAGATATATTCATCACTGGATACTTAATAAAATCCTCTGCATAACAATGTCCACTGGGAGCTCTAAGTGACTCATGCACACTGTGAACACCAGCTGCGTTCAAAAGAGGCTGGCCTTGCCACAGCGGCAGAATCCGGACACTGTCATAGGCACTTTGCTTCAAGAAACATCAAGAAAATGCATGTTTTGCAAAACTAACAAGCAGTACCTACAATGTATTTATTCACTCATTCATTCAGCAAACATGTGAATGCCTACTATGTGCTAGGCCCGGGGAATACAAGAATGAATCTGACAAGGTGTCTTCCTCATAGCCGTTCACAGACTAGACGGAGAAGACAGATTGCAACCAACTTCCGGGTGAATAGAGCAAATGAAAATCCCCAAGGATCTCGACTGTAGCCAGAAACCACTAAAACAACAGTGAAAGAAAGAAAAAGCTATAAGCCCATAAAAACAAAAAGATTAAGAAAGATGACAGCAGATGAGAGATAGCCACAAAATCTTGGAAGATGGAAAGCAGATGGATGAACAAGGAAAGCAGAAACTAAACTGCCTGCAAGGAGGGGTGCCAATAAGAGGCCAGCCCAGTCCAGCTGCAGAATCCAGGAAAGGTGGGCAACAGAGGCTTTGAGGGCTCCTGAACTTCAGGGAAAGGGACAGGGCTGAAAACAAAGGATGGATACAAGCTGTGTAAGAGGCAATGTGACCCACATCCTGCTCCCCCAATCTGGCAAAAGATGGAAGCCTATTTTCTGGAGATGTTTAGAGGCTAAGATAGGAACAAAATGCTAAAGTCTGCATTCTGAATGGTGAGAATCTCCTCACCTAGCACCCCTCTCCCCACACTGCAAGCCCATTTGCTCTGCTGTTTCCAGAATGCTGACAGCTATATGTATACCTTCTGGCAGCAGATTGGAAGTTTCTGGAGTAAACAGATCCAAAGAAAAGATGTGCACATACTAACATGAGGGAATCCCCCAAATGAAAAAGCTCGTTGTCTTTTCAACCTGCACTGAAATTCATCTATGGAAAAGACCCATCCAACCATACAGAGCTTCTAATGAGCTTTAGTGCCTCCCTTCTAATATGAGCAGTCAGTCAAAGATTACCAAACATTTGAGGAAACCTTTAACTTGAAAGACAGTAACCAAAATGAACAAACAGGAAAAAAGAACTCAGCAAGAACAGACACCAGGAAGGGAGGAAAAAAAATTAAAAACTATGAAAAACTACAAAATATTCAGACATAAAATAACACATTGCAGCCATGAACCAAGAGTAGGGTGCCACACAAAAGGAACATTCAGAGAACAAGACAGAAGCCTTTAAATTTTTAAATGAGAGCAGACTATAGACCATGAAGAAAAACTGAAGAAGAATATTACTTCCCAGGAAGATTTAAAAACAAACATACAAAGAAATAAAAAAGAAGGGAGGAATGATAATAAAATTAGAACAGTCCAGGAAGTCTAACATCTACTAATAAAAGGTCTAGAAATAGAGAACAAAGAAAAAAGAAATTATCTAACACCTAAAACAAATTCCAAGAAATGAAACATATGAGACTCCAGATTAAAATTGTTTAATTCAGCTAAGAGAGAGAGAGAGAGAGACTCACCAAGGATAAAGAAAAGATGCGAAAATATTCCAGAGAAAAATCTGGTAATATACAAATAATTAGGAAACAGTGTAGTATTGGCCTTCTCAAGAGCAACTGAAAGCTAAAAGATAATGCATCAAATACAGTAAAAATTCTGGGAGGATAGCATTCCAATCCACCACTCATCTGTCAGTTGGTCATACTGTAGTGGCCCACATGCTGCTGTGATGCTGGAAGCTATGCCACCGGTATTTCAAATATCAGCAGGGTCACACAAGGTGGACAGTTTTCAGCAGGGCTTCCAGACTAAGACAGACAGGGAAAAAGGCCCTGCAATCTACTTTTGAAAAAAATTGGCCAGGGAAACCTTCTGGATAGCAGTGGAACATTGTCTGATATAGTACCAGAAGATAAGCCCCTCAGGTTGGAAGGCACTAAAAATACACCTGGGGAAGAAAGAGGTGCCTCCTCGAAGTAGAGTTGACTGTAATGACACAGATGGACAAAAGCTTTCGGGACCTTCATTTGCAGATGTGGCATGACTCAAAATGAAAAGAAACAGCTGCAAACATCCATTAATAAACAGAATGTGGAATGTACAAAGTATGAGTTAAGAAAAATGGGAAGTTGTCAGAAATGAAATGGAACAGTTGAAGATTGATATCCTAGGCATTACTGAGCTGAAATGCACTGGTATTGGCCATTTTGAATCAGACAATCATACGGTTTATTATGCAGGCAATGACAAACTGAAGAGGAACAGTGTCTGATTCACTGTCAAAAATAACATTTTAAGATCTATCTTAAAATACAATGTCAATAATAGGATAATATCCACACGGCACAAGAAAGACAAGTTAATACGACTATTATTCAAATTTACGCACAAACCACTAAGGCCAAAAGAGGAAGAAATTGAAGATTTTGACCAACTTCTGCAGTCTGAAATTGATCAAACATGCAATCAAGATTCATTGATGATTACCGGTGATTGGAATGAAAAAGTTGGAAACAAAGAAGAAGGATCAATAGTTGGAAAGTGCTACCTTGGTGACAGAAATGATGCTGGAGATCACCATGATAGAATTTTGCAAGACCAACAACTTATTGATTGCAAATACCTTTTTTCAACAACGTAAACAGTGACTATAGACGTAGACCTCACCAGATGAACACATGGGAATCAAATCGACTACATCTGTGGAAAAAGATGATGGAGAAGCTCAAAATCATCAGCCAGAACAAGGCTAGGAGCCAACTGCAGAACAGACCATTAATTGCTCACATGCTAGTTTAAGTTCAAGCTGAAGAAAATTAAAACAAGTCCACGAGAGCCAAAGTACAACCTTGACTACATCCCACCTGAATTTAGAGACAATCTCAAGAATAGGTTTGATGCATTGAACACTAATGACTGAAGACTAGATGAGTTATAGGATGACATCAAGGACATCATACATGAAGAAAGTAAAAGGTCATTAAAAAGACAGGAAAGAGAAAAAAGACCAAAATGGATGTCAGAAGAGAATCTGAAACTAGTTCTTGAACATAGAGTAGCTAAAGTGAATGGAAAGAATGACGAAGTAAAAGAGCTGAACAGAAGATTTCAAAGGGTGGGTCGAGAAGACAAAGTAACGTACTATAATGAGATGTGCAAAGACCTGGAATTAGAAAACCAAAAGGGAAGAACATGCTCGGCATTCGTCAAGCTAGAACTGAAGAAAAAATTCAAGCCTCGACTTGCAATACTAAAGGATTCTATGGGCAAAATATTGAATGACACAGAAAGCATCAAAAGAAGATGGAAGGAATACACATAGTCCCTGTACCAAAAAGAATTGGTTGACATTCACCCATTTGAGGAGGTAGCATATGATCAAGAACCTATGATACTGAAGGAAAAAGTCCAAGATGCCCTGAAGGCATTAGTGAATAACAAGGCTCCAAGAATTGATGGAATACCAATTGAGATGTTTCAACAGACGGATGCAAGGCTGGAAGCACTCACTTGTCTATGCCAAGAAGTTTGGAAGATACCTACCTGGACAACTGACTGGAAGAGGTCCATATACATGCCTATTCCAAAGTAAGGTGATCCAATGGAATGCAGAAATTATCAAACAATATCATTAATATCACATGCAAGTAAAATTTTGCTTAAGATAAGTAAAAAACAGTTATAGCGGTACATTGACAAAGAACTGCCATAAATTCAAGCCAGATTCAGAAGAGGACCTGGAACAAGGGATATCATTGCTGATGTGAAATGGATCTTGGCTGAAAGTAAAGAATACCAGAAAGATGTTTACCTGTGTTTTACTAACTATGCAAAGGCATTTGACTGTGTGGATCATAACAAATTATGTATAACATTGCAAAGAATGGGAATTCCAGAACACTTAATTGTGCTCAGGAGCCCTGATGGCACAGTGGTTAAAAGGTTGGCTGCTAACCAAAAGGTCAGCACTTCAAATCCACCAGTCACTCCCTGGAAACCTTATGGGGTAGTTTACTCTGTGCTATAGGGTCGCTATGAGTCAGAATCGACTTGACAGCAAAACAGGTAATTGTGCTCATGCGGAACCTGTACATAGACCAAGAGGCTGTCGTTCAAACAGAACAAGGAGATGCTGCATGGTTTAAAGTTAGGAAAGGTGTGAGTCAGGGTTGTATCCCTTCACTATACTTATTCAATCTGTATGCTGAGCAAATGATCCAAAAAGCCAGACTATATGAAGAAGAATGCAGCATCAGGACTGGTGGAAGACTTAACCTGCGATATGCAGATGATGCAACCTTGCTTGCTGAAAGTGAAGAGGACTGGAAGCACTTACTGATGAAGATCAAAGACTAACAGCCTTCAGTATGGATTATACCTCAACATAAAGAAAACAAAAATCCTCACAACTGGACCAATAAGCAACATCATGATAAAAAGAGAAAATATTGATGTTGTCAAGAAATTTATTTTACTTGAATCCATAATCAATGCCCATGGAAGTAACAGTCATGAAATCAAATGACATATTGCACTGGGCAAATCTGCTGTAAAAGACCCCTTTAAAGTGTTAAAAAGAAAAGATGTCACCATGAGGATTAAGGTTCGCCTGACCCAAGCTGAGGTATTTTCAATCGTCTCATATGCATGCAAAAGCTGGACAATGAATGAGGAAGATGGAAGAAGAATTGATGCGTTTGAATTATGGTGTTGGTGAAGAATATTGAATATACCATGGACTGCCAGAAGAACGACCAAGTTGTCTTGGAAGAAGTACAGCCAGAATGCTCCTTAAAAGCAGGGACAGTGAGACTTTGTCACAGGTACTCACAGGACTTGGTCTCACAGGAGGGACCAGTCCCTGGTGAAGGACACCATGCTTGGTAAAGTAGAGGTCAGCGAAAAAGTGGAAGACTCTCAATGAGATGAACTGACACAGGAGCTGCAACAATGGGCTCAAACATGGCAATGATTGTGAGGATGGCGCAGGACCAGGCAGTGTTTTGTTCTGTTGTACACGGGGTCGGAACCGACTCAAGAACACCCAATAAGAACAAAAGCATTCCAATGTAGAATCCCGTTTCTAGCCAAGCTATCAATAAAGATTGAGGGTATATTTAAAGAATTTTGAGACATTCAAAGTTGTGTACCTTTTCTTAGGGATCCAAAAGGCATGTGCTCCAGCAACGTAAGTGTATAAACCAAAAAGAAGATATAACCTAGGAAACAGAGGCTACAACACGGGAAAGAAGCAAAGGGAACTCTCAAGATCACTGAGGAGGGGAGCCTCAGAATGGCAGCTGTGCAGCAGGGGCCTAGTGAAAAATGAGTCAAGTTGGAAGCAGGACAAAAAGGCCAGCCAGAAGGATTTCTCCAGAAAAAAATAAAATGTAGTTTCCTTACTACGTTTGACACTCTGAGATAGCTGGGAGTATAACTTCTTCCTATGCAAGCTCAATCATAACCTTAACCACAAAGAGTCTTGCTGATGAAGGGCTGAGACAAAGGGAGAATTTTAAAAGGAAAAAAAAAAAAAAAGGAATGTCATCATAATCACAGTTAATTAACTGGATGCAGCACTCAGCTTTGGTTTTCTTATTAAGAAGCCTAAGTAGTTTTAAAAGGATTCAACAAATCTAGTTACCATTAGACCATTATGCTGGGTACTTTATAAGAATTACCTCTAATCACAACAATAGAGTTAGGAGGTATTATTACTCCCCATTTTACAGATGGGGCAAAGAGAGGTGAAATTACTTGCTCATGGTCACATAGCTGAAAAGTGTCAGAGTGAGATTCAAACACAAGCCATCGGTCCCCATAACCTGTTCTTAACTGCAGTGTTTATTCTAATACTATGTAAAATAATAGTTATCACCTACTGTGTGTTAGGCACCGGCTAAACGTTTTACATGTATTTATCCATTTCGTCTACACAACAATCCTATGAAATAGATACTATCATCCCCATTTCACCGGTGAAGAAACCAAGGCACAGAGAAGTTAAGGGACTTGCTCAAGGCCACTCAATTACTAAGTTGCAGTGCTAGAATTTAAGCCCAGGCATTCCAGTTCAAGATCCTGTTCTGCTGTGTATGCTGCCTCATATACCACTTGACCATATCACTTCTCTGAAGTTATTCTGAATCCTCTAAATCTCCTTCTTTCCCCCATGCCCAATAACGGGCCAGTCGTACTGAATCCACCTCTGAGGTGAGACTAATGCAGCAAATGGTGGTCAGCAAATATGTTTTATTTGGTTTACACAATGTTAGTTTTTGTTTTTTCAACTAGGAAATTTCCCATTAAAATCCAGATTTCCAACTTCCTTTAAAAAATAAACAAACTAACAAAAAATTAGATCTGACAGCACTGGCCTATATTCCCACATAGGAAAAATCACCTGACTTGAATAGTTGCTATCTCTATTAGACAGTGTGTGTGTATGTGTGCATTTTCAAGTTCCCCATAGACTCCACCTCACCCCCCAACACCTACATCTGGTGCCTGTCGGCATTTGCATTTGAGACCCCTGTTCTTACGTCCGACCTCTCCCACTCTGACCCTCTTCATCTCTCCCCGGCATTGCTCTCTAACAGTCTCTTAACTGGTTGTCTGGTCTCTATCTTCTCCATTCTATTAATCTATTAATTTTCCTAAAGTATAGCTCTGATTATGCTGTCCTTTTGCTTAAAAACCTTTGATGACTTCCCAGTGCATATTAATTCAACCCATAGGCCTGGTAAGTAATGATTTTCACAATGTGATTCCAACCTTCTTTTTTACTATTATCTCCCTCCTTACAACCCAGACCTCTTGGCATATTGTAGTTCTCTAAACATCCACTTTATTTCCTGCTTCCAGGTGATGGATCACATTTGTGTTAAATTTTTAATCATAAACATGTTTAAAGGCAGGGTTTATTTGTTTCAAATTACGCTAAAGTTTCTTTCAAAAATCTTGATTGTAAGAACAATGGAGAAATACAAGATTATCAAGTAAATGGAGCTCGAACAAGTGGTTAAAAATGTACAGTTCTTCAAAATAAATATCAGATGGGTAAAAGAAAAATTAAAAAAATAAAAACACACAAAGCTAGAAGTATATTTGCTATATTTAATCTCTGAATGGGGAAGCACTTTCTGAGCTTTAGAAATCACAAATAAGTAGAAATCACAAAACATAAAATCAAAAGATATGACTGTATAAAATTTTTAGATTTCTTTATGTGAAAAATATGGCAAACATCATGAAGGAAACTGAATGGCAATAAAAAAAAAAAAATCCTGAAAAACGAAAAACAAATATGATAGAAATAAGGGAGGGAGTGGAGAACAGGGACAAGAACAGACAATTCAGCAACAGAATGTAAACAAGCAATCAAACATATGAAAAAACTCATCCTCATTAGTAATTAAGGGAACATAAAGTAAGATTCCATTTCACCTTTCAAATAGCAACATGTGAAAATATAACAATCTGCACTGGTGAGAATGAGAAAAGGTAGGTACTCTCATGCACTGTTGGTAGGAATATAAACAGGTGAAGCTTTTCTCAAAAACAACTAAAAATGTCCTTTGATCCAGTAATCTTCCTTCTAAACTCAAGACCAGGAATTTTCAACTTTAGCTATCGACGTTTGGGGCCAGATAATTCTTTGTTGTGGGGGCTATCCTTTGCACTGTAGGTTGTTGAGCAGCATCCCTGGCCTATACCCGCTAGATGCCAGTAGCAGGTCTCACTTAGCTGTGACAACCATAAAGTGTCTCCAGACACTGCCAATGGCCCCTGGAGGGAAATCTTTCCCAGCTGAGAACCAACGCTCTATACAAAGAAAATAATGAGAAAGTTAGATGAAGATTTTTGTAGAAAAGTTGTCACATTATAGGAAAAAATTATAAACATGCTAAACGCTTAGTAATAACAGAAGGGTTAAATAAATTATGGCACAACCATATTATGAAATACCATCTAGTTATTTAAAATAGTGTTTTCAAAACACATTGAATGAAATGAAAAATTGCTCACTCTATTAACTAGGACAAAGCTAGCTGCTGTAAGAAACACCAAAATTTCACTACTTATGACAAAAAAAAAGTTTATTTCTTGCTCATAAAATAGTTCAAGGTGGTGCCAGATTAGCAGCAGTAAGAACAGGGTGGGGATGGGGCTTTGTTCCACGCGGGCGTTCAGAGACCCAGGCTGCTGGCAGCTCTCCTCTCTCACTCCATGGCTTCCAAAGATACCCTCAGTGTCGACATCCATTTGACAGATGGAGAAGAACACAGAGGATCACAAGTGGGGGTTCTTTTTGGATTGGCCTAGAAGTAGCACAGATCACTTACACTCACATTCCCATTGTCTAGAACTGAGTCAGAGGCCACAACTAACCAGGAAGGAGGCCGGGAAATGTACCCCAGCTGTGGGTCCTGAAAGAAGAGAAAGCAGGGTTGGTAAACCAACAGTCCAGCCTCTGCCAGAGTTACGGTACAAGGTTACATAAAAAGAGTGGTGTAATGCAATAGCACCCTGCTGGCACAGTGGTTAACTGTTTAGCTGGGAACCAAAAGGCTGGCAGTCTGAATCTACCAGTCGCTTCTTGGACACCCTATGGGGCAGTTCTACTCTGTCCTATATGGTCACTATGAGTCGGAATTGACTCAACAGCAACAGTATTTTTTTTAATGCATTGTATATACAATGCAACCCTCATCTATTTTTTAACAGACTCTCAGGAACAAGAGTGATATCCTGCAACTCAGGAACTCCACTTCTAAACACATCCTCTAGAGAAATACACACAGAGAAACATGGACAAAGACAATAAGGAAAAAAATTTAAATGGCCTAAATAAGAGATTGATCGGCTGGTTGGAGCACTATGCATAAGAGAAATTAGGTAGAACTATATGAACTGAGTTGGAAACACCTCTAAGGCGTATTGTTAAGAGTAAAAAGCAAGAGGTAGAACAATAACCAAAGTATGATGTCATTTACATTTAAAAACATGAAACTAAATTATTTGCATATACCAAAACCAAACCCATTGCCATCCAGTCGATTCTGACTCATAGTGACCCTGTAGGAGAGAACAGAACTGCCCCACAGGGTTTCCAAGGAGTGGCTGGTGGATTCGAATTGCTGATCTTTTGGTTAGCAGCTGAGCTTGTAGCCACTATGCCACCAGGGCTCCATTTGCATATATATGTGTGTATATATATGTATACACACACACACACATATGTATATATATAAATTCATAGAAAAAGATCTGGGACAGGGTTTCTCAACAGTGGCACTATTGACATTTTGGGCCAGATAATTCTTTGTTGTGGGGACTGTCCTGTGTACTGTAGAGTGTTCAGCAGCACCCCTGGCCTCTACTCACTAAATGCCAGTAACACATCACTCCCCTTCACCTTTGGAAAGAGACACACTAAAGGGATGCACATCAAGTGTTACTTGGTGGGGTGGGGTGAAGGGTGGGAAGAGGAGCAAAGGGTACATTTATTTTACATTTTTAAAAATTTGCCATGAAAATCTATCCAAATATTATTTATATACTTTTTAATTTTGAAAATGTCAGAAAGAAAATATACAAAAACGTTAACAGTAATTATCTTTGAGTGGTGAAACTACGGGTGACGTTTGTTGTTTCTGTATTTATTTTCTACAAATATGTATTATTTTAGAAAATTAAAAATAAAATCAACTTTACTTTTGAAGAAAAGAACAAAGACTAAAACACTACAAAATGTTAACAGTGCTTGCAGGTGGGAAATGAGATGACAGATCATTTTTGTTTCTTTTTGATCTTTGCTTTCCAAATTTTCTACAGCAGCTATACTGATTCACCATTTTAAAAAGTTGTGTTTGCTTTTTAAAAATCCTAGTCTTCTCACCTTTGAATTAAGAACTGTCTCAAATGAATAAATTAGGACCAAACAGTGTCAGAGACAGTGTTGGTACTTGCTTCCCTTTACAAGGCAGTTCAAAGTCTTAGCTGCAGAGACTGAACACCAGCGCTGAGAAAAAACAGTCCAGAACTGGAGGGTTAGGAAGATGGCCTCTCAGGGGACGTAAGAGCCACTGGCGGGCAGTTAGGGGACAGAATGGAGAGCAAAAGGGTATTAATGCACTCCGGAACACTTCTGCTCTAAGTGGCAGTTAAGGAGCAGCAAAAACAAACAGATTGACTGGTGAGAAGGCTGGAAAGGGCCTAGAACCACCGTTAGGTAAGAGAAAGATTACATACCTCTGCTGGGCTAAGCAGATGACAATAGGTCCACAAAGACTCGCTCTACTTGATACAAGTAGAAAGTCACATTGTGTTGTTATCGAATAAGTAATATTTTTTGTTTTTAATCTTTTAAAAAAGCGCAATTATATTTCTTAGAAAATCTCTATTCTTCTGGCTTACCCATTTACGAAGGAAAAAAGATTTTCTTTTAGCATCCACCATGTGCCAGGCAATCTGGCTCATTTGCATCTCACAATACAGTAGAGTTGGGTGTGTTTTCTCACTTTAAAGGTAGGAAAACAATGGGTCAGGCAGGCATTTAACCAGCAGCACACAGTCAACTAAAGTATAAGAGCGGGATTTGATCAGTCTCAAAATTAATTAATTCATCTATTCATTCATTCATTCAAACAACCAAACCAATATTTGTTGAGCATCTATATCGCCAGCTATAAGGAACCCTGCTGGCAAAACGGTTAAGCTCTTGAATGCTAACGGAAAGGTTGGTGGTTCAAACCTACCAGCTGCTTCAATCTGCAATCTGCTTCTATAAAGATTACAGCCAAGAAAACCCTACAGGGTAGTTCTACTCTGTCATATGGAGTCACTATGAGTTGGAATTGACTTGACGGCACCCAACAACAACATACTCCCAGCTAGGCCCTGGGGACATAACAATGACCATGATGTGCTCTGCTTTCGTAAAGTGTGTAGGGCTGGAGTACAGCACAGACTTCAAATGAGAAATTATAATACAATGTTTGATCAAGACTCAGGAAGTACTAGTGTTGAGGTGAAAACACGGATCTGTAAGAAGGGGCAGGCAAGGAGTCATAACCTCTTCCAGGGGACAGGGAAGGCCTCCCAGAGATACAGATTTAAAAGGAAGCCTGAAGAGTGAGAATCAGAAAGGTAAGGTGGGGGAAGGTACTGGGGGGTGGGAGGAAGGACAAGGAGAGAGAAGAAAAGAGGCAAGAGAGGCTCCAGTAACGTCGAACTTCCAAGTTACTGAAAAAATTCAGTATGCATCAGGCATGGAATGCAATGGAGAGAAGTGAGAGAACAATGAGAGGACGGCAGGGGCAGCCCAAGAAGCGCCCCACAAGAAGCACTAAAAGCAAGCAAAGATGTTGTCTGATTTGGGCTTCTGAAAGCTTTAACCACAAAAAAGCAAAAAAAAAAAAAAACTGGAGAGGAGTCATGTGGACACAAAGAGATCAATTACAAGGCTGTTTAACAAGTCCAGAGTCCCTGGGTGGTACAAACAGTTAATGTGCTTGGCTGCTAATCAAAAGGTTGGAGGTTCTAGTCGACCCAGAGGCACCTCAGAAGAAAGACCTGGCAATCTTCTTCTGAAAAACCAGCCATTGAAAAGACACTACAGAGCACAGTTCTACTCTAACACACATGGGGTCGCCAGGAGTCGGAATTGACTGGTCACACCAGACTAGTGGTTAACAAGCCCAGGTGAGAGATGATTGTAGCCTGAACGAGGGTGATGGCCCTGAGATTAGAGAGAAGTGGATAAGAGAAATATTTAAGACATAGAATTGAACAGAATTAACATTTGTATTGACCTCCAGAGGCCAAATGAAGCAGCCTACTACGAGTACCTGTTATGTGCTCAACTCTTTACACACATCATCTCTAACTCCCACAACAATCCTACAAGGCAGTATTGTCCTCATTTCACACATGAAGCAGCAGAGGCTCAGAGCGGTGTAGCAGCTTGCCCTTGGTTTCACAATTACCAACTAACATGGCTGGGATTCAAGCCTAGGTCAGTTTGACTTCAGAGTCCAGGCACTTCTGAAAACATCACACTGCATCTGATGGATTCAGAAACTTCAAACTCCTACTTCTATTCAATAGCTTAAAAACTAAAAGAAACAAGGACAGGTGGAAGAATTGTCTTTGCATCATTCTCTATCTTAGATTTATAAAGCTATAAAGATTTAAACACCAGGGAACCATAGAGTTTTACAGCTGCCTGGAGGGACTTCAGAGATGTACACATCGTCTCGTTCTTCCCTCCTTCCATGCAAGCTCCACCAAGCTTTCTGTACGGTGATTTAGGCTTGATTTTCCTTTTGTTTTAAAAACGTTCAGAGAAAAGTGAGAAAAATAGTATCATGAATACCTATGACCCAACTTTAAGAAATCTTAACATTCTCCCATATTTGCCTCAGATTTTTCCCTTTTGCTTTTTTTTTTTTTTTTAAAGGAAAATAAACATTACAGATACAGTTTACCCCCTCTTTCCCTTTCCAGAGTAACCACTATTCTGAATTTGGTGTTTACCATTCCCATGCACATTTGATGTTATTACTCTGTATTAGAAATTCATAAAAAATAGGGTTTTTTTATATTTTCAAATTTTATATAAATGTTAACATACTGCACACATCATTCGACAGATTTGATTTTCCACACTTATTTATACCTGTTTGTATTTTTTGGCAGAAGATAATATGGTCAAGCGAGGTAAACATGGACTTCAGGGTCAGCTAGGTGGGAACTACTGCTGTTTCACTTAGGCCCACAGGCAAGTTACTAAACCTTCCAGAGCTCAAGCTTCCTGATTTGTAAAATGGTGATAAAGATCTACCTTGCAAGGCTACTGGGAAATATAATAAATATCTACCTTTAGGCCTGCACAAAGCAAATATTCAATATATGTTAACCACTTTTTGGCACAATAAAATAGTATATACTCAATAAATGGTAGCTATCCTGTGTGGCGTAAATGGTTAACATGCTTGGCTGCTAACTGAAAAGTTAGAGGTTCAACTCCACCCAGAGGCAACTCAGAAGAAAGGCCTGGCAATCTACTTCCAAAAAATCAGCCATGAGAACCCAATGGAGCCATGAATCAGAGTCAAGTCAATAGCAACTTTTTTTTTTTTTTTTAATTGTAATGTTTAAGAGTTCTTCACATTGTTCAGGAATCCCAAGTCTTAGAATGTCTACAAGGTCCCTGGTACCTGACTATGCTCATATAATAGGCAGTGTGAGTTTTCCAGGTCAAGCGTCCATGAATTTTTACACACTCCCCTACCCACCTGGGCCGGGCTTGTTTATTTTAATGGCAGAATTAAACTGCTAATCCTTTTATCTCTACCAAATGCTATTCTATATGACTATAGGTCTCTAACTTGCAGAAGTCTTTTAAAGCCTAATCCTGTCCCCTAGTCCCCCTGCCGCTTGCTCACTAACATCATTCCACTACAATTCCATGTTATTCATAAACTTAATAAGCATTCATTTGCATCTTCAATAAAGATACTAAACTCGGGCTCAGGGCGACTGCCAGCAGAAGCACCGTGGTTTCGGTCATCTCTGCCTCACCCATCACAAGGACATTGATGTGGTGCCTTTCAGAGCTCTTCTTCTGCTTATGTTATGGCTCCGTTAAAAAAAAAAAAAGAAAAATATGTTTTGTTCATTTTTAATGCCTTGATCCTACTTGTTATACCTACTCTTCCTGTCAAAACCACACCCATTCTTCATGATTCCTCTCAACTGCCAACTTTCATGAAATCCATCCTGAATCCCCCCTCCTCCTAAGGCATCATCTCTCTCTTCTGAAGGGCAGAGCATGCATGTGCCTGTTGCACAGAGCTCAGCAAGTAATTAGCCATAGGTAGCCCTGATTAAGAAGGAGCCCTGGTGGTACAGTGGTTAAAGTGCTTGGCTGTCTACCGAAAGTTCGAACCCACCAACCACTCCATGGGAGAAAGATGTGGCAGTCTGCTTCCCCTAAAGATTACAGCCTTGGAAACCCTACAGGGCAGCTATATTCTGTACTATTTACAACCTTGGGAACTCTACGGGGCAGTTCTACTTCATCCTATAGGGTCACTATGAGTTGGAATTGACTCAATAGCAACGGGTTTGGTTTGGTTTAGCCCTGATTAAACTGCAAGCTCTCCCAGGGAAAGATGTCCTACTCAGTTTTCCCATAGGCACCTAAAGATATCCATTAAGAACATGCAGAATTCATGGGTTCTTACATATGACACAAAAAGCTAAGCAATAAAAGAAAAAAATACATAAACTGGACTTCATCAATATAAAAACCTGTTATTCATCAGACGACATTATTAAAAGAGTGAAAAGGCAACTTACAGAATGGGAGAAAATATTTGAAAATTACATATTTGATAAGAGTTTAATATCCAGAATATATACAGAACTCCTATAATTCAACAACAAAAAGACAAAGAATCCAATCAAAAAATGGTCAAAGGACTTGAATAGACATTTCTCCAAAGAAGATGTAAGCACATGAGAAAACGTTCAACATCATTAGTCACTAGGGAAATGCAAATTAAAACCACAACAAGACACCTGTTCTCATCCACTAGGATGGCTATTATGAAAACAAACGAAAAAGGGAAAATACCAAGTGTTGGCAAGGATATAGTGAAACTGGAGCCTTCTTCCGAGCCGTGGTGGTGCAGTGGTTACAAGACGGGCTGCTAACCAAAAGGTCAGCAGTCTGAATCTACCAGCTACTCCTTGGAAAATGGGAGAAAGATGTGGCAGTCTGCTTCCCCTCAATGTTACAGCCTTGAAAACCCTACAGCGCAGCTCTACTCTGCTCTGTTTATGGCCTTGGAAACCCCATGGGGCAATTCTGTTCTGTCCTACAGGGTCGCTATGAGTCAGAATCAACTTGACGGCAGGCTTTTTTTTTTTTGGTCCAACGTTGGTGGAAATGTAAAATGGTGCAGCCTCTGTGGAAAAGTTTGGTGTTTCCTCAGAAAGTTAAACAAAGAATTACCATATGTCTCAGTAATTCTACTACTGGGTATTTACCCAAAATAATTGAAAGCAGGGACTCAAACAAATACTTGTACACTAATGTTCATTGCAGCATTATTCACAACAGCCAAGAGGTAGAAACAAGTGTCCATCAAAATGGATTAAAAAAATGTGGTATATACATACAATGGGATATCACTCCACTGTAAAAAGGAATAGAGGGCAGTGGTGGTTCAGTGGTAGAATTCTCACTAGGTTTGATTCCTGGCCAATGCACTTCATACACAACCACCACCTATCTGTCAGTGGAGGCTTGCATGTAGCTATGATGCCAAACAGGTTTCAGCAGAACTTTCAGAGTAGGATGGACTAGGAAGAAAAGCCTGGAAACTTACTTCTGAAAATCAGCCTATGAAAATCCTATGGATCACAATGGTCCATTATGAAACTGATCATGGGGTTGGCATAGGACCGGGCAGTGTTTAGTTACATTGTGCACAGGGTCGGTATGAGTTAGTAGCTGACTCAACGGCAGCTAACAACAACAACAAACAAAAAGGAATAAACTTCTGATACATCCTACAACATGGCTGAACCTTGAAAATACTATGCTATGTGAAACAAGCCAGAACACAAAAGGACAAATTCTATATGATCCCTTTTATATGAAATACCTAGAACAGACAAATGCATAGAGATAGAAAGTAGATTAGTATTTCCCATGGGCTGTGAGAAGAGGGGAATAGGGTGTTACTGCTTAATGGGTATAGAGTTTCTGTTTGGGATGATAAAAAAAAATTTTGGAAACAAATGGTGGTATTGGTTGCACAACATAGTGAGTGTGACTAATGTCGGTGGATTGTACACTCGAAAATAGTTAACATGACAAACTTTATGTGGCGTATATTTTAGCACAGTAAACTAAAAAAAAGAAAGGAAATGAATTGAACTCAATAACTACTAGGACTTAGTACGCTGTGATTGAGTCCTGGTGGGGCAACGGTTAAGCACCCTGGGCTGCTAACCAAAAGACTGGCGGTTTGAACCCACCCAGCCACTATGCAGGAGAAAGACCTGGTGATCTACTCCCATAAAGATTACAGCCTAGAAAACCCTATGGGGGCAGTTCTACTCTGTCACACGAGGTCACTGTGAGTCGGAGTGGACTCGATGACCCCCAACAATAACGATGACACTATGATGGGGTATTAGCCAATATACAAGCCATAACCGCCACTGAGGATAGGCAACCTGCTTATTCTAATGTTCACATGGATTCAGTATCTCTGACTAAAGGGTAATAGTAATAGCTGTCTTTTACCAGGAGACTTTGCCGCGTCTGACATATATTAGTCTTATTCTCCTATCAATCCTGCAAGGTAAAGTGAAAGAAATTTCCTCCATTTTCTAGGCTGCATTAGGACCATGATTCGAATCTAGGACCATCTAACTCAGAAGCCCAGGCTCTTCCCACTCCATGTGCTCAACATAATAAACATTAGCCAACTCTCATTGTTCTGCAAAGTGACTATCCTGCCACACGGAACTAGGCTTGAGGGAAAAACACAATGAATAAGTAAATCAGAATGCCCTCAGACACAACCAAACGGTAACTCATAAAAGACACAATCTTTCCCATAGACTCCTAAGCCTCTAGTCCTACTGTCCCCTAGAGAAAATCCCAATCCATTTGGGATATTAATTATGATAAAAATTTATTAAACACTCAAAATGCTAGACACCACAGGGAACACTAGAAAAACACAGCCATTCATCTATGCCCTCATTCAAAGAAAATTAAGTGTCTAAATGATGAGAACTCCTGATAGCAGTAAATAGCATTTTATTACTTGCATTTTCCATACCCTTCTCTTAAAACTGTTTATTACTTATTTAGTCTTCTGGATTTCAGACCAAATGCCAAAAACTAATACGTGTTCCAGGTAAAATATGATCTTAGTGGAGAGTATACAACCAACTCTCTATCAGCCTTCTCTCCATCAGAAGGGTCCTTGTGAAATATTACCTATTGTGTTTTCACATTGCTTTGCTCTCTCTTAGACTGAAGCGGAATAAACAGGGCTTAAACCTTTAGATGAGTAAAGAGATAAAGAGATGCTCTTTTATTTTTATTTTAACACCGGAAAGACACACACGCACAGTTAGAAACGACTCTGTTCGGTCTCATTTACCTCTCCATGGTAAATTTGGACCTTTTTTATTTCCTTATAAATATCATCAAATTTCTAAGACCCATTTTTCTCGGAACCTCTGTTCAACGTGGCACAGCACAGTAATTGATACACGTGACAAGACAAAAATGACCATGTGCACCTGAAGCTCAGGCTACGATTTACACCTGATGGTAATTCTGCCTGACTGCCCACACTCCAGGGTCAAATTGATACTAAATTTTAATAAAATGACACTTCCATCTAGTGATTTCCAAAGGACTGAGAGAATTGAGATTAACACAGAAAAATGCCAGACTAGTGAATGGCTGACCTACTTGGCTGGGTATGAATTAAATGAGAATTTTCAATGATGAAGATGTTAACTGAACAACAGAATAAAACATTTGATGGGATAAATACATACAGATTAAACTTCTGAGAGCAGTGCCAACTCTGAAATGAAGGTATGAGATCCTCGAGCAGGGAAGAAGCCCACATAATCCCAAATCTTCTTCCTTTGCGCATGCATGAATTCCTTTAACAAGCCACAGACCAACTTATTCCACCATTAGCGATCAGGCTTAAATGGAAATAACCCCTTGGAAGAAGGAGCACATTGATTTTCATGAAGTAACATTGATTTTTCTCCCCACTGATTCACACTGAGGTTTAAATATCTGATCAGTAGAAGAGGAGTACTCTTCCTGCAGACTCTGTCTACATAAACTCCTTATGGATCCATGGGGTGTCAAAATTTGGAAAGGGGGAGGTTACAGTTCTAGCATCTAAAGCAAAACATTACTTTAAAATTGTGCCTAGGTTCCCTGGGAGCCAGCTTGCAAAATCTACTCCCATGATTATTCTAATTATGCATTGGATCAGCTGGAGATACTCTGCAGTAATCGCTAATTAAAATACAACAGCCCATGATCACAAACTGGTAAGTGATGATAAACATATGCACTTAAAGAAGGGAGGGAGAAGCCTAAGATTTTGGTTAGCAAGTGCTCTAACCCTCTCCGATTTCTTTGTACAGTATAAAATATTTGTTCACTGTGGACTCTGGCACATGTTATGGTCCTACAGCATCCTTGGGTCTTTTATTATTTAATTCAATGGAGAAGGGACAAAATGTGTCCACCTTCTAATCATCTTTCAACTTTAATAACCTTAGATGCTAATTACGGTATTTGTGCTAGCCCAAGCAGCAGTTAAGTGTCTGGAGCCAGGGCAAGAGAACATAGTTTATCATGTGGCTCAGACATTAGGCCATAAAGGAAAATCTAGCCTACTCTGCTGATATACAAATCTGGTTACTGTGTCCCTTGCAGTAGATGAGCTCTGATTAGTATTTTTTCTGTTAAATCATTTAAGACCTGGGAGCTGTACTTTGCCTTAAATAGCACTGGGCTTCATAAAAAGACGAGATGGGTCCTCCCATCAGGGATTTGAAAAGTTACTGAATTTTGGCTATGAGGCAGCCAGAGAAAGAAAAAGGACACATTTCTACCCTGGGAACCACACTACATTCTAGCTGACATTCTCATTAGTACTTTACTCAGTACTACTGCAAGAAATAGCTACTCAAAAGTAATTTAAGTACAACTGACTCATGATGTTACCAAGAATGGGGAAAAGTCTGTACACTGGGCAAGGAGGGGGAGGAAGGCAATAAAACTTGAAGGACAAAGAGAAGGACTAGTCAGGACAAGTAATCCATTTCAACATTTCAACACTGGATAATATGAAATGTTATTAGGAAGGTAAATTTGGGATAATCTCTGAAACATAAATGGTATTTAGACTGTTCCAGTTGGGCATTATCTATCACCAAGGTTATCTACAATTTGAATGTACTATTCTCAAAGGGAGATTTTTGAGTGCAAGCCACTAAGGACTTTGAAAAGGATGGCGCTTGATTTCTTTGGGGCTGAGTAGCTGTATCACCACTCACTTGTCAGTTTGCAGTACTGTGGTTGGATTGTGTGTAGCTGTGATGCTGGAAGCTGTGCCACCAGTATTTCAAATATTAGCAGGGCAACCATGGTGGGGACAGGTTTCACCAGAGATTCCAGACTAAGAAAGACTAGGAAGGAGGACCTGGCAGTCTACTTCTGAAAAGACAGGCCATGAAAATCTTATAAAAAGCAACAAAACATTGTCTGATATAGTGCCAGAAAATGAGCCCCTCAGGTTGGAAGGAACTCATAATACAAATGGGGAAGAGCTGCCTCCTCAAAGTAGAAGCTGACCTTAATGATGTGGATGGAATCAGGCTATCAGGACCTTCATTTGCTGATTTGGCATGACTCAAAATGAGAAGAAATGGCTGCAAACATCCATTAATAATCAGAATGTGGAATGTATGAAAAATGAATCTAGGAAAGTTAGGAGTCGTCAAAAATGAAACAGAACACATTAAAATCGATATCCTAGGCATTAGTGAGCTGACATGGACTAGTAACGGCCATTTTGAATTGGATGATTATATGGTCTACTATGCAGGCAATGACAAATTGAAGAGGAATGGCATCACATTCATCATCAAAAACATTTCAAAATCTATTCTGAAGTACAATGTTGTCAGTGATAGGATAATATCCATATGCCTATAAGGAAGACCAGTTAATGCGACTATTATTCAAACTTAGACACCAACCACTAAGGCCAAAGATGAAGAAACTGAAGATTTTTACCAACTTCTGCAGTCTGAAATTGATTAAACACGCAATCAAGATGCATTAATAATGACTGGTGATTGTAATGCAAAAGGTGGAGACAAAGAAGGAAGATCAGTAGTTGGAAAATATGGCCTTGCTGATAGGAATGATGTTGGAGATTGTGTGATAGAATTTTGCAAGACCAATGACTTCTTCATTGCAAATACCTTTTTTCAAAAACATAAATGATGACTATACACATGGACCTCGCCAGACAGAAAACATAGTAATCAAATCAACTACATCTGTGGAAAGAGATGATGGTGAAGCTCAGTATCATCAGTCAGAACAAGGCCAGGGGCCAACTGCAGAACAGACCATTAATTGCTCGTATGAAAGTTAAAGTTGAAGCTGAAGAAAATTAAAACAAGACCACGAGAGCCAAAATACAACCTTGAGTATATCCTGCCTGAATTTAAAGACTATCTCAGGAATGGATTTGATGCATTGAACATTAACGACCAAAGACCAGAAGAGCTGTGGAATGACATCAAGGACATCGTACACAAAGAAAGCAAGAGGTCGTTAAAAAGACAGGAAAGAAAGAAAAGACCAAAATGGACACCAGAAGAGATTCTGAAACTTGCTCTTGAAGGTCGAGCAGCTGAAGTGAACGGGAAGAAATGATGAAGTAAAACAGCTGAACAGAAGATTTCAAAGAACAGCTTGAGAAAACAAATAAAGCATTATAATGGAATGGGCAAAGGCCTGGAATTAGAGATCCAAAAGAGAAGAACATGCTCAGCATTTCTCAAGCTGAAAGAACTGAACAAAAATTCAAGCCTCGAGTTGCAATACGGAAGGATTCTATGGGCAAAATATTGAACGACGCAGGAAGCATCAAAAGAAGATGGAAGGAATATACGGAGTCATTGTACCAAAAAGAACTGGTCGACATTCAACCATTTCAGGAGGTGGCATTTGCTCAAGAACTGATAGTACTAAATAAGAAGTCCAAGCTGCACTGAAAGCACTGGCAAAAAACGAGGCTCCAGGAATGACGGAATACCAGTTGAGATGTTTCAACAAATGGATGCAATGCTGGAAGCGCTCAGTTGTTTATGCCAAGAAAATGAGGAAGATAACTACCTGGTCAATTAACCCACTAGAAGAGATCCGTATCTCTACTTATTTCAAAGAAAGGTGATCCAACAGAATGCGGAAGTTATTGAACAATATCATTAATTTCACACCCAAGTAAAACTTTGCTGAATATCATTCAAAAGCAGTTGCAGCAGTACATCAACAGGAAACTGCCAGCAATTCAAACCGGATTCAGAAGAGGACGTGGAACAAGGAATATCGTTGCTGATATCAGATAGATTTTGGCTGAAAGCAGAGAATACCAGAAAGATGCTTACCTGTGTTTTATTGACTATGTGAAGGCATTCAACTGTGTGGATCATAACAAATTATGGATAACATTGTGAAAAATGAGAATTCCAGGACACTTAATTGTGCTCATGAGGAACCTATACACAGACCAAGAGGCAGCTGTTTGAACAGAACAAGGGGATACTGCATGGTTTAGAATCAGGAAAGGTGTGCATCAGGGATGTATCCTTTCAGCATACTTATTCAATCTGTATGCTGAGGAAATAATCCGAGAAGCTGGACTATATGAAGAAGAGCTCCGCATCAGGACCGGAGGAAGACTCATTAATGACCTGCAATATGCAGATAACACAACCTTGCTTGCTGAACATGAAGAGGACTTGAAGCATTTACTGTTGAAGATCAAAGACTAACAGCCTCAGTATGGATTACACCTCAACATAAAGAAAACAAAAATTCTCACAACTAGACCAATTAGCAACATCATGATAAACTGAGAAGATATTGAAGTTGTCAAGGATTTCAATTTTACTTGGATCCACAATCAACACCCGTGGAAGCAGCAGTCAAGAACTCAAACGATGTATTGCACTGGGCAAAGCTGCTGCAAAAGACCTCTTTAAAGTGTTCAAAAGCTAAGATGTCACTTGGAGGACTAAGGTCCACCTGACCCAAGGCATGGTATTTTCAATCGTCTCATATGCATGCGAAAGCTGGACAACGAATAAGGAAGACAGAAGAAGAAATGACGCCTTTGAATTATGGTGTTGGCAAAGAATACTGAATATAGCACGGACTACCAAAAGAACAAATAAGTTTGTCTTGGAAGAAGTACAGCCAGAATGCTCCTTAGAAGTGAGGATGGCTAGACTTCGTCTCAAGTAGTTTGGACATGTTATCAGGAGGGACTAGTCCCTGGAGAAGGTCATTATGCTTGGTAGAGGGTCAGCAAAAAAGAGGAAGACCCTCAATGAGATGGACTGACACAGTGGCTCAGCAATGGGCTCAAACATAACAACGACTGTGAGGATGGTGCAGGACCGGGCAGTGTTTTGTTCTGTCGCTGAGTTGGAATCGACTCGACAGCACCTAACAACAGCAACAAGGAGTAGTTGTAAAAAGAGGCACAAAAATCCCTAATGGAGCAGGGAGAAAAGTGGGGTGCAGAACTCACATTCTAGTAAAAAGACCAAACTTAATAGTCTGAGACTGGAGGAACCCCGGAAGACATGGCCCCCAGACTCTCTGTTAACCCAGAACTAAAACCATTCCCGAAGCCAACTCTTCAGACAAAGATTAGACTGGACTATAAGACATAAAATGATATTCCTGAAGAGTGTGCTTCTTACTTCAAGCAGATACATGAGACTAAATGGGCAGCCCCTGTCCAGAGAGGAGATAAGAAGGCAGAAAGGGATAGGAGCTGGTTGAATGGACACAGGAAATCCAGGGTAGAAAGGAGGAATGTGTGGTCACATTATAGGAATAGCAACTAAGGTCACATAACAACGTGTGTATAAATTTTTGTACAAGAAACTAACTTGAGCTGTAAACTTTCACCTGAAGCACAATTTAAAAAAAAAAAAAAAGAGGCACAAAAAGAATAGACCTTTAATAAATAGTTATTTACTACTGGGACATCACTATGGGTTAATTAATCCCAAAAATCACTGTAGTATTCCACTACAGATCAAAACGACTTGGAAAACACTGACCCTGAAACACTATCCTTGGCTGCATGATATATGGAAAAGGACAAGGGGCCACCTTTAGAAAGGCGTGGAAAGAATCATGGCTCTACTACTTAATATGCACAACCTCCAGCAAGCTACTTATCCCTCTGGGCCTCAGTTTATTCAGACTATAAATGAGGTCAACAATACCTTGGCTTGTAGGTTCTTAATTATGTAAAACTTAGCAGAGTGTCTAAAACACAGTTGGTGTATCCAGGAAAAGGATTTTTCTAAACTCTTTATTGGAACCCTTAAGGTAACAAGGTGTCATGGATTGAACTGTGTCCCCCAAAAATATCTGTCAACTTGGCTAGGTCATGATTCCCAGTATTGTAAGATTGTGTACCATTTTGTAGTCTGATGTGATTTCCTTATGTGTTGTAAACTCTATCACTATGAAGTAATAAGATGCATTAGTGGCAGTTATATTGATGAGGTCTATAAGATTAGGTAGTGTCTTAAGCCAATCTCTTTTGAAATATAAAAGAGAGAAGCAAGCAGAGGGACATGGGAACCTCATACGACCAAGAAAGCAACGCTGGGAGCAGAGCGCGTCCTTTGGACCTGAGGTTCCTATGCAGAGAAGCTCCCAGACCAAGGGAAGACTGATGACACACACCTTCCTCCAGAACTGATGGAGAAAGTGTTCCCCTTGGAGCTGACATCCTGAATTTGGACTTGTAGCCTGTGAGAGAATAAACTCCTCTTTGTTAAAGCCATCCACTTGTGGCATTTCTGTTATAGCAGCACTAGACGACTAAGACACAAGGTTTTAAATCAGCATCAAAGGGTAGACTTCAGAGACACTGGAAAGCTGAAGGCTGAGGCATGGTTCAGGGACACAGGAATATTGTCTATTTTCTCTCCCTTAAGAAGGAGTTCCCCTTGCTGACTCTATGAGGACCCAGGAGAGCCCTACTATGTTTGTAAACATGTCTTCAAATGAAGCACACAGGCTGTAAGTATAAGCTCTTCTGGAACAGTGATAATAGAAGGGTGTGGAGCAGGAGGTACTCTGCTATTCCCCTCAACCCTAGCAGAACTTAACTTGCGTGGGGATTGTCTCAGGAAGCAGTGTACCCTCTATGCAACCAAGAAAAATGCTGTGCTACTCTGTGTAGCCACCTTGCTTCTACAAGTCCTATGGCCATGACTCAATATAACTAGAACTTGTATAGGTGTGTGTATAGTCTCTTCCTCCATTTTGTAACCTGCCTAAAATGCTAAAAGTTGCTTTAATATTTACTGAATAAAGGACACACAGATTTCCCAAGAAGCACCTACTGACATCCACAAATCCTAATTTCTTAAGGAGTAAACACAAAGGAACTTAGTATTAGTCAAGCCTAAAGGTGCTTTGCTGTTGTTATCATTGTCCTCCTTTGCCAGCCCTGGTCATAAAACTCCACAGTACATTAGGTTCTTCATCAATATTACATGTGACTAAAACAAGAGAAACAGCAAAGACTGATGAAACCGCCACAAACTTGCAGGTTGCGGTGGTGAAAAGAGCACCATGCTGGAGGAATCAGAAGCCCTGGCCTCAGCTCTGACCGAGTTTGAACACTTTCTAATCTTTTGTGCCACACACCAGAAAACAAGGAAGTGCAAAGATGCTGGGAATCTAGGAGGAAGAATAGCCACACACTCCCATATCACTGCTCCTACTTTGCCAGGCATAGCTATAGCCCACACTTAAACAGTTGTAACTTCCCTTTTTCTGTATAAATTAATATCCTATGGATTCAAACTGTCATAGTCCATAGTCTGCTAAAATATATTATTTTAGCCTCTGTCATGGATTGACTTGTGTCCCCCCAAAAATATGTGTAGTAACTTGGCTAGGTCATGATTCCCAGTATTGTATGATTGTGTTATCTGATGTGATTTCCTTATGTGTTGTAAACTCTATCACTATGATGAGATTATATGTGATCTCCTTATGTATTGTAAATTCTATCACTGTGATGAGGTTACACTGATGAGGTTAACAAGATTAGATAGTGTCTTAATGCAATTTCTTTTGAGATATAAAAGAGAGAAGTGAGCAGAGATACATGGGAACCTCATACCACCAAGAAAGCAGTGCCAGGAGCAGAGCATGTCCTTTGGACCTGGGGTTCCTACGCTGAGATGCTCCCAGACCAAGGGAAGACTGATGACATGGACCTTCCTCCAGAGCTGACAGAGAAAGCATTTCTTTGGAGCTGATACCCTGAATTTGGACTTGTAGCCTACTGGACTATGAGAGAATACATTTCTCTTGTTAAAAACCATCCACTCATGGTATTTCTGTTATAGCAGCACCAGATGACTCAGCCTTTAACAAAAAAAATAAATAAAATCTTTTTTTCAAACCTTCAAAGATGCAGAAAGGCTGTAGTCAACACCCGGAACCAACTCTGAGACTTGACAGACCTGAAACCAATTTCAGCCTCTGGAAGAGGTCTATCAGAAAATAGATTTTAGACTAAGGTGTTTATCATCTACATATTAGAGGGTCAATCTCCAATCATTCAGAAGAGCAATTGCTCATTAGAATCATCTGGGATCTGCCAAGTAAAATTATTTTATAGCCACTGACTCAAAATAGGTCAGCTGAATTAAAAGCTTTCTCAGACTTACAGCCTTGTAAGCAAGCTCAGAATACACCAAGAGGCCATTGTTCTTAGAGTTTCATATTTTCATGGCAAGTGAGATGGAGGTAGGCTATCACTAAATGAGCTGAAGGCACTTAGGTATGTTATTTCCCTTCTCTGTACTTCAGTCCCTTTGCTGAAAAGGAGGAAACTGGGTAAGATGGTTTATGAGGTCCTTCCAGCACTGAAATACTATGTTCATTCATAACTACTACCACTGTGCTACCCATTTCACACACTACAAAAGGAAAGTAGAGGTTCCAACGATGAAGCACATTAATTGGGCTTTGCTGTAGAAAATGCCTTCCTTGACCTCTTGGTACTTTGTATCCTTACTTGGCAATGAATTTGCTTCCCTATACGAATGGCCTCATTATGGAATCATTGCCACGGAAATAAAAGCAAGGCCAGCTCAAGTTGACAAATATCTAAAATGACTTTAAAGCATGCACATGTCCATGTATGAGGATGGGTTTGAGAGTGTGGGTGTGTTGGGGTTGAATCAGAAGCTTAGGGCACTAGGATGTTCCACCTCTTATTAGCTGTGTACCATATGGGGGATAAAACCATCTTCTCTACTTATCTTAGGGATAGTATAAAAATCAAATGAAATAATAAGTGTAGAAAAGGATTTGTAAATCGTTAGGCATAATGCAAATTTAATGCATTTTTTCATAAAGCATGTTTTTATTAACTTTTCTTACTCTAAGATACAAAGGGTATCTTGAAATCTGAGGGGAAAAAGCCAGACTTGCACAGAGTAGAGGCTCATTAAATTTTGGCTGGCTAAAAAGTTAAGTTCCAGAAAAGACTGTGAATAAAAAGCATCCCACCATATAAAAGACATTTATTATTTATTGTTAAGCACTTCCTACATGCCAGAGCCTATGGGGGGGGCAAGGCACTTGGGCCTTACATGCCTAAATTCTGGGAGGGCAGGCACCTTGGGTCACTGCTGCCTCCCAAACACCCAGCACAGCACCTGAGACAGACAGAGGCACTCAACATCTTCGGAATGAATGAATGGGACAGACATGGTCTCTACTGCTGAAAGGCTTACAATATAGTACAGCTGTAAGTGCTGTAACTAACAGCTGATTTGAAAGAAGTCTACATAGTTAGGGCATGAAAAGGGGAAGAAATCAATGCAATTTATATTGGGGTTCAGTTGAGTGGGGGTGGAGAGGAAGTCAAAAAAGGCTTTGGAGAGGAGGTGAGCCTGGACTGAGTCTTCAGGCACAAACTTATTGATGAGTCTAAGTCTCCTTTAGCCATAGGTGTTTCGGAGAGAGATACATGGTAACACACGAGCTATGTGTTGTAAACTGAGATGCAGTAAGGAACAGATTGTATTCATGTCAATTTTGCCGTGTGTAATCCTACAGTGCGGAATTTATATGCTTTACATGGCCCATTTACATGTGAGGGAGAGTTGAAAACACAAAGCAAGAGGCAATCACTGAGAAAGAAAGGATATTGGCAGCTTCCACAAAGGTCCAGCCAACAGCAGTCATTATTGATCCTGAGGTTCACTAATAATGTTGATGACAGTAAATACTATTTTCAATAATAAACTTCATGTGATGAAAACATTTAGCTCAAGTGTAGAGAAAATATTAAACACCCTCAGATACAGGCAAGAGGGTAAGGACTAAGAAGATTTGCTGTACTCAGTTCTAGCATATGCATTTGGTGTTATTAAGAGAACCCATTGGTCCTAATAAACCAAGTGTTAATGATTACACAAGATACACATCATCCTAAAGCTGTGGTCTCCAGATTGACTCAACTATACAAGGAAGATGGGAAGGGGAGTAATTAACAATCCCAATTTATTGCTTTCAGACTGCAGAGTTAAGGAATTATTTCAATGGCAAGTTTCATTGCAATCTGTATCAACTGGTCAGTAAAACAGTCTACAGTTTTGCACCATTAAAATTGAGTGTTACTTGCCAGAAAAAAATGTACAAATGACTGAGCTATAAATTCAGGCATGAAAATAAAATGTGTTTCACCATATACTTGTTTATATCAGTATAGCCAAGTCATGCGTAATTTATGGATTCCATTTAGTAAAAATAAATTGTAGTCAAGGAGGAAAGTGATAATTGTATGTAATCTTCTAATATCACAAGGAGATTTCTCTCTCAACAGCAAAATCAAGGCTAATAGTTAAAATAATAGTGAAACAAGCTCATCATTATTAGTGACAAGAATATACATCTTCAGGAGTTACAAAAGTTGTCTGCTTATAATATTTCATTTCAGCTTCAGAATAGTTATGTAGGAACAGGAAATAATACAGAATAAAGCATCAGTTCTAAAAACACTTTCTGGTCGCAGGACCCTTTAAACACTTAACAAGTACTGAAAACTCCAAAAGCTTTTGTTTATGTGGGCAATATATATCCATATGTAACATATGAGAAATCAAAATTGAGAAAAATCTTAAATGTTTGTGTACTGACTCATTTAAAAATTACAAACCCATTATAGGTTAATATAAACAACATGTTTTTATGAAAAATAACTGTATCCTCCAAAACAACAACAAAATAACAAAAAGAGGGTCATTGTTTTACATTTTTTAAAATCATGAGTCAGAATTTACCCCACAGCAACTAACAACAATATTTCTTGTTTAACTGAAGGCAGCTGGATTTTCATAGCTGCTTCTGCATTCAATCTGTCATGATATGTTGTTTTGGTTGAAGTATATGAAGACAAACCAGCCTCACACAGATATAGAGTTAGAAAAGGGGTAATTGTAGATATTTTTCTTTGATACTACCCCAAAACTCAGCAAGTGACAGGTTTTTTTTTTAGCTGCAATGCGAAATCTGAGACCATAGCAATGAACTTTTTGTACTCTATTACATTAAAATCCTTCAGCTCATGTACTTTGGACATGTTATCAGGAGGGACCAGTCCCTGGAGAAGGACGTCGTGCCTGGTAAAGTACAGGGTCAACCAAAAAGAAGATCCTCAACAAGATGGATTGACCCAGTAGCTGCAACAATAGGCTCAAATACAGCAATGACTGTGAGGATGGTGCAGGAGTAGGCAGCATTTTGTTCTCTTGTACATAGGATTGCTGTGAGTCAGAACCGACCTGATGGCACCTAACAACAATAACATCTTGCATTTTGAATAGATCTTTCACCCACTTGTGGTTCTGTAACACCATGCATTGGTTATTTGGAAAATATTGTTCACTGTGTCTACAGAACTTCCAAATGTTGACACATTTATACAACATCAAAAACTCACCAGTGATCTCATCAGAAAAATCTTTCTATTGGGAAGCTGTCAAGCTTACAGTGGCAGATACAGGTTTTCCAAAATTCTAACATTCCCTTGAAAGCTTGAATTGGTAACAAATACTGTTTTCTTTGAAGTGATAGGCTCATTCATTCATTTTTGATAAAATTTCTGCCAAATACCCAAGTCTGGATAACCAGTTATATTCAAGCAAAAATTGTGTTCTATGGTGGGGGAGGGGGGGTACTTCAGGTCACAACTTAAACAATTGCTCAAGTGCTCTTCTTCAAGACAAACGTGGTGCTTTGGTATGCAGCAGAGGAGGTTTATGTGTACTATACATTTGGTCACACAGGACATTAGAAAGGCATGCACTCAAGGGTCAAGATTTAATAAAACTAATATATTTTTCTTGCTTCATTGAGAACATTCTTAAGTGAAATTGGCTTTTTTCCCTTCTGACTGCAAGTTTATGGCAGTGAAGAATACAGTGACTTCTAGTACAGGTTGCCGCCACTGCCCTGATTCATGCTAAGGCACCAGGAGTTTTTCTTACCATTGCTTTTGCACCATCAGTGCAAATGCCAGCATACACACATACACAGACACACATACACACACACACAATAACATCTTAATATTAGCATGAAAATAGTTTTGACCTCACAGACTCCCTGAAAGGACCTCAGGGACTGCAAGGGGTCCACAGACCACACTTTGAGAACCACTGGTATAAAGGAAAGAGAAGTTCTGAAATCAGTAATATTTAAGTTCTGCCTCTGAAACTGTGTGCTCTTGGGCACATTACTTAACCTCTCTTGGCCTTAGTTTGCTCACTTAACAAAGTGAGGATAAAAATACCCACTCCATAGATCTGTTGTGAAGATCTTATGAGATGCGAAATAAGCAGCAAAGTACTCAGTAAGTGTTCTCAAAATGTTATTTTTAACTCCCTTCTCCCTACATAAAGTAGAGATTATCCCATTTTTACAGATATGCAAAGGCCAAAAGTGACTGAAGATCAGAAGAACTAACAGTAAGTAGGGAAATTACTATAAAAGAATGCTCTGTAAAATGCATAAATAACAGATCATTCTAATACTGCTATAAAACTGAGAAATTTTTTTACATGTTTTGGACAAATGTTTATATGTTCCACTAGTAAACATCTGAAACTGTCTCAATTTCAAAAGCAATCGTAAGTATGCATCCTGAACTATTTACCAACACCTCCCCCCACACCCTCAAGAAAATTTTTAAGAATTCTTGTATTTTTTCTTTGTTCTGTGCTACACACAAGGTTGCAGCCAACATAATCTTTGTGATTTCAGAGTTTCCTACTCCAGCTGCTGGATCCCATCTGGTGTTCTTTATATGGACACCTGTTTCATGAATGAGACAATTAAGGTGATGAACCAGTTCCTTGTAGAAAATCAAGACTTCCCATTTCCTTAGGAATGTTTGAAAGGAGAGAGGAAAGATGTTTAATAAAGCACAATTACACATTTAATTGCCAGATGTCAAGTATTTAACCAGAACAGATACTGTAATTGCAGAACCTTGTTTTGCTCCACTGAGACACTGTATTAGTTACCTATTGCTGCATAACAATATTACTACAAACTTAGTGGCTTAAAACAACACATGCTTATTAGCTCACAGTTCTGTGAGTCAGGAGTCCAGGCACAGCTTAACTGAGTCCTCTGCAAGGCTACAAGGAAGGCGTTGGCAAGGCCCAGGATTTTCACCTGAAGGCTTGGCTGGGGAAGAAGCTGCTTCCCTGGGTGTGTGGTTGTTGGCGTCATTCAGCTCCTTATGATTATAGGACTGAGAGCTTCAGTTTTTTGATGGCTGTCAGCTGGAGGCTGTCCTCAGCTCCTCAAGGCCACTTGCAGGGCCCTGCAACAT
Source organism: Dugong dugon (assembly GCA_030035585.1). Lineage (NCBI taxonomy): Eukaryota > Metazoa > Chordata > Mammalia > Sirenia > Dugongidae > Dugong > Dugong dugon. Next base: position 24,765,539 of record CM057476.1, on the reverse strand, counting down.
GAGGTTCCCCAACATGGCCACTTGTTTCCCCACAACCACCAAGGGAGACAGAGACTCTAGCAAGACAAGTGCTACAAGCTTACATAACATAATCATGTACACATAGGTATCCCATCACATTTTCCATTTCTACTGGTAAGAAGCCAGTCACGGGTCCTGCCCACAATCAAGTGGGGATCACACAAGGCTGTGAACACCAAGAGGTGGGATCATGGGGACCACCTTAAGAGTATGTTTGCCACAGACATGCTAGAACACGTACTGTGCCTAGTGGGAAAAAGAAAGGATTTGAGAAGAGGCAAGATTAGGGTGAGGAGATTTAATGAGCTTGACAGTTACGGAGAAGGAAGGTACAGGCCTGTTACCAATCTAAATCTATATCCATAGGGATACAACAAATCCAGGTAAGAGCTGAGACAGTACTGATATATAAGAAGGTCTGATTTGGTGAGCTAGGTACAACTGTAAGAGTTAACAGGCACTCACAATGAGCAGGTGATAATGTTATGGCTCCAGGAATGCTGTCATTTGGCAGCAGGATCCCAGCAAGCAGCTGGGATATGGCAAGAAGAATCAAGGCCTGAGGTTGCTGTTGTTTGGTGCCGTTGAGTAGGTTCTGACTCATAGCGACCCTATGCACAACAGAACTAAACACTGCCAGGTCCTGGGCCACCCTCACAATCCGTGTTATGCTTGGGCCCACTGTTGTGGCCACCATGTCAATCCATCTCCTTGAGGGTATTCCTCTTTTTCGCTGACCCTCTACTTTACCAAGCATGATGGCCTTCTCCAGGGACTGGTCCCTCCCGATAACACATCCAAAGTATGTGAGATGAAGTCTCGCCATCCTTGGTTCTAAGGAGCATTCTGGCTGTATTTCTTCTAAAACAGATTTGTTTCTTCTTTTGGCAGCCCATGGTATATTCAATATTCTTCACTAACACCATAACTGAAAGGTGTCAGTTCTTCTTCTGTCTTCCTTAGTCATTACCCAGCTTTCGCATGCATATGAGGCAACTGAAAACACCATGGCCCAAGGAGGAGGACTGATAAGAGACTCAGTGTCTGGGCTCTAGTTGAGGAGGTGGAAGCTTGAAACGAGTTGCAGTCCTGGGAATTGGAAGGCTAATCAAGGAAACGAAGCAAAAGCCCAGTCATAAGGATCAGGTAAACAAGGATAGAGTGAGGGTCCAGCTAAAGAGCTCAGGGAACTTGTGGGTGTTTGGACATACCACAGTTTAGGGCAGCAGGACTAATTCTGGATTCCATTTGTAATGACCCAGGGCAAGTTTTGCTCCAGAGACTGACTCAGGGACTTAGGTGAGGCTGAACTTAGTTACTGGTGTTGGGAGGTGAACAAGAAAACACGGGCACTGGCATGGATAGTCTCCCATGGCTTAGAGCACTAGATGGAGTCTAAATCCACAGTGTGGGCTTAAACTCCATCATAATCCAGTCTCCATTTGCCTGGCTAGTCTTGTCTCCCTCCATACTTCACACTCCTTACACTGGAACTACTGGGAAGGCCTCCTGTGTCCTGAATGTGACATGAACTTACCTGCCTCCATGACTCATCCTACACTAAGTCTGCCTGAAGTGCTCTATCTCCTCCATCTCCTTCCTGGAAATCCCTACTTTCCTTTCAGGACCTAGTTCAAATGATACTTTCTTTGTGAAATGTGTCCACTGTTCCTTGTGCAAGCCTCTACTGCAGCATTTATCATCAAGTTGTAATGGTTTACTCTGTGTCTCTTTACCCTAATAGACTATGGATATGAGAGGGAAAGGGTATATCTATCTATTCAACATTGTGTCCTTAGCACTGGGAATAGTGGCTAGCATCTAATGGACATGCAATAAAAGTTATTGAAATAACAAACCTAGGAAGCAGTTATATCGTGCTTTATTGATCTTGCCTTAGGAGGCTAATTTTGTTCCTCCCCTCCCCCGCTACATACCCACTCTTTGCGATATTAATGGGAGCTCTGTCTATAGCCTGGGTTCACAGAGCTGCCTGTTCTTTAATGAGTATTAATGCAGTTGAAGCCTGACAGAGGACTGAAAAAACAGCACTAAATCTTTTATGGACAAACTGCAAATCTGCGTGCACAGTCAGACATTTCCCCTGTTGACCCTGAGCTCTGATCACCAGATGTGAGAGGTAAAGCAGAACACAACAGCCACATGTTTTCAAAGAAAGAAAATCCCAGGCGCAGTCCACGGCTGCCACTGTGGGTAACCCAGAAAATCCACATGACCTGAAGGCGATGTTCAGTCCCTTTCCCTCTGCTGACAAGAAAAACATAAGCCTTGGCGCTTGGTATCTTTAGTGTCTGCAGCTACAGAAAAAGTATTTCCTCTTTGAAATTCATTCTGCATGTAAGAATGGCTTTCTTCTGCCCTTCCACGTGATCCTTTAACGACTAAACCTAATGTACAAGCATAAAGTTGGATCGCAGACCAAGCAATTACTACTTCTGAGGCCAACTACTGAATCCAGCAATAAGCAATGTTCAGTAGCTGCCTACCTTATACTGGGCAAGAGAGAAAGGGGCTATTCATCATCCCCAGACATGCACAACGGTTATCAGTCAATTCTGTTCTGTGGTGAAAGATTTTAAGTTGAAATGAATCCTTCAAATTCAATTGTTAATGCCCTAGATGACCCCATCAGGAGTGGTTGGAAACAAGTCCTCAGCTAATCTGGACGGCCCTTTTTCTGCCTCTTAATATGGATATTATATGGATATTAAACCCTGGATACTGGAACAAATCATGCACACTATTTTCATTTTATTTTAAAATATGCATGTATCTATGTTCTGAAATGGCCCTTTGGCCTAGGATGACAAAAGAACTCCATTTATAATGAGGTACAAGCATTAGATATGCTGACAAAAACAGAGTTAATTTGCTTAACATATCCTTAGCTGGATTGTGGAGCAAACATGTCCAGGAACTGGAAAGGCTCTTTTCTCAAGATGCTCTCAGCAAGACACTGAAAACAGCAGGTGCCACTCGACGGGGAGAGCTTGTCAGAGCCGGCATCTCGTGTAGCATCCTGGCTTGCATGCTCACTCTTTGGTCCTTCCTTCTTTCCAGTCAAGTATCCATTGACAGCCTACTCAACGCTTGTACTACAACAGACTCCTTTCTCCAAGAAGAGAATTTAGATAGTGGCTGTTACGGACTGAATTGTGTCCTCCAAGAATGTGTATTGACTTGGCTAGGCCATGATTCCCAGTATTGTGTGATTGTTCACCATTTTGTGATGTGATGTGATTATCCTATGTGCTGTAAATCCTAACCTCTGTGATGTTAATGAGGCAGGATTAGAAGCAGTTATGTTACTGAGGAAGGACTCAATCTACAGGATTAGGTTGTATCTTGACTGAATCTCTTTTGAGATGTAAAAAAGAGAATCCAGCAGACAGGAGATGGACCTCATGCTACCAAGAAAGAAGCGCTGGGAGCGGAGTGCATCCTGTGGACCCAGGGTCCCTGTGTTGAGAAGCTCCTAGACCAGGGGATGACTGACGATAAGGACCTTTTCTCATAGAACTGACAGAGAGAGAATGCATTCCCCTAGAGCTGGCACCTTGAATTCGAACTTCTAGCCTCCTAAACTGTGAGAGAATAAATTTCTGTTTAAGTCATCCACTTGTGGCAATTCCTGTTATAGCAGCACTAGATAACTGAGACAGTGGCATAAGAAAGAAATTAAGAATGTAAAACAGGAACTTTTTAACCACATCAGGTGAAGCCAACAAATTCCCTTTGGTAAGCATATTTTGCTTTCTTCTCCACATAAAGAAAATGAAATTGAAAAAATATTTACTTCCACTGTTCATCATTAAAAGTTTAAGAAAAACTATTATAATGATTCCAGCTTTTATAATCTATTTCCATGAGATTCAAACATCCATGCATTAGAACTTAATTATCAGAACTGGATTCGATCTGTTTTCACATCTCCACAGTTGGGTACAGCAGTGGAACTTCCTGAATGAACTTCCTGAAGAGCTTTATTTGAAAAGGTCTCACTATTCAATGACAAGAGGTATTTTATAGAAAACAAATACAATTAAATAAGTGGCTAACTCCCAGATTTAATGTGTACATGGCATCTATGGGAATCAACATTTTTCATCACTATATTAGAAAACTAGAAAAAGGAAAGAAGTTAATGCAGGAAAGTTTACCAGAATGTTACAAAACCTGACATTATGAAGAAATAAAAACTCACCAAAAGAGGACAGGGGCAAATGCCTGATGAGAGGCAAATATGAGAAAGTGACCTCACTTGGTTCCAGTCCCTCCTGAAGCCCCTGCTAATGTCCTGCTCCAGAACTCATTATATGTCTCTATATCCTGTGATTACATCCCCTCCTTTTGGGGGTAGGAGTGGGCTTAAACTAGTCTAAGAAGGTTTCTTCACTTAAAACAACTGATTCCTGACCAAAATGTGCTCACAATGTTTGTCCTCAATCCTGAGATGTGTAACTACAGCTCAGAGGTTAAGCAATATTGCTAAGATTAGTAAGAACCAGTAAATAGCAAAAAGTGAATCCTTTCCCTCCAAACCCTGTGCTCCTTCAACTACACAGGCTGTCCTTTAACAAGCCCAGGTAATAAACCTGACTAACTACCACCGTACCTCACAGAAAAGCAATGGTGCCTCAATTTTTTATTCCGTGATCCCAAATTACTCGTCCCTGCGAAAGCCTAAGGAAATGTCTCCAATTAACTCTTAAAATCAGGATAAACTGCCTTGGACAGAAAATAACACAAATACGTATATTTAAAACAATGACCTGAAGAACGGTATAATTGTAAAGGTAATTCAAAATAGCACGCAATATTTTTTACTGGGCTAACTGATATAGAATAAATAGCATATATTCGAATGTACAATTTGATAAGATTTAACATACGTATAGGAGCCCTGGTTGCTCAGTGGTTAAGTACTTGGCTGCTAACCAAAAGGTCAGTGGTTTGAACACACCAGCTACTCCATGGGAGAAAGATGGAGCAGTCTGCTTCCATAAAGATTTATAGCCTTGAAAACCCTAAGGGGCAGTTCTACTCTGTCGCATGCGGTCGCTATGAGATGGAATCAACTCTACAGCAGCGAGTTAACATATGTATACACCTGTGAAACCATTACCGCAAGCAATAGAGTGAACATATTCCATCACTTCCAAAAGTTTCTTCATGCCCCTTTATAATCCCTACCTTTGGCCCCTCCCCACCTTCTATCCCCAGGCTACCACTGATTTGCTTTCTGTGCCTATAGATCAATTTGTATTTTCTAGAGTTTATATAAGGAGACTTATACAGTATGTACTTTTTTATTGCGTTTCTTTAACTTAACATAATTACTGGAAATTCATTCAAGTTGTTCCTTAAGGCTGCTGGTCGTGAAAGCTATTGGCTCCAATTTCCCACTGTCTCCTTCAGCTCATTTGAATCAGAAGTTAAGGATGATAATCTAGGGTCGGTTGTAATAACTCTGAAGCCCTATCCTGAGCATCTCTGGGTTAGATACAACATAACTTCCCAGAAATTTCTTCTTCTGCCAAATAGGAATGATGATGTCCCTTCTCCATGAGAGTATTTTGAGAGTTACAGTCCCGTAAAATACCTTGAGATACTTAAAAAAAAGCCTAAAGAAGGGCAAAATTATACTTCTAATGACTACCTCATGATGTCGTAATGAATAAGATGCAAACACACACATAATGTGTCCAGGCTCCAGACGGTATATTCAGATAGCAGGAACCTGCTCTCCAGCCTGGTCACCAGCTGACAGATACCAGTTGGAAATGAAAGAATGGAAAAAGCCATTGTGGCAGTAGCCTGCATCCTGCAAGGGCACATGCTGACTGGCGTCACTGCCACTGTGAAAGGTAACAGAATATGACAAAGAAAAATGTAGGCTCCTTCTTCACTTGCAATGGTGACATCAGGTCAAGTGGCAGTAAGGTGTACAAGGGAGACAGCCAGAGAGTGAAGGCAAATATCCTTGGCCACAGAAAGGGCCTTCCATCTAAGCTGAAGCAGAATTCCTTGCTGATAGGCAGCAGTATGCGCATATTTCTGTTGGCTGTAAAAGGCTTATTGATCCTGCTGAAGCTTTCTGAAGGTTATTAAATCTAACTCAAGAGATTTAGACAAGACTTATTACAATCCGTTCACAGGTGACTGCAACATAAGACTGCGTCTTCACACCAAGGGAGGTTCTTTGTCTTCTCATTGCCCCGAAAAGAAAACAGAAGTATTCTCAAATGATACCTGGACATAAGAGGAGATTCTCCAAAGATTTCTTCACAGAATTTCCTTCTTATATGAGATTCATCCAGAGGCTTTTCTTGTATTACCCTAATGTTTTAGGGTACAGAGAGAGGCTGAAAGGCATTCAGCAAAAATGGGATATTTTCCACTGGAAATAAACCCTACAGTGCCAGCTGGGAAGGGATTGAACATTAAGTCAAGTGCGAGTTGAACCAAAATTTTTTCTTTATAAGGAAGAAAAGCTTCCTGTAACTGGGAAATCTTGAGCTCTCATTCATTCCAGTCCTAGGATTCTAATCCTCATCAGCCAAAAGGAATGACCTAATAGGAAGTCTAACCTCATTACTCAACTCTGTGTGTGAGCTCTGGCAAAAATGTTCAAGTAAGTGAGATGTGTGTGCCACATGAGAAGTTTGTGCTGGTAAAAAAAAAGAAAAGGTTTAAGCATCCTCTGAGTATTTCAGTGAATTATAATAAATGTTCGTATATAACACTAGTGAGCCTTGTATTTGTACTTAGGTGTGCTCTGAAGTCAACAGCTCTAGCTTTTCTATCAACAACCTGTTCGTGCCACAAATACTGACATGGGTACTATATGTAGTAGAGACAGAGAAAGGAGAAAACACAAATAAATAGAACATGTCTCTAAGTTGGAGGAAGACATAGATACAAAAAAAAAAAAATAGTAACATAAGTGCTTTAATAGAGACTATATATGACTTAGGGGCCCTGGTGGCACAGTGGTTCAGAACTTGGCTGCTAACCAAAAGGTCAGCAGTTCGAATCCACCAGCTGCTCCTTGGAAACCCTACGGGGCAGTTCTACTCTGTCCTACAGGGTCTCTATGAGTATTGACTCGACGACAATGGGTATATATGACTTAAGGAAATGAAAAGAGAAGATTATGAATCCTGAGCATGGGTTTGAAACACAAGACAGGAGAATTTTAAGTCCAAATCCCTGCAAAGGTCAAAATGCACAGCTTGTATCTATAATTCTTTTAACCCCTCTTTGAGTCACAAGATAAACCAATACAAGAGTGGCTGGTGTCTGTAGATCACAGCTGGGAACAGCTCCGGTTCTGTTTGGTTTACAAGTCCTGCGGGGGGTGGGGGTGGGGGGTTGTGGAATGTTAGCAGTTCACACATGGCTGATGGGGAGACACTATGCAACAGCCACCAGGAACTCAGCTTTAACCGACCAGGCATGGCCATTAGAAAAGTCCTATGAACATAAATGTCCGGAAGAAAAATATTTGTTGTTCTAAAGAATCAAAGAAGGAAACCATCAGGTCTTTTACCCTTCTAACCATACATTTATTTCAGCTTTGATAATAGCAAAGAAACAATAGAAAATGCTTTGATTTATTTATATCAAACAAAGTATCAATCAATGGCTTGCAAATTTAAGGGAGATATTCTCTCTAATTTGATATGAAGCTTAGATATTTATTCTAGGCTTATGTACCTAGGGATGTCGCTGTAGTTCATAAGGTCTGAGAAAGTATTTGGCAGAGAATTAGAAGCCATGGATAATTTCTTAAAGTATTAACCTACAACCCCATAAGGCCGATAACGGAGAATGCCTGTACACTAGCCCCTTTTAAGGGAAGCTACAGAAAACCACAGGTGCCATGTTTAATACCACAGGACTACAACCACCCTGTCACAGATGACTGAATGAGGCGTGGGCATCTGACTGAAAGACAGCCAATCACTGGATGACCAGTGACCTATTTTGTGGCCTGGAATGAAAAAAGGAGCTCCAATCAATAAGATTAATCCACTTTCAGGACTTTAAACTAATAAGTATTAACAGAATGAGGTGGTTAAAATTGAAGCTAAAGTTGAAAGGATGCATAAAAGAGAGAGATGTCAAGAGGCAGCGCTGGGGCACAGGAGCGCATGGCAAGGTCTAAGGATGAGGAAACCAATCCCTCAGCAAGGAGCAGAGATAGCTCGAGAGAGATACAACATAGCCTGTAGACAGAGAAAGCTGTTGTTGGTCCTTGCTTGGATTGCCAGTCCAGAGAATATATATCCTCATAACAAATCTTCTTTCTCTTAATGTGATTTCCACAAATTTCTGTTCCTTGAAATCACAGGAATTCAAGTACAATCTGTATTTTACAAATGAAGAAGCAGAAACTTGTGTGATTATAGAATCGGTGTGTGGCAGAGCTAGGACTGAATCCTGTATGCAGCTCAAGACAGAAAAGTACAGGTAGTTCCAGGATTACAAACAAGTTCTGTTCCTAAATCTGTCTTTAAGTCAAATTTGTATATAAATTGGAACAGTTAGGTATGGTTTGTATCTAGCATCAGTTAGTCAAATATTTGTCTTAGTATACAGTATATAGTGTACCTTTCTATGCATAAAAAACACTTTCAGATACATTAAAACATCTTTAACATAATACAGTAATAATCATAATAATGTTTTGATGCACATCACGAAGTAGCACCCGTTTGTTATTAGGAACCACTGTATGCATCTCAAATTTTTAATATAATAGGCTTTACAGGGGTTGGTTCGTTAACTACACTTTGCACATAAGTTGGGCATTCATAACCCAGCAACTGCCTGTAGTGTAAATAGATAAAATAATTTGACTGTTTTTTCTTGCAGGTTCATGAATAAATGTTGTTTCTTTAGTTTAGTCAGGATTCCTTTGATGACATTACATTGTTTATGCAATTTTTTAAACTTCCATTTTAATTTTGAAATGTATTTGCTTTACTTCTTTATAATTATTACTACTACGATGTTATTTGAGCTTTAAAATTCTGAATTTATGATGATTTTGGAAAAAATAAAGTACACTGGTAGAAAGTGTAATCTAAAGTTCTCCCAATCAATTTATATTTAAATTTTGGGTAATTTTTATCATACTTTACTAACTTTTAAATTGAACCATATATTATCACATACATAATTTTACCCACATTTTGATTATTTTCATTTTCTTTAGTTATAAGGAGGTATCTCTAAACTTTGCAAAATGCATGCATTTTTATTAATGTACTACTTCTACCATCTTCTAGAATATTCCCTTATTGGTTAACATGTAAATATTTGTCCATGATATAACTAGTGAAACAATGAAAAATAAAATAAGCAACAACCCAGAGGTTGATTCCCTAGTTGAACATATGTACTCCAAGTTGTTCAGACATTAAAATTTCACCAGTGATACATCACACCACTCAAAGCCATCTGGTATATTTGTTACAAGAGCACAAGGAGCCATAACTAATGTGCATTCTACAGCCTAATACATCACTGGCTAAATGACAATAAAAGAATTGGCTAAAATTGTCAGGGAAACGGGAATTCACCAGGAAACGAAAGGTCTCCATTTTTTTTTTCTTTTATCATGCTAGCTTCATCTTCTAACGTAAACATTGCTCAGAGTTAGGGAGAAGCTGAGATCCCCTAAACTGTTTGTCCGTATGTAGTGAAACAAAGGGGTGAATAAAATCCCTGAATACTCAGAGATGTGCTAAGAAGCACCAAAAAAAAACAAACAAACCCATACTTCTAAATCAGAACTAAAATTGTCCTAAGTGGTATTCTGAACTTGTACATAATAAGCTTTTAAAATATACTCACTAGTACATTAATCAATCAGTCAGTGATTATCTTCAATTTGAGTTGTAATATTTTACATTATCTCCAAAGAAGGGGCTAACATGTATTACAAGTACCTCTTACCTGAGGCTTCATTGATACACAGTATTATGAGGTCTACCTATATTACAAGGTCCCTGGGTGATACAAATAGTTTGCGCTTGACTACTAACCTAAAGGCACCATGGAAGAAAGGCCTGGCAATCTGCTTCTGTAAAAATTACAGCCAAGAAAACCCTATGGACCAGTTCTACTCTGTAACACATGGGGTTGCCATGAGTCAGAATCAAACTAACTTGACAGCAATAGGTTAGTTTTACTATATTAGAAAGGGAGAGACTATTTGAGGTGTTTAATCTAGCCCACTCATACTGCAGATGGGAAGTTAGAACCTAAAGAGATGAAACAACTTTCTCACAGTCACAAAGAGCATCAGGGCAAGGCCACCACCAGCTCACAAATAACTCTTCTCTTAACCCAGACTTAACTGCTATTCCAGTTATTCTCATGATATCCTCATTTTTTTCTTCATTCTAAATGGGCTAGGCCAAGAAACTGGGGAAACAGCATCTGTACTAGCATTTGATGCCTGGTCTATTGCCTTCACTCAACTCCATATAGGAAAGAATAATCACCCTCACCCCTACTGAAACTGCACAGTGATCAATGCAAAGTTAATTAGCCTTGAAGTCTCCTCAAATTTTTCCTTTCCACTAATAACTTCTAATATTCACGGTGAAGCACTGGCTTAAGTGAGGTACTAGCTAAAGTGAGATAAGCGTGGAGCTTATATATGGGCTTTCAAGCTATAAGGGAAGACTAACCCTGTCAAGTATTAAAATATAAAGTTTCTAGAATGAAAACAATGTGATAGCTGCACGTAAATGGGAGGGGGAGGGCAAAACAAAATATCACACAATAACGGAATAGAATACAAAGTTCAGAAATTCAACCAAGTACATAAGGAGTGTGAGAATATAATAAAGAATAAAACTCAGATATTTCAAATAAGTGACGCAGAAATGGATTTTTTAACAAACGTTGACAGGAAAAACTAGATAACCATTTGGAAAAAGATTTTAAAAAATTATATCTATACCTTGTACCATACACAAGAATAAACTCAAAATGGATCAAAAGTAAAAATGTAAAAACTGAAACCGTATGTGCTGATTGTTCTGTTGTTAACTTGATTAAACTTGGAACTACATTTCCTAGAATCCCCTTCCTTGTGCGGTTCCAGGTTATAGTAGGCCAAAAGACAAACTTGGAAAAAATTTGGGAATAGAAGTAACACAGCAGCTATTAACTCTCTGCAAGTCTTCATGGTCAAATATGATGATGGGCAGATACAGAGAAGCCTGGGAGGTTCCAGCTTGGCATCCTTCCCTCTGCTCCACATCCGGGTTTGCTTGTGGTTGTTGGTCTTCCCGACCAACAGCAGTCCCAGGTCCAATACCAGATGCTTGGCAGTAGTTACAAACAGCTCCACCACAGACACCTTCACAGGTTCCCCTTCACAATCCTATTTCAATGGCTGGATATGCTTGCTTTCTCAGATTCCTCTGCAAGCTCCAACTTGTCCACCTGTACCAGTGTTTTCAGGAGGATAAGTTAGTGACTTTTCCACCAATCCTCCAAATCTCCCGCATAGAGCTTTATTTCACTAGCTTCTCCACAACTGTGTAAGGTCTAATTCCTACAATAAATTCATTATCCTATAACACTCATAAGTGTATCTGCTTACATGACTGACAAAATTATTGGTTCTGAAGTGGGGTTCCAAGGAAACAAAATGAAAAGGATAGGAATCTTGAATTGGTTGTCTGAGCTGACTAGATTTAAAGGTATTGATGACTTTGTTGCCAGTGATAAATGGGACACCGGTAGTACACAGCATATAGTAGCAAAACAGATAATAAATATATTACCTGTAGTCCCTTGAAATCAAGTGCAATAAAGGGTAAGTCTTTGGGTGACCAAGAAGCTGCTGTCATAGTACAAATTAGTGGAAATATAGTATAAGGGCTGTGGATGTGGCTGGCTTCTTCTAAGTGTGCTGGAGAACTTGAAGAAAATGACAAGCTCAGCATTTTAAATTCTCAGTCCAAAGTCAGGGTAAGAAACCAGAAACCGTCTATGATTGTCCTAAAAGAGACCCTCATTTTCTGAAGCCGTTTAAGATCAAGATTTCTGAAAATTAGAGTATTTATTAGAAAGGACTGGAACCCTGAAAAGAAAAAAAAGAGGGGGGGGGATGGAGACATATGGGCATATTCTGAAGAAGCTGAGGACCTTCAACCTCCAAAGGTTAGTCTTCTCTTGCCTGAGAACCTGTACCGGCTTTCTGAAGTCACTGCCTTGAAGGAAATGCTAATCTTCCTTATGAACTAACCCCTCTCCTATCACCTCTCACTACTTCTAGATAAGGGTTCTTTAACCATGGCACTATTGACATTTTGGGCTGATAATTCTTTCATGTGTGGGGCTGTCTTGTTGATTATGGGATGTTTAGAATCATCACTGGCCTCTATCCACTAGATGCCAACAGCATTAGGCCCTCCTCCCTCACCCAGTGTAACAACCAAAAATGTCTCCAGACATTGTCAAATGTCCCCTTGGGGGCAAAATCATCCCCACTTGAGAAAAACTGTTCTAAACCAAGAGGGTCAGGTACAAAGCGTAATCTTTGAGGTGGTACCAAAACACTGAAGTAAACATACTAGATTTTGCCAATTCATTTCAACAGAAACTTGAGCACTGTATATGGAAATGATCTTGATAGTGTTATATTAGGCTGAAAAGAATATAAGTTTATTCATAGGGGTTGACTGAGCTTGAGCAGCTGGGAGTGGTTCTGAGGGTTTGTCTGGATGGTTAACTAAAACCTGCACCTCCCACCTCTTCCTTGTTTCCTTTTCCCCTCTTCATCCTGTCTTCTTCTGAATCAAGTACTTTTAAGATTTCATTGTATTCCTTCTATTTGCTTATTAGCATGCTCACCTGTCTCTCTCTCTCTGTCTTTCTTTCTAAGTGGCTGCTCTCACAGTCCTCTTCAACCATGATTCTATGACAGAATTAAGTCATAATGCCTTAAGGCATCTGCTGTATATAATGATTTAAGTTCTCTCCTATACATAGTAGAATGGTACTAATTACCCACTTAAATCATTTTCTGTGTTCTGTGGTTGAGATGAGGAACCCCAGTTAAGGAAGGCTGCTAGGGTTTACGACACATATTATAGTCTATCTTTAAATAGTATTACCCTGCTTCATCTAAGAAATATAAGAATCTTAACAACAGCATTCTTTCATTTCCCCCTCCTGTCCTCTGGTGTTATTATAGTACATTTCACTTCTTTATGTATTATAAGGCCCATAAAACATTGTTATTATTTCTGCTTTAAACAGTCAATTATCATGTAAATAAAAGCTTTTAAAAAATGAAAGATTGAAGACAAGAAGTCATTTATATTTATCCACATATTTACATTTCTGGCTCTCTTCTTTCCTTTGTGTAGATCCAAGTTTCCCTCTGGTGTCATTTTTCTTTCACCTGAAAAACTTCCTTTAATACTTCTTTGGTGCAAGTATGCTGGAAAAAATCTTTTCTTAGTGTTTGCCTGCCTGAAAATGTCTTTATTTCATCTTTATTTTTGAATTCTAGGATGACTTTTTTTTCTTTCAGCATTTTAACAACATCATTCTATTGTTTTCTGGCTTATATTACTGCTGATGAAAAGTCAGCAGTCATTCTTAGCTCTGTTCCCCTGTATGGAATGTCTTTTTTCTCTGGATGCTTTTCAGATATTCTCTTTATCATTTGTTTTCAACAGTTCAATCAGGATGTGCCTTGGTGTGGTTTACTTTATGTTCACTGAGCTTCACTGGATGTATAATTTTCATAATACTAGGAAATTCTTGGTCATTATTTCTTCAAATATTTGTATACTTTCATCCTGGGAACTCAATTACATGTATGTTAGACAACTTGACAGTGTCCAAGGGACCACGCGGCTCTATTCATTTATTCAGTCTTTTTTCCTTTGCTTCTGTTTCTATTGTTCCATCTTCAAGTTCTTTGTTCTTTTCTTCAGCTGTGTCCAGTCTATTATTAAGCCCATCTGGTATTTCTTCGTTTCAGCTATTGTATTTTTTCAAACTAGAATTTATTTGGTTCTTTCTTATAGCTTCCATTTCTCTCGTCATTATAGCAAATGTTTTCTTTTCAATCTTTGAACATATTCATAATATCTTTTTAAAGTACTTGTCTGGTAATTCCATCATCTCTATCACTTAATTTTTTTTTTTTTTTTTTTTGCAGATTAGCTTCTTGCTTATTTTGAGGCTTGTTTTTAAGTCTATTAGGATGAATCCAGCATAGCCTTTACCAGGGATATTTAGCCCTATTCCTAGGTGCAGTCTAAGATCTCTACTAAATGCCCTGGCGTTTAACAAGGTGTTTAAATCTGGCACTGTGGTGGTTCTGGTAGTCGTCTGATACAGCTCTCAAGTAGTTGTTCTTTCTCTCAATATTTATTCTTTTCCTGGCTTCATGGGATATAAACTTATGCAAGTACAGTTTAGTATTCATCCAAACCCAAAGAGACCCACATGTAGATTCATGGAGAACTTTCTCTTTGTCATCCCTTCTTGTCTCTGCTCCACAAATTCCAAATACTTGGAAATCCCCAAACTATGACCTATTTTTCCTCAACTCAGTGAGACCACTGTGCTCTGTTTGAGTTCCCCTCCCTGTACCACAACCTCTAAAGTGGTTCTAGGTAGAACTGGGGTAATTGTAAGACTTAATTCTCTTATTTCCCTCCTCTCAGGGATCACAGTCCTGCACCCTGTCCAATGTCTGAAACAAGTTTTCATGTATATTGGCCAGTGTTCTCATTGTTTACAGTGGAAAGACTAGCCTACTACCAGTTATTCCATTACATCCAAAGCAGAATTTTTATTCCTTTTCCTTCATTTTCCTCTCCAATTTCCCTTTTACCTAACACAATGTTATCTAATAGAACTTGAAGCAATGACGAGAAATAATCTATAATTTTTTCTGTCTCATATGGTAGCCACTAGCCACATGTGGCTACTGAGAACTTAAAATGTGGCTAGTGACTTTTGGTTTCGGCTCAGAGATGTAGAAGGCTGGCAAGAGCATCCTTCCCACCTACAATAAGAACAAAACTGGACAAAGTACAAATCAGTGACTTTTCTAGAACTTACCAGACAACTGAGGTCACAGAGCAGACAACTAACCCATTTAGCAAAATAAGAGAATAAAGCAGGAATCCATGAGACCATACTGATATATAAGACAGATAGATATCGAAAAAAAGAAAAGCTCTTCTTTCTGATAAAACCTCAACTAAAACATAAGAAAGAAATTAATGTGAAATATACATAGCATATTCGAAGTGCCTCCTCCCAAATTACTTATCAATTACAAAAGAAAAAAACAGTAATTTAACAGTGGAGAAACCTGGCAGACCGTACCTGAACCAAGTGATCCAAGCTCATCTCCCCAAGGATGAGGCATTCCAACACCATGTGCCTCCTGAGAGGATGCACCAAGAAGAATCATCACTTCTGCAGTATTCCTGTCCCCAAAAATGTATAACTGGAATCTAATTATGAGGAAACATCAGACAAATCCAAACTGAGGAACAGTCTACAAAATAAATACCTTGTACTCTTCAAAAGCATAAAGGTCATGAAAGACAAAGATAAGCTGAGGAACTGTTCAGGTTAAAAGAGGACTATGGAGACATGAAAACTAAATGCAATGCATAATCCTGGATTAGATCCTGGACCAGGAAAAAAACAGTCAGATCAAACATTATTGGGACAACTGACAAAATTTAAATATGAGCTGTGGATATGCTAATAGTGTTGAATCAGTATAAATTTCCTGAATTTGATAACTGTATTATGGTTATCTAAGAAAGCGTTCTTGTTCTCAGAACATATATATTGAGGTATTTAGGGTTAAAATGTAAATGTCTGTAACGTGCTCTCTGTAAGCTCAGCATAAAAAATATGTGGAGAGAGAAAAAACAATATGATAAAGCAAGTGGGACAAAATAACTGTTGAATCTGCGTAGACAGTACATGGGAGCTCTTTTTTGTAAATTTGAAATTATAAAAAAATAAAAAGTTACCCCAAAATGAACTTCTCTCCTCTCTCATGTTTCAGGCATGAAACATAAAGTAGTTTGGTTATCACAATGTAAGAAAGTGATAATGAAACCAGAGAACAAGAAATAAAAGAATCAAAAGGATTGGGATATGTGATGTGGGTAAGTACAAAAATCTAACTGAGGATATGAATGAAGTATTTATAATCATAAGTAGGATGGCTGAAAGCAGATTCATTCAACAGAAATTGAGGAGTACTAATAGAAGTTTAAAAGTTTTACTCTGAAGATAAGACAAGAAGCGCCGATTAATACAATGGCAGAGCAAAAACTCGATTTCAAGTCATTTTCAAATCCACATACTAAATCACCAGATTACCACCTGTGCTTTCCCTTCCCTCTGTAGAACACACTGCCTGGTGCCACAGTGCACGGATCACTTGTGACCACTCTCCCAAACTCCCCTGCACCTTTGCTCCTTCTGGTAGAGTAGTACACTTAACAAGAGCTGTTATGACTGCTCCCAAACCAGTTTATGTCGCATTTATTTGTTACAGTAATTACATAATGTACCATAAACTGATGAACTATGAGTGCAAAAGAGAAAGCTGTTATTTCTCTAAAAACTATATTGAATACTTTTAGAATGACAATGAATTTGGGGTGAATTTTATATAGGCAAAATAACTATGAAAATTAGAAAAAATCGTAAATGTCTAGAGGGGTTGTGCATTCAGATTTCTTTATCAATATTTTCAGTTCTTACATCTCTTTGAGGAAATTGAAAACATCAGTGGGTATCGTTTGTGCAAGAACAACTTGGTAGAACTCTAAGGCCTGCATTCAAAGAAAAGGTTAGTAGGTCAGTGTTTTTTCATGTTTATTTTAGTTGAAATAATGTATTTGGATAGTACGTACCCTTATTATGATTCCTATTCTAATGATTTTTCCTATTAACTAACCCATTCCTGGTGCTGGTTGGCTTAGGTAAGAGTTTCAACTTTATTTAACATATATGACCAACAACCTATAAAAGGCTGGAAATAATAATAAGCAGATTCATTTTAGATGTCATCCTAAATGTGAACGGACATCAAGTTGGGCAATCATGCCTTGGTATGGTGCTTCTCAATCTCCAACTGTGGTCCGTGGACTGGTACTCATCTGCGAACTGTTTGTTACTGGTCGGCAAGATGAGATGTACAGAAATTGAGAATAAACATTTAGAAATTTTTATCAATTTGACAGAGTAATTTTATGTCTGTTTAATCTAATAATAAAATGCATGGACCTGTATCTCTATTTTTTTTTACCTTTTATTTCATTTTTCCTTTATTTTACAAAAGTGTCAATCAGTGACAGACTGGAAATTTAAGACTGATCCTTAACCACAGATAATTTGAGAAGCACTGCCGTAATACAATGTGAGCTTTGGTGCCCCTATCATGAGCTACAGACTACAGAGCTAGATAAAGTATACCTCTGACCCAGCAGGGTCATTCTTAAGAGTTTTAAGTTTGGGTTTTAGGGAGCAGGGAACAGACATCTACTGTAAGCCTCAGCTCACTGCTTTAGTGACCTTACAAGGTATGTGGGGTGGGGTGTGGTGGGGACCAGGTATAGTGACAATGTCCTCTGGCACAAAGAAGACAAGCAGGCTAAGATAAGGGTAAAGAGGAGAGGGAGAGGCAAGGATACAGGAATAAATGTAGAATAGCTTCTGCCCACTCCCTTGAACCCAGACAGTTCACGCAACTCATTCCACAAGTATTTACTGAGCACCCATTATGTGCCAGGCACTGTTCCAGGCACTGGAGATGAAGAATGCACAACACAAAGAAAACTTTTTGCCCTCATGGAGCTTACACACTAGAAGGGAGAAAACGACAGTAAAGAAAACACATTAGTATACATATTTATTTTACACTACAGAATCTAAGATGCTATCAATTGTTAGACATCCTGATTTCAAAGATGTTACATTGTGAAATATATATACGCCAAGAATCAGTAAACACAACTATAAGTTAGACAGTGATAAACTCGGGGGTAGGGGGGGTGGCAGGTGGAGAAAACCAGGATGGAGAAAGACAGATCTGGGGTTGCGTTTGAGGAAAAGCCTGGAGGGGGTGAGGGAGTGAGCTAAGTGGCTATCTGAGAGAAGAGCAAAGAGAAAACAGCAAAGGTTGGATAGAGACCAGCCACTTCTTCAAAACTCAAAACACTTTCACAAGGGCAGCCACCACATTTGTAGTTGAACCCCCTCCCCTAATTTCAAATATGGTGAAAAGATTTTACTGAGTTATAATTTAGTTTGATTTTCTAATCAAAAGGTAGGTAAAGGGTGATTTAACTACAGAGAGGAAAAAGACTCAAGTAACACGCCATTATACCTAAATCAGTGAACAGGTATGTACAGCTAAATGACTGAATTGCTCTTAAGAATTGTCCTCTTGCTAGCAGGGCATAAAGAAGGCAAATGAAAATCTGAAAAAGCCTCAAAAGAGAAACAAAAAGCTCTACATTTTCTTTTCCCCAAGTACTAAGTGCCTACTCTGAATTCTCAGCACCTCTGCTTCCAGGGGCACTTGATACATTATTCAATGTTTTTAATTCATGACAAATTACATCTAAATTGTCTTGCTCGTGTTCATTTATGGGACATTTTCGTCTTGTCATCTTTTTTCATGTACCGTGCAGGCAAGAAGAGAACATCCAGCACAACATACCCTTCAGAAACAAGCTAATGGCACAATTTGGTGTCAATTTCACAGCTCAGTGAAGTGAAAGTGATCTAGCTGGCCGTTCACACACACCTAGAAGGAGGTCTCCTGTGAGTACCCAGCCTTGATGTCGCTGGTATCATGCCTACAAGCAAGATATGTTCAGGTGGAGACATTATGTATTAAGAGAGAAAGCAGTTATCATTCAGATGCCCTCTGAGCTAGCTAGAACAGAATGCAGAGACAGAAAGCAGAGCCAGACCGTCACTTATTTTGTGAAAAGTTGTTTTTCAGACATCATGCTTACATTCACAAACGGCAGGGAACAGTTAACTTCCCTTTGGGGCTCTGATACGGTTTAGAAGCAGAAATTTGCTTTACAGATGCGTGACAGCTGAATAACTATTTTAACAGTTTTTTATGCCTCGTGATGGGGGAAAAATCTCAGACTTCCAACTATATTTAATATAAGCCAAAATGCAGTAGGAAGATTGTATCGCCCCTATTATTAACCATTAAAATAATACCAGTATCATTTGCTAGCATACAATAATCCCATTTCATCCTTAGACCAATTCTGTGAAGTAAGGGATACACATTAATGATTTTCTCTGTTTTGTAGACGAGGAAGCTGAATCTGTGGTCTTATTGTCAATAAATGGTGTAGTCAGAACTTAAACCCAGTTTTTTAGAGGGGACTCTAAAACAACACAAAACAAATGAACACCTCACCTATGCTGGAAACTTATGAACTATAATTGGAATATTCTAAGCCATAGTACTTGCATGTGCTAAACACTTTCATACGACACACCAAAATTAAAGAAATGCGATCAACAAATAAATGTTAAAAGGGGGTAACCCTTCTTGGCATTTCTGTCTTTAGTCTCTTGCTGCCCATCTATACCTCACGCTACAGACAGATTCTCACCTGCCACTGCCACTAGAGTGAAGGCCAAGCTCTTCATCCTGGCCTGTAAGACCTCTCACAGTCAGGCTCCTTTTCTATCTCATCTTCTATTTAAACCCTCCAGTCCAATCAAAGAGTACTAGTAAGTATTCCTGAATAAGCCTTGAGTTTTTTCACCTGTTTCCTAGTTTATGCTATTTCCCCATGTGAAATGCTTCCTACACTCATCTCCCTTTAAACTAACATTCATCCTTCAAAGAGCACCTTAAATCCACCTCTTTCATTAAGTTTTTCTACTGCAAAAACTAAAAGTAAATCGCGAGTTCTGTTCTCACTATCCACTTTTAGCTTTGTTGTTGCTGTTAGCTGCCGTCAAGTTGGCTACAACTCATGGCAACCTTATGTATAACAGAACAAAACGTTGCCCAGTCCAGTGACATCTTCATGATCACTGGTATGTTCGAGTCTATTGTTGCTACTATTGTGTCAATCTATCTCATGGAGGGTTTCCCTCATTTTCGCTGACTCTCTACCAACCATGATGTCCTTTTCTAGCAATTGGTCTTTCCTGTTGATGTGTCCAAAGCAAGCAAGCCAAAGTTTTAACATAACAGTAGAAAAACTTAATCTCCAAGAGCCCAACACTGTGCCTTGCATTCACCAGACATTCATCGATTTGCTAAATGGAAGGAATATAGTGTAATAGAAAGAACATGGCGCCTGAACACAAGAGGCCTGGGTTTGAATGCTGCTTTGCCACTTGAGCAGGTCATCTGACCTCAGCTATAAAATGGAGAATAAAAATATCTACCTAGGTGCTGCTATGAGGACTGAATAAGCTATAGTGTGCCAGCACACCAGCCCAAGGTCTGGCACAGAATAGACATTCGACAAGTATTTACAGAATCTGTACAATAAGGAGGTAGACAAGATGGTCTCTCAGGCTCTTTCCCAATCTTTAACATTCTGTGATTCTTTGAGGAGCTAGTCTTGCCATTTTTTATATAATACCTTATACTGCTACTTGTTTCCTGTATTTGTATTTTATAACCCACACAGACCCTAGCATAGTTGCATATGGTAAGCATCACAGTTACCAAATATTTGGCACTCTATATGTATAAATTATATCATTGAACCTGCATACCAATCTAATGACAAAGTAACTATCCCCATTGTCAAACGAGAAAAGTAAGGCTTAAAGGCGTCAAGTAATAGGCCAAAGATCACAAGCTAGTAAGTGGTAGAGTTCACTTCCACCCAGGTCTCTAACTTCAAAGATCCAATTATTCCCATTGTGCTCTGTGGTCTCTTGAAGAAATGACGACGAAGATAGACCAAGTATCACAAACTAGTAAGACAGAATAAAAGCCGGGGATGTGCTATACCTCAATGGAAATGTTTTGTAAAAGGGAGGAGGACAGGATCTTTTCAGCCTGTACACACACCAGCACCTGGTTAGGAAGAAATTGCAAATATCTTGAATGTAAACAGCATGCAAGCACACACTGACGCAGTGGGAAACTTTTCTAGTGCCCCGGCTGGGGGCAAGATCTGTCCAACCCTGGACAGTATGCCAAAGAAAACAGGGCAATGATTAAGATCATCAAGATACCAGGCACTCTTTCCAAGATACTGCTTTTCTTCTAAGTATAAACAATGGAGGATGCAGCTGCTGGGTGCCTGCTACAACCGCCCAGGACAACACTCAATAAAAAGGGTCTCCAGCGACAATACTCAGCAAAGAAAGCAGATAGTACGGTTTGTGTATTTGGGCTCTTTAATCATGGAAAACTGAGGGAGGCATGCTGCCGGCCAGCTCTCAATACGAACTTTCTCAGGGTGGAAGTATGTAAGTCACTGGGATAAGAAATCTAATGAGAATCATATGTGACTGAGCCTGAGTAGAGCTCAGAGTTGTTCACATGGCAGCTCAACTCAGTTCAAGAATCACTGCCGGTTGCATGTGCTGCTCAAGGCCCTAGGCAGGGCATCTGAGGTTGGGTGAGAAAACAGACGCCAATCCAGTCTTCAGGCTGCTCATACCACGAGACAGAAAGGATTGTATCCAACAGTGGGGTAAGAGCTACTATGACACATGACATCTCACCATTCTCTGAGCACACAAAGGAGAACATGGAACCCAGACAGGGGTAAGAGATACAGAAGGGCATGCAGGAGGAGGTGTCTCGTAAGATGAGAACACATTATTTTGACAAAGAAGGCAGAAAAGGGTCTTGTCAGCAAAAAGAACAAAGAAGCAGAGGAAAGGGAAGGCCAGCAATTGTGTGATTATGCAGAGAACTAAAAAGTAGTTCAGCTTTCTAGAGGTACTGGTAGGGAATGAGGCTATAGAGAAGGTGGAACCCAGTCTTGAGTGGTTTTGACCATCATGAGACATTGCAAGGTTTATTCAAGGTAAAGACAGGGCCAGATTTGCATTTTAAATATAGTTTCCTGTTAAGCAGCTAGTGAAACGTTGCTTCTTTGCAGATGAATTTGTGAATTGTTAAGAAATACTATCATCGTATGTATCATTGTATGATAAACGTTCAAAAGGAACTAAGTCACTCTGCTGCTCACTTGTAGCAGGGCTTGAAGCGCCAGTCAGTATCAGTAAGTGGCCTATGATAAATGACCCGTTCATGGCTGCAGCGAGGATGGGGACAGAGAGGGGTCTGAAGTGTCCCTAATGGAAACAGCATGTGTTCTTGTATTTGTATTCACTGAACACACCACATGTGGTGCCCACACATGGCTGCAAACTCCAAGAAACCTTAGAGCCCCCATCTATCTCCCTGACAGTTCTCACTGTAGCCAGCCTGGAAACCAGGGGCCAGGCTGGGGTTGCATTTACTTTACTCTCCATTACTTCTTGCCACGGAAAAAACAGAGTTAATTCCAGAGGTGCTTTTAAATTATGGAGAACATTAGAATTTAAAACAGAACACAGTTCTCAACACTGCCAACTATAACAATATTGTGAAGATAACCAATATATACCCTACAGCATGCACTAATCAAATAAGTAGGTTGTTGCTGTTGTTTTTTCAGTTCAATAGTTAGAATGAAAGACTTGGAATAGAATTTGCTAGTTGCAGCTCTGTCTGTCATAATGTGCACCCACTGAAGTCATGGGAGAGATGGCTCTCCACTGATGTTTACTGAGAGAAAAAGGACCCCACTCAAGTGTCTGTGAACCTATAAGGCTACTAATCCATGGGACCAAGAATAAAAGTCAGTGCTCTTATTTCAAACTATAGTTCTCAGGTTTGCTTCCTAATGCTTTCCGTAATCCCTTGATAACTCACCAGACTGACTACTCCACTTTTTCGCACAATAAGAGCTAAAACTTAAAGCAGTATGGGGCATTTAGCAAAGGGGGAAAGTGCAGAGCGACGCAACTCTCTCCTTTTACCTCAGCTCTACCATGTAAGTAAATACTGCCTTCCAACCATTAATACTGCACATGTTAATTAATAATAGGTGGGACTCATAGGAATACCATTAATTCCTTAATCCCCCAAATCCTTCAGTTTGTACTGTATTATATAATTCTTTACATAGCCTAATAATTTATCTTAGGAAGAGAAGCACAAAAAGAAAATAAACTAAGTACCATAACTGGGGAAAGCAGAATAACACAGAGGGTAAAAGCACAGCTGCTGGAGTGAGACAGTTTCAAAGCCCATCTCTGCCACTTGGGAGCTCTGAACCTGAATTTTCTCATTTGTAAAATGAGGACAAGAACAGGATCTGCCCCACTGGGTAGCTGTGAGGATTAAATAAGTGAGTGTATAGAAAGCCTTTCATTCATATATGGCTCACAGAAAAAGCTCAATATATGCGAGCTCTAACTACCTTTTTGGAATCCCTGGGTAGCGCTAACATAAAAGTTAGAGGTTCGAGTTCACCCAGAGGTGCTTCAGAAGAAAGGCCTGGTGATCTACTTCCAAAAAATAAAAATCAGCCATTAAAAACCACCATGAGTTGGAATCCACTCAAAGGCAACCAGTTTTGGATTGCTATTTATCTTTATCATCATTACTTCTTATAATGCAGCTAGGCAACTCACCATCCCTGCAGATCTTAGGAGCCAATAGAGCACAATCCTCCACAGTCAAATATCTTTTTTAAAAAAATACATCTTTGAAATTAATTTTTAATTATTAGTACATGAAGACATTATCCTTTGTGGAAATAATTTAAGTGAACTCCTGCTTGGAGTCAGAGGGCTGAATGAGATAATGTCTTGCAATCTCTAGCAGCTCTAGAACTGATGAATTTCCCAAGGGCAAGGGCGAAAGGGCAGCACCTCACCAGGACTCGTAATGCTGCTAGGATTCAGGCAGGGTTGCGTGCCCTCCACGGCAGCCTTGAACTTGAGCTCTGGCTGAGACGGGCAGACCCTTAATGGTAAACACACTGCCCAGCAAAATGAGAGGATGGATATGTTTCAGCTCAGGAAACTTAATAAAAATTCTTTCTCTATTTTATTGAAAACTCAGCTCTGAGACATTATTACCTCAGAGGTCAGGCCTGAAGACCAGCCACTCATTCCCTGTTCGATGTTGGGACCAATCCACTGTTCCTCAGAGGAGCATCTCAGTGGATTTCACTCCTCTTGTGATTAAAATAAGAATTCTCAACTACTGAAATATAAAATTACAATTAGCACTCAACTAAAGAAGCTAACTTGACACATAAGAGAGGTGTCTAGTGTAAGTAACTGGCAAAATCACGGTCCTAGAAGACAGTTGTGGAGATTCACGAACCATTTCCAATATTTCAAAAGCCTCTAGGAAACTATAAATGGTACGATCTAACTAAAATGTCACATTTTGTTGCTGTTGTGCCTGGAATCCCATCACCCCAGTACAGTCACACGGACTACTCATACTGATCACTGTGAATGTGAGGTTTTTCTTTTTAATGTCCTAGAGGACACAAACAGAAAAGACTCTTCAGGCATCTGTTGCCTTATTTATCAATTTGTTATATTTTAAAATAAAAACAAAAACAAAAACTTGTTCCTTAGAAGCAAGGATAGCAAAATTTAGTCTCACGTACTTTGGACACGTTATCAGGAAGGATCACTCCCTGGAGAAGGACATCATGCTTGGTAAAGTAAACCATCAGCAAAAAAGAGGAAGACCCTCAATAAGATGGATTGACACAGTGGCTGCAACAATTGGCTCAAGCATAACAACAATTGTGAGGATAGCGCAGAACTGGGCAATGTTTCGTTCTGCTGTACACAGAGTCGCTATGAGTCGGAACTGACTTGATGGCACTTAATACACACACACACAAACACACAATAAAAAACTCTACTCCTTTCTTAAAATCCTTAGTTTCCTTATTATTCTATTAATATTATCATAGTTAAAGAGAAACTGTTATAACTTAATGAAACTCACTTAAACACTTTAAACTACATTTATAAATTTATATATTCAGTTTTCTTTTTAAGTATTCTAATTATCTGACTGCCAAACAAGCCCTTTCAAAGAATGTAGGTAATTCTTGCAATTAAACATTCAAATATGATAGTTATGGAGCCCTCTAAAATGTTCTAATACTATTTATAAAATTAGAGTTCAAAGCCACAAGTCTGATCAATTACTCAAGTACATATGTTAAGAACCACAAGGCTGAACTGTTAGTCCAATAAGCCAAATTCTTTTCAACATTAAAAATATATATCCCCTAACACAAAAATATCAATATTTTGGTTTGAGTCACTTACATATTTCAATATAATTCTAAAAAGATGCTTACTCACTAAGGAAATGGTTATGTCATACCAAACAATGAGGGTTATCTCCACAGACAATTTTAGGGTTAATTTCTCAGCTTGGTGAAGTTGCACAGTGACTGAGGAGAGTGGCTACAGTGTGAGGCTAGAGATGAAGACATCAGGGGATTGTTCTCACAACCTGATGGCAACATGGGCCCCTTTCTGTGGTTTGTATGTAAAGGACTACAGAAGCTAAAGAAGGGGGTGGTCAACTAGTCCAGGGCCCAGGGCTTGAGTTATATCATGATCTAATTTTCAAGTCATCATCTAGGTGGCTGTGTTCCTAATAGGTAATTGGTTATGATAAGATTTGATTGGTATTTATTTATGCCTCTAGTTAATTTAAAAACTGGGAGAATGAACTCATTATTATTCAATATTAGATTTGTTTGAAAGTACAACTTGAGGGACCAGAATGGGGCCTAAATGGGAAACACAGAGGCTAAGTAAGAAGTTCAGAAGCTACTGGCTTAGATCAGGAGTTGGCTAAACCTGGCCTGTCACCTATTTTTGAAAATAAAGTTTTATTGGAACACAGCCACATCCATTTGTTTATTATCTATGGCTGCAATGGCAGAGTTGAGTAGTTACGACCATCTGTCCCGAAAAACGTAATATATTTACCATCTGGCCCTTTACAGAACAAGTTTGCCAATATCAGGTTTAGAGGAACAGCCACAGAACTAGAAATAAGAGAGCTGAATTCCATACCTAACTCTGACACTGTTAGGAGAAACAAAAATGTAATAAGTATGAATTATTAACTCAAATGTAAAGTGATATACAAATATGGTGGTATATGATTAGTACTTAACTGTGTGATCATAAACAATTTATTTAACTTTTTTGACCCTGTGTTTCACAATCTAATATATTCGAATGGTAATATTTAATCAATGATGTGAAAACATCAGAAAATGAATGCTTTCAAATATTAGAATGGCTATTAGATAGGGTAGTTCCATTACACTAACTATTAAAAAAAATCCTGAAGCACAAACTGTATTTCTCTAACCATATTACACATCCCATGTGATTAAAAATAAAATGAAGTGAAACAAACACACGAGGACCATAAGCATTTATCCTAGACCCCAAAACACCTAGTTATTAGCCATGTCAGCTAGCTGCAACACATTCTCCATTCAGTTACTAAATTTATTTAGGAAAAAGTAAGTTGTATTACATGCAGTGGAGACACAACTCAGAAATAGCCACAAAATTGAGACCATAATTTGTGCACATGAGATAGCTACATGGTAACATGCTACAACTCTTTCCAGAATAGCCCCAGGCCAATATGGAATAATTTCATTTCTATCTTATGCTCCAACTCATTTGGTAAGGCAATTCCAGCAGATTTTCAACACCTCTTGTCCCATCATCCAGGACTAGCTACAACCATTAGAAAACGTCAGCTACAACTCCCTAGCAAAAGCAGAGTTCCAGTGTATCACTGTGAGAAATAAGGTAAAATGCAGTCTCCAATCATCGTTTTTAACCTGCCACACCTGCTGTTCTCTATATTCCAACTATTGGAATGTGCTGAGAATGGCTGCAAGATCAAGAAAAGGAAAAAGGAGAAGAGGTGGATAATGACATACATTTCTACACAAATGAAGCCAGATAGTTAAGCTGTAACTGCCATGATTAAACCCATAAATGCAAATGGTGTTGTCTCATCTTTCTAGAAGCATTTATCTAAATGAAACAGCTGAAACCAGAGAGAAGCTATTCATTTGCAGTAAGTTAGATGTTGGCGGCTCTATTTTTTTTCTCATTTCAGACTGCTAGGTTTATCTCTATAAGCACTGTGGGAGTCATTTAAAGATGTGGACATCGGGGAAAGACTCAGGTTTGTGTTCAGAGTCCGCAAAAGAGCTGGCACCATCCTCTGGCAGAACCTGACCAAGGGGACAGATGTGATGGTAGCTAACTCATCCAGCAAGCCCCTAATGTTCCATCCCTCCCCCAACGGGAGTTATTAATTACGTGGTTCAGTTATTGGTTTCAGAAACATGTTGACTAATTCATCATCAACTACAGTAAGCCAAAGAACAACATAATATGGGTAAAAAGACACCCAAATATACACCACTCCTGTTTAGATGTCGAGGCAGGATTTGAGTACTCCAGTGCCGGCTCACTCAATAGCTACAGCTTTTTTTTTCAATCTTCCTAAAAATTTCACATTATTATAAAGACATCTACAAAAAGTGTGCACAGATATTTCAGAGAATGGACTGAAAAACAAACTATTCCATGGAAAGAAATATAAATACTCTTGAGAAGGAGTATATTTCCACTTTTGGGAAATTTTCTAAATATAGCTTAAAGAAAAAGCCACATATAAAATAACATATTTATGTAATCAAATGATTTTTTTAAAAGGAATACATTTCAATAATGTAATGGAAACAATCGTTCAGACTTCCAAACCAAGTTAAGTGAATGTGTGTTTTGCACACTGAAAAGTCAGAGAAATAAAGGAATTTTCTGGTATTTAACTTCAATTACATATAGAATCTTCAAGAGAGATTTCATTCACTTTTCAAAAAACTAAACCTGCAATTTGCCTAAATCACCAGGCCATCGCCAAGAGTCCAAAACAGTATCTGTGAGAGATGTGCTGAGACTGAAATAAGCATGCTTAAAACTTATTTTTAAAACCATTATTAAAAACAGAGAATTTTCTAAAGGAAATACATACTTACGGTGAAAATTTTGTTAACGTCTTGGCTGTTTTAATAACTTGAAGTACCTTTAAGTATTTTTTTGGTTTTAAAATATTTTCCAGTTTCCAAAACAACTGAAACTAAAAACACAACCATAAAGATACACGAACAGCTGCATTTCTTCTCATTGTTAGGGCCCATCTTTACCATAAAATATTTAATTTTCTATTACGAATGAAATCATTTTCTATATTTACTATTTAAGTGATCATTTATATGGGCAACTTCTTTATTAATTCATGATAAATATTCCTACCTCGATCAAAAACAAGCTTTTATGTTTGTTTGTTTTTCTTCCCCAATTTTGGGGGAATTTTTTTTTTTTTTCCAATTAAGTATTTTTTACATGTACAAGTCAATGGCATTTATTACGTTAATCATGTAAAAACTAGCTCTTTTAATATAAATTGTTGGTTATGCCAAATAATGAGTTTTTATGAGTGATTGCAAAACAAAATTGTTTGAGTAAAAAAAAAAACCATAAAGAGCAGGGAGATAATTGCTCAGAATTGCTGAAAGCTCCCAGTTAAGGAGGTACACATTAGTCCAGAGCATAGTTTTCTTTACCGGAGGGTGTAATACAGCTAGCAGCCTCACAGTATCCCTGTCATCGTCCTTAGTGCCTGGAGGAAGTTGTTTCTTTTTCCTGATTACACAAATTAGCCTTGGTTAGCTTTAAGAAACCCCAAAGCAGACTGAGCTGGTTCATTTTGAGGTGAGAAGAAAATTGCCTATAACTCTTTTGAAAGGTGGGTTCACGTAAGTGTTCTCTTTTTAATAACGCACAACTCCTGCATGTGGTTATGCGTTCTCTCGTTTTAGCCAACAGAAGGCTGCTCGGTCTTTTTCGTGTTACTTGCAGTCAAATTGGCTCCGACTCATGGCAACCCCATGCACAACGGAACAAAATGTTGCCTGGTCTTGTGCCATGTTCACGATTGTTGGCATGCTCGAGTCCATTGTGTTGCAGCCACTGTGTATTTTGAGTGTCTTCCAACCTGGGGGGCTCATCTGCTAGCACTATATTGAACAATATTGTTGTGATCCATAGTGTTTTCATTGGCTGATTTCTGGAAATAGATTGCCAGGCCTTTCTTCCTAGTCTGTTTTACTCTGGAAGCGCTGCTGAAAAATTTGGTTATTTTTTATTATTCATTTTCTTTTGGAATCTCTTTTCAAATAATCCCATAGATGATCAGGAAGACCTTTTCACTATCTTCCATCTTTCAGTTTGTTTGCTGTCACAAACCTTGTTTGTACTCATTTTTTCTCTGTGGATGGCTATAACATTTGTCTTGGTTAAATTTCATTCAATTCTACAGAACTTTATTGGGGGAATCTACTGTGTGATACACTTGTGCTAAGCTAATAAATGAAGAATAAGATATAATTCCTCCCTTAAAAAGCTCACAACATACTGGAGAAGTTAGAATGTGGAAGAAAAAGTAAATATAACCTGTTAGGTGCTAAGAGCAGGGTACTGACAAGGTGCTCTGGCAGCACAGAGGGGGGCCTTTACCTCCACTTAAGTATTCAGGAAACAGTTCCTAGAAGGGATGACAGATGGCACCTGAGCTGAGTTTTAAAGTAACAAAAAGATTTAGACATGCATATAATAAGGGTGGAATCTTTTAGGAAGAGGAACTTGCATGGGGAAAATAAAGGAATACACATTCCCCTCCCCCCAAAAAAGCACAGGAGTATAGGAGTTCATTGTTTCTAGAGGCTAAAATGAGAGGAAAGGGGTAGCCAGATAAAGATGGAGAAGTGTGTGCAAATCAGATCACTTACCCATATTGACACACACACACATAAACACACACACAGGAAATTTATTTATTATCTGTCTCCCCCCACTGAGGTTGATAGCACATCCACCATCTTGAATAAGCAAGGGGTGGTGCCTGCCATTCTATGCGATATGATAACTAACTCCTTGCATGTAAGTTACCTCCTTATTAGGTAATGCAGGAACTCACCCCGTCTTTAAGATAGCTCCTTATTTAGCTATACTTCCGGTTCCAGCTCAGTTAAGAAAAACAAGATACTGGTGTCTCAAGACCAACAGAAACTGATCCGGAACTAGGTTTGGCCTGCCTGACATGCGCAGTACTGATAACCGTGTCCCTTGGGTGACCTATTGAGGTCAGAGGCCGAAAAACACACCCCATCTACGCCCTGATGTGCGCAAAACACCATCTTTGTCGCCCCGCCTCTTAGACTGAGCAGGCGCAGAAGATCGGACCACCCCAGGAACGCCTTTATGGGCCAAACCAATCAGCAGGCTGACTCCACGTTGTGGCATCCCTGAAGATCCCAGACCCAATTTTACTTTACCCATATAAACCCCTTGGGCCATTGTTCAGAGAGCCACCTTGGCGACACAAGTCCCGGAGGGCTCCTTTACTTGGCCAACTAAATTAAGCTGCTTCTTCCACCTTCATGTCTTTCTAGCCACGTGAACCAGACCTGGAAGCATCTGGTTATACCACTAGCATGCAAAGTCAAGAGGGCAAGGACTTTGTTTTATTCACTGATGTCTCTACAGTGCCTATAACAGAATTTGGCACCTACTAGCTGTCAATAAGATTTGTTGAATGAATAAATGATCTTACAGGTCACACTTAGGAGCTTAGATTTTATCCTGAGGGCTACAGAGACGCATTGAAAAATATTAAGCAGGAAAGAGGCATGGTCAAATATATTTTATATATTTTAAATATATTACTCTGGCTAAAGTATGGAGTTTAAGTGGTGTGGATTTAAGTTAGGCCAAGTCTTAAAAGGCAAGGAGAAAGGTTAGAAAGTTATTATACATAGTCCGGACAACAGATAATGGCACCTCCCCAGAGAGACTTATTGATTGCCCTATCTAAATGAGCTCCTCCCATCAACCCCCATGACACTATCCCCTACTTGTTTACTTCACATCTCTTACATCACATAGTCTTTATATCATATATGATGCTGCCTGACATCATTATATATATTTATTTGTTCATTGTCTCCTAGTTGTGAATAAAACCTCCACGGGGGAGTGACACTGGCTTAAGACACACCCTACACTGATGCGGCCTCATTAACATAACAAAAAAGCTCTATTCCCAAATGGGATTACAACCACAAGCATAGGGGTTAGGATTTACAAGTATATTTTGCAGGACACAATTTAACCCGTAACACCCCTGTTGCTTGGCAATCTGTTCAGCTGATGTCCTACCACTTCCAAACAATTTAACCATATAGCTTGAAGTTTCCCAAAAGCACAGTGTTATTTTTGTCTGCCTTTTATGTGTTGTTTCCATTCCCTTGAAAGCTCTGTCTTCTGACCACATCAACTGGAATTATTAAATCCTATTCATCCTGCAAAACGCAATTCAGGTTTAATTCCTGATGATACCGAGCTTTCGGCCCATCTCCACTCCCTACCCCTGCCTGTGAGGTCTCCTTTCTAAACTTGTTCTGGCTTCTATAATACCACTTTTCACAATATGTTGTAACTATCTATTAATTTGTTTGTCCCCTTGACCATATGTGAGCTTCTTATCTCTGCGGCACTAATACTTGTCACATAAGAGTTGTTTTATTAGTACTTGTTAAGTAAATGGGTCAATAACACATATGAAAAAAATTGTCACTTTGCTATTATTTTAAGAATCAAAAGGAATGATGATGGGATTTGATAATTTTCTAATTGCATGGACCTTAAAATTTGCTTACCAATCCCTTTGTTTTAAAAGTGGAGGAAAAAGAAAGCATCCACATTAAGGAATACAGAATTGTTTACCAAAACAAACAAAAACCTGTACTTGGAGTCAGATAATTTTGATTCAAAACCCATCCCTGTAACTTAATAGTCTGTGTCTCTGAGACAAGTAATTTAACCGGTTTTAGATAGATAAGGTCACTAAGGAGTCTCGGAATCAACTCAATGGCAATGAGTTTGTTTGTTTGTTTGTTTTTTAAGTTTAGGGCCTTGGTGGCAGAGTCATTAAGCACTTGGCTGCTAACTGAAAGGTCGGCATTTTGACCAGCAGCTCCACAGAAGAAAAGACTTGGCAATCTGTTCTCATAATGATTACAGTTTACTGCCTCTTATAGGGTTACTATGAGTCAGAATCGACTCGAAGACACATAACAACAACAAGCCTAAGTTTATCAGTTAAAAGAGATTTAACAACCTCACAGGATTGTCAACCTCAAAGGGTAGTCATGCTTAAATAGGACACTCTTTAGGAAGATAACTGATGGTCTTCATTGCTTTCCTCAAATATTGGCTATAATTTTGAAGCCCCAGGCCATGAAGCTATTGAGGCAGAACCACGACTGGAAACCCAGGTTTGTCCACGCTCAGTTCTGTAGGTTTAGGTAGGGCCTGGCGCTGCTTACGTCCCCTAGGTTTCCAGTGGGGTCAGGTGTAGCCTAGAGTGGTCATGCTCACGGGCTGACTGGCTCTGTAATAAGCCTTTCTACTTCTCCAGTGCACTGTACAAATTATAACCCTTGGTACTTGTGCAGTGACCAGAGCAAAGTTGAAGAACACTAGTTTATTAAACCTGGCTCCACCTCCTTAGCCCTACTGATGGTCTGTCCTGGTTGGCAGGCACCTGTTTGAGTTAGAGGAGGACCATTCATAGGGCTCTGGGCAGGTCGTTGCAGCCCACAAGCTACCAGCCAGAGACAGAGCTGAAGTGCCCTCTGGAGCCATAGAAGGCCTGTTGACAACCACAAAAATGTCTTTCCAGTTGGTTCTGTAGCATCTGTGTAGTGCTCTGATGGTGTTCTCCAAATTATGGACACAGGTTCAAGTCTATCTGAGTTTCCCTTGGAAATTTTGATATATGCTTTTATCATTTTTACAGTAAAAAGCTGAAGAATTTGTAGGGAAAAAGAGCTAGCCAAGAGATTTTCTGCCCAAGTTGAAGAGTACTGTAAAATCAATGAGAACATAAGACAGATTACAGAAGCCTCTGAAGCCCTCAAGTCACTTGCAGTGCAGGCCAGTCCTCTGAACTTACAAACTCTGTTTGGCAGCACTTTCTAAAGATGAAAACAGGTCCACCTTTTCATTGGAGGGAACAGTACACCTTCTTAATAGAGAACAGAAGAGCAAACCACCTAAAATTTCATTTCATGCAGTGATGATGGCTCCTCTTAATAGACAGACACAGTCACTCAAAGACTTACCCAAAATCCCTCCAATCCTAAGTGACAGAGGCAAAAATATACACTAAAGTCATCTAAAAAAAATGTAGAACAACATCAGAGGGAAATAGTTAATGGTTTTGATGAAAACTTTTGGCTTCAGGAAAGCCTAAAGCTGCTTGTCCAAGAATACACAGGACGGAAGGAAAGAGTGCAGAAACGAAAGGAACAGAAAAACATGCTTGAACATATAAACACACAAGAGGAACAGGTAAACTCTTTGCCTGAAACTCTGTTGAAGATAATAAATTTACCGGCTCTCCTTAGAGAAGATCACCCAGATGGTGGCAAACCGGAATTAGACAAAGAGATTGAATCAGAAAATGAAGACCAAGATTATTGGAACTAAATTTGAAGAAACTCAATGATGCTGTTAACTTAAATGTTTCCTTAAAAGATCATAAAAGAGAAAAACATGAAATATTTTTAAATTTAAGGGAAGAAATCAAATGACAAAGAGCTTATACTTCAAATCAAAAGTCTCCATGTTTACATGTGAAAATGCACAGTTTGAAAGTGAGATTCAAAAGCTTCAGCTGGAACTCCAGATACTGCCTGAACTACATGAAAAACATGAAATACAACTTCACAGACTATCAGTGGAAGAAGGAAACTACCACTTAGAAGGAGAAGAGAAAACATCAGCCTTATACATCAGCTCCTTGACTCCTACAGGAAGACAGTTGAAATCCTGGACAAACAATTGGAAAGGGCCATTTCCTTCAATCAAACGTGGATTAGCTACCGTGAGAAAACAACTCAAGAAAGTTGGCTGGCAGTTCTGTCGATCGAGAGAAAGCTCAACGATCTAAGAAAAGAAAATGGTTAAACTGGGCAAAATTTGGCAGAATTGGAGTTTGAAATCTAGATTTTTCCAAGGGACCTCTTTGTGCTTACTATGCCACAGGTAGCCCAGGGCAGCAGCCCAAGAGGATCAGGACATCCTCTGCATCCTCAGGTGCCCAGGGGAAAAGGAGGGGTGACCTGTGAGGGCACATGGATCCAGGTTAATGTGTAGGTTTGAGTCAGGTTTACCACAGCCAACCCCTGAACAATAACCACAGCAGGATATCTGATGTGTCTTCTCTCTTAAAATTAATTCTGACTGATGTCTTTTTAGTTTAACTTCTGTTACTTAATTGATGCTGCATTTAATCTTACTGAAGTTTTATGTAAATAAAATTTGTAAGATAATGTTTACAGAATATAGACCGGTTTAAGATAATTCTTAAGAATATATGTTTCAATCAATAAATGAGAGACATATCTACTGAACGCCCCAAAAACAGCAAACAATATCAAAACATTTACAAAAACAAGACAAGATGGCTCCAATAGGCATCCAAATTAAAACACCAGATAACTCTCCTGTGGAAGAAAATGCACTAGAAGTACCTGATAGGGAACTCAAATCACTAATACTCGGAATTTTCCAAGAACTGAGGCAAAAAGCTGACAAACATGAGGAAAAAATAGACAAATTCATGGAAAATACAGACAAAAAATTGGAAGAATTCAGGAAGATGATGCAGGAACAAAATGCCAAAATAAATTCACAACTAGAAA
Source organism: Dugong dugon (assembly GCA_030035585.1). Classification (NCBI taxonomy): domain Eukaryota; kingdom Metazoa; phylum Chordata; class Mammalia; order Sirenia; family Dugongidae; genus Dugong; species Dugong dugon. Next base: position 24,730,530 of record CM057476.1, on the reverse strand, counting down.
TTATACAAAAACAACAATTAGAAATCCAAAAGATGAACAACAAGATTTCAGAAATGGATGATGTCATAGAAGGGCTGAGAAGTAGATTTGAAACCGTGGGAGACAGGATCAGTGGAACTGAAGACAAACACTTGGATACAACTCTGTTTCAGGAAAACTCAGAAAAAAGAACAAAGAAAAATGAAAAGACCCTGAGAGTTATGTGGGACACAATTAAAAGCAAAAATTTATGAGTGATTGGCATCCCAGAACAGGGGGAGAAAACAGAAAACACAGAGAGGATCACTGAGGAACTGTGGACAGAAAACTTCCCCAATATCATGGAAGATGAAAAGCTGGCCATCCAAGAAGCTCAATGAACCCTATATAGATAACAGCCCAAAAGAAAATCACCAAGACATATCATATTCACACTCGCCAAAACTAAAGACAAACTAAGAATCCTGAGAGCAGCTCGTGAAAAACAAGAAGTCACATACAGAGGAGAAACAGTAAGACTAAGCTCAGATTATTCGGCAGAAACCATGTAGGCAAGAAGGCAATTGGATGACATATATAAAATCTTGAAAGAAAAAAATTGTCAGCCAAATATAATATATCCTGCAAAACTCTCGTTCAAATTTGATGGTGAAATTAGGTCATTTCCAGATAAACAGAAACTAAGGGAATATGCAAAAGTCAAACCAAACTTACAAGAATTATTAAAGGGAGTTCTTCGATCTGAGGACAAACAGCTTTAGCCCTCAGGCAGGACCTAGGACGCAGGATCATACGAACCAGATACCATTCTAGGAAATGAACTCTCAAGGACTATCCAAAACCAAAAGAAATACAACAGGGAATCAGAGCAATCAATCAAAGGATGACAACAACATCAAAACAATGAAAGAGGGAATAAACGGCATAGATATAGAACCTTCTAACGGAGAGGAAGGCAAAGCGATATCAAGTAAGGGTAGACTGCTTCAAACTTATAAAGATAAGGGTAATATTCATGGTAACCACAAAGAAAGTTAACAAACCAACTCATAAAAATAAAGACGAAAAACATAAAGTCTCAGCAAAAACAAAACCTACAAAAACAGAAGAAATGAACACAAAATCCACAAACAAAAGTAACTCAGTACAAGAGAGTAAGAAGAACAAAGAAAACTTCAGCACCACAGAAAAAAGCACTGCAAAATGACAGCAACAAACTCACATCTATCAATAATTACACTGAATGTAAATGGACTCAATGCACCCATAAAGAGACAGAGAGTGGCAGAATGGATAAGAAAACAGGATCCATCAATATGCTGTCTACAAGAGACACACCTTAGAAACAAAGATGTGAACTTATTAAAAATCAAAGGTTGGAAAAAAATATATCAAGCTAACAACTACCAAAAAACAGCAGCAGTGGCAATTCTAATCTCAGATAAAATAGACTTTAAAACGAAATCTACCATAAAAGACAAAGAAGGACACTGTATAATGATTAAGGGGACGATCCATCATGAAGACATAACCATAATAAACATCTACACACCCAATGACAGGGCTCCAAAATACATAAAACAAACTCTAACAACACTGAAAAGAGAAATTGACAGTTCCACAATAATAGTAGGAGACTTCAACACACCACTCTCAGTAAAGGACAGAACAACTAAGAAGAAACTCAGCAAAGCTACAGAAGACCTAAAGGGCACAATCAGCCAACTTGACCTCATAGACATATATAGAACACTTCATCCAACCGCTGCAAAGGACACATTCTTTTCCAATGCACATGGAACATTCTCCAGAATAGACCACATCTTAGGCCACAGAGCAACCCTCAACAAGATCCAAAACGTTCAGATAATTCACAGTCTCTTCTCTGACCACAATGCCATCAAGGTAGAAATCAACACTAGAAAGAGCAAGGAAAAAAAATCAACTACATGGAAACTGAATAATACTCTGCTTACACATCAATGGGTAATAGAAGAAATCAGAGATGAAATCAAAAAATTCCTAGAATCAAATGAAAATGAAAACACATCATACCAAAACCTTTGGGACACAGCAAAGGCAGTCCTCAGAGGACAATTTATAGCAATAGATGCACATATCAAAAAAGAAGAAAGGGACAAAATCAAAACATTAACTACAAAACTCAAACAAATAGAAAGAGAACAGCAAAAAAAGCCTACAACCACCGGAAGAAAGGAAATAGTAAAGATCAGAGCAGAAATAAACGTAATAGAGAACAGAAAAACAAAAGAAAGAATCAACAAAACCAAAAGTTGGTTCTTTGAAAGAATCAACAAAGTCAACAAACCACTGGCCAGAATGACAAAAGAAAAACAGCGGAGGACACAAATAACCCAAATAAGAAATGAAATTGGGGACATTACAACAGACCCAAGCGAAATAAAAAGGATTATAACAGAATATTATGAAAAACTATACTCCAACAAATTTGAAAACCTAGAGGAAATGGATAAATTTCTAGAAACACACGGCCTACCCAAACTACAACAAAGTGATATTGAAAATCTGAACAGACCCATAACAGGAGAAGAGATTGAAAAGGTAATAAAAAAAACTCCCAACCAAAAAAAGCCCTGGCCCAGGTGGCTTCACTGGAGAATTCTACAAAACATTTACAGAAGAGCTTGTACCAGTTCTACTCAAGCTATTTCAGAGCATAGAAGAGGAAGCAACACTTCCAAATTCATTCTATGAAGCCAGCATAACGCTGATACCAAAACCAGGCAAAGACATTACAAAAAAAGAAAATTACAGGCCAATATCTCTCATGAATATAGGTGCAAAAATTCTGAACAAAATTCTAGCCAATAGAATTCAGTATCATATCAAAAAAATAATACACCACAACCAAGTAGGATTCATACCAGGTATGCAACGATGGTTTAACATTAGAAAATCCATCAACGTAATTCATCACATAAATAAAAGGAAAGAAAAAAATCACATGATCATCTCAATTGATGCAGAAAACGCATTTGACAAAGTCCAACACCCATTCCTGACAAAAGCTCTCAATAAAATAGGTATAGAAGGGAAATTTCTCAACATAATAAAGGGCATCTATGCAAAACCAACGGCCAACATCATTCTTAATGGAGAGAGGCTGAAAACATTCCCCTTGAAAACAGGAACAAGACAAGGATGCCCTTTATCACCACTCCGATTTAACATTATGCTGGAAGTTCTAGCTAGAGCAATAAGCCAAGAGAAAGAAATAAAGGGCATCCAAATTGGTAATGAAGAAGTTAAACTGTCCCTGTTTGCAAATGATATGATACTATACATAGAAAACCCTAAAGACTCCACGAGAAATCTACTGGAACTAATAGAAAGATTCCACAGAGTAGCAGGATACAAGATAAACATTCAAAAATCAGTTGGATTCCTATACACCAGTAAAGAGAACAATGAAAAGGAAATCAGGAAATCAATACCATTTTCAATAGCCCCTAAAAAGATAAAATACTTAGGAATAAATCTGACCAGGAATGTAAAAGACCTATACAAAGAAAACTACAAAACACTGCTGCATGAAACCCAAAGGGATCTACATAAGTGGAAAAACATACCATGCTCATGGATAGGCAGACTCAACATTGTGAAAATGGCAATTCTACCCAAAGCAATTTACAAATACAATGCAATCCTGATCCAAATACCAGCAACATAATTCAAAGAGATGGAAAAACTAATTATTAACTTTATATGGAAAGGGAAGAAGCCCCGAATAAGTAAAGCACTACGGAAGAAGAAGAATAAAGTTGAAGGACTCACACTACCTGACTTGAGAACCTACTATACAGCCACAGTAGTCAAAACAGCCTGGTACTGGTACAACAACAGATACATTGACCAATGGAACAGAATTGAGAACCCAGATGTAAATCCATCCACCTACGGTAACCTGATTTTCGACAAGGGCCCAAAGTCCATCAAATGGAGAAAAGACAGTCTTTTTAACAAATCATGCTGGCAAAACTGGATATCCATTCGCAGAAAAATGAAACAGGACCCATACCTCACACCGTATACAAAAACTACTTCAAAATGGATCAAAGACCTGAATATAAAGCCTAAAACTATAAAGTTCATAGAAGAAAAAATAGGACCAACACTTCAGGTCTTAATACATGGCATTAACAGGATACAGACCATAACCATCAACACACAAAAGCCAACAGATAAACTAGATAACTGGGATCTTCTAAAAATCAAACACCTATGCTCTTCAAAAGACCTCACCAAAAGAGTCAAAAGAGAACCTACAGACTGGGAAAAAATTTTTGGACAGTACAAGTCAGACAAAGGTCTAATCTCCATAATCTATAAGAAAATCCAACACCTCTACAACAAAAAGACAAACAATCCTATCAAAAAATGGGCAAAGGAAATGAACAGACACTTCACCAAAGAAGACATTTAAATGGCCAACAGACACATGAGGAAATGCTCGCGTTCACTAGCCATTAGAGAAATGCAAATTAAAACCACAATGAGATACCATCTCACCCCCGCATTACTGGCACGAATCAAAAATACTGGAAATAACAAATGTTGGAGGGGCTGCGGGGAGATGGGAACTCTTATACACTGCTGGTGGGAATGCAAAATGATACAACCATTTTGGAAAATGATATGGCGTTTCCTCAGAAAGCTAGAAACAGACATACCATTCGATCCAGCAATCCCACTCCTAGGAATATATCCTAGAGAAATAAGAGTCATCACTCGGATAGACATATGCACACCTATGCTCATGGCAGCATTGTTCACAATAGCAAAACGATGGAAACAACGTAGATGCCCATCAACAGATGAATGGATAAACAAACTATGGTACATACACACAATGGAGTACTATGCAATGAGAAAGAACAACAATGAATCTGTGAATCATGTCATAACATGGATGAAACTGGAGGACATTATGCTGAGTGAAATAAGCCAATCACAAAAGGACAAATATTGTATGAGACATCTATTATAAAAACCCATGAAAAAGTTCACATGCAAAATGTAACAATCCTTGTTGGTTACCAGGGATGGGAGGGGAGGGGGGGAGATACTAAATAGGCAATAGATAAGTGGTATCTTGGGTGAAAGGTGAGACAGTACACAATTCAAGGGAAACTAACACAACCTGCACAAGGAAAGGTCATGGAGGCCCCATGGACACATCCAAACTCCCCGAGGGACTGAGTTGCTGGACGTAGGGCTCTGGGGACCATGGTCTCGGGGAACATCTAGCTCAATTGGCATGACACTACTTATAAAGATAATGCTCTACATTCTACCTTGGTGAGTAGTGTCTGGGATCTTAAAAGCCTGTGAGCGGCCATCTAAGATACTACACTGGTCTCATCCTCTTCAGGAGCAAGGGAGAATGAAGAGAACAGGAGACAACGAAAAGATTAGTCCAAAGGACTAATTGTCCACAGCTACCAAGACCTGCACCGGACTGAGTCCAGTACAGCTAGATGGTGCCGGGCTACCACCGCTGACTGCTCTGACTAGGATCACAACAGAGGGTTCTGGACAGAGCTGGAGAAGGATGTAGAACAAAATTCTAACTCACAAAAAAAAAGACCAGATCTACTGACCTAAGGAGACTGGAGAAATCCTGAAAGTATGGCCCCCAGACACCCTTTTAGCTCAGTGGTGAAGTTACCTTCGAGGTTCACTGTTCAGCCTGGGAGTGGACAGCCCAGTAAAACCAAATGAGACTAACGAGGTACAGGAGTCCAGTGACAAGGGCCAGAAGGCAGAAGGGGAGTAGGAAGCTGATGATAGGGAACACAAGGTTGAGTAAGGATACTGTTGATGTGTTGTGAGATTGTTAACCATTGTTATAGGGCAACATTTGTAGTAACTGTTAAATGGGAGGCTATTTTGTCCTGTAAGCCTTCATCTCAAGTGAGAATAACAGCACAATTAGAAGAGCGTAGTCAATGTCACTTAAATGTGTACGTAAAAAGTTTTGAAATGGGGTATCTTTGGCTATGTGTATTTTCACCAAAAGAAAAAAAAAAAAGCTGAGAATTTAGAGGGTTAAAATGTTGTGGGGTTGTTAACCAAAGTCATAAAACAGCATGTGTACTACTGTTACATGAGAAACTGTTTGTTCTGTAAGCCTTCACCTGAAGTACAATAAAATAGTATAAAAAAATAAAAAATAAAAAAAAAGAACATGGTTCCATTTCACTGGAACCTCTAGAATTAGATCATATAAGTATTGCATTTTAATTAATTAACTGCTCCACAATTACTTAAACCATATTTGAAGTTTGACATAACTAGGTGAAGACGTTTGAAACATTAAAGAAAATTTCTAAATGCTCTGAGGTGTGATAAGAAACCTGTACAAGTAACCTTATATTTACCCTAGTAAATGTTGACTGGATTTAAGAGCAACAACAAAAGAAAACAACAACAAAAATCAACCACAGTCACACCCCCAGCTGAACTTATTAGTAGTTTTCTTTTCGTTTGTCCCTAAATTCATAGATTATTTTGGAAAGTTGACATTTGGCTAGAATTTGTTTCTTATTTTGTTGTTCTTATTTTTTTAATCTTTGTTATATTGTTTATAATACTCTTGCCTGTTTAAACGTTTCAAAATTTTATGCAGTCAAATAATGTTTGCATGAGAAAAAATGCACATTGGCATATTAAAGTCTCTGAGATGTGCTGCAGTATAAAAGCACCCGCACTTGGTTAAATTGTGTCCCCCAAACTTGAATTTCCTATAAAAACTTGTTTGCTGGAAAAAAAATTGAGTAAAAGACCCCTAGTCCTTCCCCCAAAGAATAAAATACTTGCCCTCTATACCTTTTTTTAATCCTCCTGTCTTCCACCTTCATTATTAGAAACCAAGTATAATTTTATAAACATACTACGGTTGGGATTAGTCAATACCCCAAAGTAGTGGGTATGACTTAGCAATGCCTTTGTAACTGGTCCCTCAGACACAGTTGTGTACTACTTTTCATGCCTAGTATGCTCTTGAAAATGTAAACAAAGGCTGAATGTGCACAGGTTAAATGATGAAGCTGCATGTTATAAAGGAAGTTCTTATTCCACAATTACATCCAACCTGTTAGATAGGATCTTCAAGGATATATTGTCAGCATTTTACATATGTTCTTAAGTCTTGTTCTTTTCCTTTGTCATTTACTAGCAGAAGTCAAAAAACATTCAAATTGAGGCTAAAGATATACTATTCTTGGAAGAGCCAGCAATTTTCCATCTTTACCTTAATTGTATCAGTTATGAGACCTCCATATCTTTTTGTTAGTATTCCAAAAACCAAACCTGTTGCCACCGAGTCGATTCTGTCTCACAGTGACCCTATAGGACAGAGTAGAACTGCCTCATAAGGTTTCCAAGGAGCGCTTGGTGGATTCGAACTGCATTTTGGTTAGCAGCCAAACTCATAACCACTATGCCACCAGGGTTTGTTAGTATTAGTACTTTCATATTTCAATTTCTCACTCATTTTTATAAAATAAGGGCAAAGGCAATAAAAACCAAAACTAAACCCATTGCCATAGAATCCATTCCAGCTCATAGATGCCCTATAGGATAGAGTAGAACTGCCCCATACGGTTTCCAAGGCTATAAATCTTTACAGAAGCAGACTGCCACATTTTCCTCCCGCACAGCGGCCAGTGGTTTTGAACGGCCAACCTCTCAGGTAGCAGCCGAGTGCTTAATCACTGCACGCCACCAGGACTCTTTCCCAAATGCAATAAAATATCCAAATAATTGCACGTGTTCACAAGGACAACAATAACAGAAGACATTTGCAATGTCCAAAGCTGGCAAGTGACCTAAACTCTAAAGCATATGAGAAATGCTTGTAAATCCACAGAATAGCAGCTCCAATTAAAAATTGGTAGCAAACAATTTATAGAATACGGAACTCAAACGCTAACAACCACATGAATAGATGTGCAAATTTGTTAGTAATTAAAGAAATGCAAATTAAAACAACAATGAGGAAGCATATTATACTTCTTAGACCAACAAAAATTAGAAAGCTGAAGAATGCCAAGTGTTGATGGAGACGTGGAACATAGGAACCCTCATGCACTGTTGGTTGGTGGAGATATAGACTGATACAACCACTCCAAGGAGGAATCTGGAAGGAATTAGCTAAATCAAGTATATGTATACCCTATGACTTCACACTTCTACCTCTGAATATGTATTTCAAAGAAATTCTCACAAATACAAAGGTGATCTTTCAAGTACTGTCGTGGTGGCAGGAAGCTAGAGGCAACCTGGTTGTCCACCAGTCGATAAAATGCAGTGGATGCACACATATCATGGACTACCATGCAACAGTTCTTTAGAAACAATGGGAAACATGGGTAGATCTTAAAAAACCCGGTGGTGAGTTTTTAAAAAGGAAGAAATAAGGAGATGTATAAACACAATGCTACTTGTTCCTGTTAGCTGCCATCAAAGTCAGCCTCAACTCATGGCAATCCCATGCACAACATGATCAGATCATAGTGATCCACAGGGTTTTCACTGGCTGATTTTTAGAAGTAGATCACTAGGACTTTCTTCCTAGTCTGTCTTAGTCTGGAAGTTCTGCTAAAACCCATTCAGCATCACAGCAACATGCAAGCCTCCACTGACAGAGGGGTGGTGGCTATGCCTGAGGTGCACTGGCCAGGAATTAACCCAAGTCTTCCTCATGGAGGACAAGAATTCTACCACTGAACCACCACTGTCCTCTTACAATGCTACTTACATAAATTTATGAAGTATCTACACACAAAGCAACGACATACATTTTATAAGAACATACCCCAAACAAATGGATATATATGCAATATATTTGCTATGGGAGGAGTTAAGAATAGGGGTAAAAATAAATAATAAACAAAGAAAAAAAGGGTTCTTGAACAAACTAATGCCAGACTACCATGAATTGAGTAAGAAGAGTAACTAAAGCCTCTGTTCCCGAGGTTCAAACGAACAAAAAATGTTGTGTATTTGCTAAAAACAAATTCCTTAGTAAGTAAAAGTTATACTCATCTTATAAATTGATTCTGACATGTCCCCGAGTCTATGTTTACATAATAGAATATTTTAAATCCTAAGGAATATAAAACTAGACACACATAAAGATGTTCATACCCTTTGACACAGCAAAATCACTACTGGGTATTGAGTTTAAGGAAAATGATTCAATAGATGAATTAAATTAACCATACAAAGATGTTACTTGCCATATTTGCCATATTTAAAACATCAAAAAATTTTGAGGCAACATTTAATCCCAAAATAGAAGAATAGCTCAACTTTGGCATAGTAGTCTATTATATAACCATTAAAAATGCTAAAATAATGGCTTTGTAGAATGGAGAAATGAGATATGGAACAGTTTACTGAAAAAATAAAAAAAATGACGATCACTCATCTTTTTATTCATATTGCTTTTCTCTCTGTACTGTGCACTCTTCAAGGGTAGGGACTGAATCTTGTTTATCTCTATACCCAAGTCATCATACACTTTCTAGCCCATGGTTGGTACTCATTAAATATTTAACAAATGAATAAAAACAGCTTTAATAAAACTTTTAAGATACAAAACTAAAGTGTATACAAAGTTTCATAACATAATTTTCACTTCAGTATGAAACAACAATCTGACAGTAACTGTGTAATGGTGGCAATTTAACATTTTAGGTTTTCTTTTTTTCCAGTTTGGACTTAGAGTACTAGACATAACAGAGTAATTGGTGTTAGTTCAGAAATACTTAGATATGTCACAAACTATGAGAAATGGCTGTATCTCTAAAATATAAGACAAACACTAGAAAAATCTAGTCTAGACTATTGTAGACATCCTCAGACCAAATCACATTTCTAAGAAAAAAATGTGTTGCATGTTCAATGGATGGAGCATCAAATACGAAAAGACAGCTCAATGGGTTTGCATCATAATTTTTTTTTTTTTTTAAGAATCAGCTAGCCACATTTATGTATGATGTCTACAATCCACTAAGAGCAGCTGTAATGGAAATGTCAGATGAAACTACTTCACTATTTCCCTTTAAAAGTGTTGTGCTGCATTTTAAAGACACTCAGATACTTGCCATTAAAAACTATGGTGACAGGGTCACATGTTTGGTCTCAGAGGAAATCGCAAGGAGAGGGGAAAAGGGCAGAAGGAGACACTGTCTGGCAGGAGAAGCAGAAAGTCCGTTTCTGCCCCAAACACTCTACTCTTAAGGTTTTCCTCTAATCACAACAAATCAACTGTCTATGCATTTATCAGAAAAATGTCTTCCAACAATTCTCATATTCAGTTAATGCTGTGTTCCCTTGGATGAATGCTTCAGAGAAAAGACAGGAACAGATGTGGAAGACTGGTAATAATTTATTAGGAACTAGCGGAGCTGCTGTTTTGTTTAGGGCGATCACATGTCCTAAAACATAATCTCATGGGACATAAACATGCCTCTAAACAATTCTCTTTTTAGGAAGCAGGACTGGAAGATGTAGAAATCTAGTAGTTGTGATTTTGTACTATAACATTTTGCATTAAAGGGGATAAATTTTGGACTCTCTCTCTAGGACATTACTGTGTCCATTCTATTTAGCTAATGAAACAGAAAGGGTATGTTTTACCCATCTGGCTAAGAATGTGGGTAAAAGGTTTTCTCTTGTTTCTTTTTGACCCCAACAAGCCAAACAGCTGGAAAATAACCTCCATTTCTTTGTGACAACAACTAAAATTATCATTACAATACTAAGACCAAGCCTTCTATTGTTTTTTCAAAGACAAACAAGAATTCATTTTTAACATGATGATTTTAGAAAATAAAAGGTGAAATTATCAAAATCCAGAAACAAAAATGAACAAGCTTTGCAAATCAAAACAAAACAACAAGCAACAATACCTGTCACTGGAAAAGCAGCACCCCCAAAATGAAATCTGCCCTGTGGATAACTTGTTTGGCTTGATTTGGCATCCATAAAGATGAGCTGAAGGAATGACAGGCAAGTGTTTCCTAGACTCGGGACCAATTCAGCTCTAGACTGAAGGGTCATTGTCAGACCAAGCCATAGGGCTGTCCCTGTCATTTCATATGACACTCTTTGAAATTACATGGGCATATAGCACCAGTCAGAGAAGTACCATCACCTACTCCTATTTCAGAAGCATCACTCCCTAATTTCCTCCTATTTCCTCTTCTCACTCTTGGTCCTGAAAAGGAACCGTCACCACATTCATTGTACAAAGTGATAGTACTCCTCTTTTCTGACACAGAGACTTCCTAGAGGGGATACTCCTTTTCTGCTTGTGTCTCTACCCTCCTGCCAGGCCCACTTGGTAAAAATGTTTACCTTTCTTCCTAGCCTCAGTAATACCGTCCTAATTTAGACTCTCTTGATTTCTTCCAAGGACAATTAGCTCAATCAACAAAAAGTCACTGAATGCCTACTACGTGCATCAGTACTATTCCAGATGCTGGGGATACAGCAGAGAACAAAACAGACAAAAAATTTTGTCCTCATGGAACAACATTCTAGCAGGAGGAAACAGATAATAAAAAAAAAAGTTAAAACAATGACGGAGTTAGTATAGTAGAAGGGAACAAATGCTATGGAAAAAAAAAACAGAGCATGAAGCAGGATAGGGACTATCGGCTGGGGCTATAGTCGTAAACAGGAAGATCAGAGCAGGCTTCACTGAGAAGATCCAGTGTGCCTGGAGCAAACTGAAGAGTAGCAGGAGAGGTGGTTAGCAAAAAAATAGGAGATCGGCCTTGAAGGGCATTCTAAGGATTCTGGCTTTTATTCTGCATGAGATGGGAAGCTATTTTGACCGTCTGGAGCAACAGAGAGGCATACTCAGTCTGACTATTTTAACTGGATCCTTCTGGCTACAGTGTAGAGAAAGGACTGTAGGGGTGAGTGTAGAAACAGAAGCCCCATTTGGGAACTTCTGCAATGAATCAGGAGAGAGATGATGGTGTCTTGGACCAGGATGGCAGTGCTGGAGGTGAAAGAAGTGCTCTTCTCCATATATTGTGAAGATCAAGATAAGAAAATGTGCAATTAGTGTGGATGTGAAGAGGGGGCTGGGGGAAGGAATCAACAACTAGGATGAAATTGCCATTAACTGAATGAGAAGACTGCAAAGAAGAACAGGTCAGAAGGAAGACGAGGCATCTGGGTTGTTCTTTAGGTGCTCTCTCAACAGGTCTCATGGCTTTTCACACCACCTGAATGGGGATGATGCCCATGTTTATATTTCCCTGAACTCTACAGCCATATATACCACTGCCTATTCCACTTCTCCTCTTGCTTGTCAAATTGGTATATCAAGCTTAACTTCTCAAAAACAAAACAAAACAAAACAAAACAAAACTGGACTTAACTGTCCACCCCTTAATTGTTTCCGGTAGTATAATTCAGAAGGTGAGAAAGCACTGTCCACTCACCCACTCACATTTAGGTAACTAACGAAGCTAAAACAGTCTCCATCATTTTCTCTCTTAAATCTCTTGCTCTGTTAATCTTCAGATATATCTTTACTTGGACTCTTCACTCTGAGTACATGTGCTTGAGAGGGATCTGGGTTCTAATCCCAGTTTTGTCAGTTTCAGGACTTAGTGCAGGTCACTCAGTCTCTAGGCCCCAGGTTCTCGTGTATAAAATTAAGAGTTGAGCCAGGTCAGCTGTTTCCTAAATATTTATGATATAGATAGAATGATACTGTTCTGATAGATGTTAATAGGTAATCCACATAAAAAGGATCTAAATAAATTTGAGTAACCCTCCCTACACTTAATGCCCCCCCTTCATAATCAACAAAGTGCCTTAGTACACTGAAGGCTCTGAGCATTCCTGAAGCAAAGAAACCAGCTAAACTTCCTTTTAACCTTGGATTTCACACCCCTACTAGCCCTGGTGGTACAGTGGTTAACAGCTTGGCTGCTAACTAAAAGGTTGACAGTTCAAATTCACCAGCCGCCCCTTGGAAACCCTATGGGGCAGTTCAACTCTGTGCTATAGGGTTGCTATCAGTCAGAATTGACTCGACAGCAACAGGACTAGGCCATAAACCAGTTGCCCTCAAGTCAATTCTGACTCATGGCGACACCATGTGCTGCAGAGCAGAACTGCACTCCAGAGGGTTTTCATGGCTGTGACCTTTCAGAAACACGTCACCAGGCCTTTCTTCCAAGGCATCTCTGGGTGGGTTTAAACTGCCAACTTTTTGGTTAGCAACGAGAGCTTAAGCATTTGCACCAGCCAAGGACTCTGAGGTCACAGAACCCTTTTATTATTGAAATACCTTCTAATATTTCTAACATCTCACAGAATACAGTCCGAACCCAGTCTAGGAAACACTGGCTAATTGACCATTAAGGTCCTTTGAGATCTAATATTCTAAGACTCTGTATCAGAACGTTTCATAGAGAACTTCTAACTAAACTGACATTACACAGGGTCAACAAAGTTTGTTACAAAAAATAGATGAAATGACTTCAGGCTTTAGATGTCTATCCTTTCTCTCCCTTGCTACAGTGAAATAATATCAAGGGAAAGGGTATTGGGAGTATCTGGAAGCGAAGTCAGGGCTAATATCTCCCTCAACATGTTGGGACACTAGGCAAAATCAAAGTAAAAGTGATCAGTTCAAGACTAGACCCCTCGATGGCTCTTGTTTTTCACACAAGAGTAGTTCTACAGCTTGAACTGTTACAACAACTAACACAATCCTGCAGCCATTTATATCTGACACAAATGTTTATTTGTCTAAGCTACTGATTCTGTAAATCAGACTTTATGCAAGCAATAGTTGTAAGCCACTAAACTAGAAAAATAAAGGTTTCCACACTGCAGCAAGGCTAAATTAAAGTTACATCTCTCAAAGCAATATATTCATTGTCCCATTTGTTTCTTTGATCTTCTCTTATTCACATCAAAGTATCTCAAATAAATCTCATATGCTCACAATATCTCTCAGTCACTGAAACTTAATATAAATTAACAGCCTCTTTCTATAGCTTCAGCCTTGCTACAATCAACTATGAGATTTCCCTCTCGAAGTTAAAAAAAAAAAAAATGTAGAAAATAAAATTAGTGTTAAGGACGAGACCCAGACTGACAATGTAGGGGTAAGATTGCTATTTGCTGCATATCCCAAGAAGCAGTGGCTGACTTCCTCATGTGCTCATACACAAGGTACTCAGCTAAGCCCCAGGGCAGGGATTGGTCAAATACTGGCCCATTGGGTCTGATTTTTCTCCCTTAAGGGCAGGCAAAGATGCCAAATGTGTCATTTCACAAGCCCCAAGTGGCAATAGAGAACCAAGGATTTCTTTATGGGGAGGGTGTTTCATGAGACCAGAGAAGTTAGGCCCTCCTGAGACCACCCCTCAGCATCATCCAGGACACTTTAAAGATACAGATTCTGGGCACCATGCAAACTTATTAGATCAAAATACTCTGGCATATCAGATCATATGCATGATCTGGGCCTACTATCCAATTAGTCTGTCACTATTGCAGGTTTTCCTCTTGTAAAATCCGAATGAAACTAAATTTGGAAAAAATGATCTAAAAGTCTTGCTGCATGGAAAATAAGTCTGCCTTATCAAACAGGTCTCTAAAAAGAAGTATCATTAACGACACTGCAAATGGAGAGGGGTGGAAGGAATGATTTGCTAGGAATGGTCAGTGTTATTTGTGAGGAATCTTTTAAATGAACAAATTCAGTAGCAAAAGGCATACATAAGCAGGCCCCATTCATGCAACTTACAAATGCCCCATCCAAAGGAAAAGCAAATCCTGTAATACTCCATTCTTTTGTTGCTGGACCCACCCTAAACCCTCAACTACACCTTCTGTATCAGCTGTAGTATGCCACCTTCTCCTGTAGAGAGCACTATTTGTTGTTGTTAGTTACCGTCCAGCCAATTCCAACTCATGACGACCCCACGTGTGCTGAGTAGAACTGCTCCATAGGGTTTCCAAGGCTGTGACCTTTCAGAAGCAGATCACCAGGCTTGTCTTCCGAGATGCCTCTGGGTGGGTTCGAACTGCCAACCTTTCAGCTATTAGATGATCACTTAACCATTTGTTCCACCCAGGAACTTCATAGTGCTCTTTGGGTAGTCCCGGGTGGCACAAATGTTTAAGCATTCAGGGTTTATGGGGCCAGACAAGACATTATTATGATATCAATTAGTCCAGCCATGACAGCTGACCTAGGATGCCAACCACCATTTCCAATATGGTTTTCCTAGGGCTGAAATGTTATAGACCAACCAACTTCCAAATCAATTTTTAAAATACAACTTATTTTTAAGACTGGGGATATTAATTTTAATTGAAAACTGATATGAAAAAGAGCCATTTGGAAAACCTTCTGAATAACTTCTGCAAGTTAGAATCCGTTCATATAAAGGAACAAGAGTATTTGAGATGACTTTTTTCTGTATTATTATAACATTCAGAGATGGTTAACAGTGTTATCTCCATGCTCTAGACACTGTGCAAATGCAAAGTTGATGAGTTTCACAAAGTGGGGCTTGAGGCCTGGCCTTAATTCTCTATTTTCCTCTAAAAGGTTTGCATGACATCATTGTCTAATTTTACATTGAAAATGCCCCGGTCTCTATTTCTAGCACTGACCTGAGCTCCATTTCTACATTTCTAACCATCTACTATGTATCTCCACTTACAAGATCACGTCAGATCATCCTCTTCAAAATTCACTGAATCATCTATCCCAAAATTGACTTCTTTCCCTACCCTCCTAAATCCACAGCTTTGCCATGGTAGTTCATTCTCCCAAATTACTTTAACTTTTTCACTGAGGTAAAATTCACATAATATAAAATTAACCTTTTAAATTCTACAGTTCAGTGGCATTCAGTACATTTAGTATATCCATTGACATTTGGTACTCTTGGTAGCATCACCTCTATTTAGTTCCAAACATTTTCATCACCCCAAAAAGAAACTCTGTACCCATTAAGTAGTCACTGTTCCTTCCCTACCCGCCAGCCTCTCAACGACCACCAGTCTGCTTTCTGCCCCTATGGTTTTACATATTCTGGGTACTTCATATAAATGAAATCATACAATATATGACCTTTGTGTCTGACTTCTTTCACTTATAAATCACTAATTTTAAGTTATTAGAATCTTCTCTCACATTTACCACAAAAATCGAAACTACTGTCAAGTCCTGCTATTTCTTACTTCAAAATGTCTCTGAATCTCTCAATTGCTATATCATCACCCTAGTCTAACACCTCCTCATTTCCTGCTGGAATCTTTGACCCAATTTAACTCTGTCTATCCGAAGCCCACTAGCTCATTGATCTAATCCCAAACTACAATGTAAACTCTGGGAGAAGAGACTCCATATCTTTACTTCCGTAGATTACTTGAAGCACATACTACATACAACAAATAATAAATGATTGTTTTATTGACTGAGTCTCATATAATACGCCTTTCACCAAGTTACCTTCCTGGACCAAGAATTTACAATGGCTCTTAGTTATCTATTACGTGAAATACATTTTCTTTTATTCATAATTTATGTCACCCCTGCTTCTAACTCCTCACTACTACTCAATATGTGAAGCCCTGGTGGCACACTGGTTAAGAACTACAGCAAGCCATGGCTGCTAACCAAAAGGTTGGTAGTTCAAATCCCCCAGTCACTCCTTGGAAACCCTATAGGGCAGTTCTACTTTGTCTATAGGGTCACTATGAGTTGGAATCAACTTGAAGGCAACAGGCTACTCAATATGCACTCTCTTTGACAATACTTTTCTCTCCTTCGTGCACCGGTTCAGAATGCTACCTCCACTGGAGTTGCCCTATCTTTTCTCCCTTTCTGCCAATCAAATTCCACCCAATCTTCAAATTAAATATGAAATTCTATTAGAATTATAGAATAATATAAATAAGCTCAGTGGTTCTCAAAGTGTGATGCTTAGACCAGTTGCTACAGCATCACCTGGCAACTCATTAGAAAACTTCTCAGGCCCCGCCACAGACCTACTGAATCAAAAACTCAGGGATGGGGCCCAGCAATTTGTGTTTTAACAAGCCTCCAGGTGATTCTAATGCAGCTAGATATTGCCCAAGCACATTACTTTACAGGCCAGGAAACCAAGGTGTAAAGACAGATTAAAACACATGATTTGTCTAAGATTAAGAGCCAAGACTAGAGTCCAGGTTTCCTTACTCACTGTACCATTCTTTCCCACTCCAACATAAGATAGGAATTTCTACAGCACTTTCAGTTCCTATACATTCTTTAAGGAGCCCTGGTGTATCAATAATAAGTGCTTGGCTGCTAAACGAAAGGTCGGGGGTTTGAACCCACCTGCTTCGCCATGGGACAAAGATGTGACAATCTGCTTTCATGAAGATTACAGCCTTGGAAACACTTTGGTCCAGTTCCACTCTGTCCAATAGGGTCACTCTGAGTCAGAAAAAACTCAACTGCACATAACATCATACTTTTCTTCAGCACAATGATACTTTACTGTTCAGTGATTTTAATCTTGGTTTGTCCAATTATGATGTAAATCTTTGCTCACAAATAATTAACATACTTTGAAAACCAAATTCTATTTAGGGCTTTGTAGATTATTGGGCTCACAGCTGATAATATTAACAGATTATAAATAGTAACACTTGATGTTAAAGAAATCATAGCCATCTTTCATGATTAAAAAATTTTTTTAACTTTCCTAGAAAAGTAACGTTTATAGTAAATTACATGAAGTTCTACAACAAGTTAATGGTAACTGTTTAAAGTCTTCATAATCGTTCCAGTGCAAACTCTTGCTAAAGATTTACCACCATACGTTAATTTATTCAACAAATTATTAATGACCTCCTACTTAGGGTGAGGGGCACTGCTGGCACAGTTGCTAAGCATTTGGCTGCTAATCAAAAGGTCAGCAGTTTGAATCCACCGGCTTGCTCCTTGGAAACCCCATGGATCAGCTCTACTCTGTCCTACTGAGTCGCTATGAGTCGGAATTGACTCAACGGCAACGGGTTTGGTTTTGGTTACTAAGGGTGAAGTTCTATATTAGGGGTCAAATGGGATGAATAAAAGAATAATAAAATAGTTTCTGGGATCAAGAGGTATATAATAATAGCTAACATCTACTAAATCCTTAATATGTACTATGCTAATGCATTACGTGCATTTAATCGCTTTAATAGCTCTCTGAAGTATGTTATGTTTTTATCCCAATTTTACAGAAATTACAGTAAACAAAGGCTTAGAAAGGTTAAGCAGGTAACTCACATTTTTTAAACACAATAAAACTGTATTTATATTTGTGGTTCAAATATTACAATACATCATATACAATAGTCCAAAATAAGCATTTCATGCCAAGTGACACAAATATGAATAGTAAGCAAAAAACAAACAAAAAATCAATATGTACACTAGTTATTTCCTTAATAATAACAAATACTCAACTCTGAACTGGGACAATTCCACAATATAAAGATGCAGTGTACCTTTTAATTCATATAACCATCCTTTGCTATATCTTTGCTATTCAATAGGTTCTTGTGTCGATTGTGATATACATGTGGAACAAAAAAAGAGTGCAGTGCTTTGTATTCTTAATGAGGCATTGTTGATAAATCAGTGAACGTGGGTTGTGAAACTTTCTTTCATTAAATCTTCTGAGAAGGCTGAGCTAACATGGCGCCCTAGACAGACGCATCAAGCACCCCTCTGCAGCAAAGACCAAAAAAATTAAAAAAGAAAAAACAGATATAAACATTAATCCTGGAAGCTTAAGCATCAAATGAAGGGATAAAGAACTAGCTCAATAATAAAACAAAGCTAAAAGACTTTAAACAGGGAAAGAGAGATGTCATTTTGTAAATGATGACTTCATCAAAGCAATAAAAAGGGGAATAAACAGTGTAGGTTTAAAACTTTCAAATGGAGAAGAAGTCAAGGGGATACCAAGTAATAAAAGACTAGTTCAAACTTAGGAAGAAATGGTTAATTTCTTCTTTTTTTTAAATTGTGATTTAGGTGAAGGTTTACAAAGCAAATTAGTTTCTCACTAAACAATTAATACACATAATGTTTGTGACACTCGTTGCCAACCCTGTGACGTGTCAAGCACTCTCCCCTTCTCGACTTTGGGTTCCCTATTTCCATTCATCCAGCTTTCCCGTCCCCTCCTGCCTTTGCGTCCTTGCTCCTGGGCTCGTGTGCCTAATTAGTCTCGTATACATGCTTGAGCTACGTGTATTATTGTTTGTTTTATGGGCCTTTGGCTGAAGGGTGAACCGCAAGAGTGACTTAAGTACTGAATTTAAAGGGTGTCCAGGGGCCATACTCTAGGGTTTCTCCAGTCTCTGTCACTTCAGTAAGTCTGGTCTTTTTTTGTGAGTTTGAATTTTGTACTACATTTTTCTCCAGCTCTGTCCGGGACCCTCTACTGTGATCCCTATCAAACAGTCTGTGGTGGTAGCTGGGCACCATCTAGTTATGCTGAACTCAGACTGGTGGAGGCTGTGGTAGTTGTGTTACATCACTCCTAGATAAGGTAAATTTCAAGGTAACCACAAAGAAAGTTAACAAACCTATTCATCAGAATAAAAAAGAAGAAAAATATAAAATCTCAGTAAACATAAAATCTATAATAATGAAAGAAAAAAAATCCACCAACAAAAAGAATACAGCACAGGAAGGTAAGAGGAATAAAGAAAATGTCAGCACCACAAAAAAAAAAAGGACACCAATATGACAGCAAAAAACTCGTATCTATCAATAATCACACTGAATGTAAATGGCTTAAAAGCACCTATAAAGAGACAGAGAGTGGCAGAATGGATAAAAAAGCATGGCCCATCAATATGCTGGCTACAAGAGACACACCTTAGACCCAAAGACATAAATATATTAAAAAATCAAAGAATGGAAAAAAATATATCAAGCAAACAATAACCAAAAAAAGGCAGGAGTGGCAATACTAATTTCAGATAAAATAGAATTTAAGGCAAAATCAACCAAAAAAGACAAGGAAGGACATGATATAATGATTAAAGGAACAATCCACCAAGAAGATATAACCTTAATAAATATCTACACACGCACCGACAAGGTTCCAAAATACATCAAAACAAACAAAAAACACCTCTAATAGCACTGAAAAGAGAAATTTACAGTTCCACAGCAATAGTAGGAGACTTCAACACACCACTCTACGTAAAGCACAGAACATCTAGAAAGAAACTCAACAAAGATACAGAAGATCTAAAGGCCAAAATCAACCAACTTGACCTCATACACATATATAGTACACTTTACCCAAAAGCAACAAAGTATACATTCTTTCCCATATACATGGAACATTTGCCAGAATAGCCAACATTTTAAAACATAAAGCAACCCTCAATAAAATACAAAACATCGAAATAACACAAAACATTCTCTCTGATCACAGCACCATTAAAGCAGAAATCACTAACAGGAAGAGCAAGAAAAAAAAATCAAACACATGAAAACTGAATATCTTCCTTAAAAAAACTGAAGAAGAAATCAAAGAGGGAATAAAAAAATTCCTAGAATTAAATGAGAATGAAAACACATCATACCAAAACATATGGGACACAGCAAAAGCAATGCTCAGAGGTCAATTTATAGCAATAAACGTACACATCAAAAAAGAACAGGCCAAAACCAAAACAATAGCCCTACGCCTCGAACAAATAGAAGGAGAACAACAAAACAAACCCACAGGCACCAGAAAGAAAGGAAATAATAAAGACTAGAGCAAAAATAAATGAAATAGAGAATAGAAAAACAATAGAAAGAATCAACAAGGCCAAAAGTCGGTTCTTTGAAAAGATCAACAAAATCGACAAACCATTGGCCAAACTGACAAAAGAAAAACAGCAGAGGAAGCAAATAACCTAAATGAGAAATAAGATGAGGGACATTTCAACAGACCCACCTAAAATAAAAAGGATCATAACAGGTAACTACGAAAAACTGTACTACAACAAATTTGAGAACTTATAAGAAACAAACAAATTTCTGGAAACACACTACCTATCTAAACTAACACAAGCTGAGATAGAAAATTGGAACAGATACATAACAAGAGAAGAGATTAAAGAGGTAGGAAAAAAAAAAAAAAAATCCCAACCAAAAAAAGCCCTGGCCTGACAGCTTCACTGGAGAATTCCACCAAACATTCAGCTGAGAGCTCACACCAGTACTATTCAAACTATTTCAGAGCATACAGAGGGAAAGAATACTCCCATATTCATTCTATGAAGTCAATACAACCCTGATACCAAAGTCATGCAATGAACCTTCCCAAAAAAAAAAAATTATAGACCAATATCTCTCATGAGTACAGATGCAAAAGTTCTCAACAAAATTCTAGCCAACAGAATTCAGCATTGTATCAAAAAAAAAAAAAAAAAAAACACTGAAACCAAATGGGATTCATACCACATATGCAAAGATGGTTCAACATTAGAAAATCAATCAACGTAATCCACCACATAAATAGAACAAAAGAATCACATGATCATCCTAAGCGATGCAGAAAAGGCATTTGATTAAATCCAACACTCATTCTTGATAAAAACTCTCAATAAAATAGGAAAAGAAGGGAAATTCCTCAATATAATAAAAGGCACCTATATAAAACCAACCGTCAACATCATTCTCAGTGGAGAGATGTTGAAAGCATTTCCCTGAGAACCAGAACAAGACAAGGAGGCCCTTTACCATCACTCCTATTTAACATTGTGCTGGTTGTCCTAGCTAGAGCAGTAAGACAAGAAAAAGAAATAAAGGGCATCCAACTTAGAAAGGAAGAAGTAAAACTATGCTTATTCATAGGTGATATGTTCCTTTATGTACAGAACACCAAAGATTCCACAAAAAAACCCCTGGAACAGAAAGAAAGATTCAGTAGAGCAGCAGGATACAAGATCAATCTACAAAAATAAGTTGGATCCCAATACATCAACAAAGAGAACTCCAAAAAAGGATATCAGGAAAACAATACTATTTATAATGGCCCCCCAAAAGATAAAATACTTAGGAATAAATCTAACCAGGGATGTAAAAGACCTATACAAAGAAAACTACAAAATACTACTACAAGAAACCAAAAGAGACCTATATAAATGGAAAAACATACCATGCTCAAGGATAGGAAGACTCAACATTGTGAAAATGTTAATCCTACCCAAAGCGATCAACAGATATAACTCAATCCGGATGCAAAAACCAACGGCATACTTTAATAAGATGTAAAAACTAACCACCAACTTTATACGGAAAGGAAACAGGCCCTGGATAAGCAAAGCATTACTGAAGAAAAATAACAAAGTAGGAAGCTTTCTCACATTACCTGATCCCAGAACCTAGTATACAGCCACGCAGCAGTCAAAACAGCCTGGTACTGGTACAATGACAGACACATACACCAATGGAACAGAACTGAGAACCCAGGTGTAAATTCATCCACCTATGGTCAGTTGATCTTTGATAAAGGAACAAAGTCTACTAAATCGGGAGAAGATAGTCTTTTTAACAAATAGTGCTACCAAAACTGGGTGTACGTCTTTAAAAAATTAAACAAGACCCAAACCTCACACCATACATAAAAACTAACTCAAAATGGATCAAAATCTAAATATGAAACCTAAAATGATAAAGATCATGGAAAAAATAGGGACAATGCTAGAGGCCCTAACACATGGCATGAATACAACGCAAACCATAACTAACAGTGCACAAACACCAGAAGGTAAACTAGATAACTGGCAGCTCCTAAAAATTAAACATTTATGGTTATCAAAAGATTTTACCAAAAGAGTAAAAAAAGAACCTACAGACTGGGAAAAAAGTTTTGGCAATGACCTATTCGACAGTGGTCTAATCTGTAAAATCTACAGAACACTTCAACACCTCAACAACAAAAAGAAAAATAATCCAATTTAAAAATGGGCAAAGGATACTAACAGACACTTCACCAAAGAAGACATTCAGATGGTTAACAGACACATGAGAAAATGCTCGTAATCATTAGCCATTAGGGAAATGCAAATCAAAACTACAATGAGACATTACTGACACTAATCAAAAAAACAGAAAATAATAAATGTTGGAGAGGTTGCAGGGAGACTGGAACTCTTATGCACTGCTGGTGGGAATGTAAAATAGTACAACCGCTACGGAAAACAATATGGCACCTCCTTAAAAAGCTAGAAATAGAAATACTATAAGATCCAGCAATCCCACCCCTAGGAACATACCCTAGAGAAATAATAGCTGTGACACAAATAGACATATGCACACCCATGTTCATTGCACCACTAACCGCAATGGCAAAAGGAAGGAAATACCCTAAGTACCCATCAAGAGATGAATGGATAAACAAATTATGGTATATATACAAATTGGAATACTACACAAAGATAAAGAACACTGATGAATCCACAAAACATTATCACAACATGGATGAATCTAGAGAACATTATACTGAGTGAAATAACTCAATCACAAAAGGACAAATATTGCATCAGACCACTATTACAAAAACTCAAGAAAAGGTTTACATACAGAAAAAAACAATCTTTGATGGTTACAGGGGAGGGGAGAGGGAGGGAAGGCAAGTCACTAATAGCAGACAAATTAACATTGGTGAATGGAAAGACAACACAAAATATGGTGGAAGGCAGCACAACTTGACCAAGGAAAAGTCATAGAAGCTTCCTTGATACATCCAACAGCTTGAGGGACACGTTACTGGGGCTGAGGGTTGGAGGCCATGGTCTCGGGGGACATCTAGGTCAACTGGCATAACATAGTTCATAAAGAAAATGTTCTACATCCTACTTTGGTGAGTAGCATCTGGGATCTTAAAAGCTTGCAAGCGACCATCTAAGATGTATCTATTGGTCCCATTCTGTCTGGAGCAAAGAAGAATAAAGAAAACCAAAGACATAAGGAAAATATTACTCCAAAGGAATACTGGGCCACATAAACCACAGCCTCCTCCACCCTGAGCCCAGAAGAACTAGACGATGACCGGCTACCACTGACCACTCTGACAGCGATCAAAACAGAGGATTCAGGACAGAGTGGAAGGAAAACGTAGACCAAAATTCATATTCACAAAGAAAGATCAGGCCTATTGGTCTGAGAGAGACTGGAAGAACCCTCAAGACTATGCCTGCCCAGATCCCCTGCTAACTCAGAACTGAAGCCACTCCTGAAGTCCACCATTCAGCCAAAGATTAGACAGGCCTACAAAACAAACTGGAAAATTGGAAATTGTCAAAAATGAAATGGAATGCATAAACATCAATATCACAGGCATTAGTGAGCTGAAATAGACTGGTATTTGCCATTGGCCATTTTGATTCAATCATAAGGTCTGCTATGCCAGGAATGACAACTTGAAGAGGAACGGCATTGCATTCATCCTCAAAAAGAACATTTCAAGATCTATCCTGAGCCTGGGAGCGGCCATCTAAGATACTCCACTGGTCTCATCCCTTCGGGAGCAAGGGAGAATGAAGAGAACAGGATACAAAGAAAAGATTAGTCCAAAGGACTAACTGTCCACAGCTACCAAGGCCTCCACCGGACTGAGTCCAGTGCAGCTAGATGGTGCCCGGCTACCACCACTGACTGCTCCAACCAGGATCACAACTCAGTTCTGGACAGAGCTGGAGAAGGATGTAGAGCATAATTCTAACTCACAAAAAAAAAGACCAGATTTACTGGCCTAAAGGAGACTGGAGAAACCTCAAGAGTATGGCCCCCAGACACCCTTTTAGCTCAGTGGTAAAGTTACCTCCGAGGTTCACTGTTCAGCCAAGGAGTGGATACCCCCATAAAACCAAATGAGACTAACGAGGCACAGGAGTCCAGTGACAAGGGCCAGAAGGCAGAAGGGGACAAGGAAGCTGGTGATAGGGAACACAAGATTGAGTAAGGATATTGTTGATGTGTTGTGAGATTGTTAACCATTGTCATAGGGCAACATTTGTAGTAACTGTTAAATGAGAAACTATTTTGTTCTGTAAGCCTTCATCTTAAGTGAGAATAAAAGCACAATTGGAAGAACGTAGTCAATGTCACTGAACTGTGTATGTAGAAATTTTTAAATGGTGTATCTTTGGTTATGTGTATTTTCACCAAAAAAAAAAAAAAAAAAGGTTGAGAATTTAGAGGGTTAATATGTTGTGGGGTTGTTAACCAATGTCATAAAACAACATGCATACTACTGTTTCATGAGAAACTATTTGTTCTGTAAGCCTTCACCTGAAGTACA
This sequence comes from Dugong dugon, assembly GCA_030035585.1. Lineage (NCBI taxonomy): Eukaryota > Metazoa > Chordata > Mammalia > Sirenia > Dugongidae > Dugong > Dugong dugon. The sequence goes on along the minus strand of CM057476.1, from coordinate 24,705,151 downwards.
ATTAAAAAAGATCTATCCTGAAGTACAATGCTGTCAGTGACAGAATAATATTTGTACACCCACAAGGAAGACCACTTAATACAACTACTATTCAAATTTACTCACCAACCTCTAAGACCAAAGATGAAGAAATTGAAGATTTTTACAACTTCTGCAGTCTGAAATTGATCGAACATACAATCAGGAGGCATTGATAATTACTGGTGACTGGAATGTAGAAGTTGGAAACAAAGAAGGATTGGTAGTTGGAAAATATGGCCTTGGTGATAGAAATGATGCCAGAGATTGCATAATAGAATTTTCCAAGATCATGACATCTTCATTGCAAATACCCTTTTTCAACAACATAAACAGTGACTATACATGTGGACCTCGCCAGATGGAATACACAGGAATCAAATCAACTACATCTGTGGAAAGAGATGATGAAAAATCTCATTATCATCAGTCAGAACAAGGACAGGGGCCAACTGCAGAACAGACCATCAATTGCTCATGTGTAAGTTCAAGTTGAAGCCGAACAAAATTCGAACAAGTCCATGAGAGCCAAAGAATGACCTTGAGTATATCCCACCTGAATTTAGAGACCATCTCAAGAATAGATTTGACACATTGAACACTAATGACCGAAGACCGGACAGATTGTAAGATGACATCAAGGACATCTATATGAAGAAAGCAAAAGGTCATTAAATACAGAAGAAAGAAAGAAAAGACCAAAATGGATGTCAGAAGAGACTCTAAAACTTGCTCTTGAGGGTCAAGTAGCTAAAGCGAATGGCAGAAACAATGAAGTAAATGAGCTGAACAGAAAATTTCAAAGGGTGACCCGAGAAGAAAAAGTATTATACTGACATGTGCGAAGATCTGGAGATAGAAAACCAAAAGGGAAGAACACTCTCAGCATTTCTCAAGCTGAAAGAAATGAAGAACAAATTCAATCCTCAAGATGCAATATCGGAGGATTCTACAGGGAAAATATAAAATGATGCTGGAAGCAGCAAAAGAAAATGGAAGGAATACACAGAGTCACTATATCAAAAAGAATTAGTCAACATTTAACCATGTCAGGAGGTAGCATTTGATCAGGAACCGACGGTACTGAAGGACAAAGTCCAAGCTGCACTGAAGGCACTGGCGAAAAACAAGGCTCCAGGAATTGACAGAACGCCAATTGAGATGTTTCAACAAACGGATGCAGCATTACAAGTGCTCACTCATCTATGCCAAGAAATCTGGATGACAGCTACTTGGTCAACTGACTGGAAGAGATCCATATTTATGACTATTCCCAAGAAAGGTGATCCAACTGAGTGAGGAAATTATTGAACAATATCATTAATATCACACACAAGTAAAATTTTGCTGAAGATCATTCAAAAGTGGGTGCAGCAGTACATCAACATGGAACTGCCAGAAATTCAAGCTGGATTCAGAAGATGTGGAACCCGGGATATCATTGCTGATGTCAGGTGGATCCTGGCTGAAAGCAGAGAATACCAGAAAGATGTTTACCTGTGTTTTATTGACTCGCAAAGGCATTTGACTGTGTGGATCATAACAAATTATGGATAACATTGCAAAGACTGGGAATTCCAGACATTTAATTGTGCTCATGAGGAGCCTGTACATTGATCAAGAGGCAGTCGTTCGAATAGAACAAGGGGATACTGTGTGGTGTAAAGTCAGGAAAGGTGTGCATCAGGGTTGTATCCTTTCACCATGCTTATTCAATTTGTATGCTGAGCAAATAATCCGAGAAGCTGGACTATATGAAGAAGAAGAGGGCATCAGAATTTGACTGATTAACAACCTGCGTTATGCAGATGACACAACCTTGCTTGCTGAAAGGGAAGAGGACTTGAAGAACTTACTAATGAAGATCAAAGACCACAGCCTTCAGTATGGATTACACCTCAACATAAAGAAAATAAAAATCCTCACAACTGGACAAACAGGCAACATCATGATAAATGGAGAAAAGATTCAAGTTGTCAAGGATTTCATTTTACTTGGGTCCACAATCAACACCCATGGAAGCAGCAGTTAAGAAATCAAAAGATGCATTGTATTGGGCAAATCTGCTGCAAAAGACCTCTTTAAAGTGTTGAAAAACAAAGATGTCACCTTGAAGACTAAGGTGCCCCTGACCCAAGCCATGGTATTTTCAATTGCATCATAGGCATGTGAAAGCCGGATGATGAATAAGGAAGACGGAAGAATTGACGCCTTTGAATTGTGGTGTTGGCGAAGAATACTGAATGTACTATGGACTGCTAAAAGAGTGAACAAGTCTGTCCTGGAAGAAGTACAACCAGAATGCTCCTTAGAAGCAAAGATTGAGAGACCATGTCTCACATACTTTGGACATGTTATCAAAAGGGATCAGTTCCTGGAGAAGGACATCATGCTTAGTAGAGGGTCAGCGAAAAAGAGGAAGACCCTCAGTGAGATGGGCTGACAAACTGGCTGCAACAATGGGCTCAAGTATAACAACGACTGTGAGATGGCGCAGGACCCGGGAGTGTTTCGTTCTGTTGTACATAGTAGGGTCACTGTGAGTCGGAACCGACTCGACGGGTACCTAACAACTACATAAAACAAACAATAACACACGTGAGAAAGGTGCTTATTAGTTCAATCAAGTATATGAGACCAAATGGGCAACACCTGCCCAAAAAAGCAAATACAAGAAGACAGGAAGGAATAGGCAAATTGGATGAATGGACACAGAAAACCCAGGGTAGAAAGGGAAAGGGGGAGAGTGCTGACACATTTCGGGGATTGCAACCAATGCCACAAAAACAATCTGCGTATAAATTTTTGAATGAAAAACTAATCTGCACTGTAAACTTTCACCTATAACACAGCAAAAATTTTTTTAAAAATTTTTTGAGTAGTCCACCTTGCAAAGGATCATGTTGATGCAGCATTTAGGGAAGGCTGATCAGAGAGGAGGCAGCATGATCTAAGCCCTGATCTCAGGACAAAAGAAGTAGAAAGTTAATCAGGCTAGGAGATAGGATCAAGAAGCAGAGAGATTGTATATGATAGTGGAATGGCCAGGGCTAATGAGTTTAAACTTTGATTTGTGGGTGATATAAGTTATTTATGAGTTTGAAACAGGGAAATGTATTCAGACTTGCACTTTGAAATTCTACTCTGAAGTCTCAGGAACAACGAAGCCAAAAGGAGAAAGTGAGGAGGCATAAAGGCCAATTCAGAAGCTGTTGTCATGGTCAGGCCTCTTGCATCATTTGTGGAACAACATGAAACATAAATAAAATATTTAAAATGCATTAAGAAAATGATGAGGGTCTCCATGGTGAAGGTTCTGGGTGGGAGAAAAAAAATGTTCAAAAGACATATATACAGATATATATACCTATATATATAGAGAGAGAGATGTAATAGAGTCCCAGAGTGGTGCAAATGGTTATCACATATGGCTGCTAACCAAAAGATCGGAGGTTCAAGTCCACCAAGACACGCCTTGGGAAAAAAACCTGGCAATCTACTTCTGAAAAAATCAGCCACTGAAAACTCTATGGAACATAACTCTACTCTGACACACATGGGGCTGTTATGAGTCAGAATCAATTTGATGGCCAACAGGTTGTGTGTGTATATGTGTACATGTATATATATATGTATGTATGTATGTATATATATATAAACCAAACCCGTTGTCATCAAGTTGATTCTGACTCATAGTGACCCAATAGGACAGAGTACAACTGCCCCATAGGATTTCCAAGGAGCAGCTGGTGGATTTGAATTGCCAATCTTTTGGTTAGCAGCTGAGCTCTTAACCACTGTGCCACCAGGGCTCCATAAATATATGTATATATACATATACATATGTATGTGTACATATATATATATTAACCAATGTTGTAAACGAGAAATGTTGGATAACGGACACTTGGCAAGAGAGGAGTAGGTATATATGTATATATATGTATGAATGTATAAACATACTTAAGGTGTGATATACTCAAGGTCATACTTTGAGTCTCATGGACTTGTTCTAATTTTCTTCAGCTTCAACTTGAACTTGCATATGAGCAATTGACGGTCTGTTGTACAGACCTTGTTCTGACTGATGATATTGAGCTTTTCCACCATCTCTTTCTACAGATGTAGTTGATTTGATTCCTATGTATTCCACCTGGTGAGGTCCACATGTATAGTCACCATTTATGTTGCTGAAAAAAAAGGTATATACAACGAAGAAGTTGTTGGTCTTGCAAAATTCCATCATGCAATCTCCAGCATCATTTCTATCACCAAGGCTGTATTTTCCAACTACCAATCCTTCTTCATTTCCAACTTTCGCATTCCAATCACTAGAAATTATCAACGTGTCCTGATTGTATGTTCGATCAATTTCAGACAGCCGAAGTTGTAAAAATCTTCAGTTTCTTCATCTTTGGCCTTAGTGATTGGTGCATAAATTTGAATAGTAGTCGTATTAACTGGTCTTCCTTGTAGGCATATGGATATTATCTTATCACTGACAGCAGTGTACTTCAGGACAGATCTTGAAATGTTCTTTTTGACAATGAATGTGATGCTATTCTACTTCAATTTGTCATTCCCCAGCATAGTAGACCATATGATTGTTTGATTGAAAATGGCCAATACCAGTCCATTTCAGCTCACTAATGCCTAGGATATCGATGTTTATGTGTTCCATTTCATTTTTTACTATTTCCAATTTTCCTAGATTCATACTTCGTACATTCCATGTTCCAATTATTAATGGATGTTTGCAGCTGTTTCTTCTCATTTTGAGTCATGCCGCATCAGTAAATGAAGGTCCCAAAAGCTTGACTCCATTCATGTCATTAAGGTCGACTCTACTTTGAGGCACCAGCTTTTCCCCAGTTGTCTTTTGAGTGTCTTCCAACCTGAGGGGCACATCTTCCAGCACTTTATCAGACAATGTTCCACTGCTATTCATGAGGTTTTCACTGGCTAATTTTTTTCAGAAATAGACTGCCAGGTCCTTCTTCCAAGTCTGTCTTAGTCTGGAAGCTCAGCTGAAACCTGTCCACCTTTGGTGACCCTGCTGGTATTTGAATACCAGTGGCACAGTTTCCAGCATCACCGCAACATGCAAGCCCCCACAATACAACAAACTGACAAATATATATATATATATATATATATATATATATATATATATATATATATATATATATACACACACACACAGATACGTATGTACCTAGTCCTCCCCTGCCAACTGTCTCATTATCTGAAATTTCTCATTTACGACAATAGTACAAAATCTACTGTTCAACTATTTTGCGCATTAGCGATGTACATCTGGCAGTAACAAACACCGAGGTGCTCCCTGGTAGCCCCGCATGTCCTGCTGCATATCCCTCTGGTAACTATGGGTATAATAAACTTAACTTTTCAGAGTCTCCCTGACTCATCTTTCCTGTGATGCCTCTGATTTGCCATCCTACACTCATGGCACCTCCACTGGTGCAAGCAGTCAATGGCTAAAATTTCTGTTTGTCTCTGACAGCTCAAGTTTGCCAATTCCCCACCTCTGATTTGCTGGGAGACAGGATTTTTGCCTAGTAATGGACGGCTCTCACTTGTCATTGGCCACGGTGCCGGGAGCCTGCTCCTGAGAGTTGGCCCAGGAGATATGACCTCCAACTCCACAGCCTGCAATCATAGCAGTTCCTGTGGCTACTGCTTTGGCCAGAGTCCTATTCAGATGTCTGCAGGAGTAGGGGGTCGGGGCTAGTGTAGAGGGTAGAAGGTGTCCCATGGGAGTGACTGGGCACTGCCCAGTGCCAGCTAGTTTTGTACAGCTGAGGAAAGAGTCCTTCCTTGGAGTAAACTTTGGAAAAGTGGGTGCCCACAGTGGGGCTCCTGTCAGGCAGGGACCTTCAGAAGTATAGTGACAGGTAGTGGGACCAAGGTACTTCTGTTAAGTGGGGGTACATGGGGACAGGTTAAGGCTGGGGTTTGGAACTGAATTTTAAACCTAGGGTACATGGGGACAGCTTAAAGCTGGGGTTTGGAACCTGAATTTTAAACCTAACGATAGCATCTAGGGTTGAGCAGACAGGGGTCTCCATGGTTTTCTAATGTCCTCCTTGGGCTCAGGATACTAATGGGAATGTTTACACCAGTAGAAACCTTGGAAATTGGTGGGGAGGGGGCAGTTAGGGCAGGAAGCAATGGGCATGGGAATAAAAGGAAGGTGGGGTCCTTGGGAATGCCTCAGCAGAGGGGACAAGAGATCCAGACAGTCTTTTAAAACTGCATTTTTGCATAATGCAAATTTTCACATAACTATCTCGTCTTTGGAAATTAACCATGTCGATAAGTGAGGAGTGGGTGTATCTACATATGTATATATATGTACACACATTTAGACATTTATGTTGTTGTTGTTAGTTTCTGTGGAGTCAATTCTGATTCATGGTGACCCCATGTGTGCAAAGTAGAACCGCTCCATAAGGTTTTCAAGGCTGTGATCTTTTGGAAGGAGATTGTCAGGCCTTTCTTTTGAGGTGCCTCTGGATGGGTACGAACCTCCAATCTTTTGGCTAGTAGTTGAGCGCTTAACTGTTTGCACCATCCAAAGACTCTTTATACATTTATATATTTATATCTATATAAATATTTTTCTATTTCCTTCTATCAATTTCCATCAGATTGGATAGGGCCTGATGACTGCCTTGGATGTGGAGAATGTGAGAGATTAGCATGCTGCCAGGTGATGAAGAGCTTGCATTTAAATCTGATGAACTGAAGGCGCTTGTGACATACATTGGCAGAATTACATGGAAAAAAGTCTGAAATATAGGTTTGAAGCTTAACAGCAAGTTCTGAAGATATATCTCTACTGATTTCTATGTGATACCTCATTTTCCCTCACAGACAACAGTACTAAGCATTAGGTTGAGCCACATGAAACTGTTGATATTCAATCTTTTTTGACCTACAAAAGTGGCAATTTCAACAAGATATTCTACTTTATCCACGAGCACTTTTCAAAAAGATAATATGTAAATACATAAGTATTTCTAAAATAGAATCTTCAAAAGCTATTTCATAAATAGCGTAGGAGAAATAAAGTGATTAACATACATTTATGTATCATGTTATTATTTTTTTAAATGGGGTTTGGTGAAACTATAAGTATTTAGCAACTTGAACAAATTACACAATTAATGGAACCGTAAGATCGATGGGTTGCTTGATTTGTAATTCCAGGCAATGTCTTATGTGGGGTCATACATAGCATCCATCCATCCATGATTTTCTGCCTATGTGAGGAATTAGTAGCTGTAATTTTTCAAAGATAGCTTATCAGTGCTTATTAATTCACTGCTGCCTAATAAGTCTTTGTAGAGGAAGAAAATGAGAAGAGGCAAATACCAGGTCACTTGCTGAAATGTACTCCTATGTAAAACTTGCTGCTTTGATAAGTTCTAGATAGTGATGAGCACTCACTAACCCTCCACCAATCACAGGAATGGAGAGATAAGAAGCTGAGGAAGCTGTTCAGGCGTTCTTTAAGATATTCTCAGAAATGTTCTAAAACATAGTATATCTCAGGAGTCACATCTTAAGTTAATAATCAGATTTAAACTTTGGAAGAAAAAGAATTCTGGGAAGACTGTGGTGTGAGAAGGTCTAAGATTCTGACCCGCACCACATGAATACCTAGAAAAGCAGCTAGAAGTCTGTACTCAGCCCTGTCAGAACTCTGAAATTGTGAGCAAATAATCTCAGCAAGGAGCTACAAACTGAATCAAGACAAGGATGAATGTCATATGGTAGGAAAAGCACTTCTTCTTCCACTGTCCCCACTCCTTACCCTCCTATCATGGTACATAGACAGCTGCATCAGAGCCACAGCTGCACCGCCCACCCCAGCTAACACACAGCTTTCCTGTACACTGGGAAGTTCCCCAATTTTTATCTCCAAAATAAATAGGATAGATCTTGCTAGTGGACTGATCAGGGTGTATATTCTGACCAGTCTGAAGGCAGCCTGAAAAACCAAAACCTCAGTGTGGCTGGAATTGGAGTCCTCACAGAGCATGGAAGGGAGCAGTAACCAAGGACTGAGGGCTATAATCACTTGAGGGTGGATTAATCACTGTGTGATTTCTAATCAGTTTGGGAGCCAGTAAATTATGGAAATCTTGGTCTAACTGGAATCAGAAACCCATCAGAGCAGGAGACAGGGCAGTAACAAAAGACTGAAGGCTGCATCCCCTCTTAGGGTAGATTGATTAGTGTATGTTTTGTGATCTGTCTGGGAGTCTGTCAGGGAAGCACTGAAACCTCAGTCTGGCCTGAACTGAAGATATCACAGGCAGTGAGAGAGAGCAGTAAGCAGTCTGAAAGTTGTGCCTGCCTAACAGTTTCTTGCAAAAATTAGCACTGTCAAAAGCACCATATATTCAGAATAATTGAGAAAGTAAATGTGCTGTAAAATTCTAATGTTCCAGCTTCAACAAAAATGAGAAGTCACACAAAGCAACTGGAAATTATGGCCCATTCAAGTGAATAAGACCAGGGAGAGAAATTGTATTTACAGAAACCCAAATAATGAAGGGATTGAAATAATATAATTTAACAGTACTAAACAAGCACAAAGAATCAAAAGAAAACACAGACAAAGAGCTAAAGGAAATCCGGAAAATGATGTATGAACAAAACGAGAATAAAAAAGAAACCACACAGAAATACTGGAACTGAAAGACACAATAACTGAAATAAACTCATTGAAAGGACTCAACAACAGATTTGAGCTGTCAGAAGAGAGAATCAGTGATCTAGAGGATAAAACAATCAAAATTATGGAAGCTGAGGAGCAACAAGAGAAAAGGCTGCTGTGCAAGCAAACTGACATACGTATAATGGGAATCCCAGATGGAAGCAAGAAAGAGAAAGACATAGAAAGGCTATTTGAAGAAATATTGGCAGAAAATTTCCAAAATCTGATGAAGGACATGAATCTACAATCCAAGGAAGCTCGACAAACTCAAAGTAGAATAAAGCCCTTATAATCAAGCTCTCAAAAAATGAAGATAAAGAGACAATCCTAAAAGCAGCAAAGAAGAAGCAAACCAAACTAGTTGCTGTTGAGTTGATTCTGACTCATGGTAACTGCATGTATGTCAGAGTAGAACTGTGCTCCATAGGGTTTCAATGGCCGATTTTTTGGAAGTAGGTTGCGAGGCTTTTCTTACAAGGCAACTCTGGGTGGACTTAACTTCCAAGCTTTTGGTTAGCACCCAATCACATTAGCCATTTTTGCCACCTTAGAAAGATTCACAAATAATCTCCAATAAGATTAGGTGCCAGTTTCTCCTCAGACACCCTAGAGGCCAGAAGGCACCAGAATGACAAAATTAAAGTGCTGAAAGAAAAGAACTGTCAGCCAAGAATGCTATATCCAGCAACACTGTCCTTTAAAAATGAAGGTGAAATTAAAATATATACAGATAAACAAAAGCTGAGAGAGTTCTGTCTTAGAACTTAGAGTTCTAAGAACTAGAATTAATGCTGCTATAACAGAGTTATCACAACTGGATGGCTTTAACAGACATTTATTCTCTCACAGTTTAGGAGGATAGAAATGTGAATTCAAGTCTTGTTCACTTGAATGGGCCACGAATTCCTCTGTCAGCTCTGAGGGAAGGTCTTTGTCATCAATATTCCCCTGGTCTAGGAGTTTCTCAGTGCAGGGACCCCAGGTCCAAAGGACGCACTCTGCTACTGGCTCTTCTTGCTTAGTGGTGATAAGGTCTTTCTCCTCTCTGCTCAATTCTCTCTTTTATATTTCAAAAGACACTGACTCAAGATACAGCCTAATCCTGTATATTGAGCACTGCCTCATTAATATAACTGCCTCTAACCCTGTCTCATTAACATCATAGAGATTAGGATTTACAACACATAGGATAATTACATCAGATCACAAAATGGAGGACAACCACACAATACTGCAAATCATGGCCTAGCCAAGTTGACACAACTTGGAGTAGCACAATTCAATCCATAACAAGGTCATAACCACTAGACTGGCCCTACAAGAAATGATAAAGTGAGTCCGCCTGCTGTAAAGAAAAGGACTACAGATGTAACTCAAAACAATACTTAGAAAAAAAAAGAACTCCATTAAAGGCAATTGCACAGGCAAGTGTAAGGGCAAGTGTTAAGATGTCTTTGCTTAGTAATTCTAGTTGTTATGTCTTTCATGCTTTAAAATGACAAATGTACAAAAATAAGTGTAAATTTATGTTACAGAGTGTCTTAAGCTGGGTTCTCTAGAGAAGCAAAAGAAGTGAAGTATGTACATACATATATATGTATATATAGAGAGAGACAGAAAGAGAGAAGAGGGAGGGAGAGAGGGAGAGAGAGAGAGATTTAGCTCAAGGAAATGGCTCACATGGTTGTGGAGGCTGGCAAGTCCCAAGTCCATGGGTTAGGCATCAGACTGGAATCTTCTCCTGACTCAAACAGCTGCAAGGGCTCATGAACCTAACATTGGCAGGTCAGACAGCAGGCCACTGGTTCACAGGCTATGGAGGCAGATGAATCCCAATATCTGCTTGTAAGCTGCTAGCTCAGGTTCCAAGAACCAGAGGTCAGATGATGATAAGCTGGATGCAGGATCCAGAGTGCAAGTCTTGCTGCAACCTCCATTTATATTCTGTAGGCAGGCCACTCCCCAAGAAACTCCCTTTCAACTGATTGGCTTCTCATAGCAGATCTCATCATGGAGTTGCTTACATCATTACATAACTGCGAAACTACATCATAACTGTCAAACCACCGAGAATCATGGTCCAGCCAAGCTTATATACAACCTTAACCATCACAGAAGGCACATGATGTATAAAGATGTTAATAGGTGATAATGACAACATAAATGGTTGTAGGGGAAAAAGTATAGGTATAAAGTTTTTGTTTGTTACTGAAGTTAAGTTGATACAGTTGGCTCTCTGTATCCACAGGTTACGCATCTGCAGGATTCAACCAACCACAGATTGAAAATATTTGGGGAAAAAAAAGAAAAAAAGAGCTCAAGGGCCTGGGGGCAATGCAAACGACAGCACAAGGCAAGAGAGGGTTCAGCCCTGAGGAACTACATGTGGCTGTGAAGGAAGACGCTCCCAGGAGGACAGGGGCAGCCACTCCCTGACACAATTTGGACAAGTGAGAACACTAGAAATGAGGACACTATTTTATATAAGGGACTTGAGCATCTGCAGATTTTGGCATCTGTAGGGGGTCCTGGAACAAATCCCTCGTGGATACTGAGGGACGACTACCAATTTAAACCAGGATGTTATGAATATAAGATGTTAAATGCAATTCCTATTGTACCCAAAAAGATAATATCTAAAAAATATACACAAAACGCAAGGAGAAGATAATCAAAATGGTTTATTTCAAAAAATCAACAAAACCCAAAAGTTGCCAGGATTGGAGAAAATGAGAGACAAAGAAATTATAAGACATACACAAATATGGGAAAATGGCAGTAGTAAGTCCTTTCTTATCAGTAATTATCATGAATAGAAGTGCACTAAATGCTCCAATCAAGAGGCAGAGAGTGGCTGAATGGATAAAAAAACATAATCCAACTATATACTATCTACAAGAGACACACTTTAGGCCCAGAAACACAAATCGGTTGAAAAAAAAAGATGGAAAAAATATCTCATGCAAATAGTAACCAAAAGAGAGCTGGTGTGATAGTTTTAATACCAAACAAAACAGACTTTAAGTCAAAATCTGTTATAAGAGACAAAAAGACATTGTATAATAATAAAAAAAAAAGTCAATTCATCAACAAGATACACTAAGGGGGTGGCACCAACATGGTGCTATAGATGGAAGCACCATGACATCCCTCCACAACAAAGACCCAAAAAACTAAGTAAAACAGAGACAAACGTCAATCCTGGAACCCTAAGCATCAAACAAAGAGACAAAGAATTCAACCAAGCACCGACTGGAATAAGAAACAGACAGAGAACAGAGAGCAAGGACAGATATGAACTGAGTTCCCCATCCTAACACACCACGGATTTGCCATCTCGGACTCCTGCTGGAGACTGGAGGACAATGACTATGGGAAATCAGCTTAATGGAGCTCCCAGCAGGAGACAGAACACCTGGTAACCAGTGATACACATTTTCATACTCCTCACCTTTCCTCCCCCTGCTCAGCCTCTGCCGCTTCCCAGCTGGTTGATCTGCCACTTCCCAGCAGGCTGAACGGCCGTGGCCCAGGGGGTGCCACAAAGATTTTGTTTTGTTTTTGGCTCCTGTTTCTCCTCTCTCTCTTCTTTCCCATATCCAGTCTAGATCCACACATCACAGCCGCCTTCCTCCCCCTCCCTCGTGCCTATATGCACCGTGAGCTGAACGTCGCACCACTGAGCACCACAGGCATGGCCTGTCGGAACTTTCCCAGCAATGATCCCCAGCACACCTTGTCATCCCCAATACATGTCACAAACAAACCATCCCGGCTCCTCCCCTTCAGCTGGACATGCCCTGCTGTACCATAGCTGAGCGACTGGCCCTGCCCATTGGACAAGGAGGTGAAAAATATCGTGCCCACAGATGAGAAAACAACAAAGAACACAGAGCCCACCTGCTCAGACATAACCAAATAAATTAAAAAAGCAAGACGAAACAAACAAATCTTCAGTCAATAAATGAAAAAAATAACTACTGAATGTCTCAAAGGCAGCAGACAATATCAAAACATAAAGAAACAGGAAGGGATGGCTCCAGTAGCCATCCAAAATAAAACACCAGATGACTTTCTAATAGAAGAACTACCTGATAGGAAATTCAAATCTCTAATATTCAGAGTTGTCCAAGAGTTGAAGCAAAAAGCATACAAAAATGAGGAAAAAATAGACAGATTCACAGAAAAGGTAGACAAATTCATGGAAAATACAGACAAAAAAATGGAAGAATTCAGGAAAGTAATACAGGAACAAAATGCCAAAATCAATTCACAAGAAGAAACCATGCAAAAACAATTAGAAATCCAAAATATAAACAACAAGATTTCAGAAATGGGCAATGTCATCGAAGGTCTGAGGAGTAGATTAGAAACAATAGAAGACAGGATCAGTGAAATTGAAGACAAAGACTTGGATACCACTTTGTCTGCGGTAAAATCAGAAAAGGGAAAGAACGAAGAAAAATGAGGAAACCCTGAGCATTATGTGAGATAGAATCAAAAGCAAAAATTTGCAAGTGATCGGAGTTCCAGACAAGAGGGAGAACACGGAAAACACAGAAAGGATCACGGAAGAATTGCTGACAGAAAACTTTCCTAATATCATGAAAGATGAAAAGATGACTATCCAAGAAGCTCCACAAACCCCATATTGGATAGAACCCAAAAGAAAATCACCAAGACATATAATAATCACACTTGCTAAAACCAAAGACAAAGAAAGAATCCTGAGAGCAGTTCAAGAAAAAAAAAAGTTACATACAGAGGGGATCAATAACACTAAGCTCTGATTACTCAGCAGAAACCATGCAGGCAAGAAGGCAATGGGATGACATATATAAAATGTGAGAGAAAAAAAAATGCTAACCAAGAAAAATATATCCTGCAAAACTCTTCTTCAAATATGATGGTGAAACTAGGACATTTTCAGATAAACAGAAATAAAGGGAATAGGTAAAAACCAAAACAAACATACAAGAATTATTAAAAGTAGTCCTTTGGTTTGAGAACAAAGAACATCAGACTACAGCCTGAATCTAGGACGCAAGATCGCACCAGCCAGATACCAATCCAGGAAATTAACTCTCAAGGACTATTCAAAATCAAAAGATTTACAACAGGGAACCAAAGAGGTTAATCTCTAAATGGCAACAACATCAGAACAATAAAAGAGGGAACAAGTGGTGTAGGTATAGAACATTCTAATGGAGAGGAAGGCAAGGCAATACCAAGTAATAATAGACTGGTTCCAACCTAGGAAGCTACGGGTAAATTTCAAAGTAACCACAAAGAAAGTTAATAAACCTACTCATCAAAATAAAGAAAACATAAAGTCTCAGTAAAAACAAAATCTACCAAAACAAAAGAAATGAAAAAAAAAAAAAAAGAAACCACAAACAAAAGGAAGTCAGCACAGAAGAATAAGAGGAATAAAGAAAATGTCAGCACCACAAAAAAAGCATGAAAAAATGACAGCAATAAACTCATATCTATCAATCATTACACTGAACATAAATGGTCTAAATGTTCCCATAAAGACATAGAGAGTGACAGAATGGATTGAAAAACAGGATCCATCAATATGCTGTCTACAAGAGACACACCTTAGAAAAAAAGACATACATTTACAAAAGAATCAAAGGATGGAAAAACGCACCAAGCAAACAGCCACTAAAAAAGAGCAGGAGTGACAATACTAATCTCAGACAAAATAGACTTTCAAACAAAATCCACCATAAAAGACAAAGGAAGGCACTCTGTAATGATTAAAGAGATGATCTATCATGAAGACATAACCATAATAAACATCTATGCACCCAATGACAGGTCTCCAAAATACATAAAACAAACTCTAACGGCATTGAAAAGAGAAACTGACAGTTCCACAATAATAGTAGGAGACTTCAACACACCACTCTCAGTAAAGGACAGAACATCTAGAAAGAAACTCAACAAAGGTATAAAGACCACAATCAATAAACTTGAACTTACATATATAGAACTTGCCACACAGCCACTACAAAGTACACATTCTTTTACACTGCACAAGGAACATTCTCCAGAATAGATCACTTCTTAGGACACAGAGCAAGCCTCCACAAAATCCGAAACACTGAGACAATACAAAGTATCTTCTTTGACCACTATGCCATGAAGGTAGAAATTAACAACAGGAAGAACAAGGAAAATATCAATTACATGGAACCTGAGTAACACCCTGCTTAAAAACCACTGGGTAATAGAAGAAATCAGAGATGGACTCAAAAAATTCCTTGAATCAAACAAGAAAGGAAACACATTATGCCAAAACCTTTGTGACACAAAAAGGCAGTGCTCAGAGGTAAATTTATAGCAATAGATGCACACATCAAAAAAGAAGGGACAAATTGGCATAACACAGTTTATAAAGACAATGTTCTACATTCTACCTTGGTGAGTAGCATCTGGGGTCTTAAAAGCCCACGAGCAACCATCAAAGATACTCCATTGGTCTCACCCCTTCAGGAGCAAGGGAGAATGAAGAGAACAGGATACAAGGAAAAGATTAGTCCGAATGACTTATGCACCACACTACCAAGGCCTCCACCAGATTGAGTCCAGTACAGCTAGATGATGCCCGGCTACCACCGCTGACTGCTCTGACCAGGATCACTACAGAGGGTTCTGGACAGAGCTGGAGAAGAATGCAGAAAAAAATTCTAACACACACAAACAAAAAGACCAGATTTGCTGCCCTGAAGGAGACTGGAGAAACCCCGAGAGTATGGCCCCCAGACACCTTTTTAGCTCAGTGGCGAACTCACTTCTGAGGTTCACCATTCAGCCAGAGATTGGACAGCCCCATAAAACCAAATGGGACTAATGAGGCACAGCAGTCCAGGGACAAGGACTAGAAGGCAGAAGGGGACAGGAAAGCTGATGAAAGGGAACCCAAGGTTGAGTAAGGACAGTGTTGACGTGTAGTGGGGTTGTTAACCACTGTCACAGGGAAACATGTGTACTGTTTAATGAGAAACTATTTTGTTCTCTAATCCTTCATCTAAAGTGAGAATAGCAGCACAACTGGAAGAACGTAATCGATGTCACTGAACTGTGCATGTAGACATTTTTTAAACGGTGTATCTTTGGTTATGTATATTTTCACCAAAAAAAAAAAAAAAAAAGGTCAAGAAGGGAAAGGGTTGAAATGTCGTGGGGTTGTTGACCAGTGACAAGGAACACTGTGTGTACTAACTGTTTGATGAGAAACTATTTCTTCTGTAAACCTTCACCTAAAGTACAATTAAAAAAAGGAACAAAATAACTACACAACTCCAACAAATTGAAAGAGACCAGCAAAAAAAGCCCACAGTCACCAGAAGAAAGGAAATAATAAAGATCAGAGCAGAAATTAATGAAATAGAAATTGAAAAACAATAGAAAGAAACAACAAAACCAAAAGGTGGTTCTTTGAAAGAATCAACAAAATTGACAAACCACCAGTCAAACTGACAGAAGAAAAACAGGAGAGGAAGCAAACAACCCAAATAAGAAATGAAACTGGGGACATTATAACAGACCAAACTAAAATAAAAAGGATAACAGAGTATTATGAAAACCTATACTTCAACAAATTTGAAAACCTAGAGGAAATGGATAAATTTCCAGAAACACACTACCCATCCAAACTAACACAAAATGATGTAGAAAATCGGAACGGACCCATAACAAGAGGTTGAAAAGGTAATTTAAAAAACTCCCAACAACAAAAAAAAAAAAACCCTGGCTCAGATGGCTTCACTGGAGAATTCTACAAAACATTTACAGAAGAGCTTGTACCAGTACTACTCAAGCTATTTCAGAGCATAGAAGAGGAAGCAACACTTCCAAATTCATTCTATGAAGCCAGCATAACGCTGATACCAAAACCAGGCAAAGATGTCACAAAAAAAGAAAATTACAGATAAGTATCTCTCATGAACACAGACGCAAAAATTCTTAACAAAATTCTAGCCAATAGAATTCAGCATCATATCAAAAAAATAATACACCACGACCAAGTAGGATTCATAGCAGGCATGCAAGGATGGTTCAACATTAGAAAAACAATCAACATAATCGACCATAAAAGAATCACATAATCATCTCAGTCAACGAAGAAAAGACATTCAACAAAGTCGAAAACCCATTCCTGATAAAACTCTCAATAAAATAGGTTTAGAAGGGAAATACCTCAACCTAATAAAGGGTATCTATACAAAACCAACAGTCAATATCATTCTTAATGGAGAGAGGCTGAAAACATTCCCCTTGAGAACAGGAAAAAGACAAGGATGCCCTTTATCATCACTCCTATTTAACATTGTGCTATAACTCCTAGCTAGAGCAGTAAGGCAAGAAAAGAAATAAAGGGCATCCAAATTGGTAAGGAAGTAAAATTCTCCTCATTTGCAGATGATATGATACTCTACATAGAAAACCCAAAGGACTCCATGAGAAAACTACTGGAACTAATAGAATGATTCAGCAGAGCAGCAGGATACAAGATAAACATACAAAAATCAGTTGAATTCCTATACACCAATAAAGAGAATGACAAAAAGGAAATCAGGAAAACAATACGATTTATAATAGCCCCACCAAAAATAAAATACTTACGAATAAATCTAAGCAGGGATGTAAAGGAACTAGACAAACAAAATGACAAAACACTACTACAAGAAACCAAAAGAGATCTACATAAATGGAAAAACATACCATGCTCGTGGATACGTAGACTCAACATTGTGAAAATGATAATTCTACCCAAAGCAATTTACAATTACAATGAAATCCTGATCCAAATACCAATAACATTCTTTAAAGAGATGGGAAAACTAATCATTAACTTTATATGGAAAAGGAAGACGTCCCAGGTAAATAAAGCACTACTGAAGAAAAAGTATAAAGTAGGAGGACTCACACTACCTGACCTCAGAACCTACTATACAGCTATGGTCATCAAAACGACCTGCTACTGGTACAAAAACAGATACATTGACCAATGGAACAGAATTGAGAACTCAGATGTAAATCCATTCACCTACAGTCACCTAATCCTTGGCAAGGGCCTAAAGTCCATCAAATGGGTAAAGGACAGTCTTTTTAACAAATGGTGCTGGCAAAACTGGATGTCCATCTGCAAAACAATGAAACAAGGCGTGTATCTAACTCCATACACAAAAACTAATTCAAAATGGATCAAAGACCTAAATATAAAACAAAAAACTATAAAGATAATACGGGATCAACACCAGAGGCCCTAATACATGGCATTAACAGAATATAAACCACAACTAACAATACACAAACTCCAGAAGATAAACTAGATAACCAGAAGCTTCTAAAAATTAAACACTTACACTCATCAAAAGACTTCACCAAAAGACTAAAAGAAGAACCTACAGGCTGGGAAAAAAATTGTGGCTATCACAAACACTACAAAGGTCTAATCTCTAACAACTACAGGAAAATCCAACACCTCTACCACAAAAATTCAAATAATCCAATTAAAAAATGGCAAAGGAAATGAACAGACACTTCACCAAAGAAGACGTTCAAGTGGCTAACAGATACATGAGGAAATGCTCGAAATCACTAGCCATAAGAGAAATGCAAATCAAAACTACAAAGAGATACCATCTCACCCCGGCATTACCGGCACGGATCAAAAAAACAGAAAATAACAATGTTGGAGAGACTGCGGGGAGACTGGAACTCCTACACACTGCTGGGGGAAGTGCAAAATGGTACATACACTTTGTTTAAAAGACTGTCTTTTCCTCATTTAATGGACTTTGGGCCCTTGTCGAAGATCAGGTGACCGTAGGTGGATGGATGTACATCTGGGTTCCAGTTCGGTTCCATCGGTCAATGTATCTGTTGTTATACCAGTACCAGGCTGTTTTGACTACTGTAGCTATATACTAGGTTCTGAAGTCAGGTAGTGTGAGTCCTCCAACTTTATTCATGTTCTTCAGTAGTGCTTTACTTATTCGGGGCTTCTTCCCTTTCCATACAAAGTGAATGATTAGTTTTTCCATCTCTTCGAAGAATGTTGCTGGTATTTGGATGGGGATTGCATTGTATCTGTAAATTGCTTTGGGTAGAATTGACATTTTCACAATGTTGAGTCTACCTATACATGAGCATGGTATGTTTTTCCATTTATGTAGATCCCTCTGGGTTTCATGCAGTACTGTTTTGTAGTTGTCTTTGTCTAGGCCTTTTACATCCCTGCTTAGATTTATTCCTAAGTATTTTATCTTTTTAGGGGCTATTATAAATGGTATTGTTTTCCTGTTTTACTTTTCATTGTTCTCCTAATTGGTGTATAGGAATCGAACTGATTTTTGAATGTTTATCTTGTACCCTGCTACTCTGTGGAATCTTTCTATTAGTTCCAGTAGATTTCTCGTGGAGTCTTTAGGATTTTCTATGTATAGTATCATATCATCTGCAAACAGGGGCAGTTTAACTTCTTCATTATCAATTTGGATGCCCTTTATTTCTTTCTCTTGCCTTATCGCTCTAGGTAGAACTTCCAGCACAATGTTAAATCGGAGTGGTGATAAAGGGCATCCTTGTCTTGTTCCTGTTTTCAAGGGGAATATTTTCAGCCTCTCTCCGTTAAGAATGATGTTGGCTGTTGGTTTTGCATAGATGCCCTTTATTATGTTGAGGTATTTCCCCTCTATACCTATTTTATTGAGAGTTTTTATCAGGAATGGGTGTTGGACTTTGTCAAATGCCTTTTCTGCGTCAATTGAGATGATCATGTGATTCTTTTCTTTCTTTCTATTTATGTGGTGGATTACGTTGATTGATTTTCTAATGTTGAACCATCCTTGCATGCCTGCTATGAATCCTACTTGGTCGTGGTGTATTATTTTTTTGATATGATACTGAATTCTATTGGCTAGAATTTTGTTCAGAATTTTTGCATCTATATTCATGAGAGATATTGGTCTGTAATTTTCTTTTTCTGTGACGTCTTTGCCTGGTTTTGGTATCAGCATTATGCTGGCTTCATAGAATGAATTTGGAAGTGTTGCTTCCTCTTCTATGCTCTGAAATAGCTTGAGTAGTACTGGTACAAGCTCTTCTGTAAATGTTTTGTAGAATTCTCCAGTGAAGCCATCTGGACCAGGGCTTTTTTTTGGTTGGGAGTTTTTTTATTACCTTTTCAATTTCTTCTCTTGTTATGGGTCTGTTCAGATTTTAACATCACTTTCTTGTAGTTCGGGTAGGTAGTGTGTTCCTAGAAATTTATCCATTTCCTCTAGGTTTTCAAATTTGTTGGAGTATAGTTTTTCATAATATTCTGTTATAATCCTTTTTATTTCAGTTGGGTCTGTTGTAATGTCCCCCATTACATTTCTTATTTGGGTTATTTGCATCCTCTCCTGTTTTTCTTTTGTCAGTCCGGCCAGTGGTATGTCGATTTTGTTGATTCTTTCAAAGAACCAACTTTTGGTTTTGTTGATTCTTTCTATTGTTTTTCTGTTCTCTATTTCATTTATTTCTGCTTTGATCTTTACTATTTCTTTTCTTCCGGTGGTTGTAGGGTTTTTTTGTTTGCTGTTGTCTTTCTACTTGTTTGGGTTCTGTAGGTAATGTTTTGATTTTGTCCCTTTCTTCTTTTTTGCTGTGTGCATCTATTGCTATAAATTGTCCTCTGAGGACTGCCTTTGCTGTGTCCCAAAGGTTTTGGTATGATGTGCTTTCATTTTCATTCGACTCTAGGCATTTTTTTATTCCATCTCTGATTTCTTCTATTACCCAGCGATGTGTAAGCAGGGTATTATTCAGTTGCCATGTAATTGATTCTTTTTCCTTGTTCTTTCTAGTGTTAATTTCTACCTTGATGGCATTGTGGTCAGAGAAGATACTTTGAATTATCTCAACATTTTGGATCTTGTTGAAGATTTCTCTGTGGCCTAAGATGTGGTCTATTCTGGAGAACATTCCATGTGCACTGGAAAAGGATGTGTACTTTGCAGCGGTTGGATGGAGTGTTCTATATATGTCTACGAGCTCAAGTTGGCTGATTGTGCCCTTTAGGTCTTCTGTATCTTTGCTGAGTTTCTTCTTAGTTGTTCTGTCCTTTACTGAGAGTGGTGTGTTGAAGTCTCCTACTGTTATTGTGGAACTGTCAGTTTCTCTTTTCAGTGTTGTTAGAGTTTGTTTTATGTATTTTGGAGCCCTGTCACTGGGTGCGTAGATGTTTATTATGGTTTATGTCTTCATGATGGATCGTCCCCTTAATCATTATATAGTGTCCTTCTTTGTCTTTTATGGTAGATTTTGTTTTAAAGTCTATTTTATCTGAGATTCAAATTGCCACTCCTGCTCTTTCTTGGCAGTTGCTAGCTTGATATATTTTTTTCCAACCTTTGACTTTAATAAATTCACATCTTTGTTTCTAAGGCATGTCTGTTGTAGACAGCATATGGATGGATCCTGTTTTCTTATCCATTCTGTCACTCTCCGTCTCTTTATGGATGCATTGAGTCCATTTACATTCAGTGTAATTATTGATAGATGTGAGTTTGTTGCTGTCATTTTGTAGTGCTTTTTTTTTTTTGTGGTGCTGTTGCTTTTTTTGTTCTTCTTACTCTCCTGTGCTGAGTTACTTTTGTTTGTGGATTTTTTTTTCCATTTCTTTTGTTTTTGTAGGTTTTGTTTTTGCTGAGACTTTATGTTTTTCATCTTTATTTTTATGAGTTGGTTTGTTAACTTTCTTTGTGATTACCATGAATTTTACCCTTATCTTTCTAAGTTTGAAGCAGTCTACCATTACTTGGTGTCGCCTTGCCTTCCTCTCCATTAGAAGGTTCTATACCTATGCCGTTTATTCCCTCTTTTATTGTTTTGATGTTGTTGTCATTTACTGATTAACTTCTCTGATTCCCTGTTGTATTTCTTTTGGTTTTGGATAGTCCTTGAGAGTTCATTTCCTAGATTGGTATCTGGCTGGTATGATCCTGTATCCTCAATTCTGCTTGTGACCTGAAGTTGTTTGTTCTCAGATCGAAGAACTCCCTTTAGTAATTCTTATAAGTTTGGTTTGGTTTGTACATAGTCCCTTAATTTCTGTTTATCTGGAAATGACCTAATTTCACCATCAAATCTGAACGAGAGTTTTGCAGGATATATTATTCTTGGCTGGCAATTTTTTCTTTCAAGATTTTATATATGTCATCCCACTGCCTTCTTGCCTGCATGGTTTCTGGCAAATAATCTGAGCTTAGTCTTATTGTTTCTCCTCTGTATGTGACTTCTTGTTTTTCATGAGCTGCTCTCAGGATTCTGTGTTTGTTTTTGGTTTTGGCGAGTGTGATTATGATATGCCTTGGTGAGTTTCTTTTGGGGTCTATCCTACATGGTGTTCGTTGAGCTTCTTGGATGGCCAGCTTTTCATCTTTCATGATATTGGGGAAGTTTTCTGCCCGCAGTTCTTCAATGATCCTCTCTGCGTTTTCTGTTTTCTCCCCATTCTGGAACTCCAATCACTTGCAGATTTTTGCTTTTGATTGCATCCCACATAACTCTCAGGGTCTCTTCATTTATCTTTGTTCCTTTTTCTGAGTTTTCCTCAAACAGAGTTGCATCCAAGTGTCAGTCTTCAATTCCACTGATCCTGTCTTCCACCGTTTCAAATCTGCTTCTCAGCCACTCTGTGACACTGACCATTTCTGAAATCTTGTTGTTTATCTTTTGGATTTCTAATTTCTGTCTTTGTATAATTTCTAGTTGTGAATTTATTTTGGCATTTTGTTCCTGTATTATTTTCCTGAATTTTTCCAATTTTTTGTCTTTATTTTCCATGAATTTGTCTATTTTTTCCTCATTTTTGTCTGCTTTTTGCTTCAGCTCTTGGAGAATTCTGAGTATTAGAGATTTGAATTCCCTATCAGGTAGTTCTAGTGCATTTCTTCCATGGGAGAGTCATCTGGTGTTTTACTTTGGATGCCTACTGGAACCATCCTGTCCTGTTTTTGTAAACATTTTGATATTGTCTGCTGTCTTTGGGGCATTCAGTAGTTATTTTTCTCATTTACTGATGGTAGATTTGTTTGTTTTGTCCCTTTCTTTTTTTTTAATTTCACTATGTCTGAGCAGGCAGACTGTGTGTTCTTTGTTGTTTGCTGGTCTGTGGGCACAATACTTTTCACCTCCTTCTTCAAATGGCAAGGTCAGTCACTCAGATATGGTACGGGAGGGCAGGTCTAGGTGAAGAGGAGTTACTGGGACGGGTTGTTTGTGGCACTTACTACAGCCACCAGGGCAGGTCGGTAATCAGTGCAGGGCAAGTTCCAGTAGGCTGTGCCTGTGCTGCTTGGTGGTGTGATGTTAAGCGCATGGTGCAGGTAGGCAGGATGTAGCGGGGAGATTGTTATGTGTGGAGCTAAGACAGATATGGAAGAGAGGAGAGAGGAACAGGAGCCAAAAACATACAAACAAAAAAGAACGTTAGGGGAGCTTGCCATTGGAGTGGAGAGATGAGAGACTATGAAATGGAGAAAAAAAGAAAGGGGGAGAGGATGAAAAGAAAAGAAAAGAATGAATAAATTAAAATCAGAAAGGTTAAAGAACCACAAAGATCCCAGGGATCCCACTGGTGCAGCTGTGAGGTCTGGGCAAGTCACTCTCAGGTGTTGCAGTACAGCCTGGCTAGAAGGCGTAGAGGTATACAACGCCAGGTATTCAGGGAACAGAAAGAGAAGGACGATATGGAGAGATGAGAAAGTGAGTAATGAAGAAAGACAAAAAGGGAAAAAGAGGAAAAAGAAAACAAAATGAATTTTAAAAAAAAAAGAACCAAAAAAGCCCCCCAAAAAACAGAAAGAAAAAAAAAAAACAACAACAACAACTTAAATGCCTTCAGGGATCCTCTGCATGTCTGTTCAAGCTGAGGGGGTAGGTTCCAAGCCACGCAGCACCGCCTGGCCAGAACAGGCTCCCAACTCAAGAAAAGGAAAAGAAAACAGACAAACAAACAAAAGCCCCTGGATCCTACCAGCACAGCAACCCAGACCGGGAAGCAGTTCCACACTCGAACAGAGTTCCACAGCCCCGCAGGAAGAGGCAAAGATGGCACATGGAGCCAGGTATTTGAGTGAAAGGAGGGGGAGGTGGTGAGAGGTAAGGAAGAAATCAAAAGAAGCAGAAAAAAAAGCAACACTAGCAGCCAACAAATGGCACTGAGAGAGCCAGCTAGTGCGGGCTGGTGTTTCTCGGACAAGAGACTGTGTCCGTGGGAAGCAGAGGAGGCCGAGTGCGGGTGAAGAAGGGTAGGGGTTGGGAAAGTGTATATCACAAATTACCAGAGCTCCGCAGCCCCTCAGGAAGAAGCAAAGATGGTGCATGGAGCCAGGTATTTGAATGAAAGGAGGGGGAGGTGGTGAGAGGTAAGGAAGAAATCAAAAGAAGCGGAAAAAAGCAATACCAGCAGCCAACAAATGGCACTCAGAGAGCCGCCCTGTTTGGGTGGGTGGAATCCAAGCAGCCGGTGCTTCCCAGACAAGAGATTGTGGCCACGGGAAGCAGAGGAGGCCGAGTGGGGGTGAAGAAGGGTGGGGGGTGGGAAAGCGTATATCGCAAATTACCGGTTGTTTTGTCTCCCGCTGGAAGCTCCGTGAAGCTGCTTTCTCGTACCCCGTTTGCTAGTCTCCGACAGGAGTCCAAGATGGCGGATACGTGCTGCGTTAGCTGATAGGGGACTTCTGCATGAATCTCTCCTCGCTCTGCGTTCTCTGTCAGTTTTCTCACTCCATTTGGTGCTTGGCTGAGTTCTTTATCTCTTCATTTGATGTTTTAGGTTTTCAGGATTGTTGGGCTTAGTTTTTCGGATCTTTGCTGTGGAGGGATGGTGTGGTGCTTCTGCCTAGAGCGCCATTTTGCCAGAAGTCCTGGTACAAACACTTTGGAAAACGATGGGCACTTCCTTAAAATGTTAGGAATAGAAATACCATATGATCCAGCAATCCTGCTCCTAGAAATATATCCTAGAGAAATAAGAGCTGTCACACGAATAGAAAGATGCACACTCATGTTCATTGCAGCATTGTTCACAATAGTAAAAAGATGGAAACAACCTAGATGCCCATCAACAGACGAATGGATAAGCAAACTATGGTACCTACACACAATGGAGTACTATGCAAGGATAAAGAACAATGATCAATCTGCGAAGCATCTCACAACATGGATGGATCTGGAGGGCATTATGCTGAGTGAAATAAGTCAATCACAAAAGGATAAACATCGTATGAGATCACTACTATAAAAACTCATGAAAATATTTAGACACAAAAAGAAATAATCTTTGATGGTTATGAGAGAGAGGAGGGATGGGAATGGAAAAACACAATAGACCATAGATAAGCAGTAACTTTGGTGAAGGGTAAGACGGTACACAATACTGGGGAAGCCAGCACAACTTGTACAAGGCAAGGTCATGGAAGCTCCATAGACATATCCAAACTCCCTGAGGGACTAAATTACTGGACTGGGGGCTGTGGGGACCATGGTCTCAGGGAACATCTAGCTCAACTGGCATAACATAGTTTATAAAGAAAATGTTCTACGTTCTACTTTGGTGTGTAGCGTCTGGGGTCTTAAAAGCATGTGAGCAGCCATCTAAGATACTCCACTGGTCTCACCCCTTCGGGAGCAAGGGAGAATGAAGACCACAACTACCATGGCCTCCAACAGACTGAGTCCAGTACAACTAGATAATGCTTGGCTACCACCACCGACTGCTCTGACAAGGCATCACAACAGAGGGTCCTGGACACAGCTGGAGAAAAATGTAGAACAAAATTCTAACTCACAAAAAAAGACCAGACTTACTGGTCTGACAGAGACTGGAGAAACCTCAAGAATATGGCCCCTTTTAGCTCAGTAATGAAGTCACTCCTGAGGTTCACCCTTCATCCAAAGATTAGACAGGCCCATAAAACAAAATAAGACTAAAGGGGCACACCAACTGAGGGGCAAGTACTAGAAGGCAGGAGGGGACAGGAAAACCGATAATAGTGAACCCAAGTTCGAGAAGGGAGAATGTTGATATGTCATTGGGTTGTTTACCAATGTCATAAAATAATATATGTGCTAACTGTTTAGTGAGAAACTAGTTCTGTAAACCTTCATCTAAAGCACACACACAAAAAAAAGAAGATACACTAAGGATAAATATATATACACCTAACAGCAGAGCCCTAAAATACATGAAACAAACACTGTCAGAATTGAAGTGAGAAATAGATAATTCTCCAATAATAGTTGGAGACTTCAATACACCACCTTGCAATACTGGACAGGACATCTAAGGAAGATCATTAAGGAAACTGAGGGCTGAATGACACTATACACCAACATGAGCTAACAGACATATGCAGAACACTCCATCCCAGACAGCACAATATACATTCTTTTCCAGTCCACATAGATTATTCTCTAGGATAGGCCATATATTAGGTCACAAAACAAGTCTCATTTTATTTAAAATGACTGAAATCATACAAAGTATCTTCTCCAAACACAGCAGAATAAAACTAGAAATTAACAGTAAAGGGAAAACTAGAAAATACACAAATACATGCAAATCAAACCCCACACTATTAAACAACCAATGGGTCAAGGGAGAAACCAAGAGAGAAACCAGAAAATACTTGGGAGTAAAATGAAAATGAAAGCATAACATGTCAAAACTTATGAGACACAGTGAATACAGTGCTCAGAGAGAAATTCATAGTAGTAAATGACTGCATTAAAAAATAAAGATGTAAATCAATAACCTACATCTACAACTTGAGGAACTAAAAAAAGAATAGTAAGCCAAGCCAAAAACTACCAGAAGGAAGGAAATAAGGTCAGAGGAGAGATGAGTGAAATAGAGAAAAGCAATAAAACCAGAAGTTTTTTTTTTTTTTTTTTAAGATTGATAAAACTGACAAACCTTTAAAAAGAAAAAAAAAAGAGAGAGAGAGAAGATTTAAATACTTAAAATCATAAGCAAAACTGGGGACATTATAACCAATCCTTTACAAATAAAAAGGATCATAAGGGAATACAAGGAACAAGTAAACACCAACAAATTAGATAACCTAGATGAAATGGAAAAATTCCCAGAAACAAATAAACTTTCTACATTTACTCAGGGAGAAAGAGAAGATCTCAACGAAACTGTAACAAATGAAGAGACTGAATCAATAATCAAAAACCTCCCAAAAAAGAACAGTCCTGGACCAGATGGCTTCACTGGGGAATTCTACCAAACACTTATAGAAGACGTGACTCCAGTCCTTCTTTAACTTTTCTAAAAAATAAAAGATGAGGGACTATTTCCTAACTCATTCTATGAGGCTAGTATTACTCTGATACCAAAGCAAGACAAATACACCACAAGAAAATAAGACTATAAATCAATATCCCTTATCAATTGTTATTGTTGTTAGGTGCCACTGAGTCAGTTCTGACTCATAGTGACCCTATGTACAACAGAAGAAAACACTGCCCAGTCCTGCACCATCCTCAGAATTGTTGCTGTGTTTGGGCCCATTGTTGCAGCCACTGTTGTCAATCCGTCTCATTGAGGGTCTTCCTCTGTTTCACTGACCCTCTACTTTACCAAGCATGATGTCCTTCTCCAGGGACTGGGCCCTCCTGATAACATGTGCAAAGTACGTGAGACAAAGTCTCGTCATCCTCGCTTCTAAGGAGCATTCTGACTGTATTTCTGCCAAAACAGATTTGTTCCGTCTTCTGGCAGTCTATGGTATATTCAATATCCTTCGCCAACACCATAATTCAAATACATCAGTTCTTCTTCGGTCTTCCTTATTCATTGTCCGGCTTTCACATGCATATGAGGTGACTGAAAATACCATGGCTTGGGTCAGGTGCACCTTAGTCTTCAAAATGACATCTTTGCTTTTTAACACTTTAAAGATATCTTTTGCAGCAGATGTGCCCAATGAAATACGTTGTTTATTTGCTGCTTCCATGGGCACTGATTGCAGATCCAAGTAAAATGAAATCTTTGAAAACTTCAATGTTTTCTTCATTTATCATTATGTTGCTTATAATTTCAATTGTGAGGATTTTTGTTTTCTGTAATAGAGATGCGAAAATTCTCAACAAAATGCTAGCAAAGTTAATCCTCTTGACCCCCTCAGGACAAACTCCTCTTGGCCCTGCTATCTGTCACCACTGGCTGTGTCACTGGGCCCCTTCCAGGCCTGTTGCTGTCTTTAGTATTACAGCCCTTGACTCATGTTATGGCTCTGTTAGGAAGTTCCTTGTCTCCTCTCTCTCTGCTTCTCTCTTCTTTCTTCATTCTACTTCTGTCTGCTTCCTGTCTTCCTGCTTCTTTCTGTCTCAAAAACTTCTGTGGGGTTGGCTGTTATATACACAAATCCTTGTCAACTTCAAGGCATGGTCCTTCCCAGTGGGGGCCACAAACCGATCCATCTCCTCTGGGTAGGTCACAGGAACTTCATTTACATAATAGGCTTGTTATGGATTGAATTGTGTCCCTGAAAAATGTGTATCAAGTTGGCTAGGCCATGATTCCCAGTATTGTGTGGTTGTCCTCCATTTTGTGATCTGATGCAATTAACCTATGTGTTGTAAATCCTAACCTCTATGATGTTAATGAGGCAGGATTAGAGGCAGTTATGTTAATGAGGCAGGGCACAATCTACAGGATTAGTCAATCTCTTTTGAGTCAATCTCTCTTGAGATACAAGACAGGAAGTGAGCAGAGAGAAGGGACTTCATACCACCAAGAAAGAAGAACCGGGAGCAGAGCATGCCTTTTGCACCCAGGATCCCTGTGCCAAGAAGCTCCTAGACCAGGGGAAAATTGATGATGAGGATCTTCTCCCAGAGCTAACAGAAAGAAAGCCCTCCCCTGGAGCTGGTGCACTGAATTTGGACTTCTAGCCTCCTAAATTGTGAGAGAATAAATTTCTATTTCTTGAAGTCATCCACTTGTGGTATTTCTGTTATAGCAGCACTAGATAACTAAGACAAGGCTATAGTCACCTTGTTTGCATAATCTATGGACCAATCCCTGAAAGGTACATACCAATCACAGGGTAGGCTGCAGCCCAGGGCCAGACAAAACATGTTAAAACCAAGTTGTTTACAGCTTGCCCAGGAAATGTCAACATGGACAAAAGTAACAAACTCTTCTAGGGTAGAAAACTACGGCAAAGGTAACTCCTCAGAACTTAGGAAAAAATCTCTCAAGATGTTTTTCCGAAGAACCAAGACAAAGCGTCACATAAAGGAACTCATTTCACCACAAAAACATAACGTTATAGCAATCAAAACAGTCTGGTATTAATACAATGATAGATATATAGACCAATGGGATGGAACTGAGAGTCTAGAATAAACACGCACATCCACGGTCAACTGATTTTCAACAAGGGTGCTAAGTCCATTCAATAGGGAAAGAACAGTCTGTTTAATAATTAGTACTACGACAACTGGATTTCCACATGCAAAAGAATGAAGCTGGGTCCATACCTCACACTGTATACAAAAATTAGCTCAAAATGGATCAAGGACTTAAATATAAGAACTAAAACAATAAAATGCTTAGCAGAAAACAAGAAGTAATGTTTCGGTACCTAGTTTTTAACAATGAATTCTGAGATGTTACACTGAAAGCATTAGCAACAAACGACAAAATAGGTAAATTGGACTTCATCAAAATTAAAAACTTTTGTTCACCGAAGGACTTTATCAACAAAGTAAAAAGACAACCTACAGATTGGGAGAGAAAGTTTTTGGGAATCATATATTTGATGAAAGTTTAATATCCAGAATATATAAAGAACCCCCACAACTTAACAACAAAAAGACAATCTAATCAAAAAATGGACAAAGAACTTTAACAGACATTTCACCAAAGAAGAAATACAAAGGGGGAACAATCACATAAAAAGATAGTTAATGTCATTAGTCATTAGAGAAATACAAATCAAAACCACAATGACATATCACTTTACACCCACTAAGATGGCTATGATTAAAAAAACAAAAACACACTGAAACCAGTATTCATTCATAAGGATGTGGAAAAATTGCAGCCCTCACTGTAAAACTGAACAGCCACTGTGGAAAACAATCTGGCAGTTCCTGAAAAAATTAAACATTGAATTATCATGTGACCCAGCAATTCCACTCCTAGGTATATACCCAAAAGACCTGAAAGCAGAGATGCAAACAGATAGTTGGACATCAATGCTCACTGCAGCACTATTTACAATAGCCAAAAGGTGGAAACAACTCAAATGTCCATCAACAGATGGATGTATAAATAAAATGTGGTACATTCTTACAATGGAATATTAGAGAAATGAAGTCCTGATACATACCACAACATGGTTGAACCTTGAAAACATTATGCTGAGTGAAGTAAGTCAGTCACAAAATGACAAATATTATATGATCCTACTTATATGAAATATCTAGAATAAGCATATGTACAGAGACCAAAGTTTATTAGTGGTTACCAGGGGCGGAAAGGAGAGGGAAAGGGGGAGTCATTGTTTAGAGGGCACTAAGCGTCTGTTAAGGACAGAAAAATCTGGAAACCAATAGTAGTTGTGGTTGTACAACATGATGAACTAATTAACATCACTGAATTGTACATGAAAAAATGTTGAAATGGTAAATGTTTTGTTGTATATATTTACCCACATTTTTTTAAAAGAAAGAACTTCTGGTTTAATTAATTGTTAGTCACCTAAGGTTAAAAACAAAAAACGATAGAGTCTTGGGGATGGATTATCGAAAGAGAGAACACTGAAACCTTTGTATAGAGATGATGAGCTTATACAGAAATTATGAGCTCTGGACTCATAAAGACGCAGGTTTCCATTCTGGCTTACAAAGTGTATGATCTCAGTCAATTTTTTAACCCCTTTGAACCTTGGTTCCACAACTGCAACTTGTTTTAAGGATTAGAGCCAATACTGCAAGTATCTCATGGGACACAAGAGGGACTTAGTAAATGGTAGCTATTGTTATTATGTCAGTTTTGTCAAGTGGCCAGCATCATTACTCAAACATAATCTTTTATGCCATGTTGCTGATGATTAACCTATACCAACATGTTTATACACTTAAAATTTGAGGGACAAGACAAATATTAGAGATAGAAATGTTGAAACAAACAGTCAAAGTCATTTGGCCAAATCAACATAGTAAATGAGGCATATACTCAGAAAAACTATGTAGTAACCAATGAATCATAAAAATGTTAGAGTAGAAAGTGGCCTTTAAAAGTTACCTCATCAACATCCCTTCAACAACACCCAGATAGAGGTGAAAAAGCCAAACATTTCAGGATATCAATAATCATTAGAATTATTATTATTAGAATTATTCTTGTATGTTTTTGTGGGGATTAAATGAAAAAAAATATGGAAGTTCTGGGTAAACTGATTCAAGTTGCCATTTGTCCCATTCTTTTTTCTGAGGACTTGGACAGCAAGTTTATTACTTCCTCCAAAGGAATCCTATTGAAAATAATACACATTAAGGTATCTGCAACCTGAGTGTACCATTTTCAGTCATGCTCACGTATCATATAATTAAGCTACCACACTAGTGAAGTGATTACACTGCTGGCCCCAGTTCTTCATTCCCCGCATTGGGGATGTAATGTTGACTCTGGGCTCAGTCATGTAACTTGCCGAGGCCAAAAAGATGTTAGCAAATGTTATGCAAGCAGAGGCTTGACAAGCACTAGCTCCTCTGACTTCATCCTAAGAGCATGCTCAGACTGACCTTCTGAAGGATGGGACATGTGGACAGAGCACAGTCGGAGGCCTCAGACATGTAAGAGAGGTTGGCCAAGATCAGGGAAGCTGTCTAGTCATTGTCCAGCTGATCTCAGCTGATTGTCGAGACATAGAAGCAAGCCCTACCATGCCTAGCTTGGACCATAGATACATAAGCAGAAATGTGTATTATTTTCTACCACTGAGGTTTTGTGGTTGCCTTGTCATACAATATTAGAGAAACAGAAAACTGATTTACATGATTGTTAGGCATTTGAAAATTGTTTTTTCACTAACCCCATAAAAGCCTAGACCACCAGAAAGACTCCATGACAGTATCTCAACAGTGATGTGGATTGTGTGTGCACGCTCTGAGGATTTGAGAAACCATTTATTTTCATGTGTTAGACTTTGATACAGAATTCTATCAAATATGGAACCTTTCCTATTATACTACTTTTTAAACTCAAAATCAGAAGGTGGCAAGGATACTTAATTGCCAAGATTTTTCTATCTTTTGGGAACATTATCTTCTATAATAGTCAACTACCTAGGTGCATATGAAGGAGTAGCAGGTATATACTAAACCCGTTGCCATCAAGGCGATTCCAACTCATAGCAGCCGTATAGGACAAAGTAGAACTACCCTATAGGGTCTCCAAGGAGTGGCTGGTGGATTCGTACTGCTGACCTTTTGGCTAGCAGTTGAGCTCTTAACCACTGCACCACCAGGGCTCCACCACAAAAAAGGCTGAGCTAAATGACCTGCAATATCTTTCCTATTTCTAAATTTCTGATTTCTTACCCCATTCCTGGAAACAAACCAGTTACCAAACTGAGAAATCCTGGTTTCTAGTGAAAAAAAAAGCAGTTGGATTTCTATCCCCATTTCCTGGCCAGCTTGTCCAGAATCTGAGAGTCTAATCTTGGCATATCAATCTAGAAGAAACTTCATAGACTGGGGAATCCATTCCTTTTAATAGTCACACTAAAACAGCTGGGTGCCAGGGCAAATCAAGTTGTAGCAAATGGAAACAAGGCAAGCCAAAATATCTCTTTCTGGAATTTGGTGGGAGAAGGACCCAACTCATTGCCTTTTTGTGATCTTTTACCTCTGCCCAATAGTCTCCGTAAGCAAGAGAAATAAAACAGAAGAAGAAAACATGGATGCCTGCGAGTCACAATATTAAAGGTGGTAATGTGTATAAAATATTTTGAGTTCTTCAGAGTAAGATCACTGTTTAAATTAAACTTAGTATTATTAATCCATTTAACACCACGAATGAGTTAAACCTGCAGTACCTAATCAGAAGTGGGCATTCCCTAGACATATTAAAGCCAATAACATCAATTAGAGCATTTCTAAGTTCAAATGTCTTTGCTCAAGGCTTCAGTAATTGTTTTTTGCAATCTATCTAAAATGATTTATATCCAACATTCCTATGTAATCGTACAGGACAGAGGTCAAGTACTTTGGGACTAGGGCTGGTCAGCTGCAGTGAAATCCTTTTACTGACATTTTCAAAGTTTAATATCAGGCATTTTATCTTATTTAAACCTAAAGGGCATATCCAAGCCTAGTGTGCCATCAAGAACAAGC
Source organism: Dugong dugon (assembly GCA_030035585.1). NCBI lineage: Eukaryota > Metazoa > Chordata > Mammalia > Sirenia > Dugongidae > Dugong > Dugong dugon. The sequence goes on along the minus strand of CM057476.1, from coordinate 24,671,958 downwards.
TCTTCATTGTTCATTTAGAGTGGAGATGTATACTCCATATACTCCACTCAAAGATTAAAAGCAAATGGAGAATATGAACCAGACTAATGGGCTGCCCCTGCAACCCTAGTGGAGATTTTACTTAAATGGAAAGCTTTGGATGCTGATCCAACTTTTTAGATTTAACCAAGGTTTTCACTGGAATGGCCCTTGTAACAGTATTCGTACTGAAATCCTCCAGCTCATTCTTTCCAAGGCTGCTAGAAACAAGAATACTGCAGAGAAATGTGATCCAGACTACCGCGTACAGCGGGTGAAAGAAGGGAGTACCACAAGTTCAACAGCAGAGACAGTGTGCAGTGTATGCCAACAAAAGTCCTTTTAAAAGTCTGATTCATGAGGTTATGTAAAATCTTTTCATCCAGGTCAGTGAAAGACATTCTTGAAGGCAGACTGAGTTCAAGACTCATCTGTGTTAATGATATACGTGGGAAGGAAAGCCCATGGCCAAGTAATGTATAGTTAGTAGCAAGAACCATTGAACCAGAGCAAGTTTTGTGACATACTAGTTTAAAAATATCTGATTCTAAGAAAGAATTTGTTTTCTTTCAAGTGGTAATGAGAATTCCAGATCTTTTACAAGTATGCATTTAATGGGAAATGCAATGATCCTCATCATACCTTCATGTCTAATTCCTACATTTTTCCCCTTTACAAGTTATGAACAGTTAAGTTTATTTTGTTGTTGTTCCTTATCTAGACATCTACCTTTTCTTCATGTGTTAGTTAACACTTGGTCACCCTTCACTTAATCATGGGCTTTTTGAAAAAAAGTAGTAATATTTATTCTTCAGTCCAAGTTACTTAATTTCTACTTTTCCCTATTTTGGAGAGAAAGAGTAACACATTTATTCAAAATGACAATCTATTTTTTCTGATTCACTTTCTATTACTTTAAAAAAAAAAAAAAAAAAAAACCTCTTTGCACTCATGTCCATAAAGAAAGAACATTGTATCTTCAATAAAAAGCCTAATTCGGGTCTCAAAGTGCTGGCCAGTGAATGGCTGAATACTGCCAACACCCAGCAGCCTTCTGGCAGCACTGGGTCTTCTAAAAGCTGGCAATAGTCTTTCACGCAAGCACTAATTTTTTTATAGCTAGTTTATGATTTTCTCTCATTTCCCTGCTATTTTTAAACATGGGGCTGTAAGAGAAGGCGATTAGAGGTCCAGGAGATGGAACCATTACTCTCTGCTGGGTCTCTGTGGTATCAGTGGCCTTTGGAAGTTAAGAATTCAGATGTGATGTCAAAGAGTATTTGAACACAGGGTCCCTCAAGGGAACTCTGCCCAACAAGAAACACATTGCTTTACTCTCTGGATTTTCTTTTTAATTCTGCTTTCAAGTACTTGTGGTCTCTCAACACTCTTCTCAGTTTTGTTCTTCAAAGTTATTTTTGCACACTGTCCATTCTAGCCAGACCTATTTCACTGCAACATTTAACAACACTGTCTTGAGAGATGAGTTTTTTACTTCTAGCATAATGTACCAATACTTATTTCTATAGCACAATAAAACAGCTCATGTTGTGAACAAGACCTTTCAAAAAGAAATGCCAAATTTACTTGATGTTATTCCACATGTAACTCTGGGATGCAAGCTTTCAGCAAGACTGGCTCTGAATTTATGCTAATCAGAACAATGTTTGAAGAAGGAGAGTGGTTTTTGAGTATAGTTTATTAGGATGAAGAAAAACACATATGAAATGGGAGGAAAGGCCATGTGCCTTTCTAAAAACAGGCTTACTCTGACCACTGGGAGAAGTAGAACTCTCACATAGAAAAGTGACAACTAAATTCCCTGCCCCCAAAAGGAAGCTTAGGGGGCAGTGAGTTCACATTAATAAACAAAGAGCAATTCAGAAAAGGAGGGTGAGAATGGTTGCACAACATGAAGAAAGTAATCAGTGTCACTGAATTGTACATGCAGAAAGTGTTGAACTGGTGTATGTTATGCTGTGTATACTTACAAAAAAAAAAAAAAAAAACCCTGCCCCCAACCCGTACCACCCCATCTCTATAATCAGAAAAAAGCAGGAAAGTCCAAGATACTGCCCAAACTGCACAATGATAAATACCAAAGCACCCCAACTTTAAGGTGAAAGAAAATACATCTGGATGAGTGGGTACAGATGGTAAGAATATTGGCTTGGGAGTCACAGGCCTGAAGACTAGTTTCAGAACTACTCCTAACCTATGGACCTTAAGTGGCACAAACGGTTTGCGATCCATTGCTAACATAAACGTTGGTGGTTCCAACTCACCCAGTGGTAACACAGAAGATAGTTCTGGTAATCTGCTTCCATTAAGATTACAGCCTGAAAAACCCGATGGAGCAGTTTTACTCTATAATACATGGGGTCACTATGAGTCAGAATCAACTCAACAACGACTAACAACAACAACCAGCTACCTAGATGACCCGTGAACTTTGGCTTCTTCATTTAAAAAATGAGAGAAGTACTACAGATAATATCCCAAAGTCATTTCCACCTCTAAAATTCTATTTTTAAATAATTCTTACATGTCCCCTGGGCCTAGATACAAAAGAATCACTGATTTATTTCCCGTTGATTAATCTACTCACTTCATTTATTATTCTTTTCATTATTGTGAATAAAGCAAAAGGTAAAAGACATAAAGAGACACATTAGGAAAACATTTGAACACTAAAACTTCCTAAAAGAAAAGCAAATACTGCATATGTGACATTCAGGGTTAGATTCATTCTAAAACAAAACAGAGAAGATGAGAAAAGTCACCAACACATAAGATTAAGGCTCTGGCAATACAATTAAATATTACAATCCTGGATCAGACACTGCCTAACAGATGTAGTTTGTCTGAAGCTGAGACCCAGAAGTAACACTAGAGCTCTTTTGCAGACGGTCAGTAAATGTAAATTACACTATCTTTAAAAAACAAAACACAACAACAAAAAAAAAAACCACTTTAAAGTAGCATTGTATGTACACAGAGGTAAAATGCTAAGCAATGTTTATACCCCGTTAACGTCCTTTTCCATTTATCTGTTTCCATTACCTATGTCTCACTTTTCCTAACATAAAAAACTAAAGGACAAATAGATATGCAACACAGATGCTACTTTACACATCATTGTACAGCCCTAGAAACTAGGTAATCAAGTTATATTATCATACAAGCCACTGTCAATGGTTTCTCTGCGAAGTCCACAAACCATTACCAAATTCTTTAGTCACAGTCAGCTCCATGCATTCAACAGTGTATTCGCTGAATTACATATAAATTTATCCTTTGTGAGATAAACTATCAATTTGACTGATAAAAGAAATAAGATTAAGATTATCCAAACACTCTGAAACTAAACTGCAAAAGTCCAAGACAATATTCTTTGGTTTAGCACCCTTTGACTGTATATGATTCCATAATCACATACTTTATTCTTTTCTGGCATGCCTACTCTAGCTTGGTAAGCCCCACTGAGCTGAGCTAATGCAGATAATAAATACTTCTCTACACTACGTATGGGCATAATCTGATAGTGCTCTTTATGAATTATCATCTCTAGATGGTAAAACAACTCATTTTACATGTAGAGACTAACGGGAAAAAATAAAGTTTATATTCTCAAATACGAGGTATTGCCTAGAATAAATATGGCTTTAGGTGTGTCTCTGAAATTTAACAATGATATCACAACTTCAAAATATAAGCTCCTTTCTCATATTAAGATGTCAGAGCACTATAATCACTCAACCAGTGAAGGCTGACTTGGTTTATAGAATGCTGGTTAGATGTGGTTTATGGCCTCATGAAGTAGAGAAGTAACAAATACTAAATTACCCGTGATGCAGTATACAAGCCAAGGGACTAGAAGTTGGGAGTCTCTAATATTAGAACAGCTATTAACTGGCTGTGTGTCCTTGGGTAAGTCTCTTTGTCTCAGGGCCTCAGCTGTCTCAGCTATAAAATGTGGAGGATCCCTATCTCATCCAAAAGTCATGATTCTAAACAAATAAATATCAAGAATCAAAATATTCATTACTAAAAAGTATATGTTAAATTACTTCCAGCTACAACAGACTAGTTTGTATCAGAAGAATCTGTTTGCCAAGAACAACTAGGAAAACTGATAATTAAAAAAAAAAAAAAAATTTAAAGTCACTGGAGAGGTATCAAGGCCTCCAGAACTTAAGGGACCGAGATCCAAAACAAATAGAAACTCACTGAGGTGACCCTGACATCCTCTGGAGGAATTTTCCATTTTGAAGGTATCATGGGAAAACCTAGCGGAGCTTTCAGTAATCACATGGGACTAGGAATATAAAACCTCAAGTTCAGGGCTAGCAAGGAAGCCAGGATTTGAAGGGCCAAAATCATAGAAAGCGATCAAAGAGTCTGAGCCACTTTTATCCTCAAGACATTTCCTGGTTTATAAGTAGTGCGCACCTAGAGAAGGAGAAGATAAGCAGAAAGTAATTGAAATAAATCATGTTATTGGCATTCTCATGGAACTGGGAAAATAAAATCTGAAGTTCAGAGCCCACCAAGGTGATGAGGGCTGGCAGTATTCCAGGCTTAAAGTTGGGACTGTTGAAAGAGTAACCTCTAGGAGTAAAGTCGAACCAGAAATTGGTCTGACTGAAACCCAGTTTTGAATCCCTCCTTCTAGACTGGATTAAGAGATCTACTCCTACTCTAAATGCCTACCAGATATCAAAGAAAATGCTACCTGGAGAAAGATAATACCATTGAGATTCCATTAATATTTTACACACAATGGCCAGTATTCAATAAAAACACTGAACCAGGCACAGCAAAAATAGAACCCAGAGAAAAAGTAGCAAATAGAAACAAACCCACAAATTATTAGACATGGAATTTAAAATAATTGTGATTAATACGTTAAATAAAAAATGACAAGACAGAGGATTTCGTCAGAGACCTAGAATCTATAAAAAATGTTCAAACTGAAATTCTAGGAAAAAATGCAATAACTAAAATCAACATTGTAAAACATAGGCTTAACAGAAAATTAGATATCGCTAAAGAGAGATTTGTCATCTGGAAGATAGGATAGTAAAAAATATCTAGCTGAAATGCAGAGAAGTAAAAAGGATGAAAAATACAGTATAAAGCATAAAAGGCATATGGGACAGGGTGAAAAGATATAACTTATGAGTAACTGGAGTCACAGAAAGGGAGGATAGGAAAAATGAAGGTACAAGTAATATTTGAAGAGAATTTTCCAATATCGATGAAAAGGTATAAAGCCACAAATCCAAGAAGCTCCGTGAAAAACATGCAAGATAAATACAAAACAAACTATACCTAGGCAATTTCACAGTAGACATGCAGAAAACTAAAGACAAAAAGAAAAAAGCAGCAAGTGGAGGGGGAGAGAAAGACATATGTCATGGTTTGAATTATGTCCCCCCAAAAAGGTGTGTATCAATTTGGCTAGGCCATGATTCCTGGTACAGTATAATTTTCCTGTATGTTGTAAACCTGCCTCTACGATGTTAATGAGGGAGGATGGGTGGCAGTTGCGTTAGTAAGGCAGGACTGGATCTACAAGACTGGACTGTGTCCTGAGGCAAGCTCTTGAGATATAAAAGACAGAAGTGAGCAGTGAGATAGGGGGACCTCATACCATCAAGAAAGCAGTGCCAGGAGCAGAGCGCGTCCTTTGGACGGGTCCCTGTGCCAAGAAGCTCCTAGTCCGGGGGAACACCGATGAGAAGGCCGACAGAGAGAGAAAGACTTCCCCTGGAGCTGACACCCTAAATTTGGATTTTTAGCCTACTTTACTGTGAGGAAATAAACTTCTCTTCATTAAAACCATCCACTTGTGGTACTTCTGTTATAGCAGCACTAGAGGACAAAGACAACATACTACCCACAAAGGAGCAATAATAACACTGAGACAGAATTTTCAATAGAAAAAATGGAAAGAACCCAAATACATAGTATATGTACTCATATAACAAAATACAGAAATGAGAATACAAGAACTACTGCTACATGCAGCAATGATCATGAATCTAACAGGCATAATGTTGACTAAAAGAAGAGACACAAAACAGGATACACTATATATATCCATTTGTATGAAGTTTAAAAACTGGAAAAACTAATCTATGCTGTTACAAGTCAGAACAGTTGTTATCTTTTGGGGGTAATTATTCTGGAAGGAGGCAAGAACCAGACTACTGGGTTGCTGGTAATGTTCTAGTTCTTGATCTGGGTAGAAGTTAGACAAACGTGTTTATTTTGTGAAAATTCATAGACAATTCATTTTAAAAATGATTTGTGTACTTTTCTGTATATATGTTATACTTCAATAAAAGTTTATTTAAACGCATATATTAATGTGTAACAGCAGGGTTTTAACTGCAAATCCATTTTATAAATTATGCGTGCACAGTTTCCTTCCTCCTTTCTACATACTATTTAATGTATCTTCCAAGTATTCCTTCTTTGAGCTCAAAAGAGGCTCAAGAATGAGATGGTATCAGAAATAGGAGGTTAGTATATATACACTATGGAATACTATTCAGCTATACAGAGAAATGAAGTTCTGATACATGCTATGACATGGATGAAACCTGAAAACATTATGCTGAATGAAATAAGTCAATCACAAAAGGACAAACGTTGTGTCGTTTCACTTATATGAAGTAACAGGAATAGGCAAATACATGGAAACTAATATTTACTAGTGGCTACCAGTGGCGGGAGAAAGGTGGAAAGGGGGAGTCATTATTTGGGAAGCAGTGGGTTTTTGTTTATGATAATGGGAAAACTGCCAACAATAGATGATGGCTGTACATCATGATTAATGTAACTGATGTCACTAAAATGTACACCCGAAAAATGTTGAATTGGCCAATGTGTTATATATTTTTTACAACAATAAAGAAAGAAATAGGAGCTTAACTTATTAAAGTTCATCTATATACTATGAGATAAATAAGGTACTCAGGGCCAGGTTGGGAACTTGACTTCATTTAAGATGTTTCTATGGGAAACTAAATTTTAGAGATAAGCAAAACAAAGAGAACCTAAGACAAAAAGGAAAAACATTGTGCAGGAAGAGTGACCAAAAAAAAAAAGGTAAGTGTCATGGATTGAATTGAACCCCCACAAAATATGTGTCAACTTGGCTAGACCATGATTCCCAGTATTGTGTGACTGTCCACCATTTCACCATCTGATGTGATTTTCCTATGTATTGTAAATCCTACCTCTCTGATATTAATGAGGTAGGATTACAGTCCGTAATGTTAATGAGGAAGGACTCAATCTACAAGATTAGGTTGTATCTTGGGTCAATCTCATTTGAAATATAAAAGAGAGAAGCGAACAGAGACACAGGGGGACCTCATACCACAACAAAGAAGCTCCAGGAGTGCAGGGCATCCTTTGGATCAGGGGTCCCCGCATTGAGAAGCTCCTAGACCAGGGGAAGACTGATGACAAGGACATTCCCCCCAGAACTTACAGACAGAGAAAACCTTCCCCTGGAGCTAGCACCCTGAATTCGGACTTTGGACCTCCTAGAAGACTGTGAGAGAATAAATTTCTGTTTGTTAAAGCCATTCACTTGTGCTATTTCTTTTATAGTAGCACTAAACAACTAAGATAGTAAGTATGGATTGCAAGAAAGATGCTAATAAGAATGCATCAGGAAATGAGTACAATTGGATGGGGTGGGTCAAGAAAACAAAAACAGTATCTTGAACCCCATGGTAATGGTCTATTTGTGACAGAATAAACATCAATCACTAGAAGAACCAGAAGGACATTAAAATAGGATGAACTATTCAGGTTGCATTATATATGTTAGCTAGCCCTGTTATGTTCTACAAGAAAGTCTTTTTAAAGCAACCTTCAGAAAGTTCACCAGTCTGGTACAAAATCTTTAGCAAAGCCATTTCCAAACCTCATGCATATTTCACTTGGAACAAGGAGAGACATCACTTAAATACCTCACCTCCCACCATGAGTTTGCCTCAGACGATAAAATCAGTACACAGTTCGTGATATAGACTGCTCATATGTTGTTATATAAACAATCCTATTGATTTGGCAGTTGTTTTTTTCCTAATGATTTTCTTACAGGATCTCTTATGCAGTGAAGGTGGATTTAAAATAAACCAGACGATATTAAGAACCACTAAACTACTCCAGGCTTTACAGGTGTTGGATATTTTTCCATTTCAGTAATTTAGCAAAGAAAATCTTATCAGACTCTGCTAAGTCTTGTGAAAGACCATCACAGCTAGAAATACGCATACTTATAATTATTTTTACCTTAAAATTCTCCTTTATGAAAGAAGGTACTTCACAGTTTTTTTGGGGGGGTTAAAATGTTCTTTAGTAGAGTTTTTAACTCATAGTGGGAGGGGAGAAATGGAAAAGAATTTTTTTTTAAATCTTTTTTTTCAAACTATGCTGCCTACCCCTTCATTCTAATACTGCAATGGTGAGGAGATCAAATCAGTTAATTGGGGTGGAGGGTGAGAGCTCGTATGTTTGGTTTGGAAGGGCTGGCCAAGTAATTCTGACTCCCCAAGTGAAGCAACATTAGACAACAACAAATAAGATAACTTATCTACAGAGGAAAGCGGTAGGCTTTAGAGGACGGTTTTATTAATGGCTAATACATCCACGGAAACCCTGGCGGCACAGTGGTTAAGAGCTTGGCTGCTAACCAAAGGTCGGCAGTTCGATTCCACCAGGCACTCCTTGGAAACCCTATGAAGCAGTTCTACTCTGTACTATAGGGTCGCTATGAATCAGAATCCACTCGACAGCAGCTGGTTTGTTGTTTGTTTTTTTTTAATACATCCACAAAATAGGGTCTGATCATCAGTACTTTTTATTATAGGGAACTTTCAAATGTATCAACATTCAAATCTTGACTAGCCTAAGCCACTGGAATCATGAACATATGGCTAAAGTAATAGAGTAAAATTGCATATCAAAAGAAAAATAGTATCTCACTGATTTGGATTAAGAAGAAAGATGAATTTAAATTAGTAATAAGGTTTGATTAGATAGGTGGAATTATGCTATTGTGAAGTATGCATAGGAACTAGAAATTCTCTTACAGCTTTCATGCCTAGAGGAGAATGATTAAGATGATGATGGTATGGCAGCTAACACTGACTGACCACATGATTTGTGCTAAACAATGTGCTAAATATTGCATAATCCATTAACCCATGGCCGTTGAGTCCATTCCGACTCATAGTGACCCTATAGGACAGAGTAGAACTGTCCCATAGGGTTTCCAAGGAGTGGTTGGTGGATTCAAACTGCCGATCTTTTGGTTAGCTGCTGAGCTCTTAACCACTGTGCCACCAGGGCTCTGAACTTCATTTCAAATTACCCCTATTTTATGGATTAGGGGTATGAGTCTTAAAGAAGTTTAAGTAACTTACTCAAGGTCACACAATGAGATAAGTGTCAGAACAAGGACTCCACCAAAGTCTATTTTATACAAGAACCATGATCTTAATGACATTCTGCTTATAAATTCTGGTCAGCATCATTAACTCCTTAACTAGTATTTTTAGAGACTTTTGGAATGCTTATTGTCTTCAGTGCTTTATTTCTCCTGTAATCTTTCTTTAGCCTCTTAGTTTGCCTAGTAAAACCTCCTACAAGATAGTTAAAATATAAAATTTAGGCCCAACCAACTATCATAAATATAAAAAAAAAAAACTTTGATTAATTAATTAACTAATTAGTCAAGTGTTATCAGAGGCCAGAATGGTAAAATATTTAGAAGGTTCTTGGCATTCTCTACCTGTTTTTTCTAGGAAAGCCCCAAAGACATGCTCTAAGATACCTCCAGAAACCAGAGGACACCTGGGTAGTAATTCCAGAGAAGTATGTGGATTAAGGAATAAAAACAATAAGCAATTCAATAGTGATTTCTTTGGGATGTGATTTCTTTGTGGAATAGGAGAACTCTGGGATTCATGGGTGTTTTATAGTAATTAGAGGAAAGTGCTTTTATTCAGAGAGGATAAAAGATTCTGATTACTGCTTTGAAAACAGACTGTTCTCCTCCTCTCCTCCTCCAATTGTGCACTAAAATTAAAAATAAGAAACAAATTCTAATTTGGATCATCGGTAGCAGCGGGTGGAAGGGCACTGCCCGTACAAGCTATACTAATCAGATTTTAATTGTTCTAACCCACAATCCCATAAAATTAAACAAACCTCAGTGATGCCCTTACAAAATTACAATGGAACCATAGGAAATTATTTTTGTTGTTTTTGTTTTGGAAGTTATCTTTTTAAAAACTGGATACACAGGGCAGATTTCATTTCAGCAAGAATTATTGATTTCAGACCAAAAAAAAATTATTCCAAGTAGTTAGCAGATCATATTCCATGTTGTTTTCCAAAGCCAGGGTTCTAACACTTATTAACTGTGTGGCCTTAAGAAAAATCATCCATCCTTTTTAAGCCTTAATTTTCTCATCTATAAAAATAGGAATAATGTCACTAATTTGCTTCAGTTTCTCCAGCATGGCCCCCGGAATAGATAAGCCCGAAGTTAAAAATCAAGTTAAGTGTAAGTTTATCCAGTAGCTGTTCTGTTGGGACAGTCTGCTACCCATCATTCCAGAATGACAGCTTCTTGACCACAGAAATCACATTCTTTAGCATTACAGACTGTCATCAGTACCTTAGGAACAAGAGCAGTCAAATTCTTCTTAGTCCCTGGATGATGCTGCAGTCTCCAATATGTCAGATTCCATCAATTTCTGAGTCCTTTAATTCCGACTCTTTATGCTCAAATAAATCTCTTAGTTCTTAGTCCAGTCCACAGTCCCTAATAAGGGTATCACATGCACTATCAAGTAAAAGACTTTTGGTATAGCCCAGGGAACCTGTCTGTCTGGGAAATTATTCAACTCTATTAATCTATATAAAAATTGATTCCTGAAATCCAAATGCAACATAAAATAATGTACAAGAAAATAAGAAATCTATTTGTAAGTAGTAAAGACTAATCACGAACTTAAAATAATTCATTATCAATGATAATCATTATTTTAAATTACCAGGTCTGAGCTAACATTCTACAAATTTTATCTGTTATAGAGAAAATAAGGCGCCCTGGTGGCACAGTAGTTAAGCACTCAGCTGCTGACCAAAAGGTCAGTAGTTTGGACCCACCAGCTGTTCCGTGGGAAAAAGATGTGGCAGTCTGTTTCCGTAAAGATTACAGCCTTGGAAACCCCATGGGGCAGTTCTACTCTGTCCTGTGGGGTCGCTATGAGTCAGAACTGACTTGACAGCAACGGGCATAAAGAAAATATTTGGCTAACTTAAGATCTTTAGAAGCGAAGTACCACATTTAATACTGAGAAAAATCACAAACTGCTTTATTTCTACAGGCTTCCTATTTCTCAGGATAAAATGAGAAGGCTGGCTGTGGTGACCTCTATTAAACTGTATGAAGTACCACCTGTATCTTACCTACCCTCTGCCCCATCCTGCCACCTTTTTGTACGGAAAAAGTGACTCCCCACAGCCAATGCTGTAACAAAAGGCCAGTGACCATGCAATCAAGGCGAACACCTGCACCATCATGAAAGCTGAGAAGATGAGACTGCCCCTCCCTCCTTCCATTCATACCACCCAAAATGCCCTTCAAGACTAATATTCAATTCATTGACTTCTGCTATTTAGTTGATGCTGGTTTCATCTATATATGAACACTCTGCTGTTATGTTGTTTCAGGATGTGCTATGCATACATTGCCAGGAAGGGGAAAGGAGTGGAAAGTGGTTTTGTTTTCTTGGCACGTGGAAGTTATTCTACATGGGTCAGTTTCCACCAAGAAGTCTGATCACTAGAATTAATGTTCACTCTGGTTTCACCATCAATCCTGTATTCTTTTTTTTTTTTTTAAATAACATTTTATAATGAAAAATTACAAGCATACAGAAAAGGTAAAACAATTAGAGTGAATACCGATATATTCATTATTATGATTCTGCAATTAACATTTTTTTAAGTGTAGTTTTCTAAGTGTGCTTTATCAAGTATCTATCTTGTTTTTGATATATTTTAAAGTAAGCTGCAGACATTAGGATTCTGCAGCATGTATATCATTAACTAGAATTCAATATTTATTTACCTTTGCATGTACAATTTACATTAATTTAAATGCACAATTTTAAGTGTATCATTTGATGAATTTTGACATACACTCATGTAATTCAAATGCATACGAAGAGGTAAAACATTCATATAACCCACGAAAGTACCCTCATGCCCCTTCCCAGTCAACCCTTGCCCCCATTCCTGTTCTAAAGATAACCATTGTTCCGATTGCTTTCACCACAGGTTAGTTTTACTTGTTCTACAACCTTTTATTAACGAAATCATAAAATATATTCTCTTTTGTGTGACTTCTTTCACACAGCCTGATGTTTTTGAGATTCATTCATATTGCTGCATGTACTTCACAAATATATAGTAGTTTATATATCCATTCTCTTGTTGAGAAACACAGGCTCTTTTCAGATTTTGCTATTATGAATAAAACTGCTATGAACATTCTTGTACAAATTATTTCATGGACTTATATTTTAAATTTTCTAGGGTAAATACCTAAGAGTAGAGTGCTGGGCCACAGACTAAGTGTATGTTTAGATTTTAAAGAAACTGAAAAATCTTTTTCCAAAGTGGGTATAGCACTTTACACCCCCAACAATATATGAAAATCAGATATATTACATTTAGGCATACTATAAAGACTACAATCCAGTGTTAAAGTTTTTGCTTTAAGCAGCCATATGCATTTTAAAGAAATTAAGAGGAAAAAACTAGCCTTATAAATTTACCAATATATTTATTATCTTTAGTGCTCTTTTTTTTTTTCCTAAAGGTCTGAGAATCCCAAAGATTTGATATCATTTTACTTCAGCCTGAAAAACTTCCTTTAGCATTTCTTGCAGTGAAGATCTGTTGTTAGTTTTCTTGGTTTTCACTTACATGAAAATGTCTCTATTTTGCCTTCATTCTTGAAAATTATTTTTGTTGGTTATTGAATTCTGGTTGACAGGCTTTGTTTTTTCTTTCAGCACTTTGAAAATTTTGTTCCACTGTCTTCTGGCCATCATGGTTTCTGATAAGAAATCAGCTGTCATTTATATTGCTGTTCCCTCTGCATGTAATGTGCCATTATGCTTTGGTTGCTTTCAATATTTTCTCTTTATATTTGGTTTATAGTACTTAGACTATAAAGTGCATAGTCATGCTTTTCTTCATGTTTACTCTGCTTGAAGCTAGCTGAGCTTTTGAATCTGTAAATTTATGTTTTTTACTAAATTGGGGAAAAGTTTCACTGTTATTTCTTCAAATATTCTCTTGTATCATTTTTCTTTATCCTGTATTTCTACAACAAATATATACACATATATTTATGTATATATACATATATTTACGTATATACATATACTTACGTACACACACACAGAGCCCAGGTGGCACAAGCAGTTTGCAATCAGCTGCTAACCTAATGGTTGGTGGTTCGAACCCACCCAGCCACTCCACAGAAGAAAAGTCCAGGTAATCTGCTTCTGTAATGATTACAGTCAAGAAAACCTTATGGAACAGTTCTATTCTGCAACACATAGGGTCGCCATGAGTCGGGGTGACTCAATGGCAGTTAACAACAGCAGCCACATTTTTCTACTGAGCACTTAAAATGTGGTTAGGGAACTGAATTTTTTATTTTATTTAATTTTAATTAAGTTAAAATAATCACATGTGGCTAATGGTTACCATGTTGAGCAATATGGCTCTAGAGATAATCTAATCTGGTCTTACCGTATTACAGATGGCAAACTGGCGGCCCAGAGAGCTTCCAGAAGAGGCCTAACCATGATATATGGCCTCTAATGGCAAAACCACGGTTCAAATTTAAATCTCCTAATTCCTAGTCTGAAGATCTATCTACTCTGCATAAGAACAGGCTGCAAAATGCTGTGGCTGGAAGAGGAAAAATAAAAATATAGTATGTGGATTGATGATAAAGTAGAACCTGAAAAATATAGTTTGAAAACATAGAACAGCTGAAGGATGACTTACCAGGCATATCATACATTCCACAAACATATACACATATTCACTGGGTATGCAAATTCTTTTGAGGCAAAAACTATGTTATCAGCGGGAGAAAAAAGAGCTTTTTATAACTCATTACAAGCCCAAATGGACAGCTGATTTATAACACAAAATAAAGAGCAAAATCAAGAAGTTGAGGTCCTGTCTCCATTCTTGGCAAGTGTCTACTTTCCAAGCCCTACAGTCTTCAGTGATTTGAAGAGTTACAGCTTAACAATTCTATTTGTCTCTCAAAAGCCTGTAAGATACACACCACTGAAAAGGATGCTAAACCTTCCCCTCCTGAAATTAATATTCCCTATGCGGATATGATTCTCTGCTAAAATGGAATGCTTTTTACCTTTTAACTCTAACTCCTGTACTACTGGAAATAAAATAATTACCTCACTACATTCACATTCATTCATTCATTCATTCTCTATCTCTCTTGCTCTCTCCCTCTCTCTCTTCCTCCCTCTCGCCCTCCCTTCCTCCTTTTTTTTTTCCCTCTCTCTCTCTCTCTCTCTCTCTCTCTCTCTCTCACACACACACACACACACAAACTTTTGTGTGGATTTCATATTAGCACTAACGCAAATCATATAACAATATACATGGCGTACAAAACGTCTGCATAAAGGTCCAAGAAAAATAGCATTGTTTTCAGAGACAGTGCTGTGGTTTGGATGATGTCATCAAAGATCATCTAATTAATTTCCTGTAGCCACTTCCTAAAGGAAATCCAGAAGGCTCAATTTTCTCACAAAGTCAAGTATTCTTTTCTTTTTGCCAGTAACTGTTAATACGAACCTACAAGTTTTAAAAATTGATAACAATTATGATTTATTCTTTAAAATCACAAATAATGAAATTTCATTTTAAAAGAGCTTTTATGTGGGAGGCATCATTAGAATATAAAGAGTATCCTCGTTGAACATAAATTTTAGATTTTAGTTACAACAAAGTAATTGCAGAAAAGAAAAGAAGACTAAATTTTACTTGATATTTACTACTGGGCTTCATAAACATTCCTCTCCACTTTTGAGTAAAATAAAGATGACCACCCATAAAAGCCAAGGAGAGGAAAACATTCTTTACCTAAAAACCTTCAGTGTTTTTCTGCCAGGCCAACAAGCATTTATCAACACTGGACCGTAACTGGAACACTGCAGTACAGTTGGCAGGAGATTTGAGCTCATCAAGGGGAAGAATGATGGCATATTTATACCAAAAAGCATACAGCTCCTGACACACAGTAAGCACCAAGCAAACACATGTTAAATGAATGAATGAATGAGATTGTGCTTCTTTCCCTCTAGGAGCTCCCAGTTATACAGTCTGGAGAAGGCCAACACTACAAACAAATAAACGATAAATGCTATAACTGAGGTATCACTGAGTACTATGGTTTGCAAATCATTTTGGAAAAAAAAATGTAAAAGATTAACACCAAGTGCTGGAGCATTTAGAACAGACTTTTTAATGAACATTTTGGGAGAATCTATTAAATTTAATTGCTGTCCAACTTCTCAAAGCCTATGCTAGTCCTAAATATATACAGTGAGACTTGTATGGGGCCTTTTTTACTGCAACAATATTTGTAATAGCAAAAAAAGATACTGAAAACTCCCTGCTTGTCCATCAGCAGATGAATGGTACGTCCATTATATATATTACTTCACGGAAGTTCAAAAGAATATGGTTGATCTATATGTTCTGACGTAAAAAGAGATTCAAGACTATTAAGTGAAAAAAGCCATTTGGAGAAGAATGTCAACCTTCCATTTATGAAGAACAAAATAAAACCATACATTTTTACACATACATACGTACTTGAAAATGGGCTAGAACCACACTAATAGAAACATAATGTTAGCCAAAAATGTAATTTCAGCTTTCTAATAATCACACGGAGTCTGGTGGCACAGCGGTTAAGAGCTACAACTGCTGATCAAAAAAGTTGGCAGTTCAAATCCACCAGCCACTCCTTGGAAACGCTATGGGGCAGTTCTAGTCCATTCTGTAGGGTTGCTATGAGTCAGAACCAACTTGACAGCAACAGGTTTGTTTTTGTTTGTGGTTTAGTAACCACATAATTGTTTTTTAAAGAATAAAGTAATTGTAATATATTCTCCAATACATCCCAAATATTATCATTATGTTGTAGTCAATACAAAAACTTAGCAATGACATTTTTTTTCATTCTAACTTTTGGAATTCAGTGTACATTTTACACTTACAGCACATTTCAATTCAAAGCACCCACATTTTAAATGCTCTATAGGCACATATAATAATGAATACCACAACAGACGGTGTAGGTCTAGAAGGATAGAAAGACTAGTGTTTCAATCTTTTATATCAGTAACTAACTCAAATACTACTTCTTGTAACAATTGTCGTTGTTAGGTGCCGTCAAGTCAGTTCTGACTCATGGCAAACTCACACATCTGTCAGTTTGTTGTACTGTGGTGGCTTGTGTGTTGCTGTGATGCTGGAAGCTATGCCACTGGTATTTAAAATATCAGAAGGGTCACCTATGGTGGACAGGTTTCAGCTGAGCTTCCAGACTAAGACAGACTAGGAAAAAGGACCTCACAGTCTACTTCTGAAAAAATTAGTCAGTGAAAATCTTATGAATATGTAATGATAAAAACGAAAAAATAAAAAAAAATTCCATAGGAATACAGATGGCAGAACAAATAACCCTATTCCAAGGACTGCTAAATATCTAAGTGGAGGAGGGGGTACTGTAGAAAGGAGTTACACTAAATTAAAGATGATTCAGCTAAGTGTAAATGATTAAAATTTTGCTAAGGAGAAATGAAATTTTAAAATGTCATATACAATAGTATACATATACCAAAAAAATATCTAGGAATGAAACCAAAGAAAGATATGCAAGAGTTCTACATTAAAAACTACATTACAGAACACTGCTGGAAGAAATTTTAAAAGGCTTAAATAAGTGGAGGAATATACCATGTTCATGGATTATGAAACTCAAATTCATTTATAGATTCAATGCTATCCCAATTAAAATTCAAGCGGGATATGTAAGGAGGCAAGAGACAAGGGGGAACTGAGAGCTAATTCTAAAACATACACACACACATGAATGTAAGTGACCTAGAAAAGCTAAAAAAAATCCAGAAGAAGAACAAAGCTATAGATATTACATTATCAGATATCTAGACTCATTGAAAAGCTACGGTAATTAGGTAATATGCTATTGGCACAAAGATAGAGAGAGCAACAGAACATAATATTAGCTGTCGTTAGGTGCCATCGAGTCAGTTCCAACTCATAGCAACCTACGAACAACAGAACGAAACATTGTGCAGTCCTGTGCCATCCTCACAATCATTGCTATACTTGAGCGTGTTGTTGCAGCCACTGTGTCAATCTATTTCACTGAGGGTTTTCCTCTTCTTCACTGACCCTCTACTTTACCAAGCATGATATCCTTTTGCAGGGTCTGGTCCCTTCTGGTAACACATCCAAAGTACATGAGACAACGTCTCACCATCTTCATTTCTAAGAAGCATTCTGGCTGTACTGCTTCCAAGCAGACTTGTTCATTCTTCTGACAGTCAGTGGTATATTCAACATTTTTCGCCAACATCATAATTCAAAGGCATCAATTCTTCTTCGGTGTTCCTTATTCATTGTTCAGATTTTGTATGCATACAAGGTGATAGAAAATACTATGCCTTGGGTCAGGTGCACCTTAGTCCTCAAAGTCACATCTTTGCTTTTTAACACTTTAAAGAGGTCTTTTACAGCAGATTTGCCAGATGTAACACATTATTTGATTTCTTGACCTCTGCTTCCATGGGCGTTGACTGTAGATCCAAGTAAATTGAAATCCTTGGCAACTTCAATATTTTCTCCATTTATTATGATGTTGCTTATTAGTCCAGATGTGTGGACTTTTGTTATGTGATGTTGAGGTATAATCCATACGGAAGGCTGTAGTCTTTGATCTTTATCAGTGTTTCAAGTCCTTTTTGCTTTCAGCAAGCCAGATTGCATCATCTTCATATCGCAGGTTGCTGATGAGTCTTCCTCCAACACTGATGCCACATTCTTCTTCATACTGTTCAGCTTCTCAGATTATTTGATCAGCCTACAGATTGAGGAAGTATGATGAAAGGATAAAACCCTGACACACAACTTTTCTGATTTTAAACCAATCAGTATCCCCTTGTTCTGTTCGAATGACTGCCTCTTCGTCTATGTACAGGTTCCACGTGAGCAAAATTAATTGTTCTAGAATTCTCATTCTTCACAATGTTATCGATAATTTGTTATCATCCACACAGTCAAATGTCTTTGCATAGTCAATAAAACACAGGTAAACATCCTTCTGGTATTCTCTGCTTTCAGCCAAAATCCTTCTGACATCAGCAATGATATCCCTCATTCCACATCCTCTTCTGAATTCAGCTTAAATTTCTGGCAGTTCCCTGCTGATGTACTGCTGCAACCGTTTTTTAATTATCTTCAGCAAAAATTTACTTGCATGTGATATTGATATTGTTTGACAAATTCTGCATTCTGTTGGATCATCTTTCTTTGGAATGGTCACAAATATGGATCTCTTCTAGTCAGTTGGCCAGGTAGCTCTCTTCCAAATTTTTTGGCAGAGCCAAGTTAGTGCTTCCAGTGTTGCATCCATTTTTTTTAAACATCTCAATTGGTATTCCATCAATTCCTGGAGCCCTGTTTTTTGCCAATGCCTTCAGTGCAGCTTAGATTTCTTCCTTCAGTCAGTATCATCATTTCTTGATTATATGCTACCTCCCAAATGGTTGAAAAAACCATTGTACCAAGCCTTTTTGGTACAGTGATGCTGTGTATTCCTCAAGGCTTGAATTTTCTCTTCAGTTCCTTCAGTTTGAGAAATGCTTAGCATTTTCTTCCCTTTTAGTTTTCTAATTCCAGGTCTTTGCACATTTCATTATAATATTTTACTTTGTCTTCTTGAGCTGCCCTTTGACATCTTCTGATCAGCTCTTTTACTTCATCATTTTTTCCTTTAACTTCAGCTACTCTACATTCAAGAGCAAGTTTCAGAGTCTTTCCTGACATCCATTTTGGTCTTTTCTTTTTACCTTGTCATTTTAATGACCTTTTGCTATCTTCATGTATGATGTCCTTGATGTCATTTCACAACTTGTCTGGTCTTCAGTCATTAGTGTTAAATGCATCAAATCTACTCTTGAGATGGTCTCTAAATTCAGGTGGGATATACTCAAGGTCATTCTTTGGCTCTCATGGACTTGTTCTAATTTTGTTCAGCTTCAACTTGAACTTACACATAAGCAATTAACGGTCTGTTCCGCAGTCGGCCCCTGTCCTTGTTCTGACTGATGATATTGAGCTTCTCCATTGCTTCTTTCCACAAATGTAGTCGATTTGATTCCAGTGTACTCCATCCAGCAAGGTCCACATGTATAGCTCCCATTTATGTTGTTGAAAACGGTATTTGCAATGAATAAGTCGTTGGTCTTGCAAAATTCTATTATGCTATCTCCCACCTGTTTATATCACCAAGGCCATATTTTCCAACTACTGATCTTTCTTCTGCATTTCCAACTTTCACATTTCAATCACCAGCAATTATTAATGCATCTTGATTGACTGCATGTTTGATCAATTACATACTGCAGAAATTGGTAAAAATCTTCAATTTTTTCATCTATGGCATTAGTGGTTGGTACATAAATTTGAATAATAGTCATATTAACTGGATAGGCATATGGATATTATCCTATCACTGACAGCGATGTACTTCAGGACAGATCTTGAAATGTTCTTTTTGATGACGAATGTGACATCAATCCTCTTCAATCTGTCATTCCCAGCATAGCACACCGTATGACTGTTAAATTTAAAATAGCCAATACCAGTCCACAGAACATATTAGAGAGTTCTTACATACCTTACGGAGCCCTGGAGGCAGAGTGGTTAGGTGTTCGACTGCAAACCAAAAGGTCAGCAGTTCAAATCCACCAGCTGTTCCTTGGAAACCTTATGGGGCAATTCTACTCTGTCCTATACGGTGCTATGAGTCAGAATTGACTTGACGGCAACAGGTTTTTTTTTTCATATACCTTATACTTGATTTATGACAAAAGCAGCACTACGGTGTAGTCTTGTACAGATGGTGCTAGGTCACTTGTATAATCGTACAGGGGGAGAAATGAACTTTGACCCCTACATCAAACCCAACACAAAAACGTCAATACCAAGTGGCAGTAGCCCTAAATGCATACAGTAAAACAATACAGCATCATAGGAAATGTGATCTTGGGATACACAAAATGTTCTTAAACAGTACACAAAAGCACTAACCATAAAAAAAAGAATTGATAAACTGGACTTCACCCACATTTGCCATGATACCGGGTAGAGAAGTTAGAAGTTAAAAAAGGGAGTTTTGGTGAGGCGGAGATGAACAACTCAACCTGAATAAGGAAAACACTGCCAATGGGTCAAAGATCAGATCTTCTACACAGAGGAACCAGAATGAGTAAAGACATAGAAGGGCCAAAGCATAAGGCATATTTATTGAAGTAGGTCAAGTAGTCTTTAAGGGATATGACATACAGATTAGTTGAAGAAGTAGTATGGCATACAGAGCAGGAAAAAGTCATCAAGGGGTGTATCAAAGGTTTGTAATCAGAGAAATTATATGATTAGAACTATATTTTAAAAGGATAACTCGAAGAGCTCTATAGGAGATGGGCTGGAGAAAGAAGAAACTAGAATCAGGAAAGAGTTAAAACAGGATTTCACATATTAGAATATTTACATATCCAGTGTGATAAGAGGTATACAAAGCTACCTAATAAAATAAATAGTACATTTTCCAGGAATGTCAATTTACTTGAATATTTGAAGAAAAACAATTTTACACTAAAATAAACACTGATATATTACATAGTCATATGTAACATTCATATGGATTTTGGAATGCTGATGACAATAATGTCAATAACAGCAGCAGCTTTTTTTGTAATCATTATTTTTCAGGCACTGTGCTAAGTAAGCAGTTTACATGAATTAACTCATTCAATTTCCACAACAATAAACAAGGTAGGCAATATCAGAATCATTTCCTACATCTAAACATACAGAGTTATTTGCTTAGACTTATGCATTTTCATATACCCTTTTCTTTTTACTTTTTATTTTTTTATTAAGGTTTAATAATCCCTTACACTACTGATGATACAACTTGGTACAAACACTTTGAAAAAGTAGAAAAAAGCTACTAAATCTAAATACACGTATGATCAGACACTTAACAGAAAGAAGTGCTTATGTTCACCAAAAGATATGTACAAGAATGCTTATAGTAGCATTTTCACAACAGCCCATAATTAGAAACAATCCAAATGTCCATCGATACACTTAGAGGAGTTATGTAATTTTTAAGCTCACGTGGTAATAAGTGGCAGAGCCAAAACTTAAAGCCAAGTTTGTCTAATATCTAAGTTCACACTCTCAACCACCATGCTATACCTGAAAGAAGTGATATGTTCATGGCAACAGTTTCAGGCTATGCTCAGAGACTCAAGGAGTATCTACCTTCTCACCTCGGCCTGTAGGAGAATGTCTGTTAAAAATTGTGAAAAGTTTTAAGAGAAGGTTACTGCAATAGTCTAGCTAAAAGATGGTGAGATAGAAGGGAGAAAGACAGAAAAGAGAATTCTACTGCACAAAGAGAACCCAGTAACCAATCAAACACGAGAGTGAGAGGAGGAGGTGTCTTGGGCAACAGGACAAATGGTAAATGTGGAAGTAGGCCCAGACTGAGGTTCCACATTAGGCATACTGACTTGGAGGCCAGAGTCCAGGTGGCAGTTGGATAAAGAAATATGAAGCTTAGGAGAGAAATCCAGTCCAATAAAAACTCTGTGGAGTCATCAGCATATCTGCATATCAAATTCCCTGAATAGAGAACATCTCCAATACAATGTAATTGAAGCATTCTTCTGACAAATAATTTTAGCTCACAAGCAGGGTTTCGAACCGGTTCAAACTACTTCAGTCATGGCTGACGAAGCAAAAGCAGAAGAGATGTGAATTTTTACATTTTGGGTGATCTGAAAGAGTAACAGGATGGGAAAAATTACAAGTTGAAGCCCTGGATTGGGAGACTCGGAAGAGGCGTAATGACCCTGAATTACTGCCAGGACTGTGGAGAGCAACACACATTCAAAGATGCGCAGTTGGCTGCCATCTTTTAGCGGGACACCGCTGTTTCTGGCTCTGCTCAAAATCCGACAAGCAAGAGATTTGGTTGCTATGCAATGTGTATGCTGCCCTTGTTTTCTAAGGGGAAGATTAGGTTTCTAGCAGGGCTTTGACCTGCAATTCTTTGCATTTCAGTTACCATTCCAGTTCTCTCAAATTTAAAACATTCAGGTCTGTTCCAGTGTCACTCCCACAGCCATGACTGAATTGGGAAGAATTAGTTCTAAGCCTTGCTCACAAGAAGGTCTCTGTGGGCACCTGAAATTAATTTTGAAGCCATTAGCATAGACAGAAGGCTAGTCAGATTGAAAACTCCTGTGCAGTGGTATCATCTTTCCTAATTAAAAGCTGAGAGTAATTGTATAAAAGAAAAGGCTACCGCTTTTTAAAGTAAGTGGACGATTTTGGTTTTGGGCTGCTATCTTGCTACTTGGGAAAATTCTAAAATTTATTACAGCCAAAGATGCAAAAGGCAGAAAGACACAGTTTGGTATCCTCATCAGTCACAGCACTCATCACTCAGTAAAGCATGACTGGTATGCTCACCAGGTTTTAGAACCCCATATGCCAATTTCTACTTCTCATTCATTGCCCAGCTTGAGTTCCACCTGTTACATGAAGCTTTCTCAAGTCTACATCACTCTGTATCTCCTCTGGAATTCCAGAATCTTGGTAGCCATTCAGAGAGCATTCATCAAGCAGTGTTTTACGATGTTCATTGTGTTGAAGTTTTGTCTCAAAGAGAATATAAGCCCCTCAAGGGGAGTGACCCCACACCACACCCCCAGGCCCCAAACCCTCAGCACAATACTCTGCACATACGTAGTGCCTCAGGAGTAGACATCACATAAATCATTTAAATCCAAAAACCTAGCAAACTAAAATTTTGAACCTAAATAAACTACATACTATTGAAATAATTCCCTTTAGATATTCTGTGTGTTCCTGAAGTTCTGAACCAATATTAACTCCACTTTTAACAACTGTGGCTGATTTTGGTAATTTAGGAATAAATATTTCTAGTCAAGCGCAGGCAGGTAAGAAGCAGAAAGATTTCCTGAGTGGTGCAAACGGTTAACACACTTGGCTGCTAACCAAAAGGCTGGAGGTTCAAGTCTACCTAGAGGTGCCTTGGAAAAAAGATCTGGCGATCTACTGCTGAAAAATCAGCGATTGAAAACCCTATGGAGTACAGTTCTACTCTGACACATGCGGTCTCCATGAGTTGGAACAGACTGAACAGCAACTGATTAAGAAGTAGCACTCAAAAACAACCTCAAAAATTAACAGAAGTAGTGAGAAAATAAAATAAAATTTCTCCAAGAAAATAAGTGATACCCTTTAATTCCAGAGGCAAACACACGGGAAAAGATGCACAGTGAAAGAAAAGAGAAAATCTGTAGGTCAGTCTAGGAATCAGACAAATATGATTGGGGCAACACTGAGCAAGAGCACGATCTGGTGGACAGCAGGAACATTCCAGAATAAGGCTTCTGATGTGGTCATGCTATGGCAAACCAGCAATCTGAGTAAGCCAGAGTGAAGGGGAAGCAACCAGAAGAGGGTCATAAAAATTATTAAAGTTTTGACCATCAGAAACCTTGAGGAGAAAATGAACAGCCTTACTCAACCTAGAAAAGGACAGACCACAAACCATTGACAATGGTAGCTGGACGTTCTGCTTATCTACCAATAGAAGGAAAAAAGGAAATAGGTTTAAAAAACAGCCCCAGGGTCTCTCACTTACATGTAAGGAGGATTCCCCAATAGGCAGGGTGTGTGAACTACTACAGTATGCGCTGTGCAGAAGTCAGTGGAAGGGGGAAAAAGGGTGCCTGGATTAGATGGCAACTCTAAGATGGGAGGGTTTAGGAGTGGGAACTGGTACCAGTGGTATCTCAGGAGCCCTTCTGTCCTCATAATCCAGTGATTTCTTAAGAACATTGTTGTAGTGGAAGAACTATGAGTCTGTTTAAGTTTAGAAACAGAGTTTTATTACAGCGGAAAAAAAAAAAATCTTGCAAAATAGAAAACACTGTGCCAGAATAATCTGAACAAAGTGCTTCAGGGGCTGCAGTGATACAGAAGCTTATGAAGGAAAAAACCGCATACAGAAGGTTACAGATAAAATATTTTTGATTGCTTAACATTCACAAAGTTGCAGGTGACAGTCTCAGTTGACACCTTTGCAGGAGTTGGCCTCCTTTGCAAGGGTGGCTCTAGGCAACAGGATCTGGCTGACCATTAAAACCACATGTTTCCTGGCATCTAGACATCTGCAGTCTGTGTTAAACGCAGTTACTTTAGTATTATGACGCGTGAGTTCTGTTGAAATATAAAAGGAATGAGTTTGTTGAAGGAACAGGATGATTGTAAGTGAAAATACTAAGTATTCTAATGCTTAAGGAGAGAAAAAGGGTTTTGATACAGAAAAGCTATGTTAGTTAGAACAAGGATTTGGAAAATTACAAGTATGGTTGAAGGGGCTTAAAGGAGGGGTATCTTCTTAGAATCAACTTAGCCACTTAGAGTCACATGTTTAATACTATGTCTAACACCTGTACAAAGCTGGATAATCTCTTCTTAGAAACAGCCATTTTTAACCACAAATTTTGAAATAAGCAGAGCAAGGTGGGCAAAACCACATCTTTCTGTAGAACTGCTGGTACCTAGGTCAGAGTTACAGACAGGCTGCATTATATGGCAGAAGCTACATTTAGAAATCTAAGATGGAGTCACTTAGGACAAGAGGAGATTTGGCCTAGACCTTAGCCAGAAGTCCTAGTCTGTCAGGAGTCTTAGTTCTTGGAATGCTCTTCCTCAACATATAGTACAACACAAGTTTATAAAACCCAGATAACACATGCAATAGAAAGTTACACTGTTGAGAAGAGGAAGGCAGAAAAATTTCACTCCTCCTTGTTAATATCTACGACATTCCTATGTCCCTAATTAAAAGTCTTTCCACCCTATCCATTAATCGAGCTAATGCACACATCCAGGAGGTTAGAAAAATAGAGAATAAATGCAGCTCTTAATGTATTTATAGCTGTCTGTCCCTTCACTAGGAGTCTCTGGATGCCACAAATGGTTAATATGCTTCGCTGCTAACTGAAAGGCTGGCGGTTCGAATCCACCCAAAGGCACCTCAGAATACAGGCCTGGCGATCTACATCCAAAACATAATCCATTGCAAATCCTGTGGAGCACAGTCCTACTCTGATGCACAAAAGGTCATCATGAGTCAGAATCAACTCTACAGCAACTAGCAAAACTGGTGCCTTCACTAAATGATACTATCTAAACAACTATGCTATTTTAGTTTTTAAACCTGGCTCTCACTTCTTAATGCCATTTATTATATATAATCACCATCAGTATTTCTGCCTCTAAAAGTCTGATCCTTCTTTTCATTCCTTTAACATCAAGAAATCAGACCATCTAATTTATAAGAATTGTTTGTAAACTAAGAGTAAAAAGGCAAATGAGGAAAGTGTTTAAGCAACTTTCCTAAGAATAAAATTGCCAAAAATCCACGGCCTTTAAATGGTCTATTTTGGTAGTTTCAAATGCTCCCCAGCCCCATTCCTTCACAGTGCCTGACCATGTTCCAGAGAACTGATGTTGTTGGATCATTTAAATAATGTAATTGACCTTTGTAATGTCCTATAGTGAAATTCTGTGATGTAAATGTAACTAAACATATTTCCCAACACATGTATTGATTCATAAACTTATTTAATGCCTCTGCTATTAACCTTCTCTCTCTAATAATAATATTATAATAAAAGCTACCATTTATGGAATTCGTCTTATGTGTCAGTTACCATGCTAGGCACTTTACATATATTCTTTATAATCCTACCATAATCATTATGAAATAAATAGAAACATCATCACTTCCTAAACAAGAAAACAAAGGCCAAGAGGAGTTAAGTAATAACTTCCCTAAGATCCCACAGCCAGGAAGTGCTGTAACTGGGTGTCATATCTGGGTCTGTTTGACTCAAATCCCACTCTCTACTCTGCAGGCACTTTCTCACCATGTCGCATCTACTGGATGTCAACTCTGAGAATATTACATTTCCTTTCTCTAATAAAGTCTAGGATGATAATTCTTTCTCATTACAATTCAGGTCTCTCAGACTTAATATGTTTCTACCAGATGAGTTAAAAATCCACCAAAGAAAACATTATGAAAGGGTTTGCAGTAACAATATTTGATCTCAGGCAAAGTGCAATGTTTGCTTCTTATAACTGAATGAATATATCATGATGATACAGCTTTTTGCTAATTTTACATATGTCTACTTCATGCCACATTTGAAGAGAGTAAGAACAGCATGTCCCACCAAGCTGTTAGCTCAGAGAGTGAGGGACCATATTGTATTTATCTCTTTATACGTAAGGCCTACACATGGTGGACACCCAGCATCTGAAGTATCTGAAACATTATGAACAGAAAAAAAAAAAAAAAAAAAGACTCCAGGTTTTTTGTTTTTTTTTCTTAGTGGGGAGGGTCTGCAGATAAACTTCCTACCTCTCGATCCTTGAGTTTCATGGCAAGCACCAACTGATGCCTGTGGTTAGTAAGAGCCTCCCGGTAATTTCCTTTGGAGAAGAATGCAGAGCCTAGATTCCCATGAGCTCGGCATTCCCCTGTCTGGTCACCTGAGTCGTTTAAAAAAAAAAAAGAGAAAACTTCTTTAAGTTATAGCATAATTTGTAATACATAATGGACATCTCAATTTAAGAACCACACATTTACTACCTAAGATTTCACTTGACTTCTTTTAGAAAAATTTTTTTTCTTCCACAAGTCCCTATGTGGGGTGTTATGGTCCTAGAACCTAAACCTCTGGACAAGAGCTGTTACTGTCATTATAACATGAAACTGTAGTCAGGAATTTAGGTGTCCTGGAAATGAGAGGTTAAAGATCTTGACACGAACCAGCTGCTGTTTGAGTCTCCTCATCGCTCTACTAATGACCCTTAATGCTGAAGAACCATCAGCTTGTTGGTTCAGTCATTTGACTCCAAACCTACTGTAATAAGTTGCCTCTTAACGAGTATACTGATGGTAGATTCACTATACCCTTTCTCTTAACGCAATCCTACACGTTCCTTGAATCATCATCATAAATGACAATCATAATCATAGGCCACACTTATTTTACCAATGAGGAAACTGAGGCACAGAGAGTTTAGGTCGCTTGCCCAAGACCACACAGCCAGTAAGTGGCACAGCCAGGATTCTAAACCCAGCAGTCTGGCTCCACAGTCCATGCTCTTAACCACTACTCAATACTGTCTCCTCCAACAAAATGATGATACATGTCAATGGAGGCAAACATGAAAATTAACATGAAAAATTCACCTACCAATACTATGTTTTGGGATATTGAATCTGTAAGTCTAAATCTCTGAGGAGGGCAATGAGTATGTTAATTCACATCTCTTAGCTTTTTATGGTCCTTTGTACCTTGTTATCTGAAAATCCCTAAAGATCTGAGTACTCTAAAACAGACACTGTTCTAGAAACACAATTTTCATTGCATATGTTATCCCCATTCATGTCAGGCTGATCAACTTTGTTAGAAGAAGAGAAACATAACTCTACCTAAGGTCTTGGCTACATCCAAGTCCTGTTGCATGTATCCAGTGCTCTTCTCTGTGTTCCCAAGAGACCAGTAAGCACTGCTCAGGGCAGAGAAAACGGAACCTCTCAGTTTGAGGCTGCAGGTGCCAATCTTCAGAGCAGCTTCTAAGACAACCACAGAGGCCCCATGATGGCCGGCCGTCAGGAGTTCCTGCCCAACCACAGATACAACCACGAAGGGACTCTTGTCCAATTTCATTTTCTGAAGCTGCTGGTAAGTAGGTTCCAGGGAATCTGACAAAAAACAAAAGAATACAGGAGAATGGAGGAAGATACACAAAATCATATTTTCTAATATACTGTAGAAACAAATGTTTATTATACTTTTTATGGCCTATTTCAACTACAAACTCTTCAGCCTTTAATCCAGCACCACCCTAACTCTCCACTTAACCTGTATGACTCCCTGTTCCCAATCCCCAGTCTAGTATTTCCTCCTCCTCACTCTCGCATTCGTAAGCCATGGTCATTCTTGGATCAGGATATGCCACTTTCCCTGAATTACTCCCCGCCGTGACCTGCTGGCCTCTCAAAATATTATAAGCACATCCCTCAAACACCACCTCTACCAAGTAGCATTCCCCAGATCCTGTAGCCAACATTACTCTTTGTATCTAAACTCCTACCGCACTTATATAGTTAGTATCACACAGTTTGGCCTTTAACTATTTTAGAATTGTTTCACATGTGTTAAATTTTATTTTTACCTTTCCTCAGCTAAATCTAAAGACCATTGTAGGACTCTTTTATGTTGTTGTTAGGTGCAGTCAAGTTGGTTCCAACTAGTAGCGACCTTAATGTACAAGAGAACAAAACATTGCCCAGTCCTGCGCCACCCTCACAATCATTGCTATTTGAGCCTATTGTTGCAGCCACTGTGTCAATCCATCTAGCTGAGGGTTTTCCTCTCTTTCACTGACCCTCTACTTTACCAAACATGATGTCCTTCTCCAGGGACTGGTCCCTCCTGATAATACGTCTGTAGTACTGTTTTATACCTTATCATAACTCCATAGAATTGGCTGAATGTAGGCACTCAATAAAAAACTTGTCATTGCCACACAGCTGAAAGCCCCCAACACATTGTCACTCAATAAATATTTGTTTAACGTGAATGTGAATGACTGATTAAGAAACCCCTAGAAGATGCAGTAAAATAAGCTCTTACGACAAAGTATCTGTCATCTTCAGCGGCCACCTCCTGTGACCACCATGCCCAAATCAAAAAACGTTATCAATTTTTGCTGTGGTCATGACAGAAACCACTAAAAAAATCATCCATGTTTACTAAGGTAAGATGAAAGGCAAAATTAATATTAATCTCATTTTATTTTATGTGGTATTTAGAAAGGACACAGATTTGGGGCCAGGTAGCCACAGGGAGATTATTTCCATCTGAAGCTAAGTTTGAATGTGGATGACCTCCAACCTCTTTCTCCCCATTCTCCCTGTTTGTTTGTTTGTTCGTTTGTTTTAAGACAGTTGCAGGGCTATTGACTATAGCTCTACAATGAGGTGATAGTTAAAATGCTTTCGTTATTAGCTTTCCTGGAAAACTATTTCACATTAGTTGTTCCACTGCGCATATGTAAAAACCATAAAAAGGTTGGTCTCTTTAAATCTTGACTCTCCTAGCCAACAGTACTACATTAAAATGTAATTTTTACAATTTATGACTTCAAGTCTCAAGTCTACTAAGGAGCTCTCGCCTGAATCAACATTACCACAGCAACCTCAAAACCTATGGCGCCTAAAGCATTTTTTCCCTTCAATCAGCTCACTAAACAGAGAACAAAGAACATTTTTACACCTGCCAAGATGCAAGCGAGAATTTTCAGTGCACAGTACCAGTAAACACTAACCAGTACAGTTAAATGCAGGCACAAGAACCCAGGATTGCTAGTACAGAGAACAACAATAAATACCATACTGAAATACTCCAAGCAGAATTTTGGTGGTATCCACTGATGGAGCTGGCAGCAATGATGATCACATCAGCATCCCGCTGGCCAATTAGCAGCAACAAAAAATACAGAATTCTAGAGCTGAAAAGATCTTGAAAATCCTTTAATACTCTCATTTTAGAAATGAAGAATCTGAGTATTTAAGTGATTTGCCCAGGGTCAGACAGCTTGAGACAGAGCCAAGATGACAACCTACTGAAGTGCTCTAATACCATACCAGGCATGATTCTTAGTTGCTAGCAACAGAAACCATTTTGGGCTGGTTTTAAGTAGAATAGAAATGCACTGAGTACCACTGGCAAGAGTGGGAAACCAGGTCTCCAGGCCCACAGTCAACACCGTGCCACAAAAGCTGCCTAGTGAAGGTAAGACAAGCATTGCAACTAAACAGATGATGCCACAGCTTGCAACGCTGCCCCACCACCACCGAAGGCCACCCTTGGAAGATGGATATCACTGTTGCTGCCCACCCCCAGAACAAATTCTGGGCTGTCCTTTAGCTCCTGATTAAAGTCAGGGCCCAGCTGCAAAGGAAGATGGTAATGTGAAAATCCGGTGTTTTCAGATTTATAGTGGAAAGTAGGAGGCAGGATAAGATGGGGAATTCCCAAAACAGGAGAAAGAGTGTCTGACACTGCCATCCCAACCTGACTGATAACCAGCAAAGAGACTATGCTTCAGCTGGTGACTTTTCTCCCCTAGCAACCACAGCTAAGTTAGAGAAAGGGCCATCTGACCAAGCCTCTCAAACTATACAACAATGGTAGAAAGACGAGAGAACACTGCCACAGTTAGAGGGCTGAAAGGACTACCCAAAAGATTTTCAAAACAGAAAGAAACATCAACGGTACAATTTTTCACTAGATGAACATGAAATTGAAGAAAATAGAGGCAAAATATCAAATTTCCATTTGCAGTATATAGGAAAGAGAATACAAACGCATTAAAAGATAAATTATGATGCCACCTAACATTCATGTTTTAAGAGTTTGTAAAAGGAACTGATCATCAAGGGCAATAGGAAAGCTTCATGGAAACAAAACTTGAAGAAAGGACAGAACTTAGATAAGTCTGTTTTTTCCTAAGAGTGCAGGGCATGTTAGGCAGAAGGCTTGCCCTAAACAAAGGTGCCAGAAAAAGACAAGTATACAGAATAACAGGCCAGTTTGAATGACCAGAGATTATTTGTAGGGAAGGAAGCTGATGTCGAATAATGGCAAAAATACTGAGCTGAGCCCTTCAGACAAAGATTAGACAGGCCCATAAAATAAAATGAGACTAAATGGGCACACCAGCCCAGGGGCAAGGACGAGA
The DNA here is from genome assembly GCA_030035585.1 of Dugong dugon. NCBI lineage: Eukaryota > Metazoa > Chordata > Mammalia > Sirenia > Dugongidae > Dugong > Dugong dugon. The sequence continues at coordinate 24,640,590 of CM057476.1, read as the reverse complement.
AGGCAAGAGGGGACTGGAAAGCTGGTAACGAGGAACCCAATGTCTAGAAGGGGAGAATGTTGACATGTCATAAGGTTGGCAACCAATGTCACAAAACAATATGTGTATTAATTGTTTAATGAGAAACTAATTTGTTCTGTAAAGCTTCATCTAAAGTAAACTAAAAAATATTTATATATACTGAGCTAAGGATAAAGAGACCTGGATTTCAGAGCCACATAACCTCAGTCTCCTCACTTTGTCAAATGTATAGGTGTGATTATGGTAGTGGTTACACAAATCTATACCTGTGTCTAAATATGCACATGTATACGTACATATAGACATTATGTATACATATATACATACACCCACACACACACACACACACACACATATACACACATATAGAAGGAGTCCCTGGGTGCTGCAAACAGTTATTGGCTGCTAACCAAAAGGTTAGAGGTGCGTGTCTACCCAGAGTTGCCTAGGAAAAAAGGTCTGGTGATCTACTTCCAAAAAATTAGCCACTGAAAACCTTGGAACACAGTTGTACTTCAACACATACGGCGTTGCCATGAGTTGGATTCAATTGGACAGCAAATGGTTTTTATATTAAAAAATCAAACCCATTGCTGTCCAGTCGATCCCAACTCATAGCGACCCTATAGCAAGGAGTAGAACTGCCCCATAGGGTTTCCAAGGAGCAGCTGGTGGATTTGACCTGCCGACCTTTTGGTTAGCAGCTGAGTTCTTAACTACTACATTACCAGGGCTATACCTGTAATTATGTCTCATTTGTCCAAGCCCCCTAATGAGAAGCACTGGTTAGCAGTTACACATGCTACTGATGACTAAAATTGGTAAGAAATGTTTTTTAAAAATACATAAAAAATGTATAAGTTGGATTGAGTGAGCTCTATGATTCCTTCCAATTCTACTATTCTATGATTCTAATTCCTATCCTAGGGTAAACTTAGGAAAGGGACTAATTTATTTATTTTATTAGGCTAAGTGGCACAGAGTTTTTGCAACCTGTAGCTGTTAAGATGTTTTTCTTTCTAGAAGCTATGCATAATATACGGAACAGTCAATGTCAAACCAACTCTATAAGAACACAAAGGGCCTTTGCAAAACTGACTAGCACCTGTTATGTGCTTTCTAAATGTAAAGCCTTTAAGAATACAAAGGTGAACAAAATCACATTTCCTGAAACTTGAAGAACCTGTAGGCTTGTATGAAGCTAATATGTAAACAAATAATCACAATGCATTCAGCTAAGAGAGAGACTATTATTTCATCAAGTCTGAGATGCACATTTATCCACATATTAACATCTCTGAAGTTGGGATTTACTGTATCAGAACTTGATGGTGCCTCACAATGGTTCATTTTCTATGTCTAAGAAGGTTTTAAGGAGTTCTATCAGTATGTACATATGCATTTATATGTATAAAATAAAAAGTGATTAAAAAGGGATTGTGTCATCACTGACTCAGTATGTTTTTCTTTCTTAGCACTATATAAATTAACGGCCTGAACTTCAATCCATAATTCTTAGAATTGTTAAAAGATGCTATGGGAGCCAAAGGAGTTAGCATTCTCCCAGAGTAGGACTGGGAAGACTTCCCGGAAGAAGTGACATCTGATTAGAAATTGGAGGTGTGAGAAACCACAGTGTTTTCCAGGAGCTGCAGGTGGTTTTAGTTGAAAGTACCTGAAAATGAGAATGAAAGGGAGGCAAGGTCTCACATACTAAAGGAGGTTGGCCTCTATCCTGTAGGCAATGAGGGGAAATTCAGAATTATGAATAAAAGAATGGCAGATCAGACTTACATTTTAGAAAGTTCATTCTGGAAGGAAAGCAAAGCAAAGCAAAGCACAAACTGTTGTGGAAGAGAAAAGCCAGGAAAACCAGTTAAAGGGAATACAGATGAAGTCTTATATTTGGCAATGACAAAAGAGATGGAGAGCAAGGGATAAATTTCAGACATATTTAGAATATAAAATTATAGAAATTGAGAAATAAATGAATTTAATAGAAACAATGCCTTAGTCCAAAGAAATGATACTCTACTGACTGTCTCCTATAAATCACCTTCAAGATAAGCTAATATTTTTACAGACATTAATCCGTCTTAGGCACTGTGGAGACCTTCTGGAGCCTTCCAAGTTACCCTTATAACATTCCCCTAGCATAAGTGACCAAAAAGGCCTCAGCTTTCCGAAAAATCTGATGATATCAGTGACAATTATTCTTGGATATATCACTAAACTATAGCACTGAACAGCAAATCCAGAAGACTGGGAAAAACAATCCTGGAACAAGTCTCTAAAACGGGGTGCCAAAGAGAGGACAGCAACTATGACATGTGTGGTATACTGACAAGTAAGAAGGGAAAGTATCATGAGAGGGAAGTATTCCCCCAAAAAGCAGAATTGAGAAATAAGGCACATAATATTTGCTTAGTTTTTGATTTTAACTGTTTATTGGGCTAAATGATCATTTTCAACATTCCCAGAACCTCTTAGATAAAAATATACCAACACTCTGAACAAATACCGCTCTTTTTCCCGTGAATGGAAATATGATAGAAAAATATCGAAGTCAGAGTGAATGGAGAATAAGGGTCAAACAAAACTCAAGCAGCAAACAAGGCAGCACACAAAGAGGCAGACTGTATGGCCCAGCACAATTCCTAGAGGTGGCAGGACACTGGACTCTAAGCTTCATAGTAGATAAAGCAAAAGGATACAGGATTGATTTCAAAATTCCCAGAACATTTTAGATAAAAATACACCAACACTCAGGAGAAACACAGTGTTTTCTGGCAGTAAGGCCTGAGACAATCTTCACCAATAAGTCTTCCTAAAGGGGACATGCATACTGTGCAACGCTTCACATCTACAGCAATGTGCTGCCATAAATACAAGAGTGGGACCAGCAATGTGGCTACATTTAGTGAGAATAAGGGCATCGTACTGCAGAGGTGAAGACATCCCACGAGGAGCCTGCCTTCTCATTCTAGTGCTTGATTCTCAAAGCAACATGAGAAGATAGATAATACCATTTCCCTCTGACAAATAAAAACAGGTATGTAGAGAGAGGAAAGCAAGCTTGTTCAGTGACTGGAATGGCAAATAGCAGAGCTGGAATTAGGTTCCAATCTCTTGGAACAAAAGCCTATGTTTTCAACATAACATTGCATGAACAGGCCTCCTGTGAAAAGTGACCACCACCCAAAAGAGAATCAGAGGGAAAGAGTGCATGGAGCGTGGACAATAGGTAAATAAAAGGTGAACCCAATTGGACCCTGAAAGAACAGCTTATCCATTCAACAGCCATTTTCCATCAGCAGTTCATAAAATCAGCTTCCCTGGATTCTCTGGAGCTGGCAGAAACACCACGACAGGTGATAACCCATAAATGTAATAGTCTTTAGATTACTAAATTAACGGTAGGAGAGAGAATATACACAAGAGACCCCTAAGCAAGAAACAGTCCTGGCGTCTTTAGAGGAACAAATAAAGGTAAACTCAATCTCAGTTTGTAATTATATTATGAAATCCACGGTTGGCAGCAGTAGTATGCTACAGCATACAAATTTGCTTAAACATCTATAAGATACTATGAACCAAACTGCTGAAAGACTATCTAAAAAAGAGAAATGGAGAAGAGTAAAAGGATAAATTAAGTCATGAAAAAGAGATGATCATTTTATACTCATGTTTTATTTTCATTAATGATTTAAGGGAACTACATTATATATAATAATATAAATATATCCAAAATAGATTAACTGATATCTGGTTTGTGAGCATGAGTGAAAGCATACAAATAAAGCAAAACAGAATTAATTCCATTAGAAATACAGAAACAATAAAAAAATACAAATGAGTTTCAACGTGGATAAATATAACGCATGTCTAGGGAACAAGTACATATTAATATAGGTTGGTCTTGCCTAAAAAAAAAAAAAACTTGAAACTTCCAAAAAGATCAAACCACAGGAACACTGTACACATTGTGGAAGCTTTGTTTGCTTATAGACACACCTGGAATAGGGATTTTTTCCTGTTGCATTTAAGTATAACAAAAGAAAAACAACTGCAGCAACAGATCAGACCTATATGTAAAGTGACCCCGACTTCACAGCTATCCAACAATGGCAGAAACTTCAAAAGCTGCAGGAGGCTCAAAGAAACGGTGGGTAAAAATGGGCAGCAAGTAATGATGGATTTTGTGAATTACAACCATGTGACAAGAAGAGAGGTCATTAAGATGTGGGATGATGCACAGAACAACATTGTGCAAACCAACAGACTCTGTAGAAAACACTGATAAGAGAAGCCCACCCGGAATAATACAGTGGTAAAAGTATGCTAAAAATAAATGAGATAAATTGCCTTAAGGGAAGAGAAGAAAATACTGAAGTGCTGCAGGCATCTGTAAGAAGATGCTTTCTCCAGCGTTGGCCTTAGGTCACTCACCATAAGCGGGGAAAGAACACAGCACAGAAAACCCTAAGGGTGACAGCAGCTCTGAGCTGCTTCTCGAAGTACAGGGAAGATTTCCTTATGTTTATCTAAACAAAGTGTATCAAACGCAAAACGATAAGTATGATTCTGCTGATCTAAACACATTCACTCTAATATTCTAAGACAGCAGCAGAAACACCTCAGAATAAAGAGGTATTATCTTCATAAACTAAATAAAAAATGTTCCATGTAAATTCCTTGCAGGAGGGGCCAGGAAAAGACTGAGAAAATACTAGAAAAATGGAAAGGAGAAACAGATTGATTCTTTTTGTTGTTGCCCATTTCCCCTCAAGCCCTGGAGCTCCAAAGAAGCATGTGCTCCAAGTCAGAGTTTATTAACAGCAGGTACCCCAGTGGGAGAAGCCACTGGTTCCTCCAGCAAAGACTCAGCCTTGTACAGGGTTATAAAATTGCATGAAAGAGGTTTCCTCACCATTTTTTCCCTAAAACATGAAATCCCCAACTTTCAGGAAAATATTTTTTTATAGCTATGAATTGTCCAGAGACCATATGAGTACCATTTAGTTCATCAAGCTTTGATTTAGCATATATTTAGATCCAAGTACAGTACTAGCTACCATATTAAAACTATCTAACACTGCAAACATTTTCAAAACTAGATAAAATGTCTAATGATATGTCCATCAAAAATTTTAGGATCATTCTCCTTTTTGAAAAATTCAAAAACTTTCCATTTCAGAAACAAAAACAGAGTTCTGCTTGACATAATAAGAAACATTAAAAGCGTCTACTATTTGCCATGATCTGTCTTAGTCTCTATATCTCTCCCCTAAGATGACAACTGGTGTACACCTTCAGCCCAATCTTTCAGAGAACTCACCCCTCAATATCAGTGAAGCCAATCTGTTTTGGGCTTTAAATGTCCTTCAACCTCTACAGTACTGTTTTTCAAGAATACCAATTGGTATACCCACTGCTGTCGAGTCATTTCTGACTCATAGCGACCCTATATGACAGAGTAGAACTGCTGCATAGGGTTTCCAAGGTTGTGAATCTTTATGGAAGCAGACTGCCACATCTTTCTCCAGTGTAGCAGCTGGTGGGTTTGAACTGCTAACCTTTACGTTAGCAGCTGAGCACTTAACCACTGTGCCACCAGGGCTCCTTCCAATTGGTATAAGGTGAAAGTAATAACAGGGAGAACAACTGTAAAAGATTATCTGTCTGTCTGTTTCTTTCATCTTTTAATTCAACTGAATCTTTTAATGCATCTCTGAAAAATGTTAGACACAGCCTATAGTTAGAGCCACATCTTTTCATGAAATATTAGAGTATGTAATGTCTTCTCTGAAGATCCCTGGGTGGTGCTAACAGTGTGCACTTGACCACTAAAGACTGGCAGTTTGAACCCACTCAGCAGTGCAGAAGAAAGCCCTGGTGATCTGCTTCCATAAAGACTACAGCCAACAAAACCCTATGGAGCAGTTCTAATCTATAACACGTAGGGTTGTCATGAGTCAGAATCAGCTCGATGGCAACAGATTTAGTTTTGGTTTTTTTAATGTCTTCTCTTACTTGATTACTTCTAGAAGGCATACTGGTCCACCTGGGCAAAGCAATTTACTATTGGGGTATTGTGATTTCAAATTACAGAATCTTAGAACTAAGACAAACAGATTGGTTATTTAAATAGCCAAAAATCCAGAGAGGTTGAGTCATTGGTTAATAAAAATTCAAGAATATAATCTAAGTCCACTAACTTCCCATGGCCTTTCCACCATCCCCTTCTGCCTCATTAATTCAGCTATCAAAAGTGATTCTTAATCTTCTTTTGTCTAAATATCAGATCTTGGCAAATTTGATAATCAATTCTCAATGCTCAAGTTGAGAGTCCTGGAAGACTAGAGATGTTCTACTTTAATGTCAGACTGTGTACTTTTATCATATTTACCTCTCATGGGAGATTTCATAGCGGCTTCCACCATGCCCACCAGAAGCTGGAGACTCTTGGGGTCCTGAGCCAGCCCAGATGCAAATGCAGCCAGGGCATCGGCATGACGTCCGAGGTACTGGAGGGCAACACCCTGTCGGAAGTATGCCTGGAAATAAAGGAAAGATAACGTATGTTTTACTTATTGCAGTGTGTTCCAGCAAAGCTAATGTTGATTCTGTATTAGAACAACAGGCCGGCAGAACTGAGACTGAAGATGACCTTTGCTGAAAAACCTACTAAACAGTTGGTAGTCAAATCTGATTTCTTCTACCATTATAAAATGCAAACATGCTTCTTCCAGGCAATTTATATTTAAAATTTTCACTCTTTTCTCTTAGTAATATTACTACATCCTTTGGCATTTATTCACATATTGCTTTTATTGTTTCTCAATGATCTTAAAAATATGTCTTAACCCACCTTTAATAGCATAAGCTCCTTAAGGCAGGGTTTGCAGATTTTTTGTATCTCACCACGGTCTCTGCTACAATGCAAGATATATGAGAAATACTCAGTTTTATATTTCCCCCTTATATAATTAAAGGGAAAAAAATCAATGTATAATTATTATCAAGGTACTTTTAATAATGAATAACATAACATGGCTACATACTCTTAACTTTGTCTTTCAAACATAATATTTAAAAGCAGTTATCTAAAATATGTGTGCTTTACTTAAAAACAAGATTGTTGTCCTTTTTGTTCTTTAATTGGATTACTTTAAAAATAGTAGTATCATCTGTGATTATAGGAAAACATTCTTTCTTCTGGCTAATTGCAGAAAAGGCCAGAGAACTAACAAAATACTTAAATTTTATAACAGTTTTAAGAAAATAGTTTGTTTTCAAGTACACAGAGTAAAGTCAAATAAATGAATAAAGTGTTGCTACTATGTTACCTGCAAAGCACTTTGTACCTCATTAAGTAATGAATAAAAATGATACATTATTAATGAATTAATTGTTTATATGACAACATTTGCTTCGAAAATGCTTGGCCTCCTATTTAACTTAAATACTCTTACAATACTGTTAATAACACAAACTTGACTTTTTCAGCCTAATATACTTTGAAATTATCACAAACTGTATTCGTGAGATCTCAATGAACTCTTAAACTACTAAATACACTTAATGTACAATTTTATTTTACACACATTTGTACACACAGAAAGAGCGAGAGAAAAGAACCTTTCACATTTACAAAACATAATTATGTATCTTATCTTATTTCATTTTTATAACTACCCTTTGAGGTAATTTAAGATAGGCAATACTATTCAGTGTTTCTATTAAGAAACAATCCGTAAACAGAATGAATACTACAATTATTATGGGCTATTCAGGCTTCTATTAGTTTAAACTACCAGCAGCTGTTAAAACTCAGACCCCAGTAAGACAATAACCTGCAAATGCACTTTCATTACTAATTCATAAGATTACTTCCTTTCACTGCACTCAGTCACTGCTTTAATCTTTAATGTGTTTACAGGCATTTTTTACTACCCTTTTCATTTCATATTTTAGGTGGTTTCTATAACCCATGAGGCAGTACATGGTACATGGCAACTAAAAATAACTATACATAATTCTAGAAATGCTAAAGCTAAACTAAAAAATTATAATTATTTAAATCATAAAAAAAATACATATATTTATGTATATAAATATGCCAAATACTTGTAAACTGCAATTATCATTTATGGAAAGAGACAAAACATAATGTCAGTAGTTATTGATTTTAGGTGTATTATAAGAAACACAAGAATCTTAGTCTCAATGAATTTTTATAACTTCTTATATATTCAAAGTAAAATTTTATCATTCGTTACTTTATTGAAACAGCAACTGATTTCCCTGTATGTCAAAATGAAATCACCAAAAAGTATGATTTATGTACCCTTTAGGAGGCAGGCAAAGTTCAGCATTAAATAAAAGCTATGGTATCAAATTCATACAGCAGCTCTCAAAGAGTGTGCATGTTTTGCTTTCTTAGAATACTCAGAATTTAGATGAGAAAAGGCAAGACAGGGCCATGCCCCCTACAATCTTTGCTTCCTTTCGCCAGGAGAAAATATTAAAAACAAGTATAGAAGAGGAAGCTCAAATATCTCCTTTAGTCCTCCCGCGCGTCCTTACAAAATTCCCAACTTTATAAGATTTTCTCAGTTAAAAGCTTTGAGTTGTCTCCCGGTCAAGATAGCATGAGCCCAGATGTAACAACCCCCTGCACCAAATCCAGAGTGGAGCTCTCCCAACTTTTTTCCATGCAACATTCATTGAATGTACAAACAGCTGCTGAATAAAAATTAGTTGATACTTTTGTGAGAGACAGGCCACTATGGAGTTCAAGCTGATGATGATAAAACCTAGATTGTGGGTTATTGGGATCACATAAATAGCATTCAGCACAGTGCCTGAAGTACAGTAAGTACTCAATAAAATTAGCTATTTTTATTATTTTTAGTTAATGTGAAAAGAAATCATTGGAGATTTAGAATATAACAAGATATAATTATAGACCAACCAAATACAAGGGGAGCCCAGTAAATATTTTAAATATCTTACTATTCAATATAATATTGCTCAATTCTTATCACTGATCCATTCACTCCTCCCTTTGCTCCTTAAAAGACGGGAGACAACTTGGAAAGTACATAATTGTGCCTCCTCATTGTTGTAAGGCTCTCAGACAAAATCTGAACCACCTGACTAACAGACATGAGTATCATCAGATATTGGGAGATGTAGCAGCCATGCATAAGATCCTTTGCCAGCCTTCTCCAAAGCAAAGGTCAAAATGTACTGGGATTCACAGCTGTTTACTATAGCTTCAAGTGAATAGATGTGACCTGCTGCATCCTGTCTGCATCTCCCCTACTGGTTCCTGATACTAATTGTTCTCATACCCACCATTCCAGATTTCACAGGAAGTGGCTTCATCTGGGAGAGGGGCAAGACTGTGATCATTTAGGATTGTGCAGAGGCCATGTATGTCCAGTATGCCAAGGCAAGTTGGAGCCTCTGAGTGCTGAACATTTGGTACCCATCCAACCTCAGATCATACACCCTCCTCTCACAGGATCCCCCAAGCGTACACCACAATCTGGTCACTGGCTATGTAGTATGTAGAGGAGGAAGGACAACATGAATTGACTACTGACTATATTAATTATACCCTGAGAACAATGGTTTTAACCTGAAGTTTTAGCCAGCAAGAAGAGAAACTTACAGGGAGCTACTTAATACACTGGGGTGAAAGATGGGATGCCTAGGTTATCAAGTGTTTCATAGTCATTTATATTTTGTTGCTCACCACAAAAAAACCCACAGTGGTGATTCCACACATCCTACTAAATGATTTCACAAAAAATATAAAGATGACTGGTTATAGGAGTAAGTTTCCATCCCTTCCTTCCTTCAATTAACATTCCCTAAACATCTACAGTGCCAGGTATTATGATGGGCCTAACAAATACAAAGAAAAAAAAAAAAAAAAAAGACAAGAATGGTACCTTCAAGTTGCTCACAGTCTAGAGGAAAAGAACATATAAAGCTATCAATGCCTTGATGGTAGCATAAAGATCTTGATTGACTACTTTGGTGAGTGGCATCTGGGGTCTTAATAGCTTGCAAGCGGCCATCTAAGATGCATCAATTGGTCCCAACCACCTGGAGTAAAGAAGAATGAAGAACACCAAAGACACAAGGAAAGTAGTAGCCCAAGAGACAGAAAGGGCCACATAAACCAGAGACTTCATCAGCCTGAGACCAGAAGAACTAGACGGTGCCTGGCTGCCACCAATGACCGCCCTGACAGGGAACATAACAGAGAGTCCCTGATGGAGCAGGAGAAAGGTGGGGTGCAGGATTCAAATTCTAGTAAAAAGACCAGACTTAATGGTCTGACTGAGACTGGAGGAACCCCGGAAAGCATGGCCCCTGGATTCTCTATCAGCCCAGAACTAAAACAATTTCCAAGGTCAACTCTTCAGACAGGGATTAGACTGGGCTGTGGGACATAAAGTGATACTCGTGAGGAGTATGCCTCTTAGCTCAAGTAGATACAAGAGACTAAGTGGGCAGCTTCGGTCCAGAGGTGAGAAGGGAAGGAAGAGAGGGTTAGGAGCTGGTTGAATGGACATGGGCAATCAGGGTTGGAAAGAAGGAGTGTGCTGTCACAGTATGGGGAGAGCAATTAGGGTCACATAACAATGTATGTATAAATTTTTGTATGGGAAAAAGTAAAAAAAAAAAAGATCTTGACTGATAGCTATAGTAACTGCTTACTCATAGTAAGGGTTTGTAATACTTCAGCAAGAACAAAAAAATATATAACTAATAACCAAAGTATTTAAGCTGTTATTATAATTCTTGGAGCCCTGCTGGCACAGTGGTTAAGAGCTCGGCTGCTAACCAAAAAGGTTGGCAGTTAGAATCCACCAGCCACTCCTTGGAAACTCTATGGGGTAGTTCTACTCTGTCCTAGAAGGTTGTTATGAGCCAGAATCAACTTGACGGCAATAGGTTTGTTTTTTTTGGTTATTACAATTGTTAAAAGCCCTTGTGGTACAGTGCTTAAGCACCTGGCTGCTAACTGAAAGGTCTGTGGTTCAAATCCACCAGCTGCTCTGAGGGAGAAAGATGTGCAGTCTGCTTTCATAAAGATTACAGCCTTGGAAACTCTATGGGGCAGTTCTACTCTGTCCTATAGGGTCACTATGAGTCGGAACTGACTTCATGGCACCTAACAACAACAACAACAATAAATAGGGTTGCTATGAGTAATTGACTCGGGGGCAATGGGTTTTCTGGTTTATTATAATTGTTTAGCATTGTTTGCATTTGGTTTTTTAGGTGGCCATTCCGCTCATCCCCGAGGGTTAAAGTAAAAACACTCAAGGACTAAACATGTGAAACAGTATTTTTTTCACCCATCAAGTACCCCTGGAAGCAATGAAGAATGTGTTAAGTCTTTACTTTCAACACTCTATTCCTGGTTCATAACTCCAAAACATCACTGAATTCAATAATAACCTATTGCACTACTGCCCCTTGGCTCAAATGAGTAATGAGGTAAACTATTATACTCATAGATACATGTGTATATTTATAACATACAAAAATATATAACAAAAATATGTAACATACAATTATATACAAAATTAAGAGTGTATATTCACATGTTGGGAGTCCTGGTGGTGCAGTGGTTAGGAACTACAGCTGCTAACCAAAAGGTGAGCATTTCGAATCTACCAGCTGCTCTTTCGAAACCCCATGGGGCAGTTCTATTCTGTCCTATAGGGTCCCTGTGAGTCAGAATCAACTGGACGGCAATGGGTTTTTTTTTTTTTTTCACTCATATGTACAACACATAATCTATTAGTTCAAGCAGTTCTCAAAGATTCTACCTCTTATTTTAATTTAATCTTTACTTTGAAATGTTACACTTTAATATTCCTAACCTGTCTTTCATAGTTTGAATTTGAACTTTTAACATCTTCTGAAGAAGAAATATCTCTAACTATAACATAAGGAGCCCTGGGGGCACAATGGTTAAGCACTCGGCTGCTAACCAAAAGGTCGGTAGTTTGATATCACCAGTGACTCTGCAGGAGAAAAGACCTGGTGATTTGCTTCAGTAAAGATTATAGTCTAGGAAACCCTATGGGGCAGTTCTCCTCTGTCCTATAGAGTTGTTACAGGGTCACTATGAGTCGGAATCAACTCTACGGAAAACAACAACTATAACGTGGCAGTATACCTGCTAGCCAACATATACTTTCCACATTATCATCATCATCTTTTTTCATCAAAGTCTGTAGACCACAAGATCATTTACTGAATTTTCTATTATTATTTCATTTAAAAATAAGTGGAAAAGGGGCAAACAGAAATGCTGATTTTAGTTTTTCAGAGAGCAGCAGCACTGATCTCTAATTTCACACAACTAGGTCAAAAATGAAAATGATTACAGGATGTCAAAACCAGCAAAACTTTAACTTCACGGATTTCCAAAGAACAACTAACTGTTCCATTGTGATGGAAAATGATAGAATTACAGAATATGCAAAAATTGTTGGAAATATCAAAATTGATTCTAAAAGGAAAGGCATGATTTGAGATATTATTTTTTAGTTCTCTAGGAATTAATACTCTTCACTCCCTGAACATGTCAATCTTTTGTTTGTTATTTGCATATTTGATAGCTTGCATATTTGACTTTTATATACCTTTTCACAACTGCATTATATGGGAAAATAAAAGACGGGTTATATAGATTACTTAAAATAGATATCCATCATATAAGTAAAATGTAAATATGCACATATTACCTATTATAAAATTTATTACATGTTACATATTATACATTATGTCACTTCATTTGCACATAAATATGACAGCACAGGATCCATGTCCTCAATAAGTTTTCACATCATCTACAAAGGAGAGTCAATTAGAATAAGCTCGGACTACTCAGCAGAAACCATGCAGGCAAGGAGGCAATGGGATGACATATATAAAGCCTTGAAGGAAAACAACTGCCAGCCAAGAATTATATATCCAGCAAAAGTGTCTCTCAAATATGATGGCAAAATTAGAGCATCTCCAGATAAACAGAAGTTCAGGGAATTTGCAAAAAACAAACCAAAATTAAAATAAATACCAAAGGGAATCCTCCGGTTAGAAAATCATTAACATCAGATAACAATGCAAGACTAGAACACAGGACAGAGCAACCAGATATCAACTCAGATAGGGAAGTCACAAAAATACATTAAAGATAAGACACTGAAAATAGGGAAACAGAGATATCAATATGTAAAAAAGGACAACATTAAAACATAAAAGAGGGACTTAAAAAATGTAGACATAGATTTTTCACATGGAGGGCAAGTCAAGGCTATATAAAGAAATAAAAGACTGGTATAAACTTAGAAAAATAGGGGTAAATATTAAGGTAACCACCAAGGAAACTAACGATCCTACAAGTCAAAATAAAAAACTAGAAAAATATAGAGACTCAGCAAATAAGTTTTCACAGTCTTGCATCAAACAGGCACTTGCATGGAGATACATACATGCATACTATTTTTGCTATGTATTTGTTTCAGTTATTACAAGGGAGCAATGATCCAGAACAGCACTGCCCAATGGAACTTTCTGCAATGAGGGAAATGTTCTCTATACTGTCCAATGTGGTAGCAGGTGGTAGCCACTAGCAAGCTACATGTGGCCATTCAGCACTTGAAATGTAGTGAGTATGACTAAGAAACTAAATTTTAAATTTTATTTCATTTTAATTACTTCAAATTTAAATAGCCACAAGTGGCTAGTGGCTACTGGGCTAGACAGTGCATTTCTAGATTTTGGTCTTCCTCTAACACCAAACCTCTGAACACAAAGCAAGATTGTAAGAAAGTAAAAAGGAATATAACAAGCAAGTGAAATAACTACCACAAAAGTGCTTTACTCTCAAGACAGCTGCAATAGAAGAGAAAGGACTCAAAAAAAAACCCGTTGCCATTGAGTTGATCCTGACTCACAGTCCACTTATAAAGGGGGGTGATAATGATGACCTCAAAGGCTGTAACAATGGTTGCTAATTGAGTTCGTATATGAAAGATAAAACACAGAGTAGGCTCTTTAAAAAAAAAAAAGAACAGAAGTGTATTTCTCACTAATAGTGTTCAGCATTTGCTATTTAATCAAGTGGAGTCCCTGAATAGTGCAAATGGTTACAGTGTTCGGCTGTTAACTGAAAGTTAGAGGTCTGAGTCAATCCAGAGGCAACGCAGAAGAAAGACCTCGTGATCTACTTTGAAAAATCAGCCACTGAAAACCCTACGGAGCACAGTTCCACTCTGACATACATTGGGTTGCCATAAGTCGAAATCGACTTGACAGCAACTGGCTGTTGGTTGGTTTAATCAGGTGGCTTATCTGCTTCACCAGCTCGCAGATTAAAAGTCATCTTTGGTAAAGTAGGTGAAGGGCTGACAAAAATTAAGCACAGAAAAGAGAGAAATGATAGCTGGCAGTTTCCTATGGAAAAAAGAAATATAAAAACTTTTGGAAAAATGAACACAAATTTATAGCACAATACAAACATGAATGATCATAACGATCACACTGAATCACTGAGGAAATAGTTAATATATGTTTGGCATCTTTGGTTTCAAAAGGCTATAAAGCAGGTAATACATTTGAAGGAAATTGTTCAACCATAATTGTTTTTAAATGTTTACATTTTGACATTTGACTGGGTAGCTTCAGTTATCTCGTAAATTCATTACTTGGAACAAGCATTAAATGCAAGTTATTTGGGTTGGGTGAAAGAAGGAAAAGGTGTCATAAAATGGAGACCAAAAAACTATTTATAGGAACATGAAACAGTTCTTCCTCTTAGTCACTTTATCCTCATACAATGATTATTAGAATTGTTACAGGGTTTACTGAGGCCCAAGCTTGACACACATTTTAGAACTAACAATAGCCTAGTCTTGTTATATCAGTGCTGCCACTATTAATTTTCACTTTTTTACTGCATATATGTAGATGTTTTATTTTCCAGTGCCTTTTCTAGTTACCATTTGTTGAATAGCTACTATGTGCCAGACAGTGTATCAGGTACTTCCCATAGTTTCCCACTAACCTCACAACATCCTGCAAGCTGTTCTTAGAATGACCATTGCACTAAAGAGGGTGGTTACAAAACTTGCCCTAAATCTGAAAGCTGTGAAGTGAGACAAACCTGCTGCTAGACTCTTTCTCCTTCCCCTATTCCACACTACCTCTTTGATAAAAGAATTAATGGTGTGCAATTAACCTCTAAATCAGGTTTTTGTCTAGGAATTCTTGTACTCAAAAAATTCAACATATGAAGGCAACACACAGAGGAAAATCAGAAATAACACAGAAAATTTATGAACGTGAATATTTAATCTCTATTCCATTAGCAACCACTGATTGTGGAACAATTTTTAATGAATTGGATGGAGAGAAAATTCATTTCATTAACCTTTCATATAAATGTATTATTATTGAACCAAACAGGCCACTGTACTTGCAACTCAGTTCGATGTTAATTAGATTACAGGCATGAGGCTTTAAATCAAAGAGAAACAAAAGGAGCCATCAGCAAGCATCTCAGCCAATGCTTGTTTGTTTGCTGGCTAAAATGGATTTTTACCTGCACTACAATTTGCTATGCTGCTTTTATTTCTTGACATTTTCAAGTGAATTTTCTCTTGCTTCTATTTTCTGACACTTTATATTAAAAACAAAAACAAAACTTAAGAATCAGCAAAGAACACATTCTTCATGTGGCAAGGTGTTTTACCTGCTCAGCTGGGAGTAATCATTCCTATTTCTCCAGAAAACTACACTTCTATTTTTTACTAGTCTATCTTATTGTATGCTGAAAGCACATGCAAGAGATTAGAAGCTATTTTAAAAAACACAATTATTTAGTTTGGAACCCAGAGCCAGAGGCCAAAATGGCCTAAACGTAATGTTCTAACCAAATCTGCAGCTGTGAAGTGTTTTTCTCTCCAACTTTGGTCCAGCTATGGAAATCAGTCAATTTGTAAAGGAAATCTGCTCTCAATTCTGATTATTTCATTTCATATAAACTATATGTTTTCCTCAAACTAATTTTAAACTAATTGTATCAAAAGTGTTAAGGTAACAAATTTATGGAAAATCATATTTTAGAAAAGAATTTGATTTCGTAAGAAGTCATAGAAAAGATGAAATGTCAACCAGAAGTTAAAGAACTAACCCATTACCTACCATCATCAAGTCAATTTAGATTCATAGCAACCCTACATGGCAGAGTAGAACTGCCTCATAGGGTTTCCAAGGTTGTAATCTTTACAAAAGCTGATGGCCAGGTCTTTTCTCCCGCAGAGCTTCTGGTGCATTCAAACCGCTGACTTTTCAGTTAGCAGATGAGTGCTTTAAATACTGTGCCACCAGGACTCCTTTTTCTAGCACTAGAGGGATTCTCAATGTTAGAATTTATGTCAGATTATAAAATGTGTGTACCATCATTTGGAGTTTCTCTTCCAAGTTTTAAAAAATAAACAGTGAAAGAAGTTTTCATTCCCTCAGAGCAGCAGTTCTCAAGTTTCCCTATCTTGTGCCTTCATTCAACGGGTGAGGCATGTTCTTCTTATTAGGTACTGTGGACTCAGTTCCAACTGATAGCGACCCTATGTACAACAGAAAGAACCACTGCCCGGTCCTGCGCCATCCTCACAATCATTGCTATGTTTGAGTTTATCATTGCAGCCACTGTGTCAGTCCGTCTTTTTGAGGGTCTTCCTCTTTTTCACTGACCCTCTACTTTACCAAGCATGACGTCCTTCTCTAGGGACTGGTCCCTCCTGATAACATGTCCAAAGTACGCGAGACGAAGTCTCACTATCCTCACTTCTAAGGAGCATTCTGGTTGTATTTCTTCCAAGACAGATTTTATTCGTTCTTCTGGCAGCCCATGGTATATTCAATATTCTTCGCCAACACTGTAATTCAAATGCATCATTTCTTCTTTGGTCTTCCTCATTCATTGCCCAGCTTTTGCATGCATATGAGGTGACTGAAAATATCGTGGCTTTGGTCTGGTGCACCTTAGTCCTTAAGGTGATACCTTTGCTTTTTAACACTTCGAAGAGGTCTTTTGCAGCATAGGAGATGTATAAAGTCAGGCCAAGAAGAAAACCAGGGAATTTCCTGAACATTCTCAAAGAAATCATCTGGCTTCAGCATGGGTTTCTGTGCCCCTGTCCTGCCAGCACCCCCCCCACCACACCACACCCGAGAACACAGAAGCACGTGTGCTTTCACACCCATAGCCTGGTCCTGGGTCAGTGGTAAAACCAGAAGTAAAATGGAAAATAGTGGTGGGCAGAGAGAATGGTAGATTAGGAAAAACACTGAAGCCGAAAACATGGGAATTAAAGGAGCCCAAATTCTTGCTAACTATTGAAACAAACACTTGGCATCTCGCCTATCATAATGTAGCTATACCCAAACCATGCCAGACTGATGAAAATCTACTCCCTCAAGAAAGCAGTCTATGGGTAATTACTGCCATACTGCCATAAGCAGCTATATACTGGGATATAAGCACTCTGCATAAGACTTCCTTGAGCAGCTGACATTCTACCATTAGTGACTCATTCCTTTGATCATTCCTGGCTAACAACTCTTGTTTTCTCTTTGAATTGTTATACAAATGGGAGCCCATAGCATTATGCCAGGGAGAATGCAAAGCCATGTAATAAACATGCTCCATCTTCCTGAAACATCAAATTTATTTGAAATTTTTAGAAGAAAATTATTTCTATATAAAAAATTGTAAAAGAAAATGAAGAGTTCACACAATTTTTAAGAAAAGAAAATATAAGGAAATTATCATCTCCACTTCTCCTATACCCCTCAGTCCTTAGAATATCCCTTTCTTATGACTTTAGGTGTTTGAAAAAGTAAAGTTTGAGAAGTACTTCCTAGACCACTGGTAATTAATACCTTTTTTAATTGCTACAATTGCTAGCTAGAAGTAAGGGTATCCAGACAGGAATATGTACTTGGGAGAGGGACATGAGGAAATAAAAGATATTTAAAAAGCCAAATGGAAAATTTAGAATAGAAAAAAAAAAGTGTAGTAAAATTTTTATGGGATGGGCTCAACAGAAGAATGGAGAAGACAGAGGAAAGGATCAGTGAATTTGAAGCCAGATCAATAGAAGTGATCCAGTCTGAAGCAGAGGAAGAAACTGACAAAAAAAAAAAAAAAAGAACAGAGACTCAGAGATATGTGAGATAATAACAGAAGTTTTAACATTCATGTCCTTAGAGTTCTAGAAGGAGAGGAGAAAATGGGTGGTGCAAAAAAAAAAAAGTTTTGAAGAAATAATGGCTGAAAACTTAACACATTAAGTGAAAGATCCAAACCTACAGATTCAAGAAGCTCAGGGAACTCCAAATGAGGTAAACCCAAAGAAATCCATGTCCATACAGATCATAACCAACCTGCTGAAAACTAAAAACAAAGAAAAAATCTTGAAAGCAGCCAGGGAAAAACACCGTTATCACATATTTAAGTACAAATCGAACCAAATATGTGTATAGTCTGTATGCTGAAAACTATAAAAAGCACAGGAAAAAAATCAATGAAGATCTATATAAATGGAGAAACAGACCATGTTCATGAATTGAGACTAAATAGTTACAATATCAACTTTCCCCAAACTGATCTAACACAAACAGATCTGACACAATTCCAATCAAAACACAAATTGGATATTTCATGATACAGACAGTTTAGTCTAAAAATTTATATGGAAAGGCAAAGGAACTAAAATAGTCAATATAATTTTGAAAAGAAAAAGTTGGAAGACTTATAAAACCCAATCTTAAAATTTACTATAAAAGTTACAATAATCAAGACAGTACAGTATTTTTAAAGGAATAGACACATATGTTAATGGAATAGAGAGTCCAGAAATAGACTCACATAAATATGGTCAATTTATTTTTTTACAAAGGTGCAAAGGGCATTGAAGAAGAAAGGAAACTCCTTCAACAAATGGTATTGGAACAACTGAATATTCTTATGCAGAAAAATAACCCAAATATTTGTGACTTAGAGTTAGACAAAGAGTTCTTAAATATGACACTAAGGAGGTAGGTAAGAAATCAATCTCAAAAGGCTACATACTGTATGATTCCATTTATATAACCTTTTGGAAAGGAAAAAACATAGCAACCACTGGTTGCTAGGGTTTAAAGACTGGGGAAAGCTACTACAGTGGGGCAGCACAAGTGAGTTTTTGGGGCGGTGGAACTGTTCTGTATCTTAGTTCTAGTGGTGGTTACATGGATCTACACATACATTAAAATTCATAGGACTGTAAACACACAAGTCAACTTTACTGTTAAAAAAGGGGGAGAGGGCAGAAAGAATATATGTATTAGCCCAAGCACTGGCATGTAAACTTGTTATTTTCACAAAATAAGTCAGTCAAGATGAGAATGCTGATTAAAATGAGGAACAAAGAATGAAGACAGTCACCTTTTACTGGCCTATACTATCAGAAGAAAGCAAGGTCAGAGAGACTTTATGAACAGATTAAAGTTGTTACGTTTCTTTGCAAGTCTATTTTAACTTTTTATTTTTCAGTTCTGAGTTTTGTTACTAACATTCAGCCCATTCACCAATTTCTCCAAAATGGGACAAATTACAACCCAAATAAAGTCAAAGGATAAATCTATAAAAATTGATTCAAGATTGTGACTCCTATGTATGACAAGAAAAAAAAAATTAAAGGTGTTTTTAAAAGTAAAGGCGACTTTGGGCATCTTAATGAAAAGTACATGTGCACACACTGCATGCCCTCTTGTGAAATGAAAAGAATATATAAAAATGAAATCGTGTGCTTTGTCTAAGACAAATAATGAAAACCACTGTGGAATAAAAGTTATATTTATATAAATGTGTATTACTTAAAGCTAAAAATATTAAATTATGAGATTATTAAATACAAACAATTGGTAGAAGTGGATATATTTGTTTTAATTAGAAAAAAAGGAAACCATTTTCCTTTTGGCTCTGACTCCCAGTAAAGTGGCAAATGTGCAGGTGTTCATTACATTCTCCTGGAGCTCCAAGGCAGGAAACAGATAAAGAATGGATACCTACACCCATAAGCAGAGGTACAATCACTAACAATAACCATAATAACTACTATTCATTGAGTGCCTACTAATTTACCCAGCACTCTTTCAGGTGATTTACATTCATGCACTCATTCTTTAAACCAATATTTGCATGACAGCTCTGTGCTAGGCACTGTGCCAGTGAAAATTCAAGGTGGGGAGAGATAGACATGGTCCCTGCCCTTCTAAAGCTCATATCTAGTGCAAGAGACAGGCAGGACACAAACACACGGACAAAAAAAACAAAATAAATTGTGGAAGCTCAATAAAGAAACAAAACATGTTTGTAATAAAGGACAGTTGGGGAGGAGAGACACCTGATTTATAAGGTGCTGTCTACACGGAGAGCTAAGGATAGTAAAAAGCCATCGGAGGAAAGAGGACTGGAGGAAGGAGTCTTGAGAATGGAAAGAGCTTGGCATGCTCGTGGATTCAAAGAAGGGTATTGTGCTGGGAAAGAACAGCACGAGACATGTCATTTAGTTCCCAAAAGAACCTTGGAAAGTAGGCATTATTATTCCCATTTTTAAAATAAGAAACCTGAGTTCAGACAGGTAAAGAAACCTCCCCAAGTTGCACAGCTATTGTTGTTGTTAGTTGCCGTTGAGTTGACTGTGACTCATGGCGACCCCATGTGTGCAGAGTTTAACTGCTCCATAGGGTTTTCAAGGCTGTGATCTTTCAGAAACAGATCACCAGGCCTATCTTCTGATACACCTCTTTCTGGGCTTGAACTGTCAATCTCAGGGTGGACTGATGTCAAAATCTATGGTCTTTCACCTGTATCATGTTGCCTCTCACTTTCTTCCTGCTGTCCTATTACCACAAAGATTCTCCTGCAAATTCTATACACTAATATAAACCAAAAAAACCCACATCCATTGCCATCGAGTGGATTCTGACTCACAGCGATATACTAATATAGATATAAATCTTAAAAAGATTTATATGTGGGACACTTAAAAAGAGTTAAGTCACAGAAACCTAATAAATAGGACTTGATGTCAATAAGTAGAGCTGATACTTGCTATGTTTCTCTGTGTAAATCCCAGGATCTTATGCACTTCTAAATAGTCACATCACACTGCTGACACATGTTCAGTAATGACATTACTATCCTCATTACAACTCTATAACTCCTTGATGCCAGACCTTTTTTTCAATCATGAGCTAATCAAGCTTTCCTCTCTGAGACATGAAAAGAAAACGACTTTAATTTTATAGATGGAAAACCTAAGGTAAAGAGAGGTTAAAGTTTACAATGTCTTCCTTTTAGCACATTACAGTTGTCCTAAACATACAGTTCTGTTGTGCACAGACTAGTTACAGAGACTTTAACCCTGAAAGGTCTATGCCAGAGACTCAGGTTTCCATCTTCTTTCTTTGTTTTTGTTTTCTTAGGTAGTTATTTATGTGACTGTCCTCCTAACTAAATGGACCAATCTGGGCATAAACCATTTTCTCATTTTCTCTGCTTATAGAAAGGAATGGTTTATTTCAGCACTGCAGATAGCCTCTCCCAGTCTCAGGAGGACGACAAATTGAAACAGTCTCTTTCTTGCCTAACATTTCTTACCCAAGAGTCAAGTAATGATGTTAAAGAACAAATCTCTCTTCTCCTGACAATTTGTACTTATTTTCTTAATAGCTCTGCTAAGATTCAATGAATTTCAGTTTGCTTATAGCCTACTTAGTGTCTGCCAATGAGCATGGGACACTCATTCATCAGCCTAATAATCCTATCGGTGATGTATTCCTATGAAATTTTGGTAGCAATTCCAAAAAAAGAAACAGCAGGGATGGGGCAAATGAATTATCTTTCAAAAAAGCCATCAGAATGGCGTAACAGTTCCTATATAACAAGAAACTTAAATTATTTTGATTGAGAAACGTTCAGAAATTTTATTCAGGTGTAATATCAGTGTAGTTAAAATGACTTATTTCCTAGACAATAGATAAGTGGTAACTTTGGTGAAGGGTAAGACAGTACACAATACTGGGGAAGCCAGCACAACTTGTACAAGAAAAGGTCATGGAAGCTCCATAGACACATCCAAACTCCCGGAGGGACTGAATTTCTGGACAGAGGGCTGTGGGGACCATGGTCTCGGGAACATATAGCTCAATTGGCATAATACAGTTTATAAAGACAACGTTCTACGTTCTACCTTGGTGAGTAGCGTCTGGGGTCTTAAAAGCCTGTGAGCAGCCATCTAAGATACTCCACTGGTCTCACCCCTTCAGGAGCAAGGGAGAATGAAGAGAACAGGATACAAGGAAAAGATTATTCCAAAGGACTAATGGACCACAGCTACCAAGGCCTCCACCAGACTGAGTCCAGTACAGCTAGATGGTGCCTGGCTACCACCACTGACTGCTCTGACTGGGATCACAACAGAGGGTCCCAGACAGAGCTGAAGAAGGATGTAGAAAAAAAATTCTAACACACACATTTACTGGCCTGACAGAGACTGGAGAAACCCCATGAGTATGGCCCCCAGACACCCTTTTAGCTGAGTGATGAAGTCACTCCTGAGGTTCACCGTTCAGCCGGGGATTGGACAGCCCCATAAAACAAAACGGGACTAACGAGGCACAGCAGTCCAAGGACAAGGACTAGAAGGCAGGAAGGGACAGGAAAGCTGGTGATAGGGAACCCAAGGTTGAGAAAGGACAGTGTTGGTATGTCGTGGGGTTGTTAAGCATTGTCATAGGGCAATATGTGTACTAACTGTTTAATGAAAAACTATTTTCTTCTGTAAACCATAATCTAAAGCACACACACACACAATAAAAGAATTATCTATATGAGATCAAACTGACAACAGCAACTCAAAAGGTTTGATGGGAAGCCTAGGGGACAGTGAGTTGAAGATAATGATGAGGGAATAATTTGGAAAAGGATAGTGAGAACAGCAGCACAACTGGAAGAATGTAATCGATGTCACTGAATTGTACATGTAGAAATTTTTGAAATGGTGTATCTTTGGCTATGTATGTTTTCACCAAAAAAAAATAAGGTCCTCCAAGGTCGAGAAGAGAGAGTGTTGGTATGTTGTGGGGTCGTTAACCAATATCATAAAGCAATATGTGTACTGACTGTTTACTGAGAAACTATTTGTTCTGTAAACCTTCACCTAATGTACAATTAAAAAAAAATTTTTTTTAAATGACCTATTTCCTGGGATTATCTATATCTTACAAAATCATTTGAAAATAAGCATAACCACCAAACACAACTGTAATCAGTAACCATACAACTACATAACTCTATTAATAAATTCAGGTCTTGGTAATATTGCAGAAAGAGTAACATTCACAGACAAGTGGTGCCTCAATTAAACAGCTCCAGGTTTACGGACTTCTTTGACCTCTTACAGTCCCTTGTACCACATAATTCAGGTGTGGCATTTGACAGGTATATTTTCTGCAGCATTGATTTGATCCTGCATCTTTTCCAAAGATCACAAATTGCTAATATTGTTCCCTTTGTCATTTAAACTCTCTTTTTAATGAAATTTGTAAGTGGAAACATTTTCTAGTATTATTTGTTGACAAATTTTTAATTGCAGAATTAAAATTATTTTATATTTTCCATAAAACATATCTTTGGCAATTTTTTTGTAACTGTTTCCCTTTCATCAAGAATGTGTTCTCTACCTACTGTGTACAATGTATTCAGTACTACAGGGGTATATAAGAAGAGATAGCTAATCTCACCCTGCAAAATGCATACAATCAAGCTGGGGAGACATGTAAAACCTACACATTAAGGAATTAAAGAGTTGTTTCAAAGTAATATATGAACAAGTGTATGCAAAAACTGAATATGAGTCTTCCTCAAGTTACAAGTTGTGTTCTAAAAGTTCATTCTCAAGTCAATTGTTTGGAGTGTTTTAAGCATTTTTTTTCCATTAGAAAATTATGCCACAAAGGATGGTTATACTCTCCATCCAGCTTACATACAAAATGTCACTGAATTACAGACAAGTAATATTACAGAAAGGGGAAGAAATGGAACTGACATTTGTTAGTGTGTGACAGGCACTTTCACAGAAGAAATCTTATTTAATATTAGTAATCCTGCAAGGTAGATTATTATGTCTTCCTTTAAAGATAAGGATCTTGAGATTGATAAAAGTTAAGTAACTTGCCCAGGGTAATAGCTTGTAAGTGACACAGCAGAGATTTAAACCCTGGACTGCTAGATCCAAAGCCAAGACTCCAATCCTACAGCATGCAGCTTCCTTTAAAAAAGCATTTATAAGGGGACATCTTTTCTGAGTTCCAAATGGAAATGTCAGGAATATGTTTCACACCCGAAAGCTCCCAGAGTGCAGAGACAATGTCTTCATCTTTGTATCGCCCGTATGGTGTCTGACACAGAGAAAGTTCCCAATGAATTTTGAATGAATAAATGAACAGATTAACAGGAAATCAGTTCTTCAAAGGCAGGGGACATTTTTTAAATTCATATCCATATATATAGCCTAACACAGATTAATTTCTCTATCAATAAGTATTTATTAACTAAAGAATTCTATTCCACTAGCAGTACTCTCATTCTGCTTTTCCAAATTCATTCCTTGAACTCAATGTCTTTTCAAACTCTCAATTTCCCCCTCCTTTCTGGCTTTCACGCTGAAATCCAGAGACTAGATCCACATTTATAACTTTTATGTGGTTGAGCCTGCTCCCCAGCCAGGACAGATAAGAATTTAACCGAGGAAGCTTTACCCACAATGCCCTTGGGTCACTGAGTTTGAAAAAGATACACTGCTCCTTGGGGAGAAATTATACAAACTAATATCAATGAAGTGGATTTATTCCGTCCAGAGGAAATGCAAATGAAACTCAGGTGCATCAACTTTCTGAAATAACACTTCTAAAGCAAATTAAGAAACTCATTTCAAGTTGTTTGAAAGGAATGTTAGCTGACACTTGCAAATAAGTCTTCTACAGAGAAGTAGCTCTGATTGTGCAGCTTATCATTTCAAATGGTCTTTGAGATGAATATTCACATCTCACATCAATTTTTAATGTAATAGAATCCCAAAACCTTCAAAACTAGGTTCCACTCAATCTGTCATCCTTTCTACCTTTTTTCAAGATACATTCATTTTTGATAAATATATTAACTAGCTAAGATACATTTTTAACCACCACAAGTTCAAAAAATAATGTACAAAGCCCCTACTTTGTTACCTTATGTAAATAATCCTAGTTAAACACAAAATTTCATAAATAAAAATATATTAGTAATGGATATGTTGTTGTTGTTAGGTGTCGGTTACAACTCATAGCAACACTACATACAACAAAACGAAGCACTGCCCAGTCCTGCACTATCCTCACCAACTGTTGCTGTGTTTGAGCCCAATGTTGCAGCCACTGTGTCAATACATTAAAAGCTCTTGAAAAAAAGTCAAATCATCTTCTTAAGCTTCCAGATGAGCACCTTTAATATTCTATGCCAACCACATTGATTATTTTCAAAATAATCCTGAATATTATTAATGGAAAATAATAAACTCCCAAATATCTTGTAATACGAATAAGTACTTTCTACAGACATGGCTCAGTAACTTCAGTGCATACATTCTGTGAAACAAGAGAACCAGCAGTACTCTCAAAACCACAACAACAAAATCTTCATTCCCTTCAGCACAAATGGCTCAGAGCAACAAAACAGAAATACTTGTTTTTAGAACATACTTTATATCCACATTTAAATGCCTAATTAATCCTAATAATTAAATGCAACCACTAACCACTTTCTTAGCAAGATCACTTTTTTATTTCCATAAACTCTAGAATTTAATGGAAATCATTGTGTCATTAGGGCCAGGGTAATAAATGCCTATTGGTCAATAAGCTCTGAACCTTAACAGGCAGTTAACTAATTCAGTTAGAAATAAGACCAATAGTTCTAATGGCCTCTAATTCCACTGCAAGAGTCCAGCCTTATGAACTATAGATGCTTTCCATGAGCTCTTCCTACAGCAGAAAACAACAATTTAAATGTAAAAAACACACATTTGAAATTCAAGTGCTTACACTGATTTCATTTGCCAGGAAGGACACAGATCAGAAGAGGTCTTTCCTGGAGAAATATTTAAGTGCAATAAGCAGGGCCAATGCAAACAAAAGTAATACATTTTTAAATTACAAGAGTCGATTTAGTGTATTTAAAAATCATTCAGACTCTTGTGTATTTCAAACAATTTGAAAAGTTTTTAAAAAGTGGACAAAAGTAACAACTGTAAATATACCTTGTAATAAAAACCAAAAGGGAGGCTTGGAAATGTGATCTCTTCCTGCTATATCAGTCATCCTCCAGGGTGAAGGCTTCTTGATTTCAACATAAATAGATATAACTTACCATAGAGATGACAGTACACTTGAAATCAAAATAGTCTTCAGACATCAGTAGCCACTCAAAACTTGATTCTTTCAGCTGTTTTTTCTCATATTGCAACAGGAGAGAAAGCATTTCCAATGATGAGATACAAATGTCCCCTTACCCGGTGACGTCAAGGGAAGACTTCTACATGAAAATGAACTAGGTTATGTTCATTGTTCTGCCCACACTCAATTCTGACCTGATCATTTTATGTCTCTATTCACAAGTTTGTAGCACCTGCATCTGCTTCCAAAAATGTCTCTTAAGTTACCTTTGGGCTCCTCATCCCAAATAACATTTTATTTGAGAAGCATTTTACATGTCAAATATAAAAATCCTTATGAGTGTTTATCATTTGTTTTGTTAATTTTGGTGAAAGGAATTAAAGTTCTGTCAAACAATTTTGTACCAAACTTTTGACAAGCCTAAGGGCAATAAATTTTGCAGCCTCCGGTTCAATCACAATCATGTTTCCTGCAGGCCATCTAGACTAAATGAGTCTTCCTGATGGCAGTGACTAAGACAGTAACTATCTATGGTAGTGAACTACAACACTGGATAGGGAGGAAGGCAACCCTGGGCTGGTCCTAGCCTTGTTACTCACCAGCTGCATGAACTTGAATTACTTCGCCTCCTGGGCCTCAATTTCATCATTTCTAAAGTGAGTGATTGGGTTAAGTGACCTCGTAAGATACTGTACAACTGTAACACTGTAAGCTCCTATTCTATGAAATGTGATCGTCTTTGTCTTTAATTATTTATAGAGTGATTATCTGCTGAGGCATCCCAAACTTCTCCTTAAAGCCTCCAAATTCACTCATTTGGAGCCTTATGATTACCACACTTCGTTTCATTTCAATGTCAACTTCTTTTCTTTCCAAACATCTTTTTCCTAAATATAAAACCTAACGTAAGTGTCCTGGACAAGAAATCTGCCACCATCATTCCCCTAAAGCGGGGCAAGCTTTTCCTTTTAACAACAACAACAAAAAAAAAAAAAAAACTTTGCAATTCCCAAGAAGGGTGTGAGCCATTGTATTTCTTTTCATGTGTTAATGAACCATGTGTTAATAGTCCATAAATGGAACTATTCCTTAATTACAGATCAGAAAACACCATTTTGTGATGATGTAAAACGACAAAGTACTAATTAGAAGGAACCTAATCTGAAGTAACAATTCTCATTAATTGGAACTTACTATAATAATTATTAAAAGTGGCATTATCATTAGACCAAAGAAAATGTCAAAACTGATTTATGCATACAGGAGTCTTTAATAAACAGGGTCTACAATCAAGGTCCTCTATAAAATGACCAGAGTAGAGAAAATAACATTTTACAGTTTTAATGAACGCTTCAAAAATATCGCATTTTTTATTGCTCAGATGTCTTTTTCCAGTATTAAAATACACTTTGAAATACTGAATTACAATAGATTACTAGAAAGGCAAAATATTTTAAAGTCTACAAAGAGTACAACATGTAGCATCTTCCAGAAGCCTAAAATAATCCTAATGTTGACTAATGCCCTGAGAGTCTTACAATGCATCAATCTCTAAAGTCAAATGGGTACTGTCTTTGTTCCAAGTTCAAATGGCTAACGAATGAATTGAAGATAAATGCAAACAGGAATTGGGGTTATTTTGAGATCAGTACACGAAAACAATAGAGGAAGAAAAAAAGCTGCTCAGTTAATTGCAAAGTCATAATAACATGGGTAAATTTTGTTTCTTTTGGAATTTATCAGACTTCTTGATTCTTTTCTTATGAGGTCTTTGCATTTTTTAACTAGTTTAAGCTTATGCCAAATAAGCCACTGTCTTAGTCATCTAGTGCTGCTATAAGAGAAATACCACAAGTGGATGGTTTTAATGAAGAGCAGTTTATTTCCTCACAGTCAAAGTAGGCTAAAAATCCAAATTCAGGGTGTCAGCTCCAGGGGAAGTCTTTCTCTCTCTGTCGGCCTTCTCATCAGTGTTCCCCCAGACTAGGAGCTTCTCAGTGCAGGGACCCCTGTCCAAAGGACGCGCTCTGCTCCTGGCACTGCTTTCTTGATGGTATGAGGTCCCCCTATCTCACTGCTCACTTCTGTCTTTTATATCTCTAGACATTGCCTCAGGATACAGTCCAATCTTGTAAACTGAGTCCTGCCTTACTAACACAACTGCCGCCCATCCTCCCTCATTAACATCATAGAGGCCGGATTTACAATTTATAGGAAAACCACAGAATACCAGGAATCACGGCCTGGTCAAATTGATACACACATTTTTTGGGGGACATAATTCAATCCACGACAGCCACTTTAATGTTAGTAAATTTTGGTATGTATTTGTGCTGTGAATATGGTTAAAAACTGCAATAAAAAGTAATCTATCTTTGGTTTCTAAGAGCTAAAACTGTTTTGTATGTTTAATTTCTTTTTAATGGTAGTGAAAATATTCACAGAAATTCACAAGAAAACATTCACCAATTTCTACACGTACAATTAAGTGACACCGATAACATTCTTCAAGTTGTGCACCCATTCTCCATATCCTTTACCAAGTAATCCCACTACCATTAACATAAACTCAGTACCCGCCCTAAGCGAAAACTTCCCCTATCCCTCTCCCTCCCACCCCTGGTAACTAATAATTTTTGGTTTCTATATATTTGTTTATTTCATATAAGTAAGATCACACAGTATTTATCCTTTTGCAACTGACTTATTTCACTCAGTATGTTTTCAAGATTCATCCATGTTGAGGACTTCATTTCTCTTTATGGTTGAATAATATTCCACTGTATGTATACACCATGTTTTGTTTGTTCATTCGTCTGTTGATGGACATTTCAATTGTTTCTGCATTTTGGCTATTTTGAAAAGTTCTGCCATTGACATTGGTATACACGTTTCTGTTTTATTCCTGTTTTTGTGTGTTGAATTTCTTAATTGCTATATATGGTCTAGTTTAAAAAAAAACTATGTTCTTAGTGCATTATTATCATGTTATTATAATGTGGAATAAAAAGGTAATAGTATTTAAAAGTTACTTTACAGTTAAGTTTGAGACTACCCCTCTTAAATACTTTATGCTAAATATACTTATCACATTCATTAATCAAATAAAATAGATACTTCTCAACTAAAAGTTGGGATAAAAGAGTTAAAATGTTTCTTTCAAAAATTTAAACTATATTTATTTTAAAGATTTATATTACTTTGATTGAAGCATATTCATTCATTCTATAAAATTTTAAAAATATATAAAAGTCCGGCAAAAAATATAACTCATCCTTTAATCCTATCACCCAGAGGCCATCAATTTCATTTTAGTTTATATATTGCCAGTATTTCTCTATGCAGACATATAATTTGACAAAATTTGAAATTTCTCTCACTTTGTTTTGGCTTAAATTGGTTTAAGGTGGTCATTTAGTTACACAATCTTCATAGATAAAAGTGGACAAAGCAGAATGAAGTTAATTTGCAAGTCACTATGATTTTATAAAAGCATGTGTGTGTGTACGATACATACACACTAAAGCGTGTATAATATACACTAACCCAAACCCACTGCTGCCAAGTAGATTTCAACTCATAGTGACCCTATAGGACAGAGTAGAATTGTCTCATAGGATTTCCAAGGCTGTAAATTTTTACAGAACCAGACTGCTACATCTTTGTCCTGTGGAGCAGCTGGTGGGTTTGAACCACTGACCTTTTGATTAGCAGCTGAGCGCTTTAACCACTGCACCACCAGGGCTCCTAATATATAGTATATATATAACATGCACCTACATGTGTATTTATCTAAAATCATGTGTTAAGAACTCACCTTTCATACAAATCCAATCAAATTTACATTCCATAGCTTAAGTCTTACATTCTATCAAAATGTATCCATACAGCATGTCTAACATGTAAATTACTGATCATATTGCAACTATACAATGGAGACTAACCAGATAAGAGAAACTAGTATAGCTTAAAATATCTTTTACTAAGATACAACTATTAGTCTCTTTCCATCTGGAGCAAAGGAGAGTGAAGGAAGCCAAAGACTCAAGGAATAAATTAGTCTACAGGACTAATGGCCCACTGGAACCACAGCCTCTTTGACCCTGAGACCAGAAGAACTAGATGGTGCCTGGCTACCAACAACGACCGTTCTGACCAGGGACATAAAAGAAGGTCCTGGTTAGCATGGGAGTGAAATGTAGAACAAAACTCAAATTCATAAAAAAAAAGACCAGACTTACTAGATCAATAGAGGCTAGAGGAACCCCCAAGACTATTGCCCTCAGATACCCTTTTAACCTGGAACTGAAGCCACCTTTTAGTCAAATAATAAATGGGCCTAAAAAATAAACAATATTACCTGTGAGGAATGTGCTCCTTTAAACAATCAACTATACAAGACCAAATGGTCAACATTTACCCAAAAGCAAAGATAAGAAGACAGGGAGGGGCAGGGAAACTGGATGGATGGAAGCAGGGCAAGCAGGGTGGAAATGGTGAGAGTGACAGTAACCAGATAGTAACGTTACACAGATAGTAACGCAGATAGTAACCAATGTCACACAACAATTTGTGTATGACTTGTTGAATGGGAATCTAACTTGCTGCGGCAACTTTCCCCTAAAACACAGTAAAATATTTTTAAAAAATTAATACATGAGGAAAATAAGGTCCAGTCTTGTTAACTGGAGTACCCAGATCACAGTTACTTTGTGTCAAATGAAATCACCTCAAAAGGCCATAAAAATGTCTTTGGCATGTAATCCTGCAGGTTTGCTATGGATTGAACTGTGTCCCACAAAATTGTGTGTTGTGGATCCTGGCCCCTATACCTGTGGTTGTAATCCCGTTTGGGAGTGAGCTTTCTTTGCTATGTTAATGGCATAGTATTAGCGTAGAGTATGTCTTAAGTCAGTCTCTTCTGAGATATAAAATGAGCAGACTGAGCAAGCCACCAAGCAAGCAAGCAGAGGTGGGGAACAACAGATGTCATGACACACGAAGATCACCAGGGAGCCAAGAAGCAGAAGCTGAAAAGAGACAAGGACTTTACCCCAGAGCCAACAGAGAGAGAAACCCTTCCCCTAGAGCCAGCACTCTGAACTCAGACTTCTAGCCTCCTAAACTGTAAGAAAATAAATTTGTTTGTTAAAGCAAAAAAACAAAAATATATGTGTGTGTTTGTGTGTATATATATACACACATATACATATCATTCAAGCAAATGTGAGAAATTAACACATGCACACTCAGACCTAGACTAACATTTTTATTAGACTCATGAGAGGAAATTCCAAACACCTTTTAATTCACATCAGCCTCTGTTACTAGAGAACCAGGCTACTCTCACAAAAAAAGTTAAGGAAAAAGAAATATTTGCACTATGACAACTTCAAGTTGGTGGCTGAAGGGAACAAAAACACACGTGCCATCTAGTCTCGTATACATGGTTGAGCTACGTGTATTATTACTACTATTTGCATTTTTTTAAATTGTGCTTTAGATGAACATTTACAGAGCAAAGCAGTTTCTCATTAAGCAAGTAATACACATATTATTTTGTGACATCAATTGCCAACCCCACAACACTCTCCCCTTCCCAACCTTGGGTTTCCCATTACCGGCTTTCCTGTTTCCTGCCTTCTCGTCCTTGCCCGTGGGCTGGTGTGCCCATTTAATCTCATTTTGTTTTATTTGTCTGTCTGATCTTTGGCTGAAGGGTGAACCTCAGGAGTGACTTCAGTACTGAGTTAAAAGGGTGTCTGGGGCCATACTCAGGGTTTCTCCAGTCTCTGTCAGATCAGTAAGTCTGGTCTTTTTTTGTGAGTTAGAATTCTGTTCTATGTTTTTCTCCGGCTCTGTCTGGGACCCTCTATTATGATCCCTGTCAGAGCAGTCAGTCGTGGTGGTTATGCTGGACTCAGTCTGGTGGAGGCTGTACTAGTTGTGGTCCATTAGTCCTTTGGACTAATCTTTCCCTTGTGCCTTTGGTTTTCTTCATTCTCCCTTGCTGCAGACAGGGTGAGATCAGTATCTTAGATGGCCACTCAGAAGCTTTTAAGAACCCAGATGCTACTCACCAAAGCAGGATGAAGAACAATGGAGGGTCCTGGACAGAATAGAATAAAAATGTAGAACAAAAGTCAAATTCACACACACACACACACACACACACACACACAAAAAAAAAAAACCAGACTTTCTGGTCTGACAGAATCTGGAGAAATCCCAAGAGTATGGCTCCCGGACACCCTTTTAATTCAGTACTGAAGTCACTCCTGAAGTTCACCCTTCAGATTAGACCAGTCTATAGGGCCAACGATAACACACATAAAGGACATGCTCCATATTTCAATTATGTATACAAGACTAATGGGCACACCAGCCCAAAAGCAAAGATGAGAAGGCAGGAAGGGACAGGAAAACTAGACGAACGGAAACAGGGAAGCTGGAGTGAAGCGGAGAGTGTTGACACATAGTCGGGTTGGCAACAAATGTCACAAAAACAATTTGTGTTATTAACTGTTTAATGAGAAACTAATTTGCTCCGTAAACTTTAACTTAAATCACAAAAAAATTAAAAAAAAAACACGCATGCACACATGATGAAAATGTACACCACCTTATGATGTTTACAAAATTCATAGATAGATCTAGTAGTAAGAACTATGTCCAAAATGCATAGTCCATGAATAAATATAGAATAAAGTAAAATACAATACAGATTGACAGAGAGATCTGGATAGGAAAATAAAATGTAACTAAAAAATGTTTTTGATGATAAGGGATAACCTTGTCCTCTGTCTAATTCAACAATTCCAAAGAACTGCTTTATGGAGCACAGGTAAAACCTTTTTGTGAGATTTGCAGAATGTGGCGCTGGAGATGAATATAATTTGGAACATGTGCAAATAGCTGTTGGAGCCCATTCTGTTTGCAACAGTATTTCCAAGGAGTTATGTATTCTGCATACCAGATACAGCTGCTCTACAGCTTTCAAGTACTGGTATTAAACTAGCTTCTACCTTTTTAAAAAATTACACAAACAAAACTTGGATTAACCCAATGTTCTGGTATTTTTAATTTCCTTGGGAGCTTGGAGAAGGGACAAAGAAAAGGATTCTTTATTTCAATATTAAATATATGTTATTGTTTATATATGAAAATAATCACATACGTATATACCCACTGTTACTCTTCAGCAGTTATAAAATTCAACAGAAACAAATAGCATTTACTATTTTAAAATGGTCTCAGTCATTCTACTAGTGATTTGGTGTCTGGTCTATGCCTGTAAAAGGACATGCTAACCACACATAGCTTTTTTTTTTCCCCCAGTTGCTGTCTAGTCAATTCCAACTCATGGCAACCCCATGTGTATCAGAGCAAAATTGTGCTCCACAGGGTTTTCAATGGCTGATTTTTCAGAAGTAGAGCACCAGGCCTTTTTTCTCGAGGTGCCTCTGGGTGAACCCAAGCCTCCAACCTTTGGGTTAGCAACTGAGCACATTGGCCGGTTGCCCCACCAAGGGACTCCAACCACATATACACCAATCCTGCAAACACTGGTCTAGCAGTCTAGTGTCGTGTCTCACAACACAACTCAGAAATCAGTCTATATTCAAAACAAATGCCTTCAAACTGTATCTTGAAGAGGAGCCACTGACCAGAAAGGAATAACGAAACATACACTTCCTGAAGCAACAGTACCAAGAAAATAACAGCTAATTCAACCACGTTTTCTTTAAAATTATCTTAAGTCAATAAAATGTCTTCAGCTTTCCTTCCTGATCTGTACCATCAAGATCTTTTTGAAATACGCTTAAGAACTAAGACATGACAAATGCCTTATTATTAGTATTGAACCATCAATGATACCAAGACACCACTAGCCAAAATCTGAGAATCTGAAAGCCTTAAGGAAATTGTATGAATGATTCTCTAACATGCTGAAAGATCTGGGATGTTTAAAGGAAATACTAATTTAAAAATATGATTAAATTATTAGTAGTGTTATTAGCAGTAAGAATTACGACAACAATCATAAAGTCACTCTACTTACGTCCCAATTTCAAAGTTTATTTTATAATCATCCTAATTCTACAGTCTGCATGTAATAAGGAAAAGTCCACCAGCAGGATAGGAAAATTTCCCAAAGTGATAAGAAAAATAAGTCCCCCCAGCCTTAATTAAGAAGCCCTGCTGGCGCAGTGGGTAAAGCGCTTGGCTGCAAACCGAAAGGTCGGCACTTTGAACCCACCAACTGCTCCCAAGGAGAAAGATGCAGCAGTCTGCTTCCATAAAGCTTACAACCTTGGAAACCCTATGGTGCAGTTCAACTCTGTCCTACAGGGTTGCTATGAGTCGGAATCGACTCAACAGCAGTGGGTTTTTTGTAGTTGTTGTTTAGCCTTAATTAGAAGGGGGCAGGGAGGGTTTTTCTCTTTCCATCTCCATAGGAGCTCCTAAGGCTATGGTACCATGTAAAGCCAGAAGTTGAATAATCCTATTACGAATAATGAGAGGAAGAGGAAAGAGAAGAAACAGGAAGGATTATGTGCAGACCTTTACCTATTAGACACTTTACATAAATTAATGTTCTAACCCACCCTAAAACTAAGAATTACAAATTCAATTTTTCCAGTGAGGGAAATGAGACTGAAAGAGGCTAAGCGGCTAGCCCCATGTCACATACATTCCTTTAAGCAACTGAGTTAAGACTCAAACTCGGAGGTGACTTCGAAGCCCATGCTCCTTCCACTGTAGTATGCCACCTCCCTGACTGAACTTTTGTTCAGCATGGTTTAGTCACAATACCTTCCCGTATCGAAAATAAGTAACTTTAACCAGCTGGTCTTAATATCACAGGAACTAAAATTAAAAAGAAAAACCCACAACAGCCACAAATATTCTGAACCACTAAGGAATATGTCTTACCACAGCCAATAAAGTGCTCGTTCACAGAACTTCCAAAGCTAGACCCCAAAATAAAAATTCACAGGAAGGAAAAAAATAACTGCCGCCAAAAAGCTAATAATCATCCCTTTAAAAATCCTTATACAGTGCATGTGGCTATTGTATCCTCAAGTCCAAAACCATCTCCTTTCTCAGCCCTCCTGTTTTCCTGTTCTCCTACTCTTCTTAGAGAGCGAAGGAGACGGGTAGCTGAGGTGCTTGCAATGACCTTTTATGGATCTGCTTGAGCTTGCTCCCAGAGCCCAAGGCAAAGCAACTTTTGAGGGTTTGGCAAAGAAACTCATTTTCAGTTGTTTTTATTTTTAAGAGAAAACATCATCACAAAAACATTAATGCTCTGGTTACATAAACAAAAAATATTTCTTATGAAGCTCTGTCCCTTTTTCAAAGGCTTCTACTGCATGGAAATCAGAACTTAAAACCCAGCAAGGCACATTATATTGATTTTGCAAAAACTACAAAGAATCATAAAACTACAGGGCTTGGAGGGATTCTGAACAGTTACATACTCCATCCTCTTTGTTTCAAACAAAATCATATTAACATATTTAAAATAAATGGGAATTTATTCAATATTAAAAACTCAGAAAAAACGTCAACACTGTAGGCAAGAAATTATTTTTCATAACTTGCTTGAATCATCTTGTGCCTTATAAACGTACAACTTCTTGTTCAGTCTTGGGGTGGGAATTGGGAAAGGTGGTTGTATGGGAAGAAAGAAAGACAAGTATTATTACCATATTTTTACACAAATAACGTGAGCCTTCTATGTCTGTTTGCCAACCATGCCTTCCCCTCTCCCTGTGAGGTATTTCTGAAAGCATGGATATGCCAATTTTGTTTTTACACGTTGCTGTAAGAAATTAGCATAATGCGCTTACAAAAATATCTCCTGGGCAGTAGGGCAAGGTTGGCAAACAAATGTAGAAGGCGCATGTTATTTGCTTAAAAAATACAGTAAATGTCAGGCACTACACTGAATGCTTTTCACATATGCTATCATTTAATCTTTACAACCACCTGTGAAACAGGTATTATTATCCCATTTTACTGAGAAGAAATTGAGACTCAAAAGGGTAAGTAAACCACCCAAAGCTATAAGCTAGTAGGTGCAGATCTGGGACATGAACTCAGGTCTTTCTAACTCTCCACATAGTGGTTCATGGGTCATTCTTCTTCATACCAGGATCACCAATCTTGTCAAAATGAGGTAGCAAAGTTGTGCACTGCTTTCCTCCTAAGGTGTCAAGATGGGATTTGGGCCAGCAAATTGAGTAACTGGGTGATAAAGACATGTGCCAGCCAACAGCTCCTATCTGAAACACTAAGACTGCTCTACGCTCACTGGAAACTTCTAAAAGCTAGAAGGAGTGGACACCAGCTCCAAACTCTCAGCAGAGTTTGAAAGCAGGAAATTCAAAATGGCTGGCAACAGGCTATAGAATATGGTGGAATGATCCAAATGCTGCCACCTCTTTGGGCAAGTGGCCGATAATGGCTCTTGCAAGTGACAAGGAATGAGACTTGTGGCCATAACCTTTTTATGTAACCATGAAAACTGTCCAACAGCCATGCTTGCTGTACACTTTGTAGGTTGCCAATCTCTGTAACACACAGTAACTCCTTACAGACAGACAATGTAGAGGATTTACAGGAAAGCGAACAGGGATAGGGTGAAATTAAGATGCCCAATCTATTGTTCTGGGAAATAGGGTGAGTGGTGAGGGACACCAGTGGACAACACACTGCATGCCACAGTAACAAAGAAAACACTTGATTCTTTGATACTTAAGTCAGAAGAAAATAAAAAATTAAAACAAAAAACAACGAGCAAACAAAAAGTACTCATTGAAATGATCAGGGTAGAAAACAAGCTAAAGATTTTAAAGGAAAAACTCTGGAAACTTACTGGTCTTTCTCCTTAGTACCTGCTCCTTTAAGGGGAATTGGTGGTTCAGTGGTAGAAATCGCTTCTTCCATGCAGGAGACCCAGGTTTGATTCCCAGCCAGAGCACCTCATGCACAGCCACCATCCGTCCTTCAGTGGAGGCCTGCATGTTGCTATGATGGTGACCAGGTTTCAGCAGAGCTTCCCGACTAAGACAGACTAGGAAGAAAGGCCTGATGATCTACTTCTGAAAAGCAGCCAATGAAAATTCTATGGCTCACCACAGTCCAATCCACAACTGATCATGGGGATGGTGTGAGACTGGGCAGTGTTTCATCCCAGTGTGCCCCACTGTGTATGAGGTCACCACCCATCAGTCAGGGGCCAACTTGCTGGCAACTAACAACAACACCTGCTATTTCAGTTCCTTCTACTAGCCCTCTTTTCTAGTTACAGTATACTCCATTAATTTCATATTTCATTCATAGAGTTTCTTTCATATAGTTTTACCACAGGTAGCTTGAGAAGCAAGGATGTACATTTCACTCAGGCACAATGTAGACACATGAAACACCTAATGCCATGGGATCATCAAATTTACTCCAAAGCCATTTGGGGTGGGTGAGGCCCACTAGAGAAGGGCGGTAGGAAGAAGAGCACGATGCTATCTTACACATGTCGAGAGTGGGACTTAAAGCGACGGGGTTTTGACATCTCACTTCAGATCAGACCTACAGTATTAACCAATCAAAACCAAAAGCAGACTTGCCACTCACGTATGAGGAAAGCAGGAAAGAGCCAGGCACATGCCTTTCCACTATTCCAAGTCAGTCTAGAAGACTCTGCGCCTTGGTTTCACAGTCCACCTAGTGCTTGAGAGCTATGATGGGAGAAGTTTATAGAAGAAAACAACCATTACTCTCTTGGATACTAGGAACAACTACAGAACTCAGAGATGTGGCTGTAAGGAGAAAAGCTAAATGAAAGTAGGAGATGCAACCCAGCCTCTCACATGCACGGTGCCCTCAAGTTCTCTCGTGCGCCTCCCCCTTGAAAGGTGGAATGTATCTGAGGGGCCAAGGGGAAAAGCTGATATTCAGGACTCACTGGGGCTCTCACAGGGTACTAGGAGCAGTCCTAGCCTAGCTGGCTTCCAGAGGTTAATTCTGGGGATCCTGGAAGGACGGCGAGGTAGATATTCCAAAGTTTAATTTCAGTATGCTGAGGAACTGAGCCCAAGATAAAGCATACGGACTTCCTAAAGTCCTTGGAATTAGTTCTCACCTCAGCTGAGGCGAGGCTTCCCTGAACCCTAGTTAAACTGGACCTACTTCTCTATGTATGAACCAGAACAGGACAGACCTCCAGGGGCTGCAGATACACCCAATTGTTTGGGGGGCTGACTTCCAAGCATGTAGAACTTTCATTCATGGTCGAACGCTACGTAAGAGTTATAGACTACTACTAACTGATCGATGGCTTCTGATCCCATACTCCCTGCTCAAGTGAACACAGAGAAACGAAATGTCAGCCTCTTTAAACATGCCAACTGGAAATCAAAGTGAAATGCTGAAGGAGAAGTGACAGTTCAGGGTTTCTCTCAAGTGTAAATTCCCTGATATTTACTCTTAAAAGAATCATCCCAGTCCTTTCCTGTTTGACATTTCCTTCCCAGCTCAAGCTAAGTGGGCCCTCTGCATAATCACTGATGAACTAAATGCCCACAAGACCACCTCAAGTGACACACACACAGTGCCCTGACACAGAAAAACAAAATCAATAATCTGCTGCTCTATGTCATATGGAAATCCTGACTGCTGTCAGCAGACAGGAGAAGGCTTGAGGGTTGGAGTAGAGACAATTAGAGCCCTTGGAAAAGCAGAGCAAACAATAATGAAACCTCTTCAAGTTCACCAGTTACACGCACACACACACGCACACACACACATACACTCGTAAAATGAAAAGGCCATGAAGCCAGAGGTCGTATTTTTCCAGCCTGCTAAATTAAAGCAACTCAAAACCTCTGTAATTACACAGAAACAGATGAAACTGTTATCTTAACTAAACTGTAAAAGCACTTTAAACGTCATAAGTTTTGATGCAATTTAATATTTTAAATGGACATTGCTCAGTATAGTCAATGGTTTTCTACCAAGCAGATGGGGACATAATCCATGTCCATTACCAAGACTGAGCAAACGCCCATCCATCTGCCTGAGCCGTACAAAAGAATACTGCAGAGAAAGCAAAGGGCAATTCCTCCTTGACTGAAGTTACACAAAAGAACTTGCTAGAGGAACCAGAGGACTGAGTTCCCATTTCAGCTCCACCATGTACTTACTCTATGATCTTATGCAAATCTTAACCTCTCTGGGCCTCAGTTTCCTCTTTTGTGCAATAGAGATAAATAATTCCTGTTACATCTGTCCCAAACAGTTAACATACTGGGCTGCTAATCAAGAAGGTGAAAACCCTGGTGGTGTAGTGATTAAGAGCTATGGCTGCTAACCAAAAGGCTGGCAGTTCAAATCCACCAGGCACTCCTTGGAAACCCTATGGGGCAGTTCTACTCTGTCCTATAGGGTCACTATGAGTCGGAATTGACTCAATGGCAAATGGGTTTGGTTTTTTTGGTAATCGAAAGGTTGGAGGTTTGAGTCCACCTAGAGGCACCTTGGAAGAAAAGTCTGGCAATCTACTTCTGAAAGAGCAATCACTGAAAACCCTATGGAGGATAGCTCTACTCTGACACACATGAAGTCACCATGAGTCAGAGATGACTCAGTAGCAACTGGTATCAACTGGTATACCTGAATCACAGGTTACTGTGAAGACACAGTAAGATTGATAGGAAAAAAAAAAAAAAAAACCCAAACCCACTGCCGTCAAGTCAATTCCAACTCATAGCGACCCTACAGGACAGAGTAGAACTGCCCCATAAGGTTTTCAAGGCTGTAAATCTTTACAGAAGCAGACTGCCACATCTCTCTCCCATGGAACAACTGGTGGGTTCCAACTGCTGACCTTGTGGTTAGCAGTTGAGCGCTTTAACCACTTTGCCACCAGGGATCCTCAAAAAAAGATCAAGTAAATGAAGATGTTTTGTAAACTGTTACATGTAAATGTAAATAAGTATAATCTATATCATTACATATCTGCAGTAAAACATGAAAATAAATTATTTCTCACTTAACCTAGAAAACATTTGAATTAATTTTCTACTAATAAGTCGGTTAAAATAAATGAATAAACAAAATGGATGAATGATATAACCTCATGGTTAATCGCCAAGAATGTCCAATACTACTAAAAAAGAACCCAAGATCATATTCCACTGAAGATGAATGAGTGAGGTCACCATCATGTACATAAGCAACACACCTGTCTGGTATGTACCTAAGAAGGTTGAAAGAGTAAATGTACCTCCTTCCATATATGACTCATTAGCAGGGAGTAATAGGAGCACTGGAGAGAAACAGGTCCATTATCTCTCACCGTTCTTTGCCCCTTCCTACACATATCCTGTATAAAATAGTAACTAAAAAAAACTATGGAGCAGTACTGAAATGGCAAATTGAAACATTAACCATATTCCAGATAAAGTACACTGTTCTCAGCTGTATCGACTTATTTTCCGGTTATACATTCTATACATCTAGCAGATTCACTGGCAGTTAAGGAATAGAACATATTATGTGCATGAAATAATGCTGTAAGAAAATCAGGATCTTTATTTGTTTTGAGTTTCTAGTCTTTTTAAAGTACTAATAATATTTAGTTATCTGTTCATAGGGAGCCCCTGGTGATGC
This sequence comes from Dugong dugon, assembly GCA_030035585.1. Lineage (NCBI taxonomy): Eukaryota > Metazoa > Chordata > Mammalia > Sirenia > Dugongidae > Dugong > Dugong dugon. The sequence continues at coordinate 24,599,310 of CM057476.1, read as the reverse complement.
AGTCGTTAAGCACTCAGCTGCTAACCAAAAGGTCAGAGGTTCCAACCCACAAGTCACTCCTCAGGAGAAAGATATGGCAGTCTGCTTCTGTAAAGATTTACAGCTTTGGAAACCCTATAGATTTCTACGCTGTCCTATAGGGTCTCTATGAATTGACTCCACGACAGTGGGCTTGGTTTTGGTTGGTTTATCTGTTCATAACAACAACAACAACAACAAGTGTTGTGCTTTGTTTTGCTTTTTCATAGTTTAATGTGTTTAGCTTAAACTCTCCAAAACTTTGCTTTGGGGTTAATCATAGGAATGGAAAGTTTTAGCATTGATGGAATATATTTTGAGGCCTGGATTAGGTTAAACTAGAAGATATTTCACACTTGGAGCTCTACGAAACTCCGTGGATGGAACTGTATTTCTATAATAGGTTTCTTTTGTACTGATTGACTCCACCAGACTGCTAAAGGAGTCCCTCTCCCTCCCTCTCACTCTCCCTCTCTCACACACACAAACACATATAAGCTTAAGAATCCCCAAGTTAGTAGGATGCCATCACAACAATGCAACTAGAAACAAAGAAGGCTGGAGTTAACGCACTGATGGTGGAGAAACAGGATATGATTCAAGAGATATTTAAGAGACCGCCTTGCCTGACTTTAGATCTTAAAAAGCCACTCTATGTACATAGGAAACAGATAATTTTTTAGAGTAAATAAAGTTTGAGAATCACTGTTATAATCCTAAAAAAAAAAATTTCTCCAGCACTCTCAGGAAAGGACTGGCAACACTGCATGCGAGAGCATCTCTTGACAATGTGTATCCTGCAAACAAAAGGGCTCACTTGCACCACAAACGGATCTCAGCTTTACATGTGTAGAGAAATGGTTTTTTAGTCTACCTAGAAAGAAAATACTACCAAAACAAAAGGCAGAATATCATGTCTTAACGTAGTCTTCCATCGGTTCAGCCCTGGGCTCACTTATCTCAAGAATTCCATATATGCTCTGAGAGGTGAAAAGCCTTTGTGAATAATTGAAGACAAAAATAATGAAATCCTAGATTGTCAGAGACATAATACATTTTGTAGAATTCATCACGGAACTTTGAAATTCCCAAATACTACATGCTGAATAATTTATTCCTGTGTCAATATGGGGCCAGCAGATGTTCAGAGTCAACATTAACCCTCCTCAAGCTCAAGAGCAGGAAAGCAGGCTCTGCCCAAGATGGAAGAAGGCACTCAGTTTAAGTGAGATTATCCTGGTGTTTATGAGGAAATTAAAGTCGCTTTGCAAATCGGAAAAAAACACACAACTTAGTGGGCAATCTTTTATCAAAGTCTGCTCATAAAGATAAGGAGGAGGATTTCATGAGAAAACACAAACAGTTGGTAAGGGGGAGCCAATAACACTGCACTCTCCTTTCAGAAGAGTCCCTGGGGGGCTTTTCACTGATTCTGTCTAAGAATATCTTTTAGTGGCTTATTGACATTTACCTCCCTCTTTGGATCACTGATTCCTGATGCAGTTTTGAACGCTCTACTGTGTTCTAGTTTCTGGGTATTCCGTCTATACCCGATCTCTAACGTCAGTTCACTTTAGATAAAATAGGCTATGTTGTTCACCTAAAAAGAAAGCACAATAGAAGAAAACTGCAAAATTAAGCAACAATAAAGCTTAAAGTTTCACCAATGGTCTGTAAAACTTCAAAACTAGAAACCAATGTCTTAGAAGACCTTGCTCATTCATTCACTCACTCAGCAGCTGGTTACTGAGTACCAACTCCGAACAAAGTACTATGCTAGGGCTGAAAAAAGGGGGAGACGTTTAATCAAACATTCTAAAGATTTATTAGATAGGGACATATACACGTACACGTCTAGATATGTGCACAGGCTTCCAGTCAATACAGTGAATATGGTGAACTGAGCTACTATGGAAAGACACAGCTCCCAATCTGAAAACATACAAATACTGGATACGATGTATGAAAATAATTTTAGGCTGCATGTCTGAGCTCATATCAAAGGAAGGGAAATCCCCAAGTCCCAGACACAAATAGGAAATAAAATCAGACCGGTGAGAGCAAAGTTGAAGGCAATAAAGCTCCCGGGGAAGGTGAGGACTGGAAAGCAGCTTTAGCTTCTGGGGGAAGCACAGATGTCCCCAGCAAGAGGTGCCCAGGCTGCAGGCCTCAGGCATGCTGCTCAGTAGATAAAAAAAAAACCTGTTGCCATCAAGTCGATTCCGACTCATAGTGACCCTATAGGACAGAGTAGAACTGCTCCCTAGGGTTTCCAAGGAGCGGCTGGTGGATTCGAACTGCTGACCTTTTGGTTAACAGCCAAGCTCTTAATCACTACACCACCAGGGCTCCGTCCAGTGGATATGAGCTACCTAAACAAAACCAAAAGAAAACAAGGCCTGCCCATGAAATAAAGACTGATGGCAGAATTTGCACCTCAAGTGTTAGAGATAACTCAACAGACTAAATGAAACTACAAAGCAACCGTTTAAAAGGTTAAGGAGATGAACAAAGGAAGAGAAGTTATATGACAGTATGGAAAATGACCAGGCCAATTTGAAAAAAATCAAATACTAACTCTAGAAATAAAAGAGTTAATCATTTGGGGGTAGGGAGGTAAACTCAACAGGGAGCCTAAATAATAAAAAACTGAGAAGTAATTATTAGGGGTGGTAGGGAGACTAACCCAAGGAAACCACTCACAATGCAGGGCAGACAAGTAAATAAATATAGGAAAAGAAGTTGTGGCAAGACAATAGAATAAGATGATTCAAAATTTATCTACTAAGAGTTCTAGAAGAAATAGAAAGACAGATTTATTTGAAGAGACAATAGCTGAGAATTTCTTAGAACTGAAGAGAGTCTGTGAGCCCCTGGATGACATCACAAGCAGTTTCCCAAGCAGGCAAATAAGGCATGTACATGTCTGTCCCTCTAGCCCATGGCAGTTTATAAGTATACTGCAGACACAGTTACAGGTATTCAGAAAGGAGAACAATTACTTCTGCTGGGGATGACCAGGGAAAGCTTTTGGGAAATAGGGCATTTGAACTAGGGTTTTTTGATTAGGCTTATAGCAATGGAAGAGCGCATTCCAAGTAGAAGACGTGGCAAAAGCAAAGGCAGAAATGTCTAAGCTATGGTCTTGAGGATGGAGAGTTGTGATTTCCAGCAAGTTATAGCTGGAACAGACCTTACTTTACAAAAGAGAAAATCCCAGCCCAGAACTGTCTGCAGTCATACAGCTTGTTAGAGGCAAATCTGGCAGAATACAGATCACCAGCTGCCTGCTCTTGCGTTATCAAATGTCCACCCAAAAAGAGAACTCCATTAAAAAGCAACCACATTAGCTTACAATTTTTTTTTCTTTTAGCTATTTAAGTATTTAAATATATCTGAAATTGTGCTAAAATCCTTCTATGTTACTACATTTAATTTTTAAAACAACCTTATTATTTTCATTTTACAGATAAAGAAACTGAGGCTCAGAGAGAAGTAACATGCTCAAAATCATACAAGTAGTGAATGGCAGAGTCAAGATTCAAACTAAGGTGTGTCCAGTTCCAAATGCTATACTCTTAATCACTATATTATAATGCTTCCATATATAGCTTTGAATTAATAAGGCATCCCTAAGAGTTACACACAAAGATCAATTTCATTACCTCACAGTTTCACTGTACACTTGGAGTATGATTATTTAGAAGTATTATAGCCCAGTTTAATATATGTTGCATTGTTTTATATGTTGGCAGACACAGGAAAGCCTTGAGGAGTTTATTTGTTGGAGTACTGACACGTTTTTTCAATCTGCTATTTTTAAAATAAATGAATATATGTATTAAAAGCAGATGGAACTGGCAAGTGACTCACAGCCACTTGAGTCACTTGATATATACTAACATATAAATATCTTTAAGAGTAAATACTACTGTACTAGCACAAACATGGGTAGGAAGATTTAAAAAGATAGGATCCCAAATAATCTCAAAATAATATGCCGTTAAAGAAAATAATAATTATTGCTAATATTTATTGAGCACTTAAAATTGCTAAGTACCATTCTCACATAATCTTCATAACAACCCTATGCAGTATTATTATTATCCCACCTTTATAGATAAAAAATAGGGATCAACAGAGGTTAAAATGTACTTGTTCTTATTTAAATAAACACCATATAGAAGAAAATATCTTTAAAAGATTAACTGGAGATATTTTCTTTACCAAGTATTTTCTGCCTTTGGAAGAGCAAATATCTCTGAAAGCTTTCTTTCATTGGCAATTTTACCTAGTATATTTTAAAATTTTAAACTGATTTTGCACATAATTTTTGTGACCATCTCTATTGCATTAAGAAACATATATCTATGTAACACGTCATTTAAAAAGAGGTTATTCAGAAGAACTAGACAGTGCCTGGCTACCACCAATGACCGCCCTGACAGGGAACACAACAGAGGGTCCCTGATGGAGCAGGAGAACGGTGGGGTGCAGAACTCAAATTCTAGTAAAAAGACCAGACTTAATGATCTAACTGAGACTGGGGTAAACCCAGAAAGTATGGCCTCTGGACTCTCTGTCAGCCCAGAAGTAAAACAATTTCCGAGGCCAACTCTTCAGACAAAGATTGGACTGGACTGTAGGACATAAAATGATACTCGTGAAGAGTGTGCTTCTTAGCTCAAGTAGATACATGAGACTAAATGCGTAGCTTCTGTCCGGAGGTGAGATGAGAAGGCAGAGAGGGTTAGGAGCTGGTTGAATGGACATGGGAAATCAGGGGTGGAAAGGAGGAGTGTGCTGTCACAGTATGGGGAGAGCAATTAGGGTCACATAACAAGGTACATATAAATTTTTGTATAAGAGACTAACTTGAAATGTAAACTTTCACTTAAACTACAACAACAAAAAAAAAATTGTTATTGTGGTAAAATATATATAACAAAAAGTTTGCCATTTTAACCATTTTTAAGTGCACAATTCAGTGACATTAATTACATTCACCATATTGTGCTACCATCACCACTATCCATTTCCGTTAAGTTTTTCATCACCCTAAAAAGAAGCTCGGTACCCCCTCAGCATTAACTCCCATTTCCTCTCCTCTGCAGCCTCTGGTAACCACTAATAAATTCTGTCTCTATGCAAAAATAAAAAATAAAAAGAGGTTATTTTTCATACCATCATGTTTTTACTTTATTACTTCTCCTCCTTTATTTACCTCCTTTAACATATGTCAGATGCTGTACTAGGCATTTTACATATATCATCTCTTTTAATCCTCTCAACAATTTGTGAGGTAGATATTCTTATTCCCAGTTTACAGATACGGAAACAAAAAGACTGTAATCCTAAATATCCTATTCATTACATTCAATTTCTGATATTTAATTGAAGCAGGAGCCAATTAATTCCAATTCCCCAAGGAGTCAAAGAATAGTTGTCACAGCCAAAAGCTATCACGGATACCTAAAGTTGCCAGTATGACAGCTGCCCCCAGCATGCTGCATGCTTGAGTATTCAAAAGCCCAACAGACCTCACAACCAAACACAGTGAGCAAGGGCAAGAGATCACTCTGCCTTACTGTCAAATTGAGAAGAACGGATTGCATGGCCTTCTGCTCCAGCACCGGCCCACTGCTGCTGAAAAGACAGCCAAATATGGATGGCCAGGAGCCACAAAAATGGGGTTCACACTGCCCTCCCCTAATTGAGTATTGAAGAATAGAATCTAGCTCCTTCTGTTGCTTTGAAAAATGAAGACTTTCAAGTCTCAGTTAGGATTCATTGCTAACTTAGAGTAGATAGCAAAAACTATATGACAAATTTCCAGTAAATATTTTAGAAATGATTATATTTAATATTTCCCTCTCAACTAACATTATTAACATTTAAATATGCTCCAATCAACCAACCAACCAGTTGCTGTTGATTCCAACTCATGGTGCTGCCATGTGTGTCAGAGAAGAACTGTGCTCCATAGGATTTTCAGTGGCTGATTTTTCAGAAGTAGATTGCCAGATCTGTCTTCTGAGGCACCTCTGGATGGATTTGAACCAAGAAGTTTTTGGTTAGCAGCTAAGGGCGTTAACCATCTGCACCACCCAGGGGCTCACTTCTCTTTAAAAAATGCTTTCCTGTATTTTATCTCTTACTTCATCTACCACTCTCTTTCATGCTCTTCAAGGACAAGCTTTCGAACAATTTTGTTTTAGCTGCTGTCTTCTTTCCTCATCTTTCACTCACTCCTCACATAATCCTAATCTGGCTTCTCAGGACTCCACCCCTACCAAATCGCTTTTGTCAGGTTCATTATTCTATCCCATGGGGGCCTTGAAGAGGCCCTGAGAAATCCCTAGGGCTCTGAGGAGCACAGTTTGAAAATTACTATGCTCAGGACCAGTTACACAATTTGCAGGGCAGCTACTTAATTTGTGGGGCCCAGGCAAAATGAAAATGTGGGGCCTCTTGTTTAAAAAGCAGGAAAAAAGCTATCTCCTTTCTTCTATGGTCTCTATCTTAACCTGTTATCGCACTTTTTATTTGCTACTTACAATTGTTCCCTTAGGCATGAGGATGGCTGTGAAGCAGAGGCAGATTCTCACAGGCAGCCAGGGCCCAGCCTGTGACTCGGTGTCCTGGGTGCACACCCGCCCCGGCCTCCTCCTTGTGCCCACACCCAAGCTCTTGTCAGGAGCACAGGGTGGCAGCAGTTGTTGGGCAGAGGCAGCTGAGAATCTGTCTCAGTGGAAGTGACAAAAGGCAGAACTCTGTACAAGGAGAGGCTCCAAGCCAAGCCCCCAGCACATGCTCCATTGCCCCATCTGACTTCACTTACAAAACACAAATTCAAGATAAAATTATTCAGAATTTCAAGATGGCAACTACAGAGTACTAACTGAACACAGGGCCCTCTTCTGAGATGAAGGCCCTGTGTGACTGCACTGATTGGGCACCCATGGAGGCACCCCTGGCTGTGTTACATAATAATAATAATAATAATAATAATAATAATAATATTTTATAGCTACATAAAACATCATAGCCCACAAAACAATTCCAATTTCATTTTAGTCTCACAATAAACCTGTAAATAGAGATAAATAGATATCTTCATTTTACAGTTCAAAAAATTAATTCAGAAAAGCAAAATGCATTACCCAAGGCCAGGAAGAGCAGACGTTAAACCCGTGCCTCCTGACTCCAAGTCCAGGATTCTTTCCATTGAAATGTGCTGTGATGGACAATTTTATATGTCAACTTGACTAGACTACAGTACCCAGTTATCTAATCAAACACTAATCTAGGTGTTACTGTGAAAGTATTTTGTAGATATGGTAAATATCTACAATCAGTGCACTTTAAATAAAGAGATTACCCTCAGTAATATGGGTAGGTCTCATCCAATCAGTCGAAGGCCTTAAGAGCAAACACCAAGGTTACCAAGAGAAGAAATTCTGCCTCAAGACTGTAGCATCAACTCCTGCCTGAATTTCCAGCCCACTGGCCTGCCCTACATATTTGGGACTTGCCAGCCCCACCATCAATTGAGTCAATTCCTTAAAATATTTATACACACACACACGCATTTATATATGTATGTATATATATATACGTAAATAAGTGTATATATATCACACACACAAACATACAATATAAGTTAAGTGTATGTATGTGTGTGTAAAATCTCCTCTTGGTTCTGTTTCTCTGGACAACCCTGACTGGATACTTGTGCTTCCTAAGCAAAGGGTAGAGGGAGGGGACTAGTACATCAGCCCCGTCTACATGAGCCACTTTGTCATTAAACCAAAACACCTGTTGCCATTGAGTCGATGTCAACTCATAGCGACCCTGTAGGACAGAGTAGAACTGCCCCATAGGGTTTCCAAGGAGTGGCTAGTGGATTCAAACTGCTGACCGTTGTTTAGCAGCTGAACACTTAACCATTGCACCACCAGGGCTCCACTTAGTCATCAGATGAAAATTATTTCTGTTAAATTTCTGTTAATTCCAGCCAGATTTTTTGAAAGCTCAATTGACTGTTTACATTCTACAACTCAATGGCCTTAAAGAATAAAAAGAAAGACTAACAGTTGAAAAGCGAGATTTTTTTTCCCTAATGTACCTCCACTCCAATATATACCTGGACCCATCCATCTGGACTCCCCAGTCACCAGGAGTCAGTCTCAAAAAACTACAGAGCCAGCAGGTGAGACCACACAACACTAAGATCCAGCCATTTTCTTTACAGGAGAACTGATTCCTCGATTTAGTTGGGGAAAGTGGCTCAACATGCCAGGTAGATAGTAAAAATGGGGAAGAAGGGAAAGTACTTGGCCAGTAGACACCTACGTGAAGGAAAAAAAACAAAACTTGTTGCTGCTGAGTCGATTCCAACTCATAGTGACCCTACAGGACAGAGAAGAACTGCCCCATAAGGTTTCCAAGGCTGTAGTCTTTATGGAAGCAGAATGTCACATCTTTCTCCTGCGGAGCAGCTGATGGGTTTGAACTGCCGACCTTTCAGTTAGCAGCCGAGCGCTTAACTAACAGCTGCACCACCAGGGCTCCTTTTTAAGTCAAGTAGCGAGCTCTTTTCTTTAACCTGGCCTCATCCACATATTTCATATAATTCAATGCTTTCAGGGGATAAAGACTGCTGCTCAATTTTATGTTACCATAAAGTACCTTATTTTTGGGAATTTAACTCTGAATACATTCAAGTTTCCTAACTGTTTCTCAAAATTCCTTCCCTGAAAATAAGAACAGAACATTTTTTTGGTTGAACTAATATGCATCTGTTACAACCATTCGCAATGTCGACCCTTCACACTGTCTGATCACCCAGAAAATATCCAAGGAAAAAGAAGTGCAACTGAATGTTAGATCCAAATAGCACAATCTCTCAGCTCACTAGAGCAGAATCTCTCTCTAATACACTGGTCACAGGCTATATTACTAGCTCTTTTTATCCTGTCTCTAGGTAGAAGCACCATAATTTAAACTGACAGCATTACTTGTCAGGAAGTCGGTGAGTTTACAATTTCTAAACGTCAGTTTGAACTTCTGACTAGTTCCTTAGAGCACTACTGTTTGTTTCTAAATGAGGCACCTTGTCAGCTCTGCATACATAAAAGTATAATCAGCAATCTGCAGTGCAACACAAGAGGAATCACCTGGTATGCTAATAATGGTCCCTCCAAGCACCTTCAATTAGGAAGAAAGCCTTCTCCTAAGCCAATAAAATCTTCATAGATCACAAAATTCATTCTCCTCCTCAGGAGATGAAACATTTCATGCCAAGGAACTTATTATTTTGAAGTAATTTTCTGCCTTCAGCCTGACGTACCCATGTGCTCACTCGTCTATAATGGTGAAGCTGCAAGAAGGGAATGAATGAGGTCCACTACGAAGGAGCCCTGGTGTCGTAGTGGTTATGTGCTTGGCTGCTAACTGAAAGGTTGGTGGTTCGAACCCACCCAGCAGCTCTGTGGGAGAAAGTCCTGGCGATATGCTTCTGTAAAGATCATAACCAAGAAAACACTATAGGGCAGTTCTACTCTGCCACGTGGGGTCGCTATGATTTGGAATTGACTTGACGGCAAACTACATGATTCCTGACACTCCTTGCTTGTGGCTTCCACTCAGTTCCCACCAGGTTCTTATTTTTGACTCTGCCCTTGTTTACTGGCTTGCTCCTTCCTTATCTGTGTGGCCTTCACATCTGCTTTCTTCAACTCTCCAAGTAAAATGGCATAGTATCTTACCTGAAAAGTACGCTAATCCAACTGAAATTAAAAGGATCCTAACAGAATACTATGAAAAATTATACTCCAGCAAATTTGAGAACCTAAAGGAAATGGACAAATTTCTACAAACACACTGCCTACCTAAACTAACACAAACTGAGACAGAAAATCAGAACAGGTCTATTACAAGACAAGAGACTGAAGAGGTAATTAAAAAAAAAAAAAAAAAAAAAAAAACGCCCAACAAAAAAAGCCTTGGCCCAGACGGCTTCACTTGAGAATTCTACCAAACATTAAGAGAAGAGCTCACACTAGTAATAGTCAAAACTACTTCAGAGCATATGAAAGGAAGGAATACTCCCGAATTCATTCATGAAGCCAGCATAACCCTGATACAAAAGCCAGGCAAAGACACCACAAAAAAAGAAAATTACAGACCAATTATCTCTCATGAATATAGTTGCAAAAATTTTTCAACAAAATTGTAGCCAATAGAATTCAGCATCACATCAAAAAAATCATACACCCCAACCAAGTGGGATTCATACCAGGTATGCAAGGATGGTTCAACATTAGAAAATCAATCAATGTAATCCACCACATAAACAGAACAAAAGAATCACATGATCATCTCAATCATTAAAGACAAGACATTTGATAAACTCCAATACCCATTCTGATAAAAACTCTCAATAAAATAGGAATAGAAGGGAAATTCCTCAACATAATAAAGGGCATCTATACATAACCAATAGCTAATACCATTCTCAATGGAGAGAGGCTGAAAGCATCATCCCTGAAAACGGAAACAAGACAAGGATGCCCTTTAGCACTACTCCTATTTAACACTGAGCTGGAAGTCCTAGCTAGAGCAGCAATAAGGCAAGAAAGAGAAATAAAGGGCATCCAAATTGGAAAGGAAGAAGTAAAACTATCCCTATTCATAGATGATATGATTCTGTACATAGAGAACCCCAAAGATTACAAAAGTAAACTACTGGAACTAATAGAAAGATTCAGCAGAGTAGCAGGATATAAGATGAACATACAAAAATCAGCTGGATTCCTATACAAAGAGAACATCAAAAAGGAAATCAGGAAAACAGTATCATTCATTAAAAAAAAAAAACACTGCTGTTGAGTCAATTCCAACTCACAGCAACCTTATAGGACAGAGTGGGACTGCCCCATAGGGTTTCCAAGGAGCAGCTGGATTTGAACTGCCAACCTTTTGGTTAGCAGCCGTAGCTCTTAACTGCTACACCACAAGGGAGCCCCTAAAAAGATAACATATTCAGGAATAAATCTAACTAGGGACATAAAAGAGCTACACAAAGAAAACTACAAAACATTACTGCAAGAAACAAGACACCTACATAAATGGAAAAACATACCACGCTCAAGGATAGGAAGACTCAACATTGTGAAAATGTCAATCCTACCCAAAGCGATCTACAGATAAAATGCAATCCCGATGCAAACAGCAACAGCACTCTTTAATGAGATGGAAAAACTAATCATCAACTTTATATGGAAAAGGAAAGAGGCTCCAGATAAGCAAAGCATTACTGAAGAAAAAGAACAAAGAACAAGACCTCACACTACCTGATCTCAGAACCTACTATAAACCATGGTAGTCAGAACAGCTTGGTACTGGTACAACGTCAGATACACAGAGCAATGGGATAGAATTGAGAACCCAGACATAAATCCATCCACCTATGGTCAGCTGATCTCTGGCAAAGGACCAAATCCACGAAATGTGGAAAAGATAGTCTTTTAACAAATGGTGCTGGAAAAACTGGATGTCCATTTGTAAAAAAAAATGAAATGGGACTAATACTTCACACCATACATGAAACTAACTCAAAACGGATCAAAGACCTAAATATAAAACCTAAAATGATAAAGATCATGGAAGGAAAAATAGGGACAATGCTAAACCAAAAAAAAAAAAAAAAAAAAAAATCAAACCTGTTGCTGTTGAGTTGATTCTGACTCATAGAAACCCTACAGGACAGAGTAGAACTGCCCCATAGACTTTCCAAGGAACAGCTGGTGGATTCGAACTGCTAACATTTTGGTTAGCAGCCGTAGCTCACCGTAGCTCTTAACTACTGTACTAACAGGGCTCCAAGGACAGCGCTAGAGGCCCTAGCACACAACATAAATATAATACAAACCATAACTAACAATGCACAAACACCAAAAGGTAAACTAGATAACTGGGAGACCTAAAAATTAAACACTTATGATCATCAAAAGACTTCAGCAAAAGAATAAAAAGACAATCTACAGACTAGGAAAAAAATTTTGGCTACAACATATTTGACAAAGGTCTAATCTTTAAAATCTGAAGAATACTTTAACACCTCAATAACAAAAAGACAAATAATCCAATTAAAAAATGGGCAAAGGATATGAACAGACACTTCACCAAAGAAGACATTCAGGCAGCTAACAGACACATACGGAAATGCTCGCCATCATTAGCCATTTGAGAAATGCAAATCAAAACTACAATGAGATACCATCTCACCCCAACATTACTGGCTTGAATCAAAAAAACAGAAAATAGCAAATGTTGGAGAGGTTGCGGGGAGACTGGAACTCTAACACACTGCTGGTCGGAATGTAAAATGGAACAACCACTATGGAAGACTATATGATGCCTCCTTAAAAAGCTAGAAATAGAAATGCCACATGATCCAGCAATCCCACTCCTAGGAATATATCCTAGAGAAATAAAAGCCGTCACACAAATAGACATATGCACACCCACGTTCACTGTAGCATTATTCGCAATAGCAAAAAGATGGAAACCACCTAAGCACCCATCAACAGATGAATGGATAAATAAATTATGGTACATTCACAATGGAATACAGCACAATGATAAAGAATAATGATGAATTTGTGAGATCTTATCACAACATGGATGAATCTGGAGGGTATATGCTGAGTGAAATAGTCAACCACAAAAGGACAAATATTGTATGAGACTACTAGTATAAAAACTCAAGAAAAGGTTTACACACAGGAAAAAAAAAAAAAAAAAAACATTTGATGGCTATGACGGAGGAAAGGGGTGAGGAGGGGAAATTGCTAAGTAGATGGCAGACAAGTGTTAACTTTGGTGAAAGGAAAGGCAACACACAATATAGCGGAAGTCAGCACAACTTGACCAAGGCGAAATCATAGACGCTTCCTAGACATATCCTTGAGGGACCGAGTTACTGGGGCTGAGGGCTGGGGGCCATGGTCTCAGGGGACATCTAGGTCAATTGGCATAACATAGTTCATAAAGAAAATGTTCTACATCCTACTTTGGTGAGTAATATCTGGCATCTTAAGCCCTCTAAGATACCTCTATTGGTCCCATCACATTCGGAGCAAAGGGGAGTGAAGAAAACTAAAGACATAAGGAAAATATTAGTCCAAAGGACTAACGGACCACATGAACCACAGCCTCCACCAGCCTGAGCCCAGAAAAACTAAATGGTGCTCAGAGACCCCCACCTATCACTCTGACAGGGATCACAGTAGAGGGTTCCAGACAAAATGGGAGAAAAATGCAGAATAAAAATCAAATTCACAGAAAAAAAACAGACTTACCGATCTGACAGAGACTGGTGGAACCCCAGAGACTATGGCCACCAGACACCCTGATTTCTAATCCAAAACTTTTACCACTAGACCAGTCTGCCTGTCTGCCCGTGTGTCTCTTTCTCTAATTTTTAAGCAGCCAAACTCTTTCTTTAAACAAAATCTTAAGCAGAATTCCAATTTAAAAAATAGATTGAAAAGATGCGCCTGCTTAGATGCAAACAGGGAAGGGAGGCAGACCATTAGCCCACTTAGCTGAGCTTGCCACCTCCTGTGGGATCCTGGGCAGAACAAGGTGAACAAGGTACCTGCGATCATACAACCTTCCTTGATAGCTTACAATATAGCTAGTTTTAAAACACTAATTAGTGGTTTGGGCTTTTTAAATAAAATTAATATTTTCTAAAAATTTTAGACAAAATTATTATTTTCCATAAAATTATTTTCTAAACATTACTAAAATATATGTTGGATGGCAGTTACTTTTAAAAAGTTTTGTTTGTTTTAAAACAAAGCCCAACATTTTCAAAGCTGGGCAAAAGCGTACCCTTCTCGCTAAGATAATGATATTAAATCTGAAACTCAGAAACATTAATTTTATTTCAATACCATCAGTACACCTGAACAATTCTGGTGTGATAGATTTATTTAGTTGATATCAGAAATTAGGAAATAAGGCCATGAAATCATTGATAGTAATAAAACGTGTCATTCCTAACAGCTTAGCTACAAGGAAAAAGGCACACCAACCTGGAAACACAGAAGCAAGCTTTGGGAAATTGTTTGCAGCAGAAAACATACATGAGATTACCACATGCAAACACAAGACATCCATCTTATTCCCTTGGGTGACTCTTTTCATTAGTGCTAATGGGCTCAGGGCCTCTGTTTAGAGGCTATTTCTGCAAATGCTGGAAGAAGACAAATCTTGTTCTCTATGGTGAAGTCCCTTATCATCAACAAGAAAAGAATGAAATCCATGTAATACACATTACACATGCATATTTGTCTGTGTATTACTTCTAACCACTTCTGCCTTTAATCTGAATTTACTCGTGTATTAAAAATCTTGCCAAACGTTACTAATGAGTGACATGGCGTAGAAATAGTAACAAAATTAGACTCACAGACATTTCTAATTAAATTCCTTTCATTAGTATTAGGAATGAAAAAGAAACCAGGCTGAAGCACTAAATGTCACTCACCAAAAGTGGCTTCAAAGCAGTAACACAAGATATGACACACACGTCAATCAAATATTTATTAAACACCTATTTGCACATGGCTAAGTGCTAAACACTTTGTAAAACTGAACGCAAAAGGAAATCCAGTGTCACAGTCCAGCAGCTGTTAGTTCAACAACTTCTTCCCTCTTCCTTTACATACATATGTTGAAAATACTATTCTCAACATACCTTTCTTCATTATTGTCTTTTGCTATTTCCCTCTGTAATTTACTAACTGCATTTAACTGTGTAAAGAGACAATGCCAAGTTTCAACCAAGAATCCTGTGAAATTGATTAAGAAGCCCATGGACCAATATGCAATCCTATCTAAGATTTCCTATAGCCCATGTGACATTGTGTCCACAAGGGCAAATCAAATCTAAACACAAGGAGTTTTTTCTCTTAAAACATTCACTTCTAATTCCCTCTCTCTCTCTCAACTACCCATTCCTCTAACATTTTCTGACTACTTAGTGAGTTCTAGCCACTGGGATACAAAGATTAATTAGTCATGATCCCTGACTTCTTAAAGGAGCATAGCTTAATAGGAAGACAGATATGCAGATAATCACAATAGAAAGTAATAAGTACTCAACAGAGGTCTGTCAACAGTGCTTCAGAGACACAAAGGAGGAAGCAATTAACTTTGGCAATGGGAGGTTTCTCAGGGGTAGCATCTGGACGGACTTAACAGAGGAGTTGATGCTCTACTGGGGAAAGAATATTTCAGCCGAGGGAAGAGCTTGTGCAAAGGCAGAGGGGCAAGAAAGTTCTCAGGAAACAGAGAGCAGTTCCACACAGCTACAACAGGGGGCGATGGAAAAAGACCAGTTATGATAGATGAACAACAACAAAACCCAAACGCATCGCCGTCAAGTTGACTCCAACACATAGCAACCCTACAGGACAGAGGAGAACTGCCCTACAGGGTTTCCAACGAGTGCCTGGTGGATTCAAACTGCCGATCTTTTGTTTAGCAGCTGAACTCTTAACCACTATGCTACCAGGGTTTTTTTTTTTTTTTTGGTTTATGCCACCAGGGTTCAAGGCGAGTTAAACTGGGGCCAGATTATTATAGGGTCTTATTTGTTATTCCAAAGAGTATGGTCTTTTATCTGTTCTTTTTACGGTGCTAAACAGCACAGTAAAAAATCAGAAGATCATAATAAAAAAATCCATGGATTTTCAACAAAGGCACAAAGGCTATACTGTGGGAAAAGGACAGTCTTTTCAACAAAGGGTGCTGGAACAACTGAATATGCATATGCCCTTCCTACTCAGAAAAGGAACTTGGATCCAATCTCATACCATATACAAAAATCAAATGAAAATGGATCATAGACCTAAATATAAAATCCAAAATTAAAAAACTTCTACAGGAAAATATAAGAAAAATCTTTGTGACTTTGGGTTAGGCAAAAATTTCTTAAATATGACACCAAAAGCACAATTTATAAAATGACAAGTTGATAAATTGAACTTCATCAAAATTAAAAACTGCTCCTCTTTGAAAGATAGTTAAGAGAACTGAAAAGACAAGCCACCGACTGAGAGAATATCTTTGCAAAGCATATATATCTGAGAGGACTTATATTCAGGGTATAGAAAGAGCTCTCAAAATTAAACAATAAGAAAACAAACAATCTAATTTTTTAAAATCAGCAGAAGATTTGAACAGACACTTCACCAAAGAAGTTACACAGATGGCAAACAAACACATGAAAAGATGTTTAACATTATTAGTTATTAGAGAAATGCAAGTTAAAACCATAATGAGAAATCACTGTATATGGATTAAAATGACTAAAATTAAAAAGATTGACTGTACATACCAAGAGTTAGCAAGGATGTGAAGAAACTGGAACTCTCATAAACTGCTGATGGGAATGTAAAATGGCATGACCGTTCTTGTGAACAGTTTGCAGTTTCTTAAAAAGTTACACATGCACCTACCATAGGATCCAGCCATTCCATTCTTAGGTATTTAACCAGGAGAAAAGGAAATATGTATTCATACAAAGACTTGTACATGAATGCTTATATTTATAATAGTCAAAAACTGGAAATAACCCAAATGTACATTA
Organism: Dugong dugon; assembly: GCA_030035585.1. Taxonomy (NCBI): domain Eukaryota; kingdom Metazoa; phylum Chordata; class Mammalia; order Sirenia; family Dugongidae; genus Dugong; species Dugong dugon. The sequence continues at coordinate 24,582,623 of CM057476.1, read as the reverse complement.
ACAGGTGACTGGATAAATACATTGTGGCATATCCATACAATGGAATACTACTCAGCAATAAGGAGGAATGAACAACTGACATATGCAACAAAATAATTACGTTGGGTGACAGAAGCCAGACACAAAAGATTATACACCGCACAGTTCCATCTATATAAAAATCTAGAAAATGTAAACTAATTTATAGTAACAGAAGGTAGACGAGTAGTTGTGTGGGAAGTCGTTGTGGGGGGTGGACAGGAGTGAGTGATTACAAAGGGCACAGGGAAACCTCTGGGGGGAGGTGGATATGTTTACCAACTTAATTGTGATGGTAGTTTCATTAAGTGTATACATATGTCAAAACTTATCAAACTGTACATTTTAAATATGTGCAGTTAATTTATACCCTAATAAAGCCATTAAAAAAAAACATGAAAAGGTTATATTCAAGCATTAATAATCATTTCATTTCCATCTTTCATTCTTCTTTGCAAGAGAATAAGTACATAAGACAGTACAAGAAAGGCACTATCTAAGGTTTGCATTTTAAGGTAAAGCTTTCTGTATCTTTGACAAGGTCACATAAAACAAAGTGAATAAAGTAGACAAGGATAGAATACGCAAGCTGGTAGAGACCAAACTTTTCAGATACCTCCATAAAAAATCTGATTATCTGTAAAGTAGCTACTTGTGCTTATTTTGTGTTCCCTTAAATGACCGAGAAAACTTACTTGATTCATTATTTTTTCCATAACTGCAAAAACTTAGTGATACGCAGCAGCTTTATTTTTTTTTTTAATTTACTACATTGGAAACAGGACACTGCAATATTACTGTGAAATCACATTTGAGTGTGCACACTATGACATGTAAATGCTCTGTCTAGTAAGATGAATGTTTAAACTGATAGAACAGTGGGTGGTGCTGAAAGAATGAGCAAAAACTCTTAAAAGAGTGAAAAGACTTTAAAATTTTAACAGCACGCATTCCAAGAGTTTATAACACTATGAGACAAAATAAATACCCTTCAATACTTGAGCTTTCTCACTTAATGTGCCCTGAAAAAATATGTTCTAAGAAAGACAACTATCAAACAATATTAGATGGGAAAGAGATTCAACAGTCCTAGAACGAAGTCACATCCTGGCTGGGATGCACGCACTTGAAGTTACCTTCTCACAGTACGATGGTAAGCTCATGAATAGTTCTTTATCAATGGCTAAAAAGTGTTTCTGGCCTTTCAAGGAGTTACTAAATATCTATAGTATCCTATGTTTTTTGTCTGTCCTAAAACACCTTTGCCAAACAAAACAAAACAAAAAAAGACACACCTTTTCTTAAAAGTTTAGATTTGAAAAGCTAATACTTCAGTACTAGGAGGAGTGTGATGATAGGGGACTAGAACTTAACCAAGGTGATTGGCAAGATGTCTGGCCCCCTTTTCCCTTAGAATTGACTTATTAGGGGTAGCTTAAGCAGATAGTACAAGACTATTGCTGTTGTTAGGTGCCGTTGAGTAGATTTCAACTCATAGCGAACCCGTGTGACAGAATCGAACTGTCTCATAATGTTCCTAGGCTGTAATCTTTACGGAAGTAGACAGCAGGTCTTTCTCCCTTAGAGACACTGGGTGGGTTCAAACTGCCAACCTTTAGGTTAGCAGCTAGTCACTTAACCATTGCGCCACAAGACTAGCAAGGCTAAAGAACTCTCATATCTTGAACAAACAAGTGCTTAAAGGCCAGCTGAAGCACGTAATTGCCTGTAAATGTACTGATACACTGAATTTTTTTTTTTTTTTTTTTTTTTTTGCTGTTTTAAACACAGTACTCTCTACTTCAGGGCATGAGGTCTCACGGTACACTATGTAACACTGGAACCTCACTCTGATGAGTCACAAATAAAGCTGAGCTTATAAACCTTGTGGTTTACAAGATGGAGAGATCCAAGTTGTATCACAATGGTACACTGGCTACAGAAATATTTGAAAAGGGTTTTCCTCTCTTTGATCAGTTGTGACAAGTACTATAATTAGATTAGTAACAGATCGCTCAGGAAAAAAGATCAGGTGCTGAAACAGAAAAAAAAAATCCTTTCATCATACAATCCATGTATTTCAGAGAACTGGTCATATTTTTTAAATGAACTATTAGGCTCTTTGAAGAGTTATGCTTAATTTGAAGTATCCTTCATCAGCTTTAGGAGCCCTGCTGGCACAGTGGTCAAGGAGTCAGCTGCTAAGCAAAAGGCCGGCGGTTCAAACCCATCAGCCACTCTGTGGGATAAAGATGTGGCAGTCTGCTTCTGTAAAGATTATGGCCTTGGAAACCCTATCGAGCAGTTCTTCTCTGTCCTATAGGGTTGCTATGAATTGGAACTGACTCGACAGCAACGGGTTTGGTTTTTTGGTTTTCATCAGCTTTAAAGAAAATGTCAACACTACCAACTAGCTCGGCTCCTTTTCTTGAGTGTAATAAAGACACATAGAAGTAAACAAAATCTACCAGTTTCCACTGAGTCGATTCTGCCTCATGGCAACTCCTTGCGTATCAGAGTGGAACCATGCTCCACAGGGTTTTCAATGGCTGATTTTTTTGGAAGTTGATGCCTGACCTTTCTTCTGAGGTGTCTCTGGGTAGACTCAAACCTGAATCTTTTGGTTAATAACCAAATGTATTAACCATTTGCACCACGCAAACAAAATCTAGAGAACGTGAATTTGGCATTTAGTATTTATATAGAAGTTCTTCTTTCTAAAGGATTCACAAGGTACAGTGAAATTTAGTATATGTAAATACCTTGATAGATGATTTTATATACATAATAGGAATATACAGTGGGCGTAAGATAAAACCATAGATGTGCTTCATTTTACAATAACGTTGAATTCTGTCTGTAAATCAAAATGAATTCTCTCCCAGATGATTATTCTGTTGGCCAGCCCTACCCTCAATATCCTCACCCTGTCTTCTCTGTCCTCTCTGTGTACCAAGAGGCCAATCTCTATGGACAACTGAGCTTCCCTGTCTCTTGGCTTCCAGTTGGCCTCAGCCAATGGGAGGCACTGGCAGGAGAGCAGAAGACAAGAGGAGAGAGGTATCAGAGTATTATCCATCCCTTTCCCAAGACCCCTCAATTCCTTCCCTGCCTTGCTGCCAGTCTTGAAGTGGTTTTGTTCCTCTGAAGCTACAGCTTCTATGATGCAGCTCTTTTCACCAATCCAGAACTCATCAGGCTTCACTAACACTATTCTCTCCCTCTCTCCTTCTGGCCTACGGGCAGTAGTAACGGCTCCCCAGTGATGCTAGTCCTCAATATCTCACCATCCTTTGTCAGTTACCTCACCAAAAACTAAATTCACTGCTGTCAAGTGAATCCTGACTCACAGAGACCCCGTAAGTCAGAGTAGAACTGCCCCACAGGGTTTCCAAGGCTGTAATCTTTACAGAAGCAGACTGCCATATCTTTCTCCCAAGGGGCGGGTGGTGAGTTCAAACCACCAAATTTTTGGTTAGCAGCCAAATGCTTAACCACTGTGTCACCAGGGCTCCTTTCAGTTACCTTAACCCTGCCAAAATCTCTGCAAATGGCACCCTCGTTAAACTCTCTTCAGTTAAACCCTGACTGTCTGCATACGGCATTTCTTTAAAGCAAGATAAACCTATTTTGAGGGATACATGAACATTTGACATAAGGACCATTCTAAATCTTGTCCAGTCTCATATCCCCATCTATCTGAACTTTCATTCTGATACCGATGACAATCTGCACATATCATTACATTTACTGTTATATATTTACCAAAGGCTCCCCTGAAAAAATGAAAAAATAAAAATCTTATCACAGAAGATAACAAATCATATCTGGTTTCTTGGTAATTAAATAATCTGAGAGAAAACACATAATGTGTGACATTCTGGGATGTTCAACCCAAAAAACTAATACCATTATATGAGTACTGCATCTAACAAGTACAGGGACAATTTATAGAAGAATAGACCCAGAACGTGAGGACCACAGTTGTTTAGGACTCTACTCATTATACCTTGTATTCTCATTTCTTCTTTACCAAAACCAGAGGAAAATACCATGGATGTTTCAAAAATCTATGCAATACATTTATCAGTGACAATAACTAAAGAGTATCCAGAGCACAGAAAAGTAAAATGTACTCCGGTAAGACTTTCAGGCTTCAGATTATCTATTGGGATTATCTATTATCTGTCTACACCCAGACAGTGATGTTCGAAAGATACAAACTATGTCTAATATCAGCCCAAGGAACACCAAATAGGAAGATAATCCTGTTGTAAGAAGATAATGAGTAAAAAAAAGTAAATAAATAAAGTAAATAAAAACGACTTTTTGTTTATACCACCCTTCACTTCTGTTAGTGTAGACAATTGAGAAATGAATGGCATATATTTATTAATTCTCAAATTAAACCCATAACTTATCAAGCCTAGCTCTATCCTACAGATAAAGAAATTTCTATTTTGATGAGGAAATGATGCAATCAAGAATTTGAACAAACTAACTGCTGATACTTGAAATGTCCTTTATCTAATGGTTTTAAAATCACAGAATGTCTTAGCTAAAAGGAACCTTGGAAACCATCTAGTTAAAACTCTCTCTTAAGATGAAGAACTTAATGCCCAGGGTTTAAGTAATTAGCTCAAAGACCTAGTTGGTCTGAACTCTGTCAGGATTAAACCTTGGGAGCAAAGAAAGTATGACTCTCCAACCTCAATCAGCTTCTTGGAGGGTGGTGATTAAATCAGGGGGAGGAAGTCAGCATATCAGCTACCAGTGCTGGATTCTGAATTACCATTCTAGTCTCTGTAATGGCCTAACCAACCTGGGGGATTTAAGCAGTTTTCCAGTACTTCTGAGGGAACCATAATCGTCTCCAGAAGGATGTCTCAGTGTTAAGACTTTCAGAGGTGAATAGAAATCTGGACCCCTTTGGTATTGCACTTTCTCTCTGAGAACAGGGACTCAAAATGGGAAGTACATCATCAACATCACTAAATACTGGTCAACATTCATTCACTGGGTATCTCTGTGACCTACACTGTCCCAGATTACAGTGTGAACTAATATTCAAAGAAATAATTCACCTAATCATATGAGACAGAGAGAGAGACAGAGAGGAGGCTGAGAAAGGAAGTAAGCAAAGAGGGAGTTGGCAAAGAGAGGGGACAGAAAGAAAAGGGGAAGGCAGAAAGGGGAAAGAGAGAGTGGAAGGAAGCATAGAAAAGCAGAGAGAAAGACAGACAGGCAGAGATACTCAGAGATGGAAATTCAGAGACAGTAAGAAATAGAAGCAGAGAGGGACAAAGATCGAAACACACACCAATCAAGAAACATAGAGGAAAACTGACCTACAAGGACAGAGGGGGCAGTAAAATAGTGAAACAATACTGTAAACCCTTGCTATACAATGCAGTTGATGGCCCAACAGCATTAGCACCACCTGAATGCTTGTTGGAATGCAGAGTCTCAGGCCTTGCCCCAAATCTACTGAATCAGGATCTGCATTTTTAAGAATATCCCCAGGTGATTCCAGTGCCAATGAAATTTTGAGAAGCACTGCTATATAAACTATGGTTGACTCTGTTTACTCAAGGTCATTTTAACTGTCATAAAAGCAGTGAAACTGTTGCTCCTAGATGCAAAATCAAAGGTTTCATTGCTTACAAACCCAGGATTAACTTCAACCTCAGGCCAAGTGGCCTGCATGTCTATATAGACTCTACCTAGTCATCCTCACTACCAGTTTTTTTTTTTTTTCCTCAGTTGATTCACATTTAAGGAATTAATACAATCATTTATTTCACAGAAATTTTCTTTTAAGAGTTCAGAAAACAGGAAACCTTCAAGTCTGAGAAATGACAGATTTAATCAGGTACCTCAACTGGTCATTCACAGTTGGAAAATTTCTGAACAGATGCTACTAAAAATATCTAATTTCCTTTTTTAAAAGTTTTAAGATGTAGCACCCATGCCATGATGACACATGCATTTAAGATATTCTGCATTTCAGATACAGAGTAAATATATAGTAATTTTACTACAGGATGTTTTTATTAAACAGCCAGGCATGTAATTATAGAATTTTCAGCATGAAATTACTGCCACTTTGAAACTCTAGCATTTCGCTCACCCACATGGCAATGTTTTTCTCTCCCTACAGTCCCAGACATGTTCCCTGAACTCTCTGTCAGCTACCACTTTCTCTCTCCACCTCCCTATTGGTCATACTTTGTCCTATTTAGCATTAAAAAAATGGAAGAAAAGAAGCATAAGACATTGATGTCTACCTTTTCCAAGATTATGCTCTTTGTTCTAAGCTGCCGGTGGAAACAATAAGTGTTCCCAGATGAAGGCTCAGACCAGGGACTCTTGGGAAGCCAATGGCCAGCTTTCCTTCTTCTTCCCATTCTCTTCTCCCTTATAATCAATCTCAGTGGCCTCTTGTCATGGACTGAATTGTGTCCCCCCAAAATATGTGTCAACTTCGTTAGGCCATGATTCCCAGTATTGTGTGGCTGTTCTCCATTTTGTGATTGACGTAATTTTCCTGTGTGTTGTAAATCCTAATCTCTGCCTGTGGTTAATGAGGCAAGATTAGATTATGTTAAAGAGGATTAGGGTGGGATGTAACACCCTTACTCAGGTCACATCCCTGATCCAATGTAAAGGGAGTTTCCCTGGGGTGTGGCCTGCATCACCTTTTGTCTTACAAGAGATAAAAGGAAAAGGAAGTGAACAGAGAGTAGAGAACTTCATGCCACCAAGAAAGCAGTGCCAGGAGCAGAGCGCGTACTTTGGACCCAGGGTTCCTGCACGAAGAAGCTCCCAGACCAAGGGAAGATTGATGACAGGGGCCTTCCTCCAGAGCCAACAGAGAGAGAAAGCCATCCCACAGAACTGGCGCCCTGAATTCATACTTCTAGCCTACTAGATTGTGAGAGAATAAACTTCTCTTTGTGAAAGCCATCCACTTGTGGTATTTGTTATAGCAGCACTAGATGACTAAGACACCCCTCATTCCTGCCAACATGGCCCAGCTAGGAAACATCTAAAGTGAGACGGGCAGCAAACACTAGAGACAGGGGAAGAGCGCCACAGACCACACACTGATCATATAATCTGGACAAGTCTTCTCTAAACCTAGGATCACCTCCATCAGTAAAAAGAAGCTTAGCTAAGTCCCTTCCAGATCAAACAGTCCATGTTTCTAGCTGAAGCTAAGCTGGACCCTTCTTTTCTTGTAATCTATAGCAAAAGAATGCCATAAAAGCAGGGTAGATGAGCACAAAGAGAAAGAAAGAAAGAGACTGGGAGGACATTGGACTAATGGCAGAACACCTCACCCTAAAGATAACTTTATACTTTGGAAATACCTTCACATCATTTCCCAAATCCTTTCCTTTATTCAAATAACAAATATTTATTGAGCACCTACTATAGGTACTATGGCCAGATGGTCAAGGTATGGAAGAAATCAAAATATAAGGCAAGTCTTATTTTTATTTTATAAATTTCATAATAAAAAAAGAATCTTAAAGTTTAATTGACTTTCATTTTAACTCCTTCAGATACTTTATGAGGCCCTGTAATTAAACACAAAGGTTTAGCTGCTGATACGTACTTAATATTTTGTAAGACATGAGCAAATCATGGGGATCTCAAATGCTCAGTACTGCTTTACCTATATGGAAACATTGAACATTCTAACCCATTAGGGGGCTACTAACAGAATTCTTTCATTGCTGAACAGAGGATGAAGAACACCAGAGTCTCTAAATTCCAATCACATCTTCAACAATTACACTCACTAGATATTTTAATCATAAGAGCAAATACCATTGTATGCAGTGGGTTTTATTGCAAAAAAAGAAAAAAGAAAAAGCTTGTTTAGTAGGTAATCCTGAAGAATATAACCAGTAGTTAAGGAAATAAACAAGAAAACCACAACTGAGAAATAACTATACTGTGTATAGAATGATTTGATCAAAACTAGCTTCTGAAAATGACAGCAAACCTCTGTACAAATCTATAAGCAGTATAGATAAAAGAACAAAAATTGGTCAAAATAGACTCCTCAGAAGAATACAACTATTCTAATACTAGAGGTAATGAAAAACATATATAATTAATCACTTACCATGAAAAGACCATGGTAATTAACATATAATTTAGCTACCTCCAAAAAAAAAAAAAATTCTCTCCTTGTAAGGATAACTATAGTGTGGGTAAAAACCATGAAATGAATGTTGAAGATAGTTTTGTTTTGTTTTTTTTTCAATAAAAGCAAACATGGAAGAACAGAGCCATTTTTCAAAATAAGGACTCTTTTTCAAAAGAAACAATTGGAAACGTCCATCATTTGAAACATCCTGCCTCCCTTCTTTGTTCTAAATTCCATATAAGTTATTTTGAGCTTATTGCTTTGATCAGATTTAGCAGCAAGTAATTATATTTAGTCATAGACATTTGATCTATAAGTGGAATCTACTAAACGAATTACTATAACTTCCATGAAATTGGCAAATAACAGCTCCATTTGATGTGATTCTAGAAGAGCTTTACCCTGAAAAGAAAATCCAGTAAATTTACCTACATGGAGGATACTTGCTTTCAAAATTAAAATCTCTCAGGAGTATAGTCACACAGCTACATTTGGAAGAAAGAATTACCGTTTAACAGTCTCCTAAACAAATATGTATTAATTACTCAAGAAGCACCTTTGAGGAAGAACATAAAGATACACTGTCTCACTTTTTACAGATGTCATAAAAATATCTATATATTGAATGCTAGCCATGAAGCAAAATAAGAAGAGTAATACCCCTCATGATCCTTGCCCTTAAAGAGCATAAAATCCATTTTTGGTGACACGGTATGTAAATCTAGACACAAGTAAAACTCTTCGTAGGAAAGCAATATGGATAGTGGAAAGAACACTTAAACACTTTAACAGGAGTTCTCAACCCTGATTTAGTTGTGACTCTGTCGTTTACTTGCTGTTGGGTTAAGCTCATCACTTATCTTCTCTGAGTCTCAGGTTCCTCATTGGAAAAGTGACACAAAGATGTAGGCATCAAATAAGACAGTGAAAACATTCCGTAACCTCTAAAGAGATATGCAAATATTATTAAGTAAATTGTTTCAGTGGAGCTTCCAGACTAAGATGGACTACAGAGAAAGGTCTGGCACTCTACTTCCAAAATCAGCCAATGAAAACCTATGGATCATAATGGTCCAATCCACCACCGATCATGGGGATGGCACAAGACTGGGCAGCATTTTGTTCTGTTGTGCATGGGATCACTATGAGTTGAAGGCCGACTCAATGGCAGCTAACAACAACAACAACGTATTTAAAAGAAAATGTCACAAAAAAGGAAAACATGCCCTAGCAAGTTGTACTTACATATGGTCATTTCAGTTTTCGACTTCTGGTGTGAACTTTACCACTAGTAAAGCTAATAATAGCTACCATTTATTAAGCCCTAACTCTGTGACACAAATGGTTAAGCACTGAACTACTACGGTATTTTTACGCAAATAATGCACACCTTCTACGTTTGTTAGCCAACCACACCTTTCCCCCCGTAAGGCATTTTCGTGAGCACCACTATATCAAAATTTTTTACACGTTGCTGTAAAAAAAATTAGCATAGCACACGTATAAAAATAACTCATGGGGAGTGGGCACTATTGGCAAACAAACATAGCAGGAATGCATTATTTGGGTAAAAATACAGTAACCAAACTTTTGGTGGTTCAAACCCACCCACAGGCACCTTGGAGGTAAGGCCTGGAAATTTGCTTCTGAAAGGTCACAGCCTTAAAAATTCTATGGAGGAGTTCTATCCTGTACACAGGGGGTCACCATGAGTCGACAACGACTCAACGGTAATTAACAACAACAATGTGACAGGCACGATGTTAAAGGGCTTTATATACATTATTTAATTCTCCAACAATCCTAAGAAGTATGTGGTGTTGCTCCATTTTATAGATGAAGTAGCTGAGGATTAGGCAGGCAGAATAATTCTGCTGCAAATTAACACGAGAGAAAGCAAGCACTCCAATCCAGGTCTGACTCTACAGACTGTGCTCCTCATCACTGTATTATTCTAGCTTCAGATAAAAAAGGTTTCAGAGAAGGTCACTACCTTCTACTTTGATTAGAGCATTACGAATAAGGTTTTATCCCTGGTTAAATAAATAAATAGGAAAGGAAAGGAAATCAGTAACTCTTGCTTTTTGATACCCAAGTCAGAGAAAATGAGTCAGAATAAAAAGGGACTAGCTCATGATCCTAGTTACTCAGGCAGGTTCAAGTCATTCTCCTTTGTGTGTGTGTGTGTGTGTGTGTGTGCGTGTGTGTGCCATTAACAACAACAACTAACATTTATTGAGCACTTAATATGTGCCAGGAACTGTTCTAAGCATTATATGTATATTATCTTATTTAATCCACACAAATCTATGAGATAAATATTATTCTCATTTTACAGATGAGTAAACTGAGGCATAAAGAAATTAAATAACTTGGTCAAATGCTGCTTCCAGTCAAGATGGAGTAAAATAAAATAAAATCCATTGCTGTCAAGTTGATTCTGGCTCATAGCAACCCTATAAGACAGAGAGAACTGCCCCATGGGGTTTCCAACATGTGGCTGGTGGATTTGAACTGTCAACCTTTTGGTTAGCAGCTGAGCTCTTAACCACTGCGCCACCAGGGCTCCCAAGATGGAGTATAACAGGGATAAAATTTATCTATCTCATGACTTAAGCAATGAAAAAACTGGGGAAAATGTCTAAGAAAGAACAATTTTCAGACATTGGACAGGAGACAGCAAAGGACAGTGATCTCTGGGAGAGGGGAAAGAAAGGGGTAAGCCCTATGATTTCCCAATCTTACTGCTTAGAGAGAGTTTCTAGACTGCAGCTTTGGGAAGGGGAACCCGAGAAGAGTCTAGCAATCCCCCTTAGTTGAGAAGACAGAGTTAAGAGTGTGAGGAAATCAAGGTGGACAGAGGCCAAAGACCAGAATACTAGAGAAAAGAGAGAGTACCAAGAGAAAGCTTCAAAAGTCTTCAGAGGATCCCCTCATCCCAAGTCTCCAGCTAAGACTTCAGTGCATCCATATGTGAAAGCTACCTGAGGAAGGGTAAACAACCACCAGAAAGAAGCAGATGGAACACTCTCTAGAGCTCACAGGGCTAGAAACAGTCTTCCCATTAGCTAGAGTTGAAAAACCTCATAATACATGGGCATCAAGTAAAGTGTTCAAAAGAGTATTGCCTCAGTAGTGGAGCAAACTTAGCCTAAATCAAAGACTACTCTGATCCTACACAGTAAAGGTTAAAAGCAAGTTTCAAAATGATTAAACCATTTACAAGTAACTTAAAGCAAAAAAGTTCCACAACAAACTAAAAAAAAATTTTTTTAAATACAAGAATATCTGTTGTCGTTAGCCCCTGACTCATGGCAACCCCATGCACCAAAGAACAAATTGCGGCCCAGTCCTGTGCCATCCTCATGATCCGTTGTAGATCAGAACATTGTGATCCAGAGGGTTTTCACTGGCTGATTTTCAGAAGCAGATTGTCAAGCCTTTCTTCGTAGACCGTCTTAGACTGGAAGCTCTGCTGAAAACTACCCAGCATCATAGACGCAAGTCTCCACTGACAGACAAATGGTAGCTGATGCATTGATCAGGAATGGAGCCTGGATCTCCCACATGGAAGGAAAGAATTCTATTACTGAACCACCACTGCCCTCACAGGAGTATCTAGCACCCAAAATTTACAATGTATGGCATCCAACCAAAATTAATCAGGCATGCAAACCAGCAGGAAAATATAATCCATAGCAAGAAGAATAAATCAATCAAAAACAAACCAGAAACGACACAGATTAGTAGACAAGCTAATAAAAGAGTTATTATAACTATATTCTATATATTTAGGAGGACAGAGGAAAACATGAGCATGTTAAGGAGAACTGGACTAGCCATAAAAATACAATGTCTTAGATTTTTTTAAAAAATGCACTGAGTGAGATTAACAGTAAATTAGAAACTAAAGAAAAGGTTAGCAAATTTGAAGACATACCAGTTGAAAATGAAACAGAAAGTATTTCAACAGAGTATCAGTGAGCTGTGAACAACTTCAAGCAACCAAGTACCACATTTATATGCAAATAACGTACTTCTATGTTTGTTTGCCAACCGTGCCCTCCCCCCAGAAGGTATTTTCATAAGTGCTGCTACGCCAATTTTTTTTTACATGTTGTTGTAAAAATATTAGCATAGCACACTTACAGAAATGGATTGTATTTTCATGGGGAGAGGGTAGGCACAGTTGGCAAACAAACATAGAAGGCACACATTATTTGTGTAAAAATACGGGATATGTGTAATTGGAGTCCCCAAAGAAAAGGAGAGAGAAGAGAGGGCAAAAAAACTTTGAGGACATAAGGACTGAAAATTTTCCAGATTTAATAAAAATTATAAATCCACAGATCCAAGAAGCTCAGTGAACACCAAGGACAAGAAACATTTAAGAAAAAAAAGAACCAAGGCACATCATGATTGATTTTCTTATCAAAAAAAACAAAAAAAATCCAAACCCGTTGCCGTCAAGTTGATTCCAGCTCATAGCAACCCTATAGGACAGAAAACTGCCCCACAGAGTTTCAAAGGAGCACCTGGTGGATTCTAACTGCTGACCTTATGGTTAGCAACCGCAGCACTTAACCACTCTGCCACAGGGTTTCCAACATACAGTATTAAAGAAAAAAATTTTAAAAGCAGCCAGAGGGAAAAAAGATATTACAGAGAAACAAAAATAAGAATGATAGCAGACTTTTCATTGGAAACAATACAAATGAAAAGACAGTGCAGCAACATCATCAAATTTCTGAAATTTCTAGACTTAGTGAAAATCATTTAAACATGAAAGCACTCAAGAAGAAGAACAAAGTGGGAGGCCTCACACTACCTGATTTTAAAACCTATTATACTGCCACGGTACTCAAAACAGCCTGGTACTAGTGCAACAACAGATACATAGACCAATGGAACAGAACTGAGAATCCAGACATAAATTCATCTACCTAGGAGCAGCTGATATTTGACAAAGGATAACAATGCCCATTAACTGGGGAAAAGACAGTCTCTTTAACAAATGGTGCTGGCATAATTGGATATCCATCTGCAAAAAACTGAAACAAGACCCATACCTCACATCATGCACAAAAAGTAACACAAAATGGATCAAAGACTTAAAAACAAAATCAAAAATGATAAAGATCGTGAAAGAAAAAATAGGTACAACGCTAGGATTCCTAATACATGGCATACGAACCATAAGTAACAATATACAAGCACCAGAAGAGAGACTAGATAACTGGCAGCTCCTAAAAATCAAACACTTATGCTAATCGAAACACTTCACCAAAAGAGTAAAAAGACAACCTACAGACTGGGAAAAAAAATTTGGCTATGACAAATCCAATCAGCATCTAATCTCTAAACTTTACAAGATACTGCAAAACCTCAACAACAAAAAGACAAATAACCCAATCAAAAAACGGGAAAAGAATATGAACAGGCACTTCGCCAAAGAAGACATTCAGGTAGCTAAAAGACACAAGAAGAAATGTTCATGATCATTAGCCAATAGAGAAATGCAGATCAAAACTACCATGAGATGTCATCTCACCCCAACAAGGCTAGCATTAATCCAAAAATCACAAAATACTAAATGTTGGAAAAGTTGTGGAGAGACTGGAACACTTATACACTATTGGTGGGAATGTAAAATAGTACCACCACTTTGGAAATCGATTTGGCGCCTCCTTAAAAAGCTAGAAATAGAAGTACCATACGATCCAGCTATCCTGCTCCTTGGAATATATCTTAGAGAAATAAGGGTCATCACATGAATAGATAAATGCACACCCATGTTCATTGCAGCACTGTTCACAATAGCAAAAATATGGAAACAACCTAGGTGCCCATCAATGGACAAATGGATAAACAAATTATGGTACATTCACACAATGGAATGCTATGCAACAATAAAGAACAATGATGAAGCCGTGAAACATTTTATAACATGAAGGAATCTGGAGGGCATTATGCTGAGTGAATTTAGTCAGTCACAGAAGGACAAATATTGCGTAAGACCACTATTATAAGAACTCAAGAAAAGGTTTAAACACAGAAGACAACATTCTTTGATGGTTACGAGGGTGGGGAGAGAGGGTGAGGGTTATTCACTAACTAGATAGTAGACAAGAATTATCTTAGGTGAAGGGAAGGACAGTACACACTACAGGGGAAGTCAGCACAACTGGACTAAACCAAAGCTAAGACGCTTCCTGAAAACAGTCAAACACTTCAAGGGACAGAGTAGCAGGAGTAGGGGTCTGGGGACCATGCTCTCAGGGGACATCCAGGTCAATTAGCATAACAAAATTTATTAAGAAAATGTTCTGCATCCTACTTTGGTGAGTGATGTCTGGGGTCTTAAAAAGTTGCACGTGGCCATCTAAGATGCATCAGTTGGTCCCAACCACCCAGAGTAAAGGAGAATGAAGAACACCAAAGACACAAGGAAAGTATTAGCCCAAGAGACAAAAAGGTCCACATAAACCAGAGACTTCATCAGCGTGAGACCAGAGGAACTAGATGGTGACCGACTACCACCCATGACTGCCCTGACAGGGAACACAACAGAGAGTCCCTGATGGAGCAGAAGAAAGGCGGGGTGCAGAACTCAAAGTCTAGTAAAAAAGACCAGACTTAATGGTCTGACTGAGACTGGAGGAACCCCGGGAAGCATGGCCCCTGGACTCTCTGTCAGCCCAGGACTAAAACAATTTCCAAGGCCAACTCTTCCGACAAAGATTGGACTGGACTGTGGGACATAAAGTGATACTCGTGAGCAGTGTGCTTCTTAGCTCAAGTAGATATGTGAGACTAAACAGGCAGCTTCTGTCCAGAGGTGAGATGAGGAGCCAGAGAGGGTTAGGAGTTAGTTGAATGGACATGTGAAATCAGGGGTGGAAAGGAGGAGTGTGCTCTCACAGTGTAAGGACAGCAATTAGGGTCATATAACAGTTTATGTATAAATTTTTGTATAAGAGACTGACTTGAAATGTAAACTTTCACTTGAACTACAGCAATAAACAAAAAAACAAAACAACAACAACAAAAAAAATGAAAGCAAAATTAGGATATTTTCAGATATACAAAACCTGAAAGAATTCATTGCCAGCAGGACCACACTAAAGAATGTAAAGGAAAAGACTGAGAAAGACAAAAAGTCACATACTGGAGGGGACTACCCTGGCGGCGCAGTGGTTAACAGCTGAGCTGCTAACCAAAAGTTTGGCAGTTGGAATCCACCAGCTGCTCCTTGGAAACCCTATGGGGCAGTTCTACTGTGTCTTACAGGGTCACTGAGTTGGAATCGACTCGACTGCAACAGGTTTGTTTTTTTTTAAAGAGATATATGACAATTAAGTGCAATGTGAGATTATGGACTGTATCCTGGAACAGAATAAGGACTTAGTGGAAAAACAGGTGAAATTTTAATATGGGCTATAATTTAGTTAATAGCATTACACCCCTGTTAATTTTTTAGTGTTGATAATTATACTATGCTTATTCAAAATGTTAACGTCAGAGAAAGTTAACCAAAAAGCATATAGAAATTCTGTTCCATTTTTGCAACTTCTCTGTAAATTCAAGATAAAAATTTTAAAGGAAAAAGAATGGTTAGCCATACCACTTCAGACAAGAGCTAAAAGTTCCATTGTTAATATTGGTGACTTAAAAGATAAGTACAATTTATATCTAACTCAGAGGAAAGAGAAGAAGTTGTGTTGCAGTTGTTTGTTTTAATTAAGCAGGAGTTCAGGGGAGAATAATTTCATTCAACACTGCTGGAATAACACAGAAACAAACCATGGTCTATAAATAACAAAATAACAAATATTTCCTTCCCAATGTTGTGACACGTGTCAGTTAAAAAAAAAACAAAAATAATCTAACAAATGTAGAGATCTGGGTATTTAAAAAATCTAAGAGGAGTTAAGAATAAGGAACATGCTAATAAAGGATGTACGCTTAGTACAAAAACCAGTCACTTATAATCAAACCCTTCTGCTTAAGAGTAGTAAGTTTTTGGATAAATTTCCGTTAAAAAATATGTTTTTTCCGCTACTGTTCCTGTCTATGAGGTCCAGGTATTTAATACTCAAACTTCTTACCCACTTCACCCTGAGAGGTAATTTTATGGAGCAGAAAAAGCATCAAACTAAAACTAGTATTTCTTGGTAACGGACTCTGTGCCAGGTACTGTTCTACATACACCTTCTTCTCACTTACCAACATGGTTAGGGTCCAAAGACCAGGTTGTTATGCAAAAATTGGCATTATGTGAAAACGAGGTTAAAAGGTAGAGCCCACGACCACACCACACACTGTGCTCAAGTAGGTCATTAAGCCCCTGCATAAGGCGGTGTTTCGCTTGGGAGAGACCCAGAACTGGACTAATGGGGTGAAGCTACAGGCCTCCAGTCAGCTGTCCTAGGGCCCGCCGCAAAACCCCATAGCATCCTGCATACCTTCAGCCAATCACCCAAACTGCAGAATGCAGCTGCGGCCCTTGCAACCAGGACCAGCAAGCACTCCAAGAGGGCCTTGGGTGCCAGCAAAGGAAGCGCCACCCCAGCTGGAAGAAGACAGCACTGAGCACAGGCAGGGCCCTCGCCTTTGCCAGCCCGGGCCTGGCGGCGCACAAAGCGTCCTCGGCCGTCGACTGCCTCCTGGACATGATCCCACTGCACTCCATCTCCCAGTTGGCACATGGAAATAGCAGAGACCCGTCTCCCTCCTCCCTTTCCCCACATGGTTGCCTTTGCCAAGAAGGGCCTCACCAACCTGTCCTAGGACACACCACTGTTCATGCAGTCACCAAACAAGCAACCTGAGACAGTGCAGAGTCTGAGCAGCGTCTTGGTGTTTGTTATTACCAGATCTACGTCATTAATGCACAAAACAGTCAGATAGTAGATTTTTTTACTATTGTCATAAATGCAAAATGTTGGCTAATGACATAGACGGTAAGTGAGGAATAGGTGTACATATATTATCTGATAATTCACTGAATTCTCACTACAATTCTATGAAGAACGTTCCATCATCCCCATTTTTATAGATGAATGCTCCAGCACTGGCTCTTCCACTATGTCATTAGGAAAGTTTACATGAATCACAACTCTTCTGGGCCCTCAGCAATCAACACTCTTAAAATGTCACTTCCAGTATTTGTTTCATGCCTGCCTTCACTACCCTATTACAAATTCCTACAGGACAGGAAGTATTCACCTTGGTATTAGGCACATACAGGTACTGGATTTGCAGTTATGAAAGAGTGAGAAGACTGGACTAGAAAAACCAACCACTAAAGTGTCTTACAATTCTATGATTCCATTATCCAAAAACGGATTGGGAGACCCAGTGGAAGGAGTGGACTAGGGGATGAGGAACTGGAGGTCTGGATCCAACTCCACTGATCAGTTATGTGGCCTTAGGCAACTCACAAACCTCGCTCTAAGATTCTCATCTAGTGCAACAGAAATTACATCTGTCCTTTGTGATTCAGCAGACTGCCGTGAGGAAGAATAAGTCTACCTTATTAGGCTTATTGCAAACCTAAAAAAGATATAATATGTGAAGCTCCTGGCATAAGATCAGTTCCCAGTGAAACCAGTTCCCTCCTTTTCAACACAAGGATTGAAGGATGGAACTGCCCTATTAGTGGATGGTGCCTTCCTGTCTGCTGCATTTTAGTAACCTGACATTTTCACTCTGATGGTATTTTTTTTTGTGGTATCCTACAAATGTTAATATAGGGAGTGATTCATCATGTAAACTAAAATCACTACTTGCAACAAAATGCAAACTGCAAATTACAGGGAAAACAGAGGTCTAAAAATGTACTTTAAAATAATAAAAACTCAAGTGAAGTCACTTAATCCAGTATTTTATTGGAAATTGGACGCATTCCAATTCTCTTAAGGGTACCATGGTTTGGTAACCAGATGTTAATAATGCCCTCCTGCCAAAGAAAACGGCAAGATTTAACAGCTATTTTTTTCTGAAAAAATTATGTTCTATTTATATTTCTAAAACATATTTCTCTGATACCTTGATCGATTAAAGACTAAGTAAACACTCGGTCATTCTTCTCTAAGACCTATTTGAGATACACTGGCAGGAGGAACTGGAAGAGAAATTGTCTATCCTTCATTATTCGGCTAAAGAGTAAAACAATCACCAGAAGATAGCCAGCCCAACATTCAGATTTACAGCTAAAGGACAAACGTTGTGGAAGCAGCCCAGAACTAAAAGTAGAACTTAATTATTCCATTGTAACTAGCAACATGAGCCTCATTAAAGGATGGGCACAGTAGTCATGAAGGAACGTGACTGCTGGTATGAGCCAAGCTATCAAAAGAAATAAAGTAAAGGATTATCCAAACCACCCAAATTTCAAAGTAAAGTAAATTCTCTGCATTTTCTCTCAAGATACAAATATGAATAATCTAATCTACAGTGTCGCAGTAGCAATTATGACAACTACACTGAGGCATTTTATTACTCTCTATTAGACTTGGCAAGAGCTCTGAGCTGCTTTCCCCACATCATCAGTTAAATATTCCCTGAGCCTCAAAGCAGTTTCTGACATAAATGCGGCACAGCAAATATGATATTCACTGTGTCATCTTCCAAGTGTAAATAACAGAGTAGATTTGATTCTTTGACAGGATTATCTACAAACTTAACCTTTGGTAACTGTTCCTGAGTTCATCAGCTATCCAACACAAGAAGATGATCAAATACAAGACGCAGAAAGCACAACACTATGCCAAATTGACATTCCTAGGCAAGTGGCTATATTAGTATCAGATATAAAGTAGACTTTAAGGCAAAGAGTAGAACCAGAGATAAAGAGGAATATTTGATAAGATACAAGAATAAATTCACCCAAAATGAAGATCATCATAAATGTGTATGCACCTAATAACCCATTGTCATCGAGTCAATTCCAACTCAGAGTGACCTTATAGGACACAGTAGAACTGCCTCGTAGGGTTTCCTAGGGTGTAATCTTTACAGAAGCAGACAACCACCTTTTTCTCTCGTGGAGCAGTTGGTGGGTTTGAACCACTGACCTTTCAGTTAGCAGCCAAGCACTTAACCAGTATGCCACCAGGGCTCCTTGCACCTAGTAACAGAACCTCAAAATACAGAAAGCTGTCTATTCTTACTGTCACTATTTCATCTCCCATTCTCCTGAACCCTCTCCACCAAAACTTCTCTAAGCAAGATCATCAGTGACCTCTGGTGTTGTTAAATTCAATGATCAATTCTCTGTCTCATCTCACTTGACCTATCACTTCCTCACCCTTGAAATATTTTTCTCTTTCAGCTTCAAGAGCTCCATTCTTCTAAATCACAGGCCTTATCTTGTTCCTGGCCCTGTCTTCTCAAATCCTAAATATTAGAGTAATCCAGACCTGGTTTTCAGACCTCTTCTCTATCTTTTATGTCTATTATTTTATTCATACACCTTCTTTGATAAAAATGGCATTGCTGAGTTTGAGACACTTTGCTTTACCCACAGTCAAAGAATAACAAAAAACCGTCGCCAAGTTGATTCTAACACATAGTGACCCTTTAGGACAGAGTAGAACAGCCTCCTTTGAATTATGGTGTTGGCAAAGAATACTGAATGTACCATGGACTGCCAGAAGAACAAACAAATCTGTCTTGGAAGGACAGCCAGAGTGCTCCTTGAAAGTGAGCATGGCAAGACTTCATCTCACGTATTTTGGACATGTTACCAGGAGGGACCAGTTTCTGAAAAAGGACATCATGCTTGGTAAAGTAGAGGGTCAGCAAAAAAGAAGAAGGTCCTCAATGAGATGGAATGGCAAAGTGGCTGCAACAATGAGTTCAAACCCAGCCAAGATTGTGAGGATGACACAGGATCACATAGTATTTCGTTCTGTTGTATACAGGGTCACTACGAGTCAGAACCAACTCAACGGCAACTAACAACAACAACAACAGAACTGTCCCACCAAATTCCCAAGGCTGTAATCTTTATGGAAGCAGCCTTTGTGGCACAGTGGTTAAAGCGCTCGGCTTCTAACTGAAAGGTCGGCAGTTTGAACCCATCAGTACTCCATGGGAGAAAGATGTGGCAGTCTGCTTCCGTAAAGATTCCAGCTCTATGGGGGTAGGAAACCCTATGGGGGTAGTTCTACTCTGTCCTGTAGGGTTACTGTGAGTCATAATCAGCTCGACGGCAGTGAGTTTTGTTTTTTGGGTTACTCTTTACAGAAGTAAACTGCCATATCTTTCTCCCTCAGAGTCACCGGTGGGTTCGAACTGCTGACCTTTTGGTTAGTAGCTGAGAGTTTAATCACTGTGCCACCAGGGCTCCTCACTCACAGTAGCGATGTGTTTATCCCAAATCACCTACATCCTCTCAACCTATAGCTCTCAAATTTATAACTCCCTTGAATTCCAAACATGTATTCAAATCTCCACTTGGATGACTAATACACACCAAAAACTGAACTCTTAATTCCAACTCCCTTCTCCCAAAACCTTTTTTATCCACATTCTGCCCCTTCTTAGTAAATGACAATGCCATTCTATTAGTTGCTTAAGCAAAATATCTTAGTGTCATCCTAGCTCCATTCATTCTCTCATATCCCACATCTAATCCTTCAGCAAATCTAGTTAGTCTACTTACAAAAAAATATCCAGAATTCAACCACTCCTTACCACCCATCACTACCACCTTGGTCCAAGCCATCATTTTCTCTTGTGTGGATTACAAAGGCCTTCTAACTGGCCTCATGGATCTGGCCCTTGCATCCCTATAGCCTATTCACACAGCAGCTAGGATGATCCTTTTAAAGCATTAGTCTGATCATATCATTACTTTTCTCAGAACCCTCTGATGCCCTCCCATTAAAGTAAAATCCAGAGTCATTAGCACGGCCTCTAAGACCCTACATGACCTGCCCACCTCCTAAGAACCTCTCTGACCTCATCTTCTATCACCATGCCCTTCATTTACTCCAGTCCAGCCACATTATTCTCTTTGCTATTTATTCTGTGAGTACATCAAACACATTCCTTCCTCTGGGTTTTTACCCTCTGACTAGACTACTCTTTCCCCAGAAAGTCACACGACTCTTTCCCTTACTTCCTTCAAGTCTCTGTTCATACATCACTTCACAAACTCGTTTCTGTTCTACCCAAGACAAAACTGCATCCCATCCCCTTCATCACTCTTTACCTCTCCCCTTTACCTGCTTTTTCTTCTTAGCACTGATCATCATCATCTATACAACATACAGTGAAACCTGTGCGTGCCGGAACTCAATGGGACTGCCTTGTTTTTTTGAGTCTCACAAGTTTTCTGCCTTTGACAGGGTGCAGTCACCACTTTTCTTTCCCTCTCTATTTAGCGGAAAATATTCGCGTTTTCCTTCTCCGACAGTTTTTTGCTTACACAGGTTCCGGCTTTTGCAGGATTTACTATATATACTTCTGGTCTCACTCCGCACATTAGAATACAAGCTCCACGAAAGCAGAGACTTTGTTTAGTCCAGTGCTGAATCCCCACTGCCTAGAACAGTATCAGGTACGTTGTTAAAAACAAAAACTTGTTACCATCGAGTAGATTCTGACTCATAGCAACCTTATAAGACAGAGTAGAACTGCTCCAGAGAGTTTCCAAGGAATGGCTGGTGGATTCGAACTGCTGACCTTTATGGTTAGCAGCCAAGCTCTTAACCACTGCGCCACCAGGGCTCTAGCAGGTACATGGTAAGTACTCATTAAATATTTGGGGACAAAATAAAAGTATTCTCCCAGTTAACTGGTTATCTTCAATACTTCCTCTCATACCAGTCACATCACATTAGTCTCTAAGCACTTTCATGTCTACATCCTTTACATCTATTTCCATTAACAAAGGAGCCCTGGTGGCACAGTGGTTAAGCACTTGGCTGCTAACCGAAAGGTGAGCAGTTTGAACCCAACAGCTACTCTGCAGGAGAAAGACATGGCAGCCTGCTTCCATAAAGGTTACAGCCTTCGAAACCCTATGGGGGCAGGTCTACTCTGTCCTATAGGGTCGCTCTGAGTTGGAGACGACTAGACAGCCACAGGTTTTTTAATTTCCATTACCACTGCTAGTTCAGCTCCCCATCATCTATCTTCTGCAACAGGCTAAAAAATTGTTCTTTCAGCATCTAATCTCTTGTCTAATGTACTTCCTAACTGGAAAGATGTCAGACTTTCAAAATTAGACAGGTATATAGACTTTCCTTGAGCAAATTACCAGCTATGTGAGCTTGGGCAAATCATTTAAAATGTTCAGGGCTTAAGTTTGCCCGTTTGTAAATAGAGATAATAATACCTACTTTTCCGGATGATTATGAGGAGTAAATGGAATAATAAATGTGAAGCATGTAACGTCAGCAGCAGAGTACACAGGCACTTACCTAATGTGAGTTTCTTTCCTTTCCAAACTCTGATTGGGTTATTCTCTGGTTCAAACCCTTAACTGGCTTCTCACCACATACAGAATGAATCAAATTCTTCAGTCTGGTATTCAAGGACTTTCACAGTTTGGCTCCGATTTAGTTTCCAACTTTATCTTTCACTAAACTTTCCCATCCAGTAGCCCCCATGCAAACTTTACTCCACCCATAAATTTACTCATTATTTCTGATTACATTCAGCATTTTCCAACTTCTCTTCTTAGCTCCCGTGTTGTCTTATCCTTTTAAACTCAGTTCAAACCCCAGTTTCTGCAAGACTTCCGCTGTTTGACCAGTTGGCATTTATCTCTATCTTTTTATCTCTATCTATTTATCCACTATACTTTTATGTGCTGCTCTCTCCTGACGAGCAGGGACAGCATCTTGTTCAGCAAGTAGCACCTTGCTGTTAAATACTTGACATTCAGAAAATATCTGTTGAACTGAATTGTACTTACTGATACAAACACAAGCCACCCAGCACTCAACACTGGAAGAGAATACAAAAGATCCATCCTTACAATATTTATCTTTGAATGGATACAGAGTCAGATACAGGTATTCTTTTATACTATGACTCTATAAAGTATTCTTCTTTAAGAACTTTTTAAAAATGCTTTGGGGTGAGAGGGAGGAAGGCAGAAAGAATGAGGAAGGGATACACTAAATATCTAACAGCTATAGAATCTTTCCTTAAAAATTGTATAACTCCCACAATACTGAGTGAACCAGCACAACTTGTACAAGGAAAGGTCATGGAAGCTCCATAGACACATCCAAACTCCCTGAGGGACTGAACTGCTGGACGGAGGGCTGTGGGGGCCATGGTCTCGGGGAACAACTAGCTCAATTGGCATAACACAGTTTATAAAAACAATGTTCTACATTCTATCTTGGTGAGTAGTGTCTGGGGTCTTAAAAGCCTGTCAGCAGACACCTAAGATACTCCACTGGTCTCACCCCTTCAGGAGCAAGGGAGAATGAAGAGAACAGGATACCAGGAAAAGATCAGTCCGAAGGACTAATGGACCACAGCTACCAAGGCCTCCACCAGACCGAGTCCAGTACAGCTAGATGGTGCCCGACTACCACCACTGACTGCTCTGACCGGGATCACAACAGAGGATTCTGGACAGAGCTGGAGAAGGATGTAGAACAAAATTCTAACACACACAAAAAAGACCAGATTTACTGGCCTAAAAGAAACTGGAGAAACCCCAAGAGTATGGCTCCCAGACACCCTTTTAGCTCAGTGGTGAAGTCACTTCCGAGGTTCACCATTCAGCCGGGGATTGGACAGCCCCATAAAACAAAATGGGACTAATGAGGCACAGCAGTTCAGGGACAAGGACCAGAAGGCAGAAGGGGACAGGAAAGCTGGTGATAGGGAACCCAAGGTTGAATAAGGGCAGTGTTGACATGTAGTGGGGTTGTTAACCATTGTCATAGGGCAACATGTGTACTGTTTAATGAGAAACTATTTTATTCTGTAAACCTTCATCTAAAGTGAGAATAGCAGCACAACTGGAAGAGCATAGTCGATGTCACTGAACTGTGCATGTAGAAATTTTTGAAAATGGTGTATCTTTGGCTATGTATATTTTCATCAAAAAAAAAAAGAAAAAGAAAATGTCGAGGAGGGAGAGGGTTGACATGTCATGAGGTTGTTAACCAATGTCATAAAACAATATGTGTACTGACTGTTTAATGAGAAACTATTTGTTCTGTAAACCTTCACCTGAAGTACAATGAAAAAAAAATTATATAACTCCTCAGAAGCATTAAGTTAAATGTTCTTATTCAGCTTCACCCAGAAAGTCAGAGTGTTAGAAAATGTCAAACTAACAGACTACCTTGTCCTAAACTGTCCCTGACCATCCCTTCTGAAGAGTGCTTTCCTCACTTCCAAATTCCTAGAGCACATTGTTTGCTTTAATCATTTGATAACCAATACTGCATTCTGTCATTTCTTGCATGGTTTCCTTGAGCCGTTTTAGAAACTCTCATCATTTGACTTTATTTCCTATATTCTTGACTAGAAGAATAATTCCATGTAGGTGGAGTTAGTATTTTGTACATTTTACAATCTGTTCTGCTACAAAACATGTTTCTACACCACCATTTAGTTCATGTCAACAGAACATGGAAGTCATATTGGTTCATATCTGATTTCTCCTAGGGAAGAAGAGCTGAAACAGAGTAGAATTATAACCTCCAGATGGAAACGTACAAGGGTTTCAGCTGGGCTGTTGCACAGACAGGGGCCTTTTCACTCTATTTAAGGAAAATTAAAAGTGAATGCCAGTTACCCAAGACTCTCTTCCCAGAGAGGCTCAATTCTAAGTTCTTGGCTTGGGGCAATTCTTACTTCCTTCTGTGCTCACCTTAATGGCAGCCCCACTGGCTCAGGGCTCCACCTTTCAAATGAATTATCCCAGGTGTCCGCAAGCCAGCATTTTTACTCACTAAAACCAATCTAATTTAGGTCTTCACCAAGTGGGTAACTATGGACAAGTCATTTGCTCCCCTGGAACTCCATTTTCCCATCTGTAAAACAAAAAGAATCAGACCTGCCCTCCCTACTTGCAGAATGAAAAAAATCAGTTGCCTTCCAGTCGATTCTGACCCATGGTGCTCCTATGTGTTTCAGAGTAGAACTGTGTTTTATAGGGTTTTCAAAGGCTATGACCTTTCATTTTCCCCTTAGGGAATCACTCATACTTATTATCATGCTAAAAGTTCCCCGCTTATGCAACAGAAGTCAAAGGTACCACTTTCTGAATCAGGTCCATGTGTGATGAACTCTGAAATCCTTTGGCTGTTCACCTCAAGAAACTGTAGGCCCCTCACTCCAGCTCCTGAATGCATGCCTGACTTTCCTTTAGTGTTTTTTAACCTCCACCATTTCTCTTCCAAAGTCACCAGCTTAATTTCTGCCTCCGTATACGTTCTTGTAAAGTTCCTCCCTAATCAAAATTTTTGTGCATTTTTAATATCATCTATAGCAACTTCCAGCCATGTTAAGATGCCTGTCTGGGCTGTCCAAGCTATCAATTGTTTGCCTGGTTCCATGGTTCAAAGTTGCATGGATTTTGGATGGTCTGCACCTAACCCTCCTTTTCCCCATAAGCCCTATTATCTTTAGTGCAATTTTGTAAAATGTTAATATATGAAGTTATAGTAAAATGTCTGATTATCCAAAATCAAGAGCATGGTGTCTTGAACATAACACTTAAAGGTTATTACATTCAAGTCTGAAAACAACTAAAAAAAATTTTTTTTTTGCCACATTTCCCTCAATTTTAAATCTAAAATCAATTTCTCATCTCTAAATCTTTGGATTCCTAAAACCCTTCAGCCCCACATAAGGAGTCCTTTTCTGCTAAGGTTTTCATTCATCACACCAAAATCACTGAACAACTTGTGCTAATCTATGATTCACTTTATTTCTGTTAAAAAAAAGATCTTCTAATCTGCAACAACATCAGTATGTCTCTCAAACCCCAATAAGCAATGTGACCACTTCATCTGGTGATGTTAAACTTCTGGATAAAATGAATTGAAAAGCCTAGACAAACAGGGACAGTTTTCTATTCACTTTCACAGCTGCTTGGGCTACGGCCCAATCTTTATAATGAGGGTGGTCTCTTGCTTTGTTCTTCTAAAACTTAGAGCATGTAGAATACACAGCATCTTAATAATGTATGAATTTCAACCTTCAGGATATTATACTGTCCCTACCTGCTTGATATTTTGTTTCTTTCCTCCTCAGAATAGTCAGAAATACATTGGAGCTGTAACACTATGACTCTTATAGAACCAGTTTAAATGATCTACTTATTGTCAACAAGATAAATAACCAACATACCACCGTGAGTGAAAGTTTCCACACTTTTATCTTTAATTTCAAGTCCTCAGGTGAGTTTTCAATTCAAAAACTCAGAAAGTAGAAGCACACTGTACTGTATCACCAGTTAGGCCTGACAATGTTCCCTAAGCCCAGTTTAGAGAAGTGCACGAACCACATGCATATGTGTGTATTTCCACGGCTACAGCTACAGGATTTGTTTTTAACACACACAAGTAACTGTCATACATAATTTTAAAAGGAAAGGCAAATATCTCTCTTTCTCTTCCTCTGCCCCTTTCTTTCTTGGTGAGAGAGAGGCTATGGCACCAGAAAACATCTTCCTTTATAAATAAACAGCAAGCAACCTCAACGGTCATTGTTACTATGTATTTTACATAAACTCTGTGTAAACAACCCCCATGTCAGGACTATTTCATCCCTGACATATGCTACTCAACCAAATTATTTACATTACAAAATAAATTCAAACAAAAGCAACAACATTTTTAAACATCACGCTCCCAAGGCCTACTCCCTATTTGGATATGAACTATGGCTTATCTTTCATCAAAACAGGCAAAATCAGGAAAGGTACTGATGAATTTCATACAGAAGCCTTTAGAATCTGAAAATATTCACAACTATGGCTACTGCAGACAAATAATGAAGTACCTTTGAGCTATGATTTTAGGCCCTAACCCCTAGAATTCTAAAATACCAAACCTGAAGGTCTTTGAAGGTACTTTAAAGGTCAAATATTCCAACCACCTCATTTCCACATGAGAAAATTACATCTGACAGTGACTGCTCTAAGGTAACAATGCTAGAACTGCAGATCTGATTCTTGAGTAACATGGTGCCTTTCTCACAGCTTAAAAAATGATTTTAAAACAAATTTTAAAATAAATCAAATTATTAGTAAAATATTACCAATAGGAACTTTTTGCAGGTTTCCAAAATATATATGTTAATTTAGCAACTGTATTTATTGTTCCATATTTGTAACTCCAAGATGGCATTCCCTGCCACTCGAAAAAATTTTGACTCCCTTTTCCAACTGTTGATGTGCTCAGAAAATATATGCTACATTATATATTTATTTAAGTAGAATCATTAGGGAGGCAGATTCACTGGGAAAACAACAAATAATAGTAACGTTTATTAAGTACTTATGCACCAGGCACTATAATAAGTGCTTTACATTTATTATCTAATTTACTCTTATTAACCCTAGGAGGTAGGCACTATTATTATCACTATTTTTCAGACGAGTAGACTGAGGCACAAAGACTGAACAGCTTTCTAGGATCAACTAGTAAACTGCAGAGCAAGAATTTGACCCCAGGCAGTCTGGCTCGAGAGAGTCTTTGCTCTTAACCACTGTACTATAGTGTGTACCTACAAGCAATCATGCATTCCAAAAGAAAATAGATATTATTTTTTGATTAGCTGAAGGTTGGAAGATAAACCAGACTACACTGGTTTTCATAGAATGGTAGCATTTTCAAACTCAAAGAGACCTCAGAATTTATTAATCCAAGTCACTCACTTTAAACACAAAGAAATTGATGCTCAAAGAGGTAAAGTGATTTGTCCAAGGTAACACAGCTGCTTGGTGGCAGAACACATTTGTCATTACAGTCCAGTGTTTCATTATTCCACATCGCTTCCCTCTGCTAATAGACAGACTAGAGAAAGTATAATTTAAAGCAGTAATGCTAGGTCTAGATAAATAACCCAAAAGGAAAACCTGACTTTAGGGAAATAGAATTTCTAAGGAGTGACACATCAAAGAACAAAGTATGTGTGTAATTTGGTGATTACAGGTTCCACAAACAGGCAGACGAGATTTCACTAGCTCAAAGAAAGCCAAAGCCAAAGGTTACATTCTCTGTTAGAAAGTAAGAGATATTTCGCTAGTATTGATTGGCCCTAATCAAGCAAGGCCCCAGCTGACGCCTGGCAGTAAAAGCAGTCTGTCCACTGGCTGTGTGTTCACACTTGGCCATGTAGCTCAACTTGTAAAGGCTGTAATCCTGAGTTACCAGTTTGTGGATGCAAGTGTTAAACAAAGCCTACAGCAGCAGCCCAGATCATTTCCTCCTCGCCCCTTTTTTAATGAAGCCACAAATTCAGTGGAGTCTGGAGATTTAAATTCTAATCATTTTCCCTTTGCCCTTTAACATGGGTGCTCCCAGGGGAACCTTTACTTCCAAGCATTACTATTCTAGGCCCCTGAATCAATAACCCACGGCTCTGAAAAGCAAGAACGCCAAGTAAATGCTGTTGTCTCCCCACCTCCCCATCTCAATTAAAGAAAATGAAATCTATAAGGCTGAGGAAGAGCCTCCAATAGACGTGCTGTAATAATAAAAACCACTCAGAACATCTCAAAGCAGACTAAACAAAATGTTGCGCTCTGCTTGCATGCAGCAGTCACACAACAATCCAGCTGACTACATTTAGGAAGAATGCTTCTCAAACGAGGGCACCTAAATCTCTGATCGTTTTTTGCCCCTGCTTCTCATCCAGACCTACCAGAAGCACCAAACACTTACACTATTCCTCAGTCCACAGGATGAGATCTACCAGGTCACTGCTGGGTCTCTGCATTAGTGACATCACTTCGCACAGAGAAGGCTGGCTGTGTAGTACATCAATCCAATATCAATGAGAAAAATGATAATTAAAAAATTCAATTTAATGAACATTTATTGAATATCTTTAATATGCCAAATAATGAGCCACGTCCTGGGGACACAGTAAAGAAAAAATCTAGTCCCTGGTCCCAATAATCTCTAGTAATAATCTTTGTCTAATAAGGCAAAGAGATAAGGGAACAAACAAAAATCTAACAAAAATTCCTTACATTTCTATAGCCCTTTCTAACTTTTATAAAACATTTGTATCCTTTATATCTCACTGATCCTCACAACAGTCCTGAGGTAGGTAAGACGGTTACTACTATCCCCAGTTAACAGACGAAAGCACAGAGTATAGCGGTGCTATGAATAAGAGGCAAGAGGAGTAACACACCATAAAGCCAGTCCCAAAGAAAGAGTGTGCTGAATGAAACCACAAATACCGTTGCCTCATAAACACAGGAGCGAGTGCAGCCAGGCAGGGGGCAGCGCTAGTCTAACAGCAAACAATCCTTAAAGGGTGACCACATAAACAGTACATGAACCAAGGATGATTTTACAGGCACCGAGACTCTGTGATACTCTAATTGTAACTCTACTCAACCATTACTGGTTTGTTTAGTGCTGTTTTGAGTCTTTTCTTCCCTTGAATTGTGTCACCAAAATTCTATTATTAGAAAATACGCCACAAACATAAAAAGTTGGGAAACATTAACCTAAGAACACAGAGCTAATAAGTAGCAGTCCTAGAACTAGATCCACAGTTTTCAATACCTCATCTGGTGCTCTTTCTACTATAAAATAAAACTTCTCAGAAGACTGCACGAAGCAAATTCAGGTCACATGAATTTAACTTTGGAAAAGACTCCCTTAACAGTTCAGAGGGCCCCAGGCTCAAGGTCCCTGAGTATGCAGCCAGCCTCTGGAGGCCTCCTCATTAAACCCTAGAACTCCACACAGCCTCTCCATTTGTGAACTAAAGCCGGCACATCTAAAGGGCACCTAGACCAGACAGTATGCCCTGAGAGCCCAGTTCAGACTCAATCTGCATGATGACACCACTTGCCACAGGACAAAATGGTTCCAAAAACATAGGTAAGGTGCAGTGTAAACCTAGTCAGGCTAGGACAAATCAAAGAGGATCTGGTAAGTGCCTAAAATGTCATCCTAAGACCTATGGAGCCCAAACGGTTACAGAGACCCCAAATGTGTTCTCAGGAGAGACAGAGATAGAGAGACAGAAGAGGAAGAAGAGCGAGGAAGAAAGAATAAATTTGGGAGGGGAAAGAAAAATGACAAGAGATAGAAGTGTGGGTATAAATATGCGATGGAAGAGGTAAATCTGCTCTTCTTGCAGTCAACCTCCGTTCCCATAAGACTCTCATGGTGTGAATACTTCACCATGCTGAGGGTGGTTCCAGTGTATAAAGTATTACTTTTTCCCAAACAAATGGCCCCTAAATGCAAGCCAAGTATGTCTGGGACTCAACCAAAGAAATGTTGCTTTGTTCTAACACTGGAGGAAAAATCTGCTATAGTGAATTTATTGATCTCTAACATGGAATTTTTAAATGGATTTTTCAAGGTAATTTTGGTTATTATGTTTTTCAATTTATAGACTGACTTTGGGATCTATTCCTCAAATAAGATGCAGCTTCACTGTAGTATTTTTCTCAGGATAAACACGAGTTCCCTACCGAGTATCTCCTGCCTTTTGCTTCAATTATTCCTTCCTCTGATTTCCAATTTATTACTTCTATACCCTTCTTCCTACTCCAATTTAGAAAAATAAGACTGCAATAGCTGGTTGAGATATAATGTGATTTTTAAGATTAAATATGGACTACAGAGTCCAAAACTTTTTTCTTTCATTTCTAACTTTAGTGAATTGGCAATGAAAATTCATTGCATTGCTGATGATCTTAATATATGATGCACTTCAACTCTACCAGACTTTTTCATCTTCCAGCCAACTGTCTCCTGTCAGCCTTTGTTTGAAATTTCTTAACTCCTGGGGATTTCTGCCAAACTCTTAATACCATGAACTCTGCATTGTCTCTAAAATTTAAATCCGAAGCTGGCTTCCCTAGCCACCAAACTCATTTCTGAGCTCTTTCCAGTACTATCTGTGTATAATCAGAGAATAGAGACTAATTTTAATGTCAGTCTAAACCATAATTAGGAAGGTAAATTTCTCATAATTACACAAGTTGATAAATTTATCTTAAATATTGCCAGTTTAAAGACAAGGAGAGTTTTTTTATTCTTGATATTTTGTAATATCAAAGTCACCTATCTTATTAGTCTCTATTTTAGCCTTCAAAGCGCTCATCTCTTGTCTTGCCTAAACCTAGCCCTACCACAATCTAGTAAATCAGCCTCATCTACAACCAAGAGGAGACTCTGCTACATATTCTTCTTCAACATTTACCCTTCTTTGGCCAATTTTTAAAACAGCATTCTATAATAATAAAAGCATGTGTGTTGCAGAAAATTAGAAAATACAGACAAGCAAAAATATGAGAAATAAATAGTTCGCATTCCCATCATCCAGAGATTAGCACTATTAACACCTTAATGTATATCCTAGTAGGTCTTTCCCTCTGTTCCAAATCCGTATATTCATACATACGTATTTTCATCAAAATAACATTATATTCTATTCTATATAATCTTCTGCAATCTGATTTTTAAAGTCAACAGTCTTTATCTTTACATTTCAAAAAATTTTTAGCTCATCTAATATTCAGACCAAATTCAGGTACCCCAAGATGGAACCCAGCTGGTTTGTCCAAATTAGTATCAAATCTAGAGCGATTGTCAGCTAATTTTTACTTAAAGCTATCTCTCCCATACCAGGTATGACCCGCCTTCTTCCCTCTGACACTCTGCACAGCTCAAGTTCTTCTGCTCAGTATCTCAAAAATTGCTACGACTCCTCCCTAAGCCAAAATACACATATAGGTCTATATAGTAGTGGCAGTAACAGCAGCAGGAGCAAAAATACCACTGTCTTCCATTGGGGCCAACTGGTTGGCAGATAACAACAACCACCACCACTAACACTTGGAAACGTTTACTTATCACACACATATAAAGCTTAATCACCAAACTAAAACCAAACCCATTGCCTTTGAGTCGATTCCAACTCATAGCGACCCTATAGGACAGAGCAGAACTGCCCCATAGGGTTTCCAAGGCTGTACTCTTTACGGAAGTAGACTGCCACGTATTTCTCCCGAGGAGCAGCTGGTGGGTTTGAATTGCTGACCTTTCAATTAGCAGCCAAGCAGTTAACCACTGCACCACCAAGGTTCCTATAAAGCTTAATGAAAGCAAAAATCTTTAAGTTAGTAAGCAACTCATCCCCAATATGGAAAAAAATAACCTTCAAGCTAGAAGCCATATTGTCCAGACTGATTGAGAAGATCTAAATGAATTTTGTGGACTTAATGTGACTAAATTTTGGCTAAAATACTTAGGATAGCCCAGATGATAATAACATCAATAGTGCCAATCTCCAGGCCACTTATTAACACGTTTCTAATATTACTATTTCAGCCTTCTATATTCTAAACAATTGTACATAAGAAATCCAGTAAGAAGTCAATCTAATTTCTTCAACTCTTGAACCCTGAAACATTCTAGAAGATACAAGTATATATTCATCAAATATTGAAAAGGCACAAGTTTTATTCTTAATTTAAGCTAGTGTTTGACTTTCTTTAACTCTTGTTTGTATTTGAATTGAGAAAGACGATAGGAGCAGTAGGGACAGGAAAAATAGGGAACAGGGAGGAAATGATAAAAAAAAAGAGATAACAAAGTAGTTCACAGTCAGAAAAGGAAGTAGAAAGTTAGGTTGGTGGAGGGCCAGACTGAAGGGGAAACAAAAGGAAAATTCAAAGGCACATTAGAGCCAATCAAGGAACCAATGAGAGAAGCAAATGTATAATGGCTGAATTGGCCCTTCTACCTCCTTAGATTACTAGTCATATTGGCCAAAACAAAAACAAACATTCTTAAATGTTCTGAAAAGAAATTCAGAGCACTCACACTGAGAAATATATTTGTATTCTGTCAATCATTCACCACGTATCTGCTGAAACCTCCAATGTGGAAAGTACTATACCAAGTAATAAAAATGCATACGTCACATAACCTTAATGTCAAGACAATTATCAAATTAATGTTGTCTCTTTATTAGCATATCAGTAGGTCTTTTGGATACTAAAATGTCCTTAAGATAAATAAAGAAGGAAAAGTAAAATGTATCCCTTTATCCAGCTCAAATACTATTCTTAATGGACTAAAGTCTCCTAATGAAGATCGGAGTCATCCCTTAAACAAACTAAACCATTAGACTCAGAACAGAACATAGATTAATTAACTAATATACTGATCCATGATGCTAACCCTAAATATCAACTTGTTGGAAAAGACTTGTGCATTTAATTTACAGCTGTTATATTTCAGGCACAGAAGTTTTTAATTGACCCTTTTCCTCGATAAAAGCCAAGATCTCTCACCCATCTGTTTACTAATCAAGTTCCCTAGTCCAAAAGTTTGACTTTCAGTACTAATTACACTTAAATATGGGCTCCCAAAGAGTACATCTATCTATAAAGGCTGATGAACTGAAGACTGAAATCTGTTTAACCCCAGAAATAGTTAAGCAGGCATAGCAAACACAATCAAGCAGTTGCTGTCGAGTTGATTCCGACTCGTGGCAACTCCTTGTGCATCAGAGTTGAACTGTGCCCCATGGAGTTTTCAGTGGCTGACTTTTTGGAAGTAAACTGCCGGGGCTTTCTTCCAAAGTGGCCCTGGGTTAGCAGCCCAGCCTATTAACTATTTATACCATTCAGGGACTCCGAAAACACAATACCACCACTTTATATGAGCTTGTCAGGGGGAGCATTAGACTGCTTAGGGGAACACCTGTTTCCAGTAGCAGTGGTAGATGGAAAAAGGAGAAAAACAAGTTCCTAGTGTCCACACTGAATAATGCCTAATGTGGTGACAGGAGACGCAGTGATTACAAGCATTGCCATTTTTAAAGCATAGAAAATCTGTTAACTAAAAATCCCATAGTGGCATATGCAAAAATTAGACCTATTAATACTTTCATTTACCTAAATTGCCCTGGAGTGTTAGTTAAGTAACTCACTCCTTATTTCAGTCTGATCCTCACATGTTGGTTTGTGATCTTTGATAGCATGTGCTGAAAGCTTCACTTTCTGGGCTTCTCTGTCTAATGTTTTGGACTACTTCCTTCTGGACCTGTCTGTAATTCTATTTCATCTTAAAACACACAACCATAGAAACCGTGCAGCACACCTGTGTCAGACAGATCCAGGTCCAAACCACAGATCATTACGTACTTACCAGCTCCATGATCATAGGCAAGTTACTGACCCAATCTTAGACTCCACTTCTTCCCCTGTAAAACAACCCTTCTGAAACTCTCTCGCAGTATTGTTATCAAGGAAAGTACGTAATGGATTCAGCACAGTGCCTACCACACAGGAGGCACTCCGTAAATGGCAGTAATTACTATCATTATTGTTGGCAATTTGTCTCTAGTTTGTCACCGCCTCTGTTTTAATTCCATCTGCAAAACTGGAAAAGAATTTCAAAAGTTTTACCTCCTACCATCATCTTACAGCATAGACTTCAGATGTTCTTTTTATTTTAAGTCTAATTACTCTCGGGTCAGACATTTGTAAAAGGTCCATATAACTTCTATATAATTTCCCAGTGCCTAGACGGTAATTTATCCTATAGAAGTAGTCAATATCAAAGGCTACAGATACCGTGCTTTTATATCTGTTACCTGTTACATCAATCTGTTCATCAATCAAACCAAGAGAAGTACAGAAAAGTTGACCAACTGATTCTTGCCAAACTCGCCCGAAGGAAGACAGGACATAATTCACGGCTCTTTGCTACCAGCCAATCTATTGTTACTGGCACTAGTTGCCCAACGTGACTACCTACAGTGGAAAACAACTGGCCCAACATATTTTGTTTTAACCACAATTTGGTTCTGTACAAAGCTGCTACCTTCTTATAATATTAATAACACTAGTGCCCAAAGAAAGACATGGCTTAGTGAATGGGTGGGTGGATTCCATAGTGACAGTTTAACACATTAATCGGACATTTGTCCTGATGTAAGGTTAAACATCACGTTGGATGCTAAAGTCGAAGCTTTGCTGGCATTTGTTAACGTTAGCTCTTGGCATAGGCCCTTTGCACAGATCCCATCCTGAGCCAGCTGCCCATCCTCTAGCCTCCTTAGTCATGTGCTTCAGGAGGTGCATTAAATCAGGCCTCCTCGGCTCCCTACGTACCTGACAGCCATTCAAAGTTGTCTCTTGACTGTAAATAGCATCCTGTCTCACGAATGCCCCATCTCTTCTGCTTTCCATATAACAAGGGTGTGAGAGGCTACAGGAGAGCATTAGGCAGGTTTTCCTTGGCTCCTTGCCATCAGAGGTAAATAGCTTTGTGTGGTTCAAAGCAGTCACAGGTCTCGTTTTCCTCATGAAAATAATCTCTGCAGCTACTCACACCACAGGTCTGAAATCAGCCAGAACTGGAAAGGCAATGGGGAGGAGAGACATTTCTTTTAAGAAGAGAAACATTTGCCCAAAAGGCTGAAGTAATAAGCTTCCATCTTCACATGACTGTGGCTTGGCTTTTCATTCCTGTGCTTCCAAAATGACAGGCCCCAGAAGCAAAAGACACACAATCACTAATGAAAGACATTCTAAATATTAACAAAATGGGGGAAAAAAACTAGATGCATTTTTTTTTTAAACAAAAAAGAAATGATGTGGTTAAGCAGACATGGACCACTGCTTTCCTACACACACTTGTTACCCTCTCCAAGGCACTCACCTGTCTGCCAGACTGTCCTATTCCCTGCTTCCTGTGTCTTACTTACCTGACCTCCAGTTTCCTCCTTCTCTACAGTCATTCTTTCTATCAACTCTCTCCCTATCCTGATTTTTTCTCTGAGTATCCTCTCAGGTTTCTCTAAATGACTTCTTACTAGAACATTTAAAAAAAAACAAAAAAAAGTTGCCTTTGAGTCAACTCTGACTCACGGAGATCCCATGTGTGTCAGAGTAGAACTGTGCTCCATAGGTTTTTCAATAGCAGATTTTTCAGAAGTAGACTGCCAAGCCTTTCTTCTGAGGCACCTCTGGATGGACTCTGGGTGGAACCACTAGGAACATTAATAATGGTTTCATCAATAGCTGTCAAAGTCCCAATTTTTAGTCTGATGACTACTATCTAGGGAGGTTATAGCTTTAAGGAAAATAACGTCTGGGAAACTAAGAGTTCCCACCAAGGATAAGAACAGGTGTGAGACAATGGGGGTTTTCATAGTCACACAGTGTTGGTGATGATCAATAACTGATGGAAGCAGGACTTAGTCTAATATTTTACTTTCTAATAGCCTCCTGAAATACACGGTGGTCTTTCTGTTTGCCCATTAGTTCACCATTTAATAGTGTGTGTTGTCAAGACAGGAGATTTCGGTGATAGCTCTGTACTCAAAACGAAGAACTCTATTTTTATACAGGATTTTCCGAAGGCAGCTCAATTTACTTGGCCATCAGTCTGCAAGATTTTAATCCCGCTAAAAGGATCATATGTCAGTTTCTTCTCATATATAATTCAGCATGTAGAAGTTTTTAAATGATTTCGACTTAGTGCTTTTTGAGATTTAAAAATAAAAACCTATCTATATACCTAAGGACAGTTTCTTTTTTCTTTTTTCTTTTTTTTATTGTGCTTTAGGTGAAGGTTTACAAAGCAAATTAGTTTCTCATTAAACAATACACATACTGTTTTGTGACACTGGTTGCCAACCCCACGACGTGTCAACACTCTGCCCTTCTTGACCTTGGGTTCCCCGTTTCCATTCCTCCAGCCTTCCTGTCCCCTCCTGCCTTCTCGTCCTTGCCCACAGGCTGGTGTGCCCATTAGTCTCATTTTGTTTTATGGGCCTGTCTAATCTTTGGCTGAAGGGTGAACCTCAGGAGTAACTTCAATACTGAGTTAAAAGGGAGTTGGGGGCCAAACCCTCAGGTTTCTCCAGTCTCCATCAGACCAGTAAATCTGGTCTTTTTTTTTTGTGAGTTTGAATTTTGTTAAGAACAGTTTCTAACACCCTTCTCAAGACTTTGAATATATTACATAAAGTAGATTAAAATCTATGGTAAATACTATTTCTATTGGTCATTCACTCAACAAGTATTACTGAGCAAATCACAATGTGCAAGGCGTTGCCCTAGGTTCCGTGGGAAACAAGAGAGTGGACAGTCATAGAGCCTGCCTTCAAGGAGAACAGGCAAATAAACAGCTACAGCAGAAGGTAGAAAGTATAAAGAACCATAAGAAGGATAATAGATAAAGCACTCTGGAAGTTCACGAGAAGAAATCGATTTCAACTGAAGAACTCACGGAAAAAGATAGCGGTGGTGGGTAGTTCAGACAAGAGGCTAACCATTTCATTGGGCAATAGCATTTCAATTTCTGTGAACTTCTCTGAGCAGCTAAATCTTCTGTGGAATTTACAGGTTCTACATCTGCTGGATCAGCAAAAAAGAGGAAGACCCTCAGCAAGACAGATTGACAGTGGCTGCAACAATGAGCTCAAACACAGCAATAATTGTGAGGATGGCGTAGGACCGGGGAGTGTTTTGTTCAGTTGTATATAGGGCTGCTAGCAGTCAGAACCAACTCATTGGTGCCTATCAATAAAAATAACAACATCTGCTGGTAGCATTCCTATCCATAATATCTCTCAAGTTACCTCTTCCATTCATTGAAATGAAAATATAAGAAAAAACATAGGGATTTAACTTTTAAATTACAATGAAATTAACAAAGAGACTAGATAGAATCCAAGCATAATTCACTCAGCTAAGCCTCATGTCCTGTGTATCTGATGGTGATAATACCATAGCAACTAGAAAACACACTTATCTTATTAACGAGACTGGAATTATTTTAATTAGGTATCTCCACATGCACCAACTGTTAGAAATCAGACTGTTTTGAAACAGTTGTTAATGACTTAACACGGCAAACGTTTCCCTGAATTTCAGGCTGAAATCTATGACTGAGACAGATGTGGAAGAGCCTGGCTCTGATGTGTAGCAAAGGAACAGCCTTGTGGGCCTAGACATGCATTTTCCACTGGGATCTAGCAAAACAATCCTAGAGACACCCAGAAAGACAATCATAAACTTGGGTAACATCTGCTAATTAAAAGTTCAAAACCTGGCATCAATAAACATCTAACTATGGGAAGAAATGCTTTATCTCAGAAACTAGTTTCTAACTCACAACACTGAATGAGAACATCAGGAGTCCAAGGTCTAACCCTAGTCCGGTTACCTTGGGTGAGCTTGCTCTCTGTCTCTACTGGATCCTTCCCTCAGACAAGAAGCAGGATTCTAGAGTTCCATCTTGTGTTTCACTTCCTGTTGGAGA
This sequence comes from Dugong dugon, assembly GCA_030035585.1. Taxonomy (NCBI): domain Eukaryota; kingdom Metazoa; phylum Chordata; class Mammalia; order Sirenia; family Dugongidae; genus Dugong; species Dugong dugon. The sequence continues at coordinate 24,543,962 of CM057476.1, read as the reverse complement.
AGAGGCTGTTTTCGGCTTATTATTAATGCATGAAAATGTTTTAACCCTTTGAAAAGGCTGCTAATAAATTTACAGAAAGATTTACAAGGCCAGTTTTGGCCCTCTGAGGAGGTACATGCCCTAGAAATTCCAACCTGTGTTAAAGAGGTATGTGCCTGACGAAGCAAGATGGAGATGTGCTGAAAACCAACAACTAGGAAAGTTTTAGCGACTTGATAAGTACTATCTTTCTCGGTACTTCTTAGAAGGTGTGCTGCCCATTTAGAGCAAACACATCAACAAATGGCACATCTGATGTTTAGCAGAAATACATTTATTCCAGCGTATGTTCTGGCCTGATTAAGGAAAGTTAACAGTGTTCTTTTCCAGCCTTTCTAGACTTTTCCTAGACCTGGGACAAATATGCTTCTGGAGAAAGTAGGAGGGAGGAAAGCAAATGCAAACATCGTAATGCTAATTTCCAAGATTTATGGTATTCTGTGTCTACTATTTCTCCAAGGCGGTGATGAACAAAAGCCTTTTCCCAGCAGTGGCTGCAACAATGGGCTCAGGCATAACAATGATTGTGAGGATGGCGCAGGACCAGGCAGTATTTCTTTCTGTTGTACGTAGGGTCGCTATGAGTCGGAACCAATTGGACAGCACCTAACAACAAGAAGCATGCTTATCCAGCATGCTCAGGCTACCTGAGCTCTAAAGTTTGGGGATGTGGGAGAACTGGTATGTACACACACATACAAGCAATGTTTTATACAAGGTTTTCGTGTTTGGCCAGAATGTCTTGATTGTCTATAAGGCTGAGGGTCAAGGGAGGTGTGGCTTAGTAATCCACTTAACTGCTTTACCGTCTGATTAAATTTTTCAGAGCTCTAATCTTATTTTACAGGAAACAAAAAATTTACAGTTATTAAGAGGCACAATAATATCTTTCGTCCAGCCATTTCTATAGTATTTTATGCTTTGTGATTAACACATATAATGAATACAAGGACTGAATCGTCCTGGTGACAAATTCTTATCTCCTCTATTTTTTAATTCTCACACAGCCAACTACTTCTATTGGTGCTTAATGACCAAAGAGTCATTCTACAGAACCTGGCACAATGTCAAGTACACAACCCAAGGAACTGAGCAAAATGCCACATAATCAACATTTTCTCTAAGGGAAGTGAGCTGGATGGAGGAGAAGCTAAGGCCACAGGGTGTTAACTCTTAGGAAGACAAACAGAAGTTGCTGGTTCTGTTTAACAGTAGTATTCCAGAAAAGATGTTTGTGAATTCTTAGTAACTTCTCTTGTATTTTAGTAATCTCTTTTATATTTTGGTTACATTAGGGGAAAAATTACAGTAAATTTAAATATAATTGTTTTTCCTGTTTTATATCTTCAAAGAGTAGACTTACTTAAGACCTGAGGAACTGAACTTCTGAAAAGATGCAAAGGATTTAAAAAATAATAATAAAGGAAGTTTCTAAAACATCACTACTGTATATGGTAAACAAGAACTTTCCAGAATAGGGAGATTGGACCAGGTGTCTTCTAAGGTCCCTTTCACCAAGAATATTCCATGACTCTTAAGGCGATATTTCACTTCATGACACATATAAGCAGTAATTACTTTCAGGAAACAGTCCCAACTTCCAAATTTAAGGCCAGTGCTTTTCTACGTCTGCCCTGCAGGGACCAGAGGCCAACAACATGTGCTGGAAATTAACCTGCAAATTAAAATGAGCTCTTCAAGAGGTTCCTAAACTACCACCTTAAACACTGAAGGTATAACAAGAATTGCTTCTCATGTAAGGCAGAAGGTACAGTTTCTACAAGTCACTTAAGAACTAGGCAACAGAGTGTTTCTTGCATAGAATTTCTTCAGATCATGTTTCATTATTCATTAAACTTGGAGCCGAATCCTTTCTGAGCTACTGCAGCCTAGAGGAATCTGTTCCAAGCTCCCAGCTGCAATTTATGACTGTTATCCTTGCTCCCTTGTCCTCCTTGCAATGGTATACCATATCCGCCTTCAAGATGTGGGAGTTTCACTCTACCCTTCTCCCACTGTGAAAAATTGGTGATAATCATGGGGAAGAAAAATAACAATTGTTAAATAATATGGCTCTAAACTGAAAACTAAAAAAGAGGTCACTTTCACTCTCATAATCGTGTCTATTGTTTATTGACTTTTATATTATTAAAGAGCTGAGAAAAGTGCATCCCCCAGAATCTAAGAAATTCTGTGGAGAAGTCTTCTAATTCAACCTCCTTCAACTCCTTCAGCAGGAGCCCTTCAGCACACAGCTGAGCACTTTCAGCAACAGAAAACTCACCTTCCACAGGCAGATCATTGTATCTTGAGACTATTCTGTTTGAAAGTTCTCCTTTATAAAACAAATAAGCCAAAATATGTCCCTGCTATTTCCAGCAAATGGTCCCTACCCGTTTTTTTAAAGATATAATTCATATACCATAAAATTCACTCCTTTCACTCCTTTTTTAAGATAATGCAGAACAAAGCTAATTCCTCTCCCACATGACAATCCTTCAAATACTTGAGGCTGATATATATGCCACCTCCTCCTACTAAACATATCCATTACCTTTAGTCATTCCTCAGTTGAAAGAGTTTAAAGGTGACCCCTGTCATCCACTATCTTGGCTGTGGCTATCCTGAACATACTCTGGGTTATCTATATTCATATTAAAGTTACTTATATTTTATCACAAATATGCTAAAATAATGAATAAAAATAAATGATGGAACTCAAGTAAACATTTCATTGAGAAGGAACATAGACTGTATTCATGTGAGAGAGAACAGAAAATTGTGAATTCTAAGTACCCAACCCATTGCCGTCCAGTTGATTCCAACTCATAGGGACGCTACAGGACAGAGTAGAACTGCCCCATAGGGTTTCCAAGGCTGTAAATCTTTACAGAAACAGATTATCACATCTTTCTCCTGTGGAGCGGATGGCAGGTTCAAACTGCCAACCTTTCCGTTAGCAGCTGAGTGCTTTAACCACTGTACCACAAGGTCTCCTAGAACTTCTTAAAGAGAGCAGGGAATTGTGAATTCTAAGCACAGACCTTAGTAATCAACAGAAGATGCCTGGGTTCAGAAAGAATGAGATCATTTAAAAAGTAGGTTGGGAGGAACCCAAAGAGGATAAAGCAGTATGGAGATCACAAAACTGGTATTTAGTGAGATGCAATCAGAAAGGTACTTCAAATGAAAGTTTAGGATATGCTTGTGTAAATGAAAAGATCCAATGCCTAGAAATAGAGAAAAGTAGTAATCTAGTGAACTAGCAAATAAGGTGAACAGATTGAGTAGAATTCTTTATTTTGCAACCTTTTCAAAACAAACAAAAAAAAATCCTTAACAATGTTAAATTCAATATACAATTTTCTCATTATTAATTCTCCTCAATCAGAATAAAACTTTTTTTTAAGAACCAAAGATAACCTGAACAACTGTCTCAAAAACAATAGTATGAGCAAGGGCTAGAAGGCAGAAGGGGACAGGAAAGCTGATGATAGGAAACCCAAGGTTGAGTAAGGACAGTGTTGATGTGTTGTGGGGTTGTTAACCATTGTCATAGGGCAACATGTGTACTGTTTAATGAGAAACTATTTTGTTCTGTAAACCTTCATCTAAAGTGAGAATAGCAGCACAACTGGAAGAGTGTAGTCGATATCACTGAACTGTACATGTAGAAATTTTTGAAATGTTGTATCTTTGGCTATGCATATTTTCACCAAAAAAAAAAACGGTCAAGAAGGGAGAGGGTTGACATGTCATGGGGTTGTTAACCAATGTCAGAAAACAAATGTGTACTACTGTTTAATGAGAAACTATTTGTTCTGTAAACCTTCACCTGATACCATAAAAATAAAAAAAAATAATGAGTATGGTATGGATAACATTTAAGTTTTATTCAATTTATTTTCAAGTTTGCAAAAAAAAAAAAAAGACGGATTAAATGCTCTTGCTTTACAGGTAAATTTTTTAATATTCTGATGAAAATTTGTTCAGTAGATGTTAGCTTTTTTAACATACTCAGCTATACTCTAGATCAAATTCTTCTAACAGATTTTAGATAAAAATATTACATTTTCATGATGTTTTGTCACCCTAAAAATTCCTCTCAAATCCAGCTGCAGAGTCAATGACAGCAACACTTGCAGATCTTAGCTATCTGGAGTCAGGAAAAGCAATTGTACACTTGTTCAACTCTTAAGAGATGGCATTTCCACTCACAATACAGCCATATTTACCATATTTAGTAATCTAAAAGCAAGTTTCTTCCCATAGTCCATTCCTAAAACATAGTCCTGGAAAAGAATTTTGATACAGAAAATCATTCTTCTCCATTCTCAGAAATTCAAAAAGAGGTTCTGTGAAGGACTGTGCCCCTCCTGAAAGAGTTCATTAGAAAGCAATGCTTATAAGATAGCCCCATGTTCCTTGACAACTAAACAAGAACTATAACCATTCCAAAAAGCCACAGAATTAAATAACTGCTGCAGAAAGTACTAGTTTCACAGCAACAGTTATAATGTCAGTTTAATGGCCTTCACTATTGATGATCTGCATGGTTGCAAAGGCAGTGAAAACAGTGCTCCAAAAAACATAGTTCCAATCACTGTACACCTAGCAGTATGCAAGCAGAAACAAATGTAACACCTGGATCATTTACATTTTCCTTACAACAGATATGAGAAATAACCAAAACCAAAATTTTGTGTTGCCAGTCTGAGATCTGGTATACAGAATCATAACACATAGATCTCTAGGATTCTGCTCTCCAAAAATTCTAAACTTGGCTGGAGTTTCATAAAATAAATACCCTACATCAATGTTATGTCAATGTATTCAAATATTTTAAAGTATTATCATTTCAAAGAATAGGAATAGTACAGTAGCACAGAAGTTATAAGCAGAGAAGAGCAAGGCAAGTTCTCTAATTAGGCTGACAAGTCACTGACCCTTATCCCCTGTTATAGTTGAAGACGGGAGCTAGGAGAATATAGTAAGTTCTCCAAAATATATGCCTCCAGACATCTAAAGATCTGTCATATAGATGAATTAAGGATGTGCCAGGTGGTCAGAATCAACATCTTATTCCAGCCCTTGTTACTTGATTAGAACTACTGCAAACTCCCTTAGCTTGCTTAGCAGGTCTTCCTGTTACCTCTTCTCTACGAGAAACAGAAACAGAGGAGGTGGAGGGGGAGAGAAAGAGCAAGAGGGGAGACAGAATTATGGTCCTCTGCTAGGTTTAGAAAACGTCTGTGGACTCTTTGCTGTCTCCTAGACAAAACCAAAACTCCTTAGCCTTTGCATACAAGGCCTTCACAATATGACCCAATCTATCCTTCTGGCCTTACCTCCTTACAACTTCCCACCAAATACACTAAGATCCTGCCACAGTGATTTTCTCCACCAGCCAGATATGCCAGGTGTTTTCATAGTTCTGAGCCTGATATACCCTTCCTTCGCCTGACAATATGTTACTTCTCCTCTAGAGCTAGCTCTGCTCTCAAAGTTTGCTACTCTCCAGTTTTTCTGCTCCTTTCATAGGTTTGGTATATACTGTGTTTTTCCATAATTTTTTCTTTGTGTGATGAGCTGTGGTGATGGTTGGAGATCAAAGTAGGCAGGGAATGGAGCATGTAGGCTGCAAGTAGAGAGGAGTGAAAAATAGAGGGACAGAAGAATCCTAAAGACAAATTTCTCCATTTAAGATATTTTATCTAAATTCTTGGTTGTCACTTCATTTAAAGTACAAAAAAAAAAAAAAAAAGGAATTATCTACGTGAAATCAAATTGACAACAGCAACTCAAAAGGTTTGATGTGAAGCCTAGGGGGCAGTGAGTTGAAGATAATGGTGATGGAATAATCTGGAAAAGGATAGTGAGAATAGCAGCACAACTGGAAGAACGTAATTGATGTCACTGAATTGTACATGTAGAAATTTTTGAAATGGTGTGTCTTTAGCTATGTATATTTTCATCAAAAAAGAAAAAAGGTCCTCCAAGGTCGAGAAGGGACAGTTTTGACATGTTGTGGGTCTGTTAACCAATGTCATAAAACAATATGCATACTGACTGTGTAATGAGAAACTATTTGTTCTATAAACCTTCCCCTAAAGTACAATTTAAAAAAAATTAAATTCTTGGTTGTCAGCTTTAAAAAACAAACAACTCATCTCACTTGCTGCATTATTTAGACCTCCAGTGCCTTAAGAGCACACCCAGGTGGTCTTCTATGAAGAATTCGGGCACCAACACGGTTAAGACTCCTTTTAAGATCAGACTGTTTCTAGTCATCTGATGTATTATTGAAAAACAATGTGAATTGGATTTTATTTTCATGAAATACTGAGAGATGAAACCTTAAATGTTGCAGTGAACTCTGGTACTTATACCAGTACCAGAAGCAGCCTGGAAGGCAGCCACAGGGGTTAAAGAGAATCAACTTCATTATAAGAAAACTTATTTTAAATTTATGGTTCGGAAAGAATGTCCTGTACTTCAAAATACCCTGTCAAAATTATTTAGAATGCTAAAGAAACAAATCCATGTTTTTAGAAATTTTTAATTTAAGGTTGATAGTTCACAACAACAAGTGAGTAACTTTCCCCCAGCATTCCTATGAGCTGTGGTCCACATCACTTACGATGACACTGATAGCGAAATAAACAGAGAACTGCTTGCTTCTGTTTGTTCAGAAGCAAAGTACAATGACAGCCAAATGATGTAAAACCCAACAGAGGTGGAAAGCTATGTTATCTTTAAGCTTTGAAGTGGGTATTACAAACAATGGGAAGAAGAATAAACTACTAATTCAAATTCAGAAACATTTAATTTAATTCACTAAGAAATCTAGGCACATGTCAATGCTTAGATGAGCTTAAATATTCTTGTTTTTACCTGTTTCTGTCTGTATGTCAATCATTAATATGTCACATCATCATCTAACGATGTGTGCTGTGAAAGGGGCTTAATTCCTCTTCTAAGTAAAATGAACTGGCTTGATCTTCTTTGGTTGGAATTCACACCAGGAAATGACCTTTCAGAAACAAACACCCTGCACAGATGCAGTCCAGCTCTCTAGAGAGCAATAGTAAATCTGAGGTTGATCAGACTGTAACTGGGGAGTGCCTGCAGGAAGGAATATTTGAAACATCTGGGATGCTAACTGCAACCCTCTAAAATCATGGAAGGTAACAGAGAGTGTGAGGAGAGACCAATGTTATGTTCTAGGGAGATGGTCCTTGGGAGGATTGCGAAATCTATCCTGAGTTGAAAATTGCAGCACAGCTGGTCTACAATGCTTTAAAAACATTCTAACAGGAGATAAGCGACCCAAAGGCACGTGCTTCGGAGATGAAGGGACAATACAATCAGGGAGGAACAGGAAAGAGCATCTCAAAAGCCAAAGTTTGTTTGTCCAAATGCTTATATTACTGGGCCAAGAGAACTGAAGAAGGTAGGACAGGACAGGTACGTAATGTAAGCCAATTCCTGAGGGAGGAAAAGTAAATACACAATGATCTAAGCACCAAAAGTGGAGCAAATTCTGCTAATTAGCCGATGAACTAACAATCTATTTATAGTTCAAGCAATTCCCAATTTTGTATAAAAACTCCACGAAATAGTTTTGAGATAAATGGAGTAATCAACAAAAATCGGTACAATATTTACAACTTTAAAAAAAACATGTGATCAGGTTGGACAGACTTGATCGATTTATTTTTAGTATTTTAACTGCATAATTTGTTGAATTATGGCAAAACCAATGATACTGTATTCTAGTAAAATATCTGAGACAGGTTCTCAGAGTCTAATTCACAAGCTTAATTAAAATTGGCCTAATATGAACACTGCCAGATGGATTGAAAAGTGGCTCTCAGATCACATAGGAAAATGATAAATGAAAATATGTCAAACAGGAGGAGGGGGTCTGCTGTATGTTGCCAGGGTTGGTACTGGGGCTGAGCTTAATTAACATATTTGTTAAATGGCAAGAGAGAAAAAAGACAGTATCAGATAAATGGAATTCACCTGAGATAAATAAGAGACATTTCAAACAAAGAAGCAATTATAGAGAAGTGAAGACTATCCTTTGGAGGCATGCAGGTAAACAATTATACTTTTAATTAGAAAAAATATATATGGTGCAGCTTTAAAGGGAAAATCTAAATATCATTTTAGAATGAAACATACATTCAAAGTGACTCTAGAACTATGGTGAAATTGCTTGTACGTGGAAATTGGTAAAAAGTTTAAATACAGATCTACTTATAAAAGACCATAGCAACCAAAAGGTAAATATGATTTGAAACTCTCTTTTAGAGATATGATAATAACGCATTCCTTTAGTTTCTCAAATGCCTTCACATATATTATCCTTTGAGATCCTCACAACAGTCCTCTCAAAGGCAAGTTTCCTTATCCAATTTTACAAATAAAAATCCTGAGTCTCTGAATGGGTACATAATGTGCCAATGATCACACAGCTAGGAGGACACAGAAGAACTGCAGCAAACCTAAATTTGCTGGCTTCCATCCCAATGAAAGGAAAGGGATCACAAAACTGGAAAAAAGCTTAAGCTACTACAGTTGTAAATCTTCCCTCAATGCTTTATCAAGCATTTCCACTTCTCAAAATGGGCAGAATCCAAATAACAATGCAACTTATTAATAGGGCCAAATTAATGTCATAACTTTTAAAAACACCAAATGTATATATTTTCCACATTTTGCAACCTTCAATAAAAAATCCAAGGATGTATATATCTATAAAAGGCACAGAATTCTGGAAAAGTCCTTGAGTAAGTAGAAGAACTGAAGCATTCTTTTAAAGAGGCTCCAACATTTCAAGAAGAAAATTCAAATATTCCTAAACAGCCTACTAACTCTGAAAGCACATGCTATAAAAATTACTTGATTTTTCTTTATGCAAGTACATTGAGCTTTAAAAAACACACTGGAGAAACCCATCTCAGTAACTATAAGGAGTATATTCAATAGTCCTAGTCTCCACGTCTGGTTCCATTAATTGCAGTGTAGTAGATCTCACTATTCTAAGCATTAATTTTTTTTCCTTTACCCTTTGAAAGATACTCTCTTATCAAAAATATTTTTCATACCATACACAAAAACCAATTCAAAATGGATCAAGGACCTAAATGTGAAAACTAAAACCAAAAAATTCTTAGAAGAAAAAATAGGGGTGTGGTTACAGGGTGTAGTTTTTAGAGATGGCCTAACAAAATCAGGAGCAGCAAAGGACAAAATAGATAAATGGGACCTCAGAAAAGTTAAATACTTTTGTTCATCAAAGGACTACCCAGAGATTGGGAAAAAAAAATTGGGAAACACATGCCCAGTAAGGGTCTAATATCTAAAATATATAAAATACTTCTACAACTTAAGACAAAAATCCCAAAACAAAATAGGAAAATGACTTGGACAGACATTCCACTAAAGATATTCAAATGACCAACACATGAAAAGATGCTCAAAGTCATTAGCTGTTCCAAAACAAAAACCAAACTCACTGCCATTGAGTCGATTCTAACTGATTGTGACTTGTACAACCCTATATGACAGAGTAGAACTGCCCCATGGGGTTTCCAAGGTTGTAAATCTTCACAGAAGCAGACTGCCACATCTTCCTCCAGCAGAATGGCTGGTGGGTTCAAACCACTGACTTTTCAGTTAGCAGCCGAGTGCTTAACCACCAGGGCTCCTTATGAGCTATGAAACCCAAAAACCCATTGACATCGAGTCGATTCTGACTCATACTGACTCTATAAGACAGAGCAGAACTGCCCCATAGGGTTTCCAAGGAGCAGCTGGTGGATTCAAACTGCCAACCTTTTGATTAGCAGCCAGTGTCTTAACCAGTGTACCACCAGGGCTCTACTTATTAGCTATTAGGGGCAACGGCAATGATCAAGAAATCAGAAAACAACAATGTTGGTGAGGTCATGGAGAAACTGGAACCCTCATGCATTGCTGGTGGGAATGTAAAATGGTACAGCCACCGTGGAAAACAGTTTGGTGGTTCCTCAAAAAGTTGAACACAGAGCTATCATTTGACCCTGCAATGGCAGCCTTAAGTATATACTCACAAGTGAAGGCAGGAATGCAAACAAAAACCTACACTGTACACCAATGTTTGCTGCAGCACTTTTCATAATAGCCAAGATGTGGAAACAACAAAAATTTCCATCAACATGGAAAAACACTAAATAGACAATAGATATGTGGTAACTCTGGTGAAGGGTAAGACAGTACACAATACTGGGGAAGCCAGCACAACCTGTACAACACAAGGTCACAGAAGCTCCAGAGACACATTCAAACTCCCTGCGGGACCAAATTGCTGGGCTGAGGGCTGTGGGGACCATGGTCTCGGGGAACATCTAGCTCAACTGGTGTAACATAGTTTATAAAGAAAATGTTCTACATTCTACTCTGGGGAGCAGCATTTGGGGTTGTAAAAGCCTGTGAGTGGCTACCTAAGATACTCCACTGGGCTCACCCGTTTGGGAGCAAGGGAGAATGAGGACAATCTAAAATACAAGGGAAAGATTAGTCCAAAGGACTAATGGACCACAACTACCACAACATCCACCAGACTGAGTCCAGTACAACTAGAGGGTGCCCAGCTACCACCACTGACTGCTTTGACACAGATCACAACAGAGGGTTCTGGACAGAGCTGGAGAAGGATGTAGAACATAATTCTAACTTGCAAAAAAAAAAAAGACCAGATTTACTGGCCCTAAAGCAGACTGGAGAAACCCCAAGAGTGTGGCCCCCAGACACTCTTTTAGCTCAGTAATGAATTCACTCCTGAGGTTCACCCTTCAGCCAAAGATTAGACAGTCCCATAAAACAAAACAAGACTAAAGGGGTACACCAGTCCAGGGGCGAGGACTAGAAGGCAGGAGGGGACAGGAAAGCTGGTAATAGGGAACCCAAGGTTGAGAATGGAGAGTATTGATATGTCGTTGGGTTGTTAACCAATGTCATAAAACAATATGTGTATTAACTGTTTAATAAGAAGCTAGTTTGTTCTGTAAACCTTCATCTAAAGTACAATAAAAAAAATTCTATTAACAGATGAATGGATAAAAATGGGGTATTATACACACAATGGAATACTACTTAGCCATACAGAGAAATGAAGTCCTGATGCACGCCACAACATGGATGAACCTTGAAAACATTGTGCTGACTGAAATAAGTCAGTCGCAAATGGACAAATACTGTATGATCTCACTTCTATGAAATAATATATAGAAATCAAAGATTATTAACGGTTACCAGAGGTGAGAGGGAGGGGGAAAGGGGAATTTTTTGCTTAGGGGGCAGTGAGTTTATGTTAATGGTGGTGGAGTAATTTGATAAAGGACAGTAAGAACGGTTGCATGACTTAACGAATGTATCAATGTCACCGAATTGTAAATGTAGAAATTGTTGAACTGGTGTATGTCTTCTTGTGTATATTTTCACCACAAATAAAAATATATATTTATAAACTCAGAGGCTATTAAAGGAAAATATCATACCCAGTCACAATTTACTATAGAATTCTGAACTCTCAGCAGGCACTGTCCTTGCATGTGTCAGTCTGAAATGCTGGAAATCATGAGAATATCATGTGGTCATTACAAACTGAATATAACCCCCTAGCTCCACCCCCAAAGAAGTTTTACTTTGCTGGAGACATACCAGAGGAAGATTTGCCAGGCTGTAAAACAGAACTTTTTTGTTGTTGTTGTTATACTGCTGGAAATACTCTTTTCTTACGTCCATCAATCTCACGGCTTCAATAAAACATGACATGTTAGGGTGAGTTCCACCAACATGGCTTGGCTCAGTTTCATCACTCCAAGGTTTTAGGTTACCCCTACCAAAACTCATGAGCCATTTGGGAAGGCGCAGCACACAACACTGAAACGAAAGCCTGGATGAGATAGTAACATGCTCTGCAAAGAGAGCTGGGAATATTTAAAACAAATAGGAAGAGTGCAGTTAAAGGAAAGATTTAGAACTTCTGTGATAAAACTTCATTACATTCACTTAATCAACAAATATTCACTAAGTACCTTCTCTCTATATAAAGAACACATTCATAGAAAATGGTACACCCATACCACAGCCATAATATTAGTAACATTCCATAAAACAATTTTTCAAAGGAGTTTCTTTAAATAGTCATTTTTTCCCCCAGTTTGGACAAAGTTCAGAAACAGACATTTGTCTGCACAATTCCAATGAGAACTACCTTATGCTGACATGGACTTTAGAAAAAAGAATGAAATCACTGTGTCCTATGTTGGACAGGCATTCTAAAAAGGCAGATAACATATGCTGACTTAGCTGAGTCAGGAATCTACAAGATTTAAATTCTATCTGCCCACCAAGCACTGTGGCAGTCATGTTCTCATAGTTACATTACCAAGACATATGCACATGCATTTTCATTACATGACTAAGTTACAATACCCAAGTCAAGATTCCTGACAGAAAAATGGCATGTTGGGTTCCTAATATACATCAGGCAAAGCAATGGAAATCCTAATGACTCTAAGCCTAAAACCGCAAGCCCACTCAAGACACAGATGAGGGCAGCTGATATGAGTTTTAACCCAGGAATCAAAAGCCAGGAATTACTGTGGCTTTGAAAATATTAGCCATCTCTTGCTCTGAATAGTACTAATCTGTGGTTTCTCTAAAGTACAATTAACTTCCTACAGTACTCCCAATCCCTTAAATACAGATCTTTTACCTTTTGTCTGACTGTAACTAAGAAAACCCAATTTTAAACAGCATGCAAGTATAATCTGCAATGGTGGCAATCTCTCCAAATTTGAGCAAAGAAGAATTAAGAGGGAAAACCTTGAGAATACACTAATTGGGCCATTGGAGTCTCTTCTCACTAATTATCCCAGAGTGGCCATTAGCTATGTAACCAAGGAGGAAAGTGTGTCAGACTTCAGTGGAGCTGTGTCTTCAGCATCTTATGGAATGCACCCTAAAGCCACTGTGTAATTAACTGCCAGGAAAACGCTGAGCAAGTAGAATAAAGAAGCTACAACAAATCAAATATACTGCACAGTTCAACCCCCAGTGACAGCAGTTGAACTGCTTAGAACTTGAAAATACTCATCAACATGCGTTCCCTTTTCCAAATCTCTAGAAAATAGATTTTTGATTGAATGAAGAAGCAAAAATACAAGCTACAAAAGAGGCTTAAAACTATAGAAATTCTCAGCAACATGATTAGTTTTATCTGGCTGCCCTTCAAAATCTTGTAGGAACTTAACTATGACTGATAATCAAAGTGAGGACCACAAGGAGCCTGCAGGGCTTTTCTAAAATCTACCAGCATTATATACTGGAGTCAAACACAAGAAGAACAGATTTTTTTGTTTGTTTTATTGTTGTAGTTTAAGTGAAAGTTTACAATTCAAGTTAGTCTCTCATACAAAAATTTATACATACATTGTTATGTGACCCTAATTGCCCTCCCTATACTGTGACAGTAAACTCCTCCTTTCCACCCGATTTCCAGTGTCCAGAAGAACAGCTTTTAAGAGAGCGAGACCCTTAAATGAATTTATTGTGGGGTACTCTCCCATACAATCTAAAGATTTTTCAGTATACTTTTATCTATTTAACAAGTATTTATTGAGCACCTACTATGCACCTAAAGCTAACAACTCCGATCCTACTTTAACATTAAAATTTCAAGGATCAAATAACTAAAACAGACTGAAGTATGTGTATTTGTTTTGTTTGGATTTGGCGAGCTGGGGAATAAGAGGAGAAAACGTTGTATTTTATGTGAGTAATAAAAGCTCATGTGGAAGGTGATCTTCCAAACCTGGCTGGACAGAATCACAGAGAGCTTGTAAAATCAGAATCCTGAGCCCTACCCAAGACGTGCTGAGACAGACTCTAGGAGCAGAGTCCAGAAATATGTATTTTTTAAATTCCCTAGGCCTAGATGATTATGACCATCCAGGTTCAGGAGTTGTCACTCTATTGAATCTTTTGTCCCTCTTAAAAACTAAGAAGCTAAAACACCTTTATTAAACATGGAATCATAATCAAGAATTCTGTATAACTACCTAAAACCATACTTTCTCATTGGGTCAAAATTTTCCTCTTTCAAAATTACTATTCGAAAAAAACAAGTATCATGGTTTTTTATTACTTTTTTCACCCCCTGACCACTTGTTGAAATTCGACCCATCTTTCATGACAAATTACAATGTGTTTCTTTAATGACTCCTTCCTTTCCTGATCCCCTCAACAGGAATTGTGCACTCCTCTGTGTTCCCATGGCACTTTATAATATACTTCCTACATTCTGTCTTATATTACCCTAGGTTGTTTGTGTTAGTCACCTTGATAAGAGGTTAAACTCTTCAATGGATGAAACCTCACCTATTTAATCTCTGCATCTACTCCAGCACCTAATTCGTTGCTCTAAGCAGGTGTTCCAGACATACTTGTTTAATTGAATTAAACTTGTCTGCCCGAAGAGAATTTTGCCTTTTCTTACTGTCTGAGAGCATTATTAAGACACACTGCTGACTTACAACTCTTATTGAAAACATATGGTAATAAACAGCAAATCAGCAGCCTAAATAAGAAAACAACCATCTTCTAAGCATAGTCCACGGGCATTCTGGTTAACTCAGGAACTGAATTATGAGCAAACTGATCATGAAAAAAGAAAATATTTATTATACTTTAGATAAACCTCATGGTCATACTCTAAGTGCAAGATTGTACAGTTTTTCCCTGTTTCATTTCTTCCAAGTAATATAAATATCCAGATAGCTGAGTATTCTATGTTCTCAATTAAGAAAAAAAACCCACTGCTGTCTAGTGATTCAGACTCATAGTGACCCTATAGGACAGAATAGAACTGTCCCACAGGGTTTTCAAGGCTGTAAATCTTTATGGAAGCAGACTGCCACACCTTTCTCCTGTGGAGCAGCTGGTGGGTTCAAACCATCAACCTTCAGTTAGTAGCCGAGTGCTTAATCACTGCACCACTAGGGCTCCTTATTTTCCCAATAGCAACTCTAAAATGAGATCAAGACTCATTGCAATCTCAAGAAAAAGGGTCACAGATGATTATAAATAAAAGGCAACTGTTCTGAAATCCGAATGACTGGATATTAATTTACAGATTTGTTGGAAGTTAAGCATCTGAGTTACTAATCTTATTACCGAAGGCTGATTTATTTCACATTTCGGCCAGTTTGATTCTGAAAAGTTACATCTTTGATTCTTTGACAGCTGCTACTAGTGTTTATACAGCCCCTGTCATCACTCTAGATGACTGCTGATTGACAGGACTAATAGATTTTGTTTTAATTGCAAAAAAAGACAGATGAAAGCTTTTGGCTGGATGACTAAATGCTTGTCGTTTAGTACTAAACTTGCCTGTTTCTCTCCATACTAAAAATCTATTTTTAATTCACTAACCAAGCACAAAAACCAACGCCATTGCTGTCGAGTCAATTCTGACTCACAATTAACTAATAATTGGGGTTGTAGTTAAGAAAAGCATGCGTATAACACAAAAATTTAAGCTTATCTCTTTGGAAAAAAAAATAATTTTTCTAACTTTGATACCAGTTAGAAATTACTAAACACAAACACCAGATGAAAGGTAAGTACTGTCCTGGTAGTTTCTCTTCTCTGCAGCTGCAGTAATTCTCAAAATCACACATTAAAAAACAGCCTTAACTCTTTGACCTTTTAGCTGTCTCTCTTTTTTTCTCCCCAAGCAACTGAAGAAATTTGTTTTTATAGTCACAGAATCAGGAAACATACATTTTTAAACTCTATTTTAGCTGAGACATGCCTGGAAAAGAACATAACTGTCTTCCCTCTTTTTACTATATTTTATGCTTATCGATACATATGCGAATGTATAATTATAGTTTTTATTCAAAGATTATGTATCTTAATTATGACTGGCTTAATATTTTCTTTGCCATTAAAGGAGTATAAATAGAGAGAGACCTTACTCTGCCATAGAACTGCAACCTGCAGAGGCTGGTCTATTCGTGATCAATACCCAAGTAGTCAGAAAGAACACACCATTTCTGGTTTACCTGACAAGGCAATCTACAAAAAATGCCATATGACCTCATATGTGCTTCCATATATTTGAAGCATCTTTCCCACTGTCTTCCTTCCTTTTGGCCTATATCAGCTAATTACAGAAAAGGAGTCTGGCATGTCCCTTTCTGACCCATCCTTACGTGCAGTCAGTTGAAAAGCATGCTCAGCAAGTACTTTGCATTACAAAATTAAACAAAGCTGCAACCCAGGGAAACTGATTTGTCTCAATCTAGGAAAATACAACCAATAAAGTGAGACTTTCACTGATAAAGAACTGTTTTGATTTCAGTTTACATGGTAATTCATTGACTGTGTGAAGAAAAGCACAAATGACAATGTCATCAAAAGAAATAAGAGCACTTACAGAAGAACTGATGAAATTATATGACTGATAAGGCATTTATCAAAATGCCTACAGTTGCTATTTCAAATCAAGAAGTGCTATGATAAATACCTAATCAAAAAATAAAAACAAAAAGAGCAACATATGTAATTGAATATGAACTTTAAATAGATTCAAAGACGATGCTATGGTCTTCCATTGTATTTTTTTTTTTTTTATTCTGCTTTAGATGGAGGTTTACAGAGCAAATTAGTTTCTCATTAAGCAGTCAATACACATAGTTTTTGTGACATCGTTGCCAACCCCATGACATGTCAGCACTCTCCCCTTCTCAGCCTTGGGTTCCCCATTATCAGCTTTCCTGTTCCCTTGTGCCTTCTAGTCCTTGCCCCTGGGTTGGTGTGCCCATTTAGTCTCATTTTGTTTTATGGGCCTGTCTAATCTTTGGCTGAAGGGTGAATCTCAGGAGTGACTTCATTACTAAGTTAAAAGGGTGTCGGGGGGCCATACTGTCGGGGTTTCTCCAGTCTCTGTCAGAGCAGTGTCTGGTCTTTCTTCTATGAGTTAGAATTTTGTTCTACATTTTTCTCCAGCTGTTCGGGACCATCTATTATGATCCCTATCAGAGCAGTTGGTAGTAGTAGCCGGGCACCACCTAGTTTTGCTGGACTCAGTCTGGTGGAGGCTGTGGTAGTTGTGGTCCACTAGTCCTTTGGACTAATCTTTCCCTTTTGTCTTTGGTTTTCTTCATTCTCCCTTGCTCCAGATGGGGTGGGACCAGTACAGTATCTTTGATGGCCGGTCACAAGCTTTTCAGACCCTAGAAGATACTGACCAAAGCAGGATGTAGAACATTTTCTTTATAAACTATGTTATGCCAATTGAGTTAGATGTCCCCAGAGATCATGGTCCCCAGCCCTCAGCCCAGTAATTCAGTCCCTCAGGGAGTTTGGATGTGTCTATGAAGCTTCCATGACCTTGCCTTGATCAAGCTGTGCTGGCTTCCCTAGAATTGTGTACTATCTTACCCTTCACCGAAGTTACCACTTGTCGATTGTCTAGTTAAGTGTTTTTTTCCTTCCCTACCCTCCCTTCCCTTGTAACCATCAAAGATTGTTTCTTTTTGTGTGTACACCTTTTCATGGGTTTTTATAATAATGGTCTTATACACTATTTGTCCTTTTGTGATTGGCTTATTTCATTCAGCATAATGCCCTCCAGATTCATCCATGTCGTGAGATGTTTCATAGATTCATCATTGTTCTTTATCATTGCATAGTATTCCATTGTGTGTATGTACCATAGTTTGTATCCATTCCTCTGTTGATGGCACTTAGGTTGTTTACATCTTTTTGTTATTGTGAATAATACTGCAATGAACATGGGTGTGCATATGTCTATTTGTGTGATGCTCTTATTTCTCTAGGATATATTCCCAGGAGTGGGATTGCTGGATCATATGGTATTTCTATTTCTAGCTTTTTAAGGAAGTGCCATATCAATGGTTGTACAATTTTGCATTCCCACCAGCAGTGCAGAAGAGTTCCAATCTCCCCACAGACTCTCCAACATATGTTATTTTCTGTTTTTTTATTCATGCCAGTAATGTCGGGGTGAGTGTATTTCTTTTAAAATTCCATAAATTATTTTTAAAGGAAAGGAAAGGAATAAATGAATATAAGTATCCTTATTAAGTGATCAAGTAGCCCTGGTGGTGCAGTGTTAAAGCACTCAGCTGTTAACAGAAGATCAGCAGTTCAAACCCACTAGCAACTCTGAGAGAGAAAGTTGTGGCAGTCTGCTTCTATAAAGATTTACAGCCTTGGAAACCCTGTGGAGCAGTTCTACTCTGTCCTATAAGGTCGCTATGAGCAGGAATCAACTGAACGGCAGTGGGTTTGGTTTGGTCTTGGGTTAAGTGATGAGAGCACAAAATGTTACTCAATACATTAGTAATAATAATGTGATGCTCAAAACATGAAAGGAGAGCTGTTTTCCTCTCACTTTGTACTTGAATGGTCTACCTGCCAAACAACTTTGAAGAGCAATACGGGATTCTATATATAGATGGGTTTCGAAGGTTAATGGTCAAAAGTATTTTTTGGTCCCAAATAACTCAACACTGCAAACACTCTGATCCTCACATCTTGTCATTTGTGATTTAAAACATCATATAACTCTAAATTCTACGTAGTCTGCACTTCTTGCTATTCAACAACATTAAATAAGTTAATACTTTTAATTCTTGCCTCTACAAGAAGCTTTAAAGCATTTTAAAAATCAGAAAACAAGCTCTTATTTCATAAACACTATAAGTCTAATTTTTATTTTAAAAATCAATAATATAAAACATGTACAGTTAGCATTACTATTAGCATCATTAACAATTCATAACAATCAATAGATGACACAAATTACAATTTTCTTATTTCTTCACTCAATATAGTGAAAGCAGAGTTTGGTTTTTGTAATGAATAAATTCAGATATTACATACCATCTGTCATGTAAAAGATTATAGATGAACAGTCAAAAATTTAGAAACTGCTGTACATCCCTGACATTCCTAAGATCTCTGGACCATTTTTAATCCCCAAATTTGCAAATGATACTACAGCATATAGCCAAAGTACGACTGAAAATTTCAGGGAGCCCTTTTCAGACCTTCAATGGTTCTAAAAACACTGAACTAATTTATAATGCCATTAAAATAAATTCTGCCAGCAAATAAACTCTAAAATCCATTAAGTATCTAGGGTCGCTATGAGTCAGAATTGACTCAGTGGCAACAGGTTTGGTTTTAGCGTCATTACAGTAGCTACATTAACCATGTACTTACCTGTCTGTGCAAAACCAAACACAAGTGCTGATGACTCTGTAGTACATAGGCCATTATAATGAAAGGAGGATGGTGGGCAATGCACAGCAGGGCCAAGTCAGATAGCAATAACCTACATGTGGGTATATTTATAAAGGGTTTGATATGTGGCTGCTGGGTAGCCAGATATGCTCACTCATGAGCTAAGCAACTCACAGGCGGGCCTCAGAGTGCGCTCTGCGCTTCCCCAAAGTCACACATTTCTGCATCACCCTTTACAATCATTAGAACAATTTAAATCTTGAATGTTACATCTGGAAACACCAAGGTTCTTTGGTATACTTAACTCATGTGAGTTAACCTTATAAAATAACTTGAAAAAATACCTAATGTGGTACTTGCACATAAAAGGATAAAAGAAAATTTGTCCTTCCACTCACTTAACAGATGCTGCATTAAACATTAGGAAATGCTATAAAAACCCAGAGAAATCTATTTTCCTGGTTATTTATCATTTTTGTACTATTTATATCAAGGAATAAATGAAATTAGGTTCTTAAAATTCCTTGTTGCATCGTCAGGGGTCTCTCTCTCTAGTGAATCCCATCTCCTACTAACACCAATTTGTGCCCAACCTGTTCAGGGAGGCTCATCCAAAAGTCTCAGCTTCCCTTCCCTGGTCAGTCCTGACACCAGCTGCTCCACGCAGCCCTTCTCATGCCCAGCACCCGGCCACCAGCTCAGGGTCCGCCTGATTCTCTCTACTTCACACCAGCTGGCCTCACTGCTCCCTTTAGGTCTGATAATTCATTGTGACAACTCATAATGCTGCAAGGAAAGGGCTCTCTTTAATCTAGAAGGAAAAGGATATAAACACAAAGCGGAGAGGTCCAGTAGAAGTCCAAGCGCCAAACTTCCACAGGGGACGTGCTACCCTCTTGAGAACAGAGAACTTCCAATCCAGAAGTTCCACTGAGCCCCTGTCTTTCAAAGCCTTTACTGGCCTCACCACGTGGCCATGGTAAAATACCTCCTAAGGCTTGTGAGGCTTAGTCAGTATCAGCTCCCAGGTGAGTCCTCTTGGGCTAGTCAGCCCTCACTCACTGGCCTTGGGTATGAGCCAGCTCTCAGGAACTAGGACCAAAAGTCAAACTGTTTGCTTCAAGAAGGCTCCACATCTCACAATTGCCCGTTACACTTTGTTGTTGCTGTTAGCTGCTGCTGCTGAGTCAATCCCGATTCATGGTGACCCCATACACTCCCACGATATCAAAGCTTTTGCATGTTAACAAATGTATTCTACTGTTTCACACGTTCCTGCCTTTGCCTGTAGTGATGCCCTGCCTGAAATGAAGCCCTCTACCCCTGTCCACAGGAGTCCCTGGTTGGTGCAAATGATTAACATGCTCAGCTGCTAACAGAAAGGTTAGTGGTAGTTCGAGTCTGCCCCAGAAGAAAAGTCTGGCAGTCGACTCCCAAAAAATCAGCCATTGAAAACCCTATGGACAACCTGTGAATTGGGAGAAAATTTTGGGAAACAATGTATCTACCCAGTAAGGGTCTAATCCAAAATATACATATTTTTAAAACTTCTGCAACTTAAAAAAAGAGACCAAAAAAAAAATCAAAAAATGGGAAAAGGAAGTGAACAGACATTTCACTAAAGAGGATATTCAGATGGCCAACAAGCACATAAAAAGATGCTCAATCTCAATAGCCATTAAGGAGATGCAAATCAAAACTACAATGAGATATTGCCTCACCCCTACTAAAGTGGCAATGATCAAAAACTGTAAAACAACAGGTGTTGGCGGGGCTGTGGAGAAACTGGAACCCTCATCCACTGCTGGTGGGAATGTAAAATGGTACCGCCACTGTGGAAAACAGTTTGGCGGTTCCTCAAAAAGTGGAACATACAACTACCATAGGATCCAGAAATCCCAATCCTAAGTATATACCCAGAAGAAGTAAAAGCAGGAACGGAAACGGAAACCTGTATTCCAATGTTTGTTGCAGCACTTTTCACAATAGCCAAAAGGTAGAAACAGCAAAATGTCCATCAATAGATGAATGGATAAACAAAATGTGTTATGTCCACACAATGGAATATCACTCAGCCACAAAGAGAAATGAAGTCCTGATGATGTCACATGGATGAACCTTAAAAATATATAGAAATCAAAGATTATTAGTGGTTATCAGGAGTGGGAGGGAAGGGGAAAGGGGAGTTTTTGCTCAGAGAGCATTAAGTTTATGTTAATGTTGGTGGAATGATTTGGTAAAGGATAATGATAATGGTTGTACAACATGAAGAACGTAATCGATGTCACCGAATTATACATGTAGAAATTGTTGAATTGGTGAATGCTTTGTTGTGTATATTTTCACTACAAGAAAAAAAGAAAACTGTATGGAGAACAGTTCTATTCTGACACACATGGGGTCTCCATGTGTCAGAATCGACTCAATGGCAGCTTGTTATCTCTGTCCACAGAGCAAACTCCCACACTTCCTTCAAGTATGGGAAACCTTCTCTACTTCCCTAGTGTTCCCTTCTGGGTGTTCCCATGGTTTGTAGTACATACTGCCATTAGAATACTTAAAACACTGTATTATAACTGAATATCAGTACATGCTTCCCAACTATACACTGGCAGGATCATGCCCTTTTAGAACCTTTTGAAGATAATCTCTTTATTCAGCCCACAGTATAAGTCTGACAACAAGTTCCTTTGAATATGTTGTTGTTAGTTCCGTCAACTTGGCTCCAACTCGTGCCAATCTTATGTATAACAGAACAAAACTGTGCCTTTGAATACAGTCCCAGGTAAAAGCATCTAGTACCTAATTCTGTGTTTGCGCCATAGCCGTTTCCAGTAAAGTTCTTTCTCACCACTTGGCTTTGATATGAGGTCACTTCTCACTTCTGGGCCTCACCATATAACCGCATTTAGTCAAACATTTAGATCTTTGCTAATTTCCAGTTAGCTCCTATCCATATGTTCCCCTTTCACAAACCTCCTGGATTAGATCAGTTCAGAATGGCTCCTGGCAGCTGTCTGCCATTCAATTTTGCTACCACTAAAGCATGTGAATATTTCATTGTTTAGGCGTTGTAGAGACTCTCAGCAAACATTTACTCTGGGTTCTTGGATTAGAAGAACATTTGCGGTAGGCAAAAGGTAAATAATAAACCACAATGCTACTCAACCGGTGACCTAAAAGCCTTTTGACATCTGACTCTATTGCTTACTAAATCATTGTGCATATAAACAAAGATTCAATCCTTTGTTTCTACTGCAAATTATATTTCTAGAACACAGTTCTTCAGTATTTGGTTTATTTAAAATAAGCTAAACTAAGGTACAATAATTCAGTGGCTTACAAACTAACATAAAAAGTATCAGATATGAATTCATCTGTCACTAACTTACTAAACACAGCTGGATGAGTCACTGAATATAAGCTGTCAGAACTCTGGTTTCCTCCACTATAAACCTACTATACAAGTTTCAATTATAACGGACGAGTACCTATGACTCTTCAGTTCTGTATGTCAGAAACAAACACAAATTCAACATACTGAAAAACACTTGCTGAATGCCTTTTACAAGTCAGGCACAAAGCTGGGCACATGGGAGATGATGAATAAGAGCCCATCACTGCCATTCAGGGGTTTGGAAGGAACCAGTACAAACAAGCAATAAGCAGTACACGGTTAGTTCCCTTAAGACAGGGATGGAGTCTTAGATTTATCAGACCCCTTCCTGGTATACCGAATGCCTGTAACGAATACATGTTGAATGAATGAATTAATCAAGTTGTTGATCAATTGATTAAAGTGCAATACTTGCTGTAACAAGGGATTAATTCCAACTTGCTGGGTCTAGGACAGCCTTATGGAAAGGGGGACTTGAGCAAGGCCTTGAAGAATGAGTTCAAGTTGGACAAGTTGAGATGGGATGGGGGACTCCAAAGACAAAAGAAAGGGAAACTCTTCCTCACAAAAA
Organism: Dugong dugon; assembly: GCA_030035585.1. Lineage (NCBI taxonomy): Eukaryota > Metazoa > Chordata > Mammalia > Sirenia > Dugongidae > Dugong > Dugong dugon. The sequence continues at coordinate 24,520,620 of CM057476.1, read as the reverse complement.
CACAGCAGACTCGCTTCCCCCGTGGTCTGTTCACTCTGATAGTGGCTGTTCCCATCACACTGGCACTGAGAGGTGCTTTGCTTCTCTCATCAAAATTCATTAGGCACAGTGTAAATATTTGTTCAATGAATGGCCCAACCTAGGGGGAGTGAAGGAAAACAACAACAAAACCTTACCTTGGTTCCCTTGAGTACAGCTGATGACATTTTCAAAAAGACTTAAAATGCCAAGGTTAACAAAACTAAGAAGAGAACATTTTAAAAAAATAAAATAAAAGTCAGGCTTACATAGTCGGTTTTCTAAATCTATCCCAAGAGTTGGACCAGGCCATTCTAATTCCTAAAATAGCTACATTCTAACCCTAAAGAGTCTCTATAGTGTCCCGAGTTTCTTACTTCCTACCTCCTTAGTCAAACTGCTTTGATGTAGGGGACCACTTGGTGGTCTACCATGGAAGAATGACAATATTTTGACAAGACTTAGTGTGCTTTCCTCCACCCAATTCCTGTTCTTATCTAAATTCTTGGACTTGACAGACTCAAGGGCCCTCCCTGATCTCCCCTCCAATCGAATTTGGAAAATGACCTTTTCTTCTCCCCAGTTGTGGTCTAAAAAAAACCAAACCCACTGCTGTCGAGTGGATTCCGACTCATAGTGACCCCATAGGGTCGGTAAATCTCTACAGAAGCAGACTGCCACATCTTTCTCCTGAAGAGCCTCTGGTGGTTTCGAACTGCTGACCTTTGGTTAGTGGTCAATGGCTTTAACCACTGGGCAACCGGGCTCACCTTAAAGAATAATAGCATCACATAAAAAAAGAGGTACCAAACAAAACTCCACACCTTCCTTTGAGACCTAGAGATGTTCTACCATAGTCCACACTATCACAGGCAGCATCACACTTAGAGCTTCCTTGCATACCCCCTCAAACTTGTCTGCCGTTAAAACAGACAGGAAGGGAAAATATCAACTGTGAAATTTATCAAGGGAACTATGCCCTCTTATCTAACTTTATATTGTTCAAATTTTCAGTCCTTTAATTATAAAGTGAAAACTACAGATAAAATTTTTCAGGAAAAACAGTAGGGAAATGTTTCAAGCATTGTAAAAAATTAAATATGAGGAAATACGTTGGCACTTAGCAGTATTTTCATATCTCTGGGGAAATATTAAATCCAGAAACCTGATAAATGGATTTCACCATGTCACATTTTAATAACATTTTGTACTTTACAAGGTTGTTGTTGTTACATGCCATTAAGGCAGTTCCAACTCACAGCGACCCTATATACAACAGAACGAAACATTGCCCGGTCCTATGCCATCCTCACAATCATTGCTATGCTTGAGCCCACTGTTGCAGCCACTGTGCCAATCTATCTCATTGAGGGTCTTCCTCTTTTTCACTGATATTTTTATCTTTCTGTTGTTACCAATATTTTTCTCTCATGTCCCTCTCTTCTTACGTTCTTCTCATTTTATTCCTGTCTCTTCTTTTTTCTGTTACTTCCTTCTAATTAATTTCAGTCATAAGGAAAGAATATATTTATTTAACTATGTGTATGAATCCTTACATCTCATCCAAAAACAAAGATGTGTTAAGAAAGCAGTTCTCGAAACATATACATTTTGGTGTTATCCATAAAAAGGGGTCATATTTGGCAAATATTTGGTTGAATAAAGGTAAAAAAAAGTTTCTCTTTTCCTCCCTTCCTTGTTTAATTGTAGGACTTCTCAGAACCCTGACTTGCCAGATGAATCTCTAGGAGTGAGACAATGTGAATGCCTCTTGTAAAATTTCTTAACCAGAGAAATTTTTCTTCCTCAGTTAATCATGTGAGATATACTTTCAGAACTACTTCCCTAATTCAAAAAAAAAAAAAAAAAAAAACTAGAAAAAATAAATCAATATAAATATTGAAAAAAAGGAGGGCAAGACAAAACAGAATAAAAAGCTAGAGGGTAGCACTCATTTTTATTAAGAATCTAACCATGAAAACTAATCTAATTAGAGGTTAATATATAGGGAATGCACATTTATCTTCCAAAAGTACTTAAGAGGAAATCAAGCTATGAACAACAAATTGATGCCATGGAAATATAAGTGAAATCGGGATGACAAAACCTTTTAAAATTTGTTTACCTTCGCTACTTTTAAAAATCATACTACTGAAAATGAAGGAATAAATGATGAGAAAGTCTATACTATGGAAATACAAGGTGGTTATTAACCTAGACAACTTCTACACATAGTTCAATGATTAGCTCACCTCACTGCCTCCTTCATCTTTCTCCTGCTTTCCAATGTTTCCACGGCACCTTGTATGTGGAACCATTGTTACACAGTATCGTAATAACTTATTTTCTCATCTGACTTCCTTTCTAGAATGTAAGGTCCCTGAGAATGGGTATCATAGTATATCTGAATCTGCATCCTAAAGGTCTAGCACTTCACAGATTACAAAAGATTGTTTGTGGTTAGTAAATTAATTGGTGCTCTTAAATTCATTAATTACGTAACTCAGCAAACATTCAAAAGGGTAAACTGAAATATCCTAATTTTTGAACTATGGAGTCATTCTTAAGTGTAACTCATTTTTTCCTCCTCATTATGACAAAAACAGCCAGCATCTTGCACATAGTAGGCCCTCAATAGATGCACATTGAGGTGATTATCCAATCAATTAATCCAAGTTTGACTATACGGTTAGCCCTTAGTAGAAAGGGCTGGAGACTTCACAAAAATCACAGAACAGCTCTTGAGTCACTCATGGCTTTTTGTTTCTCACCAGCTATGTCTAATCCTACCTGAAAGCTGCTCTATTCAAGCCATGGCTTCTGATCGCTGCTGAGAAGCGATGGCCGGGGCTACCTTCCTCCCACCAGACCTCAGGCACCGAAGTGTCTCCACAATGCAAAGCACTGCAGTTGGCATAAGGAGAGACAAATAACTAGCACTAAGGCACTAGCCTTGACTCACTCAACCGAAAGGAATTCCAATATGATATGAAGAATAGGTGTCAAACAAAAAAAAAAATTAAGATTTTTTTAAAGCACCCTAGAAGCTATGAAGACTGAAATAATTTCTTTTTGGAGACAATCAGAGACTAACCATGAGTCTTTTCCAAACTTAGCACATTTGTCACCTGCCTAGACAGATGTCCATCATTTCTTTTCTGATATTCTTTCCAATTAATAATATTCTACTATAAACCATTCTTCATACTCCAATTTTCTGTCTAAACCTACACAAGTTACCTTTCCCAGACAGTATAATTAAATACTTAAAAACAAAAAAGTAGTCAGAATTCTGTCTTCTCGAAAATGCCCAGAGACACAGCCTTCCTTTTAAACCACAGCAATTATCCATCAGCCTAAAGGCCATCTAAATTTTAAAATCTGCAGGGAACAACATGAGAGGAGAATGCTCCAAGCATGTGTTAAGGACGTTTTTCATCATGCAGACTGATTTCTTTGTGGGTTTATTCTCCTAGCAGAGATATACTATTCTTTTACAGTTTGTTTAGGATGGGTATATAAGTTCTCTCCAACAAGGGCTCTCTGGTTATGATTTTTTTTTTTTAAAGTGAAAACTGCATTTAACAGAAATTCAAATAGAAGAGTGAATTAAAGGCGTAATTTCAGATGTACTGAAAAGCTGTAATGTCCATTCAAAGTAATGAAGGCACACAGCATTAATCTCCTAAAAAGACTCAAATGCTATGAGTGGAGCAATTCTATTTCTTAGCAGAACAAATTAAGATGATTTCCCTTACAGAAATTGCCATAATTACAAGTAATTATCTTGTACTCTCTAAATTTACCACTATAGCACATTCTGCAAATATCATTCCCTTCAAATACTTTATTTGGAAATACAGGAGGGATTGTTGCTTTCTGAATTGTGCTACGGACCTCAAACTGACTGTTGAACAGTACTACATGATAAGCGTACTAACGGGATGACACTCTCAAGTTGGAACTGCTTGGAATTCCAAATTTATGATATTCCCTTCATCAGGTAACTAATACTACCCAAAGGAGTACAAACAAAATGAGAATGGCAAACATTCAAAGATAATGTTGAGTCAAATGTAGGCTTATGCATGAAACAATGCAGAGAATCATTCTGAAATGCATGGGGCAATCATGAAAACATGTAAACAGCTGCTGTAGTATTTATAAAAATCCTTGCAGAGCCAGATACAATCCCATCACTTACAGCCTACTCAGTTTTTAATTTTCCTTTAATAAGAAAATGTGAGAAAAACCAGTTATTCATTGGGCATTAGTAGGAGAATAAGCATGTGAGACCTAATTTCACCATCTTTGGGGCCAATTACCATCTGGATCTCTGCTAGTATTTGAAGTCTATTTTCCAGTCAAACTAGGAATCCTTACCACCGTAAAAACATGCCCAGAGCTTGTCTTTCCCTACATTCTCCTCACTGCCTGGAATGGCCTCCTCATCTCTGCTTGGTGAAAACTGGCACACTCATCAAGCCTAGCTGAAACACCACTCTACTATGAAGACTCTCTTGATCTCACTCCTACCCCAAACTCCAAACCCTTCCCCTTCTACTCAGCTATGACATCTCCTTTTATTCACTCTCCAAAGAATATTCTTTCTGCCTCTTAGATAATACTGAATATATGCCATCTCACATTTCAGGTATTTGTGCACTTGTCTTATCCTCTCTTCTGGATTCTAAGTTGAGAACTGTATCTTACTCATATTTGCATCTCCTACAGCTCAGCTATAGTAGTGGTTAAGAACTTGGCTGCTAACCAAAAGGCTGGCAGTTTTCATCCACCAGCTGCTCCTTGGAAACCCTAGGGGGCAGTTCTACTCTGTCCTATAAGGTCACTATGAGTTGGAATCAACTCGACGGCAACAGGTTTGGTTTTTTGTTTTTTTAACAGCTATAGTAAATGTTTAATGATTTTTGATAATTTGAAATAAATTTCATTTTTAAAATTATTCCCATTTATAAACATATCATTGAAATAGCCTCTAAAATGGCTACAGAGTCCATTAAAACAATTATGTAGGTTTTAAACTCTGAATAAATATCTTGTTTTATTTAACCAAAAATTATGTATTTTATTATGTTTAAAAATCATCCATGATGAGATTGTAAGCTCTGTGCCTACTAATCTTCCCTATTTGGTCAGTATAAATGTTAAATATACTTGCATATGAAATTACACATAGTCCTAACTTGTAATTTAAGATCTTTCCTTTAACTGGTATCTCTTAAGGTTATAAGTTTTGTTTATATTTAAATTTTCATCTGACGTTATACAGCAGTATATTCCATAGGTTTATAATACTTCGAAAAATAGCATTAGGAATTTTATATCCATTTCTTTTTTTAAAATATTTTATTTTTCATGAAAATATACACAGCATAACAGATTCCCATTCACCAATTTTTACACATAATATTCAGTGACATTGGTTACATTCTTCACATCATGTCAACATCCTCATTATTTCTGTTCCACTTGTTCCATTCCCATTAACTTATTCTCACTGTCTCCCAATCTTCTCATCTATGCTTTAGAGTAACTGTTATCCATTCGGTCTCATATAACTTTTTTCAGTGTAGTACTCAAGGGTGACATTCTTTACTTTTTGAGCTAACCTGTTATTTAGTTAAAAAGTGACATCAGGGGATAGTTTTGATTCATGGTTTAAAGAGTATTTCAGGGCAATGGTCTCAATGGGTCCAGTAAGTCTGAAATTTTTGAAAATTTAAAGTTCTGTTCCACATTTTTTTCCCTTTCTATCAGGATCCACCTATTGTGACCCTGATCAGAAAGTTTGGTGGTAGAAGCCAGCACCATCTAGTTCTTCTGGTCCCAAGGTGGAAAAGGCCGTGGTTCATGGAGACAAACAGTCCTGTAGACCGATTCCTTCTTTGGTCACTTATTCATTCATAATCCAGTGTGAGGCAATGCAAATATATATTATGGATTCACTTTTAAAAATAAAGTCAGAGAGTTCTGATCAAATTAACATGGATAATTTGCCCACAGTTACAGTTATTTACTGGGAACACTGGTTACATAATAGCCCAGGTCTTCTAAATTGTTTTTTTCAAGACCACTGTAAATGGGATAACAAAGTTTATTAAAATTTCTTGAGAACCATAACAAGTAATTAGAACAGTGATAAGTACATTCAGATATGATTTACTTATCAGTGTGGTCTACTTTATATTTGTGTAAACTTTCATGAACTGTGTACTTTTCAGACCAGTTATTCTACCTTTACTGATCTCAAACCAAACCCTGTCGTCAAGTTGATTCCGACTCATAGCAACCTTATAGGACAGAGTAGAACTGCCCCACAGGACTTCCAAGGCTGTAAATCCTTTTGGAAGCAGACTGCCACATCTTTCTCCCACTGAGTGACTGGTGGGTTTGAGCTGCCAACCTTTAGGTTAGCAGTAGAGTGCTTTAACCACTGTGCCACCAGGGCTCCTACCTTTACTGATCCCAAAACCAAACTCAAACCCATTGTTGTCAAGTCAATTCTGACTCAAAGCAACCCTAAACATCAGAGTAGAACTGGCCCATAGGGTTTCCAAGGAGCGACTGGTGGATTCAAACTTCCAAACAGCCTGAGCTCTTGACCATTGCACCACCAGGGCTCTTCCTCCCCTATTCCTGGTCCTTCTGCATCATCTACTCTGATTTAGGGCTGGTCATTCCTTGAAGTCTTGAAGTATGTGAAGTTTGTGATCAAAATCCTCTCACTATCATCCCTTCTAAGTACCTTCTCCTGTCCCCCTAAAACACAGACTCCTTAATGCTGCTTCTTGGCTCCCTACAACAGTGACCCTGCACTCCACCTCAAACCAGGCCTCTCAGTAACTATGACATCAGTGTTTCATAAATCCCTCTGAACCAGCTACATCAACAGGTTATATGGGTCTCATTTCTCAAGGTCTTGCTGGATGATAGACCAGCAAAGCTAACAAGGAATAAACAAATGTTGTTATAATATTAGCATTTTACTACGGATGTTTAAAGCCTTAACACAAAGGAATTGGTGGTTATTTTAGGAACCAAAATAAGTTATAGAAGAGGTGTCTGAAGGCAAATAGATTTCTTAATATCTTCAAAATATATCATCTATATAACTGTCTTTTCTTATAAGCAAGTCCAACCACAGATTCCAAACTAGAAAAGTTGAAGCAGCACAACCCAATGGATACAGCCCTCTCCTTAGAGTACCCAAGTCCAGAGCCAGCCTCTGAATAGCTAGGTGATCCTGAGTATGCCAGTTTACCCTGCTGGTACTCGGCTTCCTGCAAAATTAAATGTCGTTTAAGGTTCCTTTCATTTCTAAAACTAGTCTAAGTTCTATAAATACTGTCTAGCAAAAGCCTAGGCTAAAAGAAAAAAGTTTATTTAAAATAAATAATATTAATGTAAAGAGAACAAAGTTTATTAGTGATTACCAGAAGCACAAGGGAGGGGTTAAAGGTAATGTAAATATTGCATTGATTAAGGGTAGGGCTGCACAGCAGATTATTGTAATTGCTGTCAATAAGTTATACACCTGTAAAAAGTTGAATTGGCAAAAGTTGTGTGATAGGTATATTTACAAATATGACAAAAAAAAGAGTAGCTGCTGAAGCTGCTTATGTACAACCAAAAACCTCAACGGATTTGGTTTCTTGGTTTAGAGGTTTAGGGTCATGATTTCATGGGACATCCCAGTTAATTGGCCTAATAACATGTCTAGTGCTTCTTTTCAACTTCCTGGTTCGTTGCATAGTGCCTGGGGTCTTAAAAGCTTGCAAGAGGCCATCCAAGGTACATTTGGTCTCTATCTGCCTGGAGCAACAGAGGAAGAAGGAGAGTCAGGAATAGGAAGAGGAAATGGAATGTGTGACTAACTGCCTTCATGAACAACTGACTCCTTTTCCATGAGACCAGAAAAAATGGATGGTGCCCGGCTATCATAAAAGAATCCGGATCAAAAGTGGGGATATGCAGAACAGAATTTCAAACTCTCATGGACTCCAGACATCCTGGAGCCATGGAGGTTAGATGAGTCCCTGAAACTACTGCCCTGAGATAATCTTTAAACCTTAAACCAAAAATATCCCCTGAAGTCTTCTTAAAACCAAAGAATAGTTTAACTAGGAAAAATTGTCTGTCTTGAGAATTATACTTTTTCAAGAATTTTCTGTACAAGATCAAATTGACAACAGCAACCAGAAAGATTAAATAGGAAACTAAGGGGGCAGTGAATTTATGTTAATGAAGGAGGAACAGCTCAGAAAAGGAGGGTGAGAATGGCTGTACAACTCGAAGAATGTAATCAATGTCACTAAATGGTACATGTAGAAACTGCTGAATTGGTGGATGTTTTGCTGTGTATATTATCAATGACAGCAAAATAAATAATATTGGTGTGACTAAAAAATGTTATCGTTAAATTGATATGTAATAATTAATATTTAAATAAACCCCAAGTTCCTTGATTATTTCTTCTTAAAAGCACTCACATATATTCCCTATGATATGTGATTCTACTCTTCACATAAACCAGTAATACGAGTTCCTTCCGCCATTATTTTTTGTTATGTGTATATGTCTGAACAAATTATTGGGGGGAAACATGTCAAACCAGATACACTAAAGCAAAGTCAGAAAAAGGAAAACTACTTTACGGTGGTATTTATCAAATCACTCAAACTATTTTCAGTCCCTATGACCATGTACACTCAAATATATTGAAGAGTGGGTAATCAACAACACGTTTTTGTTGTTGTTGTTAGCTGCCATTGAGTGGATTCTGACTCATGACGACCCCATGTGTTTCAGAACAGAACTGCTCCATAGGGTTTTCAAGGCTGTGAGCTTTTGAAAGCAGATCACCAGGCCTGTCTTCCATGGCCCCTCTGGGTGAGTTTGAACCATCAACCTTTCGACTAGTAGACAAGTGCTTAGCCATCTGTGCCACCCAGAGATCTTCAACAGCATAATAAATAATTGTGAAAGGGTCACTTATTTAACCACTTCAATTTTCTAAAAGCAAAAAATAAGTATAAAAAGAAAACCTCTAAGCAGTCAAAACTGAAAGCTATAATCTACACTCTAAAGTTCGTAACTCGTAAGAGAAACCCTCACTCAGTCTGCACTGACCTTCATCTCAGTCACAAGCCAAAGCTCAGTTAGCTGCATTTCTTACTCACCACAGATTAGAAACAAATACACAAAACAGAACTGCGAAAGGCAGGCACATGATAGAAACATTACTTTGGGAAGCATAGAAAGAAGAATAAAAGCTATACAAAGCAGGTAAAAAATTATTTGGGGGAAAAAAACAAAACAGCAATCTGGGGTCATTCAGTATAGGAACAAATAATTCTATACTTCTTAAAAGCTCCTGTAGGATTACTGCATTATAAAAGAGTAGAATAAGTCATGTTTGTGATAATCTGAGTAATCAGAAGTTTAAATCATGCTTTATACCTTCTGTTTAAAAAGGCAGAAAACACATGTTTTAGAAAATTTTATATCAAAAAATAGTTGAACCTTAAGGGCTAGCAGTTAATGAATTAAGTTTGTAAATTACCAGAGAAATTCACAAGAAGAACCTAAATAAATTAATTATTAGCATGGGGATCTTCCATAGAGACCATGGTGATCACGGCATATTAAAATTCGTAATTAATTCCCCAAATACATCTCAGTCATTAATTTCAGTATTTATCACCACCATTTCTAAACCCTTCTCCCAGCATTAGAACCACAGTATATTTCTATTTTTGCAGGTCAAAGATAGCCAAATACCAGCAATTTCACATTGTTCAACCTAATATTTTCACCAAAATTATCAACAATAAAATAAAGTGGTTTACATTTCATCTTTTCTTTCTCTAGCCCACACTCCGGTGGAAAAAACTAATTATGAAGTAATAAAGACCCAATAACCACCAAAAGGATAGTGGGTCCACCATCACTCATTATGAGATTGCCGTTTTATCCCTCTATCAAAAACATAACAATCTTATTTATCCTGAGAATCTCAACTCCATAAACACAGCTCCCAAAGTATCTAATTAATCTGGGCTTAAGCACTATAGCTCTTCAGAGATACCACAATCTAGCATAATCTTGAAGATGTATGCATGTACTCCTGTTACATTCATCAATACATATTAGAAATATAAAACGTGCTTAACAATTAATTGTCACATGAATGAACTAATGATCCAGATAAATGTAACGAACATTCAAGGTTTTTGATTATATAAAACAAGTGAGCATTTAACCTATTTTCAAATTCAAAATATTGTATTTTGAGTTTCCTTAAAACAAGGAACACCTATACTGGACAAGTTAAAATAAGGAATTATTTGTCAATAAAAAACTATTTCTAATTTTTACCCATAAAGGATATAACAAAGTTATTCCAGGGTATGCAACAAAGTTTCCTTATGGGTTTCTTCCTTCCTTGCAACCCACTACTTCCTTTCTAGATTCAACTCTATGCATACTGTGTGTTTAGAACATTATGTGCCCAAACACTGTAAGTTCCCTACAGTGACCTCCTGGATCTTCACTCCACCATGCGCCTATTCCAAACATTAACTGCTCTCTAATTTAGAGTTGCTTAATTCATATCTGTGCTTCCACAAGTCTCATCCCCCCAACATGATGTAAATCCAAAATACGACCTCCCAGAAAGTAATGATGCTAGAAATACGGGCACATTCATGAAAGTGCCTACATAACCAGATCCACCGTATAGAAGCTAGAGAAATTTCCATACTAAATTACTTAAGTAAAGAATGTCTGCCTTGAGCACTTTGCTCTTTTAAGATCTATCTATATAGGATCAAACTGACAACAGTAACTCAAAAGACAGTGCTAAGATAGGAAATTTAGGAGGCTGTGAGTTTATGTTAATGGAGGAGGAACAACTTGGAAAAGTAAGGTGAGAAAGGTTTGCACAACTTGAAAAATGTACTAATCAATGTCACTGAATTGTACACGTAGAAATTGTTGAACTGGTGTATGTTCTGCTGCGTATATTCTCAACAACAACAAAAAATAAAGTTTTAAAAAGTAGCTTATGTGCAGTTTTGGCAACTGTCATCAAGCTTACCTCATGAACCATTTCTACAAATGCCAAGTTTATTACACAGAAGGTGTAAGCCAATGGATACAATTTACGTCTTTTCCTAAAAATGCAAGCAGAAAGGAATACTCAAAATAACAAAGAAAGAATACTTTAAATAACAGAATAAGTAACAAAGTGTGCTAAAAAAGAAATACAGATAAAGGGCTCATCATGTAAGAATGGTCCTCCTAGCTACAAAAACCCAAAAAGGCGTACCTAACAAAAAAATTCACGACAAAAGCTTCATATAAATCCTGAAAATGTCAGTTAAATGATCAAATTTTTGTAGCTTCCAATAAAACTTCATGGTTTTAGTACATCAATAAAAGCAAAGTCTTAAAGCTGAGACATACATTGTTATTAATGATATAATGAATTCACCATAGAAGCTAAAACTGACAGGGCTGGTCAGGATTTCAGGTTTTCTCTTGCTTCCACTGCATTTTCCATGGCATGTCATCACTGTGACTGACTAGCAAAATGAAGGTGGCTGCTGGCGCCCCTTCTTGAAGTTGGGCCAATTAAACTCTATAGCCTTTTACGTTGGCAGTGTTTACTGGCTACCCTTGAACAGTAAAGGTGCCAAATCAGATTTTCTCATCACTGACTTTCTTCCCTTCTTATCAAGTCTACCAACTATCCTCAGTTTCTCAGAGATTCCTAGAAGTTGTTTCCTACAGATGACTATTCCCTGTCAATTTTACTGAATCAAAAATACTTATGGCTAACGGGATACATTTACCCTGGTGGTTTACAACCATAGCGTTGTTGTACTAATGTCTTGTGATCGGTTGTGAGATGTGGACCAAATAACTGTGACTTCTTTTTCTAACTGAGGTGAGATTGACATAAACCATTTTAAAGTGTACAATTCAAAGGCATTTAGTACAAGCACGATGATGTGCAACCAAAAAACAAAAAAACCAAATCCATTGCTGTCAAGTCGATTCTGACTCATAGCGACCCTGTAGGACAGAGTAGAACTGCCCCAAAGGGTTTCCAAGGAGCAGCTGGTAGATTTGAACTGTGGATCCTTTGGTTAGCAGCCAAGCTCTTAATTTGGAAGATTAGTAAAGTTTAATTTATTTCTTAATCTTTTAGATTAAAAAATCCATAGAAATAGACATTCTCATATTTTTCCCACCCCAGTGCTTTTCTTGAACACCCCCTAGCCTAGGGTGTACTTGCCCCATTTGAAGGCCTCTACTAGACAACTGAGATACAGTGCAAGGTTTTAAGAAGGTGAGTAATTTGATCAGATGTGTGTTTTTTAACAATTACTCTGAAAGCAGTAAGAAGGAAAAAAACAGAGAGGAAAAAAGAACAGAAAGAGAAAAATCATTAGGATGCCATTTGCAACAGATCCAGCAAATGATAATGAGGCACTAAACTACAACACTGGGGAGTCAGATGTGAAAGATTAAATGACTTGCCCAAGGACACAAGTCAGTGGAGTTGCCAGAACCAAAACCTAGGTCTCTAGGCTGCACTGATTTGCAAACAGTATACAGAACGGATTTGCAGAAAGACCTTTATTGTGAAGTTTCTAAGACTTCTCTTTCTAACTACTTTTGTCTATAATGCCTGACTATTTTTTTGCCTGATTTTATACTACTGAACAAACTGTGGCCCCAAATGAATAATGTAATAATATCAACTAGCACAGCATTCAGGCAAGTAACTAAGTAATTTTGTATAGCTGTATTAAAATTTGAGATTTAGCTTCCTACTCCAGAAACAAGATACTTCATTGTAGAGAAAGTACAGGGATTTGAAATACACTCTTTTGTAAAAGTAATAAGCTTTTCCAAGACACAGATTTACAGGATGTAATCCTCACAAGTGAGCTTCCAAACAGGCTTTTGAAATGAAGCTCCGTCAGAGAAGTCATTTAAGAAGCCAGATTCACATTACATTAATGTGACAAGTAAAACAAGATAAATACATCATATGATTCTCAAATGACATAATTAATGTAGCTTATGTGACACAGTCCTAGTAATGATCTTTTATTATGTGTTAACAGTAATATAACATGAGATAAGCAATGAAAAATCCGATCAGCAGCAGCTTTCCTGAAGGCTTTGACTGCAGTCTTATTTACACAGTGTTGTCTGATACTAATCCTTGGATTTTAAAGAGCAGAAACCATTTCAGAATTGTAAACAAACATATTCCTATGCAATGAGCATTTTAATTACTATCATTTCTGCAAATATAAGATAAAGATAATGTGATACATAATAGCCTCTTAACTTTAAGGTGAATAGCGGAGAAGGTATATTCTGCCAGACCACTAAGATTATGTGAATAAAAGGACAGTGACACTGGCTCGGCAGCCTGGTCCATGTTGCCTGGTAGTATGCCTTGACCATGACCTCCATGGACATTTTATAGGAGAGTGTGACTGCCCCCTGATGTTGTCTATAAAAAATTAGCAGTGCCAACATATCCTGGCTGTCTTTAATAATCCACTACAGTTCAGTATCTATGAATCAATTAAAACATTTTGAACCTTTTTACATTTCAAGTTCATACCACATCTTAGAATAAGAAAGCCTAAAAATATAAGTTTTACCAGAAGTTCTTATTTACTCTTATATCAAATATTTACTAAACAACTAGATTATCTTTGTTGTTGTTGTTGCTGTTGTATGCCGCCAAGCTGATTCTGACTCACAGCGACCCTACAGGACAGAGCAGAACTAAGTGCCCTATGTGGTTCCCAAGGAGTGGCTGGTGGATTTGAACTGCCGACCTTTTGGTTAGCAGCCTGAGCTCTTAATCACTTCCTTAGCACCCAAAATGAGGTGTGAGAACTCAAGTAACTTAAAGTATAATTGGGAGATAGGATATACACATAAAGAGATTAAAACATTACCATCACTAAAAGATTCAGAGTTGGGTAAAGTCACTGTGCTTCTTCAAGAGAGGACAAGAGGAAGAGGAGGGAGGAAAAGCATGTTGGTGCTGGTATAGAGGAGACAGGGAGCAAAGCTATGGCCAACCTTCACGTATTGGGATCAGCTCAGCTGTCAGGTTTTATCTTTCTTGGATAAAGCTCCTGGTCATCAAAAGTAACAAGTACAGTTTCTACATTTTGAAGTAAAAGGGGCTTGGTCTAATCCTAGCTCTGTCCTTGTATGCTGTGTGACTCTGGGTAAGTCCCTTCACCTCTACAAACCTCAGTTTCCTCATCTGTAAAATACAAGCTATAATACCAACCACCTCACTGGATAAGGATCAAATGAATGCATATACAACAATTAAAGATGCTAAGCATAGAACAGGTGCTCAGAAAACGGTAGCTTCTATTTGTGACACTAAATGCCATTCTCGCCATAAGGAGATCAGGACAACTGCTCAGAATCCTGCATTTCAGAGAAATCATAGGGCTTTCAATGAGCCCTGGTGGAGCAACAGTTAACTGCTCAGTTGCTAACCAAAAGGTTGGCAGTTCAAAATCACCCAGCAGCTCTGCAGAAGAAAAGACCCGGCCATCTGATTCCATAAAGATTACAGCCAAGAGAACCCTATAGGGCAGTTCTACTCTGTCACATGGGGTCACCATGAATCAGAATCGACTCGACGGCACCCAACAACAACAACAGGCGGCTCTGAGTGGGAGGTCCACCGTGCTCTGGAAGATTTGGTCCTAAGCTCCTCACTGGTTCTGAGGGCAGAACATGATTTATCATGTTCTAGTGGCTTCTTTGTGAAAAAGTTGCTGTTGTTGTTGTGTTTTGTCAAGTTGGTTCTGACTCATAGAGACCCTACAGGACAGAGAAGAACTATCCCATAGGGATTCCTAGGCTGTAATCGTTACAGGAATAGATCACCTGGTGGGTTCGAACAGCTGACCTTTTGGTTAGCATCTAAGTGCTTAACCACTGTGCCACCAGGGCTCCTTCTGTGAAAAAGCAGCAGACTCGAATTGAACACCCCAGGGCCCCACATCTTGAGTTTTAGTATTTAGTTTTACCCTGCAAATAAGCAGAGGAAAAAAGAGGAAAGAGCTCCCCCCTTCAATCAAGTACCCAGCTGCATGCTCAGTTAGAAACAAAGAAATCTAGAACCTCTGGTCATTTTCTTATAGTGAGCCCAGAATTTACAAAAGCCAGCAGTAGTAGTGGCTGACCAGGAACCGTGATAGCACATTAATGACCAATCCTGGTCAAGAAGCCCAGGTGTAGATAAAACCTGCTTGGGGCAGCAGTCTGTGTATGCTCTTCCTAGCTTTGTTAAAGCCACATCAATGTGGTTATCACTTTTCATCTGGAGTGTAAATGGTTTTTATGAAACAGTTTGGTAAAATACATGGCATGTGACTGTACCACTACAAATGTGTTGGCAGAGCCAGCCAGAAACCATGGCAATGATCTGATCATGCGAGTATTCTGGCAAGAGAAAGAAAATAAACCTAATCTTTGCAAAGACTTACTGGTGCCTTACTGGAGTTGAATACTGAATCTCTTCCAAGGCAGCTTCCATTCTGAATGTAGAAGAAGCAAGAATTGTTCTCAAGCCACCGCCAAATAATCATTCAGTATTTGATGCTCGGCTTATTTTTTAATCTTCTATGAACTCTGCAGAATTATATCTGAATCCTTTATAACATGATGATTTGAGATTATGAACACAAGAGAATAAACACAACCTTCTGGTACAGCAATTTAAGCATCAGAGTGAGTAAATACTGCAGAGTGAATCCTGACACTTGAAACAGAATCTTCCAGAGTCCAGAAATGCACCTGACTGCCAAGAATAATACTTCCGTGGTTCAAGCAATACCAGTACCCAGAGGGGTTTCCATAGACATAACCACATGAGTTACTGCATATTGGGTAAAATAGAAAAAACAGACATTTATTAATGTACAGTTTGCAGACATCTTAAAACTGCTTATAAATATGCAATTTACTAATATAGAAGAAATGGAGGACTTTAGGAATATGTAGCATCTGTTTAAATTGCTTAATTATGTGGTTTCTTTTATGGGTTTTCCTCATCCAAACTGATTTTCACTGGGGGAGGAGGGGAGGTTATATGGATCCCTTAGCCAAAATAAATGAAATCGATCTCCCTGAAAGAAGCTTATGATGATAACTAGTATTTGAGAGATTCTGATTTCAGGATGAGGCAGAAAAGACACAGTATCAGACGATGAAATCGCATGAATTAGATATGAGAAAACCTTTCAATTCACCAGGCTATACTGAGGCAAGATTCCTTAGATTATCCAGCAATAAAACAAATGCACAATATCCTCTCATGCATTTCACATATGATTTCTATTTCAGCTCTGATGTAAAACATGGTATCACACATTATGCCACAAAGAAAGTCAGTTTAGCTAGTTCAAGTAAAACACCAAGCAGCTGCTAAGAGAGACCTAAGGAGGGGCACAGCACATTCAGTTTGCTATGTTTTTCTTCAGAAAAATGTCAGTAAAAGCCACGGCCAAATGAGGTATTTGAAGGGGGGGAAAAAAATGTCCTGCCACGCAGTGAACCAGTAGGTTCACCTAACAGTTAACGCCAGTTTGACAAGTTAGCAAAAGAAGGCCCTCGCCAAAGACACAGCCACTAACAACTTGAAGAAAGCTGTCTTTCTCCCTCAACGTGCTGGGGTAGGGACCAGTCCTGCATTTAGAAACGTTATTTCTGGGACCAATAGCAATTTATTTTGATAGAACCATTAGATTTTTTTTTTTTTTTTTTTTTGAGTTCTCAACAAAGGAGCCATATTAGGAAATAATCTCACAAAAAGCAAGGGACCCCCTCCCCCTTTTCCCCACGATCGATGCACACACGCCGTGCACGCGGACCTGCACAGACACACGCCGCGCACAATGGCCAGCGCGCACTCGCGCGGGCCCACGCCGCCAGTGGAGTCTGCCGCCCCGATCGGCCCCAGGCGCACGGCCCCGAGGCCCCGCAGTCAGGCGCCGGGCGGTTGTGCTGGGGCTGCTCGCCCCCCAGCGGGGCCCTGGGGAAGCGGCTGCCAGCGGCTGGGAGCCTATTAACCCCTTGGGGAAGTATGTGCTTCAGCACCCACCTGCGGGGCCAAGGGAATGTGTCGGGTGGTGCAGCCCCAAGTGGCCCCCCAGAGACGACGCGCCACCGAGTCCTTGGACCCTGGCAACCCTCGCTGGCTTGCACAAAGCTAATCTTGCCCCTGGCTCCACCGGGCTTCTAAAGCAAATGGGTGTTTCTGAACTGTCACCTCTGCGAGTCCAGACATATACCCAGAAGGAAAAACTTAAAGAGGGCAGTGGACACAACCAGACTTGGGACCTCGTCCTTAAAGGACCAGCGCAAGTCCCTAAGAGGCTGGCGCTGCTTGTACCGACCTGCCCAGCAAACTACGGAAAGGGTGGAGGGACCCAAGGGCGACTGCCCCCAGTCACCCTTCTCCGGGTCTGCGTCGGGGCCCCGTCCCCACTCCGGGACACTTACCTTCTTCCGGGGCTGCCATTTCATCATATTTGTACAGCCGATACGTGGAACACATCAAGATGCTGGCTGGGGGCTGGGGGCAGATGCAGGGCAGCGGCGACTGCAAGTCATGCTGCCTCTCTCCCACCCCCTAATTCTTTCCCATGTTCACTGCGAAGGGAAAAAGCCCCCCGGAGAGTCCAGTCTTTTCGCCTTCAGTTCAATGAAAAGTATCCCCACACCACGAACACACTTCCCACTGGGCTAGGAAGTCCCAGCGGCCACTGGCGTGCTCCTGCCAGAGCGGGGCATTTTCCAGGGCTGGCGGCCGGGCCCCAGCAGGAGGAGTCTATGGCAGGGGGTCTCCAGCCGGCTGCAGAGACCCTCCCTCAGAGAAGAGACCGAGACCGCAAGCAGCTGCGGAAACCCAGCCGGGCTTCTGCCATCCAAACCCCTTTTGTCGAATTCTCCTCTTCTCAAAGATTAGACAAGCAATCAACCCCTCACGCGCAGCCTGGAGCAAGTCCCAAAATTCTGGGTGTATTTCTCGTTTGTAAAATTTAGCAAAGAAAATTCCAAAGATCTGGAATCAGAGCTTCTTTATGCTGTTTTCGCTTCCTTCTCGGATAACTTGGGGAAAGGATCTGCCCTTCCCGAAATGCCTACCCTTCGCTGAACACTGTAAATAGGAAAACTTGGTTTGTGTGTTTAGAAAAAAAATTTTTTTAATTCCCAAGAACCTTAGTGGGGAAAGGCTGGAAGGAAATCCTGCAAGAACCTAACTCCACAGCTCAGTCTGCACTAATGACTTCCTTCCCTTCAGTGTGAGCACAGCCTGCCCAGCTCCAGCCACACAGAGCAAACGGTTTCTGGGTCTTAGTGCCACGACATCTGCTCCAAAGGAAGAAGTAAAGCATATGCTTTCAGAAGTACCCAACAGCTACTAAAGAATCCAAGGCCAAAGAGACCTAAGAGGTCAGGAAACCTGTTCAAAATGTGTACTTAGATATGTAGGTGAGTTATAGAGAGAGAGAAAAGGAATAGGAAAGGACTCTAGATCAAAAGCTACAAAACTTTAATTTCTGATTTGAACCAAAAAAAAGATTTTTTAACAGGGTAAAAAAAACTTAATAATTTTGCCCCCAAATTTAACTTTATAGATTATATTTGCTTCTTTAAAAAACACTGCCATGGGAATTGAGTTTCACTCATCTTCTGTGAAGTGATTCCATTCTATTTATGAGATACTTCTCTAAATACAAAATACTATGTAGTTCTATTATTATTTACTATCCAACAGGTCTATCAACTCCTATCCTACCATGAGATTGTTTTGATAACTGGGAATATAATGGACAGCGTAAACTACTAGAATATCAACTGATGTATGTAATAATACCAACTAATGTACTATGAGTCCAATGTTCCAACAAAGTTTAATTTATTACTCTCAGAGTTCTGTATGCATTGCCAGGATTGGTTAATACAGGTGATTATATGTAGATTGATCACTAACTATATCAGATTATAAGTAAATCATTAAAACACCCAAAACAATAAGTTAATTGAGTCAGATTATTTTTGAGATCCCATCCAAGTCTGAGTCTGAAATTCATGATACAAGCATTATCTCTTCAGTAATAATAACATCAATAATTACAACTGAATGAATGGATTAAAAAAAACCCATCAAGTCAATTCCAACTCATAGTGACCGTACAGGACAGAGTAGAACTGCCCCATAGAGTTTCCAAAGAAGGACTGGTAGATTCCAACTGCCAACCTTTTGGTTAGCAGTCGAGCTCTTAACCAGTGCACCACCGGGGACAGGTACTATTTATTGGGCACCACTGTATGCCAGGACCTACACCTACATTCATAATCTCACAGCTCTGGGAGGAACTTCTTACTTAATGTTCCATTTTCCAGATGAGGTCACTGAGATTCAGAGGGTTACTTACACAAGTAAGACCACACACATAAAATGTGATGGAACTGGCATTCAGACCCACAATGATCTGAAGCCAGACCCTATACCTTTCCATGACTTGCTTCATAGCTACATGTTAACTTTATCTTTGATCTCAATAAACCTATTAGACTTAAGCACCTATTATTTGCTAGCCTCTGTTCCAGGCATTAGAAGCCCCCAGGTGGCATAATCGGTTAAGCGCTCTACTGCTAACCAAAAGGTTGGCAGTTCAAACTCATCCAGAGTACCTTGGAAGAAAGGCCTGGCAATCTACTTCTCAAAAATCAGTCCTTGAAAATCCTATGGAGCACAGTTCCACTCTGACATCCATGTACTCGCCATGAGTCAGAACTGATTCAATGGCAAGTCATTTTTGGTTCTTGGTTCCAGGCATTAGAAATTAGTAAGACTCTGTTCCTGCACTTAAGAAGATTACAGACTGCAGGCAGCAGTTACATATCTAATGTTCTATATATATCCTGACATATCCACATCATTCAGGACAGCTTCACATGTATGTCCTACCAGCATGAAAAGTTCAATACATTTCAAAACAAATTCCTCAGTCTACCCCCAAATCAGCTTTTCTTCCCAACTTTTCTTTTTCTGTCCATAACATCATTATTCTTCCAGGATCACAAACTAAAATCTTATCATCACTTCTTATGTTTAATCTATCGCAAAGTCCTCCCACTTCTTTCTTAGAAATAACTTTCAAATTGCCACTGCTGACACCTGAGTCCAGAGCCTCATAAAACAAACATAAAGTAAAACAAACTAGGTGCAAAGCATTGTATAGGATAGAAATAAGTGTAAGACCAAGTCCCTATGCTAGAGAAAGTTATAAAGAAGACAGAATAGAACAAAAGACCTATAAGAAGACAAGAGGGCACAGCCTTACTTAAGAGACAAATGAGTGATGTGATTATAGGTGTTCCAGGAACTCAGTAGTACAAATCAACATAAACAGGAATGGTCAAGGAAGGCTTCAAAAAGAAACTTGAAATAAACTTTGAGAAGAGATATAACTCATTCCAGAGCCAAAAGCAAAGGCTACCATGGCCTGTGAGACCCCTCAGCATCTGGACCCTCTACCTTTCAGAGCTCACCTGTTACTCCTCTCCTGCTCCCTTACTCAGCCCCTGCCATACTGGCCTCCTTGCTGTCCCTTAAACATGTCAAGCATGGACTTGTTGTCCCCTCTGCCTAGATCATTTTTCTGCCAGATATTCTCTTGGCTCCCTCCCTCAGTTCCTTCAGGTCTCCGTTCAAATACCATCTTAGAAAAGCTGTCTCTTACCACCCAACCTAAAATAATAGCACCATGACTCTCATGCTGTTATTTCCTATCCTCCTTACCCTGCTTCATTTTTCTTATGACATATACTTACTGGTTTACTTATATAATGTTTTATTTCCCTACAAGAAGACAGATTCCAAGGGAGCAGGAACTTTGCTCTGTTATAATACCAACACCCAGAACAGTGGCTGACATACAGTCGGCAATGAATATTTGTTCAATGAAAAAATGAGAACAGTGTGAGCAAAGGAGGTAAGACTATGTAAACTGCTTTTAAAACACAAAATATTGGCCTGCCTAAAATATAAGGCTTGAGTATGAGAATATTACAGGCAGGAGCTTTGTCTTTGTAATCCCTGGTACCTAGAATAGTGCCTGGCACAGAAGAGGTACTGACTATTTATGGGCTAAAAAAAAAAAGAATAGTTAATGAATGAAATTCCATTCCATTCAATCCAAAGTACAAGATACTTTGGCAAGGTATATTGGAACCAAATGGCTGAGAACACTGAATATAAGGGAAGAAATTTGGACTTTTTCTTGTAGAATGCAGAGCACTGAAGGATATAACAGTAGGAAAAGGGCATGGTTGAAGCAGCATTTTAATTATAGACTATATAACAAAATACTAACTATGATTTGACGGGGCTGTTTTTTATATAACTCCTTAGGTGAATTTTTTTTAAACTATGTACATAATTAAAATATTAATTATGACCATTCAACAGATAACAAAACTGAAGTTCAGAGAAGTTAAGTGACCTGTTCAATGGCACACAGCTTGTCAATGGCAATGGAAGGCCAAGAACCAAGAGCTACTTCTCCTTATGAACCACTCACTGCGTGAGAGGTGATGGGTTGAAGGGGAGACTCCTACTTGCTTAGGAGTCAAGATAGAAGTTTCTCCTTTCTGCTCCGCCTATGACTTGCTATATAATAAAAATTTTCAGGAGGCAGGGCTAAGATGGCTGAGTAGTAAGACGCTTCCTGTGGTCCCTCTTACAACAAAGCCCCGAAAAAACACGTGAATTGATTATATATGATAATCTAGGAGCCTTGAACATCAAAGGCAAAGTTGAGGAATCCAACTGAGCAGCAGGGAGAGCGAGAAATGGTTCAGAAGCAAGGAGTAGCCAGACCTGACCAGGCGGGAACCGGCACCCTACAGCCTGTGCATCTGTGAGGCAAGCAGTGGCACTTGGGACACGTTTTCCACATCAGGAGAGACCGAGTGGTGGACAGTCTACTCAAGCCTCCAGAACCAGTGAAAAGTGGCGCTCAATAGGCAAAAGATGAGTACACGTGTCTAATTACCGTGCGGATCAAAAAACACCCCCTTTGGGAAAAATCTCTCTCCCATTTACCTGTCCCCTTTCTGCTTTGCACCAGGTCCCGGACTGGCTTCAGCCGTTGCCGCATCCCATGGGCCAGAAGTAAGGACCCGTCACGCGCCCTAAGCCATTCTCCCGGCCTTGGAGAGGGAACAAATTAACAAACAGGAATAATCTGCCAACTCCCCTAAGCCAGGAACTTAGGGTAGGCGCAGCTCCTTTGCCTATGCACAGGCGTAAGGGGTCCACGGACTCTGAACGCCTTTTACCCCTGCTTAATCCTGTGTGGGCCCATTTCAACAGCGCAGGCCCTCATTAGCACAGCACAACAGGGTATATACCTGAAGCCTAACTTCAACTGTCTCAGCTATATGGTGGAGTATCAGGCTCGTGACATTTAACACCACTCTGCCCATTAAGCACGATCCTCACCTACCCAGGTCAGGGGCCTGAGGATTGGTGGCTCCACCCATGCCACCTAGCCACCCGCAACAGGGGCTCAAGAATAAGTGATGCCTCCCAGTCCTTACAGCCAACAGCAATGCGTGCTCATATTCTGGCTGCAAAACCCACCCACCTACACACTCTAGGGAACAGGGACATGCTTTCCTCCCAGACACTCAGGGGCAGCCATCAGTCCCCTGCCTTGCTCACCACGTGACACCTACTGCAGCCAGATACCTGTGCCCACACCAATCACCCCTGCCGGTCTAGGACTGTAGGTTAGAGTCTGTACCACACATTTGGTGACTGACTACCTGGACATATGTGCTGAATCCATACAAGAAAAGTAAATGGACTACTGGGCTCACATACCTAGTAACAGATTTAACCACCTGGTGATAGGATGTTAGAACTTCAAAGGTACAACAGACAAACTAGCTCACACGAGCAGCCTATATGGGCATATCAAAACAAAACAAGAAGCTAGGACACAGTAAGCAAACAAAATAAACAAACATAATAACTTATTGATGGCTCAATATCAATATCAAATCACATAAAGAGGCAGACCTTAATGGCTTCAGCAACCTCTCAAAACAAAGAATCACGAAATCTTCCGGAGTAAGAGAACTTCTTGGAATTACCGGAGGTAGAATACAAAAGATTAATATACAGAACTTTCCAAGAGATCAGGAAGGAGATTAGACAAAACGCAGAACAAGCCAAGGAACACACAGACAAAATGATAGAAGAACTTAAGAAGATTACAGAAAAGCATAATGACAAATTTAACAGGCTGCAAGAATCCACAGAGAGCAAACAGAAATCCTGAGTGAAATTAGTCAGTTGCAAAAGGACAAATATTGTGTAAGACCACTACTATTAGAACTCATGAAAAGTTTAAACACAGAAGAAAACATTGTTTGATGAGTATGAGGGTGGGGAGTGGGGGAGTGGGGTATTCACTAACTAGATAGCAGACAAGAATTACCTTAGGTGAAGGGAAAGACAACACACAATACAGAAGAAGTCAGCACAACTGGACTAAACCAAAAGCTAACAACTTTGCTGAATACAAGCAAACACTTCGAGGGACAGAGCAGCAGGGGCGGGGGTCTGGGGACCATGGTTTCACAGGGGACATCTAGGTCAACTGGCATAACAAAGTTGAAGAAAAGGTTCTGCATCCCATTTTGGTGAGTGGCATCTGGGGTCTTAAAAGCTAGTGAGTGGCCATCTAAGATACATCAATTGGTCCCAACACACCTCGAGCAAAGGAGAATGAAGAACACCAAAGACACAAGGACAATATGAGCCCAAGAGACATAAAAGGCCACATACACCACAGACTCCATCAGCCTGAGACCAGAAGAACTAGATGGTGCCTGGCTACCACCAATGACCGCCCTGACAGGGAACAGAGAGTCCCTGATGAAGCAGGAGAAAAGTGGGGTGCAGAACTCAAATTCTAGTAAAATGACCAGACTTAATGGTCTGAGACTGGAGGGACCCCGGAAGACATGGCCCCCAGACTCTCTGTTAGCCCAAAACTAAAAGCATTCCTAAAGCCAACTCTTCAGACAAAGATTAGACTGGACTAAGACATAAAACGATACTCGTGAAGATAGCTCTTCTTAGCTCAAATAGATTCATGAGTCTAAGTGAGCACACTCTGTCTGGAGGCAAGATGAGAAGGCAGAAAGGGACAGGAGCTGGTTGAATGGACATAGGAAATCCAGAGTGGAAAGGAGCAGTGTGCTTTCACAATATGGGGAGAGCAACAAGGGTCACATAGCACTGTGTGTATAAATTTTTGTATGAGAAACTAACTTGAACTGTAAACTTTCATTTAAAGCACAATAAAAATTTAAAAATAAAAATTTCAGAGGGGCCAGGCAGGTAACAAAAATAAGTGAAACAGAGCCAGGTATAAAACAAAAGGAATTTTGAGGATGGCAAACCTGGAGATGGATGCTCCACGTAAAAGTGCTAGCAGCTACTCAATGCTAGTCAATTGATCTCACGTAAGAACAGCAATCCAATGGACCCAAATCTTTTAAATTTTCATATGAGGCTGAAATTTTCTGATTTTTAAATGTTTGCTCAAAAATTTTTAAGCATCCTAACAGACCAAACAAAATATGCCTGTCGGGCTAAATTCTGTCTGTAAGTCATAACTTGTGATTACTGACTTAAACCATTCAAGGCTTTACTTTCCCACATGTAAATGAAGGGTCCTACCTGGTTCCTAATCTGTGAGGTGGTTTTCCAGAAGGCATCTATGACTCCCTTTGCATACACATACCATACATGGTCTGCGGACTGAAGACTATCCCTTGCTCAGATGTTTTTGGACTTAAAAAAAAATACAACCCATTATCATCAAGTCAATTCTGACTCACAGCAACCCTATAGGACAGAGTAGAACTGCCCCACAGAGTTTCCAAGGAGCACCTGGTGGATTCGAAATGCAGACCCTTTGGTTAGCAGCCGTAGCTCTTAACCACTGCGCCACCAGGGTTCCACCAATAAAATACAAAGTTATTTAAATTAAGCCAGCAAGGGTGAGTAGAGGAGGAGGTCTGAGAACAGAGGGCTACGGCAGGAAAGAAGACAGAGAAAATTTGTTTCTGTACAAAGACAGAATTAATCTAAAACTTGAAAGTGATACAAGACTTTAAACTGTTTTTCCATTTTTAAGGTGTATTTCCTTTGAGTCACTTATCTGGAATCTGGAGAGTATTTCTTTCCCTGCTGCTTGGTGTGTGCTTCAGCCGTCATTTAATAGGTACCACTCAATAGAGGACCATTACCGAGCCCATTGCTGTTGAGGCTTAGGGACTCTACAGAACTGAGCAGAATTTCCCAATAGGGTTTCTAAGGTTGTCATCTATAGAAGCAGACTGCTGCATCTTTCTTCCATGGAGCTGCTGGGTGCTCGAACCGCCAACCTTTTGGTTAGCAGTCAGGCACTTAACCACTGAGTCACCAGGGCTCCTTGAACATTACCTAGATGCCTTTAAATACCAATAATGACTTAAATCACTTTTTTGTTTTTTGCTTGTTTGTGTCTTTAAGTAATTATTTATTTTCCTTAATCCAAACTGAATCCATAATTTATATGAAATATTTACATAATTACTACTGCACTAATATACTTTCTCCACCAGGAATTATTTCCATACAGCTACCAAGCTAGCACAGTTGTAATTTAGCGTTATTGTTTCAAAGATCCAACATCAAACAATAAGAATACATTTTCACAGATCTGCAGCTACTAAAAGGGATTTTTACAATGCCTTCATTTTTTAACACAGCACTTCCTTAAAAAACACTTCCTTAAAAGCAGCTACTGTAAAACAGTATTTTCCTCAATAACTACTTATCTATTGAAATCTGAACAAAAGCAAGAAAGAGGAAATGAATGGAGAAAACACACCTTTTTTCCTTGTGAATTTCTTCAAGATTTCCTAAGGTATGAGATATCTGACATTAATCACAGGGTAAATGCCTAGAAAAGCTAGCCTCATACTTATTTACATTTATCATGTTCTAGAAATAGAATATTAAACTCAATGTGAAACAGTATTTGGAAAATATATTAATTTTCCTAAACACCTCTAAATTACTTTCAAGTATCTAAACAGGTATTAGGAAAGTAAAGGGACAAGGGTAGAAGTATATTTGACAGCAAAAATTTATGCCTCATCAGTGAATATTTCACACAACTGAGGGCTTTAAGAACATAAAGGTCTTGTTTTGCTAAAAAAAAAAAAGAAAGAAAACTAAAATATCTATTACAGTAAGAATTCTGTCACACAGCCCAGTTGATACAGGACCATGCTCCCATTCCCTGGAAGGAAACTGCTGCAGATCCTCTACTACATCTAACCTTACCCATCTCACCTCCTTCCATTATCAGGCAGCCCTAGAGAGGCTAAAGCCTGCCCTTGTTTCTTTAAACTAAACACACATTTACCAAGTACCTGTTATCTACAAAGAGCTGTACTAGGCACTGTGAGAGAAGATAAAAATAAATCAGAGGATCTTGCCCTTGAGGACACAGCGGTCTGGTAGAGGTCCAAGGAGAAGACAGATCCACAACTAATGAAAATAACAATAATAATAGCAGCCAACACTCAACTGATCTGTTACTATTGTCTGACTCTCCAGAGCCCAAGCTCTTAGCTCAAGCTAAGTGCTATAAGATGAAATAACTAGTGACATAGTCTCTCATTAAGATTATGGAAGCCCTAAAGAGTAATTAATTCTGACTGTGATAACCGAGAAAAGTTTCACAGGAAAGGTGGCACAATATTCTTTCAACAAGCAGAGAAAGGGCTTGGGGAGGAATGTTCCAGATTAAAGGAACAGAGCACGAGCCAAAACATGGACATATGAAAATGCGGGCCACATTTACAAAAGAGCAAGTCATCTTACAGATCTGAAACCTACAATGCAAGGCAAGGTATAGTGGAGTTAAGGTTGGAGGACTGTGAATGCACTTTTAGGAATAATGGTAATAGCTACCATTTATTGAGCATGCGCCAAGCACTGAACTAAGTATTTTATATATATTGTATTTCATTGAATCTTCCAAACAACCTTATGAGAAGGAACAATTATTACGCTCACCTTACAGAAGAGGAAATTAAGGCAAAACGGTTAAGTAATTTTCCAAGGCATCCTGGCTAGGAAGGTAAAAGGAAATTCAAGTCAGTCAGACTCCAAAACCTTGCTCTTAACACCTGACTTAGAATACACTGATGAGCCAATAAAGATTTTCATCAAGGAAGTAGCAAATCTATTTGAGTTTTGTGCTGCTAACTTTGGAAGTACTGTGAAGGATAGAAAGAATAGAACAATAAAGACAGGAATGCCAAATAAGTCTAGGTTACAACAGATCAGTAAGAGATGATTAAACCTTAAATGAGGGGAGCAGAAACAGAAAGGGATGTTCTTGAGAGATATTTCAAAAGTATAACAGGTCCTAAGAACGTATTTCATGACAGTGACAGAGAGGGAACTAGTCAAAGGTGATCCCAAAATTCTTCATCATCTTTTAGAAAAAAAGTCACATCACTAATTGAGTTATGGATCACAGAAAGAACAGACACTGAATTCAGCTTGAGACTTCTAGAGTTTGAGGTACTGGTAAGAGATACACAGAGATGTGGAACAGGCAGGTGGAGGTATGGTCTGGAGTAAAGGATATGTGTGTATGTATATATGAGACTAGAACATCTTGAGAGATGCTATACTTCTGAATATAATATACTTCACTCACAGATGGGACAGAGGCCCTACCCAGCTTCCTGAGGCAGCAGTTTTTATTTAGTCAATACACTTGGGTTCAAACCTCAGATCCACCATTTACTAGCTCTGTGACCTTGTGTTACTTCATTTTTCTGCACCTTAATTTTCAACTCTGTAAAATGGAGCTAATACTAGCACCTACCAAATATGATAATTGGGAAGATTAAATTATACATGGAATCATACACACATACATAGTAATATACCTTTGTACACAGAATAACACTATATGTTTAATACTGTTGTTATTGTATTAACATTTGATTTTGTTTATATTGGGAAACAAATTTTTCTTGCCTGACATATCCACAGCTATGTACATTGGAGGGCCCCAGCACTCAGCCTCCTGCCTTCTTTTCTGTCTATAATCATTCCCTCAGAGATCTCACCCAGTCCCAAGCCTCTACAGCATATCTTAATTGATGACTCCCATATTTATACCTCAAATCCCTACCTCTCCACTGAGCTGCAGACTTGTATAAATAACTGCCTACTCAACATCTTCACTCAGATGTCTAACAGACATCTTAGACTTACACAGCCAAAACAAAATTCTTGATTTCTCCCCAAGAATCTTTCCTTCTTCAGTCTTACTTTATTTTAGTTAATGGCATCTCTATTTATCCAGCAGCTCAGGCCAAAAACTTTTGACCCACCTTGGATTTCTCTCTTTTCCTCGTCCTCAACATCCAATCCATTCCAAGTCCTTGACTTTCCCTCAACATCCAATCCATTACCATCTCCTCAGTTAGCTAACTACAAAATCTAATCCCAATCCAGCTGCTTATCATCTGGACCACTACAACAGCTTCCTCTTTTGTTACCTATGATTCAGTCTCTTTCAGCAGCCGGAATGATTTTTCTATAATGTAAATCACATCATGCATTTCACATGTTTAATACCCACTTAACGCTTCCCTTTGCACAAAGAACAAAATCCAAAGCCTTTACCATGACCTACATGATCTAACCTCTATTTTTGACCCTCATCTCTTACCACAGGTTCCCTTATGTGCTCTGACCACAACTGCCTTCTTCTGCTTCCTTGATGTCCTTGATAATTGCAGTTGTCTGCCTGCAATACTCTTCCTCCAGAATAGGTGTTTCCTCTCAACATTTAAATTTCTTCTCAAATAGCAAGTCCTCAGAGAAACCTTTCTTAACCAAAATTAACCTCCTTCCCTGCCCCAAGCACTATCTATCCTATTACTTTTCTTCAAATTACTTATTATAATTTGAAATTACATTATTTACTCATTTGACCTTTATGTTCCCCAACAGACTATAAAGTTTATAGAGTGGTAAATGTATTGTTCACCACTGTAACTTCAGTATTTACAACAGTCCTCAGCACATACAAGGTACTCATTAAATGTTTGTTGAACAAATGAATGAGTTTAATGTTGACTGTATGATAAAATTAAATATATAGAATTTCCTTTTGTAATAATGTTTTCGGCAAGGTATTTATTCACTTATCAAGGGACACTTGTAAATACCTTCAGTACTGAAAGATATGCTCTCCTAAGTGATCAAAAAGGGGATATCCCCATAAATCAATACTACACTCAGGCCTCAGTCTGAGGATGCTGAATGGAAAGAAAAACAGATTGTCTACTTATATTTTTTTAGAACTCCAGTACTATCACTTTCTACATTCATTTGTATTAAGCAGAATCTTGCATTATCCAAAGATGGGTAGATAAAATGATATTTAAATAGTTTAACAAATACAAAATTAAGAACACTTTGAAATCCATAGATAAAGTACCAATCACTTGTCAAAAGTACAATCTCATTTGTCAAAACATGAAAATGAAAAAAGAGAAGACACAGAAATAACAGACTCAGAGCTGCCAAACTGACAGGCTGTCTTAAGAGAGACAGTCAAAACATTCATATGCTAATTTTAAAAAGTGCTGTCTATCTGGCCATCCATATAAAAACATGACAGGGCTTTTTCTTCCAAACTATTTCAGAAGTATATAAATGGGTCAGACAGTGGACATTCCGATTACCAAATTAAGCAACAGCAATTAAGATCATAAAAATTTTCTGTTTAACTCCTAGTGCACATATATGACAACTACCTGCCTAAATAAATAAATAAATAAACCCATTGCCATCAAGTTGATTCTGACTCACAGCAACCCTGTAGGACAGAGTAGAACTGCCCCATAGGGTTTAGCCCCATAGGGTTTACAAGGCCACAAATCTTTACGGAAGCAGACTGCTACATCTTTCTCCCGCAAGAGAGGCTGGTGGGTTTGAACCGCTGACCTTTCTGTTAGCAGCCAAGTGCTTAACCACTGAACTACCAGGGCTTCTCTTCAACTACCTGCATGAGAGGTAATTCAGAAGACCCAACCCCCATAAAAATATGCTTATCACTAATACCATGTTTAAGAATAACTGTACTGGAAATCTTCTGTATTTACAAAATACAGTGCAAGAGATAACGTTCCATGTTAGCCATAAGTTGTTGTCTGTTGCTGTCGAGTAGATTCTGACTCACAGCGACGCTTCAGGACAGAGTAGAACTTCCCCATAGGGTTTCCAAGGAGTGGTTGGTGGACTGTATACTTACCATAAATGGCAAAAATTTAACTATTCAAAAAACCACCAAAATAGTGTCAAAAATATAACAGAAATGTACAAATATTACTTTTAATAATTTTCCTTCTGCATTTGGTATCTTAAAGGGTTTTCTTGCTCACATGTCTCCTAAGCATTCCTCCCTCCTGCAACATTAACAACTCTAAACGAAAGAGTATCTCCTCCAGACGTTCTCTCCATTGTGTTGATGAATTCACCATCACTATCTATGCTCTCATGTCTCACCTCATTTCCTAGGATGCTGAATACAGTCTAGCTATAAAACTAAAGTGTTGCTCAAATTTGCTTTGGTAAGAATGCTGGTGTTTCTGGACTTAGATTCAGATATTCTGCTGCTAAAAAAGAATGTGGCTTAATAGAACAAAGGAAAAGAACCACATGATCATCTCAATCGACCCAGAAAAGGCATTTGATAAAAACACTCAACAAGCTAGGAATAATACAAGGGAAATTCCTCAGTACAATTAAGGTCATTTATGCAAAACTAACAGCCAATATTATATTCAATGGAGAAAGACTGAGAGCTTTCCCCTTAAGACCAGGAATAAGACTCTCACCATTGAATATTGTACTGGAAGTTCTATCCAAGAGAATAAGGCAAGAAAAAGAAAGAAAAAGTATCCAAATCAGGAAGAAATACGCGACAGTATGCTTATTTGCAGATGCCATGGTCCTATATATGGAAAATCCCAAAGAATCCACAGAAAGCTTCAAGAGTTAATAGAGGAAATTTAGCAAAGTTTCAGGGTACAAGGGCAACACACAAAGAACAGTTGGGTTTCTATAAAATCCGTTGGGTTTTCCTAACTCATCAGACCAGAATCACCTGGAGGGCTTGTCAGAACTCAGATCACTGGGCCTCACCCTCAGTATACCTGGGGTGAAGTGAAGAATTTGTATGTCCAATAAATTTATAGGTAATGTTGATGCCGCTGATCTGAGGAACATATTTTGAGAACTTCTGGGTTGGGCACTGAACAGTTGATCTATCCTGAAAATTTGAGAGAACTGGCCAAAAGGAGGAGAGCAGTAAAGTAGCTTAGATTCTCAACATTTCGCATGGCAAAGATGCATGAATCTCCAAAATGCAGACTTAGATGATGGCTTTGGATATCTTGCTGGTAATTCACTCAGAAAGGCTGCCTGTGGGGTGGAAAGGGGGAGCATGCTGTCACACTGTGAGGATTGTAACCAATGTCACAAAACAATATATGTATAAATTTTTGAATGAGAAATTAATTTGAGCTCTAAACTTTCACCTAAAGCATACATACGCAAAAAAAATACTAGCCAACAGAGTATTTTTACCCACTGCCATCGAGTCAATTTCAACTCATGGCAACCCTACAGCACAGAGTAGAACTGTCCATAGGATTTCCAAGGAGCAGCTGGTGGATTCGAACTGCCAACCTTTTGGTTAGCAGCCGAGCTCTTAACCACTGCGTCACCAGGGCTTCAACAGAGTACTAGAAGCCAAATATGGTGAAAAGTTGTAAAGACAAAACAGAATAAAATTATTTATCTTTTTGAAATGAGAAAAAATGGAAGGGCTACCTAGAGACAAAGGGATTCCAGTAGCAGAAGGCTTTAGGGGATACCACTAGAGATGGATCCTCAGAAAGGCTGGACGAGACAGAACTGGAACTCACATCAGGAAACTGCAGTGGGAAAGCTCCTAAAGAGCTCTCCAAAAAGTTTATACATATGCCCCCATAAAACAACTAGCATTTGTACACCTATCAATGTTGACCAGAGAAACTGGAACAATCAACAGCAAGTGAACTACAGCTGTACACATAAAGGGAACAATATTTAACCCTCTCCTTCTCCTTCTTTAACATACTAATACGTTGAAGAGCTAGAGCCCCAGAAGAAAGGGAGAAGGGAATTCAAAAAAAAAAAAAAAAAAGTCCCCTCCTGATGAAACCACTGGCTCTGGAGAAAGGGGAAGATAAGAATTTTAAATTGATATAATATTGGAGTTCTATTTTGGATCAGAATCATTTTTGTTTGTTTGTTTGTTTATTGTTGTAGTTTAAATGAAGTTTACATTTCAAGTTAGTCTCCCATACAAAAATTTATACATACATTGTTATGTGACCCTAATTGCTCTCCCCATACTGTGACAGCACACTCCTCCTTTCCATCCCTGATTCCCCATGTCCATTCAGCCAGCTCCTAGCCCTCTCTGCCTTCCCATCTCACCTCTGGACAGAAGCTGCCCGTTTAGTCTCTTGTATCTACTTAAGCTAACAGGCACACTCCTCACAAGTATCCCTTTATGTCCCACAGTCCAGTCCAATCCCTGTCTGAAGAGCTGGCCTCAGAAATTGCTTTAGTTCTGAGCTGAGAATCAATTTTGTAATGATCAAAAGTACACAAAAATTATGGAATCTGGAATCAGTCCAGAAAGGGGAATTTAACAGAACATGTTTCAAGGAAGTGATATTAGGAAAATAAAACTTTTTCATGTTTGTATCCCTATAAGATTGATGAGAATTCAGATGTTAATCACATTGATAAGCATATCTTGCTTGCTGAAAGTGAAGAGGACTTGAAGTACTTACTGATGAAGATTAAAGGCTGCAGCCTTCAGTACGGATTACACCTCAACATAAAAAAAAAAAAAAAAGAATCCTCACAACTGGACCAATAAGCAACATTATGTTAAATGGAGAAAATACTGAAGTTGTCAAGGATTTCATTTTACTTCAAACCACAATGAATGCCCATGGAAGCAGTAGTCAAGAAATCAGACAACGTATTGCATTGGGCAAATCTGCTGCAAAAGACCTGTTTAAAGTGTTAAAAAGCAAAGATGTCACTTTGAGGACTAAGGTGTACTTGACTCAAGCCATGGTGTTTTCAATTGCCTTCTATGCATGTGAAAGCTGGACAATGAATAAGGAAGACTGAAAAAGAAGTGATGCCTTTGAATTATGATGTTGGTGAAGAATATTGAATATACCATGGACTCCCAGAAGAATGAACAAATCTGTCTTGGAAGAAGTACAGCCAGAATGCTTCTTAGAAGCAAGGATGGGGAAACTTCATTTCATATACTTTGGATATGTTATCAGGAGTGACCAGTGTCTAGAGAAGGACATCATGCTTGGTAAAGTAGAGATCACTGAAAAAGAGGAAGACCCTCAACAAGATGGACTGACACAGTGGCTGCAACAACGAGCTTAAGCATAACAATTATCAGGACGGTGCAGAACCAGGCAGTGTTTCATTCTGTTGTACATAGGGTTGCTGAGTCGGAACATAACAACATAATAACAAAATGCAAATCTTTTATAACCTCTTGATGATGCTTACTTTCCAATTTTCTTTAGAAAAGATTTTTCCTATCTATAAAAAATACTAAATTAGATGATGATTAGATTTTATTGGTCTTCACTTGCTCACTTCAGAAAGGAAAAAAAATCCTCAGATTTGAATCTTCTTTGAGCATAATTTAAAATTAAATATCCTCTTTCTCTCTCAGTATTGAGACTTACATCTATCTCTACTTTAAGATTTCTACCCCCGTTATTACTTTATTTTCAAAACTGGCAAAGATGATACGCACTCCATGTTAACCTTCCCAGGATTTTTACATTCACCTAACTGAACTACCATATTCTTCACGACTTTAACATCCTCTTCCAAAATCGAAGGAAGCAATACCACTTGGAAGCCATTTATAGTAAGCTAAATTTCAACTCACGAAACAACTTGAAATGATCTGATATTGTGGTCTTTTATAGACTTCACACCAGATGCTTTCCATTTTATAGACTCCGTCAAATTTCACTTCCTTACTACATTTCTGCATCTTTCTATGTCCAATGATCATATATAACTAGCAGAACTATAAAATATCATAGATTTACAGTTTCTGGTTACTGAGTTAAAGGAAAAAACCAAAAAGCTTCCCATTTGACAGAAAATTATTTTCTTAGCTATTTTCCTTACTACAATTATCAGGGTGACTTCTGCATGTAGGAAAACTACAGAAGTACAATAGGTTAGATCTAGAAAATGAGAAGAGAATCAAAAGCTAAATTTTAAAAACCATATTCAAATCATATAAACTATAAATTACCCAACAGTGTAATAGGCATAAAATAAGTCTTATCTTGGGATGATTATATTAGTTAGGGTTAGGTTAAGCTGCATATGCTAGATAACTCAAAATAACAATGACTCAACTAAGAGAGAAGTTTATTTTTCTCTGACATAAACATAGTCCAGACATCAAAAGTCCAAGGCTGATATATCACCTCAACAATATCCAAGTCCCATCCTCTTTTTCTACCCTGCCCTAAACTTCAACACATAGCTTTCAACTACAATCCAAGATAGCTGCTTAAGCACAAGCTATCAAATCCGCATTCCAGCTAGTAAGAGAAAGGAAGGCAGGAAAGCACATCCCTCCCTACTAAGATATGTCATAGAAATTTGAGACTCCTGCTTACATCCCACTGGCCAGAATTTAGTCATATGACCTGACCCTACCTATGAGAATGAGAAATGTAACCGTCCTTCTGGGTGGCCAAAGGTCCAGTTAATAATTGCAGAGTTTACTGCTAAGTAAGAAAGGGAAATGAATATTGGAGAACAGCTACTAATTTCTGCCATAATAATGATCACATTTCATTGTTTCTCAGCACCAGGACCTTAATTTGTGACCTCAGGCATGTCAATTTGCATTTTCTTACTCCAAAGTCCCCCAACTCTTGTCATAAAGAGTATCAACTAGGAAAATGCCAGAAAATATAGGGCTATACTGAGAATGCCAAGAGACTTTTAACATACAGGCAACATTAAAATTTACCAAGTATTTTAGGCAGCATTTGAGCAATGAAAGGAAATAGAACAATGATGGTTTGGTGCTCTCTGTTTCCTCTTTCCCCGAGATCTTCCCTCCCCTTTGCAAACACAGACATCAAAAAATTCCACTGCATAGCCTTAATACTGTATAAAAGATGGTATACCCAAAAAAAGGCAATAAATCTAAAGAAATCATACAGAGTACCAAGAATGTGAAATGTGATTTGACACTGAGACTACCAAAGAGCAGCACAATGTGTGATTAATCCTGCATGGCCACATTTACATCTCTAATTTGCTCATATAAATGCATTAAGCCAGATGGTTTTGGAGACTAGCATTCCACATACACTTGTGGGTCAGTACACACATTTTCTGTACTTTATGGGTGCCCAGGCTTGGGCAGTACCCACTGCTCATCCTTCATTAATTTCCTAGCATAAATCCCTTTATTCTTATTTTCCTCAACTTCCCATAATCAGCCTTCTCACATCCAATATACCTAAGACAACATTTACTGTGACCTTGCTAAGTAACATATTAGAAAAACATAAAATGGTAACTATTACTTTAACTTTAAACATATTAGGAGGACAATTTTGAAAATGGGCAATTTATCCTATTTGTAAAAAATTAGAACTCTCTAACAAAAAAACAGGAATCATATACTTTGCTATCATAAATCCTAATCCATTAAAGAATAATCCACACTAAAAACTGGAATTCTGGAAAATTCAATAAAAATTACAAAACCAAGCCTTTTATTTGTTAAATTTTAACACTGATTTTCAATTAAAACAATAATTCTGTATGTACTGATATGCTGACATCTAGCTCCAATCAGATACATCATGTGAGCCTCTTCAGTTCTTTATCTCAGCAGCTGTGGTAGCAATTTGTTTCTAGACTAACAAAATACCATTGAAAATGGTCATTTTCTTCTATCTCAAGTGTCATCAATTAATGGATCCTCAATTAGTCTTCACTATGTTGTATTAACAATGGACATGACAAGCAAATACAAAATAAAGACATCTCTCAAGCATTCGTAAGCTTAGAACTTTAGTTATATCCTAAAAGTGAAAGAAATCTGAAAGGTCTCAGAAGATATTTATTTTAGAAATAAAAGACACAAAGTGAGAATGGTAGGAAAATACAGTCATGTGTTCCAAAAGGAAAACATCCTCAAAGAATGTGAGCATGAATCTGGGCAATAGGCAATCCTCTCTGGGAAGAAGTTGAAAGGATCGCCCTGGCAAGTCTGCAGCTGGAGGGAGCAGTTAAAGGAGCATATCCTCAGGTTCATGATACAACTGAGAGCGGTCAACTTTTGCAATCCCCTGACCCACAGAATCTGTTTATCTGAATGATGGCAAAAGTTATATAAATAAAAACATCTTATAAACAGAAAAGACACAAATCTAATTCTCAGCCTATATTTGCCCTCCTCTAAACTCAGATTATCGATTTTTTCCCTCCGTTTCTTTCATACATATAAGAGGTTACTTCTTATGATGCTATGTTGAGAGTCACAACTGAAGGTTTGGCTCTCATCTGGTTTTGAGACCGAAGGGATAATAACCATTAAGTGTCTATCACTTCAACCACACCCTTTCTTCCTAGATTCATCTTACTTGGCTCAACCAAAACACTCCAATTTTGATTTTCAAGAACATACATTTACTCTGTCTCTAGGCATGGTTAAATTAACAACTTCATCCCCTACTCATTCTTCCTTCTCTGAGAACTGAACTTCCTCAGTAGGATTAAGAGTCTGAAGCCGTGTTTGTTCTGCACAGATCTGTCTCCTGGCTGCAAGAAACTGAACCAGAGTTGGATACCTGACCAAGTCAGGCCTTCAGATTACCTCTTGTAGGAATGTGGAATTGATACTCAAGTATTCTATTGGTCTGGACTACTCAGTTGTGAACTCAGGACCTCAGGCTGCCATTGTGGGTTAGATATGCTTGGCACCTGTATCTCCAAACAGGGAACCCTGGTCTTAAGAAAAAGAGAAAAGCATGAACAACTGCAGAGAAAAGAGTAGTGATAAGAGACTCTGGTGGGTTGAATAATGGCCTCCAAAGATATCCAGGTCCTAATTCCTGGAACCTATGAATGTTACCTTTGCAGATATGATCAAGTTAAGGATCCTGAGGAGATATTATCCTAGATAATCCAAGTGACCCCAAATATAATCACAAGTGTCCTTATAAGAGGGAGGCAAAGGGAAATTTTACGGCAGTAGAAGGCAACGCAACGTGAGGCCTGAAACAAGATGCAATGCTACTGGCTTTAAAGATGGTGGAAGGGGCCATAAGCCAAGGAATATAGCTCTAGACACTGGAAAAGGCAAGCAAAGAGATTCTCCCTAAAGCCTCCAGAAGGAGTGTGGCCCTGCTGACATCTTGATTTCAGCCCAGTGAAAATGGATTTCACACCTCTGAGACTCGAACTTTAAGGGAATAAATTTGCATTATGTAAGGCACCAAGTTAGTGGTAATTTGTTATAGTGGCAACAGGAAACTAATACAGAGACCATGTGGTCCTACAGAGAGACTGAGAAAGCAGCTGCCTAAGTTCCTATCTTCTACTTCATACCTTGATGAGACATAGCTTGCATGTCTTGCCACTGGCTTCCACGAGCTACCAGTGCTTCAATACAATAAACTCAACATTTTTGCTTAGGCCAACCAGAGTCTCAGCTAAGATACAAAACAAGCCCAATAAAGTGGAATTATATGACATTATGCAGTATAATTTGAAAAGCACCATAACTCACGATCTCCAGAAAAAATATATATATATACATCTGCCCTCAAGGTCTGAAACAGTACTCAAAATTTCTACCACAGGCATCACCCTTAGAGTTTTAGGTATTCTCTCTAGACTGCTCCATCTTAAAAAGCAATTCTATTTTTATTTCAGAGTGGAATTCCCCAATATAATTGCATCAGCTGAACACATCAGCATGGTTTCACTGACAAACTCATAATGAAACAAAGTTTTATATTTTACCCTAAGGAAATAGGACAAAGAAAAGGTACGTTTGTGAGAAGAAGAGACTGGCACATAAAACAGTCATCTGAAAAGGCAAAATTCAGCACGGCAACATGAAAAGGGAGGAGATTTTGGCATGTAGAAAATGGTATAAAATAAGTGTGTACCAAAAGAAGGTTAGATTCAAAATTTGGAGATGACAGGAACTGATTTCCATACATTTCAGCCTAAAGGTACACAGTTAGAGGATCAACAGAGAGACAAAAATATGCTTCACAAATAAATCTATTTTAAAAGCTCAGTACACAGAAATTACACTCTCCCTTTTTGGCTATGATATACCTAACAAGGGCCTAATCTCTAACGTTTATAGACAACACCTCAACTCCAAAACGACAAATAATCCAATTAAAAAATGGGTAAAGAGAGTTCCAGCAAAATGGCGCTCTAGGCAGAAGCACCACGCCGTCCCTCCAGAGCAAAGATCTGAAAAACTAAGCTGAACAGAGAATACAACAATCCTGAAACCCTAAAACATCAAATGAAGAGATAAAGAACTCAACCAAGCACCAAATGGAGTGAGAAAACTGAAAGAGAACGGAGAGCGAGGAGAGATTCATGCAGAGGTCCCCTACCAGCTAACGCAGTGCAGATTGGCCATCTTGGACTCCTATCGGAGACCAGAAAACGGGGGGTACGAGAAACCAGACTCACGGAGCGTCCAGAGGGAGACAAAACAACTGGTAATCTGCGATATACACTTTCCCACCCCCCACCCTTCTTCACCCCGACTCAGCCTCCTCTACTTCCCGCGGCCACAATCTCTTGACTGGGAAACACCAGCTGCTTGGATTCCACACAACTGAACGGGCCGGCTCTCTGAGTGCCATTTGTTGGCTGCTGGTGTTGCTTTTTTCCACTTCTTTTGATTTCTTCCTTACCTCTCAACACATCCCCCTCCTTTCGCTCAAACACCTGGCTCCGTGCGCCATCTTTGCTTCTTCCTGAGGGGCTGCAGAGCTCCACTAATTTGTGATATACGCTGTCCCACTCCCTACCCTTCTTCACCCACACTCGGCCCCCTCTGCTTCCTGCGGACACAGTCTCTTGTCCGAGAAACAACAGCCCGCACTAGCTGGCTCTCTGAGTGCCATTTGTTGGCTGCTAGTGTTGGTTTTTTTTCTGCTTCTTTTGATTTCTTCCTTACCTCTCGCCACCTCCCCCTCCTTTCGCTCAACTACCTGGCTCCATGCACCATCTTTGCTTCTTCCTGAGGGGCTGTGGAGCTCCGTTCGAGTATGGAGCTCCTGCCTGGTCTCGGCTGCTGTGCTGGTGGGATCCCGGGTCTTTTGTAAGTTTGTTTGTTTTGAATTGTTTGTTTGTTTTCTTTTCCTTTTCTTGAGTTAGGAGCCCCTTCTGGCTAGGCAGTGCTGCCTGGCAAGGAGACTTCCCATCGGCTTGCACAGATGTACAGAGGAATCCCTGAGGGCATTTCTTTTTTCATTGCTTTTTTTTTTTTCTGTTTTTTCGGGGGCCTTTCTTGTTTGTTTGTTTGTTTTTTTTTCAATTTGTTTTGTTTCCTTTTCCCTCTTTTTCCCTTTTTGACTTTCTTCATTGCTTAGTTTCTCATCTCTCTTTATCTTCCTTCTCTTTCTGTTCCCTGAATACCTGGTATTGTATACCTCTACGCCTTCTAGCCAGGCTGTACTGCAACACCTGAGAGCGACTTCCCCAGACCTCATAGCTGCACCAGTGGGATCCCTGGGAACTTTGTGGTTCTTAAACCTTTCTGATTTTTATTTATTCATTCTTTCTTTTTCTTCCTCTTCCCCCTTCTGTTTTTCTCCATTTCATAGTCTCTCATCTCTCCACTCCAATAGCAAGCTCCCCTAGCATTCTTTTTTCTTTGTGTGTATCTTTTTGGCTCCTATTCTTCTCTCCCATATCCATCTTAGCTCAACACATAACAATCTCCCCACTGCATCCTGCCTACCTGAACCATGTGCTTGACATCACACAACCAAGCAGGACAGGCACAGCCTATTGAAACCTGCCCTGCACTGATTGCCGACCCGCTTTGGTAGCTGTAGTAAGTGCCACAAAAAACCCATCAAAGCAACTCCTCTTCAGATAGACCTGCCATGACGTACAATATCTGAGTGACTGACACTGCCAGTTCAAGAAGGAGGTGAAAAGTATTGTGCCCACAGATGAGCAAATAACAAAGAACACACAGTCCGCCTGCTCAGACATAGTCAAATTTTTTTTTTTTAAAAGGGACGAAACAAACAAATCTACAATCAATAAATGAGAAAAATAACTACTGAATGCCCTTAAGACAGCAGACAATATCAAAACATTTACAAAAACAGGACAGGATGGTTCCAGTAGGTGTACAAAATAAAACCCCAGATGACTCTCCTCTGGGAGAAAATGCACTAGAACTACCCGATAGGGAATTCAAATCTCTAATACTCAGAATTCTCCAAGAACTGAGGCAAAAAGCAGACAAAAATAAAGAAAAAATAGACAAATTCATGGAAAATACAGACAAAAAATTGGAAGAATTCAGGAAAATAATGCAGGAACAAAATCCCAAAATAAATTCACAACTAGAAATTATACAAAGACAACAGTTAGAAAGCCAAAAGATAAACAACAAGATTTCAGAAATGGACGGTGTCACAGAAGGGCTGAGAAGCAGATGTGAAATGGTGGTAGACAAGATCATGGAATTGAAAACAAACACTTGGATACAACTCTGTTTCAGGAAAACGCAGAAAAAAGAACAAAGAAAAATGAAGAGACCCTGTGAGTTATGTGGGATGCAATCAAAAGCAAAAATTTTTGAGTGATTGGAATTCCAGAAAAGGGAGAGAAAACAGAAAACACAGAGAGGATCATTGAGGAACTGCTGACACAAAACTTCACCAATATCATGAAAGATGAAAAGCTGGCCATCCAAGAAGTTCAACGAACCCCATATAGGAGAGACCCCAAAAGAAAATCACCAAGGCATATCATATTCACACTCGCCAAAACCAAAGACAAAGAAATCTGAGAGCGGCACGTGAAAAACAAGAAGTCACACACACAGGAGAAACAATAAGACTAAGCTCAGATTATTCAGCAGAAACCATGCACGCAAGAAGGCAATGGGATGACATATATAAAATCTTGAAAGAAAAAAACTGCCAGCCAAGAATAATATATCCTGCAAAACTGTCGTACAGATTTCATGGTGAAATTACATCATTTCCAGATAAACAGAAATCAAAGGAATATGTAAAAGTCAAACAAAA
Organism: Dugong dugon; assembly: GCA_030035585.1. Lineage (NCBI taxonomy): Eukaryota > Metazoa > Chordata > Mammalia > Sirenia > Dugongidae > Dugong > Dugong dugon. The sequence goes on along the minus strand of CM057476.1, from coordinate 24,478,932 downwards.
CCTACAAGAATTATTAAAGGGAGTTCTTCGATCTGAGGACAAACAGCTTCAGCTCACAGGCAGAAGCTACGATGCAGGATCGTACGAGCGAGATACCAATCTAGGAAATGAACTCTCAAGGACTATCCAAAACCAAAAGAAATACAACAGGGAATCAGAGAAGTTAATCAGTAAATGACAACAACATCAAAACAATAAATGAGGGAATAAACGGGATAGGTACAGAACCTTCTAATGGAGAGGAAGGCAAGGCGATACCAAGTAATGGTAGACTGCTTCAAACTTAGAGACATAACGGTAAAATTCATGGTAACCACAAAGAAAGTTAACAAACATACTCATAAAACAGAAAAGAGGAAAAACATGAAGTCTCAGCACAAACAAAACCTACAAAAACAAAAGAAATGAAAGAAAAAATCCACAAACAAAAGTAACTCAGCACAAAAGAGTAAGAAGAACAAAGAAAACTTCAGTACCACAAAAAAAAGCACTACAAAATGACAGCAACAAACTCACATCTATCAATAATTACACTGAATGTAAATGGACTCAATGCACCCATAAAGAGACGGAGAGTGACAGAATGGATAAGAAAACAGGATCCATCCATATGCTGTCTACAGGAGACACACCTTAGAAACAAAGATGTGAATTTATTAAAAATCAACGGTTGGAAAAAAATATATCAAGCTAACAACTACCAAAAAAGAGCAGAAGTGGCAATTCTAATCTCAGATAAAATAGACTTTAAAACGAAATCTACCATAAAAGACAAAGAAGGACACTATATCATGATTAATGGGACAATCCATCATGAAGACATAACCATAATAAACATCTACGCACCCAATGACAGGGCTCCAAAATACATAAAACAAACTCTAACAACACTGAAAAGAGAAATTGACAGTTCCACAATAATAGTAGCAGACTTCAACACACCACTCTCAGTAAAGGACAGAACAACAAGAAAAACTCAGCAAAGATACAGAAGACCTAAAGGGCACAATCAGCCAACTGGACCTCATAGACATATATAGAATACTCCATCCAACCGCTGCGAAGTACACATTCTTCTCCAATGCACATGGAACATTCTCCAGAATAGACCACATCTTAGGCCACAGAGCAATCCTCAACAAGATCCAAAACGCTGAGATAATTGAAAGTATCTTCTCTGACCACAATGCCATCAAGGTAGAAATTAACAATACAAAGAGCAAGGAAAAAAAATCAATTACGTGGAAACTGAATAATACCCTGCTTACACATCACTGGGTAATAGAAGAAATCAGAGATGGAATCAAAAAATTCCTAGAATCAAATGAGAATGAAAACACATCATACCAAAACCTTTGGGACACAGCAAAGGCAGTACTCAGAGGACAATTTATAGCAATAGATGCACATATCAAAAAAGAAAATACGGAAAAAATCAAAACATTAACTACAGAACTCAAACAAATAGAGTACAGCAAAAAAAGCCCACAACCACCGGAAGAAAGGAAATATTTAAGATCAGAGCAGAAATAAATGAAATAGAGATCAGAAAAACAATAGAAAGAATCAACAAAACCAAAAGTTGGTTCTTTGAAAGAATCAACCAAATAGACCAACCACTGGCCAGAGTGACAAAAGAAAAACAGGAGAGGACACAAATAACCTAAATAAGAAATGAAATGGGGGACATTACAACAGACCCAACTGAAATAAAAAGGATTATAACAGAATATTATGAAAAACTATACTCCAACAAATTTGAAAACCTAAAGGAAATGGATTTCTATAAACACAAGCCCTACCCAAACTACAACAAAGTGATGTTGAAAATCCGAACAGACCCATAACAAGAAAAGAGATTGAAAAGGTAATAAAAAAACTCACAACCCAAAAAAGCCCTGGCCCAGGTGGCTTCACTGGAGAATTCTGCAAAACATTTACAGAAGAGCTTGTACCAGTTCTACTCAAGCTATTTCAGAGCATAGAAGAGGAAGCAACACTTCCAAATTCATTCTATGAAGCCAGCATAACACTGATACCAAAACCAGGCAAAGACGTCACAAAAAAAGAAAATTACGGACCAATATCTCTCATGAATATAGATGCAAAAATTCTCAACAAAATTCTAGCCAACACAATTTAGCATCATATCAAAAAACTCATAAACCATGACCAAGTAGGATTCATACCAGGTATGCAAGGATGGTTCAACATTAGAAAATCAATCAACGTAATCCACCACATAAATAGAAGGAAAGAAAAGAATCACATGATCATCTCAATTGATGCAGAAAAGGCATTTGACAAAGTCCAACACCCATTCCTGATAAAAACTCTCAATAAAATAGGTATAGAAGGGAAATTTCTCAACATAATAAAGGGCATCTATGCAAAACCAACGGCCAACATCACCCTTAATGGAGAGAGGCTGAAAACATTCCCCCTGAAAACAGGAACAAGACAAGGATGCCCTTTATCACTACTCCTATTTAACATAATGCTGGAAGTTCTAGCTAGAGCAATAAGACAAAAGAAATAAAGGGCATCCAAATTGGTAATGAAGAAGTTAAACTGTCCCTGTTTGCAGATGATATGATACTATACATAGAAACCCTCAAGACTCCATGGGAAATCTACTGGAACTAATAGAAAGATTCAGCAGAGTAGCAGGATACAAGAGAAACATTCAAAAATCAGTTGGATTCCTATACACCAATAAGGAGAACGATGAAAAGGAAAGCAGGAAAACAATACCATTTTCAATAGCCCCTAAAAAGATAAAATACTTAGGAATAAATCTGACCAGGGATGTAAAAGACCTATACAAAGAAAACTACAAAACACTACTGCATGAAACCCAAAGGGATCTACATAAATGGAAAAACATACCATGCTCATGGATAGGCAGACTCGACATTGTGAAAATGACAATTCTACCCAAAGCAATTTACAAATACAATGCAATCCCCATCCAAATACCAACAACATTCTTCAAAGAGATGGAAAAACTAATCATTCACTTTATATGGAAAGGGAAGAAGCCCCAAATAAGTAAAGCACTATTGAAGAAGAAGAATAAAGTTGGAGGACTCACACTACCTGACTTCAGAACCTACTATACAGCTACAGTAGTCAAAACAGCCTGGTACTGGTACCACGACAGATACATTGACCAATGGAACAGAACTGAGAACCCAGATGTAAATCCATCCACCTACGGTCACCTGATCTTCGACAAGGGCCCAAAGTCCATCAAATGGTGAAAAGACACTCTTTTTAACAGATGGTGCTGGCAAAACTGGATCTCCATGTGCAAAAAAATGAAACAGGACCCATACCTCATGCCGTATACAAAAACTACTTCAAAATGGATCAAAGACCTGAATATAAAGCCTAAAACTATAAAGTTCATACAAGAAAAAATAGGACCAACACTTCAGGCCTTAACACATGGCATTAACAGGATACAAACCATAACCATCAACGCACAAACCCCAATAGATAAGCTAGATAACTGGGATCTTCTAAAACTCAAACACCTATGGTCTTCAAAAGACTTCACCAAAAAAGTAAAAAGAGAACCTACAGACTGGGAAAAAATTTTTGGACAGTACAAGTCAGACAAAGGTCTAATCTCCATAATCTACAAGAAAATCCAAAAAACCTCTACAACAAAAAGACAAACAATTCAATTAAAAAATGGGCAAAGGAAATGAATAGACACTTCACCAAAGAAGACATTCAAATGGCCAACAGACACATGAGGAAATGCTAGCGATCACTAGCCATTAGAGAAATGCAAAGTAAAACCACAATGAGATCATCTCACCCCCGCATTACTGGCACGAATCAAAAACACTGGAAATAACAAACGTTGGAGGGGCTGCGGGGAAATCAGAACTCTTATGCACCGCTGGTGGGAATGCAAAATGATACAACCATTTTGGAAAATGATATGGCGCTTCCTCAGAAAACTAGAAATAGACATACCATTCGATCCAGCAATCCCACTCCTAGGAATATATCCTAGAGAAATAAGAGTCATTACTCGGATAGACATATGCACACCTATGTTCATGGCAGCATTGTTCACAATAGCAAAATGATGCAAACAACCTAGATGCCCATCAACAGATGAATGGACAAACAAACTATGGTACATACACACAATGGAGTACTATGGAACGAGAAAGAACAACAATGAATCTGTGAAGTATCTCATAACATGGATGAAACTGGAGGACATTATGCTGAGTGAAATAAGTCAATCACAAAAGGACAAATATTGTATGAGACCTCTATTGTAAAAACCCATGAAAAAGTTCACACACAAAATGTAACAATCTTTGTTGGTTACCAGGAAAGGGAGGGGTGGGGTGGGGGGTAAATATTAAATAGACAATAGATAAGTGGTATCTTGGGTGAAGGGTGAGACAGTACACAATACAGGAGAAACTAGCGCATGTACAAGGAAAGGTCATGGAAGCCCCATAGACACATCCAAACTCCCTGTGGGACTGAATTGCTGGGCGGAGGGCTGTGGGGACCATGCTCTCAGGGAACATCTAGCTCAATTGGCATGACACAGCTGATAAAGACAATGCTCTACATTCTACCTTGGTGAGTAGTGTCTGGGGTCTTAAAAGCCTGTGAGCGGCCATCTAAGATACTCCACTGGTCTCATCCCTTCGGGAGCAAGGGAGAATGAAGAGAACAGGATACAAGGAAAAGATTAGTCCAAAGGACTAATTGTCCACAGCTACCAAGGCTTCCACCAGACTGAGTCCAGATGGTGCCCAGCTACCACCACTGACTGCTCTGACCAGGATCACAACATAGGGTTCTGGACAGAGCTGGAGAAGGATGTAGAGAATAATTCTAACACACAAAAAAAAGACCAGATTTACTGGACTAAAGGAGACTGGAGAAACCTCGAGAGTATGGCCCCCAGACACCCTTTTAGCTCAGTGGTGAAGTTACCTCCAAGGTTCACTGTTCAGCCTGGGAGTGGACAGCCCCGTAAAACCAAATGAGACTAACGAGGTACAGGAGTCCAGTGACAAGGGTCAGAAGGCAGAAGTGGACAAGGAAGCTGGTGATAGGGAACCCAAGGTTGGGTAAGGATACTGTTGATGTGTTGTGAGATTGTTAACCATTGTCATAGGGCAACATGTGCACTGTTTAATGAGAAACTATTTTGTTCTGTAAGCCTTCATCTTAAGTGAGAATAGCAGCACAATTCGAAGAGCATAGTCAATGTCACTGAACTGTGCATGTAGAAATTTTTGAAATATTGTTATCTTTGGCTATGTGTATTTTCACCAAAAAAAAAAAAAGGTTGAGAAGTTAGAGGGTTGATATGTTGTGGGGTTGTTAACCAATGTCATAAAACAATATGTGTACTACTGTTTCATGAGTAACTATTTGTTCTGTAAGCCTTCACCTGAAGTACAATTAATTAATTAATTTTTAAAAAATGGGTAAAGAACGTGAACAGACACTTCACCAAAGAAGACATTCAGGCTGCTAAAAAACACATGAAGAGATGCTGGAGCTCATTAGCCATTAGAGGAATGCAAATCAAAACTAATGTGAGATACTATCTCACTCAGGCAATAACAGCACTGATCAAAAAATACAGAAAACAACAAATGCTGGTGAGGCTGTGGGGAGACTGGAACTCTTATGCACTGCTGGTGGGAATGTAATATGGTACATCCACTATGGAAAATGGCATGGCGCTTCCTTAGGAAGCTAGAAATAATTGCAGCATTATTCACAACAGCAGAAAGATGGAAACAATCTAAGTGCCCATCAACTCATGAATGGATAAACAAATTACGACACATACACACAATGGAATACTATCTAACAATAAAGAACAACGTTGAATCCATGAAACATCACACAACATGGATGAACCTGAAGGGCATTATGCTGACTGAAATAATTCAATCACAAAAGGACAAATATTGTATGAGACCACTATTATTAAAACCCAAGAAAAGGTTTACACACAGAAAAAAAAACATTCTTTGATGGTTACAAGGGAGGAGAAAGGTGGGGAGGGAAAATCACTAACTAGATAGTAGACAAGTGTTAACTTTGGTGAAGGGAAAGACAACACACAATATAGAGGAAGTCACCATAATTTGATCAAGGAAAAGTCACAGAAACTTTCTAGGCACATTCAAACACCTTGAGGGACCCAGTTACTGGGCCTGAGGGCTAGGGCCTGAGGGCTAAGGATCATGTCTAGCTCAACTGGCATAACATAGTTAGCAAAGAAAATGTCCTATATCCTACTTTGGTGAGTAGTGTCTTGGGTCTTAAAAGCTTGAGAGTAGTCATCTAAGATACATCTATTGGTCCCATCCCATCCGGAGCAAAGAAGAATGAAGAAGATCAAAGACATAAGGAAAATATTAGTCCAAAGGACTAACTGGCCACATGAACCACAGCCTCCACCAGTCTAAGCCCAGAAGAACTAGATGGTGCCTGGCTACCACTACCGACCGCTCTGAGAGGGATCACGATAGAGGGTCCTGGAAAGAGCAAGAGAAAAATTTAGAACAAAATTCAAATTTATGCACGCACACACACACACACACACACACACACACACACACACACACACACACACACACAAGACTAGACTTACTCGTCTGACAGAGACTGGTGGAACCCCTGAGAGTATGGCCCCCAGATACCCTGCTAACTCAGAACTGCAGTTACTTCTGAAGTCCACCTTTCAGCTGAAGATTAGATAGGCCTATCAACAAATAATAACACCAGTGAGGAACATGCTTCTTAGCTCAATCAAGAATATGCACACCCGGGGCGGGGGCAAGATGGCGCTCTAGGCAGAAACACCACGCCGTCCCTCCACAGCAAAGATCCGAAAAACTAAGCCTAACAGAGAATCAACAATCCTGAAACCCTAGAACACCAAATGAAGAGGTAAAGAACTCAGCCAAACACCAAACGGAGTGAGAATACTAAAAGAGAACGGAGAGCGAGGAGAGACTCAGGCAGAGATTCCTTACCAGCTAACGCAGCGTGGATCCACCATCTTGGATTCCTATCGGAGACCAGCAAACGGGAGAGCAGCCTTGCAGAGCATCTGGTCGGAGACAGAACGACCGGTAAACTGCGGTGCGCGCTCTCCCACCACCCACCCCTCTCCGCCTCAGCTGGGGATCCCCTGCTTTCCGTGGCCAGGGTCCCTGAGCAGGGGGGCGCCGGTGCTTGGATTCCGCACGCCCGGGCTGGAGGCTTTCTGGGAGCCGTTTGCTGGCACCTAGCGAACCTTTTTCTTCCGCCTCCCCCTCCTTTTGCCTGGGTGCCTGGTTCCGAGTGCTGTCTCTGCTCTCTCCTGCGGGGCTGTAGGGCTGCGTGCGGGCGTGTGGCTGTTTCTAGGTCTGGGCCCCCGCGTGGGTGGGATCCCGGGGCCTTTGTTCGTTCGCCCCTCTGCTTTCCGTGGCCGGAGTCCCTGAGCAGGGGGGCACCGGTGATTGGATTCCGCGCGCCCGGGCTGGAGGCTTTCTGGGAGCCATTTGCTGGCACCTAGCGAACCTTTTTCTGCCGCCTCCCCCTCCTTTTGCCTGGGTGCCTGGTTCCGAGTGCCGTCTCTGCTCTCTCCTGCGGGGCTGTAGGGCTACGTGCGGGCGTGTGGCTGTTTCTAGGTCTGGGCTCCCGCGTGGGTGGGATCCCAGGGCCTTTGTTTGTTCGCCCCTCTGCTTTCCGTGGCCGGAGTCCCTGAGTTGGGGGGTGCCGGTGCTTGGATTCCGCGCGCCCGGGCGGGGGGCTTTCTGGAAGCCGTTTGCCGGCCGCTAGCGAGCCCTTTTCTGCCGCCTCCCCCTCCTTTTGCCTGGGTGCCTGGTTCCGAGTGCCGTCTCTGCTCTCTCCTGCGGGGCTGTAGGGCTGCGTTCGGGCGTGTGGCTGTTTCCAGGTCTGGGCTCCCGCGCGGGTGGGATCCTGGGGCCTTTGTTCGTTGGCCCCTCTGCTTCCCGTGGCCACGGTCACTTAACCCCGAGACTACCGGCTTCTTGGAATTCGCGCCCCTGAGTGGGGGCTCTCTGGGTCCCATTTGTAGGCACTGACTGCTGGTGTTGCCCTTTTTTTTTTTTTTTCTCTCAATTTTATTTTTCTTCCTTTTTTGATTAGTTTTGTCATCTTTTACCTCTTTTTCTCTTTTGTCTTTCTTCATTGCTTAATTTCTTGTCTCTCTATCTCTTCCTTCTCTTTCTGATCCCTGAATTCCAGGCGATGTATGCCTCTGTACCTTCTGGCCAGGCTGAGCTGTGAAAATTGAGACCGACTCCCCCAGACCTCATAGCTGCATCGGTGGGATCCCTGGGAACTTTGCAGTTCTTTAACTTTTCTGATTTTTATTTGGTCATTCTTTCCTTTTCTTTCTCTTCCCCCTTCTGGTTTCCTCCATCCCATAGTCTCTCATCTGTACATTCCAACGACAAGCTCTCCTAGCATTCTTTTATGTTTGTACACTTTTTGCTCCTCCTCCTCTCTCCTCTCTCCCATATCCAGCTTAGCTTCACACATAACCATCTTCCCGCTGCACCCTACCTACCTGCACCGTGCACTAGACATCACATCACCAAGCGGTGCAGGCACGCCCTATTGGAACCTGCCCAGCACTGACTACCGACCGTCCTGGTGGCTGCGGTGAGTGCCACAAGCAACCCATCCCAGTGGCTCCTCCTCAACTAGCTCTGCCCAGCTGTACCACAAGAACGAAAAAAAAAAAAAATCTACAATCAATAAACGAAAGAAATATCTACTGAATGCCCCGAAAACAGCAAACAATATCAAAACATTTACAAAAACAAGACAAGATGGCTCCAATAGGCGTCCAAATTAAAACACCAGATAACTCTCCTGTGGAAGAAAATGCACTAGAAGTACCTGATACGGAACTCAAATCACTAATACTCAGAATTTTCCAAGAACTGAGGCAAAAAGCTGACAAACATGAGGAAAAAATAGACAAATTTATGGAAAATACAGACAAAAAATTGGAAGAATTCAGGAAGATGATGCAAGAACAAAATGCCAAAATAAATTCACAACTCGAAATTATACAAAAACAACAATTAGAAATCCAAAAGATAAACAACAAGATTTCAGAAATGGACGGTGTCATAGAAGGGCTGAGAAGTAGATTTGAAACCATGGAAGACAGGATCAGTGGAACTGAAGACAAACACTTGGATACAACTCTGTTTCAGGAAAACTCAGAAAAAAGAACAAAGAAAAATGAAGAGACCCTGAGAGTTATGTGGGACACAATTAAAAGCAAAAACTTACGAGTGATTGGCATACCAGAACAGGGGGAGAAAACAGAAAACACAGAGAGGATCATTGAGGAACTGCTGACAGAAAACTTTCCCAATATCATGAAAGATGAAAAGCTGGTCATCCAAGAAGCTCAACGAACCCCATATAGAAGAGACCCCAAAAGAAAATCACCAAGACATATCATATTCACACTCGCTAAAACTAAAGACAAACAAAGAATCCTGAGAGCAGCTCGTGAAAAACAAGAAGTCACATACAGAGGAGAAACAATAAGACTAAGCTCAGATTATTCAGCAGAAACCATGCAGGCAAGAAGGCAATGGGATGACATATATAAAATCTTGAAAGAAAAAAATTGTCAGCCAAGAATAATATATCCTGCAAAACTCTCATTCAGATTTGATGGTGAAATTAGGTCATTTCCAGATAAACAGAAACTAAAGGAATATGCAAAAGTCAAACCAAACTTACAAGAATTATTAAAGGGAGTTCTTCGATCTGAGGACAAACAGCTTAAGCCCTCAGGCAGGACCTAGGACCTAGGACGCAGGTTAACATGAACCAGATACCATTCTAGGAACTGAACTACAGACGACTTTCCAAAAACAAAAGATATACAACAGGGAATCAGAGAAATCAATCAAAGGATGACAACAACATCAAAACAATGAAAGAGGGAACAAACGGCATAGGTATAGAACCCTCTAAAGGAGAAGAAGGCAAGGCGATACCAAGTAACGGTAGACTGCTTCAAAATTATAAAGATAAGGGTAAAATTCATGGTAACCACAAAAAAAGTTAACAAACCAACTCATAAAAATAAAGACGAAAAACATAAAGTCTCAACAAAACCAAAACCTACAAAAACAAAAGAAATGAACACAAAATCCACAAACAAAAGGAACTCAGCACAAGAGAGTAAGAAGAACAAAGAAAACTTCAGCATCACAAAAAAAAGCACTACAAAATGACAGCAACAAATTCACATCTATCAATACTTACACTGAACGTAAATGGACTCAATGCACCCATAAAGCGACGGAGAGTGGCAGAATGGATAAGAAAACAGGATCCATCTATTTGCTGTCTACAAGAGACACATCTTAGAAACAAAGATGTGAATTTATTAAAAATCAAAGGTTGGAAAAAAATATATCAAGCTAACAACTACCAAAAAAGAGCAGGAGTGGCAATTCTAATCTCAGATAAAATAGACTTTAAAACAAAATCTACCATAAAAGACAAAGAAGGACACTATATAATGATTAAGGGGATGATCCATCATGAAGACATAACCATAATAAATATCTATGCACCCAATGACAGGGCTCCAAAATACATAAAACAAACTCTAACAACACTGAAAAGAGAAATTGACAGTTCCACAATAATAGTAGGAGACTTCAACACACCACTCTCAGTAAAGGACAGAACAACTAAAAAGAAACTCAGCAAAGATACAGAAGACCTAAAGGACACAATCAGTCAACTGGACCTCATAGACATATATAGAACAATCCATCCAACCGCTGCAAAGTACACATTCTTTTCCAATGCACATGGAACGTTCTCCAGAATAGACCACATCTTAGGCCACAGAGCAATCCTCAACAAGATCCAAAATGCTGAGATAATTCACAGTATCTTCTCTGACCACAATGCCATCAAGGTAGAAATTAACACTAGAAAGAGCAAGGAAAAAAAATCAAACACATGGAAACTGAATAATAATCTGCTTACACATCAATGGGTAATAGAAGAAATCAGAGATGGAATTAAAAAATTCCTAGAATCAAATGAAAATGAAAACACATCATACCAAAACCTTTGGGACACAGCAAAGGCAGTCCTCAGAGGACAATTTATAGCAATAGATGCACATATCAAAAAAGAAGAAAGGGACAAAATCAAAACATTAACTACAGAACTCAAACAAATAGAAAGAGAACAACAAAAAAAGCCTACAACCACCGGAAGAAAGGAAATAGTAAAGATCAGAGCAGAAATCAATGAAATAGAGAACAGAAAAACAATAGAAAGAATCAACAAAACCAAAAGTTGGTTCTTTGAAAGAATCAACAAAATCGACAAACCACTGGCCAGACTGACAAAAGAAAAACAGCAGAGGGCACAAATAACCCAAATAAGAAATGAAATGGGGGACATTACAACAGACCCAACTGAAATAAAAAGGATTATAACAGAATATTATGAAAAACTATATTCCAACAAATTTGAAAACCTAGAGGAAATGGATAAATTTCTAGAAACATACGGCCTACCCAAACTACAACAAAGTGATATTGAAAATCTGAACAGACCCATAACAAGAGAAGAGATTGAAAAGGTAATAAAAAAACTCCCAACCAAAAAAAGCCCTGGCCCAGATGGCTTCACTGGAGAATTCTACAAAACATTTACAGAAGAGCTCGTACCAGTTCTACTCAAGTTATTTCAGAGCATAGAAGAGGAAGCAACACTTCGAAATTCATTCTATGAAGCCAGCATAACGCTGATACCAAAACCAGGCAAAGACATCACAAAAAAAGAAAATTACAGACCAATATCTCTCATGAATATAGATGCAAAAATTCTGAACAAAATTCTAGCCAATAGAATTCAGTATCATATCAAAAAAATAATACACCACGACCAAGTAGGATTCATACCAGGTATGCAAGGATGGTTTAACATTAGAAAATCCATCAACGTAATCCACCACATAAATAAAAGGAAAGAAAAAAATCACATGATTATCTCAATTGATGCAGAAAAGGCATTTGACAAAGTCCAACACCCATTCCTGATAAAAGCTCTCAATAAAATAGGTATAGAAGGGAAATTTCTCAACATAATAAAGGGCATCTATGCAAAACCAACAGCCAACATCATTCTTAATGGAGAAAGGCTGAAAACATTCCCCCTGAAAACAGGAACAAGACAAGGATGCCATTTATCACCACTCCTATTTAACATTGTGCTGGAAGTTCTAGCTAGAGCAGTAAGGCAAGAAAAAGAAATAAAGGGCATCCAAATTGGTAATGAAGAAGTTAAACTCTCCCTGTTTGCAGATGATATGATACTATACATAGAAAACCCTAAAGACTCCACGAGAAATTTACTGGAAGTAATAGAAAGATTCAGCAGAGTAGCAGGATACAAGATAAACATTCAAAAATCAGTTGGATTCCTATACACCAGTAAAGAGAACGATGAAAAGGAGATCAGGAAATCAATACCATTTTCAATAGCCCCTAAAAAGATAAAACACTTAGGAATAAATCTGACCAGGAATATAAAAGACCTATACAAAGAAAACTACAAAACACTGCTGCATGAAACCCAAAGGGATCTACATAAATGGAAAAACATACCATGCTCATGGATAGGCAGACTCAACATTGTGAAAATGGCAATTCTACCTAAAGCAATCTACAAATACAATGCAATTCCGATACAAATACCAACAACATTCTTCAAAGAGATGGAAAAACTAATTATTAACTTTATATGGAAAGGGAAGAAACCTCGAATAAGTAAAGCACTACTGAAGAAGAAGAATAAAGTTGGAGGACTCACACTACCTGACTTGAGAACCTACTATACAGCTACGGTACTCAAAACAGCCTGGTACTGGTACAACAACAGAGACATTGACCAATGGAACAGAATTGAGAACTCAGATGTAAATCCATCCACCTACGGTCACCTGATTTTTGACAAGGGCCCAAAATACATCAAATGGGGAAAAGACAGTCTTTTTAACAAATGGTGCTGGCAAAACTGGATATCCATTTGTAGAAAAATGAAACAGGACCCATACCTCACACCATATACAAAAACTACTTCAAAATGGATCAAAGACCTGAATATAAAGCCTCAAACTATAAAATTCATAGAAGAAAAAATAGGACCAACACTTCAGACCTTAATACATGGCATTAACAGGATACAAACCATAAACATCAACACAAAAAACCCAACAGATAAACTAGATAATTGGGATCTTCTAAAAATCAAACATCTATGCTCTTCAAAAGATTTCACCAAAACAGTTAAAAGAGAACCTACAGACTGGGAAAAAATTTTTGGACAGTACAAGTCAGACAAAGGTCTAATCTCCATAATCTACAAGAAAATCCAACACCTCTACAACAAAAAGACAACCAATCCTATCAAAAAATGGGCAAAGGAAATGAACAGACACTTCACCAAGGAAGACATTCAAATGGCCAACAGACACATGAGGAAATGCTCACGATCACTAGCCATTAGAGAAATGCAAATTAAAAACACAATGAGATACCATCTCACCCCGGCATTACTGGCACGAATCAAAAACACTGGAAATAACAAATGTTGGAGGGGCTGCGGGGAGACGGGAACTCTTATACACTGCTGGTGGGAATGCAAAATGATACAGCCATTTTGGAAAATGATATGGCGTTTCCTCAGAAAGCTAGAAACAGACGTACCATTCGATCCAGCAATCCCACTCCTAGGAATATATCCTAGAGAAATAAGAGTCATCACTCGAATAGACATATGCACACCTATGTTCATGGCAGCATTATTCACAATAGCAAAACGATGGAAACAACCTCGATGTCCATCAACAGACGAATGGATACACAAACTATGGTACATACACACAATGGAGTACTATGCAACGAGAAAGAACAATGAATCGGTGAACCATCTCATAACATGGATGAAACTGGAGGACATCATGCTGAGTGAAATAAGTCAATCACAAAAGGACAAATATTGTATGAGACCTCTATTGTAAAAACCCATGAAAAAATTCACATGCAAAATGTAACAATCCTTGTTGGTTACCAGGGATGGGAGGGGGGGGGATACTAAATAGGTAATAGGTAAGTGGTAACTTGGGTGAGAGATGAGATAGTACATAGTACAGGGGAAACTAACACAACCTGCACAAGGAAAGGTCATGGAGGCCCTATAGACACATCCAAACACCCCGACGGACTGAGTTGTTGGACGGAGGGCTCTGGGAACCATGATCTCGGGGAACATCTAGCTCAATTGGCATGACACTACTTATAAAGATAATGCTCTACATTCTGCCTTGGTGAGTAGTGTCTGGGGTCTTAAAAGCCTATGAGCGGCCATCTAAGATACTCCACTGATCTCATCCCTTCGGGAACAAGGGAGAACGAAGAGAACAGGATACAAGGAGAAGATCAGTCCGAAGGACTAATGGTCCACAGCTACCAAGGCCTCCACGGGACTGAGCCCAGTACAGCTGGATGGTGCCCGGCTACCACCAATGACTCCTCTGACCAGGATCACAACAGAGGGTTCTGGGCAGAGCTGGAGTAGGATGTAGAGCATAATTTTAACTCCCAAAAAAAAAAAAAAAATAAGAAGACCAGATATACTGGCCTAAAGAATACTAGAGAAACCTCGAGAGTGTGGCCCCCAGACACCCTTTCAGCTCAGAGGGGAAGTTACCTTCAAGGTTCGATGTTAAGCCTGGGAATGGACACCCCAGTAAAACTAAATGGGACTAACGATGTACAGGAGTCCGGTGACAATGGCCAGAAGGCAGAGGGAGAGTAGGAAACTGATGATAAGGAACACAAATTGAATAAGGACACTGTCGATGTATTGTGAGATTGTTGACCACTGCTATAGGGCAACATTTGTAGTAACTATTAAATGGGAGGCTGTTTTGTCCTGTAAGCCTTCATCTTGGGCGAGAATGGCAGCACAATTGGAAGAGCATAGTCAATATCACTTAAATGTGTAAGTAAAAAGTTTTGAAATGGTGTTTAAATAAAATAAAAATAAATAAATAAATAAATAAACAAATGAGACTAAAGAGGTACAATAGTCCACTGACAATGTCCAGAAGACAGAAGGGGACAAGGAAGCCCCCTGGTGATAGGGAACACAAGGTGGAGTAAGGATATTCTTGATGTGCTGTGAGATTGTTAACCATTGTCATAGGGCAACATGTGTAGTAACTGTTAAATGAAAAACTATTTTGTTCTGTAAGCCTTCATCTTAAGTGAGAGTAACAGCACAGTTGGAAGAGCGTAGTCAGTGTCACTGAACTGTGAATGTAGAAAATTCTGAAACGGTGTATCTTTGGCCATCTGTAATTTTCATCAAAAAAAAGGTTGAGAATTTAGAGGCTTAATACGTTGTGCGGTTGTTAACCAATGTCCAAAAAAACAACATGTGTACTACTATTTCATGAGAAACTATTTGCTCTGTAAGCTTTCACCTGAAGTACAATAAAATATATATATAAAAAATTAAAAAAAAAAAAAAAACAAAACAAAAAAAAAAAGAATATGCACACCCATGTTCATTGCAGCATTATTCACAATAGCAAAAAGATAAAAACAACCTATATCACAGAACAAACTGTGTATAAACTACTGAATGAGAAATTACTTTGCTCTATAAACCTTAACCTAAAGCACAATTTTTTAAAAAAGAAAGAAGTTACACTCTCCCAACTTGAATCACTAGATCTCAATAGAACAAGAAAAATTTTCCTTTTTCAACAATTAAAAATGGACAGGTGTACCAATTCTTTCATCTTTCAAAGCTTTAGAAGTAGCATTTCTGTGAATAATTATTAAAATCTATCAGCCTCCCCCCCCCCTTTTTTTTTTGCCTTTTTAACTTCCTCACAGTGTGCAGCATAGCTCTTTTAAAAATTAAAAGAAAAGTTATCCTTCCATGTAGTACCCTTATGGGATAGGTTATTATAGTACTGGAACTCCTAGTACCTAAATCTTCAATTCATGTCAAAGGAGAAAATGTCATTAGAAACTGTCTGATCAGTGTATGCAGGGGAAAAAAAAAACCCCAACTTAACAGAAACAGAAATCCAGGCTAAAGTGCTACAGCTAAAGTCATGAGAAATAAAGCTACACTTATTTAGAAAAGTGTCTGTGACAAAAGAAAAGATCTAGGGGAAAAACGCATGCTTAATATAAACTGGAAGATACTGTATCATTTAGTGAAGAAAAAGCAGTGTGTCCTGTACAAGAGATAACTAAAATGCACATTTATCACTTGGAAACAACAGGGAGCATGGAAGGTCGAAACAGGGAGCAATCACCCAAGCAGGATTATTCGTGAACTCTAAATGCCTGTCACTAATTACAAATTATCCAGCAATACTGTGAAATGATCAAATAGGTTAATACAGGATTTGAATTAATCTTCCTGGGTTGAAGATTTTCCTCTAATCCATTGAACCTTGGAATCAGTGAACTGTGATTTCTGTATAACATGATAAAGAACACGGGGAGTATTAACATAATAGTCTAGTCTCTTGCCAGGCCAGTCTCAGATACATCGGTTTTGTTTGGGTAAAAACTTAATGCTTTTTGTTTGGAACTTTATTAGGATATACCTTTTAAAGAAAGGTCCATTTGAAGCCAGAAAGCATCTCAGAGCCTCTGAAGGGCAGTCACTGTGCTCGATACAACTTTGAATCTCCAGTGCTTAATAAACAATGTACAACTGCTTGATAAATGAATGACACAAGGTAATATCACAAACCTTTCCTCAAAGATCATGCCTTTCCGGTATCCCTAATTAAAGTCCCAAATACAATACCATACTCTAACAAACTAAGAAACACAAACAAATGTCTATTAATCTATCATTCTTCTATTTATTTACATCAAATACCATATCTACCTTAAACATTCTAATTCTCCACCCTGGAAAATTTTCTTCCTAAGGTCCCTATCACTCTTTTTTTTAATATAACAATATTTCTTTGGTTAAATGGCTGCTATTGTCTTTATGAAGAATAATGGTAAAGACTCACTTGTTTAGTCATTTTTGTAGCAGTGGAGTAGCACACCTCAAGCAGTGAAGAAGTAATTCTTGTGGGATGGGAGGTGAAAAGGACAGAGTAGGAGAACTGCATTCTATTACTTGTCCTTAGTGGTGGCTTTACAGGTATTTGCTAAATGATAAATCATTGAACTATACATCTTGTTTTGTGCACCTTTGTGTGTACAGGTTACATTTAGACAAAAAGAAAAATGCATATATAATACCCTCAAAGATATAAGAAAAGAAACTGCAACCATGAAATAACTACAGATTACTTTTTTAAAAATCTGAGAACCAAAAAGAACTCTTAGAAATTAAAAATACAGCAGAAAGTAAGGACTCAACAGGAAGATAGCAACACAAAGCTAAGGAAGTCTTTTAGAAAATAAAGTGAAAGGAAAAGAATTTGAGAGCAAGAGAGAAAAGACAGGAAAAAAATTCAAGGACTAGTTCAGGAGAGTCAATATCTATATAACAAGCATTCCAGCAAAAGAGAACAGAGAAGAGCGAGAAAGGAAATCATCAAAGAAATGATTCAAGAAAATCTCCAAAGGACATTAATTTCCAGATTGAAAAAGTCCACCAGGTGTCCAACATAATGGATGAAAATACACTAACATCAAGGTACAGTATAAAGAAAATTCAGAACACTGAAAATAGAGATCTTACAAGTTTTGAGAAAAAGGAAGATATTAAATGTCTGGAATCAGTATAGCTATAGACTTCCAAATAATAACACTCCTTTCTACTTAAACTAGTTCAGGTGAGTATCTATTTCTTATAACCAAAAAGAGCCTTAGCTAAACATTACTAATCTCACTGTATTTGGGGAAAACAGAATTCAAAAAATGAAAAGAGAAAGTGACCCATAATTATTTCTATAAACATGAAAGATCTATTTACACTATAATGAAAATGAAAAGGTTTATGGGTAGAAAAATAATGAAATCAATTAACTTAATAAATTGAAAAATATTACCTTAGTGCCCTGCTAAAATAATTAGTCCTAGTTAAACACAATGGATTAAACATGTATTTAGCTCTTCTCTCTTCCAAAATGACATAAAAAGATTTTATAAATGGCAAAAACTCACAAGGAATAAACGACCAGGAAAAGAGACAATAACAGCAAAGTTTTAAAAGTTAGAAAGCAGATGGACAAGTAGTAACTGACTTTGCAGAACCACAGAAATGACTTAGCAGAAACAAAATTTAAGCCAGTGAGGAAAGTGAGAAGCAATCCAATTTATACTGTAATCCAACTTCCCTAAAAGGCTCAGGAAGTGGCAGCATCATGTACCTCTGGAAAGAGAGATGAAGACAAAGTAGAAGCAAAAAGATAGGTTGAAAGTCCATTTAAGAAGCATTTATACTCCAAAATGTTCTTCTCCTCCACTCAAAGCAACCAGATGACCGATCCTCCCTCTCTGACAGGAAGCTGAAGAAGGGAAAACAGAAGGTCTCTGGATTGGGAGGTACTAGCCACGGTTGGAGGGTTCCGTACTGAAAACATGTGAATGGATTAAAGGTTTACATGTTTGGCTCTCAGAAAACTGACAGGCATTCAAACATATAACCTCAGACAGAAAACTGGAAGTGTTAGTGCTGGAGAATCCGATTAGACCCAAGGGGAGAAAAAGACCCAAAGGAACTCTAACAGACATTCCCCAAGGAAATAGCCCAGTCAGGTCACCATATAATAAAAAGTACAGTAAACCAATCTCATCCTTGCACATAGAGCTTCCTTTACACTCCACTCTTAAATACAAGCAGAAAAATAAGGCTGGAAGACATTTTCTGGAAAGCATCTAATATGAAAGGCAGACACCAAAATAAACAGAAAGGAAGTAACTTGGGGGAGAACAAAGAATATGCATGAAGATAACAAATTCAAAAAGCCAACATTAATACCCTCAAAGATAGTAAGAGAAAATATTGCATGAATGAAACAAGAACAGTGTGCACTAAAAAAAGAACACTCAGAAAACAAAAGGAGATACATCATACAACATGAATGAACCTTGAAAATATTATGCTGAGTGAAAGAAGTCAGACATAAAAGGTCATGTACTGTATGATTCCATTTATATGATCTAAGTGAAAAAAACAGAGAAACAAGTCAGATATAACTTCAGGAAAATAAAATTACATACAGAAAAGTATTCACAGAACATGGCTTAATTATGAATAGCACTTACACATAATAAAGTAAATGCCATACATTGATTTAAACAAAATTATTATGTAAATACATTGGTAGCATGGTGGGACAGCAAATGTGTTGCGGAGGGGAGAATAAGGGAGTGGGAGTAAAAAGTTAAATCCTCACCCTTCAGAGTGTTAAATCAATAAATGATGCCTAAAATTGAAAAATTACTAAATAATAATATAAGCTTGTTATTTAACAATATGGAAATAAATATCAAAAGAATCAGCCAACAGAGTTAAAACTGGTTGTCTTAAAGGAGAGAGAATAGTGGGAGGGAGACACACTGCTGATTTTTTGTAATAAACCTTACAGAACTAGTTGACTTTTAAAATTCAAACATTGTTTGTTTTTTAAATTACAGTTCCAATTTCAATTCAAAGTGTCACAGAGCAGCAATTTTGTGGCTTCTTGTTCCCCTTTTATGAGAACTCCACATCTGAAAGAACACAGACAAACACAATTGGTATTAGTTTTGAAACAAGGAAAATTGGAATTTGGAGTAATCACGCCCCATTCCCCCCTCCCAATCCCCCAGAGGCACAGTTCCCTCAATTTCCTAAAATAAAAGTTTTGGACTAAATGATCTCTAACGTCCCTTCTAACTCTCAAGTTAGCTGGATCTAAACCAACATGCCCAATCACCCACTGTTTTTATTCAATGACTCTCTAAGCAAAAGTGATTCTCCAGGACAAGGAGGAAGACATACAAATGTAATAAGCACGTGAAAGAGTCGAAGATATCCATTCTTTGTTGTGGGAATTGCTCAGCTTATGACTGTCATTTCATACACTTACAGGTTGTTGGGGAAGGGGATGGGGAGGCAACCTTAAATTGTAAAGTACAATACTACTCCTCTTGGTTCACTCTGGTGTATGTGAAGAATCAGGCTCAATAAATCTATCAATAAAGGTTTATTCTTATTTATGTTCCAAGTGATAACACTGTTGTTGTTTTTAGGTGCCATCGACTCAGGTCCGACTCATAGCGACCTCTATGTACAACAGAATGAAATGTTGCCCAATTCTGTGTCATCCTCACGACCATTGCTATATTTGAGCCCACTGTTGCAGCGACTGTGTCGATTCATCTCGCTGAAGGTTATCTTAGTTTTCTAGTGCTGCTATAACAGAAATACCACAAGTAGATGTCTTCAACAAACAGAAATTTATTCTGTCATAGTCTAGTAAGGTACAAGTCCAGATTAAGGGTGTCAGCTTCAGGGGAAGGCTTTCTCTCTCTGTTGGGTCTGGAGGAAGATCCTTGTCATTAATCCTCCTCTGGTCTAGGAGCTTCTCTGAACAGGAACCTTGGGTCCAAAGGACATGGTCTGCTCCCGACGCTGCATTCTTGGTGGTATGAGGTCCCCATGTCTCTCTGCTTGCTTCTTTTATATGTCAAAAGAAACTGGCTTAAGACACAATCTAAACTTGTAGATGAGTCCTGCCTCATTAACATAACTGCCACTAATCCCATCTCATTAACATCATAGGGATAGGATATACAACACATAGGAAAATCACAACAGATGACAAAATGGTGACCAATCACACAATACTGGGAATCACGGCCCAGCCAAATTGATACACATATTTTCGGGGGGACACAATTCAATCCATGACAAGCGTTTTCCTCTATTTCACTAAAAAAAACTAGTTTACAAAGCATGATCGCCTTCTCCAGGGATTGGTCCTTCCTGATAACATATCTGAAGTATGTGAGACAAAGTCTCACCATCCTCCCTTCTAAGGAACATTCTGGCTATACTTCTTCCAAGACAGATTTGTTCATTCTTCTGGCAGTCCGTGGTATATTCAACATTGTTTGCCAACACCTTAATTCAAAGGCATCAATTCTTCTTCAGTCTTCTTTATTCATTATCCAGCTTTCACATGCATACGAGGTGATTAAAAATACCGTGGTTTTGGTCAGGCACAGTTCGGTTCTCAAAGTGACAGCTTTGCTTTTTAATACTTTAAAGAGGTTTTTGCAATAGCTTTGCCCAGTGCAATACATTGTTTGATTTACTGACTGCTGCTTCCATGGACATTGATTGTGAATCCAAAAAAATGAAATTCTTGATAATTTCAATATTTTCTCCATTTATCAGGCTGTTGCTTATTGGTCCAGTTGTGAGGGGTTTTGTTTCTTTAAGTGTAACCCATACTGAAGGCTGTAACCTTTGATCTTCATCAGTAAGTGCTTCAAGTCCTCTTCTCTTTCAGCAAGCAAGGTTGTGTCATCTGTACATCACAGGTTGTTAGTCTTCCTCCAATCCTGATGCCACGTTCTTCTTCATATAGTCCAGCTTCTCAGATTCTTTGCTCAGCATACAGACTGAATAAGTATGGTGAATGCAAAAGTTGGAAACAAAGAAGAAAGATCAGTAGTTGGAAAATATGGCCTTGGTGATAGAAATGACACTGGAGATCGCATGACAGAATTCTGCAAGATCAACAACTTATTCAGTGGAAATACCTTTTTCCAACACCATAAACGACAACTATACACGTGGACCTCACAAAATTGAACACAGAGGAACAAATCGACTACATCTGTGGAAAGAGACAATAGAGAAGTTTAATATCATCAGTCAGAACAAGGCCAGGGGCTGATTGTGGAACAGACTGTCAGTTGCTCACACGCAAATTCAAGTTAAAGCTGAAGAAAATTAAAACAAGTCCACAAAAGCCAAAGTACAACCCTGAATATATCCCACCTAAATTTAGAAACTATCTCAAGAACAGATATGATGCACTGAACACTAAGGACTGAAGACCAGACAAGATATTGGATGACATCGAGGACATCATACATGAAAAAAGCAAAAGGTCAGTAAAAAGACAAGAAAGAAAGAAAAGACCAAAATGGATGTTAGAAGACATTCTAAAAGGTGATGAACTAATGTTATAAATCAATGCTATAATTATACTGCTATAAATTTACACTTACTTATAAATAAGTAAATTATTTCCAAGTTTCTAAATTCCACCAATACTTACTAATGGGACTTAGGATCTATACACTAAAGTGTTGATGCGGAATCATTAACCCAAGAACCACAGTGTACAGGATGGATTTGCAAGCCTGTCCACTCCTGCCATACATGGAATTCCTTCAAAGGAAAAGGCCTGAATTAGTTTTTTCTTGCATTAGTTTCAACAGCCTCTGCTTTGAAGGATATTAGTCCCTCTTCTTCCTGGTGGTGCAGTGGCTAAAAGCAATCAACTGCTGGCCAAAAGGTTGGCAGTTTGAAATCAACAGTGGCTCTGCAAGAGAAAGATGTAGCAGTCTGCTTCTGTACAGATTTACACCTTGGAAACCCTATGGGGTCCCTAGGAGTCGGAAACAGCTCAACAGCAGTGGGGTTTTTTGCCTCATTACAATCCATTCCTCCCAAAAAAACCAAAGCAGTATTTAAATTGTTAGGCTCTTTTTAAATATAACATGTGATATACCAAGAGAATATATTTATGATTATATTTAAGCTATAAAACAATCCAAGACCTTACATTATCAGTAACTTCCATCTACCTTGCCACCGACAGGCCCTTGCCTCCTGCCTGAGGAAACGTTACTCTTAATGTCATGTTTATCATCTCCTTGCCTTTTTTGACACAGTTTTATCACATTACACCTCAACAAATTATTATTTAGTTTTGCTTTTTATTAACTTTATCGATGATGCATATAATTGTAGTCCATTCATTTTCCCTGATGTATAAAACTGTAACATGTGAATATGCACAATGTATAATATTGTAACATGCGAATATGTACAATTTATCCATTAGCCTGTCAGTAGACATTTGGATAGTTTCCAGTTTTTTGCTATAATAAAACAGTATTGCTCTCAAAATTCTAATATAGATCTCCCAGTGCATTTCTACAAGAGCTTCTCTACCTAGGAATAAAACTGCTAGGTGGTAGAGTATAGCAAATGTTCAGCTTTCAACATATTGCCAAACTGCTTTCAAAAACAATTATACCAATTCACATTCCCACTAGCAAGGTGTAAGAGTTCCCAGTGATAACTGTGCTCCCCAATACCTATGTTAAATGACATTTCTATAAACCTACTATACTAACAAATTACAGATAAGATTGTGAAAAATGTGAACCCCAGAACACTTTAATTGTGCTTATGAAGAACCTGTACATAGATCAAGGGGCAGTCATTCAAAGGGAACAAGGGGATGCTGTGTGGTTTAAATCGGAAAAAATGTGCATCAGGGTTGTATCCGTTCACCGTACTTATTCAATCTGTATGCTGAGCAAATAATACGAGAAGCTGGACTATACGAAGAAGAACATGGCATCAGGACTGGAACAAGACTCATTAACAACCGCAATATGCAGATGACAATACCCTGCTTGCCAAAAGAAAAGACAACCTGAAGTGCACTTACTGATGAAGATCAAAGACTACAGCCTTCAGTATCGATTGCACCTCAACATAAAGAAAACAAAAATCCTCAAAACTGAGCCAATAAATAACATCATGATAAACAGAGAAAAGACTGAAGTTGTCAAGGATGTTATTTTACTTGGATCCACAATCAACGCCCATGGAAGCGGCAATCAAGAAATCAAACAACAGGTTGGTTCAACATTAGAAAATCAATCAACGTATCCACCACAAATAAAACAAAAGAAAAGAATCCCATAATCATCTCAATCAACGCAGAAAAGGCATTCAAGAAAGTCCAACACCCATTCTTGTTAAAACTCTCAATAAAATAGGAATAGGAGGGAAATTCCTCAACATAATAAAGGGCATCTATACAAAACCAATAGTCAACATCATTCTTGACAGAGAGAGGCTGAAAACATTCCCCCGAGAACGGGAACAAGACAAGGATGCCCTTTATCATCACTCCTATTTAACACTGTGCTCGAAGTCCTAGCTAGAGCAATAAGGCAAGGAAAAAAAAAAAAAGGGCATCCAAATTGGTAAGGAAGAAGTAAAGCTATCCCTATTCACATATGATATGATACTATACACAGAGAACCCTAAAGACTCCACAAGAAAACTACTGAACAAACGGATTCAGCACAGTAACAGGATACAAGATAAAAATACAAAAAAGATGGATTCCTATACAGCAATAAAGAGAACTACAAAAAAGAAATCAGGAAAGCAATATCATTTATAATAGTCCCTAAAAAAATAAAATACTTAGGAATAAATCTAACCAGGGATGTAAAAGACCTATACAAAGAAAACTATAAAACACTACTATAAGAAAACCAAAAGAGACCTACATATATGGAAAAACATACCATGCTCATGGATACGGAGACTCAACATTGTGAAAAGGTCAATTCTACCCAAAACAATCTACAAATACAACACAATCCCAATCCAAATACCAACAGCATTCTTTAACAAGATGGAAAGCCTAATCATTAACTTTATACGGAAAGGAAAGAGGTCCTAGATAAGTAAAGCATTATTGAAGAAGAAAAACAAAGTAGGAGACCTTGCACTACCTGACCTCAGAACCTACTATACAGCTAAGGTAGTCAAAACAACCTGATACCAGTAAAATGACAGATACATTGACCAATGGAACAGAATTGAGAACCCAGATGTAAATCCATCCATCTACAGTCACCTGATCTTTGACAATGGCCCAAAGTCCATTAAATGGGGAAAAGACAGTCTTTTTAACAAATCGTGTTGGCAAAACTGGATGTCCACCTGTAAAAAAATGAAACAGGACCCATACTTCACACTATACACAAAAGCTAATTCAAAATGTATCAAAGACCTAAATATAAAACCAAAAACTATAAAGATCATGGAAGAAAAAATACGGTCAATGCTAGGGGCTCTAACACATGGCATAAATAGGGTACAAACCATAACAAACAATACACAAACGCCGGAAGATAAGCTAGATGACTGAGATCTGCTAAAAACTAAATACTCACGCTCATCAAAAGACTTTACCAAAAGAGTAAAAAGAGAACCTACAGACTGGGAAAGAAATTTTTGGCCATGACAAATCCAACAAAGGTCTAATCTCTAAAATCTACAGGAAAATTCAACACCTCTACAACAAGAAGACACATAATCCAATTAAAAAATGGGCAAAGAATATGAACAGACACTTTGCCAAAGAAGACATTCAAGCGGCTAACAGACGTGAGAAAATGCTCGCAATCACTAGTCATTAGAGAAATGCAAATCAAAACCACAATGAGATACCATCTCACCCCAACATTACTGGCACCAATCAAAAAGCAGAAAATAACAAATGCCAGAGAGGTTGTGGAGAGACTGGAACTCTTATGCACTGCTGGTGGGAATGCAAAATGGTACAACCATTTTGGAAAACCATATGGCGCTTCCTTAGAAAGCAAGAAATATAAACACCATCTGATCCAGTAATCCCACTCCTAGGAATATATCCTAGAGAAATAAGAGCTGTCACACGAATAGACATGCACACCCATGTTCACTGCAGCACTATTCACAACAGCAAGATGGAAACAATCTAAGTACCCATCAACAGATGAATGGATAGACTATGGGACACAGACACGATGGAATACTACACAACAATAAAGAACAATGATGAATCTGCAAAACATCTCACAATGTGGATGAATCAGGGGGCATTATGCAGAGTGAAATAAGTCAATCACAAAAGGACAAATACTGTATGAGACCACTATTATAAAAACTCATGAAAAGGTTTGCACACAGAAAAAAAAATCTGATGGTTATGAAGGAGGGGTGAGGATGGAAAAACACTAATTAGACAATAGACAAGTGGTAACTTTGGTGATGGGTAAGACAGTACACAACACTGGGGAAGTCAGTACAACTTGACTGAGGCAAAGTCACAGAAATTTCCTAGACACATCAATACTCCCTGAGGGACTGAATTACCAGGCTGAGGGCTGAGAACCACAGTCTTGGGGCACGTTGAGCTCAACTGGCATAACAGAGTCTACAAAGAAAATGTTCTACATCCTACTTTGGTGAGTAGCATCTGGGATCTTAAAATCTTATAGGTAGCCATCTAAGACACGTCTACCTGTCCCACCCTGTCTGGAGCAAAAGAGAATGAAGAAACCCAAAGACACAAGAGAAGGTTTAGTCCAAAGGACTAATGGACCCAGCAACTACAGCCTCCAACAGACTGAGTCCAGAACAACTAGATGGTGCCCGGCTACAATCACCACTGACTGCTCTGACAGAGATAACAATAGAGGGTTCCGGACAGAGCTGGAGAAAAATGTAGAACAAAATTCAAACTCACGAAAAAAAAGACCAGACTTACTAGCCTGACAGAGACTGGAGAAACTCCAAAAGTATGGCCCCTGGACACCCTTTTAACTCAGTACTGAAGTCACTCCTGAAGTTTACCCTTCAGCCAAAGATTAGACAGGCCTATAAAACAAACAATAACAGACATAATTCAACTATGTGTACTAGACTAAATGGCACACCTGCCCAAAAGCAAGACAAGAAGGCAGGAAGGGACAGAAAAACTGGACGAATGGAAATAGGGAGCCCAAGGTCAGGAAGGGGAAGTGCTGACACATCACGGGGTTGGCAATCGATGTCACAAAACAGTTTGTGTATTAATTGTTTAATGAGAAACTAATTTTGCTCTGTAAACTTTCACCTAAAGCACAATAAAAATAATAGCAATAAAATAAATAAATAAATAGTTGTTAATATGCAGAAAAAAAAGAAGAAATCAAACGACATATTCCATTGGGCAAATCTGCTGCAAAAGATCTCTTTAAAGGGTTAAAAAGCAAAGATGTCACTGTAAGGTCTAAGGTGCACCTAACCCAAACCATGGTGTTTTCAATCACCTCATATGCATGTGAAAGCTGGACAATGAAAAAGGAAGGCCAAAGAAGAATTAACACATTTTAATCATGGTGTTGGTGAAAAATATTGAATATACCAAGGATTGCTAAAAGAACAAATCTGTCTTGGAAAGAGTACAGCCAGAACGCTCCTTAGATGCAAGGATGAAGAGACTTCACCTTACTTATTTTGGACACATTAACAGGAGAGACCAATCCCTGATGAGTATGACATCATGCTTGGTAAAGTAGAGGGTCAGCAAAAAAAAAAGGGAAACTCTTAACGAGATGGATTGACACAGTAACTGCAACAATGGGCTCAAACATAGCAATGACCGTGAGGATGGCACAGGACTGGGCAACATCTCATTTTGTTATACACGGGTGACTATGAGTCAGAACCGACCTGACGGCACCTAACAGCAGCAATAAAAAAAATCAATTTCTAATACCTGAAACAACATACATGAATCTTAACACTTTGTTGAATGAAAGGAGCCAGATACCCAAGAATGTATACAGTATGATTCCATTGATATAGAATTCTAGAACTGGTACGACTAATCTATGACCATAAAAATCAGATCAATGGTTGCTAGGATGGAGGAGGGGAGACTGACTACAAAGGGGCATGAGGGCACTTACTGGGGTAATAAAAATGTTCTGTATCTTGATTGGGGTAGTAGTTATGTGACTGTATATATGTGTCAAAACTCATCTGTGTATTGTACTACATGTAAATATATCTTAGTAAAGATGATTTACAAAAACAAATTTTATATATATATATATATATATATATATATAAACCAGGTCTTGACATTCCAAGCTCTAAACCAAGTACTGCCTTCCCAACTGCTCTTAGAAAAAAACCCAAACCCCTTTCCATGACCCACAGACATGGAATGAATTGGCCTATGCCCTCCAAACTTCACCTGCCATTCTACCCCTCATTACTATACTCTAACCACACAGGCCTTCTCAATGTTTATTAGAAATTCCAAATTCTCCTTTAATAAATAAAATACAAGGAAAAATAAAGAGATGAGGGAGAAAACTAGAAATACCAACTATTCGCAATATGTGGACTTTATTTGGCTTCTGACTCAAACTGCAAAAAAAAATCATCTCTAGCATTTGTGGTAGATTGACTGCATTAACAGATTCAATAGAATGGCCTTCCTGAATTCACTCCCCTGTGTCCTACATCTCTGTATTCCCCTCCCATTCTACTTACTTTGGTCAATGAGATGTTACCCAAAGCGAGGCAAGTTGAGGCTTGAAAAGCACTCATTCACTCCCACTTGCCATCTTGCACAACTGAGTTTTGCTCTTGTTCCTCTGTCTTCACCATGAAAACTTGCCCAAGACAGCCTGCTGGAGGAAAAGTCACATGGGGCAGAATCAAGTCTGCCTAGTCATGGTCCCAGATATGTGAAAGAACCCAACCAAGATCAATAAAATCACCTAGTCCACACACAGCTGACCACAGATGCATGAGTGAGCCCCTCCATGCCCAGCTTAGAGCAACAGAACCACCGAGATAATGCACAGACTCCATGTTTGTTGTATACCCTGGAGGTTTTGTGGTTGTTATATTGCATAATTGTGACAACAAATAACTGATATAACATTTATGAGGCAATTTTAAGTTTGAACCCTGACTATGTAGTTGAAAATATTAAGGAATTATTGTCTATTTTTTTCCTAGTTGGGATAATGATATTATGATCCTACTTAAAAAAGAGAATCTTAATCCTTTAGACATACATACTGACATATTTATAGAAAAAATAATATGATTTCTAAAAAATAATATGATTTCTAAAAAATAATATGATGTCAAAATAACACTGGGAAAAGGTGGGAAGGTTATCAATGAAAGAAGATACATCATGAGATGAACATGAGAGTTCATTATACTTATGCTTTATTTTTGTACATGTTTGAAATTTTCCATAATAAAAAGTTTAGAAAACAACATTCCACCTCAGGGCCTCTGTACTTGCTACTACTCTCTCTGCTCAGCTCATTCAAGCCTCAGTTAAAATGTTATTTTCTCAGAGAGCACTCTTTGACCACCTTGTCCCTCTAAGCTACTCTGTATCACATCACCCTGATTTACTGTATTCTCAGGACTTATCACCATCTGAATTTGACTTTTTTATTCCTTTATTTTCTACCTCACTTACCACCACACTCCCAAAATGTAAACTCCATGAGAGCAGGGGCCTTCCTATCTTGTTCATTTCTGATTTCCCAGCATCTAGCACACTTCTGGCTCATGGTAGGTGCTCAAAGAAAGAAAGAAAGAAATCAAGCCACAGCTTAATAGACTAAGTTTCAAATGCACAAGTCAAGACCAAGTGCTTGGGCTAAGCGTAAAGGAGAAATATCTCTGCGATTTCTTTGCAGAAATACATCAAAGGGGTACTCAGTGCAAAGTGGCAATGTGACTCAATCAAACTGTTTCTCTTGAAAATACACAAACAGTAAGAGAGTCACTTTGGCTTATGTTGTAATCTACAAACAGGCTGGTTTCTCCATAAAACCACTGCATTTCCAGTGCTTGCATCAGTGGTGACTACAACCCACTAGGGTGATTCCAGTGCTCTGCACATATATCCTCATAATAAACCTTCATATGGAAGGCAATAAGTGTTTCTTTTCCTTGGGACTTTAAAGACCTGTCTAATCACAAGAGGACGGCAAATCTGACCTTAGTATGACTTTATACTAGTCACTGATGTTGCATCTAGGAGAATTTCCATTCTAATAGGCTGTTCTGATTTCCCCATTCAAAATGAAACCTCTAATGATTTAAGTATTAGCGCTGGTGAATCATAATTAATTAATAAACATTTCAAAGGGCAGTAGATAATAAGTGATAATCAGAATCTCAAAGCTTTAAATGAGCAGAAGTGTGTAAATTCTCACTGACACTAACCTCAAAATAATCTCCCTTGTTCTCTCTTCCCATTCTTCCACACCCCTATAACCTACAACTTTGCCATTCTGCCATCCATTCTCAATTTACCTCTTCGTTTTCTTTTCTCCTTCTCTTTTCTTCTACATCCATTCCAATCCCTTGTTTTATCCTCTTTCTTCCCTTCCTCTCCAAGCATCCATTAAAATGAGACTCATTGATGTTTTTAAAAATATTTATTGTGTAATAGAGGAAATGAAAAAACTGTAAAGAGATCATTTTTACCTATCAGATTGAGCTGCTTCTTCACTCTTCTGAGAGAGAGAAAAAGGCAACCAGCAAGCTCACATTAAAGAAGATGAGGCAAAGCCAAATGGGGGTTATCAATATGCAGATTTTACAAGTCTCCAGATGTGAACTGTCAGTCACAATGATTTACCACAGCAATCTCACAACGACTATATGTAAGAAACAAGAGTGCTGCTAGAATCATTCATTCTAAAAGCATTTATTTAATGAAAGCTGGGGAAATTTTTGCAAACATATCCAACAATTTTCTCTTTCTTTTGTTTTTCAGACACTTGTTTCTCACATAACTAAGCTACACATAGATGCTAAGATTTTATGCCAAATATCTTGCCATAAAACTAGGATTTTACACTTGTGACCTCACCATCAACTTTCTGGCAAAAATCTCAGGTCCCGGGCTTACAGAAAGACTCAGGAATATAAACTCGATGGGAATCTGAAATGTTCAGAAAATTAATTAGTATTTGGCATGCTGTTTAAAAACCCTTTCATTCGGTTCTGTCAAAAGCAGTCTGGCACATTTCTCTAACGTATTAACTAACAATCTGATGATTGGTAAACCAATGTTTTATTTAGGTCCCTTTCTCAGTTCTTCAGTGTTTCATTTGCATGCATACATAAGAACCAAGCCAAAAACTGAGGTTCTAGAAGCTAGAGGAGGGAAGGGCATTTCATTAAAGGCGAATGCTCTCTAAGACTGTTTCTTTTCAAATAAAACAACAGTGAGAATAGTTAGGAAAGAAAGCAAACCAGGAAGGAGAAAATGCAGCCAAATGTTCACAGCTGCAAAAAATAAAAAGAGGAAGAAGAAGGCGGTACCTTTCAAATGTTCTTATTGTTTTCAAAATCATTAAAAGAATAATCACCTCTGACTACATGCAAGGCCCTATTTTGTAAAGGGCTTTACATACCAGAGAGATGGGTTGATCATCTCTATTTACAAATGGAGAAACTGAAATTATCAGCGTTAAATGATTCTCCCAAGTCACAGCTAGAAAATAGCAGAGATGGGCTGCGAGTTCAGGTCTGATTCCAAAACCCTGAGCTCTTAACCACTATGCTATTCTGTTTCTTAGTCTAGTCTTTGTTATGTATTTCATTCTATCTATTAAATTTACTCAACATAAAAATCTAGCTCTTTCAAGCCAGGTCCTTTTATAAGAATGAAATGTTTCTTTTTAAATTTTATTTCTGTCATTTATAGGACAGACAACACACAGAGAAATTTTAGTTGTTTATTATTAATGTTCACAGAAAAGCAGTTACCATCTACATTTGAGAATAACCCTGGGCCCCTGGGCTTACTTATTAGATATTTCCCCATTTTGAGAGATGCCTATAATAGAGAAACCATTGCTAATAATTAAATACAGAGGAATATAAAATGA
This sequence comes from Dugong dugon, assembly GCA_030035585.1. NCBI lineage: Eukaryota > Metazoa > Chordata > Mammalia > Sirenia > Dugongidae > Dugong > Dugong dugon. Next base: position 24,447,112 of record CM057476.1, on the reverse strand, counting down.
AAATGGAACAAGAGTGGGAAAAAAAAAACAAAACCAAAATAAGCATGTTGTGAATTTTGTGGAACATACATAAAAGACTATACTTTAGTATGGAAAACACCAAGTCTGGACACGTGGCTATAATTTACAATAATCAAAATTTATCTAGATTTTTTTATTAGGAAAACACAGAAAGTCTATGTGACAGAAAATCACTGTGGAGCCCAACAAAGCTACCAACTGAAACTAAATGAATAGATGGAAATAGGAAAATTGCCCCATTTTGAAGAAGGGCAAGCTTTTCTAGCTGTTTGGGCAAAATGACTGGATTCAAATGTTGAGACAGGATTTGGGCTAATTTCTTGGTACTGTTTTCCTCCTTCATTTCCCTAGGAAGAAAGATAATGTCATTGAACAGTGATACTTCTAGCCAATTAAAAGGTGGTTTTGTGCTGCAATGCTTCCACTGTACCCCCAAGGTGAAGGGATTTCAGTTGTGGTATAGGATCCACAGTAGGGACACAGTAAGAAGAGTCGGTAAAATTAGCTCTGACATACAGGCAGTCAGTCCCATGGGAAGGAAAGAGCCAAAGAATTAGCATTTCTGAACTTGACAAGTGAACATCACATTCACACAGACTGTATATGCACCAGCAATCTTATTCTGCTCTGTCCCCCACGTTACATCTGGTTTTAAGAACTATTTCTAACTGTGTTCCATGTCAATCAAGTATCACCCTTCTCCCATATGAAGCAAATCATACCGTAGATATTTTAGTCTAATCATTGCTTATTCCCACACTTCCTATTTAGCCTTCTTGTTCAGATTAAAGAGCTAGTAATTGAGAGTCTTAAACATAATCCCCTAAACATGGCAGGTACTCAATACTAACCAACCATATTCATTTATTCATTCATTCAGCCAGCAAGCAAGCATTTTTGAATATCAACCATGTATCAGATAAAATCCCTGCTCTCACAGAGTTTACGTTCTAGTGAGAGAGATATATAATAAATAAGTAAATTGTTAATTATTCTATAAAACCAAAAAACCAAACCCACTGCTGTTGAGTGGATTCCGACTCATAGCGACCCTATAGAACAGAGTAGAACTGCCCTATAGGGTTTCCAAGAAGTGGCTGGTAGATTCGAACTACCGACCTTTTGGTTAGCAGCTGAGCTCTTAACCAATGCACCACGAGGACTCCAATTATTCTGTATACGTAAATAATTAATATGTCATATCAGGTGGTGTTAAGTTCTATGGAAAAATTAAGCACAGAAGGGCACAGAGTGATGGGAGGGTGTTATAGGGTGGTCAGGAAACCAACCAAAACAAACCAAACCCATTGCCATCGAGTAGGTTCTGACTCATACTGATTATTAAATACTTTTAGGTACCTCAATAGTCAATGAAACATTTATTTTTTTATGGAACATTATGTCTCATATGACATTTTTCCAAAGCACTTTCATCTTTTTGGCTTGAATAATCTTCCCCTTGTGACTTTTTTCTAAATGTTAATTTAGACTGGTAACTTTATATAAAGGTTCTTGCTATTTATATTGTACAACAAATAAAACCCATCTGGTGAATTTTGTTGATCACCAGTATGCCCTGTGGCAACAAACTTACATCTCTGATATGATTACAGTTAGAGGCAATCATCAAATAAATTTCATGGAATGTCAGGACTCTCTAATCTGAAACCATCAATTTCCCAAAAGAATGTAAGTAGCAAATCATGAATAGCGCAAATAAAATATTAAACCTCAAATGTGGGGCAAATACACTTGACTAAGGGTTAGGAGCCCAAGTTCTAGTTCCTGCTCTATAAGACAGTTACCTTTTCTCTATCTCAACTTCCAGAAAGTGTGTGCTGGGGATGGGGAAGGGAGAACGGGAGATAACAACTAAGGCCCCTTTCAGTCTAAAGTTATAAATACATTTTGAATAATACATCTGGAAGCCTCTAAGGGATAGCCAAAGGAACTGCAATGACATAGTTGCTTGGCTGTCTTTAAGTAAATTTAGTTGAATGAAGACCATAGGTGTAACATAATCTTACCTATTCATCACTAGATATCAAACCCTTCTAAAATAGATTTCTCCTCTATGAGCTCCAGGGCAATGGCAGAGGATCTTTGAGCAATGAAAGAACTGTACAGCACCAATTTAATTCATAATCACTGGAGGGACAAATTTAGTTTATAGCTTCCTGTTAAGTATATGATCCAATATGAAATTTAACAGGATATGAAGAAGTATAAAAAAATTGAAATGTTTAGCTACACATACAAAAAGTAGTATGAGATACACTAGTTCACAAGGTGAGTGGGTAACATGGAGTTATACTTTCTCATCACATGTAACTCAACTTTGGGGTAAATACTGATAAGCAATAGCCTCTTGTCCTTGCTCTTCAAAAGCTCTGCTACAGTCATCACCCACCACCCTCAAATTTTTATTAAAAGCTTTAAGATTCAATAACTTCAGAGTGTCAAACATATTCTAAAAAACTGACAAACTCCATAGTTTGTCATTTTTAATAGCTGAAGTTCCTCTGATTCTTCCCTGGAAGCTTCAAGGGCAGACAATCTCCAAAATACCCCCTATACTCATGCCCTAAGTCTAATTATAATTATTTTTTCCCACAGCTCCAAGGTCCTCTCCCAAAGAGCTCTCCCTTAGATACTAAACTCATAATAAACCACAGCCACAAAGGAAAACCTGCCATAAGTCCAACCTCAAAAGAAACTATATCGATTTACACTGAAATAATTTAATGACAGCAAAAAATAAGAGGAATAAGCAAGTAAATGGTAAAGGGGAAAAGAATTGCAGGCCATCCTCACAACTATACTCTGAAGACTAAAGATTCTTCTGGGTTATCTCTAGAAACCTCAGACATGATTTATATGTCTGATCTGTCTCTTCAGCTTGACATTAAGTATACACAGAATAGAACAACATCTGTAAATCTCCCTAATAAAAATATCTGTAAACTTCTCCCCGTAGAATGGTCCTCAAAGTCCAGTATACTTTTACAATCCTGTCGGTTTTCTGCCATGATATTATGACAGGGTTATTTCATTTTAAAGGTTATCATCCCTTCAACTGCCAGATACCAGCTACAGCAAGAGCAAATAATAGAATAGTATTTCTGTAATCTACATAGAGTCAACATTTTTAAAAGGTTATGAGTGAATGAAATGATCACTAAAAATTCTAAAACCTAGTCTGATGAGAAAATTAGAAGAGACTACCAAGTCTTAGGAAAAATAAAATCCTTCCATTGTTAAGCTGGCAATTCACATCATAACTGAATCAAGCCATTTCATTACATTTCATTTTTAGTTACATGGAAGTTGTCTTAGTCATCTGGTGCTGCTACAACAGAAATACCACAAGTGGATGGCTTTAACAAAGAGAAATTTATTTCTTCACAGTAAAGTAGGCTTAAAGTCCAAATTCAGGGTGTCAGTTCCAGGGGAAGGCTTTCTCTCTCTGTCAGCCTTCTCATCAATGTTCCTCTGGACTAGGAGCTTCTCCGCGCAGGGAACCCAGGTCCAAAGGACACGCTCTGCTCCTGGCACTGCTTTCTTGGTGGTATGAGGTTCCCCTGCCTCTCTGCTCACTTCTCTCTTTTATATCTCAAGAGATTGCCTCAGGACACAATCCAATCTTGTAGACTGAGTCCTGCCTTACTAACACAACTACCACCCATCCTCCCTCATTAACATCACAGAGGCAGGATTTACAATATATAGGAAAATCACATAATACCAGGAATCATGCATGGGCCAGCCAAACTGATACACACATTTTTGGGGGGACATAATTCAATCCATGACAGAGTCAATATTTTATATATCTTATGAAATAATCTGGAAACCAGAATAATCCACAGCAGTGGTTTTTATATTGCCTTTATTTAGTTTTAATATAAACATACAAACTGGTATCTTAACACAAGGTATTTCTTAATTCCTAATTAACTTCACTTCCATCCTTTCTTGCCCATATATCTTTTCTCATTCAGTTGACTTTAAATATATTCATGTCAATTCTCCATGTTCTCGCTAGCATGATTAAAAAAATTTTATACATCAGTGGTATGGGAGATGATTGATAACAATCTTATTCTTCTCAAACTGACTCCTTGCTGAGTCTGCGGGGTGGAAAAGAATGTTTAAAGTGATTCAAAAGCTAGATTTATTGAAATCCCACTTTTCAGATGAATATCAAAAGAAAGAAAATGAGTATGTAGTCATTCTACCTTTAAAATGAGAAGTCCACACTGTGAAAATAGAGAAAAAATATATTCAGAGAGACTGAGTAACAAACTGCTGAGAGCAATTCCTGAAAAGAAATTACATTTCTCGTTGTAATTGTTAAAATTATAGAAAACAACTCCTTGTTTTTCAAAAACCACTAAAATATGAACCTAAAATCATAGGTATTATTATAACAAAAATGTAAAGGTATTAAGAACAAAATTATGGTGTTGATAAATCTAAATAATGAGCTATGATACTGAAATGCAGTTAGGGTAAGATATACACAATACTAACCCATCTTGCCAAAAAGAAGACAAAGCATAATAAAGACAATTATAACAGAAAATTGATTAAATCACTTTAAAAGAGGGGGTCGTGCCTGTGAAATTCCTTAGTATGGAATCTTCTTCCTATGGGATATAGTGTGAAAGTCTTTGTCTTGTCTAAAATGTACAAACTACAAATTTCCTCATATTGAGGAAAATAGCTTTTACCTATCAGGTTGAAATTAACAAGGAAGCCTGAAAGACAGATATTTTCAGGGAAGAAAACTAAAGCAGGAAAGGGAAGGTAGAATAAAAGGACTAGAAACAGAGATATGGGAGGAAGACAAACTGCATTAATTAATATTCTTTAAGAATGAGATTAGCTGCACACTGAGATGAATTGTCTCATTTGCCAAGTGTCCCAAGTGGCAAAGTCAAACAAATAACTCTGTACTACCATTCTTCATTAGTATTTCATCAAGTTTAACCATTTGTAGACCACCAAAAAGAAAATCCTCAAATCTTATGAGAATTACAATTAGTTAACTTTACAATTAGTTAACTTTTTATGTATATTTTTCATACTTTCATTTGTTGAAATAACCCAGTACCAAATGAAGATGGTATAAATACACCATAAAACCAAATAAGATAAACATCAGGAAGGACCTACTTTTCATGGGAGGCCAAGTGATATGTGGAAAGAGCACAGCCTTTCAAAGCATTCAGAACTGGGTTTAAATCCGGACTCTTCCACTTCCTAGTTAAATGACTTTGTCCCATTTATTTAATTTCTCCAAGTCTCAATTTCCACATATGAATAAAATGGAGGATATACCAGCACTGCAGGGTTGTTGTGAGATTAAACACCACTGTGGGATTAAACATCATGTATGTAAAGTACCCAGCTCTTCGTTCAATAGATGTTAATTTTACCTACATAAATGGAAAAATATACCATGCTCATGGATAAGAAGACTCAACATTGTGGAAATGTCAATTCTACCCAAAGCGATCTACAGATATAATGCAATCTCGACCCAAATATCAGCATCATTTGTTAACAAGATGGTAAAACTAATCACCAACTTTATATGGAATGGAAAGAGGCCCTAGGTAAGCAAAGCATTATTGAAAAAAAAAGAACAAAGAAGGCAGCCTCACACTGCCTGATCTATGAACCTACTATACAGCTACAGTTGTCAAAATAGCCTGGTACTGGTACAGCAACAGACACACTGACCAATGGAACAGAACTGAGAACCCACAAGTAAATCTATCCACCTATGACGAGCTGATCTTTGACAAAGATCCAAAGTCCATTAAAGGGGGAAAAGACAGTCTTTTTAACAGACAGTGCTGGCAAAACTGGATGTCTAACCATAAAAAAAAAAAAAAGAAACCGGACACATACCTCACACCGTATGCAAAAACTAACTGAAAATGGATCAAAGACCTACATATAAAACCTAAAACAATAAAGATCATGGAAGAAAAAACAAGGACAGTGCTAAGGGCCCTAATACAAGCCGTGAATACAATATTGTCTTAGTTATCTAGTGCTGCTATAACAGCAATACCCCAAGTGGCTTTAACGAAGAGAAATTTATTCTCTCAGAAGTCTAGGAGGCTAGAAGTTCGAATTCTGGTCACTAGCTCCCGGGGAATGCTTTCTCTCTCTGTCAGCTCTGGAGGAAGATCCTTGTCTTCAATCTTCCCCTGGTCTAGGAGCTTCTCAGCGCAGGGACCTCAAATCCAAAGGACATGCTCTGCTCCTGGCACTACTTTCTTGGTGGCATGAGGTCCCTCTCTGCTCTGCTCCTAGCACTACTTTCTTGGTGGTATGAGGTCCCTCTTTTCTCTGCTCACTTCTCTCTTTTATATCTCAAAAGAGATTGACTAAAGATACAACCTAATCTTGTAGATTGAACCCTGCTTCATTAACATAACTGCCTCTAATCCTACCCTATTAACATCACAGAAGCAGAATTTACAACACACAGGAAAATCACATGCAATGAGAAAATGGTGGACAATCACACAATACTGGGAATCTTGGCCTAGCCAAGTTGACACACATTTTGAGAGGATACAATTCAATCCATAACAAATACAAACCATGACTAACAACACACAAACACCAGAAAATAAACTAGATAACTGGGAGCTCCTAAAAACTAAACTTACGCTCATCAAAAGACTTCACCAAAAGAGTGAAAAGAGAAGCTGACTGGGAAAGTTTTTTGGCTATGACATATCTGACAAAGGTCTAATCTCTAAAATCTATAGAATACTTCAACACCTCAACAACAAAAAGACAAATAATCCAACTGAAAAATGGGGAAAGGACATGAACAGACACTTCAGCAAAGAAGACACTCAATCAGCTAACAGACACATGCGGAAATGCTAGCAATCATTAGCCACTGTTCTTATTGTCGTTAGGTGCTGTTGAGTCGGTTCCGACCGATAGCGGCCCTACAGGACACATGTAGTTTTCAATTATTATGTACTTTTACCACAGAGGTAGGTCTTATGGAAGGATCCATTGTGAATTTCTTTTTTCCTTTGAATATCAGCTTTTTTTTTTCCTCAGCCTCACTAAAAACTTTTTTTTTAAACCAAAGCCTAGTTTTTATAGCACATGGGGCCTTTTTTTCCAAAATGAAAATAGCTTTATCATTTTTTATCATTATGAAATTAATAAATTATCCTTGTTTAAAAAGATTGGATATTACAGAAAATTATTTAGAAATACAACCATCCAGAAATAACAGTGGTTAAGATTTCAAGATATAAACACACTCATATACACGCACATATATCATCCTAGATTTGCTTCTCTGTATAAACACAAATATAAATTTTAATAAGAAATGGGAGATTAACACCCTTTGGACAGACTTTGGGTGTGTTTTATTAATTATATAATATCATAGAACACTAGAATAAAACACATTTCCAGAATCCCAATACCCTAAATCAATTATTTTTTTTGCCACACCAGTTATAATGCTTACCTACGTGAATGTATAACTGACAGAATTATAATAACAGATATAATTTTATATTCTTTTTTTGTCCATTGTATTATGTTTTTTCAAGCATATACTATGTTACTGCATAAAAATACTTAAGTCAAATAAAACAAATGAGATATTTTGTAAGAAGTACTAATATCAAAATATTCTGCCTGACATTACAGTTTATGAAGCCAATGACTCATTCTTGGAAACAAAAGTTTTAATAACAAACATACCCACCTTTGTTTTTAAGGCAGTTGTATTTTGTTGCTGTGGGGATTAAATGAGATAAGACAGGTGAAAACTCCTGATAAACCCACATTATACGACTGGAACACATCATAATTATCAATAAAGCATAGTATGTTATGAATCAATATAGCAAGTACACATGCTGTTTTTCAATTTCTTAGGTATGACTTTTCTAGGACTTTTGCTTATGGCAGACAAAACAAAATCCAGGATAATATACAACTAGATCCAGGAGAATATATAAACAAAATGTATTTTAATGTATTTCTGGGCTTGTAAGTAAGCAGGGGTAAGCTCTAAGCTGAAACAGAGTGGGAGGCATGGGGGAATGAAACGTGTTTGAACTGAGTAAGATCCTCTCCAACCCAAATTAATCTAAGACTATTAATGGTATTACAGTGGTCCCAGGTCTATAAAACCCTTGTCTTCTGACAGAAATAAATGCAAATCCTCCCCCAATTTAGGCCTGTAGGATTCTCACAGATTAAGCTCAACTAAATATATACTCTTGGTTAAAAAATAATAACTAAACTCTACAAGGAAACAATTCACCGTCAGTCAGAGACAGCAAAAACAACAAAACAGATTTAAACCTCCAAGGGCATTGCTTTTCCCAAGAGGAAGCTATATTTTATTCAGAAGTTTTATTTTTGTGTCCTATTGATAGGACCATAACTATCAGGGATGTGAAGAATATACAACTTCCCCTCAGAAGCACATAAAAATGTTCATTCTTTATAAACTGAAGCTTGATTTTAAAATGGTCATATATTTTTCTTTAAAAAAAAAAATTCAATTATTTGTATCTTCTTGTTCTTAATTGCCTAGGTTCTAAGCAGGAATTAGAGAAAACAGGAGTACGTTTTCCTGAGTAACTATGTCTACATTCACAATGTGTTAGTCAAGAAAGGCCAGGTTACACCACAGCAACATAATCACTATGGCTTTACAGAAGAAAGTTTTGTGTGTGTGTTCTCTCTTGCTCTCGGTACATGTCCAATGCACTACACAGTCCTTGCTCAGGGATGGAAGCTGGAAGAGCTTCTACTGCTTGGAACTATGCCAGTCACCAAGGCAGGTGGAATGGAGCATGGCAAAATGTATGCTGATTTCTTGACATTCCCTTGATCAGAGTAAGTCATATGACTACACCTAATTTCAAGGACATAGGGAAGTACAATCATACCATGTGGCCAGAATGAGAACCAGAAATACTGATGAATAACACAAAGCATCACCACACACAGTTATTTTAACTATTAAAATTGCACTCCCTTAATAATATAAACAAGGAAGTGCATGCAGTTGAAAGCTTAGATAGTAATTCCAAGGCTAGGCTCTGAATGGTCACGGAGAGGCATAGGCTTGACAACAGCCTCAGCCCTTGGCAGATTCCTCTTACTAGAAAGATGCTTACTCCAGATATCTGCATGGATCACTCTCAGATTTCAGGTCTTTACTCAAATGTCATCTTCTCAATAAGACGTTTCCTGATGACCCTGTTTGACACTGTAACCCCACCAACATCTCCAATATTCCCTTATCTTCTTTCCTTGCTTTATTATTCTCCACAGAACTTATCAGCTACATCTAATATACTATGCATTTTAATTATTTATTGTGTTTATGAAGGTCACTAGGTGGTGCAAACCGTTTGCACTCAACTACTAACCTAGAGGATGACAGTTCAAACCCATCCAGTGGTACCATGGAAGGAAGGTATGGTGATCTCTTCCATTAAGATTATAGCCAAGAAAACCTTATGGGACAGTTCTACCTTGTAACACATGGGTCGTCATGAGTCTGAATCAACTCAATGGCAAAGGGTTTTTTAACTTGTTTACTGTACATCTTCCACACTAGAATATAGACTTCAGGAGAACAAGGATTTTTATCTCTTTGTTCATAGTTGTATCCCTAACACAAAGTAGAAGTTCAATACACATTTATTGAATGTATAAAAGAGAACATAGAAAACTAAAACAAAAAACAAAGGATTTCTTAACACCAAGGAAAAATTATGAGCAAGAAAGGAAAAGTAATCATAGCATATTACATAGCTCAGCCATGAAGAGCATTTCCACAGTCATAATAAACAAATACTGATACAACTCAGTAGTTCTTAAACCAGGCTACACATTAGAATCACACTGAAAGCTTTTTAAAAATACTGATGCCCAGGACCCTCCCCAAACCACGTAAAGCAGAATGGATGAGGGTAAGATTGAGGCATCTGTATTTGTTCATTCAAGTTGCCCAGTGATTCTAAGGTGCAGTCAGGATTGAGAAGCCCTCACCTAACCAGAATCACAATGTTACTATAGTGGGAGGCTAGGGGATGAGAAGTAGGTGTTAGACGTACGGGGTGTGAATAAGAGCTAAATATTCATCTTCTATAACTAAAGGTCAATATATAACTGCTAAAGCTTAAAAATCAATAAGTAACATTATAATTCAAAAAGAGTCAGCTAAAAGAGTTGAAAAATGTTTGCTTCTGGGAAGTAAGAAATGTGGAATGGGGCTGGAGACGGCTGCTTTTTCTAATAAGCAAAGTAGAATATTTGACTTTTAGACCCTGTATTCATATAATTTTGATTTTTAAAAACTAAATTAAAATTTTTGTTGGAAATGTTGAAGTTGGGACAATTAGCCAAGGAAGAGGAGAGAGGGGCTGAGTAACAAGGAGGCAAGTCTAGAGCCCATACAGACAAATTCCTAATGGCAGAGTGGCCATGACTTTTGCAAAAGAATGATTAACCTTTAGTTTTAAGCTGGTTGTTGTGGATACGGTTGTTGATCTCAGCCTTCAGTTTAAAAAAAAAACAGAGTGGTGGTAGTAGCCAAAAACTTATGTAGTGATCTTCATCAGTAAGTGCTTCAAGTTCTGTTTACTTTCAGCAAGCATTGATTGTGTCATCTGCATATCACAGGTTGTTAATGAGTCTTCCTCCAATCCTGATGCTGCATTCTTCTTCCTACAGTCCAGCTTCTCAGATTATCTGCTCAGTGTACAAACTGAATAAGTATGGTGAAAGGATACAACCCTAACACACACCTTTCTTGATGTTAAACCACACAGAATCCCCTTATACTGTTCAAACGACTGCCTCTTGGTCTAAGTATAGGTTCCTGATAAGCACAATTAAGCGTTCTGGAATTCCTATTCTTCAAAATGTTATTCATAATTTGTTATGATCCACACAGTTGAATCCTTTGCATAGTCAATAAAACACAAGTAACATCTTCCTGGTATTCTCTGCTTTCAGCCAAGATCCATCTGACATCAACAATGATATCCCTGGTTACACGTCTTCTTCCGAATCCAGCTTGAATTTCTGGCAGTTCCCTGTCAATGTACTGCTGCAACCATTTTTGAACTGATCTTCAGCAAAATTTTACTTGTGTGTGATATTAATGATATTGTTCGATAATTTCCACATTCTGTTGGATCACCTTTCTTTGGAATGGGTACAAATATAGATCTCTTCCAATCAGTTGTCCAGATAGCTGTCTTCCAAACTTCTTGGCATAGACAAGTGAGTGCTTTCAGCACTGCATCCGTTTGCTGAAACATCTCAACTGGTACTCCATCAGTTCCTGAAGCCTTGTTTACCACCAGTCTTCAGTGTAGCTTGGACCTCTTCCTTCAGTACCATCGGTTTTCGATCATATGCTATCTCCTGAAATGGCTGAACATCGACCAACTGCTTTTGGTACAGTGTCTGTTTATTTCTTCCATCTTCTTTTGATGTTTCCTGGGTCATTTAATATTTTCCCCGTAGAATCCTTCAATATTGCAACTCCAGGCTTGAATTTTTTCTTCAGTTCTTTCAGCTTGAGAATTGCCAAGCGTATTCTTCGCTTTTTGTTTTCTATCTCCAGGTCTTTGCATATTTCATACTATTTTACTTTGTCTTCTTGAGCCACCCTTTGAAATCTTCTGTTCAGTTCTTTTACTTCATCATTTCTTCCTTTGGCTTTAGCTACTGTACGTTCAAGAGCAAATTTCAACGTCTCTTCTGACATCCATTTTGGTCTTTTCTTTCTTCCCTGTCTTTTTAATGACCTCTTGCTTTCCTCATGCATGATGTCCTTGATGTCATTCTACAAATCGTCTGGTCTTTGGTCATTAATGTTCAGTGTGACAAATCTTTTCTTGAGATGGCCTCTAAATTTAGGTGGGATATACTCAACGTCGTACTTTGGCTCTTGTGGACTTGTTCTAATTTTCTTCATCTTGAACTTGCATATGAGCAATTGATGGTCTGTTTCGCATTCAGCCCCTGGTCTTTTTCTGACTGATAATATTGAGGTTTTGCATCATCTCTATCCACAGATGTAGTCATTTGATTCAGGTGTATTCCATCTGGTTAGGTCCACGTGGATAGTCACTGTTTACATTGTTGAAAAAAGGTATTTGCAATGAAGAAGTCATTGGTCTTGTGAAATTCTATCATGTGATCTCTGGCATCGTTTCTATCACCAAGGCCATATTTTCCAATTACTGATCTTTCTTCTTTGTCTCCATCTTTCGCATTCGAAACGCCAGTAATTATCAATGTGTCTTGATTGTATGTTTGATCAATTTCAGACTGCAGAAGCTGGCAAAAATCTTCAATTTCTTTATCTTTGGCCTTAGTGATTGGTGTGCAAATTTGAATAACAGTCATATTAACTGGTCTTCCTTGTAGGTGTATGGATATTATTCTATCACTGACAGCACTGCACTTCAGGACAGATCATGAAATGTGCTTTTTGACAATGAACAAGAAGCCATTCCTCTTCAATTTGTCATTCTCAGCACAGTAGACCATATGATTTCCTGATTCAAAATGGTCAATACGAGTCCATTTTATCTCACTAATGCCTAGGATATCGATGTTTATGCATTCCTTTTCATTTCTGATGACTTCCAATTTTCATAGATTCATACTTCATACATTCTATGTTCCAATTATTAATGGATGTTTGCAGCTGTTTCTTCTCATTTTGAGTCGTGCCGCATCAGCAAATGAAGGTCCCGAAAGCTTGACTCCATCCATGTCATTAAGGTCAACTCTACTTTGAGAAGGCAGCTCTGACCCTAGTCGTACTTTTGAGTGCCTTACAATCTGACAGGCTCATCTTTTGGCCCTACATCAGACCTTGTTCTGCTGCTATTCATAAGGTTTTCATGGCCAGTCTTTAAAGAGGTAAACTGCCAGGTCCTTCTTCATAGTCTATCTTAGTCTGGAAGCTCCACTGAAACTTGTCCCCCAAGGGTGATCCTGCTGGTATTTGAAATACTGGTGGCAAAGCTGCCAGTATCAGACCAACACGCAAGCCACCACAGTACGACAAACTGACAGACACTTGGTGGAAACTTGGTCTAGCACTCGAAAATTAGTTAATGTCAACTATAAAAAGAATGTGAATTAGGAGGCAATGATGTGATTTTCACATTCTTCATTAAACAAGTCTGTTGCCTAAAGTCTGCTCTTACTCAGGGAAGGGAGGCTAGTCAACAAGCCCTTAGTCCCATCCTGCAATTACTATTAATATTACGAAAAGAAAACACCTTTTTCCCCACAAGAGAATGCAGTTTTTTGTAATACAGTAAATTAATGTTCATCCTCATTTAACAAATGTTTACTGAAAAACTATAAAATAGAGAGAGACTGCTATGCCCTAGAGATTGAAGAAAGCACAAATCATGACTCCTGTCTTGAGAGAGCCTAAAATACAGTTGTGGAGACAGCACAAAAATGGATAAGATAGTATAAGACTGCAGTTCTAAACCAGCCTATTAGGTAAATTCCAACAGTATAAGTTCTTTTTTTAAATAATAACTTTATTAAGATATAATTCACATACCATAAAAATCATCCTTTTAAAGTATATGATTCATTGGTTTTTAGTATATTCACAGAATTATGCATCCATCACCACAATCAATTCTAGAACATTTTCATCACCCCATAAAGAAACACCATACCTATTGGTAGTCACTCCCAATTCCCTCCTTCCCCAGTTCCTGACAACCATGAATCTAATTTCTGCCTCTATGGATATGCCTGTTCTGGACATTTCCTATAAATGGAATCAAACAATATGGCCTTTTGTGTCTGTCTTCTTTCACTTACAATAATGTTTTCAAGGTTCATCCATATTGTAGCATGTCTCAATATTTCATTCCTTTTTATGGCTGAATAATATTCTACTGTATGAATATACCACATGTATTTATTCATTCATCAGCTGATGGACATTTGGATTGTTTCTATTTTTTCACTAGTATGAATAATGCTCCTATGAACATTCTTGTACAGGTTTTTTGTGTAGACATATGTTTTCAATTATCTTGGGTGTACACCTACAAGTGGAATGGCTGGGTCATGTGGTATCTCTATGTTTAAGTTTTTGAGGAACTGTCATACTGTTTTCTAAAGTGGCTGTGCCATTTTACAAACCCACCAGAAGTATATGAGGGTTTCAATTTCTCCATATTCTCACCAATACTTGCTACTGTCTACCTTTTTTATGTTAGCCACCCTAGGGGATCCAGTATTATGATTTTTGAAAAAATAATATACCTCAATTCTAAAACCCTTCCAAATGAAATTAATACTTTTTGCAGTTAGAATTACACTGTCAGTATGATTAAGATAATTTATTTCACCTTTGCATCCATATGGCTTTATCCAGTTTGCTCATAAAACAGGATGTGAAGAATTCACGGTTGATATCATAAACACATAATACTGTTTAAAAATATTTTTCTGACAGAATGATTCATCATTACAAAGAGAAAATGATTACAAAATAGTAACAGTAGAAGTCATCTAATGTAGGTCCAGTTTATCTTTAATATTCAGGTTAGTTTTATATTTTGAATAATATATATTTCAGTTAGGACACTGTTAATTACATTTAAGTCTACAACATGCAGAAACCTCAACATTTATAACAGACAATTCCTTATCACAGTAATCCCATAATTTTCATTAGCAGCAACAATTTCTATTTGTTAGCAAAAACAATCTTCTACATGATTCCTGATAACTCAAGTTTGATAAAGCTGTACAAAGAATAAAATAAAGATTTAGTTAACAGTTTCATAAAGTGAGACAAGAGGAAGAGAAACTAGAAACAGATCAATCACTTGAGACAATGAATTCTGTGGTTGGAACAAAAAACATTTTGACTACTCCATTATACTTGCCTTTAATTTTCTTGCAAACTTGCACAACAGAGCATCTTATTTGACAAAACTTCAGAGGCCAGAAGGATTTTTTTAAATATGCAATATCTTAACATTTTGAAGAATATTCTTTGGTGTGATTTCTAGAGCTCTCGCAAAAACTTATAAAATAAATATTTGTAGAGTACCTACTGCATGTCAAGCATTGTATTAGGCATTAGGTGTACAGACTATGAATAAAACCGGTGACTGTTCTCAAGGAGTTCATTCTAATGGATGTGGTAAATTTAACCACAGAAAAGCTAACATTTGTTGAGCACCTACCATGAGCCAGGCACTATCTTAAAGGCTTTACATGGATTCAAACTCAGGCTGTCTGACTCCAGGGCCTGTTAGTAATCAAATGAAGATGTGAGATATAAGATGTTCCAGGTAAAGGAAATCATAGGCACCTCAAAACATGAAACAGCATGGTGTGTGAAAGGAACTGAGTGTTAAGTTCAGTGTATACAGAAAAAACAAGTTAGATGCAAGGAATATTTAGGGCTAAAAGTTTTAGCAAAAGTCAGATCACAGAGGGTGTGTGATACCATGCTAATGAAAATTTAAAGACCTAACTAAATGGAGAGATGTACCATGTGCGTCGATTGGAAGATTCAATATTGCTAAGATGTCAGTTTTCCCCCAAACTTATCTACAGATGCAATGTAGTTTCAATCAAAACCCAGTTAGCTTTTTTGTACAATGTAACAAGTTGATTCTAAAACTTACATGGGAATGCAAAGGACCTAGAATAGCCAAAACAGTTTTGAAAAAAAAGAAAAAAGTTGGAGGACTCACAGTACCTGACTTCAAGACCTACAAAAGAGAGTAATCAAGACAGTGTGATGTTGGCATATTGATACCTTTATAATTCAGTAGAACAGACTACAGAATTCATACATAGACCCAGATAATATACAATCAACTGATTTTCAACAGAAGTGCCAAGTTAATTCAGTGAACAAAAGATACAATTTTTCAACAAATGATGTTGAAACAACTGGATAGATATCTGCATTCAAAAAAAAAAAAAGCACTTCAGCCCTTACCACACAGATCAAATGTAAAAGCTAAAATTATAAAAATATCTAGGAGAAAATACTCACAATCTTGGGGTAGGCAAAGATTTCCTAGACATAATTCAAAAGCATGAAAAAAATTTTAAAATTTCAATAAGCTAAACTTTACCAAAAGAAAAAACGTCTGCTCTTTGAAACATTTCATTAAGAAAATGAAAAGGTAAGTCACAGACTATGAGAAAACATTCTCAATACATATGGCTGATGAAGGACATGCATCCAGAATATATAAGGAACTCTTACAACTTGGTTATAAGAATAATAAAATTAATTAATAAAAATTTGAACAGATACTTTAAAAAAGAAAATATACTAACAGCCAATAAGTACAGGAAAAGATGCATATCATTATTTCTGACAGAAACGGAAGTTAAAAACACAATAAGATATTATTGTGTTTACATATCCATGAGAAGGGCTAAAATTTAAAAGAATGACAATACCAAGGGTGGTTAAGGGTGTGCCACAAATGCAATTCTCATTTTATTGGTACAAGCACTTTGATGTTTTTGAATTAACTTGGCACTTAATTAATTGCCAGTTTCTTATGAAGTTAAGAGCATCATTTGATCCAGTAATTCTACTCCTAGATATTTACTCAAGAGAAATGAAAATATAATATATGTCCATGCAAAGACTAATGTTCATAGCACCTTTATTTGTAACAGTCAAAAACTAGAAGCAGCCCAAATAGCCCTCAACAAATGAATGAATAAACTAATTGTGATATAATCATACAATGAAATACTACTCAGTAATAAAAAGAAACAAATTACTGATATATGCAACAACTTGTATAGATCTCAAAAACATTATGCTGAGTGAAAGACAAATACAAAAGAGTACACACATACTGTATGATTCCGTGTACATCAATATCAAGAACAGTAAAACTAATCTACAGTGACAGCAGACCAAGTGGTTGCCTGGGATCAGGGGGTAGCAGTGATGCAGGATGACTACAAAAAGCATAAGAAAACTTTTTTTGAATGATGGAAATGTTGTATATTTTGATGAGGGTGATAGTTTCATGGGTATACACATATGTTAAAACTCATTAAAGACTGAGAAGGAGTGTATTTTCTTTTATGTGAATTATACCTCAATAAAGTTGACTTTTTAAAAAACTGACTATAGACTGGACTATAAAACAAATCTCAATAAATCTCAAAGAACTGAAATCATATAAAATATCTCTCTGACAATGATGCGATTAACCTAGAGACCAATAACAAAAAGAAACTAGACTATGCTTGGAAATTAAGCAATAAACTTCTAAATAACCCTCAATTAAAGAAGAAATTACAAAAGACAGTTGAAATATTTTTAAGTAAACAATAATAAAAATACTACATAGAAAAACTTGTGGGATACAACTAAAGCTGGGCTCAGAGGAAAATGTATACCCTTAAATACACACATAAAAAAAGAAAAAGGCTGAAAAAACAATAATCGAAGTATCCATCTCAAAAAGTTTAAAAAAAAAAAAATACAGCAAAGTAAGCTCAAGGAAAGTGAAAGAAAGAAAACAAAGTTAAAAATAGAACTTAATAATACAGAAAACATTCAACAGAAATTATCAACAAAACTAAGATTGTTTCTTTGAAGAGACAAAATTTATACTCTTCAAAAAACTAATCAAGGAGAAAAAAAAAAAAAACACTCAGAAAGCAGGCCCAGGTAGTCAACATTATGAATAAAAAGGAAAGTAATCACTACAGGCCCTACAGACATAGATTCATTATTGTAAAAACATTAATTCTAATTTGATCTATTACATATTTAATACAATTCCAATCCAAAATCCCACATATGTGGAAATGATAAACTGATTTTTCAATGTACACTGAAATGCAAAGAACAGTCAAGAGAACTCTGAAGAAACAGAACAAAGTACAAACACTTATTTACTCTGCTGGATATTAACACAGTATGAAGCTAGAGTAACGAAGACGGTATAGATTTTTGTTTTTTGAAACAAAAGTTCTCATGTATTTATTACTGAGCCAATCTATCAATGCAGAAGCATAAAAACAAAGGGGGAAAAAAAGAATTTTCCCAATAAAACATGTTCAATAGTTCAGATAGTGGCAAATTTTTCAGTATGATATAGTAAGATGTTAGTGAAGCTGAGAGACCACAAATCCATGTCCATGTGCCATCACAGGTGATACTCCTTTAGACCCAACTTGGTTCATCTTCTATTTCTCCTCTTGGAATTGTACCTAATTTTATTACCAGTTTTTATTCAAGTCTATTGAGGAATAGGGACAATTCCACTTTTGTTTCTTTACCAGGAATCTCTTGATTCTGAAAGTCTTGTGAGAAGACACTGTGAGGATAGAAGTTGACCAAGATAGCGTAGTTTTGAAGAAAAAACAGACAAAAAAAGACCAGCACAACAAAACACATATACAATAAAACCTGTGAAAGCCAGAACCCATAAGGTAGAAACCTGGCAGAGAAGGAAAGCTCAAATATTTTCCACTAATAGAGAGGACAGAAAAGTGCAAAGACTGCACCCTGTAAAAGATGGAAAAGTTGGAAGATCCAGAAAAACAAAGCAGTCCCACCAAGTTTCAGCTCTCAAAGCTTTCACCGTATATGGACACTGGATTGATGACAATAGTACCAATGCAGAATAGTGGGAAAAGGATGGACTTCTCAATAAATGGTGCTGGGCCAATTAATATCCATATTAGAAAAAAAGAAACTTTATCTCTACCTCTTACCATTCACATACACAAAAAAATCAGTTCAGGTGAATTGTGGATCTAAGTGGAAAAGGAAACATGATAAAGCTTTTAGAATATAACAGAGGAGAATATCTTCAGGACCTTGAAGTGGTAAAGATGTCTTGAACACGATACAAAAAGCACTACCATAATGGAAAAGAATAGCACGTGACTGCATTAAAATTAAGAACTTCTGTTTATCAAAAGATACCATTAAAAGAACGCAAAGGAAGACTCCAGAGTGGGAGAAAATATATTCAAAGCACAGCCTGACAAATGCTTGTATCCAGATTATATAAAGAACTTCTCTAAAATCAATAAGGGAAAAAGACACAAATAAAAAATCAAGAAGAGATTTCAAGAGACACTTCACAAACGAGTACATCCAAATGATCATTAAACAAAAAGTGGTCAACTGCATTAGTCATCAAGGAAACACAAATGAAAGCCAGGATGAGACATCACTACACAATCACCAGAATGGCTAAAATTAAACAGACTAACAATATCAAGTGTCAGCAAAGATATGGAGAAACCGGAATTCTTATAAATTGCTTGTGGGAGTTCAAATCAGGGCTTCAAACTGGTTCTTCCCAGTTCAGGCATGGCCGAGGAAGCAGCACCGGAACAGACTAGAATTTTTAGAATTTGGGTGAACTGGAACTATAATCGGAAAGGGGAAAACCACAGGTCAAAACCCTGCTAGAAATTTAATCTCCCTCTTGGAAAACACAGGTAGTGTACACGTTGCATAGCAACCAATCTCTTGGCCTTCGGATGCAGAGTCGAGAGCAGAGGTACCCACCTTAAAGATGGCAGCTGACCATACTGCTCTGAACGTGTGTCACTCTCCAGTCCTGCCAATAATCCAACCTCACACATCAGATCCTGAAAGTCTTGCTACGTCTCTTCCAAGTCTTCCATTCCAGGGCTTCCACCAGTAATTTTTCCCATTCTGGTTACTGTTCTGGATCACCCAAAATGTAAAAATCTGTGTCTGCTCGGGGAACATCTAGCTCAACTGGCATGACACAGCTTGTAAAGACAGTGCTCTACATTCTACCTTGGTGAGTAGTGTCTGGGGTCTTAAAAGCCTGTGAGTGGCCATCTAAGATACTCCACTGGTCTCATCCCTTCGAGAGCAAGGGAAAATGAAAAGAACAGGACACAAAGAAAAGATTAGTCTGAAGGACTAATTGTCCACAGCTACCAAGGCTTCCACAGGACTGAGTCCAGTACAGCTAGATTGTGCCCGGCTACCACCACTGACTGCTCTGACCGGGATCACAACAGAGGGTTCTGGACAGAGCTGGAGAAGGATGTAGAGCATAATTCTAACCCACAAAAAAAGACCAGATTTACTGGCCTAAAGGAGACTGGAGAAACCTCAAGAGTATGGCCCCCAGACACCCTTTCAGCTCAGTGGTGAAGTTACCTCCGAGGTTCACCGTTCAGCCTGGGAGTGGACAGCCCCGTAAAACCAAATGAGACTAACGAGATACAGGAGTCCAGTGACACGGGCCAGAAAGCAGAAGGGGACAAGGAAGCTGGTGATAGGGAACCCAAGGTTGAGTAAGGATACTGTTGATGTGTTGTGAGATTGTTAACCATTGTCATAGGGCAACATTTGTAGTAACTGTTAAATGAGAAACTGTTTTGTTCTGTAAGCCTTCATCTTAAGTGAGAATAACAGCACAATTGGAAGAGCGTAGTCAATGTCACTGAACTGTGCATGTAGAAATTTTTGAAATGGTGTATCTTTGGCTACGTGTATTTTCACCAAAAAAAAAAAAAAAAGGTTGGGAAGTTAGAGGGTTGATATGTTGTGGGGTTGTTAACCAATGTCATAAAACAACATGTGTACTTCTGTTTTATGAGAAACTATTTGTTCTGTAAGCCTTCACCTGAAGTACAATAAATAAATAAATAAATAATCTGAATCTGCCACAAGGAAAGTATTAGCCCAAGAGACAGAAAGGGCCACATAAACCAGAGACTTCATCAGCCTGAGACGAGAAGAACTAGATGGTGCCCAGCTACCACCAATGGCTGTCCTGACAGGGAACACAACAGAGAGTCCCTGATGGAGCAGGAGAAAGGTGGGGTACAGAACTCAAATTCTAGTAAGAAGACCAGACTTAATGGTCTGACTGAGACTGGAGGGACCCCAGATAGCATGGTCCCTGGATTCTCTGTCAGCCCAGAACTAAAACAATTTCCGAGGCCAACTCTTCAGACAGGGATTGGACTGGACTGTGGGACATAAAGGGATAGTCGTGAGGAGTGTGCCTCTTAGCTCAAGTAGATACAAGAGACTAAACAGGCAGCTTCTGCCTGGAAGTGAGATGGGAAGGCAGAAGAGGGTTAGGAGCTGGTTGAATGGACATGGGGAATCAGGGGTGGAAAGGAGGAGTGTGCTGTCACAGTATGGGGAGAACAATTAGGGTCACATAACAATGTATGTATAAATTTTTGTATGGGAGACTAACTTGAAATGTAAACTTCATCTAACTACAATAATTTAAAAAAAAAAAAATCTGAGTCTGCTCCAGTTTCGCTTCATCAGCCATGACTGAACCAGTTCGAACTGGTTCAAAGCCATGGTTCAAACTGGTACAACTGCTTGCCTTTACCTATAGCGCTGAACATACACTTACCCTACGACCCAGCAATTGCATTCTAAGGTATATATACCTAACAGAAGTGTGCACACATGTGCATACAAAGATACACTCAAGAAGGATCATAACATCATTATTCATAATAGCCATAACCTGGAAACAATCTAAATGTCCAACAACAAAATGAGTAAGTAAATTGTTATATATACAGCAATTAAAGTGAACAAACTACTGCTACACACAACATAAATCAATCTCACAAATGTATTCTGGCAAAAGAAACCAGAATGCACAGAAGCCACAAAAGAATACATATTGTCAGATTCCATTTATAGAAAGTTCAAAGTCAATGGTGTTAGGTGTGAGAATAGTGGTTACCTTTTGAGAGGAATGAGGGATTAATGATTGGGAGGCAGCTTCTAATATGTGGTAATGTTCTATTCAATTTGAGTGCTGTTTACATGGGTGTGTTCACTCTTGTACATTCACGATTTGTGTGCTTTTCTGTGTGCATACTACATATGAACAAAACTTCTATTTAGGTTAATGTGGGTTGAAACTAGGGTAGTATTAGTGGGAACAGAGAGGGAAGTTTTTTTTTTTTTTTTAATTGCAGGATGCAATATCTGACATGATGAGAGATGTAAAATAAATATAAGATCAGGTCACCACTTCAAAACATAAGTAGCCAACATAGAAAGAAACTTTACATTTTGACTGTCATAATATTTGTACTCTGGATCTGATAAAAGCCAATTTAACATATACATTTATTTCTATTTTACTTCTTAACAAGATCTCCTCCTAGAACAACTTTCATATAAGTTTGAATAAATCCTATTTGTTGATCCAGATTTTTTAAAAATGAATCAGAATTTTATCAAGTAGTTCTTTTCCAAGTAAATTTCAAATTTTGGGTTTTTCATGATTGCAAATAAGTAATACAGGAGTTTTATAATGCTATTCCTCTTGTTATTTACATAATCTCTGCAATGTAAGAAAATATTTTTAAAAATCAAAACTTTATTCACATTTTTAATGACTCTTCTCTTTTGATGCAATGAATTTTTGAAATGCCATTAAAACTTGAGTTTTATTTATACTGTTCTGATGTTTTAAGTTAAGAAGGTGATTGGAGCATGCAGAAATTTTTGAAATGGTGTATCTTTGGCTATGTGTATTTTCACCAAAAAAAAGGTTGAGAAGTTAGAGGGTTGACATGTTGTGGGGTTGTTAACCAATGTCAAAAAACAATATGTGTACTACTGTTTCATGAGAAACTATTTGTTCTGTAAGCCTTCACCTGAAGAACAATAAAAAAAAAAAAAGGTGATTGGAATAAAAGCTTTCTCTAGTATTTATAAAAGCACACGTTTTTTCACCAAATCTTTTAAGAATTATGTACATGGTTAATACAGTATCCCCACGTGTATTTCCAAAATGGAACAGAAAAGAATTACTAACTTTGGGTGATGGTCTATAACCAAAGCTTTGAAAACCCATCTAATAACCTCCAGTTAAGAGATAAAAGTTGCTTCTATAATGGAGTACCAATATCAATCTAATACAGCTTAATCCCCGTTATCCCTGTACTGGAGAGGGTAGCAGTTTGGAAAATGTTCATCAACTGATTTCAGTATCACTAGATATCACTTAAGGAGCCCTGGTAGTACAGTGGTTAAGCTAACAAAAAGGTTAGTGGTTCAAAACCACCAGCTTCTCCCCAGGAGAAAGATGTGGCAGTCTGCTTCCATAAAGATTGCAGCCTTGGAAACCCAAAGGGGCAGCTCTACTCTGTCCTATAGGGTCGCTATGAGATGGACATGACAGTAACTTACTGACAAGCAACACAGTATGAATTGTGTGGACTCCTTTCTAAAGAAATTATAAAGGAAAATGGAAAGGAAGCATCCAAAAGTTCTAAAAAGTTTTCCACAAGATTCTAACAATAAAACTGTCACTGCAGAAATACTGGCTAATGCAGACATTTTCCATTTTTAATAAAAGTGAAAGGAAAGGGGTTAATCCTTTAAATCAAGGATGAATACAAGTATATCCTAGTTGGGACTTGTTTTTAGGTGCTGTCGAGTTGGTTCCAACTCATAGCGACCCTATGCATAACAGAATGAAACAATGCCAGGTCCTGTACCTTTCTCACAATCGTTGTTACGCTTCAGCCCACTGTTGCTGCCAATGTGTCAATCCAACTCGTTCAGGGTCTTCCTCTTTTTCACTGACCCTCTGCTTTACCAAGCATGATGCCCTTCTCCAGGGATTGATCCCTCCTAATAACATGTCCAAAGTATGTGAGACAAAGTCACGCCATCCTTGCTTCTAAGGAAGATTCTGGCTGTACTTCTTCCAAGACAGATTTGTTTGTTCTTCTTGCAGTTCATTGTGTATTCAATATCCTTCACCAACACCATAATTCAAAGGCATCAATTCTTGTTTGATCTTCCTTATTCACTGTTCAGCTTTCACTTGCATATGAGGCGATTGAAAACACCATAATCAGGGTCAGGCGCACCTTAGTTCTTAAAGTGATATCTTTGCTTTTTAACACTAAAGAGATCTTTTGCAGCAGATTTGCCCAACGCAATGTGTCATTTGATTCTTGACTGCTGCTTCCATGGGTGTTGATTGTGGATTCATGTAAAATGAAATCCTCAACAACTTCAAAATTTTCTCTGTTTATCATGATGTTGCTTATTGGTCCAGTTGTCAGAATTTTTGTTTTCTTTACATTGAGGTGTAATCCATACTAAAGGCTGTGGTCTTTGAGCTTCATCAGTAAGTGCTTCAAGTCCTCTTGGCTTTCAGAGAGCAAAGTTGTGTCATCAGCATATTGCAGGTTGTTAATTAGTCTTCCTCCAATCCTGATACTCCATTCTTCTTCAGTTTGGACAATAAACTTCATTAATAAAAATTAATCATATAGCACCACAATACCCATAAAAGTCCATGGTTGGCTTGCTACTGTACACTGTCTAGCAGTTATTTATTTTTTGCATTTTATACTTTAAATAAGAAGTTTATTTTCTTTCATACTGCCTCATACATTGCCTCACGGATGGCAGTCACTCAATAATGTGTTGTATTTTTCTGCTAAAAACCATGGGATTTGGACCCAGGACCTTACCCAACATGTTCTGCTACTCATTCTCTGTGCTTCAAACACATTTGCCTTATTTCAGTATCTAAACCTCACCACCTTCTTTCCCTCTCAGGACAGGACTGCTGTACATGCTATTCCCCTTGCCTGGAACACCCTCCCTCACCTCCTCCACTTTCTTCAGAACTCAGATGAAATATTTCTTCAGGGACCGTCCAGACTAGATCATGTGTTCCTTTTGCATGCTCTCATGCCCTGTTGTACTTCTTTGTACTATTTATCACAATTATAATTAAGTTATTAATTATGTGATTGATTAGTTTAATATCTGGCTCTTCCTTATGATGTAAGTACCATGAGTTTTCACAACTTTATCCCCAGTGCCTTTTACAAGCAGACTCAAAATCAGTATTGCTTGAATAAATGACTGAATTTGAACTCTACTTATACAACTTACTAGGTAAATTTGAAAAGATCACTTTGTATCATTAGGCTTCATTTTCCATATCTGTGAAGTGAGAATAATGGCAAGGCTATCTATCTCACTGAGTTGTTGGGATTTATGGTGAACTCTAAGCTTTAAAATGTTGTATAAAAATGTTAATCTATTCTTATTCTCAGCAAGGATATTTCACATTTAATGTTGTCTTTAGCTGTATCTTAACAGTATTAGCTAAGGTCTTTAAAAAAAACTTAGACTATCAAGATGATAATAAATAACAGACCTATCTGACAAAAATTAATAAGCAGTCATTAGTTCTACTCAGTGGCAGTCTGTGACAGATTCCAAGTACTGCTCTAAAGACTGCTAGTTTCATAATAATTGTCCATCTCACGTGAAAGTCTGGCAGGCCCACTGTGATTCATGCTTCAGAAAGAAAGCATTTCCTATGGAGCTGGGCTCATGAAAAAATACACCAGATAAAGTGTGGATCAGTAGTGGAAAGATGAGCTTCTCCAATTCACTCACAACTACACTTGAGTCAACAGACTCATGTAAATCAATAATTTGTTATATTTGCTACATTTACAGACTTAGATCTTTAATATAAACCTGGCAATAAACCAACACACATTTCTTTTCCTGTGTTCTACAGCAATCTGACCATGAATATAGTAAAGGGGGAAAAAACTATTTTCCCACTCATCTATATAATAAATAGAAACCAAATTGTTCTTAACCTCTCTCAGGTATCACCTTCTGGTAATGTCTTCAGGAGGACAGGACTTTAAAAAAAAAATTATGTAAAGAACTAAAAGCTAGATACACAAAGAGTAATTGTTAATCACATGTACTTTTATTCCCTGGGTTAAGTAATTCTCCTAGGTATTCCTATAGTAGCCTATACATATGTGTGTACATACACACACACATACACACACACACTCACATATATAAAGCTCAGCACTTGCTCTATTGTATTATAATTATGTAGTATTTACCTGTATCCTCTCCCAGAAAGTGAGCTCTTTGAAGGAATGGTCAATGTCTTTTAAAGCTGTATCGTCAGCACCTAGTATAGTGTTTCAAAATAATCTGGCAAAAGAATTTTACAGTCTATCTCCATCATAATATTTTTCTGACACCTGACTCACACTATACTTGAGTCAGCTTCTGGGGTTGTCCATTCCCAGGTCTGAAGAAAAACATGCTTTTAATAAAAACTACTTCCCTGATATAATGTCTAGTATTTGCTTCAAAAGAATCCAATGGGAGGGGGTAGGGAAATTCAGAGGTGAAATGAAATTGTCTAAGAGTTGATCATTTTTTAGGCTAGGTGACAGGTACATATAAGTTTATTATACTATTCTCTCTACTTCTGTATGTTTGAAAGTTTCCATAATAAAACATTTTTTAATGGAAAAAATTACTTCACTTTTGAATACTTTCACCTAGGAATGTGTTCTTAAATATTCATACTCAAGACAACACAGTAAATAGTGGTTACTAACCAACCTACACTTTGAATTTCTGATGCAAAATCAGGAAGACATTAGCTCTTGTTTTCTACCTGTGCAGGAGTCATACCCCGACACAGAATAAAAACAGCCAATGTGAGAGTGAATGTGTCAGTGACAGCTTCAGCCACCTCAATATTTAATCCTCCCCACTGTGTCCTTTGTTGAAATTTTGGAAGTTGTAAAGGAAAAGGACATAAATATTGACTTTTCCTAGTCCACAAGGCAGCATTTCCTTTTTTAAAAAAAAAAAAAAAAAAAAACCACTTCTCATTAAAAACATTTTACTGACATGAGAAAATATGATATAATATTAAGTAAAAATAGTCTAACCCAACTCATTGCTGTCAAGTTGATTCCGACTCATAGTGACCCTATACAACAGAGTAGAAGTGCCCCACAGAGTTTCCAAGGAGTGTCTGGTAGATTTGAACTGCTAACCTTTTGGTTAGCAGACATAGCTCTTAACCACTGCACCACCAAGATTTCCAAAAACAGTCTAGAAAATGTTAATTTTAGAGAGTTTCTAAATTTTGTAAAAATAAAAATATACACATGTCTCCATGCACACATATACATGTTATGTATGTACACATGTGTAGAAATACAGAAAAACCTGGAAGAAAATATATCGAACTGTTAACCAAATTCTATTATACTAACATATTTATTTTATTTTTTGTATTTACTGTATGTTCTGATGCCCTATAATGGGCAAAATTTGCTTTTATTTTTATAAATATTTTTAAATCGTAACAAAAAAATATCAAACCAGTTATGTCAAGCCGATTACAAAACACAGTGACCCCATATGTTTTAGAATAGCACTGTGCTCCCTAGAGTTTTCAAGGCTGTGACCTTTCAGAAGCAGATCACAAGGCCTTTCTTCTGCGTTACCTCTGGATGGGTTTGAACTGCCAACCTTTTGGTTAGTAGTCGAGCACTACCCATTTGTGCCACCCAGGGACTCCATTAAAATCATACTGTTTATTATGTGAGGTGTTTTTTGCATAAAATACAAAACAGTTTAAGATCTTAAGATGGCATGTATCTGAACTTAAGAAATATGCCACTGGACTTTTACTAAGGACAAGGTGACTTGCTAATAAAAACTTAAGAATAAAATAACTGGGTACTTCACATTTTTGTATTTCCATGTATTCTATCTTATAGGTTATAAATTCTAAATAGGAATCAATTGCTTTATTTATTTTGCTTATTTGACATATCCATTACCACACTGTAATGTGTTAAATTATAGTAGAGAGAATAATTAAAATACAACAACTATACTCTTTCTGATATATTAATGAGGAACAATGATTAGCACTAGGAATCTGAGATAACCCTGCTCTACTAGGAAAAAGAGAACAATCTGGCAAGTTCTCTAAATCAATTAATCACTTCCATCTGCTGCAAACCATGTACACGAAAATACTCTCCCAGCTTTACTTTAATGGAGAAAATGGAACTTTCATTTGGTGTTCATATTATATCAATAGAAAGAACATGCTGAATAAGGCCTTCTGAAATGGGCAACTTTTGAGAGCCAACAGCCAGAAGCTGGAGAATTAAGAAGAGAAAAACTTACAAGGAGTATTCGTACTTGGCAGCTACTAGTGATCTGATCAGACTCAGGACAGAACATTCTTGTTTTACTTCTCTGTATTTTCACAGAGATGATTTTTCCATTCCAACACTTAAAATATAAGCTTATGCACAGCAGTGAGAATAGCATTCACTGACTCTCAATACATATGGTATGCATTCAATGACATCATTCACCACTACATTTGCCAAGTTGAACCTCTCCTATAGACCACCAAAACACAGTTTCACAGTCCCCGTGGGGCTACAAGAGTAGTTCCAAAGCAACAGGTCGATCCTGCAGACTGGAAAGGTTATTAATGTTTTATCCCATATACTCCGTACCCTCCCTATCCCCTAATAAATAAAAATCTTTGTAATCTTGTAATGTATTCAGCCTTTATTAACTCTTTCACTGTTGTTTTGTATACTGAAGTGAATACACATTTGATGGCTCTTCTTGCTACAGTGCTCTGGCAGGTGCTGTTTACTGTCTTTTTATGGAAAAGATTACAGAGTGAATTTTTATTATGAAGATGGATGAAAATTACTGTTTGAGTTGTAAATCATAATTCTTGTAACTGATATTTTTAATTAATGATAATGAAATAAAAATCAAAACAGCTTTTCAATCAAAGAAAAGCTTTCAATAATATTCTGATTTTTCTAATTTAAACATCTATTTATAGAATTTAAAAATGACTACATAATGGGTTCCATGATCTTCCAAGATAGTAGAAACCTTGATAATTATTTTCAAAGATGTATTAAAGGCGCTCCTTAATTATTTTTTAAACCAGTGAAAACTTGAGGAAAAAGCAACATTACTCACATCAAACTATGTTTTTTCCATTGGTCTATAATATACAACCACGCATGTAAGTATAAGAAAATATAAAGTAAAAAGACATTGCTGGAGGATTTCAGGTGGGGTCTTGCTCCACAGTATTTTGGTTACCGAGATAGTTTAAGAAACAACAGAACTCTCCAGCACAAAATATTTAGGATTTTAAGGTGAATGTTAGGAGACTTACTCTATTTTTTCCACAAATAATGTGTCCACATAAATAGCACACTCACATATATAACATGCAGAAATGATGAAATTAAGTAAAACAGTTCTGGCATAATGGGTGCATTATTTGTGTGAAAATAGATAATCCTCAGGCAATGCAATAGAGTCTAGCACTCTCTTTTGAAAGGCCTCAGCACCTCTTCATTTAGCCCTTCACACATGAGGTTGGGATTGAGGTTAACCACTATAAATGATATACACAGTGGGATCTGAAATTTTGTAAAATACAAAAATGTCTCTTATATAGCATATCTATTACATCTTTTTTAAAAATTGAATATAAACATTTCCATTTATAAAAAAATTTCAGTGAATTCATACAATTTGGAAGAGAGATGATTTTATTATTCATATTTCAACGTAAATAGTAAGTCAGTATGGTAATGCTGTGATTTTTTTCTGAAGCATATGTCTCCTAGACATTGTGATGACTCTTAAGAAATATTTAAGCATTTTAAAAACAAAATCTATTTAGAAATATAAAACAAGAATGGCTCTGAAAAATCAATGATTAAATTGTTAAATATATGCCATACAGGACAATGCCTTTCATATATTATCAATAACACTCACTAATCCAAACCTGTTGCCATTGAGTCAATAACCCTATATGACAGAGTAGAACTGCCCCATAGGGTTTCCAAGGAGCGGCTGGTAGATTCAAACTGCCAACCTTTTGGTTAGCAGCCAAATGCTTAAACCACTGCACCACCAGGACTCCAATAACACTCACTACAACTCTAAAATTATACTCATTGTATCACTGAGGAATTTGGGCTTAGAGAAGATAAATACCTTGTCCAAGGTTGCATAATTAGTGAGTGGCAGAGCTAGGTTTTCAAACCAAGTGTTTCTGACTCTGAAGCCCTCCAGACTTCCTCTACATCTAACTGATGAAGTTTAAAGAGACTTACAATAAAGGTATAAATCTCAAGTTTCCCAAGGACCAGATAGCAGAGGAGACTGGCACCAAAACTGTAGTTTCCATAATATGAAAGTAAACAGGATAAAAGCAGAAATCTCCTACTATTCTTTGAAATCCAAAGGTAAATGATAAATCTGTATAATGAAGATCAAAGATATGGAATAACTATTCAGTTTAAAATATATATAACTCTTAAATTACTCAGCAAACTACTCTCCAATCCCAGTATTTACTAGACTCCCTGGTACACTTCTAATTCTGTTACTCTATTTATTGTTCAGTGTTGGAGGACAATGGTCCCCTAAAAACAGGAGATAAAACTGCCTTCCTAAAGGTAAAAATTGATGGGTCCTAATTATTAAAATTATAAAGGGTAAATAAACCAAAAAGCAAACCCATTGCTGTCAAGTCGACTCTGACTCATAGAAAGTGGCAAATAAATGTCTTCCAACCAGCTTTTGTCCTACTCAAGGCAAAGTACAGCATCATTAAAGGTGTTACATATCCAACATAATCAGCAATTTAAAGAGAAAAAAAAAAATTTCTGCAAAAGATAGGCAAATATCCCCCAATACAAAATGCAGAGAATTGTAGGCAGATCCCAGAGAGACAGAACCATGGCAATCAAACTTCTAGTTATGTGCAGTATGGAAGCCAACAACAAGACTGTTTGTAGTGAGAAAAATACTCATAAGCTCTTAGCTACAGAATGTCTCAGCCATCAGACTTCAAGAATTTCCATTCCCAAAGCCAGATTAATCTAGGGTCCTATAATAACTGAAAAAACCTCATTAAGTCACTTAAATTTCTTAAATATTGGGCATATATTTATTTAAAGTGACATTCTGACTATTTTAATTATGACTGTAGGAAGAAAATGCTTTCAACTCTTTACTTCCCCAACATTGCTTCAGTACTTCATAATATAGTAAATGTGAAGTCATTCAAAGTGGCTATTAAGCAATTTTTCTTTTTTCTGAAGTTTTTAGACAGGCTGTTTTTCAAACATTTATTAGGCATCTATATATTTTATGCTCAGCAACTTTTAGCAGGAATTGTCAAATATTCCCATCATTGGCTTTCTCTGTCTTCAGCATGGAAATTTAAGATTCAAGTAAATGAAGACCGCTATAGCATTTCAGCTGCACAAGTTTCAGTGAACTGAGAGGTTAACTGGTTTATTTATATTACCAGATACCAGTTCTAAGGTTACAGATGACTGATTTATGTTTTTCAGAATTAGTACATAAGAGTAAATAAATGTAAAACACAAACACACACCCACACACACCAAACTTATATTGCAGTAACATGTCTGGCAGAATCCATCTATCAATCAGGAAGGAAGCAGAAAAAGGTCTCTGAACATTCAAAACTGATGTGCTTTACTCATTAGAGTCACGTAGGCCCTCACTCAGAACCTAAAAATTAAAATTAAGGGGAAATTGAAGAGTATGGTATAGCACATAGAAGACAAAACT
Source organism: Dugong dugon (assembly GCA_030035585.1). Lineage (NCBI taxonomy): Eukaryota > Metazoa > Chordata > Mammalia > Sirenia > Dugongidae > Dugong > Dugong dugon. Next base: position 24,415,515 of record CM057476.1, on the reverse strand, counting down.
CAGTTCTTGCCCTCTGTCAACTAATTAGCTATATGCCTTGGGCAAGGAACTTCACTCCTCCAGGTCTTGACTTCATTATTTATAAAATAAAGCTACTCTAGCTGTCCTCTAAAATCCTAAGATGATATTCTTATTTTTTTAAACAATTTTGACATCCTTCTTATCTGATTTCCCAATCAAATCAAAAACCTTAGAAGGAGAAGAGGGAGGTGTAAACAAGAAGCAAACCACTGATAACAGCATAGGAGACAGCTGACAAAGAAGAGGTGACTAAAATATTTTAAAAATCAGACCAAGGAACTCAAACTTCACAGTAACTTGGGTCTGCCAGGAATCAAATAAAATAGTTCATCAATTATTCAAGGATCTTATTTCTCTTCTGGCACTTAAATTTTGCTTTGGTAATTTTACCAAACTAGAGAATGAAGAAAAACTGACCAGAAGAAAAATGTATCACTTTTAAGTGTTGACAGTTAAAGCGAAACAGTACTATTTGTGAGTTCTATGTTATACTCAGGACAAATTAAAGAAAGGGGGAAAAAAAGAGAATCCTTTGAGTATGTCTGTTTAAGTGATATACTACTTTATAGTTCTACTTCAGAGTGTCTCTATTAGGCAATAGGATAAATTGGTTTACAGAAAAATCAGTTTCTACAGTTTCAAATGGATACAGGTGGGGAAAATATACACCCACTCCTCACTTATTGAGTCTCTCATTATCCAACATTTCGCAATTATGACAATAGTAAAAAAATCTACTATCCAACTATTCTGTGCATTAACTACGTACGTCTGGCAGTAACAAACGCCGAGGTGCAAGGCAAGAGTAACACTGGCTTTGATGGTTAAGGTTATGTGTCAGCTTGGCTGGGCCATGATTCTCAGTGGTCAGCTGTTATGCAATGATGTAAGTTTGCAGTTATGTAATTATGGAATTTGGCAGCTACGTAATGATGTGGTCATCCTCCATTTTATGATCTGATGTGGTCATCTTCCGTTTTCGCATAATGCCAATTTTCACATAATGCTGATTTTCACATAATGACCTGGTCCTTGGAACCTAATTAACCATGTTGATAAGTGAGGCGTGGGTACTGTATTTGGTGTCATATGATCTGAATTTGAGACCCAACCCTACTCAAAAGCAGCAAATGAACAACACATAGCAAGCCATAGTCTTTTCCAAACTCAACTCTTAACTGGAAAATTGAAGAAGATAAAAATGCTAATGTTCACAAAGTTGAAAAGCCAAATGAATTAACATCTTGAAACTGGTAATTACATAAAAACCTTTCATAAACTAGTGTCTCCTATATACATAAATCTACAAGGTTTGGAGCAATTCATACTAAAACCTTCCCTTCTTACAGTAAATAACTGGAGGTCAACTGTATAGATAGGAATAAAATTATAAAAGCTAGTATATTCCTCTGACCAACACTGCTGGATCAATTCATAAGAAAAAGCAGCAAGATTATCCAGTTACATCAGACTACTGATTTCAGACTATTGATTTCAGAATGGACTAGCTTGTGGCAGAACAACTCTCCCATCAAAAATATCCCCAAAACTCCAGATAATATATATTTTTAAAATTATCTGTTTAAAGTCATCAGAGAGAGCTGATGAAGCAACTAGAATCAGAGGATCCAAGATTCCAGATAAGAGAAAGGTGAGCAGATCTTCTGCTACTCCTCTTTCCCCGGAGCATAGCTAATTCTGGGCAAACGTCAAGAGGCGGAGACTCCATCCAGGCTTTCCCCCATGTAAAGAGCTGCTCCTGGAAAACACGGAAACAAGCAGAGCTTTTCATGGTCTTCTGGGGCTATCCATTGCTGTCAAGTCAATTACTACTCACAACAAACCTCTAGGGCAGAACAGAACTGCCCCATAGGGTTTCCAAGGCTATAATCTTTAAGAAAGCAGTCTGCCACACCTTTCTCCCATGGAGCAGCTGATGGGTTTGAACCATCAACCTTTTCGTTAGTGGCCAAGCGTTTAACCACTGTGTCACTGGGGCTCCTCTGCTGGGGCTAGTAAGACAAAATTAGAAACTTGAGGGGCTAATATCTCATAGAGAAGAGAGAGATACATAACTAAGCTTGACACAGTTTCCCCTTCAAAACATTTGCTGAATTATGCAAGTAGGAAGCTAAAACGCTGAGCAAAAAGTCTCTGAAAAACAGGAAAAAAAAATTTAGCACTCTCATAACACTGAGAAGTTCAGAACTCATTAGGCAAAGGCGCCTAGGTGAACACACAGAGCTCTCAGTTGAAAGCTCTAGAAAGCTAGGCTACCCTAGCCTCACCTCAATCCCTGATTGGATTAAAATGATCAGCTTCCATTCTATCTCCCTAGCAAAGAAACAAGTAAACTTCTCTTTGAAAGCTCTAGAAAGCTAGGCTACCCTAGCCTCACCTCAATCCCTGATTGGATTAAAATGATCAGCTTCCATTCTATCTCCCTAGCAAAGAAACAAGTAAACTTCTCTTAGAAGAAGATAACATTATCTGTAGACTTGCTAATTTTTATACACAATGTCCAGCTTTCAATCAAAATACATCTCATATTCCAACAGAGAGGATCATACAGTAGATAACCAAGAGAAAACACAGGCAATTGAATCACAAGTGATTTAGAAATGAGAGTTAGCAAATAGGGACTTTTAAAGTAGCAAGATTAATAGATTTGAGAAAATAGGAAAAACAGAAAATACTGAAGAAAGGTTGAGCCTTTCAGCAGAGAATTTTAAAATTGAGAAATACAGAATTAAAATATTAGAGTTAAAAAAATAACCACTAAAATTAGGACTCACTAGATGAGTTGAACAGCAGATTAAATACAGCAAAAAAAGGGGACTGAAGGACTGGAATGCAGGTCAAAATAGCATACCAAACTGAAACAAAGCAAGAAAAAAATAACTAAGAAAAAATTTTTAATTCTCCTGAACTCCGATGATTTGCTCCATCTCCTTCCCTAGTCTGTTCCTTCCCAACAGTTATTAAAGACAGAAACCTCAAAGTCATCTTTGTTTCTTCCTTTTTCTTATACCACATTTCATTACCAAGTCCTGTCAATTTTATCTCCAATATATACCTCATATACCTCCGCTGCCTTCAGTCTTTACTGCTATGACCATAGTCCAAGGTATCCCTACATTTCACTTAGATACTAGAGTGTGCCCCTCTATCAGCACAGACAACACACAGAATTTCTTTCACTTCAAAGTATTTGTGCTCCAGGACTCTTCACAGGGCTGGATGCTTCTTTCATGTGGTACTTTCGAAGTCATCTATTCAGAAATGTCTTCCCTGACTTCTTATTGTTGCTGGTTGCCTCTGTGTCATGGCAACCCCATGTGAGCACAGTAAAACTGCTCCATATGGTTTTCAAGACTTTGACCTTTTGGAAACAGATTTGCCAGGCCTGTCTTCCAAGGCCCCTCTGGGTGGGTTCAAACGGTCAACCTTTCAGTTAGTAGTTGAGTACTTAACACTTTGCATCATCCAGAGACTCATCTTCCCTGACTACCCTATCTAAAGTAGGTCTCTCCTATTATTCTCTAATACTCTGTTTATTTACCTCTTAATGACTATCATAATCTACATTATTTTATTTATTGTCTTTCTTCTCAATTAGTATATAAATATGAAAACTTTGCAATCACAGGTTGTAATTTTTTCACTTCTGTATCCCCAGTGCCTAAAAGAGAGTCAAAATGTTGCAAGTATAATGTGAAGCTGGTAAGTGCCATTAAAGAGACCCAAAGTTTCCTGTTCTCAGGTATTTATTAGAAATGTAAAAATAAATAATTCAATTTAGCCTCATGACAGATTCACCAGATCTTTTCTCACTATAATTCTAATGAGGCTTACACACTCACTCACACACTCACTGCCGTCGAGTCGATTCCACTCATAGCATTCCTATAGGACAGAGCAGACCTGCCCCATAGAGTTTCCAAGGCTGTAATCTTTATGGAAGCAGGCTGTCACAACTTTCTCCCAGAGTGGCTAGTGGGTTCGAACTGCCGACCTTTCGGTTAGCAGCCAAGCACTTTAACCACTGTGCTGCCAGAGATCAGCAACCCTAAAATCCAAAGCGGAGATGACACAAAACATTGGGGCTTTCCACTATGTTTGTCAGGAAACCCAGTAGTTCAATCTTGATGTGTTTGATCTCTTTAACTCCATGCTATTAAAAGCCAGGTCATCTGGGTATTTACTATTATTGCTAACAGAAATTTTTCAGGAAAAAAGAGCAAGAGCTCATTTAAAAAAGAAAATCTCCACTGCCTGAATCAGCTGCCACCATTACTGGGGTAGGGCTGGACTGACTCCCCTCTTCCAGATAGCACTGAGGTCATCAATAGTCACCCTGGGCAGTCATGGGGATACACTCTCAAGTTACCTTAACAAGGCAAAATCTGCTCTAGTTCTGCTCCCTCAGACTCTCAGAGGGAAGTTAGGGGAGGTGGAGGCAAAGAAGGAAAGTCAATATCTGAGAGTCTTCTATGTGCTGGGCACTTAATTGCATTGTCTCATCTCGCCTCAAAATACCCTGATGAGGCAGCTGCACCATTACTTTCGTTTTATAAACGAGGACACCAACTCACAGAAAGATTAAGTTATTTATTCTCAGTCACACAGCAAGCAGAGAAAACAGTAAAGCAAAGGTTCAACACCAAACCTGGCAATGAAATCACCACCTTCTTTTCAGAAAATTTAAAGGAGAGAGGAAAAAAGGCAACCAGCCTCAATATGGTCCAAGATACGTGCTAAATAAAGCAAAGGATTCTCTACAACATTTCAGCAGACCCTCCATCTAAGTTGGGTTTTGTCCAAATGGCAGAAACAATAGTCTAAGCCCTTCCCAAACTAACATGTGAACCTCTAGCAAAGGGACAGTGATGGAGTCAAAACCCAAACCACAGAAAAAAAAAACATGGTACATCGTCCTGCAGCATCAGTTTTGCTCACCGGAAAATAATCTGAATCATCTGTTTTTGCTCTTTTTAAATAATATTTTATTGTGTTTAAGGTGAAAGTTTACACAGTAAATTAGACTCCCACATAACAATTTCTAGACAAATTGTTCAGTGATATTGGCTACGTTTTTCACAATGTGTCATCATTCTCATTCATTCCTTTCTGGTTATTTCCAGTACTCTAGTTTCCCTGCTCCCTGACCTTCTCATCTTTGCTTTACAGTAGCTTTTGACCTTTTAATCTCATATACATGGTTTTTTAAAGGAGCTCATTACTCACAGGTGATATTCTTTATTTTATGAGCTAATCTGTTATTTAGCTAAAAGGTGACCTCAAAAGTTAATTTCAGTTTAAGGTCTAAAGAGTTGAATCATCTGTTATTAAAACCAACACCAATATGTTATGGAGTAAGTAAAATGCAAAATTCACATGAATTACTAAGTTTAAAAAGAATTCTCCCAGTCAAAGCAGCCAGTTCTGGCCAAACTTCCCAAGAAGAGGAATAAATTTTTGTCTTTAGGGATACTTTTGTAGAAAAATTTGAGAAGCACTTAAGCACCTTATCCTAGGTGGAGTTAACAATTCAGGTAAAGTGAGGAAAAAATAACAATGGTTTCCAATTTTTTATTAACTTCTAAGCAGAAAATCTGAGTATTAAAAGACCAGCTGATAAATAGGGATGATCTCCCCCCTGCCCCTGGCTTTTTTTTTCCCATTTGTTTCAGTTTCTTATAATTACCAAAGCCTGAAGTCTGTTGAATCTCAGGAGAAGTAGAATTACATAACTAGCCAAATATTATTTATACAGCAGTCTCCAACATACTTTTGGAAATTTCTATCAATAAAAACTTATAAGCCTGCAATACTATATGGCACTAATCATAATCTATTATATCAGAACCTAGATTAAGATAAATCAGCCTTTCTGGCTTCATTAGTAAGTTACTTCCTTAAAGTATTCGCTTTAGGAAAATGAAAAGCTAATGATCCCATTATTTAACAGTTTTTTGTCCTCTCCTATCAATCTATGCAGTGATTCTTGATCACATGTTTTCACCACTCAAAATGGACCACAACAGAGTTTCAAACTTAATTACAGCTGACTTTTCATATGTAATCTTTCTCTGTATTAGCAAATTCTCTTCCTACTTTTCAAAAATATAATTACTTCCTATAGGTTGCCTCCTCCTCACAGTGTATAGAAGGAATAGCGGGACAAATACCAAGTAAGAAGCACCAAAAGGTGCTCCTTGCTCAGACAGCTTTCCCCTTCCACCTGCTACACCATCTCACCCCCATTACTGAGGTTATTTCTTTGATGAAGGCATGTATTTCAGAAGAGCATAAGAAAACATAAAATCAGTGACATCTAGCCTATTAAATCAATAATACTCATTAACACATGAACACTAACAGATCATTTAGTATTTGCCCCCACTGACCTAAACACTATTTTCATGTTCTTATATAACCCTCACAAGAAACCTATGAAATAAATCCTGTTATTCCCATTTGAGAGAGTGGAAACTGAGAATTACAGAGACTCAGTAATTTGTTCAAGGTCACACCTGTAAGTAGTAAAGCAGTGAAATGAAGCCAGGCGTGTCTGACTCCAGAACTCAAGCTAAAATCTTAAAATTAAAAATAATAAAAAATGGGGGGAGGGGTGTCCTAAAGAAATACAATAGAGAAAAGGTAAGTTTTTTTAATGGTAATAAAAATAACAGTAGTGACAATAACAATAATTTTTATAAAGTGCTTAATAAATGCCAAGCACAATACTAACAGCTTTACATTGCCTATCTCATTTTACCCATCCTTCCTCTTCCCCCTGCTTTTCTGCTCCCCTCTTAAAACTTACATGAAAGCAAAGTAGTACTTACTAGGAAAACCTGGAGGAGGAAGAGTGTAAAAAACTAAATTCTGAATAATTCAGCATTTTATTAAAATTTACCACTATTAACTACTTTTAGTAAAGTCTGTTTGAAATTTTAAAAACTCATTTCTGAGGGATGATGAATGAACATGAATAAATAATTTACCATCAATAAATTACTAAGTAGGAGGCAGAACCAAGATGGCAGACTAGTAAGATGCAATAAGCCATCCCACTGCAACAAAGACCAAAAAAAAACAAGTAAAACAGATACAGACATCAATCCTAGAACCCTGAACCTTAAATGAACGGATAAAGTATTAGATCGGAAGTTACTAAAGGGAAGAAGAAGGTGATAGAAAATGAGGAAGGAATAGAGATACAGTGTGGAGGTTCCTGACCAAAAGGAATGGCTCGGCACTGCCATCTTGGAATAATGCCAACAACTTCGCACAAAGAAAGGTACCTCCGTGGAATTACATTTCCAGATAAACAGCAATTAAGGGAATTTGTAAAAACCCAACCAAACTTAGAAGAATTATCAAAGGGAATCATTTGGTTACAGAACTAACAACATCAGACTACTACCAGAATCTAGGGCATAGGTCAGTATCAGCCAAACACTCTCAAGGATAAAATAAAAGATTCAAATAAAGGGAACTAGAGTCACCAATCTGTAAATGATGACAATGTCAGAACAATAAAAAGGAGAATGTATGGTGTAGATATAGAACTTTCAAATGGAGAAGAAGTCAAGGCAATATCAAGTAATAAAAGACGATCAAACTTAGGAAGATAAGAGTAAATTTCAAGGTAACTACAAAGAAAGTCAACAAACCTACTCATCAAAATAAAGAAGAAAAAGTCTCAGTAAACACAAAATCTACAATAATGAAAGAAACTAAAAGAAATTTTGCAAACAAAAGAAACTCAGTACAGAAGAGTAAGAGAAACAAAGAAAATGTCAGCACCACGCAAAAAAAAAACCACTACAAAATGACAACAAACACTATCAATACATCACATGGAATGTAAATGGCTTAAATGCACCTGTAAAGAGATACAGAGTGAGACAGTGGATAAAAAAAATGACCCATCAATATGCTGTCTACAAGAGACACACCTTAGACACAAAGAAATAAATATATTAAAAGTTAAAGGATGGGAAAAAAAATGTATCAAGCAAACAAAAAGAGCAGGAGTGGCAATATTAATCTCAGATAAAATAGACTTTAAGGCAAAATCACCATAGAAGACAATGAAAGACATTATATAATGATTAAAGGGACAGTCCACCATGATGACACAACCATAATAAATATTTATGCACACAACAGAGCTCCAAAATACATAAAACATACTAACAGCACTGAAAAGAGAAACTGACAATTCCACAGTAATAGTAGGAGACTTCAATACACCACTCTTGGTAAAGGACAGAACATCTAGAAAGAAATTCAGCAAAGATAAAGAAGATCTTAAGGCCGCAATAAACCAACTAGACCTCATAGACATATACAGAAGCCTCTACCCAACAACCACAAAGTATACATTCTTTTATAACGCACATGGAATGTTCTCCACAACAGACCACATCTGAGGCCACAAACCAACCCTCAGCAAAATCCAAAACAATGCGATAATACAAAGCATCTTCTCTGATCACAAAGCCATCGAAGTAGAAATTAATAACAGGAAGAACAACGGGAAAAATCAAATACATGGAAACTGAGTAACACCTTGCTTAAAAATCATTGGCTAATAGAAGAAATCAAAGATGGAATAAAAAAATCTCTGAAGATCAAATGAGAATGAAAATGCATCATACCAAAACCAGTGAGACACAGCTAAGGCATTGCTCAGAGGTCAATTTATAGCAAATAGGTGTACATACCAAAAAGTACGAAAGGGACAAAATCAAAATGTTAGCTCTACAACTTGAACAAATAGAAAGAGAACAGCAAGAGAAGCCCATAGCTACCAGAAGAAAGGAAATAATAAAGATCAGAGCAGAAATAAATGAAATAGAGAACAGAAAAACAATAGAAAGAATCAACAAAACCAAAAGTTGGTTCTTTGAAAGGATCAACAAAACCAACAAACCACTGGCCAAACTGACAAAAGAATACCAGGAAAGGAAGCAAATAACCCAAATAAGAAATGGAATGGGGGAAACTACAACACACCAAACTGAAATAAAAAAGATTATAACAAAGTACTATGAAAAACTGTACTCCAACAAATCTGAAAACCTCGAGGAAATTGATGAATTTCTAGAAACATGCTACCTACCTAAACTAATACAAACGCAGGTAGAAAATCGAACAGACCCAGAACAAGAGAAGAGATTGAAGAGGTAATGAAAAAACTCCCAACAACAACAAAAAAATTCCTGGCCCAGATGGCTTCACTGGAGAATTCTACCAAACATTCAGAGAAGGGCTGGCACCACTACTATTCAAACTATTTCAGAACACACAAAAGGAAGGGATACTTCCAAATTCATTCTATGAAGCCAGCATAACCCTGATACCAAAATCAGGCAAAGACCTCAAAAAAATAAAATTACAGACCAATATCTCTCATGAATATAGATGCAAAAATTCTCAACAAAATTCTAGTCGACAGAATTCAGCACTATATTAAAAAAAAAAAAAATACACCACAACAAAGTGATATTCATACCAGGTATGCAAGGATGGTTCAACATTAGAAAATCAATCAATGTAATCCACCACATAAATAAAAGAATCACCTGATCATCTCAATCAATGCAGAAAAGGCATTTGATAAAGTACAACACCCATTCCTGATAACAGCTCTCAATAAGACAGCAATAGAAGGGAAATTCCTCAACAAAATAAAGGGCATATATAAGAACCCAACAGCCAACATCATTCTCAACAGACAGAGGCTGAAAACACTCCTCTTGAGAACAGGAACAAGACAAGAATGCCCTTTATGATCACTCCTATTTAACATTGTGCTGTAAGTCCTAGCTAGAGCAACAAGGCAAGAAAAAAAAAAAGGGCATCCAAATTGGTAAGGAAGAAGTAAAGCTATCTCTATTCATAGATGATATGATACTATACACAGAGAACCCTAAAGACTCCACAAGAAAAATACTGAACTAATAGAAAAATTCAGCACAGTAGCAGGATACAAAACAAATATACAAAAATCAGTTGGATTCCTATATACCAATAAAGACTAAAAAAAGGAAATCAGGAAAGCAATACCATTTACAATTACCTGAACCCATTGCCGTCAAGTCGATTTCAACTCATAGCAACCCTATGGGACAGAATAGAATTGCTCCATAGGGTTTCCAAGGAGTGGATGGTAGATTCAAACTGCCGACCTTTGGGTTAGCAGCCGAACTCTTAACCACTGCACCACCAGAGCTACCATTTATAATAGCCCCTAAAAAAAAAAAAAAAACTTATGAATAAATCTAACAAAGGATGTAAAAGACCTACACAAAGAAAACTACAAAACACCACTGCAAGAAACCAGAAGAGATCTCCATAAATGGAAAAACACACCATGCTCATGGATAGGGAGACTCAAAATTCTGAAAATGTCAATTCCACCCAAAGCAATCTACAAATACAATGCAATCTCAATCCAAATACCATTCATCAACGAGATGGAAAAACTAATGATTAACTTTATATGGAAAGGAAAGAGGCCCCAGATAAGTAAAGTATTATTGAAAAAGAAGAACAAAGAAGGAAAGTTCATACTACCTGATCTTGGAACCTATTATACAGCTACGGTAGTCCAAACAGCCTGGTACTGGTACAACAACAGACATACTGACCAATGGAACAGAATCAAGAATCCAGATGTAAATTCATCCACCTGCAGTCACCTAATCTTTGACAAATGCTCAAAGTCCATTACATGGGGAAAAGACAGTCTTTTTAACAAATAGGGCTGGCAAAACTGGATGTCCATCTGCAAAAAAAAAATGAAAGAGGATCAATACCTCACACCATACACAAAAACTAATTCAAAATGGATTAAAGACCTAAATATAAAAGCAAAAACTATAAAGATCATGGAAGAAAAAATAGGGTCAATGCTTGGGGTCCTAATATACAGCATGAATAAGATACAACCATAACTAGCAATATACAAACACTAGAAGATAAGCTAAATAAATGGGATCTCCTAAAAATTAAACACTTACGCTCATCAAAAGACTTCACTAAAAGAGTAAAAAGAGAACCCACAGACTGGGAAAAATTTTTTGGCTATGACAAATGTCTAATCTCTACGTTTAATCTCTAAAATCTATAGGAACATCCAACACCTCTACAATAAAAAGACAAATAATCCAATTAATAAATGAGCAAAGGATATGAACAGACACCTCACCGAAGAAGACTTTCAGGAAGCTAATAGGCACATGAGGAAATGTTCACTATCACTAGCCACTAGAGAAATGCAACTCAAAACTACAATGAGATACCATCTCACCCAACATTACTGGCACAAATCAAAAACAGAAAATAACAAATACTGGCGAGGCTGCAAGGAGATTGGAACTCTTATGCACTGCTGGTGGGAATGCAAAATGGAACAACCATTTTGGAAAACAATATGGTGCTTCCTTAAAAAGCCAGAAATAGAAATACCATACAATCCAGTAATCCCACTCCTAGGAATACATCCTAGAGAAATAAGAGCCATCACATGAGGAGACATATGCACACCCATGTTCACTGCAGTATTATTCACAATAGCAAAAATATGGAAACAACCTAAGTGCCAATCAACAGATAAATGGATAAACAAACTATGGTACATTCACACAATGGAATACTACACAACGATAGAGAACAATGATTAATCTGTGAAACCCATCTCACAACACGGATGAATCCATAGGGCATTATGCTGAGTGAAATAAGTCAGTCACAAAAGGACAAATACTGTATGAGACCACTATTATAAAAACTCATGAAAAGGTTTCCACACAGAAAGAAATGATCTTTGATGGCTATGAAAGGGGGTGGGGGGGAGACACTAACTAGATAGTAGATAAGTGGTAACTTTGGTGAAGGGTAAGACAGTATATAATACTGGGGAAGCCAGCACAACTTGACCAAGGCAAAGTCACAGATGCTTAACAGACACATCCAAATGCCCTGAGGGACCGAGCTGCTGGGCTAAGGGCTGGGGACCATGGTCTCGGGGGACATCTAGCTCAATTTGCATTTAACACAGTCTATAAAGAAAATGTTCTACATCTGACTATGATACATAGCGACTGGGGTCTTAAAAGCCTGCAAGCAGCTATCCAAGATACATCTACTGGTCCAATCCTGGCTGGAAAAAGAGAGAATGAAGAAGTCCAAAGACACAAGGGAAATATTAGTCCAAAGGACTAATGGACTACAACTACCACAACCTCCACCACCAGACTGAGCCCAGAACAACAGATGGTATCTAGTTACCACCACCAAATGCTCTGGGAGAAATCACAATAGAGGGTTCCGGACAGAGAAGGAGAAAAAGAACAAAATTCAAACTCACACACACACAAAAAAAAGACCAGGCTTTCTGGTCAGAGACTGGAGAAACCCCAAGAGTATGGTGCCCAGATACCCTTTTAACTCAGTACTGAAGTCACTCCTGAAGTTCACCCTTTAGTCAAAGATTAGACAGCTCTATGGGGCCAATGATAACACATGTGAAGTTCGTGCTTCATAGTTCAATCATGTATGTGAGACTAATGGGCATAGCAGCCCAAAAGCAAAGATGAGAAGGCAGGAAGAGACAGGAAAACTGGACGAATGGAAACAAAGAACCTGGAGCGGAGAAGGGGAGAGCACTGACACATCTTGGGGTTGGCAATCAATGTCACAAAACAATTTGTACATTAACTGTTTAATGAGAAACTAATCTGCTATGTAAACTTTCACCTAAATCACAATAAAAATAAATAAATTACTAAGTGGCCAATAAATATATGCAAAATGTCACCCTCACCAGAAATCAAAGAAATGCAAATTAACAAAGAAAACGTTCTTTACCTCAAAAAAGTATGAAGTTTATCAGTACATCATGCTTGGTAAAGTCAAGGGTCAGCAAAAAAGAGGAAGACCGTCAACAAGATGGACTGACACTGTGGCTGCAACAATGGGCTCAAACATAGCAATGACTGTGAAGATGGCCCAGGACTGGGTAGTGTTCTGTTCGCTGAATCAACAGCACCTAACAACAACGACAACAATGTATCTTTCAAATGTTCTACAGCTAAAATGTGCTGGTACTGTATTATATTTTGTTAAGTCCAAAGTTTTGTCTGTATTAGTTATTCTCTAATATAAATCTTTCAGGCAGAAGTACCTTCATATCCTTTTAAATAGATTAAAAGTAGGACCACTCCAGAGAAAGGAAAAAATATTTCAAATTAGCTAACAGAGCCGCATTTTTCCTTTTATAAATAATTTTATTTAAATAACCTGATTATCTATACTCCATAAAATTTCCAACAAAGAGGATGTAAAATACTACAAAATGGAGTCTTTGCAGGTGCCATGAATATAACAATGAATTTTCTCACACCCTGAGTATTAATTAAAGCCTAATGTAACAACTCCATAATACTATACTACAAATACTCGTATGGCTTTTTTAATTGAAAGAGATTCAATTCCGCAGACACCTAGTGAGTATCTACTATGTCCCACATACCATATGAATTAGTCACAAAAATGAGATAGCACATCATTTCTGCACTTAAGCAACTGCAATACTAATGGACAAGTCAGAACAATTACAGGACTTTTTTTTACTTCTTACACTAAAATATAAATAAAGTTGTGCTTATTCTTATATCTGTAAGTATAGGACACAGACTGTGAAATGGGACACATATGTATTCAACTACTAGCTCTGTCATATGATCTTAGTAAAATAAGGATCTCTCTGAGCTTCAATATCCTCATCTGTAAACACTAATAGGGAAAATAACTAACCAGGATTAGAGTTGAAATAAGATAACATTTCATTTGATACATGATAAATGTTCAATAAATGTTAGATACAATTATTCAAATATATCTTTCACAGCTTTAAATTTCTCTTTCCATGCCAAAAATGGAGGTTCCACTTCCAGTAAAGGCAGAGTAGCTGATACAGAACTAACCTTCCCAAAGACAAACACTATAAACACTGAACAAAATACAAAAAAAAAACAAAAACTACTATCTGAAGGCAAAGAACAACCAAAAGCAGACAGAAAATGTAAAGGAGTCACACTTTGAAAGAATGGAATTGGAGTAGGTAAGAATTGCATGTATATGGCTTTTTGTATGAGAACACAGAGCAGGGCAGCTAGAACACAAGCAGTTAAGTCACATTCTTACCGGCGTGAGGTGTTAAAGGATGGGTGTGCCAGTTATCAATGTATTGCTTCTTAGTGCCAAATTCACCCTTCAATACCTGCGATAATGGATGGAATTCTCCTTCAGAGTGTGCCTGATATTGTTTCGGTAGAGAACACTGGAAGACCATCCTGATTTTTTCTGGCTGCTCTACAGGGGATCAGTGGTATGGGTGTGAGGACATCTGGTGGCTGTCTACCACAGCCACATGCTCGGACTGTGCAATCTCTCAGCAACCTCACAGCCTCAACTCAACCTGGTGATAACCTCCCTTCAGCCCTCAACACAGACACTGCATGCTCCAGGCCTCCCACCTACACTGGCACCCCAACTGCCTCTGCACGCTCCTTCCTCTGGAGATTTGTTTCCAGCAGCCCTTTTGATGCCACAGCCCTACCAACATGGGCATGGTGTACTTTAGGCCTCCTATCTATACAGTACCTCCCACTTTCTCTGCACTCTCGTGTGACTGGTCACCAGCTGAGGCTTGCCTGTGTCCCAGAGAGTTCCTCCATGCTTTCCTAGCAACTGCATACCAGTTCTGGCCGAGGAAAACCAGCAAACTTCTCTGCCATCCAAGAGGCTACACCTATCCCTCTCAACAAGGTCTACAGCCTTGGGGAAGGGGCACCTGTTCAAGTTTGTCCTTTCTTGAGTACTCTTCTTAAGCTCTAAGGTACCCTAGAGAGTTCTTTTACATCTTATAGGTACATGTTTATCATAGCTTAATAATTCTTTATAGTAAACTTCCCCTAACTGTGTGGTATCTGCCTCCTGATTGGAACCAAACTGATACAGAAATGTTAAAGAGTGTGGTTGCCACAGGAAATAGACCCTTAAAGATGAGATCTGAGGATTGGTTTCGTTGTGCCCTTGGGTTTGATGGGATTCTGAGCTCCTTGCCAATGGGATACTATAACCCATGGCATGCGGTGGCATCACAATTAATCAAACTATCACCTGTGGCTGGTTGATCATGATAAAGTGTGAACTGAAGAAGTGCCTTGGGGTCTCAAGTGACTGCTGCACTTCACTATTATGACAGTAATGATAACTATAAGGACTGTGGTGTGGGATGAACTTTCTTGAGTACACTTCAGTGCTTACAGAGAGAAAAATGACAAGTTTAAGTCTGGTTCTTTGTCATGGATTGAACTGTGTCCTCCCAAAATATGTGTTAACTTCATTATGCCATGATTCCCAGTACTGTGTGCTTGTCCTCCATTTCATGACTGTAACTTTATGTTAGAGAGGACTGGGGTGGGATTGTAGCACCCGTACTAAGGTCACATGCCTGATCCAATGTAAAGGGAGTTTCCCTGGAGTGTAGCCTGCACCACCTTTTATCTTACAAGAGATAAAAGGAAAGGGAAGCAGGCAAAGAGTGGGGACCTCATACCACCAAGAAAGCAGCACTGGGAGCACAGCACATCTTTTGGACCTGAAGTTCCTGCACTGAGATGTTCCCATACCAAGGGAAGACTGATGACAAGGATCTTCCTCCAGAGCCAACAAAGAAAGAAAGCCTTCCTCTGGAGCTGACACCCTGAATTTGGACTTGTAGCCTACTGGACTGTGAGAAAATAAATTTCTTTTTGTTTAAAGCCATCCACTTGTGGTATTTCTGTTACAGCAGCACTAGATGACTAAGACACTGTTTAAAGCAAATATTAAAAAACTATATTGTGGAGTTTATAATGTATGATGCAATCTATATGAAAACATTATCACAAAAGACGGGCAGTAAATGGAATTATAGTGTTGCAAGGCTCTTACCTATTACATGAAGTGGTACTATATTAACTTGCAGTAGACTGATAAGGATACGTATTATAACCCCTAGAATAGCTTTATTAACAGGTTTAGCTTAAAAAGCCAATGTAGGAATTAAAATAGAATATTTACAACTCATGTCATAATTCTGAAAATTTTTAACATGATGCAGAAACATTCTGATTCACACTATACTGGTGATTTTATGAATCCATCAATCTATTTCCAATGGAAACAAAATTTTATCTGCTTTCCAATTTCTGTAATATCCTTTATTTTTTTTTTTAAGTGTCATTTTCAAACAGACCACTGTAAAGAGAATACAGTCATGTGTCACTTAATGTCCACAATAAGTTCTGTGAAATAGGGCATTATGTGATTTGGACGTTGTGCGAACACCATTATTATATATACAGGCATTCCCCAGGTTACGAATGTCTGACTTACAGACATCTCATACTTAAGAACAGACTGCCATAAAGCCTATTATGTTAAAATGTGCGTTAAATGCTTAAAACGGTTCATAATAATGAACACATGCACTACTTTGTGATGCTCATGAAAACACTGTGTAATTTAGAAGTATTTTTTAAGTGTTACGTTCACTATGTCCCATTCTCCAATCAGGATTTATGAACTCTATTATAACTTTATGTGACCACGGACATAGATGTGGTTGGATGTTGCCCGAATGGACATTATGTAGCACATGACCATCGTTAAACAAATGTCTAAAGTACCCATGGACATGAAACTGAAATACATAAATAAGCAAGCTGACACAGAAATAAAGATACCAATAACGTGATAAATACAAAAGGGTGGAGGCTTGCATTAAAAAAAACAAAAACAAAAAAAACCTCTTAATAAATTAAAAGGACATAGTTACTCCCTTAACAAAACAACATAGAGATACAAGCACTGATATAGAGCTCAACCAGAACATAAGAATCATGCTTAACAAGGAAACTCTAGAAGTATTCCCACCAAAGTCAGGAAAAAGACAAAAACATATCCACTATGACCATTATTTTGCATTGCTCTAAAAGT
Organism: Dugong dugon; assembly: GCA_030035585.1. NCBI lineage: Eukaryota > Metazoa > Chordata > Mammalia > Sirenia > Dugongidae > Dugong > Dugong dugon. The sequence continues at coordinate 24,398,427 of CM057476.1, read as the reverse complement.
AACAGTTCATGAAATTAGATAAGAACAAAATAAAACTACAAAAGTTGGGAAGGAGGAAGTAAAATTCTATTTGCAAACAATTTGATTGAATCCATGGAAAATACAAGGAAATTAACTGAAAAACTATTTTTAAAAAGTAAATAAAATTAATATAAAAAATAAATGGTCTTCAAATATGTAAGCAACAACTACTAAGAAGATACACAGGAGAAAATTATTCCATTTAAAGGACCAACAAAAGATGAATGACCTAAAAATAAAGCTATCAAGAAACATGCAAGATCTATATGATGAAATCTTTCTAAATTACTGAGAAGTACTAAATAAATGTAATGGTCTATCCTATTTTGGACAGAAACACTCAAGGCCATAAAGGTGTCAATTACTTGATCTATAAGTTTGTTGTCTTAAAGGTACAATTCAGTTGCAACAAAATACTCACGGAACTTCTTTTAATTGGGCAACTTAATTCTAGAGTTAGCAAAAAAAAAAAAAATTTAAATAAAACTGAGAAGATACTATAAAAGATGATAACTAGCCCAACTCAGATATTATAGTCATATAGTTTATAACGCTACAATGATTACAAGCACGGTTATGATGTAAGAATAGGCAGACACGTCAATGAAATATAGGAGAAGAGTCCAGGGATAACACAAATACGTTTGAGAATTTAGAGTATGCTAAAGGTGAAATTGTGTTATCATTGAGGAAAAGATGAATAAAATGAAGATGAATCCTCCTCATACAACAGTAAAGTCCAGACTGATCAAAAATTCAAATATAAAAAAGATTTAAGGATAGTATAAAAAAAAGGCGCTCTAGGCAGAAGCACCAAGCCATCCCTCCACAGCAAAGATCCGAAAAACTAAGCTGAACAGAGAATACAACAATCCTGAAACCCTAAAACATCAAATGAAGAGATAAAGAACTCAGCCAAGCACCAAATGGAGTGAGAAAACTGAAAGAGAATGGAGAGCAAGGAGAGATTCATGCAGAGGTCCCCTACCAGCAAACGCAGTGCAGATTTGCCATCTTAGACTCCTATCGAAGACCAGAAAACGGGGGGTATGAGAAACCAGACTCACGGAGCATCCAGCGGGAGACAAAACAACTGGTAATTTGAGATATACGCTTTCCCACCCCCCACCCTTCTTCACCCCGACTCGGCTTCCTCTACTTCCCACGGCCACAATCTCTTGACTGGGAAACACCAGCTGCTTGGATTCCACACACCTGAACGGGCCGGCTCTCTGAGTGCCATTTGTTAGCTGTTGGTGTTGCTTTTTTCCGCTTCTTCTGATTTCTTCCTTCCCTCTCACCACTTCCCCTCCTTTCGCTCAAACACCTGGCTCCGTGCGCCATCTTTCCTTCTTCCTGAGGGGCTACAGAGCTCCGGTAATTTGTGATATATGCTTTCCCACTCCCTACCCTTCTTCACCCACACTCGGCCCCATCTGCTTTCTGTGGACACAGTCTCTTCTCCGAGAAACACCAGCCCGCACTAGCTGGCTCTCTGAGTGCCATTTGTTGGCTGCTAGTGTTGGGTTTTTTCCTGCTTCTTTTGATTTCTTCCTTACCTCTCGCCACCTCCCCCTTCTTTTGCTCAACTACCTGGCTCTGTGTACCATCTTTGTTTCTTCCTGAGGGGCTGTGGAGTTCTGTTCGAGTGTGGAGCTGCTGCACGGTCTGGGCTGCCATGCTGGTGGGATCCCGGGTCTTTTGTTCATTTCTTTTGAATTGTTTGTTTTCTATTCCTTTTCTTCAGTTAGAAGCCCTTTCTGGCCAGGCAGTGCTGCGTGGCAACGAGACTTCCCACTCGGCTTGCACAGACGTGCAGAGGAATTCCTGAGGGCATTTCTTTTTTCACTGGTTATTTTTTGTTTTTTTTCTGTTTTTTGGGGGGCCTTTCTTGTTTGTTTGTTTTTTAATTTGTTTTGTTTTGTTTTCCCTCTTTTTCCCTTTTAGTCTTTCTTCATTGCTCAGTTTCTCATCTCTCTGTATCTTCCTTCTCTTTCTGTTCCCTGAATACCTGGCATTGTATACGTCTAAGCCTTCTAGCCAGGCTGCACTGCAGCACCTGGGGGAAACTTCCCCAGACCTCGTAGCTGCACCAGTGGGATCCCTGGGAACTTTGCGGTTCTTTAACCTTTCCAATTTTTATTTATTCATTCTTGTCTTCCTCTTCCCCTTTCTGTCTTTCTCAATTTCATATTCTCTCATCTCTCCACTGCAGCGGCAGGCTCCCCTAGCATTCCTTTTTGTTTGTTTGTGTCTTTTTGGCTCCTGTTCCTCTCTCCCCTTTCCCATATCCATCTTAGCTCCACACATAGCAGTCTCCCCACTGCATCCTGTCTACCTGCACCGTGTCCTTAACATCACACCACCAAGCAGCACAGGCATGGCCTACTGGAACCTGCCCTGAACTGACTGCCGACCCGCTCTGGTGGCTGTAGTGAGTGCCACAAACAGCCTATCCCAGTGACTCCTCTTCAGCTAGACCTGCCCTACCGTACCAATTCTGGGTGACTGACCCTGCCAATTGGAGAGGGAGGCGAAAAGTATTGTGCCCACAGACGAGCAGACAACAAAGAACACACAGTCCGCCTGCTCAGACATAGTCAAATTTTTTTTAAAAAAGGGACGAAACAAACAAATCTACAATCAATAAATGAGAAAAATAACTACTGAATGTCCTGAAGACAGCAGACAACATCAAAACATTTACAAAAACAGGACAAGATAGTTCCAGTAGGTGTACAAAATAAAACCAGATGATTCTCCTCTGGAAGAAAATGCACTAGAACTACCTGATAGGGAATTCAAATCTCTAATACTCAGAATTCTCCAAGAACTGAGGCAAAAAGCAGGCAAAAATAAAGAAAAAATAGACAAATTCATGGAAAATACAGACAAAAAATTGGAAGAATTCAGAAATAATAATGCAGAAACAAAATCCCAAAATAAATTCACAACTAGAAATTATACAAAGACAACAGTTAGAAAGCCAAAAGATAAACAACAAGATTTCAGAAATGGACGGTATCACAGAAGGGCTGAGAAGCAGATGTGAAATGGTGGAACACAAGATCAGTGGAATTGAAAACAAACACTTGGATACAACTCTGTTTCAGGAAAACTCAGAAAAAAGAACAAAGAAAAATGAAGAGACCCTGTGAGTTATGTGGGATGCAATCAAAAGCAAAAATTTTTGAGTGATTGGAATTCCAGAAAAGGGAGAGAAAACAGAAAACACAGAGAGGATCATTGAGGAACTGCTGACACAAAACTTCACCAATATCATGAAAGATGAAAAGCTGGCCATCCAAGAAGTTCAACGAACCCCATATAGGAGAGACCCCAAAAGAAAATCACCAAGGCATATCATATTCACACTCGCCAAAACCAAAAACAAAGAAATCTGAGAGCGGCACGTGAAAAACAAGAAGTCACACACACAGGAGAAACAATAAGACTAAGCTCAGATTATTCAGCAGAAACCATGCATGCAAGAAGGCAATGGGATGACATATATAAAATCTTGAAAGAAAAAAACTGCCAGCCAAGAAAATATATCCTGCAAAACTCTCGTTCAGATTTGATGGTGAAATTACATCATTTCTAGATAAACAGAAATCAAAGGAATATGTAAAAGTCAAACAAAACCTACAAGAATTATTAAAGGGAGTTCTTCGATCTGAGGACAAACAGCTTCAGCTCACAGGCAGAAGCTACGATGCAGGATCGTACGAGCGAGATACCAATGTAAGAAATGAACTCTCGAGGACTATCCAAAACCAAAAGAAATACAACAGGGAATCAGAGCAGTTAATCAGTAAATGACAACAACATCAAAACAATAAAAGAGGGAATAAACGGCATAGGTATACAACCTTCTAATGGAGAGGAAGGCAAGGCGACACCAAGTAATGGTAGACTGCTTCAAACTTAGAAAGATAAGGGTAAAATTAATGGTAACCACAAAGAAGGTTAACAAACATACTCATAAAAAAAAAAGAGGAAAAACATAAAGTCTCAGCACAAACAAAACCTACAAAAACAAACGAAATGAAGGAAAAATCCACAAACAAAAGTAACTCAGCACAAGAGAGTAAGAAGAACAAAGAAAACTTCAGCACCACAAAAAAAAAGCACTACAAAATGACAGCAACAAACTCACATCTATCAATAATTACACTGAATGTAAATGGACTCAATGCACCCATAAAGAGACGGAGAGTGACAGAATGGATAAGAAAACAGGATCCATCCACATGCTGTCTATAGGAGGCACACCTTAGAAACAAAGATGTGAATTTATTAAAAGTCAACAGTTGGAAAAAAATATATCAAGCTAACAACTACCAAAAAAGAGCAGGAGTGGCAATTCTAATCTCAGATAAAATAGACTTTAAAACAAAATCTACCATAAAACACAAAGAAGGACACTGTATCATGATTAAGGGGATGATCTATCATGAAGACATAACCACAATAAACATCTACGCACCCAATGACAGGGCTCCAAAATACATAAAACAAACTCTAACAACACTGAAAAGAGAAATTGACAGTTCCACAATAATACTAGAAGACTTCAACACACCACTCTCACTAAAGGACAGAACAACTAAGAAGAAACTCAGCAAAGATACAGAAGACCTAAAGGGCACAATCAGCCAACTTGACCTCACAGACATATACAGAACACCCCATCCAACCGCTGCAAAGTACACATCCTTTTCCAATGCACATGGAACGTTCTCCAGAATAGACCACATCTTAGGCCACAGAGCAATCTTCAACAAGATCCAAAACGTTGAGATAATTCAAAGTATCTTCACTGACCACAGTGCCATCAAGGTAGAAATTAACAATAGAAGGAGCAAGGGAAAAAAATCAATTACATGGAAACTGAATAATACTCTGCTTACACATCAATGGGTAATAGAAGAAATCAGAGATGGAATCAAAAAATTCCTAGAATCAAATGAGAATGAAAACACATCATACCAAAAGCTTTGGGAGACAGCAGAGGCAGTCCTCAGAGGCCAATTTATAGCAATAGACGCACACATCAAAAAAGAAGAGACAAAATCAAAACATTAACTACAGAACTCAAACAAATAGAAAGAGAACAGCAAAAAAAGCCCACAACCACCGGAAGAAAGGAAACAGTAAAGAGCAGAAATAAATGAAATGTAGATCAGAAAAACAATAGAAAGAATCAACAAAACCAAAAGTTGGTTCTTTGAAAGAATCAACAAAATCGACAAACCACTGGCCAGACTGACAAAAGAAAAACAGGAGAGGACACAAATAACCCAAATAAGAAATGAAATGGGGGACATTACAACAGACCCAACTGAAACAAAAAGGATTATAACAGAATATTATGAAAAACTGTACTCCAACAAATTTGAAAACCTAGAGGAAATGGATAAATTTCTAGAAACACACGGCCTACCCAAACTACAACAAAGTGATGTTAAAATCTGAACAGACCCATAACAAGAGAAGAGATTGAAAAGGTAATAAAAAAAACTCCCAAACAAAAAAAAGCCCTGGCCCAGATGGCTTCACTGGAGAATTCTACAAAACATTTACGGAAGCGCTTATACCAGTACTACTCAAGCTATTTCAGAGCATAGAAGAGGAAGCAACACTTCCAAATTCATTCTATGAAGCCAGCATAGCGCTGATACCAAAACCAGGCAAAGACGTCACCAAAAAAAAAAAAAAAAATTGCAGACCAATATCTCTCATGAATATAGATGCAAAAATTCTTAACAAAATTCTAGCCAATAGAATTCAGCATCATATCAAAACAATAATACACCATGACCAAGTAGGATTCATACCAGGTATGCAAGGATGGTTCAACATTAGAAAATCAATCAACGTAATCCACCACATAAATAAAAGGAAATAAAAGAATCACATGATCATCTCAATTGATGCAGAAAAGGCATTTGACAAAGTCCAACACCCATTCCTGATAAAAACTCTCAATAAAATAGGTATAGAAAGGAAATTTCTCAACATAATAAAGGGCATCTATGCAAAACCAACGGCCAACAACATTCTTAATGGAGAGAGGCTGAAAACACTCCCGTTGAAAACAGGAACAAGAAAAGAATGCCCTTTATCACCACTCCTATTTAACATTGTGCTGGAAGTTCTAGCTAGACCAATAAGGCAAAAGAAATAAAGGGTATCCAAACTGGTAATGAAGAAGTTAAACTGTCCCTGTTTGCAGATGATATGATACCTCAAGACTCCACAGGAAATCTACTGGAACTAATAGAAGGTTCAGCAGAGTAGCAGGATACAAGAGAAACATTCAAAAATCAGCTGGATTCCTATACACCAATAAGGAGAACGATGAAAAGGAAAGCAGGAAAACAATACCATTTTCAATAGCCCCTAAAAAGATAAAATACTTAGGAATAAATCTGACCAGGGATGTAAAAGACCTATACAAAGAAAACTACAAAACACTTCTGCATGAAACCCAAAGGGATCTACATAAATGGAAAAACATACCATGCTCATGAATAGGCAGACTCAACATTGTGAAAACGACAATTCTACCCAAAGCAATTTACAAATACAATGCAATCCCCATCCAAATACCAACAACATTCTTCAAAGAGATGGAAAAACTAATCATTCACTTTATATGGAAAGGGAAGAAGCCCCAAATAAGTAAAGCACTGCTGAAGAAGAAGAATAAAGTTGGAGGACTCACACTACCTGACTTCAGAACCTACTATACAGCTACAGTAGTCATAACAGCCTGGTACTGGTACAACGACAGATACATTGACCAATGGAACAGAATTGAGAACCCAGATGTAAATCCACCCACCTCCGGTCACCTGATCTTCGACAAGGGCCCAAAGTCCATCAAATGGGGAAAAGACAGTCTTTTTAACAAATGGTGCTGGCAAAACTGGATATCCATCTGCAAAAAAAATGAAACAGGACCCATACCTCATGCCGTATACAAAACTACTTCAAAATGGATCAAAGACCTGAATATAAAGCCTAAAACTATAAAGTTCATACAAGAAAAAATAGGACCAACACTTCAGGACTTAATACATGGCATTAACAGGATACAAACCATAACCATCAACGCACTAACCCCAATAGATAAGCTAGATAACTGGGATCTTCTAAAAATCAAACACCTATGCTCTTCAAAAGACTTCACCAAAAGAGTAAAAAGAGAACCTGCAGACTGGGAAAGAAATTTTGGACAGTAAAAGACAGACAAAGGTCTAATCTCCATAATCTACAAGAAAATCCAACACCTCTACAACAAAAAGACAAGTAATTCTATTAAAAAATGGGCAAAGGAAATGAACAGACACTTCACCAAAGAAGACATTCAAATGGCCAACAGACACATGAGGAAATGCTCGCGATCACTAGCCACTGGAGAAATGCAAATTAAAACCACAATGAGATACCATCTCACCCCAACATTACCGGCACGAATCAACAACACTGGAAATAACAGATGTTGGAGGGGCTGCGTGGAGATCGGAACTCTTATGCACTGCTGGTGGGAATGCAAAATGATACAACCATTTTGGAAAATGATATGGCGCTTCCTCAGAAAGCTAGAAATAGACATACCATTCAATCTAGCAATCCCAACTCCTAGGAATATATCCTAGAGAAATAAGAGTCGTCACTCAAATAGACATATGCACACCTATGTTCATGGCAGCATTGTTCACAATAGCAAAACGATGCAAACAACCTAGGTGTTTATCCATTCATCAACAGATGAATGGATAAACAAACTATGGTACGTACACATAATGAAGTACTTTGCAATGAGAAAGAACAATGACGAATCTGTGAAGCATCTCATAACATGGATGAAACTGGAGGACATTATGCTGAGTGAAATAAGTCAATCACAAAAGGACAAATATTGTATGAGACCTCTATTGTAAAAACCCATGAAAAAGTTCACACACAAAATCTAACAATCTTTGTTGGTTACCAGGGATGGGAGAGGTGGGGGGAAACACTAAATAGGCAATAGATATCTTGGTATCTTGGGTGAAGGGTGAGACAGTACACAGTACAGGGGAAACTAGCACAACTTGTACAAGGAAAGGTCATGGAAGCCCCATAGACACATCCAAACACCCTGAGGGACTGAATTGCTGGGCAGAGGGCTGTGGGGACCATGGTCTCTAGGAAAATCTAGCTCAATTGGCATAACACAGCTTATAAAGACAATGCTCTACATTCTACCTTGGTGAGTAGTGTCTGGGGTCTTAAAAGCCTGTGAGCGGCCATCTAAGATACTCCGCTGGTCTCATCCCTTCGGGAGCAAGGGAGAATGAAAAGAACAGGATACAAGGAAAAGATCAGTCCAAAGGACTAATTGTCCACAGCTACCAAGGCCTCCACTGGACTGAGTCCAGTACAGCTAGATGGTGCCCAGCTACCACCACTGACTGCTCTGACCGGGATCACAGCAGAGGGTTCTGGACAGAGCTGAAGAAGGATGTAGAACATAATTCTAACTCGCAAAAAAAACACCAGATTTACTGGCCTAAAGGAGACTGTAGAAACCCCGAGAGTATGGCCGCCAGACACCCTTTTAGCTCAGTGGTGAAGTTATCTCCAAGGTTCACCGTTCAGCCTGGGAGTGGACGGCCCCGTAAAACCAAATGAGACTAACGAGATACAGGAGTCCAGTGACACGGGCCAGAAAGCAGAAGGGGACAAGGAAGCTGGTGATAGGGAACCCAAGGTTGGGTAAGGATACTGTTGATGTGCTGTGAGATTGTTAACCATTGTCATAGGGCAACATTTGTAGTAACTGTTAAATGAGAAACTGTTTTGTTCTGTAAGCCTTCATCTTAAGTGAGAATAACAGCATGATTGGAAGAGCGTAGTCAGTGTCACTGAACTGTGCATGTAGAAATTTTTGAAATGGTGTATCTTTGGCTATGTGTATTTTCACCAAAAAAAAAAACGGTTGAGAAGTTAGAGGGTTGACATGTTGTGGGGTTGTTAACCAGTGTCATAAAACAATATGTGTACTACTGTTTCATGAGAAACTATTTGTTCTGTAAGCCTTCACCTGAAGTACAATTAAAAAAAAAAAAAGATTTAATAAATCTTGGAATAGGGAAGGCATTTCTAAGAATATTTTAAAGACCCAAAAGTATTTTAAAAAAAGATTTCTAGATCAAAATATATAAAAATTGAAATTTTATGCAAGGTTAAAAAAAAAAAAAAAAAAAAAAAAGACAAAAAAGTCAAACAGACAAATCGCAATCTCTAAGTGAAATACAAAAGTTACAGGTAAAGATATTGTCATGGATTGAACTGTATCCCCCAAAAATATGTGTATCCATTTGGATGGGCCATGATTCCCAGTATTGTGTGACTGTCTACAATTTAGTCATCTGATGTGATTTTCCTATGTGTTATAAATCCTATTGCTATGATGTTAATTAGTGGCAGTTATGTTAATGAAGCAGGACTCGATCTACAAGACTGGATTGTGTCCTGAGCCAATCTCTTTTGAGACCTAAAAGAAGTGGGCAGAGAGACTGGGGGAACCTCATACCACCAAGAAAGCAGCTCCAGGAGCACAGCACATACTTTGGACCCAGGGTTCCTAGGCAGAGAAGCTCCTAGTCCAGGGGAAGATTGACGACAAGGACCTTCCTCCAGAGCTGACAGAGAAAGCCTTCCCCTGGAGCTGACGCCCTGAATTTGGGCTTCTAGCCTACTAGACTGTGAGAGAATAAACTTCAGTTTCTTAAAGCCATCCACTTAAGGTATTTCTGTTACAGCAGCACTAGATGACTAAGACAGATATTCATTACAGCACTGACTGCAACAACAAAAGCTTGGAAACAATCCATTAATGGAGAACTGTTAGGTTATAATACATACATTTGTGAAATATCAAGCAGGTGATAGAAAGATTGCAGTAGTTCTTATAAATAGATATGGACTTTTTAAGACAGAAAAAAAAATATAGGTCTGAACAATGACTATAGCATGCTACCCAGTATGTTCATATGTATACATATATAAGTCTATATAGGTATACTTTTATCTGCATAGACTATCTGTGGTAGTACACACAAGAAACTGGTAATGAATGTTGCTTCTAGGAAAGAGTTTTGAAAGGAGAATCAATTTCTGAAGGTTAGGTGGGGTTGACAAGGAAATAAGCTTATATTTCACTGAATTCCCTTTAGTACTTTTTGAATTTGGAACTATGTGCATGGAATATATAATCAAAATAATTAATATTTTAAAGGACTTAGGTGAGAATTTTTAACGGGGATTAAGAATTTAATATCTATATACGGTACATTCAGTTATGTCTCTCTCTGCTGGAAGTTGTTTCTAAATGAGATCCTATGCAAACACACAGTTACCATAATAACACTTTACCATCTATTTGGATAAAATGCTTTTCGGACTTGCAATATTTATGAACAAATGTCCTTTGTACTATAAAATCCAATACTTTACTATTGCTTTCAATCTTGATTTACTGTCTAACTAGATCAAATTACAAACAAACTTTGCCAGAAAGAGAACCCAGATTCCTTGTTTTTAAACAATGCATAGATGGTTTCAGAGCTTGGCATTTAAGGTTCTGTGGCATTTACATATATAATAGAGAATCACAGAATTTTGCAACTGAATAAATCTTCTGATATTGGGGACAATCTAATACACTTCCTTCATTTTACAGAGGAAGAAATGGAAATCCATTACCAAAGAACAAGAGGAGACTAGTTAGAAGGCAACAACGAAAGATAAGACTATCATCCCAGACTGTTACTCAGAATGACTCTTTATAAAAACTTTATTTACGGGTGGGGAAGGAAAAACACTAACTAGACAATAGACAAGTGGTAACTTTGTTGAAGGGTAAGACAGTACACAATACTGGGGAAGTCAGCACAACTTGACTAAGGCAAGGTCATGGAAGCTTCACAGACACATCCAAACACCCAGAGGGACTGAATTACTGAGCTGAGGGCTGGGGACCATGGTCTTGGGGGACATCTAGCTCAATTGGCATAACACAGTTTATAAAGAAAATGTTCTATATCCTACTTTGGTGAGTAGCGTCTGGGGTCTTAAAAGCTTATGAGTAGCCATCTAAGATACTCCACTGGTCCCACCCAATCTAGAGCAAAGAAGACTGAAGAAAACCAAAGACACAAAGGTAAGATTAGTCCAAAGGAGTAATAGACCACAACTACCACAGCCTCCACCAGACTGAGTCCAGCACTAGACACTACCAGGCTACCATCACAGACTGTTCTAACAGGGATCACAATAGAGGGTCCCAGACACAGCTGGGGAAAATGTAGAACAAAATTCTAACTCACACACACACAAAAAAAAAGACCAGACTTACTGGTTTGACAGAGACTGCAGAAACCCCAAGAGTACGGCCCCCAGATACCCTTTTAACTCAGTACTAAAGTCACTCCTGAGGTTCACCCTTCAGCCAAAGATTAGACAGGCCCATAAAACAAAATGAGACTAAGTGGGCACACCAGCTCAGGGGGAAGGACGAGAAGTCAAGAGGGGATGGGAAAGCTGGTAATGGGGAACCCAAAATTGAGAAGGGGAAAGTGTTGACATGTCATGGGGTTGGCAACCAATGTCACAAAACAGCACGTGTATTAATTATTTAATGAGCAACTAATTTACTCTGCAAACTTTCATCTCAAGTACAATAAAAAAAAGTGTATATATTAAAAAACTATATTTGATATACACCTATGTTATTTAGCACACCTTCAAAATTGTTATGAACTACATTAAAACCAACAGGTAACTTCTACTTCTGGCCATGACGAAGAACCAGAGACCACATTTATGCTCTGCCATAGCAACTAGAAAACTGAATGAAATACATGAAACTGATTTTAGACACTGGACAACAAGTAGCACAAAACTGTGATCTCTAAGATGAAAGAAGGGAAACAAATGAGGTGAGCCCTGTAATTTCCCTGGCTCTCTGACTAAAGGAATATTCTAGACCACCGAGCACAGAAGGAAATTCAACACAAAACAGAGAGGTCTCACTGAGCTGAGGTTTCAGAGGTTAGAGTTCAGGAAGATTGAGGTAGCTGGAGGTACCAGGACAAAGTCCCAAAGAAGAGGTAATTACACAGGAAAAGAGTTCCACAAATCTGAAAGTAACTGCCTGCCAGAATACAATATGTTGCAAGACTAATGACCTCTTCATTGCAAATACCTTTTTTCAACAATATAAATCGTGGCTATACACTTGGACCTCACCAGATGAAATACACAGCAATCAAATCGACTACGTCTGTGGAAAGAGACGATAGAAAATCTCAATATCATCAGTCAGAACAATGCCGGGGCCAACTGCAAGTTCAAGGTGAAGTTGAAGAAAATTAGAGAATGGAAGTATGACCTCGAGTATATCCCACCTGAATTTAGAGACCATCTTAAGAATAGATTGGATGTACTGAACCTAATGACCAAAGACCAGACAAGTTGCGAAATGACATCAAGGACATCATACATGAAGAAAGCAGTGGTCATTACAAATACAAGAAGGAAAAAAGAGATGAAAACAGATGTCAGAAGAGACTGTGAAAGTTGCTGTTGAACGTAAAGAAGCTAAAGCAACAGGAAGAAATGATGAAGTAAGAGAGCTGAACAGAAGATTTCAAAGGGCAGCCGAGAAGAAAAGATAAAAATATTATAATGAAATGGGCAAAGACCTGGGGATAGAAAACCAAAAGGGAAGAACACACTCAGCATTTCTCAGGCTGAAAGAACTGAAGAAAAAATTCAAGCCTCAAGTTGCAATACTGAAGGATTCTACAGGGAAAATATTGAACGACACAGGAAGCATCAAAAGAAAATGAAAGCAATACACAGAGTCACTGTACCAAAAACAATTGGTCGATGTTCAACCATTTCAGGAGGTAGCATATAATCAAGAATTGATGGTACTGAAGAGATTAAAGCTGCTCTGAAGGCAATGGTGAAAAACAAGGCTCCAGGAATTGACGGAATACCAACTGAGATATTTCAACAAACGGATGCAGCGCTGGAAGCACTCACTCATCTATGCCAAGAAATTTAGAAGATAGCTACCTGGCCAATCGACTGGAAGAGATCCATATTTGTGCCCGTTACAAAGAAAGGTGATCCAACAGAATGTGTAAATTATCAAAAATTATCATTAATATCACATACAAGTAAGATTTTCCTGAAGATCATTCAAAAGCAATTGCAGCAGTACGTCGACAGGGTACTGCCAGAAATTCAAGCTGGATTCAGATGAGGACATGGAACCAGGGATATCACTGCTGATGTCAGATGGATCCTGGCTGAAAGCAGAGAATACCAGAAAGACGTTTACCTGTGTTTTATTGACTATGCAAAGGCATTTGACTGTGTGGATCATAACAAAATTATGGATAACACTGTGAAGAATGGGAATTCCAGAATACTTAATTGTACTCACAAGGAACCTGTGCATAGACCAAGAGGCAGAACAAACAGGGGATTAAGGGGATACTGTGTGGTTTAATGTCAAGAAAGGTGTGCATCTCCCAGAACTAAAACAATTTCCGAGGTCAACTCTTCAGACAGGGATTGGACCGGACTGTAGGATATAAAGGGATACTCGTGAGGAATGTCCCTCTTAGCTCAAGTAGATACAAGAGACTAAACAGGCAGCTTCTGTCTGGAGGTGAGACGGGAAGGCAGAGAGGGTTAGGAGCTGGTTGAATGGACATGGGCAATCAGGGGTGGAGGAAGGAGGAGTGTGCTGTCACAGTATGGGGAGAGCAATTAGGGTCACATAACAATGTATGTATACATTTTTGTATGGGAGACTAACTTGAAATGTAAACTTCATCTAAACTACAACAATAAAAAAAAAGTGTGCATCAGAGTTGTATCGTTTCACCATACTTTTCAATCTGTATGCTGAGCAAATAACCTGAGAAGCTGGACTAGATGAAGAAGAATGCAGCATCAGCACTGGAGGAAGGCTCACTAACAACCTGCGTTATGCAGATGACACAACCTTGCTTGCTGAAAGTGAAGAAGACTTGAAGCACTTACTGGTGAAGATCAAAGACCACAGCCTTCAGTATGGATTACACTTCAACATAAAGAAAACAAAAATCCTCACAACTGGACCAATAAGCAACATCATGAAAAATGGAGAGAATATTGAAGTTGTAAAGGATTTCATTTTACTTGGATTCACAATCAACACCCAGGGAAGCAGCAGTCAAGAAATCAAAAGACACATTGCATTGGGTCGATCTGCTGCAAAAGAACTCTTTAAAGTGTTAAAAAGCAAAGATGTCACTTTGGGGAGTAAGGTGTGCCTGACCCAAGCCATGGTGTTTTCAACTGCCTCATATGCACGTGAAAGCCAGACAATAAATAAGGAAGAACGAAGAAGAATTGATGCCTTTGAATTACAGTGTTGGTGAAGAATACTGAATATACCATGGACTGCCAGAAGAATGATCTGTCTGGGAAGAAGTACAGCCAGAGTGCTCCTTAGAAGCGAGGACAGCGAGACTTCATCTCACACACTTTGGACATGTTATCCGGAGGGATCAGTCCCTGGAGAAGGACATCATGCTTGGTAAAGTAGAGGGTCAATGAAAAAGAGGAAGACCCTCGACAAGATGGATTGACACAGTGGCTGCAACAACAGGCTCAAGAGTAACAACTGTGAGGATGGCACAGGACTGAGCAATGTTTCTTTCTGTTGTACACAGGGTCGCTATAAGTCAGAACCAACTTGATGGCACTTAATAACAACAACAACTCATTATAAAACATGATAGAACAAGTACACCAAAAATCAATAAGCTATGGAAGATGTGAACATCACTACCAACCAGCTGGACCCAACTGATTTTATAGACTACTCTACTCCACAACAACAGAATATACATTCTTTTCAACTATACATGGAACATTCATCAATATAGACCATAGGCTGTAACATAAAACAAGTCTCAATAAATTTAAAAGGATAAAAATCCCATACATTATGTTCTGTGACTAAAATAAAATTCAATTAGATATCAATAACTTATTGGGGAAATCCTGAAAAACTTGAGAACTTTAAAACATACCTAAATAAACCCTGGGTCAAGGTATCAACACAAGGTACAACAGAAAATATTTTTAAACTGGTTGAAAATTAAAACACAACATAACAAAATTTGTAGAATGAACCTAAAACAGTGGTTAGAGGGGCATTCACACCTTCAAATGCTTATAGTAAAGAAGCCAGATCCAAAATCAGTGACAGACAAGTAAGAGCAAAGTAAACCGAAAGTAAGTATAAGGAAGGAATACGAAAAGTGTAAGCAAAAATCAATATAATTTAAAATAGGCAAAACATATAGAAAAAAATCAATTAAACAAAAGCTGTTCTTTGGAAAAAGATCAATAAAATTTATAACATGCTACCTAGACTCATCAACACAGAGAGAGACAAGGCATAAATTACCAATATCAGGAATGGCAAAGGAGACATTACTACATATCTCACAGGCATTAAAGGATAATAAGGGAAAACTATCTATGAACAACATTATGCCAATAAAATGAATAAATTCCTTCATAGACAACATTACCAAAACTGATTCAAAAAGAAAGTTCAAAGTGCCTATCTATTGAAACAATTGAATTTGCAATTAAAACCTTCACACAAAGAAAACTCCAGGTCTAAACAGTTTCAATAATACATTCTACCAAATATTTAAATGGAGCCCTAGTGGCACAGTGGTTAAAGTGATGAACTGCTAACCGAAAAGGTCAGTGGTTCGAAACCACCAGCAACTCCGCTGGAGAAAGATGTGGCAGTCTGCCTCTATAGAGATTTACAGCCTTGAAAACTCTATGGGGTCACTAAGAGTTGTAATCAACTTGATAGCAGAGGGTTTATCAAATATTTAAAGAAGAAATAGTATCAATCCTACACAGACTTTTTCAGAAAAGATAAAATGAGGAAACACTTCTAACTTTTATAAGGTCAACATTCCACCAATACTGGATGCAGACAGACATTACAAGAAAACTACAGACCAATGTCCCTCATGAACATAAATGGAAAAATTCTAATTAAAATATTAGCAAATCAAATCCAACAACATAGAAAAAAGAATACGATACCATGATCAATTGATTTTCAAATGCTAAATAAACCTTGCATTCCTAGAATAAATTCCATGTAATTGGTTTAACATTTAAAAATCAATGTTATCCACATTGTTGTTGTTGTTAGCTGTTGTTCTCTCAGCCCCCAACTCATGGTAACCCCATGCACAATGGAATGAACCACTGCCCAGTCCTGTACCATCCCCATGATCTGTTGTCAACAGGACCACTGTGATCCATAGCGTTTTCACTGACTGATTTTCAGAAGCAGATCACCAGGTCTTTCTTCCTAGTCTACCTTAGTCTGGAATCTCCACTGAAACCTGTTCAGCATCACAGTAATATGCAAGCCTTCAATGACAGTTGGGTGATGGCTGTGTATGAGGTGCATTGGCCAGGAATCAACCCAGGTCTCTCACACAGAAGACAAGAACTCTACCACTGAACTATCACTACCCCCTTGTAATCCACATTAAACAAACAAACAAAAAAAACCAAACCCTCTGCCATCGAGTTGGTTCTGATTGATACCGACCCTATATTCGCAGACTAAAAAAGAAAAAATTGTGTGATTAATTCAATAGATATAAAAAAAAGTATTTGAAAACATTCAAGATCTATTCATAATTTAAAAAAAAAAAAAAGAAGCGTACTTTCTCAACCTGATGTAGGGCTTCTATGAGAAAAACTACAGTTAGCATTGTACTTAATGGTGAAAGATTGGATGTTTTCACCCTAGAGTCAGGAACAAGGAGAGGATGTCCATTCTCACCACTTGTCTTCACATTCTATTAGAGACTCTGGCCAGTGCAAAAAGGCAAAAAATCCTAAGAATTAGCAAACAAAAAAGCACTAATATAACTAATAAGTAAATTTAGCAAGGTTACAGGATACAAAGTCAAAATACAAAAATCCAATTATGTTTCTTATACTCGCAATAGACAATTAGAAATTGAAAAACAATATCATCTCTTTTTTTCTTCCAACAATTTCTACGTGTACAATTTAGTGACACTGATTACATTCTATGAGTTGTGTAACCATTATCACTCTCCTTTTCTGAGTTGTTGCTCCCTCATTAACATAAACTCACTGCTCCCTAAGGTTCCTACCCAATCTGTCCAGCTGCTGCCGTCAACTTGATCCCATATAGATAATTCTTAAAACAACATAATGCTCAAGACAGACCTTTTTCACTAATTAAGCTAATCTATTGTTTGGTTTTAAGATAACTTCAGGGCCTATTTTTAGTCCAAGGTTTAGAGATTATCTCAGGTCAATAGTTTCAGGGGTTAATCCACCCTCCGTGGCTCCAGAAAGTCTATAGAGTCCATAAGAATTTTAAATTCTGTTCTACATTTCCCCCCTTTTGATTAGGATTCTTCTATGGAATCTTCGATCAAAATTTTCAGTAATGGTAGCCAAGCACTATCCAATTCTGGTCTCATGGCAAACGAGGCAGATGTTAAAAAACAGTATCATTGGTCTCTTCCTGTCCACAGCAAAGAAGAGTGAAGAAAACCAAAGACTCAAGGGAGCGATCAGTCCAAAGGACTAATGAACCACATAAGGGACAGCCTACACGACCCCAAAACAAGAACTAGACAGTGCCTAGCTACCACTACCAACCAGTCTGACTGGGATCACAACAGAGGGTCCCAGACAGAGTGGGAGAAAAATGTAGAACAAAAAAATCAAATTCACAAAAAAGACCAGACTTACTAGTCTGACAGAGATTGCAGGAAACCCCAAGACTAGGGCCACAAAATACCCTTCTTACCTGGAAATGAAGCCACTCCCGGAGACCACCTTTCAGCCAAACAATAGGCAGGCCCATAATATAAACATAACACCCAAGAGGAACCTGCTCCTTAGAACAACCAATTATATGAGATCGAAAGGGCAATATTTGCCCAAAAGCAAAGATGAGAAGGCAGGAAGGGGTAGAAGATCCAGACAAAAGGAAACAAGGAACCCAAGGTGGAAATGACCAGAGTGCTGACACATTGCAGGGAATGCAACCAATGTTATGAACACTTTAAGTACAAACTATCAAATGGAAAACTAATTTGCTCTGTAAATTTTCACCTAAAGCACAATTTGAAAAAAAAAATTTTTAAGTATCATTTGTTATTATGTCATCCAAAAAACATGAAATTAACTTAGAGATAAATCTGACAAAAATATGTGCAAGGCCTATATTTAAAACTACTAAAGACTGCTGAGAGATTAAAGAAGATCTAAATAAATAGAGAGTTATGCCATGTTATGGATTAAAAGACTCAAGATTGTTAAAATGTCAATTCTACCCAAATTGATCCACAGACTCTATGTAATCCCAATCAAATTCCAAGAAGCTTTTTTGTATAAATTGGTAAGCTGATTCTAAAATTGTATAGAAATGCAAAGAATCTCAACTAGCCAGGTAATTATGAAATAGAAAAACAAAGCTAGAGGACTTATACTACCTGATTTAAAATTTACTATACAGGTAAAGTAATCAAGATAGTGTGGTATCTGCATAAGGAGAGATATATTAATAAATCAGTAGACTAGAACAGAGAGAATAGAATCTAGAAATACACCCTATATATATGGTCAATTGACTTTTGACAAAGCTATCCATGTGAAAAAACATGATATCCATGTCAAAAAAAAAAAAAAAAAAATGAACCTCAACCTCACCTTGTACCATACACCAAATTAACTTGAAGTAGGTCACACACTTAAATATAAAAGTGAAAACTATGATCCTTCTAGAAGAAAAACAAACCAAAAAAAAAAAGCATGATCCATGAAAGAAAAAAATGATAAACTGGACTTCATGAAAATTTTAAAACTTCTTTTTGAAAGACCATTGAAATGAAAAAGTAAACTTCAGACAGGGAAGACAAACAGATAGACAGACAGGCAGACAGACATCCAGAAAATATTAAGAACTCTTAGAAAGCAATAATAAGAATATAAATAACCCACTAAAAATTGAAGAGATACTTTACAAAAGAAAATATACTAATGGCCAATAAGTACATGAAAAGACACCCAGTATCAGTAGTAGTCAGGGAAATGCAAATTAAAACCACAATTTAAAAAAACTCTATACAGCCATTCAAATGGATAAAATTAAAAAGACTGACACCATGTGCTGGCGAGGATATCAAGAAACTGAAACTCTATGCTGCTGATGGGAGTATAAAATGGTACAAATACTTTGGCAATTTGGTAGCTTCTTATAAAGTTACACATACATTTACCGTGTGGACTACACAGCAATTCTACATCTAGGATTTACCCAAGAGAAAGGAAAACTTATAAACAAAGACTTGTACTTGAATGTTCATAGCAGTTTTAATCATAATACCAAAAAATGAAACCAATCCAAATATTCATCAACAAGTGAATGAATAAATAAATTCTATTATATCTGTAATAACTCAACAGACTACTACACAGCAATAAAAGGGGATGAATTACTGATACAATCACAATACCAAAGCCAGGCAAGGACACCACTAAAGAAGAAATTTACAAACCAGCCTTCTTCATGAATATAGACACGAACATTCTCAACAAAAATCTAGCCAACAGAATTCAACAATATATCAAAAAAATAATACATCATGATCAAGTGGGATTCATACCAGGGTTGCAAGGATGGTTCTACATCAGAACACCAATTAATGTAATTCACCACATAAATAAAACAAAGGAAAAGAAGCACATTGTCATCTCAATCAATGCAGAAAGGGCATTTGATAAAATCCACTACCCTTTCCTGATAAAAACTCAGTAAAATAGGAAGAGAAGGGAAACTCCTCAACATAATTAAGGGAATATATACAAAACCAACAGCCAACATTACTCTAAACAGAGAAAGACTGAAAGCATCTCCCTTGAGAACAGGAACCAAACAAGGATGCCCTTTATCACTACTCTTATTCAAGATTGTATTAGAAGTCCTAGCTAGAGCAATACGGCAAGAAAGGGAAATAAAGGGCATCTAAATTGGTAAAGAAGAGGTAAAGCTATCCCTATTTGCAAATGATGTGATCTTATACATAGAAAATTCCAGAGACTCCACAGAAAAATTACTGGAACTAACAGAAGGGCTCACAAAAGTGGAAGGGTACCAGATCAACATACAAAAATCAGTTGTATTCCTTTACACTAACAAAGAGAACTCCAGAAAGGAAATTAGGAAAACAATACCATTTACAAAAGCCCTCAAAAGGTTAAAATACTTAGCAATAAATCTAACTAGGGATGTAAAAGACTTATACAAAGAAAACTACAAAACACTATTGCAAGAAAACAAAAGAGACCTACGTAAATGGAAAAAAATACCATGCTCATGGACAGGAAGACTTAACATTGTCAAAGTGTCAATACTACCCAAAGTGATGTATAGATATAATGCAATCCCAATCCAAATTCCAACAACATGCTTTAACAAAACAGAAAAACGAATCTCCAATTTTATATGGAAAGGAATGAGGTCCTGGATAGCTAAAGCATTACTGAAGAAGAACAAAGTAGGACACTTCCACTTTTCCAATCTCAGAACCTACTATATAGCCACAGTAGTCAAAACAGCCTGGTACTGGTATAACAACAGACACACAGACCAATGGAACAGAATTAAGAACCCAGAAGTAAATCCATCCAGTTACGGATAGCTGATCTTTGACAAAGGGTCAAAGTCTGTTAAATGGGGAAGAGACAGTCTCTTTAACAACCGGTGCCAGCAAAACTGGATATCCATTTGCAGAAAAATGAAACAAGATCCATACCTCACATCATACAAAAAACTAACTCAAATTAAATCAAAAACCTAAATGTTAAACATAAAACTATAAAGTTCATGGAAAAAAACATAGCGACAAAGCTAGAAGCCCTAATATATGGCATAAATAGACTATCAAACATAATTAATAATGCACAAATAGCAGAAGATAAACTAGGTAACTGGAACTTCCTAAAAATTAAATACATATGCTCATCAAAAGAGTTCGCCAGAACAGTAAAAAGAGAACCTAAAGACTCGGAAAAATTTGTCAGCAATGACATATCTGACAAGGGCCTAATCTCTAAAATTTATAGAAAACTTCAACACCTCAACTACAAAAAGACAAACAAATCAATTAAAAAACGGACAAAGGATATGAACAGACACTTCACCAAAGAAGACATTCAGACGGCTAAAAAACACATGAAGAGATGCTCAGGATCATTAGCCATTAGAGAAATGCAAATCAAAACTACAATGAGATACCATCTCACCCGGCAATAATGGCACTAATCAAAAAAACAAAAAACAACAAATGCTGATGAGATTGTGGGGAGATTAGCACTCTTATCCACTGCTGGTGGGATTGTAAAATGGCACAACCACTATGGAAAATGTTATGGTGCTTCCTTAAAAAGCTAGAAAGAGAAATACCATATGATCCAGCAATCCTACTCCTACGTATATATACTAGAGAAATAAGAGCCGTCACACCAATAGACATATGCACACCTATGTTCATTGCAGCATTATCACAATAGCAAAAAGATGAAAACAACCCTAGTGCCCATCAATGGACGAATGGATAAACAAACTATGGTACATACACACAATGGAATACTACACAAGAGTAAAGAATAATGATGAATCTGTGAAACATCTCACAACACAGATGAATCTGGAGGACATTATGTTGAGTGAAATAAGTCAATCACAGAACGGCAAACACTGTATGAGACCACTATTTTAAAAAGTCAAGAGTAGGTGTACACACAGAAAGAAACATTCTTTGATAGCTACCAGGGATGGGAGGACGAGGAAGACAGAATCACTAACTAGATAGTAGACATGTGTTAATTCTGATGAAGGGAATAGCAATACACGATATGGGGGAAGTCAGCACAACATGATCAAGGCAAAGGAAGACACTGAGAGATGTGCAAGAATAAAGGGCAAGTACGGTAAATACTATGACATATACAGTCCTGCAACAACAGTATTAACAAACAATAATTTGTGAGTGGATACATAGGCTGATATATATGCTAAATAGGTATAGGAGGTCATATAGGAGTACACCCATACGCATGTATAGGTACAGGTGTGGATATTTTTACATACATATTTGTGTGTGCTACATGTATATTCACATATATTACACAGTACATAGCGGGTACAATTATGGAAACTTCTTAGACATGACCTAACACCTCGAGGGACTGAGTCACCAGGTTTGAAGGCTAAGGACCATAGTCTCAGGGGACATCTAGGTCAACTGGCATAACAGGTTCATAATGTTCTACATCCTAGTTTGGCAAGCAGAATCTGGGGTCTTAAAAGCTTGTGAGCAGCCATCTAAGATATAACTACTGGTCTCTTCCTGTCCAGAGCAAAGGAGAGTGAAGATAACCAAAGACTCAAGGAAGCAATTAGTTCAAAGGACTAATGGTCCACATGAATCACAGCCTCTTCTAGCCTGAGACCAGAAGAAATAGATGGTGTCCAGCTACCACTACCAACCACTCTGACCAGGAACACAATTGAAGGTCCCAGTTAGAAAGGGAGAAAAATGTAGAACAATAACAACAATTAATTTAAAAGTCCAAATATACTGATCTGATAGAGACTGGAGGAACCCCTGAGACTACTGCCCTAAGACACCCTTCCAACTTGGAACTGAAGCCACTTCCATAGGTCACCTTTTAACCATATAATAGACTATCCTGTAAAATTAACAATAACATCCACGAGGAACATACTCCTTAGAATTATCAACTATACGAGACCAAAAGGGCAACACGTGCCCAAACGCAAAGACAAGAAGGCAGGGAGGGGCAGGGAAACCAGACAAATGGAAATGGGAAACCCACAGTGGAAATGGCGACAGTGCTGACATATTGCAGGGATTGCAACCAATGTCACAGAACAATCTGTGTATGAATTACTGAATGGGAAACTAATTTGTCTACCTAAGGAACAATAAAATGTTCAAAAAGAAAGCAGGTCTGTGGTTGCCTCAGGTGGAGGAGTGGGCATGGACTGACGGGGAAGGGGCATAAGGGAACTGTTTAGGGTCAATGTTCTATATCCTGACAATGCTACTGATTACACAGATTTATACATTTGTTAGATTCATTGAACTATACACTTAAAATGGGTACTCTTTACTGTATGTAAATTATACTTCAATAAAGTGATTTTTTAAAGATGGATCACACACACACACTCACACAGAACACAGGCAGTTGTTACAATCTTCTATGGCTGTGCAGTCCAGTGATTTGGGACTGCCAAGTAAGTGTTCCCTGCACAAATACAGCCAAAGAGTCATATAACCACTATCTTACCCCTATACTCCACCTGAATGAAGGTGAAATAGTACAAGCCTCTACACTTAATTCATTTCAACTAAGTGGTTCTACCATTAATAAATGATGTAAAACTATGCTCAAGGTTCTCAAAGAACTTGTCTTTCTCTTATAAATATGCAAAACATTTTCTGCCTCTTATGCTAAGTGTCCTGTCTGCTGTCTTTCCAATCCCAGTCTATGAATCTAGTATTCTGAGTCACAATTTTACACTGCAACCAAATCCAAGAAGCTGTCATTTTTTATTTAACACCCATGTGCTATAGTCATGAAAAATTTACTTACTGTAATATGGTTGCATTCCTTCCATAGTCAGACTCTTATGATATAATGCAATATTCTTAAAGACATTTTAATGCTGAGGCATGTTTTTAAGAAGAGTATAATAAAATAATTCTAGAGACATGTATCGCTTAACTCTTCCTTGCCAAAAAAAAAAAGTAAATGGTGCAAAACACTGGCTAAAAGATTAAATAATTCTAAGTGAGGATATCTTCGATCACACTTTTATAACAGTGTAGCCACTCCATCATCCCATCAAGAATACTATAAATGAAAACTATAGGTCTCTAATCTATCTCTATTTCTAATCACCCAGTACCACTGGTCTCTTTTGGAATTCTCTTTTATGTCACATAATTATAACTAGTTTTTTATTATTACCTAAACATCATCTAACAAAGAACAAAAGCTCTATCAAGTGGTATTTCTTCCCCCACCTCAGCATCCCAAGTCCTTGACACCAATCTACAGAGGGACGGGTATACAATTTGTGGTTACCTAGGGGGATCCAACCTAACCCCAGGTCATCCTGGAAGGACAAAGTGACCCAAAAGCCAATCTAGGGATTGAACTCTGCTTTGGGCAGGGCAGAGGTGGACTCCAGCATCAGTCTTCAGTCATCACTCCCACAGTGGTATCACTAAGAGGTGTAGGGGCTGTGGACTGTGCCCCCTGACACTATCAGAGGGGGTGAAACCAAAACGACCCCAGGGTCTGCAGCGGTGGCGGTGGCAGTGGACAAGCCAATGCTGCCAAGGGAGTTCTGCACTGGGTAATACCAACCCTAGTGACACCACTACACTCCCCAACCAAAATATCTTCCTAAGGATCCAACCCGAGGCCTCTAAAGCTAGATAGACCTATTCTACCGTGGACCAACATTCTCTGCCAAATCAGCAGACCTTATAAGTAGGTATCTGACCAAATCTGTGTTTAGTATTAAATTGTCACTGTTTCTCACTGTTCAATCATTTACAGTCTAATTCCACTTGCAGTCGATCAATAAATATTACTGAGCTGAAAATCAATCAACAATGCTTGCACCTGGAGAGCTCATATAAATTGTATAATTCTTAAATATAATAATAAAATTACAATACAAGTACAATAAAGCTAACCAAGAAGCAGCACAACAGAAAGATATAGGCTTCTGGCTTATAAAAAAGTAAGTATATACCCTGTGAGCTCTCTTAGAAAAATAAATGCATTCCTCAATTAAATATTTTTATCCAAATTGTAACTATCAGGGGTTTTATTATTATATACATATATGAATTTTATTCACAGCCATGTTGTTCTGTTGCCCACAGAGATTCACAAAACTTTAGAACTAAGAAGGCATCTAAAGATTACCTCACCTGACTGTCATTAAGCTGCTTTGTTTCGTATTTACAAAGCAGCCAGACATCACTCATGCAGGGAAGTGCACAGTTTACTTCTAGGCTCCGGAGACCCATGCAGCTGGCAAGTGGCTTTTGGGACAGCATTTTATCTTCAGGCTTTAGAACCCTCTGTTGCATGAGCACATAGAATTCTTGGTTCTAGGAGAAGGTAAGTGTCAGAATTTGGAAATTACATTTAACTCCCTGGGACTTCTGCTTCATGATTTCATTTCACCTCTGAATCTGTGTTCCTGACCTTAGAAATGAGAAATTCAGTTGTAGGTGGCAAATAGCTAGACCTTCTTATAATCCTTAACAATTTTAACAACCCATGACCCCAAATAAGCCAGAAGTTTTGTGACCAGAGCTATTTTTGAGCCCACTGTTCTCAGTAACAGCTTTGGTTTGGAGATTTGGAATGGTGGACCAGGGAATCCAGTGATCATGTTTGATTGTTGTAAAAAGAATGGCATGGGGGCAGAGTCTGACCTTCTCTCTTTTCACAAGGGGTAAGGAGAATCAAGATGAAGAGACCAAGGCTGATTCCTATGAGGCAATTCTGACACCAATTGTCCCTCCCACAGCACTCTCTACTTCTCTGCCGGGTTCAATATTCATTGCAATGGCCATACAGAACTTACACACAATATTCACGATTACAGGGTTTATTAGGGAAGTAACAGGTTACAATTCAGGTTCAAGAATGCTCAGGATACAGTTCCTGCATCAGGACGGCCTCTTCCCAGTTGCGCTCACAGGCACACCTCTCCCTGGCTCTCTGCCTCTGCCCAAAGGCACTAAGCTTTCTTGCTCTGGGGGCTGGGAAGCCCAACGTGCAGTCTCTCTTGCCACTGCTTCTCTGCCACCGCTTCTCACTGCCTTCAGTGTTACAGTTTGCTCTCTCTCTCGGTCTCCTATTTCCAGGAGCTTCTCAGCACAGGGATCCCAGGTTCAAAGGACACACTTCTGCTCCTGGCTGTTCTTCCTTGGTGGTGGTGGGATCCTCTCTTTCCCACTCTAGGGTGGCTTATTTCAAGCCCAGCAGGATAGCAAAACTGACCAACCCCTTTGGTGGGCCACAATTACCCTATCACACAGTCCTGCCCAATCACTTGGGTGGGAGTTACAAGACTATGGCTAGAAAGATCACACAAAAGTGACTCATTGCACCGTAACTGTGATCACATGGATTTGAATCATTTTTGTTATTTGGGGTGGAAAACTGAAATTATCAAGTTTTTTTTTTTTTCACTTAGAAAAGCAAATATTGTACTTCTATAATAAATGCCTTTCAGCAAAATCGTAGAGCTTTAGCTCATCAAGTAGGGACCACCCTGAGTCACACCGCTGACTCCTTACATTAACAGGTCAGTCATCTGTAAACAAAAGCACCCCTAACTGGCCCAAAAGGTGGCAAGACTCACTGACTTCCAGGCAAGGCTAGGCCAGGTCCCTCTGTTCTGCATGCCAATTTCAATGTAAAGCAAAGCTGATGTTCTACAGTCTTACTGAGCAGGTTTTTGACTTAAGAAAATAGTAATTCCACAAAATTATGAATTTTTTTAAAATAGTAAAACTTAAGTAGACAGAAGCAAGGAAATTTAGCTTGGTTAAATGATTGTCACAAGTGTCTTTAATTATATGCTGTTAAGGCTGCAGTTCCTAAGAGCTACAGGGTAAGGGGAGAGGGTTTTTAAGTCTTGCAGTTATGATCTGGGTTAATTTATCAGACCTTTAGCCTTACAAAAAAAAAGAGATCATGCAGACCATAGAGCAATGCAAATCACGTCTTCCTGATCTTCCTTGGGTGTTACAACCTGCTCTTCATTCACTATTAACAGTTATATGGTGTGGAGGTTTGACGAACACTTTAAAACTTACTGTGGTATCTTATATGTAACTGTGTTATATTTACATCTACTGAAGGGGAACGTCTGCATCCAAAGGAAAATTCAACCATCCTTTTAGTTACACTCAGTATCTCTATATAACATACAAATTAAGTGAATATTTTCTTATGTTCTCAGGCCTACAAAACAGGTAAATAAGGGGGAAATTTGATAAATATGGCAAAATTTAACTTTAAAAAAAGGTTACCTCATCTGGTTCTCTCAATTTGGCTTCCTCAATAAGGAGAATGAACAATTCCATTCAAAAATCATATAACTAATTAGCAGGCTAGGGTAGAACAAGAACTCACTTCTTTTCATTACCAGTCTGTACCGTACAGTTCTACTCAATCACTAAACTCAGTCCTGATTGATGCCCTGCAAGCCTCTATAAATAACATCAAGCCAATCTATAATTACCTTCAGGTGAAGCTCTAGGCAAACCTGTAGCGTAGGTGAAACCTGTCATTGGTTCTTCAAGCCTCTTCTCTGCCCTTTGTTCCTCAATCTTATTGTTTTTCCTACTTCACCAGGCATCAGTAAGCTTTTGCTCTTTCTTCCCTCCTCTATATTAAATCCTGGTCATAGGGAAAGATTGAGAAATGCATTCATAGTAAACCTCTCTAAAGTGTTTTAACAGCAGGCAAAGAAATAATCGATTGATTCTGGTATCTCAGGATGTATAGGAAATAGGAGGTAGGGTGAGCAGAGGGGACTTCAGCCCAACATTACACTACAATGGTAACTTCTGAATAATAAGGTAAGCCCAGTCTATCCAACGCCATTTAAAGTTTCCATTTTTAATTAAACATCACCACGAAGTATCAGTCATAAGGCTCGAAGTCATGCTGGTTTGCTAGCTTTCACAGAGGGCAGCTTGTACTGACACTAATAACACCATTCCTTGCCACCTATGCAGCTGTCAAACCATCTGAGCATATAGCTGAGAGGCAATGTGCCAGGCAGGCTCCTGGCAGACAGATATGGCTAGAGGCACTCAGTAGATCCATTCTGGTGGTGAATGGCAAACCTGCCATTCAGGAATCTAAACTCCTCTGCTTAAAGACCCCTACCAATCCAACCTTATTATGGTTTAATGTTTTCCAATAAGGTTATTTTTCTTATTGGCCCATAAACGTACTTTCTCAACCCCATGTCGGTCATGACGTTCTCCTCATCTATGACACCCTCCCATATTCACATTCAAATCCTTCCAATACTTTAAGGGTTTGTGCAAGCCCCACTTTCTTCAAGAAGACTTGGCCTGACCTTGCAGCTGTAAGTTCCAAACACTCCAAATACCATGCTTAAACACTATTTCAGTATTTCCTCCAAACTCTAATACCTCTAAATTCAAATTATTTAGCACATAACTACTGATTATTGTCTATTGTTTAATCTGGTGTTCTGTTTATTCATCTTATTATATTTAAGGACTAAAGTTTCTTAAGGGCAGGCATCAAGTCTTTCTCATTCATTCAACTAACACTTAGTAAATGCCTACAGCTGCCAGGTACTGTGTTAGGTACCAGGAATATTAAAAAAAACAAACGTATTCTCAAAACACCCTTTTTGTTTTCAAGCCTATCTTAATTCTTTTGTACTCAGCACAATGCCTAGTGTAATGCTAATGCTAGTGTGTGTACTCATCACAAAATGCCTACTAATGTTAAATACACAATAAGTAATCAAATATTTGCCAGTTAATTAAGCAATAACACTGTTATGGACTGATTTGTGCCCCCAAAA
This sequence comes from Dugong dugon, assembly GCA_030035585.1. Classification (NCBI taxonomy): domain Eukaryota; kingdom Metazoa; phylum Chordata; class Mammalia; order Sirenia; family Dugongidae; genus Dugong; species Dugong dugon. The sequence goes on along the minus strand of CM057476.1, from coordinate 24,369,545 downwards.
ATATGTGTCAGTTTGGCTAGGCCGTGATTCCCAGTATTGTGTGGTTGTCCTCCATTTCGTGATCTGATGCGATTATCCTGTGTGTTGTAAATCCTAACCTCTATGATGTTAATGAGGCAGGATTAGAGCAGTTATGTTAATGAGGCAGGACTCAATCTACAGGGTTAGGTTGTATCTTGAGTCAATCTCTTTCGAGATATAAAAGATAGAAGCGAGGAGAGAGGAGTGGGACCTCATACCACCAAGAAAGAATTGCTGGGAGCAGAGCATGTCTTTTGGACCCGGGGTCCCTGCACTGAGAAGCTCCAAGACCAGGGGAAGATTGATGACAAGGACTTTCCCCAAGATCCAACAGAAAGAGAAAGACTTCCCCAGGAGCTGGCATCCTGAATTCGGACTTCTAGCCTCCTAGACCATAAGAGAGTAAATTTCTGTTTGTTAAAGCCTTTCACTTGTGGTATTTCTATTACAGCAGCACTAGATAACTGAGACTTTAAATTAAAAAAAAATAAAGTAACAAATACATTTTATAGTTTAGATCCCTTTTCAACAGAAGAGATGTGGTTACGTTTATTACAGTTAAGATATTTGCAAAACAAAAAACATGCTAGATTTGCTAATTAGAAGAGGAAAATAACTGTAGATATCATAGCCTTCAACCCTCTTCTTCAGTCTAAAGATTGGAGGTAACTGATTTTACAGAACACAACTGGAAGTGATTATATCATATCTCAAATCACCAAACCTCTATATTAAAGAAGCCAAAGCTTTGAAGTTTCTTTTGCTCACAATCAAGTAAGATCTGCACTTCAATTCCCAAAATTTTTAATGCAGTGGAGTGTGATAAATCTCTTTTAAGATCAATGATAACCATCTTCTCTACAGTGATTCAGTGAAAAGATATTTGCTAGTGATGAGATAAAGAAGTTTAACAGGTAAATATTACCATTTTCAAAGAAGCAATCTTCACTATATCCCTGAAAAAGGGTAAATAATATTATTAACCTTTTCCAGTAGTAGACAATAAATAATTTTAAGAAAGCCTTAGGGACAGAAAGAGGTATGATGCCAAAATTATGACTAAAATTGATTTTGAAATTTTGGCCAAAGTAACTTAAGATTTTCATTTCCCTTCAAAAGTATAAAATGCTAGTAAAAAATGTATTACTATGGCTCCATTATCCCTCATTTTAGTTAAAATATTCTTTCAGGACAAGCCTTAAAATATTCTGTAAAGACAAGTTCATTTGATCAATCACAAGAATTCTACACACATATTCAAAATAACCTGGTATTCAGGAATCAACTGTAACTGCAATGTACATTTCCCTGTAACCAACACTATTAATTACTAATCGAGCTTCTGTCCCCTTCTTCTATCAAGAATGCACCTTTCTCATTTGTATAAGTAACAAAGCTAATAAAAAAAAATGTTCTCTAACATTATTGGGCTCTATGAAAAACTAAAAAAAGAGAAGAATTAAACATTAAAAAGTACTCATGTTCCAATAAATTCTATTTAATAGTGTAATGATGTCAATGGAAAGGATTAATGTACTTGCACTTCTGCAAAGCATTTGATAAGTCTTAACAAAATTCCACCTACCACCCCTCCTCCATTAAATTTTTTTTTAGCTAGCAAAAAATCACAATGGAGTTATTTAAAGTTATTTCAAAGGACAACCCTCGGTGTATTTGGTACTCACTCACTTAAAATAAATTGAATTTCCTATACTGCTATCAACCAATTAGATCCATGATCTGCTAATAAAGAATGCCATGGTTGCCTAAGCTGCTGGTAAAATGCACTGAGATCTAGACAGCTATGCTACCTAAGTAGAGGGAAAATGGTAGAACTGTTCACTTTACCTCACATCTCACAACTTGCCTTTCACCAATGCTAAAACCTATTTGAATAATCTTAGAGAATTCTAGTCTAAAAACCAGGGATGGATTAAACTATTTACAATATCCAAGCATGTTCAGCAATTCAATTACAAACAGGCTAGTTCTTTCTTCTACAGAACACTAGATTTAAAGAAAAATCTTAGTTCAAAATCCTAACTCACCCTTACTTATGTGACTTGGAAGTCACTTAACTTTCCTGGACTATTTCCATATCTGTGAAAAGTTTTGTGAACTGCAGAATACAAGTTCAGAGACAATTTCTAGAAGACATCAGGTATCATCCATATTTCCCCATCAGATAAAAAAACAAACAAAAAAATCCTAAAATGGAAAATATATGCCAACGTATTTTAGAAGTAAACATAGATAATCTGTCAAAGAATATTTAAGAGATAAAACATATTTACTATACATTATTTAGTATATTAATAGTTAATATATTGAATCTATTTCATAAATATTAATGTTGTTGTCGTGTGCCATTGAGTCGCTTTTGACTCACAGCAACCCTACAGGACAGAGTAGAACTACCCCATAGGGGTTCCTAGACTGTACTCTTTACAGGAGCAAATCACCAGTTCTTTTCTCCTGCAGAGCAGCTGGTGGGTTCAAACCGCCAACCTTTCCGTTTGCAGCTGAGCGCTTGCACCGCCAGGGCTCTGATAAATACTAAACGATATAAATGAATATATAAATATACATCTGTTTGATATTTCAATGTATTTAATATATTAGTATATATTTAATAAATGTTGACAAATGAAATATATCTATATTTAGTGTTTGAAATATATTGGCATATATTTTCTATATGCAGATTTGTTTTCTGGGGGTCTTCTAGAAAATATTCTCCACATTTATATACCTCTATTTAATGTTTGATGTTTTAGAATGTATGCAATGCATATTAGGCATCTAATTATTCTGTTTATCATACTACAGTCTTGGTAGTATTTTCACTGTGAAACAAACGCAAATATAAACTTTACTGTTCATTTCCTTGATTAAACTCATATTATTCTGGAAAAGTCAAGGTTACTGGCTTTGTAAAAGTTATCTATCCACAACTGAATTTATATTTTGACTATAAATAGCATTGGGTGATACATTTAAGGAATCCATTAAACTTACTCCTGATCCAAATATTACTTTTTAATGGATTAAAGAGATTCTTTTTTTTGTTTTCCTGATTCCCTATCTCCCACTATTATTTCTATTATTTAGTTGTTACCTCTAAAATTTTACCATGCATACATAATTTAAAAGAATCTAATGTTAATATCTTAACCAGCTCTCCCCCCTAAATAATATAAGAACCTAGAATCTCTTCCTTAAACTTACACACTATTTCAATTACCACTAGAATGTAAGGTTCATTAGAACAAGGATATTTCTCTGTTTTTTTCACTATTGCAATCCCAGTGCCCAGCGTTCACCAAACTATGGCCCATGAGCCAAATGTTGTCCCTGCCTGGTTTTGTAAATAAAGTTTATTAGTCACACTCATCATTTACATATTATCTATGGTTGCTTTAGTGCTAAAACAGAGTTGAGTATTTGCAACATAGACCATATGGCCCACAAAGACTAAAATATGTATTATTAGGCCCTTTACAGCAAATATGCTGAACCCTAGTCTAAAATAATTTCTGGCATACAGCAGGCACTCAACAAATATTTGTTGCATAAAATAATACAATATTTTAGTTATGCCTTTTTTTAACCCCACAATTAGACATTACTATTTAATATAGATAGTTCCTGTTTAGATTTACCTGCATGTTTTCTAATTTCTTTGCTCACCATACCATTTTTAAATTTTGTAAAATATATATAACAAAATATTTACCATTTTAACCATTTTTAAGTGTACAAGTCAGTGACATTAATTACATTCACCATGTTGTACATCCACCACCACTGTTCATTTTTAAATGTTTTTCATCCCCCTAAACAGGAACCCAGAACCCCGTAAGCAATAACTCATTTCCCTTCCCCTCAGCCCCTGCTAACCACTAATAAACTTCTGTCTCTCTGAATTTGCCTATTCTATACAAGTAGGGTCACACAGTACTGGTCCTTTTGTGTCCAGCTTATTTCACACAGCAAAATTTTTTACCAAGATTCATTCCTGTCATAGTATGTAACAAAACTTCACTTCTCTTTATGGTTTAATAATATTCCATTGCATGGACATACCACATTTTGTTTATCCATTCATCTATTGATGGACACTTGAGTTGGTTTTGCTTATTACCCATCGTGAATAATGTTAGAATGAACACTGATGTACAAGTATCTGTTTGAGTCTTTGCTTTCAAGTCTTCGGGGTATATATCTAAAAGTAGAATTGCTGGGTCTTATAGTAATTGTAAGAAGCCCTGTGGCACAGTGGTTAAAGTGCTCAGCTGTTAACCAAAAATGTCAGCAGTTCGAACTCACCAGCCTCAATGCAAGATAAAGATGTGGCAGTCTGCTTCTGTAAACATTACAGCCTTGGAATCCCCATGGGGCAGTTCTACTCTGTCCTATAGGGTCACTAGGAGTTGGAAATGACTTGACAGCAATGGGTATGTGTCATGGTTTGAATTATGTCCCCCCAAAAATGTGTCTATCAGTTTGGCTGGGCCATGATTCCCAGAATTGTGTGGTTGGCCTCCATTTTGTGATTGTAATTTTATGTTAAAGAGGATTAGGGTAGGATTGTAACACCACCTCTACCCAGGTCATATCCTTGATCTAATATAAAGAGAGTTTCCCTGGGGTGTGGCCTGTATCACCTTTTATCTCTCAAGAGATAAAAGGAAAGGGAAGGGAGCAGAGAGTTGGGGGCCTCATACCATCAAGAAAGCAGTGCCAGGAGCAGAGTGTGCCCTTTGGACCGGGGTCCCTGCGCCAAGAAGCTCCTAGTCTAGGGGAACACTGATGAAAAGGCCAAGAGTGAGAAAGCCTTCCCCTGGAGCTGACATCCTGAATTTGGACTTTCAGCCTACTTTACTGTAAGGAAATAAATTTCTCTCTGTTAAAACCATCCACTTGTGGTATTTCTGTTATAGCAGCACTAGATGACTAAGACAGTATGGAGTGGAGGAAGACTCATTCACAACCTGCTTTACACAGATGACACAACCTTGCTTGCTGAAAGTGAAGAGGACTTGAATCACTTACTAATAAAGATCAAAGTCTACAGCCTTCAACATGGATGGCAGGTCAGTATAAAGAAAACAAAAGTCCTCACAATCGGATCAGTAAGCAACATCATGATAAACGGAGAAAAGATGGAAGTTGTCAAGGATTTCATTTTACTTGGATTCACAATCAACACCCATGGAAGCAGCAGTCAAGAAATCAAACAATGTCACATGATCATCTCAACTGACACAGAAAAGGCATTTGACAAAATCCAACACCCATTCCTGATAAAAAATCTCAATAAAATAGGTGTAGAAGGGAAATTTCTCAACATAATAAAGGGCATCTATGCAAAACCAACAGCCAACATCATTCTTAATGGAGAGAGGCTGAAAACATTCCCCTTGAAAACAGGAACAAGACAAGGATGCCCTGTATCACCACTCCGATTTAACATTATGCTGGAAGTTCTAGCTAGAGCAGTAAGGCAAGAAAAAGAAATAAAGGGCATCCAAATTGGTAATGAAGAAGTTAAACTGTCCCTGTTTGCAGATGATATGATACCTCAAGACTCCACAGGAAATCTACTGGAACTAATAGAAGGATTCAGCAGAGTAGCAGGATACAAGAGAAACATTCAAAAATCAGCTGGATTCCTATACACCAATAAGGAGAACAATGAAAAGGAAAGCAGGAAAACAATACCATTTTCAATAGCCCCTAAAAAGATAAAATACTTAGGAATAAATCTGACCAGGGATGTAAAAGACCTATACAAAGAAAACTACAAAACACTGCTGCATGAAACCCAAAGGGATCTACATAAATGGAAAAACATACCATGCTCATGAATAGGCAGACTCAACATTGTGAAAACGACAATTCTACCCAAAGCAATTTACAAATACAACGCAATCCCCATCCAAATACCAACAACATTCTTCAAAGAGATGGAAAAACTAATCATTCACTTTATATGGAAAGGGAAGAAGCCCCAAATAAGTAAAGCACTACTGAAGAAGAAGAATAAAGTTGGAGGACTCACACTACCTGACTTCAGAACCTACTATACAGCTACAGTAGTCAAAACAGCCTGGTACTGGTACAACAACAGATACATTGACCAATGGAACAGAATTGAGAACCCAGATGTAAATCCACCCACCTCCGGTCACCTGATCTTCGACAAGGGCCCAAAGTCCATCAAATGGGGAAAAGACAGTCTTTTTAACAAATGGTGCTGGCAAAACTGGAAATCCATCTGCAAAAAAATGAAACAGGACCCATACCTCATGCCGTATACAAAACTACTTCAAAATGGATCAAAGACCTGAATATAAAGCCTAAAACTATAAAGTTCATACAAGAAAAAATAGGACCAACACTTCAGGCCTTAATACACGGCATTAACAGGATACAAACCATAACCATCAACGCACAAACCCCAACAGATAAGCTAGATAACTGGGATCTTCTAAAAATCAAACACTTATGCTCTTCAAAAGACTTCACCAAAAGAGTAAAAAGAGAACCTACAGATTGGGAAAAAATTTTTGCACAGTACAAGTCAGACAAAGGTCTAATCTCCCTAATCTATAAGAAAATGCAACACTTCTACAAGAAAAAGACATATAATCCTATTAAAAAATGGGCAAAGGATGCACACCTATGTTCATGGCAGCATTCTTCACAATAGCAAAACGATGGAAACAACCTAGATACCCATCAACAGATGAATGGATAAACAAACTATGGTACATACACACAATGGAGTACTATCCAATGAGAAAGAACAACAATGAATCTGTGAACCATCTCATAACATGGATGAAACTGGAGGGCATTATGCTGAGTGAAATAAGTCAATCACAAAAGGACAAATATTCTTATGAGACCTCTATTGTAAAAACCCATGAAAAAGTTCACACACAAAACGTAACTATCTTTGTTGGTTACCAGGGATGGGAGGGGTGGGGGCGAAATACTAAATAGACAATAGATAAGTGGTATCTCAGGTGAAGGGTGACACAGTACACAATACAGGGGAAACTAGCACAACTTGTACAAGGAAAGGTCATGGAAGCCCCATAGACACATCCAAACTCCCTGAGGGACTGAACTGCTGGGCGGAGGGCTATGGGGCCATGGTCTCAGGGAACATCTAGCTCAACTGGCATGACACAGCTGATAAAGACAATGCTCTACATTCTACCTTGGTGAGTAGTGTCTGGGGTCTTAAAAGCCTGTGAGCGGCCATCTAAGATACTCCACTGGTCTCATCCCTTCAGGAGCAAGGGAGAATGAAGAGAACAGGATACAAGGAAAAGATCAGTCCGAAGGACTAATTGTCCACAGATACCAAGGCCTCCACTGGACTGAGTCCAGTACAGCTAGATGGTGCCCGGCTACCACCACTGACTACTCTGACCAGGATCACAACAGAGGCTTCTGAACAGAGCTGGAGAAGGATGTAGAACATAATTCTAACTCACAAAAAACACACCAGATTTACTGGCCTAAAGGAGACTGTAGAAACCCCGAGAGTATGGCCCCCAGACACCCTTTTAGTTCAGTGGTGAAGTTATCTCTGAGGTTCACTGTTCAGCCTGGGAATGGACAGCCCCATAAAACCAAATGGGACTAATGAGGTACAGGAGTCCAGTGACAAGGGCCAGAAGGCAGAAAGGGACAAGGAAGCTGGTAATAGGGAACCCAAGTTTGGGTAAGGATATTGTTGATGTGAGACTGTTAACCATTGTCATAGGGCAACATTTGTAGTAACTGTTAAATGAGAAACTATTTTGTTCTGTAAGCCTTCATCTTAAGTGAGAATAACAGCACAATTGGAAGAGCATAGTCAATGTCACTGAACTGTGCATGTAGAAATTTTTGAAATGGTGTATCTTTGGCTATGTGTATTTTCACCAAAAAGAAAAGGTTGAGAAGTTAGAGGGTTGACATGTTGTGGGGTTGTTAACCAGTGTCATAAAACAATATGTGTACTACTGTTTCATGAGAAACTATTTGTTCTGCAAGCCTTCACCTGAAGTACAATTAAAAAAAAAAGAAATCAAACAATGTATTGCTTTGGGAAAATCTGCTGCAAAAGACCTCGTTAAAGTGTTAAAAAGCAAAGATGTCACTTTAAGGACTAAAGTGCACCTGACCCACACCATGGTGTTTTCAATCGCCTCATATGCATGTGAAAGCTGGACAATGAATAAGGAAGACAGAAGAAGAACTGATGCCTTTGAATTATGGTGTTGGCGAAGAATACTGAATATACTGTGGACTACCAGAAAAACAAACAAATCTATCTTGGAAGAAGTACAGCCAGTATGTTCCTTAGAGGCAGGGATGGCGAGACTTCATCTCACATACTTTGGACATGTTACAGAAGGGACTATTCCCTGGAGGACATCATGTTTGGTAAAGTAGAGGGTCAGCAAAAGAGAGGAAGACTCTCAGCAAAACGGATTGATACAGTGGCTGCAACAATGGGCTCAAGCATAACGATTGTGAGGATGGCACAGGACCAGGCGGTGTTTTGTTCTCTTGTACACAGGGTCGCTATAAGTTGAAACCAACTCAAGGGCGCCTTACAACAACAGTGGCTGCAAAATGGTATATCACTGTGGCTTTAATTTGCATTTCTCTAATACTTATTGATGTTGAGCATCTTTTCGTGTGCTTATTGGCCACTTGTATATCCGCTTTGGAGAAATGTCTATTCAAGTTTTAGTTTATAAAAAAAAAGTATTTCTTCCTCAGTCTTAAGAGATACTTTGGCTAAATACACAACACTATGTCAACAAAGATTTTCCTCCACACTATGAAGATACTCCACCACCCATCTGGCAGTTTGTCATACTGTGGTGGCTTGTGTGTTGCTATGATGTTAAAAGCTCTGCCACCAGTATTTCTAACACCAGCAGAGTCATCCATGGTTGGACAGGTTTCAGTGGAGCTTCCAGACTAATACAGACTAAGAAAACAGGCCTAGTGATCTCCTTCCAAAAATTAGCCCATGAAAACCCTATGGACCACAACAGAATGTTGTCTGATATAGTGCTAGCAGATGAGCTCTCTAGGTTGCATGGCACTCGAAATACACCATACCTGCAAAAATGGACTCAAGCATACAACAATAATGAAGAGGGCAGAGGAAGGGCAAAGTTTCATTCTGTTGTACAAAGGGTTGCCATGAGTCGGAGCTGACTCAACGGCAACTAACAATAAAAAAATACTATTCTCTAGACTTAAGCTTCCATTTTTTCCTATAAAGATCAATTGATATCCCCAATTCAAAATGTTGGTTAAAATGTTATTAATAGTTTGATTTAGCCAGACTTGTATAATCTTGATCAATATGTGTTTAAATAATATTAAAAACTTCAGCCTCCAAAGTATCCAAAAGAACCTCAGCCACAGTAACTTCAGTTTTTTGCTTGTTTGATTACTTTAGCTTTTAAAGTTCAATCTTCTAAAAAAATTAAACCTAAGACCCATAATATTCACTTCATACCCAATTAACAAGTTTGTTAATTCTGCCTCTTGAATTTGCCTACCACTCTCAATTTCAATTGCCCTACCTCAGCCTAAGGCACTCTCCTCTGGTTGGTGCCACAGCATTCTATTTCCCCACCTCCAGTCTTGCTTCTCTGTATTCTATCATCCATACCATAACAAAAGTGGTCTTTCTTCAAGACACATCTTGTGTTTGATACCGTGGATCATTCCTTCCCTCACTTAACTTGTAGGATATCATATATTCCAGGTTTTTCTCTTATCTCATTGGCTGTTCCTACCTCCTCAGGCTCCTTTGCTAGTTTTGCCCACCTCTTCCCAAATTACAAATGTTGAAATGCCACAGGGCTCAGTCCTCAGGTCATCTCTCTTTGGTATATACATTCCCTAAGGATCTCATCAAGTCTTATGGTTTTAATTACCATTCCATGAGACCAGATACCTACTTACCATCTCCACTTGGATGTCTATGAGAAATCTAAAATTTAACAAGGCAAAAACAGAAGTATTGATTTTATACTGTCCCCATCCAAAACAAAATCTCTTTTTCCTTCAAAACTTCCCATCTCAAAACTGGCATCAACATTTACCCAGTTACACAAGCCAAAAACCTAGCAGTCACCCTTGACTCTTCTCTTTGCCTCACAATCCACTTTGAAATAACCTCATCAAATGCTATCAGGTTTCTTTGCAAAATACATCCTGAATCCAACTTTTTACCACCACCACAGCTACCACTCATATCCAAGTCATCATGTCCTTCCTGGATTGTGACAACTGCCTCTTAACTGGTCCTCCTACTTCCAAGTCTCACTCTTTATACTTTGTTCTCTACCAGCTGCCAGACTGACCTTTACACACCATAAATCAAATCACATTACTCTCCTGCTCAAAACCTAAAGACTTTTCATCATATTTAAAATAAAATCAACTCCTTATCATGGCTCACAAAGCCCTACAATCTAGGCCCTGCCTATCTCTCTGACCTCATCCCTTACCTCTCTTCTCCTCACTCACAAAGTTCTAGCTATACTGCCCTTCCCGCAGGTCCTCCAATAGATGAAGCTCATTCCCACCCAGGTTCTTTTCACTGTCTGTTCTCTCTTTCTGGAATACTCTTTCCCCACGTCTTCATACGACTCTCTTCCTTACTTCATTCGGGTCTCTGCTCAAATGTCACCTTCTCAGATAACCTGCTTAGGGTGAACTTTCCTGACCAATTAATCTTAAATACCTACCTCCTCTTCATTTTCTATCTCCTTACCATACTTTGTTTCTTCTACAGAACTTACCATTACCTGAAATAATACTGTGTATTTATTTGTTTATTGTCTGTTTCCTGCATCAGAATGCAAATTCCAGGGGACAGGGACTTTGCCATGTTCACCATTATATCCCCAGTGCCTAGAACAGCACCTCATATGCAGGAGGTACTTAATAAATATAATGTCATTCCTCTGCTAAAAACCTCTCAGTGGTTTCTCATTGCCTTTAGATAAAGGCCAATCTATTTAACATGAGTTACAAAACCGATCTTGATATGGTTCCTGCCTCCTCTGGGACCACTGTTTTCCGACACTCTTTCAAAGCTTAGCCTGGAATGCCCTTTCATAACCTCTCCTTCTCACATCAGCTAACCTTTACTCATTCTTTAAGTCTTGTCTTAAATATCACTTCAGAGAGGCTTTCCCTGAATCATCCCACTACATTAACTATGTTTCATTCCCTCTCCATATGCTCATGGAATATCTTGTCTTTCTATCATTAATCATTAGCTTTGTAATTGCACAATATTTATCTGTCCTACCAGTCAACATGTTCCTTGAAGGTAGTTATCATGTCTATATTACATATCATTATATTCCTAGTACCTAACACAATGACTATCAATATGGGATACTCAAATATTTAAGGAATGCCTGAATGAATCATTAAAATGCTGTTATGGATTAAATTGTGTCCCCCAAAAATGTGTGTCAACTTGGCTAGGCCATGATGACCAGTATTGTGTAATTACCTTCTATTTTGTGGTCTGATGTAATTATCCTATGTGTTGTAAATCCCAACCTCTATGACGTTAATGAGGCAAGATTAAACACAGTTATGTTAATTAGGCAGAACACAATCTACAGGATTAGGTTTAATCTTGAGTCAATTTCTTTTAAAATATAAAAGATAGAAGTGAGCAGAGAGGAAAGGGACCTCATTACCACCAAGCAAGAAGAGCTAGGAGCAGAGCATGTCCTTTGGACCTGGGGTCCCTGCACTAAGAAGTTCCTAGACCAGGGGAAGACTTATGTACAAGGATCTTCACCCAGAGCCAATAGAGAGAAAGCCTTTCCCTGGAGCTGTTATCCTGAATTCAGACTTCTACCCTACTAAATTGTGAGAGAATAAACTTTTGTTTGTTAAAGCCACCCAGGTGTGGTATTTCTGTTCTAGCCCCACTAGATAACTAAGACAAATGTATACTCATACAAAAGGGTGAGTTAAACACTTAGATCACCTTTAAAATACTGAGTAAATACAGTACTTAAGAACACCTAATAAATATAAGTAATTAGTCAAAATTTTGTAATGGAAATAGAGTACCTGGAGAAGAGAAATAAAAAATATAGCTGCCTACTTTCAAGCTAATTAAAAAAGGCTTCATAGAAGACATTAATAGCACCAACTATTTTGTATTTACGCTTATGATGAATGCTTTCAACTTCTCCATTATAGATGCATTATAGAGGTATACATGTTTGAGCAAGATAAGTTATTTTATGTTTATGATATGTAAAGATGAGTTTGAGAGACCCTGTCATAAAGACTTAATGGTGTAGTATACCTGAGAGGGCAACTTAAGGTGAGTTTCAGAAATGTTGAAAAAAACAGAGACTTGAACCAATTGCCACTGTCTAAACCCAACCAAACCAAACCCATTGCCAACGAGTTGATTCCAACTCACAGCAACCCTATACGGTAGAGTAGAACTGCCCCAAAGGATTTCCAAAGAGCAGCTGGTGGATTCGAACTACCGACCTTTTGGTTAGCAGCTGAGCTCTTATCTGCTGCGCCACCAGTGCTCTCTACTGCCAACAGAAAAACCAAACCCATTGCCGTCAAGTAGATTCCGACTCATAGCAATCCTATAGGAGAGAGCAGAACTGTCCTACAGGGTTTCCAAGGAGCAGCTGATAGATTCAAACTGCCAACATTTTGCCTAGCAGCCGAGCTGTTAACCACTGCACCACCAGGGCTCCCCATTGCCAAAGTGAAGTATTATTACTGGAACAACACCAACAAACAGCAAGCAAACAAGAATGAGCATGGACCTTCTCCCACTTCCTGAACTCCAGTATGCTTGTAGCACCTAACATTGGCAGAACCTAACAGGGAGGAACCGGCAAAAAAAGGAATGTAGTCTTTAGAGTCCCAAGGCCAGTGTTACAAAGCAGCGTACATACAAGGGAAGGTTTGGAACTGAGAAACAATACCTGAACAATCAGCACAAAAACCTTATTGTCAAAGATTCCCCAAAAACCCCAAAGAAGTCATGCTTTCTGATATGAAAATCAATCACTTTATCAGAGGAAGGCTTTTCAAGTGTTTCAAGAAAAGAGAGAAATCTTTTCAAAGAAACGTTTTGCTCAATGACCTAAAATTTGAAATATGTATTTATCATCCTTTTCTTAATAATGAGGACAGCATCAACAATGCTGTAATCTAGCTAAACATAACTTTATGGACTTGTGGGTAGAGGAAATAAGATGAATTTAAATCAATAGCCTTAAAAAATTCTGAGATTCTTTGATATGTTGTTGTTAGGTGCCATCGACTTGGTTCTGACTCATAGCAACCCTATGTACAAAACAACAAAACACTGCCGGGTCCTGCGCCATCCTCACAATCATTGTTATGCTTGAGCCCATTATTGCAGCCACTGTGTCAATCCATCTCGTTGAGCATCTTCCTCTTTTTCGCTGACCCTCTACTTTACCAAGCATGATGTCCTTCTCCAGAGACTGATCCCTCCCAATAACATGTCTAAAGTATGTGAGACGAAATCTCGCCATCTTTGCCTCTAAACAGCATCCTGGCTGTACTTCTTCCAAGACAGGTCTGTTTGTTCCTCCATCAGTCCATGTTATACTCAATATTCTTCATCAATTCAATAATTCAAAGGCATCAATTCTTCTTCGGTCTTCCTTATTCATTGTCCAGCTTTCACATGCATATGAGGCGATGGAAAACAAACCATGGCATGGGTCAGGCACGCTTTAGTCCTTAAAGTGACATCTTTGCTTTTTAACACTTTAAAGAGGTCTTTTGCAGCAGACTGGCCCAATGCAATGTGTCGTTAGAGTTCTCAACTGCTGCTTCCACGGGCATTGGTTGTGGAACCAAGTAAAATGAAATCCTTGACAATGTCAATATTTTCTCAGTTTATCATGATGTAGCTTATTGGTCCAGTTGTGAGGATTTCTGATTTCTTTATGTTGAGCTTTAATCCATACTGAAGGCTGTAGTCTTTGATCTTCACCAGCAAGTGCTTCAAGTGTCTTCATTTCAGCAAGCAAGGTTATGTCACCTACATAAAGCAGGTCATTAATAAGTCTTCCCCCAATCCTGATGCCAACTTCTTCATTTAGTCCAGCTTCTCGGATTATTTGTTCAGCATACAGACTGAATAAGTATGGTGAAAGGATACAACCCTGACGCACACCATGCAGTATCCGCTTGTTCTGTTTCAACAACTGCCTCACGAGTCTATGTACAGGTTCTGCATGAGAACAGTTAAGTGTTCTGGAATTCTCATTCTTTGTGATGTTATCTATAATTTGGTATGATCCGCACCGTCTAATGCATTTGCATAGTCAATAAAACACAGGTAAACATCTTTCTGGTATTACCTGCTTTCAGCCAAGATCCATCTAACGTCAGCAATGCTACCCCTTGTCCCACATCCTCTTCTGAATCCAGCTTGAATTTCTGGCAGTTCCCTGTCAATGTACTTACTACAACTGCTTTTGAATGATCTTCAGCAAAATTTTACTTGCATGTATATTAATAACACTGTTCAATAATTTCTGCATTCTGTTGGATCACCTTTCTTTGGAATAGGTACAAATATGGATCTCTTCCAGTTATAGCCAGGTAACTGTCTACCAAATTTCTTGGTATAGACAAGTGAGCGCTTCCAGCACTACATCTGTTGAAACATCTCAACTGCTATTCCATCAATTCCTGGAGCCTTGTTTTTCACCAATGCCTTCAGTGCAGCTTGGACTTCTTCCTTCAATACCATCAGTTCTTGACCATATTCTACCTCCTGAAATGCTTTAACGTCAATCAATTCTTTTTGGCACAGTGATTCTGTATATTTCTTCCATCTGTTTTTGATACTTCCTGCATCGTTCAATATTTTCCCCCTAGAATCCTTCAATATCACAACTTGAGGTTTGAATTTTTTCTTCACTTCTTTCAGCTTAAGAAATGCCGAGTGTGTTCTTCCCTTTTGGTTTTCCAATTCCAGATCTTTGCACATTTCATTATAATACTTCACCTTCTCTTCTCAGGCCACCCTTTGAAATCTTTTGCTCAGCTCTTACTCCATCATTTCCTCCTTTTGCTTTAGCTACTCTACGTTCACCAGCAAGCTTCAGAGTCTCTTCTGACATCCATTTTGGTCTTCTCTTTCTTTCCTGTCTTTTCAATGACTTCTTGCTTTCTTCATGTATGATGTCGTTGATGTCATTTCACAACTCATCTGGTCTTCAGTCATTAGTGTTCAATGCATCAAATCTATTCTTGAGATGATCTTAAATTCAGGTGGGATATACTCAAGGTCATACTTCGGGTGGACCTGTTCTACTTTTCTTCATCTTCAACTTCAACTTGTATGTGAGCAATTGATGGTCTGTTCCAGAGTCGACCTCTTGCCTTGTTCTGATTGATGACATTGAGCTTTTCTATTGTCTCTTTCCACAGATGTAGTCTATTTGATTCCTCTGTATTCCAACTGGCAAAGTCTACGTGTATAGTCGCTGTTTATGTTGTTGAAAAAAGGTATTTGCAAAATTCTATCATGCGATCTCTGGTGTCATTTTTATCACCAAGGCCATATTTTCCAACCACTGTTTCTTCCTTGTTTCCAACTTTCCCATTCCAATCACCAGTAATTATCAATGCATATTGATTGCATGTTTGATCAATTTCAGACTGCAGAAGTTGGTTAAAAATTTCAATTTCCTCATCTTTAGCTTTAGTGGTTGGTGTGTAAATCTGAATAACAGTATTAACTGGTCTTCCTTGTAAGCATATGGATATTATCCTATCACTGACAGCGTTGTACTTCAGGATAGAGCTTGAGATGTTCTTTTGGATGATGAATGTGACGCCATTCCTCTTTAATTTGTTATTCCCAGCATAGTAGACCATATGACTGTCCGATTCAAAATGGCCAATACCGGTCCACTTCAGCTCACAAATTCCTAAGATACTGACGTTTATGTTTTTTATTTCATTTTTGGCAACCTCCACATAAGGCAAGTAATTCCTGGCAATACAAATGGAATTTTGGATTGAAGTGATTGCTTTGCTATTATATACTTTTGTGAATTAAAATATTTAACAACTCTTATCAGCAAAACCAAAGCCTGAGCCAAAGAAGATATACAAATGGCCAACATGCACATGAAAAGATGCTAAACACCATTAGCCATTAACAAAAACACCCGCTGCCGTCGAGCTGATTCCACCTCACAGCGACTCTATATGACAAGAGTAGAATTTTCCCATAAACTTTCCAAGGCTGTAAATCTTTACAGAAGCAGATTGTCACATCTTTCTCCTGTGTAGCAGCTAGTGGGTTCAAACCACAGACCTTTCAGTTCTCATCTGAGCACTTAAACCCTGTGCAACCAGGGTTCTTCCGTTAGCCATTAGGGAAATGCAAATCAACCCCACAATAAAGCATCACTTCATGTCTGAGGTCTTAAAAACTTCTGAGGGGCCATCTAAGATACTCCACTGGTCTTACCCCATCGGGAGCAAGGGAGAATGAAGAAAACTAAAGACACAAGGGAAAGATTAGTCCAAAGGGCTAATGGACCACGACTACTACAGCCTGCACCAGACGGAGTCCAGTACAACTAGATGGTGCCCGGCTACCACCACCAACCACTCTGACAGAGATCACAATAGACGGTCCCAGACAGAGCTGGAGAAAAATGTAGAACAAAATTCTAATTCACAAAAAAAGACCATACTTACTGGCCTGACAGAGACTGGAGAAACCCTGAGAGTATGGTCCCCGGACACCCTTTTAGCTTAGTAATGAAGTCACTCCTGAGGTTCACCCTTCAGCCAAAGATTATATAGGCCCATAAAACAAAACGAGACTAAAGGGGCACACTAGCCCAGGGGCAAGGACTAGAAGGCAGAAAGGGACAGGAAAGCTGGTAATAGGGAACCCGAGGTCAAGAAGGGAGAGTGTTGACAGGTTGTGGGGCTGGTAACCAAAGTCACAAAACAATATGTATACTAACTGTTTAATGAGAAGCTAGTTTGTTCTGTAAACCTTCATCTGAAGTACAATTAAAAAAAAAAAGAAAAGAAAGCACCACTTCACACCCACTAGGGTAGCTATAATAAAAAAAAAACTGGAAAATATCAAGTGTTGGGGAGGATATGGAGAAACTGGAACCCTTGTACATTGGTGGAGGGAATGTAAAATGGTGCAGCCACTATGGAAAACAGTTTGGAGGTTCCTCAAAAAGTTAAACATAGAACTACCATATGACACAGCAATTCCACTCCTAGGCACACAGCCAAAAGAACTGAAAACAGAGACTCATACATGTATGTGTGTATTCACAGCAATACTATTTACTACAGCGAAAAGGTGGAAACAGCCCAATGTCTATCAATGCATGAATGGATTCAAAAATTGTGATACATACATACAATGGAATATCACAAGGCCATAAAAGGAATAAAGTACTGATATATTCTACAGCGTGGATGAATTTCAAGAACATTATGCTAAGTGAAATAAGCCAAATGCAAAAGATCACATATTGTATGATTCCATTTATATAAAATTTTCCGAATAGGTAAATCCATAGAGAAAGAATGCAGACTGGTGTTTGCCAGGGACAGTGGGGAGGACGGAATGGGGGAGCAACTGCTTAATGGTTACGGTGATTCCTTTAGGGTGATGAAAATATTTTGGAACTAGATAGAGACAGTGGTTGCACAACATCGTTAATGTACTAAATGCCACTAAATTGTTCACTTTAATACAGTTAATTTTATGTTATGTAAATTTCACCTCAATTTTTTTAAGTGTAAAAATTAAAAAAAAAACTTTTTTAAACAAAGGTTGAAATCAAATGAACGACAAAGAACTTAGAATGTGCCACATCAAATATGTGGACTATTTAGACTTTCACCACTTGTTTGTCATTTTGTCATACTGTGGTGTCTAGCCTGTTGCTATGGTATTTCAAATACCAGCAAGGTCACCTAGAGTGGACACGTTTCAGTTAAGCTTCCAGACTAAAACAGAGTAGGAAGAAAGGCCTGGAAATCTACTTCCAAAAATCAGCCAATGAAAACTTCATAGATCACAACAGAACATTGTCTACCTTGCTTGATGGAACATTGCTTGGCATCAGGAGGGATCAATTGCTAGAGGAGGACATTATGTTTGGTGAAGTAGACAGCCAACAAGGGTGAGGGAAACCCTCAGTGAGATGGATCGGCACAGCGATAGACTCGAATATGCCAGTGATCATGAGGATGATGCAGGCCCTGGCAATGTTTCATTTTGTTGTATGTAAGGTTGCAATGAGTTGGAGTCAACTCAACGGCAGCTACCTACCTACCTACCTACCTATCTATCCATCCATCCATCTACCTCCCTATTCAGACTTAATTATTTGTCCAATTTGGTTTTACTTCACCTTTTTAACAAAGTAACTGTTAATTTATTAATTTCACATTAAAATGACAACATAATGCCATATAGATAGTTGGTATGTATTTATCTGTAACAGTAGTTACCCATAGTTATTCCACTTCAATACTCTGAACATCTAAACAGTACTTACACAATGCACTGAGAAAGTGGCTCACTCTAGCAGTAATTATCAAACAGCTAGGCTCACCCACCTAACAAGGTATATATCTCAAAAGAAAATGAAAGAGCATGTATAAATTTCAAAATATCCCAGATCATCTGATCCTCCTCTCCCACATTTGTCTCCCTTGTCCCACCTCTGCTACCAATCCCAAGAAGCACTGGCTTATAAATTATATATATATATAAAGAGAGAGAGAGAGCCCTGGTGGCACAGTGGTTAAGAGCTTGGCTGCTAAACAAAAGGTCTGCAGTTTGACTCTCCCAGCCACTCCTTGGAAACCCTATGGGACAATTCTACTCTGTTCTATAGAGTTGCTATGAGTCGGAATCGACTCGACAGCAACGGGTTTGGCTTTTGGTGTGTGGGTGTGTGTGTGTGTGTACACAATATCTATTATAATTCTATTATATATTGTATTATATATATAAAATATACAAAATTTTATTTTATATATATACATACACACAACAAAATATTATATTTGGTGAAAGTTTACACAGCATTATTAGGTTCCCATTTAACAGTTTCTATACATATTGCTCAGTGACATTGGTTACATTTTTCACAATGTGTCAGCATTCTCATTATTTCCATTCTGCTTGTTCTGTTTCCATTAATCTGCTTCTCTGGCCCCCTCCTTACCTTCTCATCTTTGCTTTAGGGTAAATGTTAACCGTTTGGTCTCATGTAGATGATTATTTAAGCACAGTACCATGAGTGATACTGTTTATTTTATGAGCCAATCTATTATTTGGCTGAAGCCAGGAGTGGCTTTAGTTTCAAGTTTAAAGGGTATCTCAGGGTGATAGTCTCAGGGTTCCAATATTCGAACACAAAAAAAAAAAAAAAAAAAAAGTAGAAGCAAATGTGTTTATGTACTCTTTTGGGAGAAAGGGTTAGGAAGGGAAGGGACCAAAGAGGAATATGACCCCACCCCCTGGAAAGGTGAAGATCCCCGCTATATTCACTAAACCTCATTATATATAGTATAGTACTCAAGGCTGACAATTTAATAATCTGCAGCAAAAACAACTACTACTCATTTCAGCCAGGAAGACAAGAGAAAAAATATACCTGGGTAATACTTGGCTATGCTATGTTTGTCTCCAGAAAAAGAAAATCAAGAATAATTTTAATCTACTCAAGTCTCCATGCAAAATTTAACTGCCCCAAAACGTACTTTACGATACCTGGAAGGAATATTAAAGAACTAATAAGATATGGTTCTTGGAGTGGTTAGTCCTAAAGTGCTGGAACACTATCAAAAAAGATTCTTTAATTATACATTTTGATACACTTTTAAAACATACTTATATTCACATAATCCATCTTTCAAAGAATTGGATCTAATCCAAGAATTCCCAAATGAAAAGCAGCTATAATGGAATCTGCACATCCCAGCCAACTTCTGAAAATGCCCTAAGAGTTTAAAAATAGTTCCTTATTAGCTGCTTACTAATTTCAATTTTTTTTTTGAGATTATATTTCACAAATCATGACTGACAGTGACAGATTTAGATTCGGAGAGGTATATTTACTATCAAAGATGGAAAAAATTCAGAAGTGCTGAAATCATTTAAAAAGGAGATGATAAAATTTATCCTGCTATGCAATGAAATAATCAACATATAATTGGGATAATTATTGTTGGGTTTTCCCTTCTTGTAAATTTCTCTCCCTACACCTCATCTTCCATTATGGCTCCAGTCAAGGGGGTAGGAAAAAATGCTACTTTGGACCAGTCTTTTATTTCTTTGTATCGCCTTGACTTCCTCTCCACATGAAAAATCTATGTCTACATTTTTTAGTCTCTCTTTTTTGTTTTAATGTTATCATCTTTTACATATTGACATCTCTGTTTCCCTATTTTCAATGTTTTAGCTTTGACTTATTTTTGTGACTTAGCTATCTGGGTTGATATCTGGTTGCTCTGTCCTGTGTTCTAGTCTTGGGTTGTTATCTGATGCTATTGATTTTCTAACCAGAGGACTCCCTTTAGTATTTCTTGTAATTTTGGTTTGGTTTTTGCAAATCCCTAAGCTTCTCCTTATCTGGAAATGCTCTAATTTTGCCATCATATTTGAGAGACAATTTTGCTGAATATATAATTCTTGGCTGGCAATATTTTTCCTTCAAGGCTTTATATATGTCATCCTGTTGCCTTCTTGCCTGCATGGTTTCTGTTGAGTAGTCCGAGCTTAGTCTTAATGAGTCACCTTTGTAGATGACTTTTCATTTATCCCTAGCCGCTCTTAAAATTCTCTCTTTATCTTTGGTTTTGGCAAGTTTGATTACAATATGTCTTGGTGACTTTCTTTTGGGATCTTGGATAGATACCTTCTCATCTTTCACGATATCAGGGAAGTTTTCTGCCAACAAATTTCAACAGTTCTCTCTGTATTTTCTGTTATCTCTCCCTGTTCTGGTACTACAATCACTCATAGGTTATTCCTCTTGATAGAGTCTCACATAATTCTTAGGGTTTTTTCATTTTTTTTAACCCTTTCATCTGATTTCTCCTCACATAAGTTAGTGTCAAGTGCTTTATCTTCAATCTAATTCTGACTTCCATTGCCTCAATTCTGCTCTTATGACTTTCTATTGAGTTGTCTAATTCTGAAATTTTGTTAATCTTCTGGATTTCTGATTGCTGTCCCTCTATGGATTCTTGCAGCCTGTTAAATTTGTCATCATGGTCTTCTCTAATCTTCTTAAGTTCCTGTATTGCTTAGTCTGCATTTTGCCTAATTTCCTTCATGATCTCTTGAAGAGTTCTGTACATTAATCTTTTGTATTCTGCCTCTGGAAGTTCCAGGAAATTCTCTTCCTCCAGAAAAGTTGATTCTTTATTTGGGAGCTTGCTGAAGTCATCATGGTCTGCTTCTTTGTGATGTGATATTGACTGTTGTCTCTGAGCCATCAATAAGTTATTATATTTATTTATTTAATGTTTGCTTACTGTGTCCTAGCTTCTTGTTTTGTTTTGATATGCCCAAATAGGCTACTCATATGAGCTAGCCCAATCACCAGTGCCCCTGAAGCTCCAACATCCTGCCACCAGGTGGCCAGATCTGCCACTAAGTACATGAGCCCAGTAGTCCGCCCACTCCTCCTACATGGATTCAGCTCAGGTGTCCAGGTAGTTGACCACCAAGTGTGTGGTACAGGCTCTCACCTACAGTCCTAGACAGGCATGGGTGACTGGTGTAGGCACAGGCATTTGGCTGCAGCAGGGGGTCACACGCTGAGCAAGGCAGATGGCCAACAGCTGCCCCTGAGTGTCAGGGAGGAAAGCATGTCCCTGTTCCCTAGAACACATGGGTGGGTGGGTTTTGCACCTGGACTATCGGCACCCAGTGCTGTTGGCTGTCAGGACTGGGGAGCACTTCTTATTCTTGTGCCCCATCACAGGTGGCTAGGTGGCGTGGGTGGAGCCACCAGTCCCCAGGCCCCTGATGTGGATAGGTGAACACCCTGCTTAATGGGCAGAGCAGTGTCAAATGTCACAAACCTGCCACTTCCTGGCTGAAACAGTTGAAGTTAGACTTCAGGTATATACCCTATTGTACTGTGGTAATGAGGGCCTATGCTGTTGAAATGGGCCCACACAAGTCTCTGCAGGGGGAAAGTTGCTCAAAGTCTGTGGACCCCTTATGCCTGTGCCTAGGCCAAGGAGCTGTGCCTACCCTGAGTTCCTGGCTTTGGGGAACCGACAGATTAATTTTTCCCATTTGTTAATTTGTTCTCTCTCCAAGGCTGAGAGAATGGCTCAAGGAGCATGATGGGTCTTACTTCCGGCCCAGGGGACTCAGCAATCACTGAAGCCGTCCCAGACCCAGTGCAGACCGGGGAGTGGGGAGATAAATGGGAGAGAGGTTTTCCCAAAGGGGGGGTGTATTTGATCCACGTAGTAGGCCAGAAACAAGTACTCATCTTTCACTAATCAAGGGCTGCTTCTCACTGGTTCTGGACGCCCTAGTAGACTCTCTGTCACTAGGTCTCTCAATGTGGAAAACGCCTCCTGAGTGCCGCTGCTTGCCTGCCTCACCACACACCACAAGCTAATCCAGCCTGAAGTGCTCAGGCTCTTGCCAGGTTGGGTCTGGCAACTCCTTGCTGCTTCCGAACTGTCTCTCCCTCCCCCTGCCACTCAGTCAGATTCCTCAACTTTGCCTTTGATGTTCAGGACTCCTAGATTGTCATATATAATCAATTCTCTTGTTTTTTCAGGTCTTTGTTGTAAGAGGGACCACTGGAAGCATCTGACTACTCCGCCATCTTGGTCCCGCCTCACAAATGCTACTTTGGGAAAGAAAAGGTTATGAAATAAAGGACCTTTCAAACATTAGGAGGAAACAGAAAGCCTACACCTTCTGCCCCTAGTAGATAAACAAGAGAAAAGTTAAAAGTAAGAGGGGCTTTTGCCTAGCTCCCCATATAAAACCCTGAGAGGAGACCATCATATAGGGTGATTCTGGGACAACTATGGTTTGGAGAAAGGAACAGAAGAACCTTAGTAGAGAAGGAAGCAAGGTAGATGAGCTTGAGGCAATACTCCTGGCTTCCCATGGTTTACATGTATCAAGAGATCCAAAAGTTCCATAAGTTCTGGAAATATTATTTCCAAAGGACAGAGAGACCAGTTGCATCTGAGCAGTCAAATCAGTCCAGGATAAGTCTAGCAAACATCCCCACAGCAGATACCAGTAAAGATCAATGACCAATGCAAAGACACTATCACTTCACAAAATCATATAAAGACTACCCCCATGGCACTTAAATAATGTCTTGAGAAAGAGGAAAGAGAGGATATCTAAAACACTAAGAATACACCTGAGAGAAGCTGAATTACCTAATGAGACACATGATAATTGGTAAGTTTAAGTTTCTAATGCTCTGTCCCTCTCCTTGCCTACCACAACTGTTAGGTAATAGGCTTGTAAGAAAAACTGGGGCTATTACAAAAAAAAAATGAAGAATCATTTATTTTGTTGGAATATCTGAACACAGAATGAGAAATTTTTAACCCTGTAACATTAACAATAAGTTTACTAATTTAGCTTTCATTTCCCTTTGAAAACCAATTGAAATTCAAAAATACTATTATTAATATCCTCAGAAAGATAAGACACAGCATCCATGAAGCGAGACAGGGTGATATTAAAAAAAAAAAAAGAATAAAGACAAAAAAACAAGTTTTTAGCAACGAGAAACCGGATAGCATAAATTAAAAAAAAAAAAAATCAATAAAAACGACAGGAAGATAAAACAGAAAATATCCTATAAGGCAGAGCAAAAAGATAAAATCATTGAAATAGAAAAAACAAGATTAGAGATTTAGTCCAGGGGGTCCAATATCTATATAAAGAAGTGCCAGAGAGAATTAAACATATATATATATACATATACACACACATATATATGTATGTATATGCATACAGGGGAATAAATTATTTAAGAATAAAGAAAATTGAGAATATATGAGTTTCTAGATTGAAAAAAATCATCAAAGTCCCAGTATAGATACTTGAAATAAAATAATCATCAGCAAGAAATTTCATAACACTATGAATAAAAAGAAAATACTAGAAGCTTCCATATGGAAAAAACAGTTTTCACACAAAGGACTGGGATTCAGGATGGCTTCAGATTGAGAAAGCCTGGTAGAAGAGCAACCCAGGCAGAAGATAATCAAAATTCTGAGGGAAAATTATTTCTAACCTAGTATTCTATAACCAGTCAAAATATCAAGTATAATAAAACAAACAGTCAACATCATTCTTAATGGGGAAAGGCTGAAAACATTCCCCTTGAGAACAGAAACAAGACAAGGATGCCCTTTATCACCACTCCCATTTAACATTGTGCTGGAAGTCCTAGCTAGAGCAACAAGGCAAGAAAAAGAAATAAAGGGCATCCAAATTGGTAAAGAAAAACTAAAACTGCCCCTATTTGCAGATGATATGATACTATACATAGAAAACCCTAAAGAGTCCACGAGAAATCTACTGGAACTAATAGAAAGATTTAGCAAGTAGCAGGATACAAGATCAACATACAAAAATCAGTTGGATTCCCATACACCAACAAAGAGAACGACGAAAAGGCAATCAGGAAAACAACACCATTTATAATAGCCCCTAAAAAAAAATACGTAGGAATAAATCCAACCAGGGATGTAAAATACCTATACAAAGAAAACTACAAAACACTACTGCAAGAAACCAAAAGAGACCTACATAATGGAAAAACATACCATGCTCATGACTAGACAGACTTAACATTGTGAAAATGTCAATTCTACCCAAAGCAATCAACAAATGTCAACGTAATCCCAATCCAAATACCAACAGTATTCTTTAAAGAGATGGAAAAACTAATCATTAACTTTATATGGAAAGGGAAGAAGGCCCCGGATAAGTAAAGCACTACTGAAGAAGAAGAATAAAGTAGGAGGACTTGTACTATCTGACCTCAGAACCTACTATACAGCTAGGGTAGTCAAAACAGCCTGGTAACGGTAAAACGACAGACACATTGACCAATGGAACACAATCGAGAACCCAGATGCAAATCCATCCACCTATGGTCACCTGATCATTGACAAAGGCCCAAAGTCCATCAAATGGGGGAAGTTTTAAGAAATAGTGCTGGCAAAACTGGAGGTCCATCTGCAAAAAAATGAAACTGGACCCATACTTCACACCATACAAAAATCTAATTCAAAATGGATCAAAAACCTCAATATAAAGCCAAAAACTATAAAGATCATAGAAGAAAAAATAGGATCAATGCTAGAGGCCCTAATACAGGGCATTAACAGGATAGAAACCATAATTAACAATACACGAACAACAGAAGATAAGCTAGATAACTCGGATCTTCTAAAAATAAAACACTTACGTTCATCAAAAGACTTCACCAAAAGTAAAACGAGAACCTACAGACTGGGAAAAAAAATTTTGGCTATGACAAAGTCTAATTTCTAAAATCTACAGGAAAATTCAACACCTCTGCAACAAAAAGGCAAATAATCCAATTAAAAAATGGGCAAAGCATATGAATAGACACTTCACTAAAGAAGACATTCAAGTGGCTAACAGATACGTGAGGAAATGCTCAAGATCACTAGCCATTAGAGAAATGCAAATCAAAACCACAATGGGATACCATCTCACCCCAACATTACTGGTACCAATCAAAAAAACAGAAAATAACAAATGTTGGAGAGGCTGCAGGGAGATTAGAACTCTTACGCACTGCTGGTGGGAATGCAAAATGGTACAAGCATTTTCAAAAACAATATGGCACTTCCTTAGAAAGTTAGAAATAGAAATACCATATGATCAAGCAATCCCACTCCTAGGAACATACTCTAGAGAAATAAGAGTCATCACACAAATAGACATGTGCACACCCATGTTCATTTCAGCATTATTCACAACAGCAAAAGGATGGAAACAACCCAGGTGCTGATCAAAAGATGAATGGATAAACAAACTATGGTACATACACACAATGGAATACTACGTAAAGATAAAGAACAAGGACGAATCTGCAAAGCATCTTACAACATGGATGAATCTGGAGGGCGTTATGCTGAGTGAAATAAGTCAATCACAAAGGACAACTATCGTAGAAGACCACTACTATAAAAACTCTCAAAAAGGTTTACACATAAAAAGAAACAATCTTTGATGGTTACAAGGGAAGGGAGGGGCGGGAGGAAAACTTAAAAAATCCATTGCCATCAAGTCTATCCCGGCTTATAGCAACCCTATAGAGTAGAACTGCCCCATAGAGTTTCCAAGGAGCACCTGGTGGATTCGAACTGTCAACTTTTGGTTAGCAGTCATAGCACTTAATTACTATGCCACCAGGGTTTCTGGGGTGGGAGGGAAAAACACTAAATAGACAATAGATAAGTGGTAACTCTGGTGAAGGGTAAGACAGTACACGACACTAGAGAAGCCAGCACAACTTCTCCAAGGCAAAGTCATGGAAGCTCCATAGACATATCCAGACTCCCTGAGGGACTAAATTACTGGGCTGAGGGCTGTGGGGACCATGCTTTCAGGGAACATCTAACTCAACTGGCATAATATAGTTTATAAAGAAAATGTTCTACATTAATTCTACTTTGGTGAGTAGTGTCTGGGATCTTAAAAGCTTGTGAACTGCCATCCAGGACACTCCACTGATCTCACCCCGTCTGGAGCAAGGGAGAATGAAAAAAACCAAAGACACAAGGGAAAGATTAGTCCAAAGGACTAATGGAACAGAACTACCACAGCTTCCACCAGACTGAGTCCAGCACAACTAGATGGTACCTGGCTACCACCACCGACTGCTTTGACAGGGATCATAATACAGGGTCCTGGACAGAGCTGGAGAAAAACTCTAACTCACAAAAAAAAAGAAAAGAAAAAAAAAGACCAGACTTACTGGTCTGACAGAGACTGGAGAAACCCCAATAGTATGGCCAGTGGACACCCTTCTAGCTCAGTAATGAAGTCACTCCTGAGGTTCACCCTTCCAGCCAAAGACTGGGAAAAAAAAAAAAAAAAACCAAACCCACTGTAGTTGAGTCGATTCTGACTCAGCGACCCTACAGGACAGAGCAGAACTGCTCCACAGTGTTTCCAAGGAGCAGGCAGTGGATTTAAACTACTGACCTTTTTTGGTTCGCAGCCATAGCACACCATGGCTCTTAGCCACTGTGCCACCAGGGCCGTCAGTCAAAGATTAGATACTTTCTCCTTCTCGACCTTGGGTTCCCCATTACCAGCTTTCTTTTCCCCTCCTGCCTTCTCGTCCTTGCCTCTGGGCTGGTGTGCCCATTTAGTCTTGTTTTGTTTTATGGGCTTGTCTAATCTTTGGCACTCTCTCTCTCAGCCAAAGATTAGACAGGCCTATAAAACAAAATGGGATTAAACAGGCATACCAGCCCAGGGGCAAAGACAAGAAGGTAGGAGGGGACAGGAAAGCTGGTAATGGAGAACCCAAGGTCAAGAAGGGGAGAGTGTTGACATGTCACGGGGTTGGCAACCAATGTCACAAAACAATATGTGTATTAACTGTTTAATGAGAAACTAATTTACTCTGTAAACTTTCATCTAAAGTACAATTAAAAACAATCAAGTGTAAGGCAGAAGAACAAGGTATTTTTCAGACTTGAAGGGTGTCAGACAATTTACCTCCTATCCACTCTCTCAGAAAGCCACTGGAGGAAGTATATCACCAAAACAAAGGAGTGAATGATGAATGAAAATGACATGGAATTCAGAACCAGGATTCAACACAAGATATAGGCAAAGGGACAGGATCCCAGGATCCCAGGATGCAACTGTGCATGAGGGGTAAAGAGCAACCAGTCCTAACTCAAACTAGTCAGAAGGGATATATCCAAGAAGACGACGAAATTGGCAGAATATTCAATGTGTTTAAATGTAATGAGCAATTTAGAGACCTGAGGGATAATTTAGAAATGAATTCATGATGAATACATAGAAAAAAATGAAGAAAAACAATTATTAATTCAGAGGAAAATAAAGTTTTACAAGAAAGAAAAAGTAATTATAGTATACCAAACTGCTTTGCAAAGTAATACTAATATAAATAATCAATTCTAATCTATACAAAATTATGATACAGTTATGTTGGAAGAGGAAACCCTGATGGCATACTGGTTAAGAGCTACGGCTGCTAACCAAAAGGTCAGCAGTTCGAATCTACTAGGCGTTCCTTGGAAACCCTACGGGGCAGTTCTACTCTGTCCTATAGGGTCACTATGAGTCAGAATCAACTCAACAGCAACAGGTTTGAATTGGTTTTATATTGGGAGAATAAGAGCAAAGGAAGTATGCACATGTTCCAGAAGGAGGGAAAAGAGTTAATCTTCACCTTTCATTGCAGGAAGTTAATAAATAGTCCCCAACTTACAACATATTTGAGTTACAAGGAAACACACTTACGGCCGTCTGTTTTGTTTTTTTGTTTTTTTCTTTACATCTTATTGTTAGTAATATGCACTACATACAATGTTGCAGTGCGTGATTTGTTGATGTTATCATTCTCAGATGTTCACTCACAGATGTTCAGTTTTATGATTTATTGTTCAAAACACTGCTGAATAGCAAGCCATGATCATGTCTACAATGAAGTCGGTGTCCAGAGTCGTACTGGACAGAAAGTTGGGCAATGTTCAACTCTAACCACATATGACAACTGAACTGTTCCTGTGCCCAATAGCTATTATGATTCTGACTTCACTGTTACGACACTGATGCCCACTTCGTTGTAGACCAGGCCTATAAATCAAAAAAACCAAACCCATTCCAACTCATAGCAGCCCTATAGGACAGAGTAGAACTGCTCCACAGGGTTTCCAAAGAGCAGCTGGTGGATTCAAACTGCTGGTCTTTGGTTCACAAACAAACTCTTAACCCCTGCACCACCAGGGCTCTGACCAGGCCTATAAACAACAACAACAAAAAAAACCAAACTCATTGCCGTTGAGTCAATTCTGACTCATAGCAACTCTATATGACAGAACAGAACTAACTGCCCCATAGAGTTTCCCAGGAGCACCTGGTGGATTCGAACTGCCAAGCTTTTGCTTACCAGCCATAGCACTTAACCTCTACGCCACCAGGGTTTCCAACCAGGTCTATAGCATGATCTTATTCAGTGTCTCCTGCCATAAGAAGCATCAGTTGTTTATCTGAAGCCAAGCTGTTCAAGTTTCTCTAACCATAACACTTGCACTGCTTATACCCCAACAATATGTCTAGCAAAAGAAGTCATGCCTTAAAAATTCTAATCCAAAAAAGAAGGTGGGGAAGGCTCTAGACATGGATATAAAGAAGATCATTAAGGCCTACAATAATGGAAAGAAAAAAGTCCATGAAATAGCATGTGAGGAAGGACTGTCTTATTCCAACAATCACTAAGGATAAGAATAGGATATTGGAAGCAGTTAAAGTGTGACTGGCATAAAATCTACAATTTTAACAAATAAGAGGTAAGGTCCAATCCGATAGATGGAGAAGCTGTTGATGATTTGGATAGAAGACCAAATCCAGAAGAGGATTCCTACAAATTTACTGACGATTCAAACAAAAGCATGCAGCCTTTTTCAAAACTTGAAGGAACAGCAAGTGTACTTTAACGCCAGTAAGGGGTGGTTTCATCGCTTCCATCACAGAGTTGGCTTACATAATGTGCGTATAACTGGAGAAACAGGAAGTGCTGATGTGGAGGCTGAGAAAGAGGAAGGAGAGCTGTCAAAAAATTTTACAGTGAAAAGATTAGCTGAAGTTTTTTCTAAACTAAATCAGAGACTTCAGTTGCTTGAAAACATAGACCCAGATGTTGATTGCTTTGCTAAAGTCAATAGGCAGATTCAGAAATCAGTGAGATATTTCTGTGAAATACATGAAGAAAAAGAGAAAAGGACCACACAGGCAACTCTCACTAATATTCTGACTGGAAATACTATTCCCATTACCAGGGATAATCCAGATGATCCAGAACCTTCCATAAATGGAGTTATTACCACAACTCACAAAATGCCAACACTGTCCAACTCTTCTTCATCGTCAGAGTAAATTTTTATAATTTGTGTATCTTTTTATATATGTATGTATGTATTACAAGATATCTGTAAGATTATATGTAATGTTTCCAACCCCAAAAGACAAAAAAAAAAAAGGATTTATAAAGATACTGATAATAAAACGCAATTAATAATGAAAACTAAAAAAAAAAAAAAAATGAGGTATTCAACTTACATCAGAACAAACTTACGATAGAATTGTCAGAAAGGAATCCCATTCTAAGTCAGACTACCTGTACTCTAAACTGAAGAAGTAGCAGCAAAGGCATATAGAAGTAAATTCCAAAACAAACTACTAAAAGAGTTGAATTTTGTTGCCTCTAAAGAGCAAGGAAGATAGATGGTTGGGGGAGGGTGGGGAGAAGCAGGGCACTGCAGGGGCATGTGGGATTTCCTCCAGCCTTTAAAAGAAGTATAACTTTGATAAAAATGAAAGCTAAATTTAAAAAAACTAATCAGAAAATTTTAAAGCTGGCATTTTTTCCTATCTATACAGGTAATATTTTAGACTGTTGTTTTCTCTTTAATTAAAGCGTAACATACGAAATGAGAAATCATGACATGCATGAACAGGAAGAAAGTATACATCCTAAACCAGTCCGTCCTCATAAAAATATGTCTATGCCCATCAATCAAAGCCAAGTATATGAGGCTACTTGCAATTTGGGGCAGCAGTCAAATTAAGCAAAATAAAATTGTGCTAAGTAAATCTTTAGCACTACCTCTTCTACCTGACTTAAAATTTCTATGTCATAACTGAAGCCCTGTGTATCTATTCTTATTGAAAGAAACAATATGAATAAATGAATTTAATTAGAAATTACACAAATTGTCTGTTGTAGCTCCCTTGCAATTTGGACATTACTAATTCAGAATTTATAATTCACAAAAGGCATAAATTCTTCTTATTGAGGACATATTTAAAATTTAAGGAATAATTTACTGTGCTTTCACATAAAGACCCAGACATAAATTTTAATATTTTAAGTACTTAAAAATGCACTGCAAATCATTCAATTAGCAAAAAATTTAAATCATGATAATCAAGTGTTGGCAAGAATGTGGAGCAATGAGAACTCTTAAATTTATCATGCTAGTGGCAGAGTAAATTGGAATAAAACTTTGAAAAAGAATTTGGCATTATGTAGTAAACTCTGCAACCCAGCAATTTAACTCCAAGGTATGGTTCATAGCAATATTAAGAATATTTATGGCAGCATTATTCACAATAGCAAAAGAAAAGAAACAATACAAATATTGAGATTACATAATTGCAGTGTATTTATGCCAATAAAATTCTAAACAGGAGTGAAAATAAACAAACTATAACTACACTCATTGAAGCGGATGAATGTTACAAATATGATGTTGACCTAAAGAAGGAAGTCCCAGAGGAATACTTACAGGATCATTCCATTTATAAAATATTTCAAAAACAAGCAAAATTGGATAAGATATTGTTTAGGGATCTACATACAGACAGATGTCAAAACTATAAAGAAAAGTAAGGGAATGATTTATTACAAAAATCAGAAAAGTGCTGATTAGGGGAGCAGGATGCTACAGGTGAGCACACTGGGGGCATTTAAGGTATTGACAATGTTCTATTTCTTTTTTAGGGTGGAGGTTACCTTTAAAGCTATACATGTATGTTTTATGTATAGCTATATAAGAGTTTATGAAACTTGAAAAATTTAATCCTATAAAAAGAGAAATACTAAAAATAAGAGAAAAAATACATTGCAGTTACGTGAGCTGATTGTGAAGGTTAACTTTTTCATTAGCCACCTCACCTTACCTATTTGCACTTACATACAGTAGGGTTTAATGTGCACTGTAAAAGTGATAAACTTCACATTCATTTATTTCTTCATTTCTTGCATCTTTTTAATTAAATACTCAGTTCAGTTCAACAACTACTGAGACCCTATTATGCACCAGGCATGGATTAGGCACTGGGGATATCATGACAAAGAAGTCACAGTCTATTGTCTCTGCCCTCAAATGACTTGGGAGCACAGACACAAAAACAAATAAGTATTTTAATTAATATCTATATTTTCCCGATGATTAAGGCAACATTAGCTCAGTATTGAAACCTTCTGACAGGAAAAGTAAAAATAAGGTGATAAAATGCATCTATTATCCCATCATGTAGATATAACCACTCTTAATATTTTGTATATATTGTTGTAGCAGTCACTATGGTTGAATCCTCTCACCAAATCCTATCATCTTGTCAATGCCTGGCCTAGAACTGGGCATGTAACCCAATCCTAGGCTATGAGAAATAAGGGGAAATCAGCTGGGAACTTTGGAGAAGATTATCACACATCTAAAGGGAGGGAAGACAGGAAGAGATAGCTCCTCCATTCCGCTGGACATTGTTGTGTTAGGTGTGATACCTGGAACTGCTGTGGTTAACTTTCCACTAGTTTGAGGACAAGGCCAACATAAAACATAGTCCATTCCTTCATGCTGATTAACTGAAATTTACATGACCTAATGTAGGACTTTTAGATTATTCTCACTTGTTCATTATTTTTAAATAATGTTGTAATGGACATTTTTCTTAAAACTTTGCCTGTACTATGTATTATTTCCTTAAAATATATATCTAGTTAAACAGATAATCTCAACGTATTATGTGATAAAGTTAGCAATAAGGACACACGCAGAGTAATAAGGAAACACAGAAAAGAGGCATTCTGTCCAAGTCGGCAGTTCTGACTTCTTATTATTCCTTCCCACCAAATAACAGGTAATTATATAGGCTGAATGGATAACTGCATCTTCCTAATTTTCTCATGATAGGTCTCTGTCTTTTAATTTGATTCTTCTGGAGATGTTACTAAGGTACCATACTATCTTGCACTATCTCTTTACCTCTCTGCAGATTCCCTTTCTGCTGTATTCAATTTATTTTTCCAGGACCCCAAAAATTTATCTATCTGCTTAGAACTAATGTCATTTTTACATAAATTTCAAACACAGCTATGTTTAAATTAAGCATTAGAGAAATCATAAAATAATATTTAGCAAATACCAGTAACATACTAAACACTGTATAAGATCTAGAGTTAAATATTTTTCCTACTGAATGTAGAACTGTAACTGTTTTTACTTAAATCTATTTGCTTTTCCTTGACAAATCTGGTATTAACTCCTAAAGCAATTCATAAAATACAACATTTTTGGAAAAAACAACTAGATCTCCAAGTTTCAGCTAACTCATTCTGAAAGCGCTGTAATGGCTGTCTTGGAACGCTAAAATCCCAGGGTTTTCAAACTATGTTCTCTGGGACTGAATAGAAATTAGCATTTATTTCAATCAAATATTTCCATTCGATCATTGTTTGACTTTGCAATAGCCCTCTTCCTCAAGAAATATTTTTTTAATGTTTATATAAAATAAACTAAGATTAAGTTTATTTTAATAATTTTATATCATCCCTTGATGTAGCTAATACATCCTAGAATCTCACAAAATAGGGATTTGGTTAATTAAGTAAAATCAGGAAGTTGCAAGGAACAAATAATATAATACGGTGTGGTTTAGTGCAAAAAAATATAAACAACAAATGGAAGTATTTAAGGAAACTAACAATCATTAGTAACTATCAATCACATACATAATTTGAAATTTCAAGAGTTAGGAGCATGATACCATTAAATAGAATTCAATGACTTTTATCTACAGATATTACTGCAAGAACATTTCTTCCCTTTGTCCCATGGTTTATTTTCCCACGTATCTATGTTACTTGGAAGAATCCTACTAGTAGATCATGTATCTTTAACCTGATAAACAATACATGATGTAGGTGTCACCTCAAGTATCTGGTACAAGGCCTGAAACAGAGTAAGCATTTCATAAATTTTTTTGAAAGAGTGTATTATTTAAAATGTTTTTATCTCAAAATAATCAAGTGGTTTCCATTCTTTAACAAAGTAACATTACTGGAATAATTTTGTCGTGTATAAAGCAAAAATTCATACCTATAATCACTACCCATTTTTCTCAGCTAAGTATAGATGATTACTATAGAGGTTTTCAGATTTATCTTATGTAAATATATTAGGATGACTAACTGACCAAGCTCTGTCCAGTGCTGGGACTTAGAATGCCTTAAACATTTGCTACAGCCATTAAGGGGGTGAAGGGGAGAGGAAGATGTCAGAAAACGGGGAAAATTATTTGTTTCTTAATGCCACCAAGAGATACAGTAGAGTAAAAAAGTTCCATGTTTAAAACACAGAACAGCCTTAAAAGTACATACAGATTCTCTCTCACAGAGGATAAGTAAAATGAACTAAATGATCCAAGATGCTGAAAAGTCTTTCATATTTCTTTCAGGGAAGACCTGGTTGGTAACAGCACTCTATAAAAACAGTCTAACAGCTGCAACTGTGTATTATTTAAGGAGGACTAAGGAGAGACACCATCTAATTATTTTTTACTATCAAAGTAGTAGATGTAAACATGCAAATGAGAAAAGGAGATTGAAATCCATGAAATGGTATATGTTGAATTTCAGGATAACCTAACATGACTAGAAAGCTAGCAAATCCAAAAAAATCCATTAAACAGTTTTATGTCTGAAAAATTGGAATGCATCTTTTTTGCAAATTAAAGACAGATTGTAAAAAGAGGGTTAGAGTTGGAAAGTTCCTGCTCATCAAATTAAAAACAAGAGCTCTATTCATAAAAAAAAAAAAAAAAAAAAAAGTAAAAGAAAAAAGAGAATACTTATGTGGTCAAGTCACATTCTTTGTTTCAAAGTTTTTATATGCAACTTGGGGTGAGCATTTTACTTGTAATTCATAAAGAAAAATGATCAGTGTAGCAGTGGCTCCTAAAGCACATGAGTACATTCCAGGTGATACGTAAGTAGCCATTTAAGATATCATAGGAAAGGAGAGACACACCCTTAATAGCCGGAGGAAAGAGTGCACGCACATGATCAACAGCTGGACTTGATTAAAAGGAAATACCAGGTTAGGCTCTATGGTGCGTTCTTCCATAGTTACATGACGACACAAACGAGAAATGTTACATTTCTCACAGCCTCTTGCCTAGTGATCTCAATGCTGCCCCATATCCACTCCTGCGAATCAACTGCCTCTTCTCCCTTTCTTCTACAGCCTTTCAGTATTCTTCTCATTTTACAAAATCATTTTTAAAAAGGACATGACGAGAAAAATAAAGCAAGTGTAAACAAAGGTCAGTTAACTTACAAGCCTAGATTCTTTCTCACTTTCACAAGCACCATAAAATACAAACTGAAGTTTCCTCATCAATAATTAAGTAAAAGTTACAAATGTCACAAATACTACTTTAAATAGATTAAATTGTGCTGAGACAGTAGAATTTCTGCCTTCTGATTGAAACTTAAAATGCAATACAGGTAGCAGATGACAAATGTAACACATCTTTCTTCTTTAAAGTAAGCTGTGTAATACAGCAGAAGGCTAGTACAGACTGTAGTACTATGGAAACAACATGGTTTTATTGACTGTGAGCTAAAGAGTTACATTAAATACCCACAATTCCTTGTGAAAACCTCTTTGTTTCTCTGCTTGTCAGCATCTGCATTTTACAGCTGCCTCCTTCAATATGGACCCTGTCTTGCGGAAGTTCAGGAACTTAAAACATTAACATCCAGGAGCGTAAAAAAAAATCACAGCATTAATAACTTACACAGATGAAAGTAAAACAGTCACAGCATTCTTGACTATAAGCTGAACAGAAAATAAATTGAAAGAATGGAGATTACTATTTACAGAATATAAGAATAAAAATATTTCTTTCAGTATGGCAAAAGCATTGACACCTGCAAAATTCTGTAAGCCAAAAAAGGCAGATGGGTATCATTTACCAAAAGGTTAAAATCCCAGGAAATTGTTTCTCAATCATTTATCCTCTTCTCTTAATATTAAACACTACGGTTTTTTCCAAGATAAATGCTGAACCCAATGCAAAATTCCCAGCAGTGTTCTATTTCTTTCTCTCATTTAATCAATGGGATTCCTTTTCTTCCTCATCCATAGCACAACATAATGGCAGAAGTAGCTTCTCTCCTCCTGATCTTTTTAAGTATTCCTCACTTCAAGGCAGCTCCAGCTATTCCCCCAAAACCCCTGACTCTGCCGGTTAACAATATGAGCTCTCTTAGCATCATCACTTTTTTCCCTTGATCAGACCAGCTAAGTATGGGGGAGCATCCAGAGTCTAGATAAGTGCTGTCCAACAGTGGAAATATTCTACATCTGAGCTAACTAACACACTAGCACTAGTCACAGGTGGCTATAGAGCACTTGACGTGGCTAGTGTGACTGAGGAAGGGTTTTCTTTAATTGCATTTAATTGTAATTAACTTGAATTTAAATTTAAATAGCTACCATGACTAGTAGCTACCATATTCAACAGTGCAGATCTAGATCAAGAGGGCTTTTATTGTACCAGAAATAATTTACTTTATCTTGCAGATGAAGTGGAGACTAAAAGCTTTCTCTAGCTGTTGGTGGGAGAATGATTTTGGGGGTTGGAAAAGAAAAAGAATGCTGAAAGTCTGAAAAGTGCTCATTGGATTCGGCAATTAGGAGATCACTGATAAATTTCAATTGAGCAGTGACAGTAGTGGGGACGGAAATCTAGACTGGAAGTGGAGACTGCAAATACAGACCATTCTTTCAAGAAGCCTGGCTCTGAAGAAAGAAAAGAAGTCAGAACAAACATTACGGAGAACCTGTCAGGTACCAGAATTTGAAATAAGGACCTTCACATTGATCACTCCATTTAACTTTACAATCCTCAAAACAAACTTGTGGTAAACTTTGTCTCCATTTTATAGAAATGAAGCTTCAGAGGAGCTAAGTGATTTGCTTAGGGACAACATGGTAGGGCTGAGATTATAAAACTAGGTCCTTCTTCATTACAAAATTCATTCTCTTAAAAGTCAAGTAGAATCAGGAAGAGAAATGCAGTACTACAGCGGTAAAGAATTTGTAGAAAGATTAAAGATATAAGAGAGTGAGAGTATAATTGATGGGGCAAGGCCCATAGAAGATAAGTAAAAATGAGACTCAGAGTCCAGGCAAGAGACATTAATTAACCTTGGACAAGAAGAGGAAAATCACTTCCTCTGAGATGGAAAGACAGAAGTCGAATAAGTGTGAAAGTAGATATGTTTATAGTATAAGGGATGACAGGAAATGATGAAATTAAAAGTCAATGATCTCTATTTCCCCGTAAAGCAGAAGGCAAGACCTTGTGTGAGAGGACAAGGGTAAAAAGAATTTAAAGGTGATGGTTTGACCAAGCCACTATGGGAAACAAGGGAGGAATGCACCTCAGAGCAGAAAAACCACTTCCCTTTTATCATCAGTCCTTGGATCCTGATGTTTAGCTAAAAATGCTGGGTACCTGAGACATTAAATGCATGTAAACTGCTTTCTTACATGAGATCAAAATTCTTTTGATAGTTATACAATTTTCAGCTAACACTTTTTCATAAATAATACAAAGGGACAAAGCTTCACTTTCCTTTAGATTTATCACAAATTAGCGGAAACTGAATGTTTTTAAGTCTCTGGCTGACGCAAATGGATCCAAGCACTCGACTACTGGCTAAAAGGCAGTTCTAACCCTCTGATACTGATACAAAATATCTGCTTATGCAGTGAATTACCAGGATCAATGAACTCTTGTAAAATAATTAGAAATCAATATTTTTTATTTCAATTAAAAAACATTTATATAAAGTTACCAGCAACCTCCAGATCCACTTAAACTAAACCCTCTACTTTCAGAAATTGACAGTCACAATACATTTTAAGTACCCTGATCATGCTCATGACCCAATTATGAGGTATAATATGGCTTCCAGGATGACAAACCTCTTGTTTTTTTCTGCATCATCAACACTTTTCTCAAACTCCTTTGCTTCTTTGCTTGTTCCTTGCCTTCTCCCTGACCTCAGAATGGTGGAGCACCTCCAGTCTTTTTCTTCTCTTTTCTGTCTACCTCCCCTTAATAACTCCATCCGGTATCATGGTTTTAAATACAAATTTATATCTCCATCTCAGACCTCTCTCCCAAACTCCAGACTTACATATTTAACTGCCTGTTCAACATCTCACTTGGATGTCTTTTAGACATCTCAAAAGCTCAACATGTCCAAAACAAACTCCTGATCTTCTTCCCAATCCAGCTCCCACAACTTTGTCCATCTCAGTCCATGGCAACTCTATCCTTCCAGCTGCTCAGGCAAAACATCATGAAATCATCCTTGACTCCTCCAAACTGTCAAAAACAAAAACAAAACCTGTTGCTACTACTTCAAATTATATCCAGAATCTGACTACTGCTCACTACCTCCATACTGCCATCATCTCTCACATGGATTACTGCAAAGGCCCCCAGACAGCTCTCTGTGCTTTTATCCTTGCCCTCCACAGTCCAGTCTCAACCACAGCAGCCAGAGTCATTTCAAAAGTCAGATCACTTCACTTCTCTGCTCAAAATCCTCTAATGGTTGCATAAATTGTGAGTAAAAGCCAGTCTTTACAATGGTTTACAATAATCTACATGATCTTGTCCCTATTACTTCTCTACTCATGTTCTATTACTTTCCCCTACTCTAACTCCACTCCAGCCATATGAAACCCCTTCAAGTGTGTCAGGTACTCTTCTGTCTAAGAACCTTTGCTTTAGCTGTTCCCTCTGTCTAGAGTGCTCTTAGCCAGATATCATCATAGTTAACTTCCTCACTTCCTTTAACTCTTTACTCGGTAATTACCTTCTGCATAAAACCTTCCTTAACCCCAACCCTTCCCAATACCATTACCTTTACTTTTTTTTTCCCCACAGCACTTTTTTCTCCACAATACTTTTCATCTTCTAATGTACCATATATTTACTCTGATCATCTTTTATTTCTATCTTGTCTCACTAGAAAACTCCATCTCACTTGAAGGTAACTTTTTCTTTTGGTTCTCAGATGTATCTCAAGAGCCTACAACAGTATCTCGCATACAGTACATAGTCAGTTAATATACATAGAATGAAAGAACCAAACCACATATGCCAGTGAACTGTCAGTGGCCAAGGATCTTGGCATTAGTAAGAGCCATGAGGTGCTATTCTTTTTTGTTCAATCTAGACTAATAGATTATAAAACGTACTAGCCCTGCCAATGATGGCTCTGGCTATTGTTCCTAAGACAATAAAAACATGAGTTTAATCCAGAAGGGACCATACCCCTGCAGAGGAGTATGGTCCCTTCCGGACTAAATTCACATAAACTTGAGAGTATACAAGTTTACGTGAATAAAATTGAGAACATGCTCATTGTTTGCAGCTATAGCCAAGTTGAGAAGAATTATAACTTAAAAAAGAAGAACTAATGTTCAAAGTGATTTTGATGAATTTGTAAAAGTCTACTTAAAAAATAATACAAACCTTGATAGGTGTAAATATTCTTAATTTTAAAAATAAAAGGTTTACTTCAAATCTTACAATTTTAAGTAAGATTCACAAAGAACTATGCTGTCTACAAACTGTTTTCATAAAAACTCTTATGTTCTCATTCATTCACTGATACATCAATCCAGTGAGAGATGTATTATCATCGACCTTATTTTATAGATATGGTAACTGAGATTAACGGAAGTTAGAAGAATTTTTCAAGGAGATTCAGCTAGTACGTAGAGATTCCTGGATTCAAATACAGGTTCAAGAACTTTTTTTTTTTTTTAACTTTTTGTTTTGGAATAATTGTAGACTCACAGAAAGCTGAAAAACAGTATGGAAGTCCCATGTACTCTCCATTCAATGTCCTCCATTGGTTACACTTACGTTAGTACAATATCAAAACCAAGAACTGACATTGATCCATGTACTTTTTATTAATAGTGCTGGGAATCACAATGGACTACAAATAACATGACTCAAAGATTTTTTTTAACTCAAGAGAAGATAATTTATATATCTGAGTGAAGAAGCAATTTCTAGGTATACACTATTTTGCTCTGACAATTATGGGAGTATTACATTCCACTGGACATTTATATTTTATAAGTTTATATATTTGTATTACTAAAATATATAGAGAGAGATGAAAAGCATTCAATATATGAGTAAAAGATGGTAAAGTAAAAGTTGATCTGCTACACTTTTCTTCATTTATGTGAGCAGTTATTATGATGATACTGACCAGTCACAAAGACATCTCTGCTCTGGATAGTCCACAAAAGCTACTCTTGAATCTCACTTATAACCATCCTTAAATTTGAAACCCAGTAGATTTCTTTTTCCCTCCTTCCTTCTGTCTTCACCACAGTAATGTTTACAATCAACTGTTTCATTCTTATGGAAACTTTTTCCTTCATTAGCTTTCAGGACACTATATTCCCTTGATTCTCCATTGTCTTTTTTGTTGTCTATAACCTATTACCTTTCATCAAAAACCTCAGACTTCTTTCTTAGTGCACAAGTAAGAACTGCAGTCCCATCTGGGACACATCAGTTTTCTCAGGTCAAAAATCTTACTGATCAATTGTCTGGGCAACTTGGAGTAACTATCCACCATTCTAAGGTCTCCTCTACATTTCTTAGAATCCCTTTCCCTGTACAGATATGAGTTAGATTTTCCCATGAGAGGAACTTATGTGAGGTCTGCAAAGAGCAGAAGCCATTATTCTTTGGAGATTGCTAGAGGCAGAGAGAGGTAGATATTAGACTCTCAGCAGCCTCTGGAAGAGTGCTCAAGAATCACCGGCTTTACTGCTACAGCCAAAAATACATGGCAGAAGCTTTGTCAAAGACACTTGATAATTACAGCACTTTCCCAATCAGCTTTTGAGAATCCTGATGTTGTCTTCTCTGTCAGCTTCCCTGACCTTCCAGGTGTAGCTTCCCTGACTTTCTAAGACAACTTCCCGGACCTTCACTCCCCAACTCTTCCAATATCTGTGTAAGCCCTAATTACCATAATTCCTAGATCAAACCTCTTATTCCCAAAATATTTTAAATGCCTCTATTTTCTTTATCAACCCCAGATTGATAACAATCATGTACATAAAGGTAGATGTTTATACATTCATCCAATATCCTGGAAAGATACAAAAGAGTCTAGCAATGGCAGTTGCCTTTGGAGACGGCAAGTGGATGGCTAGAGGACGGGAATGAAAGGAAAACTTACATTTTACTGTTTACCTTTTTGTACCTTCTTGAATTCTATACTATGAGCACACATCATATATTAAAAAATGAAGTATTCAGGCTAGGGTCTGGGGACCATGGTTTCGGGGGACAGCTAGGTCAATTGGCATAACAAAGTTTATTAAGAAAATGTTCTGCATCCCAATTTGGTGAGTGGTGTCTGGAGTCTTAAAAGCTTGCGTGCAGCCATCTAAGATGCATCAATTGGTCCCAACTCACCTGGAGCCAAAGAGAATGAAGAACATCAAAGACACAAGAAAAATATTAGCCCAAGAGACAAAAGGGCCACATAAACCAGAGACTCCATCAGCCTGTGACCAGAAGAACTAGAAATGGTGCCAGGCTACCACCAATGACTGCCCTAATGGGAAACACAACAGAGTCCCTGACAGAGCAAGAGAAAAGTGTGGTGCAGAACTCAAATTCACAGAAGAAGATCAGAATTAATGGTCTGAGACTGAAGGAACCCTCGAAGACATGGCTCCCGGACGCTCTATTAACCCAGAACTAAAACCATTCCCAAAGTCAACTCTTCAACCAAAGATTAGACTGGACTATAAAACATAAAATAATACTCGTGAAGCTTGTGCTTCTTAGATCAAGCAGATACAGAAGACTAAATAGGCAGCTCCTGTCATGAGGTGGCATAAGAAGTCAGAAAGAGACAGGAGCTGGTTGGATGGACATGGGAAACCTGGGGTAGAAAGGGGGAGTGTGCTGTCACATTATAGGGATTACAACTAGTGACACATAACAATATGTGTATAAATTTTTGTATGAGAAATTAATTTGAGCTGTTAACTTTCACCTAGAGTACAATAGAAAAAATAAATTAAAAAATGTTGAAATACTAACCACCCCCAAAAAAAAGAATGAATGAGAACGCATGTTCCAAGGCCTTCATTAGTAAAATGATTATGCAGAAAAAAAAAACAAAATTAAGTATTCAAAAGTTATATACTCACATGTTGTTGTTAGCTGCCATCGAGTTAACTCCAACTCAGGGCAACCATATGTACAACAGAACAAAATATGGACTGGTCCTGCATCATCCTCACAATCACCAGTGTGTTCGAGTCCATCGTTGCAGACTCTGTAGCAATGCATCTCGCTGAGTCTCCCACACCCTCACTGGCCCTCTACTTCACCAAACATTATGTCTTCCTTTAGCAACTGATCCCTCCTGATGATGTGTCCAAGGCAAACGAGTTGGACAATGTTTTGTTGTGATACATAAGGTTTTCATTGGCTAACTGTCAGAAGGAGATCACCAGGTTTTTCATCCTTGTCTGTCTTAGTCTGGAAGTTCCACTGAAACCTGTCTACTATGGGTAATCCCGCTATTATTTGAAATACCGGTAGCACAGGTCTCAGCATCAGAGCTGCACACAAGCCATCACAGTACAACAAACTGACAGACGGGTGCTGATACACCCACATAATGTTTTCTTTTATGTCTCTGAGGGTCACATGGACCTGAAGGCTTTATTTTTCTGTCTATGGACATTTACAAGTTTTACTACATCTCAAACCTCTTGTAAGTAACAGTAGACTAGGGAAGGGAAGAATAAGTTCTCAGAAATGAGGTTTTTTGAATGGGGTGAGTGGTTGGGGTCTCATAACAGTGTATGTAAAAATAAAAAAAAATTTTGTATGGGAGACTGACTTGAAATCTAAACTTCATTTAATTATAACAATAAAAAAAAGAAAGAAAGAAATGAGGTTTTTTGCTCACCAGGAAAAAAATCATCTATGGAGCTATTGGCCAAGACATTCTGAGTTTGGAAGAAAAAATTTTCTCATTCATTCACTGGTACATTTAAGAACTACTCATGAAAGATACAAAGATGAAAAAATAAAAAGCCCCCAGTACTATAATCAAGGTCCAGATAAAGTACTATAAGCTGTGATGACAGGCTAACATTGATGTTGGACCTACAACTTTAGAAACAAAACAAATTTTGGAGACCATTTAGTTTCCAGCATTATGTTTTAATTGCTAATAAGCTAATCTTATCTCTCATTCCAAATGAAAACTATAGCTTTTTTTAACCTTATTATTAGATTGATAATTTCAACATTAGAAACATAATTTGGGAATTTCAATAAATTAAGGAATTTTTAATAAGGGATTATATAAA
This sequence comes from Dugong dugon, assembly GCA_030035585.1. Taxonomy (NCBI): domain Eukaryota; kingdom Metazoa; phylum Chordata; class Mammalia; order Sirenia; family Dugongidae; genus Dugong; species Dugong dugon. The sequence continues at coordinate 24,325,862 of CM057476.1, read as the reverse complement.
TTACCACAGTTACTAGACCCTTCAACTTAAATTGTACATTCTGGGGAAAATGCTAAAATGAAGCATTAAAATATTTTTCCTAATTTCCAGTACCAAAGCCATTACTGACTAGTATTATCTCTCTCTCAAAGAATTCAGAATTTCCATACATCTGTCAGTGTTGCTATGATACTGGAAACCATGTCACCAGTATTGCAAATACCAGCAGCATGGAAGAGGTTTCAGCAGAGCTTCTAGACTAAGACAGACTAGAAGGAAAGAACTGGCAACCTACTTTACAAAATTAGTCAGTGAAAACTCTATGGATCAAAACAGAATATTGTCCAATATAGTGCTAGAAGATGAATCCCCTAGGTTGGAAGGCACTCAAAATACACAGTGGCCACAACAATAGACTCGAGCACACCCACAATCATGAAGAGGGTGGAGGACTGGGCAATGTTTCATTTGGTTGTACATGGGGTCACCATGAGTCGGGGCCAACTCAACAGCAACTAACAAAATAACAACATGTGTTGGGGAAATGTGCACTACTTGACTAAGGCAAGGTCACAGAAGCTTCATAGATACATCTAAACTCGCCGAGGGACCAAATTACTGGGCTGAGGGCTGGGGTCCACGGTCTCAGGAGACGTCTAGCTCAATTGGCATAATATAGTTTATAAAGAAAATGTTCTACATCCCACTTTGGTGAGTAGCGTCTGGGGTCTTAAAAGCTTGTGAGCAGCCATCTAAAATATTCCACTGGTCCCACCCCGTCTGGAGCAAGAGAGAATGAAGAAAACCAAAGACACAAGGGGAAGATTAGTCCAAAGGACTAATGAAACACAACTACCACAGCCTCCACCAGACTGAGTTCAGCACAACTAGGTGGTGCCTGGCTACCAACACTGGATGTTCTCACAGAGATCACAATAGAAGGTCCCGGACAGAGCTGGAGAAAAATGTGTAACAAAATCCTAACTCACAAAAAAAAAAACAAAAAAAACAAACCAGACTTACTGCTCTGACAGAGACTGGAGAAAACCTGAGCGTATGGCCCCTGATACCATTTTAACTCAGTACTGAAGTCACCCCTGAAGTTCACCCTTGAGCCAAAGATCAAGACAGGCCCAGATAACAAACAGTAATACATGTAGCTAAACCATGTATATGAGACTACATGGGCACACCAACCCAGGGCAAGGACAAGAAGGAAGGAGGGGACAAGAAAGCTGGAGAATGGAAATGAGGAGCCCAAGGTCGAGAAGGGGAGAGTGTTAACATGTCGTGGTTGGCAACCAATGTCACAAAACAATACGTGTATTGTTTGATGAGAAAATAATTTGCTCTGTAAACTTTCATCTAAAGCACAATTAAAAAAAATAATAAATTATAAAATGAAGCCCTCTGAGATCTGGAAGAAAACTGCCATAAAGTGAGAATTACTGAGCAGCAAGTCATTGTTAGGGTTGTAAGCGTATCTTATCCATCAGTACTTTAAGGCTGAAACAAAGGTTGAGACTCACTGCCATAATATATTTAAAGTAGGATTTAATTTATAAAAATCTCAATTGATTCATAACTTTTAGGAAAGAACCCATAATATTATAGTATATAGCACAGTATAATACAGTTTAAAGTGAGGTACCCCTGTGTATGTAACAAGTATCATTACACTCTAAGTACTTAAGTAGATAGGATCCTCTTTTTTGGGGCGGGGGAGACTCTTAAGCACAAGATAACACAATACTATAGGAAAAGGAAAGTTAAAAGATCTGTTGAAATCTTCACTATATCTGCTCAATAAGAAGAGAAGTTCCTGCCAAGTTTTATCAAGCCACTAATCACTAACAGACTTGTTCTGCTTTTTAGCATGCCTAAGTTAACAATCTTCTTGGTATACTACTGCCTCCTGGGGGTTAGAGTGAATTACTACTCTCCTGAAAGAAACAAAATGTAGATATTATTTTCTACTGACAATACAATGCAAAAAGTCCGTGTCAAATAACAAGTAGGGCTTTCCTAAATAATCTCTTTGGAGAAAAAAAACATTGTGATCTTTATTTCTAGCTGAATAATCGGGAACTAAGTACATAATAAAACTTAATTATAGAACCTGTTATCATCAAGTCGATCCTTAATTATAGAAAGTGGTTGTTAACATGATTAAGAACAGCAAGGCTTACGTAGCATTTTGCATTTTCAAAGCACTTAACCAACATTAAATGATCAATCTTTACAACATTCTTGAGGTCAATATCACCACTATCCTTTTACAGAAAAGTAAATTGCAAGGTTAAGTGAAGTACTAGAAATTCAAGAACTAGTCAGTAACTAATAAGCAAAGTGCCTCAAAAGATGTTTAATGCAAAATATGAAGCACTAACACATTTACTCATCTCTAATACCCTACCTCGAGGAGAAATTAATTACTCTATCTAGGGTGCCAAAGTGTTTTCTATTTTCCTTTATTATAAGACTTACCACTTATGTACTATAGTTATTGAATTTTCAGTCTCCCAAGCTAAGCTCTGTACCTCCACAGCACTCTGTACAATGTCTCACACATAGTAAGACACAGCAGTGAATCACTCTAGTCATTTGTTCAACAAACTATTCAACTGCTACCTGCCAGGCACTGTTCTAGACACAGGGGATACAGTAGTGAAAAAGAATGCAAGCTCCCTGCTCTCATGGAGCATACATTCTAGGGGGTAAAAGTAGTGACCAAAAAAAGTAGAAAAAAACTATCAGGTAGTAAGAAAAGCTATAAAGAAAATTAAAATAGAGCAATGTGACTACCATTGTCTAAATGATTACTTTAGATTAGGCAGTAATATTCAAGCTGATATCTGAATACAAGAAAATAGCTAGCCTTAATTATATGAAGGAAAGACAATTCCAGGTGGCAAGTGCAAAAGGCCCAAGAGGGGGAAGAAGTACAAATATTCATGGAACAGAAGAAAAGACTGTGGTTAGAGTATAGTGGGCCAAGGAGCAAATGATAAAAGATGAGATCAGAGAGATGTGCAGAGGCTAGAACAGAGCCTTCTTGGGCCACAATGAAGAATTTTACTCTAAGTGAGATGGGAAGCTATTTAAAGCTCTATAATATGTGTTTGCTGATCTGAATTGCTGTATATTTTCCTAGTAGGTAGCACTAAGCAGAAAATTAATACTAAGAACAGAAAATTACTATGGTATCGGTTAGGGGGCCTTTCTATTTTAATAAATTAGTTTTTAGTGAAAAGTTATTGTATAATTAAATCTTCAGACTATAAAACAGCAGTGTCTACTAACATTTTAATAGAAGTTAGAATAATGAGATTTTGACAGTCATTATTGGACGAAATTGAAGAGCTCCTGCATAAGCCACTGTACATTATAGATGACTACAGTAGGATCTTATGCTAATCACTTATTAATTTTGCAAAGCCTAAGATATCTCCAAAGAGCTCATGGTGAGTGCCAGACAGACATCTGGAGAGGAGGTTCCTGAGTCAAAGTATGAAAGTGTGATTTAATATATAAAGCTCTTTCTCTTACCAGAGAAATCAGAATGGAAAAAATAATATACATTTAGGAGAGAAAATTTCTGACCACATTAACTGAACAAAATATGAAACTGCCTAAAAATTAAGGTCAGGTTCATATTTCACCTGAGATGATACAGGCACTGCAGAAGCCTCAAGGCCAACACCAAGCCATCACACCAAGACTCAGTCAATCTCACAATTACTGCAGAGAAAACATTAACATTTGTTCATTCTAGGTGGCAGGTTCCTAAATGTTTGTTACATTAAACTTTGTATGTTTCCTACTCATTTGATGTTTTAAAAACAAGGAGCTCTGCTGTAAATGAAACCTTTGCTAGGTACTCTGAAGGATATACAATAACTCCTACTGGTAATTCAACTGTTCATCTTCCCAAAAATGTTCTATATGTCTTCTTCACTCCTTTTTTAACTTTAATAATATTATGACATTGAAATCATATCCAGAGCCCTACAAAAGAAACTATGTACACAAGCATTCGAGTAGGGTTTTTTTTTGTTTATTTTTGTTTAAAAACAATTTCATCCCTGTTTCTTAAACCAAAATGTAGTTAATGGAAGGCGCTAAGAATTGCCTCCAATACGTAGGCAGGAACACAAAAGAAGTGACTGAGAAATATACTGTAAAACACACGACTCTATTTCCAATACTCCATGAACACCACCAAAATGATTATAGAGAAGCAGGGTGATTGGCAACCAGCAGTATGGCAACTAATCAATATGATATGATCTATTTATATGGAAAAACACCAAGTACATAGGGAGAACAAACATTGGTGTCATGGATTGAATTATGTCCCCCAAAAAATGTGTGTATCAGTTTGTCTGGGCTGTGATTCCCAGCATTGTGTGGTTGTCCTCTATTTTGTGATTGTAATTTTATGTTAAAGAGGATTAGGGTGGGATTGTAACACCCTTGCTAAGGTCACATCCCTGATGCAATGTAAAGGGAGTTTCCCTGGGGTGTGACCTGCTCCACCTTTTATCTCTCAAGAGATAAAAGGAAAGGGAAGCAAGGAGAGAGTGGGGGACCTCATACCACCAAGAAAGCAGTGCCAGGAACAGAGCGTCCTTTGGACCTGGGGTCCCTGCGAAGAGAAGCTCCTAGTCTGGGGGAAGATTGATGAGAAGGCTGATAAAGAGAGAAAGCCTTCCCCTGGAGCTGATGCCCTGAGGACTTTTAGCCTACTTTACTGTGAAGAAATAAATTCCTCTTTGTCAAAGCCATCCACTTGTGGTATTTCTGTTGTAGCAGCACTAGATGACTAAGACACAAGGCATTCTCAAATTCTGAACCTTTGGTAACTATAACCATCTTTTTAATACCATCTCCATCCTACTGCTTTATTATGACACTACTTGCCAAATGTCTATGATTAGTTTGGCACAATTGCTCATGAACCTGCACGAAGGCTGATCTAACTCTAATGGAATCCAAAAATCAGTCAAAAGTAATTCAGTCCATGAAGAGTCCAGTTAAGTGGAGGCCCTAGTTCCATGTCAATCAGATGAAGGCTCTAGATTAAGATTTTAATATGCTCAAAAGTACCATGAGGTCTCTACTCAGTTAAATACTGATCTAAAGGTAAGAAGTCATTTGTTCCCTAGGTATCTCTGGAACCAGACTAACCTTAGAAATAGCAAATTGACAATCACTGAACTAATTTTAACTCTCTTCCAGTCAATAACAAAATACAGGTGATTAGCTATGATTTTTCCATTCTTCCTTTCAACAAATATTTATGGAAAGTCCACAATGTTCCAGGTACTTACTAGCTTGATTGCCCAGTATAGTTTACGACTGTCATAGAACCTTCATATAAAAATAATAGTATAATTAAATATTCCTTCTTAGCCTTTTTAAAAATAATCTATGTTCAAGGATATGTACTTCAATCAATGTATTAATTAACTATAATTAAGACTGATGTAGAGTATGAAAGTAGACATATAGGGAATGGAAGCAGGGGAACACTTAACATTCATTCGAACTATACAGTCTAAAAAATGTTATAAGATTCTTACAATAATTAGACTGTTAATATATATTTAATACTTACCATTATGCACTTGAAAATTCACAATCTCTTAAAAGAAAAAAACATACACCAACACAACCCTTCATCTACACAAGACTACTAAAAACATCTACTATAAAACAGCCTTAACTATAAGTTAAACACAAGAGGGCGCACAAGTTTGGGAAATTGTTCATAAAACCAAAGGCAAGTTGCATTTTATGTAACAATTTGCAGTTGTTACTACATGATTATATCAGTTTATACAGGATTCTTCCTTTATTCACTTAAGGCCAACTGCACTGAAAATATTTCCTTTTCTCAACATATTTTCCAGAATTCAAACCACTGTTTCTCTGATAACCTAAATTCCTAGTCTAAATTGCCTTTAAATCTAAATGTATTATTGTTTTATCATTAAGGAAAATTATGACTTTTAATCAGAATGGTATACCTTCTGATTGGTATAGATTTAAGACATATAGTCTACCTTCTCCTTGGAAAACCTAATATTCAGAAGCTAGCTAGTTCTTAAAATGTTTACTTTAAAGGATCATTAAAAGTTATCCATTGAGAGGCGAAGATAACATGATGCCCTAGAAAGATGCATCATGCCGTCCCTCTGCAGCAAAGACCCAATAAACTAAGTAAAACAAATACAAACATCAATCCTGGGATATTAAGCATGAAATAAAGGCATAAAGACTTAGATCAAATAATAAACAGAATAAGAGAGTGAAGGAAAACAGAGAACAAGGAAACATACAGAGTGGAGGTCCCCTACCAACTCAGACAGCACAGGGTCGCCATCTTGGAGCACAGCCAACAACAACCCCAGACAGGGGGTACGGGAAGGTAACTTTATGGAGTCCCCACCAGGAGACAGAGGAGCCGACTTGTATGCCACCCCTCCCCTTCCTGTTGGCCCTCTTCATGCCACCGTGGCTACAGCATCCCTGACTCAGGTCTGGCACTGCACCAAGCCCACACTGTCCCTCCCCTCCCACCACTTGACCACCTGCTGAATAAAGGGAACCAAGCTGATACAACTCCCTGTCTGACACTCCCACCTATCTGGTAAGGGGCTGTGAATGCTCCCATACTGCTGGACCAACATCAGGAGGCAGACAGCACCTACCAGGTCAGCCTTCAGCCACCTCACCAAACCAGTGTACAGCAAAGCAGACTCGACCTGCCTGCTGCTGCCGAGCCACCTGGACAAGGTGATGAAAGCTATTGTGCCCACAGATGAGTAAGCAGCAAAGCACACTTGGTCCACCCGCCCTGATATATAAAAACAAAACAAAGAAGCAGGACAAAACAAATGAACACACAAACAACAAATACAGAAAATAATGTCTTAATGTCTCTGAGACAGCATACAATATCAAAATGTATAAAAAAGCAGGACAAGATGACTCTAGCAAGTGACCAAAATAAAGAATCAGATGACCTTCCAACAGAAGAAAAGGAAGTAGAACTACCTAATATGGAATTCAAAAGGCTAGTATTTAGGGCCCTCCAAGAGATTAGGGAAGAGATCAAGGAAAACACACATAAGACCAAGGAAAAAATAGACAAAATCATGGAAAACACAGACAAAACCAACAAAAACATAGCCAAATTAAAAAAAAAAACAGACAAAGCAACAGAAGAATTCAGGAAAGTAATATAAGAACAAAACATCAAAATACATACATAATTAGAAATCATACAAATACAGTAGCCAGAAATCCAAAAGTTAAACAAGGAACTTTCAGAAATGGACAACTCAAAAGAAGGTTTTAGGAGCAAATTTGAAACAATTGAAGACAGAATCATCAAGAATGAAGACAAATTCCTGGATGCCACTTTGTTTGACAAAAAATCAGTGAAAAGAAGGAAGAAAACATAAGAATTTTGTGGGACAAAATTAGGAGAAAAATTTACATGTGATCAGAGCTCCAGAATGGGGAGAAATAGAAAAACACCGAGAAAATTGTTGAAGGTTTCCTGGCAGAAAACTGCAAATATCATGAAAGACAAAAAGTGATCATCCAAGAAGCTCAACAAATCCCAGATAGTATAGATCCCAAAAGAAAGTCACCACAACATATAATCACACTTGCCAAAACCAAAGACAAAGAAAGAATCCTGAAAGCAGTCAGAGAAAAACAAGCAGTGATTTACAAAGGGGAAACAATAAAACTAAGCTCTGATTACTTGGAAGAAACTATGCAGGCAAAAGGCAATGGGATGACATATATAAAACCTTAAATGAAGAAAACTGCCAACCAAGAATAATATATCCTGCAAAACTCTCAAATACGATGGTAAAAATTAGCACGTTTCCAGATAAACAGAAAAGAAGAGAATTCGTAAAAACTAAACCAAAATTACAAGAAATATTAGAGGGAGTCCTTCAGTTAGTAAACCAACAACATCAGACAACAACTGGAGTTTAGGACACAGGATAACATCAGCCAGATACCAACCTAGGTAAAGAACTCTCAATAATAAAGCAAAAAGATTTAAAACAGGGAAACAAAGATGTCAGTCTGTAAATAACAACAATGTCAAAACAATAAAAAGGGAATAAACGGTACAAGTATAGAACTTACAAATGGAGAGGAAGTCAAGACGATATCAAGTAATAAAAGACTGGTTCAAACTTAGGAACATAAATTTCAAGGTAACCACAAAGAAAGCCGAAAATGGATGTCAGAAGAGACTGAAATTTGTTCTTGAACATAGAGTAGCTAAAGCTAATGGAAGAAATGATGACATAAAAGAGCTGAGCAGAAGATTTCAAAGGGCAGCTCTAGAAGATAAAGTAAAATATTATAATGAAATATACAAAAACCTAGAGTTAGAAAACCAAAAGAGAAGAAAATGCTCAGCATTTCTCAAGATGAAAGAACTAAAGAAAAAATTAGAGGCTCGAGTTGCAATTCTGAAGGATTATATGGGCAAAATATTGAATGACGCAGAAAGCATCAAAAGCAGATGGAAGGAATACACAGAATCACTGTACCAAAAAGAACTGGTCGATGTTCAACCATTTCAGTTGGTAGCATATGATCAAGAACCAATGGTATTAAAGTAAGAAGTCCAAGCTGCACCGCAAGCATTGGCCCTAAACAAAGCTCCAGGAATTGCTGGAATACCAACCGAGATGTTTCAACAAACAGATGAAGCGCTGGAGGTGCTCACTCGTCTATGCCAAGAAATCTGGAAGACAGCTACCTGGCCAGCCAACTGGAAGAGATGCGTATTTGTGGCCATTTCAAAGAAAGGTGATCCAACAGAATGCAGAAATCCAGTTTTGCCAACACAGTTTGTTAAAAAGACTGTCTTTTCCCCATTTAATGGACTTTGGGCTTTTGTCAAAGATCAGGTGACCACAGATGGACAGATTTATGTGTGGGTTCTCAGTTCTGCTCCACTGGTCTACGCGTCTGTCACTGTACCAGTACCAGGCTGTTTTGAGTACTGTGGCTGGCTATACAGTAGGCCTGTGTGCATGCTTTAAAAATAAATGTGTAAATAAATACCTAAAAAAAGAAAAGAATCATTTCCATCTGGAGCTTATTGTATGCCAGTTCCAATAGGACATGCTGGTAGAGATGCTCATGAGAAAAAGCTTGCTGACACCTGCTTTAGACCAGTAATTCACAAAGTTCACTGAGCATCAAAATCCCCTGGAGAGCTTTTTAAATGAGACCCAGGTTCGATCCTGGCCAATTCACTTCATGTACAACCACCACCTATCTGTCAGCGGAGGTTTGTGTGTTGCTATGATGCTGAACAAGTTTCAGTGGAGCTTCCAAACTAAGACAAACTATGAAGAAAGTCCTGGTAATCTACTTCCAAGAGTAAAGCCAACTACTGTCAGCTAACATTAACAACATCAGAGAAGAGAAGCAGAGAAGAAAACTTGATCATAGATAGACAGATTTCTGTCAGTCCATCCTTCCTAAGAAGGTGGTGGGGTAAGGTAGAAGTTTCCACTGGTGCTCAACCTTTAAATTAAAGAGGTCAAGAAAGAGGCTTCACCAGCAGAGGGCTGAGTTTGGGTAACTGTAATTATTACTTAATGTTATGTTGCATAGAAAATAAAAAGACTTTTTTATTTAAGGGTTCTGAATCTCTGATTTATTAGACAGCACAGAAACAACAGGTGAGACTATGTTATAAAAAGAGCTCAAGCTTCTCAGAAACAGCATTGGGCTTGTTAAGGGGGAAAAACAATTCTTCAGACTACTGCACAAGAACACAAAGACTCCTGATCCTAAACTAAGTTAAGTATTAAATGGTACACAGACAAGTTTCTTTTAAGACAGAAAGCAGAGGAATCCATAAACTAAATAACGTGGTAGAGTCACCGATGTCCAAAGTACGGAAGACCAAGTTGGATTTTCTTATAGATTTTAGAGATTAGACATTTGTGGGATACGTCATAGCCAAATTTTTTTCCCCAGTCTGTAGGTCCTCTTTTTACTCTTTTGGTGAAGTCTTTTGATGAGTGTGTTTAATATTTAGAAGATCCCAGTTATCTAACTTTATCTTTTGGTGTTTACATATTGTTCGTTACGGTTTGTATCCTATTTATACTGTGTATTAGGGCCTCTATTTTTCCTTCCATTATCTTTATTGTTTTTGGTTTTATATTGAGGTCTCTGATCCATTTTGAGTTAGTTTTTGTGTATGGTGTGAGGTATGGGTCTTGTTTCAATTTTTTACATATCACATGCAAGTAAAATTTTGCTGAAGATCATTCAAAAGCGGTTGCAGCAGTACATTGACAGGGAACTGCCAGAAATTCAAACAGGATTCAGAAAGGATGTGGAATGAAGGATATCACTGCTGATGTCACAGGGATCTTGGCTGAAAGCAAAGAATACCAGAAAGATGTTTACCTGTGTTTTATTGACTATGCAAAGGCATTCAACTGTGTGGATCATAACAAATTATGGATAACATTGGGAAGAATGGGAATTCCAGAACACTTACTTGTGCTCTTAGACCAAGAGACAGTAGTTTGAACAGAGTAATGGGACACTGCATGGTTTAAAATCAAGAAAGGTGTGTGTAAGAAAGACCAGACTTACTGGCCCAACAGAGACTGGAGAAACCCTGAAAGTATGGCCCCCGGACACCCTTTTAGCTCAGTAATGAAGTCGCTCCTGAGGTTCACCATTCAGCCGAAGATTAGACAGCCCCATAAAACAAAACGAGACTAATGGGGCACAACAGTCCAGAGACAAGGACCAGAAGGCAGGAGGGAACAGGAAAACTTGTAATAGGGAACCCAAGGTTGAGAAGGGACAGTGTTGACATGTCATGGGGCTGTTAACCATTGCCATAAAACAATATGTGTACTGTTTAATGAGAAACTCTTTGTTCTGTAAACCTTCATCTAAAGCACAAAAAAAAATTTTTTTAAAAAAAGGAAAGATGTGTGTGAGGGTTGTAGCCTTTCACCATATTTATTCAATCTGTATGCTGAGCAAATAATCCAAGAAGCTAGACTATATAAAGAACAAGGCATCAAGACTGGTGGAAGACACATTAACAACCTGCAATATGCAGATGACACAATCTTGCTTTCTGAAAGCTATGAGGACTTGAAGCAGTTACTGATGAAGATCAAAGACTACAGCCTTTAGTATGGATTACACCTCAACATAAAGAAAACAAAAATCCTCACAACTGGACCAATAAGCAATATCACGATAAATGGAGAAAAGATTGAAGTTGTCAAGAAGACAGCAGGCCACTATCTGAGAATCTCTAGTGTGTGAGACAACCAGGCTAAGATTACAGAGCCTACAGGCTAATGCATAATTCAGAATAATTCAGAGCACATTCTGCCTAACCCAAGATTCACAGCAAAGGAGTATACTCTACACACACACACACACACACACACACAGTGCTCCAGGTGTGCACCTCTCTTCAGCTTCCTTGTTGTTGTTAGTTGCCACTGAGTTAATTCCAACTCATGGCAACCTCAAGCATGCAGAGTAGAACTGTACTTCAGAGGGTTTTCTATGGCCCTTATCCTGTCTGTGACACATGAAATTATTCTGAATGCCAACTTTCTCATATTCTCCCTAACTCCTACACGGAAGATGCACCTGGCATGAGGACGCATGGGAGACACAGACACAAAAATACAGTGAAACCTGTGAAGCTGAACTCGATGGAACTGCCTTGTTTTTCTGGGTCTCACAAGCTTTCTGCCTTAGAAAGGGTGCAGTCTTATCAATTTTCTCTTGCTCATTTTAGTGGAAAATATTTGAGTTTTCCTTCTCTGATAGGTTTCTACTTTATACAGGTTCCAGCTTTCACAGATTTTACTGTATTACTTATCTCTTACATATTATCACACTAAAGAAACAAAAGAAAGATGAGCTGGCTTCCAGAATCAAGAGTCAGGCAGCAGTCCCAATTAGTAGCAGTGAGCTGCAGGTTATGTAGAATGAGCAAAGGCACACAGTGCTAAAAAAAATGTATCATTTTAGTAATCAAAGGTCAGGGCATACAGCTAGGAAATGATAATCAAATCCAAAAGCAGTCAAAATCCAGTCAACCAAGTTACTTGTAATATGAGCAGGTGGTACAGACCTGATACTACCCAACTATGTGAACTAGAGACTCTTAATATACCTCTTGCCAGATAATTGATCCTGGACCAGAAAGAAAAGGGTGTTCATAAAGCACACTGCCGAGACAATCAGTGAAATTTGAAAGGTAGGGACGGGACAGCAGTCCACAGTATTGTATCAGTGTTAAAGTCCTGACTGTGATGGCTGTACTGTGGTACAAACAGTTAATGCACTTGGCTGCTAACTGAAAGTTGGAGGTTTGAGTCTACCCAAACGTACCTCAGAAGAAAATCCTGGCAATCTACTACCAAAAAATCAGTCAGAGAAAACTCTATGAAGCACATTTCTTCTCTGACACACGTAAGATTGCCATGAGTTGGAAAAGACTTGATGGAAACTGGCGGTACTGTGGTTATACATTCAAGTGTTCTCATACTGAAGGATTTAGAGGTGATGGGATGCCATGTCTACAACTTATTCTTAAATGGTTCAGAAAGTAACAATAATAGGTAGAGAGAAAATTATAAGTCAAACATGGTAAAATGTTAACAGCTGGGGAATCTAGATGAAGGGTAGCAGTCCCTGCATGATGTAAACAGTTACAGCACTTGGCTGCTAACTGAAAGATTGTCAGTTTGAGTCCACCTCTACGTGCGTCGGAAGAAAGGCTTGGTGATCTACTTCCAAAAAATCAGCCATTGAAAACCCTGGGAAGAACACAGTTCTTCTGCTCTCACACAAATGAGGTTTCCAGGAGTAAGAATTGACTCCATCGCAACTAGATGGTTAGATAGAATATAGAGGAGTCCTTTGTACTAATGTTACAACTTTTCTCTTTTTCACAGGATTTCAAAATTAAAAATTTTTAAATATATAAAAAAATTTTAAATGCTTTGATAATGGAGTGTAGTATATTTCAAAAGAAATGTCTAATAAACACATGAAATTATTTCTAAATAAAAGGTTAAAAAACAAAAATAAAATGCTTTAACAATAGAGTATAATGTTGTTGTTGTGAGGTGCTGTCGCGTCGGTTCTGACTCACAGCAACCCTATGTACAACAGAACAAAACACTGCCCAGTCCTGCACCATCCTCACAACTGTTGTCATGCTTGAGCCCACTGTTGTAGCCACTGTGTCAATCCATCTCGTTGAGGGTCTTCCTCTTCTTCACTGACCCAAAAGTATACTACATCTCAAAAAATTATCTACACTAATAAACACATGAAGCAATTCTAACTTCAGTTCTTAAACGCCTCTTAGGACTTCAGTTAAAAAGAAAAACATTTCCCTTAAACTAGAAGGTATGCCTTCCAGAGAATTCAAAAGAAATTAATAATGTAAACATTCTAGAAAGTTATCTATAGTTACTTTAAAAACGATAATGTAAAAACAATGTTTTTAACATACCTCTTAAAAACTGAAACAGTAAAGCTATCATATTGAAAGATTTAGTCAATCTCCTGTAAGAAAAAAAAATCACTAAAGTTAACAATTAAATTTATACAATGACTTTCAAAGTTGCTATAATAACACAGACAAGAAAACTGTTAACAATTTTGATATTAGTAATACTTCAATTTTCAAAATGATTTATTTTATTTAAGTATATTGGTCATCTACCAATCTAATAATTTACAACTACATTTTGGAAAAAAATATTTATCGGTGTTTCTTGAGGTGCTTTCAAAACTTCTAATTTGAAACGATTTTTTGATACTATTGAAAAATATTTTTATCAAATGACTCTAGAAACCCCAAGATAGTTTCCTCTTTATATTAAGATTAAAAAATGCTAGCAAATTTTTATTACAGGAAACAAGACCAACAGAAAGCTTTAAAAGTTGAGTGTCCTAATAGATTTTAAATAATATCACCACAAAGCACATACCTGTTTTAATCAATGTCATTGTCAAGAATAAGTGTTAAAACAACGCATTTACACTCCCTAGTTATAAATACATACAATCTGGGAGCTAAAAGTGAAACTTGTTACTTATATGTTCATAACTAGGTCATTAGGATTGAACATTTTTTTTAAACAAATTACAAAGAAAAAAACCTGAGGATTTGAATAACCAACATCCAGTCTACTGAGTTTTCTCTACAGCAACACGTCTCTTCTTGCCAGATTTCTTGAATCATTTCCTAAAGACACAGCATCCATCTTAAAGTAGTTGGTTCTATCTCACAAAACCCTGGTTTCCAAGGAGATGCTTTGGACTTGATATTACCTCCATCTGACGTTTATAAGAAAAATTCCTCTCGGTAAAACGTCGTGGTTTTCCTCTTAGATCAACAACAGAAGATAAAAACTAAACATATAAATAAACAATGCCAGTAGCCTTATGGGAGACTCACTTCAAAACCATATAGAAGCTGCCAATCAAATGGTAGCAACTAGAAAATGTACTTTTGTTTGTAGTCTTTTCTTGAATAACAAAGAAACAAAGACGACTTTGTACCTTCTTACATGTACCCAAAACAGACAGAAATCTTTCCACCACCTTTTACCTCATCTCTTAGTATAGATTTTTTCAAATCTTATTTATTTTGTTGTTCAAAACATACACAGCAAAACATACACCAAGTCAGCAGTTTCTACATGTACAATTCAGTGACATTGATTCTATTCTTTGAGTTGTACAACCATTCTCGCCCTCCTTTTCCAAACTGTTCCTTCCCCATTGACATAAATTCATTGTCCCCTAAGGTTCCTGTCTAATATTTGGAGTTACTGTTGTCAATTTGATCCCACATGGACAGATATTGAAAGAGCACAACGTTCAAGGCAGACATTCTTTACTAGGTAAGCTAAATTACTGTTTGGTTTTTAGAAGACTTCAGGGGATATCTTTGGTTTAAGATTTAAAGATTATCTCAGGGCACTAGTTTCATTTCTTGGTATAGATTTTTATCTTCTTTTTAAAACTCAAAAATATAAAATTGGTATAATTAGAATATAAAATATTACATAGCTGTTAAAAGTAATTAGTTAAATAAATTGACGTCGGAAAAGGAACACATTGCAAATCTAACATTTAAAAAGGATCCTTTTTTAAAAAAAAAAGCATATAGGTGTGATAGTTAATGCTATGTATCACCTTGGCTAGACCATGACTCTCAGTATTATATAATTATCCTCCATTTTGTGATTTGATATAATTATCCTCCGTGTAGTGATATAATGTAATCACCTCCGTGATGTGATCTGATGTGATCAGCCAATCAGTTGTAAGGGGAGTTTCCTCGAGGATGTGGCCTGCAACCAATATATATATGGACATTCTGGCAAAGCTCACTTGCTTGCTCTGTATCTTGTTTCCAGCTCATCATCATCTAACCTCTGGTTCTTGGGACTTGAGCCAGTAGCTTAATACCCTGATCTGCCAACTTTGGGATTCACCAGCTCCACAGCCCTGTGAGCCAGCAGCCTGCCATATGACCTGTCAATTCTGGGTTCGTCAGCCCCTACAGCCACATGAGCCAAGAAAAGCCTCCAGACGATGCCTGACCCATGGACTTTGGGACTTGCCAGCCTCCACAACAGTGTGAGTCATTCCCTTGAGATAAATCTCTCTCACTCTCTCTCTCTCTATATATATATGTATACATATATATATATATACACACTTCGCTGGTTTTGCTTTTCTAGAGAACTCAGCCTAAAACAATGGGCGCACATGTGAACGCATCTGTGCATGCATGCAGAATTGCAGATGGATTACAAAAGGGCTCAAGAAATATTCAAACTGGATAAAAATATTTAACTACAGGGACTACAGTGGGGAGAGGGGTATACAAGGGAGGAATATAATTTTTATTGTATGAGATTCTTCCAACTACTATGAATTACTTTTATAATTAAAAAAGTATATAGATAGATAGATACACACACAACACACACGTCCACAATTTATAGACTGGCCAAAAAGACCTGAACAGAACTTCAAATGCATACAAACTACAAGCATATAATACAACTGTGTATACTTAAGGCGTAAGACATAATGGCCTATATTAATAACAATAAACCATTTATTCCCAGTGATAAAATGGTAGTAACATTTGTTTTGGTAATGAAATCCATACCACTAAAAGAAGTGACAGCCAGCTGCGGTGGATTTAGCTTATGGTAGAATATAAAGTGTCACTTAAATTTAAAGGAAGTGTCATATTCTTGCATATAAAAAATTCCCTTTCCTGTTTATCATTCCAACTGTCTACAAAAAGCTTCTGAATAACTGCATCTCACCACCTTAAAACCAACAATAAAATTATACAAAAAAAGAATGTAACAATGGCAGTAAATTTTATTGTAAATATTTATTGTAAATTTAATATTGGATTCATAACTTTGTTTTTAACGTCATGAGGCAATATGCACAGATGTTAAGAAAAATTAAAGTCATGTAAATTGAGGTTCTAATTCCAACTTTTAACCTTACTCTATGACCCTGGGCAAACTACTTAATCTCCCTGAACCTCAGGGTACCTATAAAATGGAGACAGCACCACCTATAACAGATGATCGTTACAATGATCCGTCTGCAAATTCAGTCGGCCTTTCCAAAGCGTATCGCAGATTGCTTGACTTTTCTCTATCTCCACCCACGGCTACTCTGGTGCAAGTTAAATCATTATTGGTTTCCCTGATTCTGCTTTCATCCTCCTACTTTCCATTCCCCTCACAGCAGGTTTTTTGGTTTGTTTTTGTTCTTTTGTTTGTTTGGTTTGTTTTTTTTTGTATTTTTTTTTACCGTAAGTTAAATTACAGAGAAGCAATACCAGAATGGCAGAGTAAGAACCTCCGAAAAGCTGCTCTTCCATAAAAGTACTGAGAACACTAACAAAAATTCATAAAAATCAACTTTTCAAGAACTCTGGAAGTTAACCAAAGGCTTGCAGCAAGCCAAGAAGTATTTCTTCAAGAAAAATGGCTGAATCTCAGAAACAATAGTGAGCTTTGTGGGGTTTTAACTTGCACTATTTCCATCTCCCTTGCCACAGCTCTGCAACAGCCTTGAAAGCCAGCAGCATTCCAACCAGCTGTGATAAGCAGCAGTCTAGGAGCCACTGGAGGGGGAAGATAGTTTAGAACTTCCCAAAAACCGTCATCCCAGAGAATCACCACTATTTGGCATATCTGGCAGCACTCTGAAAAAATTCCATTCACAGGACTTGTCATTATTTGGCTGTTTGCAAACAGCCCCTCTCCCCAGGGTGTCTGTCAAATAAAATCAGCAGTAATTGCTTATCATTGCAGCTGCCTGAAGCAACAGTACCAGTTGGGCAAACAAAGAGCCGACCAAATAACTTAAAAGAAAATTCTGGAGAATAAGATGTCCACAGGAGACTCTGGAAAAACTCCAAAATATTTCTGTGAATCTAGGAATGTGCAGGGCTGTCGGCATTCCCAGGAGAAACCTGAGAAGGCCCTAATCACTCACCTCTGGCTGACCTTAAAGATCCTCACAAGCAGAAAGTAAAGGCTAAGACACAGTTGAAAACTATCAGAGCATTGACGGTATTCCCCCAACACACACAGAAAGTCTCTTGGCAAAGGCTAGAAGAGTTATTGATCCAAGGCATTTAAGGAAACTTCTGACCAATCATTAGCTGACCAGTAAGCTAACTGAGGGGCCCTGGTGGCACAATGGCTAAGAGCTACAGCTGCTAACCAAAAGGTCAGCAGTTTAAATTCACCAGCCACTCCTTGGAAACCCTATGGGGCAGTTCTACTCTGTCCTATAGGGTCACTATCAGTCAGAATTGCCTGGACAGCAATGAATTGAGTTTGTTGAGTTAAAGCTAACTGAGCAGAGACTTCAGTGGCCACATATTACAAAGAATACAAACTTTACAGAATTAGTCCAGGGAAGTCACTAATAAACAAAAAGCAATAACAACACACTTCTGGAGAGAGGGGCACCTGATTTCCAAAGTTGCCACATTATATTATTTTAAAAAGCCAATTTTCAACAACAAAAATAAATTATGAGACACACAAAGAAACAAGCAAGTTTGTTTCACAGGGGTGAAAAAAGCAGTCAAAAGAAACTATCCCTGAGGAAATTCAGATGTTGGACTTAAAATTTTTAAAACAACTATTATAAACATATTCAAAAGACTAAAGGAAATCATGTCTAAATAATTAAAGAGAAGTATGAGAACACTGTCTCACCAAGTACAGAATAAAAACAAAGATACAGAATTTATAATAAAGAACCAAATAGGAATTCTGGAGTTAAAATATACAATAACTTAAATGAAAAATTCAGCAGAGGGGTTCAACAGCAGATTTGAGCTGGTAGAAAGTATTAGTGAACTTGAAGATAGGTCAGTTGAGATAATCCAGCCTGAGGAACACATACACACCCAAAATGAAGAAAATAAACAGATCCTCAGAGACCTGTGGGAAACCACCAAGCATACAAACATATGCATAATGGGGATCCCAAAAGACATGAGAGAAAGAAAGAGGGAGAAAGAATATTTTTTAAAAAAGGCTGAAAACTTACCAAATCTTATGAAAAGTATTATATGTCCAATAAGCTCAATGAACTCCAAGAGGATAAACTCAAAGAAATCCACATCTAAACACATCATAGTCAAACTGTTGGAAGACAAAGACAAAGAGAGTATCTTGAAAGCAGCAAGATAAAAGCACCTCAACGTGTAAAAAAGATCCTCTAAAAGACAACAGCTGACTTCTCATCAGAAACCAAGGAGACAAAAAGGCAGTGGAATGACATATTCAAAGCACTTAAAGAAAAAGACTGTCAACCAATAATTCTATATACAGCAAAATTATTCTTCAAAAACAAAGAAGAAATTGAGACATTCCAGAGAAACAAAAACTGAGAGAATTCATCGCTAGCAGACCTGCTCTGTAAGAAATACTAAAGGAGGCGCTTTGGGCTAAAATAAAAGGACACTAGACAGTAACTCGAATTCACATGAAGAAATAAAGAGGGCCAGTAAATATAACAGACAGTATAAGTGTATTTTTGTTTATAACTCTTTTCTTCTTCTATCTAATTTAAAAGACAGCAGCATAAACCAATAATTATAAAACTGTGTTGATGGGCTTATAATGTATAAAGATGTAACTTGTATGACAATAATAACACAAAGGAAGGAAGAGGGAACAGTGCTATATTGGAACAAAGTTTCTGTATACTATTGAAATTAAACTGACATTAAACCAAACTAGATTGTTTTAAATTAAGATTTAGTTAATTTAAATTAAACTCATAGGGAAACAACCATGAAGATAACTAAAAAAATATAGTAAAAGAAACAAGGAAATTAAAATGGCACACTAGAAAACATCTTCTTAACTTAAAATAAGGAAATAATGGAGGAATAGAAGAACAAAAGAGACAGAAGACATGTAGAAAACAAATAGAAAATCAGCAAACATAAACCCTACCTTATCAGTAATTACATTAATATAAATGGTTTAAATACTCCAAGCAAAAGGCAGACTGGCAAAATGGGTAAGAAGACATGATCCAACTATATGCTGTCTACAAATTAAGCCACTCAGTATAGTTTCAAAGTCACAAATAGGTTGAAAATAGAAGTATGAAAAAAGATATTCCATGCAATCAGTAAGCAAAAGAGAGCTGGAGTGGCTATACTAATATTAGAAAAAATAGATTTTAAGACAAAAGTTGTTACTAGAGACAAAGGGAACTTTTTATAATGATAAATGGGGCAATCGTTCAGGAAGACATAATAATTATAAACATATATGTACCTAACAACAGAGTCTGCAAAAATTGACAGAATTGAGGGGAGAAATAGGAAATTCAACAATACTCCAAGAGATAGAAAAACTAAGACATAACAGATAGAACAACTAAGCAGAAGATCAACAAGGAAATAGAAGGCTTTAGTAACACCGTAAACTGACTAGACCTAACAGACATCTGCAGAACACTCCACCCAACAGCAATAGAATACACATTCTTCTCAAATGCACATGGTACATTCTCAAGGACAAACTGTATGTTAGGCCATTTTAAAAAGTCTCAATAAATTTAAAATAAATTATATTACAAAGTGTGTTTCTGAACCACAATAAAATTAAATTAAAACTCAATAACAGAACAAAACTTAAGAAAGTAACAAACATGCAGAAATTAAAGAACACACTCTTAGCCTTAAAGTGGAGTCCTGTGGTGGCACAACAGTTAAGAGCCTGTCTGCTAACCAAAAGGTTGGCAGTTTGAATCTACCAGCCGCTCCTTGGAAACCCTACGGGGCAGTTCGACTCCATCCTATAGGGTCACTATAAGTCGGAATCAACTCAACAGCAACAGTCTTAAGCTTAAAATATGTCAGTCCTCTACTTAAAACCTTCCCATGGCATCCCATAAGTCTTAGAATACAATATAACCTCTTTACCATGGCTTAAAATGACCTGCGTGATCTGGCACCTGCCCACCTCTCCAATCTCATCTCCTACCATTTCCTTCACTGGACAGTGCTCCACTGGCCTTTGTGCTGTTTTCCCAATTAGCCAAATTAAAACTAGCTGTTTATTCTGCCTAAAATGCACTTTGCACAAATCTTCACATTCGGTTCTTACAGATCTCATCCAAAACCTCTCCTCCCACAATCTGTCACATGACCCAGTCATTCTTTGTCTCCAGTACTCTCCTTCCCTTTAGCCTGTTTTAAATTGTCTTCAGAGCACTTATCACTTTAGAACACTTTCATACATATTTATTACCTTATTTTTGCTTTTCTCCCCTAGAATGTAAGCTCCATTACTTCTGGGCCCTTGTTTCCCTTGTTCTTGTCTGAGTCACTAAGACTTAGAACAGTGCTTAGAACATAGAAAATGCTTAATAAATACCTGTTGAATACATGAATTGAAATTATAAGATGCACTTACACCCAAAAAGTGTGTAATTAGTGCACACCATTAGAAGTATGTATAAGAATTCAGCTTAAAATATTATTTTATGCAGGTCTGTTAAGCTCCAAGGCATTTAAAAAGTTTTGTGTACTTGTCATGACAAGTAAAAGGCAAATAACCATAAGCTCAGACTCTGGTTTACATTATAGGAAACTGAGATTGAGTAGTCTCCTCAACATCATGTATCAGTGTTAGAACTTGAGAGAGAAATCTGAATTCCTAAGCGTTCTTAATCGATGGACTTCTTTGCCCATGGAAGTAGTATGATACAGTAATTAAGGACAAATACTTTAGAACCAGACAGAACTGGGTGAAAATACAACTCTCCCAGTTACTAGCTGGGTGTGCTGGACCAGTTAATTTATTTAATCTCTCAATAAGCCAAAATGTTATCCTTTTAAAACTGGGACAAAAAAAAAATCTACTTTATAAAATTATTATATTAAATTGATATCATACATAAAATTATTCAGACAATCATGTGTAAATAAGCATTTGATAAAAGCTATGTTTTTATTACTACAGTGAAACCTGTGAGAGCTGGAACTCAAAGGGACTGCCTTGTTTTTCTAGGTCTCGAAAGTTTTCCACTTTTGACAAGGTGCACTCTTACCACTTTTCTACTGCTCATTTTAGTGGAAAATATTTTAGTTTTCCTTCTCTGACAGGTTTCTACCTTATACAGCTTCCAGCTTTCACAGGTTTTACTGTATTATAATACTAGATAAACCAAAGGGAAACATGAGGCCTAGATATATTTTTTTTTTTTACATATAACTCTTTCATCAGCTATAATATCTGACAGATCATGCATAATATTCTGTCATCAGGTATTATTAAACTGTCATCAGGTATGATACTTGATGATAGGACTGTCATAAGGTATAATCAATGAATGAGAATATGGAAAGAGCTTTAAATCTAGGCAGAAAGAGGAGGTACTTTTACAGGGTGCATTAAAATTAATAGGGAAGTCCCATTAAGAAACCTTTTTTTATACAGTGTTACACCATATGAAAATCCAACATTCCTTTGGGTTTCTCTTCCTATCTTTGAAGACAGAACTAATTCTGTAACTCATAATTCACACTAAAATCAGAGTAAATACTTCATAACTGACTTTCTTGAGAAGATGTGATTCAAGAAAATTTCAGAACAGAAATATAAAGGATAAAAAGCCAAACGAAAATAGACAGAATTGATAATGCTCTAGGAATAAAAGTACATGATATGTACCATACCTTACATATAGTGAGGAATACTGAGGTAGATTGCAAAAATGGCCACAAATTTTTCCCCTTCATGTATATACACTCTTGGGTAATACTCTCCTACTGTGAGTGGTTCTGGGCTTCACCATACGCCTTGCTTTGGCCAACGGGACCATAGCAAATGTGACACTTTTTAAGCACACTTATACATCGGTGCTTGCACTCTCTTGCTGCTACTGAAACCCTACAACTGCCATGTAAAGAAGCTCAGGAAAACCTGTTGGATGATGACAGACACATGGCCCAGTTGCCCCTGCTTCCCTGGTCAACAACATGCCAACTGACAGAATCGTGAGTCTGTCCTGGATAGCCCAACCACCAGCCAAACCTCTAGGTTGATCTCAAACATATAAGCAAGCCCAGCAGCAATCAACTGGGCCTACCCACATTAGAAGAGCTACTCAGATGACCTACAGAATCTTAAACTAAATAAATTACTATTGCTTTATGCCACTAAATTTTGGAGTGCTTTGTTACAGAGCAAAAGCTAATGGATACAAGTCATTGTTAGTTGCCACTGAGCCAGTTCCAACTCATGATAACCCCATGTGTGCAGAGTAAACCTTCTCCATAGGGTTTTCCAAGGATGTGATGTTTCAGAAGCAAATCATCAGGCCTGTCTTCCAAGATGACTCTGGATGACTTTGAACTGCCAAACTTTTGGCTGGTAGTCAAGCATGTAAACAATGTACCAGCCAGGGACTCCCATGTATACAAGTACAAGCCAACAATACATTCTCTTTTTTTAATGTACTTACTGTATTTTAAATGTTTTCTCATGGAGAAGTGTCAGAATGCCAAAACAGTGACGAGATCAATACGCCAGATTAACAAATGAAAACAAAAAAAAGATAAATCAATTAAATACTATTACCAGGGAGGACAAGAGCAGAACTGTACTTGCCTAAAGTAAATGCCCAACAGATAGTTACTGAATTGAAATAAACTAAACAGACCACACATAAAAGAGCAATAGGATGTGACAGGTTATTCAGAAGAACACATATCCTGTATATCTGGTGGAAAATAATTCTTTCTCTTTTCCTCTGTAATATCTATATCTTAATGGAGTATTTTTTCCATTCAGGCATCATCACACTTTAAAAAAAACTGATCAGCAGAAATTGGAAGGATTTAGAAAATTACTGTTGAGATTATTATAAGGGGAAGAAAAATGCTCAATAAAGAACTGGGGTGGTTTTGATAAAAACTACATGTGTATAAATATAGGGTTATTACTAACTTCATCATTATCATCATCACCATTAACATCTATCATGCATCAAATAATCTGCGCATAAAAAATTAGGTGCTTAATATACATTATTTTAATCCTCAACATAACCCCTTCAACATGTGATGTTAACCCATTTTACACGTGAGAAAACTGAGGCTTGGGGAGGTGAAGCAACCTGTCAAAGGCTTCACAGTTAGTACATGGAGAAAAACTTAGGTCGAACTCCAAATTATCAGCAGTCCTCAATTCACATGGTTCTGATATACACAAATTTAAATTAACCACAGTTCAGTTAAATAATGAAGGAGCCCTGGGTGGCACAGTGGTTAAGTGCTCAGCTACTAACCAAAGAGGTTGGCAGCTTGAATCTACCAGCTGCTCCACAGGAGAAAGATGAGGCAGTCTGCTTCTGTAAAGATTATAGCCTTGGAAACCCTATGGAGCAGTTCTACACTGTCCTATGGGATCGCTATGAGTCAGAATCAACTCAATGGCAATGGGTTTGGGTTTTCTTTGGTTAGTTAAATAACACCCATCCCCCCAGCAACACTGTTCAAATTTCACTTACCATAATATGTTAAGTTCAAATAAATGCACACAGTCCAAACTTTGCTGCTAGCTCTTCAGTCCACAAATCACTACATATATAAGAGATAGGCATCATGATTAGTGACCAATCATATCACTTGTTTCAAAGTCTGCTGGAGATTGGCGACTGCACATCTGTTATTCAGTTCACACACAGCTGATAAACCCAAGTAACATTTTACAAAAATGGATATTAGAAAGAGAGAACTGACAAACAAAAATGAAAGTGCAGCAAAGAAACAAGTGATAATGCTGGAAGTAAAATCTGAATCAAACCTAAAGGGAGTTACAGAATAAATAGCTGACTGTGGGAATACTGACACAGCTGCCATTAAAGAGATTCTCAATATACAGCTAGAGGAACTCAGTGAAGGTGAACTTATCAACGTAAACAAGGAAAGTAGCATGACAAAAGGAGCAAAATTTCCCAGAGGAGATAATATTGGCAAAAAATTTCACATTACAGGAACTCTCAGAGATATTTCATCTAGCATGTATCACTACTTTCTTCCTTTCTATGGCTGCATAATATTCCATTGTATGGAGAACTACATTTTGTTCATTCATGTGTTAGATCAAAAGAAGAGAAAAACAGATAACAGGCAGAAAATATACTAAGAAATGATGGGAGGAAATTTCCGAATTTCATGCAAGATATAAATGTGTAGATTCAAAAGTTTCATGAACACCAAACGGGATAAGAAGAATACCATGCAGGTGCACATCATAGTTAAACCAATGAAAGGCAAAGACAAGAGCAATCTTGACAGCAGCAAGAGAAAAACAACATATTACATATAGGGGAACAATGAGATAATCAGCTGACTTCTCATCAGAAACTATAGAAGCCAGAAGGTAGAAAAACATCTTTTTAAAGTGATGCAAGGAAAAAACCAAAGGGAAAAAAAAAAAAAACCCCACAAAAACAGAATTCTATATCCAGTGAAAATACTTTCAAGAACAAGGGTAAAATAAAGACTTAAAAAAAAAAAAAAAAAAAAGCTAGAAGAATTACTTAACATCAGAACTGCATTGCAAGAAATGCTAAAGTAAGCTCTTTAGGCTAATGCGAAATGATATTAGGTGAAAATTCAAAACATCAGAAACGAGGAAGAGCATCAGAAATGGTAAATGTCTAGGCAAATATGTGGGTAACTCATGTAGCTGCTTAAAGCAAAAATTATATCATTGTTTTGTGGCCTTATAACGTAGGTAAGCAGGATATATTGAACAATTATAACATAAACTTGGAGGAATGTGAACCTATACAGTTAGAAGGTTTCTACAGTTTATGTGAAATGATTCAATATTAACTGAAAGTGAACTATGAAAAGTTAAGTATGTTTAAAAAAACAAAACAAAACCCGTTGCCATCGAGTTGATTCCGACTCATATAGGACAGAGTGGAACTGCCCCCATAGGATTTCCAAGACTGTAAATCTTTATGGAAGCAGATTGTCACATCTTCTCCCAAGGAGCAGCTGGTGGGTTTAAACTGCCAATCTTCTGGTTAGCAGCTGAGCACTTAACCACTGCCCCACCAGGGCTCCTCTAATTATGTTTAGCAACCAGTAAAAAAGGAAGTAGAGCTAGAAGGCCAATTGAAAGCTTAAAAGAAATGCTAAAAAATATTCAATTAAACCAATGAAGGGCAGAAAAAGGAAGACAGGACCAAAAAGCAAAGAAAATAAATAATAGTAGACTCAAACTCAACAATATTAATAATAGAATTATATGCTAATGGCCAAAAATTCCAATTAAAATGCAAAGGTTGACAAAATTGATTTAAAAAGCAAGACACAACTATGTGCTGTCCAAAGAGATGACTTTGACAGAAAGAGGCACAGAGAGTTTGAAAATATATTGACAGAAAAAGATACATCATGCTAAGAATAAGCAGAAGAAGGCTAGAATGGCTATGTTATCAAACAAAATAGATTTTATTACAAAAAGTACTCCAGAGATAAAGAGAGACACTACATATTATCAATTCATAGAGATAAAAATAATAATAAAGGTGTATATGTTAACAAGGTTTCAAAATACATCAAGCAAAAATTTTACAATATTAAAGGAATAAATAGCCACTGCCAAAATTTCAGTCTGAGATTTTTAACTTTTTTATTCCAGCAATTGATAGAATAACTAGCCCCCCCCCCAAAAAAAATTAGCAAAGACATAGAAGATATTAACAGAACTACCAAGCACCTTGACTTAACTCTCCAGACCTATACCTCACAAGTGCAGAACACACATTCTTTTTGAGTGCTCACAGTAGTTCACCAAGATAAACCATATAGTAGGCAATGAAACAAGCCTCAGTAAATTTAAAAGCACTGATACCACAGGGAGTATGTTGAAGGAAGGCAGCTGCCTTCCAGCAGCAGATACACTTCTCTGTGACCACCTATGACCACTTAATTGTACTAAAGTATGCACCCCGGGAACATAGTTTCTCCTGGTGACTCTTAGCCCCCTATATCATTAATCAGAAAATATAGGCTTATTTTAATAGACATTTCACCAAAGAAAACATTCAAATGGACGCCAAACACATGAAAAGATGCTCAACATCATTAGCCATCAGAGAGATACAAATCAAAACCACAATAAGACGCCATTTCGATCCCACTAGGATGGCTAAGAAAAATTTTTAAAAAACAGAAAATAAATGTTGGCAAGGATGTTGGGAAACTGAAACCTTTATCCATTGCTGGTGAGAATGTAAAATGGTACAGCCATTGTGGGAAACAGCGTGGCGGTTTCTCAAAAAACTAAAAATAGAACTACCATATGACCATGCAACTCCATACCTAGGTATATACCCAAAAGACTCAAAAGCAGACTCAGGCACTTGTACACCAATGTTCATCGTAGCACTATTCATAATAGCCAAAAAGTGGAAACAACCTAAATGCCCATCAACGGATACAATAGATAAACAAAATGTGGTACATACATACAATGGAATACTACTCAGCCAGTAAGACAAATGAAGTCATGGTACATGCTACAATATGAATGGAGCTTGAAAACATTATACTAAGTCAATCAGAAATGGACAAATATTTTATGACTTCACTTATATGAAAAGACAAAACAAGCAAATGTATGGACACCAAAGTTTATTAGTGGTTACTGGGGCAGGAGGGAGGGGGAAGGTGGGGAGTGTATTGCTGATGGAATACTGAGTTTCAGTTTACAGTGATGGCAGAATCACATTGGTTAAATGTAGGGTTGAACAGTCAATTAATATAATTACTATAAATAAGCTGTATACCTGAAAAAAGTTCAGCTGGCAAAAGTTGTGTGATAGACAAATTTATAACAACAAAAAAAAAAAAGAGAGAGAAAGTAGCTGCTGAGACTGCTTATGTACAACCAAATACCTCATGGAATTTGGTTTCTTGGTTTGAAAGTTTAGGGTCATAGTTTTATGGGACATCCCAGTTAAGTGGCATAACATGTTCTTCTAAAATAAACTGGGAGCTAAAGGACAGGTAGACTCACTGAGTATAAACTATATACAAAACAAAGACAATAACACAAGCCTTGCACTGTTTAAAGAAATATAGATAACAACAATGATTTATTAGGGGGAAAAACGTTTCCCTGAAAAAAATAACATTCTGAAAATAAGCAGTCATTGACAGGGAACTAATGTTAATTATTTTGAATTGAAGGAAAGAAACATAATCATCATATCCTATCTAAAACACTTGGAAAAAAAAGCAAGGTCCAAAACTTACATAAGTAACTACAATGAATTCTATCAAGGAGCTAAGCAAAAAAATTCAAATCTGAAAAGTACAGAAGAATCGAACTTGGATATGGAAAGCATACTTCCACAGCACAAAAAAGGAAGCCATTCACTTAGTGGTCCAGCTCAACACAGCCATTCTACATTCTGTTGAAGTACATATTGTTCAAATATTAATGACAGCACTGAATCAATAAAATGTTACATTAAAATAAGAAATCAGTGCAGAAGACTCTGTGAAAGTAAATGAAATTTCTACCTTTGGCCATTTGGGATTGAGAAGTCGGGCTTTGATGGCATCATCCAGTGCCTTGTCATACTGCTGGATTTTCATGTAGGCTGCAGATCTATTGCTGTATAAGATGCAGTTTTGAGGGTCAACAGCCAGGGCTTCATTATACAGAACAATAGCTGTGTGGAAATCTCCATCATGACAGGCCTGGTTACTCTGACGAACTTTCTCAACAAACTCAGCTTTGCTCAGCACTGGTCCATCAGGACTTCTTCGGCCAATAGTCTTAGCACCAAAGAAAGGAATCTACAAACAAAGAAACTTTGTCAGACAAACTTCAGATAATCTAGTGGGGTCCCCGTCTGAACCTCCAGAGAATCTGGACATTCTTCATAGTCTGCTTTACATTATGGTTTTGTGCCTTGAAATACAGTAAGCTTTCCATGAAGCAGCACATTGCCTCAAATATACATGTATGAATGCATACATATGTGTGTGTGTTGACTGACTGATTGATTGAGATAATGAATGAATGCCAAAGAATACTCAGGCTTTTCCTCGGCAACTTTTCCCCCACCTTGGCAACTTAATGTTATACCGAGGGACAAAACAAAATACAAATCTATGCAGACAGTATGATCTCAACCATGTTAAGATACTTGCACTTAGAAAATCATGAAAGGAACAAGACGAAAATATTAACTACACTGAATTATTTCTGGATATAAGATTATGGGGTATTCTCTTAAACTTTCCTCTTTCATCCAAATGTTATACAATGAGCACAGGCAAGTATGGTGCAATTAATTACTTTTGTGTGTGGCCTTTCTAGCCCTGGTCTTGTAACTCTCACCCAGGTGATTGGGCAGGACTGTACGATAGGGTAGCTGTCACCGCCCAAGAGGACTGGTCAGTTTTGCCTTAAAATAGGGTCAATTCCAGAGCAGACAGGAGGATCCTACCACCACCAAGGAAGAAAAGCTAGGTGAGAAGAGTGCGTCCTTTGGACTCAGGATTTCTGCGCTGAGAAGCTCCTGGAAGCAGGAGACTGGGAGAGAGAGAGCAAGCTGGAACCCTGAAGGCAGTGAGTGGCAGGAAAGACCCAGCAGCAGAGACCTGGTAGCAGGAGATGGCGCAGTGGGCTTCCTGGCCCTTGGAGAGAGAAAGCTGACTGCCTCTGGGGAGAGGCCTAGGGTCAGGGAAAGGCGTGCCTTCGAGCACAGCTGGGAAGAGGCTGTCCTGAGGGAAAAACTGTATCTTGAGTGTTCCTGAGTCTGAATTGTAACCTGTTACTTCCCTAATAAACCCCATAATCTTAAGTATGGTCTGTGAGTTCTGTGTGGCCACTGCAATGAATTACTGAACCCAGCAGAGAAGTAGAGTGCTGTGGGAGGGAGAGTTGGTGTCAGAATTGGTAAAGATGGCAGAAAGAGGTGGCATGTCTGACTCCTGCCTCATACCAATCAGTCTTGGACTGTTAGTCTTAGTTCTCCTTCCCCCTTGTGAAGTTAGAAGAGGTCAGACACTGCCCCCAAACTGTTTTTACATCAAGTTTTTATAAAAATAAATAAACTGTTAAAAATAAGTTTAATGTACCATTGAATATCTTTAAACTGGCAATACTTGGTAACTATAATTTGGCCACTACCATGGAATTTCAAAGACAAATACAAGTTTGTGGAGACAAACCCTCTCCCCCCACCCCCGCAATTAAAAATCTATAAATTTCATACTGGCAATTTAAGATCTGCTTTCAGTGTTTATTTTTCAGAATCACTAAGTTTTCTATGACTTTATAAGTGACCTCAAAACCAAAGGGAGCTCGAAACCAAAGAAAACTCCATACGGCTATGGCCAACTGATTTTCAACAAGGATGCTAAGTTTATCCAGTGAAGAAAAAATAGTTTCTTCAATAAATGGTGATATGACAACTGGATTTCCATATGCAAAAGAATGAAGTTGGACCCGTACCTCACACCACATAAAAAAATTAACTCAGCTGGTTCAAAGATCTAAATGTAAGAACTAAAACCATCAACTTCTTATAACAAAACATAGGAGTAATGCTTCGAAACATAGTTTTCAGCAATGGATTACAGATATGATATCAAAATCTCAAGCAACCAAAAACAAAATAGACCAATGGGACTTCATCAAAATTAAAACATTTTGTGCATCAAAGGAGTTTATCAGCAAAGTGAAGAGATAACATACAGATTGGGAGAAAATGTTTGGGAACCATGTATCTGATAAGAGTTTGCTGTGGATTAAATTATGTGCCCCCAAAATATGTGTTGGAATGCTAACCTGTGGATGTTTCCTGTTTGAAAATAGGGTTTTCTCTGTTATGTTAATTAAATCATACCCAAGTAGGGTGGGTTCCAAAGCTAATCATTTCTGAGTTATAAAAAAAGCAGATGAGACACAGAGAAATGCATACATGGGGGAAAAGATGCCATGTATGGATCACCAAGGAATCAAGGAACACGTGGGGCTACGGACAAGGAAGGAATCAACATGGCCCAGACCTGGATTTGAACTTTCAGCTCCAGAGCTATGGGAAAAAATTTTCTGTTCTTTAAAGCCACCCACTTGTGGTATTTCTGCAATAGGAGCACTAGGAAACCAAGACAGGTTTAATATTCAGAATATATAAAGAACTCCTATAACTCAACAACAAAAAGACAACCTAATTTTTTAAAAATGGACAAACAACTTGAATAGACACTTCACTAAAGAAGATAAACAAACGGCCAATAAGTATATGAAAAGAAGCTCAACATCTTTAGTCATTCGAAACCAAACTCATTGCCATCGAGTTGATTCCGACTCATAGAGACCCTATAGGACAGAGTAGAACTGACCCACAGGGTTTCCTAGCCTGTAATCTCTATGGGAGCAGATCGCCAGGTGTTTTTTCCTGTGGAGCAACTGGTGGGTCTGAACCGCCAACCTTTCAGTTAGCAGCCGAGCTCTTAATCACTGCGCCACCAGAGCTCCTTTTAGAACTACCTATGACCCAGCAATTACACTCCTAGGTATATACCCAAAAGAACTGAAAGCAAGAACTCACACAGGTATTTGCATATCAATGTTCACTGCAGCATTACTCACAATAACCAAAAGGTGGAAACAACCCAAGTGTCTATCAACAGCTAAACGGATAAGTAAAACAGAGTTGTTGCTGTTAGGTGCAGCTGAGTCAGTTCCAACTCATAGCAACACTATGTACAACAGAATGAAACACTACCCAGTCCTGCACCACCCTCATAACCGTTGATATGTTTGACCCCATTACTGCAGCCACTACGTCAATCCATCTTATTGAGGGTCTTTCTCTTTTTCGCTGACCCTCCACTTTACCAAGTATGATGTCCTTCTCCAGGGACTGGTCCCTCTTGATAACATGTACAAAGAATATAAAAATGAATTCTCATTATCCTCCCTTCTATGGAGCATTCTGGCTGTACTTCTCCAAGGTAGATTTGTTCATTCTTCTAGCAGTCCATGGTATATTCAATACTCTTTGCCAACACCATGATTCAAATGCATCAATTCTTCTTTGGTCTACCTTATTCACTGTCCAGCTTTCACATGCATATGAGGTGACTGAAAATACCATGGCTTGGGCGAGGCACACCTCACAGCTCAAAGTAACATCTTTGCATTTTAACACTTTTAAAAAAAAATGTAATATATCCATACAGTGGAATATTATTCAGCCACAAAGAGAAATAAAATTCTGATACAAGCTAAAACATGGATGAATCTTAAAAACATTATGCTAAGTGAAATAAATCAGACATAAAAGGAAAAATATTGTATGATCTTACTTATATGAAATGTCCAGAATAGGCAAATGCATAGAGACAAAAGTTTGGAGGTGAAAGGTAGGAAGGGAAGCAAGTGGGAGGGGAAGGGGGGCGTGTTTTGCTTAAGAGGCAGGAAGTTTTTATTAAGGGTTATAAAAAATTTTGGAAGAAGATAATGGTGACTATTGCATAACGTGTTAAATATAGTTAATGTCACTGAACTGTACATATAAAAATTGTAGAAATGTTTTATTACATAAATTTTGCCACAATAAAAGTTAAAAAAAAAGCACCATGGGGCTTAGTATACCATAGCAGCTAGGATGGAAGGAGGGTGGCATGAGACAGCTGGAAAGATGAGAGACTGCTAAATTTCAACCAGAAAAATAATCTGCATTTGGCAATGGAGAACAAAGGATGTTGACCCTTCTTCATTGCCCTCTATGTTGGGGATAAAGGAAGGGAAAAGGAGAAGCCTATACTGGGAGGAATTTCACAGGAAGTAATATCATTAACAGGAAAGCCAGATTCATTTATAGAAGGGAAGCAGAAAGAGCAGTAGTGAGGAAGAAATGAAGGATATAGAAAAGTTTCATAAAAATGGGAGGTGGCGGGGGTGGGAATCACGTGGAATAACAATAGGACCTGGGAGCACAAGAAAGCAAATGCTACCTCTAGTATTCATTAGGATTGTTCACAAACATTCTGGTTCAGAAAGTAGACAGTATGGACTTGCTTTGGCCAATGAAATATGTTCAAGTGACATATGACACTTCCAGGTGGAAGCTTTGCAAACTAGTGCACAATTCACCACATTCTCTTGCCCTAAAGCAATTTAGAAGCATGTGTCATAGTGGAGCTTTAGTCACTGTCCCTGAGTGACTGAAGAGCACAGCCCACTTGCTAACCCATGGTAGATATGTTGCATGAGTGAAAAATAAACCATTGTTCCTTTGAGTCATGGAAGGAAAAAAATAAAAAACAAAGGGAGTAAATGAGTCAAGTGTTATTCATTTTTAAAACAGAAAAATTATAAATAGCATTAGAGTCCCAGGGGAAGAAATTTAACACAGTAGTATCAGGAAAGGTAGCTTACAAGTCTAAGCAGGGCAAGCCCTAAGTGAACTTTTTTTTTTAAGTGTAATTTTCTTCTCCAGCTCTTCCTTTAAGACCTAGCTCATTCCCTCCATTTAAAGAGGGTGGATCTGATTTGATCTGGTATAACACCCTAACATGTACAAAAATGACAGACTTAAAAATAATTTTTTTAAAAAGTGATAACTCCTCACAGAGGTATTAGCATAGAAAAAAAAAATTCTACAGAGAGAGAATTCCACCGACAGGAGGAAGAAAAGCAGCTCTAATCTCCAACATGGGCAACCACTATATTCCTCTCATTACAGAGATATCATGTCCTAGATTTCCAGGACAATTCAAAACATTAAAATATCCTTGAAGTTTCAAATATCAGTGACCAAATTATATTCTCCAAATTCTTCATAACAAAAGTGGCTAACCAATAATGTATTCTGATTAGTTTTTCAAAAATAAAAGAATGTGAGAACCCAGATGTAAATCCATCCACCTACGGTCACCTGATCTTCGACAAGGGTCCAAAGTCCATCAAATGGGGAAAAGACAGTCTTTTTAACAAATGGTGCTGGCAAATCTAGATATCCATCTGCAAAAAAATGAAACAGGACCCATACCTCACCATATACAAAAACTAATTCAAAATGGATCAAAGACCTAAATATAAAGCCAAAAAATATAAAGTTCATAAAAGAAAAAATAGGACTAACGCTACAGGCCTTAATACATGGCATTAACAGGATACAAACCATAACCATCAACACACAAACCCCAGAAGATAAACTAGATAACTGGGATCTTCTGAAAATCAAAAACCTATGCTCTTCAAAAGACTTCACCAAAAAAGTAAAAAGAGAACCTACAGACTGGGAAAAAATGTTTGGACAGTACAAGTCAGACAAAGGTCTAATCTCCATAATCTACAAGAAAATCCAACACCTCTACAACAAAAAGACAAATAATCCTATTAAAAAATAGGCAAAGGAAATGAACAGACACTTCACCAAAGAAGACATTCAAGCGGCCAACAAACACATGAGGAAATTCTCGCGATCACTAGCCATTAGAGAAATGCAAATTAAAACCACAATGAGATACCATCTCACCCCGGCACTACTGGCAAGAATCAAAAACACTGGAAATAGCAAATGTTGGAGGGGCTGCGGGGAGATCGGAACTCTAATGCACTGCTGGTGGGAATGCAAAATGGTACAACCATTTTGGAAAACAATACGGAGCTTCCTCAGAAAGCTAGAAATAGACATACCATTCTATCCAGCAATCCCACTCCTAGGAATATATCCTAGAGAAATAAGAGTCGTCACTCGAATAGACATACGCACACCTATGTTCATGGTAGCAATGTTCACAATAGCAAAACGATGGAAACAACCTAGACGCCCATCAACAGATGAATGGATAAACAAACTATGGTACATACACACAATGGAGTACTATGCAACGAGAAAGAACAACGATGAATCTGTGAACCATCTCATAACATGGATGAAACTGGAGCACATTATGCTGAGTGAAGTAAGTCAATCACAAAAGGACAAACATTGTATGAGACCTCTATTGTAAAAACCCATGAAAAAGTTCACACACAAAATGTAACAATCTTTGTTGGTTACCAGGGATGGGAGGGGTGGGGGGGAAATACTAAATAGGCAATAGATAAGTGGTATCTCAGGTGAAGGGTGAGACAGAACACAATACTGGGGAAACCAGCACAACTTGTACAAGGAAAGGTCATGGAAGCTCCATAGACACATCCAAACTCCTTGAGGGACTGAATTGCTAGGCGGAGGGCTGTGGGGACCATAGTCTCTGGGAACATCTAGCTCAACTGGCATAACACAGTTTATAAAGGCAATGTTCTACATTCTACCTTGGTGAGTAATGCCTCGGGTCTTAAAAGCCTGTGAGCAGCCATCTAACATACTCCACTGGTCTCATCCCTTCGGGAGCAAGGGAGAATGAAGAGAACAGGATACAAGGAAAAGATCAGTCTGAAGGACTAATTGTCCACAGCTACCAAGGTCTCCACCGGACTGAGTCCAGTACAGCTAGATGGTGCCCGGCTACCACCACTGACTGCTCTGACCAGGATCACAACAGAGGGTTCTGGACAGAGCTGGAGAAGGATGTAGAACAAAATTCTAACTCACAAAAAAAAAGACCAGATCTACTGACCTAAGGAGACTGGAGAAATCCTGAAAGTATGGCCCCCAGACACCCTTTTGGCTCAGTGGTGAAGTCACTTCCGTGGTTCACCGTTCAGCAGGGGAGTGGACAGCCCCATAGGACCAAATGGGACTAGTGAGGCACAGCAGTCCAGGGACAGGGACTAGGAGGCAGAAGGGGACAGGAAAGCTGGTGACAGAGAACCCAAGGTTGAGTAAGGTTAGTGTTGATGTGTTGTGAGGTTGTTAACCATCGTCATAGGGCAACATGTGTACTGTTTAACAGAAACTATTTTGTTCTGTAAAACTTCATCTAAAGTGAGAATGGCAGCACCATTGGAAGAGCATAGTCAATGTCACTGAACTGTGCATGTAGAAATTTTTGAAATGGTGTATCTTTGGTTATGTATATTTTCACCAAAAAAAAAAAAAAGGTCGAGAAGGGAGAGGGTTGACATGTCGTGGGATTGCTGACCAATGTCATAGAATATGTGTACTGCTGCTTCATGAAAGGCTGTTTGTTCTGTAAACCTTCATCTGAAGTACAATAAAAAAAATTTTTTTTAATTCCAAAAAAATATAAAAAAATAAAAAGATATGATCATGCTACATATTGCTTGAAAGTGCATAAACTGTGCAACATTTACCAAATAACTAGGATTTTCCTGAACAGTCTTGATTCATAATTATATTATCTCATCATCAAAGCAACATGTAAGACACTGACAAGGTGTAAGCCTGATTTCATTTTGAAAACTATGGTGATCATGACTCTGTTTATGGCCAATACTAGCCATAAGTAATAGAGACAAATTCTGTATCTGAAAATTCATGAGTACAACATAAAAACAGCAATAACAGGCTTTAAAAGCAAAATGAATTGTTAGGTTCCAAACCCATTCCCTTTGAGCCAATTCCAACTCATAGCGACCCTACAGGAGAGTAGAACTGCCCAACAGGGTTTCCAAGGAGCACCTGGTATATTTCAACTCCCGACCTTTAGGTTAGCAGCCAAGCTCTTAACCACTATGCCACCAGTGTTCAATTGTTAAGTTCATAGGTATACTAAAAGTGAAAAACACTTGATCCTACTATTACAGCATTCCCTATTTCTCATTAAAAAAAAAAAAAAAAGGCAGAGTAATAATTTTGGTTCACATTAAATTAAGAAAAGAGTCTACATTCTACTACTATCATGCACAGTAATATAAAGCAACGTTTCCAAAAATACGTCCCAAGGAAACCCTAGTTCCTTAGGATACTGGCATGAACAAAGTTAAATAAGTTTCTTCTTTAGTGGAAGATCTCTCAAACCTTTTATTTCACACACTGAGAATCTGAGATGGGAGATATCACACATTATGAAACCAAAAGACCTTTTATGTGGAACATCTAGTCAAATCAGCAATTGCCTGAAACACTGATGTAAACTATTAAATGTCTCTGAGAGAGAAACAGACACACATCCCCCATGAAAAAGTTACTGCTAACAGAACAGAAAATGGCAGTCTGAGCAGTTCCAAGCTCCCATCTCCTCCACAAGAAAAACAGCCATAAATTGGTAGAGTCAACTTTGTAAGAACTCTGAAAATCAGTTGGTCAGCTGCACTGAGATGCAATATAATCAAACTCTCAAAAAAACAAATACAAAGAGAGACTCGAAAGCAGCAAGAGAGAAGCAAATTGTCACATAAAAAGGGTCCTCACAAGGGCCAGAAGGCAGAAGGGGACAAGGAAGCTGGTGATAGGGAACACAAGGTTGAGTAAGGATATTGTTGATGTGTTGTGAGATTGTTAACCATTGTCACAGGGCAACATTTGTAGTAACTGTTAAATGAGAAACTATTTTGTTCTGTAAGCCTTCATCTTAAGTGAGAATAACAGCACAATTGGAAGAGCATAGTCAATGTCACTGAACTGTGTATGTAGAAATTTTTGAAACGGTGTATCTTTGGCTATGTGTATTTTCACCAAAAAAAAAAAGGTTGAGAATTTAGAGGGTTAATATGTTGTGGGGTTGTTGACCAATGTCATAAAACAACACGTGTACTACTGTTTCATGAGAAACTATTTGTTCTGTAAACCTTCACCTGAAGTACAATAAAATATAAAAAATAAAAATAAAATAAAATAAAAGTTAAGGAAAAAAAAAGGGTCCTCAATAAAATTAAGAACTGATTTCTCCTCAGAAATCCATGGAGGCCAGAAGGCGGTGAGATGACATAATTAAAGTGCTGAAAGAAAAGAACTGTCAAACAAGGATTCTATATCTGGCAAAACTGTCCTTCAAAAATAAAGGCAAAATTAAGACATATAAAGATAAACAAAAGCTGAGGGAGTTTGTTACAACCAGACCTGCCCTACAAAAAATGCTAAAGTGAGTCCTTCAGAGTGAAATGAAAGGACACTAAACAGTAGCACAAACTCATACAAAGGAAAAAAAAAAATTACAGCAAAGGTAATTTCAAAGGTCAGTTTTATGGTATTTTTGTTGTTATCTCCTACATGATTTAAAATAACAAATTCATAAGAAAATAAGTATATTTACATTATTGCACATATAATGGATAAAGATGTACTCTGATAACAGCAACATTGGGGGAAGTGGTATGGACACAGAGTTTCTGTATGTTATTGAAGTTAAGCTGGTATCAGTTTAAACTAGGTTGTTACAATATTAGGATTTTAAATGTAATCACCATCATGACCATAAATAAAATATCTCAAAAATATACACAAAAGGAAACGAGAAGGGAATCAAAATAGTTCACTACAAAAAAATCTACTAGGGAGGTGAAGCCAAGATGGCGGAGTAGTCAGACACTTCTGGTGGTCCCTCTTACAACAAAGACTCGAAAAAACAAGTAAATCAATTATATATGACAATCTAGGAGCCCTGAACATCAAAGGCAAAGTTGAGGAATCAGATGGAGTGGCAGAGGGAGGAAGACACAGTTTAGAAGCAGCAAGGACTTCCCAGACATGAAGCAGTGGGAACCAGCATCCTGCAGGCCAGGTCAGCTCGTGTGCGTGGTGAGGCAAGCAGTGGTGTTCAGGACGAGTTTTCCATGTCAGGAAAAACCGAGTGGTGGAGAGTCTGCTCAGGCCTCCAGAGCCAGCAAAAAGCAGTGCTCATTCGGCAAAAGATAAGTACATGTGTTTAACCTACTGTGCAGATCAAAAAACACCCCATCTGGAAAGAATCTCTCTCCCATTTACCTGCTCCCTCCCTGCTCTGCACCGGGTTCCAGGCTGGCTTCAGGGATTGTTGCGTCTCCTGGGCCAGAAGTAGGACCTGTCTAGTGTGTCCTGAGCCATTCTCCCAGTCTTGGAGAGGGAACAAATTAACAAACAGGGAAAAAGTAATATGCCAGCTCCCCTAAGCCAGGAACTCAGGGCAAGCACAGCTCCTTTGCCTAGGCACACGCAGAAGGGGTACACTGACTTAGAATGTCTTTCACCCCTGCATAGAACTGTGTGAGCCCATTTCAACAGTGTAGGCCCTCATTAGCGCAATACAACAGAGTATATACATGAAGCCAAACTTCACTGTATGAGCTACATGGTGGAGTGGCAGGTTGGTGACATTTGATACCACTCTGCTGATTCAGCAGGGTCCTCACCTCCCCACATTAGGGGCCTGAGGACTGGTGGCTCCACCCATGCCACCTAGCCTCCTGAGACAGAGGTCCAAGAATTAGCAGTGCCTCTCAGTCCTTACAGCCAATAGCACTGGATGTCCACAGTACAGCTGCAAAACCCACCGACCCACACACTCTAGAAAACAGGGACACACTTTCCTCCCAGACACTCAAGGGCAGCCATCAGCCCCCTGCCTTGCTCAGTGCATGACCCCCTATGGCAGTCAGATACCTGTGCCTACTACAATCACCTCTGCCTGTCTAGGACTGTAGGTGAGAGCCTGCACCACACATTTGGTGACCAACTATCTGGACACTTAAGCTGAATTCATACAAGATAAGTAAACGCACTCCTGGGCTCACATACCTAGAAACAGATCTAACTACCTGGTGACAGGATGTTAGAGTTTAAAAGGCACTAATGATTAAACTAGCTCACACGAGCAGCCTATTTGGACATATCAAAATAAAACAAAACAAGAAGCTAGGACACAGTAAGCAAACAAAAAATAAACAAATATAATAATGTATTCATGGCTCGAAGACAAAAGCCAATATCAAATCACATAAAGAGGCAGGCCATGATGGCTTCAGCAAGCTCTCAGAACAAAGAATCAAGAAATTTTCCGGAGGAAGAGAACTTCTTGGAATTACCGGAGGTAGAATATGAAAAATTAGTATACAGAACTCTTCAAAATATCAGGAAGGAAATCATACAAAATGCATCACATCCAAGGAACTTACAGACAAAGCAACAGAGGAACTTAAGAAGATTAAAGAAGAGTAAAATGACAAACTTAACAGGCTGCAAGAATCTACAGAGAGACAGCAAACAGAAATCCAGAAGATGAACAATAAAATTTCAGAATTATACAACTCAATAGAAAGTCAGAGGAGGAGAATGGAGGCAATGGATGTCAGAATCACTGAGACTGAAGATACAGCATTTGACACCAACTTATTTGAGGAAAAATGAGATAAAAGAATTTTTAAAAATGAAGAAACTCTAAGAATTATGTAGGACTCTATCAAGAGGAATAACCTACAAGTGATTGAAGTACCAGAATGGGAGGGATAACAGAAAATACAAAGAGAATTGTTGAAGGTTTGCTGGCAGAAAACTTCCCTAATATCGTGAAAGATGAGAAGATATCTATCCAAGATGCTCATCGAACACCACACTAGGTAGATCCCAAAGAAACTCACCAAGACACATTATAATCAAACTTGACAAAAACAAAGATAAAAAGAGAATTCAAAGAGTGGCTAGGAATAAACAAAAACTCATCTACAAAGGAGAGTCAGTAAGAGTAAGTGCGGACAAGTCAGCAGAAACCATGCAGGCAAGAAGACAACGGGATGACATATATAAAGCTAGCCAAGAATTACATATCCAGCAAAACTGTCTCTCAAATGTGATGGTGATATTAAAGCATTTCCAGATAAAGAGACATTTAGGGAATTTGTAAAAACCAAACCAAAATTACAAGAAATACTAAAGGGAGTCCTCCAGTTAGAAAATCAACAGCATCAGATAACAACCCAAGACTAGAACACAGCACAGAGCAACCAGATATCAACCCAGGCAAGGAAGTCACAAAAATAAATCAAAGCTAAAACACTGGCAACAGGGAAACGGGGACATCATTATGGAAAGACAGCAACATTAAAACAAAAAAGAGGGACTAAAAAATGTAGTCATAGATCTTTCATACAGACAGGAAGTCAAGGTGATATAAAGAAATAAAAGATTGGTTTAAACTTAGAAACACAGAGGGTATATATTCACATAACCACAAAGGAAACTAACAATCCTACAAGTCAAAATAAAAAACAAGAAAAACATAAAGACTCAGCAAATACAAAATCAACAACAACGAAAAAGATGAAAAGAAAATACATAAAGAAAAACAACTCAGCACAGAAAATTAAGTGGAACAAAGAAACCGTCAACAACATACAAAAAAAAAGACATCAAAATGACAGAAGTAAGCACGTACCCATCAATAATTACGCTGAATGTAAATGGACTAAATGCACCAATAAAGAGACAGAGAGTGGAAAAATGGAAAAAAACAATCTGTCTATATGCTGCCTACAAGAGACACCTTAGACTTAAAGGCACAAACAAACTAAAACTCAAAGGACGGAAAAAAATACATCAAGCAAATGACACTCAAAAAAGAGCAGGAGTGGCAATATTAATCTCTGACAAAATAGACTTTAAAGTAAAATTCACCACAAAGGATAAGGAATGACACTATATACTGATTAAAGGGTCAATACACCAGAAGGACATAACCATAATAAATGTTTACACACCCAACAACAGGGCTCCAAAATACATAAAACAAACTCTAACGTCATTGAAAAGAGAGACAGACAGCTCCACAATAACAGAGGGAGACTTCAACACATCACTTTCAGTGAAGGACAGAATATCCAGAGAGAAGTTCAATAAAGACACAGAGGATCTAAATACCAGAATCAACCAACTTGATCTCACAGACATATACAGAACACTCCACCCAACAGCAGACAGGTATACCTTCTTTTTTAACACACATGGAACATTATCTAGAAGAGACCACATATAAGGCCATAAAGCAAGCCTTAACAGAATCCAAAGCATCGAAACATTACAAAGCATCTTTTCTGACCATAAAGCCATAAAAGTAGAAATCAGTAACAGAAAAAGCAAGGAAAAAATATCAAACACATGGAAACTGAACAACACCTTGCTAAAAAACTACTGGTTATACTCTTTAACAAATGGTGCTGGCATAACTGGATATCCATCTGCAAAAAACTGAAACAAGACCCATACCTCACACCATGCACAAAAACTAACTCAAAATCGATCAAAGACTTAAATATAAAATCAAAAACGATAAAGATCATGAAAGAAAAAATAGGGACAATGCTAGGAGCCCTAATACATAGCATAAACACAATACGAACCAAAAGTAAC
Organism: Dugong dugon; assembly: GCA_030035585.1. Taxonomy (NCBI): domain Eukaryota; kingdom Metazoa; phylum Chordata; class Mammalia; order Sirenia; family Dugongidae; genus Dugong; species Dugong dugon. Next base: position 24,283,991 of record CM057476.1, on the reverse strand, counting down.
AATGCGCAAGCAACAGAAGAGAGCAGAAAAATGGGAGCTCCTATAAATCAAACACTTATGCTCATCAAAAGACCTCACCAAAACAGTAGAAACACAACCTATAGACTGGGGGAAAAAAATTTGGCCATGACAAATCCAATCAGCATCTAATCTCTAAAATCTACAAGATACTACAAAACCTCAACAACAAAAAGACAAATAACCCAATTAAAAAATGGGCAAAGGATATGAACAGGCAGTTCGCCAAAGAAGATATTCAGGTGGCTGACAGACACATGAAGAAATGCTCATGATCATTAGCAATTAGAGAAATGCAGATCAAAACTACAACAGGATATCATCTCACCCCAACAAGGCTAGCATTAATCCAAAAAACACAAAATAATAGATGCTGGACAGGTCGTGGAGAGACTGGAACACTGTTGGTGGGAATGTAAAATGGTACAACCACTTTGGAAATCAATTTGGTGCTTCCTTAAAAAGCTAGAAATAGAAGTACCATATGATCCAGCTATCCCGCTCCTTGGAATATATCCTAGAGAAATAAGAGCCGTCACACAAATAGATATATGCACACCCATATTCACTGCAGCACTGTTCACAATAGCAAAAAGATGGAAACAACCTAAGTGCCTATCAATGGACAAATGCATAAACAAATTACGGTATATCCACACAATGGAATACTATGCATGATAAAGAAAAATGAAGAAGCCGTGAAACATCTTATAACATGAAGAAAGCTGGAGGTTATTATGCTGAGTGAACTTAGTCACAGAAGGACAAATATTGTATAACACCACTATTATAAGAACTCAAGAAGAGGTTTAAACGCAGAAGAAAACTTTCTTTGATGGTTACATGGGTGGGGAGGGAAGATGAGGGCTATTTACTAACTAGATAGTAGATAAGAATTATCTTAGGTGAAGGGAAGGACAGCACACACTACAGGGGAAGTCAGCACAACTGGACTAAACCAAAGCTAAGACGTTTTCTGAATACAATCAAACACTTTGAGGGACAGAGAAGCAGAGGCAGGGGTCTGTGGACCATGCTTTCAGGGGACATCTAGATCAACTAGCATAACAAAACTTATTAAGAAAATGTTCTGCATCCTGCTTTGGTGAGTGGCATCTGGGGTCTTAAAAGCTTTCAAGCGGCCATCTAAGATGCATCAATTGGTCCTAACCACCTGGAGCAAAGGAGAATGAAGAACACCAAAGACACAAGGAAAGTAGTAGCCCAAGAGACAGAAAGGGCCACATAAACCAGACTTCATCAGCCTGAGACCAGAAGAATTAGATGGTGCTCTGCTACCATCAATGACCACCCTACCCTGACAGGAAACACAACAGAGAGTCCCAGATGAAGCTGGAGAAAGGTGGGGTGCAGAACTCAAATTCTAGTAAGAATACCAGACTTAATGATCTGACTGAGATTGGAGGAACCCCAAAAAGCACGGCCCCTGGATTCTCTATCAGCCCAGAATTAAGACAACTTCCGAGGCCAAGTCTTCAGACGGGGATTGGACTGGACTGTGGGACATAAAGCGATACTCGTAATGAGTGTGCCTCTTAGGTCAAGTAGATACAAGAGACTAAAAGCACAGCTTCTGTTAGGAGGTGAGATGGGAAGGCAGAGAGGGTTAAAAGCTGGATGAATGGACATGGGGAATCATGGGTAGAAAGGAAGAGTGTGCTGTCACAGTACGGGGAGAGCAATTAGAGTCACACAATAATATATGTATAAATTTTGGTATGGGAAAAAATAAAAATAAATAATTTATGCCAAATGAAAGAAGCCAGGTACAAAAACCTACATAGTACATGATTCCATTTATATAAAATTCTAGAAAAGACAAAACAATAGTAACAGAAAACAGATAATGGTTGCCAAGGCCAGGGGTGAGTTGAGGGTACTTACCACAAAGGGGCAAGAGGGAACTTTCTGGGATGATGGAAATGTTCCCTATCATGATTGTGGTAGTTGATTACATAACGAGTACATATTTTTTAAAACTCATAAACTGTATACTTAAAATGGGTGAATTTTATTCTACATAAATTACACTTCAATTAAGCTGATTAAAAAACAGGAGGTTGAGTAGAAAAAGAGTAGTAAAGTGATAGATATAAACCATACCATCTCAGTAAACAAACTAAATATTCCAAGAGCATAGAGTTATTTACTCTGGAACAGTGTTTCTCAAGTCTCAGATCCCTGAGAATACAACTACCGTCTCAAGAGGGAGAAAAACTGTATAAGTTAAACATTTCAGGTAATCACATGGCATCACTGTGACCATATACAGAAATACAAACTGGTGGCCAAAGAACTCATGTTACAAGATGATTCAGAAAATACTTTTAGATGAATAGCTAGATTTTTTTTTTTTTTACTACCATCAAAATGAAAACACAAAAAATTGTCATAGAGAATTCATCTCAAGAACGCAGACTGAGAAAAACTGAAAGAAGACTGAACATAAAGAAATTTCTTTTCAGTTCCTGGATTTTGATTAACAAATTCTATTTCAAAAATATTAACTGATTATCTACTATGTGCCAGGGACTCTGCGAGGCACTGGAGATAAAGTCTGTACACAGAGAACAGCAGTATAAACTGCTTGCCAGAGAAACACTTGTCCATCTGTGAAAACAAGCTCAGGCAACATTTTCTGCCTTGCAAAGTCCAGTGTTTCTAGAGGGGAACAAGTCCTCCTAACCAGGTCACAACGGATGGGACCTCGATCAAAGTGACTAACCAGAAGAAGGTAAAGAAGTCAGTCATGCAGATAGATATGGAATTAGATGTCTAGATGGAATAAAACAAAGGCCATAAGGGCCAGGTATGTTTAAGGAACAACAAAAAGGCCACTGCAGATGAGGGAAAGGTGATATAAAAGGTTAGAGAGTTAACTGGAGCCCAAATTGTTTAGAGCTGCACTGTCCAATTCAGTAGCCACTTGCCACATGTGGTTATTTAAATTTTTATTTTAATTAATTAATTAAAATTAAATAAAAATATTTTTTTCCTTAGATGCACCAGCCACACTGCAAATGTTCAATAGTCTTGTGTGGCTTGTGGCTATCAGACTGAACAACACAGATATAGAACATTTCCATCTTCATAGAAAAGTTCTTTCTGATGGCTGGTTTAGATTTTTGTAGGTTATCATAAAGATACTTGAAGAAGCTAATGCAAGAGTCGAAGAGAAAAGGAGACAGACCACGAGAGGTCATCAGCTCTCAGAATGGCCAAACACTAAAGCAGACTTAACATTAACCCTTACAATAAATCCTCAGTCCTTAGGACAATTAATTAAAACATTTCTGTTATGGGTTACACTGTGACTACCAAACGGATATGCTGAAGTCCTAAACTCTAGTGCATGTGAATTTATTTCACAATAAGATCTTTGCAGATACAATCAAATTAAGATGGGGCCATACTGGATTAAGGTGGTTCTTAATCCAGTATGACTGGAATCCTTTAAAGAAGAGAAGAGACACACAGACACACAGGAAGAGCATCATGTGAGGACGAAGGCAGAGACTGGAGTGATGCATCTACAAGCCAAGGGACGCCATGGACTGCCAGCAACCACCAGAGGCTAGGAAGACATGAGGAAAGATCCTCCCCTTGAGCCTTCAGAAGGAACATGGTCCTGCCAACCCCCTAATTTTAAACCTCTAGCCTCCGGAACTGAGAATAAATTTCTATTGTTTTAAGCCACCTAGTTTGTAGTAATTTGTTACGGCAGCCATAGGAAACTAATACAACTTCCCAAACTCTTCCTTGAAATGCTCTTAGTAGGTGTCCTTGAAAAGGTATTCAATAATTTAGTGGAAATTAAATAATTTGGGAAAAATTATTTACCCATTTCTTTAAAAAATCCTATTCCTTCAGATTGAAAACCTCTTTTCTCTAATTCTGTTGTCAGTAATTTCAATAATTTGGAGGAAAACAGACTCTGTGACTTCAAGACCTCCATATTAGTATTAGTATGCTAATCATATTGTGAGTCTCCAAGAGACAGAATATACAGTGTTTCCAAATAATAATTATTATAATAATTACTGAGCACTTAATATGCACCTGGCACTATTCTAAGTGGCATTATATTAACTCATTTAATCTTCATGAAAATCCTATGAAGTCGGTACTATTATTATCCCCACTTTTAGATGAAGAGACAAGGCATGGAGAGATTAAATAACTCATCTATCAAAAAAGGAGGGTGTGCCATTTCCTTGATAATCTTATAATGTATTTTTATCATATATGTTTAAATGAAGATCAAAATAAGAACCAAAAAAGAGGAGAATGTCAAAGTAATAAGCTAACAAATAGAGGTGCTGTGATTCAAACCCAGGCATTTTGGCGCTAGAGTCCATGATCTTAACCGTTATATACGTCCTCTCAAAATTATTTGAAAACAGAATCATTTATCTACCCCCTAAAATATCTAAGATCTTGCAAAACTTTATGCCTGGAGTTCATGAAATACTAAAAGGTTACTTAAGTCTGTCTCTTTCTTGCAACCTGAATAAGCCAGTCTAGAACTATGCCCTAAATTACTTTTGCTCATTTTAAAACGTTCCAGTTCCCAGTGTATAGTCTTTGTAACCTGTTGAGATTTTGTTTGTTTTGTTTTGTTTTAAGAAAGGTTAGGTCAATCATCCCCCAAACTACATCCACTTGTTAATTCCCACAGTTTCATGCCAGTGAAAAGCAGAACAACAAACCATTCAATATAAACTCTAATTTGGAAACTTACCACAATTTAATTCTGGTATCATAACCTTTGTACTTCTACACTGTTCTATTCATTTGAGATGGTTATAAATAAGTCAACAACATTTTATTAGGTAAATAGAGCCAACTTCCTTCTTTTAAGGCTAATGGTGAAAAAAGTTTGACTTGTTTACTCATAATAACAGGTATTCAAAAGAATACACAAACTCAAAATTAATTATTAAAATTTCAAATTCAACCAAGTTATAAATGCATGCAACTTAAACATTTAAAACACAGCATGAATAATTTATATTATCACATGCCATTAAATTTTAAAAGCATTATTTTTCAGCAATTATGACAAATAATAAAAATCCCTGAGGCTACTACTAAGCTCTGAACTTACTGGTACTTTCACACCCTCCTATCTGGATAGACACTTTGTGAGAGATGAACCAGTGAATGAAAATCACTAAAGTACCTTGTTCCTGTTAAAATACCAACTTTTTAAAAGAAAAAATCATGGCTCACATACAAATATAAAATGAACACACACCAAAGACTTTATTTAACTCATTAACTAATGAATAAAGCAGTAAATAGAGAAATCAAAGTACCACCCATGTAGAGACAATCGAGAAGGCTGAAGTGATTTTCCAAATAGATGCACAACTGGCTTTTTCAGGGGAAGAAAAGGAAATCAATGGTCCCTTCACCCAGAATGAATTCATTTGAATACACATATGGACAAGAATCAACTGCACTACTTTCAGTTATCTACAATGCTAAGGGTTATAAAATACTTCAAAGACAATGAAAGATACAAACCCCATAGAATCAGGTAACCCAGCAGTGTGCACTGCATGCCAGACAACCAAGTTACCATTGAAGACACCCAGTAATCTTTTTGGTCCATTTCAACTCTTTCACATTTTTTTCCTGACAATCCCAAAGCAAAGTATGAATAGATAGGTTAGACAGATAGATTGATTAGACAGATTGGCTGACTAGACAGATTAGATAGACTGGTTGATTAGATACACTGACTGATAAGACAGATTGATTTATTAGATAATTTGATTAGACAGATTAATTTATTAGATTGATTGATTAGATTAGATAGACAGACAGACAGATAGATGCCGTCAAGTAAACTCCAACTCATGGTGACCTTATGTACAAAAGAGTGAATCATTGTTCAGCCCTGTGTTATCTTCACAACTGCTGGCATGTTCAAGTCCATCCTTGCAGCTATTATGCCAATCCATCTCACTGAGGGTCTTACTCGCCCTCACTGGCCCTTTACTTCATAAAACACGATGTCCTCCTCCAGCAAGTGATCTCTCCTGATAATGGGTTCAAAGCAAGCAAGTCAGACAATATTCTGTTGTGATCCATAAGGTTTTCACTGGCTAATTTTTTAAAGCAGATTGTCTTAGTTATCTAATGTTGCTCTAACAGGAATACCACAAGTGGATGGCTTTAACAAACAAATTTATTCTCTCACAGTATAGGAGGCTAGAAGTCAGAATTCAGGGCACCAGCTCCAAGGAAAGGCTTTCTCTCTCTGTTGGCTCTAGAGGAAGGTCCTTGTCATCAATCTTTCCCTGGTCTAGGAGCTTCTCTGCACAGGGACCCTGGGCCCAAAGGACATGCTACACCCCTGGCACTTCTTTCTTGATGGTACAAGGCCCCTCCCCTCTCTGCTCACTTCTCTCTTTTATATCTCAAAAGAGAATGACTCAAGATACAACCTAACCCTGTAGATTGAGTCCTGCCTCATTAACATAACTGCCTCTAAGCCTGTCTCATTAACATCATAGAGATTAGAATTTACAACACATAGGATAATCACATCAGATCACAAAATGGAGGCCAACTACACAATACTGGGAATCATGGCCTAGACAAGTTGACACGTGTTTTGGGGGGACACAATTCAATCCATAACATAGATCATCAGGCCTTTCTTCCTACTCTGTCTTAATCTGGAAGTTCTGCTGAAGCCTGTCCACCATGAGTGACCCTGCTGGTATTTGAAATACTGGTGGCATAGCTTCCAGCAACACAGCAACACACAAGCCACCATAATATCACAAATTGACAAACGGGTGGTGGGAAATACACTAGAATCAAGGGATAGGAGCTACCTTTTAATGAAATAAATATGATCAAAGGAAGCCTACCATGAGACAATTAGAAGGAAGTGGTGCTGGAAATAAGCAAACACACAACCCAGCAGGAACCTTGAAATGGATAATTAATATAATTCTCTGTGTATTCAGCATCATCCAGTGGAGAGAGAAAACTAGGTCAAAGAATAGAAGTATAGGATTCTAAATTTCACAGTCACCAACATTATTACAAAATACATTTTAGTAACAACATAAGAGTCACGGTTGACAGGAATGGTCTCCAGACAGTGTTCTATGAGGTGTGAAACAGGACTGTAGTCTAACCCCTCATCTCACGCCTATCTTTTTAAATTTAATTCTTAAGATTGGAAGCCGCTTTTAAAGATCTAGATCAGGGGTCAGCAAATTATGGCATATGGATCAAATACAGCCCACCAACTGTTTTTTGGGAATAAAGCTACTTCTATTCATTTACATATTGTCCATGGCTGCCTTTGCAGTACACCAGTAGTTGCAACAAGTACCATATAGCTCACAAGTCCTAAAACATTTACTATCTGGCCCTAGAAAAAAAAATTTCCAACCTCCAATCTAGAAAGTATTGGTTCCCAATAATTTCAAGTCTCTTGACCCTTTTTAAACATCAAAAATTTTCCTGATCTTTTATTTGTACATTTTAAGACAGCTAATTGAGAAAATCTGCTTGCTGAACATGAAGGGGACTTGATGCACTTACTGACAAAGATCAAAGACTACAGCGTTCAGTATGGATTGAATCTCAACATAAAGAAAACAAAATTCCTCACACTGGCCAATAAGCAACATTATGATAAACAGAGAAAAGACTGAAGCTGTAAGGGATTTCAATTTACTTGGATCCACAATCAACACCCACAGAAGCAGCAGTCAAGAAATGAAACAACGTATTGGCACTGGGCAGATCTGCTGCAAAAGACCTCTTTAAAGTGTTCAAAAGCAAAGATGTCACTTTGAGCACTAAAGTGCACCCGACCCAAGCCACTGTGTTTTCAATCACCTCATATACATGTGAAAGCTGGACAAGGAATAAGGAAGGCCCAAGAAGAGTTGATGCCTTTGAATTATGTTGCTGGCGAAGAATATTGAATACACCATGAGCTGTCAGAAAAACAAATAAATCCATCTTGGAAGAAGTACAGCCAGAATGCTCATTAGAAGCAAGGATGGCAATACTTAGTCCTAGGCACTTTGGACATGTTATCAGGAGGGACCAGTCCCTGAAGAAGGACATCATACTTGGTATAAATAGAGGGTCAGCAAAAAAGAGGAAGACGAGATGGATTGACACAGTGGCTACAACCACCGGCTCAAACATAGCAATGACTATGAGGATGGTGCAGGACCAAGCAGTGTTTTGTTTTGTTGTACATAGGGTTGTTATGAGTTGGAACCAACTCAACAGCACCTAATAACAACAACAATTGAGTAAACACAATAGCAAAGGGCTAATCTGAATTCATTATTGCCTTTAAATACACTTGTATTTTTCCTGTTAAAATACCAACTTTTTAAAAGAAAAAATGTTGTATCTATATATATTTAAAAAAGCAGAGGCATATATGTGAGCAAGTTATTTTCTTATTTGTTATTATCTCCTAGTCCACAGATAATGCTTGGTGTACATGTGAACTGAAGCCTGGACTCCCCTCGGAGTCCACTCAACAGTAGGAACCACTGATCTGGTGCAAGTTTCTTTGCCACAGAGAATAAAAGGTTATGCTGGTGAATCAATTCTGCTATGTTATTACTATCAGAAATAATGGCTTAATAGCAACTACTCTACTGTTTTTTTGTAAGACATCCTCCAAAATGTAACTGGCTTATGTTCATAACCTCAATAATCTTCGTCTATTTACTTAGTGATTTTTTTTAAGGAACATTTTATAATAATCTGACCTGGCAAGTTCAAAGGGAAGTTATATTACTCAGAAGTAAATGTCCATAAAAATATTTCTGAGACTTTGTTCTATAGTTAACGTGGATATCCGGTAACACTCACTTAGAAATTTTTCAGACCAAAATCTTCTTAGCCATATTTTATATTGCAGAGCTTTGAAAATATCATTTTTTCTAGGGATGAAACAAAACCTTATTCAGAAAATACTACTTTTGCCTGCATGTACCCCCTCAATCTATCTGTTCTTTAGGCCAACAGAATGGTGGTTCAATCAGATGAGACACCAGGTAAAGCCATCTCAATATTGTAAAAAGGAAACTGACAGCATCTCTACCATTTGCCCATTTGACTACTACTGTAAAAATAATGCCTTCAGTGTGCACCGCAGAATACCTACACTCCAAGCCCTCACCAGAAAATACAACTTTATATTGTTTGCTATCCAAAGAGGAAAACCTCTTTCACTAACCTAAACCTGCCTCCCGAAAAGTTCCACCCCATTGGTCTGGGTTTTGTGCCCGAAAACAAAATATGAAGTCTTATGCCTTCAGATATTATGCATAGCTCTCACATCTCATCTGTACAGCACCTTGGTTTAGGACTATTGTGTGATAAACTTCTGTCCTTGCAACATTTCCTTTCCACTTGGGAGAAATGGCAAGAGAAGGGAGCAGGGATGAATGAGTACACTATAAACTGACTGGTTAGATAAGTTAATCAAGGTGCCTGCTTATTTCTAGCTGAAAAGCTGCAGCTCTCCCACCACTTCTCTATTTAAAAGTTCAAGCACTCTCAGTAACTTGTGAACTCTCAGTAACTTAAGAACCTAGTTCTTAATTAAGGACTATGTACACCCAAGCAGGCTTATGCCTTCACAGAACTGAGACCCTTCCCTTGTAGGGCCTGATCAGGAACAGCTCAGGGATGACACGGGACTTAAAAAAAAAAAAAACAACTTAACATCTAGTCCTTCCTTTCCCTTCCCTCACTGTGAAGTGTTTTCCTGGCACATCCTTTAAGTAAACAAGTTATCAACAAACAATATGTCACTTCAAGCACTCCCAACGGAATTGTAAGTCTTTACTGTGAGGAGTAAGAAGTGCTATTCCCCCTTTAAGCCAAATACCCAAATTCCCTCAAATGTTCATCACATGACCTAGTCACTTTTTAGGATGTTCTCTAATTAACCAATATGTTCCTCCAAAAATATAGTTCCTAAAACTGGACAGAATGGAGGAGGAACCAGTAGGTTTCCAGAGTTCAACACTCTCTTTTCATTAACAAATACTAAGACTGTATTCATTAGCTTCTTTATGATTGAATATGGTTAGTTCATGTTAAACTTATAGTCAATCCCCAAACCTTTTCCCAAAAACTACTGATAGGTAAGATTTGTTCATATATATGTATTGAAACCTAAATGCAAAAGCTCACTTGTAATTGATGAATTTTCCCTTTATTTATTAATATACTCAACTACTGAGCACATACTCTGCGCCAGACATCTACTAAGAACTGAAGGTAAAAAGAGAAAACAAAATAGACGTAGTCCCTGCTCTCAATATCTTGGTGGTTTCACGTTATTATTCTAGTATATCAATAGCTCTCTGAATCCTAATTCTTTCAGGGCGTTATCTATCCACCTTATATTTGTGAAAACCACAAATCCAATATGTTATGGATTGAACTGTGTCCCCCAAAATGTGTGTCAACTTGAGTAGACCATGATTCCCTGTATTGTGTGGTTGTCCTCCATTCTGTGATCGGATATGATTATCCCATGTGTTATAGATCCTAACATCTATGATGTTAATGAGGCAGGATTAGAGGCAGTTATGTTAATGAGGCAGGACTCAATCTACAGGATTAGGTGGTATCTTGAGTCAATCTCTTCCGAGATATAAAAGACAGAAACAAGCAGAAAGGAGAAGGTCCTCCTATTACTAAGAAAGCAGAGCCGGGAGCAGAGCGTGTCCTTTAGATCCAGGGTCCCTGTGCTGAGAAGCTCCTCCACCAGGGAAGACTAATGTCAAGGAACTTCCCCCAGAGCCGACAGAGAGAGAAAGCCTTCCCCTAGAGTTGGTGCCCTAAATTCTGACATCTAGCGTCCTAAAGTGTGAGAGAATAAATTTCTATTTCTTAAAGCCATCCCCTTGTGGTATTTCTGTTACAGCAGCACTAGATAACTAAGACAATGCCTCTCATGCGTTCATCCAGGAAACAACACTACTGAGTAAGACTAGATAAAAAATAGAGTCCTGTGTTTTCGCACAGACTTCCTACAGGTTTATATCAACTCTGTGATTATCCAATCAGCTACAAAATCAACAACTTTATCATCATTAAACCTACAAGATTCTTGTTATCCATAAGATTTTCATGAGCCACTTTATCAAATTCTTTAGGAAAATTAAGATATACTATGTTATCTGAGAATCACCCTAATAAAAGGGGAAAAAAGATAATGAAAAGTTCTTAAGTAAAGCTATGTTGGCTCCTGGTCATTGTCATCTCTATCTATTATCATTCAGGACTCAGTCGCAAGACAGAATTTAGCACAAGAGTTGTTATCTAAGTATAAAGTTTTTAAGTAACTAAAGGGGCAAAAAGAAAGCTCTAAGGTATCACTGAGATAGCAGAAAGCAGCTACCACCTAGGGCTGGGCTAACAAAAGGAAGACACTTAAAGTATTAAGGAGCCCTAGTGACTCAGTGGTTAACAGTTACAGCTGCTGAACAAAAGGTCAGCAGTTTGAATCCACCAGCCGCTCCCTGGAAACCCTGTGGGGCAGTTCTACTCTGTCCTATAGGGTAGATATGAGTCGGAATCAACTTGAGGGCAACGGGTTTTTAAAGTATTAAAACTTAGAAGCTTAGAAGAGGCCTCACGGAACTCAAACTCACACATCTGAGAAGTGGGCAATGCTCAGCTACTGCTAGTGTCTCTGATTTGCAAGGAGAGGCCAGGGACCCAGACCTCTGAAGTGGGGCGCTGGCTGGGGTGCTAGGGTCTCAGAAGGAAGTGTGATAAAGCTGGTCCTGCAAGTGTTGGAAAAACTGCAAAATGGATCCAACAGCTGCTACAGGAAGGTACTGCTGCTACAGGGATGAAGAAGTGTTGTTAGGGAGACCACCACTCAAAGGAATAGCAAGCATCAAAGGTCACAAGATGCAAACGAGAAAGAGCAAGTCCCTCCTTCCTCCTCTAGCTCTTTTCCTTCCCCTATCTGTAGAGCCTAACAGGGAGCAGAAATGTGGTTTGCAGAGTCCCTGCCACAAGATCACAAAGCAGAAGTAAACAAAGATGGATGTGGAGGTAACAAACAATCACTCAACAACTGGCAAAATACCTTCTAAGGTCACACAAACTATCTGTTTAATAATTTACAATTTTGTGCACAGGATGACATAATTATACCAATCATCTCTCTCTACTCTGTAATAATAACAACAATAAGCACATCTAACATTTATTTAGCACTTACTATTGGTCGACTTTCAACCGTTTCAGGGCGCAGCATATGATCAAGAACCGATGGTAGTGAAGAAAGAAGTCTAAACTGCACTGAAGGCACTGGCGAAAAAAAAGGCTCCAGGAATTGACAAAATACCAATTGAGATGTTTCAACAAATGGATGCAATGCTGAAGTGCTCACTCATCTATACCAAGAAATTTGGAAGACAGCCACCTGGCCAACTGACTGGAAGAGATCCATATTTGTGCCCATTCCAAAGGTGATTCAACAGAATGAGGAAATTATCAAACAATATCATTAATATTACAAGCAAGTAAAACTTTGTTGAAGATCATTCAAAAACAGTTGCAGCAGTACATCGATGGAACTGCCAGAAATTCAAGCTGGATTCAGAAGACGACGTGAAACAAGGGATATCACTGCTGATGTCACATGGATCTTGGCTGAAAGCAAAGAATACCAGAAAGATGTTTACCTGTGTTTTACTGACTATGCAAAAGCATTTGACTGTGTGGATCATAACAAATTATGGAAAACATTGTGAAGAATGGTAATTCCAGAACACTTAATTGTGCTCATGAGGAATCTGTACATAGACCAAGAGGCAGTCATTTGAAGAGAACAAGGGGATAGTGCGTGGTTTAAAATCAAGAAAGGTGTATGCTAGGGTTGCATCAATTCACCATACTTATTCAATTTGTGTCCTGAGCAAAATAATCCTAGAAGCTGGACTATATGAAGAAGAACGCGGCATCAGGATAGGAGGAAGGCTCATTAACAACCTGCTATATGTAGATACACAACCTTGCTTGCTAAAAGCAAAGCAGGCTTGAAGCACTTACTGATGAAGATTAAAGACCACAGCCTTCAGTATGGATTCCACCTCAACATAAAGTAAACAAAGATCCTCACACTGGACCAATAAGCAACATCATGACAAATGGAGAAAAGATTGATATTGTCAAGGATTTCATTTTACTTGGATCCACAATCAACATCCATGGAAGTAGCAGTCAAGAAATGAAACAACGTATTGCATTGGGCAAATCTGCTGCAAAAGACCTCTTTAAAGTGTTTAACAGCAAAGATATCACTTTGAGGACTAAGGTGTGCCTGATCCAAGCCATGGTATTTTCAATAGCCTCATATGCATGTGAAATCTAGACAATGAATAAAGAACACCAAAGAAGAATTCATGCCTTTGAACATGGCGCTGGTGAAGAATACTGAATATACCATGGACTGCCAGAAGAAGGAACAAATCTGTCTTAGAAGAAGTACAGTCAGAACACTACTTAGAAGCAAGGATGGTAAGACTTTGTCTCTCGTACTTTGGACATGTTATCAGGTAGGACCCATCCCTGGAGAAGGACATCATGCTTGGTATAAACAGAGGGTCAGTAAAAAAGAGGAAGACCCTCAACGAGATGGAGTGACACAGTAGCTGCAACAATGGGCTCAAACACAGCCAACAATTGTGAGAATGGCACAGGACTGGGCAGTGTTTTGTTCTGTTGTACATACGGTTGCTGTGAGTCGGAACCAACTTGACAGCACCTGACAACAATATGCGTAAAACTGCTTTAAATAGCATACATGTATTAGTTCATATAATCCTCACAACAACCCTATGAGGTAGGCAATATTCCCACTTTAGATGGGACAATGAGGAGCAGAAAAGTTAAATAACTTGCCCACGATCACAGAGTTGTTGAGAAGCTTAGATTAAACCCAGATAGTCTAACTCAACAGGCTACGCTTTTGACCACCACATATACTACAATGCCATGATATATAACTCTCTCTAAATTTAAGGCAACCTTTGAAATGTAACACTTGTTGAACAAAATTTACATATATGCTATTTGATGTTCATTCTAGATTTATAGCTATATGAAAAATCAAACTTTCACACATGGAAGAGTATTTCAAGAATCTTTCCTGAGAACAGCCAACCTGGCAACACACTTCTACTGGTGCCATAAGCAACACAGGATAAAATGAGCAAAATAAAAACAATGACATAATCTTTCACACTGCAAATCAAAATTACCACTTTCACTATTGTTCCACTCACCAATAAGAAATAAACTAACTCATGGTAGATATGTACAGCTTATTTTATAAATGTTATTTCTATTGACTGAAGCTCATAAATATGCTGGGGTTGAGAATATAAATTAAAAACAGTCCTTGACTGACAGAGACTTCAAAAAACCCTGAGAGTATGGGCCCCGGACACCCTTTTAGCTCAGTAATGAAGTCACTCTTGAGGTTCACCCTTCATCCAAAGATTAGACAGGCTCATAAAACAAAGCAAGACTAAAGTCGCACATCAGCCCAGACTAGAAGGCAGGAGGGGACAGGAAAACTGGTAATAGGGAACCCAAGGTCAAGAAGGGAGAGTATTGACATGTTGTAGGGTTGTTAATCAATGTCATAAAACACTATGTGTACTAACTGCTCAATGAGAAGCTAGTTTGTTCCGTAAACCTTCATCTAAAGTTCAATTAAAAAAAAAAATCTAGAATTAAAAAAAAAAAAGTCCTTGATCCTCAATATTAGATATATGATTTATATATAATTTTAAGTGTAAATATAATAAATGTATTTCTTTTTCTTACAATATTCTTCAACATAATGATACAGATTTTTAGTGTCATGATTAAAGAGTCAGCGTTACAGAAAGCCATGGTTAAAATACTGTTCACAACTCACAACTGACAAAAGCTAGAAACAACCTAAATGCCCATCGACAGATGAATGGATAAACAAACTGTGATATATACATACAATGACATATTACACAGCCACAAAGAGAAATGAAGTCCTAATGCATGCTACAACATGGCTGAACCTTGAAAACATGGTGAGTGAAGTCAGTCAATCACAAAAGGACAAATATTATATGATCTCACTCATATGAAATATCTAGAATAGGCAAATGTATAGAGACCAAAGTGGTTACCAGTGGTGGCAGGAAGAGGGAAAGGGGAGTCACTGCTTAGGAAGCACTGAGATTCTGTTTATGGTGATGGAAATTCGGCAACAGATATTGGTGATAGTTGCACAACATGATTAACGTAACTGATGTCACTAAATTGTAAAAAACAACAAACTGGCAAATGTTGTTATATATTTATATGTATGTTGTTGTTAGGTGCCGTGGAGTCAGTTCCAACTCATAGCGAACCTACATACAACAGAAAGAAACACTGCCCAGTCCTGTGCCATCCTCACAATCATTGCTATGTCTGAGCCCACTGTTGCAGCCACTGTGTCAATCCATCTCATTGCGGGTCTTCCTCTTTTTTGCTGACCCTCTACTTTAACAAGCATGACAACCTTTTCCAGGGACTCGTCCCTTCTGATAACCTGTCCAAACTACGTATATAAATATAAATTTAAAAAAATATTGCTACATCTAAAATCACTATGTACAAAATGTTATACAGCAAAAATTTTTTTTTAAATGTTGAAGCCAAATTGATACAATAAAATGAAATGAATCACTTACAATTGAAAATCACCATCTCAATCTTTTAAAAAGTGCTTCAAAGCAAGGCAATGTTTAGGAGCATGAAAGTTTGAGAAATCTTACAGTAGCTTCTAAGAAAGAAATGAGCTTTATTATTCCTATTGGCTCATAAAAGGCATCCAAAAAAATCTATTTGAGATTCACCTCTTTCCTTCCCTTATTTAACTTGAACTCATTCATTTCTTCATGTGCAATATGAAAACCATGCCCCCAAGGAACTGCCTGTGTTACTTCCCAGCAATAAGACTAACATTCAATAGCAAAAGGCAGTTATAGTTCATCACTATTTGCTTCACGGTCACCCAAATCAAAGACTGTCTGGTACAATGGTTAAGATCACAGACTCTAGAGCCAGACTGCTGACTTAGAATCCAGAACACTTTCATTTCCTAGCTGTGTGATCTTTAGCAAGTTATTTAACCTCACTGTGTCTCAGCTGCCTCATCTGTAAAATGGGCATAATAATAGTACCTACCTCATAAGGTAGTTGTGAGGATTAAATGAGTTACCATATGTAATTTCAACAGTGCCTGACACAGAGTAAGCATGCTTATAGACATTACCTAATGTTATGGATTGAATTGTGTCCCCCCAAAATATGTGTTGGAATGCTAAACCCTATACCTGTGGATGAAATCTAATCTAATCTAATGTAATATAATCACCTTCCATAATGCAATCAATCAATCAGTTGAGGTCATACCAGTGTAGGGTGGATCCTAAATCTAATCACCTCTGAGTTATAAAAAGAGCAGAACAGACAGACTCACAAGCATAAACGAGGGAAGCAGACACCATGTGAGGATGGTCTACAAGCCAAGGAGCCAAGGAATGCCCAAGGCTACCAATAAGGAAGGAAGTGACAAGACCAAGAACCTGATTTGGAATTTTAGCCTCCAGAACAGTGAGAAAATAAATTTCTGTTCTTTAAAGCCACCCACTTGTGGTATTTCTGTTACAGCAGCACCAGGAAATGAAAATAGCTATAATAATCTGAAACCAACAGATTCTATGCTTATGGAAGGAAGACTGCCTTCCACATAAGTACTTTATAATTTATAGTTCTTCCAAGTATGTGTAATGAAAATTTTATTCTTCATAAAATATAGAAATTTATGGACAATTTTCTGAACAATTTTTATAAATGGTTTTCATAAATCTTTGTAGAAATTAGGACTGTATCCTTTGATGCACAAAGGTTTTTAATTTTGATAAAGTACAGTTTATCTATTTTTTTATCTTTTCTTGTGTTTTTGGTGTCATATTTAAGAAATCATTGTCTAACCCAACGTCACAAAGACATACTCCTATTTTTTCTTTTAATAGTTTTATAGCTTTAGCTGTAACATTTAGGTCTTTGATCCATTTTGAGTTAATTTTTGTGTATGACGTGAGGTAGGGGTCCAAATTCATTGTTTTGCACGTAGATATCCAGATGTCCCATTATCATCTGTTGAAAAGACCATTCTTTCCCCATTGAATGGTCTTGGCACCCTTGTTGAAAATCAATTGACTATAAATGTGAGGGATTATTTCTGGACTCTCAATTCCATTGATCTATATGTTATCCTTAAGCCAGTACTATCTTGATTACTGTAGTCTTGTAGGTTTTAGAATTGGGAAGCGTAAGTCCTTTAACTTTTTCTTCTGTTTCAAGATTGTTTTGGCTATTCTGGGTCCCTTGCATTTCCATATAAATGTTAGGATAAGCTTGTTGATTTCTGCCCAAAAAAGCAGCTGGGACTTTGACAGGAATTGTGTTTAATCTGTAGATTAATTGGGAGAGTACTGTCATCTTAACACCATTAAGTCTTCCAACCCATGGGCACACAAGATTAGACTTACTCTTACTGTAAAACCACATTCATTAAACAGCCCAGTGCAGCTGCTAAAACAAAATAACCAAGGAAAATAACCTTCAGGCCCAAAGAATTTAATCTAGTCCAGCTTTACTTGATGCTGCAGAGTTCAATCACTAAGAAAGAAAAGTGGCTGAGGGACATAGCAATTCCAATAGTATTTTATTAAAATTTATTTGTCCTTTAATCATTATCTTCTTCTCCCATCTTCACATGCTTCTGTTTTCTACTTACATGCCAGTTCTTTTCCTATACATGTCTTCTTTTAATCTATTCTATAATTCCTTTCCTTTTCTCATCATCAAAAATCATTTTTCTTGTGCCTCCAGTCTTCTAAAAGCAAGCACTATGGTTTTCTGTACGCATGGTTTGACAAAATACAGGTATCAGTGTTAATTTGATTTTTCCTTATGATGACTGACATTAGAGGACAATAACATGCTTGGTAATTTTCACCTTCATCAAAGTGATATCTTCTATACAATTCTGCAGGAGCAAAAATATTCGTATCAAATTTTTCCTACCACTTTCTGAACTAAGTCCACACATTGAAACACTAATATGGCAATTTTTTCTTTTGACTATGGCAAACTTAGCCAGTGACAGCATGGAAATGCTAAGTGCATAAAAATAACCATGGAATTGAGAAATCATATACAATAATGGTGCCTTTCTTTATGCCATAGGGTTACGACGAGTCAGAATCCACTCTATGGCAACAGGTTTGGTTTTTGGTTCCCTTATGTAACAGTCACAGCTAAACTTAAAACAACCACAAGCAAAGCCACAACACTGTCAGGTTTGCTGTGTTATTTTTTTTTCCCATACAAAAATTTATACATACGTTGTTACGTGACTCTAATTGCTCTCCCCATACCGTGACAGCACACTCCTCCTTTCCACCCGTGATACCCCATGTCCATTCAACCAGCTCCTAACCCTCTTTCACCTCTGGACAGGAGCTGCCTGTTTTGCCTCTTGTATCTACTTGAGCTAAGAGGCACACTCCTCACGAGTACCACATCATGTCCCACAGTACAGTCCAATCCCTGTCTGAAGAGCTGGCCTCGGAAAATGTTTTAGTTCTGGGCTGATAGAGAATCCAGGGGCCACGCTTTCCGCGGTTCCTCCAGTCTCAGTCAGAACATTAAGTCTGGTCTTCTTACTAGAATTTGAGTTCTGCACCCCACCTTTCTCCAGCTTCATCCGGGACTCTCTGTTGTGTTCCCTATCAGGACAGACATTGATGGTAGCCAGGCTCCATCTAGTTCTTCTGGTCTCAGGCTGATGAAGTCTTTCGTTTATGGGGCCCTTTTTGTCTCTTGGGCTAATAATTTGTGTCTCTGGTGTTCTTCATTCTCCTTTGCTCCAGGTGGTTAGGACCAATTGATACATCTTAGATGGAGCCTGCAAGCTTTTAAGACCCAGATGCCACTCACCAAAGCAGGATGCAGAACATTTTTCTAATAAGCTTTGTTATGCCAGTTGACCTAGATGTCCCCTGAAAGCATGGTCCACAGACCCCTACCCCTCCTACTCTGTCCCTCAAAGTGTTTGACTGTATTCAGGAAACTTCTTAGCTTTGGTTTAGTCCAGTTGTGCTGACTTCCCCTGTAGTGTGTGCTGTCCTTCCAGTCACCTAATTCTTATCTATTATCTAGTTAGTAAATAACCCTCCCTCTCCCTCCCCACCCATGTAACCATCAAAGAATGTTTTCTTCTGCGTTTAAACCTTTTCTTGAGTTCTTATAATAGTGGTCTTATACAATATTTGTCCTTCTGTGACTAAATTCAGCATAATGACCTCCAGCTTCCTCCATGTTATGTTCCACGGCTTCATCGTTGTTCTTTATCATAGCACAGTATTCCATTGAGTGGATACACCACAATTTGTTTATCCATTCATCCGCTGATGGGCACCTAGGTTGTTTTCATCTTTTTGCTATTGTGAACAGTGCTGCAATGAACATGGGTGTGCATATATCTATTCGTCTGACGGCTCTTATTTCTCTAGGATATATTTCAAGGAGCGGGATAGCCGGATCATATGGTACTTCTATTTCTAGCTTTTTAAGGAAGTGCCAAATCAATTTCCAAAGTGGCTGTACCATTTTACATTCCACCAGCAGTAAGTGTTCCAGTCTCTCCACAACCTGTCCAGCATTTATTGTGTTTTTTGGATTAATGCTAGCCTTGTTGGGGTGAGATGATATCTCACTGAAGTTCTGATCTGCATTTCTCTAATGGCTAATAATTGTGAGCATTTCTTCATGTGTCTGTTAGCCGCCTGAATATCTTCTTCGGCTGTTCATATCCTTTGTTCATTTTTTTTAATTGGGTTATTTGTCTTTTTGTGGCTGAGGTTTTGCAGCATCTTGTAGTTTTTAGAGATTAGACGTTGATTGGATTTGTCATAGTCAAAAAATTTTTTCCAGTTTGTAGGCTGTCTTTTGACTCTTTTGGTGAAGTCTTTCGATGAGCTCAAGTGCTTGATTTTTAGGAGCTCCCATTTATCTACTCTCTCCTGTTGCTTGTGCATTGTTACTTATGGTTCATATTGTTCTTATGCCATGTATTAGGGTTCCTAGTGTTCTCCCTATTTTTTCTTCCATGATCTTTATCATTTTCGATTTTATATTTAAGTCTTTGATAGATTTTGAGTTAGTTTTTGCGCATGGTGTGAGGTATGGGTCTTGTTTCAGTTTTTTGCAGATGGATATCCAGTTATGCCAGCACCATTTGTTAAAGAGACTGCCTTTTCCCCAGTTAACAGACTTTGGGCCTTTGTCAAATATCACCTGCTCACAGATGGATGAATTTATGTCTGGATTCTCAATTCTGTTCCATTGGTCTATGTATCTGTTGTTGTACCTGTAACAGGCTGTTCTGACTACTGTGGCAGTATAATAGGCTCTAAAATCAGGTAGTGTGAGGCATGCCACTTTGTTCTTCTTCTTGAGTAATGCTTTACTTATTTGGGGCCTCTTCCCTTTCTGTATGAAGTTGGTGATTTGTTTCTCCATCTCATTAAAAAATGCCAGTGGAATTTGGATCAGGATTGCACTGTATCTATAGATCGCTTTGGGTAGAACTGACATTTTCACAATGTTGAGTCTACCTATCCATGAGCAAGGTATGTTTTTCCACTTATGTAGGTCTCTTTTGGTTTCTTGCAGTAGTGTCTTGTAATTTTCATCGTATAGATCTTTTACGTCTCTGGTTAAATTTATTCCTAAGTATTTCATCTCCTCAGGGGCTTCTGTAAATGGTATTGATTTGGTGATTTCGATTCGAGGTTCTCTTTGTTGGTGTAAAGGAATCCAATTGATTTTTGTATGTTTATCCTGTATCCTGAAACTTTCCTGAAATCTTCTATTAGTTCCAGTAGTTTTCTTGTGGATTCTTTGAGTTTTCTGTGAATAAGATCACATCATCTGCAAATAGAGATACTTTGACTTCTTCCCTCCCAGTCTGGATGCTCTTTATTTCTTTTTCTAGGCTAACTGCTCTGGCTACGACCTCCAGCACAATGTTGAATAAGAGTGGTGATAAGGGGCATCCTTGTCTGGTTCCCGTTCTCAAGGGGAAAGCTTTCAAAGTCTCTCCATTTAGGATGATGTTGGCCGTTGGTTTTGTATAAATGCCCTTAACTATTCTGAGGAATTTCCCTTCTATTCCTATTCTGTTGAGAGTTTTTATCATGAATTGGTGTTGGACTTTGTCAAATGCTTTTTCTACATCGAGTGGTAAGATCATGTGGTTCTTGTCTTTTGTTTTCTTTATGTGATGGATTACATTGATTGTTTTTTTAATGTTGAACCATCCCTGCATACCTGGTATAAATCCCACTTGATCATGGTGAATTATTTTTTTGATATGTTGATGAATCCTATTGGCTAGAATTTTGTTGAGGATTTTTGCATCAATGTTCATGAGGGATATTGGTCTGTAATTTTCTTTTTTTGTGGTGTCTTTACCTGGTTTTGGTATCAGGGTTATGCTGGCTTCATAGAATGAGTCTGGGAGTATTCCATCTTTTTCTATGCTCTGAAATATCTTTAGTACTGGTGTTACTTGGTAGAATTCTCCAGTGAAACTGTCCGGGCCAGGGTTTTATTTTGTTGGGAGTTTTTTTTAATTACCTTTTTAATTTCTTCTTTTGTTACGGGTTTATTTAGTTGTTCTACCTCTGTGTTTGTTTAGGTAGATAGTGAGTTTCTAGAAATTCGTCCATTTCCTCTAGGTTTTAAAATTTGTTAGAGTACAATTTTTCATAGTATTCTGTTATGATTCTTTTAATTTCAGTTGGGTCTGTTGTGATATCACCCATCTAATTTCTTATACAGGTTATCTGCTTCCTCTCCTGTTTTTCTTTTGTCAGTTTGGCCAATGGTTTATCAATTTTGTTGATCTTTTCAAAGAACCAGCTTTTGGTCTTGTTAACTCTTTCAATTGTTTTTCTGTTCTCTATTTCATTTAATTATGCTCTAATTCTTATTATTTCCTTTTTTATGGTGCCTGAGGGCTTCTTTTGCTGGTCTCTTTCTACTTGTTCCAGTTGTAGGGTTAATGTTTTGATTATGGCCTTTTCTTTTTTTTGGATGTGTGCATTTATTGCTATAAACTGACCTCTGAGCACTGCTTTTGCTGTATCCCAAAGGTTCTGGTACGATGTGTTTTCTTTCTCGTTTGATTCTATGAATTTCTTTATTCCATCCTTAATTTCTTCTATAACCCAGTAGTTTTTGAGCAAGGTGTTGTTCAGTTTCCATGTGTTTGACTTTTTTCCTTGATTTTTCTGTTGTTGATTTCTACTTTTATGGCCTTATGGTTAGAAAAGATGTTTTGTAATATTTCGATGCTTTGGATTTTGTTAAGGCCTGCTTTATGGCCTAATATGTGGTCTATTCTGGAGAACGTTCCATGTGCGTTGGAAAAGAAAGTATACTTAGCTGCTGTTGGGTAGAGTGTTCGGTATATGTCTATGAGATCAACTTGGGTGATTGTAGCATTTTGCTCTTCCATGTCTTTGCTGAGCTTCTTTCTGGATGTTCTGTCCTGAACCGAAAGTGGTGTACTGAAGTCTCCTACTACTATTGTGGAGCTGTCTACCTCTCTTTTCAGTGCTGTTAAGAGTTCCGTTTATGTATTTTGGAGCCCTGTTGTTGGGTGCATAAATATTTATTACAGTTATGTCCTCCTGGTGTATTGACCCTTTAATCATTATATAGTGCCCATCCTTATCCTTTGTGGTGGATTTTACTTTAAACTGTCAGAGATTTATATTGCCACTCCTGCTCTTTTTTGAGCGTTGTTTGCTTAATATATTTTTTCCATCGTTTGAGTTTTTGTTTGTGTCTTTAAGTCTAAGGTGTGTCTCTTGTAGGCAGCATATAGACAGATTGTGTTTTTAAACCAATCTGCCACTGTCTGTCTCTTTATTGGTGCATTTAGTCCATTTATATTCAGTGTAATTATTGATAGGTATGAGTTTAGTGCTGTCATTTTGATGTCTTTTTTTGTGTTGTTCACAGTTTCTTTGTTCCACTTAATTTTCTGTGCTGAGTCGTTTTACTTTATGTATTTTCTTTTCATCTTTTTCATTGTTGATTTTGTGTTTGCTGAGTCTATACTTCTCTAGTTTTTTATTTTGACTTGTAGGATTGTTAGTTTCCCTTGTGGTTACCTTAATATTTACCCCTATTTTTCTAAGTTTATACCAGTCTTTTATTTCTTTATATCACCTTGACTTCCTCTCCATATGAAAAATCTGTGTGTCCATTTTTTAAGTCCCTCTTTTTTGCTTTAATGCTGTCATCTTTCATATACTGGCATCTGTTTCCCTATTTTCAGTGTTTTAGCTTTGATTTACTTTTGTGATTTCCCTATCTGGGTTGATATCTGGTTCCTCTGTCCTGTGTTCTAGTCTTGGGTTGTTATCTGACGTTACTGATTTTCTAACCGGAGGACTCTCTTTAGTATTTCTTGTTATTTTGGTTTGGTTTTTGCAAATTCCCTAAACTCCTGTTTATCTGGAAATGCCCTAATTTCGCCATCATATTTGAGAGACAGTTTTGCTGGATATATAATTCTTGACCAGCAGTTTTTTTCCTTCAAGGCTTTATGTATGTCATCCTATTGCCTTCTGGCCTGCGTGGTTTCTGCCGAGTAGTCCAAGCTTGTTCTTATTGACTCTCCTTTGCAGATAACTTTTCGTTTATTCCTAGCCGCTCTTAAAATTCTCTCATCTTTGGTTTTGGCAGCTTTTGATTATGTCTTGGTGAGTTTCTTTTGGGATCTACCTTACGTGGGGTTCGATGAGCATCTTGGATAGCTATCTTGTCATCTTTCACGATATCAGGGAAATCAGGGAAGTTTTCTGCCAACAAATCTTCAACAATTCTCTCTGTATTTTCTGTTATTCCCCCCCCCCCCCCCCGTTCTGGTACTCCAATCACTCATAGGTTATTCCTCTTGATAGAGTCCCACATAATTCTTAGGGTTTCTTCATTTTTTTTTTTTTTAATCCTTTTATCTGATTTTTCCTCAAATAAGCTGGTGTCAAGTGCTTTACCTTCAATCTCACTAATTCTGACTTCCATTGCCTCAATTCTACTCTTATGACTTTCTACTGAGTTGTCTAATTCTGAAATTTTATTGTTAATCTTCTGGATTTCTAATTGCTGTCTATGAATTCTTGCAGCCTGTTAAATTTGTCATTATGCTCTTCTCTAATCTTTTTAATTTCCTCTATTGTGTGTTCTGCATTTTGATTAATTTCCTTCCTAATTTCTTGAAGAGTTCTGTATATTAATCTTTTGTACTCTGCCTCTGGTAATTCCAAGAAATTTTCCTCCTCTGGAAAATTTCTAAATTGTTTATTTTGGGAGCTTTCTGAAGCCATCATGGATTGCCTCTTTATGTGATTTGATATTGACTGTTGTCTCCTAGCCATCAATAAGTTATTAATTTATTTTATGTTTGCTTACTGTGTCCTAGCTTATTGTTTTGTTTTGATATGCCCAAATAGAGTGCTCGTATGAGCTTGTTTGATTATTGGCACCTTTGAAGCTCTAATGTCCTGTCACCGGGTGGTTAGATCTGTTACTAGATATGTGAGCTCAGGAATCCGCCCACTCCTCCTATATAGATTCAGCTCAGGTGCCCAGGTAGATAGCCACCAAGTGTGTGGTACAGGCTCTTACTTACAGGCCTAGACAGGCATGGGTGACTGGTGTAGGCACAGGCATCTGGTTGTAGCAGGGGGACACACTCTGAGCAAGGCAGGGGGCTAACGGCCATCCCCGAGTGTCCAGGAGGAAGGCATGTCCCTGTTCCCTAGAGCATGTACGTGGGTGGGTTTTGCAGCCAGACTATGAGCACCTAATGCTCTTGGCTGTTAGGACTGGGGAGGCACCTCTTATTCATGGGCCTCTATCGCAGATGACTAGGTGCCATGGGTGAAGCCACCAGTCCTCAGGGCCCTGATGTGGACAGGTGAAAATCCTGCTTAATGGGCAGAGCAGTGTCAAATGTCAAGATCCTGCCACTTCACAGCTGAGACAGTTGAAGTTAGACATCCGGTATATACCCTGTTGTACTGCGGTAATGAGAGCCTACGCTGTTGAGATGGACCCACACAAGTCTATGCCGGGGGAAAGGCACTCAAAGTCCGTGGATCCCTTATGCCTGTGCCTAGGCAAAGGAGCTGTGCCTACCCTGGGTTCCTGGCTTAGGGGAGACGGCAGTTTATTTCTTCCCGTTTGTTAATTTGTTCACTCTACAAGGCAGGGAGAATGGCTCCAGGCGTGTGACGGATCCTACTTCCAGCCCAGGGGACTCGGCAATTGCTGAAGCTGGTCCAGGACCCAGTGCAGAGCAGGGAGCCGGGGAAGTAAATGTGAGAGGTTTTCCCAAAGGGGAGCTTTTGATCCACGTGGTAGGCCGTACGCAATTACTTATCTTTTGGTGATCGAGGGCTGCTTCTCACTGGTTCTGCGTGGCCGAGCAGACTCTTAGCAGCTGCATCTCTCCCAGTGTGGAATACGCCTCCTAAGCACCGCTGCTTGCCTGCCTCACTGCTCACCCCCGAGCTGATCAGGCCTGAAGGGTCAGGTTCTCGCTGGGTAAGGTCTGGCAACTCCTCGCTGCTTCCAAACCATCTCTCCCTACCCCTGCCACTCAGTCCGGTTCCTCAACTCTGCCTTTGACGTTCAGGGCTCCCAGACTGCCATATATATTCGAATCACTTGTTTTTTTGGGTCTTTGTTGAAAGAGGTCCACTGGAAGCGTCTTACTACTCCACCATTTCAGCCCCGCCTCCTCTGCTGTGTTATTTAGACCACCTGCTATATCTTAGCAATCCTCCTCTTTATCCACAAAATAGTACCACATCATCATTACAAATCATCAATTATTTGTCAGCTAGAATCTCAACAAATCACATTTCAGATTAGCCTAAGTTAACCTTATGCTATTAATCATTTAAAATAATACATGTTCCTCAGATTGAGCTGTCTTCCCTCCTAGAAGCAGTACCAAACCTAAACCAAACCCACTGCCGTCAAGTCAATTCTGACTCATAGCAACCCTATAGGACAGAGTAGAACTGCCCCATAGGGTTTCCTAGGCCATAAATGGAGCCCTCGTGTCACAATGGTTAAAAGCTTGGCTGTTAACCAAAAGGTTGGTAGTTCGAACCCACCAGCCGTTCCTTGGATACCCTATGGAGCAGTTCTACGCTGTCCTATAGGGTTGCTATGAATTAGAATGGACTCGACAGCAATGGGGAATCTTTACAGGAGATCGCTGAGTCTTTCTCCCACACAGCCGCTGGATAAGTTCTAACTGCCAACCTTTCAGTTAGCAGCCGAGCACTTACGACTGCACCAACGGGGCTCCTTGGTTTCTGGTTTAAGGGACATTAATTAAGGCATGGTCCTAGATTATATACTTATTTAGACACAACTTTAAAAGACATTCTGGGGTCAATTGGATAAATTTGAATATTGTCTGGGTATTTAATAAGAGGAAAATTTACTGAAATGTTAAATGGTGGGGATCACTGACTGAAAAAAAAGCAGGTTTCAAAATAATATCTCACTCTTGGGTATTTATCCAAGAAAATAAGAAACCTATGAACACACAAAGACTTGTATGTGAATGTTCATAGCAGCTCTACTCATAATTGCAAAAGACTGGAAACAATCCAAATGTCCATAAATTGCTAAATGGATAACAAATTGCAGTATATACATACAATGGAATAGTACTCAGTAATAAAAAGAAATAGCCTTTTGTTACTGCTGTTGACTGTGATGATTACGTAACTATATAAATTTATCAGAACTCACAGAACTATATACTTAAAACTGGTAAGTTTTACTGTATGTAAATTTTACCTAAATTAAGCTGATTTTAAATATAATAAAAAATAAAGACAGTCTGAACAGTTTAACCTTATTTTAGTTAAAATACCTGTGTGCATGTGTCGGTATGTATGTAAATACTGTTAGAAAGATGCACAGAAAAAGTTCCAGAACAATATGTACTAACAGTCCTGATCACTGTGTATTGGCAATGTTTCGTGGAAGCGGGTAGGGTGGTGTGTCTTATAGTACTTTTAAATTTTACATTATACGCAGGTGAAATTTTTGTATAATAAAAGGTTATTTTTTAAATAAAGATGAGCTTTAATAACGAAAGAAAAATTTTTTATATAAATGTTAATGGGTTGTCAGTTATAAATTTAATTACAGTTATAAATTTAGAGGTAAGATGTTATTGCTAAAATAATATTTACAGAATAAAAAATTATTTTCTCTGGTTTACAGTCGATACACATTTAATGAACACAATATGTTCCAGGTATCATATTTGGATCATATTGCATCTCTGGTTTCTTCCTGTACAAAATAATGATCTATCCTGCTACTGAGGAGCCACGAAAATAAAAGTACTATTAAGTTTAAGGTCAAATAGCAGGCTTAACAAAAAAAAAAAAGCAATCATTCAAAGGAAAGAAGAAGTTTAACCATCAAATTTAATGAGAAAACATTGTTTGTGCTTTTAGGAGAAATAGGTAGTGAAAGAACAGCACACTAAATAAGAACTATGGAGCAAAAACAAAGAGCTCTGAATTACACTTTTATTATTTTTCATAATACTTACAAAAACATTGTCAAACACTCTAGACGGCAGCCTAGATTTAGCAGGCTTTTATAATACAACTGTGTGGTATGAAAATTTCTGTCTTTTAAAGTTCCTTAAGCACTCATGGGGATTTCTTGGTTCACAGAAAAGTGATAGGGACAGGAAGAGGTTTGTGGTTTTTTATTTGTGGGTTTGTGTGTATGTGTGTGTGTCTGTGGTTTTGGGGTGTTTCCCTTTTTTTTGGCTTGATTTTTTGTTGTGTTTGCTTGGTTTTTTTTGTTTGTTTGATTTTTCTCTGAGGTATCTTGGCTTGGTTTTAACCAGAATTAATTAACAGAGGAAGATAAAGAACAAATATCAAATACCTACCACATTCAAGGCATTGTTCCAAATATCTACATATGTCCTCTTTTATTTAACAATTCTTTGGAATGGATATTACTCTTCACATCATACAGATGAGAACACAGATGCATAAGAGTTAAAATTTGCCCAAGCTCAGGCAGCTAGTAAGTAGCGGAGCCAAGTTTAGAGATATGAATCTAGATCTGCATCCAAGTTCATACTTACATTTTCAAAGACTATTCTTCCTCACTATATTTTTCAGGGAAGATTGGAAACAAAATATTAGAACAGACCTACCACTAAATGATGAGTGCTCCCTAGAAGTGAGGATGGCAAAATTGCAGCTCGCTTATTTTGGACATGTCATCAGGAAGAGCAATCACTAGACAAGGACATCATGTTTGGTAAAGTGCAGGATCAGCCAAAACGAGGGAAACCCTCACTGAGATGGACTGACACAACAGCCTCAACAATGGACTCAAACATTCCAATGATCATGAAGATGGCACAGGACCAGGCCACGTTTTCATTCTGTTATACGTGAAGCCACCATAAATAGGAGCCAACTTGATGGCAACTAACAACAACAAAATTATGAAACTAAAAGATACATCCAAAAATCAACTGTATTTCTAAACACTAGTAAAAATCAATAATGACAATGATTTTTTTCAAATTCCACTTATAACATCAAAAAGAATAAAACAGGAATAAATTTTAAAAAGCAGTGCAAGACTTGAACATTGAAAGCTTGAACACTGAAAGAAATTAAAGATCTAAATAAGTAAAAAGACAACCTATGTTCATGGATCAGAATACTTAACATTAAAACATGAAGATAAGGGAACTCACACTTTCCAGTTTCAACCTAATACAAAGCAGTGTGGTACTGACATAGGATAGACATGCACATCAATAGTACAGAACTGAGAGTCCAGAAATAAACCTTCATATGTATGGTCAATTGGTTTCGACAAGGTTGCTGTTATGGGTTGTGTTCTCCAAAAGATACGTTCAAGTCCTCACCCCTATTACCTGAGAATGTGGCTTTATTTGGAAATAACATCTTTGCAGATGTAACTGGTTATCGAGAGGTTAAAATGAAGTAGAGTGGGCCCTAATCCAACCTGACTGGTGTACTTATAAAAAGAGACACAGAGAAAGACTGCATGTGAAGGCAGAAATTGGAATTACGCTGTCACAAACCAAGGAATGCCTGGGGCCACGAGAGCTGGCAAAGACAAGGAAGGATCTCCCCCTATTGTCTTTGGAGAGAACATGGCCCTGCCAACACCTTGATTTTGGACTTCTAGTCTCTAGAACTGTGAGAGAAAAATTTTTGTGTTTTAAGTCACTGCGTTGGTGGTACTTTGTTACAGCAGCCCTAGAAAACTAATATACAGATACCAAGACAGTTCAACGGGGAAAGAAAAATCTTTTCAACACATGGTAATGGGAGCTGGATATCCACATACCAAATGACGAATTTGGATCCCTCCCTCACATCATACGCAAAAATGGATCAAGGATCTAAATGTAAGAACTAAAACTATAAAAGTCTTAAAAGAAAACACAAAAGTAAATCTCTGTGACCTTGGGTTAGGCAACGATTTCTTAGATATGATACCAAAAGCACGAGCAACAAAAGAAAAAATAGGTAATTAAACATCAAAATTTTAAAAATTTTTGTATCAAAGGACACAATCAAGAATGTGAAAAGATAACATAGTTCATAAAGAAAATGTTCTACATCCTGCTTTGGTGAGCAGTGCTGGGGTCTTAAAGGCTTGCGAGCAGCCAGTCAAGATACAACTATTGGTTCCGCCCTGTCCACAGTAAACGAGAATGAAGAAAATCAAAGACACAAGGAAAATATTAGTCCAAAGGACTAACGGATGGACCACATAAATCACAGCCTCCACCAGCCTGAGCCCAGAACAAGATGGTGCCCAGCTACCACCACTGACTGCTCTGACAGGGATCACAATAGAGGACCCTGAACAGAGCAGGAGAAAAATGTAGGACAAAATTCTAATTCACAAAAAAAGACCAGAATTACTGGTCCGACAGAGACTGGAGGAACTCCCAAGACTATGGCTCCCGGACACTCTGCTAATTCAGAACTAAAATCACTCCTGAAGTCCACCATTCAGCCAAAGATTAGACAAGTCTATAAAACAAACAATAACACACACAAGGAATGTGCTTCTCAGTTAAATCAAGTATGAGACGAAATGGACAACAACTGCCCAAAAGCAAAGACAAGAAGGCAGGAAGGGACAGAAAAACTGGATGAATGGGCACAGAGAATTTGGGATGTAACAGGAAAGGGGGAGAGTGCTGACACATTGTGGTGATTGCAACCAATGTCACAAAACAATTTTTGCATAAATTTTTGAACGAGAAACTAATTTGCACTGTTAACTTTCACCTAAAGCACAAAAATTTTTTAAAAAGAAATAATTTGAAAAAAAAAAAACCCAAAGAAAATATTTGCAAATCATCACAGAAATGCAAATCAAAACTATGATAACACTTTACACCTACTAAACCACCAAAACCAAACTCGTTGCCATTGAGTCGATTACGACTCATAGCAACCCTATAGGACAGAGTAGAGCTGCCCCATAGGGTTTCCAAGGAGCAGCTGGTGGGTTTGAACTGCCGACCTTTTTGGTTAGCAGCTGTAGCTCTTAACCACTAAGCCACCAGGGTTTCCTTACTAGAAAGGCTAAAATTAGAAAGACAGACAATAACAAGTGTTGGCAAGAATGTGGAGAAACTGAAGTCCTCATACACTGCTGCTGGGAATGTCAAAGGGTACACCACCTTGGGAAACAGTTCAGCAGTTCCTCAAAACGTTAAACCTAGAGTTGTCAGAGGAGCCAGTAATTCTACTCCAAGGTACATGCCCAAAATAAACTAAAACATATGTCCACATGAAAACTTGTACACAAATGTTCATAGCAACATTATTCATAAAAGCCAAAAAAGAGAAAAAAAAAAAAAAAAAGCCCACATGTCCATCAACTGATGAGTGAATAAATAAAATGTAGTATATTCATATAATGAAATAATACTCAGCAATAAAAAGGAATGAAGTACTGATAAATACTACAACATGAATGAAACTTCAAAACACTATGCTAAGTGAAAGAAGCATTTTATTACAAAAGACTGCATATTGTATTATTCCATTACATGAAATGTTCAAAATAGGTAAACACATAGAGACAGAAAGCAGATTATTTATTGCTGGGGGCTGGGGGAAAGGTGAATGGGGAATGACTGCTAACGGTTAGGTGGTTTCCTTACGCAGCATGGATATGCTCTAACAAGTACGTAATGGTGACAGTAACACAACTCTTGTGAATATACCAAAAACTACTGAATTGTAACACACTAAAAGAAAAGGTTGGTGGTTCAAACTCATCCAGCGGCTCAGCAGGAAAAAGACTTGTCAATCTGCTTCCATAAAGATTACAGTCAAGAAACCCTATGAGGCAGTTCTATTCTGTCTACATGGGGTCACTTTAGGTCTGAATTGACTTGTCAGCACACTACAACAGCAGCAAAAGGGTTAATTTTATGGTAGCTGAATAATATCTCAATAAAACTGTTTTTTTACAAAGAAGACATAGTTAAAAAATCCAAAGTATAAAAAAAACTCAAAGCATAAGCTACAAAAATGGCACATTAAGAGAATAAAGCACCTAATTTTTCAATTTTTCTTCAACTGCAACTTCAGCTCCAAGTCTTGTCTTTCTATACATTCTTAATTTTGTCCAGTGACCAAAAAAAAAAAAAACTAAATGAAATTCAATTTAATGAAAACAACAGCCCCCTGAAATATCAAATCAATCAAACAATTCTATTTTAGCATTGACTTTGAACTAAACATAAGTTTCAATTTCAAAATATCACATAAAGACTACAAATACTCAAGGTTTAAGCAAATTGCCAACTTTCCTGAATAGATAAACACTAATTCAGATTTGCTTTGATGAAAATGTAAATATTTACCTGCCTGGAAGGAATAAAATCGTATAGCCTAGGTTTCCCAAATGGTGAGCAGAAAGTAACATACATTTTTTTGTTTCAGAATTTTGTTTCAGAATTAATTTTAAACTAGCTAGAGTATACATAGTTGATCGTTTATGCTAAGCAATGTACACTCTGCTTTTGCCTAGAACATACTGGAAAATATGGCATTATAAACACACACAAAAGTTAAGTTTGGAGTTGCAAAAAAAATCACATACACAGGAAATCTGACAGAGATAATAATCTCAAGAAGCTCCTGAAAATATCTCAAGAACTCCTACTTTGGCAACTCCCTAGTTACTTAGTCTTACTACAAATATTTACTGACCATCTACTATACGCCAGGCACTGCCCTAAAGCACCAAGACGAACTATAAGCAGAACAGGTCCCTGCTTGCAGGAAGCTTACTCTCTAAAACAGTGCTTCTCAAACTCACCTGATCATAAATGACAACTTCAGGAGCTGGTTAAAAAAATTTTTTTAATGTGCGTCCCTGCCTCGGAGAGTCTGAGTCCATAGGCCTGAGGTGCGGTGTGAAGCTTGTATTTTTATCAAGCCCTCCAGATTATTCTTAGGCCCTGGCTGGTTTAGGAACCTGAAGAAAAGCTCTGAGACGCCCTTACTCAAGGCCATCCCATCCCATCCCATCCCATCCACTGGGCGCCTCACCTCCAAAGTCTACTTCGCTCAGCATCCTTCACCCTGATCGGTAACTTCAAACACATCACGAAGCTGGGGTGAATGGAACGCTTTCCAAAATCACTGACAGACTTACTCCCTTCTAGCGACGGGCAGCTCACTCCCTATGGGGCCCACCTGGAGCTGGCTGCAACTAGCCCCCTCGGACTGCTCGGACACCTGCCTCCTCGCGACCGCCATCCCCTCCTCACGTGGACCCCGGGTCTCAGGCAACCGCCCCCGCGCGGGGGTCCGTGGCTAGTGGGGCGCGCCGCGCGCGGTAGACGCCGACTGTATACTGGCCCCCACCCCGCGCGCGCGCACACACACAATCCCGCGGAAACTGAGAAGAGCGAGCGGCGGACTCGGTCCCGCCGCCTAAGAGCGCGAGGCGGTGATGGAACCCGGGCAGCTGGGCTGCTTCCGCCTCCCAGGCACTCGTGAGCCGCGGAGGCCCGGCCCGCAAGGACGGAGTTTCACAAAGAAAGTCTCCCGGCCCGCGCCCCTCACGCACTCACCGGAGCCGGCGCCGGCGGCGACTCGGGCTCCCGGCGCCTGCGGCTCCGTGCCGGGGTTGTCCCCGGGATCGGCTCGGGCGCCGACGGCGGCGGCTGCTCCATCCCCGCGGGACCCGGGCCGCGTCCGCTTCGAGATAACGGTCCCACCAACTAGGCGCGCGCACCGGCCCCGCGCGCCATGTTCCCGCCGTGCCGCGCGCTGCCGCGACCCCCCCCCCCCCCGCCACCTCCGCGCACGCGCTCACTCGCCGCGTCCGCTCCCCGCGCGTAGCCGCTGCGCTCCCCCCAACCACGCACGCGCGCACTCGCCGCGCCCCCTCGCCGCGCGTGCCGCCTCGCGCCCTCCCGAGCCGGACGCTGTACTCGGCGCCGCGCCCACCCCCTCCGCGCCTGCCCCGCCCCGCCGGCAGACCGAAGCGCACGCGGTTACTAGCTCGGCGCCACTGCCTCCAGCGCTGCGGGCGACCCCAGGCCCGGTCCCTCGACCCATCCCCCAGGCTGCCCCCTTTCGCTTCACCTGCATCGCGAGGGTCCGGCCCAGGAGGGCCTTCGCCCTCAGGAAGTGCCGGGGGAGAGACGCTGCTAAGGTTGTGAGAGCCCAGTCGCGGAGATGTGCAAGCACGTGCGGGAGGTGTAGGTGGCAGAGCGAGTGCCCGCATCCCGAGGAGAGCCAGGGTCAATGGAGAGCCCGAGATCGAGTCTCGAACCTTCACTAACCCCTGCGTGATTAGGGTCAGGTCTCCCAGGCTTCATTTTCTCCTTAATCATGTTGGGAGGATTCAATGAAATAATCCAGGTAAAACCTCCACACCGCACCTAGCCCTGACCAGTTGGTGGTCTGGTGACAAGACCTCTTAAGTAGTTTTGTTTAATGGTTAAGAACCAAGGTTTCTCAAGAAAGGGCCATCCTGGTTCCACTTCTTACAAACTGTGAAACCTTGGACAAGGCACTTAGGAGCATCAGTTTCTATATCTGCAAAATGGGGAGACCAGCAGTACTATCTCACAGGGCTGATGTGAGCGTTCATGCATTTAAGTCCCTGAGCGCAGTGCCTGGCACACACCAAACTTCACTGGTATAATCCTGGCCTTTTCCTTTTTAAACTCCTAACTAAAAGTTTAATGAAAGGGCCTCTGCTCTCAAAGCCTGTGGTATAATTAGCTGGGAGTTCACCCAACCTTGGGGCTGGAGGGACTGTTACTTTCCACATCTTCACTTTCCATTCTCTGCTCCAAACCTCTCTGAAAACCCTGAAGTTGGCAGAAAAACAACAGATGAGAATGTTTTCCCTACTAGAAGAGAGCCTCCAAGATTCTCTTTGAGTTTGTAAATGGTTGCAAACTCTTCTAAAGGACATTGTCTTAATCTGGCCTCTTTCAGATAGTGACAGAAAACCCACTTCAACCTGGATCTCAATTAAAAAGCCCTGGGGTGGTCCTCACTTCAGGCATAGCTGAACCCAAGCACTTAACTACCTCAGTCTTTCTCTAACCTCTCTCAGCTCTGCTTTCCTCCATGAAGACTTCATTCTCACGCAGGTTCTTTCCACATAGTAGCCCAGGCAGCTCCTATCTCACATCTAAGCAGCTTGGCCACCAGAGGAAGCAGGGACTGTTAACCAGTAGTTCCAGCCAAAGTCCCAAGGCTGATTCTCACTGGACCCACTTCGTTTACATGCCCCTGCCTGAGCCAATCACCATAGCCAGCTTGGCCAGACCTGGCTATATGGAGCCCCTCTAGGAAGGGGATGGGGTCATCGTCTCCAGAAGGACATGGGTAGAAGGAGTGGGAGGAGGGATGCCTACCCCAGGAAGATAGGGAAAGATGCAATTACCAGAAAAGGCATCAGATGCAGGTTGATGCAAATAAGAGCTGTCCACTGCACCAACATCCTGGCATATGTTGAGTCTACCATATGCCCATTCTACAGAAGGGAGGAAGGGGAGCAGCAGTGGTGTCAGCCACTGGGAAATGCCTCTCCACTTCTATTCCTACCACCCTGCCCAGGCGTGGCATTCCTCAAATCTACCTGGTGAAAGGCATCCCAATTACCCATTTTGAATGCCTAAAAAGGAGCTCTTGACTGAACAGATGATGTCACTTCTCTGCTCAAGAACATTCTATGGCTGCTTCTGGCTACTTATCTAACATTGGTAGGGATCCATCATCCAACACTGATGGCTGCCTTACTATGTGCCAGGCATGATACCATCATAGATGGTTGGTAATCTTATTGTGCCCATTTTACAGATAAGGAAACAAAGGTTTAGCAAGATGAGGTAACTTGCCCAAAAGCAATTGGTAAGTGCAGAGCTCAGGTTAGCACTGTTGAGTCTCACCACTAATGCTGCCCTCCTGCTCCATTTGCTTGGGATTTGAAGCCCACCTCCAGCTAAGAGGCTAGTGGGAGGAGCCATATGGTGGAAGGACCTTTAGGGACCCCGTCAGCTTTGGTAATGGGGGGCATAGACCTAGCTTTCTCATATTCCCCCCTACTTCATGGAGAAAGGAAAAGAATTCCCCCAAATGAGAGTGAGGTTAGGAAAAGGAGTGAATGCTGGATGGCCTCTGACCAGCAGCTGATGTCTCCCCATTGGTGAGTGTATTCATTTCCTATGGCTGCAATAACAAACTACCTCAAACCAGGTAGCTTGAAACAACACAGACTTATTCTCTTACAGTTCTGGAGGTCAAAAGTTCAAAGTCACTTTCACTGGGCCAAAGTCAAGGCAGGGCTGGTTCCTTCTGGAGGTTCTGAGGGGAGAATCCGTTTCCTTTTCCAACTTCTAATGGCCACCTGTATTCCTTGGCTTTGTCCTCTTCCTCCATTTTCAAAGCACATCACTCCAATCTCTGTCATCACATCACTTCTCTGAATCCCCCTGTGAGTCACCCTCTTTTAAGGACTGTGATTCCATCGGGCCCACCAGATTCTCCAAGATTATCTCCCCATCTCAAAATCCTTAATCATACCTATTAAGTCCTTTTTCCCAGGTTGTTGTTGTTAGGTGCTATCGAGTCAATTCTGACTCATAGTGACCCCGTGTGACAGAGTAGAACTGCCCCACAGGGTTTTCTAGGCTGTAATCTTTATAGAAGCAGATTATCAGGTCTTTCTCCTGTAGAGCTTCTGGGTAGGTTCAAACCACCCACCTTTTGGTTAGCTGCTGAGCACTTAACTGTTGCACCACCAGCACTCCTTCTTTTGTTGTACAAAAGTAACATATTCACAGGTTTCGAGAATTAGGAAGAATACGTCTTTGGGGGCCATTATTCATTACCACAGTGATGCTGCCCCAACAGGGGAAAATGCCCTAGGAAACCATAGCCTCCACCATTAAATATTCCTCTCAGCTAACACCCATCTAATTTGGCAATCTCGGTGTCATTCCCTTAAATATGCAAACCACCTAAATCTCCACCTAGTCCCCTCCATCAGGCCAGCCAAGCCTCAGAATGTCTGCACACCCTTTTAATGGATGCTGCCAGCCACTGCCCCCGGTGGCAAAGGGCAATGGGCTTTGTGCCCTTGACCCCACCCTGGCTGGAACACAACTGGCACCTGAACCAGGCAAAGTCATAAGAGAAGCAGAACCAGTGGGTCAGAAAGAGAGAAGAGGAGCCAGCCATTAGAATAGCCTGGACTCCTAATGACTCCCAGGCCCAGCTATCAGTAACCTTGAAACAAATCCCCTTTTCCATGAAGTAATTTGAGTGGGCTTCTGTTCCTTGCCACCAAGATGACTATATTTCCATGGATCACAGGGCTGTCCCTGCAGCCAGCCTGCAGGGACTGAACACTTTTGATGGACAGACAAAAAGAGTATTTGATCTTCTTGGCAGTTTACCACTCATAACAGTTGAACACACTGGCATTCAAGATTTAGACATCATTCTATTATGAGTTTTGTCAGTGTAAGTCTACATCTCTGAGTCTCATCAAATATGGGACTGAGGAAATGAGGAGAATTAGTTTTAAAGTCAGAAAGACCTGGGTTGGGTCACAGTTCTGCCACTTACTAACTGTATGATGTTGGACAAGTCACCCTACTCTTGCCCCCAAGCCTGGGTTCCTCACATGTACCATGAGGACCTAGTTCATAGATCACTGTGAAAACTAAATGAGACCAGCCACAGGCAGGGCTTTGCACAAGGCCTGGTCAGTACTGGGTTGACATGACCTTCTCAAATCCAATCAGCTCTAAAAACCATAACTCACTTGGCAGAAAAGCCTGACCTGAACTGACATGAGTCTACTTAAAGTCTTTCTCTATTCCTCTTACTGTGAATATCTGTTGCAGAAATATTAATGTGTTTGATTATCTGCTGGGACTGTTACACAAAATACACATACAAGCCATGTCACCTTCCTAAAATTGGAAAAATTCTGAATGTCACAACTTATCTGCCCCAGGGTTTCAGAGATTGTAGGCCTGTATCTTCATGAGAGTGAGGAGGAGGATAAGAATATAAAACTGGCCTACGGTAAATGCACCCAGGTGCCTGCCACCTTAAGAGGACTTTAGAAGCCAGCCACTCTCTACATAGGCTACCCTAACCTTGCTGCACCTCTTTCCCTATAGCCTTCTAAAGGGCCTTTAGAATTTGTACTCAGCTTTCCCAAGCTGAGACAGGGCTACATCCTGAGAACCTGCCCAGCAACAGCGAAAGGTGGCGCTCCACACGAAAGGCACACAAGAATTTCAAACGAAAGAAACTGACATACAACTCAAGAGCTGGCTACATATCATTCCGTTCATCAGGCATAAGCACAAATCCCACATTCCGTTAGGGTTTTAATTGTATATCAGTGATTGTGGAAAAACAATTGTTCCCATAATTACAATACAAACTGTAAAAAAACGGAAAGAAAATGGCAGTAGAATTCAAGAAGGTACGTTTCTTTCACTGCTTACAGTGCAGTGATCACGAGACAGCAGCATACACAGCCAAGCGCTTTGGGGTGTCAGCATCCTCCGCTTCCCCTTCATGGGGCCGCTTTCGACTAGTAGTAGGCTGGAAATAAAGGACAAAGGAACAGTGTTTAAAAGAAAATCATTGGCTTCTATGAGATTAACAAACTTCCCCAATATGCTTCTGGTAAATTTGGGGCATTTCATGGGAAACTTCTAATAGTAAGAATTAACATTTCTTGTTAACATCTGAATTCCCACCACACCCCCTCAATTTGGACATGTTTATCCAATGGATATTTCTCTCCCTTGTGGCTTCTGACCACTCAGTGATGGATATTGAAAGTTAGGTGCGTTTAACCAGCCTCCTCTGACCTTCTCCTAAATTACGAACTTTAAAGGGACTGCTATACCTCTCACTGGAAGCCCCAAGTCTGGCTCTTTTGTAGGAAGACAATTCTTTTTGTACCTTTGTTGTTTTCCCATTTATAAAGTTGGGAGGGAGTGGTGGGAAGAAGAGAGACATCATTCACCCAAACAAGGCAAGACAGGAATTAAGAGATACTTAACACTTAGGAGCCCTAGTGGCATAGTGGTTAAAAGCCTGGCTGCTAACCAAAAGGTCGGCAGTTCGAATCCACCAACTGCTCCCTGAAACACTATCAGGCAGTTCTATTCTGTCCTATAGGGTCGCTAAATTTGAGCCTGGAACCTCTTGATTGACAATCCGTAGGTGTGCTTCTCTAGTGCATTGTAAAAATGCAGTCTGTTTTGTCCAGCCTCCTAAGGGCGCTAGAGCAGATCAAGTTGAAACAAAGTATTACGTTATTCCTAAGAATGATACAATTGCTACTAAGGAGAGTCTTCAAACTCCTCCTTGATGTGAAATACATCATCTCTTTAAACTTTGTTGTTGTTGTTAGCTGCCATCCTATGGGGCCCCTGACT
This sequence comes from Dugong dugon, assembly GCA_030035585.1. Lineage (NCBI taxonomy): Eukaryota > Metazoa > Chordata > Mammalia > Sirenia > Dugongidae > Dugong > Dugong dugon. Next base: position 24,244,708 of record CM057476.1, on the reverse strand, counting down.
CATGACAACCTCATGCACAATTGAACAAAATGCTGCACAGTCCAGCACCATCCCCACGATTGTCTGGGGGTCTGAATGCCGTGATCCATAAGGTTTTCATTGGCTGATTTTCAGAAGTAGATTGCCAGGCCTTTCTTCCTAGTCTGTCTTAATCTGGAAGCTCTACTAAAACCTGTTCAGCATCACAGCAGCATGCAAGCCTCCACTACCGATGGGTAGAGGCTGCATATGAAGTGTGCCGGCTGGGAATCTAACTGGGTCTCCTACACAGAAGGGCAGAATTCAACCACAAACTAGCTGCTGTCAAGTCAACTCCAATTCATGGCGACCTCTTGTGTGTCAAAGTAGAACTGTGCTCCATAGAGTTTTCTGATTTTCTAGAAGTAAATAGCCTAACCTTTCTTCTGAGGTGCCTCTGCGTAGACTCAAACCTCTCATCTTTGGGTTAGCAGCCGAGCACATTAACCATCTGCACCACCTGGGGACTCCCTCTTATACTTAATGGCCATCACCAAATACCTGGGTTGCAAGCTGGGGTACAGGCGTCGATTTATTTTCTTCCAAAAGCAGTTCTTGAAACTTTGTCTTCATGTCCTCATCCTGTGAAGAATTTAAAAACACTGGTAAGCTGTGTCTGAAGGACAAAAGTTCTGAGAAAGACTGGGCTAGAATGCCTTACCCCTGGAAGCAGGGAGGAAGGCATAGATGCCTGGTCTGCCCATCAACAGGCATCCCCTTGCAGAAACTCCCAAGCCATTCCTTGCTTCTGTACTCCCAGAACCCGGCTTGTCATCTAATCAGCAGTCAATAATGCTCTGTCACCACTGGTTAAATCAAACCCCTATGCCTAAGAGCTCTCAATAGGTCAAGAAAACCACAGACCTCAGCACCCTGGATCCTGAGGGAGCTGGCAGCAATCAGGAGCCCAGAGGCAGGGCTGGCTCAGTCCTCACAGGGGCTGGCTCCATGCAGCTCCCTAAATCCCTCCAGGAGCCCCCAGCCCCTATCAACAATGAGGCCAAGTTAACCAGGCCATCCTGACAAAGCGATCCTAGCCCGCTACGAAAATTCACCCAGCAGGTGCTATACAAGTCACCAGAAGGCCTTCAAGCCCACAATCTCTCAGAGCTCAGGTCTAAAGAGGAAGGAAGACAGAGAAACAGGCCGTGACTTTACAGGTGGTTCGTGCTGCAGGAGAGGGAACTATGAGGGAGGGGAAGGGGCACAGAGGGCTCCTGCCTAGGTGTGTATGAGGGTAGCACCCACCTTCGCAAGTGCTCACTTCTACAGGGCTCAAGGATTTGGGAGCCTGAGAGGTGGCGTGGTGCAACTGTTCCCATCTTCAGGAAAGTGAAACATTCATGACTAGGAATGTAGGCTTTGGGACTAGCCAGAATCCCAGCTGGGCCACTCACAAGCTGGGTGTGCAGAATTCAAACCCAGAGCTGTCTGATTCCAAAGCTCCATGTACTTTCTCCCCTCTGCCCCCTACTCTAGCCAAATGTACCATGGGGAGGGGGAGCACACAGGGGCAAAGGCCTCCATTGTTCATCAGCAATTAGTTAGAGGATTAATGACAGGTTCATCTATCCTATACTTGTAGCTAGAATCACCTTCAATCACCCTGTTTCTTGAGTCACTTGGTGTAGCTCCCCACTGCCCATTTTAAGGCCAAGTTGGTCTGGGTTCCACTCTGCTCTCCCATGGCCTTAGGCTCTCCCTTCTCATGCAGTGTCACTCTCAAAGGCCACCCCTTCCTTCCCCCTGTACCTGCTCATGCCAGCCTTCCCAGAAATGCTCCCTTGCCTTCCTGCCCATTCACATCATCTACGTTCCTCACTCACTAAATGAACAAATATTTCCTGAGTACTTAAATGCCAGGCACTACAATAGACACACACACAAAAAAAAACCCAAACCCACCGCCATCAAGCTAGTTCTGACTCATGGTGGCCCTACAGGACAGAACAGAACTTGCCCCACTGGGTTTCCAAGGCCATAATCTTAATGGAAGCAGACTGTCACATCTTTCTCCCGTGGAGTGGCTGGTGGGTTCAAACCACTGACCTTTTGGTTAGCAGTTGAATGTTTAACCATGTGCCACCAGAGCTCCTACAATGGGCACAGGGGCCTCCATAGCAGAAGGACTCAATGTTTGAGAATGCTGACCGACCCATCCCCCACATCATCCCCAGGCCACTCACCTTGGGACACTCTTCACACTGTGTGAACCTGTGAGTACCTAAAGCCCCATGGACACTGGCTCCGCCTCATCCTGGGGATGCTCCATACCCTGCACCAACTTCTACCATGGGTATCATACTGCGCTGTAATTACTGTGGTCAAGATTGTCTCCTCATCCAGACTGCCAGCTCCCCAAGGCAAGGGCTTACTTTATTCTTCTATGCATCCACAGTGCCAACGGTGCTTGGCACACAAGCTCATTAACTGTCCTCGGAAGGAATGACTATATGAACAAATGAAACCATGCTGGCAAACCCTTCACGTGACAGACATTCAGTGCTGCCAACAAGAGCTGACCCCACACCTATTTATACGTATGTGTAAAGCAAATCATCATTATCAATATTAAAAAGGAGCTAATCACATACCACAGGTAGCAATGTGTGTTTGTAAATATCCTTCTTTTGAGATGTGTACAGTCTATTCAGAAATATTGAATTACAATATGCCTGGAAAGCAAACAAAAGGAACCTTCTAATTCAGGTAATGAATATGAGACAGAAAGCGGGTATAAGGAACACTCCCCAAACTGGACAGTCTACTAATAACAAAACAGAGACCAGAACCCATATCCCCAGTGCTCAGTCCAGTTCCAGGCCCACAAAACCACTTGGTTTCTAGAAAGAAAACACTGAATTTTCCCAAAATTAAATCTAAACTATCAGTAGGCAATGTTTTAAATGGACACCCTGGATCCCTGTCCTCATTAGGGTTTGCTCCGTCTTTTGCTGCAAAAGAAAAATGGGGACAAAAGAATGTTCAAGCAAGACCCCTGTGGCAGGTCTGAACTTCACCTTTTGCTTGGCTGTTCATAACAGTTTTCTTTTATAAGAAAAATAGGCTGTGCATGTTCTTCAACTTCAGGCAGAGGCAAACCCTGTGCCCAGGCCTAACTGCAAGCAAGCTCCAGTTTTGTCAAGACTAACATGGCTCCCCACCTCTGCGCTTGGCCCCCAAGAGATTCCCTCTGAGAACACATTAAAAGAGCCAACAGGCATGTTTCTCTTTTTCATCAAAATTAAATCCCCACATGCAAAGACACCCTTTGTTTCCAAACTCCTTTTCTCCAGGGTCCTGCTGTTTCAAATCTGTGTGGTCTATTAAGCGCTAAATCATCTGACAGACTTCTTTGGGGGGGGGGGGGGGGGGACGACTGCTGTTTCCAGGACAACATCCCAAACACATGTGTCTGCCTTTTTTTTTTTTTCTCTTAAGGATTTGTTCTCAATCTGAGCTGGCCTGAGCAAAACTGTTAGGTGTGGAGAGTTGGAAATGAGAATGGGGACCTTCCCAGAACCTCAAAAGCACAGTGCTAAGGCTAGATCTACTCAGGAGCTCCTGGACCAATGTGCCCAGAGGAGCAGTCTCCAGGCATCTCTCAAGCTACCTGGTTAAATTCCCCATTCCCATAGGAAACAGAGACCAAAAGAAAGTTAATAGAAAGGGGCACGGGCCCTGCTGAATAGAACTGCACGTAACAGAAGGTCAGCCATCCATCAGAAAACCTGCCTGATGCTGTAGTTAATTCCAAAACCACATAGCCCAGCAAAGCCACAAAGGACTTCCATCTCTGGCAGTGCAAATGAGGTCAGCACATTACCTCACAGCAGCCACAACCCCCAGCAGGAACAAAGAGGTAACACAGACTTGAAAGGCACCAGTGTCAGCCTGGACTAATGGCATGCTTACTCACCGTGAACAAGAAATGGGACCTTTTATGCCCAATCACTTGCACTTGAGAAATAGTACATTCTCTTCAGAGAGGCTGCCCTCCTTCTCCTCCTCCCTCATTTCCCTAATTTAAAATGAAAGATGGCTGGAACGTAGCCCACCCCACTTGGGGACAGCTGGGATGGAGCTGCAGAGGGTTAAACAACCTCTCAAAGGATAGAGCCAAATCGAAGACTGAAAGCAGCCAAGTGGAACCAGGACAGACCATAATGTAAGCTTACTCATCCGAGATCCACATGTAATATCAAAGAATTTGCACCCCCTAAACACACACAAAAGAGCCCTGGTAGCGCAACAGTTAAGCACTCAGCTGCAAACTGAAAGGTTGGCAATTCAAACCCACGCAGCAGCTCCGTGGGAGAAAAACCTGGCGATCTGCTCCCGTAAAGATTCTCCCATTGCCATCGAGTCAATTCCAACTCATAGCAACCCTACAGGACAAGGCAGAAGTGCCTCATAGGGTTTCCGTGACTATAATCCTTACAAAAGCAGACTGCCACATCTTTCTCCCATGGAGTGGCTTGTGAGTTCAACCGTCAACCTTCTGATTAGTAGCTGAGTGCTTAACCACTGTGCCATTGGGGCTCCTTCTGTAAAGATCACAGCCTATAATCCTAAGGGGCAGTTCTACTCTATCACACGGGGTTACTAGGAGTCAAAATTGACATGATAACACCCTAACAACAACAACAAACGCAAAGGCACAAACATACAATACACCTAAAAGCTCAATCTCAAACATTAAACAGACCCAATAAAGTGAACATGTTTCCATCCTCTTCCTCCTCTCTCTGAAGCACAGTTCCAGGCACACAAATTATCCCCAGTACTTTATGCTACTGGGCACTGCCCGACACCCACCTGGAGCCACGGGTGTCTCAAGGCATCTTGTGTCGTAAAACGCTCCTTCGGATCCACTACCAACAACTTCTTGACTAGGTCCAGAGCTAAAACAACAAGATAATTCAGCTAAAAACAGTGCAAAGAAAAATACATTAAAATAGCAATATTAAAGGCTGCCACAAGCATAGGCCAACATCCAGAGAGGAGAGAGGGTCTGAGATCATGGTGAAACCACCAGAAGTAGCAGGCAGGGCCCCTAATTCTCCTCCCTTCATTCTTCAGTGTGCAAGAACTTCACAACTTCTTGGCTCTCTGTTCCTACTGTCCTTGCTAGACTCAAGTTCAAACTAATTAAAGCTGAACTTCCACCCAGTTCTAAGATACTCAGTATGCTTAGCGAACTCTCCCTGAGACCCAGAGACTAACGGTAAGAGTTCCACAGCCAGACAGAAGCTCCCAGAACTACAGGCTCCTCAGAAATAAAGCTTGTCTACTCCCCGAAGGAACAACTGAAAGGTGGCTTGTATACTGCAACAATAGTTTTCCTTAAATAAGCATTCTGACATTTAACACAATCATCTATGTTACATTGTTTGGCAATTCCTTTTAGCTGTCTACTTTTTTCTTCTGTGAGTTACAAAGTTGCAATTTCAACTTATAAACCACAAATTATTTTAGCTCTTAGACTTTTACTTACTGAAAAGAAATCTTACAAGTCAAAGTTACTTATCATGGTGAATTTAAATAGGTACCAGGCACTTCTGTACATTATACTTGCTGTTAGGTGCCTTCCAGTTGATTTTTGACACATAGCAACCCCATGAGACAGAGTAGAACTGCCCCATAGGGTTTTCTTGGCTGTTATCTTTACAGGAGCAGATCACCCAGTCTTTCTGTTGCAGAGCAGCTGGGAGAGTTCAAAACGCCAACCTTTCAGTTTGCAGCCAAGCACTTAACCATTGCGCCACCAGGGCTCCTCACACTTAACCCTCACAAAGACCATTAGAGGTAGGAGTGATTGAGCCCCTTTTACAAATAAGGAAACGGAGACTCAGAGAGGTTAAGTAACTTGCTCCAGTTCACAAGGCTAGGAAGTAGCAGATCAAGGAATTAAGCCCAGGTCTGCCTGGCTCTGAAGCTTAGCTCTTAAAATCTTTGCCTCTGAGATGGCACAAAACTAACAATAGAAGAGGAGAACAGAGCTGACAGGCGAAAACATCACTGAATTTGAAAAGAAACTTCCACCAAAGCACACACACATTTTAGCAAACCACAAACTCTTAACCCTTTCGTATCCATACCCTTCTCTGAGACCTCTGCCCAGACTTCAGGAATGAAGTTGTACTTTCCACTGGTGATCTGATCCTTCAGTGACACTTGAGTCTTATGCTCAGAGAAAGGTGGATACCCACTAAGGCTTAATATTGGTAGAGAAAGAAAGGAAAAGAAATCAAGAGGCATTCTCAGTAGCATTTGGATACACAGATTTCTTAATCAGCTTAATGAAAAATCAGAGTTTTCTTTACATCAATGGTCAAAGATGACCTAAATTAGAACAAGCTCTCTATCTGGACACATTTTGGATTTCATCTTATTACCTCCAACCAGACCGTGAAGCAATGAAACTTTTCTTACCAAATAAAAAGAATAACTCCTAAACTCCAGCAGTCCACAGCACGGTTATACCCGCCAGTCCCAAAGGAAACAAGAACCTCGGGAGCCAAATAGGTAGGGGTACCACATAATGTTCTCATGAGAGAGGTCTCCCCCAAAATCTTGGACTGCCCAAAATCAGTAATCTAAAATTAAGGACAAAAGGGAAAAATGTTTAAGTGATATCATAAATTAAGAAATTAACAAGTCTGCCAGCACCAAAAGACATGCTGGCTAGATCAGTTTCCATCTTACAGTTCATATCTACCATTGATCTAGAATCTACAAGTCCTTGTCTTTGCATTTAAGGTATTTATTTAATTTTGCTTAATTTTTGTTGCTGAGTCAAGGAACCTCAAGACCCAGGTTTTCCAACTTATCTATGTTCTCTGTAACCTTACAAAAGATTTATAACCCTTCTGTAAAGACACAGACCCTCTAGACTTCTAATTAGTTATGCACAGGTCTTCTAAGACCTGCAGTTCTCAACCATGGCTGCACAGTAGAATACCTGAAAAGCTTGCAAAAACTGCTTATACCTGGGTCCCATCTTTGTTCTTGTTGGGTGCTGTTGAGTTGATTCCAAGTCAGTGACCCCATGTGGCAGAGCAAAACTGCCCTGTCAGGGTTTTCTTGGCTATAATCTTTATGGAAGCAGATTGCCAGGTCTTTCTGCCATGGAACAGCTGGGTGGGTTCAAATGGCTAGCCTGTTGGTTTAGCAGCCAAGCACTTAAACACTGTGCCACCAGGGCTCCTTGGGTCCCCCATTCAGCGATTCTGATTTAAGTGGTCTGAGGTGTAGCCTGGGTCTTACAATTTTTTTTTTAATTTGAACAGGAGATTTCTAAAATGAAGCCAGACTTGAGAAGCACTGCCTTAGACCAAAGCAGGGGATGTAACTCATTCATCCATCTAGACTTCTCTTTCCTCCCTCAGAGCACAAGAGTGGCTTGTACACAGCAGAACACAATAAATGCTCATTAGGATCTGGGCTGGAGCAATACCACCTGATCTCTAAAATTAATTGCTAAAAGTGAGAAGGTTGGATTCTCAACCTCGTTATGCTCCCACTATTTATCTGATCATTTAAAACGCAGTTTCCGAACAGAAATCTGCTGGAGTGGTAGCATACAAAACTTAAATCTCTTACCTTTATAAGACAGTCCTCTTTCTGCGATGAGAGTAGAACATTCTCTGGCTTTAAGTCCCGATGTATAATGCCATTTTCATGAAGGTACTATACAGAAAGGAGGCATGACCCTTAGATTTACCGAGTAGTATGTAAACAGTGACAAGAACCAGCACCACACACCTCTTAGAGCTGGACTAAGTTGAAAGCCATGTTATTCATACCCATATTTCCAAAATTCCCAGAACACTGCTGGATAATGGGGTTGTTGTTTTTGTTAGGTGCCGTCGAGTCGATTGTGACTCGTGGCAACCCCATGTGACAGAGTAAAACTGCCCCACAAGGTTTTCTTGGCTATAATCTTTACGGAAGCAGATTGCCTGGTCTTTCTTCCACGGAGCCACTGTGTGGGTTCAAACCACCAACCTTTCAGTTAGTAGTCGAGCCCTTAACCATTTGCGTCACCAAAGCTCCTTAGATAAAGGGGTTACTGTTGACAAATTTGTTTTCAAGATAATCTTAAAATAGAAACAAAAAGTTAAAAAGGCAACTTATGACAATAAGCCTTTTATTTCACTTTGCAAGATAATAAATATCCCTCTACACTGGCAGAAACATAAAGTGTCAATTTTAGTAAAAACGTAAATGGGTGGCATAAAATATTTTGTGAGCATACTAAAGTAACCATAAAAATTCTACCAAAATGATATATTTAGTTATTCTAGCCCTAAGAATAATATTTTTAAGGGGAATTTGTAAAATACACATATTTATAAAATATCTGTAAAATACCCAGAGTTAACATACTCCTTGATGCAAAGACTGACTTTTCTCGAAAACTCAGTGGTGTGAAACAGTGTTCACGTAACAAAGAATACACCAAGAAACAATGTATGATGTCAAACTTCTTTAGAAAAAAAAAATTTTCTCACATTCACTGATCTGCACACCCAATCCACCCTAATATTCTTTTTTTTTTAAATTGTGGTAAATATTTAAGTAACAAAACATTTGACATATCAATCTTCGTACGTACTCTTCAGTAACAATAATTATATTCATCATATTGTTCAACCATCACCCTATCCATTTCCAAATTTCCTAGAAGTTCAGTGTCCTAATCTTAATATTCTTGGTTACTAAGTACTTAAAAAAAAAAAAAAAAAACCCGTTGCCATCATATTATTATTAGGTGCCGTCAAGTCAGTTCCTTTGCTATCATGTTGATTCCAACTCATGGCAACCCCATGTGTTACAGAGTAGCACTGCTCCATAGGGTTTTCTTGGTTGTAATCTTTACAGAAGCTGATTGCCAGGCCTTTCTTCCATGGTGCCACTCGGTAAGTTCAAACTGCTAACCTTTAGGTTAGCAGCTGATCACAAACCGCTTGGCCACCAAGGGACTGTTAAGTATTTAAAAACTAAAAAGCCAAACCTGTCGCTGTCCAGTCAATTCTAACTCATGGTGACCCTATAGCACAGAGTAGAACTGCCCCATAGGGTTTTCAAGGCTGTAAATCTTTACAGAAGCAGACTGTCACATCTTTCTCCCGTGGAGCAGCTGGTGGACTCAAACCGCAGACCTTTCAGTCAGCAGCTGAGCACTTAACCAGTGCGCCACCAGGGAGAGAATAAACCAATAAGAGAGCAAAGCGCACTGGTTAGGTGACAGCCACCACTAAACCATGAAACCTGTGTTCATGCGTTTCAATCTTCTCTGGATGCCCCTCTGGCCGAGTGCAAAAATTCTTTCTGAAAAATTCCACTGGGAAATGGACCTAGTAAAGCCCCTGAGGAGGGCAAACCCAGGTGGATCAACCTCAGGAAAATCTCCCTCAGTCCTCACTCAGTGTACTGCTGCCAATCTGTGTCAAGCATGGAGTGAGTGTTCAGAGGAAGAAAGTCTGGCAGGGAATCACCACAACCAAATTTGGTTTATGATTTCTAATGATGATGGTTGTACAACATGATGAAAGTAATTAATGTCACTGGACTGTGTATGTGAAAAAAAGAGATGGTAAATTTTTTGTTATATATACACTCACCACAATAATTTTTTTGTTGTTTGTTTTGAGAAATGGTGACATTCCTTGAAGCAGGGTCCCACCAGCTGTTCATTCATCCAACCCCGTCACTGAATTGAGATGAGAAGGAAGTGCACACGCCCTGCCCGCCTACCTGGTGCAGTTTGCAGGACCCTTCACGTGAAGCGAACACCTAATATACCCTCCCATCTGTCCCAACAGCCCCAAGCTGACAGCCTGACCCTCATACCTACCCAGCTCCCACCCTGAAAGCTACAGAGGATTTTTACAAAGATCAGGCAGAAGTAGAGATCAACGTTCCTCCAGAAACATGTCCGAGCTAAAGAGAGGGGATGTGCGACCTGTGTTTGTTTTCATTCCCTTTCTTACTGTCTCTTAAGCTTCACAGTGACAGCTTTCTCATCTGAATCAAACAGGTAGAATTTTTTTTGCCAAGAAAAGAACAACAAACACAGACTGACTCTCTTCTCTTTGAATTTTAATCCACAGTTACGCAATTTCTGCCTAACTCAAGGAGTAATTCACCTTAAAGAAAACAGGTTGTCAACAGAACTCAAGGCTTCTCTACCTGTACAGCCAGGAGCATCTGGTAAAAATAGAGTTTGCAGGTAGCTTCTTTCAGGCGTCTGCTCCCCACCACCCTGTCAAACAGCTCTCCTCCTTCCATCCTGAAACACACAGGCAAAGTAAGTCATTCATTCCTGGAGGGAAATTCACTTGGATGGAGGATAATAGTATGAACACAACAAAGTCATTAAGAGAAGCTTGGAGTTGCCATTTTTGTTCACTCTTGACTCCTAGGTTTAAAGTCAATGATGTAAAAAGCCTCTTCCATAATCAGATGTCCCAGTAGGAAACAAAGGATCAGGGAAGACAAAAGCAGTGTGCAGTGGGCACTGGAGATACTTGGGGGGCTTTAAAACACCTGATTCAGTAGATCAGTGGTGGGGCCAAAGAACCTGTATTCTTATCACACAGCCCTGGTGATTTTGAGGCTGATGCATAAGTGCAAGCATACGCTTATACTCAGGTAACTGGGGTCTGAACCCCAACCCTATCATTTCCCAGCTGTGTGACTTTGGGCAAGCTATTTTACCTCTCTGAGCTTGTTTGTTTTGTGCCTCTTAACACAGGGATGATACCACCTACTGTGATAGTTGTTGCAAAAATTACGAGATAACTGGTGTAGCTCAAACACCTGGCACATCAAGGGCATTCAATCCCTCCTTTTCTGGAAGTGGAGCTAAAAATAATAACCCGGCTGTAAGGCTGTTGTGAAGGTTAAATGATCCATGTAAAGTGCTTAGAGCAGTACGCAGCTCACAGTAGGTGCTTAATAAATATCGGCTGTTGTTGTTAGGTGCCATCAAGTCCATTCCAACTCATAGAGACCCATGTGACAGAGCAGAACTGCCTCACAGGGTTTTCTTTATGAAAGCAGATCACCAGGTCTTTATCCCACAGGGACCACACAGGGCAGGTTCAAACTGCCAAACTTTAGGTTAGCAACCAAGCACTTAACCATTGTGCCACCAAACCAAAAACCTGTTGCCATCAACTCGATTCTCACAACGAATCTATAGGACAGAGTAGAACTGCACCACAGGGTTTCCAAGGCTATAATCTTTACAGAAGCAGACTGCCACATCTATCTCCCACGGAGAAGCTGGTGAGATCAAGCCACCAAGCTTTTGATTAGCAGTCGGGCGCTTAACCACTGTGCCACCAGTGCTTCTACTGCACCACCAGGACTCCTTAAATACTGGTTACTGTTATTTTATTATTATTAAACTGTGTGAACTAGATCAAGTCAGGTAACAACCTCCTATTTGATAGCAATAGATATTCCCTTTAAGCATCATGAGAGCCATCCAATCTCTCCTAGTGCTGTGATTTACTAAATAATCTTTAACGGTCAACCTGCATAGCCACCGTCTGACACCCAGGAGCAGAGTATTTCCTTCCTGCCATGACAGCCACTCCCAGAAACACATTTATGCATGAACAGCCATCAAGACAGGTCTCTTCCAAGAATGAGACAGGAAAGTATTCTGGTCACACCAAATAAGACAGGACTCCATGGCCATCAAAGTAAAGTAACAAGATATTGGAAGATACTCAGGTGCCACCAGGCCACTTGGGACTTTGATCCCGAGCAGAAAGGTCTACTTGAACAGGTATTTCAGAGTAATAATAATGACCCATGACTAAGCACCTATGTGTGCCCGGTACTCTGCCAGAGGCTTTCCATTTCTTGGCGCATTTAATCCTTACAGCATCTCCACATGTGGTGGTATCATTGTTATCCCCATTTAACACTAAGAAAACAAGACTCAGGTGAAGCAAACTCACCCGCAGGTAGATAAAGAGCTTGTTGTTTTTGCTAGGTGCTGTCGAGTCGATTTCGACTCATAGCAACTCCACGTGACAGAGTAGAACTGTCCCATGGAGTTTTCTTAGCTGTGATCTTTACAGGAGCAGATCGCTGGATCTTCCTCCTTCAGAGCAGCTAGGAACGTTCAAATCACCAACCTTTCAGCTAGCAGCCAAGCACTTAATCATTTGTGCCACCGGGGCTCCTACAAAAACCAAAGTGAAATCCATTGCCATTGAGTAGATTCCAACTCACAGCAATCCTATAGGACAGAGTAGAACCACCCCATAGGGTTTCCAAGGATTGGCTGGTGGATTTGAACTGCCAACCTTTTGGTTGGCAGCCTAGCTCTTAACCACTGGATTCAAACCCAGGCCTCAGACTCCAGACCCAGGGCCATGAAGCCCTCTGCCACCTGCCTTTAGAAACCCTGCAGGGATTTTAGAATTTCTACTAATCCCCCCAACACACACACTTTGTGGGCCCCTACTACCACCACATACATACATTGAGGACCCTCAGCAGAAAAAATGCAAGTCAGCACTGGAATCTTTGGTGACTTATAAAGCATTTAAATGTAAATGAAAATTTAAAAGTTTACTACTTACAATTCCAAAACAATATAATAATCTTCTGCATCAAAAAAGTTTTTAATCTTGATGATGCAAGGCTGAAAAAAGAGAAGGAAAAAGCAAAAGCAGTCAGACGCTCCCTAGAGGAAAACCACAACAGCATGGAACTTGGGACATCTGCTTAGAGGGTCAGTGAGTCCAAGACCAGGCATGTGGCCTCCTGCCTTGGGATACTTTGAAGTTACTTTGAAGGCAGAACAGAATCGAGCTGGCTCCTCAGAGAGGATGTGCAAGAAACTCTCCACCCCTCTAAGGAACCAGCTTATATTTCATACACAGGGATGATACCCAAGAAGGCAGGCCAGATCTCTTCCCCAGCCCTCCTCCCCACACCCAAGAGCAGAGGTACACAAAGGCAGCCTAAGGAACCTGACAAGTAAGTTAATAAAATCAGTCCAGGTGGAGACTTCGGCCACACCTCCAGACAGCCGTGTTATTCAGCTCTAGGCAACTGAAACCACTGGGGAATGGGGGACCCATGTGACAAGATCCTTCCATTTTTAAGGGAAGAAGGAAATTCTAATTTCATAAGAACTCAAAGCACACCTGTGTGTGAGGGGGGAGTCTCTCTCTCTCTCTCTCTCTCTCTCTCTCTCACACACACACACACACACACACACACACACACACACACACACACACACACACACACACCCCTACTGCTGACAATTTGCAACCTCTGATCAACATGAGGGGCATAGCAGAATCTTGTGGGTAAAGGAGAGCAGGATTATACAGTTTGAAATGCATATTTATTATTATGATTTTATACCTAGAAAGCACTCCTATTGTTTTCACAATATAAAGAACCGACAGTCAAACTCAGTGGTAGTGGTGGTGGATGTTAACTGCTGTTGAGTCAGCCACTGAATCACAGTGACTCCAATGACAATGGAACAAAACGCTGCCTGTTTCTGTACCATCCCCATGACTGGACCATTGTGATCCATTTGGTTTTCAGTGGCTGATTTCTGGAGGTAGACTGCCAGGTCTTTCCTCCTAGTCCGTCTTCATCTGGAAGCTCTGCTGAAACCTATTCAGCATCATAGCAACACACAGCCTCCACTGACAGACGGGTGATTTGGTGATCACAATAGAGACACACAACCCAGCAGAAAAGGGAACTGTGGTTATATCAGAACTGAAGGGGAAGAGAGCTGCAAGATTTTCAGGTTTTACATTTAAAAGAAAGAGTCCTGGTGGTGCAAATGGTTAAGTGCTCAGCTGTGAACTAAAAGGTCGGAGGTTCAAACTCAACCAGCAGCTCCGCAGGAGAAAGACTTGGTGATATTCTTCCATAAAGATTACAGCCAAGAAAACTCTATAGGGCAGTTCTACTCTGTCACATGGGGTCACTAGGAGCTGTAACTGACTCGACACATGTAACAGCAACATTTAAAAGGGTGGCAAAACTTGCCAGTCATCTTCCTACAAAACAAATTCCATCACACCCACTGCTCTGATTAAGATCCTCCGCATGGTACCTTCTTTCCCATGATGAACTGTTATAAAGCAGTAAATCAGCATATCACTGCCCCCCTAACACTGATGGATCCTGGAAACATAATGCTGAGTGGAAAAGGCAAGTTACAAAGACTTCGTTGAGTAGGATACCATTTTCATAAGGCTCAGAAACAAGCAATCAAACACTATACTGTTCAGGGATGCACTGTCATGGATTGAATTCTGTCCCCCAAAAAATGTGTGTAGCTACCTGGCTAGGTCATGGTTCCCAGTATTGTATGATTGTGTTATCTCATGTGATTTCCTTATGTGTTGTAAACTCTATCACTATGATGAGATATGCGATCTCCTTATGTGTGTAAATTCTGTCACTGTGATGAGGTTATACTGACGAGGTTGACAAGATTAGATAGTGTCTTAATGCAATCGCTTTTGAGATATAAAAGAGAGAAGCGAGCAGAGACACATGGGAACCTCATATCACCAAGAAAGTAGTGCCGGGAGAAGAGCACATCCTTTGGACCTGAGGTTCCTGTGCAGAGAAGCTCCCAGACCAAGGAAAGACTGATGCATCACAAGAACCTTTCTCCAGAGCCGACAGAGAGAGAAAGCCTTCTCCTGGAGCTGATGCCCTGAATTTGGACTTGTAGCCTACTGGACTGTGAGAGAATAAACTTCTTTTTGTTAAAGCCATCCACTTGTGGTATTTCTGTTGGAGCCGCACTAGATGACTGAGACACACACATATGTGGTTTTTTAAAATAAGCATAGGAAGGATGAACACAACATTCAGGATAATGGGGTTCCTGCTGGGGAGAGGCAACAGATACGAGTGGGAGAAGCACGCAGGTGGCTTCAACTGTCTGGTCAGGCTTTCATTTAAGTTGGACGGTGAGTTCAAAGATGTTCGTTTTATTAGTTCACTTTAAAACATATGTTGTTACTGTGTGCTGTCAAGTCGATTCCAACTCCTAGAGATTCTATGTCTCAGAGCAACACTGCCCCATAGAGTTTTCTAGGCTGCCATTTTTAAGGGAGCCGATGGCCACGTGTTTCTCCCATAGAGCCACTGGGTGGGTTCGAACTGCCAACCTTTTGTTTAGCAGCCGAGCGTGTAACCATTGCACCACCAGGGCTCCTTTTAACACATAATAAAACAAAAACCCTGTCGCTGTCAAGTCAATTCTGACTCATAGTGACCCTACAGGACACAGTAGAGCTGTCCCATAGGGTTTCCAAGGCTGTAAATCTTTACTGAAGCAGACTGCCACATCTTTCTTCCATGGAGCAGCTGGTGGGTTCAAACTGCTGACCTTTCAGTTAACAGCCAACCTTTCAATTAACAGCGGAGCACTCAACTACTGTGCCACCAGGGCTCCTCATATAATATATACTTATCATAAATCATTTTATATATGTCACATATCATATAATTTGTAAATGTTTGAAGGAAGAGAGGGAAATAGGGAGAGAAGGAAGAAGACCAGAAATAAAACCTTTGGCTCCTTGCTGCCCAGAAGCTAAAATCCAACTTCTCAGCAGGGTTCACCATGCCCTTCATGATCCTGTCCCCTATTCCCAACTCCAGCCTCATCCTGCCTTCCACCCACCACCTCCACATTAACCTCACCTCCTGCTCCTGGTCCCATGTATCCTCCTGTCCGGACCACAAAACACTGCCCACCTCAGAATCCCTGCACTCTTTCCCAGTACCACACCTTTGCTCATGCTACCCTCCTACCTAGTGGCCAGCCCTGTAAGCACACTTGGCCTCACACCCCAGGCCCATGCTCAAACATCCCCTCAGAGTGTGTCTGCTCTCCCTACAAAGGTTCTGATGTCTGTCAATCAACACTGTACCTTAGGATCTGTGTCCCAGCCAGACTCTGAGATCCAAGAGGGCAGAGAAAAGAAACTAATACGCACCACAGGTATCCTTTCCCACCAGGCACTGCACGAGATGACTCAAGTCTTACTGATCTTTCTAGGCCCAACACCCAGCATAGTGACTGCACACAGGAGATACTCATATGCTGCAGGATTAATGGCAACAATAACAACAGCTGCACTGCTTACTGAGGGTAAAATTCTGTGCCAGCCTCACTGTAGTCATGGAACACATAGCTGTGGTGGCCAGGCTGAGAACAAACTGGTTCCATGCCTCCTTAACCTATGATCACAGTACACTACTCGGCTCTGCAGTGAACAATTTTTCTTGGCACCATAATGAAAACACCGAATATGCATTGTAGTATCATGTTAAGAAAATTAGAAAAGAAATACATAGGGTAAGAGAGCTAAAATCCTCATATATCGTAACAGGAAGGCAAGAGACTACCTAAAATCAGTAAATCCAGAGACAATAGTTTATATGGAGATAAATTCTTAAAAAATAGCTAAAGGAGTTTTAAATGTTTGTGGAGAGGAGGATTGGGGGGGTAAACAGCTGCTAGTTTGTGTAATAAATCTTTTAGCACTATTTGACTCTTTAAATTACATACATGTGCTATCTTGAAAAATTTTTTTTGAAGAGAAGGCACACACGGAAAAGGAACAGAGGAAATAAAAGCAGCAGAAAGAATGGGAGCTGTTTGGTTCTGCTTGGCTTCATAATGAGCAGTGCCAGCTCCCAGAAGGAGTCCCCAAAAGTCTGAGGCTGGCATGGTGAGCTATCTCTTCTCATCTCTGCTATCTCTAGGGTTACTGAATGGGGCTATCACAAAGGAAAATGTCCTCTGCCAGGAACCAGAAGCCACTAACCCAGATCCTCCACTTAGGTCAGAGAGGGAAGAGAATTCAGGGAATTACACATTTACCAAACATGTTCTCTGTGCCGAAAGCTTTACAAGCATGTCTCACAGAATCCTCGCACTGGCCATGTAAGGTACAAGTACCCTTATTGTCTCCATTTTACAGATTAGGAAACAGAGGCTCTGAAAAATGAAATGACCTTACTAGAATGTCAGGGCCAGGAGATGGGATGGGAAGCCAGTCTGTATCCCCACTAGACTGAAGCTACATAGGAGGCGGGGTGTCAAGTCTATCTGTGCTCATCAATGCCCAGGACTAGAAACAGCCCAGTGCCATGGGTGTTTGATAACTGACCAAATCGATGTTCAACTCCAAAGGCCAGGTTCCTGGCCACTGGGCTCTAATCACTGTCCTAAACATCAAAACACATCCATGAGCCCACATTTAATTCCCAAGGGCACCACGTGCCCTTGTAAATTACTAAGAAATATCTCCAGGAAACTTTTTTAGGGTTCCAAATTCCTCTCTATTGCAGTGGACATTGTATAAATGTTACGTTTAGGGATTCTGTGACATCAGTGAAAATTCTCTGGCAATTCTAAGTTTTTATCTTAGGGGTAGATTGGATATAACACCACCACTCTTAAAGGAGAGACACCAGGTCGTTGGAAAAAGAAAGGAAAGTTCACAAGGGAATTAGAAGAAAGTCAAGCAGGAAAGTCAGTCATTCAGATTCTCACGGGTTTTTGGTTCTACCCACTGAGTTCTAAAGGAGCCTGTTGAATTATTGTGCCACTGGCAAAAATTTTATTAGTTTCTATTTGTTAATTGACAGTTTGAGGAGATAAGAGAAGGGAGAAGAAATATTTTTGTTGTTTGGGGGTTAAATATTAGAATAAGATAATCCTTATCCAGGCAGTCGGGAGGTGTCATTTCAAGTTTAACTCCAGTGCTTACCTAGCTAGGTCACGGCTTCATGTGTGCCTGTGAATTAATGAAGGAACTAAAAGAACCAATAAAAAGGAAAAAGGGGATGGAACCAGTCCTATGATGCTGTTTTTTCTCACTATTTTAATGTTAGACACACTTTCCATTGAGACTAGGTCGCCACTGCACGGCAAAAAACCATTTACACCCAGTAAGGCCACACACAAAAAAAAACCTAAACCAGTTTCCATCGAGTCAGTTCTCACTCATGGCAACCCCATGTGTGTCTGAATAGAACTGTGCTTCATAGTTTTCAGTGGTTGTGATATTTCTGAAGTAGATTGCCAGACCTTTCTTCCAAGGCACCTCTGGGTGGACTGGAACCACCAACCTTTCAGTTAGTAGCCAAGCGTTTAACCATTTGTGCCACACAAGGACTCCAATAAGGTCACAGAAATCATTAAATCAGATATAAGGACAAAAAGTTCTCATACTTACTGGATACCCTTGGATTTGTTTGGTTTACTCCAACTAAAGTGGAAATCAGCATCCTTAAAAAGTATTTAAAGATGCTAAAACATCAGGTAAAATTAAACCAAATTTACTAGAATTAGCATTGTCTTCCCAAACAAAACCGTTTGATCAAATTTTAGGTAAAGCTCTTCTCAGCTAAGGAACAGCTAAACACACACACACACACACACACACACACACACACACACACACATTAAGCAACCCAGATTAATACTGACTTTATTATACTGAAAAGCTTTGGGGTCTTCTCATGTAGAAGCAGTCCCCAGATTATGAACGAGTTCCATTCCTAAATCTGTCTTTAAGTAGACTTCGTACGTAAGTCGGCACAGTTAGGTATGGTTCATATCTAATGTCAGTTAGTCAAATGTCTATCTTACTATATGCATAAAAAACATGAAAGAAACACTTCCAAATACACTAAAACATCGGTAACATAATAATACAGTAATAACAACGTTTTGATGCATGTAGCAAAGTAGCAACCATTTGTTATTATGAACCATTGTATGTACCTCGAATTTGTAATATAATAGGCTTTACGGAGGATGGTTCATAACTACAGGTAGGACATTCATAAACCGGGGAAAGCCTGTTCTGAAACTGATTTTTAAAATGACTCATATTACAGCAATACTTACATGATTTAGCTTTTTCAGAATTTCTATTTCTGTTTCAACATTGAGAGCTGGATCCTTTGATAAATAAAATTAGAGTTTATTAGTAATAATAATAACCATTATTTTTAAAATATTTACAGTTAAGTTTAGAGACCCAGAGAGGGTAATGAATTAAATAACTCACCTAAAAACACTATGCAAAGGGCTTGGCAAACAGTTAAGTATTCAATAAATGGTACTAACATTACATGCCAGGCCCTGTGCCAACTTTTTCATTCGCAAGGATCATCTCATTCAGGCCGCACAATCCCCAAGTGAACTGGGTTCTATAATTATCCCCATTTTATACGTGGGGCAACTGAGGCTCAGAGAAAGGAAGTCACTTGCCCCAGTTCTATTACCAGAAACAAATCTGTTTCCAATGTTTTCATGCAAAACTGGTAAGCTCTACTTGTCTCATTAGCTGTAGAACTGTTTACATTCATAAAAATGTAAGACAAACAAAAAATATGGACAAGAAGGTATTTAATTAAGATGCATGAAGAAAATGTCAAGTCAGATTTCCAATAATAGAGCAGGCACAGGTTCCAACTTCAGCTGCAGGCTAACATATTTACTCCCATTTTGGAGGGAAGAAAATACCTACCAGATTCTTCCAAGGAGAGAATGTTTCAGAGTACTGAAGCTGTTCTCCACTACAATTCCAAAAGGATGAATCAAGTAACTCAACCTCCTGGGCTACACCCTCCACAAGCAAAGAGGATATAGAATTACATATTTATGTAAAAAGGATTTTGGCTCAGAAACCCAGATGTTTAATTTTAAAAGCCTGCCTCTTCCTGTAAGCCGTTAAACTCATTACCAAGTCAGGGTGTACTCTGATGATAGAGAGGTCTAAAAGAGTCCAGTATGATTTGCAGAATGAAACTAAAAAGGAAAATTTTCTTCCAAGTCATTAAGAATCTGGTAGGTATTTTCTTCCCCCAAAATGGGAAACATATCCAAAATCACAGACGAAAAATCTATAACAAAGTGAACACAGAAAGGAAATTCCTCTTGCCTCGTGAGAATGGCATTGTCTAGGGGGAAAAAAATTGATCTTTAAAGAATGTTGAAGTATAATAGCCAGAAACAGCTGGCCACAAAGAAAAATGTGATTAGGGACTGCGTTTTACATTACTCGGTTGGCTCATGTGTGAAAAGACCAAAACATTTGGCTGTTTCACCTACCCAGTAAATGTGGACTACAGAAAAATATAATAAAATGAATGTCTACTATATAAAAAATAAATAATTTAAAATAATTTAAATAATTTTCAATTAAAATGAAAAAACCCATAAACACTAAGATATGCATTGCCACATTACCCAGCAGAGCAAAGAATTGATAATTACCTAAATGATCAGCCTTCGAAACAGTTGAATAAATTATGACAAATGAAGTTGAGGAAATGGAGACCCAACCATTAAAAAGGATATATTAGGAAAGAGCTTATAATATAATGCATATGTGGAAAAGCAAAACACTAAACTGTATATACAATATGATTCCAACCATCTGAAAACATGAATTCATATGAACAAAGACGAGAAGGAAAGGGAAAACTGAAAACAGCTGTCAGGTTACAGTGGTGGGATCATGGCTCGAATTTTTTTCCCCTAATTTCCTTTCATTCGTTGTAAAAACAGTCTTATAACAACTTTGAACTCAGAAGGAAAAAATCAGCTTTCTGCTATGTACACCATTAAGTACAACCCAATATTTTTGGAAACAAATAATCTATAAGTAAAAGTTTCCAGATTAGTTGAAGATATTAAAATTTTTTAAATATTTTATGATACTCACAAATTCATATATCTGAGCAGTATGTTTTTCCCAAGATTGAAAATCACCACTCTAAGGTTATTTTGGGAAGTTAACAAGTGTCAAGACTGAGACTGGAGGTACCCCAGAAAGCATGGCCCCTGGATTCTCTATCAGCCCAGAACTAAAACAATTTCCGAGGCCAACTCTTCAGACAGGGATTGAACTGTGGGACATAAAGTGATACTCATGAGCAGTGTGCCTCTTAGCTCAAGTAGATACAAGAGACTAAATGGGCAGCTTCTGTCCAGAGGTGAGATGGGAAGGCAGAGAGGGTTAGGAGCTGGTTGGATGGACATGGGGAATCAGGAGTAGAAAGGAGGAGTGTGCTGTCACAGTATGGGGAGAGCAATTAGAGTCACATAACAATGTATGTATAAATTTTTGTATGGGAAAAAAGAAAAGAAGTGTCAGAATAGCTAAATAGCTGAACTGAGCAGTCACAAACACAGGTTACTTACTGCATCTCTCGCAGAGCCAATAGCAAATTTCCTTTTGCTGATGACCTTTATAGCTACTTTCTTACATGTTTTCCTCTCAAAAGCGAGCTTCACCTCTCCACAGGCACCACTATAGTGAAAAACAGTGATTGTTAGCATATTTTTAATCACCAGAATCACCACTCTTGAGCCTGCCTCAACTATTACAAGCTAAACAGTCCATATAACAACCATTCCACTGGCTCTCTTTTCCGAGAACACAGTGAAACCTCATCAACATTAAATTTCAACAACACTGTATCAGCTCCAAAGTCTACTTTTTAAGCTGAGTGACACAGACTTAAGTCTTACTGTCACTCCAGATTGTGAAATTCTCGGAAAGACACTAAGAACTAATGAAAGAGAAGCTTACCGTATTTTTTCACAAATAATGTGCCCATAAAAATAGCACACCCACACACATAAAGCACAGCAGAGCTTGCTCACAAAAACAGCAAGGAGGGCTGCACAGTTGGCAAAAACATATAATGCGCATTATTTGTGTAAAAATACAGTGTCCTAGAGGTCAGAGACAGATCAAATAGAATAGGGTCTTCCCTGGTCAAAAATGAATGTCCGAAACAAATAGCAAGAAACAGAAACTGCAAATCAATTACATTTATTGATACACTTCTCTTTCCTTATTCCCTGTCTTCAAAGGAAACTCATAAGCAGTAGATTCCATGAATTACACCCCAAATAAAATCACAATACATAAGAA
Source organism: Dugong dugon (assembly GCA_030035585.1). NCBI lineage: Eukaryota > Metazoa > Chordata > Mammalia > Sirenia > Dugongidae > Dugong > Dugong dugon. Next base: position 24,222,695 of record CM057476.1, on the reverse strand, counting down.
AACAAAAGTATTACAGATGATAGTTCTCAAGATGATGAACATAATTAATGTCATTGAATTGTACGAGTAAAAAATGTTGATACGGCAAATGTTTTGTTTTATATATGTGTGTGTACATATATATTTACCACAATTTTAAAAATCTGTCTAAAAAACACAAAATATGCATATGAAAAGAAAATTCAAATAACCTAATCACCCAGTCTATAAATATGCATATTTGAAAACCAAGTATCAAGACAAAAATGAAAACTTTTAATAAATGTATTAGTATCATACAAAAAAATAGTACTACAAAAGTAACCTGCTTGGAGCAAACTCTTACACAGATTTGCAATTTATTGGGACACTACTAATGAGGTAGGAATACTACCTAGGTTACTAACCAGCACAAGTTAACCCTAAGTGAGCCCTGTTTTCCAAAGCACGGTCAGCCCAAGGTAATAACCACTAGAGTCTCAACCATTCATTATCTGCCAGAAGTCAACTGTTATAACTTCTTTTTTTCGGCTGTGATAAATATGTATGTAACAAAACATTTTTCATTTCAACATTTTTCACATGGACAATTCCGTGACGTTAATTATGTCTGTCATGTTCTTCAACCATCACCATTATCTGTTTATAAATTTTTCCATCATCCTCAACAGAAGCTCACTGTCCCCTAAGTAATGAGTCCCCCTTTCTCCCTCCCTCCCACTCAACCCTGGTAACCACTAATAAACACTGATCACTATACGACTGTCTATTCTAGATATTTCATATAAATAGGATCACACAATATTTGTCCTTTTGTGACTGATGTATTTCACTCAGCATCATGTTTTCAAGGTTCATCCATGTGGTAGCATGAATCAGGACTTTTTCTCTTTATGGCTGAATAATATTCCATTACATGTACGTACCACATTTTACTTATCCATTCAATCCTTGGCGGACTTTGAGGCTATTTCCATCTTTTGGCTATTGTGAATAGTGCTTCAATGAACATCGTTGCTGTAACTACTGTTTTTTTAAATCTGCTCAAAACACCTTCTCTTTCTTCTGGAAACAGTCACCTTTGGTCTGGGAAATCCTCCAACTCCATGTAGCTCTAATGGAGTGTCTACTATGGTACGACCCCCACTCCTAGTGCCATGGGCTTGATAAACCAAAACCAAACCCACTGTCATCGAGTTAATGCTGACTCATAGCAACACTATAGAAGTTGGCAGAATTGCCCCATAGGGTTTCCAAGGCTATAATCTTTACAAAAGTAGACTGTCACATCTTTCTCCCATGGAGCAGCTGGTGGGTTCAAACCACCAACCTTTCAGTTAGCAGCCGAGTGCTTAACCATTATGCCACGAGAGCTCCTTTTATAGGGTTGATAACACGACCAAAATTGGGCCAATTAGGGTTATCCTTGGGAACCCTGGTGGTGTAGTGGTTAAGAGCTACAACTGCTAACCAAAAAGGTCGGTGGTTCAAATCCACCAGGCGCTCCCTGGAAACCCTATGGGGCAGTTCTACTCTGTCCTATAGGGTCGCTATGAGTCAGAATTGACTCATCGGTAGCAGGTTTGGTTTGGAATCAAATGCTGATGTTGGGAAAGAACAGTTCTTTCTGCTATGAATCTGGGGCTCTTGGTCGCCATTTTTCCTGACACATGGAGAGAGTAATAGTAAAGGACACTGTGTGATGTGGTAACAGTGTCTTGAATACTTTCCCTAAGGAAGTGGTTCTCAAACTATGATCAGGGAAACTCCTAGAGGATCCAAAGACCCTTTTAGGGGTCCACAAAGAAAAAACTATGTTTCAAACAATACTAAGACATTATTTGCCTTTTCTATCCTCATTCTCTCATGAGCGCACAGTGGAATTTTCCAGAGGCTACATGGCATGTGGTTCACAGCAGACTGAATGAAGAAACAGATATCAGAATCCAGCTATTTCTATTAAGCCAGTATCAAAGGGATTTGCACAAACATAAAACAATGACTCTCCTTTCATTAATCTTTATTTTGGGGAAAATAATTATTTTTCATTAAAAATATTATTTCTCTCAAAAAGTAGTGACTTTAGTTTTTAAAGAACAAATATTACAAAAAGTGCTAATGCAGTAAATATCCATGGATTTAAGCCACATAAAGAAAAGCCCTTTGCTACCATTACTGAACATTTTGATCAAAGATTCTGTAGGAAAATCCTGATCAAAAGGGAGAAAAATGAGGAAGAGAATTTCAAAATCTCAATGGAATGCAGACTTTCTGGAGCCATCGAGGCTGATGAAACCCCAAAACTACTGCCTGAAATAATCTTTAAACTTTAAACATTAAACCAAAATTATTCCCTGAAGTCTTCTTCAAACCAAAAAATAGCTTATCTTAACCAGTAAGGTAACATCTGCTTTGAGCACTGTGCTCTTTTAAAGAATTATCTATGTGAGATCAAACTGACAAGGGCAACTGAAAAGTTTGGGTAGAAAGCTTAAGGGGCAGTGAGTTTAAGATAATGGTGCTGGAATAATTTGGCAAAGTATAGCAAGAATGGTAGCACAACTTGAACATAATCAACATCACTGAATTGTACATATAGAAATTGTTGAAATGGTATATTTTTGCCTGTATATAATTTCACCAAAATCTAAAAATTAGAGAAGCCCTTTGGAGTCTTTAATGATTTTTAAGGGTGTAAGGGGTCCTGGGAAACCCTGGTGGCGTAGTGGTTAAGAGTTACAGCTGCTGACCAAACGGTCAGCAGTTCGAATCTACAGACACTCCTTGGAAACCCTACAGGGCAGTTCTACTCTGTCCTATAGGGTCACTATGAGTCAGAATCAACTGGACAGCAGCGGGTTTGGTTTGAATTTTTTGGAAGGGATCCTGAGACCAAATAAACTTTGAGAATTTTGCCCTAGGTCATATACAATTGTTAGCTTCATCTATAAAGCCTCCAGTTCTCAAGATGGCATAAACTCTCAACCGTGGAGAAAATGTAGTAAAAACACAGCTTGGAAGCACCAAAATAATGCCCAGAAGAAACAAAAGATCACATTTTTCAGCACTCAGCATAGAATCTAGAACACAGCAGATAATCAATGTTTGTTGAACAAAGAACACTCCTGATAGATATGAGGTACATCAGGAATCTTCAAGCTGGACAAGTTCATGCCATGGGTGCGGACCATCTCCTTACCCATGGCAGACATTACTAATCCATCCCAGTGATCCTACTCCAGGTTAGCCAAGACTGTCTCAATCTAAGTCTTCAGGCAGCCACTACCCAGTATGCAGAAATTGTCCTGGCAACAAAACTGAATGGTGATTTTGGGATTTGGGATGTAATCCACTGACCTCCAGATGGGTTGATTAGGAATTTCTTTTCCTCTCCTTTTCTTTCTTTCGTTAATTCAACAAATATTAACTAAAACATGAGACTGGAATGCTCAGTAGCTATCAGGGGAACTAGATGAGTGTCTCAGCATTGTTTGTTTAATAAATAATTACTGAGGACCCATCATGTGCAGACTCTGTATTAAAAAGTTACAGTACTAATATACAGTACAGAACAAGATGAGATGAGGAGGCTTTTTAAGCGGAAAAAGTCTGCTTTCAGGCTAAGCCTTTGTCCTGAACAATGTATCAGCAACTCAATATAAACTTGTGGAAAAGATTCCAACTATGTTTCAGGTAAGTTTAGGTTAGCCCCTGAGTGGCACAAATGGTTAAGCACTCAACTACTAGCTGAAAGGTCAGCGGGATGAATCTACCCAGAGGCACCTCGGAAGACAGGTCTGGTGATCTGCCTCTGAAAGGTCACAGCCTTGAAAACTCTAAGGAGCAGTTCTACTCTGAACACATGGGGTGGCCATGAGTCGGAATCAACTTGGCAGAAACTAACAACAACAACAAGTTTTATATTGTCCTCTGCCCCATCTCCTTTTCACCTCTGCTCACTTTTAACCCATTGCCGTTGAGTCATTTCTGATCATAGCAACCCTATAGGACAGAGTAGAACCACCCCACAGGGTTTCCGAGGCTGTAAATCTTTACAGAAGTAGACTACCACATCTTTCTCCCATGGAGCAGCTGGTGGGTTCGAACTGATGATCTTTCGATTAGCAGCCAAGCATTTAATCACTGCACCACTGGGGCTCCTGCTCACCTCTTGTTCCCCCACAAAAGCTTAGCTCTTTAGACAGTTCAGTCAGTTGGACGGACAGATTCTTAGGTAGCCTCCTGTGTTCATGCCCTTGCGTGATCCCCCTTCCTTGAGTGCAGGCAGGACCCTGTGACTTGCTTCTAACAAACAGAATAAGGCAAAGGTAACATGATATCACTTCCTTGATGATGTTATGTAAGACTGTAACATCTGTCTCCCCTTTGCTGGCTTTGAAGAAGCAAGCTGCCATGTTGTGGGCTGGCCTGCAGAGAAAGCCATGTGGCAAGGAGCTGAGGGCAGTCTCTGGCCAGCAGCTGACATGGAATTCAATGCTGCCAACAACCACCTGAGCTTGGAAGTGGATCCTTCCCAGTCAAACCTCAGATGAGAACCCAGTCCTAGCTGACATGTTGATTGCAGGCTTAGAGAGGACCCATATTAAGTCATGCCTGGATTCCTTACCCACAGAAATTGGGAGATAATACAAATATTGTTTTAAGCCATGAAGTTTGTGGCAATACTATAGTAAGGGATACTAATACACTCAGCAAGGCTGGTGGAATAATGCTAAACCTGTAGGCCCATATTCCACTACGTTTTTAGTTAATATATCAGTGCTACAGGAGGTGGGGATAGAAAAGGGTAACTGAATACATGGACAAAGAGGGCCAGATGTCTAAAACTTAACTGCGTTCCTTCCACAATATGGAAGGTGTGTGCCCATCCAGCAACTACATTTCTCAGTCCCTCAATGACACCAGAAATAGTCATGTGACTACTTCTGGCCAATGAAATACAAGTGGAAGGAATATGACTACATCAGGGATGGAGTTTTCCAGAAGTTTTCTCCACATTCTCTAACATCCAGTAGAATCAGAAGACTCTGAAGCCAAGGTACAGCAGGGCCACAGATGGAAGAAGCCTGAGACTCTAAATCACTACAGAGAAGAAAGCTGCCCTTCACCAGGAACACCCACATTTTGTGGTTATGCTGTTGAAATGTGGGGCTTTGCTATGGCATTTAACATTATCCCAACTGATAAGAGTTTACAATCAACCAGCAGGTCTCGCCACTCATAACTGATAGTTCCCACACTTCCCTCTGGTGATCTGGTTCTCCCAGATTTGGAGGAAAATAGTTCTTGGACAATCCTGAAGCACTGGACTACAGAACTTGACGAACTTAATCAAAAAAAATTATTGATGCTAAAATGTATTCAGTGTAGTGAGGGAGACAAAGTAACCAACTATTATAACCGAACATCAGGGCTGTAACCAAGACAAGTGTCTGATTCTACAGGAGCATGGGGGGAGAAACAACTTACCCTTATGGTGGGAAGGGTAGAAGAATGGGGGTCAGGAAAGATTTCAAAGCAGGATGACCTGTGAGCAGAACCTGCAACGATGAGGAATACAGCAAGCAGACCCTAGGGTAAGAACTGCAGACTCTTGCAAAGGCATAGTGGCCTCAAGTACATATACACCAAGACATTATCCCACTTGCCACGTTTCCAGTTGTAGAAATTCCTCAAAAAATAACTACTGAATTATCTTAGGTGAAGAGAAGGACAATACACACTATAGGGGAAGTCAGCACAACTGGACTAAACCAAACCTAAGAAGTTTCCTGAATACAAGCAAACACATAGAGGGACAGAGTAGCAGAAGTGGGGCTCTGGGGACCATGCTTTCAGGGGACATCTAGGTCAACTGGCATAATAAAGTTTGTTAAGAAAAAGTTCTGCATCCCACTTTGGTGAGTGGCATCCGGGGTCTTAAAAGCTAGTGAACAGCTATCTAAGATGCATCAATTGGTCCCAACCCACCTAGAGCAAACGAGAATGAAGAACACCGAAGACATAAGGGAAGTATTAGCCCAAGAGACAAAAGGGCCACATAAACCAGAGACTTCATCAGACTGAGACAAGAAGAACTAGATGGTGCCCAGCAACCACCAATGACCGCCGTGACAGGGAATACAACAGACAGTTCCTGACAGAGCAGGAGAAAAGTGGGGTGCAGAACTCAAATTCTAGTAAAAAGACCAGACTTAATGGTTTGATTGAGACAGGAGGGACCCTGGAAGACATGGCCCCAGGACTCTCTGTTAGCCCAAACCTAAAACCATTCCCGAGTCCAACTCTTCAGACAAAGATTAGCCTGGACTATGAAACATAAAATGATACTTGTGAAGAGTGTGCTTCTTAGCTCAAGTAGATACATGAGACTAAATGGGCAGCTCCTGTCTGGAGGAGAGATGAGAAGGCAGAGAGGGTCAGGAGATGGTTGAATGGACACGGGAAATTCAGGGTAGAAAGGAGAAATCTGCTGTCACAGATAGGAAGAGCAACTAGGGTCACATAACAATGTATGTATAAATTTTTTTATGAGAGACTAACTTGAATTGTAAACTTTCACTTAAAGCACAATTTAAAAAAAAAAAAAAAACTCTTGAGAAAAGTATTCAAGGGATGCAGAATAGCCAAAACAATCTTTAAAAAGATGAATAAAGTTAAAGAACTCAGACTTTCCAATTATAAAATTATAAAGCTACAATAATCAAGACAGTGTGGTACTAGCATAAGGACAGACACAGAGACCAACTGAATGGCATGGCATTGAGAGGCCAGAATTAAACTCTCACTTTATAGTTAATTAATTTTTGACAAGAGTGCCAAGTCCATTCAATGTGGAAAGAATAGTCAAACAAATGGTGCTAGGACAACTGAGTAGCCACATGGAAAACGATGAAGCTGTGTTCTGACCTCACACCATATACAAAAGAAAAAAATTAACTCAAAATGAGTCAAAGACCTAAATGTAAGAGCTAAAACTATAAAACTCTTAAAAGAAAATGGGTAAATCTTCATGACCTTGGATTCACCAATGGATTTTTAGATATGACAATAAAAGCACAAGCAAAAAAGAGAAAAAATAAATTGGATTCCATCAAAATTAAAAACTTGCGCACTTCAAAGGACACCATCAAGAAAGGAAAAAGAAAACCCACAGAATGGGAGAAAATATTTGTAAAATCACATATCAGATAAGGGACTTGTATCTAGAATACATAAAGAACTCTTGCAACTCAATAATAAAAACACAAACTAATTTTAAAAATAGGCAAAAGTTTTAAAGACATTTTTCCTAAGAAGATATACAAATGGCCAATAAGTAGAAATAAAGATGCTAGACATTAGTAGTCATCAAGAAAATGCAAATCAAAACCACAATGAGGTACTACTTCATACCCACTAGAATGATTATAATAAAAAAGAAAAATAACAAGTGTTGCTGAAGATGTGGAGAAATAGAAACTCTTATACATCACTGGCAGGATAGTAAAACGGTACGACCACTTTGGAAAACAGTCTGGCAGTACCTCTAAATGATAAACATAAAGTTTCCATATGATCCAACAATTGCAATCCTAAGTATATAACAAAGAGTAATGAAAACGTATGTCGACACAAAAACCTGAACACAAATGTTCACAGAAGCATTAATTCATAACAGCCAAATAGTGGAAATAATCCAAATGTCTATCGACTGATAGATATGATGATAAACAAAACGTGGTACATTTAATATAATGGAACATTATTTGGCAATATAAAGAAATAAAGTACTAATAATTGCTACATGAATGAACCTTGAAAACATTATGCTAAGTGAAAGAAACTATAAAACACCACATATTGAATGATTTCATTTATATGAAAAGTTCAAAATGGGCAAATCCACAGAGACAGCAAGGATATTCATGGTTGCCAGGGGCTAAGAGAAAGGGGTGCAATGAGTAAAAAGTTACTTTTGGGGGTGATAAAAATGTTCTAAAATTGACTGTGGTAATGGTTGCAAAATTCTGTGAATACGCTAAAACCATAGAATTGTACAGCTTAAATGGGGAATTGTGTGGTATATAAATTATATCTCAATAAAGCTGCTAAAAAAATTGTTAAGATAAAATTTATAAGGAAAAATTCATTAATTCCCATTGACCATTATCAAATAAATCAATAATATGGCTATCACAAGTAATGCCCTACCGATACTTTATGACTAGATAATGAAAGTTTTAAAACCAGGAACCAAAAGCTAACCAATGCTAAACGTTTAGTAAAATATAAATAAAGTATAATTTTGATATGAAAAAAAAAAAATTACCTTCCAAGAGTTTTTGACATGATGTATTCATCTCTTAATTCCTTAGGATAAACTGACTGATCATCTACAGTCAGATCAAAAAATACAAAAACTAAGGAGAAAAGGGCAGAAACAGGTCTCATTAATTCATTCAATAAAAAGAAGATACTTGATTCTATAATTTAATAAACTTATGGAATATAAGAAGACTATTTAAAATTACATTTAATATGTAACCCTAAAAGAATTATTTAGCTAGGTTAATGCACATTGTGAAATCCTTGGGAAATGATAGTCAAATTTCATCCTTCAGTGGAAATACACAGCATTGCTCTCACCACATTGCACAAAATTCGTAATATAAATGTTATTTTTATTCCTTCACCTTAGAATATTATTCAATTGCACTAATCTAAAATATTCGCACAGATTAGCCCAGCCCCGGAACCAAAAAGCAATTAGTCTGGGCCTAGAAGTAAAGTTCTAGGTAAGTACATATCTCAATAAAAATTAGAACACAAGTCACCACACTAAAAAAAAAAAAATGTAAACCTGTTGCCATCAAGTCGATTCCAACTCATAGCGACCCTATGGGACAGAACAGAACTGTCCCATAGGGCTTCCAAGGAGCGGCTGATGGATTTGAACTGCCAACCTTTTGGTTAGCAGCCGAGCTCTTAACCACTGTGCCACCAGGGCTCCCTAGGCAAGTACACATCTCAATAAAAATTAGAACACAAGTCACCATACTAGTACAGTAAAACCTGCAAAAGCCGAAAGCTGTGTAAGGCAGAACCCTATCAGAGAAGGAAAACTCAAATATTTTCCACCAAAATGAGTATAGAAAAGTGGTTAAGACAGCATCCTGTCAAAGGTGGAAAACTTACAAGACCCAGAAAAACAAGGCAGTCCCGCTGAGTTCTTCCTCTCACAGGTTTCACTGTATTATTTTATCTAAGCCATTTATACATGTACATAGCTGGTATTTCATAGTGCAAACCATCTTGAATCTATTTGTAAAGCTGGATAAATAGGACTTTCCAAACAAACCCCCTTTCATCTCTCTACTATTTGGCCTGTAACGAAAAACAATAATAATTTAACTAGCTATATCAGCCAAGGTTGTAATCAGTTACCAAGTATTTAAATTCTACGAAGTCATCTATAGTAAATTTGCAGCTGCTTATAATATCTACAAAAGTGCAAAATCTATTAAGACCCTTGAGCTTGTCAGGTGTCATGTGACAGGCTTTGGCCTCCCTGGAGTAATCTAAGGGTTCAGTTTCCAGCAAAAATCTGAGCCACCTGAGTATGCTTTATTCCAGGCTGGTATTCAGGAGGCAGACACTTGCCTAAACAGTCAGATATGTTGGCCTCCCAGGATCTAACTGCTCTATGCTTGTGGATATTTACGAAGCTATACGTTCCAGTGGCATCTAAGAATCTGGGAATGTGAAGGGCTGTGGGGATATACCTCTCCGAAGTGTCAAGGTCATCTACACAAGCCAGGAAGGTAATTAACACGGGTGAGGCTTGGGTTGAGTGTAAGACAACATGGAGTACTGGGGACTTGAACAGGAAAGCGTATCTCCCACCTAAGGGAGGCACTTCTCCCCACCCAGCACATGCAGATCGCAGAGATATGGGAACATTAGATCTGTGTGCCCAAATATCCAACTTTTTAAACAAATCTTGACTTTCAGGTTAAAGTTACAATAGAAAAGGCCAATAAAATGCCAACAGGTTGAATGCAGCCCACAGAGTACCAGTTAGGTCTACTGTAATCAGGGCTACCTTTAGCCTATGTGGCACCTTTGTCCAAATTTAAAAACGTGCTCCTTAGGAAGACCAACGAGAAAAAGATACCCTTTATGGGAAACCAATTAGAAAAAGGCAACACATAGCTTGTCAAGTGGAAGGCAGGCCAAATTTCAGTGCCCAGGTTGCCCCCTTGACCAGGTGCTCTCAAATAGTGGAACATTATGAAGCTGCCCTCACAATAACTATCAGACAGAAAACAAAAGTCAGAAACAAGGAAAACTAAGTCAATCATAAAATGCACTTTAGAATGCCTAGTACAGCCATGGTTCCCAGAGGCCAGTGTGAAGACTGGCTGCGTGAGAGTTACCTGGACAAAACCAAAACCATACCTGTTGCCGTCAAGTTGATTCTGACTCATAGCAACCCTATAGGACAGAGGAGAACTACCCCATAGGGTTTCCAAGCCTGTAAATCTTTAAGGAAGCAGACTGCCACATCTTTCTCCCACAGAGTGGCTGGTGGATCAAACTGCTAACTTTGGGTTTACAGCTGAGCGCTTTAACCACTGTGCAACCAGGATCAGTCACCTGGACAGGACATTGCAAATCCTCAGACCTACTGGATCAGAGGAAACCATGGTGGCGTAATGGTTAAGTGCTACGGCTGTTAACCAGAAGGCTGACAGTTCAAATCCACCAGGCGATCCTTGGAAACTATGCAACAGTTCTACTCTGTCCTATAGGGTCGCTATGAGTCAGAATCGACTTGATGGCAACGGGTTTTACCAGATCAGAATGTGTGGTACAGTGCCTGGGAATCTGTATTTTTAAGATGTTACTCCTCTCCCAAATGCACACATGCCTCCAAGTCACTATGACTCTCTCGTAGGTTTAGAAAGCTCTGTGGGTTTTTTATATATAAGAAACAAAAGTATTCCTCTTGTCTAAGGAATTAAAATCACTATGAGCTACCTTTAACACTCTAGGTTGTTCTGTCAGTTGTTCTTTCTAGACAACCCTGAATGACACGTTCATTTTAAATGTGAGATTCACAAAGTTTTTGGAGTGGATGCTTACAAAATGATACCTGATGATGACAATAAATATCTTCACTTGCACAAGGTAATAACCATGTGGTACTTAAGAAGGTCGAAGGTGTAAATTGAGCTTCTTACGCAAAAATCCATAGCCTAATGCCTGGCAGATAACAAGTACTCAATAACTGTATACAGAGATGGATGGGTGGATGGATAGATAGATGGATAGACAGGTAGGATAGAAGGGAGGGAGAGAGTGAAGAAGAAAAGATAAATTAATGGCCCAAAACAACAACTCAAAGATATCTAAGATTGATGTGGTGTAAACTGCGTCAATTAATGAACTGTAACTTATCTTAAGCAATATGATAACTCGCATGACATGATACGACTTTAAATAAAATCATCCAACCAATGAAACCTAAGAAAATCTGTCTTGCTATAACTTTTTCATACTTTAAAAATGCAATTAGATAGCATGTTCATGCTTTTGTTCTACCTCCTAGTTCACTGCATAGTGCCTTGGGGTCTTAAAAGCTTGCAAGCAGCCATCTAAGGCACAACAATTAGTCTCTATTCACCTGGAGCAATGGAGGAAAAAGAAGAGTCAGGAGAAGGAGGAGGAAATGGAATGTGTGGCTAACAGCCTCCATAAATAACTGCCTCCTTTGCCATGAGACCGGAAGAACTGGATGGTGTCCAGCTACCATTACTAAACATTTTGATCAAAAATTCTATAGAAGAATCCTGATCAAAAGGGGGAAAATGCAGAATAGACTTCATATTCTCATGGACTCCAGACTTTCTGGAGCCATGGAGGCTGGATGAACCCCTGAAATTACTGCCCTGAGATAATCTTTAAACTTTAAACCAAATATAGCCCCTGAAGTCTTCTTAAAACCAAACAAGAATTTCGCTTAACCAGTAAAAAAAAATGCTTGCCTTGAGCATTATGCTGTTTTAAGGTCTAACTATATGGGATCAAACTGACAACAGCAACTTGAAAGATTAGATGGGAACCTTAGGGGACAGTAAGTTTATGTCAATGGGGGAGGAACAACTCAGAAAAGGAGGGTGAGAATGGTTGTACAACTCAAAGAATGTAATCAATGCCACTGAATTGTACATGTAGAAACTGTTGGATTGGTGTATGTTTTGCTGTGTGTATTCTCAACAACAAATAAATTTAAAAAATTTTTTTAAATGCATTTAGGACTGAATTGAATCTTGAATGCAAACTCTCTTAAACTATAGTCTACAAAGACACAATAGTCAATCTTCCATTTACACAGGAGAAAAAACAAATCCAGTAACTACAATATCATAATATTACCTTTATTACTCCATACTGAAAGTGCAATTTCAGAATTGTTATTCAAAGGAAGGCGTCTTCCTTTCCCTACAAGCTCTCTATTTACAAAGGTTCCATTCCCACTGTGATCTTCTATGTATGCGATGTAAGAGTTTTTAGGACCCATTTCCTAAAATAGAGAACATTTTGTTTTAAAGTTTTAACAGAGGGGATTTATAGCGGAAGGATATCTAAGAGTGATGACTAGATTACCAGCTCTCCCAAGTATATGGATATTTGTCACTTACTCTGAAAATCCGAAAATGTTTCTTGCTATATGTCCGGTATTTGTCTGTTCTTTTCAGCAGTGGCTCATCAAAGCAATATTCACAGCTTCTGTCCCTCCCAAACCAGTAGTTGTCATTAACACACTCTGTAACACAAAAGCATACACCAGAGAAATTCAATATATTAAATTTCATGTATCAAACATCTTGAAAAAATGTTCATAAATTCTACTTGAAGGAAAATAGCCTAAGAAGGTGATCAAATTATAGATTTGTTTACAAAAGATTTTATAATATTCAAAATTAATGGGGAAAATAAAATTTTCCAACAATGGGTTTAATATATAACCATGAAATAATAAGCAGTCATTAAAAGTTCTCAAATAACCTTAAAGACTTATAATAATACTTACGATATAATAACTTCCTGCTTAATTCTCTCCGAAGGTTTTCCACCATACTTAGCATAAAAGCTATACTCCTCCTCATTGCCTACTAGCAGCAAGATCTGGCCCCTGCCTCCTTTCCAACCATATCTTATACCCCTACCCCCCTGCTAACTGTACATCAACCCCAAACAGGCTAGGCTCACACCTGCCGCAGGACCTTTGCGCCTTCCCTCCCCTCAGCTACTTGAATGGCTCATTCGATCTTGTTTTCAGGGCTAGACTCAAATATCATCATCTCCCACTAGACTTTCTACATGAGCAAACCCCCACCCCTCATCCACCTCTCATCATAATGACATCCTGTTTTACTTCCTTCTTAGTATGGGCCATAATTGTAAATTATCTTGATTATCTATATATTATCTCCCCTCATTAGAACAAAAACTCCAGCCTTGGGTCACTTGTTTAAGAATACAGTGCAAACACCTAGGAAAATTCAAATGGCAGGCAATTAAATATTCAAAAAATAAATGAAAGAAATACAAGTAACTTATATTAAAGAGAAAGAATTAATTCCCCTAATATAAATAAAGTGCCTACAAATCAGTAAGACAAACACCCCAACAGAAAATGGGTAAAGAACACGAAGAGATAATTTACAAGAGGTGGAAATACAAATGGCTCAAGTATATGAAAAGATACACAAGCTAACTCAATCCAAGACATTTTCAAAAACAAAACTATATTAGCATTCCATGTTTCATCTATCCAACTGATAAAGATCAGAAAGTCTCTTATTACTCCAGTGTCCATCAACAAACAAATGAACAAACAAAATGTGGTATATATATATACAACAGAATATTAGGTACTATATAAAATCCAACACCTCTTTATGATAAAATAATACTTAAAAAACTAGGAATAGGAGGGAACTTGCTAAACCTGATAAAGGACATCTACCAAGAAAAAAAAAAAAAAACCCACAGGTAACATCATACTAACTCTACGAGGCAGTTCTACGCTGTCCTATAGCGTAGTTATGAGTCGGAAATGACTCTACAGCAACGAGTTTTTTTTTTAAACATTATACTTAATGGTGAAAAACTGAACGCTTTCGCTTTAAGATAGGAATAAGACATGGATGTCCACTCTCCCTATTTCTATTCAACAGTGTATTAGAGGTTTTAGCCAGGGCAATTAGGACAGAAAAAGAAATAGAAAGCATCCAGATTGGAAAGGAAGATGACACAATCTTGAGTATAGAAAATCCGTAAGAAGGAATGAGGTTCTGATATATACTACAAATGGATGAATCTTGAAGACATGCTAAGTAAAATAAGCCAGACACAAAAGGACAAATATTATATGATCCCACTTACATGAGGTATGTACTTAGAACAGGCAAATTCATAGGGACAAAAATAGAGAATAGAAGTTTACCAGGGGCTGAGGGGAGGGGATAATAAGGAGTTATTATTTAATAAGTATAGAGTTTCTGTTTGGGATGATAAAAAATCTGGAAATAGACAGTAGTGACAGTTACACAACACTGTGAATGTAGTAACGCCACTGAATTGTACGCTCAAAAATGGTTAAAATGGCAAACTATCTTATGTATATTTTATAACAATTTTTTTAAAAGTCTCATATTAAACTGTGTTGACAATCGACATGGACAAGTAGGCATAATCAAACATTACCAGGAGAAATGTAAATTTACACACAGTGTAGGAAAAACAATTAGGCAAAATAAATCAAAATTACATATGCACACACCCTACTATGGATTGAATTGTGTCCCCCCCAAAATATGTGTTAGAATTCTAACCCCTATACTTGTGACCTAACCCAAACCACAGTCTTTTCAATCGCCTCATATGCATGTGAAAGCTGGACAATGAAAAAGGAAGACAGAAAAAAAACTGATACATTCGAACGGTGGCGTTGGGGAAGAATACTGAAAATTCTGTAGACTACCAGAAGAATGAACAAATCAGACTTGGAAGAAATACAACTAGAATGCTCCTTAGAAGCAAGGATAGCCAGACTTCAGCTTGCTTACTTTGGACACGTCATCAGGAAAGACCAATCATTGGAAAAGGACATCAAGGTTGGTAAGGTAGACGGTCAGTGAAAATGAGGGAAACCTTTACTGAGATGGATTGACACAACAGCTACAACAATGGACTCAAACATCCCAACTATCATGAAGAGGGATTAGAACCCAGCAATACTTCACTCTGTTGTATATAAAGCCGTTATGTGTCAAGGCCAACTTGAAGACACCTAACAACAACATATCTGTAGGTGTAATCTAATCTAATAAAATGTAATCACTTTCCATAATGTAATCAATCAATCAGCTGAGGTCATACTACTATAGGGTGGATAGAAAACCTAATCACTTCTGAGTTCTAGAAAAAGCATCACAGACACAAGCATTCATGCACATATAGAGGAAGACAGATAGCATGTGACCACCCTCTACAAGCCAAGGAACCAAGGAATACCCAGGGCTACCAGAACTGTGAGAAATTAAGTTTCTGTTCTTCAAAGCCACCCACTAATGGTATTTGTGTTACAGCAGCACTAGCTAACTAAGACACATCCACTGACCCAGAAATTCCACTTCAAAAAATTTATCCTTCACCCAGTTACCACCACCAACTGCTCTGGCAAGGATCACAATAGAGGGTCCCAGACAGAGAGGGAGAAAAATGTAGAACAAAAAATTCACAAAAAAAAAAAAAAAAAGACCAGGCTCGCAGAGACTAGAGAAACCCCAGGAGTATAGTCCCCGGACACTCTTTTAACTCAGTACTGAAATTGCTCCTGAGGTTACTCTTCAGTCAAAGATTAGACAGGACTGTAGGGCCAACAGTAACACATGTGAGGGATGTGCTTCATAGTTCAATCATGTATACAAGACTAATGGGCACACCAGCCCAAAAGCAAAGACGAGAAGGAGGAAGGGACAGGAAAACCGGATGAACAGAAACAGAGAACCTGGGTTGGAGAAGAGGAGAGTGCTGAAACATCGCAGGGTTGGCAACCAACGTCACAAAACAATTTGTGCATTAACTGTTAAATGAGAAACTAATCTGCTCTGTAAACCGTCACCTGAATCACAGTTTTTAAAAAAATTTATCCTGCAACTTTCACCAAAAGCACAACTAAAAAAAAAAAAAAAAATTTTAAAAAGAAAGGTGAAAGAAAAAAAAAACTTATCCTGCAACACTGTCCTGGCACAGACCAGTAATGTGAAACTTGCCTCCAAAAATGGAGGGCATCAAGAGACCAAATAAAGAGGCAAGCAACTCCAGGGTGACAGCAAAGGAGCTTATTAGGGCAACTTACATATGAGGCAGGTCCTGGGCAGCACCAGGACCAAGTAGATCTCCATGACCCACAGTGGGAGACAGGGATTTTATAGTGGTGGTGAACAATAGTGTCTACATGCCAGGGATATCTCTAACTTACATAAGGCTGCCTCAGCAAGAATTACATAAGAATGACTTAGCAAATGGCAGTGAACTACTGGAAAGCATGAGGGCAGCCATGTTTCGCCATTCCCCTTCAAACACATAGAATCATACACATTATGAAAGGACCTAAAGGACATATGTACAAGGTCATTTCATTATAGAATTACTCTTACAGCAAAAGATTGGAAACAATTTAAATGTCCATTAATAAAGGGCTGGTTCAATAAATGTATATACATACATATAAAAAGAAATAAATATCTTTACATTCTGATAGAAGGATGTCTAAGATACATTGTTAAGTGTAAAAAGCAAGTTGCAGAACAAGATATATGTTAGCTATAGTATAAAATAAAGGGAAAAAAGAACATATACAGACACCTAGTTGCTTATATATACATCAAACATCTCTGTAAGGATACATAAGAAATCAGCAGTATTGAGAAGTAGTCAGGGGAAGGACAGAAGTTGGATGAAGACTTAGCACCTCTTCTGGATTTTGTAACTTACACAAATATAACCTATTCGAAAAATTAATTATTTATATTGTACCAGAGTTCAAGGTAGCCCACAAAAGTCACAAACCAACAGCAATGACAAAAAAAAAAAAAAATATGTGCAGGTATATATGCATGTATGTACGTAGACATGCGTCTTAGGTATGTACATGTGAGCACGTATGTGTGTATATATAGGTGCATCCATACGTATATGTATGTGCAAATATGTGACTATATGCACGTACATTCATATATATGATAAAGCACATAAGAGGCACAGTTATGAATACTTCTTAGACATAACCAAACACCGTACAGCATTGGCTTCCTGGGTTTGAAGAATTAGGGCCACCGTTCCCGTGGGACATCTCAGTCAACTGGCATAATATAGTTCATAAAGTCTATGTTCTACGTCCTAGTTTGGTGAGTAGTGTCTGGGGGGTTAAAGCTTGCAAGCAGTCATCTAAGATACAACTATTGGACTCTATGTGTCCAGAGCAAAGGAGAAAGAAGGAAATCAAAGACTCAAAGAAGCCTCTAGTCTACAAGACTAATAGTCTACATAAACCATGCCTCATCTACCCTGAGATCAGAAGAACTAGATGGTGCCCAGCTACTACTACCAACCATTCTGATTAGGGCCACAATAGATGTACTCTGATAAAATGGGAGAAAAATGTGGACCAGAACCTCAAATTCCTTAAAAAAAAAAAAAAGAAAGAAAGAAACAAAATAGACTTTCTGGACCAGTTGAGACCACAGGACTCGCCAAGACGATCGCCCTGAGATACTCTTTAAACCAGGGCTTCAAAATGGTTCTTCCTGGTTCAGTCACGGCTGAGGAGGCAACAATGGAATAGATCTGATTTTTTTTAAATTTTGTTGACCCAGAACCATAACAGGAATGGGAAAAATTATGGGTCGAAGGCCTGCTAGAAACTTAATCTCCGTCTTAGAAAACAAGGGCAGTGTACAAGCTCTATAGCAACCAAATCTCTCGCCCACAGGATTCTGCGTAGAGTCGGAAACAGCAGTGCCTGGCTCAAAGATGGCGGCCAACAGCGCCATTCTGAATGTGTGTCACTCTCCTCGGTCTTGGCAATAATCCAGTCTCATGAATCAGGCTCCTGAAAGGGCTCACTATGCCTCTTACGAGTCTCCCATTCTAGGGCTTCAATGCATAATATTTCCCATTCCAGATGACCCAAATTTTAAAAATTCAGTTCTGTTTCGGTTTAGCTTCATTAGTCATAACTGAACCAGTTTGAAATGGTTTGAAGTCCTCCTTTAAACCTTGAACCAAAACTAGCCCCTGAGGTCACCTTTTAGCTAAATAAAAGATCGGCTCACAAAATAAAGAACATCATCTGTGAGTACTGTGCTCCTTTAAAAAATCATCTACGTGGGACCAAACTGTCTACGATTACTTTAAAACAAAGATAAGAATGTAAGAGGGCAGGGAAACTAGATTAATGAAAACAGAGCAACCAGAATGGAAATATTGAGAATATTCACACATTGTGAAGAATATAATGAATGTCACTGAACAATTCATGTAGAAATTGTTGAATAGGAACCTAAACTGCTGTGTAAACCTTCACCAAAAACACAATTGTTTTTTTTTTAAAAGACACAAATGACATCATCTAACAGTACATGGTATAACACTTAACTCACATAGAGAAAAGACAGAGCAAGGCCAGTTTTACTTGTGGACACTGATCTCCCATGGCCAGCAAGTCCCCTCTTATGGCTGGTGCAGGGCAAATGCTCCAGGGAACACAACTCTTGTGCCACAGATGAGGGAGACCCCAATCCCTCCCCACCAAGAAGCTATAGAAGCAGGGTTGGCCAGGTGCCGTATGGTGTCCGTAGAGGAGCAAGAGACAAAGAAAGTTAATGTGTGCCCAGAACAGGCAAGCTTCTTTGACGAAAAGGGACTGGGAGACAGACAGAGACTCAATTCTCAGTCTCCTTATCAGAGGTTCTGGGCTCAAGGCCTCTGCTTAGGCAGACCAGATAGGAAAAACAGAAGCAGACAGTCCACTCAACTATTGAAAAAGAGTGCCCATTTGAGCTGGGAAACATACATACAAACAATAATGGTATAGCAGGATGAATATCCAAGGGAAATACAGACACACGACTATAGCCACTCAGCCTGGGCTATCAGACAGACTTCAGAGGAGGCAAGACAACATGGATAGATTGAGAACAGCCACTCTGGAGGGCAATTTGGCTGCATCCATTAAAAACTAAAGCTGTGTTGTTGTTGTTGAGTGCCAATGAGTCAATTCCGACTCATCGCAACCCCATGTGATGGAGTAGACTGCCCTATAGGGTTTTCTTGGCTGTAATCTTTATAGGGAGCCCCGGTGGCCCGGTAGTTAAGAGCTTGGCTGCTAACCAAAAGGTCAGCAGTTCGAATCTATCAGCCAGTCCTTGGAAACCGCATAGGGCAGTTCTACTCTGTCCTGTAGGGTTACTATGAGTTAGAATCGACTCAACAGCAACAGGTTTGCTTATTTGGGATTTTTTAATCTTAACGGAAGCAGACTGCCAGGTCTTTCTTCCACAGAGCTGCTGGATGGGTTCAAACTGCCAACCTTTTGGTTAGCAGCCAAGCTCAGGCTCTATACTAGAGAGACATCAGATATCTAAAAGGATGTTCACTGCAGTTTTGCTTGCAAAAACTGGGAACAACCTAAACATCCATTAATAGTAGGGAAAGGAATAAATGAATCATGATATTTCTACTAGAAAGCAAAAGCTTCTGGGGCAGTCAGGAAGACAAAGGGCATGGAGAGTTCAGGACATTAACAGTTCAGGGATGGCGGACAGCATGCAAGGGGTGACTGTGGATGGAAGGGTCTACTCTGGCCCCTGCTTCCTTGGAGAGTCGCCAGGCAGCTGCGCAGGGGAGGGAAGGGAGAGTGAGGCAGGGGGCAGGGCGACCAGAAGCCTCAGTGAGGCAATCTGGCTGGGAACGCAAAGGACAGTACCCACACATCTCCTCCTCTCCAAAGTTCTAAGAGGGAAAGGAAAGCAGGTGAGAGGGTATGTGGGAAAAACGAGTATATAGGTTTTATGAGTGAATTGAGAGTTTAAAGAGTTCTTTTCCTTTGCCAGGGATTCCAAACCTCTTCAAAGTTCAAACTTACTGTCCTCCCTCTCAGAGGACCCCATGTTATTGAAAAAAATGGAGGATATCTGGGAAAAGTTAGGAGCTCTGGTGGTGCAGGAGTTAAGCACTCAGCTGCTAACCAAAAGTTTAGTGGTTTGAACCAACCAGCTGCTCCATAGGAGAAAGATGTGGCAGTCTGTTTCCACAAAAATTATAGCCTAGGAAACCCTATGGGGCAGTTCTACTCTGCCCTGTAGGGTCACTGTGAGTCAAAATCAACTTGACAGCAATGGGTTTGAGAAAAGCAAACTCATGTCTCCCTTTGAACCCATTCTCTTTAGACCTGTGGCCTATCTTCTTCCTCTTTTCTTTAACATTATTTACCCATTTTACAGATGAGGACTATGAGGCTCAGAGAAGTAACATCACTTGCCTGAGGTCTCACAGCTAGCAGAGGACAGAGCTAAGACTTGAACCCAAGTCTTTCTGATTGCAGGACCTTCATCCTTGCCCCCTCAACATACTCCCACTTATTTTCTTCCCGTTTGATTTTTTTTTTTTCCCTCCTCTCTTTCTCTATCAGTTTTTCTCACTCTCATTTCAAACAGAAACAAGCCTCCCTTGGGCTCCACAGTTGCTTTTGGCTGCTAATTTCTTTAGCCTTCATGGCCAAAGTATATCTCAAAACATTCTCACTGCACATTCACTTCCTTCCCCAATTACAGGTTAAGAACATAAGTTTAAAGTCTAAAAGTCCTAGGTTCTACCAACTTCTGACTGCAAGACTGTAGACAAGTTACTTAATTTCTCTCTAACCCTCAGTTTGCTCTTCAGTAAAGCAAAGCTCAGAATAATAATTCTCACTTATAAGACTACTGTGAGGTTTAATAAAAGGGTTCCAATACCCTACCCAACTGCAAAATACCCATTCTTCTCAAATGCACATGAAACACTTTCAAAAAAACTCTCCACAAAAAGAATCCCAGGTCCACATGGCTTCACTGTAAATTCTGCCAAACATTTAAAGACAAAATAATAGCAATTCTTCACAAACTCTTTCAAAAAATACAGGAGGCGGAAATCTCTCCCAACACATTCTATGAAGCAGTATTACCCTGATACCAAACCCAGACAGAGACATCGTAAGAAAACTACAGACCAATATTTCTTATGAATATATATGCAAAAATCAACAAAGTACTAGTAAATCAAATCCGGCAACATAAAAACGATTATACATGATCAAATGAGATTTATCTCAGGAAAGCAAGGTTACTTTAACATCTGAATATCAACTGATGCAATACACAGTAACAGCAGAACGTTGTTGTTACGTGGCTTCGAGCTGGTTCGTAGCAACCCTATATAAAGGATAAAAACCACATGATTCTCTCAATAGACACACACAAAACAGCATTTGACAAAATCCAACACCTCTTCATAATAAAATAATACTCACATAACTAGGAATAGGATGGATCTTCCCCAACCTGGTAAACGACATCTACCAAAAAAACCATAGCTAACATCATACTTAATGGTGAAAGACTGAAAGCTTTCCCTGTAAGATCAGGAATAAGACAAAAATGTCCACTCTCCCTATTTCTATTCAACATTGTTCTAGAGGTTTTATCCAAGGCAATTTGGCAAGAAAAAGAAATAGAAAGCATCCAGATTGGAAAAAAAGATGACATAATCTTGTATGCAGAAAATCTTAATGAATCTACAATAAAACTATTAGAGCTAATAATTGAGTTCAGTAAGATTGCAGGATATAAAATCAATATACAAAAATCTATTATATTTCTATACACTAACAATAAGTAATCAAAAAATGAAATCAACAATTTCATTTACATTACCAATAAAGTACTTAGGAATAAATTTAACAAAAATTTCTAACAAAAGAAGTATAAAACTTATACACTGAAAACTATAAAACATCAATGAAAAAAATTAAAGAAGACATAAATAAATGGAAAGGCATCCCATGTTCATGGATTGGAAGATTTAATAATGTTAAGATGACAATACTCCTCAAATTGACCTAATGATCCAAGGTAGTTGCTGTCAAAATCCCAGCTGGTTTATTTGCAGAAATTGGCAAGCTGATCCTAAAATTTGTATGGAAATAGAAGTAATCCAGAATAGTCAAAACAATCTAAACAGGAAGAACAAACTGGGATTGGGACTCACACTTCTTGATTTCAAAATTTATTACAAACATACAATAATCAGGACTGAGTAGTACTGACATAAGGATAGACATATAGATCAATGGAATCTAATAAGGAGTCAGACATTTATAGTCAATTGATTTTCAACTATGTGCCAAGATAATTCAATGAGAAAAGAATAGTCTTTCAACAAATGGTGCTAAGACAAGTGGATATCCACATGTAAGTAATGAAGTTGGATCCCCCACTTCACACTATACACAAAAATCAACTCTATATAGATCAAAGACCCAGCTATAAAACTAAAACTATAGAACTCTTAAAAGAAAACATAGGTATAAATCAACTGCATAACAATAATACTTCTATTTATTGAGCATCTACTTTATGATGGTCATCCTATCAGGCTCTTTACATGTTCTCACTTTTCAAGATGTGGCATCCCACTTCACCTTTTCCCATCATTTTCCTGTTTCATACTCACCATACATAAGCCCTAAGCCTATCTTAAAAATATGGCTTAAATGGTTAAAAAAAAAACTTCAGATGTTTAGTTCTAAGTATAAAGTGGTATAAGGACCTAGCTAACATATGGACTGTGTATTTGTTACTATTGTTTCAATTCATCAAAGTTGGACATTAAATTAAAGGGAAGGGCTAATGGCAAGGTACAAAATGATACGTTAGTCATTCATTTCTTTATTATTTTCTATTCCATTAACTTCAAATTCAAATATTTTTTAAAGAGAGGTAATTTTAATCTGAGAGGAAAGAAAAAAGCTATTTGAAATGTACACCTAGCAAAGCCTGACTATTGGAACCAGGAGCTGTCAGAAAGGATGAA
Organism: Dugong dugon; assembly: GCA_030035585.1. Taxonomy (NCBI): domain Eukaryota; kingdom Metazoa; phylum Chordata; class Mammalia; order Sirenia; family Dugongidae; genus Dugong; species Dugong dugon. Next base: position 24,199,508 of record CM057476.1, on the reverse strand, counting down.
CATATTTAAATTGCAAGGTTTGCTGTTTTGAAGCAAAAATCAGTAATAGGTAACCAACAAATAGCCTTCCCTCTAGTCTGAAACTACAAAATTGATGCTCTGAAATCACCAAAAACCACCAAGAGGTTATTAACTGGCAAAGCTTCTGAGATTCAATGAGAAATGTTTGCAAGTTTGCGTGAAGCTGCAGTTTTCCACAGCTGTGTTCAGAACCTCAGCCTGATAGCACAGCACATATGCCCAATACATATTTACTTAAAGAATAAACGAAGGGAATCCAAAAAGGGTTAAGAGCAGTGTACTACCCTACATTGCTTCCTTGGTTTCATCTTCCATCACCATCAAACTCCAGAATCACTCCAGGAGGGTCTCGAGCTTTCTGCTACAACTTACTATAATTGTTTTTCTGAATGAAACATTGCAACATATAACAAAAGGGCTTACCAAGATTGGAGAATCCATCCTGAAGGGCCCATAATCGAGCCCAAGGGGCAGGGGTGGGCTCCTCCAGTTCTTGGTCCTCGGGAATAGAGTAGAGTTCCTGAGTGGACACTGTGTCTACAGAGCTCAGCGTCCCAGAGCTGGAGTGAGAGGACTGGCTGGATGTGGGTACTGTGCCAGAGGAGGAGCTGGACATGCTCTGGGACTGCGAGGAGCCGTGGGGCTGGGAGGAGAGTCCATGGGACTGCAAGAAGCCGCTGTGGGACTGCCAGGAGGAGGTGGTGGGCTGAGAAGAGGTGGTGCCCTGGGACTGTGAGGAGGCGCTGCCTTGCGACTGCTGACATTCCATATCCACCTCTCGAGACATCACGACCTCAAAAAGTAAGTGTTCACCAATAAGATAAGTTTCAAGGAACAAGATTTAAACTTCAAGACTGAAGGGTGGGCGGATTACAGTGGTTTAAGGAGGCACACGTGCTCTGCAAAAATTAAAATTCTGTGTCTGCCTTGAGCACTGTGCTCTTTTAAGATCTATCTATATGGGATCTGGAAAACTCTGGTGGCTTAGTAGTTAAGAGCTATAGCTGCTAACCAAAAGATCGGCAGTTTGAATCCACCAGGTGCCCCATGGAAACCCTATGAGGCAGTGCGACTCTGTCCTATAGGGTCGCTATGAGTCTGAATTGACTCAGGGGCAATGGGTTTGGTTTTTTGGTTATATGGGATCAAACAGACAGTAGCAACTCGAAAGGTTAGGTAGGAAACTCAGGGGACAGTAAGTTTGTTAATGGGGGAGGAACAACTCAGAAAAGGAGAGTGAGAATGGTTGCACAAGACAAAGAATGTAATCAGCGTCACTGATTTGTATATGAAGACGCTGTTGAATTGACGTATCTTCTACTGTGTATATTCTCAACAACAATAACAAAAATAAAATAAATTATTTCTAAGAATTAAAATGCTAACAACCTAGACGAATAGTTTTTTGGGGGGTGAAGATCACTTTAAATGGATTTTTTTTTTTTTTCTGAGAGCCACAAACCACAGGGAAAAAACAAAAAAGGATTTGAAGGCTACAAATAAAAGCAATGTAATTGAGTTGGGGGCATGGGGTGAAAGACTCATAAAAGCTTACATTCATCCAATTTTCAAAAATTAGGAATGAAACCTAAAACATATTCATTAATACAATCAACACTACACTTACATTTCACATATATCTTGAGAAGGAAAGTAGAAGGGAAACTGTTCAGGGTAGAAGTTGAGCAAAGAGAAACTGGACAATGGCATGGGTTTCCATTAACATAAAACACATCAGATGTCTCTCCCTCACCCTGCCCCAGGCCTATTCCAGATTCCTTGGCACCTAACTAGGGTCAGGCCACTTAAAGAGACAGCACAGATAAGACTGCTCTAAACAACTCCACCCAGCTCTTCTGATGCTACATAATTATGGGCTCATCTTTTCAGCTTCCCAAAAGGTCTTCCATTCTGGACAGAATTCTGAACCATTCTTTGAGTCACAGGTACCATAATAGAGGCTCCCTCCCTTGCTTTAGAATTAACTTGATGGTCAGTTATACTCAGATAAAAGAACCTCCTATAAAATCTAAGTAACTTGCAATGCTGATCTAATTCGATTTTTTTTAATGGATGTATTCCTTTCCCCATGTTCAGGTTAATCCTTCAAGAGAATGTCATAAACAATATTACTACATTTACATAGCTTTCAAGATACAAAGGTCCTGATGAGCTTTCCTTAAAACACACCAGGAAGGTGATGCCAGAGCTGGTCTAAAACTGCCTCAGCCAGGTTGGGTCCTTCTGTAGTTTTCTGTGCAAGACTTCTTCGCCTGCATCTAGTCCCCGCCCTGATAACTGAAGAAAGAAAGAGGGTGTCAAGAGGTGGCAGCCATCATTGCTTAGGACAAGGGTCCACCCACACAGACAGGGATAAAGAGCAGGGACCACTGTGGCCTCAGTAACAGGGTGAAGTTATGGTGGAGTGGTTAGAGGTATAGAGGCTTGGAGTCAGATGCCTAAGTCAAATCTTTGCATGATACTGGGCAGGTCCCAATCTCTCTGAGTCTCAGTTTACTCATATGAAAAAAGCAAATAAACAGCAAGGATTAAATGAAGTCATGCGTGTATTGCTAGCCTCCTCCCGGAAATGCTTGATAACTGGGAGCTACTCATATCAGAAGGTCATGCAGAGTGGGGAGTGAAAGGCCACAATGACTGCAGCAAAACCCATGACTGCGAACAGACTTCCAGTCCCAAAGAATCCTACAGCAAGAAAAGTCCTCATGTGCAACACAATCTTTTTTCAATAAAGAAACTGAGTCCCAAAGAGGTCTGGTGCCTGCTGCCCATTCCCTGCCAACCCATCCCTCACACTTAAGGCCACTCGCAGGGCATCCCCCACACACATACACAGGTGAGTTTCTTGTTCCCGCAGCGCACAGGAGCTAAGAGTGGGTTCGCCACAAAAACTTACAAGACTGAATTTAAATTATGGCAAAATTTTTAACATTCATAGAACTCCTTACAAAGCAACTTCGCTCTGATTTTTGAAGTGCACATCTTTGTAACTTCCCATCTTGTAGGTCTGGCCAGTAGCAGCTTGTAAATCACGAGGGAATGTAAACTTCACCTCGAAGTTTATCTACAAAGAAGGAAGAGAATCGCCCACGCCCTCTCCTCCCACCACTAGAGAGCTCAAATTCGACAAAGCGGAAGCTCCAGAGACTCTGCTCGCATAAGAGCCGGAGGACGGGGTTCGAACCCCCAAACATTCAAGCAACATTCCCCACTATGACTCACCCTGCGAGCCCACCTAGAGCATCACACTCGCCCCAGTCGCAGCTGAAGCCAGCGAAGTGGCGCTAAAGATGTAATACAAACTCCTCCCCCAGCCAATGAAAAATACCTTCCGCCGCCCCGGGCCAATGAGGACCAGCGGATATGGCCGTGGAACTGTAGCCTCAGTGACTGCTGGGAGTTGTAGTTTAGATAGCAAAGCGGGACACAGAATCCACGTTCCCCCGGTGATCCCGCCCCCTCAGTTCCCACAGCCAATCAGCAGCACTAGTCCGGTCGCGGGCTCACTCCTCTTTGCCCCACAGGTGACCGCGGAGAAATAGGCCGTGGGCCGGATGTGGGGCGGTAGGGCCAGAGCCTTGCTCCGGGTGTGGGGGTTGTGGCCAGCATGGGTCCCCGGGAGGAGACCACTAAGCAGCAATGCTGCGTCGCAGGCCCGAAGCAACTCCCCCCGGTGCTGGAAGTGCGGCGGCAGCCCAGGGGGCCCCATGGGGGAGGACGTACTCTTCTGTCCGCAGTGCCGCGCGTTGCAGCCACCCGACCCCACTCGAGATTACTTCAGCCTCATGGATTGGTACGGGCGGCAGTTCCGGGAAACGCGTCGAGACCACCGAGACGTCAGGGAAATGTCGACAAAGAGTGGTGGACCGACCAGGCTTGGAGAAGGCGGGCCCTGAAAGATGGTTGGGGGCGGAGCCTGGGAGAATGCAGGTTGGGAAGTGGCCTGAGTGAGAGAAAATTAAGGGGCGGTGTCTGGGGTCAGCGTTGAGCTTGAGGTGCGAAGCCTGAGGGGAGGAAGTGACGGACTGGACCAAGGACAAGGGAGACCTGGAGTTCAGAGTCAGAAAGGTTAGAGTTGGGTTGAAACTCTTAAGAAAGGAATACTGAGGTGTTTGTCCAAGTTAAGGGAGTAAAAACCAAAACAACACCTTTGCCGTGAAGTGGATTCCGATTCATAGTGACCTTATAGGGCGGAGCAGAAGTGACCCATAAGGCAGTTGTGTAAATCTTTCTCCCACAGAGCGCCTGGTGGGCTTGCAGCACAGACCTTTGGGTTAGCAGCCAAGCTCTTAACCACTCTACATAAGAGGGATTCTTAAGGGAGTAAAAGCACAAAAAAACTAATATTGTGGGCAGGATCTAAAGGAAAAGTGGGAATTGGAGGTGGAGAGTCCCAGAAATGGGTGTTTTTCCCATTTTCCTCTGAAATTGAGCTTGGAGAGGTGGTGAAATGTGGGTGGAGATGGACTGGTGAGGTGATAAGGCAGACTCTGGGAACTGAAAGTTAAAGGGGTTGGATTAAAGGAAAGTGGGAGACCTGGCACGGAGAAGATTTGGGTGGAGTTAAGCATTGCCCCTTCCCTCAACTCTAGGATCTGCCCCTACAGGTCGCCGAGCACTTATTATGGGTTGCAGTGACACTAATTTCTTCAGGGTGCCAATCTTGTTCCCCACCCAGGGCCTTTGCGCTTGTGCTTCCTCTTGTCTGGATGACTCTTTCTTCTGATCTTTGCACACTACTCCACAAATTCAGGCCTCCCCTCAAACATCATCTCTTCATCCACCCCATTCACCACTCTCTTTGACCCCGTCCTGTTTTCACTCATAGCACCAATCACTCTTTGAAACCATCACCCATGAAAGCGGGAACCAGGCTCATAGTAGACAAATCTTTAATTATTTTTACATAAGTTTCGTCTGCTGATTTTCTTCCAGCAACCGTTCCTTCAGAGTTGACACCACGAAGCTCCAGCATAGGTACCAACAACTACAGCGTCTTGTCCATCCAGATTTCTTCAGCCGGAGGTCTCAGGTAGCATATTGGCCACCCCCAATCATCCCAAACAAACATGTGCACACTGAGTGGGTGGCAATGGACTTGTGGTTATCTGATTATCAGGGACAAGCTGGACAACCAGCTCCACCCTGTGGCAGTCTGACCCCAGCCAGCCAGGCCTTGGAGCTGCCATGAACTCATAGCTTTTATCTGACTTCCCAGCAGGCTAAAACCAATCAGTTGAAAATTAAGACAGCTCATCCAACCCAGTTCTACTTTGTCTACTTCCTGAGGTCTCCACCCATCAGCCTTTTTTTTTTTTTTTCAACTGTGGTAAAAAATATACATAATAAAACATTTATTTGCCACTTCAACAGTTTTTAGCTGTAGAATTCGATAACATTGATTGCATTCTTTATGTTTTTTTACCATTATCACTATCCTTTTCCAAATTATTCCACCACCATTAACATGAACTCAGTGCCCCCTAAGCAATAACTCCCCTTTCTCCCTTCCCTCCCACCTCTGGTAACCACTAATAAGCTTTGTTTTCTGTATATTTGCCTCTTTTCATATAAGTGAGATCGTAGAGTATTTGCCATTTTGTAACTGACTATCTTCATTCAGCATCATGTTTTCAAGGTTCATCCATGCTGTGACATGCATCAGGACTTCATTTCTTTTTATGGCTGACTACCCATCAGCTTTTTAAAAACACTTTGTGAATGTAAGATGGTTAATTTGGATGGTAAGACTACCTTCATCTCCCACTAACAGACTGAAAAGGACTTCTCAGAGAAGCATTCGACCCTGGTGAATGATGCCTATAAGACCCTTCTGGCACCCCTAAGCAGGGGACTATACCTTGTAAGGTGATTTCCCAACTCTTTTATGTGTGACTGCCTAGTGCTTGTTGTGTTGTGGGACAGCTGCTCCCCTCTATTCAGAGAAGAGTGCTTGAGACCTGAGCTGGTCCAAAGACCCAATATTTAGCCTCAAAGATACTGCACAAGTATCATTTCTGAGCATTCTCTGCAAATGTTACTTGCCCCAGTTGCTTTTTTTTTACACCATTTTCTACAAATTTCAAAGATTTGATGATAGCTTTTAAAGAAGGGTAATTTTTGGTTTGTTTTGGAAGAAGTCTTAGACTCCAGAAAATTTTAGAACTTAATAGAATCTTTACAAACATTTAGTTCAGTTTCTGAGTAGAAGAGTAACTCCCCAGGGTCACACAGGTCCAGGTAGCACAGAAAAGGATCCTGTCCCAGCGCTCTGCCTCACTCCAGGGTTTCGGCACCTACTTTCATGCTTTCGTTGTTAGGACAGCTCTGGTTTTCCCCATGAGCAATATTATGTTCTGAAGCGTGAGTAGGAATTACAGGACTCTGGCCATATTTTCTTGAACCAAACTTATTTTATCTGCTTAATACCTCAATAGTTAAAGCTCCATGGAATAGAGATTTCCGAAGGGACAGATGATGAAATGGACAAGCAGTTCCTCGTGGAAATAATGGAATTCAATGAAAAACTCACAGAAGCTCAGAGTGAAGCTGCCATGAATGAGATTGAATCCATTGTCGCAGGTAAAAGATAAAACAGTGCCAAATGCATTTTGTTACGAGTACATGCCTAGGGTTAAGTGAAAGATGAATATAAAGAGAAAGTTATTCGTCATCATGATGATTCAGGGAATTTTTTTCTTGACCATAAAGAAACCAATGTTGTCTGAAGGTTAGACTTGCAACATCCCTAACCCTCTGGGGTTAAAAAAAAAAAAAAAACCCTTTGCCATCAAGTCAATTCTGACTCACAGTGACACTATAGAAGGCAGCCTTCAATCAATACTGTAATAGCATCAGCTGCTAACCAAAAGGTTGGTGGTTCGAACCCACCCAGCAGCTCCACAGGAGAAAGACCTGGCAGTCTTCTCCCATAAAGATTACAGCCTAGACTAGCAATAATCCAAAAAACAGAAAATGATAAATGTTGGAAAGGTTGTGGAGAGACTGAACACTTATACACTGTTGGTAGGAATGTAAAATGGTACAGCCGCTTTGGAAACTGATTTGGCGCTTCCTTAAAAAGCCAGAAATAAAAGTACAGTGTGATCCAGCAATCACAACTTGGAATATATCCTAGAGAAATAGGAGCTGTCACACGAATAGATATATGCACACCCGTGTTCATTGCAGTGCTGTTCACGATAGCAAGGAGATGGAAACAACCTAGGTGCTCATCAACGGACCAATGGATAAACAAATTATGGTATAGCCACACAATGGAATGCTACGCAATGGTAAAGAACAACAGTGAATCTGAAACATGCAACACGGATGAATCTGGAAGGCATGCTGAGTGAATTTAGTCAGTGGTGAAAGGACAAATATAAGACCACTGTTACAAGAACTCAAGAAAAGGTTTAAACACAGAAGGAAATATTCTTTGATGGTTACGAGAGTAGGGAGAGAGGTATTCACTAACTAGATGGTAGACAAGAATTATCTTAGGTGAAGGGAAGGACAACACACACTACAGGGAAAGTCAGCACAACTGGACTAAACCAAAAGCTAAGAAGTTTCCTGAACACAACCAAACACTTCGAGGGACAGAGTAGCAGGGCTGGGGATCGGGGGACCATGGTTTCAGAGGACATCTAGATCAATTGGCATAACAAAGTTTATTAAGAAAAGGTTGTGCATCCCACTTTGGTGTGTGGCATCTGGGGTCTTAAAAGCTAGCGAGTAGCCATCTAAGATGCATCAATTGGTCCCAACCCACCTGGAGCAAAAGAGGATGAAGAACACCAAAGACACAAGAGACAGAAAGGGCCACGTGAACTAGAGACTCCCATCAGCCTGAGACCAGAAGAACCAGATGGTACCCTGCTATCACCAATGACCCAACACAAAAGTCCCTGACAGAGCAGGAGAATAGTGGGGTGCAGAACTCAGATTCTAGTAAAAAGACCAGACTTAATGGTTTGACTGAGACTGGAAGGACCCTGGAAGATAAGGCCCCTGGACTGTCTGTTAACCTGGAACTAAAACCATTCCCGAGAGCAACTCTTCAGACAAAGATTAGAGGAGACTATGGGACATAAAATGATACTCATGAAGAGTGTGCTGCTTAGCTCAAGCAGATACATGAGTCTAAATGGGCATCTCCTGTCTGGAGGCGACACGAGAAGGCAGAGAGGGTCAGGAGCTGGTTGAATGGACACATCTGGGGTGGAAAGGAGGAGTGTGCTGTCATAGTATAAGGAGAGCAACTAGGGCCACATAGCAATGTGTGTATAAATCTTTGTATGAGAAACACTTAAATTGTAAACTTTCAGTTAAAGTATAATTAAAAAAAAAGATTACAGCCTAGAAAACTCTATGGGGCAGTTCTACTCTCTCCCATGGGGTCACTAAGAGTAGAAATTGACTCTTCGGCACCGGGCAACAATAGTATTTTGCAGATTGGAATGTTCCTTCCCACCCATGATATCATTTAGATAGCGTTATTATCTCTGACAGGGAAAATGGGTCTCAGAATTTCATGGAAATTCCCAAGGTCGCACAGCAGATATATAGCAAAGCGAAGATTGAGGCCCTGATCTTCGGACTCTATATTGCTTCATTTTCCACTTTATTCTGTAGAGACGGCTCCAGGGTTCTCACTCAAAATGTATGTACTTGTATACTTTCCCAAATGTTGACATGGTACCTACTATGTATCAAGCACTGTGCTTGACACTGAGGATACAGCAGTGAACAAGAAAGACATGGCCTGTGCCTTCATGGAGTTTATATGTTTCAACTTTAACATGTCCAAAGTGGAATTCATGAGTGTCCTCCCTCTCCTCAACCGAAAAAAAACAATCTCTTCCAGTGTTCATTCTCTAAGCACATACAGTTGTATAAGTCTAAACACTGGGGAGGCATTGTTAACAACCTTATTCTCCCTTACCATCCATCTCCAAGTTTTACAAAGGAGACTTTGTAAATGTGTCTCAAATCTACCTTCCCGTCTATTTTCGCTGCTGCTACGCTGTTTCAAGCTACCATTCTCTTTCACCTGGACACCTGCAATAGCTCCTGACTGGTCCATCTGTATATTCTAGCTCCATGTATTATATCCCTACACTGTCACTTGTGTGATCTTTTTGAAACCCAAATCTAATCATATCACCCCTCACCTTGCTTAAAAACTTGAAGTGGTTTCCTACTGCTCTCAGGTTAAAGACCAAATTCCTTATCATGGTAACAAGACCCAGCCTGCATGGTCTCGTCTCTGCTTTTGTTACCGCAATAGCACAGATTGGAGCCACCTGCCGCAATAGCCAATTCTGAGACGGGTGAGGTGAGCAGCAGGAGGTTTATTATATATCGATATATAGGAGACAAAGGGGAATAGATTCCTCCAAAAACCTGTCTTCTCCACTGGAGATTGGCTGAAGGCTTTTATAGGGACAGGATTATGGATCTTAGAAGTTTGTGTTAGTTTCCCCTTGAGATGGTGATGTCTCAGATGAGTTAATCTTCTACTGGTATTCTTGGGGGTTATCTGGTGACATCCTTTGGGATTATCTGGTGACATCCTGGTTTTTCTTGTCACAAGATGGGTGCTTTGTTTGGTTTTCATCCTTAGATCATTATCACTTGTTTTCTACCCTCCAAGGTAGAACATCAGTTAATCTTAAACCTTTTGCAGAGACTGGAGAAACAAGATCATAAGACAATGTGGCAGTTAGCAGTGGGGAGTAAATAATAGTGAGCCAGGCCTGTGCAGCCTCTTCCACTTTCTTCCCCTTTGCCCCCGCTACTCCAGGCACACCAGCCACTTCCAATCTCTCATCTATACCAGGCATCTTCCTACCCCAGGGCCTTTGCACATGCTGTTGCTTATGCCTGAAACCTTCTCATTCAACCCATCGAGTTAACTCCTCTTCTTTCAGATTTGGGGGATATTTCCTCAGAGAAGCCATTCTTGATCTCTCCATTGATTCCTTTTGGCAGTGGGTACCCCGCCATTGTAGGAATAATCACAGTTATAACTTTACTGTTCAATGTGAGATTATTAGCTTCACCCATTACACTGGAAGTTCTGCAGAGGCAGGAATTGTGTCTATTTTTTGTATCCCTCACATCCTCAGCACGTAGCAAACTTTAGAGCATAATAGGGGCTTAGTAAATGTTTGTTAAATGAGTGAATAAATGATAAATAAATTAAAAACAGTAAAACAGAAGTTGTGATGGAGGGACTGTAAGCTGGGGACATATGGATATTAAGGCCAGGTAGTGCAGGGAGAAGGGAAATTCAGGACTGCAGTCAGAGCCTGGCTGGCTGCTGCTTGGGAGGCAGAGAAACATGAAGTTCTGGGGTGAGGTGGATATGAGTTCAGTCCCAATGCTGCCACTACCTCTCTATGTGGCCTTGAGTAAGTGACTTCACCCCTTTGAACCTCAGTCTCCTCATCTATAAAAGGAGGACAATATTAGTCCTGGTTGTTGCAAGAATTTAAGTTAAATGAGATAAAGCATGTAACACACTTAACAGTGCCTGGCATGAAGTGAGTGCTCAGTCACTGGTGGTGGATGTTCTAGCTCTGTATTAAATGTCTAACTTTGAGCAGGTCACTGACCTTCACTTGGATTGATTTCTAAACTCCCTCCCCAAAAAATACCTGCTAAGACCCAAGGGTGTAAAGCTAGCATTGGAGCAAGAACTTTGGAGGTTCTAAGCAACTAATAGGCCAGTGCTCTTTTATCCATACCACATTGCCAGCTGAGTGGCAAGTTTTCAAACACTGGACTCGGAGTCGGGTAACTTGGGGTCTGTTCATAACAACTCTACTCACCAACCATGACAGCATCGGAAGATCCTCCAATACCTCTTATGTAAACCTTGGGATATAAAAAATAATAACATGGCTGTCAAGTTGATTCCAACTCATAGCGATCCTGCAGGACAGAGTAGAACTGCCCCATAGGGTTTCCAAGACTGTAATCTTTATGGAAGCAGACTGCCACATCTTTCCACTGCGGAGCGGCTGGTGCGTTCGAACTGCTGACCTTTCAGTTAGCATCCAAGCGCTTAATAAATACTATGCCACTAGGGCTCCTTCCTTGGGATATAATGTACTTGAAAGTGCTTTGAAAGCAGGCAGTGTAGAAATGATTGATACTCTTCATGTCTTATTGTGAAAGTCTTCATTTCTTAATGAGGAAACAACAAATATGAAGTAGCTACTTTACTTCATTGAACATGTCTTTTAAGGCACATATGATGTAATGTAAATGTCTCATCTTCCTGGGAGACTGTATAATTTGTAAATGGTTGCCTAAAACACTCTGTATTGCTCTGGTGATCGACAATCCAGGTATGTTAATTTTCTTCTCACTGAAATCTGAAGGAGTTAGACTGCTTGATGGAGAGAATCACGGCATTTGTCTTTTTTTTTTTTTTTCCCAGTGATTCTATAGCCATTTTATGAGCCTTAGTGATTGCCCCTGAGACCTTTCATAAGGTAGAAAAAAATGGTGTAACTAGGGTCAGGCAGTGCTGCACTAAACAGGAGCTGCTGTCATGGGACGTATAGAGACAAGGATTATGAAGACTTACCTGTGGATCCAAGCTTCCTACTTCGCCCTGTTCAACCCAGCATGATTAAAAAGTGTTGTTTTCGTCAAAAGTCTATTTATATAGAAAAATTAATGGTTTTCTCTTTCAGTCAAGCAGAAAGAATGTATTGACAGTGCGAGAAGAGCTTTTGAACAAGGTATTTTCTTTGCTTCTTGACTGTCTTAGCTATGGAAAGAAATTGTAAGCAGTGAGGTATAACCATTCATTCAACAAGTAGCATTATATACGCACCTTATGATAGACACATAACCATTGAGGTCGAATCAGTTCCGACTCATAGCAACCCTGTAGATACATAAACCAAAAAAAACTGAAACTCGTTGCCGTCGAGTCCATTCTGACTCATAGCGACCCTATAGGACAGAGTAGAACTGCCCCATAGAGCTTCCAAGGAATGGCTGGTGGATTCTAACTGCCAATCTTTTGGTTAGCAGCTGAGCTCTTAACCACTGTGCCACCAGGGCTCCAAGAGATACATGGGGAAATATAAAATATATATGAATCTACATTTCCGCCTTCAAGGATTCAGTCTTGCTAGAAAAACAAGCTATGTACCAAAAACAGAGAAATGCCAGTTAAACATTATGAAGGCTAAAGTACAGTACTCCATTACCCTTTGGCAAGTAGAAGATAAGATGAGGTCTGTGGACTGAAGCCAACAGGGGCAAGGGCCCTGAGGGCAAGACTGAAGAGTCAACATTTAGCAAAGCCAGCACACCATTTTCTTCTGCAAAACCCTGCAGGGCAGACGCCCAAGGCAGAACTGTGCCTTAATGGTTGTTGTTAGTTGCATTGAGTTGGCGCTGACTCTTGGCAACCCCATGGAACATTGCCCAGTCCTGTGCCACCTTCACAATTGTTGGTACACTCAAGAATAGTCCATTGTTGCAGCCACTGTGTATTTAGAGTGCCTTTCAACCTAGGGCAGTCATCTTCCAGCACTGTTGTTGTTGTTAAGTACCATCGAGACAGTTCCAATTATAGTGACCCAGCATTATATTGGACAATATTATATTGTGATGCATAGGGTTTTCTTCGGCTAATTTTTGGAAGTAGATAACCAGGCCTTTCTTCCTAGTCTGTCTTAGTCTGGAAGCTCCACTGAAACCTGCAGGGTGACTGCTGGTATTTGAAATACTGGTGGCATAGCTTCCAGCATCATAAGCAACACACAAGCCACCACAGTACAGCAAACTGGTAGGCAGGTGGTGGGTGCCTGAAAATAAGTATGAAATTTTCATCCTAGTCCCCATTGCCCCTGCCTCTCAGGCTGAAGAGAATGAATCTAGCTATTTTCAAGCAAGAACAACCTTCCACTCCATCCCCAATCTGTGCCATACCTTTAAAAAAGGGAATAATGGCACTTTGGCTTAGGAATCATTTGAATGCAGGAGGCAAAAAGCCATGTAAGTTGGTCCAGATAAAGAAAGCTTGTTATAGTACACAGGGCTATCTCCCAGAATCCAAAGGGAAAATACCTGCAATAATTATAGTACAATGAGATAAACACTTTTCTGGGGCAGGACTTTTTCTGGGAGCCAGAAAGCGGTCTGGAACCAAGACAGCTGTGGTCCTCAGTTCAGCCCTCTGGAAGTCCATTCTATCCTCCTCTCTATTAACCAGTCCCATCCACTTGCTCCAAAATGGCCTCCCCCGTAGTATGCCTCCTGAGTCCTCTAAAGTCTCTTACCTTTTTAAGAATAAGGCCTTTCACCATCTGACTAGAGTCTACTAGACCTAACTCTAAATTCCTGAGAGAGAGAATTTGATTGGCCCAGCTTGAGCCAGATGTCCATTCTAGTCCAGTCAGCTCCGGCCAAAGGGGTAGGTTTACATAGTGTGCTGTCCGCTTTGCAGGCACTATAGGTATGGATTCTGAGAAGTGGGCAGAGGTAGATTGTCTAAAAAGAAGAGGGTAAATATAGATTAACAGCAGAAAAGATAGGAACCTGGTCTGCCCTATCTGCCTGAAATGCTATGTTCTCAATCTACTGGCTAACATGATAAGGATATGTTCCAGCAGGGCCTCCCCAAAAAAACCTGTTACACCTTTGTATGTGTATACTTTTATTTGTTTAGTTAGAAGGAGCCCTGGTGGCACCATGGTTAAGCACTAGGCTGCTAACTGAAAGGTCAGTGGTTCAAACCCACCAGTTGCTCTGTGGCAGAAGATGTGGCAGTCTGCTCCTGTAAAGATTACAGCCTCTTAAACCCTATGGGGCAGTTCTGTGTCCTACAGGGCTGCTATGAGTCAGAATTGACTCAACAGCAGTGAGATTTGTTTAATTATGAAATACAATACAAAAAAGAATAGATGATTTGTAAGTACAACTGAAAGAATAATAGAACAAACATCCATGTCCCCACCACCAGGCTTAAGAAATAGAACATGACCACTGCCTTCCAAGCCCCCCATGGACCCTTTGCCATTGTATCCCCTTCCATGGGAACCATTCCCCTGACTTTCGTGTTAAATCATTCCCTTGCTTTCCTTGACAGTTTTAATATGTGAATATAACTGTTTTTTATTTCATTTTGCATAATTTTTTAACTTTATATGAATGGGATCATACCTTATGTATTCTCTGTGACTTGCTTTTTTGCTTAATATATCTTTGGAGTCATCAGGTTGATGCAGGTAGCTGTAACGTATCTTCATTGTAGCACTTATCACATTGTGTTGTATTTAGCTAAGGCAGAGTTTCTCAGCCTCAGCACTGCTGGCCGTTTTGGATCAGATAATTCCTTGTCATAGGGGGCTGTCCTGTGCAGTGTAGTATGTTTAGCAGCACCTCTGGCCTCTGTGATGCCAGTATCACACCCCACCCCACCCCCTTGTGACAACCAAAAATGTCTCCAGACATTGCCAGATGTCCCCTGGAGGGCAAATAACATGTACACACACACACACACACACAAACACAAACACACACCATTGAAAACCATGAGTGTAAAGAAAGGCATCTTTCCCAGAGACTAAGCCCCGCAGGTGCAGCCTCTACCTAAGCACTTGGCACAGAGGAAGCACCCTGTGCTTCCATATCCTCTTCAGGGTTATGACTGCCATGTATGAGATGGGAAACTTTTAAAACATAACCCATTTGTTACTTGGGGACTGTCCTGAAGAGAGTCAGACTTCTCTTATTGAAGTCTGAATCCTGTAAACAAGTCTGTTCTTGCCCCTTTGGTTAATCCCTTTGTCCCCTCAACAACCCAGATGGCATCCCTGTCCATTGCTCAGATTTACTGAGTGATCAATTGGCCTTCCAGAGCCCAAGGCTCAGCTTTGATCTAGCTGCCTTGGTCATTAGAGTTGGTTCAATTCTTGATTGAAATGAAGCCTGACACATCAATGTCTCTATTTATTTCAGATGACTTTGAAAAAGCCAAGGAAATTTTAACAAAAATGAGATACTTGTTAAATGTAGAAGAAAAGATCAAGTTAAAGAAGATTCCACTCTAATTGTTGCTGATTTAAAAGTTTTAAAAATAAAGTTCCTGTATATTTCTTTTCTGGCTTCCGGTAATTGAAAAGGAGCCCTGGTAGTGCAGTGGTTGAAGTGCTCAGCTGCTAACCAGAAGGTCGGCAGTTCAAACCCACCAGCGGCTCTGCAGGAGAAAGATGTGACAGTCTGCTTCTGTAAAGATTTACAGCCTTAGAAACCCTATGGGGCAGTTCTCTGTCCTATAAGGTCACTATGAATCAAAGTTGACTCAATGGCAGTGGGTTTTGGTGGGTTTGGTAATTGAGAATAGATATGCTTTAACTGCTTATACCATCTTTATTAAACCTGTGACTCATGCACTAATGGATGGCAAAGTCTGTCATGCTTTAGTGGTCTGATACTTTATACAACACCGCCCCCACCCCCCACACACACACACATACAGGCCGATAGATGAACAGGTAGGGACGGAGCCAACTTTAAGCATGAGAGCAGGGGTCAGCAAACTTTTCTATAAAGACCCAGAAAATATTTTCAGCTTTGTGGGCCATAAGGTCTCTTTCACAACCACTCAACTCTGCTGTTGTAGCACAAAAGCAGCATAGACAATCTATAAACAAACGGACATGCTGTGTTCCAATAAAACTTTGTTTACAAGAATAGGCAGTAGATTGTTAAATGTAGAAGAAAAGATCAAGTTAAAGAAGATTCCACTCTAATTGTTGTTTGACCATCAGCTTGCCAACCTCTGCCCTAGAGCCATATCTTTTCTCTAATGGAATGACTGCATTAAGATAGTCACCATGTTAGTTAGTGTGACAGTGGGACTTCCTGTTTGGTAAACATGCAAAGCCCCCAAGGGCTCTTTGGTTTTCTTTTCAAAATGCATATAATATCATCAAGAATTAGTCTGGTGGAGGAGCCGCTGGAAGCCATGGCCCCCTGATGCTCTGTTAACCCAGAACTAAAACCATTCCCAAAGCCTGCTCTTCAGACAAAGATTAGACTGAACTATAAAACGTAAAATAATACTCGCCTTAGTTCAAGCAGCTACACAAGACCGAAAGAGCAGGGTGAGAAGGCAGGAAGGGACACGAGCTGGTTGGATGGACACGAGGAAACCCAGGGGGTGGAAAGGAGGAGTATGCTATCAGATTATAGGGATTGCAACTAGTGTCATGTAACAATATGTGTATAAATTTTTGTATGAGAAATTAAAGCTGTAAACTTTCACCTAAAGCACAGTTTAAAAAGTCTCGTATTAAACACTAACCACATTTTCCCCTTCACCTTGGTGAGGTGAAGCAGTTTTAATTTCTCTCTGGACACTTGACGCTGTCTTGTCACGATTTCCATCCTCCTATAATTCAGCCCATAGGAGCTCCACTTACCTTTCTGGATCTTTTGAAATTTGGTTTAAGTTCTTGATTGATTTCCAGAAAGAAGAAGAAGAAAAAAGTATTTTAAGACTCTGGATCAGGGAAGACTACAATAGCAAGTAGAAAAACTTGCTTTAAAAAATTCCAATTCAAATTCTTCTGGAAGGAATCGCTTATTTATAATTTTAAAAAGTCAGGAGTCTGAACCAAGGCTTAAATACTACTAATACAGCTTAAACGTGCAGCTCCTTTGCATTCTGTCTGATCCTTGTCTGAGAATTTATACCTCCCAAATCTTGATCTAGTAATAGTTAACCATTTTAGGATTTACCAGTCTTCAGAAGGCAAATTAACCATAGAAGCTGTCTGCTCTAATGTTACTTGGGAATATCAGTACAATTTCCACCTGCCTCAGAATTTACAAGGAGAATGAGTTACATGTCTGCAAACACACTGGGAGTCCTTTAAGAAAATAATTACCATGTAAATAAATGTTCTGGTTAAATTGCCTACTTCTCCAAAGAAGAGGGAGATGAAAGGAGTGTTTAAAATACTTTTGTAGATAATATTCATTCATTCTTCAGGACCAAAACAATCTGACCACAAAAAGAAATCAGAAACATTGCCTGATACAACATCTTTGGAAGTATTTCAAAAAAAATTTCCCCTCACCTGCTTGCAGGCTGGGCCTCAGCAAACCATTTCTGACTTGGGGAATAAATTAAAAAAGACATTGTTTCTGAGTCATGGCTTCTGAGATCAATATGATTATTTTTTTCTCTTCTTCATTCTTTCCCTTTTAGTCTAAACTCTAAATTTATCTGGACTTCTAAATCCAGGAACCTTTTCAAGGGTTCCCTAACTTAAAATCCTGCAGGAGCTGTGCTTCTGGCTGGCTGAAAAGTTAGCAGCCCTATTCGATTAAAGTTTCTGGCCAACATGGAAGCAAATTAAGCATCTATCTCAGCCCCTAAGGATCCTCAACTGCTAACCTAATGGTTCAGACCTACCCAGTGGCTCCATGGGAGAACGACCTGGCGATCTGCTTCCATAAAGATTACAGCCTAGAAGACTCTGTGGGTCAGTTCTACTGGTCACATGGGGTTGCTATGAGTCAGAATAGACTCAGTGGCATCCAATCTATAGTAGCCTGTGAATATTCCACTGCAGTCCTGCCTGAGCATCAATGCAGTGACTAGGAGTGACGCTCTTACCTTAAAATTTGATCACACCTCTCAATAAACTGAGAGTGTGATCAAAAGGGGAGAAATTGATAGCCTGATCAAACTAGACCCAAAATGGAGTCCCTCCTGGTGAGCCCCAAACCAAAAATAACAAAACCCATTGCATTTGAGTCGATTATGACTCATAGTAACCCTATAGGACAGGGTAGAACTGCCCTATAGAGTTTCCAAGGAGCAGCTGGTGGATTTGAACTGCCAACCTTTTGGTTAGCAGCCCAGGTCTTAACCACTGTGCCACAAGGGCTTCTGTGCTGAGCCTGAGGCCAACAAATCAAAACCTAAGTTTCCATTTCAGGTAAATGCCTAGCTTTCCCAGGAGCCGAAATCTAAATTAATCTATTGATTCTTCTAGAAACTGAAACTCTAGCTAGCCAGTCAGTACTTGGCTGGTTGATTTAAGCTAATTCAAATTTTTACCTTATCCCAAATAAGGAAAGAAAATGCCCACCAGCCAATCCGAATTTTACCCAGTATAAACTTCCTTGTTAGAAAACCCTTTTGCTTTGTACCTAGCTTTGGAACACTTCTCTGACTTTCAGACTACACATTCCCTGGTTTGTGAGCTGTAAAATAAAGCTAATGAATTCATACACAAATTTAATATTGTGAAAATTTTTTGGTGACAACCCCCAGCCTCTACCCCACCTTCTACCCCCACCCCCCCACATTATTCCTTATACAGTATCTGAACAAATCAGAGGTTTTGACTAATTTGTGGCTATTTCTTCCCAGGCTGTGGTCTCTGTCCTGGATTTGAATCCTAGTTCCCCCACTTATTTGCTGTGAGCCTGTGATTGTGCTAAGCCTCATTTCCTCGTCTTTAAAATAATCATAATAACAGTACCTATCTATACAAATTGCTTAGCACAGTGCATGGCACACACAGAATAAGCACTCAAATGTGATTTTTTTAAATTATAATTACTATTACTTATTTTACTTTGGTAACAAAGTCATGCCCTTCATTAAAGAATAAATATCCTTTTACCAGAAGAATGAGATGGTGCTTGGCTATCACCAACAACTGCCCTGATAGGGAACACAACAGAGAGTCCCTGATGGAGCAGGTGAAAAGTGGGGTAAAAAGACCAGACTTAATGGTCTGACTGAGACTGGAGGGACCCCAGAAGACATGGCCCCCGGACTCTCTGTTAGCCCAAAACTAAAACTATTCATGAAGCCAACTCTTCAGACAAAGATTAGACTGGAGTATAAAACATAATCGTGAAGAGTGTGCTTCTTAGCTCAAGTAGATACATGAGTCTAAATGGGTAGCTGCTATCCAGAGGTGAGATGAGAAGGCAGAAAGGGACAGGAGCTGGCTGAATGGACATGGGAAATCAGGGGTGGAAAGGAAGCGTGTGCTGTCACAGTATGGGAAGTGCAACTAGGGTCACATAGCAGTGTGTGTATAAACTTTTGTATGAGACACTAACTCAAACTGTAAACTTTCATTTAAAGCATGATTTAAAAAAAGAATAAATATCCTTTCAACAGAGTTCCAAGCACCTACTTTATGCAAGAGAATGTTCAACCGTGGGAGTGAGACACAGAACTGTTAGACACTTACTGTCTGTTTGGGGAGATGACTTTTATACCAATAACCAAAATAATAATAAAAGCTCCTATCTGTTGCACAATTACAGTGTGTCAGGCACTATGCACGGTGCTTTACATGTATTCCATCAAATTAAACCCAGTTGGACTCATTTTAGAGATAAAGAAAATGGATGCAAGAATTCCAAGAGCTGGGCTTCAAACCCAGGTCTGTGTGCAACGCCCGTGCACTCAGAGAGGTTGAACCCACCGGCTGAGAGGATTACACAATTCATAGCAAGAGCTGCTGCCATCTACCAGGGCCTGCATCATGCCAAGCAGAGGCAGAATTTGAACCTAGTCCCAATTTCCAAAGCCTGAGCATATGGCTTCGCTAGGTTTAGGGAGGGATCACTTCCAGGTGTGGTAACCAGGGAAGATGGCTTCAGGAGGAGGAGAAGTAGAATCCAGATAGTAGAGAGAGGCTGTGGGAAGGATTCTCAAGTTTACCTACAGGTTTGATGATTCACTAGGAGAACTCACAGGACTCAGCATATAATCCTACTCACAGCTATGATTTATTACAGCAAAAGGATATCAAGCAAAATCAGCAAGGGGGAAAAGGCACACAGGGGGAAGTCTGGTGGAAACCAAGTGCAAGTTTCTAAGAGTCCTCTGCCAGTAGAGTCACACAGAAACAAGGTATGACAATACCTGTGAACTGTTCTCTACCAGGGAAGCTCATTAGAGACTCAGTGCCCAAGGATTTTACTGGGGGCTGGTCAGGTAGACAATCTCTGTTTAGCATGAGCTCATCAGGTGGACTAAGGAAGGAAGAAGGTAAGTTACAAATTGTATTTGCTATACTGCAGATTACATGGAATCAGAACTGGGTTTAATATCTGGTACCTCCGTTTTTTGCATTTTCTTTTTTGCATTTGCATTTGCATTGGGCAAATCTGCTGCAAAAGACCTCTTTAAAGTTCTAAAAAGCTAAGATGTCAACTTGAGGACTAAGGTGCCCCAGACCCAAGCCATGGTGTTTTCAATCACCTCATATGCATGTGAAAGCTGGACAATGAATAAGGAAGACCAAAGAAGAATTCAGAAAAACCAAACCTATTGCCATCAAGTCGATTCCAACTCATAGCGACTTTATAAGACAGAGAAGAACTGCCCCATAGGGTTTCCAAGGGGCAGCTGGTGGATTTGAACTGCCAACCTTTTGGTTAGCAGCTGTCATGGATTGAATTGTGTCCCCCAAAAATATATGCATCAATTTGGCTAGGCCATGATTCCCAGTATTTTGTGATTGTCCACCATTTTGTCATCTGATGTGATTTTCCTATGTGTTGTAAATCTATGATGTTAATGAGGTGGGATAGGGGGCAGTTATGTTAATGAGGCAGGACCCAATCTATAAGATTGGATTTTGTATTGAGCCAATCTCTTTTGAGTTATAAAAGAGAGAAGTGAGCAGAGAGACAGGAGGACCTGATACTATCAATAAAGCAGTGCCAGAAGCAAAGTGCGTCCTTTGGACCCAGGGTTCCTGCGCAGAGAAGCTCCTAGTCCAGGGGAAGATTGATGAGAAGGATGTTCCTCCAGAGCCTACAGAGAAAGCCTTCCCCTGGAGCTGACGCCCTGAATTTGGACTTCTAGCCTGCTAGACTGTGAGAGAAGAAACTTCTGTTTGTTAAAGCCATCCATTTGTGGTATTTCTGTTACAGCAGCACTAGATGTCTAAGACAGCAGTCAAACTCTTAAACCACTGAACCACCAGGGCAGCAAAGAAGAATTAATGCCATTGAATTATGGTATTGGTGAAGAATACTGAATAAACCATGGACTGCCAGAAGGACAAACAAATCTGTCTTGGAAGTACAGCCAGAAGGCTCCTTAGAAGAGAGGATGGCAAGACTTCATCTTACATACCTTGGACATGTTATCTCGAGGGACCAGTCCCTGGAGAAGGACATCATGCTTGGTAAAGTAGAGGTTCATCGAAAATGAAGAAGACCCTCAAGGAGATGGATTGACACAGGGGCTGCAACAATGGGCTCAAACATTGCAATGATTGTGAGTATGGCAGAGGACTGGGAAGTGTTTTGTTCTGTTGTACATAAGGTCACTATGAGTTGGAGCCAACTCAACAGTACCTAGCAACAAAACCTCTTCTTACTCACTATGTGACCTTGAGCAGTAAGTCCTCTAAGTTTTAGTTTTCTCATCTGTAAAATGAGGAAAACCATAGTACCAAACTCAATCATGAGGCATTACATATGACATCAGGAGTGAAGATTGTATAAGATAATGCACACAAAGTGTTTAGCAAAGAGCCCAGCACTGCACTCCCTGAATATTGGGAGTAGAGAGGAGGTGCCTCTAACCTTGACCAGGGGTTGGAATTAAATTGTGGAGCCTTCCTGGAGACAGTACCCCTTGAACTAAGTTTTGAAGGATAAGAAGGCATTTTTAGGTTGGTAAGCAGAAGAAATGGCATACCCGTAAAGAAGAATCTTCTGCATACTGCAAGGGGGCAGAGAGATTGGCAGAGATGTACTGAGAAAGAAGCAACAAGATCAGGAAGAGTGATTTGAACATAAGAGGAAGGGAGACCCATATGGGGACCACTGTGGTAGAGGTGAAAGGTAATGGATACTAAGCTAACGCAGGATTGTGGCGAACAGAAAAGTGAACAGATTCAAGCGTGCCCTAGGGGATGGGACCACCAGGACTTGGCAACTGTCTGGATATGGTAAGGGCTGAGTTAAGGCCCTCAGGTTTCTGGTGTGAGCACTGGGAGACAGAGAGGCCCTTGCCTGAGACAGGGAACACAGGAAGAGGAGGAACAGCTTGGGGGTGGGGATTGAGGAGGGAATGAGCTTCATTTTGGATAAGGTGTGTTTGTGTCCTATGGGACTTCCAGTGGAAATGTTCAATAGGCAGCTGAAGACTGATTTGAAGGTGAGGGAAGATGCCTGGGCAGGAGCTAGAGATCTGGAGGTCAGGCATTTTGTAAGCACTTAATATTCACCTTCTTGCTTGTAAAAATGGTGTGGCGAGCATCTGACCTCCTCTAACTTCACAAGGGGGAGGGAGAATCAAGATCAACAGCCCAAGGCTGAGGTCAGACATACCTCCTCTGGCCAGCCGTTTTTACCAATTCTGTCACCATCTGTCCCTCCCATGGCACACTCTACTTTTCTGCTGAGTTTGATAATTCGTTGCAATGGCCGCATAGAACTCATAGGTAATACTCTTCATTATGAGGTGTGTTAGTTATCTAGTGCTGCTGTAACAGAAATACCACAAGTGGATGGCTTTAACAAAGAGAAATTCATTTTCTCACAGTCTACTAGGCCAGAAGTCCAAATTCAGGGCATCAGCTCCAGGGGAAGGCTTTCTCTCTCTGTTGGCCTTCTTATCAATGTTCCCCAGACTAGGAGCTTCTCTGCACAGGGACCCGGGGTCCAAAGGACGCTCTCTGCTCCTGGCACTGCTTTCTTGGTGGAATGAGGTCGCCTGTCTCTCTGCTCACTTCTTTTATATTTCAAAAGAGATTGGCTTAAGACACTGTCTAATCTTGTAAACCTCATCAGTATAACTGCCACTAATCCATCTTATTACATCATAGTGATGGAATTTACAACACATGGGGAAATCACATCAGATGATAAAACGATAGACAATCATACAATACTGGGAATCATGACCTAGCCAAATTGACAGGTATTTTTGGGGGACACAATTCAATCCATGACATGAGGTTTATTAGGGAAGTAACAGGTTACAATTCTGGTTCAGGAACACTCAGAATACAGTTCTTCGATCAGGACAGCCTCTTCTCAGCCATGCCTGCAGGCAGGTATCTCTCTGGCCCCTTGGCCTCTGCCCTGCAAGTGTTACAAAGCTCTTTTGGTTCTGTCGATAAGTGCCCAAAGGCACCTTACTCCACCAGTGAGCCTTGTCCTGAAGGTGCTCAACTCTAGCTCCATGGGTCAGCAAGCCTAGCTCCACTAAGTTCCTGGAGGCACCCCACTCTGCCAGCAAGCCTCCTGCTCAAAGGCACTCAGCTTTCTTGCTCAGTGGGCCCACTGTGCTGTCTCCTGCCTCTGCTGCCACCCTTTCTCTGCTACTGCTTCCCTGTCTACAGTGTTACAGAGCTCTCTCTCAGTCATCTGGTTGCAGGAGTTTCTCACCACAGGGATCCTGAGTCCAAAGGACACAGTCCATTCCTGGCTCTTCTTCCTTGGTGGTGGTGAGATCTTCTCCTTCCCACCTCTGGGATGGCTTATTTTAAGTCTAAGGAGATGGCAAAACTGACCCATCCCTTCATTAGGGTTCCATAGACCTTATTTGCGTGGTTCCACTCCCAAACAGGTGCCATGAACTTTATTTGCATTATTAGCAAACTATCCAATCCTCTTGGTGAGCCACAATTACCTCATTTGCATAGTCCCACCCAATCACTTGGGTGGGAGTTACAAGACTATGTTGAGAAAGACCATATAAAAGTGATCCATCACACCACATCGCTGAATCCTCAAACTGGTGCTTTCAGGCATGAACTATCATCCCCATTTCACAGATGGAGAAACTAAGGCTTTGAATGGTGTCTTAGTTATCTAGTGCTGCTATAACAGAAATTCCACAAGTGGATGGCTTTAACAAACATAAATTTATTCTCTCACAGTCTAGGAGCCTAGAAGTCTGAATTCAGGGCACCAGCTCCCAGGGAAGTCTTCTTCTGTCTGTCAGTTCTGGGGGAAGGTCCTTATCATCAATCTTCCCCTGGTCTAAGAGTTTCTCAGCACAGGGACCGCAGGTCCGAAGGACGTACTCTGCTCTTTTCTTGGTGGTACGAGTTCCCTCTCCTCTCAGCTCAATTCTCTCTCCCATATCTCAAAAGAAATTGACTCAAAATACAATACAGTCCTGCAGACTGAGTCCTGCCTCATCAGTACAACTCCCTCCAATCCTGCCCCATCAACATCATAGAAGTTAGGATTCACAACACATAGGACAGTCACATCAGATGACAAAATGGTGGACAACCACACAATACAGGGAATCATGGCCTAGCTAAGTTGACATGCATCACTGGGGACACAATTCTATCCATAACATGTGGCAAAGTAGCTTTCCCAAGATCACATAGCAATAGTTTGGGGGCAAAGCAAACTCAGGTCCCCAACTTCAGAGAATGCTTCTAATCACTCTATATTGCCAAGTGTTGGCCATGGAGCCATTGTTTCTCTCTATGCTGCTTTTGTATACATTCACTTATATTGTTATGAGAAGGCCTAGTGGCACAGCAGTTAAGCACTCGACTGCTAACCAAAAGGTCAGCAGTTCGAAACCACCAGTGGCTCCATGGGAGAAAAGACTTGGCACTCTGCTCCCATAAAGATTACAGCCTAGGAAACCCTGTAGGACAGTTCTACTCTGTCCTATAGGGTCACTATGAGTCAGAATCAACAACATTGTTATGATTATATTTTATATTTTGACTAGCTTTCTTAGTTTCAAATCCTCAGAAAAGTAAGAGAAACTTCACTATTACTCCTATGTACTTACTAGTCACAATAGCTACCAAACCCCTTCACACAGCATAGAAACCAAAAATGGCACTCATACCAGTAGTGGGGAAAGGTCATTTGTATTGCAAATGGACTTAAGGCAACTTGGTTCTGCATAGCTATTGGGTTCCTTACTATTTTGTAGACAGTACCACACTATCTTGAAATCACCAGGTATGACCCCACCAACTTTCTTTCTTTCAAGATTGTTTGGCTACCCTAGGGCTCTTTTCATTTCCATATGAATTTTACAGTCAGTTTGTCAATTTCTGCAAAAAAAGCTGGCTGTGATTTTGATACAGATTGCATTGAATATGTAGATCAGGGTAGGGATATTCATTATTAAAATAACAATATTAAGTCCTTCAATCCATGAACATGTGGTATTTTCTCATTTATTTAGATCAGTTTAAATTTATTTCAACCATGTTTTGTAGTATTTGCTGTACAAGTCATCCACTTCTTTTGTTAAAGTTATTCCTAAGCATTCTTTCTGATTCTGTGGTAAGTGGAATTGTTTTCTTAATTTCTTTTTCATATTATTTATTGCTAGTGTATAGAAATATAATTGATTTTTCGCATATTGAGCTTGTATCCTATCACCTTGCTGAACTCAATTCTTTTAAAATTTTTTCATAAATTTTTTGGAGGATTCTCTATGCTTAATGATCATATCATCTGCAAATAGATATACTTTTACTTCTTCCTTTCTAACCTGGATGCCTTTTGTTTCTTTTTCTTCACTAATTGCTCTGGCTTTACAATGTTGAATAGAAGTGGTTAAGAGTGGACATCCTTGTCTTATTCCCGGTCTTAAAGGGAAGGATTCAGTCATTCACAATTTACTATAATGTTAACCGTGAGTTTTTGATAGATACCCTTTATCGGGTTGAGGAATTTCCTTTCTCTCTAGTTTGTTGAGTGTTTATTTCATGAAAGGGTACTGAATTTTGTCAAATGCTTTTTCTGTGTCTGTTGAAAAGATCATATAGTTTTTCTCCTTTACCCTGTTGTTGTGGTGAATTGCATTGATTGATTTTCAAATATTGAACCAGCCTTGCGTATCTGGAATAAATCTCACTTGGTCATGGTGAATAATTCTTTTTATGTGTTGCTGGATTAGGTTTGTTAGTATTTTCTCCACGATTTTTACATCTATGTTCCTAAGAAATATTGGTCTGTAGTTCTCTTCTCTTGTGATGTCTTTGTCTGGTTTTGGTAAAAGGGTAATACTGACTTCAAAGAATGAGTTGGGAATGTTTCCCTTCTATTTTCCGGAAGAGTTTGTGAAGGATTTGAGTTAATTCTTTAAATATTTGATTGAATTCACTAGTGAAGCCATCTAGACCTAGGCTTTTCTTTGCAGGAAGTTTATTAATTAGTGATTCCATCTCTTGCTATAGGTCTATTCAGATTTTCTGTTTCTTCCTGCATCAGTTTTATTAATTTGTATCTTCCTAGGAATGTATCCATTTCATTTAAATTATCTAATTTTTGGCTTATATTTTTTCAGATATAATCCCTTATTTTATTCCTAATCATAGTAACTTGAGTCTTCTTTCTGTATATCTTGGTCAGTCTAGCTAAAGGTTTGTCAACGGTGTTGATCTTTTCTAGAACAAACTTTTGGGCTCATTGATTTTTCTTGATTCTTTTTGTATTCTTATTTCATTTACTTTGGCTCTAATGTTTATTAATTCCTTCCTTTAGCTTTTATTTGCTCTTCTTTTTCCTGTTTTTTTTTTTTTTTAAAGTTTAGGTTATTAACTTAAGATCTTTCTTTTTTTTATATATGTGTTGGTAGCTATAAATTTCACTGTAGGCATTGCTTTCATGTGTGCCATAAGTTTTGGTGTGCTGAGTTTTCGTTTTTGTTCATCTCAAAGTATTTTCTAATTCCCCTGTGACTTTTTTTGACCCTTTGACTCTACCGTGTTTTAATGAAAGCAAGTTTCAGGCAGAATGTCCCCCTTGCAAGGACACCTAGCAAGTAGACACGAAGTAGCTATACAATTTATTCTGGGAGCTCCATGCCCCAGCTCTGTTCTTTATTTCTCCAAAAACTCCATGCATACGAGGTCCACCTGAGGCAAATACAAAAGTATTCTGGTGGCAGGATTTGGCCAAGAACCCTTCTCACAAGTGCTGGACACCAAACCTGGGGTGCTATCCTGAGTTTGGAAGGGTGAAAGGCTCACTAGATTTTTTTTTTTTGCTTTGGTTCAATGTAGTTTTTCAAAGTGAAAAATTGGAAATATCCTAGATATCCATCATAGGCAAGATGAATAAACAAATCATGGTATTTTCATACAATGGAGCACTACACAGCTGCATTTATCAATACAGATACATTTAAGAAAATATTGAGTAAATAAAAAGTTGTAGAAAGATACATAGTGTATGATACCATTGAAATAAAAGCTGAAAAATGTACAGAACAACGCTACATACATACGCATGGTGATAGGGCAGTTCTGTGACATGTATACTGTAATGCAGAGAGGCTCACTAGATTTTTATACCTTATTAATGCAAAGATGAAGATACCTCTAAAATAATTCCAGTTAAACCACATATCTTAAACATTACTAGTCTTACCAATGAAAAACCCATTTTAATGTGGATAATGTTAATGAGCAGAAACTTCTAGAGCCCAGGGTGGTGAAAAGCAGCTAAAGCACTTGTGGAAGCTGCTAGGGAGGGTGGCTTTTGATTACATCTCCTAACCACCCCAAGAGTATGCATTGTAGTTAGGGAGAGGCATACCTGCCCTGGGGTGGATCAACGCCAACACACATATTGTATCACGCTGTCTGTGCAGAAGTATTTTAAAGAAAATCATAGGCCATATTATTGTACAATGCAGGGAGAAGTATCTCTGGGTAAAATGTTATTAAGAAATACAGGGTTGTTTGTTTGTTTGTTTGTTTTTTAATACTTGATGTAGGATCTGTGAGAACAATAGCTAACAAATTAGCTATTCATAACGAATAGCTAAGAATGTGTACAGATCCCCTCCATTGTTCCTGGGGACAACCTGGAAACACGGGAGATACTTCACTGCTCAGACCAACTGCCTGTTCATCCTGCTGCAGCCATGGACACCAGGAAACCAAGGAATAGGGTATGCATTCTCATTGACGTTAACACCAAAGGGCCCTGTGAAAATCCCTGATTTTCCCTGCCTAATCTTGGCAGAATAAGTTCCACAGGTTACTCTACAAAGTTTAAAGTAGAACCATTTGCTATTGCCTGCAATCTATAGTACCTCTTCCCACCTTCTTGCTCCGAAAGCACCACAAACATTAGGTAAACTGGAAAACTGTTCAAATGCAAAAGACGGCAGTTGTTACCCAGCAGAAGAAGAGTGTATGCAAAGATTTGGAGGCCAGAGAGAGGCGCCTAGAGAAATTCAATACCAAAAAGAAGAAAATTCCATCAGCTGGATGCAGAGATCAGATGAGGAGTGGGGAGAGATGAAGCTGGGGAGGTAGGCAGGGGAGGGATCCTGGAGGAATTTGGTAAGGAGTGTCCTGGTGGTGCAAACAGTTAAGCGCTTGACTACTGATTTAGGAAATAATACTGGAGTTATTATTCCCTCTCCTTGAGCATAGAGAATGTGACCCAGCTAGAGCTGGGCTCACCGGGACTCACAAGGACACATCAACTGGGCCCTGAGGTAATCTTAGAATGTATCTTTTAGGGAAACTTTCACATAAAGCCGATCAAACACAGCACAAGAGTTTCCACTCTTATCTTTTTCTATTAGCATTTAGTGAATAGAAATTTGGTGGACCAATGAAGACCCTCCTGACTCTCCTTGCTGAAACCTGCACCAGTGATTGTTAAGAAGGACAATTCAAAATGTAGGATCACAGTTTCTAGCCAATCTGAAAAGGCTAAACTTTCAGTGGTTTTGCCCATTTGTAAGGTTAATATATATTGATGGCTCTGTAACTATTGTTTGGACTTGAGCAGACATGGCTGTGGCAGCATGCTTATCCGTTTTCCCACTTTTGTCTGTTCTGTGATATTTCCTTGGACTCAGACAGACATGGCTCTGGCAGTATGCTTGTCCATTTCCCACTTCTGCCCTTTTGAATATATGCTGAATAACACTTTCTTTTTGCTTTACTAGACTTTGTGATATTCTTCCCCTACAACACTACTAGCTGAAAGGTTCTAGTTTGAACCCATGCAGAGGAACCTCAGAAGACAGGCATGGCTATCTGCTTCCAAAAGGTCACAGCCTTGAAAACCCTATGGAGCAGTTCTACTTGGCACTCACGGGACTCTCAGTGAGTCAGAATAGACTCTACAGCAACTAATAAGTAACAGGAAGTCACAGCAGGGTTTAAAGTAGGGGAGTGGCCTATCAGAATTGCATAGTGGAAAAATCTCTCTGGCTAATGTGCTAGAGGGGACAAGCATAGGGGCAGGAGACCAGTTAGGATGATGGAACCTATGGGTTCATGGTAATACTGATATCCGAGTGTCTGCAAAGTCCCGCCTCCTTATAAGGGGAAGCCCCCACCTACTGGGACTTGTACTTAACAAGGAGGAGGTGGTATCAGCCTTGTACTTCCTCTTGACTGCTCCAGGCTCCCTTGTTGATTTCAGCCTGAGAAGCCATGTGAAAAAGACTCAAGATTTTGGAGATACTTGGTAAAATCTCAACATTAATTAGATAATTACATGAAATTATTGATTTTTGGGGGGTGTGATGTACATTGTAGTTTTTTTTTGAAAAGTTAGAGCTAAAATATGATATCTGGGATTTGCTTTAAAATAATCATGAAAAACTCCCATACCCTAACATAGTATTTCCTGTTTGTATATTATCTCCTGTTTTATCCTCAGTTAAAAAAAAAATTGCTGTGGAGTTAATTCTGACTTCATAGCGACCCTATAGGACAGAGTAGAACTGCCATATAGGGATTCCAAGGCTGAAATCTTTACAGAAACAGACTGCCACATCTGGTGGGTTCAAATCGCTAACCTTTTGGTTAGCAGCTGAGTGCTTAACCATTACACCACCAGAGCTCCTTATCCACAATATGCACTTTTTTTTCATATTGATAACCATAATACACCAATACTTTTGGGGTCTAAGAACAAATGCCATTTTTCAGAAGGTGCCTACCTGCTTGGAACGCAAGAGGCAACATCTGAACATACAGGTTTCACTCCACCCTTGACCACAGTGAGTGAGTGTTGTCATTTTTTTTAAATTGTTGTAAAGAATATATATAACATAAGTGTGACCCTAATGCTCCCCAGCATGTTTTCTCCTTTTCAGAATGGGCAACTGAGGGCTTGATATAACTAATGCCATGATGAACCTATGAGTTTTTTTTTTTCGTTTCTATTTGCCTTCTCCCTTTTCCCATACCTTCATTAATGGCTTTGTTTTGTGCATACTTCTGTTTTATGACTTAGGATCCCCCACAGGAAGATTAGAACCCAGATGTCAGAGCTGTATATCATTAGCCTGATAAGGAAATGTCTGGTTCCCTATCTCTTTAGTATGATAAAGAGTCTCTTGTGATTATTTTGGAGTGAATAACAACACTTCTAACCTTTGTAAAAATCATATATAAGCTCTAATGTAAAAATGCATTTTGGGACTCCGTAAGGACAGCCTGAGTTGTTGTAGGGTCCCCAGTGGTGTACACTTCCTGAATTAAAAACTTTCTCACTCTTTCTGACTTGGAGTAAGTTTCATCGGCTCGACTGCTCCAGGGCAGGGACCCTATTTGGGTAACATAAGCATTTGTCAATTCAACACTCTTACCTGTACAATTCAGTGACACCAGTTACATTAATCACGTTGTGGGTGTTGTCATTTATAAGCATGATAAATGGTTCCTTAAAGATCTTCCATTGACTATGCCTTTTCTAGATACTTAGCAATAATATTCCTATTTGTTTGTGGAAGGCAGTGACAAAGAATATGTCTTTGAAATCAGCCAAATCTTTCTCAGAAGCGTTAGTACTAACTGTGAGACCTTGAGATACTTTCTTCACCTCTCTGAATCTGTTTCTTATTCTGCAAAATGGTGATATTAGCCCCATAGTACAGAGTCGTGGTGGAGCTGACAGGAAGTAGTACATTTAGCCTGTTACACAGTAAGTGCTCAATAAGTGCTTGCTGCTGGTGCTTATTGCTTCTTTTGTCCTCTTATTGTTAACCTCATCGTATTGAACACATTTATTTCAAAAACATTTATCCTTTGTCTGGTTACAAAGTAGTATGTATTCATTGGAAAAAAGTAAAAACTTAAAACTTGCACCCATAAATTACAAGTTCCTAATAACCCCACCACTCACGGGTTATTGCCCTCAATAGTTTGGTTTGGTGTCTTCCCTTCTAGAGGGGGTAAAACCTGATACTTTTGTACTCACATCCTGACAAGGTTGTTTCTTACTAAACCCTATCACCTAATGACTATTATGTAGCAAATTACTTTATTGTTTGTAATGAAAATGCATGTAAAGCACATAGCAGAGCTCTTATGTGTGTATTATTCTTTTACACACAGGTTCTAGTGATGAAAGCACACACACACACACACACACACACACACACACACACAAAGACTGGAAGGATATTCACCCAAATGTAAACAATGGAGCATCTTGGGGGACAGATATTAAGGTACATTTTATTTGCTTCTTTATACTTTTATTACCAATACCCTCCACTAATTTTCTACTAAGAACCTGTGTTAGTTTTATAACTGGAAATTTTTTTTAAAGATAACATAAGATTAGCCATCAGGAGAATGGAGTCACGGGATTGTCTAACCATCTGTGTGTCTCTGAGCTGGAGCTAGGGCCTCAGACTTGGTGTTGGACACTGGCTCCTACACTTGTAACTGAGGGAATTGAAGACCATAACTTGCCTCAGATTCCTTATATGTAAAATGCAGGCAATAAAAGGATCTAGTTCACAGGGTTATTGTAAGGATTATTTGACTTACATAGAAAGCCCCTAACAAATTATTAATACTAGCACATTGCCTGATAAGAGGTGAGCTATATAGTATAGAATTATGAATTAAAGAATGAATTTGTATAGGCATTCAAGAAATATAATTAGGTGGAAAAGAAGCAATTTTCAGAATAATACATAGAGAATGACTCTACTTTTATAAATACAATATTAATATTTATATATAAATATAACATGATCTGGAAGGATATTTAAAATTTTTTTTATTGTACTTTAGATGAAGGTTTACAGAAGAAACTAACTTCCCATTAAAGAGTTAGTATACATATTGTTTTATGACATTGGTTAACAAACCCACAGCATGTTCAACACTCTCCCTTCTTGACTCTGGGTTCCCTATTACCAGGTTTCCTGTCCCCTCCTGCCTTCTAGTCCTTGCCCCTGGGCTGGTGTGCCATTTTAGTCTAGTTTTGTCCTATGGGCCTGTCTAATCTTTAGATGAAGGGCGAACCTCCTGAGTGACTGCATTACTGTGCTGAAAGGGTGTCTGGGGGCCATATGCTTGGGGTTTTTCTCCAATCTCTGTCAGGCCAGTAAGTCTGGTCTTTTTTTGTGAGTTAGAATTTTGTTCTACATTTTTCTCCAGCTCTGTCTGGGACCCTTTATTGTGAGCCTTGTCAGAGCAGTCAGTGGTGGTAGCTGGGCACCATCTAGTTGTACTGGACTCCGTCCGGTGGAGGCCATGGTAGTTGTGGTCCATTAGCCCTCTGGACTAATCTTTCCCTTGTATCTTTAGTTTTCTTCATTCTCCCTTGCTCCTGAAGGGGTGAGACCAGTGGAGTATCTTTGATGGCCACTCATAAGCTTTTAAGACCCCAGATGCTAATCACTAAAGTAGAATGTAGAACATTTTCTTTATGAGCTATGTTATGCCAATTGAGCTAAATGTTCCCTGAGACTATGGTCCCCACAGCCCTCAGCCCAGCAATTTGGTCCCTCAGGGAGTTGGGATGTGTATATGGAGCTTCCGTGACCTTGCCTTGTACAAGTTGTGCTGGCTTCCCCATATTGTGTACTGTCTTACCCTTCACTAAAGTTACCACTTACCTATTGCCTATTTAGTGTTTTTCCATCCCCACCCCTCCCATCCCTCGTAACCATCAAAGATTGTTTCTTTTTGTGTGTAAACCTTTTCATGAATTTTTATAGTAGTGGTCTCATACAATATTTGTCCTTTGTGATTGACTTATTTCACTCAGCATAATGCCCTCCAGATTCATCCATGTTGTGAGATGTTTCGCAGATTCATCATTGTTCTTTATTGTTGTGTAGTGCTCCATTATGTGTATGTACCATAGTTTGTTTATCCATTCATCTGTTGATGGGTGGAAGGATATTCTTTAAGGTGCAGAATGAGGTGGCCATTTGTAGAAATGACACAGGAGACTGCCTTTTATATTCAGTTGAGGTAAGCATAGGGTCACCACGTTGTTGTTGTTAGCTGCCATCAAGTCAGCCTCTGACTCATGGCAACCCTGTGAGTTACAGAGTAGAACTGCTCCATAGGGTTTTGTTGGCTGTAATCTTTATGGAAACAGTTCACTAGGCCTCTTCTGAAGATCCACTGGGTGAATTCGAACTGCCAACCTCTGGGTTAGCAACTGATTGCAAACTGCTTGTGCCACCCAGGCTCCTCTTGTGTCACTGTAGGGAGATAAAACTAGACTGTGAATGTCATTAAGAAAACTGAAACAATCCATTATACTGAAATAGGTATAGGGTTCATTCATTTTTTTCCTAGGAGAGAAATGTAGAGAATCTGAGAGCATTTTCAAATAAAGCCTACGGGACTAGCTAACCGATTAGATATGAAGGTGAACAAAAAAGAGGCATCAGTAATGACTCATAAATTTTGAGTCAGAAAGAAAAGCATCTTCTGACAGCTGAGACTGGCTTGGCATTATCAGCTAGGGCTTGATGTCCTTCTGTTAAACATCAACAACTTCACAGAATACCAACACCAAACAAGGCCACTCTGTGACCACAGTGGATCAAGATAAAAACAATACCACTTAAGAAACAACAGATGGATGGATTAACAAAATGTGCTACATATACACAATGGGATATTACTCTGCCCTAAAGAGAAATGAAGTCCTGATACATGCTACAACATGGATGAACCTTGAAAACATTATGCCGAATGAAATAAGTCCCAAAAGCACAAACACTGTATGATCCCACTTAAATGAAATATCTAGAAGAGGCAAATTCATAGAGAGAGAAAGCAAATTAGAGGTTATCAGGGATGGGAA
This sequence comes from Dugong dugon, assembly GCA_030035585.1. Taxonomy (NCBI): domain Eukaryota; kingdom Metazoa; phylum Chordata; class Mammalia; order Sirenia; family Dugongidae; genus Dugong; species Dugong dugon. Next base: position 24,165,383 of record CM057476.1, on the reverse strand, counting down.
ACCAAAAACTAAACCCGTTGCCATCGAGTCGATTCTGACTCATAGCGACCCTATAGGACAGAGTAGAACTTCTCCATAAGGTTTCCAAGGAGTGCCTGGTGGATTTGAATTGCTGACCTTTTGGTTAGTAGCCATAGCTCTTAACCTCTGTGTTACCAGGGTTTCCATCAGGGATGGGACGGAGGGAGAAAAAGGGAGTCATTGTTTGGGAGCGGTGAGTTTCTGTTAAGGTTGATGCAAAAATTTGGAAATGGGAAATGAATAGTGGTGATGGTTGCACACCATGATGAACGAAATGTCACTGAATTGTACGTTCAAAAAATGTTAAAATGGCAAATGTTTTGTTATCTATGTACTTACCACAATAAAAAGTTTTTAATAAAATAATTTTAAAACTAACAACAACGAAGTAAGACCACTTCATCATCATCTCTGAACCCAGACAGAAACATGAACATTGTCTAAATCACAAAAATGATCAAACATCACCTATCCTGGCTAGTATAAAGGCTGTTGCTTCTTTACTAATTACAGGTTTAGCCTTGCTTCATTCCTCCCATCTTCTATATAAGATTGATTAAGATACCTGATCATATAATTATCCCTGCTTCTGACAGTATCCAATCCAGAGCAAAGCCCCACCTCCTTGAACTTGCCCCTGGATCACCTAACAACAGCCAATCCTATAATATGCTCTTGCTAACACTTCTCACTGAGATACCTCTTAGGTCTCAATGGTACACATTCTCTCTCACTGCAATGAGGCAGTCAATAAATCCAACTTCGTTCAACTTAGATGTGTTTTTTGGTAGTCTTTGGCTGAAGGGCATTGACATTGGCATAAGCAACACATGCTGGATGTGGTGCCATTCCCTGAGATGAGAAAAATGGGGCATGGTTGGGTCGACCAATTCTTTGCCTTCCATGCCTATGTGGGAGATGTTGTCAACTGCCCCAGGCAGAGGCTGGAAGGTTTACCAGTACTCTCACAAGGGCTCTGAGGTTTTTGTTGATACCCCATGTTGTTCCCTCTTGAGTATTAACAACTTCATTCATATTAAAACATAGAAGGAATCAGTAGCTGATATTTAATGAGAGAATGCTATGTCCTGGTCAATGTTTTAAGGGTTCTGGATGTTTTCATTCATTTACCCCTCATATCAACCTTGTGAGGACAGATACTATTATCCTGGTTTTACTACTGAAGAAATTGAGGTAAAGAGCTTACGTAACTTGAGGCGTCAGGATTCGAACAAAGCACCTCCTATACGCCAAGCCATATTCTAGATCCGCCAAGGCCATCATCCTCAAACTCTACTTAGAAGGCCGAGAGGCAGCCATCTTGTTTGTAGTCCGCAAGACTGCAACTCCCGGCAACCCTTGCGGCAACGGCCTTCCACACACAACAAATCCCGGCGTGCCTCTGGGCATCCCGGGGTGGAGGGTTCTAGAAGGCGTGACGTGGGGTCTGGAGCGGGCTCGGAGGCGGGCGTCTCTCGGCAGTCGCTGTGGCTGCAGCCGCCGGGTCTGGGGACGCGGGTGGCCGGGGCCGCGGGCGCAAACTCCTCGTCTCGCCGGCCATGGCCGCGCTCAGCCGGCCCTTTTGCGGGCTACCCCTAAGCGGCAGCTCGGACTTCCTGCAGCCGTCGCCGGCCTTTCCCGGCCGAGCCTTCCCGCCGGGGGCGGACGGCGCCGAGCTGGCCCCGCGGCCGGGGCTCCGCGCCGCCCCGAGCAGTCCCGGCGGGAGCGTGGCGCGCGGACGGTGAGGAGCCCGGCGGGCGCGGGACGGGCGGGAGGGCCAGACGCCCCTTGCGGCGGGTGCGGGCTCCGCGCTCGGGCTCGTTAACTCTCCGGGTAGGCTTCTCAGCCTCAGTTTACAGATGAGGAAACTGAGCCCCAGAGCCGTTAACTGTAAGGCGCCTGAAGTCTCTCAGCCTAGGAGTCCGGGCTTCAAAGCTCGCCTGGGTCGGCCGGTGGAAGTGGGATTGGAAGCCCGGCCAACTGGAACCTGGAGGGTCCCTTCGGCTCGTCCGTTTATGGTTAACAACTCATTGCCTCTCGGACACTCGGTTTCCTTATCCGCAAAGTGGGAACAGAAAATCTACCCTCTTAGTGCGATCGTGGAAATAAAGTGCTTAGTCCAGTGCCTGCACCGAGTCTGTTTTCACTACGTTGGTCCCGCCAAATTAATTTCTCACGACCTTGGCAGAATGAGAAGGTTAGATTTCAGTCTCGGGACCACCTGACTGGCCTTGTGACCTGTATACATCCTACTCAGCAAGGAAAGAAAGGGACAGCTGGTACATGTGGGGTGGGTAAGTAATGGAGCGAGAAAGAGTGGATGCTGAAAGCGTAACAAACTCATATCTCAGTTGACTGAATTTTTTGTTTCAACAGTGTTTCAGTTCACTGTAAAAAGAAACACAAGCGAGAGGAGGAGGAGGATGATGAGTAAGTTTCAGGCGCCGTTTATTCGTTTATTCACTTTATAGTCCTTATTTAACCCTTTTATGTCCTAAACTACTCGTTTTAAGTGAGAAAGGAACACATGAGGTGTCTCTTTGGAAGGAGCTGCATGAAACTGATAACATTGGTTGCCTTTTGGAGAAGGGACTGAGTAGTTGGCAGACAGAAGTTGGAGGAAAACTTCATGTTATAATCTGCTGTAATGTTAGAATTCCAAGTGTGCAAAAGGATAACACTTTGAAAAGTCTTATAGCGCACACTCCTAGTTCTCTTCCCCATAGGCAACCTCTGTTGCTGTATTCCTATTTCTCCTTTAGAAGATAGTCTAAAAACTTCAAGTTTATGATTGTGTAAACCAAAAACTAAAACCCATGGGGACCCTAGAAGACAGAGTAGAACTGCGCCATAGAGTTTCAAAGCTGTAAATCTTTATGGAAGCGGACTGCCACATCTTTCTCTGCAGAGGCTGGTGGGTTCTGACCACCGACCTTTTGGTTAGCAGCCAAGTTCTTAACCACTGTGCCACTGGGGCTCTTTATAATTGTAAAGACCTCTGTTTTCACCTTGATAGGAAGATAATTGTTCCTGTTGTGCAACACATGGTTCTTGTCATTTCACTGCTCTATAGCTTGTTCTGTATCAGCACATGGAGTTCTACCCAATTTGTTTTTCAACAGTTGACTGGAGTTCTGTTGTAGGGCTGCTCTTGTTGGATGCCATTGAGTCAATTTTGACTCATGGCAACCCTGTGTGACAGAGTAGAGCTGTCCTATAGGGTTTTCATGGCTGTGATCTTTTACTGGCAGATTGCCAGTTCTTTTCCCACAGAGCTGTAGAGTGAGTGGGTTCAAATCGTCAGTCTTTAGGTTAGCAGCTGAGCACTCCAGCACTCCTTAGGGTGAGGTATAGATAGTTTCCTAGTTTCCTATTGAGAGATTTCCAAGTTATTTCTAGTCTTTTGCTATTACTAGCAAAGCTACTGTGACCATTCTTTTAAAATTCTTTGTATATATTTGCAAGTTGATTGATGGATTACTAAAGAGTCGCTGGGTTTCTTCAAGAGATGTTGCCAGTTTATGCTCTTGTTAACAGTGGGAATGCCTGTTTCTTCATTCACCAGAACTATAATTCACATTTTTTGATCATCGCCTAACTGATAGGTGAAAAATTGTATCTCATAGACAGGCAGACTGATAGAAAAATGGGTAAAAATTCCCCAAAGAGGAAATCCAAATGACTGACTAGCAAATGAAAAGGTAGTTGTTAACCCCATCAGTCTTCAAAGAAATGCATATTAAAACCACAATGAGATTCCACTTTACCATCCAATATTAGAGAGGATGTGGGGCAACAGGGGTTCTCATCCACTGTGAATGGAAGTGTAGATTGGAACAAGCATTTTGGAAAACAGTTTGGCATAATCTGGTAAATTGAAGGCACACATATATCCATTCACCGAACAATTCCCCTTCCTGGTTGTGTATACTCTAGAGAAGTTCATGTGTGCACCAGATACAAGAAAGTTCATAGCTGCCTTGTTTGTAATAGCTTAAAACTGGAAACAACCCAAATGTCTCTCAACAGTAAAATGGATAAAGTAAATTATAAAAGTCATAGAGTGGAGTCCTATTCAGCAAAAAAATGAATGAAGTACACGTACATGTGTCAGTGTGGATGTGCCTTATAAACATAATGTGAGCAAAAGAAATATCACAAGAATGTATACAGAATAATTCCTAAAATATCAAATTGAAAATGAGGGAGAACTGTATTGTTTACAGATGTATACCTACATACATGATAATGCTTTTTTTTAAAGAAGCAGTTACCATAAAAGACAGTGTTTACCTGTAGGAAGTACCATTTGGGCATGCAGCAGTGTTCTATATCTTGGATGGTATTTTCGTGGATGTTTGCTTTATAACTGTTTGTCGTATCGTATATTTGATTCACTTGTATGTGTGTAGGATTTTATGATTTAAAAGATTAAAGAAATTGGATAACAATTTGTATTTTGCTAATTGTAGATGTTGAACATCTTCATTTAAGCCATTTGTGTTTAATTTTGTTTGAATTGTTCATGTTTCTGTGAATATTTTATTGACTTACTGGTCTTTTTTCTCATTGATTTCTAAGAAGTCTTTATTAAGGAAATTAGCGGTTTATTAAGTGTGTAGCAGATGTTTTCTCCAAATTTGTCATTTGTCTTTTAACTAAGTTTAAAGTGTAAAAACTACTGACTAAAAAGGATAACCACTTCTAATTTTACATGTAGAAAGATTGAAGCCCTGGAAGGAGGGACTAGACGTTTGGAGGTCTAAAGCTTGGAATTGTGCTGCTCAGCTCCACTTCCATAGCTGTTATCAGTAGCTAGAAGTCTTAATATCGCATTTTCTTTGTAATTCAATTACCATTGAGCTCTAATTATTTGCAAAGTGGACATGAAGTGTTGTTGTGTGCCATCAAGTCGATTCTGACTCACAGCTACCCTATAGCTTATCCAAATCATGTTGTTGGAGGTCAAAGGTCAGAACTCAGCTTTTACACTCAGTTGTATATAATAGTTGAATTGTTAAATGCGCTAGGAAATTACCTGTCCCCTCTAGATTTATTCTGCCTCTTCTTAGCTGGGTTCTTATATGTATGATTTTATTTTCCTCTGCTTTCTAAAACTTCATATACTTGAAAACTACCCATATATTATAGAAATATTTGATGTATGTATGCATATATATATAGGTAGATATTCTTAATACTTAGGAGATAAAGTTTCCTGTGAGCCAAACATGTTATGTAATAGTTGATTAAACTAAAAAATTTAGGTTCCAGAGAGCATTATAACGTCTCAGATTTTATATCGCCAGAGAATTTAATGTTGATTTTCCCAGTCGTGACATGGAATAGGAATTTCCCACTGTACAATACATGATGCTTCCTTTGACCTTCAGTTTAGAGAATCAGAAGCTGTGGTAGCCGTTAATGAATTTTGGTTACAGAGCTATGTTCTAGTCTTGACATTGCACTTACTGATGCCAAGACAGTAAAGTACTTTTGATCTAAATACTTGACTAGAATAGGGACGGTTGCCTATTTTTAACTTGCTTCTGACAGCTTTCAGTTAAACATGGGCATGTTGTGTTTGCACATACTAGTTTATGGAGAGAGCTTGAACAGTTGAATGTCCGTAAAGAATCGGGAATTCAATGAAAATGGCATAGAGGTAGGATGCAGCAGCTCTGCATTCTGGTCCTAAACATCAGCACTACCTTGCTGTGAGACTTTGGAGGGGCACTTTAGCTTTCCTAGGCCCTAGTTTCCAAATCTACAAAACAAAGGAATGGGATTTGATGAACTCTGAGGTCTCTGTGAACTATGAATTTGTCTAGGAAGTGAAGACAGTATGTTGCAAGGTGGGAGAAAAGTGGACCCCATTATTGATGATGGACTGATAGAGCCATATGACAGCCTTTGACATTTAAGAGGGGAATGAGAAATCAGTAGTATCACGTGCACCTATACACTTGGAACAGACCTGATGAAGCATATATTTTTTGCCCTAAAGGACTATAGGATGGCTGCCAGAACACTTCCACATATGACCAACTTGATGGAACCTGCAGTATGACAAAATATGGCTCTTGCTGAATTGCTGCTTTGTGATATTTGGTTCTTTTCCTTCCCGTTTGGCCATTTGAGAGCAAATAAGTAGGAATGACTTTAAGTTCTCTAGTTGAATACTTCTAATCTGAAGAGGCAAAATCCCACAGGTACAGCCTAATTTGGCAAAGAGAAGTAGAAGAAAACGTCTCAGTAAGGCCGTGAGGGTGACAGAAAATGCATGGTTTTCCATCTTGTAATCATAAACTGTCAAAAAAATCTAGAGTTTTTTTGCATTAAAGAATTTAAAGATGAGGATGATAAACATTTCATTTGTTTTCTAGCTAGTTTTTTAAAAGTTAGACTTAACCATTGAAATTTTTTTTTCTTCAGTTGTCCAGTGAGAAAGAAAAGGCTGACTGAAGCAGGGCTCTGTCCTGGCCCTAATGACTGGATTCTTTGTACACATCAGGAACTAGAGGGTCATGGAGTAAATCCGTGTACTAGTGGCCTTCCTGCATCTGGCATGTTAGATGTGATCTGTGAAGAAATGGATCAGACAGCTGCAGAACCACAGTGTGAAGTTGCCCGGAGGAGGCTTCAAGAAATTGAGGACAGGTAAATGGGCAGCGTATATAGCTGGCTTATTGCTATAAAAATCAGGGAACTCAAAGTGTACACTTTACATGCTAACATGAGCTTGTAGACTAGAACTAAGGATTTTCATGTAGTACCTCTGAATCTTAGTTTTTGATTTATGGCATAGTTTTCTGGGATACCTTCAAATTTGATTGCATCTTAAGTAAAACGTTTTTGTTAAATTGAAATGTTGAACAACTCTTTTGTATATACTTTTTTTTACCTAAGCTTTTATACTGAACTTTTGCTGTAGTACTTGTTGCCTTTATCCTTTTTTATTTTTCAAAATTTTCCCAGTTGCTAGAATAATGTGTAATAGCTTGAGCTTGGCTAAATAATTTTCTTTCTCCTTCTGCTGCCTTAATTTACATAGGATAATTGATGAAGATGAAGAAGTTGAAGCCGACAGAAATATTAACCGTCTCCCCAGTCTTGTCCTTTCTGATACCATGAAAACAGGTTTGAAGAGGGAATTTGATGAAGTCTTTACAAAGAAAATGATTGAGTCCATGTAAGTTTTGGTACTTGATTTCCATTTAATTAGATCTTTAAGGGAAAACCCAGTGTCTCTAGACAGTGCCTGTCCTATTCTAGTTATCTCTTTCATCTGCTGATCACCAGACAAGTGAAAGCACAGTAAGTTTTCTGTTTAGCTTGTTGGCCTCTTGGAGACAGCTTTCCTTAGTTTATAGAGTGAACAAATGTTGTGCAAGCAGGAGTTTGAAGTATACAGGAGTGGCTTCCTTGCCTACTTACCTCTTGTTTGAAGTCCTGAAATGCATTATAGATGCACTACAGTCTAATACTTGGGAATGGAGGACTGGCAAAGGAGAGTCCATTTGCTTATGTTCATGTGATAGGCTGTAGAAATCACATTTTGAAATTGCTTGTTTACCTGGCTCTCTCAGTTATCCAAGAACACCATTGAGACCTAGGAAACAAAAGTGTACCGGCAGTAAAAATAATTACCACAAAGGTCACAAACCAAAGCTTATATTCTTGCCACATATCATAGCCCCTAAGGGCCTATAGCAGAACCAACTTGCTGTTGTCGCCACCACTCATCAGTGTATTGTACTGTAGTGGCTTGCATGTTGCTGTGATACTGAGATTTATGCCACCGGTGTTTCACATACCAGCAGGGTCACCCATGGTGCACGGGTTTCACAGGTCTTCAAGGCTAAGACAGACTAGGAAGGAGGACCTGGCAGTCTACTTCTGAAAAAATTGGCTAGTGAAAACTTTATGAATAGCAGCAGAACATTGTCTGATATACGATTGGAAGATTAGCCCCTCAGGTTGGAAGACACTCAGAATACAACTGGGAAAAACTGTCTCCTCAAAGTAGGGTTGACCTTAATGACATGGGTGGAGTCAGGCTTTCGAGATCTTCATTTGCTGATGTGGCATGACTCAAAATGAGGAGAAACAGCTGCAGACATCCATTAATAACCGGAATGTGGAATATACAAAGTATGAATCTAGGAAAATTGGAAGTTGTCAAAAATGAAATGGAACCCATAAAGATTGATATCCTAGATATTAGTGAGTTTAAAGGGCTGGTATTGACCATTTTGAATCAGACAGTCATATGGTCTGCTATGCCGGCAATGACAGATGGAAGAGGAGTGGCGTCGCATTCATCGTCAAACAGCATTTTAAGATTATCTTCAAGGACAGTGCTGTCAGTGATAGGATAATATCCATAAGCCTACAAGGAAGACCAATTCATACGACTATTGAAATTTGCAGACCAACCCCTCTGAGGTCAAAGATCAAGGAATTACAGATTTTTACGAACTCTGCAGTCTGAAATTGATCAAATATGGAGTCAAGATGGAGTGATAATTACCGGCAATTGGAACGTGAAAGCCGGAAACTAAGAAGGATCAGTAGTTGCAAACTACAGCCTTGGTGATAGAAACGATGCCGGAAATCGTATGGTAGAACTTTCCCCCTTTGCAAGACCAATGACTTCTGCATTGCAAATACCTTTTCTCAACAATATAAACGGTGTCTATGCAAGTGGACCTCACCAGATGGAATACACAGGAATCAAATACATGTGTGGAAAGAGACAATGGAAAAGCTCAATATTATCAGTCAGAACAAGGCCAGGGGCTGACTGCAGAACACACCATCAATTGCTTATGCAAGTTCAAGTTGAAACTGAAGAAAATTAGAACAAGTCCACAAGAGCCAAAGTATGACCTTGGGTATATCTCACCTGAATTTAGAGACCATCTCTAAGGCAGATTTGATGCATTGAACACTAATGACCAAAGACCAGACGAGTTGTGGAATGACCTCCAGGGCATCATACATGAAGAAAGCAAGAGATCACTAAAAAGACAGAAAGAAAAGACCGAAGTGCACATCAGAAGAGACACTGAAACGTATCTAAACGTCAAGTGGCTAAAGCAAAAGGAAGAAAGGATGAAGTCAAAGAGCTAAACAGAAGATTCAAAGGGCAGCTCGAGAAGACATAGTTAAGTATTACAGTGACATGTGCAAAGACCTGGAGATAGAAAACCAAAAGGGAAGAAAACACTTGGCATTTCTTGAGCTGAAAGAACTGAAGGAAAAAATTCAAGCCTCAAGTTGCAATGTTGAAGGATCCTGTAGGGAAAATAGTGAACAACACAGGAAGCATCAAAAGAAGTTGGAATACACAGAATCATTGTACCAAAAAGAATTGGTGGGCATTCAGCTATTTCAGGAGGTAATATATGATCAAGAACCGGTGGTACTGAAGGAAGACATATAAGCTAAACTGAAGGCATTGACAAAAAACAAGGCTTCTGGATTTAACGGAATATCAACTGAGATGTCAACAGATGCAGCACTGGAGGTGCTCACTCGTCTATGCCAGGAAATTTGGAAGATGGCTACCTGACTGATGGACTGGAAGAGATCCATATTTGTGCCCATTTGTGCCAAACCTAGATTTTTGAGTGGAATGCAGAAATTAACTGTCAATAATATCACACGCAAGTAAAATTTTGCTGAAGATCATTTGGAAGCAGTTGTGTCAGTACATCGACAGGGAACTGGCAGAAATTCAGAATGGATTCTGAAGAGACATGGAATGAGGTATATCATTGCTGATGTCAGATGGTTCTTGGCTGAAAACAGAGAATACCAGGAGGATGTTTACCTATGTTTTCTTGACTTTGCAAAGCCATTTAATTGTGTGGATCATAACAAATTACGGGTAACATTGCAAAGAATGGGAATTCCAGAACACTTAATTGTGCTCAGGAGAAACCTGTATATAGACCAAGAGGCAGTTGTTTGAACAGAACAAGGGGATACTGTGTGGTGAAAAGTCAGGAAAAGTGTGTATCAGGGTTGTATCCTTTCAGCATATTTACTCAATTTGTATGCTGAGCAAATCCAAGAACCTGGACTATATGAGGAAGAACACAGCATCAGGAGTGGAGGAAGACTCATTAACAAACAGCAATATGCAGTTGACACATATGGAAAGGGAAGAGGTCCTGGATAAGTAAAGTGTTACTGAAGAAGAAGAACAAAGTCGGAGGCCTCATACTACCTGATTTTAGAACCTATTATACTGCCATGGTAGTCAGAACAGCCTGGTACTGGTAACAACAACGGATACATACACCAATGGAACAGAATTGAGAATCCAGACATAAATTCATCCACCTGTGAACAGCTGATATTTGACAAAGGCCCAAAGTCTGTTAACTGGGGAAAAGACAGTCTCTTTAATAAATGGTGCTGGCATAACTGGATATCCATCTGCAAAAGACTGAAACAAGACCCATACCTCACCCCCATGCACAAAAACTAACTGTAAATGGATCAAAGATATAAATATAAAATCAAAAACGATAAAGATTGTGGAAGAGAAAATAGGGACAATGCTAGGAGTCCTAATACATGGCATAAACACAATATGAACCATAAGTAACAATGCACAATCCCTAGAAGAGAGACTAGATAACTGGGAGCTCCTAAAAATCAAACACTTAGATGCTCATCAAAACACGTCACCAAAAGAGTAAAAAGACAACCTACAGACTGGGGAAAAAATTTTGGCTATGACAAATCCGATCAGCATTTAGTCTCTAAAATCTACAAGATACGACAAAACCTCAACAACAAAAAGACAAATAATCCAATTAAAAAATGGGCAAAGGATATGAACAGGCACTTCACCAAAGAAGATATTCAGGCGACTAATAGACACATGAAGAAATGCTCACAATCATTAGCCATTAGAGAAATGCAAATCAAAACTACAATAGGATATCATCTCACCCCAACAGGGCTAGCATTAATCCAAAAAACACAAAATAATAAATGCTGGAGAGGTTGTGGAGACTGGAACACTTACACACTGTTGGTGGGAATGTAATATGGTACAACCACTTTGGAAATTGATTTGGTGCTTCCTTAAAAAGCTAGAAATAGAAGTACCATACGATCCAGCTGTCTCACTCTTTGGAATATATCCTAGAGAAATAAGAGCCGTCACATGGATATATGCACACCCACGTTCACTGCAGCACTGTTCACAATAGCAAAAAGATGGAAACAACCTAGGTACCCACCAACAGACGAATGGATAAACAAATTGTGGTGTATTCACACAGTGGAATACTACACAACGATAAAGAGCAATGATTAAGCTGTGAAACATCGTATAACATGGAGGAAGCTGGAACTTATGCTGAGTGAATTTAGTCAGTCACAGAAGGACAAATACTATATAATACCACTGTTATAAGAAGTCAAGAAAAGGTTTAAACACAGAAGAAAAGATTCTTTGATGGTTATGAGAGTGGGGAGGGAGGGTGAGGGTTATTTACTAACTAGATAGTAATCATCTTAGGTGAGGGGAAGGACAGCACACACTACAGGGGAAGTCAGCACAACTGGACTAAACCAAAGCTAAGAAGTTTCCTGAATACAATCAAATACTTTGAGAGAGAAAATAGCGGGAGTAGGGGTCTGGGGACCATGCTTTCAGGGGACATCTGGGTCAATTGGCATAACGAAGCTTATTAAGAAAATGTTGTACATCCTACTTTGGTGAGTGGCCTCTGGGGTCTTAAAAGCTTGCAGGCGGCCATTTAAGATGCATCAGTTGGTCCAAACCACCTGGAGTAAAGGAGAATGAAGAACACCATAGGCACAAGGAATGTATTAGCCCAAGAGACAGAAAGGGCCACATAAACCAGAGACTTCATCAGCCTCAGACCAATCGAACTAGATGGAGCCTAGCAACCACCATTGACCGCCCTGACAGGGAACACAACAGAGAGTCCCTGATGGAGAAGTAGAATGATGTGCTGCAGAACTCAAATTCTAGTGAGAAGACCAGACTTAATGGTCTGACTGAGACTGGAGATACCCTGGAGAGCATGGCCCCTGGATTCTCTTATCAGCCCAGAGCTAAAATAATTTCTGAGGCCAACTCTTCAGACAGGGATTGGACTGGACCGTGGGACAGAAAGTGATACTTGTGAGGAGTGTGCCTCTTAGCTTATGTAGAGAAAAGAGACTAAACAGGCAGCTTCTGTTCAGATGTAAGATGGGGAGGCATAGAGGATTAGGAGGTGGTTGAATGGACATGGGAAGTCGGGTGGAAAGGAGGAATGTGCTGTCACAGTATAGGGAGAGCAATTATGGTCACATAACAATGTATGTGTAAACTTTTGTATGAGAGACTAACTTGAAATGTAAATTTACGCTTAAACTACAACATTAAAAAAATATATGCAGATGACACAACTTTGCTTGATGAAAGTGAAGAGGATTTGAAGCACTTGCTGATGAAGGTCAAAGACCACAGCCTTCAGTATGGATTATACCTCATCATAACGATAACAAAAATCCTCACAACTGGACCAGTAAGCATTATGATAAATAGAGAAAATAATTGAAGTCGTCGAGGATTTCATTTTACTTGGATCCAGTCAACGTCCACAGAAGCAGCAGTCAGTAAATTAAATGCCGTATAGCGTTGGGCAAATTTGCCACAAAAGACCTCTTTAAAAGGGTTAAAAAGCAAAGATACCACTTCGAGGACTAAGGCACGCCTGACCCAAACCATAGTATTTTCAGTTACCTCATATGCGTATGAAAGCTGGAGAACGAATAAGGAAGACCGAAGAAGAATTGATGCTTTGAATTATGGTGTTGGTAAAGAATATTGAATATACTATGTACTGCCAGAAGAACAAACAAATCTGTCTTGAAAGCAGTAGAGCCAGAATGCTCCTTATAAGTCACACTTCGTCTTAAGTACTTTGGACATGTTATCAGGAGGGACCAGTCCCTGCAGAAGGACATAATGCTTGGTAAATTTAGAGGGTCAGCGAAAAAGAAGAGCCTCAATAAGGTGGATTGACACAGTGGCTGCAACAGTGGACTCAGGCATAACAACAGTTGTGAGGATGGTGCAGGACTGGGCAGTGGTTCATTCTGTTTTACGTAGGGTTGCTGTGAGTTGGAACCGTGATGGCACCTAACAACAACATCTTGCTATTAATTTAGATGTAATGAGCCTGATTAGCTGGTCTAATAGATCAGCAGAGTAGAAACAGAAACAGCAAGTTAGAGCAGAAGAAACGAACTCACGGTAGCAAGTAATGACAGTTGACAGTGTGAGAGGATAAGAGAGGAAACTAGAAGCAAACCTAGGAGCCTAAAAAGCAGAGCAACCTGGGGCCCGTTAGGATAAGAAAAGACGATTAGCTCTGTAATCCTGGTAGCTCTTGAGCCTAGAGATCCCACATTTTCATTATCCTCTGTGTGTGAAATAATATGCAAGTTATAAAATTCCATTTGGGCATTTGTGGTTAGGTGCCATTGAGTCAATTCTCATAGCGACCCTATGTGACAGAGTAGAACTTCTCCCACGGAGCTGTTGGGTGGGTTTGAACTGCCAACTTTTGAGTCAGCATCAGACCACTTAACCATTGTGCCACCAGGGCTCCTTTTTTAGGCATTTAGGCCTAGAAAATACTTTATATAGACTTGGTGCTCGATGAGGGTAAGTTTCAGAGAGCTGAAGAAGTATCTCAGAACACCAGTCCCAGTGATGCCAGGTAGATGAAGCATTATTTTGCCTTTGGGCACAATGGAAGTGATTATGCTTGGAGGTTCAGCTGCTACTTGATGTTAGATCACAGACATTTTGCATTAGTGTCCTTGCTTGAGTGTATGATTAACTACCTAGTCCTGAGGGTGGGTAAATAGTTTAGCAAAGAGTAAGCAGGCCACATTGCCCTCCAGCCTAATACATAGCATTTTGTGGTCTTGGTAGTTTTCCAGAAGCTAGCCTTTGGGAGTGTTAGTCCTTGTTTGTGTTTTATTTTGACTTACTTGCCTTTGGGTAACCAAAACCATCACTGCCAGGGAGGGGACATAATCATTTTGGCTTAACTGAAAAGCATTGTACTTAATAGTTACATCAAGCAAAAAGCAACTGAAACTAAAATACTGTGTTTGTCCAGTGTTTCTTTCATTTATAATGGTTTAATACAAGGTAGCAGCCTGACCAAGATAGCAGGTCACATCTGCTAATATTGTCCACATTTTTTTTTTTTAAATTTGTAATGTTAAAATAAATCTAGGGCCTTTATTTTACACGTTGGATGTTTATATTACTTCTAATCAAAGCATCAGGAAAGCCAGTTGGTTTAGTTATAGATTGCATGCAGAACTGATATTTTATATATTTGAGTGGCCTTTGTAAAGATCAGTTTGAATTGTCATAAATCTCCTATTTTGACACCAGCAGTTCTTACCCATGAGGTATTAAATAGCAGGCATTAGTTGTTCAGCACATATCTCTTATTTCTATGTCCTAATTTTTTTTATAAAAAACTGTATTTTATGTCTTAGGAGCCGTCCTTCCATGGAGCTTGTGCTCTGGAAACCTCTCCCTGAACTCCTTTCTGATAAGCCAAAGCTGTCAACTAATGCTAAGAACTACACAGGAGAGAGCCAAACTAAGCATGCAGCTGCTGGCACTGCCTTCCCTCAGAGAACTGAACTGTTCTTGGAACCACGGCAGACAGGGGTGCCTCTTTACAATAGTTTGGAGACAGCTGCTTGCACAGAAGAAGAGATGGAACTTTAGAAACCATTTTCTACGCTAAAGTTGTCAAATTTTAGAAGGTTCCTGTGTTCAGCCATGAGCCTACTTGCATAGTATAGGGACTTGAAGGTTTTATGAAACGGGTGTAATAATATCTCCACCTGTGATTTGGGGTGGGACTCTTCATTTTGGGTAGCTGTTTATTGAATTCAACTTTTTGCCGAGGAAGCTTTTCTCAAGGGAAAAGCCATTTCCTAAGGGGCTTATTAAAGAAATGTCACAGCCTCTACACAGGCAAGTATAGAAGCTGTATGAGTAAGGGTGACTTAAGTCACCTATTACGTTGTCTAAACCATTCAGACACTTGGAGAATATTCTCCTTGGGATGAAAAAGTTGCATTAAGAAAGGATACACCTACTACAACTAACAATTGATTCATAGCATAGTCTGTGCACAGCTTTGTTTACAGTGGTGATTATATGTAATTGGTGAGGAGGAGGGAAGAAAGCAGTAACTTAAGCCTATTGTTAAGAAATTGAATGGGGACCCTGAAACTTGTATATTAGTTGTCAATTCAATATAGCTGTATTGATTAAATAGCCAGTAACGTTGTGGCTCACCTCTTTGCCTCTGAAAATGCAATGAAAACACAAAGAAAAGGTTTTTCCTCAAAGCTTATTTGCCTTGTGCTACTGTTGCTCCTTGGTTTCCCCTGCATAATTGATAAGCCTGGTTATTCAGTAATGTTTACAACTTAATTAACTTTGAATGTTAGTTAAGATTGTGAGGTAACCCATGTGCAAACTGGCTATGGGAGAAGCATCCCTTAGTTAATCTTAAGGAAATTCTTGTCAGAGAAATGGATATTTTCTGGAGTAAAAGAAAAAAGTTGTACCTATTTTAGCAAATGGAGTTTGTTTGTTTTACCTTAATTTAGAAAACAGTGAATGAATAATTAAGTGAGAACATATGGGTAAGTGACATTGAGATTTACTGAAATAGCCAATTTGCCTGGTGCTTAAACTGTTGTACAGTAAGGCTAAAAGTTAGTAGAGAATAGCTTCCTGCTGGCAGGGAACCTTCACTTCTTGAATACCTACAGTAGGCTCAGGGTGTCCTTTGGGGATAACTAGGATTGAAGTTTTTCATTTCTCAGGAAGAGCTCTTCTGTGTGGACTCAGTGCAAAGTAAAATGACAATTTCTTTACTGCTACCAAATATCTATTATGACTTAAATGAGTATAATACTGACCCTTATGTCACACAACAAGAGACCACTGCAGTTCTTTTTGTTTTATTTTATTTTCTGGGTTTCTTCCCGCTTTGTAGGAATCAGATACCTTTTGTAGAAAAGAATGGTTTATGCCAAGGAGAGGTGAATTTTTAGAAACCAGCTCCCAGGCATCTTTGAAACCCATGCTGAAATCCCTTCCCTTGTTACAGATGGCATAGGAGTCAGTCACAAGTCTGTCAGTTGGACTTGTTTCTTCTCTTGGCCTGTTGTTCCTGCTTTCTCTATTTCTGTCTGGATAGTCAGGAAAAGATTTAATGTTTAATATTTAAACAAAATATTTAATGTCTACACAGTAAAATTACATGAATTTCAAACCAGTATTGAAACACCAGTTGGAAACCAGCTAATAGTTTCTTAATCTCAGACTTAGAGATGAATGTAAACTGTATTCTGTTGAAATGTGCACGTGTTTGATTCATGCCATTTGAAAAACTCCTGCCCGTGTGGTGGTTGTTTAATGGGACCAACTTGTAAAGTGTGTAGCCTTAAAGAAGTCTTCATGCTAAGAACGTTATTCTAGTATAACTCAAAAACATGAAGCAAATGTCCATAGTTGGGAGTTCATCCCAGTGCTAGGGTGGAAGGTGAGACGATAGCTTTCCAAAGAAGGGCCCAAAACACAACTGTGATTGTCTTCTATAGGAATTGTTGGGCAGGCCTGATCAAAGGTCTGTACGCTTGATGGAAAAGAGGAAAGAAGGGCCAGTAAGAAGGCTCTGACACTACTGGTAGGAGAGAGTTAAGATTCTGTTAATTACGATCCAAACAGAACTTGTTTCAGGAGTCAAGTAATCTGGTAAAATATTTATTTCTGCAGGAGAATTGATGTTTAATGCGCCTTTTTGACATTTTTCTGGCACATGTTTGTACAAAGATTGTTTTCTTCATCTTGTGGTGCTTAGTCCTCTGAGCTGTCTCCACAGTCCCAGTACCTCTGCTTTGTTTTTCTTTCGTAGCATAGGGGTTTTGCTTTTGCCCTCAGATTTTCTTCCCAGGTCTCTTTCATTTTATACAACTTTTGCAGCATGGATCAAACATTGGCTTACTATGCTAATGTATGAAGAGAAAAAAATTATCTAAAGCAGGTGAGCTTTAATGAACAAATGTATATTTTCTCTAAGTTTGAGTAGGGTGTGTGTGTGTTTAATATGAGAAGGACCGGTTCTCACAAATATTAATTAAATAAAAAAAACTGCTATTCGTTCTTGAAAAGATACAAATGTAAAATTTAGAGAAATTCCTAGGATAGGGGCCAGAACCATGAGAAGAGTGTTTACCGGCAGGTTTATTTGTTATTTTGGATCTGGAACTTGGTTTTTTAATAGTGACAAGAATGGTGCGGTAATAGGAGAGTTCTGGGAGATGCTGTCGGTTTTAATTTAAACTAAGAATTTGGTGTTTCTGTATTTTATTGTTTTCAATAAAACTTAAGTGTTTTGGACTTTTTGAGATATTTGTGTTCCTATACTTGAGTAAATGATACCAGATACCTCTTTGCTTTCTTTAAATTGTAGTTAAAGCAGCATTCCTATCAGCGATGGACTTATTTATTCAGAGGGGATGATTATGTTAGGTTAAAGGTAAATTTTGTAAATTTGCTATTTCCAAAACAGACTGTTTTGCCATTCTAAAACCCACAGGATGCTTTCCACTCAGAGCAAGTCACTGCTGTTGATTTGTCAGTATTCAGATGGCAGTGGTGACTGCATCCTCAAAAATGGTCGAGTGTGGAGTTGGAAACAGCATATAGAATTCACATAGTGGGCCTTGGAACCTTTAAAATGAGGAGTAGGGAAGTTACACGATGTTGTTTCATGATACTTCCTTTCTTAAGAGTTGACAGGTCACTGGGTGGCAGTATTGCCTGTGTATTTATAACCATGTTTTTGATAAATGTGGATCCCTGATTTGTTGAGCAGGGGGAGTTAAGTTTGGGTTGCAGTTACAGAATACTGTTGTGTTTTTAACCAAAATTTGAAAATCACAACTAAAGGTTAGCCTTTTTTTTTTATTTTACAAATTTGGAAATTAAAGGCTAACTAGAGAGTGACATTGAGTATTATAACCTAACTCACCAGTTCCAGTGTTCTTTCCATTTGACCAGTTGGTTTTACAAAGTCTTTGTGGAAATACCTAAGGGTTGGTCATTCAAATTTCATTGAAAATTCACCAATAAAGTGTTGTTCAGGCATAGTGTATATCAGTGTGGTTCAAATCTTCTAGCCCCATCAATTCCCTGGTTCTTTGGAACACAGTGGCATTTTAGAGGTAAACTAGGTGTGGTTAGAATACAGTGTTTAGACTACAGCTCCAACAAGACAATAATGTGAACAACTGATTGGTGGGTAAACAAGCTACTCTTCTGTTCCTTAATGAACCTTAGAAGTCACAAGATAAAGGTTCAATTCTTAGAAGACTACAACTTAATTGATATCTTAAAATATTCCTGGAGGAGGCAGTGTTACCTTCTGCCCTCAGGTCTATCCCTACTTTGTCCCTGCTGCAGTAGCACATCTAGTAGAAAGGCAAGGAGGCAGACATAAATCAGTGTTGCAAGGCCCAGGGAAATAGTGTGCGGGCATATTGTCACCTCAGTCTTTTATCTCAATTATGGAATATGATATACACTTAATGGAAATCTTGCTTTGCTTTTGGGGAAAAGGTCTTGATTTTTAGTTCTAACTATTGTTGTTTCAATATGAAAATGTCCTTGAATACCAGGTGTTTTCTCAGGGCTAAGCACAGTGCTTAATTTTTACCCATCTGTACAGGAAATGAAAACCTCAATCATCTACACTGGCTGTGTATGTCCTGTGTGTTATTTTTGTTAGTACAGCTGCCTCTTTCACGTGATGTCATTGAATATAACTTGAGCCTCAGTCCCCAGATGTTTGTGCTGTTATAACCCAGAAACCAAACCCATCAAATCGATTCTGACTCATAGCGACCCTATAGGATAGAGTAGAGCTGCCCCACAGGGTTTCCAGGGCTGTAAATCTTTCTTTCTCTCCTGGAGCAGCTGGTGGGTTTGAACCAGTGACTTGACCACAGTGGGTCTGGTTGTTTTTTTTTTTTTTAACAAACCCCAAATAGATTCTGAGCTCTTAAATTTTCAGTTACAGAAAATCAGGTGAGAAAAGGTTCTCCATCATGGGGACAGCTGAAGGCAGTCCTTACATTTACAAAACAGAAACTCAGCACCTACACGAGCACTAGGAGTGGGCTCTGGCTTCAACAACTGGATCTTAAGAGTCTTTCCTGCCTTCAGGCCTGCTTGTGGACACTGGCTCCTAGTCACCATTACCACACACATTCCCTTGTACTTGCCTGAAGCTATGGACTGCTTTGCCTTGCTGCTTGGGTTTCTTTGCATCCTGCCTCTTTTCATGTATTAATTCACATTGACTTCCCCTGAGGTAGTCTTAATAAATGGAAAAAATGCCATTTCAATGCTAAATTGACATAGAATGATTTCATCTGCTGGTATAGGTGAAATTCTATAAATGAGGAAAGTACTCTCTTGTAAAAGGATTCCCAATGAAAACATCACCATGAAGGATGAGGAGGTTAAAATCTGTTTTAGTGACTAAGATTAAATCCTTTCCAAAGTAGATTAGGTAGTTAACAGCTAACTTTTGAGTACTTAGGCTAATGCATCAGCAACCTTCAGAGAGATTGACTATCAGTTTCCTTTACAGATGAGGAAATAAGTGATGTTATGTGCTCAGGGTTACCTGGCTAGCCAGTGGTAGAGTTGAACCCAGAGGGTCTGAATCTAGGAAATGCTTTTAATACCTACATAATCTTGGTATTCAATGGCATATCATTCTCTAACATTTATAAGATGGTATAGCAAATCAGCAGTAGTTAAGGGTTCCACCTCTAGATCGGGCAGACTCAGGTTTGCATCCTAGCTTTGTCACTTAACTTGCTGTGATACTGGTCATTCTGTGTTTTTCGGCTGAAGAGACTCACAGAAATACAGTAGCTGCTTAAAGAGTAGACTGTTACCACCTATCACAGCCAGAAATTGAAGCAGGCAGTAATGTAGGGGGAAAAGCCTTCATTCACTTTTAATAGTGGCATGCTCACTAAAATTGAACAAATTATTACCATAGCAAAGAAGTGAAACTTCTAGAGAGAACACAGACTTATGGTATGGCCCAAGAAAGAAAAGAACAAAGACACTGCATTGCACTTTTTAATTGCACAGGTAGTTTTAAATAAATGGAGAAAGCACCTTCCAAAACCTACAGTAGCAGGGAAAGATTCCATCAAGCATTCACATAGTAAATTTCCAGAATTTCAGAGAAGATTCTTGATCTTTACTTGGGCTGTACCTGAGGGAAAAGTCACCCCCTCAGGTAGGTGTTCTCTGCAGAAGCAAACTAAAAGGAACTAAAACTGGAGGCAAGCCTGATATGCTGAGGAGGGGAAAGAGAAATGATGAAGGGCCAATTCATAAATTCCATGTCTACTTTAAGACACTTGTCCGGTGACCCTTACTGTCTCCTTAATGTCTGCATGGTTCATCTTGTTAAGTGTTTTGGGGCAAACTACTGCCCTTAAGATAAAGGTGCAAGCTCAAAATCTCTAGTTCTGAATTATTATATTTGAGTACCTTGGACTGCTGGATGTCAAAAATCAATACTCGGGGTGATCTATGAGGTTTGAATAGACAGATACTTTAGAGGAATTCTCTAGGACTGTACCCCCTCTCCTTTAGCTTTTTGAGTACAGACAGGCTTCTCTGTTATCCTCCAGGCAGTGATGTTAAAATGCAAGGGAAAGGGCAACAGTATTGGATCATTATTTAGACACTAATTAGCTGGGGAAAGAGTTCACTGGCAAAAGTGTCCTCCCAAGAATGGTCTACACCAAGTGGAGAGGACATGTCACTGAAGGGGGAAGGGGAGCCCTCATATCCACAGTCACTATAAGCATCCACCAGGCAAGAAGATGGCTTCAGGCAGTGGCTGGACGAAAACAGATTTGAGATACCCAGCTCTGGAATGAAGTCATCTTCTACAAGTTCTTCTTTCACTGAGATGGTAAATTCAGGGTGATCCTTCTCTGAGGGGCTGAGAGGTGCTTCCTCGATTTTCACTACCACATTAGCTTGGCTCTCTGTCTCAGAGGGTATCTCTAAGACTAGGGGCTTGGTATATACGTGGTCAAAACGAATTAGTTCATTAATGGCTTCCAGCTTGGCTGGTGACGTCCCCAGTGATGGAGAAGGGGAGGCTGGTAAGGAACTGGATCCTTCTGGGTGGCCTTCTGGGAGCTCCTCCAGGCTGGTAGACTCTGGGGAAAGACAGCTGAAGAACATGACTGGGTCCATGTTATCCAGAAGGCCCAAAAGGATATCAGACTGTAAGAAGCAAAAATTAAATTGAGTCCAATTATCAGAATGCACTTGAGAATCTACCTAGAATACTTAGTACTAGGTTTCCTAATGTAAGTTAATCACTATGCTATAGGATGACCTCAGGACCCACCAGGCCCATTTATCCATCCATGCCTCACTCCATGTCCTAAATCACCTGGAAATAGGAAGGTAGTTGATGTTACCTTTAACCGCACCAAAACTATCTTCCCCTGCCCTCAGCTGTCTGGTTAGGGATGTCTGGCCTCAAACAAGTGGCTTTAACTAGTTACACAGCTCCTTACTAAATCAGAATGATCCCTACCTCAGTGTCTGAAGAGTCAATACTGTCAGAATCCATGGGGAGATGTTCTGGAGGGGTGACATCTGGGCCTGCACCTGCTGCAGAGGTGCACGTAGTCTGAGTGCTGCGGACTCAGCAGACCCGGCCACCGGCCTCGCTCCATTCCCCTGGGAGAAAAGATACAAAATGAATAAGCAGCTCAAACAGCCCGAGTCCCTAAGGAAATGCTAGCTAGGCAGCTATGACTCTCAGTTTTCAAGAAAGCTAGGAAACAATTCGTCACCAATTCTTTAGAGCTTACAATTCTTGCCTTTACCTTTGTTTTCATTTTCTTAATTCCTCCTCAAGAAAGGCTTAGAAAATGCAAGTAAGACTAACTTTCCATTGTGGCTTTCTGTGCAGCAAAACAGTTTTCTATCCAATGCAAAGATGCAAAATTCTTAAATAATACTAATTATTCAAGACCAGACTGATACTCTTAAATAATATTCTTAATAAAGTTCTATAGCAAATTTCAGCTTAGAATTGTTCAGTTTTGTTTTATGTTCTTCCTGAACACCACCTTCACAGAGTAGAACTGCCCTATTGTCAACCTTAGACAGTCACTCGAGTTGTCATCAAATTTGCCATCATCTAGAAAACTAAAGCCCATACATACATCACGCTCATCAGAGACCCGTCTATCACAATGAATCCTTTCCCTACTCATTCATATTTATCAACTACTACAGTTCTAGTGGCACTCAAAGTCTGATCTGACTGTCTCTTATTCTGGTTCTCAGTGTCTGCATGGTTCATCTTGTTATCCATATTTGTTAGTACTTGTTCTTAGAAAGCCATGTAACTTAATTCTTAGGACTTATTACTGTTCATTACACACTTGAAAAATGAGTAAGTGTCATTAGAAAAGGACACCTTGCCTGCATGGAAATGTTTGTAATTAGCGCTCTAAAATGTAAACATAATCACAGAGTCATGTCGCTCAGAACCAGTTCTCACAGAAGGTACAAAATAAAGGAGATGATTTACCTTGGTCTCCACCTCCTCTCCAGTAACCAGGGCATCCATCCCCAAGCGCTGTCTTAACTCCTGGTTCTCAACTATAAGGCCATGAGTTTTCTCTCGCAAAAGCTGATTTTCTAGCAAAAGTTTTTGGTTCTGGAAGAAAGTTCGTAAGAAACTATTAAAGCATCTAATTTTTTCACTTAAGTCACCTGATACAGTGTCACTACAAATGGTTCTCATTCCTTCTCCTTGAACTTTTGGAAAACTATGCTAATGTAGTTCTTCATGGTAGGTACTAAAAAGGCAGGTCATAATTATGAAAAATAAGCTATTTAAGAAGTGCCATTTCACAGGGATCAAGAATAACACAATGCCTCCCGCTTCTGATAAAGACCTCAGTAAAGCGTGATTTGTGGTTTTAAGAGGAAATGAGCTAATGTTTGATGTTAAAAAAAATCCTGTCTTGAACTGGCAGGTAGTAATAGACGTAGTAGTAGTGAAGAATAAATTAAAATATGGAAAAAACCCAAAACCAAACAAACAAACTGCTCCTGAAAGACTCTTAAAAAACCATCTAATAATTAAACGTCAGAAGCAGTATGACTGGGAGGTTATTGCTTAAGGGGTACTGAGTTTCTGTTTAGGTGGATGAATAACTTTTGGAAGTGGATAGTGAAGATGGTTGCGCAACATGGTGAATGTAATTAATGTCACTGAATTTTATGTTTAAAAATGGTTAAAGATTGCAAACGTTACATTTACCACAGTATATTTTTTTAAGTTAAAAAGAGTATTTCTTATGTATTCGGGAGGTGTAATTGACAACAACTGAAGATTAGATAACAGGTAGGCCCTAGAAGGGGAAGGGAATGTTTAGTGAACTTTGGCCAAGCCAGGAAGGGTCTCAGGTTTAAGCAAGGATTTCCTATCTGCCCCTAATGTTTTAGAGTTAACTCGCTGAACATTCTTGAATTCACAACTTTTGAGAAAGATCCAGCATCAAATGCCAGGGGTTCTGTCATAAATCACCTTGTTCTCTTCAAGTTTTACAACTTCAACAATTACCTATCTACCCTAATTTAGGTATTTACTAATTTAACTTGTAATTACACACACATACACAAACCAGAAACCAAACCCATTGCCGTAGAGTCAATCCAGCTCACGCTCAGCTGTATTCTCAAGAGGTTGAAACAGCGTGGGTTAGGCAGCAAATACCAGAACATTCCCCAAGGAAAGATTTATGTACAATGGATACAAGATAAAAGTTTGACCTTAAATAATTTTTACCTCTTCTTCCAAATCTACCACTTGTTGTTCCAGCTCACTCATTCGCGCTTTCTTTCGGTCTCTGGCAGTCTGAGCTGCTACTCTGTTTTTCAGTTTCCTGAGAACAGAAGAAGCACACCACACTGAGTCACCTCAAACCTTATTTATAACTTTATTTGAAAATTTGGTCAGCTGGTGCTTTCATTTTAATTTAGGGTTTAAATCAGACTACTGGTCAAATACACTTCAGGCTCCTCCCTCAACAAAACAAAACAAAAAAATACAGCCTTCTGTGAATCTGGCTGGAAGATGTGCTGTGTTCTCCCCATACTGAGTCATCCACTTGTCTCATCCTGGCCTCAGCACAGGGGCTGGACACAAGGGCTATTCGTCTTGCGTTATAAGAAACTTTCCTCCTCCCTCTCCCTTTCTCCTGCTGCTTCCTGACTCCAATTTTCTAAACAGCATCCAACCTGGACTGATTAAATCTAGTAAGGCTGCAGTTGGGCTAAGACATAACCTCCTCCCTTTCCAAATCCCACTTGGATAAGGGAGGGGCTGATGCTTTTCACCCGTGGTGAGATCCTAGGTGAGACCCCCTGATGGCTGGACTCGGGTCTGCTCAAGGAGACCTTAATAAACCACAAACGGCAGCTACAATAGTTAGAAAAGCCCCTAACATTTACCGAGGTCTAAGGACTAGGTAGGGAGCCTTGGCTGGGCAATGGTCAAGCCCGCGGCTGCTAACCGAAAGGTTCTAACCCATCCAGCAGCATGGCGGGAGAAAGACCTGGCGATCTGCCCTCATAAAGTTTACAGCCTTATACTCTGTCACATGGGGTCGCTATAAGTTGAAAATCGACTCTTTGGCAGCTAACAAGTATTAGGCATATTATATACATGGCTCACTCAATGTCCCCAACCACTATAGGAAGTAGGTGCCATTTTAAGGACGCTGAGTTTGGCTGGTCAAAATGCCTTAAAGTTCTGTCATTTCAGCTCTGCGCCCCTCCACAAAAACAGGTAAACCAAGAAGAGGCTCGTCGACTCCATGTTACGGTCAAAAAGCCCAACTTCAGAGAGGCTGAGCGACCGATCTGTGGTCACACACCAAGAGCGCCTAGAACCCAGGTGCCCACATCCTCTGCTCTGGTCATCTCCAAGCAGAACAGAAAGAAAAACAGCCTGAGCAGCTCTGGCCTCCACCCCGCACCACGGATCTGCCCAGGCCAGGATTCCTGCCCCGCCCCGCCCCGCCCCGCGCCACGCTGGCACTGGACGTGCCAGGCCGCGGGTGCCCAAGCGCGGCAGCCGGTCGGAACCCAGCCCCCTGCCCTAGCCTCGAACGCGGCCCCAACTCCGGGTCCCGCGTTCTCTGGGTCCCGGCGCCGACCGCGGCCCCGCGCCACTCCCACCCACCTACGCAGCGCCTTCTCCTCGGGGCTCAGGTGCGTGAGGCGCTGTCGCTTGCGCGCCTGGGGCGGCCCCCCGTCCGCCACCTCCGGGCTGGCCCCTCGCTGGCCCGGAACCATGAGCGACAGGGCCCGGTCGGCTGGGGCTCCGACGGCGGCGGCGGGGGAGGGCTTGCTGGAAAGAAGCAGCATCTTAGGGGCCCCGGTGGCCGGGCTCGGTGCGCCTGCCACCACCACCATGGTCAGAGACGGTCTACGCGAGTGCGCGCTGCCACCGCCCAGTGAGCCGCCCTCGCCGCGCCCAGGCTTTCTACGGTCGTGGCCCTCCGCGATTGGCCAGCTTCGCGTGACGCGCGGCAGAGCTTGGAGCCCATTGGTTCGGGGGGCCGGGCGGGGGCGGGGCCGGGGCGGTCCTTGTGGCCCCTGCTGTCCCCCGCAGGTGGTCAGGGGCATCTGCAGCGGGGGTTACCGGTGGGACCCCTACAGGGGGCCGGGATCCAGAGCCTCGGGGGGAGCCACAGGCCGGCCGGGGGCGGCCGGGGTGACCCCAGGCTCGCGCGGGAAGGGCCCGGACGAGCCCGAGTTTCCTTAACAAACGATCTTCCCCCTAGGCTGACGCATTTTTACCCGCAATAACGGTGAAATCCCAAAAAGACTGACGAATTTTTACCGAGGCTAAAAGATTTTTACTTTAGCCTGACACAATTTTATTTCTTGCGCCACCTGAGGCCCGAGTGCAGCGGAAGCTCGAGAGAGAGCTTGAATCGGGGTGGGTTAGAAACAAGCCTGGAAAGAAATTCCTCGAAATAAGAGTCCTTAGTAAACGAGATCGCGCGTTTTAAAACTAAGTTTAGCACATAAACCGAAAAACCAAACCCCTTGTGGTGGAGTGATTACGACTCATAACAACCCTATAGGACAGAGTAGAGCTGCGCCACAGGGTTTCCAAGAAGCGGCTCGTGGATTCAAACTGTCAACCTTTTGGTTAGCAGCCATAGCTCTTTAGCCACTGCACCACCAGGGCTCCAAGTTTAGCACATACCGGTTTCCGTCGAGTGGATCTCGACTCATAGCGAGCGCGTAGGACAGGGCAGAACTGCCCCATAGGGTTTCCAAGGAGCGCTTGCTGGATTTGAACGCCGATGTTTTGGTTAGCAGTTGTAGCTCTTACCCACTGCACCACCAGTTTAGCACATAGTGAGGGTTTAATAAGGATAGGTGTTATTCTATCCGGGTGGTGGGAATCCATGTAATTCAATTTTTCTTTGCATTTCTAAACTTCCTACTACGAGAGTATTTTAAGCAAAATCCACGTGTGAAAATGGGGAAGAGGGGTTACCCTCAGTCCTGTTGCCCGCTGCCCGGGAGATTCGAGGCTCCTGCCTGACAGTTACCGCTCAATGAGGGGTCCGCGCTTGTGAAAGAGAGGCAGTGAAGACGCAGCAAGACAGCAATTTAGACACAAGAATATTAAACATGGAGAAACTCTGGAAAACATGCCAAATATGCATGTTCACTTTCTTGAAGCAACTTGCGAAATGTTAAGTTCCCTAGAATTACACAGAGCAATACTTTGTTTAGCAGGGAGTTATTGCTTCCTTGTTTGTTGTAGGCACTAGGGACGCACAGTAGTAAGACTCCATAGCTGATAGTTGGAAGATATGTAAAAGGTGAGATGTTAAGACAGCAGCGTTCTAGATAACTCTCTGGTGTTATTAATCAAGTTAGGTGAAGGAGCCCTGGTGGCAAAGCGATTAAGAGCTTGGCCTGTAACCGAAAGGTTGGCGATTCAAACCCACCAGCCCCTCCATGGGAGAACGATGTGGCAGTCTGCTTCCATAAGGATTACAGCCTTGGAAACCCTATGGGGCAGTTCTTCTCTGTCCTATAGGGTCACTGTGAGTCGGAATCCATGGTTTTCTGGTTTGTTTGTTTATTAAGTAAGATTAGCTCTTCAGTTGTATTTTAGTAGGGTGGGAACAGGATGGGAAGAAGGAACTAAAGCAATTGAGTTTCTTGGTATCCAGACCCTTTAAAGGGACAGAGTTTCTGTTATTCCCAGGACCAGGCAATGAGTGTCCTAACATGTATTTTCTTCCTGGATGTTGGCAGAGGGAAATCAGCAACTATTTATTTAAGCTGGGCTGGCCCAGCTCAGGCTGTCCTGAGCACACACTGTTTCTGTGGGCTGGAAAAGGGAGTGGGAATTCCAGCAGGACAAACAAGCCAGCCTCCATTTTAACTTTCACCAATCTTGAGCTGCCTGGTTCCTAACATACCTCCAGATGTCAGAGGGCTCACTCCTGGCTTCTCGGACTCTTGGGAGAAGCCTTTGTGCCTTCTGTTTGAGACTTCCATATTTATATTAAAGGACCTTGAAAAACTACAAGAGGCTCGGAGAAAAGTCATGCAATTATGTCATGCAACCTTTCATTTATTAAGTTCACATTTATTAACCCCAAGATAATTTCTGGCACTGTTTAAAAAACCCAGGGAAACTAAAAACAAAAAAAGGTCAAGAGTTTAGGCAAAAAAAAAAAAAGAGAGAGAAGAAGAAGAGAGAAAATGCACAAGGCCCCTATTAGTCCAGCAGGGTATAAATGAGGAACCGTGTGAAGGCACAAGATCCTGGGACAGAGGAGAAAGTCGAATGCTTGCATTTTGGTCTTGGTTGATGGAGAAGTGGAATGTTGAAATTGACTCCCCTAGCTTTGTGCCCAACGCTTTTATTTTTTGACCAACATTTTAAATCATACTAAAAAAAAAAGCCCAAAAAACAGTAATTTGACCTAGTGCAGATCACTTGTCCATGAAGTATTGAACACTCCGAGTTCAAACCCTTGAGTGGTTTCATATCCTCTCTGTAAGATGAATCTGATAATTCTTTCAACAGATGCCATTAATATTTTAAAACATTTACTAGGTACCTATGATAAGGGCTATAAAGTATAGAAGATACAAAGTTCTTAGTCTTTGTGAAATACAAGAAGCAGTGATGGGCAAACAAACTAGTGAAACATTGTTAAGTGTAAATAAATGTCAATGTACAAAATAAACAAACAGTAATGATCTGAAACTCAAATTCAGGAACTGGTCTGTTTGATAACAGTAGCCACTAGCCACAAGTGTCTATTGAGCACTTGAAATGGGGCCAGTTCAAAATGAAATGTACTACAACTGTGAAATACACACTGGATTTGAAGATAGTATCAAAAAAAAAAAAAGACTGCAAAATATAGCATTAATACTTTTTATATTGATTATGAAGTAGGAGCTTTGGTGGCACAACAGTTAAGTGCTCAACTACTAACTGAAAGGTTGGCAGGTCAAACTCACCCAGCAGCTCCACAGAAGAAAGACCTGTTGATCTGCTTCTGTGAAGATTATGGCCTAGAAAACCCTATAGGGCAGTTCTACTCTGTCCCATGGGGTTGCTAGAGTCGAAAATCAACTTGTCAGCACCCAACGACAACAACATATTGATTGTAAGTTAAAATGAGAATGTTTTGGGTCGGTTGGGTTAAACTATCTTATTAAAATTAATTTCACTTATTTCTTTTTTTTGGAGACCTGGTGGCCCAGTGGTTAAGTGTTCAGCTGGTAACCAAAAGATCAGCAGTTCGAATCTACCAGCCACTCCTTGGAAACTCTATGGAGCAGTTCTATTCCGTCCTACAGGGACACTATGAGTCGGAATCGACGTGACCGCAAAAAGTTCACTAGAATGTGAAAAATTACCTACGTGGCTTGCATTATATTTCTACTGGGAAGCACTGATCTATGTGCGAGATGGCACAGGGAAAGAGGAGCAAAGGAAGGGAAGTAAAATCATGCTAGATTTCCTGCCTTTTTGAAGCAGGGTATGCAGAGGGTAGTTCTGCTTTACACATGTGAGGTCGCCATGACTCAGAATTGACTTGATGACAATTTTTTTTTTTTACACATAATGATTAACCCTAGACATTATTAAAATATATAAGTGAGTTAATAATGATTTTAGGACAGGGGTACCTGTATCCCTCGAGGTGCACAGTGACTTTCCAAGTCAAATGTGGATACATGGATAAAGTCTTTTCCCAAATCCATGTGCCTGAGAACATGCCTCTGAAGCAGATTCTTTTTCCCATCTCTCTTTTCATAGTTGCTATTCTAATACTCTACAAAGGAGAGATCCTTCTCTCCCCCATACCTGTTGTCTTTGTGATACATAGGGTTTTCATTGGCTCATTTTTTCAGAAGTAGCTTGCCAGGCCTTTCTTCCTAGTCTGTCTTAATCTGGAGGCTTTGCTGAAACCTGTTCAGTATCATGGAAGCATGCAAGCCTCCACTGACAGATGGCGGTGGCTGCACTTAAGGTGCATTGTTCAGTAATCGAATCTGTGTCTCCCACATGGAAGGTGCGAATTCTACCGCTGTCCCACCACTGCCCACCCCCATGCCTAGTCTTCCAAAAATGCATTGTCCTGGGGTAGACAAACCTCTGGAGCACCAAACAAATAGACCTGTTTAGCTATTAGAGATGAAATTTAGAAAGGGAAATGACCCTCATCACTGAGTATCAAATCCCTTTCCAACTCCAGTGGTTCTAATTCTTTACTTTCAATAAAATTGATGGAAGACAAAATTCAATTGTCAGCTGAGAGTTTAATAAAAATAATTTTTGATGATAGATCACTGTGTGACTTGACTTCTAACTTGAAAGGTATTAAAGGGCTGGCAGAGGGACATCAGCAATTATTTATTTAATCTGGGCTGGCCCATCTCTGACGGTTCTGAGCACACATTGTTACTGTGGGTTGAAAAAGGGGGCGGGAGTTCCTCTTTTCCCATCTGCTTGGTTATACGAACCGAGTTTCTGGGAACTTACTTTAAAAAAAAGAATAAAATTGATGCCTAACAATAAGTGCTATTCATCCATTGATACATGAATCCAGAGATACAATTCCAATATCAATTTACTTTGTATGTATAATAATTATTTATCAAATTTGGAATATGTATGTATTGCTCTGATAAATTTTATAAAATTTTAGATGTTGTGATAGCTCAATGTGGAATAATTTTTTATGGTAAGAAGAAAATTTAAAAATATTTATAGACTCTTTTTGCGGAGTAGCCTATTAGGTAATCAATAATAGACTTTCAAGGATAAAACTATATTATTGGGATAAACGTCTGTTGGGGATATAGAATGGAAATACAACTTCAAAGAGAAAGGGGCATAATTGAAAATATCTGATTCTTAAAAAAGAACTTGTTGGTATATCTTTTAACTATTGATTTTGTTATAGTTTCAGATTTACTGAAAAGATACAAAAATAGTATAGAGCTCCTGCATACTCTTCACCTAGTCCTCCAATTAACAAATAACATTTTACCATGTTTGCCTTATTATTCTCTCTCTATATATATTTATATGTATGTGCATGTGATATTATACATATAAATTCTCAGTGTTTTCCTGAGCCATTTCTGAATAACTTGCAGATACAATGCCCCATCACCCCTAAATACTTCAGTGTATATTTCCTAGAAACAAGGCACATTCTCCCTCGTAACTGGAGTACTACCATCAAAATCAGGAAGTTAGCATTATTCAATATCACTATCTGCTCCGCAGACTCCATTCAAATTTCTCTAATTGTCCTAAAAATGTCCTTAATGGCCCAGTCCACAAAAAAACATTGTGTCTTTCAATCTGGAACAGTTCCTTGGTCTTTTTTGATCTTGACAGTTTTTAAAAGTACAGGTCAATTACTCTGTAGAGTGGCCCTCAGTTTGGGTTTGTCTGATGTTACCTCATGATTTATGTGTTTTGGGCAGTAATATCACAGAAGTGATGCTATACTCTCCTCAGTGCATTGGATCAGGAGGCATATGATGTCAATTTGTCCCATAGCTAATAATATCAACTTTTCCAGTTCATTCAGTGGTATCTGTCTCCCTTATAAAGTTAAGTAGTAAGTATTGTACTTATTAATAATAAGCATTTTGTGGAAAGATATTTTGAGATATGTAACTATCCAGTTCCTCATCAGATTTTCACCTACCAATTTTGGCACCTATTGATGATTCTTGCCTGAATTATTATTGCTACTTTGTTATTGTTAGTTGCTCTTGAGTCGGTTCTGACTCATGGTGACCCCATGTGTGTCAAAGTAAAACTGTGCTCCATAGGGTTTTCAAGGCTGTGACCTTTTGGAAGCAGATAGCCATGCCTGTCTTCCAAGGCACCTCTAGGTGAGTTCAAACTGCCAACATTTCAGCTATTAACCAAGCACTTAACTATTTGTGCCACCCAGGGACTCCAATTATTACTATAATTGTTTTCATATAGTGATTTTCTGATTCCAGCATTCTTTCTACATTTATTCCTTGGAATTCTACTCTAAGGTAGAACTCTCCCTTCTTGTTTATTTTTTCATTCATCATTATTAAGCCATGAAGTCCTATTTTACTCAGTGGTTTAAAATCTATTACTACAATATGTATTTTGATTCTCAAGCTATCTCATTCTTGGCCATTGGGAGTCCCTTCAAGCTGGCTCCTGTGTCTGTTTTGACATGTCCTCCTAATTCTTTGAGCACATCCTTATTTTTTGGTACAGTAAGATATTCCAAGTTCATCTGTTCTTTCTTAGCTCCAGCCCTGGAACTGACCATTTCTCCAAGGAGCTCTAGCTTCTTTTAGTGGAGAGTAGAACTTAGAAACAAAGCTCTGGACACTAGGTGTGCTCATTGCTACTGGGGTGTCATTGCTTCTAGGTTTTCTCAATGAATGAGACTAGGAAATACATGTCTGTGTATGTATATGTATGTATAAGTATATAGTCAAATATATAGAAAGGTATAGAGATAGATATAGATGTGTGTACATCTGTATCTATTTCTTTATTGGCCTATCTGTATGTATTAAAAACTTGTAAGTTCACACCAGTAACTCCAATTCCAACCTAACACCAAAGGTTCTATTCTAATATTCCTTCTTTTCATAATTTTAGCTCTGTTGTCTCACAATGAGAAAACAAGCTTCCATTAACCTCAATGTACTTACTTATTTGCTAAATTCTCATATATATAAATATATATAACCAATCTACTAGCTATGGCTGGTTGACTTCTCAGCCCCAGGATACATCAACTCGTACTTCCAGCCAGCCATTCTAGGCCAAATCCTTGGCCCATATTTTACAATGTATAGTGATGGATAGCAAATAACTATGGTATTTGGATTCCATTGAACATATTTAAAAGAGTGATGTAATCGTTTTTTTTTTAATGTCAATACTTCCAGTTAAATCAGAAATAGCATCCTTTGCAACTGTTTAAGTTTATGATGCAAAATTTTAGATGTCAAGTTTAAAATGTATGAGGGGTATATTGTTGTCAGCTGCCATCAAGTCAGCCCCCTACTCATGGCGACCTCACACACAACAGAATCGAACCATTGTGATTCATAGGGTTTTCGTTGGCTGATTTTTTTGAAGGAGATTGCCAGGCCTTTCTTCCCTGAGAGGTATATAGTTTTACTAAATTATTTTAGGGGCCATGTGCACAAAAAGGCTTCAAGACCACTGTAGTAGAATCAAATCAAAGAATTAGGAGAGCAAGAGAAAGAGAGAGAGAAGCACTTGATCAAGGGGAAAACACAAAAACATAGTCAATAGAAAACATGAAATAACATAGTGGAAATAAGTTCAAACATAACAAAAATAAAAAATAAATGTTATGTGTTCTCTTCTCTTCTGAAAAGAGAAAGGCTCTGACTGCGTGAAAAATTCAAAATCCAGGTATATACTGTTTACAGGTAATACACCTAAAGCAAAACAGTAGAAGAATGGAAAACGGCTTACCTGGCAAATGTTTACAGATATAAAGCATATGTAGCAATATTAATATTAGACAAAAGAGAATATAAAGCAAAAAGCATTAAAAGACTAAACAGAGTGAAAATCAATCTCCCAGCTAATATTGACCAAAGAATAGCAAGTCCTAGAAGAATACATCTAATAAGTTCTCATTTATCTAAAGTTGAAAAGGCAAAATTCAAGAATATATTTATTAAGAATATTCAGAGTAAGTATACTGAAAACAAGGGAAAGATTATCACCACTATCAGGATACCTCTAGAGGATGAGATTGGGATTGGCAAGAGGCTTACAGGTGGCTCTGAATTCCCGGAAATAGTCTATTTCATACTTTAAAGAAGGTGAATAGACATTGCTTTGCTTTATTTTTACTGTTCAAATTGTTCACATGTATCTTACATAGTCTTTTCTATGTATTCTATATGGCACAATAAAGCAAAATTTAAAATAAAAAGGCATTAAAAAGGATAAAGAAGAGTGTTTCATACTGATTTAAAGAGACAAGTTATTAGCTATGAATCTTTACGTCCATAGTTACATAATATTGAAAAGTATAAAGACCGAAAATAAATGATGAAAATGACTGATCTGCAATCATAATGGAAGATAAATACACCTCTCTCAGAATCAAAGATGTAGCAGACAAAAAGATTCGAATAGTATGATTAACAATCTTTTTTTTAAATTGTGCTTTAGATGAAGGTTTACAGAACAAACTAGCATCTCATGAAACAATTAGTACATATATTGTTTTATGACATTGGTTAACAACCCCATGACATATCAGTACTCTCCCTTCTTGACCTTGGGTTCCCCTATTACCAGCTTTCTTGTCCTCTCCTGCCTTCTAGTCCTTGCCCCTGGGCTGGTGTGCGACTTTAGTCTTGTTTTGTCCTATGAGCCTGTCTAATCTTTGACTAAAAGGTGAACCTCTGGAGTGACTGCATCACTGAGCTAAAAGGGTGTCTGGGGGCCATACTCTTGGGGTTTCTCCAGTCTCTGTTAGATAGGTAAGTGTGGTCTTTTTTTGTGAGTTAGAATTTTGTTCTACATTTTTCTCCAGCTCTGTCCAGGACTTTCTATCGTGATCCCTGTCAGAGCAGTTAGTGGTGGTAGCCAGGCACCATCTAGTTGTATTGGACTCAGTCTGGTGGAGGCGATGGTGGTTGTGGTCTATTAGGTCTTTAGACTAATCTTTCCTTTGTGTCTTTAATTTTCTTCATATTCCCTTGCTCCTGAAGAGTGAGACCAGTAGAGTATCTTAGGTTGTCGCTCACAGACTTTTAAGACCCCAGACACTACTCAACAAAGTAGAATGTACAACTTCTTCTTTATAAACTGTTATGCCAATTGAGCTAGATGTTCCCTGAGACCATGGTCCCCACAGCCCTCAGCCCAGCAATTCAATCCCTCAGGGAGTTTGGATGTGTCCATGGAGCTTCCATGACCTTTCCTTGAACAAGTTATGCTGGCTTCCCCAGTACTGTGTACTGTCTTGCCCTTCACCAAAGTTACCACTTACCTATTGTCTATTTAGTGTTTTTCCACCCCCACTCCTTCCCTCCCTTGTAACCATCAAAGATTGTTTCTTTTTGTCTGTAAACATTTTCATGAGTTTTTATAGTAGTGGTCTCATAGAATATATGCCCTTTTGTGATTGACTTTTTTCACTCAGCATAATGCCCTCCAGATTCATCCATGTTGTGAGATGTTTCGCAGATTCATCATGGTTCTTTATTGTTTGTAGTATTCCATTGTGTGTATGTACCATAGTTCGTTTATCCATTGATCTGTTGATGGACATCTAGGTTGTTTCCATCTTTTTGCTATTGTGAACAATGCTGCAATGAACATGGGTCTATTCGTGTGATGGCTCTTATTTCCCTAGGATATATTCCAAGGAGTGGGATTGCTGGATCATATGGTGTTTCTATTTCTGGCTTTCTAAGGAAGTGCCAATATCATTTTCCAAAATGGTTGTACCATTTTGCATTCCCACCAGCAGTGCATAAGAGTTCCAATCTCCCCACAGCCTCTCCTGCATTTGTTATTTTCTTTTTTTTTTTGATTCGTGCCAGTAATGCTGGGGTGAGATGGTATCTCACTGGTTTTGATTTGCATTTCTCTAATGTCTAGTGATAGCGAGCATTTCCTCATGTATCTGTTAGCCGCTTGAATGTCTTCTTTGGTGAAGTGACTGTTCATTTCCTTTGTCCATTTTTTGATTGGTTTATTTATCTTTTTGTTGTAGAGGTGTTGGATTTTCCTGTAGATTTTAGAGATTAGGCCTTTGTTGGATTCGTAATAGCCAAAAAATTTTTCCCAGTCTGTAGGTTCTCTTTTTACCCTTTTGGTGAAGTCTTTTGATGGTTTAATTTTTAGAAGATCCCAGTTATCTAGCTTATCTTCTGGAGTTTGTCTATTGTTTGTTATGGTTTGTATCCTGTTAATGCCATGTATTAGGATCTCCAGCATTGGTCCTATTTTTTCATCTACGGTCTTTATACTTTTTGGTTTTATATTTAGGCCTTTTAGGCCTTTGATCCTTTTTTTTTTTTTTTTTTAGGACAGGGCAATGTTTTATTCACCATGAGTCACCATGAGTTGAAGCTGACTCAGCAGCAACTAATAACAACAACAATAACAATTTGTTTACATTTTAAATTCAAGTATGCATGCCTGAAAACTCCTCAGTATTACTGCCATTGAGTCGATTCCGACTTACAGACCCCTTTTTTTCCTAGTGGGTTCTGGCCAACTCAATGAAATCAGTACATCACATAATTACATGTTCACATTGTTTCACCTGCCCCTCAAACCAGTCAATCCTGCTGCTGGGAGAAAACCATGGACTGAAACACGAGAGCGACAAGCAGCCTGTTGCTTGGTGGCTCCCCATTCTTCCAGCTCCACTCAGGAATGCTGGACCTGCTCACAGGAGGATCAGCCAAACAAACTATTGCCTGCATTTTCTAGGCCAGGAGGCAGGTTACATCTCACATC
This sequence comes from Dugong dugon, assembly GCA_030035585.1. NCBI lineage: Eukaryota > Metazoa > Chordata > Mammalia > Sirenia > Dugongidae > Dugong > Dugong dugon. Next base: position 24,129,081 of record CM057476.1, on the reverse strand, counting down.
TGGTAACAAGACAATGCCATAGGTTCTAATCTCAGACCCCTTGAATCCAAAACTCATTCCTCTCCCACTGGTTTGCCCTAACACTGGTCCATACATCAGTTAACAAAGCCTCTGACACATAATCAGCATTTAGTAGATGTCACTTTTTGCATTGTATTTTTTTAATTGTACTTCAGATGAAGGTTTACAGAACAAATAGTTTCTCATGAAACAGTAGTACACGTATTGTTTTATGACATTGGTTAACAACCACGACATGTCAACCCTCTCCCTTCTCGACCTTTTTTTTTTTTTTGGTGAAAATATACATAGCCAAAGATACACCATTTAAAAAATTTCTACATGCACAGTTCAGTGACATCGACTACGCTCTACCAATTGTGCTGCTATTCTCATGTTAGGTGAAGGCTTACAGAACAAAATAGTTTCTCATTAAACAGTACACATGTTGCCCTATGACAATGGTTAACAACCTCAACACTATCCTTACTCAACCTTGGGTTCCCCATCATGAGCTTTCCTGTCCCCTTCTGCCTTCTAGCTCTTGTCCCTGGACTGCTATGCCTCATTAGTCCCATTTGGTTTTATGGAGCTGTCCACTCCCTGGCTGAACGGTGAACCTCGGAAGTGACTTCACCACTGAGCTAAAAGGGTGTCTGGGAGCCATACTCTTGGGGTTTCTCCAGTCTCCTTTAGGCCAGTAAATCTGGTCTTTTTCCTGTGAGTTAGAATTTTGTTCTACATCCTTCTCCAGCTCTGTCCAGAACCCTCTGTTGTGATCCCGATCAGAGCAGTCAGTGGTGGTAGCTGGACACCATCTAGCTGTACTGGACTCAGTCTGGCGGAGGCCTTGGTAGCTGTGGTCCGTTAGTCCTTCGGATTAATCTTTTCCTTGTTTCCTGTTTTCTTTATTCTCCCTTGCTGCCGAGGGGATAAGACCAGTGGAGTATCTTAGATGGCTGCTTACAGGCTTTTAAGACCCCAGACGCTACTCACCAAGGTAGAATGTAGAACATTGTCTTTATAAACTGTGTTATGCCAACTGAGCTAGATGTTCCCTGAGACCATGGGCCCCACAGCCCTCCGCCCAGCAATTCAGTCCCTCAGGGAGTTTGGATGTGTCTATGGAGCTTCCAAGACCTTTCCTTGTACAAGTTGTGCTGGTTTCCCCAGTATTGTGTACTGTCTTACCCTTCACCCAAGATACCACTTATCTATTGCCTATTTAGTATTCTCCCCCCACCCCTCCCATCCCTGGTAACCAACAAAGATTGTTACATTTTGTGTGTGAACTTTTTCATGGGTTTTTACAATAGAGGTCTCATACAATATTTGTCCTTTTGTGATTAACTTATTTCACTCAGCATAATGTCCTCCATGTTATAAGATGCTTCACAGATTCATCGTTGTTCTTTCTCGTTGCATATACTCCTTGTGTGTGTGTACCATAGTTTGTTTATCCATTCATCTGTTGATGGGCATCTAGGTTGTTCCCAACTTTTTGCTATTGTGAGCAATGCTGCCATGAACCTAGGTGTGCATATGTCTGTTTCTTTGATCCATTTGGAATTACTTTTTTGTATGGTGTGAGGTATGGGTCCTGTTCATTTTTTTCTTTTTCAGATGGACATCCAGTTTTGCCAGCACCATTTGTTAAAAAGACTATCTTTTCCCCATTTGATGGACTTTGGGCCTTTCTTGAAGATCAGGTGACCATAGGTGGATAGTTTACATCTGGGTTCTTGATTTTGTTCCATTGGTCAATGTATCTGCCGTTGTACCAGTACCAGGCTGTTTGGACTACCGTAGCTGTACAGTAGGTTTTGAGGTCAGGTAGTGTGAGTCCTCCTACTTTATTCTTCTTCAATAATGCTTTACTTACGTGGGACCTCTTCCCTTTCCATATAAAGTTAATGATTGTTTTCCCCATTTTATTGAAGAATGCTGTTGGTATTTGGATTGGGATTGCATTGTATTTGTAGATTGCTTTGGGTAGAATTGCCATTTTCACAGTGTTGAGTCTACCTATCCAGGAGCATGTTTGTTTTTCCATTTATGTAGATCTCTTTTGGTTTCTTGCAGTAGTGTTTTGTAGTTTTCTTTGTATAGGTCTTTTACATCCTTGGTTAGATTTATTCCTAACTATTTTTTTTTTTTTAAAGGATACTGGAAATGGTGTTGTTTTCCTGATTTCCTTTTCAAAGTTCTCTTTATTGGTGTATAGGAATCCAGCTGATTTTTGTATGTTTATCTTGTATCCTGCTACTCTGCTGAATCTTTCTATTAGTTCCAGTAGTTTTCTCGTGGAGTCTTTTGGGTTTTCTATATATAGTATCATATCATCTGCAAATAGTGACAATTGTATTTCCTCATTACCTGTTTGGATGTCTTTTATTTCTTTTTCTTGCCTTTGTGCTCTAGCTAGGACTTCCAGCACAATGTTAAATAGGAGTGGTGATAAAGGGCATCTTTGTCTTGTTCCTGTTCTCAAGGGGAATGTTTTCAGCCTCTCTCTATTAAGAATGATGTTGGCTGTTGGTTCTGTATAGATGCCCATTATTAGGTTGAGGAATTTCCCTTCTATACCTATTTTATTGAGAGTTTTTATCAGGAATGGGTGTTGACCTTGTTGAATGCCTTTTCTGCGTTGATTGAGATGATCATGTGATTCTTTTATTTATATTGTGGATTACATTGATTTTCTAATGTTGAACCATCCTTGCATACCTTGTATGAATCCTACTTGGTTGTGGTGTATTATTTTTTTGATATAATGCTGAATTCTATTGGCTAGAATTTTGTTGATAATTTTTGCATCTATATTCATGAGACATATTGGCCTGTAATTTTCTTTTTTCATGGTGTCTTTGCCTGGTTTTGGTATCAGGGTTATTCTGGATTCATAGAATGAATTCAGAAGTATCCCTTCCTTTTCTATGTCCTGAAATAGTTTCAATAGTACTAGAGTAAGCTGTTCTCTGAATGTTTGGTACAATTCTTCAGTGAAGCCATCTGGGCCAGGGCTTTTTTTTTAAATTACCTTTTCAATCTCTTCCCTTGTCATATGTCTTCAGATTTTCAATATCAATTTGTGATAGTATGGGTAGGTTGTGTGTTTCCAGAAATTTGTCCATTTCCTCTAGATTTTCAAATGTGTTGGAGTATAGTTCTTCATAATACTCTGTTATGATCCTTTTTATTTCAGTTGGGTCTGTTGTAATATCCCCCATTTCATTTCTTATTTGGCTTATTTGCATCCTCTCCTGTTTTTCTTTTGTCAATTTGGCTAAAGGTTTGTTGATTTTGTTGATGCTTTCGAAGAACCCACTTTTGGTTTTGTTGATTCTTCCTATTGTTTTTCTATTCTCTATTTCATTTATTTCTGCTCTGATCTTTATTATTTCTTTTCTTCTTCTGGATGAGGGCTTTTTTTTTTTTTTTTTTTTTTTGCTGTTCTCTATCTATTTGTTTGAGTTGGGTAGCTAATGTTTTGATTTTGTCATTTTCTTCTTTTTGATGTGTGCATCTGTTGCTATAAATTGACCTCTGAACACTGCCTTTGCTGTATCCAAAAGGTTTGGTATGATGTGTTTCCATTCTCATTTGATTCTAGGAATTTTTTTGATTCCATCTTTGATTTTTGCTATTACCTAGTGGTTTTTAAGTGGGGTGTTATTCAGTTTCCATGTAATTGATTTTTTTTCCTTGCTCTTCCTGTTGTTAATTTCCACTTTGATGACCTTGTGATCAGAGAAGATACTTTGTATCATCTCAATGTTTTGGCTTTTGTTGAGGGTTGCTCTGTGTTTTAAGATGTTGTCTATTCTGGAGAATGTTCCATGTGGGTTGAAAAAGAATATGCACTTTGCAGCTGTTGGGTGGAGTGTTCTATATGAGTCCAGGTTGGCTGACTGGCCTTTAGATCTTCTGTATCTTTGCTGAGTTTCTTTCTGAACGGTCTGTCCTTTACCGAGAGTGGTGTGTTGAAGTCTCCTACTATTATGGTTGAACTGTCAATTTCTCTTTTCAGTGCTGTTAAAGTTTGTTTCATGTATTTTGGAGCCCTGTCATTGGGTGCGTAGATATTTATTATGGTTACATCTTCATGATGGATAGTCCCTTTAATCATGATATAGTGCGCTTCTGTCACGGATTGAATTATGTCCTCCCCGCCTCCAAAAAAAAATATCAACTTGGTTAGGCCATGATTCCCAGTAATGTGTAGTTCTCCTCCATTTTGTGATTGTAATTTTATGTTAAAGAGGATTAGGACGGGATTGTAACACCCTTACTAAGGTCACATCCCTGATGCAATGTAAAGGGAGTTTTCTTAGGGTGTGGCCTACACCATCTTTTATCTTACAAGATATAAAAGGAAAGGGAAGCAAGCAGAGAGTTGGGGACCTCATACCACCAAAAAAGAAGCACCGGGAGCAGAGCATGTCCTTTGGACCCGGGGTCCCTGTGCCTGAGAAGCTGCTAGACCAAGGGAAGATTGATGACACGTACCTTCCTCCAGAGCCAACAGAGAAAGCCTTCCCCTGGAGCTGATGCCCTGAATTTGGACTTCTAGCCTACTAGACTGTGAGGGAATAAATTTCTCTGTTGAAGCCATCCACTTGTGGTATTTCTGTTAGAGCAGCAGTAGATGACTAAGACACTTTCTTTGTCTTTTATGGTGGATTTTGTTTTAAAGTCTGTTTTATCTGAGATTAGTATTGCCACTACTGCTCTTTTTTGGTGGCTGTTTGCTTGATACGTTTTTTTCCACCTTTTGATTTTTTATAAATTTATGTCTTTGTTTCTAAGATGTGTCTCTTGTAGATAGCATATTGATGGATCCTGTTTTTTAATCCATTCTGTCACTCTCTGTCTCCTTATGGGTGCATTTAGGCCATTTACATTCAGTGTAATTATTAATAGCTGTTGAGTTTATTGCTGTCATTTTGTAGTGCTTTGTTTTTTGTTCCTCTTACTCTCCTGTACTGAATTCCTTTTTTTTTTTTTTTTGTGGATTTTTTCCATTTCTTTTGTTTCTGTAGATTTTGTTTTTACTGAGACTTTGTTTTTCTTCTTTCTTTTGATTAGTAGGTTTGTTAACTTACTTTGTAGTTACCATGAAATTTACCCTTATCTTCCTAGGTTTGAACCAGTTTATTATTCCTTGATATCACCTTGCCTTCCTCTCCATTAGGAAGTTCTATACCTACACCATTTATTCCCTCTTCTATTGTTCTGACCTTGTTGTCATTTACAGATTAACCTTTCTGGTTCCCTGTTGTAAATCTTTTGGTTTTGAGTACTCCTTGAGAGTTCATTTCCTAGATTGGTATCTGGCTGGTACAATCTATTAAAGGACCCCCTTTAATAATTCTTGTAAATTTGGTTTGGCTTTTACATATTCCCTTAATTTCTGTTTATTTGGAAATGTCCTAATTTCATCATCATATTTGAATGAGAGTTTTGCAGCATGTATTATTCTTGATTGGCATTTTTTTCAAGGTTTTATATATATCATCCCATTGCCTTCTTGTCTGCATGGTTTCTGCAAAGTAATCAGAGCTTAGTTTTATTGTTTCCCCTCTGTATATGACTTTTTGTTTTTCTCGAGCTGCTCTCAGGATTCTTTATTTGTCTTTGGTTTTAGCAAGCGAGATTACTCTATGCGTTGGTGATTTTCTTTTGAGGTCTATCCTATATGGGGTTCTTTGAGCTTCTTGGATGGTCAGCTTTTCATCTTTCATGATATTAGGGAAGTTTTCTGTCAGCAATTCTCCAATGGTCCTCTCTATATTTTCTGTTTTCTCCCCCTGTTCTGGAACTCCGATCACTCAAAAATTTTGCTTTTGATTGTATCCCACGTAAGTCTCAGAATTTCTTCATTTTTCTTTGTTCTTTTTTCTGATTTTTCCTCAGAGTTGTATCCAAGTGTTTGTGTACAATTTTGCTGATCCTGTCTTCCATTGTTTCAAACCCGCTCCTCAGCACTTCTATGACACTGTCCATTTCTGAAATCTTGTTGTTTATCTTTTGGATTTCTAATTGTTGTCTTTATATGATTTCTAGTTGTAAATTTATTTTGGCATTTTGTTCTTGTATTATTTTCCCGAATTCTTCCATTTTTTTGGTCTGTATTTTCCATGAACTTGTCTGCCTTTTCTATGAATTTGTATATTTTTTTCTTCATTTTTGTCTGCTTTTTGCCTCAACTCTTGGATAGTTCTGAATATTAGAGATTTGAATTCCCTATCAGGTAGTTCTACTGCCTTTTCTTCTACTGGAAAATTGTCTGGTATTTTATTTTGGACGCCTACGGGAACTATCCTGTCCTTTTTTTTTTTTTAACATGTTTTAATATTGTCTGCTCTCTATGGGACATTCAGTAATTATTTTCTTCATTTATTGATTTTAGATTTGTTTGTTTCATCCTGCTTTTTTGTTTTGTTTGTTTATGTCTGAGTAGGCGGCTGTGCGTTCTTTGTTGTTTGCTCATCTGTGGACAGGATAGTTTTCACTTCCTTGTCCAGTGGGCAGTGCCAGTCACTCAGCTATGGTGCAGCAGGGCAGGTCCAGCTGAAGAGGAGGGGCTGGGATGTGTTGTTTGTGGCACATACTGGGGCCGACAAGGTGAGCTGAAGATCAGTGCAGGGCAGGTTCTTGTAGGCTGTGCCTGTGCTGCTTGGGGATGCAGTGTTCAGCAGACAGTGCAGCTAGGCAGGAGGGAGTGTGAGGGTGAGGTTGTGATGTGTGGAGCTAGGCTGGGTATGGGAAAGAAGAGAGAGAGGAGAAACAGGAGTCAAAAAAAAAAAAGTGCTGAGGGAGACTGCCATTGGAGTGGAGAGACAAGAAAACCAAGAAATAAATAAAAAATAAAACAAAATAAATAAATAAAAATTAAGAAAAAAATCCTCCCAGGGATCCCACCGATGTGGCTGTGAAGACCAGGGACGCAGCTTCTAAGCCATGCAGTACAGCCCGGCTAGAAGGGATGGAGATGATGCACAGTGCCAGGTATTCAGGAGACAGGAAAAGAAGGTAAGTAGAAGAGACAAGAAACTGAGAAATGAAGAAAAATAAAAAGGAAAAAAGAAAGAGAAAACAAACAAAAAGAAAAAAGAAGAAAAAAAAGCCCGCAGCGATCCCACCAGCCTGGAGGTGAGGACTGGGGAAGCAGTTCCCCAGCCAAGCAGTGCTTCACAGCCTGTCAAGAAGAAGCAAAGATGGCTCACAGAGTCAGGTGTTCGAGAGAAAGTAGGGGGAGGAGGTAAGAGGCAGGGAGGAAACCAAAAGAGGCTGAAAAAAGAAACACCAGCAACAAAGAAATGGCAGTGAAGAAGCCACCTGGTGTGGGGGTGGGGGAGGCGAATCCTCAAGGCATAGAACCAGTACCTCCCTTGCCACAATCTCAGCCTGCTGTCAGATTGGCCCACTGGGAAGCGGTGAATCAGGCCACTGGGAAGTTATGGATTGGCCAGCTAGCAAGTGGCGAAGGTTGAGCAGAGGGAGGCAGGGTGGGCGGTAGGCAAGCATGTCTCACTGGTTACCAGGTGCTCTGTCTCCTGCTGAGACCTCTGTGAATCTGCTTTCCTGTATTCCCTGGCTGCCAATCTCTGACAGGAGTCCAAGATGGTGGATCCGTGCCGCTTTAGCTGAAAGGGGACCTCCACTCGTAACTCTCCTCACTCTCTGTTCTTTGTCAGTTTCTTATTCCGTCTGGTGCTTGGTTAAGTTTTTTATCTCTTCATTTGGCACTTAGAGTTCCAGGACTGATGTTTATCTCTGTTTTACTTAGTTTTTTCCCGTCTTTGATGTGGAGGGACAGCGTGGTGCTTCTGTCTATAGTGCCATGTTGGCTCCGCCTCCCACAATTAACAATCTTAATTGAATTTTCCTCCAATCAAGAACATGTTGTTTTTCCAAATGCAAAAGATTCACATAATCTGATCCCATTTCACTCTTGAAGAGTGAGACTGACCATTGTGTTTCAAGTTTAGAAACTGAACTACTGAATTGTTCCTAATTTTTGGTTTTGTGAATAAAGCTTCTATGAACAGTTGTGTACAAATCTTTTTGTGGACATATATTTTATTTTCTCTTGGGTAAACATCTAGGAGTGGAATTGCTAGGTCATATAGTAGATGTATAGCTCTGCTAGAAATGGCCAGTTTTCCAAAGTGGTTGTACCATTTTGCATTCCCACTAGCAATATACTGCTTTTGTACATTGCTATTGTGGTTGTCGTTTAACTTTCTCATTGTTAACCAACTTTTCATTTGTTTATTGACGTATGTTTACTCCGAATGGATTTCAACAACCTCATTAAAAGCAGAAGTCATGTGTTACACTTCTTTGTGGTTTTCAGGGCTTAATATAGTTTCTGAATACATACTAGGCATTCAATAATATTTGATGAATGATTATTGAATTGTTAGATTGCCTGAAATAAGCTTTAAATGATTGAACATCTTTTAAATTACTTTGGAAGCTTTCTATAGAATACCATTCTCTTGAAATCAGAATTCAACGTAAGGTTGGTCGATTTCATACTCATTACCAAGGCACTGGAATGTGCTCATTTTTAAGGTGCTAAAGAAACATTTCTATTCTACTTTTCTTCCTTATTAACAGAACCCCATTTTGTTCAAGATCCCCAGATAAAAACACTCAGCTCCCAGATTCCCTTGAAGCTAGGGATGGCCATGTACTGCAGATCAGGCCAATGTGTAAGTGAAAGTTGTGTTCACAGAGGCTTCCAGGAAAGTTTGTTAAATGAAGAAGACTCAATCAGGATGACTTTCATTTTTTACCTATCCCTCTTTTTCCCTTTCCCCTTCTTGCCTGGAATGCTGATGGAAGGTCTAAAGCTTGAGTAGGTTGAACAGTCGTTTTGCAAGCATGAGGAAGAAAATCACATGCAGAGGGGAAAGATAGAAGGGGTCTGGGTTCCTGGCGGCATCATGGAATGTCCATCTAGCCCTGATCTAGCCCTAGTCTGCCCACTTTCAGATACCAAATTACATGAGAAATGTAAATCACTGATCTATGTGCATCATGGCAGGTGGGTTCCTATTACATGCTACAAGACACAATCCTCGCTTTTACCCACCACGTTGCCCTAAGTCAGACTTCCCAAAAGCTGTCTTTGTTTTTTTTCATGAATAGGCTACTAGCACTGCTGAAGAGCAAATATGCTTGAGAAGGGCACTTGGAAGTAGGTGGGTCCCAGGGACATAATTCTGTTTTTAATTTTTTTTTATTGTACTTTATATGAAGGTTTACAGAACAAATAGTTTCTCATTAAACAGTCGGTACGCATATTGTTTTATGACATTGGTTAACAACCCCACGACATGTCATCACTCTCCCTTCTCAACCTTGAGGAACTTTTTTTTGGTGAAAATATACATAGCCAAAGTTACACCATTTTGAAAGTTTCTACATGTACAATTCAGTGACATTGATTACATTCTTCCAGTTATGCTGCTATTTTCACTATCCTTTTCCAAATTATTCCATCACCGTTATCTTCAACTCACTGTCCCCTAGGCTTCCCATCAAACCTTTTGAGTTGCTGTTGGCAATTTGATTTCACATAGATAATTCTTTTTTTTTTTTGTACCTTAGATGAAGGTTTGCAGAACAAATAGTTTCTCATTAAACAGTTAGTACACATATTGCCCTGTGACAACAGTTAACAACCCCATGACATGTCAACACTGTCCCTTCTCAAACTTGGGTTCCCTATCACCAGCTTTCCTGTCCCCTCCTGCCTTCTAGTGCTTGTCCCTGGACTTCACCACTGAGCTAACAGGGTGTCTGGGCCAGGGACATAATTTTTATCAGTAGCATTTTCTTCTGATACCAGGAAATGAGATGAGTCATTTAGCATTATAGTATCACTATTTTGTGTATGGGAAAATTGAAGTTCAAAGGGAAGAGATAATCAGCTTAAGGCTACAGATTACTTCTCCGGCTTATCTATCTGTCCCGTACTCCAGATTTACCAGTTTCCTGGAAGGTCCTTTTCTTCTTAGTTTGCCAGTAAATCTCTGTTTATCATTCTAAACCAGAGTTTCTCAACCTTGGCACTATAACATTTTGGGCTGGATCATTGAGTGACAACATTACCAGACCCTGCTTTGCTGCACCAAATCTGAGGTGCAACATGGCAAATCTGCAATGTACTCCCAGGTTGTACCCAATTTCTAGATAGCCAGGAGGTCATTAGAAAAAGGGTACCAATAACTAATACGGATTGCTCCATGAACATCATGTCCTTCCGATCAGTGCCTGAACACACATGAGCACATGGAAAGTAGCTTTTATTACTTACAGTAAGAAGTGGACAGTATATAACAAACAAGCTGTACTCCTGGATCAAAAGCTGTCTGGGCAGAGATGATGACTTTTCTATGTACACCCCAGTTTGTGTCATGGGTGAGAGACTTAAATGGGACAGTTATATGACAGTTATATCTGGCTTCTGGAAACTGTCCCGGTGGAACTCTTCCATGCAAGCCCTCTACCTGGCATTGTGGCTAAGGGACACAAGGGTAGTCTACCTACTGCCGGTCTCCCCCTGGCCAGGCAGGTCCACTTAGTTGGGCTGTAAGCTTAATGCTATCTGTGCTGACTATTAGCACCATAGCTGAGGAGACAAAGAAAACCTCCTCTCCCAGCAATTTTATACCCCCAGCCTACTTGACTAATTGTATCTTTTTGACTCTGCTAGCAAACATCCTAAGAAGCCCTGGTGACAAAGTGGTTAAGTGCTCAGCCTTTAACCAAAAGGTTGACTGTTTGAACCCACCAGCCCCTCCATGGTAGAAAGATGTGGCAGTCTGCTTTTGTAAAGATTACAGCCTTGTTAACCCTATTGCGCAGTTCCACTCTGTGATATAGGGCTGCTATGAGTCAGAATTGATGGCAATGGGGTAAACAAACATCCTACTGCATCATGCCCCCTGACTTCCTGGCGGGGGCAGGGGAGAACGGTATGTTTTAAACCCAGCATTGTATGTTTTTAACCCTGGTAACAAACCTCAGGTCTGGGGTGGGGGTTGTTCTTAGGCCTAAAGACGCCAGCAGGGAGAGGAGGAATGGAGAAAACCATGGCCGCCTGGCTCATTCAGAGGACTGTCTCCTCCCAGTCATTCTTTGTGGCGGGGGGCTGTTATTGATTGAATTGTGCCCCCCCAAAATGTGTGTCAACTTGGCTAGGTCATGATTCCTGGTATTGTGCGATTGTTCACCATTTTGTAATCTGATGTGATTTTTCCTATGTGCTGTAAACCCTACCTCTGTGATGTTAATGAGGCAGGAGTAGAGGCAGTTATGTTAATGAAGCAGGACCCAATCTACAGGATTAGGTTGTATTTTGAGTCAATCTCTTTTGAGATATAAAAGATAGAAGCAAGCAGAGAGGAGGGAATCTCATGCCACCAAGAAAGAGGCGCCAGGAGCAGAGCGTGTCCTTTGGACCCAGGGTCCTTGTGCTGAGAAGCTCCTAGACCAGGGGATGATTGATGACAAGAACCTTCCCCCAGAGCCGACAGAGACAGAAAGCCTTCCCCTGGAGCTGGCACCTTGAATTCAGACTTCTAGCCTCCTAAGCTGTGAGAGAATAAACTTCTGTTTGATAAAGCCATCCACTTGTGGTATTTCTGTTATACTAGCCCTAGATAACTAAGACAGGGGCTGTCCTGTGCACTATAGGATATTTAGCAATATCCTGGGTCTCTCACCCACTAGAAGCCAGTAGCAGCACTGCCTCAGTTGTGACAACCAAAAATGTCTCCAGGCATTGCCAAATGTCACCGAGGGGACAAAATCACCCCCAGTTGAGAACTATTGCTTGAAACTCACCTCAAACATCACTTCTGTCTGCACGTTTTTTCCCATGCAAACCCACACAGACTTCCAGTATGACACTTTCCACACGATGGCACAAGTTCACCCGTCTAGCTCTCCATGCTAGACTGTAAGAGACTGCATCCAATTCATGTTTGTATTCCTCTATTTGTTGACTAAATCAAATTTAAACTGGTCCAGGAAAAAAAATGGGAATAGAATTCAAGAATTCTGGTTCCCTGATGCCATGATGTTGACACTCATCGCAAGACTCATGTGTCCTATGCCTTTGCTCTGTGTCATATTTTGTAGATTTCCATGGTATGATTAACAGGCAGATTGTAGCTCATGGTGTTTTAAACACCAACTAAAATTGAAAAGGAAAGAAAAAAATGTTAAGACAGTCTTTTACATTCTCACAAGGAAAAATGAACGAGTCTCAAATGATCTGGGAAAGAGTGAAGGGCAAGGTTCTATATAATATTTTTGTTTCCCTAATCAAATCAAAGTTTAATCATAATCTTGCAGAAAGTGTTATGTACACTCCTCACCCCTTCTCAGTTTCCACTAATGTTATCATCTTACTGGTAAAAATCAGTTTCCATTGAGTCAATTCCCACTCATGGAGATTCCCTGTGTATATTTGTCAAAACTAAGAAATCAACCTCAATGCATATAGCTTCACTAACCGGTAATCAGTTGCTGTTGAGACAATTCCGACTCATGGCAACCACATGTGTGTCAGGGTAGAACTATGCTCCATAGGCTTTCCAAAGACTGATTTTTCAGAAGTAGATGGCCAGGGCTTTCCTTCAAGGGTACCTCTGGGTAGACTCGAACCTCTAACCTTGGGTTAGCAGTGGAGCATGTTAACTGTTTGAGTCACCCAGGGATTCCAGGGCTTTATTACCCTCTAGAAATGGATGAAGTTGTTTTGGTTTGATAGGCTTTTTGATCTTAGTGCTTCTGTTTAATGTTACTGACACGTTTTTAAAGAAGGATTTTTATGACCCGTTTAAGTAATGTTGAGATGGCGAGTGTGTGGGCAGGAAACCCTCCTGGTCACGTTGATGAACATTTCCTTTGATCCTGCGGCTGCCCACCCTTTTATGGAGAAGAGTTGCAACACTTCCGGAAGTTCACTTGTGTCTATTAGGGTTCTGAGAAATTCAATACTCCTTTGGCTTCTGCAAAACTCTGCAGTTCATTTGCCCAGTAAATTAAACAGGCCCTGACAGGGCACAACAACAAAAGGAAAAGATTCGTTTGAAAAGTGCGAAGATATCACCCATCTCTGTTATTCACTTTGCTTTGACCCAGAGCAGTAAATGGCTCTGCGTTTTGTTTTGTCTTTTTAAAGAAAGCACAAACTCTCCATTGTTGTCCCTATACTTCCTGACAAAGTTCAAAGGCAGCAAGAGAGGCAGGTTTTATCCTGAAAGAAGTTTAAGCACCGCAGGCCTCCTTCATTAGTACTGGGAGAATTAATATCAGTTCACTGGTATTGAATTTTTAAAAATAAACCTTTTATTTTGGCCTAATTTTAAATCTACAGAAAAATTGCAAAGCTAGTGAGAATTCTCATACCCTCTCCGTCCAGCTTTGGGCTCCAGAATGTTATCAGTTTCCAAACAGTGGTATGTATATTTGTCAAAACCAAGAAGCCAACACTGGGACATTGCTATTAACTAAACTCCAGACTTTACTCAGAGTTCACCAGCTTTTTCCTAATATCCTTTCCCTGTTCCAGGATCTGGCATTGGCTTTGATTACGTAGCTTTTGTATAGCACGTCTAGTTCTGTAAAATGTTTCATGGTTCATTTCAGTAAATGGTATTTATTCAAAGAGATGGATTTACTCAAGTTCATCCTTCCCAGGCATTACCATAGAGCTTGGGCCTCAGAATGGAAGCAGATGAATCCCTCCCCCTTTGGTGAAGTGGGGTTGCCTTTAGGTGATGCTCTGAGGTTTTGCATATCCTGGGCTGGTGGTGGCCGTTGTGTGCTGTCGAGTGATTCTGACTCACAGAGACCCCATGTGACAGAATAGAACTGCCCCATAGGGTTTCCTTGGCTAAATTTTTGCGGAAGGAGATTGCCAGATCTTTCCTAACCTTTCAGTTAAGGGTTTGAACGGCCAACTTTCGGTTAGGGGGACTGGATTTCCTGAAAATAGTCTAGGGACTTTCAGCATTAAAAAAAAAAGAAGAAAAGTCCTCTCTTATTTATAGCTGACTTTGCACTTCTGATATTCATGTGGGCAGAGACAGCAAGCTGTACTTTTTCTGTTCTCTCGTTACCTTTTTTTTCTTTCCTTCATGAAAACAGCTAGGATTTATGTTGTTCTAAGAGCCAGCCAGGTAAAATACAGAGCAAACTCTGGTTTGTGGAATGAGGGGATGTGAGAATAGAAAAGCTTCAGACGTGGAGGAGACAGTAGAATTACGTTTCTTCAGAGAAGTCTGGGAGAGAGACTGTCTTCTACCTACCTCACCCCACCCCCAACCCTGTAAGAACCATCACTGCAACCTGGGGGTCGGGGCATTGGCTTGTGAAACGAACTGACCCAGGCTTGGTTTCAGCTGTACCACATACTAGGTGGATAACGTTGGACAAGTTACTTAATTTCTGTGAACCTCAGTTTCCTTGTCTGTAAAATGGGAATTAAGTATTAAATAAGATAATGTATTTAACACAGTGCCTGACATACAGAAAGCATTTGAATGTATTAAGTATTATTACTAATCTTTATTATTATTATTATTATTATTGAGGGCATTGATGGTTGAATGGTAGAATTCTTGCCTTCCATGTGGGAGACCGGGGTTCAATTCCCAGCTAATGCACCTCAGGCATAGCCACCACCTGTCTGTCAGTGGAGGCTTGTGTGTTGCTATGATGCTGGACAGGTTTCAGCGGAGTTTCCAGACTAAGTTGGACTAGGAAGAAAGGCCTGGTGATCTACTTCTGAAAATCTACTTCTGAAAACCCTATGGATCATGACAGTCTGATTCACAACTGATTATGAGGATGGTGCAAGACCAGGCAGTGTTTCATTCCATTGTGCATGAGGGTGCCATGAGTCAGGGGCCAACTAACACCAGCAACAACAACTATTATTCTTACCAAAGACAGTCCACCCTATGCCAACAGGCATTACCAAACTCTTCTTGTTCTACCATTAATCTCATCCTTTCTTGCATTTTCAGCTAATAGGTAGCAAAGAAGTTCACCGGTTCTCAGAAAGCTAAGTGGAACAATAGGTTACCCAAGTCTTCAAACCAAAATATGTGTAAACAAGTATAAAATTTGGTGAGATCACAAGCAGGGACCGAGTCCATGAAGGAGGAAAAATGTCACAGTATTGAACACCAGGTGAGTTTTTTCCAGTTGCTCCCCACCCCCTAAACCAGAGAACAAAATGCCCATGAGTTCTGGGTGGGTTACACCTGGTTCAAAGTAGTCTGCCTTGCTAGTGTGACCTGAAATAAAGTCCCCAGCAAAAGACTGCAAACATTTACTGAGCATGCAGACCTGTGACTTATGGTTAGATTCTAGGGGTGAAGCTTGGATTACACCATAATTTGGGGGTTGGTGGCTTGTGAGAGCTGCTCCACACATAACAAGGTGACTGAGACAGTCAGATCTGGGAAAGAAGAGGTTGAGATCTTCAATTTTAAAATGTGATCCTGTTGTTTTATTCAAAACATAATCATTTTCCATTTGAAAATGAAATTTCAAATTTCCCAGGACACATGAGAATTAAGGAATTTGTTATAGTCCTTAGGATCTACAATGTATTTCCAAAAAATGCTTGTCATTGTCTGTACCTTCAGTGATCTATGACCTCTTGGGTAGCTGAGAGGTGGTGGACGAACTGCTGGACTTGAGCAGTAAGATGTGGGCCAGTTTTTAGCTCTGCTGGATGACCTGAAACACTAACCTCTTCAAGAGCTTCGAGGTTTGTGCGCTTTGTTTTGTTTTTACCAGAAAAGGCAGGAATGTGCCTAGAAGCAACCTAGCAGACTGCCTGGAACACAGTAAAGAGTTTATTTGTTTGTTTTTTCTGATTTCCATCTTTATTTCTGGGGGGGTTGTCAGTCTGGAATTTTTTTTCTTTTAATTGTGCTTTAGATGAAGGTTTACAGAACGAATAGTTTCTCATTAACCAGTTAGTACACATATTGTTTTATGACAATGGTTGACAACCCCACGACATGTCAACACTGTCCCTTCTCAACCTTGCATTCCCTATTACCAGCTTTCCTGTCCCCTCCTGCCTTCTAGTCCTTGTCCCTGGACTGTTGTGCCCCATTAGTCTCTTTTTGTTTTATGGGGCTGTCTAATCTTTGGCTGAAGGAAAGGGCTTATTTGATGCATAGTTCAAGTTCCAGAACAAAGGCAGCTCATCTCAGCCTGAGCCACTGCAACTTCACTTTCGGAAGCTCTGTCTTGGTTTCTAAAGGAGGGTGGTAGCAACAGGAACAAACTCCTGATCTTTGCTGTTGTGGTCAGTTGCCATCAAGTGGGCACTTGACTCATGGCAACTTCGTGCACAGCACTGCTGGGTTCTGCATCATCCCCATGATTGGTTGCAGATCAGATTGTTGTGATTCACAGGGTTTTCACTGGCTGATTTTCAGAAGTAGATCACCAGGCCTTTCTTCCTAGTCTCTTAGTCTGGAAGTTTTGTGGAAACCTGTTCAGCAGCAGCATCCGCAACCAGCACCAGCAGTTGCTGTGAGTCAATTCTGTCTCATGGTGACCCCATATGTGTCAGAGTAGAACTGTGCTGCATAGGGTTTCCAATGACTGACTTTTTAGAAGTAGATCACCGGGACTTTCTTCCAAGGTGCCTCTGGGTAGACTTGAACTTTCACCCTTTTGGTTAGCAGCCAAGTGTGGTAACTGTTTACACTGCCCATCAACTCCTGCTCAGCATCATACCAACATGTAATCCACCACTGACAGACAGGTGGTGGCTGCACATGAGGTATATTGGCTGGGGGTCAAACCCAGGTCTCTCACATGGAAGGCAAGACTTCTACTGAGAATTCTACCACTGAACCAACAATGCCTCTTCCTGGAGATCTACCTACCCACAAAGGTGCAGCTGGTGAAAGGAAGGAATGCATATCCCCAGGCCCCCCAGAGACATAATTAGGGGAAGTCCTGTAGATTTTAAAGCTCGAAGGATCTGTGAGTCCTTCTGACCTTCTGGAACCGATAAAGGGGTAAAGAAGATAGTTGCCCTGGGCACAGCTTTAAAAAACCAAACCCATTGCCATGGCATCGATTCCAACTCATAGTGACAGTGTAAGACAGAGTAGAACTGCCCCATAGGATTTCCAAGGTTGTTATCTTTACGGAAGCAGACTGTCACATCTTTCTCTTACGGAGCGGCTCGTGGGTTCGAACCACCAACCTTTCAGTTAGCAACTGAGGGCTTAATCACTGCACCACCAGGGCTGCTTAGGTACAGCTTTGGATGGAATTAAACATTTCTCAACTGAAGTATTTCAGTGGCATCTCGAAAAACCAAACTTTTTCAGGCGTGCAGGAGGTGGATTGCTCAATTCTAAGTTTCACTTAAAAATTTTGAAAGCAAAGCTTTTTATAGGGACTACCCTAATATTGATCAAGTGAGGGTTGCACACTCCCCCAGGTCCTAGTACGAGAGGGAGGAAGACAGTTTGCCTTTGTACAGACTTGAGGTTCTCCTGAAAATCTCCATTCTTCATCAGTTCTCCATTATTTGCATTCAATGATATTTTTTCTTTCTTGGTCTTCAGGAGCTAGGTAAATTTACCCAACAATACTTGCCATAAAATGGCAATTTCAGAACCGCTGCCAGAGAGCACTGGTTTGGGGTCATTCATACATACTTTCTGAACATTGCGCTATCTATGTTCATCCTGCTCTCAGGGCAGCAGAATCTAGAAGCGCAGAGAGACATGTAAATAATACAGTGCAATGTAACTACAACCAGCCCTTAGTGAGGACAGAGTACCATTAGGGAAGGCTTCATCAGGGAGATGTTCTCACAGACCCTGAGGGTTGACTAGGAGTTTGCATAGGATTTATCACCTTTCTTGTCTCTCTGCTCCTTTGCCTTGCTAAAGAAGCTGGAAGCCACTTGGAACCATGACATAGAATCTCAAGAAGGTAATAATGGTTCATCTGGTGCTTAAGGTAACCTGAAACTAACAAAAAGATATATATTCAACCTTTAGCACCTGCTACTGTCCCCAAGACTAAGTAGGTAAAAATAATCCTTCTGGATACCTATTTTCACTTTTCTGGAAGATCCCTTGTCCCTTTCATCCCCACCCCACTTCAATTCAAGGATTCCTCAATATTTCTCTTTTAACCAACAACCTGTTTAAAAATCGTGGTGAAAATATACATAAAAAACATACCTCATCTCAACAATTTCTACACGTACGATTCCGTGATATTGATTACATTCTTCAAGTTGTGCAACCATTCTCATTATCCTTTTCCAAATCATTCTACCACCATTAACATAAACTCAATGCCCTCTAAACAAAACTTTCCTTTCTCCCTTTCCTTCCACCCCAGGTAACCACTAATCATTTTTGGTTTCTATATATTTGCTTATTTCACGTAAGGGGGATCATATAGTATTTGTCCTGTTGTGACTTATTTTGCTCAGCATGATATTGCCAAGCTTCATTCACGTTGTGGTATGCATCAGGACTTCATTTCTCTTTATGGCTAAGTAATATTTTATTGTGTGTATGTACCACATTTTGTTTATCCATTTGTTGATGAACATTTCTGTTTTTCCATTTTTTGGCGATTGTGAAAGTGCCACAGTGAACGTCGGTGTACTGCTTTCTGTTTGTGGTCCTACCTTCAATTCTTCTGGTTATATACTAACCAACAACTTTTTAAAAATTGGGGGGCAGGAATTGACAGAGAGAGAAGGGGAGGAATCCTTCTCCCACTCCTGCCATTGTTTGGCCTCAAATTCTTCACTCTGCCACTCTGCCTCCCTCCCTGAAGCAACCTGTGTCTTTGGGCTTGGGCAAAATTATAGCTGCTTCTTGGAATCCCAGGAAGATGTTATCCTTTGGGATCAGAAGCTGAGATGGGACCGCAGGCTCTGAGACCAGAGGTGCATTTAGCTCACCTGTCCTGCGTCCTCACTTTGCACAATGAGAAAACCTGACCTTTTATCTTTCTTCTCTTTGTTCTCTGCACCCTACTGACTTGGCAACCTACTTGTCTTCATAAATCAACACTCTTTCCTCCTTGGCATTTCTTAAGTGTGTCCCGCTTGAATTAAACATTGGAAAGGGAGAGGCCCTGTGGACCTTGAAATGTTCAGCCTGCCTTCTGGCCTTGGCCACCTGCCTCACAGGTCCCACCGGCTCTCCTGGGAGAGTGGGCAGGTGACAAAATCCCATAGGCCCTGAAACCTCCCTTTCAGTAACTGCTCTTGTTTGCATATCCTGGTCCAGAACAGGAACTTCTTATTGGAAATTGGTCAGGGAGGTACAGTTACTGGTTGAGTGGATTTGCTTAGAGCTGTGGGCAGTAGCCTCCCTGAAAAAGAGGGAATCTGTCCGTTTGCTTTTACAGGTTGAAATCTCCTGGTTTGTTCACTCTCTACTTCTAAAAGTTCTTGGAATATTTTTCCAAGAAGAGGCCAGGTAACAGGTACACAATAGAAGGTCCCGCTTAGAATGGGAGAAAAATGTAGAACCAAACTCAAAATTCATAAAAAAAGACTAGACTTACTGGACTGATAGAGACTGGAGGAACCCCTGAGACTATCGCCCTTAGACACCCTTTTAACCTGGAACTAAAACCACTCCTGGAGGTCACCTTTCAGTCAGATAATAGATTTGACTTTAAAATAAACAGTAACACCCATGAGGAATGAGTTCGTTAGGACAATCAACTATTTGCGACCAAACAGGCAGCATTTGCCCAAAAGGAAAAATGAGAAGGCAAGGAAGGGCAGGGAAACTGGAGGGATGGAAGCGGGGAAGGCAGGGTGGTAATGGGGAGAGTGCTGACACATTGTGGGTATAGCAGCCAATGTCACGGAACAATCTGTGTATGAATTGTTGAATGGGAAACTAATTTGCTGTGTGTAAACTTTCACCTAAAACAATAAAATGTTAAAAAAAAAAAAAAAGGAAAAGGCCAGATAATGGGAAATCAGAGTAGCAGGGAACATTAGGCCTTGTTTTTGTCCTCCTTACTCCAAAGCTCCTTTTATTTTCAAAGAAACATGCATGAGGATGTATGAAATAAATGAATAATAAGAACAATAATAGCCAGTGGAGCATCGGCTGTGTGCTAGAACCATGTGAGGCTTTTGGCATCCACTCTCTCTTTTATTCCCACAAGGTAAGAATTGGCTCTATTTTGCAGAGGAGGAAGTTGAGGCTCTGAAAGGTTAAATCTAACGTCATGCAACTAGTCAGTGGTGAAGCTGGCATTCAAACCCAGGTCCCTGTGCAATGGCATCACTAGGGGGATATGGGGGCGTGGGTATGGACCACACCAGGTGACACTGTCAGAGGGGGTGCCACCAAAATGACTGTCTATAAAATTTTTGTGCAGCGTTTCAGCAGAAATTGATTATTTTTTATAAAAGTATCCCTGTAGTTAATTATAACAACAAAAACATTTTTCATAAGCCCAGCTTACATGTTTTTTGACCCTTCTAATGTGTTCCGGTCAGAGCTGTCATTATTATCCAATTACATGTGATGTCGTCTGCATGAGCTGCACACGCACACCGTTGTTTTCGTTGCTGTTAGTGTTTTTATACTCACTGATTTTGTCAAAATTTCAGGTGTTTTAGCTACAATATTGTGGTAATTAGTATTTTTGAATCTATATCAGTAACTTTTTTGAGAATGAAGTAGTAATTAAAGGAAAAGAAGGAGTAATATAGGGAATTATAATTTACAATTAACATTAGCACAAAAAACATTACTGAGGATTCTGTATGGTCTGGTATGGTAGGATGTCCATGGAGGGGTGACACCATGAGTTACTGCACTGGGTGATGCTAACCTTTGTGATGCCACTGTCCCTGTGACTTCAGAGGTTTCCTGATACCCTGAAGCAGAGGCAGACCTGACCCACGGCTTTCAGGTTGTGATACTTCTGAGGGGACTCCCCATCCCCCCTACCCCTGGCTTTTTTAGTGATTTGCATTGTATTTGATAGAAACTGAAAATCCAAGTTAGGGTGTCTGAAACCAGCCAAAGAATGTTCCTTTCGGTCTCTGTTCTTATCCCTCGGTTAGGGGTATAGATTGGTGGGGCCTGGGTAACATTTCCTGTGCAAACAGCAGATCGGAGCCAGGCAGAGCCCACACCTAACTGAGTAAATAGCACCTGGAGGCCCACAGGGCATGCAGTGCTTCCCTGAAAGGCCTCCCTTCCTGAGCCACCATCTCTTCTGTGATGAACAGAAATGCTGGAGGTGCAGGACAATGTGCCTGTGGACTGGGAGCAAAAGACCCAGCTGCAATCAACATCTCAGGAATGGAGGAAATCAACTCAGTGAAGTCTAAGGTCCCAACTGACTCCAGGAGTCTGTGCTGACCTGGGCAGTACAGTACGATGGTTAGGCACCCAAAGTGTGAAATCCAACTGCTTGGGGTAAAGTGTGAACTTAGCCACTTACAAACTCTGTGATCCCAGACAAGTCATTAATTTTTCACAGCCTCCATTTCCTATAGGTCACCTGGGAATAATGGTAGGACCCACCTCATGGGATTGTCAAGAGGTTAGGGTTAACATCTTAGTTAGAGTTAAAGCTTAGTTCAGTGTTGCTACACAGAAACAATATTTTTTTAAGGTGGCAAAGAATATCGAATACCTATATGTGGACTGCCAAAAGAATGAACAAATCAGTCTGAGAAGAAATACAACCAGAATGTTCCTTAGAAGCGAGGATGGTGAGACTTTGGCTCTCTATTCTGGACATATCATCAGCAAAAACTAATGGCTAGAAAAGGACATCATGTTTGGTAAAGTAGGGAGTCAGTGAAAACGAGGGAAACTCTCATTGAGATGGATTGACCCAATAGCCATAACAGTGGACTCAAACATACCAACGATCATGAAGATAATATTCTGTTTTGCATAAGATCACCATGAGTCGGAGCCAACTTGACGGCAACTAACAACAACAACATAGGAATGTTGGGAATTGTTGATTCCCTGATTCTGCAGATAGTCACCGAGCTGATGGCACCTGTGGGGCCCTGCACTACTTCTGAGGAAGATAAAAGAATAATTACACATGGACCTTTTCTCAAAGAACCCACACTCCAGGAGGAGAGGCACGCAAATGATGATGACACAGAAGTGACGGGGTCAATTTATATAACAATTCATATAACTTTTCTGAACAATTTTCTTCTGCTGTGTGGGTGAGCTTTATGTGTCAAGTCGGCTAGGCTCTAGACAACCGGTTGCTGTTGAGTCAACTCCAACTCATGGCGACCCCATGTGGGTCAGAGTCAGGGGCAGATTAACCGGTAAGCACTGTATGTACCAGCTCACGGTAAGCAAGGATCTGCATGGGCTTAATTGTGCTTACTTACTAATCTGTAGTGCACAATTTCACATGGGTTTCACCATGCTGCTGGGTGAATTCGAACAGCCAACCTTCTGGTTAGTAGCCAAGCACAAATCAATTGCGTCACACAAGGACTTCAGAAGGGACCCTGAGTGTAATCCATACTTCTCTATGTGTGGATAAGGATGTTCAGACTGAGAAGCCAAGAGATTTGTCCCAGCTCTCAAGGACTATACTGGAGGTATCAGGGCTAGCACTTAGGGGTTGTCCTGTAGGACTGGCACTAGGGTTGAGGCTAGTAAGACGCTCACCTTGGGCATAATATTTGGGCACCAAAAAATTTAGTGATCAAGATAAATAATATTTTAATGTAATTTTAAAATCTAAATGAATGCAAAAAATCCATGATGAACAAAATATATTCTTAAATAAATAAGAAGGATCAGTGTTCTTTCCTTTTGCTGCAGGCTCCAGGACTTTCTTTTGCTGCACTGTCAGGTGGATTTGCGCTACCAACCTTCTGGTTAGTTGTCCTAAGTCCACTGGGGTCTCTGTATTACATACAGTGTTACATGTGTCACAGAACACACAGTGTTCCTCATTATTGAGTGTGTGGTTTTCTCATCCATCTAGACCTCATGTAGGTGACCAAGCATCCCGCTGTGCCCAGCAATGAGAGGTTTCCTGGGACTTTCCTAAAAGGATGTGGACTTTCAGTGCTTAAATTGGGACAGTCTCAGCAAACCAGGGTGATCAGGTTGGCCACAATACCAGAGAAAGAAGCAGTAACTGGATCTTATGCACCTTTGGACTCTAAGCTGCTTAGTCGTACTCAGTAGTTATTATCGACTGAACCTACCTATTTTGGCAGTGCTCCTGGCAGGCACTCAGTACACCCCAAATCAGTTGCTTATCTCAGGCTAAAGGTGACATAGCCAGGGCCTACTGGCAAATCCCCATTGCTCCAGCACCAGGCCAGCCTCCTGAGTATCTACCTGCTGCTGCTCAGCCCTATCAGTCCCCTGAGGCCCCTAAGAAACTGATTCAGCTCATGCAACTGGTAAAGGCTGATTTGCCTAAAACCAGCACAGGAGGTCCCACGTTCCTTTTTTTTTAACAGGCAAACTCTACCCTCGAAAACTTTCTGTGGCTTGTGCTCAAATGGCCATGTTGCTTCTAGGATCATTACAGCATGTCCTCAGCTCAAAATGTGGAACTGGGAACATGCAAAAGGCAGGCCAGTAAGTAGGCTAACTCTATCCACTGGGCCAAGGTTCCTAACTCAGACCTCTTTCTTTGGGCCTGAGTTCCACATCTACCAAATGAAAGGCTTGGAGTGACTTCTGGGAGGCAGCAGGGTGCCTCTGTGACCATCAGTTTCCTCATCTATAAAATGGGCATCATGATACCTTTTAAGGTCATTGTGAACATTAAAGAGGATAATGTATATAAACCATCTTGCACAGTGCCTTGTGGGAGATCTTTTTTTTAGGTTTTTTCCCCTTCTCTTTAGTTCTCCTCTAAGTTTAAAATGCAATGATTTTATGATTTCACTTTTAGAGTCAGTAGCCACAGATGGGCTGTTCACTTACTCATTCAAAAATATTTTATTGTTTTATTGTGCTAGGTTCTAGATGCTAAGGATATGGTGGTGAGAAAGAACGTGGTTAGAAAACATCAGAAATTGTTCCCAAACCCCCAGCAATACAAAGAAACCAACCAAACCAATCCCACTGCCGTCGAGTCGATTCTGACTCATAGCAACTCTATAGGACAGAGTAGAACTACCCCATAAGGTTTCCAAGGCTGTAATCTTTACAGAAGCAGACTGCCATATCTTCCTCCCATGGAGGGACTGGTGAATTGGAACCACCAACCTTTCCGTTAGCAGCTGAACACTTAACCACTGTGCCACTAGGGCTACAATACAAAGAAAGACCTAGCAGAAAGACAAATGATGAAATGCACCCAGAAGTCGGAACTCATACCTTGTACAATTGTTTCAAGGAGCCCTGGTGGCCAACGGTTAGGCACTCAGCTCCTAACTGAAAGGTTGGCAGTTCTAACCCACCCAGAGGCTCCACAGGAGAAAAATCTGGCAATTTGCTTCTATGAATACCACAGTCCAAAAAATATGCGGCAGTTCTACTCTGTCACATGGGGTTACTATGAGTCAAAAATTGACTCCTGAGCACCTCACAACAACGATTGCATCAAATGAGTTCTGAGTAGATGCTACCTAGCAGGTGGTCATGGTTCTCCCCGGTGGCTGCTATTCTTGTGTTTAAAACACCTGCTGCCGTTTCCAGGATGCTAACATTTACTTTGGTCTTTCTGTCAATGTCATTTGTAGAGAAAGCCAGCTGTGGGGATTTTCTCTTCCAACATTGCCATTGAATTGTGTTTGGTTGATAAGAAAATAAACACTGCTCACTAGATAGCGCCAGGAAAGCCTTCAAGATTGGTTTGAGCAGACCCTTCTACTCAAGATAAAGGGTAGACTTCCTCTTGTTGGTGTTAGGAATGTTCCCCTTCTTTGAGGCCTGATCACCTGGCTTGATTTGACTTCACCTAGTGTATCTTTTGTCATCTTTCCTTTCCTTCCTTGGAGCCTTTTCTTTTCTTCTTCTTTTTTTTAAATGATTTTGTTGTTGTTGTTGTTAAAGATATACACAGCAGGATATACACCAACTCCACATTTTCTACATGTACAATTCAGTGACGTTAATTACATACTTCGAGTTGTGCAACCATTCTCATCCTCCTTTTCTGAGTTGTTTTCCCCCCATTAACATAAATTCACTGCTCCCTAAGCTTCCTGTCTAAACTTTTGAGTTGCTGTTGTCAAAAACTAGCTCATAGCCAGTACGTTAAAGGAACACAATGCTTAAGGCAGACATTCTTTACTAATTAAGCTAAACTATTGTTTGGTTTAAAGAAGACTTCAGGGGATATATCTGGTTTAAGATTTAAAGAATATCTCAGGGCAATAGTTTTGGAGGTTCATCCATCCTCAGTAGCTCTGGAAAGTCTAGATTCCCTGAGAATTTGAAATTTGCTTCCTCATTTTCCTCCTTTTGATCAGGATTCTTCTATAGAATCTTTGATAAAAACATTTAGTGATGGTAGCTGGGCACTATCCAGTTCTTCTGGTCTCATGGCAAAAGAGACAGTTGTTCATGGGGGCAATTAACCATGCATTCCATTTCCTCCTTCGATTCCTGATTCTCCTTCTCCTTAGAGCCCTTTCTAATAATTTCTCTCTGCTTCCGGGATTTTACCCAACGGTTATAAACTGATGAACCATAAACAGTACACTGTAAATGTTAGACAATAAGCCCATTAGTAGTTGCCAGGGATTGGGGGAAGGGAAGTTAAGGAGTGACTACATAATGGGTACATACAGGGTCTTCTTTAGGGAGGGATGAAAATGTCTTGGAACTAGGTAGAAGTGATGATTGCACAACACTGTGAATGTAGTAAATGTCACTGAATTGTACACTTTGAAATGATTCATTTTATATTATATAAATTTCACCTTGATGGGAAAAAAAACCCACACATTAGGTTAAGCCAAAGAAACCAGATACAAAAGAGTACAACCTGTATGAGTCTATTTATATGAAGTTCAAGAGCAGACTAAATTAATCTATGGTGATGGAAATCAGAACAGTGGTTGCAGTGGGGGGCAGAAGGGGTATGACTGGAAAGGGACACAAGGGAACTTTCCGGTTGTTGGAAATATTCTACATCATGTTTGGGGCATTTGTTAGTGCATTTGTTTCCTAGGGCTGCTGTAACAAATTACTACAAATTATCAGCATCTGGGCTGGTTTTATAAGGACAAAAATTTATTAACTCACAGTTCTGGAGGCTAGTAGTCCGAATTCAGGGTGTTGGCAGGGCCGTGTTATCTGCGAAGGCTCTAGAGGAAGACCCTTTCTTGTCTCTCCAAGCTTCTGGTAGCCCCGAGCGTTCCTTGGCTTGCAGCTGCAGCATAACTCCTACTTCTCTGTCTCTTTTTCTATGTCTCTGTGTCTGTCTCTCTGTCTTTCTCTCTCTTCTTCTTTTATAAGGACCACACAGAGTGGAAAGAGCCCTGGTGGTGCAGTGATTAGAACACTTGGCTGCTAACCAAAAGGTCAGTGGTTTGAACCCACCAGCCATGCTGCAGGAGAAAGATGTGGCAGTCTCCTTCTGTAAAGATTTACAGTCTTGGAAACCCTGTAGGGCAGTTCTACTCTGTCCTACAGAGTCACTATGAGTTGGAATCAACTCAATGGCAGTGGGTTTTGTTTGGACTCAGATTGAATCAGGATCCATTCTGCTCCATTAAAACCTCATGTAAACTTAACTGATAACATCTTTGAAGACTAATTCCAAACAAGGGCACATTCACAGGTACCAGGGTTAGGACTTCAACGTATCTTTTTAGGGGTACACAATTCAGTCCATAACACAGAGTATAGGTGGTCCCCAAATTAGGACGGAGTTCCGTTCTGACAAAAAAGAACAAAAGCTAAACCCGTTGCCATTGAGTCGATTCCAACTCATAGCAACTGTATAGGACAGAGTAGAACTGCCCTGTAGGGTTTCTAAGGAGGAGCTGGTGGAGTCAAACTGCCGACCTTTTTGGTTAGCAGCCGAGCTCTTAACCACTGCACAGCCAGGGCTCCTCTGTTCTGACAACTCCATCATAAGTTGGTTCTGACGTAAGTCAAATAGCTCTCTCTTTTATTTTTTTTTTTTAGTTTTCATAGCCTGCTAGAAGACAGTGTGTTTTGAATGGTAAATCATAACATTGAACATCTGTGAGTGAACATCTGAGAATGACATCAGCAAATTAATGTTCTCCAACATTGTATGTAGTACATATTACTAATGATAAGATGTACGATAAAAAGGAAACTAAATGGTGGTAAGTGTGGTTTGTCATAACTCCAATACGTCGTAAGTCAGGGACTATCTGTACATACAATTGTCAAAGCATATGGAACTATATACAGTTAAGATCTGTGCATTTTATTGATGTTAATTATACCTCATTAAAAAAATAAAAATAAAAACTAGAAGAAAAAAAGTAAAGGTTAATATCTTAGAAATAAGGAAGGCAGAGGGCCTGGCAGTATTTAATTTGAGAAGTTTCCCCGCAGTTGAGGCATCTATTTTTAAATATATTGCCCTGAAGAACTGTTTTTGGTTACTCCATGAGTTGTTTTATGAAGGCAGTTTTTTGGAAAGGAAGAGGTTGTATTATTACTCACTAATGGTTATATGAAAAAGCCCTGTTTGTGCAAACCATTAAGTGCTCGACTACTAACTGAAAGGCTGGCAGTTCGAACCCACCCGGTGGCTCCTCAGGAGAAAGACCTGGCAATCTGCTACTATAAAGATTACAGCCTAGTAAACCCTGTGGAGCAGTTCTACTTTATCTCACAAACTTTGGTGAGACTTTATCTCACATACTTTGGACATGTTATCAGGAGGGACCAGTTCCTGGAGAAGGACAACGTGCTTGGTAGAGGGTCAGCAAAAAAGAGATGGATTGACATAGTGGCTGCCACGGTGGGCTCAAACACAGCAACAATTGTGAGGATGGGCACAGGACTGGGTAGTGGTTCTGTCTGTTGTCCATAGGGTCACTGTGAGTCAGAACCGACGCAATGGCACCTAACAACAACAACAACTTGGCAGCAGTTATTCATGTTGTGTAGATTCAAAGTGCAAAGCAATGAAAACTGAGAGTGGCACATAGTAGGCCTAAGGAAACTATTAGCCAGAGACAAACTGAAGTAAAATTTCAAGCAACACCAAGAAACAGCAGCTGATGAGCTGGCGTGGTATGTAGGAGGGCAGCGGAAGTCAGCAAAGACTTCTGGAAGGAAGGGTTTCAGATCTCAATGGTTCTTAAGGAAAAGAACATTGGTCCATAACTGGATGGTCTTCTACACTCATCCCAGGGCCCAGAGTGCTTTTTGGCCATATCCAGAGACATGGACACATGCCATCTTTAAGTGCAAAGCAAAATGCTGTATTCATCCAGGATTCTTCTTCCCCAGTGCACTTCCTGGTTCTCCACTCTCCTCCAGGCCTCTTCAGAAAGTCCTGGGCCCAGTCACTTCTGAACTTTCTCCGTCATTGCCATGATCGATCATCATGTGCTAAAAGACTTCTCTCTTTCCTTTTGATTGTCAATATTTCCCTTGAGTAATTCGACATCTTTTATCAACATCTTTTCATTTCACTGTAAGAAAAATAAAAAAGAGCTTCTAACTACAGTGTTTATGACTATATTTAACTTTCTCAGGCACTTTAGCTTGTTGTTTATTTAAAGGGTCGCTTGAAGGGCTGTGTATCTTTAAATCACATTAAGATATTTGACTTGGATCTATTTTTCATGGGAAGCTGATACTTTACTGATCCCAGACTTTCAAAATTCACAGCTCAGTATGATTTTTTTAAAATTTTTTTTTATTGTACTTTAGATGAAGGTTTACAGAACAAATAGTGTCTCATTAAACAGTCAGTACACATATTGTTTTATGACATTAGTTAACAACCCCACAACATATCAACACTCTCCCTTCTCGACCTTGGAGGACCTTTTTTTTTTTTTGGTGAAAATATACATAGCCAAAGTTACACCATTTCAAAAATTTCTACATGTACAATTCAGTGAAATCGATTACATTCTTCCAGTTGTGCTGCTATTCTCACTATCCTTTTCCAAATTATTCCATCACCATTATCTTCAACTCACTGCCCGCTAGGCTTCCCATCAAAGATTTTTTTTTAAAAAAATGGGATTGCACAACAAGGTGAATGTAATTAATGTCAATAAATTGTACACGTAAAAATGGTTGAAATGGCAACTGTTTTGTTGTATATATTTTACCACACACACACACAAAAGATGGAGGTTTTCCTAAGATAGGTCTGCCAGTTTTCAGTTTTGCCAAGGAAGAATATTTACTAAGGAGCAACCATCTATTACCAAAACCAAAAACGTAGGAAGGATATTATCTCAGAATGTAGAATGATCTTTTAAATTTAGTACATTAAGCTTTTTGAACAAATGCCCCACTTTGTTCTCATTTTTCTCCTCTCTCTGCTCTTGTTCTGCCATCCCGGAGCCAACACACAAAGGTGGTTGGCGATGCACCCTGAAGAGCTGCAGGGCCATCTAGTGGCCACTTGTCCTCATTGTACGTGCAAGTGAGGCCTATTCTATTTGGCGCTTCCAAACAATGGTCGCTCACACTCAGAATTTCCCCATGAGGATCGAACTTTGTCATTTTGTGAAAAACTTGAAATTCATCTCTTAAACATTCAGCCAATCTTGGACTTAAAAAGATTTGTTGTTTCTGTTAGATGTTGTCGAGTCGATTTCGACTCATAGCGACCTCATGTGACTATGAGTCGAACTGCCCCATAGGGATTTCTAAGCTGTAATCTTTACAGGAGCAGATTGCCAGGGCTTTCTCCCTCAGAGCTGCTGGATGGGTTCGAGCAACCGACCAATCAGTTAGCAGTTGAGCGCTTAACCACTGCGCCACCAGGGCTCGTTATGAGTCAAAAGACTGCCTCACTGTAATTCTGAAGATTGAGTTTCTAGTCATTGAACGGGGATTTTGGGCACTGTTTCCAAGTCAGATAGGCCAGGGTTAGAGTCTGCTGTCTGGGTGACTTTGGGCAAGTTGTTTAAACTCTGTGACCTTCAGTTTCCTCTTGTACAATGGAGATAATAGTAGTGGACAGAGTTGTTCTGAGGATAAAGGAGAGCATGCTTGTCATGTACTTGCCACTGTTCCTGATGAGTAGTAGGTGCTGAATAACCATTTGCTATCGATATGTTTAATGCTTATGGAAAGAGTAGCAGTCCAGGCAAAGGAACAAATGTTCCCAAAGAGGTCTAAAGATAAGGCTTACTATAAGAAGCTTGAGCAGTCTCTCAGAAAACCCTTAGTTCCTCTCAATAATATTTTATAGTTATTTTGTACAGAGATTGTACACATCTTTTTTATATTGTTATCTAGATATTTTAATTTTTTAAAAATGTTATTATGCTTTAGGTGAAAGTTTATAGTGCAAATTAGTTTCTCATTCAAAAATTTGTACACAAATTTTTTTGTGACATTGATTGCAATCCCTGCAATGTATCAGCACACTTCCCCTTTCCACCCCAGGCTCCGCATGTCCGTTCCTCCAATTTTCCTATCTTGTCTCTGTTTTTGGGCAGGTGTTGCCCATTTGGTCTCATATGTTTGATTGAACTAAGAAGCACGTTCCTCACGTGTGTTATTTTTTGTTTTATAGGCCTATCTAATCTGGGCTTCGGGAGTGGTTTCAGTTCTGAGTTAGCAGAGTGTTGGGGAGCCACAGTCTTGGGGGTTCTTCCAGTCTCTGTCAGAACAGTAAGTCTGGTCTTTTTTTGTGAATTTGAATTCTCTTCTACATTTTTCTCCTGTTCTGTGCGGGACCCTTGGTTGTGATCCCTGTCAGAGAGGTTGGTGGTGGTAGCAGGGCAGATGAACATAAAGTGTTTAATTTTTAGGAGCTCCCAGTTATCAAGTTTATCTTCTGGTGTTTGTGCATTGTTAGTTATGGTCTGTATTGTATTTATGCCATGTAGCAGGGCCTCTGGAGCCCTGGTGGCATAGTGGTTAAAAGATGGGCTGCTGACCAAAAGGTCGGCAGTTCAAATCCACCAACCGCTCCTTGGAAACACTATGGGGCAGTTCTACTCTGTCCTATAGGGTTGCACCTAACAACAAGAAGAAGCATTGTCTGTATTTTTTCTTCCATGATCTTTATCATTTTACACCAAAAAAACAAACTGCCCCATAGGGTTTCTAAGGAGTGGCTGGTGGATTTAAACTGCTGACCTTTTTGGTTAGCAGCCGAGCTCTTAACCACTGCTCCACCATGGCTCAAATTTTTAGGTTTTATACTTAGGTCTTTGATCCATTTTGAATTAGTTTTTGTGTATGGTGTTAGGTATGGGTCCTGTGTCGTTTTTTTACAGATGGACATCCAGTTTTTTTTTTTTTTTTTTTTGAGTTTTTTTTTTTAATTGTACTTTAGGTGAAGTTTTACAGAACAAATAGTTCTCAGTGAACAGTCAGTACAAGTATTATTTTATGACATTGGTTAACAACCCCACAACATGTCAACCCTCTCCCTTCTCAACCTTTTTTTTTTTTTTTGGTGAAAATATACGTTGCCAAAGATACACCATTTCAAAAATTTCTACATGCACAGTTCAATGACATCGACTACGTTCTTCCAGTTGTGCTGCTATTCTCACTTTAGATGAAGGTTTACAGAACAAAATAGTTTCTCCTTAAACAGTTAGTACACATGTTGCCCTATGACCATGGTTAATAACCCCACTACATGTCAACACTATCCTTACTCAACCTTGGGTTCCCTATCACCAGCTTTCCTGTCCCCTTCTGCCTTCTAGTCCTTGTCCCTGGACTGTTGTGCCTCATTAGTCCCATTTTGTTTTGTGGGGCTGGACATCCAGTTTTACCAGCATCATTTGTTAAAAAGACTTTCTTTTCCCCATTTAAAGGACTTTGGCCCTTTGTCAAAGATCAGCTGACCACAAGTGGATGGATTTACATCTGGGTTTTCGATTCTGTTCCATTGATCTCTGTGTCTGTCGTCGTACCAGTACCAGACTGTTTTGACTACAGTGACTGTATAATAGGTTCTGAGATAAGGTCGTGTGAGGTCTCTGTCTTAGTCATCTAGTGCTGCTATAACAGAAATATTACAAGTGGATGGCTTTTAACAAAGATAAATTTATTCTCTCACAGTCTAGTAGACTACAAGTCCAAATTCAGGGCATCAGCACCAGAAGAAGGCTTTCTCTCTCTGCCGGCTCTGGAGAAAGGTCCTTGTGATGCATCAGACTTCCCTTGGTCTGGGAGCATCTCAGCACAGGAATCTCAGGTCCAAAGGATGCAATCTGCTCCCGGCACTGCATTCTTGGTGGTATGAGGTCTCCATGTCTCTCTGCTCGCTTCTGTTTTTTATATCTCAAAAGAGATTGGCTTAAGACACTACCTAATCTTGTGGCCCTCAGCAGTATAACTGCTGCTAATCCATCTTATTACATCATAGTGATAGAGTTTACAACACATAGGGAAATCACATCAGATGATAAAACAGTAGACAATCATACAATACTGGGAATCATGACCTAGTCAAGTTGACAGGTATTTTGGGGGGACACAATTCAATCCATGACAACCCATTCTTTGCTCTTTTTCTTCAATAATGCTTTGCTTCTCCGGGGCCTCTTTCCTGTCCATATAAAGTTGGTGATTAGTTTTTCCATCTTGTTAAACAATGCTGTTGGTATTTGGATCAGGATTGCATTGTATCTGTAGATCACTTTGGGTAGAATTGACATTTTCACAATGTTGACTCTTCCTATCCATGAGCATGTAGGTCTCTTTTGGTTTCTTGCACTAATGTTTTGTAGTTTTCCTTATACAGGTCTTTTACGTCCCTGATTAGATTTATTCCTGAGTATTTTATCTTTTTAGGGGCTATTATAAATTGTATTATTTTCTCGATTTCCTTTTTGAAGTTCTCTTTGTTGGTATATAGGAATCCAACTGATTTTTTGTATGTTGATCTGGTATCTGGCTACTCTGCTGAATCTTTCTATTAGTTTCAATAGTTTTCTTGTGGAATCTTTGGGGTTCTCTATGTATAGTATCATATAATCCGTGAATAGGGATAATTTTAATTCTTCCTCTCCAATTTGGATGTCCTTTATTTCTTTTTCTTGCCATATTGCTCTAGCTAGGACTTCCAGCACAATGTTAAATAGGAGTGGTAATAAAGGGCATCCTTATCTGGTTCCCATCCTTAGGGGGAGTGCCTTCAGCCTCTCTCGATGAGAACGATGTTGGCTGTTGGTTTTCTATAGATGCTCTTTATTATGTTGAGGAACTTTCCTTCTATTCCTATTTTATTGAGAGTTTTTATCAGGAATGAATGTTGGACTTTATTAAAGGCCTTTCCTGAGTTGATTGAGATGATCACGTGATTCTTTTCTTTTGTTCTATTTATGTGGTGGATTACACTGATTGATTTCCTAATGTTGAAACATTCTTGCATACCTGGTATGAATCGCACTTGGTAATGGTGTATTAATTTTTTGATATGATGCTGAATTCTATTGGCTAGAATTTTGTTGAGAATTTTTGCATCTATATTCATGAGAAATATTGGCCTGTAAGTTTCTTTCCTTGTGGTGTCTTTGCCTGGCTTTGGTATCAGGGTTATGCTGGCTTCATAGAAAGTACTTGGGAATATTCCTTCCTTTTCCATGCTGTGAAATAGTTTGAGTAGTACTGGTGTGAGCATTAATCTGAATGTTTGACAGAATTCTCCAGCAAAGCTGTCAGGGCCAGGTCCTTTTTTTGTTGGAAGTTTTTTTTTTTTTTTTTTTTTATTACTTCTGCAATCTCTTCTCTTATGGGTTTGTTCAGATTTTCTATCTCAGTTTGTGTTAGTTTAGGTAGGTAGTGTGTTTCTAGAAATTTGCCCATTTTATCTAGGTTCCCAAATTTGTTGGAGTACAATTTTTCATAGTATTCTGTTATGATCATTTTTATTTCAGTTTGGTCTGTTGCAATGTCCCCCATCTCATTTATTATTTGGGTTATTTGCTTCCTCTCCTGTTTTTCTTTTGTCAGTTTGTCAATTTTGTTGGTCTTTTCAAAGAACCAACTTTTGGTTTTGTTGATTCTTTGTATTTTTTTTGTACTCTATTTCATTTATTTCTGCTCTAATCTTCATTATTGCCTTTCTTCTGGTGGCTGTGGGCTTCTTTTGCTGTTCTCTTTCCATTTGTTTCAGTTGTAGGGCCAATGTTTTAATTTTGGTCTATTCTTTTTTTTTTTTTTTTTTTATGTGTGAGTTTATTGCTCTAAATTGACCTCTGAGCACTGCCTTTGCTGTATCCCAAATATTTTGCTATAATGTGTTTTCATTATCCTTTAATTCTAGGAATTTCTTTTATTCCCTTTTAGATTTCTTTATTACTCAGTTGTTTTTAAGCAAGATGTTATTCAATTTCCATGTGTTTGATTTTTTCCCTTGCTCTTCCTGTTATTGATTTCTTGTTTAATGACATTGTGATCAGAGAGAATGCTTTGTATTATTTCAATGGTTTGGATTTTATTGAGGGTTACTTAGTGACCTGAAATATGGTCTATTCTGGAGAAGGTTCCATGTGCATTGGAAAACTACTTTGCTGCTGTTGGGTGGAGTGTTCTCTGTGTCTATGAGATCAAGTTGGTTGATTTTGGTCTTTAGATCTTCCATATCTTTGTTGAGTTTCTTTCTAGATGCTTTGTCCTTTATCTAGAGTGGTATATTAAAGTCTCCTACTATTATTGTGGAACTGTCTTTTTCTCTTTTTGGTGCTATTGGAGTTTTTTTTTTATGTATTTTGGAGCCCCGTTGTTGGGTGCGTAGATATTTATTGTGGTTGTGTCATCATGGTGGATTGTCCCTTTAATCTTTATATAATGTCTTCCCTTGTCTTTTATGGTGGGTTTTGTCTTAAATTCTATTTAATCTGAGATTAGTATTACCACTCCTGTTCTTTTTTGGTTACTGTATATTTGATATATTTTTTCCATCCTTTGATTTTTAATATATTTATGTCTTTGTGTTTAAGCTGTCACTTGTAGACAGCATATTGACGGGTCCTGTTTTTTTGATCCATTCTGCTACTCTCTGTCTCTTTACAGGGGCACTTAAGCCATTTACATTCAGTGCGGTTATTGATAGACATGAATTTATTGCTGCGCTTTTTATTTTGTGGTGCTGAATTGTGGTGCTGACATTTTCTTTGTTCCTCTGACTTTTCTGTGCTGAATTCCTTTTGCTTGTGGATTTTCTTTTCATTTCTTTCTTTCTTATAGATTGTGTGTTTACTGAGTCTTTATGTTTTTCTTCTTTTTTATTTGATGAGTAGGTTTGTTAACTTTCTTTGTGGTTACCTTGAAATTTACCTTTATCTTCCTAAGTTTGAACAGTCTTTTATTACTTGATATCACCTTGACTTTCTCTCAATTTGAAGGTGCTATACCTACACAGTTTATTCCCCTTTTATTGTTTTGATGTTGTCATCATTTACAGATTGACATGTTTGTTTCCTTGTTGTCACTCTTTTAGCTTTGTTTTATTATTGAGAGTTCTATACCCAGGTTGGTATCTGGATGATGCCGTCCTGTGTCCTAGACTCTGGTTGCTGTCTGATGTTGTTGGTTCTCTAACCAAAGGACTCCCTTTAATATTTCTTATAAGTTTGGTTTGGTTTTATGAATTCCTTTAATTTCTGTTTATCTGGGAATGTCCTAATTTTGCCATTGTATGTGAAAGAGAGTTTTTTTGCAGGATATATTATTCTTGGTTGTCAGTTTTCTCTTTCAAGGTTTTATATATGTCATCCCATTGCCTTCTTGCCTGCGTAGTTTCTGCTGTGTAATCAGAGCTTAGTCTTACTGTTTCCCCTTTGTAGGTGACTTTTCCTTTTTCTCAATCTGCTCTCAGGATTCTTTCCTTGTCTTCTGGTTTTGGCAAGTGTTATTATGATATGTCTTGGTGACTTTCTTTTGGGGTCTATCCTATTTAGGGTTCATTGAGCTTCTTGGATCAACTTTTTGTCTTTCATGATATTTGAGAAGTTTTCTGCCAGCAAATCTTCAACAATCTCATCCTGTTCTGGAAATATGATTATGCATAAATTTTTGCTCTTGATTGTGTTCCACATAATTCTTAAGTTTGATTCATTTTTATTCATTCTTTTTTCTGATTTTTCCTCAAAGTGGCATCCATGGATTTGTCTTCAATATCACTGATTCTGTCTTCCATTGTTTCAAATTTTCTCATAAAACCTACTGTTGAGTTGTCTGTTTTTGAAATTTTGTTGTTTATCTTTTGGATTTCTAGTTGCTGTTTTTGTATGATTTCTAATTATTTATTTATTTTGATGTTTTGTTCTTGTATTATTTTCCTGAATTCTTCTATTGCTTTGTCTGCATTTTCCTTAATTTTGGCTATGTTTTCGTTGGTTTTGTCTATGTTTCCTATGATTTTGCCTATTTTTTCCCTGGTTTTGTGTGTGTTTTCCTTGCTTTCTTTCCCAGTCTTTTGAAGAGCCCTAAATATTAGTCTTTTGAATTCCATATCAGGTAGTTCCGATGCATTTTCTTCTACTGGAAGGTTATCTGATTCTTCATTTTGGTCACTTGCTGGAGCCATCTTGTCCTGATTTTTTTTATGTTTTGATATTGTCTGCTGTCTCTGAGACATTAAGGTGTTATTTTCTTTATTTATTGATTTTATGTTCTTTGTTTCATCCTGCTTTTTTGTTGTGTTTTGATATGTCAGGGAAGACGGGCCATGCTTGCTTTGCTTCTTGCTTGTCTATGGGCATGATAGCTCTCACCACCTTATCCAGGTGGGCAGGGCAGCACCAGGCAGGGCAATCCACTTTGCTGTACTTTGGCAAGGTGGCTGAGGGCAAACTGGGTGGGCACTGTATGCCTCCTGATGTTGGTTCAGCAGTATGGGAGTATCCACAGCCCCTAGCCAGATGGGCAATGGTGTCAGATGGGGAGTGGTATGGGCTCACTTCCCACCATTCAGCTGCTGGTCAATTGGTGAGAGAGGAGGGGCAGTTCGGGCCTGGTGCTGTGGCAGGCCTGAGCACCAGGGGCTGTCAGGAAGCAGAGTAGGTGATGCATGTGTCTAGGTGGGAGAGAGAAAAAAAAGAAGTACAAGAAAAGAATAGAAAAAGAAAAAAATAAATGAATGGTGGTGCACTGGGGCTGGCAGATGAGGGTGGAGTGAACCTGGGCCAGTGGTGTCCTCGTGTGCCAGTGGCACTCTATCTGCAGTGATGCTGCAGGGGCCAGTGGGAAGGGAGGGAGGTGGTATATTGGGTTTGATGGGAGGATGAAAGAAAGTAAAAAAGGAAAATAGAGGAAAAAAATAGCAGAGCACTGAGGGCTGGCGAATGAGGACAGGGTAGACCTGGAGGCCACTTGGGAGGGAGAGGAGGTGGCTGATGGGGATAGGTGGAAGGGACAAAGAAAAGAAAGGAAAAAAGGGGGAAAAAAGCAGTGTGGCAGGAACCAGTGGATGAAGGCGAGGTGGACCTGGAGCAGCGGCGAGCT
The DNA here is from genome assembly GCA_030035585.1 of Dugong dugon. Taxonomy (NCBI): domain Eukaryota; kingdom Metazoa; phylum Chordata; class Mammalia; order Sirenia; family Dugongidae; genus Dugong; species Dugong dugon. Next base: position 24,091,438 of record CM057476.1, on the reverse strand, counting down.
GTTGGCTCTCTAGCAGTGGCAGCATAGTGGCAGCCACAGGAAGAAGGGAGGTGTTGTACAGGGCTAGGTGGGAGAGAAAAAGGAAAGGAGGAAAGAGGAAAAAAATGGCGATTTGGTGGGGGACAGTGAGTGGGGGTAGGGTGAACCTTGGTGCTAGTGGGAAGTGAGGGGAGATAGCAATATGGGGCTAGGTAGGAGGAAGAAAGAAAAAAGGAAGAGAATGAAACAAAGAGAGAAAAAAAAGAAAGAAAAAAATGTCGACCCTGTGGGTGTCAGCGGGTGGGGGCAGGCCAGTTCCGTGGCGGCAGGGGGATGGTGGCTCTCTAGACATAGTAGTGTGGCAGGGGCCAGCAAGAATCAGGGGGAGGTGGCGTATGGGGCTAGGTGGGAGGGAGAAAGAAAAAAATGGCGGGTGGCAGGAGCCAGCAAGAAGAGGTGGAGGTGGCGTATGGAGCTAGGTGGGAGGGAGAAAGAAAAGGAAGAAAGAAAGAAAAAGAAAGCCACATGGTGGGAGGGGGTGGGGTGAGTCCAGGAGATTGTGGGGGCTCGTATTGTGGACCTCAGTGGCGGGGGCTGCAGGATGGGGGTGGTGGTTCTTGCTTCTACTCACCAGAAAGGTGAGGGATCGGGAAGCGTGTTTCTCTGGTTACCGGGTATTCTGTCTCTAGTTGGGAGCTCTGTGAAGTTGCCTTCCCAACTTCAGGGTCATTGCTGGCTGTGTTTCAAGATGGCAGTGCTGTGCTGTGTTTGTTGGCAGGGGACTTCCACTCCATATCTCTCCTCGTTCTCTGTTTTTCATCAGTTTCTTCTTCTATCTGGTATTTGATCTAGTCCTTTTTCCCTTCATTTGATGCTCAGGTTTCCAGAATTGATGACTATATCTGTTTTACTGAGTTTTTCAGGTGTTTGCTACAGGAGGACAGCATGGTGTCTCTGTCTAAGGTGCCATGTTGACTCCACCTATTTTAATTTTTGATGCTATTATACACAGTGCTTCTTTACATTTCATGTATTTGACTTGTTGCTTGTATGAAGAAATACATGTTTTATATTGACTTTGTATCTAGCAAACTTGCTGAATTCACTTATTGATTTTAGATTCATTTGAATTTTCTATAAGTACAATCATGTCACCATAGAATAATGGAAGTTTTATTTCTTTCTGTCCAAATATTATGCTTTTATTCTTGCCTTAGGTCTTTGGGTGGCACAAACAATTTACACTTGACTACTAATCAGAAGGTTGGGCATTTGAATTCACCCAGCAGCACTCTGGAAGAAAGACCTGGTGATCTACGTCCATAAGATTATATCCACTGAAAGCCCTAGAGAATGCAGTTCTACTCTGAAACAAGTGGGGTTGCCATGGGTTGGAATCAACTTGATGGCAACAGGTATTGTTTTGTTTTTAATTCTTGCCTTACTGCATGGGCCTTCAGGACAATGGTGAATAGACATGGTAAGAGTAGACATCCTTGTCTCATTCCCCATCTGGGAGGGACACCTTTCAAATCTACCATTAAGTATATTTACTAAACGTTTTAGTGGATCAGATTTAGGGAGATCTCCTCTTATTTTCAGACTTTTCAAAAACAATGACTCCTATAGACAATATTTAAAATAGTATAATACACTTCAAACTTAAAAGTGGTTATATCAGGATGTGGGTGTTTGGAGGGGCATGACATTATGGAAAATTTTTACTTTCTAAGATATAAAAACCAAACCAAAACCAAACCCATTGCCAACGAGCCGATTCCAGCTCATAGAGACTCTATAAGACTGAGTAGAACTGCCCCACAGGGTTTCCAAGGTTGTAATGTTTATGGAAGCAGACTGTCACAACTTTCTTCCACAGAGTGGACTGGTGGGTCTGAACAACCTATCTTTTTGTTCGCAGCTGAGCACTTTAATCCCTGCGCCACCAGGGTTCCTTCTTCTAAGATATAAATTAATATGTGAATAATTTCCAGTGAACATACATTTCTTTTGTAATCAGAAAAAATAAAGCCAAGAGATATTTTAATTTAGCCAGAGAAACATAACAAACATCAAATAGTAAAATAGATCATTTTCAGATAAAGCTTTGTGAAGATAAATCCAAGTATGTATTTTTCACTAATTCTTTCCCATAAACACATTTTTCTAACCCTATTCTTAGTCTTTGCTTAGAATATTTCTTTCTAATGCACACTGAATTGCAGCATGTAGTGAAAAGCCCTTTCAGGTTGTTTGTCTCTTATTTCTCTAGGATATATTCCAAGGAGTGGGATTGCTGGATTGTATGGTACTTCTATTTCTAGCTTTTTAAGGAAGCCCCAAATCGATTTCCAAAGTGGTTGTACCATTTTACATTCCCATCAACAGTGTATAAGTGTTCCAGTCTCTCCACAACCTCTCCAGCATTTATTATTTTGTGTTTTTTGTATTAATGCTAGCTTTATTGGGGTGAGATGGTATCTCATTGTAGTTTTGATTTGCATTTCTCTGACGGCTAATGATAGTGAGCATTTCCTCATGTATCTGTTAGCCGCCTGAATGTCTTCTTCGGTGAAGTGTCTGTTCATATCCTTTGCCCATTTTTTAACTGGGTTATTTGTCTTCTGTTGTTGAGGTTTTGCAATATCTTGTAGATTTTAGAGATTAGATGCTGATCAGATTTGTCATAACCAAAAATTTTTTCTAAGTCTGTAGGTTGTCTTTTGACTCTTTTGGTGAAGTCTTTTGATGAGTGTAAGTTTGACTTTTAGGAGCTCCCAGCTATCTAGTTTCCCTTCTGGTATCTGTGCTTTGTTACTTATGGTTTGTATTCTGTTTATGCCAGGTATTAGGACTCCTAGTGTTGTTCCTATTTTTTCTTCCATGATCTTTATCCTTGGTGGACAGGTTTCAGCTAAGCTTCCAGACTAAGACAGACTAGGAACAAGGACCCGGCAGTCTATTTCTGAAAAAACTGGCCAGTGAAAACCTCATGAATAGCAACAGAACATTGTCTGATATAGGGCAGGAAGATGAGCCACTCAGGTTGGAAGGCACTGAAAATACAACTGGGGAAGAGCTGCCTCCTCAAAGTAGAGTCAGCCTTAATGACACGCATGGAGTCAAGCTTTCAGGACCATCATTTGTTGAAGAGGCATAATTCAAAATGAGAAGAAGCAGTTGCAAATATCCATTAGTAATAGGAATGTGCGATGTACAAAGTATGAATATAGGAAAACTGGAAGTCATCAGAAATGAAATAGAACACATAAACATCAATATCCTAGGCATTAGTGAGCTGAAATGGACTGGTATTGGCCATTTTGAATCAGACAATCATATAGTCTACTATGCTGAGAATGACAAATTGATGAGAAATAGAACCACATTCATTGTCAAAAAGAACATTTCAAGGTCTATCCTGAAGTACAATGCTGTCAGTGATAAGATGATATCTATATGCCTACAAGGAAGACCAGTTACTATGACTACCATTCAAATTTACTCACCAATCACTAAGCCCAAAGATGGATAAATTGAAGATTTTAACCAATTTCTGTGGTCTGAAATAGAGCAAACATGCAATCAAGCTGCACTGATAATTACTGGTGATTGGAATACAAAATGAGAAACAAAGAAGGATTGGTAGTTGGAAAATATGGCTTTGGTGATAGAAATACCACCGGAGAACACATGATAGAATTTTGTTAAGACCGATGACTTCTTCATTACAAATACCTTTTTTCAACAACATAAACTACTACTATCACGTGGACCTCACCAAATGGAATACACAGAATCAAATCAACTACATCTGTGGAAAGAGATGATAGAAAAGCTCAATATCATCAGTCAGAACAAGGCCAGGGGCTGAGTGTGGAACAGACCATCAAAGCTAATATGCAAGTTGAAGCTGAAGTTGAAGAAAATTTGAACAAGTCCACCAGAGCCAAAGTACAAACTTGAGTATATCCCACCTGAATTTAGAGACCATCTAAAGAATACATTTGACTTATTGAGCACTAATGACCGTAGACCAGACAAGCTGTGGAATGACATCAAGGACATCATACACGAAGAAAGCAAGAGATCAGTAAAAAGACAGGAAAGAAAGAAAAGGCCAAAATGGATGTCAGAAGAGACTCTGAAGATTGCTTTTGAAGGCAGAGTAGCTAAAGTGAATGGAAGAAATGATGAAGTAAAGGAGCTGAACAGAAGATTTCAAAGGATGGCTCGAGAAGACAAAGTAAACTATTATAATGAAATGTGCAAAGAACTAAAGTTAGAAAACCAAAAAGGAAGGCCACGCTCAACATTTCTCAAGCTGAAAGAACTGAAGAAAAAAATTCAAGCCTCGAGTTGCAATATTGAAGGATTCTATGGGGAAAATATTAAACGACACAGGAAGCATCAAAAGAAGATGGAAGGAATACACAGAGTGACTGTACCAAAAGAACTGATCGATATTCAACCATTTCAGTAGGTAGTATATGATCAAGAACCAATCTGCATGCTGAGCAAATAATCTGAGAAGCTGGACTGTATGAAGTAGAATGGGGCACCAGGACTGGAGGAAGACTCATTAACAACCTGTGCTATGCAGATGACACAACCTTGCTTGCTGAAAGTGAAGAGGACTTGAAGCACTTACTGACAAAGATTAAAGACCACAGCCTTCAGTATGGATTACGCTCCAACATAAAGAAAATAAAAATCCTCACAACTGGACCAATAAGCAACATCATGATAAATGGAGAAAAGACTGAAGTTGTCAAGGATTTCATTTTACTTGGATCCACAATGAATACTCATGGAAGCAGTAGTCAAGAAATTAAAAGACACATTGCATTGGGCAAATCGGCTGAAAAGGTCTCTTTAAAGTGTTGAAAAGCAAAGATGTCACCTTGAGGACTAAGGTGCGCTTGAACCAAGCCATGGTGTTTTCAATCGCCTCATATGCATGCGAAAGCTGGACAATGAATAAGGAAGACTAAAGAAGGACTGATGTCTTTGAATTGTGCTGTTGGTGAAGAATATTGAATATACCACAGACTGCCAAAAGAACAAATAGGTCTGTCTTGGAAGAAGTACAATGACAATGCTCCTTAGAAGCAAGGATAGTGAGACTACGTCTTACATACTTTGGACATGTTATCAGGAGAGATCAGTCCCTGGAGAAGGACATCATGCTTGGTAAAGCAGAGGGTCAGCAAAAAAGAGGAAGACCCTCAGCGAGATGGATTGACACAGTGGCGGCAACAATGGGCTCAAGCATAGCAATGATTGTGAGGGTGGTACAGGACTGGACAGTGTTTCGTTCTGTTGTTTGTGGGATCACTATGAGTCAGAGCTGACTCGATGGCACCTAACAGCAACAATGATTAATAAAAGACCCTGGGTGGCACAAACGGTTTGCACTTGGCTACTAGCGCAATGGTCAAGTGCTCAGCTGCTAACTGAAAGGTTGGCGGTTTGAACCTACCAGCTACTCCACTGGAGAAGGATATGGCAGTCTGCTTCCATAAAGATTACAGCCTTGGAAACTCTATGGGGCAGTTCTACTCTGTCCTATAGGGTCGCTATGAGTCAGAACTGACTCAACAGCAATGGGTTTGGATTGCTAACCAGGAGGTTGGCAGTTTGAATCTACCCAGCAGTGCCACCAAAGAAGGGCCTGGCAATTTGCCTCTGTAAGATTAAAACCAAAAACGAGTTGCCATCAAGTCGATTCTGATTCATAGCAACCCTATAAGCAGGGTAGAACTGCCCCATAGGGTTTCCAAGAAGTGGCTGATGGATTCAAACTGCTGACCGTTTGGTTAGTAGCCGTAGCTCTTAACCGCTACACCACCAGGGATCCTCTGTAAGATCACAGCCATTTAGAACCCTATAGAGTACAGTTCTACTCTAAAACACATGGGATCACTGTTAGTCGGAATTGACTAGACAGCAATGGGTTTGGTTTTGGAATGACTAATAAAATTGAACATTGTTATGGATTGAGTTCTGTCCCCCGCAGAAAGATATGTTCAAGTCCTAACCCCTGGTACCTGTGAATGTAACTTTATTTGGAAATAGCATCTTTGCACATATAACTAGTTCCATTAACATGTCCTGGAGTAGAGTGGGCCATTGTCCAATATGACTGGTGTCTTTATAAGAAGAGGAGACATAGAGACAGACAGACACACAGAGAAAAGAGTGCCATGCAAAGACAGACACAGAGGGAAGATGATCGTGTGAAGCCAGAGGAAGAGATTGGAATGATGCAGCCACAAACCAAGGAACACTCAGGACCACCAGAAGCTAGAAGAGGCAAGAAACAGATTCTCCCCTAGTGTCTTCAGAGAGAGCATGGTCCTGCTGACCCTTCGATTTCAGACTTCTAGCCTCCAGAACTGTGAAAGGCTAAATCTCTGTTTTTGTAAGCCATTAAGTTTGTAGTACTTTGTTATGGCAGCTCTAGGAAACTAATACAGGCATCTTTTCATGTGCTTGTTGATTATTTATATATCTTCTTTGGAGAAATATCCACTCAAGTCCTTTTCCCATGTTTTAATTGAGTTGTTTGTCTTTTTATTATTGAGTTGTAAGTGTTCTTTATGTATTCTGGATACTAGACCCTTATCTGGTATATGGTATAAGATTTGCAAATATTTTCTCCCATTCTGTGGGTAGACAACCCAATTTTAAACATGGATAAAAGCCTTGCACAGGCAATTCAGAAAAAAAGAAAATCAAAATGACTAACAGTCATATAAAATGGTGTTCCATAGCTTTTGTCTCATAGAAACGTAAATTAAAACTGCAGATGGATACTACTACATACTCACCAGAATGGCTAAAATTAAAAAGACTGGCATACCAACTGTTGGTGAGGAGCAACTGGAACTCTCTTATATTGTTGGTGGAAACATACTTACACAAACTCTTTGAAAAAAATATTTGACAGTAGTTACTAAACCTGAATGTATATGTACTCTATAACTCAGCATTTCCACTCCTGGGTATATATACCCAACAGAAGCTACATCTACCAAATGACATGTTTAAGAATGTTCTTAGCATCTCTATTCATAATAGTCTAAAATTGGAAACAAACCAAATGTCCATCAACATGCTGTAAGATTCCATTATTATGAAGTTCAAAAGCAGGCAAAATTAATCTTTGCTGATGGAAGCCAGAATAATGGTTACTCTCAGGTGAGTACTGAACGGCAGGGGGCACAAGGGAGCATGCTGAGATGCTGAAAATGTTCCATATATTTATCTGGGTGGATGTTACATGAGTGTGATGAAGGCCTTCCCTGAACATGTGATTCAAAGTAGTATATCTCCTCCTACTGTCTTGATTCCCTGACCCTGTGTGAAAATGGGTGGCAGGGGCATCTGACCTCTAAATTCACAAGGGGGAAGGAGAATCCTTATCAGCATTAATCACCCAAGGCTGATTCCAGTCAGGTGAAGGTCAGACATATCTCCTCTTGCCAAGATTTTTACCAGTTGACACCAACCGTCCCTCTCCCAGAACTCTCTACTTCTCTCCTAGGTTCGATAATTCATTGCAATGGCCACACAGAACTCACAAACCATACTCACAGTTATGGAGTTTATTAGGGAAGTAACAGGTTACAATTCAGGTTCAGGAACACTCAGGATACAGTTCTTTGATCAGGACAGCCTCTTCTCAGCGGTGCCCACAGGCAGGTCTTTCTCTGGCCCTTAGCTGCTTAGTCCAGCCTCTGCCCTGCTCAGCCAAGTGTTACACAGCTTTTAGCTCTGCAGATAAGTGCCCCAGGGCACCTCACTCCTCCAGTAGGCCTCAGCCTGGCCTTCTAGAGTCATGAAACTTAGCTCTACCAAGTGCCTGGAGGCATCCTACTGTGCCCATTAGCCTCCTGCCTGAAGGCACTCAGCTTGCTTGCTCCGTGGGCCAGGAAGCCCACCATCCCATCTCCTGCTGGTGTCCTGGTTCTGCTGCCTCTGCTGCCACCGTTTCTCTGCCACTGCTTCTCGCTGTCTCCAGTATTACAGCTCTCTCTCTGTTTCTGGATCTAGGAGGTTCTCAGCGCAGGGATTTTGGGTCCAAAGAATGTGCTCCACGCCTGGCTCTTCTTTCTTTGTGGTGGTGAAATCCTTCCCACCTCTGGGATGGCTCATTTTAAGCCTAGCAGGATGGCAAAACTGACCAATCTCCTCGTTAGGGTTCCATATGCCTTGTTTGCATAGTCCCACCCAATCATTTGGTGGGAGTTATCAAGAGTGGCTACCAGGGCCATTAAGTAATTCACTGCACCAGGTCTTGCCTTATTTCTCTTCACAGTGACTAGCTACCCAACATGCTATGTGTTTGGTTATTGACCTGTTTATCATCCGTCTCCCCTCGTTAGGATCTAAACTTCTTGAGGGAAGGGACTCTATTTTGGTCACTGTGGTGTCCCCAGCACTAGGACAGTGTGTGGCACAGAGGAGGAGCTCCACAAGTATTTGTTGAATGGATGAAAGGAGGACCAGGTAGTGGTAGTGGCAGCCGAGTGCTACTAAGCCCAATGTTCAGTTTATGGGATTAAGACAATGGGTAGTAACTATCACTATCATTGTCGATGGATAGATAGATAGATGGATAGCTGCCATCGAGTTGACTCCAACTCATGGTGACCTTATGTACAACAGAATGCAACATTGCCTGATCCTGTGTCACCCTCATGATTGCCAGCATGTTTGACTGCATCGTTGCATCTATTGTACCAATCCATCTCACCAAGTGTCTTCCTTGCCCTCATTGGCCCTCTACTTCACCAAACACGATGGCCTCATCCAGCAATTAATCCCTCCTGATGACATGTCCAAAGCAAGAGAATTGGACAGTGTTCTGTTGTGATCCATAAGGTGTTCACTAGCTAATTTTTGGAAGTAGATTGCCAGGAGTTTCTTCCTAGTCTGTTTTAGTCTGGAAGCTCCACTGAAACCTATCCACTGTGGGTGACCCTGAAATATCTGTGGCATATTGTTGTTGTTGGGTGCCGTCGAGTCAATTATTTTGACTCATAGTGACCCCATGTTACACAGTACAACCGCCCCATAGAATTTTTTAGACTGCAATCTTTAAGGGAGCAGGTCGCCAGGTCTTTTTCCCATGGAGCCTCTGTGTGTGTTCAAACCGCCAATCTTTTGGTTAGCAGCTGAGTGCTTAACCGTCATGCCACCAGGGCTCCTTCACGTAGCTTCCAGAATCACAGCAACACGAAAGCCACCATAGTACGACAAACTGGCAGAAGGGTAGTGGAACATTGTCATTACAATTTGTTAATTCTCAGAGTATTTGGTATATAACCAAAGTTTCTGCTTCAAATAATTTACATTCTAAAAGAGAAAAGACTTTCTATGTGCACTTTGCTGTGTGTTTTATAGCATGCAACATGTAGAGTCACTTCTTTTAAGAAAATTATTTATTGGGTTATCACATTGTGGTAAGCATTCTGAATGCAGGAGGTGAGATTTAGGACGTGGTTCTTGTCTTGACTTTGCCACTAAGTTGCCATATGCCCACAGTGATTCCCTTCCCTTCCGTGGACCTTGCCTTCCTTAACAGTGAAATAAAGGGTTTCAATTGATTTAAGATCTCTGAAGTTTGCAGCTGGGAAATATTACAACTCTAGCATGTTGTTCTTGATCCTCACACTAGGGGTCAGTACAGTCAGACTATTGGAACAGATTCTGCTTTTACAGTTCCTAATATTAGATAACGAGGTTGTTGCAGAAAGACCTCTTCTGAAACGCTAAACCCATAAAACCAAGCTTTCTACCAGGTTAATTAGAGACACAGACTTCCACCAAAGGGAGCAGGGCTATATTGCTCTTGAAATCTGGAATCTGTCACTTTTGTATCTGTCATGGACCACATATGTGGTTGAGGAGGTGGCATGAAGGTAATAAAATGCCTGTGAATGACAAATGGACACCCAGAAGGAGGTAGAGTGAGATTTTGTTCAGAAGAGAAAAACAGTCTAGTAATACTACCTGCTACAGTGTCCGTCTGAGACCAGCACGTGTTTGGAAGGTCCACTGAGGCCGTGTACAGACAGGAAGGGCCACAGTCTATTTGCTAGGAGGCCTGCACTTAAGTCCCAGCTTGTCTACTGACCTGTGTCACCTTGAATAAGTCATTTCCCTTTTGGGTATAGCTTTCCACCCATGAAGGGAAAGAGAGGGACCGCTATATAACAAATGCATATCCCATATGCCTCCCACCACCTTCCTGTACCATGGCAGGTATCTCTCACCAGCCCAGGACCCTTTCCCACCAAGCCCAGACACAACCTCAGAATCCTTTTCAGCACTACAACAGTGAAAGCCAGCCCATGAGAGGAAGTCTTTTTGCCATTTCTGTTAACATTAGATTTTTTTTCCTTTCAACAAATAAAAGTATAGTTAATAGTGACCCCATTATAGTTGACAGTAGACACTGTTTTGTTTTAGATTTTTTTTTGGATTATTGCTAGAAGTCCTTCCAGAGTCAGCATTCTATGGTAATGGGGCTTTAACAGCAGAGACCACGTTGGTGTTGATCAACTTAGGCTAGTTTTAGGTAGTTTAGGGTCAATATTTCAATGTCTTTGTACATGGGGTAAAGACAGAAAAGTTTTATGCTCTATGTGATCAAAATGCTTAGCAAAGGTTGAAGAACATGATGTGTTAGTCCACCGATTTAGCAAAAGTCTTTACTTACACAGAGGTTTTGATAATCACATTCCAAAGCAATTAAGAGGCATGAGAACATGCATTCTACTTTGCCCTTGACCTTCAGAACTTCATTTGAAATTTTCAGATCCAGGTACAGAATGTGGCTAAATTTAGGCACAAAGATCATGCTCTTCTAAGTAAATTTGGAATTAATTCAGGCTTCATTACCAGAAGACAGCGCCATCATGAGGCGTTGGTGGTTCAGTTGTAGAATTCTCACCTGCCATGCAGAAAACCCAGTTCAGTTTTCAGACAATGCAAGTCATGCACAGCTATCACCCGTCTGTCAGTAGAGGCTTGTGGCTGCTATGATGCTGAACAGACTGAGACGGGCTAGGAAGAAAGTCCTGATGAACTATTTCCACAAATCAGCCAATGAAAACACTGTGAATCACAACAGTCCAATCCACAACTGATCATGGGGATGGTGCAGAACTGGGCAACGTTTAGTTCAGTTATACCTGGGGCACCCATGAGTTGGGGGCCAATTCACTGGCAGCTAACAACAACATCTCCATTGTATGATGTGGCTGCAATCCATTTAAAAATAGGTGCTGGTGAATATGCTCTCATTAATAGTATTACTGCCCTAGAAGTCAAAAGAGCTGCTTCACCCTTTACAAGCCATGTGACTTGAACAAACTACTAAATCTCTTGGAGCCTCAGCCTCCTCACCTATAAAATGGGGATAATCATACCTGCCCTACCTATTCAGGTTGTGAGGGTCAAATGAGATCATATACCTGAAAATATACTGAAAGGTAAATACACTATACAACTCCAAAGGAACATGATACAAATTTTTGTAGGACAGTCTAGGGACATACTTATCATCTCAAACTCAGTCAAGGAACTCAAGATTTCTTAACTTCATGCAACACTGGCAGAAATTGAATTAGGACAACTTTCTGGAAGTCTATTTGGTGAATAGGAATCATAAGCCTTAAAAATATGCATTCCACACACGCACTAGATAGGTTAAGATGAAAAAGCCAGATAATACTAAATGTTGGCGAGGAAGTAGAATAGTTAGAACCCTCTTACGCTGCTGGCAAGAGTGATAACTGGTACAACCACTTTGGAAAATTGGCGGTATTTACTGAAGCTGCCAACACACACCCCCTAGAACCCAACAATTACACTTTTAATATCTACCCAATAGAAACGTCTACATATGTTCAGCAAAAGACATGTACTAGAGTGTTCACAACAGCACTCTTGTAATAGGAAAAGAACTGAATGTTTCCAAAAAGCCCATGAACTGTAGAAATGAACAAACCAAATGAGGGTATATTCACACTATGGAATTCTAGCCAGCAATGAGAATGAAGGAACTAAAATCGCTTGCAGGAATAGGATGGATCTCACAAACGTAACGTTAAATGAAAAAACCATACACTGTATGATTTCTTCTTCCTAAAGTTCAAAACCAGGCAAAACTCATCAGTGGTGATATGTTAGGATACTGATTACTCTTGGGGGAGGGAGTGATTTGGAGGGAATAATACAGGGTTTCTGGGAGGCTGGGTAATGTTCTGTTTCTTGATCTGAATGCTGGTTACACAGGTGTGTTCACCTGTAAAAATTCATCAAGTTGTACACTTATGATTTGCACACTTTTCTGCAAGTATGTTAACCTTCAATAAAAAGTTTACTTACAAATGTAATGCCTTTGACTCAGAAACTTCACTTTTAAGGGGTAATTTTAAGGGAAGAAAATCAGTCATTAAAAAATGTACTATACATACACATTCATATTGTTATTATTTCTCACGGCAAACAAAAAGGAAGCATTAAAGAAAGAAATACGTGAAGGATTTCCTTTCTCTTCACATTTTGGGTTTCTGAAAAATTGAATTTAAACCTTTTTTGTGGTGTACTCTCACGCGTTGTTGTTAGTTGCTATCAAATCAATTGTTACTCATGGCAACCCCAAGTATGCAGAGTAGAACAGCTCCACAGGGTTTTCAAGGCTGTGATCTTTCAGAAGCAGATTGCTAGGCCTGTCTTCTGAGGTGCCTCTGGACGGGCCAAACTGCCAACCTTTTAGCTAGTAGTCTCAAGTGTTTAACCATCTGCACCACCAGGGTACCGATCTGCATACCTAGAGTTCTGCCATCATTGGGAAGCAGAGAGGAACGTCAAAATGGAGCAGGTCAATTATTTTCTTTTGTGAAGATTCCACAATTATATGAGTCGAAGGTCACAGGTGAGTTTCCTGTGGGTCAAATACATTCATTTTTAAAAAAATTTTTGTTGTGGTAAAATATTTATAACATAACGTTTGTCGTTTAACCATTTTTAAGAGTACAATTCAGTGGACTTTATTACATTCACCATGTTGTGCAGCCATCACCACTACCTATTTCCAGAACTTTTCATCACCCTAAACAGAAACTGTTCCCATTAAGCACTAACTCCCGGTTCTCCCTTCACCTCAGCCCCTGGTAAACCTCTAATCTACTTTCTGTCTCTATGAATTTGCCTATTCTGGATATTTCATGTAAGTGGGATCACACAATATTTGTCCATTTGTATTTGTCTTATTTTACTTAGCATAATGTTTTCACGTTTCATCCATGTGGTCCCATGTATCAGAACTTTATTTCTCTTTATTGCTGAATAATATTCCATTGTACCACATTTTGTTTATTCATTCATTTGTTGATGGACACTTGAGTTGTTTCTACTTTTTGGCTATTGTGAATAATGCTGCAGTGAACATTGGTGTACAAGTATCTATTTGCATGCCTGCTTTCAATCCTTTTGAGTCCTCCTAAAAGGGGAATTGCTGGGTCATATGGTAATTCTAAAGAGCCCTTGTGGCACAAAGGTTAAGCGCTTGGCTGCTAACCAAAAGGTCAGAAGTTCAACCTCCAAAGATTACAGCCAGGAAACCCAACGGGGCAGTTATACTAAGTCCTATAGTCGGAATTGACTCGATGGCTCACAACAACATGGTAATTCTATATTTAACTTTTTGAGAACTGCCAGACTGTTTTCCATAGTGGCCGTACCATTTTACCCTCCCACCAACAGTGGATGAGGGCCCCAATTTCTCCACATCCTCCCCAACACTTGCTATTTTCTTTCTTTTTGAACAATAGCCATCCTAGTAGGTGTGAAGTAGTATCTCATTGTGGTTTTGATTTGCATTTCCCAAATGTCTAACGATGTTGAGCGTATTTTCATGTGCTTATTGGCCTTTTGTATCTCTTCTTTGGACAACTTTTTACTCAAGTCCTGTGTGCATTTTTATATTGGATTGCCTGTCTTGAATTGTAGGATACTAAACCCTTATCAGATATATGAATTGCAAATATTTTCTCCCATTCTGTGTCTTTTTGTTTTCTGATAATGTTCTTTGATGCATAGAAGTTTTTAATTTTGATGAAGCCCAATTGATCTATTTTTTCTTTTGTTGCTCATGCTTTTGGTGTCATATCCAAAAATCCATTGCCAAATCCAAGGTCATAAAAATTTCACCCTGTATTTTCCTCTGAGACTTTTATAGTTTTAGCTCTTATATTTAGGTCATTGACTTATTCTGAGTTAATTTTTGTATATAGTGTGAGGTAGCCGTCCCCCATGTTATCTGTCAGTTTGTCATACTGTGAGGGCTTGTGTGTTACTGTGATGCTGGAAGCTATGCCACCAGTATTCAAATACTAACAGGGTCAAGCGTGGTGGACAGGTTTCAGCTGAGCTTCCACACTAAAACAGAGTAGGAAGAAGGACCTGGCAGTCTATTTCTGAAAAAATTGGCCAGTGAAAACCTTACGAATAGCAGCAGAACATTGTCTGGTATAATGCCAGAAGATGAACCCCTCAGGTTGGAAGGCACTCAAAATACAACTAGGGAAGAGCTGCCTCCTCAAAGTAGAGTTGACCATAATGACATGGATGGAGTCAAGCTTTCAGCACCTCCATTTGCTGATGTGTCACGACTCGAAATGAGGAGAAACAGCTGCAAACATCCATTAATAATTGGAACTTGGAATGTACGAAGTATGAATCTAGGAGAATTGGAAGCTGTCAAAAATGAAATGGAACACATAAATATCGATATCCTAGGTACTAGTGAGCTGAAATGGACTGGTATTGGCCACTTTGAATCAGACAATCATATGGTACTATGCCAGCAATAACAAATTGAAGAGGAATGGTGTGGCATTCATAGTCAAAAAGACCATTTCAAGATCTATCCTGAAGTACAATGATGTCAGTGATAGGATAATATCCATACACCTACAAGGAAGTCCAGAAATACAACTATTATTCAAGTTTATGCACCAACCATTAAGGCCAAAGATGGGGAAATTGAAGATTTTTACCAACTTCTGCAGTCTGAAGTTGATCAAACATGCAATCAAGATGCATTGATAATTACTGGTATTGGAATGCGAAAGTTGGAAACGAAGAAGGATTGGTAGTTGGAAAATATGGCCTTGGTGATACGACGCTGGAGATTGCATGATAGAATTTTGCAAGACCCATGACTCCTTCATTGCAAATAACTTTTTTCAACAACATAAATGGTGACTATACACGTGGACCTCGCCAGATGGAATACACAGAAATCAAAGTGATTACATCTGTGGAAAGAGACAATGAAAAAACTCAGTATCGTCAGTCAGAACAAAGCCAGGGTCCAACAGTGGAACAGACCATCGTTGCTCATATGCACATTCAAGTCGAAGCTGAAGAAAATTAGAACAAGTCCATCAGAGCCAAAGTACAACCTTGAGTGTATCCCTCCTGAATTTATAGACCATCTTAAGACCAAATCTGACACACTGAAGATTAATGACTAAAGACCAGATGAGTTGTGGAATGACATCAAAGATATTGTACACGAAGAAAGCAAAAGGTCTTTAAAAAGACAAGAAAGAAAGAAAAGACCAAAATAGATGTCAGAAGAGACTCTGAAAGTTGGTCTTGAACGTAGAGTAGCTAAAGTGAATGGAAGAAATGATGAAGAGCTGAACAGAAGATTTCGAAGGGCAGATCGAGAAGACAAAGTATTATAATGAAATGTGCAAGGACCTGGAGTCAGAAAACCAAAAGGGAAGAACACGCTCGACATTTCTTAGGCTGAAAGAACTGAAGAAAAAATTCGAGCCTTGAGTTGCAATATTGAAAGATCTTGTGGGGAAAATAGGATGCAGGAAGCATCAAAAGAGGATGGAAGAAACACACAAAGTCAGTGGACCAAAAAGAACTGGTCAACATTCAACCATTTCAGGGGTAGCATATGATCAAGAACTGATGGTACTGAAGGAAGAGGTCCAAGCTGCACTGAAAGCACTGGCGAAAAACAAGGCTTCAGGAATTGACGGAATACAACTGAGATGTTTCAACAAGCGGATACAGAGCTGGAAGTGCTCACTCGTCTATGCCAAGAAATTTGGAAGACAGCTTCCTGACCAACCAACTGGAAGAGATCCATATTTGTACCCATTCCAAAGAAAGGTCATCCAAATAATGCAGAGATTATCAAACAATATCATTAATATCACACACAAGTAAAATTTTGCTGAAAATCATTCAAAAGCATTTGCGGCAGTACACCAAGAGGGAACTGCCAGAAATTCAAGCCGGATTCAGAAGAGGACGTGGAACAAGGGATATCATTGCTAATATCAGATGGATCATGGCTGAAAGCAGAGAATACCAGAAAGATGTTTACCTGTGTTTTACAGACTATGCAAAGGCATTCAACTGTATGGATCATAACAAATTATGGAAAACATTGCGAAGAATGGGAATACCAGAACGCTTAATTGTGCTCAGGAGGAACCTGTACTTAGACCAAGAAACAGTCGTTCAAACAAAACAAGGGGAATGCTGCGTGGTTTAAAGTCGGGGGAAGTGTGCGTCAAGGTTGTATCCTTTCATCACACTTATCCAATTTGTATGCTGAGCAGATAATCTGAGAAGCTGGACTAAAATGCAGAAGAATGTGGCATCAGGATTGGAGGAAGACTCATTAACAACCTGTGATACGCAGATGACACAAACTTACTTGCTTGAAGCACTTACTGATGAAGATCAAAGTATGGATTACACCTCAACATAAAGAAAACAAAAATTCTCACAACTGGACCAATAAGCAACTTCATGATAAATGGAGAAAAGACTGAAGTTGTCAAGCATTTCATTTTACTTGGATCCACAATCAATGCCCATGGAAGCAGCAGTCAGGAAATCAAACGATGCATTGCATTGGACAAATCTGCTGCAAAAGATCTCTTTAAAGTGTTAAAAAGCAAAGATGTCACTTTAAGGACTAAGGTGTGCCTGATCCAAGCCATGGTGTTTTCAGTCACCTCATATGCATGTGAAAGCTGGACAATGAATAAGGAAGAATGAAGAAGTATTGATGCCTTTGAATTACTGTGTCGGTGAAGAATACTGAATACACAATGAACTGCAGGAAGAATAAACAAATCTGTCTTGGAAGAAGTAGAGCCAGAATGTTCTTTAGAAGCAAGGATGGCCAGTCTTCATCTCACATACTGTGAACATGTTATCAGGAGGGACCAGTCCCTGAAGAAGGACATCATGCTTGGTAGAGCAGAGGGTCAGTGAAAAAGAGGAGGATCCTCAATGAGATGGATTGACACAGTGGCTACAACAATAGGCTCAAGCATAACAACGATTGTGAGTATGGCACAGGACCAGGCAGTGTTTCTTTCTGTTTTACATAGGGTCGCTATGGGTTGGAACCAACTAGATGGCACCTAACAAGAACGACAACAAGGATCCAACTCTATTCTTTTGCATGTGAAAATCCAGTTATCCCAGAATCATTTATTAAAGAGACTTTCTTTCCCCACTGAGCGGATTTAGCACCCTTGTCAAAGATCAATTGACCATAACACATTCATTTTTACATCTATGTCTATCTTTTCTTTTTCTCATCTTTAAGTCTTACCGGCTGTTATCAGAAAGCTATTGGACCCTAGATTTCCCCCAGTTGCTTTTTCTGCAAGAGGCCTTTCTATAGGGAGCCACTGGAAGAGAAACATCTCACACTGGTTCTGCAGCCTTGTCAAGTCCTTGAACCGCTCAGAAACTTCTCTGTGCACTGAGGATTCATTCTTTCAATAGATAACCCGTCAACATCTGCTATGTGCATATCCTGTGACATTGGACAAGGTGGACATGGCCCTGCTTCTATGGAGCTTACAGTCCAGTGTGGGAGCCAAATAATAAATAAGTGAACAAACAAACAAGCACACAGTTACACATTGTGATAAATATTTAGAAGCCAAAGTACAGAAATCTGAGTGAATGTCAAGGGGGCCAAATTTAATTTGAGGGGCCAGAGAAAATCTCCTTGAGGGAGGGACTGACCACCGCCATTGTCTGCCCATCCAAACTCTTAGAGGGTCGTGACACTGACCTAGTCATCATCTTAAACTTGGGAGCCTCAGTTTCCTCATCTATAAAATGAGAGTTTGGCCTAGATCAGTGATTTCTACCTTTTCTAGTAGGATAACCCTTTTAATGCAGAAAATATTTGTCTCCACCCCAGTGCCACATGGAGTTATATTGGAGCCTGACTGAGGTGAAAGGGAAAACCAGTAACACAGATCCTGTCTTTATCTAAAATTTTGATGTTTTGTTCATTGTCATGAATTGAATAGTATCCCCCCAAAATATGTGTCAATTTGGCTAGGCCACAATTCCCAGTATTGTGTGATTGTCCTCCATTTTGTGATTTGATGTAATTTTCCTGTGTTGTAAATCCTAATCTCTGCCTGTGGTTAATGAGGCAAGATTAGGTTATGTTAAAGAGGATTAGGGTGGGAGGCAACACCCTAACTCAGGTCATATCCCTGATCCAATATAAAGGGAGTTTCCCTGGGTTGTGGCCTGTATCACCTTGTATCTTACAAGAGATAAAAGGATAGAGAATAGAGCAGAGAGATGGGGACCTCATGCCACCAAGAAAGAAGTGCCAGGAGCAGAGCATGTCCTTTGGACCCGGGATTCTTATGCTGAGAAGCTCCTAGACCAGGGGATGATTGATGACAAGGACTTTTCCCCAGAGCTGACAGAGAGAGAAAGACTTCTCCTGGAGCTGGCACCCTGAATTCAGACTTGTAGCCTCCTAGACTATGCGAGAATAAATTTCTGTTTGTTAAAGCCAACCACATGTGGTATTTCTGTTAGAGCAGTGCTAGATAACTAAGACATTCATCATGGATTTTTTGCATTGATTTGATCTTTTCAAATGTTGCATTGAAATATTATTGATCTTGTTACTGAGTTTTTTGGCACCCCATTAAATTTTGTATCTGAGATGAGTGCCTCAGTCTCCTCACCCCAGTCCTGGCCCTCTCTACCTTCATGTGATAGCTGTATTACTGTTAATTAAGAAAAATCACAATGACCAAAATTACAATGAATTTTTATAAGGAACATTTTGTGACGAATTAAGGTTTGAGTGAGGCCAACTCTTCTCGCCCTGGTGGTACAATAGTACCTCAGCTTCTAAATGAAGGGTTGGTAGGTTTGAACCCACCATCCACTCTGTGGGAGAAGAGACCTAGTGATCTGTTCCTGTAAAGACTGCAGCCTTGGAAACCCTACTCTGCCCTATAGCGTTGCTATGACGGTACGCGACAACAACTCTTCTCAAGGAGCTAGGTAGGGAGCTGAGGAGGCTGGCGGGGATTGGATAGATCCCCATAGACTGCGAGAGGGCACTCCCGAGTGATAGTGAAGAGGCAGGTCACGCCTGACAAGGCTCTCTTTCTTGACTTGGTTGAAAGGATGTGCACCTTATACCAATTTGCTAAGCTATACATTTGTATGGTTTTCTGTATCTGAGCTTTATTTTACAATAAAAAAGTATTGTAAAATTTTATAATAAATAAAATTTATTTTACAGTTAAAAAATCAGAAAAAAAGCAAAGCAGGGGTCACGCAGCACTGAGTTGGGATTGACATGCTTGAGGTGCTCCAGTTGCACAGCTTTTGCCAGGTTCTCCAGCAACACTCAACAGCTTGCAGAAAAGCGGGGTTGGGTTGACCCCATTCGTGCCACAGCCTGGCTGAGCACCTACTAAGAGTCAGGCCAGAGAGGCAACAGACTGCAGGGCAGATGGGGTCCCTGCCCTCCTGCAGCTTCCAGGCTTGTGGGGAAGGCAGATGGCAAAGGAGCCACTGGAATTCTGTGCTATGGAGTAGCAAGTGCGGATTGTTATGGGGCCACATGACAAGAAGGCCTAGCCCAGCCCGGGGTCAGGGGAGCCTCTGCAATCCAGATTTGGATTTCCAAAAAGGCTGGGGTGAAGGATTAAAGGGGAGATCACATAAAGCCAAGGATGTTGAGAAAGGGTATGGGGAAAGGTGGCCCCTAAAGTCTGGAAAGGTTCCTGGGTGGAACAAATGGTTTGTGCTTGACTGCTAACCTAAAGGTGGCAGTAGTTCAAATCCACCCAGTGGCACAAGGGGAAAAAACCTGGTGATCTAAAGATTACAGCTAAGAAAACCCTATGCAGCCGTTCTACTCTGTAACACATGGGGTCGCCATGAGTTGGTATAGACTTAGTGACAACTGGTTTGGTTTGGTTTTGACGTCCAGAAGCTGGCCTGGCACTCACAGCCAGGTCGTGCTATTCTCCTTTTGAATAAAAACAATCTCACAGAATACCAACATCTGACAAGGTCACTCTAAGACCACGATAAAATGAGACAGAACAAGGCCACTTCATCATTTTGTTTAAGCACAGACGAAAACAAGGTCACTGTGCAACCCACAAGACACCAAACGTCTCCTTCCCACGGCTAATATGAGTGGCTGCTGCTTCTTTGCCAGCTACGGCTTTATCCTCCCTCTAGGCTGCCCTCTCTATAGAAAAGATGCATTGAGATACCCAATCACAGAATTATCCCTGCTCTCTGACAGCACTCAATCTAGAGCAACCCTGTACTTCCTTTGACCCTCCCCAAAATCACCCACCCAAAGTCCAAATCCTGTAATAATTCTAACACCCTCTTACGGAGACACTCCACAGATCCCTAGGGTGTGCGTTCTCCCTCACTGCAACCAGTAATAAACCCAACTCGTTCAGCTACAAGGATGTCTCTGGTGGCCTTTAGCTGGAGGGCATTGACAATGACAATGATGTCAATGATGACAATGATGACGATAACATTTATTGTGCAGCACAGACTATATGCTAATATGCTAAACACTGTGCTAAGTGCTTTGTTTGTATTATCTCATTGAAACCTCACAAAATTCTGAACCAGGTAGTAGTTTTATAGGGAGAGCCTCAAGCCCAGAGAGGTTTAGCAGTTTGCCTCAAATCACACAACTAGTAAGTGTGCAGCTGGATTCAAAACTAGACAGTCTGAAACTGGAGTCTGTGCCTCCAAACCCTAGTCTCTCCTGCCTTGCATGAACCAGCAGGATGCAAGGATGGCAGAGCTGGATGGGGTTCAAGAGGGAGAGATTGCTAGCTAGAAGGTGCAGGTATTCGTGCAATAAGGAGCCCTGGTGGTGGAAACAGTTGAGCACTCATCTGCTAACCAAAAGCTTGGCGGTTCGAACCAATCAAGCGGCTCCATGGATGAGAGACCTGGCAATCTGCTTCTGTAAAGATTACAGCCAAGAAAATCCTATTGGGCAGTTCTACTCGGTCACATGGGGTCACCATGAGTAGGAATTGATTCCACAACACCCAACAACAACATCCATACAATGGAATATTATTCAGTGATAAAAAGAAATGAGCTATCAAGCTACAGGAAGACATGGAGGAACCTTAAATGCATGTCGGTTAGTGAAAGAAATCTGTTTGAAAAAGCTACATGCTGTATGAACCCAACTGTATAGCAATCTGGAAAAGGCAAAACTACAGAGACATAAAAAAGATCAGGTTGCCAGGAGCTCAGGGGGTCGGAAATGATGCTGGGTGCCGGCCTCCTGGGTGTCAAGGCCTCACTCCCCTCCAACCCCACTGCCACCACCCTGATAGTGAATGTCAACACCTTTTTAAAATTACAAAATATTTGACACACCAAAAGATATAAATGTGAATACAATAAAAACCTGTGTTTCCACCACACAGCCTTAAGAAATAAAACAGTCCCAATACTGCAGAATCTCATGCGCCCTCCCAGTCACTTCCTCTCCCTCGAAGCCCCACAAGTAACCACTATCCCAAGCTTGATGTTTATTATCCTGTGCATTTCTTTATAGCTTTATTATTCTTTATTATTATAACATTATTAATCTATACATCCACCCGTCTGTTAGTTTGTCATACTGTGGTGACTTGCTGGAAGCTATCCCACTGGTATTTCAAATACCAGAAGGGTCACCAATGGTGGACAGGTTTCAGCCAAGCTTCCAGACTAAGAGTAGGAGGAAAGGCCTAGTGATCTACTTCCAAAAATGAGTAAATGAAAACTTTATGAATCACAGCAGAATACTGTCTGATATAGTGCTGGAAGATGAGCTCCCTAGTTTGGAAGGTACTACAAAATAGCTACAAAATGGAGTCAAATATACCATTGATCCTGAAGATGGCACAGGACTGGGCAATGTTTCATTCTGTTATACAGCAGGTCACCACAAGTAGGAGTCAACTCAATGGCAATTAACAACAACAATTTATACGTGTCCCCTAACAAGAAGTGGTATTTATTTTTTGATGTTTGTGCACTTTACTTAAATAAAATCACACAGTGTGTGTTCTTCCTCACCTTTTTATTCAGTGTTTGTGAATCAACCAAGCTGATGCATGTAGCTGTAGTTCATTTGCTTTCCCTATTTTTGGTATTTCACAGTGAATGGGCCACAGTCTCTCCATTCTGTTAATGGTCATTCCTGTCCCAATTTTTTGCTATTACAAATAATGCTGCTCTGAACATTTTTGTACCTGTCTGCTGGTGCACATGAGCAAAATTTTCTGCAGGTATATATACCGGGAGTGAAAGGAGAAGTGGTTGGGTATATACATCTTCAGCTTTACCAGGTGCTAATGGTGGGGAGCCCTGGTGGTCTGTCTGTCTCTCTCCTATTCTTTTATAAGGACCACTCAGATTGGAAGGAGCCCTCGTGGTGCAGCGGTTAAAGCACTCGGCTGCTAACCAAAAGTTCGACGGCTTGAACCCACCAGCAGCTCTGAAGGAGCAAGGTGTGGCAGTCTGCTTCTGTAAAGATTTATAGCCTTGGAAACCCTATGGGGCAGTTCTACTCTGTCCTAGAGGGGAGCTATGAGTCGGAATCCACTTGACGGCAGTGGGTTTGGGTTTGGTTTTTGGTCAATTGCTTTCCAAAGTCATTGTGCCAACGTACACACTCCCAGCAGTTTGAGAGTTCCTGTGGCTCTCACCAGCACTGGGTATCATTAGATTTTTTAATTTTTGCCATCTGAGGCTGTGAAATGGATCTCACTGTGGTTTTAAATTGTTCTTTTCTGTTTATCAGTTAGGCTGAGTGTTTCTTCACACACTTATTGACCATTGTCGTTGTTAGCTGTTGTCAAGCCGGTCCATGATTCATGGCAACCCCATGTACAATAGCACAAAATGCTGTCCAGTCCTGTGCTATCCCCATGATCGCTTGCAGATTGGACTGTTGTGATCTGCAGGGGTTTTTATTGGTTGATTTTTGAAAGTAGATCACCAAACCTTTTCTCCTAGTCCACCTTGGTCTAGAAGCTCCGCTGAAATTGTTCAGCATCAGAGCAACATGCAAACCTCCTCTGACAGATGGGGGTGGTGGCTGCATCCTCTTCTGTGGCTTGCCCATTTCTATTTTGCCCACTTTTTTTTTTATTGGTTTGCTTATCTTTATCCTATTTCTTTGTAGATGTTCTTTATGTATTCCTGATACTGACCTTTTGCTGGTTACACGTTGTAAAATCTTCCCACCTGTGGATCATGTTTTCTCTTTTATGTATTGTCTTTTAACAGAAGATTTTAAGTTTATTTGTCTCTCTTTTTCCTTTATGGTGTGACTTGTTTAAGAAATCCTTCTGTAGTCCAAAGTCAAAACCATATTTAACCCTATTTTCTTCAAATATTTTGAAGTTTTGTTTTTCAGGTGGAGGATTTTAATCTTCTCAAAATTGAATTTTGTGTTTGTCATGATGCAAGGATCCTCCTTTTTCCTATTTGGGTAACAAGGTGTCCTTTTGCCAGATATTCAATAGTAACATTGGTTAATGCCACTCCTCTGCTTAAAACTCTTCCGTGTCTCTCCAGTGCCATGAGCAGGAGCCCTAATCTCCTTGCCTCGGTGTAGTTGGCACTGCACGAACGCACACCCAGCTCCCCTTCCTGACCTCTTGCCACTCTCCTGTGCTCTAACCACACTAACCTTCCTTCATTTCTGAAGGGCTGGGCTTCCCAACAAAGAAAAGTCCAGGCCCAAATGGCTTCACTGGTGAATTCTACCAAATGTTTAAAGAAGGCTTAACATCAATCCTTCTCAAACACTTCCAAAAAATAGAAGAGGAAGAAATACTTCGAAATTCATTATATGAAGGCAGCATTACCCTGATACCAAAGCCAGACATAGGTGTCACAAGAAAAGAAAACTATAGACCAACATCTATGAATATCCCTCAATGAAATACTGGCAAAAAAAATTCCAACAAAACACTTATGCTCATCAAAACACTTCACCAAAAGAGTAAAAAGACAATCTACAGACTGGGAAAATATTTTTGGTTTGCGACATCCGATCAGGGTCTAATCTCTAAAATCTACAAGATACTGCAAAACCTCAACAACAAAAAGACAAATAACTCAATTAAAAAATGGGGAAAGGATATCAACAGGCACTTCACGAAGGAAGACATTCCAGTGGCTAACAGATACATAAGAAAATGCTCACAATCATTAGCCATTAGAGAAATGCAAATCAAAACTACAGTGAGATACCATCTCACCCCAACAAGGCTAACATTAATCCAAAAATACCAAATAATAAATGTTGGAGAGGTTGTGGAGAGACTAGAACACTTACACACTGTTGATGGGAATGTAAAATGGTATAACCACTTTGGAAATCGATTTGGTGCTTCCTTAAAAAGTTGGAAATAGAAGTACCATATGATCCAGCAATCCCACTCCTTGGACAGTATCCTAGAGAAATAAGAGCCATCACATGAATAGATATATGCACACCCATGTTCACTGCAGCACTGTTCATGATAGCAAAAAGATGGAAACAACCTAGGTTCCCATCAAAGGATGAATGGATAAACAAATTATGTATATCCACACAACGGAATACTACGCAATGATAAAGAACAACGATGAATCTGCGAAACATCTCATAACATGGATAAATCTGGGAGGCATTATGCTGAGTGAAATTACTCAGTCGCTAAGGACAAATATTGTATGAGACTACTATTATAAGAACTCAAGAAAAGGTTTAAATACAGAAGACAACATTCTTGGATGGTTATGAGGGTGAGGAGGAAGAGAGAGGGGTATTCTCTAACTAGATAGCAGACAAGAATTATCTTAGGTGAAGGGAAGGACAACACATACTACAGGTGAAGTCAGCACAACTGGACTAAACAAAAAGCTAAGAAGTTTCCTGAATACAACCAAACACTTCGAGGGACAGAGTAGCAGGGACAGGGGTCTGGGGACCATGGTTTCAGGGGACATCTAGGTCAATTGGCATAACAAATTATTATTGAGAAAGTGTTCTGCATCCCACTTTGGTGAGTGGCGTCTAGGGTCTTAAAAGCTAGAGGGAGGCCGTCTAAGATGCATCAATTGGTCCCAACCCACCTGGAGCAAAGGAGAATGAAGAAGACCAAAGACACAAGGAAAGTATTAGCCCAAGAGACAAAAGGGCCACATAAACCAGAGACTCCATCAGCCTGAGACCAGAAGAACGAGATGGTGCCTGGCTACCACCAATGACCGCCCTGACAGGGAACACAGCAGAGAGTCCCTGACAGAGCAGGAGAAAGGTGGGGTGCAGAACTCAAATTCTAGTAAAAAGATCAGACTTAATGGTCTGACTGAGACTGGAGGGACCCCAGAAGACATGGCCTCTGGACTCTCTGTTAGCCCAAAACTAATACCATCCCCGGAGGCCAACTCTTCAAAGATTAGACTGGACTATGGGACATAAAATGATACTCGTGAAGAGTATGCTTCTTAGCTCAAGTAGATACATGAGTCTAAACAGGCAGCTCCTGTCCGGAGGCGAGATGAGAAGGCAGAGAGGGTCAGGAGCTGGCTGAATGGACATGGGAAATCTGGGGTGGAAAGGAGGAGTGTGCTGTCACAGTATGGGGAGTGCAACTTAGGGTCACATAGCAATGTGTGTATAAATTTTTGTATGTGAAACTGACTTGAACTGTAAACTTTCATTTAAAGCACACACACACACACAAAGCAAAAAATAGCATACTAAGAGGGTCACACACCATGACCAAGTGGGATTTATCCTAGGAATGCAAAGTGGTTCCACGTTAGAAAATCAATCAGTGTAATACACTACATTAATAGAATGAGGGAAAAAACCATGATCATCTCAATTGATGCAGAAAAGGCATTTGACAAAGTCTAACACTTCTTCATGATAAAAACAATCAGAAAACTAGGAATAGAAGGGAACTGCCTCAATGTAATAAAAGGCATTTATGAAAAACCCACAGCTAACATCATACTCAACAGTGAGAGACTGAAAGTTTTCCGAAGACTGAAAGGATGCCTGCTTTCACCACTGCAATTCAGCAATTCAACATCATACTGGAAGTTTTAGCTAGAAAGATTAGGCAAGAAAAAGAAATAAAAGGCATTCAAATTAGAAAGGAAGAAGTAAAACTATCTCTATTCACAGATGACATGATTCTATATATAGAAAACCAAAGAATCCATAAGGGGTCAGGCTTTCTTTTGCCTCCACTCTTCAATGTTTTGTTCTTACTATCTGGCACCCCCGTATTCTTGTGGTCTCAGTTAATGTTAGCTGTAGTGGGTTGAACGGTGGGGTTCCCAAAAGATATGTCCACCTGGAACCTGTGAATGTGGCCTTACTTGGAAAAAAGTTCTTTGCAGATGTAATTAAATTAAGAATCTCAAGATAAGATCATCCTGGATTACCTGGGTGGGCCCTAAATCCAATGACGAGTTCCTTACAAGAGAGTGAAGAGGAGAAGACATAGACACACAGAAGAGAAGGGCACGTGAAGATAGTGGCAGAGATTGGGGTGTTGCAGCCACAGGCAAAGGAAAGCCGGGAGACACCAGAAGCTGGAGGAGACAAGGCACAGATTCTCTTCTAGAAACTCCAGAGGGAGTGTGACCCTGCCAACACCTTGATTTCAGGCTTCTGGACTTCAGAATAAATTTGTTGTTTTTAGCCACCAAGTTTGTGGTAATTTGTTACAACAGCCCTCGAACACTAATACAGGTAGGAAGCTGCAGTGGAAAGCCATCAAAGATGGCAGACAAGGAGGCCAGACTGGAGAACTGGAGAAGCTAAGGCAGGTGGTAGGATGAAGGATGTTAAAATCCCCAGCCAGGAGGAGGGTATTCCTCTTAGTGACAGGTGCGTCTACTCCCCCAGGTCTTGGGGGGTGATGGACAGTGGCCACTGTGGGGCGGGGGTGTAAGTGACAGGACCATGTTATAAGGGTCCTTGGTCCCAGTGTCCTCAATGGAATGAATGAATCCACTCCAGAGGCCTTTGGGTACCTTATCTGCAGAGGTGAGAGGCTGGAGGGATGCCAGAGAGGCATGCAGGGCGGTGAGGGGGTGAATGCTTCTGGTGCTGCCCTGGATGGAGACCTCGGTAGCACAGTCCTGGGGTGGTGGAAAGAAGAAAGTGAGCAATGGGGACAAGGATGGAGATCACAGAGGTGCATGGCAGAGGCCCAGAGAGGGGCACGCTAATCTCAAGGAGAAGCTAAGGGCTAACCAGAGTGTGGTTAAAAGCAAGGGGGAAAAGGTCAAGGGGGCAACAGTGTGGAGGTAGACGCCAGTAGGCTAAAGGACAATTCTGGGACAGGGCAGCAGGAGGGCTCCCTGTGTCTTTGGTCTTCTTTGATCTCTGGGCAACTTTGACTGAGACAGAGCCTTGGGCACCAATGGGGTCATGTCTGTTTAAACAAAATTAACCACCAGAGATAAATCATTAACTAATTGAAGAAACAAACAGGAGTGGAGGCCATATCTCCAGCACCAGGACTTGAGAGCCATGTGGATGTTAAGAACTCCCGCTTATCAGGAGTAGCTGCCACTCAAGGTTCCATTTGGCGAGTGTAAGCATTTGCCTGGCACCTTCTATAAGCAAGTCACAGCACCAGACGTTGTGGGGTTGTTGAATAGACAGGCAGAATCTGCTCTCCACTCAGACCTGGGGGAAGCAGAGCTTGGAGCCAGCATGATGTCCATGTTCCAGGCACCGTGTTCTCTGCAGTCCACACAGCGTCTTGTGTCATTCTCTCACCAACCCTCTGAAGTACGGCGAAGATTTACAATGTGGAAACCTGAGCTCAGAGAGGGAGAGCAACTTGGCCTGGTCACACAGCTTGTCAGAGGTGGAAGAAAACAAAGAAGAGCTGGCTTTAGCACAAAGGGGAATTGATTGTTAGGGTTTATGATAGTTAAGGTTGTGTGTCAACTTGGTTGGGCCATGATTCTCAGCGGTTTGGTGGTTATGATGTAGTTGGCAGCTATATAATGATGTAATCACCTCCATAATTAAATCTGATATAATGTAATCACCTGTATGATGAGATCTGCTGTGAGGCCAATCAGTTGAAAGGGAGTTTCCTTGGGGGTTTAGCCTGCATCCAATATACGTGGACTTTCTGGCAGACCTCGAGGGCTTTTGTTTGCTCTGGTTCCTGCATCTGGCTCCTGTTCATCTGACCTCTGGTTCTTGGGACTTGAGCTAGCAGTTTACCTGCTGATCTTGGGATTTGTCAAGATACATTATTTAAAAAAAAAAACCCACAGTCTTAGGCATATGTGAGATAGTCTTAAGAGAAGTGGAGGTGAGAAGCTGAGCAGACTAATCAAAAGGTTTTTTGTTTCTTATTTTGCAGAAAATACATATGTAACCAACTGTTTCTCATTTCAACATTCTTCATGTGCAAAATTCAGTGACATTAGCTGTTTATCATGTTGTTCAACTGTTACCACTACCTGTTTCCAAACTTTCCCATCACATTTAACAGAAGCTCAGTATCCCCTAAGCATTGAGTCCCCCTTTTCCCCTCCCTCTCACCTGTTCCTGGTAACTACGAATAAACTTTGGTCTCTATACACCTACCTATCCTAATTATTTCCTGTAAGTGGAATTATACAATATTTGTCCCTTTGTGACTGGTTTCACTCAGCATGATGTTTTCAAGGTTCATCCATGTTGGATCATGTATCAGGACTTCATTTCTCTTGGTGTCAGAATAAAAAGTTTCTACTAGTCTAAAGGTGTCTGGTTTCAGCTGAAGGTTCCTGTGATCAGAAAACCTTTCCAGGTTCCTCCATGGGGGGAGGGCAGTCAGGCTGAGGGAATAGGCAGATGAAAGCTTAGAAGTGGGAAAGTGCCTGGTGTGTTTGAGGTGACTGTTGACACGTAGGCTGTGTGAGGCACAGAAGAGGCAGGAAGGATGGTTTGGGGCCCGTTCAGGAAAAGCCTGGAATGTCAGGATTTTGTTTTGGCATAGACTGTGAGGAGCCATTCACTCATTTAGCAAATATTTATCAAATGCCAACTGTATGTGAGGCATTTTGCCAGGGATTGCTTACCTAAAAAGGAGCCCTAGTGGCACAACGGTTAAGCACTCAGCTCCTAATCAAAAGTTTACACTTTGAACCTACCCGGTGACTCTGCGGGAGGAAGACCTGGCGATTTGCTTCTGTAAAGATCACTGCCAGGAAAACCCTACAGGGCAGTTCTACTCTGTCACATAAGGTCAGTATGAGTTGGCATTGACTCCATGGCACCCAACAACAACAACACAACCTACTTAAGCGAAAGGCATAGTCCTTGCCCTCAAATAGTTAAATGCACTAGCAGGAGAAATCAGACACACAAATCCAGGAATATTGTGCAATGTGATCCAAGCTCTAAGAGGGACCAGCTCAAGGTAGGAGGGGAACAGGAGGCGGAGCACCTGTCCACCCAGGGTTGGGGTGCAGGGAAGACCTTAGAGCAGGTGACTAGGCATCTATGTTTGCTTTTGTAGGTTTTGCTTGCCTAGTATTCATTTTCCCATTCCTAAGGGGAAACAGACATCAGCCACTCTTAGTCCTTGTGGTTGGAAAAGGCTAACCCATGTCCTCAGCTCCAGAGAAGAGCATATGAGTCAAGCCTAGTCAACCAGCATATTCCATCCCATAGTGAGGAGCCCTGATGGTGCAGTGGTTAAGAGTTTGGCTGCTACGAAAAGGTCAGCAGTTTGAATCCACCAGACGCTCCTTGGCAACACTATGGGGCAATTCTACTCTGTCCTACATGGCCTCTATGCGTTGGAATCAACTCGACAGCAATGGGTTTGGTTTTGGTTAGCCATAGTGATTGGTTCGGTGAGGTGTAGTAAACCATCTCTAGCCAGTGAGAGGCAACCCATGACTTGGGTTAGAACCAATAGGAAAGAAGCTCTCTTCTCACTGGGACTGTTGGTGATATGTGGCCACCTTACAAAAACTTAGCAAAATGGTAGCTCCAAGGAAGGCAGAGCCAAGAGCTAGACAGAGATGGTGCCTGATAACATCCTTTGAGCCCCTGGATACAGCTGTATTTGAAACCAAAAGTATCCCTGGACATTGCAGTTATAGGACTCATTAAACCCCTCCCCTCCTTTTTTTTGGGGGGGGCTTAAGGCGGTTTGAGTTGAGTTTCTGTCACTGTATGAGAAGGGGTTTCAATATGTTCAGCCTCTCTCCCATCCCAAACTTCCAGTTTCCTTTTCTCAAACAACCACTGATAACAGTTTCTTCTGTATCCTTCCTGAAATTTTGTATATATATACCCCCTACATGAATGCATATATGTTTTTGTTTTACAAAAAACGGAATATATAATCATAAGATCCCCCCATCTCATACCCCTGCCTTCTCCCACTCGAGTTACCCATCATCTTGAGTCCCTGGCTTTCCTTTTATATACTTTCATCGCATCTACATATAATCCTAAACGTTTTATTTTTTCAATAACAACAAAGTGTCTTTGAACAATAAAATGAGTGGCCTCTCTGAATTCTAAGTTACATTTGGAGATTATAGTTTTACCATTTTTCTGTGTAGTGAGTTATTTGTTCTAAGTGCTTTCAAGTTGAAATGATAAGGAACTCTAGTCTGAAAATTAATTCACTTATTCATTTAATTAATATATTGAACACTCCTTTTTTAGATTTTTCGCTTTGGAATTCTTTTTCATTTCTCTTGATTCACAGAAGATTTTTTTGTGAGGTAGATAACAGAGATCTCAAGATGAAGCTATGTTTGACTCAACTGCTTCTAACAAAAGTTGGGTTTCTTGACCGACCTCAATCTTAGATGGGCAAAAGCAAAAGCCTTTATTTCCTTCCAGTGTTTTCTCTCAATTCTTTATTTCTTCAGAGGCATAATCGGTGTAAAAGCAACCTGACTAGTCTATCTTTCAAAACTCTAATGACCCCCTAATCTAGATCAGCTTTTCTTAGCCAAGGAGGCATATGGTTACATTTCCACTTTAATTAAATACTGTATCCTGAAGACAGGTGCCTCTTGTGGTCAAGGGCGCTGCCCACAGATACAACCGTCCTCCTATATATAGTGCAGTACCTATACTTCTCAGATCTTGGAGCTTCCTCCTCTTCCTGCACCTAACAGTTTAGAAGTGATAGTTTCACTATCAGGCCCAGTCAGCATCTACCCTGTCAGACCCCCACACAGCAACATACCTTATACCAGCTACCGTCTAATAGACTGATTCATGGCAACCCCTTGTGTGTCAGAGCAGAAATGTGATCCCTAGGCGTTTCAATGACTGATTTTCCCTAAGTAGGAAAATCCAAGGCACCTCTCAGTGGACTCGAACCTCCAGCCTTTCAGTTAGCAGTCGAGAGCATTAACCATTTGCACCACCCAGGCATTTCTCACACACCAATACACATTTTTAAGATCTATTACAAACATTTAAAAACCAGGAGTTCTTACAAATTTGGATTTTTTTGCCTCTTTTGAACAAAACCAGAAGATCTGTGAATTCTGAGCCCATGTTCCCCACAGCAGTTATGTGCCAGAGTGACCCTTTGGACAGGTGATGGGTTCCCCAGGTCATCAATTCCCAACGGTGTTCTCACCTCAGGCCCAGTGCCATTTAGCATCTCACTTGCTTGTTTTTTCTTACACCTGGCCTCTTCACTCAGACACATTCCCTGCTGGCCCCTGGAGCACTGTTTGAGTTTGTGACTCCCTGTTGGGTGGCCACTGCAAATCAGGGGCAGGTTGAAGCAAGGTTTAAACCACTGATGAGTTGGGGCCCAGGTTGGCCTTCCACCTCCAGGCTCAAAGTCGACGTGGATTGATGGTGTACTTCAAAGGCGGAAGACGCACTTCTAAGAGTTTTGAAAGAAATTGCCGCTACTTGTCTATATAACATCTATTGTACCTTTCAAGAGAATTATATGATGTTTAAATACAATAAATGAAAGTTTCCAGAAATAAATACTGTGGAAGAATGCTAGCTAGCATGTCTTAAATTTGAATTATCTTAAAGAAGATGAAATTCAAGCTCTTACAATTTTTTTTTTCTGGTAAAAGAGTTAACATATACTTACCCTACTTTATCATAATCTTTTATTGACTTCTCTGTTTGGTGAAGGACAGAAAAAAAGAAGGAAGAAAGGAAAAAGGAGGCTGACTTTCACTATTCTGTCAGCTACTTGCATGTAATGACTGGCCAAGCCATTTTTTTTAACTTTTTATTTTGAAATAATTAGAAGACGTTTCATAAATAGTATAGAGAAGTCCTGTGTACCCATCACCCTGTTTCCCCAGTGATGACATCTCACATAACTATAGGCCAACTCCTTTTCATATTCCAATGGCATGCAGTAACCTGTTGCTGTCAAGTGGATTCCAACTCATGGCAAACTCATATGTTACAGAGTAGAACTGGTCCATAGGGCGTTCTTGGCTGTATGGAACTTTTTTTCATGGCACTGCTGGGTGGATTCAAACTGCCAACCTTTAGGTTAGTAGTTGAGCCCAAACTACGTGCACCACTCAGAGACCTTTTATGATGTGTATTAGGTATTCAATAAAGTTTATTGAATGCATGTGCTTTCATACAGAAAACTAATGTCATCATCTGTTGATTGAGTAGGTTAGTCTATTTACTTTATTAATTTTGACTAGGTGTGTAGAGCAAAATTCAATAGGTACAAAGGGTATACAGTGAAAAGTAGGCCTTTCTCCTTTCCCTGCACCCCAGTCACCCAGATGCCTCCCCAGAGGCAATAATCTGTTTCCCGTATCTATTTCAATACATGGTTAGTG
Source organism: Dugong dugon (assembly GCA_030035585.1). Lineage (NCBI taxonomy): Eukaryota > Metazoa > Chordata > Mammalia > Sirenia > Dugongidae > Dugong > Dugong dugon. The sequence goes on along the minus strand of CM057476.1, from coordinate 24,058,219 downwards.
TTTGTAAACCTTCAGGTATCTGTTGTCTCCCCATCCACCCCTCCCACCCCACTGTAGCAATACGTATTAGTTTCCTATGGCTGCTGTAACAAAGTACCATAACATGGATGGCTTAAAATGACAGAAATTTATTGTTTCACAGTTCTGGAGGCTGAAGGTCCAAATTCAGGGTGTCAGCAGGGCCATGCTCTCTCAATGACTCTAGGGGAAGATTATTCCTTGTCTTTCCCAGCTTCTGGTAGCCCCAAGCATTCCTTGGCTTGCAGCTGCAGCATAAGTCCATCTCTGCTTCCATTTCCCTCTGTGTGTGTCTCTGTGTCTCTTCTCCTTTTATAAGGACACCACCACTCATATTGGATCTCATATTGGATTAGGATCCACCCTACTCCAGTATGACCTCATGTTTACTGATAACATCTTCAATGACCCCATTTCCAAACAAGGTCACATTCACAGATACTGGAGGTTAGGACTTCAACATATCTTTTGTGGGGGGACACAATTCAATCCATAGTACATCTTTTTCATTTAGCAGTGTATATTGGAGATCATTCTACATAAGCTCAGAGAGCTTCTATCATTCCTTTTAAAAGCTATATGGGTTCTATTATACGGATGTACCATAATTTAACTAATCCCCTATTGATGGACATTTAGGTAGTTTCCTGTCTTTTATCATTAAAAATAATACTGAAATGAATATTCATATCTGTTTTGATTTAGCACAGATACAGTCTCTTTAGGTACTACACCATACATTTATGGATTTGAAATCACCAAACTTCCCTATTTCGTTATAGAAATAGAACTTTGATGGAAAAAAGTTCCCGAAGCTTTGTGTGGTTTTTGGCCTGAATCAGTGAGATTTACCAAAGATTTGGCAGCTTTAACAGTTGCTGATGCGCCTGTTCTCAGTTCTTCTCATCTGAGCTGTGCCTGATAAGTAGAGAAAGGAACAGGATAAGTTATACCCAGGATGATCCACTAGGGAGGTGCCCTGCGAGATAACGAATGTGTATCACTTCTCTTCATTCCTATCACTTGATCCAGTTCGCTGATCCTGTCCTTGCCCCTGGCTGATGTGTCTCATCTCTTACTTGAAGTTATTTTTGATCTCCCCTTACTGCCTGCCGATTGTGGTGAAACTTCCTTACTCAGTAAATGCCTCCATTTCTAAACAGCCTTAGGCTGTGAAAAGATGAATCACGTTACCTCTGTGTTGCTGGCCTCTGTCTTATTAATATTTTGCTTTAAGCCGACTTCTGAAAAATTGAAACTGGTTTCTTTTCTGACACTTTTCTAGGTTTTCGTTGCAGTTCCTGAGGGAAGGACTGTTACTCTTCCCCACACTCAGAATTTATTTTGGGCCCACGAAGGCCAATGCTCCTAAACAGCTGTTAACAAGCTGCCCCAAATGTATGCAAAATGGGAGGGGTACATGTCTATGAGCTTATCACTCATTCACTTAGTCATTAATTCATGCAACAAATATTCACTGAGTGTCTACTGTAGTCCAGGCAGCTTCAGCCTAAGTCAGTGAATAAGACAAAGATCCCTGCCATTAGGGAGCTTATTCTTTGGCATGTGTATATGTGGGGTGTGGAGGACAGACAAAAATAAATGAGCAAATTATTTAGTATGTTAAAAAAACAAAAAACAAACCCATTGCCATCGACTCAATTTCGACTCATAATGACCCTACAGGACAGAGAAGAACTGCCCCATAGGGTTTCCAAGGCCGTAATCTTTATGGTTCTCACTGGCTAATTCTTTTCAGAAGTAGATCACCGGGTCCTTCTTCCCAGTCTGTCTTAGTCTGGAAGCTCTGCTGAAACCTGTCTGCCATGGGTGACCATGCTGGTATTTGGCTACTGGTGGCATAGCTTCCAGCATCACAGCAACTCGCAAGCCCCCATAGTATGACCAACTGACAGACACCTACAAAACAAGGGGATATTGTGTGGTTTAAAGTCAGGAAAGGTGGGCGTCAGGGTTGTATCCTTTCACCATACCTATTTAATCTGTATGCTGAGCAAATAATCTGAGAAACTGGACTGTATGAAGAAGCACGGGGCATCAGGATTGGAGGAAGACTCATTAACAACCTGTGTTATGCAGATGACACAACCTTGCTTAAGGAAAGTGAAGAGGGCTTGAAGCACTTACTGATGAAGATCAAAGACCTCAGCCTTCAGTATGAATTACCCTTCAACATAAAGAAAACCAAAATCCTCACAACTGGATCGATAAGCAACATCATGATAAATGGAGAAAAGATTGAAGTTGTCAAGATTTCATTTTACTTTGATTCACAATCAACACCCATGGAAGCAACAGTCAAGAAACCATTGCATTGGGCAATCTGCTGCAAAAGACCTCTTTAAAGTGTTGAAAAGCAAAGCTGTCACCTTGTAGACTAAGGTGCACCTGACCCAAGCCAGGGTGTTTTCAATTGCCTCATATGCATGCCAAAGCTGGACATTGAATAAGGAAGACTGAAGAACTGACACCTTTCAATTGTGGTGTTGGTGAAGAATACTGAATATACCACGGACTGCCCAAAGAACTAACAAATCTGTCCAGGAAGAAGTACAAACAGAATGCTCCTTAGAAGCAAGGACAGCGAGACTAGAGACTACATCTCACATACTTTCGATGTGTTATCAGGAGGGATCAGTCCCTGGAGAAGGACATCATGCTTAGTAAAGTAGAGGGTCAGCGAAAAAGAGGAAGACCCACAACGAGATGGATTGACATAGTGGCTGCAACAATAGTCTCAAGCATAACAATGATTGTGAGGATGGCAAAGGACCAGGCAGCGTTTATTTCTGTCGTACACAGGGTCGCCATGACGGCACCTACCACCACCACAACAGTCTTTACAGAAGCTGACTGCCACAACTTTCTCCCGAGGAGCAGCTGGTGGGTTTGAATCATCGACTTTTTTTGGTTAGTAGATGAGCGCTTAACCACTGTGCTACCAGGGCTCCTCATTTAGTATGTTAGAAGGTAATAAGTAGTATGGGGGATGTGGGGGGGGGGGGGGGAACTGGGAGATTGGGAGTGGGGAAGAGGACACATTGCAGCTTTCACTAAGGTAGTCAGAGGAGGAGCCCAGGTGGTAGAACAGTTAAGCACTTGGCTGCTGACCAAAAAGTTGGTGGTTCGAATCCATCCAGTGGCTCTACGGGAGAAAGACCTGGCGTTCTGCTTCCATAAAGATTACAGCCAAGAAAACCCTATGAGGCAGTTCTACTCTGTCGCATGGCGTCCGTATGAGTTGGAATTGACTCAAACGCACCCAACAACAGTCGGGGAGGCCTCACTGAAGGTGTGAGATTTCAGCTAAGACTTCAAAGAGCAGAGGGTATCCTTACACAGCAATCCTGTGTGTTTTAATGAAAATACCACTAATGATCTTGACTTCTTTTATAACAGCTTTCTTAAGATACAATCCACATAACATAAAATTCACCTTTTAAAGTCTACAGTTCAGTGGTTTTTAGTATATTTACAGGGTTGTGCAACCATCACCACTACCTAACTGCAGAGCATTTTCATCACCCCCAAAAAGAAACCCGTTAGCAGTCACTCCCCATTCCCCACTTTACCCACTCCCTGTTAAACCACTCACTAATCTACTTTTTGTCTCTATGAATTTGCCTATTCTGGACATTTCATAAAAACGGAATCACACAATACCTGGTCTTGTGTGACTGGCTTCTTTCACTTAAACCAGAACCAATTGCCGTTGATTTCAACTCAACGTGACCCCATGTATGTCAGAGTAGAACTGTGTTCCATAGGGTTTTCATTGGCTGATTTTTCAGAAGATCATCAGGCCTTTCTTCTGAGGTGCCTCTAGGCGGACTCCAACTTCTAACCTTTGGGTTAGCAGCCAAGCAAGTTAACCATTTATACCACCTGTTTTCAAGGTTCATCTATATTGTAGAGTGTATCAGTACTTCATTTCTTTTCATTTTTTGAATATTCCATTGTATGAATATGCCACATTTATTCATCAGTTGAATTTTAAATAGCGCAAAGGGTCTCAGACTGTAGTAGTGATGGACCTCTCCCTTAAGGGCTAGAACATGCCACTTAGGGGGAGCTCCTTGCACATAAGGCCTGATGGTGCCCACTACACAGGTTTTGGAGAAGCTAAAAAGCCGCTATCCTCAGAGCCTTGCTTTCCCAGGTGCCTTCCAACTGAGTAGGACCTCTGGGTGGTCCAAATGTGGTAACCCAGATACTGTGGATTTTCTCGAGCATATTTTCTATTCCACATTCTGAAGATACTTTTTCTACTTTAAAATGTAACCTTATAAGCTGTTTAGCCAAGAAAATTCTCAATGAGGGGTGTGTGTGTGTTTTGGCCTTTTGTCATATTTTGGGTATGTTAGCAAGTAGAAGCAGATTATCCTAACCAAACATTTCCAAATATCTGAACAAAGCCATTAGGGTCAGGGATGGAAGACTCCTCGGAATTGAATCTGGCCTTTCAAGGAGGGTTCGATTCCCATAGAGGGCCAGGAGATGAGGAAGGGAGAGAAATATTCCCCAAGGGTAGGGAATTAAAGCTTATCTTCTGGATGGCTGGTAACCCTGGGTCATGAAATGTTTTGATCACGTGTCTTAGGAACATTAATCTTGCATTAATTTGTGTGCACAAAAGGTGTTGGTGTAGGCATCCTTCCGCCTTCTGCACAGGGCAGGACTTGAGTTTCGGAACTTATCTTGGTGGGGGTGTTTGAGTCTCTGGGGCTGCAGAAAGGTGAACTCCATCAGAGTCCAAACGGCTTCCTCAAGGTCTTCCTCTCATCCACATTGAGAGTTATGTCTAAGCGGCACCGGTGCAAGAACCGCGACGGCCGAGCTGTGGACGGCCCGAGCGCTGGGCCTTTCCGATTCCATCCTGGAGGTGGATTGGGTGTGGTGGGCCAGGTGGCGGCTCCCTAGAAACTGGGCTGGGGCGGGGGAGCCAGGAAGGGCCAGTCCTTCCACGTCCCACCTGCGGAGGGGCCCTACCTCCTGCACCGGCCCAGGCCGCATAGGACCTCCAGAGAGGGAGCGCATCACTGCAGAACAGGTTGCAATTCCCACTCCCACCGAATTACGGCGTCAGCTAGCAGAAATGTCTGGCGCCGAGTGCCGAGCGCGGCGAGGGCGGTCCGCGAGCGTGAGGGGCGGAGCGAGGACGAGAGGCGGAGCGTAGATGGAGGGTGGGGGCGGAGCGAGGACGAGGGGCGGAGTGCACGCGGAGGCCGGGGAGGAGCGAGGACGAGGGGCGGGGCATAGGCGCAGGGCGGGGGCGGAGCGAGGGTGGGGGCGTGCCCGGCTCCGGACCCCGCCCCCCGCCGCAGGCGCGCCCGCCCCGCCCTCCCGCTCCCTCCGGCGGCGGCGGTCAAGCGCGGGGAGGGAGGGGAGAGCGGGTCACGGCGCTGCTGGGGCGGGGATAACCCCTCACGTGGAGCAGATGAAAGGGCCGCGGCGCGACGGCCGGGGGAGCCGAGCAGAGCCTGCGACCCACAAAGCCACCGCCGCCGCCACCGCTGTGATGAGCCTCTGAGGCGTCCGTCCGTGCTCGGTCCTCCGCCGGCCCGCGACTATGCCCGGCCGCGCCCGCCCTCCGCGCCCTCCCGCTGCAGGACCATGAGGCCGCGCTCGGGCGGGCGCCCAGGGGCCCCGGGCCGCCGCCGCCGCCGCCTCCGCCGCCGCCCCCGCGGCCGCCGCCTGCCGCCGCCGCCGCCGCTGCCGCTGCTGCTCGGGCTGCTGCTGGCGGCCGCGGGGCCCGGCGCGGCGCGGGCCAAGGAGACGGCGTTCGTGGAGGTGGTGCTGTTCGAGTCGAGCCCGAGCGGCGACTACACCACCTACACCACCGGCCTCACGGGTCGCTTCTCGCGGGCCGGGGCCACGCTCAGCGCCGAGGGCGAGATCGTGCAGGTAGCTGCCCGCCTCCCGGGCCCCGCGCCGCCACAAGATGGCTCCGGGGGCTGCGCCCGCCGACCCCGCAGCGGGCGGGCGGGCGGGCGGGCGGGAGGGGCGGTGAGGAGGCCCGCGGCATCCCCCTCCAGCGGGCGGGCGGGACGCAGCCTCGGGGCGCCCGGCTGGGGGCGCGCGCACGTGGGGGCTCGGCCCTCGTGCCCCTGCCCGGGCCGGGCCTCCTGTGGGCCCGGGGACTGGAGGTGGACCCCAGTCCCAGGCACTCACGCTGGGGCGGTGCCCTTGGGCCGGTTGGGCATTGCTGTCTGCTTCAGGTGGAAGTGCCGAGAGCTACCTGTTGCATGCCAACTTTGGAAAGAGTGATGAAGGCATGTTTCAGCCCAATAGATTGGCTTTCCATCCATGCACGTTCTTTTTGGGAGCGGCCAGGTTTGTCTGAGGCTGAACGACTTCAGGCCTTTCCGCCACCTGCCTCACCTGGTCGCTGACCCTTTTGTTGGGCTCAGGACAAGCAGCAGAGGCAGAGGAGCTGGGGGATCTGGCCGAGGAGTGGCGATGGAAGGCAGCCCATGCTGCGAGCCTCACGGAGGGTGGGAGAAAGGAGACCGCTGCCCGCCTCTCGGCCAAGGACTTTTGCGGAGGGCCTGGAACTCGGGAGACAGGGTCGAGCACTGACAGGGCCTCCTCCACCTTTCTCCAAATGAAAGAAGTCTGCATTCCAAAGGAAGCTGGGTAGAGAGAGCTTTGAGCTGTGCTCACTCTTTGGAGGAGGGACTCTAAGCTGAAGCCACTGTGGATGGTTCGCTGGGCAGATGCCTTCCCGCTTCGTTGGCCATGGTTTTATCAGTTTGTTAGGAGACTGCCTGTAGACTGATGGAGGTTATGCGTGCTGCGGCTGGGGGCATTTGAAATCGTTGGCTTGCCTGTGAACCTCTTGGGGTGATCGGTTGGTTGCGGGGCCTAAGCTTTGGGCGTTCTGGGCTTTGCTCTTGGGTGAGTTCAGATGAAGAGAAGGAGTGATCGCATAGCAGCCCAGAGTGCAGGCAGCCTCTTTCTTTCCTCTCCCCGAGTGCCAAAGCTCTGCGTGAGTAGGGCAGAGAACCTGTAGGCTTTGCTCTTTAGAGATGTGTCCTTCCAAAACTGGAAGAGGTTTTTTTTTCGTCTAGCGATTAATCAGCGGCATTCCCTACAGGGCCCTCATCTCCTTCTTAAACGTCTGTAGGGTAAACGGAAGGGGAAACACATGTTGAGTCCTGTGACTACATATGTTGCTAAAGGCTTTTATTTTATCTTATTATTTTTTTAAATAATGATATAATTGTGGTCTTCAATTTATAGGCTTTAGAGACCATGCTCTGCTGACTATTCCTAAACATTTCTGTCACAGCCTTCAAGAATAGTTTGAATCTTAAATCTTGCTCCTGTGACTCCTTGTCTCTTTGAGACTTTCACTGTGCCCTACTGTCTTTAGAAATGTTTGATTTACAGCCCTCCAAGAAAAAAGATGTTTTAACACGACACTTCACTTTTCGAAGGAGACTTTTGAAGTTTACATTTTTTTATCTGCAATGTTTTAACTTGTACTCTTTTTCTATGGTAGTTTGTCTGGCAAGTTATCCATTATGGGTAGTGCTATGCTTTGGAGATAATCTTGGGTTCGCTATTTAATACAAAATTAGTTTAAACACTCCATTTGTAACTATTTTATCCTTCTCAGTAGAGAGATAATGTGTGAATTTGGCAGAAGGAACCTATTCTCTTTTGAAAGTTTTTGAAGTGCTTATCTAACTCTTTTGTAGTCTATTAGCCTAGCTCAAAAAAAAAAAAAAAAAGTCAACAATTGCTAAGTAAAGAAAAATGACTTAAATGGTATTTAATAAGTTTACTTGTTAAGCAGTCACTAATAGGTGTTCTTAATTCCCTTATAACTGCAGTAATGTTGGTGAGTTTATCTGCACTGCTGTCTGAATAGTCATTTCTTATTGTACTGTATATCTTTAATAACTATATTGTGGTGGCGGACTCATTGAACCTCTCTGTGTCCACGGATGGAGCACAGCGTGGCTGTCATGGCTGTGTGTGTACAGAGAGTGGCTTGCTTTTATTAGTTCTTCGAATACTGCCAGATTAAAGGAGCTGTTGTGGCCCCTGTTGGCCCTGAAAACAGTGTTTTATAAGAAAAGCTGATGGAGACAGGCTATAACATTTTTGCGTGAGAAATGAGAAAGTAGAAGAAACAAATCGGTGTTCAGCTTTAGGTTAATCCTGTTTTTAAGTGCTCTAGTTGAACTTTTCAAAACCTCCTTGTATTTCCTATCTTAAAAAAAGCTCTGTGTGATTTGCTATTGAATATTTTATGGCCTTCAGAGCTGAGCTCATTTTCCTATAACTAAACCTAAATAGTAGCACTGTAGCATTGCTTTTGTCATTTCTAGTGGGGTTCAGTGGCACTTTTGTTCGTGGTTTAGGGGAGAAAACCTGTGTGAGAGCCCCCCTCCCTTTACGAATTCTAAGGGAATGTGTTTGTTTTACTGACTTTTTATTCTCCCTATTATATGCCAATGTACATATATATACATAGTGTGTATATATACACACACCCATTGCCATTGAGTTGAGTCCACCTTATCGTCTCGTTTGCCCAGATTATTTCTAATTGGAGTACCTGTCCAGTGGTTTGCATGGGTAAGGGGAGGTTGGTTTAAGAAGGTGTGTGTGTGTGAGAGAGGGGTGCGCAAATGTAGTAATTCATATCTTGGGATAAGCCTCCAAAAGTCTTGTGGGCATTTTAGTCTTAACTTTCCCAAGGTCACCAGTGTGTCCTGTAAGAAGAGAGGTCTTAATTTTTGACATCTCCATCTGTGAAAGTGATGGTGAACACAGTATGTTGGTCAAAAAAAAAAACCTGTTGCCGTCAAGTTGATTCCGACTTATAGTGACCCTATGACCCTACAGGGCACAGTAGAACTGCCCTACAGGATTTCCAAGGAGCGGCTGGTGGGTTTGAACTGCCAGCCTTTTTGGTTAGCAGCCGTAGTGTGCTGTAGCTCTTAACCACTGTACCATTGTGGGGGTTGGAAATGCTATTAATTACTTTTATTATTGTATTTATTCATGCAGTGTTAAAGCCTATATGCTTGTCAGAGTGTCAGGCATACCTGTTTGAATGCTGGAGGAATTAATTACACTTCTCCTCAAGTTCTGAAGTGTGGCGCTTTAAAGGGTTCTTAGACCTATTGATACATATTTCATCTTTGGATCAATTTGTTGCTGTTAATAAGATCATTATCTGAAACTTTCAGACTTGGTTGGTGATGTTAAATAAAGACCTGATTAAACACTGGCTAGGTATGCGGATTGGTTAAACAAACAAAGAAAATTTGCATCACTAGAGATGAAAGATTGTTTTAAAGTGGAAATGCATTTTTCCTTGAAGTCAAATATTTAGAAACGTTTGAGAAATTCGTTTGTAGAAGGACTCTGAATGGTAGGTTTTGTGTAACTTTAAAATTGGCCTTTCTAGATCCTGGGTTAAGTGTTGAATGGTCTTAAAAGCAGAGGAAAGCTGAGAAAGTTTAAGAACCAAGGCAGTGCCTTTAGCTATTTAGGGGTGGGAGGAGAGCTGGGTGGGTTAGAAAAGGCCAAGTGGTCCTTAAATATCCCATGTTAACTAAAGGTATCAAGGAGAAGAATTTCGGGAAACTAATTCCCCTGCCTTGTTTCCCTGATTGATCAAATGCTAAACTGTTTCTGTAGTTTAGCATTTGATCAAACATTTTCATTTCATCTCCATTTTAAGTGAACTTAACAGGCCTGCCTCTAAAAATTGACTTGGCCTAATAGAACAATTGCGTGCTGACAGCTGACCTGGATTCCTGGAAAGAACCACCGACTATCTTGTCAGATGGGCCTTCATAGGTTAAAACCAAGCATTTGATTTTGGGGAAAAATTAGGACTGTGTTTTGTGACATTATGAGTTCTTCCTCATTGCTGTTGAGTGGATTCCGACTCACAGGGACCCTGTAGGACAGAGTAGAACTGCCCCATAGGGTTTCCAAGGCTATAATCTTTATGGAAGCAGACTGCCACATCTTTCTCCCAAGGAGTGGCTGGAGGGTTGGAACCACTGACCTTGCAGTTAGCAGGCAAGTACTTAACCACTGTGCCACCAGGGCTCCTTTATGATTTCTTAGGGACTCATATTTTTATCTTGTTCCTTGAGATCTCATGGGAGTTACTAATAAAGTTGTGAATGAAGATGAGGGTGGGAGGTAAGTGTGAAGTTTGTAGACTCTGGGCAACGTGGTAAGGGCTTCTGTTTACAAGCATTTATTGTGTACAGGGCACTGTGCCAAGCACTTCATGTGTTTGCTCTTTTCATCCTGACATTAATACAGAATTAGCAATTATTGTTAACCCCATTTTACAGATGAGGAAACTGAGCCTGAGAGAGACAAGTTGACTTCTCTAACCTCACGGGATTAATAAATATTAAAACCTGGATTGAAACCCATGTGTGTCTGGCCTCCAAACCTGTACTCTTAGGCTTTATACTAAGTGACCTCATACCACAAAAGAGTGATACTTTTAGGTTTGGTCTTGTTTTTGCCAAATAAGCAGCACTTAGCTGGTTAGGACTTTGACATTAATTCAAGACTAATTTTTTTCAACAATCTAGTATAGGAGTTCTTAACCTGAGGGTCACAGACTTCCAGAGATGACCCACAAACCCCTGAAATTGCATGTACAGCCTTGTATATGTACACTTTTGTTTTCCTGAGAAGATGTACAACTTTGCCTCTTGGAGGTTTCTATGATCTCCCCCACTAAAAGAAAAAGAGAAACCCTAATCTAATACCAAACCAAAGAAAAAAAACCAAACCAGTTGCTGTTGAGTTGATTACGACTCATGATGACCCTCTGTGTATCAGAGTATGGCCGTGATCCATAGCGTTTTCAGTGGCTAATTTTTTTTTCAGAAAGATTGCCAGGCCTTTCTTTCGAGGCACCTCTGGGTGCTGGCAAGAGTTGTAGGGAAGAAGTCTACAGGTTTCCATGTTTCTGTCAAGCGTATTCATTTGATAGATGTTTACCAAAGCCCTGTTCTGTACCAGACCTCTATTGCTGTTGTCCTCTGGAGTTCACAGTTGCTTATGGAGACAGATATGTGTATGGATAAATGATAATCCTTTGCAACTGGATTTCCCCACAGAATTGAGACCTTAAGCCCTAAGGCATCATTGTATGTAATGAATTAACTTCTGTGCATCTGTCTGGTACTAATTATGTATCATACTTAGGAAAAGTGAGAATTTTCTGGGTTCAGATAGTGAGGTGCAAGAAGGTGATGATGTGAACGCAGAGTGTAAATGTGTTCCTTTTCCCCATTTATTGAAGAATGGAATGGAGCATCTATTGTTGTTGAAACGCCTTAAGAAGAGCTCCTCATACCTTCCCTTGTGGTGCACCTGGGCGGGTCTCTGGCTCGACCACTGGGTCCCCAGTGGCTGCTACTTATCAGGCACTTGATACTTATTGAATGAAGTGCATATTTAGAGTGGACACCAGCAGGGTCTTGTGAGCTTGGATTAGTAGATAAGAACAACTTCATTTGGCTCGGTTAATAAGTTCCGGGATGATCTTTCCTTTTTGGTTATTATTTCCAGAAACTTGCTCGGTAGATAGGAAGGATGGAGCTCTCTCTAGTTCTGGTAGACCTGCTGGTATTACAGTACTAAGTTCTATGAGAGTAAGAGTCCCTGGGTGGTGCAAATGGTTAATAGTCTTGGTTGCTAACTGAAAGATTGGCTGTTCAAGTCCATCCAGAGGTACCTTCGAAGAAAGGCCTGGCAATCTACTGCCCAAAAATCAGCCATTGAAAACCTATGGAGCATAGTTCTACTCTGACACACACGGGGTCACCATGGGTCAGAATCAACTCAGTGACAACTGATTTTTTATGAGAGTGATTGATATGTGTATGTATGCATTTTGGGGTAGGGTATGTGTGGTATTATGAACGTATGAAGATGTTCTTTTCCTGACAAAACACTAAATATGGGAGAAAGCCCTAATGTGGACTGGTTTTATGAAAGGACAGACACACAGAGAAGTCCATGGCCAAGCCCTAGTGTCCCTGGGAATAACGGTAAAGGCTTGGTATTCATAATCATCATTAACCTGAATATATGCCAACTTTGGTTCTTGATGGTGTTTTCCAAGTCTATAGAATGTAGATTTGCAGTTCATGACAAAAATGATGTTAAAATGAAGCTTTATCATCAAAAGAGCCAGATTCATACCTTTAGTGTTTTAGATAAGGAGACTGAGGTCCAGAGCAGCACACTGCCTTGCCTAGGGCCACATGGTGAGGTAGAGATGACCCAGGATTAATATTTTGTCTCCGACTACCAGGCTTGGAGCCTTTTTGCTATCCCTGGCTTCACCCCAGCTCAGTGTACCAGGGAAGAAAGAGCAGATGCAGAAGTGTGCTGTACGATCAGGTGTATAATTGAGGAAAGCCAGGCATTCTTAAGTTATATTTTGGGTTTAAGTGGTTACTTTTCTCCTGTAATTAATTCAGATTTTGAATCTCTCAGTCTTCCTCTCCGGGAGAGCTTTTAAAACTAGCTGCTAATAATCGATTGCTTACTGTGTGCCAGGCACCGGGCACAGTGCTTTCCCCACATTTTAACTGATGAGGTCGATGGCATGTCCTAGGTTCTCACACAAGGAGACTAAGCATAGAGAGATAAAGTCACATGTCAAGGTCACTGAGCAAGTCGGTGTAGAGCAGAGATTCAACCCCAGGTCTTTCTGATTCTGAAGCCTTTTCTCTTTGCCCAGGACTGCTTCCCTTGGTGATTTGTTCGCTTGTGATGAGGCATGCAAATTGTGGTGGAATTCAGTCAGGTAGAAATCCAGACTTGATTGATCAAGAAACGAGTCTTCAAATGAGAAAACACTCTACCCCTACAGAACTACTCCTTCTTTCTTTCATTCTTTCTCTCCCTCTCTCTCTCTCTCTCTTTCATCATGGAAGGCTCATTCTCACTTGTTTTTTCCACATAGAATCAATCTGCCAAGTTTGGGAAGAGGGACCAGTGACTTGAAGGATATAGCTGTCACTCAATGGCACTTCCGTTGTTTTTGGCTATCGGGAATGTTGGAACATTTAAAGGGCTTTTTTGATGTGAGACACACCTCCTTCCCTGCCTCTTCGCTTCCTGTGGCTGACGTTTTAGAGCCATTCGGGAATGTGCATGGCTTTCTCCAAAGAGGTCATGTCCATGTTCATCCCTTCCTAACAGTGCATGGGCTGTGCCTTCCTGTTTAATTTAGAGGACTGTGAGAACCTAACACTGTGGATTCTCCCTGCTCATTCCATCCTCCTGGCTATTAGAACTTGCTGTGGGTGCTGCATTTCTTCTGTTGGCAGACAGTCACACATGGGGTCACCATGAGTTGGGGTTGCCCTAAGTTGGAGTCTAGTGCAGAAATGGCCCCATTTTAATATAAAATAATGGGGATGGTGTCTGATAGGTTTATGTTAGGATCTTATCCAAAAAAAAACTAAACCCACTGCCATCAAGTCGATTCCGAACATAGTGACCCCATAGGGTTTCCAAGGCTGTAAATCTCTACATCTTTCTCCTGCAGGACCCCATCCAGTGGGTAGGAATTTGATTAAAACTTGATTTTTTACTTGAACTTCAGTTAATCTGAGTTGCTAACTTGTCAGCAGACATTTATTGAATTTCTCCTGTGGAAATAGTCTAGAGAAGAAACATAGCTTTTAAAATGCACCCATGATGTAATTTGCGCTTTGCAGATGTTTTTTCTGTAAGTTCTCACATAAAAATTTGGGCAGTTAAATTAGCCCCACTTTACAGAGGAAACTGAGGCTGCAAGTCTAAACTGCCTGAGGCCTCAGAGGCTGGGATTGAACTCAGGTCATCTGTAAGCAGCGCTCACTGCCCCACCTGCCTGAGGACTTGGTGTATTTTGGTGAGATTTAGGTAAAAGTGTTAGAATACATTTTATATTACCTATAGTTGGGGCTAAGACCTTCCTTTAAAAAAAATTATCTAACTTATTTTCTAATTATAAAAATAATACATGTTTATTATAGAATACTTAGAAATTACGGGAAACTATGAAAAAGAAAATCAAAATCAATACCACTTCCTAAAGTTGGAGTCCCTGGGTGGTGCAAACAGTTAAACACTCGGCTGCTAACTGGAAGGTTGGAAGTTCAAGGCTATCCAGAGGTGCCTTGGAAGAAAGTCCTGGCAATCTGTTTCCAAAAAATCAGCCACTAAAAACCCTATGGAGCACAGTTTTACTCTGAAACACAAGGAGTCACCCTTAGTCAGAACTGACTTGATGCAACTGGTTTTTTTTTTTAACTTAAGATAACCTCTGTTAACCTTTTGTGTTTTAGGGTATTTTTTCTTCCTTTTTTATACCCCCCGTCCATGAGCTAAATTAAAAAAAAAATTACATAGTATTTATAATCCTTTGTCCACCTGAAGTATTTTCCTGTTACTAAATACGCTGAGACATTTTTAATGGCTGCATAACATATTCTTGTTTTCCATTATTATAAGTAGTACTGTGGCAAACATCCCCTCTATATCTCTTAATTATTATCATAGGGTAAATTTCTGGAATTAGGATCACTGGTTGAAGCAGTATAAACATTTTTAAGGCTCTTGATGCATGTTGCCAGATTGCTCTGCAGAAGAGTGGTCTAACTTATACTCCCTTCACTAGGTCGGCATTCATTCACCTCTGCTCACAATGAGTAGTCTCTGTTTCTTTAAAAAAAAAAAAAAAAAAAGACTTCATAAATTTGAAAGTCTATATATTCCTATCATTTACTAAAGGGTAAAACACTGGCTTTTTCCCCCCCCCCCCCTCTTCTGCCATGAGGATCTAACCTATGACTAATCTCTGCATTGAAGGGATGATTCCTGGTGTGGTATCAAGTACCCTTCCTTGTAGGTGTATCTGAGCACAATTTAGAAGCAGCAGGTTGCCCTTGTGTTCTGGACAGGTACACGGCAGCTGTCCAGGCAGACGAAAGGGGCCGCTGTGCTGCCGGCACCCCTGTGGCAGCAGGTTGTTGCCCAGGAGGGTGCTGCTGCATTTGCCGTGTTCTGCGCTGCCTCTTTATGATAGAGCAGCTACTGAGTTTGGAAAGACCACCATGAATCTGTCCTTGGAGTCCCAGTGACACTGTCAGAGATGCAAATAGAGCCAAGTGCCAGACTATTGGGTGCATCCAAACAGTAGGCTCCTAGGCTGAAGACAACTTCTGGGTATTTTGTTCCATCCCTGTTAAAAATCTAGAAATTTTTACATAAAAAATCTGAGGTTTTGGCTCTTCTTGAAAAATGAAAAGAACTCGCCACATTAGGTCCACGTTCTCGCGTGACAGCAGCCTGCCACAGTGGAGTAGTAGCTGTTCCCTCCCAGTGAGGCAGCACCTTTCAGTTCGCAATCCCTGTGACATGGCACCGGCTTCCTTCATCACTGACAGTTGCATTCACAAATGCCTGTTCCTGTTGGCGTTGGCATTTGCCGTCCTTTCGATCTCTGAAAGTTCTGAAGCTGGAAGATTTTAAGTTGTGCCTGCTGAGTCTCCCTTTTCTCTTTCTTCAAGCATCCTGTGTGTTATGTGTCCGTGAGTGGCTTTACGACCCTTCAGCGAACCCCATGAGCCTCGAGTTATGCTACTGGGCAAGGCCCAACTGACTCTGGCGTGGCCAGAGTGTCCTTACTTTTTATGGGTGCTCTTGTCTTCTCATAGACTTCTTAAAGGCTGAGGTCTAAGAACCATTTGGCTGAGGCTTTCTCCTCTCTTTTGCTCCTTGCTTGCTTTAACTGTTGAGTTACTGTTTGTGCTGAAGGGCACCTTGAAAATGCTGTGGCTCAGTTCTCCTGTTACAGCAAACGAACTGCTGGCAAGGGCCTTGGGCATTTGGTCCCAAGAGGAGCTGGGATTAGAACTCAGTCTTAGGGCTCCCAGATGGTGGTCTTCTAGGAGGGCTTCCTGCTTTGATGGTAGTTCCAGAATGTTTTCCATGGACCTGGGGCCTGGTGTTTTTGGGTCCTAGTGCACTTTGAATTTCATTATCATTCTCCTCTCATCTGGGAGCTCTTTCCCAGGATTCTGCCCCTGAAGGTCATGTGCTGTGGCTTGTCCCATACTTGACATAGAATGGTTTTCTTTGTATCTGATTTTATAGTTTTACTTAAATGCATTTGACATTGTGTATTCAACACCATTATGTGATTTTTGGAAATATCACTGGGTATCCAGAAAGTTGGCATCTTTTCAGAAAGTGCCTCAGTCTTGGAGTAGGTGGTAAGCAGACAGCTAATGACATGTGAAGAATGTTATAAGCTTGACTTGTGAAGCTATTTCAAAATTTAAATCAAGATGTCTGTGACTGAGCCAAAGGGAAATGGTACCCTCAAGATATTGCTTGGTTTGCTCTTCCCTTTGCCTTGTGTGGCAGCTGACCAGACCTCTTCATGCCTGATGCTGCCCAAGCCATCTTTCTGTTTCACACTTTCTCCCTTCCCATCAATTCTACCCTTCACCCCCGCACAAGATTGATCTTCCTAAAGAAACCTCTGATCATGTCACTCCTTTGATCAAAATCTTTCAGAGACATCCATTGTTTACTGCTGAGCTGAGTACTGACTTCATAGTCCTTCCAGAGGTGACCTGCGGTGTCTCTCAGCCTCTCTCATTGTTGCTTTAGGACATGGGCCTAGGTACTTGTGTGCTAGCCCTTGTCCCCTGAATGGGTCCTGGGCTTTCCTCCCTCTGTGCCTTTCTTTTCAATTGCCCTTCTGCTGGAAGGTGTTCCTACCCCTCCACATCCCAATCCCATCTTTGCCTTTCTACTCTCCCTTTCCCCTCTTCCAACCCTCCCATCCACAGGCCAACTTCCAGTTCCTGCCATCAAGCATTTCCTAGTTCCACCAGTGCATTCCTTCAAACCAAAGCACTCTCCATTTTTCGCTTCTGGTTTTAAATGCCTTTCATTAATGTTTTCTCTTTCCCACAAGATCACAGCTCCTAGCAGATATGTCTTACTCATCCACCTATTGCCTTGCATATAAAACTCTCAAATATTTACTGAACTGAAATTCTTCTAGATCATAAATATACAAGTTAATGCTTTGGGACAGCATATGATGAGGATGTTAGTGTGGCCAGAAAAAGACTTGGCTTTTTGAAGGATTATAGAAACATTCTCTGTAGAAACTATTCACACGCAATTTTCAGATATGGGTGTGTCCTAGGGCCATTCCAAATAGTTGGGATGGATCAGACTCTCAAAGATAACGTTACCTGGCCTCTGATCTCCTAGAGGCCTGGAGAAAGGAGGCAGGATGGGAGATCCTGCTGGCCTGTGACTGTTCCAGTACATTGTTCACAGCACGCTGGGGAAGCAAAGACCCCTGCAGCCTCACTGTAGACTTCTAGGGAGTGTATTTTATTTAAATATTAAGTAAATATTTAAATATGTTTATATATAATATTTTGGTGTCACTTGGGAAACTGGTGCTTTTGGGGACAGCAGAAGTTATTTGTAGCTCTAGAATGACCTACCAGAAGCAAATTTATTTGAGTTAGTACTTAAATTTGTACCATATTACTTCCTTCATTTTTTTTTTCCCCCTCTTTTGGAATCTCTGATGAGGGCCTTGATCATGTGTTTAACTGCTGGGTGGGAAGCAGAATTTTAAAGGGCTAGCTAAAGAAGTACTACATGTAGAAGAATTTTAGATTTCAATTTAATTAACATTTTCTTTTCTACTGTTTCTGGGGTCCGCTATGAGCATTCGGGAAGCTATTGAATTATTGCTAGGTTCTGTTTATGTTGGCATATTATTTTCGTTACTGTTGCCGTTTTTGTTGGAACAGTGACGGTGACATGGGCACTGGGACCTTCAGGAATATTCTAGAGTGTCTGTGGTGTGTTGCATTTCACATGGACTAGACTGTTTTCATGGCTCCCTTTTCATGGCATATCTGCTCCAGAAATGCTCCTGTGCCCATCGATAATTGCTGCCCTCCTCCTAGGAATCAAACTAACAGCTAACATGTAGTTTTGAAGTTTTGGTGTTATTAGGTTTAAATCTCTAGGACACATATAAACTGGCTTGTGGCATTAAATGTGCAGTGTGGGTGATTTCAAGTCCCAGTGGCAGTGGTAATTTTTGCATTTCCTGACTCTTGTGTTTAAATTTGCAGTCTCAACATTGCATCACCATAGGTTTTCACATTTAATGAATATTTATGTTGAGCCGAGTTCTATACGAATGTGGTGGTTTCTGACTTGATTATAGCTTACTGTGTACTGCGGCCAGGAGTGCCCTACAGACAACAGAGTTGGCACACGTCTCAGCATGCCAAGCCATGGCGGATGTGGTTAGGGACCACAGTGACTGGTGCTTTGGTTGCCATGCCAACCTTGTTCTTGGAATGGGGAGGCTCTAAAACAGCAATGGGATGGGGACAGACTAGTTTTGGATATTCCAAGTAAAATTATTCCCTATATGCACCCCTGCCGGGTATGTTGTAGGAAACCCCAAAATTCTTAGTACATGCTCAGATAGCATGCAGTATTTTAGTTTACTTTTTCTCTTTTAAATTTGTTTCTATCTCACCTTATTCCATAAAGATTTCAGGCAGCACCTAGGACTCAACAACATTTTAAAGCAAGAAGTATTTATCTCACCTCTTTCTGTCTATCACTCACTTGCACACATCCCTGTGCAAGATACCCTGTTGCCCCCAAGACTCCCAGCACCCCCATTGCATCTTTGGTCTGCCCAGTGCCCCTCATCTGGCTTGTCTCCTGCCCCCAGCCTTCCTCCAGCTCCACCTTTCAGTTACTTTTGCAAGGCTGTTTGAATTGTCCACTTAATAGGCCATGATCATATAGTGGTTAGTAATCTGCGTTGTGAATTGTCCCCTTGTAGACTTGGGGCAGTTATATGGTGGGGACTTTCATGTGTGAATGTCTTCCCTACCTGCTGCAGGGTATACAGGGAATCTTCTGTATCTTAATATCACTAATTCTCCCCTGCACCATACCTTGCCCTCTTGTAACTCTAACCTAGGATGGCTGATTGGGGAGGAAGAAGGAAAAGAACAACAGGAGGGAGAATGGATGGGGACTCCCTCCCCCCTGACCCTCCCATCAAAGAAGGCGTCTCCTCTCCCCTCTCTACTTTTGTATATTCGGCAAAGACAAGACCACCAGGGTCACAAGTGCCATCACCTGTAACTGGCATCTTAGGACGCCCTACTCTTGAGCTTTGGCAGGCAGAGCTGGGATGGAAGGAGAAAGGACTTGTCCCCCGACCCTGGAACTCCCTTAGCCCCTTTGCTGTAAGTATCCTATGTGATTAATTCTCGGTGCTTTGTGTTATGCCATGAAATGTCATGAAGGGAATTGATCAGGCCTAGTGAACCAGGAGCCCTGGTGGCACAGTGTTTAAGAGCTCGGCTGCTAACCGAAAGGTCCGCAGTTCGAATCCACCAGCTGCTCCTTGGAAGCCCTATGCAGCAGTTCTACTCTGTCTTATAGGGTCGCTAGGAGTTGGAATCGACTCAGTGGCAATGGATTTGGGTTTTTTGGTTTAGTAAACCAGATAGGAGTCCAGAACGCAGAGTAGGAAGGGACTGGAGGGTGCCATGTACTGCTTCAGCTGCCTCTTTACAGGAGACCTGAGCCATTGGAGGCCATGACTTGTCCGGGTTCAGATAACTCAGACCGTCTTGTGTTGTTTTCTCTTATGCCCCGTCACAAAAAAAAAAAAACTCTGCCTCTTGAATGAAAACTTAGTATCTCAGAAGGGGAGACTGACCATAAATCAACTCTGACTCCTCATTAGACTAGAACTTTCTTTAGGGCTGGGGTGGTGTATGAATCTTATAATCTTTCCCCACTCCAACCCAAAGGGTCCTTTGGTGTAAATTAGAAAAAGCGACCCCTTCCTCAAGACACTTGACTTCCACTTGCCTGAAATTGGTCATAAGGTAACTCCATGGTGACCACAGATGTGAATGCACCCCCTAGAGTTGTGCAGTGCTCAGAAGGGGCTCTTTCAGCTTCCTCTGAGTTGTCTTCTCCCCCACCAACACCTTAGCCTCGGTAACTCTGATGTGCTGTGTCTGATTTCTCTAGTTCATTCCTAGAAACCCAAAAAGTGTTAGTAAAGTTAGAGAAGAGTGATACCAAGAGGGGCTTAAGGAATTGAGTGCTGTGATTCTTGACATCTCCTATGGCGGCTCTTCTGCTCCGGGCTGCTCTTCCTCAGAGGTGACATGGCTACAGTGCGAAGTCCTCAAGCAGTTGCCAGTTCTCAAACTTTGGACACATTTTAATGAAATGGCTTGGCTTTTTTGTGGAGCAGGAACAGCATCACCATTTTATGGGAGAAAATACTCTTGGATTCCTAATAGCCGACCTACTTATAAGTTAACTTTTGGACTAAAACCTGATTTGGCTATAAGTTCTATTTACTTCTGTGTTACAACTTCAACCTTTAGCCAACTGTATTTGAGAGGAGTTGGGAGGACACTTCTGTGCCATCAAACATTGACATGACTGTTAGGAGCAGTGATTTTCCATTTTGGTTTTATAGGTGCCTAGGGTTTGCCAGGTTCTTTAAAGCATGTTGTAAATTTTGCAGAATGAAGTGGCTCTGGATTTCCTTTGATGGGAGAGGCAGCAGAGTGCCAAGTCCGGAGCCAGACCGCCTGGGTTTGAATTCTAACTCTGCCACTTATCTGTTGTGGAAAAGTGACCTTTTTTTTTTTTTTAACCTCACAGGCTCTCAGTGTCTTCATCTGTACGATGGAGATAAACAAGATACACTTCTTTCCTAGAGTTGTTGCAAGGATTAAATGATTTACAGCATGCAGTTCGTGTTTAATGATGACGAGGGTGAGCATGATGTTGACGAAAATAACATATATAATTCCGTGATATCCCTTACATATGCTACTGCCTACTACTGCCAGTTGCCATTGAGTCAATTCTGACTCAAGGCAACCGCATATGTGTCAGAAGAACTGTGCTCCGTAGGGTTTTCAGTGGTGGATTTTTTGAAAGTAGATCACCAGGCTTTTCTTCTGAGGCACCTCTGGGTGGTCTTGAACCGCCACCCTTTTGGTTTGCAGCCCAGTGCACTAACTGTTTGCACCACCAAGGACGCCTCCTCATGTACGCCTAACATTGATGTTAGAGTTCCCAAATGATTGAAATTCTTTGTTCCAAAGTGGTAGTTTATCAAGGTTTAAACCATCCAAAGGCTCAACCTATTGAGAAGTTATCATATAGTAGATATCTTTTTTCAGAAGCTCTCAGGGCCTTATTATTTGCCCCTGTGTTCTTTCTCCTCTAGTGTGGGGTTCGAGGACTTCAGAGTGGTTCTTAAGCATCTGCAGGATGCTTAGGCTGTTCATTCCTGTGTAATCCCCAGCTCCTTCTTTCACCTATTTCCTGGAAGGGGTGCTTTGCTGCATCTTTGTCTGCTCATCCCTGCTCCCTACAGCTAGATCATTGCCCAGGCCCTGAACATTGTCGTTTGAGTGTACGTGCTTGCGCGTGTACACACACACACAGCTGGATATGAATTATGAGTCCTGTGTGCAGGAGGCTGGGTTTCTGGTTTCTAGACCAACCTGCCTGTTGTCCCTGAGGCCACATGGGCTGCACAGGGGTGTGTGCGCTCCAAAGGAAAGCTGGGTGGCTGGTTGCTCTGCTGGATCTGGCAAGGGCACATGGAATGTTGTGACACACTTAAGGTTTTGCTCTGGGGGCCGAATTATGTGGGACCTGTGGCAAGTATAAGTGACTTCAGCACTTGGTTTGATCCAGTGTGTGATTTTGCCAAAGCAAATACTTCATTAGTCTTAGCCCCCAGAATTAGACACATTGACTTTTTCTAAAAATGGGAATGATGGGAGTGTGTGTGTTGTGGTGTTTTTAACCCCTTCCACCAAGACTGGGCTGTGCGTTCCTGTCCTTGAATAGAGAAGGTAGTTTCCATCTCTGCTACCTCCTCTCAAATTCCTGAAACTGGGCAATGGAAAGATGCCCTGTTATGGATTGAATAGTGTCTCCCAAAAATATGTGTTGTAAATCCTAACCTCTATGCCTGTGGTTGTAATCCCATTTGTCTTTGTTATGTTAATGAAACAGGATTAGTGTAGGGGGTGTCTCCAGTCAATCACTTACAAAATATAAAAGGAGCAGATTAAGGAAGCAAAGATGGGGTAAGGTAGATGCCAAGACACTTGGAGATCTCCAAGGAACCAGGAAGCAGAAGCTGAAGAGACAAGGACCTTCCTCCAGAGCCAACACTGAGAGAAGCCTTCCCCTAGAGCCAGCACTTAGAATTTGGACTTCTAGCCTCCTGAACTGTGAGAAAATAAATTTCTGTTTGTTAAATCTATGCACTTGTGGTATTTCTGTTATAGCAGCATTAGATAATGAAAACAGAATTTGGTACCAGAATAACGGGGCGTTGCTTTAACAGATACTGAAAATGTGAAAGTGGTTTTGGAATTGGGTAATGGGTACAGGCTGGAAGAGTTTTAAGGTGCCTAATAATAAAAGCCTAGCTTGCCTTGAAGAGACTGTTGGTGGAATTATGGACGTTAAAGTCATTCTGATGAGCACTTAGAAGGAAGTAAGGAGAGCTCTATCATTTTAGAGAATACACATGGCGTCATCAACAGAATGTTGCTAGAAATGTGGACATTAATTGTGCTTCTGGTGAGGCTTTAAATAAAAATGTTGAACATGTGATTGGACAATGGAGGAAGGGCGATGATTTTTCTCCAGTGGCAAATAACTTGTCTGAATTATGTTCAAATGTTTGGTAGAAGGTAGAACTTGTAAGTGATGAACTTGGATATCCAGCTGATGAGTTTTCTAAGCAAGATCTTGAAGGGGTTGTGTGTTTTCTCCTTGCCACTTACAGTAAAATGCAAGAGGAAAGAGATGGACTTAAAAATGACCTGTGCAAAATGAAAACAGAACTTAAAAGATTTGGAAAATTCTTTTGTACAAACTAAGGACACATGTCCTAGAATTTTCACCAAGGATTTGGCTATGCAATTTTTTGTTAAAGAGATTAAGCCTGTGACTGATGGATTTAACCAACTACCACAGCAAAAAACCCGTCCGCTTAGACTGAAGGGGGCAGAGAAAGAGTGGAAGGAAAGAATGCTGTCTGCCTCTTGGGATTCTACAGGCAGGAGACAAGCCAAAGAAGCTACATCTGGTGTCCTTCAAGAAAAGAAAAGAATCATCCCTGTAGCAGTTTGGAGATCCGCAAAACTGTTGGAAGGAGCACAGAAAACAGGGTCTTCTCGGTTTCAAAGGGTGGGGCTATAGTCTCCTGGATTTCAAAGGGTGAGGCCACAGCCTCCTAGGTTTCAAAGAGTTAGATCTTCGCCAACTTGTTTCTGGAGTGTGGGGTACCGGAGTGTGGGGCTGCTATTGAGGTGTGCTTGGGGATGGTGCTGTAGCTCAAAGCTGAGGGGCAGGGCTGCCACGTCCAAGGGGCAGAAGAATGGGGCCTGCCAGGGCGAGGGGTTGGGGTTGCCACTAAGACGGACTAGGAGAATGGCTCTGCCCAAAGCTGAGGGAGCAGAGTTGCCATTCCAGTGGGCCTGGAGGGTGAGGCTGAAGCCCAGGGCCAAGGGGCCTCCACCCAGAATCCAGAGGGCATGACCGATACCCAAAGTCTGGAGAGTGGGGCCATTGCCCACATGATCTCAAGGAACGGAGGATTATTTTTAAGCCTTGAGAGCTAATGTTAATTGTTCGGCTGGATTTTGGACTTGCTGGGTGCCTGTTATCCCTTCTTTACCTCCAGTTTCTCCCATTTGTAATGGAAGTGTCTGCCTTGTGCCTGTTCCACCATTGTACTTTGGAAACAGATAACTTGTAGTCTAGATTTCACAGGTTCACAGATGAAGAGGAATTTTCCCCAGGATGGAATGCACTTAAAGTCTCAGCCATATTTGATTGAGATGCTTCAGAAGAAGAGATTTGGGACTTGGAGTTGGTTTAAGACTTTTGGGATGATATGATGGGGTGAATGTGTTTTATATGTGGCAAGAACATGAATTTTGGGGGCCAAAGGATGGAATTTTGTGGATTGAATTGTGTTCCCCCCAACAAAAAAGGAAAAAAAAAAAAAAAAAAACCCTAAGGCTGTTGCTGTCAAGTTGATTCCAACTCATAGCAACTCTATAGGACGGAGTAGAACTGCTCCATAGGGCTTCCAAGGAGTGGCTGATGGATTTGAACCGCTGCCCTTTTGGTTAACAGTCGTAGCTCTTAACCACTGTGCCACCAGTGCTCCATCCCCCAAAACTATGTGTTGTAAATCCTAATCTCTGCCTGTTGTTACAATCCTATTTGGAATGAGTTGTCTTTGTTATGTTAATGAGACAGGATTAGTGTATTACCTGTGTTGAGTCAGTCGGTCTCTTAAACAAAATATAAAAGGAGCAGATTAAGGAAGCACAGATGGGGTAAGATAGATGCTAAGACACATGGAGGTCTCCAAGCAACTAGGAAACAAGCTGAAGAGACAAAGACCTTCCTCTAGAGCCAGTGCTCTGAATTTGAACTTCTAGCCTTCTAAACTGTGAGAAAATAGATTTCTGTTTCTTAAAGCCATCCACTATGTGGTATTTCTGTTATAGCAGCACAGGTAACTAAGACATGCCCCTTCTCTTTCTATGCAGGTGCGTGTATGCTTTTTCCAAGAGGTTTCAATTATTTCTGCTTTAAGGCCGAAGAATCTTGATCCTGAAAATATTTGCTGTCCTGATGGAACTTTCCTAGCTGTGGACTCTTCTTGGTTTCCTTGGGATCCAGATGTGTGTAGGAAAGACTGTTGTGTGACTTCCTGTAATGACTTTGTGTGTGTCTGGGGAAGCTCAGCTATGATTTTTTGTGGCACGTGAGTGAGTAGGGGAGCAAGGAAAGGAAGGTCTAGCAGATGAAGGATTCCTGCTCGACACACGGTATCTCTCCTCGGAATATCTCTGTCAAAAGGCCTTTTCAGAAGTTAGAATGACTCTGGTATTAGAAAGAGAGCTTGTTCTCACCTAGTCTAAGCTAGGAAAAAAACAAACATCTCTAAATAAGCAAGCAACCTCACCTCACCTCAGAAAACAATTCTTGGTTAACCTCTTCCCTTCCCTTCACTCGGCCTCCACCTTCCAGTCTGAGGTAACCTGGTGGGATTTGTCAGCTTTGAAGTTGTAAGGTGCTATTTTAATACATTTTACGTTGTAGTTTTTGAGACCAATTTAACTAGATTCTTGAGGGAGCTTACTTTACAGCATTCTTAAGAGCTCGGACAATCTTGAAAGAGTTAAACTCTAATTAGCTCATTCCTAAGGTATTTAATGCCCTTATTAAAACTCAACTGCTCGTTCACTTTTTTTCTTCAGTGAATCAGATTTCTTGAGGAGCTGAGCCCTCGCTCCTCAGATCACAGGCTCACATGTTGAAGCTGGCAGTGCTAGAGGCTAGTTCCTATCTGTGTGACAGCATTTTTAATTTAACAGGACCGCCTTTGATGTTCCCAAATATTTATAGGCAGCTTTAGATCATTTCAGTGTGTGCTTTCTTTTTCTTTTCTTCTCTCTCTTTTTTTTAACTAGAGCAAAAGTTCTTCCTCATGCAACAGCCTTCCTTTTATCCTGTGAGTTTATTTTTGTTTCCTTTGCAGCTTTGGCGAAGGCCCTTTGGCTGTGTTCACACACACGAGGTTGACCCTTCTTTTTGCTTCTTTGGTAAAGGCCACCTCTCTGTGTCATCGTGCCTGCTTGAGATTGCTGAAGGCACTTCTGTTAGTCCCTTCACTTTCTAGAGGCTGAGTGTTTTCTGATTTGGCTCTGGAATCTGCTCTCTGACTGACCTGCAAGCTTTCAGATCTGCAATGGCAGCCTGGGCCGTGTGTGTGGAGGTGTCTCTTTATGATGGCCAGGCTGTGTTGGCCTCGCTGCCTTGCAGGCTGATTAGGCTTCAGCGAGTTATGATTTATAATGTAACCTCAACAGGTATTGTTACAGCTGGGGCGGATCTGGGCAAACAGAGACATAGTGCTCTCCTGATCAGTGCAGGGTTGTTCCATTTGGCTCTGCTGGACTTCTCGGCCAAAAGTGGTAGAGAATCATACTTTGGTCTCAGGGATGGGAAAAACGACTGTGAAGTAGATTGGTTAAACCATTAAGAAAAAGGAAACTTTGTACCAATCAAAACAAACGGGAGAACAGAGGACAGTGGTTTCTCCTGTGTGGACTCTGGGTAAACATTCTGCTTGTGAAACAATCCAAGTTACTGAACTCTCGGCTGTTGTAACTCACCTGGGCCTGACAGACAAAAGCTCAGAACATCTCATGGCTTCCTCCATCATTGCTGGCTCTGTGTCCTACTACGTGGAAGCCTTTTAGGGATGAAGGTCGCCCAAGTGCTGGGTAAAGTGTTTGAATGAATGAACACTATGTGTTGGACACTATGCTTGGGACTATTTGTCTCATAGGTTCTCAGGAGGACTCTGAGCAATAAGAGGTTCCATTCCTGTTTTTCAAGCAAGGAAACTAAAGTGCAGAGGAGTTTAATACAGCTAGAGAAAGGAGAACCGGGGATGGAACTCAGGACTGTTTACAGCCTCACCATAACGTTGGTTGAAGCAGGTAAGTCTGATGGCAATCTGCTAACTTCTTGCAGCTTTTTGGCAGATTGAGACTAAAGTCTATAGTGTGTTGGGTTCTGAGAGTTCAGAATTCATTAGAACAAGAGGCCACGCATGGGGCACAGTGGTGGAGAGCATGGCTCTGGAGCTAGACAGGCCTGTTTGCATCCTATTTCTACCACCGCCACCTCTGTGACCTTGGCCAGGTCACCCAACCTCCCTGAACCTCTGTTTCCTCGTCTGTAATGTGGGACTTGTACCTTAGGATTGTGAGAGTTAAGTGAGATAATGTATGTACTATATACAGTAAGTGCTCCATGCATGTTACTGCTACACAGTCATTGCCTTCAAGGAATTTGCAGTCCTGAGGGAAAGACAGGTAAACCAGCTATTAGAAGACAAACCTTTGTTGGCTACAGCAGAGAAATGTGCTGTGCATATAAACGGAGCCACTGGCTTGGATTTTTATATTCTTTCATTCACCAGATATATACACCTATTCCTCACTTATCAACTATCTCATTATCCGACATTTTGCATTTAGACAATAGTAAAAAATCTGCTATCCAACTATTTTGCACATTAGCAATGTACGTCTGGCAGTAATGAATGCCAGGGTCGAGGCAAGAGTAACACTGGCTGCGATGGTTAAGGTTATGTCAGCTTGGCTAAGCCATGATTCTCAGTGGTTTGGCAGTTATGTAGGATGTAATTTGGCAGTTATGTAATGATATAATTGTCTTCCATTTTGTGATCTGATGTGGTTATCCTCTATATTTTTGCATAATGCCTGTTTTTGCATAACAACCTGGCTTTGAAACCTAACCATGCTGTTAAGTGAGGAGTGGGTGTATTGAGTGCCTACTGTGTTCTAGGCAGAGCCGTTAGGTTCCCATTGATTGTCCCCTCCAACCCCCCTCAATTTTCCTTTTCTCTTCTTGGGGGAGTTTGTCCTAAAATGCTAATTGCCACCTGGAAAAAGATCTCCTGAAGTCATTTTCACATAAAATCCCAAGATGCTAAATAGTGCTGCTACATTCCACTTGATAGTTTATCTTGTATGGACTTGCGTTATCCTTCAACTATTATTTTAATCTTCTAATTTTTACTGATTTATCTGGTCTTTTACATGACAACTTTACAGTCTTTGAGAAGGCACAGGAGACTTGCTGAGGGACCAGGTGGCGATCGTTTTGTCCCCACAGCTCTCAGATGTTGTGGTATTGTGGGGATTTTTTAATAAGATTTTGCTTGGATTTGGTTTTCCAACCCATTGCCATATTCAGATTTGATTACCGACACTAGCTTTCTTCTCGCAGAGTTTCATTGTCTCTGTCATTGGCTATCTTGAAACCTAAGTCCCCTCACCTTTTTGCAAGCAGTGGGATGATTGTTGGGTAGAACTTTTTAAGTGCCAACAGTGCTTGGTCCAGCATGGACATCAGCATACTTTTACATTTAGGATTGATTGATAACGTATTTAATTTAGAACAAAAGGAAAAATTGAAAGGCAATTGCTGTTGTCTTTAGATATTTAAGAACCCAAATAAGTGTTTCTCTAAAATAGATTTAAGGGCATTTCTTTGTCTTTCTTGTTGAGTTTGTGAGCTTTCAGTGGGAAGTGGGTGTTTTCTAAATGTGCTATTGATTTGAAGCTAAGATGATGTTCTAACTACTTTTGGACTATGAAAAGTATTGTTTGGCTCTGTTTGCAGGGACCACTAGGGTGTTCATTTGTGTTAGTCTTTGGTACCCATACTTTCTTTAAATAGCATGTTTAACTTTGCATTAAAACCAGCTTATGTTCAACTAAAACAATAACTGATTGAGAAGATGGTTCAGAAGAAGACTAGATGGTAGCAAGAAGATAGTGTTTGACTGATACTGGCCGCAGGTCATCTCTTTGGAGTTAATTGAGAATTCAGCAAAGCCCAGATTTCTTTTCAAAGAATCCCCACAGCCCTCTCTGTTGATTTATCCTCTCCTGGACATCTTGGTCTTTGGTCCTTGGTGCACGCTGGCCGTGCTGTGGATAAAGCAGTCACACTTAGGAGCACATCTTGAAATAGTGTTGGGTGATATGTGAGTCAATTTTGGAGGGGATACATATGAGTCATTAGCAAAATTTGGTCGAAAAGAAGTCCGCAAGGGATGAGTGAGTACCACTGGGGCCTGTGCATGGGGATGTTTGCATTTTCTGCTGATACCCATGGGGCTTCAGTTTGCTCCATGTTCTGTGGGCCATGTTTGCCTTGTCTTCTGGCTGTCAAAACTAAGCCTTGAAGCAAAATCCATTCCTCATTGACACTCCTCCTTCAGGCTTAGTGCCATTACTGGATGCATGGTCAGTTGCATGCCATGGGTTTTTGCTAAAGAAAGGGAAGGTCTGCACTGATAGTACGATGATAGGACATGTGCTTTCATTCTGGGTTTTTTTTTTTACATTGATTAGAAAGGAGCCCTCATGGTGCAATAGTTAAGTGCTCCGCTGCTAACTGAAAGGTTAGTGGTTCAAGCCCACACAGTGGCTCTTTGGGATAAAGACCTGGCGATCTGCAAAGATCTGTAAAGATCTGTAAAGATTGCAACCTAGAAAACCCTGTGAGATAGTTCTGTTCTGTCATACGGGGTCACTGTGAGTTGGAATCAACTTGACGGCACCCAACAGCAACAACAAAAGGATAAATAAATGGGACTTTGGAATACATTGGAAATTAGATTTGGTGGGGGTGGGGTGAGGTGGTGGTGCGGTGGAATGAGGAAGCTAATGGCCTAACAGAGATACACTGGTGCCTGGGCTCATGGATTACCCCAGCGAGAGCCTGGCATCTCACTTGGTTGTCTGAAGAAGCTTTTTTGGTTCTGTACCACTTTCCAGTGCTCTGAAGCCCTTCCTGGTCTTTAACTCTTTATGGCCTCCTACGGGAAACTGGCTCTTTAGGACTAAGCAGAAACTTGGAGGTGATAGCTTTTAAGTGTCTGCCTGTCCTAGGGGCTTCCTGCTGGGCTTGTTTCCTCACTCTATGAGAACTCCACCTTGAGACCAGGATAATTTTCACTGTATTTATTTTCTCAGAAAATAATCAAACCAAAACTTACCCTTGCTGGTAGAGGATGATTGCGCTAACTAGGTCTCTATATATTCTTATGTTCCTAGAAATATAGTGCAGCGAAAAGAAGAAGCACCTTCTTTTAAAGCCTACGTATTTTCCTCATTCATGCAGTAAATGTGATGAAATCTGGTTTGTATCTGGGAACCTCAGTTTCTCCATTGGATTTTGGATCTGACAAAGGTAATAAGACAAAAAGGAAAGTAGCTTCTTCTTCTCTTCCTCTATGGATGTTAGCAACGCCGATCTCATCATTGTCAGCCTTGTTACTGTATTCTTTGGGGACAAAGGTCAGGAAGCTGAGAATAGGTTTCGGGTGTTTGAAGGTGTGCCTGACGTGCATTGTGCTTCTGAGCTGCAGCCTTAATGCCCTCTTTCTCTTGGAGAGCGTTGGTGGATGTGGGGCTTGATATTTTCCGGATGGTATTCACAGAGTCACTGCTGGACTTCTGTTAAAAAAATACAAAAACCAAACCTGTTACCATTGAGTTGGTTCCTACTCATGGTGACCCCATGTGTTACAGAGTAGAACTGCTCCATAGGGTTTTCTTGACTGTAATCTTATGGAAGGAGCCCTGGTGGCACAGTGGTTGAGTGCTGGGCTGCTAACTGAAAGGTTGCTGGTTCGAACCCATCAGCTGCTCTGCAAAAGAAAGATGTGGCAGTCCGCTTCCTTAAAGATTTACAGCCTTGGAAACCTATGGGGCAGTTCTTCACTGTCCTATATGGTCATTATGAGTTGGAATCAACTCAGCGGCAATGGGTTAATGTTTATAGAAGCAGATTGCCAGGCCTTTCTTCTATAGTGCCACTGGATGGATTTGAACCATCAACTTTTAGGTTAGTTTGTGCCACCAGGGACCTGTGAGTGTCAGGGGTGGGCTTATGATGTCGGTGGGAAAGACAGGATGTGTTCCTGTGATGGTGACAGTATAACACTACAGGGGTTGAGTGTTGCATACCTGGGGCTGAGAGAAAGTGTGTAGAAATGCAGAGATGCCTCTGGGGGTGGTGGTGGGGGGTGCTTAGATTAGCCCCTGCTGGGCCTTGCTGAGACCTCGGTGGAGTTGGTGCCAAATGTCTTTTCCTAGTTCATGGTGGCTAACAAGTAGACCCACCTGCTGTGGAACGTGCTCTTGACAGTGTGGGGAGAAAGGTGAGGCAGAGTGGGGCACATAGCCAGTAGAAAGGCGACCTGAGATCTGTTTCCCAGTCTGTCACTTAGATGGAACCCTAGGGAGCCAGCCTTCCTGAGCCTCAGTCCCCACATTGATAAACCAGGCATGCAGGCTGGGTGAGGTCCTCGGGATCTGCAGCTCTGCCTCAGGAAGGTGCCCGAAGTGGGTGGGAGAATCTGGGAGGGCAATGAACTGGGGAGGGCAAGTAGGGGACTGAGAAAAGGGGCTCTGAATGCCAGGGAGAGGTGTTTGACTCTTGTTCTAGAGACCAGTGGGATGTCTATGGCCCTGATTTTGATGACATGACCTCCATCCTCCCCCCCATATACACATACCCACCCCATGTTCTCGAGCTGCACAGTTTGTAATCACAACAGTTCGGGGGCTGTTCCTGGCAGTCACTCCTCTCCAGAGAGCAGCCTGGAATGTAAGGGAGTAAGTGACGTTCTAGTGACAACCTTAAATTCACTTTATTAAAGATAAATACATCACACGCCAACTTTGGCCTTTAACTGTTATTAGTGACGAGTTGCTCTCCACGCATACACTGGGCCATTCATGACACCTTGGAGGAAAATTGCTGTTGTAGCATTTGACTTTAGTTAGTTTTTTTTGAGGGTTTTTTATATACCACAAGTGCTTAGAAACTTCTGGGGAGCCATTCATCAGCTGCCTTTCAAGTTATGCCCATAATCCTTCAGCTGAGACTACACCCACTAACTGTCCTCAGTTTCAGAAGGGAGATTTAGGTCCTTTAGGATTAGGCAATACAGTGACAGTCTGGTTTGGACATTTTTCTAGTTATTGACAGGCCTTACTGTGGCTTCTCCCAAATGAATGAGGAATATATTTTTCTAATTCAGCCAATGAGCCAAATGAGCCACACTGGAATAAACTCTGTTTGTTTACAAATTATGTAAGAGAAGGGCCCAGCCATTAAATTCTTCTGGGCCAGAATTCCTATCCCTCTTCAAAGTTGTACTCAAGCTAAATAAACACTTTCCACAGGAACTAACTCCCTCCTGAGAAACAGGAGCAGATGCTCCTGGGAGGCCTTCAGCAACTTTGGAATGTTAAAAGTCAAAATATGTAACCAAGGTGAAGTTGTTCCAGAAATGTTGCTTGCTCTAGCCAGGACCAAAGCACATGTCAGGTTTTTTATTTAGAGCAAGAGGTGCAGAATGAACTGGGTCAGTCCAGGCAGAATTTTCTCTAGAATGTTTAATTTTCCTTTTCATCTTACCATGCTTCTCATGGTTTCAGCTCCTTGTGACCTTTGTTCTTTTCTGCTTAAGTAACCTTTTTTTTTTTTTTAGCTTGATCCTTATCTCCCGTCTTTTAGCTATCCTGAATTACATCTAGGGATCAAGGAACCCTCCTCTTAACCAAAGCCAGCGATTATTTCTTCTTTGTGCCTAGAAAGATGTCATCTGTGACGCAAACACACCAGGGGAAGGAGGCTAAGGCTGGCCTGGCCTCGATTGTTGTCTAAGTCAAGACGGGCTTTGTCGCTCCCTGGTATTTTTTGGGACAGAGACCGTGTAGGGGCAGGAACACAGTTTTCCAGCTCTTGCTGATTTGGGTTTTATGGAATGGCTTGATTTAATTTGGTTTGGGAGTGTTACACATTTTTAGGATGCCAGGCACACTTGTATTAAAATACACACATAGAGTAAAATCTGCAAAAGCCAGAACCCGTGTAAGATGGAAACCTGCCAGAGAAGGAAAACGTCAATATTTTCCACTAATAGAGCACAAAAGTGATAAGCTGCACCCTGTCAAAGGCGGAAAACTTGCGAGACACGGGCAAAAAAGGCAGTCCTGTCAAGTTCCACTCTCACAGGTTTCACTGTACCTTCTAAAGCCAAATGCAGGTTTCTCAGGATTATCCAGATTTCTGCTCCCCTCCAGTTGAGCTTTTCTGAAGGGATCTTCATAAAAAGGCCCCTGAGTGGTGCATATGGTTTGTGCGGACTACTGCTGTAAAGGTTGGCAGTTCAAATCCACCCAGCAGTGCCACAGAAGAAAGGCCTAGCAATCTGCTTCCATAAAGATTGCAGCCGAGAAAACCCTATGGAGCAGTTCTACTTTGTAACACATGTTCTTCTGAAGAACGCCAGTCCTGCCTGGAAAGGGTTCTCTGGTAAACTGACTTTGAGAAATGCTATCTTTAATAGTTCCCTCTTGGAAATTTATACCGCACAGTAGTGAATTAATGGTTCTGAGAAAGCTTACTGAAAAGAATTCTATTTTAACTCTATTTAATCTGGCATTTCCCAAGTATAGTCAATCGTAAAACTTTTTTTTTTTTCCTTTCCTCACATGAGTCAATGTGCTGGGGAAATTCTGCTCCAGGTAGCTGTGTTAGGCTGGTTTAAGTTGGTCTGTGCTTGTTCAGTTGGTGTCCTACTGGATTGTAAATGTGAAAGGCCAAGACTCTGTTAACTTAAAACTTTCTACAGGGCCCTGAGATACAGTCATTACCCCCTGAATGGCGTGCATGCTGTTCAACTGTGATAGGACCTTTCCCTCTGTTTGTGGTCTTCTCTGTATTTGGGTGATGGGGTATGGAGATATACAAAAAAACCAAGAAACAGTACCTCTCTTTGAGGAGTTTAATTCCTGTGGCAACCTATAAGATTCATGAAAGAGTTAAACAATAATACAGTACACACACATACACCCATTGCTGTCCACTCGATGCCAACTCATAGTGACCCTATAGGACAGAGTAGAACTGCCCACAGGGTTTCCAAGGCTGTGATCTTTACGGAAGCAGACTGCCACAGCTTTCTCCTGTGGAGTGGCTGGTGGGTTTGAACCACTGAACTTTTCAGTTAGCAGTGGAGAACTTAACCGCTGTGCCACCAGGGCTCCTAATACAGTCCAAGTGGGTATGAAATGATACCAAAGCAAGCCCAGCACGCAGCCAGTTCTGTAGGCATTGGAGAAGGGAGAACATGACGACCTTTGTTGTGACTTGTAGTGAGCTGTGGGGACCGTGAGGGGAGGGTAGGTAGAGGAGTGCCACCCATGGCAGTTGAGAAGTCCTAAATGACTTTTCACTGGACTCAGCCCAGAGACGTTGCTGGGGGCACGACAGAGGGGGGCACCTGCCCCTGGGCGCAAGTCCAAAGGGACACCAGATGAGACATGGAATGATATTTCTAGGCGCCACAAACATGAAAGGTGCCTGACTGAGGCAGCTGGACAAGAGGGGGGAAGGCGTTTTTGCTGATGTTGTCATTGCTGCTATCACCATTTTTTCATCTTAAAATTGGAGGAGGGAGGCGTGGTTGCAGTTTAGAGATTGCCCCCGGGTGTTTGTTACCCTGGCTATACCTCTAGTTTAGCCCTGTATTTAACACGTGTAAAAATCTCTTAGATTTCCCCCTAAAGGGAAGTCCCTTCCTCTAACCAAATAGTTGGCTGTTCGAGTCCACCCAGATGTACTCCGGAAGAAAAGCCTGGTAATCTGCTTCCAAAAAATCAGCCATTGAAAACCCTATGGAGCGCAATTCTACTCTGACAACACATGGGGTCACCATGAGTCAGAATCAATTTGACGGCAACTGGTTTCCTCCCAGAGTTGGCATTTTAAAGTTATATGATGTGGGCATTATGCTTCTGCCTTCTGGAAGGAAAACTCTGCTTGGTCAGCAGGCCTCCCTTGGCTGGGTTAACATTCTGCATTTGGGGATGGCTGTCCTGCCCAACTCCAGTATTCTGCTGTGAGTTTGGCTGCCTGGTTTTGGGAGCCTGCTGCCTTGGAGGTGCTGGCCTGAGCTGACTGGACATGCATTTTTCAGGCTTTTCTATCTTGGTTGATGCACGATAGCAATGGGTAACAGGCTTCTGACTCTAGTTGCCTATAGAATGTGACGGGAACAGAGCTGAGATATTCCCCTGCAGGATGCTAAGACGAAACTCCGAGATGAGGAGTCTAAATTCTTCTCCGACTATTGTGTCATATTCATAGAGTGTTGACTTAGGCTCTTTCAAAAAATTTAAATTGAGGTTGACCTACATGATGAATATTGTCAACAGCTGAGGTCTAGGCCGAGACTGTGCTATGGCATTAAGGAAGGATTTGGGAATGGCCCTGGTCTTGGCCTTTGATAGCATCTTGAGCAAAGGGGGTGGGGCTCAGCTTCTGCTTACACATGTAAAAATCTCTTACACTTCCTCACCCCCCACTGTTGAGGCCACCCATTGTCTTTGCAGGGTGCTGATTGTCAGAAAGTTCTTCCTAAACCAAACTTTCACTCCTTGCTTCTGGTTCTGCCTTCTAGAGCCAAGTAAGACATGATCGCCCTTCGGATCTTTGAAGGTGACTGTCCTTCTTTACTCTCACACATGCACCTCCCTCCCCAATTGAACTACCTGCTGAGCACCCCCAGTTCTTTGTCGTTCCTCAGATGAGACGCCTTTGCGGTCCCTCACCATCTTGGAGTATCATCTGGACTTGCTTCAGCTGAAGAGAGACAGGAGTACCCTGGACTGCACGTGATATTCCAGATAGACTGCATTCTATCTAGCAAATGATTTTGAAGATTTTCTAGAAAATTTAAAAGGCCCGCAAAGTTTCAGTAACAACTTTAATGTGTGTGTTTTTATTTTGTTTGAATTTTGCACATGCATGCACATACACACACAAACACAAGCGCACACACACGCACACACATATGCATAACCCCCCCATGAGTTGAGTGTTAACCATGAAACTTTTTTTTTAGTCAAACATATATGTGTAGAGGTAAGTGCTTAAGATCTAAGTTTGTTCACCACTTTTCTCCCTTCCTCACTGTGGAAATAGTTACTTCAAAAGAGCAAACGAATGTAGAAGTTTATTTATTTTATTATTTACTTTGTAGTGGAATTGGAGAGTTTTGAAGTAACTCAGTTGCTTGGCTAGAACTCATTTTAGGTAATACTCTAATGCCAATCGGTACCATCATTAGATTGAAAATTAGAAGGTGCTCTCTTCACCTTTTGAGATGGTTTACTTTTTATCACCTGGATCCTCCACTAGAAATGAAGTATCAAAAAGGCTCGTCTGTTTTGTTCTTTGTATTTGTAGCCCTTAGCGTAGTGAAGCTTGAAAAATGTTTGTTGAATGACTAAATGTATCATCTTCATTATCTTGTGCTTATTTTAATCAGGAGTGCCCTGTTGCCTTGGTAGAGGCATAAATGTGGTAGAAATAGCAGCTTGAGGTTCTTGAGGTTCGGGCATTATTCTGGCCACTTTCTTTTTGGCCGTTGAATTGTGGTGCTTCCTACAAAGATACCGTCGGTGCTGTTCACTCTCCTGCTCAACGGTGCTTTGTAAATCCTGATGGATAGTTCTGACAGAGTTTCTCCCTCTAGCATAGTCTCTTTCGATGGAGTGTGTCACGCTCAGGAGTTCCTTTCTTTGAAGATGCTTTGACTACACCACCCAGGATTACCAAATTGTAGCCCTTAGATGCCCGGAGCCCTGGTCCCACACAGCTGTTAGGCCTCCTCTGTTCTGGACGCCTGGCAACATTAAAACACCAACTATTTATAGCATACTTTTCAGTGTCAGTAAATTACAGGATGCTTTTGCCAGTGGGATGGGGTGGGCGCTTACCTGCTTGCTGCTCTGCGATTGCCCAGGAGCTAAGGCCCACCTGAGTGCTTCCAGAACCTCACCTGGCACTTGCTCTGCAAACTGAGGGCTGCTGGGATGCCCTGGGGTTTCTAGTAGCATCCTTGCTCTTTGTGATGGAGTGGTTGGGAATAAAAAAGCAAAAGACCCTGAGATATCTGACTGCCCACTCTGTGGGATGGCTGTGTTTTCAGCCATCTTGTGCCGGGAAGTTTGTTAAGTTGCTTGTGAACAGGGCAGTGTCCCGTGCAATGTCCAGTTGAATCCTTACCTGGAAGGATCCCCTGATTTTAAACAAGGTTACGGAAGAATGCTGTGTCTAAATTTGGGTAAGATATAATGTCTGGAGGGTGAAGAATTTTAAGAGAATGTAAAAACTAAAAAAAGGCCCCAAAGGATCTAGGGTCTTAATCTTTCCTCAGCTTCCCTTCAGGAAAGATTTTCTGCCCTGACCTTCCGAGAGTACAAGGTGAGGGGCTTCCGCCCTCCACAGGGCTGAAAGGGGGCTCAGTTGCTAGAACACTGAGGCCAAGCTCTCCCCTTGCTGCCAGGCCTGAAGCAGGTGCGCTTTAGAGGGCAGGTTTTGTTCTGCTAGTTTTTGGGCCCTTCAGTGCCTTGTGTGGTTCAGGGAGGGTTTGAGAAAGGCCCTTGAGAAAGGCCTGTTCTGTTAGCTGGAGTTTCCACTGAAGTGCTAAATGCTGGATCCTTTGAACCTCCAGCCTGGGAGAGTATTTATAACTAGCTGTTTGCCTTCTTGGAAGAACAGAGTCCTTGCCTTCTTGTGGTGGTTTAAGCGCCGTGCCGTTGGTGTTGGCGAGAAGGGCAGACCTGGTGCAATATGGGGACTCCCACTTGGCTCCCCATGACCTTGTCCTCCTTTCCCCTCCCCTATGCTCCTGAGAGACCCAAGCATGTGGCCCTTTCAGGGTTAACTTCTCTCCTTTGGAAGCAGCTGGGCAGTTTACACTCCTCCCTGGGCTGTACAAAAATACTTCCTTTGAAGTGTCGGAGAAGCGGTGGAGGGTAAAACCTGGTGAATAACAAAACCTGGAGTGGGGCTTGAATGTACTTCTCTCTCCATGGGTTTGCCATGAGATTCAGCCCCCAGCCTTCATTATAACCTACAGGGCCGGTTGGATCTCCTCAGTAGTTTATAGCTTTGAGCCAGAGGAAGCTCAGCATTGCAGCTGGCTTTCTCTGTGTGTGTGTTTGTGTTTAAAGTCTCCACTAAAGGAGTATTTCTCAACAGGAGAGATAGTTAGAAAGAATGTGGCTGCCAAAGCTCGCCTGGTGGCAGGAATCCCTTTGAACAGACTTTTCCCTGGGGCTGCTGGAAGTAGGAGTGGTATCCTGGGGGGTGGGGTGTGTGTGTGTGTGTGTGTGTGTGTGAAGCTGCAGTCTTTCCACTTGGTGCTAAAGAGGCCAACCCTGCTTCTTGCTCTAATCCAGTCTCTGATTCAGGTGAGAGCATAGTGGCCCAGAACAGCGCTGGACTTGGAGTCAGAAGTTCTGGGTTCTGACAGTTTGGACTTGCCCAGGGACCAAGTGCGATGCTTCGCCTTCTCTAACTTTTAACATTACCTGCCATCTAAAGTGGGGATGGCAGCTCCTACCCACAAGGGTGTTGTAAGTGGAAATAAAGGGTGGGGGGCACCTTGGGAAAGTGGAAGGCACTTCTCCAATATAGGATCTGCTTGTTGGGCCTAAAATGGCATTTAGGATAAAGGAGGCCGAAGAGAAGAATGCCAGAGCAGAAATGAGATGGAACAAAGCTTGAATGTCTTCTTAATCCTTGAGTATTTGCGGCTGAGGAGGGGTGGGGTGAGATGGGAGCAGTGGCAGCTGTTACATTCTAGAGAAGAATGCCAGCCTGTTTCTCCCCACAGATGGGGCCACACAAGTTCTTTCTGAAGTGGGGTTTGCAGTCCTTTCTTCCCTGGGAAACGTCCTCTTTGTATGGATTTTTTACATCTTATTACACTACTTCCTATCTATTAGACAGGGGATGAGTTCCACAGAATTAAAATAATACCACATGGCTAATTTATTGCTGACTTGTGCCAGGCATTGTGTTAAGCATGCCACTTGAATGATCTCATTTACTGCTCATAACAGCCCTATTCTGTTAAGTACTGTTGTCTCCATTTTACAGACGATGAAACTGAGGCTTGAAGAGATGAAATGACTTATCCAATGCCCTACTGATAAAAGTATAGAAGTACAGACCCAGTGAAGCTGACTTTAGACATAAGTTACAGCAGTTGATGGAGGACGAGATTTAATTCTGTGCCCCAAACCTTGTCAGAAACTGTTCAGGAAAGAAGTGGAACATGGAACTCTGTTCTTTCTGGCAGTTTTAACCCATGTTATATTCATCAGTTGGTTCTTGTTGATCACATATTTGAATACACAGAAGTGTTGTTTGCCTTGTGGTTGCTGAAAAGGAACTTCTAATTCTCTGTGTTGTCTTTATAAAATCCAAAACCCAAGCCCATTGCCGTCGAGTCAATTCCGACTCATAGCGTCCCTGTAGAACAGAG
The DNA here is from genome assembly GCA_030035585.1 of Dugong dugon. Classification (NCBI taxonomy): domain Eukaryota; kingdom Metazoa; phylum Chordata; class Mammalia; order Sirenia; family Dugongidae; genus Dugong; species Dugong dugon. Next base: position 24,019,050 of record CM057476.1, on the reverse strand, counting down.
TAGAACTGCCCCATAGGGTTTCCAAGGAGCAACTAGTGGATTCGAACTGCCAACCTTTTTGGTTAGCAGCCAGGCTGTTAACCACTGCACCACCAGGGTTCCATGTTGCCTTTACAAGATACATGTTATTTGCCATTGGAAATATATCATTATAGAGGCAGAGATGGTTGTGTCTTCCTTGCAGTTGAAAGTCTTGGCATTGGAGATTGATAGGTAGCCTCTACCTCTAGGAATCCTTAGCAGTAGGCTTTGGGCTTTCCCCAGCTTAGAATCAGACTTAGCATTTACTTCAAAGGCCTTGGGACCCTGTCCTGGACCCTCCTCATCTCATGGGGGGAGACTGAGCTTGAGTTATTTGCCCCCAGTCACACAGCAGCAAGGGCAGACCCAAGGCCAGGCAGGCAGGTTCCCAGTCCACTCTCCACATGCCTGTCCTTTTCACCTGAATTTGAAACAGAAGGGTAGATGAAAGGAATAGAAATGACAAGTCAGAAGAGTAGGAGGGCTCTTGTTTGCAAACAGTTTCTTTTGATCTTTACCCCTTTTGTTTAAAAAAAAAAAAAAAAAAATCCACATGTAGTCTGAGCACATGGTTGACTCTAGTTCACTGAGGGGCAGTCATTTCTCTTTTAGAAGGAAGCCCCCCATCCCCAGTGGTCTGTTTAACTTAGGGCCCCACACCCTCTTCCTCTTCTGCTATGCTACTACGCTGCCAGATGTCTCGTCCCTATTCACAAATCTTTAAGAGATTTTTACTGCCTACAGCATGGAGTCCAAACCCTGCCCTACCCTAATGTTCTGAAACTCTTGGTATTTTGCTCCCAGTCTGTCTTTGTAATTTGGTATCCTACTGCAGAATCTCTTGCCTCTAGTGACATGGCTCCTCCAAACAGGCTTCTTTGCCCACATTCTGCCTTTCAAGGCTGCCGCCTCCAGGAAGCTCTCTCAGACCACTGCTGTACCTAATCGCCTCTGCTGCCTCTGAACTTGAAACACCCTGGCCTGGTCACTCATTTGGCACTTAATAATATACTGCTTTGAGGCATTTGTCTTTAATTTGTGGACCTGTCTGTCTCTCCATCTGTAGCTCACTGAGGTCAGAGGCATGCTTTCTAAAGGACTGCTTTGCATTCCCCCAGAGCATTCCAGACCATTTTCTGTTAATAGGAACGAAAGACTTGATAAATGGATTTCTGTAAAATAAAATGATTAATTAGATTTTTACAGGCCCTGTGCTATGCTAGAATTAATTTACTTTAAATCAGGAGTTCTTGAGTAAATCAGGGACTTAAGAGTCTGTGCAGAATTTTTTGTATGTATAATTTTACTGGGAAAGGGTCCATAATGGCGATTAAAATTTTTTTTCTTGACATAGACCCTTTCAAAATGAAAACTAATAAATATATTCTCTTTCTAATCTGCTATTGTTGATAGTTAGCTCCCTAAATAAAAGAGTGGCTGCCCTTCTATGTCTAGAATTTTGCTTGAGTTAGTTCCTTATAACTGCTCCCCCAACTCATTTTTTAGATCTCTACTCACATTGTTAACAACTGTAGGCTTCCCTTGAAAAATGTCTCCCAAATCTTTTTAGCTATGATGATAATGCATGTTGTTTTCTTGAACCTTTCCATAGTTTTGAAGTTTTCCATAGTTTGTGGTTGTGCTTCTGACTCTGAGGGTCCCCAGGTAGGTTGATGGTCTTCCCTGGAGTTTTGAGTTTGACCTCCCAAGGGTGGGTCGCCTCTATGTATATGGGAAGGATTTGTTTCCCCCTTCTCCACCCCCTCCCCCTTTCCTCTGTGTTCTGGCCTGTGTATGGAATTCTGGCCTTGAACACACCTAGTAGTCCTGGACCATGACTGTTTCCCAGTTAACTCTTTTGTGCCTGATTTATGTGTGACATGTTTAGCTGCAGCTGCAGGTGGAATCATGTTTGTGTCTCCAGATAGCCTGTTCCTTCTTGACATTTTTCCGTTTCTTACACCTGAGCTAAATGTGTAGCAGAAGGGGTAGTGACCTCACAGGGTCAGCATTAATAGCTCCCCACTTATAAAATGTGGAAACAGGCCTGAAGAGGTTAGCTGACCTCCCCAAGGCCACACAGCCAGTAAGAGCAGAACTGGTCTTGTGACTCCTGGCTCAGGCATCTTCCATGGTGGACCCACTGGCGGCATTGTTGGTGGATGTCTGTCTTCTTGGAGTTGGGTGACTGGTCAAGTGCCTGTAGCTGTTCTTGGGAAGGAGTCGTCCAGGTAAAGCAACCCGGAGTGTTTACTCCAGGGATCATTTCTAATCGCATTTCTGAAAATAACAGATTTTCACGGTGGATTCTAGGGTTTCTTCCTGGTTCTGGTGTGTTTGTGGGCATTTTCTTGAAGAGATGGACTCTGTAATACTCATCTGTCTCTTAAAGAAGGAGCCCTGGTGGCATAACAGTTAAGTGCTCTGCTACTAACTGAAAGGTTGGTGGTTCCAATCCACCCAGTGGCTCTGGCGGACTGCTTCTAAAAAGGCTAGAAATCTCTATGGGGCAGTTTTACTGTCACATGGGGTCACTATGTGTCAGAATCGACTTGATGGAACCCAACACAACAATTCTCTTAAAGAAGTTCATGATTCCAAAAGGATTTAGAGCCACTAGTGGGGGAGCCCTGGTGGCACAGTGGTTAAGCGCTAAAGCTGCTAACCAAAAGGTCGGCAGTTTGAATTCACCAGCTACTCCTTGGAAACCCTACGGGGCAGTTCTGCTCTGTCCTATATGGTCCCTATAAGTCGGAATCGACTTGAGGGCAATGGGTTTGTTTTTTTGTTTTGTTTTGGTGGGGTGGCACCAATGCCCCTTCCCCTTGCAGGGATTGCATTGGAGAAGCCAGGCCTGTGGCAGCCTGCTGTCGTTGGTAGTAGCATCACTGACTGCCGCCCTGGAAGCACAGTAGAAAAGTCTGATGTGATCACTGCCACCTCTGTCCAGTTGTAAACTGTTTTTTTTCCTTCTTAAATTAAAAGTCTGTGAGGAATAACTTCTAAAATAGCAAAGAGATTAGAGGTTAGTTTCTTTTTCAGTTTTTTATTATAAGAAATGTTATAGGTATACACAGGAAGATAGAAAGGTGTGATGTACATAAGGTACCTCTGTATACTGGTTACTGTCACCAGCTTTAACAGTTGTCAACTCCTGGCTGTTCTTGTTTCATCTGCACCCCATCCCCACAATGATTTTGAATCAAAACCAAATCTTTTTTTTCTTTTGTAAGTATTTCACTAGCTCTAAAAGATAAAGATTCTTTTAGAAAACATAACCTCAGTGCTATTCCAAGTGGTTAATTTTAAGTTAGTGATAATCCCCTCAAAAGGGACAGCGCCTCCCCCTCCCCAAGCCTGTAAGGGATCAAGCCTGTGTTTTGGCGCTGGGGCCCTGGGTTGAGCCTGGGCGCTGTGCTGGCCCATGGTCCCTGATTGTCCAGTCCCCTGCGTGGGCGTGAGATGGTATCGGCTTTGCCCAGGGCGGGAACTGCAAGATCAAAGCACCGCACACTGGGGCGCTTCAAAGCCTGGCTGGAGCAGCCCAGGATCGAGGCTGAAAACTAGAGCGCTCTGCTGATGTAATCGTAGCCTGTGAGACAGGTTCTTTCTTTTATTTATTTATTTTTTGAATTTAAACAGAGAAATCCCTTGTTTGTATAGAGAGGTGAAGTGTGTGCCACAGAGGGCACACGGCATCTAGGGGGCTCCACTTCTGGCTGGTGGGTCCCCAGTGGGATAGGAACCTGCAGCTGGCTGCTGTTTTCTCAGATGGGCTGGCAGATTTTCCTAAAAGGGAAACCACTTCTGCAAATAGCAGCTGAATTTTTTCCCTTTCTTAGGGTGACCAGGTTTGTTTCCAAGTGACACCTCAGAGTTTTTAAAAGCAGCATCCTCTGGAAGGAAGTCAGGCTTTGGGGCACCCTGGGTGAACAAGGTTGGGAGACAGACCAGAAAGTAGGCAAGTGGCCTGCCAGCTTCCTTTGTCAATTCTCCAGAAAGGAGGCTCAGCAGCCCCTTCCCATCTCAGTGGGGGTGAGAGGCTTGCCCTAGACTGACATGGTGAGGAAGGGGTGGTGGGAGCAGTACCATCCCATTGGGGGTCCCCAAGAATATGGCTGAATGCCATGATCTGTACCACCCTAGCCTGAATATTCCCACCACCTCTATAAAAGTCACGGCCACATGGCTGATCCTCTGGGCGTTCGCAACTCAAGCTGGTACCCAAGGCCAGAATTCATGCCTTGCCTTCAGAGTTAGTCAGTACACAAGTTAGTGAAACCCTGTGCCATACATATTCCACGAGTAAAATTATAGCCATATTCTGTTTTCTTGCTTAATAGTCTTACAGATACATAACCAGACAGACAAAGCATCCCTCCAAATGGAGCCAGCTTCTTGGCTGTTCGCTTCCTTCCTGAGACCACCCCCACCTCAGTTCAGAATGGGTGGGGCCTGAGGCACTCACCAGTCATGGTGACCTGTATCCACCTGCGTATCCCACAGGCACCCCAAACCCAGCATATGTAAAACCAGATTTCTCTTCTTTCCTCAAACCTGATTCCCTTGGGCTCTTGTCTGTTACTCAGGCTAAAGCCCTACATGTCATTCTCGACTACTTCCTTGTTGTTGTTGCTGATGTGTGCCGGAGTACAACTGGTCCTTAGGATTTCCTAGGTTATAATCTACTGGAGCAGATTGCCAGGTCTTTTCTCCTTGGAGCAGTTGGTGGGTTTGAACCAGCAAACTTTTGGTTAGCAGCTGAGCTCTTTACCCTTGTGCCACCCGGGCTGCTTCTTCCTCTCCCAGTCCTGTCGTTTTGTTTGTTCTTTTTCTTTTTCCTTTCTAAACATTGCTCCTCTTCCTTCCATTCTCTTTCGATTGGAATGTTTTAACAGCCCTGTGCACGGACCCTTATCTCTAGCTCGGTCCCCTCAAATCTTTCCTCTACTGAGTGAGTGATCTTTGTCAGTTGGAAATCTGTCACTCTCCTCCCTGCATAGCACCCTTCTCTGCTGGCTTCCTATGACCTGGCAGGCTCCTTACCGTGGCCCCAAAGCCTGCATGGCAGGTATTTCCCCTTCTGAGGTCCCTGTGCACCCTCTCCATCCAGCATCACTGGGCCCTTCTGGTCTCTCGCACACCCTGCTGTTGTTGCTGTGTGTTTTGTGTCTTTTAGGCCTCCACCCTGGCCTCAGTGAGGTGCTGTGTCCTCTGATCCCCGGGATGCCTCTGTCTCTGCATGCTGAGTTGTCTGTAAGCTCCTAGAGGGCAAGACTGGGAGGTCTTTTATCTTTTTTTTAACTATAAATCAGGTTTCCTGTTTCTTTGGCAAAAGTACTCTCCCATCCCCCATACTTTATTATGAAAAATTCCAGACATACAGGAAAGTTGAACACCCTGCACTCACCCACTGCCTCTGTTCTGCAATTAACATTTTACTATAGTTGCTTTATCACATATCTGTGCATGTGATGGTCTTTAATATTTGAAACCCAAGCATGTGAGTATCTAGCACGTGGTAGGTGCTCATATGTTTTAATGGATGTGATGAGGGTTTTTGAGGCCCTCTTTCTTACAGACTGTTTTGGCCCCTTTTGGATCCATGGTGCATGTTTAAGAAAGATTGTATTTTGTGAATGTTTTACTTGGGGTCAGGGATGATTGATACAGTGATGAGAAGCCAGCACCTTAAAACTGACTTTCTTTTTCTTTGGTGGCTTGAGCACAGCCCTAGGGATCTTGCTTCTTTATTCAGATGCTCAACAGAGAACCCAGGAGGCCAAACGGCTAGAGGGCCCGCCTGGGGCATGTCATTTGCTCTGGAGGCTCTGCTGTGTCTGAATGACTTTGCTCATTCACATTTTCTGAAGCAGAGGCCCTGCCCTTCCTTGTTCTTGTCCCTCCCTTCGCTTTCTAATGGTGTGGCCTTATGGCTGCAGCAAGCATAGGCACATTTGGCTCAGAGATTGTAGGTTTTTATACAGCAGTGGGGCTGCTGTAGAGCGTGCAGTTAGCTAGCTGGGTGGAACTTCTCAAGGGTTTTAAATAAACAGGTTTGAAAAATCTCTAGTCCAAAGAAGGTTGTGTTTGTTTGTTTTTTTAAGTGAATGAAACAACTCACGTGTCTTGAAATAGCCATTGAATTTGTGCTTTGGTGGGGGCAGTGGGGGGATGGGTGCAAGATTTCATCTGAGCTGGCAAAATCAGCTTATCCTTAATGTTACTCCTTTCATTGAAAGCCTTTAGCGCTTACTTGTAAACCTGTTCAAAGGATCCCAGAAGCCTAGAATGTTCTGACTTTTATGTCTAAAATGAGTAGGTTTTGCAAAGTTCAGATGAGCCACAACTTGTTGCATTCAGACTAGCTTCCTATCAACTCTTCGTTTGCTTTGCTTTGGCTTTGGTTTGTATCCCCTCTGAAGTAAGTTGATGTGTGATTGTGTGATTTTGTGTGTGTGTATAAAATCTTTTAGAGTACAAACAGCACTTTCTTTTGTTGTTGTGGACAAGAGACGGACAGAGTTTATAAGCTTACCTCAAGATCTCTGGTTCTTTTCTCTTCATAGAATTGGGTAAGCTTTTCCGTTCCTTCATGGCTTAGCATATTTTAGTTCCAACCTGTGGCTTATCTCCTTCTGGGGCTTGGGCTCAGATAGGTTTGGGTTTTAGGTAGGGTGTGTGTGCACGTGGGCGTGCGTGCGTCCATCAGGTCTTAAGAAGAATGACCTGACTTTGTAGTGGTCTCCCATGGCCTCCAGGCTGCAAGAGGCCTGTGATGTGGGCTGTGTGGGCTGTGTAGTTGACCTACTGACTCTGCCTTTTACACCAGTGTTGTCCCTATTTTCTTTTGTGGGAGTTGGCCTAAAGGGAGGCAGCAACCCAGCTTTTTAATAATGAAGCTAAGACAACATCTCCATTTCGATTCTGTTTAGAGACCCTCTCTTGTGTAGTCTAGACCAGTGATCCAGTAACAACTCTGAGTTGATCGGTGTCTCCCTACTCCCATCTTGGTCTGTATTTAATTTTTCCCCCAACTCTTTTATTTTGAAATATTTAAGCCTTTAAAGAAGTTGAGCAAATAGTTCAGTGTGTGGCAAAATGTTAACGATCGCTCTGTTTGTATTCTTTGTCTCACACACACTCCCACTCTTGGTGTATGTATATATATTTTCTTTTTTTGGCTAGACCATTTGAAAGTCACCAACATCATGACATTGTACCCCTCAACACTTCAGCGTAGATCTGTTAACAACTAAAGACATGCTCCTAGCCACTATGCTATCGTTACACCTAAGAACACGACATATTTAAATTTCTCTGATTGTCTCGGAAATGCCTTTTTTAATAGTGGGCTTAAAAAATTCAGGATCCATTCAAGGTCAAACCCCCCCAAAAAAAACCTATCGCCGTCGAGTCAATTCCAAATTTTAGAGACCCTGTAGGACAAAGTAGAGCTGCCCATAGGGTTTCCAAGGCTGTAAATCTTTATGGAAGCGGACTGCCACGTCTTTCTCCCACAGTGCTGCTAGTAGGTTTGAACTGCCAACCTTTCGTTTCAAACCTGCTCCTCAGCCCTTCTATGACACTGTCCATTTCTGAAATCTTGCTGTTTATCTTTTGGATTTCTAATTGTTTTTGTATGAGTTCTAGTTGTGAATTTATTTTAGCATTTTGTTCCTTTATCATTTTCCTGAATTCTTCCATTTTTTGGTCTGTATTCTCCATGAATTTGTATATTTTTTCCTCATTTTTGTCTGCTTTTTGCTTCAACTCTTGGATAGCTCTGAATATTAGAGATCTGAATTCCCTATCAGGTAGTTCTAGTACCTTTTCTTCTAGTGGAAAGTCATCTGGTGTTTTATTTTGGACGCCTACTGGAACCATCCTGTTCTGTTTTTGTAAATGTTTTGATATTATCTGCTGTCTTCGGGACATTCAGTAGTTATTCTCCTCATTTATTGATTGTAGATTTGTTTGTTTTGTCTGGCTTTTTTGTTTTATTTGGTTATGTCTGAGCAGGCGGGCTGTGCGTTCTTTGTTGTTTGCTCATCTGTAGGCATGATGCTTTTCACCTCCTTCTCCAATGGGCAGGGTCAGTCGCTCAGGTATGGTACAGCAGGACAGGTCCAGCTGAAGGGTAGTTGCTGGGATGGGTTGTTTTTGGCACGTCCTAGGGCTGACAGGGCAGGTTACGGTAGGCCGTGCCTGTGCTGCTTGGGGGTGTGATGTTCAGTGAACTGCCAACATATTGGTTGACAACTGAGTGCTTAACCACTGCACCACCAGGGTTTTTTCTATTCAAGGTTACGATATGATATTTAATTTGTGAAGTACTTGTATTGTATAGATATGCAGATACTATAATGCTAATGGAAGCAAAATAAAAGGAAAGACTTCTATAATCCTACCACCACAATAAACCAAACCAATTTTGCTTTTCCATCTTGTATACTCTTTAAGGAAACCCTGGTAGCACAAACACTTTGGAAAGCGATTTAGTGCTTCCTTAAAAAGCTAGAAATAGAAGTACCATATGATCCAGGAATCTCACTCCTTGTAATATATACTAGAGAAATAAGAGCCATCACACGAACACATATATACATACCCATGTTCACTGCAGCACTGTTCATGATAGCAAAAAGATGGAAACAACCTAGGTGCCCATCAACAGACTGAATGGATAAACAAATCATGGTATATTCACACAATGGAATAAATACTATGCAACAATAAAGAACAACGATGAATCCGTGACACATAACATGGAGGAATCTGGAACGTATTATGCTGAGTGAACTTAGTTGCAAAAGGACAAATATTATATGAGACCACTACTATAAGAATTCAAGAAAAGGTTTAAACACAGAAGACAACATTCTTTGATGGTTATGAGGGTGGGGAGGGAGGGAGAGGGTTATTCACTAACTAGAAAGTAGACAAGAATTAGGTGAAGGGAAGGACAACACACACTACAGGGGAAGTCAGCACAACTGGACTAAACCAAAGCTAAGAAATTTCCTGAATAAAGCAAACACTTCAAGGGACGGAGTAGCAGGGGTAGGGGTCTGGGTACCATGGTTTCAGGGGACATCTAGGTCAATTGGCATAACAAAGTTCATTAAGAAAATGTTCTGCATCCTACGTTGGTGAGTGGTGTCTGGGGTCTTAAAAGCTAGTGAGTGGCCATCTAAGATGCATCAATTGGTCCCAACCACCTGGAGTAAGGAGAATGAAGAACACCATGGAAACAAGGCAAGTATTAGCACAAGAGACAAAAGGGCCACATAAACCAGAGACTCCATCAGCCTGAGACCAGAAGGACTAGATGGTGCCCAGCTACCACAATGACCGCCCTGACAGGGAATACAATAGAGAGTCCCTGATGGAGCAGAGAAAAGTAGAGTTCAGAACTCAAATTCTAGTAAAAAGACCAGACTTAATGGTCTGACTGAGACTGGAGAAACCCTGGAAGACATGGCCCTCGGACTCTCTATTAGCCTGAAACTAAAACCATTCCCGCGACCAACTCTTCAGACAAAGATTAGACTGGACTATGGGACATAAAATGATACTTGTGAAGAGTGTGCTTAGCTCAGGCAGATACATGAGACTAAATGGGCAGCTCCTGTCCAGAGGTGCGAGATGAGAAGGCAGAGAGGGTCAGGAGCTGGTTGAATGGACATGGGAAATCCAGGGTTGAAAGAAAGTGTGCTGTCACAGTATAGGGAGAACAACTAGGGTCACTAAACAACATATGTATAAATTTTTGTATGAGAGACTAACTTGAATTGTAAACTTTCCCTTAAAGTGCAACAATTAAAAGAAAAGAAAAAATTGTGGTCGTTGAAAATTTTTGCCGGAGTATTTGGAGCTTTATTAAGAATACAGGGAAGCCAGTGGCCTTTGAGTCATGTTTGAATCAAGAGGAAAGAAATTGACTCTTATTTGTTCAAAAGCTTATTCTTTTTTGATGATGTAAGTGTCCATAGGTCTTGGGATTCCTTTTTTCATGCCTTAGGCCAGGATTTCTCCACCTCTGCACTGTTGACATTTGGGGCTGGAAAATTCTTTGTGGTGGGGGGCTGTCCTGGGCATTGAGCAGCATCCCTAGCTTCTACCCACTAGATGCAGTAGCAAACTGAGTTATGACAGCCTCAGTTATGACAACCAGAAATACCTCCAGGCATTGCCAGATGTCGTGAGGTGGGGAGCCAAAATTGCCCCTAGTTGAGAACCATTGTTCTAGAGGTTTTTTTATGATCAATTATTGAGTTGAAGTTGACGGCTACTGATAAACTTCTATGGGGGGACATTTCCTATTATAATGAGAATTAAATTGTTTTAAATCCTGCCTCATTTTGAGAACCCAGAAATTTATCATGATTTCCACCCTTTAGCAGAAGCTTTGTTATCTGATACTGTTGGGACTTGTAGGTGGCTGGATAATTTAAAAAGGTCAGTTAAGTTGAAGCAGGGAATGATTAAAAAAGAAAGATACTTTAAAATTATGTTTTAATTAAAGCCTATAAGTGGACATTCAAGCCCAGGCCTTTGCAAATGGGGCTGCCCATTTGCATTCCTTAGACTCTTACATTAACCTCACCCTTGATCTATCACTTACAATTTCCAGGTCAGGGTTTTCTTTTTTTTTTTTTTTAAGTGGAACAAGAGCTATTGACACTTGTAAAGCTATCAGGAGGCTTCTAGAGTTTCTTTCTTTTTGTTTTTTTTCTTCTAGTCTTCAAAAATTGTTTTGTTTGTACCTGGTTGTCAGCAATTTTTTTTAAAAAGTTATTTGCCTTTATTTAATCTTCCTTTCCAAAGTATGCAACTTGTGTTCACAGAATAAAATTTTATTTTTGCATTGTTTAATGTTTAATTTATTTACATAATTAAAGCAGGTAGAGCTGGCATAAACAGGTCTAGAAACAAATATCGAGTAGCTGGTGGGAGCAGTGGTGGACGTTCTAGCGAATAGTTGACAGGCCAGGAGCCAGTGGTCAGTGCCAGCATCAGAAGTGGGTAGATCTGTTAATGTTGTTGTTAGGTGCCGTCGAGTTGATTCTGACTCATAGTAGTTAACTGAGTAGACTGTCCCATAGAGTTTTCTTGGCTGTAATCTTTAGGGAAGCAGATTGCTAGGCCTTTCTCCTATAGAGCCGCTGGGTGGGTTTGAATCACCAGTCTTTCGATTAGCAGTTGAGTGCCTACCGTATTTTTACGCAAATAACACACGCCCTCTACGTTTGTTTGCCAAACGCACCCCCCTGCAAAGTATTTTCATAAGCACCACTATGCCATTTTTTTTAACGTGTTGCTGTTAAAAAAAAATTAGCATGACGTGCTCACGATAACATTTGATAACATTTTGAGGGCGGTGTGGTTGGCAAAGAAACGTAGAAGGTGTGTGTTATTTGCATAAAAACGTGATAATTGTTGTGCCACCAGGGCTCCTCTTGGTCTGTTAATAGCCTCTACTTCATTCTGAAATGCATGGAGAAGCTCCCAGAAGAAGGTAATATCCTTTCTGACTAAGTATGTGCCTCCCTAGGAGTCGAAAGATCTGCGTTCAAGCCCTGGTTTTATTGCTTCCTCTGGATTTGGGGTTCCAATCCTCAGCTTGCTCATCTGTCTAGTGGGAATGATAGTAATGCCTGTCTAAACTACCGAGCAGATTATCCTGAGGGTTGCTTGCAGGTCATGTAACAGGAAACGCCTTTGTAAACGTTCCATGGGACACACTGGTATGTTATTAACGAGCCAGCTTATTGCTGAGCCTGAGAATTAATTTGCCCTTTTGTGGGTGTGTTGGCAGCTTCTTGCTCTTTAGCCACAGAGTGCTTGAACTTCACAAGTAAGAGCTTTTGGTCAGAATAGGAAATGGGGAGGCTTTGCTCAATGTATGTTCATCCCCACTACTGAGAAAACAGCTTTGGGCTGTTGGTGAAGGTGCATGGCATGGGTGGTTACTGCCTTCCCTGTGGCAAACCCAGAGTGCAGCCTCGGGTGAGGTGACAAAGTATGGGACACCTGGTGCTTGGCTGGCGTATAAGAGGCACAGAGTTTTCTTCACAGGCCCTTTACCCATGCTGTGAGGTGCGTGCACAGTGAGTGCACAGCTGTGACACCTGGGGGAAAACATTTTAGGGTCGTCTGGAAAGTAAGAAAATTTAATTCCTTCCCACTCCTCATGCTGCTTTCATTCTTTTAGTGGTTCATCAACAGATTAGCCCAAGTTGGAGCTGTCTACCAGAGTCTGGTGCCGTAGGATGCTTAGATACTAAATCATATACTGATGTTCATACCTTGAGGGACCTGTTGTTGTGGCGCTTCATGAATTAGAGAAACTGAGCCTGCACGAGATAGGCAGATCCAATTGTTCTTTTTTAATTGTCCTTCCCCACTCAACAAAGAAAGCTAGAATGGAGACAGTAGGTGAAGACAGTACTTTGTGAGTACTTGGGTAACTTGAAGAGGACAGTTAGTATTAGGGAACCCCTGGGATTATTAGCCCATGGTTGTTATTAGTGCAGCACAAATTTTGCTGTTAGACCAGCATTACAATTTTGACATAGCGCTTGACAAAAGGGGAAAGAATCGAGAAGACTACTACTTTGCTAGGGTACCCCATCCATCCATCCATTCAAACATCCATCCAACCACGCCAGGCATTGTATCAGGCAGTAGGGATACTGCAGCAAATAAGACAAAAATCCGTGACCTCCTGGAGCTGACATTGTACTGGGGAAACCTTGGTCCTAGCATAGTGTCATTTGGGAGCAAGAGGGCCTCTTCTGCCTAGTTTCACAGGACTGGACACATAAAGAAAACATGTAATGGAGAAACAACTAAGCTTTGGTCAAATGACAAAATGAAGGTGAGGTTTCCATGGTCAGAAAAGACAGAAGATATGATGGGGACACATTGAGCTCTGTAACGTGTTGGCATATCACTATAGACAGCCTGGGAGAACTACAGTAAGGAGAGTTCAGGTCATTGGCCAGGTGTGAGTCATCTTGGAACAGAGTCTGTGGAAGGGGACAGATGTGGTGTGTGGCACCTGTAGCTGAGGCTCAGATAATAATTTTACCCTGCCCACAGCACAGAGAGGACCTGTTTAGCCACGGAGGACCTGTTCAGCTATATGTGATCTTCACTAAAGGCATAGAAACAGGGAGGTCTGTGTGGGGCAGTGGGAGGTGGAAGACCTGGATGCTTATCTTGGTCATTAGTGGTGTGATCTCAGGGAGGCTTGTTCCCTCTCCTGGCCCTGGTTTCCTCACCTGTAAAATGAGGCATGTATCTCAAAACTCTTGTGGTTCAAATTAAAAAAAAAGTCCTAACGTTGTTGAGTAAGAATGTAACCAGTTGCCTCTTTGATCAGTGATCCGCATGAGTGGAGGGGGCCTGGTTTTTCCCAGTTTGCGCTACCTTTGGAGTGAGTGCAAAATGTCCATTTTGCAGATGACTGGATCCCTACCGGCATGTTCAGAATTTCAGGCAGTGTGAGAGTGTAGTAGCCACACAGCAACACTGGGTCAGTGTATGATCGTACATCCAAAGTGTACACATGTAATTTGTCACCAGGCTCTTCTTCATCTGGATCTAGGATGAATTGCGACTTTGCCCTGCAGCGACTCCAGCCTAGAGGCAAAAGTGAGCAGAGAAGGGGGCTTCTGCAACTGTCACTCTGAAAGCCTGGCGTAGCTGACACATATTTCTTTAAATCCTTGTGTTGGGGGTTACTGGCTGTTGTTGGTTCCCCTTAAGAATCCTCAGATTCTGTCTGTCTGCTCCTGGAAAACTCTTTACCAGCAGTAAGTCTTCAGTACATATCCTCTGAGAGATTCTATACTGTTTGTTCTCTCCCTTTTTTCCCCATGCGCCTTTCTTCTCTCCTTCCCTCTGCCTTCATGAAAGAAAGCAAAACCTCTAATTATATGGAAACAAAGATTGCAAAGGTCTATTAGGATGAGGCAGCGTGCGTGTGTGTGTGTACCACCTATGTGTATACCACCTATTCAGTGCAGATCATCTGACATTTTAGAATAAAGACTAACCTCTCACAGCAAAGCTGTGTTTTAACAGCTTACAATTTTAGAATATCATCTAAACTCAGGAACAAATGCATTCTTCTCAGTTATACCCCAACTCTACCATGATCTTCCCTTTCTTCCCCTTAATTTCTCTAGAAATTAATGGAATCTACTTATGAAAAACTGGGGGGTTGTATGTTATAGTTGTTTTCATAGGAGTCAATTCAAGTTTGAGCAGTATGGACATAGGATTTTAGGCATTATTTTGATGTTTTAAAAAGAGCATTCCTGAACCTGAATGAAACAGTCATGACCATAACATCCGTGTTCCTGACGAGTCAGGGCCCATTGAGCAAATATTCGTGTTTTCTAGTGGTCATAATAACTATTAGGGAGTTAACGTTACCTCTGCCATGTTTAAACATTAACCAAAGGCTTCCTCTGCCATTATCTGTTATCAGCAATTACTTGGAATGTTTTCTGGCAGTTCAACTTTGTTTTTCCTCTGAGGAGATGCTGGAACAGGATGAGAATACACATTAAACCACAACAAAGGAAGATTCTTGATTATGTCCAAAGAAACACTGGCCTTGTGGGTGCAGAGTTTGCCTTTTTAATGTTTTGTAACTACTGCTTTCCCCTTCCCGCCGCCCCCGCCACAGTTACCTGGATCTGGGGGAGAGGGCTGTAGTGCTTATTGTGTGATGAATAGTACCTCTTTTCCAATTTGGGATATTCATTAGAGTTGCTTCTTGGAGATGTCGTGATGGCAAGGTGTAATTAAACACAGCCAAGTGCTTTCTGCTTAAGGACCTGAGATATTAATGCTCTCCAAGTCACTCATATTTGGGGAGATGAATAAAGGGGGTACTCCTACTGCACATGTGTTCATTTGGCAATTAACAAAAGGCTGGGTGACCCAGAAACTTAAACCCTCAGAAGAACAAAAGTACTTTAAAACTTACAAATGGGGTGATCTTGGAGACTCTTGAATAACTCCTCTGGAGTGCTTTCTTTGCCACCTAGTTGCTTTGGAACTGTGGAGCCTAATAGCTTCTCAGCGTAGAGGGCCCCATAAAATTTTAGCCTTTTTCTGTATAGAGTGCTTTTGAGTGGCCATTTCTCTCTGTCTCTTATTTACTCTCAAATACCCTTTGGAAAAAGAGCTGATGAGGTGCATTGAGATTTGGCATCAAAAGCCATTCATTGGTAGCCATAGCTTGGCTCTCCTGTACTCTTGGCCTTAAATTTAAAAAAAAAAATAGAGGGGGGGTTAAAGAATCACTACTATAATACAAGAATACGTACACACTAAAAAGAAATCTAACAGTGAAAAAGTATGTAGATTAAGAAGTGAAAGCCCTCCCACCCTATGCTTCTTCCCATAGATACTGTTGTTACTAGTGAATGTAGAGATTTTCTTTTCTGTGCATTTGTCTGTACTCACACATGGGTTTACATAGATGGGATTATGTACATATGTACACCCTGTTCCTTGACTTGCCGGCCCAGGTGTACACTGCCGATCTTCTTTACCAGACACCTTTCAGCTCCGAGTGCCTTAGCATCTCTCTAGTGACCTTGAGGCCTGGCCTCCCTGGCTGCCTGGAAGAGCAGCAGGCTCAGCACCGTGGAGTGAATGGTGTCTGAGTAGCCGCTTGGTCATGGATTAGTTATGTCTAATCAATTCACCCTTGCTCCTCTCCCACTCATTCCCGCCTTGGCTCTTCCAGCCACTGAGTAGGAATACATTAATTGGTTCTGTTGTTGTTAGTTCCAACTCATAGAGACCCCATGTGTGCAGAATAGAGAACTGTTCCATGGGGTTTTCAAGGCTGTGACTTTTAGGAACAGATCACCAGGCCTGTCTTCTGAGGCACCTCTGAGTGGGTTCCAACAGCCAGCCTTTTGGCTAGAGGTTGAATGCTTAACTGTTTGTGTCACCCAGGGACTCCTTTAATTGGCTCTTGTTGTGTGTGATTGAGTTGATTCTAACTCATAGCGAGCCTATAGGACAGAGTAGAACTGCCCCATAGGGTTTCCTAGGCTGTAATCTTTACAGGAGCAGATTGCCAGGTCTTTCCCCCAGGGAGTGGCTGGTGGGTTTGAACTGCTGGCCTTTCAGTTAACAGCTGAGCTCATAACCATTGTGCTACCACGGCTTCTTACTTAATTGGCTCTAAACCAAACCCAAACCCATGGAGTCAAGTCAATTCTGACTCGTAACTACCCTGTAGGACAGAATAGAACTGCCGCATACAGTTTCCAAGGAATGGCTGGTGCATTCAAATGGCTGACCTTTTAAATTAGTAGCTGATCTCTTAACCACTGCATCCCCCAAAAACCATTGTCATCGAGTCAATTCCAACTCATAGCAACCGTATAGGACAGGGTAGAACTGCCCTATAGGGTTTCCAAGGAGCAGCTGGTGGATTTGAACTGCCGACCTTTTGGTTAGCAGCCGAACACTTAACCACTGCACCACCAGGGCTCCTAATTGGCTCTAAAACCAAAAAAACAAACACTTTGCAGTTGAGTCGATTCTGACTCATAGCGACACTATAGGATAGAGTAGAACTGCCCCGTAGGGTTTCCAAGGAGCAGCTGGTAATTCGAACTGCTGACCTTTTGGTGAGCAGACAAGCTCTTAACCACTGTGCCACCAGGGCTCCTAATTGGCTCTAGGAGGTAGTAATTTAAGGTTAGATTTATGTGTTTTTTTCTTTACCGTGGCCAGCAGCTTAGCCACCAGACAAAAACAGCCACTTGAGTACCTCTGAAAGTGGAGTTGATATAAAAATTTCACCAGTCTTCTATGCCAGGTGGAAGTCCTGCACTTTCCAAAGAGTCTAAGGGTGTACCTGGAGGGGGAGAAGTCAGCTGGGGATTGTAAATACTTGTGGACTACTGGATAGGATCAAAAAAGGATAGGAGAAGCTATTAACAAAGCCAG
This sequence comes from Dugong dugon, assembly GCA_030035585.1. NCBI lineage: Eukaryota > Metazoa > Chordata > Mammalia > Sirenia > Dugongidae > Dugong > Dugong dugon. The sequence continues at coordinate 24,002,034 of CM057476.1, read as the reverse complement.
GGCTTGTAATCTAGCATTGCACCTTGTTCGTCTGAGCTGTTCAACAGCATACAGGTTTAAGATCTTTTTTTTTTTTTTCTTTTAAATTATGAAGATGCGTCTCTGCCTCTTAAACTGTTAGCTATCATGCCCTGGCTGGTACTGTTAATATAAAATTGAGACTGGAGGCCATAAATTTGAACATGAGGATGCTGCCAATGAACATCTTCCTTACAGTAAAAAAAAAAGAAAATTAAATGAATAAAAACCCATGCCAAACTTGTCTGTCTGAGAATTGTCTCTGTAGACGTACCAGAGGCCCCCACAGAGATTGCCTTGGGAGGTGCCTGGGGGTCAGGGGATAGACACAAGAGGTCAGTTTGAGCTTGGGACTGGTTTGTGTGTGCCCTTTGGGCATATCCTGTGTTAGGGCATGTGTCTGCTCTAAAAATGCTGTCCATCCATTAACATACTAACCCTTCTATTCAGGTTTCATTGTTGTATTGTTTTCTGTGATTTAGAACAATATTCTCAAACTTTTGTGTGCTTCAGAATCATCTGGCCCACCTCCAGTTTTCTAATCAGTAGCTCTCACTCAGCTAACCAAAAGGTTGGTGGTTCGAATCCACCCAGCAGCTCCTCAGGAGAAGGACTTGGTAATCTGTTTCTGTAAAAATTACAGCCTAGAAAACCCTAGGGGCAGGTCTACTCTTGTCACATGGGGTCGCTATAAGTCAGCTATTGCACCTAACTGGGTGGGGCCTGGGAATTTGCATTTCTAACGAGTTCCCAGGTGGTGCTGCTGCTGCTGGGGACTACCCTTTGAGAACCACTGATCTGGAAGGTACAAGGAAATGGAAACCATCTTCTGTCTTACCACTCAGAGAGAACCACTGTTAACATTTTAGGGTATAGTTTTCCAAATTAAAAAAAAAAAAAAAAGAAATGTAGCTATATATATGGATGCATTTTTTTCCCCTCCAAAAATTTACACATACATGGTTATGTGACCCTAATTGCTCTCCCCATACTGTGACAGCACACTCCTCCTTTCCCCCCCCCGATTTCCCATGTCCATTCAACCAGGTCCTAACCCTCTCTGCCTTCCCATCTCATCTCTGGACAGAAGTTGCCCGTTTAGTCTGTTGTATCTACTTGAGCCAAGAGGCACACTCCTCATGAGTATCCCTTTATGTCCCACAGTCCAGTCCAATCCCTGTCTGAAGAATTGGCCTCAGAAATTGTTTTAGTTCTGGACTGATAGAGAATCCAGGGACCATGCTTTCCAGGGTTCCTCCAGTCTCAGACCATTAAGTCTGGCATTCTTACTAGAATTTGGGTTCTGCACCCCACCTTTCTCCTGCTCCATCCGGGATTCTCTGTTGTGTTCCATGTCAGGGCTATGGATGCATTCTTTAAAGCAAAGATTGTGCTGTACAGTAGTCCCTACCTGCAAGGGATATGTTCCAAGATCCCCTTGTGAGTGCCTGAAACTGAGAATAGTACCAAACCCTATATACTATGTTTTATCCTATACATACCTGTGATAAAGTTTAATTTATAAATTAGGTACAGTAGGGGATTAACAATAATAACTAATTAAAAAAAAGAACAGTTATGACAATATACTGTAATAAAAGTTATGTGAATGTGGTCCCGGGCAGGATGGAGCGGATGGCTTGAGATTTTATCTGGCTACTCATTTCACATTTTCAGACCGCTGTTGTTGACTGTGGGTAACTGGAACCATGGAAAGCGAAACCACAGATAAGGGGGGACTACTGTATACTACTCATATTATTGCTCCCTTTTTAAAAAACAAGCCTTTTATTTTAGAATAGCTTTAGATTTTCAGAGAAGTTTCAAAAGATAGAACAGAAAGTTCCTATATACCTTGCGCCCAGTTTCTGTTATTGTTAATATCTTACATTCCTATGGTACATTTGTCACAACAGAGGAACCAACACAGTACATTACTATTAACTAACCTCTGCACTATTATTGCTTTTAATGAAAATACATGAATGTTTTTTCATAGTAGGATCCAGAAAATCAGAACTACATAGTGACAGACTCCCTGCACTCTTCGCGTGCCACTCACTTTGAAGAGGAAGCCACTGGGTCACGGTCTGTGTATACTGTTTGCGTATATATTTCAGTGTTTTTTATACACTTATATACATATGTAATTACATATATACAGCCCTCCCCCTCCTTATTTCAGGACATGTTTTGTTTCATTTAAATATATCTTAGAAAATTTTTTTATATCGGTATATCTAGATCTACCCCATTGTTTTTTAATGGATAGTGCATATTGTTCTGTACCCTTTTAAAATTCAATAATATCTGTTTCTAGATTTTCAAATAAAAAAAAATTAAAGGTGAGGTCTGGCACTCCTCCCTTTTATCTTGGCAGTGGAGGTTAGAGGTTATTTGCCAGCCTTTGTGGAGTACTTAACATGTTCCAGACACTGCCAAGCACTTATCGCGTATTATCTAACTCAGTTATCAAAACAATTTTATGAAATAGGTGTTATTATTATCATTATTAACAGATGAGGAAACTGAGGGTCAGAGAGGCTAAGGGAGCAAAACCCTTGCACGACTTTCTAGCTGAAGCAGGCTCTCTCTGGCATTTTGGGTGCTCTGAGCCATTCAGCTTAGTGTGCACTAAGTTTATTTGTTACATATTCAGCTTATTTGTTCAGCCTTCCTTATGTGCCAAGCCCAGTGCTACAATATGGAAGGTGAAGGATGTCCTCAGGAACCCACAGTCTAGTTGGGGAGAGATGCATGTAAACAAATGATAGGATAAATATTATCCCAGAGGTCATAAGTGACTGGTGAATTTTTGATGCCTTAAAAAAAATCCATTGGAGGACAGGGTGGGGTGCCTGGAACAGTGGTGGTGCAGATGGACGTATAGCATTTGAATGGATGTATAGTGTTCGACTTTGCAGTCAGACCTGAGTTTGAATTCTGAATGTTACATTTTAGTTGTGTGACTCTAGGCAAGGACCTTAGCTTCTCTGAGGTTTTGTTATGAATATCTTAAAAAATACGTCATGTGATTAAGATTACATAAACGTATATTAAGAACTAGCTACAGTTATGCTTAATGAATGCATAAATATAGCTATTGTGTGTTTAGTATATTTAATGGGCTTAATAAATATAAGTGTGTAATCTATGCCACATCAGTTGCTGAGTGGAAACTTGTCTTTCAAAATCCTTAGAAAGTTCCAGATAGAATTAAGGAAGAAACCAAAATTCTTAACCTCCATTCTTAACTCTTACCTGTCAAGACCAACTCCTGAAGCCTTCTCTGCATTCTCACGGCTTTCTCTTGATGGACCTCGCTCTTGGTACTTACCCCGTGCTCCCACATATGTTTTGTTCTGTTCATGCCATCTTGCCTCCGTGGAACTATGTCTTTTTGGAGGGCAGAATCTGTGTCTTTTATTCTTGTGTCCCTGAAGTTTGATGGAAGCACGTTAAAAATCAGTTGCAGATCCACATGCTGTGGAAGGGGGGCTCACATCCTCATGCCAAGATGAGTCAAGCTTAAACATTGTAGTTTTTGAAGAGTCTTTTCACCCCTCCCAGCCACCATCTTTTCCCTGTTTTTTTAGACATTAGCTTTTCACCCCCAAACCTGGGTTTTTAACATAGAAGATAATCAAACATTTTGTTAACAAGACTTAATGAACTGTATATTGATATAGGAGTAGTCTGCATTATGAATCTACTTATCCTCCGCTCTTTCACTGGAAGGAAAGATTTATGTTGATCCCCCCCCTCCACCCCCACCTTAGGAAAGCAGAACAAAACCTCAGCAGGCTTATGTCTGTGTAGCCAGGACGATTCTTACCAGAGTGCCACAAGGAGATAAAGAGCTGTTTGCTCTTTTCCTTGTCTACTGGTGTGGGGGGTGAAGAAAGTTCTGGCAGGGATTCTGAGATAATGAAGGAAGCTGAGATAATATGTAAAGAAGTTTTGGTTGAAGAGGAGGCAAAGTGAGTTAAGGGAGAAACATTTCTTTGCAGCACAATGGCTTGGAGAAGTTTCTAAGTTTGTCCTAGTGGCGTGGTGGTTAAAACATGTTCCATGTCAACCTGTAATTTTTCCTCTTTCCCTTGGAAAATCAGCTAAACTCCACACCTTGGGTAGAAAGTAGGCTCCACTGGTAGTGTGTGAAAATCTGTCCTCCTAGATTTGAAGAATAGGATTTCATTTCTGAAGGGCAGTAACAGAGCTATGCTAGGTTTCTGTTATTTATTTTTTTCTTTTATTTAGGAGATTGCTCCCCTAAGAGAGCTAGCTATTCAGAAAACTTAATCACAGGTTCCTTCCATTCAGATTTAATCTGGTCATTCAGAGGCCCTTGCCCTCCCCTTCAGAGGCTGCAGTGCCTGACCCGGGCCACTCAGGGTCTTCCTCTGCGGCCTCCAGAAGGCTCTGAGGACAGGGGTGAGTGTGGTTCTTTGGGTAGGGGGTTGGGCTGGGTCTTTTAAAATTAATCTCCAGTTGTGAACTGTAAAGGAGGCTAACCGGGAGGGATTTACTCTCTTCCATAATTTACTGTTGTAGCCAGAAGCTTCTGATGTTCTCCACCAAAAAATTCTTATACAAGTGGCTAAAATATACCTGAAATTTATTTCACTAAGGTTGTTCATTTTATGGACAATTGTTCCTTTTCAGGAGCTTGAATCACCCTCAAACATTCCTTTTTTTTCTTTCCCTGTCTTTAGTTCCCTAGCACATTTAGTGACAGAAGTAGAAGGGCCTTAGGAAGTCTTTCTTCATGTAGATAAGTGCCTCTATCTCCCCACACTTTTACTTTCTCCTGACACTAAAATAAGAGTAGAGTGGGGTTCTTAGAAATCCTATCACTGCAAAAAGGATGAGCTTAGGTGGCAGCAGTGATGGTGGTGGCTAAGGAAAGAAATGATGAGGACCTTTGTTTCCTGCCTTGCTGTATTTGCTTATTTATTAGCTGTGTGGTACTAAGGTGTCTGGAGTAGTACAAATTGTTCTTTGTAGGTTTTTTGATCTTCTTTAAAGTTCGTGTTAACTTTTTTTCCCTGGCTGAAGACAAATACAGACGAAGCCTTGGCCTATTATGCCATTTAAAGTTTAAAAAAAAATTATTGCAGTAAAAATGTAAATAAATATTAATTTTGCCATTTTAAGTGTACAGTTTAATGATATTAATTACGTTCACCATTTTGTGCAACCATCACCACTATCTATTTCCAAAAGGTTTTCATCACCTTAAACAGAAACTCAGTACCCCTTAAGCATTAACTTCGCATTCCCTCCATTGCACCACAGCCCCTGGTCCAAAACCAAAACTAAACCTACTAGATAGTAGACAAACATTAACTTTGATGAAGGGAAAGAAAGACAACACGCAACATAGGAGAAGTCAGCACAACTTGACCGAGGCAATATCATAGATGCTTCCTAGACATGTCCAGATACCTTGAGGGACTGAGGGCTGGGGACCATGGTCTCAGGGGACACCTAGGTCAGTTGACACGACATAGTTCATAAAGAAAATGTTCCGTGTCTTACTTTGGTGAGTAGCATCTGGGATCTTAAAAGCTTGTAGGTGGTCATCTAAGATACATCTATTGGTCCCATCCTGGCCAGAGCAAAGGAGAATGAAGAAAACCAAAGACACTAGGAAAATATTAGTCCAAAGGACTAATGGACCACAACTACCACAGCCTCCACCAGCCTGAGCCCAGATGAACTAGATGATGCTTGGCTACCACCATGATTGCTCTGACAAGGATCACAATAGAGAGTCCCAGACAGAGCAGGAGAAAAATATAGAACAAAATTCAAATTCGCAAAAAAAGACCAGACTTACTGGTCTGAGACAGACTGGAGGAACCCCTGAGACTGTGGTCCCCGGACACCCTGCTAACTCAGAACTGAAGCCACTCCCAAAGTCCACCTTTTAGCCAAAAATTAGACAGACCTATAAAACAAACGATAACACACGTGATGACCGTGCTTCTTAGTTCAGTCAAGTATACAAGACCAAATGGGCAACACCTGCCCAAAAGCAAAGATGAGAAGGCAGGAAGAGACAGGAAACTGGACAAATAGTCAAAGGGAACCCCAGGTGGAAAGGGGGAGAGTACTGACACATTGCGGAGATTGTAACCAAGGTCACAAAACAATTTGTGTGTAAATTTTTGAATGAGAGACTGATTTCACGGTGTAAACTTTCACGAAAGCACAATTTAAAAAAAAAAAATTCAACTTGGTGGGTAGGGGGAAACTAAACCTGGCTCCAACTCATGGTAACCCAATGTGTTACAGAGTAAAACTGCTTCTTAGGGTTTTCTTCGCTGTAATTTTTATGAAAGTAAATCACCAAGCCTTTCTTCAGTGATGATGCTGGGTGGGTTAGAACCACCAACCTTTAAGTAACTACTACTCTACTTTGATCTCTATGCATTTACCTATTTTAGATATGTCATACAAGTGGAATCATACAATATTTGTCCTTTTGTGTCTGACTTATTTGACTCAGCGTAGTGTTTTCAAGATTCCTCCATATTGTAGCATGAGTCAGAACTTTAAATTTTGTTTCATTTTTGTTTTTAACACAGGACACTGCATCTCTGCAAAATGTGGTGAAGACAAATCCATTGATAAAAATAGATTACATAAGTCTTCAAAGTCAAACTAGTTCATCCTAACTGTTTAAAGCTGGAAGAAATCACAGGTGCCATTTTAGCTTTAACCTTTCACATAGGCATGTGGTTCTTTGATACAGTTTCAGGCTTGAACCCTTTGTGTATGTGTGTCTGTAGTTCTATAAGTCTGTCACCTGTTTCAAGAAACCATTTTGAGCAAACCGTATCTTATTTGATGGTCTTAGCACTTTCTAGGCAAAGCTTGTGAACAGAGCTGTGTGATATGCAGAGAGCTGGAGTGAGAGCTTACAGATGTGCCCACCTGCCTAGGGACCTAACTTCAACATCCACCGGGAGTGAAAACCCACTAAAACCAATAGGCTAACTGTTCTTTCTCGGAAGAGAAGGGAGACATAGCATTTCATATACATCATGCCATTTAGTGGCAGCCAGAAACTAAGTGCGGAACAAAGACCAAGCTTTCAGCTTTTTTGTTCTTATCCCTAGACCTCTGTAATTGTAGCCAGTCAGTAGGAAGAACTTCCGAGTGGGAGTTGGGAGGCTTGGGATCTAGGCGAGCAGGGTGACCTTGAGCAAATCTCTTAATGTCCCAAGGTCTTTCTCCAGAGTGAGGGGATAGGACTTGATTCTCTGCAGTCTCTTCCCTATAGAATTCCTAGGGGTCGGTGCTACATCTGGGGTTGGAGATCTCAAATGTGGAAGGAACTATTTGAGGTGTCCACATAGGGCCTGCAAAGTCTGTTGAATCTTTTGTCTTTCACCTGGGAAAATGAGGGCAGCTTCTATCTGAATTAAGGGGTGCCCTCAGATTCCCCTATTTGGATTCTGTGGACCAGTGGTTGGTCCTCTTGTCCATGTGATTGATATTGCCCTACTGGAAGAAGGACATTTGAACTAAAGATTTAGAGATTTCTACCAAGAGATTATCATATTGTACTAAGAAGGTGGTTAAAGCTGATATTTACTATCTTATCACTGAGTGGCTGTGTTTCTCTTTCCATAGCTGGAGGCTTTATCTGACCCTCTCTCAGGTATGCCGAAAGATTTGGCTAGCACTTAAAAGGCAAGTTCAGGAAATACTATTTTGTGTTCCTTTTTCTCCCTACATTCTTCCTTGTTGAACAGCACACCACTACCAGTTTTTATGTTCCACTGGGCAGCTGCTGCCAGTTTGATGTTTTTCTCTCCTTCTGTTAGCCCTCCCCCGAGGGCCCCCCACCCCTCCATTCTTGCTCTGCTCTGAGGGGAGCTGTACCTTTGTGGTTCTTCTGCAGCTGCTGGACTTTGATGGAGACATGCTTTCTGCCTCTATACTTGCTTCCCGTGGCAACCGGTCCTTTGAAGATGACCTCTTGCTGTTTGCCTGTTGTCTCTCATGTTGGATAATAGATGAGAGATTTACCGGGCTGGGGGTAGGGGCCTGCTGTTAGCATATTCCTTTTAGGGTTCCCAGCATCCCTTAGCCTATGTTTTCTCTCTCCAAAAATGAGATTTGGAGAGGTGGGTTGTGTGTGTGTGTGTGTGTGTGTGTGTGTGTGTGTGTGTGTGTAAGGGGGTTTAGGGGATTAGGGAGATATTTGTGCTGAATCAAACATAATTTTAAGTTTTTAAGTTTGTAGGATTGTCCTGGTTGTGAGTAAATTTGAAAATAGATGATGCAGTGATTCCTTATGAAAGCTATGTGATTGATTACTCGTTTTGTTATAATATGATCAACACACATTGGAGGGGGCCAACATTTGTTCCTCTTTACCTTCCCAGAGTGTTTGTGTGATGGCACCAGGCTTGCTTCCTGATACAATCTGAGTTCTGGGAATTACCAAATTACCTAAATCTCCACATATTTCAACACCCCTACTTTCTCCCCAGACATCAAGCTTTCTCTTTATTTAAAGCAGTAGACTCCCCTGAAGTATGGCCCTTAGCCCGTGTGGACAGCTCATAATCTGCTGTGTCAAACTAGTACGTGAATTTCTGTTTAGCTCAGTGGACTTGCCTTGGATGAAGAATGGTAGGGACAAGGGAGTTGTGGAACAGCAAGTATTCCAAAAGAACTCTGGATTTAAAACAAAACCAAGATCCCCCCGCCCACTTTTAACCTATCTAAATAAATAAAATTAGCACTATTTTAGTAAAAAGGTACAAGAAAATACTCTTACGCACTACTGGTATGGAGTGCTGTTTGTAGCAGTGTATCTATCAAGAGCCTTAAAAATATTCATACCCCTTGACTCAACAGTTTTTCTTTTAGGGGATTTATCCTAAAAACAATCAAAGATGCCTAGCAAATCAAAATTTATGTTCCAGGATGTTTATTAACATGTTATTTATAAAAGAAAATTGCCAACAATGAGAATAATAATAAAGGGCTGGGTAAGTGATAGTACCATTGTTCATATAGTACAGTACTATGCTGACATTAAAATCGCTTGAGAGTACTTAATGTTATGTGAAAATGCTCATAAGTGAAAAAAGCAAAATACAAAACAATGTATCATATTCTAATTTTACCACCATGCATCTGTCAGTTTGTCGTACTGTGGTGGCTTGCGTATTGCTGTGATACTGGAAGCTGTCCCACTGGTATTTCTAATACCAGCAGGGTCACCCATGGTGGACAGGCTTCAGCGGAGCTTCCAGACTAAGATAGACTAGGAAGAAGGACCTGGCGGTCTGCTTATGAAAAAATTGGCCTTAACTGCCAGAAATTCAAGTTGGATTCAGAAGAGGATGTGGAACAAAGGTTATCACTGCTGATGTCAGATGAATCTTGGCTGAAAGCAGAGACTACCAGAAAGATGTTTACTTGTGTTATATGGGACTGTGCAAAGGCATTCAAATGTATGGTTCATAACAAATTATGGATAATATTGTGAAGACTGAGAATTCCGGAACACTTACTTGTGCTCATGAGGAACCTGTACATAGACCAAGAGGCTGTCATTCTAACAGAACAAGGGGATACTGTGTGGTTTAAAGTCAGGAAAGGTATGCGTCAGGGTTGTATCCTTTCACCATCCTTAGTCTGTATGCTGAGCACATAATCCAAGAAGCTAGACTATATGAAGAATAATGGGGCATCAGGACTGGAGGAAGACATTAACAACCTGTGTTATGCAGATGACACAACCTTGCTTGCTGAGAGTGAAGAGGACTTAGAGCACTAACTGATAAAAATCTAAGTATGGATTATACCTCAACATAAAGAAAACCAGAATCCTCACAGCTGGACCAATAAGCAACATCATGATAAATGGAGAAAAGATTGAATTTGTCAAGGATTTCATTTTATTCGGATCCACAGTCAACACCCATGAAAGCAATAGTCAAGAAATCAAGACACATTGCATGGGGCAAACTGCTGCAAAAGATCTCTTTAAAGGGTTAAAAAGCAAAGATGTCACCCTGAAGACTAAGGTGTGCCTGCCCCAAGCCATGGTGTTTTCAGTTGCCTCATGTATATTTGAAAACTGGACAATGACTAAAGAAGACGGAAGAAGAATCAATGCCTTGGAATTATGGTGTTGGCGAAGAATATTGAATATTCAATGAACTGCCAGAAGAACAAACAAGTCTATCTTGGAAGAAGTGCAGCCAGAGTATTCCTTGGATGCGAGGATGGCAAGACTTTGTCTTGCATACTTTGGACGTGTTATCAGGAGGGTCCAGTCCCTGGGGAAGACATCATGCTTGGTAAGGTAGTGGGTCAGTGAAAAAGAGGAAGACCCTCAAGGAGATGGATTGACACAGTGGCTGCAGCAGTGGGCTGAAACATAGCAACGATTGTGAACAGGGTGCAGGACTAGACAGTGTTTTGTTCTTTGTACAGGGGGTCACTTCAGGATGCACCTAACAACAAATTTTGTTTAATTAAAAAAAAATGTGTGGCATGTACAGATAAAAAGACTATTATGAAATTCTATTCTGAAAGTGTTTCTCCAGATAAGAAGATTTTTTTTGGGTGCTTAATTTTGTTCTTATTTCAAGTTCTTCAGTGATCAAGTATTAGTTTTACAAGCTGAGAAAGTGTTTTTTTTTTTTTTTTTTTAAGTTTAATTCCCACCCCCAAAAAAGTACTCTGAAAACATTTTCATTTTAAGTATTTCTTAATATGTGAACCAAGAAAATGCCCTTGTTCTTGCCTTTTTTGATATTGGAATGTGCTTGTAGGTTTTTTTTTTAAGTCACCATCCATCATTCCTTTAGGTACGTGTTATTTATATCTTCCAGACATTGCAGTTTTACCCAAAAGGAAGTTATATTCCTTAGCAGGAACTCAATAAAATAATGTATCATCCGTTATAAGTACATAATAATGCTTGATTTCAAAAGGGCTTACTGGTGTGTGGGAACTGGTGTTTGGACCAATTGTAGAGGGCAAAGTCCAGGTGGACTGACCATTCTCTAAAGATGACTGAATGACAGTGGGCTTTGGGAACTCTTCTGTTTGTCGGTGGACCCTATCTTTATTTGGAATATGTTTATGATCCGGGAAGATGAGAAATGTTAGCAGATGATTTTATGGTGCTATGAATGGATTATCTAGGTCCAACAAAGTGGTAGGAGTGGGTTTGGGGGACCCGGGGGTGTGGGTTTCGTTTGTATTTGACTGTAGCAGGTGATATTGTTGAGGGTAGAAAGGTCTGTACTCATTGCTGAAGTGTACCTGACTGATGGTGGTTGAGTGAGGGGATATGTAACTGTGAAACTATGGACTGACAAGCCTCATGCTTCCTCAGCTCTCACTGTCACCAATTACTTGGGAAACATATAAGGCTGAGAAGAACGTAAATATAGCACTCAATTCCTGGGAAGGGGATTGAGAGGCCTGTCCAAATGCCAGAAAACTGGACTGCCATACTTCTGTTGGGTTCCTCTTGTGGGAGAGATTAATAAGAGTAGGGTTGGCACTTTTGAGAGGGTTCAGTCTTTTAACACTCTTCTATTTTGATTCTTTTAAATAGGCACTCCACAGGCGTCTAGATAGAATTTTCTTCCAGACAAATTACCTTCACTCTTTTTTTTCCCAAATGTTATTTATTTTGTTGTTGCTGTTGAGAATATACACAGCAAAATATGCAGCAGTGCTACAGTTTCTACATGTACAATTGAGTGACATTGATTATACTCTTTGAGTTGTGCAGCCATTCTCACCTATCTTTTCTGAGTTGTTTCTCTTCCATTAACATGATGAATTCACTGCCCTCTAAGGTTCCTATCTAATCTTTCAAGTTGCTGTTATCAATTTGATCCCATATAAATAGTTCTTAAAAGAGCATAATGCTCAAGGCAGACATTTTTTACTAGGTAAGCTGAACTGTTGTTTGGTTTTAAGAAGACTTCATGGTATAGTTTCGGTTTAAGGTTTAAAGGTTATCTCAGGGCCGTAGTTTTAGAGGCTCATCCAACCTCCATGGCTCCCGGAAGTCTGGAGTCCATGAGCATTTGAAGTTTTGTTTTGCATTTTTCCCCTTTTGATCAGGATTTTTCTATAGAATCTTTGATCAAAATGGTCAATAATGGCAGCTGGCCATCATCTAGTTCTTCTGGTCTCATGGCAAAGGAGGTAGTTATTCATGGAGGCAATTAGCCACACATTCCATATCCTCTTCTTATTCCTGACTCTCCTTCATCTATTGCTCCAGGTAAATAGAGACCGATTGTTGTGCCTTGGATGGCAGCTTGTAAGCTTTTAAGACTCCAGACACTATGCATTGAATTAGGAGGTAGAACAGAAGCACTAAACATGTTATTAGGCCAGTTGACTGGGATGTCTGATGAAACCATGACCCTAAACCTCCAAAGCAAGGAACCAAATGTCATGAGGTTTTTGGTTGTACATAAGCAGCCTCAGCAGATACTCTGTCTTTTTCTTTTTTAATCTTCCCTCTTGATTGTTCATCCTATAGAATAGTAGTTATGGGTCAGTTCTGTTAAAACACCCTTTTCCATCGATGTGTAGACCAGCAGTTCTCAAATTCTTTGGTATAAGGACTTCTTTTTTTTTCAAACAATTCACCCATTTAAAGTGTACATTTCAGTAGTTTTTAGTGTATTTACAAAGTTGTGCAAACGTCAGCACAATTAATTTTAGAATATTTGCATCACCCAAAAAGAAAACCTGTATACCCATGAGCATTCATTGTTCATTTCTTCCCAACTCTTCTTCGCTCCAAGACTTAGGCAGCCACCAATCTACTTTCTGAATGGAAATACGTAGCCTTTTGTGACTAGCCTTTTTCACTTAGCATAATGTTTTCAAGACTCATCTGTGTTGTAATATCAAGACTTCATTTCTTTTTATTACTAAATAATATTCCATTGTGTGAATATACCGCATTTTATTTATCCATTCATCAGTTGATGGACATTTGTTTTTTTTCTGTTCCTTGACTGTTATGAATAGTGGCTATTATGACCTTTTTGAGGAACTTGAAGTACTTACTGATGAAGATCAAAGACTACAGGCTTCAGTGTGGATTATACCTCAACATAAAGAAAACAAAAATCCTCACAAATGGACCAATAAGGAGCATCATGATAAATGGAGAAAAGATTGAAGTTGTCAAGGATTTCTGTTTTACTCGTCCACAGTCAACACCCATGGAACAGCACTCAAGAAATCAAACATCATGTTGCACTGGGCAAATCTACTGCAAAAGACCTCTTTTGAGTGTTAAAAAGCAAAGATGTCACTTTAGGGAGTAAGGTGCACCTGACCCAAGCCACGGTGTTTTCAACTGCCTCATATACATGTGAAAGCTAGACAGTGAATAAAGAAGACTGAAGAAGAATTGATGCCTTTGAATTATGGTGTTGACGAAGAATATTGAATATACCATGGACTTTCAGAAGAACAAACAAATCTGTCTTGGAAGAAGTACAATGAGAATGCTCTTTAGAAGCAAGGATGGCAAGACTTCATCTTATATACTTTGGACATGTCATCAGGTGGGACCAGTCCCTGGAGAATATCATCAAGGTAAAGTAGAGGGTCAGCAAAAAAAGAGGAAGACCCTCAACGAGACGGATTGACACATTGGCTGCAACAACGGACTCAAGCATAACAACGATTGTGAAGATGCTGCAGGATTGTGAGGATGTTGCTGGACTGGGCCGTGCTGCGTTCTGTTGTACATGAGATCGCTATGAGTTGAAACTGACTTGATGGCACCTAACAACATACCCAAGTCTGTATAATCATATGTCTTAGTTATGTAGTGCTGCTATAACAGAAATACCACAAGTGGATGTCTTTAAAAAGAGAAATTTTTTTGCTCTCAGTCTAGGAGGCTAGAAGTCCAAACTCAGGGCCAGCTTCAGGGGAAGGCTTTCTCTCTCTCTTTGCTGTCGGGGAAGGTCCTTGAGATCAGTTTCCTGTGGTCTAGGAGCCTCTCAGCTCAGGGACCCCAGGTTCAAAGGACCCACTCCCTTCCTCGTTCTTCACTGTTGGTGGCATGAGGTTCCTATTGTCTCTGCTGGATTCTGTCTTTTATATCTCAAAAGAGATTGACTCAAGACACAACCTAATCCTGTAGATTGAGTCCTGCCTCATTCACATAACTGCCTCTAATCCTTCCTCGTTAACATCATAGAGGTAGGAGTTAGAACCACATAGGAAAATCACATCAGATCACAAAATGGTGGACAACAACACAATACTGGGAATCATGACCCAGCCAAGTTCCATGAAAAAAGTGCTTGTTTGACTTGCTGCTCACAGCCATACAAGTACTTTTTCTTGAGACAACCATCGTACTTCAGTTTGCAGCAGAAGTACTTTATATGCTTTTCTCATTTTGTCTCACAGGATAGTAAAAAACTTGTATTCAAGGTCAAGATTTAATAAAATTAATAGCTTTTATTGATTCATCAAGGACATTCTAAATGGAACTTTTTTTTTTTTTAAGCAGAAGTGTGTAGTGGTCCAAGGTACGGTTTGGTACCACTGCCCTGATTCATAGTAAGGTGTCAGGAGTTTTACCCACCTTTGCTTCTGTACCATCAATGCAAATGTCAGCTCAGTGAAAAAGGTAAAAAACCAAAACCAAACTTGTTGCCATCGAGTCTGTTCTGACTCATGTTGTTGTTGTTAGGTTCTGTGGAGTCTTTTCCGACTCATGGTGACCCTGTGTACAACAAAATGAAACACTGCCTGGTCCTGTGCTGTCTTCACATTTGTGATGTGTTTGAGCCCATTGTTGTAGCCACTGTGTCAGTCCATCTTGTCGAGGGTTTTCCTCTTTTTTTGCTGACCTTCTACTTTACCAAGCATGATGTTCTTCTCCAAGGACTTATCCCTCCTGACAGTATGTCCAGAGTACTCATAGTGACCCTGTATGACAGACTAGAACTGCCCCGTAGGGTTGCCACCAACGTATCTGTCAGTTTGTCGTATTGTGGTGGCTTGTGTGTTGCTGTGATACTGGAAACTGTCACCAGTACTTCAAATACCAGCAGGGTCACCTTTGGTGGACAGGTTTCAGCAGAGCTTCCAGATTAAGACAGACTAGGAAGAAGGACTTGGTGGTCTACTTCTGAAAAACTTGGCCAGTGAAAACCTTATGAATAGCAGCGGAACATTGTCATATGGTGCGGAAGATGAATCCTCAGGTTGGAAGACACTCAGAATTAGACTGGGGAAGAGCTGTCTACTCAAATTAGAGTCAACCGTAATGATGTAGATGGAGTCAAGGTTTCAGGACCTTTATTAGGAAGGACCAGTCCCTGGAGAAAGACATCATGCTTGGTAAAGTAGAGTGTCAGCAGAAAAGAGGAAGACCCTCAATGAGATGGATTGACACAGTGACTGCAACAGTGGGCTCAAGCACAACAAGCATTGTGAGGATGGTGTAGGACCCCGGGCAGTGTTTCATTCTGTTGTACCTAGGGTCACTACGAGTTGGAACTGACTCGACAGCACCTAACAACAAAGTAGGGTTTCCAAAGCTGTAATCTTTATAGAAGTAGACTGCCACATCTTTCTCCCGTGGAGTGGCTGTTGGGTTTGAACTGCCAGCCTTTCAGTTAGCAGCCGTGTGCTTAACCACTGTGCCACCAGGGCTCCTGAAAAAGACAAATAATGTCATAATATTGCTATGAAAATAGTTTTGCTTTTGCAGACCTCCTGAAAAGATTTAAAGGCCCCCTGGGGCTTGCTTGTAGACTGTACTTCAAGAACCACTGGGCTAGCCAGCATTTAATAAAAATTGGGGTAAAATTGTTGTAAAGGTGTTTGCCTCTCTGCTGTGACAGTGTTAGCACGAACTTGCATGGTAATAGCTACAGTAAGTATATTTTGTATATTATGCAGCTCATAATTGCAGCCAACTTTAACTTCATCCAGTTTTTAGCAATATGCAAAATCACAAAGCTCTAAAAACCATTGAGGCACCTTTGAGAAGGGAATGCTTTTCCTGTTTTCTTCTTTTCTGTCCTTTCCTTTCCTTTTTCTTTCTTTCTTTCTTTTCTTCCAAGAAAAGGACCCTCTTCATCACCCACCTTTGCCAAATGTGATGTTTCTCTTGTGTTTTGAATTTGAATGCCTCTGGTCCTTGAGGGCCCTACTCCATATCTCTGTTTCTCAGGACACTGCCTACTCTGAAACTCTTAAAGGATGACTGGTCAAGCCCAGGCCAGTGGCTGGCAGTGACCTGCTCCTTGCCATGTAAATCCTCACCAAACAGCATGAGACTCAAACTTAGCAGCTCATGGAATTGTAAGGTGAGCCTAGTTTCCCAGCCAATTATGACTCGATCTAAAGCCATAGCCAAGCCATTCATGTATTTTGGGCCTTGGCCTCTTTTATATCTTGCCAAACTCTGACAGTCTACTGTATAGCTACTGGCAACAGGCCTCTGCCAAAACAGTCTATGAATGTATCATTTTACACCTCATTTTTCCTTGTTTTTCCCCTGTAATGGCACCTTGCCTGTATTCCTCTCCCACATCTTTCTACCCACTTAAAAAAATTATTCATTTAATTTATTCCTGCATCGTGATATTACAGACTTTTGGCTTTTGTACTTACTTATTGTGAAGGAGATGCTAGAGACTGAAAATGTGAATATCTTTTCATAGGACCCTTTCTTTTTCAACTGTGTAGCTCTCTAAGGACCCAGAAGTTCACTGCCGCCTCCGATGGCCCCATGGTTCCATTACTCACCCTGGACCTTTGTTCTACAGGTGACACCACCGTGGTCTCCCAAGAGCTCGCACTAACTTGGAATCAAGGTTGATGACGTGTCTCTGCTTCCATCCCTTCTGCCCATACCTCTTCCTGTGCATTGATTAGAATGCTGTCATCTGACTGCATTCCCCTTGCTCCGCTTTCCTGCAGAGTGAGGAGCGTGGAGTGTGGAGCCAGCACGGGTGTATTTGGCTTTATTTTCTCCAAGTGCTTTCTCCATGGGACCCTTCTGCGGGTTTCCAGCTGACCACCAGTTTGCACCGCACGGCCAGGAAACGTGGCCAAGAAAAGCGAGCTGCTGGAAAGCTCTGGGCTCCAAAACATTATCCTTCGCAGTAGTTTGGTTCTTGCCAGGATGCCCTTGTAAAACTTTTATGAAGGTGGTGGTGTACTTGCATTGGAGGTTGGAAATTGCTGTTAACCTTGCTAAGTCCCGTGTCCCCAGGAATGTGGGACGCCAAGGAAATGCTTCTGGCCCTCCCACTGGATGGGCGCTCCACTGCAGCAGCTGCCTGTGTAGAAAGTTGAGCTGGATGGATGGATTAAGGGACATCAGCTAGGCCTTTGTTTAAAAATATTTAAAATATGTTTGAACCTCCCTTTATCAACAAAGAACCGTTCCTTCCAGCAGAGAGAAGTTTTTCATTTCTATGTTTTTTTATGATTTTGTTTGGTTCTTTTGTATATTAGTGACTTCAGAAAAGTGTTCCCATTCACATGTTGAAAACCAAGTACAAAAGGCGTTGCATAGTTCTGTTTTGCTTAAGGGAAAAGAGCATTTTACTTTTATTAAGAACATAATGTTTACGAAGATAATCTTCTCTGGCTTGAGATAATTTTTTCTGGTGCTGAGCTTTGGCAATTAAAAAAAGGAACGTGTTTGAGAACTTGTATATTTAAAACTTCCTTGGAATTAGGAGTTAGTGGAGGTGTATTAGGAATGAGAATGAGCTCTGGAAGTTAAACAAACAAATAAAAGTAAAAAAGGTTCCTATGTCAGGGTCTGCTGGGATTGGGATCAGAAGGAATATTAACCTCCTTAGAGGCCTTGTTATCAGATATTTTGAGTTAAATTTCAGAATAAGGTAGCAGTTCCCAAATATAAGATCCAGGTTTGCCCTTGCATTCCTCTATGATGATCACAGCTCTGTTTACCAGGTTCTGTTTAATTTCAGATCTTCTTTGGGCATTTGCCCAGTGTTGTTAGAAACCTGAAGTACCTCTCTACATACACGTAGGAAGGGCCAGCATGTTGCACAAGTCTGGGGGCCCCACTCATTTTAGTGCATTGATTAGACTAGAACGTGAAGGGTGTTGGTGGTGTGTGGTCCTGCATCTAGGTGGTAACAGGAAGGAGAGAGTGGGTGGAGGTCCTGCTTTGTGGGTTGATTAATACATTGCTAATTTAGAAATACATCCTAGCTATTGTTGTTGTGTGCCATCAAGTCGATTCTGACTTATAGCGACCCTATAGGACAGAGTAGAACCGCCCCATAGGGTTTCCTAGGGTGTAATCTTTATGGACGTAGACTGCCACATCTTTCTCCCACGATGCAGCTGATGGGTTCGAACCACTGACCTTTTGGTTAGCAGCTGAGCACTTAACTGTTGCACCACCTCGGCTCCCAGCTATAGTCCCTAATAGTCTGTGTCCTTAAACCAGATCATTCATCTGGAAGAATATTTAGCTAACTCTGGGTTATGGTTTTGCCATCCAGCCACTGGCTCAGCCACAGCTGGACAAGGGTGAAGCCACAGCCTCTGGAAGATCAATCTGAAGAATTAATGAGTTGTCTTTTAAGGTTGCTTTAAAGTCACTTGAGGGCCAGCCGTGACGTTTGGGAAAAGAGTGTGCCCGTGTTTCTGCTTTTTACTTCTTTCTTCTACAAGAATTCCTGTCCTTCAGTTGATTCTAGGGGCTGGAACCTCAGTGAAGAGGATGAAGGGGGCTTTAGATCAGCATTCTAGAGTATTTCAGAGTTTCAGGGCTTCGATTGAGTTTAGTGATGTGCTACCAATGACTGAGGTTCCATTATATCCTGAAAGGATATTTTTTTCTCAGTCAGTCATGCATCAATCTTTAGCCAGGAATTTAATGAGTGGTACTTAAATACTTTAGGTTGAATTGTATGAATTTGCCATTTGTGTAGGTCAGAAATAGTTGAGTATTGGCAGTTTTCTCTTGATTCTTCCTGGAAGGGTGGATAGCATGGTGCTTAAGCTTCTGGGCCTGGGGTCCACATGCCTCATGCTGGGCTGAAATTCTTGCCTTGCCACTCACTTGTTGAGTGACCTTGGGCAAGTCACCCACCTCATTGGCTGCAGTTTACTGCTCTGAAAATGGTGATAATTGTGGTACTACCTCATAGGGTCGTTTTAAAAATTAAGCATCTGTGTATGTAAGGCACTGTAAGAAGACCTGGCACACAGTTGCTCTTTGTGTTCTTATATTATCATTAATATATAAAGCATGTAAAATAAAATATTATTAATATTTGAAATATTTTAAAATAATTATTGTTAGTCATGTATTTAATATTTTTCTTTAAAGCGACATTTTAAAAACCAAAATAACTTACTGATTCTTAAACGTTGTTCTTTTTCATACTTTATCTATCATCTCTGAAATTTGAATATCTTAAAATCCATGGCATGTCCTGGTATGATTTTTTTCTTTTCCATTGAAAGATCTTACAATCAACGGAGCCGTAGATGTGGTGAAAAAATGCCATTTTAAAAGGAAATTTTATTAAGAATTTATGCCGTTTATCTTTTTCTGATTCACATTAGAGGAAAAAAGTCCACCTGCGTACCACCTAGAATCCTCTGTGTGTTGGCGGTGCTCGTGGCTTCACCCTGGGAAATGCTGAGGGCTGTGAATGGTTTTCAGATGCTGGTTTGTTGAGCAGCTTTGGGGCCACTGCCAGGAGCGGGGAGGCAAGAGGCACAGCCTCTAGCCTCTTCGTCCTGTGTGGCTGTGCTTTGTCTGTCTCCTGCATTGAAATTTTACTTAAGGTTTGGTTTATGGAAAGGACTCCTGCTACTAAACATGGTTTGAAAACCACAGTCCTAAGCCATCCTTAAGGAGCCCTGGTGGCACAATAGCTAAGCACTCAGCTGCTAACCGAAGTTGGTGATTCAAACCTACCAGCTGCTCTGCAGGAGAAAGGACCTGGAGATTTGCTCCTGTAAAGATTATAGCCTAGTGGATGGGTAGAGGCATACTGGTGTAAGGGTGGGTACAGGTGTATACCTAGGTGAGAACAGATAGAAGTATCTATCCCCTTACAGTCGAGTTGATTCCAGCTGATAGCGACCCTATAAGACAGAGTAGAATTGCCCCATAGAGTTTCCAAGCAGCCGCTGGTGGATTCGAACTGCTGACTTTTGGTTAGCAGCCGAGCTCTTGACCACTGTTCCACCAGAGCTCCAGAAGTATCTATAGGTATGTGTAATTACAAATATGTGGGTACAGCCACATATATTCATTGAAGACACAAATACGGATACTCCTCAGACATAACCAAATACCTTCCAACATTGGTTTTCTAGGTTTGAAGGCTTAGGACCATAGTCTCATGGGACAGCTCAGTCAGTTGGCATAAGATAGTTCACAGAAATGATCTGCATCCTAGCGAAGCGAATAGCATCTGGGGTCTTAAAAGCTTGCAAGCAGCCATCTAAGACACAGCTTCTGGTCTCTACTTGCCAGGAGCAAAACAGTGAGAAGGTAACCAAAAGCACAGGGAAGAAACAAGTCTATACGAGCCACAACCTCCTCTACCCTGAGACCAGAGGAAGTAGATTGTACCCAGCTAGTACCACTGACCATTCTGCCCGGGGCCACGGTAGTTGGTCCTGGATAGAATGGGAGAAAAATATGGAGCGGAACTCAAATTCTTCTTCTTACTATTTTTAAAAGGCCAGATAAACTGCAACAGTAGAGAATAGAGGACTCCCTGAGACTATCGCCCTGAGACACTCTTTAAACCTAGAACTGAGCCAGTCCCGAGATCACCTTTTAGTGAAATGGAGCAGCACAGAAAGTAAAGGATATTACCCATAAGATTGGTGCCCTACTTAAAAACTGTCTGTTGAGACCAGAAGGTCAACAGTTACTCAAAAGCAAAGATAAGCTAAAGGGGCAAGGAAGCTAGAGTACTGGAAAGGGAACAAACTGAACACAGAGAATGTTGACACATTGTGATAAATGTAACTAATGTCACTGAACAAATTGTGTGGAGATTGTCAAATGGGAACCCAACTTGCTTTGTAAACTTTCATCAAAAACGCAATAAAACATTATTAAAAAAAAAAAAAAATTACAACCTAGGAAACCCTATGGGGCAGTTCCACTCTGTCCTGTAGGGTTGCCATGAGTCGGAATTGACTCTGGCACACAACAACAACAAAGCCATTCTTAAGGAGCACTTGGCTGCTGACCAAAAAGTTGGTGGTTCAAACCCACCCAGCAGCTCCAAGGGAGAAAGGCCTGGTGATCTGCTCCTGTAAAGATTACAGTCTAGAAAACCCTATGGGGCAGTTCTGTTTTGTCACTTGGGGTCACTATGAATCAAAATTGACTCGACAGCACGTAACAGCAACAACAACAACAAGCCTCTGTGACATTTGCCCCACAAATGGCCTGTCCTGGTCCCACAGGCCAGCAAGCTGGGATATAGAGGATTCTCTCCCCAGGACAGTAGGTCCATCAGCCAACCTGGCTGACAGGTAGGTAGTGAATCCCCAGAGATGGCTAGACACAAGGACGGCTGCCCCAGACAAACGTCACCTTTGAGTAGGGAGTGTGCAGCTGTTTTCTAGGACGGAAGTGGAATAGGAAAGTAATGTGTAGGGCCTGCCCTGAAATGCTTCCTGTGGATGGATCACAGGTGTCTTAGATTTTCTGGGCAGCCTTTATTTCCATTTCCTTGGTTTTTTAGCAACATCTTGCATTGGTTGAAACTCTGAGCTTCCTGGAAACAAAGGGATCTCCTGACTTTTCTTTCCTTCCCTTCTCAGGGCTGGTGTTTTCTCTATGACCAACAAGCATGAAGCGTGGAGAACTCAGGGAAGCTAATTTTACCTTTTCTCCTATAGGGAGAAGAGGCTTGTCTGCAAAGTGAGGGGTCTGTTTTTCAGTCCTTTGAAGTCACCTGGTCTGATAGAGACAGTTTCCCTGCTAGCTTCTTGAATGCTGAGCTGAGCCAAAAATTACTGGATTGGCCAAAGCTTTGTGTGTGTTGAGTTTGGTGGACTTCACGCACTAGTGCTTGGGCTTTATCTGGGAGAGAAGTTGAGGCTGAACAGTGCATGGCATGCTTCCTGAGGCCTCTCTAGGTACCGCACAGCATCTTCTAGAACATCATCAAAAGCCTAGAGGCTCTGGAACCAGGCCAGGTCAATTCTGGATGAAGAATAATAGCCTAATAGCCAAGACCCCTTTCCACCCCAAACGTCTTTGGCCACAGTAATTTTAGCAGCCAAGTGGGGACCAGGGACACCAGCATCTCTGTTGGCCACTTCCACCTCCCAGCGCATGTTGATTTGTTGAGAAAGTAGATTTGAATTTGGTCTAGAGAAAATCCATTGCCATCAATTCCGACTCATAGCGACCCTATACGACAGAGTAGAACTGTCCCATAGAGTTTCCAAGGAGCGCCTGGTAGATACAAACTGCTGACCTTTTGGATAGCAGCCATAGCTCTTAACCACTGTGCCACCAGGGTTTGATCTAGAGAAGGTAACGTCTTATTGTGCAGGATGCAGGGCTTTTTGTTCAAGGGTGTGTGTACTTGGAAGGAGAATTACAGAGCAGGGTAGGTTTACATGCAGCATCTTTGGGGTTTATTACAACCTGAGGCTTTATAATTTGGAGCCAGAACGGTGCCTTCCAAAGTCTGTCTTTGTAGAGGGGTTTTGCAGTTCTGAGACTTTGCTCTGGTGACACTGGTTATGAGATAAAACTCACAGTTACAAAATTCGTGCTGGGATTATCATCTACTGTCATTCCACAGTTGGCTCCTTGATCTGACTCTTTGCTGTCACTCTCGGCACCTGCCACAGCATGTGTCACCCAGAGGATACTCAGTAAACTTAATGAATGAGTTTATAAACGAACAAACTGCTTTTTGGTTGCGTAATAATACCTGCTCTTTCTGAGTCCTTGTGGTTATACTGAATCGAGTGAGGTTTCCCCTGAGACTGTTACCATGTTCAGAAGTGGGAAATAAATGTCCTCTGTGCTCAGTTTGGGAGTATGGAGAATTTTTGGAGGTGGCAGGGTCCAGAAGAATGCTTTGAAAAGCAAATGACTCTTCTGTTCATTTGTTAAATAAGAGCCCAGGGTACAGTTCACTGAAATGAGCTTTGTCTTTCCTGAAAGGTAGTAACTAGTTAGTCCATCATCAGCTATTCGAGTGCCTACTAGGCAGGCAGTAAATCAGTGATCGATAAATTCAGAGGTTGATAGAACAGTCGTTTTTACTTTTGTCTCTCCCAAACCAGAGAATTGTTCAGGAGTAATTTATTTTGACTTTTGCCTCTTCTCCTTTGGGAGAGGGGAAGGTGTAGAACATAATGATTAAGAGCATCAACTCGGGGGTCAGATTGCTTGGGTTTGAATGTGGGTCCACAAGTTGACTCTGTGTTTCTTTGGGCATGCCACCTCCTGAACCCAGGCCCCTCTCATCACATGGGGACAGTAATCTCTTCCACCTACCACATGAGGGAAGTAGTGGCTGTGACGTGCAGTATGAGTTGTAAAGCATTGCATACCCTGGAGTGGTTGCTGCTGATGGGGGAAGAGGGGTAAAGGTGGCCCTTGTGGGGTGCAGGACACCAGGAGCCTTAGCCTTCTCCAGTAGGTACTGTTTCACCCAGTTTCCTTCATTAAACTTACTTCCCAATTTGGCTTGGTAAACAAGTTACTGTCTGTTCAAAACTGAATGAATTTCATCTGGTGCATTTAGTACATCTGGTACATTTAGTCCTTGTACCTCGTAGCAAAGGACTAAATGGTATTTTGGTGGGCTTGGCAAAATAGGCACCGGATTCGTTAGTAGTAGTCACTTGGGAGAGCAGATCCCTGGAGGAGGCACCCATTCTGGTACAGAATTCTCACTGACTGCAGGTACTGCTGAAAATTCCCTTTTACACACTCACCCATCCTTCCCGAAGGAAGGCTGAGTTGCTTCTTAATTTTGTCTGGCAACCACTTGGGTAAGAATTCTGGTTGAAAAGCTAGAGCTCAGAAACATCAGAGTACAGGCTGTTTTCTTGGAGGAAGCAGGAAGCTCAGCTTACACGTGCCTCTGGCCCAGCAGCTCCCCACATGGGAAGTGACCTTTTAGCTGTGGAAACCATGCAGGTGAATGACATCTTGCCCGGTAGCTGCTGCTTTCTTTTTCCCTCCCTCCCTCCCTCCCCCGCAGAGGAATATGCGGTTAAGAATGGAGGTAAGCCTCTGGCCTGGGTAGACCTCTTTCAAATAAGATTGTGGTCTTTGATGGCTAAAAAGTTAACCCATTCACCAAGGTGCATGCTTGCATTTAGAAGTAATGCCGTCTCATTGCATAATAGTATTTGACAGAACTGTATGCAAGTGCTATTTTTGTAATTAAAAAATTGACAAGTAGTGACCGTTTAATATGATTCTTCCTAATACTTGCTGAGAGTATGAGTTATGATTTCCATCATGTCATCAAATTCAAATGGAAAGTGGGAAGCCTATTTTGGATATGTTTCTTGTCTGCCCTTGGCCTGTTTTCTTTGGTCTAGGTAAGTTATTTTCAGAGTGTTCTCTGAAAGTCACCTTTATCAGAATTACATGGGAAGCATACTAAAAACCCAAAGTCTTGGTCCCAGCTCTAGAGATCCCGATTGTGCATTTATTGTTTGTTTCTTTCTTTGAGGTACAGTTTACACAGAGTGAAATGTACAGATCTTAAGTGTATCATCCCATGAGCTTTGACAAATGCAACACATTTGTTGTATAACCCCACTCCTGTCAAGCAAGAGAAGCATCAGCCTAGAAAGTTCTCTTGTGCCCTTTCACAGTCAGTTCCCACTGGACTGTGCATTTTTAATGGTGCCCCAGGGCTGCTTATTATTAGTGGCTGAAGTCAGAGAGCCACTGTTAATTAATGAATGACAGAACAGCTCAGAATTTTGATCTAGCTGGAAGGATCTGGGTCTGGAGTTGCTATCCTGAATTGAAGGTTCTTTGAATTCTATAGATTTTGGGTTATACTGATAAGGACTATATTTAAAAAAAGAAGAGAGATTTGGGCAACTTGGTTAGAAGGAAACTGAAGTGCCTTTACTTCTGGGCCCACCCTGTTGCTCCCCGTCCAAAGTCAGGGTGTTTCTGGTACTGGGCGCAGAGGCTGCATTGTTGTCTTAGCCAGGCTCCTGCTTGCTCAGACCTCCCCCTGGAGGGGCTCCCCTGCAATGCCATCGTGAAGGCTTCCCGGCTGCTCACTTCCCTGGCCGGTCCCAGTCATTCAAAGTGTAGAATACCACTTCATCCTTGGTGACTGCCTTGTACTCACTTGACTGCATTGCCTCCCTTCACTTCATAATCTTGCTGTTTATTTTTCATAATACGAAAAAGTTTGTCATTTCACGTGCATTATCTCATTTAATCCAGAGCCAGTGGTTGACCTGACCTGCCCTGCTCATTGGGGAGAGTGTACATATACTAAGCTTCCAAAAAACCAAATCCGTTGCAATTGAATCAATTCTGACTCATAGAAACCCTATAGGAAAGAGTAGAATTGCCCGTCCGGTTTCCAAGGCTGTGTATCTTTACAGAAGCAGACTGCCGTATCTTTCTCCCGCATAGCAGCTGGTAGGTTCGAACTGCCGACCTTTTGGTTAGCAGCTGAGCACTTAACTACTCTGCCACCAGAGTGACAGATCCCATGGAGCCAGTGAGACTAGAGCTGGACCGTGAAGAAGGGGTGGGCCAGAGAGTGACCGTTAAGGAGGATTCCAAGTGACTTAGGTGAATTTATGATGGCATCTTCCTTTTAAGTAACACTTGATACTCCTTAGAATACTTTATCTTATCTTTTCCTTCTAGCAACTCTCTGAGTTACATGGGGAGGACAGATAAATCTTGTTTATGTTGAGAAATTGAGGTTCAGAGAGATAAAAGTGGTTGGCCTAAGAGTCCACAGCAAAATAAGTATCAGAGCCCAATTCAAAGCCTGAGCTTCTGACTCTTGATATTTCAAATTCACCTGATCACCCACTAGTCTCTCACCCTCAAACACCTTCATTGCTGCTTTCTTGCAGTGTTTTGTTTTGTTCTGCACTGCATGGTGCTATTAAAAATACACTCTTTTTAAAACAACATTTCTCCTGTAAACCAGTAGCGTCAAACACATTCCTGTATCTTTGAGATTTAAGCTGGTCCTGCCTTTAATTTGATGCTTTTGAGTTAACTTGAGAAGAACAAGGTAAGAGTATATTTGTGCTTTTTTTTCCTTTCTTGAGGTTGTAGGGAAATATTACATTTCAGAATCTAAAGTTAATACAGTAGTCACTAGCCAGATGTGTTATTTAAACTAATTAAAATGAAATAAACTTTAAAATTCCATTCCCCAGTTGGACTAGTCACATTTCAACCATGAATTGGAATCGACTCAACAGCAATGGGTTTGGTTTTTTTTTTTTCTGCCTCATTAAACAGTTAGTACATATATTGTTTTATGGCATTGGTTAACAACCCCATAACATGTCAGTGCTCTCCCTTCTCCACCTTGGGTTCCCTATTATCAGCTTTCCTGTTCCCTCCTGCGATATAGTCCTTTCCCCTGGGCTGGTGTGCCCCTTTAGTCCCATTTTGTCCTATGGGTCGGTCTGATCTTTGGCTAAAAGGTAAACCTCTGATGTGACTTTATTACTGGGCCAAAAAGGTGTCCAGGGGCTGTACTCTTAGGGTTTCTCCAGTCTCTGTCAGGCCAGTAAGTCTGTTCTTTTTTGGGGGGTTAGAATTTTGTTCTACATTTTTCTCCTGCTCTGTCCGGGATGCTCTGTGATTCCTGTCAGACCACTCTGTGGTGGTAGCTGGGCACCATCTAGTTGTACTGGACTCAGTCTGGTGGAGGCCATGGTAGTTGTGATCTATTAGTCCTTTGGACTAATCTTTCCCTTGTGTCTTTGGTTTTCTTCATTCTCCCTTGCTCCCTAAGGAGTGAGACCAGTGGAATATCTTAGATGGCTGCTCACAGGCTTTTGAGACCCCAGACGCTACTCACCAAAGTAGAATGTAGAACATTTTCTTTATAAACTATGTTATGCCAGTTGAACTAGGTGTTCCCTGAGATCATGGTCCCCAAAGCCATCTGCCCAGCAATTCAGTCCCTAAGGGAGTTTGGATTTGTTTTTGGAGCTTCCATGACCTTACCCTGAACAAGTTGTGCGGTCTTACCCAGTATTGTGTACTATCTTACCCTTCACCATAGTTACCACTTATCTATTGTCTATTTAGTGTTTTTCCACCCCCACCCCTCCCCTCCCTCGTAAGCATCAAAGATTGTTTCTTTTTGTGTGTAAACCTTTTCATGAGTTTTTATAGTAGTGGTCTCATACAATATTTGTCCTTTTGTGATTGACTTATTTCACTCCACATAATGCACGTTTGGTTTTTTTGTGGTTGTTTTTTAGCACATGTGGACCTTGCTACTGCACTGGTTAAGAGCTTGGTTGCTAACCAAAAGGTTGGCAGTTTGAATCCACCAGCTGCTCCTTGGAAACCCTGTGGGGCAGTCCTGGTCTGTCCTGTAGGGTCGCTATGAGTCAGAATTGACTTGACAGCAGGGGGTTTGGTTTGTTTTTTATAGCATATGTAGGGTTGCTATGAGTCAGAATAGATTTGATGGTAATGGTTTTTTTTTTTTTCTTTTTTTTTCTTTTTAATAGCACATTAGGAGCCCTGGTGGCACAGTGGCTAAGCACTTGGCTGCTAACCGAAAGGTTGACGGTTTGAACCCACCAGCCACTCCACTGGGGAAAGGATGTGGCAGTGTGTTCCCATAAAGATTTACAGCTTGGAAACCCTATGGGCAGCTCTACTCTGTCATATAGAGTCACACTGAGCCAGAATCAACTTGATGACAGAGGTGTATAGCAGATGGGGCTTGTGGTTGCTATATTGTCAATGGAGAATAAGAACCTCTCCATTGTTGCAGAAAATTCTGTTGGACAGCGCTGGTCTAACCCTGCTGTCTCAACTGAGTGACTTCTCCATAACCTCGGATCCTCCGTAGCTCTCACCTGTAACTTTTTTATAACCTCTGAGTTTACAGGGTAGGCTTGAAATGCAGTGGTGTGAGGTGAAGTTGCCTGTGGTACTGAGACACGTTTCAAGCCATGTGCTGACATTCCCTGGTTCATCTCTCCAAAGACACAAGCGGCCACTTGTTTTTTTCAGAGAAAGGGAAAACCTGATTCTGGCCGTTAAGCTGACTCTTGGGTAGAAATGCTATGCAGTTTTGCAGCATGCCATGAGAGAACCTAGGGCCAGTGTATTAGCATTTGTTCCTTATTTATAGGTGGAGTGCTACATGTGCTGTGAGTGGTACATTTTACACAGTGTAAAATGTGTAGTGGATCAGTGTATGAGCATGAAGAGATACATCTGTATTTGGGGTACAGATATTGGGGAGGGCAGCTGCAGCCAGGAAAGCTCATGTACCAAGGAATAAGCCGCCATGTTGGTGCCTCAACTGCCCTTAAGAGTGTTCTTTGTTGGGGCTGCCATTGTCCTGCTGGAATTTGGTGTGTGTATTCTTTGCGTTTATGAGAGTAAAACCCTGAATGCAGAGTTACAGATAGGGGGCTGCCATTAGTTCAGATGTGTTGAGATAACTCATTTGTATGCACAGTGGCTTTCTTTCAATACCCTTTTGGAAGGGTGGGATAAAGAGGGTCCTTGTAGGTCTTAATGTTTGGACTGACTCTGGATGGTAACACTGCTGATGTCCAAGGCCACTGCTCTTGCTGTACCTTCAAAATATATTCAGAATCTGATTGCTTTTCAGTATCTCCACTACTGCTTCCAACCCTGTCCAAGCCACCGTCATTTTTTTCCTCTGGATTATTGCAAAAGCCTCCTAGCTGGTCTCCTTTCTTCTACCCTCCCACTCCACCCTCCATCCCAGTCTTTTCTCAAATACCCCAGCCAGTACAATCCAGTTAAAACGTGAGTCAGACTATGTTACTACTCTGCTCAAAATTTACCAATGATGTCCCAGCTCACTGCAAGTAAAAACAAAAAGCTTTATGAAGGTCTATAAAATCCTTTGTGGTTTGACTTTATGTGCCTTCTCTCTCCCTTTCTCCTGTCACTTTTGTCCCTTGTTCACTCTGTTCCAGCCACACTGGCCTTTTTGCTGTTCTTCATAGAACGTGCTAGGCATGATCCTTCTTCAAATGTCTTGCACTTGTTATTATTCCCTCTGCCTGGGATATTATTCCCCCAGGCATGTTCTCTCCCTTACTTCCCTTAAGTTTTTGCTTAAATGTCACCTTCTCTGCTCAGTGTGTAAGTTTAATTTGGAATATTCCTCTCCCAATTCCAAACCCCAAATGATAAAAAGAAAATTAAAAATGTAATTATGTTCAAAAACAAGATAAACATATCTGTGGTAAAAACAAAGATTGATGCTGAAGCCACAGACCAACTGAGCTTTGAGTCTGGAAGCAGGCAGTGATGCTAGGAGCTCTAATCTGGTAGGGCAGTGGAATGAAAAGTAGCCCATGCAGGGAGGGGACTGGAGCCAGACTCACTGCTTAAAACCAAGGTCTGGGTAGGGTGCTCCATCTGTGAAAGGAGGCTAAACAAAAGTCTGCAATTACTGCTCAGTATAAAGCCTAGGATGGTGGGAAGAAACAGACACAACCTTGCAGTCAGCATGGGGGCCAAGGACACCTGGAGGCATGATGACTCAAGTTTGCCAGTGTCACTATGGCTTGCCCTGATCAGTCAATGCAAGACCTGTTCCAGACTAGGGATCCTGGGAGATGTAACCACAAACTCACAGAGAAGGAACAGTTGCAGAGAAGGACTCCCCTCAACTCATTGACTCCATGAGTTTGCAAACCAAAATTCCAAAACACCAAAGGAAAACTGTCTCTAAGAGAGGTAGCCCGCAAAATCAACAATGGGAAATTAATTTGTTTGAGATTAACTGAAAATAGAGCAGTCTGACAATGACTTTAAAATGCATGTTTAGGATTATCAGGAAAGAAAGAATTACAGGCATAAGGAAGAGTGAGAACTTATGAGAGAGAACAGGCAGAAAGGAAATGTTAATAGACAGACATGAAAAAGAGTGGTGTAGAAATGCTGGAAATGAAAAATAAGCATTGGAATTTAAGTCTTAATAAGTGAAACTCCAAACTGGACAAAGGTGCAGATAGGATTAGTGAACTGGATGACAAGCTGGGAAATTTACCCAGAATACAGCGCAGGAACAATAAAAATTTTTGACAGTTTAGCAACATGGAGTACAGACCTAAGCCTCTAACTCAGATCTGATGGGTATTCCAGAGGAAAAGAGTAGGGGCAGTGGCTGACAAGCACTATTGAGAGATGATGGCTGAGAATTTTCCAGGAGTAAAATAAGATACGAGTTTTCAGGTCAAATACACAAAAAGTTCTTTGCTTAGCAGGATGAATGAAAGTAAATCCAAAAATCTACCCCAGACACATTGTAGTGAAAATAGCCCAACATAAAGCAAAGGCGAAGATCTTAAAATGCTGCTGGAGAAGATAGATGACCTAAGAAGGAGTAACAATTTGAAGGTACTCTTTTTTTTTTTCCCTGTCCACAGCACTGTTTTATCTCAAGCCTTAATCTTAAATACTAAAGTAGTCATTATTACTTACACTCCACTTGAAAGGTTGGATCTTCCAAACCAAAACCAAAACCATTGCCGTCAATCCCAACTCAAAGTGACCCTGTGGGACAGAGTAGAACTGCCCCATCTGGTTTCCAAGGCTATAAATCTTTACGGGAGCAGACTGCTACTTCTTTCTCCCTTGGAGTGGCTGGTGCGTTAAAACTGCCGACTTCTTGATTAGTAGCTGAGCACTTGACCACTGTGGCACCAGGATGGTGAATCAGCTAAGCAGACAGTCTCAGTGATCTGGAGTTAGTTCTCTAAGCATACCCATTGCCATCAAGTAGATTCTGACTCATGGAGACCCCATGTGTTTACCAAGTAGAACTGAGCTCCATAGGGTTTTCTTGGCTGTAATTTTAATGGAAGCAGATTGCCAGGCCTTTCATCCACAGTACCACTGTGCGGTGGGGTTTGAACCGTCAACCTTTCATTTAGCAGCTGCCCATAAACCGTTTGCATGTAAACTTAGGTATAAGGTAAAGATCTCTTCCTGGAACCCTATGGGGCAGTTCTACTCTGGCCTGTAGGGTCGCTATGAGTTGGAATTGACGGCAGTGGGTTTGGTTTGGGTACTTGCGGGGAGGGGGGTTTTGGAACTCTGTATTTTCTAGAGAGACCCCTGGGTAGTGCAAGCAGTTTGTGCTTGGCTACTAACCAAAAGGTTGGCAGTTCAAATCAATCCAGCGGCATCTTGGAAGAACGGCATGGTGATCTACTTCCGAAAGGTCACAGCCGTTGAAAACCCTATGGAGTGCAGTTCTGCTCTGACACACATGGGGTCTGCATGAGTTGGAATCAACTTGATGATAATGGATTTGGTTTTTTTGGTTTGCATTTTCTCCACCATTTTTCTGTGAACCTAAAACTGTTCTAAAAAATAAAATCTTTTTTTTAAAAAAACTCTCCCTGGGACTCCTAGTGTGGTTGATGTTCTTTTACACCAGGGTTGTTTTTGTGAGTGACATCCTCATTCTAACTGTGGATCAGCAGCATCCTGATGAAGGAGACAGAAAGATTGGGTGGTTATTCTCCAGTACCAACAAACTAACCAAATACCTGGTGTATTCTTTACTTTTTTTGGCCACCTCTCAGTTTAAAGAAAATGACCTATTCCCTTTATTAACATGTTAGTGCACTATTTCCTATTGTGTGTTAATTTTTTTCTTCAGGTTAGGAAAATTGATAGATTGGTAGTTTACCAGTCTTGTTTTCTTCTTTCCAAGTTACCCGTTGGTCAGCTATTGAATTTCAAACATTTAATTTTTTGCATCTTCCCCCTTCAGTTGGGCAAGCAACTGAGACGTTTCCAGAGGTGAGAACTAGGCTTTTGCCAATCAGGGCTTTGGGGAAGATATCTGAAGGTATCTGACTGAATTGCAGACAGGAAAAAAATTAGGAAGATTGCTGGTTTATGGAATGGGTGGGATATGTGTTTGAGGTGAGGGTGCTATGGGTGGATTTATTATATAATGTCATCAAGTTTATACTTTTTAAGAAATCAGGGGGTTGAATTATAAAACAATACTGTATCAAATACTTGGGCAGTCATGCTAGCCTAAGAAATAGTATTTCCTTATCCCTTCCTGCAAAATGTGATCACCATCCAAAATTTGGTATCTTCATTTCCACTTCTGTCTTAATTGGTCCGACTTTGGTGCAGTCAGGGTCAGAATTGGGCACATCCCCATGTCAAGCACCCAAGACAAGGCAAGGCCAATGCCAAGACCTGACTGATTTGGCTGGTAAAGTTACAACAAGCCACTTTTAGATTCTGATAGTTTATTACTTACATAGACAACAGAAGGAAGAGTAGCCAAAGGTGCCGGCTCCCCATCGTCCTTGTCCCAAACACACAAAAACATGACACTGAGAAGAGGCTGAAGGACTGCAGTGTGTGGGTTGTGGAATATACCCTGTTATCGAGGAGCCTATTCTAGACTGCAGCCAAGTGGTTGTATATTCTGCAGCTCTATTCTGAGGGAAGGTGGAACAGTCAGCCTCATTCCTCATCAGAATCTGGAAGGCAATAGGAAATTGTCTCCTGACAACCTCCCAGGGCAGATAGGGAGGTGACTGGAAGGTGGCCTTAAAGTGTGCCTCCCAGTCCTCTCATCCTCTTCTGTTCCAGGAGCATCACAAGGCCTTCTGTCAAGAGCTGGGCTTCAAACCTTTGCCTGTGTGGCCTGTGTGGATTTGAGTGAGAGCACCATGGTGGAGCTGTTCCCTTGTTGCCTATATGGATGTGAGTGAGAAGGTCATGGTGGGGCTGTTCCTTCAGCCTTCTAGCTCCCAGACAGTCTCTGCACCACTTACAGTAGGTCCCCTTATCTGACTCTGATACGTATCAGGCTTTCTAGGAATAAATGTCAGTTTCACCAAACTGGGTAAAGACCCTTGAAGAGACCGACATTGAGTATAGTTTTTTGCATCTTTTACACATCCGTGTACACACACATTCACTCTCACTGACGTATTCATAGAACATGGCCTTGCCTTCAGTTAGAAACACAATAAATGTAGGTTTCTTTGTATGTGAACTAAGAGCCACATGGTTTTTTTAGTTGGTTGTCATGAAATTAGACACTGCAAAAACCTGTCTGTCAGTCTGGCACATAAGAACTGAGTAGTTAAAAAAATAAAAAGAACTGAGTAGTTGAAGACTCCAGGAGCCTGCACCCCCTCCCCCAACAACCTGGTAGTCCCTGCCCTAATGCCTTAGAATGAATATTGGAGTGAGGAGGGAGTTAACACAAAACAAAGGCTCTAAATTAAAAACAAAAGTCTAGAAGGCCTTTTTCTTCTGATTTTTTTCTTTTTTAAAATCACCTATCTCTAGCATTGAATACTGGGCACTCTGCTAAACGTTCAAGGTGCCCTGTTGGTGACGAGTGTGAGTTTAGAGAATGGCTTTAACAAGACAGACCAGGACAGACCCAGCCTGGGTTATGACCTTCCCCAGTCCACTGTACTTTGTTTCAGCAAGAACTTTTAGAGCAGATGTAATAAAGCACAGGTAGCTTCAAGAGGTGAGGAATGGGCAAGAAACTGTCCTAGCTTGTGCTAATAATTCCTGACCTATAGTGGCTGTCTCCAAGAAGCCGGAAGCACTGCTCAGACATTATCTCATTAATCCTCCCAAAACCCCCATGAGTTAGGCAGGTGGCAGGCATTCCCCTTGCTCTCAGGATCAGAGAGAATGGGGCCCTTATGCAACTTGTGCAAGGTCATACAGGGTGGCAAAGCCCAGCAAATAGTTTATTGCTTTTAATGCCCTTGCCTGTGGTTTGCCCTTCTCCCTACCCTGCTGTTAGCAGATAATGCAGGAATATTTTAATCAAGTGATTCTCATCAAGTGTCCCTTCCTGGGGCACTCTTGGCTCAGTCCTTGGTTTGGAAACTCACCAGGGCAATTACAGAGAAGCACGGACTGGGATGAGTTTGTATGTAGCCCGTGGGTGTAGCCAGTGAGTCCTTCCCTGAGGGTGCTTGACCTTTCTGGATTTATATCATTAGTGTCCTGTCCTGTCTTTCCTGCACTGTTTGTGTTGGGTCTCTTGCTGGCTTACATGGTCTTGGGGGCATTGAATGGGGATAGTGGCAGTTCCACCCTACTCCCCTTTCACATCCTCCTGTGAGGCTGCCGTTTTCATTCTGTTCATGGTAGTACTGGGTTCTTGGCCAGAACTCTTCTTACGCTTAGGTAGTGCGCCCTGATCAGCCCCTTCTCTTGGCCTTGAAGTCCTTATTGAGTACATCAAACTGGTCACCTCAGGTACGGCAGTCACCTTCCCTATCTTATGTACCAGGGAACTGAACCACGGAGAGAGAAAGTAATTGTTTGGTATGGTAGAGCCCATGCCAATAATGATAGAGTCTTACCCCACTGTGTTTTTCTCTTTTATTTACTGTTTATCTGCTTAGTTGTTTAGTAACAGCTTTATTGAGCTATAATTCGCATAGCGTACAATTCACCTACATAAAGTGTACAATTCAATGGTTTTTAGCACATCCACAGAGTTGTTCAGCTATCACCACAGTCAGTTTTAGAATATCTTCATCATCCCCATTAGAATCAGTTACTTTTTCCTTCATTACCACCCTCTTCCAGCCTTGGGCAACCATCAATCTGCTTACTATTTGTATAGATTTGCCGGTGCTGGGCTTTTCATATAAATGGGAATATACTGTAGAGTCTTTTGTGGACTGGCCTCTTTGAGCCTGATGTTTCAAGGTTCATGTAGCATATATTAGTACTTCATCTGAATAATATTCCGTTGTATGGATATACCACATTTTGTTTATCCATTCATCAGTTGATGGGCATTTGGGTTGTTTCCACTCTGGCTGTTACGAATAATACTGTTAGAATATTCTTATACAAGTCTTTGTGTGGACATATGTTTTCATTTTTCTTGAATATACACCTAGCTCTATATACTCTTCAAGGAACTGCCAGACTTTTGCAAAGCAGCTGCACCATTTTACATTCTCATCAGGAGTGTATAAGGACTCCAATTTCTCCACATCCTAGGCAACACTTGTTGTTATCTGTCTTTTTGATTATAGCCATCCTAGTGAGTGTGAAGTGGTATCTCATTGTAGTTTTGATTTACATTTCCCTGATGACTAATGATGTTGAACATCTTTTCACGTGCTTATTGGCCATTTGTATATCTTCTCTGGAGAAATGTCTATTCACATCCCTTGCCCATTCTTTGATTAGGTTGTTTGTCTTTTTATTATGGAGTTCTAAGAATTTTTTTTATATTCTAGATATAAGTCCCTTATCAGATATATGATTTGCAGTCATTTTCTCCCATTCTGTGTTGTCTTTTCATTTTCTTGATGGTGTCCTTTGCAGCACAAAAGTTTTTAATGTTTATGAAGTTCAATTTATTTTTTCTTTGGTTGCTTGTGCTTTTGGTGTCATGTCTACTGCCCCCTTATTTTTGTTTGTTTGTTTTTAGTGAAAGTTTACATAGGAAATTAGGTTCTTATTTAACAATTTCTATACATACTGTTAAGTGACATTGATTACATTCTTAAAAATATATCAGCGTTATCGTTATTTCTGTTTGGGTTGTTCCGTTTCCATTAATCTAGCTTCTCTGTCCCCTCTAGTCTTGTCATCTTTGGTCTAGGGTAAACGTTTACCATTTGGTTTCATCTGGATGATTTTTCTGAGGAGCACAGTACTTATTGGTAATATTATTTATTTTATAGGCCAATCTGTCATTTGGTTAAAAGGTGACCCCTTGGAGTGGTTTGAGTTCCAAGTTTAAAGAGTATCTCAGGGCGATGGTTTTGGGGGTTTATCTAGTTTCTACTAGTCCAGTAAGTATGGCGTTTTTTTTAGGAATTTGAGTTTTGCTGTACATTTTTCTCCCATTCTGTCCGGGACCATCTAGTAAGTCCCTGGTCAGAATGGTCAGTAGTGGTAGCTGTACTGCCGCACTATTTCTACAGTCCAGGCATGTAAGCCTGTTTTGCATCTAGGAAAATATGCAGACGGGCAGGATCACTACCTTCCTTTGGATGGGGAAACAAGGCTTGGAAGTCACATGACTCTTCCAAGACCTCACAGGAGTTAGGTGGCGGTGCTAGGACCCACCCCAGGCCAGTGTGGCTCAAAACCCATGCCCCTGATAGTGGCACAATCGCAGCTCACTGGTGGTGTCAGCGTTAAATGTCAGACTCTGCTCTTATGCTAGACATTGAGGTGCCTGCTTCTAACACTGGTTAAGAATCCCTTTCTCAGAACAGTTGGTTAGTAAATGTTGTTTGTATGCTCTTCCAGTTACAAAGAGTTTCTGAATAAAAAGGAATTTAGAATTTTGATGGGGACATAATGAACCTGTCTCTCAAAGGCCTGCCTTCCTTTACATTCAGAAAACTCAAGATTACCACAAATTGGGCTTATTACATCCCATTGGTTCCTTGTAAGAAATTTCCCAAATCTCAGGAGTGATTGTCTTTATTCTATGAAGAATCTCCGACTTGTATTTTATTGTAATAGTTGGGGATGTACGGTGAAGGGTTTTTAGTTTTGTTTTGTAGCATTTTTCTGTGTGTGTGTGTGTGTGTGTGTGTGTGTGTGTGTGTGTGTATGTGTGTATGTTTTTTGTGTTGAACAAAGGAAAGGGAATTACGGCGTAACTTCATGACACGTTTCTGAGGTCAGGTCGTCCGCTTGAGCAAGTTCGAATTTTTTAGATAACCAAAACTAAACTGCTGTCAAGGAGCCCTGGTGATGCAGTAGTTAAGTGCTCGGTTGCTAACCGAAAGGTTGACAGTTTCAACCCACCAGCAGCTCGGCGGGAGAAAAACCTGGAGATCTGCTCCCATAAAGATTACAGCCTAGGTAACCCTGTGGGCCAGTTCTAGACTCTGTCCTGTAGGGTCGCTATGAGTCAGAATCGATTCAGTGGCACCCAACAACCACGACAAACTGCTATCATCGTTGATTAGAATAGTGCTTAGAGTTGATTCTTCCCTGTGTGCCGGCTTATCTTTCTCTTGTGTCTTCCTTGCTGCCCTGGTAGTTGAAGCCTGCCCACAGAGCAGTACTTTGCCTTGCTTTCCAGCTTATGCAGAGAGCTTCCTCGAAGTGATCTCAGGCGGTGTGCACAGCCCTGTTGGAGCAGCCCATCCTGAGACTGGGTGGTTTATTGTGGGAAAGGAGTGTATCTGTTGGATGATGGGTCTTATATAGTACTGCCACTTGTTACATATAAATTGTGTAATACATAGAACCCATGTATAGAAAAAACTCTGGTGAGCTTAAAATTTCAGTCATCTATCTTGTCAGTATGTATGCACACTTTTTTTTTTTTTTTTTAAAGCTACTGGACAAATGACATTACAGTAACAGAGTGCCCAGGCCTTCGTTACCTTTTCCTGCCCAGGGTCCTCCACAAGGCTTGGCAGGGTCAGCACTCAGCAAACACTGGTTTGAATGAGTACTAGAAATCAAAAAAAGATAAATTGCATATGTTCATTAACTCTGCCATTTCATTCCATTTTGTTGTACCTTTGTTCTGCTACTGCTCATCCTGGAGAAGTTTTAAGAATACGTTTGTACTTTCTGCTCTCTTTGTTCCTGTCTAGCTTGTTAATTGTCCTAAAGTGTTGCCTTAACTCACGTTGCCTCATCATTTCTAGGATAACTTATCCAGCCAAACTGACTGTGTTTTCTACATTGCTACCCACCTGTCCCAACCAAATTCATTAATGATTTTGTCATACATCATTATGTTACTCCAGGTGTGTGTCGTATTAAGATCTTAGAAAAGCTTGAATGTCTTTTTGGAATTTCTTTTCCATTTGTTTTGTTTTTCTAGTTTCAGCCGAGCATCATGCAGTTTTAATGATTTGTTATTTTATAGTATTCTTTTTAAATCTGAAAGTATGAGAATTCCAGTTTTACCTTTTCCTCTCCAACATATTTCTTCTTAATTTAATAACTCCTTGATGTGCATTAGCCTCTAATCCTTACCTTTTCATAATGAGAACATCAAGTGTCCATTATGAAGTTGCCTTGCAATTTGAAGTCAACTATATCAGTGAATGTCTATGTAGGAAACAATACATCTGGTATTGTCATCTGGTAGCCATATGAGCCACTTTTAGTCACTTTAAGAATGGATTTAGAACTTTTACTTAATGTTTCTCAGACCCCTTTCAGTAGTCAATTTGATACTTAAAAAAAATAATAATAATTTAGCTAATGAAATATTCCCTTAACCTAATTTGATACCAGAAGTGGAAGTTCTAAGTGGAGATTTATAAAGTCAGAAATGAGATCTGACAAAAGAAAATTCCAGAGGGTAGGAGATACTAAAGTGAGAAGGTGGGTTTTGAAATACTACTGTTTTCCCCCAAGTTCTGACTGGCAACTTCTCGTTTGTCTTTTTAGTATACAAGCTGCCTAAGAGAGCGCATCATTTGTCTTTTTGATGCAGAGGAACTGAATTGGATAGAACCTGTCCTTAGTTTTTCTCTGAAAAGTGACACCCACTAGGAAAGATTCAGAGTTAATGTTCTGAAAACTAGAGTCCTCAACAGACCAGAAGGAGCCCTGCCGAATAGAGTGAGAGAAAAATGTAGAACAAACCTCAAATTCCTAAAACAGACCAGATCTCCTGGATTGGTTGAGACTAGAGAAATCCCTGAGGCTGTTGCCCTAAGATAACCTTTGAACTTGGAATTGAAGCCACCTTTCAGCCAAATAATAGATGGGCTTATAAAATAAACTATCACCCATGAGTAATATGCTCCCTGAAACAGTTAACTATATACAGTTGACTGCATGAGACCAAATGGTCAACAGTTAACCCAAAAGCGAAGATGAGAATGTGAGGAGGGGAAGGGAAGCTAGATCAATGGAAACAGAACAAACAGAATGGAAATAATGGGAATGCTGACACATTATAAAAATTATAGCCAATGGCACGGAACAATTTGTATAAAAATCGTTAAAGGGGAACCTAATCTGCTGTGTAAACTTTCAACTAATACACAATAAAATATTCAAAAATATAAAAGAAGAAGAAGGAGCCCTGGTGGTGCAACAATTAAGCACTCGGCTGCTAACCGAAAGTTTGGTGATTCGAACCCACCCGCTGGCTCTGCGGGAGAAAGACCTGGTGATCTGCTTCCATAAAGATTACAGCCAAGAAAACCCTATGGGGCAGTTCTACTCTGTCCGGTGGGGTCGTTATGAGTCAGAATTGGCTGGACGGCACACAAAAACAGACAAGAAGGGCTGGTTTAATCCCCTGAGGATTCCCAGTTGGAGGTCTCAAGCAAACAGCAGCAACAGCCAGCTCCTTTACTGTGGCTTGGGCTGTTTCCGTCCCTATTACAGTTGCCTACTGCTGTGACAACAGGGGGAGAAACTGTATTCAGGTACTTCTGGATTCTAGATCCAGAAAAGTGTTTAGGCTGTTTGTTCACAAAGCAGTAGAGTTGTCTGTTCCTTTGTACAAAGGAGAAAAAAAATAATTCTTGTTATTCAAGAAACAAATGGGTGAAGCAGTCTTTCCCCAACCCTTCACATAAATTAGAAGCCTTGATTCTAGCAACTACACCTTTTAAGAAAAGATCTAGGGCTGTTTCATGTGAAACTCTGTGCCATAGCGACACCCTACCCTTGGCTGACAGCGGCAAGAGGACAAAAGGAAGGAAGTTTCCCTTTTAAATCCCCAGGAATTTTTTGATGAGATAGTATTACAGAGTGAAATGTCTCGTCCTCCTATTAGTTAAGTGTTTGGCTCCTGTGTAACAGTAACCCACTTAGAAGCAGGCGGCCCTTTTGAAGTTATTTTAAACCTTCAGCAGAGTGTAGAGATATTGTAACCTTGTATAAAAGCACCACCCAACCCTGGTTTCAGTTTTGCCCTTTCAGACATGTGGAAAGTGTACCAGTATATCTCAAGGATTTTGTACTAAAAGCTTCTTAAAGAGCTAATCTTGGTTTCAAAGCTTGGCTTGATGTACCGTACTCAAGGGAGCATAGTTCTGTTTCTCCAGATATTTAACCTTGTCTAACTTAGTCTTTTGGCTTAGAAGTTCCCATAGATTCTTTGTCCATTAATAAAATAGCGAAACCATGATAGTCAACCATGTTGGGCTGTGAGAAATTTGAAGAAGGTACATCTTTATATTTCAGCATAAAATCAGCTGTTAGATACCTGGCACTGGAGATGGACAGGTATATGCATTGCTTGTTGTTGGCAATTTTGCTGCAGCAGCTCCCTATTCAGAAATGGAACGTTCACTGCCTCCTCTAGAGTTTATAGGATCTGTCTGTTTCTGGGAAAAAATTGGGGCTTCTCAAAAAAATCACCATGTTTATTGTGTCTGCCATCTCTGTAACATCCAGATCCGTGTCATTTTCTGGTGGCACCTGGGAGTTATATTTGGTTGTGGGGGTGGTGAAGCTGCTGATTCTTTCTGCCCTTGTCTCTTTGAGTCATTCCCTCTGTGCTGTGTTCCCAGCTGTCCCCAGCCCAGGTACTGGACCGTTCCCAGAGCAGCCATCCCAGACAAGGTCTTCCTCCAAGTGCCCACTCCCCTGTGCAGGGAGTTGTGGGTCTGTCTGTGGCCTGACAAGCTGCTTCCCTGCCTTTGCCATTGAGGAGGCCCACCCAGAGGAAGGTACTTCTGTCCAGCAGTGCAGAAGCCACCAGCATAAA
Source organism: Dugong dugon (assembly GCA_030035585.1). Lineage (NCBI taxonomy): Eukaryota > Metazoa > Chordata > Mammalia > Sirenia > Dugongidae > Dugong > Dugong dugon. Next base: position 23,961,073 of record CM057476.1, on the reverse strand, counting down.
AGCCATGGTGATGTGATTATATCTGTACTTTGGGACCCTAAATGCCAGGCTTATTCTATTTAAGTGTATCCTGTATTTTTATGCAGGTAACACCCGCCTTCAGTGGTTGTGTGCTCGCTGTGCCCTACCTCCCCACCCCCACCCTGCACCCTCACAAGCACTGCCATGCCAATCATCTTCCACGTGTTACTGTAAAAAAATTAGCATGACGTGCTTATGAAAATACCTCAAGGGAGGAGGGCATGGCTGGCGAACAAATGCAGAAGGCACGTATTATTTGCGTAAAAATACAAATTGATTATATTTTTGATCTGTACCTGGATTTGATTTCATTCCACAAATGTTTGAGTGCCTACTGTATGCCAGGCATTGTTCTTAGGTGTTAGGGAAACACTGGTGAGCAGAACTGACATGTTGCCTGTCTTCATGGGGCCAGATCTAGTGGGGTATACTGACCTACAAAACCCAAAATAGAACAAAACAAGAAAATGGATAAAATCATGACAGATTGTCGTAAGTGGCATGAGGGTGGAGGAGTGGGAAGATTCTCGTTAGCTGAGATACTCACTGGAGGTATCTCTGAGGAGGGGACGTTTGAGCTGAAATCTTTTACAAAAGTGGTTGGGTAAAGCAATCCGGGCAGTAAGAACAGCATGCTGGACAGAGCTTGAGGGACTGAAGAAACTGAAGGAAGACCAGGAAGCTGGAACATCATGAGGCACGTGGAGGGTGACCTGAGCGTAGGTACCAGGAAGGGGCTAAGAGCCAGATTGCGGGAGGCCTGTACCACCTTCCTAAATGGATTTCCTCCTCAGTGCAGTGGCAGCCCCCGCCCGAGGCTTTAAGCAGGAGGTACCCTGATGAGATTTAGTTCTCAGCAGGCTGCCCTGACTGCTTTGTGGAGATTGGATTGCAAGAGGCAAGAGCAGAAATGGGGAGAGCAGTTAGGCAATTATCTGGACTAAGGTTGTGGCAGTGGAGACAGAGAGAAGTAAATAGACTTGAGGAAGATGTTGGAGGTGGGCTCGACGGCACTCGGTAAGTGCTTTAGTGTAAATATACTTGCCAACCTTACGCCAGGCACTGGGCCTGCAGAGAGGAATAGAGCATGGTTCCCACTCCTGGGAGAACTGACTAACAGTCCGAGGAGTTGAGGTGCCCAAGTTCCGGCAGCAGAGTGATGTGGGTGCTGAAGAATCAACATCCGTGCAGCATGCTGTGGAGCTGAAGGAGCAAAAAGAGGGATTGATGGAAAAACTAGGGAGAAGGGTAGCCATTCTCTCCAACTGCAAAAGTGCAGCTAGTTTTCTAAATCAACAAGTTGTTTCTTTTCATTTTTTTTTTAGAATTACAAAATACATTTTATGAAAAATTTCAAACCCATAAAATTAAGGAGACTTGTATAATGACCTCCATTTTTATTCAGAGATTCAAGTTTTGCCATACTTGCTTTATCTATTCCTTTTTTACTTTTGGGAGCCCTAGTGGCATGGTGGTTAAGAGCTTGGCTCTAAACCGGAAGGTTGGTAGTTCGAATCCACCAGCTGCTCCTTGGAAACCCTATGGGGCAGTTCTACTCTGTCCTGTAGGGTCGCTATGATTCAGAATCGACTCGACAGCAATGAATTTGTTTTTTGTTTTTTTTACTTTTGTATTTTGCTGAAGTATTTTAAAGGAAATCCAGACAGGTAATTTTACTTTACACATTTCAATATGTATCTCTAGAAAAACAAGGACATTAAAGTAAAATTTAAGTTTTTAATCAAAGTAATGCATATATATGTTTATAGAAAGGAAAAGAGTATAGCTTATAATAAAAAAAAAAAGTGTTCCACTGTTCTACCCTTCCCTGGGGCAACAATTTTCAATCCTTTAGTGGTTTCCTCTGCTAGTCACCTCTGTATTTCTAAATAATATGCTTATACTGCTACTTCCTATTTTTAGTCCATTTCAAAATTATTTTTTGGCTTCCTCCTGTGGAAGATAAAGATTTTTGTTTTCTTACACTGTTCTCTTCCCTTTTCCCCACCCCGTCTCTCTCTATTTCTCTGTCTCTCCCTAGGTCTCTCTCTCTCTCTCTCTCTCTCTCACACACACACACACACACACACACACGCATACACACACACACTCATTCTTCCCCTCCCTATAGTCTTTCAGTATAGCTATATCACAATTTATGGCTGTCAGTATTCTCAGCCGGGCCATTCCGTATACTTGGGTTATGGTGTACTTTCTGATGTAAATTTTTCTTTTCTCTGGAGCTAATAGTCTCTCCCTCACCATTACTTTAGTTTGCTACATAACTGTCACGTTTTAGTCCCTTGATCAAAATGATAACACTCTTCTCAGTACCATTAAACCCACTGGATAATGATTCGAGTTTTGTTGTTTGTTTTCTTAGCTCTCCCGGAGCCCTCATCCTTCTGGTTCAGTCTGGAGTGGTTGCTCTCCAGGCTTGTGCAAAGCCAGCCATTCTGGGATTTCCCATCACCATCATCCTGGGAATTCCCTTTACCTCTCTTCTCAGTTGGACTGTCTATGCCTTGGATCCCATGTCTGCTTCTTCCTCGGTTTATTCCTGGGTTTTGTTGGAGCTGCCAAGAATTAAATTTTGTTTGGGTAGGACACCCTCTTATCTGCTTCCCCCTGTTGCTGCCATTTTAAAGTGCTGTCACAAATCTGCCTACGTGAGGGGCTGCAGTGTTGTGTTCTTTGCACGTGAAAGCATTAGCTGCCCTCTGGATGCCTGTTGGTGGTTCCACAGCAGGAGCAAGAAGGAACCGCCTATGCTCCCGTGCCGTTGCCAATAAATTCTGTGTGTGTGTGGTGTGTGTGTTGAGGATGTCTTTGGTGACTTGATAATCAATGACTATAAGAGCTTTTTATATATATATATATATATATATATATTTGATTGTACTTCAGGTGAAGGCTTACTGAACAAATAGTTTCTCATGAAACAGTAGTACACATGTTGTTTTATGACATTGGTTAACGACCCCACAACATATTAACCCTCTAAATTTGCAATCTTTTTTTTGGTGAAGATACACCGTTTCAAAAATTTTTACATACACAGTTCAGTGACATTGACTATGTATAAGAGCTTTTTTGAGTCTTTTTTAAGTTCGTGCTGCAGTTTGGTTAAATTCTGACCTCTTGTCCCTAGTCCCTCATTTAGCCAAGCGAGAACCAAGTGGCTTCCCAAAAACACACAGCACAGAGGCACAGGCACTGCAGCAGGCCTGCCTTCAGGCTCAAGGCTGCTTGTTCAGCCAGCAGTCTGTTATTGAGCACCTTTTGGGCATAGGCTTTGGGTGGGATGGAAGGGAACCATTGTGTAAAACTGTCCTTCTAGAAGTAGGTGCCTATCTTAGAGGGGACCTGAAGGAGCTGTGGTAAGCACCATGCAAGGCATTTGGGATCATGGTTGTTAGCTGCTGTCGAGTCGATTCTGGCTCATGGAATCACGGAATGAGAGCAACTGGCTGTATGGGTGCATTCAGGGAAACCTGCATGGTGTGGGTAATATTTAAGTTGGTCTCAAAGGACAGAGTATTCTAGACAAAGGCCCATAAACCCATTGCCATCGAGTTGATTCCGACTCATAGCAACCTGATAGGACAGAGTAGAACTGCCGCGCTGGGTTTCCAAGGAGCGGCTGGTGGATGCGAACTGCCAGCCTTTTGGTTACCAGCCAAATGCTTAACCACTGCACAACCAGGGCTCCCTAGACAAAGGCAGACAGTGCAAATGAACAGGACCGGTGTGGGTAAACTAAAGGAGAAGGCTTTCCTGTTGGTTGAGCACCTACTATGTTCCTGTGCGTGTGTACTTTATCTCACGTAATCCTTACAGAAAACCTTGGAGGCAGATGCTGTTGTCCATGTTTTACAGATGAGAAAATCGAAGTTTATAGAAATTGAGTTATCTGCCCAAGCGATGTCCCTGACGAATGAGCCTTAGACACAAGTCTGCCTGACCCCAAACTTCTCGTTCTTTCCATCCCAACACATCCCCTGGAACAAAATCAGGAGCCATTGAGTGAGAGGAACAACTTCATCATAATGTCAGACCTCTTGGTAAAGGACTAACTGGGCATGCTTTCTTCAAGAAGCAAGCAAGCGTGTTGAGCATCCCAAAGTTACTATTCTGCTAGCACAAGAACAAAGTTGTAACACCTGACTTACCTCCTGTTATATCCTTGCACTTTAATTATAGCTTTTTAATTATTTGCATCATGTTCTTCAGTGGATTCACCTAGGAGTTTGAGTTAGGCTTGTCTTCTCATTTCAGCCTGTCCTTCCCTTTCTGCAGGGTTCTCTGTCCAGTGGAGTCTTTTTAAAGTCTTGGACTCTTTTTAAATTGGGGGCCAGTATTTCTTAGAAAATAGCGGAAAGAACGATTTGATTGGGCCTTTATTTTGAAAAATGAAACTGAAAACAATAGTTTGTTTTTTAAATTTAACAAGTTAAATTCACCACAGCTTTGTGCTGATTTCTGAGAATAAACAAAGAGTGAATCCCGTGTGGGCAGTGGTGGGATATTTTCGGCAAAATTGTATGAGAGAATATGGATGTGATATCCTTTATGTTTGACTCCAGCAGCATTGGAGGACTCTGTGACTTTCTCAAGGTCCCTTCTTCATTCTTTGGTCATTCTGTGTGGAAGCTCCCATATGGCTTTCTTCTTCTTTAGTCCTTAAAAAGATTGTTTGCCATTGGCTTTGAGTGGAATCCAGTCATTGGCTAATATAACTTTCATGGGCTCCATTAAATTCTGCATCTGTTGCCAACTCGCAGGTCTGCTTAGCAACTGATTTGCATGGTCTGGTCACTGTATCATCTTATATCCTCACAATTAGCAAGAGGTCGAGGTAAGAATTAAACAGGATAAAATGCATACACACAGGAACATAGTAGGTGCTCAGTCAGTGAGAAAGCCTTCTCCTTCACTTTCCCCAGACTAGTCATGTTCATTGCACTGTATGCCGCTGCCTAGAATCCACTGTCCTTTAAGACAGCCCAGTTCACTAATGAATATGTAGTGTCATGATTACTTCTGCATTCCTGAGCTCATAACTTGGAGCCTTTGGAAAGAGAACCCCCGGGGTGTAAATGGTTGTAAGCCTGGGGTGGCAGGCATTTCAGGAAGCTGATGCTGTTGTCAGGGTTCGAGTTGCCCGAGTCCTGAACCCCAGCAGAAGCAAAGGGATTAAAGAGGCCGGGTTACACTTGAGAGATGATCAGAGATGAGATTGACAGGACCAGTAGTTTGGGCCCCTGGAGGTGTAAGCTGGAATAAGAAGCTCAGGAGAGAAGCAGGTTGGGTGGAGCTGGGAAGGTGGTGGAGATAGTGAGAGAAGTTTTTGACACTCTGAGATGTGATTTTGATGGCCTCTTTACCCTCCATGGCAAAACAAACAACTCGTGCCAACCAATTGCACCCCTTGGCACTTTAGAAAAATTCCTTTGGTTTTTGAAAGCTTTGATCCCTGTTCAGATGTCAACACTGTGGACAGGGCTGACATTTTCAGCTGCTAACAGTCACCCTAGTGTGAGGGGAAGACTTGTTAGGGGAGCTCGTAGGAAAGTGGGAGGGGTGCCTGCTGAATGGGCAGAGGGAGCCCTGCGGCTGCAAGTGCCGCCCAGGGCGCCAGCCTGGCAGAGCCGAGGGCCTGGGCCCGTGGGTGTGTTTGAGGCTCACATAGTTCAGATTTCTGTGTGCCTCAGGAAGCGCCCTCAACATGCCTCTCCTTGGCCATGAGTCCTGCTTCTCCCTGGTGGGAGCCTGCAGCCGCTCAGGCTCACTTCCTCCTCGCTGTTGGCTCCTATTTCCGACCCTCTCCTCTTCCTCTCCCTCTCCACATCCCACCTGCCCTCCCAGCCTCACCTTCCCGCTACCTGCCCTCGACTGTCCCTCCATCTCGTCCTGTTTTTTTCCTTTACTCTTTCCGTCAAAGGTGTTTGGCATTTGAGGACATTTAGTTTTGTCTTATGTCATAGTTAGTTGAGGGGTATTCTCTCATGTGTGTTCACGGGTTCTCCTAACTCAATGTTTCTCAAAGTGTGTTCCATGAAATAATGTCATCATATTAAATGCAAAATGGGCTTGTAATTAAGATAGTAGGAAGTGTTTAATTAAGAGAGTAGGAGGAAATACTGGTTGTAGCAAAGGACCATTCAAAAAGAAACCATTAAAAAAAAAAAAAAAAGAAAAACCTGTAGGTCTGTGCAGACCTTTAACTTCCAAATATAAATCCTGAATCCCTATGAAGTATTTTTCAACATTGTGTACTCGTCCAAGGACCCAGTGTTTCATCTCGCAGGGCTAGTATTCTGCAGGACACAGTTTTCAGAAGAGCTGCTGTAATGTGGAGCCCATATTGGCTAAGGGCAGCACTAAGCCTGTTGTAAGTAATTTCTGAGTAACCGCTTAGTAAAGTTTTTTTTTTTTTAATGTCTTTTTTTGTGGTAAAATTCACATAACATAGAATTGATCAGTTGAATCATTTTGAAGTGTATAATTCAGTGGCATTTAGTACATTCACAGTGTTGTGCAACCGTCATCTCAGTCTAGTTCCAGAACATTTTCATCACCCCAAAAGGAGACCCCGTGGCCATGAAGCAGTCACTCACCATTCCCCCCTCCCTCCAGCTCTTGGTAACCACTAATCTGCTTCCTGTGTCTGGATTTGACTATTCTGGATACTTCCTATAAATGGGATCATATAATATGTGGCCTTTTGTGTCTGGCTTCTTCAGTTAAGTTTTGATATAGATGCAAGGTCTTAGACCTGAGCAATACCTGTGCTCCCCCAACACAGCTCTTCATCATTGACCAAACCCAATACATGTGTAAGTACCAAAAAGCAGCTGTCCATCTGGAAGCCAAATCGCATGACTGGGTTAAAAAATATCATGGAATACTGTAGAAAAGGGTCAATAGTGTGGTTGCCATTGAAATGACTTGGGATTTCAGAAGCTGACTTGAACCGCACTGGTTTGAGCTGGCCTCTGAACCCTTTTCTGGAGGTCAAGGTGACTGAGCTTGACTTACCATCCTTACTCATTCTCTCTCCAGCTGGAGGTCTTGGCATTTTAGGTTGCTCATCATTGAAGAACCATAGTCTGTCCCAGAGAGGGCTAAGTCCTCAAAGAATTTTATCTGTTCCCCAGTAACCAAGGATAGTCTCTAAACAGCCTTTTAATTATGTTGGTGATTCTGCAGTATTGCTAGTGGGCTCTTCGTAAAATCCTGAACGTCTTTCTAAGTTCTTTAACGTAAGTTGAAGTAGGTGTGTCATTAAGCTTTGGAAACCAAACGGTCTTAGACACTAATCTGGTTAGTCTCATCTATAACTGGCACTTAATGTTAGATTTATGGTATTTCACAGCTATTTAGATTGGTGTTTATACGGGAGCTGTGCTGTTTTTCTTTCCCAACATTCGTCAGGGTGGTGTCCACCTTGGGTGACCACTGCTTACAAAGCAGTGAGACAGTATCCATAAAATATATTTATAGTGGCTCTATTGTTTTCTCCTAGCACTCAGCTCATTGTGCTGAAATAGCATTCTGCATGAGTTGAAAAACTGCCCCCCTCTTTAATTTTAAGTTTTGAGGCTAGTTTTGGCTATTAAATTTGAGAAATGCAAAAAATGAATCAGGCAAATCTGCAGACTGTGTATTGAAGTTTTTCCATTTTATTTCCTAGATGCACCCACTGGGCCTGTGTAATAACAATGATGAAGAGGACTTGTATGAATATGGCTGGGTAGGAGTGGTGAAGCTGGAACAGCCAGAATTGGACCCAAAACCATGCCTCACTGTATTGGGCAAGGTAAGCACCAGTGCCGCCCCATACTCCCCCCAACCCCACACACAGTTGCTCTGATTCTGATTGGTGTTCTCTACTCTTTCATTTTCTCTGTTCCTCAAATACTTGGTTATGGAGAAGAGCTGTAATGGCACAGTGTTGTTTCTTTAGCTGAAGTCCTGGGTTGAGGACTAAGGCATACCTTTTGGTCGCCCAGCATAGTGCTTACACACTCAGGCTGTGTAGGACACTGGTGGCCTCAGAGTTGGCTCCACCACTTGTCCACTGAATGGCCTAGGGCAAGTTACTTGCCCTCGATTAGTCTCAGTTTCTTTTCCTCTGTGAAATGGATTGATAATAGAGATTCATAAATCCCTTATCAGACACCTTGGGGCCAGATATTTCAGAATTCAGAGATTTGGGGATTTTAGAAGTTATCATGTGCATATACTTTATATTAAGTAACCCTCAGGGGATCTGGAGCAGCAGTCAGTTATCAAACACATTCCTATTTGTGTAGCAGAACACATGGATATTCACATTAAGTAAGATAACTAAAATCTAAATAACATAGTGCTAGCTCAGGTCAGCTTTGCCTCCAGATGAGTTCAGATTCATTTAGTTTTGCTGCCAAATGTATTATGGAAAACTTTCTGGGTTTTAGAGCATTTCTGGTTTTGAAATAGCAGATAGGAATTATCGCTCTGTATTAGAACTCAACCTATAGCATGGTTAGGAGGATGGGATGAGGTACAAAGGCCTAGCATATAGTAAACTCTCAAAAAAATGTTTATTGCTGTTGGCTGTATTGTCAGCCCATTTAGAAATACTAAAAAGACATATTAGCCAAGAAGGTCAGCATTACCTTTGACTGCAGTATAACATAGAAATACGTTTACTTTGGAAGGCCATTTGTCAAGGATCTTAAAATGTGATAGGTAACAATCTGTTTTACCCTGGATTATTTTGTTCAAGGGAAAGATTCAGAGAAAGTTATTAGAATCTTGGTTAGAGAAAAGGTGGTATCTCCTTAGTGTTATTGCCTGGATACTTTTTTATGTTCTCAAAAGATGCTGTTCTAGGCACCGTGGGGAGATGTTCGGGGGGTGGGGTGGGGGGACAGTCCTAGTTCCTGACCTCTTGGAGCTTGCAGTCTGTTGGCAATTCCAGCCAAGAGAAGAAGTCGTTTTGCTCCAGGTTGCTAGATTTGAAAATGTCCCGATCATGGTTCCTGAAAGACCTTTTGCCCAGGAGACCTGCACAGGTCTACTCAGTTTGTGATTTTTGTGTCCTACTTGGTTGTCTTCTAAGTAGCTTTAGAGCATGTGTCAAGTTCTCCTGCCCTTTGATTGGGGATAAACAGAGGAGTTATTATTACCTGTTTGGTTTACAGTTCAAGAAGCTGAATCAAGATGTTTTAGGTGGCCCAGGCCCTTATTTAAATAACTTCATCATTGAAATAGTTGGCCAGAGCTGCTTAGTGATGGTAGGAGAGCAGCAACCCCCATGAGAATATTTTAATATTTTCCTGGAAGAAATGCCAGCTACACCCAAAGGTTAGAAATAGAGCTTTCCTTGTAGGTATTATGCTCCTAATATAATATTTTCTCCTGTACTTAATCTGTGCGGGGCTCACCTCCTTGGCTAAAGTTGCTTTGCCCTAGTCTGGTGGGGCTCCGTCTTTGTGTCTGTTGTGTCTGTAAATGGGTTGGCAGAGGACTCACAGGGGGTCATCCCGTTGTTCTTTCATGGTTTAGTGGTGGAGGGACTTGTTGAAGTCACTCACAGAACCCAATCATTTCCTCCTCCGTCTGGAACAACCATCTGTTGGTTTTACTTGGAGAGTTTCGTATGGTTTGGCCTGCTGGCCTGTGAAGCCAGGGGGAATAAAAACTCTAGACATATATTGAATCATTAAGTACCTCTTAGGTTTATTCATTCAGCAAATATTTATTGAATGTGGAGGCCCAGAGGCTAAGCGTGTGGTTTTCCCTGCTTGCAAGCAGCAGCCCACCATGTTTCTGTTTGTAAAGGCTGTGTGGTGGCAAGGCGGCTGAGTTTACATCTGAATAAAATCATTAGCAAAAAAAAGCTTAGGCCAGACAAAACAAGACAGTTTCACTTTTGTTTAAAACCTGGAAAGTGCAGGAGGTGCTATGAGTCAGGTGTCTCGCTCATCTTTTTAAAGCGTGGTTGTTCTCAGCTTCAGTTTTATTAACTTTACTAACTGTATATTCTCTTTTCTGGTTCCCCAAGGGCAGTGACAAGAGACAAGGGTAAAGACACGGTGCTCCTCGTGGGCAGTGTGACCCCCTGCAGACGGTGTGGTTTTCTGATCCATTTCTTTGCTCTTGGAGGCTCTGGCAAGAAGAGGTGGGCAATAGAAAGAGCCATCAACAGCAAAGGAAAAAAACTACAGCCAAGTAGTCCATGTGGGGGCGGGAGGAACTCCGCCGTGTCAGCGTTGAGACTTGTTGAAAACCATAGAAGGGAGGACTCTGTCAGCCACAGCTGTGTCAGGCCTTTGGAAAAGCCTGTGGGAGAATGGGGGAGGGCTAGACCCAGCACACACAGCAGGCTCCTTCAGGGATTCCTCTCCCTCAGTCCCACCCTCCCACAGAAAATGCCATGGGGCAAAACCTTGGAACAAGAGAGGAATGTCCTAAATTAAAAAAAAAAAAAAAAAAAGATGCCTCTCCAGGAGTTCAGATAAAGTTTTCATTTTAAAAGCAAAAGACATAAACTCATCACCTTGGTTTATTACTGAGCACTTTTGAACTCCTTAGAAAAGAACACTATAAACTCATGAGAAAAAAATGATTTATGATCCCCTCCTTATAATGTTTCGGATTCTGTAGGAGGCGGTGCCAACAGTAGGATCAGCTAGAGAGGCAGAGTTAGGGTGCGGGTGAGTCGCCCACAGGGAAGTGGCAGCCAGGGCACCAGACCAGACCCTGCCTCAGACCGAGCGTTGGCAAATCTCTTTGGCTTTCTGGGTCTCTGTTTCCTCAGATGCTGTGAGGAGGCTGTTCCGGATTCCTTGTTCTTCTAATATTTTGAGCTTCTGTATCATATTTAAAATGTTTTCTTGGTATTCTAGCTTGGGAAGATTCTAGTTGCAACATTAAAGATAAATTCTATTACCAGTAATAGCCAAAGTCCTAGTACATTAAAATATAAAAAAATTGACATTACTGAGCAGCTGTCTCTTGAAAGTAAGAGTCTTATGCCATCTGCAAAGTGGAGGCATTTTAACCTTTCATTTCAGTCAATGTTTATTAAGCGTCTTTTTTTTTTTTGAACATTTTATTGTGTTTTATGTGAAAATTTACATATCAAATTAGTCTCCCATTCAACAATGCATACACAAATTGTTCTGAGACATTGGTTGCTGTCCCCGCAATGTGTCAGCACTATCCCCATTTCCACTCTTCCTTCCCTGTTTCCATCCCTCCAGTTTCTCTACCTCTCCTTGCCTTCTCTCATCTTTGTTTTTGGGCAAATGTTGCCCATTTGGTCTTGTATATTTGGTCATGGGTGTTGTTTATTTCATAGGCCAGTCTATTATTTGATTGAAAGGTGACCTACGGAAGTGGCTTCAGTTCCTGGTTAAAAGTGTATCTAAACGGCAGTAGTCTCAGGGGTTCCTCTAGTCTCTATCAGTCCAGTAAGACTGGTCTTTTTTATGAATTTGAGTTTTGTTCTACATTTTTCTCCCATTCTAACCAGGACCTTCTATTGTGTCCCTGGTCAGAGTGGTTGATAGTGGTAGCTGGGCACCATCTATTTCTTCTCGTCTCAGGCTAGAGGAGGCTGTGGTTTTTGTGGGCCATTAGTCCTATGGACTAATCGCTTCCTTGAGTCTTTGGTTTCCTTCACTATCCTTTGCTTCAGATGGGAAGAGACCATGAGGTATATCTTAGATGGCCACTTGCAAGCTTTTAAGACCTCACCAAACTAGGATGTAGAACATTATCTTTACGAACTATGTTATGCCAATTGACCTAGATGTCCCTTGAGACTATGATCTTATTAAGCATCTTGTGGTGCTGGTAAGAGATTTGACAGTTGGCTTTAGTGGCTTCATCTATGGCCTGTCAACTATGTCAACCTGTCAACCTGTCAAATCTCACAACACTGGGTATCCAAGATGTGCTGGAATTTCTAACAAAGCCCACCTGGCACCGATTCCACAACTTAAGGCAGAGTTAAATACTCTACATCAAGCAGCAAGGAGCCCTGGTGTTTCAGTGGTTAAGCTCTCAGCTGCTAACCGAAAGGTTCAGTGGTTCAAACCCACCCAGTGATTTTGTGGGAGAAAGACCTGGAGATCTGCTTCCATAAAGATTACAGCCAAGAAAACCCTATGGGGAAGTTCTACTCTGTAACACATGGGGTCGCCATGAGTTGGAGTCAACTCAATGGCAAAACAACAATACTCAGCAGCACCGCAGAAGAAAGGCCTGGCAGTCTGCTTCCGTGAAGATTATAGCCAAGAAAACCCTATGGAGCAGTTCTATTCTGTCACATATGGTGGTTTTTGGTTTTTGTTTTTTACACCTGCCACACCACTGGCTGCCACTGGAGTGGATTTCTGTGGGAGCTTTGAAAGACGGGATGGTCAGGAGGTGTGAACTCGACTCTTTCCAGCACTTAAAAGGGCACTGGGGAGTTGTTAATAAAAAGTCAAGGAAGGAAAGGAGCTGCAGGTCAGAGAGACCCAGCCTTGGCTGAGCGGCCTTGGAAAAGCAATGTCAGTTCTTAGTTCCTTACTTTCCTCGTTTGTGAAATGGGGCTGATGCTGCCTTTGTCGTTGATGTGGGGGTTCCATGAGATGTTTGTGGAGCACTTAACACAGACCCTGCTCATAACAAATGCCTGATGAGAGTGGAAACGCAGCTGTCATGTGTCAGGTGCTCACTGAGTGCTTGGTGTAGTGCTAAGAGCTTTATATGCAATGTCTCCTCTACTGTCAGAAAGCTCTGAAGTCTCGTCCAGCATCCCCATGTTTTCCGTGAGGAAATCAAGTCCCAGAGAGGCTCTGTATATAACCTAGGATTGAACAGCTGACAAGTAGCTGAGCTGAGACTTGAGATAAGACTGCTGTACTGCCTCATAAATGTTTACTTTCTTCTCCTTCCCTCTGTGACTTTGCCAGTTTTTCCTAGATAAAAATTGGGTGCTTTTCAGTAGTCACTGGTTTGGTTAACATTGTTTGAGTTCCGCACAATAGAAACCCAGCTCCAGCTATGTTGAAAAGAAAGGGGAATTTGCTCTGAGGATCCTGGGCTGTGTCACGGAACCCATGACAGGAGAGCTGTTGCTTTCCTAGAACAGCTGGGTTCCGGGGCTAGGATGTAGCAGACCCCTTGCTCCCCGTCCTCTCTGTCTGTGCCTCTGCTTCATTCACCTTACTGTCTCTCCTCCCACTGAGTGGGAGACACAGTCCCCATTAGCCTTGGGCCTGACACTCCCTTAGTTTCAAGTTTAAAAGATTCCAAAAGGGACTTACTGGCCCATTTGGGGTCAGGTGCTCACCATTAGGCTAGTCAGCTGTGATCTGGGCCTGGGAACACACTGGAACTTGGCTTTTCCTGCCCTGCCATGGGTGGGGAGTGGGAGGAAGATGTGTTTTCCAGAAGAAAGCTGGTGGGGGGCAGTGCTCGGCTCAGCAGCTCCCTGCAGTCACCAAAGTCTCAGTTTATCCTGAGTCATTCAGAGATGGCCCAATCAGAAAGGACTCATCTGGTTTATGTGTACCCAAGAAAAATCAAATCCTCTTGCCTTGAGTTGAGAGCCAAGTCCTGGAGAAGCAAGACCATGTGAGCTGGAGAGGTCAGGACAGGTTTTACAGAGAGGAGCTGTGTGAGACGGGTTCAGGGAGAGCATGGGGCAGGGTGAGGTTGGGAATAATCACCAGGAACAAGGCAGAATAAACGGAGCAGGAAGTTCTTCAGTGGGAGCTGATAGTGGCTGGGGACTTAAGAAGCTTTCATTAAGACTAAGGAGTTTGGTCTTTATTCCCTAGGTGACAGGGAGCCACTGAAGGTTTCTGGTGAAGGGGCCAGTGTCATGGGGCCCGATCTTCAGGATTGTTCATTTGGCTGTGGTGGCTAGGCTGCTTGGGGAGATCAGGTTACTCTTTGCTGCTGGATGTTTATAGAAACTAAATGGGCCCAGACATCAATTCTTTGAAAGGCTTTGATGAGGCTTAAGCAGGTGAAATTGCTGAGGACACTTCCATGTTTGCCCTCAGAGTTCCCCATTCTCCTCATCTGCCCTTTCTCCATTTAGGCAAATGTGAAATGTGGAGGCAGCACGGCCAACAGAGTGGCCAGGTGGAGAACTACTGCACTGAGAGAAAACTATTGCCAGAGTGCTCATGTGTAACCCAGGGATGGAGAGGGTGATGGAGAGGGTGACAGAGAGCTGAACCCGCATGTTCCCTCCACCAACCCACATCCAGCCCTCAGAGTGTCTTGATAACTTACTCCTTCCCAAAGACTGAGTAAAGACCCCGATAACCAAAATGACCTTAAGATAGAAAGCGGAGCGGCTGAGTTCGAACAGTTGACCTTTCAGTTAGCAGCCAAGCAGTTAAACACTGTGCCACAGGGCTCCTTAGGAAACAGTAAGCCCATTACGGAAACCCATTGCCGTCAAGTAAATTCCGACTCATAGCGAACCTATAGGGCAGAGTAGAACTGCCCCATAGGGTTTCCAAGGAGTGCCTGGTGGATTTGAACTGCTGACCTTTTGGTTAGCAGCTGTAGCTCTTAACTACTACACCACCAGGGTTTCCAAAAACAGTCAAAGGAAGTTTTAATCTTTTGGGATGGTTGCAGGGGCAGGGCAGGGGTGGGTGTGTTAATGGTGAAGACTTGGGTTTAGACATCAAATTAGCTTAGGTTTAAACCCCAGTTCCAACCCTCTTAAGCTGTGTGACCTCCAGCAGTCACTCAACCCTTCTGCATCTGTTTCACCTCCTTAAACGGGAACACTACCAAGTCCTTGCCAGGATTATTAAAGGAGAAGATGGTGTATGTCAGGGTTGAGCATTGTTCCTGACACAGCTGAAAATACTCAGTAAAGCAGCAACTCTTCTTGTCCATCCTCCCTCTTGCTCTTATTATTCTTCAGTTTCTTTTAGCACTCGAAGTGCATTACTTAAATGGTTTCCCAATACGTGGAGACTCTGATGGCAGTGGGGATGGAAAAGGCCGCATTTTATTCCTGAAGTGATAGATAGTCCCGTTGTGAATGGATGTCTGATTCTCTTGAGTCTAGTGAAAACAAAGTGCTAGTGATTGGAATAAAACCAGTGGGTTGCTGTTTTCCACTTTTAATAACAAATATCCAAACAGTGAATTTGAAGAACTTAAGACGGTTTTAATATCTTTGAGACCTGCACTGGGACAGAACTTTCAGCCGTGACTTTTTGGAACCTTGAAGCAGGACCTTGTGAGAGCTTGAGTAAAGCTGCAGAGGGGTTTACAAGCCATGTAGGTAGGGAGGCTTGTCCTGCAGCATCCCATTCCCTTTTGAGCTTTCAGTCACAGGTGTGTATTTCCTGGGGCTACCTAAGTGCCCCAGGGCTTAGGCCAAGCCCAGCTTTGCACTCTTGAGTGTGAGAGTCCCACCTGACAGGGATGGTGGGACTGAAGTCCTTGGGTGTGATTTGCTGTGAGGAAGGGGAGAAGGCAGCTGGCTGTACCAGGGTCTCGGACAGCTGCACCACTTCACAGGCACTGACCTCATCAGGCTTCCTCCAGTCAGTGAAAAAAGGACATGTTTGTCACATACTTGAGCAGCAGGCACTGTGACTACAGCTCATTGGCATGATATCCTTGGTAGCACCTGTGCACCTGTTTGGGACACTTACCTGTATCATACCTTTCTAAGGCATGTTGTTTGGGTCCTCTTATTTCAGTGATTCTCGACTGGGGGTGATTTTGCCCCCCAGGGAATGTTTAGCAATGCCTGGAGATATTTTTGGTCTCCAGACAAAAATGTCAAGGGGTGGGAGGGTTGTCACTGGCATGTACTAGGAACGGCCAGGGATGCTGCTCAATCCTACAGGCACGGGGCAGCCCCACCACAAAGAATGATCCAGCCCTAAATATCACTCATGCTGAGATGGAGAAACCTCTCGTATCATGAAGTACAAGTTTTCTCTCCCTAAGAAGACTTGAAATGCCTCTTCTTCCTCCCTCATTCTCTTCTCTGCCCCACTGCGCTCCAGCATAATGGAGGGTTCATGGTAGCCTTTGTGGTATATACTGTTAAAGTGAATGGTGAGGTTAACAATCTGATACTGCCTACCCAGCTAAGAAACAGTGTTAAAGCACATTCATGTTTCCATGTGAGGACTGGAAAGAGCCTGGGCTTTGAAGCCTTCCAGCCTAGGTGCAAATGATAGTTCTTCTACCCAAGTAATAGCTGGGTAACTTTGGGCTTGTTAACGTCACTTTGTCTCCATTTGTCCATTTCCCCCTCTGTAAAGGTAAATGTGAGAATTAAAAATACAGTGTATGTCAAGTTCTTGACATGTGAGTACTCGACAAATATCAATTTCCTCTCCTCTGTAAATGTACTCTTAGCAAGCAAATGAAAGCCCTTTTTAAAAGGTGAGCTGAGGTGGGTTTCTGGTTGGGGAGGAAGTTTGGAAGGTTCTTCAGATTTATTTTAAGGAGTGCTTGGGTAAATACCTTCCATATTTGGTTAAAAAGGAAAGCAAGAAAGGAACTTCGTAAAATAAATCAGATCAGGAGGAAAAGATTGGCATGATATGACAGGAAAAACTCAGGGACTACTGCTTTTCTCCTAAGCGCACAGATGTGATTTGAAATTTCCAAGCTTTTAGTTTGATGCTTTTCTTCTACACCTAAATCTTCCGGGAACCTTTTGGTTAAAAGGCTATGTTAAGCCCAATGCTTTTTTAAAAAAGTAGATCAGAGACTTTTTCAGCCAAAAAAGGCTAACTGAAACCATTATTTGAAATCCATTGGGAGGCTTAGGGGAGTTTTGAAGATAGAATGAATAGAACAAATAGTGTGTCTGCCAGCCTGAAGACACAGGCAGCTGGCTGCCTCCTGGGACTGGGGAAAGCCTGGCCCGTGACATACCTCCCTGCCACTGTCCCTACCGACTGAACCAGGCTCTCAATGGAAACAAGGATCACAAATGAGGCTGTCATGGGAAACTAGAGATGGTATGACAGGCCAGCAGAAAAGCGCATCATAAATAGCTAATGTCCTTGCCTACTCTTTTTTTTTTTTAATCAACATTTTAAAAAATAATTTATTTTTGTTATTGTTGTTGAAAATACACACAGCAGAACATACACCAATCCAACAACTTCTACATGTACAATTCAGTGACATCAGTTACATTCTTCAAGGTGTGCAACCATTTTCACCCTCCTTTTCCAAGTTGTTCCTCCCTCATTAACATAAACTCGTGGCCCCCCTAAGCTTCCTGTCTAGTCTTTGGAGTTGCCGTTGTCAGTATGAAACATACTAATATGTAAAGTAGCAGTCCTGGGGAGGTTGACCAGAAACATAGATTCACAGGTCCAGAAGCGGGAGGAATGGAAACACCCAAGAGCTCGTGGTCTGCTAGCCTGGATCACAGGACATTCTCAGACTCCAGATAAATGCAGTTGCTTCTCTTTTTCTGCCTTTTGTGTTGGTTTCCTTTCCAAAAAGCACTATATATTATTTGATAAAAGGTACAGGGGAACATTCTGCTTTGTTAGTCTTGTTTTTCTAAATCAAATGTTGGGCTATGTGATCTAACGCATTGTGTGCTGTGTCTTAATTTTGAGGCAGTGTGAACTTTTAACTTCGGAATCGTTTTTGTAGGTTATACAAGTAGTAAGAGAGTTTCTACACATCCCAGTTGTCCTAAGCATTGTTGAATAAAATGGAATTCTAGGCAGCCTAGAAAACGTGGGCTGTTTCTTGTTATGTATGGTGGTACTTGGCTTTACTATCTATCACACATTAACCTGTAGATACAGATGTTCACCAATGTATCAGTGCTTAAATGTGCCTCAGAGAAAAGAATGTGGAACATACAAGGAATGTTTATTACCTTGGCTTGATTTTTAGAAATTGAATTTTAAAATTTTTAGCTTACAAAAGCTTTCTTTTTTATCTATACATGGTAGATTGATTTTTATATCAGTTATTTTATTAGTGTTTTTCTTTTGTAAAAAAGTTTCAGTTGGTAGAATCTTTTATAACCCCTTATGTTAATGGTATACCCAGAATTTATAGCATTGCCTTATTTTACTTTTTTTTTTGTAACTATGAGAAATTTTCTGGTCCTTAGTTTTGTTTTTAGTGTGTAAACATCATAACAATTTTTTTTACCATCACTGTTGTATCCCCAGTGCCAAGAACTGTGCCTAGCGCATATAGCAAGTACTCAGTAAATGGTCATTGCATAAAACAATTAATTATGGAGATTTCAAAAACAGAAGCGGGGTGGGGGGTGGGGCCTTAATTCAACTCGCTTAACACAATCAATCTGGTTTATTCCCTTTGAATCTTCTTCCCTGAGCCTGCTTTTTAATGTAATTATCATGAAGGGATAATGCCTATTCTGCCTTTTTTAAATTTAATAATATATGCTAGTCATTTTACCGTTTTGCTGTTATTTTCATAACCTATAATTTTAATGGCTGCATAACATGACAAGAGAGCTGACCATTTTCCCAGGGTTCCCAAATTAGATAGCTTCTGTTTTATTTTTAAAACCCTTACAAGTAAGCCAAACTGAAAAACCTTTCTTTGTGTAAGATAGGTTTGGATTGTTTTTTAATTACTAGTTCCTTCGGGTGATATTCATGAGGAGATTATAGATCAAAGAATATGAATGATTTTTTATGAGTCTTCATGTAAACCGTTGCAAATTGCTTTTCAGTAGAGTTCTCTCAGTTTACCCTGCCTTTAGTGAAGTAAGATTGAACCATTTTTCACAGAAATAATGCTAGCATTGCCTATTATCATTAACACATTTCTTTTGCTAATTTTAAAGGAAAAAATAGTACTTCATTGTTGTCATGTGTATTTCTTTGATTATTCGAAAACATGAAACTCCAAGCATTTTTCGTATACTAACCAAATTTCATTTGCAAATTGTCTATTCTGGTCCCTTGCTCATTTGTCTATTAAAAACAAAAAACAAAAAACTATTTGCTGTCATGTTGATTCCAACTGATGGTGACCTCTTGTGTATCAGAGTAGAACTGTGCCCCATAGGGTTTTCACTGGCCAATTTTTCAGAAGTAGATCGCCAGGCCTTTTTTCCAAGGCACCTCTAGGTGGACTCAAACCTTCAACTTTTCAGTTAGCAGAGCACGTAACCAGTTTATGCCATCCAGGGGCTCCCATTTGTTTATGGGTGAGTTTTAATGTAGATTTTTTTTATGGTAATATCCTTTGGAATGTTTTTTGAATGGTCCTTTTATTCACTTATATTTTGTTTATTTAGCTTTCTTGATGAGCAGAAGTTTTAAATTTTTACAGAGACATCATTTGTTCATGATTTTGTCTGTGTTTCTAAGCTTAATTTTTCTACCTTCCCATAAACTTAAGTCATTTTTGCCTTTTCTACTTTTTCTATGATTGCTGTCTTTTTTAAAATAATTGGTTGTTGTTGAGAATATACGCAGCAAAACATACACCAATTCAACAATTTCTAGGTGTACAATTCAGTGACATAGATTACATTCTTTCGGTTGTGCATCCATTCTCACCCTGCTTTTCTGAGTTGTTCCTCCCTCATTAACATAAACTCACTGCCTGCTAAGTTTCCTGTCTCAAGGCCGACATTTTTTACTAATTAAGCTAAAACTATCGTTTGGTTTTACAAAGAGTTTAGTGAATATTTTTGGTTTAAGGTTTAAAGATTATCTCAGGGCAATAGTTTCAGGGGTTAATCTATACCCTCCATGGCTCCAGAAAGTCTGGATTTCATAATTTGAAATTTTGTTCTGTGTTTTCCCCCTTTTGATCAGGATTCTTCTATAGAATCTTTGATCAAAATGTTCAGTAATGGTAGCCAGACACCATCCAGATCTGGTCTCATGGCAAAGGAGATGGGTTGTTCATGGAGGCAGTTAGCCACACGTTTCATATCCTCCTTCTGCTTCTGACTCTCCTTCTTCCTCTGTTGCTCCAGGCAAACAGAGACCAATTGTTGTGTCTTGGATGGCTGCTGGCAAGCATTTAAAACCCCAGGCACTGTGAAATGAGCTAGGAGGTAGAACAGAAGCACTAAACACATTATTAGGCTGAGTAACTTGAATGTCCCATGAAACAATGGTCCTAAACCTCCAAATGATGTTTTTCTTTTAATATATTAAATCTTTCAATCCTTCAGAATTTATTTTGATGTGTAACATCAGGAGTGGCTAGTAGAGTTACCCCAACACCCTATAAGTCCTTTCTGGCATTTTATATACCTCTCTACTTTTAAAAAATAATATATTATTTTTCTATAGTAGGATCATACCCTGAGCTATCTACTGTCATATAAATTCTGTAACCCTTTCTGGGCCAACATCATACTGTTTTAATTTTTGTTGCTTTAGGACGTATTTGCAGAGCTAAGCAAAATGTGCTTGTAAATACATTTAGAAGAATTCATCTGTAAATCAGCAAAACTACTGCCTATTTGTGCTGTTCTTTTGACCAGCAAATCTTGGTTAATACTTATACTCCCCTACCCGGTACATCATATCCCTGCTCCAACTCTGTCAGCATTGGGAGTTGCTTTCAGAATCTGTGTTTATTATCATAATTGCCATATTCAGGTTTCACTCCACTCCAGCATATGGTTGCCCAAGACTGTTTCATCACCAAAACTTTTCTACCCATTTCTGTTCTGGAAAAATGTTTTTTTAGAGAGTTGGACTCTATACACAAATAGAACAGAAAGGACTGGTCAGCTTCTCATTCCCATGTGAAGGCTTTTTTTATTTAATATACAATTCAGTGGTTTTTAGTATATTCACAGAGTTGTACATTAGTCACCACAATTCTAGAACATTTTCATCACCCCAAAAAGAAATCCTATGCCCTTTAGCAGTCACTTCTTTCTTCTCCTCAAACCCTGCCCCCTCATCCCTTGTTGTTAGGTGCCATCGAGTCAGTTCTGACTCATGGCAACCCGGTGTGTGACGGAATGAAACACTGCCTGGTCCTGCGCCATCCTCACAGTCATTGTTATGCTTGAGTCCATTGTTGCAGCCACTGTGTCAATCCATCTTGTTGAGGGTCTTCCTCTTTTTTGCTGACCCTCTACTTTACCAAGCATGATGTCCTTCTCCAGGAACTGGTTGGTCCCTCCTAGTAACATGTCCAGAGTATGTGAGATGATGTTTCACCATCCTTGCTTCTAAGCATTCTGGCCGTACTTCTTCCAAGACAGATTTGTTCATTCTTCTAAATGGAACCATACAATATGTGGTCTTTTTGACTGGCTTCTTTCCCTTAGCATAATGTTTTCATGGTTTTACCATGTTGTAGCATGTGTCAGTACTTCATTTTTTTTTATTGCCAAATAATAATATTCTTTTGTATGGATATGATATATTTTGTTAATCAGTTGATAGACATTTGGGTTGTTTCTATTCTTTGTCTATTGTGAATAATACTGCCATGAATATTCGTGTATACATTTTTGTATGAATATGTTTTCATTTCTCTTGGGTATATACTTAGGAGTGGAATTGTTGGGTCGTTATGTCAACTCTGTGTTTATCCTTTTGAGGAATTGCCAGCCTGTTTTCCACAGTGCTGCATGCACCATTTTACATTCTCACCAGCAGTGTGTGAGGGCTCCGACTTCTCCACATAACTTGCCAACACTTGTTATTATCTGTCTTTTTGATTATAACCATCCTAGTGGATGTGAAGTGGTATCTCACTGTGGTTTTGATTTGCATTTCCGTGATGATTAATGATGGTGAACAACTTTTCACGTGATGTTGGTCTTTTGCGTATCTTCTTTGGAGAAATGCAAATCCTTTGCCCATTTAAAAAATTGGGTTATTTGTCTCTTTTTTATTGAGTTTTAAGAGTTCATTATATATTCTAGATAAAAGTCCCTTGCCAGATACATGGTTTGCAAATATTTTCTCCTGTTCTTTGCATTGTCTTTTCACTTTCTTGATGGTGCCCTTTGAAACACAAAAGTGTTTCATTTTGATGAAGTCCATTTTATCTAATTTTTCTTTTGTTGTTTGTGCTTTTGGTGTCATATCTAAGAAACCGTTAGAAGACTCATTCTTTCACTGAGGCCTGTTAGTTATCTTTACTGTGGTATTTTACAGAGCCATATATTTAAGGTCCTCCTGGGGTTCCTATTAAAGAATTCATTCTGTCTTTCCCTCCAGAAGCTTTTAAGCTAACCCTTATAATAATAATAAAAAAACAAAAAACAAAAAAAAAACTTTGCCATTGAGTTGATTCCGACTCATAGCAACCCTATAGGACAGAGTAGAACTCTGTTTCCAAGGAGCGCCTGGTGGATTCAAACTGCATGCCTTTTCATTAGCAGCCATAGCTCTTAACCACTATGCCACCAGGGTTTCCTTTAAGATAACAGAGGGAGTAAAAGTGAGTAAGTAGAGAGCCAGGAGTCTTCATCGCTGGTCTCTGTCCTGACCCACCTTCTCATCTCCCTGGATTTCACCTGGGACACCTGAGCCACACTGCTCTGTGCATATCCTCCAGAGGGAGGATGGTAGATCTTCAGGCATGCCAGTGGATTCCTTCAGTTCCAACTCAGTAGCTGAACGGATAGGTTAAAAATATGAAAAGATGGGAGAGCTACTGTCTAGCCTCCTCCCTTTTTTTGGCTAATGATGATACGGAAAGAGACCGGCCTGCCACTTTCTTAGAATCCCAGCAAGTGCCTGTGAATGCATATGTTCCTGCTCACCAGCTGTAGTGACCTGCTTTCCTATGGGCTTAAGGTTATATTCTGTGAGGTCTAAGTGAGGGAAGACAAGATAGTCTATTAAAATAAAGACACTTGCGTAACAATGCTGCAGGAAGGACGTGGGCGAGTGACAGCTGCCAGTCAGCCTCCCACCTTGCTGTGCTTTTAGTGCCTTTGAAAAGTTAACAGCTTGAGGGTTCCATTTTAGAATATTCAGGATCTGAAAAATGTTACCAAAATAATTTTTTCTTCAAAGGTTTGCTGCTGAGCACCAGACTGAAAATAATTCGCCTAGGCGATGATGGCTAGGAGCTGTGGTGGTGCAAACAGTTAAGCACTCAGCTGCTAACCAAAAGGTTGGAAGTTTGAACCCACCCAGCAGCTCTGTGAGAGAAAGACCTGGTGATCTGCTGCCGTAAAGATCACAGCCAAGAAAACTCTGGGGCAGTTCTCCTCTGTCAGATGGGGTCATTATGAGCCAGAACCAACTCATGGCACCCAGCAACAACAACAGCTGATGGCCAGGACCTTGTCCTTCGGCGGGGGGGAGAGCGGGGGTGGGGGGGGGCAGTTAGGTGTGTTTGGAGGTGGAAGCATTAACTGAGATTCCCTGCTACTAAGAACAGCACCAGCTGGCAGTGCAGGACCTTCTGTTTAGTTCTACCCATAAACCACAGCCTGCCTGGAAGGTCTGACTTCAGGCCACTTGTCCTTGGCAAGTTGCGCTTCAGAAATCACTTGGCAGAAACCAGAGCTGATGGATAGGCTCACGTGGCCAGGGGAGACTTGGGCAGTGGCTTCCCACTTACTAGACCTGGGACTCTTCTCCCAAGGTCTTTTTTATAGATGCACTGAGGGGAAAAAAAATATATATATGTGTGTGTGTGTGTGTGTGTGTGTGTGTGTGTGTGTGTGTGTGTGTGTGTGTGTGTGTGTGTGTGTGTGTGTATATATGTGTATATATATATATATATATTGCAGTTTTCTTCTAGGTCATTTCTGTCATCTGAAATTCATCTAAAACACCACAGATACTGTTGTTTTAGCACCCCATTTTTCCTGTCATATGGTCTTCAGTCCCTCTGTTGATATTACAGTGCAGTTGGCTTTAGTATCATGATTGTGTAAAAAAAAGAAAAATGCAGTTGGCTACCACATGAAATTTTTGCTTAGCATGGAAAGCAGCTCTTCCCTAAAGGTCAAAATAGAATTGATTTGTTTTGCAAAAGGATTGCTTGTAGAATTACTTTCAAGTCTCCACACTACCTGCAATGCCACTGTGTTCCCCCAGCCCTCCTGTGACAAAACAGACAAACCCAGCATGTACCCATTTCTTGAGGCTGGCTGTGTTATATAAGCAGGCTGCAGCTTCTGCTGCCGTTCTTACTGCCCCCACCCTCCTGATCTCTCTCTGCTATTGTCATCTTTGCTTAGTTTGGGCTCTTTCCTGTGTATAAGAGAAAATAGGAAAATTGCCTGTTTTAGGCAATCCAGGTGTGTTTCAGAGATTTAGAGTTAAGAAGTCAAGTAAATATTTTGGCAGCCCAACAAAGGTAAGAAAGGGAGAATACATCTAATGGGCTTCTCGAATTACAGGTCTGTCCAAACACTGCCTTCTTCCAGAGACACTTGGCCAGGGCACAGCCAGACTGAGGAGGGGGCTCTGTTCTCACCCCACTCCAGGGAAAAGATCCTCATTAGAAAGTAGGGGAATCTTTCCTCCTTAAACAGACTCTAATCACATTGCTTCCTCTTACTGGCTGAAAAAAAAAAATTCCAGATTACTCTTTCTCCCCTTTTAAACTAGAGCCCTGAAGAAACTGGGCACAATATCTTAGAAAAGAGACTTTTCCATGTAACTGCAGCCAACTGAAGGGTTGGGAGTGAAGGGCGATGAAAGAGAACGGGAAGCAGCTCCTTGCGGGGACGCTAGTCTTTCAGGCTCAGGATCTAGCTTCAAAGTGCACCCCAAAAAGGCCAGGCTAGGTGTGTCTTCTCTATCACAGAACAGAGACATCCCAGAAGGTGCTCTGACCTGCCAGTAGCCTGTCTACTTTGAAGCTGGGCTATGTGTTTTTTTCTCACAGAAAGGCAAACATAAAAGCTGCTTCTCCTTGTCGCCCTCCCCAGTGCCTCCCTGGGATCACCTAGGAAGGGCCTTGTCCTGAGCAATGCGGCCACTGGCAGGAGGAGGAGGCGGCGACCCCTTTGATCACCGCCCGCAGTTCCAGGCTCCCGCCTGCAGGCCAGCCAAAGGCCCAGCTTTACTGATCTGATGAGGTGCTGAATAGGGCCCGAGGGGCAGTGACAGAGCAAGAAGAAAGCCTGGGGAATAAAAAGGAAACCCCAGGAACCTGCTCAGCTGCATTGGCCGGATTTTCCTACCAGGGAGCCACTCAGTTCCTGCCAGCCGAGAGCTGCCGGCCCCTCACCCCAGCCCCTCCTGTCTTCTCTTTTCAGCCACCGTGTGTGTTTGGTGTTTGAATCACGACTGCTCCCCCTGGTTCTCTGGCTGGGAACCCACTGCGCCTGTTTCCATGGTCACTGGGAAGCTCTTGGCGTCATGTGCTTCAAAGGGAACCTTTCCCCTCCTCGCAGCACCCTGCTTGCCTGAAGGGACGCACAATGATGGCTCCTCCCAGCCTCCGACCCTCTCTGGCCAGGAGGAAAGCCCCGCCTTTGCTGAGGACATTGTGGAACATCCCAGACATACCCACAGGAGGGTGTGTGAGTAGGTGCACACACTTGTAGCACATGGATTCTCACGTGCCCCTTTATAGAGCTTTCTGCAACTGCCCCAGCCCTCTGTTTAGTAGACTTTTGGAAACTGAAGAAAGGAGCAAAGCATCAGCCCCTTCTAGGAAAGGACGTGGCTTCATTTTGGATAGGGGAGAAAAAGAACAAGGAGGGCTTGGACTGGGGAAGGTAGTGGGAACTCGAGGCCATTCGGGACTCTCAACTAGAGCTGTGTCTTTCGGGCCAGCAGAGAATGAATGGGCTGCACTGGCTTTTGTGCTGTGATGGGCTTAGTGGGGAGATGGCCCTGGCTTTGTGTCCCCAGAGTTGAGGTTGGGTGGCAGTGCTTTCTGGCCCCTCTGGGGCCACAGATGTGGAGCAGTCACCCAGGGGGGTTTGGAGTTTGTTTTTGATTGTTCGTTGAGTAGTGCAGGGGAATGAAGTCTATCATATCTGACCCCAGAGAGAAAGGGTCAGTGGTTTAATCCTTTTGGAACACTGCTACATGATGACAATGGAATTAAAAGGTGAGATGACAATGGAATTAGAAGGTGAATATCCTCTGGAGAGCTTACCTTTTGGATGCAAAGCCTACCTCCCTAGCTTGGAGCTAAGAATGTTCATTTCTGCCTTGGGCTTACTGTACTACAGAGAGGGTATCCCATGTATGGGAAATGGGGGTGATTGAGGGTCTTATGATTTGAATTGGCTGTTTTAACCTGATGTGTCCTTTCCATATCATTGGTTGCTCTCTGCAGAAGTTGCCCCCAGCGGTCCTGGCACATGGCTTAGTCTTCTGTGTGGGTAGTGATGGGGATTCTGGGGGCAGTTTCAGATGTGCCTTTTATATTGCTGGAAGAAAATTCGCCCTGGTGGTGTTAACTACTTGTAACTCATCCTTGTAACTCATTCTTCTTGAAAATATTTGCTAAAATTTCAGACTTGAAGCTTATATAGGTTTGTTCCACCAACATAGTATTCTGTTTGATCCACTGGCCACATGTGGATTTTGGGAATGTCTCAGTCCAGAATCTCCAGCATTCTCAAAGGTGCGTTTTGGTTGGAATGCGCATACAGAGACTGAAACGGTAGCACACTTGGCATGCCAGTGAAAAGTAAAGTGAAGGATGATGCTGGCTACCATAATAATCAGTGTCATGATTACATTCCTACTGTGTGCCAGATATTTTCACACATTGTCCAAAATCCTTATGATACTCCAGGAGGGTAATGGTATTAGATTTGTTCTGTTGATGCAGGATTTAGGGTACAGGGTGACCCGAGTACTGTGTATGTAGTCCTACGGCTGATCATGGCAGAGGTGGGTGAGTGCCCTGGACCTCCCCACTGTCCCATCCCCACTGGCCTCTTCAAATGAGCTGTGATGGGCCTGAGGGCCTCTAGTATAGGGGGACTGGCTGGTGCCAGATTACTTTGAACATTCTAGGAGGAAAGGTTTGATTAAATTCAGGTATCTAATTTCTTAGTTAGGAGTCCCAGGTTGCGCAAATGGTTAAGCCCTCTACTACTAGCCGGAGGTTGGCAGTTTTAACCCACCTAGAGACACCTCGGAAGATAGGCCTAGCAAAAACCCTATGGGCCCCTCTACTCTACACACATGGGGTCGTCATGAGTCAGAATTGACTCAACGCAACTAACAACAAGAAGTTTCTTAGGTGCTTGAGATAACCAATAAGTGAATAAGAGGTCCCACTGAAATCATCTTATTTAAAATTCCTAGTTTCTCTCATGTAGCTTTTAATTTGCAATCAGTTTTTTCCTTTTGTAATATTTTAATCGTATCTCCTCTTTTTTCTTTTTCTCAGTTTCCCCTCCATAGAAACTCTATTTGTTTTGTTTTTACAAAACTTACCTGAAATGGTACCTCTCTTACATGTAACACAAGGAGCTTGCTGGTATGCTCAGACAATGAGGAAGGGAGTAACAAGATGGCATATTTTCTGTTTCAAAAATGCCAGCATACTTATGTCCCATTACTAGTGGGAGTTGAAGACCTGAATTATTCGGGTCCCAGCTGGGGCACCATGGTCATGTTTCAGAGCACTAGTCTGTGGCCAGGGAGTCCTCTGGGGTCGAGTTCACTGGTCACCCTGTGTGGTGGCAGTGGCTTTGCTTATTCTGTGTTCTGAGCTTACTCTCCCAAGATTCTTTATCTAACTTGACAAGGAGAAATTAATGGTGGCATGATTTACTTTGACTCTTTTTTGTTTCAGGCAGAGACTAGAAAAGAGGAGTTTGGAGTTCTGGTTCACTTGAACCTTTTGGGTTTTATGTATTCTCTTTCTCTTCCAATGTCAAGCTTGTCTAACATAGCATCTTCAATACTGAATGAGCATCATTTTCGTTCTGTACCTTCTCTGGACAGAACTTAATGAGGACAGGCATGAATGGCCTGAGTCTGGGGTCAGATCTGTGCAGGTCAAGAGTGCACTGGTGATTGCCCTTGACTTGAACTTAGTGGTTCTTCAGAAGAAGGTTATTGATTTTCATCCAGTTATACCAACAGCAATCCATGTTGGCAGCTTTAATGGAAGGGTTAGAGAAGTTGGACATTTCTCAACACTCACCCAGTTCAGTTCTATTGTTTGTCCAGATTCTATGGCTGAATAGTCTAGGTAGCAAATTAATCTTGTTTGTTAACCAAGAAGCTTTATCCAGTTATTGGGCTAGAGTTAGTAATTTAAGATATGGATGTATAAAGTGTGTTAAGTTTTACCTGATGTCTTAGAACTACTGGTTGCCACGTGTGACCCCATGTGTGTCAGAGTAGAAATGTGTGCTCTGTCGGGTTTCACTGGCTGATTTTTTTGGAATTAGATCACCAGGACTTTCTCTGGGTGGACTCAAATCACCAACCTCTCAGTTAGCAGCCAACCACTTTAATCATTTGTACCACCCATGGATACTATCTTAGAACTAGAACTATCCACTCCTTTGGCCTGGTTGCCCTGATTCCTTGATGTTTAGTAAGCAACTTTGGAGTACCGACAGTGCTCAGCCACCCTCTAGGCACTGGAACACGGCGGGCCATCATGAGGCAGTCAGAATGGGGCTCCTTCAGGTCTTGACTTAGAGATCACTTTTTCCTGGGAGTCTTCCTGGACCAGTAGTGTGTTAGTAGGGAAGGCTTCACAGAAGAGATGAAACTCAACTTTTAAGAATGGATGGGTTTGGGGTGAGGGAGGGAGAGAAGGAAATTCCAAGAGTGGAACCGAGCAGGAGCAGAAATACTGCATAGCGTGTCCCAGGACCAGACAGAGTGTCAGTGGGTTTGATGGTTTTAGCGTGCAGGAGAACATCCCTTGATAGGGAAGGCATTTCCAGGGCGTGCATCAAGAGACAGGCAGAAGAGGAGTGAGCAGTGGAGGGGAGGGAAGATGTTCTCCCAGCAGAGGGAACGGTATGTGCTTAGGCCTAGAAACAGATTGCCAGTTTAGACATTTCTGTGATGTTGCTGCATATTGCTGTTCTACAGCAATTTAAGTAAATGAAAGGATTTAAAATTTTTAACATATTAGAGACCCTAAAACTTAAAATCCAACAGAATTTTTGCATGAATGAACTGAAGTGGTACTTGATAGAACTTGCCCAGTCAACATAATACACAAACAGGGCTTCAGTTTCCCCCTCCTATGGCACTATTTTACCCTGAACGTTCTTCTCCCTTCCTTGTGCTTACTCCTTAATTCATCTTCACCTTACTTTTTCTTACATGTAGAAGATTACACAAACATGCCTCATTACTCCACCTTGGTTTGTAATTTACAGTCATCCTGAGAATTCCAGAAAGGAAGAGAATTCTTCATTCCTCGGGCAGGCTCTCTTGATTTGTTAGAAGATGTATGGATACAAAGAATGATAAGAAACAGCACAGGAGGTACTCCAGGTCCATGCAGGGGGCCATCAAGCTGGCTACACTGTTCTGTGGTCAGCTTCTTGCAAATGGGACGCCGCTGTCCGCCTCTATGGCTGGCTGCCACCAGCCCCACGGTATGAATGGCAAGGAAGTGAGGGCCAGCGGCTGGCCGGACGCCAGGATGCAGGCTCTGCTGGCGGAGAACCAAGGCGGACGAGGAAAAACACACTTGTGTATGAGAGAAATAATGCTAGTTCCAAAACCTGTAATTCCCAAGATTAAAAAAAATTATTTATTTTTTTAAAAAATTTTCAACCAAACTGTGCTTTTATCTTTGGGTTCTGAATGGGAGATTGTTCACACAGCTAAGCTGGCTGTAGAAGCCAGGCCAGTTAAAACAATATGCAGGCAGCTCTCCTCCAGGTAACTAGAAACTGTTGGCTCAAAGGAGCCTGAACTGAGGAACCAACCTGCTGGGAGACGTTTTCCAAGGAACTCCAAGCAAAGCCTGAATGTAAATCCTCCTGCTGGGGAATGGCACTTTGGCAAATGAAGACCCTAATTAGAGATGGAAGGGTTTCTATTTTGTTTTTCTTTAATCCTTACCCTGGGGCCTTTGCAGGGCCGCCATGCCTCTGCTTGTGTGCAAAGAAATTTCCAGCTTCTCTTTGTAACAAGATCCTCTTTGGGGAAAGAAGCAACAAGCTGATGATGTGGGCCCACCACAGCTGGGGGACCCTCCAACCAGCCTAATCCAAAACAAGGAGCTGGGTCTGGGATGGAGCGGGTGGGTCACCTGGCACGGCCGATCATTTGAAGTTGGTGGCCAAGTTGGATCCCACACTGCCCCACCCCAGCCCCCAAGACACTCAAATCCATGCTTAGACTACAAGTGAAGTTTCTCAACTTCCAAAGGAGAACAGAAGTGTGAACAAAATGCAGAGCAGTACAGGAAAAGGCAGCTCTGAGGCACCAAGGCCAAGGTCAAATTGAAATGGGAGGTGGACTCCTCTTATCTCATCAGCTTTCCACATGATTCTTTGGTAGTTTGATCTAGGCTGTGAAGCAGAGGTGCCGTGCTCTCTTTCAAACTGATCACCTCTTAGTTCTCGAAATATTGAAGCATAAACTGTGTGGAGAACCTGCACACAAAAGTGTTGTTCTGTTTTGTTGTGGCCTTGGAATGGCAAATGAGCAGAGCTTTCTGGGCCCAAAGTATTGGACTGTTGGTAATTATGGAATCAATTTTAGATAATCAGTTATGGAATCAGTTGTCGACAACCAAACCAAAACATAGTGAGATACCTTTTCAGCCTTCCAGGGCAGTTTTTCTCCTTTAGAGGCGTCATCCTTCATGTTGCTAAGTATAGGAAGGGGGCATGAGAATTTTGTGTGTCTGAGTATTTTTATGTACTCTAATGGGCTGTTAACTATTTATTGTTAAATTGCTTGGTACAGGATGCTTATGCTTAAATGACTTAAATTGTGCAAGGGGAAATTATACATTTTTGAATCAGATATAGGAAGGACGCATCTACTGACCTGCTGCTCCGTGCTGAGCCTGTCCAGTCAGAATCTTCTTTAATATTCACAGCAGCTCCATGATACATGTGATACAGTTCTTTACAGATGAATACACTGAGACTTGGGGAAGGGACTCATCTAAAGCTACCAGACCTCCTGCTCTCTCTGCCCCCTCAGTTCCTCTTTACACATCAGTTTTGTCCTTTGAATTAAAAGTTGAGCCTACAGATGGTGGTTGTTCCAGCTCTGCACATGTTACAGGACCGACTGACCAATTCCTGCCTAACTGCCTCCCCATTGTTGAGAAGCCCAGTGTTGCCGAAGAGCCACCCATTCCTGGCTGCCACATGCCAGATGGATGTGCCCACTGCATCCATTTCCCAGAAGTCCTCAGCTCGCCCAGATTGTCTAAAGTTAGGTTTCAGGGAATCCTAAGATGTTTCCTTTTCAGCTCTGTGCTTGTGGTTATGCCTCTTCGGCTTGCTGGAGAAAAGTGGCCCAATCTGTTTGCTGCCTGGCAAAAGGATGACAATGAAGCACATCCCTCCAGTGCTAGTAGACTGTCCCTGTTCCAATGGCTTGGTCTTGGTTTAATTTCCAGTGTGGCTTGTGACTTTTTAAAGTGATTGGGAAACAAGACTAAAATGAAAACTGAGGTTTTTGATGCCACCTTGATCTCTTTAAAAAGATAAAACCCCACCATTCTGTCCTTGATTTTATTCTGTCGCTATTTGAGATGTTTGGTGCTTAAATGGCAAGATGTGATGGCAACTTTTATATCTTCTTGTTACTGAGAATGTTTGCTGAGTTACACATTTAGCTAGTTTAAAGCTGTATCAAACTGAAACAGGTGAGAGGGGAGGGACCCCAGTTAGTTTACACATCATCTTGCGTTTGTACCTAATGAACATCTTAGATTGTCGCCTGCTAAAGTCGTGATGACAGTGGCTTTGGAAGGGGACCCAGATGTTAAGAACGGAATTCTGTCACAGATTTTTAAATGGCCTGTGGAGCCCTGGTGGCGCAGTGATTAAGAGCTTGGCTGCTAACCAAGCGGTCCACAGTTCAAATCCACCAGCTGCTCCTTGGAAACCCTATGGGGCAGTTCTACTCTGTCCTATAGGGTCGCTATGAGTTAGAATCAACTCGATGGCAGTGGGTTTGGATTTTGAATGTAGGCCATAAGTATGATTAAATAGAGTGAAAGGAATAATACCGAATTTATGGCAGTACTGCTTTTACTGCATTAGCATGAGGAACTGGAGGTGAGGTGGGCCTAATACAAGCAGCTGTGAGCACCACAGAATATCGGTGGTGGCCCTTCCTGGGACAGCTTAGCACTGCTGAGAATGTTAATAATGCTTTAATGCTCTGAATAAAAAAATCTTTGTACAGAAGTTTTAATATAGTTCCCAATATATCTTTCTATATATCTTTCCCTTGTGTTTTTTTTTCTGCCGTGGTCATTTCTGTTGCCATCACATGGCCATCCTGAGTACTGCTGTGACAGCAGTTGGGATCCTAGCCAAAATCTTACCCCCAGGAAGAGCTGAGAAAGGTCATTTTAATTATCACAATAAGCGTTCTTGCTTTTCAGTTGTGTCTCCCTCTTTTTAATTGCCTTTGTGTTTGTTTGTTTGAGCAAGGTAATTAATAGTGGTGACATCACTGAAGTCCTTCCGTCATCTGAAGTCTTGCATGTTTGTGAATGCGCTGCTTATGCACTGTAGTTCACCTGGCGGCAGCAGCCCCCTGGCCTGCTGACATTGTAAGGCAGGCTTGGGAGATGCTCTTCCTGATGTCTA
Source organism: Dugong dugon (assembly GCA_030035585.1). Taxonomy (NCBI): domain Eukaryota; kingdom Metazoa; phylum Chordata; class Mammalia; order Sirenia; family Dugongidae; genus Dugong; species Dugong dugon. The sequence goes on along the minus strand of CM057476.1, from coordinate 23,928,357 downwards.
TGGGCTCCCTGGACCGTGGGTGGGTCAGCAGCAGCAGCATCTGCACGGAAGCCAGGATGGGGATGAGAACGTGCAGCCCATTTTACTGAAACTCCTTCGTTTGTTGGGAGGCAAAGATGCCCAGTCCCCTAGCTGCATTCTGGCGGCCTGGAGGAAATGCACTGGACCCTCAGCAGCCCCCTTTTGTAGCTCAGTGTAGAAGAACAGATCCTGTCTCTGCAATTCATTCACATGTTTACTAAGTGCCTCCTATGTCCCTGGCAGTGTGCTAGACACCGCTAATACAATGGTGATTCAAATAGACAGGAAAGGGGACACAGAGACAGCCAGCAGGTAAACACATACATAGCAGGGCAGCTGTATATGGTGATGCACTGTGGGACCAGTAGCCAGGGGCTGGGAAAGGAATGTAATACCTCTGTGCTGGCTGCCACATGAACTGAGGGCTCAAAGTAGGGCTCCTGGAAGAGAAGAGGGAGGCATCCCTGCTCACCCGTCACCACTCAGAACTTCCTGCCTCCGTGCATCTAATAGCTCCGCACATCTGCTCTTCAGCTCGTCTGCCACGTGAGGTGTGCTCCCTGCTTTCTGTCATCCCTGTCATTTTCCAACCCATCAAACGGCACTTTGCTACCATATAAGTATTAGCATCTGCCTCCTGTCAACTAAGTAATAAAATGAAGGCACTGAAGTCTTGCAGTGAGTTCACTGCTTATTTTAGGTATCTGGTTAAATATTAGCTACTTGACTATTTTGTGACAGTTGTTTTCAGACCCTCTGAAAGTTTCATAATATGCTGTGTGATATAAAAGAATATATATGCAAAACCTGTTATTATTTTACTAATCATTGCCTGACACTTACCGTTTTGGGTTGTTTTAGTGCTTCATTGTAGCCTGAGAAGTCCAAGGTTTAATTCCCTTTGGGTTTTGTGTATTGCTTTGGGTTAAACAGCACAGTGGTTAAGCACTCAGCTGCTAATTGAAACATTGGCAGTTCGAACCCACCAGCTGCTCTGCAGGAGAAAGATGTGACAGTCTGCTTCTGTAAAGATTTACAGCCTTGAAAACCCTGTAGGATATTTCTGGTCTGTCCTACAGGGTCGCTGTGAGTCGGAATTGACTCTACGGCAACAGGTTTGGGTTTTGGTTTGTTTTGGGTTAATATCCTTCCTTACAAACGTCTTTTCCCTCTGTCAGTGACTTGAAAGAAGGCAGGAAGCAAAGAAAAATAAAACCTATCAAAACTAAAACTGGCTTGACTGGTGAGAGTTAGATGTCATACTCCGAAGTAAATAATGTTGCAAGAGGTCAACCGATGATCACTAACCGATGGCTCTGGTACTGGTGAAGGTCGTCGCCACAGTTCAGCCAGAGCTGCCCAGTGTGTTCACACCCTGTTCTCATGAAAATCTAGAGGCCAGGACAACCAAGTGTCCTCCCAGCCCACGAGTACATTTAGGAGGACGAAGTAGTAGTTGACCACTTTGAAGGAAGATGAGCGTGTAGGGAGAGGCTGTAATGGGTTAGAGAACTTGTTCTTTAGAAATAAGTGAATGAGAAAATAAGGCTTTGCTTAGGGAAGGGAGTGGCAAGCACTAGGGAATAAAAGGTTATGCTAGACCTACTTCTTTGTTCTGCTAAGTCAGGTTGTTGCTGTTGTTGTTAGGCGTTGTCAGGTCAATTTTTGACTCACAGCGACCCCATCTGACAGAGTAGAACTAACCCTACAGGGTTGTCTAGGCTGTAATCTTTACGGGAGCAGATCACCAGGTCTTTCTCTTGCAGAGCTGCTGGGTGGGTTCAAACTGCCAACCTTTCAGAAAGCCCAGCACTTAATCATTGTGCCACCAGGGCTCCTTTTTCAAGTCTTGCTAGCAGTGAGTAATTATAGTAGAGAAAACTTGAGTGTGGCCATCCTTTCACTTGTTCAGTAAAGGTAAATTTAAGGACTTAATGGGATTTGAGGTAGACTTTGAATTTAGTGGTTTTTATTGGGGATGGAAACAGAAGTGTATTTGTTCCATAATAATCTGAGTGACCTCTTGGTATTTAAGAGTGATTACTGATTAACCAGGGAGTTTCAAATAAGATGCTTTCATATTCTGATTTAAAGAAATTGCCCCAGCTCAGTGAGACCTGGCGGATGTTGGTGTGAGCTGGGAGCAGAGTGGGGCTCTTGCATCTCAGAGTATTGTGATGTCAGCTGCAGATACTTCCCTCCTGTGTGAAGTGCCCCATAGCATCCCAGGGGTTGTGCCCAGTGGCGCACTAAAAGCACTTCTGCAACATGTTTTCATTCAAAACACTTGAAATGGGAAGGGAAAGTAATGCTTGCCTACAAAGAGAGGTTGTCCGCTTTCGATATTTTAGACAAAACGGAGACACTGGCTCAGGGGCAGAGTTGGTGCGTGGCTGAGGGAAACGTGGCCCAACTCTCGAGCCCACTTGTTAATTTCTACTCTTGGAGGTGTGGAATGTTTTCCAGGCAGAGATCTGTGGGTTTGATGGAGGCCAAAGATGTGAGGCATTGGCCGCACAGGGTGCACCTGCATAGTGTTTTAAGTTTAAACTAGTTACCAACACTCGAATTGGAACATTTAATATAAAAATCCACATTTCTGCCTTCTATCAAAAAATTGGAAGGTCCAGCAGCACTGGTGTCCCATGCTTCCTGGTGTAGGAAGCCCAAGCTGTGTGGAAGCTGCTTCGTTAGACAGGCAAGCACTGTCCAGTCTGCCACAGTCCCCAACACTCCCTGCTGGCCCCTATAGGTAACTGAGTTTGTGATCTCTGTTGTATGATTCCAAACTGCTATGGAAAGACCATTGAAGTTGTCTCTGGAAGGTTGGAGTGAATCAAGTGTGAACACAGACCAATATTTTCTGACGTTCAAGCAATAAATATGAATGAGGACCTAAGATAGGTTGGATTGCTGCTGTTGTTGTTGTGTGCCTTGGAGACCCTCTGGGGCAGTTCTACTCTGTCTTCCAGGGTTACTATGAGTCGGAACAGACTTGACAGCAACAGATTTGGTTTTTTGGGTTAATCTTTACAGAAGCGCACTGCCACATCTTTCTCCCATGGAGTGACTGGTGAGTTCAAACCACCGACCTTTGGGTCAGCAGCCAAGTGCTTGACCACTGCACCACCAGGGCTCCTTCTTGGTTGGATTAGAAGACTCCTATTATGCCTCTCCTTTATGTCAAACCCTGTGAGACCAAAGTAGGGTGACCATAAAATTTGTCATCCAAGCTAGGATATTTTTTGAGAATCAGAGGGAATGCTATTATCATTCATTACACTAAGCCAAGTATAAACTGGGGTTGTCCTTGCCGTGCTAGGACATATGACTGCCTTAGGCATATGAGAAGGAGCTCTGGTAATGCAGCGGTTAAGCACTTGGCTGCTAACCAAAAGGTTGGCAGTTCGAACCCACCAGCCACTCTGCAGGAGAAAGATGTGGCAGTCTGCTTCTGTAAAGATTACCATCTAGGAAACCCTATGGGGCAGTTCTGCTCTGTCCTATAGGGTCACTATGAGTCAGAACGACTCGATGGCAGCGGGCTTGGTTTTTTGGTTTTAGGCCTGTGAAACATGTAACCAGGAAGCTCGCATTATATCCACAAGGGTGAGTATGGTAAAGGCTCATAAGAGGGGCTCACATAGGGGCTACAGTGGTATAGAGATGGTTCTGGAAAAATTAATTGGTCAAGGCTTTGAAGCAAAGGAGAGTTTTAGGCAGATCCTTGAGCATGAGAAGCATAAGGTAGAGAAGAGTCTAGGAGAGTGGTTGAGATAAAAAGAATAACCCAAGCAAGAGCTAGAAGGTCTTAGTTTTTCAGAAATGGGGAATTTCGTGGCTAGAGCACCAGGTGCTTAGAGGCAGATAGTGGGAGAGGAGTTAGGCCAAGTAGACTGAAGTGAGTTTTGAACATCACAGTAAGGAACTGGGACTTGGATCTGAAAAGGGTGAGAGGATAACTCTGGGCAGAGCGTGTGGGATAAATGGGAAAGTGATTGGAGACAGCAGAACTTGCAGTACAGGGTAGCAGGAATGCGAAGGGAGGGCCTACTTGAAAGTGAACCCTTATGGAGGTAGAACTGAGCAGATTAGGTGTGGAGAGGGGAAGAATGAGGTTGTGTGAGGATTCTGGTAACTCCATTAACCTGAGACAAAGAGTCTAGGTTTGTGAGAAACTTGGTAACTTTGATTTGTCATTTTGAATTGGAGCCCTGGAACTCAGGAAAGGGGTCAGGGCTGGATGTGAAGGTTGGAACATCATTAAATGGTGGGAGCGTGTGTGTTGAAACCAAGAGTCTGATTTAACTTGTCCAGGAAGAAAGTATAGACTAGGAAAAGGAGCCAGCATAGGACTTTAAAGAAAACTTGGAATAAGGGACAAGAAGAAGGAAAAGCCAATAAAGGAGAAGGGAGAAAAGTTGTGGAGAGAAGTATGTAAATAGGACATCACTGGAAATCTCCAGAAGGGAGCATGGAGGGTGCGGGGAAGCTCCATGAACACCAGAGGCTGCAGAAAGGGCAGTAGAGAAACGCCCCAGCCAGTCAGTCATCAGTTCTTCACTGATCTCTCAAGTCAGTCGTCTCCTGCCCATTGCTGACACTGCTGATTCAGGCCACCACCATCCTTGCCTGGATCACTGCTTCAGCCTAATCTCAGGTCTCCCTGCCTCCAGCTTACTCCTTGGTCTCACCTCAGCCCTGCTGCCTGAGGAGGTCTTCTCAGAATATAAACACAAACTGCTCACATGCCTTCTCTGACTTAAACCCTGTGGTGGCTTCTCATTGTTGTTATGCTAAGTCCAGGCTTTCCACCTGGCACACCAGGCCCTGCAGGAACCAGCCTCAGCCATCTCTCCAGGCTCATGCATTGCTGCTCTCCCTCTTGGGTCTTTCCGTTCCTTGAACAAACCATGCTCTTACCTCTGGGTCTCTACACATGCTGTTGCCATTGTCCAAACACTCTGCTCCAGCCCCACCCCACCCCACCCTCACTTTTCTACAGATCTCTGATTTCACCTTCTCCAGACAGCTTCCCTGGTCCCCAAGCTGTGTGGTCTCAACACCCCATACTGCCGTACTCTTGCATTTACACCCCTGTAGTTAGGTGCCTGCTGACTTGTCTTTTTGTTTCTCTCATTGGACTGTGAGCTTCTTTACAGCAGTGACCTTGTCTGTATTTTCAACACTGTATCCCTAGTACCTAACTCACTGACCAAGGTGTAGTTGGGACTCTGAATGAGTGGGGCCACGTAAGAGTCAGTGATGGGAACTCAAAGATATGAAAGAGAGAAGAGAAGCAGGCTCAGGAGCTCAGAGCAATGCAGAGAAGATTGTGGAACAGTACAGAGGATAGCGCAAGTGCTGTAGCAAGACCTGTTGTGCATTCAGTGAAAAAAAACAAAACAAACCAGCTACTGTCGATTCTGAGTCATGGTGACCCCGTGTGTTTCACAGTAGAACTGCATTCCATAGGGTTTTCAATAGCTGTGAACCTTTCGGAAGTAAAACGCCAGGCCTTTCTTCGAAGATGCCGCTGAAGGGATTTAAACCTCCAACCTTTCGGTTAGTAGCAGCCGTGCTTAACTGTTTGCTCCACCCAGGGACTCCAGGCAGTCAGTTAGCACAGGTGTATCAGGTAGCTTTCGCTGTGTAACAAACTACCCTAAACCTTAAAGCAGCAATTGTTTTTATCTGCTAACAGCTGTATGGGTCAGCTGAGTGATCTAGGCCAGCTTGGCAGATCTTTGTGGTCAGCTAGTGGTTCAACTGCGGCTGAATGGTCTGGAGCATCCCCTGGGATAGCAGCTGTGTCCTCTCGCTGTGTGGTCTTTTATCATCCAGGCTTCTTCACATGGTGGTCTCAAATTCCTAGCAGTTTGAGAGGACAGGCTCCCACGCATAGCACTTTTCAAGCCTCTGCTTGCAGTACGTTTGCTAATGTCACATGGCGAAAGCAAATCCCATGGCCAAGCCCGGATTCAAGTCCCCCACCTCCCACTTCTTGATGGGAGGAGCCACAAAATATTGTGGCCATTTTTTTCTGTTACTCAGCAAGTGTGAATTCCTTGTAATACTTGGCAGGAGGAAATACAGTGAAACCTGTGAGAGCCGGAACTCAACGGGACTGCCTTGGTTTTTTCCAGGTCTTGCACATTTTCTGCCTTTGATAGGGTGCAGCTTACCACTTTTCTGTTGCTCTCTCTTAGTGGAAAATATTTTAGTTGTCCTTCTCTGACAGGTTTCCACCTTATACAGATTCCGGCTTTTAGAGGTTTTACTGTATTTGATTCTTTGGGTCAGTTGTGTAAATTCCCAGTGGAGCCACAAGAGAGAGAAATTCAGAATTTAAATAACTCTGAAGATCCATCTAATTTTGGGGGACATTGTTTCACATCTGCTCTGTAAGAACACTGAAGGTAGTGCAGGGAAAAGCAATGCCACTGATATTCATGACATCAACCTAAAGTGACTACGAAAGACACTGATCGATGTATGCAGTTCACATTCACACCCAGGTGTCCTCGCAAAGCAGCATTTATCTGATTTGCAGCACTCAACACCTCTTAGTCCCATTGCTGATTTAAGACTATGTATGAGTAATGATCCTAGCTGCCACGAGTCATTGCCATGTGCCAAAACTATACCAAGCACTTTATACCCACGAATTCATTTGATTCCCTCAACTCTGTAAAGTACTGTCACAGTCCCAGTTCTACAGATGAGGAAACAGAGGGCCAAATATTAAGTGACTTGCCCAAGGGCATCTATTTGGTAAGTGATAGAACCAGGAATTTAGAAATCTCTCAGGCCAGTGGGCTTCCCTGACTGAGGGTAGCACCTTGCTGAGAATTTGCATTTCTAACAAGTTCCCTGCTGAGAATTTGCCTTTCCACCCTAGATATACTGAATCAGAATCTACATTTCAGCAAGATCCCCAGGTAATTCTTATTATAACTTTCTGGGAACTTGTCAGAAATGCAAACAAACTTGTTAGAAGTGCAAAAAAACGAACCTGTTCGAAGCCCTGCCCAGAAGTTCCCTGTGTCCTTTGGAACCCCCTCCCTCCCACCCTTCCTCAGTCCCCAGTCACTGGTCTGCTTTCTTCTACTATAAATTAGTTTGAATTTTACAGAGTTTTGTATAAATGGAAGGATACAGTATATACTCTCTTTATATCTGGCTTTTTTTACTCAGTATAATTATTTTGAGATTCACCCATGTTATCACATGTGTTAGTAGTTCATTCCTTTTGAAATTTTAAATTAGAAAAGTGAAGACTGCTTTTTTACTCTGAACTTGGGCCAAGACTATTGAAGTTGCCTACGAATTGTACATTAACCAACTAATGCCGGTGATGAGTTAATTTGTAACTTCATCTGTTAGCTGTTAACGTGACCCCCAAACCTAACCTCCTCTTGATAGACACTGGTCCCTGTCTAACACTGGTCTCAAGCACACTTTCTCTTAGAGGCTGAAACTAAAGTAGGAACCCAGTATTTCTGAGTCTTGGTTGGCCCCTGCTGATGAACGCATTGTGAGGACAGGGCTACATCTGTGACGTGTGATAAATAGAATAGCAAGGGCTAGGTGCTTGTTAAAATCTCTGGCTTTAGTCTACTCTGTTTTACAAGGTTGAGTTATGCAAATGTCCTAATCTCAGTAGAAGCAAATTCAGGTTATTGGGAAAAACTAGGGGCCTTCTGTTGTTATTACAAAAGCACTTTAGGGGCAACTCGGGGGCAAGATGGCGCTCTAGGCAGAAACACCACGCCGTCCCTCCACAGCAAAGATCCGAAAAACTAAGCCTAACAGAGAATCAACAATCCTGAAACCCTAGAACACCAAATGAAGAGATAAAGAACTCAGCCAAACACCAAACGGAGTGAGAATACTAAAAGAGTACGGAGAGCGAGGAGAGACTCAGGCAGAGATTCCTTACCAGCTAACGCAGCGCGGATCCACCATCTTGGATTCCTATCAGAGACCAGCAAACAGGAGAACAGCCTTGCAGAGCATCTGGTCGGAGACAGAACGACCGGCGATGTATGCCTTTGTACCTTCTGGCCAGGCTGAGCTGTGAAAATTGAGACCGACTCCCCCAGACCTCATAGCTGCATCGGTGGGATCCCTGGGAACTTTGCAGTTTTTTAACTTTTCTGATTTTCATTTGGTCATTCTTTCCTTTTCTTTCTCTTCCCCCTTCTGGTTTCCTCCATCCCATAGTCTCTCATCTGTACATTCCAACGACAAACTCCTCTAGCATTCTTTTATGTTTGTACGCTTTTTGCTCCTCCTCCTCTCTCCTCTCTCCCATATCCAGCTTAGCTTCACACATAACCATCTTCCCGCTGCACCCTACCTACCTGCACCGTGCACTAGACATCACATCACCAAGCGGTGCAGGCACGCCCTATTGGAACCTGCCCAGCACTGACTACCGACCATCCTGGTGGCTGCGGTGAGTGCCACAAGCAACCCATCCCAGTGGCTCCTCCTCAACTAGATCTGCCCAGCTGTACCACAAGAACGAAAAAAAAAAAAAAAAAAATCTACAATCAATAAACGAGAGAAATATTTACTGAATGCCCCGAAAACAGCAAACAATATCAAAACATTTACAAAAACAAGACAAGATGGCTCCAATAGGCGTCCAAATTAAAACACCAGATAACTCTCCTGTGGAAGAAAATGCACTAGAAGTACCTGATACGGAACTCAAATCACTAATACTTGGAATTTTCCAAGAACTGAGGCAAAAAGCTGACAAACATGAGGAAAAAATAGACAAATTTATGGAAAATACAGACAAAAAATTGGAAGAATTCAGGAAGATGATGAAGGAACAAAATGCCAAAATAAATTCACAACTCGAAATTATACAAAAACAACAATTAGAAATCCAAAAGATAAACAACAAGATTTCAGAAATGGACGGTGTCATAGAAGGGCTGAGAAGTAGATTTGAAACCATGGAAGACAGGATCAGTGGAACTGAAGACAAACACTTGGATACAACTCTGTTTCAGGAAAACTCAGAAAAAAGAACAAAGAAAAATGAAGAGACCCTGAGAGTTATGTGGGACACAATTAAAAGCAAAAACTTACGAGTGATTGGCATACCAGAACAGGGGAAGAAAACAGAAAACACAGAGAGGATCATTGAGGAACTGCTGACAGAAAACTTTCCCAATATCATGAAAGATGAAAAGCTGGTCATCCAAGAAGCTCAACGAACCCCATATAGAATAGACCCCAAAAGAAAATCACCAAGACATATCATATTCACACTCGCTAAAACTAAAGACAAACAAAGAATCCTGAGAGCAGCTCGGGAAAAACAAGAAGTCACATACAGAGGAGAAACAATAAGACTAAGCTCAGATTATTCAGCAGAAACCATGCAGGCAAGAAGGCAATGGGATGACATATATAAAATCTTGAAAGAAAAAAATTGTCAGCCAAGAATAATATATCCTGCAAAACTCTCATTCAGATTTGATGGTGAAATTAGGTCATTTCCAGATAAACAGAAACTAAAGGAATATGCAAAAGTCAAACCAAACTTACAAGAATATTAAAGGGAGTTCTTCGATCTGAGGACAAACAGCTTAAGCCCTCAGGCAGGACCTAGGACCTAGGATGCAGGTTAACATGAACCAGATACCATTCTAGGAACTGAACTACAGACGACTTTCCAAAAACAAAAGATATACAACAGGGAATCAGAGAAATCAATCAAAGGATGACAACAACATCAAAACAATGAAAGAGGGAACAAACGGCATAGGTATAGAACCTTCTAAAGGAGAAGAAGGCAAGGCGATACCAAGTAACGGTAGACTGCTTCAAAATTATAAAGATAAGGGTAAAATTCATGGTAACCACAAAAAAAGTTAACAAACCAACTCATAAAAATAAAGACGAAAAACATAAAGTCTCAACAAAAACAAAACCTACAAAAACAAAAGAAATGAACACAAAATCCACAAACAAAAGGAACTCAGCACAAGAGAGTAAGAAGAACAAAGAAAACTTCAGCATCACAAAAAAAAGCACTACAAAATGACAGCAACAAACTCACATCTATCAATAATTACACTGAACGTAAATGGACTCAATGCACCCATAAAGCGACGGAGAGTGGCAGAATGGATAAGAAAACAGGATCCATCTATTTGCTGTCTACAAGAGACACATCTTAGAAACAAAGATGTGAATTTATTAAAAATCAAAGGTTGGAAAAAAATATATCAAGCTAACAACTATCAAAAAAGAGCAGGAGTGGCAATTCTAATCTCAGATAAAATAGACTTTAAAACAAAATCTACCATAAAAGACAAAGAAGGACACTATATAATGATTAAGGGGATGATCCATCATGAAGACATAACCATAATAAATATCTATGCACCCAATGACAGGGCTCCAAAATACATTAAAAAAACTCTAACAGCACTGAAAAGAGAAATTGACAGTTCCACAATAATAGTAGGAGACTTCAACACACCACTCTCAGTAAAGGACAGAACAACTAAAAAGAAACTTAGCAAAGATACAGAAGACCTAAAGGACACAATCAGCCAACTGGACCTCATAGACATATATAGAACACTCCATCCAACCGCTGCAAAGTACACATTCTTTTCCAATGCACATGGAACGTTCTCCAGAATAGACCACATCTTAGGCCACAGAGCAATCCTCAACAAGATCCAAAATGCTGAGATAATTCACAGTATCTTCTCTGACCACAATGCCATCAAGGTAGAAATTAACACTAGAAAGAGCAAGGAAAAAAAATCAAACACATGGAAACTGAATAATAATCTGCTTACACATCAATGGGTAATAGAAGAAATCAGAGATGGAATTAAAAAATTCCTAGAATCAAATGAAAATGAAAACACATCATACCAAAACCTTTGGGACACAGCAAAGGCAGTCCTCAGAGGACAATTTATAGCAATAGATGCACATATCAAAAAAGAAGAAAGGGACAAAATCAAAACATTAACTACAGAACTCAAACAAATAGAAAGAGAACAACAAAAAAAGCCTACAACCACCGGAAGAAAGGAAATAGTAAAGATCAGAGCAGAAATCAATGAAATAGAGAACAGAAAAACAATAGAAAGAATCAACAAAACCAAAAGTTGGTTCTTTGAAAGAATCAACAAAATCGACAAACCACTGGCCAGACTGACAAAAGAAAAACAGCAGAGGGCACAAATAACCCAAATAAGAAATGAAATGGGGGACATTACAACAGACCCAACTGAAATAAAAAGGATTATAACAGAATATTATGAAAAACTATATCCCAACAAATTTGAAAACCTAGAGGAAATGGATAAATTTCTAGAAACATACGGCCTACCCAAACTACAACAAAGTGATATTGAAAATCTGAACAGACCCATAACAAGAGAAGAGATTGAAAAGGTAATAAAAAAACTCCCAACCAAAAAAAGCCCTGGCCCAGATGGCTTCACTGGAGAATTCTACAAAACATTTACAGAAGAGCTCGTACCAGTTCTACTCAAGTTATTTCAGAGCATAGAAGAGGAAGCAACACTTCCAAATTCATTCTATGAAGCCAGCATAACGCTGATACCAAAACCAGGCAAAGACATCACAAAAAAAGAAAATTACAGACCAATATCTCTCATGAATATAGATGCAAAAATTCTGAACAAAATTTTAGCCAATAGAATTCAGTATCATATCAAAAAAATAATACACCACGACCAAGTAGGATTCATACCAGGTATGCAAGGATGGTTTAACATTAGAAAATCCATCAACGTAATCCACCACATAAATAAAAGGAAAGAAAAAAATCACATGATTATCTCAATTGATGCAGAAAAGGCATTTGACAAAGTCCAACACCCATTCCTGATAAAAGCTCTCAATAAAATAGGTATAGAAGGGAAATTTCTCAACATCATAAAGGGCATCTATGCAAAACCAACAGCCAACATCATTCTTAATGGAGAAAGGCTGAAAACATTCCCCCTGAAAACAGGAACAAGACAAGGATGCCCTTTATCACCACTCCTATTTAACATTGTGCTGGAAGTTCTCGCTAGAGCAGTAAGGCAAGAGAAAGAAATAAAGGGCATCCAAATTGGTAATGAAGAAGTTAAACTCTCCCTGTTTGCAGATGATATGATACTATACATAGAAAACCCTAAAGACTCCACGAGAAATTTACTGGAACTAATAGAAAGATTCAGCAGAGTAGCAGGATACAAGATAAACATTCAAAAATCAGTTGGATTCCTATACACCAGTAAAGAGAACGATGAAAAGGAGATTAGGAAATCAATACCATTTTCAATAGCCCCTAAAAAGATAAAATACTTGGGAATAAATCTGACCAGGAATATAAAAGACCTATACAAAGAAAACTACAAAACACTGCTGCATGAAACCCAAAGGGATCTACATAAATGGAAAAACATACCATGCTCATGGATAGGCAGACTCAACATTGTGAAAATGGCAATTCTACCTAAAGCAATTTACAAATACAATGCAATTCCGATACAAATACCAACAACATTCTTCAAAGAGATGGAAAAACTAATTATTAACTTTATATGGAAAGGGAAGAAACCCCGAATAAGTAAAGCACTACTGAAGAAGAAGAATAAAGTTGGAGGACTCACACTACCTGACTTGAGAACCTACTATACAGCTACAGTACTCAAAACAGCCTGGTACTGGTACAACAACAGAGACATTGACCAATGGAACAGAATTGAGAACTCAGATGTAAATCCATCCACCTACGGTCACCTGATTTTTGACAAGGGCCCAAAATACATCAAATGGGGAAAAGACAGTCTTTTTAACAAATGGTGCTGGCAAAACTGGATATCCATTTGTAGAAAAATGAAACAGGACCCATACCTCACACCATATACAAAAACTACTTCAAAATGGATCAAAGACCTGAATATAAAGCCTCAAACTATAAAATTCATAGAAGAAAAAATAGGACCAACACTTCAGACCTTAATACATGGCATTAACAGGATACAAACCATAAACATCAACACAAAAAACCCAACAGATAAACTAGATAATTGGGATCTTCTAAAAATCAAACATCTATGCTCTTCAAAAGATTTCACCAAAACAGTTAAAAGAGAACCTACAGACTGGGAAAAAATTTTTGGACAGTACAAGTCAGACAAAGGTCTAATCTCCATAATCTACAAGAAAATCCAACACCTCTACAACAAAAAGACAACCAATCCTATCAAAAAATGGGCAAAGGAAATGAACAGACACTTCACCAAGGAAGACATTCAAATGGCCAACAGACACATGAGGAAATGCTCGCGATCACTAGCCATTAGAGAAATGCAAATTAAAACCACAATGAGATACCATCTCACCCCGGCATTACTGGCACGAATCAAAAACACTGGAAATAACAAATGTTGGAGGGGCTGCGGGGAGACGGGAACTCTTATACACTGCTGGTGGGAATGCAAAATGATACAGCCATTTTGGAAAATGATATGGCGTTTCCTCAGAAAGCTAGAAATAGACGTACCATTCGATCCAGCAATCCCACTCCTAGGAATATATCCTAGAGAAATAAGAGTCATCACTCGAATAGACATATGCACACCTATGTTCATGGCAGCATTATTCACAATAGCAAAACGATGGAAACAACCTCGATGTCCATCAACAGACGAATGGATACACAAACTATGGTACATACACACAATGGAGTACTATGCAACGAGAAAGAACAATGAATCGGTGAACCATCTCATAACATGGATGAAACTGGAGGACATCATGCTGAGTGAAATAAGTCAATCACAAAAGGACAAATATTGTATGAGACCTCTATTGTAAAAACCCATGAAAAAATTCACATGCAAAATGTAACAATCCTTGTTGGTTACCAGGGATGGGAGGGGGGGGGGAATACTAAATAGGTAATAGGTAAGTGGTAACTTGGGTGAGAGATGAGATAGTACATAGTACAGGGGAAACTAACACAACCTGCACAAGGAAAGGTCATGGAGGCCCTATAGACACATCCAAACCCCCCGAGGGACTGAGTTGTTGGACGGAGGGCTCTGGGGACCATGATCTCGGGGAACATCTAGCTCAATTGGCATGACACTACTTATAAAGATAATGCTCTACATTCTACCTTGGTGAGTAGTGTCTGGGGTCTTAAAAGCCTATGAGCGGCCATCTAAGATACTCCACTGATCTCATCCCTTCGGGAACAAGGGAGAACGAAGAGAACAGGATACAAGGAAAAGATCAGTCCGAAGGACTAATGGTCCACAGCTACCAAGGCCTCCACGGGACTGAGCCCAGTACAGCTGGATGGTGCCCGGCTACCACCAATGACTCCTCTGACCAGGATCACAACAGAGGGTTCTGGGCAGAGCTGGAGTAGGATGTAGAGTATAATTTTAACTCCCAAAAAAAAAAAAAAAAAAAAAAGAAGACCAGATATACTGGCCTAAAGAATACTAGAGAAACCTCGAGAGTGTGGCCCCCAGACACCCTTTCAGCTCAGAGGGGAAGTTACCTTCAAGGTTCGATGTTAAGCCTGGGAATGGACACCCCAGTAAAACTAAATGGGACTAACGATGTACAGGAGTCCGGTGACAAGGGCCAGAAGGCAGAGGGAGAGTAGGAAACTGATGATAAGGAACACAAATTGAATAAGGACACTGTCGATGTATTGTGAGATTGTTGACCACTGCTATAGGGCAACATTTGTAGTAACTATTAAATGGGAGGCTGTTTTGTCCTGTAAGCCTTCATCTTGGGCGAGAATGGCAGCACAATTGGAAGAGCATAGTCAATATCACTTAAATGTGTAAGTAAAAAGTTTTGAAATGGTGTTTAAATAAAATAAGAATAAATAAATAAATAAATAAATAAATAAACAAATGAGACTAAAGAGGTACAATAGTCCACTGACAAGGTCCAGAAGACAGAAGGGGACAAGGAAGCCCCCTGGTGATAGGGAACACAAGGTGGAGTAAGGATATTCTTGATGTGCTGTGAGATTGTTAACCATTGTCATAGGGCAACATGTGTAGTAACTGTTAAATGAATAACTATTTTTTCTGTAAGCCTTCATCTTAAGTGAGAATAACAGCACAGTTGGAAGAGCGTAGTCAATGTCACTGAACTGTGAATGTAGAAATTTTTGAAACGGTGTATCTTTGGTCATCTGTAATTTGCATCAAAAAAAAAGGTTGAGAATTTAGAGGCTTAATACGTTGTGGGGTTGTTAACCAATGTCAAAAAACAACATGTGTACTACTATTTCATGAGAAACTATTTGCTCTGTAAGCTTTCACCTGAAGTACAATAAAATATATATTAAAAAAAAAAAAAAAAAAAAAGCACTTTAGGATTTATGTTTTATAATTTACTCAATTGGCACATTTTAAATTATTTAATTTACATTTCTTTTCAAGATTCCAACTCCTTCCTAAAGCTAACGTACACTTACGTGCTAGCAAGTCTGTTATAGTCAACCTTCTTCCTTTAACAAATAGGTTTTCTATACAATTTTTTTCTTTAAATGCCTGCCTTTAAATCTCTAGTAATGATTGCTTCAAATAATACACAAAATATTGATATTTGTCGTTGTTAGTTGCCAATTCTGACTCATGGCAGCCTCATGCCTGCATAGTAGAACTGCTCCATACAGTTTTGAAGGCTGTGACTGACCTTTCAGAAACAGATCGCCAGGCCTGTCTTCTGAGCTGCCTCTGAGTGGGTTCAAACTGCCCACCTTTCAGCTGGTAGTAGAGTGCTTAACTATTTGCGCCACCCAAGAACGCTTGTCTTAATAGTAGTTGCCATTATTTTTTGATTCCCCTAAATTATGATTTCCCTCCTAAAACAAATACTTGGACATTACAAAACTTAAGGGACCACAAACAAGGGTGTGTGTGGTGGTGGTAGTGGGATTTGATAGGAATGCAGTCAGCTCTTAGTGATTCACCCACCCCTATCGCCAGCAAGCTCTGACTTTGGGGAAGTCACTGCCTCCTTTGCCAATCTAGGATTTAGGACTGCCCATTGCCGTCGATTCTGACTTATAGTGACCCTATAGGACAGAGTGGAACTGCTCCATAGGGTTTCCAGGGAGTGGCTGGTGGATTTGAACTGCTGACCTTTTGGTTAGCAGCCAAATGCTTAGCCACTGTGCCACCAGGGCTCCGGATTTAGGACTAGGTGCTCTTTAATCCCATTCCAGGACTGAGAGGCACTTAATCCATTCATATGGACCACAATCAGGTCACTGTTACCTAAGACACCCCCTTCGTCCCTCTACACAAGGACCAGTGACTTCTCAGGTGCACTGCACAGGCTCCCAGGGCCTAGAGAGGTAGGCTCAGTCAGTCATTCAATGTGGAACCATCAGACCAGACCTGATCTCCAGTGTTTAAAGGTAGCCAGTTGTGGTCCTTCTTCTGGGTTAAGTTTACTGGTCCTTCCATTCGCCCACAGACATCTGGAGGGTATGCAGTTACATTTGTTTAGCCTCAAAATGATGCCAGCCAATCCCCCATGTCTGCCTGAGGGTTGGGTGCCTCTTGATCCAGTGCTGGCATATTCTACAACTGTTTACTTGTTTGGGGGGTTACATAGTGCTTGTAGTTTTAGCTCTCTCCACTTAGCCACAAACCAGACCACCAAACTCCTGGATCATAAAACAAAACGTAAGAACCCTGAATCCTGACCCAGCTCTTTTCCTGTTCTTTTGAGACTTCCCCAACAGGAAAGGCACTGGGTAATTGATAGAGATTATCCCTGATTCCCTTAATGTAACCTTTTTACTCCTTCCTTTTCCTGGGATTAAGCTGTTCCTTTGCAAGAAATGCTTTTCTTAATGACACAGTTATCTGCCTATTGTTGACCAAAGGAAGTGATGCAGCTCAGCTCCACCTTTCTGTGGTTAGTGGTCCCTTTAGTCTCATTGTAACAAGGTTGAAAGGCATTAACTGATTCTTTTTTTCAATTTTCTGCATTGTTAAGAGTGATCAAAAGATACTTTGAAATTAGTCTGCCTCCTTGAAGCAGTAATTGCCTGTATATTTGTTAAGTAGCCCTGGTGGTAGGCTTGGCTGCTAACTGAAAGGTTAGTGGCTTGAACCCACCCAGTTGCTCCACAGGAAAAAGACCTGGTGGTCTGCTTCTGTAAAGATGACAGCCTAGAAAACCCTATGGGACAGCTCTTCTATGTCACATGGGGTCACTATGAGTCGAAAATTGACTCGACAGTACCTAACAACAACAACGTATTTGTTGTTGGATGTGTGCATTTGTGGAAACCCTGGTGGTGTAGTGCTTAAGAGCTCCTACGTCTGCTAACCAAAAGGTCGGCAGTTCGAGTCTACCAGGCGCCCCTTGGAAACCCTATGGGACAGTTCTAGTCTGTCCTTTACGGTCGCTATGAGTCAGAATCGACTCAACGACGGGTTTGGTTTTTTGGGGTTTGGCATGCATTAGTACTGAGTAGATGTTTTCATATTTGCTGCGTGAGGTTTTGAGGCAGCATTGTCGCACTGTGTAAGGCATGCAGGTCACAAAATGATGAGTCAAGTTCTGATATAAAGCAGACCCTGTTAGCAAGCACTTTCCTAACAACATCCACCGGTCGACTACCCCCCCACCCCCACCCCCCAACAAGGAGTAGTTCTTGCAGTCTTCTGACTTTCCTCCCCTTAAAGGCCCTTACCTCTGTGTGCAGGGTCCCTGGTGTGACTACTGAAGAATTAAACTGTGAGCTCCATGAGGAGAGGGACTAGAGCTTTCAGAACTAGGTGTTTTTTGCATGCAATTGTACCTTCATGGTAGACACTCAAATATTTGTTAAATTAATGTGTACTAAGAAAGAGAGTCACTTAAAATTAAATATTTGGCCTGGAAGCACAACCTTGTATAGGAATCAGAGAACCCTTCCGGGGAAAATACAAGAATTAGCTCTCCGAAAATGTCAGTAGACCATAGGAACAGCTTGCATGCCATCTATCAGAAATTAAACTGGGCATGCCAACTGCTACCAAGAGAAAGGGAAAGAAAACCAAAGATCCAAACCAGTTGCCTTCGAGCAGATTCCAACTTACAACATCCCAGTGTGTTACAGAGTTGAACAGCACTCCATGAAGGCAATGACCTTTCAGAAGTAAATCACCAAGCCTTTCTTGCAAGATGCATCCGGGGGGGTTCAACTGCCAACCTTTCAGTTAGTAGCTGAATGCTTACACGTTTGTGTCACCCAGGGACTCCTGAGAGGGAAATAGCAGTTGATAAATGTATATGATGGCTTCATGAGCAGACTATAATCCGTCATTACTATGCAAAAAAAAAAAATATATATATATATATATACACACATATATATATATATATAGTCTTTTCAGCAAAAAAAAAAAACATTGCCATTGAGTCGATTCCAACTCATAGCAACCCTATAGGACAGAGTAGAACTGCTCCATAGGGTCCAAGGAGAAGCTGGTGGATTCGACACTGCTGACCTTTTGGTTAACAGCCATAACTCTTAACCACTGTACCAACAAGGCTCCCTTTAGCAAATGATGCTGACAAAACTTGTTATCTATCTGTAGAAAAATGAAGCAGGACTCATCTTACACCATACACAAAAACTAGCTCAAAATGGATCGAAGACCTAAATATAAAACCTACAACTATAAAGAGCATGGAAAAATAGGGACAACCCTAGGGGTCCTAACACATAGCATAGATAGTATACCAACCATAACTAAAAATGCACAAACAGCAGAAGATAAACTAGATGAATGGGACCTCCTAAAAATTAAACACTTATTCTCGTCAAACCAGAGCTAAACCCATTGCCACTGAGTCAATTCCAACTCAGAGCGACCCTATAGGACAGAGTAGAACTACCCCATAGGGTTTCCAAGGAGCGGCTGGTAGATTCGAACTGCCAGCCTAACAGCCGAGCTCTTTTGCTTATCAAAAGACTTCTCCAAAAGAGTAAAAAAAAGAAACTACAGACTAGGAAAAATTTTTCAGGTACAACATATCTGACCAGGGGTTAATCTCCAAAATACGTAGAAAACTTCAACACCTCAACAACAAAAAGACAAACAATCCAGTTGAAAAACGGGCAAAGGACATGAACAGATACTTTTCCAAAGAAGACACTCAGGCGTCTAACAAACACATGAAGAAATGCTCACGATCTTTAGCTGTTAGAAAGATGCAAATTAAAACTACAATGAGATATCATCTCACCCCAAAATCAATGGCACTAATCAAAAAAACAGAAAACAACAAATGCTGGTGAGGTTGTGGGGAGACTGGAACTCTTATACATTGCTAGGGGGAATGTAAAATGGTACAACCACTATGGAAAATGATATAGCACTTCCTTAAAAAGCTGGAAATAGAAATACCGTGTGATCCAGCAATCCCACTCCTAGGTATATACCCTAGAGAAATAAGAGCCATGACATGAATAGACATATACACACCCATGTTCATTACAGCATGATTCATAATAGCAAAAAGATGGAAACAACCTAAGTGTCCATCAGCGGATGAATGGATAAACCAACTGAGGTACATACACACAATAGAATCCTGTGCAACAATAAAGAATAGTGACGAATCTGCAAAACCTCTACATGGATGAATTTGGAGGACATTATGCTAAGTGAAATAAGCCAATCACAAAAGGACAAATATTGTATGAGACCACTATTATTTAAAAAAAAAACAAGCAAAGTTTTACACACAGAAAAAACATTCTTAGGTGGTTACCAGGAAGGAGGATAAATTATTAAGTAGATAAAAGACACGTGGTGATACCAGTGAAGGGAAAGACAATACACTATATGAGGGAAGCCAGCACAGCATGACAAAGGCAAAGGAAGACACTGAAAGGAACACAAGAACAAAGGGCAACTAAGGCAATTACTATAACATACACAGTCCTACAGCAATATTAACAAACAGTACTTTACGAAGGGATACATAGGTAGATAGATACGCTAAAGAGGCTTGGAAGGGTGGAAGGGAGGGCTCCCACCTGAAGATACAGGTTAGGTGTAGATATCATTGCAAACATATTTGTAGATGTTGCATGTATCCTAATAGACATCATAGACCGTAGAACACACAAGGGGCACAGTGATGGAAATGTCTTATGCAGGATGAAGATACTAGGCTTGAAAGCTAGGGACCATAGATTCAGGACATCTACGTGAGCTGATATAACATAATATATAAAAACAGTGTTCTACATCCTACTTTGGTGAGTAGTATCTGGGGTCTTAAAAGCTTGCAACAGCCATCTAAGATACAACTAGAGATCGCTTCCCATCTGGAGTAAAGAAGAGTAAAGAAAACCAAAGACTCAAGGGAGCAGTTAGTCCAAAGTACTAATGGACCACATGCACCACAACCTGCACAGCCCTGCGACCAAAAGAACTAGATGGTGCCCAGCTACCACTACCAACCCCTCTGACCGGGATCACAATAGAGGGTCCTGGACACAGAGTGAGAGAAAAATGTAGAACAAAGAATCAAATTCATTTTAAAAAAAAAAAAAAAAAAAAAGACCAGGCTTACTAGCCTGTTAGAGACTGGAGGAACCCCTGAGACTGTGGTCCTAAGTCACCCCTCTGACTTGGAACTGCAGCCATTCCCAGAAACCACTTTCCAGCCAAGCAGTAGACAGGCGTATAAAATAAACAGTAACATCCAAAAAGAACATGCTTTGTAGGACAAACAGTTTTACGAGACCAAAGGGCAATATTTGCCCAAAAGTAGAGAAGTCAGGAAGGGGTAGGAAAACCAGACGATAGGAAACTGAGAACCCGGTGGAAATGGGGAGAGTATTGACACAGCGTGGGGATTGCAGCCAATGTCATAGAACACTTTGTGTACAATATGTTGAATGGGAAACTAATTTGCTCTGTAAACTTACACCTAAAACACAATAAAAATTTGTTTTTAAATATTGAAGTTGTCAAGAATTTCATTTTACTTGGATCCACTGTCAACGCCCATGGAAACAGCAGTCAAGAAATCAAACAACGTATTTCGTTAGGCAAATCTGCTACAAAAGACCTCTTTAAAATGTTAAAAAGCAAAGATGTCATTTTGAGGACTAAAGTGTACCTGACCCAAGCCATGGTATTTTTGATCGCCTCATACATGCGAAAGCTGGACAGTGAATAAGGAAAACCAGTGAATTGATGCATTTGAGTTATGGTGTTGACGAAGAATATTGAATATACCATGGACTGCCAGAAGAGTGAACAGATCTCTCTTGGAAGAAGTACAGCCAGATGCTCCTTAGAAGTGAGGATGCGAGACTTCGTCTCACACACTTTGGACATGTTACCAGGCGGGACCAGTCTCTGGAGAATGACATCATGCTTGGTAAAGTAGAGGGTCAGTGAAAAAGAAGTCCCTCAGTGAGATGAATTGAGGCAGTGGCTGCAACAATGGGCTCAAACACAGCAACAATTGTGAGGATGATGCAGGACCAGGCACCGTTTCCTTCTGTTGTATGTAGCGTCACTATGAGTCATAACGGACTCAACGGCACCTAACAACAACAACAACCATGCAACCAAACATTGCCTTTTGTGAACCTCTCCTCTTTATGCCATTGTGTGTCCACAGGATTGGCCACCTGAGCCAGCGACTCCTGTGTCTGACTCCCCAGCAGCCTCCCTTCCTTTTCACCTGGAGAGCTTAGTGTCCATGAACCCCTTCCTGACTGAACCAGCCCATAACATGTGTCACTCCCATCCATGCTCATCTATTCCGGAACTATTTTTGAGCATCCTTCAACTTGGCCCCACAACTGTTCTTGATCCATTTGTTTCCTTTGTTGGTCTAGCTTCATTCATTTCTTGAATTAGATTGCAAGCTGTGCGCAGGCAGGGACTCACACCACCCTCAACACACACACTACTTTGCATCCCAGACAGGGGGCATCCAAGGATTTATAAGCCTAGGAAGTATCTCAACTGATTGTAGTTGATGCCCAAGAGCATGTTTTTCGTTCAGCTAATCAGTTCTTGGCCTGAGGAAGACCAGCTCCGTGCATATTCAGCTTTTCTCCTTCCTTTTCCATCATCACCACTATTGTGATGACTATTTATTGAGCTCCAGGATTGGAATGAGTTTGGAAAAAATAAGGGTGTAGGTTCAACGTGGCCTTCAGCCTATTGGCCTATAGAAGTTTGATTATAGGGCTTGTTCTTTGGATTAGATACTAAAATATGGGCTTCCCAGGTTTAACGCATAGCGTGTTTTATAGCCTAATTCATGACATCAGCTGCTACAGCCAGTAGCCCCTCTCCACACCCCCAGTCACCATCACCAGAATCGCTCCTAAATGGGAAAAGCTGTCATGACTTTTTGAAGAGCTGTGGATATCAGTTGATTCTGCGACTTGGTCAGCTCAGCTCAGAGTGTGTTTGAGGGCTTAATTCAAGAAGACGTGTTCTCTGAAGAAAATGGGACTTGAAAACGGTGTCTTTGAGCTTCTCATGTTGCTGAGTTTTTATCATCCTCTTATCTAGAAAGGCCCTCTGGAATTTGCATTCGATTGCTGTGTCCTGCCAGTGGTGAGGTAGGACCCTGAGTAAGATCCTGGGACCACTGGGGCAGGGCCTAGGGAACCAGGAGGACCTCTCGGTGAACCTCAAAAGTTTGACCCCCCTGTACGGGATAGATAATGCTCTTGTGACTGTAGCCTCTCCCTGCCATTGTAGGAGCCCCCCTCCTCCCGCATTTGCAGGTGCTGGTGACCAAAGATGCATGTGATAGTCTCTGCCCTTGAGGGCCTTCGATTGCAAAGGACCCAGGCATCTGCTTTGGAGGTATCTTTCCTTAAGGCTGAGTTAGAATAGCATAAGTAGGTCTCTTAAAGGCCAATTGACGTAGCTGAGAAAGGAATTGGGCAATTCTGGGAGGGGGAGAACAAGGAATTGGTGAACTGAGGAATAAGAAACACATTCCCAGCCTCTATCTCTTCGGACCTCCTTGGATTTTGGTCTTCCAGCTACACATTTTGCCTGTGCCTCAGAATCAACCCGAGGAGCGTTCAAACCTACAGAGGCCAGCTCCACTTCTAACACAGCTCCATGATTCAGTCCCCAGGGAGGAGTCTGCCCTATGTTTGTAAAAAGCTTCTGGGATGTTCTGATATGCCACTGGACTAAGAGCCACTGACCACCTTCTGCCTGTCTGTGCCACAGCATCAATTCTTGCTCAGAACGTTCTGTTCCTGCATGTATAAAGGGCAGCACAGCCCCCTCAACTTCCAGAACCCTCCAGAAGGCAAATGCCCTCTCAGTACATGCCTGCTCTAAGCAGGTACTGGGCTTGAGACCGGGATCAGACAGGATGCCTCCTCTTCTCCTTCCTGGTAGAGGAGAGGAATCTTGTACACCAACAGTCCAGGCAAGGGCCAGGTGGCACAAAGGGGACAAGCCTGGAGTATGTGCCGTGTTCAAAGGAGGATGATGTACAGCAGTCATTCCTAAGCGCTTACAATATGCCAGGTGCCTTCTCATTTAATCCTCACAACTGTAAGGATATGTTCTATTATTATCCCCATTGTACAGATGAAGAAATGGAAGCCAAAAAGATTGGCACATTCTCAAAGTCACAGAGCTGGTAAGGTAAGCCAGGGTTCTAATGCAAGCAGTGTGAGTAGAAGGAGTCCTGGTGACATTGTGGTTAAGTGCTCAGCTGCTAACTGAAAGGTCAGTGGTTCGAACCCACCAGCCACTCCACGGGAGAAAAATGTAGCAATCTGTTTCCATAAAGATTTACAGTCTTGGAAACCCCATGGGGCAGTTCTGCTCTTTCCGTCAGGGTTGCGATGAGTCAGAATCCACTCGTTGGCAATGGGTTTGACTATTTTAGTGTGGGTAGGCAGATGCTCTCCCTGCCTCTCCCCCACGGCAGTGCTACAAAGAACCTGGTTTGGCTGTGGTTCACAGGTCACCTTCGGGCTGTGTTTTTCCTCAAGATCTCTTTGGAGGGTGTCATCAAACTGATTGCACCCATACAAGAACAGCAAGGCTGTTGTGACTGCCCTTTTCTAGAGAGAAATGAGTTGTTATAAATGAGTTTGCTGTGGGTTTAAGAGACAATGAAACCATATCATTTTAAACTTCTAATACAAAGTCACAGGTACAAAGGAGTCAGTCCAATAAGGGACACAGAACCGTTTTGGAACAACTTATTAGGTCTTTAAGAAGTATAGAGAGTGAAAGTTGTACTGTTTGTGAGCTTGCATTGTTTAAAATGGCAATGAATATAACCCCTTTGAATGAAAGAGCCTCTGACTAAACAGACATGAGCTTCCAAGCAGCTAACCCTGTACAAAAATAGGAGAACTTTCCACCCTGCCACCTACCGGGGGTGGGGGGTGGGGCAGATGTGACGCAGTGTGTTGGGCAACTCACCAAAAAAAAAAAAAATCCCCTCCTTATGTTGACAGTATGAGCTACATGATTTTTGTGAAGAGAGTTTTAAAGGAGTTGAAATGGGTCAGGATAAAAGCTATCTGGAATCTCCTTGTGGGACTGGGTAACTTGGTACTTGGATAAACCAGTAAAGGAGGACTGGGAGTTTGAGCACTCATGTTTAAATCTGGGTATACATCTCCATCACATTTAATTTTAGAACCCCCTGGAATAACACGAACCAGCCCCAGTAGTATAATGGTTAAGCACTCGGCTGCTAACCAAAAGGTCGGTGGTTTGAACCCACCAGCTGCTCCTCAGGAGAAAGATGTGGCAGTCTGCTTCCGTAAAGATTTACAACCTTGCTTCACAGACACATCCAGACTCCCTGAGGGAGCAAGTTACTGGGCTGAGGGCTGGGGACCATGGTCTCAGGGGACATCTAACTCAATTGGCATAACATAGTTTATGAGAAAAGTGTTCTACATTCAACTGTGGTGAGTAGCATCTAGGGTCTTAAAAGCCTGCAGGCGGCCATCTAAGATACATTTACTGTTCCTATCCCAACTGGAGTAAAAGAAGATGAAGAAAACCAAAGACACAAGGGAAAGATGAGTCCAAAGGACTATGGACCACAGCTACCACAACCTCCACCAGACTGAGCCCAGAACAACTAAGTGGTGCCCGGCTACCACCACCAACTGCTCTGACAGTGGTCACAATAGAGGGCCCCAGACAGAGAAAGAGAAAAATATAGAACAAAATTCAAATTCACACGCACACACACACACACACACACACACACAAAAGATCAGACTTGCTGGTCTGAGAGAAACTGGAGAAACCCAAAGAGTATGGTCCCCGGACACCTCTTTAACTCAGTACTGAAGCCATTCCCGAGGTTCACCCTTCAGCCAAAGATTAGACAGGTCTATAGGGCAAACGGAAACCCCGGTGGTGTAGTGGTTAAGAGCTATGGCTGCTAACCAAAAGGTTGGCAGTTCGAATCCACCAGGTGCTCCTTGGAAACTCTATGGGGGGGCAGTTCTACTCTATCCTGTAGGGTTGCTATGAATCGGAATCGACTTAACAGCAATAGTTTTTTTTTAAACAGGGCAAACAATAACACACATGAGGAACATACTTCGTAGTTCAGTCATGTATACAAGACTAAATAGACCAAAAGCAAAGACAAGAAGGCAGGGAGGGACAGGAAAACTGGACAAATGGAAACAGGGAACCCGGAGGGGAGATGGTTGGCAACCAGTGTCACAAAACAATATGTGTATTGTTTAATGAGAAACTAATTTGCTCTGTAAACTTTCACCTAAAGCACAATTTAAAAAAAAAAAATGATTTACAGCCTTGGAAACCTTATGGAGCAGTTCTACTCCATCCTATAGGTCACTATGAGTCGGAATTGACCCAACAGCAAAACAACAGTTTGGTTTTGGTTTCGGATAACGTATTTCTGTCTAGCCTGACCACGTGACCATGGGCAGGGTACATAACCTGTGAGCCTCTGTTTTCTATTCATCAGTTGTAAAATGGGTATCAGAAATCTCTACCTCGCAGGGTTGCTGTGAAGATTCAGTACCACTTGAAAGCACTCAGTGCCTTGCCCCGTACATAATACTTTCCCTGCTTGGAGTCTGGTGCTGTGGTGCCCTATGGCCAAGCATGGGCCATGCTTTAAGGTTGTGGCCACAGAGGTAGGAGTCCAAGAGGAACCCCCTTTTCTAGACCACCCCTGGAATCCCCAGATTCCCCCAAGATGACCCTGTACTAGTTTCTGGGACCTTGCAGACCTCATCTCTGGAACCATCTTCCTGGGGCAGACTGCAGTGGAAGCACAGCTCTTCCCCAGGAGGTTCGATGGAGCTTGGACACAGAGGCCAGGATGATTACCCAAGTATGGACAAGACCCTTTGCAGTGCAGGGTGGGCTAAGGGGCTAGCTTTTTTGACATGTCTGGCAAGGAGTTCCAAGGAGTTAAGAGAATCTAAGTTGGGAACACGACCTTTTAGGTCTTTATGTGTCAACATAGAACGGTAGAATATATTTAATGGCTTGTTAGCACTTGTCCTAAGCCCCACGAATGTTAGGAGCAGGCCTGCTTTGGGCATGTAAAAAATCTTTCATCCAGATTACCTTCTTCTTAAAATCCTTAGTTTTTTGTTTGGTAGTGTTTTTTTGTTTGTTTGTTTATTTTTAACCAAATCAGTTTACCTCCTGATTCAGGCATTCTCTAATACCTTCCTTTGCCTGATTCTCAGTATTGCCTGAGGTGCTGGTGGTTAGCTTCTGGGCCCACACCAGTGCACCGAAACAGGAGAGAGGCTTCAGACTGCACTAGTCAGTCATCCCAGCTGCTTCGCTAGCTAGATGTTGGGGTCACTCATTGCTTCTCAGCCCTCTCTCAATATAAAAATTAACTGGGAAACACTTAAATCCATATTGCTGCTGGAGTTCCAAACCACACAGATAAAATCATCATCTCAAGGGGTGGGGCTGGGCATAGGTTTTTGGTTTTCTAACTTTTTAAATTTTTTAAAAATCTCCCCAGAGGGCCTGCTAGCAGTGAGGAGCTCAGCCCTCAGCTCAGAAAGCCTGTCCTTGGCTGGCCACTGTGTCCAAAGGGAGGCTGCAGTGACATTGGTTATATTCTTCACAATATATCAGCATTCTCATTATCTCCATTTTGATTGTTCTGTTTCCGTTAATCTAGCTTCGCTGTCCCCCTATCCTTCTCATCTTTGGTGTAGGGTAAATGCTAACCATTTGGTTTCATCTAAATGATTGTTGTGAGAAGCACAGTACTCATGGGTGATATTATTTATTTTATGGGCCAACCTGTCATTTGGCTGAAAGGTGACCTCTGAGAGGGGCTTGAGTTCCAAGTTTAAAGAGTATTTCAGGATAGTAGTCTCAGAGGTTCATCTAGTCTATGCTGGTCTGGTAAGTTTGGCCTTTTTTTAGGAATTTGAGTTTTGTTCTACATTTTTCTCCTGTTCTATCTGGAACCATCTATTGGGTCCCTGGTTGGAATGGTAAGTAGTCGCGGGGCACCATCTATTTCTTCTGGTCTCAAGGTAGGTGATATCGTTGTTCATGTAGACTATTGGTTCTATAGACTAGTTTCTTCTTTGAGTCTTTGGTTTCCTTGTTTCTCTTTAGCTCCAGACAAGTAGAGACCAATAGTTGTATCTTAGGTGGCTGCTTGCAAGCATTTGAGACCCTAGATGTGGCTCACCAAACTAGGATGTAAAACATTGTCTTTATGGACTATATTGTGCCAATTGACTGAGTTGCCCCATGAGACTATGGTCCCAAGCCCTCAAACCCAGTAGACCAGTCCCATGAGGTGTTTGGTTGTATCTAGGAAGTACCCATCACTGGGCTCCCATCTGCTTTATTTTATGCTTGGAAATATGTGCGGCACACATAAACATGTATATATAGTATGTAAAGAAATTGTTAAATGAGAACCTAATTTCCTGTGTAAACTTTTGCCAAAAACACAGTAAAATATTTTAAAAAAATAATAATAATAATGAAAGTACATTTGTATGTTTTAACTTAAGAAATTTAAACCACTTGTTTATACAAATTAGCCCCCATATGCATAGAAGGAGGTGGTCCTTTTTGAAGTTTCTCGTTGCTGAATTTATAAGATCCGCCCTGAAGTGAGGCTTCTAGAAACTCGACCCAAAATAGCAGCTTCCAAGTTCTTCCAGAAGTTCCTCTTCCAGGTGGAGACCTCTCCAGAGACAACCTAACTGCTGACCCTTTTTGAACAACCTCTCCTCATCCAGGGGCTGATGGGACAGGAGGGTGTGGACAGCCTTTCCTGGGGTTTTGGTGCTCCTTTTCAGGTGTTCAAACAAAGAGGGTCATTGTGTTTCTTGGAACTGGCCTAAAAGTCTGTCTATGTTTAAGATAAGAGATCTAGGGAAATGCATTTCCCTTTGACACACAGTATTTTCTGATTGTGAAAAGGGTACCAACCTGTATAATGACGCAGTGACAAGGCCGCTGACTCTAGCCGCTTCTGTCGGTTCCTTTAATTAGGAGAAATTAAGTGAGGCTGCTACATAGTTTGAGAATAAATAACACTTAAACTTAGGCAGCCATAACCACTAACTTAACTGCTGAATTCTCTCTGCTGCATGTCTCCAAAATAGATCAGCATAATCTTAACTAGGACTTAAAAGGCATCATATTCGTTCCGGAGCTCCGAACCAGCAGCCGACAGGAGCCTTTGGAGGTTTAATGACTTTAATTATGGCAGGAGATCTCCCCGTGGGGAGGGGCGGTCGAAGGCGACCAAATTCTGTCTTAGTTATCTAGTACTGCTATAACAGAAATACTATAAATGGGTGGCTTTAACAAACAGATATTTATTTTCTCACAGTTTACAAGGCTAGAAGTCTACTTTAGGGCACTGGCTCTAGGGGAAGCCTTTCTCTCTCCTTGTTGGCTGTGGTGGAAAGTCCTTTTCTCTTCTGAGCTTCTGCTCCTGGGCAATCTTCTTATACTTGGCATCTCTCCTGCCCGGTCTCTACTTCTTTTGCTTGCTTGTTTAATCTCTTTTATATCTCAAAAGAGATTGATTTAAGACACTCCCTACACTAATCCTGTCTCATTAACATCTCAAAGATAACCCATTCCCAAATGGGATTATAACCACAGGCATAGAGGTTAGGATTTACAATGTATATTTTGGGGGGACACGATTAAATCCGTAACATTCCACCCCTTAGCCCCCGAAAATTCATGTTCTTGCTACATGCAAAACACGTTCACCCCATCACATCATCCCAAAAATCTAAAATCAACTCCAAGTCTAAAATCTCATCTTCTGAATCCTCTAAATCAAAGTATGAGTGAGACAGTAGCCCTTCTCAATCCCGGGGCAAAATTTGTCTTCATCGGTGAGCCTGTGAAATCTAGAATACAAGTTACTTGTTTCCAAAGTGCAGTGGTGGAACAGGCACCAGGTAGACGTTTCCATTACAAATGGGAGAAATTGGAGGGAAAAAAGGGACAACAGGCACCAAGCAAGTCCATAACCCAGCAGAACAAGTTACATTAGCTCTCAAGGCTTGAAAATAATCCTCTGTTCTCGGAGACCATCTGGGCGATGGTCCCGCCCTCCGGACTCTGGGTGTTGGCCCTGAAGGCTGGGCCAGGGGGTGGGGTGGGGATACACACCCTGGGGGGGCGGGATTCTGGGAGGAGAAAGAAGGGGAGGAGGGACCCTGAGGGAGAGGGGAGGTGGGGCCCCTAGGGGGAGCGGCGGTGCCTCTGAGCTCTGAGCTGTGTTTGTTGCTCCAGAGCTTTGATCTCCTGCCAGGGAAACCTGGAAGGTCAGGCCAGGCTGCTGCCAAGCCCTGGAGAAAGGAGCTGGGTGGAGCGGGCAGCACTGCAGGCGCCCGCACCCCTACCACCACCTCCATAACCCACTCCCTTCACTTGCCTCACCCCTGGTTAGTTAGCCCTCCTGGCCACGCTGACCTCCTCCCCTAACTGCTCTTTACTTCTTGGTGGCTGTTTTGTGTGTAGGTCTCTGTAGTCAATGGATTAGGGGCTCCAAGTAGTGAAAGTAAACCAGCAACATGTCCTCCAAGTTTGGTTTGGTAAAATCATACATGTTGTATGTACTTTAAAAGAAACCAGTCTACTTTTTAAGTTGAGCCAACCCTTCCTTCCCCCTCTCACCACACACACACTACAAGTTGCCCAAGAGAGGCAGGTGATTCCCCCTGTTGATTTGTGTGTTAGGGGCCTGTTTCCCTCAGCACTTCTTCTAACATCCCCCTGTCCCCCTTCTTGGCACCAGGCTTTTCTCACTGGTTCCCCATGGTGTGTGTGACCTCATTTCCTATGGAATGAAAGGTTTCTGTTTGAAAACAGGGCGCTGGGTGAGACAGGACTCGCTACCCCCCTTGCCCACTGGAGAGTGTCTTGTATCATACAGTGAGTCATGCTTCAGGGAGCAGCAGCTGACCAGAACATTTAAGAGCCTGGTGCCTGGGTGATCACTACTAAGTGAAGAACACGGGGGAGGAGGAAAGGAAAAAGTGAGGAGTGAGGCCCTAAAATCCACTTAGTGGCCTTCAGAGGGAGGGGCATGAAAGGACCCAGTGAGCCCCATGGCTGTTAGATGGGACAGGAGAGAGACGGATGGGCGCCGGGCGTGGCTGTCCCCGTGACTGACCGGGTGGTAGTCTGTTCTGTGGACATGCCCAGAGGTAGTCATCTGGTTGGCTTTCCTTTGGTGAAGGTACTAAGGGAGGCCTGCATTCCTCCAGAGAGTGACAGGAACAGACACTGCAAGTGCACGGGCTTGCCTCTTGAGACCTTTGACATCCAGAGGCGCCCGGCGCCTGCTTTAGATCCACAGCAAGGCAAAGCCATGTCTAGTTGCCGAAGTTGAGGCTGGTCAGAGAACAAATGCCTGCCTGAGCACTAGCAACCAGGAGAAGGCCTGACAGCAAGTCCAGCGCAGAAGGCGTGTGTTGAAGAAGAGACCAGGTCCTGAAAAGCTAACAGCGAGAATATTGAGTTCCAAGAGGATCTGGTAGAGAACAGACATTTCTCAATTTCAGAGTCAAAGCACGGGGCATGGGATGGGCTCAGCTAGACATCAGTGAGCTGCTGCTTATGCTTTGAGCAGCAGGGTCCAAGGTGTTTGATGCTGACCCCAAGGGCAAAAACTGATCCTTTACAGGTTAATCAACAAACACCAGGCCCCATGCCGTTGTTGTTGCCATAGAGTCAGTTCTGACTCATGGTGACCCCCTGTGTGCAGAGTAGAACTGCTCCATAGTGTCTTCAAGGCTGTGACCTTTCAGAAGCAGGTTGCCAGGCCTGTCTTCTGAGGGGTCTCTGTGTAGGTTCAGACCACAAACCTTTTGGCTAGTAGTTGGGCACTTAACCATTTGTGCCACCCAAGAACTCCTGCTAGATTCTGGGAACTCAGCAGGAAAGAAGTCTGACACAGTGATTGTCCTCTAGCGAAGGAGAAAAGTTAAGTAAACAATCACAGTGTGATGTCATAAAGACATGGAACCCAGAACAAGGTGGGAGCCAGTCTAGAGTGAATAACACCTAAGTGGACAAGAGTTAGAAGAGGTAATGATGGGGGAGGGGCAGGGTCCATAGCAGGAAGGGCAGAGGCCTTGGAAGAAGTCAGTCATGGAGAGTTTTGAGCACTGAGTTTGGAGCCATAAGCAAGAGGGCAGGTCAGATCTTACCCTAAAGACAGTGAAAGTCATTAAAGTCGAGTGGTGCAGTTGCGACTTGTGATTTAGAGAGATCTCTCTGCTGAGGCATGGAGCTGGGACTGGGTGCGCAGGATGGGAGACCCTGAGGGAGACTCACGTGAGAAGTCTGGTATCCTAGACAGAGTGTCAGTAGTGGGGCTGGAAAAAAAATTCTGGTTATAAAGAATGAACATTTTTCACATCAGTGTATGTGATATTGTTGAGTAAATTATGGAGCTAAGGAAAAGATAGCACAATAGGTAACAGTATACATCCCATTTATTTTTACATATACAGTAAAACCTGCGAAAGCCAGAACCTGTGTAAGCCAGAAACCTGTCAGAGAAGGAAAATTCAAATATTTTCCACTAATAGAGAGCAATAGAAAAACGGTAAGACTGCACCCTGTCAAACGCAGAAGACTTGTGAGACCCAGAAAAACAAAGCAGTCCCGTCGAATTCCAGCTCTCAGAAGTTCCACCGTATTTTCGTGTATATACATACATACACTTCAACAAACAAAAGCAGCACTGGAAGTGCTCACTGGTCTATGCCAAGAAATTTGGAAGACAGCTACCTGGCCAAACGACTGGAAGAGATCCATATTTATGCCTACTCCCAAGAAAGGTGATCCAACCAAATGCGGAAATTATCGAACAATACCATTAATATCACATGCAAGCAAAATTTTACTGAAGATCATTCAAAAGCGGCTGCAGCAGTGTATCGACAGGGAACTGCCAGAAATTCAAGCAGGATTTAGAAGAGGATGTGGAACCGGGGGTATCATTGCTGACGTCGGATGGATCCTGGCTGAAAGCAGAGAATACCAGAAAGATGTTTACCTGTGTTTTATTGACTACGCTAAGGCATTCGACTGTGTGGAACATAACAAATTATGGATAACGTTGCGGAGAATGGGAATTTCAGAACACTTAATTGTGCTCTGGAGGAACCTTTACATGGATCAAGAGGCAGTCATTCAAACAGAACAAGGGGATACTGCATGGTTTAAAGTCAAGAAAGGTGTGCATCAGGGTTGTACCCTTTTACCATACCTATTCAATCTGTATGCTGAGCAAATAATCTGAGAAGCTGGACTATATATAGAATGGCGCATCAGGATTAGAGGAAGACTCATTAACAACCTGTAATATGCAGATAATACCACCTTGCTTGCAGAAAATGAAGAGGACTTGAAGCACTTACTGATGAAGATCAAAGACCACAGCCTTCAGTATGGATTACTGCTCAATGTAAAGAAAACAGAAATCCTCACAACTGGACCAGTAAGCAACATCATGATAAATGGAGAAGAGATTGAGATTGTCATGAATTTCATTTTACTTGGATACACAATCAACATGCATGGAAGCAGCAGTCAGGAAATCAAAAGACGCATTGCATTGGGCAAATCAGCTGCAAGAGATCTCTTTAAAGTGTTAAAAAGCAAAGATGTCACCTTGAGGACTAAGTTGTGCCTGACCCAAGCCATGGTGTTTTCAATCACCTCATATGCATGCGAAAGCTGGACAGTGAATAAGGAAGACCTAAAAGAATTGACACCTTTGAATTGTGGTGTTGGCAAAGAATATTGAATATACAGTGGTCTGCCAAAAGAACAAACAAATCTTCTTGGAAGAAATACATTCAGAATGCTCCTTAGAAGCAAGGATGGCGAGACGGTGTCTCACATACTTTGGACATGTTACCAGGAGAGATCAGTCCCTGGAGAGGGACATCATGCCTGGTGGAGGGTCGTGAAAAAGAGGAAGACCCTTGATGAGATGGATTGAGACAGTGGCTGCAACAGTGGGCTCAAGCTAGCAACAATTGTAAGGATGATGTGGGACTGGGCAGAGTTTCGTTCTGTTGTGCATAGGGTCGCTATGAGTCGGAATCAACTGGACAGCACCTAACAACAATAATGTATACATATACGTTTTATTTATGCTTATATATGGGGTTAAAAAAATGGAAAGATGTATACAACACATGTTAAAATGAATGGATTTGGAAGAGAAACCAACAAAACTTGGTAAGCAGTTGGATGTAGGGATGAGGGCGAAAGGTCCCAGTTTTGGCTTGGCCCCTGTGGCATGGCAGGGCCCTTCCCCAAGGAGGAAGCCCAGGTTGTAGGAAGGTAAGAATTGAGTGAAGCATAGGCCCATGGCAAGATCTTGTGCATACATATCAGCCAGAGCAGGAAATGATCCACAGATGTCCAGGACCACGCGCTCTGCTCTGTGCTAGGAGTGGCTGTGGAAGTGACTTGGGGACCAAGCTGAAGCAGAATGCTGATGGCTAAGTCATGGGAACCAAGCCCTGGGACCCTGGTGCCATGCTGAATTTTCTGCATTCACAGTTTCTGTCATGAAACTTGGGTCACGCTGCTGGACATGAGTGTGTCAGAGGAGAGCCCCAAGTGAACCCTTACCTGAGTAAGAGGGGAAGTGTCCACAGTACCCACCAAATCTTTTCCCGCCAGAACAGCAGCAAGTGTGTTACCGAAAAACACTTTTAGGAGGTGGCAGTTTATATCTTTCTTGGGGTTCCTGGCACACAGTTGGCTCTCGTAAGTAGTCATCAAATAAAAAATCCAAAAAGCTCATTGCTGTTGAGTCGATTCTGACTCATAGCTACCCTGTAGGACAGAGTAGAACTGCTCCCATAGGTGTTTCCAAGGCTGTAATCTTTATAGGAGCAGACTGCCACATCTTCCTCCCATGGAGCAGCTGGTGGATTCGAACTGCCGACCTTTAGGTTAACAGCCAAGCTCCACCAAAGCTCCTAGTTGTCAAATAGAACCTGATAATTGAATGTCTTTATACTAATGACCATCTCATTTAAATTGTGGTATGTATATTATTTAGTAATTGCTTTCCAGATCAAATGTAGACCTTCATCACATCCCTCAGCGTTCTACCTGTGAGTTAGAATGAGAGAGAGAGTGAAGTGGAATGAAATTCTCACCTTAGCACATACCATGTACCATGGAACGTTGGGTCCTAGAGCGTGTTCCACGGAAGGGAGTGTATTAACAGAAATTGCTGCAGAAGGATTCTGTGTCCAAAAAATGTTGGAGATGCTAGGTAGATAGGAGCCTCTAGCATGTTAATGTGCTCTGTAAATGCTGAGGTTAACGCTAGAACATACAGCAGTTCTCAAAGGAAACTGACAGGGAATATCATTCCCTTAGGCACTATGGGAAAAGCTACTATAGAGACATGGTATAAGTGATCCACGTGTTAATTTCTTACCCATTTGCCCTTGGAACTGTTCCTTACGGCTCCCGTGGCCTTTCAGGTGATCTCTACCAACACTGCTGACAGAATGAGGCTCTGTGAGGAAAGGGCCCTGGGACCATGTTGCTCATTGCTGTAGGTGTCCCCAGGGCGTAGCACACACAGTAACTGGTTAATTACTACTGTTAAACAAGTACATTAATAAATGATAATCCAAATAGAATTAACTCTGTGCCACCTACTATGTGAATTTGTTGCTTACAGACCATGCCTGGGGCAGTCTGCTTGATGAGGCTTTATGGGGCCAGCAAACATGGTGAGGAAGATCCACCTCCTGTTCCTAGGACTCTCCCTCAGACTAGAAGATATGTTAGCCCAGTACTCAAGCAAGGCACGTATGTGTAGAACGCCTGTACCCTTTGACTAAGCGGGACCATTCATAGCTGTTTGTGAATGTGAGTACGAGGATATAAATACAGCACTGTTCATAATAGAGAAAATGTAGAAATCCCCTAAGTGCCTGTCAGAGGGACAGTGCTTAGCGAAACTCTAGGACAACCATATAATGGAATATTTATATGAGTTAAAAAAAAAAAAAAAGAAAAATACATGTTAGAAAGGGGTTACTGCTGGGATATTGGGGGATAACAGGAGTTATTTTTCTATTTCAATTTCAGAATTATTTTAAATGTCTCATGTCAGGCACATATTACTCTTATAAATAGCAAAAGCACTAAATATGAACATATTTTGGGGAGAATCCACCATAGAAAGTGGTAAGCAGCAAGGGGAAATCCTAAGAGATTTTAATAGAGTTTCAGAAAGGGGTAAGAGCTCCCTTTGGCTGAGAAAGAGCACCATTTGCTTTATGGAAGAGCAAATGGAAATAATACTCCAACCCAAGCCTGACTGGGTAAAATGATGAATGAGCTAATAATATAGGAAGATTGTTTCAGGAATATGCCTCATCAATTTTTCAACTGAAAATGTGGGAGGAAGTGAAGTTGACCTTAAAGGACCAATAGGCTAGGTATGATCAACTCATTATAGTTTAGTCTTGGAGTGTCTATCTGCATGTGATAGATCGACGAAGTACCATCAACAGAGAGTTACTCAAACTAATTTCCTTTTCCCAGTCAGCTCACTGACAGGCCACGTTGCCCAGAAGTTAAATCTGTTGACAAATTTGTCTTGTGTTATCTGTGCCACTTTGTGTTGTCATTAATGCTGATAAATAAGAGTTAGAGTTGAGTAGGTGTATAAGGAAGGGCAGTAAAATTCTGTGTGGAATATATTATGGTTCTTAATAAACTTTATATTTGTCTTTGGGCCTCCATCCTAAGGAAATCGGAAGTGTTTTAAGCCAAGATTTAGTCAGCATAACATTAATTATAATAACTGGAATAGCTGAAATATAAAAAATCCATGGGTGCCTAAATTAACGTACATGCCATTAAAAATACTTACAAAGAATTTTAATGACCTGCTGGAACGCTTATGATAAGTGAAAAAAGCAGAATGCAGAACTGTTCAACAAAGGCAAAACAAAAAAAAAAAGGTCTGCTTGAAGCCCCCATATATCAGAACTTTCTGTAAGACACTGAAGACACTTGTCTTCATAGTAGTTCTAATACTCCACCTTCCTTGGTTATAGTATGGTCAGCAGTTTGGGACAAAGGAGATCTTTTGGGATGTTTCCTAATTAAGATAGTGTTCTGTCACAGTTTTCCTCCAGTAAAGGTTAGACACTGGGACACCATATCCATGTGCTTGACAAAGGAACAGATAAGCAACAGGCTAAAAATGGAGGCTGTACCCCAGAGGCAACAGGGAGTATTTATTCGTGTGGGTCTGAGCCCAAAACCAAGTCTAGGTGTAAGTGTACCTCCGTGGAGAGGCATTCCTGGTTGAATAGCTCTGGTAAGTGGCAGACTCCAGGCTTTAAGTTCTCCCACCCACAGGGTGGTAAAGGGACCATCTCATCAGAATGCCCCAGTTGCACTGGGGAGTTCTAGACTCAATCATATTGATAGAAGCACTGCCTTATGGGAAAACCACATCATGCTTAAGGAGCAAGTTCTTTTTACCAGCAATAACCCAAACTTACGGTCCGAGGCAGGCTTTCTTTCATTTATAATGTTTTTTGGATAACCATAGGAGCCTTAGCCTTGCAGTAAGCACAGCCACATTGGACCTTACCTTCTAGGGTCTGAAATTTTGTTGTTGTTGTTAGATGCCATCGAGTCAGTTCTAACTCATAGTGTCCCTGTGTACAACAGAATGAAGCACTTCCCAATCCCACACCATCCTCACAATCGTTTCTATCTTTGAGCCCATTGTTGCAGCCACTGTGTCAGTCCATCTTGTTGAGGGTCTTCCTCTTTTCCTCTGACCCTCTACTTTACCAAGCATGATGTCTGTCTCCAGGGACTGGTCCCCCCGATAACATGTCCAAAGTACGTGATACAAAGTCTCAGCCATCCTCACTTCTAAGGATCACTGTGGCTGTACTTCTTCCAAGACAGATTTGTTTGTTCTTCTGGCAGTCCATGGTATATTCAATATTTTTCGCCAACACAGTAATTCAAAAGCATCAATTCTTTGGTTTTCCTTATTCATTTGTCCAGCTTTCAGATGCATATGAGGTGATTGAAAGTACCTTGTAAAATGCATTCGTAAATGTGCAAGTATTCTCACTTTTGACACTTGTCACAGTGACTATGAGCATTGTCTAGTCTCGGGTCCTGCAGCCCTGGAATGCAATTGAAGAACTGTGACAAGCTTTTACTCAGCATTCTCCTGCTGGGCTCCTGGTCACCTGCAGACTGGTGCAGACCACCCAGCTTGAGAGATGATCAAATTAGTGAAGGTGGTAAAGGATGTGAAAATACCTTTGGATTCTTCTGGAAGGCTTGGCAAGGCCTGCCACCTGCGTTCTGCTGCTCACACCCTTCCGGTGCTTTTCCTCTCCCGTTCAGAGGTGACTGCCCTCTAACTGTAGCCCAGTTTCCCCTGTGACCTTCATTTAGCAACACCCACCAGGTTGCATCTTTCCCGCCCTTCCTTTGAAGCAGCCTTATCTTGAAAGTTCTGGACGTTAAGTATTTGATGTTATAAAGATATGATTTTTGGCGGTCACAAGACTGGTAATCTCCCAACTATGGTTTAGATTTGTTTTGAAATAATATTCCGGCCCAAACTTGACTAGGTAAAATGGGGAATGACCTAAGATATGAAGACTGGTTCAGGCAGGAATATGCCTCATCAATTTTTAAACCAAAAATGTGGGACGAGGGGCAAAGTGTGGCCAAGTGAGGTTCTGTTTTTTAAATTTGCTTTGGAAATAGTACAATAAACATGTCATTTTCTAAAAGGGGATTTATTCGTGGCTATTTTCAATCCCGAGCCTGCCTTTGACAGGCCAGTTTCCAACACGATCCTGGTTGACCCCCCTCCTGCCCAGACCTGGTATGTGCAGGAAATGCAAGCTTATTTTAATACCCACTTACATTAAACATAACTTTTAAAGTAAATCAATGGGGAGAATTAGCATTTCTCAGACAAAACATTTGCACTGGATCCTGTGCATTAGCCTGGTTGAGTTGTGTCTGAGCTCAAGCTGCAAATGAGATTTACGCAGCTTACTCTTGATCTAAAAGCTCTGGTGGCACAGAGCTTTGTTAAGCACTCAGCTGCTAACCAAAAGGTTGGTGGTTCGAACCCACCAAGTGCTCCAGGGGAGAAAGATGTGGAAGTCTGCTTCTGTAAATATTGCAGCCTTGGAAGCCATATGGGGCAGTTTTACTCCATCCTGTAGGGTCACTATTCCAAAAATCGACTCTATGACAATGGGTTATAGGGTCACTATGAGTCAGAATCTACTCAAAGGGAATGGGTTTGGGTTTTTTTGGTTTGTTCTTGATCTGTTCTGTGCAATGTAGATACCAGGAGACTGGTCAGCCTTCCTAGATTTTGTTTTAAAAACTTCTTTTGTGCCTGTCGAGCCAGAGTGGGTCATGCCTTTTGACTGGAACCTCTAAATCCTTGGGACTTCCAAGCATGTGAGGCAGCAGCATGGTTGAACAGCTGCCCTGGGAGGCCCCAGGCGGCCTGGGATGGGGTTGCACTAGCCCAGGTCTTTCATCCCCGCAGTCATGAGACACTGCAGGTGTGCCAGCATCAAAGCGGGGAGGGGCAGGTGCTCCCGATCAAGACAGATCTGAACACACACTCCCCTTGGGGGCTGTTGGATGTGCTTGATCATGAAATGAAAGCCAACTAAAGGAATGAGAGGTCCTGTTGATTATCTCCCTCGTTTTCAGTGCTGTTCCTGGGGCTCTTCTACATCCAGGGAAAGAATTTGTGAAAAAGACCGGGATACCACCTGTGCAGAAGACACAACACCTACTCTTAATTCTGGGATCCTTGAGCTCGTGGCCTCAGGCAAAGGGGCTGTGCCCCTAAAGAGCTTTATGAAGGAAAGTGAGCCTGTCTTGTATTCAGTGTTACTCACCTGTGCCACCCATGTCCTCTCTGGCTGGAGGGGACGATAGGGCCATTGCCAGTCTCTTTCTGGATCACTCTGGACAGCCTGCTGCTTCTCAGTTGAGGGGCCAAGACTGGAAGGGGCCCTGGTCATAATGATCTAGACTCCCTCCTCTGCCTTTTACAGATGGGGAAACTGATGCTGATGCTGAAAGGGAATCATTGACTTGCCCACTGTTGCCAGCTTGTCAGTGGCAGAGCCAGGGATAGTTCCCAGGATTCACTCCAGACTCTTTAGTACAGCGCTCTGGTGGGAAAACAGGGTTGGGTGGGCACTTGGAGAGGAGACTTGAAATACATTGACTCTCAATTCAACTGAGATGTGCCCTGCAGGACAAGGACAGCTTCTGAGGCACAGCACCTAGAGTGCCGGAGGTCGTAAGACTGCTGAGGACCTTGCAGATTTTGCGTTTTGGTCCTGCGTGTTTGGTACTGCTACTGGAATTGGCTTTTGTAGAAGTTACGGGATAAGACTGCCCTCTAGTGGGCTGGTGAAGCCATTGGCCTAATCACATTAAGTTCAAAGTTGTTTTCTTATGCTGAATCAGTGTAATCTGATTTTATCCTTTCTCAGTCACTCTGGCCGTAGTGATGTCCTTGACCTCTGAGCAGTAGCTGTCATTTGCTTATCTTATAGGAAGTTAGTTTTTTACCCCAATGTTAGAGGTGTCTTACTTCCCTAACAATATACGACCTCCCAAAGGCCGGGATTATGTCTTGTGTCTTGTGCTTCTACTTAGTAGAACATGAAATTAGAAAGTTCATCGGGATAAAAAGGAGTCCTTTCCCCAAAGAAATAGTCTCATCACTTCTCATTTGTTCCTAAAACATTCTAATCTGAGCTCTCAGATCAATAGTTCCCCAAGTTGTTGAGTCATTAGAATCCCTCAGAAAACTTCAGGAACACACTTTCCTGGGCCTTACTCCAGACCTGCTGAATCAGTCTCTGTGGTCGGAGCCAGGAAATCTGCTTTAAAAACTTCCCAAGTGGTTTTTGATGTGCAGCCAGGTTTGGCAGCCAACTGCCCTAAATCTCCATTTACAATTACTTCTCATAGTTTTCTCCCCTGACGAGGTCTCCAGAGGTCATCAGCTTGTGTCAGTTATTAAAATCGACCACTTTGAGATTTCATTCAGAAATATTCACTACTCTTTTCTAACTGCAGCGTGGGTAATGGGAAGGAGGAAGAGCCACAAGAGAGGGACCAAAGGTATTTGCTTTGGTTGCCA
This sequence comes from Dugong dugon, assembly GCA_030035585.1. Taxonomy (NCBI): domain Eukaryota; kingdom Metazoa; phylum Chordata; class Mammalia; order Sirenia; family Dugongidae; genus Dugong; species Dugong dugon. Next base: position 23,887,545 of record CM057476.1, on the reverse strand, counting down.
ATGGCTCTGTGTTCATAGCAGAACACACTGAAACCAGTACCTCTCTGCTGACTGGATAGATTGTTTATTTGTAGTTTGTTTTTGATGTTTGGCCTGGAGAGGGAGAGAACTGTTTGAGTACCCAATAACTTATTTTCACTTATTCCAAGTCTTTTGATCCTCAGGATAACCATATGAGGTAGGTGGCGTCATCCCTTTTTTTTTTTTAACAGATGGACAAAGTTGAGGCTTAGAAAGGTCAGGTCACTTGGCCAAAGTCAAGTACGTAGATAACTGTCAGACCTTGCGCTCAGTGTAGGTAGGTCTGGTTTCCAAGGCCAGCTTTGGGAAGGTAGAAGACCAGAGCGCCAACTGCTCTTTTTTTCTTTAATTGTGGTAAATATATAGGTAACAAAACATTCCAACTGCTCTCTTTTACTCTGTCAGGCCAAACGAGCAGTGCAGCGGGGAGCCACTGCAGTCATCTTCGATGTGTCTGAAAACCCAGAAGCTATTGACCAGGTAAACTCCTCAGGCCCCACCAGGGCTCTGCTCCACCCAGGAGAAGTGTCACAGTTGTGTCACACTCACCACAGGGCCTTTGCACTTTTCTGCTGAAGTTAAATTTCCACATTTGAGCCAAGGGGGTGTACTGAGAGGTGGTTAGAGCCAGGGAGCGTGGGGAGTAGGGGGCGTTTTCAAAGACCCGTCTGTGCCTTCAGCCTGCCCAGTCCATCCTGAAACAGGTACCATCCCTAGTCTACTGCATGGCCTTGCCCTTTAGGGATCTCCAAGGGTATAATGCCTAAGGAATTTGACAATTTCCAAATGGGTATTTAGTGTCTTTTCCACCAGCCTTTCTTACTCTCTCCTTTTCTTAAAGTTAAGCGTCTTCTAACCAGAGCCCTCTCTTCCTCCTCAGCTAAACCAGGGCTCAGAAGACCCGCTCAAGAGACCAGTGGTGTACGTGAAGGGCGCAGATGCCATCAAGCTCATGAACATCGTCAACAAGCAGAAAGTGGCTCGAGCCAGGATTCAGCACCGCCCCCCTCGAGTGAGCCTCGGCACTGGCCAGCCGGGCCTGGCGCCTTCCCCGCTGCTACCAGGGCCTTTGTTTCCTTTGGGCTTTGTGACTGTGTTCCTTTCTGTCTGAAGTGCCAATGCGTCCCAGGTTCCTGTGGGTTTCAAGCAGATACAGGGCTGGAGACCAGGGAGAAATTTCACCTGTGTTCCTTTCTAGGGGATGTGAAAAGTACTACCAGAAATAGAGGAGCCCTAAATGGCCCAACGGTTAAGCGCTTGACTGCTAACCGAAAGGTTGGCAGTTCAAACCCACCCAGCTGCTCCATGGGAGAAAGACTTGGCAATCTGCTCCCATAAAGATTACAGTCTAGAAAACCCTATGGGGCAGTTCATCTCTGTCAAATGGGGTTACCATGAGTCGGAATCAACTTGAAGGCACCCAACAACAACAACCAGAAATAGACAAGTAGTGCTGGATGTCTCTGGTTTCTTCCACCTGGTGTTCCCTGTAATGACCTCTCATCCCTCTTTCTCTTCCATCCTATCTCCCTAGTCTGAAAGGCAAACTGAAGGAGGATTGAAGGGGAGGAATACCCAAGCCCTCGGCTTCCTCAAGTCCCCCTCCTTCCACATGGCCTAACCTAGAGAAAAAGGCCCATACTCCCTTCTTCCCAGAGGGTAAATTATCTCGTTGAAATCCTTCAACTTACATTGGGGTCTGGAAAAGTTACTTTCAACTGGAATTGAATTTCATGACCTCCAGGTGATTAATGAATACAGTTTTGACTTCTTTTCAATGTGTTGAAGGGACACTGTTGGCCAAGAACTTTTGACCGGCATCTTTTGCCCAAACCTCAGGCTGAAGGATTCTAGGAGCCTGGTGCAGGTGCCCCGTATATGCTTTATTTCCTCCTCGCAAATACTGGGATAGTCACACATAGAATGATTCTTTCACGTGCACAAAACATCTGGACACACACAGCATTCAGTTAGCAAAGCGCTATTCCGATTGGCTAAATACATGTGCTACATGAGTTGACTTGAAGGTTTTAGGAAGCAGTGTGCCACGAGGAAAAGTAAGACCTAAAACTCAAGGGAGTTTACAGGAGAACTCACTTGCTGGCTTCTTCTTAAAGGAAAACAGGGCGCTTTGGTAAATATGACTCATTGTAGTGGAAGCTGATATTTGTGGAAGCAGCATACAATTTTCTGAGTTGTTGTAAACCGTTAATTATATGGCTAGTAATCACTGTTCCCTCAAAACATGACACTCACTCCTTTGTCCTATAAATGCGCTATTTGTGTTTATTTGGAAGGGCCTTTCTTACCGGTTGTAGTGTGTTTTGCGCTCTTCCACGGGGAGCCAGCCTTTATGAACAGAATTCCCTTGTCTGTTGGGAGGCCTGGCTGAGACGGCTGCAGGCCATCTGGCCGTCTGGGCCTAGACAGTACACCATGTGCCTGTTAGCAGAATCCTATGTGTTTCCTGCAAACTGAGGGGCAGTAGCAGCCTAATGGCCCATCCTTCCAACTCAGTGTCCCTGTACCCAATCAGCTGGCTGAAGAGAGGTGTGACTAATTGTGCCTGTCTTCTGTTGTAGCAACCCACCGAATACTTTGACATGGGGATTTTCCTGGCTTTCTTTGTCGTGGTCTCCTTGGTTTGCCTCATCCTCCTTGTCAAAATCAAGCTGAAGCAGCGACGCAGTCAGGTAACGTCTCAGCGCAGCTGGTGAACGCTGATTCCTACAGCCCCGTTGCCGGTGAAAGCAGAGCTCTTCTCTGCCTAGTGTTAGATGGCTCTGTAGTTGAGCCTCCTCACAGCCGTGGGCACTGAGCTCCGGAGACTGTTTCCAGGGCCTAAAAACAGCAAAGATGGAGAAAAACAAGAGCAGAGCTTTCAGCACTGCACCTCCTCTGTTCTAGAAGGGCCTTTCCTAGAAAGACTAAGCACCAGGGGTGTTTCCAACCAGGGAGTTTTTCCAAAGAAATGTCTACGTGTGAATGTGGAGCCCCAGAGCCTTGCTCCTCAATGAGGATCTGGGGCCCTGCAGTGTCAGCATCACCTGGGAGCGTGATAGAAATGCACAGTCTCAGGCGCAGATCGGCTGAGTCCGAATCTGCATTTACCAAGCTCTCCAGGTGCTTCTCGATGAACAGAGCAGCCCCTGTCACACCCCAGCAGGCACATGCTTGTGTGGTAGTAGAAAGGAAAGATTTGGGAGTGTGGGTGGCGAGTGGATAAGCAGGTAGCTCAATTCTCAAACGTGTAACAATGTGGTGCCCCAGGAGAGAGATGGTGGATGTGGCAGGCGGTCTCTGGAAAGGACGCTCTCTGAGCTCGCACAAGGGTCGTGTGGCCACCATTAACAGGACAGTGCCTGGCATTTATTGAGCACTTCCTGTCTGCCAGCTGCTAAGCACTCACACTCCACCTTCCGTGCGGGAGACTCGGATTTGATTTCTGGCCACTGCTCTTCCCAAGCACAGCCACCGCCTGTCTGTCATTGGAGGCTTGTGTGTTGCTATGATGCTGAGCTGGTTTCAGTGGAGCTTCCAGATCAAGATGGACTAGGAAGACAAGCCTGGTAATCTGCTTGTGAAAGTCAGCCAGTGAAAACCCTGTGGATCACAGCAGTTCCACCCTGTTGTGCTTGGGATCGCCATGAGTTGGGGGCTAACCCAACGACAGCTAGTGGCAACAACAGAGCACTCACACACATTATCTCATTTATCTTCACAACTTCCCTCACTGTAAAGAGGAGGAACCCTTGGCATATATTGGGTGAATAACTTGGGGTCCGGCAGAGTTGGGAAGCAGCAGGGCTGGTGGTTGAAGCCGACGACCTCTGCCAGTATTGCTGTGTGGGGAAAGCCTGGCTTGTTGTGGATACTGTAGGGTCTGTAGCATCTGTGCTTGTGGCAGTCTGAATGTTTAGTGGTTTTTCAAAAGTGTTCTGGCCTGATAGAGTGGTGTTTGCTGTCCCAGTGCACTTAGTGCCATGTCCGTGAGGGTGATACAGACCACATTCTGCCTTGCAGAATTCCATGAACAGGCTGGCCGTGCAGGCTCTGGAGAAAATGGAAACCAGAAAGTTTAACTCCAAGAGCAAGGGGCGCCGGGAGGGGAGCTGTGGGGCCCTGGACACTCTCAGCAGCAGCTCCACGTCCGACTGTGCCATCTGCCTGGAAAAGTACATCGACGGAGAGGTAATGGCAGAGGCCGGGCTGTCCTGGGTGGGGGTGAGGTGAACAGGTCAGCAAAGGCACCCAAGTCCCTAGGACGTGGCCTGAGACATTCTAACCACCATTTCCCCCCTTGAAGGGGGTCGCCACAACGCAGAGAGAGACTTCCCCAAGGACCCAACTCAACAGTGATGATTTCAGATACCAGACCAATTGCAGTCAAGGCAGTTCCCACCCTTGCCAACCTGTGTGTGTCAGAGTAGAACTGTGCTCCACAGAAGTTGATTGGAAATAGATGGTAGGCTGGAGAAGCTCTGTGGTCTTAACAGTCACACATGTTGACTTTGTTTTAGAATAACTCTTCTGAAAGCTCTGAGATTTGAGTATCTTGATACAAACCTCTCCTAAAAAGCTTTGTGGAACGTTTGGTATTTTTACTTACAAAGAGACAAGGGCTTTGATGTCCCCTTTTTTTCTTCTGGCTTTTTATTTTGACATTTTCAAACCTTCAGAAAAGTTACCAGAATCATGCAATGAAAGATAATATCGTTCACCCAGAATCACCAGTTGTTAGGATTTTGCCATGCTTGTCTTAATCGCTTTCTCTGTAGATAGATGCATACCCACATACACACACACATTTTGGGGAGGAGGAGAGTGAACTTTTTTTGAGAATTAGTTGCAGCCATTTTGATAGCCCTTTGATGAAAACGTTCCACTGCTGTGTAGATTATTGGATGTGAACTGGCTTTAGAATAATGGAGGAGCCCCTAGGTGGTGCAGTTAAGCACTCAGCTACGAACCAAAAGGTTGGCAGTTCAGATCCATCAGATCCATCCAGAGGTGCCTTGGAAGAAATGCCTGGAGACCTATTTTGAAAAGGTCACAGCCATGAAAACCCTATGGAGCACAACTCTACTCTGAAGCACATGGGGTCACCACACATCAGAATTGACTTGATGGTAACAGGTGTTTTGGACTGGGTTTTAGGATAATGGAGTCTTGCATGGATGCAGGTTCTAATCCTGGCCCAGAGCAGGTTCTAGCTTTGTGCCCATGAGCAAGTGATGTCCTTCTCTGTGCCTGCACTTGAGACATGGGCCTAAGACTGACCCACACTCCAGGTGATCACAAAGGTTGTGTGAGAAAACCCGGGTAGACCTCTCTTCCCCCTGTCAGGCCCAGCGTTAGATATGTATTTGAATGTCACCGTGCTACACTGGCCTAGAGAATGAAAACCAAAGTAAAATAAGCACATATGGAAAGTGTTGGGCTCAGGAGCGCCAGGCCGATTCTGCCTCAGCAAACCCACCCTCTTCTCTCCAGATAGGCTGCTTTGGTTTGGAACCATGTGCTTCTGAGCTGAGTGTTCAGGGTTCAGAGAAGCAGTTGGACAGGAGAGCTTTGCCCCATGAATGCCCTACCTCTGTCACTTACGAGGCCTGTGCCTCTTTCTTTCTTTCTACTCATTCCCATTTGGGGTACCTGGAGGCAGCCGCCATTCTAGAGATGTAGGTCTTGGAATGTAGCTAGCCCTTCTTCACAGCCCCAGGCCTCCCATTCTCACTAACACCAGGCTTTGGCCTTCTTTTGTGTGGCGGCATCTCTACAGAGGAAGTAATGAGAATGAGTGCCCTCCTCTAACTACAGGAAAGGAACTTGCTTTCCATAGGTTTCCCTTCCTTAAAATTGAGGGCTGTGCTCAAGGCTGGCTGATAGGCATGTTTCTGCTCCCTAGAGCCCAGCCCGTCCATGGGCTCTGCCTCCAGGGAATTGAGCTGACATGTAGTTGGACGTGGGGAACAGAAAACACCGAGAGATTGGGGAAGGGTGCCCCTGGGCAGTGGCGAGCTGAACAGGGCTTCTCAGTCCACCCTGGGCTCCACAGGAGGAAGTGCATGTGGGGCCAAAAGCAGAGCTGCCCTTTGGCCTGTGCTGTCCTTTCAGGCTGTGTCCTCTCCCTTCTCAGGAGCTGCGGGTTATCCCCTGTACTCATCGATTCCACAAGAAGTGCGTGGACCCATGGCTGCTGCAGCACCACACCTGCCCCCACTGTCGGCACAACATCATAGGTAATTGTCAGATGCTGAAGCGTCCAGTCTACCAAGTACCTAGCGAGAGTTATGACACACCCTGCAGGCTCATGAGCGAAGCCGCCACTGCGTTGCCTTCTAGATCTGGAGGCATGGAGACCAAACCCTTGGAGGCTGGCTGCACAGGCTTTAGGAGAGTTGGGCCTTAAGAATTGCCCTGAGTTGGAGTTTTGGCTCACACCTGAGCCAGCTTCCTGTCCTTGGGCGCTTGGCCTTATAGGGCCTGAGGCTCACAGTCTCTAGCGGGAGCGGCAGTAGTGATGCTTGCCCATTCCCAGTCCCACAGAGCCGTTCCCAGGGCCACAGAATGAGGAACGTGATATGGCAGGCATGTGATGCTGCTTCTGCATCACTGTGTTATTAGACAGAGGCACAGGGTCACTGCAGGTAGCTGTTTTTTAAAAGGGACAGTGCCCCTCATCTGTGTACTCCTGTTGCTCTCTGCAAACTCCCGGGTACAGAGGAGTAGGGAGATGGGAGATGTGCCCCAACAGGAGCGACCACCTTTCATGTGGAGAAACGGGTCAGCCTCGGCCAGCGCAATCTGGGACAGCTTAGAACAGGCAGGGTCTTGAGACTGGGCGCCTTGGAGTGTGACCAAGCCTGTTGCTTCAGTCTTTGGCCTTATTTGTTCCTCTTATCCCTGACACCAGTGTGCTCAGCCCTGCTTGCTTTATTTCCTCTCCCCAGAACAAAAGGGAAACCCAAATGCCGTGTGTGTGGAGACGAGCAACCTCTCGCGCAGCCGGCAGCAGCGGGTCATCTTGCCAGTCCATTACCCCGGCCGTGTGCACAGGACCAATGCAATCCCAGCCTACCCTACCAGGACGAGCATGGACTCCCACGGGAACCCCGTCACGCTGCTGACTGTGGACCGGCACGGGGAGCAGGGCCTCTATTCACCACAGACCCCAGCCTACATCCGTGGCTACCCACCCCTCCACCTGGACCATACCCTGGCTGCCCACCGCTGTGGCCTAGAGCACCGGGCCTACTCACCAGCCCACCCGTTCCGCAGGCCCAAGTTCAGCGGCCGTAGCTTCTCCAAGGCAGCTTGCTTCTCCCAGTATGAGACCATGTACCAGCACTACTACTTCCAGGGCCTCAGCTACCCAGAGCGGGAGGGGCAGCCCCCACCCAGCCTGACTCCCCGGGGCCCATCCCGTGCCTTCCCACCGAGTAGCAGTGGCAGTCTGCTCTTCCCAACCGTGGTGCACATGGCCCCGCCCTCTCACCTGGAGAGCGGCAGCACGTCCAGCTTCAGCTGCTACCACGGCCACCGCTCGGTGTGCAGCGGCTACCTGGCCGACTGCCCGGGCAGCGACAGCAGCAGCAGCAGCAGCTCTGGCCAGTGCCACTGCTCCTCCAGCGACTCCATGGTGGACTGCACTGAGGTCAGCAACCAGGGTGTGTATGGGAGCTGCTCCACCTTCCGCAGCTCCCTCAGCAGCGACTACGACCCCTTCATCTACCGCAGCCGGAGCCCCTGTCACACCAGCGATGCAGGTGGCTCAGGCCGGGGGCTGGCTGTGCACCTTGAGGGCTCCCCGCCACCTGAGGAGCTCCTGGCAGTGCACGGTCGTGGTGCTGGCCCGGGAGAGCCTTGGCCTGGCCCCACCTCTCCCTCGGGGGACCAGCTGTCCACCTGTAGCCTGGAAATGAACTACAGCAGCAACTCCTCCCTGGAGCACAGGGGGCCCAATAGCTCTACCTCAGAAGTGGGGCTCGAGGCTTCTCCTGGGGCCGCTCTGGACCTCAGGAGGACCTGGAAGGGGGGCCAGGAGGGGCTCACATGTGCCTGCTGCTGCGAGCCCCCGCCCTCTGCACTGGAGCCCAGCGCAGGCGCGGCCGACGGCAGCACCTTGTTCCTGGGCACCCCCCTCTGTGAGGGCTGTGGCCCTTCAGTGGGGGAGCCACCGCCGGGAGGCCCCCAGGGCCTGCATGGCCTTCACCCAGACCATTTGCCCAGGACAGAGGGGGTGAAGTATGAGGGCCTGCCCTGCTGCTTCTATGAAGAGAAGCAGGTGGCCCACGGCAGCGGACGGGGCAGCAGCTGCTACACAGAGGACTACTCCGTGAGCGTGCAGTACATGCTCGCCGAGGAACCCCCACCGAGCTGCCACCCAGGGGCCCGGGACCTGAGCCAGCGCATCCCCATCATCCCAGAGGATGTAGACTGTGACTCAAGCCTGCCCTCAGACTGCCAAGGGACCCAGGTCTGCGGCCTCTGGAGTGGGACACTAGGCCTGGACACCCCACAGCCCTACCAAGGCCTAGGTATGTCCCAGAAAGGAGAATGGGCTCTAGGCTGCCCAGTGGGGGCACAGCTGCAGCCGGGCTGCCCTCCGGAGGAGAAGGGTGTCTCCAGAGCCAGCTTCCCCAGTGCCCTCCAGGGCACTCAGGAGTCTGACGCCATGGCCGCTGAGGCTTCAGGTGAGAGCAGGTGGCAGAGTAGACATTTCCACTGGGCTCTCTCTGCACGGTCATTTTCTAAGTGACTCCATTTGTGCCCCTGGCTGTAAGGACTGTCTGTACCTAATGACTCCCCCATGTACTCTTCCACCTATCCCTTTCCTGAGGCCAGCCCCATCCAACCCTCTGCCTCCATGATCTCTCCCCTTTGATGCCTCACAGGCTTCTCAACCTGCCATGTCTGATACTGCTCTCATTGCCCTCTTCCCTTTTTCCAAGTCTCCCCACCTAGATGCTTGGGCCAAAAACCCAGGCACCATCCCTGACCCCGCCCTGCCCCTCGCACTCTGTGGCCTCTAAGTCAGAGCTCCTCCATCTGTCTGCAGAGGACCGCATTTGTTTGTTTATTCCCCAGTCCACCATGGACTGATACTTTTTGTAAAATACAACAAAAAGGATTGCCAGAAAAATGAAATTTAACAAAAGACATGAAAAATACAAGTCCAGTTCTTTTACTAGATTCAACAGACATTGTCAAATTGCTATAAAGTTTCCAAACGTTTTGTCTCAGTAATAAAGTGTGCATTCTAGCACCTTTGAGTAGCACTGGGGTAAGTTCCACCTCCAAAATAGTTCCCAGACGTAGCTGTTCCTCTGCATGTGCTCATCCCAGCCCCGTTTCCTCTCCCCAGGACAAATGCGGCACTTTCTGACTGGTCTCCTGTTGCTGTTCTTGTCTTCTTCACTCCATTCTCCATGTGGGAGCCAGAGTGGTCTTTTTTGAAACGTAACTTTATGTCCTTATGCTAGAAAACACTTCAATGACTTGCCATTACGTTTAGCATTTTTAAAACCCAAATCCGTACCCATGTCTGTGTGGTCTGGCCCCTGTCTGCCCTTCCAACCACCTCTTGTTTCTCTACTTTAACCCCCTTGGCTTCTGTCCTATTCCTCCAACATGCCAGTCTGCAGCCCTTCTCCCCCACTCAGTCCTTCAGATCTCAGCTGAAGTAACTCCCTCACCTCCCTCCGAGGTCATTCCGCATCCTGTTTACTTCCTGGGTTATCAGAATCTGAAAGTACTTTGTTTCCCTTGTGATCTGTAAACTGTGACAGTGTCTTCTCCACTGCTCCTCCCATTGCCTGACACACTTGGTTAATACTCTTTGGTTCATTGTGTTTCCATGCTACCCAGTGGCTTCTAGAAGGCTCTGCTCTGCTCATCCAGATAAGGGAAGTCACCTCTCCCTGAGGCATCTGTGCTCTTAACGCAGAATGAGCCCTTCTCAGAAAAGGAGCTCTGCTTCTGCCCTGCAACCCAGTGTTTCGAGCTGTCACTCACTGAGAGAGCCTGTCACAGTCCAGGGACTTGCCATCCAGGAGGAGGGAACAGGAGCTGGCTGAAACCCACGGGTGCCAGCTCCCTCTCCTGATGATTGTTCTCTCTCTCTCCCAGGATCAGGATCTTGCCCAGCAGACACCAGCGGCACAGGAGCCTGAGCTGAGAAAGAACTCATCTGGAAATGGGGAACTGTGCAGAGACTTCAAATTCTGATTTCCTTCTTTTTCTTTAAAAAAAAAAAAAAAAAAAAAATTTTTTTAGCTTTGACAAACACACAAAAGTGGTAATAGAGCCCTCCTTCTCAACCCGAAATGTGAGCCACCTGTGGCAAAACCGCCCCCACCCCATTAACAAACCAACAGACAAAATTCTGAGTCCTTTGCCTCTTTTGATAACACGTTATTTTTCTGTTTTGTAAAGTGTGTGTGCTTGGGGTTCCAAGGTGTGTGGGATTGAATTCTCTGCTTTGTTTTTATTTTTGTTTTTAATATTATATGTAAATGTAAAAAGTTATTTAAATATATATTTTAAAGAACCCTAATCGCCAACTTTTGCTGAAAAAAAAAAAAAAATCACTGCTGCATTAAATGAACCACATCATGTGTAGATACTGTTGTCTCCCCAGAGGGAGCTCAGGCCTTTGAAAAGCTCAGGGCTACACCTGCCTTAGAAAATGAACCAGAAACTTGAAGTTAAGCTAGTTGATATGGGTACAAACTCTGAGGAACAATGCAATGCTGCCTCTTTCTCGCGGCAGATCCCACTGTACAAAAGTTCAGGTCTTCTCAGAAGCCATGTCCCTACAGCCTGCACCTTTAGGCTGCCAGCAGCAACAGCTAGGATGAGAGTGGAAGATCTGCGACCCCAGCTCCCATCCATGGAGCTGGAGTCCATAGTTCTGAGGGGAACCAGGACAGCTGCAAGCCTTGGGGTGATGGGTAGCTCTGCCCACTCTCCTCAGTTTGCCCGCTCGGGCCATCCCTGGAGTAAAGCGACAGAATCCACAGTCATGATCTGGGTCAGGGACCAGGTCATAGTAAGGGCAGTGGGCATGGGGTCCTCCGTCTGAAGTCTCTGACCCCAGGGCCTGATGGAAGAGGAGCATAATTCTGTAATCCTTTGTAAAAATACGTTGGGCTTCCAGCTACTGGCTGCAGAAATGATTCAATAGGCCGTGTAGGGGCAAACACCCAGGGGGAATGTAGTTTTGTGGCCTTGGTATCTGAAGGGGCGTGGGGGTGCTCTCCACGAACTCTGCATGTACTTGGCACGTGCTCTGTGTAGAAAAGGGGATGCCTGGCGCTGGGGCGCACGCGCTGGGGTGAGCCTGTGTGCGTTTGCGTCTGTGGGGGCACAGCCATGCCCCTCAGCTGCTGCTTTCTGGGCGCACGTGCCAGGACCCCGCGGGGTCTGCACTGAGCTGAGCTCCGTGTGGGTGGTACGTTTCCCATCCTGTTTCCCACGGAAGCACTGCTTCAGGGTGATTCAGCCGTCTGCATCATGGTTGAAATCCTCATCTCGCCTGGAAATGTCTACTGTTCTGTCTACTTAATGCACTATTATGTATTGATTCTCCACGAGACAGAGAAAGAGACTATCAGATAGTTTTGACCCAAAGGATGGGTTTTTGTATATTTTTCCAGCATTTTTCTAAGGGGGAGGGAGAGTTTAAAAACCCAAATAGGTGTTTTTTGTTTGTTTTGTTTTTTGGGGGGTGGTTTAAAAGAAGTTTCCATTTTTAAAGGGAGAGAGAATCTATTTAAAGCTATTTCAGATCAGGGATTGTTATCCTTTTTTGTCCAATGTATTCTTTGTTCTTTAAAAAAAAAAAAAGTTTTTAGAAAAAACTAATCACATTAGCCGTTTGATTCATGAACTCTTCTGGTCACTTCTATGTATTTATTCATTCAATGGGGATTTGTTGCCATCTGAAAGAGTTTGGCCCATTTGGCGTAAGCTCATATGCAGAATGGGAATGAAGCAACCTGGCCCCATGGATGGGGAGACAGGAACCACCCTGGGTTGCCAGGTGACTGTGACATCCCTCTCCAGTCAGGCTCATATGAAGTCAATACCTGTGTAGCCAGACAAGGACACCTTGAATGAAAATCTCACCGTATAGGAATCCTTTTTTTCTTAAAAAACCCAGCTTGTGATGAGGGATTTACTTAATTCTATCTAGATAGGATTTGATAGTAAAAAATTGCAGCATCCAATAATTGAGCCATTTGCCGTATAGAAACTGGCTGTGGTGAGATTCGGCCCCCAGCCTCAGTGGCCCAGTCCCCTGGGGGCACCTCCCTCTGGGCTGTGCCCAGCACACCTGTTGGCGAGGGTGTGAGAAGCCCTAAGTTGTTGACATGTGATCCAGCCGCCTTTATATCTCAGGCCAGAAGTAGCAGCTGCCGAGGACAACAGCTTGCATTACGTGGTTTTAGGGAAGGGGGTATGGCTTTTAACACGAACTGCAAAAAGCAGCTTCTCATGGTTGAGAATTTTTTTTGTTTGTGGTTTTTTTTTTCTTTTTTTTTTTTCCTAACAGCTTGCATTATGTGGTTTTAGGGAAGGGGTATGGCTTTTACATGAACTGCAAAAAGCAGCTTCTCATGGTTGAGAATTTTTTTTGTTTGTGGTTTTGTTTTTTGGGTTTTTTTTGTTTTTAATGCATTTGAGTGAATATTATCTTCCTTGTCTGAAAGCGTACCCCCAAAGTGACTTTCTTTAGCCCTGGCTGGAAACCACTCCTCAGTAGCCTTAAGCAGTAAGTAGAGAATGTGGCTTCAACCAGGTGTATTAAAATAAATGTGCCCAGTTTTTCATTTGACAGGGAAAACTGCAGATAGCAAAAGCAGCACGTTTCATTTTTGTAGTTTATGAAATGGTAGCAACAAGAAAAAACGAAATTTTAAAACTTTATCAGCAGTTGACTTTTAAATTTGTGTCGGCTGGTCAGACAGGGAGGTGACCAGAATATAATAACCAGCTGTATTATTGCCTCACCTTTTAAATCAAAATAAATGTCTTCTTCAAAATTGTAAGACTCCAATAGCTATGACAACTTTGGGGCAGTTACAGTGAAATCTGTGAGAGCCAGAACTCGACAGGACCGCCTTGTTTTTCTGGGTCTCGCAAGTTTTCTGCCTTTGACAGGGTGCAGTCTTACCACTTTTCTATCGCTCTCTATTAGTGGAAAATATTTTGAATTTTCCTTCTCTCACAGGGTTCCGGCTTTCACAGGTTTTAGTGTACAGAGCTGTGGAAACCGGAAGCACCGTATTTTCCACCGAGAACCCCCATCCCCCAGGCTGAGGTGTGGCTGTTGGACGTGGCTAAGCCCTGTAGGACTGCCATGTAAACTGAAGAACCAGATAGAAATGGATATTTGGGTGTTCTGACTAACGAGGTACCTCTTTGTAGACACAGCTCCAGTGAGCTGGCTTGAACTCTCAGTTCCTTCCCCTTCTCCAACCCAAGCCCTTTTATAAAGCTCTATCTGCTGCCTCACAGCTTAGTCCCTTCCTTATGTGCTGCTAGTCTCTGTTCCAAGTTCATGCAGGACTAATGCTTTTAAAATGAGGTTTAAAAAAGAATTCTACTCGAGAGTATTTCTTTTAAAACAACTGCCTTTTTCTATTCTTTACATAACCGCTTTCTGTTGTGTTGGTCTAACAAGGCACTATTTGAAAAGTTTGTTTTTTGTTTTTTTAATTTCTCCCATAGCACTTAAAAGATATTTTGTAAAGACTTTGCTGTAAAGCTTTTGTAATAAAATGGTCTAAGGGCTCTTTCTCCAACATTACCATTTTTTAAAAAATGTTTTAAAGGCTAGAAAACAAGTTATGTATATTCTGTATATGTATAGCAGCACATTTCATTTATGGAAATATGTTCTCAGAATATTTATTTACTAATATATTTATCTTAAGCCATGCCTTATGTTCAGAGTGTGGCATTGTTGGAATAATCATTGAAAATGACTAACATGAGGCCCTGTAAATACATGATAATTGCACACAGATTTTACATATTTGCCGACCAAAAATGATTTAAAACAAGTTGTAGTCGTCTATGGTTTTGTAACAAATTGTACAAATGACTGTAAAAAAAAAAAAAAAAATACAATTTTATCAAGTATGTGTTATACGTTGTCATTGCTCTGTTTGGTTAAGGTCTACCAGTACTCTGCGAAGAAGCAGAGGTTTGCATGGAGGCAGTGCCTTACTTTAACTTCAGCTTGCCCACAGAAACATCAGTAAAATTTCCTCTCAGGTTATTAAGGGAATGTAAGCTGGTGTCTCAGGGGAGAAGCCACTAGAGAGTAGGGAGGGTTTATCTTCTTGAGGTGGTAGTAGGCCTTCTGCTCAACACTGTGAAAGAAATGAAAGAAAGTGGTAATTGATGATTAAGAAGAGCCTTGCAGTCCACATTTTTTTAAAAAAGGAGATTGCATCCCCCCCAAAAAAAATAAGTGTTGGAATCCTAACCCCTATACCTGTGGTGTCATCCCATTTGGGAATAGGGTTTTCTTTGTTACATTAATGAGGTCATGTCATTTGTAGCTTGTATCCTAAACCTTTTCACTTCTGAGTGACATAAAGAGCAGCATAGACACAGAAACAAGCAAGAACAAAAAAGTGGGGAAGATAGATGCCAGGCGGAGGTTGCCAAGCAACCGAGGAACGCCGGGCTAGAGAAACTGAAAGATCTTCCACCAGAGCAGACAAAAGGGAAAGCCTTTCCCTAGAGCCAGTGCCCCCGAATTTGGACCTCTAGCCTCCTGAACTGTGAGAAAATAAATTTCTGTTCTTTAAAGCCACCCTACTTACAGTGTTTGTTATAGCAGCACTAAGAAGCTAAGGAAAGTAGGTTAGACATAAACCATCAGCTTTATCTGCCAGGACTTTTCCTACCTGGAAGGTTTGAGAGGCCCTCAAACATCTGTAGGAAACGGGCAGTGTCTAAAGCCTCAAGCAACTAGCCCTAGAAATAATATCATGAGAGAGGAGAGGGGCCCTCAGTCTTGTGGAAATCCCTAACCCATTTGTCTTGTTTCCCTGGGAGAGTAGCTGCTAACTTGTAAAGTACTCTGAAATCACATGGAAGGTGCAAAGTGGTGTTTATTTTTCAGACATCTAGCAGAGAATATCCTAGTTTCACGAGTTCCTGTTCCTATTTCTCACTCTTTAACTTGGGCCATTTCTTTGGCACAGGCTCCTCGCTGACATGGGGCTGCTTCCTGCCCAGCAACTGGTCCTTCTGAGCACCTTCAGTGGTGGCGGCCAGACTGCCCAGGGCCTCCCAGAGCTTCTGTTTAATGGCCTTGCCCAGCTCCAAGCTGTACCTCTTGGGGGTCCCTGAGGGATTCCATAGCATTGGCTCAACCACAGCATGGTACAGAGCCTGGTAACCCTCTGTGGGGAGGCCATGGATGGTGAGTGTGTCCTCTGACAACTGCTGTCTCTTTCTGGCTTCAAGAAGCAATGCCTGGTCCTTCCAGGCTGCTGTCCCACTGTCCCAGGGTAGCACTTGGGTGGTGGCCACATGTTCAGCATATCTTTCTTCAAGATCTTGGCGGACAGTTACTTTTTTCTCCTTTGAACTTTCTTTACTCTAGCCAGGAAGAAAGAAGAGAAGTCAAAGCTAAAACTCAAGAAGGCTGCTCAGAATAATTATCTAGGATTTGCATCCCAGAGTCTTGGTTACAGCAACAACCAACATTTGTCTAGCGTGTCCAATCTTACTGAGTGCCTTCGTGTACACCATGGCATGTGTTCCCTGTAACCCTATAAGGTCAACAGGACAGCTTTAAAGGCAGGGAAACTGCACGTGGTTTGCCCAAGGCCACACAGCTAAAAGGTTAATAAGCACAGCTGTCGTGCCATGCACGATCCAAAGCATTTACTCTGTTCAAAAGCCCTTTGCATGTAGTCACTCATTTAATCCTTATAAAGCCCCGTGAGGGCAGGGCCATTATTCCCCATTTTATAGATGACAAAATCAAGGCACAAAATCAAAGGGTTAAACCCAAGGTCATCCTCAGTTATTGTCAGGGCTGAGATTTGGACCTCTGCTGGCCTCCATGGAGTGATGGAGCTGGACTCAGAGCAGACCTCCGGACACCAATCCTCCATAGGGAAGTTCACAGAATTGTGGCTCACAACTGGCTCTGTGTGTGTGTGTGTGTGTGTGTGTGTGTGTGTCTGCACGTGCACACACACCCTAACTATACCCCAGCCTTTAACTTTCTTTCCCATCCTTATCCTGTTTTCCCTTCACTCCAAGTTCTTTTGGTCTGTGCTTATGAAACCCCCTTGTCCTTTTGTAGAAGTAAACCCAAATCTGGTGCTTTTTCCACCACATCATGCTGGGCCACCCAACCCTCCCCATTCTGTCTTTAATTTCAAGAGTCCCTTTTCTTGGTATAAATCTCAAGCATTTGTCTTTAAGTGTCCTCTAGCTTTACCTTTTTCTTCTCCCCAGCCCACCCCATTTTCTCCACCACTGGCCAGCATCTACCTCGCCAATGCTTCCTGTGGGCATCTTGCACCTAGGTGAGTCCAGCTGCCCCGCTGGCAGCTTGCTCTTGGAACTGCTAGAGTTTCTGATCCTGCGCCGCTGGGCAGCTTTCATTGCTGAGTTGTCCTTGGGCTTTAATCTCTTCGAGGGTTTTGCTTCTTCAAACTTGCGTGGCATAGGGCAGCATTTATCCTTCAGTTGTCGCCTGAGTACAAGCTTCACCAGGGAGAATGAACTGGCAATTAATGGATTCTTTACAACTTCCCAAGAAGAGGTGGTTCCTGATGTGGGGGCACTGGCATTCTGCCTTGCACACTTTCTGGCCGTCCATATGTTGGTGAGAGCTGGTGAGTCCACATAGCAGTCCTGAAGCCTGGTGTTCAACAAGATGGACTGTCGGAGTCCATAGGTGGGGATGCTGAGGTCTCGTCTCACATATATTGGATGCTAGAATTACAAGGGGGGAAAAAAGCAGTAAAAAAGACCAGTTCTTAAGCACAGACTAGAAGGCCTACTTTGGAGGCAAAGTATTAATTAACATCCACATAGCTCTCAGAAATCTTGCTACACATCTTCTCTCCTCCTCACCCAAACCTTTTGTACCAAGTAGGGACAAGACAGTAACTTCACAAGATCACAGCCATAGCCAGGCTCTTGGAGGACATAGCATACAGGCAGGAAGTAGGGGTCAGAGAGCATTGTAAGGAAGGAATCGAAAGCAATCTCTGTCTGCTAGAAAGATGAGGGAATCAGTAGCAGGAATCAGAGACAGGGTCACTCAAGGCTCCTGTAAGAGTTGCATTCAATCCTCAGTCACGCCACAACCCAGAAATCACAGCGGATACAGTCCTGCCAAACCCTGAAAACACTTTCTAACCAGACAGCCACGAACCAAGAAAAGCTGCTAAACGGAAATACACTCTGGGGTCCATAAAGGCAAAAGCACAAGGTAAATGATACTGGCCTCCATTTCCTGGGACCAGCCAAGAACAAGAGAACAAATTTCGATAGATAAGAATCACACACTTAAAGAGACCTGACTTTCTAAGAAATGCCATCTATAAAAATTAAAATCACCTTACCATATGTCGGTTGCCTTAAATTTTATTTTAGCTAGCTTAGTAGGGGGAAGAAATATGTATTTTCTTTTTCCTTTTTTCTCTTTTGTTTTTTATTTTTTTTTATTATTATTATTTTTTTTAATATATATTTCTAGTCACCTATCTTTCTCTGCCTAGTCACGTATGGGCAAATTGCAGTTTGTTTAGATTTTGGCTCACATGCAGGCAGTTTTCAACCATTATCTCTAGTATTTGTGATGTCACTTTGGTTTGTGATGTGGGTGTGGGTGGGTGTTACATCATCAGATTTTATAGTTAAATTATGTTGGCAGGAGTTCTACTTTGCTGTGCTTATCACCTCAGGAGCTTCTGAAGTCCTCATTTCCTACCTCAAAATAGGTGGATTTTGAAGATTCTAACGTTCTTAGGAAGGAGCCCTGGTGGCGCAAATGGTTAAGCACTTGGCTGCTAACTGAAAGGTCAGCAGTTCAAACCTACCGCTGCTTCATAGCCTGGTGATCTGCTACCATAAAGGTTTACAGCCTAGGAAACCCTGTGGGCCAGTTCTGCCCTGTCCTATAGTGTCGCTATGGGTCTAAATTGACTTGACAGCACACCACAACGTTCTTAGGAAGCATGCTGTGCATGGAAATGTAAGTCAAATGATGCAGGCCAGCTTTGTGGATACAGGTAGTGTGGGATGCATCCTTACATGTGCAAAAGTGCCCTTCTCGACGTACATAAAGAAGGTACTGTTAAATTCTCAGAATAGCTGCCAAGGTTAGGGACCAGAAGTGAAAGAACACGTTCCTGCAGCCCTGGACGCCTCTCCCTGTGTGTCTCTCCCCAAGAGACTACACGGTTTCTGGAATGTGGTTTTATTTTACATCCTATGGCAAATGCAGTAATTAGAGCTGTTCACAGTGTCAAGAGCTTGAAACAAGAACAAAGACGTCTCTTCCTGGGAACTCTTGGGCAATGCCTCGCTTCTTATCAGGTGCTTGTCCTGTTGGTGGTTTGGATTTTTCATATACAAAATGCCAAAGGAGGTTCTCTCCCGAGGGGGAGGAGATCAAAATGATGGAAAAACCAAGTCTGATTCTGGCAGGAGCTCCTGGAATCGCATGTGTTGCCTGTTGGAATGTTTGAGTGTTGTCCCTGGAGTGAATCAAAGCCGGCAGACAGACCGCACTGCGGGCCGTGGTGGCACCACCTCCAGGCCCGACGGCTGCTGGACCCACAGACAGTTTGGAGGACAATGGGGCCCATTCAGTGGTGAGCCCTGGCCTCACCTCCCAAGAGGTGGGTCAGCTTTAGAGCAGGGTAGTGGGAAGGGTTTGCCTTTGGGAAGGGTTTGAGAATGTCTGTAGACTGAGCAGGCAGGCAGCCTTTCAAAGCCAGCAAATCCTGGAGAGTTGGCACCAGGCTCTTGGCCTACCTGGAAGTTATCTGCCTTCACTCTGCATTGCAGGGACAGAAGGGAAACAGCAAGAAAAGCATAATAGGGGTAGTCCTTCTGCTTTCTCTCCTTCCCCCATCTTGAGCTTTGCTTTCCCACACCTCCTCTTTCCAGACACTCATCACTTGTGTTTACTTTCCTAGCCTTTTACTCACTTTGAATCTTCTTCTAGCCCAGGGATGTTCGCCTGGAAAGCAACTGGGACATACTCTTCATATCCAATTGAATTCTGCCTTCTCTTCCTTCAGTGCAACTCACTTAAACTAACTGTGCCCCAATGAGTAGCCCTCACCTTTCTTAGAACTCACCCCCTGAGCCCAGCAGGGTACCTTGGCTTGTGCTATCTCTCCTACATCAATAAAATTAGTGAATATTTATTGAATCCTTACTGTAGGCCAGGCACTATTCTAGGCACTTTACAAGCATCATCTCATGAAATGCTATCAACAGTCCTGTAAGTTTGGGTACTGCTGCCATCCCTACTTTACAGGTGAAGAAACTGAGGCACAGATTGCTCAAGAACCATGTCCCAGGTCTCACAGCTAATAACCAGTAAAGGCTGGATTCTACCAAGTTCTACACCATCCTTGCTCTTAACCACTCTGTTGGCCATCACCGTGATGCTCTGTCTCTTATCTGGTGGCCCAACCAAATATCACATATGGAACCAACTCTGGTCCTATCCTTGTCATGAGACTGTCTCTGAGCTCAGGAATTGTTCTGCCCAGATCCGTCATTCAATGAGCAAGTTAATTCATTTCTCTGAACCTTAATTTCCTCATCTGTGAAACGTGCACAGTAGTAGCGTTTCTCCCAGGTTTATGATGAGGATGAAATGGGACAATGCACATGAAGCACTTGGCATGGCTCCTGGCATATAGTAAGTGCTCAGTAAATAATTATTAACATTATTAATACTGTGGCCAATTCATTCATCTGGACCTTTCTTGAGGCCCTGTTGCATATGGTCTGAGTGATATAACCTAACAGTTGATTAGACCTTCATTTCAAGTCCTACATGTGCATCCATTTGGTTTATGAGGCCAAACAGTGAGCTCCTTGAAGGTGGGAAATGATTCTGATTTGACTTGGGTATCATGGCATCGCTTTTCTCATGCTACATCTTCTGTAAATATTTGTCAGCTCAATCCACCTCACTGAAGTAGTGTGTTTACAGAAGCTGTGTTTCCCCTGGCTATGGGAGTTACCCAGAATAGTCCATGCTTCATTAGATGAAAAGGGAAGTGGGTACCTGAGGATATCCAAAGGAAAGTGGCTAGTCTTTAGCAGAGATTGTTCCATTGAAGGTTGTTCAGAATTATAAAGTCAAGATGGAAAGAATCTATTTGGTCCAGGGTCCTGAAACCATGGCAAGAAGTTCCATTGTTGGTGCCAACAATTGATCTAGAGAACTTGAAATTGAGGCAGGAAGGTTTCCATGTTGCTAAAAGGCCTAATCCTCAGCTTGATTCTCCCATGAAGCTTTTTTAAACTCTGAGCTCAGTCTAAATAATCTTTATTTCCCACCCATCATTTTGAGCTGTGCTTCCTGACATATCTAAACCGCCGCTTCTATTTGGAAACACATCTGCCCTTCTTTGAT
The DNA here is from genome assembly GCA_030035585.1 of Dugong dugon. Classification (NCBI taxonomy): domain Eukaryota; kingdom Metazoa; phylum Chordata; class Mammalia; order Sirenia; family Dugongidae; genus Dugong; species Dugong dugon. Next base: position 23,866,871 of record CM057476.1, on the reverse strand, counting down.
GCTTAGCCAAGCTCTTCTCACTGTATTTTTAGCTCCTGTAATCATTCTTTTCTTTTTTTTGTTCCCTGTACTATTACCTTTCTTCTCTTCAGTTTCTCTTAGCTCCTGTTCTGTTTCTGGAGGATCAGCTAATGAAGAAGAAGTTAGGGAAGAAGAGAAAAGCTTTGGATGAGAGAGAATTTGAAAAGATTGCTGAACCATGATGCAAGTTCTGAGGAACCAATGATTTAGACCATGTGTACTGAATGTGCACCTGTCACAGGCCAAGTGCGTGAAATAATGGTACTCTGCCTGCACTCCCAACCCTTCTCACTGGACTTTTGGTGCGGATGACTCCCACTTCCTCGTTTCCAACCCATCCCATCTCTGGGTTCTCAGACACGGCCACCTGGATGCCCCATCAAACCAAAGAAAACCAAATCCACTGCCATCAAGTCAATTCTGACTCATGGCGACCCCGTGTGTTACAGAGTAGAACTGTTCCATAGGGTTTTCTTGGTTTTAACGTTTACAGAAGCAGATCACCAGACTTTTCGTCTGCAGTGCTGTTGTGTGGGTTCAAACTGCCAACCTTTAGGTTAGTAGTTGAACACAGACATTTTGCAACACCCAGGGACCTTTTGGATGACCTGCAGACACCTCTAACTCACTATGTTCAAGACCAAGTGCTTTGTCTCTTCTCTCCCCATCAGAAGAAGTAAACTGCTGCTTCTCTTCAGTTTTCCATCACCAGTTGCCTGAGCCAGAAACCTGAGAGACAGGATCAGTAAGCAGTGCTGTGCCAGGTCATAACTGAAGGTTAGGAAAAAGGAAAAATCAGTAATACAAAGCGTGTCTTTACCGGACTATGGGACATAAAATGATACTCGTGAAGAGAGTGCTTCTTAGCTCAAGTAGATACATGAGACTAAATGGGCAGCTTCTGTCGGGAGCTGAGTTGAGAAGCCAGAGAGGGTCAGGAGCTGGTTGAATGGACACAGGAAATCTGGGGTGGAAAGGAGGAGTGTGCTGTCACAGTATAGGGAGAGCAACTAGGATCACATAACAATGTATGTATAGATTTTTGTATGAGAGACTAACTGGAATTGTAAACTTTCACTTAAAGCACAACAATTTAAAAAAAAACCTAAAAAAAAAGCCTGTCTGTATATAAAATTTTGATATTTTGTTCATCATGGATTTTTTTGCATTCATTTAGATTTTTTCATGGACTTAACCATTTTGAGTACATAACTCCGTGGCATTTCCTTCATTCACAATGTTGTGCAATCATCACTTCTATCTAGCTTCAGATCATTTTCGTCACCCTAAAGGAAACACTGTACCCATTAACCCGTCACTCCCCATTTCTCCCTTCCCTCCAACTCCTGGCAACCACTTAATCTGCTTTCTGTCTCTATGGATTTGCCTATTCTGGATATTTCATATGAATGGAATCATAAAATATGTGATCCTTTTCTGTCAGGCTTCTTTCACTTAGCGTAGTATTTTCAAGGTTCATCCTCATCGTACCATGTATCAGTACTTCATTCCTTTTTATGGCTGAATAAATATTCCATTGTATGTGATACCACATGTTGTTTTTTGGACACGTTGTCCATTCATCAGTTGATGGACAATTGGGTTGTTCCTACCTTTTGGCTACTGTGTGTAAGTGCCACTAAGAACGGTTAGATTTTTAAGATGCTGCGTTAAAATATTATTTATCTTGATTACTGAGTTTTTTTTTTTTTTTTGTTTTGTTTTTAAGGAGTCCCTGAGTGGTGCAATTGTTAAGCTCATGGCTACTAGCTGAACGGTTGGCAGTTTGAACCCACCCAGAGGTGCCTTGGAACACAGGCCTAATGATCTGCATCTGAAAGGTTACACCCTTGAAAACACTATGGAGCAGTTCTACTCTGTACACATGGGTAGCCATGAGTCAAAATCAACTCAATGGCAACTAACAACAGCTACTGAGATTTTTGGCACCCCCTTAAATTGTGCACCTGAGGCAAGTACCTCACTCGATTCACCCTAGTCCTGGCCCTGGATGGCTCAGCGAGCATTTGTTGGCAGAAGCCTATAAGACAAGGAGCAATTTAGCATGACGCTTAAGAGTGTAGGTCTGGAGTCTCGTTGCTTGGGTTCAAAGCCCAGCTCCACCACTGTGTGATCTTTGGGCAAGTGACTTAGCCTGTCTGTGCAAGCTGGATGGTAAGAGTGCCTCCCTTATAGCCTGCAGGGAGAATCACGTGAAATGTGACAACAAATACTATGCACCTGTCTAGTGCTTAGTAAAGTCCTCTGTAAAAGTTTGCCATTGTTGTTATTAAAATCAGACTCCTCATCCAGTGCTCTCTTCACAACACTGTCCTTGAAGCAAAAAACATTCCAGCTACAATGACCCAAACTCCACCAGCTTGGGTCTCCCAGCTTCTCAGCAAATCCTGCTGCCCTCAGAGGAGTCGTGGAAGCAGACAGACAGACGCTAACACCTCCCTGGGTGCCCCAGGGCTGCAGTCAGTGTTCCCACTCTTTGCATGAAATAAAGCCACTAAATGCCCCAGACATGTGAAGCGCTGAAATGAATATATCTCAGGCTGCTCCTCTGCAGGGGCCAGGACCACATAACTGAGCAAAAGACCTTGAGCCATTAAGTACCATGACCTAGACATGCTTGTCTGTATTTTTAGCCTCTTGTGCACTGTTTCCATCACCTGTGCTGGGCTCTAAGCTGGAAATGAGAAGGGGGAGGGGGGAGGCTAGAGGGATGTTTTTCATAGCAGCCATTGGGGGCAGGGGTTCGCACACTCTTTATTTCTGAATTCTATTGTACTTATAGCCAGCTTCAGGGGCTAGTCACACAAAAGCCCACACTCAGAAGGACTCCATGCTTGGCTTAATGCTCTGCTGTCACCATCTTGAAATTCTGGACAATCTTGAACAAAGGGCTCTAGTTTTCATTTTGTACTGGGTTCTGCAAATTATATGGCCAGTCCTGGTTGTACACAAGGTGGGAGAGAGCTGAATGAAGGCAAGGCGCCTTCCTGCAGGGGGCCAGGCCAGGCCAGTATGAAGTGTGGCATGGGTATGGTTTGCAGGGAGGCCTGGCAGGAGAAGGTCCAGGCTTGGCCAAAGACACCTTGTTTCGATCCTCTGATCTGCCCCTTCCTACACCCCTTCTGAAACCAGGGTAAAATGGGAAAGAACTTGTAAACTGTAGAGAGCTGTGCTCTGCTTTGTCAAAGCCTTTTCAGAGCATCCTATTTAAACCACAGATCCTTCTCTATCAACAACACCAGTTTCTTATCTTTGTAGAACTTTTTTTTTCCCCTGAAATTCATATTTTTTCATATTGGTTAACTGTCTTCCCCCTCCCCCTATTAAAATGTAAGTTCCATGAGGAAGGGATGGGCTAGCGTTTTCGGGGGGAAGAGGGTTAGTCTTGTTGGTGGCTGTGTCCTCATCGCTTAGCATGCACCTCATTGGATATTTGTTGAACGAAGGAAGGAACCACTTGCCATAGACTCGACTCATGGCAACCCCATGTGTGTCAGAATGGAACTGTGCTCCATAGGGTTTTCAGTGGCTGATTTTTTTCAGCAGTAGATGGCCAGGCCTTTCTTTTGATGTGCCTCTGGGTGGACTAGAACCTCCAACATTTCAGTTCGCAGCTGGTGTTAACCATTTGCACTAAGCAGGGACTCCTGAATGAAGGAAGGGTCACCTTTATTGACTGCTCGTTTGTGCTAATGGCTTCACCCGCATCTTCTCATTTCATTCTTTTTCAAGGTGCTCCTGCCTGCAAGGGTGCAAGCCAGAAGTGAAGAGTTCCAGTTCTGCCCTTGGAGTTGGCTTTGGAGGCAGAGATGGACCCAAAATGGTGGAGAAGGGAGAGGGCGAGCAAGGGTGGGAGACACCCAGGTTGGATGTGGGGGGTGTGTCCCAGAGCCTGAGCGTCGCTGCGGGGAGGGGCCTTGTCCCCATGCTCTAACAAGGAGCCCAGCGGAGTCTTAAACTGAGGAGTAACACAGTGAGAACAATGACTGAACAAGTTTTTTTTTTTTTTTTTTTTTTTTTTGCCACGGCATTGGGACGTGTGGGTGGAGAGGGATGGAGATTGAGGGCCTCGTGGGAGGTAGCTGCGCCCCTGGGGCCCCCGGGGTGGGGTGGAATGGAGGAGGAGTGGCTCTGGGAGGAGAGGGGCTCTCGGAACGGGACGAGGAGGCGGCTTCTGGGTGGCAGGGGGCCCAGGGGCGGGTGTCGCCCAAGGCGGGCCAGGGAGGCTTGGGTCCCGGACCGCCCAGTCCTGCTCTGGGCGCCGCGAGTCCGCACACAAGGCCAGATGTTGCCGCCGCCACGCGGGGCGCAGGCCCGCACTTGCAGGCCCGGGACCCGGCACTTGAAAGTGCCCGGCGCGCCGCCTGGACCTGCCCGGTCGGGCGTTACCGCGACGCTATAGGACAGAGCGAAGGAAAATCCCCTCTGCCTCAGGGATGAGGGGGAGGGGGAGGCCCAGGATAGACCCCGGGTGGGGTTGGTGAAGACCTTGGGGTGGGGGTGGGGGGCGAAGGGGGAGAAGGGCCACGCTCAAAATAAGGAACTTGTTATCTTAAAGTCATTACCCCATTATTTCCCTGACTTTCTCGCTTTACTTGTTTCTATCTCATCTAATCCTGCGAAGCCTTTTTGTCATTCCCATTTTACAGATGACTCAACGCTCAGAGAAATCATGAAACGGGCAGCAGGTGACACAGCCCGTGCGATAGGATAGGAATCAGGGCTTCTTGGCTGCAAAAATTAGAGTGGAAAGAGGGGCCCAACACGTTCTGAGCTCCTACTGCGCGTGAGGCACACTACGAGCAGTTTTCAGGTGTTGCCTCATTAGTACAGCCGCCTTGGGAAGTAGGTGCTCTCATCGCCCTCCTCTTACAGATGAGGTTCAGAGAGCTTTATTTTACTTTAAACCTGCCCAAGGTCTCAACAGGTGACTGAGTGGGCTCTGAACCCGGGCAGGCCGACACCAGAGCACCCTCTTTTTTAACCACTCTGACAAGCCAAGCAGGGAAATAAGGCTTGCAAACTGCTATTCTGATTATTACTGCTGTGGTTGAGTCTGTGTGTGAATCACGACCCGAGTGAGGGTTGAGCAGGGGTCACTGGGCGCCCAGCCGCTCCAGCCCTGCCAAAGCTTCGCGTGGGGCTCGGAGGCGGGCCTCGGATCCCGCCCTCACCTGCTGGCCCCGCCCCATTGAGCAGACCAACGGGACACGCCGCGGGGCGGGCTCAGGTGCGGACGTGGGCGGGGCCCGGCCGTGAGTGGCAGGCGCGGCGCGCAGGCAGGCGGGCCGGGTTTGCGCACTGAGTTCCGCCCTCGGGCCTGGCGGCGGCGGCGGCGCTGAGGAGGGCGGGCCGGGGCGGGGCGGCTGGCGGCAGGGGCGGGGCCACGCTCCGGCCCCGCGTCCCGCTCCCATGGCCGCCCCGGGCTCCCGGAGCTGCCCCCTCTCCCCCGGGCCGCGCCCCGGGGCCCCGCACTGACGGCCCATGGCGCCGCCCGCCGCCCGCCTCGCCCTGCTTTCCGCCGCCGCGCTCACGCTGGCGGCCCGGCCCGCGCCCGGACCCGGACCCGGTGAGTGAGCGACCCCGGCGCCCACCGGCGCGGAGCCCGCCGAGGGGCGACGCGGCCCGACCAGCCTACGGGGTCCGGATCCCCGGCTTCAGGGCCTCCAAGGGTCCCCTCCCAGAGTCCCTCAGCGACGCCTCTCGGGCCTGACCGGTCCCCGGCCTCGGGGTCCAGGACCCTTCCCCAAGCCCCTCAGCGAAGCCACTCAGGGCAGGACGCCCCCGCTTCAGTACCTCACGGGAGCCCTCCCCCAAGTCCCTCAGCGATGCCCCTCGGGCTAGAACCCGGCACCCCTTTTTCATGCCCTTCAGCGATGCCCTCGGGCCCGGCCGTCCCCTCTTCCCCCACCCCGCTTCAAGACTCGGGACTGTCCCCCGTAAGTCCCTCAGCAACGCACCCTCGGCCCGGGACCGCCCCCGCCTCAGTAGCACCCCTTCCCCAAGCCCCTCAGCGATGTCCCCAGGCTGGGACCCCCTCCACAAGCCCCCCAGTGACGCCGCGCGCCCCCAGCCCTCGCTGTTCGGCTGCGCTCGGGACCCTGGCGCCCCCAGCGCAGGAGCGTGTGCGGAGGCAGGAGGAGAGGCGCCCCTCTGCCTGGGTCCGCCCCTCTGCCCGGCTGGCTGCGCTCGTTCGGCCCGTTGCTGACTCTGCCTGCAGGAGCCGGGCCGACTTGCCAGCCCTACAAGATGCAGATCTGGGACACTGAACAACCCTCTGCACCCAGCCGGGACGCCCTCTCCCTCCCCTCCGGGCCACTTAGAACTTCCCCATGACTCAGGTGATGGCGCAGCAGGGAGAGAGGGAGAAAGGAAGGGGCAATGGGAAATTTCTCCCCGACAGATCTCAGGGTGCTCATCCTGAGGGTGCAATGCCGAGCCCCCAGTCTGGGTAGCCCCACACTTTTAACAGGGTCACCCATCCGCTGTCCACGCCAAGGCCAGGTCTTCCTGTGGTTGAGCCCTGGACCAGGATGGAAGCTGAGACTTCCCTTAGCTTCCACACACACACTTCCCTTGCAGCAGAATCCTTTCCAAGTTGAAAAGTAGGCAGAGCATAGTCTGGCCCAGTTACTGTTCCTCTGCAGGTTGTTTGGGTGTTGAGCATTGGACATTTGCAAAAGGGATGAGAAGAGTTCATTCCCAGTCTGCCCTAATAGGAAAACGGGCCTCTAGATGCTCCATTCGAGGTCGCAGATTGTGATGTTGGAAAGACGGAATTTTGCTGGTGAAAGAAAACTCAGAGTTGCTTTGTTTACTCATCGGCTTGGATTAGTGAAAAAGCTATGACTTGGTGTTGCCACTTACTGTGTGACCTGAGCCTCAGTTTCCTCATTTGTAAAAGGGGTGGTGGGGAGGAGATACTAATGCCTCCCTTGCACGGAATTGTGAGGATTAAATGACATACTGAAGGTAATGTACCGACATAATAGAAGGCACTTAATAAACATCTTTTAATAATACTTTTTATAGTGCTTCACAGTTAAAGTGCTAGACACCTCATTTGCCCTAGGAATGGTATAAGCTTCCAGTCTGATTAATGCTTATAAAACGGTAAAGCCTGTCTTTAGATAAGTGCAAGAAGGGGTCTCTGAATGCTGTCAGCCTAAGGTGCAGCCAGCCTTCTATGGGACTTGTTACAGTTTGATCACTTCTACTATTTGCTATGTGAGGAGTGAGGGAGGGACATTCTGAGAACCAGGATATGTCAACATAACTGTAACTTAGTAACCCCTTAGCTCCACTTTGCCATCTGTGTGGTCAGGATTTAATGTCCTCGACCAAGAGAGAGGTATGGGTAGAAATAAACTGGTTCCCCTTCTGGAAAGGACAGAGTAGTACCACTGAAAAGCAGTAAGTGAGCCAACTCTGTGCTTATGATTGTTACAAGGTGGCATCCTCTCCTCAGACACCTTACTTTGCTAGGAAGGGACAAACTCAGCAGCTCTTACGTAGTTTGAACCCTAAGATTTTTTTTTATTTTTTATTGTACTTCAGGTGAAGGCTTACAGAACAAATAGTTTCTCATGAAACAGTAGTACACATATTGTTTCATGACATTGGTTAACAACCCCACAACATGTCAACCCTCTCCCTTCTCGACCTTTTTTTTTTTTTTTTTTTTGGTGAAAATATACATAGCCAAAGATACATCATTTCAAAAATTTCTACATGCACAGTTCAGTGACATTGACTATGCTCTTCCAATTGTGCTGTTATTCTCACTTAAGATGAAGGCTTACAGAACAAAATAGTTTCTCATTTAACAGTTAGTACACATGTTGCCCTATGACAATGGTTAACAGTCTCACAACACATCAACAATATCCTTACCCAACCTTGGGTTCCCTATCACCAGCTTCCTTGTCCCTTTCTGCCTTCTGGCCCTTGTCACTGGAATACTGTACCTCATTTAGTCCCATCTGGTTTTACGGGGCTGTCCTCTCCGAGGCTGAACAGTGAACCTCGGAGATAACTTCACCGCTGAGCTAAAAGGGTGTCTGGGGGCCATACTCTTGGGGTTTCTCCAGTCTCCTTTAGGTCAGTAAATCTGGTCTTTTTTTTGTGAGTTAGAATTTTGTTCTACGTTCTTCTCCAGCTCTGTCCAGAACCCTCTGTTGTGATCCTGGTCAGAGCAGTCAGTGGTGGTAGCCGCGCACCATCTAGCTGTACTGGACTCAGTCCTGTGGAGACCTTGGTAGCTGTGGTCCGTTAGTCCTTCAGACAGATCTTTTCCTTGTATCCTGTTCTCTTCATTCTCCCTTGCTCCCGAAGGGATGAGACCAGTGGAGTATCTTAGATGGCAGCTCACAGGCTTTTAAGACCCCAGACACTACTCATGAACCCTAAGCTTTGGTGTACTTTCATTTACGAGTCTAGGGTGGTTGGTTGAGTCGATTTTGACTCATGGTGACCCTGTGTGTGCAGAATAGAACTGCTGCATAGAGTTTTCAAGACTATGACCTTTTGGAAGCAGATCTGTAGGCCTGTCTTCCGAGGCGTCTCTGGGTGGGTTCAAACCACCAACCTTTAGGCTAATAGTTGAGTTCTTAATCGTTTGTGCCACCCAGAGACTCCATTGTGAAATGATTTGTGAAAAGTTGCCCAACTTCTTAATTGAGCGAGACTCACCAGCTTGGTTTCCTACCATCTTGGTATATCGGTGCTTTTCTGACTTAACTCTATTTCCAGAAGGATTTTTAGGGAGATACCACGTGGTCTTCAGCATCACATCCTGTCTAGAGCCTACCCACAAATTTTTAAAATCCTTTCCAATAAAAAACACGTTTTACTCTGAGGATATGCCAAGCTTGCCATTTTATATTTTTTGATACTGTAATTTTCTCAGAACTTTCGCGGATGGAAAAAATTATTTCAGATACTTATATTCTGCACAATTTTGTAATATTTATATTACTAGTGGTTTGCATTTTTGAATGCTGACTTTATAAAAACAGCTCATTCCCCATCAGTGTTCCTTCTAATTACAGTTTGTAGCCAACCCCAAATGATCTCCCTTCTCCACTCCATTCTTTGAGATTCTCTCCCTTCCTTCACAACTGATAAGAAGAAAGATAGAGGTTACTGGCAGAATCTAGACTCCCCTTTCAAGGAGGAAAGCAGCCAGGGCCATGGGGCTGATGAACTCTCCCTAGTGGGTCCCATCTGGAATTTACTGACCTGCAGGGGAGAAAGAGAGGAAGAGCAGAGAAAGCTGGGTGGGCTTTGGCCCCTTGAGCTCTCTGCCTGTGGCTTGGGTGTTTTACTACATTTGGGAGGCATCAGGTGTGCATTAACAGGGCTTCTTGATTCGGGTTACATTTTCTGTGAACTGCCCTTTATAGTTGTCACTCACTTTCTTCCAACTCCTCATCTGGAATTCCTCCCATTAGCCTGTAGCATGCCTTGGCATAAAACCTATGAGTTCAGTTAGCAGTGAGCGCTTCATACTCTTACAAAGCCCTGCCCCTTTTGGGGCTCTCTTAATGCTAATATACTACCTGACTGCTAAGTGGGGGCTGAGAAGCATGAACCAACATATATACTGGTTACTTTTACACTATGAGTATTTTTAAAAATGTGGTTTTAACTTGGTATCAAAGAACTCTGATCCTTTTGTGAAAATTTCATTTGGCCCCTAGATGAAACTATTTAAATGTTTGAGATATGCGGTGAGCCCTTTTATAAATCCTAAAGCAAGAAGGAGTTCCATTTAGGCTCACTACTAGTAAACAGCAAGTTAGTGCACCCAGTATAGATAGATATTATTGATACACTTTCATGGCTTAGCATAAAACCAAACGAAACCCATGGCCGTCAAGTCTGTTCTGACTCATAGGGACCCTATAGGACAGAGTAGAACTGCCCCATAGGATCGGTCCTATGCTGTAAGTCTTTATGGAAGCAGACTACACATCTTTCTCCTGCGGAATGGCTGGTGGGTTCAGACCTTTCGGTTAGCAGGCAAGCACTTAACCACTATGCCACCAGGACCCCCTTGGCTTAGCATAGTTGGCTGAAAAGGCAGAAAATGTTTAAGATAAAATGTTATTACTTAAATAACTTCACAATATACAGATTAAGGAGTTTTGGTGATGGGCAGGGTACCATCTTTAATTTAGAATCTTTGAGCTTAGAATGCCATCTGAGGCTGTAGGTCAGAGGTCGGCAAACATTTTCTGTAAAGGTCCAGATAGTAAATCATTTGGGCTTTGAGGACCACATACCTTCTCTGTCACGATTTCTCAACTCTGTCATTATAGCGCAAAAGCAGTTATAGACAAAAAGTTAATAAAGAGTATGGACATGTTCCAGTAAAACTATTTATAGATGCTGAAATTTGAATTTTATATAATTTTCACATGTCACAAAAATATCCTTATTTTGATTTTTTTCAACCATTAAAAAATACAACAACAACAAAAAAGAACCATTCTTATCTAATTGGCTGTGCAAAAACCAGATTTGGTCCACAGGCTGTACTTTGCCAATCTCTGCTTAAGTCCGTATGTGTTGATCTTTTTTCAGCATCCACTGGTCTGGAAAGGTGACAGGGAAACTTGGTTTTGGTGAATAAATGAACCTTTTACCTTTTACTGTGAACTAATTTTTAAGATATGTATGGGGTAAAAGTTCATGCACATACATTTGGATCTTTAAAAAGACTTTTAAAAAATGCTTTAAAGAGAAGTTCCATGTAGTTTAGTGTGTAGTACATAAAGAAAATGGTGCCTGTTTTGGAACTGGCCCATGGTTTGTTCAGCTATGCCTGCAGATGTTGTTTGGAACAAATGGTTGAGAGATTCCTTTATCAGGAAAGCCCAGGCAGCAGGTGGCACCAGCCCTGAGACAAAGACAGCTAGGGGGGAAAAAATCTGTTCCTTTCCTAAGCAGTTGATTTTTATTTCCATAGTTCTATTACCATTTTAAAAGTGGCCTTTAAAAAACAACAATGTGCTTAGCATGGCGGAGTATTTTGTTTTAATTAAAACATTTTTGAAAAACAAAATGAAGCATTCAAACATACCAAGTTGATTGTGTTTGTACTGTGGAACAGTTAATGCAAAACACTCCAAAGCAGCCAGAAGTTTGGAGCTGTAGCTTTTGCCTGAGTTTTTTTTGCCTTTTGAATGAGGACAGCATAAGAGGAAGTAAATGTATTCTGTAGAAAACCACCTATCCAGGTCTTAAGGTGAGATCTCCTCAAGCCTCCTAATGTCATTTGACAGGTTAATCTCTGCTAGCTCACTGGGCAGCCTCCACATGAGTGAGAATGATGACTAACATTCATTCCATAGTCAGTTTGACCTTGAGAATCCAGCTGGAACCGAGAAGTATTAGTCTAGGAGGAGAAGTCTGTAGTCACTCTAGTTTTTCCTGTTGTCTTCAAGAGAGGTGGTACTTCTTCCCCAGACCTCACCTTCTGAGACAGTATCCTGGATTTGGACTAAACAGAAAGGAAAAAGTCATTGCAAAATGTCAGAAGGGTGTCCATAATCCTCACAAATAGCCTCTCCACAGAAACTTGCCTTCTCCTTCTGTGAAGGGATTCCCTCCCCCTCTTTTTTAAAAATTCTCTTTCTAGGTAAACACTTCCTTAGCCTAGACTTGTACCAGTTTGAAGAAGAATGAGGTTGGGTGTTAGGAAGCATGTCAGCAGACAAAAGTTTTTAGGTCACCTCACATGCAAAGTTGTCTCTCTCCCTCCCAGTTATAACAGGACTCCCTTAGGGTTCCCCTTTGTTGGGGCCAGGCTTTCAGTTTCTCTTGCCACTAATTTAATCCCTGGCAAGTAGCCAAAGCTTTAAACTTTTATTGTTCAATTTACCACAAGGGTAGGGCCCTGCTTCCAGTGGGCTAAGGAGGCTGCAGCCGTTTCCAAACCCGAGTGTCACATCACATTAGTGACTGCAGACTTCAAGGGCTGGATTTCTTTCAGTTTGGTTAGATTCTTGGTTAGAACTAGAACAGTATACTCATACTTGAGCAGTAAATGACTTTTAAAGCTAGAAAAAAACAAAACAAAACAGCATCATCAACTTGTAGAGATGATTCAAAATGGTTGTAACAGCATATATGAATAACTCTGCATGATTTCTGTATATCTTCTGAGCAGATGTATTAAACGTTTGTGCATGTTCCTTGGTGTCCTGAAGTTGGATGAAAACATGGTGGCCAAGTTCTCTTCTAGAATAGTAGGCATTGTTAACCAGTCCCATCTCTGTATGTAAATTACTTGCTGCTGTTCAATCTATAAAAATTCATCTTCAAAGAAAATTATTGGGCTGGTAAAAATATTTTTAATAATGACCACAGAAGCCATATTTGTTTTTCTTTGATGTTCTCCCGAAGACTCTTCTGGTTTTAATCAGATTGTTCCCACATAAAATACAGTGGAAATCTACAATAATAAAATCCCTATTCCTACGTCTATGGGGAAATAAACAGGATGGGGACTGTCCTTTTAAGGGGCTTTCCCCTTTCTTTTCCCCAGACTCAAAGCCTCTATTACTGGTGGGTGTTTTGGCATCAGTTAAGGGCCTTCAATCCTTCCCTCCCTCCATGTTTTGCTCTTTCATTAAAGTGTTTCTGTTGTCTAATTATATCCTTTCAATCAAATTAGAGACTGCAGCATCTGGTGAGGGCCGTAACTGCTGCCATCTGCACCTCGTATATACAGGCCTTTTCAGCTGAGAATCACTCAAGTTCCAAATGGCAGGAAGAGATTTGAAAAAAGTTTAGTTGGAGGGGAGGTTAACTTAAAAAGAGCGTCTTCAAAGGCTGGGTGCGATGCCCTGCTTGCTGTGATGTGTGCATGGCCATGCTGAGCGCCATTGGCTTGGCTTACCAAAGATTCTTCTCTAGCACTTCTGGCAGATGAAGGGTTTCTGACGGTCTTAGCTGAAATGACTAGGCCTTCTCCTCCCCACTACGGACTTGGAGGGGCCCAGGGCTGAGAAAGAGTTTCTGCCTTGAGAAGTCTTTTGTTATATGACCACTGGTTCATAGATGTGACACTTTCTGTTTATTTGACCACTTCTTTTAACTCAGTGGTTTCTAGTGGAGAAGATTTTGCCCCCAGGAGACGTTTGGCAATGTTTGGAGACGTTTTTGATTGTCACAACTGAGGAGGGATAGGGGAAGGGTGTGTTACTGGCATCTGGTGTGTAGAGGCCAAGGATGCTGCTAAGCATCATAGAATGCACAGGACAGCCCTCCCACAACACAGAATTATCTGGCCCTGAATGTCAGTAGTGCTACTATCAAAAAACCCTGTCCTAACTGTATTATTCTTTTGTCCTTTCCTTCGTTGTCACCTAAGAGCAGGCAACTCTGATCATCACCTTTTAGATTCTTCATCATCCATATCTAAACTCTTTAAGCATTTCTGTAAACAGTGTTTCAGAAACCTTAATAAAGAGGGCTGGGGTTCACTGTATCTTTCCACCCTCTATATAGTAGGATTGTCAGATGACACACAGTTAAATGTGAATTTCAGGTAATTTTATTGTTAAATGTATTTTTATTTGCTGAATCTGGCAACCCTTCTCTAGAACCATGGAACACTACACGAAACTTTAAACTTCTGACTATCAAAATCTGTTGCTCTGGGTGGCCAGAGATGACTGCACTGTCTACTCCTGCCTGTGATAGTGCTACAATGAGATTTTCTTTCTTCCCCAAATTGTCTCTCTGGCCAGAACTTCTGAAATCTGTTTCTTGAGTCATACTTTTATGTTGGGACAGATTAAGAAGTACTTACCAAATGCCTACTATGTGCCCAGCATCTCCAGCTAGGACTCATCCCTGTGCCAACTCTTAGAGGACTACAGCTTTATTGCTTCAGGTTTTGCTTTAAAGATGTGCTGTAGCTATATGTTGTCTACCTAACAATCAGCTCCCCACTCAGGAACTCTTGCATTATTTGGTCCATCTCATACCAACTCAGGGAAGCTGAATTACCCAGAGCCTGGTTTCCATGGAGTGTTGGCTGCCCTCCAGGACTCCATTATTGGGAACTTTCTTGCCATCTGAAATTTAAAATAGGGCACAGACAGTACTGATGAAACTTGTCCAGAAGCTGGATTGTGTCAGTTTGTTTTGTCTCCCTTTGGTCTGATTGAGAGCTTCAGACAGTATGAAGTAGATTTGCTCGACTGATGGCAAGGCAAGGTATAGATCTGAGCCAGGTGTCTGCTGCTTAAAGCAAACTTAGAATAGGAAAATTCATGTTCATTAAAAAGGAGGTTGATTACTCCCCATTATGAATGACTTTACCATAGATTTTCTTTAAATAGTAGATTCCTCTCACTTAAATAGCAAGCATTTGATTTTCAAATACATGATTTATATAAACTTTCCTGAAACTTTTCATGGGCCACGGCTAGGTGAGTCATAAGGCTAGTCTGGAGGCATAAATTGGTGAAGGAATTGGGGCATTCTGAATTTGTCTGTAATGGATTTTTTCCCTTAGCTCCCCATACACCTGTTTCATTCACTCATTCAACAAGCATTAGCCAGGGACCTTCTGTGTGGTGTATAGTTGCCGAAGAGACAAAGATGAATAAGATGCTCAAGATACTCATAGGCTAGTGGAAGCAAGATCAGATTTTCTTTAGCAGTTGTAGTTCAAGGTAATCAAGTCCTAAAAGAGCCATGGCATCAGATGCTTGGAGCTTATTTTAGAGCCACTGGTTTCTATAGGAGTATAATGGTATCTATTTTTGACTCTGAACTCAAAATTGTTCTCCATCTTTTGTATTGTTTTTTGTTTCCTTTAGAGCTGACTTAAAATGAAGTAAGGTATTACCTACCAGAGAGCTGAATTTGAGCTTTTAAACATCTTATGCTTTCTGTTTCCTAACATGAAGATTATTTCTAGTATGAAATTTTATTTCAAGATTGAGGAGGGGTTGACTTATCCTAATAAATATCCAAAGTAGATCAATTCATATGCACATATTATATCAGAAGATATACCATCACCAAAGTGTGATAAAATATGTTCTATTGGTACTCGCAGTAAAATTCATCACAGTTCTTTGGTTAATTAATGAAATGTTTTTCTGAAGAGTTCCACTGAGCTAGTAATTTCTAACTGTCCTACAGAGTCCATTCTTTAACTCAGGCTTAGCCTAATTTCTTTTGTCTACATTATACAGCTAGATATGTCCGTTGTCATTTTTTTTCAAAAACTGTCTTTTGGTCTCCAATTTGATGATTTCATGTGTTAACAATATTCTAAATGACATACAACATATATATATGTTGTTGTTAGGTGCCATCAAGTCGATTCCGACTCATAGCGACCCTATGTGCAACAGAACAAAACACTGCCCGGTCCTGTGCCATCCTCACAATTGTTGTTATGCTTAAGCCCATTTGTCTTAGTTATCTAGTGCTGCTGTAACAGAAATACCACAAGTGAATGGCTTTAACAAAGAGAAGTTTATTCTCTCACAGTCCAGTAGGCTAGAAGTCTGAATTCAGGGTGCTGGCTCCAGGAGAAGGCTTTCTCTCTCTCTGTCAGCTCTGGAGGAAGGTCCTTGTCATCAAGTCTTCCCTTGGTCTGGGGGCGTCTGAGCACAGAAACCTCAGGTCCAAAGGATGCGCTCTGCTCCCAGCACTGCTTTCTTGGTGTGAGATCCCCATGTCTCTCTGCTCGCATCTCTCTTTTATATCTCAGAAGAGATTGGCTTAAGACACTATCAAATCTTGTAGATTTCATCAGTGTAACTGCTGCTGATCCATCTTATTAGATCATAGTGATAGAGTTTACAACACATAGGGAAATCAACTCAAATTACAAAATGGTAGACAATCATACAATGCTGGGGATCATGACCCAGCCAAGTTGACAGATATTGTTGGGGGACATAGTTCAATCCATGACACCATTGTTGCAGCCACTGTATCAGTCTATCTCCTTAAGGGTCTTCTTCTTTTTTGCTGACACTTTACTTTACCAAGCATGATGTCCTTCTCAGGGACTGATTCCTCCTGATGACATGTCCAAAGTATGTGAGACGTAGTCTCACCATCCTTGTTTCTAAGGAGCATTCTCGTTGTACTTCTTCCAAGACAGATTGGTTCGTTCTTTTGGCAGCCTGGGGTATATTCAGTATTCTCTGCTAGAGCCACAATTCAAAGGTGTCCATTCTTCTTTGGTCTTCCTTATTCATTGTCCAGCTTTCACGTGCATATGAGGTGATTGAAAATACCATGGCTTGGGTCAGGTGCACCTTAGTCTTCAAGGTGACATCTTTGCTTTTCAACACTTTAAAGAGGTCTTTTGCAGCAGTTTTGCCCAGGGCAATGTGTCTTTTAATTTCTTGACTTCTGCTTCCATGAGTCTTGATTGTGGATCCAAGTAAAAGGAAATCCTTGACAACTTCAATCTTTTCTCCGTTTATCGTGATGTTGCTTATTGGTCCAGTTGTGATGATGTTTGTTTTCTTTATGTTGAGGTGTAATCCATACTGAAGGCTGTGGTCTTTGAGCTTCATCAATAAGTGCTTCAAGTCCTCTTCACTTTCAGCAAGCAAGGTTGTGTCATCTGCATAACGCAGGTTGTTAATGAGCCTTCCTCCAATCCTGATGCCACATTCTTCTTCATATAGTTCAGCTCCTTGAGTTATTTGCTCAGCATACAGATTGAATAGGTATGGTGAAAGGATACAACCCTGACCCACACCTTTCCTGACTTTAAACCACGCAGTATCCCTTGTTCTGTTCAAACGACTACCTCTTGGTCTATGTACAGGTTCCTTCTGAGCACAATTAAGTGTTCTGGGATTCCCATTCTTCACAATGTTATCCGTAATTTGTTATGATCCACATAGATATATATAAATTCCTCAAGTGCTGCTGCATATTCGTGGTGACTGTTTGAAGCAAAAATGCATGTACTTCACAGTGACAACCGTGGCATGTTTTCCAGTGGGTCCTGAATAGGAGTGGAGCATAGTCAAGATGACTGCCTGATGGGAAACAAGTGGTGCCCAAGCCACCACTGCATTCTGGGCCTTCTCTGCCTTGATGGTATTTGTTTTTCAAAATTTTATTTCACAAATAATAAGGACGCCTCTCTGAAGTGTTTATGTAGATCTTCTGAATTTAAACCTCTGGCTCTATGCTTACTATAGGTTCATTTTTTCCTGGAATAGTCTTTTAAACAATTAAATATTTCATCTGTTAATAGAGATGAATAAATGGGGGATTCAAATAGGAATCCTCAAGTCCCCTTCCAAAGTATAAATTCTTCAGTTAAAATAACTTTTTGAGAGGTGTGGCCTTTCCTTCTATTACTGTTTTTAAGGACATCATCTCTGAACAAAAAGGAAGACCTACAATGTATTTTAATGGAAAAGCTACTGATACTTGAAAAGTTACAGCAATTATTTTTGTCATAATTCTACTTTGGGTAAAAGTGCAGCTTGTTCTATGGTCATTTTGCACTGTTAGTACATAATCCAACAATGGAATGGAATAGATGAACATTTATCTTGATTTTAGATGACTGAGTTTATAGTTGACTGAGCTTGTTTAAAGTTCTTGAAAAGAGACTAAGGTGGGTTTATCGTAAAACAAAATGATAGTGACTACTTTTAAGATGTCCTTTTTAAATATTGTAATATGGGAAATTTTAGACATATACAAAAATAGACAGCAGAGTATAATGAAGTTGCATGTATCTCCCAGCTTCCACGATTATCCACCATGGCCAGTGTTATTTCCTCTGTAACCCCCTCACTCCCTCCACTAAATTATTTTTTAAATTTCATTTATTTTGTTGTTGTGGTTGTTGAGAATATATACACAGCAAAACACATACAATTCAACAGTTTCTGCATGTACAATTCAGTGACATTAATTACATTCTTCGAGTTGTACAATCATTCTCATCCTCTTTCTCTGAATTGTTCCTCCCCCATTAACATAGCTCCCTGCCCTTCCTATCTATGTAATCTTTCGAGTTGCTCTCTCGGTTTGATTCCATATAGATAGTTCTTAAAAGAACATAATGCTGAAGGCAGACATTTTTTACTAGTTAAGCTAAACTAATGTTTGGTTTTAAGAAGACTTTGGGGAATATTTTTGGTTTAAGGTTTAAAGATTATCTCAGGGCAATAGTTTTAGGGATTCATCCAGCCCCCATGGCTCCAGAAAGTCTGGATTCCATGAGAATTTGAAATTTTGTTCTGCATTTTCTTACTTTTGATCAGGATGCTTCTATAAAATCTTTGATCAAAATGTTCTGTAATGGTAGCCAGGCACCATCCAGTTCTTCTGGTCTCATTGCAAAGGAGGCAGTTGTTCATGGAGGCAGTTAGCCACACATTCCGTTTGCTCCTCCTCCTCCTCTTCCTGACTCTCCTTCCTCTGTTGCTCCAGGTGGATAGAGACTCATTGTGCCTCACTAAATTTTTTTGTAACAAATCCCAGATGTCATATTATCTCATCTGTAAATATCTGTGTATATCACTGTATCATCTATATGTATGTCTAAATGATAAGGGCTCTTTTAAAAAAACATAGTAACAATACTATTATCACAGCTAAAAAAAATTAACAATAATTCCTTTATGCCATCAAATATCCAGTGTTCAAATTTCCCTCATTGTCTCATCAGTATTTTTTTTATGTAACGTTAAGAAATTTCCAATAATGAGATACATTCTTTGGAGCCAAGTTTGAATTAGAATAAATGAAAGTGAACCATTGTCCAGTCTGCGAATAAAATAGTTCTTTTTTTCAATTGTATTTTAGGTGAAGGTTTACAGAGCAAATTAGTTTCTCATTAAACAATACACATATTGTTTTGTGACATTGATTGCCACCTCCACAGCTTGTCAACACTCATCAGTATTTTTTATAGTTCAAACAGAATCTAAATGAGGTACATTTACTGGATGTTACTCTTAAGTCTCTCTTAACCCATAGGTTTTCCCTGTTTTTCTTGCGATTTATTTGTTGAAGATATAGTTTCTTTTAAGCAGAGGGAGGGCCCACATGAGAGGTGAGTTATTTTTTGCTGTAGAATTCTCACTTCCATTAAAGAAACATGTGGAATTAGAGACCTTTATGCCTGGAAGAGATTTTTTAGCCATCGATCCTTTTCAGGCACATCACCCCAGACTTTTGAACCTTAGTTATGTTTTGTTAGAGTGAAGGGATTTTTAGACCAGCTGCCTCAAATCCCCTCGTTTCTCAGATGAAGAAACCGAGGGCTAGAGTGTCTGGGTGATTTGCTCAAGACCACGTAGTATTAGCAACTTACCTGGTCTGGTTTCCTCTTTATTCCAGTGACTCTCAATGTGTACTATGTGTGCAGAGAACTTTCCTCCCTAGACTTCCTCTCTTTATTCTAGACCTGAGAACCTTCTTGCATATAATTGCAGGAATCACTGCTTGTGGAGAACCATTATTAAAGATGGGAGAGTGTCCTATCATAGCCTCAGTGGTGCTGGGGTGGAAAGAGGTGGGGAACCACTTTCTTCCCAGGGACATGTGCCTCTTTACTACAAGTTTCCACATAACTCAAACAAGCATTCTTGTAGTGCTTTGGAATGTTTGAGGGCAAAGGGCAGTTTGCCCAGTGAGCATGGGGTTTGAGGATGTCCTCGTGGGTTCCCACTGGGCACCAATCTGCATTGGAAACCCAAGAGAGCAGCAGGTATGCTTTACGAATATTTAACACTCTGTAAAATATTAAAAGGAAACTTTTCCACCTAAGCTTGTATATCTGTGATCTGCCCACTTACCGAATTTCATAGACACCTTTGAAAGAACAGAAAATATTCTCATTTAAAAATGTTTTCTACTGTCTGGTCTTAAGATGCCATGGCTGAATTCAATGTGTATTGACTCATATTGATTCCAAAATAGGTTAAAACCAACCAGATTCTTCCAACATAGGATCAATAGAGATGCTAAGTGGTCTTACATAGAGCAGAGGCTTAACATCGGTTGATTTAAAAAAAAAAAAAAGTGGTTCTCACAAACATCACATATAAAGATCAATGGCACAGTGGTTAAGAGTTTGGCTGCTAACCAAAAGTTTGGCAGTTTGAATCCACCAGCCGCTCCTTGGAAACCCTATGGGACAGTTCTACTCTGTCCTCTAGGGGTGCTAAGAGTTGGAATCGACTTGACAGCAACGGGTTTTTAGTAATTCTACCAGAAAACTGGGAATATTCTAGAAGCAATATAAGAAAATTTTTCTATTTCTCAATGTGATTTTGAACAGATAGTGTAATTAGGAATGACCTAGTTATAGAGCCTCATTAAATCTTATTAAGGACTAGAATGTCTTGTAGATTAACTGTTGCTCTCCTACTACTATCTCATACATGTCAAGTTTTAATTATTTATTTTAAAAGAACAACTCATTATAGTTTTAAACATGTGCTTTAAAAATGCACTTCATTTCCAACCTGGCAGAGTTAAGTTTCTTGGTACTTTATTAACTTGGTATTTTCCTCACTTATGATAAGTACACTTATTGAATTATGTGATTTTAGTAGCATGTATTTAAACAAAGATGTGTTTCATCCTATTTACAGCTGAACTTTTATTAAGAAAAACCTGTTTGCTTCATTGTATCTTTTTTCCTTACCTCTTACTCACTGAATGCTAGGAGCCAGTGTTGGGTTCAAACCATGTGTATTTTCTATTCTGATGGTAGCCTGATAACTTAAAACAGAATCGTAGTAGGATGGTGTGCCCGCCTGCTCATTTTATACTGTCTTTCATAGCTAATTATCTTTATGGACAAGAATAAACTGGAATAGTGATGGCTACAATACTTTAGAAGTTAAAATTTTTATAATGAAGTTTGATTATTTTTATAACTTTATCATTGCATAGTAATTACTGGGTATCTGCTGCACACTAGCCATTTTACTTGCATATCCTCCAATTCTTCCAACTGTCCTGAGCTGTAATTAATCTAATCCCCCATTTTACATGTGTAGGAACTGAGGTTCAAAGAGGATAGGCAAGTACCCCTTAGCTTATAAAATGCAGAGCTAAGGTGCTGACTCCAGGACCCCTAACATGCACTTTTCATATTGTACCACATTTGATTTAAACTTTTTCATAACATACTAAATCCTATAAAGTTCCTGTGTGTGTGTATTTTGTACACATCAGCTTATTTAGGAAGTCCTTAACCTATAGTTAATGGATTTTATACATCCTACAGTTAAAGGATGTAGAAGGGCTTCAGGGGATCCATGAACACTTCTGAAATTGTATGTGAAGTGTGTGTGTGTGTGTGTGTGTGTGTGTGTGTGTGTGTGTGTGTGTGTGTGTGTGTGTGTGATATTTGCCTGGGGAGTGGGTTCCTGTCTTTCAGTGGATCCACCAAGGGGTCTGTGTGTGTTCCTAAAAAGGTTGTTGTTGTTTTTATTGTTAGGTGTCATGGAGTCAACTCCAAGTCATAGTGATGCCACATATAATAGAATGAAACATTGCCCACTCCTGCGCTGTCCTGACAGTCATTGCTATGTTTGAGCCCGTTGTTGGAGCCACTGTGTCAATCCATTTCATTGAGGTTCTCCCGCTTTTTCACTGACCCTCTACTTTACCAAGTATGAATGTCTTTCTCCAGCGATTGCTCCTTCCTGATGACGTCTACAAAGTAAATGAGACAAAGTCTCACCATCCTTGTGTCTAAGGAGCATTCTGCCTGTACTTCCTCCAAGACAGATGTGTTTGTTCTGGCAGTGCATGGTATAATCAATATTCTTTGCCAACACCACAATTTAAACGCATCAGTTCTTCTTCAGTCTTCCTTTTCATTATCCCAGTTTTCACATGCATATGAGGCAATTGAAAATACTATGGCTTGGGTCAGACGCACCTTAGTCCTCAAAGTGACAGTGACATCTTTGCTTTTTAAGAGTTTAAAAAGGCCTTTTGCAGCAGATTTGCCCAGTGCAACCCATCATTTGATTTCTTGACTTCTGCTTCCATTGGTGTTGATTGTGGATCCAAGTAAAATGAATTCCTGATCTAATCAAACCCCCTCATTTCAGAGATAAAGAAACGTGAGTTGCGAAAAGGATGCTCTGTGCACAAGGGCACCAGAGAGCGGCAAAGTCAGAGCTAGAGCCCGAGCAGACCTCTAGCTCCTCAGTGTTCTTTCCACTGACCATGAGTATTCTTTCCTTCCTGACAGAGAGAGGTGATCCTAAACTCTGCTGTCGGACAGCCACATTAGTGCAAGTTCAGGCCTCTTTCGTTGCTTTTTATGAGATGCAAGCAGCAACCATCCATTCCAGAGTATGCAATTAATAAGCTGTTAAAACTATCTTCCATTAAGTCATTGAGTAGACTGGCTTTGGGAATTGCAGTGTAGAAAATATCTTTGGAAATATTTCTAGGTCTTCTGCAGGTCATGCTTTTAAATTAGAACTCTTCAAATAGTTATATATACAGATAATATGAGACCCTATGGAATTTGAGGTATAAATATCAAAGTTTAGAATGCACATGCAATGAAGTCTATCAGTCCTTGCTCTATACCCAACCTGTCTAAATTCTAAGCATAATGAACAATTAATATTTTTCATGAGAGAAAACTCCAGCTGCCTTTTACTAACAATGAAGGTATATTGGGCTTTCACCCACATTGTAGTCTTTGGTCTCAGATTTTACTACCAAGGAAATAACCTCCGGCTAACACAGCAACAGGTCCCACAAAGAATAAATCAGTGTACACAGAACCATTTGCCCGGAGAGTCTCAACTAAGGATTTTCATACCCTAATGTGATTCTACTTACCCTAAGAGGATTTCAATAAAACTAGCATCTCCAATTTTAAAAATAAATGCTATGTGCCATACTTTGGAAGATTCTGATGATAGGGAAAAAGATAAGGAATTACTAACTTAGAGGGGTAGAATTAATCCTCTGAGGATTTTGATGCCAGCCTTGGAGGTTTTTATCAAGGTAGTTTTTCTGCTGTTGTGAGAAACTAACTTTCTACTGTTTCAGTTGGGCTGTTATATCTAACTTAAGGGCTCTTTCCATCTACTGCCACCCCACTCTAAAAGATGTGAGATTTCTAATGGAAAGGTAGAGTCAAATAGAAATGATTTCTGTGAAATAATGGGATCTAGCTAGAAAAGACAAAGTGGAAATAAAGCAGCTCTTGTCACAGTTTATTATTCTTTCCTTCTTGAAACACCTCCCTCCCTTGACTTTCAAGACCGGCACACTTTCCTAGCTTTTCTCCTACCTCACAGGCTGCACTTTCTGAATCATCATTGCTAGACCCTATGTTGGAGGGCCCACCTTTCCCCTCTTACTCTTCCTACTCCAGCCAGGTTGGAGGAACTGCTTTGTAGTTCACCAGACCCGCCAAACGCATTGTCACTTGCAGTAGTTTTGCACTTGTTGTAAACCCAAAACCAAGCCCATTGCTGTCGCATCGATTCAGCCCTATAGGATGGAGTAGAACTGTCCTCCTAGGGTTTCCAAGGCTGTCATCTCTACAGAAGCAGACTGCTACATCTTTCTCCTGCAGAGTGGCTGGTGGGTTTGAATCTCCAGCCTTTTGGTTAGCAGCTGAGCACTTAACCAGTGTGCCACCAGCGCTCCTCTGCACTTGCTGTACCCTCTGCCAATTACACTCTTCCCGCAGTCTTGCCCTTGGCTTGCTTTCTCCCTTCATCCACATCTCTGCTCACATGCCCCTTCTCTTTAGTCCTTCCCTGACCCACCCTATCTGAAAGAGAACTCCCCACCACTCAGTCTCCATTCCTTTCCTCTACCTCATTTTTCCTTAGAGTACTTACCACTCTCTGATATTAATTTTGATTGGTTTATTAGTGTGTTTCCCCTGTTAGCACATAAGCTGTATGAATACAGGGATTTTGTTCACCACTGTAGCCCGACTGCCATGAAAAGTGCTGGGCATATAGTAAGTGTTAAATATTTGTTGAATAAATTAATGAATAATGCCCTAGAGATGAGATCTGTCACCATCACTCATTGTCTTTCCCTGAATACATAATATACAGGTGGCCATGGTTCAAGCCACTCCTTGCCTGTCTACCGAAAGCTTATGTCAGTTTTACAGCAGTAGAAAGTAAGGGAGGCAGGTTCCTCATTACCTAGTACCTACCCTAATATTCTGATGAAATAAATATGCACACGTAACTAAATCCAGAACACTCAAGTTTGTTTTTCTTGCTTCCCGCCCCCCCCCCCATAATGGGCATGTACTAGGCAAGTCTGGTGAAAAAATATTAATAAAACCCAGTACAGTGCCTCAGTTTCCTCAGTGTAATAGACAAAGATGGGGTCTGCACTTTCCCACTCTCCCTCACAGATGCCACCTCATCCTCATTCATGAGGACTGTCACATGCCTGAATGGCCACCACATTCTTTTGTGTTACAGATCAAGTCATCTGAGTTTCTGGGAACACTGACCCCACATACCCTGCAGTTTACTGGCTCCTGGGCCACTCCTTACCCACTTCTTAAAAAAATTGTGCATTAGGTGAAACTTTACAGCTCAAGTTATTTTCTCATACAAAAATTTATACATACGTTGTTTTGTGACCCTAGTTGCTGTCCCTATAATGTGATGACACACTCCCCCGTTCCACCCTGGATTTCCCATGTCCACTCAACCAATTTCTTTCTCTTTCTGCCTCCTCATCTTGCCTCTGGACAGGAGCTGCCCATTTAGTCTCGTGTATCTACTTGAACCAAGAAGCATACTCTTCATGAGTATCATTTTTTGTTTTATAGTTCAGTCTAATCTTTGTGTGAAGAGTTGGCTTTGGGAATGGTTTCAGTTCTGGGTTAGCAGAGAGTCTGGGGGCCATGTCTTCTGGGGTTCCTCTAGTTTCAGACCACTAAGTCTGGTCTTTTTACATAAATTTGAGTTCTGTACCCCACTTTTCTCCTGCTTCATCAGGGACTCTCAGTTCCCTGTCAGGGTGATCATTGGTGGTAGCTGGGCACCATCTAGTTCTGGTCTCAGGCTGATGGAGTCCCTGGTTTATGTGGCCCTTTTTGTCTCTTGGGCTAATATTTTCCTTGTGTCTTTGGTGTTCTTCATTCTCCTTTGTTCCAGGTGGGTTGGGACCAACTGATGCATCTTAGATGACTGCTCACTAGCTTTTAAGATCCCTGATGCCACTTACCAAAGTGGGATGCAGAACATTTTCTTAATAAACTTTGTTATGCCAGTTGACCTAGATGTCCCCCGAAACCATGGTCCCCAGACTGCCACCGCTGCTACTCTATCCCTAAAAGTGTTTGGTTGTGTTCAGGAAACTTCTTAGCTTTTGGTTTAGTCCAGTTGTACTGACTTCCCCTGTATTGTGTGTTGTCCTTCCCTTCACCTAAGATAATTCTTATCTACTATTTAGTTAGTGAATTCCCCTCTCCCTCCTTGTAACCATCAAAGAATGTTTTCTTCTGTGTATAAACCTTTTCTTGAGTTCTTATAATAGTGGTCTCATATAATATTTGTCCTTTTGTGACTGACTAATTTCACTCAGCATAATGCCTTCCAGATTCATCCATGTTATGAGATGTTTCTCGGATTCATCGTTGTTCTTTATTGTTGCGTAGTATTTCATTGTGTAAATATACCATAATTTGTTTATCCATTCGTCCACTGATGGGCATCTAGGTTGTTCCCATATTTTTGCTATTGTGAACAGTGCTGCATGGGTGTGCATATATCTATTCATGTGACTCTTATTTCTCTAGGATATATTCCAAGGCAGTGGGATTCCTAAATCATATGGTACTTCTATATCTAGCTTTTTAAGGAAGTGCCAAATCGATTTCCAAAGTGGTTGTACCATTTTACACTCCCACCTGCAGTGCATAACTGTTCCAGTCTCCCTACAACCTCTCCAACATGTATTATTTTGTGTTTTTTTGATTAATGCTAGCCTTGTTGGGGTGAGATAGTATCCCATTGTAGTTTTGATCTGTATTTCTAATGGCTAATGATCGTGAGCATTTCCTCATGTATCTGTTAGCCACCTGAATGTCTTCTTTGGTGAAGTACCTGTGCGTATCCTTCACCCATTTTTTAGTTGGGTTATTTGCCTTTTTATTGTTGAGGTTTTGCAGTATCTTGTAGAGTTTAGAG
This sequence comes from Dugong dugon, assembly GCA_030035585.1. Lineage (NCBI taxonomy): Eukaryota > Metazoa > Chordata > Mammalia > Sirenia > Dugongidae > Dugong > Dugong dugon. The sequence continues at coordinate 23,840,640 of CM057476.1, read as the reverse complement.
ATTAGACACTGATTGGATTTGTCATAGCCAAAAATTTTTTCCAATCTGTAGGTTATCTTTTTACTCTTTTGGTAAAATCTTTTGATGAGCATAAGTGTTTGATTTTTAGGTGTCTCCAGTTATCTAGTTTGTCTTCTGGTGTTTGTGCATTGTTAGTTAGGTTTTGTATTCTGTCTATGCTGTGTATTAGGGCTCCTAGCATTGTCCCTATTTTTTCCTCCATGATCTTTATCATTTTAGATTTTATATTTAGATCTTTGATGCATTTTGAGTTAGTTTTTGTGCATGCTGTGAGGTTTGTGTCTTGTTTCATTTTTTTTGCAGATGGATATCCAGTTATGCCAACACCATTGGTTAAAGAGACTGTCTTTTCCCCAATTAACAGACTTTTGGCCTTTGTCAAACATCAGCCGTTCATAGGTGAATGAATTTATGTCTGGATTCTCAATTCTGTTCCATTGATCTATGTACCTGTTGTTGTATCGGTAGCAGACTGTTTTGACTACTGTGGCAGTATAATAGGTTCTAAAATCAGGTAGTGTGTGGCCTCCCACTTTGTTCGTCTTCTTCAGTAATGCTTTACTTATCCGAGGACTCTCCCCTTTCCATATAAAGTTGGTGATTTGTTTTTCCATCTCAGTAAAAAATGTTGTTCAAATTTGGATCAGGATTGCATTATATCTGTGGATCGCCTTAGGTAGAATTGAAATTTTCACAATATTGAGTTTTCCTATCTATGACCATGGTATGCTTTTCCACTTATGTAGGTCTCTTTTGGTTTCTTGCAGTAGTGTCTTGTAGTTTTCTTTGTATAGGTCTTTTACGTCTCTGGTTAGATTTATTCCTAAGTATTTTATCTTCTTGGGCGCTATTGTAAATGGTATTGATTTGGTGATTTCCTCTTCAAAGTTCTCTTTGTTGGTGTAGAGGAATCCAACTGATTTTTATATACTTATCTTGTATCCTGATAACTTTGCTGAAATCTGTTAGTTCCAGTAGTTTTCTTGTGGATTCTTTGGGGTTTTCTGGGTGTAAGATCGTATCATCTGTAAATAGGGATACTTTTACTTCTTCCTCACCAGTTTGGATGCCCTTTATTTCTTTTTCTTGCCTAATTGCTCTGGCTAGGACTTCCAGCACAGTGTTGAATCAGAGTGGTGATAAAGGGCATCCTTGTCTGGTTCCCGTTCTTAAGAGGATCCTCATCCACTTTTGATAGGAGAAAAAGTGTGTCAACACTAACAGGGCAGCTACAAGGCCTTTATGAAAAATTACTCATCTTCAGTACCAAGTTGTATAGTTTGAAAAAAAAAAAACAAACCCGTTGCAGTCCAGTTGATTCCAACTCACAGCGACCCTATAGGACAGAGTAGAACTGCTCCATGGGGTTTCCAAGGAGCAGCTAGTGGATTTGAACTGCGTACCAGCAATTGGCAAAGATTGGCTTGATGGTCTTAGAATCGTCTCGTGGTTCCTAAACCTCATTACTTAATAGAATCACCTGGGCAACTTTAAAAAAAATATGGATTCCCAGTTTCCACTCTAACCTTGTAGTTGGGGATAGAGCTCTGGTGTATGTGTGTGTGTGTACATACACATACTAAAGCAGATCAAATATATTCCCGGTGATAATAAGCGCTATGAAGAAGCATACAAACAAAGGGCAGAAAAATAAGAGTGGAGATGAGGGGGAAGGATTTTCTGAGGAGGTAATGCTTAGTCTGTGATGCGAAGTATTAGAGGAAGAACTTTTTAGGCAGGAAATAGCATGGCATGTTCATGGAATTAAAAGCAGACCAAAGTGGCTAGAACATAGCAAGTGAGTAGGGGAAGAGCCGGGGTGTGGTGAGGGGAGAGACTGGGCCCACATCATGGAGGCCTTGTAAACAGCAATGAAGAAGAGTTTGGGTTTTGTTTTGAGTGCTTAGGTTTTCCTAAGAACTTTGAGTACTGTGTGGAAGATGGATTGAAGGAGAATAAAAGTGGAAGCTGTGAGACCTGAACGAGGCTGTACTCTCTTCTGATGGTGAACAGGATTAAAGCAAGGACTCTGAAGATGGAGGGGAAAGGGAGGCTTTGAATATATATATTTTAAAGAAGTCAACAGAACTCGCTGATCAATTGGAAGTGGGTTAAGGGAGAGGATGAGGGAAGCAAAGATGATGCATGCTGAGGGGCTTCTACTAGAGACAGTGTTGGGTGTGGTTGAGATCTTTCTCTGGAGGCAGGCTGCCTTGAGCAAGTTACTTAACCTCTTCATGCCCTAGCTGCCTTATCTGTTAAATGGGGGTTCTGAGGGTCCTTCCCCATTGGGTTGGTTGTGAGATGATATTCGTAAAGCGATTAGAACAGAGCTTGTCACACAGTAAAACACTATGTAAGTATTAGTGGTGATGCAAGGTTACACAGCTGGTCAGCAGCAGGTCCAAATGAGAAGCCAGAGCTTAGCCTCCTAGTTTCATGTGTTTTGTGCTACCTCTTTCACTTCCCTTTACTCTTCTTTATTTATGCAGACTCTTGGTAGAGGGTTTGGTCATTGTGGTTGATAATGAGTCCCACTTATCGTAACATATAAGTGTTGTACCAAACACAATCAATTACTGGGGTTTTCAGTATAACCTGGAATTCTAGATTATTTTGGCTGTCATAAAACTGTGCCATTGCAGACAGAATACTGGGCACGGATGTTTGGAGGATGAGGGTACAGGAAGAGCAATGTTTTATGGGTAGTTTTTAAATACTAAAAGGGATACCTTCCACAGTGTAGCTGTGCCCATGTTGTCCACATGCTTAGGCTGGAGAAGGCACATGAGCTTCAGCAGGAGATGACATTAAGAGTCCTTAATTCCGGAAGTCATAGGCCAGTGCATGCCAAGAGAAGGAAAGGAATAAAGCTAAGAATGTTAGTGTAACTCCACCAGATTGTCAGGTTTCTAGTGATACATCTTAAACAAGTGTTTGAAGTGCTTCTGTCAGTTTCAACTAAGCTAATTTTTAAAAATTGCTCTTTGTACTGTGCCTTTCCCATGAACCTCTGTGAGTTTAATGCGTGCAATATGTGGGAGAAATCCTATCAGCCTAAGTTCCCATCCCTCCCAGAGTCTGAGAAACATATTTCAGAAGCACATTGTTGCACCTGCAAGGATTTGTTATTTTATTAAACTATGACTTAAGTCAATTTTCAGTGTGTCTTGTAGGAAGGAATTTCAGAAAAAGGTGAGAGAAAATGCCAACTGGGCCCTCCCTCCCTTGTGTTGGCTGTCTGTTTTGTTGCATTTCTATCGTTAACAGCATGGGGAGGACTGTTCTTCATTACCAGGGAATGTGAGTCATTCCCAACTTGTGTGATTGGGATTCCAAAGCATTGCTGTATCTGATGGTCTTATTAAATCCAAGTGTCAGTGCAGCCTTTCAAACTGTAGGGGAGAGCTCAGTTACAGCTGGTGACCTGGTTCTAGTTACCACACAGAGACACTGGCAAGAGCAGTGACCCCCTCAGAGTACCCAGAATTCCACATGCATGGCTGTTACCAACTGTTCCCAGTTTAGGGGGTTTCCTGGTTCATTTCATGGGCTTCAGTACATTTCAGTTCCCTGTTTATATCCTAATTTGGATCTGTATACTTTGGGGAAAATGTTCTAGTGTCTGTAGATAGGCTAGTGCCAAGATTAGCCTAGCGTTTGGAGGTTACCTAGTTGCAGATTGACTTATCCCTAGCAGTATTAACTGTGCTGATTCCAGGATCTAGCAAGACACTACCCATTGTCAGCTTGGCCCAAACAAAACAAATAAAACGTTAACCAGAGAGGGGAGGAGACTATATATGTTGCCAGAAATTAGTTTGCTCTGTCTTTTCTTTCTCCTAGAGTGTTTCACAGCCAATGGTGCGGATTATAGGGGAACGCAGAACTGGACTGCACTGCACGGCGGGAAGCCATGTCTGTTCTGGAACGAGACTTTCCAGCATCCATACAACACTCTGAAATACCCCAATGGGGAGGGGGGCTTGGGCGAACATAACTATTGCAGGTAAGATGGGGACACTCAGGACTTAAAAAAATCTCTAGTCTCTCCTTTCAATCCCTTACAACCTGCTCACAACTAGGGAAAACTTCTCTGTGTCCTTTGGCCAACTCCAAAGTGCTTTCTTGTCAGTATTTTCAAAATGTTTCTCCTGTGCCTTATACACACACCATCTACCACGGTTTTCAACTTGGGTTGCTTTTATACTGGCTTTCAGAGCTCTTCTGCCCTGTCTGATTGTTACATGTCTCTTTGGGAGAGTTTTCTTAGTTGGCTCTTCCACTGGAGACAGTACACACACACAGAGCTTCCTAAGCTGCTGTGAATGTGGTGGTGAAACAGGGCACCATCTGTGACCCAAGCCTCTCTCTGCTTCTGAGCAAAGGAAGCTTCCCTGCATTCCCCACCTCCTGCCAGCCCAGCATAACCTTGCTCTGTGAGCAGCTGTATCCTTCACACTTGTGTTCTTTACTTCTTCTCAATAGGCTAAGAGGATTCTTTGCCCTTCACCTCTTGCCTGACTCCAGCAGGGGCTTAGAGTGCATAAAATGTTATGTAGTCAGAATTTTCTGGGCAGATGATCCATGGTTCTCATCAGATTCTCACAGTTATCCCTGATCTAAAACAAGTTAAGAATCATTGGCCTGTAGGGATAAGAGCTAAGATTCTAAGTACTTTTGGTTAGAGCTACATTTTAGCTGTTTATACCCAAGGTCCTGATTACATGACTCATGACTCAATAACTTGTTGAATTTAAGTATTATTAGGACAGGTGCAAACGCAGCCTCTTGAGCCATTGAGACAGGGAAAGGTGATTGCCGCACTACACTCAACACTGTGTCCCCCTGTTCTACTGGGACATCAGAATTTCAACCATAGCACTGTTGACACAGCTGAACCAACATATACCTGCATTGCATGGGCCATACTGTTTACCTTCTGCTTTCCCTACACTCCAGGACCTTTGAGGTTGTCTTGAAGTCACAGACTTAGAGTCCATGGTATCTTTATCACTGTACCTTCAGCTCTCAGAAATACCACAAGTGATGGCTTTAACAAAGGGAAATTTGTTTTCTCACGGTCTCTAGAAGTCCAAATTCAGGGCATCAGCTCCAGGGGAAGCTTTCTTTCTCTCTTGGCTCTGGAGGAAGGTCCATATCATCAGTCTTCCCCTGGACTAGGAGCTTCTCTGCGCAGGAACCCTGAGTCCAAAGGACGTGCTCTGCTCCGGGCACTGCTTTCTTGGTGGTATGAGGTCCCCTTGTCTCTCTGCTCACTTCTCCCTTTTATGTCTCAAAAGAGATTGGCTTAAGACACAATCTAATCTTGTAGATCTTGTCAACATAACTGCTGCTAATCCATCTCATTAACATCATAGTGAAAGGATTTACAACATGTAGGGAAATCACATCAGATTACAAAATGGTGAACAGTCACACAATACTGGGAATCATGGCCTAGCCAAATTGATACACATATTTTTGGGGGACACAATTCAATCAATGACATCCCCCCATAGTTGAACATCCCCCTATAGTTGGACATTCCCCATAGTTACTTTTGCATAATTTTTTCTTTGGTTATGATAAAAGTCTTAAAAGCTATTGCAACAAGTCCCCAAACACTAGAGATATGTGATTGAAATAGTTAACCCTCCCACCCCGTTTCACATCTTTCTCCCCAGATTTCCTCCATCAACTCCCACTTCTCAGAGATAACAATTTGGTACATATCCTCCTGACATTTTGTTATCTTTTGTATTTTGTTGTTAAAGTTACACACGCTCAGTAGATAATTCTTTTGTATTTTACTTTCAAAGTTATACATGTTCATTTAAAACATTTTGCATAAATCAGAAAATTAGCCCCATTCCATTTTTGGTTTAGTTCCTCCCCCAATTTTTCCATTCATACAAAAGAATAGTTGGGTTGAGTTGGGAAGGGTTTTTAGAAAGAGAAATGGGTGCTTGTTTTTTGTTTTCACGTAGTTATTTCTTGTTCTAAAGCGTCCTTTGGTAGTAGGCTATGGGTGTGTTCTGTTAGTCTATTGCTTTCTATCAAGCAAGTCTTCTCAGAAGAGTTCTTGTTTTTAAGTCTGACTTTAAGGTAAATTTGAAATTTCCAGTGAGATTCAATTTATATGAAAAAAAAAAAAAAAGCTTTTCTTATATATTAGCACCAAGTTCTACCCATACGCTCCCAGAAACCCACCAGTAAATATCCACTAAGAGAGCAATGAGAGCCAGGGGCAACCATTTTCCCCCTTAGCCCTGGCCATCTGCAGCCCTCTCCTTTGATTTGATGGAATGTACCAGACCTGAACTACCGGTTTATGCTGAAATTGTTGATTATTATCACATCAGAGAGCCCAGGGCCTTTTGTTTTAGCCCTGCAGTGAGGTCAAAGATGAATTTGCTTGTTCTTTATTAAGCTCTTCTGATGCCTTTCAGAATGGTTGTGACATTGATAACAAACAGTGGTTTTCTAAGAGCTTTACTAAATAATACATCAAAGCTGAACACCGAATAGAGAGAGGAAAATGACAGTGAAATGCTGTTTAAAGAAAGACTTTGTATAAATTCTTCTACTTTGATTTCTCAGCTGACACCTGACACCATGTTTGTCTTGTGGCATTTTTTCAGACCCATCACATTTGAGATGTCTGAGAGATGGCAAGTGATGGGAACGCACTTCTCTGAGCTCGACATATCTGGATTAGAGGGGAAGGCAGAAACAGGGAAGAGCAGAGTTGGCCCTGGCACCTGCCTTTGGGCACAAGGAATAAAAGGACCCTTTGTGCTTCAGGGAGGCTTATCTTCTAGGCCACACAATAGGCTGATCCCTCTCAGGCCTGATAGGGGTTGATCCAAAGCTCCCAGCTGCAACGTCTTTATGCCCATTTCCTCCGGCTAACCAGAGTGTCAAGTTTCCGGTGTTCTGAGTCTGAATAAAGGGAGCTTGGAAAGCATTGAAGAGGCGAGGCTTTTCTGTGTGCCCTGCCACTTTTTGGTCTGCGTCCACAGTGGTGCCCCATTATTGTCATGATGTCTCTGAACTGAAAAGGCCTTCGAGGGCTTTTATTCCAAGCCATTATCACTTAGAAATATGAAATAAATCTTTTAAAAAGGCTATCTTGATATCAGAAATTGGTATGGGGATTACAGGAATGTAGGTTCCAACTGAAGCGCTTCGCCAGACTTTTCTTCTGAATTCTCTGAGGATTCCGTGTTTTGAGGAAGGAATAGAGCCCATTTCTATCAAACATGAGTTGTCCAGCCCAATCCTGGTAAAGGTTGTGAGTGGAGTCTATATTATGTGCATTTCATTTTATTGTTTAAGTAAACCTTTAAGATTTACAAGGAGCCCTGGTGGTGCAGTGGTTAAGGGCTAGGCTGCTAACTGAAAGGCCCAAGGTTCAAACCCACCTCACGGCTCTGCAGGAGAAAGAACAGACAATCTGCTACAAGAAAGATTACAGCCTAGAAAACCCTATGGGGCAGTTATACTCTGTCATGTGGGGTTGCTATGAGTCAGAATCGACGGCAACGGGTCTGGTTTGGTTTAGTTTTTAAAGATTATACGATTGGAGAGTGCATAGTAGAGAAAAGAGAAAATGAGGAGACCAGAAAATAAAAAAATTAAAATCACCGTTAGTCACATCATCTAGAGATAAATAAGTATGAATCTAGGAAAACTGGAAGTTGTCAAAAGTGAAATGGAACACATAAAGATTGATATCCTAGGCATTAGTGAGCTCAAATGGGCTGGTTTTGGCCATTTTGAATTAGACGATCATATGGTCTGTTATGCCGGGAATGACAAATTGAAGAAAAATGGCATCACATTCATCGTCAAAAAGAACATTTCAGGGTCTATCCTGAAGTACAGTGCTGTCAGTGATAGGACAATGTCCATGTGCCTACAGGGAAGACCAGTTAATAAGACTGTTATTCAAATTTATGTACCAAATGCCAAAGCCAAAGAAGAAGAAATGGAAGATTTTTACCAACTTCTGCAGTTTGAAATTGATCAAACATGCAATTAAGATGCACTGATAATTACTTGTGATTGTAATGCAAAAGTTGGAAACAAAGAAGAAAAATCGGTAATTGGAAAATATGGCCTTGGTGACAGAAATGACGCTGGAGATCGCATGATAGAAATTTACAAGACCGACGACTTATTCGTTGAAAATAACTTTTTGTAACAATACAGACAACGACTGTACCTTGCTGGGAAACCCTGGTGGTGTAGTAGTTAAGTGCTACAGCTGCTAACCAAAAGGTCAGCAGTTCAGATCCACCAGGTGCTCCTTGGAAACTCTGTTGGGCAGTTCTACTCTGTCCTCTAGGGTCAATAGGAGTTGGAATCGACTCAACAGCAACGGGTTTGGTTTTTTGGTTTTTTATGCTTTGCTGGATGGAATACACAGGAATCAAATCGACTACATCTGTGGAAAGAGTTGATGGAGAAGCTCAATATCATCAGTCAGAACAAGGCCAGGGACTGTCTTTGGAACAGACCATCAATTCCTCATATGCAAGTTCAAGCTGAAGCTGAAGAAAATTAAAACAAGTCCATGAGAGCCAAAATACAACCTTGAGTATATCCCACCTGAATTTAGAGACAATCTCAAGAACAGATATGACACACTGAAGTTTAATGACCAAAGACCAGATGAGTTGTGGAATGACATCAAGGATATCATACATGAAGAAAGCAAAAGGTCATTAAAAAGAAAGAAAAGATCAAAATGGATGTCAGAAGAGACTTTGAAGATTGCTCTAGAACATACAGCAGCTAAAGCAAATGGAAGAAATGATGAAGTAAAAGAGCTGAACAGAAGATTTCAAAGGGTGGCTCAAGAAGACAAAATAAAGTATTAAATGTGCAAAGACCTAGAATTATAAAACCAAAAGGGAAGAACACAAGCGACATTTCTCAAGCTGAAAATGAGGAGAAAATTCAAGCCTCGCGTTGGCAATATTGAAGGAGTCTACAGGGAAATTATTGAATGATGCAGGAAGCATCAAAAAAAGATGGAAGGAATGCTGAGTCACTGTACCAAGAAGAATTGGTCGATGTTCAGCCACTTCAGGAGATAGCATATGATCAAGAACCGATGGTATTGAAGGAAGAAGTCCAAGCTGCACTGAAGGCACTGGCGAGAAACAAGGCTTCAGGAATTGACATAATACTAATGTTTCAAAAAACGGATGCAGCGCTAGAGGTGCTTACTCGTCTATGCCAAGTACTTTGGAAGACAGCTACCTGACCAACCAACTGGAAGAGATCCATATTTGTGCCCATTCCAAAAAAAAGATGAATCAACAGAATGCAGAAATTATCAAACAATATCATTAATATCACATACAAATAAAATTTTGCTGAAATTAATCCAAAAGTGGTTGTAGCAGTACATCAACAGGAAACTGCCAGAAATTCAAACCAGCTTCAGAAGAGGATTTGGAATGAGGGATATCACTGCTGATGTCAGATAGATCTTGGCTGAAAGCAAAGAATACCAGAAAGATGTTTACTGTGTTTTATTGACTATGCAAAGGCATTCGATTGTGTGGATCATAAAAAATACAGATAACATTGCAAAGAATGGGAATTACAAAACACTTAATTGTGCTTATGAGGAACCTGTACAAAGACCAGGAGGCAGTTGTTTGAACAAAACAAGGGGATACTCCGTGGTTTAAAATCAGGAAAGGTGTGGGTCAGGGTTGTATCCTTTTAGCGCATTTATTCAGTCTGTATACTGAGCAGATAATTAGAGAAGCTGGACTATATGAAGCAGAACACAGCGTCAGAATTGGAGAAAGACTCATTAACAACCTGCAATATGCAGACGACAATCTTCCTTGCTGGAAGCAAAGAGGACTTGTAGCACTTACTGATGAAGATCAAAGACTACAGCCTTCAGTATAGATTACACTTCAACATAAAGAAAACAAAAATCCTCACAACTGAGGTTGTTAACCATTGTCATAGGGCAACACGTGTACTAACTGTCAAATGAGAAACCATTTTGTTCTGTAAGCCTTCATCTAAAGTGAGAATAGCAGCACAATTGGAAGAGCATAGTCAATGTCACTGAACTGTGCATGTAGAAATTTTTGAAATGGTGTATCTTTGGCTATGTATATTTTCACCAAAAGAAAAGGTCGAGAAGGGAGAGGGTTGACATGTTGTGGGGTTGTTAACCAATGTCATAAAACAATATGTGTACTACTGTTTCATGAGAAACTATTTGTTCTGTAAGCCTTCACCTGAAGTACAATTAAAAAAAAAAAAAAATCCTCACAACTGGACCAATAAGCAACATCATGATAAACAGAGAAAATATTAAAGTTGTCAAGGTTTTCATTTTACTTGGATCCACAATCAACACTCATGGAAGCAGCAGTCAGGAAATCAAATGAAGTATTGCATTGGGCAAAATCTGTCACAAAAGACCTCTTTCAAGTGTTGGAAAGCAAAGGTGTCACTTTAAGGACTAAGGTGCACCTGACCGAAGCCGTGGTTTTTTCAGTTCTCTCATATGCATGTGAAAGCTGTACGGTGAGTAAGGAAGACCAAAGAAGAATTGATGCCTTTGAATTGTGGTGTTGGAGAAGAATATTGAATATACTATGGACTACCAGAACAACGAACAAATCTGTCTTGGAAGAAGTACAGCCAGAATGCTTCTTGGAAGTGAGGATACCAAGACTTTGTCTCATGTACTTTGGACTTGTTAATGGGAGGGACCAGTCCTGGAAGAAGGACATCGCTTGGTATAAGTAGAGGGCAGCAAAAGAGAAGAAGACCCTCTAGGAGATGGATTGACACAGTGGCTGCAAGATGGGTTCAAGCATAGCAACGATTGTGAAGATGGCGCAGGACTGGTCAGTGTTTCATTCTGTTATACATCGGGTCACTATGAGTTGGAACTGACTCAACAGTAGCTAACAACAACCACACAAATATTTAATATGAGGGATTAATGGGACTGTGTCATCCATGGTGTTTTATAATTGCCTTTTTAAAAAACCTATTAAGACATTGTAAATATCTTTCTATATTAACGGAGTTCTTGGATGGTGCAAACTATTAATGCACTCTGCCGCTAACTGAAAGGTTGGAGGTTGAAATCTACCCAGAGGCACCTCAGAAGAAAGACCTGGTGTTCTAGTTCTGAAAAATCATCCATTGAAAACCCTATGGAGTACCCTGTCTGGAGCAAGGGAAAATGAAGAAAACCAAAGACACAAGGGAAAGATTAGTCCAAAGGACTAATGGACCACGACTACCACAGCCTCCACCAGACTGAGTCCAGCACAACTAGATGGTGCCTGGCTACCACCACCCAGTTCTGTGACAAGGATCACAATAGAGGGTCCTGGACAGAGCTGGAGGATAATGTAGAACAAAAATTATAGCTCACAAAAAAAAATAAATAAATAACCGACTTACTGGTCTGACAGAGACTGGAGAAACCCCAAGAGTATGGCCCCCAGACACCCTTTTAACTCAGTACTGAAGTCACTCCTGAGGTTCATCCTTCAGCCAGAGATTAGACAGGCCCATAAACAAACAATAATACACGAATCTCAACCATGTATACAAGGCTAAATGGGCACTCCAGCCCAGGGGCAAGGAAGAGAAGGCAGGAGGGGACAGGAAAGCTGGACAAAGGGAAATGGGGAACCCAAGGTCGAGAAGGGGAGAGTGTTGACCCATTGTGGGATTAGCAACCAATGTCACAAAACAATATGTGTATTAATTGTTTAGTGAGAAACTAGTTTTCTCTGTAAACCCTCATCTAAAGCACAATAAAAAAAAGAAAAAGACAGGAAGAAAACTGTAAAAAAAAAAAAAAAAAGAAAGAAAGAAAGAAAACCCTGTGGAGCACAGTTCTACTCTGACACATGGGTCGCCATGAGTCAGGATAAATTTGATAGCAACTGTTTTTTGTTTTTTGTTTTTTTTGCGGTGGGTGTTCCATAGTAATAAATGTTTCTCTACACCAACACATTTACTAGATGCCTAGCTTCTTTTGTATGGATATACCACATTTATTTAGTCAATCCTTTATTGCTGGATATTTGTTGTTTCCAACTTTTTTATATTATAAAAATGGCGAACGCCTTTGTAAGTAAAGACTTCCTCCTTAGAATAAATTCCTAAAGAGGAAATTGCTGGGTAAAGGGTTTGCACATTTTTAGGGCCTTTGAATCTAATTACCAAATTGCTGCCTGGCCTTTTGTGTCAGTTCACATTCTCATCAGCGGTGTGTGAGAACACCTGTGCTCTCTCAGAGGGTGGAATCCCAGTGTTCACATTCAAGGTGACAGTGCTATTTGGCATGGTTTATTTGGTAGTCAGTGGTCCTAGTTACACTGCAGTGAATTTTTATAAACCTTTGTTCACTTTCTTCCCAAACTCTGGAGTATACGTCAGAGTAGACAGGTTTGTTCTTGTAGTATTGCCATTTTTTTCCTTCTTGAGAAGAGATGGGATTGAGATGGATGCCAGTCATGAGAAATAACACAGAAGGTGAAGTGTTCCCTTTCTGTGAAACTGGAAAGCAATGAGCCAGTTGACTTAAAATGCCAGAAATGTTACTGATTGTGTCCTTTTCCCCAACAGAAACCCAGATGGAGATGTGAGCCCCTGGTGCTATGTGGCCGAGCATGAGGATGGTGTCTACTGGAAGTACTGCGAGATAACTGCTTGCCAGAGTAAGACCATGTGTAATACCTGATCTGAACACCAAGAGTGCAGAGTGGGAGGCTACCATCCAGCTCAGGTAGTTCAGGCAGGCGAGTTTCAGAAAGCAGGTGAAGGGAGAAGCCATCACTTCTTTTGTTGAGGATTTTCAGGAATAGGAATGCCCGGTTCCCTCAGTACCCCGTTCCCTTGCTGGGTAAAACCAACGACAATTCTTACCTTGATTTCCGCTTATTGATTCTTTCATGGATACAGAGGACAACGGCTCAGTAGCAGGCTAGAAAAGAAAAAGTACCTTGCACTTTTTGAAATGATTAAAGAACCTATTTATAGACAGAAAAACTCAGTTATAGCACTGATTATTATTATTTGGATTTGGATGTGCCTGCTGAAAAAATAATATTCAGTAAATACCTGATTAAATACCATACAAAGCCAATATTATTGTTCTTTTCCCCACATTAGCATGAAGATGTTCTAATGTTTTGTTTCATTTTATGATAATAACCCATATCCTATACCTCCCTGGAGCCCTGGTGGCACAGTGGTTAAAATCTCGGCTGCTAACCAAAAGGTCAGCAGTTCGAATCCACCAGCTGCTCCTTGGAAACCCTATGGGGCAGTTCTACTATGTCCTAAAGAGTCGCTATGAGCTGGAATCGACTCTATGACACCGGGTTTGGTTTTGGGTTTTGTACCTCTCTACTACTGAAAAACCCAGTTTCTTCAGTCTTTTATTAGAAGGCCTATTTTCTGTTTCATTCATTCATTCCTTATTAAGTGTTTATTATATGCAAGATACAAAGGCAAGAAGATACCCTGGCCCTCAGGGAGTATATTGTCTAGCAGGGAACCCTAGAAGGATACTTTAAAACAAGGTAGAAACTATCGTAGAAAGGTTTTACAGAAAGTTTAAAGTACAGAAACCAAAACTGAACCTAGTACTATAAGGAATGTCTTTTTAAATATGCCAGAGGAGCAGGATTTCTCAGTCCCTAGAGCTGAAGAAAAGGTCAGTTCATTCACCATTATTCTGCCTGGCTTATTTTTGTCCTTATTTTCTAAACCTACTTCTTGTCCTGCCCCCTTCTCACTCGTTAGGTCAGAAAGTTTGTAGAATGGTGTGGAGATGCAGGTGGGACCTGGGACCCCTGCCTTCTCATGTCCAGACTTCTGATGCCTCCAGGGGAAAGTGCTGCTGGCCCAGTGCTTACCTTTCATAATTTAAACTTCCAGATGTCACCACTGCCTGACAGCTAGGCTTCAGCTTCACTGTCCTTCCAGCTTGACTGTGTCTTAATTCAGTTACAAAATTGAGAAAGCTGTGAAGACTAAAGGAGTAGGCTTTTGTTCAGTCTACTTAGTCAAAATTATAAAATAAAAAGCGTCTCATTTGGCTTTCGTTATGTAAAGAAGAAAGGGAACGGGAGGCGGGGAGGAAAACAGATTTTCCTCGGTCCATTTGTTGTATACAAAGATAGTCTTTTAGTACTAGCCTGTGTCATTCTCTCAGGGATGGTGAAGAGGGGATTTCAATCTGTGCACTTTTATTTGGAAAGGTAATCCTCTTCAACTTGCATTTATAAAATATAATTTGGGCCAACAGGAGCTGATTCCTGTGGTCATTGACCCTAGGCTACAGAAGAGAGAATTCTAGCAAAATGGTACAAACCCCTACAATTTGTAATATTTGTCTGATGTACCTCACTGTTTCAAATAAGCCAAAAAACTAAACCCACTGCTGTCAAGTCGATTCTGACTCATCGCAACCCTAGAGGACAGAACAGAACTGTCCCATAGAGTTTCCAAGGCTGTAATCTTTATGGAAGCAGACTGCCCCATCTTTCCCCCGAGAAGCAACTGGTGAGTTCAAACCACCATCCTGTCAGTTAGCAGCAGAACGCTTAACCACTGTGCCACCAGGGCTCCTTGTTCCAAATAAGGGAAATTAAATATTATTTCCATTTCTGACAGCCCTTTTGATAACCCTCTCAATGCTCCTAAAGTTGACCTTGAACTGGGCTGTGGAGGGAGCCTTGCAGAGGTTGGGAACGAGAACTTGAGAGTACCTGGTTTGGGGGAAGTGAGCAGTGTCTGGCTTTGGTGCTTTGGAAAATCCTTCATTCTACCCTAAGGGTACTAGGGCTTCCCATCAGGCCCAACCTCAGACCTTCAGTCTGGCAGAACATTGTGCTTCTGGTACATCTGACTAACGTAGTTGAGAAAAGCTCTTAGGCTGTCTGTAGCAAGAGGCCTTGGCAATTGCCTGAAGGATCCACTGAAATATAGCCTGCCTATTTTAGGCCACTTCTGCCCTATTTCTGGATGTGGAGTCAGAATATTCATGAATAATACTAACCCTCTGTGTGAAGCCCGCCATTCATGATTAGCATTGAACTTGTCATACAGGAAAAGGCCTGTGACATGATCAGATTCCTGGAAAGTTCATATCTGAATATAACAGACCCAGCAGGAGCCAGGGGAAATGAATGTTTAGGGACAAAGCAGAATCTGTTGAATGGTGGGTTATTGTGTGGAGACCGGAATCTCTGCCTCTCAGCTCGTTATGTGGAGAGTGAAAACAAGCAGGGAGGCAGAGATGAAGTATTATTCAAAAGGGGCAAAGAAAAATTTGAACTGGGCCCTTGACCTGCAGAGCATGGATCAGAACTAACTGTTAAAAGGGGAACAACTCCAAGGTAATTGGATTTGCCCTTCAAACTGCTTTTGCCAGGATGTTTCAGAAACCCTGAGTTCTTATTACAGACAGGAGAAATACAAATTTTAAAAGCAAATTCCAATGTCATCAAGTTTATCATCCCTCTAGGTCCCACCCTCTAGATCTCCAAGTCCTGTTGCTTTGACTATTGAAAGGGGAAATGTTTGGCTTAATATCCATCCTTTGCATGCCTCTTTTGTTAAACAATCACCCTTACCATCCTAATTCCCCTTAGCTTCATTGCTTCTGAGGGACATGTTAGTGAGGACCTCAGCATGGCTTTTACTTTGCTCTTTTTTGCCTAGAGGATGTTTATAAAAGTTTTGTACAGTTTTTGAAAGTAAATAATGTATTTGTGAGTTGGGGGGAAACTTACAAATGGCATTTAAAGGCAAATGTAATTTTCTTCACATATCTCATTTGGGCCTGAGGCCATGGGCGTGAGAAATTTACCTTCTCATCTCTGGGAGCTATTTTTTGTTTACTTGTTTACTATAAAAAGTTCACTTGTTTAGTATCAACCCAACTATAAAAAATTCGTCTTTGAAATGGGGAGTGAATATCGACTGGGTATTAGATTATATTAAGATATTACTGTTAATTTTATTAGGTATGTGTCTTAGTTTGTTAGTGCTACTGTAACAGAAATACCACAAGTGGGTGGCTTTAACAAACAGAAATTTATTTTCTCACAGAATAGGAGGCTGGAAGGCCAAGTTCGGGGCATAGGCTCTAGGGGAAGGCTTTCTCTGTCCACTCTTGGGGAAGGCCCTTGTCTCTTTCGGCTTCTATTACTCGGTTCCTTGGCAATCTTAACGTAGTGTGCATCTTCCCCTCTGTTTGTGCTTTCCTTCTCTGTGCCTGATTTGCTCTTTTATATCTCAGAGGTGATTGGCTTAAAACACACTTTAAACTGATACGGTCTCATTAACATAACAAAGAAAGTCCTATTCCCAAATGGGATTATAGCCACAGGTATAGGAATTTAGGATTTATAACACATGGTGGTATTATTTTTATATATGTATATATATTTTTAATGTCCTTTTTAATTACGGATGCATATTAAAGTATTTGTGGTTGAAATAAAATTTATGTTTGGAATTTGCTTTAAAATAGAAAGTAACTGGGTAGGGGTGAGGGAAATAGGTGAAACAAGAATAGTGTAAAAAAATGTGGATATTGATACTGGGTGATGGGTGATTTTTAGTATTCTTTCCCATTTTTGTGTATGTTTGAAAGTTTCCATTAGAAAAATAAATTTTTATATTAATTTTACAATATTCTAAATGTTAAAAAAATAAATACAATATTCAGAGTATCCAGATTCAAATATGTAACTTGATCTGTAATACTTTTGGGTATAGCTCACAGGTATCTGAATTAATTATTAAAATTAGTTATTAAAATTTAAAATCCACACAAGAACTTTAGACATACTTAGATTATTATTAGCTGTGATAAATGATATTTCTTAAGCTCCATTCACATGCCAGATTTTGTACAAAGTGGGGAGTTACAAGGATGGCATGGTCTGTGACTTGTGGGGAGCCCCCAGTCTAGGACGTAAGACAGACTTACAAATAGATAAACGTATCAAGATACTCTGTAATAAGTAAGGTGAGCGAAAGGTTCTATGGGAGCACCAAAGAGGGGCATTTGCCCTGGCCTGGTAGGAGGCAGGGGCTATGTTTGTCAAAGAGGGCTGCATGAAGAAGTTAAGTCTTAGTGCAGGGCGTCTCCAACTTTAAGGTGCGTACAGTCACCTGGATTCTGATTCAGTAGGTCTAAGTGGGCCTAAGGTTCTGCATTTCTAACAAGCTCCTGGGATACTGAAGTTGCAGACCTCAGTTTGAGTAGCACAGTTCTAGATGTGGGGTGGGGCGGAGGTAAAGAGGGGATTTGAGGCAGAAGGAACAGTTTGCAGGCACGCCGTATTTGCATGCACACGCGCACTCACACAGAGTGGTAAATTTTAAGAAAGAGGAGGCAGGCACTGGCTCAGGAACACTCCATGCTCATCTCTCTCCATGTGGTTCGCCCCTTCATCCAAGGAAAAACTCAGCCTCAGCCTTCAGACCCAACTTTCTTTCTTGCCTGAGCACCCTAAGTTAAAAAGACTGGGGCTAGGAGAAGAGAGGCGGAGGTCCTGGGAGAGCACTGATAAGTTTCATTCTACGAGCTGTTAGAGCTTTTATGTGAGCGGTGCTATCTCTGTTAAACGGGGTTGGGTCACAGTATTCCTGAAATAGTGTTAAATTTGTTTTAATTTAAAGGAGAACGTTGTGCTATAGGTAAGGTGATGTGAACTGTAAAAAAGAAAAGTATGAATAATGCAGCTTCCATTAAAAGATGAAGAAGAAGTAGGAGGAGGAAGGGGAAGAAGAAGAGGAGATGAGGTCTGAGAAGAAGTAAACACAGCAGATAATGGAAAGTCTGTGGTCTGGCTACAGAGCTTGGACTTGATTGAGGAAGATGTGATAAGGCTGAGAAGAGTGTGGAGTGTCTGAAGGAGATGTTTCTCCATAGCTTCTTCAGCATCTGTACTAGGGAGTTGGGGTGAGATTTCTCCCTTTGAATCAGTGAGAGGTTGTCTGGTGATTGTTATCATCCACACAGACCTAGGGACCTAGGAGGATGCCAGCAATAGTGCATCTGCAACATGGAACCTTAGGTCGATCTCAGCCACTGCCCTCACTGGCTCCTAAACTGTTAGTATTTACCTTATTAAAATGCAGCGCAAAAAACAGGATTTGAAGGCTTCTGATTGTGATCCCTAATGAGAATTTTTAAAGCTGTGTTTAAAGTTTATAAAAAGCCAAGGACGCTTTGGCAGTGGTGGTCAAGACAGCCTCTCAGTTATAGCCAATGCTTTGTTTCTCTTTTATGCATTTTAATGTCATCACTGAATTTTAGTGTTTCTGCCATCATTGAATGCCTACTATGTACAAAGCACTTATATTCACATTATCATATTTAACCTTTTCAACAATTCTATGAAGCAGATAGTATGTCCACTCTTCCCCTTCCACCGCCCTACCCTTATTTTTCAGATAAGGAGATTGTGGTTAGAGTGAAGCTAGAGTGGTTACTTGATTTGATGAGGATGACACTCTGGGCCTAACAGGATTTGAATCTAGGATTCCTGACAGCAAGTCTAGAGCCCTTTCTTTTCAGTACTTGAGAACAGCCCCCTCTTCCTTTATTGCCTTGAAAATGGGGGCCCTGGGATATAGCCAGGCTACTGCTGAGGTCATTCTTCAGAATTTTCTTTGTGGATTGTTTGGAATTAAAGTTTGAAATTCTGATAGTGTGCTGAATCATTAAGATTGCCTTTCTGACATTGTGGAAACCAAAGGATTAGCTCAGTGGCGACAGAGGGTCTGCAGTTCATGCTGTTAGCTCTAAGTGATTTTCTTTTTTTTTTTGGGTTTGGGAAATCCCAGGCCCCAGGAGTAAAGCAGGCTGCGATGGTATCCAGGAAGAATTTGTTGCACAGCAGAGCCGCCCTGGAGAATGCTAGGCTGGCTCCGCGGGTGTTCCCAGACCAGCTGTTCTCAGCCGGGAAAGGTTTCCCGTGGCTGGACTCTGCAGGAAACACACATCACCAACTTTGTCCAGGCCTCAAGGTCTCTCCCAGTCCTGCATCTTTATTGCTGTGGGATCAGTTCACCTCCTCTAAAAGGACTGCTCTGTGCATCATTTATAGTTAGTTCACAGCCTCAAACTTTAACCTGTAGCAAAAACAATATGGAAATGAACATTAATAGTATGAATTATTCAGACTAATTTTTTTCCTCTGGGCTTTGTCTTTCAGTTACAGTTACTTAGGATTTTTGCTTCTTTCAACCTTTTAGACTGCCCAAATTAGTATCGTTAGAATCCTGTTTTATATTGTTTATTCTTGTTTTACGTGAGTAGTTAGTTTTGTTTTCCCAACTAGACTAAACTGTTCAAAGACAGGAGCAGCAGTAGCTTGGGAATTTCTGTGTATGAGAGACTTAGGGTAGAAAGGACAACTCAAGGATTTCCCTTGAAACTGTATTTCCCTAGCAAATGTTTATTTGTGGAGGGGTTGCTGATGGAATTTATAGTGGCTTTACCCTCTCAAACCACTCCTTGGCTAACACTGAAAAGAACCATATATTTCAACAATCTTCTACAACACCTAGCACAGTGCAGGCCATAACAGGTGCTCAGTAAATATTCTTTGTTGGGGACGTGATGAGAGATCTCTTCCCATAAGAGAGATAACACAAGCTAGTGGAAAGAATGTGGACTTTAGAGCCACATGGCTTAGGTTTGAATCATCACTTGCTTTATGGCTTTAGGCAAAATGACTTCCCTCTGAGCCTTGGTTTCCTCTCTGTGCTTTCCTACCAGGGCTATTTTGAAAATTAAATGAGTAAAACGCATACAGCTCCAAGTCCAGGACCTGGTGCGTGGTAGTACCAACAGGTATTTTGGTAACTGGTGCTTTCCCGGAGGAATGGGCTACCATTGGCCTGCTCCTGTGGCCTAACTCCTAGAAGGCATTATTCCTAACCTTCTTTTTATTTCTGCCCATTCTTTTTTCATCTGACTGACTGAGGGTTCAGTACCAGGCGTCCTCTGCTGCTGCTATGGTCATTCGCCTTGAGACCTGTGGCATTGGACCCAGGGAACACAAGAGACCCCGTGTTTGTTCTTATAATGCAGTTTCGTGGATTCAGGTCTGACGTACACTCGGCTATTTTTTATTTTTGGCAGTGGATGTTATTTAATTTTCCACACAAAAATACACACTTTCTGAACCAAATAGACATTTTCTTCAGTGACAGATACACTGTATTTCCAAAATGTTCTAAAGCACAGTTGTGTAAAGCATAATAATAATTTGAAAAGAAAACTATTGAGATCAATAAAGATGATTTTACTGGAAATCTTTACACCAGTACTTGATAGGGTCCATAAGGAATATAATTTTGATTCCAGTTGCTGTTGAGCTGATTTTGACTCACAACAATCCCATATATGTGAGAGTACAACTGTGTACCATAGGGTTTTTATGGCTGTGACCTTTCAGAAGCAGATGGCCAGACCTTTCTTCCAAGGTACATCCACTGCCAGTTAGTAGCCTAGCACTTAACTCTTTGCAGCACCCAGGGACATCCAAGGAATATAAATAAACATAAGAAATAGTTCCTACCCTCAATCTTATGATGTAGTTAGGAATCTGAGTTATAAACCTATGAGAAAATTGTAAGCCAGCATACCAATTACATAAATAAGTGTTGAATTATGAGGTACAATGCTGTGAGTTTTTGAAGATGAGAGGGCTCAATAGGGTTGTGGGAGTTGGGGGGCATCTTTATGGAGAAAGGTGGGTAGGGAATGGATGGATCAGGGCACACCAGATCAGGAACAACATGACAGAGGGATGGAGGAAGGGCACGAGATTGGTGGGAGTATGGATTGGGATCTAGGCTGTCTGGAGTAGAGGAGTGGACAGAGAGGAACCAGGTAAGACCTTGAATGCCAGAGCTGATAATATGGGGAATGACATGCTGAAAGCCCTACTTCTGGAACATGGGTCCAGTGTCAATTTACAGGATGGATAGGAGGAAGGAAGTTTGGGGAGGAGAGGATGAGTGTAGATTTCTAAATCCAGGGAATAAGGGCCTGGGCTATGATGGCCCAGTGAGATAATAAGACTGGAAGGGTTAAATCCAAGATGCATTTAGGAAGAAGACAGAACTTGATGACAAGTGGAATATATAAGGGATGAAACAGCAGGAAGAATAAAAGATGACTGTGTGGTTCCTTGCCTGGGTATTTGTGGTGTCTCTGAAAAAATGTCCAAGTCAACAAACCAGGCTCTTCTTCCCAGAGGCACAGATGTATTATGAGGTACAGTGGACTCAACTTTAATCAAGTAAGGTGTTTTGGTTGTCTGTCACTGCCTAACAAGCCACCCAAAAACCTAGTGGCTTAAAACAACAAAAGCTTATCATTTCTTCTGATTCTGTATGTCATGGATTGAATTGTGTCCACCAAAAATATCTGTCACCTTGGCTAGGTCATGATTCCCAGTATTGTATGATTGTCTACCATTTTGTCATCTGATGTGATTGATTTCCCTATGTGTTGGAAATCCTATCACTATGATGTAATAAGGTGGATTAGTGGCAGTTACATTGATGAGATTTACAAGATTGGATAGTGTCTTAAGCCAACCTCTTTTGAGATATAAAAGAGAGAAGCAAGCAGAGAGACGGGGGATCTCATATCACCAAGAAAGCAACGCCAGGAGCAGAGCACATACTTTGGACCTAAGGTTCCTGTGCAGAGAAGCTCCTAGACCAAGGGAAGATTGATGACACAGACCTTCCTCCAGAGCTGACAGAGAGAGAAAGCCTTCCCCTGGAGCTGACACCCTGAATTTGGACTTGTAGCCTACTAGACTGTGAGAGAATAAATTCTTTGTTAAAGCCGTCCACTTGTGGTATTTCTGTTATAGCAGCACTAGGTGACTAAGACACTGTGCACTGACTGAGTTTCAGCTGAGCGGTTCTTCTGCTGCTCTCACCTGGGCTCAGGCAGGTGGCTGCATTCATCCTGGAGCTCTGCTGGGACTGGAACATCCAAGATGATGTCAGGCCTCTAGCCAGGTGGCCTCTCTTTCCAGCTGGGTATTCTTTCTTCTTTTGTGATGGCTGGCCTCCAAGAGAAAGGAAGCAGAAGCTGCCAATCTTCTTAAGGCATGAACTCCCAAGTCCACCACATTCTATTGGTCAACAGCAAGTCACAAGGCCAGCCTAGATTCAAGAGTAGGGGGAATCAATTCCAACTCTTTAAAGTGGGGAACAACACATATGTAAAGGGCAGGGAGAAATTGTTGGGGCCTTCTTTGGAGACCATCTGCCACATTAAATCTCCAGAAATTAAGTTTCAGAGAAGGGGCTCCCACCAAAAGGGAACTACCACTGGGAGACATCAGTGCCAATCAGGGATCAGGATCCTTAGGAACTCTTACTACCTTCCCCTAAAGGTTAAATTTCATTGAGGAAGAAGACAGAGCTGTGCTTAGTTATTTGGATGAGTTGGTATGACTCAGAGGCATGAGTGAGGCTGTTTTGAAGAATCAGAGTGACTGAAATGGATTGTTGATATTTAAAAGTAAAGTTGTAGAGGGGTGGTAGAGCCATATTGTGGTAAGGACTTGTACCGAGATGGCAGCTTTCAGATTTGGAACAGAAGTTATAGATGGACAGGAGGGGCTGCAGTGTGCTGGTGGTCACAGGGCTGAGGGTGTGGATGAATCTACACTTAACCCCTCGATGCTCTGAAGGGAGTATTTTAAGTGATTAGTTCCCTAGTAAGGCACCAGTAGTATCATCTTTCCGTTAGAAGACTACCCCTCATTCGCACTTAGTTCTAGTTCCCATGGAGGGAAGAAATCAGCTACTGAGGTACCAGTGCGAGTCCCTGGGGCAGAAAATGGTATTGACACAGGGAATAAATGACATTTAAAATAGGTATCATTTCTGAAGGAGCAGATTTATAAGAAGAAATAAAAGGAATTCTGCAGCGCCATGGAAGGAGTTTTCTAAAACTCGGGATAAGAACTTTGGCTCTGGTTTCTGAAAGCAAGTATCCCAGGTCTGGTCAGAGCTCTGGAATAGAAAACAGTAACAGTCAGGGCTGCTTCTTATGTGAATTGCTGTCTGAAGATTTGTGTTCAAGTTAAGCTTTTACGATGATGGGCAGCCTTCTTTTTTTTTTTTTAAATAATATTTTATTGTGCTTTTGGTCAGCCTTCTGTCTTTGACAAGAATTGCTTGGTTGCCAGGAATAGAACTTACTAAAGTTAACTTGAGCAAAAGGGATTTATTGAAAGGATATTAGAGGTATGTCACAGAACCTAATCCCTGTCTCCCAAGAACCTGAAAGAAAGCATCCACTCTCACAGTCTCTCTCTGGGGCCACAGGGTCCCCTATCTCTGCTTCTCTCTCCGCATGGCACCCATTCTTCTTCCTCTTTGTGTACCAGCAAAAGCCACTCACTCATCAGCTCACGTGGCCCAAATATGGTGAGTTGCCTTAACCCCTACTTGATCGATCCCTGCAAGTCCATTGCCGGCAATTCACTAACTGGAATCCTGATTCCAGATTCCTGGAAGAGAAAATCTGATGGTCCCAGTGTGATTCAGCTGTGACCAGAGGAAGAGGTCTCTTGGCCTGTCCCAACCAATAGCAGTTATGGGAGCAGATACTCTGAGAAGGTGTTGTGGTTCTCAGAGGAGGGCTGTGAGCTGTGTAGACCCCCCAGAAAGTGTGTAGACTACCTTCACAACGCGGCCACAGTTATACTCAAATGTATCTATTTAGTGTTCAAGGAGCCCTGGTGGTACAGTGGTTAAGCGCTTGGCTGCTAACCAAAAGATTGGCAATTGGAACCCACCAGCTGATCCACGGGTAAATGATATGGCAGTCTGCTTCTGTAAAGATTACAGCCTTGGAAACCCTATGAGGCAGTTTTACCTGTCCTGTAGGGTCACTCTGAGTTGGAATCGACTTGACGGCAATGGGTTTGGTTGTTTATGATAGTCAAATAAGAGTTCTTGGGTTAATCTGAGTGGAGCACCATCTCCCCTCAGCCTACCTCTCAGATTATCTCGGTCAAGAACTCTGAACATCTAGAGAAAATATTGGTAATTAACTGCTGTGAGTTTTAAAGCCTCATCTGTGATAAACAAGGGGTCCATTTGTGTTTTAAGATGATTTTTTAAAAATTGAAAGTGATGAAGCCTCTTTGGTAAGAGGAAAAATGCATGACCGAGCCACAAGGACTTTAAAGTGGCCTTGAAAGTAAAAAAGAATTTGAGAACAAATATCCTTTTTCAAATTGACTTTTCCTCCCTGCTTCTGGGAAGAGCTGAGGGTGGGACACAGTCTGGAAATCCACTCAGTTGACCAGTAACGCTTTTGAAGACTGCATGACGCGTCTTCTCTGGCGAGACCTTGAGCCACACTTTCCAGTACGAGTCAGAGGGCAGTGGCACCCCTCAGAGGCTAACCACTTTCTCAAAGGCTCTTCCCATTGTGCACAGAGCGTTAAGGGAGTAGTAGAATGTTTGAGAATTTGGTCTTTAATCTCAGGGAGTCACGTTTTCATTTAGTTCCTCAGATTGACCCTATGAGAAAAGGGGGTAGGGACACCAAGGAAAAGGCCGTGGAGTGAGAATCTGCAACCCCGGCGCTGACCCTGTTGTATGTTCCCATGCAAGCCCCTAACCTTGCTAAACTGTGGTTTCTTCTTTGTCAAATAGGAATACCATCATCTGCCCTGCCTTCCTGAAAGGGCTGTGAGTTTCATGTGAGAGGACTTATGTGAAAGCACATTGTCTGCTAGACAGATGTAAGAGATTAATATTTTAATATAGAGGGTAAAACACAGTCTTCTGAGGAGGCTGCCTTTGATTTCATCTCAGCAAGTTTTTCGTATTTGTGTGGTAAATGATAAAAGCCTTATATATAATGATAATGAACACTGTTTATTCAGCACATACTATCCTGCCAGGCCTTGTGGTATTTATTTTGTTTACATTATCTCATTTTAATTATCACAAGAGCCCTTTGAGGTACATATTGTTCCTCTTCCCACTGCTGATGAAACTGAAATTTATAAAAAGGCCACGATGGAGGGGCCAGAACTCATGCAGGGGCCTTTCTGACACCAGGTAAGCCCACATTTGTGATCACTTGAGTGTGCCGGCTGCTCTGGGGCAGATGACGGTAGCACCAGTGCGCTTCAGAGTATCACCACATACTGGGAAGTGAGCAGGCAAAAACAATCCCTGAGCTATACCTTGGAGGGCAGCAAGTGGGGAACATAAATGCTGTCCCTCTTTTAGAAATTGTGCTTAGTTTTCTTACAATTCTATTAAGCACTATAGTTTTTTCTAAGCCTAAGCCTAAGAAGCAGCAGATGAAGAAGAGGCTAAGCAAAGCCCACAGGCGCTGATAATAGTAAGAACTAGATGTTCTCTAAGACCTCTTTCAGTTCTAATCTTCTGATGTCTCAGCAGCCTTGACAGCAACCAAGGAGACAGGTTAACTAGTAAAGTCAGACACAAGAACACAAAAAAGCACATCAGTCTGGGACGGTTCAGGGAAGAACATTTGATGACCTCAGGTCACCAAGAAAAATTTAAAACAGGTTGAACTATGTTAAATTTGCTTAAGAAATATGTAATGCATTTTAGAAAGGTTTTATCCAAAATGTTTAAGATAACATTTTTAGTTTTAAAGTTAATTGTTACAACCAAAGAGGACAGTGAGCAGGAGTCAAAACCAGTGCTTACTAGCTTTCAGTAGATGTTGCTATGCAGATCAGTGCTGCTTTTTGCTTCTGCTCTGCTCTGTTCCTTCAGTGCTGCCCGAGAGGTACCTTTACCCGCTCCCTCTGTGGTTTCAGCTGGCGACCCCGGACAGGCTTGCTCATTCAGCACATAGTGATAGCGCACCTGCAGTGTGGCTGGGGCCAGTGCCAGCCCTGGGAACACAATTGTGTGCAGAAGATATAGTCCTGCTTCAAGTTGTTCATGGTTAAATCCAGGAGAGAAACAAGTACCAGGTGTTTAGAATCAAACTCATACAGACTGCTTTAGGACCACACAGCAGGGGCTTATAAGCCTTCAGATGAGACCCCAGCCCTGACACTAGTGAGAGGTCCTCAAGCAGAGGACCCAGCTAAGGGGGCAGGGGCACAGATGGGGATGGGAACTCCCAGAGGAAATGATGCTCAGGCTAAGTAGGGAAGAGTATTCCATGCAGAAGGAATAGCGTGTGCAAAAACTGAGAGGCCAGAGAGCAAGGTGCAGTTGGGAAACTTGTACATATGCTATAATTTAATTTGGCCTTGGTATAGAATGTGAGCCCAGGGGTAGAAAGACCATACTGGCAGGGAAGGGAAGGCAAGACAGCACAGATCAGGCAGTGCCTTGTGTACCCCTTGAGAAAGTGTTGGCTTTATCCCAAGTGGCAACCAGGGCACTTTGAAGGGTTTTAGACAGGGCCCTGCCTACCTCTCCACCTGCTGCTGCTTTTCCCTCTCTTCACCACTGGCTATGCTCACTTGGATGTGCAAGGCCAAGGTCATCCTTGCCTCAGGTCTTTGTATTTGCCACTCATTCTGCCTGGAATGTACTGTGAAAAGATTGTTCTGGTTGCAGTGTACTAACTAGATTGGAGAGGATGAGCCTGGGAACAGGTAGATAGTATAGGAGATCGATGCAGTGGTCTCAGTGGAAGGAGACGGTGGCCTGAACTGGGGAAGTGGCAGCATGAATGGAGAGGCACGGACAGTTACATGGCATTTTAGGAGGTAGAATTGACAGTGTTTGGCAAGTGGTTGACTTGGGCCCTAAGGATGATCCCCCAGGTGGCTGGACTGTGCCACTGATGTTCCAGTGTCTTAGAGCAGCAGTAGGGCATGGTCTGCTTCCCAGAAATCCTGTTTGGGGACTTTGCTGCCCCACTGGAACATAAGCTGCCTAGATTTGCTCACCAGATTGTTGTGAATAAAGCTTATAGGTTCCAGCTGCATTAATGCAACCCATGGCCTTGTTTATGTCAAATCTTAACATGTATGATTATGTGCCTTGGGTTCTGTATGAACTAATGCATAGAAACATGCTTACTTGTGAGCATAATGGAACAAATGAGAAAAAAATCGGAGTAAATGACCGAGGTGATCGTGATCAAGTGCAGTAAGTCACTGGGTTACGAATGTCTGACTTATGAACAACTCAAATTTGCCCTTTAACGTTATATAAATTTGCTCTTGCTTTGAAATGATTGAACTAACCCCTACCCGAAACAAATTCTTTATCACAAGCACCTTCACTTACTGCATGTGCAGCTTTTAAATCACTGAAAAGGCTTCAAGCCTTTTCTTGCATTAAAGTAAGGCTAAATAAGAGCCGTATGTACCTGTGCTAACTTAGCTACAAATTAGACTTAAAGACACACTTAGGAACGGATCTTGTTCATAACCCAGGGACTGCCTGTAGCTCTTGTTAAGAACCGTTAAACACATGGCTCAGGTTTCCATATGCAAGGTCCCTTTAACAACAGCAACTTATATATATGCCTCTGAATGCACTGCAGTTGTTTAAACCCTAAAACCCAGACATTCCCAAGCAGGCCCCTGGACTCTTACTGCCTAGAGCCTTTCTGTTTACATTTGCTACTATAGAGATTTGGTTTGTTTCCGAAAGATGCATTTTAACATTTGTGTGGTGAGCCACATTTGTTATATTTGAACCATCTATGACGCAAGGGAGAAGGGTAACCACTTGGCTTAGAGGGGGAAGGGCAACTCTTGGCGTTAGCTGAGGTACTTCCTGCCAACTTAAAATGAGCTGTTTAGATGGTGGCAGAAATAAAAAAGTATGTGTGTATACATATACACATACATAGTTTCTTATAGCCAAGGCCAGTGTGGATGTAGAGATAGGTAGGTAGGTAGATAGATAGATAGCTGCTGTTGAGTTGACTCTTAACTCATGGCGACCTTATGTACAACAGAACGAAGTGTTACCCAGTCCCATGTCATTCTTATAATCGCTGGCATGTTTGAGTTCATTGTCAGGGCTATGTGCAAATCCATCTCACCAAGGGTCTCCCTCACCCTCGCTGGTGCTCTATTTCACTAAACATTATGGCCTTCTCCAGTGATTGATCCTTCCTGATGATGTGCCCAAAGCAAGTGAGTCGGGCAGTTCTGTTGTGATCCATAAGGTTTCCTTTGCCTAATTTTTTTTTTTTAAATTTTTTTATTGTACTTTAGATGAAGGTTTACAGAACAAATAGTTTCTCATTAAACAGTCAGTACACATATTGTTTTATGACACTGTTTAACAACCCCACGACATGTCAACACTCTCCCTTCTCAACCTTGAGGACCTTTTTTTTTTAATGAAAATACACATAGCCAAAGTTACACCATTTTGAAAGTTTCTACATGTACAATTCAGTGATATCGATTACATTCTTCCAGTTGTGCTGCTATTCTCACTATCCTTTTCCAAATTATTCCATCACCATTATCTTCAACTCACTGTCCCCTAGGCTTCCCATCAAACCTTTTGTGTTGCTGTTGTCAATTTGATATCACATAAATAATTTTTTTTTTTTTTTGGTACCTTAAATGAAGGTTTGCAGAACAAATAGTTTCTCATTAAACAGTTGGTACACATATTGCCCTATGACAATGGTTAACAACCCCATGACATGTCAACACTGTCCCTTCTCAGCCTTGGGTTTCCTATCACCAGCTTTCCTGTCCCCTCCTGCCTTCTAGTCCTTGTCCCTGGACTGCTGTGCCTCATTAGTCCTGTTTTGTTTTATGAGGCTGTCCAATCCCCAGCTGAACAGTGAGCATCGGGAGGGGCTTCACCACTGAGCTAAAAGGGTGTCCGGGGGCCATACTCTCAGGGTTTCTCCAGTCAGTCAGACCTGTAAATCTGGTGTTTTTTGGGAGTTAGAATTCTGTTCTACATCCTTTTCAAGCTCTGGCCAGGACCTTCTATTGTGATCCCAGTCAGAGCAGTCAGTGGTGGTAGCCGGGCACCATCTAGCTGTACTGGACTCAGTCTGGTGGAGGCCGTGGTAGCTGTGGTCCATTAGTCCTTTGGACTCATCTTTTCTTTGTATCTTGTTCTCTTCCTTCTCCCTTGCTCCCGAAGGGGTGAGACCAGTGGAGTATCTTAGATGGCTGCTTACAGGCTTTTAAGACCCCTGACACTACTCACCAAGGTAGAATGTAGAAGATTGTCTTTATAAACTGCATTATGCCGGTTGAGCTAGATGTTCCCCAAGATCATGGTCCCCACAGCCCTCCGCCCAGCAATTCAGTCCCTCAGGGAGTTTGGATGTGTCTACGGAGCTTCCATGATCTTTCCTTGTACAAGTTGTGCTGGCTTCCCTAGTAATGTGTACTGTCTTACCCTTCACCAAAGTTACCACTGATCTATTTAGTCCCCCCCCCCAACTCCTCCCATCCCTTGTAACCAACAAAGATTGTTTCTTTTTTGTGTGTAACCTTTTATATGAGTTATACAGTAGAGGTCTCATACGATATTTGTCCTTCTGTGATTGACTTATTTCACTCAGCATAATGTCCTCCAGTTTTGTTCCTCTTACTCTCCTGTGCTGAGTTCCTTTTGTTTGTGGATTTTTTTTTTCTTTTGTTTTTGTAGGTTTTGTTTTTACTGAGACTTCGTTTTTCTTCTTTATTTTGATGAGTAGGTTTGTTAACTTTCTTTGTGGTTACCATGAAATTTGCCCTGATCTTCCTAGATTTGAACCAGTCTGTTATTACTTTGTATCACTTGACTTCCTCTCCATTAGAAGGTTCTATACCTATACTCTTTGCCTAATTTTTTGAAGTAGATCTCCAGACCTTTCTTCCTAGTCTGCCTTGGTATGGAAGTTCTGCTGGAACCTGTCCACCATGGAACCTGCTGGTTTTTGAAATATCCGTGATATAGCTTCCAGCATCACAGTGTGGATATAAACTTATTAAACTGGACCATGCTGTTTTCCAGTCTCAAACATAAAGGGGAAATGCCATCTAAGAGTCGATATGACTGTCACTTTGGAATTGGGTAATATATAACTCTTAACTGACCTAGAAGTGCTTCCAGGACCAGGTTGCATTCATGTCTTGTTATAGCTTCAGTTATATAAACTGAGGAGGCAAACAGAGATTCAGTGATTCATAAATTGATAACACAGATGGAAAACTAAGGTCCAAAGAGGTTAATTTGCTCATTGCCCACAACAAATCCATTCTTTCATTCAATAAACATATATTTGGTATGTATAGGTATCTTAGTTATCTACTACTGCATGACAAATTACTCCAAAATTTATTGGCTTAAAAAAACACATATTTATAGTCTCACACTTACTGTAGGTCAGGAATCTGGGCACAACTTAACTGAGTCCCTGCTTCAGGGTTTCTCACAAGCCTGCAGTCAAGATGTCAGCCAGGGCTGGGATCACATCTGAAGGCTTGACTTGGGAAAGATCTGTTTCCAAGCTCATGTCATTGTTGGTGGGATTCAGTTCCTTGTGGACTGTTGGACTCAGAGTCTCAGTTTCTTGCTAGCTGTTGGCTGGAGGCCATCTTCAGTTCCTTGCCACGTGGTCTCTCCAACATGACTTATTGCTTCATCAAAGTATACAAGCTGAGAAAGAAATGGAAAGAGTCTGCTAACAAGACAGAAGTCACATTCTCTTGTGACCTAATCATGGAAGTAATATCCCATTAACTTTGTTTGCCACACTCTATTAGTCAGAAACAAGTAACCAGACCAGGCTACGCTCAAGGGGGAGGGCATTACACGTGGGCATTGTCATGGATTGAATTGTGTCCACCAAAAATATGTGTCAGCTTATCTGGTATTGTGTGATTATCCACCGTTTTGTCATCTGATGTGATTTTCCTATGTTGTAAATTCTACCTCTATGATGTTAATGAGGCAGGATTAGATGCAGTTATGTTAATGAGGCAGGACTCAATCCACAAGATTAGGTTTTGTCTTAAATCAATCTCTTTTGAGATATAAAAGACAGAAGTGAGCAGAGAGGCAGGGGAACCTCATACCAGCAAGGTAGAGGATCTAGGAGAATAGCGGATCCTTTGGGCCCGGAGTCCCTGCACTGAGGAGCTCCTCGACCAGGGAAGATTGATGACAAGGACCTTCCCCAGAGCTGACAGAGGAAGAAAGCCTTCCCCTGGAGCTGGCACCCTGAATTTAGGCTTCTAGCCTCCTAGACTGTGAGAGAATAAATTTCTGTTTGTTAAAGCTATCCACTTGTAGTATTTCTGTTGTAGCAGCACTAGATGACTAAGACAGATGTCAATACCAGAGGTGGGGATCATTGAGGGCCATCTTTGAAAGCCATCTGCCACAATTGGTACATACATTCAGGTTTCTTTATTCTCAGATAAGGCTTTTTCTACTAGACCAAACCATCTCATTGTGTGGTTGTGAAACACTAGTATGCTCACTGTGGTAGGCTGAATAATGGCCTCCCAAAGATGTCCATATTTTAATCTCCAGAACATGTGAATATATTACCTTACATGACAAAAAAGACATTGCAGATGTAATTAGGTTAAGGATCTTGAGATGGGGAGATGATCCTGGATTATCCAGGTGGACCCAATGTAATCACAAGGGTCTTTATAAGAGAGAAGCAAGAGGGTCAGAGTCAGAGAAGGCGATGTGACTACAGAAGCAGAGGGAGAGAAGGAGATATGACTATGGAAGCAGAGGATGGAATGAAGTGGCCACCAACCAAGGAATGTGGGCAGTCTCTAGGATCTGCAAAAAGCAAAGAACAGATGCTCCACTAGAGCATCCAGAGGGAATGTAGCTCTGCCGACACCTTGATTTTAGCTCCATGGGACCCATTTAGGACTTCTGACTTCTAGAACTGTAAGATAATAAACTTATGTTGTCTTAAGCCACAAAGTTTGTAGTAATTTGTTACAAGAGCAATAGGAAATTAATACACTCACCAGAAGACCTTGGGAGAAACCCTCTTGTGGAGCCGTCTAAGGAAAGAGGAGTTTAGTTACAAGGCATGGGATGATGGGCTGCCAAGGGCTTTTCCTGCCCTCCAGTGATTCTGGAACATAATTTACCATTACATTGTAACTTCTCTATTTTTAGAGATATTTTAGAGAATTGTTCCTATTTCCCTTCAATATTAAATCCTATCAATATTGAACAGTTACAGAATTTCTTAGGGTTAGCTAAAGGTGAACCTGGGTCTCACGTACTCTTCAAAATAAAACAAAAACATGACATCTGGTAGAAGACACGAAGACTTCCATGTTGAAAACTTGTTGCTTGTTATTTGTACTTCAGGAGTGGAAATATTGTCTGGGATGAAACTATCTGGCACAAAGAACTTTCCCTCTTGGCGTTTCACATCCAGGTGTTGTGAAATTCTTTTGTTCTTTTTTCTCCAGTGCCTGGAAACCTTGGCTGCTACAAGGATCATGGAAATCCACCGCCTCTAACTGGCACCAGTAAAACATCTAACAAACTTACCATACAAACCTGCATCAGCTTTTGTCGGAGTCAGAGGTTCAAGGTAATGGCTCTTTGGCTGTGCCTGTTTAGTGGTTATGAATAACTAAAGAACAAGATAAACACATGAATGTATTCTGCTGAGATAGCGTAAAAATATATATAAACAACAACAACCTGTCAAGCCATACCACTCTCCTTTTCTTCTTCCACGGAGAAATTGAAGGAAGAGTGGGGCTTGAGATTCAGGAGCGTGAGGCAGCACTCTTATTTAAAGACTGGGAGAAAAGAGGAGGAAAAATCCCCAACATCTGCATCCCCACCTGGCCTCCAACAGAGTTATACGTTTCCTTGTGTCCTTGTATGTTATGAGTAGGTACTTCCCTGGATCAACAGAGAATCTGGGGAAAGTCAAGCAATGGTTACTTCCTTAATAGACTAAGGGGCCCTAGTCTGGACACCAATCCAAAATATTTTCTTTTTCTCCTGTCCATTCCTCTATCTGAAATTTCATTCCTTGGTCATTGAGGTTCAATAATGCTGTTATTTGTTATATGAAAAAAAAAAAGAAGAAAAGAACCTTTCTTTCTCCTTTTTCTCCTTCCTTGTTCCTTTCTTTCTTGCTTTGTCCTTCCTTCCTCCTTTCTTTCCCTCCTTCTTTCCTTCTCTTCCTTCCTTTCTCCCCTTCCTTCCCTCCCTTCTTCCTTCCTTCCCTTCCCTTCCTTCCTTCCCCTCCTTCTTCCCTTCCCTTTCCTTCTTCTCTCCCTTCCTCCCTCCCTCCCTTCCCTCCTTTCCTCCTTCCTTCCCTCTCTGCCTCTTTCCCTCCTTCCCTCCTTCCCTCCCTCCTTTCTTCAGTTAAAAAGCTGTTAAGCAGACCTAAGCAAGGAGGGTAGCCTGGCAGTGTTCAGAGCCTATGTGAAGGAGGTGGCTAAGCGAGAAAGGTAGCCCAGCATGGTCAAGTGGTTGGTTGCATGCAAAGGGATTGCACATATAAGTAAATATATTGAGGCTAATGGGAGCTAAGTTTCTCACTGTTGGAGAAGACAGTTACAAATATGGAAGCAGGGGAAAGCTGACATGAAGCCTGCAATGTGGGATAGGGATTGAAGTTATTAGTATAAGTGCATGGTGATAGATATGAATGTAAAAGTGTTTGTGTGTATGTATATATACACATATATATCTCTTAGATGTGTCCACTGACGGGGCCTGGGAGCAGCGACACGCCAGTGAGCACACCTAGCACCCAGGTCTTGGTTTCTAAATACTGTTCTCCAGTAAAAAGAAGTAAGGCTGTTTGGAGAAAATGGCTGATTCTAAGGCTGGGACTGGAAAAGTGTAAGAGGCACCTGAAACATCTTGTGCAAGAAATAAGAAAGTAAGGAAGTGCTCAAAGAATGATAGGGACATGTCAATGGGACATAAGAGCCAACTTGAAGGGGTTCCCAATGGCCAAATCTGGGATAATTTGTGCTTCAGAGCAAACTGATAGTAGTGAATTATACCTCACTTATTAAAATGAGAATCCATAAATCCATGCTAATATAAATAAAAAGCAAAGATGTCACTTGAAGGACTTACGTGCGCCTAACCCCAGCCATGGTATTTTCGATTGCCTCACATGCATGTGAAAGCTGGACAATGAATATGGAAGACCAAAGAATTGATGCCTTTGAATTATGGTGTTGGCAAAGAATACTGAATATACCATGGACTACCAAAAGAATTACAACAAATCTGTCTTGGAAGAAGTATAGCCAGAATGCTCCTTAGAAGTGAGGATGGCATCTTACGTATTTGGACATGTTATCAGGAGGGATCAGTCCCTGGAGAAGGACATCATGCCTGGTAAAGTAGAGGGTCAGTGAAAAAGAGGAAGACCCTCAATGAGATGGATTGACACAGTGGCTGCAACAATGGGCTCAAACATAGCAATGACTGTGAGGGTGACACAGAACTGGACAGTGTTTTGTTCTGTTGTATGTAGGGTCGCTGTGAGTCAGAACCAACTCGATGGCACCTAACAACAAATATAAATAAATAAATGTGGAAAAGAGAAAGCTTTTCCTTGCAGTAGAATGCCGTCTAATAATGTAGAAGAAATTATGGAATCAGAAAATCACCATTTGGCAAGTCTCATAGTAATAATTGATTCAGGGAACAAATATTAAAATATAAAATATAAAAATGAGTATGTGGATATCCCAGTTTACATCCACTAGTGGGTAAAGGTTACATGAGGAATGGGATATTTACATAGCCTCAAAGATCTTCCCATAAAATACTTATTAATTATAAAGGGAAAACAAATAATTTCATAGTGAAGAAAACTGGCGTACGCTATCTTCCTCAAGTGATCAAAGGTGATATATCACCAGTGATGGGACAAATAGACATTATATGCCACCTGATGGGATACATGTCATCACTTCGGTGATATTTCTGCCAAAAGTGCATAATCTGAATCTAAGCACAAGGAAACATCGAGCAAACCCAAAATGAGGGAGATTCTGCAAAGTGACTGGCCTTTACTCTTCAAAAATGTTAAGGTTATAAAGGCCAAGAAAGGACGGAAGAACTATTCCAGATTGAAGGAGACTGAAGCGACCTGACAATTAAGTACATGTATGATCCTAGATTGGATGCTTTTTCTATGGAGGACATTATTAAGACAGTTGCCAACTTGAATGGGGTCTCTGGGTAAAGGAGATAGGTCAGTTCTTTGCGCCGTTCTTGCAACTTTATTGTATGTTTGGTATTTTTCAAAATAAAAACGCAGAAAAAGCATTTGAGAAAATACCATACCCATTTATGATATAAGTCCTTGGAAAACTGGGATTAGAAAGGAACTTTCTCAGCCTGATTAAGAGCATCTATGAAAAACCTACAGCTAACATCATACTCAACAGTGAAAGGCTCAGTGCTCTCTTCCTAAGATAAAGAACGGACAAGGATGCCCACTCTCACCACTTCTATTCAACAATGTACTGGAGTACTTGCCAATGAAGTAAGGTAAGAAAAAGGAATAAAAGGCATGTAGATTGGAAAGGAAAGTAAAACTTTGTTTTGGCCATTCTAGGTCCTTTGCCTACCTCATGCCATGTACACGTGTATATTCGCATATACAAATATTAACTCAAAATGGATCAAAGACTTAAAAGGTAAAACTATAAAACTCTTAGAAGAAAACATAAATGTAAATCCATGTGACCTGGGATCAGGCAATGGTTTCTTAGTTATGATACCAAAACACAATCTTGTATGAAGACAATCCTAAGGAATCTACAAAGAAGATACTAGAACTAATAAGTATATTTAGCAAGGTTGCAGGTTCATTTCTATATACTACCAGTTACCAGTTGCCATTGAGTCAATTCCAACTCATGATGACCCCATGTGTGCAGAGTAGAACTGCTGTATGGGGTTTTCAAGGCTGTTAACCTTTCCGAAGCAGATTGTCAAGCCTTTCTTCTGAGCCATCTCTGGGTGGGTTCGAACCTCCAGCCTTTCGGTTAATAGTCAAGATCTTAGTAGACTTCTAGCCTCCTAACTGTGAGAAAACGAATTTGTTTGTTAAAGCCACCCACTTGTGATATTTCTGTTATGTAGCAGCACTAGATAATTAAGACACTAGTTCTCAGGGAAATACAACTTAGAAGCACATTAAGATACTACTACATACCAACTAGAATGACTAAAGTTAAAAATACTAACCATACCAATAATTGTTGATGATGTTTTGCAACTGGAACGCTCATAGACTGGTGATTTAAAAAAAAAAAAAACAGTTGACTTTGAGTTGATTACGACTCATGGTGACCCCATGTGTTTCAGAGTAGAACTGTGCTCCATAGGGTTTTCAATGGCTGTGATCTTTCAGAAGTAGATGCCAGGCTTTTCTTTTGAAGTGCTTCTGGGTGGGCTTGAACTGCTAACTGGGTGGGTTAGTAGCTGAACACTTAACTGTTTGCACGATCCAGGAACTTCATAGACTGGTGATACCAAAAACCAAACCTGTTGCCGTCAAGTTGATTCCAACTCATAGCGACCCTACAGGACAGAGTAGAACTGCCCCATAAGGTTTCCAAGGAGTGGCTGGTGGATTCGAACTGCCGACCTTTTGGTTAGCAGCCAAGCTCTTAACCACTGCACCACCAAGGCTCCAGACTGGTGATAGCAGTATAAAATGGTATAGCCTCTTTGGAGAAAGGTCTTGCAGTTTCATATGAAGTTAAATATACAAGTGTACCTTGCAACTCAGCGATACCACACCTAGGTATATTACCCAAGTGAAATGAAAACTTACGTTCACACAAAGACCTATCCATGAATGTTCATAGCAGCATTATTCATAATAGCCCCAAACTAAAAATCACCCAAACGTCCATTAACTGATGAATGGATAAATAAATTGTGTATATCTGTACTGTGGAATATTACTCAGCAATAGAAAGAAAATACATTAAGGCATATTGATACGTGCAACAACATGGATGAATCCCAGAAACATTATGCTAAGCAAAGAAATTTAAACACAAAAGACTACATACCGAACTAAAAATGAATCATAGATCTAAATGTAAAACTATAAAACTTTTAGAAGAAGACATAGGCAAAAATCTCTACGACCTGGATTTAGGCAGAGTTCCTATACATGACAGCAAAAGCATGGTCAGTAAAAGGAAAAATTGATAAATCTTAATTTAGACTTCTTCAGAATTAAAACCTTTGCTCTGTGAAAAACACTGTTAAGAGAATGAAAAAGAAACTACAGCCCGAAAGAAAACATTTGGAAATCACATCTGCAACAAAGGACTTGTATCAAGAATGTATTAAAAAAATTGAAAATTCCGTGGTAAGAAAACAAACAACCCAATTTAAAAATGGGCAAAAAACTTGGGTACTTCACCAAAGAGGATTTACGGATGGCAAATAAGCACATGAAACAATAGCCATTCTAATTAACCATTAAGATAATGCAAATTAGAGTCATGATGAAATATCAAACACGTCTATTAAAATGTCTAAAAGAAACTATACTGACAAATAACGTGCTGACGAGGATACGGAAGCAACTGGAACTCTCATACATTGCTGTTGGGAATGTAAAGTAGTACAGT
Source organism: Dugong dugon (assembly GCA_030035585.1). Lineage (NCBI taxonomy): Eukaryota > Metazoa > Chordata > Mammalia > Sirenia > Dugongidae > Dugong > Dugong dugon. Next base: position 23,802,961 of record CM057476.1, on the reverse strand, counting down.
CACTCTGGAAAACAGTTTGACAGTTTCTTATCAAGTCAGACGTACACTTACCATATGACCCAGCAATCCCATTCCAAGGTATGTACCCTAGAAAAATGAAAACTTACGTTCACACGAAAATATATATAATATATATATATATAAATACATATATATAATCCATACATAATCGTGAAAAACTGGACACAACCCAAATGTCCTTCAGTAGGTGAATGGATGAACACACTGTAGTACATCCATACAATGGAATACTATTCAGCAATAAAAAGGAGCAAACTATTGATACTTGCACCAGCTTAGGTGAATCTCAAAGACATTATGCTGAGTGAAAGCCAGTCTCAAAAGGTTACATAGTGTATGATTCCTTTTATATGACATTCTAAAAAAGGTAAAACTATAGTGATGGAAAGCTAATCAGTGGTTGCCAGTTATGGGAAGGGGGGCTCTAAAGGAATAGCATAAGGGAGTTTTGGGGAATGACGGAACAGCTCTGTATCCTGATTGTGGGTAGTTGCACATATCTATACTTGTGTCAAAATTATTGAACTGTACACCAAAAAAGTCAATTTTACTGTATGATATAGCCCTGGTGATGTAGTGGTTAAGAGCTCAACTGCTAACCAAAAGATGAGCAGTTCGAATCCACCAGCTGCTCCTTAGAAATCCTAGGGGGCAGTTCTACTCTGTCCTATAGGGTTGCTATGAGTCGAAATGGACTCCACGGCAATGGATTTGGTTTTTTGGTTTGGTTTAGTAAAGAATGTCCACCTTGAGCATGGTGCTCTTTTAAGATCTATCTGTATGAGATCAAATTACAACAACTCAAAAGATTAGATAGGAAATTTAGGGTGTAGTGAGTTTATGTTAATGGGGGAGGAACAACTTAGAAAAGGACAGTGAGAATGGTTGCACACCTCGAAGATGTAATCAGTGTCATTGAATTGTACTTGTAGAAATTGTTGAATTATTGTTTATTTTGCTGTGTGTATTTTCAACAACAACAAAAATAAGTTAAAAATGTTTTTAAGTTTGCTGTGAATATTAGATGTAAAGCAGTTACTACCTGGCACTTAATAAACATTCAGTAACATTTTTGTCAATTTGTCGTACCGTGGTGGCTTGCGTGTTGCCACAATGCTGGAAGCTTTGCCACTGATATTTCAAATACCAGCAGGGTCATCCATGGTGGACAGGTTTTAACAGAGCTTCCAGACTAAGACAGACTAGGAAGAAGGACCTGGCAATCTACTTCTAAAAAAAAATTGACCAGTGAAATCCTTACAACATTTTTAGTTATTATTCATGTTTAAAGTTTTTGGGATTCCCCCCTCCCCTTAAAACTTATTAAATAAATACAGTGGAGATGCAGACATTACAAAGGGATGCTCACTGAAGGGGGAACATAGTGGTGCTTAGTTGATGGTCAGCTTGGAATGAAGTGTGGTAGAGTGGGACAAGGGAGGGGTCCCAGGAGAAGGGTGGCCTGGGAAGATGAGGCTGACTGCTTTCTGGGGGCTGGCCCTTCCAGACACCCCTGGATAACACTTACCATGTGCGGTTTCTTTTTTGTGGCAGTTTGCTGGAATGGAGTCAGGCTATGCTTGCTTCTGTGGAAACAACCCTGATTACTGGAAGTATGGGGAGGCAGCCAGTACTGAGTGTAACAGCGTCTGCTTCGGGGATCACACCCAGCCCTGTGGTGGCGATGGCAGGATCATCCTCTTTGATAGTGAGTATGCCCTGTGCCCGTCACTGCCCAGGAAGGCACGGGAATCCTTGGACCAGGGGAACAAGCCTGCCTGTTCTCCCTCTCTTCCACGTATTCATTCATTCACTTGGCAACACTCATTGAGCACCTGCATTAGGCCAGGCACTGAGCAGACCCTAAGGATACAGCACTGAGCAAGAGGATTCAGACTCTGCCCTCTGGAAGGGAAGATGCTTAACAAGTAATTAATTACAATTGTACCAAGTGCTTTAAAGAGAAGCGGCCTATTGTGAGATACTTCAACAACCTAGAAAAGATAACTTTTCTAATTTAACATAGACGCTGATATAACTGTTCAATATCAGCTTGGATATCCTCTTGTTTTAATGTAATTTCCAACCCCTTTTACTGGTTTTTTTTTTTTTTTTAGACATTTAGGATTTATATCTTATTGTCGTGTGTCTGAGAAGAAAGCATATGCTTTCTTTTTTTTCCAAGCCTTGTACTGAGTGTACCATGATCCCTTTGTGAGATTCTGGCTAGAGACAGAGGGTGTTCTAAATGTGGCATGGATCTGACCTCTACAGCACCTTGTTCTCACCAGTGGACACCTGATCTCTCATCATAATCTACCCGCATCCTTGTGTTTCTCAGTAGTAGTGAGGCTTTAAGACAGTCACAGCACCAATCCAGTGCCAGATTTTAAGATGGTAGAAAGGAGATAGTCACAAATGAGGCAGACAAAAGAAAAGGCTTGAGGTTACCAAGAAGTAAATAGAGTCTATAGTGTCTTTATTAGTCATTAGGCTAAAGTAGATACACTCCTGACGTCTCAACTAGGCGCAGTGGCTCAGTTTTTTAAGCAAAAATGTCATATGGTGTACTAGATTCCCAGGACTGCCACAACAAATTACCTCCAACTGGGTGGCTTAAAATGGAAGAAATGTATTCTGTCACAGTTCCGGGGGCCGGAAGTCCAAAATCGTGGTGTTGGCAGGGCCATGCTCCCTCTGAAGACTCCAGGGAAGAATCCTTCTTTGTTTCTTCCTGGTTTATAGTGGTTGCTGGCGTACAGCTGCATCACTTCAATCTCTTCCTTCGTCGTCACATGGACTTCTTCCCTGTGTCTCTGTTCTGAGTCTGTGTGTGTGTGTCTGTGTCTGTCTCTAAATCTCTTTCTCCTTATAAATCCCCTTATAAGTCATTAAGTTTTGGGCCCACCCTAACCTAATATGACTTCATCTTAACTTAATTACGTCTGCAAAGACCTTATTTCCAAATAAGTCACATTCACAGGTACTGGGGGTTAGGGCTTGAATATATCTCTTTTGGGGTACACAATTTAACCCACTATATATGGTAACTATAAAACCCAGCCCAAGTTTATAACTGAGCCTTTTGCAAGCTATAGCTTAGGTATTGTCTGACATGTGTTTGTGTTGGGCTAGGGGACTGGCCAGCAGAACTCATGTGGTCACTTTTGGTCTTTTTAGCTAAGTGTATCCATTTGAGACTATAATGACTTCCTATACATCCTGCTATTTCAAGAGGAGTGTTTGGTATATTACCTCTGCTGCAGCTAAAGACTGAACCTTGACTAATGCTTAAGGAAGAATAGTTGGCAAATAACTCAGAAAAGGAGGATGAGAATGGTTGTACAACTTGAAGAATGAAATCGATGTTACTGAATTATATGAAGTAGAATTGGTATATGTTCTGCTGTGTATATTGTCAACACCAACAGCAAAAATAAATCATATATGAAGAAAGAACAGTTGGCAAATAATACACACTGTACATCTATTTAGCCTTTTATTCCCAAAGTTCATTATTGTAAGATGCTCTGCCTTGACACCTAACTAAGGAGAGTATATTTGATGAGCATATAAAATGCCTGGTATACTCTTAAGTGAAAAAAAAAAGGAAATAAACATTTATTGAAGATGTGGTATGATGAAGGCTTTGTATAAATTATTACACTGAGTCCTCCTGGAAGCCATCTGAGGTAGGCATTTGTCTTAGTTTGCTAGTGCTTCCTTAACCGAAATACCGCAGGTGGGAGCTTTCAAGAACAGAAATGTATTTTCTCACAGTTCAGGAGGTTAGAAGTCAGAATTTAGGGTACGTCTCTAGAGGAAGGTCCTTCTTTGTCAGTAGCCCCAGGAATTCTAGGAGTTCCTTGGCATTCCTTGGAGTCTGTCTTCCCTCTGTGTGTATTTCTGTGTCTATTCTGCTCTTCTTACAACCCAGACATGATTAGGTTCAGGACCCACGCTACTCTGCTATGACCTCATTAACATAACAAAAGAAGACCGCTATTCCAAATAGGGTCATATTTACAGGTACAAGGGTTAGGATTTCAACGCATGTTCTGGAGTGACTGGATTCAGTCCATAGCAACATTACCAGTGTTATCACTCTCATACTACAGAAGAGAGTCTTAAGACGTGAGGAGAGGAAATACCTTTCTGAGATTCACAACTTCCTAGAAGCTTTGGGACTAGAGAGTAAACAGAAAAGCAGGATGTGTGGATTCACTACCTGTTTTTCAACTTTAGATAGAATATAGTTTTAATTTTTTTTAAAAAAATGGAAAACTACAAGTGTTGGTGAGGATGTGGAGAAATTGGAACCCTCATACACTGCTGGTGAGAATGTAAAATGGTGCAGCCTCTGTGAAAAACAGTTTGATGGTTCCTCAAAAAGGTAGACATAGAATTACCTTATGACCCAGTAATTTCACTCCTAGGTATATACCCAAGAGAATTGAAAACATTTATTCAAACAAAAACTTTAACACAAACATTCATAGCAAGAAGCATTATTCATAATAGCCAAAAAGTAGAAATGACCCGAATGTCCATCAGCCGATGAATGGATAAACAAAATATGGTATGTCCATATAATGGAATATTATTCAGCCATAAAAACAAATAAAATACTGATATATGCTACAGTGTGGATAAACGTTGAAAACTTTATGCTAAGTGAAAGAAGCCAGACACGAAAGGCTACATATTGTCTGATTCCATTTATATGACATGTCCAGAATAGGCAAATCCATAGAGATAGAAAGCGAATTATGATTGCGAGGGACTCGTGGGTAGGGAGATTGGGGGGTGACTGCTTAATGGTATGAGGTTTAAGTTTGGGATAATGAAAATGTTCTGGAATTAGATAGCAATGATGGTTGCACAGCATTATGAATATACTAAAAACCAGTTAATTGTACACTTTAAAATCATTAAAATGGTGAACTGTGTTATATGAATTTTATTTCAGTTAAAAAAGAATATAGTTTTTATATAACAGTCTTTTGTTCGGCATTTTATTGGACATCTGCTGTGTAGCAGATAAAACTATGTTTTATTTGGTACAGTGCCTCTACTAGAGGTATAAACATTGCTCTTGGAAATAATTTGGTTTAAAGTCACTTATGTACCAAGTATCACCTTTGATACTAGAAGTAGATCCAAGAGACAGTGCTGCTCCTCATACAAAGGTACACTAAAATGAGCTAATTATAATGAAAAAGATTGCTATTTATTGCATGTTAGCTGTGTCTGAGACTGAATACCAGGTACTTTTATAAATAATTTTTATGTTATTTAATCCTCCCAACAGCCCTGTGGATGAGAAAACTGCAAATCAGAAGATAATTTATCCAAGCTAGTGCCAGAGCCAGGATTCAAACCCTGCCTTGTCACATTTTTAATCTTTTTATATCAGTGACTAAAAAAAAAAAAAAAAAAAAAAAACCCATTGCCGTTGAGTCAATTCCGACTCATAGCGACCCTGTAGTACAGAGTAGAAGTGCCCCATAGAGTTTCCAGGGAGCACCTGGTGGATTTGAACTGCCGACCTTTCAGTTAGCAGCCGTAGCTCACTGGAGCTCTTAGCCACTGCGCCACCAGGGCTCCACATCAGTGACTAGAACTCCTTTTATTAACAATAACAAAATAGATCATAATAATGGATCTAGTTTACTGCTTAAAAATTAAGTAAACAAAGTATTCCCAGTTATTCTAGTTACTATTAAATTGGCCCTAAGGTAGCTCTCCAGAAGCTGCCCTCTGTAGCTTCCATTCACTCAGGCACTAAGAAGGTTGGCATTCTGAAAGGTGGTCTACTCTAGTCTCCAGAGCCCCTGACAGTAGCCAACCCTATAGCTCATACCTCACTGCTCCGCAAAGAAAGGTGCAAATGCAGCACTGTAGAAATAGTCTCTAAAGTTTCATCTATACCATACTCATTGCCGTCCAGTCGATTCTGACGCGTAGCAACCCTATAGGACAGAGTAGAACTGCCTCATAGGGTTTCCTTAGTCTTTACAAAGTGACTGCCACATCCTTTTCTCCATAGAGCTGCTGATGGGTTCGAACTGCTGACCTTTTGGTTAGCAGCTGAGCATTTAACCACTGTTCCAGCAGGGCTCTGTTTTATCTATAGAGAGTAAAATAGTTTAAATCGCTCAAGCAGAACCTCATGCAAATCCTTATGACCCACTGGATAAGGCTGAACATTTTGGAGATGGTGACTACAGACTGTCCTGTAATTTGTGAGGGCTAACATATCTCTCTAAAAAGATAGGAAGAGAAGTTAGATGATAAGGGACCAGGTTACAGTTTCTGCCTCCCAGAACTTCAGGCCACGCTACCAGTGCAGCTCAAATCTGGATCTCAGTCAGAATGTCTGCGAGGTCCTGCTGCTCTCTGGTAATCACAGGAGTGCTCCAGGCCTCTCAGCTCTAGAGAGAGTTGACAGAGGCAGCTGGTGGAAGCTGTCTGCTCAGTCGTCATTGCCACATCAGGAAGTAATTTGTCACAGGTCCCATGGCTGATTTTCAGCAAGCTCCCATGAACTTAAAGAGGTTGCTGAAGTGGTCTGTGCACACCGTGTAAATGCAGCGCTGATGGAGACTTCAAACCTCTGCACCCCTGGAATTGTAATTTATTGAATTAACAGAACCTGAGAGAAGATCAGGTGGGCTGGAGTCAACAGTGGGTTACTGAGACCACCCAGGCTGTACTCTTGGGACCCCCTCAGCTTCGAGGCACTGATGGGAGGAGTTAGTCATATGGATTGGGCCATATTTTGTAGCATTATTGAGCACTTATCATCTATAGGGCACTGTGTTTTTCACTTTACATGCATTACCTCCCTTCATTCTCACAATACTGTGAAGCAAGTACTATTATCTGTATTTTCCAGATGATAAAAACTGAGACTCTTAAAAGTTCAGTAATTTGCCCAAGGCCCCACATACCAAGATCCCTGCCCTCATCCTGGTGGGAAAGGAAGAGATTAATGGTGAAAAAGACTGAGGCCTAAGGATGGGTGGGCTCTGACTGCCGTGACTGTGTTAGTAATTGTATTTCATAGACTCCAAGAGGCCATCACAGAAGGCAGGAGGACTCAGACCCCCTGCCACCAGAGGTCTATTCCCGACCTTCCACCTGCCAGATTGTATGTGTCAGGCTAATCTCCCCTTCAAAAAATAAGATTCATGTTTCCTGTTGAATTGTCACTGTATTTTAATGATTCATCATAGAATCATGTGTTTGCTCTCAAAATTGATGAATTGGATGTACTGTCAGCATGGCACGTATCTGGAGATCAGAAGTTCTAAATTTAAGGGCTGCCTTTGCTATTGACATATAAATTTAATCTGTATACTTTATTCTTTTTGAATAATAATAGAGTAGCTCATGTTTACTGAGCTTGTACTATGTGCCAGATCCTATGCTAAACGCTTTACATGCACTAACTCATTTACTTCTTATAACCCCATGAAGGAGACACTGTTATCACTTTCATTTTATAGATGAGGAAGCTGAGGTATACAGAGGTTAAGTAGCTCAAATTTATGCAGTTAGTAAATGGTAAAGCCCTTCTACACACCCTCTCAAGGACTTTCATTTCTGGGATCTTGCTTACACTTCACTGCATAAGCTATGGTGGAGTGGTTGTCCCCTCCCTAGAACCTACCGATCAATAAACAGGAGTCGAGAAATCAGATGTGGTCAACACAGAGTGAAAGGAATCCAGTGTGTCTCCCCCATGCAGAAGGTTCTTTCTTGTGCCACAGTGTTTGATTTGAAAAATGAGCCTGGACCTCTCATGAGAGTGTTGCTCCTCTAACGTGTTGGAGATGTCTGCACAGTTGTAAAGCCCTTCTCTTTTAATGACCTTACTTTATCAAATGCCTCCCTTCCAGATGGGTCCCAGTATTTTCATGTGTTCTATCTCATCTGTCCTCACGCATTCATATGATACAGGAGCAGGTGGTCTCTCCATCCTCAAAATGGAGAGAAGCGAGAGGCCTGGAAGGGAGGTGCCGCCCTGGGATCACATGGCCCAGCCCGCCAGAATCCAGACTCTCTGGCTCCAGCTCACCCTGACCTGGGCCGCACCGCTGTGCTGTGCTCTCATTCCAAGGTCTCCTGGGCAAAAGAGAAAAGCCTCCACAACCATTTGTTCAGGGTTTAAGCGATTCATTTTGTGATCAGATCCTGAAACATAAGACGGTCTGGTTTTGTAGATAAAAAACTATATCCCAAACTGTATCACATTAGTTAGGGAGAGTCTTGTTTGTAACCAAGTTGGAAAGTGTGCCCTGTGACTGAGACCCAGACTGAACCCGGTGTCCTATCTCCCCAGCTCTCGTGGGCGCCTGTGGTGGAAATTACTCCGCTATGACTGCAGTGGTCTACTCCCCGGACTTCCCTGACACTTACGCCACAGGGAGGGTCTGCTACTGGACCATTCGCGTCCCAGGCGCCTCCCACATCCACTTCAACTTCACCTTATTTGACATCAGGGATTCTGCAGACATGGTGGAGCTGCTGGACGGCTATACCCACCGGGTCCTGGTCCGCTTCAATGGAAGGAACCACCCTCCTTTGTCCTTTAATGTCTCTCTGGATTTCGTCATTTTGTATTTCTTCTCTGATCGTATCAATCAGGCCCAGGGATTTGCTGTCCTATACCAAGGTAAGATCACCTTGCCTCCTTGGGGACCAACCCTTCAGGGTCTGTGTGACTCAGAATTCTCTTCCATCCATCATGATTTAGGAGCCTCAGGCAGTTCTCGTTGGAAGGACTGTGAGTCAGGATCTACTAATTCGACCTGTGGACTTTCCCACCTCCCATCTCGTAACTTGTTTATGTTTCATGATAGAGAAAAGAGTTGGAACCTGTAAATTTTGCTGTTTTAGTGTTTCTAATAACAACTTTCTTGCAGGGGGGAGGGGATAAAAAAGTTACTTAAAGAAAGAGCTGGGATTGGTAGAGTTGGAAGGATCTAAAGAGGTCATTTGGATCATCCTGCTGCCTCTAAACATTCCAGCCAATCCTGAAAGATCAATTTCCAGTCTTTTTTCAAACCCACCTGAGGTGGAGCACACTCTCGGCCCCTCTAGTGTGAACGCATGTGTGGGCATGTCTCTTTGCCAACACACAAGAAGCCCAGAAGAAGGTGTCTAAGACCTAGTGTGTGTTGTCTTGGGTAGCAATAGCAAGGCCTTGAATAGAGTTCATGTGTGGTGTTCCCAGGAGTGGGATGCGCTTGAAGAACAGCAGGATATGGGTCAATAGCTAGGAAGGAAGAAGGCCTTCCAGGTAGAGGGGCTATAGCTACAAAGGTGCAAGACACTTATAAAGTATGTTCAGATATCTACAAAGAGACCAGTTAAATAATTTGAAGTTGACAGCTCCTTCAGAGCCAGAGCCTGACAAGTTCTGCTTTTGGGGTCTGTTTAATTCTTCTTGATCTTCCAGCCATCAAGGAAGAAGAGCCACAGGAGAGGCCCACCATCAACCAGACACCGGCCGAGGTGATCACTGAGCAGGCCAACCTCAGTGTCAGTGCTGCCCGGTCCTCCAAAGTCCTCTTTGTCATCACCACCAGCCCCAGCCATCCACCTCAGACCGTCCCAGGTAGCAATTCTCGGGCACCATCAATACAGGGTGGAAGCCTCAGAGCTTGGAGGTAGCACTCTTGGCAGTTATAGAAACAGAAGTGCTCTTGGGTGTTTCTCATTCAGAGAGAGGTTGGAGGTACTGGCCCCTGACCTGTAGTTTGTCTTTGTCTTTGAAGGAAATCTTCTCAGTAGCTTGATTCCTTAGTCCTTAGGAGAGAGTACTCACCTCCAGAGATCCAGCATGTGCCTTTTGTACATTGTGTACACTGCAATTCATCAGCTAATCCGGTGTTTCCTTGGTTTGAGATTATCTTTCTAGAGTTCCAAGTCATAGCACCCTACGTTCACTGGCATCTGCAAGAGCTCCATTCGTTCATGAGTTCAAAAGATAATCAAGTGCTTCCATAGTGCCAGGCACTGTTCTTGCCACTGGACTATACAGTGAATCAAACAAAATCCCTGCCCTCTTGTGGCTTATGTTCTAAATGGGAGGAGAAAGACAAGAAACAAAATGAACAAATCAGATATTGATAAGAGCTATGAATAAGAGTCATGCAGAAAGAGAGAGAGGGTCTGGTAGTGGCATCAGTAAAGGGATGCGGAGGGTGCAGAGCACACTGGGTGACACAGTCAGAGGGGGTGACACAAAAATGACTGTTTATAAAATTTTTGTGCAGTGTTTGATCACAAAAAAATTTTTTCAATAAAAATATACCCGTAGTTAGCTATAACAACAAAAACATTTTTCATAAGCCCAGCTTACGTGTATCAGTATACCTACAAGGCTAAAACCCTATGCTAATTTACTTTTGAACCTTTTAATGCGCTCGGGTCAGCACTGTCGTTATTAACCAATTACAGTGACGCTTTGAATCACGTGATTTCATCTGCACGCGCCACAAGCGTGTGCTGTTGTTTTTGTTGCTTTAGTGCTATTGTAGTTGCTGATTTTATCAAATTTTCTGGTGTTTTAGCTACAGTATTATGATAATTAGTATTGGTGAACTATATCAATAATTTTTTTTTAATTGTACTTCAGGTGAAGGCTTACAGAACAAATAGTTTCTCATGAAACAGTAGTACACATATTGTTTTATGACATTGGTTAACAACCCCACAACATGTCAACCCTCTCCCTTCTCGACCTTTTTTTTTGTTGTTGAAAATACACATAGCCAAAGATACACCATTTCAAAAATTTCTACATGCACAGTTCAGTGACATCAGCTACACTCTTCCAATTGTGCTGCTATTCTCACTTTAGATGAAGGCTTACAGGACAAAATAGTTTCTCATTTAACAGTTAGTACACATGTTGCCCTATGACAATGGTTAACAACCTCACAACATATCAACACTATCCTTACTCAACCTTGGGTTCCCTATCACCAGCTTTCTTGTCCTCTTCTGCCTTCTGGCCCTTGTCCCTGGACTGCTGTACCTCATTAGAACCATTTGGTTTTATGGGGCTGTCCACTCCCAGGCTGAACGGTGAACCTCAGAGATGACTTCACCACTGAGCTAAAAGGGTGTCTGGGGGCCATACTCTCGGGGTTTCTCCAGTCTCCTTTAGGCCAGTAAATCTGGTCTTCCTTTTTGTGAGTTAGAATTTTGTTCTACATCCTTCTCCAGCTCTGTCCAGAACTCTCTGTTGTGATTCTGGTCAGAGCAGTCAGTGGTGGTAGCCAGGCACCGTCTAGCTGTACTGGACTCAGTCCGGTGGAGGCCTTGGTAGCTGTGGTCCATTAGTCCTTCTGACTGATCTTTTCCTTGTATCCTGTTCTCTTCATTCTCCCTTGCTCCCAAAGGGATGAGACCAGTGGAGTGTCTTAGATGGCCGCTCACAGGCTTTTAAGACTCCAGACGCTACTCACCAAGGTAGAATGTAGAACATTGTCTTTATAAACTGTGTTATGCCAGTTGAGCTAGGTGTTGCCCGAAACCATGGTCCCCACAACTCTCCACTGAGCAATTCAGTCCCTCAGGGAGTTTGGATGTGTCTATGGAGCTTCCATGACCTTTCCTTGTATAAGTTGTGGCTGGTTTCCCCTGTATTGGTTACTGTTTCACCCTTCATCCAAGATACCACTTATCTATTGCCTATTTAGTATTCCCCCCACCACCCTTCCCATCCCTGGTAACCAACAAAGATGGTTACATTTTGTGTGTGAACTTTTTCATGGGTTTTTACAATAGAGGTCTCATACAATATTTGTCCTTTTGTGATTGACTTATTTCACTCAACATAATGTCCTCCAGTTTCATCCATGTTATGAGATGCTTCACAGATTCATCGTTGTTCTCTCTCGTTGCATAGTACTCCATTGTGTGTCTGTACCATAGTTTGTTTATCCATTCATCTGTTGATGGGCATCTAGGTTGTTTCCATCGTTTTGCTATTGTGAACAATGCTGCCATGAACATAGGTGTGCATATGTCTATTCAAGTGACGACTCTTATTTCTCTAGGATATATTCCTAGGAATGGGATTGCTGGATCGAATGGTATGTCTATTTCTAGCTTTCTGAGGAAGCGCCATATCATTTTCCAAAATGGTTGTATCATTTTGCATTCCCACCAGCAGTGCATAAGAGTTCCAATCTCCCCGAAGCTCCTCCAACATTTGTTATTTCCAGTGTTTTTGATTCGTGCCAGTAATGTCGTGGTGAGATGGTATCTCATTGTGGTTTTAATTTGCATTTCTCTAATGGCTAGTGATTGCGAGCATTTCCTCATGTGTCTGTTGGCCATTTGAATGTCATCTTTGGTGAAGTGTCTGTTCATTTCCTTTGCCCATTTTTTAATAGGATTATTTGTCTTTTTGTTGTAGAGGTGTTGGATTTTCTTGTAGATTATGGAGATTAGACCTCTGTCTGACCTGTACTGTCCAAAAATTTTTTCCCAGTCTGTAGGTTCTCTTTTTACTCTTTTGGTGAAGTCTTTTGAAGAGCATAGGTGTTTGATTTTTGGAAGATCCCAGTTATCTAGCTTATCTTTTGGGGTTTGTGCATTGATGGTTATGGTTTGTATGCTGTTAATACTGTGTATTAAGGCCTGTAGTGTTGGTCCTATTTTTTCTTCTATGAACTTTATAGTTTTAGGCTTTATATTCAGGTCTTTGATCCATTTTGAAGTAGTTTTGCATACGGCATGAGGTATGGGTCCTGTTTCATTTTTTTGCAGATGGATATCCAGTTTTGCCAGCACCATTTGTTAAAAAGACTGTCTTTTCCCCATTTGATGGACTTTGGGCCCTTGTCGAAGATCAGGTGACCGTAGGTGAATGGATTTACATCTGGGTTCTCAATTCTGTTCCACTGGTCAATGTATCTGTCGTTGTACCAGTACCAGGCTGTTTTGACTACATTAGCTGTATAGTAGGTTCTGAAGTCAGGTAGTGTGAGTTCTCCAACTTTATTCTTCTTCTTCAGTAGTGCTTTACTTATTCAGGGCTTCTTCCCTTTCCATATAAAGTTAATGATTAGTTTTTCCATCTCTTTGAAGAATGTTGTTGGTATTTGGATTGGGATTGTGTTGTATGTGTAAACTGCTTTGGCTAGAATTGTCATTTTTACAATGTTGAGTCTACCTATCCATGAGCATGGTATGTTTTTCCATTTATGTAGATCCCTTTGGGTTTCTTGCAGTAGTGTTTTGTAGTTTTCTTTGTATAGGTCTTTTACATCCCTGGTCAGATTTATTCCTAAGTATTTTATCTTTTTAGGGGCTATTATAAATGGTATTGTTTTCCTGATTTCCTTTTCATCGTTCTCCTTATTGGTGTATAGGAATTCAACTGATTTTTGTATGTTTATCTTGTATCCTGCTACTCTGCTGAATCTTTCTATAAGTTCAGTAGACTTCTCATGGAGTCGTTAGGGTTTTCTATGTATAGTATCATATCATCTGCAAACAGGGAGAGTTTAACTTCTTCATTACCAATTTGGATGCCCTTTATTTCTTTTTCTTGCCTTATTGCTCTAGCTAGAACTTTCTGCACAGTGTTAAATAGGAGTGGAGATAAAGGGCATCCTTGTCTTGTTCCTGTTTTCAAGGGGAATGTTTTCAGCCTCTCTCCATTAAGAATGATGTTTGCCATTGGTTTTGCATAGATGCCCTTTATTATGTTGAGAAATTTCCCTTCTATACCTATTTTATTGAGAGTTTTTATCAGGAATGGGTGTTGGACTTTGTCAAATGCTTTTTCTGCGTCAATTGAGATGATCATGTGATTCTTTTCTTTCCTTTTATTTATGTGGTGGATTACGTTGATTGATTTTCTAATGTTGAACCATCCTTGCATACCTGGTATGAATCCTACTTGGTCGTGGTGTATTATTTTTTGATATGATGCTGAATTCTATTCGCTAGAATTTTGTTGAGAATTTTTGCATCTATATTCATGAGAGATATCGGTCCGTAATATTCTTTTTTTGTGATGTCTTTGCCCGGTTTTGGTATCAGTGTTATGCTGGCTTCATAGAATGAATTTGGAAGTGTTGCATCCTTTTCTATGCTCTGAAATAGCTTGAGTAGTACTGGTACAAGCTCTTCTGTAAATGTTTTGTAGAATTCTCCGGTGAAGCCATCTGGGCCAGGGCTTTTTATGGTTGGGAGTTTTTTTATTACCTTTTCAGTCTCTTCTCTTGTTATGGGTCTGTTCAGATTTTCAAGATCAGTTTGTTGTAGTTTGGGTCGGTAGTGTGTTTCTAGAAATTTATCCATTTCCTCTAGGTTTTCAAATTTGTTGGAGTATGGTTTTTCATAGCATTCTGTTATAATCCTTTTTTTTTTTTTTTTTTTTTTCAGTTGGACCTGTTGTCATGTCCCCCATTTCATTTCTTATTTGGGTTATTTGTGTCCTCTCCTGTTTTTCTTTTGTCAGTCTGGCCAGTGGTTTGTCGATTTTGTTGATTCTTTCAAAAAATCAACTTTTGGTTTTGTTGATTCTTTCTATTGTTCTTCTGTTCTGTATTTCATTTATTTCTGCTCTGATCTTTACTATTTCCTTTCTTCCAGTGGCTGTGGGCTTTTTTTGCTGTTCTCTTTCTATTTGTTTGAGTTGTGTAGTTAATGTTTTGATTTTGTCCCTTTCTTCTTTTTTGATGTGTGCATCTATTGCTATAAATTGCCCTCTGAGGACTGCCTTTGCTGTGCCCCAAAAGTTTTGGTATGATGTGTTTTCCTTCTCATTTGATTCTAGGAATTTTTTTATTCCATCTCTGATTTCTTCTATTACCCAGTGATGTGTAAGCAGAGTATTATTCAGTTTCCGTGTAATTTTTTTTTCCTTGTTCTTTCTGTTGTTAATTTCTACCTTGATGGCACTGTGGTCAGAGAAGATACTTTAAATTATCTCTACATTTTGGATATTGTTGATGATGAGAATGTTCCATGTGCATTGGAAAAGAATGTGTACTTTGCAGTGGTTGGATGGAGTGTTCTATGTATGTCTATGAGGTCAAGGTGGCTGATTGTGTCCTTTAGGTCTTCTGTATCTTTGCTGAGTTTCTTCTTAGCTGTTCTGTCCTTTACTGAGAGTGATGTGTTGAAGTCTCCTGCTATTATTGTGGAACTGTCAATTTCTCTTTCAGTGTTGTTAGAGTTTGTTTTATGTATTTTGGAGCCCTGCCATTGGGTGCGTAGATGTTTATTATGGTTATGTCTTCATGATGGATCGTCCCCTTAATCCTTATGTAGTGTCCTTCTTTGTCTTTTATGGTGGATTTTTTTTAAAGTCTATTTTATCTGAGATTAGAATTGCCACTCCTGCTCTTTTTTGGTAGTTGTTAGCTTGATATATTTTTTTCCAACCTTTGACTTTTAATAAAGTCACATCTTTGTTTCTAAGGTGTGTCTCTTGTAGACAGCATATTGATGGATCCTGTTTTCTTATCCATTCTGTCACTCTCTGTCTCTTTATGGGTGCATTGAGTCCATTTACATTCCGTGTAATTATTGATAGATATGAGTTTGTTGCTGTCATTTTGTAGTGCTTTTTTTTTTTGTGGTGCTGATGTTTTCTTTGTTCTTCTTACTCTCTTGTGCTGAGTTAGTATTTTTTGTGGATTTTTTTCATTTCTTTTGTTTTTGTAGGTTTTGTTTTTGCTGAGACTTTATGTTTTTCCTCTTTATTTTTATGAGTATGTTTGTTAACTTTCTTTGTGGTTACCATGAATTTTACCCTTATCTTTCTAAGTTTGAAGCAGTCTACCATTACTTGGTATTGCCTTGCCTTCCTCTCCATTAGAAGGTTCTATACCTGTACTGTTTATTCCCTCTTTTATTGTTTTGATGTTGTCATTTACTGATTAACTGCTCTGATTCCCTGTTGTATTTTTTTTTGTTTGTTTTGGATAGTCCTTAAGAGTTCATTTCCTAGATTGGTATCTGGCTGGTACGATCCTGCGTCCTAGATTCTGCCTGTGAGCTGAAGTTGTTTGTTCTCAGACTGAAGAACTCCCTTTAATAATTCTTGTAAGTTTGGTTTGGCTTTTACATATTCCCTTAGTTTCTGTTTATCTGGAAATGACCTAATTTCACCATCATATTTGAACGAGAGTTTTGCAGGATATATTATTCTTGGCTGGCAATTTTTTTTCTTTCATGATTTTATATATGTCATCCCATTGCCTTCTTGCCTGCATTGTTTCTGCTGAATGATCTGAGCTTACTCTTATTCCTCCTCTGTATGTGACTTCTTGTTTTTCACGAGCTGCTCTCAGGATTCTTTGTATGTCTTTGGTTTTGGCAAGTGTGATTATGATATGCCTTGGTGATTTTCTATTGGGGTCTCTCCTATATGGGGTTCATTGAGCTTCTTGGATGGCCAGCTTTTCATCTTTCATGATATTGGGGAAGTTTTCTGTCAGCAGTTCCTCAATGATCCTCTCTGTGTTTTCTGTTTTCTCCCCCTGTTCTGGGACTCCAATCACTCACAAATTTTTGCTTTTGATTGTATCCCACATAACTCTCAGGGTCTCTTCATTTTTCTTTGTTCTTTTTTCTGAGTTTTCCTGAAACAGAGTTGTATCCAAGTGTTTGTCTTCAATTCCACTGATCCTGTCTTCCACCATTTCAAATCTGCTTCTCAGCCCTTCTATGACACCGTCCATTTCTGGAATCTTGTTGTTTATCTTTTGGATTTCTAATTGTTGTCTTTGTATAATTTCTAGTTGTGAATTTATTTTGGGATTTTGTTCCTGCATTATTTTCCTGAATTCTTCCAATTTTTTGTCTGTATTTTCCATGAATTTGTCTTTTGTTTTCCTCATTTTTGTCTGCTTTTTGCTTCAGCTCTTGGAGAATTCTGAGTATTAGAGATTTGAATTCCCTACCAGGTAGTTCTAGTGCCTTTTCTTCCACTGGAAAGTCATCTGGCGTTTTATTTTAGACACCTACTGGGACCATCCCATCCTGTTTTTGTAAATGTTTTGATATTGTCTGCTGTCTTCAAGGCATTCAGTGGTTATTTTTCTCATTTATTGATTGTAGATTTGTTTGTTTCATCCCTTTTTTTTTTAATTTGGCTATGTCTGAGCAAGGGGGCTGTGTGTTCTTTGTTGTTTGCTCGTCTGTGGGCACAATACTTTTTGCTTCCTTCTCCAATTGACAGGGTCAGTCACTCAGATATGGTACGGCAGGGCAGTTCTAGCTGAAGAGGAGTTACTGGGACGGGTTGTTTGTGGCACTTAACTACAGCCACCAGGGCGGGTCGGTAATCAGTGCAGGGCATGTTCCAGTAGGCTGTGCCTGTGCTGCTTGGTGGTGTGATGTTAAGCGCATGGTACAGGTAGGCAGGACTTAGCGGGGAGATTGTTATGTGTGGAGCTAAGATGGATATGGGAGAGAGGAGAGAGGAACAGGAGCCAAAAACATACAAACAAACAAAAAAGAATGCTAGGGGAGCTTGCCATTGGAGTGGAGAGATGAGAGACTATGAAATGGAGAAAAACAAAAAGGGGAAGAGGAAGAAAAAAAAGAAAAGAAT
This sequence comes from Dugong dugon, assembly GCA_030035585.1. NCBI lineage: Eukaryota > Metazoa > Chordata > Mammalia > Sirenia > Dugongidae > Dugong > Dugong dugon. The sequence goes on along the minus strand of CM057476.1, from coordinate 23,785,341 downwards.
GAATAAATAAAAATCGGAAAGGTTAAAGAACAACAAAGTTCCCAGGGATCCCACCAGTGCAGCTATGAGGTCTGGGGAAGTTGTTCTCAGGTGTTGCAGTACAGCCTGGCTAGAAGGCATAGAGGTATACAACACCAGGTATTCAGGGAACAGAAAGAGAAGGAAGATATAGAGAGACGAGAAACTGAGTAATGAAGAAAGACAAAAAGGGAAAAAGAGGGAAAAGAAAACAAAACAAATTAAAAAAAAAAAAAGAACAAGAAAAGCCCCAAAAAAAACAGAAAAAAAGAAAAAAACCAACAAGAAAAGAAATACCCTCAGGGATCCCTCTGCACGTCTGTGCAAGCCGAGGGGTTAGTTTCCAAGCCACACAGCACTGCCTGGCCAGAACGGGCTCCCAACTCAAGAAAAGGAAAAGAAAACAAACAAACAATTCAAAACGAGCAAATGAACAAAAGCCCCGGGATCCCATCAGTGCGGCAGCCCAGACTGGGAAGCAGCTCCACACTTGAACAGAGCTCCGCAGCCCCTCAGGAAGAAGCAAAGATGGCACACGGAGCCAGGTATTTGAGTGAAAGGAGGGGGAGGTGGTGAGAGGTAAGGAAGAAATCAAAAGAAGCAGAAAAAAGCAACACCAGCAGCCAACAAATGGCACTCAGAGAGCCGGCCCATTTGGGTGGGTGGCCGGTTCTTCCCGGACAAGAGATTGTGGCTGCGGGAAGCAGAGGAGGCCGAGTGGGGGTGAAGAAGGGTAGGGGGTGGGAAAGCGTATATCACAAATTACCGGTTGTTTTGTCTCCCGCTGAAAGCTCCGTGAAGCTGCTTTCTCGTACCCCCTATTTGCTGGTCTCCGATAGGAGTCCAAGATGGTAGATCCGTGCTGCATTAGCTGGTAGGGGACCTCTGCATGAATCTCTCCTTGCTCTCCGTTCTCTGACAGTTTTCTCACTCCATTTGGTGCTTGACCGAGTTCTTTATCTCTTTCTTCATTTGATGTTTTAGGGTTTCAGGATTGTTTTCTCTGTTCAGCTTAGTTTCTCGGATCTTTGCTGTGGAGGGACGGCATGGTGCTTCTCCCTAGAGCGCCATTTTGCCGGAAGTCCATCAATAAATCTTTTGAGAATGAGATAGTAATTAAAGGAAAAGAAGGAGAAAGATCAAAAAAGGCTTCTGCTCAGTTACTAATAATGTTGTAACTAATAATGTTGTAATTCAATGTACAAAGATTTTATAAAACAATTTTGTTGTTAGTATGCATATAATTTAAGAAATATTACATTGAAGCAATTTACAACTATATTTATCACATATTATTGTATGATTAAAATTGAAATAAACATTATTAAGGATTCTATATGGTCTGGTACGGGAGGAGGCCCATGGGGCGGGTGATACCATGAGTTACCACACTGGGTGACACCAACCCTAGTGATGCCACTGGATATGGCCTTGTGGCTTAAGCTGGCTACTTGGGAGAGTACATACTTCCAGGCCCTCTTTTCCTCCAAGGAAGTCAAAGCCTGTGTGTGCTGGAGAGTACCGGTAGCGATTACCTAGCCTAGAAGCTTTCAGACTGCTCACAGAGTCCCTGCAGGGCCTACACGGAAGGTCAGAGCCACTGCAGTGCTTGCTCTGTGTAATTTGTTTGCGTCTCCCAGGACAGTTTTGTAGGTCACACTTCTCATTTCTCAGATGGGGAAACTGAGGCCCAAAGACTTTATGTAACCCATCTGCAGCTGTACAGTGATTCCAGGGTAGAGACAGACCCCTTTCGACTTTGAGTCCAGTGCACTTTGGACCACACCACCCTAGCTCTCTCCAAGAGTGAGCCCTGAGCAAGGAGGGGTGCTCAGAAGGCCTAGGGCTCCGTGCTCAGCCAAGCTTTCAGCTGCTCCTGTGGCTGCATTTAGTGGCTGCCCCCCTGCTACAGAGGACTTCCCAGCCAGCCCTGCCTCTCTGAGCTCCCAGTGTTCACTCGGGGCTTCCAACAGACCTCCTTTTGAAAACCGAGCACAAACAGGTCCGACAAACCTGTCTTTTGCACTTGCAGGATGGACAGTGTATGGCCTGGCAACTCTCCTCATTCTCACAGTCACAGCAATCATAGCAAAGATACTTCTGCATGTCACGTTCAAGTGAGTACAAAAGAGAGCTGCCTGATCCTGGGAAGGGGAAGGCTCTGGATTCTTTTTCTACTATGCTTCATTTGTCTGGGTACAACTGTAATATCAGAGCAAGACTCCAGAGCCCTTAGTCCTAGGCAACGTCAAGCATTAGACATTTCTCATTCTTTGCAGAGTGAGATGTACAACTGGACAAATCTCACAAAGGTTGGAGGGATTGTGTTTGGTCCTGTGTCCAAAGGATATGATTTCAAGGAGGATTGAAACAGTCTGTGCATAAAAAGCAACAATTTCCATCTTTTGGCTGCTGCTGGCCCCATAAAGAAATCTCTATGCAAGAGCAAAGATTCCTAGGACAAACAATGCATATTTCCTGGTGTCTTCTAGACACCTAGTCCCTGGGTGGTGCAAATGGTTAACATGCTTGGCTGCTAACCAAAAGGTTGGCGGTTCGAGTTCACCCAGAGACACCTCGGCAGAAAGGCCTAGCAATCTACTTCTGAAAAATCAGCCTTTGAAAACCCTCTGAAGCACAAATCTGCTCTGATACACATGGGGTCGCCATGAGACGGAATCGACTCAATGGCAACTGGTTACTGTATTTTGTTTTGTTTTTCCTAGAAATTGGGAAGCACTCTTAGGAAGAGGATTCTAACAGTTCTAACTCTTGCTTACAACTTAAAACAATTATTTAAGAAGCTATAGAGACTTCATCCTCCAATTCAGACTAATTTGAAAAAAAAATACATTTCCTTCCCTTGTTTTGCTGCTCACATGTAACAGTTCCACCTTCTAGGGAAGGGGCAGTTGTTGATGCTGATGATAATGTTTGTGTGCTTACAGAGGGTAGTTCTTTCTCATTTTTTCTGGGCCCCTACTCTGTCTTTCGTGTGGTTCTCAGTCCAGATGCTCCCCATTTCAAGGCCTTCCTGAACATTTGTGTCCGGCAGAAACCATTAAATTTTTCCTGATCTTCCCACTTACCCCTGCTCCAGACTCTTATGCATTAAATGCAGGCTGCTCTGTTGTGCTGTGAGGGCTGCCTTTGGCCACATTCTTTATATTTCCAACTTTCCACCCTACACAGGCATCTCCACCCTCAACTTTACATTTTTCAGTGGAATCAATGTCCTTGTTATTGTTTACTAAGCTCACTGTCATGCCTTTTATACATATTTTTAAAAAGCCACAACTCCCATGTTCTGGAAAAGCCTCTCAGGCACCATCCTGCCCACATGTCCCTCACAGCACCAAAAGAGCAGGACGCCTTGCACAGGCCCAGCATCTCACAGCACAGCCGAGGCCCTCAGTGCCCACGAACCCCAAAGCGCAGGGCCAATGCCCATCTAATACTGGCGTCCCTCTACAGTGCCCTCTCAAGCAGCTCTGGGCTAACACGGGGGCAGGCAGTAGAGGTAAGGTAGGCCCTGACTCCAAGCAGAACAGTTTTGCTCTTAACAGGCTCTTTTAGCTAAGTGGACTTCCAGGTAAACATAAATATTCAAAGGAAGGGTTCTGCTATTAAAAAAAAAAGAATTTGAAAACCATAATCTCTCCTACCAGCCCTTTCCAGATTTGAATAATTCTGCCAGTTAAAAAATTCTCAGTTATACTGAGCTGAAATCTGCTGGACTGCACCACACCCTGCAGCCCTGGTGCCCCCAGGACCCAGTTCATCCACAGTCTCTCAAGGTCACGATTAGGGTTTTCCCAAGGGCTTGCCTCACTTAACGCCCCAATAGTAGGTACTGGGTATCTCATGGGGTGGTCAGCTGTTTTGGATGTCTTGCTCTACTCTGCTTCAAACATTGAGTTACGTTGTGTTTGACAGGTCCCATCGTGTTCCTGCCTCAGGGGACCTTATGGGTTGCCATCAACCAGGGACTTCGGGGGAAATCTGGAGCATTTTTTATAAGCCTTCTACTTCAATTTCCATCTTTAAGAAGAAGCTCAAGGGTCAGAGTCAACAAGATGACCGGAATCCCCTCGTGAGTGACTAAAAGCCTGGCTGTGCTAGGACACCAGGTCCCTGTGCCAGCTCAGGCTGCTGGGGCTCGAGCTCTCCCGTGGTGCTCCTCTGACCAACTTCCCTGCCTCTCTCTCGGCCTCGGCCCTTTCTGGCGCCCCCTTTCACGTGGGAAGGGGCCACCCTGCAGGGCCATGCAGCCTGGGTTCACCCTGCATCATTAGTTGCACTCAGGAGAGAGACTCAAGGTTCCCGTGTCCCAGCCCTCTCTGCCTCCACCTCTCTGCCCGGGGAGCAGTGGGCCCAAGGGACAGAGGGGGCTGCATCAGGCACTGGGTTTAGGTGCATTCTAGATGATTGTCAGGTGGTGGGTAGGTGTGGTATACGTTGACTCTTGCTTCTTCTCTGTTTTGTCCACCCACAAATCAGTTTTTCCTGGGCCAAACGGGGAATATGAGATCTCTTGAAGGTTATCCTGGTCCTGCACAAGTGTGTACCCCTGAGCACTAGCACCGCCAAAGCATAAAGAGGTCCCTGCACTCTGTGCTGACTCCGGGGCTTTGCTGTCAGGGTTCTGTGCCAGCATGAGCCTCCTCCAGCCAGGGAGGGCCTGAGAATTGGGTCTGGTGACCCCCGTTGACATTACCTTGACACCTCCCCCATACAGGCTTCTTTCTGTATCTTTATTTTCATAGCTCTGTAATCAGCAGAGCAAGCTTGAAGAGTGGTCACATAAAAAATTCATCCATTTATTCATGTAACAGACTTTACTAGAAGCTGATATAGGCACTCAGAAACTACTTGTTGGATTGGGTTTTTCTTGCCACTCATGGTTCTGGAAAACCAGACCAGGCCCCCATCTCTGCATGATTCTCCAGGCTGAATTTTGTTTGGAACAGAAGTATAAGTATTGTGGTACAGAATTAAGGCAGTACCACATGAGACCCAGAGCCCGCATCCCCAGCTCAGGTGTCCCCCAGTTAAAAAGAAGATGAAAAGCACCCCGAGGGCTGTGCTTCCTGTGGCCCTGTCTGCCCCTTCCTATGGGCCTGGCGTAGGGTTAGGCATGGCTCAGTAAAGAAGGAGAGGGCCCTTGCCCCTGGTCGCATGCCCAGGCATCCCTCAGACACATAGGTGAACTGCAAAGATGATGTGAGGAGGGAGAGGGAGGGTGCGGGGCTCCTAAGATTGAAAGGCCCAGCTGGTTGTGTGAGGAAGTGCCATCTCTAATTTGGACGTCTCCACCATTTGAAAGCAGGCTTTGTAAGCAGCAGCTGAGAGAAGAGCAGTCTACCCCTCTGAGGGCTGGGCTGGGCTGTTTGTCAGAGCGTGACTCTCCCCTAGGCACTCGGGTCCTGGTGCTTGTTCTGCATCTGGCCTCGTTGAAGCACTTTGCCTGCCTCCCTGAGCCACTGCCTACCGCAGCCTTCCCGGGGTTCTGCCACACTAATAACCCTTCTGTGCCTGGCCATTCCTAGGAGGACGGAGGGCAGGGTGGGGCCAGCTGGGAGGTGTTTGCAGGAAGAGGTGGCACTTGGTAACCTGAGTCCAGGAGAGATGCTTGGAGCCGGCAGGCAGGGGAACCCAGGCAGTGTGCTCACAGAAAAGTCAGGGGCACTGCCCAGGCACAGTGTGCAAGCAGCAGAGCCGCTCGGCACTGTCTTCATGCTTTGATCTAGAAAGGGTGATTTTCCTGGAGCAGCTGTCTGCAGACCCCTGGGCCTGAGGACAGAGGCCTGTTACATACAAGGACCCTTGGAAACGTACCAACGTGTCTGTCTCCCTCCAACTATTCCTGGCTTTTGTGGAATTTCCACTCATACAAGTGTCAGGTCGTGGACTCAGAAGGGTCCTGTGCTATGAGCAGACCCATTAGGAGCACAAAAGGAGTGTGGAATTCGCTCCTGGGAAGGGTTCACCCCTCAGAGGGACAGTTGTTCAGCTGCCTAGGGCTTATGCTGATTGCCGTTTGCTGGCCTTCGGTGCACCGCGCTTGCCCACCGCCCTCCCATCTCACATCTCAGGCTAGGGAGGCCAGGCCCAGTGCTAGTGTGCTGTCTGAAGGCTACAGCTGGAGCAGCCCCTTCATGGGGGTCCCAGGAAACACTGTGATGCCCAGGCTTTCTTCCTGTTGGCCCTGGCGCACCTGCAGGAATCCCACGACTGGCTTGGTGCAGCGTGGGGAGAGGGGGCTGTAAATCGTTCCAAGTTGAGTTTCTGTAAATGCCTCAGGCCAGGCCTGGTTAGAGCCAGTCAGCAACATTCACAGAGGGGCCCCGCAGCTGAGGAAGGGGGCCCCCAGAAGGAAGAAACTACTTCACAAGCAAGATCATGGGTGCTGGAGGTGATTGGAAAGGGGTGACCCTGAGAAAAGTAGATTACAGAGTGCAGAGGAGACTGTGGAAGAGGACGAGAGGACTTCACAAGGGGCCTTTGGGGCCTGCTGTGGACGGCCACACTGAAGCCTGTGCCCAAAGCCACCTGCAGTTTCCAGACCTGCCTCAGCCTGTGTGCCACCCCCACCCCTGCTCTCCGTGTGATACCAACCGGGGGGGCCCTCTGTCAGTTGGCCTAGTCACCTCCTGTGGTGACTGACTTGGGGTGGCTATGGGGCGGCTCCCTGGGTCTTAGCAGTGTCCTGAGTGTTCCTGGGAGGTGCACACAGAGTACCTGTATTCCTCCCGTTTCTCCAGTTGCATGCAAAGCAGTAACCAGTGTGTATGAACCCCGGTGCCTCCACCCGCTACTTCAGAACAGGCCTGAGGTCTCTTGGGCAGAAGCAAGGTAACCCGGTTGCTGTAACTTCTGAAGTGTGGGCTCTGGGCCAAGACTCCAATCAGCCAGAAACCCACAGAGATCAAAGCGTTCGTGAGTGTAGTTGTCCTGGCCGGCAGGCAAACCTGTGGGGCGTGCCCAGGTACAGCCATACCCCCACGTTCGCTCAGCACCAAGTCCGGAGTCGGCCTGACCGGGCTTGTGGTCCGGCCACAGTCAGCCAGGCTGTCCCAACACCAACAGGGCCGCGAGGGCTGTCTCCAAGCCCCCATGAGTCCTGGGGCACCGCGCACTTAGTCTTCCAAGCACTTAGAAGTGGACAGCCTACAATGACCACTAATAAATGCCTAAAATAAATACAAAAAAAAAAAAAAAAGTGGACGGCCTCTGAGATCCATCCCTCTCATGTGATGAGGCCTCGCCAGACTCCCCCCACCCCAGCCTCATCTGGGCCACCTACCCGCTCACATCCCAGCCAACTGCACCCTCTTGGGCTATGAATCTCTGCATGTTTAATGTCTGCTTTGGTTATTACCTTGGGAATTGTTAACCTTTTGATTGTGTCTCCTCTGGTGTCTTTGTTTACCTTCTTCACTGTTCTACCTCCTGGCCAAGTCTCTCAGCTTAGCTGCCCTGGTGTGGGGTGTTCTCAAACCTTCCAGCCACAGCTCCTCCCCTTGGGCTGGACGGCTCGGGGGACGGCGCTGGCCCTCAGCCTCAGACCCCTGGTGGGCTCCTGTCTTGCCAAGTTGAACGTGTGCATCAAGTCAGAAGGGGAGTGTGTGGAGGAGAGCCAGAGGTAACTGTTGCTTCAGAAAGGAAATGTCTTAGAAACACATATTGGAGGGCCTTCTCCCTGCCTGCAAGGAGCTGCCACCCCCAGGTTCATGCAGCGCCGGACCTTCCCACATCCAAGCTCACCTTCTCGCGGGGATCTTAACTCTGGATGACAAGGCTTTATTTGTAAATATGCTCTTAATATGCAACTTTGAGAACAAATTAGAAACATCATGTATTTTAAAATATAAGATGAAGTGTGACGCACTGTATACAATTTAATATATATTTTTAGGATTTTGTTATTTAAGAGAATGGAATGTAATGGTACTTAACTTTTACAAAAGAGAGAAAATGTTATTTTTACTGTCTGGAGAAAATAAATATTCTCATTGTTGTAGAAACAGTGGTGGAGCTCGGTTGTTGTTTACGGGGGAGTGCTCCCAGGCAGGAGGGGGGTGTCACATTGCGTGACGCTGCGCTAATCTCTAACCCTTGGGAACGCCACACCTCACCATTCCCTTGGCACTTTCCATCACTGTCATCAGATTTCCGCAGGTCTTTGATGCCATTGACCCACAGTTGCTTTTCAGCTGGTAAGACCTGAGAGAGGTGGCATTCCAAATGCACCAGGGAGGCAGGGGAGGGAAGAGCACAGGGCTCTGTTCTCACAAAGACCCAGGTCTGAACTAGTCTCCAGCTGGTCAGCCCACCTTGCAGCCCCAGCTTCCTCACCTGCAGAGTGCAAGTAACTGTACCTCCACCTCAGAGGGGTTATGAAAATCAAATGAGAAAGTATGTCTAGAGTGCTTGTGTAATTATGAGCCCATGTGGAAGTGACCTTGCCTTTCAGAATAACCAGTTCTTCCCTCTCCCCTTCTTCTCCCACCATTTCCTTTTTAATATGAATAGAAACTCCATGGAAGAGTTGCCAACTGTGTTAGGCACCCTACATATCCTAACAACACTTTGCAGTAGGTATCGTGGACCCTGTTTTGCCAGTGGAGTCCCTGGGTGGTGCTAATGGTTAATGCTCTTGGCTGCTAACCGAAAGGTTGGAGGTTTGAGTCCACCCAGGGGCACCTCAAAAGAAAGCCCTGGTGATCTACTTCCAAAAAATCAGCCATTGAAAACCCTGTGGAGCACAGTTCTACTCTGATACATATGGGGTCACCATGAGTCGGAGTCCACTGGATGGCAACTGGGTTTTTGTTTTTACTTTGCTGATGGGGAAGCTGAGGCTCAGCAGTGAGGATATATAGTAGTGGAGAGCACAGCCCTGTGGCCAGCCTGCCAGGGTTCAGGGTCCACCATTCATGAGTTGTGAGATCCGTGCAGGAAAAACAGAGTAAAGGAGTGACATCAGATTCCTGGTTTAGAAAGATTTCTTACTTGCATTATGAAAAACAGATTGGATGGGGTAAGACCAAGGGCAAGGAAGCCAGTCGGGAGGCTCCTTAGATGCAGAAGAGGGTCTGCCCAGCCCACAGGCCAAAAATGGATGGAGGGAGGACGAGGGTGAGAGACAAACTGACCACGTCCATAGGGCAGGAGCATGTACTTGGTGCCAGACTGCTTGGGCTCAAATCCCTACTCCACCACTTATGATGTGACCTTGGGCAAGTACCCAGCCCTGTGTGCCTATTTTCTCATGTGTAAAATGGGGCTAAGAAGCCCTGGTGGTGCAGTGGTTAAAGCGCTTGGCTGCCAACCAAAAGGTTAGCAATCTGAACCCAACCAGCCACTCCTCAGGAGGAAGATGTGGCAGTTTGCTTCCGTAAAGATTACAGCCTTGGAAACTCTGTGGAGCATTTCTACTCTGTCCTATCAGGTCACTATGAGTCAGAATCGACTTGATAGCAATAGGTTTTGGTTTTTGGTTTAACATGGGGAAATTACAATGCCTACTGTAATGAGTTATTATCTGTCATATGTTTTCAGTAAATGTTAGTGATCCCTTTCATTACAGAATGTGGGAGTTAAGAGCGAGGAAGCGTCTAGGATGATGCTCAGGTGTTTTGGGTGCCTGGGTGGAGAGAGATGCCATTCTTTGAGATAGGAGCATAAAAAGGACACAAGGTGTGGGAGAAGACTTGAGTCCATTTGAGATCTGTGGAATGAGATCCCTATGGGACGTGGAGGTATAGCTGCCCGGTAGGCAATTGGATAGACAGCCTGAGATTCAAGCCAGGGCCTGGCCTGGGGAACACATGACAGGGAAACATGGAAACAGATGACATTCCAGGGGCAGTGTCCAGGGTGATCCCTGAAGGCTGCTGACAACAGTGTCTCAGGACACACTGAGGCAGAAGAGGAGGTGCCTGGGTAGGACAACCAGGGAGGGGCCGCGGTGAGCCAAAGGGTTGTCCCAGAAGCCAGGGCAAGGGCACCTATGAGCAAAGCTTCGAACCTGACTGGTTGAAGCACACACAGACTTGGCCCTGAGTCCCAAATCCAAATTCTCAGGAGATGAATTGCCAGGCAGGGTCTCCCTGATCCAGCTAGTTATTGCTAGAAGGTAGGGCTCTCAAATGGCCTCATGAGTAGTGCAAATGGTTTGTGTTTGTCTGCTAACCTAAAGGTTGAGGTTCGACCATACCCAGTGGTGCCACGGAAGAAAGACCTGCTGATCTGCTTCCATTAATGTTGCAGTCAAGAAAACCCTATGAGGCAGTTCTACTCTGCCACACATGGGGTTGTCATGAGTCAGAATCAACTCAATGGCATTGGGTTTGGGTTTTTGTTTTTTAGGGTTCTTGGAGAAAAGGAGGCACAGGCCAGTGCAACAAAAGAATACTAACACCAGACCTGCTGGACTGGTTGAGACTGGAGGATTCTCGGAGACTACTGCCCTGAGATACTCTTCAAATCTTGAACCAGAACTAACCCCTGTGGTCACCTTGTAGCTAAATAACAGATTGTCTCAAAAATAATGAATACCACCCATAAGTACTATGCTCCTTTAAGAAATCACCTATATGAAACCGAATGGTCAACAATTACTTTAAAACAAAGATGAGAATGTAAGTGGGCAGGAAACTAGATTAACAGAAATGAAACAAACTGAATGGAAATAATGAGAATGTTCACACATTGTGAAGAATGTAACCAATGTCACTGAACGACTTGTGTAGAAATTTCTAAATGGGAACCTAAACTTCTGTGTAAACCTTCACCAAAAACAAATAAGTCACAGTAAAACCCGCAAAAGCCAGAACGTGTGTAAGGCAGAAACCTGTTAGAGAAGGAAAACTCAAATGTTTTCCACTAAAATGAGCAATAGAGAAGTGGTAGGAATGCACCCTGTCAAAGGCAGAAAACTTACAATACCCAGAAAAACAAGGCAGTCCCGTCGAGTTCCAGCTCGCACAGGTTCCACTGTATTATTAAAAAGAAAAAGCCACAGCCAAACTATCACCACCTTTGCTGCAGACGTGTTTCTCAGAGTGTGGTGCAAAGACCACTCACGTCAGAATCCCTGGTGTGCTTGTTCAAAATGCAGATTCCTGGGCCTGACCCCAGGCCTACCAAATGAGAATCCCTGGGACAGCTGTGTGAGTTCTGATGGCTGCTTCCTTCACCGTCAGCAATGTGAGTATGTGTTAGTCACCTGCAAAGGCAGTTTCTTTCCAAAGACTCATTGCAGGCCAGGTGGGGAGAAGGTGTGCAGCACAGCAGTTCTTCCCAGAACCTCTCCGGAAGGAGCGTATTCTTGGTGTGAATTTTGTACATTGTCCTCCCCCTGGGCCTTGCTAACTTCTGCCTTCACCCAAAGCTTTGTTGTCATTGTTGGTTGACATCGAGTCGATCCTGACTCATGGCGACCCCATGTGTGCAGAGTAGAGCTGTTCCACAGGGTTTTCAGAAGCAGATCGCCAGACGTTTCTTCCGAGTCGTCTCTGAGTGGGTTCAAACCACCAACCCTTCCGTTAGTAGTTGATCACTTAACCGTTTGTACCACCCAGGGACTTCTCACCCTACGCAGCCAGTCCTAAGGCCCTGCTGGCACCGTTGCAATAGGATGGCTCCTTTAAAGGCCAGCTTTCCCCAAGTGTTTATCTTCTCTGAGCTTTCCTTCTGTCTTTCCCAGAAGCTGTCTCCTTCCATGAAGGAAAATATTTTTAGTGGCAGGAAACGGCTGGTGGAAAACAAGTAGGGTGGCTTTGCTGGTGAATTTCTTAGAAACAATCATGCAACAGAAAAATAATAATAAATGCGGCCAGAATGTGCAACCGTCCTGCCTAAAGAACCAACTTTGGATTATGGAACACCAGGATCAGAACCCATTTGAGTGGCCTTTGGGGACTGCTGATCTGGGCCTCGTGCCCTGTGTTCTCCCAATGCAGACATGAAAACCCCAGCCACCCGGGAGCCAGGCACCAGGATGGCATCCGCCTCATCCTTTGTCAGGCCATCAAAAGCTCTTCCTCCTGTGGGGAGGGAAGGAGCTGGACAAGGGTGACCTTGTCTCCAAGCTTCGAAGTCACATGGCCGTCCCCTGTCCCCACTGGGCTGTGCATGCCTCAGAGAGTAGACAGTCCCTGGGCCAAAGAGAACTGTAGTGCTTTTGTTCCTCTGTGGCAGGGTCGGGTCCCCATGGGGGATTGTTTTTGCTTGGCTGAAAGGGACACTTTGGGGATAGGATGTTTCAACCTCCAGAAGCAGCAACATTTGCTTGTAGCCGGAAATCTTCATTTCTGGTCTCCAGCTGTTGTCTGGAGCCACCAGGCCCCCGCTGAATGGGACAACGCCCGGCCACTGGGGGCGGGCAGCACCAGGCGCGTTCTGGACAAGGACCAGCCGGTGTCCCGGATGCCTGGCTTCCGGGACGCCCTCTGCTTCCCCTAGAGACACGGGTGGTAGTCACTGGGCTATAGAATGAACCTGTTCCCTGTGGATGACTGGGCTGGGGGGCAGGGGTTCCAGAGAGAAACATTTGAGAGGGAACGTGGATCCAAGCTTGAGGTCCAGAGTTAACTCCACAGGGAGAAGAACTGAAATGTCTGAAACAGCCAAGGCTTTTGCAAGAAAGTTTCAGATTTCATTTCTTTCTCTCCTAAGAACATTCGTCATTCTTTAAATGAGGCCACTGGATTTTTAAAAATGAAATTGGGGCGGGGGGGCTATTTTGCATATTGATCATGTATATGTGTTTAGTTAGCTTGCTTTTGTTGCTAGTACCAAAGATGAAATCGGGACAAGGGGTGTTCAGAGTTCATATTTAGCCAAATATGAGGCAGCTTTTCATGGGCCTGGGGTGAGCTGAGGAAAGGGGTTTTGAACAAGCAAGGATAATAATAATAATGTCAGCTACTGTTTCTGCGGTACCTATTGTGTGCCAGCTGCCGTGCCAAGACATTGCCGAATTCATCTTTGCAACAAACCATCAAGGAAACTGAGGCTCAGAGAAGGGGCCCAGCCAGTGGAGGGCAGGACCAGGATTCAACCCAGGTCTGCAGGCTCCAAGGCTGAGCTCCTCACTCCTGTTATGCTGCTGGCCCCTCCCACCCCTGTATGTGGCCGCCATTATGGACAGAGCCTCCAGACAGCCCAGGGAAGGTGAGTGGTTTGCGTAGTGCCAGAGTCAGCAAACTACCTGTTTTGTACAACCCACAAGCTGAGAATTACATTTTAAAAGCATCAGAAAAAAAAAATCAAAAGAAGATTTTGTGACATGTAAAAGTTATATATTGTCGTCGTTAGGTGCCGTCAAGTCGATTCTGACTCATAGTGACCCCATGTGACAGAGTAGAACTGACCCATGGGGTTTTCTAGGCTGTGATCTTTACGGAAGCAGATCATCAGGTCTTTCTCCCACGGAGCCGCAGGTGGGTTCAAACCACTGACCTTTCAGTTAGCAGACAAGCACTTAACTGTTGGCACCACCAGGGGTCCTTTGAAAGTTATATAAAAATTCAAATTTCAGTGTCCGTAGATAAGGCTTTATTGGGACACAGCCACACCCATTTGTTTACAAATTGTGGCTGCTCACTTGTGGGCCCCAGTGTACCCCCACGCCCCCACCCCTCACAGGGGCATTATCTTATTTGATCCTCGTAGTAATTGTATGGATTAGATATTGTGATTACCCCCATTTGTCAGATGAGGACTCTGAGGCTCATAGAGGTTAACTCATTCGAGAAGCATAGCCCAAGCCTGTTTCCTGAGAGACAAGATGGACGAGTATCAGTTGTGGAGAAAAGGAAGGAAAAGGTGCTGGCAGAACAGGCTGGGAGAAACCTGATGCCAAGCCCACCCCCTGAACCCTGGGCCCTGCTAGAGGGAGGGCCTGAGAGAGGCTCCCTTCCTCCCCAAGTCCCTATCTTAGTTTGAATGGTTTACACCGCAGGGGAGGGCGGCTGGTTTCCTGAACTGCTCCCAGGCCTGAGCTAGCGGCTCCAAGGACCGAGGCACCAGCTCCAGGACAGCTGGTGGCCCTTGCATTACTTTGCGTCTCCCAGGGTCCCTTTAATTATAACCAATTTGCCACCCTCAGCAATTCCTTGTTCTCCTTTGCTAATACCCATGAGTTGGAAGCATCATCTAGACTTTCAGCCAACTGCCAGGCTGAAATCGCATCCCTTTCCCATGTAGGGAGTCCTCCAGTCTCCTAGACACTCGCCTTTCTTCTCGGTCCTGGAGGCAGACTCAGCCTGCCTTTTTCATGCTGATTTCCTTGGCTAGATCTGCCATCCAAATCTCTTAGCAAACGGAAAACAAAATTTGTTTAACTCTCCAACTCCTTGTCTTCCCAGCTGACCCTCAAGGTTCAGGAAGACTGACCCCAAAGGAAGGCCTTTGGTCTTGGGGGGTGTGTTGCTGTATGCCGTGGAGTCGATTCCAGCTCTCAGTGGCCCTATAGGATGGAGTAGAACTGCCCCATAGAGTTTTCTAGGCTATAATCTTTATGGAAGCAGATCAGTCAGGTCTTTCTCTCACAGAGCTGCTGGTGGGTTCTAACTGCCAACCTTTCAGTTAGCAACTGAGCACTTAACCACTGTGCCACCAGGGCTCCTTTTCTTCTTGAATGTTGCTCGCCATTTCCTCATTCCAGTTATTTGCAACTTAGAGCCAAGGCTTTGGAACTCTCTGCCCCTGAAACTCACTGCAGGCTGCATCCATAAATTGTTTGGGGTGCCAGGAACTGGAAGCGGGGCTGAGGAAGAGGCAGCATAAGGGAGGGAAAATAGGCCTGATGTCACACACTGTGCATGTAACCTTGGCCAAGTGGCCTGGCTTCCCTGACGAAGGCTCTGAGCATAGCTTGAGACTATAAGCTCTGGCCTCACGAGGACCAGTGTCCCATGCAGGCTCTGCCGTTCACCAGTTCCCAGACCTCAGGTGAGTTACTTTACCTTCCTAACCTTCATTGTGTTGGTGGTGGTGGTGGTGCCATCGAGTTGGTTCCAACTCAAAGCAACCCTTTGCACAACAGAACAAAATGCTGCTCAGTCCTGCGCCATCTTCACAATCGTTGCTACTTTGAGACTATTGTTGCAGCTACTGTGTCAGTCCATCTTCTTGCAGGTCTTCCTCTTTTTTGTTGACCCACTACTTTACCAAGTATGATGTCCTTCTCCAAGGACTGGTCCTTCCTGACAACATGTCCAAAGTACATGAGACAAAGTCTCACCATCCTCGCTTCTAAGGAACATTCTGGCTGTACTTCTTCCAAGACAGATTTATTCGCTCTTCTGGCAGTCCATGGTGTGTTCCATATTCTTTGCCATAATTCATATCCATCAATTGTTCTTCAGTCTTCCTTATTCATTGTCCAGCTTTTGCACGCATATGAGGTGATTGAAAATACCGTGGCTTGGGTCACACACACCTTAGTCCTCAAGGTGACATCTTTGCTTTTTAATATTTTGAAGATGTCTGTCTTAGTTATCTTGTGCTGCTTTAACAGAAATACCACAAGTGGATGGCTTTAACAAAGGAATTTATTCTCTCACAGTCTAGTAGGCTACAAGTCCAAGTTCAGGGCGCCGGCTCCAGGGGAAGATCCTTGTCATCTGTCTTCCCTCGGTCTGGGAGCATCTCAGCATAGTCCAAGGGATGCGCTCTTCTCCCGGCACTGCTTTCTTGGTGGTATGAGGTCCCCATGTCTCTCTGCTCACCTCTGTCTCCCACATCTCAAAAGAGATTGGCCTAAGACACCACCCAATCTTGTAGACCTCATCAATAGAACTGCCACTAATCCATCCCATTACATCAGAGTAATAGAGTTTACAACACATAAGGAAATCACATCAGATGACAAAATGGTAGACAATCATACAATATTGGGAATCATGACCTAGCCAAGCTGACAGATATTTTGGGGGGACACAATTCAATCCATGACAAGGTCTTTTGCAGCAGATTTGCCCAGTGAACCTCCATTCAACTCATCTGTGTTGTTGTTGTTAGCTACTGTCAAGTCAGCCCAGAACAAAACAATAGTCTGTCTTAGTCTGGAATCTCTGCTGAAACCTGTTCAGCATCATAGCAACACCCTCCACTGACAGACAGGTGGTGGCTGTGCATGAGGTGCACTGGCTGGGAACTGAGCCTAGGTCTCCCAGGTAGAAGGCAAGAATTCTACCACTGAACAACCTCTATCCCCACAGACTCCTCTATGACATATTTATAATAGATGGTGCCCGGCTACTGCTATTGACCATTCTGATCAGGAACACAGTAGATAGATCTTAATAGAATGGGAGCAAAATGTGGAACAGAACTCAGAAAGTCTGGACTTACTGGACTGGTTGAGACTGGAGAACTCCCCAAGACCATCACCCTGAGGTACTCTTTAAACCTTGAACCAAAACTATTCCATGAGGTCATCTTTTAGCTAAGTAACAGACTGGCTCATAAAGTAAACAGTATCATCTGTGACTAGTATGCTTCTTTTAAAAAAATCATCTGTATGGGACCCAACAGTCAACATTTACTCCAAAGCAAAGATGAGAAGTTAAGGGGGCAGGGAAACTAGATTACTAAAAATGGAAGAACCAGAACCTTAATAATGAGAAAGTTGACGCACCGTGAAAAATGTAACCAATGTCACTAAATAAATTGTGTAGAAATTGTTAAATGGGAACCTAATATGCTGTGTAAACTTTCATTGAAAACACAGTAAAATACTTTAATAAAAAATAATAATAAAATAGGTTTCTCATAGAGTTGTTGGGAAGATTAATTGCACTAATACAGGTAAAATGTTGAGCTCAGCCCCTGGCCTGTGACTCTCACTACATTTCACCTACCAGTGAACTAAGGATAATGATACTCCTAACGACAAAGTTCTGGGGAGGAGTCAGTGGGTCCAAGGCCTGGCCCATAGTCCCACCTCGTAAATGGGCTGAATCACATTGTTCTCAAACCTCACTTCACGGGGTCCACCAGGAGCACGGGGGACCTTGGGTTAGCCCTTGAACTCTAGTGCCCAAGAGCCTTGCTTTGGGAGTGAGAACCCCCATCTATCAAACACCAAGCACACAATGCCTGAAGTTCTTAGAAAGAAATTACTGACCCAGTTCCTTTAAGTAGCTGGATTTCCCCAATACGTTCAATATGTGGCCCCATTTTATAAAAGCATGTACTGCTTTCACTTTCTTGGGGCATGTCTACTGAACGAAAGTATTCTTCTCTGCTGGTTTCCTGCCTTCAGTGGATTTCCTGATCTAATATATCAGATAAGGGAACAAACACAGAATTTGGATGTCCTCAAATTTTCCTCAAGGCCCCAGGTGGGCAAACAGGCAGGCTAAGGCCCGTGGCCAGGCTTGCAGGGGGAAGGCACAAGAAGCTGCCAACAAGCTGCTGGACAGCACTGCCCCCAGGCCCTTCCTCCTGCACCCTTATCATCCTTTATGAGACATCCTGGAGGTGCCTTGCTCACCAGCGCCACCCAGTGGTAAGACAGAGAGCTGCAGAAGAAGGCCTGCCCTGAATCTGAATCTCTTCATTGCTTGAGTTTCTTGGCCACTGACTCCTAAAACTGGACATTAACTCATGACTCTCAGTCTCACCGTGACACCTACAAGCTCTCAGATTTGCTTAATGCCTGACCAGAGGGCAAGTCTCCAGGGCCCTGAGGGTGAGTCCCCAGGGCCCTGAGCCCATGGGACCCAACAACAGGCAAGTCTTTATTAATAGCATTTGTTGTTGTTGGGTGCAATCAAGTCGATCCTGATTCATAGTGACCCTATAGGACAGGGTAGAACTGCCCCATAGGGTTTCCAAGGCTGTAATCTTTATAGAAACAGATCACCAGGTCTTTCTCCTGTGGAGCCACTGGGTGGGTTTGAACCCCTCACCTAGCAGCCAAGTGCTTAACACTGCACCACCAAGGATCCTTTGTTAATAGCATTTAACCTGTTGCCGTCAAGTCATTCTGACTCATAGCGACCCTGTAGGACAGAGTAGAACTGCCCCATAGGGTATCCAAGGAGCGACTGGTAGATTCCAACTGCTGACCTTTTGGTTAGCAGCCTGAGCTCTTAACCACTGCGTGACCAGGGCTCCTCGTTAATAGCATAGCATCCTTTTTTCTGCTTAAAAAAGGGACTCATTCCATCTCTTGGGGTGTTATCGGATAGATTATTCTACTTCTATGAATTCTATGCAGCCATTCAAGCAATGTGGTGCATCTACAGATACTCTACCGGAAATACCCCCAAAACATCATAAGTGCAAAAACTGGATCATAGAACAAAACATATGCCTGAAACCAAGTTCTAAAATATTTTTAAGAGAGAGAGGAACATGTGTATGTAAAGGCACAAACAAAGGCCTGGACGGGTGCTCACCAAACTCTTATCACAATTACCTTTGGGACATGAAGGAAGAAGGGGAGGAAGGGGGATGCTAACACTTTCTGGGGTGATTTATAGGTGGAGTGAATCTTTTGCAACAAGAATGCATTCATAGATTACATGTGTAATTTTGGGAAAAAAATACACATTGATTGTACAAAATTTGGAAAGCACAAAAAACAAAGAGCAGTGAGATAAGTCTCTCAACGTTACAGCACTCAGAAGCTTCCAGAACACAGCAGGAGCACTGAGGAGGATCCCTTTGCCCTGCTTGAGGAAGACACGCAGGGTTCCAGGGGTGGGAGGTGTGCTACCCAAAGCTGCTGGTCCAGCCATTCACTTTGCTGCCCCAGCATCACCCACACCACTACCCTTCTCACCCTGAGTCACCCCCAGAGACACCTGCTGGTGCAGGGGGCCTCTGTAAAGCTTCTCCCCAGGGCCAGAATGTTCAGCCCCAACCCAAGAGGTCCTTTTCTTTGTTTGCTACAAAATAAACATCTCCAGTCCCCCTGGGCTACTGACAGTACAAATGTTTATGCCTCTGGAAAGAGAAAAAAGATGCTTGCAAGTTCTCCCCAGCAGATGGGTGCCAAGTCAGTAATTAACCCTCAACAGTTGGGGTGTCTGATCTTCTGCCAACGGATCTGCAGCAGGTTGGGGGTTGGCTGGTAGGGTTGTGTCGTAACTTTGCGTTTGATGGGCCTTCAAGGCCTTGTAGTGCTTTCTGTAAAGGACACCAGCTGCATCTTGAAAACTGAATTAGGCACTGGGGACCCACCCCCAGAATGCCCCCCACACCGCTGCACCCTGCTCCAGGCAAAGGGTTGTGGGCAGCCACAGCATTTGTCAAACCACTTGGGGGAGTTAATGCCCTGTGTGATGCTTGTGCACATAGAGTTGGGAAGAGCAAGGCCTGCTGAATGGCAGGGACTTAGTCATATTGATGGCAGGCATATATTAAATGCCTAAGGACCAGGCTCCCTGCTAAGTTCTATATACTGTGTATTATTTTATTTAATCCTTCCAGCAACCCCATAGGTAAAAAAGAAAAAAGTTGCCGTCGAGTCAATTCTGACTCATGGTGGCTCCATATGTTACAGAGGAGAACTCTCCATAGGGTTTTCTTGGCACAGTGGTTAAGCGCTTTGTTGCTAAACAAAAGGCTGGTGGTTCGAACTCACCAGCTGCTCCATGGGAGAAAGATTGCTCCATGGGAGAAAGATGTGGCGATGGGTTTTGGTTTTTAACCTTTACAGAAGCATTTCTCCAGGCCTTTCTTCCACAGCCCTGGGTGGGTTAGAACCAACAACCTTTAGGCTAGTAGTTGAGTGCAAACAGTTTTCGCCATCCAGGGACCTACCCTATAGGTTGTTGTTGTTAGGTGCCATCAAGTCAATTCCGATTCACAGAGATCCCACGTGACAGAGTAGAACTGTCCCATAGGGTTTCCTAGGCTGTAATCTTTACAGAAGGAGCCCTGGTGGGCAGTTCTACTCTGTCACATTGGGATGGTACCTAACTACAAACAACAACAATCTTTACGAAAGCAGATCTCCAGACTTTTCTTCACAGGCACTATTTGGTGGGTTCAAACCACCAACCTTTAGGCTAGTAGTCTAGCACAAACCATTTGCGTCACCGGGGACCTACCCCACAGGTAACTCATTGCCATCGAGTCAATTCCTACTCATAGCGACCCTACAGGACAGAGTAGAACTACCAATAGAGTTTCCAAAGCTGTAATCTTTACAGCCCCACGCATCTGTCAGTTTGTAGTACTGTGGTGGCTTGCATGTTGCTGTGATTCTGGAAGCTGTGCCATGAGTATTTCAAATACCAGCAGGGTCACCCATGGTGGGCTAGTTTCAGCGGAGCTTCCAGACTAAGATAGACTAGGAGAAAGGACATGGTGGTCTACTTCTGAAAAAATTGTCCAGTGAAAACCTTAAGAATAGCAGCAGAACATTGTCTGATATAGCCCCTCAGGTTGGAAGGCACTCAAAAGACTGGGGAAGAGCTGCCTCCTTAAAGTGGAGTCAACCTTAATGATGTGGATGGAGTCAAGCATTTGGGACCTTCATTTGCTAATGTGGCATGACTCAAAATAAGAAGACACAGCTGCAAACATCCATTAATAATTGGGTCATGGGATGTCCAAAGTATGAATCTAGGAAAATGGGAAGTCATCAAAAATGAAATGGAACGCATAAAGATCAATATCTTAGGCATCAGTGAGCCGAAATGGACTGACGATGGCCACTTTGAATCAGACAATCATATGGTCTACTCTGCCGGGAATGACAAATTGAAGAGAAATGACATCCCATTCATCATCAAAAAGAACATTTCAAGATCTACCCATACGCCTACAAGCAAGGCCAGTTAATACAATTATTATGCAAATTTATGCACCAACCACTAAGGCCAAACATGAAGAAACTGAAGATTTTTACCAACTTCTGCAGTCTGAAATTGATCGAACATACAATCAAGATGCATTGATAATTACTGGTGATTGGAATGCGAAAGCTGGAAACAAAGACAAGGATCGGTATTTGGAAAATACGGCCTTGGTGATAGAAATGAGACTGGAGATCACATGATGGAATTTTGCAAGACCAAAGACTTCTTCATTGCAAATACCTTTTTTCAACAACATAAACAGCGACTATACACGTGGACCTTGCCAGATAGAATACACAGGAATCAAATCGACTACATCTGTGGAAAGAGATGATGGAGAAGCTCAATATCATCCATCCAAACAAGGCCAGAGGCTGACTGCGGAACAGACCATCAATAGCTCATATGTAAATTTAAGTAGAAGCTGAATAAAATTAGAGCAAGTCCACAGGAGCCAAAATACGACCATGAGTATATCCCACCTGAATTTAGAGACCATCTCAAGAATAGATTTGATTCATTGAACACTAATGACTGAAGACCAGACGAGTTGTGGGATGACGTCAAGGACATTATACATGAAGAAAGCAAAAGGTCATTAAAGAAGCAGGAAAGAAAGAAAAGACCAAAATGGACATCAGGAGGGAATGAAACTTGCTCTTGATCGCAGAGTAGCTAAAGCAAAAGGAAGAAATGATGAAATGAAAAAGTTGAACAGAAGATTTCAAATAGTGGCTCAAAAAGGCAAAGTATTATAATGAAATGTGCAAAAACCTGGAGTTAGAAAACAAAAAGGCAATAACACGCTTGGTATTTCTCAAGTTGAAAAAACTGAAGAAAAAATTTAAGCCTCGAGGTGCAATATTGAAGGATTCTACAGGGAAATTGCTGAATGACACAGGAAGCATCAAAAGAAGATAGAAGGAATACACAGAGTCACTATACCAAAAAGAATTGGTCGATATTCAACCATTTCAGGAGGTAGCATATGATCAAGAGCCAATAATACTGAAAGAAATCCGACCTAAACTGAAGGAAATGACAAAAAAAAAAAAAAAAAGGATCCAGGAATTGATGGGATACCGAGATGTTTCAATATGGATGCCGCACTGGAGGTGCTCACTGGTCTATGTCAAGAAATTTGGAAGACAGCTTGCTGGCCAACAGACTGGAAGAGATCCATATTTGTGCCCATTACAAAGAAAGGTGATGCAACAGAATGTGGAAATTATCAAACAACATCATTAATATCACAGACAATAAAATTTTGCTGAAGAACATTCAAAAGCAGTTGCAGCAGTACACTGAAAGGGAACTGCCAGAAGTTCAAGCCAGATTCAGAAGAGGACGTGGAACCAGGGATATCATTGCTGATGTCAGGTGGATCCTGGCTGAAAGCAGAGAATACCAGAAAGATGTTTACCTGTGTTTTATTGACTATGCAAAGGCATTTGACTGTGTGGCTCATAACAAATTATGGATAACACTGCAAAGAATGGGAATTCTAGAACATTTAATTATGCTCTTGAGGAACCTGTACATAGATCAAGAGACAGTCGTTGGAACAGAACAAGGGGATACTGCGTGGTTTAAAGTCAGGAAGGGTGTGTGTCCAGGTTGTATCCTTTCACCGTGCTTATTCAATCTGTATACTGAGCAAATAATCCAAGCAGCTGGACTGTATGAAGAATTACTTGGCATCAGGATGAGAGGAAGAAGACTTATTAACAAACTGTGATATGCAGATGACACAACCTTGCTTGCAGAAAATGAAGAGGACTTGAACCACTTACTGATGAAGATCAAACACTACAGCCTTCAGTATGTTCACTTCAACATAAAGAAAACAAAAATCCTCACAACTGGACCAATAAGCAACATTATGATAAATGGAAAAAAGATTGAAGTTGTCAAGGATTTCATTTACTTGGATCTACAATCAACACCCATGGAAGCAGCAGTCAAGAAATTAAATGACGGATTGCATTGGGCAAATCTGCTGCAAAAGACCTCTTTAAAGTGTTAAAAGAGCAAAGATGTCAATTTGGGGAGTAAGATGCACTTGACCCAAGCCGTGTTGTTTTCAGTCGCCTTATATGCATGTGAAAGCTGGACAGTGAATAAGGAAGACCGAAGAATTGATGCCTTTGAATTATGGTGTTGACAAAGAATACCAAATATACCATGGACTGCCAGAAGAACAAAAAAAATCTGTCTTGAAAGAAGTATGGTCAGAATGCTCTTTAGAAGCGAGGATGGTGAGACTTTGTCTCACGTACTTTGGACATGTTATCAAGAGGGACCAGTCCCTGGAAAAGGACACCATGCTTAGTGAAATAGATGGTCAGCAAAAAAAGAAGACCCTCCATGAGAAGGATTGATACAGTGGCTGCAACAATGGGCTCAATTATAACATTATAACAATTGTGAGGATGGCACAGGACCAGGCGATGTTTTGTTCTGTTGTACTTGGGGTCGCTATGAGTCAGAACTGACTGGACGGCACCTAACAACAGCAATCTTCATGGAAGCCAACTGTGACATCTTTCTCCCGAGGAGCAGCAGCTGGTGGGTTCGAACCACCGACCTTTAGGTTAGCAGCCAAGAAGTCTGCCGTTGCCGTTTTCATGCAGAAAGTAGCCCTTGCCCAAGATCATTGAGCTGGTAAGTGGAGGCAAAGCTGGGACCTTACCCAGGGTTTTCTTTACAACTTCAAAGCCACACCCGCCCATCCTGTGCATTTGTGTCCACAAACCACTTCCACACAGTCATCATCTTTCAGGCTTCTAGAAACAACACACAGCTTCAGGGGGCTGACCTGTGGGAACTTCGTGCAAAGATCACAGTCATGTCTTTCCTTGGAGTGAGTGAGAGGGGCAGCTGTTAGTGGCCACCAGGACCAGAATCCTCCTTTATCTTTCCTATGGGGAAGCTGAGGCCTCACCTCATCTAAGGTCCCACCATGGTGGGGCAGTGGGAGACCTGGGTTTGATTCCCAGCCAATGCACCTTATGCACAGCCACCACCATAGTGGAGACTTGCTTGTTGCTTTGATGCTGAACAGGTTTCAGCAGAGCTTCCAGATTTAGACAGACTAGGAAGAAAGGCCCCGTGATCTACCTCTGAAAATCAGCCAGTGAAAACCCTATGGATCACAACAGTCCAATCCCCAACACCGATCATGGGGATAGCGCAGGACCTTCTTGATCAGTGTCTTCCATGACCACAGGGAGCACCCTGAAAAACTGAGCCAGTGGCAAGAACTAGGCTGAGAAAAAGGAGAGAAAGCCGATCTTCCCAGTGAGTTCACTGGTTCCTCAGTCTGGGCAGCCAGAGGGCGGAGGGCAGTTCCTAAGGGTATTTCTTTCTCATGCAAACCTTACCATGGATGTTCATTAGGCAGCTGGGCTCTAGCCTGCATCCATCTTGTAGGTCCACCATCTTGTGGCTTCAAGGCACCCTTGTGTCACAAGCAGACCAGGGGAAGAGAGTGTGGGCAGAGGATCTCTGGGAGATTTTAGGGGCAAGCCTAAGAGAGATGTATTTCCTGTCCTCCCACATTCCATTACTGGAGCCCTGGTGGCACAGTGGTTTAAGAGCTTGGCTGCTAACCAAAAGGTTGGCAGTTTGAATCCACCAGCTGCTCCTTGGAAACCCTATGGGGCAGTTCTACTCTGTCCTATAGGGTCGCTATGAGTTGGAATTGACTGGACAGCAATGGGTTCACATTCCATTGCCCAGAACAGGTCACATGATGCCACCTAGCTACAAGGGACACTGGGAAATGTAGTCTTCCTGTGGGTGGGGCGATGTGGGGCCTGAAATTGGTGAATACATGCCATTGTCTCTGCCACACTATTCAAAAGTTCACAGGCAAGTACGGGTCTGGAATGCATGTTGCTCAGTGGGAGAAGCAACAGATAATGAGGGTGGAGGAGTGGGCTGGGCCAGTGTGAGAGTCACTGGGTGAAAAGACGGAAGGGCGTCCTGACTTGCGATCAAGCCTCACTGTGCCATCTTTTGACATCACTCCAGCCACAGCAGGAGAACAAGATAAAGCCAGAGCGAGAAGCAGAGCCCTCAGATGAATGTCGAGGGAAACTCAATAGGCACAAAGATGCCAAGTGGCAGCCAAGACAGCTGGGAGTGCTGGTTGGCTCCTCCAGAAAAGAAGAGGATGCAGAGAGCTGGGAAAAGGAAACAAAGAACAGAGGAGAGAAAGCAAACACTTGGGGAATTCTGAGAAAACGGGGTCTGGTGGCCAGAAACGTCTTCGGTACCAGTAGGGCCAGCTTCATGGGCGCCCGACCCCTGCAGCCACACATGGCCTCGCAATCAGAACAGCCCACACTCAGAGAACCTTGTGCTTGATTTATTGCTCTGCTGTTGCCATCTTGAAATTCTTAATAATATTCAAATAAGGGGATCCGCATTTTCATTTTGCACTCAGCCCTACAAATTATGTAGCCAGCCCTGAGTCTAGAGATACCGGTATTGGTTCTGGATGACCCTGCTTCCATGGTCCCTGAGGCTGACGGGGGAATTTTCCAGCCTGATGGAACGGCAAGCAGGAAATGGGTCTGGAGGGAGACAGACTGGGTGGTCAGCTCAGGAGTGGTCTGCTCCTTAACATTCTCAGGTGTAAACATTTAGGAGAGACTAGCTTCAGCCTCCACTTGCTCAGGGAGCAAGATTGGTGGGAAACAGGTGCTTTACTGGTGAGAGATTTTTCAAAAACAGATGATGAGCTATGAAAGGGGTATGGTATTGAGGATGGCAGGTGAATGAGTAAATGAAGTCTAGGAGTCAAATGGGAAAATGGGACATCAGATTCAAGTAGGGGGATTAGACAAGAAGACAATGAGGCTCCCCTAACCTTCTTCTTGTTGTTGTTAAGTGCCCTTGAGTCGGCCCCCAACTCATGGGGACCCCATGCACAATGGTATGAAACGCTGCCCTACCCTTTGCCATCCCCATGATCAGTTGCAGATCGGATCATTGTGATCCATAGAGTTGAGTTTTCATTGGCTGACTTTCTGAAGTATATCACCAGTCCTTTCTTCCTCATCCGTCTTAGTCTGAAAGCTCTGCTAAAACCTATTCAGCATCATAGCAACATACAAGCTTCCACTGACAGGCATGTGGTGGGTGAACATGAGATGCATTGGCTGGGAATCGAACCTGAGTCTCCTGCATGGAAGGCAAGAATTCTACCACAGAACCACCACTGTCCCCATCCCCCTAACGTTGGGAGTCTCTAATTTTAAGTACAAAGAAACATCCAAAGAGGCCTATACTTTAAAAAAAAAAAAAAAAGTCTTAATGTTGGAGACATTACAAAGGCAGGAAGTAGATCAATGTGTCCAAAGAGGAAATGACTGGTAGACTGTGGTGTGGGATCCTTTCCAAGTCTAAGACAGATTCAGACACATCTGGCAAACTGATAGGACCAGCCCTGCATTGCATTGGCTGGAATAGGCAACAGCCTAAGGAAGAAGGAACCTGGTACAATGAGCTTGATCTAGTAAGAAAGCCTGATTCCAGAGAAGAGGAGTGATTGATAACAGTGTCTTGTCATTTGTTAAGCACTTACTATGTGCCGGGGCCCTGGTGGTGCAGTGATTAAGAGCTTGGCTGCTAACCAAGAGACTGGTAGTTCGAATCCACCAGCCATTCCTTGGAAACCCTATGGGACAGTTCTACTTTGCCCTATAGGGTTGCTATGAGTTGGAATCAACTTGATGGCAACAAGTTTGGTTTTGGTTTTTAGTGTGTGTCAGGCACTGTGCTACACATGTATTAGTTATCTACTGCTGTGCAACAAACTACTCCTACATTTAGCAGCTTAAAACAATAAATATCAGTGGAGTGGTTTTGGCTCAGGGTCTCTCATGAGGTTGCAGTCAAGGTGTTGGCTGGGGCTGCAGTCTCATCTGAAGGCTTGAGTGGGGATGGAGGGCCCACTTCCAAGATGGCTCCCTCAAGTAGCTAGCAAGTTGGTACCAGCTGTTGGCAGGAGACCTCAGTTCCTCACCACTTGAACTTCTCCCTAGGACTGCTTGAGCATTCTCAAGACACAACCGCTGGCTTTCCCCAGAGCAAGTGATCAAAGACAGAGTAAAGTAGAAGCTACATGGTCTTTTTATTAAAAAAAATAATAATAATATCGAGCTTTTGGTGAAGGTTCACACAGCACTTTAGGTTCCCATTCAACAATTTCAACACAAATTTCTCAGCGACATTGGGTACATTCTTCATGATGCATGAACATTCTCATTATTTCCATCTGGTTGTTCCAGTTCCATTAATCTAGTTTCCCTGCCCCTTACATTTTCATCTTTGTTGTAAGTAATTGTTGACGTTTGGTCTCATATAGGTGATTTTTTAAAGAAGCACAATACTTATGGGTGATATTCATTACTTTTGAGCCAATCTGTTATTTACTGCAAGGTGACCTCAGGGGTTAGTTTCAATTCAAAGAAGCCACATTGTCTTTTATGATACTTTGTTATTTCCACAATATCCTATTGGTACACAAGTTGACCCTATTTAGTGTGGGAGGTGACTGTATGGGGGCATGAATACCGGGAGATGGGGGATCATTGGCAACCATTTTGGAGACTGGCTACCATAGCTTATTACTTCCATTAGCTCATCTAATCATCACAACAACCCTAGGAGGGATGGTAATAATATTATCCCCTATTCAGAAGAGGGAACTCTGCTCAAGATCAAACAACTAAGTAGCAGAGCTGGGATTTGAACCCAGCTGTCCTGCCTTGAGTCAGAATCAACTGAATAGCAACTGGTTTGGTTTTTGGTTTTGGTCCTTCGGATACATCTGAGTTCTATGGCGAGCAGGGGTGATGTCAGCAAGGACTGGCAGATGTTCACAAAGCTCCATTAGACACTGGGCTCGAGTAGCAACACTTTGTGTTTCAGTCCTTTGGTGCTGCCCCAAGGGGGAGAGGCATCTTCTCTCTCGAAGCCCTGGGGAGCTTTGGCACTGGGAGGACAGAGTAGGGGATAGAGAAGGGTGCTGCCTCTCTCCAGTCCTTCCTAACATCTCCCCAAGAGGAAGACTGCGACTCAGAGTGGGTCAGATTCCAGGGCAGGGACTGGGCCCAGTTTAGTAGCGGCAGGGTCACTGTTAGAAGAGCCTTCACCCATCATGCATGCTCACACATCACACACATACACACACATCACACACACACACACCACACATCACACATGCACACATCACATATGCACACATGCACACATCACACATGTGCAAGCACCACACACATGCACACATGCATGCATACACACCACACACATGCAGCCCACACAGCCCACACATATGTGCACACACACATGCACACATCACACATGTGCACACCACACATACAGACACCACATATCACACACACGCACACCACACACGCACACATCTCACATCACACATGCACGCATACCACACGTGCACACCACACATCACACGCATTTGCAAACACCACACACGTGCACACATGCATGCACACACACCACACACCCAGCACACATGCAACACACACATGCACACACCACACATGTGTGCACACACATATACACAAACACCACACACACCACAAACACACCACATCCACACCACACACGTGCACACTTTCTGTTCTCCTCTTAAGCTCTCTGCCTCCAAGTAACCAGATGGCTCATTTTTCTCAACAAATATTTATTGAGCATGTGCTGTGTGTCTGGCACGATGCTGGGTACAAGGGTTACAGTGGTGTAGCTAACAGACTCATCCTTGCTCTCATGGAGCCATGGTTGCACACCCTGAGAGAGGGCTGGCCTTTCTGTGTCACCTGTCCTCCTCTCACGTATGCCACAGCTCACCCATCCCCTCTGAATGAGCGTTTGGTGCAGGCATGGGGCAGGGCCCCACGGAGCCCCAGAGCTTAAGCCTTGGGCTCGGCCCAGTTTACCAGAGTTCCGCTTGAAGAAGTCAGCCATCATCCTAGTGAATGACAACATGTACTTTAGAGCCTGGCAAACATGTAGATAACCATCCTCTCTTGATTGTTTCGTCACAATGAGATGGAGCTTTCAGGAAATCAATGATCTTGTCTAAGGGTTCTTACCGTTTTTCCTTCCCTTCATGAGACAGTGCTGAGTGGCTTTCAGGTATGACTTTTTCTGCTTCCCTTCTTCTGCTCGCCGTGGCACTTCTCTAAATTCCAGGCAAAGAGAAGTTTGTAGAGATGCAACACACCTGGTCGCGAGCAACCACAGAGGGTTCTGTCTGCAAAGCACTGCTGGGTGGCAGCTTCACAGGGCAGCGGGGCCCCTTATTGTCTCTCCTGGGATGGAAACGGTGAGCTTGGCCAGCTGCTCCCAACTGTCTCACTCACTGGAGGCAGGTCCAAGAATGACAGCAGGCACAACTTCCTTACCTTGTCTGGGACTCTCGGAGGTGAGGCCCGTTTTGTTCTCTCATGGAAACGGCACACGGCAAACAATCATGTACCCCACGTGGGCCAGAGTGACTTCACACAGGAATTCAGCAACATCTTAGGCTCTCGCCTGAGGAACCTGGTTGGCCCAAGCAGTTTGGATCAGCTTCGAACCCAAAGGTTGGCAGTTTGAACCCACACAGCGGTGCCACAGAAGAAAGGCCTGGTGAGCTGCTTCCCTAAAGATTACAACCAAGAAAACCCTATGGGGCAGTTCTACTCTATAACACATGGGGTCGCCATCCATTGGAATCAACTTATTGGCCACAGGTTTGCTTTTTTTGTGTGTGCTCTCACCCCAGTCGCAATATGTATTATCATCTGGAAAAGCACGGAAAGCCTTGTGTGGCTTGCTCAGGATCAAAGGTTACAGTCCCTTAATTCCAAAAGGAGATTTGTCACCAGGCGATGTCAAAGGGCCCCAGGCCCAGGCTCTTCTGAGAGTCTCCCATAGACGGGGTGTTTTCATTTCCTGTTTGTCATGTCCTTGTGCATAGATCTCCCTGGGGGACCTCAGAGGAAGCAGAATTTGGGCATTCCTGGGACCCCTAGTACTGCAGTCCCATGGCCACTTCAACCACAGGCCTTCGGCACCAGTGAGCAGTGTGGCACTCAGCAGGAGCAACAGAAGGTAAGGATGGGGGACAGATGCCAGGGGAGCATGCACCTGGTGGGAGGGGCTCAGGGGTGGGGTGCAGGTGAGAGAGCCCACATTGAGACTTTGGGGAAGGTTGGCCACCCTGTCTATACACCAGGCCTACCTAGGGTACCTATGCCATATATGCCTGCCTAAACAACAGGCCCACATCACTTAAAATTTAAACCACAATCCAGAAAATCTGCCCACAGACTGCCCACAAAGATGAAGGTTCACCCTCCCCCTCCTGGGCAGGTGGTCCTCTACTTCTTCTAGTGACATCTCTGGGCAGTAAGTTAGTACCTCAAGAGGCAGCCACACCTCCACTGGACAGGTATGCTTCTCCTCTATTCTGCCCCTGGATGCATGTTGGCCCAGAAACCTGGGCCTTGTCGTTGACCACTCTCTCAATCCCACCCCCTTCTCTTGACACCCCTCCACCCCCGCCCAAGCCAAGCCACAGCTGTCTCTTGCTGCATGGCTGCAGCACACCATCCACATCTCCCTGCCATTCTTGCCCCGACCCTCCACCAAGACTACCTTCCTCAACCCTGTTCTGACCTACAACCCCTTCCATTGCCCTGACACTCTTACAGGAAATGGACTCTCCATGATCTGGCCTCAACTGAGCTCTCCAGCCTCATTAATAATAATAACTATTATTATGTAGTTCGTGGTGGTAGTTGCCAACAAATCAGCTCCAACTCATAGCAATCCCACGTACAACAGAACACAACATCGCCTGGTCTTCAATCAATCACCATCTTCACAATCTTTGTTGGTGTGCTCGAGTCCATTGTTGTAGCCACTGTGTATTTTGAGTGTCTTCCAGCCTAGGGAGCTCATCTTCTACCACTGTATTGGACAATCTTCTGCTGTAATCACTAAGGAACTCTAAAGAATGCTAGACAGCCACCAGAAGCTGGGAGAGGCTAAGAACAGATTCTTCCCTAGTGCCTCCAGAGGGAGAGCAACCCTGCTGACACCTTAATTAGAATGGCTAAAGTTCAAATGACTGGCCATCCCAAGTGTTGACAAGGATGAGGAGCAACTGAAGCTCTCCTAGGCTATTTTACAACCACTTTGGAAAAACAATGAGCCCTGGTGGCTCAGATGTGAAAGTGCTTGGCTGATAACCGTAAGGCTGGCATTTTAAACCCACCAGCCGCTCCTTGGGAGAAAGATGTGGCAACCTGCTTCTGTAAAGAATTACAGCCTTGGAAACCTTATGGAGCAGTTCTACTCTGTTGTATAGGCTCGCTATGAGTCAGAATCAACTTAATGGCAGTGGGTTTGGATTTTGGGGGTTGGAAAAAGTTCAGCAGTTTTTTAAAAAGTTACACATACATCTACCCTGTGACCCAGCAATTCCACTTCTGTGTCTCTACCCAAGACAAAGGAAGTTATGTCAACACCAAAACTTGCATGCAAATGTTCATAGAAGTTTTATTCATAATAGCTCCAAACTGGAAACAACCCAAATGTCCTTCAATGGATAAACAAATTGTGGTATATACATACAATGGAATATACTCAGAAATAAAAAGAAATGAACTATTTATATACACCCCCATGTAATCAATATCCTAGGCATTAGTGAGCTGAAATGGACTGGTATTGGCCATTTTGAATCAGACAATTACGTGGTCTGCTATGCTAGGAATGACAAATTGAAGAGGAATGATGTCACATTCATCATCAAAAAGAACATTTCAAGATCTATCCTGAAGTGCAATGCTGTCAGTGATAGGATAATATTCATACACTGTGATCATTAAGGTTATGTGTCAACTTGGCTGGGCTATGGTTCTCAGTGGTTTCACAGTTATGATGTAGTTTGGCAGTCATATGATTAAGTGATCACTTCCATGATGAGTTTTGATATAATGTGATCACCTCCATGATGGGATCTGCTGTGAGTAAGCCAGTCAGTTGAAAGGGTGTTTCCTTGGGGGTGTGGCTTGCATCGAATATAAGTGGATTTTCTGGCAAGGTTCACAGGCTTTTTCTTGCTAGGGATCCTGCAGCTGGCTCCTGTTCATCTGACCTCTGGTTCCTGGGACTTGATCTAGCAGCTTACGTGTCATCTTGCCTGCTGATCTTGGGCTTCATTGGTTTTCACAGCCTGTGAGCCAGAGCCCTGCTGTCTGCCCTGTCAATCTTGGGTTCACCACCCCTGTAGCTACATGAATCAGGAGAAGCCTCTAGCCTGACCCACGAACTTGGGACGTTCCAGCCTCTACAACTGTGTGAGCCATTTCCTTGGTATAAATCTCTCTATATAAGTATTCTTCCCCATGTGTCTGTCAGTTTGTCATACTGTGAGGGCTTTCATGTTGCTGTGATGCTGGAAACTGTGCCACCAGTATTCAAATACCAACAGGGTCACCCATGGTGGACAGGTTTCAGAAGAGCTTTCAGACTAAGACAGACTAGAAGAAGGACCCAGTGGTTTACTTCTGAAAAGAATTAGCCAGTGAAAATCTTATGAATAGCAGTGAAACCTTGTCTGATATAGTGCTGGAAGATGAGCCCCCTCGTGATGGAAGGAACTCAAAATACAACTGAAGAAGAGCTGCCTCCTCAAAGTAGAGTCGACCTTAATGACGTGGATGGAGTCTAGCTTTCAGGACCTTCATTTGCTGATGTGGCATGACTCAAAATAAGAAGAAACCACTGCAAACATCCATTAATAATCAGAACATGGAATGTACAAAGTAAGAATTTAGGAAAATTGGAAATCATCAGAAATGAAATGGAACTCATAGACATCGGTATCCTAGGCATTAGTGACCTGAAATGGTATTGGACGTTTTGCATTGGGCAATCATATGGTCTGCTATGTCGGGAATGACAACTTGAAGAGGAATGGCATTGCATTCATCATCAAAAAGAACATTTCAAGATCTTGAAGTACAACACTGTCAATGATAGGATAATAGCCATATGCCTACAAGGAAGACTAGTTAATATGACTATTATTCAAATTTATGCACCAACCACTAAGGCCAAACATGAAGAAATTGAAGATTTTTACCAACTTCTGCAGTCTGAAATTGATCAAACATACAATCAGGATGCATTGATAATTACTAGTGATTGGAACGCAAAAGTTAGAAACAAAGAAGAAGAATCAGTACTTGGAAAATATGGCCTTGGTGATAGAAACAATGCCGGAGATCACATGACAGAATTTTGCAAGACCAACGACTTCTTCATTGCAAATACCTTTTTTCAACAACATAAACAGCGACTATGCACATGGACCTTGCCAGATGGAATACACAGGAATCAAATCGACTACACTTGTGGAAAGAGATGATGGAAAAGTTCAATACCATCAGTCAGAACAAGGCCGGGGCTGACTGCAGAACAGACCATCAACTGCTCGTATGCAAGTTCTAGTGGAAGCTGAAGAAAATTAGAACAAGTCCACAGGAGCTAAAATACAACCTTAAGTATATTCCACCTGAATTTGGAGATCTTCTCAAGAATAGATTTGACACATTGAACACTAATGACCAAAGACCAGATGAGTTGTGGAATGACATCAAGGACATCATACATGAAGAAAGCAAGAGGTCATTAAAAGGACAGAAAAGCAGAAGAAACTCTAAAACTTGCTCTTGAACATTGAGTGGCTAAAGCAAAAGGAAGAAATGATGAAGTAAAAGAGCTAAACAAAAGATTTCAAAGGGCGGCTCAAGAAGACAAAGTAAAGTATTATAACGACATGTGCAAAGACCTGGAGTTAGAAAACCAAAAGGGAAGAACACACTCAGCATTTCTGAAGCTGAAAGAACTGAAGAAAAAATTCAAGCCTCGAGTTGCAGTAGTGAAGGATTCTATGGGGAAAATAGTAAACGACGCAGGAAGTATCAAAAGAAGTTGGAAAGAATACACAGAGTCACTGTACCAAAAAGAATTGGTCAATGTTGAACCATTTCAGAAGGTAGCATATGACCAGGAACTGATGGTACTGAAGGAAGAAGTCCAAGCTGCATTGAAGGCATTGGTGAAAAACAAGGCTCTAGCAATTGAAAGAATACCAATTGAGATGTTTCAACAAATGAATCCATCACTGGAGGTGCTTACTCCTCTATGATAAGAAATTTGGAAGACAGCTACTTGGCCAACTGACTGGAAGAGATCCATATGTGTGCCTATTCCCAAGAAAGGTGATCCAACCGAATGCAGAAATTATCAAGCAATATCATTACTATCACACACAAGTAAAATTTTGCTGAAGATCATTCAAAAGCAGCTGCAGCAGTATATCGACAGGGAACTGCCAGAAATTCAAGCTGGATTTGGAAGAGGGATATCATTGCCTATGTCAGATGAATCCTGGCTGAAAGCAGAGAATGCCAGAAAGCTGTCTACCTGTGTTTTACTGACTATGCAAAGGCATTTGACTGTGTGGATCACAACAAATTATGGATAACAGCCAAAGAATGAGAATTCCAGAACACTTAATTGTGCTCATGAGGAACCTGTACACAGATCAAGAGACAGTTGTTTGAACAGAACAAAGGAATACCGGTTGATTTAAAGTCAGAAAAGGTGTGTGTCAGGGTTGTATCCTTTCACCATACTTATTCAGTCTGTATGCTGAGCAAATAATCTGAGAAGCTGGACTATATGAAGAAGAATGGGGCATCAGGATTGGAGGAAGACTCATTAACAACCTGCAATATGCAGATGACACAACCTTGCTTGCTGAAAGTGAAGAGGACTCGTAGCATTTACTGATGAAGATCAAAGACCTCAGCCTTCAGTATGGATTACACCCCAACATAAAGAAAACCAAAATCCTTACAACTGGAACAATAAGCAACATCATGATAAACAGAGAAAAGATTGAAGTTGTTAACGATTTCATTTACTTGTATTCACAATCAACACCCATGGAAGCAGCAGTCAAGAAATCAAATGATGTATTGCATTGGGCAAATGTGCTGCAAAAGACATCCTTAAAGTGTTGAAAAGCAAAGATGTCACCTTGAAGACTAAGGTGCGCCTGACCCAAGCCATGGTGTTTTCAATTGCATCATATGCATGTGAAAGTTGGACAATGAATAAGGAAGACCGAAAAAGAATTGACACCTTTGAATTATGGTGTTGGCAAAGAATATTGAATATACCATGGACTGCCAAAAGAACAAACAAATCTGTCCTGCAAGAAGTACAACCAGAATGCTCCTTAGAAGGAAGGATGGTGAGACTGTGTCTCACATACTTTCGACATGTTATCAGGAGGGATTAGACCCTAGAGAAGGACATCATGCTTGGTAAAGTGGAGGGTCAGCAAAAAAGAGGAAGACCCTCAACGAGAGAGATTACACAGTGTCTGCAACAATGGGCTCAAACATAATAACGACTGTGAGGATGGCACAGGACTGGGCAGTGTTTCATTCTGTTGTACACAGGGTCTCTATGAGTTGGAACCGACTCGATGGCACCTAACAACAACAACACTGATATACACAGTAACACGGATGCATCTTAAAAGGTTACGTTGAGTGAAAGAAGTCAGACCAAAAGAGAGTACATAAGCTATGAGTCCATTTACATAAAATCCTAGAAAATGCAGACTCATCTATAGTAACAGAAAGCAGATCAGTGATTGCCTGGGGAGGGGGATGGGCCAGAACGGAGGGAATACAGAGGGGCATAAGGAAAGTTTGGGGGGTGATTAAATATGTTCACTATCTTGATTGTGTACGGTCAAGGTTTCTGAGGTGTGTGTTGTTGTTGTTAGGTGCTGTTGAGTTGGCCCCAACTCATGGTGACTTCATGCACAATGGAGCAAAAGTCTGCCTGGCCCTGCACCATTCTCATTATCATTGAACATCAGACTGTTGTGATTCATATGGTTTTCACTGGCTGATTTTCAGAAGAAGATCACTGGGCTTTCTTCCTAGTCCATCTGAGTCTAGAAGCTCCACTGAAACCTGTTCAGCATCATAGTAACGTGCAAACCACCACTGACAGACAGGTAGTGGCTTCACATGAGATGCATTGGCCAGGAATCAAATCGGGTCTCCTGGATGGAAAATGAGAATTCCACCACTGACCCACCATTGCCCCCTCCCGGGTGTATACATATGTCAAAACTTATCGAATTGTATACTGGAAGTATGTGCAGTTTATTGTATGTGAATTATACCTCATTAAAGCTGTTTAAAATACACTGAAGAAAACATTCTTTGATGGTTGCGAGGGTAGGGAGGGAGGGTGAGGGTTATTCACTAACTAGAGAGTAGACAAGAATTATCTTAGGTGAAGGGAAGGACAGCATGTGCTGCACAGGAAGTCAGCACAACTGGACTAAACCAAAGCTAAGAAGTTTCCTGAATACAATCAAACACTTCGAGGGACAGAGTAGCTGAGGTGGGGGCCTGGGGACCATACTTTCAGGGGACATCTAGGTCAATTGGCATAACAAAGTTTATTAAGAAAATGTTCTGCATCCTACTTTGGTGAATGGCATCTGGGGTGTTAAAAGCTTGCAAGCAGCCATCTAAGATGCATCATTTGGTCCCAGCCACTTGGAGTAAAGGCGAATGAAGAACACCAAAGACACAAGGGAAGTATTAGCCCAAGAGACATAAAGGGCCACATAAACCAGAGACTTCATCAGCCTGAGACCAGAAGAACTAGTTGGTGCCCAGCTACCACCAATGACCACCCTGACAGGGAACAAAACAGAGAGTCCCTGATGGAGCAGGAGAAAGATGGGGTGCAGAACTCAAATTCTAGTAAAAAGACCAGACTTAATGGTGTGACAGAGACTGGAGGAACCCCAGAAAGGATGGCCCCTGGACTTTCTATCAGCCCAGAACTAAAACAATTTCCGAGGCCAACTCTTCAGACAAAGATTGAACTGGACTGGGGATATAAAATGATAGTGAAGAGTGTGCCTCTTAGCTCAAGTAGATACATGAGACTAAACGGGCAGCTTCTGTCCGGAGGTGAGATGAGAAGACAGAGAGGGTTAGGAGCTGGTTGAATGGACATGGGAAATCAGGGGTGGAAAGGAGGCATGTGCTGTCACAGTATGGGGAAAGCAATTGGGGTCACATAACAATGTATGTATAAATTTTTATATAAGAGACTAACTTGAAATGTAAACTTCCACTTAAACTACATACAACAATAAACCAAAGGAAAAAAAAGTTGTTTAAAATAAAATGATATGATATAAATTGAAAAATAAAGTGGCAATGGGGCTGGAGGTTGGAGGTCTTCTTGATTGTCTTAAAACAGAAGTCAGGATGCAAAGCCAGGCATCTGACCCCTCGCCTATGTCATTAACCTTTTCTTTCCTGCCTCCTAGTCTGTACCGATAATGGTCCTTTTCTGGCCCTAACAGCAGCTCAGATTCCCCTGGGCATAGCACAGTGCCTGACATGGATATGCCCTCCAAAACTGCTTCACCTTCTTCTTACTATGATGATGATGATGATAATGGCTTTTCTTTTCTTGTCCCACGTGTGCCTTCATCACTGTAAGCTCCTTGAGAACAGCTCCTAGCCCTGTAACTGTATATTCCTGCCACAGGACCTTTGCACAAGCGGCTCCACAAGGAACACCAGTCCCCTTACTCTTCATTGGTTAATTCCCCTCATCCTTCAGGTTTTACATTACAAAGATTTTCTTTGACCAGTACCCCCCTCCCAAGCCCTGAAATCTAAATTAAGTCCTTCTATTATTCTCTTTGGAGCCCTGGTGGAGCAGTGGTTAAGAGCTCAGCTGCTAACAAAAAGGTTGGCAGTTTCAATCTACCAGCTGCTCCTTGGAAACCCTGTGGAGTAGTTCTACTCTGTCCTGTAGGGTTGCTATGAGTTGGAATCAACTCAATGGCAATGGATTATTATTCTCTTTGCTTCATTCCTTCACATCACTTTCATATCATGAAGCAAAATTACACTGGTATGATATGATTTGATATGCTAAGGAGCCCTGGTGGCACAATAGTTAAGCGCTTGGTTGCTAACCAAAAGGTTGGTGGTTTGAACCACGCCCCCGCCCCAGCAGCTCCATGAGAGAAAGATCTGACAATCTGCTCCCAGAAAGATTACAGCCTAGAAAAACCTATGGGGTTCAATATAGTTAAGGGCATATGTGCAAAGCCAACAGCTAACATCCTAAATGGAGAAAGACAGAGTATTCCCCCTGAGAACAGGAACAAGACAAGGATGCCCACTATCACCTTTATTCTGTATCATACTAGAAGTTCTAGCCAGAGCAATAAGGCAAGAAAGGGAAATAAAGGGCATCCAAATTAGAAAAGAAGAAGCAAAATTACCTCTATTCACAGATGACATGATCCTATACACAGAAAATCCCAGAGATTTCACAAGAAAGCTACTGGATCTAATAGGAGGATTCATCAAAGTGGCAGGGTACAAGATTAACACACAAAAATCAGTTAGGTCCCTTTACACTAACAAGGATAATTCTGAAAAGGAAATCAAGAAATCAATACTATTTACGATAGCCCCCAAAAGGGTAAAATACCTAGGAATAAACCTAACAGGGATGTAAAAATACAATGAAAACTACAAAACACTACTGCAAGAAAGTAAAAGAGACCTTCATAAATGGAAAAACATTCCACACTCATGGATTGAAAGACTTAACATTGTGAAAATGTCGATAGTATCCAAAGTGATCTGTAGATACAATGCAACCCCAATCCAAATTCCAGGAACATTCTTTACTGAAATGGAAAAACATATTACCAACTTCATATGAAAGGAAAGAGGCCCCGAATAGCCAAAGCAATACTGAAGGAGAACAAAGTAGGAGGCCTCATGTCGCCCGATCTCAAAACACACTGTACAGCCACAGTAATCAAAACAGTCTGGAAATGGTTCAATGACAAACACATAGAACAATGGAATAGAATTGAGAATTCAGAAGTAAATCCATCCATCTATGGGCAGCTAATCTTCGACAAGGAGTCCAAGTCCATTTGATGGGAAAGAAAGTCTCCTTAACAAACAGTGCTGGCAAAACTGGATATCCATTTGCATAAAAATGAAACAAGACCCATATCTAACACGATACACAAAAACTAACTCAAAATGGATCAAAGACCTAAATGTTAAAGCTAAAGCTATAAAGTTCCTGGAATATAACATAGGGACAAAACTATGGCCCCTAATTATTTTCAGTTATAGATTACCAAACACAACTACAAGTGCATGAGCAATAGAAGACAAACTAGATAAATGGGACCTACTAAAAATTAAATACTTACACTCATCAACAAACTTTATCAAAAGAGTAAAAAGAGAACCTACAGATTGGGAAAAAAATATTTGGGAATGATATATCAAGTAATGATATATCACTAAAATACATGGAAAACTTAAACAACTCAACAACAACAAGACAAAAAATCCAATTAAAAAATGGGCAAAGGACGTGAACAGACACTTATCAGTTGCAAAAGAGGATATTCAAGCGGCCAACAAACACATGAAAAGATGTTCATGATCATTAGCCATCAGAGAGATACAAATCAAAACTACAGTGAAATACCATTCTAACTCTGGCAAAAATGGCACTGATGCAAAAAACAGAAAACAACAAATGCTGGTGAGGTTGTGGGGAGATTGGAACACTTATCCACTGCTGGTGGGATTGTTAAATGGTACAACCACTATGGAAAACAGTATGGTGCTTCTTCAAAAAGCTAGAAATACCCTGTGATTCAGCAATCCCACTCCTAGATGCATACCCTAGAGATCTAACAGCAGAGACATGAATAGACATATGCACACCTATGTTCAAAAACAAATACATAGATTTTTCTTTTTAATAATTTTTTTATTGTGCTTTAGGCGAAAGTTTACATAGCAAATTAGTTTCTCATTAAACAATTAATACACATATTGTTTTGTGACATTGCTAGGACATATACAATTTGGCAACAACAGCAGTAACAACCAAAAAACGTGTGTGGTTACATAGATAGATATTTATGCACATATGGACATAGGAAGGTATGTATGTGTATATATGTGAGCATATAGGGGTGTATTGGTAGGCATATCTATATACATGTTTATGAGTGCTGCACATATAATAAAACACACAGGGGGTACAGTCACGGATACCTCCCAGACATATCCAAACACCTCTTGGGATTGGTTTACTGGATTTGAAGGCTAAGGACCATAGTCTCATGTGACATCTTGGTCAATTGACACTACATAGTCTATAAAGTTTATATTCTACATCCTAGTTTGGTAAGTAGCATCTGGGGTCTTAAAAGCTTGCAAGGCACCATCTAAGATACAGCTATTGGTCTCTACTCATCTGGAGCAAAAAAGAAAGAAGGAAACCAAAGACTTAAAGAAGAAATCAGTCTACAGGACCAATTGCCTACACGAACCACAGCCTCACCCATCCAAAGACCAGAACTAGGTGGTGCCCAGCTAACACAGCTGACGGTTCTGACCAGGGCCAAAGTAGATGGTTCTGGATAGAATGGGAGAAAATTGTAGAACAAAACTCAAAATCTCTCTTAAAAAAAAAAAGAATCCTGATTTACTGGACCAGCAGAGACCTGGGGAACCCCCCAAACTATCACCCTGAGATATCCTTTAAACTTTCCACTGAAACTAATCCTAGAGGTCATCTTTCAACTGAATAACAGAATGACTCATAAAATAAATAATATCACCTGTGAGTACTGTGCTCCTTTTATATATATTTTTAAAAAAATCATGAGACCGAAACAGTCAACATTTACCCTAAAGCACAGATGGGAAGGTCGCAGGGCTGGTGGAGGAGCAGGGAAGCAAGAATAATGGAAACAGAACAACCAGAACAGAAATAATGAGAATGTTGACACAATGTGGAAAATATAACCAATGGCCCTGAACGATATATGTAGAAACTGTTAAATGGGAGCCTAATTTGCTGTGTAAACTTTCACCAAAAACTCAATAAAATATTTTTTTAAAGTAACCCTGTGGGGAAGTTCTACTGTGTGACATGGGATTGTTATGAGTCAAAATCGACTGGATGGTAACAACAACATATTTATATCATATCATATTTGACTCTGGGTTGATCTCTGGTCTGTCCTCTCAGCTGATCGTGCCTGTTCCAGCGTCCCCAACACCGAACCTCAGCTCGGGCTTGGAGTGGGCACTCAGTAATCAGACGTGGGCCGAGTGCAGCCATTCTCAGTGCTGTGCCCGGGATGCTCAGGGCACAGAGCCAGCATTGACTCTCCTGGAGATTAAACTCCACCACTTTCCACCCAGCAGGAAAAATTCAGAACTGAGATGAATTCAGACTCCACATACCCAGTTCTTACTGAGTAAGGCATCAAGACAATCTCGTCCTTTGTCAGAACTGTGGGAGTCTTACTTACGCATAGAGAGAAGCTAGTGTAAAATCAGTCGCTTTTTGAAACCATCAGCTCAAGAAATTAAGGATTCTGTCAGTGTGCCCTGAATTTCTGGGCCCAGCAATTAATTCCTTCTAGATTAAAGGATTGTTTCTGATACATCATTATGCGGAGTGGGCTTGCTGTGAATTTTAAAACTTTAACCAGCACCCTGGTTAATTGGGATCTTTTATTTGTGTGCAACTTCTAGAGAGGCCAGTGGCTAGAAAGTGAGCTGACGCATCCAAAAACACATTCCAGGGGTTGTCCTGATGCCCACTTTGTGCAGGCAGCTCCTCTCCCTCCAGGTAGGAAGAGGGCCCTTTGCTCAAAGTGTTGCCCCACTGCCCCTACCTGCCCTATCAGGCAGCTACAACTAGTATCAGCTCCAGTGTGCAGATGAGAAGGCTGGGGCTGCGGGAGGTGAGGCCCAAGCCTATGTCACTCCCTGGTGCATGCTTGGCCCCCACCATCCACTGCGTCCCCTTCTCCCTAGAGAAGGAAATCACTGTGCACAAGGATGACCCAAGGCCTTGAGGACACCATCCATCCAAGAACCATTCCGTCACGAGGCCGTGTCCAGGGCCACATCTGTGCTGGGAGCAAAACCCTGCTGGGCCCTGGGGTCACACAGTGGGAGGCTGAGGACAGCCCAGGGTCCAGGGAGTCTGTCCTCTGATGGCACTCACTGGATGCAGGCCTGGGAGGCCATGTTCCACCCCCCCATCCCAGGCAGGCTCTGTCCCCACCAGCATCTACCTCCTCTTGAGATGTGTCTGGGATCCCTGAGACTCTCTCAGGCGGGGTCCATCCCAGCTGCCCTAGGGCAGAGCCTGGACTCAGATGCCACCCTTGAGAGGGAGACTTCCAGGAGCCTTGTCAGATGCTAGCTTAGCCAACCCAAAATTAGCCTGAGTCCCAACAGGTTTATATACCTAGCCTTTATGCCCACAACGATGTCCTCACTAGTCCCTTGGGTGGTGCAAATGGTTAAGTTTCAGCTGCTACGGGCTGACAGTTCAAAATCCACCCAGAGGCACCTCGGAAGAAAGGCCTGGCAGTCTACTTCTGAAAGATCATAGCTATTGAAATCCTATGGAGTGCAATTCCACTCTGACACACATGGGGTCGCCATTAGTCAGAGTCGACTTGACAGCAATCGGTTTTTTGATTGGCTAGTTTCTCACTGGGCAGACCCAGAACCAGTGCTCCCCAGTCCAGTGCAGGTCCCAGGCCAAGAGCCAGGTCACCGCTCCCCACTCCCCTGAGATCCTGGGATCCCTTCTAGACACATTAGAACATCGGAAAGGAATGGGATGTACACCAAGGTTCATTACAGCATGTTTCACAATAGCCAAAAAGTGGAAGCAACCAAAATATCCATCAACAGGTGAATGGACACACACAGTATGGTACACACACAATGGAATACTACTCAGCCAAAGAGAAAGGAAATCCTGATGCACGCCACAACGTGGATGAACCCTGAAGACATCATGCTGAGCAAAATAAGTCAGTTGCAACAGGACAAATAGTATATGATCTCACTCATACGAGATAAGCAAACATATGGAAACCAAAACTTATTAGAGGTGAACAGGGAAAGAAGGAAAAAGAGGGAGTTTTTGCTTAGGGAGCAGTGAGTTTATGTTAATGTGGTGGAATAATTTGGAAAAGGATATCGAGAATGGTTGAACAACATGAAAAATGTAATCAATGTCACTGAAAAGTACATGTAGAAATGGTTGAATTTGTGTGTTTCGCTGTGTATATTTTCAACAATAATAAAAATAAATAAAAATTTAAAAAAACTAAAAATCTAAGGTTCCCCTTCATCAAGCATCCTGCCATTCGTGTTATCCCACTGAATCCTAGCAACAATGTTTTAAGAGAAATTCTACTAGTCTCCTCGTTTTACAGGTGAGAAAACCAAGCCAAGGCAGGTGATATGAGCAGCCCAACAACTAAGTGGCAGAGCCAGGTTTCAACCCAGGACCACGACTCTAGCACCTGCTGTCTCCCCACCACCCCATATATTCATTCATTCACTCGTTCATTCATTCATGCACCTTGGAGGAAACCAGCTCCTCCTTCAGGTACCAGCACCGGCTGCTGTTGAGTCAACCCCGACTCATGGCAACCCCGTGTGTCAGAGTAGAATTGTACTCCATAGGGTTTTCAGTGGCTGATTATTTGGAATTAGATCACCAGGCCTTTCTTCTAAGACATCACTGGGTGGACTGGAACCTCCAACCTTTCAGTCAGCAGCTGAGAGTGTTAACCATTTGCACCACCCAGGGACTCCTGTCTCCTTCAGGTAGCCAGAGTAAACCTCTACTCTGAAAACCGAAACCCCCAAACTCGCCCCCTCCCCAGTGAGCTGCTCACCAGCAGGGAGCCAGGGCCCTGGCCACAGAGCAAGCCACCTCCTCCCGACCACTTTCCACAGTTGTGCTCAGATTCTCCTGCCACGGGACAACAAACAGGATCCAGATGGTGGTCCCCTGGCAGACGGGCTGGGGCCCAACTTGAAGCCCCTCTGCCAGGGTTTCCAAATGCATCCCAGGCTTCTGTCCTGGAAGCGCCTGGTACCCTCATGCCGGGGTGGTGGGAGGCAGCGGAGCAGCCAAGCCAGCCACAGGCCTGGACAGTGACTGGAGGGGAGGCACCAGCATCTGGCCGGTCCTCCCTCTGAGCCCTGGTGGTTTCTGCAGGCCCTGGAGCACCCTGTTCCCTCACATGGTGATACTTGTCTCATTCCTGCCACGTAGTGCTATTAGTTCTCCCAAGAGGCCAGCGGGGAAGATTCTGCCAAAAACCAGACCAAACTCGTTGACACCCAGTTTGATTCCAACTCATGGCAACCCAATGTGTTACAGAGTAGAAATGCTCCATTGGGTTTTTTTGGCTGTGATCTTTATGGAAGCAGCTTGACAGGCCTTTCTTCTTCAAACCACCAACCTTTAGGTTAGTAGGCAAGCACAAACTGTTTATGCCAGCTAGGGACCTTGGAAGGTTCTGAAGGTTTGGGATTTTGCATCCTAAAATGTTATTTCTCGCACTCTTGTGGGTTTTATGAAGGTATAATCATTGTTGCCATTTATAGAATGTTTTTGCATGCCAGGCACTTGGTCTACACACTCCCCAATCCTCAGCTTGCAGGGCTCTGTTATCACACCATTTGTTATGGATTGAATTGTGTCCCCCAAAAGTATGTTTCAGTTTGGCTAGGCCATGATTCCCAGTCATGTGCGGTTGTCCACCATTTTGTGATCTGATGTTATTATCCTATGTGTTGTAAATCCTAACCTCGACGATGTTAATGAGGCAGGATTAGAGGCAGCTATGTTAACGATACAGGACTCAATCTACAGGATTAGGTTGTATCTTGAGTCAGTCTCTTTTGAGATACAAAAGAGAGAATT
This sequence comes from Dugong dugon, assembly GCA_030035585.1. Lineage (NCBI taxonomy): Eukaryota > Metazoa > Chordata > Mammalia > Sirenia > Dugongidae > Dugong > Dugong dugon. Next base: position 23,740,519 of record CM057476.1, on the reverse strand, counting down.
GAGCAGAGAGGAGTTGTTGTTGTTAGCTGCCATCGAGTCGGTTCTGACTCATAGTGACCCAGTGTACAACAGAATGAAACACTGCCCAGTCCTGCACCATCCTCACAATCATTACGCTTGAGCCCATTGTTGCAGCCACTGTGTCAATCCATCTCGTTGAAGGTTTTCCTCTTTTTCGCTGACCCTCCACTTTACCAAGCATGATGTCCTTCTCTAGGGACTGATCCCTCCTGATAACATGTCCAAAGTACGTGAGATGTAGGCTTGCCATCCCTGCTTCTAAGGAGCATTCAGATGTATTTCTTCCAACACAGATTTGTTCATTCTTTTGGCAGTCCATGATATATTCAATATTCTTCACCAACACCACAATTCAAAAGCGTCAATTCTTCTTTGGTCTTCTTTATTCATCTTTCAGTTTTCTAATGCATATGAGGCAATTGAAAACACCATGGCTTGGGTTAGGCACACCTTAGTCTTCAAGGTGACATCTTTGCTTTTCAACACTTTAAAGAGATTTTTTGCAGCAGATTTGCCCAATGCAATGCGTCTTTTGATTTCTTGACTGCTGCTTCCATGGGTGTTGATTGTGGATCCAAATAAAATTAAATTCTTGACAACTTCAATCTTTTCTCCATTTATCATGATTTTGTTTATTGGTCCAGTTGTGAGGATTTTTGTTTTCTTTATGTTGAAGTGTAATCCATACTGAAGGCTGTGGTCTTTGATCTTCATCAATAAGTGCTTAAAGTCCTCTTAACTTACAGCAAGCAAGATTGTGTCATCTGCATATGGCAGGTTGTTAAAGAGTCTTCCTACTATCCTGAAGCCCCGTTCTTCTTCATGTACTCCAGCTTCTCTGAGAGGAGAGAGACCTCATATCACCAAGAAAGAAGAGCTGGGAGTGGAGCACGTCCTTTGGACCTGAGGTCCCTGGGCTGAAAAGCTCCTAGACCAGGGGAAGATTGATGACAAGGACCTTCCCCCAGAGCCAACAGAAAGAGAAAGCCTTCCCCTGGAGCTGGTGCCCTGAATTTGGACTTCTAGCCTCCTAAACTGGGAGAGAATAAATTTCTGTTTTTTCAAGCCATCCACTTGTGATATTTCTGTTATAGCAACACTAGATATCTGAGACGTCATTTTACAGATGAGCCATCGGGGCTCACCTGAGAGGAGCTGCATGCATGATCTCATGACTGATCACTCCTGTCTGTGGGATCCACACTCCTCCCATCGCACCCCGCACCTCTCCAAGCAGAGAAGTGATTCCTATAACTCTCCGTTCCTGAGCTGTCGCCACCCCCACCCTCTCTCTTGCCCTCAAACAGTTCACACTTGAAGGAAATGATTGCAACTGGGGTAAAAGGTAATGCCTTGAAATTCAGGCAGGAGATGGGGTGTGGGGATGAAGTTATTTCTACCTTCTAAAAATCTCTGGAATCTATTGGCCTCTCTCCAACCGCATAATTACCTCCTGGGCAGTGGTTTCACTAGGTGGATGTGGACCCCACCGGATGACACTGTCAGAGGCACTGACACCAAAATGAATGTCTATAAAATTTTTGTGCAGTGTTTCAACAGAAATTCATTATTTTTTGTAAAAATATCCCTGTAGTTAATTATAACAACAAAAAACATTTTTCGTAAGCCCAGCTTACATGTATCCGTATACCTACCAGGCTAAAACTCTATGCTAATTTACTTTTTGAACCTTCTAACGCGCTCTAGTCAGAGTTGTCATTGTTACCCAATTACAATGACACTTTGAATCATGTGGTTTCATCTGTACTGCTACGAGCATGCTGCTGGTGTTTTCATAGTCACTGATTTTGTCAAATTTTCTGGTGTTTTAACTACAATATTGTGGTAAGTGGCATGGGGCGGGGGAGGTGACACCAAGAGTTGCCCCACTAGTGATGCCACTGCTCCGGGGTTAGTGTCCTGTGGCTGCCATAACAAATAACCACAAACTTGGCAGCTTTAAACAGAGATTTATTCTCCCACAGTTCTGGAGACCAGAAGTCTGACATCGAGGTGTCAGCAGGGCCATGTTCCCTCCAAAGGCTCTAGGAGAGGATCCTTCCTTGTCTCTTCCAGCTTCTGGTGGCTCCAGGTGTTCCTGGGCTTGGGGACATATCACCCCAATCTCTGCCTGTGTCTTCACCTGGCACCTCCTCTTCTCCCTGTGTCTCTCCTCTGTGTGTCTCTCTGTTATAAGGACACTTGGCGTTGGGTTTAGGGCCCACCCGTGTAACCCAGGATGATCTCATCTTGAGAGCCTTAACCTAATTACATCTGCAAAGACCTTTTTCCAAATAAGGTCACATTCATGGGTTCCAGAACACGGATATATCTTTTTGGGGGCCACAGTTCAACCCACTACAACTCTCTACTCCCAGCCAACATCACCAGCCTGGGCCATCACCACTTCCTGGTCTCCCAGCCTCCAGCCTTTGACCTTCCAGTCCACCCTCCAGCTGACAGCAGGAGGGATCTTTCAAGCGCACAGGCCAGACCAAGTCCCTCCTTACTTCAAGTCTCACGGTGGCTCCCAGGGCCTCAGGAAGCCGCCCTGGAGTGGTCTTACCATCCCTTGGTGTCTGAAGGGGTCTAAGCTTTCTCTTGCCTTCAGGCCTCCCCCATTCTATCCCTGCTGTTCCTTCTGCCTGGGTCTCTTCACCCAGGGTTCACCTAAACAACTTTTGCTCACCCAACAAGTCTCAGTTTAGGTGCCCCCACCCCATGACTCCCTTGACAACAGGGGCTGGGTTAGGGGATTACTCTGAGCCCCCATAGCCCCCTGGGATTTCCTCATCATGGACTATCACAGTGGTGTAATGGTGGCTTCACCCGTTTTCTCCCTCTCAGGACCCACATCACCCTTGTCTGTCTTGTTCACTGTGGAATCACTGCCACCCACTGCAGGCCTAGTGTTCCATGGTGTTCCTGGGGGAGCTGAAGACCAGAGAAGGCTGCCCTTCTCTCTCCTACCCTACCCCACCCTGTCAGCCCATCTTCCTTCCTCAGAGTCTTGGGAAGCACTTTTTTCTCACCTTTAATGTTTTCAGTTCTGCTTGCATTTTTTTTTAAATGTAACAGCTTTATTGAGATCTGATTCACAGACCATACAATTCATTCAAGTGTACAGTGATTTTTAGAATAGTCATAGAGTTGTGCAACCATCACCACAATCAATCTCAGAATATTTTCATCACCCTAAAAAGAAACCTTGTGCCCATTAGCAGTCACTCCTTATTTCTCCTGAACCCCAGCCCTAGGCAACCCCTAACTTACTTTGTCTCTATAGATTTGCCTATTCTGGACATTGAATATGAATGGAATCATACATATGTGGTCTTTTGTGACTGGCTTCTTTCATTCAGCATAATGTTTTCACGAGTCATCCGGATTATGGCTTGTATCAGTACTGCATTCTTTTTTATTGCCAAATGATATTCTATTGTATGGACAGATCACATTTTGTTTATCCATTCGTCAGTTGATGAATATTCTGGGTTGTTTCCACTCTTTGGCTATTATGAATAATGTTGCTATGAACATTCAAGTGACATGTTTTCAATTCTCTTGGGTATATACCTACAAGTGGTGAATGTGTTCTTAAATTTAAAATAGTTTTTCAGTTTGTATTTTAATCATGTGATTCAAATTTGCAGTAATAAATACTACCTACTGACCTTGTCTACTTTTTCCAATTTAGACCACATAATTGATCACATGAACTTATTAATAACATACTTTTAATCAATGTCATTGAATTGTACACGTAGAAACTGTTAAATTGGTGAAAGTTTTGTTATGTATGTTTTCACTACACTAAAAAAAATAACATATATTTTTTCAGATCCTTTAATTATTGTACTTTAGGTGAAGGTTTACAGAACAAACTAGCTTCTCATTAAACAATTAGTACACATATTGTTTTGTGACATTGGTTACCAACACCATGACATGTCAACACTCTCCCTTCTCAAACTTGGGTTCCCTATTATCAGCTTTCCTGTCCCTTCCTGCTTTCTAGTCCTTGCCCGTGGGCTGGTGTGACTCTTTAGTCTATTGTTGTTTTATGGGCCTGTCTAAAAAATAACTTATATTTTTAATTACAAAAGTGATATACTAGAGATCCCAAAAGTGACAAATTAGAGACAAGCAAGTGTGGGCACACCTATAATGCCCAGAAAGATCCCTGGTGTTGCCCTGCAGACGGCCCTCTGCTCATGTTTACTTACAGTGAGTGTGGTTTTGAGAGGGCGGTTGTGCCCTCGGAAGCTGTGATAACTCTGGCCCTTGGCAGAAGGCAGCCTGTGTCTGGCCCCCTCTGATCTCGTGTGTGACTGTCGATAAAGGACCATTCAGTGTAGATTAGGAATAAAACCAGCTTTGACTTCAAAGGACAAACAGCTAAGGGTAAGAGAAAGAAGGAGGATTTTCAGCTGCCTGGGGGTGGGGGAAAGATATTCAAGGGGCTGGAACTTCTCTTTCTTTGGTAATTTAAAGAAAAAAAAAACCAGAAAAACCCCAAACGAAAACCTGCAGAATCATCACGTTAAGATGGGTGGATTACAGATGATTTATTTTCTTTTTAAAAAATGTTTTTAATGATATATTGTTGTTATAATGTTTTACCACTAAAAAGGTTTTAAGAAGTCTCTGAGGGATTACTGATGAAAAAGAATGATTTAAGAAAAGTCAGCAATTCTTAAGAAGCGTGTGGCTAAAAAGGTTTTCTTGGTCCTTTATAGTTTCTTCCAAGAACGGGCTCAGTAAGACGGCAGCTGAGCGATCAGACAACCACAAACCTGAGCGAAGCTGTGATAGTCTTGTCTTCAAGACCAAAGAGGTGCTTACGAGTACGTAGCGAAAAACAGGTGACGGAAGGCATTCAAGGTTTCTTCCTTTAAAACTGAGTCCCTGGGTGGTGCAAACAGTTAATGTGCTCAGCTGCTAATGGAAAGGGTGGAGGCTCAAGTCCACCCAAAGGCACCTTGACAGAAAGACCTGGCAATCTACTTCTGAAAGAGAAGCCCTTGAAACCCTACGGAGCACAGTTCTATTCTGCTATTCTGACACACATGGGGTCACCATGAGTTGGAGTCGACTGGACAGAAACTGTTTTTTTTCTCTTTAAAACTATTATGGAAAAAAATTAAAAATTTTAACCATTAACAATTAGTAAGAAAAGTGTCAGATTGTACCTAAGCGTTTCCTTGCTTAAATATCTTGCTGTGTATGTATCCATTCATAAACTATATGTTCCTTATTACAAAAGTGATTTTTATGAGTATCCCTTTTTGGGCAGTGGTTAGTAATACTAATATTCTAATGGAGTCCCTGGGTGGTACAAAGAGTTAACACACTTGGTGCTAACTGAAATGTGGGAGTTTCAAATCCACCAGAGGTGCCTTGGAAGAAAGGTCTGGCAATCTGCTTCCAAAAAATCAGCCATTGAAAACCCTAGGGAGCAGAGGTCTACTCTGACACACAGTGTCACCATGAGTTTGGTGTCACCTCAACGGCAACTGGTTTTAATATTCCAATATTTATGTCCAAGTGTTTTTTAAAGCATTCCATTTGTTCTAAAAAGTACAATTAAATATAATTCTTAGTAAAATGGAGGGTCAGCCAAAAAGAGGAAGACCCTCAGCTGGATCAACTGACACAGTGGCTGCAACAATGGGCTCAAACATAGCAGTGAGGATGGCGCGGGACCGAGCAGCGCTTCATTCTGTTGTACATAGGGTGGCTATGAGTCAGAACCAACTCAATGGCACCTAACAACAACAGGTGTGGATCAGAACTGGCCCGGGAGAAGAATATCTATTTGTCAATTCTGTGCTGGTGCAAAAACCAAGACTCCACCTAGTGGTGGAGCTTCCTAATTGCAGGCAGAGTACCTGCAAAGAGGAACAGCTCTCCCTGAGGCAGCTTTGCAAAGCCAGACAAAATGACAGTAAATTAATGATTCAGTCTAGTCTTGAATAAATATGGTATCCCTCCTAGTGGAGCATTTTGAATTTCAACATAGATTTTCTTTCCTACAGCCCAAGAGATTAACCAATAGGAGCTTTCAGGCAGCAGTTGGTAGCAAAATGCTTTTAAGAAACCCCAGATCCTTCCCCAATATTCCTTTTGCCAGAGTCTGACCCCGTGGTCTGTCCCAGGCCTTGCATTGTCAGCACCTGGATTTCTTCTCCCCTCCTGCAGACTACATGTAACGTGCCTTGGATTCATCATGGGTACCTTTCCTGACACCACATGTCAGGCCCTGGGCCAGGAGCTCCTCATGCCTCATTTAACTGCTCCCCATAGCAACCCACCCCTATGAGGCTGCTATCCCCATTTTCCAGGTGAAAACACTGAGGCTCAGAGAGGGGAAGTGACTTGGCCAAGGTCACACAGTGAGGAAGACACAAGTGGATTCCAACCTCCGTCTGGCCAAGTTGAGCCTACAGACCCAGCAACATTAGCCCACACCAGGCCCCTTCCCCACACCAGACCACCCTTCTTGCCAGAGAAGTCCAAGGCAGGTCAGCTGTGCTGCTGGGCATGTCACACCAGGGCTGGGCACAAGTAGTCCAGATGGGCCAGCAGGCCCCGTCAGGAGGGAGATGGACACAGTGCAGGTCCCCGAGGCCGATCTGGACCTGGACGGTCCTTGCTGCCTGCCCCAGGGTCTGCAACCAGTTTGAATCCTGCTTTGCTCCTCACTGACGGTGTGGTTTACCCTTGTCCCTGGCCTCCCTTTCCTGGACCAAAATATCTCCTCATGGGGCAGCTGTGATAATGCAGTGCAGTCACATAGATACTGGCCCAACTCAGGGCCTCTCCCTGGCCCACTTCTGCCAGCCCCCACTCCCTCTCTCCACCCTCCTGTCCTCCCTTTGGTCTGTGTTCTCTCTGCATCACCACCTGTGGGACTCTGCTGTAACTCTCTCTTCATCTTGAGCGTGATCTTCCTCTATGCTGACATTAGGCCTCTGTCTCTCTCTCGCATCTACATCTGTCTCTATTTGCTTCCTACCTCTTCCTTTTCCTCCCTCCTTGGGATCAGAGGAGGACATAGCCCACTTCAGCTCTTTCTGGCTCCAAGCTGTCCACAGGCGCAGCCCCTTTCCCTCCAGCTGGCACACCTTCCTCCCCACCTTCCTCAAAGCAGCCTCCACTCCAGGTGTATTGCGAGAAGCTGGGGACCTTGGGACAGGCCTGCAGAGGACAGAGCCCTGCAGCCTCCCAGGATTTGAGAGGAGGTGCCAGAAGAAGGGAAGTGGGAATCTTGCTAAGGAGAAGGCCTCACATTTGTCCATCCCTTTGCATCCTTTCTGCCCACTCTGAGCAGTGCAGCTCCTGAAGCAGCCCAGGCATTTGCGGCTCCTCCGCCTGCCCCATCTTCCTCTCCAGAGGTGGAAATCTGCAGAGAAACCTCGCCCCAGCACCCAGAAGCCCTCTCAGGCTGCAGACCATACTCACCCCAGTACCCAGGAGCCCTCCCAGGCTGCAGGCCATAGCTACCAGATCCAGGGATTATAAGAGTGGCCATCTTACATGTGCACCCATATGCATGTGCACGAGCGCACACACACACACACACACACACACACACACACACACACTTAATTTTTAGAACAAAGAATGACTGTGGTATTTGTATTTTCTCAGTATGAGCACCTCAGGTACAGCCACCACCCATCTGTCATTGGAAGCTGCATGTTTCTATACGATGCCAACCAAGTTTCCAAGAAGCTTCCAGACTAAGACAGACTAGGAAGAAAGGCCTGGTAATCTACTTCTGAAAATTAGCCAGTGAAAGCCCTATGGATCACAACTGTCTGAACCAAAAGCAATCATGGGGATTGCGCAGAACCAGGCAGTGTTTCACTCTGCTGTACATGGAATCACCATGAGTCAGAGCCAACTCAACGGCAGATAACAACCACAACAACTGTTTTCCAACTGTGCTAAAGGATTCACCATGAAAACTAGCATCCCCAGTTCCTCAGTTCACCTTCCCAAAGGCAACCAGTGAGCAGCTTCTTGTGACTCCTTCTAGAGACCATGCGTCCAGAATTCCAGAATTTATGGGTACATATTCCTGCAATTTCCCCACAAAAAGGCAGCATTCTTTACACCCAGTTGCACTTACTTTTTTCACTTAACAGCTGACAATGAAAATTGTTCCAAATCAAAACATTTAGACCTACTTCATTCTTTTACGTAACAGCTTTGTTAGATATAATTCATATACTACAAAATCCACTCTTTAAATGTATACAATTCAGTGGTTTCTAGTATATTCACAATGTTGTACAACCATCACCACTATCTAATTTTAGAGTACATTCATCACTCCCAAAAGAAACTATGTATCTATTAGCAGTCACTCGCCTTTATCCCCTGATCTCACCTCTTGGCAACCACTGATCTACTTTCTGTCTCTATGGATTTGCCTATTCAGGACATTTCATATAATCAGAATCACATATTAGTGACTGGCTTCTTTCATTTAGCATAATATCTCCAAGGTTCATCCACATTGTGGTGTGTATCAAAATGTCATTCCTTTTTATGGCTGACTAATATTCTGTTGTATGGATATACCACATTTTGTTTATCCCCTTGCTCTTTTTAATGGCAGTAGAGTATTTCACTGATGGATGTACCTTACTTTACCAGTCTCCTGCCATGGGCATTTAGTGTGTTTTTAGTCTTTTATTCCTACAGACAGTGCTGCAGTTAATTCCCTTGTGTTTTCTTGCAAATATACCTGTAAGAAACGTCTACAAGTATCAAATGGAATTACTTGATCAAAAGAGTGTAGACTTTACATTTTATTATATATTACCAACTGTGCTCCAAAGAGGGCATATGTGGAGGTGACATTTTGCCTACACTCTTGCCAAACCATTTATCAAAAAAGTTTAAGTCCTCCCCATCAGTTGGGTAAGGTGCTATCTCATTGTGATTTTCACTTGCATTGCTTTTCTTCTGAATGAAGTTGAATGCCTTTTCATTCTGAGCTGTCCATTTGTCTATTGGGTCACTGATCAACATCATTGATTTGTAGGAGCTCTTTATATATGGAAGAAATTAGCCTTTTATCTGACCTGTATATTGCAAAAATTTTCCACAGTTAATCATATTGCTTTTTTTCTCCAGAAATCTTTAATTTTTATGTACCTAAATGTATCAAGCTTCTCTCTTATGGCTACTGGAGTTGTGTCTTTCCCAGAAATCTTAGAAGATTATAAAAAGTAGCCAACATCTCTGCCTACATCAGAGGAACCATACAAATCAACAGATGATTCTGGCATAAGTGCTGTGAGTGGGGAGCCTACTGGGCATGTAACCCAGACGTGAGGTGTGGGACACCTTCCTTTAAGGGGGGGGGTGATGTCTGAGCTGAAACTGAAGAGTGAGTGGGTATTGGAAGGCAGAGAGAATGGAATGGAAAAGCTCTGTAGTCATCTGAGGGAATTGAGAGATGTTTGGTGTCCTGAGTGTGGAAACAGAGTGAGGACCAGCAGGCTGGACGATGTTCAGTTCTAAGCCTGAGGGCAGTGGGGAGACAGAATGTTTTCCTCACAGGGTCACCTGGCTCCATTTGCTTTTGGGAAGATTCTGCAAGACTGGAAGATCTGAGAGGAGGTAAAGGCCACCAAGGCGCAGGTGAAGGTTGAACAGGACAGAGCCCGGGAGCGGACAAATAGAGAGAGGATCTGGACTTAGCCTTGCAGGGATGGATGGCGGGGAGAGGGGAGAGCTTGAAGTCCAGGTTCTCAGGGAGCCCCCCATATGTCTGTCATCTCCTTGATACTCCCCAGAATCCACTTCTCCTAGGTCCAGTGGACAGTCTGGCTGTGCATGGTCTATATCAGCCCCAGGCAGCCAAGAGCTCATTGGGCAGCCAGTGCTGGGATGGACAGGTGACGGGAGGAAGGCAGCCTCCCCAGCTTTGTGGGATGAAGTGTTTGGTACTGAGCGTCCCTTGAAGCTTAGTGGTGGTGCTAGGCTGGTGCCCTGGTCCTGCCCCCTCTGCCCCACTCCCACAGTAACCAAGACTAACTCTTCTTCCTAAAGTGCCCCTTCTCTTTGTCTGTCTGCCTGTCTCTGTCTCTTTTCTGTCCTTCCGTCTTTCCATCTATCTCTTTCTACATCTCTGGCACACTCTCTCACTCAATCTCTGTCCTACTGTCTCTCTTTCTCTCTCTGAGTGTCTCTCTCTATATATACACATCTCTCTGGCTCTTTCTCTGACTCTTTCTCTCTCCTCCTCTTGCTCTCTTCCCTTTCAGAACTACCTCCCTAGATGTGGAAACTATTCACCTTGGGGACATCAGGCTGGGCAGGGTTGTGTGCTCATGACCCAGGCACCACCTGGGACTCGGGAGACTCCAGTGCTGGCTGGCAGCTCCAGAGTCTGCTCTGACCGGCTCCTCTCGACTGCCCTTCTCTCCCGCCCAATCCATCTAACCGCAGGGCCTCATGGCCACAGCTCCAGATGTGGCCAGTAGGGAGTGGGCTTTACCTCAGTGGGATTGGAAAGATGGACACTTTTCCACATAGAGGTCCTCCCTCTCTACAGACCTTGTTCCTAGGCCTCTGGTCACCAAGCATTCCCCTCACCAGTCTAGAAGTTCCACTGCCAATGATTCAGGGCCTAAAGAAGAACGAACCCTTGCTAACCATCCCCAGCATTAAACATATCAGTCACCCACACCCTAGTATGAATGAGTCCACAGCTCCTTTCTCTACGTCCAGCTAGGTGGATGAAGCCTAATGAGACTCCATCAGTCCATTTTTATAGAAGGAGAGGTGTGGAAAGGGAAGTAGAGTAAGAGACCCCAGAGAAGGCAGGTGGGGCAGAAGATTTGAGGGGAGGTGCCAGAGGAAGGGAAGTGGGAATTTTGCTAAGGAGAAGTCTTCACATTTGTCCATCCCTTCACAGTCACAGAAAGTCACCAAGTCCTCACATCACCCTGTTTGCCAGATGGGGAAACTGAGGCCCAGAGAGAAGGGGCTTGCTCTAGATCACACAGAATAGTCAGGTCTCCTAACTCGAAATACAGGAGCCCTGCCCTGCCACTTGCTTGTGCCCAGCCCTGTCACTATTGTCCCCCATCCTCAATCCCACAAACATCCAGGTCCCTCCTCCTGAGGATTTCTGAGGAAGGAAGGAAGGCCCTAATCATAAATTAGAGAGGAGCCCTAATTTATGATTTTCGGGTGGCTTCCTTCCTCCCATGTCCCCCTTTTAGCTCTGGTCCTAGTTCCGTGAGGAAAGAATGAGCTGGGTGAGAAGGGCAGCTCCATGGAGCATAAATAACTCTGCCAGGCAGCTGCAGACTGTCCTGGCCCCCCCCCCAGTGCCTCTGCCCTCACCCAGAGGGGCATCTCCTGCTCTGAGACCGAGGGGCAGCAGGGCCAGACCTCTGGATCAAAGGCGTAGAGTGCGGGCATTGTTCCCCAACCTGGAAGCTCTCAGGGAAGGCCCAGCCCTCCGGCCCTGCCCTTTGTCTGGGCAGCAGCTTTGAAGGCCACTGACGTGTACAGGGCCCCTTCCCTTTCATGGCATCCAGGCACTGCCCCGGCGGCCATCATGCCTGGGCCTCCTGGGGGCTGCCACCAAGGGCTCTGGGCCCTCTCACTCCTCTTAGGCTCTCCCTTACCTTTAGAATGGACACTATATTGGCACCTCTCAGATGGAGGCCAGGGGCTCACAGAAGCTGGTGTGCAAGCAGGGCTGATAGTATGGGGCAGCCTGAGCCAGGGAGGCTGCCCAGGGGGACACATCCAGTGGGGAGAAAGGAGCAACCAGCCATGGGAGGAAAGAGACCCTTAGCGCTGCCCCCTGTGGGAGTTCATAGGAGAAGGAGCTGTGGCCCAGGTTTGTTTGCTGTGAAGAGAAAAGCATTTCCTGTTTGGAACAGACCAGGGTGGACATGTCCATGAATCTGCAACAGAAGAGGCTGCAGTTCCTAGACCCAGACCCAGAACCCAGAAGGGTGTGTGTGTGTGTGTGTGTGTGTGTGTGTGTGTGTGTGTGTGTGTGTGTCTGTGGGTCTGTGTACAAGTCCATGACCCGGTGTGACCCACACATGTGTGGCTCCAGGTCTGTGTACATGTCCACATGTGTTCTCTTAGAAAACAGTAAGGCCCACCTAAATCTGAGCAAAATTCTCTCTACTCCCAAAGAAACCCCCACTGAGGGTCTCCGCGGAGGGAAGCAGTGTGACCTGCTAGGTAAGTGCACAGGCTAGCACCCTCATTCACTATCTGTGGCCCTCAGGCGAGCCCCTCCTCCCCCTGAGCCCATACCTGGGGACAATAAGGGCTGCCTCTGGGACAGAGACAATGCAAGCAAAGTGCTTAGCACAGCGCCTGGCACGGGGTCAGCCCTCAGGAAACGGAAGCTGCTGTCGTTGTTGGCAGTTGTGGTCTGGTCTTGGCAGCAGCACAGACCAGGCCCCCAGGGAGGAGGCTCCACCCGCAGGGACAGGCCCTGAGACCTCCAGCCAGCCAGCCCCTCTCTTCCTCATCTCAGCAAACACTGAAACCTCAAATGACCCTGCCCTCTGCTCTGGGAAGGAAGAGGCCGAGGACCAGAAAGCAGAATGAATGTCATCAGGAAAGTGTATCCTTAAAGGGGGCTTTGGGCTGTGCCCCAGAACCACCACAGAGCGACATGACGCTTTTACACTTTCCCAGAAGCATGGACTCTTGAGCCAGAAGGGCTCTTTTAAAGTCGCAATGGCTCATTTTCTTCAGGCAAGGAAATGAGGCTTAGAGAAGGGAAATGACTTGTTCTGGGCCACACAGCATCTAGGTGGTTGCTTGGATATTGACACCCAGGCCCGTGGGGCGCTAAGCTTGTGTGATAACCATTAGACTACACCACCACAGGTTTGGCTGTAATTATAAATAAGCAAACACTTCAGCCTCAGCAAGGACAGGACCTCTGTGAAGTCAAAATATCAATAATAGCTTTTATTAGAGGGCCCCTTTGTTGGAGAAATGCCGCAGTGGCCGAAAACTCCGAGTTTGGTGGCGCTAGTAAAGGAATTTGTATGCCGTTGTGAACATCTCAGACATGTTGCAAAGGGGTCCCAGACACCTCTCAGTCCCTCTGAGGCACCCCCAGGGTGGAAGCTGCTGCCCAGCACTTCTACTTCCTGAACAGTTGTGTCCCCTTCAAAGCAGCCCCTTGGAATGATGCCTCTGTTTTGTTCGGTTTTTTTGTATCCCAATACAACTTTATTTGCAAAGACAGGTTGCAGGCCAGATTTGGTCCACTGGTCATAGTTTATTTGCGTCTGATCTTGAAGACAGTCACTTTTTTTTTAAATTGTGGCTTTATTGTGTTAATATATATAACAAAAAGCTTTTCATTTTAACCATTTTTAAGTGTACAATTCAGTGACATTAATTACATTCACCATGTTCTTCTCCCGTGGTGACAGTTTTTGATCCCAGCCCCCTGACTGAGTCCTCAGACAGCCCCCAGTTTCCTCCTGGGAATGGCCCCTCACTGGGCAACCAGAGAGGCAGAAAGCTGCATTTCTTGGGAATGTCAAATGGATGGCACATAGTAGGTGCCAAACATCACATATGGAAGAGAGGGAGGCAGCTCCCCAAGAGGATAAAGTTAGCACTGTGGCAATGTCATTGGAGGAAGTAGGGAGCCCTTAGAGGGTTATGTACAGAGGGAACCGTGCGTGCCAGGGCTTTGCTGTGGTATCTCAATCCCGCCCATATCCCCGTAAGGAAGGTGCAATTGTCCTCCTCCCAGAAGAGAATCAAGGCTTGAAGATGGGCAGGACTTGCCCAAGGAGCTTAGGAAGAACAGAGGCAGGGTTTGGGCCCAGCTCTCACTACCTGCCCCCTAGAGGGAGGGAGGATCAGCCTCTGGCCACAGCAGGAGCCTACTGGTCCAGGCACTCAGGACTGCCCACTGCATGCCAATCCCTGCAGAAGGGAGGTTAGAGACCATCCTGGCCTTTAGGGGTTCTGGGTCCCCTCTGATGAGAGCTGTGGCCCCACTACATAAACAGGCACTCCTATTACGGATGCACACATCACACACATGCACACAGGTATCACAGACACCCATCACACACACTCATTACACGCATCACACACTCATCATGCACACATCACACACATCACAAACCCATCACACACGCTCACCATGCACACATTACACACATGCACACATCATACAAATGCACATAGGCATCATACACATCACACACATCACACACACATCACACACGCTCATCACACACGTCATGCACACTCATCAAACACACATGCTACACACTTGTATACACCTTTGTGGGATTCACGGAGCCCCCAGAAGCCCATTCCTGTATCCCACATGAAGAAGCTCCACTCTAAGCCAACCCTTACTGTGTTAAGATGGGGAAACTGAGGCTCAGATATACACACTGTCTGCACCCTTTCCTAACTGTGGTTAAGAGCTCTGGAGTCAGGAGATCTGGGTTCAAATCCTGACTCTGCCACAACTACTGGAGGGTGGTTTTAGGCAGATGACATTTCCTCTCTGGGCCTCAGTTTCTTTATCTGTAAAATGGTCCATACTGCACTTAAAGGGTCTGCCCAGGGCCAGGCATCCAGTCTTTGCCTCCCAGGGGGGCTGTGAGTGCCTGGGCCTCAGTTTTCTAGTCTGTAAAATGGGGATAATTATGTCTACCTGGTCCGGAGTAGTTTGAGGACTAAATAGACGGGATGTGAGGGAAGGTGAAGTGCCCGCACACAGTGGTGCCCACTATTCACGAAACTTTTGTTGGATGGATGGGCGGACCCCGTGAGCCTTGGGCACCGAATCCCGCAAAGATGTCGACAATGGATGAGTGCCCCACATCATTCCTGCAGGCATGGCGGGGTCGGGTCCTGCAGTTTCCTAGTCTGCAACACGTGGGAAGGCACCTTCGAGCTGGCATCGCGCCCCCAAAGGGCCAAGCGGCGCAGGGCATCGGGCTCAGGTGGGCACCTGGCCGGCGTCCTGATGGGGGAGCCCAGCCCCCTACAGCTCCTTCCGGGTTGGCAGCTGTGGCGCTGGGGTTGGGGGGGCCGCGCCGAGGGGCCGGGCGAGGCCGGAACGCGTGCCCCCGCCCCCCGCCCCCTGTCGGTATCCGCCCGCCTCCTGCCTCTCAGCCGGGAACCCGGTTCCGCGCGCGTCCCGGGCGGCTGGCAGCGGGCGGCGGCGGGCGGCGAGGGGCTGGGCGGAGGGGCCGGGCGCAGCATGGGCGGCCCGCGGGCCTGGGCGCCGCTCTGCCTCGGGCTCCTGCTGCTGGGGGGCAGCGCCGCGTGGAGCGTCGGAGGAGCCCAGTTCTCTAGACGGAGGTAAGGGCTCGGACCCCCTCCACCTCGGTGCCCTGGCTGCCCGGGACTCCGGGCACCCCCCCAACCTCGATGCAAGCCCAGGATTGGGAAGGGTCTCCCGTCCCCCACCTCGAGGCCATCCCGGGGTGGGAGTAAGAACGACAAACCGGCCCCTCTCTGGCCCAGGCTCCTGGGAGTGTAGGGCTCCACGACCTCACCCTCTCCCAGCCGTTTCCCCCATAGAGCCCAAGAGGAGGGGAAAGGGGCACGACGAGGACAAGCCCCCCAAGACTTCCTCGTCCTGGCCCAGGGGCCTCTCCTGTTGCACATGGGAAAGGCCCAGGACCCCTAGCCGTTCCTCGGTGTCCCCCTCCCCTTTTCCCTGCTCCTGGCTTTTTTTAGACCCCAGCTATTTATTTCACTCTGAGGGAAGGCCTAGGGTGGAGCCTCAGAGCCCTCGGGGTCAGCGTCAGGCCCCATGGGACCTGGCATTTTGGATGCAGACAGAATCTTCCTGTGGCTCTCCTGGGAGTCGGGAGCTGGGAATGTTCTCTCCAGTTGGCATGTATGGAGCGTCTATTAGTACCTGTTCTGTGCTGGCCCCTTACTGGCAGGCTCTTAGATTAATCCTTCAAGGACTGAATGGGTTAGGGAGCATGGTCTCCATTTAAAAGATGAGCAAGCTGACTGAGACTCGGGAGACTAAACGTCACCTTTCAGGCTTATGGGCCATTGATAGAAGAGTTGGGATTCCAATCCAGGTCTTTATGACCTTAGTGACTGCCTGGAATCCTCCCTGCCCCAGTGCTGCTGCAGTTCCCACCCCAGCCGGGTCCCCTCTCAAGGGCTGCCGCTGTTGTCCAAGGCAGACAATGCCGACTGGCCAGGCCTCTCCAGGCTTTTTCATCCCATTCAAAGGCCTGTCCAGCCTCCACCCCCCACGGCCTCAATTCTTTAATGCTTTTCAGAAATTCCTTTTTCCCAGTGATCAGGGGCCAGCATCCCCCGACCACCACCCCACCCCAGCAAGGCTAGCAGGAGCAGGTGACATGGGCAGAGGTGGCCGAGGCATCAGAGTCCAGAGAGCAGTTGCCCAAGGCAGGGATGGACGAGTGGCAGATGTCAGATGTCACAGCCGCCCTCTACTGTGTGCTGACCATGGCTGGCCTGGGCTAGGCTCTTACCTGCAGCCATCACCTCCAGAATCTTCCCAACCACCATAGAGACATGTATTTTTATAGTCCCTGTTGCACAGAGGAGGAGGCTGAGGCTCAGAGAGGGAATATGACCTGCTCAAGCCATGAGTGTGAGTCCTGGATCCCAGATGCTAAGGTGACAGAGACAGAACTCGGAACTCCCAGCATCGGCTTGGGATGCTAGTCGAGAGGGCTTAAGGCCCGACTCCCCTTCAGCCAGTGCCGGGCAGGGCTTCCCAACCTAGCCTCCTCACCCCCCAGCATTTCCTGGGTGGGACAGGGACAACAGGGAATGGGGCTGTGGGCAGGTACCTGGTGGCCACTGGGGACCATCACCCCATTTGCTCACAGGAGGCTAACACAGCAGGCTGAGCATCACGGAAGCCCTGTGGGCAATGCAGTCGTCCCCGTTTTACAGATAAGAAGACTGAGGCCTACAGAGATGAGGGACCTGAATCTAGGCCACTCCGTTTTCAAATCCAGTGTCCTTTTCACCCTAGCAGCACTCCTTGGAGGAGGGAGAGAGGTGGTCAGCTTGGGGGCTAGGGCAAGTTTCAGAGAAAGGTTGCAGGTTGGTGTTCGGCGTTAGGGCTCTGACCTCGGACAGAATGGGGTTTTATTCCTGTCTCTGTTGCCCCCTCAGTGTATGACCTCAGGTGGATCACTTCATAGCCCTAGGCCTCAATTTTCCTCTCTGTAAAATGAGGATAATAATCCCACTCCCTGGGCCTGTTCTGAGCATGTGGCCTGACACGCAAGAGCCCTCATCAGTGCTTCTTCTATTGTTGACATTAAGTGGGGGAAGGGACCCCGACATGGGGGATTCTGTGGACCTCCACTGCCAGGACGTCCCCGCATGGCCCCCGTTCCAGGTTGTTGGAGACAGCATGGGGATGTCGCACCCCATCAGCCCTCCCATCACCCCTTGGCAGCCAAGACCAGAGACAGAAAAGAGGCTTTGTGCCTGGGGAGGGGGAGGCCTGGGAAGGCATCCAAAGGGCCACCCCCAGCCCCAGGAATGTGGCAAGACTTTGAGACCCCCGGAACCAGGGCTCCCAGGGGCCGTGCTGGAGTCACCTTGGCCCACTCCTGCCCTGCAGCTCCCCCAGTCCCTGCGGAGCTGCTTCCTGCCCCTCCGAGACCCATCCCAGCCTGAATCGTGGCTTCCTCTGCCAGTCTCAGCGCTGTGGCTCTAGGGTTCAAGCCATCACCAGCGTCCTAGCCCAGGCCTCTTTTGGCTCAAGCGCCAGCTTCCTTTGGGCAAATCCTAGGACCAGGAGAATGGAGAACTATAAGATGGACGGCATGTTCCCCAACCCCTTCCACAGGGCTCAAATCCCAGCTCTTAGGCCCATTGGGTGACCTGGGCAGGTGACTTCTTGGACCCTCAGTTTCCCCCTCTGTAAAATGCCCTACCACTACCACCACCAGTTGCTGTCAGGTCAGCTCCAGCTCATGGCGTGGCGACCCCACGTGTGTCAGAGTAGACTTGTGCTTCACAGAGTTTGCATTAACTGATTTTTTGGGAGTAGATCACTAGGCCATTCTTTCGAGGCGCCTCTGGGGGGATTTGAACCTCCAACCTTTCGGTTAACAGCCAAGCATGTTAACTGTTTACACCATCCAGGGACTCCTCTGTAAAATGCAGAGCCTAACACTCCCTCTCCCACAACTGGGGAGAGGACTTGGGAGGAAGGTAGTGTGCAGGTGTCCTTAAGCCCCAGGGAGCCGAGCCTGTGTCCTGGCAGTGGCCCCACAGTTCAGAACCAGAATTAGCAACAGCTGCTAGTGCTACACCAAGCATTTTCTGTGAAACCTCCCCTGCCAGAGGAGATTCTGCTGTCCCCATTTGCAGACGGACAAAGTGAGGCCCAGAGATGGTCAGGGCCTTGTCCAAGGTCACCGAGTTAGGAAACAGCAGAGCCAGGACTAGAACATCGCCTCTGGTGTAGGGTTCTGGCTCTCGCCTCCCCGCCCCCACCCACACGCCTCCTTTCTTTCTTCTCCTTTTCATAATGGCCCTTGGCCCCTGGCCCGCTTGGCTGCCTCCTGCAATTAGCCCCTATTGCTGTTCCGGATCGCAGCCCTGGGCCCTGCAGAGACAAAGTCCCCTGGGCCCCTTGTGGCAGGGGGTGGAGGCAGGTGGGGGGACCCTAGTGGGGACAGCTGGTGCCAGGCTGAGCTGGTCTAGCCTGTTTTCCCCCTTCCCAGGAGGTGCTGAGTGGGCAGACATGGTAGCCCAGGGGAGAAGCCTGCCTTCTGTGGCCCCAGCCCTTGCCCATCTTATGGAGGCGGCTCACCTCAACAGGCCCTTGAGCAGCTCACCACTGACCGAAGCCCAGAAAAGGAAGCCCCCAGGGACAGCAGGGAAGGAGGTGGGGCTTCCAGGGGCTGCACCCACCTCTGGAAACCTCAGCTGGCTCCTCTCTGTTCTCCCTCATCCAGCCATTCAGCAACCACCCCTGAAGGCCCTCAGGCTGAGCCCCAGACTGCCTGGTCCCCACTGTGCCCTTCCCCCAGCACCAGGGGCTGAGGAGGACAATCAGGGCTGCAGTGGGTGGCTGTGGGGGCACATGGAGCACCTGACCCCACCTGGGCCTGATGGAGGCCTGAGATCCTAAGGATGAGTAGGAGTTTGCTAGAGCAGGGGGAGGAGCTTTCCAGGCATAGGGAACCTCATGTGTAAAGGTTCTGAGGTGCGGAGGAAGGGCGGGACCGAGCAGGCAGGGTTGGCAGGGAGGGCGGTGAGGAGCCGTGGCAGGCAGTGAGCTCCATGCTGGGTGGTGGCAATGTGCAGTGTTAGGGTCTGGCTGTGGAAAAAGCCCTCAGGTGGACGGAGGGTTGACTATGATTACATGTCTCTTTGGGCCTGCTTTGGCCTGTCTGTGCCATGAAAGAGGGCCTCTGTGTGTGTGTGCTGCTGTGTGCATGTATGTGCGTGTGCATGAGGGCCGTGTGCCTACAGGTGTGAACCCATGTACAGGGAGGATGGGGATTTCTGTGGCCACGTGTCCTGGTTGATTTGCCTTGTGTGCACATGTCTGTGTGCTTGTGTGGATCAGTGTGTGTGTGTGTGTATGTGCACATGTGTGTCAGTGTGTACTCACGTGTGCATTTTCCCAATGCCGTGTGTGTGCTGTGTGTGCATGCATTTACTTGTGTACATGTTGTATGTACATGGGGGTTTTTGTGTGTGTGTACATGTTTGTGTACATCTGTACACTGGCACGCAGTAGACATTCCGTGCCCAGGGACTCCCACCTTATCCGGAGCTTTCCTCTGCTCCCTCCCTCGATCTTTCCCTTGCTCATGGAGCCCCCAGGCCAGCCTAGGGAGCCTCACATAGCTGCAGGGAGCTCATGGGCCCCCTGAACTTGGGAACCAAGTTTTATGCATTTTTTGGGAGAGAAGCCACAACTCACCCCAATTTTCCAAAGGGACTTATGAGCATAAGTCGAAACAAAACCCCAACAGGTTTAGAACCACAGGTCTAGAGACCCAGAGGGCCTAAGGGGTAGGGGCATCTTTTCAAACTTGTAAAATCCTCACCTGTTCATTATGAGAAGAATCTCCAGCCTGGGGTGAAGAGTGCAAGTTCTGGGGTCAGGCAGACCTGAACTCCAGCTATGACTGTGCCGCTCATGATGGGGGCCCTGGCCATGTCCCCAGACTCCAGAGCCTGTTTTCCCATCCGTAAAGTGGCCATCATAATAGGGTGTGAGAATTCAAATATGCTAATGCATGGAAGGCCCTGGACCTGGCACCTGGTATGCAACAGTGCCTCCTGTTAGTGCTCCACACTAATACAGACTAGGAAGAAAGGCCTGGTGATCTACTTCCGAAAATTAGCCAGTGAAAACCCTATGGATCACAGCAGAACATTGTCTGATACAGTGTTGGAGGATGAGCCCCTCAGGTTGGAAGGCACTCGAAATACGACTAGGGGAAGAGCTGCCTCCTCAAGGTAGAGTCGGCCTTGATGACACAGATGGAGTAAAGCCTTCAGGACCTTCATTTGCTGATGTGGCATGACTCAAAATGAGAAGTGACAGCAGCAAACATCCGTTAGTAACGGGACATGGAATGTATGTAGATGGCGCAGGACTGGGTAACGTTTTGTTCTGTTACATGTAAGGTCGCCATGAGTCGGAGCTAACTCAGTGGCAACTAAAAGCAACAGCTGTTAGCATAGGATACAGAACAGACAGAACAGCCCTCACGCCAAGACGTGCAATTTGATGTGCATGCAGGGTTTTTCCCAACTTTATGGGCACGTAGCTATATATGTACATACATGTGTCCGTTGTCTTTTGGCTGTCTCTTTTCTGAACGGCAGTGCAATCATTCTGTGTCTAGTGGGCTGTGCTTACTTTCCCCCCCTTAACCAGGGATGGTGGATGGTCTAGAGTTCGCACATGGACACCTTGGGCTCTGGAGCAGTGTCCGATTTTCCATGTCTGGCTACTCCGTAGCCGTTTGGGCTGTCCTGTTTTGTGCAGTTACTGACAGTGTTGCAGCAAGCACCTGTCACCTCTGTTGTGGGGACAGCTGGCCCAGGCTCTGTTGGGCTCCTGCTGCTTCCTTGGGCCAAACCGAACAAGCACTTCTCCCAGCTTCCCAACTGCCACGGCTCTGCCCAGGCGGTTTCCCCTCCCTGAGCTGATTCCAGTTGGATACACAAAGGTGCAGGGACTTCCCCAGGATCTCAGCCAAGGACTTTCTCCTCCTCATGGACAGCGTAGGGCCAGGGCAGCAGTGGGACGGACTACAATGGGGGTGGGCACCTCCAAGGTGGCCGGGACATTCCAGGTGCTCAGCGGCCCTCAGCCCCGATGCAGGGTCACAGGCCTTGGGCTTTTTGTTGGGGCTAGGGAAGGCGGGAAGGTTTCAGGTGACCCTCCTCAGCCTGAGCCCCCTACCCAGCCAGACTTTCCTTTGTGGCCTCAGCCCAGGGTCAGCTGGTTCCCAGGCTGGGACCTTCACAGAATCATGGACCGTGGGTCAAGGATATGAGGAGGAGATGTGCACCCCTAGGGTGGGACCAGAGGCCAGGCTGGGCCATCCACATTCCCGGCCCCACCACGCACCAGCTCTGTGACTTGAGCAGTTGTCTTTACCTCCCTGAGCCTCAATTTTTCCTGTGTGAAACGGGGCAAGGGTGCCTTTCTGCCTCACTGTGGGACGATGTGTAAATACCTATAGCATACAGTAGGTGCTCAGTATGTGCAGCTATGATTATGAGTTGGTCATTGGAGAAGTTAGTCCTCCATGCTTTGGACGTTGATTACTGATTTGGGACATCCTGGCTGTCACACTGAGGGGACACAGAGGTGGGTGATACGGGGGCCAGACACAAACCCGTAGCTTAATTCAGCCTGATGAGCGCGTGGCAGTTGGCTGCACAGAGCACTGCAGGACCCAGGGCAGGGAACCAGGGTTTCTGCTTGAGTCGGGGTGCAGGTGGGAAGGGACTCCGGGGAGAAGGGACAGCACAACCAGGCTTTGAGGGTTGGAAGAGTCAGTGAAAGGAGTTCCTGAGTGGCTCAGAGGGTTAAGCACTCGACCATTAGCTGAATGATTGGCGATTTGAATCCCTCTAGGGGTGCCTCAGAAGACAGGCCTGGCAATCTGCTTCCAAAAGGGCACAATCTTGAAAACCCTATGCAGCAGTTCTACTCTGCACACATGGGGTTGCCGTGAGTCAGAATTTACTCCACAGCACCTAACAACAACGGGTGCCAGATGGAGAAGTAGGGGGAAGGGCACCCTAGGCAATGGGCCAGCAAAGGCCTAGAGGAATGAGGTTTTACAGCAGGTATGAGAATAGGGGTACCGGAGGGCTAGGGGTGAGGGTAGGCAAGGGAGGGTCAGGGCCAGGTTTCCGTTTTATGACAATCCATCTAGTGGAGCATCTGAGGGGATAGGACAGAGGGCCACTGCTATCATCCAGGTGGGAGGCAGGCGGTGGCAGGGGCCCAGATGGGTCAGGTTTGGAAAGAAGTCAGTTAAGTCTGATAAGACACCTTACCCCTATCTTGCCCCCTGTAGCTCACTCCCCAGGACCTCCTGAGAGCCCCCAGCTCAGCCATCCCCCCTCGGGCCATGGAATTCACCCCTCAGCCACGGGCAACACAGGGACAACCACTCAGGGCCCAAAGGACTCTGGGGACTCAGGGATCTCTCTCCCTGGGACCTGGGGCTCCTCACTCATCTCCCCAGGGTCCTGGGCAGGGACTGGGCTTGGGACCTGAGCTCCTTCTTTTTGGGTCTGTTTCAGAAACTGGTGCTCGTACGTGGTGACCCGCACTGTCTCATGCCACGTGCAGAATGGCACCTACCTTCAGCGAGTGCTGCAGAATTGTCCCTGGCCCATGAGCTGCCCGGGGAACAGGTGAGTCCATGGTGGGGTAGGCACTGATGGGCCTTCCAGATGGAGGTAAAGGCCGGTGGTGGGGTTGTGTACAGTGTAGGTCAAGGCTGGGACTGCAAGGGTAGGTGGAGCAGGGGGAGCCATGGCCCTATACTTGTTCTCAGCACCTCCCATGTGCTCTTGAGGCCCCTCTGGAGGAGGCATTTCGCCATTCACGGGCATTCCTGAGTGTTCACTGTGGGCTCCAGGCCTGCCTAGCTTGCAGGGGCTTTCTGTCCAGTTAGTATCCAAATCCTCCTACCCAGGGGGAGTGGGATGGCTGAACCCCAGAATGCAGGAGAAGAGAGGCTTCCAAAGGGGCCTGGAGGAAGCTCTGTGGGAGAGGTGGCGGAAGGCCCCTGTCTGAGCCAGGCTACCTGGGCACTCTTTCAGCTACAGAACCGTGGTGAGACCCACATACAAGGTGATGTACAAGACAGTGACCGCCCGAGAGTGGAGATGCTGCCCCAGGCACTCGGGGCCAGGCTGCGAGGAAGGTAGGACTGCCCGCTGGCTCTGGAGCCCCTGCAGTGGCCAGGTGCCTCCCGCTGGTGCCTGGGAGCCTTTGAGTATTGCTGAGTCAGTAGCCGCTGCGCATGCACACTGTGTGCGCTGGAGCCGCTGCACAGAGCTACAGGGCGAGGCGCAGCCTGGACATAAATTGGTGCCTGCTGCTCCCGGGCAGTGGCCACGTGCCTCTTGGGGGACTCGCAGAACCCCTGGAGGAAATTTCATATGCACCATATAACTCACATTTGAAGTCACACCATCCCAAGCCTTTATTCCAGACTTGGGAAACCCTATGCTGACGTTTCCATGGGATGTGGTAACAGATACTGCATAGAAATCCCATTTCATTCAAGATGGTAGCTCAGCAAGATGGGGACCATTATAAGGTGATGGGCACCCAGCTCCTAAGTGGCAGAGTCAGGATTTGAACCCTGGCCTGCCTGGCTTCAGGCCCCCCCGCTTCCCCCTTCCCTCAGGGCCTCAGGGATGGGAGGACTTGGCTGGGCACCCAGTGTACGGAGCGTGTCCCAGGCAGAGGGGCCAGCATGCCATCTCCCTGTCACACCCACCCTCCTTGTCTGCAGTTTAGGATGTCTCTGGCCAAGCACCAGGGAGGGGCACTAGGGAGGCAGCCCTGCCTTATCAGGCCGGGCCCCATAGCTACCTGAGAGCCCTCACCCAAGGGCACCTGTCTCTCTGCTGGTGTCCTGGCTGCTCCCACCCCTACTGCCTGACTGAACCCACTGAGCAATAGATTTTCAGGCAGCTGGGGGCATATTCCAAAGAGTGACCCTAAAGAGGATGGACTGGCCTCAGACCAGCCGACATCCAGGCCCATCACCAGCAACAGCCATCTTGATGGAAATAGGCATTCAGGGTCCCCAAGGCAGCACACTAACATAAACTGCCAGATGCAGGAGGCATCATGATTGAAGAACCATGAATGTGGGACCTGACACCATCTATTGATGCTTCTTGAGAGATTTGCATGCTTCACCTCCCTACAGCAGCCCCAATTCACAGATGGGGCAACCAAGGCCTAGACAGGTGGTGTCACCTGCCCAGAGTCCCACAGCTGGGAGGGCAGAACTCACCATGCAGTGGGGAAGGGTGGGGCCTTGGCAGGTTCCAGATATAGGAAAGGGGAGCCAGCCTGAGCCCCTGAACCCCTAAGCCCCTGAGCTGAGCAGTGTCCCCTGGGAGAGGCAGCAGGCATGCGTCAAGGAAGCTGGGAGCAGGTGGACATCTGGAGGGGAGCCGGGACCAGCACCCTCTCCTCCCCATTGCGTGTGAGAGGCAAAGAGAAGCCAGTGGAAGAGGGGAAGGTGGCAGGGCCCGAGGGGCAAGAAGAGAGCCAGCCGGGAGGGGCCTGTGCCAATGAGGCCACAGGGGAGTGGTAGTAGGGAGGAGGTGCGTCACCAGGGTGTGGGGGCCACCTTCCAGGGAGATACGAGCAGGCAGGGCCTGCTGAGGCAAAGGCCACTCTGTCCTTGGATCCCCTCCCAAGGGCAGCCCTTCCCGGGTCTGTGGGGCCTTCACAGAGCTGGCAAGGGAGGAGGACAGGTGGGGGCAGCACCCATGCCCTCCTTGAGTCTGGCTGCTGGAAGCCTCGCGTCCAGGAGGCTGCCAGCGGTGAGGGGAGCAGCAAGACAGGCTGGGGCCAGGCCAGTCCTGACATCTGCCAGCTCCCTCTTTGGAGCCTTCGGGTCCCTGCCCTGGGACGGGGGTTATCCAGGGCTGCATGGGCCAGATACACAACAGCTGTGTGGCCTTGGGCTGAGGACTCCCCAGTGCATTGCGTAAGCTGTTGTGCAAGGGTGCCCAGCTGGGGAGGCTTGGGGAGGTGGTGGGCTGGAAGCTGGCCGCATGCTTCTTGTGCCCACTCAGAGGGAGGGGCTCCAAGCTGCCAGCAGAGTTGTAGCAGTCTGGGTTTCCCCTCACTGAGGCCCATGTCCTCACCTGTGCAAGGGGCAGGATAAGCGGGCCAGCCTCCCAGGGATGTTGTGGAGTGATGAAGCAGCAAGGCACCGGTACATGGTGGTGGGCACTACGTGATGACTGACAGGACAGGAGGGGTCTCTCCCCACCCACAGGGTTGGACTGAGAAAGGGTAATGGGAAGCCGGATGCCCAGGCCTGAATATTCTGGAAGACCGCTCAATGGGGCCCAGTGACGTGGAGCAGAGATACATGGGGACGTTGCTCTTCCATTCTGGGCCAGCCCTTCCTCCTGACAGCTGGGTTCAGGCTGGGCTCCCCCCAGCTGTTTCCCCTGCTGGTGATTGCCCTCATGTCCTGCCCAGTGTTGTGACCTGACCCTAGGGCCTCAGAGCTGCGTCACCAGGGGCAGCTGGGCCTGGGGGCAGCCTGAGGTGGGTGACAGAGGGGAGGGAACACCTGTCCTTCCAGAATCCAGCCCTGGATTTTCTGCACCCTGCTGTGTGGCCTGGGGCAAGTCACTTCACCCTCTCTGAGCCTCTGGTTTATCTGAAAGTTACCCAGGATTGAGAAGTGGGAACTCACACCAGGCACATAGTAAATGCTAAGTAAGTGTCTCCCATCTACTTGTGCCCTCTGGACTGCGGATGCTGTGGTGACTCCCAGGGAGGGCCTTGCCTTCTCCCCTCACCCCATTTCTCCATCAGCTGCTCAACACACAGGTCTTCACCCCTCCTAGCCCTGGTTTTCTCATCTGCAGAATGGGGATAGGAGGATGAATCAGAATAGTCTTGTTTGATGTTCACAACAACCCCATGAAGAAGTGGCCAAAAATGGGCCCCATTTTACAGATGGGGAAACTGAGGCTCAGAGAGGTTAAGGTCATTCAGCACCGGAGAACCAGGATTGGAACCTGCCAAACCAAGCATCCCTGACCGCAGGCCTTGGGAGCTGGGCTGGATGGCAAGGAGGGAGCCTGGTGACCCTCTCACCTGGCCACCCACTCCCACTAGAAACAATGAGCGAGGAAGGGCCAAGGCCAGGAATGCATCATGTGGGCAGCCTGCTGGTAGGGCCGGGCATGGGTGGGTGGGCACAATGCCAGGGCCATGTCAGGAGGGTGGGCAGAGCCTGACAGTCGCCCTCTCTGGGCCTGGGCCTGACCCCCTGAGTGCCCCAGGCTGCTGACTCTGCTGAGAATAATGTGCCTACTGTGTCACCCCTGCCCCTTGGGGCTCCCCAGACACATCTGTCGCCCATCAGCCCATTGTCCAGATGATGAAATTGGGGCTCAGAGAGGATGCAGCTCTCACACAAGATCACACAGCAAGTAAGGGTCATGGTTGGGATTCTCCCCAGGGCCTCTCAGAGCTGCCCCAAATCCTCCCAAAGCTGTAATATGAGGAGGTGAAAGCTACTGCCTTCCTCTGTGCCAGGCCCTGCGGCATGTCTGTCTTCCTGCCATGTCACAGAAGGTCCAGATGTGGACATTGAGGCTCAGAGAGGGGAATGCCTTGATCAGGGTCACAGCCTGTGAGCAGTGGACCTGGACTCAAACTCAGTCAGTCTGAGTCGGAGCCAGGGTTGTCTCTCTGCAGCAGTGCTGGCTGAGGACTCGGAGGGGCACGTGTTCAGACAGCTGGGGTGCCATGAAGCTGGTGGAAGCCAGTCGCAGCCCATGCCCTCCCAGAGAGAAAGAGGGGCTGGGGGCTCCCTCCCTCCCTCTCCCTTTGGGCCCCTGGAGCTGGGCTGCCTCCTTTTCCCCACCACTGTCCCCGCTGTCCTCTGAGCACCAGTCCCCTCCCCATCCACAGACACCCACAACGCCTCTCCTCCATGACCGGGAACTGGAGACAGGAAGAAGCTTGCCTGAGCTCACACAGCAAATGAGACTCGAAGTTCCAGCCCAGGCCCTTTCCTGGGCCTCTGGGCCTCTCAGCCTCTCAGCCTCTCCCACCACCCGGGGTGGGTACTTTCTTGCACACATTTCTTGCATTCTAACCAGGTGCCAGCCACAGTGCTTTACTTTGCTGTTTCAGAGTACAGAGGGCTGACACTGCAGGAAGCCAGCCACCCTTTCCACCCTCGCTCCTGTCTGGGAGGCTGGGCAGCCCCCACCTCCCCATCTCTCCTGCAGATCTTCCTCCAGGCCTGGCCCAGCCCCTAGCTCCATGTACCCTCTGCCCACATCGGCCTTCTCTCCCACCTCATGGCCTTGGCAGTGGCTGTCCCCCCACCAGCTCAGTGAGCCGCACCCTGCTGTCATTATTCCCAGCTCTCCAGTGCCTGGCACAGGCCTGGCTCACAGTGGGTGCTCTGGAAATAAATAGGAACCTCACTATACCCCAAAGAGAGGGCCAGGCTCAGGCTTCCCCAGGCCTCCTGGCTGGGCTGGAGGGTTCTCAGAGCGCCTATCCCAGCCCTGACCTCAACCCCTGGCTAAGCAAATATTTACATTTCCAAAGTAAATTCCCCGAAGGAAAATTGGGGCAGGGGGCAGGGGAGAAGCAGCACTGAATCCGCTGTGGCCTGTGGTCACTGAGCTGAGCAGACCTGGGTGGGTGGTAAGTTGTGAACGGGGAAGCCCCTCCTTTGTCCCCTCTCCTGGGAGAGACAGTCTCCGAGGTGGAGCTGGTACACCCTCAGCTTCTCACATCCCCATTCCCAGCTTAGGAGCCATGATGGCGCAGCATTCAAATCCCGGCTCCCTCTCTTCCCATCTCTGTGAGCTGAGGCAGGCAGCTTCTCCTCCTTGGGCCTCAGGGTTCACATCTGTCTCATGGGGTGAGACAGGGCCACACATGCCTCTTAGCTCAGGCCCAGCACCCAGCCCTGGGCAGAGGGAAGGGGAGTGCTTGTAGGGGATCAAGGTCAGGAACTGGAGACAGCCGCTGGAGCACAGTAAGTGATGAGGGCTTCGAGGGGTCTTTGGCAAAGGGCAAGCACCCTGGTCTGTTCAGGAAGGTTTCCTGGAGGAGGTGACATAGAGGCAGCAGCTGTAAGGGTGGGGGAGTGTGGCGTGTGTGTGTGTGGGGGGGGGGAGTGTGGCGTGTGTGTGTGTGTGTGTGTGTGTGTGTGTGTGTGTGTGTGTGTGTGTGTGTGTGTGTGTGTGTGTGTGTGTGTGTGTGTGTGTGTGTGTGTGTGTGTGTGTGTGTGTGTGTGTGTGTGTGTGTGTGTGTGTGTGTGTGTGTGTGTGTGGAGGGCAGGCGAGGACCTCCCAAGTGGTGGGAAGAGGCTTGAAGGCAGTCTCCCAGAGTAGGGCTGGGGTTTGTGGTCCTGGGACCTGCTGGGAGCTCTGACCGTCAGGAACCCCCTGGGAGAGCGAGATTAGGGCTGGAGAGAGGCCCTTCAGGACAGAGCACCAGGCAGGTGAGGAAGGCTCTCAGTCCACTGGGGCCTAACCAAACACCAGTGGGAGGGATGGGACAAACTCATCCAATGTGAGACCTTCCTCCAGCTGGGCTTCTTCCTGGCTATAATTTTGTGCAGTGTGGGATGATTTTACAACCTGGTATGTCCCTTCAAGTATTTCTGTTCGTTACTCAGAATTCAGGGGAGTTCTTTTCGATAATTTTTGTGAACCCTAAATCCAGAGCCAGCATTTTCTGGTCTTTTTGACAGTTTTGTTATTTCTTTAAACTTTCTTTTCTTTCCTTTTTTTTTTTTAATTTTATTATTTTAATTTTAACTGGTAATTACTTTGAGCCTGTTAAGACTGCCCTGCTGGTCAGCCCATGTTTTCATTAGTTTTGCTCATTCTTCTCTGGCTCCCAGTGAAATGTCCAAAAGCGAATTAGTTGAAAAAAGAATTTCTAACCACAAGTTCTCAGATTAATAACTGGTGACAACCTAGTGGGATATTAGAACGTTTATGCTCATTTTCAAGACCACTGTGTCTGATGTCTATGTTATTTTGCTTTTTATTTTGTTCGCTTGCTTTAAATGCATTTGCAGCCCATGATTCATGCATTTATCAACAATGGGTGCCAGACCCTGTTCTAGGCACTGGGGCAGTGCAGTGAACAAGACAGACAGTGTCCCTGCCCTGGTGGGGCCATTGTCCCAGCCAGGGCCAGACAGTAGGCCGCGGATGAGGAACTGGTACACTATTCCGCATGTTAGAGGGCAGAAAGAGCTGGGGAAAGAAGGAAAACCAGGGCAGTGTAGCGGGGGGCGGGAGGGCATGATGATCTGCCAACGTTTGATCACAGAGAAAAACCAAATTGCCACAGGGATGGAGGAGTGGCTGGTGCTTTTTGTTGACTTCCTGAAAAGAATAATAAAATGGCATTTTGTATCTTCACCTGGAAACAGAAAGGATGAGGAGGGTTGGACCAGGCCATTCTTTTCTCGATCACCAGCATTCCTGCTGGACACTGGGCTTCTCTGCCTTGGACTGATGGGGACTTGGGGGGCTGATGCAAGGTGCAGGGTGGCCCAGGAGAGAGGGGGTCTGGCCCTGGAGTCAGACCAAAACGAGTAAAACCAGTTGTCATTGAGTGGACTCCGACTCCTGATGACCACATGTGTGTCAGAGTAGAACTCTGCTCCATTGGGTTTTCCATGGCTGATTTTTCAGAACTAGAACACCTGGCCTTTCCTCTGAGGTGCCTCTGGGTGGACTCAAACTTCCAGTCTTTTGGTTAGCAGCTGAATGCATTAACTGTTGTACCATCCAGGGACTCCAGAGTCAGAGCAACCTGGGTTCGAATCCAGGCTTGAGACCTTTAGGTGGGGCAACAGTGGGTGAGAACCTTCAACAGGGAGAAAGTAGGGATAAGTCCTATTCCCTCATCCTTTTATCTGCGTGTAATACCAAACTGCCCTGTGCCTCAGTTTCGCCATCTGTAAAGTGGAGGGGAAGCTAGCACCTCCTCACAGGGCTTTGTGAAGATAATGAGTTGAGATTATATATGTGACCTGCTTAGAATGTGCCAGACGTGGAGTAAGTGCTACCAAGTATTAGCTATTATTGTTGTTATAAATTGCCATCGAGTCAGCTCCGATTTACAGAGGTCTTATGTATAACAGAAAGAAACATTGCCTGCGCCATCCTCACAATCTTTGGTATGTTTAAGTCCATTGTTGTCGCCACCGTTTCAATCTTATGGAGGGTTTCCCTTGTTTTCGTTGACCCTCTCCTTTACGCTATTATTATTACCTACCTCCTAAGACCAAACTGGTCCCTGGATGGTGCAAATGATTAACGCATCTGACTGCTAACCGAAAGATTGGTGGTTGGAGTCCACCCAGAGGCACCCTGGAAGAAAGGCCTAGTGATCTACTTCTGAAAAATCAGCCATGGAAAGCCCTATGGAGCACAGACACACTTGGGGTTGCCATGAGTTCAAGTTGACTTGACAGTGACTGGTAATTGGTTAAGACCAAGCTGGGCTATATGAAGCACTTAGCGTGGGGCCTGGTTCCCAGTGGAAGTTCCTTCTGCCCAGAGGGCTCAGGCCCCTGCCCCAGTCCTGGACTGACAATTTTCACCCTCCATC
Source organism: Dugong dugon (assembly GCA_030035585.1). Lineage (NCBI taxonomy): Eukaryota > Metazoa > Chordata > Mammalia > Sirenia > Dugongidae > Dugong > Dugong dugon. The sequence continues at coordinate 23,709,609 of CM057476.1, read as the reverse complement.
GTCCTGGCTGAGATTTACCTCATACACCTGGCAAGTCCCAGGCCGGTGGGGAGGGTGTCCTGAAGATGCAGGCCCAGCCTGAGCAAAGGCCCAGAACTGGGACCTGGAGCAGGGCCTGGCAGCCTCCCTGCTGGGGATCGGCCAGAGGGGCCCGTCTGGTTTGAGTTCTCTGCGCCTGTCACTCCCTGCACAACCCACAGCCCGCTCTGAGCTGCCAGGCCCGTGCCTTATTTGGGTCTTGTCTCCCCCCAGACGATACTTCAGCCTTAAAAGGCAGGCCCAGTGGCGGGGGAGGGGTCAGAAGTGATAGTTGCCACTGCTGGCTATAGAGCCCCTCCAGCTGTGCCCCCGCCCCGGCTTGGCCAGCTCGTCCCTCCAGTTGTGACTACCACTGTCCACCCCCAAGCCAGACCAGCCAGGACAGCCTGCTTCTCACAGAGGTAGCAGGCTCTTGGAACAAGGCCCCCTTGCCCTCCCAGGCAGCCGCCTCCCTGTGATTTTCATTTACAACCAGGACTGGATCCACTTCAGTCTATTCTTACCAAGTGCGGCAGGGAGAGGGTGGACAGCAACAGTTGTAGCTGCCTTGGATGGAGCACCAGGCCCCATGTGGCCTCTTCGGTGTCTTTGGGCCTCACACAAGCCTAGGAGGTGTAGAGACCTTATTATCCCATTTTACGGTTGGGAGGATAGGCAGATTCAGGGAGGACAAGGCAGACAGGTCAGTAAGTAGCAGGGCTGCAACCTGACCTGGTAGCCCTAAACTCTTAACCCTGGGACTATCTCCCTTGGCACTGCGAAGAGTAGGGGCTGTGGTGGTGGGTGGGCAGAGGACACGGCCAGCAGGCCTCTCACCCCACCGTCCCTCAGTTGCAGGCTCCTCTGGCCATGTGGAGCCCGGGTGGCCAGGCAACACTATGCGACGGATGGCTCTTCGGCCCACAGCCTTCTCAGGTGGGTCCTGGGGGCAGCTGCTTAGGGTCCCCGTGGGCTGGGGGATGGCTGGAGGAAGCACAGGGCAGCGTGGTCACTGTCCTGAACCAGCTGGGTCCAGCTGTGGAGGGTTGGGGACAGCCCCCACCCCACCCCCCTAGTCTGGGAAGAGAATTGAGAGAGGGAGGAAGGGCCCCCAGGAGGCAGTCTACGCTGGGCCCAGACACCCTGAGACCCAGGAGCGCCAGACGCATGCTGATGTGGGTCCACATGCCAGTTTCCTCTTTTTATTTAAACCAGCCCTTCCTGAGCACCTGCAGTGTACGAGGCACCCCGCCAGGGACTGTCCATTGTCAGCTCTCTGAAACCTACCACCACCCCCAGGAAGGCGTCATTGTCCCCATTTTAAAGAGGAGGAAGCCGAGGGTCAGAGAGGGGATGTCCCTGCCCGAGGCCCCACAGTCGGCAAGGGCAGTGCAGGGACTCGGCCCCAGGCTTCATGCTCACCCTGAGCCTCCGTGTCCTTACATGTGAAGTGGGAATGACCCACATCCTAACACACAGGGTTGTCCCAGGACTGGGGAGAAAGGCTTGTAGAGCGCCCGGCACGGTGTCTGGCAGCTAGGAGGTGCTGTCAAGGGCTGGAACTGTCAGTGACGACTTCAGTATGTAACTGAGGAAGCCAAAAGAGTTGGACATGGCGAGGGAAGGTGATTCCGGAGGGTGGCACCTCTGAGGCCAGCCCAGATAGACTGTGGTCCCCAAAGCCCACAAGCCCAGACCCTGGTGGCAAGTAATAGGATTTCCTGTCCTGGCTGCCAGGAAAGGGGTCATTTTGGATGCAGAGGCTGCCAGGTCAGGTCCGTGTTCCTGCTCTGGGAGGAGCAGGTCCCCTCTGAAGACTCCAGAGTCAAAGGAAATGATGCTGGATTCTCACTGGGCATGGCCCACCATGGCCGGGCCATGACTCCACAGGCCCTTCCCGTGCTGGACCTCTGCTTCCTCATGGGTCAGGATCCTCAAGGGTCTTCTCCTCCCTCCTACCCCCCAGGGGGCTGAGGGGCTCCACGGGGGAACCAGGGGCCCCTGACCGTGGCCCCAGCCTCCTCCCTCCCCACAGGTTGTCTCAACTGCAGCAAAGTGTTGGAACTGACCGAGCGGCTGAAGGTGCTGGAGGCCAAGGTAGGTGAGCAGTGCCCCTGTTGCCTCCTGCCCCAGGGCCAGGCAGGACACAGCACCCCCTGGGCTCCCCACCTCCTTCTCCACACCCAGTCTGCTCAGGTCCCCACAGTGCACCTCTTAGCTGAGCTTCAATACCCCCCACCCTCCAGGTCCCCACACGGATGCCCCCTGTCAGGCAGGCACAAGCCTTCCACCTCTCCTCCAGTGCCCTTCCCCAGGGGAAGCCTACTCGCAGGCAGACACCTGGCCCTCTCCTCAAGGTGCACAGGCAGCTCCACCTCCACACCCTTGCTTCTCCCAGCGTGCCCTTCCTCAAGCCCCTCCTCCAGGAAGCCCCCTCTGATGCACCTTCATCCCCATCCCACCCACGTGCACACAGATAACCCCCAGAACTGGATCCCCCCCTCCACCCATCACCTTTTTCCTTTACCCACCCCCCACAATATTACCTTCCCAATCTCAAAGTCAAAACATGTACTGCACATCTCAAACTATTTCAAAATAAAAAGTTTAGAAAAGTTAAAAAGTAAGACCTTCTAAGTTTAGAAATGTAAAAAACTCAAAAACGTGAATAACCTACCAGAAAATTATTCACACAACTACCTGTGCCCCTTGAGTGAGCAACTGTTAACATTTTAGTATCTTTTCTTCCAGATTTCCTAAATGTACATGGAAAAAAAAAAAACAAAAAACCTTGTTGCTGTCGAGTCGATTCCAATTCATAGCAACCCTACAGGACAGAATAGAACTGCCCCATAGAGTTTCCAAGGAACGGCTGGTGGATTCGAACTGCCTTTTGGCTAGCAGCCACTGCACCAGCAGGCTCCAAATGTACATGGAAGCATGTATATTTTGTCTGCGTAGCCCATGCACCACCATTCCCTTCTCTGAGAATTTATCTTAAGGAGTGTCTTAGTTACCCAGACTACTGTAACAAAAATACCACAAGTGGATGGCTTTAAAGAACAGAAGTTTATTTTCTCACAATTCTGGAGGCCAAAAGTCCAAACAGGGTTTTGGCCATGTTGATTCTTGCCTTGTAGGTAGTCCCAGACATTCCTTGGTTCCTTGGCTTGTAGACAGTCCTCACATGGTGCCTGTTTTCTCATGTGTGTGTCTCTGGGTCTGTGCTACCTTTTATGTAAATTAGAAGTGATTAGGATTCACCCTACTCGTATTGATTGATTGACTGATTACATTGCATTAGATTGCATTATGGAATGTCATTACATTACATTACATCCTAAAGATATAGGGATAAGGATTCCAAAACATATTTTGGGGGGAAACAATTCAATCCATAACAAGATTGTTAGATATGAAGAGATCTACCAAAGTATTAACTATAAGTGGGGGAGCGTGAAAACTAGACAACAGGAGGGATGGGTATCAGTCATGAAGCATCCAGTCTGTGGAATACTAGGCAGCCATTAAAAATACCTCTGTTTTCTGTCCCTGATTTATCAAGTGGGAAAAGCAAGCTTCCAAACAGTATGTGCTAGAACCTGAGTCAGGTGGCACAGGAACACCACAGCTTCTCCCCAAGGTCCCTCCTAGGAGAAGCCCTGTGAGTGGCAGGTCAGTCCCAGACCCAAGGTGGTGGTTCTCAGTTCAGGGTCTCCCTGGCCAGTGAGTTTCAGCTTTTCTCTGGACGGCCTCCACAAAATCCCTCCTTCCTGGTCAGCAGTCATTCTGGCCCTGCTTGATCTTCAGTCAGCAGCTCAGAATGGGGAGGGGACATTCACAACTGGGCCCGTAAAGTGAATTTTGTGTACACCACCACCACCAGTTGCCTAGAGTCAATTCTGACTCCTGGCGACCCCGTAGAACTGCTTCATAGGGTTTTCAAGGCTGTGACCTTTTGGAAACATTGCCAAGCCTTTCTTCCAAGTTACCTCTGGGTGGGTTCAAATTGTCAACCTTTTGGTTAGTAGTCGAGCACTTAATTCTTTGTGCCACCCAGGGACTCCATGGGATCTTTATTTCATGTCAGACCCTCCCAAACTTCCCTCCAAATGTAGAGAAACTCCTTCTGGCCATTACCCTCTGATGCTTTCACAGAAAAGAGAAGCTTTACATTATTTATTTAGATAAGCACAGAAAAAACAGACACCAACATGTTCACAGAGCTCAACTCTTTGAGAAGCAGAGAGTTCCAGGACCTGTGTTTCTTTTGTTGGTGACGGTGGATGTGTAATGATTTTTCTACAGTACATGTTATGGTGTGTGCAATTTTAAAAGCACAGTCACTTCTGATAAAGTTCTGGGCCCCGGAAAGCCCAGGTCTCCACCCTGAGGTAGGCTCTGCTGGCTACAAGAGGTCTCTCCCTCCCCTGCCGCACACACTGGGACCTCTTAGCCCTTCCAGTCTCCCACTCCAGCTGGTCTGTCGGTGGTGAGACACTGGCACCGACTCCAACCCTGTCTCCCCCTTCCTCCCCAGGTGGCTATGCTGATTGTCACAGAGCAGGCAGTGCCCCCAGCCCCAGCTGCCCCTAAAGACCCTGCCCCACTGTGGGGCTCCCCAGCTGCCCAGGGCAGCCCCGGGGATGGAAATCTCCAAGGTGAGTGGGTCGGGGATGGAATACACACCCCATGTGAGAAGCAACACTGGATTAAGAGTCAGGAGCGTGAGACTCTGGGCCCCACCCTGCCGCTGACTCCCAAGCTTGACCCTCGTGTGGGGCCTCAGTCTTCCTAGCTCTCCAGTGGGCCTGAGGGGATGGTCTCCAGGGGCCCTTGAGCACCAACATCCTGGGAGGCCAAGCTGCCTCCAGAACCCTGCCACAGGGCAGAGGTGGGGGCAGGGACTTTGGGTGACTCTCTCACCCAGGCCCAGCTGGGACACTGACCCCTGCCTACCCCCTGTCCCAGGGCCACTAGGAGCCAGAGAGAGTGTGAGGGCCCCACTGCTCCCTCGAGACGGTAGGTGCGGGCTGAGGGGCTGGGGCCAGCGTGGGGACAAGAGCAAGGCCAGAGTTGCCAACCTGATGTGCTTTCACCCCTAGACCAAGTGGGTATTCCAGGGCTGCCAGGGCCCACTGGCCCCAAAGGAGACACCAGCAGTCAGGGCCTGATGGGAATGAGAGGCCCGCCAGGTAAGTACCACAAGTGCTGTCCCCCAGATCTGCTGGCCAGCCCCAAGGTGGCCTCAGGCTGGGACCTTCCTTCCCAGACCCTGACGTAGCCCGAGGTGGTCTGGGCCCTTCTGCCTGCTTGTCTCTCTGCTCACCACCTCCTCCAGGGTGCCCCACTCACGCTGGGGTCCCTAGAACTGTGTCTTGTGTTCACTCGGCCTGTGCTACTGGGGCACCTGCTCCCAGCAGGCTGTGAACCAGGCATGGGGTGGGTCAGACTGGTCCCTGCCCGGCTGGAGCTCCCAGGCCAGCTGAGGGAGGGGTTTTGGGAGGCAGCAAAGTGCCCACTTCATGTCACCAGGGCTTCGATGGAGGAAGTCAAGCCCCAGCCTGGGTGGGTGGGGATCAGGAAGGGCTTCCCAGCAGAGTGACATCTTAGCTGAAGCCTGAAGGATGACCTGAACTTTGCACCAGGCAGAGCAAAGGAAGGACTGATACAGGGAACAGCTTGTGCAAAACCTGGATGTGAGAGGAAAAGAACATTCTGGAAATTACTGTTTATTAAACGTCTATTGTGTGCCAGTGGCTCCACGGAAAAAAGCCCTGGCAAATTGCTTCCATAAATAAAAAGCTACAGAGCTCAGTTCTACTCTGACACATGTAGGGTCATCGTGGGTTGGAACTGACTTGACAGCGATGCATTTGGGGTTTTTTGTTTGTTTTGTTTTGTTTTTTGGTGTGCCAAGTGTCCATTCTCATAAAGACCCTGGGGAGGGGTGTGTTCATCCCCCTGATAGGTGTGGAAACAGAGGCCCACCTGGCCAGTGAGGACAGAGCCCAAACCTGCCCAGGCCCGTGGACTCTAGAGCCCACTCTCACGCCCGCTGCCCCAGGCTGCCTTGTCCTGCCCTTGGCCCCTGGAGCCCGTCCTGGGCCTGCCCCTGCCTCCTACACACCCATCAACCCCCGTGGTTCTGTTGCAGGTCCACAGGGCCCACCAGGGAGCCCTGGCCAAGATGGAGCTGTGGGCAGCCCTGGAGAGAGGGGACCTCCAGGCCCCCCAGGGCCTCCTGGCCCCCCTGGTCCCCCAGCACCTGTTGGACCACCCCACACTTGGATCTCTGAGCATGGTGAGTCCTGCAGGGTCACACAGGTCAGTGTGAGGGGAGGGGAGTCTGGAAGAGGAAGCTGGAACCCACCACCACAGAACCTGCTAGCTCTTAGCGGCACTCACTATATGCCTGGCTTGCCCTTGATAGGCCATGCTTCAGCTAATCCTCCAACAGGTGCTGTTGTTCTCTGTGCACAGATGAGGGAAACTGAGGGCCAGAGAAGTGGGCAGTTGCCAGGATCAGACCCAGCCAGCTTCAGAGCCTATGCTCAGAACCACCCAGCTCAGGCCATCCCGCCAAGCCTTGGAGCTGGCCGGCATCCAACCCTCAGAACACCGGAAAGCTCAAGGCCTAACAACAGGAAGCCAGCCCTGAGCTCCCAAGACCATAGCCTGGCCCTGTGCTCTGTGAGGCCCAGCCCCCTCCAGCCAGTTGAGCCTCCTCCCCTCAGGTGTGCCCTGCCTGACCCACAGGCGCACCCCACCTGCCTGGGTTCAGGGCTTGGAGTGCTAGGTTCAACCCCATCTCCGTCATGTCTTTGGTGCATGACCAGGTACATCATTGTCTCTCTCCAAGCCTCAGTTTCCTCATCTGTATAATGGAGGTGGTGATATTGCTGGTCTCCCAGAGCTCCATGGCACCCACACACATAAGCCTGGCACACAGTAGGTGTTTAATAAACGGTAGCTTTTACTATTGCAGTTTCACATGTGCCAGTACAGGCTCAGTGAGGTGGAGTTTTGCCAGATGTCACCAGCTGGACTGGTGGGGTTAGAACCCAGGTTTCCGTGCCTACGGGCTCTGGCTGTCCTGTTGACCAACAATCCCCCCCGACCTCCTGCCCTTGGAGCAGGTGCCCGGTGACCCCAGCTGCACTGCAGGCCACCCACAGTGCAGTCACACCTGGCTTGACAGAGGCAGCAAGTGAAGACTCCTCCCAGCCCCACTCAGCCAGCCCTGATCACTCACCATCTCTCCTCCCTCAGGGGACCCATTACTATCCAACACCTTCACTGAGACCAGCAGCCACTGGCTCCAGGGACCCGCTGGGCCCCCGGGTCCCCCAGGGCCCATAGGTAAGTTGATTCCAAGCCTAAGATAAGGGATGGGGCTTGGAGATGGCAGAGGGACTAGGGCTGTGGCTACTCTGATGGTGGACTTCTTGGCATTGTACTCTGTCCCGGCCCTGAGGACACTTCTCTTATTCTAGGTCCTCCTGGGCCTCCTGGTCCCATGGGTTTCCCTGGGAGTCCTGGACAGATGGTGAGTAGTTCTCCAAGTGTTCCCACCCACCCACCCATCCATCCATCCATCCATCCACCTACCTATCCATTCATCTATCCACCTACCCACCCATACTCTCATTCATTCAATAATCATTTGTTATTTACTATGGAATTACTTTCCATAAATATTCTGATTCAATCCATATATCAAGGGCAAGTATTAGTATCACCTGAGGCCAAGAAAGTTGGAGGTTCTGGCCCTAGGGCTGTGTCCAGCATATGGCAGACATCTAGATCAGGCTGGGAACTATCTGGCTTTAGGGCCAGACCTCTTAACACTGAGCTATATGATTTGCCCACTATGTGCCAGGCACTGGCCATGTGAAGAGTTCAGAGGCCCAAGCCAAGGTGGGCCCCCTCCCTGACCCGTCTGCTCTCCAACCTCCTGCTCATTCTGCCCCACCACAGCACAAGGCTGAGGCCCTGTCTTGTTGCTCAGGGACCCCCAGGCCCCATTGGCCCTGAAGGAATCTCTGGCCGCCTAGGAGAGAAGGGCGAGCGAGTGAGTACCTAGGTGGCCCCAGGTTGGGGGGTTTGGGGGATCCTGGGACTCCAGATCAGACCCATCCCATAGCTGATTCTATTCTTCTCCTCACTTCCATACAGGGACTGCGTGGGGAGCCTGGCCCCCGAGGCTTCGCTGGGCAGCAGGTGAGTGATGTCCCTCTCCCTGCAGTTTCCCCTCCAGGATCCCACAGACCCAAACCCCTGCTCTGGCTCCATCCCCTGTGGCCAAAGCCCCTGACCCTCCCTGCCTGGTCCAGGGCATGCTCCATCTCCTCTCAGTCACTCCCTGTTTCTGGGACCTGTCAGCCTCTTCGGATCAGGCTGCGTTTGTCTCCCTCACTCTGGCCCTCTGGGTCTGTATCTGTTTCTCTTTCTCTCTCCTCCCCTCTGTGTCTCTTTGTCTCTCCGTCTGTGTGTCTCTCTCTCTCACTCTCCATCTCTCCAGCTGTGATTGTAGATTTGTCCGTTTCTCCCTTTAGATAGGTCAATTTTTGCTTTATGTATTTTGAAGCTCTGTTATTAGATGCATACACATTTACGATTTTAATATCTTTTGTCTATGAAATTAATCTCTTTATCTCTGGTAATAACACCTTAAGTTTTACTTCATTTGATATTAAAATAGCCATACCAGCTTTCTTATGCTTAGTATTTGTATGATGTATCTTTTTCTATCCTTTTACTTGCAACCTGTGTCTTTATATTTAAATTGCATCTCTTGTAAACAGCACATAGTTGGATCTTGCATTTTTTAAACAGTTTAGTTCATTTATATTTAATATGTATAATTATTGATATGGCTCTGTTCAAGTCAACTATCTTGCTCTCGGTGTTCTATTTATTCCATCTGCTGCTGCTTTTTTCTTTTCCTACCTTCTTTTGGATTAATTGAGTACTTTTTATAATTCCATTTTATCTCCACTAATGACGTTTTGAAGGAGCCCTGGTGACAAAATGGTTAAGCGCTCAGCTGCTAAGAGAAAGGTCGGCAGTTCAAACTGACCCAGCAGCACCATGGGAGAAAAGACCTTGTGATCTCCTTTTATAAATATTGTTCTTGTTGTTAGGTGCCATCAAGTCAGTTCCGACTCATAGTGACCCAGTGTACAACAGAACAAAACACTGCCCAGTCCTGTGCCATCCTCAAACAATCATTGTTATGCTTGAGCCCATTGTTGCAGCCACTGTGTCAATCCATCTCATTCAGGGTCTTCCTCTTTTTTGCTTACCCTCTACTTATACCAAGGATAATGTCCTTCTCCAGGGACTGACCCCCCTTGATAACATGTCCAAAGTACATGAGATGAAGTCTCACCTTCCTTGTCTCTAAGGAGCATTCTGGCTATCCTTCTTTGAAGACAGATCTGTTCGTTCTTTTGGCAGTCCATGGTATATTCAATATTCTTCACCAACACCATAATTCAAAGGCATCAATTTCTTCTTCGGTCTTCCTTATTCAGTGTCCAGCTTTCACATGCATATGAGATGAATGAAAACACCATGGCTTGAGTCAAGTGCACCTTAGTCTTCAAGGTGACATCTTTGCTTTTCAACACTTTAAAGAAGTGTTTTGCAGCAGATTTGCCCAGTGCAATGCGTCTTTTGATTTCTTGACTGCTGCTTCCATGGGTGTTTATTGTGGATCCAAGTAAAATGAAAACTTGACAACTTCAATATTTTCTCCATTTATCATGATGTTGCTTATTGGTCCACTTGTGTAGATTTTCGTTTTGTTTGTGTTGAGGTGTAATGCATACTGAAGGCTGTAGTCTTTGATTTTTGTCAGTAAGTGCTTCAAGTCCTATTCACTTTCAGCAAGCAAAATTGTGTCATCTGCATAAAGCGGGTTGTTAATAGTATTCCTCTAATACTGATGCCATGTTTTTCTTCATATAGTCCAGCTTCTCAGATTATTTGCTCAGCATACAGGTTGAATAGGTATGATGAAAGGATACAACCCTGATACACACCCTTGCTGACTTTAAACCACCCAGTATCCCCTTGTTCTGTTCGAATGATTGCCTCTTGATCTATGTACAGGTTCCTCATGAGCACAATTAAGTGTTCTGGAATTCCCCTTCTTCAGAATGTTATCCATAATTTGTTGTGATCCACACAGTCGAATGCCTTTGCACAGTCAATAAAACACAGGTAAACATCTTTCTGGTATTCTCTGCTTTCAGCCATGATCCATCTGATATCAGCAATGATACCTCTTTTTCCATGTCCTCTTCTGAATCCAGCTTGAATTTCTGGCAGTTCCCTGTTGATGTACTGCTGCAGCCACTTTTGAGTGATCTTTAGCAAAATTTTACTTGTGTGTATTATTAATGATATTGTTCAGTAATTTCCACATTTTGTTGGATCACCTTTCTTTGGAATAGGCATAAATATGGGTCTCTTCCTTTCAGTTGGCCAGGTAACTGTCTTCCAAGTTTCTTGGCATAGATGAGTGAGCACTTCCAGCACTGCATACATTTGTTGAAATATCTTCATTGGTATTCCATCAATTCCTAGAGCCTTGTTGTTTGCCAATGCCTTCAGTGCAGCTTTGACCTCTTCCTTCAATACCATCAGTTCCTGATCATATGCTCCCTTCTGAAATGTTTGAATGTCGACCAGTTCTTTTTGGTACAGTGACTCTGTGTATTCCTTCCATCTTCTTTCGATGCTTCCTGCGTCGTTTAATATTTTCCCCATAGAATCCTTCACTGTTGCAACTCGAGGCTTGAATTTTCTCTTCAGTTCTTTCAGCTTGAGAAATTTTGAAAGTGCTCTTCCGTTTTGGTTTTCTAACTCCAGGTCTTTGCACATTTCAATATAATACTTTACTTTGTCTTCTCAAGCTGCCCTTTGAAATCTTTTGTTCAGCTCTTTACTTCATCATTTCTTACGTTTGCTTTAGCTACTCGACTTTCAAAAGCCAGTTTCAGAGTCTCTTCTGACATCCATTTTGGTCTTTTCTTTCTTTCCTGTCTTTTTAATGACCTCTTGCTTTCTTCATGTGTGATGTCCTTGAAGTCATCCCACAACTGATCTGGTCTTCGGTCATTAGTGTTCAACGTGTCAAATCTATGCTTGAGATCGTCTCTGAATTCAGGTGGGATATACTCAAGGTCATACTTTGGCTCTAGTGGACTTGTTCTAATTTTCTGCAGCTTTAAACTTGAGCTTGCATATTAGCAATTGATGGGCAGTACCACAGTTGGACCTTAGCCTTATTCTGACCGATGATACTCAGCTTTTCCATTGTCTCTTTCCACAGATGTAGTCAATTTGATTCCTATGTATTCCATCCGGTGAGGTCTACATGTAATGTCACCGTTTATGTTGGTGGAAAAAGGTATTTGCAGTGAAGAAGTTATTGGTCTTGCAAAATTCTATCATGTGATCTCCAGCATCATTTCTATAACCAAGGCTATATTTTCTAAATATCAATCCTTTTCTTTGTTTCCAACTTGCACATTCTAATCATCAGTAATTATCAGTGCATCCTGATTGCATGTTCGATCAATTTCAGACTGCAGAAGTTGATAAAAATTTTCAATTTCTTTGTCTTTCACCCTTAATGGTTGGTGTGTAAATTTGAATAATAGTCGTATTAACTGGTCTTCCTTGTAGGTGTATGGATATTACCCTATCACCAACAGTGTTGTACTTCAGATGATCTTGAAATGTTCTTTTTGACAGTGAATGCAACGCTACTCCTCTTCAAGTTGTCATTCCTGGCATAGTAGACCATATGATTGTCCGATTCAAAATGGCCAATACCAGTCCATTTCAGCTCATTAATGCCTAGGATATCGATGTTTATGCGTTCCATTTCATTTTTGGTGATTTCCAATTTTCCTAGATTCATACTTTGTACATTCTCCGTTCCAATTATTAATGGATGTTTGCAGCTATTTCTTCTCATTTTGAGTTGTGCCACATCAGCAAATGAAGATCCAGAAAGCATGACTCCAGTCACATCGTTAAGGTCAACTCTACTTTGAGGAGGCAGCTCTTCCCCAGTCATGTTTTGAGTACCTTCCAACCTAAGGGGCTCATCTTCTGGCACTGTATCAGACAGTGTTCCACTGCTATTCATAATGTTTTCACTGGCAAATTCTTTTCAGAAGTAGACCACCAGGTCCTTCTTCCTAGTCTGTCTTAGTCTGGAAGCTCAGCTGAAACCTGTCCACCACGGGTGGCTCTGCTGGTATTTGAATACCAGTGGCATAGCTTCCAGCATCACAGCAACACGCAAGCCTCCATAGTATGACAGACTGACAGATGGGTGGGGGCCATAAAGATTACAGCCTAGGAAACCCTCTGAGGCAGTTTTACTCTGTCATATAGGGTCACTATGAGTTGGACTTGACTCCATGGCACACAATAACAACAATATTTTAGCTATACCTCTTTGTGGTATTTTTTTTATGGTTGCTCTAGGGATATGCTTCTCAACTTATAACAATTTACTTGAATAAATATTCTATATCACTTCTTGTATAAATGGGAACATTACAACTATATAATTCTGTTTTTACCCCTTCTGTCCTTGTGCTATTGCTATCATTGTATTTTACATCTACTTTTTTTTATAAACCCACGATACATTGTTGTTATTATTTTTACTTTAAACAATCAGTTGACCTTTAAATAAGTTAAGAAAACAAAGAAAATCATTTTTATATCTACCAATGTGTCTACCATTTCTAATACTCTTTATACCTTCCTATAGATCCATATTTCCATCTGGTATTATTTCCCTTCAGCCAAAAGAATTTCTTTAGTGTTTCTTGTAATATGAGTCTGCTGATGACAAATCCTCTTAGCTTTTATTTGTCTAAAAATGTCTTTATTTTACCTTAATTTTTGAAAAGTGTTTTCGTTGGATGTGGAATTACGGTTGGCAGTCTTCCCCCTTTAAAGATGTTGTTTCATGGCCTTCTGGCTGGTACAGTTTCTCAGGAGAAAATAACTGTCCTTACTGTTATTTTCCTGTGTGTGATGTCTTTTTTCTCTGGCATTTAAGATTTTCTCTTTCTCCTTGGTTTTCAACAGATTATTATGATGTGCTTGGGTATGGTTTTCTTGGTGTTTATCCTGCTTTGGGTTCGCTGAGATTCCTGGATCTGAATGAATGTTTGCTAGTGTTTTTTTGTTTTGTTTTTATTGGTTGTTTTATTTTGTTTTTAAATCAAATTTGCGGGGGGAGGGAATCAGCCATTTTTCGTCAGATATTTTTTTCTGTTCCTGCTCTCTCTTCTCCCCATCTGGGACTCCAGTTGCACTTGTTAGTCTCCCACAAGTCATTAAGGCTTTGTTAATTTTTTAAAATATTTTTTATATCTGTGCTTCAGTTTGAATTATTTCATTGATTTGTCTTCAAGTTAATTGATTCTTTTGTTGTGTTCAATCCAATCTTCTGTTAATGCCATCTAATGAATTTTTTATTTCCGGTATTATAATTTTCATTTCCAGGATTTCCATTTGATTCTTTCTTGTAATATCCACATCTCTCCTGAAATTCCCTATCTTGTCACCCATTATATCAATTCCAGTAGATTCTTTAGTATAGTTATCATAGACATTTTAAACTCCTTGTCTGCTAATTCTAGCGTCTGGGTTGGCTGTGGATCTGTTTCTATTGACTGATTTTTCTATTGACTATGGGTCACATTTTCCTGTTTCTTCACATGTCTACTAATTTTTTATTGTATACTGGACAATGTAGATAATATATTGAAGAGACTCAGGATTCTATTATCTTTCTTCCTCTGAAGAATGTTGAGTTTTGTTTTAGCACAGTTAAATCACCTTGCTCTTTCAGAGGCTTAGTTTTAGGCTTCATCAGGGAAGTCCATTTTGATTTTGCTGTTAGTCCTAGGGCAAATCCCTTTGTTCTGGGATCTAGTCTTTATTCCTAAGGAATGGACTTTATGGAGTTTTACTGGAAAACTTTGGGTATTAACAGCCCCTGTTAACTTGGTTAGATTTAAACTCCAAATTCTATCTCCCCAGTGGTGGGCAACTGCTAAAATCTATGTCTAGTTCTGTTAACTTTCCGATTGTCCCCCGACCCCCACCCCAGCCTCCTTGGAGTCTTGCTCAGTTCAGAGACCATCCAAGGATTATGCAGATTTTGCCCCTCCTCGTGGCTCCCTGCTTTCCAGTATTTTCCCCTTAACTTTCTGCTTCCCTGGTAGCCTAGACTCTGACCTCTGATTCCTCAGACCAATAACACTTAAACTTTCTGCTTTAGTTCTCTTTGCCAAGCCAAGGGGACTGGGTGTGCCCTCCAGGGAAAAGCCATAAAAACGTGGATTTTATCCAAAGCGGTTCCTTCTTTCAAGGGTCAAATATCCTCCAGTTTCTGGCAGTTCTTTATCACTTTCCATTACCTTCAAACAGTCTGTTGTTGTTGTTCTGCACTTTATCCAGTGTTAGTCCAGTGTAAGCTACTCTCTGTCTCTCTGTCTTTCTCCTCTATGTCTCTGTCTCTGTCTCTCTGTCTCCTCCTTCCTCCTTCCCTCCCTTACTGTTTCTATCTCTCTCTCTCCTTGCAGGGAGAACCTGGCCCCAAAGGAGACCCTGGTGAGAAGAGCCACTGGGTAAGCTCCAGCCCAGCACTGGCCTCCCCATCCCCCCTCCCACCCTGAGTGCTCAGGATAGTATTCTCTCACTGATGGGTCCTGGGAGTGGAGGTGTCCCATCCACATCCCTATTGCCACCTGGTCCCCCAGGAAGGAGTCTTGGCAGATCTCAGCCCCGGCTGCCTCCCCTATTCTACCCCTCCCAACTGGGCAGGGCCAGTCCTATCAGCAGACCCCATGCTCTCTGTCTCTGTCTTTGTCCCTGTCTCTGCCTTCCCTCTGCAGCTTTTCCAGGCCAGGGTGACTCTGCCTGTTCCTCCTGGGATGTTTGGGCTGACCCCAGCCAGACTGCCCCCCTGCCTCCAAAGCCCTCTCCCAGCAAGGGCTTTGGCCTCTGCTCCCATCTGCAGAAGAAGGGAAGCATGGAAACAATATCCACACAGAAAAATGGAACAGGGCACCTTAGGAGCCCCCATGGTAAAAGAGACAGGGGAGCTAGACACCACAATACCCAGGAAATCCATGAAGTTTAGGAAGGGAGGCCTAGAAATCATCTTGTACACATTTGTACATGGTAAATGAGGTCAGGGCACTTAGCCTCCACTAAACCCAAAAGACTTTTAATTAAATGAAGTCCTAGACACCATCACATACATAGGAGACCCATGTGGAATGGGAAGGGAGACCTAAAAGCCACCACATATGCAGGAGAACCATGGAAAATGGGATCTAGATACCACTATACTCAAAGGAAGCCCATGAAGAATGGGAAGGGAGCCCTAGAAACTGTTAGATACACAGGACACTTAGAGTAAATGGGAAGGGAGACCAAGAAACCACACGCCCAGAAGTCCCATGATTAACATGGGGTCCTAGAAACCATCGCAATCATTGGAGACAGTTGCAGTAAATGAACCTTGAGGCCTAGAAACATTTACCCACCTAAGAGACACATAGAGGGAGGGACCAGGAACCTAAAACCCAGAATGCCCAAAAGCCACATGATGCAGGGACCTGGAAACCATCACTGATTTAGGAGACATTTAGAAAATGGCTGGGGGGTGAGGGGCAGACACCCCTAGAGAGACAGCTCTCAGGAGCTCCATTGGAGGGTGGCATCTTGCCTGACCCCACCCCCGCAGTCTGGCTGGGGCACCCCACTTCCTGGCAGGTACTAGTTAGTGAGGACATGGGAGACCCCTATAGCCTGCCCTGCCCTCTCTGCTCTTGATTATGGGGTCAGTGATGGATACAGCCGTGGGAGCCCCCTACCCTGCACGAGTTCTCCCCCATGTCTCCCTATGACTCCTGGGACCCTGCTACCTCTCTGGCAAGCCTCTCCCACCCCCTTGCTGCCCCCCACCCCTTGCCCTCCTCTTCACCCCATGCCTCCAAAGCTTCTTGAGATAAGAAAACTGCCATATGGTCCTGAGCTGGACAAGAGTCAGTTAGACCCATGTGAGCCCAGCTCTCTGCCTTCCCTAGGCCCTGCCACTGGCCTCTCCCAGAGACCCTTGGTGTGGGAACATGCTTTCCACCCAGCTTAAGAGAGTGGGGAAGGCCAACCTGAGGCAGAATTAGGCTGGGCAGCCCCATCCCTGCATGGAGACCCCCATCTGGGGAGCAGGATGCCTGGGCTTCTTAACCCATCAGGGCAGACCAGGCCTTGCATCCAGGACCACCTGCGGGGGGTGGGAGCCAAGAGGTAGCAGGGCCCCTTCCCATCTACCTGCCTCCCCCTTGCCCACCTGCACTTCTGCTCCTGCTTGCTGCCTGCCTGGGAGGGGGCCTGCTGGGCTGGCGGATGCATGAGACTTCTGGGGTCTGGGGAGACCAACTCTTGGCACATGGGGATGGGGGTCCAGAGTGGAAAAGGACCCCTTGGCTCCTATACACAGATGTTCCACCTACCAACACCCTCTTAGTGCAGCTTTTAGAGCTTCTGGCCCAGATGCAGCTTGCCGTGACACCTGGTGGTCATGGAGCACACTGCAGGTCCTGCCAGGGAGTGACTGGGCTGAGCTAGCCCATCTAGACCAAAACTTGCACCCGTTACTCAGACAGAAAAACTGAGGCCCAACTCCACACAGCAAATTGTTGTCAGAACTGGGACTAGAGTCCAGGCTTTTCAGCTCCCTAGGCCAGGAAATCAGCTAACATTCCCAGGCACCTCCTTGGTGGGTGCCAGGCCTTGAGGTGTACGCTCAGCATGGATGCTACTTGGACACAATCCCCACCCTCAGGGTGGTCACAGTGGGGTGGGGCAAAATAGGCCTATAGCCAGCAACCGCAGGACAGGGGAAGCTCAACTGTGACAGGGGATACTCTGGCAGCTTTGAGGACCCAGGGGAAGGCTCTTGTCCAGCCTGGGCATCAGGGAAGACCTCCCTGAGGAGGAAGAGACCAGGGCTGAGGCCTGAAAGGTGCATTAACCTGGCAAAGGGTGTTCAGGCAAAGGAGAGAGAATAGCATGTACAAAGGCCCTGAGGCAAGAGTGAGCCTAGAGTATTCGAAGAACTGCAAATACTTGCAGTGGCTGAGTGTGACAGGCAAGGGGTAAAACAGAGGCTGAAGAGGCTAACAGGAACTAGACCTTTCAGGACCTAGGAGGCCATGTGAAGGAATTTTGAACTTTGTTCTATGGGCAATAGGGAGCCATTGCAGTATTAAGCAGGGGAGTGACATGGTCAGATTTTTGTCTGCAAAAGATTCCTCTGATTGCTGTGTGGAGAATGGATGGGAGGAGGGGGCAGCGTAGGAGAAGCAGAAAGAGAGAGACTAGGCAGGAGGCTGTCATGGGCATCCTGGCAAGAGATTGTGGGGGCCGGGACTGGGGGGCAGTGAGGATGGATAGATGTTGATGGAGCTAAGTGACACTTAGGTGCTAGTTTGGACATGAGGGAGCCTGAGGAGTTGGGGGAGACTTTTACAGTAGTGAGAGACAGCAAGTGAGCAGTGGTGATTCAATGGTAGAATATCCCCTCTTCCATGTGGGAGACCCATGTTCAATTCCTGGTCAGTGCACCTCATGCACAGCCACTACCCATCTGGCAGTGGAGGCTTGCGTGTTGCTGTGATGCTGAACAGGTTTCAGTGTAGCTTCCAGACTAAGATAGACTAGGAAGAAAGGCCTGGTGATCCACTTCCAAAAATCAGCCAATGCAAACCCTATAGATCCACAACAAATCACTGGGATAGCGCAGGACTGGGCACCGTTTTGTTTTGTTGTGCACGGGGTTGTCATGTGTTGGGAGCCGACTTGATGGCAGCTAACAACAGCAACAAGAGAAAGCCAGGAGCAACAGGCACACTGAGTTTCTTTGGTGTTAAGTGGGAGCTGTCTGTAGCACAGCCGAGTGGGGATTTCCAGATCTGGAGTGTGGAGGGCAGGCCAGGCTGGGAGGGGATCCAGGTGTCAACAGTGTAAACAGCAGGCCACCCATCTGGGAGAGGCTCCAAGCAGCGAAATTTTTTTTACATTTTTCTCCAGATTATTATTTTGAAATTTTTCAAATGTACAGAAAAGTTGGTGCGTGAATATACTTCTACCCTTCCTTTAGATTCAGCAGTTGTTAATATTTTTCCCGTTTGCTCTTTCTCTTTGTATATTATAGACCCTGTTTTCTAATCCATTTGAAAGTAAGCTGCAGATTTTACCCATGTCTCCTCTGACTCCTCAGTGTCGCACCTAAGAGAGCCAGCATTAATTCAATAAAATAATGCCTTTTAATATCTATTTATATAATATGTAATATTTAATGTATATTTAATATATAGTAAATACATTCAATATGTAATATATGTAAATTTCACCAGTTTTCCCCAAAATACCTTTTATAGTTTGTTTTTTTAAATAATATTTTATTGCATTTTTGGTGAAGGTTTACACAGCAGTTTAGGTTCTCAGTCAACAGTTTCTGCACGAGTATAGCTGTTTTTTTTTTTTAAATACCTTAGAATTTATTTAAAATACAACCGTTAAACACAAAAACGAGATATAATCTAGAAATGGTGTAACTGTGGCCTTTCATTTATTTGATGCTTTTTTAGTTACTATTTCCATTACGAAGTTCCTAAACATCTTATAGTTGGTTTTTGTTTTTTTTTGAACCCAAGATCTAATCAAAAGTTCAGGCATTGAGCTTAGTTGTCGCAACTCCAGTGTCTTTTCATCGAGACCGGGCCCCCTGTCCTTTTCCTCTTTCTCTGACATTGTCTTCTTGGGAATGCCCACAGTCTGGATTGTCCAGTCATTTCCTCTTGATGAGCAGCAGGGTAAATACTCTTGGCAGAAGCCCTAATGGGCGACGTGGTGCCATCTTATGGCATCTCATCAGGAGGCTCTTGTCAGCTTGTCCCACCATCCGTGCCAGCAGTGGCTTAACGTAATTTTTGAAGGTCATCCAGTTTTAAATCCTGGTGTGCAGCCCATAGTGACCTGGTGAGACTCCTCCCAGGCTGCAGTGGCTAGTCGGTGGCCTGAGGGTAGCCCAGTCCATGTGAGGTGTGCAGGACAGCTGGACTAGAACAGTCTCTGAAAGGTCCCAGAGGGCTTACTCATACAGGCATGTTGGGAGGCCTCTCAGGTGTTTAGATGTTTTTTGGGGGGAATAGCTGCTTTAAAGGGTTGGATTGTAATTGTACAAATGTGCTTATTAATCACCCCTTTGCTTAATCTATAGTAATCAAAAGACACTAAGAGAAGACTTAAGCTGCTGCTGTTCGGTCTGGAACAGGTCTATTTGCCATCCTGGAGCTCTGTTGGAATTAAGAGATCGACAGGCCAGAAATATCTTTAGTTGGGGCTAGGAAGGAGTGAGGGAGTGTCGGCAAGACTGTGGACCCTATGGTGGGGAAGGAGAGGCCAGGCAGATTGGGAGGAATTGCAGGGAGCGCGGCCGGCAAGGTGTCTGGCATGGGCCCTGGGCAACAGCTGGCACCGCGTGGTAAGTGGAGAGCCCCCAAGTGCGGAGGCCTGACGGGAGGGGCTTTGTGAACCTGCTGCCACATCCACTGTGTGGCGGGAGGGCTGGGCTGAAGGCAGGACGTAGTCAGAGCCCTCAGAGGGAGCCAAAGTGAGAGGGGTTAGGGCAGGGGTACCCAGGCCTGAGCCTCAGGCTTTCCAGCATTTTAAGCACAAGTTCCCCAATGGCGATGCCACATAAACATTTCTCCTATGACTCATTATCTATTCATTTTTACATGAATGGAAATGATACCGGGAACTGCTGAGGATAAGGCTAATCGAGTAGTTAGGTCCTTGGGTGGTGCAAATAGTTCGTGCTAGTCCACTAAAAGTTTGGCAGTTTGAACTCACCCAGCAGCACCAGGGAAGAAAGGCCTGGCAGCCTGCTTTCATAAGGATTACAGCCAAGAAAGCTCCCTGTAGCAGTTCTACTCTGCAACACGTGGGTTGCCACGAGTTGGAATTGACTGGACAGCAGCGGGTTTGGTTTCTTTTAGTAATGTAGTGATTAACGCAAAAAGTGAGTCAGGTTAAAGAACAGTAGGTAAACAAGAGTACAGGTGGCCTGGGGATGGGGCAGGAATTGTGCAGGTGATGTGGGAACGAATGGCCTCAGGTAACAGAAATTAAGGACAGGTGGGCTCCATGGCGGCCTCCATGGTGGACTCTAGTGCAGGCTCTAGGACAGCAGTGCTGCCCTGCAGATGGGCAGACCCCTGCACCAGGGCAGCAGGATTTGCAGTGGTGTGGGGAGAGAGCAGCTAGCTGGGATCCAACATGACTTGCTGAGGGGTCTTATGGGGGCTGCTTCTGCCTGCTTTGTCCCCTCCTGTCCTCTCCTGGTCTTGTCCCGGCTGTCCGTGGGCCCCGGGCTGTGGCAGGTGGTGTGGGGTTGCAGGTGCATGTCCAGGGTGGGGCATGGGCCACCAACAGGCTTTGCAGGGTCCCCTTCCGCTGCCCCCTTCACGGCTGCATCTGTCTCTTTCCTCCGCAGGGGGAGGGGTTGCACCAACTACGCGAGGCTTTGAAGATTTTAGCTGAGAGGGTTTTAATCTTGGAAACAATGATTGGGCTCTATGGTGAGTAGAGACAGACAGACGGACAGACAGCCCAGCCCCTGCCTGCCAGCCTTTCCCCAAGCCCTCCTGGGGTGGACTGGCCTGGGCTCAGTCGTGAGGCTGGAGCAGGTGCCTGCCCCAGGCAAGTGTCGGGAGGCCTCAGAAGTCCTGAAAGCCAAGACCACCCCTCCCTCAGTGACTGGTCCCCTCCTCCACAGCTGAAGGGGGCCCTAGAAACCCAGGCCCCCACCCTTGTTGTCAGACCTGGGCCTCCAGGCATTGTGGATAATGGGCCACTTTGTGGGTAATGTCGTCTCCAGGACTGAAGGGGAACCAGAGGTTTGGGAGAATTTATGGCCAGTGGAGCAAAACTCCAGGCTAGCAGGTGATTGTGGGTAACAGAGCCAGACACCAGCAGTTCTGGGGATTGTGGGTAATAATAAAGTCAGAGCCCAGACCTACAGGAGGGTTATGGGTAATGGATCCAGATTGCAGATAGGCGTCAGGACAAGAGAAATTGTGGATTACAAAGCCAGTCTCAAGCTCTGCAGGACAATGAGTCACGGAGCCAGACTCCAGAAGTGCAAGGGACTGTGGCCAATAGAGCCAGGCTCAGGCCCCAGAGGACTGTGGGTAATAGACTACTCACCAGTGTATGAATCCCTCCCTCCAAACAGGCTCTCCTAGCACCAGGCTTCCCCTTTGGTCCTCCTGACCCACTCTGGGGCTCCCTCTGGGGCTCCCTCTGGGGCCCGAGAGAGCCAGACCCTCACCCCAGGCATTCACCTAGCAGTCCTCCACCCATCTGGTCAGTTGAGGCGCCGGGCAAGCCCTGTCTCCACTTGAGGAAGGGAGACCGAGGTCTCAATAGAGATCTTTCTCTGATTGGGAGCCAGGACTCCTGCCCTGAAGCCAGCTGGCACCCACCCCACCTCGTCCTCGCCTCGCCTCCCCCCAGCCCTCAGAGGCCGGACTCGCACGGTCTGCTCTTCTCGATCTCCCATCAGGCTCCTAGCTTACAGAGCTTACTGCAGCAGCAGGCTCAGCTGGAGCTCCTGGCCAGACGGGTCACCCTGCTGGAAGCCATCATCTGGCCAGGTAACGGCAGGGCGGGCAGGCAGGGGCAGCCCCTTCCAGGAAGGGCCTGGGAACGTGGAAGATACCTCCCGGTGTTTGGCCCCGGCCAGCAGAAACTCATCCTTTAGTCCTTCCTTCCATCCAGCAGACGGTGCCTAGCACAGAGAAGGCGCCAGTAACAGTTCTTGAGCACCTGTTTTGTGCCAAGCACCTTGTTGGGTGGGCCCCAGCAGATAACACAAACATAGCTCTGCCCTCATGGAGCTTAGGGTGTAGATGGGGAGAGAGCCCTGCAGTTAAAACCTAGAGCAAGAAATACTATGGTGGAAAAAGTACAGGCAACCGTGGCAGCACAGACATGCCCCTGACCTAGGCTGGGCAGGTGGGGTGGTCGAGGGAGGGCAGCTCAGGGAGGGCTCCCTGGAGGAGGTGACATCTGAGTGGCGACCTGAAAGGTGAGGAGGTGTTAGTCACAATTAGCCAGGGCAAGGAGTAGGGGAGAATGAAGAGGCATGGGTAAGGCCATGAGGCCAGAGAGAGCCTAGAAGGATTTTTCCCTGAGGTTGCTGACAGCCCGAGGCTACAGAATCTGGCAGGGCCCAGGTTGAGAAGATCCTGGAAGGAAGGTTAGGGAGGCATGGAAGGAGGTCGGACCCTGGGCAGGCAGGACTCCTCCCTGTGCCTGGCTCCTGGGTGGTTGGGAGAGGTCACAGTGAGGCTCAGGAGGTGTCTCCCCCTTAAACTGGAGACTGTGGTGGGCCCCGGAAAGAGGCCCTCCCTCCCCACAAGGACCACCCTCAGGGCTGGGCTCTGTTCCTCACCTCCTGGCTAAGAGGCCCCAGCAGAGTCCCCCCTTCTCCCACCTCCTCCATCTCACAGCCCATCCCAGCGTGTCAGTGCACAGAGGCCTTGGATCTCATGTCCAACCTGGAGCCTGTTTTACAGATGGGAAAACCAAGGCTCAAAGCAGGAAGGAAAGCTGGGGCTGGAGCCAGGCCTCCTTCATTCAGCAAACTATAGGGACCACCTCCTGAGTGCCAGGTCCAGGTGGGCCTGGGGTCCAGGACAGCAGCTGGTCCCTGCCTTGGGGAGCTTCCTGCCCTGGGAACCCTCATATTTACAGCGATGAGGGCCCTGGGGTACGGGAGCACCAAGGGATGGGGTGAGGGAGCAGTCCCTTCTTGCTGGGGTTGGAGAAGCCTTCTTGGAAGAGGGGACACTCTCAGTCATGGGAGATCCTAGAAGTGCACCAGGTGGAGAAGGTTGGAGGGACCCCTGACAGAGGCCAGCACAGGCAAAGGCCTGAAGGCTGCACAGTGTGTGGTCAGCTGCCAAGCTCTTCCCACCACACCATGCCACACCTCTCAGTTCCAAAAACATCAACACCATCTCCCCAACACCCCCTCTGACACAGGAGGGACCAAGAACTAAATCCCAGGCTCTTGGCACCTTTGGAGGTACCCCTGCCTCTTCTCTCAGGAGGATTGGGGCAGAAGCTAGCAGGGACACAGTCAGGCCCCTGTGGCCCTGGGTCTGCACCCCCACCACCACCAAGGGAGGAAGTACTGGGCACCCAGGGAGGTCCCATCCACTCTCAGTGGCCACAATGAGGCCAGCAGACTAGTCCCATGAGCCAGCTAGGGATGTGGGCTTGGAGGGGGAAACCTGGGAGGGGAGAGCAAAGAAGGAGATGGAACCCTTCCTCCCTGTTGGCCTAGGGTACACAGCAGGTGCTAAATAAAGACCTAGATGGGGCTCATATTTAGGTTATACTTGATGATGATAATGGTAACAGCTGCCACAGGGAAGTTACATTGATTATCTCCAATCCTTACAAGCTTGTTGGGCGGGCAATACGATGCCCATTTTATAGATGAAGAAACTGAGGCTCAGAGGGCTCACAGGACTCTAAGGGTCACAGAGATAGTAGCAGTAAGGCTACGGTTCCACCCTTTGTTGAAGCGCTGGCTCTTTTGGCTCCATTAGCAAAGATTTGCTGGATGCCTCCACTAGGCCAGGTGCTGATCGAGGCCCTGGGGAAACTGAGGACCTAGAATTTTATCGTGTCAGAACAGTATCTTGTGACCAACTCACACTGAGCAGAACTGCAGAAGACCTGGATCAAAGCCACAGCAACCTCCTAAACATAATAATCCAGGCTTTACTGTGACAACCACTTTCCACTTCCGGTCACAGTAAACCTGCATCACAAGGGTGTGACAAGGGGAAGATCACCCCATATTCCAGGTAAGGCTCAGAGATTCTGTGATTTGCCCAAGACCTCATAATTGGGACATGGACTTGGCCCCAACCAACTTTGGAGCTTGTGTGCTTTGCCACCCTCCTCCCATGCCCCTGATTTTGGCCTGACTGATTTAGGGCCTTAACAGGGACCACATGCTCCCTTCTGCCCCATGGGCCTCAAGTCCCAGCCCAGAGGTGTGTGGCAGAGCTTCAAACTGGTTCATTCTGGTTTGAACCCCTAATGAAAATTTGCATTTCTAACAAGTTCCCTGCTGAGAATTTGCAGTTCCATCCCCCAGATATACTGAATCAGAATCTACAGTTTAACAAGATCCTCAGGTGATTCTTATGATTAACTTCCGGGGCACTTGTTAGAAATGTGAGTTCTCAGCTGGGGTTTGAACCAGAATGGGTTCAAAGCCCTGGGTATGAAGGCTGTGGCACACAGGGTTAGGGATAGTTACAAGGGTCCAGCCCACTGCCCTGGCAGTGCCATCAGTGGGAAGTTGGGGCTCACCAGAGTCTGAGTGTCCTGTGAACAGAGTTTGGGAGGCTCAGCTATGTCCTCCCTCTTGGGGTTCTCCTCCCTGAGCATCCCTCTCCCCCTGGAAAAACAGCTCATTCTTCTGATCTGTCTGAATTGTTCATTTAACTTTGGGAGAGACTTAGGTGGTAGTCACAGAAGGCTTCCTGGTGGAGGTAGCTCTTACTCTGGGTTTTGAAGAGTGAGTAGGAGTTTTCTAGGTGGCAAGAATGTCCATTTACTGCAGTTTCACTCTTGGGGGCCAGCTTATTTCCAGGCTGGGGTGTATCTTACTATAGGTCCCTTGGAACTGACTTTAGTAATTGTTGGAACTGGCTAGAACCTCAGAGTCTCTTTGAAACTGTCCCCTGGTTTTAGAGGTAAGACAGCTGAGGCCCTGATGGGGTCTACTTGCCCAAGGCCACACAGTAGCTCAGTGGCACAGCCTGGCCTTCCTAATCCCTTCTTCCCCACAGGCAGCTTAGCCCAAAAGAGAGGAAGAGGGAGTCCTCAGTTTACCCAGCTATGAAATGGGGATGATTCAAGGTACACCTTCACCCCAAAATGAAGGCTAGGAAAAAAATATTATACTTTTTATGGAGCACTATGTGCTAAACATTTCATAAATGTGATGGGTTCTTTCAAGCAGATGCCCTGAGTGCTCTCATTGGGTTGGGGGCTGATAACCCCAGGGGTGGGGGACACTAACCAGCCTACAGACCTCCTTCTTTCCCACAGCTTTGCGACCTCGACACCAGGGTGGAGTGCACTTGGCAGAGGGTGCCCAGTCTCGCCATCCCCCAGAGGGCTGAGGGGAGCTGGGTTCCCCATGTGGACCTCATTAACGTGGCCTCTCTTTTTCCCTCCGGCAGAACCAGAGTTGGGGTCTGGGGCAGGCCCTGCCGGCACAGGCACCCCCAGCCTTCTGCGGGGCAAGAGGGGAGGACATGCGGCTAACTACCGGATCGTGGCCCCCAGGAACCGGAATGAGAGAGGCTGAGGGCAGTGACAGCCCCTCAGGGTGGGCCAGGCCGGCCCCCTCCAGGAACCACCTGTCTGTATTTATTGATGTCCTTGGGATCCCTTCTGCCATCTAAGACTTTGGGGCAGGCAGGTCTCTGCCCTGGCACCCCATGTGGTTGGCCACATGTCAGACTGAGCAGGGGCTGAGGCCTGAGAGGGAAGTGGTGGTCCAGGTGTGAGGTGAGGCCTCCTTCAAGGCCCTGGGCCTCAGCTACCCTCTGTAAAATGCAGTGATGCTGGCCTGTAGGAGGGGGTGCCGGGGACAGGGCTTATTGTTCTCTCACCAGCTGCCCTGGCGTCCAGGCCTGCAGGCCCTGAAGGAATCGGAGCTCAGGCTCTGCCCAGCTCTTAGCATACAAAGGAACGATGGGGGAGGAGCGCAGTCTCACCCCGCTCATCCCCAGCCAAGCCTCAGAAGCCCAGCTGTGCCCCTCCTATCCTTGTTTTCTGGTGCTAGGTTCCCGGCCCTAAGATCAAGCTGTCCCTGACCTGACTGGAGGGTCAGGGCCTCCTTGCCTCAGTTCTGCCCCCTCAGCCTCCAGCCCTTCTCAAGTGTCCCAGCTGGGGGTTGGGGCATGGAGAGGAATGAGCCACCTGCTCTCACAAACGCTTGTGACAGGAGGTAGATGTGTCCTGGCCAATAAAGGCCCCCAGCCTGATGCCCTCCCCCAGCCTGGTCTTGGTGTGTGCTTAGATGGAGGGCAGGAGGGCAGGGTCAGGAGCCACTGCCAGCATCCCAGTGGCCTTCACTCCCCACCTGAGGGGGGCCAGGGACATGGGGGTAGGTGAGCAGAGAGAGGCTCAGGTCACCCCCCAGCCCAGGCCATGTGTCCAGCAGTGGCTATGGCTTCAGAACAACTTACTGAGAGGCCCGTTCTTCAAATAAAGCAAGCCATGGAGCAAGGAGCTGCCCTGGCCAGACACAGGAGCTGCCACAGACCTCCGGGCAGCTTCTAGACGGGATGCTACGCAACTTCTCTCTGAGCCTCAGTTTCCTCATCTGTGAAATGGGACTGATGGTGCCATCCTCCGGTTTGAAGAAGCAAGAGGTTTCCTAGCCTATTTCTAGCCCTCCACAGGTGACCGATAGCAGGGGTGCTCTCTGCTCTCTCCAGCCCTCCTCTTGGGCCCTGGCCTGGGGTATGGCCCCCACAGGTGGCCAAAGCATAGGCCTGCTCCAGGACAGGCAGCAATCTGCACAGATGCCCCCTAGAAGCCTGCTTCCCAGGCCCCCCTCCAAGTCACCACCACCCCCACATCAGCCTACCAGCGAACTCAGGCCCTCTGCTCTGTCTACAACCACCCCCCACCCTCAACACCTGTAAGGGGCAAGGACTGGGGCTGGCCAGGAGGGAGGTTCTTCAAGGCTGGGGAAGCCCCCCCCCCCCCACCACACCACACCCCCTTGCTTCCTGCCCGTGTGTCCACCAGCCACTGACCCCACTCTGGGCCAGGCCCCAGCTAAATTAGGCAGTCAAGGGAAGACATTCCTGTGGAATCCAGGAAGGCTTCCTGGAGGTAGAAATTAGCTGGGAAATGAGCAATGAAGGGGTGCAAAGAAGAATGCCCTTTGGCAGAGGGTCCAGCCCAGCAAAGGCCAGCAGTGAGAAGGAGAAAGCATTGCACAGGGCAGAGGCAGGAGCTGTTTGGGCAGTTCTTTGTCTCAGGAGCCAGGAAGCTGCTCTCCAGCAGTCATTCATCCACTGCTCATTATTCATTCATTCCCAGTGTCAACACAGAGTCAGATACATCACTGTCCCCAAGGAGGTCCAGGTTGAAAAACAAACTCGTTTTTATTCTAAACAAGTGCCAAGGCAGAGTGACACTCAGTCCACAGAGCAGCGGCTTGGGTTCATTACACAGGGCCAGGCCTCTTGTCACCCAATGGCCCGCCTGAGCCCTGCCTTCTGCCTGGGCTAGGGGGGCCAGGGCCCTCGGGGTGGGCAGGCTGGCCCTTCCCCTCTGTGACCAGGGCCTCAGCCCCTACCTGCCCACCGACCAGCAGTGACACGGCACCTTCGACATGGCCCGTGGCTGCCAGCGCCACTACTGCCTGCTCTGTGGGGAAGCCCATGCGTTCCAGCTGCTGCAGCCTGGGGGGCAAGGTGGGCAGAGAGGGAGTGTCAGAACCTTCCCCCTACACACACCAGGGGGTCCCACCCCCTGCCCACCCTCCTTACCGCAGAGAGGAGACAGAGGACTTGGGCAGCCACAGTGGGCTCTCAGGCCCCTGGGCTGGCCCCTCTAGGAGCGAGGCTTGGAGCCCCTCCTGCAGCATCTGCTCATCCAGGGCCGCCCACAGTGGGGTCCCCAAGGGGAAGCTGGGCCCAGCCCAGGCCAGGCCTGCCTCTAAGGAGCCCTCCCAGGTGGGCTGCACAGCCCCCAGGCCTGGCAGGAGCGGGGCTGAGGCTTCACTGTGGGGCCAGAGGCTAAGGGAGTCCACATGAGGAGGTCCAGGTGCAGGAGGCCTGGAGGGGCAGAAGCAGAAGAGGAACCTGACTGCCAGCCACAGTCACAGCTTCCACTGTCAGTGCTGGCATCCTCAGTGTCACCCTCCTGCCAGGCGGCCTCACCTTGCTCCAGGAGGATGGGTGACAGGCAGCTCAGTCAGGCTGCCTGGGGCAGGAAGGACCCTCAGCGGCCAGCACCCCGCCAGGGTTCTGCACACGACACCCTCCTGCAGCGCTTGCACCCGAAGCTCTGAGAGCTCCAGCCATTGGAAGGCCCCTGCTGCGTCTGTCTGCCCAGAGCAGGGCAGCTGGTCAAGGAAAATCAAGTTGGTCAGGGGTAAGCCCACACCACGTGCCAGGCCCTGTACGAAGTGTGTGATGGGCATTCCTTCACGTCTCCTCACTTGTCCTCTACAATTGTGTTGTCACCCCAGTTAGTGGTGGGGGCTCAGAGAGAGAAGGGACCTGCCCAAAGTTACTCTGCTGGTGAGAGGAGCTGGGATCTGCCTCACCAAACGTGGGCTCATCCCATCCCCCACCTTCAGCACCCCGGATCTACGCTGTCCCCAGAGCCCTGTGCCAGGGGTCAGCCTGAGCCCACTGTTCTCTCCAGTTGCACCTTCTTCCCCCAACAGACATTAAGCATCTTTGGAGCAAAAGCCACCACAGGCCACAGGGGGTTCCGCTTTCAGCTCCCAGAGAGCCCCACGCCCTCTCTCATGCCAGCCTTTGCCCTTACTGTGCCCTCTGCTGGGCACACTCTCCTTTTTCATTTCTCTTCACCAGAGTCCTTTACCCTGCATGTCTCAGCTTGGTCGCCACCTCTGGGGAGCCTTCCCTGATCTCAGGTCCAGGTTAATGCTTCTTTAGGCGGCCCTGGCCCTCCTGGGCTCCCCACAGAGATGTCTAAATGATAACTGGCTCCTCCACCTAGCCATGCGACCCCCAGCCCCCAGCCCAGAGCCAAGTACAGAGGACTTGGGGATGCTTCTGGAATGTGTGTGCACTGTACCCTAGCATTGCTTGGACCTGACCCCTTTGTGCCACTTCCCCCCCAGGCCCCCTGGGGGCCCAGCTACAGAACCCATAGCTCCCACAAGCCCTGGGTCCCAAAGGATACAGGCCAGGCCAGCAAGGAGGCCGCAGAGGAGCTGCAGGAACGGTGGCTCAGAGCTGAGCAGCAGGGTCAGGCTCAGCAGCAACCAGGGCAGCAGCCACGGTGGCAGTGCCCCCCGGGGCCGTCCAGGGCGGTGACCCTCCCTCGCCAGCATGGCCAGGTGGACGGGCATGTATCCGCAGCTGCTGGCCACACTGGGCACCCCAACGGCCTCTAGCAGCACAGCGAGCAGCCCAGTGGCCAGGGCAAGCAGGGCCGAGGTGTGCAGGAACCGCAGAGTGCCCAGGTGGTGCTCCTGCTGCCAGCCCAGAGTGGCCAGGAGCAGCAGGCTCAGGAGCAGGCTCGGCAGGGCTGTGTGGCCCAGGGCGTAGGTCAGCAGCCGGTGCGCTGGGAGAGAGGAGGGGCTTAGGCGCCAGGTTAACAGCCCCAACCTCCAAGGCTGCCCAGCAGGGCCAGGTTGTGGGTTACTCTCCACCAGGGCCACCCGCTGAGCCAGCCTCCCCTCCAGGAGCCAGAGTCTGCCCACTGCCAGCACTTAATGAGGAGAGGACCAAGGGCCACCGCGGCCACACTCCTGCTGTGTTCACCAGAGCAATCATTATCGAGTGCTGACTATGCCCCAGGCACCGCGAACGTGCTTCGCATACTCATTTACTGAATCCTTCACATGGGCTCTGATGAGACTGTCTGCTTCAGTCCTGGACCGCCACCCCACCCCACCTCAGCTGTGTGACCCTGGACAAGTCACTTAGCCTCTCTAAGCATCATTTGGTTTCCTCAAATGTAAATTGTAGCTGTTATTGGAAAACGTGCTCAGCAGAAGACCTTACTTATTTTCACCGTGAAAGAGAAGCCATTAGAAAAGAAAGCACTCCCACCCACAATCTTCCAGCCCACCCTGCTGGCCCTGCATCCTCCCTTCTTGCCTAGGGATGAGCTGGGCATGCTCCCATCCCAGGTTGGCCTTCTCCAAGGCACTGGGTCCCCTCCCGACTGGGCCCCTCTCACCTGTAGCACTGACTTCCCCTCTCTCCGGGGTGTTCCTGTCACCTCCCAAACACCCTGCAGGTCTCCCCGCCTCCAGCCACCGCCCATCTGTCTGCTCCCCTTTAGAGCAAAACTGCTAAAGAGCCACCTCCCCTCCCTGCCTCCACCACCTCTCCTGGCCTCCCTCATCCCTGCTGCTCCTCAGAAGTCACCCTCGTCAGGGTCACCAGTGACCTCCCCCAATGCCAGGAGCGATCTGGATCTCTACCCTTACCCCTGGCCATCCCATCCATTCTAGACTTCCAATGCCATGGATACACTGACACCTTCCAAATTTCTACCTCCAACCCAGATGCCCGACTCACGCTCAACTGCCAGCTCAGTCTCTGCCTCACGTGTGTCTCATCGGCCTGTCAGACTTCACGTGTCCAGAGCCAAACTCCCTGTTCTCCACCAAACCTGCTCCCTCCAGGGTCCCTCATCCTTCCAGTTGCTCAGGTTCCAACATTCAAGTCAGCTCTGTCCTCAAAATGTATCTGCGAAGTCACCCCGTCCCAC
This sequence comes from Dugong dugon, assembly GCA_030035585.1. Taxonomy (NCBI): domain Eukaryota; kingdom Metazoa; phylum Chordata; class Mammalia; order Sirenia; family Dugongidae; genus Dugong; species Dugong dugon. The sequence goes on along the minus strand of CM057476.1, from coordinate 23,678,928 downwards.
AGCCTTCCCTGCCTCCTAGTCCAAGCCATCATCTCACACCAGGATTTTTGCTATGACCTCCTCACTGGGCTCCTGGCTTCCACCCCTGCCCTCCTTCAGTCTGTTCCCCAGCCAGGCAGGTGGGGGGCTGTCAAAACCCAAGTCAGGGCATGTCACTGTTCTGCTCAAAGCCATCCAATGGCCCCCATTGTACTCAAAGTCAAAAACCAAAGTCCTCAAGACCCTACATCCCCCCAGTCACCCTAGTCCCACCACCACGGCCTCCATACACCAACACCCTCCCACCACGGGGCCTTTGCTCTGCTGTTCCCCCCACCTGCAATGCTCTTCCCTGGATCTCTGCATGGCTGACAGGTACCCTCAGTCCCTGCAGGGCTCTGCCCCATGTCACCATCTCACAAAGGCCTTCCGGAATGGCCCTATCACTCTTTCCCCCCACTCTGCTTCACTTGCTTCTCAGTGCATATCAGCACCTGACCTACTAGGCAATCAGTTGTTTGTGTGTCTCCCCCTTCCAGATTGCCAGCACCATGAGAACAAGGCCTTTGCTTTGTTCACTGTTGCATCCCCAGCACTGAGAACCATGCATGGTATGTAGTAGATGCTTGATGAATATTTGCTGGCTGACTGAATGAATGGACAGACAGGTGCTTATCAAATTCCATTTTGTGTAATATAGTCACTCAGGGACCTGCTTGGGCAGCTCCATACAATTGTCCCCGATAAAATATGAGCTGCTAATATGACCCCCAGTTTTCAGGTGCAGAAGCTGAGAGAGGGCAAGTGACTGGTCTCAGCCCCACTGCAAGCCTCCTGCCTCATCCAAGGCCCACGTGGCCCTCACCCTGCCAAGGTTCCAGCAGCAGTTCTGGGGCCAGGGTGAGGCTGGGGCCAGCCCCCACCAGCCACAGGCCACTCATCAGCAGCATCAAAGTGGAGGAGGTGAGAGGCAGGGCCGGGAACAGTGGGCCAGGGGGGGCCCTGGCATGCATGTCGAGAGTGGTCAAGAGTGATCCTAGGGCTGTGTGCTGGGGGTAAAGGAAAATAATAGCAATGGTTACTATCACAGCCTTTATCTCAATGATTCCCTCTCACCCACCCTACCAACAGCCCTATTTTACAGAAGTGGAAACTGAGGCTGTAGAGGCAAGCTAAGCAGCTTGGCCATGGCAGAGCTTGGACCCTAACCCATGTCCTTAGCCATCCTGCCATCCTGCCTGCCCACGTGTAGAGGATGGCAGAGGCCAGGCCCAAACGGCCCTGAGCCCTGATGACCCTGAGGAGGGGTCTTGGAGTGGCAGGCACAGGCCTAGGGAAGTTGAACTGGGGCCCTGAGCTCCTAGAAAGAGGGGTGCAGTGCCGCAGGGCAAATTCAGTGCCATCTCCAGCCCTTCCTCAGGCCAGCTTCCTAACTGGCTAGCAACCTTCCTCCCTCCTCCCCTCCACTGTGCCCAGCCTTAGAGCTCCAGGCCATCTGGCCCAGCCAGGCTGGCCTAGGATGCCCTTGACTGAAGAGGCAGGGCCACCAAGATTCTGCAAAATGGGCCAGCCAATAGACAAGCAGATTGGGGATGGGGTGGGGCAGGAGGACTGGAGGAGGAGCAACATGAGTCCTCGCCCCCTGCACCCATACAAAGTGCCACTAGACAGAGCCACCCTCTTCCTAACTGGGACCTATCACAGCCCCTCTGCTCTGCCGTTTCCTGCTGCATGTCCCTGGGCAAGTTTCCCAACCTCTGAGCCTCTCCCTCCTCATCTGTAAAATGGGGATTAAGAAAATCCTTTCCTGGAAGCGTGCTGTCACATTATAGGGAAAGCAACTAAGGTCACATAACAATGTGTGTATAAATTTTTGTATGGGAAACTAACTCGAACTGTAAACTTTCACTTAAAGCACAGTTTAAGAAAAAAATCCTTTCCTCACAGTGATGAGAAAAAGGTATGGGCTAAGGCAGGGCCTGGTCCACAGCTCCTACTCAGTAAACCCTGGCCGTCCCTGCTAACTGTGGGAGGCAAATATAGACACCAGTTGGCTGGCCAGACTCCCTGTTCTGGCCTGGCTGGTCTAAGCCCTGGCCTTCAAACATGTCCATTCCCTGCCTCCACAAGGCAAGGCATTCTCTTCCCTGATATCCCCTCTCCCATCCAGCCTGTTGTCCAGGCTAAGCCTCCACCCTCCCATAGGGCAGGAAGTAGGACCCCAGAGAGACAAGAAGGCTGCCTCACCTGCTCCCCTGCCAAAGGCAGCCTTAACATCAAAACCCACCTGCCAGTCTCCAGTAGGAAAAATGTGGCAAGTTCCTCTGCCTACAATATCCTTCCCTCCATCTTTCCAACAGGCAAACTCCTATTCACCCTTTGAAGCCCAGCTCAAATGTCTCCTTTGGCCCTTCCCCTTCCCAACATAGATTTTATCTCATCTTACAAGCACGGCTTGGCCTGGGTGTTCCTAACACACAGTAGGTGCATTCTGTGCGCTCGCTGAAAGACACTAGGTTGGCTCTGGTTCCACAGAGGGATTTGGGGTGAGCCCTGCCCCTCACTGTGCTGAGCCATCTTTGAGGTCCTTTCTAGGAAGGCCTGCAGGTGCCAGCTTTGTCCTGAGGCTGGGTCTGTAGCCAAAGAAGCCACTGCAAGCCTCTTCCTGCACTCTCACAACTATTCCCTCCCAAGGCACTGTGGGGAGGGTGAAGGACTTGCCCATGGACACCCAAAACTAGAACTTCAACCCTCTGGGCCTCAGTTTTTTCATCTACAAAATGGGGCTGTGCACCATCAGGCCCCGCGTACCTTACTGGGAAGCTGGGAGGACAGAATAGGAAGACAAGGACAGGGAAGATTCTTCCGGGTGGTAAAAAGTGTGGGGGATCCCTGGGTCTGGGTCGGACTCAGCTTTGTGACTTTGGGCACAGTACCCAACTTCCTTGGGCCTCAGTTTTCCCTGCTTTAAGAACAACGTTATTAGATGAGAAGGGATTAAGGGACCTTCCCAACCTCGACCGTTAAGGGGTTTGTGGGGGAGGGGGGTCTCGGAGCCGGCCTTGGCGTTCTGGACCTCCCACCCTGCCGACCGGCCTCGGCCCCCTCCCCCGCCGCCCAGGCCACGTGTCCGAGGTACTCACTGCGGAGCGCGGCCCCCCACCCCCGGGAGGCCGAGCGGGACCCCGGTTGGCAGTCGGGCTTCTAACACCCTACTGAGGCCCAGGCGCCCGAGCTTAATCAGAACACACGCGGGCGCGTGACCCCGACCGGCCGCCACGCCGCCCCCTCCCCCGTCCCCTGCCGATTAGTGAGCAGTTGGTTTAGACCCCGGTCCCTTCCCCCAGACCTCCCGCCGGCCTCCGTTTTCCTCCAGGGCAGACTCTTCAGAGACGGTCCCTAGAGCCAGCGGACGTAACCATTACTAACAACCTTGCTTTTTGCGAAGAATCACACGGTTTGATACTAAGACCCGCTCACCGGCCGCTGTAGCCCCTGCACTGTTTTTGGCCCGCACTTTGTCGCATCCAGCACCCTTTAGAGAAGATTGGGACAAGAGTTGCGGGGGCAAACGACGAGAAAACGGTGATTCATCCCTCCTTATTCCACCCCCGTGGCCTGGCCCGATGGTAGCGCCCGAGGTTGCGGGCTTCGCGCCTGCGCAGTGCGGGACCTAGAGGGAAAGCGAGAGGAAGACGGACGTTGAGAGAACGAGGAGGAAGGAGAGAAAATGGCGTCCACGGGTGAGTGTGGTGGAACCGCGGTAGCGCTGGCGACGGCTGGGACGCTTAAACGGGAGACTGCTCATCCATGGGGGTAACTGGGGCGACCGAGTGGAGTTGCCGAGAGGGGTTTGAGGTACCCTTCACGGCCAGACGGGCTCGGGTGCCGGTCCTCCCCTCCTCTCCCCTCCCCCCACCGGCAGGCCGGTTCTGGAACCTTCCGGCGCCCCCGGCGCGCGGAGGGATCGCGGCGGCGCGCGGCTGCGGGGGCGCGCGGGACCCGCCGAGGTCTCCATTGTGTGGCTGCAGTCAGGCCCCGCGCTTGGGGCCGCCCGCCACGTGGGCGGGGCCTTCAGCCGGGCACCCCGAAACCGGGGCCGCGGGGCGGATAGCCCCAGCTGTGAGTGGAGCAGCCGCGGGCCCGCTGTTTCTATGATTGATTTCTCCACCTCTTTCCAGAAGGCAGCCCGAGCGGGAGGGGCGACTCTTCCTTTTGGAGAAGCCCGGGGGGAAAAGCAAACAAACAAAAAAAGGTTTCGCGGATTTGCGAGCTGAGGGGCGCCGGCCTCTCGCTCGGCCTATGAGTTGGAGCCCCGTCATCTTTGCTCCCTGGGCGGCTGGGGGCGTCTAGCGCCGCCGAGCAGCTTCTCCGCGGGTTCCAGCGCGAAGCGGAACTTCGGCCCCACTGGGCTGTGGACGGAATGCCCTTCCCCCCTTGAGATCCTCCAGTCCGTTGCTCTCTGGCTTTTTCATTTTTCTCATTATTTTTAAGCTCCCCCTCCCCCACCTGTCCTTCCCAAAAGCGGTTCCTAGGGCCCTTTTGCAGCCAACGCTGAGGGAAAGTCGTTGTATAATAAGGCCAGCCTGGATCACGAGGCCAGCAATCCTCCCATAAGAAATTTCTGACTTCTTTGACTTAAGAGGAACAAAAGGCCCGAGCCAGCATTTTAATTGTGCTTAAGCAATCGTCTCGCACGTTTATTCGCCTCCATTGGGGCGACAGGCGTGTTTAATGTCGTGGGCTGATAGAGGAAAGGGAAAGAAGGCTCACCGAGGACTTTGAAAGAAAGCCCAGCGTGGGAACTCTAGAATGCAGTGTATAAGGTGGTCCCTGTTGCACGGAGTGGTTCCCTAAGAAGGCTGTCTAAACATCACCTGCAGTTTGTAGCACCTTTGTGCACTCACCGGATGTTGCTGGCGGGAGCGAGCGCTTTTGCGTCTGAGGGTATTCTTAGGCGGACTGACTCTTAGCCTTAGGGGCAGTGGGAGGAGATGAGAGGGAAAGACAAGAGAAGCTGCGGGTCTCTCCGAGTTTTAGTTGGAGAAGAGTCCAGAGTCTAGCAGCTTAAGGACGTGTTTCTGACGCTCCCCCACTGTGTGGTTAGTAAACAGGTGAATTCTCTGGCTGAACGTGGCCCCAAAAGAGGACTCTGAAATCCCACAGTCCACGTGTCCTTTCCACTCTCCCTCCCCTTCCTTGCAGTTTGAATTTTGTGAGGGCGGTGTTTTTAGCCTTAGGAGGCAGATGTGTACGTCCAAATTTTCATTCAGCATGGCTGGATATGCTATTTTCTCAGTCACCTTTCCTCAAATCCTGTTTGTTATCCACGATGTACTGTATTAGAATTAGTTGTGGCTGATGCAGACACATACAGTATTAGACTGGCTGGGGGGCATTGGAGGAGTCATGTAACTTACCTGAACCTTAGTTTCCTTTCCTGCAAAATGAGGGTGTTAGGCTAGATCTTTCAAGGACTTTTTGAGCCCTTAATTTCTGACCTTACGGCAAAGCACATTGACTACCACAAAGCTGCCCTTTACTGACTTGAAATTACTTTGTAGTCTGAATATCTGAATCTCCACAGTTTGGGTAGTGCCTAAAGTATCTAAAAGCTACTGTTTTGAGTAATGTTAGATGTTCTCGTATGTATATGGTATATAGAAAAGTACCCAAAGCGTATGTCCAGTTTAACAAAATTACAACACAAACGCCCAGATCAAGAAATAGAACATCGCCAGCACTCTAACCCCCTGCATTACAGCCCCCTTTCCTCTCCCCAGCCTGTCCTGTATTTTTAGTGAAGTCTTTAGCTGCATTGGGGATTAAAAACAAAATACAACTGGTTGCTAAATAATCTGACTGGGGTGTAACTAGCACATTTGAGGTTATATAATAATGTTTGTGCTGTGGTAGATGAAACAGTAATTTTCATGAAACAAGCTTGTTGCTTCACTAGTATGCGGCTAAATCCTCTAGTTTCACACTGATCTGACTTCATCACTTGTTCCCTGTCATCTTTGCCAGTTTTGTTTTACATAACTGCTCCTGTGTAAAAGTCCTCTTACAAACGTTGAATTTACATATTAGAGACTTAAAATCATTTCTCACACAAAAAAAACAGCAAAGTGTGAAGTGAAATATTAGGTGCTTCGTTGGTATGTTTTTGTGAATGCCCAATGGAAGAAATTATTTGCATTTACTTTTACATGTCTCATAAAGAGCATGACTTGTGCTGTTGAGAATGCCTTAATGTTGTGTTAACAAAACACTTTATTCATCATAGATAGCTTTTGGGCAATTAATTGGATGTTGATGATTCAGGATCCTGAGTTTAGGGGTATACAGAAAGTGGCTAAGTGAAGTGTGGAGAGGTAGATAAGCCAACTTAAAGAGATTGGTTTAGCAAAATGTTGTCAGGTCAGGACTGTAAGGCCAGCTTTGGATGGAGTAGGGTAGAACTACTCCATGAAGAACTGAAAATCAAACTATTGCTTTTGGATGAGGGACTGCTTTTTGATTAGAAAAGGACCGTTTTGTTCAGTCCTAATGGCAGTACTATCTTCAAACAGAACAAAGTATGTATTCTTGTTGAAGGATAAAACAATTGGGCAGAATTTAAAAAAATAATTCACTGCTTTTTAAAAATAAACTGAGCTTATATAAGTTAGTGCTCTGAAAACTCTGTTTCCACTAGTAGGCACTTCAGTGGACCAAAGTTTAGTCGCTTTTTTGGCACATGTTGTAAATTTCATATGCAGTGGGAAACTGGAAAGGTTTACTTAGAGAAGGGAAGAAAATTTGTAGCATTTTTTAAAAAGTTAAAATCACTTAATATTTAAAAATAAGGTGGTTTTACCTGAAACCAAATTATTTAGAAAAGATTAAATGCTTCCTCCTCTTTGCCAGTTTCTGAGTTATTGCACAAATGTAGCCCTGACACAGTCCACAAACCCTTTAAAACACAGGGTTGTGATGCCTGTTCTCTTGTTCTTTGCCATTTCATTTCACAGTCATTGTCCTGCTAGGGAGTTAGGGTTGGTCTGACTTGCTAAAGTGAGGGAGTGATAGAAAATCTAGTTTTTGAGAAGATAGATAGAGCTATGAGTGGAACCAGTCTGATGTTAAACACTGAAATATTGTTGCATACTTTTTTATATGATGGTAAATGTACACTTTTGATCCTGTTAGTGAGTCTTATTCTCTGTGGGTCTTAGAATCATCGTCAGGTACTTGAAATCACAGCTTGAGTTTAACTGGCCCAGACTTACTTTTTGGTTTGGTGTCAAGAGGCGAGAGGTACATCTGTGTTAGCCTATAGGTCAACTTAAAGAATTCTTCCTACCATCTGAATTCCTTTCGTTTTTTTCTCTTCTCATTTTACATATATTTTCTCTCCTTGTTTTCTCTAGATTACAGTACCTACAGCCAAGCTGCAGCCCAGCAGGGGTAAGTCAGTCTTTTATGACAGTATTTTGTCTGTGGTTGGTTAATGTTTTTAGAGTACAGAGCGTCCTATAGATGGAGAGGATGTAGTGATGGAATCTGGATGTTCTATATTCAGTTCTTGCATTTAATTTCTTTTACAGCTACAGTGCTTACACTGCCCAGCCCACTCAAGGATATGCACAGACCACCCAGGTATGCTTTAAGATGATTATATGTAGCTGCGTCTCCAAGTAAAATGTTTCTATCAGCCGTTGAAATAGCTAGCACAGATCTTTTTCAAAAATTAGGTAACAGAAAAGTGAAATAGGAATGTGCTTGTAATCGTAAAATACCCAGGTATTTAAACTTTCACAGTGGGAGTGCAAGGGACTTCATTCTGCCATCATAGGTGAAACCTTTGGTGCCCTGCTCCATGCTTGGTGTTTCTGCATATTTTGTTATTTTAAATTTATTTAACTTAGTTAATCACCACAACAATGCTGTAGGTCTAAGATGATGTTATGACTATTATATGGTAAAAAAAAAAAAAAATTGCAGTGCATAAAGATTGTGTTATTTACTGGTGGTCGCGCAGTCAGTGGCAAGGTCAGCTCTAAAAGCCATGGCTGCCTGCCTGTGGAGCTCCTGAGCTCTTTCCAGTACACAAGTCTCTGTTTAAAAGCCTGGGCGAACAGATTCTAGAATTAGCCTCCCAGTGTTCTCAAGATCACCTCGAATTCTGAAATGGTCTTGTGGCATTAAGTGGTTACTAATAACTCTGCCATGGAAACCTAGGGCAGCCAGAATGTGATGTCTCTGGCAGATCTTACATAACTGGTCATTCAGACGAACCTAGAATGCTAACGTCTAAAAGAACAGCTCATTCCTTGACTGGATTTAAGTAGTATTGATGTCTCAGTTCAAAAGACAGTACTCTTGATGTGCTAGCCTTAAGAGGACATACAGTGTTCCTGTTGTTTTCCTTGAAGTGATGTTTTAAAGTCTTTGTGTCTTGCTGAAAAGCTGGTTTCCAAAATTGACAAACTTTAGCCCCCTCTTCATTTTCTTTCTCTTTGTTCATTTTGTCCTGCTAATGTTTGTTTCCATTTACTGAAACTGCTATAGTAAGTGGGAAATTATACACCCTGTGCCCTTATTGTTCCTCCCTTGAGTGCCTTGTTAATCTCCTCCTGTATAGTTGACTAAGATTTTGTCTGATTATCAGGAGCTTTTTTTTGTAGTTAAGTTTACTAAAATACGAGTGAATTGGATGAGGGGGTAAATAGCATTCATAATACTATGATCGCTTGTCTGTTTTAAAAATCTTTTTACCAGAAAACAGTATTTTTGATTGTGGTTGTCTAATTTAGAAACTTAGAAGCAAGCCAGTCCATTTCATTGCTAAAATACAGGTTTCATACATGAAATTCTTGTGTCTATTTTCTTTGGAGCAGGCATATGGGCAACAAAGTTATGGAACCTATGGACAGCCCACTGATGTCAGCTATACCCAGGCTCAGACCACTGCAACCTATGGGCAGACCGCCTATGCAACTTCTTATGGACAGCCTCCTACTGGTAAGACCTGCATTGGAGAGACTGTTGGGTTACATGGCTAAGGTACTTGCTAAGGGGTTTGTTACCCATGTGCTCTGGTGTATATTCTGGTCCATATGTTGGTATCTGGGGATCCTTTATTCTGAGGAGGAAGTATATTTTTTCTTTTTTCCCTTCCGTTATATTCTCTTTAAGGGATCTGTAATAGAATGTGGGTGGGATAAATTTCAAGGTAGAAAAGAACTTCCCTCGTAACTGTTTTTATACAGTGTATTGAATAATTTCACACGATAAAATAGAGAATATGTTAAAGATTGTGCTAACAGTAACACTGGGTAAGAATGAGCCTTCTTAAATTGAGCTGCTTAAAAATCAAACTGGTTTTTACATCTTTCTGCTTCATCTGATAGTGTACCCTCTACTTTTTGTTTTGTGCTGTCTACAGTAGAAGGGACCAATACAGGTTTGACTATCCTGCTCATTCTTGCATGGGAAATGCTTTCCATCTTGTCTAACCCCCCTAATGTTAACCCTTTAGGTGTTTTCGTTTGTTTAACCCCAAAATTTTCTAACATCACACACAACAAGGTGCTAATGGGAAACTGCTTCAGGTGCCATTTGCAGATCCATGTCCTTTTCTCTGTGTGATTTTGGGAAAGGTTTTATTTCATATTATTTTGTGTCAAGCTTTAATAGTTGTTACCTTCCCAGAGGTATTTTAAATGACTGGTACCCAGCCGATTTCCCCTATTCCCTGAAGGATGAATTGCATGATTAGATTTATTTAGAGGAGCAGACTGCTGTCGTGCATGTATCATGTTTGTCTGTTGGTTTCTGGTCCAGACACATTTGGTTTTCTGTTTGAGTATTATGAATTATTTTTATCATAGTATGTCTACGGAGTTAGAATAAATTATATCCTGATACTGGGGTTGAGGGTGAAGTGTGTGATAATTTTTTCATATTTGGCACTATACAACATTGCAGGCTCCCTACCTTTTCTTTCTTTTTTTTTGTTTTTTTAGTTGTACTTCAGGTGAAGGCTTACAGAACAAATAGTTTCTCATGAAACAGTAGTACACATATTGTTTTATGACATTGGTTAACAGCCCCACAACATGTCAACCCTCTAACTTCTCAACCTTTTTTTTTTTTTTTTTTTTTTGGTGAAAATACACATAGCCAAAGATAACACCATTTCAAAAATTTCTGCATGCACAGTTCAGTGACATTGACTACACTCTTCCAATTGTGCTGTTATTCTCACTTAAGATGAAGGCTTACAGAACAAAATAGTTTCTTATTTAACAGTTACTACAAATGTTGCCCTGTGACAATGGTTAACAGTCTCACAACACATCAACAATATCCTTACCCAACCTTGGGTTCCCTATCACCACCTTCCTTGTCCCCTTCTGCCCCTTGTCACTGGACTACTGTACCTCGTTAGTCTCATTTGGTTTTATGGGGCTATCCACTCCCAGCTGAACGGTGAACCTCGGAGATAACTTCACCACTTAGCTAAGAGGGTGTCTGGGGGCCATACTCTTGGGGTTTCTCCAGTCTCCTTTAGGCGAGTAAATTTGGTCTTTTTTCTGTGAGTTAGAATTATGTTTGTTTTTATTTTTGTCGTATTTATTATTATGAAAGGATGCTTTAATACAGAAAACTCTTAAGGATGTAAGAACCCTTATTTTCAAACTGATTTCAGTTCTTAAAGTTGTATGTATTTCATCAGTCTTTGGTGGTGGGGCTATCTAATTTATCTCATTGAAGGAACAGTGTCTTGGACTTCAATGGGAAATAGAGTCAATTTTCGTCATTCAAGGTAATTTTATAAAGTCATTGTGAACACTGAATTAGGGAATACTGAACCGATTGTTGTAGGGAAAATAGAGGGTCACTGGCATCGTATATAATATATATGTTGTTGATTCGTTAACATTGAATGCATGACCAACAGCACTATTAATTCAGGCCTGAAGTAAGCTTCTAACATCAGAGCCCTGTGCTTAGGAACACGAGAGAGCAGTTCAGCACCATGTCTGGTGGCCATTTTAAACAGCAAAATCACCAACAAAAAAGCACAAAAATGCCAAAAAATATGGCACTAAGTAGACAGCTTAAAGGATACTTGTTTACAGCATGAGAGCTGAAACAAGGCAGAGTGTCGCCTTGTTCGACCTCAGCTGGGAACATGCGTGTCGGGCAACTCAAACTTTTTTGCATTCTGCAAGTTGTTGAGGAAGCAAAATCTGCCAACCCAGACAAACTCTTCCCGAAAGTAGAAGAAAAGAAAGGGATTATCATTGAATAAGCATTAAACCAGAATACGATGCAATTACTGGCAGTCCTCTAAAGAGATTGCAAAAACAGACACTTTATCCTTTTATATAGCCTAGCAAATGCAACTCATTTCATAGATGCTCTCAAAATAAATAGTCCTCAAATAAGATAACTTGCCAGCACCAATTGTAATACATAGCTTGTCCTAAATTCAGCTGGAAATTGTGATATTCGCCTGTATTTGCTAATTGCCTTTATCCAAAGAAAAAAATCAGTTATTCATGTCTGTATGCAACTTTGAGCCAAGTGCCAGCTGAAGTTAGTCTTCCCGGTGATGTGGGAGATAGGGGTGCTATCTTCCTTGATACACATTTCCAAGAGACTTCCAAGTCCTTGAGGAAACATTCCTCTGTTGTAAAATTCGCAAGGGGCGTTTATTTAGCCTTTCAGAAGATTTATATACTTTTCAAAGAGGCAGAGAAAGATTTTTTTTTTTTTTTTAATAAATGCTCTAAGAAAAGGGGGGTAGGTCGCTTCCCTTTTTTCTAACAGGGAGAATTAAGCCCCCTTCTCTCTTTTTTCCCTTCTAATTTAAATTCGTTCTTTACAGCATGTTTGAGAATGTTTTGGGTTACAAATTTTTTAGGTAGGCAGTTTCAAAGATACTACAGAATCTGTGAATAATGAGGATTGACTGTACTTCCTAATCTGTGAAACTGATGAGGATCTTGAATTGGAGGGGAAATGTTTATCTAAACTTCCCAGTTGTGTTAGTTGCAGTTGTGGGAAGAACATGCAGTTGGATTTGTAGCACGGAGTTTTGAAATTGTTAGATGAACTTTATGGATTAAAGCTGTTGCATTTCTAAAACAAGAGTGAGCTAATCTTTGGAATCCCTAGGTCATTTTATAGGAATTTGATAGTCATTTACTGGAAAAGCAATGGTCTTTTAGGTACTCTGGAACCATGTGTTCTCCATGTCATTGACTGAGAAAGTCCCGTTGTGATTGTGAACCCTTAAACTGTAGGGTGTTCTAATGCAGAAACCAGTAGCATTGATGAGCAAGAGATTGAACTTAATGATAATAAGGAATGTTTGTATAGACTTTATAGTTTTGGGGGAATCTCTCGTATCTCCCTTAATGCTCACAACAACTTTTGGGGAATATGAACCCGAATAGTACCTGCTGAGCAAACTGAGGCTGAACGAAACTAAGCAGTGACCCAAAAAAAGTAGAAATACGCTTAATACTTTCTTTTTCACCCCATACTGCCTTTACACATAAAAGTCATTGAATAGCCCTTTTAAAAAAAAAAAAATCAAAAACGTAGGGTCTTAATACCTTGTGAGTAGCCATCTAAGGCACATCTATTGGTCCTGTCCCAGCCAGAACAAAGGAGAATGATGAAAACCAAAGACACAAGGAAAATATTATCCTAAAGGACCGCATGAACCAGAGCCTCCACCTGCCTAAGCCCAGAAGAACTACATGGTGCCTCACTACCACCACCAAATGCTCTGACTGGAATCACAACAGAGTGTCCCGGACAGAGCAGGAGAAAAATATAGAACAAAACTCAAATTCACAAGGACTAGACTTACTGGTCTGACAGAGACTGAAGGAACCCCCGAGACTGCAGCCCCTGGACATTCTGCTAACCCAGAACTGAAACCACTCCTGAAGCCCACTTTTCAAACAGATGAGACAGGCCTGTAAAACAAACAGTAGTACTCCTGAGGAACATGCTTCTTAGTTCAGTCAAATCTGCGAGACCAAATGGGTAACACCTGCCCAAAAGCAAGGTGAGAGGGCAGGAAGGGACAGGAACTGGACAAATGGACACAAGGAACCCAGGGTGGAAAGGAGGAGCATGCTGTCATATTGTGGAGATTGCTTTGAATGAGAAATTGGGTTGTAATCTTTCACTTAAAAGCACAATAAAACTTTATTTTAAAAAACCTGTTGCTGTTGAGTTGGTTCTAATTCATAGGGACCCTGTAGGACAGTTCTACCGGCCCTATTATAGGGTTTCCAAGGAGTGGCTGGTGGATTCGAACTGCCAACCTTTTGGTTAGCTGCTGAGCTCTTGACCGCTGCGCCACCAGGATAGTTCTTAGGAGGATAAAAATAGACTTTTCCCTCTAGATTTTTTTCTTTAATAAAGCTTCAAAAGGAAGGTGCTCTATAAATTCTACTGGAGTAGAATTTGTTAGTTTTTATTCAAGTTGAACAAAAATTTTGGTAGATTTGTGAGTGCATCTTACTTTTTTTCCTTAAAGTTGTCAGCACATAGTAGATGTGTTGTCTTTTTTGTTGTCATTAAATCATACTGCTGTGTTGATCGTTGCTCATTCTGCTTGGCTGTTTGTGTGGGTGCTACAGATTTGAAGATGATTATTAATTAACCCAGTGTCTATTACTATTATCCTTTAGTAATACAGGCTCTTAGCTGTTGCTGCATAGTTTTATGACATGAGTTATTGCTGTGATCAGTTTCAGTTTTTTTGTTTTTGCTTTTTAATTGCTCTTGTAAATCTTATGGATGACCTGTCATCATGTAGGGAAAACAGAATCTGTGTATGAGTAATCAAATAGGTGGAGTTAGAGTCTAGTTAAATTTACATAAACGAGTGCATTATATGGTTCACTTTAGGACTGCAGAGAACATTGAAATAAACAGTTTGGATTAACAACATACCAGCTCAAACCGTTGCTCGTGGCTCTCTGTTTTGAAATACACATTAATATACATTTCATCCCAACTGTTTTTAGAAGGAAATAACTGCTTTTGTGTATAATTAGATTTAGAATTTCCCTAAAATGTTTAGGATGAAGAAGAAAGTGTATACTCTGTGCTCCAAAAGGTGACACTTTTGATTGTACGGAGGGAAGTTACTACACCTACTTCTCACTTACCGAATATCTCGTTATCCGACAGTTCATGTTTACAACAATAGTAAAAACATCTACTATCTCACTATTGTGCACATTAACGACATACGTCTGGCAGTAACAAATGCCGAAGTGTGAGGCGAGAGCAACGCTGTCTGTTGTGGTGATCAAGGTTATGTGTCAGCTTGGCTGGGCCATAATCCTCGGTGGTTTGGCAGTTATGTAATGATGTAGTCATCTTCCATTTTATGATCTGATGCGGCCCGCCTCATTTTCACGTAACAACCTGGTCTTTGGAACCTAACCATGTCAGTAAGTGAGGAGTGAGTATATTTGTTTTTGGCTAGTAAGTTGTATATTTAATGAGAAGACTTTAATTAAAGTTTAGGACTCTAAATTTTAACTAAAATGAGCGATCTTAATTCAAGATTTGTTTTAAATACTGAAGCTATTTTTTACTTTATGAGATTTGGTTTTTTTCTTTGATGGATATAAATACATCTTGACCAAAAAATCACATGATTTACTTGTGCACGTTGACCATGAGGAGGAGGAGGGAGAAGATCCCAGCACCAGGAGAGTTTAACCTCATAGGAAAGGTGTCAAGTTAGGAGCTGTAGACTTTTGGGTTTTTGTCATGCTCTAAGCCCAAATCCCAGAGGGTAGAGGACTGGGCATGGATCCTGCCCTGACTGGCTGAGGCCTATGAACATTCATATGCGGGTGATGGGAGCCAAGGCAGGAGCTGGGAGAGAACCCATCTTGGTCTGCAACACACATATGAGAGTAGGTCTTCACCGACACCTGGCTTAGGGGAATAGCAAGTGAAGGAAGAGGGAGGGCTTCTAGTATCTGCCTCCAATGTTGGTGAGCGGGGAAAAGACCCTTTTGCTATGAGGAATGGAGCTGAGTCACTTGATGACCAGCCTAGAATCTCAAGCTGTTTTATTATGTGAAAAGCATTTACTTTTTAAAGATTTGTTTAGGAGGATAATAAGTTTAATTTAAAATTAAAAACTTAAAAAATCAAATAATATAACCTATGCTAGTTATACCTAAGCAAATGTACTTTGTAGTAGATCTTTATTATTCATGTGCCATTTCAAACTTCAGTGCTGATAACGAGCATTCTTTAGTTGTTACCTGAATGAAGTTAGGTGTTCAATCATTTGTTAACATCTACTACTGAAAATTAAAGACGTTTTCTGGAATTTCCAGTCTCCCTAAATTAAACATGAACTGCCCATGATGGAACATAATTAGATTAATTGCTACCCATATTACAGGTTTTAGTGCTAAAATGAATACTCTTTTCTTTTTTCGTTGGTTTGTTTTTTTTAATAGCTATTCTAAAATGCTCTGTCCTTTGCCTAACTCGTTCTGGGACATCTTATTCCTGCTTGTTTATAGTTGTTGTCACTTAAGTAGTTAGTTGAGAAATTTCTTAAGGCCTACTAGCAACACAAGTACAGAATTAGCAGCAAAGGCAGACTCATCCCCTATTGAGTGTTTTTAAGAGGGGCAGAAAGAATCCTGTTTTCTACAGTAATACTGGCATGTGAAAGAACCATACTCTCCCTTCCTTTCTGTTGTTTTTGTTGTTCGATGCCATCAGTTGGTTCCAACTCATAACGACCCTACGTACAACAGAACGAAACACCACCTGGGTCCTGTGCCATCCTGACAGTCATTACACTGGAGTCCATCGTTCCAGCCACCATGTCAGTCCGTCTTGTTGAGGGTCGTCTTCTTTTTTGCTCACCCCTTTGCTTTATCAGGCATGGTGTCCTTCTCCGGGGACTGGTCCCTCCTGATAATATGTCCAAAGTACATGAGACGAAGTCTCACCATCCTCACTTCTAAGGAGCATTCTGGCTGTACTTCTTCCAAGCTGGATTTGTTAGTTCTTTTAGCAGTCCATCGTGTATTCAGTATTCTTCGCCAACACCATAATTCAAAGGCATCAATTCTTCTCTGGTCTTCCTTATTCATTGTCCAGCTTTCACATGCATATGAGGCGATTGAAAACACCATGGATTGGGTCTGGTGTGCCTTAGTCCCTCAAGTGACATCTTTGCTTTTGAACACTTTAAAGAGATCTTTTGCAGCAGATATTTCTGTTAGGTATGGTTTGAAAACAAATCAGATGGTGCTTTACTGAAAATTGAGTACTTTCAGAGAACTCAGTTTTAAATCAGGGCTTCGAACCGGTTCTTCCCTGTTCAGTCACAGCCAAGGAAGCAACACTGGAAGAGACCTAAATTTTAAAAATTTGGGTGAGCCAGAATGGGAAAAACTACAGGTCAAAGCCCTGCTAGGAACCTAATCTCCCCCTTAGAAAACAAGGGCAACATATGCATTGTATAGCAACCAAATCTCTTGCCCACTGGTAACAGTGGTGCTCCGCTCAAAGATGGCAGTCGGCTGCATCACTTTGAATGCCTGTCATTCTCCACGGTCCTGCCAATAATCCAGTCTCCCATATCAGGCTCCTGAAAAGGCTCACTGCACCTCTTACGTGTCTCCTGTTCACCCCCTTCAGGTCTCTTCCAGTTCCACTTGATCGATCATGACTGAACTGTTTCAAACTAGTTCAAAACCTTGCTTTAAATACTGGTTTGTTACTACTCTTACTGAAGGGGAAATCTTTAAAGGGGTTAAATATCGTGAGGGTTGAAAGTAGGTGGTTTAGGAATTGTTCTGTTAATGAGCGTCTAGACAGATCTCTGAGAGGACCAGAAGTCTGACACAGCTATCCTTTGTTCCAGGTTATACTACTCCGGCTGCCCCCCAGGCATACAGCCAGCCTGTCCAGGGGTACGGCACTGGTGCTTATGATACCACCACTGCTACGGTGACCACCACCCAGGCCTCCTATGCAGCTCAGTCAGCATACGGCACTCAGCCTGCCTACCCAGCATACGGGCAGCAGCCAGCAGCCACTGCACCTGCAAGGTAATGCTACACTCATCTACTCCTGACTCTACAAAGCACCAGCCTCAGGTTTGAGGGAGGGAAAGCAGCTGTGCACACTTAGAGATTCATGACTTAGTTCCATTTTAATGGTTACTCTCACATATTTATTTTTAGGTGTTAATTGTGTTCTTATAGTCGTTATATTAGAATACCCCACAAAGATGTTCTTCATTTAGTAGAGAAATGGTGCCATTAGGGGCCAAAATGAAGGATGCCATGAATGTATTGTTTGGTTTCAGAATGGTGACCTTTTACTTTTCTGAACCCAGAGGAAAATTGAGTATATGGTTTCCCTTACAGAAAGAATTGATAGAATTGTACTTTTGATGTTTTATCTTTGGTTTAGGAGCCTTGGTGGTGCAGTATTTAAACTCTTGGCTGCTAACCTAAAGGTTAGCAGTTAGACCCATTGGCTACCCCACGGGAGAAAGATGCGGCAGTCTGCTTTCATAAAGATAATACAGCCTTGGAAACCCTATGGAACAGTTCCAGTCTGTCTTATGGGGTCGCTGTGAGTCAGAATTTGACTTGATGGCAGTGGGTATCTTTGGTTTAATTGACTCCTAATGGGTAACAGTTTTCTTTTTGAGAGGAGCATGGTGGTTCACAGTTCAGGAGGGAGGGTAGCATTATGGATTCAAGAAATACTTATTGTGTGACCCAATTGCCAAGAAAGGGTTTATCTGTATCCAAGAAGCAGACATTGGTGCCTCAGCTTAAGCAGTTGACATATTTTTCTCTACATTATGTAGAGGCTTTGATAACCTAAATATCATAGGGCAGTATAAGTTACTAACTGGTGCCCTACTGTGGAGTGAATACTAGGGCAAGCAAAGCTCATACCCCATGACTGGTTGTTGTTGCTGTGTGCTGTGGAGTCAGTTTCAACTCACAGCAACCCTGTAGGACAGACTAGAGCTTCCCCCATAGGGTTTTATCGGCTGAAATCTTTATGGAAGTAGACTGCCACATCTTTCTCCCACGGAGCAGCTGGTGGATTCCAACTGCAGACCTTTTGGTTAGCAGCTAAGTGCTTAACCCTGTGCCACCAGGACTCCTTCATGGCTGGTTAGCATCAGGTAAACATTACTTAATAGATTTCAGGTCTCTGCTTTAGGCAATGCACTTAGGTGACTTCTGCATACAGTCTTGAAGGAACATTGAATTCTGATTTGAAAGAAGACTTTTTAGGGAATATATGAGATCAACTTGTAACCTTAAAAAGTTTTTTCTGCTGTAGAGTTAAGAAATTAACTCTGGGAAACACTTGTGAAGTTACTTCTAAAATGCACAGGGAATACTCAGGGCCACTTGATGGTTTACATCTGCCAGACAGCATATGCAGTAGTTAAGTTGAACTAACTGGCTGATTCCTAGAGAGTCTCATTGCAGTTGACCGAGGCACTTCAGAGTGTGGTCAGATGTGCACAGTCACATTTGATGCTGCATTGCAACAGTATATCCAGGCCGTAGCTAGTGAGTTTTGTACATGAATTGGTTTTTTATGAACCATCCTCAACCTTTTTGGTTCCTTTTTAACCTCTTTGAAATAGCTGTCTGTCTCTCGTGATCAATGACAGCTACTCCCTTTTCCACCGGAAAGAGGGGGCTTGTGACCAGCTACGGCTCTGGAGAAAACAGTATTTCCACATCCTCTCTGGTCCACCCGCTGATTCTTGGGGCTTTGCTTAAGATATTAAGCTCGCTCTGCTACAAAGTGTTAGGGGTAAGAGGTAATTAGAAGCCCCTGGGTTTTTTCCTTGGGATTGGGATTGGTTTTCATCTCTTAATAGGGGTATTTCCCAGTTCATTTGAGCATGAGTTTGGCATGCATACATCTGAGTGTCCCTACCCTACTCTAGTATTTCCCATTTTGGAGACTGAGGCAAGGTTAGATTTATCTAGTAGTCCAAGTAAGAGTGTTGTGGTTTTTGGTTTTTTGTTTTTTTTTTTGTGGTTTTGTTTTTTTTCCCAAGTCTGTTCTTAATAAATGTGAAACATGAAGAACCCACAGATACTGCAAACTTACAAATGCCCTAGATTTATATAAATGTTATTCAAACCTGAAACTGTATTGTTGCAGTTTCTCGACTTTTATCTTCAGCGATCTCATTTCTCTGAGAAAAAAGCTTTCTTTTTCCCTAACAAACCACCTCTACTCCCAGATCATTTAAATTGACAGCACAAAAGATTTTAATTGCTTTTTATAGGTATTAATACAGAGCAAGGAGTCCTTGGATAGTGCAAACGGTTAAGAGCGTGACTACTAGCCAAAAGGTTGGTGGTTTGAATCCACCCGGAGGCTCATCAGGAGACAGGCCTGGAGATCTGCTTCTGAAAGGTCACGGTTTTGGAAACCCTATGAAGCAGTTCTACTCTGCTCAGATGGGGTCGCCATGAGTCAGAATCAACTCAGCAGCAACTAATGACAATGATACAGAAAAAATGGAGCATAATAATATCTCTTCTGTGGATGTGGTTCATTGTGCCCTTTCCTCAGTGTTCTGGTCCAGCAAATGCAGTTGGCAGACGCTGGGTTTGACGTAGATTAGTTTACTTTTGTACTTATTTCCAAGCTCAATCTGAACAGTGTATTCCTCAGAGATTTGTAGCATTCTTAACGAAGTGTTTTGTGGTTGAGAATGTCTCACTGTTTTATTTTTCCCTTTAGACCGCAGGATGGTAGCAAGCCTTCTGAGACTAGTCAACCTCAGTCTAGCACAGGAGGTTACAACCAGCCCAGCATGGGGTATGGACAGAGTAACTACAGTTATCCCCAAGTACCTGGGAGCTACCCCATGCAGCCAGTCACTGCACCTCCATCCTATCCTCCTACCAGGTCAGTCTCTTCATTCTCGTGGCCAACAAGCTAGTAGATTAACAAAGCATTGTTTTCAGTTGGTGACCAGCTTGCTTTTGATTTCCTCAGGTATGTTATCTGACTCTTCGAGTGACAAGTCTGACCATGTATTGTTACATTGTAAATACCTTAGTCCTGGTTCCCATAGCAGTGCCTGGCAGCCAGTTAACTATTCTCTGTAAATACAAACAGAACCAATTTTACCAGCCTAGGCTCTTCCCTTCGATTTTTCTCTTTTAGTTAACTCTGAAGGATGGAAAGCAGAAGTATATGAAAGAAAGCATTTAAACAGAACAAATAAAAACCATATTCTCCAATGCAGTTGGAAGGGATAGTGTGTCGGTTAAAGTACAGGGCGTTATGAAGAAGAAGAAACTTCACCTTAATCATTTTATATTTGAACTTAACACACATAAATGTCCATTTATGCACCGGTGTTTTTATGTTGGGCTAAGGTCTTCTCTTGACTACAGGTTGGTTGGTTCCACATTTTCTGTCTTGTGTTAACCACACCAGCAGCTACAATATCCAGTTTTGATTTCTTTAAAATAGAGGAAGGAACTACAAGTTGTCTCACCCACATTTAATTTGAAGCAAGTTTTTAAATGAATTGTCTGAATTGTGTCCTAAAGTGTCAACTTAGTTTTGTTAGAAGTACAGTTCCTCTTTTTGCACTCACTTCATGAGTTTGCACATTAAAGTGCAGCAGACGTGAACAGGTATGGAAACAAAAACAGCTGACTGGGTAAGTGTCTCTACAACTTGGAGCAAAAGTAGGCAGGGCTCCCAGCTGTTTGTCCACAGAGCCACCCTGTACCTGTTATCCTGGGAGCAGTTAGTCTGGCAAGTTTAATAGGTGCGCATTGATTTAAAGAAGCTCTATTGAATTCATACAGCTGTGGTGTAGGACCATGGTGATAGAGGCTTAGTTTAATTGCATATTTGAAATATGTTGTTCTTTTTGTTTTTCATTATCATGGTTCATCAAGAGTTTTAATTGAGTTCTGTTGAGCCTTATTCCTGTGTAAGAATGTGTCTTTGTTTAGTTTCCCTGCTGTATAATTGACATACTGGTCTGTAATATTCCGTCTTCCATACAGGCTCTTGATTTGAATTTTCCTTATCCATCTTTTTTTATTAATGCCTAGATTTCATAGACAATCAAGTATGTCAGAAAATTTGAAAATGTATTGCAGAGTAATTTTGAACATTTAGACAAATCTTCAAGGGAAAATCACCCATTTTTGTGTGCCTCCCTACCAAGCAATCATGTACTTTCAGAAAAATCATTGTCATTGCTCAAGGGAATTATTGGAAATAAGCTTGGAACTGAACCGTGAACTTAATCTCTCCGTGTTTTTTCTCAGTGCTTTTTTCCCTAAGGCAGCATTCCCTGCGTGAGCATGTGCGTACTCTTCCTGTGTGGGAAGGACCTCAATTTCCAATGTGCCTTGAATATAGCTGAAAATAATTATTTTTTTAAATGGGAGTGGAGGGTTTGAGGGAAGACTGTAAGGTTCTTCAGATGGCTTGTTATAATAATTATTCCCCTCTCTTTCATTTAACGCCTTATTGTTCTGAATACAAAAATATTTGCTTGTTTCAAATTCAAACTACAGACATGTAGAAAGTAACGACATTTTTAAGGATATCTGTCTCACATGCTGTGAATTGTCACTTTTATTCAGGGGCTTGAAGAGATAATAACAAGCCATTTTTCCTTCCTAAAAAAAATTTTTTTTTTTTCTGTCTTTTCTCTTTCAGCTATTCCTCTTCACAGCCAACTAGCTATGATCAGAGCAGTTACTCTCAGCAGAACACCTATGGGCAGCCAAGCAGCTACGGACAGCAGAGTAGCTATGGGCAACAGAGCAGCTATGGGCAGCAGCCGCCCACTAGTTATCCCCCCCAAACTGGATCCTACAGCCAGGCTCCAAGTCAATATAGCCAACAGAGCAGCAGCTACGGGCAGCAGAGTGAGTTGCTAAGAGAGAAAACCAAATAAGAATGATTGTGTTTGGAGTTTCTGGAGGTGGGGTTGCTCTTTACCATAGTTTACTTCTGGACTCTAGGATGCATCTTTATGGCATAACACCATAGCAGATAGCTTCAATGTCCCTGTAAAGACATCACTGATTTTCTGCAATTTAATTTTGTTATAACCTTTCAGGGGAAGAAAGAAAAAAAAAGATTTTGTAACAGATCAGAAAAAATGTTTTAGACTGCCAGACCTGCTGGCTTTGGGAAGGTTATGTGCAGTGAGTGAAATCATTAACTCCTTATGGCCTGCCCACCCCAAGTCATTGACCATGGAGCAAGAGAGAGTGGGCAGGCAGCTATTGAAAACCATATGATAGTCAAGTAAATGCCATGTGTGTGTATGC
The DNA here is from genome assembly GCA_030035585.1 of Dugong dugon. Lineage (NCBI taxonomy): Eukaryota > Metazoa > Chordata > Mammalia > Sirenia > Dugongidae > Dugong > Dugong dugon. The sequence continues at coordinate 23,656,564 of CM057476.1, read as the reverse complement.
ACACACATACGTATTATATGTTATGTGCTTTTTATTAATGTATAAAGCATTACAAAATATTTGTAGTTCATTTGTTTGAAAAAGTAACTGAAAAGCCAAAACTGTCTTTACAGTTTTATTTCTACCTGAATTGTTTTATCTTTTTAAGTTCCCTCCACGGGCCTGTCTCATTGCTACTGTGAAATGAGCAATGCTGCTTGATTGTGTCCAACCCTAGTAGCGTGCTAAAGCCCTAGGAAATCTGGCTCTACCTTTGTTTCTTGAGTAGTTCAAAGAAGCAGCTTTCAGAGGCATCTTAGGACACAGAACCTTATAAACTATATGTTGGCCAGGGGGCTTTTGTTTGTTTGTTTGGGAGCAGTTTATTCTAGGCTAATATATAATAAGGTTATTTCAGCCTTGATGAACCAGCAGTTTTTGTTGAACTTACAGAGCCTACCGGCTAGGTATGTTTTATTGTGGTGTAAAGAAGGTGGTGCCTTGATGAGAGTCTAGCAGTTTAGAAGTCTGTGATTCCAGGAGAAAATGCATCGAGTAGGGGTGTAAATGCTCATCCATGGCTTACAGATGTGACTCTTTCCTCAGGTTCATTCCGACAGGACCACCCCAGTAGCATGGGTGTTTATGGTCAGGAGTCTGGAGGATTTTCCGGACCAGGAGAGAACCGGAGCATGAGTGGCCCTGATAACCGGGGCAGGGGAAGAGGGGGATTTGATCGTGGAGGCATGAGCAGAGGTGGGCGGGGAGGAGGACGCGGTGGAATGGGGTAAGAGCAAACCTTTTCTCCTTTTACCTAATTTTGTTTTATCCATAGGATTTTCAGTGGAAAGAAGGGACTGAAAGACGTAAGAAATTTGTTTCTGCATTTCCATGGACAATCTGTTGAGCTCAAGCCATCTTCTAAAACATGGAAATGTCATCTTTATGACATATATTAAGTGGCAGCTTGCTTTTTATCCTGCCTGTATACTTTGTTGGATTGGGAAGAACAAAGAATGGCTTTGAAACTAGAGCTTTCAGTTCCCTTCATGGTTTCCAGAGGTAAAAAGCCTCTGTGGGTAGTAGACTTGGGATGGAACACACACAAACCTTCTAACAACCCTAAGTTTTTAACTAATTGCCTCTGAATGGTTGTCTTGAAATACCTGGTGTATATACTGCAGAAAAGGAATGCAGCTATTTTCTACAATGTTTGTCCCCATCTTCTGTTTGTACTTGAAATTGTTGAACATAATGACAGTCTTGGTCCCATACCCCTTAAACTGTGGCCTGAGGTGCATAAAGTTCGGTTGGAACACAGAAAAACCCAAGTGCTTTTTATAGAGAGTAATGTATATGATTACTGGATTGCTCCCCATTGGAGACTTTGAAAAGTCTAAATCGGTTTGACCATTTTGATCGATAGCACAATCTGGTTTAGAAAACTTCGTTCAGATCAGTAACACAACCCTGCTACCTCTGCCTGCCCTTCCCCTCCCTTCTCCTCCCATCCCTCCTCCATTCCTGGTGTTTGTGTTTTAATGAAGGTGAGGTATAATGTTGGTGGTTAACATAATCCAGAAGGCTTAGTTCTGTGTGTGTTCTGTCCCTATATAAGCTAGTTAAAAGTTACGCAGAACTTTATATTAAGTAAATTGGATTTGGTACCACTGTTGGTTCAAAGAAAAATTGAACAGGGTTTCTTCTTTATAGAAGTGGGCTTCAAAAGAAAATGCATGAAAAAGATAATCTATAACTTTCATATTAGCAAATCTCTTTACGATTGAAATATAGTTAATACTCTCACATGTTCTGCATAACTTAATAAAGTCTTCAGTGAAATCTTTATTGGAGGAAATAGTCTTTTTACAACATGCAAAAATTGATGACTAATTTTGGTATAAAGCAAAACCAGTCTTCTGATTTGGAGAAAATCATTCCGTTATAAAGGTTTCACTTCTTTATGGATATTTTAAAATAGACCTAGACACTTGAAATTACTATCATCACGTCTCAAATTACCTAGAATTCTTAGTATTTTTCAATTGCAAAAACAATTTCAAATTTATCCATTTTAATAATTGAGAAATAATCATTGTACTAATTTTGGTAGTAGAGGGGCCCCTCTTTCTGGACAAGAAGTCTCCTAGAGCCATAGAAAAGATCATAGCTTTCCCCATAGGTTTCTCAACAGACTGTGAAGCAGTCTGTTGGGTCCTGTGGGGACAGGTCGGGGTGTTTCTTCTCCCCTTTATATTGCGGTGTGGTGATGGTTTTCAGTGTCTTCTGCAGGTAAGGCACTCAATGTTGTTAACATGCCCTTTTTCATTGCCTCAGTATTTTGATATTTTCATTGGCTGTTAAACGTGGAAACTTTTTAACATGCTTTGTCGCATTTATATGCTACAGGTTACAAAGTGAGAGCCTTGTATACACTTCAATACTTAAAAAGTACCCGTACTCAGTACTCAGCCGGCAGCATAATGAAAAGTGGGACTAGACACGGTGTCCATATGGAGAGGAAAAATATACATAGAATATTTTTAACAAAATGTATTCATTGTATAAATGGAATCCTTCTGTAACTTTGGTAACTGCATACTTGTTGTTTGGTAATGAACCAGAGGAGGTATAATACTCTAGAATTGTGTAACATTAAAGTGTAAACGTTTGTGTTTAAAGAGAGAGAACATTTTATGGTGTGTACTTTTAAAAAGGAAACAAAGCTGCATGCAACAGCTTGAAATTGTATATTCAGGTATTAAAGGTGCAATACTGGTTAGAAAAAACTCAGGGCCTCCCACTGGGGAGCTGCCTTTATTTAATTTTGAAAAAAAAAAAAACCTAACCAAAAAAGCTCAATTCATATTTCTCCCTCCTCTTTAAAATATGCATGGCAGTGACTTTTACACTGCCATGATCATTATTCTTAACTGATAAGTCTGTAAAGTTGCACCCTTATTCCATTGAGCCTTGGAATTTGTTGTAAATTCTCCTTTTCACAGTGATTGTTAAATCCATTAGCGCCCTGACATGTATGGCTTTATGCTGAAGATTGGATGGATGCGTCCTCTGATGTGTGTTGTAGGCATTTAATGAGGTTGTCTCCTGCTTTATTATACTGTGACTTGTTAGGAAGCCAGGGCCTCATTTGGCTCTCCCCTGGGAGAGGTTGAGGGTGCACCTTTATGAACATGAAAAGGTTCATCATAGCTGTTGTCTCAGCTTGCTACTTCTCTCTACAAGTTCTCCCTGTTTTTCAGCTGTTGGGGTGGGTGTTTGGGATCTATTTTTTTTCTCCCTAATTTGCCAAGTATTGCACTATTAATACCAGCCCCAGAAATGAAAGGAACCAACCACACTGGTGTGTACAATCAGACAAGCAAGGTTGTATATAAAGGAAATTTGAGCAAGCTGCCCTGAAGAAAGGCATAGTGACAAGATGAGAGAGATGCATTGTTTGGAGATGTGTTTAGCCAGTGCCCTTCTTCCCCACGAGCCCCCCGAAGGCTCAGAGCGGTACTGGCTTTTAAAGGGAAAGGCCTTCATTTCTTCGTTTATCCCCCCAGCAGCGCTGGAGAGCGAGGTGGCTTCAATAAGCCTGGTGGTAAGTTTTTGAGTATTACCATGGATAGTGTTTAAAAAAATACAGTCAGTTTTTAGAAAAATATAATTTTTTTTATTAGTTTCATAAGTGGTTAAAGATGATCTATACAAAAGAGACTAATGGGTACTGCCGGCATTGTCTTAGGGGTAATAAGGTTAACCTATGGTTACAAAACAAAGGGTAACTCAAAATATTGAGCAACTGCCTCTGTAATGTGGGGGATAATACATTTTTTAAATTTGGTTTATTTGGAGGAAATTTTTTTACTTAAATTTAACACTAATTTGGCACATAAGCATTGAGAGTGTATTTGGTTAATGGTTTAAAAGCAAATCAGCAAACAAACCCTAGCAAACCTATCACAGATGTTAAAGGGGCACTGCACCATTTTAGCAGTGCGGGTCATTTTGAATTTAATGAAGCCCCATGAAATGGTGGTGTAGTAGATAGCTATGTGTGTTTGTAAGGTTTGTAGCTTACAAGGCGTGCACTAATAATATTTTATATGATCTTTCCTGGTTGGCAGGACCCATGGACGAAGGACCAGATCTTGATTTAGGTAATTTTGAATTCTTGATCTATATATTGTGTCTTGTAAATGCATAGCATGGAAGTGCATGCATGCTGAGTTCAGCAGTGTGGTAGATCAGGGTGTCAGGGTGATACCCTTGCAGTTGAGGGCAGTTTGGGGCTTCCTTTATTATGAGCATCTACTCATAATAGCCTTAAATCAAACCAAAAATTTTCCTGATGTTCTCGTTAGTATAGTTGGTAGTTCTCTTAGCTTTGTGACGACCAGTGGGCAGTAGCAACCAGTTGGTTAATAAGCACTGGTGAATACATGACAATAATTCCCCTTCTGTCCTATTTTGTCCTCAAGGCCCACCTGTAGATCCAGATGAAGACTCTGACAACAGTGCGATTTATGTGCAAGGATTAAATGACAGTGTGACTCTAGATGATCTGACAGACTTCTTTAAGCAGTGTGGGGTTGTTAAGGTAAGTAAGGCATATCCAGATGATCTGGCAGAACCTGGGACTACTGAACACTTTTCAAGAGATTGGATCAGTGTTGGATTATTTCTGAAGTTGCCTGGCTTTTTTCTTTCTGGATGCCATGTGGTTTGTCCTTTAAGATACCAAAAGAAACTTTTTTGTTAGCCATTTTTTGGTAGAAATGCTAAACACAATTTAACCACTCTTGATAATCAGGGTCGTTCTTACAGTTATCAGTTGATTGAAGGGCACTCGTGGACATTACTTTCTGTAAAATCTAAAATACTTACAAAATAATATATAAACATACATGTGTCCACCTTTCAGCACAAGTAGAGCTTTATGAGTTCCTTTGAAGCACCTGAATGTTTATTAAGCAGTACCAGAAGGCAGTGAGTTTGGAGCTTACATATAAGGCAAGAGAGCAGAGATAAAATCGTTAATACTACCGCAAATGATGCTGCAGTGCACGTTCTTGTGCGTGTCTCCAGACACGCTGCATGGGTTTCTCTGATGTATATACCTAGGAGTTGAGCTGCTGGTTCTCCGCGTGGAGCCCTACAGCTCTCGCAGGGAAGGGTCTTTCAGAATCATGGAGGGAACAGCAAGGGCAGAGGTCCTGGGGGCGGCAGGTCCTTGCCTGGCAATTTTAAGGGACGGCAAGGAAGCCAGTGTGGCTAGAGCAGAGCTGGGTACAAGGAGATTAAGATTAGTAGGTGGTGGGGCCAGGGTGATAGGGAGCTCAGAGTGTAGCTGGCCTTGAGGACATCATTGTAAGGACTAGGGTGAGATGGGGGGAGGGGTGACGTGATCTGACAACACAGAAGGGGGTGAGGACAGATGCAGGGAGACCAGACAGGTAAGTATAGTAACCAGGAGAGAGGTGAGCAGGGTGGCAGCAGTTGCAAAGATGAAAGGTAGTCAGATTCTGTGCACATAATGAAGAGCAGAATTTGCTGGTGTTTTAGATGCCATGAAAAGGATGATTCCAAAGTTTTGACCTAAGGTGGAATGGTGCCATTATTAATGAGATTGGGAAGACTATAAAAGAAACAGGCTTTCTTGGGGGATGGAGGCACCTAGGTCAGACACTCAGAAGTTTGGGAGTCCTGTATTCCATTTATAAATATACCGTAAGTTATTCATACGTTCTCTTAATAGACAGTTGGGTGATTTCTAGGTTTCTACTGTTGCAAACGATGCTGCAGTGCACGTTCTTGTGCCCATACGTGGGTTTCTCTAATGTATTATACGTAGGAGCAGAACTGCGGGTTCTTAAGGTGTGCACATGCAGCTTCACAAGGTAACGGTATGGCTGAACAACTTAGACTCCCACTAGCATCCCCAGTACTGCATCCACACCACTACTAGTGGTCACCAGACTTGGTAACTTGTGCTGGTCTGGTGGGAGGTAGTTCTTTGTTATCGTATGAATGCTAATCCCTGTTTTTGTTGCCAATATCTTCTTCCAGTTCATAGGGGTTTTGTTTTGTTTTCTTTTTTCATTTTCTTTGGATGAGTAGAATTTTTTAGTTTTAATGTAGTTGAACTTACCAATGTTTTCCTTAATGGTTTTTTTTTTTTTTTTCCCTTTCTTTTTGCAAGAGCATTTGGTCCAGGAACACTTACAGAAAGGTCTGTCCTTTCCCCAGTGGTATATAATGCTTTATCTGCTACATAGATGTTTCTACCATCCATGGATCTATTCTTTGACTCTCGTGTACTTTTAGTCAATTTGTATGATCTGGGTTAATACCACACTGAATTACTGTAGCTTTATGCTAAGTCTGGATAGCTAGTAAGGCAAATTCTTCTGGGTTTTGTTTTTTTTTTCTTCTTTTTCAGGAATGTTTTACTATTTTTCACTCCTTGTTCTTCTATATAAATTTTAGAATCAGTTTGTAAAGATCCTTAAAAATATGCATTGGATATTGGCTGAATCTTTTTTTTTTTTTTTAATTACAGAATTGGCATTTTAATAATACTAAGTAGTCTTTTATTTCCGTGAATGTTGTATAGCTCCATTTATTTAAGTGTTCAGTAAGGACCGTCTCCTTGAAAGTCTTGCAACTTTATTAGTTTTATTTCTCGGTTTTTTATATATTTTTAAATTTCTATAATTAAGGGTCCTTTTTAAATGACATTTTCTGATTATTACAGCCATGTAGAAATACAGTTGATTTTAGTAAATCTTAAGTTACATAAGGCAGTTTCATTTTACTTGTATGCACATAACATACTCCAGAAACTAAATGTTTTTGGCAGAAACTAAATGTTTTTGGTTTCTACTTTCATGACCTACCTGCTCTTTGCAAAGGTGAACCCCAAAAAAAGTCTTGTGCTTGCACTGTATGTTTACGATACAGATTATTTTTAATAAAAGACTACTTTTCAATATGTATATAATGTTTGTTTATTAGGGTGTGGGCAGTTTTTCCTAGTTAAGAAAGTAATGTTTGCCATCAAATTTTTGGGAAATTTTAAAAGATTTAAAAAATACATATCTCATCATTTATACCACTGTTTTGTCACATTTTAGTTTTTATGTATCCTGTTCTTTTTTAAAACATAGATATTATTTTATATATAGATGTAACCTTTTCTTTTTTTAAAAAAAACCCTACAGATAAGTAGTTCTCAAGTATCACAGGATATATAAATGAACATATACAGACTTTGATCATATGCACATTTAGTGCAGAAGACTTATTTTGTACAGCGTGGCTCTTGAATTCAAGCCAGCTATGTCTGGCGTTCGGCTGAAAAACTAGTGATCTGGAGTCCTGGGGGAAAAACTGGCTGTGGTGGACTTAATCAAAAATCCCTGTAGCATGCTCACAGCCTTATATAGTGTACTTAATGATGCAAGGGTAGTTTTAATTTATACAGGTCATGTCTGGTTTGGTGTCATCTAAGCCTGACTATCTCCTAAGAGGTGACTGTAGTCACTGCTTGTTTGTCTGGGCATCAGAAATGCCAGGGCAGGTGCAAGGACACTAGGAGAAGATGGATGGGGAAGGAATGGGGTCCATACTGTCCACTTACATGCTTTGCATTCTGGGTCTCTGTTGACTTTTATGATAAAACATGTCTAAGGGGGAAATCACATAAGGATGTGTTTGTTGTAGAAAATTAGGAAATAAGTCACCCATAATTCTACTACACAGAAATAACTTAGCATCCTAGTGAATGTTTGTCTGCATGTGAAAAGTTAACTGCTTTTTGACAGTTTCAGGGGTTTTCTGAAATTCACATGGACTTGTTTCCCCCAGATTAGTATGTTCTAGTCATAGCTTAAGTGTGCCATTTTACTTCTAGATGAACAAGAGAACTGGGCAGCCCATGATCCACATCTACCTGGACAAGGAAACTGGGAAGCCTAAAGGCGATGCCACAGTGTCCTATGAAGACCCACCAACTGCCAAGGCTGCTGTGGAGTGGTTTGATGGTAGGGGCCTGGGGTCAACAAGGGTGTATTTGCTGCCATTTTTCACCCTCGTCAGCTCTGGGGCACCCGGAGGGTCTTGTAGCAAGTGTTGCATATGTCAGCTTGCAGGTAGAGAAAGGGTCTTGCTAATGTATTTAACTCCAGCTGTTAGAAAACCGTTCTCTGAAGTGGTTCTAAGGATAAGGGATAGGCACACTCCCTTGGCATGACTATAGGGCATGACAGGAAGGAGAAACTTCAGAATCATAGGAGCAAGAAGACCATCTGGCTCCTGGAGGAGCTCCGGGGTGGCAGTTGGAAAGCTGCTTGTCTGTCTCCTTTAACTGTGTGAGGGTGTGAGGCCCTGGCCCTGGGTTAGAAGATACCTCTATTTCAGGCATTGTTATTACGAATCTTGCTTAAAGCTGCAAATGCTTCTCCAAGCACAAATATAAGAAGGCACAGAAAATCCTTCAGAAGAAACATCCGGTATACATTTGAGTTTATATATATATATGCGTGTGTGTGTGTATTTTTGTTGTTGAGAATATACACAGCAAAACATACACCAGTGAAACTTTCTACATGTACAATTCAGTGACATTGATTACATTCTTCAAGTTGTGCAGCCATTCTCACCCTCCTTTTCTGAGCTGTTCCTCCGCCATTAACATAAACTCACCTCCCCCTAAGGTTTATCTAACTTTCAAATTGCTGTCGTCAGTTTGATCCCATATAGTTTTTAAAAGAGCGTAATGCTCAAGGCAGACTTTTTTTTTTTTTACTAGTTAAGCTGAACGCTGTTGTTTGATTTTAAGAAGACTTCAGGAGATATTTTTAGTTTATGGTTTTAAGTATCTTTTAATTTTTTTTTTTTTTTTTTTAACTTTTTAGTGGGGGTGGGAAGGCATGGGGAGGCTTGCCAGTAAAGATGTCTTAGTCATGGGCAGAAAATAAGAGGGGCAGACTTTGCAGACAGGAAGGTCATTTGATGATGGTGGAATGGAGGAGTCGGTGAAAAGGCAGCCTGCCCTTTTCCTGTCCCCTGAGGAAGAAGGTAACTGATGTTCTGTTATCTTGTTCCAGGGAAAGATTTCCAAGGGAGCAAGCTTAAAGTCTCTCTTGCTCGGAAGAAGCCTCCTATGAACAGCATGCGGGGCGGAATGCCACCCCGTGAGGGCAGAGGGATGCCACCGCCACTCCGTGGAGGTATTTACTAGACACTGTCTGAGCTAAGTTAAACATTTTGTCCTTGAGAAACCTGATTTCTAGAGTGGAGACAACCCCATTAGAGACTACAGGGGTATGTAGCATCAATATTAGATTTTGAAGGAGTGCCTGGGTAGTGCAGACGGTTAAGCACTTGACTGCTAGTTGAAAGGTTGGCAGTTCAAACTCACCCAGAGGCACATCAGAAGACAGGCGTGGCCATCTACTTTCAAAAGGTCACAGCCTCGAAAATCCTATGGAGCAGTTCTAGTCTGCATACATGAGTTGGAATTGACTCGGTGTCAACTATTAACAACAACAGTGGTAGTGGATTTTGGCAGGCAGTTGATAATGATCAAATACCAGATTGCTGAGTGTTGACAGTAAATGTTTGTGGGAGTTAAAAAGGAAGTGGGGAAGAAGGTGCGTTGATGAGACAAGAAGGCTGGAAAATCCATGGAGCTGCTCTGCCTGGGTGTCATCTCACGCTGCTGTGCTCTGGTTTCTCCATCTGTCCTAGTTGGCGTGGAAGCTAAAGTGAAGTAATATGCATAGAAAGGTTCCGCTCAGAACCTGGTGGTGGTTGGGGAGGTTCTTGGGCCTGGGGGCTTATGGGAAGAGCCTAGGCACGCGTTGGGAAAGAACAGTGGTCTGTGGGAATTAACTTAGGGATTTTTATTTTCCTTGAGCAAATCTGGTGCTATAAAGAGGTGATTCATTGCTGCTTGTTGCAGGTCCGGGGGGCCCAGGAGGTCCTGGGGGACCCATGGGTCGCATGGGAGGCCGTGGAGGAGACAGAGGAGGCTTCCCCCCAAGAGGACCCCGGGGTTCCCGAGGGAACCCATCTGGAGGAGGAAATGTCCAGCACCGAGCTGGAGACTGGCAGTGCCCCAACCCGTATGTACTTCTGTTGGCAAATTGATACCCTAGTAGCAAAGCCTGGCCCTTTTCTCTCCCCTGCTCCCTGTGGAGAGGAGGACTGCTGGCTTCAGCTTCTCTGTCCAGATGAGTGTAATGGTGATGGGGCCATGTGTCGCTGCTTCCGTGGCCTTCTGAAAGTCACCGTCCATCCCACCAGATGCACGTGGCTGTGCAGACATTCTGTCGGATCAAACACTGGTCCTGTGGGTGCGTTGCTGCCTGAGGCTGTGGCTCTAAAGCCATCTTCTGTGGACAGATCCTGTCAGTGGTGCTTGTAGTACCTGGTTTTGACCCGGGGCCCAGTGCGTGGTGGTAGAGTGCAGTGTGTACCTGCTCAGTGTCTCCTTTGCTTATTCAGCTGCAGCGCCTTAGTTCAGTTGCTGATTTCTCCTGTGATGTCATTTTGTACAGGGGTTGTGGAAACCAGAACTTCGCCTGGAGAACAGAATGCAACCAGTGTAAGGCCCCTAAGCCTGAAGGCTTCCTCCCGCCACCCTTCCCACCCCCGGGTAGGTACAGGTTTCATAAACATCCCTTCAGCATCCTGGTACTGTGCCTCTTTTGTTAACTTGGTGGACTTCGGAAACTATAGCTGCCCACTGCTAAGAATCAGGTTTCTATAAGTGGCATCCCTGGCACTGGTCTCTTGAGGTTATAGTTGAATTATCAGTTCCAAATAGTGACCCAGGTGTTCAGCTTGAGTATGGTAAACAAGAAACCCAGTTTTGTTTCTGCTGTCGGTAGGGGAAGAGCCGGAGCAGCCTCAGGCACGTCCACAGAGCTTCTGCAGCCATCCAGCTCTCTGTCTCTCCACTGATCTGTTGTGTCCCACCCTTTCCCTTACCTTAGGTGGTGACCGTGGCAGAGGTGGCCCTGGTGGCATGCGGGGTGGGAGAGGTGGCCTCATGGACCGCGGTGGTCCTGGTGGAATGTTCAGAGGTGGCCGTGGTGGAGACAGAGGTGGCTTCCGTGGCGGCCGGGGCATGGACCGAGGTGGCTTTGGTGGAGGAAGACGAGGCGGTCCTGGAGGGCCCCCTGGACCTTTGATGGAACAGATGGGAGGAAGAAGAGGTGGACGCGGAGGACCTGGGAAGATGGATAAGTACGTGATGGTAAAGCCAACTGTGGGGCTGCTGGCAGGTGACAAGGGAAACTGGTCCCAGTGCTTGGGATCAGTCAGAGAAGGAGGGGCCCTTTGGCTCTGTGGAGGGGTGCCTTCCAGTCCCCCATTGTAACCGCAGTCCCTCTTTGCCTTGCAGAGGCGAGCACCGCCAGGAGCGCAGAGACCGGCCCTACTAGATGAGACCCTGCAGAGCAGCATTGACTACCAGATTTATTTTTTAAACCAGAAAATGTTTTAAATTTATAATTCCATATTTATAATGTTGGCCACAACATTATGATTATTCCTTGTCTGTACTTTAGTATTTTTCACCATTCTTGGAGAAACATTAAACAAGTTAAATGGTAGTGTGCCGAGTTTTTTTGTTTTTTCCTTTTAAAGATACGCTGGTTGTTTAAGACTAAACCAATGAGAACCCCTTGTGAGCATGCTCAAGTGTCGTTGTGGAGAACCAAGAGGGCCTCTAACTGTAACGATGTTCATGGTTGTGATTTTTTTTTTTTTTTTTTTTTTTTTAAATAAAATTCCAAATGTTTATAAACAGTCATCCTGCTCAGCCTCTGTTCAGCAGTCACTGCCTGTCTCCCTGGAGCATGCCTCTGCCCACCATTTAGCAGCTCAACCAAGTGTCGCATGAGGGAAGAGTTGAAGTGGCTGTGACATGAAAACAAAGCAGAGCCATACAGTATGTCATTCATGGCGCTGCCGCCAGGAAAGGGAGGGCTTAGTGTGCCACTTAACCCTCACCTATTCTGTCCTGGACGTTGTAGCCCCCATTTCTGGTTTGCAAGGAAGAGTGCTGTGCTAAAGTATTCTGTCACTGGGCCTTGGGGCCCTCACGAAACTTCTCAGACTCTGATAGACCTCTGAGTGCCACCCCCAGGTGATGGTAATGGATGCCTTTTGGCAGGCCCCCACGTGACCCTTAGGTCTTTAGACTGCCTCAGGGACAGCTTTCTAGGAACTCAGCAATGTAGAAGCTTCCTTCTTGATGTTAAAAATGTGCTAAACAGTATAATACTAACACTGTCAAGATCTTCCTGGCTTCCTTGTGCAGGGTCAGCAGTGAGGGCTTGTTCTGATGAGCATATTTCTGAAATTACTTGGTGAGGAAATGAGATGAACCTCAGGCTCCTTCACCTCCCAGCCTTTTTGGTCAGTCTTGTCAGTTGGACTTGGATCAAAATAAAATATTTAGGTTCAGGCCAATAGATTAGAGGCTTGGTGCCCTCTTGTGCACTAGTGGTTTCCATCATTCAAAGGTTGGGACCCAGACATGCTTCCTTGGGAAAAAGGTTTTCCCAGTAAGCAGTCATAGCCCAGCCTGTGAACAATAAAGTCACATGCTGCCAGACAGATAATGTTAAAACACAGACTCTGTCCCTGGCCCGTCTGAAAAAAAATCAGCTACTGTCCAGAGGTTCAAGGAGAGTTTGTGTGCCACCTTTACCTAGGGGGAAGGGAAGGTGCAAGAAGAATTTGGAATACAGTATTTACTTTCTGTCCCTTACTATATGGGAGCAGGCACTTAGCATCTGAGGAGCTGGTCTACCCCTCACTGCCCAGCTAGCCCAGAGTTTGCACCTGGGCATAGTGGGAACTCACCTGTGCCCCTCAGGTGGGTTGGGGCAAGCCTCTTGCACTGATTCCCATCCCTTCTGCTGGACAAGTCATAAGATTTAGCATCTCTATAGTTGCATCTTTTTCTGCTGAAAGACCATTGCCAATATGAACATCCTTTTACTTGCCCACCTTTGAGAAAATCCCTTAGCCTTATCATCTTGCAGCCATTGTACCATTTTTCTGTTCCCTTCTGCAGAAAGCTTTGTGTCCACCCCATCTCTTTCTAGAACTCGCTTCCAATCGATCTTGCCTCCACTGAAATAGTAATTCATAGTCACCAATGAAATGACCTCCTTGTTGCCAAATCAACAGCCATTTCTCAGTTCTTGGCAGCCTGTAACAGCTGGTGACTCCTGCTTTGAAGCATGCCCTTGGGCTAGCTTTGGACCCCGTTCCCTCAGCTGTCTTTTCTCCTGTGCTGCCCCTTTCCTGATGCTTAGGAGTCCCTGGGTGGTGCAAACAGTTAACGTGCTCGGCTGCTAACTGAAAGGTGGTTAGTTCAAGTCCACCCAGAGGCACCTCAGAAGAAAGGCCTGGCCAGCTACTTCGGAAAAATCAGCCATTGAAAACTCTAATGTACGGTTCTCTGACACTCATTTGGTTGCCGTGAGTTGGCAAATGGCTTCCTGACCCCTAAAAGGAGAGCTCCAAGACTCCGTGTTGGGAATCTTTTGACCGCCTCTTTCCCTAGCTTGACTTCTGACCCTGTGGCTTTAGGTATCATCTGCATACTGCTGACACCCATCTAAGCACCAGCTCAGCTTGGGTGTCTGGTCTGCTTACGGCAGGACTTGGTACCCCACCCCTCCCTCTGTCCCAGCTCCATGAAGAGCAGTATTTGCCCTAGGTGGCCAGAACCTTGGAGTCATTCTTGACTCCTCATTCTCTCCCATACCATCCACTCCACCTCTCTGAAGGACAGTGTGGCACAAATCCACACCTGCTGCCTCAGCTCCACCACTGCCGCAGTGGTCCAGGCTGTCCCACCTTTTGCCCAGTGCCTGCAGTGCCCCCTCACTGGGCTCCCTGCTTCTCCCCTCAGCCCCTCTTAGCCCTTTCTCCTTAGAGGCCACAGTGAAGTGACTTCTTAACAGCCTAAGTCACCCTTCTCAAAACCCTCTGGAAACTCTCACCACACTTCCTGTGCATGACCCACCAGGCCCTACCAGATTAGCCCCATGGGCCCCTCTGCTCAGCAGCCATGCTCCACCATGAGGGGCAAAGAACACTTCCACCTCGGCCTCAGCAGGTGTCCAAAGTCCACACGGCGTCAGCAGGTGTGCACACCCACGAGGCCCAGACCTAACCATGACATCATTGGGCTTCTGCATTGTGCCTGGCACTGGGCTAAGTGCCTCAACATATTTAACTCCCAATAACCCTTTCGGGTAGTAGTCTAAGTGTACTACCTTTTCTTCTCGGATGAGGAAATGGAATAGAAAGGTCAAGGCACTTGCTAGCGAGAGCCCGAGATGGGAGCGAAGGGCAGTCTCTCAACCTCTACTCTCGCTTCGTGCACAGCACAGGCATCTTGTTTCTGAAAGGCTGGGGGCTTTGGCAGCAGAGGGCATGCGACCAGCTCTCCTCCCCAGCCTGCAGCCAGCACTGGGCCACTTTCCTGAATAGTGGGTAGTGACCCCTGACAAGCAGCCTCGCTGGAAGCTGCAGCCCAGACAACCCTCAGCCTTGACAGCCAGTGCCCGTTCCCTTCCTAGAGCTGGAGGCACCCTGGCTTGCAGAGGGGTGGACAGCAGCACAAAATGGCCTCGGTGAAGTGTTTGTCAGGCGGGGGAGACTCAGGCCTACTTCTCTTGCTCAGAAGAAGTGTCTGGACTGCACTGGGCTCGCACCCCTCAGGCACTGTGAACTCTGAGCCCTGTCACAAAGGGCTGCCACAGGGATGGTTGGTGCCTGGGAGGAGGAGGAGGAAGGTGGGCAGGGAAGAGGTCAGAGAAAATGTCTTGCATAGGCTAATCCCTAACTCCAAACTCCTCAAGAGCTTCTGATCACAGTAAAATTCCAGCCTCATTGTTCCCCAGGCCACACCTTGCCTGCCTGGGCAAAGGCTGCAGGGTAATCGAGGAGACTGATCTATGCCTCACACATGGAAAGGCCAGCAGGGAGCGGCTGGTCTGCACCCCGGCAAGGGGCACGCAGGGCTGTAGTGGCTGGGGCCGAAGCAGTGTGGTGACCAGAGCTGGCTACAGATGTGACTGGGAGCCCCATCCTGCCCACTCAGAGCTGCCACGCGTAAGGTCATCTGGTGAGCAAGGTGTGATGGAGGCAGGTTGGGAAGCTTTCTGATTATGCTTCTTCCCTCTTGTGGAAGCATGGAAAGCAGTTCAAGGAAGCCTGGGAATACCTGGCCCCCAGCCAGGGCAAGAGCAGACCAGCAGGTGCCCTTGTGGTTGGAACGATATGGACAGAGCAGCCTGAAGCCCCTGTATGTCACTCACTCACCCCAGGCTGTGCTCCCAGGCTCAGCCCAGGGGTGGGGGACTCAAGTTGACCCGACCATGCCCCGGGGTTCTCAGAGCTGCCCAGCAAAGAGGATCAAAGTGAGGCCCTCCATGGCCTGGGTCAGGGGTCCGGACACAACAATGAGGTCGGTGCCATGGCTGCCACATGTCCTGGAATCAGAATGTTGGAGGGTCGTCTGGAATGAAGCTCAGTGATCACAGGCGAGGGGTTGGAGAGAGGGAGAAGTCCTTTGTCCTTCCTGCCTCTGTCACCCCTCTCTCCAGAAGAGTAGAAGCCATGCACCGCAGCCCCTGGCCAGCCCTGAGCCGAGTGAGTAATGATATTATTTCTTACAACTCTGATGTGACTACTTCTATTGCCCTGTTTTACAGATGGTGCAACTGAGGCCCAGGGGGCTTAACCATCTCAAACACAACGACCAACAGCAGGGCCCAGGTTCAGTCCTACCTCTCCTGGTTCACAGCCCCGCAGAGCAGGGAGGTAGGTAAGAGCTGGAGTCAAATCCCAGTGCCGCTGCTGACTGCACAGATCTCTCCCCTCTCTGGGCCTCAGTTTCCCCAAATTGTAAAATGAGAACACGTAACAGCATTATAGCTCATCAGGTTATTTTGAGGATTAAATTACTTTAGTACCCACCCCCTAATCTCTGCCCCCAAGCCTGTGCTCCCCAAGCCTGGCAGTCCCCCACTCCTCAGTAGTGGCAGCTCTGCCCTCACACCACACCACTTCACCAGCAAGTCTCCTTGGCTCTCCCCTCAAAATACAGCCAGAATCTGATGCCCTTTTTTTTTTTTTTAATTGTGCTTTAGGTGAAAGTTTACAGCTCAAGTTAATTTCTCATACAAAAATATGTACACATATTGTTTTGTGACATTAATTACTATCATGGATTGAATTATGTCCCCCAAAAAATGTGTGTCAGTTTGGCTGGGCCATGATTACTGGTATTGTGTGATTTTCTTAATGCGTTGTAAATCCTGCCTCTATGATGTTAATGAGGGAGGATGGGTGGCAGTTGTGTTAGTAAAGGACTCAATCTACAAGACTGGATTGTGTCCTGAGGCAGTCTCTTAATATATAAAAGAGAGGAGCGAGTGGAGAGACACGGGGACCTCATACCACCAAGAAAGCAGTGCCAGGAGCAGAGCGTGTCCTTTGGACCTGGGGTCCCTGTGTGGAGAAGCTCCTAGTCTGGGGGAGCATTGATGAGAAGGTCAACAGAAAGCCTTTCCCTGGAGCTGACGCCCTGAATTTGGACTTTTAGCCTACTTTACTGTAAGGAAATAAACTTCTCTTTGTTAAAGCCATCCACTTGTGGTATTTCTATTATAGCAGCACTAGATGACTAAGACAGTTACATTCCCCAAAATGTGACAGCACACTCCCCCTTTCCACCCCAGGTTCCTTGTGTCTATTCAGCCAGCTCCTGTCCCTTCCTGCCTTCTCATCCTGCCTCCGGACAGGAGCTGCCCATTTGGTCTGGTTTATCTGATTGAATTAAGAAGCACACTTCTCATGTGTATTATTTTTTGTTTTATAACCCTGTCTAATATTTGTCTGAAGAGTGGGCTTCGGAAATGGTTTTAGTTCTGGGTTAACAGAGTGTCCAGGGGCCATAGTCTCGGGAGTTCCTCCAGTCTCTGTCAGACCATTAAGTCTGGTCTTTTTACATGAATCTGAGTTCTGCTCCACACTTTTCTTCCGCCCCGTCCAGGACTCTGTTGTGTTCCCTGTCAGGGCTGTCGTTCGTGGTAGCTGGGCACCAACTAGTTCTTCTGGTCTCAGGCTGATGGAGTCTCTGGCCCTTTTGTCTCTTGGGCTAATATTTTCCTTGTGTCTTGTATTCTTCATTCTCCTGTCCTCCAAGGGGGTTGGGACAAATTGATGCATCTTAGATAGCCACTTGCTAGCTTTTAAGACCCCAGACGCCACTCACCAAAGTAGGATACAGAACATTTTCTTAATAAACTTTGTTATGCCAGTTGATGTAGATGTCCCCTGAAACCATGGTCCCCAGACCCCCGCCCCAGCTACTCTGTCTCTTGAAGCGTTTGATTGTATTCAGGAAACTTCATAGCTTTGGTTTAGTCCAGTTGTGCTGACTTACCCTGTATTGTGTGTTGTCCTTCCCTTCACCTAAGATGATCCTTGTCTACTATCTAGTTAGTGAATTCCCTTCCCCACCCCTCCACCCTTGTAACCATCAAAGAATGCTTTCTTCTGTGTTTAAACCTTATTGTGAGTTCTTACAATAGTGGTCTCATACAATATTTGTCCTTTTGTAACTGATTAATTTCACTCAGCATAATGCCCTCCAGATTCATCCATGTTGTGAGATGTTTTGCGGATTCATCATTGTTCTTTATTGCATAGTATTCCATTGTGTGTATGTACCATAATTTGTTTATCCATTCATCTGTTGGTGGGTACCTATGTCGTTTCTATATTTTTGCTATTGTGAACAATGCTGTAGTGAACACGGGTGTGTATATGTCTATTCGTGTGACGGCTCTTATTTCTCTAGGATATATTCCTAGGAGTGGGGTTGCTGGCTGGATCTTATGGTACTTGTATTTCTCGCTTTCTAAGGAAGTGCCAAATTGTTTTCCAAAGTGGTTATACCGTTTTACATTCCCACCAACAGTGCATAAGTGTTCCAGTCTCTCCACAACCTCTCCAGCGTTTATTATTTTGTGTTTTTTGGATTAATGCTAGCCTTGTTGGGATGAGATGGTATCTCATTGTAGTTTAGATTTGCATTTCTCTAACAGCTAATGAGCGTAAGCATTTCCTCATGTGTCTGTTAGCCACTTGAATGTCTTCTTTGGTGAAGTGCCTGTTCATATCCTTTGCCCATTTTTTAACTGGGTTATTTGTCTTTTTGTTGTTGAGGTTTTGCAGTATCTTGTAGATTTTAGAGATTAGATGCTGATTGGATTTGTTGTAGCCAAAATTTTTTTCCCAGTCTGTAGGTTGTCTTTTTACTCTTTTGGTGAAGTCTTTTGATGAGCATAAGTGTGTGATTTTTAGGAGCTCCCGGTTATCTGGTGTTTGTGGATTCTTACTTACGGTTCATATTCTGTTTATGCCATATATTAGGGCTCCTAGCATTGTCCCTATTTTTTCTTCCATGATCTTTATTGTTTTCGATTTGATATTTAGGTCTTTGATCCATTTTGAATTAGTTTTTGTGCATGGTGTGAGGTACGGGTCTTGTTTCAGTTTTTTGCAGGCGGATATTCAATTACACCAGCACCATTTGTTGAAGAGACTGTCTTTTCCCCAGTTAACGGACTTTGGGCCTTTATCAAATATCAGCTGCTCATAGGTGACTGAATTTATGTCTGGATTCTCAATTCTGTTCCATTGATCTATGTATCTTTTGTTGTACCAGTACCAGGCTGTTTTGACTACTGTGGTGGTATAATAGGTTCTAAATTCGGGTAGTGGGAAGCCTCCCACTTTGTTCTTCTTTTTCAGTAATGCTTTACTTATCCAGGGCCTCTTCCCTTTCCATATGAAGTTGGTGATTTGTTTTTCCATCTCATTAAAAAATGCCATTGAAATTTAGATCGAGCTTGCATTGTATCGCTTTGGGTAGAATTGACAGTTTCACAATGTTGAGTCTTCCTATCCATGAGCGAGATATGTTTTTCCACTTATGTAGGTCTCTTTTGATTTCTTGCAGTAGTGTCTTGTAGTTTTCTTTGTACAGGTCTTTTACATCTCTCGTTAGGTTTATTCCTAAGTACTTTATTTTCTTGGGGGCTATTGTAAATGGTATTGATTTGGTGATTTCCTTTTCAGAGTTCTCTTAGAGGAATCCAACTTATTTTTGTATGTTTACCTTGTATCCTGATACTTTGCTGAAATCTTCTATTAGTTCCAATAGTTTTCTTGTGGATTTTTTGGGGTTTTCTATGTGTAAGATCGTATCATCTGCAAATAGGGATACTTTTACTTCTTTCTTACCAGTTTGGATGCCCTTTATTTCTTTTTCTTGTCTTATTGCTCTGCTTAGAATCTCCAGCACAATGTTGAATAAGAATGTTGATAAAGGGCATCCTTGTCTGGTTCCCGTTCCCAAGGGGAATACTTTCAGACTGTCTTCATTTAGCATGGTGTTGGCTGTTGGCTTTGTATAAATGCCCTTAATTAAATGCTAAGGAATTTCCCTTCTATTCCTATTTTGCTTAGAGTTTTTAACACGAATGGGTGTTGGACTTTGTCAAATGCCTTTTCTGCATCAGTTGATAAGATCATGTGGTTCTTGTCTTTTTTAAAATTTATGTTATGGATTACATTGATTGTTTCTCTGATGTTGAACCATCCTGCATACCTGATATGAATCCCACTTGGTCATTACAAATTATTTTTTTGATGTGCTGTTGAATTCTATTGGCTAGAATTTTGTTGAGGATTTTTGCGTCTATGTTCATAAGGGATATTGGTCTGTAATTTTCTTTTTTTGTGGTGTCTTTACCTGGCTTTGGTATCAGGGTTATGCTGTCTTCATAGAATGAGTTCAGGAGTATTTCTTCCTTTTCTATGCTGTGAAATACCTTAAGTAGTACTGGTGTTGACTCTTCTCTAAAAGTTTGGCAGAATTCTCCAGTGAAGCCGTCAGGGCAGGGATTTTTTTTTGTTAGGAGTTTTTTTTTTTTTTTTTTTTTTTTAATTACCTCTTCAATCTCTTCTTTTGTTATAGGTTTATTATTTAGTTTTTCTACCTCAATTTGTGTTAGTTTAGGTAGGTAGTGTGTTTCCAGAAATTTGTCCATTTCCTCTAGGTTTTCAAATTTGTTGGAGTGCAGTTTTTCATAGTATTCTGTTATGATCCTTTTTGTTTCAGTTGGGTCTGTTGTGATATCGCCCATCTCATTTCTTATTTGTGTTATTTGCTTCCTCTCCTGTTTTTTTTTTTTTTTTTTTTGGTCAGTTTGGCCAATGGTTTATTGATTTTCTTGATCTTTTCACAGAACCAACTTTTGGTCTTGTTGACCCTTTCAATTGTTTTTCTGTTCTCTATTTCATTTATTTCTGCTCTACTCTTTATTGTTTCCTTTCTTCTGGTGCCTGAGGGCTTCTGTTACTGCCCTTTCTATTTGTTCAAGGTGTAGGGTTAATGTTTTGATTTTGGCCCTTTCTTCTTTTTAGATGTGTGCATTTACTGCTATAAACTGACCTCTAAGCACTGCTTTTGCTGTGTCCCAAAGGTTCTGGTAAGATGTGTTTTCATTTTCATTTTATTAAATGAATTTCTTTATTCCATCCTTGATTTCTTCTTTAACCCAGTAGTTTTTCAGCAAGGTGTTGTTTAGTTTCCATGTATTTGACTTTTTTCCTTGCTGTTAATGTTATTGATTTCTACTTTTATGGCTTTATGATCAGAAAAGATGCTTTGTAATATTTCAATGTTTTGGATTCTGTTAAGGCTTGCTTTGTGGCCTAAAATGTGGTCTATTCTGGAGAATGTTCCATATGTCTGACGCAACCTTACCACCTCCCTGACACCACCTGGTTTCCTCCCAAGACCTGGCCACACCCCTGCCTCCCACAGCAGCCACAGGGAATCTGTTAGGACCTAAGTCAGGTCACGTCCCTCCCCTCCTCTGCATCCATCCTTGGCTCCCATGTGCCTTGAAGGAGGTATGGCCTCCAAGGCCCTGCATGATCTGCCCTCTCTCTCTGCCCTTCATCCTTCCTTCCTTACCCCCTCCACTCCATCCTCACTGGCCTTCTCACTCTTGAACACACAGGTACACTGCCACCTCAGGGCCTTTGCACTGGCTGCTCCCTTCGCCTGAACACCCTTCCCCCAGATAGCCACATGGCTCCTTCCCATATCATTGATTCAAAATTACAACCCCCACACTCCTGCTCCCTCTCACCCGACTCCACCTCTCTCTTCCCCCGAGCACCTTAGCCCTGTCTCAGCCCTGAGAACTGGGTCTGTTTGGTTCACTGCTGTTTTGCTGTTCGTTTCCAGCACCTAGAAGAGACTCAGCACACAGTAGATGCCACGTGTCAGCCATTACTATTACTAGTTACCTGCCTCCCTCCCTCTGCAGTCTTGAGGGGTGGGAGGACAGGGTGCTTCTGGGCCTGTGACCACCCTCACCCACCACCCTCATGTCCAGGACGTTGTGATGAGAATGGTGCCACCTTCTGAAAAGTCCTGAGGACTCTGTAAAATGATGTGTGTGAGCAGCTTGGCACCAGGGAGTCTGGCACATTGTAGGTGCTCAATAAATGTCCCTCACATAAGAATCAGGGGCCTGGGCTCTGGAGCCAGCCTGCCCAGGATCCGGGTTCCACCAAGCTGCCATCCTTACCAGCCAGATCGGGCATGATGAGATGTGTTCCTCAGAGTTGCCTCAGTGAGTTCCTTCCTGTGAAGGGCTGGGAGACACAGGCCTGGCACACAGTAGGAGCTTTAAGCTTTGAGTGATGGCTATTGTTGAGGAGCTTCCCTGGGCTAGCCCCACCCGGGCTGCGGTGGCTGCCGCCCAGCCGGCCTGGCCCCGGGCCCAGCCGGTGGCAGCAGGGGGCGGGATTTCCCGCTGATCCGACCAGGTCCCTCCTCTGCAGTTTGAAAAGAAACCAGTGGAGTTTAACCCTCCAGCGCTGGGCAGACCCAGGCAGCCTACTCCTATCCACCTGCTTCATGAGCCTGTGCGACCCCAGGGCAGCCTCTTCCCGGCCCGCCAGCCCCGGCCCTCAGCGTTAGACACTGGCCTTGGCCACAGCCTGCCCCTCAGAGCCTCAGTGTCTTCATCTGTAAAACGGGTTCCCCGCCTTCAGGGTTAAAAATGAGCATTCAATGAGCAGGCAGCGAGGAGCCGGACACTGATCGGGCGTCAGTAACTAGGGGCCATCCTCCCCCTCCCTGCGGGCCGGCACTGCGGGGAGGAAGCTCGCAGCCCTTGGCAGGGACGGCCTTGGTTATCTGGCCTGGGGAGGTCCACCTCGGCCGGAGGTGACTTTGCAGCCCCCGGCCCCTATCGCTTCCTGAGTTCATCTTGGGAACAGGCTGTGCTGCCTGCTTGGGGAGGCCACTGCTAGGGGACAGTGTGTGATGAAAAAGGACCAATCCTCCTCCCCCAGCAGACCAAGGAGAGCGGAGGGGACCCTGGGGACTGGCCTGGGCTGGGGGCAGAGTGCCTGAGCTGGTGGGAGCTCGGGTTCGGAGATGCGGGGACTGGGGGAGGGGTCTCCCGGGGGCCCTAGTCCTGCCTCCGCCCTGGGATCCGGACTGCTGGGCCCCTCAGCGTAGACTACGCGCCAAGACCCTGGTTCCCGGCCCGCACCCTGCCGAGAGATTCCAGCTCCTCCCCCATCCGGCCCTGCCCGCCAGGGAACGGCGCGGCCCCTTTAAGAGCGCGCTGCCCCGCCCGCCCCCTCCGGGCCGGATCCGAATTCCAGGGAGGCGGGGCGGAGACAGCGGGCGCTGAGGCCGCGGCAGCGGCGCTGGCTGCCCGATCCGGATCCGCCGTGGCTCGGGCGGCGCCTCCCTGCGGCGGCCCCGGCACCATCCGTCCTCTGCCGGGGCGATGCTCCCCGGGGCTGCGGGATGAGCCAGGTGAGCGCGGGACCCCCCAGCAGTCCCCATGACGGAGTACATGATGGGGTACCGGCGGCAGCGGCCTCCGTTCCCCGAGGCTGTGTGACCTTGGGTGTCCCCGCACCCTCTCTGGGCCAAGGCTCCGGGTACTGGTCGGGCCGGGCAGAGGCTGTTCCGAGTCCTGGCCCTGCACACACCGGACAACGGCGCTGGGAAGGCTTCTTGGAGGAGGCGGGGCCTGGCCCCGGATGGTCGGTGCGGGATCGCGCCCCGAGATCAGCAACGCGGCGCGCCTGGGGCGCCCAGGCTCCACCGCCTACTGGTCTACGACCTTGAGCCCGCTCTTACCGTCTCTGCGCCTCAGTTTCCTCGTTTGTAAAATGGAGATAATATCACCTGAGCCTGAGTCGATCGTGCGGGGAAGACTCGGGGAAGCCCCGAGTGTGCGCTCAGCCCTGGCCCCCGTCGTGGCTGTTACTGCTGTTTTGTCGTTATTATAATGGCACAGTCCTTGGGGGAGGGAAGCTGAGAGAGGAGCAGGGATGGCCCCAACCCTTTACCCCTGAGCAATGACGATAAACCCTCCCTGGGGTCAAGGCCTGAGTTTCTCTCTTGTCCAAGCAGGGACAGGTCCAGGCCCAGCGGCGGAAAGTGGGGGTGGGGAGATTCAGGCGAGGGCTTCAACTCTGGGGCTCAGTTCTTCAGTCGTAAAATGGGGGCAATGACGGTGGGCATCTCCCTGCATGGGATGGAGGCCTCAACTAACCCCTCATCCCCCCCCAAAAAGAGCCAAACAGCCAGCGCTTACGGAGTGCTTGTTCTGTGCACTTTGTGGACACTAAGTTGTTTATAACAATTATCCAGTTGAGTCCTGTGAGGCAGGTAATGTTACTGTCTCCATTTCACAAATTAGGAGACTGAGGCGCAGAGAGTCTGACACCCAGGCATTCGGCCTGACCGTGCACAGGTGGTCAGTGGCTTAGTCTGTAGTGGGCGTCACTGGGTCCTCTCAGCAATCCTGACCTGTGTCCCTGCCCACAGTGATTTGGCTGGCCCGGGCATGGCGGACCCAGTCGCGGGCATCGCCAGCTCTGCAGCCAAGAGCGTGAGGCCGTTCCGCTCAAGTGAGGCCTATGTGGAGGCCATGAAGGAGGACCTGGCCGAGTGGCTCAATGCTTTGTACAGCCTGGGGCTGCCTAACGGTGGTGATGGCTTCCTGGCTGGGCTGGCCACAGGCACTGCCCTGTGCCAACATGCCAATGCTGTCACTGAGGCCGCCCGTGCCTTGGCCGCTGCCCGGCCGGCCCACAGTGTGGCCTTCCAGGCGCACGGTGTGGCGCCTGGCTCCTTCGTAGCCCGCGACAATGTGGCCACCTTCATCGGCTGGTGCCGCGCGGAGTTGGGTGTGCCTGAAGTGCTCATGTTTGAGACCGAGGACTTAGTGCTGCGTAAGAATGAGAAGAGCGTGGTGCTGTGCCTACTGGAGGTGGCGCGGCGTGGGGCCCGCCTCGGCCTGCTCGCCCCCCGCCTCGTGCAGTTTGAGCAGGAGATAGAGCAGGAGCTGCGCGCTGCAGCCCCACCTCCCAACGCCCCCGCCACCGGGGAGGACCCCACTGAGGCTGCCAAGGCAACGGGGACTCCTTCCCGTGGGCCCCGAATGACGCCCAACGACGTGCGCAACCTCGATGAGCTGGTGAGTCCACCCACAGGTGTGTGCGTGCTCAGCGGCACATGCGTATGCTCACTTATTGAACACTGTATCGGGCACCAGAGAGCAGAGCTGGTGTGTGCAACGGGCCCCTGAACCTCTCGAAACTTGCCTGCCACTGGGCCACTCTGGTATTTTCAGGACAGTCTGCCCCATGGAAAGGGCAGCACAGGTGTATATGTTGAGCAACAAGTGTATACGTGGCTCAAGGAGGTGGCTAGGCCCAGAGATGGGGCAGTGCCAGGTGAGGTCACACAGCACAGCTGGGCCAGTACCATCACATGAAGGGGGACCCCCCCCCCTTCCCTAAGTACTGTGCATTGGTTCACCCAGGGAGGCTGCATGATTTGAGCATCTGCTGTATACCCACCTTGCACTCAGGTGCTAGACAGATGCATCCGTACCCTCAGAGCTCAAGAGATGAACTGGGTGCCTGACACTTGACTGAGATGAGGCATGGAAGCATGGGCAAGATGCCTGGCATACAACAGGCACTCAGAGAGGGCCTGGTGAGTCCCCATGGTCCTGGTATATCTGGGAATTCAGCCCGGAGTTGCTGCCAGTGGGAGCATCGGTCCTTTCTGGAGCTGCAAGATTAGTTCCACTCTGAGTGTAGGAGGGCCATGTCCCCTTGCTCCCAGGAGCAAGGTGTCCCCTCCACCCCCCCAGGCCAGGCCAAGAATTTCCTTCTTATCGGGAGGTCAGGGCTATGATGTGCCCATCCTGGAGGCGGGTAGCCAGATGGCAGTGGGCAGAGGCTTCGTCCCACACCCGTCCCGGGCCAGTTCAGCTGAGGCTCCACCTGCTCATTTCCTGCAGCACCGCTTTGGGCAGGGAGGTGGGCGGGGCCACCCACACAGCCAGCCTGGCAACCCCAGGCCTAGGGGGAGCGTTGTGCTCATCAGGACCTGTGTGTTCTTGTTGGGATGTGTGCGTGCCTACGTGTCCCTGGCCCGCCAGGGGCGTGGGGCCTCTTGCACTCGTGACCTGGCCTCCACATGTGCCTCAGCCTCCTTGTCTGGGAAGTGGGTAAAGGAGGAGTGAGGATGGGCTCCAGAGCTCCCCAGGCTCAGAGTCTCTGGGGCCCTGTCCAGGCCTGGCCTGACCACAGCCCCTTCTCCTCTCCTGGGCAGCTCCCTGACCCCTGAGAGCCAGAAGGGGTTGCTGGTAAAAGGTCAAGTGCGGAGGCTGCACTCAAGTGTGGGGCAACACAGTCTCCCCTGCCCCTCTCCCCAAGGACTCACTTCCTCTTGACCCTGCAGCAGCTGATGTGAAGTCGAGGGGGAGGGCCTTGACCCCTGACCTCCAGCCTCTGCTCTCTGGCCTCAGGTGAGGGAGATCCTGGGCGGATGCACCTGCCCAGACCAGTTCCCCATGATCAAGGTGTCTGAGGGGAAGTACCGAGTGGGGGATTCCAGCCTACTCATCTTTGTGCGGGTAAGAGTCTGGGCGCTGGCCCTGTAGGTGGCAGCTGGGGGTGACAGGCTGCCAGGCCCAGCGGACCTGGCTATAACCTGCCCACACTGGGTCCCGCAGGTGCTGAGGAGCCACGTGATGGTGCGTGTGGGTGGTGGCTGGGACACGCTGGAGCACTACCTGGACAAGCACGACCCGTGCCGCTGCTCCTCCACTGGTCAGTGCCTGGGTGGGCAGGTGGCAGGTGGGGCTGGCTCTGTGCTGCTTGTCCCTCACGGTGGCCTGTCCTCTCTCCCTGCAGCCCACCGCCCACCCCAGCCCAGGGCTCGAACCTTCTCTCCCCAGAGAGTGTCGCCCACACCCAGCTCCCGAGCTGGTAGCCCAGCCCCTGGGGGTGAGCGCCGGGGCTCCCGGCCTGAGGTGACCCCCATTAGCCTACGCAGCTCCAAGGAGGGGCCCGAGACCCCACTCAGGTGAGCCGCAAGAGGACGTGGGGGACAGGGGGTCTAGAGGATGGGGGTGGGGACATCACGCTGGCCTTGATGACGAGGAGCCTGTCGCTCCAGAGTGACTCACGCTCTGGGAAAAGTTCCCGTGGGTGGGGGTGGGTCCTGGCTTCCCATCTCCCTGACAACCCCACCAAACGAACAACACAGCTGGAGCAGGCCCTGGTGGGCAGGCAGCCAGTCCAACCCTGGCTTCCTCCTGGCCCGCCCCAGGGAGACAGGAGGCCTGAGGCTGGGAGCCCAGGGACCCGAGGCCATGCTTCCTGCGCTGGCTTTGGGGCCCCCGAGCAGCCACAGGAAGCTGCTGCTGTGTATCTCACTTCTCCCTGGAAGTCCCCAGGGCAAACAGATGCCCTTGACAGTTCCCTGCTACCACCCCTGGCCATAGGTCCCCCGTCTGGCCACACATCTGTTGACTCCTCTTCCTGTCCTCTCTGTGATGTTCCTGCCTCTCTTGTTCCCCCACCCCAGGCCCCGCGATCAGCTGCCCCCCAATCCCCGTTCCCGCCGCTACTCGGGTGACAGTGACTCCTCAGCCTCCTCAGCCCAGAGTGGCCCCCTTGGTGCCCGCGGTGATGACACAGGCACTGGCCCCCGGAGGGAGCGGCCCAGCCGACGGCTGACCACCGGCCCCCCGGCCTCCCCAAAGCGGCCCCCCACCCCACGCAGCCAGTCCCGAGACCGGCTGGATTGGGGTCGGCCCCGAGGGGCCCCAGGGGGCAGGGGGGCCCAGCTGGTGGCCCCCAGCCCTACCCGCCGGGCGAGGAGCCAGAGCCGCGAGGAGCAGGCTGTGCTGCTTGTGCGCAGGGACCGAGATGGGCAGCACTCGTGGGTGCCACGAAGCAGGGGTGGCAGAGACTCGGGCAGGAGCAGCCCCCAGACACCCCGGGCCCGCAGCCCTGCAGCACCCCGGCCTGCCCGGGTTCCTAGCCCCAGTCCAGAGTTGGGCAGCACACCAGCCAGCATCTTCCGCACGCCCCTGCAGCTGGACCCACAGCAGGAGCAGCAGCTATTCAGGCGTCTGGAAGAGGAGTTCCTGGCAAATGCCTGTGCCCTCAAGGCTGCTGGTGCGAACCCTTCCGGCCCTCCCCCTGACCCAGCTCGAGTCCTGGACCCTCCAGCCCCTGACTCAGCCTACTGTTCCTCCAGCTCCTCCTCCTCCTCCCTCAGTGTCCTGGGCAGCAAGTGTGGCCCCCCTGGGGACCATGCCTGGACAGCCAATGGGCAGTCCAGGCCCCGAGGCCCAGCCCTATCCAGCTCTTCCGATGAGGGCAGCCCCTGCCCTGGTGTTGGGGGGCCACCTGATGTACCTGGGACCCCCCTTGCCGGCCTGGAGCCTTTGAGGACCTGGGCCCGGGGCAGGATGGACACGCAGCCGGACCGGAAGCCCTCCCGCATCCCCACACCGAGCGGTCCCCGACGCCCATCTGGACCCACAGAGCCTGGAGCCTGGCGTGCCCTGCACTCAGTTAGCACAAGGGCTGAGCCTGATTCCTGGATGTGATGGACCAGCCCAGCTATCCCCAGGCCCAGTTCCTTCTCCCTTTCCTTTGTGGCCTTAACCCCTCTGCATCAGGGAGCTCCCTCTGCCTCTTGGGTGCCAGACTTCACGGGACCAGTCCTCTTGGGACCACATGGCACAATAGGACCTGTTGCACATTCCAGGTGGGGGGTGAGCATTGCTATTTAATTACTAATATTATTGAATGCCTTAGAGGAGGCCAGGCTGGCTTAGTGCCCTGTAGGCCTGTGGCCCTGCAGAGCCTCTGACAGTAAAATTTTGCTCCAGCCACTTCTGTCTCCCTCTTAGGGGCTCGGCTTTGGGGACCCTCGTTACATGTTGGGATTCTAGACTTGCCCAGTAGTTCTGACCTCCAGGCTCAAGCCCAGCCCCCCCAGTCTGCCCATCCTAGAAATGCCAGGTGCACCTGAATCATTTGCTCCTTTATTGCCATGTGAGGGGTGTGATGGAAGAGTTTGTCCACTGAAGCTCCAGGAGCAGTCTGGAAGCTTCCAGTTAGATTTATAGCCAAGTCCTTCCCATCCTGTGGGATTGGGACTGTCTGACCCAATGAGGTCCCAGCAAAATCCAGTGAGTTTGGGGCATGGTTGGGTCTAATGAGATTGAAAGGTCTATAGCCGAGGAGACTGGGGTGGGAAGTTTCCTCATCCAAGCAGGGTGGAGACTCGTCCTGTCCAATCGGAGAGAAGTTGGGCGGTCTCGTCCATTCTGGGCCCCCGGGTGTGCCAGGACGCAACCTTGTCCAAGTCGGTCACATGAGGCTGCAGCGTGCTGGGTGCAGCGCTCCCTGCAGGCGCAGGGCCGGGTGCGCAGGGCGAGCCCGCACCAGAGCACAGCGCAGCAGCTCGCGAAAAAGACGCAGCACGTGCCAGTTGTACTTGGCCGAGCACTCGAGGTAGCCGCAGCGCCAGCCCCTGCGCACCAGGGTGGCCAGCGCTCGCCGTGGCCCGAAGCGCAGCCGCTGCCGGTCCCGCTTGTTGCCTACCACGAGGATGGGAGCCTCAGGTGCGCCAGCTGGCCTAGGGGCAGGATGAGAGTCAGACGCAGTGCTGAGGACCCCACAGCTGGAGAATGTCCCCAGTGGGTATACACATGGCAGGAACATCCTCCTGCAGCCAGAGACCCCCAGCAAACACCAGGCCCATGAGGGCAAAAGACGGCACATGGCCAGGGACCACTGGCAGACAAAGGCCTTGTCTGGACCACCTGAGACCCCCGCCCATGACAGCAGGAGACCCCTCTCACCCATCACAGGAAAAGGCCCGGTCAGACCAGCAAAAGCCCCCTTTCTCCCACCCCTCCGGCCGAACCCCACCTGGTCTCAGCGATGCGCTGCCGCAGCGCCTTCACGTAGTCAAAGCTGTCAGGGCTGCAGATGTCATAGACGAGCACGAAGGCGTCCGTGTCCTGTAAGCTCCAGCCCTTAGGGTCTGGCCCCTCCTGGGGATGGGAGGCCAAGGTTTGCAGTGACCTTCATGCTAAGCCCATAGCTCGTCCTCAGGCCTTGGCCGCCCTCATCCCCACGTCCCCAACTATGTAGCTTCCCCTCTCCCCCGCAACACACCCAACCAAGCTTTTGGGCCTATCGTCCTCATGGTAAAAATTTCCAAACTGCCTAGAACCTGGCAGCCACCAGCCCTGTCCTTCCCCTCTATCTCCTCTCCACCTCCCACTGGAGGCTGTGCTATCTGTCCACCCCCATTTTCCCCTTACTTCTTCAAGCTTTCCACAAACTCAACTTGGGTCAGGTCACTCCCCCGCGCAGATGCCCTCCTTCCCTCTGCTGCCGCCAAGACCAATTCCAAAGCTCTCAGCTGAGCGCATGTCCCTGCTGGACTTCCACCCCACGGATGGTCCTGCAGCCGTATGCATTTAGGCCTCCCCCACCTCAGCACGTGATGTTCTTTTCATCTGGAAGGCTCTTGCCACCTCTTTTAATCAAAATTTCACTCATCCATTCCAGATGAGCCCAAATGTCACCCCCTCCTTGAAGCCCTACTTAATCCTGCCTCCTCTTTCTTCCTCACCTCTGAGAGGCGGAGGACTGAGCCCCAAGGACTCAAAGCTTGTTCTGGACTTTGCATAAATTGCTAAACAAGTCTTTGCTCCAGGTCACAGGAGTAAGGGAGCAGGGTGAGAATGAGCCCCCCTAGAAACTTCACCCCTGTGTCTGGCCCCAGTCCCTCCCACTGCAGCTCTGCTCAGCACCTGAGACAACTCTCCCCAGGCGCTGCCACTTACTGATCCAGACCCACCAGCAGATACAAGCAAAGACAGAGGCACCCCTGAGAATGAGAAAAAGCCACTTTGCAACATCTCCGGGCCCCAGGCCTAGGCCTGGGGTGCCCCTTGACTGGTGGGGAGTTGTGAGAATTACTTTCACCAGGAAGAAACCCTTGCACCCATCCATCCTTCAATCCCTGATCTCGGCCAAAGGCCCAGGGGCCGTTCACTTGGACATCCATGCGCGCACTGAGTACACACACCCCCATGCTGTTAAACGTCCCAGCCCTCCCCTTGAGCCGCTACCTCGGGGCCGTTTGGGCTTGGACCCGGGCCAGCGCCGTCGCCGTCACGGATGCTCAGGTCATAGACGGCGCCGTCGAGCAGCACCGCGGGCCGGTATAGGTGCGGCCGGTCTGTGGGCCGGTGGCACTCGGGGTAGTCGCCAAACAGGAACTGGCGGATGATGGCCGTCTTGCCCACACCTGGGGCGCCCAGCACGGCCACCCGCAGGCTGCCCCCCATGGCCGGCCCGCGCTGCTGCGTCCGGCGCCCGGGAGCCTCATGGGCCGGCGCAACGCCGTGCGCCCCCGGTCGTGCGCCCCAAGCGCCCTACCCCGTGCGCCCTGGCCCCGCCGCACTCCTTGTCGCCCCCCGGAGCATCCAGAGGCCAGAGCGGCCAGGCCCGAGGTCGGAGCCGGCGGTGAGAGGGCAGACAGATCGCGGAGCGAGCCGACGGTGGACGCACGAGCAGCTCCGGAGGGTGCTGAAGCCCGGGAGGGCGCAGACCGGCGCCGCACGCAGACACCGCCTCCGCCCCGCGGCGCGAAGGGAGGCGCCGCCGGCAGCGCGGGGCATCGAGGTCCGACCTCCTCGCAGCGCGGGTCCTGCAGCGGAGGGGAGCGAGGCTGCGCTGCCTCTTGGAGCCTTAGTCCCTCGGTCCTCCCCTCGCTCCGGCACC
The DNA here is from genome assembly GCA_030035585.1 of Dugong dugon. Classification (NCBI taxonomy): domain Eukaryota; kingdom Metazoa; phylum Chordata; class Mammalia; order Sirenia; family Dugongidae; genus Dugong; species Dugong dugon. Next base: position 23,625,298 of record CM057476.1, on the reverse strand, counting down.
CTGAATCGCAGCCGCAGCCGGCGGCGCGAGCGAGCGGAACCTCTGGGAGGTGGCGATGAGGTAACCGCCCGTCCGCCCCTCCTATCTGCTCCCCCGCTCCGGGACGCCCTTCCTGGGAAGGGTCGCTGGAAGGTGACCGGGGGCAGGCATCCCGGGGAGGGCCTTCCCCTCGGTGCACCGCGCTCCTCTCACCCCCTCCAAAATAGAAGTCCTTGCCCGCCCACGGCTGCTCCTCCAAACCCCGCTCCCCTCAGCTGGCTCCTGACAAACCCAGGCCGACAGGAGTCAAGCTGCCTGGGGTCGGGTCCCGCCTCAGCTGTGTGACCTTGGGCGAGTCACCGCACTGCGCTGGGTCTCGGCTCGGTGTCCTGAGAATCTACTATGGTCAGGCCCTTTACTGAGCTAATACCTACGTGATGCTAGAATCTACGCCCGAAACCTGGTATCTCAGTTTAAGAGATGAGGAAACTGAGGCTGGAGAGGGGTATCTCCAACGTTAGACCGGCAGTGGGTGCCCCGCCCACCTTATGGCCTCCGCTGAGGCCCATCCCACCTTCCTCCTGCTCACGGGGGTAAATGACTACCAAACTATATTCCAAATGGCTGTCATGGCTGTTGGGGGTAGGGGGGGGTGGGGGCAGAGGAGGCTGAGCCTAGCACACCTGGACAAAGCAGGTCCGCCCCAAATCCCTGTCCCAAGAAGGCTAGGGGTGAACAAATATAGAAAAATCTGGAAATCAGCATCACCCCAAACCCAACCCAACCAAAACCCAACCCAACCCAACCTCAAACCATTGCTGTCAGACTTACAGTGACCCTATAGGACAGAGTAGAACTGCCCCAACAGTGTTTCCAAGGAGCAGCTGGTAGATTCTGCAGATCTTTTGGTTAGCAGCTGTAGCTCTTAACCACTGCACCACCAGGGCTGCCAACACCACTGGGGCACTGCTAAGACCAACTTTTCTTCCCAGATCTCCACCCGTAGCTTCCTCAAAGCTGTGCAGCCCCAAATCAGACTCCCAGAGCCCACAGCCCCCTCCCTGAAGCTGGTAGGGAAGCTCCTTTCCCATCAAAGCTTGGAAAGTCTGGGTTTGCCCAATACCCCATCCTCAGCTGGCTGTCCCCCTGACAGTGGGAGGCTCCCACGTCCCTGACCTCTGCATGGCGCTGCCCAGGGGCCCCATGAAATGCAAGGCCATCTCTATATTTCTGCACAGACAAAGGATTTCATTTATTCATCTCTTCAGCAAATACTCCCAATCTTACAGCTTGCCGGGATGCTGAGATGGAATTAAAAAAAAAAAAAAAAATCTGTCCTCAGGAGGAAAGATTCTAGAACACATGGGATTCAGGAACTGTAAAAGCACAGGCAACATGCCCACCCCAGCCTGAGGGGAGCGAAGGAGAGGGTGTGGGAGGAAGAGCTAAACCATGGGAGGGGTATGCATCCTCCAGGGAGCAATGACAACCAGAAGGAGATTCTCTTGAATAGCGGGGTGTTTTCATCCTCCAGTGCTGGGTCAGGACTTGGTTGGATTTCAGTCTTCTCCTCAGGTCGCTAGAGAGCTCTGAGCCAGATTGTGGCCACCTCAGGTGCTCCAGGTCTTCAGGCCCAGAGTGTGGGGCCCCCTGGCTTCATCTTCCTTTCCTGCCCTGATTCGCTTTCAGCCGGTTTCCCCTCTCATTTTTTAATTTTTCAGGCTCTAGGTTCTGCGAGCTGCCTCAATTCCTTCAGGGAAAGAAATCCCTTCCCTCTTGGCATTCCACAGGGTGTGGGGCTGAGTTGAGGGTGGTCTTCCACAGGGCCACTTGGCCGCACCCACTCCCCGGCATGGAGCACCTCTCTTCTTGCTGCCAGGGGAGCACTGCTAAGCCTTAGGAGCCAGCCCTGGGAGCTCTCTGTCTGGAAACCCTTCCCTGCTTCAATCTCAGGCAGAGTCAGTTGGCTCCTCCTCCCTCCTTTGGGCTGTGCTTTGGGTGTAGTGGTTAAGTGCTACGACTGCTCACCAAGAAGTTTGATGGTTCAAATCCACCAGGCGCTCCTTGGAAACCCTATGGGGCAGTTCTACTCTGTTCTGTAGGGTCGCTATGAGTTGGAATCAACTCTACAGCAATGGGTTTTTGGTTTTGGAATTGCAAACAGGACGGTGTGTGAGGCATCCCTGGGCCCCAGTGGGGGCTCTCAGTGTGTGTTTGTGGTATGATGGAGATCATGGTGGACAGAGGGTTTCCTATGGTTCCTACCAAGCCCTGCAGACTCCACAGGATGACACATTCCTCTAGGAAGCCCTCCCAGCAGTGTCATCAGCTGCTGTTCCCATTTACCAAGGACCAGGGCATGCCAAGCCCTGACCTGGAGGTGCACATTCACTGAGCCCCCAGGCCCCTCCAGTGTAGGTACAAGAGCTGTGCATCTTTTATGGGTGAGGCCATTGACTCTCAGAGGGAGGCAATGATTTGCCTGATTGTCCAGCAGGAAAGCAGCAGCCTGGGGACTGGAACCCAGGACCATAGGGCTCCTGAGCCTGACCCTTCTGAGAAGCTCAACTTTATCTGGGTCCAGGAGCCCAGGGGGGCTTCAGGAGGTGGTGAGCAGGAGCCTGAGGCCTTGTGGAAAGGGACTTGGGGAGAGCCCTGTCACCCATGGGGCTGAGCTGAGCTGTGTTCAGGAGCTCACAGCCCATCTATGGCAGGATTGGGCAGCCCTGTGGCCAGGTGTCCCAAAGACCAGCAAGCTGGAGGGTTTGGGTTGCCTGTCTGCCTGGAGGGGGGTCCCCTTACTTTTTCCCCAAGGTGAGGCTGCTGAGCTGCTGTCTGCTGTGCCACCCTAATCCCCAGGACCCCCTGACCCTCCTCACCTGAAGCACTGGACAGGATCATTCAAGTGTCCACACATCGGCTCCTTTGGCAGATGGGACCTGGGACCAAGCCAGACACTGCCTGCCCTCCATGTCCCGTGAGGGAGACAGACATGCAGCCAGGCACAGACAGATGGAGACAGATGCTCTTGGGTAGTTCAGGCTTAGGGGACTGAGGAGACCCAGGGGAGGTACTATGTGGCCCAGAAGAGGGTGAAGCTCGGGATGCGGGCTCAGGAGGGCCTGATGACACATCTAAACGGAGCCCTGAGGATTAAGTCACAGAGAGCGGGGTGGGCTGGGAGCTGTTGAGAGAACCTGGGGCAGGTGGAGAATTCTGCTCCCCTTAGTTCACTGTGAGCTCCCACAAGCCAGCAGCTGGAGTTCACTGAGAGCCCCCACAAGCCAACAGCTGGGCATTCTCCCCACCACCTGACCTTTGTCCACATGACTTCTTCCCAGCTGGTCTGACTCTAGTGCTTCCCTTGGGTCAAGTGCCCTGGACTGCATCCAGCTCCCAGGAGAGGGTGGTTTCTCAGGTTCAGGCCACCTCTGGCCCAGCAGACTTGGGCTGTAGCAATCATGATAACACCTCCCCTTACTTGCGGCTGGTTAGCCTCCTGAAGGCTGGGCTGGGTCTTATAATCATCAGGACACAAGGAGGCAGCACAGGCCAGGGCTTCCCAGTGGCACGAGGCTTCTGAAGTGAGACATCTTGGTTTGAAACCTACTGCTGCAGCTTCCTCCCAGAGCTGTGCCATCTGTGCAAGTTACTTCAACTCTCTGAACCTTAGTTTCCTTCTCTGACCCTTACTAGGGTCAGATGTCATAGAGTTGTTATGGGATAAAATGAGACGATACAAAGAGAAAATCAAGACAATTTAGTAGGGTTGGAGGGATAAAATTTGTATATATAAAACAATTCCCTTTTTATATATAAATATCTACCAGTCACAAGATATAATGGAGGATATGTTCATATGGAGTCCCTGCTTTGTGCAAACGGGTATGTTCTCGGTTACTAACTGAAAAGTTGGTGGTTTGAATCCACCCAGAGGCACCTTGGAAGAAAGTCCTGGCAGTCTTCCAAAAGGTTACAACCATTGAAAACCCTATGAAGTGAAGCTGTACTTTGAAACACATGAGGTTGCTGTGAATCAGAATCAACTCGAGGGCAACTGGTTTATGTATGTACATGTGGGTAAATATGGGGCTCTGTCCACTGAGACGGCCTAGAAGAAATGACACTCCAGTAGCAACAAGCACACCCAGCACCTACATTTTGGTTTCTAATACCACTCTCCAATAAAAGGAACCAGGGCAAATGGCTGATTGCAGGTTTGGAGCAGGAAAACACCAAATGAGCCTGGAGCATCTGAGAGTGCCAGAAAGTAAGGAAGTGCTCAAAAAACAAAAGGATAGGGGCATGTCAAAGGGACACAGGAGCCAACCTGAAAGAACTCCCAATGGCCAAAGCTGGAACAATTTGAACAACAAAATGAATAACACAGTATTGGATTAAACCCAAAGTATAAAAGAAATATCCTTCAGGCCATACTAATATGCATGATTGAATAAATAAATAAATGTGGGAGAAGAAACAAATCTTCCTTACTGAAGAGTTCCAAGTAATTTATGTAAATACTTCCCCCCTCCCCTTTCCCTAGTGCAGGCTTCACTTAGTGACTTGCTTCTAAAGACTAGAGTATGGAGAGGGGAAAAAGTCACTCACGGTAGAGAAGCCTGGAAACACTACCCTGGCCAGGTGATCCAGGCTAACGTCGTGAGTAATAAGTCATGTTAGTAGGATGTGACCCTGATCTGATGTGATGCGATGGGCCCATCTGTGGTCCTCTGTGGTATTCTCCCATACAACTCCAGTCTAACCCTGAGAAAAACATCAGACAATCCAAATTGAAGGACATTATACAAAATACCTGACTAGTACTCCTCAAAACTGTCAAGGTCATGAAAAACAAGGAAAGTCTGAGAAACTGTCACAACCAAGAGGAGACTAAGGAGACGTGGTAACTACATGTAATGTGGTGTCCTAGAGGGAGAACAAGGCCGTTAATGGGAAAACTGGTGAAACCTGAATAAAGTCTGGAGTTTAGATTTTTCTTTTAAATTACGTATTATAATGCAAGGAACACTCAGTGGCAGATGATTGAAACTGTCTGACACAATTTGTGCTTGCTATGGCAAGAAAATCTAAACTATTCTGGAGTCCTCTCCTCAGTGAGACAAGCTGTTATATAGACTTAAATAGTTCAAAAAATTATATATTATATAACTTATTTATTTTATAAAATTTGGAGCGTATGGAAAAGATTCCATTTACAAAAGGAACAAAAAGATGGAATATACCCAAGAATACATGTGGGAATAAACATGCACACAAGAACTTTTAAATCAAGAAAATTTAAAATATTACAAAGCGACACTAAACAAGGTATGAATCAGTGGGAAGGTATCTACTCCTGTCCTTGGATATAAAGATCAGTATTACAAGAGTGTCAATTCTTTATAAATTAATATAAATGTTTGATGTGATCCAAATAAAAATACCATCCATTTTTTTCTAAAACAAACTAGTTCTAAAGTTAAAATTGGAAAAAGAGGGTGCTATAAATTATCTCCTCAAGGTAGAGTCAACCATAGTGATGTGGATGGAGTCAAGCTTTTGGGACTTTCATTTGCTAATGTGGCAGGACTCAAAATGTGAAGAAACAGCTGAAAACATCCATTAATAATAGGAATATGGAACATACGAAGTATGAATCTAGGAAAATTGGAAATTGTCAAAAACTAAATGGAATGCGTAAACGTGGATATCCTAGGCATTAATACAAACAAGCAAAAAACCCATTGCCATCGAGTTGATTCTGACTCATAGCGACCCTACAGGACAGAGTAGAACTGCCCCATACAGTTTCCAAGGAGCGGCTGGTGGATTTGAACTGCTGACCTTGTGGTTAGCAGCCACGCTCTTAACACATTAGTGAGCTGAAACAGACTGGTATTGGCCATTTTGGTTTTTTAAAATTTTTTTATTATACTTTAGATGAAGGTTTACAGAACAAATAGTTTCTCATTAAACAGTCAGTACACATATTGTTTTATGACATTGGTTAACAACCCCACGACATGTCAACACTCTCCCTTCTCGACCTTGAGGACCTTTTTTTTGGTGAAAATATACATAGCCAAAGTTACGCCATTTTGAAAGTTTCTACATGTACAATTCAGTGACATCGATTACATTCTTCCAGTTGTGCTGCTAGTCTCACTATCCTTTTCGAAATTATTCCATCACCATTAACTTCAACTCACTGTCCCCTAGGCTTCCCATCAAACCTTTTGAGTTGCTGTTGTCAATGTGCTCTCACATAGATAATGCTTTTTTTTTTTGTACCTTAAATGAAAGTTTGCAGAACAAATAGTTTCTCATGAAACAGTTAGTATACATATTGCCCTATGACAATGGATAACAACCCCATGACATGTCAACACTGTCCCTTCTCAACCTTGGGTTCCCTATCACCAGCTTTCCTGTCACATCCTGCCTTCTAGTCCTTGCCCCTGGACTGTTGTGCCCCATTAGTCCTGTTTTGTTTTATGAGGCTGTCCAAACCCGGCTGAACAGTGAACTTCGGGAGGGGCTTCACCACTGGGCTGAAAGGGTGTCCGGGGGCCATACTCTCGGGGTTTCTCCAGTCTGTCAGGCCAGTAAATGTGGTCTTTTTTCGTGAGTTAGAATTCTGTTCTACATCCTTTTCCAGCTCTGTCCAGGCCCCTGTATTGTGATCCCAGTTAGAGCAGTCAGTGGTGGTAGCCGGGCACCATCTAGCTGTACTGGACTCAGTCTGGTGGAAGCCGTGGTAGCTGTGGTCCATTAGTCCTTTGGAGTGATCTTTTCCTTGTATCTTGTTTTTTTCCTTCTCCCTTGCTCCCAAAGGGGTGAGACCAATGGAGTATCTTACATGGCTGCGCACAGGCTTTTAAGACCCCAGACGCTACTCACCAAGGTAAAATGTAGAACACTGTCTTTATAAACTGTGTTATGCCAATTGAGCTAGATGTTCCCCGAGACCATGGTCCCCATAACCCTCTGCCCAGCAATTCAGTCCCTCAAGGAGTTTGGATGAGTCTATGGAGCTTCCATGACCTTTCCTTGTACAAATTGTGCTGGCTTCCCCAGTATTGTGTACTGTCTTACCCTTCACCAAAGTTACCACTTATCTATTTAGTTCCCCCCCACTCCTCCCATTCCTTGTAACCAACAAAGATTGTTTCTTTTTGTGTGTAAACTTTTACATGAGTTATACAGTAGAGGTCTCATACAGTATTTGTCCTTTTGTGATTGACTTATTTCACTCAGCATAATGTCCTCCAGTTTTGTTCCTCTTACTCTCCTGTGCTGAGTTCCTTTTGTTTGTGGATTTTTTTTTTCATTTCTTTTGTTTTTGTAGGTTTTGTTTTTACTGAGACTTTGTTTTTTTTCTTTATTTTGATAAGTAGGTTTGTTAACTTTCTTTGTGGTCACTGTGAAGTTTACCCTGATCTTCCTAGATTTGAATCAGTCTATTATTACTTGGTATGGCTTGACTTCCTCTCCATTAGAAAGTTCTATATCTACACTGTTTATTCCCTCTTTTACTGTTCCGTTGCTGTTGTCATTTACAGATTAACCTCTCTGGTTCCCTTTTGTAATTCTTTTGGTTTTGCACAGTCCTTAAGAGTTCATTTCCTAGGTTGGTATCTGGCTAGTACAATCCTTTGTCCTATATTCAGCCTGTGGTCTGATATTGTTTGTTCTCAGATCGAAGGACTTCCTTTAATAAATCTCGTAAGTTTGGTTTGGTTCTTACATAGTCCCTTAATTTCTGTTTATCTGGAAATGACCTAATTTCACCATCATATTTGAACGAGAGTTTTGCAGGATATATTATTCTTGGCTGGCAATTTTTTTCTTTCAAGGTTTTATATATGTCATCCCATTGCCTTCTTGCCTGCATGGTTTCTGCTGAATAATCCGAGCTTAGTTGTATTGTTTCTCCTCTGTATGTGACTTTTTGTTTTTCCTGAGCTGCTCTCAGTATTCTATGTTTGTCTTTGGTTTTAGTGAGTGTGATTATGATATACCTTGGTGATTTTCTTTTGGGGTCTATCCTATATGGGGTTTGTTGAGCTTCTTGGATGGTCAGCTTTTCATCTCTCATGATATTGGGGAAGTTTTCTGTCAGCAATTCTTCAGTGATCCTCTCTGTGTCTTCTGTTTTCTCCCCCTGTTCTGGAAATCTGATCACTCGCATTGTATCCCACATAATTCTCAGGGTATCTTCATTTTTCTTCATTATTTTTTCTGATTTTTCTTCAAACCGAGTTGTATCCAAGTGTTTGTCTGCAATTCCACTGATCCTGTGTTCCACCGCTTCAGATCTGCTCCTCAGCCCTTCTATGACACTGTCCATTTCTGAAATCTTGCTGTTTATCTTTTGGATTTCTAATTGTTGTTTTTGTATAATATCTAGTTGTGAATTTATTTTGGCATTTTGTTCCTGCATTATTTTCCTGAATTCATCCATTTTTTTGGCTGGATTTTCCATGAATTTGTCTATTTTTTCCCCATTTTTGTCTGCTTTTTGCTTCAACTCTTGGATAATTCTGAGTGTCAGAGATTTGAATTCCCAATCAGGTAGTTCTAGTGCCTTTTCTTCTACTGGAAAGTCATCTGGTGTTTTATTTTGGATGCCTATTGGAACCATCCTGTCCTGTTTCTTTAAATGTTTTGATATTGTCTGCTGTCTTTGGTGCACTCAGTAGTTATTTTTCTCGTTTATTGATTGTAAATTTGTTTGTTTTGTCCTGTTTTTTTTTTTTTTAATTTGGCTATGTCTGAGCAGGTGGGCTGTGTGTTCTTTGTTGTTTGCTCGTCTGTGGGCATGATACTTTTCACCTCCTTCTCCAATTGGCAGGGTCAGTCGCTCAGATATTGTACAGCAGGGCAGGTCTAGTAGAAGAGGAGTTGCTGGGATGGGTTGTTTGTGGCACTTACTACAGCCACCAGGGCGGGTCAGTAATCCATGCAGGGCAGGTTCCAGTAGGCCGTGCCTGTGCTGCTTGGTGGTGTGATGTTAAGTGCATGGTGCAGGTAGGCAGGATGGAGGGGGGAGAGTGTGATGTGTGGAGCTAAGATGGGTATGGGAGAGGGGAGAGAGGAACAGGAGCCAAAAACATACAAACAACCAAAAAAGAGTGCTAGGGGAGCTTGCCGTTGGAGTGGAGAGATGAGAGACTATGAAATGGAGAAAAACAAAAAGGGGAAGAATAAGGAAAAAAAAAGAATGAATAAATAAAAATTAGAAAGAAAACAGAACAGCAAATCTCCTAGGGATTCCCCCTGGTGTGGTCTGAGGTTTGGGGAAGTTGTTCCCAGGTGTTGCAGTACAGCCTGGCTAGAAGGTGTGGAGGAACTCAGCGCCAGGTATTCAGGGGACAGGAAGAGAAGGAATGTAAAGAGAGACGAGAAACTGAGTAATGAAGAAAGACAAAAAGGGAAAAAGGGGAAAACAAATTTAAAAAAAAAACAGAACAAGAAAAGCCCCCCAAAAAACAGGAAAAAAAAAAAAAACCACAGGGAAAAAAAAAATGCTCTCAGGGATCCCTCTGCACATCTGCGCAAGCTGAGGAGGTAGGTCTCAAGCTGCGTAGCACTGCCCGGCCAGAACGGGCTCCCAACTCAAGAAAAGGAAAAGAAAAAAAAAAAAAAAACAATTCCAAACAAAGAAACAAAAGCCCTGGGATCCCACCAGTGTGGAAGTCCAGACCAGGAAGCACTTCCACACTTGAATAGAGCTCTGTAGCCCCCCAGGAGGAATCAAAGATGGCTCACCGAGCCAGGTATTTCAGCAAAAGGAGGGGGAGGTGGTGAGAGGTCAGGAAGAAATCAAAAGAAGAGGAAAAAAGCAACACCAGCAGCCAACAAATGGCACTCAGGGAGTCAGCCAGTGTGGACAGGTGGAATCCAAGCAGCCGGTGCTTCCCGGCCAAGAGACTGTGGTCACGGGAAGCAGAGGAGGGTGAGTTGGGGTGAAGAAGGGTGGGGGGTGGGAAAGCATATATCGCCAATTACCAGTTGTTCTGTCTCCTGCTGGAAGCTCAGTGAAGCTGCTTTCTTGTACCCCCTATTTGCTGGTCTCTGATAGGAGTCCAAGATGGCGGATCCATGGTGTGTAAGCTGATAGGGGACCTCTGCATGAACCTCTCCTCGCTCTCCGTTCTCTGAGTTTTCTCACTCCATTTGGTGCTTGGCTGAGTTCTTTATCTCTTCATTTGATGTTTTAGGGTTTCAGGATTGCTGTTTTCTCTGTTTGGCTTAGATTTTCGGATCTTTGCTGTGGAGGGAGGGCATGGTGCTTCTGCCTAGAGTGCCATGTTGCCGGAAGTCAGTATTGGCCATTTTGAATCGGACAATCATATGGTCTACTATGCTTGGAATGACAAATTGAAGAGGAATGGTGTTGCATTCATCGTCAAAAAAGAACATTACAAGATGCATCCTGAAATACAATGCTGTCAGTGATAGGATAATATCCATATGCCTACAAGGAAAACCAGTTAATACGATTATCATTCAAATTTACACACCAACCACTAAGGCCAAACATGAAGAAATTGAAGATTTTTACCAACTTCTGCAGTCTGAAATTATCAAACGTGCAATCAAGATGCATTGATAATTACTGGCGATTGGAATGAGAAAGTTGGAATCAAAGAAGGTCAGTAGTTGGAAAATTTGGCCTTGGTGATAGAAACGATGCTGGAGATCACATGATAGCATTTGCAAGACCGACATTTTCATTGCAAAAACCTTTTTTTAACAACATAAATGGCAACTATACATGGGACCTCGCTGGATGGAATACACAGAAATCAAATTGACTACATCTGTAGAAAGAGACGATGGAAAAGCTCAATATCATCGGTCAGAACAAGGCCAGGGGCCGACTGTGGAACAGACCTTCAATTGCTCATATGCAAGTTCAAGTCAAAGTTGAAGAAAATTAGAGCAAGTCCAAGAGACCCAAAGTATGACCCTGAGTATATCCTGCCTGAATTTAGAGACCATCTCAAGAATAGATTTGATGCATTGAACACTAATGACCAAAGAGCAGACAAGTTGTGGAATGACATCAAGGACATTATACATGAAGAAAGCACGAGGTCATCAAAAAGACAGAAAAGACCAAAACTGATGTCAGAAAAGACTCTGAAAGTTGCTCTTGAACATAGAGTAGCTAAAGCAAAAGGAAGAAATGATGAAGTAAAAGAGCTGAATGGAACATTTCAAAGGGTGGCTCGAGAAGACAAAGTAAACTATTATAATGAAATGTGCAAAGACCTGGAGACAGAAAGCCAAAAGGGAAGAACACGCTCAGCATTTCTCAAGATGAAAGAACTGAAGAAAAAATTCAAGCCTTGAGTTGCAATGTTGAAGGATTCTATGGGGAAAATATTAGGTGCCGCAGGAAGCATCAAAAGAAGATGGAAGGAATACACAAGAGTCACTGTACCAAAAAGAATTGGTTGATGTTCAACCATTTCAGGAGGTATCATAGGATCAAGAACTGATGGTACTGAAGGAAGAGGTCGAAGCTGCACTGAAGGCATCAGCAAAAAACGAGCCTCCAGGAATCGTAGGAATATCAGTTGAGATGTTTCAACAAACGGATGTAGCACTGGAGGTGCTCACTTGTCTATGCCAAGAAATTTGGAAGATGGCTACCTGGCCAACCAACTGGAAGAGATCCATATTTGTACTCATTCCAAAGAAAGGTGATCCAACAGAATGCAGAAATTATTGAACAATATCGTTAATATCACACACAAGTAAAATTTTGCTACAGATCATTCAAAAGCAGTTGCAGCAGTACATTGACAAGAAAACTGCTAGAAATTCTAGCTAGATTCAGAAGCGTGCAAGGAACAAGGTATATCATTGCTGATGCCAGATGGATATTGGCTGAAATCAGAGAATACCAGGAAGATGTTTACCTGTGTTTTATTGACTATGCAAAGGCATTCAACAATGTGGATCATAACAAATTATGAATAACATTGCGAAGAATGGGAATTCCGGAAAACTTAATTGTGCTCATAAGGAACCTGTACATAGACCAACAGGCAGTTGTTTGAACAGAACAAGGGGATACTGTGTGGTTTAAAGTCAAGAAAGGTGTGCATCAGGGTTGTATCCTTTCACCGTTATTATTCAATCTGTATGCAAATAATTCTAGAAGGTGGGATATATGAAGAAGAACGCAGCATCAGGATTGCAGGAAGACTCATTAACAACCTACAATATGCAGATAACACAACCTTGCTTGCTGAAAGTGAAGAGGATTTGAAGCACTTCCTGATGAAGATCAAAGACCACCTTCAGTACAGTCTTCAGTATGGATCACACCTCAACATAAAGAAAATAAAATCCTCACACTGGACCAATAAGCAACATCATGATAAATGGAGAAAAGATTGAAGTTGTCAAGGATTTCGTTTTACTTGGATTCACAATCAACGCCCATGGAAACAGCAGTCAAGAAATCAAACAATGCATTGCTTGGGCGAATCTGCTGCAAAAGACCTCTTTGAAGTGTTAAAAAGCAAAGATGTTACTTTAAGGACTAAGGTGCGCCTGACTGAAGCCGGTGTTTTCAATTGCCTCATATACATGTGAAAGCTGGACAATGAATAAGGAAGACAAAAGAAGAACTGATGCCTTTGAAAATTATGGTGTTGGCGAAGGATATTGAATATACGATGGACTGCCAGAAGAACGAACAAATCTGTCTTGGAAGAAGTACAGCCAGAATGTTCCTTAGAATCAAGGATGGTGAGACTTCCTCTCACGTACTTTGGACATGTTATCAGGAAGGACCAGTCCCTGGAGAAGGACATCATGCTTGGTAAAGTAAAGGGTCAGAGAAGAGGAAGACCCTCAACGAGGCAGATTGACACAGTGGTTGCAACAATGGGCTCAAGCATATCAATGATTGTGAGGACCGGGCAGGACCGGGCAGTGTTTTGCTCTGTTGTACACAGGGTCGCTGTAAGTCAGAACCAACTCAATGGCACCTAACAACATAACAACATAAATTAACAAAATTATAAAATATCAAAAGGTACAATACTTTTTTAAAAAGGTAGTGGTCAGTGAATATTCAAATTCCCTTGTACAGAAGAGTCCAAAATTACACCTAAATATATGATTAAAGTGGCATTTCAAATTTGTGGGAGAAAAGATGAATTATTCAATAAACAGCGTTTAAGCAACTGGGTAACCATCTGGAGAAAAGAGAATGTTGGATTCCTACCTCATTCCTAACACTAGAATAAAGCCCAGATGGATCAGAATTGCAAAGCAAAAAATAAGATACAAGTACCAGAAAGAAAAGATGAAAACAAAGCTATATAAAAAACAATTCCAGCATGAAAGAGTAAAAAGCATAACAAAATGGGAAAAATTAATGACAAACCCATAAGAAAAAGACCAAATAGAAAAATTGGCAAAGAATACGAAGACAGCTCACAGAAAAGGACGTGCAAATGGCTCAAAAACATATGAGAAGAGGAAAACAATCTGGCAGGTCCTCAAGTTAAACATAGAATTACCATATGACTCAGCAATTCTACTCCTAGGTATATATCCAATAGACTTGAAAGCAGGGACTCAAACAGGTACTTATATACCAATGTTCAACGCAGCTTTATTCACAGTAGGCAAAAGGTGAAAACAGTCCAAGAGTCCATCAACAGCTGAATGGATAAACAAAATTTGATATATCCATAAAATGGAATATTATTCAGCCATAAAGAGAAATAATGTCCTGATACATGCTATGACGTGGATGAACCTTGAAAACGTGCTAAGTGAAATAAGTCAGACACAAAAGGACAAATATTGTATGATCCCTTTTACATGAAATATCTAGAATAGGCAAATGCATAGAGATCAAAGTAGATTAGCGGTTACCAGGGGCACGGAGATGGAGAAATGGGGGTTATTGCTTAAGCGGTGCTGTGTTTCTGTTTGGGGTATGGGTGTTAACAAACTGTTAGAAATAGATAATGGTAGTGGTTGCACAACATGGTGAATGTAATTAATGTCACTGAATTGTCCACTTAAAAATGGTTAAAATGATACATTTTTTTTGTGATACATATTTTACCACAATAAAATTAAAACATGAAGAGACTCACATTTAAAAGCACAATAAATTATCATTTTTCACCCATTAGTTTGGCAAATATCAAGAAGTCCGATAATACTCTGAGTTTAGGGTGATTCACTCTAAGCTGGAATTGACTCCATGGATTTTGGGTAAACATGGGTCTCACTGATTGCTGGTGGCAGTGTAAACTGGAGGACGTTGCAGCAAAGGCTATCAAAATTACAAATTCACCTACCTTTGATTCAGCAGTGTAGTCTCAGGAATTTATCTACATGTCAAAGTGATGAACAGTAACACCTGCACTAGCAAAACCTTAGAACCAATTGTACATTGCCAGGGATGCATTAATGATGGTACTTCCTTTAAGTAGAATACCACACAGCTGTTAAAAAAAACAGTGCGAGGATGCTCTCTATAATGGACAGATAATGGAAAAACACCCAAACTGTAAGTACGGTGCAGAATCACGTGTATTTCACGCATTCATTTGTAAGTAGGGGAGAAAACACTATTAGACATAATTGAGTCTTTTTGGAAAGTTACATTGGTTCCCTTTGGGGAGAGGAAGGAGGGAAAGAATAGACATTTTTCACTTCTACCATTTTTTGCCTTTTGGGTTTTGAACCATGTGAACATCTTACTTTCTAAAACAAGAAATCAAATCTAAAATGTAAAATGCTTATACCCTTGGACCCAGCAATTCTGGGGTTAGATACTCCATTTGTGCCCGTGAGCAAGAATGGATGCAGGAGGATGCGCACTGCAGCATGGCCCAGATTCCCACAAGGTGCAAACAGGAGCCTGGTAGCAGTGGATTATCCATACAAAGAATACTGAGGTGGGTCTATATGTATCGATATGGAAAGATCTCCAGAAATGACTGTTAGCTAAGAAAAGCAAAGTGCTAGGTATATACTCCAAAGTATTGAAAACAGGGACTCATACTTGTATACTAATGTTCATTGCAGCACTATTCACAATAGCCAGGTGGAAACAACCTAAACATCCATCAACAGATGAATGAACAAAATGGAATGTTATTCAGCCGTAACGAGAAATAAAGTCCTGATACAATGGATGCTATGAAATGGATGAACCTTGAAAACATTATGCTAAGTGAAAGATGCTAGACACAAAAGGGCAAATATTGTTATGATCCCACTTACACGAAATATCTAGGGTAGGCAAATGTGTAGAGACCAAAGTTTATTAGTGGTAACCAGGGTAGGGATGGAGTAGGAAAGGGGGATTTACTGCTTAAAGAGGATTGGGTTTGCTAAGGGTGATGGAAAAATTTGGAAATGGACAGAGATGATGGTTGCACAACATGATTAACATAATTAGGGTCACTGAATTGTACATGTAAAAAATGTTGAAATGGCAACTGTATCATTACATATATTTTTAACACAATTAAAAAAAAAAAGGGGGCGAGGCAGCTGCCCAAGCTGCAGGATGTCGAGGCCCTGAGACGTGGGAGGCCTGTGCCCATCAGAACAAGGGCGTGCCTTGGGGAGGGTGAGAGGTGGCATTGGTGGCCCCTCAGAGACACTAAGGGAGGTGGCACAGAGGAGTTGGACACCAGTCTGATATCCCCAAAAGCACTTCTCCTGAAGGCTTGGGCCCAAATGGCGCTGGGTGTGCGTTTCTCAATTAAGTGTGGCAAGGCTCCACACTCCCACACCTGCAGTGCCCCAGGCTTGAGGAACTGGCAGTGTGAAGGCCCTCTGCCTGCCTCAGTTTCTCCCTGTGTCAACTGGGCCTCTGCTGTGTATGCTGGGTCCCACCATGCCAGGTGCTGTGTGGGGGCAAGGCCCCACCCATGATCACCTGAGGCAGCAGCTTGAATGAGGAACGGAACCCAAGGAGATGTCTTAAGGATGGTCTAAGGCCATCCTTCCAAAAGGGCCAGCCTACCTTTTCTCCCAGGTCCCTCCCACACCCCAGGTGGTTTCTCCTGGGCCTCAATTTCCCCATCATTACTCAAGACGGGTAGTTATGCTACACTTCAACTCTCCTGCCCTTGGGGGCAGAGGGGGGTGGGCAGTGGTTCTGTGGGGCCCCCTGGGTGACTGAGTTGGCAGGCTGTGGGACAGTACCCCCAGCAGCTGCTCCCCAGGCAGTGCACTCACAAGGGATCAGAGGCAGTGACAGGGCAGGCCAGGGTGGATGAGTCCCCTCATCCAGGGCTCAGACCTCTGCTCCTCCAGTTCACAGCCGGCCAGCCGGACACTCCAGCTGTGTGCGATGAGCCTTCCGAGCCCGGAGACTTTCAGATGAGGTTAGAACAGAGGCTGTGCCATCAAGGGCCTTGGTTGGTTCTGGGTTCAGTGGTCCCCAAGCAGCATGGTGACACCCCCAGGGTCAGTGCCCTTGCCACTGCCAGCTTCTGTGGGAGGGTGGCAGGATCTGGAGGGGTGCAGGATACCAAGTGCAGACACAGCACATGGGCATGGCTGGGGCAAAACAGGGCATGGGGGTACCCGGGCTGCACCTTCCTCAGAAGCAGGCTGAAGGTCTCTCAGGTCGAACGAGGCATTGAGACGCCATGGGCAGTTCTGCCACACAGCCCTACCCCGGGTCTGGGTATCTTCCCCCGGTAACGTGGTCAGAGCCAAGTCTGGGACCACGTGTTGTCCTTGGTGGTGGCTGTCAGCTTAGCACCTGCAGACAGTGGCTGTTGCCAGGTGGGGAACAGCCTGCCCTGCCAGACCTGGCACTCAGTCACTGGAAGAAGGGCTGGCACAGCCTGTCCACTGCTCTTTCTTAGCTGTCTCTGATCAGAACCCCTCCCAGGCTCCAAGCCTCCAGACGGCAGGGAGCTGGGGAAGCTAAAGTGGGAACCTGGGTCCTCACAGCCAGCATCACTAGATGAGATGGTGTCAGCTGGGGTGGGATGAGTTGGGATCGGTGGCAGGAGAGGTGCCAAGGAGCCCAACGGTCTCAGGAGTCAGCTTCCAAGGACAGGATGGAGGGCATGCTCTCCTCAGAATGCTGGGGAGGAGCTGGGGCTGAAGGCCTTGACCCTGAGGCAGAGCAGCTCTGGATGCTGCCCAAAGGAGCCTCAGGACCTGACACACCGGCCAGGGACACACTTGTCGCCATCATTTTTATTCACTTTCTCTTTTTGAAAATGAAAGGAAACATACAATATATAGTCTCTTTATATATATTAGATCTAGTGACTGCAGGGGTCAGAAACCATCCCAATCACTCAGAGGCAATCCCATTCAGTTCTCCAATTCCAACAGTTGGTGGAGAGGAAAAAAGTGTCCGTGACTGCCAAAAGCAGAATCTTTATTATTAAACAGCAGTAACAGGAAAACCTAATGCTCTGTCAGACACAACTGAAACTGGGAGGCCAGGAAGAGGGGAGCAGACACTAAAGAGAAACCCCAAAACAAACTCCAAACAGGAAGCACACCTTTTTGCCCCAGTCCCTCTGGCCCTGTCTTGGCTCCATGAGCCCTGGACTCTGCTGAGGGGACACTGAGGAATGCATGGTAGGCAGTGACCATCCTCAGGGGTGGGGGCCGGACAGTGCAGCTGCCTGGGGAGCAGGAGTCCCAGGTCAGGGGCTCTGGGAGCTTCTGCCGAGTCTTGGCCACTGCAGGCCTGGTGCTCGGGGGGCCGTGTCAGTGGGTAGGACCGAAGGGCACCAGCCTGGGCAGGAGTGGGCAGGGTAAGAAGGTATAGCCCTGTCCCTGATGGCACCTACACCCTGGATCCCAGCCCCTGACAGAGCAGCTCTCCTGGTACCAAGTGGACTCTTCACGCACACCCAAGGACAGGCTGGCAGGGCTCAGTTCACACAGGGTGGCAGTGGGAGGGCCTCTAACACCCACTCAAGAGGGACTGAGGGGCTCCCGGGGCTGGAGCCTGAGGAGACAACCCTGCACTCGCCATCCAGGCATGAGGAAGGGAAGTGAAGAATCCTGGGGTCTCCCTGGGCTAGTCTCTGCTGCCACTCTGGCTCTGATTCCTTTGGTCCCCTCCTCACCTGACCCTAAACGTCAGCAGCAACTTAAAAGGGGATCACAGAGCATGGAAGTGCACAGAGATTCACTCCAGGAGGAGGGGTGGGCCAGCATGGGTGGCAGCAGGCGCTGGGCAGATCTCAGTTCTTGAGTATGGTCTCGTAGGCCTGGTACACATGCTGGGACACCTCTGGTGCTCGACACTTCAGGGACAGCTGCAGTGGGGAAAAGGGGGGTCATCTCAGAGGCTCCTGCCTGGGCAATCAGGAACCAGGCAGGAAGGAACATGCCAGGAGGGAAGAGACAGCGAAAGCCAGATGGAAGAGTGTGGCACACGTGCACAGGGCTTGGTGGCGGCACAGCTACGGCTGGGCAGATGTGTGGTAAAGCAGAAGGGTGCCCATCGCAGCAGCTGAGTGTGGACCAAATATACTTGCAGCCCACACACCTGCTGTCAGCTCAGCCACCAGATCGCTGCTGGCAAGAAGCATGACTCATAACCTGGGCCGCTAGGCGTGCCAGCCCCAACCCACACCCGCAGAGCCCACCACATCCCTGGAGTTCTGGGTCCCTGGGCCCAACTGGACAGGAAACCCTGAGGAGGAAGGGGGGTGCTGGAGGGGGGCAGGTCCCTGCCCAGAGTGATGGCGAGTGGCTGGTGGTTAGTCCTTGATTTCCTGCATACGAAGCAGGTATGTTAGAAACTTGGACTCAGCTCTAATTGAGGGATGAGCCTCGAGATTACAGGCTGAGAAGCAACCACTCACCCTTCCACTTAAAATCACTGGTGTTGAAGGGTGCAATTAAGAAGGGGGGACGGGGAAAGTGGAGCTCCAGAGTGAGCAATGAAGGCCCTCTGGGGTCCCCTGTGTGCTGGTAAGTGGGGGTGCCAGCGCATCTCATTGGGGGCCACTGGTGGGAAAGCATCTGGGGTCTCAGGAGAGGCTACAGCCTGCCGCCCCAGTTTGCGGCCAGCATTCATGCCTGCCTGGCAATGGGGAGCAGCAAGGTGAGGCCAGGAGGGCTGGGGGTGCCCCAGAGCCAAGCCGTGAGATGAGTGTGCACAATGAGGCTGGGGAGGAGGGAAGAGGAGGAGAGAAAAGCAATCTGCTAACCTCCAAGTCCTGCACCGCGGCCACCCAGCAGGGAGGGTGGGCATGCAGCAACCAAACACAGGGAGATGGAGATTACCACCACCGAAGCCGCCGCCGCAGCCCCAACCCATCAGTGTGACTGCTGCAGTGGGTTGGGGAGGAGTGGCTGGAGGGGTGCGCCTGCCAGAGGACACCAGGGGCATGGGGGACTCAAAGCCGGGGGTTCTCAGAGGCCTCTGGAAGGGCAGCATGGACCCCAGGACAACCATGCGCTCCAAGGACACTGCCTCCCAACTGGTCTCAGACTCAAAGCCAGGCAGAATGGCCTGCTGGGAACAGCGTCCTTCCCCTGGGCCCACAGCAGGCAGGGATGGGAGCAGGGCAAGGCCGACTCAGCAGTGCCACTGCCCAGCCAGCAAGGCCTCAGGCCAACTGTGCCATTTTCACAGGACCCAATTCTACGGCATCTTCTAGTCCAACTTCTGAGGCCCAATTTGGTGTCATGTCTTGGTAACTTGATGGGGTTGAGTTGGAAACTTTCTAGGATCCCTTCCAGGGATAGGATTCTGATTCTTGTTCATGCCAGGCTCGAAGGACCCTTGGTACAATGTCTCCCAGCATAGTCAGGCTAGAGTGTCTCTGCCAGAGCCCACGCCTGGCCCAGGATTGAGGGAGAGGCAGGAGGGGTTGTCCTGGCCAGGATAGTGGGGTCTCACCGTGAGGCTGGGGTTGCCTGGCTGGATCCGCAGCTCAGCCAGCACCCAGATGCCATTGGTCAGCTTCAGGGACTGGTACAGCATGTCCTGGCCCTCCACGTTCCTCTTGGCGATGGTGAAGATGTTGCTGCTTTGCAGCTTGCTGCTCACAGCTTCTGTGGGGTCAGATGACCAGAGGAAGGCCCTGCCGTCAGGGATGGGGGCCTGGGTCCAAAGGGGCCATGTGGACCAGGGTGGGGTGAGGGCTTAGACTCTTCACCTGCATTGAGGGGGCAGTCTCTGATCTGGAACTGGGCTTCATTCTCACTGGGAATGTCCTTCCACGTAGCCAGGAACATCTGCCGGTCTGGAGGGCCAGTGGGGTAGGGGTAAGAGAGGGGCCCTGATGAGCTATGGCCCCACTCAACACCACCACTGAGCAGGAAATGAGTCTGGTGTGGGGTGCCACCTTGAAGCAGAGGACAGGCAGGCCTGCCCTGGCCAGCTGTGCCAGCTCCTCCTAGAATAGCACCTCACCACATGGGTTTCCCTGCCTCTGGACTTGGATCTCTCCTTCCCATCTACCACAGAAACCCTTCTTCCTCCCCCATGAACTCTGGAAACCTGGCAGGGCACCCAGGCTGCCTGAGGGATGAGTCTTTCAACAGTGTGCAGTATTTCATCCCTTCCTCTCCCACTGGACTGGACTGGAAGGCCCTCGTGGGTGAGGCTTAGGGCTCTGGAGTCTCTGTGGTGAGTGAGACCTCTGATCAGCTCTGATGTGCACTGTCCTTGGCCAGTCACCTCTCCTCTCTAGTCTGACTGTCCCTTTGTGAAATGAGATGCACGCCACCTGCAGCCCAGGGCACCAGTGGTGACTGAATGAGGGGATGTAGACAGTGTTCCACGTGGCGCTGGGCAGGGCTGAGCCCACAGCACACAAGGATTGAATCCTCAGGGGCTCCAGCTAGAGCCCTCACCCAGAGAAGATGGGCAATGGGTATGTGGCAGAACCTGGACTCCCTGCCTTGGGGAGCCTGTGGACAGACAGCCCCAAGGGACGCTGTCTAGAGACTGCTGGCTAGGCTGAGGGGTGGGGCAGGAGAACACATGAGTGATGGCCCTGGGGACAGGGCTCCTGCAGGCACAACCCACCAGCTGGACCTGAGATGACCAGACAAAGCCCTGAGGCATCCCATACAGATGTCTGGCCCTCGCCCCAGGCTCTATCGTGGGCTGAGGCAATCTGTTCCCTGGGAAGGCATCACCTTGGGCCACAGCCTCAGTTCAGGGGCCCCAGGGATCCCTCACAACTCACCCATCTTCCCATCCTCCACAAAGAGGATGTGCAGTGGGTACAAGGTGCTGAAGTAGAAGACGTCAATGTTGTTCTTCACGGCCACCTGGCGACAATAAGGGGGTCCCTGGTTGGTCCCTGGGGCTCGGTACCCCGGTTCTTCTGCTGACACCTCCTCTGAGGCCCCAGGAAGGACTGGCTCCTGAGCAGGTTCTCTCATGTGCCCTCCCTGGTCACCACACGCCTTAGCCTCTCTGACCTGGGGCGAAGAACACGGCTCCACGGATGCAGCCCATGGCTGACACTGGCTGCGTCACATGCCTCTCCACCTGGCAGCCTTCCCCTGGGACTAGTGGTGGACAGGACTGGGTGCTTGGCTGCGTATGGCATGCAACACACCTGGAGGTTGTTCAGAGGCTCCATCTTCATGACTGAGCCCACCGTGTTGAGAGGCAAGGAGATCTCCACAGTCTGGTTGGGGCTGAGCGGTGCATGGACCTGGAGGGGGGCGGCGGGGGCCAGGCCAAAGCTGGGAAGAGAAGCCCCCGCAGGGATGGCGGGAGAGCAGGTGTTGAAATGGGTGAGCTGGCTCCTCGGGCTCCTGGGAGCCTCTCCACCAAGCCAGCCTCACCCAGCTCCAGGCCCCAGGACTCATTTATGCACAGGCTGGACGTCTGATAGTCAACCAGTTCCTGTCCTTGTAAAAACAGCAACAAGTACACACCACCCACCTTCCAGATAACACGGAGACCCAGGGAGAGGCAGGCATGTGCTGGACCCATGGGATGAGTGGCACTGCACAGACACAGAGCTCGATACCTGGGCCTCTGGGTGGCTCAGCCCTCCAGGCCTTCCCGGGAGCCCCACTACTGCCTATGGGCAACCTTGGGCAGTGTCCCTGCCCTCTCTGAAGCTAGGCGTCCGTATCTACTAAAAGGGGGTAATGGCATCAATGTCACTGGACTGTCAAGTGGCTCAAGTGAGACAATGTTTGTAAAGCCCTGGGCACAGGGCCTGGCACCCAGAAGTGCTAACACACAGTAAGTTTGTTATAAGCGATGACCACGGCAACTGCACCTTGGAGCCTGGGGCATTCCTGTGGCCTCCAGGCTTATCTGAGGGTAAGTGGCAGAGCTGACCCATCCTTTCTGGACTGACCCAAGGTGGGGGGACCCACTGGCCCACAGGCTCTCACTTGGGAAACAGCCCCTTCAGTCAACTTCTTAGAGGCTCAGTTTGCTCATCACTAGAGCTGCTCAGGAAGAAGGATCATCAGGAGAGGCTGCTTGGGTTCCCTGGAGAGCCATGGCCTTGGCCCCTGGCCCAGATGGCCTGGCCCCAAAAGACCTGATGGGGCCCAGACAGGTGCCCTTCCCTGCTGGCACACAGTGTAGGGGACTCAGCGGGGTGAGAAGCCTGACAGACAGGCCCACCCCCACCAGCCTGGAAATATCCATTATACTCTGAGAGTTCCAATGTGAGATAGGGAGCGATTCAGGCCCAGGAGAGGTGGCTCCGTGCTCCCAACTGTGCAGGATAGGCACCCTCCTGATAGGCGAGGCAGCTGCCAAAGGCTGGAGCTGGGGGGCTCTGTTAGTAAAACGCTGCTTTGGGAACTGGAAGAAGCCAAAAAAGAGGGAGAAAGAGAAAACACACCCCTCTTCATTCAGTATTTTGGAGACCACATAAAGAGGCCACTGGGGGGAAAAAAAATCACTGTTCTTGAGAGCTCTGACTACCGGTGGTGGCGAGGAACATCCACCTTCACCAGCCCTTCGTGGCCGGCCCTCCAGCCCCTGCCTGCACAGTCAGCAGTGGACCTCCCTTGAGGAGGCTGCCTTGTAGGGAGGACCTGCCTTGGCCAAGCCCTGGGGGCAGCTGGGAGCTCACCTGTTGCGGTTGAACTGGATGGCAAAGTCAGTCATGACCTGCAGGGCCTTGTTAGTCAGCTGGAGGTCCATGGAGATGGAGCCCACCTGGCGGGTGAAAGTGCCCGAGATCTCCAGCCCCTTGGCCTTCATGGCTGGGAGCCAGACCTGTAGGGAAGAGGAAGAGAGGGAGCTGTGGTTCATGTCTTCCTCTGACCCAAGTGCAACAGCCCACATAAGGGTTCTTTTGCTCTCTTCCTCTCCTCAAAGAGCCTCCCAGACTGCTATACCTGTCTTTACACAGGGCGATCACCAAGTGTATCCTGGGATGAGAAGACCCAGCATGGTCCACACAGGGTCGCTGCCATGGTGTGGCTGCACATCGGAGCAACTCAGGGGGGAAGGTGCTGGGTGCACTCAGGTGTTGACCCAAGTCTTGAAAGTCAGAGAAGACACTTGGGAAAATAGGGCTGAGGAAGGCGCCCAGACATTGGGTCCCTGCCAGCTCCTGATGAGCCAAGGACAGAACCAAGTACCCAACAGCATCCTGGGCCTCGGCCAGAGCCTGAGCTTCCCTGGCTGTCACAGCCTGTCCTTCCTCACAGAAGGCAGGGCTGGTCTGTCCAATCACAGTACCTAAGAAGACCCCTCACCCAGCAGGGCCTCTGCTGCTTGATTGCCCTTGTCATTTGAGTCTTGGCTCAAGTGCCACCTCCTGCAGGAAGTCTACCCAAGGCTCCTGTCCCATGTTCACACCACAGTGACAGAGCGAGGAGAGCCCATGAGGTCGGCCCTCCACCCAGCGAGCTTTCTGAGGGGAGGCTCTGCTTCTCCATCTTTGCATCCTTGGCTCAGCCTGGTGTGAGCAGGCACTCAGGGCTGGTTGCTGAGCAACAGCATGAACTGAAGCCCTGCCCGTGAAAGACATCTGCTGACGCCACCCTGCTCAGACCTTCATTCTCACCAGGACAGCTCATGGGCCCCTGGGTCAAAAGGCTCAGCCCCACTTGACAGCCCCCCTAAGTGCACCTCAAACCAAACCAAACCTGTTGCTGTCGAGTGCACCCCAGTGAACGCCAAAGGCAGGCACCTCCGAGCCACCTGGGTGCCAACCCTCGCCCCGATTCCCATACCACAGCACAGTCACGCAGCCAAGTCTTGTCAGCTCCATCTCCCAGACCCACCTCTGCCTCCGTCTGAGTCCCAGCAGAGCTCACCAGGCAATGAGCCCAGCCCCCTAGTTCCTCTCTCCCCCTTTCTATAGCAGCTAAAGTCTTTTAAAATGCAAATCTGATCCTGGCACTCTTCAAAACCCCTTCAAACTCCATAAACGGCTCCCACCAACCACGACCATGACCTTGGCCACGGCCCCAGCAGCCTGTTGCCCACCTGCCCCAGGCTCCAACCATACTGCTCCTCTGGACTAAGCATGTGCCCCACCCCCATCCTCCTTGGCTAACTCCCCATCTTCCCTTGCATCCCCTGGAGAGATCTGTGAGGGCGGAAACCACAGGGCTTATGTTCCCAGCTGTGACTTGGCATGAAGAAAGCACTCAGAAAGCGGGTGAATCTCACCTCCCTCCCAGAAGCCATCCTTGAGCCCCACCCCCATCAAACGTCCTTACAGGAGACTCTGCACCACTGAGGTGATCGGCAACAGAAAGGCTGTCCGACTGACACTGGCTGCCAGCCGGGATCTTGTCTCTCTTGGCCACTGCGGCATCATGGAGTCTAGCACAGGCTGCAGCAAAGAACTCACTCTGAATCTTTACCACATGAATCAATGAGCCACCAGGTGCTGAGGAACTCAGGTTTCTTTTACACAGAAGACCTCGTCCCTCTTGACCGGGGTGGGGTGGGTAGATGGGGTCAAAGAAAGTATTTATCCCCACAGGAGAGTCAGGGGAAAGGCACACAGGACAAACAATTCTAGCTAGTCCAGGTGCTGTTAGGAATATGGAGACTCCCTAGCTATTGCTTCTGATCTGGAGAGAGCACCTGCATGTCTGTGACGGCCTGTCTGTGAGGGCTGGGAGGTGGAGCCGACCCTCACGGTGGAACCCTCCTGCGGCTAAGGCAGTGAAGAAAGTCCTGTGCATGCTTCAAGGACTCCTCCTCCAGGCAGCCTGCCCTGACTACTCCTGGCTTTGTGGTCCTGTCCACCTCTCATTTCCAGCACTCACTGTTGGTACATGCACCTGGCCCTCAACTTCAATAAAGCAGTGACGATGTCTATTAAAATGTCCACACAAGCAGAAGGCAAGCTCCCCAGCGGCAAAGACCAGGCTTTATACTGCTGGTAGCTCTACAGTGCCTACCAGGGCTGCCACCAAGACCTTCAGGAGTCTTGATACTAGTCCTGCCGGCTGCCTGCTCTACTAGGCTTTCAAGGTGTATGGCGCGGCCTCACGTGTTAGGAAGACACGAAGCTAATGGAACCTTTTCTACATCACACCACATATCCAGACTGCTGACTCAGACACCCCACAACACTGAGGCAGGCACACAGCAGACCCTCAGGTACTCTGAGGCATGATCATGTGGGGTCTGGTGCCACTGCCCTGTGCTCAGTTCCAGGCCCTGTCACTTACCAGCTATGACCTCAGGCAACAGCACTCAAATTTCTCCCCCATGAAGTGGGGACAGTAGTAGCATGAGGCTGCTGGGAGGAGTCTGTGAGGTGAGGGACGTGGTGTGCTCACGCAGTCCTGGCACATAAGGGTTCAGCTGCTAGCACTGTGTCTGCTGTAGGATCAGGCCTCTTGGGGCCCAGGTCCTGCCAAGGGGGCCTGCCAGGGACTCTGCCACCACTGCTGCCAGGGGTGGCTGGCACACGGCAGGGGAGGCCAGGTCAGGGAAGGGCAGGTGCTGGGCCCACAGCCCCCCAGCCATGACACAGACGTCGCTGCATCCTGCTCTGGAGAGGGAACCTCAGAAGGGAGAGGCTCTACTGGGAATGATGTAGCAGACACAGCTGTGAGGGGGTCAGCCGGATCACTCCCCTCTGGCAGCTTCCTTGATACTGAGGATGTGGGCCACCCTGTGCTGTTCTCACATCTCAAACTCCGCTCTCCTTCCCTCATCCCTGCCCTTTCCTCCGTGTCCCTATCTCAGCAACTGGCACCTTCCCTCGCCCGTTGCTTAAGCTAGAATGCTCCCGCTTCCTCCCCATCGTCCCACGTCTTGCCATTTCTGGCTCCCCAGAAGCAATTAAGTTCAGCCTCGTGTCTCCATCCCAAAGATGCCTCTCTGGTCCAGGCTGCCATCATCACTCATCTGATTCCTGCCACAGTCTCCTCCCCAAGTTCCTGGCTTTTGCTCTTACCCCTTCCAGTCCCTCCTCCATGCTACAGCCAGAGCGACCTTTCTGAAGCACAAATCTGATCACTTTATCATTCTGCTTAAAACCCTCCGGTGGCCCCCGCCACACCAAGATTGAGAGCAAACACAGCCTGGCCCTGTCCACCCTGCCAGCTTCCTGCCCCTCTAATCTCTAGTCCAGCCCATGGTCTTAGGAGTGGCACTGCCCTGAGGTAGCACTGTGAGCATTTAGGGGGCATCTTCTGTGGCACAATGGGGGTCACTACCTTTAGTGAGCTGGGGTCAGGGATGCTGGATGTTCTGCCATGGGGGTATATCAGTCCTCACAATGAGCAACTGTCCTTCACCCCTCAAATATTTTCTGCATTGTTTCAATATTTCCTGAAATTTCAACTCACAGTTCTTTTACACAGAGGAATGTTAACGACCATGAAAATCAAGGCAAGGCTGTTCTTTGTTTTGTTCAGAATTTTACTGAGAGCTGGTCACCATTTTAGAAGCTAACAGCACTGCTGGCAACACCAGCAGTACTTCATTTGTAGCTGTCACAGTCACTGGTGAATCTAGCATTGCTGCAAACAGCTGATAATTTCATCCTGGCCTCTCGGGCAGGCACGGACAAGTGTTTCCAACACTGCAATATAAAATTTTACCTCCTTCATGTCTCCTTTATACTGTTATAGCATCTTATTGATCACTTTTGAAATTAAATGAGTAGCAAGTTACACAGTCCAAAAATGTCAATTAAGTATAGGAAAGGGGCATTATAAAGTGTTTATCATGCATGAGGGGCACTGGGTCTGGCAGCACTGAGAACCACTGCTCTAACCAGACAGGACTCCTGCCAGTTCCCTGAGAGGTGCTGGCTCTCCCACACTGCCAGGCCTTTCCACAGGCTGTTCCCTCTGCTGGGGACCCTCTCCCTGATTTTGCTTGGCTGACTTCTGACTCACAGTGACCCTATAAGACAGAGAATTGCCCCACAGGGTTTCCAAGGCTGTAATCTTTACGGAAGCAGACTGCCACATCTCTCTCCCTTGGAGCTGCTGGTGGTTTCGAACCACTGATGTCTCGGTTGGCAGCTGAGCGCTTTAACCACTGTGCCACCTATGAGCCAGAATCGACTTGACAGCCATGGGTTTGGTTTGTAATTCTGACTTGTTCCACAGGTCTGGGCTTTGGGAAGCCTGACTTACGCCCCCATCCTCGGTGCTCCCACAGCCCCTGGCTCCCTGGCTCTGGCAACCTGCTGCTCCTGGAGACTGTCCCCGCTGGTCTGAGCTGGAGGCCATGGAACTGGCCGCTTAAGGAGTCCGTATGTCAGTCTCTGAGCTTTTCTCTGCTCCTGTTATGAGGGAAGCCATGTTACTTACTGCTTTGGGGGCAACATATGATCCTGACAGGGTGCCCACGCCACTGGTCAGGTCAAAGAGGTCACTCAGACCGCTGCCAATAGGTGCTCCTAGGCTGGCTGGTACTGCTGCTGCGGGGGGTGTGAAATTGGTGCCGCCGATCTGGAAAGAAGGGAAAGGGGTCAGGGCCAGGCATCAAAGGCAGGGGCACCAGAGCCCAGAGACAGGAGTGGAGCCCCCTGGCTCTTTAGAAGCAGTGGGGTGGGGGCAGGAGAGGGACTGCAGGTCTGCCATCCACCTCACCTTTAAGTTGCAGAAAGACAGAGTGAGGTGGGTTAAAAGAGGCTGAGCCCCTCCCATGCCCTGGGAAAGGGCTGGGGGCACCCCCAAACTAGCACTCAGCCCATGGATCAAATGGGACCTGAGGCCACTGGTGGGAGGGGGCTGGGCTGAGCAGGGAGGAGCTTGGCCTTGGGAGGGCACAGGGCCACGGGGACTGGAGGGACCAGTGACCTCAGGACAAGATGTTTGTGAGGACATGGGGGCTCATGGCAGCTGGATGTCAGGCAACGAAGTGGAAGTCACCAGGACACTGAGGACAGGAGGCCAGGCTAGGCAGGGAGGGGCTGCTTGGCCATCATCCACCCCTTTCAAGGCTAGGCCAGTGCCCCTAGGAGGAACAGGGACAAGGCTTGGTGACACAAAAGGGTTGAACCGTACCCCTTCTGACTCATCCCCCATCTCCAAGCAGAAGCAGGCAGGGTGAAGAGAACAGCAGCCACATGCAGAGAAAAAAGCCAGGAAAGAAAAGAAAGAGAAAGGGAAAGAGGGAAAACATTAGTCAGCTGATGCTCTATCGGAGACCAGCTTGTGCAGGGGCCTGGAAGAGGCCCAGACGCTGTCCTCACGAAGGGCACCCCATGGCTGCATCCTGCCCCCTCACGTCCCTTCCCTGGTGGTGCTGGTCACCAGACTCCTCCCTGTGCTGCAGCCCTGGGGACCAGAGCTGGGCATGGCCAAGGGACAGGGTGTCAGCTCCCCTCTACCTGGCTTACCAACTGCCTGAGGAACTCTGGGGAGACACTGGGCCAGGCTCACCCACAGCCATTCCTACAGGGGTGGAGGGACGCTCTGTCCCTGACCTCTTGTGGCCCCTTTTAACAGACAGGCCCAAACTGGCCTGGTGCAGAGGGTGAGAGTACGAGACCACAGGCCTGACTCTCAAAGGCCAAGAATGTCCCAGGCCTTACAGGGTAGGACTAAGGGAAGGGCAAGGATTGGCCCTGTACTGCCCTAGGTCTCTTGGTACTCAGCAGCTGAACAAGGGGTCTGAATCCTGTCTCAGCTGCTTACCAGCTGTACGACCATGGAGGGAAGGGCGCCTAATCTCTCTTAAGCCTTGGCTTTCTCATCTCTAAGTAGGGCCCCACCACACTCACCTTCACAGGTAGATGGTAAGGACTAACTTCAGTGTACCTGAGATACTTGGCTGGTGCCCAGCACAGGCGGCATTCATGGTTAGCAACATCACCCAGAGAGGGGGACGCAGGACATACCAGGCTGTCGAGGCCTCCGCCAAGAAGATCCACTGCTCCCATCTGCGCTGAGGAGGTGGCCAGGGGAGGGCCGCTCACCGGAGGGCCGAGATCCAGGTTGAGGAGGTCTCCCAGCAGGTCACCCTGAGGGGGGATGACATCAGGCTGCTCAGCAGGGGGGGCTCCGGTGGGGGCCGCCTCAGGGCTCTCTGCGCTCTCATTCCTGCCAGGGACACGAAAGGGAGAGAGGGTCAGTCAGGGGGGATCCTCCACCAGGACAGGCACCCACACTGTCCCAAGGGGGGGCTGTCTACACGGCCCTCTCCCCCCGCCCCACTCGCCACATTTGATCCATCTTTTAGGCATTCCACAAGATCCAGTTCATGGGGGTGAGTGAAGGGAGAGGGCCTGTGTCCCCACCACTTGGCCCATCCCAAAGAAAATTGGATGCTAGTCCCTGGAGAACTGTGTGACCAGGCAGCACCAACCACCTGGCAGCAGCTGGGGAGAAAGGTGAGGAGAATGTGGACTCTGCCCCTTACTAGCCATGGGATCCTGGGCCAGCCACTCAACCTCTAGCCTGTTGTCCTCGTCTATTAAGTGGGAACATTTCTCTCAGAGCTGTTATAAGGATCGAATGAGGTCACTGTAAATGCCTAGTATGTAGTACCATTCAATAAAAGGTCTCTTAGACACATGATTTTCCTCAGACTCAGGCCTCGGCAGGGGCCATCACACCAGGCCTAAGTGCTGGCACTACGGAACTAAGGAACCAAGCGGGGTGGCTCGGCCAATGTCACTCACGAGGCGGTGCGGGGTGGCAGGCACTTGTGCACAACGCCCCGGCCGCCCTCCACAAAGGCGCTGGGTGGCTTGTGGTAGACGGAGGCCAGTGTGCCAATGTAGCAGATGAGCTCGTCCAGGAGTGTGGGCTCAATGAGGTCTGTCTCTTCAGAGATAAGTGGCTTCTCAGCCAGCACCACCTCCTTGGCAGCCACTGGGTCGGTGGACAATAAGCGCCAGTAGATGTAGCCACGGTCCCTCAGGTCCGGGTTATCGGAGTCCTTGTGGGGGTGACGAGAAGTCCATGAAACTTAACCAGAGAACCAGGCATGACCACACAGCTGGTCGACGGCAGCAATGCCTGAGCACTCCCATGAGCCTGTCTCTAAACCACTTAAGCGGACATGTCCCTGGCCCCTGGACTCATCCCACCGTGGTTCTCCACTCTAGTCCCCACCTGTCTCCACTTGCTGGGCTCTCCTCTATGGTCTGTCCTTCCTGGCTCCCATCCAAACTCTCCGCATTCTCTGCAGACCTGTCCCTCCCCATGCAGCTCTCCTTGACTGCTGGACCTCACTCTCCTCTCTTGTTTACACTGTCACAACTTCACCACTTGACCCACTCCACTGTGATTTGTCACTTCCCACATAGACTCTAAGCTCCCTGAACTGGATTACTCTGGAGCCAAACTCCCAGAGGCGCCAGTCTTGGGTGGGACACTGAGGTCTGGTTCCTTGAACCGAAGCTCCCCCTGCTGGAGGCTGGGCACCCACCTGAGTGGCCAGGCTGAGGACTTGTTGTACCAGCTCCTGGGTCTCAGTAGGCTTCTTCAGAAAGAGTTTCACGATGGCCGTCAGAAGCTGCAGCTGGACCTTCGAGGAGACAGAGGATGAAGAGGAGGAAGAAGTGTGGGCTTCATGTGGGGACAAAAGGAAACCAAATGAGGGCCCTGAAGAGGAAAAGGGGCCTGTAAAGTCCTTGAAGCAAAGAGTAGCTTTCCTAGGTGTTGGGGTTGGTCAGGGGGCACAGGCTAATCCAGCAGAAGCTGTTGGTGCAGCTGGGTGGCCCAGACCTCCGCCTTACTCGCTCAGGGAGGAGCTTAGATTGCCCAGCCCTGGGGTCCCAGAAACCCGCTAGGGGGCTCCTCAGAGCTCTGAGCCCCATAGCGCCTTAAGAAGCTCACAGGTGAAAAATGCAACATGTGATGGGAATGCAGAGAGGGTTAGGAGCTGGTTGAATGGACATGGGGAATCGGGCAGAAAGGAGGAATGTGCTGTTGCAGAATGGGGTGAGCAATTTGGGTCACAAAACAATGTATGTATACAATTTTGTATGGGAGACTAACTGGAAATGTAAACTTCACTTAAACCCTAACAACTAAAAAAAAAAAAAAAAAAAAATGCAACACGCGTAGCTGGTATGCTCCTTAAAGGGACTATATACCAAAGAGGGGAGGTGGAGCCAGAGAGGGTTCCATGGGGTCGGAACCATTCCTGCATGGTCCTCTCAGCCTTGCCTCTCAGCCTGCTGCTTTTACCTGAACATTCCTTCTGCCGCCCTCAGCCAGGTCCACAATGAGATCCTGTAGATCTCATAATGACCCCAGCTCCAGCCCTACCATGTTTCTGCTGTCTCTTCACCCCTTCCATGGGAACAGGCCCCTGGTACTGGAAATGCTTTCCAGCCATGGGTTTTCCTGTGGCAGTGAGCTCCTTGAGGGCAGGAATGGTGTCTGTCTTGCTCACTGATGTATCCCTAGTTATTGCTCAGTCTAGTGCCTGGTGAGTAGTAGAGCCTCAATAAATACTTGCTGACTGAAAACACATCTATATAATAAGAATTCTCTGCTTACAGTCCTTACTTAGCCACAGTCTCGTTTTTGCCAGCCCTGGGGTAAGAGGGCAGCCTAAGGCTCCTGACCAGAACAGTGCCATGAACTCCTGGGCTGTGGCAGGGACAGGTGGGTCTGTGGGAAGAAGGTGGGAGTTGTGGTGTGGGACATTCAGCAGCAATGGTGCCAGTGGCATCTCCTGGGGCCTGTCCAGCAGGAGGACACTTACTAAAATCAATGCCTTAATTACCCTGGTATGCAAGGTAAGCTGAGAGCAGGAGGCAGAATGGAGGTACTGTCTGTTTCTGGGATTAAGTGATCCAGAGTCCTGGGGCCAATGGCAGAAGAGCAGTGGGCTGGCTGTTTGCAGCTCAGGAGCTGAGTGTGGACCTGGCTCTGGCCCCCGGCTGGCGACCCATGAGCAGCTGTTCACCCTTGTCTGGAGGTAGAGGTGTGGCCTACTTCAGGGAGTTCTTGTGAGCTTTGAGAATGGCAATTCATGGCAGCTTACATGGAGCTAGAGTCAGCTCACACTTCAGTTTAACTCTGGTTCTATCACTTTCCAGCTGAGTGGCACTGGATAAGTCATTTAATTTCTCTGAGTCTCAGTTTCCTCATTTGTAAAATGGGTTTTATAACAGTACCTCACAGGGTTTATGGGAAGTGTCAATGATGCAACAAATATAAAGAACCTATTGGGTATTTTGTTCAATATACAACAACTGTCATCACTGTTGTCCTCATCATCACCACCGCCGCCACCATCACACAGGTACTCTTTACCAAGTTCTCTTCAGCCCAGGTTTGCTGGCTTCCTGGAATCATTCAAGCTGTCAAAGCTGCTGTGCCTTGTGGCCTATCACATGCAGTCTCTGCTGCCAGAGGGTAGCCTCGTCATGAGCCTAAGGCCTGGCTCGGCTTCCCACTCAGCTTCCCCCATCTGACATGCCAATGCCCCATGAGACTGTATGCTCAGCGGCAGCCTTCCTGCAGTGGTGCACTGCCCCGCAATCCAGACAGGATGTGACGGCAGGACGGGAGCGAAAGGCAGGCTGGCCTTGATGCACCACTTGGCCAAGACCTTCTGAATCCTCTGTCTACTGCTAAAGAGGCCGAGGCACCTAGGAGAAGCTTTAAAGAGACAATCTAAAGTAAGTCCCAAAACTTAAAGCACTAAACAAGATTCTTAAGAGTTCTGAAATGTTCTGTGAACCACAGAGGCAAAGGAAACAGGTCACTTAATTAAAACAACATCCAACAAAGAACACCAAAGACACAAGGAAAGTATCAGCCCAAGAGACAGAATGGGCCACATAAACCAGAGACTTCATCAGCCCGAGACCACAAAAACTAGATGGTGCCTGGCTACTATCAACGAACGTCCTGACTGGGAACACAACAGAGGGTCCCTGATGGAGCAGCAGAAGGATGGGATGCAGAACTCAAATTCTAGTAAGACCAGACTTAATGGTCTGACTGAGACTGGAGGCGCCCCGGAAAGCATGGCCCCTGGACTCTCTATCAGCCCAGAACTAAAACAATTTCTGAAGCCAACTCTTCAGACAGGGATTGGACTGGACTGTGGGACATAAAGTAATACTCGTGAAGAATGTGCCTCTTAGTCAAGTAGATACAAGAGACCAAAGGGGCAGCTTCTGTCCAGAAGTGAGATGGGAAGGCAGCGAGAGTTAGGAGGTGGTTGAATGTTCATGGGGAATCAGGGACGGAGAGGAGGAGTGTGCTGTCACAGAATGGGGTGAGCAGTTGGGGTCTCATAACAATGTATGTTAAAAAAAAAAATTTTTGTATGGGAGACTAACTTGAAACGTAAACTTCATTTAATTACAACAACAACAACAACAACAAAATTAAAACAACATCCCCTAACATCATCCACTATTCTTGGCGATAATCCTGTCCTAGAAGATGAGGAAATGGCTTGGTGAGTTAAGGTAATGTGCTCAAGGCCACCCAATCAGAGGAGTAGCCTGGATTCAAAACTTCAGAAGCCCTGTTTCTTTCACTACACCAGGCTTCCTTCTCAGCTTCCCTTGCCTGACTTCTCTAACCCTGGCTCTTTAGCAGGCCTAGCTGAGCGGAAAGGCTGCAGAAGATTTACTCGCATGTGGGCAGACATATCCCCCTCCAGATCATCCTCTGTGTAACCCCAGGCAGGACCCAACTAGGGGCAGGGGCCACCATGGGCTAGGCTCTGCTTCTCAGGGACAAGACAGGAGGCTGGCGACGAACGTGCAGTCAGCAGCAGCAGGCTGGCAGCTGGACCTGGCAGGTGGCAGTGGGAGGGAATGCTAGTGGGACTGATTATTGTTATTTGTAATGGGCATCGTTTGTTTTTGCCCAGCTAGCATCTATTCTGCCTTCTGGGAACAGAAATGCTGGCTTTTCTTTAGAGGCTTGCCCTTCTCTCTGCCCCTTCAATTTGTGGAGATGCGGATCAGAGCCACAGTGGTTGGCTTGGGGGTCATGCAGTCAGGCCCTGGGACTTTTGTTGGAACTACTGAGAGGAAAGCTCTTTCCATAGGAGTTGCTAAACTGTGAGGACATAGCCTGGAACTGCTGACACCTCATGGCCCCTACTGTGGGAGTCCGCCTGAGGTAGAAGCCACCCTGGGGACAGAGAGACAGTCCTGATGCCCCTATTATGTACGCTCACTCGGGAGTGCTGGAAGGGGGGTGCTCCCTGGCGATGCCACTTACAGATTAGTCAGTCCTCTTCTGGGTCTGGATCAGTTTGCTTTAGAAGCAGTTATTACCATTAATAAGTGCTCACTGTGGGCTGGGCATGTGCTAAGGACAGTCACAAAGCACCCCATTTAACATTCACAACAACAGGTGGAGGGTCTTTTCCACCTCATTTTACAAAAAAAAAGGAAACTGAGGCTCAGAGAGGTAAAGAGATTAGCTTAAAGCCACAGAGCCAGGAAGTGGCAGAAGAGGGGTTTGAACTCTGGGACCTCAGATTCCAAGGCCCATGCTCTCACCTACTAGGTTATACTGCCCGTGCTGGCAGCTAAGATTTCTGTGATTACAAATAGACTTTTTAAAGGTCCATATTTTTGAACAGATAGTTACCAGTTCACAGAAAAGCAAATACAAATGAAAAGATGCTCAACCTCACTTATAACAGAAATGAAACTACACTGTGGTACCCCTTGTTATCTACTAGATGAGCAAAAATAAAATGCTTGATGATGTACTAGACTGGAGAGCAGTAAGGACATGGGTGATCTCACACCCCTGGGATGGATGTGGACTGGTACAACTGCTGTTGTTGTTATTGTTGCTGTCGCTGTTGAGTCAATTCTGACTTACGGCAATCCCATGTGTGCAGAGTAGAACTGCTCCAAAAGGTTTTCAAGGCTGTGACCTTTCAGAAGCAGATCTTCCCTGTCTTCCGAGGTGCCTCACGGTTGGTTCCGAGGTAGAACTGCTCCAGAAGGTTTTCATGCCTGTGACCTTTCAGAAGCAGATCAGGCGTGTCTTCTGAGGTGCCTCTGGGTGGGTTCTAATCACCAGTCTTTCGTCTGGTAGTCCAGGGCTTAACTGTTTGCACCACCCAGGGACTCCTGGTACAACCTCTACACCAAAGGAAATCTGACAACACTCATCAAAATCTCAAATCTCAAATGTGCATGCCCTTTTACCCAAGCATTCTATGCTTGCATATGTGCATTACACAAGGTTATTCATTGCAACACTGTTTAAAAGAGGAAAAGACTGGCTACCTAAATATCCATCAAGGGAAGCTGGTTAGATGCAGCATGGGACCTTTGCTCGACAGAACCCTACGCAGTTATCAAACAGCAAGAAGGGTTTTCATAAATTAATAATGGAATGACCTTCAGATATATTAAGGGAAAAAGGCAAGGTGTTGGACAATCTGAATTTCTATAGTATGCTGCCAGTAATGTTTAAAAAAATAAATAAACAAATGGAAGGGAAATACATACATATGTGTACACACACACACACACACACACAGAGAGAGATATGTGTGTGTCTGCTGATGTATTCCTAAACTATCTCTGGACGTATCATCAAGAAATCAGTAACAATCTTGGGGGTGGGGGAGGACTGGGTGGCTGAGGAAATTGGTGGGAGGGAGATTATTCACTATATATATCTTTTCGTACCTTTAAAATTGCAAATCAAGTCAATGTACTACCTACCCAAAGGTAAACAGAAAATTAAAACAAGACCAGAAACTTTTGCCTGCCTTAATGTGGACTGGTACAATGTCTGTTGTTGGTGCTAGTTGCCTTTGAGTCGATTCCAACTCATGGTGACCCTATGTTTGCAGAGTAGAACTGCTCCATAGTGTTTTAAAGACTGAGACCTTTCAGAAGTAGACTGCCAGGCCTGTTGTCTGCACACCACTGCAAACCATCCTCCCATGTTCCCCTTATGTAGCAGTGCAGGAGGAAAAGGGGCCGCGCCTGTCTGTTACTTTTCCATCCATGTGGTCCATGCAGCATCAGGAGGGCAGGGCTCTGAGGCCCAATGGCTGAGGGGAGGGTTTCAGGCAGGTCAGTCCCGGTGGTGCCAAGCTGCCAGCCAGACCCACGCTCTGGCCTGAGTGGACCCCACTCGACAGCTCACCTGTGTGCTCTCGTCGTGGAAGCCCTCGAGGAAGCTTTCCAGTAGCTCATCGGCATTGTCGATACGCTCAGCATACTCGCCTACAATCCAGATCATGGCAGCCCGGGCCTCGGGCTCATCCAGGGAATCCAGGTTCTCACACAGCGTGGCGATCACGCTCTCATACCTGGGAGACCAGGGCACAGATGGCCGGGAGCAGTGCAGGGGCCAGGGCAACCCCAGGAAGGCCCAGCAGGAGCCCAGAGAGGCAGGCAGCTCCCTCAAGACCCCCAGAGAGTGGTGAGTTAACAGGATGTGAGTTTTAGATGTGACATTTTAGTTCTTATTTTGGCCTAGGGAGCAGAAGAACAGCTCAGGGAAAATTAAATAAGTTCTTTTTTTTTTTTTTTTGGAAATATCGTCTGTGGCAGAGAAGTAAGGAAGAGGTTCCTCCTTCCTCTTCCTCCCCACCCATCTCTGTCCCCAGGAAGAGCTGGATTTTCTTCTCGTGGGAAGGGCGGGGCACGCACTTGTTCGGGTACTTGCGGAAGATGTCCTTGATGACCACGATGGCTTCCTGGACCACGTAGTTGACCTTGGTCTGGATGAGATCAAGCAGTGTGCTCACACAGCGCTCTGCTGATTGCTGCATGGAGACAGGAGGGCAGGAGAGTGGGGATAGGGTCCCTGCCCCTCATTTCCAACAGGACTTCTGATGAGCATGTCTTGGTCAAAGGCTCAAAGTCACTCTGGCCCACTTTCCTTATCGGAGCAGGAGAACATGCTCCTCAGGTAACAGGTGGGAGAACAAGTACAAAATGATAGCCCTGGGTCTCAAGGACAGAGGGAGACAGAACCAGACTGAGAAGGCCAGAGGCAGAGCTTCTGAGAGTGGGGAAAGTCTTTGGGGCTCCTCCAGGCCAAGCCTTTCCAGCTGTTCTCTGGAGTGACTATACTCCAGCCTGACGCCCTCACTTTTACCTTTTTCATAAAATAGGTTCCTGTGACCCAAAACACTTAGAAAGTCTCTGCTTGGGGCCAGCCCTTCTCTCCCTCATTCCAACCTACTGCACTGGTGAGAGAGACTCTTCAGGACTGCCATCACAGGTACCAAGGGCAAATGCCTCAGGGGCCTGGGGGTGACCAGCCGGCCCAGGCCCTCTAGCCACCAGTGGACTGGTTTAAGGAGAGTCTGGCTCACGGGTCAAGGAACCACCCAAAAGGCAGAGAATGGGAGAGGATGAAATGCCGGGACATGGGTATGGAGCGGCCCCAGGGAACTTGGAGGAAAGAGGAACATGGTCAGCTGATTCATGCACGACGCATGCCAAAACATTCACCAGGCAGAGCTCTTGCTGGAGAGCTCCCTGAAGTGAAAGCTAAGTCTACCAGGGCTACCACCTGCTGGTGGCTGTCCCATGGTCTCAGCTAACGCTGCAGGAGAACCCACGATGATGGGTTAATTTAATCTACAGCAGATGCAAGGCCTAAAGGAGATTATAGAGCAAGAAGGAGGCCAACCAAATCTGCACGGCAGGTGCCTCGTGGGCTCTGGGAGTGACCCTCAGGGCTTCCTGGTCACGGCGGCTGGCTGATTCTGCTAGAATTAGATGGTCTCTTGGTTTCGGCTCCCTCCCTCCCTCCCTCCCGCGGCTGAGGCAGAGCCCCAGGGCCTCACCTCCACCTTGATGGCGCAGCGGCCGATGGCTCGCACAGCCTTCCGTACAAAGTCCACATCCACCTCTGTTGCATACTCTTTCAGCTCCGCCAACACCTGGGGCCCAAACAGAGAAGAGGGGGCTTGGGGGAAGGGCTGGTGGGGCAACCTCTTGCAACACGCCTGGGCAGCGCGTATGCACAGACCCCTAGAAGGATGGGGTTTTGCCTTCTGATCGAGATGGAAGGCCCAAGGGGAGGGAGAGAGCTGTCAGGTGTCCACAGTAGGAAGCAGGGAAGGATCAGTTAGTTGGCAGGGCCGGAACAACCTTTGTTTAGTTGATCTAGCTGACACATCCACCTAACTACCACTTTTCAAATGGGTGGATGACAGGTAATAATAGGGAGACAAAATTCTTTAGTAACAAAAACATCAGGTAACATTTGTTGAGTGCTCACAGGCTCCGTGTCCTGTGCTAAGCACTCTTTATGAGGAGGGACCATAACAGTGAGACAGGCAGCTGCCCAGAGACCACAGCTCGCTCCTGCTGAACCTGGCTGACACTAAACCCGTGCCCCCAGCCACCACGTTGCTGACCTGGGCGATGTTGGCTTGGGAGGCTAGGCGGATCATGATGTCTAGCTTCTCCAGCTTCACGTAGATGGGGTCATTGTACTTCACAAAGAAGACCTTCATCTCGTGCTTCAGGATCTCAGGCCTGGTGGTGGGGCAGGGTCGCCCAGAAAGCAAGAAGCAAGGCATAAGCCTGTGGGAAAACACCTCCACATTTGCTGGGACACTTTTCCTGGGGCCTGAGGTGGAGCCTGACATTGTGAAGGCAGAGTCACAGCCAGAGCTGCACACTCCTGAGGGCCCACTGACCTGCCTAAGCAAGACTGTGAGTGACCACTGCGTGTCCAACCACATCACACAAAGGGAAGAGGGAGTGCAAACAAGAGGCAGTTCACATTCGGGAGGTAACAGGCACCAGGGGCAAAGGCTTGGGAATCAGACAGACCTCGGCTCCACTCCCAGCTGGGACCTCAGGCCTCTGTTTTCACACCTATGAAATGGGAATGACACTATGCAGAAAAGAGCCTGCTATCCTTAGAAAGGCCTGAATTCTGGGAGCATTCCCACTGTCCCCTAACTGATAAGGGTGGGTAACTGTGCCTAGACTGTACAATCAAGATGGTCTACACTGAACACCTGCTTTCCTGCTGGGAGTCTGGAATCTTGCTATGTGCCAGGCAGAGAACGTCCATGTGACCATCTCCCAAAAACCCTTGGGCACTGAGTCTCAAATGGGCTTCCCTGAGCAGAAACATGGCACACGTTGCAGCACTTCGCTGCTGGGGGAAGAGTGCTCTGTGTGACCTCTGTGGGAGGGGCGAGCACAGGGTGCCTGTGTATGGATTCTTCTAGACTCTGCCTATGTCTTTTCCCTATGATCTGCCCATGTATCCTTACTATGTTACTATAACAGATTGTAGTCACGAGTACAGCTATATGCTGAATCCATGAGTCCTTGTAGCAAATTTCTGAAGGTGGGGTGGTCTTTGGGGCCCCTGACACAGCTCCTACACAGTAGGGCTATTGTGATAAACATGAAGCATTCAGCACGATGCCTGGCTCAGAAAGGCGCTTGCTACACAGGTGCTACCACTGCAGAGCTCCTTCACGTGTCCCACTGCTCCTGGCCTCCAAGCCACAACTGACACCACCTGCCTCTTTTCCTTGGATGAGGAAACCTCAGAGAGGTTGAGAGGGTTGCATAAGGTCACACAGCTGATGCTAATAAGGAAGTGGGCAAGACAAGTCACCATGCTCCTGTGCCCTTTCCAGAAAAAAGAGGAGGAAGGAGATGGAATGAGGACAGACAGCAGGGAAGGGAGAAGACACGGCAGAGAGGAAGGAGGTACCCTGGCACTCAGTGCTACTACTGTGCCAGCGGCAGGGAGGTCCTGGCAAAGCCAGGAGTCTTTGGTGTGCCCTGTTGGGGAGGCAAGAACCTGAGCTGTGCAGCAGGAAGACGGGATTTCTGCAATCAGGACTTGGTAAAAGCTGCCCGACCACATGTCAGGACTGGACCAAGCAGTGCCTCGGTGACATGGACAACTTCTTATGAGATTTACTGTGTCAAATATAGCACAGGATGCCCTTTCCCCTTGATCTGGATCTTCAGGTCACTACAGCTTACTAAGGCCAGTGACCAAGGGCACTGGTGTGTAAAGCCCTATACTGCAACTTTGAATCCCTAGCCTAATCCCATTGCTTAGGCATTCAGAAAGCTTTCCCATATTTACCTGCTAAATGTCCCTATTCACCTGGTGTCTCTAGGCCCCCAAGAGTATACTATAATGACAAGAAGCATGTGCTCTTCCAAGACAGAATGACTAGAAGAGGTTCCTGTTTTTGCGTATCCCTGCTCCCAGCAACAGGGCCTGCTGTAAAGTATGGATGCTCAATAGTTAGTTGCTGAGTGAGTCATCTGACCATACAGGATGGGACAGAATGGGACAGAACTCAGGAGTCCAATCTCATTCCACAGAGCTGCACGGCTCCCTCACTGCCTTAGAGGAAAGGAGGTGACCATGCCAAAGAAGCCATCCTGCTCTGGGCCCCTCAGAACCAGTGCTGCTCTGCTCTTTACTGCCTGTATTCTCCCCCTCCTCCCAATGAGGCCCTTCCCATAGGAACAGTGGCTTACTACTGCAGTCCCTCTTGTGGGGAGGAAGGAAGGGGCTGCACAACACTCTGGATCTACCCCTCCCCCATGCCCGAGGCTGATGCAAAGTCCAAGGGTTCTTCACCATCCTGGAGTCCTCCAGCCTCAGGGAATTGGACTGGAGCTATGGACTCTGTCCCCAGAAAACATGCACACACAAAAAGAATTTCACACACCATTTCAGGAGGGGTTAGTGGACTTGGCAGCCATTTGCTGTCCATGGTTAAGAACCTCGACTTGAGCCTTTACCTAGCCTGCTACCTGGTTAAGCCAGGGTTTCTCAACCTTGGCACTACTGACATTTTGGGCCAAAGAATTCTTTGTGGTGGGGGCTGTCCTGTGCACGGTAGGAATGTTGAGCAGCATCCCCAGATGCCAGCAGTCCCTCCTCCCCCTAAGTTGTGACAACAAAAAGTATCTATAGACATCGCCAAATGTCCCTGGGGGGCAAAACTGCCCCAGCTGAAAACCAATGGATTAAGCTATTCTTCAACATGTTCAGCCCGGTGACAGGTCAGATTCCCTTTAGCAGTCACTGTTCCCACAGAAAAAACTCCCCTGACGAGGGCACACTGCAGGTGTGTGTGGGAGGCCCGTTACCTTTTCTGCACAATGAGGTTGATGTTACGTAGGGCCACGTACTGCAGCTCAGGCTCAGCCGACAGCAGTGTGACCAGGGGTGGGGCCAGCTTCTTCAGCAGTGTGCCATAGTAGTCCAGGTCCTTAGACAACATCTCCATGAACTTCATCAGCACCTTCACAGCAGACAGCACTACAGCAGAGTTGGCGTGGGACAGCCTAGGGGTGACCCGCTCGCAGATGCTGGGATCCATCCCAATGGGGCAAACAGGAGGGACAAACAAGGGAAAACACCCTGATTTTAGTTATCAAAGTATCATATCTTCTGCAGGAGGAAGTCTAGATCCTGGTTCTGCTGCCTACTAAGTGACCGCAAGCAAGTTACAACTTGTCTGAGCCTCAGTTCCCTCATCTGCAAAATGGGGAGGATACTGCCAGCTTCACAAGGTTGTTGAAGATTAAATGAGATAATCTGTATAAAGCAACCAGCACAAAGTGGCCATCAAAGGAAGGGCAATTAGTCTCTATGTGCCTGGAGCAACAGAGAAAGAAGGAGCGTTAGGAATAGGAGGAAGATATGGAATGTGTGGCTAACTACCTCCATGAACAACTGCCTCCTTTGCCATGAGACCAGAGAAACTGGATGTTGCCCGACTGCCATTACTGAACATTTTGATCAAAAATTTTATATAAGAATCCTGATCAAAAGGGGGAAAATGCAGAACAGAATTTAAAATTCTCATGAACTCCAGACTTTCTGGAGCCAAGGGGGCTGGATGAACCCCTGAAACTACTGCCCTAATAAAATCTTTAAAACTTAAACCAAAACTATCCCCTGAAGCCTTCTTAAAACCAAACAGTATTATAGCTTAATTAATAAAACATGCCTGGCTTGAGCATTATTCTCTTTTAAAAACTATCTATATGGGATCAAAGTGACAAAATCAACTCAAAAGGTTAGATAGGAACCTTAGGGGCAGTGAGTTTATGTTAACGTGGGAGGAACAACTCAGAAAAGAAGGGTGAGAATGGTTGTACAACTTGAAGAATGTAATCAATGTCACTGAATTGTACATGTACAAACAGTTGAATTGGTGTTATGTTTTCCTGTGTATATATATTCTCAGCAACAAA
This sequence comes from Dugong dugon, assembly GCA_030035585.1. Lineage (NCBI taxonomy): Eukaryota > Metazoa > Chordata > Mammalia > Sirenia > Dugongidae > Dugong > Dugong dugon. The sequence continues at coordinate 23,582,756 of CM057476.1, read as the reverse complement.
AAAATAAAATTACAAAAAAAACCTATGGAGCAGTTCTACTCAGTAACACATGGGTCGCCATGGAAAAAAAAAAAAAAAGCACCCAGCACAGTGCCTGGCATGTAGTGAATCCACTCTAAATGCCAACTCCTCCCTCCCCCTACTGCTAGGGTGTTCAAAAGGAGCAGGCTAGCACATTGGTTAAGATCAATAGTCAGTTGAGTCCCAGTTGGTAACCTTGCACAATTCCCTCCACCTCTCTAAGTGGGAATATCCTTCTCTGTAAAATGAGGAATGATGATGGGACCTTCTTCAGAGTGGCTTTAGGGATCATCTAATGCATGGAAAATACCCAGCAGAGCCTCAGGTTGACTCTTCAGTGAGAAGTCAATAAACAGTGGCTTTGATGCTACCAATCTTTAGTTAGCCTGAGGTGACTGGGGTATCCATCAGCTCCAGAAGCCCTGGCTTCTATAAGTGCCCACAGCGAGTAGTAAGCTGACTGCCTGAAACAATATGCATGCTGCTGACAGTATGGCTCTGGAGAGCTGAGAAGCTACAGGCCTCCCTTGAGATGCGTATGAGCGTGACTTGTGCAGAAAGGCCTGGAAAGGACCCACTAGAGGCCCGAAGACCAGCCCGTTGTCAGAGCTTCCTGAGGACCAGGCCACACTGGGCTGGTGAGCCAGGGGCAGCCTGCTCACCTTTGGGCCTCACGGTCGTCCTTGGGTGTGTAGTTGGCCAGGCAGTCCAGGATGAAGATCTGGCCCCACTCGGTGCACTCGTTCAGGGCAGTCAGCAGCTTGTTAATGGATTGCGGGTTCAGGTCGAGCAAGTTGCTACTGGGGTGAGACTCAGCGATCTCTGAGAGAGCAGCCACTGCATTTGCCACCACCTGGGTGAGAGGGGTGGAAGAGGCAGAGGCTAGGGCACTGCTCATAGGCCAGGAGCAGTGGGGCTAATGCTCACCCCACCCCTCATGCTGGTTGGCCAGAAGGCACACATCTTGAAGGGAACATGATCGATGGGCAGGGTCTGGAGCATCCCTGACACCCACTCCTAGCACCCACCCTATAGACTCCTTCGTAAATTAGGACTAAAATAACTAACTGTACCTACCATTTAAGAAAAAGAAGCAGAACAAAAACAAGTGAGATCTAGCTCCACGTGCCAGCAACAGAAAGCATTCCCAACTACCTAACACAGCAGAATTCATCCATCTACCAGCTACAACAGCTCATTTCAGCATTTGTCAAAGCATGCTTCTCAGAAGTAGACGATTTCTGTGAGCCCCTTAGGGCTGCTGGCTGTGGATGGGGGCTGGAGGGCAGAGGGGGTTGCCAGGTGAACCTCTGGGCCCTCAATCCATTTTCACTTGAGTGGCAGTTTTTACTTGTGTTCAGCATTGTTTCCACTTTTCCTCGTGACAAAGTGCTACAACGCCCATCCTTGTCCTGGCCACTCGTGCCCACATGGGATCAGCATGTCTGTAGAACATCAAGTGGGAACGACTGGGTTGAGGGGCTTGTGCATTTCATTTTTAACAAGCCTTGCCAAACTGCCTTCCAAAATGCTGTCAGCACTGTGTGTGAGTACTGGTATGCCCACCCAGCCACATTCCAGGGCCCTGTCTTCCAGGCTATACTACTTTAAGGGTGATTCTTTACAACCCTGCAAGACGTGAGCAAAGGGAAAAGCACCTCCTGTTCAGAGCCGATGGTCTCGGTGAGAAGACAGTGATAATGACCATGACTGGAAGGGGAGAGAGGAGGGCACTAGTCTTGACTGCACACCCACTAAGGGCCAGGCCATGCTGGGCCCTTTACCTTCACAGCTCTAAGCCTCACAGCAATCCTGCCAGTCATGAAGAATGAGATCCATCTTATTGATGGGGAAAAGAGAGCCCTGAAAGGTCATGCAGTGAGTTAGAGATGACGCAGAGAAGGGAATCCATGTCTAGCTCATTCCACTGCAAGGCGCAAGTACAACGAACCCACCTAGGAGGGGTCTGACTTCCAGGAACTGGAGAACCTCCTGGCAGAAGGTCAAGTGAAAGTCTCCCAAAGCAACCCAGGAGGTGGAGGAGGTGGCACGATGGGTGTGCTGGGGGCTTACCATGGGGTTAGAGTCAGAGATGAGGTCTTTTAGGGTGTCCAGGAAGCCCTGGTCCTCCACCAACTGCGCATTAATATCATGAAGCTTGGCCACACACACAGCTGCTGTCTTGCGCACATAGGGATCCTCGTCCTTCAGGCACTTCCGGAGGGGCTCGCACAGGTACTCTGTGATCTTGTCAACGCGGATGCAGCCCATGGTCCGCACAGCCAGGGCTCGGATCAGGGGGTTGGGGTCCTCACAGTCCTGAGGGGAACCAACCATTGGTTGGGGGCAGGATGAACATGTGTGGCTTCAGATTCTCCCTGGCCTGCTCACATTAGGAGCTCTGAGCCCAGCCGGACTGACCAACATCAGACGACTGCTGTGGAATCTCCCATCAACTGCAGCAACGTATGAAAAGTAAATGCCTGTAATGGTCACCTTGCATTTGCCAGACACTGTGCCAGGGGCTTTGCCCATTCTCTCCTTTAATCCTCACTATAGATACACAACACTGGTCCTGCTGTACTGATGAGGAAGCTGATGCTCTAGGAAGGCTGGGATCTTGTCCAAATTCACAGAGCAGAGCCACTGCTCAAATCCACATCCATCCAGCACCACAACCCGCAATCTTCCCACTGGGCCACAGGAGCCCTCACGTTCCCATCTCTGAGCATCGGCAAGGCTGATGGAGCTAGGGTTGGAAAGGTGCACAGAGCCAATGATTCAAGATCCTACCTGCCTCAGTCTGGAGGACAGAAAATGTGGAAAGGAGCAAAGTTTATAAGGGGAACACAAAGAATGCAGGGCAAGGGTCCACTCCCACAGGCGTTAGAGGAGTCATCAGGCTTGGTGTGACCTCACATGGAATGGGGTAAGCATCTAATTTTCTGGAGAGAATGGGGTACACTACTGGAGGAAGAGGCCCTGGGCTTAGCAGGGGGAGACGGTCGAAGGGCCTGGAAGGAAGCCTGAGTGCTTCTACCAAGGGCCACAGCTGCTCCACCGTCAGGAGACAGGGGAAGGTGGAGTAGTGAGCACCCTGTGCCTCCTCCCACCAAATTCCCCCTCACCTTCACAAAGGTGTTGACGGCCATAATGGCCATGTCCGGCTGACTCTTGGCATAGTTCATCAAGTATAGGTACACCAGCTTCTTCAGCTCCAGGTTGTCCGTCTGCATACAGTTCACCACATCGGGGAAGAGGGCACTAAAAGGTCAAAGTGGTGTCAGCGTAGGGCAGGTTGAAGGGAGAGATTTTTCAGGAAGATAATTTTGTACAAGAAGGGAGCAGTGGATAAGAGGGAAGGAGAAAGATAAACAGGAATTCCTAGTAAAAAGGAAGGCATCAGCTATGCTCTGTTACCACAAACACCTATTGATAGAAATGAAACTCCAAAGAGGTGATTCTAAAAACAAATTCCTTTGCTCTTTTCACAGGGTTCAAATACGAGCTCTGGAGCCCAACTGCCCTGGCTCCAGCCCCAGCTCTGCCTCTTGCCAGCTATATGACATTGGGAGAATTCCTTTTTCCCAAGTCTTAGTTTCCTCATTTGTAAGAAGGGTGCCACAAAAACCCACTTTATAGGCCCTTGTGATAATTAAATAAGACAACTTAAGCAATCTGGTCCTGACGTCTGGGAGGTGCTGAGCAAATGAAAACGATTCTTTTCTCCTCCCTGGTACTTCACGTGGCCCACTTATGTTGGGCTGCTGGCTCCAGAGGGTGCATAGGGAAGCAGGGATGGGTCTGTGCTGCTTTCACCACAAGGGCTGGCTCTGTACCCACTCTTCCCAGCACGAGCATGTGTGGAGCACGCACTATAGGCCAGGCTTCATGCATCTACATACTTGAGCTCATTTAACGACCCTGAGAGGCCAGGGGATTAGCCCCATGTTACACAAGAGAACTCTGAGGCTCACAAACATATAACAACCTGCCTAAGGAGCCAGGTCTGACACCAAAGCTTGTGCTCATGACTGTTAGCCTGGGTGGAACCTTTCCCAATATGGCATTCAATGGTCTCAGAGCCAAAGGCCCTGTTGAGATTTGAAATATGGTTAGAGATCTATTTTCTATCTCTGGAAGCACCATCTCTCCTCTTAATTCTTGGGCTTTTATGGGCAGGGACATAGTAACACAGAGACTTAAGAGGTCAAGGTGAATTTCCTGAGCAGGATGGGGGCCACCATGGCCAAGTTCCAGCAGGCAAGAGTATAGCTGAAGCTGAAATTGATGTATCACCTTGAAAGATGGTACACCAGGAAGAAAGGGGAGTAAAGAAGAGAGGAGGAAGAACCACTGAGGAGCCTGACTTGCTCTTTTGTGCCTGTCACATCAGTAAAACAAGCTCATTTGAGATGGAAGAACAAAGATGTTTCCTCTGTGAGGAAGTGACACCAGTGTTCTAGTTAAAGGAGTGTGGCTTTGTCCTAGGAGTAATCTGATCTGGACAGAGGCCCAAGCCTCTTGCCGCTCTGTCTGCAGTAGGTATCTGTGCCTAGCTTTCTCTCCTCTGCTCACCTGGATGTCCCTTGCTGAGGCTGGCAATGGGATAGGGAAATCCATGGACAACTGGGTGGGATCAGTGTAACTGTGCAGGACTCAGATGGGGATGCTGCTCCATGTCCACACACAAGCCCATGAACACGGGGCTGGACACCATGAGGGTACAGAGGGGACGGGATAGGCACCTTGGATCTGAGATTTCAGAAGTGCTGGGCTTCAGTCCTCGTTTTGCCATTAACCATATGACCTTTGGGCAATCATTTTACTCCTTCTTTAGCTTGTTTCTTTAGTAGTAAAAATATCATTACCTACAATATGGGAATCATAAGAAACTACTGAGAAAACATATCTGAAAGTTCTGTAGACTCTCAAACACTGCAAATGTAAGTTGTCATAAAATCCATCCCCTGCCTTTGGGACTTTATGATCCAGTGGGCAGGTAAACACAAGTACTACACATGAGAAGATACAGCAAAACCTGCCAAAGCCAGAACTTGGGTAAGGTGGGAACCAGTGAGAGAAGGAAAACTCAATTATTTTCACTAATAGAGAGCAATAGAAAAGTGATAAAACTGCACCCTGTCAACGATGGAAAATACGTGAGACCTGGAAAGACAAGGAAATCCTGCCGAGCTCCAGCTCTCACAGGTTTCACTGTACTTCCTCATACGGTGCAGTCTAGAATTAGAGCTGGGTGACAGAGACAAGTGCTGCAAGTCCAGACCAGTAAGAGGTACATGTGGGTGGGGTGACAACAACAGCAAACAGGAGAAGGTGGACCTTGAATGGGTTTTAAAAGACAGGGAAATGAGCCGGGTAAACGGCAAAGGGGAAAGGGCGTTCTAGGCAGGGGAAAGCCTGAGCAAAGGTGTGGCAGCGATTCTACACACGATCTGCTCCAGCAATTAGATGCAAACCAGAGGCTGCAAACTGGCAGTGAATTCAACAAAGCCAATCTGCATGTTTTACTTGGACTTCAAGGTGTTTGTCTGCTTGTTTGTTTAATAGTGGCTGGCATTTTAAAATAGAGATTAAAAACGTTAAACTCAGAGTTCCAGTTCTTTTTAAAAACCATTAGACTCGGCCACACTGGATTCACCTTCTTGGCATGCAGCAATCCTCTGGAGTTTCTAACAGGTTTATACCACATCCTCTCCATCGCCTGTTGCCTTGTGACCTGGTCCACTTCACCTGCTCCCATTACTGCCTGACCCCATCAGCATTTGAGCTTGTGACCCCTACGTGAACAAAACCTTCTGTTTGGAAAGGAGGCTCAGGAAGGGAAGTACATGAGGGGAGAAGTGGGTCCCTAGAGACACTCTGAAGGAGAGGAGGTCTGTACTGAACCCAAGTTACCAACCATCCCTGTCAGCTGGCCTACAGCTGCCACCCAGCCCACTCCTGCACACCTGACGTCTTTGCCCACGGTCATTGACGCAATCACTTTTTTCACCGCCTCCTTCTTCTTCTCCTTCTTGTCACTGTTGAGCTCTGCTTTCAGCTCGAAGATCTCCCCTAAGAAAAGGAGGCAGCCATGAGCGATCCATCCTTACCCTGCCAGGGGATAATCGCCACCCCCAACTTCTGAAGAAACTGGAAGGAGGCAAGTAAGACACCCCGTGCTGCCAGTTGAGGGCAGCTCTAGGCCCCTGCTCTCAGGTGGGACAGAGTGTGAAAGGACCAGAACACTGCTAGGAGAAGAATCGTCAAGATGCAAGCTTGGAGGCCATGTCGGATCGGGGAGAGAGGAACTGTAAGAGCTACAAAGGTTCTGCAGGAGACAAAAAGCACGAAGGCAGGTCCTGCTCAGCTAGACTGCTAAAAATGCTAAGATAAAACACAAGTTCTCCTCAGCTCCTCGCCACCGAAGGCCTTCGAGGCTGAGTGTGAATAGAATCTGGGAACTGAAGTTTGAGGAGGGAGGGCAGATTTGATTGATTCTTACATAAAGACTCTTCCTGTTTTCCTAGAACAGCCAATTAAAACCGCTTGCTCAGGGTTTCACTTCCTGAGCCACAGTGATTGCCAGGCTCTGAAGATGGGAATTCAGCTGTCTCACTAGGGCTCTAGCACGTAAAAGACTTTTAAGAACTTGGTGATCTGGAAAAAGCCAATGCGGAAGTAGTGTTATTCAGGGGCCTGCCACTAAGAGGTAGTCAGGACCCCCATAATGGATAAGAGGGCAGACTCTGGAGTCAGGCAGGCCTCCCAGGCTCAAAACAACAGCAGCAACATTTCCTGAGCCCTCCTCGAAGCCAGGCACCACATTAACTTCTTCCCACAGATTTTCTCACTTTATTCTCACAATGCTGCGTTTTCCCCACTATACACACGAGCAAATGGGGGCTTTACAAGATTCAGTAACCTGCTGATTATACCATATAGTGAGTAGGTGGAGGGCCAAGATTCAAAACCAGCTCAGCCAGCCCCAAAGCCAGTATTCTAAATCACTATGCTCTGGCCTGCCCAAGACAACTCATTTTGCTTCTCTGCACCTATTTTCTTGTCTGTACTCTCTGCCTTTACTGAGGTGTTGAATTATCTCATTTGATCCTCACACGTGAAACTCTCAACTTAGTGCCTGGCACTCGGTGGGCCTGCACTGATGGTGGCCGCTATGATGATTCTGTCATCATATCCTCTTCTGCAGCCTGAGAGCCCTGGGCTTCCCTCTTTAGTTACTCGGGGTGGGGATGATGCAGTAACTATCACAGTGCGGGAAGTGCTGAGGAAGTTCTAGGTGAATTTACAGTGAGAAAAGGAGAACACGTAGGTTTTTATCATGACTGAGCAGAACAATGTGAGGTTTACAAAGAACTTGAGACAGAGACAGCAAACAAGGTTAATTAAGATCAATCATTCAGCACAACCAGGGGCAAGGCCACACGGAGGATATTGCTCAATGAAGCCAGCAGTAATCTGTAGACTTTGCAGCTCAAATTCATGGCCCTGCAGGGTTGAAGGGACACACTCCCTTCTTTCTCAAGACACTGAGGAGCCCATGTCTCCCTGCTCTGGGATGCAACAAACCATGATGACCTTGACCCTGGACCCCACGGCAGGGCTGCCTCTGCAAAGCGTTTGGTCAGACAAAGACCCATCAACTGAAGGGTATAGGCCTGAGTCACCTCACCTCCAAGAAAGTTGGTGGGTGAACTTGGGGTCCGCCTGCTTCTGAAATACCTCCTTCCTCTAAGGGCCCCCAAATCCAGTCTGTCACCAATCCTACCTCTCGAATCACTCTCGAGGCATTCAATTCTCTCTACTCCCAGTGCTGCCCCCCTAGTTCAGGCACCATCATCCCCCATCTGAGCTGTGGTACTGGTCTCCCTGCCTCTCTCCAGTTTTACTTACCCAACTATCATTAGTCTGCCTTGGACCTTCCCTCACTTAAAACCATCACTGATGTCAGATTCAACAGAAGAACTTGGGCATCTCTTTCCAGACACCTCCCCCCGACAAAACAAAACAAAAACAAAAACCAAATCCATTGCTATTGATTCTGACTCATAGTGACCTTATAGGGACAGAGTAGAACTGCCACATATGGTTTAATTTTCATGGAAGAAGACTGCCACATCTTTCTCCCACGGAGTGGCTGGTGGGTTCAAACCACTGACCTTTTGGTTAGCAGCCAAGTGCTTAACCACTGTGCAACCAGGATTCCTTCCCCTCAAAATAAACCAAAACCACACCCATTGCCATTGAGCTGATTCCAATTCACAGCAACCCTACAGGACAGGGTAGAACTGCCCCACAGAGTTTCCAAGGATATAAATCTTTATGGAAGCAGATTGCCACATCTTTCTCCCATGGAGTAGCTGGTGGATTTGAACCACCTACCTTTCGGTTAGCAGCCAAGTGCTTTAACCACCATGCCACCAGGGCTCCATCCCCCTAAAATGGACCCCACAAAAACCCTACTGATACCCCAATATACTCAGCACTCAGTTCACCCCCCTGGCCTGGCTCACCAGGCCATACCTGACCTGGTTCCTGCAAACCTCTTCTTTCATTCCTCTCCTCACTCACTCCTGCTCGATGATTTTCCTTTCCCTGAATGTGTCACGAGCATCCTTACCTGCACCACCCTCATGTGGCCAGCTCCCCCAGCCCTCCAACAGCTCCCTGAACTTCCCTCATCACAGCACCCAACACCTAGGTCAGAGACTTCGTCTGTCTTCTCCACTGCATGTGGCAGGTGCTCAGTAGCAACTTGCTGAACAAATACATGAAATGCCCAATGAAGGGCAGGTGTCAGGTCCTGGCTCAGCAGATCTAACAACAGACTCTTGACTTGGTCAGCAGGCACATGTTAATCTCACTTGGAAGGAAGGAGGGAGGAAGGAAGGGCTGGTCAGAAAGATGCTTACAGGGTTGAAGCACATTTGTTAGCCACTACAGTATCTTCCATTTCCCTAAAAACGGAAAAGCCCAAAATACTCAACAACATAAGACTAGCTTAGCAAATTTCAGTTCAGTAACTCAATAGCCTAATGGTAAGTCATCAGAACTGTGGGGAAATGTTTGTGATAATGTCAAATGAAAACCAGGATGTAAATGTTGACTGCAACCACGTCAAACATGTGCTCATAGATTAGGACTAAGCACAAACACACCCCAACTACTGTGGGGCTACTGATAGGATTATCTTTGCTTTCCCTCTCCCAGGAAACAAACACACCATGTTTAACAATTGTAAGCCATGGGGGAAAAGGGAGGGGGGCTTTTTTTCCATACTTAGAGCTAATGCTCTTCCTCCCTTCTTGAGTTCTAATAAGAGTGGTCAATTTCTAACACCACCAACAGCTAAATTTTTTCTGATCTACAAGGTAAAGAAGGTCTGGGGAATTCCCACCACCCACTTCCATGCTGTGCCTCTACCCCTCACCACCCTCCCTTGCCTCCATAGTGGACAGGCAGAAGGAGCAGGCAGGAAACAAGTTGGCCAAGGCCCCTCAGAGAAACAAACAGTACCTTTCTTGGTGGTGGTGAAATATTTTGAGTCAGTCATTTTGGTCCCTTATCGGTGGCCAGACTCTGCAAGACAGAGAAGAGGTGACTTTCAGTTATGTTCCATTCCATTTTCAATTACAGCACAGAGGAGGAAGAGAAGAGAAGGATCCCAACACACATGGGGTATGGGGAGATAGCTTATCCCTCTGTTAGACAAATCATCTGTTAGATAATGGTTGGTCAGATTCTGAAGGGCAATTTTGACAGGTCTACCCAATTTTCAAATGTGCATCTCCTTTCACTCAGAGATTCTACTTCTAAGAATCTCTCTCACAGAAATATCTGCACAAGGATATCTGTATGAGGATTTACTGCAGCTCTGTCCCTACCAATGTCCAACTGGAAATAAATGTCCATCAACAGAGGAATGGGTAAATGCTCTGGGAGAGTCCACAGACATGAAAAGGCACTTAACAAATATAATTATAGCAGCTCCTTCATGGAGCTCACTCTGTGCCAGGCACTGTTCTAAGTGCTTCACACGTTAATAATGCATTAAAGCCTCATCACAGCCTCATAGAAGTGCTATTAAAATCAAACCAAACCCACTGCTGTCGAGTTGATTCCGACTCATAGCAACCCTATAGGACAGGGTAGAACTTCCCCACAGAGTTTCCAAGGATATAAATCTTTATGGAAGTAGACTGCCACATCTTTCTCTTGCAGAGAAGCTGGTGGGTTCAAAACCGCTGACTTTTTGGTTAGTAGATGACTGCTTAACCACTGCGCCACCAGGGATCCCTATATAGTCAAATGAGTTTGGAAAACACCAAGTTTAAAAAGCTAGGTAGCAAAGGAACATCCAGAATGGAAAAAATGAGAATTTTCATGCATTGTGAAGAATGTAACCACTGTCAGTGAACAACGTGCAGAAATCGTTGAACGGGAACCTAATCTGCTGTGTAAACCTTCACTAAAAAAACACAATAAAATATTAAAAAAAAAAAAAAAAAAAAAAAAAAAAAGCCACGTAGGTTTCTTCTCTCCACCACTTGCCGAGTTTCTATTAGTGACATGCACTGTTCATCTCTAGAGAGGACCAGAAAGTACACCCTGCAGACTCTAAAGCGTTTCCCAAACCTACCTGACCAGCTTTCTCACAACATCCCTCAGGGCGTCTGCCAGTGCAGAATTCACAGTGTGAAGTGCTGTTCTAAGGCAACCGGACAAAGAGTGTACCAAGGCTCACTCGTTCATTCAACGAGCACCTACCGTGTGTCTCAACAGATCCCTAGGTGGCGCAAACAGTTTGCATTGGACTGCTAACCTAAAGGTTGGCAGTTTGAATCCACCCAGTGGTATTGCAGAAGAAAGGCCTGGGGATCTGCTTCTGTAAAGATTGCAGCCAAGAAAATCCTATGCAGCACAGTTCTACTCTATAACACATGGGGTCGCCACAAGTCAGAATCAACTCAGTGGCAACAGGTTTCTTTTTGGATGTGCCGCAATAGTTCCTCCGTGTCAACAGATGGCAGATAAAAGATGCCACGTGCGAGCCACGCACCCTGGACACACGGCAGAGGCTCCTGGCACTGTTCTAACAGTTATTAAGACGCTATCATTTTCGGTGTCCCTATTAAAGTCAGGAGATTTATAGACATTATCTCATTTAATCCATAATCTTTAATCCTACGAATGAGGTAACTGCTTTTAACTCTGTTTTATAGACGAGGCAACTGAGGCTCAGGGATGTTAAGTAACTTGCCCAAGGTCACAAGGCTTATGGTGGCTGGGCTACCATCTTGGGTCTATCTGAGCTCAGAGCCTGCGCTCTGTGGACAAATGAATCCTGCTTCTGCCATCTGACAGGGGAGGAAAGAACCCTGACAGTGGCTAAGAACTCAGCTCAAAAACCTCACAACCTTCCAGAAGCTTCACATGTTACAGAAAACCACAGAATCCCAAAACGAGAAATTTGAATGAAGAAAACTCATTCCACTTTGTCCCTTCTACTGCCTCTATGGAACGGACTCAAACATAACTCATCAGCATGTTCTTTCAATTCCATACTGCATGGTGGTGACATGAGGTTACTGGTGCAATGGATGGAAGGGCTCATTTCAAAGGTGTCTGGAAATGAAGCCGGCAAAGCGCCTCTCCAGCCCAACTGTATTTTTCCAGCTTAAGCTTGCAGTTACAGCAAGATGCCATTGAGATGGTCCCAAGCTAAGAGATGCCCACAGATTCTGTTCCAGTAATCAGCGGGAAATGAATATATACAGACTCTGAGTTGCCTTAAATCCTCTGTGGATCCAGTTAGAATAGAGGATTCACTGACAGAACAGTATAAAGAAAGACACAATTCTACTCTCCTAGTGCTTTGCAAAGTTGAAAACGGACAACGGCACTTTTCTATGCGAGCTTTGAGAAAGAGCAGAAGAGAAGCTGTGTCTGATTGAGCCCCCAGGTGGGGAATTCTGCCTTGACAGTCCTCACAGTGTGAGTCAGGGATGTGTTCACAAAGTGAAGGTCTGCACTGGCCTGGTTCACAGCTCCACTTCCCCTTCCCCTTCATGCCTGGCCCAGGGCTTGGCACATGGCTAGCGCTCAATTAACAGTTGTTGAAAGAAATGAAAAAGGGCCACTGAAAATCCGGGAAGCCTCCACCTGACTTTGGACAGCTCTGTTATATAACTATTTAGCATTTGTTTCCAACACGAATTTACTTAAAATTAAAAAAAAAAAAAAAAAATTTAAGACACAAAGTCATTTTCTCAGTGAAACCTCATCAACTTTTTCTTTTTGGAGCTCTAAGAACGAACAGGTAAGACAATGGGATTTCTGCCAACCAATAAGCGGCATATAGTTTCAGAAGTCACAGACATGGGAGCATAACAGGTGGATGTACCCAAAATATAAAAGTATCCTCTTTCTCAAAGTTAAGAGTCTAGTCTCAACAGAGGGATCACTGGAGGTAAACGGGGCTAAAAATCACAGGCCTCAAAGAGTTATAGAAATTAACATATAAGCCCCTCCAATGTTAAATCTAGAAGGAAGTAAAAACAAATAAAACAATAACTTAGGTGTCTAACCTCAGAGCTACCCAGAAATTCTTTCATAAGTGAGGCCAAGACACAGCTAAGCTGCTACCTCCCACAGGGGAAGCTGCTGTCCAGGGGCTTTCCCCTTATCTGTAGGCACACAACACAACCAATGGGGGCCCTAAATTCCCAGGATACACCTGCAGGTGACAGATCCACGCTGTATACAGCTGACCAGGAGGAGAGGGGGAGCTTCCTTTTGGGAGGACTTTAAAAAGCAACAGAGCTGCAGGGTGGGCTGCTGATATTCTTATAGCACTGAACTTCTGAAGACACTCTTCCTTTCACAGGCACGAAGAAGCAATTGATTCACAAACTTAAACCACCACCCAGTGCACTGGCACTGGCTGCTGCTTTTTCTGCAGTATCTATTTTGCATATCCCTCTGCAGAGGGCCGGAGGAGACTGATGATGCAGAAATCATATTTGGCCGAATTTTTATGTACAGAAAATTAAAAGAGGAGAAAGGGGAATTGGGGAGAGACGAATCGTTTTGGAAAGTTGTCGTTGCAGAGCACAGATTTAAAACAAACTCATGTGCAAGGCTTGCTCCTTCACTGTGAAAGACCACCTACGCCTGGCTGATCTGCTGAGGGTGCTATCTCCTTGTGTCCTTTCTCTGTTCCAAGTCTTCTCATGCTGGTACGAGGTCTTACAATTGCCTCTCGGATGGCAGTGCAAGGGAGCTTTTCCATTCTCTGCGGGAATGGAAAAAATCCCTACAGTTCAGCCTGAGAGGAGTGCAGACTTGCAGATGCTACAGGAAAGACGAGTGCCTTTCTTGGCAGGCTGAGCTGTCCCCACACACTGCATCCCCACTCCATGGAGCCCAGAGGGGTTAAGACCCTGTTCTCTGACTAATCTGGTCAAGTACATGAGCCACATTTGAAAGCAGGCAGCCAATTTATGCCAGAAAAAGCTTAGGGTTTGGATTCCATCTTTGGAAGTGTCAGAGTCCATAAAAAGCAGTAATTAGAGGGAATTTTGTTGCAAGAGACTAGAGCAGGGCCTGGAAACTGCTCTGGCTAGTGTGATGAATCTAAGGAGACAATGTTCCGGGCTGGGATCCCTCTCAATTTCAGCATTTACAGTCCAAGGAATACCTCAGGGGATGGCATAATCAAAATATTAAAGGAACGGTATACCTGGAACTACTGGCTTTGCCTTTCAGGAGCCAATGCTGCTGAACCCCCCTAAAGTCTACTCCCTCATACCCACACTTGGAAGATTATGACTGATGCCACAATCCTAGGAGCCATCTTTTGGTTGACATGCCTGCTTCCCCTACCACTGCGCTTAAAGACAAGGAACTGAGTAACAAAGCCTAAAATAGAATGGTTGTCTCTTACGTTTTCTAGAATTATAAAAAGTCCTTGGTAAGAATCACTGATAGACTGGTCAGGGACAAAGATGTAATGTGATCTACGAGTGGGAAAATGAGGTCCCAGGAAAGAAAGAGAAAGGAGAAAAAGAAACTCATTAAAAATATTCCCAGCTAGGAAGTCAGCACAATTGCACTAAACCAAAAGCTAAGAAGTTTCCTGACTAACAACCAAACACTTCGAGGGACAGAGTAGCAGGGGCAGGGGTCTGGAGACCATGCTTTCAGGGGACATCTAGGTCAACGGGCATAAAAAAGTTTATTAAAAAAATGTCCTGCATCCCACTTTGGTGAGTGGCATCTGGGGTCTTAAAAGCTAGCAAGCGGCCATCTAAGATGCATCAATCGATCCCAACCGACCTAGAGTAAAGGAGAATGAAGAACACCAAAGACACAAGGAAAATATTAGCCCAAGAGACAGAAAGGGCCACATAAACCAGAGATTCCATCAGCCTGAGACCAGAAGAACTAGATGGTGCCCGGCTACCACCAATGACTGCCCTGACAGGGAACACAAAAGAAAGTCCCTGATGGAGCAGGAGAAAAGTGGGGTACAGAACTCAAATTCTAGTAAAAAGACCAGACTTAATGGTTTGACTGATACTGGAGGGACCCTGGAAGACATGGCCCCCAGACTCTCTGTTAGCCCAGAACTGAAACCATTCCTAAGGCCAACTCTTCAGACAAAGATTAGACTGGACTATGAGACATAAAATGATACTCGTGAGGAGTGTGCTTCTTGGCTCCAGTAGATACATGGGACTAGATGGGCAGCTCCTGTCTGGAGGTGAGATGAGAAGGCAGAGAGGGTCAGGAACTGGTTGAATGGACACAGGATATCTCGGGTGGAAAGGAGGCATGTGCTGTCACAGTATAGGAAGAGCAACTAGGGTCACATAACAATGTGTGTATAAATTTTTGTATGAGAAACTTAAAAAAAAAAAAAAAAAAATTCCCAGCTACAGCCTGGATTTTAGGGTGAGCACTAGAGTTAGGGTTAGGTTTCAGGGGGGAAGAAAAAGGATTCAACTCTTCAAATTTTTTCGGTCTTCACATTTCTAAATATAATTTCATGAACAAGAGATACAGAATATGAGTTAATAAAATTAATTTAAATCTATAAAAATACATTAAGAAAATAGGTATTACACGTATTTTAATTTTTCTCTAAGGTCTCAACATTGATTATAATAATAATACAGAGAAACTTGTGAGAGCCAGAACTCGACAGGGCTGTCTTGCTTTTCCAGGTCGCGCAAGTTTTCCACCTTTGACAGGGTACGATCTTACCACTTTTCTACCCCTCTTAGTGGAAAATATTTGAGTTTTCCTTCTCTGACAGGTTTCCACTTTACAAGTTCTGGCTTTCACAGGTTTTACTATAATAATAACAACTGCTCTTTCAGAAAAGAGTACTGAACTGGGGTTACAGCTTACTTCATCTCTATAACCCAATTTTCCCTCTTTAAAATGGGTGTGAGCACAACCCACTGCTCTACTTACTTCACATACTTCTTCTGAGGTAGACAGCAGCAATGTGAGTGTGAAAGTACCTGATACGTATAAATGTAAACACTGTAAATATCCACTTAAACGAAGTTCTAGAATTAATAGAAGAGGCAAAACTAATGTATGGTGATAGAAGTCAGATGAGTGACTGCTGCTGGGCAAGGGGAATGGACTGGAAGGGGCCAAGAGAACTCTCTGGGATTGATCTGTATCTTGACGCCGACACTGATCAACTGCACACTTTAAGAGCTGAGCATTTCACTTGATGCAAATTATACAAACATTAAGCATTTTTAAAAATAAAGAAATAAAACCCAGGGCTAAAGATGAAAAGTAGGAGAATGCAACATTTTATAATCTAGAGGAAATAAAGTCTTTCTGAGTGTGATATAAAATCTTTAAGTCGTACATGATCCATGAATTCAATTACATAAAAGTCAAATTTTCCTGTGTGGCCAAAAATATAATAAAACTCCAATGACATGATAAGCACAAAAATTTTACATCACATCACTGACAAAAGTTTATTTTCCTTAATACATAAGAAGTGCCTACTAATAGAAAAATCGTAAAAGATGTGGACAGTTTACAGATAATGAACTATGATGGCTCTTAAACATACCAAAAACTTACTTATAATCAGAGAAATATAAATCAAAAGTATAATGAAATATCATTTATAACCTACTGTACTCGTACTGGGAAACCCTAGCGGCATAGGGGCTGCTAACTAAAAAGTCAGCAGTTCAAATCCACCAGCCGCTCCTTGGAAACCTATGGGACAGTTCTACTCTGTCCTATAGGGTTGCTGAGTCGGAATCAACTCAGTGGCAACAGGTCTGGTTTGGTTTGGTTACTGGTATTTGTCCCTGGGGCAGAGGCCTCCTCAACCTTCAACTCAGTCATATCTTGGACTTTTCCACGGCCCTCCTTCCACCTCCAATTTGGGATTTGCCAGCTAATGCTGTAAACCCAGTGACTGGCACTGTGCCTGGCACGTTCTAGGAGCTCAGCAAATGTTTGCTGGCAAAATGGATGAAAAGACTGGTTCCCAGAGAAGCTACAAAACCAAGGACCCATAACATATCAAGACAAGAGGACTCCCTAATGAGTGCCACAGACAGTAATGCCTGGACAGACCAGGAACAATATAAGGCTTTGTGGGGAATTTCAACAAATACGGCAAGGCTGATCCAATGCCAGGATGGCTGCCAGGTAAACTGGTTTTGCTACCAACAACTGTGTGACCCCAGGCAAATCCCTCCCCGCCTCATCTCTGGACCTTACTGTCTCCAATTGTCAAAAAAGAGAATTCAACCAGATCAGTGGTCTTTCAAGCTCCCCTCCCTCCCTTTTCAACTGTTTAGAATAGATAAAAGCGGAAGTGCTCCAGGTGAAGTAAGGGTGGAGGGCCTAGAGTATCGCTCATTCCACTATGCCAGCTTCTCCCCACTCCAACCCCAGAGAACAACCCATCAGACACTCATGGTTCCATGAAACAAAATGAAAACCAGTCTAAATGACAGATAAAGTCCTTCCTATATCTCATGCTCTGTGATTCTGAGCTAGAGGAGGAACCCATTTCCCCACCCATGGGTGTTCCGGGTGTCAAACCAGAAAAAGTGAAGCATGACATCCTAAGAGCATGGAATAAGACGTTTCCAAGTGGACAAAAGAGAGAACAAATTCGGAACGCAGCTAGGTCCAACAAACCTTATTAGGTCTTCAGTAGGAAGGGAAACAATACCAAGTCAAGCAGGAAAGTGTTTTAATTGCCCAAATGGCCAGCCAACAGCCATGGAGAGGACTTTCCTAGTCTCAGGGAAACGATTCATGCCAGGAAGTCCACACTCTGCAATCAGATGAGAAAAGCGAGGCTGATGGCACTAGCACAGTGCACTGTGCACCATCAGTACTCAGTAAATCAACGCAGCAAATGGTGTTGTGAGCTTAACCAGACAAGAAAGGGAAAAGGTCCTCACAGGTAAGTACTAAAGTTCACTTTATAGACACGGAAAACAGGTAATACTAACATGAAGATTAAAAGGTGAGTCAGCATTAGAGAAACCAGATTTCAGTCTTTCCTCTGAGACAACGTGGTCACCAACCTCAGACAGACAGGCTCTTTCAAGTCACTTCAATAAATATGAGAAAATAAGCTGTGCTCTTCTTCAGGCTTGGCATGAAATTCAAAACAAAGGTGGTAGTAGTAGTGGTAATGGCAAACAGATGTGTGCTATGGACCAGGTACTATGTAAACCAAAAACCAGTTGCTGTTGAGTCGATTCCAACTCATGGCAACCCCATGTGTAGAACTGTGTTACATGGAGTTTTCAATGGCTAAGTTTTTGGAAGTAGATTGCCCAGGCCTTTTTTCCAACTATGTAGAGAGCTTTAAATTCAATCCTCACAATAATCTGTGAAGGTATTAATAAAATCAGAAGTTACAGATGAGGAAATTGAAGCCCAGAGAGGTAAAGGCATTCATCTGGAGTCACACAGCTACAAAATGGTAGCACTGACGCTCTTCACCCCTAACTCACAATGATGCTGCACACATCTCGCTCTGTCCAGCATGGCAACTCCTCATCTCTGAGTGAAGTCCTTGCAGAAACACACACTCTTGACTAAAACGTTTGTGAAACAAGTTGCCACATAACCCAGCAGAGTCCCTCAGATGTTGAATTACAGGTTATTTCAGGGCCAGCCCTTCCAGTCTGTCAGTCTGGCCAGTGGTTTGTCGCTTTTGTTTTGATTCCTTCAAAGCACCAACTTTTGGTTTTGTTGATTCTTTCTATTGTTTTTCTGTTCTCTATTTCATTTATTTCTGCTCTGATCTTTACTATTTCCTTTCTTCCAGTGGTTGTGGGCTTTTTCGCTGTTCTTTTTCTATTTGTTTGAGTTCTGTAGTTTATGTTTTGATTTTGTCCCTTTCTTCTTTTTTAATATGTGCATCTATTGCTATAAACTGTCCTCTGAGGACTGCCTTTGCTGTGTCCCAAAGGTTTTGGTATGATGTGTTTTCATTCTCATTTGATTCTAGGAATTTTTTTGATTCCATCTCTGATTTCTTCTATTACCCAGTGAGGTGTAATCAGGGTATTATTCAGTTTCCATGTAATTCATTTTTTTTTCCTTGCTCTTTCTATTGTTAATTTCTACCTTGATGGCATTGTGGTCAGAGAAGATACTTTGAATTATCTCAACGTTTTGGATCTTGTTGAGGATTGCTCTGTGGCTTAAGCTGTGGTCTATTCTGGAGAACGTTCCATGTGCACTGGAAAAGAATGTGCACTTTGCAGCGGTTGGATGGAGTGTTCTATATATGTCTATGAGGTCAAGTTGGCTGATTATGCCATTTAGGTCTGCTGTATCTTTGCTGAGGTTCTTCTTAGTTGTTCTGTCGTTTACTGAGAGTGGTGTGTTGGAGTCTCCTACTATTATTGTGGAACTGTCAATTTCTCTTTTCAGTGTTGTTAGAGTTTGTTTTATGTATTTTGGAGCCCTGTCGTTGGGTGCGTAGATGTTTATTATGGTTATGTCTTCATGATGGATCCTCCCCTTAATCATTATATAGTGTCCTTCTTTGTCTTTTATGGTAGATTTCATTTTAAAGTCTATTTCATCTGAGATTAGAATTGCCACTCCTGCTCTTTTTTGCTAGTTGTTAGCTTGATATATTTTTTTCCAACCTTTGACTTTTAATAAATTCACATCTTTGTTTCTAAGGTGTGTCTCTTATAGACAACATATTGATGGATCCTGTTTTCTTATCCATTCTGTCACTCTCCGTCTCTTTATGGGTGCTTTGAGTCCATTTACATTCAGTGTAATTATTGATAGATGTGGGTTTGTTGTTGTCATTTTGTAGTGCTTTTTTTGTGGTGCTGACGTTTTCTTTGTTCTTACTCTCTTGTGCTGAGTTACTTTTGTTTGTGGATTTTTTTTTTCATTTCTTTTGTTTTTCTAGGTTTTGTTTCTGCTGAGACTTTATGCTTTTCCGCTTTTTTTTTTAATGAGTATGTTTGTTAACTTTCTTTGTGGTTACGATAAATTTTACCCTTATCTTTCTAAGTTTGAAGCAGTCTACCATTACTTGGTATCGCCTTGCCTTCCTCTCCATTAGAAGATTCTATACCTATGCCGTTTATTCCCTCTTTTATTGTTTTGATGTTGTTGTCATTTACTGATTAACTGCTCTGATGCCCTGTTGTATTTCTTTTGGTTTTGGATAGTCCTCGAGAGTTCATTTCCTAGATTGGTATCTGGTTGGTACGGTCCTGCGTCCTAGGTTCTGCCTGTGAGCTGAAGCTGTTTGTCCTCAGATCGAAGAACTCGCTTTAATAATTCTTGTAAGTTTGGTTTGCCTTTTACATATTCCCTGAATTTCTGTTTATCTGGAAATGACCTAATTTCACCATCAAATTCGAACTAGAGTTTTGCAGGATATATTATTCTTGGCTGGCAATTTTGTTCTTTCAAGATTTTATATTTGTCATCCCATCCATTGCCTTCTTGCCTGCATGGTTTCTGCCGAATAATCTGAGCTTAGTCTTGTTTCTCCTCTGTATGTGACTTCTAGTTTTTCACGAGCTGCTCTCAGGATTCTTTGTTTGTCTTTGGTTTTGGCGAGTGTGAATATGATATGCCTTGGTGATTTTCTTTTGGGGTCTGTTCTATATGGGGTTTGTTGAGCTTCTTGGATGGCCAGCTTTTCATCTTTCATGATATTGGGGAAGTTTTCTGTCAGCAGTTCCTCAGTGATCCTCTCTGTGTTTTCTGTTTTCTCCCCGTTCTGGAATTCCAATCACTCGCAGATTTTTGCTTTTGATTGTGTCCCACATAACTCTCAGGGTCTCTTCATTTTCCTTTGTTCTTTTTTCTGAGTTTTCCTGAAACAGAGTTGTATCCAAGTGTTTGTCTTCAATTCCACTGATCCTGTCTTCCACCGTTTCATACCTGCTTCTCCCCTTCTATAACATCGTCCATTTCTAAAATCTTGTTGTTTATGTTTTGGATTTCTAATTGTTGTCTTTGTATAATTTCTAGTTGTGAATTTATTTTGGCATTTTGTTCTTGCATTATTTTCCTGAATTCTTCCAATTTTTTGTCCGTGTTTTCCATGAATTTGTCTATTTTTTCCTCATGTTTGTCAGCTTTTTGTCTCAGTTCTTGGAGAATTCTGAGTATTAGACATTTGAATTCCCTACCAGGTAGTTCTAGTGCATTTTCTTCCAGAGGAGAGTCATCTGGTGTTTTATTTTGGACGCCTACTGGAACCATCCTGTCCTGTTTTTGTAAATGTTTTGTTATTGTCTGCTGTCTTCGGGGCATTCAGTAGTTATTTTTCTCGTTTATTGATTGTAGATTTGTTTGTTTCGTCGCTTTCTTTAAAAAAAAATTTGACTATGTCTGAGCAGGCAGACTGTGTGTTCTTTGTTGTTTGCTCGTCTTTGGGCACAATACTTTTCACCTCCTTCTTCAACTGGTAGGGTCAGTCACTCAGATATGGTACGGCAGGGCAGGTCTAGCTGAAGAGGAGTAACTGGGACAGGTTGTTTGTGGCACTTACTACAGCCACCAGACCTGGTCGGTAATCAGTGCAGGGCAGGTTCCAGTAGGCTGAGCCTGTGCTGCTTGGTGGTGTGATGTCAAGTGCACAGTGCAGGTAGGCAGGATGCAGCGGGGAGATTGTTATGTGTGGAGCTAAGATAGATATGGGAGAGAGGAGAGAGGAACAGGAGCCAAAAACATACAAACAAACAAAAAAGAATGCTAGGGGAGCTTGCCGTTGGAGTGGAGAGATGAGAGACTATGAAATGGAGAAAAACAGAAAGGGGAGGAGGAAGAAAAGAATGAATAAATAAGAATCAGAAAGGTTAAAGAACTGCTAAGTTCCCAGGGATCCCACCAGTGCAGCTTTGAGGTCTGGGGAAGTCGCTCTCAGGTGTTGCAGTACAGCCTGGCTAGAAGGCATAGAGGTATACAACGCCAGGTATTCAGGGAACAGAAAGAGAAGGAAGATATAGAGAGACAAGAAACTGAGCAATGAAGAAAGACAAAAAGGGAGAAAGAGGAAAAAGAAAACAAAACAAATTGGAAAAAAAAAAAAGAAAGGCCCCCAAAGAAACAAAAACAAACAAACAAACAAACAAAAAACCAACGTAAAAAGAAATGCCCTCAGGGATCCCTCTGCACGTCTGTGGAAGCCGAAGGGGCGTCTCCCTGTCACATAGCTCAGCCTGGCCAGAAAGGGCTCACAACTCAAGAGAAGGAAAAGAAAACAAACAAACAATTCAAAACAAACAAACGAACAAAAGCCCCAGAATCCCACCAGCACGGTAGCCCAAACCGGGAAGCAGCTCCACACTCCAACGGAGCTCCGCAGCCCCTCAGGAAGAAGCAAAGATGGTGCACGGAGCCAGGTACTTGAGCGAAGGGAGGGGGAAGTGGCGAGAGGCAAGTAAGAAGTCAAAAGAAGCAGAAAAAGAAAAGCAACACTAGCAGCCAACAAATGGCACTCAGAGAGCCAGCTAGTGCAGGCTGGTGTTTCTGGACAAGAGACTGTGTCCGTGGGAAGCAGAGGGGGCCGAGTGTGGGTGAAGAAGGGTAGAGAGTGGGAAAGCGTATATCACAAATTACTGGAGCTCTGCAGCTCCTCAGGAAGAAGCAAAGATGGCGCATGGAGCGAGGTACTTGAGCTAAAGGAGGGGGAGGTGGGGAGAGGCAAGGAAGAAATAAAAAGAAGCGGAAAAAAAGCAACACCAGCAGCCAACAAATGGCACTCAAACAGCCACCCGTTCGGGTGTGTGGAATCCAAGCAGCCACTGTTTCCCGGTCAAGAGACTGTGGCCGCGGGAAACAGAGAAGGCCGAGTCAGGGTGAAGAAGGGTGGGGGGGTGGGAAAGCACGTATCACCAATTACTGGTTGTTTTGTCTCCCGCTGGCAGCTCCATGAGGCTGCTTTCTCGTACCCTGTTTGCTGGTCTCCGATAGGAGTCCGAAATGGCAGATCCGCGCTGCAGTAGCTGGTAGGGGACCTCTGCATGAATCTCTCCTCGCTCTCCGTTCTCCGTCAGTTTTCTCACTCCATTTGGTGCTTGGCTGAGTTCTTTATCTCTTCATTTGATGTTTTAGGGTTTCAGGATTGTTGTATTCTCTGTTCGGCTTAGTTTTTCGGATCTTTGCTGTGGAGGGACGGCGTCGTGCTTCTGCCTAGAGCGCCATTTTGCCCTGGTCCTAAGCCCTTCCAGTTTGGATAACAGGAATGTCAAGTTTGGTAAAGGCCTAGTGAAAGCCTGTCTGGATCAACGTGTTGAATTATGGGCCTCCTGAGATTTGCATGAACATTGATTTGTCAAAATTAATCTGAAGCCCACCAGCAGTTAAAGTCCTCAAAATGAAAAGGAACTAAAGGTAGACAAATGCTGTATGTGAATGTTCTGATACCACCACTGAGTCTCTAGAACCTATTTCTAGAATCAGATGCTGGCTCCCAACTAATCTACAAGCGGTAGTATGTGGAAAGATCTGCTGCCAAGAAGAGAAAAGTTCCTCTGGACTTGAAAACAAAAATGATTAAGGGCTGCTTCTGAGCAATACTTTAATTAATCAAGAGCAGAAAGAGGCCAAAGACTACGGAACAAGCATTCTAAGGACTCTATTCACGAAAAATCTTCAGATTCTACAATGAAAAAACTAGTTATTAGTCAAATGTTGTGTGCCATCGAGTCGATTCTGACTCATAGTGAACTATAAAACACAGCAGAACTGCCCCTTGGGTCTCCTAGGCTGTAATCTTTACAGGGGGACCTGGTGGTGCAGTGGTTAAGAGCTATGGCTGCTAACCAAAAGGTCAGCAGTTCGAATCCACCAGCCGCTGCTTGGAAACCCTATGGGGCAGTTGCTATGATGGTTGCTATGAGTTGGAACAGATTCGATGGCAATCTTTACGGGAGCAGACTGCCAGGTCTTTTCTCCCATGGAGGGGCTGGTGGGTTTGAAATGCCAACCTTTTGGTTAGCAGCCGAGCTAGTGCTTAACCATTGCGCTACCAAGGCTCCTTGCATTAGTCAAATGCCAAGAACTAATTCCTGCCTGCAGAGAATGGAGTATGTATCGCACCCCCACACCAACTGACTGTCTTGTAATGCCTCAGAGCCTTCAGAGAGATTTCTGAATACAGAGCTTTGCTACTAATCATAGCCAAGTCATACTCCTTGCGACCTCACTTTTCCCACCTATACAATGGGAACACTTCGGAAGAGCTATCAAGTTTTGTAGCATCCATTCAGCATGTATAACGATGTGGGGCACCATCTTTTCATGCCTGGGACTGTGCCCACATCGGTGCAGGCACAGGGTCAACAAAGGACAGTCTTTTCCCGCTAGGGTCTTACAGATTCTGAGGCCTGGTAAAGGACTGCAGAGGGATAGCAGAGTGATCGTACCCTCCAGATAACTGCCACCAAAGTTCAGAGGAGGAGTGTTCCGAGACAGGTGGAGCATCCAGGGAAGACCTCCTGGAGGAGGGGGGCTTGGCAGGACATGAAATGATGGGTCAGATTTAGAAGGAAGGGGCAGAGGGTGAGGCAGAGAAGACCCACACGATGCCAGTACAAGCAAGGGAGCAAATGGAGAACAAACTACCGCCCCCACTGAAGAAGGCTGGCTGGGGAGAGGCTCTGGGCTAAGTGATTTACAGCCCCTGTCTCATTAAACTCTCAAGGTAACCCATTTAAAAATGGGGAATTAGACACGGACAGAGGAGTGACTTACTCAAGGCTAAAACAAGTACGAGTGTGCAGGAGTCTGTGAGACCACCTGCCTGGCTGAAGGCAAGGGCTTGGAAGGGAAAGAAGCAGAGAAGCAGATGAGGTTGGGAAAGGAAGGATGAGATTCAAGGATGGTCCTGGTGCCAGGGTGTGTTAGGACCCTCCTGGCAGAAGACGCAGTGATCATGTCAAATGGCAAGTATCATGCTGACACTGCTGATCACTCCCTCCTCCTTGAGAGACTTTCTTCACTTGTATCCAGGATGCTCCGCTCTTCTGGTTCTCCTCCTACCCCACTCTCCACCCCTTATGTCTCCTTTGCTGGTTCCTCTTCTCAATCTACTCTTCACACTGGAGAGGAGTCCTGGTACCTCTTCCCTTCTCCACTGCACTCACACCTTTGCTGATCTCAGCCGGTGCCATGGCGTTACGTATCATCTACATGCTGACAACTCACACTGCATCCCTAGACCCAGCCTCTTCCCTGGACTGCCAGCTCATACATTCAAACTACCTAATCGACATTTCCACTTGAATGTCTAAGACTAACAGACAGCACAAATGTAACATGATAAAAACTGTCCTCCTACCCCTCGCCCTCCCCCTCCCCTGGCTCGTCATCTAGTTACTGCCAACACTGTCTTTCCAGGTTCTCAGGCCAAAACCTCAGAGACACCCTTGACAAAAGACTGTCTCTGATAGCCCGTATCAAATCTACCAGCAAATCCTACTGGGTCTACCTTTAAAATGAATACAGAATCCATGAAGCAGTTTCTCACCAGCTCCATCACTATCAGTTGGTCCAGGCCACTATCACCTATTGCTGAGATTACTACGAGAGCCTCCCCTACTTCCACACTGCTCCAGACAACCCATTCTCAGCAACAGTCAGAGTAACTGTATTACAGTCTAGGTGGGACAGTGTCACTCTTCTGCTCAAAATTCTCCAGTTCTCTATCTTACTCAGAGTAAAAGCCAACGTCCCTACCATGGCCTCATGGCCTATAAGGCCCTTATGAGATGCACACCCCCTTCTCAAACACACATCCCCATACTGTGCCACCTACTGATCCCCCCATCACTCCCTCAGCTCTAGCTACATGGGCCTCTTTGCTGTTCCTTGAACACAACAGGCATGTTTCCACCCCATGGCCTTTGCACGTGCTATTCACTTTTCTAGGAAGACTCTTTCTCTAGATAGTCTCATAGCTTGGCCCCTCATCCCTTCTAAGTCTTGTCTCAAATGTCACCTTCTCGTTGAGGCATCTCCTGACCACTTCATTTAAAACTGTACGTCCCCAACCAATTCCATCACTTCCCACCTCTCTGCCCTTCTTGTTTTTCTTCAAAGTATTTATTACCGGTTGTTACTGTTGTGTACCTTCGCATCAATTCCAACTCACGGCAACCCTACAGGGCAGACTAGAACTGCCCCATAGGGCTTCCTAGGCTGAAATCTATAGGAGCAGGTTGCCATCTCTTCTCCTGCGAAGCCCTCTTGTGTTTGAACTGCTGACCTTTCGGTTATCAGCCACCAGGGCTCCTACTTATTACTTACACACTAAAATTTACTTGTATCGTCAATTTTTTTCTCCCTCCTTAATGTAAAATACACATGGGCAAGGATTTTGTCCATTTTGTTCACTCCTATATTCTTAGCTTTTAGACTAATGGTAAATAATAGGTGCTTAATAAATACTTGAATGACTAGTGCTCAACTCTCCTCTTAGGGAAATTTTGTGTTTTGTAAACCAACGTCAGCCAGAGAGCAGCTCTGTTCCATTCATTGGCATTGCCAGGATCAGAGATACATCTGCTCTGATTGTCATGCTATTTGGATTATACTGAAATTGAAGATGCCAGACCATTCCACTGAGCCCACTTAAAGCCAATAAATGGAGGGTAAGTGAATGAATGATAAGAGAGAGAGAAGAAAAGGCAAAGAACAGAAGATGAGGCAGCCACATCTCCAACGGGAGAAATGTTCAGACTTCTTCTTTCAGTGAGGCCAGATCAGCTCAGAGAGTGAATCAGCTGTCAGAGTAGTCAGCTGCAGGGAGGAAGGGGTGCAACCGCATGTGTGGGGGCTTCTGACACAGGTTGTGATGTGAGCACAGCTAGATCCTTCCCTCTGCCTACAACCCTCTAGGTCCACAGGTCGCCTCTGTTTCTCTAACTGCCAAGTTCTTTACTGCCTCGCACTTGCCGATCCTTCTGCCTGGATTATCCTCTCCAGCTTCTAGCATGGTTGTTCCAATTTATCCTTCAGAGTTCAGCTTACTTGACATCATTTCAAAGAGGCCTTTCCTGTACACACTCATCTTAAGTTGGTATTTCTCCATCCCCACCCCCTAGTTTTCTTACTCACACATTTACTGAGTAACCCCCTACACATACCAGAAATCGTTCTACACACTGGGGTTGCAGCAGTGAACAAAACAGACAAATTTCCTTCTCTTCATGGAGCTTACAGCCTACTGGGGGACAGAGATCACAAATAAGATAAGTAAAATACATAGTATCACAGAGCTCTGGTGGCATAGTGGTTAAGAGCTACAACTGCTAACCAAAAGGTCAGCAGTTTGAACTCACCTGCTACTCCTTGGAAACTCTATGGGGCAGTTCTACTCTGACCTATAGGGTTGCTATGAGTCGGAACTGCCTCGACAGCAACGGGCTTGGCTAGTTTTGCTACGGAGAAAAGCAGAAGAAAAGGAGAGGGAGCATGTCTGTATGGGGGGTGTCGCAATTTTAGCTAGGGTGGCCACAGAAGGCCCCCCTGAGAAGGTGACATGTGACATGGAGGAAGAGCCTTCCAGGCATAGGAAAGAGAGTGTGCAAAGGTGGGAGTGTGTCCTGCATGTCTGAAGAATAGCAAGGAGGTGGATGTGGCTCGAGCTGAGGGAGCAATGAGGAGGGTGGTGGGTTATGAGGTCAGAGACTGGCAGGCCTTACAGGTCAAGGTGAGGACTGTGGCTTTTAGTGAGGGAGCTGGGAGCCACTGGAGGATTATGAGCATGGGAATTGCAAAATCTGACTTAGGTTTCAACAGGTTCTGGCTGCTATGCCTGTTTTTTTCCTTCACGGCTTATCAATTTTTATAATCATTTTTTTCTATTTCTTTATCTTTCTCCCTTGCTAACATGTAGTAACTTCCTAAGGGTATAAACTATGCTTGGCTTGTTTACCTATCATCACACCTATGGCTCAATAAATAATGAATGAATGAATGCTGGACTTACAAAGTTTTCTGTCCTAAATGTCTTAACACCAAGCTGCCCAGCCATTAGAGGTCAGAGAATGAAGACTACAGAAGCAGACCCAACAGCTGGCTGTAATGAAATTTCTTCATTCCACTCTCAATATACTAAAGATTTTAAAAGCAATTAGGGTGTTGTGAAATTCATCTGCCACCCAGGTCTATACCTCTACAGAGCTCGACTGTTTAGGCAGCTGGAAACAGACACTGAAGGGTTGGTTTGAAAGCTTTTGAGGTCTGACTTGCAAACCTACCATCTTCCAGCTCAGAGTCCACAGGGGAGATGGTACCTTGGGGAATCAGTGACTAAAGCATCTGGGCTGATGAACTCTGGGCAGCCTAGACTCAATCAGCCATTCTCTTACCTTAACTAGAAGAGGTCTCCAGATTTCAGGGAGACCCTCTTGACAGAGGTCAGAGGTCAAGTCCAAGGGAAAAGATCCAAAGAGTATAAGGCTTGGGAGCCCAACCCCCCTAGCTTCATAATATTACGAGAGACAATCCAAGAACAAAGAACTGGAAAGTGGGTAGTTGCAGCAGGGACTATAGGGGCTCTCTCAGGGTCTACACAACGTAACAGGCAGAACCAGACCACAACTATAAAATGAGAATTATAATGGTACATTGTGATACGCAGATGACACAACCTTGCTTGCTGAAAGTAAAGAGGACTTGAAACACGATGAAGACCAAAGACAATGGAGAAAAGATAAAGTTGTCAAGGATTTCATTTTACTTGGATCCACAATTAATGCCCATGAAAACAGCAGTCAAGAAATCAAACAACATATTGCACTGGGCAAACCTGCTGCAAAAGACCTCTTTAAAGTGTTAAAAAGCAAAGATGTCACTTTGAGGACTAAGGTGCACCTGATCCAAGCCATGGTGTTTTCAATTGCCTCATATGCATGTGAAAGCTGGACAATGAATAAGGAAGACCAAAAAAGAACTGATGCCTTTGAATTATGGTGTTGGCGAAATACGTCAAATATACCATGGGCTGCCAGAAGAATGAACAAATTTGTCTTGGAAGAAGTACAGCCAGAATTCTCCTTGGAAGTGAGGATGGCAAGATTTGTCCCACGTACTTTGGACATGTTAACAGGAGGGACCAGTCCCTGGAGAAGCACACTATGTTTGGTAAAGTAGGGGGTCAGCGACAAAGAGGAAGACCCTCAACGAGGTGGCCTGACACAGTGGCTGCAACAGTGGGCTCAAAAATAGCAACGATTTTGAGTATGGCACAGGACCGGGCAGTGCTTTGTTCTGTTGTACACAGGGGTGCTATGAATTGGAACCGACTTGACAGCACCTAACAACATCATAGTGGTACACACCTCAGAAGTTTGTGAAGCTAAAGCAAGTCAATGCATACAAAACCTTCAGCAGGGCCCAGAGTGTACCAAGGTTCAATCAATGCCACTATGATTACTACAAAGGGAGAGTTTACCCCCAGCACCTCCTTGCCACCACCCAAGTCTCTAGAGACTCTGAAGCACTCTGGTGGCTGGATGGGTAATAGTAATAGCAGTTCTCCAGTAGTTAATCAATTACTAGTCAGGTTCCTCCCTATCCCCTGTGGTGACATGAGGATAGGCAGGGGACCATGTGCAAAGTGCTTTAAATTTCTCAGGAACCAGGGAATTCTAACAATTCAGTGCAATATTCAGTTCATTCGTTCATTCACCAAATTTTTACTGAGCACCTACTACGTGCCAAATCTTTCACTACGTGCTAGAGACAGACAGGTCCCTGTCAGGCATTAAGGAATTAGAGCTGTTTACTCAGAAGACAGCCAAGTAAAAATCACATCCATTGTGATCAGAGCCACAGGACATCAAGAAGGGCCAGTTAGCTCAGGCCTGCAAGATGGGGTGATGATCAGATGGAAAGCAACAGTAGTGGTCCAGCCAAGAAGGTGGGGGGGGGGGAGGTGCAGGAAACAGTGTTCAGGGAGAGGAAACAGCACAAAGACAGAGAGGTATAAAGCTGGGGCTTGCAGAAGAAGCAAGCAGCTGAGTCCGACTGGCACTTGGGAGGAGGTGGAAATGTGGGACAGGAGAGCCAAAACCAAAAACTCATTGCCATCGAGTTGATTCCAACTCATAGCGACCCTACAGGACAGAGCAGAACTTCCCCGTAGGGTTTCCAAGGAGTATCTGGTGCATTTGAACTGCTGACCTTTTGTTTAGCAGCCATAGCTCTTAACCACTGCGCCACGAAGGTTTCCATAGGCGAGCCAAGGGGGTCAATTCCCAAAAGGATTGAATGCCATGCTAAGGAGCCTGAGTTTTAACCTGAGGGCAATGAGGAGCCACTGATGG
The DNA here is from genome assembly GCA_030035585.1 of Dugong dugon. Taxonomy (NCBI): domain Eukaryota; kingdom Metazoa; phylum Chordata; class Mammalia; order Sirenia; family Dugongidae; genus Dugong; species Dugong dugon. The sequence goes on along the minus strand of CM057476.1, from coordinate 23,552,868 downwards.
ATTTTCAAGCAGGATTTTCTTTTTTTTTAAAGGACTCCCTAACTGCTTGAGTGGTATTTTCTCTCTGGAATATTTGTTCCCCTCTGTGTGAAGAGACAAAGAACAGAAAGATCACTTCTGGACTGTGATAATTTATCAACTACCTATCTTAGGCAAAAAGACCTGTTCAGAAAAGGGAACATCTTCAAAGAACAGATGCCCCCTCAGATTTAAGAAATAACACCAAAGTGCAAAACCCAGACCCAAGCTGTGCTTGGCTCACTGCTTGCCTATCAAAGCCTTTGTGCCAGAGTGGGGCTTTTCTGGGAAGTGAGCAGTTGAGATACACAAGATGATGATCAGAAAAAGATTAAAGTCCAAGCCCAGAGCCAGCAGGACTGACAGACTGAGCTTGTTCTGAAGTACTTTGAGGAAGTGAAACAAGAAGGGTCCAAGAAGTCCTGTGTACATAAAGGTCGCTGTTTGCAGAAGGAAGTAACGCCCCACAAACCACGGTTGGCAGCATTCCTCAGGCACAGGCCCTCTCAGCATCAACTGGCCTAAGGTCAAGACACGCACCACAATACCAGGCTCTATGCAACGCACACTGCACAAGTGTCCTCATTTAACCCCTACAACCACCTGTGTGTGGGAGGTGGGGACTCAGTATTATTTTTGAGTTGAGGTAAAGGAGGCCCTGCCTAAGTTGTCCAGGTGACACTACCAGTAAGCTGCTGAACTGAGGTTGGAACCCAGGGCTGACTGATGGGAAGTTGGGGCGTGCTCTTTCTATTGTACCTCTAAGCCCCTTCAAGCCATTCAGGCTTGCTCAATTCACACAACCTATGAGGGATCTGATTCTTTGATAACCTGTGAAGCTGTTCCTCATAATAGTTTCTAAGAGGTTGGAAGAGTCCAGCGAGCTCAACTCAGGGCAGGGAACCAGAGGCTCAGAGCTCTGCTCATGTTCCTACTATCTGTGACAAGTTGCTTCACTCAAATTCTCCCTTGGAAGAATGGGATGACAATATTAAGTTTCTGTGAATTCAATAATTAGGAGAACAGATCATGGAGGTTAAAAAAAATAAAAGGTACTACAGTAATATTTACATCACAGCTTTCTTCAGAAGCATGTAGAAACCTTAACAGATTCACTGGGTATATAACACCCAGGAGTGGGTAGAGAAGCAGCAGGTCTTTCTCATGCTGTTGTCAGGGAAACTGAGGCAGAATCAGAGCAAGTGGATGTCTGCAAAGGAATAAAGGCTCAGACTCACAGAGCCTAGTCCTCTGGCCACCAAACCACCTCACCATCTCCCAGGCAAGAAGCTTGGGGCTTGCACATTTTTCAAAGAGGCACAGACCTTTCCCTTGAATACATCTTCTAGAACCTAGGGCCAAAAGATCCTGTAGGGGTCATGCGGTTCCTCTCTCTTTATTCCAAAAGGAATGCAGCTCAACCGCCCGCAAGAGAGGTTCCTGATATTCTTATATTAGCTCCCCAGATAGGCTGTTTTATGTCTCACAGTTCCTAATAGTCAGGAAAAACTTCCACTCTTCCCCTGAAAGGTGTATAGCAACAGCCTGCAGGACTGTTTTATCCTAAAGAAAGCAAATCAGAGGCCAGGGCATAAAGGCCCCTTATGAAGATCAGATGAGAAGCAATAAAGCTACATCTTTACATGCTGTTATTGTTGTTACATAGATCCAAATAAATACAATGGCAACTGAAAGTATTAAATAGTCTCTACAACCCAGCCCTGTTCCAGTCTGTCTCTGCACTTTGCAGGCCCCTGAAAGCCTATATAGGAATCTTGGCACTGTGTACACTACCTGGTTGATCTTACATGTGTGATTTAGCCTCTCTGCGCCTCAGTTTCCTCATCGATAAAAAGGGAATAGCAACAGTAGCTATCCCACAAGGGTTGTATAGAGGTTTAAACGCGGCATTGTAGCACAGATCTTGGCACACAATAGGGGTCAATAACCAATAGCGATAATTTTAGCATTATTATACGTGTCTTGATTCAACTTGTCCCTGAGGCGCCAACGGACAGACTGAGCCCAAATACTCCCCGGGAGCGGGCGACACAGGGTCGTTTCTCTTTTCTGTTCAAACCTTGGCAAGGAGATAAAGGCCCTTAGTGAAGAGGAGGCCTGAGGCTGGCCACGAGGGTCAGTGTGAAGGGGAAAACCAAAACCCAAAGAGGAGTTGCCTCTTCGGGCAGGCGCGGGCTCCTCGGGCCTGAGTCTGGGGGCTTCTCCCGGGCGGAGGGGGGCTGTGGGCCTGGCACGGCCGGGGTGCGGGCCGGAGGCCAAGGGGGCGGGAATGAATAAACCTGCACTCCCTCTGTCTTCTCCCGGCCGGGGAGGCCGCTCGCGTCCCCACTTAGCGCCCCGTCCTCTCCGTGACCTCTGACCTCGCAAACCCCTCACCTCAGACCCCCGACTCCCCGCCCCACTTCTCCTGCCGCGTCGGGCTCCCTGCTTCCTCACCCGCAAGACCGAGAGCGGCTCCCGGCGCCACGGCTGGCTTGGCTCGGCCGCAAAATGTCCGCAGCCTCCTCCTCCCGCTCTCCCGGCGTGACCGTGCTGCCAGCCGCTCCGAGCCCCGCGGCTGTCACCTGCCGGGCGGAAGCGAGCTGCCCGCGCTCGGGCACTTCCGGTGGACGCACGGCCTGGGGGCGGGGTCAAGGGTGCTACCCGGGCCGGGGGTGGTGCCCGAGGGGCGGGGCAAAGGGGGCGGAACCCACCGCAGCCAAGGCGTTGCTCCGCCGCGGGCTCCCGTTCACTGCAAAGAAAAGTCAGCCAGGTTGCTGCGCAGTAATGTTGGTGTGATGTGGCCAAAAAAGATCCTAGAAGGCTTTGAGGTCCATCTCCTATGTTACACACGGGAAAACTGAGGTCCAGAGAGGTCACTCAACTTTTGAATTGAATAATCAAAACTAGAACTGTAAATTTAGTCCAGCATTCGCTGCCTTTTATTTCAATCCTTGGGGAATTCGCGTTCTAGGGGACAAATCAGACCCTCCAAGACACTTTAATCCAAGAAGAACGTCATAAGGTCCCATTTCCTCTTTTGCTGGGTCTACCAGGACCTCACAGGAGTACGGCATGTATTACAAAAAGTCTGTTTCCTGTCTACTTCAAAAAAAGGATTTGAAAATTGAATGAGTTCTGTAGTCTAGTTAATGGTATTGTACCAGTGTCGATTTCCTAGGTTTGACATTGGGGGGTATATAAGATGTCACCATTGGTGTAGGGTATATGGGACTCTACTATTTTTGCAACTTCCTTTAAGTCGATAATCATTTCAAAATTAAACGTTGAAAGAATTTGAGGCTGACTAAAGGTGTAAAATGATGTTATGGATTGAATTGTGTCCCCCAAAAATATATGTTGTAAATCCTAACCCCTATCCTTTCAGATATAATCCCATTTGGGAATAGAGTCTACTTTGTTATGTTAATGAGACCATATCAGTGTCTAGGATGTCTTAAGCCAATCACCTTTGAGATTTTAGACGAGCTGATTAGGCAGAAAGAAGCATGCAGAGATGGGGGAAGATAGATGCCATGCCACATGAAGATCTTCAAGGTACCGAGGAACAGAAGCTGAAAAGAAACAAGGACCTTCCCCCAGAGCCAGCAGAGAGGGAAAGCCTTCCCCTAGAGCCAGTGCCCTGAATTTGGCCTTTTAGGCTCCTAAACTGTGAGAAAATAAATTTCTGTTTGTTAAAGCCACCCACTTGTGGTAGTTCTGTTATAGCTCCAGGATACATGTTCTTCTCATAAGTCTCATTCACCTAAAATATACTTGTCACTCCTACCTTAGCCATCCAAACTGGGATCCAACAGGAAGCAAGATGTAGCACAATGCTTTCTTGGGGCTTACTGTTGAGTGTGGGAGAAAGACAAATAAAGGGGTCATTATAACATTGAGTGATCAGTGAAAGGACCAGGAAGCGCCGGAGACTTGGATACCAAACCCAGCTTGAGAAAGTCAGGGAAGATTTCTGGGAGGAGGTGACATCCAGCCCGAACCGTGAAGGATGTGGATATGACTACTACTGATAGTTACCATGCAGCAGGCAATGTGCTAGGCTCTTTCACATATTAACTCACTGAATTTTCCCAACAATTTGAGGTTCCATGACTGACCCCACATAAAGATGAGAAAACTTAGGCCAAGGGGCCTTGGGTCTTGACCTTGGCTCTGGGCAGAGCAATATCTCCCCCATTTCCCTATGGGCCTGTGTGGGGATGTATGCTATTTAAACATGGCTGCACTATTGACAACGGCAGCCCCCACAGGCCTCTATGCTGCACAGCATGTTGAGACTTGTCCCTAACATGTTGAGACTTGTCTCCAACATGTTGAGACTTATCACGACTTGTTTTCCCAAACCTATTGTCCCTTTACTGATTGGCTTGTTTACCTGAATTCCTTCTCCCTTGCCCGCACCCAAAGCCCATTGTTCTGTTATTTGCTTCACTGCTTGCTGTATTGACTATAAATAAACTCCTGGGACTGAAGCCGGGGGTCGACTCCTCAGAGTGACCCTCCTGGCCCCACTTCTCTGTAAGAGTCGTGTTTGTTTACTGTCTCTGCCGTCCCAACATTCGCCGCCGCTGCGACAGATGGTGCCCCGTGTGAGGGTGCTGTAGACATCCTCACACTCAATCCCTGAAGGTAGTAAGTACAGGACGCATCCATTTCGGGCTGCTCTTATAGCCCCGGGAGCGGTGGGGTTTTTCCGCGGGTGGAACTTTCCCGGACATTCTCATCTCGGGCTGCTATAGCCCTGGGAGCGGTGGGGCTTTCTCATATGCTCCCTCAAGGGATTTCAGGCTTCGGGCCAGGAGCTTTCCTATTATTCTTTTCTTCATTTTCCTATTCCTCCTCGCTTTGGGGAATTCTCTTTCTCCTGAACAACATCAACACAAAACCCAGTTGTTGGGATTGTTAAAGGCCTCTAAGCTTAAGTTGTCAGAAGAAGCCCTTACCCAACTTCTGTTTTTAATTGAGTCTGCCTGTCCTTGGTATCCCCTACGAGGAAACCTTGATGTAGAAGCACGGGAACGTATCGGTAACATCATTCATGACATGAACATCCCAGCTTCAGTTCTTATTGCTTGGCATCACTGCCGCCTCGCTTTACAGCCCCTACAGGCAGCTGCTTCTGCTCCCTCCCCTAGTAAAGAAAATGTTTATGACCCTCCTCTTTCCACGCCTCCCAAGGCTGATTTCTCTCAATATGAGTCTCTTATGGAAAGATGTTTGCAGGAGGGCCGTGAGAAAGAGGGGTTTTCTGCTTATCCTGTCATTCGGGGATCATGACCGCCCTGTCACGATGGCCTTGACTTTCAAGTTTTTAAAGAACTCCGTAAAAACATGATAAAGAATGGTTTACAGTGTTCCTTTACAAAAGGAATTGTAGAAGCTATAGGACAAAACTATGAGATGACCCCCTGGGATTGGAACGTTTTAATGGGAACAGTCTTAACCCCTGCTCAATTTAGCGTATGGAGTCAAGAATACAAGGAACATTGTAACCTTTATGCCATGGACAATCTTAACCATAATATCCCTGTTAGTCTTGACATGCTCCTGGGTGTTGGGAATCATTCCACTCCCCAGGCCCAGAGTTAGATGAATAGGCAAGCATTCAGTCAAGCCTCCGATGCTGCCACCAAAGCCTGGAGTAAAATCCCTGACTCCGGAACACCCACCGGCTCATTCGCCACTATTCGCCAAGCGGCATATGAGCATTACATTGATTTTATCAACCGCCTCCAAAAGGCCATTTCCCGACAGGTAGACGATCAACAAGTGGCTGAAGTTCTTTGTCTCCAGCTTGCTTATGAAAATGCTAATGCTGACTGTCGAGCTGTTTTCGCCCCCTTAAAGGCACAGAATCTTAATTTAGCTGAAATGATTAGAGCATATCAAAATGTTGGCACAGAAACTCATAAGGCACAAGTATTAGTGGCAGCTTTCTGTCCATCCACTGCCACCTGTTTTGGGTGTGGTAAACCTGGACATTTTAAGTAGGACTGTCACAGTTTAAAAAACAAAAATGCCAACACTAAATTTCCAACCCAAACGTGTCCCCGCTGTGGTAAAGGTGGTCATTGGGCTAAGCAGTGCAGATCTCAATTTAACAATCAAGGCAACCCTATGTCGGGACACGGGAAGAGGGGTGAGAGCTCTCATGCCCCGAAAAACCCAGGGAGCCCCCAAGTGTGGAGTGTGGAGACCACAGCATAGACTCCAAACAGCAACGTTTGCGAGTCAATGATTTAAAAGCAGCTACTGAAGGGGGTTCAGGATTAGATTTACCCTTGACAGAAGGTGTCATAATAGATGAGGCAGGAAAAGTTTTTCTTATAGAAACACAGGTTTGGGGACCCCTGCCTTGAGGATATTTAGGACTCCTAATGGGTCACTCTAGTATTACATCTCAAGGTCTAACTGTTCATTCTGGTGTAATAGATTCCGATTATGAAGGTCAGATTAAAATCACGGTTTCCAGTCTCTCTTATTGGAACATTACTCCCTCTGATAAGATAGCACAGCTAATTTTACTTCCCTTTGTAGTCCCCTCTGCTCGCACTATCCCAAGACGGGCTGGGGGTTTCGGCAGTACTGACGCTTTTTGGGTTACTAAGTTACAATCTTCCCGACCATATCTTACTGTTCAGGTCAATGATCACATGTTTAAAGGGCTCGTGGATTCTGGGGCAGATGTAACTATCTTCTCTGATTCCTGGCCCTCTTCTTGGCCCAAGAAGCAAACCGCTGAAACCCTCACAGGAGTTGGAGGAGCACAGTGTCCTTTTCAAAGTACACTTCCCATTGTTTGCTATAGCCCTGATGGACAGCCCGCTTCTATCTGTCCCTTTATCCTTCCTTTACCTACTATATTATGTGGACGAGATTTACTCTCCCAGTGGAATGTTCAAATTGTCACCCCTCAGGATTTTTCATAGGGGCCACCGCTCAAACAGACCCTCTGCTAAAATAAACCTGGATACCTGGCCCTCCTGTTTGGGTTGAGCAGTAGCCCATTAAAGAAGAAAAATTAAAACACCTTAAAAAACTTGTCCAGGAACAGTTAGAGGCCGGACACATCTGGCCTTCCTGCAGCCCTTGGAATACACCTATTTTCTGTGTCCCCAAAAAATCCAGAAACTGGAGGCTCCTTCATGACTTACAGGCTGTTAATCAATGTCTTGTCCCTATGGGACCTCTCCAACCAGGAATTCCCAATCCGGCCTGTATTCCTCAAACATATAATATTATTATTATTGGTCTTAAAGAATGCTTTTTTACCATCCCACTCCATCCCGATGATTGTGCTAAATTTGCCTTCTCAGTTCCTTCTATGAGTAATTGTCATCCTATGCAGCATTATGAGTGGACTGTTCTCCCACAGGGCATGGTCAATAGTCCAACTATCTGTCAATATTATGTTGATAAGGCTCTTAAGCCAGTCCGAAGGGCCTTTCCCTCATGTCTTATATATCATTATATGGATGACATTCTCCTAGCCTGTCCCAAACCAGAACAACTTGATTCGCTTCTTATCTCTGTTCAACACACGTTACAAGGTTTTGGCTTACAGGTAGCCCCTGAAAAGTTTCAGTCTTTCACCCCGTGGCAGTATCTGGGATACTATCTTGACACCCATATCTTTCGCCCTAAAACACCAGAAATTATAATTCCCAAGGCTTTAACTCTAAATGACCTCCAAAAGATCCTTGGTCATATTAATTGGCTGTGACCTTCACTCAGCATAACAACCTCTCAACTAGCCCACTTATTTGAGACCCTTAAAGGTGACCCTGCTCTAACCTCTGTGAGGACACTCTCTCCCTAGGCACGCCATGAATTAACACTTGTTAACCAAGCCATTAAAGAAAAAATTTTGACTCATTTACAGATAAATCATCCTGTTTACCTTCTCCTATTAAATACTCCTCATAGTCTTACAGGCGTGCTCTGTCAATTTACTCCTGACTTCGGAGAACTTGAGTGGCTTTTTCTTCCTTATCGCCCTCTGCAACAGTTGTTTACACGTTTCTCTCAGCGCATTAACTTATTAATGCAAGGACACACCCGCACTCAACAGCTTTTGGGTTCTGACCCTCACTTTATATACTTTGGGGTAATGAAAACAGCTTTTGATCATGCTCTTCTTAATTCTGAAGAGCTCCGGATCGCTTTGGCTGATTTTACTGGGCAAGTAATTTATTCTTATCCCACTTCAAAGCCACTCTCTACCCTACAGCTTCTTCCTTTACAATTTTCTACTATGCTCTCTCCTTCACCTCTTGCTAACGCTCCTACCGCCTTTATAGACAGGTCAGGAAAAACTGGAAAAGGAGCGGTCAGTTGGCAAGCAGACGGTGCCTGGCAACATTTCATTACACAAAAGGCTTCCACTACACAGCGTGCTGAGCTGTCGGCAGCTGTTGCTGCCTTTGAAATTTTTAAATCAATGCTGTTCAATTTAATTGCTGATTCTGCTTATGTTGTCCACACCATTCAACATATTAGCGATGCAACTCTCCACTTTAGTTCCGATTATGAGTTATTTACTTTATTTAAAAGGCTCCGAACCCTGCTTAATAGCCGTAACTCTCCCTTTTTTGTGGTACATGTGTGCTCCCATACACCCTTGCTGGGGCCTCTTTCTGATGGCAATTCTCACGCTGATTTACTTGCTGGCTCTGCCTTTTCTAATGCATGAACTTCTCATAATTTCTTTCATCAAAATGCACACGGACTTCAAAAACAATTTTCTATCTCTCTTACTGAAGCACAACAAATTGTTTGCACCTGTCCTGACTGCCAACGCTTTTCTCCCACATCCTTTGCTGCTGGTGTCAACCTACGTGGTCTAATAGCCAATCAATTGTGGCAAATGGATGTAACACACTATCCTCCCTTTGGGAAACTTAAATATCTCCATGTATCCATAGATACATGTTCAGGGTTTCTTTATGCCACAGCCCTTTCTGGGGAACGTTCTACTCATGCCTGTCATCATTTCACCCAAGCCATTGTGACTATGGGATGCCCCCAAGCTCTTAAAACTGATAATGGGCCTGCATGTACTTCGGCTAAATTTCAACAATTTTGTGCCACTTGGAATATTCTTCATTCCACTGGCATTCCTTATAACCCTCAAGGGCAAGCCATAATTGAATGTGCCCATCATACTCTCAAACAGCTCTTAAATAAACAAAAGGGGGGAGATGGCGGGTCTAGAGTATGTGACCAGAATGAAAGACTTGCCAAACCTCTCTTTACTTTTAACTTTTTATCGGTTGCCAAAGATGGTAGTACCGCTGCAGAACGACATTTTACCCCCCTCAACACCCGACCTCGCCCACAGGTCCTCTATAAAGATCCTCAAAATCCCTCTGTCTGGCAAGGACCTGTAGAATTATTAACCTGGGGGTGAGGGTATGCGGCTGTTTTGTCTCCCACTGGTCCACTTTGGATTCCCGGCTGATTAGTAAAACCATATCATGACCCAGTGACAGCCACCACCCTTCCGCTGGGAACCGCCACCACCGCCCCTGCTGCGGCTGCCAGAGCCGCCATCCGATCCGACTCCAGAGCCACAACTGACATCGTCACACCCTCCCCCGGGGAAGGAGAATGAACAACGGAGCTCTGCAATACCGGTAACATGGGGAGGTCTGAAAGCCCTCTCCTCAAAAGCCGAACATATCTTCTCAACTACAGATGCCCCACCTACACCTAGAAATCTATTCCTAACTTTGGTATGTGTTCTCCTCCTCCTCCTTTCTCAGATACCAGCAACCTCTGCCCCAACCACCTGTTGGGCTCATGTTCTTAGCCCCCCGTCTTCCACCCAGTTACTTGGGAAGAACCAGAGCCCCCTCTTTCCTCTAATGATACTGTCATTACTAGGGGACAATATTTGGCCTATTCCAAACCACTTACTAACTCCCCTGAAGATGGATGGTTTGTACTGTCTACAAATTGGACACGCTATGCTGATGCCCTTCCTTTGTGTTTCACTACCCAGCCATGCACTGCTTCTGCGTGCGCGCCTATACTAGAACAATGGTATATGAATTACATTTACTACAATGGCACCTATAAGCAACCAGCCTATTCTAAGAAATTTTTTGTTAAAGCCATAGGCATTAACGGCACTTTCAGTGCCTATATTACTCACTCACCCCCTTCCATCCCTGTATGTCAACACCCACAGCTATCTTTTACAGACGCTATCGATAATACTTGGGTTACTTGTCAAACTACTAACTTTTCTTCATACTCTCTCCCTTTCAACATTTCACTAGAAAATTGGGGCCCTCAAGGTTTAATTTTTATTACCAAATCACTCTACTTGGCAGTGGGCAACCCCATACCATTACCTAGGACATTCTAAGTCCTGGAACCCTGGCCTAGCCGGACCCATTCTTCGCTTACATTATTCAACTACTCATTTTTCCCATTAAAAATCCTTTCTTGGCGATTAGGTCTCCCTTTTTATGAAAGAACTCTCCATTCAGGAACCTTTCTGAGGGGGACAAAGGATGCCAAGAACCCACTTCCCAAATTACAATGGGCCCTCCATGATCATAACGATTCTGTGCTTATATGCACGTCTCGACCGTACATTTTTGCTATAACTTCTAGTCCTCTGGATATCATTAAAATAAATGCCTCTTTTCAATTAACATTATCTAGTGGCTCTACTTGGGTTACTCCATGTCTGTCCAGGCGAAATGTCTCCACTCTTAACATCAATTCTGTATATGTTCTTCAACAAAAAAGCCACCTTTGTCTGCCTGTTAACCTTACATGCCCTTGGCAAGATAGTTCCCCCCTTGCTCAGGTTGTTAATGCATTACAGAAAATATGAACTAAAAGGTTTCTTGGAATTCTCATAGCCTCTATTATTACAGCCACTGCTATTGCCGCTACGGAAGCTACTGTGGCCGTAGCTCTCTCCCAATCTATTCAGACCACCCAGCAGTTTAACACTTATATGCAAAATGTTACTTCTGAAATGCAACCTATGGCACATATTGATCAAGAGATCCTCAAGCATGTGGGTGTTTTAGAAGCCTCAGTCCTTTGGCTTGGAGAACGACAAGAAGCCCCGTGGGAACATTCTCTATTAACCTGTGATGCTGAATACACTCGCTTCTGTGTTACAGCCCTTCCATATAATGAGTCCTGGAAGGATGTTAAAAATAATCTTCTGGCTAGCTTCGCTTCTCCATTGAAAGGTGATATTCAAAAATTACAATTTCAATTACAAGAACAGCTCTTGAGATTACAATCAGAGTCTAATAAGGCTACACTTAATACACTTAATGATTTTTCCTACTGGCTCAATCCCGCACATTGGTTCTCTGGACTCAATCCCCATGTCTGGATCTTTTTTGCTATAGGATGTTTAATAGTCTTGTGCCTCCTTATAGTCATCCGATGTCTCTACTCCCTGAAGATCTCCCATCACCAACAGAAGTCGGCCTTCTACGTATGACTGGACCATTCACTACCAGTTACCTAAACAGGAAACAGGAAAAATAAAGACCTCCTCTTAAGAAGGCCCTTCCTATGTTATTATTTTGATAATCAGTAATTACCTGTATTTGGTTAATCAGTAAGTTCCCAGTGAAAATTTGTTATGTGTAAATTCCTCTGTATTTTCTGCTTCTCCTAGTTAGATGCTTCTGTATAGATTTCTAAGTTAGATGATTCCTTTCCAATTGATAGTAAATTTGTGTAAATCAGTGTTTGCTTGATTGTTAATGAATCTTTGAGCCTTTATAAATCTTTAAGCCTTTAAGAATAATAATTTCAGTGGATGTTAAAAGTTAGTGTTTACCTGACAAAATGAGAGTCAGAGGAAACCCATGGGTCCAACAATCAGGATATTACTAGTGCAGAGGATTATATTATCCTCATAAGATCATCCTCTGTTGTCTTACACACCTAAAAGGCACATTGAGTCTGCTCACTCCAGCTATGCAATGGATAAGAGCATTGCTCTTAGTAACCTGGTGAAGAACCAGATGGTATCCGGTGGAAAACCAGCACCATGAGTTTAAAGAGCCTGCTACGGCTGCCATCTAGGAGACTAAGTCCAGGCATTAAGCAACAACCTGGTGAAAAACCAGATGGTATCCGGTAGAAAACCAGCACCGTGAGTTTAAAGAGCCTGCTATGGCCGCCGTCTAGGTGACTAAGTCCAGGTGTTACTCATAGCTATGCTACTTCTCCTCCTTAAACCTATGGAGTGTGTCCCAGCCATAGCTGGGCTCACGAGGACTCACTAAGACGCCAGGCCCTGAGGTGTGGAGACAGTAGCTGAGATAATCGTAGACTTTATCTCACAGAGAAAATTTTACTTTATCCTACCTGACACTTGTTGGACCAGTGGAAACCCTCTTGATTCTTATTTCATTAACTAAACAAAAGGGGGGAAATATGGGGATACATGCCATTTAAACATGGCTGCACTATTGACAACTGCAGCCCCCACAGGCCTCTATGCTATACAGCATGTTGAGACTTGTCCCCAACATGTTGAGACTTGTCACGACTTGTTTTCCCAAACCTATTGTCCCTTTACTGATTGGCTTGTTTACCTGAATTCCTTCTCCCTTGCCCACACCCAAAGCCCATTGTTCTGTTATTTGCTTCACTGCTTGCTGTATTGACTATAAATAAACTCCTGGGACTGAAGCCGGGGTCGACTCCTCAGAGTGACCCTCCTGGCCCCACTTCTCTGCAAGAGTTGTGTTTGGTTACTGTCTCCGCCGTCCTGACATTCGCCGCCGCTGCGACAGGCCTGGGCCTCCTCTCCCCCAGCTCAGCCTGGTAGGAGAGCTAAAAATAAATAAGAGAGCAGCACAGTTTAGTGCCAAAGGCAAGATAATTACAGCCTGCAGAGGTGGGGGACGGAAGCTGAGACGGAGGGACTCCCTCCCAGCCCTCACCCCCCAAACCCAGCTAGCAACATTGAGTCACATGCTCAGCAGTGAAACTCTGACAACTGCACCTGGGGCACACGCTGGATGCCCTGCCCCTTGATGCCAGGTAATGGGCCCAGGAGGAGCCCCTTGCTCCAGCACAGGTAGAGCAGAGCCAGTGGTCACAAAGCCCATCTGGAAGAGAGAGCTGACTTCTCCCAACATATACACCATTACTAACAATAGCATCACCTTCTGGATGGAAGAGAAGGCTTTTTTTTTTTTTAATTGTGTGAATATATATGTAATAGAACATTTGCCATTTCATCATTCTCCACATGTACCATTCAGAGGACATCAGTTGTGTTCATCGAGTTGTACAACCATCACCATTGTCCGTTTCCAAAAATTTCCATCACCCTTAACAGAAGCTCTGTGTCTGCTAAGCAATGAGTCTCCCTTTCCCCCTCCCTCCTGCCCACCCTTGGTAACAATGAATAGACTTTGGTCTCTATACATTTGCCAATTCTAGATATTTCTATAAATGGAATCATACAATATTTGTCCTTTTATGGCCGACTTATTTCAGTGAGTGTGATGTTTTCAAGATTCATCCATGCTGTAGCGTGTGTTAGGACTTCATTTCTCTCTATGGTAGAGTCATATTCCATTGAAAGTATGTACCACATTTTGTTTATCTATTTAGAGGAGGGCGTTTTTAAACATTTCTCCAAACCCTGCTCATTCTCCACCCCACCCTATTGAGCTGGCTGACATTGGACAGGGCTGTCCATCCACCTCTTTGGGCCTCAGTTTCTCCTCCCTGAGAACTCTGTACCCACCATCGGCCAAACTGCACCGCGTGCCCTCACTGGCCTCATGAGGTGGGCCCTACAACAACCCCCATTTGACGAGGTCCTGAGAATTTAAGGACTGTCCCAACTTCACGTGGCAGCAGTGGGCATAGCTAAGAGTCAAACCAGGGCTGATGTTGCCGGGGTCTATGCTTCTCTCCTCGCCTGCCCTGACCTGCCTCTTAACGTTTCATCCAATCAGAGTAAGCTTGGGAGTTCTTGTGGTGCTGTGCAATGGTCCAGAACCTGCCGCTGGCACTGTGCAACCGTCAGCAAGTCCCTTCCCCTTTCTGACAAACAGAATCTCAGAGCACGTCCTTCCCACCCGCCTCCACACGGGGGGGGGGGGGGGTGCATAATAAATACAGGTGGAACAAATTAAGTGTTATTTCCCACTATACCCACTAGAGGGCGCACAGGTGAAATGAATCACCTTCACCCCAAACTTGGAAACACTGGTGGCCTAGTGGTTAAGTGCTACTGCCGCTAACCTAAAGGTTGGCATGTTCGAATCCACCAGGCGCTCCTCGGAAACCCTACGGGGCAGTTCTACTCTGTCCTATAGGGTCGCTATGAGTCGGAATCGATTCGATGGCAATGGGTTTGGTTTTTGGGTTTTTACCCCAAACTCATTGCACAGGTCCCACTGCATGCGTTTCTGTGTCCCATACGTTTTCTAGATTCTTCTTCCTATGTGATTATTATTCCTCTACTTCAATTTCTCTGTTTGCTTGCTGTTTTTTGTTGTTTTATCCTATAAGGTTCTAAAAGTTCCCTGAAATCACTGTTGTGATAGATCAACAGACTTTTACACTGAAACAACTAAGTTCACTGACTCATTTTCTTTGTTGTAGAGTATGTGGGGTTTTTTTTTTTAAATGTAGTATATACTAAAAATCTTCATACCCTGCATCCACTAAAAATTTTATGATCCAGTTCATCTCCTTCTGCTAAAATGGCATATACCACTTTTGCATTCAATCACTAATATTATAGTCACATTTAAAAAGAAGTTACACTATAGATAGCTCAGACACACACACACATATACATATATATGTGTATGTACATATACATGCATATATGCATATCTCTAACTCATATACCCTGTTTGAATGCGTGAGTAGGGAGAGAAGAGCGCACCACAGATTATCAGTGTATAGGGTCCTCACATACCTTGCCTGGCTACCGCTACTGACTGTTGTAATCAGGGCCACAATAGATGGACTCTGATAGAATGGGAGAAAAATGTGGAGCAGAATCTCAAATTCCACACCCCCACCGCAAAAAAAAAAAAAAAAAAAAGAGAGACCTACCGGACTGGTTGAGACTGAAGATTCCTTGAGGACTACTGCCCTGAGATACTCTTTGAACCCCAAACCGAAACTAATCCCTGAGGCTACCTTGTAGCTAAATAACAGATTGGTTCACAAAATAATGAATACCACCTGTAAGTACCGTGCTCCTTTAAAAAATCACATATAGGAGACCAAAAGGTCAACAATTACTTTAAAAGAAGGATGAGAAAGTAAGGGGGCAGGGAAACTAGATTAATGGAAACCGGACAACCAGAACAGAAATAATGAGAATGTTCACACATTGTGAAGAATGTAACCAATGTCACTGAATGAGCTGCTGCCCTTTTGGTCAGCGGCTGAACTCTTAACCGCTGTGCCACCAGGGCTCCTTGGGATTACTAAAGGTGATAAATTAGGGCACAAAGAAAATGTCAATAAACTCCATTATAGTAGAAATTGTTCAAACATCATTCTTTGATTATAACCTAAACTAGGAATCAATAATAAAACCAGAAAACTGACCCTATGCCTGACATATAAAACATTCTCTCTTACATAACTCTTGAAACTTCCAGGGAAGGTGGTGAAATCTTTCAGTTAGCTCCACTCCCTTCTGAAATCCCATCAAAACAGCATAGGGACTCTTTTTTAAAGGCATCCCTCCACAAGGACAATGAGAATAAGAAAGGAGATAGTAGTGAGAATACTTTAGAAGGTGGAAAGCAGATGGATAAGAGGTTGTTGACTTAGCTGAATCCTAAGCCAATCAGTGACTATTCCTTAGTCTTTTTTCGTCTTTCATGACCTTGACCCTTTTGAAGAGCGTTGTCATTAGTTGCTCCGACTCATGATGACCTTATATGTAACAGAATGAACTTTATGAACTATATTATGCCAATTGACCAAGATGTCCCAGAAGACTATGGTCCTAATCCTCCTAACCCAGAAAACCAATCCCTCAAGGTGTTTGGTTATGTCTAAGAAGTATCCGTAACTGTGTTCCTATGTGTTTTATTGTATAGGTGAATATATGGTCATTTGATTTCTCGACTGCTGTTTCCATGGACCTTGACTGCTGATCCAAGTAGAATGAAATCATTGACAACTTCAATTTCTTCTACATTTATCGAATAAGTAAGGTAAAAGGATACAATCCTGCCGAACACCTTTTCTGATTTTGAACCACGTGGTATCCCCTTGTTCTGTTCGAAAGACTGTCTCTTGATCCACGTACAGGTTCTACATGAGCACAATCAAGTGTTCTGAAATTCCCATTCCTTGCAACATTTTCCTGATAGATGCTCTTTATTTCCATTCAATCTTTTGAAAATTGTGATGGTAGACTGGGAGAAGGGAAAGGACCTGCTGTCTGATCTGGGGGGGACGTTGTACTTCTCTGAGCCACTTGATCCACAGAGTGGAACTGGTAATACCTTTTGTATAGGGCTAAAAGAATAAACACGTGACAACTTGATAGCAAATCTATATTCGTTTTCTACTGCTGTGTAGCAAATTACTGCATACTTAGTGGCTTAAAACAACACCTATTTATTAGCTCACAGTTCTGTGAGACAGAAATCCAGCATGGCACAGCTAGATTCTCTGCTCAAGACCTCACTGAGCTGATATGGAGGTGTCGGCCAGCACTGCTAGGGCATCTGGGGCTCAGGGTCCTCCTCCAAGCTCACTGGCTGTTGGCCAAATTCATTTCCTTGCAGTTGTAGGCCAGCGACTATCCTCAGCTCTTAGAGACTGCTCTTGCCCCTGGTTCCCTCCATCTCAGCAATGGAAAACCTCCCTCACATCAAATCGGTCTTACGCTTCCACTCTCTCTTACTTCCTCTTCTGCTATCAGCTAGAGAAAACTCTGCTTTTAAAGGACTCCTTAGGTCAGGCCCACCCAGATAACCTCCCTTTCTTAAAGTCAACTGTGCCATGTAACATAACCTAATCATGTGTATACTATCTCATCCTATTCTCAGGTTCCACTAAGACAAAGGCAAAGGTCATTTGGGAGTCATTTTAGAATTCAGCCTACCATAAGATGAAAAGGTCTATGTATATGTAAAGACAACCAAAGACCAAAACCTATTGCCATCAAGTCAATTCCAACTCATAGTGACTCTATAGGACAGAGTAGAACTCCCCCATAGGGTTTCCAAGGCTGTAATCTTTACCGAAGCAGACTGCCACATCTTTCTCCTGCGGAGTGGGTGGTGGCTTCAAACTGCCGATTTTTCAGTTAGCAGCTGAGTGCTTAGCCACTGTGCCACCAGAGCTCCTTATGTAAAGACGAATGATCTTCAAAATGAATGAGGTTGCATTAGATCAGTTCTTAACCTTTTATGAATCACAGAGAAGCCCCTTTGAAAATCTAACGGAAACTATGGACTCTTTCCTCAGAAATTCACACTTACAGAGTTCACAGGCTCTTGCAGACCAGGTCAGGAACTTGTACTCTAGAAAATCTCTATGGATTCTTCTAGAACTCCAACGTTCAATGAAAACATTTGCTGACTGTCTTAGTTGTCTAGTGCTGCTGCAACAGAAATACCACAAGTGGAAGGCTTTAACAAAGAGAAATTTATTTCTTCACAGTAAAGTAGGCTAGAAGTCCAAATTCAGGGCATCAGCTCCAGGGGAAGGCTTTCTCCCTTCTGTCAGCCTTCTCATCAATATTCCCCTGGACTAGGAGCTTCTCCAAGCAGGGACCCCGGGTCCAAAGGACATGCTCTGCTCCTGGCACTGTTTTCTTGATGGTATGAGGTCCCCCTGTCTCTCTGCTCACTTCTCTCTTTTATATCTCAAGAGATTGCCTCAGGACACAATCCAGTCTTTAAGTAGATTGAGTCCTGCCTTACTAACACAACTGCCACCCGTCCTCCCGCATTAACATCACAGAGGCAGGATTTACTACATACAGGAAAATCACACAATACCTGGAATCATGGCCCAGCCAAATCGACACACACATTTTTTGGGGGACATAATTCAATCCATGACACTAACTCTATTAACCAGCACATCTATATGACTAAACAGCCTATGCCTGGCAGGCTGGGTAAGAGTTTACTGTGCTTATCTGTATACATATATTTATTTATCTGGATGGATATGTAAATATAAATTACCCAGGGATTATAATTCTACTGAGTGCAGATTAAATTTATTAATTGTGTTTTTTTCCCATTAATCTTAATTAGACAACCTGAGCACACCATCCTGGGCACTGTATGCGCATTATCTATTTTTTTTTTTTTTATTGTGGTGAAAATATACGCATCAAAACAATCATGGGCACAACTTCCACATTTACAATTCAATGACATCAATTTACATTTTTCATGTTGTGCCACCATTATCACTATCATTTTCCAAAATATTCCACCACAATTAATATAAATATAAACTAATACAAATATTCCACCACCATTAATATAAACTCAATGCCCTCCAAACAAAAACTTCCCCTTTCTACCTCCCTCCCTCCCCTGGTAGCCATTACTATCTTTCTTTTCTGTATATTTGAATCGTTTGCCTTTGAGTTGATTCTGACTCACAGCCAACCTATAGAGACCCTATAGCGACCATACAGGGTCGCTATGAGTCGGAATCGACTTGATGGCAATGGTTTATTTTTTCTGTATATTTGCTTATCTCATATAAGTGAGATCACACAGCATTTGTCCTTTTGCAACTGACTTATTTTGCTCAGCATAGTGTTTTCAAGGTTCATCTATGTTGTGGCATGCATCAGTATTTTACTTCTCTTTATGGCGGCATACTATCCCATTGTATGTATGTACCACATTTTGTTTATCCATTCATTTGTTGTTGGACATTTTGGTTGTTTCCACTGTTTGGCAATTGTGATATGTACGTTATCTTTACTCCTCATGTTATTTCTGCAAGCTGTGTACTATTATTATTCCACTTTACAGATGGGAAAACTGAAGCTCAGAGCTCAGTAAGTGGCAGAGCAAGAGTTTGAATGCAGGTCGGTAGACCTCCAGAGCTTATGCTCTTTTCCCTGATGGATAATGGGAGTTAGAGAGGTCAGCATAGCATAAAAAAATGGACAAATCCACAGAAGCAGCTAGAAGGATTGTGGTGGATGCCTCAGAGGCTGTGGTGGGTTTGTAATATGTCAACTTGGCTAGGCCGAATGACATTTCCCAGAATTTCCTTTCCTGGGTGGGCCACAAGAGAGATCCTTGTGCAAGACCTGGAGGGTGGAAGTGAAACAGCAGCCATTTTGTAGCTTACACACTTCAAAGTGGATTTGCTGGCTCGCTTCATTTGTCTGAGGCAGTGGCCAGGCCTGCAACTGCTTTACCTTTCCCTTGGTTGTCCTTCAACTTCTCTGACACCTGGGCCAGTTGTGTGTGTTTAGTTCTGTGACTGGGACTAAAGATACCCATGCACACCTTCGAGGTCAGAGGCAAAAGGAACTGACACGAGTTTCAAGTCAATCCTCAAGGGCTGCAGCGTGTTCCTACTCCCCCTACTTTACATCCTTCTTTCCTTCCTGACAGCCTGCCCTTGGAGCTCCAGCATCAGACTCAGGGACCACAGCCTTACTGAGACAGCTTAACCAACTCCCGCAATCGCCTAAGGCCAAACACCTGTGACAAATCCTTACCCTCTCCTGGTGGCTCTGCTTCTCTGATAGAAACCTGACTTGGTAGTGGGCATTCCAGAACTGTGACACTCTGGGAACAACACTGGTGATGGAACTTTGTGAGTGGGTGTCAGCACTGCCCCCATACCCAGGATGGGGACATGTGCTCCCTGGGAGTGGAGTTTGGGTCTCAGCATCCAAGTTGGGACCCTGCAGAGCGTCTACTTGGTGCCTCAGCCTCTGCTGGGTAAAGAGGCACAAAGGGGCTCGGGAGCTGGAGTTTCCATGAGTCCAGACTCTCAAGCCAGGCTCTGGTAAGCCACCTGAGGGCTCCAAGGTCATGTCCAGGAAGGCAGGGATGTCCCTCAGGGGTGTCAGGGTGGCTGGGAGGTGTGAAGAATCTGAGGTGGAGGAACAGGAGAGCTGGCTCCCTGGGCAAGGCAGCCAGCTGTAGCGCGGGAACTCAGTGCTGAGTCTCCATCTGCTCCACCTTGGGCGTCTGGGGAGACAGAGCTGGGTTAGTCCCACCTAGGACCCCCACTGGGGCTACACTCATGGGGGGCCTGAGGTTATCATCATGCTGGGTGGGGAGGCTAGAGATGGCGGGCTGAGGCCTGGAATCCTATCACTTCTTCACTGCTCTCCAACTGTGTGACCCACCAACCCCTGTCAGCCTCATTTTCTCCATCTGTACAATGAGCGGGCTGGACTGGCTGATCATTCAGGTTTGACTTCCAGATTACTAGTAATAATGATGGTGATGGTGATGCCATTTGCCAAGAAATCACCATGTGCTGGGCTCCGTGCAAAAATCACTTACTTGGACTGTCTCCCTTAATCTACCTAATATCCCCATGGGGTCGGCATGGTTTACATGCCCATTTTACAGATGAGAACCCTGAGTCCCAGAGAGAGCATACAGACTCTTACAGCTGGAAGGCAGCGGAGCTGGGAGGGAACTAGTACAGCTGGGGATGAAGAGCCCAGCCCAGAGTCCCATGGACCTGGGGCTCGGTTTCTAGTGTGTCACCCTGAGCAAGTGATTGGCCTGCATCTCCTCTGGTGCCCACCCCTCAGGGCTGCTGTGAGGGTCAAATGAGGCAATCACCACACTTGGAGTACAGAGAGTACTCAGTCATTGTTCTGTTATTAAATGCATGACTATTTGTGGCTAGAATTTGAACTGACCTTCCCCCCCACCCAACTCCACAGCCCAGGCTCTTAGCCATTGGGCCCCCAATCCTCTGGGTAAGTCCTCAGGGCATCAAGAGGTGGAAATGCTGCCTGGGTTGAGTGCTCTGAACTTGGGACACGCTCAGGTTGCCCTCAAGAGGAGTCAGGGTGCCATAGCCTCACCACGGCCTGCTGGGTGCCCAGAAAGCTGCCTGCCTGGCTCCCAGGTCAGACCAGGCTAGGCTGCTCTGGGGAACAGGGGATTCCCAGGCATCCTCACCTCACCTGGCCAGCAGCCTTGGCCACCTATCCTGCAGGCCTACAGCTCGCCTCTGCCCCAGGAGCTTCCTATTTGCTCCTCACCAAACTCTCTCAACTCTGACACAACCTTGCTTGCTGAAGGTGAAGAGGACTTGAAGCACTTGCCGATGAAGATCAAAAACCACAGCCTTCAGTATGGATTGCATGTCAACATGAAGAAAACAAAAATCTTCACAGCTGGACCAATAAGCAACATCATGATAAACAGAGAAAAGATTGAAGTTGTTAAGGATTTCATTTTACTTGGATCCACAATAAACATCCATGGACGCAGTAGTCAAGAAATCAAAAGTCACATTGCATTGGGCAAATCTGCTGCAAAAGGCCTCTTTAAAGTGTGAAAAAGCCGAGATATCACCTTGAAGAAAAAGGAGCGCCTGACCCAAGCCATGGTGTTTTCAATTGCCTCGTGCATGTGAAAGCTGGATGATGAATAAGGAAGACCAAGGAAGAACTGATGCCTTTGAATTGTGGTGATGGTGAAGGATACTGAATATACCACGGACTGCCAAAAGAATGAACAAATTTGTGTTCGAAGAAGTACATCCAGAATGCTCCTTAGAAGCAAGGATGGCGAGAGTTTGTCTCACATATTTTGGACATGTTATCGGGAGGGATCAGTCCCTGGAGAAGGACATCATGCTTGGTAAAGTAGAGGGTCAGCGAGAAAGAGGAAGACCCTTAAGGAGATGGATTGACACAGTGGCTGCAACAATGGGCTCAAGCATAGCAGTGATTGTGAGGATGGTGGAGGACCAGGCAGTGTTTTGTTTTGTTGTACACAGGGTCACTATGAGTCGGAGCTGACTCGACCGCACCTAACAAGAGCACAAACTCTCTCAGCCCCCTTTCTAAGGCCAAGCTCGAACCCCACTTCTCCATCAGCTATCTGTTGTGAGGTTGCTATGAGATAATAAATGTGAACTGGGTGGTGATTCTTCTAATTTAAGGAAGGGCCCCCCACAGAGGGCCCAGGGAATGTCAAGTACACAGCAGGCTTGTGCTGTTTTGAACTTTCACAATTGGTAGTACTACTATTGTTGTTATTACAGTTAAAGCTATCAACATTATCATTACTGAGGAGTGGGTCAGTGGGAACCTCCACGTTCTTACATCCTGAGTCTAAGCTCTGCCCACAACCCCTGGGGTGCTGAACAGGAGCCCCTGGCTGCCCCTCAGGGCAGCTCCACACCACCCGGCTCATTTTCCTCTTGAGCCCTTTGCTGATGTGGTAGCATCTCAGCTGCTCAGTCATGTGGTCATGGGACTGGACAATGTCAGCCATCTGCAGGGTGAGATAGTGAAGCCCCAGCAATGCAGACGGCAGCCCTCCACAGCTCCAAGGCCGCCTGGCTGGCACTCAGGACCACCAGGAAGAGCTCTGGGCTTTGGGGTGAAGGGGGCTTCAGTTATGAATGGATAAGCAAAACGTCTATACCTATACAGTGGAATATTATTTAGCCATAAAAAGGAATGAAATACTGTACATGCTACAACATGGATGAACCTCGAAAATATTATTCCGAGTGAAGTGAAAGAAGCCAGACACAAAAGGCCACATATTGTATGATTTCATTTATATGAAATGTCAGGAATAGGCAAGTCTATAGGCAGAAAGTAGATTAGTGGTTGCCAGGGGCTGGGGGGAGATGGGAAATGACTGCTAATGGGTATGGGGTTCTTTTTGTGGTGATGAAAATGTTCTGGAATTAGATAGCGGTGATGGTTGCACATTCCTTGGATGGTGCAATTAATGCTCTCAGCTGCTGATTGAAAGGTTAGAGGTTTGAGTACACCCTGAGGCACCTTGGAAGAAAGGCCTGGCAACCTACTTCCAAAAAAACCAGCCACTGAAAACCCTATGGAGCACCGTTCTACTCTGACACACATGGGTCACCATGAGTTGGAATCGACTCGAAAGCAACCGGTGTTGGTGGGTGGTTGCACAATGGTGTGAATATACTAAAAACTACTGAATTGCATACTTTCAAATACGGTATATGAATTATATTTCAATTTAAAAAAAGAAAAGGAGGACCTGGGTTGCAGTACTAGTTCTAGCTCTATGATTTCAGGCAAGTTTCTTAACCTGCTGGTGTCTCCTTTCTCTCTGTAAAATGGGGATAATAATCTCTCCCTTGGGAAACTGCTCTGAGGTTTTAACATGTTAACAAATGTGGATCACCTGGCAGGGTGCCTAGCCCATGGCAGGTCCCCAGTGATGGTCATGGCCATTATGGTCGTGGTGAAGCCCCAAGGATAATGCCCACCTCAGCCCCAGCCAAGCCAGCGAGAGTGGGTGGTGGTGGGGGCGCGGGGTAGAAAGAGGACATTTTCTTGGGCAGGATGTCAGAAGTCGGAGCCCTGGCCTGGTTGTGTGATTTGGGGTAAGCCACTTTCCTTTTCTGACCCTCCATTTCCTCACCTGTCCTCTAGCCACCTGCAGAGAAATGAACAAAAATTGAGTGTGAAAATGTCAAGTGACGCACAGATGCCTAAGCTGAAAATAGCTGTGATCATGACCTTGAACTCTGAGAGGGGAAGCACTGGCTCCTGGTTCACCCTGGCTGGCTGTGCTTGTCAACCTCCCCTCCCATCCTCCGTACGTTCAGCTGCTCCTTCAGCTGCCCCATCTCAGCCTCTGTCTTGTCTACCTCCAGGGAGCTGATTCTGCTGGCAGAGCTCAGGCAGTGGCTTCTCCAGACCCCTTTGGTGCAGGCCCTCAGAGGACTGGGGGCTAGGGACCAGGTGGAGGATGGCAGGTGAGAAGGCTGGGTGCCCAGCAGGGAGGACACATCACAGATGCTCCAGAGGCCTGGACAGTGCAGTAGGAGCTGTGACTCGAACATGGGCCAGACTGGGAACACCCACTGCACCACTGTTTTTTTGGGTGACCATAGAGAAAGCACTTACCTGCTCCAGCCTCAGTTTCCTGATCCCTAAAATGAAGATCATGATGCCTTCCTTGTAGGGTTGACCTGAGGACTGGAGAGAATAATTACAAAACACAGTGCTCCGCTCGCAGTAGCATTCTGTAGATACTGTTATTACTATACTTGCTGCTGTTGTCACTGTTGTTGTTATTCCCAGATCTCCCCTTCATCTTCTCTGCAGCAAATCTTCGAGGGTAAGAAGGGAAATAAACAGGCTCTGGAATCAACCGCCCTGGAGCTGAACCCATCTCTGCCTCAACCTAGCTGTGTGACCCTGTGCAAGTCCCTAACCCTCTCTGAGCCTGCTTCCATCTTTCCCTCCGTTTCTCAGTAACACTAACTGAAAGCAGCAATTGCCTACACTTCATGGGTCTCTGCCTCACTTTGGTGGTTTTTAAATATGTCCCCAAATTCTTTGGCATATCTCCCTTTGAGAGGTGGGGCCTAATTCCTCTCCCCTGAGTGTGGGCTGGAACTAGTGATTCACTTCTAACAAAGGGAAGAAAGCAGAAGTGAGTGTGTGTAAGGATTTGCTCCCACCCAATTCCTCAGAAACAGATGGGCCATTTTCTCAATTACTTAATTTTGGGTAACAAGTTTTGTTGAGAAAGATGCATCAGACTGAAATGACTTCAGGCAGTGAAAATTTTAGATGCTACAGAAGTTACCTTGTGTCTTAGGCTGGGTTTTCTAGAGAAGCAAAACCAGTGAAGTGTCTCTCTCTCTATATATATATACATACACATATACATGTGTGTGTGTGTGTATATATATATATATATATATATATATATATATGTATATATATATATATATATATATATATATATAGGAGAGAGAGAAATACATACTTCAAGGAAATGGCTCACGTGGTTGTAAAGGCTGGTAAGTCCCAAATCTGTGGGTCAGGCTGGAGGCTTCTCTCAACTCATGTAGCTGTAGGTGCTGGTGAACCAGAGATACAGACCATGGAGGCTGATGAATCCCAAGATTGGCAGGCAAGCTGCTAGCTCAAGTCCCAAGAACTGGAGGTCAGATGAACAGGAGCCAGCTGCAGGATCCAGAGCAAGCAAAAGCCAGCGAGCCTTGCCAAAAAGTCCACCTATATTGGATGCAGGCCACACCCCAAAGGAAACTCTCTTTCAGCTGACTGGCTATTCACAACAGATCTCATCATGGATGTAATCATCTCCATAATCAGATCTCATTATGGAGGTGATTACATCATTAAAAAGCTGCCAAACTATATCATAACTGCCAAACCACTGAGGATCATGGCCCAGCCAAGCTGACACACCACTTTAACTATCACACCTTGTGAAACAGGTTTAAAAGGAAACCAAGGCATTCAACACAGATTTAGTCTCACAGAGGCCAGGGTAAATGAGGCTTTTAAAGATCATGCCTCCAAAAATTAAACACTTATGCTCATCAAAAGACTTCACCAAAAGAGTAAAAAGAGAACCTACAGACTGGGAAAAAATTTTTGGCAACAACATATCCGACAAGGGTCTAATCTACAAAATACTTCAACACCTCAACAACAAAAAGACAAATAATCCAATTTAAAAAATGAGTGAAGGATATGAACAGACATTTCTCCAAAGCAAATGTTCAGGTAGCTAACAGACACATGAAGAAATGCTCGAGATCATTAGCCATTAGAGAAATGCAAATCAAAACTACACTGAGATACCATCTCACACCGACATTACTGGCATGAATCAAAAAACCAGAAAAACAATAAATGTCGGAGAGGTTGTGGGGAGATTGGAACTCTTATGCACTGCTGGTTGGAATGTAAAATGGTACAACCACTATGGAAAACAATATGGTTTTTGTGGCAAAGATGTGGTAGTCTACTTCTGTAAAGATTTACAGCCTTGGAAACCCTACGGGGCAGTTCTACTCTGTCCTATAGAGTCCCTGTGAGTTGGAATTGACTCGATGGCCATAAGTTTGGTTTTTGGTTGTCTTCACATATATGTAGACTCAAAGGCAGTGGGTTTTTGGCTTTTACCAAGCACTTACGAGGTAGCAGGCCCTGTTCTAAGTACTTTATATGTTTTAACCCCTCATAACAATTCTGTGAACTAGCAAAATACAATTATTTTCCCCTTTTACAGATAAGAAAACTGAGGCACAAAAGAATAAGCCACCTTCCCAAGGTTGCACAGTCAAAGAGCGATGTGAACCCAGGGAATCAAGCTTCAGGGTCATACCCTGCCTCCTCTCCAAAGTGATGGAAACAGCATTAAATGATTCAAAAAATGTTCCAGGTGATTTCAAAGATTCTGAGGTAATTCAAATAAAACTGTTTTAGGAAATGTGAGAGTAGAAAATAGCAACGTTTCTACGATGGAAACAACCTCCATCAACAGATGAATGGATACACAAACTATGGTACATGCACACAGTGGAGTACTATGCAATGAGAAAGAACAACAATGAATCTGTGAACCATCTCATAACATGGATGAAACTGGAGGACATTATGCTGAGTGAAATAAGTCAATCACAAAAGGACAAATATTGTATGAGACCTCTATTGTAAAAACCCATGAAAAAATTCACATGCAGAATGTAACAATCCTTGTTGGTTACCAGGGAAGGGGGGGGGAATACTAAATAGGCAATAGATAAGTGGTACCTTGCTTGGGTGAGAGGTGAGATAGTACACAGTACAGGGGAAACTAACACAACCTGCACAAGGAAAAGTCATGGAGGCCCTATAGACACATCCAACCCCCCGAGGGACTGAGTTGTTGGACGGAGGGCTCTGGGGACCATGGTCTCTGGGAACATCTAGCTCAATTGGCATGACACTACTTATAAAGATAATGCTCTACATTCTACCTTGGTGAGTAGTGTCTGGGTTCTTAAAAGCCTATGAGCGGCCATCTAAGATACTCCACTGGTCTCATCCCTTCGGGAGCAAGGGAGAATGAAGAGAACAGGATACAACAAAAAGATTAGTCCAAAGGACTAATTGTCCACAGCTACCAAGTCCTCCACCGGACTGAGTCCAGCACAGCTAGATGGTGCCCGGCTACCACCACTGACTGCTCTGACCAGGATCACAACAGAGGGTTCTGGACAGAGCTGGAGAAGGATGTAGAGCATAATTTTAACTCCCAAAAAAAAAAAAAAAAAAAAAAAAGACCAGATTTACTGGCCTAAAGAATACTGGAGAAACCTCAAGAGTGTGGCCCCCAGACACCCTTTCAGCTCAGAGGTGAAGTTACCTTCGAGGTTCGATGTTCAGCCTGGGAGTGGACAGCCCGGTAAAACTAAATGGGACTAACGAGGTACAGGAGTCCGGTGACAAGAGCCAGAAGGCAGAGGGGGAGTAGGAAACTGATGATAAGGAACACAAGTTGAGTAAGGACACTGTCGATGTGTTGTGAGATTGTTGACCACTGTTATAGGGCAACATTTGTAGTAACTATTAAATGGGAGGCTGTTTTGTCCTGTAAGCCTTCATATTGGGCGAGAATGGCAGCACAATTGGAAGAGCATAGTCAATATCACTTAAATGTGTAAGTAAAACGTTTGAAATGGTGTTAAAAAAAAAAAAAAGCCAAATGAGACTAATGAGGTACAGTAGTCCAGTGACAAGGGCCAGAAGACAGAAGGGGACAAGGAAGTCCCCTGGTGATAGGGAACACAAGGTGGAGTAAGGATATTCTTGATGTGTTGTGAGATTGTTAACCATTGTCATAGGGCAACATGTGTAGTAACTGTTAAATGAGAAACTATTTTCTTCTGTAAGCCTTCATCTTAAGTGAGAATAACAGCACAGTTGGAAGACCGTAGTCAATGTCACTGAACTGTGTATGTAGAAATTTTTGAAATGGTGTATCTTTGGCTATCTGTATTTTCATCAAAAAAAAAAAAAATAAAAGGTTGAGAAGTTAGAGGCTTAATATGTTGTGGGGTTGTTAACCAGTGTCATAAAACAACATGTGTACTACTGTTTCATGAGAAACTATTTGTTCTGTAAGCCTTCACCTGAAGTACGATAAAATATAAAAAAAAAAAGAAAATAGCAACGTTTCTAAATGAATGTATTTGATGTGTGATTTCAAATATGTGTATGTGACTAATAAATGAAATATAAGTAGATACTTGACTTTTGCATCTGCATCCCATACCAGTTGCCATCCAGTTGACTGTCACTCATGGCTACCCCATGTGCATCAGAGTAGAACTGTGCTCTGTAGGTTTTTTAATGGTTGATTTTTTTGGAAGTAGATCCTCCAGGCCTTTCTTCTGAGGTGTCCCTGGGTGGACTTGAACCATCAACCTTTCAGTTAGCAGCTGAGTGCATTAACCATCTGCACCACCCAGGGATTCCCATCTATATCCTAAAAGTGTATTTATTCAACTCGGCTAAAAAACTTTTTTTTTTTTGATCTTCTGTAAAATAAGAGACCATCTTATGTTCAGCCAAATTGAGGTACCATGCCTCTCTTAGGGAGTCTCAGTGCATATTAGGATATATATGTTCTGATCTGTTCTACAAGAAAGACCCTGGTGTGACTTGGATAAATTCAGATTTCCCAAACCCATTAGATAATGGAACCCCCAGTAAACTCATGGAGCTCTGGTGGCACAATGGTTAAGTGCTTGGCTGCGAACCAAGCGGTTTGAACCCAACCAGTGGCTCCATGGGAGAAACACCCAGTGATCTGCCCCTGAGCCACCTGGGCACTACCACCTGGGTGCCACCACTTGGGTGGTAGAAGTGGATTTGGAGTTGCAGGGGTGATCCTAAGTAAGTGCTTGGTAAGTATGAAGATTACAGCCTAGAAAACCCTATGGGGCAGCTCTGCTGTCACATAGGGTCGCTATGAATCGAAACCAAGTTGACATCACCCAACAACAACAAGAAGTAGCTTCCTATGGGCTGTCCTTTGGTAGATACTACTTTGGTGTCTCCCACATCCCTGGCCACCTGCCTGGTCCCTCACCCAGTAACCTACAAGTTAGCTGATTCCCTTGTCCCCATCTGGCCTCACCTGCCCAGATGCTGAGCAGACGCTGTTCTCAAAGAGGACGTTGTTGGTGTCTGTGCCAGGTCCCTCAGCAGCAGTGTCTGGTGGACCTCAAGAGGCAGTGCTGGCAGGGCTCTGGTCTCCTTATTTCCTGCCATCTGGCTGCCACTGAAGATGCTTTTTTTTTTTTCATTGTTGTAAAAATATACACAAATACAACATTTGTCAATTCAACGTTTTTCATGTGTACAATTTATGATATCAAATACATTACTCATGTTGTGAAACCATTAGCCATAGTCGTTGTCACATTTCCCATCAACATAAACAGAAACTCAAGGCTTCCTAACAATTATCCCCCTTCCCTCTCCCTCCCACCCCATGTAACCACTAATAAATTTTGGACTCTCTACATTTGCTTATTCTTGTTGTTTCATATAAGTGAGATCATATACTATTTGTCCTTTCGTGATTGATTTATTTCAGCCAGCATGTTTTCAAGGTTCATTTATGTGGTAGCATGTATCAGGATTTCATTTCTCTTTGTGGCTGAGTAGTATTCCATTGAAGGATGGTATTAAAGGAAGAAGTCCAAGCTGCATTGAAGGCATTGGTGAAAAACAAGCCTCCAGGAATTAATGGAATATCAATTGAGATGTTGCAACAAACAATGGACTCACGCATAACGATTATGAGGATCGATGGAGCAGGACCGGGCAGTGTTTCATTATGTTGTACGTAGGGTTGCTATGTGTTGGAACCAACTGGACAGCACCTAACAACAGCAACAGCGATCTTTATGGAAGCTGACTGCCACATCCTTCTCTCACAGAGCGGCTGAAGGGTTCGAACTGATGACGTCTCAGTTAGAAGCCAACTGATTAACCACTGTGCCACCAGGGCTTTGTTTTTTGCTTATATACATTTCCTAAAATTCCATGATGAACATGCATTACTTTTATAGAGAGAAAAAATTTTTTTAAAAGATTTATAGAACACCTACTGTGTGCTTCACTCAATATGAATAATAGCAGTAATAGCTTACTGTGGGACAGCCCTTGACAGTTACAGAATACCTTCAACCTCTCATCTTACCTTGTTCTCACTGAAACCCTGGGAGGCAAGGAGGGCAGTCATGAGTGTCCACATGTTACAGGTGAGACAATCAAGGCTCAGACAGGAAAAGTCACTCAAGTCATGGAGCAAGTAAGTAGTGAAGACAGGATTTGAACTTGGTCCCCTGGCCCCAAAGCCTGTGCTCTTAACCCTGTTCCGGAGCTCCATCAGTATCCATCCTCTGCTAGACTATGGAGTCCCAAGGCCCTGGCCCAAGGAACAGTCAGGTTAGGGTGAAGAGGCACATACCTCAAGACCTATGTATGCAAAGCAGTATTTCCTATAAGTCCCTAACACATACTGGGCCCCCTGGGCTAATCTTATTCCAAGAACAGCCCACATCCATCCACACTTCTGAGCCTTTTCTCAGGCTGTTGGCCTTGCCTGAAAGGGCTTGCTGCCTTCTCCCCAACCCGCCCTACTCTCACCAGCCCTCCTTCTCTGGGAAGCTTGCCCTGTACTGAGGCCAGGAGCACCATGGAAGGAGCTTCTTTGGATCCTGGGCCTGGATCTGAGGAAGGTGATGCCGGGAGGGGGCACCCACAAGCAGGAGGACTGTGGCACCCTAGACAAAGTAGGCCTTTATTGGGTCCTACATGTAGGACATAGGAGCCCTGGTGGCTCAATGGTTAAGTACTCAGCTGCTAACAGAAAGGTTGGCGGTTCAAGCCCACTCAATGGCTATGCAGGAGAAAGAGCTGGTGATCTGCTTCCATGAAGATTACAGCCTAGAAAACCCCTATTCTGTCACATGGGGTTCTGATGAGTCGAAATCAACTCAGTGGCACCCAACAACAACAACACGTAGGGCATGGGGCAGTGGTGGTCAGTGGTAGAATTCTCACCTTCCACATGGGAGACCCAGGTTCGATTCCTGGCCAATGCATCTCATGTACAGCCACCCCTTATCTGTCAGTGGGGCTTGTGTGTTGCTACGATGCTGAATAGGTTTCAGCAGAGGTTCCAGACTAAGGCAGGCAGACTAGGAAGAAAGGCCTGGCAATCTACTTCCAGAAATCAGCCAACAAAACCCTATAGATCACAAACTGTTCAATCATGGGGATGTCACAGGACCTGGCAGTGTTTTGTTCCTTTGTGAATGGGGTCACCATGAGCCAGGGCTGATGTGACCGCAGCTAACAACAACATGTAGGGCACTAAACTGGGCTAGTTGTTAGTCGTTCCAGAGATACAGATGTTTTTCAAAAACGTTTTCCCCTTTAATTACAAAAGTGACACGTGCTTGTGGTAATACAAAGGAGCCAGGGTGGTGGCCCTGACCCCAGAGGGCAGAGAAGAGTGGCTGCGGTGCAGGGCAGAAGCTCTGAAACAGGGAGACCAGACTCAAATCCTCACGGTGCCCATTAGCCTTGGGCAGGTTTCTTGGCCTCTCTGAGCCGGTTTCCATCTGTGAACTGGGAAGAAAAACAGACCCTGCCCTTGGGGTTGTTGAAGGCTTGAAGGCTGAAGCGTGCTTGTTGTGTGCACAGGGCTTGGCACAGGCCCTCATGGGAGTCGACTCAATGGATGACGGCCTTCATTGTGGGAGTTATTAGACTTCCCAGGGCAGCAAGAAAAGGCCTAGGTAGCCCAAGCTCCATAAAGCCTAACCTCAGTGATAATAAGAATAATAAGAAGAGCCACAGTAACGAGAACTTGGTCCAGCCAGGCTTCTCCCCAGGCTCTGTGTTCTGACTGGGGCTGTATTTATGGCACAGAAATCCTTAAGGCTTCTCTGGAGAGAGAGGTTCCTGGAAGATGGGGGCAGTGGGGTAGAGGAAGGAAGGAACTCAACTCTGTTGAGGCAGGGGTCCTGGCCCCCGGTGTGCCCTCGGACCTCTGCCCCTTCCTGGGGGAGGCCAAGCCCCAGCAGAAGTCATCCCCCTGCAGCTGTTTCCTGCCGCTCCTCCTCCAGTACTGCACCAGGCTTTTCCTTTGTAACCTTCCCAAGCTCCCCAGCGGCCGTAAATCTTCTCCCGGCAGGGACTGCAGAGGCTCAGCCTGGGAGGCTGGGTAGGGCAGACGCTCCCTCACCCGCCTCCAGGCTCTGCGGCTCCTCTCTTGAGGCCAGGGCAGGATGCCCAGGGCCAGGCGACTGCAGTATGCTCATCCTCATCCTCCAAGTGCACTGCGAGGGGCCGGGCCATCAAGCCCAGTCCCTTCCTCTCTTGGCCTCTGAAAAACAAGGGACTTGGGTCTGAATCCTTAAAGATTCTTATGAGAATCATAGCCATTGTCCCTAAAAAAAGGCTTGCACACACACAAGACACAATTTTGCACAAAACTTTACCAGCTACTGCTGTACTGCTGCCACTGGATTGAAGCTACCCGGTAAAGAACCTCTGGATTTCACATTCTATTGTTATTTGCAAAAAGCAAGTTGCAAAACAGAATGCATAGTGCAATGTCATTCTTTTAAAAATCAAATACTAACAGATACTTGCCTCTGCGTTAAAAAACCTTCAGGAACACGTAGAATACATGGTTACAGAGCTTCTCTCTAGAGAATAGGGTTTCAGGGACTTTCACTGCATACCTCGGACATTTTGGTAACTGAATTTTTTTTTAAAAGAATGTGTTACTTTTAGGGGTCCCCCCATTTAAAATATGATCCTTTGATGTTATCAACAACAATCTCAAATATTCCAGATCATTAGTCCTTTAGTTGAGCAAATTGAGATGCCCAGTGACCCAGAATGGTAATAAGGATTCAAGTCAGATGGAAAATTGATCAGTGGGATTTGGGACACAACTGGACACTTACCAGTGGGTAACTACGGGCAAGGTAGTTAACCTATCTAGCCCTCATTTTACCCTAAACAATTGGGTTAATGATTGATCCTACACCTCAAAGGGTATCTTACTTTGGTAAGAAAAAATAATAAAGTTTTTTTTTTTTTTTTTTTAAGGAAAAGACTATTGAGTGAGGCAGGCTCCCAAGGAAGGCTCCTGTCCAGGTCCCCACTGGCAGTGTCTAGTCTTAGAACCACTTTCATTTGCCCTAGTCAACTTCTTCCTGGCTGATGGGTCTCAGAGTAGACCCACAGAAGGTCCCCCCAGGGCCAGAAGCCCAGATGACAGATGTGGCTAATGGAATGCCTGGACTCTTGCATCTGGCACCAGTTCAGCAAAGGGGATATAAAAAACCCAGACATCACCTCATCGCTGTCTCATCAGAAAAGGAGACTTTCTCCCTGCACATCCCTGCAGAGGACAAATTCCTGCCGGGTGTGTTGCCTGGGAGGGAGCAGGAAGAACAGAGTAGGGGACCTGGGGGTTCTCCCCCTCTCAGAGGTCAGAGGGGAGCTCAGATCATCAGAGTAGCCCTGGGACCAGCCTCTTGGTAACCATGACAACCCCAGCTCCCAGGTACTGTGTGGGTACCTGACTAGCATAACCACCCCCTCCTCTCCTCCTTACAAGCCTGGGAGGGAAGTATTGGCATCCCTTTCTAACAAGAGGAACCTAGCTCTATGAGGTGGGGGGGCTTGTCTGAGGTTACTGAGTCTCAGCTGGGATTTGCCCCACTTTCTGTCTGACTCCAGAGCCACTGCCCTCAGCCTCCTAGAAGCTAGGAGGCCCATGGTCTACGGCTAGCTCTCCTGAAACTTCATGTTCAACCTTGGGCAAGTCTGAGACTCCTCCTGCAGGCTTTGGCAGCCCCCTCAGGCATTCTCAGAGAGAAACTCCAGGCCACCCTAACTTCTTCCTCCCTTGGGCTTTCCTGGAAGATTTGATCTGAAAACAGGGCCTGACAGCCTAAGAAACTTAAAAACAACAAAAACAGCAAACCCTCACAGGACCAAACAGTCTCCACAGGAAGTTTCCCACAGTCTAACGTGCTCTTCCTAGGGGCCAGTCTGGATTGGGGTCCTTGTGGATTCTCCTCCTCTGACTCCTGCCCTGGCTGAATCCTCCAGGGCTTCAGCTGTAGGCTTCTTGTGACTCCTCAGCAGGGCTCCCCAAGACTAATGCCCGTAGCCACAACTAGGCAGACAACAG
This sequence comes from Dugong dugon, assembly GCA_030035585.1. Classification (NCBI taxonomy): domain Eukaryota; kingdom Metazoa; phylum Chordata; class Mammalia; order Sirenia; family Dugongidae; genus Dugong; species Dugong dugon. The sequence goes on along the minus strand of CM057476.1, from coordinate 23,518,600 downwards.
GCTTCACAAACACGCCCTACCGCTGTCTTCCTTTCCTTTTCCCATCTTTGAGGTGACTGCTCCCCAAGGAACGGCAGACCCAAGGAAGTCAGCACCTCTGGCATTTAAAGAGAAGCTATGAATACCGATTTTTATGTTAAACCACCCAATTGTTAAACACGGACCACTGTACTGGTCATTTAAGGAGTCCTGGTGATGCAATGGTTAAGCACTCAGCTGCTAACCAAGAGGTTAGTGGTTCGAATCCACCCAGCAGCTCAGTGGGAGAGAGATCTGGTGATCTGCTTCTATAAAGATTACAGCCAAGAAAACCCTATCGGGCAGTGCTTCTCTGTCACGTGGGGTCACTATGAGTCGGAATCGACTCTACGGCACCCAGCAACAACAATAAGCTGATCATTTGCTGTACGATTACAGACCCATTCCCTGCCTGTCCTCTTCTCTGCTCAGCATCCCTGGGGGCTGACCCCTGCAAACCACGTCTCCCAAGGTCTCTTGCCAATTGGCTTTTGGTTAGGTTCTGCCAATGGGAGGCAACAGAAAGAGATTAAAGGGTGAGAAGAGGCCAGGGTATTTCCTCCTCCATGCAGTGGCTGGGTCTCCTTTGAAGTTCCAGTTTCCCACAGACAGTTCGTGGTTCTGGTAACTTCCCCTCCTCCCTAGGGTCCTCCCAACTTCCTGCTGTTGTTAATCTCTGGCCTGCCTCTCCAACTTCTGTTTGCCTTTTCAAAACTCCACCTATTAAGCCCTTGATATTGCAACTAATTCAGATCCTCTAAAGAACCTTCCAGGGCTGAACCAAGCTGGTATGCATGTCACATCAGCCTGGAGCTGCCTGTTTGCAACGTCTGTTTTGCAGGGGGCAAAATGCCCTTCTGTGCATTCCCTGCTGAAGCCTCTCAGACACTCAAGAAGTTCACAGGAGAGGGAAGATTACCCCCATCTCACAGAGCTGGAAGACGGCATTCAGGCAGGCCCAAGGTACAGAGTAAGCAAGTGGCCGACCAAGACTCCTGATTCCCGGCCCAGTGCTCTGTCTTGTACCCCACCCAGCTTCCTGTTAGCTGGAAACAGGGCCAAAGACTGGCTCTCCTGGCTCCTTCCAACTTGTGCACACACCATTGCTGTCCTCCCCACCATCAGAGGGTAAATGCCAGCTGTTGGTCTCCCCCACAGAGTGTCACCCTGGTAGTGGCAGGGGTGGGGGATCCTGGGTCTTATTGCCTATATACCCAAAATATCCCCTTCACAGGTGCTGGGGATGAAATAAGAGTCATAACAACAACAACAGTAATCATACCAAACCCAACTAAAACCAAACCCATTGCTGTCCAGTTGATTCTGACTTGTAGTGACCCTATACAGCAGAGTAGAACTGCCCCATAGGGTTTCTAAAGAGTAGCTGGTGGATTCCAACTGCCAATGTTTTGGTTAGCAGCCGAGCTCTTAACTACTGTGCCACCATGGCTCCATACCACCTAGTGTTTATTTGTACATCCCTGGGTAGCACAAACAGTTAAGTGCTCAACTACTGGCTGAAAGTTTGAGGGTTCGAACCTACCCAGAAGCGCCTCAGAAGACAGGCCTGGCAATCTGTTTCTGAAAGGCCACGCCTTAAAAACCCTATGGAGAGTTCTACTCTGTACACATGGGTCACCAGGAATTGACTCAACCGACAGCGACCAACATCAGCACGGTGTTTATTTACGCTGAATTCCTTCTGCAGGTGGGAAGGAAGGAAAGGTCCTGAGCACATGCTCTAAGTGTCTTGCATCCTGGCTTTTGGGGGTCAGATGGAAGCTTGGGGTGGTGGAAAAGCTCGGTGCAGGGGTCTCCATAACTAAAACAACCCACTTATCCAAGGAGCCCAGGTGGCACAACAGTTAAGCACTCAGCTGCTAACAGGAAGTTTGGCAGTTAGAACCTACCTAGCCACGCCGAGTGAGAAAGACCCGGTGATTTGCTCCCACAAATATTACAGCCTAGAAAACCCTATGAGGCAATTCTACTCTATCACATGGGGTTGCTATGAGTTGAAAATCGACTCTAAGGCACTCCAACCACTTATCCAGTGCTTACTACATTCTCCAAGTGGTTCTGAGTCCTTTGTCTCTGAATCCTCCTGATTGCCCTGAGAAAACAGAGGCTCAGGGAGAAGGACCTACCTGGTGGTTCCGGAGGTTCTGCAGCAGGAGCGGGTGGAGCTGGGACTCAAATCCAAGTGTGTTGGGCCCCAAAGACTGTGCTGCATCATTGCCCTGCCCTGCATCCATGTGCCACATACTCCAGGCTGATTCCCTATGCTTGGCCACCTTTGTGATGGATAATAAAGAGGAGTTCAGACTGGGCTGATGGAGGCCCCCATGACTCACCGCAGCCCTTCACCATCTCTGGGCAGGGCTCTGGGAAGGAGCCCAGCCTCTGCTGCAGCCTGAGGAGGGGGCCAGGCAAGCAGCTCAGCCAACTGGTGGGGGAGGCATGGTGAAGTGGGGATGGGGCCCCGGGGCAGGGGATAGAGGCTTTCAATGGCCCCGCATCTCTGCCAGACACTCTACTGAACTGCCTGGGTGATGGAGCATCTCACAGGCCTGGGCTTAAACCTGGCTCTGAACAACACACACCAGGTCTGTCTGTGAACACACGGACCTGCTTGGAAGGACACCGAGGATCAGATCATCCTGTCTGCCTCTCAGGGAGGACCTGGTAGCTGGGGACAGAGGAGGTGGAAGCCGACTTTTCATTGTCTACCTTTTGGACCTTTAGACTTTGAACCATTAATAAATAATTAAAACATTTAAAATTCTGGTGCTACAAATCATTGCTGTGTGACCTTAGGTCCTCTGCTATAAAATAGGGTTAATCATAGCACTTAATTCATAGGATAAGAAAATCCAAACCAAACCTACTGCCATAGAGTCAATTCCGACTCATAGTGACCCCATAGGGTTTCCAAGGCTGTAAATCTCTACAGAAGCAGACTGCCACGTCTTTCTCCACGGAGCTGCTGGTGGTTTCAAACCACCCACCTTTTGGTTAGCAGTTCATCGCTTTAACCACTGCGCCACCAGGGCTCCTTCATAGGATAAGAGGCGTAAATGAAAACACATGTGTACAGTGGTTAGTGTGGCGCCTGACACACAGTAAGAGCCCCTAAAATGGGACTGCTATTATTATTAGGTACTATTTGCCTGCAGACTCCAGGAAGGGGCTACCACCACTGTCCTCTGCCACCTTCTGGGAACTTGTCCTTGAAATGGAGGCCATTCCAGCAAATGTCAGCTCTGTCACTGCCACTTCTGTGATGTGTGCAGATCATGTCACCTCTCTGTGCCTCAATTTCCTCCTCTGTCAAATGGAGATACTAGAGCTTGCCCACTATTTACAAGGTTATTGACAACCAAGATTTAATCACTCAACATTTCCCAGTGATCTCTGTCCAGGCACAGGGGGTGCCAAGGTGAGGACGAGGGGCTCACAGTCTGGTGGGGGAGGCAGACACATAACAGATGCTTTCAACAAGAGGGATGAGTGATGGATAGGGGAAACAGGGTCAAGGACTGTTAGCCTGGGGTGTGGAGGACATCAAGGAAGGCTTCCTGGAGGAGGTATTGCCACAGCTGAGCCTTGAAAAATGAGCAGGAATTGTTCAGTCAAAGGAAAAAATGGGGGCCAGGGGAAGCAGCAAGAGCAAAGGCCCAGAGGTGTGCGATCCAATGGGTTATTCCAGAATGAGCAGGAAGGAGACTCAGCCTTGAAGGTAGCGGGAAGCCTTTGACACAGACCTTAGAGAACTGCCTGGGTTCAGACTCTAGCTCTACCACTTACCAGCTGTGTGACCTTGGGCAAGTTACTTAACCTCTCTGTGCCAAATGAGGCTAATAGTTCTTAACCCATAGCGTTGTGAGGATAAAAGTAAGTTAATACATGGAAGGTGCTTAGAACAGGGGCTGGCACACAGTGGGTAGTGGCATCAAGGAGAGGATGCTGAACAAATCTTTGCGGAGCTGATGAACAAATGTGCAAACAGGTAGGAAAGCTCTTGGCCAGAGCTAGGCCCCCTTTGGGCCAGTCCTGGTCTGGCCTCTCCCCATGCTGCTCACCACTGAGCTCGGACCCCACAGATCATTAGGAGGTATAGCAATGCCCACCCCACTTGGGAACCACCTCTGCCAGCTCCCGTATCTCCACACTCTCTGCAGGGGCCTGGACTTGACAGCCATGGGAACCAGGCTTGGGGGGCCAGGCTGGGCCTCGAAGTGGAAGGAGACCCATCTTTATTATCACCTCAGAGGCATACCGAGAGGACGTTAGAGGAGGGCATTTGTCTACAGGCACAAGTCCAAGGGGGCCTGAGGATGAGGCTGGCCAACGAATCACCCCCTCCCCCATCTACAAGGTGGTGTGGGGAGGGTGGCGCAAAGCAAACTTATAGAGCTCGCCCCTGGGCACTCATTACATTACTCTCCCTCTGCCTCTGTATCACCTGCTAGTGCCGGGCCCATAAGTGATCCACCTCCAATAACTCAGGTCTGACTAGTTTAGGGATGAGGAGACTGAGGTTTAGGGAGGTAAAGGGACTGGCCGAGGGGCAGAGGGGGGTTCTACCCAAGGCCATGGGCTCTGCACCACACTCTCTGTCCACTCTGACCTAGCCCTTGCCTGCTTCCTTGGGTCTGGCTGCTGCCCTGTTTAGACACATCAAGACTCAGTTCCAAGGTGAAAGACTCAGGCTGGGGATGGAGTTGAGGGGAGGTGGAGGGAAATCAGGAGCATGGCCATCAGTGATGACATCTTCAGGATCAATCACACTATACAAATGGGGAAGCTGAGGCCCAGAGAGGTACCACAAGGCATTCCAGGCCGTCCAGCCCCTCCACATCAAGGCTGTGATGGGATCCAGTTCTTGCTCTCAGTGTACAATCTGCCCTGCTGTCCCAGATGCCCAGGGGCCCACAGGCATTGAGCCGAGGTAACCTGACTGCAAAAGGGGGTCCAGGAAACACAGGGCCAGGAGGAGTGGTTTGCGGGGAGTTTTGCTGGCGAGAGTCCTGAGGGAGCCCTAAGTCAGGCACTGCAGCTGCTGGTTTGAAGCGGGAACTCATGCCCGGGCAGAGCAAGTACATCCCATCCATGCCCCCTGCCCACCACAGGATGGGGCTGCTGCAGAGAACACTGCAGCCCTGGCTGTCGCCAGCTGGCTCAGGCTGCAGCTCTGCGCAGGGAGGGGGAGGAGATGTTCAGTCGGGTTCAGCCCATTCAGCCACAGTGAAGCTGATGCCCAGAGCGGCCCTGGGGGGTGGCCTGGTGACCTTACCCTGCAGCAGGGCAGAAGGCCTGCAGGCCCAGGGGGTCAGGAGTCTTTGGTGCCCAGGCCTGGGGAAGGGGAGGCAGGGAAGGGTCCGGGACGCGCTAAAGAGGAGCCGAGAGCATCGCGGAAGCAGCTTCTTCAGGCCCCAGAGCTGAGTCTGAGGAGGGTGGTGGCAGGATGGAGCACCCAGGCCCTGTCCAGGGGAAGCTGATGGTCTGGGATGGGGGCAGGGGAGACACAGCCCTGACACAATTCACCGTGTGACAAGGTAGCTGAGCTGGGGTGATGGAAGTCACCTGATCGATGATCATGATAATAGTGGTAGTAAAATGTGGATAATGGTTCCGTTTAGTAAGTGTAGATGTTGTGACAGTCATTGCCAGCCTCAGCAGAACCCTAGGAACAAAACACTATTTATTCCTCTGTTTTACAGATGAGAAAACAGGCTCAGAATGACTGCCACATAGCCAGGGGAGCTCCATCTCAGCCCCATAAAACCTTGCTGTGCCCATTCTCTCGGGCTCTGGCAACAGGCGGGCAGGGGTGAACTCGCTGTGGTCCAGCTGTGTCCCCTGCACAGTGCCTCGAACACAGAGCTCAGTACACAATGATGAGTGGATGAGTGAAGGCTGCCTCACTGGGGCAGACAGAAGGGAACACTCGATTCCTCCCCCTGCCCCCACCCCACCCCACCCCAGCCAACTCCAAGTAAGCAGAGACACGTCTGACCTGGTGTCTGATCTAGTGTCCTGAGAGGTGGTCAAAGCCTGGACAATCACTCCCATTCCACAGGCCAGAAAACTGAAGCTTAGGGAGGTTATATGCCTTGTGTGGCATCCTTAGCCAGACTGTGGCAGAGCCAGGCCCCTTCCTTCCCCCCTCCCCCAGTCAGCCTTCTCCCAGGGAGGGCTGGGCTTGCTGTCAGGAATAAAATAATGCCAGGGAGAGCTAACACTTAGTAAGTCTTAGGATGCGCCAGGTACACAGCATCTCACCTAATCCAACAACATTTTGTTTTTTGTAACAGCTTTATTGAGATATAATTCATACGACATACAATTCAGTGTACAATTAAATGGTTTTCAGTATAATCACAGAGTTGTACAACCATCACTACAATCAATTTTAGAACATTTTTATCACATCAAAAAGAAACCCTGAATCCCTTAAAGATCATTGCCCAATCCCATGTTCCCTGAGCCCTCGGCAATCACTACTCTCTATTAAAAGAATATATATATATGTTGCCATCAAGTTGATTCTGACTCATGGCAACCACATGTGTTACAGAGCAGAACTACTCCATAGGGTTTTCTCGGCTGTCATCTTTACAGAAGCAGATTGCCAGGCCCTTCTTCCATGGTGCTGCTGCGTCAGCTCAAACTGCCAACCTTTAGGTTAGCTGTTGAGTGCAAACCATCTCTGTAGATTTGCCTTTTTTGGCTATTTCACATAAATGGAATCATATGATAGCCAACAACCTTTTGAATGTGGTGCTGTTGTTACCCCATTTCCCAGACAAAAGTAACCGAGGCTTGGAGAGGTGAAATCCTTACCTCGGGCCCTCAATGAGGCAATGGGGGGCAGGATTCAAACCCAGAGCAGTCTGACTCCAGAGGTCCTGCCTTTCATCATAAACTTCACCAGCAGAGACCTGCGGGTGATAGGAGGACAGCTCTTTCCTCCTCCCTTCTTCCCAAGCCTGGGGCCCCACTCCCGAATTTCTCCATCATGCCCAGGGGTTCTGCCAGGAAAAGCCCAGGCCCAGAACCCCACTCAGGCCTCTCATGACCTCGTTCTCAATCCTTCAGCCCTCAGCTTATGTCGCCTCCTTTGGGAAGCTCTCCCTGATTGCACTTTTCTTGGCACTCCCATTGCTCACAGGCCAGGCAGCCTGGCCCTTCTCTGAGTAGGTGGGAAACTGAGGCCCCAGGGAGGTGTCTGTGGTCACGAGTGAGCCCAGGAAGAGCCTGGACCAGTGCCAGATCCCCACCTTCCACACCAGTACTCTTGGCATGGCCTATTCCAAATGGGAAGCCCCTCAGTCTCCAAGGACGAGGACACAGCACTCTGCTGCAAGTCTAGGCGCCTGGGTTCAAGTCCCAGTTCCCCAACGGGCTGATCTCCTCCACCCTACCCCATCCTAAGAAGTGGTGCCATCAGGCCCATGTGAAGGGGGGTGGGGAAACGAGGCTTAGCAAGGCTAGTGATCTGCCCAAGGCCACAGGCACTGAGTCAGGACTCAAGGGCAGACCTGTCGACTCTCTGACTTGCCCACCCCCAACACACACACTCTGGGCTGGGGTCCCTACCCGGAGATCCCATGGCCTCCAGACTTGCCCCTCTATCAGCACTTATAAAACTAGATCCCTACCTGTTGGTGGACCTGATGAGGGGAGCTGGGAGCCAGTCTTCTTCATGACTGTATTTCCAGTGCAGGGCTGGGCTGTAACAGGTCTCAGGAAATGTTTGTTGAATGAATGATAGAAGGATGGAAGGAAGGGAGAGACGGGGTCTGGGGGAGTCCAACCACCTTCCAAGAATCATGTACTACCATCACAGGCTCCACCAGTTCTTCTGACTAACAAATCTATGACTCTTGACATTTTGGGTCCTATACCTCTTGGAGAATCACCCACACACCCTACATATACTTTTGGGGGTTCCTGGCCCCTTTCCCACAGGCCCCCAGGAATCATGTCCCTGAACGCCAAGCTAAGAACCCTGTGCCAGGCCCCACGGCCCATCTGTGATACAACAGATGTGAACACGGTAGATAAACGCACTTGTTTGCTCCTCTCAGACTATGAGGCCTTAGCGAGCTGCATCCCCTGGCACTCCCTGCAGCAGTCCTGACACCATTTCTCTGCTTCTGCCATCCTCACATGGTTGTTGTCCCCTCCCTGGGGGCTGCCACCAGGCAGGGACGTGCTGGATGCTCGTTAATGCCACCTCAGTCACTGTCAGGCCTGGCAGCCAGCAGCCTCAGGGGTCATGGCTGCCCACATCCCACAGCTGGATCCCCTACTGCCTCCGCAAGACCCTGCCTCTCTTCCCACCCCGCTGACTCCACCTGCTTGGAGGTAGGGCAGGGAGTGGGAAACAGAAGGTGGGCAGAGTCCAAGGCTCAGGAACTCCCCCCGTGTCCAGAATGGCGCTGCAGACACAGCTGATAAGCATAGCTGGCATTTATTGAGGGTTTTCTAGGGCAGCAATGGCGGTAGGTTTTATTCATATGCAGCTGGTACTATTAGTGCCCCGTTTTACAAATGCAGAAACTGAGATGGGGAAAGGAGAGGTCACTTGTTTGAGGTGCCCAGCTGGGAAGTGGAAGAACCAATGGCAATCAGCCCTGCGTTGGTCTGACCTCAGAGGCAGGTTCTGAACTGTTAGAGGAGTCAGCCTCCCCTGCAGGTACTTCTGGGTGTTTTCTATTGAAAGATCTATTGAGAGGATGAAGAAGGATCTTTTGGGAGGGGGCCATGGCCGCAGGATGCCTGTCCTTGGAAGCTTTGTGCATGGGAGACATGCTGAGTGAGGTGGCAGATCAATGGTTATTAGAAATTCTCGGGGGACACACAGATAGCTGAACCTCAGGTCGTTTCTTCACCTGCAGTCATAAAATATTAAAGCCAAAAGGCACCCTGGTGGTTGGGATTGTCAAATATCTACATTTTATGAACAGGACACTCAGGCCCAGAGAGAAGTGAGGGACTTGGTCAAAGGGTGCCCAAATCACAGTTAATTAAGAAGAGATGTAAGTCCCCTGAAGTATTCTTAGAATCAAACAATAGTTTAGCTTAACTAGTACAAAGAGGTCTGCCTTGAGCATTATGCTCTTTTAAGAACTATCTATATGAGATCAAATTGACAACAGCAACTCAAAAGGTTAGATAAGCACCTTGGATGGGGGCAGTGAGTTTATGCTAGCGAGGGAGAAACAACTCAGAAAAGAAGGGTGAGAATAGTTGCACAGCTTGAACAATGTAATCAGTGTCACTGAATTGTACATGTAGAAGCTGTTGAACTGGTGTATATTTTGCTGTGTATATTTCCCCCCAAAAAAAAACAGATGTAGGCCTCCAGCCTCCCTAAGATCAAAGAACATTAGCTTGGGAAAGAATGTCCTGGGACTTCCTGCCTAAGCCTCTCATTTTACAGAAGGGGAAACTGAGGCTCAGAGAAGAGTGGGGGGTCTCCTTAAAAATGATGTATCAGGTCCGACAGTGTGCACCACTGATAACCCCAAAAGTTCCAGTTTTTTATCCCTGGAGTATCCTGAGGCATATGAGGTGATCTCCTTGAGTCTCAACTGTGAAATGGTAGCAACAAAACCTCCAGTCACTATTATATACACATATGTACCTAGCACATGGTAAGTGCTCGGTTCATCATGTTTCATTAATCCTGGAGTCCCTGGGAGATGCAAATTGTTAAAATGCACTCAGCTGCTAACCGAAAGGTCGGAGGTTCAAAACCACCCAGAGGTGCCTTGGAAGAAGGGCCTGGCAATCTATTTCCAAAAATTCAGCCATTGAAAGCCCTATGGAGCACAGTTCTCTGACACACATGAGGTCGTCATGAACTGGAGTTGAGTTGATGGCAACTGGTGGATTATTAATACCGTTAAAACCAAAAACCAAATCCGACTCATAGCGACCCTACAGGACAAGAGTAGAACTGCCCTATAGGGTTTCCAAGGCTGTAATCTTTACAGAAACAGACTGTCATATCTTTCTCCTGCAGAGCGGCTAGTGGGTTCAAACCACCAACTTTTTGGTTAGCAGCCAAGCCTTAGCCACTGTGCCACCGGGGCTTCTATTAATACTGTTAGGCCCTTGTTATTTCCCCTCCTCTGCCATCAAGCCTTCCCGATCAAAACTTTTATCAGTCCATTATAATGGGTAAGACTGAAAACTACTGCTTCAGCCACTTGTTAGCGGGGTGACCTGGGCCTAAAAAGCCTCATCAGCAGATTGGGGATGACAATAACAGTACTCACCAGACAGGGTTGTGCTGCGGCTCATAGTAAGTGCTCAATAAATCTAAGTTACTACTGTTACTTGTTTCTTCCATGATCATGTCTCATGTCTGTCACCATCCCTGGCTACAGGGTGCCTGGTCTGCCAGGAAGGCGTTGGTCCTCAACTCCAGGACCCCTCAGTCTCTGGGGTGCTAATGCAGCAAGGGAAGGCGCTACCAAGGCACTGCATGTTCACACCAGGTCGACTGACCCAGCTGCAGTTTCTCAGGGGCCTGCTTGGGGGCTGGAATCCCAAAGATGCGGGATAAAATCCGGATTCTTGCACTTGTGTGAGTGTCCAGAAGAGACCCCATTTCACAGGTGCAGAAACTGAGGTATGGGGAGAGAGAAGTTACTGCCCAAGGACACATACAGGTCAGGACACAGGGTATCCTCGCGGGCGGAACCGCCCCCAGGGACGACCCTTTTCACCAGCAGCTTTCTCCAGGCCGGGCCCGCCCCCGGGAAAAACTGGCCCAACCCCCTCCGCCCGAGGCTACGCTCTCGGCCCTCCCGGCACGACCCACCGCGCCCCTGCCCTCCGAGCGTTACTCACAAACAAGAAAGCAATGGCAGGTCAAAGCCGCCACCATTTCCCGCAGTCCCCATGAATGCCTCTGACCCGACGCTGCGGTGACCCAAGCCTCCCGGGAGGTCACGTCTGGGATGAAGGCAGTGCGCCCGGCTTCTTCCAGCTTGGTCCTCCAGATGAGCGCTCGGCAATCTTCGGAGGCTGGACGGAGCATTCGGGCGTTTCCGGCGCGGAGAAGCGGGCGTGCCAGCCAGCGCCCCTCTGTCTAGTGGGAAAGCTGGCCTGGCCAGGTAACCCTCTTCTGTAGTCCCAGAACCTCGGTTTCCTCCTCTGGAAAATGGGTTTAAAGACAAATACCTACTTAAGAAGCTCCAGTGGGATCCGGATAAGGTTGCAAAAGGAACCAGGAAACACAGATTAACGAATAAGCAAGTTACTTCTCTGTGTGTCAGTTTATTATCTATAAATATGGATAATTGTACCTTCCTTGTGGCATAAGGCCTGACACTTGGTAAAAGGCAATGACTGTGACAATGAGCAAAGTGCCTGGCCAGGCCAGGGAATAATGTTCAAGTCTTGGTTCCTGCCCTAGAGGAGCACCAGACGCAGGACCAGAAGTGAGGCAACTGCAAACTTCGGCAGAAGCACTGGCTGGGAGTCAAGAGACCTGCCACAGACCACTTGGCTTCAGTTTCCACACCTGTATAAATGATGACCTCTAAGGCCCTCTGAGACTGACTTTCTTCAACTCTGGCTTGTGATGTGCAGCTGAAGATGGCTTATACTCAGATGTATAACAGAGTAGTCTATGGGAAGTCACTGCCGATTGGCATTTATTCATTCAACAAACTTTACTGAGCATCCACTCTGATTCCAGGCCCTGGGGATAGAACACTGAGTAGGAAATGGCTCTTGCCCTTGTAGAGTTCACAGTCCAGTTAGAAGATAAATCAGTAACTGTTTAGAATACAGTATGAGGACTAGAAAGAGGGAAAGACATTGTGTGTCGGCATGTGGGAGCCTAAGGGAGGCAGGTATTGAAACGCTGGGGGTTGGGGAAGCTCCCTGGAAAAGGAGGTATCATAGAATTTTGAAGGATAATGAGGAGTTCTGTGAAGGGTGGGAGAACTGGATGTTGGGGTGGGGTAAAGGGCTCCAGACAGAGGACACCCAAGAGTATGAAAGAATGTGGCAGAATAAAGAATTTTATGGAGATGGGTGGGCCTGGAAATAGAAGGGATTTGGGCAGAGAGGGATATGGGCAAGAGCGGCCACCAGTCCTCTCCTAAACCACCACCAGGGAACATTCTTTTGTCCTTCTGTCTGTGCCTCAAGCATGTGTGTCTCTATCATTTGTTCAGCCAATGCACACATCCTGAGACCCCAGGTGAAAGGACTACTCCCTGCCCCTGCAAGCCCATGGTGTAAGAGTGGAAAGCACCAGCACCAGTCGTCCCCTAGGTCCCAGGACATGCCTGATGTAATAAGCTGGGCACAGGCACCATGGAGGATGAGGAAGGCATCCCAGGGAAAGGGCCAGTCATGAGCAAAGGCAGGAGATGGGCAGGGATGGAGTGTTCTAGAACCAGACTGCGACGTTTTGAATCCTGGTTCTGTGCATGGCAAGTGATTTAATCTCTTGCCCTCAGTTTGCTGACCTGTAAAGCTCCTTAAGAGTTAATGTGGCATTTAAGGAGACAGCACATGTAAAAACTTAACAGCAGGAGCTCAGTTAGTGAGACCAGAATGTTGGTTGAGGCCAGGTCTGGATGCAGTTCTGCCACTCAGGGGGACACTGGTTCAGAATGCACATCCCCAGCCTCCTCGCCCCCTAGAGATTCTGGCTCATGGCGTATTGGTAGGGCCAGGAATATGCATTGACGACCAGCACCCCAGGAGCTTCTGAAGCAGAATTATTTTATTTTTACTGAAGAACATGTTACCTACACTCTGTTGTTGGGTGCTGTCGAGTCAATTCTGACTCACAACGACCGTATGTGACAGAGTAGAACTGCCCCATAGGGTTTTCTGGGCTGGAGCTGCTGGGTGGGTTTGAACTGCCAATTTTTCAGTTAGCAGCCAAGTGCTTAACCATTGCATGCCCAGGGCTTTAACTCCCCTTAACAGACAGCAAAGACCTCAAGGTCAGCTCTGCCTCCTCCCTTCTCCACCACTAACCTCCCCAGATGCCAAAAGGTGGTCCAGGCACCCAGCAGAGCCTTTAGGGGTGTGCATGTCGAGTCCCCATTCCAGGTCGGCCCTGGGCTGCTGCAGTCTCCTGTCCACTGCAGACACCTGGCTTGGGGCCAAGGAAGAGGGTTCAGAAACTTTCCTGGCATGTCTCCCCCATGCTGGCATCTGCTGTCTTTGGGGGGTGATGCCAGGCTGCTACCAGGTGCTGTATGTCCTCAAGCAGCCTGACTGCGGAGGGACAGTCAGGGTGCAGCTGCCCTGGAGCAGGGCGAGCTTCATGTCCCCATGCCCAGGGGCCTCTTTTGTTTTTCATTGTTGTAAAAAATATACAGACAACACAACATTTACCAACTCAACATTTTTCAAGTGTACAATTTAGTGACATCAATTACATTAATTATGTTGTGCAACCATCACCCATAATCTTAGCCAAATGCAGGGGCCTCATTTAAAGCCCAGTAGTGCCTCATTTATCTGCCAACATCGACCATCAGGAAATGACCTTTTATGCAGCTGACACTCTCCTGTCAAAGCCTAATGCCCCAATTTAAACTCTCTGGCCTGGAATCTTCCTAAAACATACTATGGACCTCCTTTTCTTCCAGCATAAAGAGATGACTCATCACTGAAACTTTTTTTTTTCCCTGAGAGCCAATGTGGATACTGGAAAGCACAGGGCCCCCCAAGGCTAGGTGTAAGCTGCAGCCCCTCCACTGCCTTGCTCTGTGACCTTGGCAAGTCACTTCCTCCCTGACCTGGCTGTCCTCCTCTGTAGAAGGGGTGACACTCTCCCCTCGCAAAGCTGTTGCAGACATCATGCATATATGTGGTCAGTTGCACACACAGATCGCCAAAACTGTTTTCCTGATGACCCAAGAGTTACACTGTCAGTATCAATCATCGTTCCACGACAGCTTTCTATTTATCTGTCTCTGCAGCTGGGTTGTCCAGAAAGCTGAGTCAGCAGTCATTTCTACTTTCAGACTCCACTTCCTGGGAAGACCCCTTCCTCCCCAGACAACCCAGAGAAACATAAACCAAAACCAAACCCGTTGTCGATTCCGACTCATAGCGACCCCATAGACAAACACAAGAACCTGGGAAAAAACCCAGAGCCAATTCTCAACCCTCCTTGCTTCTACCAAGGTGCCAGAAGGAACCCCCAGAGCAAAGCCCCTAGCCAACCATTATGAGACAGGGACAATGCTGGCTCCTGTTCTACAGCGGTGGTTCTGTGGGAATCCACTGTGAACCTGAGAGGTGGCAGCACAGTGTCGTAGTTGAGTATACCCACTGCAAAGCCCAACAGACTTGGGTTTGGACCCAGCTCCCACCACTTACTAGCTGTGAAACCTACAGCAAATTACCCAACCTCTCTGAGTCTCCGTTTCCCAAATCATGCAGTGGGGACAGTAACAATATCTACTTCACAGGGTTGCAGGGATGAGACTGAGCATAAATGCAGAGGCATCTCCTCCCCTTCTTAGATGAGAGCTTTCATTCTTTTTGCTACTTAGTCTCTTGCTCTAAATAACACTAGTAGTGGCAGCTCTATAGCCCTAGAGCACTTGCAGCTTGAAAGCCCCACCCAATCACTAGCAGAAAGTCACTTAGATATGATGAGTGAGCCAGCTTGCTCCCACGTCTCCAGAACCACAGCCCAAAAACCATTCATCCAGAATTTCCTGCAACTGGAACTGGAAGGGAGGATGGATCCAGCCACCAGTTCCTGGCCTTTGCAACAGAACCCAGCCTCCCACCAATGCAATCTCAGGGCGACTGCCCTGCCACAGGCTCTCATTAGCTGCAGGCAAGGTCCCCTGGTGGTTAAGACTGTAGGTGGACAACGAGAAAGGAGAAGGGAGGTTTATGCAAAACTATACATAGTTTTGCATAAAGGGAGTAGGGATAGGAAGGCTGCCCCCTTTACTTTAAATCTGATTTGAGCCCTGCAAAAACTAGGGCACCTCCAAGGAAGGGGAGGAGGAAGGGGGAGGAGGGAAGGGAAAGGAGGGCAGAAGAAACTGGAGGAAAAGAGGGAGGGACACGACAGAAGAAGAAGGAAAGGAGAAGGGAAAGGAGGGGAAGAGGGGGCATGGGAAGGAGAGAGGAGAATGTGGGGCGGGACGCACACTAAAGGGAAACAGAAGACAGGCATGGAGAGAGAAATGATCAGGGCTCCATAGACACATAAAAATAATTGCTGAACATAAAAAGGGAATACTAGGAGTAGGGTGAGCTTGCAGGCAATGGATTGGGCGGGGCTTCAACTGAGACAAAGATGACCACAGGCTGGAGCAGGGAGGCTCCTGGCCTGGGGTGAGGGGCCATAGATAGGTTCATTTAAACCACCTTCCCCAGTCACTGTGCAGGTGAACTCCCTCCAAAAGCTCCCAGACCCTGGAACTGTCCAGACAGCAGGTGCTGAAATGTCTAGTAGTCACCAGCCTTCAGACTGAGCCATGCAGTCATTCAACTACCTGCTAAGCATCTACTGCATGCCAGTCACTGGTCCAAATGCTGGAGAAATCAGCAGTGAATAAAAGAGAGAAAAATACCTGCCCTTTTGGAGCCTGCTCTAGTGGCAGGAGACAAGAGAAGTAAGACACTCAGTACTATGTTAGAAAGGTTCAAGTTCTATGGTGAAAAATAAAGCAGGAAAAGGGAATGAGAAGTTTAGCAAATGCTCTCCAAATAGCAGTAACATGCTGTTCCCTGTAGAGGTGACACAGTGATGTGGGATGCCTGGGCCAGGAGATGGACCCCTGGGTAAAGGATGTGCTGACACTGGATCATGAGTCATGGATTCTCAGCTGGGCCACCTGTCAGAGGCCAGACCCCAACCTCTGCTCCAGAAAGCTGCCTGTTCTCTCTCTGGGGACTTCCCATACCTCCACCTTCAGGCCATCTGGACCTCTACTACACAAGAGAAATGGAGCTTTCACCCCATATGTCCTCATCTGCTTGGGCCTCGATGGTCTGAGACACTGGGATCCCCTCTACTCTGTGACTGAGTCAATGCAGGCAACTCACTTCCTTACTCTAGCCTCAGTTTACTCATCTATAAAAGAGAGATAATGATCCTTACCTAGTGAACCAGGCTTAGGGAGTACCAAGGAGAAACTGATGGCCGAGTTCTCTCTGCTGTACACATGGAGGGACTCTTCCTCACTAGAGCCTCATTCTTCTGAGTCTCCAGTGCTCACACAGGGCCTAATCCAGTAGACACTGACAGAATGAAGTGAATAACAGCAATGCTTCACCGACATTCACAGGGAACTTTACTGCTTTACCCTTTACCCTGCAGACACGTTCCTGAAGAGTGCCAGCCTTGGGGCCTACCTGACCCTAGAGGGCAGCCCAGGGATGGCAGAGGCTGAGGCCCAATGCTGAGTGGCTCAGTATGGCCAGGGCAATAGGTCATCCAGTGTGGGCCACTGGACCCTTGTCCTGGGAGACACTCAGGGGAAAGGAAGGCCCATAGTCAAGGAAGTTTGGGACTCAGCACACTCGTTTCTGGATGATTCCCAATGCTCACTACCAACTCCAGGCTCTGAGAAGATCGGATCGAAAAACCCTGTTTAACTCCTCTGGCCATGAAACTCCCTCTTCTCTTGTTGCTTTTGGAAGAACATCTATTATCAGTCCTGAGGAAGGTGCTTTGGGAAATGCTGGACTGGGATTTTGGAAGGATTTGAAAATCCTTGTCCCAGGGAGACAATTTTTGGGGTTTATAGAGTTCTGTAATTTCAGTGTCTAGTATGTGCCTGTGTGCCTACATTTGATGGATGGATGAATAAATGACAGATGGATTCAATGAATGAATATGTTGTTCTACTCATTTTCCAAATGGAAAGAATGTGGAGAGAAAGGTGAAAGTGATTCAAGCCCCAAGGACTCAGGGCAGAATAATTCTTAGTCCCTTCTAGATCACAAATTTGGCTGAAGAACTGATGAGATTTATTTATCCACTCATTCATTCATTCACCCAACAACAACAGAGTGGTGTGATGCTAGGTGTTAGCACTGGGGACCATGGCAACAGGCAGGAGGGAATGACTTACTAAATGCGGAGATGACAGAAGCCAGGGATGGCTTCCTGGAGGTGAGCCTGAAGGGCCCTTTGAAGACTGACCTCAGGATCCCAACCCCATGCTATTTTTGCAGTCAAAGAAGTCATACTTTGGGCGCTTGGAATTCACAGGCAGCCAAGATTCCATGATTGTGGCCCCTAGTCTCAACAGAATCCATTTTGGATCCTCTCCTCTGTTACCCAGGCCCCTGCCACCTTTCGCCCTTGCTGTTAGCTGCTCCTCAGCCTCCCCACACCCAGCAGATGTATCTGCATTCTGAAAAGACCCAAAGGAACAAAGCTCTAATGGCGAAATTCCAAGCAGAATGACAAGTAAACAGGGAGACATGTGAGGGCAAGGGGGCCCTGCCCAAGCCCCCCCACCAAATGCCATTCTCAGAAGTCTCAGACTGGTCACTAATCTCCAATCTCCCAGCACCACCCGCAAATCAGCCCCTCTGCCCCCTGCAAACTGCAGCATAACTGGATCTTTAAATGGGAAGAAAAAATGCTTCATCATGTTCTGCTGCTCCAAGGAAAACCAGAAAGTCCCTTCCCCCTCTACTCTCCTCCCCAGCACACTCTCCTTCCAGTAAAATGTGGTTAAAGGGACAGCACCGCACTTCCCCAGCTCGGAGGGTCTGCATAGAACCAGGGCCGGGGATGAGGCGAAGGGCAAAAGAGAATGGAACTGGTAGAGGTGTTTCCTGGAGGGGTCGGTCTTTCCCCATCCTGGGGATCCCACAGAAGGAAAATCAGGGTAAACTGGGAGTGTAGTGCAGGTTGAGATAACTGCCTGGGGGAGACTCAGATCTGAAGGGGTTCTACACTGGTCCCAAGGGGTCTCAGCACTATGGCATCACCAGGGGTCCCTCCAGCTCCCAGTGGAGAAGCGGAACAGCCAGGAGTGTGTGTAGGAGAACTTCACAGGGAATGGGACTGGACCCCTACAGCAGAAAGTCAAGGGGACAGGTCCCTGGCACTCACCCCTCCTCAGTTCCCCACCTGTATATCACAGGGGTCCTGTGAGCCGGAGCTGTTCTGCAGTTCCCCTCACCCACAAGGCACAGGCAGAGGTTAACTCCTTCCTCCCCAACAAGTGGCAGGCGCTGTCCCCAGTGCTGAAGCATCGCTGCAGTGCCGCCCCCACTCCCAAAGCATTTAACATGAGCCAAAATAATACCGGCAGTATCAGCTCCCCCTCCAAATCATGGGGTCAGACCCCATTAGGGCTAACGGGGCTGAGGGGCTTTGGTACCCCAAAAGCATCCTGCCAATCATAGAAGGGCAGAAGGGATGCCTATTTAGGCACCCACTTGTCTATTGTGGGGTGGAAGCTGAGCAGATGATGAGGGGAAGGGAGATGAACTTCCTAGCTGTCCATGGGCAGTACCTGGGTTCCCCCCAACACTTCAGCCAGACACCCCCAACCTGAAGCTCTTGGGGGAGCTGGAGATCTAGAATTGCAGCCTGTCCCCCAGGGCAAGATTTCCTCATTGTACTGATGGAAGAACCAAGGGGAGGTGGGGCACAACTTGTCCAAGATCAGCCGGCAAACTGCAAAGCTGAGCCTTGTATGCAGACCCCTCGGCGTGAGTGACTTCTTGCACACCAGTCACCTTTCCCCGCCCTGTACAGGCGCCAGCGCTCAGCAAGGACCTTCCAAGTACAGGTCTCCTAACTTCCTGTCCAGTCCCCTGCAACACCCCCACTCTGAGTTCTCTGCCCTTCACATTGAGCCCAGGTTCCCCCGCCTATGAAAAGACCCTCGGCCCCTTCACTGCGCCTTGCTGGGACCAGCTACAGGGTCTCCCCGCCCCCTCTCCTGGGGGCTACTCTAGACCATTTGGGTAACACTGCGCGGGGCTCCTCTCTCCAGCCTCTGCAGTGTCACCCATACCCCCATTCAGGGTGGCCTTGTCGCCCTCCCCAAGCCCAGGTCCCCCTCCTCTATTCCCTAGCCGGCTGCAGAGTTTCTCATGTGCTCTCCTGGGGGTTGATTAATAATTCGGGGAACACTGTACCTCCATCCAGAGGTCCTCATCTCCATCCTCTGTACCGTCCACCATCCCCCATTCAGGGATGCCTTGCTCCCCGCCCCCCACCCCATTCGGGGTCTGCTACAGTGTCTGCACTTTCTATCCTAGGGACCCCTGTAACTATGAGGGAAACCCTGGATCCCTCCCATACAGGGGTCCCCTTCTTTCACTGACTGCAGGATCTTCCATCGCTCACACCGAGGGCAACCTTGCTCTTATTCCCACTCTGGTCCCCTCCCCTATTCGGACACAGCTGCAGGGTCTGCCTAACCGCACCCGGGGGTCTGCGCGGGTCCACTCCAGGAGTCTTCGGACTCCTGACCCGACCTCGGGGAGGGGGCTCCTCTGCCACTCCCTTAGTTCCCCTTTACTCTTGGGTCCCCCTGCCCCGCCCCTCTCACTGCGGCGGAGCCGGCCTGCCCCGGCGGCGGGGGAGGTGGCGAAGAGGGCGGGGCCCGCCCCCCTCCCCCACTGCCGAGGGGCCGGGCCGAGTCGGGCCGGGGCTGCTATAAAAGGGCCGGCGTCCCGAAGCTGCCGCAGTGCGGTCCGCCCCGGCCCCGCTCGCCCGCCCGCTTCTCCCGCGGCCCGCACCTGCTCCGGCCATGATGAGCTTCGGCGGCGCCGACGCGCTGCTGGGCGCCCCGTTCCCGCCGCTGCCCGGAGGTGGCGGCTTGTACTACGCGCTGGGCCGCAAGGGCGGCGCGGGCGGAGCGCGCTCCGCGGCCGGCTCGTCCAGCGGCTTCCACTCGTGGGCGAGGACATCCGCGAGCTCCGTGTCCGCCTCTCCCGGCCGCTTCCGCGGCGCGGCCGCCGTCTCAAGCACCGATTCGCTGGATACCCTGAGCAATGGGCCAGAGGGCTGCGTGGTGGCGGCGCGCAGCGAGAAAGAGCAGCTGCAGGTGCTGAACGACCGTTTCGCGGGCTACATCGACAAGGTGCGGCAGCTCGAAGCGCACAACCGCAGTCTGGAGGGCGAGGCGGCGGCCCTGCGGCAGCAACAGGCGGGCCGCGCCGCCATGGGCGAGCTCTACGAGCGCGAGTTGCGCGAGATGCGCGGCGCTGTGCTGCGCCTGGGCGCGGCGCGCGGCCAGTTGCGTCTGGAGCAGGATCACCTGCTCGAGGACATCGCGCACGTGCGCCAGCGTCTCGACGACGAGGCCCGACAGCGCGAGGAGGCCGAGGCGGCGGCGCGTGCACTGGCGCGCTTCGCGCAGGATGCCGAGGCGGCGCGCGGCGAGCTGCAGAAGAAGGCGCAGGCGCTGCAGGAGGAGTGCGGCTACCTGCGTCGCCACCACCAGGAGGAGGTGGGCGAGCTGCTCCGTCAAATCCAAGGCTGCGGCGCCGCGCAGGCGCAGGCCCAGGCCGAAGCGCGCGACGCCCTCAAGTGCGACGTGACGTCGGCACTGCGCGAGATCCGCGCGCAACTCGAGGGCCATACGGTGCAGAGCACGCTGCAGTCCGAGGAGTGGTTCAGAGGTGCGCAGGCCTGCGGGAAAGGTCATGGGCAGAGGAAGAGGAGGCGGTCGTGGGCTCCCCAGGGAGGGCGCGCTGCTCGGTTTCCCCTGGAAAGTGCATGCCTGCTTAGGGGAGGGGACCAGGAGTGGGGAGAGGCGAAAATATTTAAGCCCAATACCTAAATATTGGGCTTCACTCTGGGTCTCTTGTGGGTACCACCCAACTCTTGGCTCTCGTTTGGCGGTGCTCCCCCAGAGTCTTTACGTCTGTCCTTCAACTCTGGGCGCCCTCTGCTTCCCCCCCATCAAGATCCCGCCTGCAGCTCCAGAGTGAATCTAGGCTTCTGGTCTGCAGATGCTAGGGACTCTTCCCTCTTCAAAGTAGTTTGCCTTCACTGCCCAAAGCTGCCCATCCCCCTTTCCTGCACACTGCGGGGAGAGGCGGGACTTCATTCTCCTGACCCCCTACTAAGCACGTCCCAATGCTCAACATCCCTGCCCTGCCACCTAGTTGGTTTTGGTATGGAAGGGGCGGGGCGTTCGGACATCCTTTTTGGAGGTGAAGGGCATCATCACAGCGAGTTGCAGCCCATCACCAAGGTGCCCTTTAATGTCCCGTCTCCCCTTCAGGGAAACTGGGAGCTTCCCAAGCCCACCCTTCCCCCAGGTCCGTGCTGCCCTGAGTCCGCTAGGCTGCAGCTGCACTCAAGCTTTGCCTAGCAGTTGCAGTGTGACCTTGACCAACACTGCCCTCTCTGGCCTTCATTTCTTTGGGGGTTAAAAGAGGCGGGTAAATCATCCGGGCTTCTTAATCCAGGGAGGTCCGTGATCCCTCTGCAAACTGTCAGTAAACCTTTGTGTATTTGTCTGGGGGTAGAGTGCATAGGCTACAACAATTTTCAAATGGGTCCGTGACCCAAAATGGGTAAGAATCCTCACCCAGCTGGCTGGTGTCTCAGTCTTTGCGGGCACTAGCTGGGGAAGCCAGAAAAACTGGAGTTTGAGTGCATGCCTTTTCCCATTCTTTTCCATCCCACTGCAGTGGCATCCCTCCCCCATCTCTGCAGCAAGGCTCCACCAGGAGCAAACCTCTGTGTTCTCCTGGGCTTCGTCCTTCACACAGGACTTCAGACCATGTGGCTTACCCCTCTCCCCTGCCCACCAAGACTCAGGCCCTTAACCACTGCCTGGTGATTCAGGAGATACAGACCACTCTCCAGAGTTCTACTGGTCGCAGAGGGTCTTCTGGGGACCAGGAGCCCCTTACTGGCAGGGGTGAGGGTGTGACCTCTGTAGGCAGGGGAAGGGGGGAGCTCCTGTACTAAAGAATGCATAGCCAGGTGTAGGATGGGACAGAGGGACGGGGCACACAGGGTCCTGGCTATGCAGTGACCTTGCGCCCTGTGCAGAAACTTGCAGGGAAGGGGCTGTGGTGACATGCTGGCCTGATTGCTTGAGGTACCCTCATGCCTGCAGAGGTCACAGGCTCATTGACTTATTCAGTCGCAGTCCTCAAATTCAGAGTTAAGCCCCGTGGCCAGGTATCACATCTAGACGCAGACACTGCCAGCCCTTGCGCTGAGAAGCTGGACCAGGCAGACACAGGGGCATTCTCCGCCCTGCAGGGTTTATGGATCCTGAGTTGGGGGAGGCAGAATCTCATCTTTAGAACCACAGACACTGGATTTGAATCCAGCTCTGCCACTTACTAGCTGGGTGGTCTTGGGCAGCAGTCAGTTGCCTGTCACATAAGAATTGGTGAGTTATGCATGCAGGCTGGTGCCTGGCATGCAGTGGACCCTCAATCTATGTTTGTCACGTTCTGGATCTAGGCACTGGAATCCAAATCCAGGTGTCTGACCCTGTGCCCTGTCCCCTCTTCCCCTAGTGAGGCTGGACCGGCTGTCGGAGGCAGCCAAGGTGAACACAGATGCCATGCGCTCAGCACAGGAGGAGATAACTGAGTACCGACGTCAACTGCAGTCCAGGACCACAGAGCTGGAGGCACTGAAAGGCACCAAGGACTCACTGGAAAGGCAGCGCTCTGAGCTGGAGGAACGACATCAGGCTGACATTGCATCCTACCAAGTAAGCAGGGATAGGGCAGAGAGCCAAACTGCCTCACCTGGTTGGGTGACCCAAGACTGGTCACTGCCCCTCTCTCGGCAGGGGTGTGGTGGTTAAGAGCATGGGCCTTGGAGTCAGACTTACCAAGGGACCAGTACTTTCTAGCCATGTGACCTCAGGAAAGTTATTTGCCTCTCTGAATCAGTTTCCTTCTCTGTAGTGGAAAAAAAAAAAAAAAAGACTGCTTTGCACAACTATGAACATTAAATGAGATACTCAAAATTTAAATGAGATGAAGAGTGAGAAAGTGTTTAGCTATGTCTTGGTCACTGTAGGCATTCAGTAAATAGTAACTGTAGCACCTGGAGCCCTCCTGGCACAGTGGTTAAGAAACTAGCTGTAGTTTGTATCCACCAGCCACTCCTTAGAAACCCTATGGGGCAGTTCTACTCTGTTCTGTAGGATCGCTATGAGTCGGAATCGACTCCACGGCTATGGGTTGGTTTTTTATGGGTAGCACCTGTGAGTGCATAGCTTGAGGAAGGCCTTGGCAGAGTCCCCCATTAAAGGCAACTGCTCAAAGAAACTGTCACTTTCAAAGAACTTATGCAAGTAATACGAAGTGATTGTAGAAAAATTAGGAAAAAGAGAACATAAGAAGTCACCCATAATGGTTCACTTGAAGCAGTGGCTACAGTGGGATGGGTGGGGTGGGGTGGGGGAAGAAGTTTTAACTTGTGTTTAATGTACTTTTGTGTGTTGTCACAGTCACCAACAACAGATGTTTACTGAACCCTTAACTATTTGGCAGGCACTTTGGGACAATGGGGAGCAAAGGAAGAAAAATTCTTTTTCCCAAAGAGCTTGAATTTGTTATGGAACATTTAAGAGATCTGTAAAAAATCACCTGTCATCCCACCAACCAGTGATAACCACTGTTGGCATCTGGTGTGTTTCATTCCAGACCTTTCCCCAGGCTGAGATTATATACATGAGGACTTTTGCCCTTGGTGATTTCTTTGTCCACAAATGAGAACTCTGCATCTTTGACAGAGTGGGAGTTGGCTCCGGTGAGCCCTGGCTGGGCAGGGCTGCTGTGGGTTTGCCCCACCAGTGCCATCTTCCCTGGTGCTGAGGGCCAGGCTCTGGCTGGTGCTTGATGTGTGTGACTTCTCCTCCCCAGGAAGCTATTCAGCAGCTGGACACTGAGCTGAGGAACACCAAGTGGGAGATGGCAGCCCATCTCCGAGAGTACCAGGACCTGCTCAATGTCAAAATGGCTCTGGATATTGAGATTGCTGCTTACAGGTAAGGTGGGCCAGGGGACCTTCGGGGTGGTAGCACCAGCCCCTGAGCTCTTATAAGGAGCTAAGCCTTGGGTTTCAAGCCCCAGCTAGGCAGCTGCGTGTCTCAGAGACAAAAGTCTTGAGAGTCACTTATTTTCATTTTGACAGTGACTTAAAGGGTTAAAACTGCCCACTGCCTCCCCAAATTCAGTCAGCCAGAGGCCTGCTTTGGAGGGAAAAGAGGTACTTGAGTAGTCGGGGCCCTTTATAACTCCATCCCTTAGAGTTTCTTGGCTCTCTGAGCATTTATTTCCTGGGGAAATAAAATGGGGGCAGTAATAATAGTACCCATGTCATGGGGTTGTTGGGAAGAATTCATGAGCTAGTTAGGTAACGCAAGTACCACTGGGCTGCCACTGTAAATGGTAGCCAGGAGAGAGCCAGTCCCAAGAAATGAGACCTTCTGATTTAAGCTTAACTTAGCCACTTCCTGCTAAGGACCTGCCTGAGTTGCTCAGCAGTGACCCTTCACCTCTCACCCCTTGGCTCTAGTTTTGCTCTTCAAAGTGTGATCCATAAACCAGCAGCATTAGCATCATCTGAGAGTTTGTTAGAAAGGCAGAATCTCAGGTTCTACCCTAGACCTATTGAATCAGAAGCTGCATTTTAACAAGATCCTTGGCTGCTAAATTTGGGAAGCACTGGTCTATGTGGTAACTCCTATATTTATTCTTAGGCAGGCACTCTGCTAAGTCTCTTTTATTCATTATCATATTTAAACAACCCTATGAGGTAGGTCTCTTATGACCCTTTTTTTACCAGTGAGGAACGTGAGGCTTAAAGAGTTTGAGTGGCTTGGCCAAGGCCTCCCATCTAGTGAGTAACAGAGTCAAGCGTAGAAACTGCTGCCGCCATCCTATTCCTAAAACCCAAATAATGAGAGTGTAAGGTGATGGGAGACCCTTGAAATTCAAATGGGAACATTCTAAGACCGCTTAAATCCAAATTTATAAAAGTAGAATTTTTACTTAGGCTCTCAGCATTCTCTTGAATCACATTTCAGTTGAGGAAAAACAAATGTAACTTTTGTTAATATAGGAGCACTCTCTTGAGGGCCATTTTTCAGGGGAAAAAAGTTGTTTTATTTCATGACTTATAACTTTAACTCCATTAAATAAGGGTAACCCCGTTGGGTTACAGATTCTAGGTGGTCACTGGGATTATTTGCTAAGTGATGTTCTCTAGTCTCAAAGTGTCTGTCATTCACATTCATTCCTTGGCCAGCATCTATATCATTGGACACCATGGACCTTCATGGTAACCTAGGAAGACCCGCAAACTGATGAATCTGCGATGAGTTAATAGTAAAGTCTTTCGTTATCTTTTCTGTAGAAAACTCCTGGAGGGAGAAGAATATCGGATTGGCTTTGGCCCAAGTCCTTTGTCCCTTCCTGAAGTATTCCCCAAAGTTCCCTCCATATCCACCCACATAAAGGTCAAAAGCGAAGAGAAGATCAAGGTGGTAGAAAAGTCAGAGAAAGAAACTGTGATTTTGGAAGAACAGATGGAGGAGATCCAAGTAACTGAAGAAGTGACTGAAGAAGAAGAAAAAGAGGCCAAAGAGGAGGAAGGCAAGGAGGGAGAAGAGGAGAAAGCAGAAAAGGGAGAAGAAGCAAAATCTCCTCCGGCAGAAGAATCTATATCCCCAGAGAAGGAGGTCAAGTCCCCTGCAAAGGAAGAAGCAAAATCACCAGCTGAGGCCAAGTCCCCAGAGAAGGAAGAGGCCAAGTCCCCAGAGAAGGCCAAGTCCCCTGTGAAGGAAGAGGCACCATCTCCAGACAAAGTCAAATCCCCAGAGAAGGCCAAGTCCCCTCTAAAAGAAGAAGCAAAATCGCCAGCTGAAGTCAAGTCTCCTGAGAAGGCCAAGACACCTGTGAAGGAAGAAGCAAAGTCTCCAGCTGAGGTCAAGTCCCCAGAGAAAGCCAAGTCCCCAGTGAAGGAAGAAGCAAAGTCGCCATTGAAAGAAGAAGCAAAATCTCCAGTTGAGGTCAAGTCCCCAGAGAAGGCCAAGACCCCAATGAAGGAAGAGGCCAAATCTCCAACAGAGGTGAAATCCCCAGAGAAGGCCAAGACCCCAGTGAAGGAAGAGGCCAAATCTCCAGTGGAGGTGAAATCCCCAGAGAAGGCCAAGACCCCAGTGAAGGAAGAGGCCAAATCTCCAAAAGAAGTCAAATCCCCAGAGAAGGCCAAGACCCCAGTGAAGGAAGAGGCCAAATCTCCAACGGAAGTCAAATCCCCAGAGAAGGCCAAGACCCCAGTTAAGGAGGAAGCCAAGTCCCCAGCAGAGGTGAAGTCCCCAGAGAAGGCCAAGTCCCCAGAGAAGGCCAAGTCCCCAGTGAAGGAAGAAGCAAAGTCCCCTGAGAAGGCCAAGACTCTTGATGTGAAATCCCCAGAAGCCAAGACACCAGTGAAGGAGGAAATAAGGTCCCCTGCAGACATCAAGTCCCCTGAAAAGCCCAAAACTCCTGTCAAGGAAGAGATTAAGTCCCCAGAGAAGGTCAAATCTCCTGTGAAGGAAGATGCCAAGGCTCCTGAGAAGGAGGTCCCAAAGAAGGAAGAGGCAAAGTCTCCCATGAAAGAGGAGAAACCCCAGGAGGTTAAAGTCAAAGAGCCCCCAAAGAAGGTGGAGGAAGAGGAGGCTCCAGCCACACCAAAAACTGAGGAGAAGGACAGCAAGAAAGATGAGGTGCCCAAGAAGGAGGCTCCAAAGCCTGAGGTAGAGGAGAAGAAGGAACCTACTGTAGAGAAACCCAAAGAATCTAAAGCTGAAGCCAAGAAGGAAGAGACTGAAGATAAGAAAAAAGCACCGACCCCGGAGAAGGAGGCTCCTGCTAAAGTGGAGGTGAAGGAAGAGGCTAAACCCAAAGAGAAGGTTGAGGTGGCCAAGAAGGAGCCAGATGATGCCAAGGCCAAAGAACCCAGCAAGCCAGCTGCGAAGGAACCGGAAAAGCCTAAAAAGGAAGAAGCACCTGCAGCACCGGAGAAAAAAGACACCAAGGAGGAGAAGGCTACAGAGGCCAAGAAGCCTGAGGAGAAACCCAAAACAGAGACCAAAGCCAAGGAGGAAGAGAAGCCTGTCGCAAAAGAGCCCAGCAAGGAGGCCCCTAAGCCCAGCAAACCCGAGATGGAAAAGGCTGAAAAATCCTCTAGCACAGACCAAAAAGATAGCAGGCCTCCAGAGAAGGCTCCAGAGGACAAGGCCCCCAAGGGGGAGAAGTAAGGCAGGGAAAAAGGAATATCTGGAGCAGCCAAAGAAACTCAGGAGGGGCGGAAGCTTGTGGGTCGGTATAAACAATTTTCATTTTTTCTCCCTTTTCTTTATGTAAGAAGAAACTCTGCTTAGATGATGGAGCTGTCCTTCACCAAACAGGAATTTCTGTTAGCAATATGTTCACAAGAGAGGGGACTCCCAGCTCCCTGGCCCTCACGCCCCAAACCCTCCCCAGGCGATGGACAATTATGATATCTTATGTAGCTGAATGTGATATCTGCAGAATGCCACACGTAAACACTTGACTATAAAAACTGCCCCCTCCTTTCCAAATAAGTGCATTTATTTCCTGTATGTGCAACTGACAGATGACCGCAATAATGAATGAGCAGTTAGAAATACATTATGCTTGAGATGTCTTAACCTATTCCTGAATGCCTTCTGTTTTTCCAAAGGAGTGGTCAAGCCCTTGCCCAGAGCTACTATCCTGGAAGAGTTGGACTGGGTGGGGCTGGGCACTGGCCACTGAATCATGCCAGGGCACCCTTTTCCACTGAAGTTTACTTTCAATTGCTTCTGTGCAATAAAACCAAGTGCTTATAAAATGAAAATGCTTTGACTGTTATTTATTCTCTTCCTCTGGGAAGGCTGGGGAACAGGCGGGGGAAGGCCTCTATGTCATATCCAAGACTGCACAGGACTGAGAGAACATCAGAGTTCTCTGCCACCAGATACTTGTGGGCCTGAAACCAGTTGTCCCACCTCTCTGGTGTTATATTCTGGGCATAAATCACAGGCCTGGGAAATGTGCTGGGTGCTTTGATTTTATGATCTTGTAGACAGCTGATCCGGTGCATGGTTTCTCAGTAGGTTCTACCAGCCTCAGCTCACATAGGAGCCTTATGAAAAAGCAGAATCTGTCTCCACCCCAGCAACAAGGGAAGCCCAGGAAAGTGAATGTGTCACCAACTCCCAGCTGATTCTAATGCACAAGGAAGGTCTAGGGGACTTTGAACAGTCAATTTTGGGGTCTGCGTATGTCATCTTGCAAAAGAGGAATGAACCTTCCAAATGAGCCAAATGTAGCTAGTTCACCTGTAGTGAACAGTCACCACTTTATTAGGAAAAATTTGTCAATAGTCACTTAATGAAAATATGCTCCTCTGAATATGGTTTTGAAAGCTGTGGTGCTCTTGTGGATTTACGTGGGGTCTTTGCTATAATATTCTTGTGCAGTTTCTAACCTTAGGTTCATAACAGCTCTCGTTTGCTTAGTACTTTCCTTTTCTTGGAATGGCTTCTTCCCCTGCCCCAACCACGTGGGTCTCAGGGAGCCACTATATTTTTTAATTGCTCCTCACCACTGGTCACTAGTGACTGATTGAAGGATGGCCACTTGACTCCAGCTGAGCCAATCAGAGCCCCTTCCTGGGATTTTAAACATGGGAGCTCCTCTGGTTGTGGAAGATGGGAGAATGGAAGAATCAGGAACTATGGGCTGCCATGTTTCCAGTCTTATCAAAAAAGCTAATCTGTGAGAGAGGGTGAGATAAATGTTCAGAGACAAGATGCCTAGAGAGCTGATGGATTTCATGTCCCAGATTCTGGTGTTGGAACCATTTCCATGATTTGGCCATTCCTTGAGCCAGTAAATCCCCTTCTTTGCCAAAACTCATTTGGGTTATGGCTCTGTCATTTGCAACCGGAAGAGTTCTGAATATAGTGACAGAGGGGAGCGGTTGCTATGCTAGAAGCTAATTGGTGATCTCTTAGGAATGAACAAGTGTCTCCTCAAAGTTCTGCCCAAAGTAAACTTTTTGGGCCAGCACCCACATTTCACCTTTGATAACCATTTCCTATCTGTCACAGATTCTGAATTTTTAAAAGTAAGAGTGCCAGCACAGGGTAAGGTGGTCACATTTAAGCAAAGGGGTCTTTAAATGCCATTTTAGAAATGATTTTGATTGGCTCTACATCCAAGTTATCGAACCTGCCCAATGACGCTATGAAGACCTAAGCATTACATTCTGAGCAGCTCTGTGCTAGGGAAATCAGACATCCCTGAACATTGGCACATGGCTACAGCATCAGAAGATCAAGATGAGATCTGGGACCCAGGAAATTCCCATGAGTCTGATCTGAAAAAAACTCATAGTTGGCTGAGTTCTCTAAATGGCTCGTAACTATAACTGTTACTGTTTGCTGAGCTAACCATGTTATTATATAAATTCTCTCCAATCCACATGAGAATTTTCCAAGGTAGGTATTCTGATGCCTATTTTATTTATTTATTTAAAAAAATTTTTTATTTTGCTTTAGGTGAGAGTTTACAGAGCAAATTAGTTGCTCATTCAACAAATTGTACACAAAGTGTTCCATGACATTGGTTGCATTCCCCACAATGTGTCAGCACTCTCCCCATTTCCACCCTGGATTCCCCATTTCCTTTTGTTCTGATTTTCTACCTCTTCCTGCCTTCTCATCTTTGCTTTTAGACAAATGTTGCTCTTTTGATCTCGTGTAACTGATTGTTCTAAGGATCACGTTCCTCTCGGGTGTTATTGTTTATTTTATGGAACTTTCTTTTGTTTGGGTGAAAGGTGGTCTCTGGGAATGGCTTCAGTTCTAGGTCAGAAGGTTGTCTTAAGATTATAGTCTCAGGGATTCCTGCAGTCTCTATTAGAACAATAAGTCTAGTCTTTTTTGTTCTACGTTTTTCTCCCGTTCTGTCCAGGACCCTCTGTTTTGATCCCAATCAGAGTTGTTGGTAGTATTGGCTAGGCACCATCTAGTTCTTCTGATCTGGGATTGTGTAGGCTGTGGTTCATGTGGTCCATTAGTCCTTTGGACTAATTGCTCCCTCAAGACTTTGGTTTTCTTCAGTCTCCTTTGCTCCAGACGGGAAGAGACCAATAGTTGTATCTTGGATGGCTGCTGATGCCTGTTTTAAGGGTGAGGAAACAAGTTTAGAGGTGAGGTGAATTGCCTAGAGTCACACAGCTAGTTAAGTTGTAGAATTTGAACCCAGAACACCTGCAGCCATCACAAGCTGGAAGAGACAACAAACAGGTGCTCCTTTAGAGCCTCTGAAGGATGTATGGCTCTGCTTACATCTTTATTTCAGACTTACGGCCTCCAGAATGGTGAAAGAATAAATGTCTCTTGTCTTAAGCCACCAAGTTTGTGGTTATTTGTTATAGCAGCGATAGGAAACTAATACACTCAGAAATAGTGCAAATTTAGGCCAGGCTAGACTTAAGGGCTGAAATGAAGTCATTGGAACTCAATTCTGCCTCTCCACTGTGTTTTCATTGTTGTTGGTCTGTCTACAATGGCTCCCAATGAGCTCCACCATCTGGTATTCATGCTCTTGTGTAGTTCAGTCCCCTGACCCTCTTGACTGTGGACCTAGTGACTAGCTTCTAACGAATAGAATATGGCAAAATAATGGGATGTCATTTCCAAGATTAGGTTACAGATGGATTATGGCTTCTGTCTTGCTCGCTGTCTCTTGGTCTCTCGCTCTGATGAAAGCCAGAGAAAGCCTCTGTAGAGGAGCCTACATGGCAAGGAACTGAAGCTGGTCAATAGACAGTAAGGAACTGAGGCCCTTAGTCCAACAAGGAACCAAATCTGCCAACAACCACATGAGTGAGTGTGGTAGTGGATCCTCCCCAGTTGAGCCTTCAGATGAGACTACAGCCCCAAATGACACTGATTGCAGCTTTGTGAAAGATCTTAAGAAAGAGACAGTGAAGCTACATCTGGATAATAAATGTCGTTTTAAGATACTGAGTTTTGATGTAATTTGTTACATAGTAATAGATAATACAGCTTCCCTCTCAAGAAGGCATTCTCTTCATGGAGTCCCCCAGTAGCTCTGGGTTTGCACCCTTCCAGGTTCAAATCAGGGGAGATAGATTCTGTCCCTACCAGTTCAAACAAAGTCTGAGAATTGAGTCTCATTGGATGATTGGATTATGTGCCTATGCCAAAATTAATCACTGTGGCCAGGAAGGATTGAATACACTTGAACCTCTGGATCCAGGGGTGGAGTCAGCCCATCTAAATCACCTAATCTGGACCTGACATTTCAGAAACAAAGGGTAGAGAGAATCCTAAATGCTTCTAGAGAGAAAAAACAGGATCAGGAAACATAATGACCCCCAAACTTCTCAACAGTAATGATGGAACGCTTAGACATCTGTACCGAAAACTCAAGTGTGAGAGTAGAGAATGGACAATTTCAGACATACAGAGTCTTAAAAAATTACTCCTCATGACTACTTTCCCTGAAAGTTGTTGGAGGACATGCTCCAACAAAAGGAGGATGTAAACCAAGAAATAGAAAATCTAGGAATACAGAAAATAGAGACTCCAACAAAGGAGAGAAGAAGGCATTTACGAGGATAATAACAAAGGGGAGTTGAAGGACAACGGCTGTGCAGCCTCTACCCAAGTGGAGTGAGGTGGGGCGGGGAGTGGGGGTGAGGAGCGGGCGAGGGGAGGGAGCTCCAAGAAAAAAAAAATTGAAATGATAAATTATTTGATGTGATTGCCCATGTGCAAAACTGGATTAAAGGACTTTTTATTGAACTATTGGAGAGTATGGAAACTTTTGAAAGAAGATGAAACAAAAAATAGGAGGCAATTATTAACTCCAGACAAACAAAAAGCATTACATACAAAAGCAAATGTTACTATGATGCATTACTCAATTCAGTAGAGAATGATATTTACATAATAATAATAATAAAACCCATGAATATGGATTACACCAAAAATTAAGATAAATATGTGGGAAGGATTTTTTTTTTTTTTTAAACCTATTGTCGTTGAGTTAGGTCCAACTCACAGTGACCCTATAGGACGGAGTAAAACTACTCCATAGGGTTTCCAAGACTGTAATCTTCACAGAAGCAGACTGCCACATCTTTCTCCAGCAGAGCCACTGGTGGGTCAAACTGCTGACCTTTTGGTTAGCAGCCAAGTGCTTAACCACCTTGCCACCAGGGCTACTTGTGGAGGTAAATACCAGAAGAAAAACCTATGAGTTGAAGATAGGAGTGGGAGGGTGTTGGGAGAGGAGGCAAAGGCCCCTGTGCATCATTATAAGCAGATCACAGCCATTCAAAGCAAACAGGGACCAAAGCAGTGTCTAGTCCAATCTCCTCAATGTACAGATGAAGAAAATGAGACCAGAGAGGCAGAAGCTTACTTGAGGCCAAACATCCAGTTGCTAGCAGAACTATACTTTCCTATTTGTGTTAGAGAGAAAACATCAATTACATCGTGGCTTAGGCTAGGCTCTGTAGAGAAGCAAAACCAGTAAAGTGTATAAATATCTAGGTAAAAAGATTATATATCAAGGAAATGATTCACGAGGTTGTAGAGGCTGGAACATCACAAATCCATAGATCAGGCTGGAGGCTTCTCCTGATTCATGGAGCCACAGGTGCTGGTGAACCCAAGATTGGCAGATCAGACAGCAGAGCTCTTGGTCACAGGCTTCGAAGACTGATGAATCCCAAGATCGGCAGGCAGGACCCATCATGGAGATCCCATCATGGGAGATCTCAGCATGGAGGTGATCACATTATATCAAATCTCATCATGGAAGTGATAGCATCATCATACAACTGCCAAACTACATCATAACTGCCAAACCACTGAGAATCATGGCCCGGCCAAAATGACACGCAATCTTATCAATCACACATGGTTACTAATTTTTTTTCTGGTGAAAATATACACAACAAAACATACACTCGTTCAACAATTTTTACATGTATGGTTCACTGACAATGGTTATATTTTTCACATTATGTCACCATACTCACTATCTCTGCCCCTAATTTTTCACCAATATTAACTTATAGTCTCTGTCCCTTTAGGTTCTCATCTGTGGCTTAGAGTTACTGTTGTCATTTCAGTCTCATATAGGTAATTCTTCAATAGGGCACAATGCTCAAGACATACATTCTTTATTTATTGAGCTAAATTGCTTGGTTTAAGATGACTTCATGGGATAGTTTCAGCTCAGGGTTCAAAGTTGTTTCCAGGCCATAAATTCGGGGGTCCCTCCAGCCTCCATGTGTCCAGTAATTCTGGTTTCCAATAAGAATTTGAAGTTCCATTTCTCAATTTTTCTCCTTTTGATCAAGATCGATCTATTGGGTCCCTGATGAAAACATTCAGTAATGGTAGCCAGGCACCATCCATTTCTTCTAATCTCATTGCAAGGGAGGTAGTTCATGGAGGCAATTAGACCTGCAAACAATTTCATGGATTTTTTTTTTTTTTTTTAAGAATTTGAGATTTTCTTTAAAAGTTTCCCTGAGAGGCCTTTTCTTAGGAAACTTAAATTTACTCATTTTTTTCATCATGGTGAAGGCATGATAGGTGTCGGAGCTACAAGGCCCTTATGAACCATTGAACCACCTAAGGTCCATAGAAGACAAGAAAGGACTTGCCCAGACTAGATTATAGATTGTCAGAATGGGCACCACTTAATGAGCATATGCCAATGACCAAGCCCTGGGCTAAGCATTTTATATGTCCGCAGTCTAACGGAAACCTACAACAACCCACTGAGGTGGTCGCTATTGAACCTGTGTTTCTCAATTGAAGAAACTAAGGCTCAGAGAAGTGGATGACTTTCCCAAGGCCCCACAGCCAGGAAGTGGTGGAGCCTGGATTTAAACTTGGGCCAGACGGTAGGCCAATGCTCTTCTTTACTCTGCCCTCCTGCCTCTGTCCTCTCTTGGGACATATTACATGCTACCTTCAAACGAGATGCTGAAGGTATTTAGAATGGCAGAAGCTCCAGATTGAGCCAAGCCCTCCTTGGTGATATCATTCTCATGGTGGGCCCAAGTGGGACAGGTAGGACAAAAGGAGGGTCTGACCTGGCTCCCCTCCTTCTTTGCCCTAAATGGACATGCTCTAAATGCTGTAGGCAGGATGAGCTGGCCAGATACCACCCAGGACTGACTTTAATCATCTGCCAAACAAAATCTTCCTCCCCCTAGAAGGATAACAAACCACAAGGAACAACCAATAGAGTCAATTTTCTAAGGAATTTCTTGTCAGATGTCAGAGGCCTGGAGGACAGACACTATATGTGAAAAGTTGCTGACTGCTTTAGGAATGCGCCCTTCTTGATGTTGGATGTTGGCTCAGCAGGTACACCTGGTTTGATGAAAAAACATCTGTCATTTTTTCCCAGGAGAATTGTCTCAGAAACAATAGGGTAGGTTATGTCTGCAAGAATAAACGACTCAATGCCAGAGGCCTAACACAAAGAAAACTTCTTTCTCACTCATGCTGCATATACGGTGTGGTGAGCAAGGGACTACGCTTATTGTGGTCACTCAAGGACCTATAAAGAGTGAATCTGCCTCAACCCAAGCTTCAAAGTTCACTGGTACACACAACATGGATGAATTGCAGAGGCATTATGCTGAGCAAAAGAAACTGATTCATAAAGTAAAATGGTACAGCTACTGTGGAAAAATTTGACGGTTCCTCAAAAAACTGAACATAAACCTACCATATGATCCAGCAATCCAAATCCTACATATAACCCAGAAAAAGTGAAACCAGGAACGCAAACAGAAACTGGTACACCAATGTTCATTGCAGCACTTTTCACAATAGCCAAAAGGTGGAAACAACCGAAATGTCCATCAACAGAGGAATGGATAAACACAATGTGGTCTATACACACAATGGAATACTACTCAGTCATACAGAGAAACAAAGTCCTGATGCATGCCAGAACATAGATGAACCTGGAAAACATCATGCTGAGTGAAATATATCAGTCACAAAAGGACAAATACTGTATGATCTCACTTATATGAAGTAAGCAAATATACAGAAACCAAAGATTGTTAGTGGTTACCAGGGGTGGGAGGAGGGAGAAGGAAAGAGGGAGTTTTTGCTTAGGCACCATTGAGTTTATGTTAATGGTGGTGGAATGATTTGGAAACAGTGAGAATGGTTGCACAACATGAATATAAGCAATGTTACTAAACGATATATGTAGAAATTGTTGGGGGAAGAAAAGGCTACGTACCATATGATTCCATGCATATGACATAAAGTCAAAATGTAGGGATGAAGACATCAGTGGTTTTTAGAGATTGGGCGTGGGGGAGGGGTTAACTACAAAGAGAAAGGACAAGGGAATTTGGGGAGTAATAGAACTGCTCTTCAAGGAGCCCTGGAAGTGCAACCAGGTTGTTGCTGTTAATGAAATGCTGGTGATTCAAACCTACCCAGAAACTCCACGGGTGAAAGACTTGGCAATCTACTTCTGTAAAGATTGTTGTTCTTGTTAGGTGCCATCAAATTGATTTCTACTCATAGTAACCCCATGTGACAGAGTAGAGCTGCTCTGTAGGACTTCCTAGGCTATAATCTTTACATTGTGCATAATCTTATCCTGTCTGCACTCATCTGTCAGTTTGTTGTACTCTGGGAGTTTGCATGCTGCTGTGATGCTAGAAGCTATGCCACTGGTGTATCAAATAACATCAGGGTCAACCATATGGACAGATTTCAGTGGAGCTTCCAGACTAAGACAGACTGGGAAGAAGGACCTGGAAATCTACTACTGAAAAATTTGACCAGTGAAAACCTTATGGACAGCAGTGGAACATTGTCTGATATAGTGCCAGAAGGTGAGCCCCTTAGATTGGGGCCATTCTGAGAATATGATTGGGGAAGAGCTACCTCCTCAAAGCAGAGTAGACCTTAATGATGTGGATGGAGTAAGCTTTCAGGACCTTCATTTGCTGATGTGGCATGACTTAAAATGAGAAGAAACAGTTACAAACATTAATTACTAATCGGAATGTGAAATGTACAAAGTATAAATCTAGGAAAATTGGAAGTCCTCAAACATGAAATAGAATGCATAAAGATCGATATCCTAGGCATTAATGAGCTGAAATGGACTGGTATTGGCCATTTTGAATCAGACAATCATATGGTCTGCTATGGCAGGAATGACAAATTGAAGAGGAATGGTGTAGCAGTCATCATCAAAAAGAACATTTCAAGATCTATTCTGAAGTACAGTGCTGTCAGTGATAGAATAATAGCCATATGCCTACAAGGAAGACCAACTATTACTCAAATTTACGCACCAACCACTAATGCCAAAAATGAAGAAATTGAAGATTTTTACCAACTTCTGCAGTCTGAAGTTGATCAAACATGAAATCAAGATGCACTTATAATTGGAACAAGAAAGTTGGAAGTAAAGTAGAAGGGCCAGTAGTTGGAAAATATGGCCTTGGTGATAGGAACAATGCTAGAGATCAAGTGATAGAATTTTGCAAGGCCAATGACTTATTCATTGCAAATACCTTTTTTCAACAACTTAAACAGCGACCATATGCCTGGACCTCACCAGATGGAATACACAGGAATCAAATTGACTACATCTGTGGAAAGAGACGATGGAGAAGCTCAATATCATCAGTCAGAACAAGGCCAGGGGCCGACTGCAGAACAGATTGTCAATTGCTCATATGCAAGTTCAAGTTGAAGCTGAAAAAAATTAGAGTCTGTGGGAACCAAAGTACGACCTTGAATATATCCCACCTGAATTTAGAGATCATCTCGATAATAGATTTGACGAATTGAACACTAATGACCGAAGACCAGATGAGTTGTGGAATGACATCAAGGACATAATACATGAAGAAAACAACAGGTCATTAAAAAAGACAGGAAAGAAAGAAAAGACCAAAATGAATATCAGAAGAGACTCTGAAACTTGCTTGTGAAAGTCGAGAAGCTAAAACGAAGGGAAGAAACGGTGAAGTAAAAGAGATGAACAGAAGATTTCAAAGGGCGACTTGAGAAGACAAAGGAATTATAATTAAATGTGCAAAGACATGGAATCAGAAAACCAAAAGGGAAGAACACACTCTGCATTTCTCAAGCTGAAAGAACAGAAGAAAACTATCAAGCCTTGAGTTGAAGGATTCTGCATAGAAATTATTCAGTGACACAGGAACCATCAAAAGAAGATGGAAGGAAATTCCCTGAGGTACCAAATTACTGGACTGAGCGCTGTGGGGAACATGGTATTGTGGAACATCTAGCTCAATTGGCATAACATAGTTTATAAAGAAAATGTTCTATATCCTACTTTGGTGAGCAGCATATGGGGTCTTAAAAGTTTGTGAGCAGCCATCTAAGATACTCCACTGGTCCCACCCCGCCTGGAGCAAGGGAAAATGAAGAAAACCAAAGACACCAGGGAAAGATTAGTCCAAAGGACTAATGGACCACAAATACCCCAGCCTCTACCAGAATGAGTGCAGAACAACTTGATGTTGCCCAGCTACCACCATTGACTGTTGTGACAGGGATCACGATAGAGGGTCCAGGCCAGCTGGAGAAAAACAGAATAAAATTCTAACTCACAAAAAAAGACCAGGCTTACTGGCCTGACAGAGACTGGAGAATCTCCGAGAATAAGGCCCCCAGGCACCCTTTTAACTTAGTATTGAAGTCATTCCTGAGGTTCACCCTTCAGCCAAACATTAGACAGGCCCATAAAAGAAAACAAGACTAAGTGAGCACACCAGCTTAGGGGCAAGGATGAGAAAGCAGGAGAGGACAGGAAATCTGGTGACAGGGAACCCAAGGTCGAGAAGGGGAGAGTGTTGACATGTCATGGGATTGGCAACCAATGTTGCAAAACAATATGTGTATTGACAGTTTAATGAGCAACTAGTTTGCTCTGTAAACCTTCATATAAAATCTAATAAAAGTGCAAAAAAAAAAAAAGATGGAAGGAATACATAGAGTCACTGTACTAACAATTTCAGGAGGTAGCATATGATCAAGAACCAATGATACTGAAGAAGTCCAAGCTGTGCTGAAGGGATTGTGAAAAGCAAGGCTCTAGGAATTGACAGAATACCAATTGAGATGTTTGAACAAACGGATGCAGCACTGGAAGCCGTCACATCTCTATGACAAGAAATTTGGAAGACAGCTACCTGGCCAACCAACAGCAAGAGATCCATATTTACACTCATTCCAAAGAAAGGTGATCCAACAGAATGCAGAAATTATCCAACAATATCATTAATATCACACACAAGTAAAATTTTGCTGAAGATTATTCAAAAGCTGTTGCAGCGGTACATCTACAGGGAACTGCCAGAAAGTCAAGCCGGATTCAGAAGAGGACGGAGAATGAGGGTTATTATTACTGATGTCAGATGGATCCTGGCTGAAATCAGAGAATACCAGAGAGATGTTTACCTGTGTTTTATGGACCATGCAAAGGCATTCAACTCATGGATCATAACAAATTATGGATAACGTTGCAAAGAATGGGAATTTCAGAACACTTAATTGTGCTCATGAGGAACCTGTACATAGATCAAGAGGCAGTCATTCAAATAGAACAAGAGAATACTGTGTGGTTTAAAATAGGGAAAGGTGTGCATCGGGGTTGTATCCTTTCACCATACTTATTCAATCTGTATGCTGAGCACATAATCCGAGAAGCTGGACTGTATGAAGAAGAACACGGCATCAGGATTGGAGGAAGACTTACTAACAACCTGCAATATGCAGGTGACACAACCTTGCTTGCTGAAAGTGAAGAGGACTTGAAGCACTTATGGATGAAGATCAGAGACCACAGCCTTCAGTATGGATTGCACCTCAACATAAAGAAAACAAAAATCCTCACAGCTGGACCAATAAGCAATATCATGATAAACGGAGAAAAGATTGAAGTTGTCAAGGATTTCATTTTACTTGGATCCACAATAAACATCCATGGAAGCAGCAGTCAAGAAATCAAAGGACCCGTTGCACTGAGCAAATCTGCTGCAAAAGACCTCTTTAAAGTGTTAAAAAGAACTATGTCACTTTGAGGACTAAGGTGCGCCTAACCCAAGCCATGGTATTTTGAATCGCCTCATATACATGCAAAAGCCGGACTATGAATAAGGAAGACAGAAGAAGAGTTGACACCTTTGAATTACGGTGTTGGTGAGGAGTATCAAATACACCATGGACTGACAGAAGAATGAACAAAACTGTCTTGGAAGAAGTACAGCCAGAATGCTCCTTAGAAGCAAGGATGGTGAGACTTTGTCTCATACGCTTTGGACATATTATAAGGAGGGATCAGTCCCTGGAGAAGGGCATCATGCTTGGTAAAGTAAAGGGTCAGCAAAAAAAAGGGAGACTCTCAGCAAGATAGATTGACACAGTCGCTGCAACAATGGGCTCAAACATAGCAACGATTGTGAGGATGGCACAGGACTGGGCAGTGTTTTGTTCTGTTGTACACAGGGTCGCTATGAGTCGGAACCGACTTGATGGCACCTAACAACACAAAAGCAAATTTAACAAGTGAACTCAGATTTGGGATGACAAGAAAAACAGAATATTATAAAAATTTATTTTTGTAATCATGAATGCCCTATATAAGGCTGACATTCAGATAAAACTTTTAAGAATCTCCAGGGTACAGTAATAAGAACGAAAGCAACAAAACACCTTGCTTCCCACATATCTCCTTATTCTTGTATTACAATCTACCGGGTAGACAAAATGGCTATTCCCCAAAAGAAGCCAGACACAAAAGGGCACATACTATAAGATTCCTTTAATATACAACACCCAAACCCAAAAACCAAACTCACTGCCGTCAAGTCAATTCCAGCTCATAGAACAGTATTACTGCCCCATAGGGTTTCCAAGGCTGTAAAGATTTACAGAAGCAGACTGCCATATCTTTCCCCTGAGGAGCAGCTGGTGGGATCGAACTGCCAACCTTTCAGTTAGCAGCCAAGTGTTTAACAACTGTGCCACCAAGGCTCCTATGAAATACCCAAAACAGAAAAAAAAAAAAAAAAATCCCCAAACCCGTTGCTGTTAAGTCGATTTGGACTCACAGCAACCCTACTGAACAGAGTAGAACTGCCTCATAGGGTTTCCAAGGAGCAGCCGGTATGTTCGAAGTGCCGATCTTTGAGTTAGCAGCCAAGCTCTTAACCACTGCGCCACAAGGGCAAATTCATAGAGATGGAAAGAAGATTAATAGTTGTCAGGGGCTGGAAGAAGAGAATGACAAATGCTGCTTAATGTGTAAGGCGTTTTCCTTTAGAGTGATAATAAAGTTCTGGAACTAGCTAGTGGCCACTTTGGCCAAGGTAGTAAAGGCACTAAATGTCACTAATGATAAACTTTATGTTGTATTTTACCATCACCATAACAAAACGTTTTTCAATTACTATTGCAGACGTTGAGATTGGTGTTTAAGTGCACACTCCCACACACACACACACGTAAATGGTAAGAAAGGCATTGAACTGCTGTGGTTGTTAGGTACCGTCCAGTCGGTTCGGACTCATAACAACCCCATGCACACCAGAAGGAAACGCTGTCCAGTCCTGTGCCATCCTCACAATCGTTGCTATGTTTGAGCCCATTGTTGCAGCGACTGTGTCAATCTATCTTGCTGAGAGTCTCCCTTTTTTTTGCTGACCCTATACTTTACCAAGCATGATGCCCTTCTCCAGGGACTGATCCCTCCTTATAATATGTCCAAAGCGTATGAGACAAAGTCTCACCATCCTTGCTTCTAAGGAGCATTCTGGCTGTACTTCTTCCAAGACAGTTTTGTTCATTCTTCTGTCAGTCCATGGTGTATTTGATACTCCTCACCAACACCGTAATTCAAAGGTGTCAACTCTTCTTCTGTCTTCCTTATTCATAGTCCAGCTTTTGCATGTATATGAGGCGATTCAAAATACCATGGCTTGGGTTAGGCGCACCTTAGTCCTCAAAGTGACATAGTTCTTTTTAACACTTTAAAGAGGTCTTTTGCAGCAGATTTGCTCAGTGCAACGGGTCCTTTGATTTCTTGACTGCTGCTTCCATGGATGTTTATTGTGGATCCAAGTAAAATGAAATCCTTGACAACTTCAATCTTTTCTCCGTTTATCATGATATTGCTTATTGGTCCAGCTGTGAGGATTTTTGTTTTCTTTATGTTGAGGTGCAATCCATACTGAAGGCTGTGGTCTCTGATCTTCATCCATAAGTGCTTCAAGTCCTCTTCACTTTCAGCAAGCAAGGTTGTGTCACCTGCATATTGCAGGTTGTTAGTAAGTCTTCCTCCAATCCTGATGCCGTGTTCTTCTTCATACAGTCCAGCTTCTCGGATTATGTGCTCAGCATACAGATTGAATAAGTATGGTGAAAGGATACAACCCCGATGCACACCTTTCCCTATTTTAAACCACACAGTATTCTCTTGTTCTATTTGAATGACTGCCTCTTGATCTATGTACAGGTTCCTCATGAGCACAATTAAGTGTTCTGAAATTCCCATTCTTCTGCAACGTTATCCATAATTTGTTATGATCCATGAGTTGAATGCCTTTGCATGGTCCATAAAACACAGGTAAACATCTCTCTGGTATTCTCTGATTTCAGCCAGGATCCATCTGACATCAGTAATAATAACCCTCATTCTCCGTCCTCTTCTGAATCCGGCTTGACTTTCTGGCAGTTCCCTGTAGATGTACCGCTGCAACAGCTTTTGAATAATCTTCAGCAAAATTTTACTTGTGTGTGATATTAACGATGTTGTTAGATAATTTCTGCATTCTGTTGGATCACCTTTCTTTGGAATGAGTGTAAATATGGATCTTTTCCAGTCGGTTGGTCAGGTCTTCCAAATTTTTTGGCAAGCCCCCACAGTATGACAAACTGACAGATGAGTGGGAGTCTTTAAATTTAGACATCCTTTATCTTGATCTTCTCACAACCGATTATAAGCATCATGTATTAATTCATTCAAGAAATATATATATGAGACCTCTACTGGAAAAACTCAAGAAATAGTTTGCACACAAAAAGAAACAATCTTTGTTGGTTACGAGGGATGTGAGGGATGGTGGTGGGAAATACTCTAAATAGACAGTAGATAAGTGGTAACTTTGGTGAAGGGTAAGACATACAGAATACTGGAGAAGCCAGCACAACTTGTACAAGGAAAGGTCATGGAAGCTCCATAGAGACATCCAAACTCCCTGAGGGACTGAATTGCTGGGTGGAGGGCTGTGGGGACCATAGTCTCAGGGAACATCTAGCTCAGTTGGCATAACACAGTTTATAAGAAAACGTTCTACATTCTACCTTGGTGAGTAGCGCCTGTGGTCTTAAAAGCCATCTAAGATACTCCACTGGTCTCACCCCTTTGGCAGGAAAGGAGAATGAACAAAACAAGATACAACAGAAGGATTAATCCAAAAAGACTAATGGACCACAACTACCATGGCCTCTACCAGACTGAGCCTAGTACAACTAGATGGTGCCCGGCTATCACTACTGACTGCTCTGACTGGGATCACAACAGAGGGTCCCGGACAGAGCCGGAGAAAAATGTGGAACAAAATTCTAAACCACAAAAAAAGACCAGACTTACTGGCCTGACAGAGACTGGAGAAACCCCAAGAGAGTGGCCCCCGGACACCCTTTTAGCTCAGTAATGAAGTCACTCCCGAGGTTCACCGTTCAGCCAAAGATTAGACAGCCCCTTAAAACAAAATAAGACTAATGGGGCACAACTGTCCAGGGACAAGGACTAGAAGGCAAAAGGGGACAGGAAAGCTGGTAATAGGGAACTCAAGGTTGAGAAGGGACAGTGTTGACATGTCGTGGGGTTGTTAACCATTATTGTTAGTACACATAACTGTTTAATGAGAAACTATTTGTTCTGTAAACCTTCATCTAAAGAACAATAAAAAAAAAATTTTAAAAAGAAATATTTATTGGTCTCTTAGTATGCATCCTGAAGGTGCAGTGGTTAAGAGCCTGACTACTAACCAAAGAATTAGCAGTTGAAATCCACCAGCCACTCCTTGAAAATCCTATGGGGAAGTTCTACTCTGTCCTATAAGGACATTGTCAGTCTGAATCGACTCCATGGCACTGGGTTTGGTTATTATTATGCACCCACATTTTGAGTAGCCCTGGGGATCTAGAGGTGAGCAAAATAGACGCGTGATCTGCCTTTCCTGATACAGTCTAGTGGGAAACATATATTAAAGAGTAACGCACAAATCGTTACAGAATCAAATTGTCATAGATTCCATTCTAGTGGACCTCGACTGGCTGTTGTTTCTCCGTGTGCTTCTCCAGCTTTCATCCTCTCTTTTTTTAAATTATACTTTAGATGAAGATTTGCAGAGTAAACAAGTTTCTTACTAATCAATCAATATACATCTTGTTTTGTGACATTGGTTGCCCACCCCACAACACGTCAACACTCTCCCCTTCTTGAACTTGGGTTCCCCATTACCAGCTTTCCTGTGCCCTCCTGCCTTCTCATCCTTGCCCCTGGGCTGTTGTGCCCATTCAGTCTTGTCTTGTTTCATGGGCCTGTTTAATCTTTGGCTAAAGGGTGAACCTCAGGAGTGACTTCATTGCTGAGCTAAAAGGGTGTCCGGGGGCCATACTCTCAGGGTTTCTCCAGTCTCTGTCAGACCAGTAAGTCTGTTCTTTCTTTTTCTAACATTGTGCATAGATATTTTATTACTTTTAAATTTCACACTTCACTGCTTTAAAAATTTTTTAAGTTCATTTTGTTGTTGTTGAGAGTATACACAGTAAAATATATAGCAATTCAACAGTTTCCATATGTACAATTTGGTGACATTTATTACATTCTTTGACTTGTGCAACCATTCTCACCCTTCCTTTCTGAGTTGTTCTTCCCCATTAACAAATTCACTGCTCCCTAAGGTTCCTATCTAATCTTTCAAGTTGCTGTTATCACTTTGATCCCATATAGGTAATTCTTAAAGAACATAATGTTCAAGGCAGACTGTTTTTTCTTTTTTTGCTAATTAAGCTACACTATTGTTTGGTTTTAAGAAGACTTCAGGGGATATTTTTGGTTTCAGTTTTGAAGATTATCTCAGGGCTGTTGTTTCAGGGGGTCATCCAGCATCCATGGCTCTCTGGAGTTTGTGATAATTTGAAGTTTTGTTCTACATTTTCCCCGTTTTGATTGGAATTCTTCTGTAGAATCTAGTAATGGTAGCTGGGGACCATCCGGTTCTCGTCTCATGGCAAAGGAGATAGTTGTTCATGAAGGCAATTAGTTACACATTCCATTTCCTCCTCCTATTCCTGACTCTCCTTCATTGTACCTTGAATGTACCTGTATTGTACCTTGGATGGCCACTTGCAAACTTTTAAGACCCC
Source organism: Dugong dugon (assembly GCA_030035585.1). Lineage (NCBI taxonomy): Eukaryota > Metazoa > Chordata > Mammalia > Sirenia > Dugongidae > Dugong > Dugong dugon. Next base: position 23,474,084 of record CM057476.1, on the reverse strand, counting down.
AGGCACTACAAAATGAACTAGGAGGTAGAACAGAAGCACCAAACAAGTTATTAGGCCAATTAACTGGCATGTCCAATGAAACAATGACCCTAAACCTCCAAAGCGGAGAAGGACATCATGCTTAGTAAAATAGAGGATCGGTGAAAAAGAGAAAGACCCTCAGCGAGACAGATTGACACAGTGGCTTCAACAATGGGCTCATACATAGCAATGATTGTAAGGATGGGGCTGGACCCGGCAGTGTTTCGTTCTATTCTACATAAGGTCGCTATGAGTTGGAACTGACTCGACGCCATCTAACAGTGACAAGAAACTTCCAAGGAAGGAACCAAATCCCTTGAGGTGTTTGGTTGTGTATAAGCAGCCTCAGCAGCTACTCTTATTTATTTGTTTATTTGGTCATTGTTGTAAATATATCTATCACACAACATGTGCCAATTCAATTTTTTACGGGTGTACAACTTATTGACAGCACTGACAATAATCGTCTGTGCAACCCTACCCGTAATCAATGCCATTGTTCCATCACTGTAAACCAAAACTCAGTACTCCATAAGCAATAAACTCACTTTCCCCTCCCTCACACCCCTGGTAACCACTAATAAACTTTGGTCTCTCTACATTTGCCTGTTCTTGTCTTTTTACATAAATGAGGTCATACAAAGTTTGTCCTTTTGTGATTGACTTCTTTCACTCAGCATAGTGTCTTCAAGCTCCACCCATATTGTAGCATGTATCAAGACTTCATTTCTCTTTCTGAGTAGTATTCCATTGTAAGTATGTACCACACTTTGTTTATTCATTCATCTGTCAGTGGGCATTTAGGTTGTTTCCACTTTCTGGCTATTGTGAATAATGCTGTGGTAAACATCGGTGTACAAGTCTCTGAGTATCTGCTTTCAAGTCTTTTGGGTATATCCCCAGGAGTGGAATTGCTGGGTTATATGGTAGTTCTACTCTTAATTTTTTGAGGAACTGCCACACTGTTTTCCACAGTGGCTGTATCATTTTGCATTCCCACCGACAATGGATGTGTTCCAATTTCCCCACATCCTGACCAATATTTGTTGTTTTATTATTATTTTTTATCTTAGCCATCCTAGTGGGAGTGAAATGTATCTCATTTTAGTTTTGATTTGCATCTCTCTGATGGCTAATGACATTGAGCATTTTTTTTGTGTGTTTGGTGGTGATTTGAATGTCCTCTTTGGTGAAATGTCTATTCAAGTCCTTTGCCCATTTTAGGATTGGGTTGTCATTTTGTTGTTGTCAAAGTTTTATATATATTTTGGTTATTAGATTCTTATTAGATATATGGTTTCTGAAGATAATCTCTCCATTGGTAGCTTGTCTTTTCAGTTTTGGGTAGTCTTTTGATGAACAAAACTTTTAAAATTTTATGAGGTCCAATTTCTCTATTTTGCATTTGGCCGTTTGTGCTTTTGTTATTATATTAGCTAATCCATTGTTTAAAGCTAGGCCTGACAGCATTGCCTCTGCATTTTCTTCTAAGAATTCTGTGATTTCAATTTTTGCATTTAGATTCTTAATCGATTTTGAATTTGTTTTTGTGTATGATGTGAGGCATGGATTCTGTTTTATTTTTCTCATGTGGAAACCCAATTTTCCCAGCATCAATAATGGAAGAGACTCTTCTCTCAATGGACCATTCTTGAAAATAGAGGCCTCGAGAGCTGTTTTCTTCTAAGTCTCTGAAGTTGCATGTAGGGGAAAGAGTGTGAGATTTGGAGCTAAATAGGTGAGCCTTGCTGACCCTAAACACTCTGCCAGTGTGACCCTGGGCAGGTCGCCTCATCTCCCTGAGTCTCAGTTTTCCCCTCTATTAAATAGGGAAGATGACTCATGGGGTTACTATGAGAATTAAGTGAGTGGCTAGGGGTGAAGGAGCTGACTATGTGTAAGACATCAAATAATCCTCCCCACACTTTTTTTTGGACACCACCTACCTTGCTGTTTCTGCCTGTGCCCAAGCACCACCTACCCCACCCCTGCCCCCACCAGCATCCTTGCCCTGTGGGGCCTTTACCAACACTCCCGTCCTTTGCAGAGCAAAGCCTTACTTGTCTGGGCACTCAGGTAGAGACACTCCCACCCTCCAGCCCATCTCCCACATCAGTATACTCTGGAGAGCATGCTAAGAGAAGATTATTTACTAATTTCTCAAAAACAAAAAAAGTATTCCTTTGTTAGAAAAAATTAAATATTTTCAATATGACATTGAATACATAAACATCGTTTGTTAATATAGAACATTCCCCCAGGTACATTCATGAAACAGGATATTTTCACAGAAGGCAAAGTCCTTTCTAGTGGAAAGAAAGGACACCGAACATCTAAGGACAATGCCACATGGTGGTCCCACTGAGCTAGCAGTGTGCATGGGAACTAGGGTTGGGTCAGTGCATAGAGGGATTAGAAATGATGCTCAGATAAGAACAGCTGTACCATTTGAAGGAGCTTGAGTGGCACAAGCAGTTTGCGGGGGGCTGCTAACCCAAAGGTTGGCAGTTTGAACCTACCAAGCAGCTTCACGGAAGAAAGGCCTGGTGATTTGCTGCCATAAAGATTACCAGAAAGAAAATCCTAGAGAGCAATTCTACTCTGTAACACATGGGGTCACCATGAGTCAGAGGCCAACTTGACAGCAGCTAAAAACATTTCCCTAACTCAGCGACTTCCAACTCTTGCTTCACACTGGAATAACCTGGAGAATTAAAAAAACAAAACAAACAACAAACAAAAAAAACACTAAAGCTTTGGCAAGCAGCCCTCATGGTACAAAGTTTGAGCGCTTGGACGCTAAACAAAGTATTAATGGTTCAAATTCACCCAGTTGCTCCGCAGGGGAAAGAAATGGCAATATTCTTCCATAGAGATTACAGCCAATGTGGGGCCTATGGTCTCAGGGAACGTCTAGCTCAATGGGCATAACATAGTTTATGATGAAAATGTTCTACATTCCATTTTGGTGAGTAGCATCTCGGGTCTTAAAAGCTTGTGAGCAGCCATCTAAGATACTCCACTGGTCTCACTCCTTCGGGAGCAAGGGAGAATGAAGAAAACTAAAGATACAAGGGAAAGATTAGTCCAAAGGACTAATGGACGACATCCACCACGGCCTCCACCAGACTGAGTCCAGTACAACTAGATGGTGCCCAGCTACCACCACTGACTACTCTGACAGGAATCACAACAGAAGGTCCCAGATAGAGCTGGATAAAAATGTAAAACAAAATTCTAAATCACAAAAAAAGACCAGATTTACCGGCCTGATAAAGAATGGAGAAACCCCGTGAGTATGGCCCCTGGGCACGCTTATACGTCAGTAATGAAGTCACTCTTGATGTTCACCCATCAGTCAAAGATTAGACATGTCCATAAAACAAAATGAGACTAAACAGGCACAACAGCCCAGAAGCAAGGACTAGAAGGCAGGAGGGGACAAAAAGCTGATAATAGGGAACCCAAAGTGGAGAAGGGAGAATGTTGACATGTCGTGGGGTTTATAACCAATGTCATAAAACAATATGTGTATTATTTAGTGAGAAAGTAGTTTGTTCTGTAAATCTTCATCTAAAGTACAATTAAAAAAAAAAAGAGTACAGTTAAGAAAACCCTATGGAGCAGTTCTAGTCTGTCACATGGGCTTGCTATGAAATTGAAGTGACTCAGTGGCACCTAATAACAACAAGAAAGCTTGGACTCCACACAGGACCGTTAAATCAGAACCCCTGTGCCTTTTGAGAGGAAATCACTACCTCTCTCAATTGTAGGGCCCCAGCCCCCCACACTGTATCTATTGTAGAGGGCCAGCCAAGCAGGGATGGACTGTCTCTCTCAGGGGGGAACTGCCCCAGCAGAAGCCACTGGAGACGAGGGGAAGGAGGCAGGAGGAGAGACAAAGAAACAAGCGACAATTTTTGGTAATTATTATTATTATTATTTTAATATATGACTGGAAAATGACTGTCCTACCCTCTCCTTTGCTGAGGGCACTCTCCTCCTTAAAATCATCTCTGGTCCAAGCACATGACCCAGGATGCCAGGAGTGGGTCAATGCCAGCAGAAAAAAATGAGAAAAGAACAGTTTTTTCACACAAATCTCAAAAATTCAGGATGCTGTGTTCAGGGGATGCTGATCTGCTAGGCTGGTTCTAGAAAGAGCGCTGTGGACAGGGACCAAGGCACAGAACTGGGGCTGGCGTGGAAGTGGGGGTGGGCAGTGAGACAGTCGAGGGGCCGGGGGTGGCTTGGGAAGGAAGGCTGCCCAGATGTGGGCAGCACAGATGTTTCCTCAAGGTGCTGAGATGATGGGAGACCAGCAGGCCCAGGGCTCTGGAGTCACCAGTTCTGGCTTTCCGATGAGATTGGCTGTCTTGTAGCTGTCCACAGAGCAGAGAGATGGGAAGGGTAGCAGGCCAAGATCTGGGACAAAGGTGAGTGTGACCCATGAGCTCTGAGCTGAGTCTCCACATCCTAGTCTTGCCATGGGGACAGGTAATTCCTGGCCTGGGCACAGCCTCAGGGCTTGCCTGCTGCCTGCCTGCCAGCTAGTGGGACTGGATAAAGGGCTCACAGAACGAGAGAGAAAGGGGCAAAATGAATGCAAAGCATCATAACCTAATTGGCTGAACTGCTAGGACCACTGCCACCTCCTCAAGGTTTGAGAAGACCAAATCAGTCCTCTCAGCAGCTGCCCCAGATTCCAGACTGGAGGCCATTTCTACACTTGCCGGGCCCTCAGCCCAAAGGAAAGGGTTAGGTTCCCTGCTTCAGAGCTCAGAACCAGGTGAGGGAGTTTGGGAGCTGGGGCAGCAGGGGCCCATAGACTCCTGTTCTGAGTGAAGGTGGGTAGGCTAATGCCCACCTCTCCCTCCCCACCACAGCTCCAGCTTCCTAAGTTCTCCTCAGCCTGGTCTTCAAGTTCTCACTGGTGTTTGGGACACCCAGGAAGGAGCTTCCCACTGTGCAGGAACATCTTTAGGGGGAGGGTGCTGGGTAAGGACAGTTCTAGGGCCCCTTAACTGCTCCCTTGCCCTTGTTTGCTCAAGGTCTAAAGCCACGCCAGAGGATCAGGTGTGGGCAGAAGTCCAGTCACACTCCACTCGCCAGCCTGACACCTTGAAGCTTGGCTGCCATTTTCCACAGGAAGGGGCACCACCTTCTAATTGGTATGCTATAGAGGTCCTGCCTGAGAAAGTTTTGACCTTGTTCTGCACCCCACCTCTAGATCCCGCTCCCAAGATCCCTTGATCCACAGCACACTTCAAGACCCTGTGCCTAGAAGGACTGGGCCAGCTCGGCAATGACCTGCTTGTATTTAAACAGGAGCTGACAGCCCAGCCTCTTCTTCTGGAAGACGTACTGCTCCGAGGTGTTGAGGCCGTTGATCATGTCGGTCAGTCTCACGTTGTAGGTGTCGCACAGGCGGCAGAGCACATTGCTGAGGAGCCCCTGAACGGTGTCCGCCGTGGAGTTTAGCTTGCTGTGGAGGTTCTGATCTTTGGGGTTGAGGGTCTTCTGGCACTGCATGACGTCGTCCAGGGAGAGGTGAAAGTAGGCCATGACACGGTACAGCTCCACCAGCTTGTCCTTCTCAGTACTGTTTGCGTGGAAGGGTGGGAAGCTCATCAAGTCTTCGCCGCACATCCTGTCCACAGACTTGGTGAACGGCTCGCCCTGGGCCGTGTACTGAGGAGCAGAGGGCAGAGGGGAGGTGAGCAAGGAGGCAGGGATCCTTGTTTCAGCACTGCCACTCACTCTTATAGCAAGCTATTGTGCCTCAGTTTCCCTGCTATGGCATGGAGACCCAACTCTGTGTCCTGTAGGCATCTCAAGATGGTCATGAGAGGCAGATGGAAATCTGGGTGTGAACACACTTGGTAAAGAATCAAGGCCTCTACCATGCAAGGATTGTTATTTTTACTTGTTATTAGTATTAGGAATCCCTGGGTGTGGAAACGGTTAACGCTTTCGGCTGCTAATTGAAAGGCTGGAGATTTGAGTCCACCCAGAGGTGCCTCAGAAGAAAGCTTTGGTGATCTACTTGCAAGAAATCAGCCATTGCAAAACCTATGGAGTACAGTTCAACTCTGACACACATGGGGTTGCCATGAGTCAGAATGGACTGGTGGCAACTAGTTTTGATTTATTTTTAATTATGGTGAACTTATGGAGAAAGAAAGAAAACTGGGGTGCCTCACCTTCAGAGGTGTGCCACACACACTTGCTCTTTCACCCACCTGGGCATCTCTCTGCATCCAGACACCCTCCGCCCACCGTCTCGCTCAACGTCATCTCTCTAAATACCTCCCAGGCTTTTCCCTCTTTTGTGCATCTCCATCTGTCTCCAGCTCTACTGTGATGGAGGAATCCCCAAACCTGAAGTGCCAGGCCTTTTACATTCTCACCAGAGCTCTACCCTGACCTAACCCTTGGGAAGGCTATTGCTATCTGGGCTTGGGGCAATATATGGGGAAAGCTAGATGGGGTTTAACCAGCCCCTCTTTCTTCCTTTCAGCTCCAAAAATTCCTCTCCCTGGCCAGCACCCCCAGCTCAGGTCATTGCAGACTCTACTGATATCTGTAGGAATTCTGCCCACTTCTCCCACCTCAGGCCACACCCTCCTTCCTGGGTCCCCAGAGGTGGGAGGGGATAACTTACATAGGCAACAAAGAGGGCGTTGGCAGTACCGTTGAGCTGTTCCAGTTGGTTCTTGACCTGGGTCATGAGGTTGCTGGAACATGGGTGGTCCATGATACAGGTGGCCTTGTCAGGAGTGGGGCTCCCTGCCCCATGTTGCCAGTGCAGAACAAGCAGCAGTGACAGGATTGCTGGGAGTCGGCCAAAAGGTGCCATGATTAGGTCAGTAGGGATGGCAGCTCGAGGCTCAATCACACTGGATGCACTGCGTCTCCACCTACAGTCCTATCGCCACTGTCTCTCTGTCTCCCTCTCCTCTACCTTGCTATCCCTGCTTCTCTCCACCTGCTTATATCTCCCAGCACGACACAAGCCGTTCCCACCTACCAATTGGAATGGCTCTAGGGTGACACGCAATCATCCAATCCTTTCCGTCAATAAGGCAAAAGCCCCTTGGCCTCTTGGCCCTCTGACTTGAGGGTACCACTCCCCATCTTAATGGAAGAGGAGATGCCTATCTCTCTGTCTCCTGAGATGGCTCAGATTCCTAAGCATTTCTTCATGTACATCTGCCTAGAGCAACCCAAATCTCTCAATCTGGGCTCTCACTGGGACCACGGACGATCCTTCGCTGACCCTCTTCATCCTCCCAAACATGCTACCTGTTTTTGGCTCCCCAGGCCAATTGCCCCCTGATGGCCCATCTCCTTTGTCTATGTCCTTCCCCAAATACGGCCAACCTCCCTACCTTTGTTTTCGTTGTTGTTGCCAGTTGTTGCGATTGAGTCAGTTTTGAATCATGGTGACCCATGTGTGTCAGAGCAGAATTGTGCTCATAGGATTTGCAATGACTGATTTTTCAGAAGTAGATCACCAGGCCTTTCTTCTGAGGACCATCTGGGTAACCTCAAACCTCCAACCTTTTGGTTAGCAGCTGAGCACATTAACCGTTGCACCACCCACGATCTCCCCTTCTGCCTAGTATTTGAATTTAGGGCAGAGGTGACACAGAATGTTCTGTTTCTTCTACCACGAACACTGAGCTCCCTGGGCACAAAGCCTGGCACATGGGGGGTCTTCCCAGGCTTGACCAGGTGAGCGGACAGATGACGGAGAGAACGTGAAAATGAGTGAACATGAGCAGCATCTCTCACCAGCTGAGTGACGTCAGGATGGTCCCTTAGCCTCCCAGGGCCTCAGTTTCCTCATCTGTAAACGGAGACAGTCACCTGACCCCACCTTCACAGAGTGGCTGGGAGAAGCTAAGATGGGTGAGGAAACACCTTGAAAACTGTAAAGTGCAGGACCCGCACAGACCGTGGGCTTGTGTATCTGATGTGGTAACAGATGGTGTTGGGAGTCCCCCTGTCCTATTGAGCCCTCTCGAGAGCCTGGATGGAGAAAGCCCAGCTGGGGACCGGGGCTGCCCTGCCACCTCCACCACATGGACAGGAGGCCTCTCTGTCAGGTCTCCTCCCAGCCTGGAATCGGGACACCTGAGGCAGAGGAGGAATCAGCTGTGAGGGTGGTCCTTCCTGCTCCCCCTTCCCCACCAGCCTGGCCTGTGGCCTTGGATCATAGCTGTCAGAATCCTGCAGGCACAGGGAGAGAGTTGTCCTTCCCCTGCAAGAGCGTGCAGGTGTCTGGGATTCACTTGGCTTTGTCCATCTCCCCCGGGGTGGGTGGACTGGGTCCTGCTCTCAGAACAGAAGCTCCCTGCTCACGGGATCCTTCCAGCAACCTTGTGAAGGAGATAGACCAGTGGTCATCATTATTACTCTCGTAATTACACCGATAAGAGAGCTGAGCTCACCCGAGAGGGACAGCTGCTCATGGTCACAGGACAGGATAGAGCAGAGCCAGGGCGAGCACCTGGGCACCCGGGCAGTGCCCCTTCCTCCTGCTGAGTGAGTGTTCTTGCCTCCTATTTGGAGGGTGACCCAGTCACCGATTCTCAGTCCTTTGTTCTCTCTGGCCCAAGGGAGGGCAGACAACAGAACTGCTGCCCTCTCCTCAGGACCAGAGAATTTCCCAGACAGTGTGAGGGCAAGAACCCGGGGCCAGAGTGCTGGGCGGCCCTTCTGCCCCGCAGGCCCGCAGTTGGGGTCTATCATTATCCTCCCTTTCTGGCCTAGGCATTTGTTTTGTTTTCTCTAGTTTCCTAGTGAAGGTTTTTTTGCAGAACTTCAGCGGTGTCTCAGATGAGTGGAGGGGACACCAAGGAAAACTGGATGTGGCTGGCCTTCAGGTGGTAGGTGAATTAGTATGGCAGGTATGGCTGGTACCCTGGGTGCCAGTTTGTTGGGGGTGGGTGGGTGTGGGGTGCCAATGAGCAGTTTCTATTGGCTGTTGCAGTTTCTATCGCCAGCTGTGAGAAATCATTCAGTAGTTTAAAACTAATTGCCATAGGCACTATCTTCCACGGATAAGATGCTGACCTTGGGTTTAGCCAGCCAGGCAGGGAGGGCGAAGACACTGGAGCTCACCTTGGGGAAAAGGAGTCAGAAACAGCTGGGGGTCGGGCTCCAGTCCCTGCCCAGTGGCCTCTCCCTTCCCAAGCAGCTGCCTGTGCTGCTGTGGTGCTCTGCATTTGGGGAAAGTTCTAGAACGGTGAGGAGTGATAGATGGAGGGGCTACAGGGCCGTGTTTTCAGACTTCAGTGTGCACACGGATCCCTGGGACCTTACTAAAAGGCTGACTCCCATTCAGCAGGTCTGTGGGTGGGGCCGAGTCTCTGGGTGGTACAAATGGGTGAAGTGCTTGGCTGCTAAAGGAAATGTTGGAGGTTTGAGTCCTCTCAGAGGTACTTCAAAAAAAAAGCCTGGTGATCTAGTTCTGAAAAATCAGCCATTGAAAACCCTATGGAGCACAGTTCTACTCTGACACACACGGGGTTGCCATGAATTGGAGCTGACTCGATGGAAACTGGTTCTATGCCGAGGGGGAATTCATTTATTACACTAAATAAGCACATTTTCAGAAATAAATATTAATGTCAAAGTGGAAATGAGATGTATTTGTTTCCTTTTAAACAGCATGTAAGGCTTACAACAGAATGCACACGATAAAAATACTGATAAAATAGATAAAGGGAATCAGAATCAGAGAAAACATAAGCAGACTGATGAAATCAACATCACAGAAATAAAATAAATAAATGCTTCAGCTCACACGGGGCCACATAGTTACCATGGCCAAGCTTCAAATCTGGCTCCGAGACTCCTGGCACCAAAAGAAAAAAGGGAAATAGAATGTGTTATGTGATTCTTATGATTAAAAAGGAGGAGGGCTTTCCCAAACTTCGGGGGAAGCAGAGCCCATCCTGAGCCTGGGTTCTAAAGGAAATTTCTTTTGAGATCCCTGGGTGGGAGAGTGTGAGGGGTGAGAGACGGTTGACGTCCCACCCAAGGTGGCATCTTCCATTAGGGATTACAGGCTGAACTTGCTGTGGTCTTTGCAAAAGCTGGTACTCAGTGTCAAATGCAGCCCAATGAAGGGGATTCTGCAAGAGGCCAAGGTGACCCAGCACTAACTGGGGCTTCAGCCCAATCCAAGGGGTGTCTGCTGAGTCCTAGGGTGGGGCAGGTATTGAACATGCCTTGGAAGCTTCTCACTGCCTCCAGGGTTATTTTCTTTGCTTTAAAAAAAAAAAATGTGTTAAGAGTATATATAAGTAAATATTTGCCATTTCAACATTTTTTACCTGCACAATTCAGTGACATTAATTACCATATTGTGCAACCATCACCAGTATCCATTTGCAAATTTTTCCATCACCCTTAAAAACTCAGTGCCCCCTCAACAATGACTCCCCCTTTCCTTCTCCCTCCCACTCCTAGTAACCACTAATAGGTTTTGGTGGTTATTTGCCAATTCTAGGTATTTCATATAAGTGCAATCATACAATATTTGTCCTTTTGTGACTGTTTTTTTTTTACTCAGCATAATGTTTTCAAGGTTCATACATGTTGCAGCATTTATCAGAACTTGTTACCGTTAAGTGCCATCGAGTCAGTTCTAACTCATAGCGACCCTATGTATCACAGAAGGAAATATTGCCCAGACCTGCACCATCCTCACAATCATTGTTATGCTTGAGCCCATTGTTGCAGCCACTGTGTCATTCCATCTCTTTGGGGGTTTTCCTCTCTTTTGCTGACCCTCTACTTTGCCAAGCATGATGTCCTTCTCCAGGGACCGATCCCTCCTGATAACATGTTCAAAGTGTGTGAGACGAAGTCTCGCCATCCTTGCTTCCAGGGAGAATTCTGGCTGTACTTCTTCCAAGAGAGATTTGTTTGTTCCTTTGGCAATCCATGGTATATTCAATATTCTTCTCCAACACCATAATTCAAATGCATCGATTCTTCTTCGGGCTTCCTTAGTCATCGTTCAGCTTTTGCGTGAGTATGAGGCAATTGAAAACACCATGGCCTCGGTCCAAAAAAAGAAAAACTAAAGCAGTTGCTGTTGAGTGGATTACAACTCATAGCAAGCCTACAGGATGAAGTAGAACCTCCCATAGGGTTTCCAAGGAGCACCTGGTGAATTTGAACTGCTGACCTTTTTGTTAGCAGCCATAGATCTTAACCACTACATCACCAGCATTTCCTGCCTTGGGTCAGGCACACCTTATTCTTCAAGGTGACATCTTTGCTTTCGAACACTTTACAGAGATCTTTTGTAGCAGATTTGCCCAATGCAAAGCGTCCTTTGATTTCTTGACTGCTGCTTCCATGGGTGTTGATTGTGGATCCAAGTAAATGAAATCCTTGACAACGTCAATCTTTTCTCTGTTTATCTTGATGTTGCTCATTGGTCCAGTTGTGAGGATTTTTGTTTTGTTTTTGTTGAGTGGTAATCCATACTGAAGACTGTAGCCTTTTATCTTTTTCAGTAAGTGCTTCAAGTCCTCTTCACTTTCAGAAAGCAAGGTTGTGTCATCAGAATAACCCAGGTTGTTAATGAGTCTTTCTCCAACCTGATATCCTGTTCTATCATACAATGTTCCACTGCTATTCAAAAGGTTTTCACCGGCTAATTCTTTTCAGAAGTAGACTACTAGGTCCTTCTTCCTAGTCTGTCTTAGTCTGGAAGCTTAGCTGAAACCTGTCCACCATGGGTGACTCTGCTGGTATTTGAATACCGGTGGCATAGCTTCCAGCATCACAGCAACACGCAAGCCCCCACAGTACGACAAACTGACAGACACGTGGGGATATCAGAACTTAACTTCTCTTTATGGCAGAATAATATTCCAGTGTGTGTCTCTGCCACATGTTGTTTATCCATTCATCTGCCGCTGGATGTTTAACTTGTTCCTGCCTTTAGGCTACTGTGAATAGTGTGGCAATGAATGTTGGTGTATGAGTTACCCCCAGGGTTTTACAACCTTTTTACTGATGTCTAATATACTTACAAAATGTACATCAGATGACTTCCACCCTCTTAGAAGATTCTATGAGGGCTGGAGCAAGCAGGGAACACATGAAGGATGGCGTCGGGGGAGGAGGCTTGGGGAGTGAGTGGGCTTTGAGTCTTTGTGCCTGCCTCATTCCAGTACCACTGGTCTGGAGTCCAAATAGAAAGCATTTATGGGCCACTGGCTTCAGCATCAGCAGAGCCCTAGTTGTGCAGTGGTTAAGTACTTGGCTACTAACTAAAAGGTCGTTAATTCAATCACACCAGCTGCTCCATGGGAGAAAGATCTGGCAATCTGCTTCTGTAAAGATTACTGCCTTGGAAACCCTATGGGGCAGGTCTACTCTGTCCTAAAAAGGGTTGCCATGAGTTGGAATCAACTCGACGGCAACGAGTTTTGGTTTTTGGCTTCGGTGTCGAGGACACTTCCCACGCTGCCACCTGCCCTACTGGAGGACCTCACCTGCTCAGCCTGCCTCCGTCCCTTTGACTTGGGGTAGCAGCACCCTACTCCGGCCTCACTTAAGAAACCAAATATTTCAAATATGAGCACATGGTCAAGCCTGCCTACTTCATCTGATCCTCAATGATGGGTGACAGAGGTGAAGAGAAGGTCTAGCACCAGCCCAGACGGTCAGTGAATCAAAGCCAGAAAGGGCTCTACTTGTCAGCAGACTTTCTCCCTGGCCCTGCTCACAAAGTCCCCACCCTCCACGCCCACAGACAGCAGGCAGCCTCCCAGCTCCCTAGAAGGACCATTCTCTGCAGAAGAACACGCTGCATGTGGGGCCCCCATGGTAGATGTGGGTGTGGGACTCTTGTCCTCAGCTTGCTCTTCTTGTGCTGTCTTGGGAAGGGGCATCACATACATTGCCCACTGTAGTGAGTTGAATGGTGGCCACCCAGAGGACATGTCCAGAATACAGTAGGCTTGAAGGCTAAAGACCATAGACTTGGGGGACATGTATGTCAACTGGTATAACGTAGTGCCTAAAAACAATGTTCTACATCCAACTTTGGTGAGAAACCCCTAGAGTATGGCCCCCGGACACCATTTTAACTCAGTACTGAAGTCACTTCTGAGGTTCACCCTTCAGCCAAAGATTAGAGAGGCAAATAAAACAAAATGAGACTAAATGGGCACACCAGCCCAGGGGAAGGATGAGAAGGCAGGAGGAGACAGGAAAGCCGATAGTGGGAAACTCAAGTTTGAGAAGGGGAAAATGTTGACATGTCATGGGGTTGGCAACCAATGTCACAAACAATAACCCATAACCTGTTGCCATCCAGTCAATTCCAACTCATAGCGACCCTATAGGAACTGCCCTACAGGGTTTCCAAGGAAGAGCTGGTATATTCAAACTGCCGACCTTTTTTTTTTTATTATTTTTTATTTTTTTATTGTACTTTAGGTGAAGGTTTACAGAACAAATAGTTTCTCATTGAACAGTCAGTACACATATTGTTTTATGACATTGGTTAACAACCCCAGGATGTGTCAACATTCTCCGTTCTTGACCTTGGAGGACTTTTTTTTTTTTGGTGAAAATATACATCGCCAAAGATACACCATTTCAAAAATTTCTACATGTACAATTCAGTGACATCAATTACTTTCTTCCAGTTGTGCTGCTTTTCTCACTGTCCTTTTCCAGATTATTCCATCACCATTGTCTTCAACTCACTGTCCCCTAGGCTTCCATCAAACCAGTAAACTGCTGACCTTTTGGTTAGCAGCCAGGCTCTTAACCAGTCCACCACTAGGGCTTCCACAAAACAATATGTGTATTAATTGTTTAGTGAGAAAGTAATTTGCTCTGTCAACCTTCATCTAAAGTACAATAAAAAGAAACAAAAAGAGTCTTTGCAGATGTAGTTAAGTTAATGATCTCAAGATAAGATCTCCCTAGATTATCTATTGAGCCCTAACTGCAATGGCAATTGTCCTTATAAGAGATGCCCAGAGGAGAGGCGTGGGGAGAAGAGGAGAAGGCCGTGTGAAGACAGGCAGAGATTGGAATGATGTGGCCACAGCCCAGGAAGCCTGGAGCCACCGGAAGCTGGAAGAGGCAAGGGATGGATTCTCCCCCGGAGTCTTCAGAGGGAGTGTGTCCTTACTCACCGCTTGATTTCAGACATCTAGCCTCTGGAATTGTGAGAAGATAAATCCCTGTGGTTTTAAGCCATCCACTTTATGGTCATTTGTTAGGTGGTCCTAGGACACTAATATCTGTCACCTGTATCAGGTGTGTACGAATCAGCATCTACATGGCTTGAAGCCGTCCCCTCCTCTCTCTGTCCCTGCCCCAGGCTGTCATTACTTCTTTCCTGGACTAGTGCAACAGCCTCCAGACTGTCTCCCTGCCTTCAGCTCATCCCCTTGCAATCGGGCCAAACCTTCTCCTCATTCCAGAAGCTTTCAGAAGTCCTGGTCAAATTGCTGAAAGGGTAAGACCACCCGCTTTCTGTGGACCACAATCTAGTTCCCAAATTCAAGCCTGACTTGATGGAGCCCCACTCAGAGGGGCCCCATGCTTGGTTTAATGCTCTGCAGTTGCCATCTTGAAATTCTGAATTGTTTTTGGAAAAGGGGCCTGCATTTTCATTTTGCACCAATTGAAACCAGTTGCCATGCAGTCAACTCCAACTCAGGGCGACTCCATGTATGCCAGAATAGAAGAACAGAACTGTGCTCCATAGGATTTTCAATGGCTGGCTTCTCAGAAGTAGATCTGTAGGTCTTTCTTCTGAGGTGCCTCTGGGGGGACTTGAACCTCCAACCTTTCAGTTAGAAGCCGAGTGCATTAACCATTTGCACCATTCAAGGACTGATTTTGCACCAAAACAAACAAACAAACCCATTGCTGTTGAGCTGAATTGATTCTGACTCATGCTGACCGCATGCGTGACAGAATAGAACTGCTCCATTAGGTTTTCTTGGCATCTTTAGAGAAGCAGATCATCAGGCCTTTCTTCTGCAGCTCTGCTGGGTGCATTTCAACCTTCAACCTTTAGACTTGTAGTCACTCATAAACCGTTTGTACCACACAGGGGCCTTTGTTATGTACCAGGTCCTGCAAATCATTTAGCCAGCCCTGCTCAGCTCAACCTTCTCAGCTTGCCTACTCCCACACCCCTTCCCTCAGCCTTGGCAGTAGCTTGGAGGTCTGTTAAATGTCACATTCTCTCACCTCTCCATGCCTTTGCAGAGGCATTTTCTCCTTTACGTGAAAAATTCTGTTCCTTCAAGACCCAGCTCAAATGTTTCTTCCATGAAGTCTCTCTTGAGTCCTTCAGGTTTGACACTTAGGTTCATTTTAGCTCTGATTATATATTTGCTCAGGGCTCTAGCACTCACCAAGCCCTTCCTTTATATGATCATGTTTTATGAGAACAAAGACACCTACTGTTTATTGAAACACCTAGTATGCACAGACGCGAGCCCTGGTGGCACAGTGATTAAAGCACTCAACTACTAACCAAAAGGCTAGCGGTTTGAACCCATTAGCCGCCTTTCAAGAGAAAGATGTGGCAATCTGCTTCCATAAAGATTACAGCCTTGGAAACCCTATGGGGCAGTTCTACTCTGTCCTACAGGATCACTATGAGTTGGAATCTAATCGACAGCAGTGGGTTTGGGTTTTTGTTGTTGTTATTTTTGGTATTATGCACAGAGCACGGGTAGATGGCTTACACAGGTAATGGGTAGAACCCAGACAGCCACGTATGCATCCCTGGGAGCTTGCCCACCCCCCACCACTCAGTTGGGATCTGCATTTCAGTGCTGTCATCGGGATTCCTGTTCATTTGAGTCTGCGAAGCCCCGCAGCACGGCACCCAGCACACAGGGCCAGGGCTTCCACACGTCTGCATATGGATCCTGGCTCTGCCCTTTCAGCTGTAGGAGCTTTGGCAAGTTTCTTAACTTTCTGTGCCTCAGTTTCCTCATCTGTCACATGACCCTCATATGGCCGTTGAGAGACTGAGTGAGAGAATGCTTAGCACACAGTAAGCACATGGGTTAGTTGGCCAGGTCTCATCTGAATACTCACACTGCACCTGCCTCCCCCCTATTGGAACATCTACTCTGCTCTTAACTTACTTTTAGAACCCCCACAAGCCCTCACCATGGTGACCATCCTCAGGAAACCTCAGCTCTCCTATAGGCAGCAGAGGAGATACTGGGGTGCAATGTGGTAGCTCCGTCTCCCTACACCCAGCTCTGACTCTGGCTGAGGACCCAGTCCTCAGTATATCCCACTCAGTTCAGCCTGCCGCATTCTCTGCTTCCTGCAGGAAGACCAGAGTCGCCTCCCCTTCCCCCAGAAGCCCCCAGTAGGTCCTGCTTCCCAGAAGCAGTGAACCCCTGAGAGAGGAACTGGAGGAGGG
Source organism: Dugong dugon (assembly GCA_030035585.1). Lineage (NCBI taxonomy): Eukaryota > Metazoa > Chordata > Mammalia > Sirenia > Dugongidae > Dugong > Dugong dugon. The sequence continues at coordinate 23,457,610 of CM057476.1, read as the reverse complement.
GAGCCGGGTGTGAGGTCAGCCCCACGTCAGCCCCTCTCCCTTTTCCACCGTGGCTGGGAAGAGACTGCTGAGTGGGTGCCAGCCACGGGGGAGGTCTGGTCCTCTGCTCCTGGCCAGGTCACAGGCCAGTGTGCTGAGCAATAGCCAGGCCAGGGGTAGGTGTTCTCAGCTTCCAAGCTCCTCTCTGTCTGGCCGTCAGGACCCATCCCCAACCCCACAGCGAAGCAGCTGCCACGGGCTCTTCCAAGCAGGTGAGGTCATTGTCTCCGCCAGACCAGCCTGAAGCGAAGAAGTCAGCCACCCATGTGGCAGGAATCACACATCCCTGCTCCCTGGCCAAATGCCCTCCTGCTACAGCCCTGGGCCCCAATTCCTCCACTTCATTCCTCAGAGTGGAGTTCAGGAGCTGCTCCCGAACACCTGTTGGAAGAACTGAGCTGGGCTGGCTGGAAGAGAATTATAGGGCAGGAGTGGGATGCTTGTTGAAAAGACAGATTCCTGGACCACCCTTCAGAGTCCGCTTTAGTCTGTGAGGAGAGGCCACAGAAACGGCCTTTGACAGCTCTGGGGAATTTGGTGCACAGACAGGTTCCAGAACCTCTGGCTTCAAGCCTCATTTGCTGCCTACAGAACAGAGCTGCATCGCTGGTGTTTATTCTCTGCTCAAAGCGATTTTTATCACAGCTCGGCCAACACAAACCCCTTCTTCTGCTCTTCAGGGCTTCCCCATAGTGTCTGGTCCCAGAATGTTTTTGCCAAAGGCTTGGGGGACTTGGCTCGTGGCCTCTGGAGGGGTGAGTAGTGAGGGTTCACCAGTTAGTCCCTCGAGGAGCTTCAAACCTCTGCGTTAGTCAAGATCAGTCCTTCTCAACTGGGGGCAATTTGTCTCCCAGAGGACGTTTGGCAAGCCTGGAGAAATTTTTGGTTCTCACAACTGGGACAGGGGGTGCTACTGTCATCTAGTGGGTAGAGGCCAGGGATGCTGCTCAAATTCCTACAATACACAGAACAACCCTCCCACCGTAAGAATTATTCTGTCCAAAATGTCAATCAATAGTGCCAGGGTTGAGAAATCCTGGCCAGAACGCATCCATTGATTACTCCATCATCCCCCAACTCCTAATTGGCTCCCAGACTTTGGGGAGTCAAATCCAGCCCTCCAGAAACTGACCGTCTAGCTCAGTGGCTTCAGGTCCTGTTTGTCTCCAGGGAAAGCTCGGGGTTGGGAGCCAAGAGGCCTTTTGTTCTAGTCTCGGGCAGGCATCCTCATCACGGTGTGCCCTGGACACCTCATTTCCCCTCTCTGAGCCTCGGTTTTTACACTGTAAAGCAAGCTTGGTGTAAGAGAGACCACAGGCTTTAGAGCCAGCTGCCTTGGGTTTGGATCCTGTCTCTGTCCCTGACCAGCTATGGGAAACTGGACTCATTCCTTTCTTTCCCTGAGTGACCATTTCCTCATGTGTAAGGTGGGGACCCCACATCTCACCTCACAGGACTGCTGGGAAGATGAAATGAGATAGTAGACACAGGGTGTCCAGCCCAGGTCACCCATGAGGCCCTTCCTTGGACAGTTGTTCTCTTCCCTGCTTGATTCAAGGTTCATTCCAACTCCCAGAGTTCTCCCCAACTCCACCAGTTTAGGGTTGTCAGATAAAATATAGGATGCTGCAATTCAAATTTAATGAGATGCCCTGTATTTTTCTTTGCTAAATTGAGCCCACCACCTGTTTTTATAAATAAAGCTTTATTGGAACACAGCCACACCCATTATTTATATATTGTCTGTGGCTGCTTTTTGCACTACAACAGAGTTGAGTAGTTGCAACAGAGATAGTATGACTCGAAAAGCTTAAAACAGTATCTGGACCTTTACAGAAAAAGTATGCCAACCCCTAATCTATGCTCTGCTTATCACAAGGTGGTCTGGAAGTAATTCCCTGAGGGTGGTGGGGCGTGTGTCTGGAGCACATGGAGTAACAGCCCCTTTTTTTGGGAGGTGGATAGAGGAGATTAGTGAAGAAGAAGGCGGGCCCCTTGGTCATCCTGGGGACACAGCCTGGAAGAAATTGGAAAGTGTATGGGCCCAGGGGACAGGAACCTGGGTTCTAGAGCTGGTCCTTTGCTGACTTTGAGAGGCCTTGGGGAAGTCCTTTCCCCTCCCCTCTCTTGACCTCGGTCGTTCAATCCTTCATTTGTTCAAGAAATATTTATTAAACACCTACTAAGTGCTAGATGGAGTCCTTGCATTGTGCAAACTGTTAACGTACTCGGCTGCCAACTGAAAGGCTGGAGGTTGGAGTCCACTCAGAGGTGCCTCAGAAGAAAGGCCTGGTGATCTACTTCCGAAAAATCAGCCACTGAAAACTCTATGAGCACATTTCTACTGTGACACACAAGAGGTTGCTGTGAGTTGGAGTCGACTCGAGGGCAACTGGTTTTTACGTGCTAGACGCTGCTAGGTATGGATCCTGCTCTCATGGGCCTGACACTGAAGTAGGATGAAAAATAGAGGAGTCCACGAGAGGGTGTCAGCTGGCGATGAAATGCCTTGGAGGAAATAGTGAGGGAGCAGGGACAAGGCGGGGCGGGGGGGGGGGGTGTTGCCTTCTGAAGAGTGGCATTGAGTAGAGACCTGACAGCGGAGGTGGAGCCTCAGTTTCCCCATTCGCTGCCTCCTAGGGTCACCCAGGGCTGCTTAGAGTGGGAACACTTCAGCTCTGGCCAGGAGGCAGTGGTTCTTCTAACCCCTTTGCACAAGACCCTTGAGAGTGGCACCTTTTGTCTCCCCTCTGTCTGGACAGGAGTGGCCGTGGACAGCAGGGTTGTCACCCTGATGGGGGTGGGCTGAGGAGTGAGGGAAGAGGAGGGGGCAAAGGGAACAAGGGCCCAACCTGACCATAGCCAGCAGTGACCTCCTGTTTTCCTGTGCCCATTCCCAGGAGGAGTGTCCTGTCCATGTGTTCACAGCTGGCCGGGCAGGCCAGACCCCAGTGGATGGGCTGGAAGACCCAGGGGTCACAGGGGGTGGGGGACTGCCCTTTGTGGATTTCCTGCAGGCGCACCTCAGACCCTCTGGCCGACTGGGCTACTCTTGGAAAACTGGGCCAGATGCTTGCTCCCAGCCCCAAAGGACAGCCTGGGCACGACCCCCTCTAAGCTGACAACCTGGGTGTCCTCAGTGATAGGAGACATCGCCCAGGCCCGTCTGGCTGGGAGCTGGTGGTTGAGGGTGGTGGCGTGGCAGTGGGCAAACCCCACCATGATCCCCTCGTCCCCCAGAACACCCAGCAACATCCAGCCCCTGCCCCGTATCTCCTCTTCCACATAGGAGCTGCCTGGTTCTAATCTTTTTCCTCTGGACCCGTCTTCCGCAGGATTAATTGGGTCAGGTAATTGCCATCAGCTTAATGCACACACTGCTAGGTGACACAGCCTCAACTTAATCGGGGCCCTCAGTGCCCTAAGACAAGTGAGTGACTAATGGTGCAATTCCAGGCAAGGGGCCAGTCCACAGGGAGTAAGGGGCCTGAATTACAGTGTGTCTGAGAAAAACGCCCTTCCTCGTGGACAGGACTTTAAAGTTTACTAATTTAAAACTCATCTCATAGTAGATAAGAATTATCTTAGGTGAAGGGAAGGACAGCACACACTACAGGGGAAGTCGGCACAACTGGACTAAACCGAAGCTAAGAAGTTTCCTGAACACAGTCAAACACTTTGATGGACAGAGTAGTGGGGTAGGGGTCTGGGGAGCATGCATTCAGGGGACATCTAGGTCAATTGGCATAACAAAGCTTATTAAGAAAATGTTCTGCATCCTGCTTCGGTGAGTGGCATCTGGGGTCTTCAAAGCTGGCAAGCAGCCAGCTAAGATGCATCAATTAGTCCCAACCACCTGGACTAAAGGAGAATGAAGAACACCAAAGACACAAGGAAAGTATTAGCCCAAGAGACAGAAAGGGCCACATAAACCAGAGACTTCATCAGCCTGAGACCAGAAGAACTAGATGGTGCCTGGCTACCACGAATGACCGCCCTGACAGGGAACACAACAGAAAGTCCCTGATGGGGCAGGAGAAAGGTGGGGTGCAGAATTCAAATTCTAGTAAAAAGACCAGACTTAATGGTCTGTCTGAGACTGGAGGAACCCCGGAAAGCATCGCCCCTGGATTCTCTATCAGCCCAGAACTAAAACAATTTCCGAGGCCAACTCTTCAGACAGGGATTGGACTGGACTGTGTGTGGACATAAAGTGATACTCATGAGGAGTGTGCCTCTTAGCTCAAGGAGATACAAGAGACTAAACAGGCAGCTTCTGTCCAGAGGTGAGATGGGAAGGCAGAGAAGGTTAGGAGCTGGTTGAATGGACATGGGGAATCAGGGGTGGAAAGGAGGAGTGTGCTGTCACAGTATGGGGAGAGCAATTAGGGTCACATAACAATGTACGTACACATTTTTGTATGGGAAAAAGTAAAAAATAGAACTCATCCTACAGACATTCACTTACTTAATTTCATTAAGTAGGGAGAGGTGAGTCTCATTTTAGACTTTCTTCCCTTCTTCCTTCCTTCCCTCCTTCCTTCCTCCGTCCCTCCCTCTCTCTATTTCTTTCTTTCATTGATTCACTCACATATTCACTCAGTGTCGGGCCCTGGGCCGGGTAACAGGACCCCAAGGTTGAAATACAAGATCCCTTGTCCTTTTACAGGAAGGCAGTGTGTTCACACTCAATATACAATGCAACAACCGCCAAAAAAGGAGGGAGTAAGGGAGAAACTGAGGCTCAGAGCAGTGGTGAGTGTCCCTGCTAGGACTCTACCTACCCAGGGCTTCTGACTCCCGGTCCAGTGCTCTCTCTTGTATACCAGCGTTGCCCAAAGTGGCCGCTGCCACTCTTCATCTTCCAGGGAAGTTCATAGGTGTTCAGAGAAAAATAAGACTTCACATCAAAAAAGTTTTGGAAACAAAATTAAAAAGCTGTCCATGTTGCAGGACTTGTCAGAGCCTTTAGTACAGCCAGGTGGGGCGGTGTGTGCAGGGTGTCCACGGAGCCTTCTCAGCAGCTCTTTCAGGACACGGTCAGTCGGGGAAGCTCTGATCCAACCACCTCCTTTAATATGACCCACACAAAGGCTGGCCCTGGGCTAAATTCGGTCTGAAGACCTTTTGTCTCCCATTCCCCAGACTTCCAGCTGTGGCCCGTGGTACTCAAACAGAGGCAGGAGGTGCGGGGTCAGCCGGGCACAGCTCCTCCTGCTCCACATCTCAGCTTCATCCCACAACTGTCCAGCAAGGGACCAGAGCTGAACTCTGAGTGTACAACCCATGGCATCCTCAGAAGGGGAGCCCCGTAGAGATACCCCCCCCCCCACCCGGCCTCTCCAGGCCTGGCCCAAGGCCCAAGTCACTGTAGGGGCCAGGGTAATCTTTCTGAAACACAAATCTACTGTGTAGCTCCTGTTTAAAACCCTCTGTGTCCCCCCCAGGACCCCTAGGATAGAGTCCAAAGCCTCAGCCTGGACCCTGCACTCACTGCTCCCAGTCTCAAGCCCCAACACTTCCTGCTTCATGCTCCAGCAAACCGAGCCACTGGTGGTCCCGGGGCATGCTGGGCTTCCTCTGCTTCCCTGTCTCTGTGCCTCCAGCCCCCATCCTAGGACACCCTTCTAGTTCTGCTTCTCCTGGACGCTTTTATTCCTCCTTCCAGGTTCAGCTGGGGCCTCTTCCTCGAGAATTCTCCCTGCACCTTAGGCTGGTCTCTCCCCCACTTTCCATGAAATGATCTTTGATGTGTTGATCTCCCCAGCTAGGCTGTAGACCCTGGTTCTGCTCTCCAGCAGAGCTCCCTGAGGCCTCACAGTCCCACAGATCCCCTCCACTGTCAGTATTCACACGTGTGTACCAACCTCCTAGGCATCAGGACTGCTCTGGTCCCCAGGGTCCGCAGGGAGAGAGTAGGCCGGCAGACTCAGGCTGTGTGACCTTGGGCAAGTCCCTGAACCTCTCTGTGCCTCTCTTCCTCATCTGTAGAATGGGGTTACTCTGAGCTGGTAGATGTAAAACACGGAACATAGCTGGCCTGTACTAAGTGACATGCGTGTTACGCTATAGTGACAATGGTGGCATCAGTACCAGGACCCTGGGCATCATGGATACCAGGGTCCCCATTCTAGCCTTGGCACTGACCTTGAGCAAGAGCCTTTTCCTGCCAGGGCCTCAGTATTCTCAAGTGTAAAATGAGGCTGTTAGATTACTAAAAGGCTCTCCCAGCTCCATCCAGAACTAGCTCAGAGACTCACAAATATCAAGAACATCAGAAACATGCCCCATGGGCAGCCCCAGGGTCCCTGAAGCCGGGACTCTGACTCTGGAAGGAGACCCTTATCCTTCTCTGAGATGCTGACCCCAAGAGGAGGGAGTGCCTGGACACCCAGCCTTCCTCCCCTCATCTTCCCTAATGACCCCCAGCACCTGTAGTGGTTAGAACTGGAGGCGTCATTTGAGACCATCCCTCATCCCTCTCTCCCTTAGCACAGGCTGTTCCCTTTGGAGGAAATGCTCTCCCCTGCCACCTCCATCTGCTACTGGACTATCAGCCTCCAGTCGGGCTCAGACATCTGAACACCTGGGCGAAACCTCTCCAAACACTCCCCTACCAGGGAAGCCACCCCTTGTCTCTCGGACGTGGCACTCGTCACACTGTCCTGTGTCTGCCATTACACCAGGTCCTATGTCTTTATTCACCTCTCTATTATCAGCATCTAACCTAACCCCAAGGAGTCCCTGGGTGGTGTAATGTTTAAACGCTGGGCTGCTAAGTGGAAAGTTGGTGGTTCAAACTGATCTAGAGGCACCTCAGAAGAAAGGCCTGGCAATCTGCTTCCAAAAGGTCACAGCCTTGAAAACCCTATGTAGCACAGTTCTCTGAAACACATGGGCTTGCCCTGAGTCAGAATTGACTCGATGGGAATTGGAAAACTGGAGCCCAACCCCAAACCCAGAGCAATCTCTCAGCCCATGTGTGTCGATGGGAAGGCGCACTCCACAAACACCCTCGATTCCCAGATTAGACGGCCAAGCCCAAGAAGAAGGTCGATCTCCTCACGGTCCTGAGTGGATGGCAGGGGAGGCACCTGACAGTGGAGGTGAGAACCCCGCCGCTTTGAGCGTCTTGATCTGTAAAAAGGGGAAACAGCGTACAGCAAGCCTCAAAGGGAAGGGAAAATGCATGTGCGGCTTTGCAGAGTGAGGCCTCGTGAGCCGCCCTCTCAGGCTGTGGCTGCTGCTATCGGGCGGGACCTGACCTGAGGTGTCCCCGCTCTGGCTCTGTCATTCAAACACAGCAGGCCTGCTCAAGTGTGCGCATGTCCTTGGCTGTAACTTTTTCTGGGGTGATGAGCTCCATGAATTTATTCCTGCTGAGTACTGTGGATTCTCGTTTATCCAAGGACCCACAAAATAAACAGAAGACTCGGATGACCAGAATTTTCCATCTCAGCATGTTCAAGGATAACCCAAGTCGCAGTTCAAGATCACCCCGGAGCCTCGGCATCAACTGGTGTCCACACTGTTGAGTTTGATTGAGTTTCACCATTAGGTGGGGCCAGTAATGGAATCACAAACCACCAGACCTTGGTGGGCTTCTGAGAAAGCCCAAAGCAGTTGCTGTCAAGTCAATTCCAGCTCATGGCAATGCCAGATGTGTCAGAGTAGAACTGTGCTCCGTAGAGTCTTCAATGGCTGATCTTTCTGAAGTAGATTGCCAGGCCTTTCTTCTGAGGCACCTCTGAGTAAATTTAATCTGCCAGCCTTTTGGTTAGTAGTTGAGTGCTGAATGGTTTGCACCACCCAGGCACCACTGGAGAAAGCCTAGTGGGTTTCCAGTGGTCTTCGAGGAGGCCTGTCGGGCTGGGAGGTGATCCAGGCCCACCCTGGGGCAGGTGCCGACTGGGGGGCACGGAGAAGTCAGAGCCTGGGGTTTTACATATTGGAATATCACGTAAGACTTTCCTTTAATAAAGGGGAGAGGATTCTTTTACTAAAAGCAAAATAAAAACACCCACAAAAGCTTGAAAACCACCAATATGGTTCAAATCTTCCTCACTTTCTTGGAGGGGAGGGATCTGGTCCCAAGGCCTGGCCTGATTCGCCTGTGAGACCGTGGGCTTCCTACCCTCCTGCACCACGACTCCCACTTAACCAGAACATTGGTTTAACCAGAACGCCTTCTGCCCTGACCATGCCCCCCGGGCCTTGACCGGGCATCCCTCATTTATCCCCAAGTGACCTCCTTCCAGCCTGCACGAAAGGGACCAGCTCGGGTGTCTGGGTTTGCTGAGCACGTCTGTGGTCACTCTCCCCCTCCGGGTCATTTCCTCCTAGAGGGGAGGGTCCTGCCCACACATCCCCCCACCCCCCACCCTGTCCTGCCTGTGGAGCCACCTGTCTGGACGCTGGCCAGCATCTGGGTCAGAGACCTGTGTGTGGGAGGGCTGTGCGGGACCCCAACAGCTGGTCATTTTGCAAAGGGGGTTCTCTAGGGAACCCGCCGGCAGCATGGGGCAGCAGCTACGCTCAGATTGCAGAGCCAGGCGGCTTGGCTGACTGCGGCAAGCTTACCAATGCCACTGAGCTGACAGCCCTACCTCTCTCCCTGCTATGTGGAGGCCCAGAGATGGACAAGCCCCTCAGATGTGGCTCTGTAGGAGCCCACCGTCCAGTGGGAGACAAATGTCAAACCAACGCTGTGGTCTTTAGGGAAGAAATGGGGAGCTAGAATACTATCAGAGAGGGGACAGGAACGTGATGGGACAGGGAGGTGATGTAAGGAGGAGTTGGAATAAGCCAGGCTGAGAACACGGGTGACGACATGAAGTGGGATGATGCGTCGTGCAGGCCACAGGGGTTCGGAAAACGACAGCAATTCCTTCGGTTTCTCGTGTGATGAGATCATAGGATCATGGGGGGAGGGGTCTTAAAGGTCATCTAGGCCAGTGGTTCTCCACCGGGGGTGATCTTGTCCCCAGGGAATTGGCAATGTCTGGAGATGTTTGGGTTAACACGGCTGGTGGCGAGGGGAGGCTGCTACTGGCATCTGGTGGGTCGAGGCCAGGGATGCTGCTCAACACCCTACAATGCACGGGACAGTCCCCACCACAAAGGCATATCTGGGCCAAATGTGAATCATGTCAAGGCTGAAAACCCTGCTCTAGGCTAACCTGTCCACCAACTGATTGTCCGACCTGTACTTGAGCACCCCCAGTGACGGGGAGCTCACTGCCCCTAAGGTGGCCTGTTCCACCTGTAACACTTTGGCATATGGAGAATGTTCTTTTTCATAAAAAGCTGAAATCCCTTTTTAGTGTTCTTATAACTTCCGAGCATTTGTCCCATTCCTGCCCTTGGGACTGCCTAGACCTAGCCTAATTCCTCTTCCATAGGAGAGGCCTCCAAATATTTGAGGACTTGTTTGCAAAGTTCCCCTGCTGCAGGCCAAACACCGTCCACGTGACCAGAAAGTTTGACTCAAGGTCGGGGTGGTCTCCTGCCTCAGGTTCTTTGCTCCTGTGTGTCAAGCACAGGATCCCATCACCGCAGCTCAGCATCAACCGGGCCAGCCTGCTGCAGGCCAGGAGAGCAGAAACTGCCGGTGGTGACATCGGGGCCCTGAGGAGCCCAACGCCCCGCCTCCCCCCTTCTCCCAGTTCACGGTTCCTGCCTGAATCTCTGGGTCACGCAGTTTCTCTGAGCCTCAGTTTTTCCTCCTGTCAAATGGGGGTAAGGACACTCGCTGGGCCTTCCTCACACGGTGCCACGAGGCTCGGCGGAGGTACCAGACGGGAAGATGCTCCAGAAAGGTGAAAGCGCGCCACAAAACCGGATAGGGTTGCTGTCATCGTGACCACACTCTACCCTTCCCTACGTCTGCACCGTGGAGTCCCTGGGTGGCGAAAACGGTTAAGTGCTCAACTACTCACGGAAAGGTTGGCAGTTCAAGTCCCCAGAAGTGCATCTGGAGAAAGTCCTGGCAATCTGCTTCTGCAAGGTCACAGCCTTGAAAACCCTATGGAGCACAGTTCTACTCTGCACATATGGGGTCACTATGAGTCGGAACCGACTCCATGGCAACTGGATTTTTTAATTTAGAACAGCCCCACTGAGAGTGTTTTCCCTGATGTCCCTTTGTCTTCCTCCTAACTCACCGGAGCAGAAGCAGAGCAGCAAGTGTGATCCCCATCTTACAGATGAGCAAGCGAAGGTTCAGAGATCGCAATGAAGACATGGCAGAGCCACAAGCTGAACCCTGGTCCTCTGGCTCCAAACTGAGGCAGCAGTGGGGAGGAAGAGGAGAGCAGCCCAGTGCTGAGCTGACAGGAGTGAGGGTGGGAAGGACCCTGCGGCCGGGGCTTGTCCCGTCTGCACACACGCTTTTTTGCTGCTTGTCGCAGTCGGTTTGCCTGAACACGGCTACCCTACCCGGTGGGCCGTAGGCACGTGGACGGGGCTGGGAGCCCACCCCCCTGCGCCTGTTTCTCTCTCACACTCACCCTTCTCTTTGGGTTCCCCTAGCGTGGCTGGGGTTTCCTTCCTCCCTTCAAAGCTGGTGGGTGTCTCCTCTCGAAGTCACTTTCTTCTTTCTTGGAATCTGCCCAGGGAAAGACACCAGTGTTTCTGTTTCCATTTCTCCTCAGGCACCGGCATTTCCTGGGTGTGGGGGGAGCCCCGTGGGCAGCTGGTGGCTGAGAGGGCCCTGACACCCCAACACTCTCTCTCGCCTCCTGCTTCTATCTGTCACCTGCTGGTCCTCGTCACTCCAATCTCAGCCTCATCTGAGGGGCTGCATTGGAGAATCACAGCTTCAGAGATGGAAGGGATTTTGTTGAGGGGGGCAGGGGCTTGCCTGTAGGGACATAGTCGGGTACGGGTTCTTTGGGAAGCCCTGCCTTTCGTGCTATACCAGCCAGGAAGGGGAATCCCACACTCCATTCCTGCAGAATCCCCTCTGTGTCTGCCCTCCTCTCACCCAGCACCTCACTCCTCAGAACATTCCCTCCACCTGACCCTCCAACTGTGACATCTTTCTCTGCCCCACGCCTGACTCATTCTTCAAGACTCAGCCTAATATCACCTACTCCAGGAAGCCTTCCTGGATTGCCTCTCCTTTGCCCTCACTCCCCAGGCTGAGAGGTGTCCCCTTGCCCCCGCCTCCCTTCCCATCCCACTATACCGATGTGACTTCTGGTAAAAACTTGTCCTCTCATTATGCTGAGTGAAATAAGTCAATCACAAAAGGACAAATATTATATGAGACCTCTATTGTAAAAACCCATAAAAATTTTACACACAAGAAGTAACAATCTTTGTTGGTTACCAGGGATGGGAGGGGTCGGGGGAAATACTAAATAGGCAATCGGTAAGTGGTATCTTTGGTGAAGGGTGAGACGGTACACAATACAGGGGAAACCAGCACAACATGTATAAGGAAAGGTCATGGAAGCCCCATAGACACATCCAAACTCCCTGAGGGACGGAATTGCTGGGCAGAGGAGCTGTGGGGACCTTTTTCTTGGGGAACATCTAGCTCAACTGGCATAACACAGTTTACAAAGACAATGTTCTACATTCTACCTTGGTGAGTAGCATCTGGGGTCTTAAAAGCCTGTAAGCAGCCATCTAAGACACTCCACTGGTCTCATCTCTTTGGTAGCAAGGGAGAATGAAGAGAACAGGATACAAGGAAAAGATTAGTCCAAAGGTCTAATGGACCACAGCCACCAAGGCCTCCACCAGACTGACCCGTATAGCTCGATGCTGTCCGGCTACCACCACTGACTGCTCTGACCGGGATCACAACAGAAGGTTCTGGACAGAGCTGGAGAAGGATGTAGAACAAAATTCTAACACACACAAAAAAGACCAGATTTACTGGCCTAAAGGAGACTGGAGAAACCCCGAGAGTACGGCCCCCAGACACCCTTTTAGCTCAGTGGTGAAGTCACTTCTGAGGTTCACCGTTCAGCCGGAGATTGGACAGCCCCATAAAACAAAACAGGACTAATGAGGCACAGCAGTTCAGGGACAAGGGCTAGAAGGCAGAAGGGGACAGGAAAGCTGGTTGATCGGGAACCTAAAGTTGACTAAGGACAGTGTCGATGTGTAGTGAGTTTGTTAACCATTGTCATAGGGCAACATGTGTACTAACTGTTTAATGAGAAACTATTTTGTTCTGTAAATCTTCATCTAAAGTGAGAATAGCAGCACAATGGGAACAGCGTAGTTGATGTCACTGAACTGTGCATGTAGAAATCTTTTAAATGGTGTATCTTTGGCTATGTATATTTTCACCGAAAAAAAAAAAAAAAGGTCAAGAAGTGAGAGGGTTGACATGTCGGGGGTTTGTTAACCAATGTCATAAAACAATATGTGTACTACTGATTATGAGAAACTATTTCTTCCGTAAACCTTCACCTAAAGTACAATTTAAAAAAAAAAAACTCGTCCTCGGCCAGCCCCACTCACCAGGTCGCCTCCTCCCCTTGCCCCGGGCCTGTGCTTGCTGGTGCTGCGACCCTCCTCACGCTGTACTAAAATTGTTTGCTTCCATGCCCTCCCTGACTTGTGTGTCCCTTAAAGGCTGAGCTCTAACCCACCTCCTCCTTTGTAAACAGTTTTATTGAGATATCATTCACATACCATACAATTCACCCCTTTAAGGTATACAATTCAGTAGTTTTTAATATAGTCACAGAGTTGTGTAACTATCACCACCAAAATGAAGCTTTTAGAGCATTTCAACCACCCCCCTCCGAAAAAACCCCACACCCATTAGCAGTCAGTCTCCATTGCCCTCTTCCCTCAGCCCCAGACAACCACTAATCTACTTTCTGTCTCTATAGATTCCCCCATTCTGGACATTTCATAGAAATGGAATCATACAATGTGAGTCCTTTGTGACTAGCTTCTGTCACTCAGCATCACGATTTCAAGGGTCACCCACGCTGTAGCATGAAGTACTCCATTCCTTTTACGGCTGAACAATATTCCATGTTGTTTTTCCATTGATGGACACTTGGGTTGTTTCACCGTTTGGCTATTGGGACTAAGGCTGTTATCAACATCCGTGCACAGGTTTTTGTGTGGACATATGTTTTCAACTCTCCTGGGTGTATACGTAGCAGTGGCATTGCCGGGTCACCCTAAGGAGTGCTGGTGGCACAATGGTTAAGTGCTTGGCTGCTAACCAAAAGGCTGGTGGTTCAAACTCACCTGGCGATCTGCTCCTGTACCTGTTACCCGAAAGCCATACTAGTTGCTGTTCAGTCAGTTCTGACTCATATCGACCATATAGGGCAGAGCAACCTAGGAAACCCTATAGGGCAGTTCTACTCTGTCACATGGGATCACTATGAGTTAGACTCAGCTCACCCAACGACAACATGCTAACTCTATGTTTCATATGTGAGAAACTGCCAGACTGTTTTCCAAAGCAGCTGCAGCATTTGACATCCCCACCAGCAGGGTATGAGGGTTCTGACTTCTCCACATTCTCCTCAACACTTGTAATTATCTGACTTTCTGATTCTAAGCCGTCCTAGAGAGTGTGAAGTGGTAAGCCTTAAACCCTATATTTACCAGGCGACAAGTCCTGGCGGTGGAGCTATGGGCCCTGGAAGCTGACCCTGGGCTGGAAGCCCGATCTTCCACTTCTGCCTGAGGGGGTTGGGCCAGGTCTTTCCACCTGGCTGAGCCTCATCTTCCCCTTCTGTGGAGTGGAACCATGGTAGGTGGCTGAGAGGTAGGCTGTAAGGTCCTCAGCACAGTGGCTTGGCATAAAGCACGCATTACAGCTAGATGATCACGTCAGCGCTCCAAAGCCAGCACAGGTTCTGCTGTGGGGTGGGCCTTCGTGGGTGTGGGTGGAGCGGGCGGCAGCGAGTGTGCTCCGGGGCAGACCCCAGCTGAGGACCTGGGTCTGGCTGGACATGAGGAGGCTTGGGGAGGTGCTCACTGCCTCCTGTTCTGGGGCCCCTTGGCCAAAGTCCCCTCCAGAAGGCTCTTGCCTGGGTCGGAAAGCTGTTTTCTTTCTACAGGTGTTTTTTGAGACTCGGCACACGTGAGCCACCTCCTGATGGTTTGAATTAGGAAGCAGCTGATGCCTTCTGGAAGACCTAGGAAAACATTATTGTTTGAGCCCAGACTCTCGCTGGCAGGCCTGACTGCCTGGCCTGGCGTTCCAGATCACAAAAGCCTTCACTGGCAAAATCGGAGTCTTCCCATCGGGGACTCCCCTCAACCCCACTTCCCCTAGCTGCCGCCTGGACCTGGCAAGCCCTGCCTGCCGGTGGGAGCTGGGACAAGACTCCTGTGCAGTTTGGGCTCCTCTGCCCAGTAGCGTGTTGGTTGACCAAGGGCTGAGTCACCTCCCAGCCTGGCAAAGGCCGGGTGTCTGGTGCAGTGCAAAGGTGGTGCCCTCTCAAGAAGGCGGGTGGCGGGCTTGGGGGGGGACTCTGTGGAGGGAGCAGGGCCAGAAGGAAGGTGCCAACAGGCTGGTAGGATGCTGAGCCTGGGCAAGGAGAGACAGCATTAACAGCTTTCATTTCACAGATGTGGAGACTGAGGCTCATACAGCCAGGACTGGCTCGGAAGTCTCATTTTTCCTTTCCACGCTGAGAATGGGAGTAAAAGTAAAAGTGCTTTGTGACCCTAAAGGCACAGCACAGGCTTGAGGAGTTTTCAATATCATCCTTGGCTGTTTTCCTCACCTGGGCTTGTCCTTTCCTGCCCCACCAACCCAACCGGAGTAGCCAGAGCAGGTGGACGGAAAAGCCTGGAGGGGCCTTCCCTTGACCCAGACACCGCCTTGCTGTGCCTTCCGCGTGCTCACCAGCAGTCAGAGTCCCGTACCCCCTTATCTCTGGCTCAGCCTCAAGGGCGCGGCACGTGCTTTACAGCTGAAAAGTCCAACCTTAGATGGACAGGGGTGATTATCTGGGCCTGTGGCGCCCTGAGAGGCCCCCGCAGCATGTGACAGAATGCCAGAAGGCCCCCCATGCCAACTTCCTGCACTCGGCCCCTACTGCCCCCTGCTGCTTAACTTCCAGAAGGACAGTCACCTCGAGGGTGGCCCCTGGAGCTCAGTGGCCTCCACCCTCGCAGCCCACCTCCTCACCGCTCCTCGCTCCTCAGGTGAGCCAGGCCTGGGTCCAAACCACTGCCACATCCCAGCACTGGGTGTGGGCGCCTGTTTCCTGATCCTAAAAGGAGACTTCTCTTGTCTCTACCCCATGGGGCTTCAGGAAAGATCAAATGAGGTGGGACATGGCACGCATGAGAACAGGCTGGCACATACAGTAGGTGCTCAGCAACTGGTCATTTGATTTATTTGCTTTCCCACCCCCTGTGCCCTGAAGATTTTCTTGGCTTTAATCTTTAGAGAAGCAGATAGCCAGGTCTTTCTTCTGGGGTGCTTCTGGGTGGGTTCGAACCACCAACCTTCAGTTTAGTAGTCGAGCACAAACTATTTGCACCATCCAGGTAGCTTATCTAGGGGTTGTGAGGTACAGATGACTTTGGCTTTTTTCCCCCAGTGTGTGTGCATGTTTTCCTTTTCTGCATCGTGCATGATTCACGTCCATAATTAGAGAAGAATTCCAAATAAAAGCTATTGAAAGAAGGAGCCACTCCACTTGATTGAAATGCCATTGAATTACACAGCCTTTCATTTTCCAAGGCTGTGTGCACCATGGGCATCATCTAGGAAATGGCCTTTTCTTACACTTGACCCCCCTGGCTCCCGCTTAGCTCTGGATGTGGAGCTGCACTCCCAGGCCCCTCACCTTTGCCCCTCACTGACTCTCCAGCCTCAATCCTTGGGGAACACCCATCGCAAGCCATCTAGGGTCTTCTCTCATTTACCCTCCCCATTTCAAAGGTTCTAGCTGCTTCCAAATAGTGGCTCGAATACCATCTCCTGTGGGCTACCCGGCACTCCTGCCCCAGACTCTCTCCAGACCCCTTCAGCCTTCCTTGGTGCTTTGCAAGACTGCCCTGCTCACTAACCGCTCCCCTGATAGACTGTAAGTTCCTCAAGAGCAGGGGACGCATCCCACACCTCCCTCATTCCAGCACCTGGTGTGGTGCTCAGGGAGAAGCCAAGGGAGGGACTCAGGAGGTCATGAGTGGTGATAAAGTTTCTAATGATGCTGATGGCAGCTGCTGTGTACTGATCGCTGACCTTGAGCCTTTACCTGCTCAGCTCTTTACCTGAATTATGTCATGTAACGAACACCCCACCTCTCACCCCTGGCAAACCAGAGACTAACATTGTCCTACTAACGGCGATCCCATGTGTTTTAGGCTGGAAGTGCACTCTACAGGGTTTTCAATGGCTGTGATCTTACAGAAGTAGATCCACCAGGCCTTTCTTCTACGGCATCACTGGGTGGATTCAAACATCAACCTTTCGGTTAGTAGTTAAGCACAAACCGTTTTTGACATAATCATGGTGCTGATAGCTGCTCTCCTGACAGGAGGAGGGTACTGCAGGAAGAAGTCCAAGCTGCACTGAAGACTTTGGGGAAAAACAAGACTCCAGGTATTGATGGGATACCAACTTAGATGTTTCAACAAACAGATGCAAGGCTGGAAGCGCTCACTTGTCTATGCTAAGCAATTTGGAAGACAGCTATCTGGACAACTGACTGGAAGAGATCTATATTTGTGCCCATTTCAAAGAAAGGCGATCCAATGGAATGCAGAAATTATCAAACAGTATCATTAATATCACATGCAAATAAAATTATGCTGCAATAATTCAACTACAATTGCAGCAGTACATCGACAGGGCACTGCCAGAACTTCAAGCCCTGTGCAGAAGAGGACATGCCTGTCAGGAGCAGGCAGCAGGGTTGAGTGGGATGTGACTGACATTGCCCTTCAGAGCGACAGTAACGATGACGATGACAGGGAGGGTGGCTGACTGCCCTCCCTTCCCACCCCAGGGCCTATTTCGCTTAAACACACACACTCATGACTAAGTACAGGCAGTCCCCAGGGTTACGGAAGTCCGACTTATGACAACTCGTACTTGCTGTTTAATGTTATGTAAATTTGCCTTCCCTTGGAAAGGACTGAACCAACCTCTACTCGCAACAAATTCATCACAATCACCTTCACTTGCTGCACTTGCAGCTTTTAAAAAAAATTGTTCTACTTTAACTGAAAGTTTACAATTCAAGTGAGTCTCTCATACAAAAATTTATACATACATTGTTATGTGACCCTAGTTGCTCTTCATGTACTGTGACAGCACACTTTTTCTTTCCAACCTGGATTTCCTGTGTCCATTCAACCAGCTCCTGACCCTCTCTGCCTTCTCATCTCACCTCCAGACAGGAGCTGCCCATTTAGTCTCACGAATCTACTTGAGCTAAGAAGCACATTCTTCACAAGTATCATTTTATGTCCCATAATCTAGTCTGATCTTTGTCTGAAGAGATGGCCTCAGGAATGGTTTTACTTCTGGGCTGACAGAGAGTCCGGGGGTCATGCTTTCTGGGGTTCCTCCAGTCTCAGTCAGACCATAAAATCTGGTCTCTTTACTAGAATTTGAGTTCTGCACCCCACCTTTCTTCTGCTCCATTAGGGACTCTCTGTCGTGTTCCCTGTCAGGGCGGTCATTGGTGGTAGCCGGGCACCGTCTAGTTCTTCTGGTCTCAGGCCGATGAAGTCTCTGGTTTATGTGGCCCTTTCTGTCTCTTGGGCTAATACTTTCCTTGTGTCTTTGGTGTTCTTCATCATCCTTTACTCCCCCTTAGTTGGGACCAATTGATGCATCTTAGATAGTCGCTTGCTAGCTTTTAAGGCCCCAGTCGCCACTCACTAAAGTAGGATGCAGAACATTTTCTTAATAAGCTTTGTTATGCCAGTTGACCTAGATGTCCCCTGAAAGCATGGTCCCCAGACCCGCACCCCTGCCACTCTGTCCCTCAAAGTGTTTGGTTGTGTTCAGGAAACTTCTTAGCTTTTGATTTAGTCCAGTTGTGCTGACTTCCCCTGGAGTGTGTGTTGTCCTTCCCTTCACCTAAGATAATTCTTATCTACTATCTAGTTAGTGAATAACCCTCACCCTCCCTCCCCACCCTCATAACCATCAAAGAATGTTTTCTTCTGTGTTTAAACCTTTTCTTGCGTTCTTATGACAGTAGTCTTATACAATATTTGTTCTTTTGTGACTGTCTAAATTCACTCAGCATAATGCCTTCCAGCTTCCTCCATGTTATGTTTCATGGATTCATCGTTGCTCTTTATAGCTGCGTAGTATTCCATTGTGCGACTATACCGTAATTTGTTTACCCATTCATCTGTTGATGGGCACCTAGGTTGTTTCCATGTTTTTGCTATCGTGAACAGTGCTGCAGTGAACATGGGTGTGCATGTATCTATTCGTGTGATGCCGCTTATTTCTCTAAGATATATTCCAAGGAGCGGGATTGTTGGATCACATGGTACATCTATTTCTAGCTTTTTAAGGAAGTGCCAAATCGATTTCCGAAGTGGAGGTACCGTTTTACATTCCCACCAACAGTGTATAAGTGTTCCACTCTCGCCACAACCTTTCTAGTATTTATTATGTGGTGTTTTTTGGATTAATGCTAGCCTTGTCGGGGTGAGATAGTATCTCATTGTAGTTTCGATTTGTATTTCTCTAATGGCTAATGATCATGAGCATTTCCTCATGTGTCTGTTAGTTGCCTGAATGTCTTCTTTGGTGAAGTGTCTGTTCATCTCCTTTGCCCATTTTTTAATCGGGTTATTTGTCTTTTTGTTGTTGAGGTTTTGCAATATCTTGTCGATTTTAGAGATTAGATGCTGATCAGATTTGTTGTAGCTAAAAAAATTTTCCCAGTCTATAGGTTGACTTTTTACTCTTTTGGTGAAATATGTTGATGAACATAAGCGTTTGATTTTTAGGAGCTCCCAATTATCTAGTTTTGCATTTGCAGCTTTTAAATCATTGAAAAGGCTTTGAGCCCTTTCTTGCACTAAAGTAAGGCTAAATAAGAACAATACGTACCTGTTGGGACTTACGTACAAATTTGACTTAAAGACATAGTTAGGAATAGATCTTGTTCATTGCCCCAGGGGCCTGCCTGTAATGGTAGCTGGGCACCATCCAGTTCTTCTGGTCTCATGGCAAAGGAGGTAGTTTTTCGTGGCAGCAATTAGCCACACGTTCCATTTCCTCCTCCTATTCCTAACTCTCCTTCCTCTGTGGCTCCAGGGAAGTAGAGACCAATTGTTGTGCCTTGGATGGCCACTTCATTGTCTCTTTTTCTAATAAACTGCATCTTTTGCTTCCATTTGGGAAACAACACCTCTACACTCTTAGGCCATGTAATAGGCTGAAAATGGCCCCTAAAGATGTCCACGTCCTAATCTGAAACCTGTGAACGTCCCTATATGTAGCAAAAGGGGCTTTGCAGATGGGATAAGGTTAAGAATTTTGTGATGGGGAGATCATCTGGATTATGCAGCTAGGCCAATGTAATCCCAAGGTTCTTTATAAGAGGGAGCAGGAGGAGTCAGAGTGAGAGGAAAAGGTGTTGTGAAGACGGAAGCAGAGACTGGAGTGATGAGATTTGAAG
The DNA here is from genome assembly GCA_030035585.1 of Dugong dugon. Lineage (NCBI taxonomy): Eukaryota > Metazoa > Chordata > Mammalia > Sirenia > Dugongidae > Dugong > Dugong dugon. Next base: position 23,437,964 of record CM057476.1, on the reverse strand, counting down.
ATGGAGGAAGGGGCCACAAGCCAAGGAATACAGGCAGCCTCTAGATGTTGGAAAAATCCAGGAAACAGATTCTCCCCTAGAGCCTCCAGAAAGAAGCAGCCCTGCCGACAGTCCAAAAATGATTTTGGACTCTGGCCCCCAGAACTGTAAGGGAATAGATTTGTGTTGTTTTAAATCACCTTATTAGTGGTAATTTATTAAAGCAGTCATAGGAAAATAATATAGGCCATGTGGTTTGCGTGACCTTGCACACCTAGACCCCCAGCGTGCACGCCTGTTCAGGCATTGCCGATCATATGCTGTCTTCTGCCACTGCGATTAGTTTAGAGGTGTGTGTGTGATGAGAACCAATTCCAATACTACTATGGGAACTACCGGTGCAGAGAAGCTCTGTTGAAGGCCACCCTGTGAACCAAGAACAGCAGAGAGGAAAGCAGCTTGGAAGTGTTGACAGTTTGAGTCCTGATGACACCGTGTGAACACCTGAATCAAGTTGTGCCTGAAGTTCATCTACCACTGGACGTCTCCATTACCCGGTCAATAAACTCTCTTTTTTGTTTAAAAAAAAAAAAAAGCAAAAACACGACTATACTGAGATATAATTTCTAATTATCATATCGACAAAAATCTAAAAGTTTGATGATATATAATATGTTGGTGAGGCTATGGAGAACCAGATACTCTCATATTGCTAGAGGGAGTCTAAACTGTAATACAGCCCTTATGAAGGAGAATTTGTAAGCGTCCACAAAAATTTTGAATACATAGGCTCTCTACCCCAGTATTTCTACTTCTGGAAATTTGGCCTACAGATGTATTAGACAAACAAACAAACCATTGCCATCAAGTCGATTCCATGTCATAGCAACCTTATAGGACAGAGCAGAACCGCCCCAAAGTGTTTTCAAGGAACAGCTGGTGGATTCGAAATATCGACCTTTTGGTTAGCAGCCAAGCTCTTAACAACTGCACCACCAGGGCCCGATGTATTAGCAAATGTGTGAAATGACCCTGTATACAAGGTCATTCACTAGTGCAAAGATTTGTAACAGCTGCGAAAGCAAAAAGAATATTAAGCCAATAGTAAAAATTGGTTGAAGTTTATTTAATATACGATTTGCAAATCGGGGCAACATTTCTGACTAGAGAGTCACAAATGTTCCAAATAAGAGAAATCTTTCACAGCTTCTTATGCTCGAGTTTACTGCTAGAAATTGTATGCTGCTGTGAAAACAGGGCCAGAATAGTGTTTACATAATTAGTCGTGGACATGCAACATTTTCTTGAAGAACAATTCAAATAATTACCGACTCACCTTAAAACATAGCTTCTGGTCTGACCTTTGTAATTACTGTTTGTCAAAACTGACTGTACATAGATAATTCTATAAAAGAGCACAATGCTTGAGGTAAACGTTCTTTATTAATTAAGCTAAACTGTTGTTTGACTGAAAGATGACTTTCAGGAAACCAGTCTTGACTCAATGTTTAAGGTTCAAAGATTAGTTTAGTTTGGCAATAACGTGGGTGGGTCATTTTCAACCTCCATGGATCCAGAAAACCTGGATGCCACAAGAATTAAAAATTCCGTTCCTTTTAGCCCAAGTATTCATTAATAAGACAAATCCCAGAACTGGACTATGAAGTTGTAAAAAGGCATGAGGAAGGTCTCTGTGCACTGATGTGAAAAGATGTCCAAGACGTGAAAAAATCAAGGTGCGGAACAGTGTAGATAGTATGCCATTTGTGTGGAAAAAATGGAAAAATTATCTTTATTTGTATTTGTGTTTGCTTAAGGAAATCTGATAAGCTACAAAAGAAACTAAGAAATACGGTTGCCCATTTGGGAGAGAGATGGGAACTAGGCAGGAAGGGGATAAGACTGGCAGTGAAATCTGTCACTGTAGACCTTTTTATACTTTCTGGGTTTGGAAACTTCTGTTTTAGTCTGAAAATGAAATTTAAAAAAACAATCGGCACAGTATGATCAAGTTTAATAAAGAAACAGATAAACACGCATGAAACCAGAAAAAATAAAACACTCAGCCTCTGAGTGGTTACTCTGGACACCCATCAGTCAACTGCCGTCAAGTCAACTCTACCTCATAGTCACCTCGCGTATGTCAGTAGTAGAACTGTGCTCCAGAGGGTTTTCCGTGGCTGATTTTTCAGAAGTAGATTGCCAGGCCTTTCTTCTGTACCTCCACCCTTTCAGTTAGCAGCTCAGTATGTTAAATATCTGCACCACTCAGATACCACACCAAAAATCAAACCCGTTGCCGGTGAGTTGGTTCTGACTCATGGCAACCCCATGTGTCATAGAGCAGAACTGTTCCATAGGGTTTACTTGGCTGTAATCTTTATGGAAGCAAGTTACAAACCTTTCTTCCACTATGCTTCGGGGTGGGTTCAAGCCACCAACATTTAGGTTAGTAGAGGAGTGCAAACCATTTGCACCATCCAGGGACCTTTTTCTGGATACAGAAGGGAATAAATACTGTACTGAAGGAAGGGGTGTGGGAGTAGGCGAGCTGAGAAGGTTGAGTTGGGCAGGGCTGGCTACATGATATGCAGGACCTTGAACGTAACGAAGGCCCCTGTGTGGCACAAATGGTTAATGCTTGCCTACAAGTCTAAAGGTTGGAGGCTGAAATGCACCCAGCAGAGCTGCAGAAGAAAGGCCTGATGATCTGCTTCTCTAAAGATGCCAAGAAAACCCAATGGAGCAGTTCTATTCTGTCACGCATGCGGTCAGCATGAGTCAGAATCAATTCAGCTCAACAGCAATGGGTTTGTTTGTTTGTTTTGGTGCAAAATGAGTCCTTGAATGGTGCAAATGGTTAATGCACTCAGCTGCTAACTGAAAGGCTGGAGGTTCAAGTCGTGCAGAGGCACCTCAGAAGAAAGACCTGCAGATCTACTTCTGAGAAGCCAGCCATTGAAAATCCTATGGAGCACAGTTCTGTTCTTCTGTGCTGGCATACATGGAGTCGCCCTGAGTTGGAGTTGACTGCACGGCAACTGGTTTCAACTGGTGCAAAACGAAAATGCAGGCCCCTTTTCCAAAAACAATTCAGAATTTCAAGATGGCAACCACAGAGCATTAAACCAAGCGTGGGCCCCCTCTGAGTGGGGCTCCATCAAGTCAGGCTTGAATTTGGGAACTAGACTGTGGTCCACAGAAAGCGGGTGGTCTTACCCTTTCAGCAATTTGACCAGGACTTCTGAAAGCTGCTGGGATGAGGAGGAGGTATGGCCCGATTGGAAGGGGATGAGCTGAAGGCAGGGAGACAGTCTGGAGGCTGTTGCACTAGTCCAGGAAAGAAGTAATGACAGCCTGGGGCAGGGAGGAGAGAGGAGGGGACGGCTTCAGGCCATGTAGACTTTGATTTGGACACACCTGATACGGATGACAGATACTAGTGTTCTAGGACCACCTAACAAATGACCGTAAACTGGTTGGCTTAAAACCACAGAGATTTATCTTCTCACACTTCCAGAGGCTAGATGTCTGAAATCAAGCGGTGAGTAAGGACACACTCCCTCTGAAGACTCCGGGGGAGAATCCATCCCTTGCCTCTTCCAGCTTCCGGTGGCTCCAGGCTTCCTGGGCTGTGGCCACATCATTCCAATCTCTGCCTGTCTTCACACGGCCTTCTCCTCTTCTCCCCACGCCTCTCCTCTGGGCATCTCTTATAAGGACAATTGCCATTGCAGTTAGGGCTCAATGGATAATCTAGGGAGATCTCATCCTGAGATCATTAACTACATCTGCAAAGACTCTTTTTGTTTTTTTGTTTTTTATTGTACTTTAGATGAAGGTTGACAGAGCAAATTAGTTTCTCACTAAACAATTAATACGTATATGGTTTTGTGGAAGCCCTGGTGGTGTAGCGGTTAAGAGCTTGGCTGCTAACCAAAAGGTTGGCAGTTTGAATCCACCAGTTGCTCCTTGGAAACCCTATAGGGCAGTTCCTATAGGGTCGCCATGAGTCGCAATTGACTGGGTTGCAACGGGTTATGGGTTATTGTTTTGTGACATCGGTTGCCAATCCCATGACGTGTCAACATTCTCCCCTTCTCGAACTTGGGTTCCCACTACTGACTTTCCTGGCTCCTCCTACTTTCTCATCGTTGCCCCTGGGCTGGTGTGCCCATTTAGTCTCATTTTGTTTTATTTGCCTGTCTAATCTTTGGCTGAAGGGTGAACCTCAAGAGTGACTTCAGTACTGAGTTAAAAGGGTGTCTGGGGGCCATACTCTCAGGGTTTCTCACCTAGGTTGGATGTAGAACATTGTTTTTATGCACTATGTTATGCCAATTGACATAGATGTCCCCTAAGCCTAGTGTATTCTTGACATACCTTCTGGGCGGCCCCCATTCAACTCACTACAGTGGGCGATGTATGTGATGCCCCTTCTCAAGACAGGACAAGAAAGGCAAGCTGAGAAGGACAAGAGTCCCACACCCACAGCTACCACGGGGGCCCCACATGCAGCACCCTCCTCCGTGGAGAATGGTCCTTCTAGGAAGCTGAGAGGGCTGCCTGCCACCTGTGCGGGTGGACGGTGGGGACTTGGTGAGCAGGGCCAAGGAGAAAGCCTGCTGACAGGTAGAGCCTTCTCCGGCTTTGATTCATTGGGCAGGAGCTAGACCTTCTCTTCACCCCTGTCACCCATCACTGAGGATCAGATGGAGTGGGCAGGCCTTGACCACGTCCTCATATTTGAAATATTTGGTTCTTAAGTGAGGCCGGAGCAGGGTGCTGCTACCCCAAGTCAAAGGGACGGAGGCAGGCTGGGCAGGTGGGGTCCTCTAGTAGGGCGGGTGGCAGCGTGGAAACTGTCCTCGACACCAAAGCCAAAAACCAAAACTTGTTGCCGTCGAGTTGATTCCAACTCATAGCAACCCTTTTTAGGACAGAGTAGACCTGCCCCATAGAGTTTCCAAGGCAGTAATCTTTACGGAAGCAGACTGCCACATCTTTCTCCCACGGAGAGGCTGGTGGGTTTGAATCACTGACATTTTAGTTAGCAGCCAAGTACTTAACCACTGCACAACCAGGGCTCTGCTGACGCTGAAGCCAGTGGCCCGTAAACGCTTTCTATTTGGACTTCAGACCAGTGGCCAGGGAATGAGGCAGGCACAAAGACTCAAAGCCCACTCACTCCCCAAGTCTCCTCCCCCAACGCCATCCTTCATGTGTTCCCTGCTTGCTCCAGCCCTCACAGAATCATCTAAGAGGGTAGACGTTATTTGATGTACATTTTGTAAGTATATTAGACATCAGTAAAAAGGTTGTAAAACCCTGGGGGTAACTCGTACACCAACATTCATTGCCACACTATTCACAGTAGCCTAAAGTTAGGAACAACTTAAACATCCAGCGGCACATGAATGGATAAACAACATGTGGCATAGACACACACTGGAATATTATTCAGCCATAAAGAGAAGTTAAGTTCTGATATCCCCACGTGTCTGTCAGTTGGTCATACTGTGGGGGCTTGCGTGTTGCTGTGATGCTGGAAGCTATGCCACCGGTATTCAAACACCAGCAGAGTCACCCATGGTGGACAGGTTTCAGCTGAGCTTCCAGACTAAGACAGACTAGGAAGAAGGACCTGGCGGTCTACTTCTGAAAAGAATTAGCCAGTGAAAACCCTTTGAATAGCAGTGGAACATTGTCTGATAGAACGGGGCATCAGGATTGGAGGAAGCCTCATTAACTACTTCGTTATTCAGATGACACTACCTTACTTTCTGAAAGTGAAGGGGACTTGAAGTACTTACCGATGAGGATCAAAGGCTACAGCTTTCAGTATGGATTACACCTCAACGTAAAGAAAACAAAAATCCTCACAACTGGACCAATAGGCAACATCATGATAAACTGAGAAAGGATTGAAATTGTCAAGGATTTCACTGTACTTGAATCCGCAACCAACACCCATGGCAGCAGTAGTGAAGAAATCAAACGATGGGTTGCATTGGGCAAATCTGCTGCAAAAGATCTCTTTAAAGTGTTCAAAAGCAAAGATGTCACCTTGAAGAATAAGGTGTGCCTGACCCAAGCCAGGAAATCCTGGTGATGTAGTGGTTAAGAGCTATGGTTGCTATCCAAAAGGTCAGCAGTTCAAAGCTACCAGGAGCTCCTTGGAAACCATATGGGGCAGTTCTGCTGTGTCCTATAGGGTCACTATGAGTCGGAATCCCCTCAACAGCAATGGGTTTTTTTTTTGGACCCAAGTCACAATGTTTTCAATCACCTCATGTGCGTGTGAAAGCTGGAGAATGAATAAGGAAGACAGAAGAAGAATCGATGTCTCTGAATTATGGTGTTGAAGATGAATACTGAATACACCATGGACTGCCAAAAGAATGAACAAATCTCTCTTGGAAGAAGTACAGCCAGAATTCTCCTTGGAAGCAAGGATTGTAAGACTTTATCTCACATACTTTGCACATGTTATCAGGAGGGATCAGTCCCCGGAGAAGGAGATCATGCTTGGTAAAGTAGTGGGTCAGTGAAAAAGAGGAAGACCCTCAAGGAGATGGATTGACACAGTGGCTGCAACAATGGACTCAAGGGTAACAATGATTGTTAGGATGGCGCAGGACTGGGCAGTGTTTTGTTTTGCTGTACATAGGGTCGGTATGAGTCAGAACTGACTTGATGGCACCTAACAATAAGGAGTTCTGATAAATGTTGCAACACATATGAACCTTGAAAACATTATGCTAAGTGAAAAAAAAAGTCAAAAAGACAAATATTGTATGATTGCACTTATATGAAATATCTAGTCTTGGCAAATAACCACCAGACTTATTAGTGGTTACTAGGAGTGGGAGGGAGAAGGAAAGGGGGAGTCATTGTTGAGGGGGCACTGAGTTTTTAAGGGTGATGGAAAAATTTGCAAATGGATACTGGTGATGGTTGCACAATATGGTAATTAATGTCACTGAATTGTGCAGGTAAAAAATGTAGAAATGGAAAATGTTTAGTTATATATACTTTTAACACAATTTTTTTTTAAAAAAAGAGCAAAGAAAATAACTCTGGGGGCAGTGAGAAGCTTCCAAGGCATATTCAATCCGTGTCCCACCCTAGGACTCAACAGACTCCCCTTGGATTGGGCTGAAGCCCCAGTTAGTGCTGGGTCACCTGGCCTCTTGTAGAATCTCCTTCATTGGGCTGCATTTGACATTGGACACCAACTTTTGCAAAGACCACAGCAAGTTCAGGCTGTAATACCCAATGGAAAATGCGACCTTGAGCGGGAAGTCAACCATCTCTCACCCCTCACACTCTCCCACCCAGGGATCTCAAAAGAAATTTCCTTTAGACCCAGGCTCAGGATGGGCTCTGCTTCCCCTGAGGTTTGGGAAAGCCTTCTCCTTTTAAATCATAAGAAGCACATAACACATCCTATTGCCCTTTTTCCTTTTGCTGCCAGGAGTCTCGGAGCCAGATTTGAAGCTTGGCCATGGTAACTATGTGGCCCCGTGTGAGCTGAAGCATTTATTTATTTTATTTCTGTGATGCTGATTTCATCGGTCTGCTTATGTTTTCTCTGATTCTGATTCCCTTGATCTATTTTATCAGTATTTTTATCGTGTGCATTCTGTTGTAAGCCTTACATGCTGTTTAAAAGGAAACAAATACATCTTGTTTCCACTTTGACATTAATATTTACTTCTGAAAATGTGGTTATTTAGTGTAATAAATGAATTCCCCCTCGGCATAGAACCAGTTTCCATCGAGTCAGCTCTGACTCATGGCGACCCGGTGTGTGTCAATGGCTGATTTTTCAGAACTAGATCACCAGGCTTTTTTTTCAAAGTACCTCTGAGAGGACTCAAACCTCCAACATTTCCTTTAGCAACCAAGCACTTCAACCATTTGTACCACCCAGAGACTCGGCCCCACCCACAGACCTGCTGAATGGGAGTCAGCCTTTTAGTAAGGTCCCAGGGATCCGTGTGCACACTGAAGTCTGAAAACACTGCCCTGTAGCCCCTCCATCTATCACTCCTCACCGTTCTAGAACTTTCCCCAAATGCAGATCACCACAGCAGCACAGGCAGCTGCTTGGGAAGGGAGAGGCCACTGGGTAGGGTCTGGAGCCAGATCCCCAGCTGCTTCTGACTCCTTTTCCCCAAGGTGAGTTCCAGTGTCTTGGCCCCTCCCTGCCTGGCTGGCTAAACCCACAGCCAGCATCTTACCTGTGGAATTAGTTTGAAATTTCTGAATGATTTCTCACAGCTGGCAATAGAAACTGCAACGGCCAATAGAAACTGCTCATTGGTGCCCCACCTGCACCCCCAACCAACCAGCATCCAGGGCACCAGCCATACCTGCCATACTTATTCGCCTACCACGTCAAGGCCAGCCACACCCCGTTGTCCTTGGTGTCCCCTCCACTCATCTGAGACAGGGTTGAAGCTTTGCAAAAAAACCCTTTACTAGGAAACTAGAGAAAACAAAACAAATGCCTAGGCCAGAAAGGGAGGATAATGACAGAGCCCAAATGCCCGCCTGCAGGGCAGAAGGGCCGCCCAGTACTCTGGCCCCGGGTTCTTGCCCTCACACTGTCTGGGAAATTCTCTGGTCCTGAGGAGAGGGCAGCAGTTCTGTTGTCTGCCCTCCCTTGGGCCAGAGAGAACAAAGGACTGAGAATCAGTGACTGGGTCACCCTCCAAACAGGAGGCAGGAACACTCACTCAGCAGGAGGAAGGGGCACTGCCCGGGTGCCCAGGTCTTTGCCCTGGCTCTGCTCTATCCTGTCCTGTGACCATGAGTAGCTGTCCCTCTCGGGTGAGCTCAGCTCTCTTATCGGTGTAATTGCGAGAGTAATAATGATGACCACTGGTCTATCTCCTTCACAAGGTTGCTGGAAGGATCCCATGAGCAGGGAGCTTCTGTTCTGAGAGCAGGACCCAGTCCACCCACCCCGGGGGAGATGGACAAAGCCAAGTGAATCCCAGACACCTGCACGCTCTTGCAGGGGAAGGACCACTCTCTCACTGTGCCTGCAGGATTCTGACAGCTCGGATCCAAGGCCACAGGCCAGGCTGGTGGGGAAGGGGGAGCAGGAAGGACCACCCTCCCAGCAGATTCCTCCTCTGCCTCAGGTGTCCCGATTCCAGGCTGGTAGGAGACCTGACAGAGAGGCCTCCTGTCCATGTGGTGGAGGTGTCAGGGCAGCCCCGGTCCCCAGCTGGGCCTTCTCCATCCGGGCTCTCAGGAGGACTCAATAGGACAGGGGGACTCCCAAAACCATCAAGTACCCCGCCAGATACACAAGCCCACGGTCTGTGCGGGTCCTGCACTTTACAGTTTACAAGGTGTTTTCTCACCCATCTAAGCTTCTCCCAGCCACTCTGTGAAGGTGGGGTCAGGTGACTGTCTCCGTTTACAGATGAGGAAACTGAGGCCCTGGGAGGCTAAGGGACCATCCTGACATCACTCAGCTGGTGAGAGATGCTGCTCATGTTCACTCATTTTCATGCTCTTTCCATCATCTGTCCACTCACATGGTCAAGCCTGGGAAGATCTTCCATGTGCCAGGCTTTGTGCCCAAGGAGCTCAGGGTTTGTGGTAGAAGAAAGAGAACGTTCTGTGTCACCTCTGCCCTAAATTCAAATACTAGGCAGAAGGGGAGATCTTGGGTGGTGCAAACGGTTAATGTGCTCAGCTGCTAACCAAAAGGTTGGAGGTTTGAGCCTACCCAGATGGTCCTTGGAAGAAAGGCGTGGTGATCTACTTCTGAAAAATCAGTCACTGCAAACCCAATGAGCACAATACTGCTCTGACACACATGGATCACCATGATTCAAAACTGACTCAATGGCGACTGGTAACAACAACAAAAACAGAGCTTGGGAGGTTGGCCATATTTGGCGAAGGATATAGATGAAGGAGATGGCAAACTGGGGGGCAATTGGCCTGGGGAGCCAAAAACAGGTGGCATGTTTGGGAGGATGAAGAGGGTCAGCGAAGGACCCTCCGTGGTCCCACTGAGAGCCCAGATTGAAAGATTTGGTTTGCTCTAGGCAGGTGCACATGAAGAAATGCTTAGGAATCTGAGCCATCTCAGGAGACAGAGAGATAGGCATCTCCTCTTCCATTAAGATGGGGAGTGGTACCCTCAAGTCAGAGGGCCAAGAGGCCAAGGGGCTTTTGCCTTATTGAGGGAAAGGTTTAGATGATTGGGAGGTGGGGTGTCACCGTAGAGCCAGGTTCCAATCGGTAGGTGGGAACAGCTTGTGTCGTGCTGGGAGATATAAGCAGGTGGAGAGAAGCAGGGATAGCAAGGTAGAGGAGAGGGAGACAGAGACAGTGGTGATAGAGCTGTAGGTGGAGACGCAGTGCATCTAGTGTGACCGGAGCCTCGAGCTGCCATCCCCACCGTCCTGATCATGGCACCTTTTGGCCGACTCCCAGCAATCCTGTCACTGCTGCTTGTTCTGCACTGGGAACATGGGGCAGGGAGCCCCACTCCTGACAAGACCACCTGCATCATGGACCACCCATGTTCCAGCAACATCATGACCCAGGTCAAGAACCAACTGGAACAGCTCAACAGTAGTGCCAACGCCCTCTTTGTTGCCTATGTAAGTTTACCCCTCCCACCTCTGGGGACCCAGGAAGGAGGGTGTGGCCTGAGGTGGGAGAAGTGGGCAGAATTCCTACAGATATCAGTAGAGTCTGCAATGACCTGAGCTGGGGGTGCTGGCCAGGGAGAGGAATTTTTGGAGCTGGAAGGAAAATAGAGAGGCTGGTTAAACCCCATCTAGCTTTCCCCACATCTTGCCCCAAGCCCAGATAGCAATAGCCTTCCCAAGGGTTAGGTCAGGGTAGAGCTCTGGTGAGAATGTAAAAGGCCTGGCACTTCAGGTTTGGGGATTCCTCCATCACAGTAGAGCTGGAGACAGATGGAGATCCACAAAAGAGGGAAAAGCCTGGGAGGTATTCAGAGAGATGACGTTGAGCGAGACGGTGGGCGGAGGGTGTCTGGATGCAGAGAGATGCCCAGGTGGGTGAAAGGGCAAGTGTGTGTGGCACACCTCTGAAGGTGAGGCACCCCAGTTTTCTTTCTTTCTCCATAAGTTCACCATAATTAAAAATAAATCAAAACTAGTTGCCACCAGTCCATTCTGACTCATGGCAACCCCATGTGTGTCAGAGTTGAACTGTACTCCATAGGTTTTGCAATGGCTGATTTCTTGCAAGTAGATCACCAAAGCTTTCTTCTGAGGCACCTCTGGGTGGACTCAAATCTCCAGCCTTTCAATTAGCAGCCGAAAGCGTTAACCGTTTCCACACCCAGGGATTCCTAATACTAATAACAAGTAAAAATAACAATCCTTGCATGGTAGAGGCCTTGATTCTTTACCAAGTGTGTTCACACCCAGATTTCCATCTGCCTCTCATGACCATCTTGAGATGCCTACAGGACACAGAGTTGGGTCTCCATGCCATAGCAGGGAAACTGAGGCACAATAGCTTGCTATAAGAGTGAGTGGCAGTGCTGAAACAAGGATCCCTGCCTCCTTGCTCACCTCCCCTCTGCCCTCTGCTCCTCAGTACACGGCCCAGGGCGAGCCGTTCACCAAGTATGTGGACAGGCTGTGCCACAAAGACTTGATGAGCTTCCCACCCTTCCACGCAAACAGTACTGAGAAGGACAAGCTGGTGGAGCTGTACCGTGTCATGGCCTACTTTCACCTCTCCCTGGACGACGTCATGCAGTGCCAGAAGACCCTCAACCCCAAAGATCAGAACCTCCACAGCAAGCTTAACTCCACGGCGGACACCGTTCGGGGGATCCTCAGCAATGTGCTCTGCCGCCTGTGCGACACCTACAACGTGAGACTGACCGACGTGATCAACGGCCTCAACACCTCGGAGCAGTACGTCTTCCAGAAGAAGAGGCTGGGCTGTCAGCTCCTGTTTAAATACAAGCAGGTCATTGCCGATCTGGCCCAGTCCTTCTAGGCACAGGATCTTGAAGTGTGCTGTGGATCAAGGGATCTTGGGAGCGGGATCTAGAGGTGGGGGGCTCTCACAGTGTGGCACATGGTCATCACTAAGAGCAAGTGGGGCTGCTGGCAGAAACTGTGGGGCTCCCTGCCAGTCCACTCCACTGAGGGGTGGGCTGGGATGTAGCCGAACAGGGTCAAAACTTCCTCAGGCATGGCCTCGATACCGCACCAGTTAAAAGTGGTGCCTCTTCCTGTGGAAAATGGCAGCCAAGCTTCAAGGTGTCAGGCTGGCGAGTGGAGTGTGACTGGTCTTCTGCCCACACCTGATCTCTGGCGTGGCTTTAGACTTTGAGCAGACAAGGGCAAGGGAGCAGTTAAGGAGCCCTGGAACTGTCCTTACCCAGCACCCTCCCCCTGAAGATACTCCTGCACAGCGGGAGGCTCCTTCTTGGGTGTCCCAAACACCAGGGAGGACTTGAGGACCTGGCTGAGGAGAACTTAGGAAGCTGGAGCTGTGGGGGGTGGCGGGGAGGGAGCCACTGCTCCTCTCTGGAGAGGGGGGCATTACCCCACGCACCTTCACTCAGAACAGGAGTCTATGGGCCCCTGCTGCCCCAGCTCCCAAACTCCCTCACCTGGTTCTGAGCTCTGAAGCAAGGAACCCAATCCTTTCCTTTGGGCTGAGGGCCAGGCAAGTCTAGAAACAGCCTCCAGTCTGGAATCTGGGGCAGCTGCTGAGAGGACCAATTTGGTCTTCTCAAACCCCGAGCAGGTGGCAGCGGTCCTAGCAGTTCAGCCAATTAGGTTATGATGATTTGCATTCACTTTGCCCCTTTCTCTCTCGTTCTGTGAGCACTTCATCCAGTCCCACTAGCTGGCAGGCAGGCGGGCAGCAAGCAAGCCCGGAGGCTGTGCCCAGGCCAGGAGTTACCTGTCTCCATGGCAAGACTAGGATGTGGAGACTCAGCTCAGAGATCATGGGTCACACTCACCTTTGTCCCAGATCTTGGCCTGCTACCCTTCCCATCTCTCTGCTCTGTGGACAGCTACAAGACAGCCAGTCTCATCGGAAAGCCAGAACTGGTGACTCCAGAGCCCTGGGCCTGCTGGTCTCCCATCATCTCAGCACCTTGAGGAAACATCTGTGCTGCTCACATCTGGGCAGCCTTCCTTCCCAAGCCACCCCCGGCCCCTCGACTGTCTCACTGCCCACCCCTACTTCCACGCCAGCCCCAGTTCTGTGCCTTGGTCCCTGTCCACAGTGCTCTTTCTAGAACTACCCTAGCATATTAGCATCCCCTGAACACAGCATCCTGAATTTTTGAGACTTTGTGTGAAAAAACTGTTCTTTTCTCATTTTCTTCTGCTGGCATTGACCCACTCCTGGCATCCTGGGTCATGTGCTTGGACCAGAGATGATTTTAAGGAGCCGGGGGTGGGGGGGCTCAGTAGAGGAGGAGGTAGGACAGTCATATATTAAAAAAAAAAAAATCTTTCTTTCTTGTCGCTCCTCCTGCCTCCTCCCCCTCATCTCCCGTGGTTTCCACTGGGGCAGTTCTCCCCTGACAGAGGCCGTCCATCCCTGCTTGGCTGGCCCTCTGCAATAGATACAGTGTGTGGGGCTGGGGCCCTGGAATTGAGAGAGGTAATAATTTCCTCTCAAAAGGCACAGGGGTTCTGATTTAATGGTCCTGTGTGGAGTCCAGGCTTTGTTGTTGTTGTTAGGTGCCATCGAGTCGATTCAATTTCACAGCAAGCCCAAGTGACAGAGTAGAACCGCTGCATAGGGTTTTCTTGATTGTAATCTTTTTTTTTTAATTGTACTTTAGCTGAAGTTTTACAGAACAAACACGTTTCTCATTAAACAGTTAGTACACATATTGTTTTATGACATTGGTTATAAACCCCATGACATGTCAACACACCCCTTCTCGACTTTGGGTTCCCTATTATCAGCATTTTGTCCCCTCCTGTCTTCTAGTCCTTACCCCTGGGCTGGTGTGCCCCTTTAGTCTCATTTTGTTTTATGGGGCTGTCTAATCTGTGGCTGAAGGGTGAACCTAAAAGGGTGTCCGGGGGCCATACTCTCAGGGTTTCTCCATTCTTTGTCAGGCCAGTAAGTCTGGTCTTTTTTGAGTTAGAATTTTGTTGTACGTTTCTCTCCAGCTCTGTCTGGGACCTTCTATTATGATCCCTGTCAGAGCAGTCCGTAGTGGTAGCTGGGCACCGTCTAGTTGTACTGGACTCGTGTGGTGGAGGCCGTGGTGGATGTGGTCCATTAGTCCTTTGGACTAATCTTTCCCTTGTATCTTTAGTTTTCTTCATTCTTCCTTGCTCCCGAAGGGGTGAGACCAGTGGAGTATCTTAGATGGCTGCTCACAAGCTTTTAAGACCCCAGATGCTACTCACCAAAATAGAATGCAGACCATTTCTTTATAAACTATGTTATTCCACCTGAGCTAGGTATTCCCTGAGACCATAGTCTCCACATGGGCTGTAAGCTTTATGGAAGCATACTGCCAGTTCGAACCACCAACATTTTGTTTAGCGTTGAAGCGCTCAAACTTTGCACCAAGAGGGCTGCTTGCCGAAGCTTTAGTGTTTTTTTGTTTGTTGTTCTCCAGGTTATTCTAGTGTGAAGCAAGTGTTGAAAGTCGCTGAGTTAGGGGAATGTTGTTAGCTGCTGTCAAACTGGCCTCTGACTCATGGTGACCCCATGTGTTACAGAGAAGAATTGCTCCCTAGGATTTTCTTGGTTGTAATCTTTACGGAACCAAATCACTAAGCCTTTCTTCCGTGAAGCTGCTGGGTAGGTTCAAACTGCCAACGTTTGGGTTAGCAGCCCCCTGCAAACTGCTTGTGCTACTCGGGCTCCTTCAAATGGTACAGCTGTTCTTATCTGAGGATTATTTCCGACCACCCCATTGCCCTGACCCAACCCCCATTCCCATGCACACTGCTAGCTCAGTGGGACCCACCCTGTGGCATTGTCCTTAGATGTTCCCTGTCCTTTCTTTCCACCAGAAAGGACTTTGCCTTGGGTAACAAGTTCCTGTTTGGTGAATGTATTGGAGGAATGTTTCATATTGAGAGACAATTTTTATGTATTCAATGTCGTATTGAAAAATTTTTTTTTTATACCAAAGGAATACTTCTTATTTTTTTAAGAAAAAAGAGAAATCAATAAGGAATCTTCTCTTGGCATGCTCTCCAAAGTATATTGATGTGGGAGATGGGCTGGAGGGTGGCACTGTCCCTACTTGAGCGCCCAGCCAAGTGGGCTCTGCTCGGCAAAGGACAGGAGGGTGGGTAAAGGCCTCACAGGGCAAGGATACTGGCGGGGGCTGAGGTGGGGTAGGTGGTGCTTGGGCACAGGCAGAAACAGCAAGGTAGCTGGTGTCCGGATCACTGGGTGCTGCCAAGGAAAGGGACGGTTGCTCGAAAGTGGGGGCATTATGGAGATGTAAGAATAGGAGGAGGACATGGAATGTGTGGCTAATTGCCTCCATGAACAACTGCCTCCTTTGCCATGAGACCAGAAGAACTGGATGGTGCCTGGCCACCATTACCGAATATTTTGATCAAAGATTCCATACAAGAATCCTGATCAAAAGGGGAAAATGCAGAACAGAATTTCAAATTCTCATGGATGCGCGACATCCTAGAGCCACGAGGGTTGAATGAACCCCTGAAACTACTATCCTGAGATAACCTTTAAACCTTAATCCAAAAATATCCCATGAAGTCTTCTTAAAACCAAACAATAATTTAGCTTATAGTAAAACAGTTCTGCCTTGAGCATTATACTCTTTTCAGAACTATCTATATGGGATCAAATCTATACCAGCAACTCGAAAGATTAGATAAGATCCTTAGAGGGCAGTGAATTTATGTTAATGGGGGAGGAACAACTCAGAAAAGGAGAGTGAGAATGGTTGCACAACTCTAAGAATGTAATCAGTGTCACTAAATGGTACACGTAGAAACTGTTGGATTGGGTATATTTTGCTGTGTATATTCCCAACAACAACAACAAAATAAATAAAATCATTTTTAAAAAAGTGTGGAGAGGATTATTTGATGTCTTACACATAGTCAGCTCCTTCACCCCTAGCCACTCATTTCACTCTCAAAGTAACCCCATGAGTCATCATCCTTATTTAATAGAGGGGAAAGCCAAGGTCAGGGAGATGAGGCGACCTGCCCAGGGTCACACTGGCAGAGTGTTTAGGGTCAGCAAGGCTCACCTCTTTAGCTCCAAATCTCACACTCTTTCCCCTACATGCAACTTCAGAGACTTAGGAGAAAACAGCTGTCGAGGCCTCTATTTTCAAGAATGGTCCATTGAAAGAAGAGTCTCTTCCATTATTGATGCTGGGAAAATTGGGTTTCCAAATGCAGAAAAATAAAACAGAATCCACGCCTCCCATCACACACAAAAACAAATGCAAAATGGATTAAGGATTTAAATGTGAACATTGAAACCACGACATTCTTAGAAGAAAATGCAGAGGCAATGCTGTCAGGCCTAGCTTTTAACAATGGATTAGCTAATATAATAACAAAAGCACAAATGGCAAAAGGCAAAATAGATAAATGGGACATCATAAAATTTTAAAACTTTTGATCATCAAAAGACTACCAAAAGAGTGAAAAGACAAGCTACCAATCGAGACAATATCTTCAGAAACCATATATCTGATAAGAATCTAATAGCCAAAATATATATAAAACTTTGACGACCACAAAATGACTAATCACCCAATCCTAAAATAGGCAAAGGACTTGAATAGACATTTCACCAAAGAGGACATTCAAATCACCACCAGACACAAAAAAAAAATGCTCAATGTCATTAGCCATCAGAGAGATGCAAATCAATACTAAAATGAGATACCATTTCACTCCCACTAGGATGGCTAAAATAAAATATGATAATAAAACAACAAATATTGGTCAGGTTGTGGGGAAATTGGAACACTTATCCATTGCCGGTGGGAATGCAAAATGACACAGCCACTATGGAAAACCGTGTGGCAGTTCCTCAAAAAATTAAAAGCAGAACTACCATATAACCCAGAAATTCCACTCCTAGGTATATACCCAAAGACTTGAAAGCAGATACTCAGAGACTTGTACACCAATGTTTACCGCAGCACTATTCACAATAGCCAAAAAGTGGAAACAACCTAAATGCCCACTGACAGATGAATGAATAAACAAAGTGTGCTACATACATACAATGGAATACTACTCAGAAAGAGAAATGAAGTCTTGATACATGCTACAATATGGGTGGAGCTTGAAGACACTACGCTGAGTGAAAGAAGTCAATCACAAAAGGACAAATATTGTATGACCTCATTTACGTAAAAAGACAAGAACAGGCAAATGCAGAGAGACCAAAGTTTATTAGTGGTTACCAGGGGTGTGAGGGAGGGGGAAAGTGAGTTTATTGCTTATGGAATACTGAGTTTTGGTTTACAGTGATGGAACAATGGCATTGATTACAGGTAGGGTTGCACAGACGATTATTGTCAGTGCTGTCAATAAGTCGTACACCTGTAAAAAGTTGAATTGGCACATGTTGTGTGATAAATATATTTACAACAATGACTAAAAATAAATAAGAGTAGCTGCTGAGGCTGCTTATACACAACCAAACACCTCAAGGGATTTGGTTCCTTCCTTGGAAGTTTCTTGTCATAGTTAGATGGCGTCGATAGTCAGTTCCGACTCATAGCGACCTTATGTAGAATAGAACGAAACACTGCCGGGTCCAGCCCCATCCTTACAATCATTGCTATGTAAGAGCCCATTGTTGAAGCCACTGTGTCAATCTGTCTCGCTGAGGGTCTTTCTGTTTTTCACAGATCCTCTATTTTACCAAGCATGATGTCCTTCTCCGCTTTGGAGGTTCAGGGTCACTGTTTCATTGGACATGCCAGTTAATTGGCCTAATAACTTGTTTAGTGCTTCTGTTCTACCTCTTAGTTCATTTTGTAGTACCTGGGGTCGTAAAAGTTTGCAAGTGGCCATCCAAGGTACAATGCAGGTACATCCGAGGTACAATGACGGAGAGTCAGGAATAGGAGGAGGAAATGGAATGTGTAACTAATTGCCTTCATGAACAACTATCTTCTTTGTCATGAGACGAGAACTGGATGGTTCCATTACTGAATTCTCGAGAAGTGTTCTGATCTAAAGGGGGAAAATGTAGAACAAAATTTCAAATTATCACAAAATCCAGAGAGCCACAGAGGCTGGATGAACCCCTAAAACTATAGCCCTGAGATAATTCTCAAATTTAAACCAAAAATATCCCCATAAGTCTTCTTAAAACCAAACAGTAGTGTAGCTTAATTATTTAAAAAAAAACAACAACAAAAAACGCCTTGAGCATTACGTTCTTTAAGAACTATCTGTATGGGATCAAAGTGATAACAGCAACTCGAAAGATTAGATAGGAACCTTAGGGAGCAGTGAGCTTATGTTAATGGAGAAGAACAACTCAGAAAGGAACGGTGAGAATGGTTGCACAAGTGGAAGAATGTAATAAATGTCACCAAATTGTACATATGCAAACTGTTGAACTGGTATATATTTCACTGTGTATATTCTCAACAACAACAACACAATGAATAAAAAAACTTTTAAAGCAGTGAAGTGTGAAATTTAAATGTAATAAAATATCTATGCACAACGTTAAAAAGAAAAAAAGAACAGACTTACTGGTCTGACAGAGACTGGAGAAACCCTCAGAGTATGGCCCCCAGACCCCCTTATAGCTCAGCAATGAAGTCACTCCTGAGGTTCACCCTTTAGCCAAAGATTAGACAAGCCCATGAAACAAGACAAGACTGAATGGGCACAACAGCCCAGGGCAAGGATGAGAAGGCAGGAGGGCACAGGAAAGCTGGTAATGGGAAACCCAAGTTCGAGAAGGGGAGAGTGTTGACGTGTTGTGGGGTGGGCAACCAATGTCACATATACATATATTAATACATATATTAATTGATTAGTAAGAAATTTGTTTACTCTGCAAACCTTCATCTAAAGTATAATTTAAAAAGAAGAAAGAAAAAGAGAGGATGAAAGCTGGAGAAGCACACGGAGAAACAACAGCCAGTCAAGGTCCACTAGAATGGAATCTATGACAATTCGATTCTGTAACGATATGTGCGTTACTCTTTATGTTTCCCACTAGACTGCAGGCGTCAGGAAAGACACATCACGTGTCTATTTTGCTCACCTCTAGATCCCAAGGGCTGTACAAAAGGTGGATGCCTAAAAAAAACCTACTCCATTGCCATGGAGGCAATTGAGACTGACAATGAGCTTATAGGACAGACTAGAACTTCCCCATAGGATTTTCAAGGAGTGGCTGGTGGATTCCAACTGCTAACTCTTTGGTTAGTAGTCAGGCTCTTAACCACTGCACCCTCAGGGTGCATACTAAGAGACCAATAAATATTTCTTGTTTATTTTTTTATTTTTTTATTGTACTTTAAATGAAGGTTTACAGAACAAATAGTTCCTCATTAAACAGTTAGTACACATATTGTTTTATGACAATGGTTAACAACCCCACAACATGTCAACACTGTCCCTTCTCATCCTTGGGTTCCCTATTACCAGCTTTCCTGTCCCCTCCTCCCTTCTAGTCCTTGTCCCTGGACTGTTATGCCCCATTAGTCTCGTTTTCTTTTAAGGGGCTGTCTAATCGTTGGCTGAACGGTGAACCTCGGGGTTGACTTCATCACTGAGCTAGAAGAGTGTCTGGGGGCCACACTCTTGGGGTTTATCCAGTCTCTGTCAGGCCAGTAAGTCTGGTCATTTTTTGTGATTTAGAATTTTGTTCAACGTTTTTCTCTAGCTCTGTCCAGGACCCTCTGTTGTGATCCCAGTCAGAGCAGTCAGTAGTGATAGCCGGGCACCATCTAGTTGTACTAGGCTCAGTCTGGTAGAGGCCATGGTAGTTGTGGTCCATTAGTCCTTTTGGATTAATCCTTCCGTTGTATCTTGTTTTGTTCATTCTCCTTTGCTGCCGAAGGGGTGAGACCAGTGGAGTATCTTAGATGGCTTTTAAGACCACAGGCGCTACTCACCAAGGTAGAATGTAGAACGTTTTCTTATAAACTGTGTTATGCCAACTGAGCTAGATGTTCCCTGAGACTATGGTCCCCACAGCCCTCCACCCAGCAATTCAGTCCCTCAGGGAGTTTGGATGTCTCTATGGAGCTTCCATGACCTTTCCTTGTACAAGCTGTGCTGGCTTCCCCAGTATTCTGTATGTCTTACCCTTCACCAAAGTTACCACTTATCTACTGTCTATTTAGTATTTCCCACCACCATCCCTCACATACCTCTTAACCAACAAAGATTGTTTCTTTTTGTGTGCAAACTATTTCTTGAGTTTTTCCAGTAGAGGTCTCATATATATATTTCTTGAATGAATTAATACATGATGCTTATAATCGGTTGTGAGAAGATCAAGATAAAGGATGTCTAAATTTAAAGACTCCCACTCATCTGTCAGTTTGTCATACTGTGGGGGCTTGCCAAAAAATTTGGAAGACCTGACCAACCGACTGGAAAAGATCCATATTTACACTCATTCCAAAGAAAGGTGATCCAACAGAATGCAGAAATTATCTAACAACATCGTTAATATCACACGCAAGTAAAATTTTGCTGAAGATTATTCAAAAGCTGTTGCAGCGGTACATCTACAGGGAACTGCCAGAAAGTCAAGCCGGATTCAGAAGAGGACGGAGAATGAGGGATATTATTACTGATGTCAGATGGATCCTGGCTGAAATCAGAGAATACCAGAGAGATGTTTACCTGTGTTTTATGGACCATGCAAAGGCATTCAACTCATGGATCATAACAAATTATGGATAACGTTGCAAAGAATGGGAATTTCAGAACCCTTAATTGACCCACTACTTTACCAAGCATGATGTCCTTCTCCGGGGACTGATCCCTCCTGATAACATGTGCAAAGTATGTGAGATAAAGTCTTACAATCCTTGCTTCCAAGGAGAATTCTGGCTGTACTTCTTCCAAGAGAGATTTGTTCATTCTTTTGGCAGTCCATGGTGTATTCAGTATTCATCTTCAACACCATAATTCAGAGACATCGATTCTTCTTCTGTCTTCCTTATTCATTCTCCAGCTTTCACACGCACATGAGGTGATTGAAAACATTGTGACTTGGGTCCAAAAAAAAAACCCATTGCTGTTGAGGGGATTCCGACTCATAGTGACCCTAT
The DNA here is from genome assembly GCA_030035585.1 of Dugong dugon. Classification (NCBI taxonomy): domain Eukaryota; kingdom Metazoa; phylum Chordata; class Mammalia; order Sirenia; family Dugongidae; genus Dugong; species Dugong dugon. Next base: position 23,416,699 of record CM057476.1, on the reverse strand, counting down.
AGGACACAGCAGAACTGCCCCATATGGTTTCCAAGGAGCTCCTGGTAGCTTTGAACTGCTGACCTTTTGGATAGCAACCATAGCTCTTAACCACTACATCACCAGGATTTCCTGGCTTGGGTCAGGCACACCTTATTCTTCAAGGTGACATCTTTGCTTTTGAACACTTTAAAGAGATCTTTTGCAGCAGATTTGCCCAATGCAACCCATCGTTTGATTTCTTCACTACTGCTGCCATGGGTGTTGGTTGCGGATTCAAGTACAGTGAAATCCTTGACAATTTCAATCCTTTCTCAGTTTATCATGATGTTGCCTATTGGTCCATTTGTGAGGATTTTTGTTTTCTTTACGTTGAGGTGTAATCCATACTGAAAGCTGTAGCCTTTGATCCTCATCGGTAAGTACTTCAAGTCCCCTTCACTTTCAGAAAGTAAGGTTGTGTCATCTGAATAACGAAGTAGTTAATGAGGCTTCCTCCAATCCTGATGCCCCGTTCTATCAGACAATGTTCCACTGCTATTCAAAGGGTTTTCACTGGCTAATTCTTTTCAGAAGTAGACCGCCAGGTCCTTCTTCCTAGTCTGTCTTAGTCTGGAAGCTCAGCTGAAACCTGTCCACCATGGGTGACTCTGCTGGTGTTTGAATACCGGTGGCATAGCTTCCAGCATCACAGCAACACGCAAGCCCCCACAGTATGACCAACTGACAGACACGTGGGGATATCAGAACTTAACTTCTCTTTATGGCTGAATAATATTCCAGTGTGTGTCTATGCCACATGTTGTTTATCCATTCATGTGCCGCTGGATGTTTAAGTTGTTCCTAACTTTAGGCTACTGTGAATAGTGTGGCAATGAATGTTGGTGTACGAGTTACCCCCAGGGTTTTACAACCTTTTTACTGATGTCTAATATACTTACAAAATGTACATCAAATAACGTCTACCCTCTTAGATGATTCTGTGAGGGCTGGAGCAAGCAGGGAACACATGAAGGATGGCGTTGGGGGAGGAGACTTGGGGAGTGAGTGGGCTTTGAGTCTTTGTGCCTGCCTCATTCCCTGGCCACTGGTCTGAAGTCCAAATAGAAAGCGTTTACGGGCCACTGGCTTCAGCGTCAGCAGAGCCCTGGTTGTGCAGTGGTTAAGTACTTGGCTGCTAACTAAAATGTCAGTGATTCAAACCCACCAGCCTCTCCGTGGGAGAAAGATGTGGCAGTCTGCTTCCGTAAAGATTACTGCCTTGGAAACTCTATGGGGCAGGTCTACTCTGTCCTAAAAAGGGTTGCTATGAGTTGGAATCAACTCGACGGCAACAAGTTTTGGTTTTTGGCTTTGGTGTCGAGGACAGTTTCCACGCTGCCACCCGCCCTACTAGAGGACCCCACCTGCCCAGCCTGCCTCCGTCCCTTTGACTTGGGGTAGCAGCACCCTGCTCCGGCCTCACTTAAGAACCAAATATTTCAAATATGAGGACGTGGTCAAGGCCTGCCCACTCCATCTGATCCTCAGTGATGGGTGACAGGGGTGAAGAGAAGGTCTAGCTCCTGCCCAATGAATCAAAGCCGGAGAAGGCTCTACCTGTCAGCAGGCTTTCTCCTTGGCCCTGCTCACCAAGTCCCCACCGTCCACCCGCACAGGTGGCAGGCAGCCCTCTCAGCTTCCTAGAAGGACCATTCTCCACGGAGGAGGGTGCTGCATGTGGGGCCCCCGTGGTAGCTGTGGGTGTGGGACTCTTGTCCTTCTCAGCTTGCCTTTCTTGTCCTGTCTTGAGAAGGGGCATCACATACATCGCCCACTGTAGTGAGTTGAATGGGGGCCGCCCAGAAGGTATGTCAAGAATACACTAGGCTTAGGGGACATCTATGTCAATTGGCATAACATAGTGCATAAAAACAATGTTCTACATCCAACCTAGGTGAGAAACCCTGAGAGTATGGCCCCCAGACACCCTTTTAACTCAGTACTGAAGTCACTCTTGAGGTTCACCCTTCAGCCAAAGATTAGACAGGCAAATAAAACAAAATGAGACTAAATGGGCACACCAGCCCAGGGGCAACGATGAGAAAGTAGGAGGAGCCAGGAAAGTCAGTAGTGGGAACCCAAGTTCGAGAAGGGGAGAATGTTGACACGTCATGGGATTGGCAACCGATGTCACAAAACAATAACCCATAACCCGTTGCAACCCAGTCAATTGCGACTCATGGCGACCCTATAGGAACTGCCCTATAGGGTTTCCAAGGAGCAACTGGTGGATTCAAACTGCCAACCTTTTGGTTAGCAGCCAAGCTCTTAACCGCTACACCACCAGGGCTTCCACAAAACCATATACGTATTAATTGTTTAGTGAGAAACTAATTTGCTCTGTCAACCTTCATCTAAAGTACAATAAAAAACAAAAAAACAAAAAGAGTCTTTGCAGATGTAGTTAATGATCTCAGGATGAGATCTCCCTAGATTATCCATTGAGCCCTAACTGCAATGGCAATTGTCCTTATAAGAGATGCCCAGAGGAGAGGCGTGGGGAGAAGAGGAGAAGGCCGTGTGAAGACAGGCAGAGATTGGAATGATGTGGCCACAGCCCAGGAAGCCTGGAGCCACCGGAAGCTGGAAGAGGCAAGGGATGGATTCTCCCCCGGAGTCTTCAGAGGGAGTGTGCCCTTACTCACCGCTTGATTTCAGACATCTAGCCTCTGGAAGTGTGAGAAGATAAATCTCTGTGGTTTTAAGCCAACCAGTTTACGGTCATTTGTTAGGTGGTCCTAGAACACTAGTATCTGTCATCCGTATCAGGTGTGTCCAAATCAAAGTCTACATGGCCTGAAGCCGTCCCCTCCTCTCTCCTCCCTGCCCCAGGCTGTCATTACTTCTTTCCTGGACTAGTGCAACAGCCTCCAGACTGTCTCCCTGCCTTCAGCTCATCCCCTTCCAATCGGGCCATACCTCCTCCTCATCCCAGCAGCTTTCAGAAGTCCTGGTCAAATTGCTGAAAGGGTAAGACCACCCGCTTTCTGTGGACCACAGTCTAGTTCCCAAATTCAAGCCTGACTTGATGGAGCCCCACTCAGAGGGGGCCCACGCTTGGTTTAATGCTCTGTGGTTGCCATCTTGAAATTCTGAATTGTTTTTGGAAAAGGGGCCTGCATTTTCGTTTTGCACCAGTTGAAACCAGTTGCCGTGCAGTCAACTCCAACTCAGGGCGACTCCATGTATGCCAGCACAGAAGAACAGAACTGTGCTCCATAGGATTTTCAATGGCTGGCTTCTCAGAAGTAGATCTGCAGGTCTTTCTTCTGAGGTGCCTCTGCACGACTTGAACCTCCAGCCTTTCAGTTAGCAGCTGAGTGCATTAACCATTTGCACCATTCAAGGACTCATTTTGCACCAAAACAAACAAACAAACCCATTGCTGTTGAGCTGAATTGATTCTGACTCATGCTGACCGCATGCGTGACAGAATAGAACTGCTCCATTGGGTTTTCTTGGCATCTTTAGAGAAGCAGATCATCAGGCCTTTCTTCTGCAGCTCTGCTGGGTGCATTTCAGCCTCCAACCTTTAGACTTGTAGGCAAGCATTAACCATTTGTGCCACACAGGGGCCTTCGTTACGTTCAAGGTCCTGCATATCATGTAGCCAGCCCTGCCCAACTCAACCTTCTCAGCTCGCCTACTCCCACACCCCTTCCTTCAGTACAGTATTTATTCCCTTCTGTATCCAGAAAAAGGTCCCTGGATGGTGCAAATGGTTTGCACTCCTCTACTAACCTAAATGTTGGTGGCTTGAACCCACCCCGAAGCATAGTGGAAGAAAGGTTTGTAACTTGCTTCCATAAAGATTACAGCCAAGTAAACCCTATGGAACAGTTCTGCTCTATGACACATGGGGTTGCCATGAGTCAGAACCAACTCACCGGCAACGGGTTTGATTTTTGGTGTGGTATCTGAGTGGTGCAGATATTTAACATACTGAGCTGCTAACTGAAAGGGTGGAGGTACAGAAGAAAGGCCTGGCAATCTACTTCTGAAAAATCAGCCACGGAAAACCCTCTGGAGCACAGTTCTACTACTGACATACGCGAGGTGACTATGAGGTAGAGTTGACTTGACGGCAGTTGACTGATGGGTGTCCAGAGTAACCACTCAGAGGCTGAGTGTTTTATTTTTTCTGGTTTCATGCGTGTTTATCTGTTTCTTTATTAAACTTGATCATACTGTGCCGATTGTTTTTTTAAATTTCATTTTCAGACTAAAACAGAAGTTTCCAAACCCAGAAAGTATAAAAAGGTCTACAGTGACAGATTTCACTGCCAGTCTTATCCCCTTCCTGCCTAGTTCCCATCTCTCTCCCAAATGGGCAACCGTATTTCTTAGTTTCTTTTGTAGCTTATCAGATTTCCTTAAGCAAACACAAATACAAATAAAGATAATTTTTCCATTTTTTCCACACAAATGGCATACTATCTACACTGTTCCGCACCTTGATTTTTTCACGTCTTGGACATCTTTTCACATCAGTGCACAGAGACCTTCCTCATGCCTTTTTACAACTTCATAGTCCAGTTCTGGGATTTGTCTTATTAATGAATACTTGGGCTAAAAGGAACGGAATTTTTAATTCTTGTGGCATCCAGGTTTTCTGGATCCATGGAGGTTGAAAATGACCCACCCACGTTATTGCCAAACTAAACTAATCTTTGAACCTTAAACATTGAGTCAAGACTGGTTTCCTGAAAGTCATCTTTCAGTCAAACAACAGTTTAGCTTAATTAATAAAGAACGTTTACCTCAAGCATTGTGCTCTTTTATAGAATTATCTATGTACAGTCAGTTTTGACAAACAGTAATTACAAAGGTCAGACCAGAAGCTATGTTTTAAGGTGAGTCGGTAATTATTTGAATTGTTCTTCAAGAAAATGTTGCATGTCCACGACTAATTATGTAAACACTATTCTGGCCCTGTTTTCACAGCAGCATACAATTTCTAGCAGTAAACTCGAGCATAAGAAGCTGTGAAAGATTTCTCTTATTTGGAACATTTGTGACTCTCTAGTCAGAAATGTTGCCCCGATTTGCAAATCGTATATTAAATAAACTTCAACCAATTTTTACTATTGGCTTAATATTCTTTTTGCTTTCGCAGCTGTTACAAATCTTTGCACTAGTGAATGACCTTGTATACAGGGTCATTTCACACATTTGCTAATACATCGGGCCCTGGTGGTGCAGTTGTTAAGAGCTTGGCTGCTAACCAAAAGGTCGATATTTCGAATCCACCAGCTGTTCCTTGAAAACACTTTGGGGCGGTTCTGCTCTGTCCTATAAGGTTGCTATGACATGGAATCGACTTGATGGCAATGGTTTGTTTGTTTGTCTAATACATCTGTAGGCCAAATTTCCAGAAGTAGAAATACTGGGGTAGAGAGCCTATGTATTCAAAATTTTTGTGGACGCTTACAAATTCTCCTTCATAAGGGCTGTATTACAGTTTAGACTCCCTCTAGCAATATGAGAGTATCTGGTTCTCCATAGCCTCACCAACATATTATATATCATCAAACTTTTAGATTTTTGTCGATATGATAATTAGAAATTATATCTCAGTATAGTCGTGTTTTTGCTTTTTTTTTTTTTTAAACAAAAAAGAGAGTTTATTGACCGGGTAATGGAGACGTCCAGTGGTAGATGAACTTCAGGCACAACTTGATTCAGGTGTTCACACGGTGTCATCAGGACTCAAACTGTCAACACTTCCAAGCTGCTTTCCTCTCTGCTGTTCTTGGTTCACAGGGTGGCCTTCAACAGAGCTTCTCTGCACCGGTAGTTCCCATAGTAGTATTGGAATTGGTTCTCATCACACACACACCTCTAAACTAATCGCAGTGGCAGAAGACAGCATATGATCGGCAATGCCTGAACAGGCGTGCACGCTGGGGGTCTAGGTGTGCAAGGTCACGCAAACCACATGGCCTATATTATTTTCCTATGACTGCTTTAATAAATTACCACTAATAAGGTGATTTAAAACAACACAAATCTATTCCCTTACAGTTCTGGGGGCCAGAGTCCAAAATCATTTTTGGACTGTCGGCAGGGCTGCTTCTTTCTGGAGGCTCTAGGGGAGAATCTGTTTCCTGGATTTTTCCAACATCTAGAGGCTGCCTGTATTCCTTGGCTTGTGGCCCCTTCCTCCATCTTCAAATCTCATCACTCCAGTCTCTGCTTCCGTCTTCACAACACCTTTTCCTCTCACTCTGACTCCTCCTGCTCCCTCTTATAAAGAACCTTGGGATTACATTGGCCTAGCTGCATAATCCAGATGATCTCCCCATCACAAAATTCTTAACCTTATCCCATCTGCAAAGCCCCTTTTGCTACATATAGGGACGTTCACAGGTTTCAGATTAGGACGTGGACATCTTTAGGGGCCATTTTCAGCCTATTACATGGCCTAAGAGTGTAGAGGTGTTGTTTCCCAAATGGAAGCAAAAGATGCAGTTTATTAGAAAAAGAGACAATGAAGTGGCCATCCAAGGCACAACAATTGGTCTCTACTTCCCTGGAGCCACAGAGGAAGGAGAGTTAGGAATAGGAGGAGGAAATGGAACGTGTGGCTAATTGCTGCCACGAAAAACTACCTCCTTTGCCATGAGACCAGAAGAACTGGATGGTGCCCAGCTACCATTACAGGCAGGGCCCTGGGGCAATGAACAAGATCTATTCCTAACTATGTCTTTAAGTCAAATTTGTACGTAAGTCCCAACAGGTACGTATTGTTCTTATTTAGCCTTACTTTAGTGCAAGAAAGGGCTCAAAGCCTTTTCAATGATTTAAAAGCTGCAAATGCAAAACTAGATAATTGGGAGCTCCTAAAAATCAAACGCTTATGTTCATCAACATATTTCACCAAAAGAGTAAAAAGTCAACCTATAGACTGGGAAAATTTTTTTAGCTACAACAAATCTGATCAGCATCTAATCTCTAAAATCGACAAGATATTGCAAAACCTCAACAACAAAAAGACAAATAACCCGATTAAAAAATGGGCAAAGGAGATGAACAGACACTTCACCAAAGAAGACATTCAGGCAACTAACAGACACATGAGGAAATGCTCATGATCATTAGCCATTAGAGAAATACAAATCGAAACTACAATGAGATACTATCTCACCCCGACAAGGCTAGCATTAATCCAAAAAACACCACATAATAAATACTAGAAAGGTTGTGGCGAGAGTGGAACACTTATACACTGTTGGTGGGAATGTAAAACGGTACCTCCACTTCGGAAATCGATTTGGCACTTCCTTAAAAAGCTAGAAATAGATGTACCATGTGATCCAACAATCCCGCTCCTTGGAATATATCTTAGAGAAATAAGCGGCATCACACGAATAGATACATGCACACCCATGTTCACTGCAGCACTGTTCACGATAGCAAAAACATGGAAACAACCTAGGTGCCCATCAACAGATGAATGGGTAAACAAATTACGGTATAGTCGCACAATGGAATACTACGCAGCTATAAAGAGCAACGATGAATCCATGAAACATAACATGGAGGAAGCTGGAAGGCATTATGCTGAGTGAATTTAGACAGTCACAAAAGAACAAATATTGTATAAGACTACTGTCATAAGAACGCAAGAAAAGGTTTAAACACAGAAGAAAACATTCTTTGATGGTTATGAGGGTGGGGAGGGAGGGTGAGGGTTATTCACTAACTAGATAGTAGATAAGAATTATCTTAGGTGAAGGGAAGGACAACACACACTCCAGGGGAAGTCAGCACAACTGGACTAAATCAAAAGCTAAGAAGTTTCCTGAACACAACCAAACACTTTGAGGGACAGAGTGGCAGGGGTGCGGGTCTGGGGACCATGCTTTCAGGGGACATCTAGGTCAACTGGCATAACAAAGCTTATTAAGAAAATGTTCTGCATCCTACTTTAGTGAGTGGCGACTGGGGCCTTAAAAGCTAGCAAGCGACTATCTAAGATGCATCAATTGGTCCCAACTAAGGGGGAGTAAAGGATGATGAAGAACACCAAAGACACAAGGAAAGTATTAGCCCAAGAGACAGAAAGGGCCACATAAACCAGAGACTTCATCGGCCTGAGACCAGAAGAACTAGACGGTGCCCGGCTACCACCAATGACCGCCCTGACAGGGAACACGACAGAGAGTCCCTAATGGAGCAGAAGAAAGGTGGGGTGCAGAACTCAAATTCTAGTAAAGAGACCAGATTTTATGGTCTGACTGAGACTGGAGGAACCCCAGAAAGCATGACCCCCGGACTCTCTGTCAGCCCAGAAGTAAAACCATTCCTGAGGCCATCTCTTCAGACAAAGATCAGACTAGATTATGGGACATAAAATGATACTTGTGAAGAATGTGCTTCTTAGCTCAAGTAGATTCGTGAGACTAAATGGGCAGCTCCTGTCTGGAGGTGAGATGAGAAGGCAGAGAGGGTCAGGAGCTGGTTGAATGGACACAGGAAATCCAGGTTGGAAAGAAAAAGTGTGCTGTCACAGTACATGAAGAGCAACTAGGGTCACATAACAATGTATGTATAAATTTTTGTATGAGAGACTCACTTGAATTGTAAACTTTCAGTTAAAGTAGAACAATTTTTTTTAAAAGCTGCAAGTGCAGCAAGTGAAGGTGATTGTGATGAATTTGTTGCGAGTAGAGGTTGGTTCAGTCCTTTCCAAGGGAAGGCAAATTTACATAACATTAAACAGCAAGTACGAGTTGTCATAAGTCGGACTTCCGTAACCCGGGGGACTGCCTGTACTTAGTCATGAGTGTGTGTGTTTAAGCGAAATAGGCCCTGGGGTGGAAAGGGAGGGCAGTCAGCCACCCTCCTTGTCATCGTCATCGTTACTGTCGCTCTGAAGGGCAATGTCAGTCACATCCCACTCAACCCTGCTGCCTGCTCCTGACAGGCATGTCCTCTTCTGCACAGGGCTTGAAGTTCTGGCAGTGCCCTGTCGATGTACTGCTGCAATTGTAGTTGAATTATTGCAGCATAATTTTATTTGCATGTGATATTAATGATACTGTTTGATAATTTCTGCATTCCATTGGATCGCCTTTCTTTGAAATGGGCACAAATATAGATCTCTTCCAGTCAGTTGTCCGGATAGCTGTCTTCCAAATTGCTTAGCATAGACAAGTGAGCACTTCCAGCCTTGCATCTGTTTGTTGAAACATCTAAGTTGGTATCCCATCAATACCTGGAGTCTTGTTTTTCCCCAAAGTCTTCAGTGCAGCTTGGACTTCTTCCTGCAGTACCCTCCTCCTGTCAGGAGAGCAGCTATCAGCACCATGATTATGTCAAAAACGGTTTGTGCTTAACTACTAACCGAAAGGTTGATGTTTGAATCCACCCAGTGATGCCGTAGAAGAAAGGCCTGGTGGATCTACTTCTGTAAGATCACAGCCATTGAAAACCCTGTAGAGTGCACTTTCAGCCTAAAACACATGGGATCGCCGTTAGTAGGACAATGTTAGTCTCTGGTTTGCCAGGGGTGAGAGGTGGGGTGTTCGTTACATGACATAATTCAGGTAAAGAGCTGAGCAGGTAAAGGCTCAAGGTCAGCGATCAGTACACAGCAGCTGCCATCAGCATCATTAGAAACTTTATCACCACTCATGACCTCCTGAGTCCCTCCCTTGGCTTCTCCCTGAGCACCACACCAGGTGCTGGAATGAGGGAGGTGTGGGATGCGTCCCCTGCTCTTGAGGAACTTACAGTCTATCAGGGGAGCGGTTAGTGAGCAGGGCAGTCTTGCAAAGCACCAAGGAAGGCTGAAGGGGTCTGGAGAGAGTCTGGGGCAGGAGTGCCGGGTAGCCCACAGGAGATGGTATTCGAGCCACTATTTGGAAGCAGCTAGAACCTTTGAAATGGGGAGGGTAAATGAGAGAAGACCCTAGATGGCTTGCGATGGGTGTTCCCCAAGGATTGAGGCTGGAGAGTCAGTGAGGGGCAAAGGTGAGGGGCCTGGGAGTGCAGCTCCACATCCAGAGCTAAGCGGGAGCCAGGGGGGTCAAGTGTAAGAAAAGGCCATTTCCTAGATGATGCCCATGGTGCACACAGCCTTGGAAAATGAAAGGCTGTGTAATTCAATGGCATTTCAATCAAGTGGAGTGGCTCCTTCTTTCAATAGCTTTTATTTGGAATTCTTCTCTAATTATGGACGTGAATCATGCACGATGCAGAAAAGGAAAACATGCACACACACTGGGGGAAAAAAGCCAAAGTCATCTGTACCTCACAACCCCTAGATAAGCTACCTGGATGGTGCAAATAGTTTGTGCTCGACTACTAAACTGAAGGTTGGTGGTTCGAACCCACCCAGAAGCACCCCAGAAGAAAGACCTGGCTATCTGCTTCTCTAAAGATTAAAGCCAAGAAAATCTTCAGGGCACAGGGGGTGGGAAAGCAAATAAATCAAATGACCAGTTGCTGAGCACCTACTGTATGTGCCAGCCTGTTCTCATGCGTGCCATGTCCCACCTCATTTGATCTTTCCTGAAGCCCCATGGGGTAGAGACAAGAGAAGTCTCCTTTTAGGATCAGGAAACAGGCGCCCACACCCAGTGCTGGGATGTGGCAGTGGTTTGGACCCAGGCCTGGCTCACCTGAGGAGCGAGGAGCGGTGAGGAGGTGGGCTGCGAGGGTGGAGGCCACTGAGCTCCAGGGGCCACCCTCGAGGTGACTGTCCTTCTGGAAGTTAAGCAGCAGGGGGCAGTAGGGGCCGAGTGCAGGAAGTTGGCATGGGGGGCCTTCTGGCATTCTGTCACATGCTGCGGGGGCCTCTCAGGGCGCCACAGGCCCAGATAATCACCCCTGTCCATCTAAGGTTGGACTTTTCAGCTGTAAAGCACGTGCCGCGCCCTTGAGGCTGAGCCAGAGATAAGGGGGTACGGGACTCTGACTGCTGGTGAGCACGCGGAAGGCACAGCAAGGCGGTGTCTGGGTCAAGGGAAGGCCCCTCCAGGCTTTTCCGTCCACCTGCTCTGGCTACTCCGGTTGGGTTGGTGGGGCAGGAAAGGACAAGCCCAGGTGAGGAAAACAGCCAAGGATGATATTGAAAACTCCTCAAGCCTGTGCTGTGCCTTTAGGGTCACAAAGCACTTTTACTTTTACTCCCATTCTCAGCGTGGAAAGGAAAAATGAGACTTCCGAGCCAGTCCTGGCTGTATGAGCCTCAGTCTCCACATCTGTGAAATGAAAGCTGTTAATGCTGTCTCTCCTTGCCCAGGCTCAGCATCCTACCAGCCTGTTGGCACCTTCCTTCTGGCCCTGCTCCCTCCACAGAGTCCCCCCCCAAGCCCGCCACCCGCCTTCTTGAGAGGGCACCACCTTTGCACTGCACCAGACACCCGGCCTTTGCCAGGCTGGGAGGTGACTCAGCCCTTGGTCAACCAACACGCTACTGGGCAGAGGAGCCCAAACTGCACAGGAGTCTTGTCCCAGCTCCCACCGGCAGGCAGGGCTTGCCAGGTCCAGGCGGCAGCTAGGGGAAGTGGGGTTGAGGGGAGTCCCCGATGGGAAGACTCCGATTTTGCCAGTGAAGGCTTTTGTGATCTGGAACGCCAGGCCAGGCAGTCAGGCCTGCCAGCGAGAGTCTGGGCTCAAACAATAATGTTTTCCTAGGTCTTCCAGAAGGCATCAGCTGCTTCCTAATTCAAACCATCAGGAGGTGGCTCACGTGTGCCGAGTCTCAAAAAACACCTGTAGAAAGAAAACAGCTTTCCGACCCAGGCAAGAGCCTTCTGGAGGGGACTTTGGCCAAGGGGCCCCAGAACAGGAGGCAGTGAGCACCTCCCCAAGCCTCCTCATGTCCAGCCAGACCCAGGTCCTCAGCTGGGGTCTGCCCCGGAGCACACTCGCTGCCGCCCGCTCCACCCACACCCACGAAGGCCCACCCCACAGCAGAACCTGTGCTGGCTTTGGAGCGCTGACGTGATCATCTAGCTGTAATGCGTGCTTTATGCCAAGCCACTGTGCTGAGGACCTTACAGCCTACCTCTCAGCCACCTACCATGGTTCCACTCCACAGAAGGGGAAGATGAGGCTCAGCCAGGTGGAAAGACCTGGCCCAACCCCCTCAGGCAGAAGTGGAAGATCGGGCTTCCAGCCCAGGGTCAGCTTCCAGGGCCCATAGCTCCACCGCCAGGACTTGTCGCCTGGTAAATATAGGGTTTAAGGCTTACCACTTCACACTCTCTAGGACGGCTTAGAATCAGAAAGTCAGATAATTACAAGTGTTGAGGAGAATGTGGAGAAGTCAGAACCCTCATACCCTGCTGGTGGGGATGTCAAATGCTGCAGCTGCTTTGGAAAACAGTCTGGCAGTTTCTCACATATGAAACATAGAGTTAGCATGTTGTCGTTGGGTGAGCTGAGTCTAACTCATAGTGATCCCATGTGACAGAGTAGAACTGCCCTATAGGGTTTCCTAGGTTGCTCTGCCCTATATGGTCGATATGAGTCAGAACTGACTGAACAGCAACTAGTATGGCTTTCGGGTAACAGGTACAGGAGCAGATCGCCAGGTGAGTTTGAACCACCAGCCTTTTGGTTAGCAGCCAAGCACTTAACCATTGTGCCACCAGCACTCCTTAGGGTGACCCGGCAATGCCACTGCTACGTATACACCCAGGAGAGTTGAAAACATATGTCCACACAAAAACCTGTGCACGGATGTTGATAACAGCCTTAGTCCCAATAGCCAAACGGTGAAACAACCCAAGTGTCCATCAATGGAAAAACAACATGGAATATTGTTCAGCCGTAAAAGGAATGGAGTACTTCATGCTACAGCGTGGGTGACCCTTGAAATCGTGATGCTGAGTGACAGAAGCTAGTCACAAAGGACTCACATTGTATGATTCCATTTCTATGAAATGTCCAGAATGGGGGAATCTATAGAGACAGAAAGTAGATTAGTGGTTGTCTGGGGCTGAGGGAAGAGGGCAATGGAGACTGACTGCTAATGGGTGTGGGGTTTTTTCGGAGGGGGGTGGTTGAAATGCTCTAAAAGCTTCATTTTGGTGGTGATAGTTACACAACTCTGTGACTATATTAAAAACTACTGAATTGTATACCTTAAAGGGGTGAATTGTATGGTATGTGAATGATATCTCAATAAAACTGTTTACAAAGGAGGAGGTGGGTTAGAGCTCAGCCTTTAAGGGACACACAAGTCAGGGAGGGCATGGAAGCAAACAATTTTAGTACAGCGTGAGGAGGGTCGCAGCACCAGCAAGCACAGGCCCGGGGCAAGGGGAGGAGGCGACCTGGTGAGTGGGGCTGGCCGAGGACGAGTTTTTTTTTTTTAAATTGTACTTTAGGTGAAGGTTTACGGAAGAAATAGTTTCTCATAATCAGTAGTACACATATTGTTTTATGACATTGGTTAACAAACCCCCGACATGTCAACCCTCTCACTTCTTGACCTTTTTTTTTTTTTTTCGGTGAAAATATACATAGCCAAAGATACACCATTTAAAAGATTTCTACATGCACAGTTCAGTGACATCAACTACGCTGTTCCCATTGTGCTGCTATTCTCACTTTAGATGAAGATTTACAGAACAAAATAGTTTCTCATTAAACAGTTAGTACACATGTTGCCCTATGACAATGGTTAACAAACTCACTACACATCGACACTGTCCTTAGTCAACTTTAGGTTCCCGATCAACCAGCTTTCCTGTCCCCTTCTGCCTTCTAGCCCTTGTCCCTGAACTGCTGTGCCTCATTAGTCCTGTTTTGTTTTATGGGGCTGTCCAATCTCCGGCTGAACGGTGAACCTCAGAAGTGACTTCACCACTGAGCTAAAAGGGTGTCTGGGGGCCGTACTCTCGGGGTTTCTCCAGTCTCCTTTAGGCCAGTAAATCTGGTCTTTTTTGTGTGTGTTAGAATTTTGTTCTACATCCTTCTCCAGCTCTGTCCAGAACCTTCTGTTGTGATCCCGGTCAGAGCAGTCAGTGGTGGTAGCCGGACAGCATCGAGCTATACGGGTCAGTCTGGTGGAGGCCTTGGTGGCTGTGGTCCATTAGACCTTTGGACTAATCTTTTCCTTGTATCCTGTTCTCTTCATTCTCCCTTGCTACCAAAGAGATGAGACCAGTGGAGTGTCTTAGATGGCTGCTTACAGGCTTTTAAGACCCCAGATGCTACTCACCAAGGTAGAATGTAGAACATTGTCTTTGTAAACTGTGTTATGCCAGTTGAGCTAGATGTTCCCCAAGAAAAAGGTCCCCACAGCTCCTCTGCCCAGCAATTCCGTCCCTCAGGGAGTTTGGATGTGTCTATGGGGCTTCCATGACCTTTCCTTATACATGTTGTGCTGGTTTCCCCTGTATTGTGTACCGTCTCACCCTTCACCAAAGATACCACTTACCGATTGCCTATTTAGTATTTCCCCCGACCCCTCCCATCCCTGGTAACCAACAAAGATTGTTACTTCTTGTGTGTAAAATTTTTATGGGTTTTTACAATAGAGGTCTCATATAATATTTGTCCTTTTGTGATTGACTTATTTCACTCAGCATAATGAGAGGACAAGTTTTTACCAGAAGTCACATCGGTATAGTGGGATGGGAAGGGAGGCGGGGGCAAGGGGACACCTCTCAGCCTGGGGAGTGAGGGCAAAGGAGAGGCAATCCAGGAAGGCTTCCTGGAGTAGGTGATATTAGGCTGAGTCTTGAAGAATGAGTCAGGCGTGGGGCAGAGAAAGATGTCACAGTTGGAGGGTCAGGTGGAGGGAATGTTCTGAGGAGTGAGGTGCTGGGTGAGAGGAGGGCAGACACAGAGGGGATTCTGCAGGAATGGAGTGTGGGATTCCCCTTCCTGGCTGGTATAGCACGAAAGGCAGGGCTTCCCAAAGAACCCGTACCCGACTATGTCCCTACAGGCAAGCCCCTGCCCCCCTCAACAAAATCCCTTCCATCTCTGAAGCTGTGATTCTCCAATGCAGCCCCTCAGATGAGGCTGAGATTGGAGTGACGAGGACCAGCAGGTGACAGATAGAAGCAGGAGGCGAGAGAGAGTGTTGGGGTGTCAGGGCCCTCTCAGCCACCAGCTGCCCACGGGGCTCCCCCCACACCCAGGAAATGCCGGTGCCTGAGGAGAAATGGAAACAGAAACACTGGTGTCTTTCCCTGGGCAGATTCCAAGAAAGAAGAAAGTGACTTCGAGAGGAGACACCCACCAGCTTTGAAGGGAGGAAGGAAACCCCAGCCACGCTAGGGGAACCCAAAGAGAAGGGTGAGTGTGAGAGAGAAACAGGCGCAGGGGGGTGGGCTCCCAGCCCCGTCCACGTGCCTACGGCCCACCGGGTAGGGTAGCCGTGTTCAGGCAAACCGACTGCGACAAGCAGCAAAAAAGCGTGTGTGCAGACGGGACAAGCCCCGGCCGCAGGGTCCTTCCCACCCTCACTCCTGTCAGCTCAGCACTGGGCTGCTCTCCTCTTCCTCCCCACTGCTGCCTCAGTTTGGAGCCAGAGGACCAGGGTTCAGCTTGTGGCTCTGCCATGTCTTCATTGCGATCTCTGAACCTTCGCTTGCTCATCTGTAAGATGGGGATCACACTTGCTGCTCTGCTTCTGCTCCGGTGAGTTAGGAGGAAGACAAAGGGACATCAGGGAAAACACTCTCAGTGGGGCTGTTCTAAATTAAAAAAACCAGTTGCCATGGAGTCGGTTCCGACTCATAGTGACCCCATATGTGCAGAGTAGAACTGTGCTCCATAGGGTTTTCAAGGCTGTGACCTTGCAGAAGCAGATTGCCAGGACTTTCTCCAGATGCACTTCTGGGGACTTGAACTGCCAACCTTTCCGTGAGTAGTTGAGCACTTAACCGTTTTCGCCACCCAGGGACTCCACGGTGCAGACGTAGGGAAGGGTAGAGTGTGGTCACGATGACAGCAACCCTATCCGGTTTTGTGGCGCGCTTTCACCTTTCTGGAGCATCTTCCCGTCTGGTACCTCCGCCGAGCCTCGTGGCACCGTGTGAGGAAGGCCCAGCGAGTGTCCTTACCCCCATTTGACAGGAGGAAAAACTGAGGCTCAGAGAAACTGCGTGACCCAGAGATTCAGGCAGGAACCGTGAACTGGGAGAAGGGGGGAGGCGGGGCGTTGGGCTCCTCAGGGCCCCGATGTCACCACCGGCAGTTTCTGCTCTCCTGGCCTGCAGCAGGCTGGCCCGGTTGATGCTGAGCTGCGGTGATGGGATCCTGTGCTTGACACACAGGAGCAAAGAACCTGAGGCAGGAGACCACCCCGACCTTGAGTCAAACTTTCTGGTCACGTGGACGGTGTTTGGCCTGCAGCAGGGGAACTTTGCAAACAAGTCCTCAAATATTTGGAGGCCTCTCCTATGGAAGAGGAATTAGGCTAGGTCTAGGCAGTCCCAAGGGCAGGAATGGGACAAATGCTCGGAAGTTATAAGAACACTAAAAAGGGATTTCAGCTTTTTATGAAAAAGAACATTCTCCATATGCCAAAGTGTTACAGGTGGAACAGGCCACCTTAGGGGCAGTGAGCTCCCCGTCACTGGGGGTGCTCAAGTACAGGTCGGACAATCAGTTGGTGGACAGGTTAGCCTAGAGCAGGGTTTTCAGCCTTGACATGATTCACATTTGGCCCAGATATGCCTTTGTGGTGGGGACTGTCCCGTGCATTGTAGGGTGTTGAGCAGCATCCCTGGCCTCGACCCACCAGATGCCAGTAGCAGCCTCCCCTCGCCACCAGCCGTGTTAACCCAAACATCTCCAGACATTGCCAATTCCCTGGGGACAAGATCACCCCCGGTGGAGAACCACTGGCCTAGATGACCTTTAAGACCCCTCCCCCCATGATCCTATGATCTCATCACACGAGAAACCGAAGGAATTGCTGTCGTTTTCCGAACCCCTGTGGCCTGCACGACGCATCATCCCACTTCATGTCGTCACCCGTGTTCTCAGCCTGGCTTATTCCAACTCCTCCTTACATCACCTCCCTGTCCCATCACGTTCCTGTCCCCTCTCTGATAGTATTCTAGCTCCCCATTTCTTCCCTAAAGACCACAGCGTTGGTTTGACATTTGTCTCCCACTGGACGGTGGGCTCCTACAGAGCCACATCTGAGGGGCTTGTCCATCTCTGGGCCTCCACATAGCAGGGAGAGAGGTAGGGCTGTCAGCTCAGTGGCATTGGTAAGCTTGCCGCAGTCAGCCAAGCCGCCTGGCTCTGCAATCTGAGCGTAGCTGCTGCCCCATGCTGCCGGCGGGTTCCCTAGAGAACCCCCTTTGCAAAATGACCAGCTGTTGGGGTCCCGCACAGCCCTCCCACACACAGGTCTCTGACCCAGATGCTGGCCAGCGTCCAGACAGGTGGCTCCACAGGCAGGACAGGGTGGGGGGTGGGGGGATGTGTGGGCAGGACCCTCCCCTCTAGGAGGAAATGACCCGGAGGGGGAGAGTGACCACAGACGTGCTCAGCAAACCCAGACACCCGAGCTGGTCCCTTTCGTGCAGGCTGGAAGGAGGTCACTTGGGGATAAATGAGGGATGCCCGGTCAAGGCCCGGGGGGCATGGTCAGGGCAGAAGGCGTTCTGGTTAAACCAATGTTCTGGTTAAGTGGGAGTCGTGGTGCAGGAGGGTAGGAAGCCCACGGTCTCACAGGCGAATCAGGCCAGGCCTTGGGACCAGATCCCTCCCCTCCAAGAAAGTGAGGAAGATTTGAACCATATTGGTGGTTTTCAAGCTTTTGTGGGTGTTTTTATTTTGCTTTTAGTAAAAGAATCCTCTCCCCTTTATTAAAGGAAAGTCTTACGTGATATTCCAATATGTAAAACCCCAGGCTCTGACTTCTCCGTGCCCCCCAGTCGGCACCTGCCCCAGGGTGGGCCTGGATCACCTCCCAGCCCGACAGGCCTCCTCGAAGACCACTGGAAACCCACTAGGCTTTCTCCAGTGGTGCCTGGGTGGTGCAAACCATTCAGCACTCAACTACTAACCAAAAGGCTGGCAGATTAAATTTACTCAGAGGTGCCTCAGAAGAAAGGCCTGGCAATCTACTTCAGAAAGATCAGCCATTGAAGACTCTACGGAGCACAGTTCTACTCTGACACATCTGGCATTGCCATGAGCTGGAATTGACTTGACAGCAACTGCTTTGGGCTTTCTCAGAAGCCCACCAAGGTCTGGTGGTTTGTGATTCCATTACTGGCCCCACCTAATGGTGAAACTCAATCAAACTCAACAGTGTGGACACCAGTTGACGCCGAGGCTCCGGGGTGATCTTGAACTGCGACTTGGGTTATCCTTGAACATGCTGAGATGGAAAATTCTGGTCATCCGAGTCTTCTGTTTAT
Organism: Dugong dugon; assembly: GCA_030035585.1. NCBI lineage: Eukaryota > Metazoa > Chordata > Mammalia > Sirenia > Dugongidae > Dugong > Dugong dugon. Next base: position 23,398,322 of record CM057476.1, on the reverse strand, counting down.
TTTGTGGGTCCTTGGATAAACGAGAATCCACAGTACTCAGCAGGAATAAATTCATGGAGCTCATCACCCCAGAAAAAGTTACAGCCAAGGACATGCGCACACTTGAGCAGGCCTGCTGTGTTTGAATGACAGAGCCAGAGCGGGGACACCTCAGGTCAGGTCCCGCCCGATAGCAGCAGCCACAGCCTGAGAGGGCGGCTCACGAGGCCTCACTCTGCAAAGCCGCACATGCATTTTCCCTTCCCTTTGAGGCTTGCTGTACGCTGTTTCCCCTTTTTACAGATCAAGACGCTCAAAGCGGCGGGGTTCTCACCTCCACTGTCAGGTGCCTCCCCTGCCATCCACTCAGGACCGTGAGGAGATCGACCTTCTTCTTGGGCTTGGCCGTCTAATCTGGGAATCGAGGGTGTTTGTGGAGTGCGCCTTCCCATCGACACACATGGGCTGAGAGATTGCTCTGGGTTTGGGGTTGGGCTCCAGTTTTCCAATTCCCATCGAGTCAATTCTGACTCAGGGCAAGCCCATGTGTTTCAGAGAACTGTGCTACATAGGGTTTTCAAGGCTGTGACCTTTTGGAAGCAGATTGCCAGGCCTTTCTTCTGAGGTGCCTCTAGATCAGTTTGAACCACCAACTTTCCACTTAGCAGCCCAGCGTTTAAACATTACACCACCCAGGGACTCCTTGGGGTTAGGTTAGATGCTGATAATAGAGAGGTGAATAAAGACATAGGACCTGGTGTAATGGCAGACACAGGACAGTGTGACGAGTGCCACGTCCGAGAGACAAGGGGTGGCTTCCCTGGTAGGGGAGTGTTTGGAGAGGTTTCGCCCAGGTGTTCAGATGTCTGAGCCCGACTGGAGGCTGATAGTCCAGTAGCAGATGGAGGTGGCAGGGGAGAGCATTTCCTCCAAAGGGAACAGCCTGTGCTAAGGGAGAGAGGGATGAGGGATGGTCTCAAATGACGCCTCCAGTTCTAACCACTACAGGTGCTGGGGGTCATTAGGGAAGATGAGGGGAGGAAGGCTGGGTGTCCAGGCACTCCCTCCTCTTGGGGTCAGCATCTCAGAGAAGGATAAGGGTCTCCTTCCAGAGTCAGAGTCCCGGCTTCAGGGACCCTGGGGCTGCCCATGGGGCATGTTTCTGATGTTCTTGATATTTGTGAGTCTCTGAGCTAGTTCTGGATGGAGCTGGGAGAGCCTTTTAGTAATCTAACAGCCTCATTTTACACTTGAGAATACTGAGGCCCTGGCAGGAAAAGGCTCTTGCTCAAGGTCAGTGCCAAGGCTAGAATGGGGACCCTGGTATCCATGATGCCCAGGGTCCTGGTACTGATGCCACCATTGTCACTATAGCGTAACACGCATGTCACTTAGTACAGGCCAGCTATGTTCCGTGTTTTACATCTACCAGCTCAGAGTAACCCCATTCTACAGATGAGGAAGAGAGGCACAGAGAGGTTCAGGGACTTGCCCAAGGTCACACAGCCTGAGTCTGCCGGCCTACTCTCTCCCTGCGGACCCTGGGGACCAGAGCAGTCCTGATGCCTAGGAGGTTGGTACACACGTGTGAATACTGACAGTGGAGGGGATCTGTGGGACTGTGAGGCCTCAGGGAGCTCTGCTGGAGAGCAGAACCAGGGTCTACAGCCTAGCTGGGGAGATCAACACATCAAAGATCATTTCATGGAAAGTGGGGGAGAGACCAGCCTAAGGTGCAGGGAGAATTCTCGAGGAAGAGGCCCCAGCTGAACCTGGAAGGAGGAATAAAAGCGTCCAGGAGAAGCAGAACTAGAAGGGTGTCCTAGGATGGGGGCTGGAGGCACAGAGACAGGGAAGCAGAGGAAGCCCAGCATGCCCCGGGACCACCAGTGGCTCGGTTTGCTGGAGCATGAAGCAGGAAGTGTTGGGGCTTGAGACTGGGAGCAGTGAGTGCAGGGTCCAGGCTGAGGCTTTGGACTCTATCCTAGGGGTCCTGGGGGGGACACAGAGGGTTTTAAACAGGAGCTACACAGTAGATTTGTGTTTCAGAAAGATTACCCTGGCCCCTACAGTGACTTGGGCCTTGGGCCAGGCCTGGAGAGGCCGGGTGGGGGGGGGGGGTATCTCTACGGGGCTCCCCTTCTGAGGATGCCATGGGTTGTACACTCAGAGTTCAGCTCTGGTCCCTTGCTGGACAGTTGTGGGATGAAGCTGAGATGTGGAGCAGGAGGAGCTGTGCCCGGCTGACCCCGCACCTCCTGCCTCTGTTTGAGTACCACGGGCCACAGCTGGAAGTCTGGGGAATGGGAGACAAAAGGTCTTCAGACCGAATTTAGCCCAGGGCCAGCCTTTGTGTGGGTCATATTAAAGGAGGTGGTTGGATCAGAGCTTCCCCGACTGACCGTGTCCTGAAAGAGCTGCTGAGAAGGCTCCGTGGACACCCTGCACACACCGCCCCACCTGGCTGTACTAAAGGCTCTGACAAGTCCTGCAACATGGACAGCTTTTTAATTTTGTTTCCAAAACTTTTTTGATGTGAAGTCTTATTTTTCTCTGAACACCTATGAACTTCCCTGGAAGATGAAGAGTGGCAGCGGCCACTTTGGGCAACGCTGGTATACAAGAGAGAGCACTGGACCGGGAGTCAGAAGCCCTGGGTAGGTAGAGTCCTAGCAGGGACACTCACCACTGCTCTGAGCCTCAGTTTCTCCCTTACTCCCTCCTTTTTTGGCGGTTGTTGCATTGTATATTGAGTGTGAACACACTGCCTTCCTGTAAAAGGACAAGGGATCTTGTATTTCAACCTTGGGGTCCTGTTACCCGGCCCAGGGCCCGACACTGAGTGAATATGTGAGTGAATCAATGAAAGAAAGAAATAGAGAGAGGGAGGGACGGAGGAAGGAAGGAGGGAAGGAAGGAAGAAGGGAAGAAAGTCTAAAATGAGACTCACCTCTCCCTACTTAATGAAATTAAGTAAGTGAATGTCTGTAGGATGAGTTCTATTTTTTACTTTTTCCCATACAAAAATGTGTACGTACATTGTTATGTGACCCTAATTGCTCTCCCCATACTGTGACAGCACACTCCTCCTTTCCACCCCTGATTCCCCATGTCCATTCAACCAGCTCCTAACCTTCTCTGCCTTCCCATCTCACCTCTGGACAGAAGCTGCCTGTTTAGTCTCTTGTATCTCCTTGAGCTAAGAGGCACACTCCTCATGAGTATCACTTTATGTCCACACACAGTCCAGTCCAATCCCTGTCTGAAGAGTTGGCCTCGGAAATTGTTTTAGTTCTGGGCTGATAGAGAATCCAGGGGCGATGCTTTCCGGGGTTCCTCCAGTCTCAGACAGACCATTAAGTCTGGTCTTTTTACTAGAATTTGAATTCTGCACCCCACCTTTCTCCTGCCCCATCAGGGACTTTCTGTTGTGTTCCCTGTCAGGGCGGTCATTCGTGGTAGCCAGGCACCATCTAGTTCTTCTGGTCTCAGGCTGATGAAGTCTCTGGTTTATGTGGCCCTTTCTGTCTCTTGGGCTAATACTTTCCTTGTGTCTTTGGTGTTCTTCATTCTCCTTTAGTCCAGGTGGTTGGGACTAATTGATGCATCTTAGCTGGCTGCTTGCCAGCTTTGAAGACCCCAGATGCCACTCACCGAAGCAGGATGCAGAACATTTTCTTAATAAGCTTTGTTATGCCAATTGACCTAGATGTCCCCTGAATGCATGCTCCCCAGACCCCTACCCCACTACTCTGTCCATCAAAGTGTTTGACTGTGTTCAGGAAACTTCTTAGCTTCGGTTTAGTCCAGTTGTGCCGACTTCCCCTGTAGTGTGTGCTGTCCTTCCCTTCACCTAAGATAATTCTTATCTACTATGAGATGAGTTTTAAATTAGTAAACTTTAAAGTCCTGTCCACGAGGAAGGGCGTTTTTCTCAGACACACTGTAATTCAGGCCCCTTACTCCCTGTGGACTGGCCCCTTGCCTGGAATTGCACCATTAGTCACTCACTTGTCTTAGGGCACTGAGGGCCCCGATTAAGTTGAGGCTGTGTCACCTAGCAGTGTGTGCATTAAGCTGATGGCAATTACCTGACCCAATTAATCCTGCGGAAGACGGGTCCAGAGGAAAAAGATTAGAACCAGGCAGCTCCTATGTGGAAGAGGAGATACGGGGCAGGGGCTGGATGTTGCTGGGTGTTCTGGGGGACGAGGGGATCATGGTGGGGTTTGCCCACTGCCACGCCACCACCCTCAACCACCAGCTCCCAGCCAGACGGGCCTGGGCGATGTCTCCTATCACTGAGGACACCCAGGTTGTCAGCTTAGAGGGGGTCGTGCCCAGGCTGTCCTTTGGGGCTGGGAGCAAGCATCTGGCCCAGTTTTCCAAGAGTAGCCCAGTCGGCCAGAGGGTCTGAGGTGCGCCTGCAGGAAATCCACAAAGGGCAGTCCCCCACCCCCTGTGACCCCTGGGTCTTCCAGCCCATCCACTGGGGTCTGGCCTGCCCGGCCAGCTGTGAACACATGGACAGGACACTCCTCCTGGGAATGGGCACAGGAAAACAGGAGGTCACTGCTGGCTATGGTCAGGTTGGGCCCTTGTTCCCTTTGCCCCCTCCTCTTCCCTCACTCCTCAGCCCACCCCCATCAGGGTGACAACCCTGCTGTCCACGGCCACTCCTGTCCAGACAGAGGGGAGACAAAAGGTGCCACTCTCAAGGGTCTTGTGCAAAGGGGTTAGAAGAACCACTGCCTCCTGGCCAGAGCTGAAGTGTTCCCACTCTAAGCAGCCCTGGGTGACCCTAGGAGGCAGCGAATGGGGAAACTGAGGCTCCACCTCCGCTGTCAGGTCTCTACTCAATGCCACTCTTCAGAAGGCAACACCCCCCCCCCCGCCCCGCCTTGTCCCTGCTCCCTCACTATTTCCTCCAAGGCATTTCATCGCCAGCTGACACCCTCTCGTGGACTCCTCTATTTTTCATCCTACTTCAGTGTCAGGCCCATGAGAGCAGGATCCATACCTAGCAGCGTCTAGCACGTAAAAACCAGTTGCCCTCGAGTCGACTCCAACTCACAGCAACCTCTTGTGTGTCACAGTAGAAATGTGCTCATAGAGTTTTCAGTGGCTGATTTTTCGGAAGTAGATCACCAGGCCTTTCTTCTGAGGCACCTCTGAGTGGACTCCAACCTCCAGCCTTTCAGTTGGCAGCCGAGTACGTTAACAGTTTGCACAATGCAAGGACTCCATCTAGCACTTAGTAGGTGTTTAATAAATATTTCTTGAACAAATGAAGGATTGAACGACCGAGGTCAAGAGAGGGGAGGGGAAAGGACTTCCCCAAGGCCTCTCAAAGTCAGCAAAGGACCAGCTCTAGAACCCAGGTTCCTGTCCCCTGGGCCCATACACTTTCCAATTTCTTCCAGGCTGTGTCCCCAGGATGACCAAGGGGCCCGCCTTCTTCTTCACTAATCTCCTCTATCCACCTCCCAAAAAAAGGGGCTGTTACTCCATGTGCTCCAGACACACGCCCCACCACCCTCAGGGAATTACTTCCAGACCACCTTGTGATAAGCAGAGCATAGATTAGGGGTTGGCATACTTTTTCTGTAAAGGTCCAGATACTGTTTTAAGCTTTTCGAGTCATACTATCTCTGTTGCAACTACTCAACTCTGTTGTAGTGCAAAAAGCAGCCACAGACAATATATAAATAATGGGTGTGGCTGTGTTCCAATAAAGCTTTATTTATAAAAACAGGTGGTGGGCTCAATTTAGCAAAGAAAAATACAGGGCATCTCATTAAATTTGAATTGCAGCATCCTATATTTTATCTGACAACCCTAAACTGGTGGAGTTGGGGAGAACTCTGGGAGTTGGAATGAACCTTGAATCAAGCAGGGAAGAGAACAACTGTCCAAGGAAGGGCCTCATGGGTGACCTGGGCTGGACACCCTGTGTCTACTATCTCATTTCATCTTCCCAGCAGTCCTGTGAGGTGAGATGTGGGGTCCCCACCTTACACATGAGGAAATGGTCACTCAGGGAAAGAAAGGAATGAGTCCAGTTTCCCATAGCTGGTCAGGGACAGAGACAGGATCCAAACCCAAGGCAGCTGGCTCTAAAGCCTGTGGTCTCTCTTACACCAAGCTTGCTTTACAGTGTAAAAACCGAGGCTCAGAGAGGGGAAATGAGGTGTCCAGGGCACACCGTGATGAGGATGCCTGCCCGAGACTAGAACAAAAGGCCTCTTGGCTCCCAACCCCGAGCTTTCCCTGGAGACAAACAGGACCTGAAGCCACTGAGCTAGACGGTCAGTTTCTGGAGGGCTGGATTTGACTCCCCAAAGTCTGGGAGCCAATTAGGAGTTGGGGGATGATGGAGTAATCAATGGATGCGTTCTGGCCAGGATTTCTCAACCCTGGCACTATTGATTGACATTTTGGACAGAATAATTCTTACGGTGGGAGGATTGTTCTGTGTATTGTAGGATTTTGAGCAGCATCCCTGGCCTCTACCCACTAGATGACAGTAGCACCCCCTGTCCCAGTTGTGAGAACCAAAAATTTCTCCAGGCTTGCCAAACGTCCTCTGGGAGACAAATTGCCCCCAGTTGAGAAGGACTGATCTTGACTAACGCAGAGGTTTGAAGCTCCTCGAGGGACTAACTGGTGAACCCTCACTACTCACCCCTCCAGAGGCCACGAGCCAAGTCCCCCAAGCCTTTGGCAAAAACATTCTGGGACCAGACACTATGGGGAAGCCCTGAAGAGCAGAAGAAGGGGTTTGTGTTGGCCAAGCTGTGATAAAAATCGCTTTGAGCAGAGAATAAACACCAGCGATGCAGCTCTGTTCTGTAGGCAGCAAATGAGGCTTGAAGCCAGAGGTTCTGGAACCTGTCTGTGCACCAAATCCCCCAGAGCTGTCAAAGGCCGTTTCTGTGGCCTCTCCTCACAGACTAAAGCGGACTCTGAAGTGGTCCAGGAATCTGTCTTTTCAACAAGCATCCCACTCCTGCCCTATAATTCTCTTCCAGCCAGCCCAGCTCAGTTCTTCCAACAGGTGTTCGGGAGCAGCTCCTGAACTCCACTCTGAGGAATGAAGTGGAGGAATTGGGGCCCAGGGCTGTAGCAGGAGGGCATTTGGCCAGGGAGCAGGGATGTGTGATTCCTCCCACATGGGTGGCTGACTTCTTCGCTTCAGGCTGGTCTGGCGGAGACAATGACCTCACCTGCTTGGAAGAGCCCGTGGCAGCTGCTTCGCTGTGGGGTTGGGGATGGGTCCTGATGGTCAGACAGAGAGGAGCTTGGAAGCTGAGAACACCTACCCCTGGCCTGGCTATTGCTCAGCACACTGGCCTGTGACCTGGCCAGGAGCAGAGGACCAGACCTCTCCCGTGGCTGGCACCCACTCAGCAGCCTCTTCCCAGCCACGGTGGGAAAGGGAGAGGGGCTGACGTGGGGCTGACCTCACACCCGGCTCCCCTCCTCCAGTATCTCTCTCGGGGGTTCACTGCTTCTGGGAAGCAGGACCTACTGGGGGCTTCTGGGGGAAGGGGAGGCGACTCTGGTCTTCCTGCAGGAAGCAGAGAATGCGGCAGGCTGAACTGAGTGGGATATACTGAGGGCTGGGTCCTCAGCCAGAGTCAGAGCTGGGTGTAGGGAGACGGAGCTACCACATTGCACCCCAGTATCTCCTCTGCTGCCTATAGGAGAGCTGAGGTTTCCCTGAGGAGGGTCACCATGGTGAGGGCTTGTGGGGGTTCTAAAAGTAAGTTAAGAGCAGAGTAGATGTTCCAGTAAGGGGGTAGGCAGGTGCAGTGTGAGTATTCAGATGAGACCTGGCCAACTAACCCATGTGCTTACTGTGTGCTAAGCATTCTCTCACTCAGTCTCTCAATGGCCATATGAGGGTCATGTGACAGATGAGGAAACTGAGGCACAGAAAGTTAAGAAACTTGCCAAAGCTCCTACAGCTGAAAGGGCAGAGCCAGGATCCATATCCAGACGTGTGGAAATCCTGGCCCTCTGTGCCGGGTGCCGTGCTGCGGGGCTTCGCAGACTCAAATGAACAGGAATCCCGATGACAGCACTGAAATGCAGATCCCAGCTCAGTGGTGGGGGGTGGGCGAGCTCCCAGGGATGCGGACGTGGCTGTCTGGGTTCTACCCATTACCTGGGTAAGCCATCTACCCGTGCTCTGTGCATAATACCAAAAATAACAACAACAAAAACCCAAACCCACTGCTGTTGAGTCGATTCCAACTCATAGTGATCCTGTAGGACAGAGTAGAACTGCCCCATAGGGTTTCCAAGGCTGTAATCTTTATGGAAGCAGATTGCCACATCTTTCTCTTGAGAGGCGGCTGATGGGTTCGAACCGCTAACCTTTTGGATAGTAGTTGAGTGCTTTAATCTCTGTGCCACCAGGGCTCGCGTCTGTGCATACTAGGTGTTTCAATAAACAGTAGGTGTCTTTGTTCTCATAAAACATGATCATATAAAGGAAGGGCTTGGTGAGTGCTAGAGCCCTGAGCAAATATATAATCAGAGCTAAAATGAACCTAAGTGTCAAACCTGAAGGACTCAAGAAAGACTTCATGGAAGAAACATTTGAGCTGGGTCTTGAAGGAACAGAATTTTTCACGTAAAGGAGAAAATGCCTCTGCAAAGGCATGGAGAGGTGAGAGAACGTGACATTTAACAGACCTCCAAGCTACTGCCAAGGCTGAGGGAAGGGGTGTGGGAGTAGGCAAGCTGAGAAGGTTGAGTTGAGCAGGGCGGCTAAATGATTTGCAGGACCTGGTACATAACAAAGGCCCCTGTGTGATACAAATGGTTTATGCGTGACTACAGGTCTTAAGGTTGGAGGTTGAAATGCACCCAGCAGAGCTGCAGAGGAAAGGCCTGATGATCTGCTTCTCTAAAGATGCCAAGAAAACCCAATGGAGCAGTTCTACTCTGTCACTCATGGGGTCACCATGAGTCAGAATCAATTCAACTCAACAGCAATGGGTTTGTTTGTTTTGGTGCAAAATCAGTCCTTGAATGGTGCAAATGGTTAATGCACTCGGCTTCTAACTGAAAGGTTGGAGGTTCAAGTCCCCCCAGAGGCACCTCAGAAGAAAGACCTGCAGATCTACTTCTGAGAAACCAACCATAGACAATCCTATGGAGCACAGTTCTGTTCTTCTATTCTGGCATACATGGAGTCACCCTGAGTTGGAGTTGACTGCATGGCAACTGGTTTCAACCAGTGCAAAACGAAAATGCAGGCTCCTTTTCCAAAAACAATTCAGAATTTCAAGATGGCAACCGCAGAGCATTAAACCAAGCGTGGGGCCCCTCTGAGTGGGGTTCCATCAAGTCAGGCTTGAATTTGGGAACTAGATTGTGGTCCACAGAAAGCGGGTGGTCTTACCCTTTCAGCAATTTGACCAGGAGTTGTGAAAACTTCTGGAATGAGGAGGAGGTTTGGCCCGAATGGAAGGGGATGAGCTGAAGGCAGGGAGACAGTCTGGAGGCTGTTGCACTAGTCCAGGAAAGAAGTAATGACAGCCTGGGGCAGGGAGGAGAGAGGAGGGGACAGCTTCAGGCCATGTAGACGTTGATTTGGACACACCTGATACGGATGACAGATACTAGTGTTCTAGGACCACCTAACAAATGACCATAAACTGGTTGGCTTAGAACCACAGAGATTTATCTTCTCACACTTCCAGAGGCTAGATGTCTGAAATCAAGCGGTGAGTAAGGACACACTCCCTCTGAAGACTCCGGGGGAGAATCCATCCCTTGCCTCTTCCAGCTTCTGGTGGCTCCAGGCTTCCTGGGCTGTGGCCACATCATTCCAATCTCTGCCTGTCTTCACACGGCCTTCTCCTCTTCTCCCCACGCTTCTCCTCTGGGCATCTCTTTTAAGGATAATTGTCATTGCAGTTAGGGCTCAATAGATAATCTAGGGAGATCTTATCTTGAGATCATTAACTTAACTACATCTGCAAAGACTCTTTTTGTTTCTTTTTATTGTACTTTAGATGAAGGTTGACAGAGCAAATTAGTTTCTCAGTAAACAATTAATACACACATTGTTTTGTGGAAGCCCTAGTGGTGGACTGGTTAAGAGCCTGGCTGCTAACCAAAAGGTCAGCAGTTTACTGGTTTGATGGGAAGCCTAAGGGACAATGAGTTGAAGACAATGGTGATGGAATAATCTGGAAAAGGACAGTGAGAAAAGCAGCACAACTGGAAGAAAGTAATTGATGTCACTGAATTGTACATGCAGAAATTTTTGAAATGGTGTATCTTTGGCGATGTATATTTTCACTAAAAAAAAAAAAAAAGTCCTTCATGGTCAAGAAGGGAGAATGTTGACACGTCCTGGGGTTGTTAACCAATGTCATAAACCAATATGTCTACTGACTGTTTACTGAGAAACTATTTGTTCTGTAAACCTTCACCTTTTTAAAAAAAAAAAAAAAAGGTCAGCAGTTTGAATCTACCAGCTGTTCCTTGGAAACCCTATAGGACAGTTCCTGTAGGGTTGCTATGAGTCGGAATTGACTGGATGGCAACAGGTTATGGGTTATTGTTTTGTGACTGACATTGGTTGCCAACCCCACAAGATGTCAGCATTCTCCCCTTCTCTAACTTGAGTTGCCCATTACCACCTTTCCTGTCTTCTCTTGCCTTCTCATCCTTCCCCTGGGCTGGTGTACCCATTTAGTCTCGTTTTGTTTTGTTTGCCTCTTTAATCTTTGGCTGAAGGTTGAACCTCAGGAGTGACTTCAGTACTGAGTTAAAAGGGTGTCTGGGGTCCATACCCTTGGGGTTTCTCACCAAAGTTGGATGTAGAACATTGTTTTTAGACACTACGTTATGCCAATTGACATAGATGTCCCCCAAGTCTATGGTCTTTAGCCTTCAAGCCTAGTGTATTCTGGACATATCTTCTGGGCAGCCACCATTCAACTCACTACAGTGGGCAATGTATGTGATGCCCCTTCCCAAGACAGGACAAGAAGAGCAAGCTGAGGAGGAAAAGAGTCCCACACCCACAGCTACCATGGGGGCCCCACATGCAGCATGTTCCTCTGCAGAGAATGGTCCTTTTAGGTAGCTGCGAGGGCTGCCTGCCGCCTGTGGGGGTGGAGGGTGGGGACTTTGTGAACGGGGCCAGGGAGAAAGCCTGCTGACAGGTAGAGACCTTTCTGGCTTTGATTCATTGACCATCTGGGCAGGAGCTAGACCTTCTCTTCACCCCGGTCACTGATCACTGAGGATCAGATGGAGTGGGCAGGCCTTGACCACGTCTTCATATTTGAAATATTTGGTTTCTTAAGTGAGGCCGGAGTAAGGTGCTGCTACCCCAAGTTAAAGGAACAGAGGCAGGCTGAGCAGGTGGGGTCCTCCAGTAGGGTGGGTGGCAGTGTGGGAACTGTCCTCGACACCAAAGCCAAAAACCAAAACTCGTTGCCATCGAGTTGATTCCAACTCATGGCAACCCTTTTTAGGACAGAGTAGACCTGCCCTATAGGGTTTCCAAGGCAGTAATCTTTACGGCAGCAGACTGCCACATCTTTCTGCCATGGAGCGGCTGGTGGGATTGAATCACCGACCTTTTAGTTAGTAGCCAAGTACTTAACAACTGCACAACCAGGGCTCTGCTGATTCTGAAGCCAGTGGCCTGTAAACGCTTTCTGTTTGGACTCCAGACCAGTGGCCAGGGAATGAGGCAGGCACAAAGACTCAAAGCCCACTCACTCCCCAAGCCTAATCCCCCGACGCCATCCTTCATGTGTTCCCTGCTTGCTCCAGCCCTCATAGAATCTTCTAAGAGGGTGGAAGTCATCCGATGTACATTTTGTAAGTATATTAGACATCAGTAAAAAGGTTGTAAAACCCTGGGGGTAACTCGTACACCAACATTCATTGCCACACTATTCACAGTAGCCTAAAGTTAGGAACAACTTAAACATCCATCGGCACATGGATGGATAAACAACATGTGGCATAGACACACACTGGAATATTATTCAGCCATAAGGAGAAGTTAAGTTCTGATATCCCCACGTGTCTGTCAGTTTGTTGTACTGTGGGGGCTTGCGTGTTGCTGTGATGCTGGAAGCTATGCCACCGGTATTCAAATACCAGCAGAGTCACCCATGGTGGACAGGTTTCAGCTGAGCTTCCAGACTAAGACAGACTAGGAAGAAGGACCTGGCAGTCTACTTCTGAAAAGAATTAGCCAGTGAAAACCTTTTGAATAGCAGTGGAACATTGTCTGATAGAACGGGGCATCAGGATTGGAGGAAGCCTCATTAACTACTTCATTATTCAGATGACACAACCTTGCTTTCTGAAAGTGAAGGGGACTTGAAGTACTTACTGATGAGGATCAAAGGCTACAGCTTTCAGTATGGATTACACCTCAACATAAAGAAAACAAAAATCCTCACAACTGGACCAATAAGCAACATCAAGAGAAACAGAGAAAAGACTGAAGTTGTCAAGGATTTCATTTACTCGGATCCACAATCAACACCCGTGGAAGCAGCATTCAAGAAATCAAAGGGCGCATTGCATTGGGCAAATCTGCTACAAAAGATCTCTTTAAAGTGTTCAAAAGCAAAGATGTCACCTTGAAGAATAAGGTGTGCCTGACCCAAGGCAGGAAATCCTGGTGGTGTAGTGGTTAAGATATATGGCTGCTAACAAAAAGGTCAGCAGTTCAAATCTACCAGGTGCTCCTTGGAAACCCTATGGGGCGGTTCTACTTCATCCTATAGGGTTGCTATGAGTTGTAATGCACCCAACAGCAACTGGTTTAGTTTTTCTTTTTTTTTTTTTTTTGGACCCAAGCCATGGTGTTTTCAATTGCCTTACATGCATGCAAAAGCTGAACTGTGAATAAGGAAGACCAAAGAAGAATCGATGCATTTGAATTATGGTGTTGGAGAAGAATATTGAATATACCATGGACTGCCAAAAGAACGAACAAATCTCTCTTGGAAGAAGTACAGCCAGAATTTTCCTTGGAAGCAAGGATGGCGAGACTTTGAACATGTTATCAGGAGGGATCGGTCCCCGGAGAAGAACATCATGCTTGGCAAAGTAGAGGATCAGTGAGAATGAGGAAGACCTTCAATGAGATGGACTGACACAGTGGCTGCAACAATGGGCTCAAGATAACAATGATTGTGAGGATGGCGCAGGACTGGGCAATGTTTCCTTCTGTAATACGTACGGTCACTATGAGTTGGAACTGACTCGATGGCACCTAACGGTAACAAGTTCTGATAAATGCTGCAACATGTATGAACCTTGAAAACATTATGCTGAGTAAAAAAAAACAGTCACAAAAGGACAAATATTGTATGATTGCACTTATATGAAATACCTAGAATTGGCAAATAACCACCAAAACTTATTAGTGGTTACTAGGAGTGGGAGGGAGAAGGAAAGGGGGAGTCATTGTTGAGGGGGCACTGAGTTTTTAAGGGTGATGGAAAAATTTGCAAATGGATACTGGTGATGGTTGCACAATATGATAATTAATGTCACTGAATTGTGAAGGTAAAAAATGTTGAAATGGCAAATATTTAGTTATATATACTTTTAACACAATTTTTTTTTTAAAAAAAAAAAGCAAAGAAAATAACCCTGGGGGCAGTGAGAAGCTTCCAAGGCATGTTCAGTCCCTGCCCCACCCTAGGACTCAACAGACTCCCCTTGGATTGGGCTAAAGCCCCACTTAGTGCTGGGTCACACTGGCCTCTTGTAGAATCCCCTTCATTGGGCTGCATTTGACATTGGACACCAACTTTTGCAAAGACCACAGCAAGTTCAGGCTGTAATACCCAATGGAAAATGCGACCTTGAGCGGGAAGTCAACCATCTCTCACCCCTCACACTCTCCCACCCAGGGATCTCAAAAGAAATTTCCTTTAGACCCAGGCTCAGGATGGGCTCTGCTTCCCGTAAGGTTTGGGAAAGCCTCCTCCTTTTAAATCGTAAGAAGCACATAACACATCCTATTGCCCTTTTTCCTTTTGCTGCCAGGAGTCTCGGAGCCAGATTTGAAGCTTGGCCATGGTAACTATGTGGCCCCGTGTGAGCTGAAGCATTTATTTATTTTATTTCTGTGATGTTGATTTCATCGGTCTGCTTATGTTTTCTCTGATTCTGATTCCCTTGATCTATTTTATCAGTATTTTTATCGTGTGCATTCTGTTGTAAGCCTTACATGCTGTTTAAAAGGAAACAAATACATCTCATTTCCACTTTGACATTAATATTTATTTCTGAACATGTGGTTATTTAGTGTAAATAAATGAATTCCCCCTCGGCATAGAACCAGTTTCCATCGAGTCAGCTCCGACTCATGGCGACCCGGTGTGTGTCAGAGTAGAACTGTCCTCCATGGGGTTTTCAATGGCTGATTTTTCAGAACTAGATCACCAGGCTTTTTTTTCAAAGTACCTCTGAGAGGACTCAAACCTCCAACATTTCCTTTAGCAACCAAGCACTTTACCCATTTGTACCACCCAGAGACTCGGCCCCACCCACAGACCTGCTGAATGGGAGTCAGCCTTTTAGTAAGGTCCCAGGGATCCGTGTGCACACTGAAGTCTGAAAACGCTGCCCTGTAGCCCCTCCGTCCATTACTCCTAACCAGTCTAGAACTTTCCCCCAAATGCAAATCACCACAGCAGCACAGGCAGCTGCTTGGGAAGGGAGAGGCCACTGGGCAGGGACTGGAGCCCGACCCCCAGCTGTTTCTGACTCCTTTTCCCCAATGTGAGTTCCAGTGTCTTGGCCCCTCCCTGCCTGGCTGGCTAAACCCACAGCCTGCCTCTTACCTGTGGAATTAGTTTGAAATTTCTGAATGATTTCTCACAGCTGGCAATAGAAACTGCAACGGCCAATAGAAACTGCTCATTGGTGCCCCACCTGCACCCCCAACCAACCAGCATCTAGGGCACCAGCCATACCTGCCATACTAATTCGCCTACCACGTTAAGGCCAGCCACATCCGGTTTTCCTTGGTGTCCCCTCCACTCATCTGAGACACTGTTGAAGTTCTGCAAAAAACCCTTTACTAGGAAACTAGAGAAAACAAAACAAATGCCTAGGCCAGAAAGGGAGGATAATGACAGAGCCCAAATGCCCACCTGCAGGGCAGAAGGGCCCCCCAGCACTCTGCCCCAGGTTCTTGCTCTCGCTGTATCTGGGGAATTCTCTGGTCCCGAGGAGAGGGCAGCAGTTCTGTTGTCTGCCCTCCCTTGGGCCAGAGAGAACAAAGGACTGAGAATAGGTGACTGGGTCACCCTCCAAACAGGAGGCAAGAACACTCACTCAGCAGGAGGAAGGGGCACTGCCCGGGTGCCCAGGTCCTCACCCTGGCTCTCCTCTATCCTGTCCTGTGACCATGAGCAGCTGTCCCTCTCGGGTGAGCTCAGCTCTCTTATCAGTGTAATTGCGAGAGTAATAATGATGACCACTGGTCTATCTCCTTCACAAGGTTGCTGGAAGGATCCCGTGAGCAGGGAGCTTCTGTTCTGAGAGCAGGACCCAGTCCACCCACCCCGGGGGAGATGGACAAAGCCAAGTGAATCCCAGACACCTGCACGCTCTTGCAGGGGAAGGACCACTCTCTCCCTGTGCCTGCAGGATTCTGACAGCTCGGATCCAAGGCCACAGGCCAAGCTGGTTGGGAAGGGGGAGCAGGAAGGACCACCCTCACAGCTGATTCCTCCTCTGCCTCAGGTGTCCTGAATCCAGGCTGGTAGGAGACCTGACAGAGAGGCCTCCTGTCCATGTGGTGGAGGTGTCAGGGCAGCCCCGGTCCCCAGCTGGGCCTTCTCCATCCGGGCTCTCAGGAGGACTCAATAGGACAGGGGGACTCCCAAAACCATCAAGTACCCCGCCAGATACACAAGCCCACGGTCTGTGCGGGTCCTGCACTTTACAGTTTACAAGGTGTTTTCTCACCCATCTAAGCTTCTCCCAGCCACTCTGTGAAGGTGGGGTCAGGTGACTGTCTCCGTTTACAGATGAGGAAACTGAGGCCCTGGGAGGCTAAGGGACCATCCTGACATCACTCAGCTGGTGAGAGATGCTGCTCATGTTCACTCATTTTCACGTTCTCTCCGTCATCTGTCCGCTCACCTGGTCAAGCCTGGGAAGACCCCCCATGTGCCAGGCTTTGTGCCCAGGGAGCTCAGTGTTCGTGGTAGAAGAAACAGAACATTCTGTGTCACCTCTGCCCTAAATTCAAATACTAGGCAGAAGGGGAGATCTTGGGTGGTGCAACGGTTAATGTGCTCAGCTGCTAACCAAAAGGTTGGAGGTTTGAGCCTACCCAGATGGTCCTCGGAAGAAAGGCCTGGTGATCTACTTCTGAAAAATCAGTCATTGCAAACCCAATGAGCACAATTCTGCTCTGACACACATGGGTCACCATGATTCAAAACTGACTCGATGACAACAACTGGCAACAACAACAAAAACAAAGGTAGGGAGGTTGGCCATATTTGGGGAAGGACATAGACGAAGGAGATGGGAAATCAGGGGGCAATTGGCCTGGGGAACCAAAAACAGGTGGCATGTTTGGGAGGATGAACAGGGTCAGCGAAGGATCGTCCGTGGTCCCAGTGAGAGCCCAGACTGAGAGATTTGGGTTGCTCTAGGCAGATGTACATGAAGAAATGCTTAGGAATCTGAGCTATCTCAGGAGACGGACAGATAGGAATGTCCTATTCCATTAAGATGGGGAGTGGTACCCTCAAGTCAGAAGGCCAAGAGGCCAAGGCGCTTTTGCCTTACTGAGGGAAAGGCTTAGATGATTGGGTGTCACCCTAGAGCCAGGTTCCAGTCAGTAGGTGGGCACAGCTTGTGTCGTGCTGGGAGATATAAGCAGGTGGAGAGAAGCAGGGATAGCAAGGTAGAGGAGAGGGAGACAGAGACAGTGGCAATAGAACTGTAGGTGGAGACGCAGTGCATCCAGAGTGACCTGAGCCTTGAACTGCCATCCCCACCATCCTGATCATGGCAGCTTTTGGCCGACTCCCAGCAATCCTGTCACTGCTGCTTGTTCTGCACTGGGAACATGGGGCAGGGAGCCCCACTCCTGACAAGGCCACCTGCATCATGGACCACCCATGTTCCAGCAACATCATGACCCAGGTCAAGAACCAACTGGAACAGCTCAACAGTAGTGCCAACGCCCTCTTTGTTGCCTATGTAAGTTATCCCCTCCCACCTCTGGGGACCCAGGAAGGAGGGTGTGGCCTGAGGTGGGAGAAGTGGGCAGAATCCCTACAGATATCAGTAGTGGCTGCACTGACCTGAGCTGGGGGTGCTGGCCAGGGTGGCGACCTTTTTGGAGATGGAAAGAAAAAAGAGGGGCTTGTTAAACCCCATCTAGCTTTCCCCACATCCTGCCCCAAGCCCAGACAGCAATAGCCTTCCCAACGGTTAGGTCAGGGTAGAGCTCTGGTGAGAATGTAAAAGGCCTGGCACTTCAGGTTTGGGGTTTCCTCCATCACAGTAGAGCTGAAGGCAGATGGAAATGCACAAAGGAGGGAAAAGTGGGGGAGATATTCAGAGAGGTGACGTTTGAGCGAGACGGTGGGCGGAGGGTGCCTGGGGGCAGAAAGATACCCAGGTGGGTGAAAGGGCAAGTGTGTGTGGCACACCTCTGAAGGTGAGGCACCCCAGTTTTCTTTCTTTCTCCACAAGATCACCATAATTAAAAATAAATCAAAACTAGTTGCCACCAGTCCATTCTAATTCATGGCAACCCCATGTGTGTCAGAGTTGAACTGTACTCCATAGGTTTTGCAATGGCTGATTTTTTGCAAGTAGATCACCAAAGCTTTCTTTTGAGGCACCTCTGGGTGGACTCAGACCTCCAATCTTTCAATTAGCAGCCGAGAGCGTTAACTGTTTCCACCACCCAGGGACTCCCAATACTAATAACAAGTAAAATAACAATGCTTGCATGGTAGAGGCCTTGATTCTTTACCAAGTGTGTTCACACCCAGATTTCCGTCTGCCTCTCATGACCATCTTGAGACGCCTACAGGGCATGGAGTTGGGTCTCCATGCCATAGGCAGGGAAACTGAGGCACAACAGCTTGCTGCAAGAGTCGGTGGCAGGGCTGAAACATGGATACCTGCTTCCTTGCTCACCCCCCACCCCCGCCCTCTGCTCCTCAGTACACGGCCCAGGGCGAGCCGTTCACCAAGTATGTGGACAGGCTGTGCCACAAAGACTTGATGAGCTTCCCACCCTTCCACGCAAACAGTACTGAGAAGGACAAGCTGGTGGAGCTGTACCGTGTCATGGCCTACTTTCACCTCTCCCTGGACGATGTCATGCAGTGACAGAAGACCCTCAACCCCAAAGATCAGAACCTCCACAGCAAGCTTAACTCCACGGCGGACACCGTTCGGGGGATCCTCAGCAATGTGCTCTGCCGCCTGTGCGACACCTACAACGTGAGACTGACCGACATGATCAACGGCCTCAACACCTCAGAGCAGTACGTCTTCCAGAAGAAGAGGCTGGGCTGTCAGCTCCTGTTTAAATACAAGCAGGTCATCGCCGAGCTGGCCCAGGCCTTCTAGGCACAGGATCTTGAAGTGTGCTGTGGATCAAGGGATCTTGGGAGCGGGATCTAGAGGTAGGGGGCTCTCACAGTGTGGCACAGGGTCATCACTAAGAGCAAGTGGGGCTGCTGGCAGAAACTGTGGGGCTCCCTGCCAGTTCATTCCACTGAGGGTGGGCCGGGAGGTAGCCAGACAAGGTCAAAACTTCCTCAGGCATGGCCTCGATACTGCACCAATTAGAATGTAGTGCCCCTTCCTGTGGAAAATGGTAGCCAAGCTTCAAGGTGTCAGGCTGGCGAGTGGAGTGTGACTGGACTTCTGCCCACACCTGATCCTCTGGCGTGGCTTTAGACCTTGAGCAGACAAGGGCAAGAAAGCAGTTAAGGGGCCCTGGAACGGTCCTTACCTAGCACCCTCCCCCTGAAGATGCTCCTGCACAGCAGGAAGCTCCTTCTTGGGTGTCCCAAACACCAGGGAGGACTTGAGGACCTGGCTGAGGAGAACTTAGGAAGCTGGAGCTGTGGGGGGTAGCGGGGAGGGAGCCACTGCTCCTCTCTGGAGAGGGGGGCATTACCCCACGCACCTTCACTCAGAACAGGAGTCTACGGGCCCCTGCTGCCCCAGCTCCCAAACTACCTCACCTGGTTCTGAGCTCTGAAGCAAGGAACCCAATCCTTTCCTTTGGGCTGAGGGCCAGGCAAGTCTAGAAACAGCCTCCAGTCTGGAATCTGGGGCAGCTGCTGAGAGGACCAATTTGGTCTTCTCAAACCCCGAGCAGGTGGCAGCGGTCCTAGCAGTTCAGCCAATTAGGTTATGATGATTTGCATTCACTTTGCCCCTTTCTCTCTCGTTCTGTGAGCACTTCATCCAGTCCCACTAGCTGGCAGGCAGGCGGGCAGCAAGCAAGCCCGGAGGCTGTGTCCAGGCCAGGAGTTACCTGTCTCCATGGCAAGACTAGGATGTGGAGACTCAGCTCAGAGATCATGGGTCACACTCACCTTTGTCCCAGATCTTGGCCTGCTACCCTTCCCATCTCTCTGCTCTGTGGACAGCTACAAGACAGCCAGTCTCATCGGAAAGCCAGAACTGGTGACTCCAGAGCCCTGGGCCTGCTGGTCTCCCATCATCTCAGCACCTTGAGGAAACATCTGTGCTGCTCACATCTGGGCAGCCTTCCTTCCCAAGCCACCCCCGGCCCCTCGACTGTCTCACTGCCCACCCCTACTTCCACGCCAGCCCCAGTTCTGTGCCTTGGTCCCTGTCCACAGTGCTCTTTCTAGAACTACCCTAGCATATTAGCATCCCCTGAACACAGCATCCTGAATTTTTGAGACTTTGTGTGAAAAAACTGTTCTTTTCTCATTTTCTTCTGCTGGCATTGACCCACTCCTGGCATCCTGGGTCATGTGCTTGGACCAGAGATGATTTTAAGGAGCCGGAGGTGGGGGGGCTCAGTAGAGGAGGAGGTAGAACAGTCATATATTAAAAAAAAATCTTTCTTTCTTGTCGCTCCTCCTGCCTCCTCCCCCTCATCTCCCGTGGTTTCCACTGGGGCAGTTCTCCCCTGACAGAGGCCGTCCATCCCTGCTTGGCTGGCCCTCTGCAATAGATACAGTGTGTGGGGCTGGGGCCCTGGAATTGAGAGAGGTAATAATTTCCTCTCAAAAGGCACAGGGGTTCTGATTTAATGGTCCTGTGTGGAGTCCAGGCTTTGTTGTTGTTGTTAGGTGCCATCAAGTCGATTCAATTTCACAGCAAGCCCAAGTGACAGAGTAGAACCGCTGCATAGGGTTTTCTTGATTGTAATCTTTTTTTTTTAATTGTACTTTAGCTGAAGTTTTACAGAACAAACACGTTTCTCATTAAACAGTTAGTACACATATTGTTTTATGACATTGGTTATAAACCCCATGACATGTCAACACACCCCTTCTCAACTTTGGGTTCCTTATTATCAGCATTTTGTCCCCTCCTGTCTTCTAGTCCTTGCCCCTGGGCTGGTGTGCCCCTTTAGTCTCATTTTGTTTTATGGGGCTATCTAATCTTTGGCTGAAGGGT
Organism: Dugong dugon; assembly: GCA_030035585.1. Lineage (NCBI taxonomy): Eukaryota > Metazoa > Chordata > Mammalia > Sirenia > Dugongidae > Dugong > Dugong dugon. The sequence continues at coordinate 23,377,676 of CM057476.1, read as the reverse complement.
GAACCTAAAAGGGTGTCCAGGGGCCATACTCTCAGGGTTTCTCCATTCTTTGTCAGGCCAGTAAGTCTGGTCTTTTTTGAGTTAGAATTTTGTTGTACGTTTCTCTCCAGCTCTGTCTGGGACCTTCTATTATGATCCCTGTCAGAGCAGTCCGTAGTGGTAGCTGGGCACCGTCTAGTTGTACTGGACTTGTGTGGTGGAGGCTGTGGTGGATGTGGTCCATTAGTCCTTTGGACTAATCTTTCCCTTGTATCTTTAGTTTTCTTCATTCTTCCTTGCTCCTGAAGGGGTGAGACCAGTGGAGTATCTTAGATGGCTGCTCACAGGCTTTTAACCCCAGATGCTGCTCACCAAAATAGAATGTAGGACATTTTCTACATAAACTATGTCATGCCAACTGAGCTAGGTGTTCCCTGAGACCATAGTCCCCACATGGGCTGTAAGCTTTATGGAAGCATACTGCCAGTTGTTTCTCCTGCGTAGCCGCTGGGTGAGTTCGAACCACCAACATTTTGTTTAGCGTTGAAGCGCTCAAACTTTGTACCATGTGGGCTGCTTGCCAAAGCTTTACTGTTTTTTGTTTGTTGTTCTCCAGGTTATTCTAGTGTGAAGCAAGTGTTGAAAGTCACTGAGTTAGGGGAATGTTGTTAGCTGCTGTCAAACTGGCCTCTGACTCATGGTGACCCCATGTGTTACAGAGAAGAATTGCTCCCTAGGATTTTCTTGGTTGTAATCTTTATGGAACCAAATCACCAGGCCTTTCTTCCAAGAAGCTGCTCGGTAGGTTCAAACTGCCAACCTTTGGGTTAGCAGCCCCCTGCAAATTACTTGTGCCACTCGGGCTCCTTTAAATGGTACAGCTGTTCTTAACTGAGCATCATTTCCAATCCCCCCATTGCCTTGACCCAGCCCTCATTCCCATGCACACTGCTAGCTCAGTGGAACCTACCACGTGGCATTGTCCTTAGATGTTCCCTGTCCTTTCTTTCCACTAGAAAGGACTTTGCCTTCTGTGAAAATATCCTGTTTCATGAATGTATCTAAGGGTATGTTTCATATTGACAGACAATTTTTATGTATTCAATGTCATATTGAAAATATTTATTTTTTATACCGAAGGAATACTTATTTTTTTTTAAGAAAAAAGAGAAATTAATAAAGAATCTTCTCTTGGCATGCTCTCTAGAGTATATTGATGTGGGAGATGGGCTGGAGGGTGGGACTGTCTCTACTTGAGTGCCCAGCCAAGTTGGACTCTGTCGGCAAAGGACAGGAGGGTGGGTAAAGGCCCCACAGGGCAAGGATGCTGGCGGGGGCTGGGGTGGGGTAGGTGGTGCTTGGGCACAGGCAGAAACAGCAAGGTAGCTGGTGTCCAGATCACTGAGTGCTGCCAATGAAAGGGACGGTTGCTCAGAAGTGGGGGTATTATGGAAACTTAAGAATAGGAGGAGGATATGGAATGTGTGGCTAATTGCCTCCATGAACAACTGCCTCCTTTGCCATGAGACCAGAAGAACTGGATGGTGCCTGGCCACCATTACCGAATATTTTGATCAAAGATTCCATACAAGAATCCTGATCAAAAGGGGAAAATGCAGAACAGAATTTCAAATTCTCATGGATGCGCGACATCCTAGAGCCACGAGGGTTGAATGAACCCCTGAAACTACTATCCTGAGATAACCTTTAAACCTTAATCCAAAAATATCCCATGAAGTCTTCTTAAAACCAAACAATAATTTAGCTTATAGTAAAACAGTTCTGCCTTGAGCATTATACTCTTTTCAGAACTATCTATATGGGATCAAATCTATACCAGCAACTCGAAAGATTAGATAAGATCCTTAGAGGGCAGTGAATTTATGTTAATGGGGGAGGAACAAATCAGAAAAGGAGAGTGAGAATGGTTGCACAACTCTAAGAATGTAATCAGTGTCACTAAATGGTACACGTAGAAACTGTTGGATTGGGTATATTTTGCTGTGTATATTCCCAACAACAACAACAAAATAAATAAAATCATTTTCAAAAAAGTGTGGGGATCCGGACTGAGCCCAGTACTGCTAGATGGTGCCCAGCTACCACCACTGACTGCTCTGACCAGGATCATAACAGAGGGTTCTGGACAGAGCTGGAGAAGGATGTAGAACATAATTCTAATTCACAAAAAAAAAAAAAAAAATAGACCAGATTTACTGGCCTAAAGAAGACTGGAGAAACCCTGAGAGTATGGCCCCCTGACACCCTTTTAGCTCAGTGGTGAAGTTATCTCCAAGGTTCACCATTCAGCCTGGGAATGGACAGCCCCATAAAACCAAATGGGACTAATGAGGTACAGAAGTCCAGTGACAAGGGCCAGAAGGCAGAAGGGGACAAGGAAGCCGGTAATACGGAACCCAAGGTTGAGTAAGGATATTGTTGATGTGTTGTGAGATTGTTAACCATTGTCATAGGGCAATATGTGTAGCAACTGTTAAATGAGAAACTATTTTGTTCTGTAAGCCTTCATCTTTAGTGAGAATAGCAGCACAACTGGAAGAGCGTAGTCAATGTCACTGAATTGTGCATGTAGAAATTTTTGAAATGGTGTATCTTTGGCTATGTGTATTTTCACCAAAAAAAATGTTCAGAAGTTAGAGGGTTGACATGTTGTGGGGTTGTTAACCAATGTCATAAACCAATACGTGTACTACTGTTTCATGAGAGACTATTTGTTCTGTAAGCCTTCACCTGAAGTACAATAAAAATATATATATATATTTAAAAAAAAGTGTGGGGAGGATTATTTGATGTCTTACACATAGTCAGCTCCGTCACCTCTAGCCACTCACTTAACTCTCATAGTAAGCCCGTGAGTCATCATCCGTATTTAATAGGGGAAAACTGAGACTCAGGGAGATGAGGTAACCTGCCCAGGGTCACACTGGCAGAGTGTTTAGGGTCAGCAAGGCTCACCTATTTAGCTCCAAATCTCACACTTTCCCCTACATGAAACCTCAGAGACTTAGAAGAAAACAGCTGTCGAGGCCTCTATTTTCAAGAATGGTCCATTGAGAGAAAAGTCTCTTCCATTGTTGTTGCTGGGAAAATTGGGTTTCCACATGTGAAAAATAAAACAGAATCCACGCCTCTCATCATACACAAAAACAAATGCAAAATGGTTTAAGGATCTAACTGCAAAAATTAAAACCAGGAAATTGTTAGAAGAAAATGCAGAGGCAATGCTGTCAGGCCTAGCTTTTAACAATGGATTGGCTAATATAATAACAAAAGCACAAACAGCAAAAGACAAAATAGATAAATGGCACCTCATAAAATTTAAAAACTTTGGTTCATTAAAAGACTACCAAAAAAGTGAAAAGACAAGCTACCAATGGAGAGATTATCTTCAGAAACCATATATCTAATAAGAATCTAATAACCAAAATATATATAAAACTTTGACAACAACAAAAAGACAAATAACCCAATCCTAAAATGCACAAAGGACTTGAATAGACATTTCAACAAAGAGGACATTCAAATCACCACCCAACACACAAAAAAATGCTCAATGTCGTTAGCCATCAGCGAGATGCAAATCAAAACTAAAATGAGATACCATTTCACTCCCACTAGGATGGCTAAGATAAAAAATAATAATAAAACAAATATTGGTCAGGATGTGGGGAAATTGGAACACTTATTCATTGCCGGTGGGACTGCAAAATGATACAGCCACTATGGAAAACAGTGTGGCAGTTCCTCAAAAAATTAAAAGCAGAACTACCATATAACCCAGAAATTCCACTCCTAGGTATATACCCAAAGACTTGAAAGCAGATACTCAGAGACTTATACACCAATGTTTACCGCAGCACTATTCACAATAGCCAAAAAGTGGAAACAACCTAAATGCCCACTGACAGATGAATGAATAAACAAAGTGTGCTACATACATACAATGGAATACTACTCAGAAAGAGAAATGAAGTCTTGATACATGCTACAATATGGGTGGAGCTTGAAGACACTATGCTGAGTGAAAGAAGTCAATCACAAAAGGACAAATATTGTATGACCTCATTTACGTAAAAAGACAAGAACAGGCAAATGCAGAGAGACCAAAGTTTATTAGTGGTTACCAGGGGTGTGAGGGAGGGGGAAAGTGAGTTTATTGCTTATGGAATACTGAGTTTTGGTTTACAGTGATGGAACAATGGCATTGATTACGGGTAGGGTTGCACAGACGATTATTGTCAGTGCTGTCAATAAGTCGTACACCCGTAAAAAGTTGAATTGGCACATGTTGTGTGATAGATATATTTACAACAATGACAATAAATAAATAAGAGTAGCTGCTGAGGCTGCTTATACACAACCAAACACCTCAAGGGATTTGGTTCCTTCTTTGGAAGTTTCTTGTTACTGTTAGATGTCCTCGAGTCAGTTCCGACTCATATCGATCTTATGTAGAATAGAACGAAACACTGCCGGGTCCAGCCCCATCCTCACGATCATTGCTATGTACGAGCCCATTGCTGAAGCCACTGTGTCAATCTATCTCGCTGAGGGTCTTTCTGTTTTTCACCGATCCTCTATTTTACCAAGCATGATGTCCTTCTCCGCTTTGGAGGTTCAGGGTCACTGTTTCATTGGACATGCCAGTTAATTGGCCTAATAACTTGTTTGGTGCTTCTGTTCTACCTCCTAGTTCATTTGTAGTACCTGGGGTCTTAAAAGTTTGCAAGTGGCCATCCAAGGTACAATACAGGTACATCCAAGGTACAATGCAGGAGAGTCAGGAATCGGAGGAGGAAATGGAATGTGTAACTAATTGCCTTCATGAACAACTATCTGCTTTGCCATGAGATGAGAACTGGATGGTGCCCAGCTACCATTACTAGATTCTAGAGACGTGTTCTGATCAAAAGGGGGAAAATGTAGAGCAAAATTTAAAATTCTCATGAACTCCAGAGAGCCATGGAGGCTGGATGAACCCCTGAAACAATAGTCCTGAGATAATCTTCAAAACTGAAACCAAAAATATCCCCTGAAGTCTTCTTAAAACCAAACAATAGTGTAGCTTAATTAGTAAAAAAAAAAAAAAAAAAGTCTGCCTTGAGCATTATGTTCTTTAAGAACTATCTACATGGGATCAAATTGATAACAGCAACTCGAAAGATTAGATAGGAACCTTAGGGAGCAGTGAGTTTATGTTAATGGGGAAGAACAACTCAGAAAGGAAGGGTGAGAATGGTTGCACAAGTCAAAGAACGTAATAAATGTCACCAAATTTACATATAGAAACTGTTCAATTGGTATATATTTTACTGTGTATATTCTCAACAACAACAAAATGAACTTAAAAAATTTTTAAAGCAGTGAAGTGTGAAATTTAAAAGTAATAAAATATCTATGTACAACATTCAAAAAAAAAAAAAAAAAGATCAGACTTACTGGTCTGACAGAGACTGGGGAAACCCTGAGTATGGCCCCCAGACACCCTTATAGCTCAGTAATGAAGTCACTCCTGAGGTTCATCCTTCAGCCAAAGATTAGACAGGCCCAAAAAACAAAACAAGCCTAAATGGGCACAACAGCCCAGGGGCAAGGATGAAAAGGCAGGAGGGCACAAGAAGGCTGGTAATGGGGAACCCAAGTTTGAGAAGGGGAGAGTGTTGACATGTCGTGGGGTTGGCAACCAGTGTCACAAAACAATATCTGTATTAATTGATTAATGAGAAACTTGTTTGCTCTGTAAACCTTCATCTAAAGTATAATTTTAAAAAAAGAAAGAAAAAGAGAGGATGAAAGCTGGAGAAGCACACGGAGAAACAACAGCCAGTCGAGGTCCACTAGAATGGAATCTATGACAATTTGATTCTGTAACGATTTGTGCGTTACTCTTTAATATATGTTTCCCACTAGACTGTATCAGGAAAGGCAGATCACGCGTCTATTTTGCTCACCACTAGATCCCCAGGGCTACGCAAAAGGTGGGTGCATAATAAAAACCAAACCCAGTGCCATGGAGTTGATCCAGACTGACAATGAGCTTATAGGACAGAGTAGAACTTCCCCATAGGATTTCCAAGGAGTGGCTGGTGGATTCCAACTGCTAACCAAAGGGTTAACCACGGCACCACCAGGGTGCGTAATAAGAGACCAATAAATATTTCTTGAATGAATTAATACATGATGCTTACAGTCAGCTTTGAGAAGATCAAGCTAAAGGGTGTCTAAATTTAAAGACCCCCACTCATCTGTCAGTTTGTCGTACTGTGGGTGCTTGCCAAAAAATTTGGAAGACCTGACCAACCGACTGGAAAAGATCCATATTTATGCCTATTCCAAAGAAAGGTGATCCAACAGAATGCAGAAATTATTCAACAATATCATTAACATCACATGCAAGTAAAATTTTGCTGAAGATCATTCAAAAGCTGTTGCAGCAGTACATTGACAGGGAACTGCCAGAAATTCAAGCCAGATTCAGAAGAGGACATGGAATGAGGGATATTATGTCAGATGGATCCTGGCTGAAATCAGAGACTACCAGAAAGATGTTTACTGTGTTTTACTGACTATGCAAAGGCATTCAACTGTGTGGATCATAACAAATTATAGATAACATTGCAAGAATAGGAATTCCATAACACTTAACTGTCCTCATGAGGAACCTGTACATAGACCAAGAGATATTCATTAGAGCAAAACAAGGGGATACTGCATGGTTTAAAGTCAGGAAGGGTGTGTGTCAGGGTTGTATCCTTTCACCATATTTATTCAGTCTGTATGTTGGGCGAATAGTCTGAGAAGCTGAACTATATGAGGAAGAATTAGGCATCAGGATTGGTGGAAGACTCATAAACAACCTGCGGTATGCAGATGACACAACCTTGCTTGCTGAAAGTGAAGAGGACTTAAAGCACTTACTGATGAAGAACAAAGACCAACCTCAACATAAAGAAAGCAAAAATCCTCACAAGTGGACCATTAATCAACAGCATGACTGAAGTTGTCAAGAAGTTCACTTTACTTGGATCCACAATCAACGCCCATGGAAGCAGCAGCCAAGAAATCAAACAACGCATTGCATTGGGCAAATCTGCTATAAACGACCTCTTGAAAGTGTTAAAAAGTAAAGATGTCACTTTGAGGACTAAGGTGCGTCAGATTCAAGCCATGGTATTTTCAATTGCCTCATATGCATGTGAAAGCTGGACAATGAATAAGAAAGACTGAAGAATTAACGCCTTTGAATTATGGTGTTGGCAAAGAATATTGAATATACCATGGAGTGCCAGAAGAACGAACAAATCTGTCTTGGAAGAAGTACAACCAGAACGCTCCTTGGAAGCAAGGATGTCGAGACTACCTCTCACATACTTTGGACATGTTACTAGGGGGGACCAGTCCCTGGAGGATGGACATCATGCTTGGTAAAGTAGAGGGTCAGCGAAAAAGAGGAAGACCCTCAATGAGATGGATTGGCACAGTGGCTGCAACAATGAGTTCAAACATAGCAACTATTGTGAGGATGGCACAGGAACTGGCAATATTTCGTTCTGTTGTTCATAGGGTCTCTATGAGTTGGAAACAACTTGATGGCACCTAACGACAACAAAATTGATTCTGTGGAATTTGTTCCTATGAAGTGAAAAGAAATAGAGTTAACTTCAAAGCATCTGCCAGTTTTCTGTATTGCCCAAGGCAGGTGCCACATTAGGCTTTTTTTTGTAGGAGTACACCTTAGAATTATCTATGCTAATTTATCTTATGGTGCTATTATTATTATTTGAATCTCCCTTTTCCCCTTTTGATTAAAAAGCACTACAGTCATTGACTAGATTTAACTTCCCAAAGTTACTCAGTTATTTGGAATAAGGCATTGAAGGCCATTTTAAAAACGCTAATATTTCCAAGAGTAACATACTTAAATAATCGAAATCTTTCCACATCCCAGGAGAAGTACTGGGTATTTGACTTTACATTCATTCACTTCTCCCTTTTTCCCTCCCTCCTTTCCTTTCTTCCTTTTCTTTAAACCATTTTATTGTGGTAAAAATATATATTAAAAAAAATTTGCCAATTCATGTACAATTTAGTGACACTGGTTACGTTCATGATGTGCAACCATCACCACTATGCATCTCCAATTTATTCCACCACCAATAACAGAAAATCAGTGCCCTCCCTCCCACCCCTGTAACCACTAATAAACTTAGGTCTCTATACACTGGCCTATTCATGTAAGTGGAATCATACAGTATTTTTCCTTTTATGACTGACTTTTTACACTCGGCATACTGTTTTCAAGGTTCATCCATGTTGTAGCATGTATCAGGAATTCATTTCTCTTTACGGCTGAATTATATTCCATTGTCCATATATACTGCATTCTGCTTATCCATTCAGCTGCTGATGGATGTTTAGGCTGTTTCCACCTGCGGGCTATTGTGAACAGAGCTGCAGTGAACACTGATGTACAAGTCACTCCTTTCTCAATTGCCCTTAGTGACTACTGTAAAAATACTTGCTGGCGTCTAACAACTGAAAGATTGAAAATGCCCAAACTCTTAGAGAATTAAGCTGCTCATAAATAACTACCAGACCTTGGGTTTACTGCCCTCTGTGACCCACAAAGTATTCTCTGGCTAAAGATTTTCCATAAGAGAATACATGATCACTGATTGCCCGCATTATTGACTACAAGCTATTTGAAACCCTTTACGCTACTTTCACAGATATTAAAACCTTAAGATTTTAACTTCCTGGTTTTTTGTTTGCTTTTTATGGTTTCCCTAAGGTAAGTGATATTACTAAGATCACCATGGTGGACGTCCAATATATACAAACATTTTGTGATACCTACACTTTCATTATTAACTTTCCTTTTTTTTTTTTATCATTGTACTTTAGATGAAGGTTTACAGAACTAGCTTCTCATTAAACAATTAGTACACATATTGTTTTGTGACATTGGTTAACAACCCCATGACATGTCAACACTCTCCCTTCTTGACCTTGGGATCCCAATCACCAGCTTTCCTGTCCCCTCTTGTCTTCTAGTCCTTGCCCCCGGGCTCGTGTTCCCCTTTATAGTCTCATCTTTGGCCGAAGGGTGAACCTCAGGAGTGACTTCAATACTGAGCTGAAAATGTGTCCAGGGGCCATACTCTCAGGGTTTCTCCAGTCTCTGTCAGGCCAGTAAGTCTGGTCTTTTTTTGTGAGTTAGAATTTTGTTCTACATTTTTCTCCAGCTCTGTCCAGGACCCTCTACTGTGATACCTGTCAGAGCAGTCAGTGGTGGTAGCCAGGGACCATCTAGTCGTGCTGGACTCAGTCTTGTGGAGGCTGCGGTAGTTGTGGTCCATTAGTCCTTTGGACTAATCTTTCCCTTGTGTCTTTCGTTTTCTTCATTCTCCCTTGCTCCCGACTGGGTGTGACCCGTGGAGTATCTTAGATGGCTGCTCACAAGCTTTTAAGACCCCAGACGCTACTCACCAAAGTAGAATGTAGAACATTGTCTTTATAAACTATGTTATGCCAATTGAGCTAAATGTTCCCCAAGACCATGCTCCTCACAGCCCTCAGCCCAGCATTTCAGTCCCTCAGCAGTTTGGATGTGTCTATGAAGCTTCCATGACCCTGCCTTGGACAAGTTGTGCTGGCTTCCCCAGTATTATGTACTGTCTTACCTTTCACCGAAGTTACCACTTATCTATTGTCTACTTAGTGTTTTTCCATCCCCACCCCCTGCACAACCATCAAAGATTCTTTTCATGAGTAAACCTTTTCATGAGTTTTTATAGTGGTCTCCTACAATATTTGTCCTACTGTAATTGACTTACTTCACTCAGCACAATGCCCTCCAGATTCATCCATGTTGTGAGATGCTTCACAGATAGATCACTGTTCTTTTTCTTTGTATAGTACTCCATTGTGTGTACCATAGTTTGGTTATCCATTCATCTGTTGATGGGCACCTAGGTTGTTTCCATCTTTTTGCTATTGTGAACAATGCTGCAATGAACATGGGTGTACATATGTCTTTTTGTGTGACAGCTAGAGAAATAAGACCTCACTAGGGATTTTAAAGTGGCTCCCCACCAAAACCACCCAACATTTTTACTCAAGCTGCTGTTACATTCCAGCACATGGGTGAGCAGTAGGTTTTTAGGTCCTTTGTGAGAACTTTACATTTCAACTTGTGAGACTTAAGAAATATCTTGGAGTTGCCATCCATTCACTTATCCCACAAATATACCCTTAGGGTCCCAGTGGAGATGCAGGGTTGAAAGATGAGCAAGGTAGGGCCTTCCTTCCCCCACTGATGTCACCTGGAGACGGGGTGAGAAAGCCAAGTTAAAGTGATCTTGGTCAAGATGTGGCGGAAGCCTGGGAAGTCGTGGTGGCACCCTGGTGGGGACCAACATACAGACCCACAAACACCAGGGAACAGGTGTGGGCTGAGCTGTGGGTGGCCCAGCGTGAACAACAGATAATGAAAGCTTGGCTCCACCTGAGGGCAGAACCCAGCTTAGTGAATGACTACTGGCCGTGGCTACTGGAAAGGAGGGTCCAGGCCACAGAAAACTGGACTTCCAGGGAACCCTCCAGTAGGGGCAGAGGGATCAGGCGGGAGAGGCATTCCTAACCCAAGAGGCCTCTCTTCAGGCTGAAACCTGGAGGGCAGGTACAAGAACCACTCCCCTCTGCTGAGCAGCACTAAACGCTTGGCACTGTGCTGAGAGGTGGTACTTCATCCTCACAACCACCAGCGAGGAAGGTTCCACTGGTATCCCCATTTACAGATGAGGACACTGAGGCTTCGGGGGTCAAGCAATTTGCTCAGGGTCATGCAGCCGTTCAGCAGTAGAACAAGGACCCACATGGGTCAGTCTGATGCCAAAGCTGTAACTCTGACCACCGTGTTACTCTTGGAGTACTTCTGTTGAAATGTGTTGAGTAAGTAACACCTGTTACCACTTCCAGCAGGGGAGTCCCATTACATAGAGGCTATAACTCACTCCATAGTTAGCAGGTGTCAGAGTTGCCAAGAAAGACATGACTCAGACACAAGCTGGATGGAACGATGCTTTACTTACGTAGAGAAGAGACAGAGCAATATCAACTTCAATCGTGGCCGGTGGCTCCCCAGGGCCTGCAGCCTAAGCAGGGCGATGGTCTGTATGCACCCTTCTTGTACTGCAGGAGGACCCCACTCCTTCCCCACCAGAAACACAGTAGTGGGGTTGGCCAGGTGTCCCATAAACACACACACTTAGCTTAAAGCAGTTCCTGGGTATGTTGACATGTGCTCAGGGCGAAAAGGGGAGGGTTGTACTGACAGACCACTGTCTACTACAGAACGTGTTTGGGGTCGAGATGCTCCAGAATCAGCCCACACTCATATCCCATCCAAGAAACCAGGCTGACACATCTGATCCTAAGCACAAAGTTCATTTATGGGTTACAGGAAAGGCATCAGGCTGCACTCAGACTGCCCTCTTCCGTAAAATGAATGAATGACCCACAAGGGTGCCACTGCCAGCCTGAATGTACTTTGTGTCTGAAGTTAACTCTCCTGAAAAGAAAAAGCCTGGAGGCAGACAGACCCAGTCTGAAGACCTGAGTGGGTGGCCGAAGAAATGTGTGAGCAAGGACAAGTCCTTTAAACCCTCTGAGCCTCGGTTTCCTCATCTGTAAAAAGGAAAGGCATCCCCTCGGAGGCCTACTGGAATCAAATAGGACAATGAATGTAAAATTGTGATTAGTCCAGTGCCTGACCTAAACAGATGCTAAATGGATGGTAACGCCTGTTCTCACCGGCGAGGGCTCTGAACACCTGGGAAAGAAGAGTCGGAGGACACAGACAGAGTAATTCCTCCGGGAGTCAGGCAGCTCTGCTCTTTCCCATCGATAGGTTTTTTCCTAGCCTTGTTTCCCCAGAGCAATCAGCAGGAACACTCTTAAAAGGAAAAGGTCCTTTTTGACTTATTTGTAGAGAAAACCGTTAGGAGAGGGTAAGTGGGGGAGAAAATAAGGGAGAGACTACAAGATACCAAGAAATCAAGGATATGGATGGCAGCTTTTAAAAGACAAGGAAGAGGGGGCTGAGTCCCAGGTGTGGGGAGGTGTTCAGTGAGGGGCTACAGTCTGGGATATGCCCCGGGGTCCAACCTGCAAGACGGTCCATGGTCACCTCCAAATGAGGAGGACTCTTCAAGGTCCTCCCAAATCGGGCCCCTCCCCCAATCTGCCCACCCTAGGCACAAACAGCTCAGTTCAGTAGAACAAAGGGACCAGTTCAGTAGCCTAAAGGGACCAGATTGTCATGGGCTTTTTTTTTAAAAACCTTTTTCTCTAAGGCCAAGAGGGTTCTTCTGTTTAGATGGGCTCCCGGGAAAGGAGAAGATCTCTTTGGAAGATGACCGGCTCCAACACACCCTGCTATGAAGCAGAGCCTCCAGCCAGGGCTCACAAACCCTCTTTGCAACCTAGTCCTGGCTTCAGGAGATGAGCTTTTGTGCTGAGTCAGTCTGGCTGCCTTCCAGCCAAGCACAGACTCAGAAGCTGCAATGCAGGCCCATTAAAGGCTATTTTTAGGTCCCATTTCAATCTTATTCAGCACAGGCAGTGAGATGCAAGGCCTGAAGGTGGCCAGACCAAGGTGTGACAGCAGGGACAAAGTCCCAGGCAAACAGGTCAGGGAAAAGGCAAGGAGATCTCACTATGTGGAGAGAGAAGCCCCCAGAGACTCTGCTGCTGCCCAAGGTACAGAAAACACAAGGAGGGGGCGATGCAGGCAGAGAATCTGGCTCTGCCATTATCTGAGGAGTCACCGAGAAAAATGAGCAGAGAGGCAAGACAGTGCCTTCCAGAGAGACTAGGACAAGCTGCACCTGGGGAGCTTCTTAAAAATACATCCTTCGCCCATCCCAGGTCAACTGAGAATTTTGGAGTGGGGCTTGGAAATCTGTTTCTGATCAGCTCCCAAGGTGGGTGACTCTCCCACTCGGTGAAGTCTAAGAACCTCTGGGCTGGAGTGTATCTCCCTCCGGAATTCAAAAGGATGATGCAGTTGGAGGGGAAGGAGAGACGCAGGTAGTGGTGTCATCTAACAGTGACTCGAGGGGTCCTGGCAGGGCCAAGAGTCTCCCTTGTTACCAGGAAGTTTTTATACCAGAAGTCCATGCTATCCTAGGATAATCAGCACCAGAAAAGTTCATCTGAAGTGAATACTCTTACAGTGGAGACCAAAGCTTCACAGTATATTGTGGGTAAAAAAATAATTTGGGGATATCCTGAAAAATAAAAATTTATTTCATCTTGTATTGAAGAGCTTTAAATTATAATTGCAACTATGTAAATAACTCTTAAATCTTTTTACATCTTTATTCTTAAGATGGGAGCCGTGATGGTGCAGTGGTTAAGAGCTCGGCTACTAACCAAAAAGAAGGCAGTTTGAATTCACCAACTGCTCCCTGGAAACCCTATGGGGCAGTTCTACTCTGTCCTATAGGGTTGCTATGAATTGGAATTGACTCTACGGCCATGGGTTTGGGTTTTTGGTATTCTTAAGATGAGGAGTCCCTGGGTGGCACAAATGGTTAAGCACTTGACCTAGAAGGGCTGGTGGTTCAAACCCACCCAGAGGCAACTCAGTAGTAGAAAGCCTGGCAATCTTTCTCTGAAAGGTCACAGCCATTGAAAACTCTATGGAGCAAGTTCTACTCTGTCACATGGGGTCACCGTGAGTCGGAATCACCTCAATAGCAACAACAACGTTCTTAAGGTATGTTATTTTCCTATCTTAATTCTTGAAATGAACAAAGAATTGAGTACTAATTTTTGGGAGAGTGGGAAGGACGGAGTGTAACTTTTCTGACAAAATTGCCCAAGACCACTCTATGGCATCCTTCATTTTGTTTGACTTTTGCAGGAGGATCATCAAGGAGATAACTGTGTAAAGATTTTAGATCTTTCCTATTCTCCCTAGGGCTTAAGTGACTGATAAGTAAGGAGGGAAGGCTGATCAAGGATTAATTTAATATGTGGGAAGTTCACAAGTGACTTATTTTCGTGCTAGGCTGACTTTGGCTTTGCCTGCAACCTTTTAACAGCAGGGACTAGGGTACTAAATACCGAGGTAATGAGGTCCCCAAAGCAGAAACAAATATGGTGTGTGGACAAGAGGACAGCACCTCGCTGCACAGTCATTGTTTGTGCCTCGGCTTTCCCAGCCACCTAGAGAAAGCTCGTCCACAGGTGCCTGTTCACACTGTGCTCTGGCTCCCACCTGCCCTTCTAGAGGGCAGAGCTGCCCCTCTCACCAAGGAGCCACAAGACAAAAGCCACTTAGTAAGGTGACACTTTAATAGGCTGGAAGCACAAAACCTATCTTTGGACACTATCAAGAGCCACACGTGGACCAGAGCAGAGTAGAGTGGCAGGCGCCAGGGTGGGGCCTTGGGGGAACCGTGGCCTACCAAGCGGGGGTCAGCGATGGCTGAAGAATCCTTGAGGATGGTTATATTTAAATGGCTTCATCCTACTGGGACCCCTAGAGAAACAGGAGAAGGGAAAGCAGTTAACAGCAGGCCCTCTTGACTGATAACTCACGATTCATCCACACGAGGGAATGTTATATAGTTATTTAAATTAAAAAAAAAAGTAGAGTTACATGACAGAAAATTGTAAAAAAAAAAAAAAGGCTGCAGAACAACATGTCAGGTGTGATACCATTTCTGTAATAACGTATTCCTATGCTTGTAAATGCATTAACACATATCTGGAAGGGCCATTGCAACAGTGGGCAGTTCTGGGGACAGGGCATGGACACCCTCACTTTTTGCACTATTTACTGCTGTTTAAATGTTTAACAACAAACATATTTTTTGTAATAAAAAAAAATAAAGAACATTTTAGAACCCCACCCCCAACCCCCGTCTAAGGAGACTGTCATGCCGGCAGAGTCTAGAAGTGAAAAGAATCTGCCCTAAGTTGCCTACCAGGAGCTGTGTGCTGGGTCCTTCCTACCTCTTAGGGACTAGCTGTATCATCTTCCAGATCTTACAAATGAAGGAACAGGCTCAGGGAGGTCAACTGTCTGTCCAACATTATGCAGCCAGGAAGTGGCAGAGCCAAAATCCAAAAACGGGTCTGATGCCAAAGCCTGTCAGCCACAGACGGGCCAACAGCCATGGTCGAGGGGGCAGGGTAAGACCTGTGTTCAAAGCCTCCCCGCTGTGAAGATGCGGTTGTAATCCTGAGCCCCCAAGCAGAAATCCACAGAGGGCCTTCTTCCCACAACTCCACGATGAATCCATTTCCAGCTAAAAAGGCCCTTTCCCCCCACTTTTGTCTGCCTGTGATGGCTAACAGGCTGACAATCCATAACCAGAGGCAACATCCTGAGTCTTGGGGGGGGAGGGGTGGGGAGGGAGAGAGAGAGAGTGTGTGTGTGTGTGTGTGTGTGTGTATGTATACTGTATGCGTGTATGTGTACATAGTTATGAGCATATATGTTTATGTGTATGTATGCGTGTTTTTAAGTGTACATGGTATGAGTAATATTTGTGCGTTTATGTGTGTGTGTATATATGTATATGGTATGAGTGTATATGTACGTATGCGTCTTTAAATGTATATGGTATGAGTATGTGTGTGTGTTTATGTGTGCATGTGTGTGTATAAGGTCTGTGTGTGTGTGTGTGATGGGGAGTGTAAAGAGGGGAGAACAGAAGTTATTATTCTAGCACCAGTGGTTGAGGGCTTACTCTGCCAGCACTGTATTTGGCACTTCACATGTTCAATCTCATTTAATTTCATCCTCCCAGCAACACTTGAGGCAGATGCTGCTTTACAGATGAGGAAGCTGAAGCTCAGAGGCTCTAAGTGAATAGATCCTAAATGCACACGCAGGATATGGAGAAGCTGGAATTTGAACCCAGGTCTTTCTAGCCCCAAAGCTCGTGATTATAACCAGGGTGTCTGTCATGGATTGAATTATGTCCCCCCAGAAATGTGTGTGTATCAATTTGGCTGGGCCACAATTCCCACCATCTACGTGTAGTATTTCTTACAGCAGCACTAGATGACTAAGACAGTGTCATATGCCTCCTAACACCACGAGGGCACACAGTCATCTGGGCAAGCTCAGTCCTGCTACAGATGGAGAGACCAGAGGCCGGAGGTGCCCAAACAGGGGCAAAGTCAGGCTAGCCACGCTGTACTCCAGCCCCTTGGAGTCACCCCAGTCACCAGCTGGACTCCAGGCCAAGAGCCTCACATCTCATACCACGGAGATAACTGGCTCTGAGTCACTGAAAGAACACCTTTAGCTGGGCAACATACAAAGTACCTCAGGAAGCGGATCCTTCGGCAACCATGAGAGCCAAGAGTTCTCACCTGGAAATGTGCTATAGCAGGCTGAGAGGGTGGAAAGAGCTGAGGTCTCACCCATACCCACTACAGAGAGGAAGTGCTAGAAGGGACCAGCACCCAGGCACAGCTCCACCTCTTAGCAGCCACATGGGGCCAGAGCTGGTTATTATCTGACAACACTATGAACCAGGCCAGGTGGAGGTGCCAGACGGAGGTGGGAGGATGCTGGGACAAAATCCAGGAGCCGGGAACAAGGTTAGGGGAAGATAAGGCACCTTTTAGACTGACACGGAACAAGAGATGCCCTGATTAGAGACAGATTGTAGCCCTTCCCCCTCCATAAACACTGCTCCTTCCAACCCCTCACCCAGAAGAGAACGGAGTCTGAGCAACGGACTCCTCTGAGTTTCTGAAACTGACTCTTTAAGAGCGAGACTAAGAGATAGGAGCTAAAAGGGAAAGAAAGGACCCAAGAGCAAAAAGAAAGGAAACTTGCTAGAATGCTATAAGCCCTGATGCTACACATACCAAATAGTTAGGACTTGCTGGTACTTTCTGAACATCTGTCTCGTACCAGGAAGCACCCCCAGAAGCTTCAGACGAATTCTAATTCCTTGTGAGCTAGAAAGTATTACTTTGACTTCAGCTTTGAGGAAACTAGCATGTAGCTGAGATGAAGTGGCTCTCCAAGGTCACAGGGCCGGTAAGCAACAAAAACAGAGATCTGTTCTCGGCACCTGGCTCCCTTCGGAGCTGCCTCCTTCTCTAACTCCCCACTCAATGCCTGCAGCTGCAATTCTCCCTAGGAAGGCCACAGCTGACTCCCCGGGGGCTGGTGGGGATGCGCATAGCGTAAAAAAGCATATTTGGATAATAAAAAGCAAGCAAAACCCTACTGTTTTCCACAGAAACTACAGAAAGTAAGGTTTGGCCACCTCTTCTTGGTTCATGGTCCAGTGCTGCTCACTTGCACCTTCAAGGGGTGGAGACCAGAAACACTGCCCTGAGCACGGCCTGTTCTTGAAGAACAGCTGATCCAGGTGGGGAGAAGGTGGGCTGCAGGGGAAGTTTCAGGAAGGAGGGAACAAGCTCTCCTCAGGAAATCTGGCGGCAGGATTTTAATTTCTACTGTGAACAGACAAGTGCATGTGGAAACATGAGCGTATGGGGGAGTGGCTCACCTCTGACAGAGTGCATGCCTCTATACTGAGCCCTGATCTCTGCCCCCAAGTCCCATGAGAGCCCGGCCCCTCACCTGAAAAGCCGCAGACACATCTTCTCCTGGGGAAACTCCTTGGGCCCCTCCACACTGTCATCGTGGCTCTCAGTCTCCAGGTAGACGTCCAGCAGCACGCACAGGCGCTGCAGCTGATTGGTCAAGAGCTGGTGGCCGGGCCGGGCACCGCACAGCTCCTTATAGCACACGTTGACCTCGCTCTCCATGGCCTGTGTGGGTGGGAAAGCCAGCATCTCAGCACTGTCCTCCAATGGGTGCTGACCACACTGGCCAGGCTTCATCCCCAGGGGCTGAGGCCTCCACAGACATGGGTCTGCTGCCCCCACAGGAGCTGGCCACACTAGATCAAGCCGGACAGGTTGGCAGAAGACAACAGGATTTTCCTGATTCTGGCTGGTAACTTTCTCTGCTTCTCATGTCAAGATGGAGGTATAGACAAGGAATCTCAAGATCCGAGTCAGATGGTGCTAGGGTTAAAAATGTGCTTCATGGCTCTCACTACCAAATCAAATCAACAAGCATAATGATAATTAACAGCTGCAACGATCTCACACATCATCTCATTCCTGTGCTTCTATAATACTTTTGAGTTTATTCACATTTTCAAAGAAACTCAAGACAATAATCTTTTATCTCTATTTTAGAAATGGGGAAACCTGTGGACCCTAAGCTAGTTAAGTGGGTGAGATGGGTCTAGGTTCTTCCCACTACTACACCATGATGCCTCCAGAAAATTCTACAAATCCCACAAGACCCTCCGTCCCGGGAATTAAACCAGTGCCCAAGCCCTCAGTTTCGGCAGGTTCTGCCACAGCCCCTGTCCCTGAGTAGGCCCTCCTGCTCTTCCCGCCACCCCCAGCCAGGCCTTACCCGAATGTTGTCATCGTTGTTGTTGGTCTTCTCCCCCTTCCAGTTCAGACAGAGCTGGAAAACAGGTGGGATGGAGGAGTAGCCAGGGTTCAGCACCACAGCAGCCTGGAGCTTGGCTGGGAAGGGAGGCGAGTGGAGGAGAACTCAGTTCTGAGACCCAGCCTGCCAGCCATGCACCCTCCCCACTGGACCCTGAAGCTTACTCAAATGCCTCATATTAACCTGAGTGCTGCAGAGCACATTCTGGTGCTGACTGACATTTACTTTTGTTCTAGAAACCCTGACATGGAAGTGCCAGGTTGCAGCATGTGTGGTCCTGTGACTCTGGTCCCTCCAAGGACCTTGGGCTAGTTACTATGCCAGCACCCCAGGGTCCGGTCCACCTGGGCTTGCCCAAGATTTCTATTTAGACTTTGACAGAGGTTGGTTTTAAATGGCATTTTCTTATTTGCTAGAAAAAGTTAAGGATTTTTCCATGTGAAAGTTTACTAATCTGACTTTTCTCTTCAACAGTGTTGTACACTGACTGTTACATCAGTCAAATATATTTATCCTATTCTGTTCCTTCTATTTTTATATATTTTGTTCTATGAATTTTTTTCTTTTAATAGCCAACATTTATTGAGGACTTACTGCGTTCCCTGCACTGAGCTAAGTCCTTCATTCCCGTTTTATTTCCTCCTATGACAATGATCCTGAGATGGGTACCATTATTATCACCCTATTTTACACATTAAAGAAAACTGATGTTGCCTCAAACAGCTGTAAGCAGCAGTGTTGAGTTTAACCAGACCTGCCTGATGTCAAAGCTTATGTTCATAACTGTTACACTAAGTATTTGTGTTTATCTGTCCAACATGTATTCATGTCTTCTTTGGTGACAGACTTCACCTTTTGCAACAGAATGGCATTCATCTCCTTTCCTCCAACGGGCTAAGTCTCTCGTTCCTCTTTAGTTATTCATGAAGACAAAAAAAGTTTAAGTCTTGGACCCATCAGTCATTCAAGTAACATAGGACAGGAGAGTGCAGGTTAAGATAAAGATAATTCTTCGCTGAAGGTCACAACATTTATTGAGAAATGATTCCTTTCTCTACCGTTGGGTTGTTTCTGTCATAACAGTCTGCACATATTTCTGAATTTCTCTCTTTTCACCATTGTTTTTTGTTTGTTTGTTTTTAATCTACACCATATATAGTTTTCAAACTGAGTCTTTGAAAAATGATTGAATAACTACATATATTTCAGATTGCTGTCCATTTATTCACCTAAATTTCATTCTTAGTTTTTTAAATTCTCTCATGCATCTCATGAAAATTTACATTAATATCACGTTTGTTCTACGTATTACTCTAGAATACTTATCATCCTTCCAAGCCTTCATCAGCTCAACCAGGAAGCAGAAGTCACTGCTCAATGAGTTCCTGCCCTTGGGGCTTGGACATTTCTTGGACTGAATATTTTGTGCCCTTTCGAAACAGTGCTCTAGTAAAAAGACCAGACTTAATGGTCTGACTGAGACTGGAGGAACCCCAGAAAGCATGGCCCCGTCAACCCAGAACTAAAACAATTCCGGAGGCCAACTCTTCAGACAAAGATTGGACTGGACTGTGGGACATAAAATGATACTCGTGAAGAGTGTGCCTCTTAGCTCAAGTAGATACAAGAGACTGAACAGGCAGCTTCTGTCCAGAGGTGAGATGGGAAGGCAGAGAGGGTTAGGAGCTGGTTGAATGGACATGGGGAATCAGGCGTGGAAAGGAGGAGTGTGCTGTCACAGTATAGGGAGAGACATTAGAGTCACGTAACAACATATGTATAAATTTTTGTATGAGAGACTAACTTGAATTGTAAACTTTCACTTAAACTACAACAATAAACAAAAAAAAATTTTAAAATAAATAAATAAAGATACCACTTGATCAAGTGGAACAAAAACAGTGCTCCACATTCTTAGGGATGAAGCCAAAGTGTTTTTAAAAAGGGGGTGAAGATGGGAAGTGAATGCACAAATGCCACATGGTGATCACCTATCATGAGGGAGGGAATGAAATGGATCAAAGGGTTTCAACTGAATCTGAAATCTTTCATTTCTTCACAATATTTAAAAAAAAAAAAAAAAAAAGACATGAGGAAGAGAAAAAAGTGGGGTAGAGAGACAGAGTTCTAATACCAGAGTCCAACCTTGCCCTCCCTTCTCACCCTGTACTAGCACTACAGACAACTTCCTTGGCTGTGCATCTCCAGCACCAAGCCTCGGGGTCAGATCTGTGGGCACTGCCAGGCCCTGCCGAGCACGACAGTCCATGGCAGCAATCTGCAAAGCTCCAGGAGGAAAGCCTAGCAGAGTCAGACACCAGAGAGCTGTGAGGAATCAGAGCTTCCAATGCCTGTGAAGTGCAGACAGAAACTCTGGAGAAGAGAGAGGGAGGGAGGCCCTGTGACCTTGCACTTTACAGGGAATCACAACCACTAGGAGTGGAGAGGCAGAACAGGATGTCTGATCCTCGACTGTGGTAAGGCGGAGGGGCTGGGAGCTCAGGCTCAGAGGTCCTATCTGGCTTTGAACCCACCATTTACTTAGCTTTGTGACTAAGCCTGAATTTCCTCACCTATAAAATGGGAATGATCTTACCACTCCTAGGACTGTGGGAGGGTTAAATTAGATATAACTTTCATGTGCCTGTGTCAAAGTGTACCTCCTCGCTGAACAGTGGCTATCACAACCACTACTATCTGCTAAGTGCCCACCACAAGATTACAGGATTTTTCATTTGGGTTGGACAACCCCTCGAAGTTTTTATTTTTAGTGGCTCCCCTTGCCTGGAACCACTGTGATCAGCAGAGTAATTACCTGTACCCCTTTCGATGAGTGCCATGTAGTAGAGATTGGTGTCCTCAGCTAGTCCCGCCTCCACAATGTCTTTGGTGAAATGCAGCTCCTAGAACAGTCAGCATGGAGATGGAGTAAATTGCTGGCTCCTCTGGTCAAATGCTCTGCCCATCAGGTGAAGGGGCAGGAGCTGAAGGGTGACATGGGTCTGCAGTCCCCAGGAAAGCAAGGCTGACCTGTCACTCCTCCACCTACCATATAATCCTCATAAGCAATCGTCACCCACTTCACCAGGCGAGAGACCACCTTTGCAGGGAAGAGGTACTGGCAATCACTGGTAACTGGCACAATGCCATGTTCTAAAAGAGAACAAGACAGTTGCTGTCTGTCACAAGTAGAAATGCAGGTCCCACAGCTGGGTACTAAGCATCCTCCTGGGGTGCTCTGGAGAGCTCAGATGGCCCTGCCAGCTGTTCCGATACACCAAGCACACAGTAGGTGCACAAGTCACCATGTGCTAGCAATGTAGACACACCAACCTGAATGCTGGTGTTGTGCCCGGGCATATAGCACTGGCCGAAGGTCAGGGTTGGGTGCCTACATTCCCGGCTTCATCCTTAATGCAAATGTTGGCCAGCGAAACAAAAACCCCTGCAGCCAGAGCCAGTGATGATGCCTTCGCAGCAGTGACTGTTAATTAGATCAAATAGCCTAGAGGCCTGTGTTTTCCAAGTTGACCTTGACGGAGTACACCACTAAAGTGCTCTATGCCAGTTCCTCTGCCGGGAAGGAGAGCTGGAGAGCTGCTCCAGGGGACACTCCTGCTGGCATTTCAGTAAGCAAATATGCTGACACAGAAAACACTGTCCAGGAAGACAATCATCCAACCCTGGGACAAGACAAACTCAGCAATGCTGACGGGGAGCAGGGCCCAGCAGACAAGCAACGGTGCCCCAAGAGATCAGTGTCCGCGTGGAGCACTATAAGAGCTGGAGCAGGGGTGGGGTCTCTATGCAGGTCCTGGAAATGCAATGCCTTTCTTAACAGGGACTCTTAGATCAGAGAGATGCTAACTCCAATCACCCTGCAAGTGCCTTGTACATGGTAGAAAGCAAACAAACAAACCAGCTGCTGCCAAGTCGATTCTGACTCATGGCAACCCCATGTGTTACAGAGTAGAAATGCTCCACAGGGTTTTCAAGGCTGTGACCTTTTGGAAGCAGATCTTCCAAGGTACCTCTGGGTAGGTCTGAAACACCAACTTTCCACTTAGCAGCTAACCATTTGCACCACCCAGGGACTCCTTGTACATGATAAGCACTTGAAATTTACTACATGAACAAACTCAAAAAAGTCCCTATATGGCCACCGCCTAAGTCAGCAGCTCATCAGAATCACCTTGGTGCCAGGGCTTACCTAAGAAAATATTCATTCTGTGGGCCTTGAGGGTGGGGCTGGGAGAGTGGTGTAAGCTCTGGGAGGCAGGGGCTCTGCTAGTTGTTCACAGCTCTTCCCCAACACTGTGCTCAGTGCGTGGCTGGTATCAGGCTCGCATTAAAGACCCACGGGATACACACACCAAACCTGGGATGCACTGACCTAGTTGCTCCTGACTGATCCGCTAGTGTGGGCCACCCAGAAAGCTTTGGTGTCCTCTCTGAGGGAGGCGACAGTCCTGATGGCCCTGAGGGGTGATCGGACCTCTGCCTGGAAGGAACTGCAATCATCTCCAGGGGCCCTCCCCAACACCTCTGCTCTGTAAGAGCCAGGAATCCTGCCCTCTTTGATTTGTTGTCAGGATTCAAGAGTAGTGAGTGAAAGATTATGTCATTCTTCTCCCTGTCCAAGTGGCTCTCAAGCCACGGCCCCAGCCTCCGCTTACCCAGGGACGCAAACTGCTTATGGAGGGCCAGGCGAGACTGCACCCTGGTCTTCAGCAGTTTCATGGTGGTCTCCATGTGGCTGGCACTCAGCGAGTGGTCCGCGATCACCGTGTGCTGTGAATGACAGCGAACAGCACACATTGTTGGGTGCTCTCCTCCCTTCCTCCAGGCACTGCCACTCTCCTAGGACCGTCCACCTGTGGCAGCCTGGACCACACACACCTTGAGTGGGGGCCTATGGGAATGGCAGAGCTGACCTGCTGTGACAGGCAGCGCCAGACTCCCAGAAGGAGCATACAGCTGCTGTGTTAATAAGAGGCTGTAGCTAGCTCCTAAGAAAAGGAAGGGTTCTGCTTACTCGTCATTTTTGGCATCCTTGTGCATAAGACTGTTGGGCAGCAGAGCCTGGAGCCAAGCTGCCCAGGGCAAGGACCCAATTTACTTTGATTTAGAGGGCTACCAGGCTCAGGAAGAAGGCAAAAGCTACCTAAATATCTGTAGGCCTCAAATGTTTTAGAGATGAGGTCTCCTGTGCCTCAAATTCTCTTGAGCTGATGGAGGACTGATCATAGCCCCAGAGTTCTGCTGGGTCAAAGCCCCAGAAGGCCATCAGAGGCCTCTCTGGAGTCCACAGCAGGGGAGGAAGAAGAGCTCCTCAGCCAAGGAGACCAGGTCAGTATACGTACCTGTGGTTGCTCTTTGGGGAAGTGGAGGCCACCCAGCTTCTGAACCCACAGGTAGGGGTGACCCAGGTCAAGTACATAGTCTCTCAAAGTCAGGATGCTGCAGAAAGGAACAAAGGATAAAACGACTTTATAAATCATGTCTGCTGTGGTACCAGGAGATAGCTCTTCTCCCAGCCTCCATCTTCCACAAACAAGCCGGTCCGCAGGTTCAGTCAGCTCACAGCCCAGGCTGCCATTAACGCCTCTTCACTCCGTCAGTTCCCTCCTGTGAATTCCATCCCTCCCACGGTCACTTATCCCTTTTTCCCCTTGCAGCCTTTAACTCATATGGAAATCTCAAATAAAAAGGCAGGGCCTGATCTCTTCACTAGTATACCAGTTTTTTAAGTATTAATTTTTTTAATTCTTAGAGAATTAAAATGTTGAACATTTTTTATTATGTCTCGTTTTCTTACCATCTTCCCCAAGTTTTGACCCTTCCATCCACACCATGATCTCCCTTCGCCTTGTAAGTAGGAAAGGGCACATGTCCCTTCTCTCCACCAAGCATTCCCTCCCGCCCTGTGGACCTTCCTCCCCTCTGGGAAGCTTTAGCCCTAAAAGGTCTGTAGCTCTGGGCCTGAGCCACCCAAGAAACTCAGAAGTGGAGAGGCTGGGATCTGAGGAAACCTTGCTCACTCACCCAACTTTATCAAACTGGTACTGATTGGCTGGATTTGGCGTTTTCTTTCCATGATCCCCAGGATACAAACAGCTCAGGACTGAGTCAGGAGACAGCAAGTCACTGGAAAGGGGAGAAGAGCCTGCAGTAAGAATGCCAACCAACATCTTGCCTCAAGGTAAGACTTGGGCATTTGGGGGACAGTAATGCCCAATGATCAATCATCAGTGATCATCACGATCAATGCCACCATTCACTGAATGTTTCCTGGGGGCAGACCCTTTCTATGCTTGAGGTCACTGAATCCTCACAACCCTGTGAGGTAGGGAGTATTATCACCTTCATTTTACAGAGGACAAACTCAAGGCTCTGAAAGACACGGCTTGTCTGAGATCACACTGCTAGTACGTACTGAAGCCAGGATTTGCATGGTCTGATTAAAAACAATACTCTTTATCACCTGATTTTTTTTAAAAAACTCATCCCTTCAAGAATTACATGGGTGCCAGGGCCTTACCAAAGGGGAGCACAGCTCAGTGACACCAACAACAGAAACAATAACAATTTTCACAGAAGCAGAATAAACTCTTTTCCACCCCAGAGAGAACAAGTGTGCAGCTTTGATGCTGTATCTAGCTCGCTTTGACCAAATCTCATGCTAATCACAGAAAAAGACCCCTTTATGCTCTTGGAAAAAGATATTAACACATACACTGGAGACAAGGTGACCTAGCACCATAAACAGAGACAGTGACACCACTGCCAGCCACCTGGAATGATTAGGGCACAGTCTGTAATTAAACCAGACAAGCAGAGAAGAGATGGCCTTGCTCTGGTGCAGGTGAGAGAGTATTCACTTTATCACAAAGGAGAAGGCCCATTCTTTCCCTGAACCAACAGAGGGTTCTCGTCATCTTTCCAAGGATAGCACCAGGAGCAACTCGGGAGGACCTGCTAATCTGCACCCCGGGGGTGTTTTGGCCCCAGTATGCCTTTGGGGACTTAACATCAGGATGATGGTGACTCAGGCTCTTCCCTAGGCTCTGTTTCATGTAGTCTCCCTGTGCCCCCAGGGGTCTCTGCCTCCTTCACTGTTTAACAAGGAGAACTAGCTAGAAAATAAGTAAAAATCTTCAGACTTTTAACCAATGTTCAGTGACTATTAGTGGTAGAAAGAATTCACCAAAATAAAACAGAACATCTAAAACTACACGATAAAGTTCTTTGACTAACAAAAACTGATGGAAGAATCAAATCTTGACAAAACTTAGATCTGCAATGTGTGGTTCAGGAAAAGTGAATTTGGTAAAAATAATGGACGTGAAAGGGGAAGCTATATACAAAACTCTGATACCAAAAACTGTTCAATGAGTCAAATCTTTGATATAAAATTTTAAGGGAAAAGAAAGGATTAAAAAACTTGGTAAAATAAAAATGGAAAATGATTAAAAATGGTTTAATGGCTTAATGAAAAATTAATGAATTAAACTGGCCTAACGGAGATCATTCTGGAAAATAATTTTTCAAGAAAAATTCAGCAATGTTGGTATGATCCTGACTAAAATGTTTGTATTAAAAGCACGAGTACTCTGATCAATTAGGAGATCCAGATAACCGTCACGAGTGTCAAAGACAGCCTGTGCCTCTTGATGAAGTCCCCAACAACACCGATGATATGGCCTTGCCTCCTCTGCCCAAAATCAAAATAGACTCTGATCAAGCCTCTAAATCTAACTACTAATTTACAGGAAATCCAGGGGGAAAAAGTAACATGTTCAATTGTACCGCAGGGATGCAACATCAAAATCCACAGCTGGAAAACTCTAAGGAGTAAACAACCCATTTTCCTCAACAAATAAACAGGAAGGACAAAACAGATGGTGGGAACATTCAGATGAAAAGAGACTTGGGGGAGGCTCCACCCAATTGCAATACATGGACCTTACAGAGATCCAGATTCAAAACACAAACGGTGAAAATGAAACAAAACAACCAACATTAATGAGAAAATGTGAACCCTAACTGGATAGTGGATGATGTTAAGAAATTAGCATGCTCTTGTGATTATGCTGGGGCATCCCTATGTTTTCGGGCACAAAAGCCACGACAGCTTGAATATGCCAGCAATCGTCAGGATGACGCGGGACCACACAATGTTTCGCTCTTTTGTACATAAGGTTGTCATGAGTCGGAGATGACTCAACACCATTCATCCACCCGTGTTTCCAAAAATTAGATAAATAAATAAAATCATGCATCATGCACCAGGCTGGTGTCTCCGTGGGGTTACAGCAGTCTGTACTTGAGCAAAGGCCTCTGGGCTGGGAGTTTGGAGCCTCAGATTCTAGGGCCAGGGCTTCACTAACTGGGCCATATGCCCCCTGGGCCTCAGTTTCTCCATCTGTAAAACAGGGCAATGAGCTAGACAAAACCTGAAGGCCCTTAAAGATCTAATCTTGGTTTTATGTCTCCTTCTTTGGGACCCTGAAAGCAGTATCCATCAGTGATTACACAGACCTGGCTGACTTTGAATCATCATTCTCCACTCCCTACCTATGACCTTGGGCAGTTCCTTAACTTTCCAGAGCCTCAGTTTCCTCACTCTTCACAATTACTGTGAGAATTAAACGCATTGACAATGATAAACACAGCTGTCATGTACCAAGTGCTTCGTCTGTGCTCAGCACTTGACCTGACTCTTCACAAGCACCCTGGGAGGAGATACTTGAAAACAGACTTAGAGGCCAGGTAAGCTGCCTGAAGTTACAAACACAGCTGTGAGCAGCCGAAGCGGGATTTGCTCAGCTCTGTGAGCCCAAGCACATAACCAGTCTGCAGTGCTGCCTCCGTCGTGGCACATATAGAGCTTAGCAAGGAGCTGGAGTTAAGGATGCAATAAAGGCAAGCCTGCACTATTATTAGTGGACAGGGCACCTTAAGAAGTGAGCAGGCAGAATGCTCATGACAAGAAGCTCCACCATGACCAGAGGGCCCCAGGAACTGCTTACTGGACCACAAGCCATGGCTGAGCAGTGGACGTGGGCACTCTGAAGGGCCAGCCCTGGGCTCCCTCTGCTGGGGTCAGGTGGGAACAGCCCTTGGGTGATCCAACAACATGCTCAAGCACAGGGACGGAAGCCACAGCCTAAAGAGGAAGGGAGCTCCAGGTGCAGGGTCTGAAACCCAGGGGACATCCCACCACCAGGCAGCTACCGGAAGAGCCCCGCCCTACCAGCCACCAAATCTGTGCCTCCCTGAGCCTCAGTGGCTGCATCTTTCCATAGCCAACACTGGGGCTCGGGTAAGACCATGCAGGTACAATGCTGAGGGGGCGGATTCTTGTAAGTGAAGGCTATTTCATCCAGGCCATCCTGGCCTTCCTTTCCACCTGCTCTGGCTGTGGAACAGGACTACAGTAGTCAGGGGCTCCCTGGGGATGCCCAGCTGGTGGCTGTCATTACTGTGCCTCTGCTCACCTTCCTCAAAACCCCCACAGGGACCCACCACACTCCCTCCTTCCACTGCCCAGGTAACCTAGATTCAGCTGAGCTATTAAGTGAAAATCCCAGCACCTTGGGACAGAGAGAGGAAAGGAAAAGAGCGGCCTAAATCTGTCAAGCGGATAAAGTCTGCCAAATCTCATTTGTACATTCACACTTACTACTGGTTATAAAAAGCTGGTGCTCTGCCCTGCCTACTCATTCTGCAAATACTCTGTAGTCACCCTTATCATCTGCTGTGTAGTAACAGGACTTCACAAATTAAAGTCAGTGAGTGCTTTCTAAATACCAGTGAGGTGCCAGGACTTCTAGGCTGCGTGGAGACAACAGAGCCTCCTCAAAGCCAGTGAGGGAGGACTCCAGGGCAACCCAGCGCTGAGGCTGTCATCACATCCCCCACTCCCTGCCCCACCCCCACAGCCCCTGACAATACCCGGCACTGATGGGGGTTATGAGCTCTGTGGCAGTTGTCACTTTGGCTTTTACTGTCATGATGTTGAGGTTCATGAGGTAGCAGAAAGTCAGGTGAAGCACACTGTCATCTAGAGGAGGAGGAGGAAAAGAAAATTTATGTGTAAAACACTTACGCCAGAGTCAATAATACTATAGGAAAAAAATTCAAAGAGGCTTTTAAAATCTTTTACTATAAAAACAAAAACTTAATGGCAAATAATGTTGAGTAAAAAAGCAAATTCTTTGATACTCCCCCTCTAAGAGAGAGAGCTTAATTCATTTCCCTTGAGTGTGGACTTGACTTAGTGAGTCCGTTCTAACAAATACAGTACAGAAAGGGAAAGTGGTAACTTTTGAGTGGAAAAACCTGCCAGACTCCATCTTAACCAAATGATCAAGGTTAACATCACGAGTGATAAGACATATTGGTATCATGTACCTGATATGATGTGACGATGAATGCCACACCTATGGTCGTATTCCCCAAAATCCATAACCTGAGTCTAAGCATGAAAAAACACCAGAGAAGCCCAAATTGAGACATTCTACAAAATAACTAAGCTTCATCTTCAAAAAATGTCCAGTTCATGAAAGACAAAGACAGACTGAGAAACTCATTGCCTGCAGGAGACTAAGGAGCATGACAACTGAATGCAATGTGGGACCTGGGTTGGATCCTAGAACAGAAAAAGGACATTAAAACTAGGGAAATCTGAACCAATTCTGCAGTTTAGTTAGTAGTACTGTACCAATGAAATTAACATCGGTGTTGATTGTTGTGCTTTGGTTAAAGACGATGATAACATTCAGGGGAGCCGGGTGAAGATTACATGGATTATATGGAAATTACCATCTTTGCAACTCTCTGTAAATCTAAAATTATGTCAAAATAAAAAATTTACAACGAAAAGGCAAAGAGAT
The DNA here is from genome assembly GCA_030035585.1 of Dugong dugon. Lineage (NCBI taxonomy): Eukaryota > Metazoa > Chordata > Mammalia > Sirenia > Dugongidae > Dugong > Dugong dugon. Next base: position 23,348,258 of record CM057476.1, on the reverse strand, counting down.
AACCAGGAAATGTACAGCACATTTCCATTTGGGTAAAGAATAAGTAGGGAACCCTGAATTTACAGAAGCACTCATGTGTACAAACTCTGAAATTAATCAGTAACCCATAAATACAGAGCTGGAAATTAAACAAGTAACCATGAGTTCAGACCCTAAAATCAAGGAACAAGTACTCCGTGTTCTGACCTTGAAATACAGCAAGAAGTAACCATGAAAAAAATAAATAAGTAGGGAAGGAGATAAACACTCACTTGTATAAAAATTTTTAAATGTGCAAAATATTACTACAAAAAAATAAGAAACCTGTAACAATGGTTGTCCTTGGTGATAAGACTGAGAACTAGGGTCTGGGAGTACACGGTTAAGGAAACTTAAATTTCGTTGTTGACTTTCATATTGCTGGGATGTTTCATCATGTACTACTTTTTCTGTACAAAACCAGTTTCAAAATATACATATATTCTCCACAAAATACAAAGTTCTACTTATATGTATTAAATCAAGCACGTCCTTGTATTCTTCAAAACCTGTATACTCTTGCTTGTTCTGTGTACCTGACTTGAAACTATAGAATTGGTTCACATTTCCCTAGTTTTAATGTCCTTTTTCTGTTCTAGGATCCAACCCAGGTCCCACATTGCATTCAGCTGTCATGCTCCTTAGTCTCCTGCAGGCAATGACAGTTTCTCAGTCTTTGCCTTTCATGAACTTGACATTTTTTGACTTTGTTCTGTGTACCTCTTCAGAAAGAGGTGCCGTTCTAACGAGTTTCCCCTATGTGTCTAGAGTTTGCTTGCTATGTTCTTACAGTTATGACTTAAAAATAAACAAACTCCATGCAAAATAAGGAGGAAAAAACAAAAAATGTGAAACAAATTCCTTCTTGGGCAAAGAGGTCTCTGGCTGGCCACGGTCTCAGTGCATTGTGTCCCCCAGAGCAAGGTGGGTGCTGGACTGGCTGCAGCCGGACCTTTGCACTTCAGGTCAAGCATGACGGACAGTGGGTGCCTCTTCAGCATCTCTTTGCGTTTGTCGTCCAGCTGAACTCCCAGCGTGGGTCGCCGCCGCTTCTGGACAAAGGGAAAGGCCCAAGCCAGTAAGCACTGGTTGAAAGGCTCTCCCTTTCCCTGCCCCTACCTGCAGGGCCTCAGCACTACTGCCTGGGACCTGCTGCTTCAGCTCTCTGGGCTGCCAGACTCCCCAAGTCCTTTCTTTCAAACCTCTTCCCTTCCGCTTCTTAGGGAGGTTGGCAGCCACCAACAAGCAAGACCCCAGTGCAGCTGCTTGGTGCCGCCACAAGAGGAAATGGCTCTCACCGTGGTCTGCTCCTCTTCAGCATCAGAGTCACTCTCGTCATCTGCAAAAACAGAAAGAGGGCAGCTAGGGACGAGGGGGCTCCAAAACGCTCCCCAACGCACCTAAACCCACAGGGCTTGAAGGGGCCCAGACACTGCATTTCTTGTCAGTGGGCTTCTTTAGAATAAATAGTAAATTAATTCACTGCTTCTTATTCAGAAGAAGAAGAATAAGAACAAACTATAATCCTACCACCTGTTTTGTTTTTTAAAAAATATTGTATTGTATTATTGGTGAAAGTTTACACAGCAAATCAGGTTCCCATTTAACAATTACTACACAAACTGTTCACTGGCATTTGTTACATTTTTCACAATGTGTAAACATTCTCATTAATTCCATTCTGGATATTTTGTTTCCAGTAATCTGGTTTCCCTGTCCCCTTACCCTTCCATCTTTGCTTCAGGGTAATTGCTAACCATTCACCCTTGATTTTTAAAGAGCTTTTTAATGTCATTTCTATGCGCCACAAACCATTAGTGGTGGTGCTGGTGACAATAACAGAATATAAATAACAGTAACTCACATAATCTGAGTGGTTACTATGTGCCAAAGACAGTGCTAAGCACCCTGCATGCATTACGTTATTCCATCTACATAATAATTCTACATGAGGTATCACTATCCTCTTTTTACAGAAGAGTAAATTGAGGAGCAGGAATGGTAAATCCCTTCCCCAGGGTCTTGGAGCTAGTGAGCAGCAGAGCTGAAATCCAAGCATCTGACTTGAGGAACTGAGCACCTCCTTGTCCACCCCAGAGCACTAAGATAGTAAAGCCAAGATTCCTGCCAGGCAGAACCAGTACAGTCAATTTTCAAAGGACCAGCACTGCCTTGGGGTGGTGACTTGGTTTCTCTGGAATGAGCTACAGAAGAGTCCTAGGGGAGGCGTCCGAACCACCACATTACCTTGGGAGTCCTCAGGAGGCTTGAACAGGGCCTTGGCTTCGTCCACACTGCCTTCAATTGACACAGACAGTGTTTTATCTAGGGGCAAGAAAAAGCTTCGTAAGGAAAGCCACTGATGATAGAAGCTGAGCTACATAAGCAGGCCAGCTCTGGGAATGGGTATCTACTCCTTTTGCCACAGTTCCTTATAGACCAGGAGTGGGAGGGCAAGCCCTTTCTCCAGATGAAGAGGAACAAGGTGGGAAACTTAAGTCTTTTTTCCATCATTTACTGAGAACAAAGAACCCAAAGTACAGATTACCGGACAGGCATCATCTGAGACTAGTGGTGAACACCTCTCTTTTCACGTTTATACCAAGGTACAGAAATTCAAACCTAGGGCCTAAAGCCACATGGAACTCTTCTGCTAATTGTCTTAAAGGTTCTTACCCAGAAGCTCTTAGAAATGACACTCTCCCCTGAGTGCTTGCTTACTTATACCAAGCACCATACTGGCATTGTCACATTTACCAGGGAGGCACAGGACAGTGGGGAGGCACTTAGACCCTGTAGACCGGTCCTTGGCCTGAGTCCCCGTCCCTCCAATTCCCAACCACATAACCTGGAAAAACCATGTCACTGCTCTGAGCCTCAGTTTCCACTTCTATGAAATGGGGACTTGACTACGGTATCTCCCCTATTGGGCAGGGAAGACTGAATGAGCTGATGTTCATAATTTTAATTTATAAAATTATTTTAAAACATAATTTTTAATCTTCACAATAACTGTTTAAGAATACTACTACTATTATAGCCATTTACAGATGAGAAAGTTAAGGCTTGGAGAAGTTAGATATCATAGCCAGGAAGCACATAAATTGGAATTCAAGATCAGGTCTGTTTAACTTGAGCCAGTCCTCTAAAGCATTAAGCTAACTGGCCTGTTCGTGCACCAGGCCTGATACCTCACAGAATTAACACCTTGGGCGTGCCCTTCCTGTCCTTGTGGAACTCTGTGGTCCTAGGTTGGTGAGGTGAGACTGGCCACTTTCCCTCCCTGTTCCATTCATAAGGGTACTAAGAGTCACAAGAGCCTGACATGCTTTGTCCAATTTCACTAAGAAGGGATGGCAAACTTCCCCCAAGTGGCAGGTCACTGAGATAATATTCCCAGGCAGGTGACCACTCCTTTTCCCTGACAATCCTTCATGAGCCATCAAACCCCGCGCCAAACAAGCTGGTTGACTCCATCCCCGATTGGCAAATGCCGCACTATTTTTTTGAGTAGTTTAATCCTGGAATTCTACAGTAAAATGGGATAGGAAACCCACTCATTTTAAACACAAAAGAAAATAAAATTACTCACCCTGCCTAGGGGGCTGGGAGGAGGATTTCATGTGAGCTGATGATGGAAAGAAGACGGAGAACAAAGGGAAGGGACAAGACCAGAAGGACCAGGAAGACACAAGAAGAGAGATGGTAATGTGCTGATGTCATGGCTGTGGGGAGAGGCATGCACTGTGCAATGGATGTCCATCCAACGAGGCAGGTGGGTAGGGGCAGGGAGAAAAGTTTAGGTGCTGGGTGAAAGCTGTATCAGAGCAATATGCAGGGTCTCCAAAAACTTCTCAAAGCCCCAGCAGGGTCACGGGCGTCCCTTAAGCTTACCGAGGACACACCCTTTTAATATGGCAATTCACCATAATGGCATGCAAACCGTTTGGGGGCATGGAGAAAGCCTGAGAGAGCTGGCCAGGACCTGTGTTCACCAAGTCCTCTCTCTGAAGCTGAGCAAGAGGTGCTGATCCACCTGCCAAGCATGCCTCAGGGGGTGAACACGGCAGCCAATGGGAGCCTGGGCAGGCTGCCTGGGCTCTGTACCCAACAGCTATCTGGCCAGGCTCATGAAACACTCAAAGCCATCCATCCGGAAATTCCAGCCTCAGGCTAGCTGGTCAGGGCAGCCAGGCTGGGTGGTGCACAGGGGAGGCAGTGACTGTGACCTGCAGGCACTGGAGCAGGGCTTCCAAAGGACTCATGGGCTATGCAGCTACTCCCACAGCCTCTTCCTCACCCAGCACCCATACTCACCACAGGCCTGACCATACGCAGTGGCCTGAACAAAGAGAACATAGAGAGGGGGTGGCAGATGTCTGGCTGTCTCATATTGCTTGTGGGCCTGGTCAAACGGCATGAACAGGTACTCCTGCACCGGGAGAGATGCCTGCATGCAACAAAAGAAGGATTTTCGTTTTTCCTTTTTTAGGCAATCCACATAGGAACATATGGCCACTTGGTCACTGTATATAATTCACTTATTTATAACTGTGATACATTATAAACGAGTAGAATTAGTAGCGGACAAAGGCTCAGTATAAAAAACCAATTATTTTTCTTTATACAGTAAAACCTGAGAAAGATGGAACCTGTGTAAGGTGGAAACCTGTCAGAGAAGGAAAATTCAAATATTTTCCACTAAAACAAGCAATAGAAAAGTGGTAAGACTACATCCTGTCAAAGGTGGAAAACTTGCAGAACTTGGAAAAACAAGGCAGTCCTGTCAAGTTCTGGCTCTCACAAGTTTCACTGTACTAGCAAGAAACAGTAAGAAAATGAAATTATAAAAAGAAAGCACTTCCAATACCACTCAAAAAAATATCAAATACCTTAAGAATAAATGTAGACCTAAATAAATGAAGATATATGCTACATGTTAACGTTTTAGAGGACTCAATATTGTCAAAATGTCAATTTTCCCCCAAATTGGTCTATAGATTCAATGCAATCCCAACAGAAATCCTAGCAGGGAGAAATAAACTGACTGCAAAATTTATATGTAAGTGCAAAGGACCAAGAATAAGACAATCCTGAAGAACAAAGTTGCAGGATTTATACTACTGGGTATCAAAACTTCTGATAAATCTATATTAATCGTGCAAGGATACACAAATAGGGCACGGACATCTATTTATTATGACAAAAATTGCCCTACGAAACAACTGGGAAGGAATTTTTTTTCTCAATAAAGGGGTCAGCTGAATACCTATATGGAAAAAAAAAGTACCTTCACCCTAACCTCACACTGTATACAAAATTACTCCCAGGTGGAATATAAATCTAAACGTGAAAGGTAAAAAATTAAGCTTCCATAAGAAAACAGGAGACTATCTCCATTACCTGGGGATACAGAAGGATTTCTTAGACTGGACACAAAGGCACTAACCTTAAAACAAAAGACTGATAATTAGACCACATGAAAATTAAGGACCTCTGTTCAACAAAAGACACAATTACAAGAGTGAAAAGTCAGTCACAGAATGAGAAAAGATATCTGCAAAAGATTCATCTACAAAATATATAAAGAACTCCAAGCAACCCAACAGAAAAATGGGCAAAAGGCTTGAACAGGCCCTTCACAAAAGAAGTTATCCAAAACGCTATTAAGTATACAAAAGCTGCTCAATGTCATTGGTCTTCAAGAAAATAAAAACTACTACCATAATGAGATACTTTTCAGAATGACTAAAATTAAGAAGACTGAAGTATCAAGTGGTGACAAGGATTTGGAGCAAGTGAAACTCTCATATAGTGCTGGTAGGAATGTAGATTGGTACAATCACTTTAGAAAACTGTGTTACCAGTGTCTACTAAAGCTAAACATGTATGTGTTCATGATGACCCAGCAATTTCATTACTGACTATATGTCCAACAGAAATGTATACACATGTGCACCAAACGACGAGTATGAGAAAGTTCATAGCAGCATTATTCATAGTAGCCCCAAACTGGAAACCACCAAAATCAAATACAGCCATGAAAATAAATGACCCCTGGTGTTTGCAACAACATAGATGAATCTCACAAACACAATGTTGAGCAAAAGAAGCCAGACACATAAAGGTACATACACCACGAGTCCTTTTATATAAAGCTTGAAAACAGGCAAAACTAACCCACGAGGTTACAAGTCAAGATAATGCTTACCCAAGGAGTAACCATTGTGACTCGGAATGGATAAAAAGGGGCTTCTGGAAAGGGGATAATGTTCTTTTTCTTGATGCGGGTGCTGGCTACATGAGTGTGTTCACTTACTCATTAAGTTGCACACTTACTAGTTGTACGCTTTTCTGTACATGTATTTTATTTCGGTATATGCACATTGTTTTAAAAAGTTATATTCAAGTTTATTAAGTAAAAACCCCCAGTTTCCAGCTCTAGACAGAGGAAACTGTTAATGATTTGGTGTAAATACAGACTTTTCTTAGCATATACATGACTTACACACGTATATATCCATACAGATACTTTGTAAATAAAGTATAAAAATGAGATCATACCATATGTTTGTTCTACAACTTGCAATTTTTGTTTAATAATATGATAGATATTTTTCCTGTCCAGTTATTCTTCCTATCAGTGGCATGATGTTCCATACTTCCATCACAGCTACAAGGCTATAAAACTCACGGCCACTGAGTTGATTCCAACTCATAGCGACCCTATAGAACTATCCCACAGGGTTTCCAAGACTGTAATCTTTACAGAAGCAGACTGCCACATCTTTCTCCCACGGAGTGGCTGGTGGTTTAAACCACCAACCTTCGGGTTAGTAGCTGAGAGCTTAACCACTGTGCTGCCAGAGCTACAATAATTTATTTAACCAGTACCCTATTTAAGACCATTTAGAGTGTTTCTAGCGAACAGGAGAAATTTAACCACGCTGAGGACTTGGTGTAAGTACAACCAAAACAAATCACTTTGTTTTTCTTTTTGTACTATTATGAAGTGCTAGTGGGGAATATTTCTGTTAACAACTCAAATTCTATCCCCAGAGTTGAAGGGAGAAAATGTCGATCTTGCCAAGTCCTAGAAAACTGAATTTATAATTTTTCAAGGGTCCTGTGTTACCAAGTTCCTCCAAATAAACCATTTACTCTGCTTCATGAAACTATAAGAATTTAGACCAAATCTGGCTTCATAAAGCAAACAAAAATGGGTCACCTACATAGAAAGACATCATATTTTATGGGTAAAGTGGGGACTTTCCCCTCTAAGGTATCTAATGCCTTTCAAATATGAGTAAGGTTCTCTTCAGAGTGAGTGGATCTGCTGAGGGGGGCCTCACAGATGTCCATGGGAAGCATGTCTGAAGACTGCTGGGCTGATGAGAACATGCAGGTAGTAAACTAACACAGTCTGAGCATCTCACCAGAGGAGGCTGGGTAAAGAAAACGCTCCAGGTAAATGTGTGTGTGTGTGTTCCTGAGCCCATCCGGCCAGCTTCTTCTACCCAGTACATGGCTCTACTGTACCAAATAAGAAGGACTGCAGACAAGACCACCTTGCATTATACTATAATACCGATTAGGGTAACAGAACCAGCAAAACCCGAATAGTGACGTGGCTGTTGGCAGCCTCTGGTCAGCAAAGTTTCATGGGGTGGTGAAGACAAACCAAAAGGCTGGCAAGACCTCACCTGCATGATGCTGTTGAGGCGAGGCTGGAGGCTGCTCAGGTACTCCTTTTTCACCTCAATCTCCTTGAGGATTTTCTCCTTGTTGGACAGACTTTCTCTGTACTTCTCCGCCAACCTGTTGAGGGAGGACACAGCACTGTCACCCAATGCTCCCCAAGGATACCCAGACATGTCTGTTCACTGTGAGATCCCACGTAACAACAGTAGCCACAATTAACTGCTAATGTTTACTGAGCACTTACTACACGCAGGTTTTTCGGTAAGCTCTTTACAAGCATTAGTGCATTAAATCTTTATAAAAACCTTGGAAGGTAGGGACGTTTCTTATCCCTAAAGAAGGAAACTAAGGCTGAGGGAGGTAGGTAACTTGTCCAAGGTCACCCAGTAAATGTAAATAGTAATGCTAATAGTAAAGGTAGAGCTGGGCTTTCAATCTGTGCTGACTCCTGAGCCTCTGTCTACAACCACTACAGGTATCCCTAATTCTTCTGCTCCATGACTTGCCTCAGATGCTAGACCCAACATTTCACAAATACGTGGATTTAGTAACTACATGACCCAAACAAAGCCTACAGACTGGCCTGAGTAGAGTAGGGTGGGCACAGATTTCAGCCCAAGATCACGGGGACATGGCACTCATAGCTCAGCCTGTGCCCAGGGCAAGTGGCGGACTGGACAGGGGAGTGACAGGGCAGCACCATCTGCTAAAAAACTGATACAAATTCCCTAAGAACTAGACTCAATGTTTATTAAATTCATAACATGGACCAAAAGCACCAAATACATTCTCTAACAGAATAGGGCAAGGGGTAAAACAGCTGCTCCAACAATGTAGAACAGAACGGATGTGTCAACTAAAAGCCCTCAAACTCTTGTACGAAAATGAAACGGAAAGTCAGTATGAATGGAAGGAAAAGTCCAGTATGAAAAAAAAATTCTACACTATACACTACATTATACACTATATTCTTAGAAAAATCCAGGTTAAATTACATACTATAGGCATTCTACTTATGGTTAATAAATATAAAGTCTTATATATAAAGGAGTCCTGGTGGGACAATGGTTAAGAGCTCAGCTGCTAACCAAAAGGTCAGCAGTTTGAATCCATCAGCCACTCCTTGGAAACCCTATGGGGCAGTTCTACTCTGTCCTGTTGGGTCACTATGAGTCGGAATCGACTCGATGGCAACCAGTTTGGTTTTTACATGTAAAAGTGTGCCTTAAAGAATTATTTATGATAGAAAAAACAGAAACCACCTAAAAATTCAATACGGGAATGAATGATTATGTGAATTACAATTTGTCTATACAGTGGAGAGTCATATAATCTTCTCAAATATTATCTGTAAAACTTTATTATACTACAGGGATATACCTATATGCCAGAGAAAAGGCAAAATACAAAATTAGATATATGGTACAAAAGATATTTAGGTCTCAAACATTAATATTTTAAAGGAAAAAAGTTATTCAACTGTCCGTTAATGGCTGTAAGCAATTCCAGTCCCACCCTTGATGAGGTTGGTCAAGTCGGAACCAGATCACAAAATGGGATTTGGTCTTCAGGTTATTCTGCTGGTTTCATGGTGCTTTGCTGTTTGATCCTGGGTCATGACAAAGCACTCTCCAGCCATGATTAAGCATCCACTGTCCACACAGATTAACAAGGCCAGGAAGGAGGAAATACTACCTTTTCCGCTGCTCCAGCTCCCAGTCCAGGCGTGCAAGGGTTTGCTGATGAGGATCTCCCATGGTGACTTCAGCCTTGCTGATATCTGGAGGAGCCTCCTTGTAAAACTCCTCTAAACTGACCAGATCGATTTCTTCGTGCTTTGACCTGCAGGCAAAAACTAGATGTCAAGCTGCCATTCTCAGGAACCCAAACTGTAGCTTAAGTGAGTCTGTGGTTCTCCCCATTTATGCCCACTCAGCCCTGAACTACAACTACCCAGTAACCTGGAATCCAGTCTCCTCAACAAATGCTCAGGAGTGGATGTTTCAGTGGGAAGGAAGGAAGCTGGGGACATGTCACAGGATTCTTACCCATGCTGTCCAACCTTTTCTTCTTCGAATTAGCTAAAGACCTGGAAGGGGTACTCATCAACTTTACAGACATCTCCAAGATGAGCAGAAGGGCTGATAGCCAAGAGAATCAAAAAAAAAACCACTGTAACCTAGGCCTAGACTGTCAGGATGAAACCAAGAGATGTCATTTAACAGGAATAAACATAAAAGTCTGCATTTAAGTTCAAAACATTAACTGTATAAGCATAGGATGAGGAAGACCCAGCCTGGCAGAAACAAATGTGAAAAAGATCTGGAAATTTTAATTGTTGTACATATAGTGACATATATACATAAATGAAAACAAACCTAATACTTTCTGCTGCATTAACATAGTAGAGTTCTCAGGCTGGGTCAAATGACAGTAATAACAGCAGCAGCTATTAAGCACACTTAGGCTGTCCTTGGAGCCCTGGTGGTGCAATGGTTAAGTGTTCAGCTGCTAATCTAAAGATCTACAATTCAAACCCACCAGCAGCTCCTCTGGAGAAAAGACCTGGTGATCTGCTCCCGTAAAGATTTTAGCCTAGGAAACCCTACGGGGCAGTTCTACTCTGTCTTACAGGGTCGCTATGAGTCAGAATCAACTCAACAGCACACAACAGTTCTTGCAATTCTGTGGGGCAGGGATTTTTATTTCCATTTTTCAAATGAGACAGAGGCTTCGAGAAGCTAAAGCCACTTGCCCAAGGTCACACAAGTGAGTGAGTGGCAGAGCTGAGATTTGAACCCAGGCTGACTCCAGGGCCCATGTCCCTTCTATGTGGTCACCTGCTTCTCCACAGGCCCAATGTCCGTGGTATTCTGGATCTGTTAGCTTCCAACTGAAGCAACGGGTACAGGTTTGAGCAACACATTCTTTTTATTTTATTTTGATAAATTTTTATGTTGTAATAGTTCATAACTCACAAGAAGTTGCAAAAACAATACAGAGTTTCCATATGCCCTTTCCCAGGTTCCCCCAATGACAATATCTTACAAACCACAGGATGCTGTTAAAAGCAGGAAACCGACATTGGCATACTACTACTAACTCAGGTACAGACCTTGTTCAGATTTCACTTCTTTTAGTATTTAAGCATCTACTGGGTGATAAATCTGTAGAGCAGATGAAAATGCCTCTCAAAAATCAGTGTCAGTATTATTAAAAATAAGCTGAACCAATCTAACATGGCCCCCATCATCCAAAGTTCATTACAAAATTAGCCTGACTCCTTTTGGTTCGCATAAATAGGTCTGATCATGCAAGAACCATTTTCCTGTCTCCTTCTCATCTATTATCAGCTTGGTTTCTCCAAGAAGCATCACATTTTAAGAGGGGCTCTGACAAACTATAGTTTGTTGACCTGAAGGCAACTAAGCAGCGAAAAGATGAGGTTCTAAAGAATAAAATACATTTGCGAAAATGAATTGCTGGGACTTTAAGAGAAGAAAACTGAGTCAAAAGGTTAAGAGGCTATGACTGAAGTGAGTTGCTCCCACTACAGCATGCTAGGAAATCAAACTGGTAAGGTAAAGGCCCTGCTGGGGAGAGAGAACTGCTTATACCAGGTACGGAGCTCTAAACGTGAAAGGGTCAGACAGGCTTGGGAGGTCTTCTGTGCAGCCTAAAACAACTGCCTCTGATTCTATTCACCTTTCTCCCAGATTCTGCAGTCTTCCAAGCTTATCGGATTTCTTTTTAAAGAGACCGGCTGACACTAAGCAAAACTCAGTTTACAAACAGACCACCTGTGCCAAAGCCCTCTCCTCCCAAACTCACTTAAATTCCAGGCATTTGGTGATTTCCTTCTGAAGGTGCATCACCTCATACAACAGGTTCTGTAACTGCAGATGATAGGCATCCACTTTCTGCTTTGCCTGAAAAGAGGACAAGGTCAGAGGTGAGGTAAGCAAGTGAGGAGTAGGGCAGCAAACTCAGAGAACGGGTAAAAGGGACAAAGAAGAGGGTGGAGAAGGGGAAGGAGAAAGTCAGAGGTGAGGAGGGCAAGTCAGGTGTAGGGCATCAAACTCAGAGAAGGGATAAAAGGGACAAAGAAGAGGGTGGAGAAGGGGGAGGAGGACAGTCAAACCTCTCAACTCCTACCTCGTGAGTCTGATCTCTTCCTTTCTTCAACCTGATGTGAGCTAATCGGTTAAGCTTCTTGAGAGTCATGAAATGCACACAGCTCTGGATCCGGCGTTCTTCGATCTCAACTGGCTGTAGACAGAGAAAACTGGGAAAGACCTCTGGCAATAGGGGCTGGGATCAGCTTGCTTCATTCCCTCACTGTTGCCCATGCCCACCCAGGGTCAAAAACAGACTACTGGAAGGAGCTGAGAACCATGAGAAATGTCAGAGGGAAATGGATGACTGGATAAGGTTCCCAAGTAAAAAAGCAATTTCTGCTTGGACTACAGTAATAAGAATTAAATATGGAGCAAATGCAGTTGATGCACAACTAATATGTCTTTCTAGGCATTCTAGTCAATTGGCCTAATATTGATTTTGGTGCGTCTGTTCTACCTCACAGTTCACTGTGTAGTGCCTGGGGTCTTCAAAGCTTGTGAGCGGCCACCCAAGGCGTAACAATTGGTCTCTACTTGCTGGGTACACCAGAGGAAGGAGAGTCAGGAATTGGTGGATGAAATGGAATTCATGTCTAATTGCCTCTGTGAACAACTATCTCCTTTAACATGAGACCAGAAGAACCAGACGGTGACCAGCTACCATTACTGAACATTTAAAGAATTTTTATAGAGAATCTTGATCAAAACGAGGGAAATGAGGAACAGAATTTCAAATTCTCATGGAATCTAGACTTTCTGGAGCCATTGAGACCACATGATTCCCCGAAACTATTACCCTGAGAAAACGTTTAAACCTTGAACTGAAACTATCCCCTAAAGTCATCTTTGAACCAAATAATAATTATGCCTAATCAGAAAAGAATGTTTGCATTACGCATTATATCCTTTTAAAGAATCATCTATATGTGATCAAATTGACAACAGCAACTCGAAAGGATACATGAGAAACTTAAAGGGGCAGTGAGTTTGTGTTGATGGTAAAACAGTTCGGAAAAGGTTGTTGAGAAAGGTGGCACAACTTGAAGAATGTAACCAATGTCACTGAATTATACATGCAGAAACTGCTGAAGCGGTGTAATGTTCTGTTGTGTATATTTTCACCAAAAAACAGGAAAAAATCTATCCCTGGGGATCCTATACAGAAATCCTAATAATGACACCATGAAATAAAATTTCACCCCTGCAAATAACATTAGATGATAATTTAAATGAAAATAACAAAATGGCACAGGTTGGCTACGATAAAATAAATTTGATGCATTAATCTTCACAATACTGGATAGCATAAGCACAAATAAGTGAGATTCCTAGAAAAAAACGAGATTTTTTTTTTTTTTTAAACTTATCCATCTAGTTTTTAGCCACACTATTTAGTTTCTCTGCCCTTGAAGCGATTTAATAACAATTTCACTTTTGGTCTCTGTTATTTGTACATATCTATTTTTATAACGAGAAGCCCTGATGTTGCAGTGGTTAAGCGCTCAGCTGCTAACCAAAACGTCAGTGCTTCGAACCCACCAACCCCTCCACAGGAGAAAGATGTGGCAGTCTGCTTCTGTAAAGATTACAGCCTTGGAAACCCTATGAGGTAGTTCTACTCTGGCCTATAGAGTCGCCATGAGTCGGAATCGACTCAATGGCAACAGGTTTTTTTTGGTTTGGTATTCTTAAAACATCAAGAAATTTATATCTACCATCATCTCTCAGCACCTAGCAAAAAGCCTGATACTTAATAAATGTTAGTTAGATGAATTATCAGATTACAGTTATGGAAAAAAATAAATTACCCTGTGCTTTCATTACTGTAACTGGTGATCAGGAGGTGATGTTTCAACAAATTAATAGGTAGGTCTCCAACCACCTGATCATGGCCAGTACAGAAGAGCAAGATGAGGTGGGGCTCTGGCGGGTAAAAAAACTTCTTGAGCCAGCAATGTCTAGTCCCATCCACGCAGACCCACCCCACCAGGTTCATGACCACCCAGTCCCACTCCTTACCATGTCCTTGCCTCCCCTGCTCTTCAGGTCCTGGATCTCAGCCATGAGTCTCTGCAGCTCCTGGCATGTGTACTTGTACAGCTCGTAGTCTCTGCCAGGGTCCCGCAGGTCCACCTCTGCCTCCTCACTGTAGTATTTACCTTCCTGTAGAGGCAAGGAGAGAGGTCCTGGGTGGAGGGTGAGTCTCTCTGTTGGGACCACAGACACTTGGCTGATACCTCTTCTTACATAAGAACAGTAACAATGAAGCTCCAAATCACGTCTCCAAAGGATATGGTCCTCGAATCAAATATTTTTCTTCTTTTCAGAATGGAAAGGTTTTTCCGTTTCTGATTATAAAACTAATGCACGCTTGGTGTCAAAGATTCAGAACATACAAAGAAGTATCAAAAAGAAAATGAAAAATTACATGTAACCTCATAGCCTGAAACAACTCTATTAGTAATATTGTGAGGTAAACACACATTTTATTTTTAAGCACAATGGGATCATACAGTCCATGCTGGTTACTATGATTTCCCATCCCAATAAATATAGATCTCCATCAAAATGGCAACATGACAGTCCACTGTATCGTTAAGCCAGAATTTATCTAACCAAACTTCTACTGATGGGTGTTGAGGCTGTCAAATGAAGTTTCAGCAGAGACTGAAATACCTCCCAGCCTTCACAAATAGAAAACATGAGACTTCAGTGGGAGCCAGAATCAATGGTTAAAAAGGATGACGCTCTGCATTTAAGCTTAAGTTCCTAAACCTGAAGAAAGCATCACTTTTTACTTAAATTTATGCTGGTACATTTCCCTGCTCTAGTTAAAAACAAAACAAACAAAAAACCAACCACCCAATCAAAACAGCTAAAATCATAAATTAGCTTGACAGATTCTAGGACAGAGAAATAGACAAAAGGAAGAGAAGAGCCTGATGACCGCATGGGCTCTCAGATCACAGAAGAGGTTCTGTAGGCAGGTGGTTCTGGTACTGTCTCAGCAGCCAACCCAGGTACACAACATCTCTGAAGCCCCAGTGGTGTGCTGCAGATGGACTGCCTTCTTCAGACCATCAGGAAAACGGCAGACACACACTGCACTGGACATACGCTCTCTGTTCAGGCACTGTTGTTGTTCTTGGGTAATGTCGAGTCAATTTCAACTCATAGCGACCACATGTGGCAGGGTAGAAGCACCCCATAGGGTTTTGGCTATGATCTTTTTCTCTTTTTTTTTGCTTTTATTATTTTTTGTTTGTTTGTTTATTGTTGTAGTTTAAATGAAGTTTACATTTCAAGTTAGTCTCTCATATAAAAATTTATACATACATTGTTATGTGACCCTAATTGCTCACCCCATACTGTGACAGCACACTTCTCCATTCCACCCGATGCCCCATGTCCATTCAACCAGCTCCTAACCCTCTCTGCCTTCCCATATCACCTCTGGACAGAAGCTGCCCGTTTAGTCTCTTGTATCTACTTGAGCTAAGAGGCACACTCCTCACGAGTATCACTTTATTTCCCACAGTCCAGTCCAATCCCTGTCTGAAGAGTCAGCCTTGGAAACTGTTTAGTTCTGGGCTGACAGAAAATTTGGGGGCCACACTTTTCGGGGTTCCTCCAGTCTCATTTAGACCATTAAGTCTGGTCTTCATACTAGAATTTGAGTTCTGCACCCCACCTTTGTCCTGCTCCAACCGGGACTCTCTGTTGTGTTCCCTGTCAGGGCCGGTCACTGGTGGTTGCCGGGCACCATCAAGTTCTTCCGGTCTCAGGCTGATGAAACCTCTGGTTTATGTGGCCCTTTCTTGGCTGTGATCTTACGGAAGCAGATCGCCAGGTCTTTCTCCTGCAGAGCTGCTGGGTGGGTTCAAACCACTAATCTTTTAGTTAACAGCTGAGCGCTTAACCTTTAGGCCACCAAGGCTCCTTGTTCAGGTGTTAATCATGTCTAACACAAGCTTGTTAGTCAGTTCTTGGATTGCTGCAGCTAAAGCTGATGTAGACACTCCAGGTTTTGTAGAGCCAAGGGAATTCCAATTCCCTGGCCAAGCAGAGGCCACCTGGGAAGTTGTTACCTGGTAGTGGCAGCCTTGAACTGCCACAAACCCACAGCTGGGGGCTTGGACACAAGCTGCAATTTCTCAGTGGCACAGCATCCCTGGCTGATCTTACCTGCTCAGTGTCAGATCGATTCCGCTTCCCTTCAGCTGGGGCTCCGTCACTTCGGATTACTTTGGGCTTCCGTTTTTTGCTTGATTCTGATGACATGGTTGTTTAGCAAGGTCAGGAGGAAACAGTAGAGACCTGTTAAGCGGAGAAAGCTTGTGAGATTTTCTGGAATCAGATTGAAGATTTTTCTTAAGTCAGAAAATTGAAGTCTAACTAGCAGTCTGCCACATACAGACTTGATAACTCAAGAAAAGTTACTTAACCCTCCAAAGCCTCTGTTTCCTCATCTATAAAAATGGGAACCATCACTCAGCCTGTCCAAAATGAACTCATCTCTCCACCTCTGCCTCCTTTAAAAGCACAACCACTCACACCACTGTCCAAACTGACCTTGCAATCACCTTCAATCACTCCCTCCCCCACGTCCACATCCTGATCACACTCTATCCACAGAAGTGTCCCTTCATTCAGGTGTTCACCCAGTGATCCCAGGCATCATGCATCTTCTTCATCTCAACACTCCAGGTGAGGACCTGTCCTAATCAATCTGTCATCAACACTTACTTATTGAGGGGGCCAATAAGTCAGAGAGTCCTGAGTTGGAGTCTCCACTCTACTATTTTATGGCTACCAAACCTGGGATAAGTTACTTAACTTTCCTCTGGGTTTGCAAATGAGAATAACAGTCCCTACCTGAGGTGGGTCTTGGAGCTGAAGATGATCTGGGACGGGGCATGTGATTTTAGATGGTTAATGGATGATCTTAAATAATGCTAAACACCTACGGAGAAAGTTAATCAATTTTCAATTGTTTTTCAAACTCGCCGATTACTTCAAGGAAAACATCTCAGTTCACCTAGTTTGTCTTTAACGTCTATGAATGCTAATATTCCCCTGTAAATAAAAGGCTCTTTGCAGGAGCCTTAGATAGACAACGAAATCTAGTCAGAATTTATTAACAGTGATCTGCTTTCACAATATTCAATATGTTTTAGCATTACCATCCACATACAACAAGTGATAGCCGTTTTCATTTACAGTAACTTAAATTTTCCTTTTAAAATAAATTTAAGTTCTAAAAAAACATCAACTAAAACCCTTTAGTAAGGAATCTACAGATGCTAAGTTGTTTTGGCAAAACCCAAAAAGGAGAGACCCAAAGGCCGAATCTTGACTTTAACAACACAGGTAAAAAGTGCCCGACACATGAGCGCTCAAAAAATGCGAGCAGTTACCACCATCATCGTCGTCGTCATTACAGAGCTACAACGCGGGCCCTGAGGAGCGGGCAGCGAACGTTTTTATCATCGTTTTCATGGTCATTTGGATGCTACAACATGGACCCTGAGAATTATTACACAGCGAACATTTTACAGATGAGGAAACTAAGCGCGGGGTACCTAGGGGGGAAATAGGAGAACCCGGGTCAGAACAGCCCCGGGGTGCCCTTCGGACTTTCGGCATTTCTGTTCTGGAACACCTGGCTCCGCCCCCGCTCCGCGCCCGCCCCGCCGACCCGGTTCCCTCCTCACCTCACCGCGCTGCGAACTTGTTCACGCAAACGAGCCACTTCCGGTGAAGCACCATAGAGAAGCATAAAGAAAGAATGGCCGGCCGGAAGCGAGGCACGGAAGCTGGAAGCAAAGCGCAGTGCCCCCCAGCGACCGCCGGGGCGTGGTGCGGGAAGCGTCTGAGCGGCCCGGGAGCGGGAAGGCGGTTGCACCTAGGTGGGGAAGTGTCTCAGCCGGGTAACATCCCCAACCCCCAACGCTGCCCTCTGAGACCGGGAAACTGACGCCGTTAAGGCAAAAACTTAGGTGCTTCATGCACTCTCCCTAGGGCTTAAAAGTGGTGCCCAGCAACTTGTGGGTGCTTCACAAGTGTTTGTTGAGTGAATAAAGTTGTCATATGCTGAAGATCACACAAGAACGAGGTAGTGCCAAGATTTAGACCCCAGTGGATTTGCCTTCAAAACATGGCTTCTGTCACATTCAGGACTCCAAGGCAGTGAGGGCATTAACCCCATTTTACACTTGTTTTTTCACAGGTGCATCACTAGTTTCCCCATTTTTAGCACCAATTTACCTAGGATAGTCACAGCTCTAATGCAGTATTTGACAACTTCAAGTGATTCCTAGCCCTGGCATGAACTGTACAGACAGGGCCCATGATTTTTAGAGTAAATCCTACTTATCTGGGCCTAGAAACACCCATGTCCTGAATCCCTAGTTGTACACCACCAGTTCCTTCTCCTACCCCGGGGTGAGGCTGAAGATGGCCTGCCCGATAGTGGCTCAGGGAACACAAAGCCCTTCAGGGGGATAGATCAGCCAGGTGGGACTAGGAAGTTGGCCAGTTCTCCCTTCCCTCTGGCATTTGCCAGTTCCTCGCAGATGAAAAAAAACAAAAACACCAAGTTTACAGTAAATATTTAATTAGTTCCATCAGCAACTCCAGTACAAGTTTTTCTGGAAGAGAGGCAGAATCAAGCTACCAAGGGGTTCATGAGGTGTGAGGTTCACAGAGGGGGCCCCCAGAACTACTGACCCCACTCTATATATCCAGTAAAATGAGGGTTGAGCTAATGGAATGTGGAGTAGGGGAGAAGGAATGCCAGTGGGGGAAACATAGGCCCTGCTTTTGTCCCTCTGCCTGCAGCAGGGAGGGGGGTGGGAGACACTGTCCCTGCACAGAAGGGCTGGAACTACACATTCAAGTTCTCAACTCCATTACTCAGAGAGAAACAAATTAATTTCTCCCCATCCGTCTTGTATTAGAATCCCTCCCCAAGTGGTCTTCAGTCATCTCTATTCTATCTTCCTAATTCTGGATTCCAAATTCTGTGATTCAAACCCAGGTTGGCCTTCTTGGTTCCCTGATCCACGTTCTGTCTCTTGTCCCCAAATCTTTCCCAGCCCCCATCCCTTCTCCCAGCCTCTCGCCGTGGAATGTCCTGACTTCCTCCTGATCTTGTTGATATGAGAGTTTTTGGCAGTTCCAGGCTTGTCCCCAGCAGGAGGGACTTGGCTCAGACTGTCCAGCAAGAGGTGGCCTAGTGGAGGCCAGGGAGCTCCTGAGGACCTGGCGTGATCCCAATCACCTCCCTTCCCACCCCACTACTAGCCACTGGACACACTACCTTTTGTGCAGCTAAAGTGAAATTGGGGATTTCTGTGGTGATAACTAGGGGCTAGGGGCCTTCAGCTGAGGAATCTCAGGGGAAGATGTGGGAAGACATTAAAGGCTGCTATTCTGTCAGTAAAACTATAAACTGTTTCCAGCAGGAATGGAAGGAGGAGGGCAGGGAAGGCAGGCAGGGTCTGTGCAGAGCTGCAAATCCTCAGACCCTATCATCCGTCAGCACCTCCTTGCCTGAGCTGAGCACCACCCCCAAGGCTCCTGCAGATCTAAGAAGAAACCATTCGAGCAGGACCAGGAGCTTCTCTATCCGTGGCTAACCTGAGGGAGAAGGGGAGGGAGGTGGAGGCAGCATCACTGGAGAGGCGAGATCTTCAAGGGGATCATGATCCGAGACTCCATGTGTCGCACCAAGGGGACTGCAGAGAAAGAGGCAGAGGTCATGGAGGGGTCTGAGGCGAGCACCCACCCTCACTGGCCTTTGGAGGGGGAGGAGGCTCCAAATGGGGCTGAGCCAGGAAAGCCCCACTATCCTCCTGGAAGGGCCCATGAAGAGGGCCAGGTTCCCAACATTGTGGGAGAAGAGGGGGCTTAGGTGGTAACAGAGTCCTGGGTGGTACAAACAGTTAAAGCGCTTGGCTGCTAACCAAAAGGTTGGTGGTTCAAGGCTACACAGAAGCACCTTGAAAGAAAAATCTGGTGGTCTATTTCTGTAAAATCAGCCATGGAAAACCCTATGGAGCACAGTTCTACTCTGACACACACGGGGTGGCCAAGAGCTGGAATCGACTAGACAGCAACTGGTGGTTTTTTTAGGTGGTAATGAGTTGAACATTTTAAAATTTTAACAATTACATGTTTATTTTCCTGTGTACATGAAAAAAATAATTAGCATACTGAAAAGTGACTTCACAGATATTATTGTGAAAATTTTTTTTTAACAAAAGGCTAAGAACCAAAAAAACCAAACCAAACCTGTTGCCATCAAGTCGATTCCAACTCATAGCAACCCTATAGGACAGAGCAGAACTGCTCCACAGGGTTTCCAAGGTGGATTCAAACTGCTGACCTTTTGGTTAGCAGGTGAGCTCTTAACCACTGTACCACCAGGGCTTCAGGTTAAGAACAAAGAAAGATATTTTAAAAAGAAAAATATCAAGAAAATAATTGTGGCAAGAGTATGCTGATGGGGCAAGCTGTGAGGGTGTCCTCAAGTGGCTGAGGTTTGAAAAACACTGATTTAGTCCAACTGCCTCATTTAACAGATGGGAAAATTGTAGCCCAGAGAGGGTCACAAACAGCCCAGGGTCACCCAGGAAGTCAGACCCTTCCTCCTGCTCAGAGCTTCTCAAATTTAAACATGCATACGAAATCACCAGGCATGTCCAAGGTCACATGGCTCTTGTTAAAGTGCAGATTCTGAGCCACTAGGTCTGGGACAGCCTGAGATTCTGCACTTCTAACAAGCTTCCAGGGGATGCCGATACTGTCCACTGGGAACACGCTTTGAGTAGCCAGGCTCCCGCTGACTCCTTCAGCAAACACATCCTCTCCTCACACAAGCTGGCATCTGAAAGCTCCTTAAGGTCCGGGAGAGGCTCTTGTTCTTTTCTGTGTTGTCCACCCACCTACCCACCATAGTTCTTGGCCCACTGCGAAAGCTCAATCAACACCTACTGATTCCAGGTGGTTCTCAGGGGTTAACAGCAAAGTGGCAAACTCCTTGGGCAAAAACAACAGGCCCCATTTGTGGCATGCTCCCTCTGGCCAGACCCCAGCCAAAGCACTTTTTGTAGATTAGCTCCAGGAATTCTCCCTACAGCTCTGAGGGAGGCACTATCACCATCACCATCTTACAGGGAAGGCAACAGCCTGGCAAGGTGAAGAGCCATGTCCGAGGTCACAGTGTGTGCTCAGCTACTCCACATCTCCGAGGCAGGGATTGCCTGGCTGCCTTATCATCCCCCAAAACACTCACCCAGGAAAGCCTGGATCACATGGAACATGCCACCAGGATAGAAGCTCACTAACTCCGTGTTCCTCATCACGAGATAATCAAGTGAGGCTAGACCTCCATGCAGAAGGGATTCCATCCTCAGACAGGGCTTCTGACAGAGGATCAAGGGCCCCACAGACTCCCAGAGGCAGCCCTCACCTGTATAGTAGACGTTCTCGTCCCAGCCCCTCTTCCTCCAGGCAGCATTTCGAGTCTCCTCTCGAGACTGAAGGTCTTTATAGGCTGTGGGAGAGGCAAATGCTCATTCCCCGGGGACAGATGATCTGATCCCATATCCAGCAGGGGCCCTCCTCTCACTGTCCTAAACCCTGCCCTGCCATCTCCTCCCCAGATGCCTTGGGCTGATAGCATACCCTGTCTCCTTTGACAATCTCATTCAGCTAGGAAATATGCTGGCAACTCCCAAATTTATATTTCCAGCACCGATCTCTCCCTCAGGCTCCAGACTCGTATATCCAATGCCCACGTGATGTCTCCATTTGTGCCAGCGTCTCAAACGGAACACTTCCGAGGGCCACTTACACTCCTGAGCCTCCAATCCATGCCTCTCTTTCATGTCCCCATCTCAGTAAGTGACAGCAGTATTCACACAGTGGCTCAAGCAGCTGCCTGGGAGTTCTGGAATCCTCCTCTCCCTCCCTTCACCCCACACAGCCACTTCATCCACAAGCCCCATTGGTTCTACCTCCAGATGAATCTGTGGCCTCTCATCATGCTCACTGCCACCATCTCGGGCCAGGCCATCATCCTCTCTCACCTGCACTAGTCTTATGGTCTCCTGATCACCCACTTCCTCTCCTGCTCCCCTGCAAACCACTCTCCACACAGCAGCCAGAGGAATCATATTAGAACATAAATCAAATTGTGTTGCTGCTGCTTAAAATGCTCCAGCAGCTTCCTACTGTGTTTAGAAAAAAATCCCATCTCCTTCTCATGGTCTCTGAGGCCCAGCCTGATCTGCCCCTATCCCCCTCTCCTACCCCATCTCCTTGCACTCTCCACATCAACCTCCTTTCTGCTCCTCAAAACCCTGAAGACCTTTCCCTGCTGCAGGGCCTTTGCATGTGCTGTTCCCGCCACTTGGAATGCCCTACCCCAACAATTCACCACTGGCTCCTTCTCATCCTTTAGCTCTGTTTTTACATTTTACCCCCTCAGAGAGGCTGCCTTTGCCCACCCAAGCCAAGGGTCTTCTTCCATCACATCTCCCTATTTCTTTTCCGCAAGGCATTTTGTAATAACCTGAAATGATCTTTCTTGTTAGTTCACGTCTGAGGTGATCTCCCCTCTGCTACAATGTCAGCTCCATGAAGCCACCAGTGTATCCCCACTGTCCACACAGAGTGTCACTAGAAGAACAGGGACTAGCATGGGCTTCCAGAGGGTCCCCAGCCTACCCCAGAGATGGTGCACAACGTAGAGCTCTCCTATCTGCGAGAAGAAGCCGCCCACCGCCTCCTGGTTCTCTTGCCGGTACTTGATGGCCCGGGCCCTGGGGACAGCAGGAGTACGCTGGGCAGAGGCCAGGACTCTGGGGGAGGCCAGGGAATCCGGCCTGTGCAAAGGGCTCCTTGACGTGTACCCAGGCAGATGCCTTAGCCGTGTACCCAGGCAGATGCCTTAGCCACATCTCATGGGGAGATATGGCCACCAGCTGGCAGAGATGATTCAGGAAATCAGGTGATGGAGGGGCAGCCACTGGCTGTGTTCTCCCACTGGAGGCCTCACAATCCTCCAGGAGATCCTCACCTCCTCCTTGGACATCCTTCTCCCAGGTCCAGGAGGGGCAGAGGATGCTGGGTTCCCTGCGATACGGCCCTGGGTAAGGTGGCCCACCAGGACCCTTGGCTGAGGCAGGATGGGCAGGGTCCCACCACCCTAGTGCTAATACCACCACTCACCAGTTGTTCCCCCACTCGATCATGGTTCCTGGCTGAAAGAGAGGCAGAGAAAGGATGGGAATGAGCCCCATCTTGGAGCCTCACCTTGGATCCTCCCAGCGTCACAGTTCCCAGGGGCTGCTCAGCCTCATTCAGGCCCTGACTTGCACTTGGGTGTGCGCATGTGGACAGGCGTGTACACACCTCTGTTCTGAGCCTGCAGGGAGGGTGAGGCCAGAAGGCCCAGCCTAGGTGCTGGGGCCCAGGGCGGCCCACCTCGGTGCATCTGCAAAGCAGCAGTGCAGCAGAGAAGGTGGGAGGCAGGCAGGGCTCTGTCAAGAGGAAGGCACCTTGAGTTTGTATGTCCTCAGTTCATAGATGTTGGGACCTGCTCGGGGCTGTGGCTCGTTCCAGAAGCTGAACTCAAGAAGCAACTGGTTTCTCCTGGACTGCAGCATCTGGCTCCGCTCCTTCCGGAACTCTAGGTACTCCTGTGGGCACAACAGTGTGGGCACAGCAGTCAGAAAGTATCCCCACCCTAACAGTGTGCCTCATGGGGTGATGGAGGCAGACCCCAGCACAGGGCTGGGCTACAACCAACATCCAGAGAGGTTCACTGTGTGGAGGATGGCTTGGCCAGATGCCAACATACCTTGTTGTTTTTGAGCTTGTTCATGCAGTCCATGAGGGCTGGGTAGCCACCAGAGAATCGCCATAGGTGCACTGTCAAGGGGTGGGAAATGCAGGTCAGAGGACTGCTGGGACCCCACCCTGCTTATCCCAAGGCTGGAAAAGTGCATATGTAATGGGGGGGGGGGGGGTCCCCAGCCTAGTTTCCTCTGGCATCAAGGCTCTCTGAATTTCCTGTCTTGGTGAAGGACGGCACTGGACAGGAAGTCCAAGAGACCTGGGTTCAGCCTTTGACCCCTTAGGCCTCAATGCCTTCATCTTGAAAATGGGGTAGTACTTCCACCGAACCTTCCTTCAGTAGCAAGCAAGAGGATATCAGATGTGTTTCCCCAGGAGCAGCAGCAAGCACAAGGTTGGATAAAAGGAGGGGGCAGGTCTGATGAGTTGATATGGAACACTCTCCAGGACAGCAAATTAAAAAACAAAACAAAAAAACCAAGGAACAGAACAGCATGCACAGTAGACTGCCCCAAGGGTTTAAAAGGCCGGCGGGGGGGGCGGGAAGGGCGGCGGGTGGTGAGAGGACGTATCCAGAGATGCTGTCTATGCACCATCTCGAGGCAACCTCCAGAGAGCATGAAAGTAGATGCTTCTGAACAGAGCACTGAGGTCTGGGGCCATAGGTGGGAGGGAGGCTTACTTCTCACTGCAAACTCTTTGCACAGTTTGGGTTTTTTTATCGCATCCTTCCAATAAAGTTGTTGTTAGCTGCCGTCAAGTCAGTGCCTGACTCCTGGCAACCCCATGCACAAAAGAACAAAATGCAGCCCAGTCCTACTCCATCCCCATGATCGGTCATGGATCAGACTGTGTGACCCGTGGGATTTTCATTGGCTGATTTTCAGAAGTAGATCCGCAGGCCTTTCTTCCTAGTCCGTCTTAATCTGGAAGGTCCGCTAAAGCCTGTTCAGTATCATAGCAACATGCAAGCTTCCACTGACAGACAGGTGGTGGCTATGCATCAGGTGCACTGGCTGGAATCGAAACCAGGTCTCCCGCGTGGAAGACATAAATTCTACCAGTGAACCACCACTGCCACCCATAAAGAAACCTAGTGCTGGAGAAGAAAGTCAACAATTTTGCCATCCTGGGAGCATGGCTGGGCCCATCAGAGAAGGACGGTCTCTAAAGGGTCAGCTAGGCAGTCTGGAGCTATGGGCACTAGCTGACCAGCAGTTGTCAAAGAAAGCATGTTACCTCCAGTCTCCAGCCTACCCCACCTGCCTTTTGACTCCATCTGTGCCTTGATTTTTCACCTACAAAATGGCCTGATCCTACGTTGTAAGGGCGTCTTTCAAAAGCAAATAGCAAAAGCACGATATGGATGAAAGTCCACCAAAACCAGAAATGCTGACCTGTGGAAGAGGGGTTCACTCATACAGTGAGACCATTAGGTAAAGTTACAAGGAGGACAGCAGAGACTCAAAAGAAAAATTTTCTAATGATTATTTGTGGTTGTCGTGTGCCGTCAAGTTGATTCTGACTCATAGCAACCCTACAGGACAGAGGAGAACTGCCCCATACAGTTTCCTAGGCTGAAATCTTTATAGAAGCAGATTGCCAGGTCTTTTCTCCTGTGGAGTCGCTGGTAGGTTCAAACCACAGACCTTCTGGCTAGCAGCTGAGCGCTTAACCACTGTGCCACCAGGGCTCCCTCTAATGATTGTAGTAGTTCCGATAGAAGATGGGTCAGTGGTTCTTACAAAGTCATTACAATGCAGATTTCTGAGCCTTGCTCCTAGGGTACAGCTCAGAGGGTCTGCTCCTGCTGATTCTAATACAGACTCTCTGGGGCCTACGCTCTGAGACACACAAAATATAAGATATGCTTTAAAGATTCAGAATCCCACCCCTCAAAGTACATTTCACAGGTAGCGAACACTTTAAGAGAATCCAAGGAGTACTGCTAGAGCATATTAAGTCATACCTAAAACAAACATAGAGTAGCTAAAGCAAAAGGAAGAAATGATGAAATAAAAGAACTGAACAGAAGATTTCAAAGAGTGACTCAAGAAGACAAAGTAAAGTATTATAACGAAATGTGCAAAGACCTGGAGATAGAAAACCAAAAGGGAAGAACATGCCCTGCAGTTCTCAACCTGAAAGAACTGAAAAAAAAAATTCAAGCCTCAAGTTGCAATACTGAAGGATTCTACGGGGAAAATATTAAACAACGCAGGAAGCATCAAAAGATGGAGGGAATACACAGAGTCACTGCACCAAAAAGAACTCGTGAACGAACGTTCAACCATTTCAGAAGATAGCATATGATCAAGAACCAATGGTACTGAAGGAAGAGGTCCAAGCTGCACTGACAGCACTGGCAAAAAACAAGGCTCCAGGAATTGATGGAATACCAGCTGAGATGTTTCAACAAAGGGATGCAATGCTGGGAACAATCACACCTATGCCAAGAAATCTGAAAGACAACTACCTAACTGACTGGAAGAGATCCAATAGAATGTGGAAATTATCAAACAATATCATTAATATCACACACAAGTAAAATTTTGCTGAAGATCATTCAAAAGCAGTTGCAGCAGTACATCGACAGGGAACCACCAGAAATTCAAGCCAGATTCAGATGATGTGGAACAAGGGATATCATTGCTGATGATAGATGAACCCTTGCTGAAAGCAGAAAATACCAGAAAGATGTTTACCTGTGTTTCAGTGACTATGCAAAGGCATTTGACTGTGTGGATCATAACAAACTATGGATAACATTGCAAAGAATGGGGATTCCAGAACACTTAATTGTGTTCATGAGGAACCCATACTTAGACCAAGAGGCAGTCCTTCAAACAGAACAAGGGGATACTGCGTGGTTTAAAGTCAGGAAAGGTGTGCATCAAGGTTATATTCTTTCACCATACTTATTCAATCTGTATGCTGAGCAAATAATCCAAGAAGCCGGACTACATGAAGAAGAACAGGGTGTCAGGATTGGAGGGAGACTCAATGACCTGCGATATGCAGATGACACAACCTTGCTTGCTGAAAGTGAAGAAGATTTGAAGCACTTACTGATGGATTACACCTCAACATAAAGAAAACAAAAATCCTCACAGCTGGACCAATAAGCAACATCATGATAAACGGAGAAAAGATTGAAGTTGTCAAGGATTTCATTTTACTTGGATTGACAATCAATGCCCATGGAAGCAGCAGTCAAGAAATCAAATGAAGCAGTGCATTGGGCTAATCTGCTGCAAAAGAGCTCTTTAAAGTATTCAAAAGAAAAGACGTCACCTTGAGGACTAAGGTGTGCCTGACTCAAGCCACAGTGTTTTCAATCACCTCATACGCATGTGAAAGCTGGACAATGAATAAAGGAAGACCGAGAATTGATGCGTTTGAATTATGGTGTTGGTGAAGAATATTGAATATACTATGGATTGCCAGAAGAACAAACAAATCTGTCTTGGAAGAACTACAGCCAGAATGCTCTTTAGAAGCAAGGATGGCAAGACTTCATCTCAAATACTTTGGACATGTTATCAGGAAGAACTAGTCCCTGGAGAAGCACATCATACTTGGTAAAGTAGAGGGTCAGTGAAAAAGAGGTAGACCCTCCATGATATGGACTGACACAGTGGATGCAATCATCGGCTCAAGCATAACGTTTGTGAAGATGGCACACGACCCAGCAGTGTTTCGTTCTGCTGCACAGAGGGTCACAATGAGTCGGAATCCACTTGATGGCAACTAACAACAAAATGAGAAAACTGAAGACAGTGTGCTTTTTCCTTAACCCCCGTATTGATGTGTCAACATCTGTTACTGCAACAGGATGAATGATAAGGGAATCTATCTATCAGAGCCCTGGTGGTGCAGCAGTTAAGAGCTCAGCTGCTAACCACAAGGTCGGCAGTTGGAATCCACCAGCCGCTCCTTGGAAACCCTATGGGGAAGTTCTACTCTGTTTTTAGGGTTGCTATGAGTTGGAATTGACTTGATGGCAATGGGTTTGGTTTTTTTTGGTTTGATCTGTCTATCTGCACATCTCACCATCCGTCTGTCAGTTTGTCGTAGTGTGGAGGCTTACATGCTGCTATGATGTGAGAAGATCTGCCACTGGTATTTCAAATACCAGCAAGGTCACCCATGATAGACAACTTTTAGTAGAGCTTCCAGACTAAGACACACTAGGAAGAAAGGCCTGGCAATCTACTTCCAAAAATTAGCTAACGAAAACCTTACAGATCAGAATAGAATATTGTCTGATATTGCTAGAAGATGAGCCCCCTAGGTTGGAATGGAACAATGGCCTCAAGCATGCTGGCGATCATGAGGATGGCATGCAACAGGGCAGTGTTTTGCTCTCAATGGCAACTAACAATGACAAGACAACAACATCTACAGGTCACTTTTTTTTTTAAGCCACGCACAATTATCAGGGCTGTCAAAGGATGGGATAGGTTGACTTACAAGGTAGTGAGCTTCCTGTTGCTAGAGGTGTTCAAGGGAAACTTAGAGGCCCCTCTGTCAGAGGGAGTTCCCTGTGCTGTGCAGACAGTCTAAATCAGCGCTGTACAAGACAATGGCCACAAGGCACAAGTGTCTACTGGTGGGCACTTGAAATGTACCTGTTTAATTTTAATTAATTTAAATGCAAGTAGGTACAGTTAGTTAGTGGCTGCCACCTTTGATAGCACAGTTCTAAATGCCAAGGCCCCTTTGAGTGGTTGAGATGGTGTAAGCCAATCAACTTCACGTGTGGATCCTAGCAGCTGGCACTGACTGAGGTGGACATGTCAGGGTGTGATGGGGCATGCCAGGGGTACCCCCGGGAAGCTGTAAGGAACCAGCTCAAACAAGAATCCATATTTACTCCACAAACGTGTGGGGAACTGGGGCTCAATGGTGAAGACAGACAGGCATGAGCCCTGCCCTTCCGGAACTTACCACCTCTATGGGGAGACAGACAAGCAGACAGGCAGCAACAGGGGTGTGGGAGCAGGGCTGTGAAGAGGCAAGTGCTGGGGGCTGGGGAGGCAGCCTGGGTGGAGGGGATCGGGGAGGCTTCCAGGAGGAAGTGACGTCTATGCTGAACAAGAGACAAGTAGAGGGGAGGGTGAGATAAAACAGGCAAGAGAGGAAGAATGCTCAGGCAGAGGAAATAGCCTGAACAATGGCCTGGAACCAGAGAGCGAAACTGCTGATCTGGGAAACGGAAAGAAAGCTCTGGGTGGCGGCAGCACAGTGAGCAAGGAGGGAATGGGGAGCTGAGGCTAGAGGCTGGGCAGGGAAGGACTCCCAGGGCCTCCCAGGCCATGCTGAGGGCAGTGGGAGGCCATGATAGGTGTGTAAGCAGGGGAGTGAGGCGATGAGGTTTGCATTTAGAAAGACCCCTCGGGTGCTGTTGTGGACAGGGAGTGGAGGACAGCTGGAGGCCTGGACTGGGTGGCGGCAGTGGCACCGGGGAGGATGGCCCCTCACCTGCCTGGTCCTGCTCCCCATACCACGTGTTCCAGTTGCCCACGAGCGAGCATGGGTAGTCTTCATCCAGGTGCAGCTTGGGCAGCACAGCCTCCCTGGGGAGGGGCACAGAGAGGGGGCAGAGCTCACACCAGCCAGCAGGACCCCTGGGATAAGGGCTGGGCCTCTGTCTCCCCATCTCTAAGCTCTGAAGCCTACATTCCCTGGTTTCTGCAAGGAGCATGGGGAAGAGGGTGTGCTGAGGGGCTACGGGAGCAGAGGGGCTGGGAAGGGCAGGTGGAAGAAGACGCTCACGTCAGGCTGTTGTAGGCATCCAGACACTCGGGCTTCACATTGTGAACTGCAACAGAGGACAGAGAGTGGTGGGTAAAGCAGGTGCTGTGTAGGTCTGCAGAGGGAGAGCAGGGGGAGCCCGGCAGGGCCAGGGGATGTTCCAGACCCTCCAATCTCCCTGCTGGAGCCTCGTTGGCCCCCCAGAGGCCCTGGGAGGGCAAGGCTCACAGCTCTGCAGCCACTCACACTGGATCTTGTACAGGTTGCTGGTCTCCTTCTTGGACAGCAGGGTCGAGTGGGCATCCTTCCGGGGATCCACCTTGTGGACAAAGAGGGAGCGGAACCAACTACCTTCGTTGTCCTTGGAATAGAAGCTGCAGGACAGAGGAGTTTAGGGGGACACGCAGGGGCAGGGGGAGCCCTGGCTCTTCTGTCTGCTCAGCTGCCCTGCTTCCCAAGAGCAGTGACCCATATTTCTAGGAATGGAGCCACAGAATCCCATGGCAGCTCCAGTGTGGAAATATCATTGGAGCTGACTGGGTAGACCTGGTCCCTTCTAGAGATCCCAGCTGCCCACTAAGGCTTCAAAGCTCTGCAGGGCCTCAGGAGGCCAGAAGAGGCAGCCCCGCCTCCCATCTCTTTCTGGCCTCCGTGCTTCCACTTCAACCCCTTCCAGGGTGTCCTCCACTTGGTTCCCACAACTGCAGCCTCCTGCCAAGAGGATCAACCCCAAACCCACACTGCCTGATGACCAGAACCCTGGAGAGCCCAACATGTCATTACTCTTCTCTTCTATATCCCCAACCTGTGTACCCTGCGTTCAGGCCTGCTCCTCCCAGAATACACTGGGCTCTTTTACTCTGGGCTTTCTTTGCAAGTTTTGTTCCGTCTGATGAGAAGGCTGCACTCACCACCCTCCCAGGCGCTTACGCTGCACTTGGCCTGTGCTCCTGCCAGCGCCCACAAATGGAAAGACAAAGACAAATAAGCCTTGTCCTTGAGGAGGTCACAGTCCACTGGAAGAAAGGGGCCTTGGAACAGTTTTAGCTGGGAGCATCCAAGAAAGCCCAGGTAAGCAAGGCCCTAACTGCCTGTAGCGGTCTGCGCAGACTCTAAAGAGTCGGAGGTGATCTGGCTGAGTCTCCAGGGCTGATTTTGCATTTTCCAGGCAGATAGGAGTGAAAGGCATTGCAAGGAAAGATTCATTCATTCAGACATTTAATTGACAAATATCTGCCCTGAACAGCTCCCTAAGGTGCTGTGAGCATGAATGAGTGAATGAATGAAGGGGGAGCATGTGCTTTGCCCATGAGGACTATATGGTTCAGAGCAGAGGGAACTGCCACCAGGTCCTCCCAGACTCAAACCCGCCACCCCTTCAAGGTCCCAGCAGGGGTGGGGCTTATTTTGACACTGCCAGAGGCTGCTCAGTGCAGCTTGCTACCAGGCCTAAAGAGCAAGTCCCCCTGGAGGGTAGATCCCAGCCAGGGAGCTGGCGGTGGAGGGTTTGGAGGTTGGCAAGTCCCCTCCTTTTTCGAGACTTTTCTATGGCTAGAATAAATGTTTTACAAATAAAAATATTACTGTTTGCCAAATATGCAGCAGCTGTTGGGACTGATGGAATTTAAAATATCATTTTAAAGTGGTGATACATGAGTTTGCATGAGCATGGAGAAAAGTGAGAACGGATTCATCCCAAACAGTTACTAGTGCTTACCTGGCAGAGGGCAGAGGGAGACTGTTAAAAGTTTTCTTTATGCATTATAATTTTTTGTAAAGCTAAAAAAAATTGTTTTATGTGTTTCTGAATTTACAGGCTCTTTCTGACGCTGTGGATATATTTGCTTCATTAACAAAAAGCAAGAAGACAATTTTCATCAGA
This sequence comes from Dugong dugon, assembly GCA_030035585.1. NCBI lineage: Eukaryota > Metazoa > Chordata > Mammalia > Sirenia > Dugongidae > Dugong > Dugong dugon. The sequence goes on along the minus strand of CM057476.1, from coordinate 23,316,917 downwards.
TGGGCAATGTGGTCTGTGAAATTTTGGGACCAAAATAAAGGAGGCTTGCTATAAATAACACTCACTGGTGACATCCTCTCCAACAGGGACCTGGGATCAACTTTTTAGTAGTATGATCTCTCTGAATCTATGCAATGATCTTATAGTGTTGATACTATTATATCCCCATTTTCGAGACAAGAAAACTGAGGCTCAGGGAGTTTAAGGAACTTGTTCTAGGTCACCTAGCAAATCAAGGGCAGAGCTGAGGCAACAACCAACTCTTTCCTCTAATGTCAGCCCCCACCTCAGAGCAGGCACTGACCTGAGGGACATCAGGCAGACATAGTGAGAAACCAGGTATTTTCTACAAAGCCACTGCCAGCAGGGACCTGACCTTTGGTTCGAATGCAGAGGGGCTGCTTCTCCTGGAGCAGGTGGCGGCAGGGAAGAGAGTGGCTCCCACTATTTGTCAGCCAAGACCTTTGCTCCAGGACAGAACGTGGAGTAATTTATTAACGTCCCTACTGACCAAGATAAACAGCTCAGTACCAGCCCTGAAGAGAGAGCCTGGGGGCTGACATGCTGGGGAGTGGAGAAGCCCAGGAGTTCCTATGGGTTCCCACCCCTTCCTACACCTTCCTGCCTCAGTTTCCCCATCTGTCACATGAGCAGCCCATCTCTAGAGTCTTTCTATAGGCAAAATCTAAGAAGGGACTTGTCCAAGATCCCAGGGCAGGGTCTGAACTTGAAGACAAAGCAGCCTCAAGCGCACATTTCCAAGAGTTCAAATTTCACTTTCTCAGTGAAATCACAACATCCTTCTACCCTTGAATCCCTCAACTCCTCTCATCCTGCTGTCTATTTTTTGATAGCACACACCCCCTTCTAACACACGACACCATTGTTTTGTTTATGATGTGCCTTGTTTGTTGTCTGCTGTCCCACTAGCAGTAGCCCCAAGAGGGCAGGTGTCTTATCTGTTCTGTTCCCTGCCGTGTCCCAGGGCCTGGCACAGTGCCTGGCACAGGTCCACACTCAATCACTGTTTGCGGAACGAATGGAGAAGTGGTGGGGGAACTAAGACATAGTCACTGAAAATGATGAGAGTTGGAAGGTAAGAAAGGGAAAAAAGCACAGCCCTCAGCCCAGAGTGTGGACTTGGGGCTCAGGGGCCCTTTCCATCGCCACCACCAACAGCAGAATCAGTATTTAAAGAGCACAGGCTCTAGACAAACTCGGATTCTAATCCCGGCTCAGCCACTGCACACTGTGTGCCCCGGGACAACTTCATCTATGTGAGCCTCATTTTTCTCATCAGTAAAATAGGTGCAATCAGATGGGCCTTTTAGGCAGTGCTAATACATGGGAACAGCTAATATCGCTATTCCTACCTGACTTTCTAACCGATCTCCAGCTTCCACTGTCTCCCCTGCACTGTCCTAATCTGCCCATCAATCTTTGTAAAGCACTGATTTGGTCATTTCATTCCTCTGCTCAAAAGCCTCCCATGGCTCCCCACTGCCTACAAAACAAAGGCCGAATGCCTCCACTTGGGATTCTGAGCCGTTCCTCATCTAGCTCCAATCTACTCTGCAAGTCAACTCCCTTTTAAATTTGGTGACCACGGAGCCAGGATCCCCCAGCCCAGTGGTTCTCCAACTGAGACATCAGCATCACCTGGGAACTCTGGGGGTGGGGCCGGCAATTGGGGTTTTAACAAGCCCTCCAGAGGATTCTGATGCACAACCAAGTTTGGGAATCACTAATCTAGAGCAGTTCCGATTTCTATTTTTTTTCCCATGCAACCTCAGTACATCACCCCAGAAATGCCAGATTCTGGCATCTAAACTACATTAGGAATGCCTCTTAGGCCAAGACAGGCACAATGCAGCTTTGTCTGCTCCCAGTGTCCCAAAAATGCGGACACTGGAGCCTGGCCCAGCCCCTTCCCACAAAAAACACTTCACCCTTTTCCCCCTCAACCCTTTCATCATTTTCATATGACAGGTCTGGTCTCTCCAGCCTCACCAGAAGACTAATGTCTTTCCATCCCTCAGGGTGCCTGGCACAGTGATTTAGGCATAGGAGTTGCTCAATAAATAATCTGTCCCACAATCTAATCAACTGACATAATACAGTTCTTAAAGTTTGTTCTGCCTCCCAGTATGGTGAGTAGTGTCTGGGGTCTTAAAAACTTACGAACGGCCATCTAAAATACAACCATTGTTCCATTCATCTGGAACAAAACAGGAAGAAGGAAACTCAAAAATCAAAGAACCAGACTACAGGACTAATGGTCTCTAAGAACCACTGCCTCCTCTACTTTAAAACGAGAAGAACTAGATGGTGCCTAGTTACCACTACCCAACATTCTGATCAGGGACACAACAGATGGATCCTGATAGATAGGGAGAAAAGTGTGGAACAAAACTTCAAATTCTTAAAGAATCCAGACGTACTGGACCTATCGAGGCTAGAGGAGTCCCAGAGACACTTCAGACCTTGAATTGAAACTATCCCCTAAAGTCACTTTAAAACTAAGTAAACAGTTTAGCTCAATATCCTTGAGTATTGCATCCTTTAAAAAAAAAAAAATTACATAAGACCAAATGGTCAACTGCTATTTTAAAAGCATAGATTAGAAGGTTGGAGGGCAGGGAGTTTAAGTTAATGGGAGTGAAACAACTAGAACAGAAATAATGAGAATATTGACACGATGTGAAGAATATAACCACTGTCACTGATCATTATGCCTAGAAACTGTGGAATGGCAGTGGGTTTTGCTGTGTATATTTTCACTAAAAATAAAATAAAATATTTAAACAAATTTTTTGTCCGAGATGAGAACTTTTCCATCCTTCTTTGGGAACAGTTACTGTTGATGACACATTTGCATCTTCGTAAGAATCAAGAAGTCTGATGCCTCCACACATCAAACCGCCCAGGAATGTTACAGATTTATTTGGTGGGAAGCTCGGCTCTATGCACATCCTGAAATGCTCTTCTGATTTGAGTCGGCTGACTTCAGAAAGGGGCCATGTTCCTCCTTATTGTTCAAGAGTGTGTTTTTAGCTACAGGAACTCCAAGTTCTGCTATCAACAGGATGACTGGTGCAGCAGTAAGTAGCAGTTAATTGCTGATTACTGAGCACTTACTATGTTTTACAAGCTAATCCTCACAACGTTTTTGAGACAAAGGAGGCTCAGAGGTGTTCCATGCCTTATTCAAAGATGGCTAGTCCAAGAGGCTTCCAACCCAGGTTGGTCATTCCAAAGCCCATGTTTGGTTTCCACCCCAGCAGCCTTGTTGCCTCCAAACCTCAGAAGCAAGAAGGGCTGCTGCTGGCCCCCCAGGGACTCCAGGGAGATGTGGGGCAGGCTGAGGGTCAGCAGGAGGGAATATAACCAGGTATCCCATGTGGGACCAAGGTGTAAGTAAATGCACATAGGAAACTGAGAAGCAGTCCTTGAGGAACTTGATAATTATTAATCCAGTGCCTTCCCAACAATTTTATAAAGATCACCAACCCACTTTACAGAGAAGGAGACAAAAGCTTCAAGAGGTCCAGTGACTCATCCAGAGTTACAGAGCAAGTATGTGAGAAGCAGCAGCTACCTCTAAGTCCCATGCTCCTTTTGTGAATATTCATCACACAAATGATTTTACCACCATCTGATTCTGTAACACTGGGAAGTGAGGTCCCTTTCCTGGGCCTTGGCTTCTTCATCTGGAAAACAGGGGGCTGAGAAAAGATGATCTCTCCAAGGCCGTTTCAGCCTTGACCTTGTAAGAGGCTCAAGAGAAATTCCTTGGGACAGAGGCTTGGGCAAGGGGCAACACTTTTTGCATGTTCACCAGGTGCTACATACCTCACACACATGGCCTCTTTAATCCTCAGCAACTCTATGAGACATACCCTATTTTATCACCCCCATTTTACAGATGAGGAACCTGAGGCTTGAAGAGGCCAAATGACTTGCCCAAGGTCACTACAAAAGGCTGAGTCAGGTTTGCTTGGTGCCAGGCAAACTCTAGGCTCTTTCCCTGATGCCAGCTTTCTCCTCAATTATTGGGAAGATACATGGGGGGCACATGGCAATCTCCTCTTCCCCAGCTGCCCAACAGTCCCACTGCACAGCCATCTAATATCTCTTAGCAAGGCCTAAAAAAACTCTGCAGCCTCACTCCTGGGCTGGTGGGCTGCTTCCCTTCCACAGGTGGGGAAATGGGCATCTTCACGTCTTTGGAAATGTTCTTTGAACATACACTGTCCTGAGCCTTGTGCTGCAGAAACAGAAAAATGAGCTGAAGGTCTAGGGGGGAGACAGGAAAGCCACGGGCAATAAGTGCTCAGGATGATAAGTGCAGACACGGAGGAAGTGCAGGGCCCTGGAGGTGGAGGAAGGAGGGTCCACCCTGGGCCAAACAAAAGCCCAGATGAAGTGCATGGCCAGCCAGCCTCCCTCTCCCAGGAAGCCACCCAGTTATGATGCAAAGAGCACAGGGCGTCAGGAGACCTGGGTCCCAGACCCGGTGCTGCCACAGGACAGCAGGTGGCGTGACCCAGGACAACTCCCACCTCCCCCTCGGACTCAGTTGCCCCACCAGTACTGCTCGGGTGGGGGAGTAATGTGCCTGTGTACCCTTGGCCCTTGGGGGTTCCCCATTGCTTCCCCCGAGAACAGATGTTTCCGGAACCCCTAGTGGGTGCTATCTCACAGTCCCGGCAAAGTCCTGGGGAGGGGGCTTCTCTTTCATCAGGGACTGCTTCTCCTGCCCGCAGCCTCCTCGCACCCTACAGGATCCGGGGCCTGCCTCTCCCACCACCCTCATCTTCCATTCTCCGCCCAGACCCTGGTCCCCCTGACAAAGACCATGCCCCTATCTTTCCCACCTCCCCCATACTTTGCCCAGACCCCTCCCCAGACCTCGATCCTGACCCCGCCCCTAATCCCCGGGTTCTCAGCCGAGGAGTGCCTGTCCCTCCCCGGGACCTAGATCCCTGTCCCGCCCTGCAAGCCCCGCGACCGCCTCCCCCGCCCCGCCTGACTCTCACCGCGCCGCAGCCGCAGCCGCAGCGTCCCGGGCAAGGGGTCCTGGACACCCCAGCAGCAGCCGCGCCGCCGCAGAGATGCTGCACAGCCGCGGAGCCATATTGGAGCGGGACAGGTTGGAGGAAAGCCCCGCCCCCGAAGCCGGCGGAGGAGCCGGGACGTAGACAAGCCCCGCCCCTCCAGTTTACCACCTCCCTCTGCACTGAGCCTGGTGGGCGTTCCCCCTCTACGTACCTCAACTCCGCCGACGCTGGGCGGAAGTCGCCGTTCTTGTCTTCTGAGGTTCTGTGGCTCTGCTGCGGACTCCCTGTGTGAACGTGATTGAGCAAGCACTTGTCCGCTTTGAGGCCCACCTCGGTAAAATGGGCACGTTGGATAATACCAGGGGTTCTTAATCGGGTGCTAGGGGATGAGCGGCAGAGGGTCTATAAACCAAAAAACCGAACCTGTTGCGGTCAGTTCGATTCCGACCAATAGCGACCCTAGAGGAGGGAGTAGAGCTACCCTATGGGGCAGTTAGAGAGCCAATCTACAGCGACCCTCAGTAAGGCCCTTGGAATTGTATACAAGCTCTGTGTCCCTGTGTGGTTTTCTGGGGAGGGGTCCACAGGCAGCGTTTATCAAAGGAACAAATCCCGTAATTAAGAAAGGCTAGGCAAGGCTTTGGGCCCCACGGGCGCTATCTCTCCACCGTGCCCTTTTCCTGTTACATTCCTCTCAGCCATCTGGCCTAGGCCACTTGGGGCCACATGCCCTCCGCCTGCCCTGCCCAGCTCTTTTGCCTGTCGCCAGAGCGAATCTATCTCAGCCCACAAGCCCCCAGACGACAGAGCTCTGCAGGGGCAGAGAGCCTGCAGACCCCACACCTGGGGGCCAAGGGCCTCATTGCTTCCAGAGGGGCAGGTTGCATGCACAAGCCCCATGAGAATGCCCACCTGCTTACTGGGTGGACAGGCTTGTATTCCCTGATTTGTTCAACAAATATTGACGGTCAACCTGGCCAGATCCTGGGCTAGGCTGTGAGACATCAACCCAAACCCAAACCTGTTGCCCTCGAGTCGATTCTGACTCATAGAGACCCTATAGGACAGAGTAGAACTGCCCCATGGGGTTTCCAAGGAGCGGCTGGTGGATTCCAACTGCTGACCTTTTGGTTAGCAGCTGAGCTCTTAACCACTGTGCCGCCAGGGGTCTGTGAGACACAAAAGGTGGGCAGAAAAAGCTCTTGGCCTTCTTGGGGGTTCAGGCCTGGTGGGCAGACAAAAACGAACAAACTCATTGCCGTGGAGTCGATTTCCAACGCATAGCAACCCTACAGAGTCAAATCATTGCTGACTGTGATCCCTCCAGAGCAGAGGCAGAGCAGAGGCCTTAGCCTCCTGCCTGAGCCTGAAGAGTTATAATATTGGTGGAGGGCGAGTCCTTTATAAATTGAGGAAATAATCTGTACGGAAATGTGAGATTTGAACCATTAAATTTTTTGTGTGTTTTCTAAAGTTGTGACAATGAACATGTAGTATTTCTAAAGTTGCTACCAGAAAAGTGGTATTTGTGTGGTTTATTTAAAAAGAAAACCATAGATCATCATGATAAATAGGAAAACAATCAATTGTCATAAATGGGCAGTGTCAGTAAAATAAATGCAGTGAAAATACAGTGTCTCTGCTGCGTTATACTTAGGGCTCTGAACTGGGGCCTGCTCTCTGTGTTAACAAACATAATAAGCCAGTAGAGGGGGTTAGAGACACAACTGGGCCTGCGCTTAGAGTTGCTTGTTGGGCTTATCAGAGGGATCAATAAAGAGGGAGCTCCTCCTTCTGGAAGTCAGTGTGATCTCCACAGGATCCCTACTCAGAACCACTCAGGAAAAGCCTGGATGGGTAGATGGAGTCGTGGGAAATGGAATAACCACTGCTGTCACTGGGTGGGAGCTATCTTTACCTTTGGAATGGAGTGTGGCAGGCATGGGGAAGTGGAAGTGACCACCCCCACCAGAGCCTGGAAGCAGGTCTGACTTTGGAACTGAGTTTGAAAGGATGAGTAAGGAGACTTTGGCAGAAGAAGGGGGAACACCAGGCAGAGGAAGCAATGTGTGAACAGGATGTGGAAAGCTACCAGGAAGACATGAATTAGAACCAGGGGTGAATCAAATCAAAGAGTGGGATTATGTGGAGGCAGAATATCACTCGGTGCAAGAAATAATTTTCTAGCAGTGGAATGGGCTGCCTTGGTGAACTGTTACACCAATAAAGGCTGCATAACAGCTCATTGGCCATGTGCTCCAGGGCATTTAGCAATCAAGCCCCAGGAAGCCAGGCTGGGTTGAAGCCCATGGATGAAGAAGGGTTGGGGAGGAGCTGGCCCAGGGTCTCGCACTCTGGTGTTTCTGGCTGCCTCAAGCTTCTCCCCGGGCTGGGAGGATGAGGGAGGGCTGATCTGCAGCCTCTTCCTACTGGTCTTGGCATTTCCAAGGACAGTTTTCCCACTTCCCTCCGCCCAAGTGGGGCAAGAGGGTCACACAAGGTGGATCCAGGAGTACCCCCCACCCCTGACTCTGTGCCCTCATTAGGAGGGCACCCACTCACCTCGGGTAACCAGCTTATCTCAGTTTACCCAGGACTTTCCCAGTTTTAGCATTGAAAGTCCCATGACCCAAGAAACCCGTCAGTCTTGGTCAAACCGATATGGTTGGCCATCCTAATCGTGGCCCTGTCCCTCTCCCCAGGACACATACTCGCCCAATCCCAGAACCTAGTTGCTTAATCAAATCTATTTACCCTGCTTAAAGGAGAAAATTGTGTGTGGGGGCGGCAGGGGGGAGCTCTCTTTGTGACGTTCAGTGACGTGCAATGCAGCAGTTAGTTAAATGAGCACTTGTTTATCAACTGGCTCCTACCCCCTTGGACCGTCATTCTGGTCAGCAAACCAGATGTTGGACGAAAAATTCCACAAAAAAAGAATTGGACCAGTTCCAAATGTTCAACATGCAAAGAAGAGTTTCATTAGTTATCTATTATAGTGGAATAAATTACTCCCAAATGTACCAGCTTAAAGCAATGAATATTTATCTCTCACACAATTCCTATGGGTCAAGAATTCAGGAGTAGGTAATTAGTTGAGTGGTTCTGGCTCAGGGTTTTCTATGAGGTTTCAGTCAAGACGGTAATGTTATGGATTGAATTGTGTCCCTCAGAAATGCATGTTGTAAATCCTGAGTCAGAATCCACTAAATGGCACAAAACAACAACAGACCTGTGGGAGTAGAATTTTCTTTGTTATGCTAATGAGGCATATCAGTGTAGGGTATGTTTTAAGCCAATCACTTTTGAGATTATAGAAAGAACAGGTTCGGCACAGAAAGAAGGAAGTACAGATGCCAGGTCACATGAAAATTACCAAGGAACCAAGGAACAGAAGCTGAAAAGAGACAAGGACCTTCCCCCAGAGCCTACAGAGAGAGATCCCCTAGAGCCTGCCCCCTGAATTCAAACTTCTAGCCTCCTAAACTGTGAAAAAATAAATTTCTGCTCTTTAAAGCCACCCACTTACGGTATTTCTATTATAGCAGCATTAAGAAACTAAGGCAGTCAGCTTGGGCTGTGGTCATTTGAAAACTTCATTGAGGCTTTAGGATTCCTTTCCAAGATGGCTCAGTCACCTGCCTGGCAAGTTAGTGCTGGTTGTTGGCAGGAGGCCTCAGTTCCTTGCCATGTGGCTTCTCTAGAGACCTGCTGGAGTGTTCTCACATGGCAGCTGACTTCCCCCAGAGGGAGTGACTCAAGAGAGTAAGGCAGGATCTTCAATGACTTTTATGACCTGGCCTTAGAAGACACACTCTGTCATTTCCACAATATGCTATTGCCTACAAAGTTCAGTGCTATTCAGTGTAGGAAGGTACTGCACAAGGGTGTGAATACCAACTTGTGACAATCATGGGCCCATCCCGGCTACCACAATTAAATTTTGCTCTGTTGTTAGCTGCCATCAAGTTGGCCCCTAACTCATGGTGACCCCAGGTGTGACAAAGTAGAATTGCTCCATGGGGTTTTCTTGGCTGTAATCTTTATGGAAAGAACCCTGTGGTGCAGTGGTTAAGCACTTGGCTGCTAACCAAAAGTTCGGCGGTTCCAACCCACTAGCCACTCCATGGGAAAAAGATGTGGCAGTCTACTTCCATAAAGATTACAGCCTTGGAAATCCTATATGGCAGTTGTACTCTGTTTTATAGGGTTGCTAAGAGTCAGAATTGACTTGCCAGCAATGGGTAATCTTTATGGAAGCAGTTTGCCAGGACTTTTTTCTGCAGAACCACTGGGTGGGTTTGAACCACTAACCTTTATGTTAACAGCCAATCGCAAACAACTTGCGCCACCCAGTCTCCTTAACTTTTGCACTAAGCCCAACATAATTACTGGGGTTGGACTCAGCTCTTCAAGCCATTTTCTAAGAGCAGTCCCCCCCCATCCATTGCCCTCTGTCCTAGGACCTCTCCTCTTCCCCTGTTTCCCCTTCCTCTCTGTGGTCCCTTCCTGCCCACCACAGAGTCTGTGACATCTCTTTCCCCTGATCCTGTCTCCTGTCCATCCCCTCTCTCTCTGCAGGGAGCTCAGCCATCCCTTTCTCTTCCCTCCCTCCCTCCCTCCCTCCCTTCCCAAAGCAGCCCTCAAGGAATCCACCTTCATAACTCTTTGCCAAGGCCTGCTGCCCTCAGCAGAATGAAATGAGAGGAGCCAGGGACAAAGACAGATGGGCAGAGCTGGGTGGAGAGGAGCAGTTAGGTTCATAAGTGTAAAATATGGACAAACCTGCCATCATCTATTCCCTGGGACAAATAGATCATCACCGAATGGGCTGCAGAAGATCGAAGAGACAAATTACCCAGCTATGGCAGTGTTACGCACTCTTAACTGATGGGCTTTTATGCTCGGGCCCAACTGCTCTGTGAGAATTGCATCCCTCAGCTCTTATGGAACCCCAAACAGGAGTGACAGGGACAAGAAAGCATTTATGTCACAGCTGGGGCATGAACCAAGCTGCCAAGTCCCGGCCTTTCTATACCATGTATTATATGCAGATAAGAATTATGTAACTTTCACACAGGGCCACATTAAAACATGGACAAAGTGCCATCTATGTATAAATTGGAAATAATACAAATACCAGGGGGAAATTTTTTAAATCGTTAAGTATTGAAAATTTCATAACTGCTGAAGTGGAACGAATTAAAAACTGTATTTTTTGCTGTCGCCACAAGGCGGCGCCACTTTAGCCGGGAAACTGCCCACGTCACTGTCAGTATCCAGAGACTCGCTCTGTTGGCCTGGTTCGGACTACGGCTTTCTGTGACTATTGACCTATTATTTTGCCATTCGCGTTATTACAAACCACTTTAAAAAAAAAACTATAATAATATTATTCAAGCATTTACGTAGAGATGCTAGTGTTATAAAACACCCCCTCTAATCAATACCTTTGGAGTGGATATTCCCGTTGCCATCAAATCAATTCTGACTCATAGCGACCCTACAGCAACCCTATAGGACAGAGTAGAACTGCATAGGGTTTCCAAGGAGCAGCTGGTGGATTCGAACGGCTGACCTTTTGGTTGGCAGCAGAGCTCTTAACCACTGAACCACCAGGGCTTCGAAGACGTGGTAAAACGCCATGAAGGCTGAACCACCTCCATGACAGATGGCGCTGTTGATTAGGAGAATCCATGTAGGTAAGTATAGGCACAATTATAGTTCTGAAAAGATAGAAAGCAGCATCAAAAGCAAAAATGTGGTGGGATAGTTGTAGATTTATGAGCTATGCTGGTGCATCTCATCACTTACTTTACACTCATTCCTATGGTGAGAAAAAGAAAGAGTCTTAGAATACAAGGTTTTGAATTATGTAAAGTTTACAGAAGACATCAGTTATGGATTCAATTGTGTCCCCAAAAATATGTGTTGTAAATCCTAACTCCTATACCTATACTTGAGGATCCCTGGTGGCACACTGGTTAAGCACTCGGCTGCTAATCTAAAGGTCAGAGGTTTGAACCCACCAGCTGCTCCAAGGGAAAAAGATGTGGCAGCCTGCTTCTGTAAAGATTTATAGCCTTAGAAGCTCTACTCCGTCCTATAGGGTCACTATGAGTTGGAACCGCCTGGATTCAGGTTTGTTTTTTATACCTATGGTCATAATCCCATCTGGTAATGAGCTTTCTTTGTTATGTTAATGGAAGTATTAGTATAGGGTGTGTCTTAAATCAATTCTTTTGAGATATAAACTGAGCAGATTAGGTACAGAAAAGAAAGCAGAGATGAGGAAAGATAGATGCCACACCCACTGAAGATCACCAAGGAACCAAGGAACAACGACCTTCTCCAGAGCCTGCAGAGAGAGAGAAAACCTTCCCCTAGAGCCAGCGCCCTGAATTCAGACCTCTAGCCTCCTAAACTATGAGAAAATAAATTTCTGTTTGTTAAAGCCACTCGTGGTATTTCTGTTATAGCAGCACTAGATAACTAAGACAACATCCTTCCTGTAAAACATGACTGCCCCGAACCTCCCCCAGCTATTCTGGCATAAATATGGCTGTTGAGATCCATACCTGGGAGAGGGAGTCAGCTCAAGCCCCAGAAATATCTAGCACAGTAAGGAACACAGAAAGAGCAGCAAATAGCAAATTAGGAAAGACAGGAGTTTTAGGTCAGAAAACAGACACTTTTCAGTGCCTCCTGGAGAAAAGGCCCTTTGCTATGGGCAGCTCACTGTCCTGGAAAGATGATGGCCCCTAAGCCAGTGACCTGGGTTTAAGAGCCAGGCTCTATGTCTGTTAGGCTGTGTGGTCTTTGGCCAGTAACTTGGCTTCTGGGTCCTTCAGTTTTCTTATCTGTTAAATGGGAATAATAACCTATTTTTATGAAAATTATGAGAGTGAGCATTCAGTGAAATTTCAATAAATACATACTTTTAGGCTTGCTATTTCCAATTCCTGGAGTCCCTGGGTAGTACAAAGAGTTGATTTTCTTGGCTGCTAACCAAAAAGTTGGAGGTTCAAGTCTATTCTCAGAGATACTGCGAAAGAAAGGCTTGGAGATTTGGGTGCAGTGAGTTACTTACTATGGCCCTTTCAGCCGTCGTCTTTGTAACTCACACACAATGACTGAGTGGGACTATTGATTTAGGAGATAATATTGGAGCCATTATTCCCTGTCCTAGAATGGGACACAGCTGGAGCTGGACTCACAAGGACACGTCATCTGGGCCCTGAGGTATAAAGACAATAGCTAAGATAATCTTGGAAAACATCTTTCAGGGAAACTTTCACATAAACAAATCATGAACAGAGCACAAAAGACCCACATACTTTCCACTCTTATCATTTTATTAGCCTTTACCAATGAAGATCCTTCTGACTGTCCTTGTTGAAACTTGTACCAATGATTGTTAAGAAAGACAATTCAAAATGTAGAATCACAGAGATTTAGCAGTTTTTAACCAGTCTCTGAAAAGGTGAAGCTTTCAATGGTTTTTGCCCATTTGTAATGTTAATATATACTGACAATTCCTTAATGTTCCTTGGACTCCAGCAGACATGGCTCTAGCCGCATGCTTGTCCATTTTCCCACTTTTGTTTATTCTGTAACATTCCTCTGCAGGGCAGAGGCCAAGGGCCAGAGAGAAGCGTGCCAGTGGGCACGGCTGAGAAGAGGCTGTTCTGATGGAAGAACTGTATCCTGAGTGTTTTTGAACCTGAATTGTAACCTGTTCTTTCCTTAATAAACCCCATAACTATGAGTATGGTCTGTGAATTGTGTGTGGCCATTGCAAGGAATTATCAAACCCAGCAGAGAAGTAGAGAGTACCATGGGAGGGACCTCTGGTGTCAGAATTGTGAAAAGGTAGGAGAGAGGAGGTATGTCTGACCTCCTCATAGGAATCAGCTTTGGGCTGTTGATCTTGATTCTCCTTCCCTCTTGTGATGTTAGACTGAGGTCAGACTCCACCTGCCACGCCGTTTTTACAGAAATCTACTTCCAAGAAATCGGTCATTGAAAACCCTATGGAGCTCAGTTCTACTCTAACTCACATGGGGTTGCCATGCGTTGGAATCGACCCTATGGCAAATGGCAACTTTTCTTTTTTGCAATCCCATTTCCTATTCTCTCTATTTTCAGAAATGGTGAAATGGAGGCCCAGAGATGGTAAAAACTTCTCTGTGGTCACACAGCTAGTGAGTGGAAGCCCCTTGGATGTATAGTGCAGGGCAGTGACTTCGTGCCAATGTGCAGTAAAAGTAATTCTCCAAGTGGCCAAAAATGATGGGGGCCAGTTTTCCACAGAAGGGCCACAATTGTCAAAAATCTAAATGCACAAAGAAACAACACCAGGGATGGGGGGGGGGAATACTAAATAGGTAATAGGTAAGTGGTAACTTGGGTGAGAGATGAGATAGTACATAGTACAGGGGAAACTAACACAACCTGCACAAGGAAAGGTCATGGAGGCCCTATAGACACATCCAAACCCCCCGAGGGACTGAGTTGTTGGACGGAGGGCTCTGGGGACCATGATCTCGGGGAACATCTAGCTCAATTGGCATGACACTACTTATAAAGATAATGCTCTACATTCTACCTTGGTGAGTAGTGTCTGGGGTCTTAAAAGCCTATGAGCGGCCATCTAAGATACTCCACTGATCTCATCCCTTCGGGAACAAGGGAGAACGAAGAGAACAGGATACAAGGAAAAGATTAGTCCGAAGGACTAATGGTCCACAGCTACCAAGGCCTCCACGGGACTGAGCCCAGTACAGCTGGATGGTGCCCGGCTACCACCAATGACTCCTCTGACCAGGATCACAACAGAGGGTTCTGGGCAGAGCTGGAGTAGGATGTAGAGTATAATTTTAACTCCCCAAAAAAAAAAAAAAAAAAAAAAAGAAGACCAGATATACTGGCCTAAAGAATACTAGAGAAACCTCGAGAGTGTGGCCCCCAGACACCCTTTCAGCTCAGAGGGGAAGTTACCTTCAAGGTTCGATGTTAAGCCTGGGAATGGACACCCAGTAAAACTAAAAGGGACTAACGATGTACAGGAGTCCGGTGACAAGGGCCAGAAGGCAGAGGGAGAGTAGGAAACTGAAGATAAGGAACACAAATTGAATAAGGACACTGTCGATGTATTGTGAGATTGTTGACCACTGCTATAGGGCAACATTTGTAGTAACTATTAAATGGGAGGCTGTTTTGTCCTGTAAGCCTTCATCTTGGGCGAGAATGGCAGCACAATTGGAAGAGCATAGTCAATATCACTTAAATGTGTAAGTAAAAAGTTTTGAAATGGTGTTTAAATAAAATAAAAATAAATAAATAAACAAATGAGACTAAAGAGGTACAATAGTCCACTGACAAGGTCCAGAAGACAGAAGGGGACAAGGAAGCCCCCTGGTGATAGGGAACACAAGGTGGAGTAAGGATATTCTTGATGTGCTGTGAGATTGTTAACCATGGTCATAGGGCAACATGTGTAGTAACTGTTAAATGAAAAACTATTTTTTCTGTAAGCCTTCATCTTAAGTGAGAATAACAGCACAGTTGGAAGAGCGTAGTCAATGTCACTGAACTGTGAATGTAGAAATTTTTGAAACGGTGTATCTTTGGCCATCTGTAATTTTCATCAAAAAAAAAGGTTGAGAATTTAGAGGCTTAATACGTTGTGGGGTTGTTAACCAATGTCAAAAAACAACATGTGTACTACTATTTCATGAGAAACTATTTGCTCTGTAAGCTTTCACCTGAAGTACAATAAAATATATATTAAAAAAAAAAATTAGTGTAACAGAATGTATTTATTGTGAGTAGATACAATTTGAATTGGGCAGTGTCTACTGGGAAAGTATTGGGAAGGCACTCCAAAGAGGGTACAGTGAAAATGCGGTATATAGGTCATTGTCATGTTAATTTCTTAGGAGGTATCATCAGAACACCTGCAGGGTTCCAGGGTCAGTGGGTTGTAGAAACAGTCACTAAGGACATGCCATACATTTTCCAGTCAGACCATGGGGTTCCCGCTCCTGGCTGCATATAGATAATTCTCTAAAACAGCCCAATGCCTAAGGCGAACCATCTCTGCTAAGCTGCTTACTAGGCTATTGTTTGAGTTGAAGGTGACCTTAGGAACACAGTTCCTTAAAGGCTCAAAGTTTAAAAGGACACCTAAAGGCAGACAAGTCACTCCAACTCCATGAACCTAGAAATCTGGATTCCAGGAGAAATAAAATGGTTTGTCACAGTGTAGAATTCACATGTAGCACCCAGGACAAGTTGATTTAACCTGGAGTTAGTAGATGTGCTTTGGATGGGTTTTTCCATGAACCTCCTGAAACCATATGCCAAATTAAGTGTATGTGTGCATTCCTTTGAGAAGAGGATCTACCGGTTTCATCAGATTCTCAACAGAGTCCTTTTGGCTCAAAAAGATTAAAGGATCACTGCTTTAAAGCAGAGTTTCTTTATCTTGGCACGATTGACATTTGAGGCTGGATAATTCTTTGTTATGGGGGTGGGGGGCGCTGTTCTGTGCACCGTAGGATGTTTAACAGCAGCATCCTTGGCCTTTTCCCGTAAAGGCCAAAAGCACCCTCAGTTGTGACAACCAAGAAAGTCTCCAGGCATTGCCAGTTTCCTGAGTGGGGGGCAATATTGCCCCTGATTGCCAACCACTGCTCCAGAGTATACTAAATATGCATCAGAATCACCTGGAGGGCTTGTTGAAACACAGATCCCTGGGCTCCACATCCAGAGTGTTTGATTCAGTCACTCTGGGGTAGGGCCTGAGAACTTGCATTTCTCACAAATTCCCAGGTGATACCATTGCTGCTGGTCCAGAGACCACACTTTGAGAACCACTGATCTGGAAGAATGGATGAATGAAATGTATATTAGGTGAGATCTGGATTAAAACAGTCCTGGATGCAAATCACAGGTCTACTAATTATGATCTTGGGTCAATTACCTCATTTCAGCCTTCTCCAGTTTCCGCATTATAAGCTGGGGATATAAACCAAAACCCTTTGCCATCCAGTTGATTCTGACTCACAGGGACCCTAGGACAGAGTAGAGCTGCCCCACAGGGTTTACAAGGCTGTAAATCTTTACGGAAACAGCCTGCCGTATCTTTCTCTCATGGAGCAGCTGGTGGGATCAAGCTACCAACCTTTCAGTTAGCATCTGAGCGCTTAACCACTGTGCCGTCAGAGCTTCTTACTGTGGGGATATAATAGCTATCAAATAGGGTTTTGGTAAGGATGAAAAGCAATAAAGCATGAAAGGACTTTGCAGAGTGCTTTATATGGTAAGCACTTAATATATGGCAGCTATTAATATTGTTTCCATAATTGAGACCATAATTATGTCCTCGTGTCCTTCACCTGTTCATTCAGCAAGTCTTTATTGGCTGGTGTCTGTGTGCCAGGTCTTTCTTAACATGCTATACCTGAGTTATTTCACTATATCCTCCTCAAACCCTTATCTGGCAGGTATTATTATCATCTCTGTTAACTCTTTGTGAGTGGCACTTTTAATGCTTGCATAATATTCCATTGCATCTATTTTTGTTCCTTGCTCTCACCACCCTTCTGAGATCTACACTTATATATCTACCTGGCTGTCACCCCAGGCACGTTAAACTGTACATGTTTGGCCATATTAGCACAGTGCTGAGCATTTGGTAGACCCTCCATTAATACGAGGTATTACTGGTCCCCAGTGTTATTTTTTAGCCCCTGCTGTCTGATCCACTTCCTTTTGCTACTCCTTGGTGGGTTTCCAGCATCACTTATTTTCTGCCAGCAGACTTGTCCCTGGATTAAAGCCCTAATTTGTTGTCCCAGTGGGGAGTCTACAGGAGAAACCAGCCTGGCTCTTCCACCTGCAGGGAAGAACTGAAAGCAATGAAAATGAAGACACTCTTACTGCTCTGAACAATCAGTCTGGTGGGGACAATTTGCAGGCAGTATACAGGACATAAAGTTCCCTCATCACATCCTCATTGGGTGTGCCAGAAGCTGATTCCTGGGGCCTGACTTGCAGGGAAGAGCTAGATTTAGGCTATTAGTATAGTTACAGCATCATGTCTGTTGAGTGCTCCAGAACTGTAGTTCATGTTTCCTTCTTCAAGGCACAACAAGGAGCAATTTAGAAGCCACAAGCTGGGAAGCGGGGCAGCACAGGCAGGCTCTGGGTGGGCTAGACCTGGGTTTGAATCCTAGCTTTGCTGTTCACTATTACGCAGATGACACAATCTTGCTTGCTGAAAGCGAAGAAGACTTGAAGCGCTTACTGATGAAGATCAAAGACAACAGCCTTTAATATGGGTTACACCTCAACATAAAGAAAACAAAAATCCTCACAACTGGACCAATAAGTAACATCATGATAAATGAAGAAAAGATTGACGTTGTCAAGGATTGAATTTTGCTTGGATCCACAGTCAATGCCCATGGAAGCAGCAGTCAAGATATCAAATGCTGTATTGCATTGGGCAAAACCGCTGCAAAAGATCTCTTTCAAGTGTTAAAAAACAAAGATGTCACTTTGAGGACTAAGATGCGCCTGACCCAAGCCATGGTATTTTCAATTGTCTCATGCGCATGTGAAAGCTGGACAATGAACAAGGAAGACCAAAGAATTGATGCGTTTGAATTATGGCGTTGGAAAAGAGTATTAAATATACTGTGGCCCACCAGAAGAAAGAACAAATCTGTCTTGGAAGACATACAACTAGAATGCTCCTTAGAAGCGAGGATGGTGAAACTTGGTCTCACATACTTTGGACATGTTATCAGGAGGGACCAGTCCCTGGAGAAGGACGTCATGCTTGGTAAAGTAGAGGGTCAGTGAAAAAGAGAAAGAGCCTCAACGAGATGGACTGATACAATGACTGCAACAATTGTGAAGATGGCACAAGACTAGGCAGTGCTTCATTCTGTTGTACATTGGGTTGCTATGAGTTGAAACCCACTCGAAGGCATATTAACAACAACAACAACGTCTGGGTCAGCAAGTGACTCTATCATGCTGAAAGTCTCATCTTCTTCATCTGTAAAGTGGGGATGATGCTAATGATGGTTAACACTTATGTGTGGTTAAATCATCTCTGTTGGACAATTAAGGAGCCCTGGTGCTGCAGTGGTTAAGAGCTCGGCTGCTAACCAAAAGGTTCCAAGTTTGAATCCACCAGTTGCTCCTTGGAAATCCTATGGGGCAGTTCTACTCTGTCCTATAGGATCACTATGAGTCAGAATCGACTCTACAGCAAAGGTTTTTTTTTGTTTTTTGTTTTGTTTTGTTTTTTTGTGGCACAAAAGTGCTTGGCTGCTATCCCAAAAGTTGGTGGTTCAAACCCATCCAGCAGCTCCACAGGAGAAAGACTTGGCCATGAAAACCCTATGGGGCAACTGAGTCCAGCACAACTAGATGGTGCCTGGCTACCACCACTGACTGCTCTGACAGAGATCACAACAGAGGGTCCCGGACAGAGGTGGAGAAAAATGTAGAACAAAATTCTAAGTCTCTCACACACACACACTAACTCTCTCTCTCTCTCTCTCACACACACACACACACACACACACACATACAAGACCAGACTTACTGGTCTGACAGAGACTGGAGAAACCCCAGAGTATGGCCCCCCTTTTAACTCAGTACTGAGGTCACTCCTAAGGTTCACCCGTCAGCCAAAGATTAGACAAGCCTATAAAACCAAACGAGACTAAATGGGCACACCAGCCCAGGGGCCAGGATGAGAAGGCAGGAGGGGACAGGAAAGCTGATAATGAGGAACCCAAGGTTGAGAAGGGGAGAGGGTTGACATGTTGTGGGGGTGGCAACCAATGTCACAAAATAATATGTGTATTAATTGTTTAATGAGAAACTAATTTCCTCTGTAAACCCTTATCTAAAATACAATTTAAAAAAAAATGGAAGAAAAAAAACAAACCCTATGGAGCAGTTCAACTCTGTCACATAGGGTCACTATGAGTTGGAATCAATGCTCCAGCACCTAACTACAGCAACGATTTGACAATTAAAATTATTTTAAAATAAACTCAATTTTGACAATTAGAAATTATCTTAAAATTTACAATAATAAAAAAATAAAATTTATTACTTTTTTAAATACTAAGGCTAAACCAAAACTGTTGCCCTCGAGTCATTTCTGACTCATTGCAGCTCTATAGGATGAAGTAGACCTGCCCCCTGGGATTTCCAAGGAGCAGCTGGTAGATTCAAACTGCTGGCCTTTTGGTTAGCAGCTGAGCTCTTAACCACTGCACCATTAGGGCCCCCTTTATTGATTGATTGATGGTGCTTTAGGTGAAAGTTTACAGCTCAAGTTAATTTTTCATTAAAAAATTTATACACATATTGTGACATTGGTTGCAATCCCCACAATGTGACAGCATGCTCCCCTTTTCGACCCTGGGTTCCCTGTGTCCATTCGTTCAGTTCCTGTCCCTTTCTGCCTTCTCATCCTGCTTTTGAACAGGAGCTGCACATTTGGTCTTGTATACTTGATTGAACTAAGAAGGACTTTCCTCATATGTGGTTTTTTTTTTTTTTTTAATAGGCCTGTGTAATCTTAGTCTGAAAAGTGGGCTTCCAGGGGCCATAGTTCAGGGGTTCCTCCAGTCTCTGTCAGACCAGTAAGTCTGGTCTTTTTAGATGAATTTTAATTCTATTCTACATTTTTCTCCTGCTCTGTCTGGGACTCTGTTGTAGCCAGGCACCATCTAGTTCTTCTGGTCTCAGGCTGGTAGAGTCTCTGGTTCATATGATCCTTTAGTCCTTTGGGATAATATTTTCCTTGTGCCTTTGGTTTTCTTCATTCTCCTTTGCTCCAGGTGGGATGGAACCAATAGATGTATCTTAGTTGAGGACCCCTTTTTAAATACCAAAAAAAAACCTAAACCAAACCCTTTGCCATTGAGTTGATTCCAACCCATAGTGATCCTATATTTTTATATACAGAAAGGTATAATTCACCCCTACACACATATCCATTATAACTGTAAGGAAAAATACAAATTGAAAATAATAGGTCTTAATTCTCCCTGTTGAAAATAAGGAAAGAGGCTCCCCTCCTCCCCTGTTCTTTCAGAATTCACTTTAAATAATTTCTAATGGTAGAACCTTCCTTTGTCTTTCTGAAAAGTATGCAAGTCAAGGATGTTTCCTCAAGGATCTCAGTGCCATTTCTTCTGAAATATAATCATCAAGAAAGCTCACACCTTAAACCTTAAACCAAAAATATCCCCTGAAGGCATCTTAAAACAATAGTTTACCTTAACTAGTATAAAAGGTCTGTCTTGAGTATTATGCTCTTTTAAGAAGTATCTATATGGGATCTAGTTGACAACAGCAACTTGAAAGATTAGATAGGAACCTTAGTGGGCAGTGGGTTTATATTAATGAGTGAGGAACAACTCAGAAAAGGAGGGTGAGAATGATCGCACAACTAGAATGTAATTAACATTGCTAAATTGTACATGTAGAAACTCTTGAATTGGTGTATGTTTTGCTGTGTATATTCTCAACAACAACAAAAAAGAGCTCACACCCATACCTCCCAGTTTCCTAGGAGATGAGCATAATTTTAGGTCTCCTGTGATAAAGATACTGGAAAATTAGCAATTTTATCTTAAACATTAATGTAATGAGTCATATCCACTCTGCTATGTAAAAGATAGGAGACTTGGTGGCAGCAGTGGTTAAGACGTTGGCTGCTAACCAAAAGTTTGGCAGTTGGAATCCACCAGCTACTTCTTGGAAACCCGATGGGGCAGTTTTACTGTGTCCTATAGGGTCGCTATGAGTCGGAATCGACTGGACAGGAACAGGTTTTTGTTTTGTTTTATATAAAGGGTAAGATTTCTTTCTGTCCTTGCAATCTCTGTAGCGGATTGCCTGTGACACATCATATTCTCGTTTAATGCTTACGCAATAATCAAACTTTTCTGTTGTATCTTTGTGGAGACGTTTTCTGGATTAATAGTGATTTCGTTTTTAGCAATTTCCCCCCAACATAACCCTTGATAACATTAAAACATAGATAAGACGCGTGTATGGTTAAAAATGAAAATCATACATAAATTACAAAACGAACAATGCTCTCAATTTTGGACCATGTTTGATCCACCAAAACAATTTCATAGGATCCAACCTAGTATGTGCCGGCCACTGTTCTAAAGCTTTATTATGTGTTAACTTGCTTAAACTCCTGAACAACCCCACGAGGTAGGTACAGTTAATTATAACCCTTCTTTGATAGTCATTAGTATCTCTTGTAAAGCAAAGCAGAGGAATCTGGCGGTAAAGTGTCAGCAATCAAACAGGCCTTCACAAGTGTTTTAGAAAGTCTGGGAAACATAGAGGTCATTATATGCAATTAATTGAGAGCCAAAAAGAATATCTGCCGGGGGTCTGAAACACGCTTTCTGAAGCTCCACACTGGGCGCGAGCTCCGTCCAAAGGGCAGATCCTCGCTGTACCAGAGAGTGCCCGGACTCCCGCACTGGAAGAGCTGCCCGGACGTGGATTCCTGGAAAAAAGCGCGCCAGGCTGCGCCGCTTCAACCAGTCTTGCTAGGGAAGGCTTAAACACCTACGAACAAAAGCATTCGGAGTGACTGCGGTTACAGCTACTCAGCGCGGAGCCCAGGCCCCCGCCTACAGATAGAGTGGAACTTTCAATTGGTGAACCTTATCTGAAGGAGGCGGAACGGAGCAGGAAAGCCCCGCCTTCCCTGGAGTTGTCAGCCAACCGTGGCTTCTGGGAGGCAGCCGCCGTGTTCGGTTGCGCCGTGTGTAGTGGTTTGAGGGGCCTAGGGGCGGGGCGGAGAGCCGGCCGGGGGCAGCGGGGAGAGGACTGTTTGCCGGGGGCGCGCGGAGCGGGAACGGTGACAGGCAAGCGCACGCGTGCGCGGCCGCTGTAGCGCGTCCCCGCGACCCTCCTCTGCCGCTGCCGTCTAGGGGCCCTGTTCCCTGGCGTCCCCTGCCCGACTACCTGAGTGCCAGGCCTCGAGCGCTCCGTCGGTCCCTGCTCGCGTACCCTCCCAGTGGCTGTCAGGGACCGCCCCCCGACGCCCCTTTTCGCTCCTGGGCAGGGTCCTCGCGGCCCATGCGGGCCGTTGGGGGCCCGCACCGCCCATCTCGCTCCCGGACCGGCCGGCCGGCCACCATGGTGGACTTGAGGCCTGTGCGGCTCCTCCAGGGGGGTTAACCGGTCCAGAGCGCAGGCCGCGGAGGCACAGAGGTCCCGGGCCCGAGCCCAGCACCATGGCCGGGGCCATCGCTTCCCGCATGAGCTTCAGCTCGCTCAAGAGGAAGCAGCCCAAGACGTTCACCGTGCGGATCGTCACTATGGACGCTGAGATGGAGTTCAACTGCGAGGTAACCGCGGGCAACCTCGACGGGCCGCGGCGAGGGGCAGCCCGGCCGAATCCCTGTTCGCCCGGCCCTGTCGCGGGTCCAACACTGACCCGGGCGCCCCCTCCGTGGAGCCAGTCGAAGTGGAAGCTTGAGGGATTCTGCTTATATCATCTGGTTATAGATAAGATAGGGTTAGAAATGGAAGGGGCCGTCTAGGCCCAAATCCTCATGTTAAAGATGATTGCTGCTTTTCTTTATAGGGCTTTTGGGTTTGGAAGCACTTTCTGAAGGTTTTCATTCATTGTTATTGGAAGAGGTTGGGCGCATCCATGGTAGAGAATTCTTGTTTTCAGTGTCAGGTTTAAGCTCTGGCTGGGTGGAGTTTTTAACTTTATGAGGTAATATTGTTATGCACCCCAGGTATTAAAAGTAGCATCTTGTTTATTGAAAGTTTATACTTGTTTCCTGTTTCCAAAGCTTAAATTTTTCTGGAAAAGGCTCTTTAAGGAAAGACATGCTATCTTATACTTACTTTCCATACAGATTCCAGCTTGGTGATAGCTGTCATTTGTTGAATACTTAATAAGTGCCAGAGATTCTCACATTTAATTCTCACAACAGCCCAGTGAGGTAGATACCATTATTATTATTATCATTCTCTTCCCCAAAAAGTGTATACCTAGTAAATGGCAAAGTGAGGTTTTGAACCAAGCTCTTACCCAACTTAGTACTACCTCTTAAGTAATTTAAATCCTTGCTACTCGAAGTGTGATCTCTGGATCAGCAGCATCAGCAGCAGTGACCTCAGTTACCAGTTGGCAAACTTTTTCTATATAGGGCCAGATAGTAAATATTATTGGCTTTGCAGGCCATATAGAGTCTTGTTGCCACTACTCAGTTCTTCAGCTCTCCCATTATAGTGCAGAATCAGCCTTACACAGGGTCACATAATGGCATGACAGCATGAGGAGTTCCACTGACCTGCTCCCACTGAAACTGGTGAAAATTATAAAAACAACCACCACCACCATTGAAAACTTCTTGAAATGGTCCTAAGGGAAAACAGCAAATGAGGAGACATCTACCCAAGAAAATCAATGAAAATTGGTAAAAAGATGAGTCTGTGGTATTTGAATCAAGACCTCCCCCTCCCTCACTGTTCTCAGCTCAGGGAGGTGGAAACTCCAGTCCACACTATTGCAATCAAGAACACAAGGCTCCTTCTCCCCGCAGCTTCCAGCCAGCAGACTTTCTTCTCAGGAGGAGCAGGACTTCAGTGTTTCTCCCTTGCCCCCAGCTTCCTGTTACCTGTGGGGTGAGGTGGTCAAGAGGTGAGGGCTCCCTTCTTCTGTCCAGCACCTACTCATGGATGGATACTCGACCTTGGATGTGGTGAGCTGAGAACACTGGGGTGCCAACTGCTCTTGTGCCCTGGCTTGTGAGGCTGTAGTTCCATACCAGGAGAGGCAAACCAAGAAGACCTCAGGCTACTGCCCTCCCACCCCCAAGTGCTCAGCTTCTAGATCAGGGGTGTCACTCAGAGAGAAGCTTGCCATTGCCCCTACCCACAGCTCCAGAGCCCTGGCTCAGAGATTTTACCTGGGGGAAGAAACAGGCCGTAAAACAGATAGTTCCTGATCTCTTCCCAAAGAAATTGACTTCATTTACAACAGAGCTTGGAGAAGTTCATGGCTAAGGGTGCTCTTAACAGTTGGAGCTCAGGGCCACGATAAATGGACCCTGATAGCATGGCAGAGAAATGTGAAACAAAACCTCAAATTCCTTAAAAAAAAAAAAAAAAAGCCAGACCTACTGGACTGGTTGAGACTGAGGATTCCCCAAGACTGTTGCCCTGAGATACTCTTCAAATCTTGAACTGAAAGTAACCCTTCAGGTCACCTTGTATGTAGCTAAATAACAAATGGGCTCAAAAAATAATGAATATCACCTGTAAGTACTGTGCTTCTTTAAAAAATCACCTATATGCGACCAAATGGTCAACAATTACTTTAAAACAAAGATGAGAATGTAGGAGGGCAGGGAAACTAGATTAATGGAAACAGAACAACCAGAACAGACATAATGAGGATGTTCATGCTTGTGAAGAATGTAACCAATGTCACAGAACAACTTGCGTAGAAATTATTGAATAGGAACCTAAGCTGCTGTGTAAACCTTCACTGAAAACACAATAAAATATTAAAAAAATAAACGTATTTGTTAATATTACCATCTGTCTCTTCAGAAATGTATCGGGAAGCTGTCATGTTCATGGTGGTGGATACAAGTTTTCCAAAATTCTAAATTCACTTGAAAGCTCAAATTTTATCATTGGCAACAAATACTGTGAGTTGTTTTCTTTGAAGTGACAGGCTAACTTTGTCTGAATAACCATTGTCTGTTGTTCTTTCAGGTAAAAATGATGTTTGAGTAAAAATTTAAAAAAGTAAACAGTTGGAGGTTGTGGTGGAAGGCAACTGGAAGGAGATTTGCAAATTTGAAGAAGACATAGCCTAATCTATAGGTTAGGTAGTTTGCAGGAGAGAACCTGGGAATAAGACGGGTCAAAATCAATAACCTAACCTTCCACATTAAGACACTGGAAAAAGAAGAGCAAGTAGAAGGAAGGAAATAGTAAGAATTAGAGTGGAAATTAATGAAATAGAGACTACAAAGTTAATGAAGCCAAAAGCTGGTTCTTTGAAAATAACAAAATTGACAAAACTTTAGCTAGATTGATCTAGAATCAGAAATGAAAGAGGGAAATTACTACCTACCTTGCAGAAATAAACAAGATTATAAAGGAATAGCATGAACAATTGTATACAACAAATTAGATAACTTGGATGAAATGGACAAATGCTTAGACACAAACCACCAAAACTGACTCAAGAAGAAATAGACAATATGAGTAAACCTGTAAAGAGACATTGAATTAATACCAAAAAAACCTACTCTGAAAGAAAAACTTGAGGCTCAGGTGGTTCACTGCTGAATTCTACCGAACATGTAAAGAGGAATTAGTACCAGTTTTCACAAACTCTTCCAAAAAGTAGAAGAGGAAGGAACACTTTCCATCCTGATAAGCAGCCCTGGCGGTGTCACAGTTAAGTGCTCAGCTGCTAACCTAAAGGTTGGCGGCTTGAATCCACCCAGTGACTGCAGGAGAAAGACCTGGCAGTCTACTTTAAAGATTACAGCCAAGAAAACCCTATGGGGCAGTTCTACTGTCACATGGGTCACTATGAGTTGGAATTGACGGCATCAAACAATAAAACATTACCCTAAACCAAACAAAGATGTCACAAAAAAACTACAGACCAATATCTCTTGTAAATATGAACACAAAAATCCCCAACAAAATACTAGCAAACAAAATCCAGCAACATATAAAAAGAATTATTCACCATAAACACGTGGAATTTATCCCAGGAATGCAAGGTTGGTTTAACATCCCCAAATCAATTAATGTAATTAAACATATTAATATAATTTTTAAAAATTTACGTGATCTCAGTAGACACAGAAGAAAAGACGTGGCAAAATTCAACACCAGTTTGTCATAAAAACACTTAACAAACTAAGAATAGGAGGGAACTTCCTCAGCCTTATAAAGGGGATCTGTGATGATGAAAGACCGGTTACTTTTCCTCTAGGATAAGGAATTAGACAGGGATGTCCACTCTGTCACTTTTATTCAACATTGTACTGGAGCTTTTGGTCAGGGCAGTTAGACATCAAGATTGGCCAGGAAGAATTAAAATTATGTCTGTTTGCAGATGTCATCATCTTGTATATGGAAAATCCTAAGAAACCCACTGAAAAACTTTAGGAACTAGTAAATAAGTTCAGCTAGGTTGCAGGATACAAGTCAATATACAAAAATCAATTGTATTTCTATATACTTGTAATGAACAATCAAAAAATGAAATTAAGAAAATAATTCCATTTATAGTAGCATCAAAAAGAATAAAATATGTAGCAATTAACAAAAAAAGAACAGAACTTCTACTCTGAAAACTATAAAATGTTGAAAGAAAGGAAGATGTAAATAAATGGGAAAACATTCCACGTTCATAGATTGGAAGACAACATTGTTAAGATGGCCAAAAAAAACCCTCATGCCGTCAAGTTGATTCCGACTCATAGCGACCCTATAGGACAGAGTAGAACTGTCCCATAGGGTTTCCAAGGCTGTAATCTTTATAAGAAGCAGACTGCCACATCTTTCTCCTTGGAGCAGCTGGTGGGTTCGAACTGCCAAGCTTTAACTAAGCAGTTTAATCACTGCACCACCATGGCTCCTTGTTAAGATGACAGTACACCCCAAGTTGATCTACAGATTCAATTCAATCCTTATCAGAATCCCAGCTGCCTTCTTTTTAGAAATGACAAGCTAGTTTTAAAATTCATATGGAGTTGCAAGGGACTCAGAAGAGCTGAAAACAATCTCAAGAAAGAAGAACAAAATAGAAAGACTCACACTTCCTAATACTTAACACAAAGCAACAGTAATCAAGACAGTAGTACTGACATAAGGACAGACATATTGATTAATGGGATAGAATTGAGAGTCCAGAAAGAAACCCATATACCTATGGTCAACTGATTTTCCAAAAGTATGCCAAGACTATTCAACGGAGAAAGAATAGTTTTCAACAAATGGTACTGGGACAACTGGATAGCCACATGCAAAAGAATGAAGTTGGATCCTTATCTCACACAATATACAAAAAATAACTAAAAAATGGATCAAAGACCTAAATGTAACAGCTAAAATTATAAAACTCTTGGAGAGAACCTAGAGGTAAATCTTTGTGACCTTGGATGGATTTGGCGATGGATTCTTAGATATGACACCAAAATTACAAGCAACAAAAGAAAAAGTAGATAAATTTGATGTCATAAATATGTAAAACTTCTGTGCATCAAAGGACATTCTTAAGAAAGTGAAAAGACAACCCACAGAATGGAGAAAATATAAGCAAATCATGTATCTGATAAAGGACTTACATCTAAAATATACAAAAAAAAAAAACTCATACAACTT
Source organism: Dugong dugon (assembly GCA_030035585.1). Classification (NCBI taxonomy): domain Eukaryota; kingdom Metazoa; phylum Chordata; class Mammalia; order Sirenia; family Dugongidae; genus Dugong; species Dugong dugon. The sequence continues at coordinate 23,289,405 of CM057476.1, read as the reverse complement.
AATAAGAAAAAGGCAAATAACCCAATTAAAAAATGGATAAAGGCTCTGAATAGACATTTCTCCAAGGAAGATCTACAAATGACCAATAAGCACATGAAAAAATGTTTAACATCATTAGAGAAATGCAAGTCACAATGGGATATTGCTTCATACCTAGTAGAATGGTGAAATCAAAAAGTCAAATAATAAGTATTGGCCAGGATGTGGAGAAGTAAGAACCATCATACCCTGCTGGTTGGAATGTAAAATGAGGCAGCTCTGTGGGAAACAATTTGGCGGTTTCTTAAAAAGTTAAACATAGATTTACCATATGACCCAGCAATTATACTCCTAGGTATATACCCAAGAGAATTGAAAACATATGTTCAAACAAAAACTTGCACATGAATGTTCATAGAGCATTATTCGTAATAGCTAAAAGGAGAAAACAAGCCAAATGTCCATCAACTGATGAATGAATAAACGAAATATGGTATGTGCACACAATTTGGACATGAAAAGGAATGAAGTACTGATACGTGTTACTTCATGGATGAACCTTGAAAACATGTTAAGTGGAAGAAACCAGTCACAAAAGACCACATGCTATATGATTCCATTCATATGAAGGTCCAGAATAAGGAAATCTATATAGACAGAAGTAGATTAATGGTTGCTTAGGGCTGGAGGCGTGGATGGAGGGATAGGGAGGTAATAGCTAAAAGGTACGGGGTTTTGATGTGATGAAAATATCCTAATCACTGTTGTGATGGTTGCACAACTCTGTGAATATAGTAAAAACCATGGAATTATACACTTTAAATGGGTGAATTGTATGGTATGTGAATTATATCTTAGTAAGCTGTTTAAAAAAAAGGCACCCTTAGACAAAATATAAATGAATGCACATGACTTTCCCAATAAAATTTTATTTACGGACATTGAAATTTGAATTTCATGAAATTTTCACAAGTCGTGAGGTATGTATTTTTGATGTTTTTCAACCATTTAAAAACGTAAGAACCATTCTTAGCTCTCAGACCACACAAAAACTGATGGCACATTGGATTTGTCCTGCAGGCCATAATTTCCTGACCTCTGATCTAAGTTATTACTTGATAAAGGTTGTGAGACATTATGAGAATGACCAGCCTATAGGGAAAGGGAATTTCATATGATTTTTCTTCAGCCATAATTTTGCTCTGAAAAGCTCTTCTTTTTTCTTCTTTAAACAGATTCCAGACCCAAAGGTGTTGAACAGTATTATCATCTAGATAGAGCAGGTTTTCTCAATGATGGCATTATTGCTATTTTGGCTAAATAATTCGTTGTTCTGGGGAGCTGTCCTGTGCATTGTAGGATGTTTAGTAGGATCCCTGGTGTCTACCCACTAGATGCCAGTAGCACCTCTCAGTTATGATAACCAAAAATGTCTCCAGGTATTTTCAAGTGTCCGCTGGGGGGAAAGCATTCTCTCCCCAACCACACTGAGAACCGCTAATCTATTGAAAGGGATAATAGTGACATTCAGAGAAGCAGAATGGTGTAATACAGAGCTTGTCAAACTTTAATGAGCATGTAAATGACATTGGGATCTTGGTAAAAAGTAGATTCTGAGTCCGTAGGTCTGGGGTGGGACCCGAGAGTCTGTGATGCTGCTGCTGCTGGTCCAGGGACCACATTTTGAGTAGCAAAGCAGTAGAAGAAAGTGCATGGGCTTTGAAATGAAGACAGACCTGGGCTTGAATTCCAGCCCAACCTTGGACAAGATACTTGAGCTCTCTGGATGTCAGTTTCCATGTCAGTAAAATGGGGCTAATAATACTGACCTTGCAGGATTGTTATAAGGATTCTTAGAGTACTTAGTGCCTGGCAGAAAGGAAGAAATAGAAGGAACTATAACTGGCTTAAAGTAGGAGGCTCAGGTCATTATCTGCCCTGTCACAACTGTGCTGTTGTGATTTATCAAGCTGTTGCATCTAGTTGAACCTTAGATTTCCAGTGGAAATACTTGTTTGTAAAAGATGTTTGAATATTCTGTTGAAAGTAATAGTAGTTTGATTTACGATGATGGAAGTGATTAGTCTTACTCTCGTGCCCTATTTTTATGTCATACATTAACTGAGCAAGATGTTAACGCAAGGAGATAGGAAATGCGTTTTGAAGAAAAGGAAAGAGATGATGCTTGTGGAATTGTTGGCTTTATTGAGGTCAAATGTAAGTGGCTTTCCAAGAAGGATTCAGTTTCAGAACCGGTGATAGTTAAAATATGAGTGATGTTATTTTATGCTGATAAGTTCAGACTTTTTTGCTGCAGAGATAGGGAGAAAAGATTTCTTTCTTGGACTGTTTACTGCAGTGCACAACTGACTTGATGCTTCGGAGGATTTTTCCACTTGAATGATTTGATATTTGTCACTTTGAGAAAGTGGGTGCTGAATGTAATTTGCCAGGAGGCTAAATGGTTATGTTGTTTCTTATCTAGGGTGGAATTTTACTCTAATAACTCAATCTATGAGTAAGAAGAGCCAAAAATGAAAAATTTCCCAAAATTGAGTTGTGAAAGATTCTAATTCATCTTTGTGGAAAGCAAAGCCTCTCCATCTCTTGTTGGTTGGTGTCCTAAATGTTTTCACATACCCTAGTGGGAATATGATTGGATTAAGTGCTACCATTACAGATCTTTCCAACGCATAACAAATGGACATAAAGTTGTCTATGACAGAAAGAACTTTCAAGAGGGGAAAATAGAAAAACTCTTGTATTTTCAGTGAAAGGTTAAATCCTAGACACTCCAAGACTGAGGCAAATGATCCCCTTCTAGGATATAAACTCTGAGAGGGCAGTGTGGTTATTTCAGTTGCTGAGTTGCACACAGTACTCCATATGAAGGTGTTTAGAAAATTATATTACTTCAGAAGAAAGGCAGTCATCTACCTTTTTATCGCTGGGCTTTCCCGTGTGGTGTAAGCAGTGGTCGTGGATGGCATGGGTGCCTCTGGTCAGGTCTAAGGCATGGACAGGCATGAGTGAATGAGGAGCATGCGTACTGGCTAAGAGGAGTAAAGAAGGAAGCAGTGTGTGTGCTGGCTAGTGCTGCTATCCCCTGCATCCCGGTTCTGCTCTTGTGTGGGAGGAAAGGCTGGGGAATAGCAGTTACTTTGTGCCAGGTACTCTGCTGAATCCTTTAGATGCACTATCTCATTTGTTACAACAGGAACCAACTCATTTATTTGTTCAACATATATTTACTGAGTACCCACACGGGCCAGGCGGTGAACCAGACCTAGCTGTGAACAAGACCTACTTAGGACATGAAAAAAGAAACCCCGTTACTGTCGAGTCAATTCCCAATCATAGCGACCCCATAGGACAGAGTAGAACTGCCCCATAGGGTTTCCGAGGGGCAGCTGGTGGATTCAAACTGCCGACCTTTTGGTTAGCAGTGTAGCTCTTAACAACTACTAGCCACACAGTAGAAAAAGGAGAGAAAAGATTAGCGTCCTAGAGACACCTTAAGGATGTGGTAAATAGGAAAAAAGAAAGTGGAAATGAGATCTTGACTTAACTTAATGGCATTATTTATTGCATTTGTGTAAATACCATTTCAAAACCATTTTGTGAACTTGCCAGTGAGCTTCAATTTTTTTAGGGGGGGAACCTAAATTTTTGGCTGGTGAATGACATGAATAAGAACCGCTGCCATGTTGCCTACATGTCTACTTTGTGTTTCTCAATCAAATGAACATTGCCATAAGTGAATCCTTTTCACTTGCCATGGTCTACTTGGAATTCCTTGGCTTTGATCTAAAATGAAACCTATTTTGCAACAATTAAGTATTCTCTAGTTGCATATTTAACATGCTCTGTGGTTGGAATGTTCTTCCCTGTACTCAGCCAGATGACTTCTTATAATATTTGGTGTGTTCACATACATAGAAACATCTCAGACCCTTTAATGTACTTTGGAAAATTACCTTTTAGATACCTGTTTAGACTACATTGTCTCCTTTTCTTTAACTTCTTTAAAGTCCTCCCCCTTTCCCACCTCCATAGTTCAGTTTGGGACCAGCCAATATTTAAGGCACTGAAGCCCCTTGAAGACCGGGTTAAGGAGCTTGTATTTGTCACATGCCATGGGGAGCCTTGAGATTTGTACTAGGAGAGTGAGTTAAAGTGGTTGGTGTGCAGAATGTTTTAGAGTGTGTGGAGGTGGGGTGGGAGTGGAGGTTAGTTAGCAAATGAGTGCTTTGGACCAGGGAATCACACTGAAGCCTCAACGGTGGTGGGACTAGCTGGGGGCTGGGACAAAACTAGGTAGATGGTGGGTCTGGTGAATGCAAAGGCTTGGGCACTGTGAGATCACGGCCAGGGGCCAGGGTCTCCTGTGATCAGGAGTGAGCAGGAGACCTACTAGGCCCAAGATTCAGGTGGTACCATGGTCCAGAGCCAGTCATCAAGCCCTGAGCCCAGCCAAACAGGAGGCAGTTCTTGGGGGTTGGCCTGGCCAGTCAGACTCAAGAGGTCTGGTACCTGTGCCATCAGGGTGTTACTTGTATAGGCCTGTTGAGAGCCCTGAACTGGGTGTCTGAACACCTTGCTTCTAGCTGGATTTCCTCTGTGTAACCTTGGGCAAGTACCTTCTTTCTCCAGGCCTCAGTTCTTCATGGGAAAGATGAGAGGAAGAACATGATTTCAAAGACCCTCAGCTTTAACATCCTATTTTAGGTGATCTTGTGATACAAGATGCTCACTACTCTGTATTTCCTGCTTAGGTAGGAAGTCATCTTGGAATTTGAGCAGAGATGTTAAAAAAAATCTGCTAGAGTACAGCAAGAATATTGCTTAGGGGACAAGAGCTGGTGTCCTGATATAAGAGGTAGGCTGGCCTGGGTAGAACCCTGCCACTGCTGCCTACCCCGAGTGATCTTGGATTTACCTCTCAAAACCACAGTTGCCATGTCTGTAAAATGAAGAGAGTAATAGTATTTTTCTTATAGAGTTGTTTTAAGGAGTGAATGAGGTGGACCTTTATAGGTGCTTAACCCAGGACCCGATTCATTGCAAGCACTTTGTGAATATTAACTTCTTATGTTGTCACGGGGGTGGGAGTGTGGGAACCAAGAGGAAGGGTCTCATGCTAGAGACACTGTAAATTTTCTCTTTTAATTCTCTTCTTCGTTTCTTTGAACCTTCTTCAAGTTAATCATGCCTTTGTAATTATAGGTCCCCTAGACTCTACAATTAGTCTAAATATAACGAGCTTCCCTTATGCTATGCCGTATTCCTGTTTAAGGATCTTTGTGTGTGCGTGTGTGTGCGCGCAATATAGTTGACTTCTGTTTAACTTGATGTCCACTGTGTTAGTAGGATTCTTTTCTGATTTCTGCCATGTTAATTATTCTCCATTTTTTTTTTGTCCCCAATGTGTTACTTTGAAAATTTTTCTCTTTTCTCTGTTTTTGATGTTTCTCCAATTATTCATTCTAGTTTTGCATTCTTGCCCAAGAACACTTTTGGTCCTTGTTTATTTTTAATTTCAGAAGTTAAAGCATTTGAAGTCATTGTTCTGAGTGTCTTAAAATCCTAGAATTGAGTTTTCTCCGAGCCACAAATCTTTTTAGCCAGCTGGTGACAAGGCTTCTCTGGTTTGTTACAGGATGATGTGTTCTCTCCTCCTGCCTGTGCTTTGTCTAATTTAGACTCTAAATCCACATTATCCACATTTTAGTACGTTTTTAGCACATATGAATTTATTACTACAGTCGTGCTGACTTCAGGGAAAAAAATCTTTAATCAAATCTTCAGTCACCAGTGCTGAGGCTCAAGGTGCTTGTTTTTAAGAATCACTCTGGCCACTAGGTGGGGTCAGAGCCATAATTTCTCAAGGCATTGGGCCTTTACCAGGGCTTCACTACTATTCTCTTTTTTTCTTCTTTGCAAAATTTGGATTTAGCTTTTGAAAACTCACAAAAATTTTGTTAGTGATTTTTAATACTTATGGATTTCTTATCCACTTTGCCAATTTTAGTCTTATAGTTTCAGTAGCTTTCATAGTTTGACTTTCAGATAAAGCTTAGTACTGAAGCCCAGAGTAATTACTAAGCTGATAACTCATCTGTGGCTTTAGATTCACCAACAGTGTATTTATCTATTATCTTTCTTATGCTGACTTTGAGATTAAATCAGTCTCGTAAATATGTTCAAAAAAGTCTTCAGCCCACAGTAGTTCTTATCCGTCTGCAGGGATTTTTACCAGTCCTTACTCATACCTCTGCCTTCTGATATTGTTAAAGGCTGTGTCATTGTCATTGACAACCATGAAATTTAATCACAAAGTAGAGCTAGAAACAGAAGCAGAATGTTTAAAATTTCATTCTGGGCTAGGGTCTGGGTTCTACATGAGCTAGTTTTCGTTAATGGGTGTTACACTCTAGCTCTGTTGTGCTGGAAACTTTTCTTGAAGGGATACATTTTTAAAGTATAAACTACAGTTTTTTTTTGGCAGTCTGGAGCAGAAGTAGTTAATCAGCTGCATAATACTTAATCGTGGGCTGTATTTCGTAGTCTGCTAATTTTACCTGATTTTTAGGCATTTGAAATTTAGCCTTGTATCTGCCTGCACTGAACTTAACTATTGCTTGCTATTTGTAGCTCTCTGCAGAATCATTATTCTCAGTATTTTAAACATTGATGATCATTGAAATTGCAGAATATCAACAGCGTGCTAGGTGCTAAAAAAAAAACCTTCTATTTTTTAGCAGCATTATAGTTACCATGAGAGAGTTCATTATTATATAGTCCACTCATGATAGCCGAACCTGAATAAGGGGTGAGAATGTAGGAACCACACATATATTCAATGTTAAGTGTCATTTACATCCCTGAAAATGATTTTAAGATTATATATTTTTTAAGATATATATAGAATGGAATGTTAAAGCATTAAAAGAAAAACATTATAGCAATGAAAAAAAAGTACTACGTGGATTATATAAAACCACCTCAATCCCATAGACTCAAGAGGGTGTTAATCCTGAAAGTCCGCTTGATGGCTGAGGAAACGGAGACCCCAAGAGATTAAGTGACTTACCCAGCACAGCAGGTTTGGGTGTTTTATAGCGATTTGACAGGGCTGTGATTGCTCTAATGTTGTGAGCTGAATTCCAAAAATAGATACTGCCTGCTTTGCTTTTGGGGGGCTGTATTGCTTTTATAGTACCATAACTGTATTGTTTCTTTTTGCTTTATCATCTGCAAGCCAGGAGCCTCATCTTTGTTCATAGCATCATAAAATGTGGGCATTGCACAGGGCAAGAGAGATTTACAGATGAAGAAACTGAGGCCTGGTTGAGCTGCGTGACTTGCCCAAGGTCATGGGCTTGTCTTGGTGGAGGGAGGGAGTCTAGGATACAGATCGTCTCTCTGGGTTCAGGGCTGCTCCCATAACCCCTCTCCACTTCATTGGGAAAGATGCCAGAAGCTGCAAACATTAGGACTTTTTTTTTCTTAAAAAACTGTAATTCATCCTGTTTTGAAAGGACTTATCAGAGTTCAAAACCTCTGTTTTGTGGCTTCCCAAGGTGTTGTGATTTGTTTCTTACTAGTGTCTTTTGTCCTGTGGAAAATTTTCTTATTTGTTTCTTTGAGATTTAGATTTTCTTTGCCAAGGTATTTTTAGAGAGAGGAAATCAGTATGTATCACCAAAGGGGGATAATATATATCTTAAGGCCTAATTATGCAATTAGAATTTTAATAAGGAGTGTCATAAATTCTTGCTTCATTGCAATCATTATGTGGAAGACTGCTCTACTCAGAAGCCTCATCTAGTTATCATCATCAACATCAGCCAACCACAAGCATTTATCGAGTATCCACAGATTATGCAGCACTTGCTTGGTATGTTAGTTATCTAGTGCTGCTATAACAGAAACACCACAAGTGGGTGGGTGGCTGTAACAACCAGAAATTTATTTTTTCTTAGTTTAGGAGGCTAGAAGTCTGAATTCAGCCTGCTGGCTCTAGGGAAAGGCATTCTTTCTCTGTTGGCTCTGGAGGAAGGTCCTTGTCTGTTTTCAGCTTCTGTTAATCAGTCCCTTGATGATCTTCATGTGACCTGGCATCTATCTTCCCACATCTCTGCTCCTTTTATATCTCGAGAGAGATTGATTTCAGACACACCCTACACTAATAGTGCCTTATTAACATAAAGAAAACTCATTCCCAAGTGGGGTTATATCCACAGGTATAGGGATTAAGATTTACAACACATATTTTGGGGGAACACAGTCCCTAACACTTGGGTTCTGGGGACTTAAAATGTGTGTGTGCACACGCATGAGCACATATGAGTGTGTGTGTGTGCGCGCGCGCGGTAGCCCTTGCCTTCAGGGAGTTTGTGATCTGCAGAATTGGAGGAAAGACAGGAATCTGGGGGAAGGGTAGAGACTTCATTTTTCCATATATGTAAAGTACATACTGACTCATGTATCATGTATCAGTGAGATAAAGGAAGGAATCTTAGAAAGGTCTGGTCACATGTAAACGGAAGCATGGAGGTTTGCTGGTCTCAGCGGGCAAAGGCTAGGTTGCAACAAGGCAGGCAGAATTTCAGTCATATGAAATTGGTTGAAGGAGGGAGGAAGCAATTAGTGGAGGGCCTTGAAACCAATAATTTAAATAGTTTCAACACAATAACAGATGATTGGAGGATGGGGAGAGGAAAATGATTTGCTGTGGTTGATTATGATGGGGTAAGAGTTTGGAGTTAGGCTTTTTTGCAAAGAGCAGGTTTAAGGTTTATGAGATTTTTGCCCAGATTTAAATGGGGGATAGAAGGATTGGGATTGGTACAGTAGAGAAAAATGAATCTCTTTTGGGGCTAAGATTCTGTTTCTGTTTGGAAGATCCCTGTTCCCCCTATGTTGAGAAATAATGGCTGAGTAGGAGTGGTATATCCTTTAATTGCAAAAGGAAACTGCACAATGGTTTTGCATTTTAAACTCCTGAGAACTCATTATTCACTTGCTGCACAGCAAAATGATTTTTATAACTCCATGGTGTTTCTCTTGTAAATTGAGGTATTTGACATCTATTTTTTCAAAATGGACAAATAAATAGGTTTGAATTTGGTACATTAGCATCTCAAATAAATTCTCACGTCTCCTATAAATCAGTTCTCATAGGCAGCCATGACTGCAAAAGTCAGTTATGGGTAAACATTGAGAGGAGAAATCACAGTCATCCTTGGTTTTCCATTTCTGAAATAATGGTAAACAAGCGGCACATGTCCATCCTGAGCCTGGGTGCCCAGGGAGGCACGCTTCCTTCTGTTGTTCGGATCTGTAAGGGAGCTAACCTTTCAACAATTTCATAGCAAATGCTAGGGCAGCTTGTGCGCTAATTAGAAGAAATTCTGATAAGGGAATGCTTAAAAAGACCTGGGTTCGTGGGTTCTCTTTTACCTGCTGTGGAGTAGACACCCAGTTGGTCAAATAGCATTCCTTGTGTGGCTGACAATCTAGTCCTCCAGGCCTCTATGAGATGGAATGTTGCTTCTCTTTCAGCTTTTTCAGAGTCCAGTCTTCTCTGTAAAGCTGAAGTTTCTCTTGTGGGTTCTAATTCTTAGGCATTTCATATACAGCAGCTGTCTTAGTTACCTAGTACTGCTGTAAACAAATACCACAAATGGGTGACTTTAAGTAACAGAAATTTATTTTCTCACAATCTGAAGGCTAAAAGTCCAGATCAGGGTCTCCAGAGTGTCGATTCCTTCCTTGTCAGTAGTCCCAGGTGTTCCTTGGTTCCTTGGCTTGTAGACAGTTCTCACATGGCATCTGTCTTCCTCCTTGGACATGTGTCTGTGTCATCTTGTTTTTGTTGTGTGCTATGGAGTTGATTCTGACTCATAGTGACCCTATAGGACAGAGTAGAACTGTCCCATAGGGTTTCCTAGGCTGAAATCTCTATGGGAGCAGATTGCCAGGTCTTTTCTCCTACAGAGTGGCCGGTGGGTTCAAATAGACCTTTTGGTGAGCAGCTGAGTGCTTAACCATTTTGCCACCAGAGCACTTGCATCTGTGTCTAATCTGCTCTTTTTATGACTCAGAAGTGATTAGGTTTTCTACACGTACTACGCTGATACGGTCTCACTAACATAACAAGGAAAACCCTATTTCCAAACAGGGTTACATCCAGGAGTATTGTTGTTAGTTGCCATTCCAATTCCTGGCGACCCCAGACCCCATATGTGCAGAGTAGAACTGCTCCATAGGGTTTTCAAGGCTGTGACCTTTTGGAAACAGATCTCCAGGCCTGTCTTCCGAGGTGCCTCTGGGTGGGTTTAGACCACCAGCGTTTTGGCTAGTAGTCCAGCACTTAATAGTTTGCACCACCCAGGGCTCCTTCCGCAAGTATAGGAGTTAGAATTCTCACATACGTTTTTGGGAGACACAGTTCAATCCATAACAGCAGTCAAATTTAGTCTTACCTCTTCAAGAAAGTTGTCCTTTCTAGCTGTGGCCCCTTCCCAGCATGTGGCTGGGTTCTTACTTAGCCTATGCTGTCATCTCAGCAATCACAGGGACTATATTATAGAGGGTTGCACGGCCCAAAGAAAGCAATGGGAGAAATGTGAAGGCTGCTAAGCAGAAGACAAATGGCAGTTTAGGGGCTGAGTCTAAAACTGGCCAGTTGTAAAATGGCTGTCAGTTGACATTCATAATGCTTACCTGGTTAATGACCCCAATCAGCCCTGCAGGTTATTGGGGCCAGTTGGTTCCTACAGCAGAAAAGTGCTACATTTCAGCTATGTTCCTGCTGCAGGAGGATAAGTGCTTAGTGCTATTTACTTAAAACATTCTAGGTTGATAAATTACAAGCACTTCACTCTGGGTAAAGCTCATAAATTCGGCCCCTACAAAAAATAACAAGCTGACAGCACTTAGTCCTGTTTATAAAGTTCATGCACATCTATCTTTGATACAGACATAAGTATGTATCTAGGAAATAGCACCGCAGCGTGTTAAAAGTAATGGGAACACACAGCCACTAAGGCAAGAAGCATGGTACTTCTAGACTCACTACCATTAGCCTCTGCGTTTGAAGGGCATCTTGAGGACAAAGCCTGCAGAGGGCGAGCGTGCACACAGTGGAGTCCAGATTCGTGCTCTGCCTTTCTGCTCTCTGCAAACCACCGTTCTTACTCCTTCCACCTCTTTTTCCCTCTTCTTCACCAGGATGAGATGAGGCAAGGAGTTGTAGCGGTGTATGTAGAGCTGTTTGCAGACTTTGGCCAGATGGAAGGAGATGGGTTTAAATGGGTATTAATCAGAACCAGGAGTTGTTCTATTTTTGACAAGCTGTTCAGGAGAAATTGAAAGCTGTAACAAAAAAGGCCTTTAAGTAGTGTAATGCAAGGCCTGAAAGTCTTATATACTATCAGGTGTCAGAAAAGCAAATATTTTAAAAAAGTACTCATAAGACTCGCTGCACTGGTCATAACACTTCTTCGAGGTGCTGGCCGGTCTTGTTATGGGATGCTTCACTGCTCTGAGCCAGTGAAGAACAACTTGGCTCTCATCAGTTGTGGAGTCAGAATTGTCACACAGCATCAAACTGAAACTACTGCATATTCAGGACTACACTGAACAGTCAGTACTGCAGATAGGATAATTATGCTGCTTGTCAGATACCAGCAAAGTGCAAAGAACATTCCTCCACTTTGCAACAGCTTGGACCCAAGCAGCAGACGTGCTGTTCCCGCCGGCTGGCATGACCTCCCTTTCTTCAGCCCCTTCACACACAGGCTCTTAAGACTCAGCTCAAACGAGTCCTCTGTGGAGCCCCTCGCCCCCCAGGTCCCGGGTCCCCAGGCTCCAGATGTGTTCCCATAGCATTCTGCTCTGATGGCATTTACCAGGGTGCATTTTTGTTATCCAGTTACGTGTCTTCCCTGTCAGACATGAATAGGGACAATGTCTTGTCTGGAATTCATCATTTATCTCTTGTACTGAGCACAATGACCAGGATGTAGTGGGCGCTCAATAAATGTTTGTCGAATGAGTGATAGTATGGTTAGCGCGATGAGAGTTGATGGTGCCCTTTCTGATCTGTCATACATCATCCATGGAGTGAAACAGGACCCGGTGGGTTTAAACAGCATCCCTTGAGGCTATAAGAAGAGGCAGGGTTAGAATGAATAATAACTACCCTTCGTTGAGTATTTGCTCTGGGCCTGGCACTGTTTTAGGCTTTTTACATCTATTAATGCACTTCCTCCTTAGAGCAATCCTCTGAGACAGGTTCTGTTTATTATCTCCATTCTGAAGCACAGGGAAGTTCAGTAACTTGCCCAAGGTGACACAGTGATAGAGCTGAGATTCATAGCGATGCTAGATACCTATAGCCTAGCTATCTTTTTAGACTGGTTCCTGGGAAGAATTAAGCCCTAATACCCCGAGGCATCCATTATATGGAACGATGTAACTTCTCTTCTATTGATCTAGAATGGCACTAGTTATGTTCTGTCCTTGGGAGAAATGGAGAAATTAGTCACTCAATAACTTTCTGTGTTCTGTGGTTGAGATGAAAGACGCAGAGTTAGTTGACAAGTAATTGGTTTTACATGGTAGTTTTGGTCCTTTTGGAAACACATTGGTAGATAAGTATTCTCTAGTCAAACTGAACTACAATACTTCCATTTCCTGCAGGGCCATGTAAGTAAGCTCTTTTTTTGCCTCTAGACCTTTGTGTATGCTCTTCACTCTGCCTGGAACATACTTCCCTCCTCTCTCCTTCTTCCCCAAGCCCAGTCTTCACTTGGCTCCTCTTTTCCACCAGGTGTCAGTTTAGATGCCATTTCCCTACTCCTCCAAGATAGGGAACCCCTTTCTAGAGGTCCCTGTAGCCCTTGGCTATCACTGTTGTGGCACTTACAAGTGTTGTAGTGCTGAAATGACAATAAACCTGGAGTCTATTCCTGTGTGTGATGTGAGGGACGTGGTTACCTGTTCTCGACTCTTTCATGCTCTACACCTGTTGCGTGAGAGCAGAGACTTGTCTCTTATGTGCCGCCTTTTCCCCTGCACCTTGTGCAGTGCTTGGGCACAATGTGTGTTCACTGAATATTTGTTGACTGAATAAATGATGATTCATTTTGCTTGAAGTCTTTGAGCATTGGGTGTTTGAAGCTGTCAAGCCAGTTTGGTTGACTAATACTGCTCTTGTTCTGAGGTGCCTGCAACCTCAGGAGACATTTAGATGACCATGAACCGCTGCATGGCACCAGTACAGTGTACCTGACCAGTGATAAGATTGGAGACAAGCATGGTCACATCCTGGTGAGCCAGCTGGCACCCAGGAAACCCAGGTCGCAACCCAAGACCTCCTCCCACAGGCTGTCTTGAGGACCCCTGGGAGCACTGTGACCAACAGATCTTGTTTGTAAGGAAGTAGAAACCCAAATCAAAAAGACTAAGCAAGCCTTGTACATTTTGGGAAGGACATGTTGAAAAGTACAACCTCATGGGTAACAACATGTTGAGAGTAGATTCAATCAAAGAGAAAAACATTTTATTTTATAAATAGGGCTAAGTCTTTAGATCAGAGATGCCCTGGTGGCGCAATGGTTAAGTACTCAGCTGTTAACTGAAAGGTCGGTAGAACCCACCAGCGACTCCGAGGGTGAAAAGACCTGGCTATCTGCTCCTGTAAAGATTACGGTCTAGGAAATCCTATGGGGGGCAGTTCTTCTCTGTCCTATAGGGTCGTTATGAGTTGGAATCGACTCAACAGCACACAGCAACAACAAGGCTTTAAATCAGATATATTAGGACATTCCTACCCATTTCCTCAGGTACCTTAATATATCTCGTCTAAAACGTAATTGCTCATCTATCCTCCCAAATATGTTCTTCTGTATTCCATCTTTCTCTCTTAGTGGAACTACCAGTGCCCAAGCCAGAACCACGGGAGTCCTCTGATTCTTTCTCCCTCCATCCCTATAGATCTCCAAGCACCAGTTCTGTGACTCTGCCTCCTTTCCATTCCTGAGGCTGTCTCCCCAACCCCTTCACCCTCACCCTACTGCCTTTGATATGGCAAGAGTTGGGTCTTTTCTGGTCTTCTTGCATCTAGGTTCCCTTCCTCCAACCCATTCTACACCGTCATCATCAGAGTCCATTCCAAAATGTAGGTCTGATTCCATCACTCCTCTGCCCAGGAGTCTTCCGACTGAAGTCAGCCACGTGGCCCAGCCTCACACCCCCCCACTGCACCACGCCCCCTCCTGAGCTCTTGCTGTCTGTTTTAGCTCTACCAGAGGACTTGCAGTTCTCTGTCAAGATCATGAATTTTTTTTTTTTTAAATATTTATTTTCTTCCCTCCTTCATCTAACTCTTACTTGTTCTGTTCTTGAAAACCTTCTCTGACCTTGGTCCTTGCCTGTTTCTCCTGCAGGAACAGTGCTCACACCATTTTATATCCTCAGTGTCCAGCATTACTTGGCCCTTAAGGAGAGCTCTAGAATACTTGTTGAAAGAATAAATGATATACATATTTTATATGCTGCAGATGTATTCATTTATTTAATAGAGCACATAGGGGCGCAATTATGGAAACCTCTAGACATATCCTGACACCTCGTGGGACTGTGTTATTGGGTTTGAAGGCTCAGAACCATAGTCTCGGGACATCTAGGTCAGTTGGCGTAACATAGTTCACAAAGATAACGTTCTATATCCTAGATTGGTGAGTAGCATCTGGGGTCTCAAAAGCTTGGGAGCCACCATCTAAGACACAACTATTGGTTTCCTCTTGTCTGGAGCAAAGGAGAGTGAAGGAAACCAAAGACTCAAGGAAGCAATTAGTCCACAGGACTGATGGCCCACACAAACCACAGCCTCCTCTAGCCTGAGACCTAAAGAATTAGATGGTGCCCGGCTACCACTACTGACTGCTCTGACCAGGGACAAAGGAGGAGGTCCTGGTTAGAATGGGAAAAAAAGGTAGAACAAAACTCAAATTCGTTAACAAAAATCAGACTTACTGGACTGATAGAGTGGAAGAACCTCCGAATCTGTCCTCCTAAGACACCCTTTTAAGCAGGAACTGAAGCCACTACCGGAGGTCACCTTTCAGCCAAATAATAGGTTGGCCTATAAAAATAAACAATAACACCCATGAAGAATGTGCTGTTTAGAACAATCAGCTATATGAGACCAACATTTGCCCAAAAGCAAAGATGAGGAGGCAAGGAGGGGCAGGGAAACTGGAGGGATGGAAACGGGGAAGGAAGAGTAGAAATGGGGAGAGTGCTGACACATTCTGGGGATAGCAACCAATGTCACGGAACAATTTGTGTATGAATTGTTGAATGGGACACTGATTTACTGTGTAAACTTTCACCTAAAACACAGTAAAATGTTCAGTAACAACAAAAAGAATAATGAGAGGTAGCAGAGGCTTTAGTTCACATTGAGCTATAGGTGAGTAGTAGCTGGCCCTTCTGAGAATGGGATTTGTTTCAGAGTAGGAAAGAGTGTTAAGACACTGGATGTTTACTGGAAAAGGAGGCTGGGGAGTGCTGGTGGAGAGCAAGAAGGAGGGAACCCCACAGAGCAGGAGAAGAGGTGTTTGATGGAGGGGGTTTGCTTTCTTAAACCTGTTGCGGTTGAGTCGATTATGACTCCTGACGACCCTGTGTGTATCAGAACAGAATGTGCTCCATAGGGGTTTGGAGCTGTTGATTTTTTGGAAGTAGATCACCAGGACTTTTCTTCTGAGGACCTCTGGATAGACTCAAACCTCCACGTTTTGGTTAGCAGCCCAGTACATTAAGGCCAGTGCCTGCTTTGGCAAGCTGCTGAAGAGTCTATGACTCTGTTTCTCTCTTTGTACAAAAAGGTGACGGGGCTACAGTAGGTGACTACTCAAGCTCATTTCCAACTCTGATGATCTACAATTCTTTGAGTCAAAGTTAAAAATCTAAGTAGGGCATTCTGAGTCGATGTGAGAATTTTTCCCCTCATCACTTTATTGCAAGCTCCATGGGGGTAAAGACAGTGTCTTTTTGCATTCAACAAAGATAGGTTTGCATTTTAAAAACAGAGAAGTAGAGGAGAATACAGGAAAAGTGCATTAATACATTTCTATGTTTGAGAATTTAAACTCCCAAGTCAGGAAATTGGTTCATTGTCCCTCAGCAGCTTTCGTTTAGATGCGCTGCACATTCCACTCGCAGACAGCCCCAGCTGCCAGCGGCCCGCCCAGCCCAGGTGAGTTAGGGGGGACTGGGAATTGTTACCTTGATCTTCTTGGCCCTTGGGTGTTTTACTTCTCCAAGTTAATGTCTGTTGTTTAGTGTTACATTATCTTATAGCAAGATAGTCATTTATAATTTATATGCTATGCACTGGCTTAAAACAAGAGACAAGAGGGTAATCAGCAACCTGAAGCTTCTAGTTTTCCAAAATAACATTTCTTCATTGAAGTTGGCCTGTAGGAATTGAAACCTGCCATGAATTAAAAAACGCTTTGTCCTGTTGTCTAACTGGGAAGTGGGTGTGCCGGCTAGCATTACTGAGCCTTACTCAAGGGGTAAGGAGATCTTTTTTATTTTTCTTATTAAAACTCTTCTTTTTATTTTATTCAAAATAACTGCTAAAGACCTCAAGCTTTGTTATGTTACAGAGATGCCACTGTAGTGACAGAGAAGGAACAGAGGCAAAGGACAGATAGGAGAACTGCCCGGTGAAGGACAAAGCTGGTGCACACCTCAACCACTTGTCTGCTGCAGTTTTGGTGTTCTTGCATTTAGCTTGCTGCTTTGCTCGACTTTGACAGCAGACGCAAGGAGAAGGGATGGGTTTTCCTGTCAGGTTCCTTGTACAGAACACAGTGTGCATTCACATCTATTAAAAACAAGGCAGACTTGAAAAATCCATAGAATCAGGTTTTAGCAAAAGCCAAGGAGATAGCGGAGGTTTAACTTACGTTTTCCTTCTTGCTTTTGTAGCAAGTTTCTGAAATCTGAAATTTTATTTCCTCATTCCCTGTCATGATGCCTCTTCAGTGCTCCAGGACTTTGGGTGGGGATTTGTAAGGGGGACAAGGGAAGGACAGATCTTCTGCAGCGGAGTGGTCTTGTTCTTCCGGTGTCTGGCAACCTTGTATTTGAACCCCAGGATGGCTCTTTATGTGGCCACCTTTTCTGTGATGGGTCTCATGTGATCATAACTGCACCCATGTGTGCATTGTCTGTGTATGCAAATGTGCCTTTGACATTTGGTGTGGGGATGGCAGACAGCAGCTAAGGGGTAGTACAGCAACATCCTACATGAGTTAACTTGAAAGCCACAAGGTGGCAACATTTTTTAAGCTGCAGGGCGTTCTCTTCCCCCATTAAGATATTGAATTTGCCATTCCAGCTACAAGATTGAAGTGCTGAGAAAAGGGTTTAGCAGCCATTGCTTCAGGTCCTTTTGAAAGTGAGGCTATGAAGTAAACACACCACAGGATATTGGTGTCTATTTGTCACCTTGGTTTAGATACTGAGAATTTGAAATTGCTCTGTGTGACTATGGTGAGTCGCTTCCCCTTTGGCCTCAGCTACACTTCTGTAGTAGGAGAGACCTGTAATTGGACTTATTGGTCTAATGGCTCTTTTTCTCTATGATTTATGACTTTGGTTACACCTTCTTCCCCAATATTGCTTTTAAAAAACATCTAGCAAATCCAGCCTTTAAATTAAAACAAAACAACAACCACCAAAAAAAAAAAAAAAAAAAAACCACAAAAAACCTAGCCTTTTATGAAAAGGCAGAGTCATGATTTTAAAAAAAACAACAACAGTAATAAAATCCCAAGGCAGTTAGTGTCCCTAGAAGCTGGCCATCTCCCTGGATTAGCTCAAGAGACTTGACGCTCCTAAACGAGTTTACTTATTTACCAGCTTTCCCAAATTAGCAGCTTTGGGGATATGAAGATCTGTAAGAAACTGTCCAAGGGAGTGATTAAGCCATTAAGCTCTAATTGGTATTTTCCCACTCATGGTTTTGTGTAGGAAGCTTTAAAATTATTCAGGAATTCTGTGCTCATCAGCCGTCTTAGCATCATCTCTGCATTTTGGAATCTGAGAGTAAAGAAGGCAGAGAAAAGGTTTTTCTGAGAGCGAATTTTGTCTTTTGCTTACAATGTCCTTCCCTGTTGGTTTGTTATATTGCAGATGAAGTGGAAAGGGAAGGACCTGTTTGATTTGGTGTGTCGGACCCTGGGGCTTCGGGAAACCTGGTTCTTTGGACTGCAGTACACAATCAAGGATACTGTGGCCTGGCTCAAAATGGACAAGAAGGTTGGACTGGAACTCCATGAAACCAGTGTTCTCTTCTGTCTTTTCCCTGAGCATGCACCTTGGCTTCTTTGTTTACCATCGGGGCACAGAGATGATATAAAGAAGAGGGCACATTCCTGAAGGGGGCAAGTTCCTAAATTCAGTAGCACAGAAAGCGGGTCCTGGAGATGCCACAGGTTTCTCCTCACAGACTCTCCTAGGAAGCAGAATTAACTGAGATTAAACTGTTGCCAGCCCTGGTTTACTTATCCATTGCCACCAGTCCGATTATTTCTGGCATTATGCCCTTCAGTTTATTGAACCACTGCTTAGACTTTATGAATAAAAATTACAATTACCTTCATACATACATACACACACACGTGCATATTTACACACACACACACAGTTTATATCTTTGAAAGATTCTCTTGGGATTTATGTTCTGTAAGGAATTTTTAAAAGTGTTTTTGAGAAACACCATGGCCTGACTTAAATTCATCATTAATGTGACCTAAGGGAGTAAAGAGTACCCTGGTCCCTATGGCAAAGGAAGAATGCCCATTTTGTCCTCAGGATTCTCTGGGGCTTCTGAAGCATGGTGGAGAAGTCTGGGCTCCTAGCCCCTTGAATATGGTTTGGAAATGGATATTGCTTAGGGGAACTGCCCTCTACCTGGGTTCATATGTGCACACAAAGTCACATTTGCCTGCCTACCTAACCATGAAGACGGTTGGGGAACAGGGCCATATGCTTTTGTCAGTAAGTCCTGAAAGACACCTGAATCTCAAAGTAAGTCAATGTCTAATCTTACCCCAAAACGTACCCCCAGTAATAGCCTACCTGAAGTTATTATCTACTACACAGCATGGTAAACAACGAAACCCTCCTCTTTTGCCAGTTGGACTCTAAGCTGAAATGTTCAAATTGTGTTCAGGGATGGGCACAGTAATCTGAATCTTCACATCGGAATTCCTGCTGGTTGTACATTTTGCAATGGGAATTCCCAAAGATCAGGAACATCAAAGTGCCATTGTGTACCAATGTCTGTGTGAGTGTCCTAGATCAGGTTTATTTTTGCATCTCCTGGGCATTGCCACCTGGAATTTGGGCAAGAGCATGGAGAATTATGTATCAAAGACAGCAAAACTTTTCTGTATCTTTTTGTAATTCTCAACCAAGTAAATTTTAAATCATATGGGAATGTTGGCCAAATGGAGCTAAATTTGGGGCATTAGGTGCCATGGAGCCTGCTGCTCAAAGGAAATAAATTATGACACGTGCTAATGGGGCCTCGTAGCATGTCAGATAGCATGTTTAGGTCCTGAACTAAAGTACACTCTGGAGAGCTGATGGTTCAAGCTTTTCAGTGGGCAGACGGATTTGTTAGAAGATTAAAAACACTGGTTACTGACTGTTCCAAGCATCCCGTGGGGCATCTATGGAAGCTCCTTGAAATAAAGGGTTGTTGTGGTGCACATGTTTCACTTTTGTTGCTTGGTTAGTGTTTGGATGATTTCATCAGGATCTGGTTCATCATCTCTAAGCTCCATTCCAACATGGACTTCAGTATTGGAGGTGGGCAGCAAGAAAAAAGAACAAAGGAAGACTATATTACGTTAGAAAGTTAAAAAACCTTCAGTCTGCTGTAAAGATAGTGCTTAAAATCTTTGAGTTATAAATTTTTAGTTTTTAACAATTTCTTCATCCTTGAGAACATTTGTGCCTTAATAATCTTAGATCCACTCACCCCACGGGGATATTGATTAATTTGGTTCAGAAACACCTTGTGAAGTAAATGTTGTCTTTTCTTATACATGACTTTGTGACTGCTTCAAACTGTAGAATCACAACCTCTGGGAAATGTGATAACTTTAGAGAGGAAAAAATTTTCATACGCTCCTTGAAAAAGGCTCTTTGGTGGTAGCACCAAGACAGCATGTTTATCTTTCACTCTTCAACTCTGCAGGTGCTGGATCATGATGTTTCAAAGGAAGAGCCAGTAACCTTCCACTTCCTGGCCAAATTTTACCCTGAGAATGCCGAGGAGGAGCTGGTTCAGGAGATCACACAACATCTATTCTTCTTGCAGGTACACCAGTCCATGCTACCCTCCTAATTCTGAGAGTGCTCTTCCAGGCATGGTTGCAGAGTCGGCCTGAGTAGAACCCCTCAGAGTTGATTGAACACAAATGACCTCACATTGTGAAAATGTTCTGCTTCTGGAAAGTCAGTCCCTTTGGTTCCATAATGGAAAAATCTTCAGGATAGAACTGTACTTGAGTGATGAGAATTGGTGTCAGATGAAATTGCAAAAGTGTGATGGTGAAAGAATGGATGCAAGTAGGTACCTAACTTAAAATCTCCTTGAAGATGGAGCCTGTTTTCTTCTGGCTAACTTAAAAGTACTCAGTAGTTGCAAAGGAAGGTTAAAGAGAGATTCTTATAAAGCACCAGTTCTCCAGAAAGTTCAAAGTCTACTCTCGTTAAGACAGGGCTTCTCAGAACCCCAGTGACACTTGGTGTATGCCCTGCATGTGGTTCTTCAGACATCGTGCTTCATGCTATTCTGTGGATAATTGTCTTATTTCCCCCTTACTCCCTCATTAGATTGTAAGCCCCTTAAAGGCAAGGCTCATTGAGGGCATGGTAGGCATTCCATAAGTAATTGCTCAACTGAATTGAAGAAATTAGGAGATCCATAATTATAGGCTCGAAGACAGCTAGTTAACTGTCTAGGGCATGATGGGGGTGGGTAGTCTGAGGATGAAAGCCCTATCTGTTTCGTATGTGTTCCTACTGCTTGGTCAGAACCATTCCTCGATTTCATGTTTAGTTACAGTGATTGGCACTGGGGCTGCCTCACGTGCCCGAAGGTGCCTGCTGCCAGTGACGGAAAAGATTGCGGCAGGGGTGGTAATTACACGATTTTGCAGAAGTGGATGTGTATTGTAGCCTGTCGTGTAGACCTCCTGTAATTAGTTTGAGCCTCAGTGTACTGTATTCAGTAAATGTTAAGTTAAATGTAATAAAACTCCTCAAATCATTTCTTTTACATAACAAGTTTACCATATAGATATTCTTTCCAACATTTTCAGGTCAATTTCAATTTTTTTGTAGGTTGCTTTTTGCTTTCTTTAAAAAGAAACCAAAGGATTAGAAAGTTACACTGTTTCAGAAACATCTCAGATTTTCATTTTCTCTGTAGGAACATAAAATCAGTTTTCAAACCTGAGAAGAATTTTTGCCTTTGAATGAAATCGCATAATAATCTCCCTGGGTGGTGCAAATGGTTAAGCATTTAACTACTAATCAAAAGGTTGGTGGTTTGAACCTACCCCGAGGCACCTTGGAAGAAAGGCCTGGCAATTTGCACAGCCACGAAAACCCTATGAAGGACAGTTCTACTCTGACACACATGGGGTCACGATGAGTTGGAATTGACTTGGAGGCAGCTGGTACTGGTACTAGTTGGCCCTAGAATGTCCTAACCTAGAGTTACAGAAATGGCTTTCTTGTAAAGCTCTTGGGAGCAGTGCCCATCACTCATGTGACTTTAGCCTGATGTTTCCTTATACTGAAGTATTAGAGTGTTTTCGTAGCTGAGTAGGGATCTGGGTGACCACTGACATCTGTAAAGAGAGAACCGGCTTTCCTGTTGTTAATTTCAGAGTGCCACCACTTCATGTGGCTCTCCTGCCTCTGTGTCTGGAATATCACACACTGCACCACTCTAAGAAATTAAGTGCAATGAGATACGTTCATTCAACGTTATGGCTTACGAATTACATTTCCTGGACCTCACATGTACTTAGAAGTTTAATCGATCAAACTTTATTGCTTCCTTCTTCCTCAGCATAGGCGCATTGAAGTGATGGTTTTTTCCGCAGTCATAACTCAGTGGCCTTGTGCCTTTTGTGTTGCGTTAAGACTTAAAAGCAGACTCCATTTCCTCTAGTACTGAGTGTGCTCAGCAGGGGCAAGGCTGCAATCACCACCCGAGCTGCTCCTGACACTCCTCGCCATCACAGCTCTCCTCTGTCACAGCCCATATGTCAGTCTGTGTTTTAACCATGAAGATTGTTTTTGCTCTTCAGCATGTGATCATGAGGAGAAGTGATAAGGGGTTTTTATGGGTAGCCATCTTACCAATGACTTCTCAGTGACTGAACTCTCAACCCATCTGCGTCAGTAAAAAATCGTGCCCTTTGTCAGAAAATGATTAACAGGCTGGTTTGGCAACCCTCATTAGAACACCCCACAGCCATCTGCTGTGCCTGGCCTGCACAGCTTCCTTCCACGCTCACAGTCTCATGTCTCCCTTGTTGACCCTTTCAGGTAAAGAAGCAGATTTTAGATGAAAAGATCTACTGCCCTCCCGAGGCTTCTGTGCTCCTGGCTTCTTACGCCGTACAGGCCAAGGTAGGCTCAAAGAAGAAAAACATATTCTTCCTGGGCATTAACGCGTGTCATGGGATCACTCCTGTCTACTGTTTCTTTGCATATTCTGGACTTCAAAGAGACTTGCCCCAGAACGTGAGTTGTTATGGGACTTGTGGACTTGGGAAACCACGATAGTGGTCCCACTTCCATGTAATCTTGTGAGTGTGTGTGTGTGTGTGTGTGTGTGTGTGTGTGTAAATAACACGATCACTTTTTTTAATAAAGCATCTCATTGACTTGTAACATACATACAGAAAAGTGCATAAATGAGAAGAATACACCGCAGTGAATTTTCTGTGTAATCTTATTTTGCACATGTGGTCAACTATATTCACTGGATCAGCCTCTCTTTTTATTAATTAAAAAAAATGAATTTATGATTTCCAGTTTTCACTAAACATGGCCTTGAGGTCCTCACTTCAAGCTCTTCTGAGAACCAGAGCCACACCCTGAGAGAAAACCCCACTTCATCTCTGCTGGGTGTTCCTCCGGGCCTTAGGGTTGAGCCCCGCTGAGCTGTCTGGTTGTCTGAAAGTCTTCCATAGAGAAATCACTGTAGGCTGGAAATAGTGGGGGAAGCAGACCTCAGTCTTTTTTGTCCATTCTGTTTTTATAAGGACCTGCCCAGGTGCTTCATGTTCCTCGTATTTCTCACTTCAGTCACATACCACCTGCTTCTGCCTTTCACCGCAGCATGTCTCCAGAGTTGGGACGCCTTTTGCGATTTTGAAGCATAATCTTTTCAGTTATTATCCTTTTTTAGTGACCAAAAACCAAACCTGTTGCTGTTGAGTCGATTCTGACTTATAGCAACCCTATAGGACAGTTTCCAAGGAGCGACTGGTAGATTCGAACTGCGAAACTTTTGGTTGATAGCCGAGCTCTTAACCACTGCATAAAGCCATTTCCCTATAATGCCAGAAAAATTAATAAGATACTGTTGACTTCTTAGGATAGATACAATTTAATTTCAGATCAAAGCCAGGAAGTAACTAGCCTGCCATTTGAAGGGGAAAAAAAAAGTCTGTACCTGCTGGTCAAAACAACAGGGGTCAGTTTAATCATCTGAGGACTAGGCTAATATCTGCTGAGTGTTCACCAGCCTCTTGAGGGGCAGACTGTCACAGATGCAGACACTAAAGCAGGTATCTGCCCTCAGTGATTTGCCCAAGGTCATTTGGGCAATCTTGGGTAAAGCTAAGGGCAGAATCCATGACTTTGGGGTTATATTTTGTGCCTCCCCTATTCCATCAACGAGATGGATTGACACAGTGGCTGCAGCAGTGGGTTCAAGCATAGCAGTGATTGTGAGGATGGCACAGGACCCAGCAGTGTTTCATTCTGTTGTACATAGGGTCACTTTGAGTCGTAACCCACCTGATGGCACCTAACAACCAACAGCTATTCCACTGCCCTGAAGAATGAGTAATTGAGAAAACAGAAAATGGGCCTTGATTCAACTAAAACATACGCTTCCTTTTATGCTTTGATTAAGAATATTAATAACAGGAAAAATGTGTCCTTTCAATCAGTATCGCCCTGACAGTGATGAAGCAGTCGTTGTCACTTTCATTAAATCCAAGCACTTCCTGGCTTGGAGTTGAGTTCCTTTTCAGCACACTTTCTCCCCAGATAGGGGGAGACCCAAGCTCTCAAGGACACTACCTCTCTTGGAGGGCTTTAGTCTGGAAGACTACATTTTCTGTGCATGGATTTCAGGCCACAAATTCAAAGGCCACCTGTGTGTGTGGGGAAACATTTTTCAGGGAACCGGCAGATGTTTGCTTAAACAGATTTCACTGTAGGAAAGCCCTACTAATTTGGATCCTCCTAGTTTGGAGATGAAAGTGAGTATCACAGACAGCATATGTGGTTCATATGGAGGAGACTATTCTGTTTTTTCTAGTATAAATTTTCAGAATCTTACAAATAAGGTAATGTATGGCTTAAAGTCTGTATTCAGAAAACCAAGGATTACTATAACATGCTTTCAGTCTCTAGGACTCCTGGTTAAAATTAATAGGCTGTCTCTTATGATAATTATTAATAAGATCTTACACGCTTATAATGTTTTACAAAGCGTTAATAACATGACTATTTCATAGCCAGGGCTTGAGACTGTTATGCCTGTTTTGCAGATGAGGACTTTAAGGCCCACAAAGGATTAGTAAGTGGTCCATAGTTAACAATACTTGTATGTCATGTTATTTTTATGGAATTTTAGCCCACTTTTTTTTTTTTTTTTTTAATTGTTGTGAATATATATGTAACACAACACTGGTCAATTCAACATTTTTTAGGTGTACAGTTTTGGGATCTCAATTACATTAATCATGTTGTGCATCCATTACCCATAATTGTTGCCACATTTCCCATCACTATAAACAGAAACTCACTGCTTCCTAAACAGTGGTTTCCCTTTCCCCCCCTTTCCCCTTCCCACTCCTGGTAACCACGAGTAAACTTCGGTCTCTATACACTTGCCTATTCTTGTTATTTCATATAAGTGAGATCATATAATATTTGTCCTTTTTTGATTGAGTTATTTCATTTGAGCATAAGGTTTTCAAGGTTCATCTATGTTGTAGTGTGTATCAGGACTTCGTTTCTTTTTATGGCTGAGTAGTATCCCATTGTATGTGTGTACCACATTTTGTTTATCCGTTCATCCATTGATAGACGCTTAGGTTGTTTCCACCTTTTGGCTATTGTGAATAGTGCTGCAGTGAACATTGATGTACATGTATCTGTTTGCATGGATGCTTTCAGGTCTCTTGGGTATATACCTAGGAGTGGAATTGTTGGGTCACATGGTAGTTTCATGTTTAACTTTTTGAGGAAACTGCCAGACTGTTTTCCACAGTGGCTGTACCATTTTGCATTCCTAGCAGCAATGGATAAGTGTTCCAGTTTCTCCACATTCTCACCAACATTCATTATTTTCTGTTTTTTTTTTAATCTTAGGCATCCAAGTGAGATTGAAATATTTCATTGTGATTTTGATTTGCATCTCCCTAATGGTATAGCCTCATAGAGTCAACTCGACAGCAGGGAATTTGGTTTTTTGGAATGGTATAGCCAGGGAGCCCTGGTGGTGCAGTGGTTAAGTGCTCAGCTGTTAACTGAAAGGTCAGTGGTCAAACTCACCAGATGCTCCGTGGGAGAAGAATGTGGCAGTCAGCTTCTGTAAAGATTACGGCCTTGGAAACCCTATGTGGCAGTTCTACTCTGTCCTATAGGGTCTCTATGAGTTGGAATTAACTCAACAGCCCCGGGTTTGGTTTTGGTAATGATTTAGCCCACTTCTTGATTGAAGGGCTTGAGACAGAATATTACAAGTGAGTGGAGCCAGGACAAGAAGCCTGGTGTCTGGGTTGCCTAACTCAGCACTTTGCTCTTGCCCCACACTGCCTCGTGTGTGAGGGGGGTCTGTAGGTAGCACATGCTGCTTTTCACCAAGTTCCAGTTTAATTTACATGATCACGTTAGTCCAACCTTTTCGGTAAACCATACCAGTTCCTTCCGTTATATTCAGTTTGTTTTCTTCCACAACCTTTCTGGAACAGAAACGGACTTTAGAAGTATGGAGGGGAAAGTGAAGTGAGCTCATTAACACATGGAATGTAATTATGAGCAAATGTATTCATTACAGCATTCAGCTGTTTGAATGATATAGACACAGTTAATTCCAAAGCATAAAGAAACAATTACCCTCAAAGTATAAATACAAATATTAATCACATTAATCACATATTTCTTGGTTGGAGTTGGAGTTATGTTTGAATCAAAAGTATTGGCTGGGTTTTTTTGGTCCAGTCGCATGACACACCAAGCCATACTGCAATGTCTGAGCCACCTATTGGATTTCATATCAATAATTTGTTGCTTGAAATTTGTTCTTATTAAAAATGACTTTGAGAGAGAATGGTATGTAATTCACCAGTCACCCAGTGCTGCCTGAAAATGCCTAGTGCTCAGAAGAGAGAAAGGAATGGCAAGAGATGAGATATGTAAAGTATAGGTAGGGAGTGGCAAGAGTTGAGGCTGGAGAGATTATAAAGGGTCTTAACCTTACCTTGTGGGTGATGGAGAGCCAGTGAAGGATTCCTCTTTTAGACAGATGCTTTGATAGCTGTGTGAAGGACAGATTGGAGTGAGACAAGTTTGGAAACAGGGAGACCAGTTAGAAGGCTGTGGCAGTTGTCCTTGTTAGAGACCTGGGGCAGTGGTGGGATAAATGGCAGGAGACTGGCTTAAAAATATTCTGGAGGTAAACTTCATGTAAATGGTGCTATACTTTGCATATCCTCTTACAAACTGATTTTTTTCTTCCACTCATCATTGATTTTGAGATTTACCCATGTTGTATGTATAGTTGTAGTTGGTTTTAACTGTTGTATGATAGCCTGCTGATAACTAAACCCAGTTTATTTATCCATTCCCCTTCTGAGGGAGAAGCAGGTCATTTGCACTTTTTCCCTATGATAGACAGTGCTTTACTAAAAATCCTTCTGTATGACTCCTTATGTGCATGTGCAAGAGTTTTCCCCCCAAGGTAGGTAAGTATGATTGCATGAGACTGACAAAAGATGTGTCCCTTAATGTAAAGAACTCTTAATCTTATAAGAAAAAGACAAACAGTAGAAAAATCAGTGCAAAGGATATGGACTGGCACTTGATAGGAGAGAAAATGAGAATGGCCGGTAAATATGGAAAGATGCTCAAGCTCACGAGTAATCAGGAAAAAGGAAAATTAAAACAATAAGGTAACGTTTCAAACCCGTAAGATTGGCAGTGGTAACCAGAGCGTTGGAGCTCCTTTACTCACTAGGGAATGTGACCCAGCATAACCTCTTTAGAGCAACGGGTGTGGTAGGGGCTGGTCAAGTTGAGGAGACAGCCTGCCACCCGCCGAGACCGAGAAATTCCATTTCTAGGTGGCTTCTTCAGAGGAACTCTTCTCGCACAATGTACCCTTTTCACTGAAAACTGTCAGAATAGCTCGATTTAGTGACGGGTGTGTGGTAGGGATCTAACTTTTTTTTCTGTGTATGTATTAATCAAATGTTTGTTCTGTCAAATCCAGTTCAGAGCATTTGATCTAATTTTCCAGTACATGTAGACAGAGAAAATGATTTAATATCCAGAAGGAGCCTCTGTTTAACCTACGAATTAACTGCAAGAGTCCTTTAAATGGTAAAGACCCTTCTTGAATTTAAATTTGATTGGTTTATATCAGAGGTAGATCCAGGTTTTGTGGGGTCTGGAGTTTATATAATTTGGGAGGCTCTCTTTAATGCAAGAATACCAAATTATGAATATAAAATTAGGTACAGGCCCATGCAGGTGCAGAGACGTGGAATCCAAGCTTCATTAGCTTCACAGTAAATTCACTGCTGTTTATGTTACCAGAATGCAGCTCTTACGTAAAAGGATGGGGAACTGCCATCTCTATCGATGGAATAGTGTGACTTTCTTTTATACTCACCAACTGCCACAATTTAAGGATTTTTTCTTTTCTTCCTCTGTTTTTTAAAGAGATGTTTAAGAGCAGACACACACAGCAGGGTGGCTTTAATGTTGTGAGTGGGGTTAGTCTAGTGGAGAAGTTCTTTCAGCAGTGTCTCTGCCACCTCTGCCTTGCTCAGATGTAATGCGTTGATTCATGGAGTTGCTGGGAGCTCGGGGTAATAAAGTGGGGAGTTAGTCTTGCAAACGTTTGGCACCTGAATTTATAATGTTAACTTTGCATATCTGCTTGCTTTTGCATTAGAGTTTGGTCAGCTTTGATGAAAGGTTGCAAATGCAGTTAACATGGCTTTCTGTAGCCTCCTACCTGTTCAGAAATTTGAGAAGCAAACAGGGACCAGTGTTATTGTGAATAATACAGAGGATAACAACAATAAGAATACCTGACTTACAGTAAATGCTATTCCTGGGTGTCCTCAGCACCTATATGAGGCAGGTGCTATTATGACCTGTGCTGTACAGATGAGGAAGCTAAGGTTTAGAAAGAGGCTGTCTTACTTAAGGCCTCCAGGTGATACTCCAGAGCCCCTGCTTCAATATATCCTCTAAGGTCAGTTCTCTCATATGACAGATAAGAAAACACAGAGAAAGTGATACAACTTGAGTTTTATCTTTTGACATCAAGTTGATTGAGAGCTTATGTGTCAAGTATAGTTTTAAAAACTTACGGGTATTAGTCCATTTAATCCCTATGGGAGTTCTATAAGATAAGCACTACTATTATCCCCATTTAACAGATGAGAAAACTGAGGCACAAAAATTTCCAGGGTTACATAACTAATAAGTGAAAGAGCTGGGATTGAATCTCCAGAGTCAGGCTCCTATCCAGGCTGTACAGCCGCTTCCTGAAAGAGTACAGTTAAAGCTCAGTACAGTTACTGACTTGTCAGCCTCTCAGGACTTCTCGGAGATTGAGAGAAACCAGGGTGCTTCAGTTTTTTAAGTGAAAAAAAGCCTAGACAGGGGGACAAAAATTGTGGCATGTTTATTTATTTATTTAAATTTTTTTTTGTACTTTAGATGAAGGTTTACAGAACAAATAGTTTCTCATTAAACAGTCAGTACGCAATTGTGGCATATTTAAAATGTTTAAATTTGGCAAATTTCCTTAACATGCACAAAAAACAGTGCAATGTAATTCTGCTGTTCCCAAGATAATTATAGGAGATTCGTGAGAAATATTAATTTATGGAGTTTTTACACTCAGGGTGGTATGGTAATGAGGCACAATTTAAAGTTGGTGATGAACATCTTCTTTCAGTCTTATTAGTGTCTGTCTGCAGTCTGGTGCAGAAGTTCATTTGGAGAACACACCAGAAGTCTGACTTGAGCCTCTTTGAGAATGAAAGGGTGGGGCAGCTTACTCGATTTAGTGGTAGATAGAGCAAACAGCTTAGTGTCTGACCTTTCTTCCCTTTTTCCAAAGTTGATGACTGTAAGGATAAATGTTTGGAGAAGATTGTCCTAAAATACTGAGCTTTGCTATTTTTGGTAAAAAGAAAAGCCACTGATAAATTGTACATGTAAAAATTATGGAATTGATAAATGTTTTGTTACATATATTTTTACCACAAAAAAAAAAGAAAAAAAACCCTCACAGAGAAAAGAAAAGCCACTGAATGATGCTTGGAAGAGACAAGCTTTAATTCTGTATTCTACTATGTGTTTTATAGGTAGTTTGTTTTAAAAAATTCTTTCATTTTTTTATCAGTTCCTGGTTAGACTGAAGTCTTCTAGGAAAGAGAGTGGTTTTGTTTTTTAAATCAGAAAATAAATTTCAAAGTCATTGTCCCTGGATGAGGAAATTAAAATGCAAAGCCCCCCACTAGTGACTTGCTCTGTGACTTAAGGAAGTCAGTTAACCTTTTACTCATGTCTTATATTGACATCAGATTTTTCCAAAGCGTTTTTCAGAGTTGAGTGAAAGATACTAAAAATTTGCCTGTGTTATTCCCAGCTGTCAGCTAGCAATTCCTTCCGATTACCAGCCACTTAGAAGCATTTGTATAGCAAATAGGTAAGAAGATTCTTATCACACGCTGATAATCACAACTTTCACAATTGTGTTTTGTTGTTTCATTTCAAAAGCTAGTGTTTTGGTAGTGACGGCTTTCTCTGAGGGTTAGAAAACAGGGCCACATTTCTAAACAAATGTCACATTCTTATTAGCACATCACCCATCCATCCCTTACAGGATTATGCAGCTCTGTTCATAGATATAATCAGCTTTGTATTTTCATTCAAGGATAACAAACTAGCAAGGGTGAAATCTTGGCTTGTCTTCAGAATTGAATTGCTCCTCGGAGCTGAGAAGCAACGAGGAATCAAGCCGTGTTCAGGAAAGGCAGTTAGAGAATCTCAGTTGCCTGCTTTCCCTTTCTTCTCCCTCCAGTATGGTGACTATGACCCCTCTGTTCACAAGCGAGGATTTTTGGCCCAGGAGGAATTACTTCCAAAAAGGGTAAGAAATCTAACTGGGGTGTACTCCATCCTATTTGGGAAGACATAGCAGATACATGGTGTAAAAGAAAGCTAACTGAAGGACTTGAAGAAATATTGGAAGTACATGGCAAGAACATTTTTATAAATATTTTGTAATAAATCTTGAATAAAGAGTGTGCAATCTCTGTTAAGAATATTAAAAAGCCAAGGTTCACGGAGTTCGTCTGGGATTGCCAGGACCCCTGTGTGATCATTTCCTTAGAGGTGGTTGAGCATCGTTGATTCTCAGGGAGGAGTGTGGAGCAGTGTGTATTCAGATGGGGAATTGAGCTGTTTGCAGCTGTGCTGGGTAGATAGAGAAGATGAGCTGGGGTGGGCATTGTGGTTTTTAATCCTCAGTGTTGTTCATCTTGTTCATTAGCTGCAGAAGCAGGCCCTCCCTGCCTTTTGCTGCTTCCACTTTTATAGCTCCACTCATCTGTCACTGGGTAATAAAGCCTGCTTCTCACCTTTTGCTGACTTTACCTGTTCATTTGATGGCTTCTGTGCAGGCGAAGGCAGCAGCACACACAGCCTGGCCCTGGCGGCCTGGGGATAGTTAGCCTTGCCCCCTGACTGAGCTCCTCCATCAGAGACAGTCTCTAGGGTGCATAGCCAGGAAAGAGAGGCACACCAGATAAGAGGTGCACCTAGGCCTGAGTAATAGTGCAGCTTTCCAAGTTGTTCTCCTAATTGAATGGTGCTTGTTTACACACCCACCTCTGCCAGTGATTGCCTCCCTGTGTGTGGCTTTTTAAAAATAGCTGAGTTGTTTTGTAAAAATGACACAATCGTAAAAATGTCAAACAATACCAAATTTTGTGTGTGGGTTTTTTATTTTGCTCTATTTTTCGGTAGGTAATAAATCTGTATCAAATGACTCCGGAAATGTGGGAAGAGAGAATTACTGCATGGTACGCAGAGCACCGAGGCCGGGCCAGGTGAGCTCTTGCTTCTTGTTTTACATTTCTTAATGGATTTTTTTTTTTTTTTTTTGAGAACTGCAAAACTAGGACATGCTTGTTGAACAAAATGCAGTACAGAAGTACATAAAAGAATAAAGGAGAACTGTGAGTAATGCAGGCCTTCAGTTTCACGAGTGTGTCCTTCCAGTACGTGGGCTGCACAGTGGGCGTGTGCAGGCATGCATATTATTCTTCCTGTCAGGATGTATAGACCTACTGCATTCGTGGGCAGTTTAGTTTAATTTTAAGAATTCTACTATATGGATAACTTGTATCCATTCTTCTGTTGATGACTTTTTTTTTACAAAAAGGTCTGCGGTGAGCAGTCTTGTATATCACTGTACATTTGCGTGAGTAGTTCCGAGCGTAGATTCTTTAGAAGAGCTGCCAGGTCAAAGGCTGTGCGCAATTTGCATTTTGACAGGGGCCACCAAATTGCCCTCCAAAAAGATTTTACCTGTGTACGTGCCCATCAGCAGTGTTGATGAATGTGTTCTTTACCCCCATTCTCTCCCCAACACTTTTTTTATCGTTCTAATATTTGTAACATAAAAGGTGAAAATTTATATTTTATTGTTTTAACGAACATTTCTCTGATCACTTTTGGTTTTCAACATCTTTTCGTTAGCCTTTAAAATTTTTTTACTCTTCTTTAAATCGACTTCCTGTCACATGCTTTTTTTTTTTTTTAACTTTTTAACAAGTGAATCATTCGTAGAGCGTAAGTTTATTGCTGGGTGAACTTTCACAATGTGAAAATACCAGTTAACACCAGGTGAAGAAATAGCACATGAACTCCCACCCCCTCCCAATCACCCCTCTTCCTTGCTGCCCAAAGGTAACTACTCTCCTGATTTCTAACTCCATTAGATTGGTGGTACCTGTTTTAAACTTGATATAAATGGAATCAGACAGTTCTCCTTTTTGTGTCTCACTTCTTTACTCAGCATCGGATTGTGAGGTTTGGCTGTGCCATGTAGCAGTAGCTTTCCCATTTTCAGTGCTGTGTTAGCATTCAAAAACATTCTATTTTTGCACTATTAATATGCCACAAATTATTTATCCATTCCTCAGTTGACAATTTTCCAGAGTGATTGTACCAGTTTACATCGAAAGTGTGTGTGATTTCTAGTTGCTCCACCTGCCTGCCAACGCTTGGTGTTATCGCAGGTTGAATTTTTAAAATTCATTTGAGAGCATTTTGAGACTGGGAAGGGGACAAGGTCATAGGGAGACTTCAGCTTAAATATTTCAATATTGTACCAATTTGGAAATTCCCTGCAAGCCATTGCGGCTTCATGAGTTTACTTTAAATTTGCTTTATCACTTAGAAGTAGGTGTCCTGGCTTGGGTTTTACAGCCCAGGTATTTCTTGCCCTAATTGCCAACAATACCCAAAGAAATAAAATCAGAAAAGTAGCCCTCAGGTGGCTCGCAGAGAGAGTTGTTTCATTGCCAAAACCTTCTATCTGAACAAAGTACAAGTAAGATAAAGCAGCAACTTAAATACAATTTAAACATCCAGGTACGTTTGAGGGAAGAAGATAATATGCCACGTGCTTTTCTTGAATGACTTAAAATGAGTGTCATTATTTACCAAGGGCAAAGTCTGAAACTGAAGCCAGGAGACACCATAATGAGTCTGTGCTGTTGTTTTTATGGGGATGGGAAATACTGCCTGACCTCAGTGTGTTTAATCGGCTAAGCATTGGGAAGAACTTGGCGGGTGTCTGCTCTGGCTTGCGTCTGCTGCCAGGGACGAGACACCAGAAGAAGAGTAGGTCATGAAGGCCCAGCATGGCGTATGCCGCCCCCGCCTTCTCTCTTAGCTCCAGTGATGACAGTGTCTTTCCTTCTCCTCACAGGGACGAAGCGGAAATGGAATATTTGAAGATTGCTCAGGACCTGGAGATGTACGGTGTAAACTACTTTGCAATCCGGGTATGTTGAAGTCTCTCTGTGGTCCCTGTTCAGTAAACAGAGACTAAATTAGGGGCAGGCTGCTAAAATGGGTTACTTCTTCATTCCAGTGTGGATAGCATGGGCAACTCTTTTACAGTTCAGTGGTAAAGAGGAAAAGAGGAAGGGGAGAGAAGTCTTATAGCCTCATTTTCTATTTTTGGACTTCAGTTAGATCATAGGGAATTAAGTGTCAGTTGAGCCTCGACGGACTGGGGCCTGGTTCTATGCCCAGCTCAGCAAAAACTTGTTTGAATGCTCTGAGTGTAACACTTGATTATTTCTGGCGCTGTGAGATCTTGGCCCACTTGGAGCATCTGTAAATGCTTTCTTTCCCCAGAGCACAAGGAGAATAAAGCTGCTTACAGATTACTGATTTGTTTGGGTGGGGAATCTTGTTCTCACTGTGAAGCTAATTGTATTTCTATCCAGACCGTTAATAGTTGACTGTCCTCTGGGAACTCACCACGCCTGTACCCAGAGGCATGTTTGGTCCCTGAGCCTCTAGAACGTCTTTCTACCATGGGTCAGCTGCAGAATGCAGTGTGTGGGCAGCTTTTTCCAAAGGAGTACATGTAATTTGCTGAAGTATTTCATCGCTGGTTCCAAACTGCAGATGGAAGAGACTTTAAAAAACTGTCCACAGTGATCTGCATTTATTATCTTAGTTATAGTTTGCTTTCCATGTTGGGGTTCCTACAGATTTTGTATAAAATTTGGATAAATTGAAACACATTTTAATTTATTTGCTTTCTGAATACAGATTTTTGCAGAGTACTTTGCATAAAATAAGGTACACTGAAATGTCATGCTGTTTCATAAAGTAGACAAGTGTCTAAAAGATGTTCCGTAATAATACAGAAGGTTATTTTCTAAAGTTCTGTGTATTTATATTTGCTAATCATTTGGCTTCTTCAAGCTCCGACTGATTTAACACATTTCTGTGATTTTGTCAGCTCGACTCCTCTTGCCCTATATGCGTACCACCTAGATTCTAGAAAACTAGAGTTTTATAGTCCTCAATAAACAGTTTCTTATTAGGGACTATTCCTACATCAGTCAAAAACTGAAATATACTATAATTTTGTGTGTGTATTTCTTATATTGAGCAATAGACAAAACTAATGGCTATTTTAGTGTTTCTTGTTTTAGAGTTCTGGAAATTTTACCATTAACTAAAGAAGATACATGCTTAAAACATTTTAAAAGAGGCTGCATGAAGCCCCCACCTTTCTCCTATTAATCCCTAGAAGTGGTAGAGCCATCATGATAGGAGGCAGAGGACAGATTCTTTTTATTTTTTTAAATATAAACTCAGGTCAGAAACGTAATGAAATATCTCTTGTTTTCCAAAATATACTGTAGATTTTAGAAGTACAAAGCCTCCCTGTGTTAACTCAATAGTTTTAAGAGCTGTGTGGACAAAAGAGGAATCTCACGTGGTTTGGTGATAGTGCCTGACTTGAGGCTGTTAGAAGGAGTAAAAAAAGATTATCTTGGAGCACTCACTTCTCCATCCAACACCTGCTGTTAGATTGGTCCTTCTCATCCTAGTCGACACACCTTCTCAGTTTGCAGCTTGGTTTCCCTGCCCTTGAGTCTTGGTTCAATTTCCTTGTCATCAGCAAGGGAGGAGGTGCTGTAGTGTCCTCGTGCAGGGAGTTTCCTTGCGCTGCCAAAGGAGGGCTGGCCCCCAGCACACCATGAGTGCGAGCCCAGCGCGCTTGCCCGCTGGCGACTCTGACTGCCGACTAGCACCACTGCCAGAGGTATAACATACGTACGATAAATTCATTCATTTTTAAAACAGCTTTATTGAGGTAATACTTTATGTACAATTAATTTTGATAATCTACTTTTTGCAACATTTTATTGTGAAAATTTTTAAACATACAGAAAAGCTGAAAGAATTTTACAGTGAGCACCCATATGCCCACACCTAGATTCTACAGTTAACATACTATACTCGCTTTATCACATTGATGCTACATTTTAACATTCAGCAAGATCATTTGATCCCAGCACTTAGTGTTTCTGTTAGTCCAACAACTTTAACATAAGAAATATTTAATCCTACTGATTTTTATCCTGCACTTCTGGTAACATGGTTATTTAATTAGAGTTTGAGCTTTTTTGTGAATAAATTGCTTCTGTGTTGCCTGTCTTCGACATTTCTCTTGATGTAAATGATTTAGAGTCAGCAACACTTAGATTGCCCCTACTTTAGCCATCTAGCCAGTGACAGAAACCCCTAGTAACTCCTCCAAGGGACAAGTGAGTCAAAAGAACAGTACAGTTTTGCCTCTGCCTGCCCCAATTCAGGAAGCTGGAGACCCCCTGGATTACAAGACAGCTGCAACTTCTGTTGGGACCAGTTGAAACTTGTCATATGTAACAGTGTGTGCCAGGTTCTTCGGAAAGTTGAATAAAATCTTGAGCCTCAGCTGGAGCTGACAGTTGCTGTTCTTTATTGGATCTACAGAATAAAAAGGGCACCGAGCTACTTCTTGGAGTGGATGCTCTAGGGCTTCACATCTATGACCCTGAGAACAGGCTGACCCCCAAAATCTCCTTCCCATGGAATGAAATCCGAAACATCTCATACAGCGACAAGGAGGTAGGACATGTCTGTACTGCAAATGCCACTGTGGCCCAGGGACAGAACAAAGGGCTTTTCCCATCTCTCCGCCTGGCCGGAGCTTCCCGAGCCGGGCCATCCTCTTTGTATCAGGAAAGTCCTTTAATTTCCAGGCTTTTGGGTTTGGTTTGTTGATCTTTATAGTATTTACATTACAGTATTGGCATCATTATTCAAAGGGCATCACTAAAGCCCCCTAATGACTAACAGGAGGCTGAGAAGCTCAGCTTGTCAGGGCCAAACCCCAAAAAACAGTACAACACAAACCAAAAAAGTAGCATTTTCTTATTAGTTGGCTTTCTATTTCTGGTGAGAAATACTCTTTGTATTTTAAGTTCGGTATATATTGAGCCCCCTCTCTGTGTGCAGAGCTTGACACATGTGGTGGAGAAATATACATATGTGTGTATATGCATGTATATATGTGTATATTTATGTATATCTCACCAGTGATCTAAGTGAGATTGTAAGGCTAATACGCTTACAAGAATTCAAGAAAAATTAAGTTGGAATAACATAAATAAGCACTCTTAAAATTCAAATATTTCTATAGAGGATGATCTTTTCCAAATACTGTAATCCCTGCTTCCCTTCCCTTCCTTTCCCTCCCCTCCCCTCCCCCCCTTCCTCCATTCATTCTTCATTCATTTAAAAGGAATTATTGCACAATAATTGCTCAATAATCTGCTTTGTGTTAGGTTTCATAAGGGAAACAAAGAGGTAGAAAACCCAGTCTCAGTCCTCAGGGAAGTTGTCAAGTAAAAACTCAGCTGCAGTGTAAGGGATGAATGAGGAAGACGATGATGATACAGTGCTTTTCTGTGCACAAGCACTCTCACCCTGACTCTGATTTAATCCTCATAAGAACACTGGCATAAGGTAGAGGCCACGTTTTCATTATCTCTGTGTCACGTCAGGAACTGGAGATGCAGAGGGATTAAGTGACCTGGGTCTGGTGAGTGGCCTAGCAGGTGCTGAGAGCCAGGCTGACTGGTGCCACGTTCCCCTGCTCTCCGAGGGAACCCAGAGCAGTGAGCCCTTCAGAGCACAGGAGGAATTGGCAGGAGGCTGGCTCTCTGGCCTAGGCTGTACTCAATGCCTTTTACTGGCTCTTGCACAGCCAGCACACAGCAGAAAGTGAGTAACGGTGATGACTTATGCTGTGAACTGCAGAATCCCCACCCATGAGCAGATTTCCTGTTTTGTCTTTCTTCGTAGCATTTTGAGGAAAGGAACACCAGGCCCCTGGTTTCTAATTTGTGATTGAGATCCATTAAAACATGCTTGATGGGACAGATTGAGCTGCTTACTTTGAAACATTCTGGCTTTGAAATTTTTCTAAGTAGTT
The DNA here is from genome assembly GCA_030035585.1 of Dugong dugon. NCBI lineage: Eukaryota > Metazoa > Chordata > Mammalia > Sirenia > Dugongidae > Dugong > Dugong dugon. Next base: position 23,251,733 of record CM057476.1, on the reverse strand, counting down.
AGCCCAGGAAATGAGCTTTTGGGTATTTCTTTTTTAAAGCACTCACACTCAAAGCTCCACAAGACTGAAGGCAGTAGGTGTGCCACGGTATGGTAGTTTTTCATCTCCAACTTCATGAAATCTGTTTACTGTATATGCACACATCGTGTGCTAAAGGCTCCCCAAACACTCATTCCTCAAAGAACCCAGGGATTAAAGTCTGCCCTAGCAGGGATTGACTCAATAAACTCTGACATACCCTCTCCAGGGGTCAGGTGCTGTCCTGTTCTATCATGTCAATAACTCATGCAGTAAAAGGGTTCCAAGCTGACTTGACATAATAGGAAGCAGTCTTGGTAGTTATGCATGACAGCTGAGCTGTCAAAACAGAAATGTTAGTTTATTTTAAGTGATCCATTGATTCTTTGTATGCGCCCTGGCATGGTGCAGAGCCTGTGGTTTCCCCACTACTTGTGGTTTCCCACTGACAGCTCTGGGGTTTGACAGCAAAGCCAAAAATAAGCTCACAGAATTCACAAATAGCAGCCTCCAGAAGAGCAATACTGCTTATAAGTTAACTTTGCACAAAGCTAAACAAAGGACCATTTTTTGCCCTCAGTGTGCTAACTCCTTGTTGGACCATACAGCATGTGAAAGAAATGTCCAAGAATATATCTTCCCAAGCATATTTATCTGCTTAGCAAGTCTTTCTTGGAAATGAGTATCCATTTTTAAGTGCATCACTGAAATCTGGTATCTGTCTGGTCCCATCAGGGAAGGTTGAGAGTGGTGGTTGCTGTTTGTGCTTTATATCCTGGCCTAATGGCCTGGCCTTGGGTTCTCCTACTAGGCTAGCAGCCTATCCTTAGCGTTCCTCTTTCTCTCCCCTTCGATTTCAGGAACTCTGTTTTTCTTTTCTGTTACAGTCAGTTCTTCAAATTTGCTTTATGCCTTCTGTTAACAGCTTTCATACAATTATCCCCATTTTCACACACGTGAGGAATGTGCTTCTTCAATCAAGTGTATGAGACCAAATGGGCAACACCTGCCCAAAAGCAAAGATGAGAAGGCAGGAAGGGGCAGGGAAACTGGACGAATGGACACAGGGAACCCGAGGTGGAAAGGGGGAGAGTGCTGACACATTGCAGGAATTGCAGCCAATGTCACAAAACAGTTTGTGTATAAATTTTTGAATGAGAAACTAATTTGCACTGTAAACTTTCACCTAAAGCACAAGTAAAAGTAAAAAAAAATTTTTTCCCCATGTTCAGAAAATTTTAGTGACTCTTCGTATCCTGTCATGTCAAATCTAGACTCTCCTGACTGTCTTTTATTCTTCACCACACCCCCGCCTCTGCCTCCACCCCGTGTAAACTTGTTTATCATCTGAGTCCTCTGCTTCTCCCCCCACCAGTCTCTCTCCTCTCTCTCTCACATACACACACACACACAAACACACTGTGTTCACTTCCCCATCTCTGCCTTTGTTTCTATTGCTTGCAGTGTGCCTCTCCATCCCACATTTTAACTTCTCTGTCATATTCTTTCCAAGACTAGATTAAGTCTCCTTTTGCTTAACTTAGATCTATTGTGAATTTCCAGCACATTGGTGATTTGTATCACATAATGAGGCACTAATTTATCATGTTATTTCTTGAGTATTTAACTGTTGTTAGTCCATTTGCAGCTGGATGGTGAGCTTCATGAAGGCTTATGCCTTAGGCTCGGTGGTGGCCCTCCCAGTGCTGGCCTCAAGGTTGGGCCTACCAAGGGTTCTTCTTTTGGTTATCAGGCACCCCTTCCACACACCCACACTGAAGGTGGTGGCAGAGGACACACCTTATAGGATCCTGAACTTGCTCAGCCTCAGACTTAGTACTTCTCAGAGGCTTCTACTTCCCCTTGGTTTAGTCCTGGACACCAAGAAGCGAGGACTGAGCACTGCCTTATGCTGGTTCTTTGGCAGTGTTGTTGCTGGTTTTTATGGAATTTCCTATTCTAGGCTGTTTGTCTGAAACTGTTTTTTGCTTCCTTCTTTCAGTTCACTATTAAACCACTGGATAAAAAAATTGATGTCTTCAAATTTAATTCCTCAAAGCTTCGTGTTAATAAGCTGGTAAGTTGAGATCCTGGTTTTTATTACTGATAACTATAGTTTTTCTGAGAGATTGAATGCTTCTTTCTGAAGAGTATCAGACTGCTGTCTTGTGAGACATAGAATGAGAGCTCACCTGGGGCGTGCTTTGTCGATAGGCCTTGAATGACTCAGCTTAGCTTAAAGAGTCAAACCTAAATTTTGGGATGAGAAATTTTTTAAAAATTATTTTTATTGAAGTACTTCATACATGTAAAAGGACAAAAGTAATGTATATATAAGGTATAAAGGGAACCCTAGTGGCACAGTGGTTAAGAGCTCGGCTGCTAACCAAAAGGTTGACAGTTCAAATCTACCAGCTGCTCCTTCGAAACCCTATGGGGCAGTTCTACTCTGTCTTATCGGGTCATTATGAGTTGGAATCGACTCAATAGCAACAGGGGTAAAGTATAAACAATAATGAATACCTGAGTACCCACTACCCAGCTTTAAGAAATAGCATCCTCCTAATACTATTGAAGATGAGCCCTGATGGCACAGTGGTTAAGCACTTGACTGCTAACTGAAAGGTCGGCGGTTCGAACCCACCAGCTGCTTTATTGGAGAAATACGTGGTGGTCTACTTCCTTAAAGATTTATAGCCTTGGAAACCCTGTGGGGCAGTTCTACTCTGTCCTATAGGGTCGCTATGAGCTGGATTGATTCAGTGTCAACAGGTTTGGATTTTGATTTTGGTAGTACTGTTGAAACCCCTCCCTGTAGCACCCTGCTGGTCTGCTCCTTTCCCTTCCCCAAGAGTGATCTCTATTCTGAGCTGTGTTTATTATCGCCTTGCTTTTATCAGAATTTTATTTCATATATGGCAAAACAGGTATAGAAAGTTTTGTATGGTTTTGAAACTAACGTAAATTGTATAAACTGTATATATTCCTCTGTCACTTGCCCTTTTTTCTTGATTTATCTGTGTTGATATTTTAGGAGAGAGTCCATTTTCACTGCTGTATAGTATTCTGATGTGTGAATCTTCCATAATATATTCATTCTCTTATTAGTGGGAATTTAAGTAGTTTCCACTTCTGTGCTGTTTTAACAGGGCTGCCATGAACATTCTTGTATCTGCCTCCTGGTGTACATGGGCAGTAGTTTCTCCAGAATCTAGAGTGTATACGTAGGAGTAGAAGTGCAGGGCCATAGCATATGTTCAAATTCACGATTATGTTGAATTGTTGTCCGAAGAAGGTGAATTGATTTACAGACCCAACAACAGTGAGTGAGACTTGCTTTTGTTTTATACCTTCAGTACTTGTGTTATTGAAGGTATAAAACAAAATGTTTACCCATCTTGTGTGTATCAGACGGTTTCTCACTGTCATCTTATTTTGTATCTTCGTAATTAGTAATGAGGTTGAACATCTTTTCATATATTCATTGGCCAGCCATCTTTTCTCTTCTGTCAAATACTTGTTTCATGTCTTTTGGCCACTTCTCTGTTTGTTTGTTTTCTTTATTGGTTGTATATTCTCCCATGTATAAATGTATAAACCTTTTCCTTAATTATTTGTGCTTTTCATGTCTTGCTTGATATATTTCCTTATCCTATGATCATAAAAGGAGCCCTGGTGGCACAGTGATTAAAGCACTCAGCTTCTAACTGAAAGCTTGGCAGTTTGAACCCACCGGCTTCTCTGTGGGAAAAAGATGTGGCAGTCTGCTTCCACAAAGATTTATAGCCTTGGAAACCCTATGGGGCAGTTCTCTTCTGTCCTACAGGGGCGCTATGAATCATAATCGACTGGACAGCAATGAGTTTGTTTTGTTTGTTTGTTTTTGTTATGATCATAAAGATATTCCTCTATAATCTAAAAGTTTCAAGGTTTTGATCTTCACATTTAAGCCTTTAATCATTCTGGAATTGATTTTTGTGTGATGTGAGGAAGGGATCCCACTTATTTTTTTTTTTCCACAGGAATAACTTACAGTCCCAGCCCAACTTACTTAATAGTATTTCCTGATCTGCAGGGCCGTATCTCGACTTAGGACAGTGAGATACATCCAGAAGTATAATAAAGTATCCTCTATTCCTCTCTTCACTTGTGATTTTTACCTCTTGGCATATCTGAGGCATCTTCATTTTGTGTGTCTCCAGAGCAGCAAGGACTAGAGGCATTAGTAAAACTTGGGTATTTTCTACTCCACTCTTTCCTCTTCAGATTTACTGCTACCCTCAAGAATCCTCAGATGAAGATGCTGTAGCACTGGTGAGCTGGTAGGCCAGGAAGTAAATTTGTGAGTTTAACATTTCTCTTGCTTTCCTGGCCACAGATTCTCCAGCTATGTATCGGGAACCATGACCTCTTTATGAGGAGAAGGAAGGCTGATTCTTTGGAAGTTCAGCAGATGAAAGCCCAGGCCAGGGAGGAGAAGGCTAGAAAGCAGGTGAGCAAGACCTTGTTTGAACTGATGTTGTCGCTGCTTGGTCAGTCTTGGCCTGGGAGGCAAGGAGTGCTTGTGGGTTGGCAGGTGTCGTTCAGCCATGGATACACCTGCTCTTTATTTTATTCCTTTTGGGTCTTTATTGGCTGATGCCCAACTGGAGGAATGTCAGCTCTGGAGATGAGGAAGAAACTAATTGCAGATTTAAAAGAAACCTCTCTAGTTATTTCTATGCTTAAGTGAAGTTGGATGTGATTAACACAGGTTTGAGAAGAGGTATCTGACATGTGTGCATCCATCCATCTATCCATCCCTCTATCTTTCTTTCATTTTTTTTCCTGCCTGTCTCCTTTGCCCGGCCTTCTCCTTTTCTAATTAGATGGTGATAGAATGCATGGTGGCGTTTCAGTGCTTGCTGCTGGAATGCTAATTAGACTCAGGCCACACTTCCCACTGCAGGTCACCCAGCAGCTCCTCACCCTCAGCGGGAGGGGCCAGAGTGAGGATCAGCCGACTGGATGAGCTGCATCATTGTTTTCTACTTGTAGACATTTTCTACTCACTGAAATCCACACAACTAATTTGAGCCTCGCTGCTGAGAATATCAGTTGTGTTTTTGAGTGAACTATTAGATGGCAGTGGCAGCAGCTGCAGTCAGCTGCCCCCGGGACTTGCAGGCTCAGAGGTGTAATAATTAATCTGTGCGCTGCACTCTGCTTGTGTGCACCAGCGAGGCTGCCTCCCAGCCCCGGGAGTTAGAATGGAAAGCCCAGTCTGATCCAGTGTGCTTTCAGCTCTTCCTCTCTTTGCTTTCTGAGATGACGGCCATAGATACGCTCTTTGGGGTGCTTTGGGAGTGGGGGAATGGGTTTCATCAGACAAAGCTTCTGAGCCAGCATGGGGTCACAGGGGCAACTTCAAGAGCCCTTTTTGACCTTCTTTCCAGCAGACAAAGCTTAGAAGTGAGAGATCTGAAAATGGCAAGGAACATGTGGGCCTCAGGGCCCTGGCAGTGAATAGCACGGACACCCCATAGACCTGCCCTGCAGGTAGAACAACAGAGGCATGTCCCTGGCAACTTAGCATCCGGGCAGACCACAAGTCAGGAGCCTCCATGGCCCATTGGGGCAGACACTGATCTTACAGCCAGGTCTGAAACTTTGTATGTAACATTAGTGAATGACTTGCCTTCCAGACGTCAGTTTTCTCAGCCTTTAAGTGGAGCTACTGATATCTCTTTTCTGTCTCAGATGAAAGGGCATAATGTACCTGGATGTTTTTGTAAGTGATAAACTGCTTTGCAGATGGGGTGGAGGTCTCAGGGAAAGGATGACACTGGGAACTGAAGGGGATTGCCTGGTTCTTTTTCAAGCAGAGAATGACAGGGATGTAATAATCCACCTGGAGTCCCTGAGTGGTGCAAATGGTCAGCATGCTCGGTTGCTAACCAAAAGATGTTCCAGTTTGGGCCCACTCAGAGGCACCTCGGAAGAAAGGCCTGGCAACCTACTTCTGAAAAATTAGCCATTGTAAACCCTATGGAGCACAGTTCTACTGTGACACACATGGGGTTTCCATGAGTCAGAATGACTCCATGACACCTGATTTTTTTTTTTTAAAATCACCTAATAGACATTGTATTATGATGGAAATTAGAAATCAAATTGGCCAGGCTTTTCATTGACCTGCAAGAGGACAATTAGAGAACTTAAACAGTATTTTATTGCTTGTCTTCACACTATCCTTTCAAGTTCTAATGCATTTTTTTGGCTTACTATTTAGAAAAAGGACCAGTCTTAGAAATCTTGTGTTACTAGAGTTTGGGGTAAGATTGAGCAAGAAGTAAGTAATTCAGCATGTTTTAATTATTTAAGGAAGAAATAGTGCCATGGTCACTTCTGGCTTCTGCTTTCTGAACTCAGTTAGTACCCAAGGGTCACAGAGAATATCACTTGTTCTGTGCTTGTTCCCTTTATTAAGCTCAGCATGTGGCCCAGTTAATGCAGTGATCCAGAAGGCAAGGAAGGTGGCAGTGGCTCTTTGCTGGTGCCTTCAGGATGGCGGGCTGTGTTCTCTGCCTGGCTCCCTCCTGTTGCAGGCCTGGCTCAGGAGTTGCCTCTGCATGAGGCTGTGAAATTCTGTGCTGCAGCTGCAGCAGCTTCCCCCGTGAAATACAATGTGTGAACTATTGATGTGTCCTGCAGAACCATTCCATCTTCTCCTGGGCTGAGACAAGAGTGTGGGACTATTGTTGATGGAATTAGAAGTGCAGGAGGGGTCCGCAGGAATTAGAAATGGCAAGGGTCTTGTCTGACCAGAGGAGAAAGCTGTCTGTTTGTGGGGCTCTATTTCAGTGAGGAAGAAACCTGCGTTGTGTCTGCAGGTTAGAGCTGTGTGAGATTTTCCAACCAAAAGGAGGACTGGCAAGGTAGCCTTTGCAGCACACAAATGTTAAGACTGCGGCCTCTGTCTCTCTGGTAGAGACTGGTTGTCATGATTTTTTTTGTTGTTGTTGTTTTGTTTGTGCATTTACCACTAAATTGTTTTTCAAAAGGCATAGCTTTCAACTCACCAAGTGGTTTCGAAAGGAAGAGGGTGGTGAGGGACAAGAATGACACTGGCTACCTAAAGTAAATGGAAGAAAATGACCCACAGGGGCAATGCTGGAGACTGGGTATTCGTGGGGACCTGTGGCACCTTAGGTCTGGGGCCCCATGACCGTGACTGCTTTTGTTCCCTCTCAGATGGAGCGGCAGCGCCTTGCTCGTGAGAAGCAGATGAGAGAGGAGGCTGAACGCACAAGGGACGAGTTGGAGAGGAGGCTCCTGCAGATGAAAGAAGAAGCAACGATGGCCAACGAAGCGCTGGTGATTCCCGAGGCTAGGGCCCCCAGGAGGCTACATCAGAACGGCCTTGATTTAGAGACATTTGCTCTGACACACTTTATTTCTGCCTAAAACAAACAAACAAACAAACAAAAAGATGATGCCTTTCCTTTCCACCTGTGCTGGCAGAAGCAGTTTGAGGTTAAGTTCCTGCGCAGCAGGCCTCTACTTTTCACCATGGTCTTGCCTTTAGAGCGAGGCTTCTCGGCCTCGGCAGTATGACGTTTGGAGCTGGATCTCTTTTTGTGGTGGGGGCTGTCCTCTGCATTGGGGTGTTGAGCCCCATCCCTGGCCTCTACTCACTAGATGCCAGTAACACCCGTCCACCCTGGTAGTGACAATCAAAACAGTCTCCAGACATTGCCACATGTCCCCTGAGGGGCAAAATCACCTCTGGTTTTGAACCACTGATTTAAAGGGAAGGAAGAATGGAGTTTTAAGTTGGTTTTCTCCCTCATAAAGCATAACCCTCAGCTGTAGTGGGTACTCAAAAATGTGCTCTTTCTTGTTTGTTGTTCCCCATCAGTGGAGGCCTGAGGGACCCTTCTGGAAAGTTGGGGGTGTGGCTTGTCATCTGTTGCACAGAGTCACTGGGGGCACTCAGTGGCAAGACCTCAAGGAGTCTGAGACTGGTTCTTGCTGACCTGAGTGTCCCAGGCCAGATCTGGGCAGGAGGATAGACACGGATTCGCCATTCCAGCTGACAGCACTCTTGTCTGCAGATGCGGTCTGAGGAGACGGCCGACCTGTTGGCAGAAAAGGCCCAAATCACTGAAGAGGAGGCAAAACTCCTGGCACAGAAGGCTGCAGAGGCTGAGCAGGAAATGCAGCGCATCAAGGCCACAGCCATTCGGACAGAGGAGGAGAAGCGCCTGATGGAGCAAAAGGTGCTGGAAACAGAGGTGCTGGCGCTGAAGATGGCTGAGGAGTCAGAGAGGAGGTCAGCACAGAGGGTCCTCTTCACCTCCCCACACCGGCCCGGGGAAGGGGCCCTGCCCTGAGTCAGAGCCTGACCAGAGCTATCTGATGCTGCTTCTTTATCTTCTGGGGCGGGGAGAGGGTCCTACCTTGACAGGTCAGGGAAGGCTGGGTGGTTAATTCTGTTTGGGGGCTGGAGCTATTAAAAAGGCACCAGGACACAGTTCTGTTCTCACATGGACCTCTCTGGTCTTGCATGTGCCTTTGCAAGAAGCCCTTCTCCTGTTGATAATCATGTTTGCAGGAAAACCATTCAGCATGTCCACAGATTGCTTTTAGCTAAGGAGATGTTAGGAGGTTGTTTTTGCACTAAAAAATCTAGTTCTTTTCCCCTTGTTTTTTGGGGGTGGGAACAGGGGTACAGCAGTTACCTTTAAAGCAGATGCTAGGTACCCGCTTCCCTGAAGCCCTTCCTAGTGCTCCGTCTCCTGAGGCAGATGGGAGAGGAGAGCCAGGATCCTCTCTGGCCAGGATGCTCCAGCTCCTGACAAGGTTGAAGGATGTAACTGTCGTCTGTACATTTCAAAGACTATTCTGGGCTCTGGATGGTTTTGTCCTTGCAGCGTTCAGATGAACACTGGCACATTCCCCACAGCACTTGGCTCTGTTGGTTTAGGACACTTGAATTTGACTTTTAGCTACCCAGGTCCATTCACTACAGTTTTCTGCTCCACTTTTTGGACATTATTCTGGGAATGTTGTTCCTTGCCTGCCCTGTCCTAGGCCCCTTTCTTCCAGTGTGTAGTCACATTCACTGAGTGTGATGCATGCTGGGCTGGGTTCCCTCTGCCACGTCCTCTCAGGTATCATGCCCAGCCTGTGTCCTAGAGGGCAAGGCTCTGTACCAGAGCACGGGTGCCCTCAGGTGAGGGTGCTCCTTCCCCTGGTGGATGAAAGTTGGTCCTCATCCCACAGTTGTAAAGACTCTGCTTCTTCCATCTTCTGCCCTTTGTGATCCAATGTAAGACCTTTGGTCTACCACACTCTTCCTTGGCCCAGCCCACTCTTACCCAGAAATGAAGCACAGAAAGCTCTAGCCCTTCCTTTATCTCTCCTCCTTTTGCACCAATTGCAAAGATTCTTACTTGACTCTTCTTTCCACTGGCTTCCCTGCTCTTCCAGTTTAGATTTACTGGTTGAAATGAATAATATCCAGGAATGTTGTCCTTGCTTTGGAAGCTTTGATTTCATGCAGATGTCCTTACCCTACCCCATGGTTTTTGTTTGCCTTGTTAACTGCATCCTTTGGGTTAGCCTACGACCCTCCTCTCCAGAGTGGGGCTTTCTTCCCTCCACTTCGTCCTCCTCTATGGAGCTGACGGCGCCAATTTTCCTTGCAGGGCCAAGGAGGCAGATCAGCTGAAACAGGACCTGCAGGAGGCCCGAGAGGCAGAGCGGAGAGCCAAGCAGAAGCTTCTGGAAATCACTACCAAGCCCACGTACCCGGTGAGCATGGCTTCAGAGGGCCAGCTCGCCTGTGCTGCTGTAGACCTGGTGACCTTCCCTCATTCCTAATCTCTTGGTTCATCTGGCAGTGCTTTCCAGGGTGACCGTTCGGCAAACGCATGGCAGAACAAGTGATGCTGAGAGCTGGGAGTGAGAGATCTGGCTTAGAATGTCCCTGGTCTGCCATTTGACCTTGGACTAGTTAGTCGCCTCTCTGGTTGCCTAGATGACAGGCAACAGGGCCTTTTCTAGCTCAGAAATAAAGTTTTTATTTTTCTAAGTACTATGGTCTCAAATTATCTTCAAGAGAATTTGCTTTCTAGCCCCTTAATGCTGAGCCGATTGTAATCTTCAACTACCAGTGTATACCATATACCATCACTGTAGTTCTGGGAAGGGGCAGCCTGTGCATCTCAGAGTGAGTGACTGCAGTGTAAGAACCAGCTTCCAACCTCAATTCTGGGACAGGGAGGCAGACTTCAATTAAATAGGGTCACAAAATGAATGGAGAAGCCTTTTTCTTTCCTTTGTGCATTCAGTTCAGCAAACTGGTTTACACTCCTGTCCTAATCCATGTATCTACAATGCAGTTACAAAGTCTTACGACAGCTGTGTACAGGGTGTACTGGGGCCGAGAGGAGGAGTACTCTGCTCAGCATGGAGGGTCAGGAGAAGCCTGGGGATGGTGCCTGGGCTAAACACTGAAGGGTGAGTAGGAACTACCAGGTGTGGAAGAGACGAGAGGGTATAGTAGGCGAAGGCTCCAGTGCACACAGGACTCAGATGTGCACAGACACGGACACGCACAGGGTACAGAGATGTAAGCTGCCCAGGTTTGGGGTGGAGGGCAGTTTGAGCGTGAGCGGTTTGCTGTTGCCACACGTCCTGGTTATTTCTTACTGTGTAACAGTTGCCCCCTCACCCTGCAAGCCAACCATGTGCTCAAAACACCCATTTATTATCACCTGTTGGCGGGGGGTGGGGGCGTGCTCTCTGTGGGCCTGGACGGTCCTCACTCAGGATCTCTCAGGTGGTTGTAGTCAGATGGCAGCTGGGACTCAAGTCATCTAGGGGCTCAGCTGGGCTGGACTCCCAAGATGTGTGTGTTTTCAGAACATTCACTGGCGCAAACTATACATTGTTCTAAGTGTACTCTTTTTTCTTAACAAAAAAATCTCAGAAGAGATCATCTGTATTAGCTTTTTAAGCATATTTCTTTATATGGATGTATCGTAATTGATTTAACCAGTCCCCTGTTGATGAGTATTTAGTTTGTTCTCTTTTGCAATTATGAACAGAACTACTCTGAACATTCTTGGACACAGATCTTTGCATGTGCATTGGTAGAATACATTCTCATAAATAGAACTGTTGAGTCAAATTTTTATTTTTGATTCTCTCCAAAGAGAGTGTACCAGTTTCTGTTCTCACCAGTGGCCTAGCACCTAGCACCCACCTTTTGGAGAAGTTTTTATGAAGTATAACATGCATACAGAAAAGTGCCCAAATTGTAACCATGCAGCTTGGTGACTTTTCACAAACCAAACACACCGCATACCCAACACCCAAATCAGAAACAGACGTTACCAGCACCCCCCAGAAGCCCTCTTTTCAGCACCACCTTTCATATCCCCACAGACAGTAGGCCCCAGGCCTGTCACCATCCCAGTGTTCTGAGCCTTGGCTCTTTCCCGGGCTCTGTCCTGGACTCAGTGAAGGAACCCAGGAGAGAACGAGGCAGATCCTGCCCTCAGGAAACTCATAATAGTCGGAAGAAGGCGGCACAGCCTTCTGATTACAGAGTGAAGCAAGAAAAGCGCTGTTATAGAACCACAACCAGCGTTAAGGGACAGCAGAGAAAAGAGTTGCCATCTGTCCAAGAAGGATCTAGAAGGCCTCTGGTGAGAGATCATAGTGTTTCAGATGGGCCTTGACAGAGAGATGGAGGATGGGAAAAGGAATGGCATACGCAGAGGTACAGAGATAAGAAAGCAGAGCGGTTCAAGGGATCTTAAATGATCCTGTTTGCTATTTTATAGGACACATAGTGAGAGAAGTTGGAGAGGTAGGCTGGGTCCATATTTTAGACATCCTTTTGTTCTGAGATGAGAAAGTCCTAAAATCTAATTACTTCATCCTCTGCTTCATGACCTAGTCTGGCTCCTGCTTTAGAATCCAGACCGTCGAGCATACAGGTGGAGCCCTTTATGGTCTGGTCCCGATCTCCCATCCCGCCTCCTCTCCCATCCCACTTCCCCACACCTGCTGCAGACACCCAGCATTCTCGAGGAACACTCAGCCCCTCCCCATGCCATGCCTGTGTGTGCTCACTGTTCCTCTTGCCTGGCAAGTCTTCTCCTTCTGGCACATTCTCTGATGCCAGCGGAAGCAGCATCCTCTCTAGCATGCCTTCTGCAGCTCCTCCAGTCCTGTTCACTCCCTGGCTACAGTGTTTACCTTATTGAACTGTGTGTGATGCTCTGCAAACTCATCTCTTTCCCAAATAAGACTTTGAGCTGCTCAAAAGCCAGAAACCCTGTCTTAATTCTCTGCATCTCGGAGCACAGGACCTGAGTATTTTGTAAGTGAATAAGTGAGTGAGAGTTTGTCTTTAATCTGGCTGAGGGAGGAACTAGTAAAGGTTTGAGGGGAGAGGAATGGTTTGCTTGGATGTGAACTCTGGGGAAGTTCACCTGGCAGCAGCATGTGTGCAGGGATTGAAGAGAGGAGAGGCAGGAGATGATAATGGGGACAGAAGTCATGGTGATGCCAGAAGGGAGGGGCCCCTATTGTGCCCATTTGCTTTTCTGGTTGCTGGAGGGTTGGATGTTAACGCAGCAGTGCCCTCTGTTGTCATATAACCCGAACCTTCTAATCTGAGCTTTCTTATTCATAGCCCATGAACCCAATTCCAGCACCACTGCCTCCTGACATACCAAGCTTCAACCTCATTGGCGACAGCCTATCTTTCGACTTCAAGGATACTGACATGAAGCGGCTTTCCATGGAGATAGAGAAAGAAAAGTACGTAGCCCTCCTATGCCCTGCTCTGACTCCACTGCAGATCTCAGGGAGTGGGCAGCGGGGAGCCGGAGTGAGTAGATTGGGCCCCAGGGAGAGCAGAGGTCACCACAGTAACTTGGCGCTTGTTCCTGAACAGGTTGACTCTGTTCTCACCCACTGAAGGAGGAATTTCTTAATCAGAAATTAAGGATAACAGACCTTCCAGGATAGAAATAACACTTGACTAGTGACCTGGAGTTCATAGTAGCTCTGAACTTCACCTGAAATACAGGGTTGGCTTGTCAGGGGTTTGAGTCAGTCAAACTTCTCTTCACATGGTAGTAGCCTGCAGTTGTTTTCTAGTTGTGTTCTCTTGTGGCTGGCAGGACTCCCTGAGATCTGTGGTGGTTCCCATGTCTAGAACAAGGGGAAGATAGAAGAAACTCAGGCTCGAGGCTGAGGAAAGCACACAGCCAGGGTGACTGCCCAGGTCAGCCAGCTTTGCTTGGCTGGCTCTCCTTGGTCACAGCAGGTTTGGCTGAGTTGTCCTTCACCTTTATTTAGGGCCAGTGGAAGTGGATAGGAGTCTCTGGGTAGTGTAAACAGTTAATGTGCTCAACTGCTAACTGAACAGTTGGAGACTGGAATCTACCCAGAGACACCCCAGAAGTAAGGCCTGGCAATCTACTTCCAAAAAATCAGCCATTGAAAACCCTATGAAGCACAGTTCTACTCTGACACACGTGGGGTCGCCATGAGTTGGACCAGCTCTGTGGCAATTGGCATTACTTGTTTGGAAGTGGATCAGAGATGGAAAGAATTCCCATTGCAAAGGAAGTCCATCCAAGATAACGTTGTCCCCAGAGCCCTAGCAAAATGGGCTGCTCTTGTGTCACAGAGCCTATTGCTGACATTGCATCATTTTTCCCACTCTTTAGAGAACAGTCACAACAGCAGCCATGTACTGAGTGCCTGTGTGTTAGGGCTTTCTAGCTTTCATCTCATTTGATTCACATAATTGATATCAAAGGTAGATTTTACTATTCTCATTTTATTCAAGAGAACCCAGATTAGAGAGAAACTCATCCAGTGTCACTCATAGAGCTTATGAGGAACAGAGCCAGGACTCAACTTCTTATGTGTCTGACTCTACGGCCTGTGTGCTTTTACACCTCTAGTATCCTTGGGAAAATTTCCTTGGAGTCCAAGTGGGCAACCAGGAGCCTGGCTATGTTTCTTTCTGGGCTCTGCTACCACGGGTATAGACAAGTATCCAGGGAACCAGGGTCTCTCTCCTTCTGTAATCTGTGTTGTCTGAGTTCCTCTCCCAGCCTTCCTCCATAGTCCAGGCATACACATTTATGTGGCTGTGATCAGGGAGAGGCCACATCCTATTCTACGTCCTGATTTTTTATAGTTCCTGTTTTCTTATTATCCTTGCACGTGTTGACGGACTCTGTGTACTAGCCATTGTAATCACTATGGAATGTTCCTTTGCATGGCTTGCCTGGCCATGCCTTTGTCATTGGACACTTGAGTGATTTCCAGATTTCCACCATCATAGGTGTTTGTTGCTCAGTGTATCTACTCGCAGGTGATGGTAGGGGTCTTATGGCCCTTTTCCAGAGGGGATCTTCTCTTGTGTTGGCTGACTGAGCTTCTGTCGCCTTCAGGAGATGTAGTCTCAAAACAAGTGGAGTATGAATGTGGCCTATCAGAAGAGATCACTTGACTGAAATACTGCTCTGAGAAGGATCAAGACAAGGAGATTGGTTTGGGTGCCAGGCGTCTTGTTTCATGTGCTGTTTTTATATAGAACTAAGAGCTGTCTCTGATAACTGGTATTTGTAGAGCACTTTCTGAGAGTTTACAGAGGGCTTTCCTATATTTTATTTAATCCCAATTTTATGGAGGAGGGAGCAGACTCCGAGCAGTCAAGTGACTGCCCCAAGCTCCCAGGCCTGTGTGTGTCAGAGACATCAGTGCAGGCTTCAGGCCCTGGGTCTCACTCCGGGCAGCTCCCAGTTATGGAGCATCTCAACCGTGATTACGTCTCTCACTGTTGCCAAAGCCATGACACGCAGTGTCCTTTTGCCAACAGAGTGGAGTATATGGAGAAGAGCAAGCATCTACAGGAGCAGCTCAATGAGCTCAAGACAGAGATCGAGGCCTTGAAACTAAAGGAGAGGGAGACGGCGTTGGATATTCTGCACAACGAGAATACTGACAGGGGCGGCACCAGCAGCAAGCACAATACCATTAAAAAGGTACCCAGAACCTCTTGTCTTTTGCTGATCAGGACAGTCATTAATGAAATGTGAGGTTGGCATCTGGTTTCGTTAGTAGCCATTACACTGTTGTCATTTTTTATATGTACTTAGTTGAGGAAATTTTTTGACTCATGCCAGAAAGGGAATTTAATCTGCCAGTGACTGTGAACCCATTGGCTTGATGGAAGTGGAGCTTGTGTTAAAAGCTCTGATAAAATGAATCCCTGTTGCGGTATATGTTTTGATCCATCATTTAGCAGGAAAGCGGTTCTGTCTTTTAAGCCAAGGGGAGTTATGCCCAGGGAGCTGCCTTACTTAAAGAAAAAGCAAAATGAAATGGAGGCTGTTGAGAACGGACTCTCCCTCTAGTCTTTTGTGTCTTTAAGTGGCAAGGACTATAAAATTCTGTTCTTGATTTAGAGACCAAAGTTTGAATTTTTAACTTTTTTTATGCTTGAAAGGAAGTATCAAGGAGAACCTTTATGTTTTAAAAGATGAGACTTCATTCATTACATTGATAGCAGTTTCTTATCTTTCTCCACTGGTATTTTGAGCTTTCAGCATTTCAGAGGATGTTAAATTCCATACTAATTATCAGCCCAAGAGTCACTTCTCTTATGTTGGGCAAAGAAGAAAGGTTCTCTCTTGCCCATTGCTGCTCTGCTCTTAACTGACAGGCTAGGATCAGGATAATACCTGTGAAATAGGTGTCATTAACCTAAGACTGTATGTTGAGTTAGATAATGACTGGTGTGGTTAGTTTTTAACTCTTTACCTTGGTCTTTAAAATAGTGTCCCAGTTTAAGAAATTTCTCTGTTGTCTGTGTTTAAGCCATATGTGAAGAAAGATCTTTGTCTCCCTCATTGTCGGTGGGTACAGTGGGGATGTCGACTTCTGTCTCGACTCGAGTTAGTATCAGTGCCAGGTAGACAATTATTTTTAATAGTGTGACCTAGAAGAAAGGCCTTTCCACATCTCTGGTTGGAAAATTTGCTTGGATTCCCTCCCAAAACAAAATTATTAAACAGCTAGTAAAAGAGGAGTTTAAAAAAAAAAAAAAAGGAAGGCCTCAGCCAGTGAACAGAGAAGTAAAATGATGAATGGGCCGGGGAGCCAGTCAGCTCTTGAGTGAGCTGCCCTCAGGACTGCCCTCCCTGCTTTGTCATCTCAGCACCAAGAGCGGTTGAATTCTCCCGCTGCTGCAGTGAGCTGGGCCTCAGCCACAGCAGCCTGGAGCGGGGGGGTCTGGAGAGAACTGTTTCTAAGCCCTAAAACCCAACACACAAAGAATCACTTGTCATGATTTCAGGCCTGTCTGAGCGTTTTGCAAAATGGCACATGTGGCATTGTTGATATCACAAGGGTATGTTTTGTTTTTCTTCATTTTATTTTGCTGGTTTAGCCTCAAGCCCAAGGCAGAAGACCTATCTGCATTTGAGCCCTGAAAGTAGGTTATCCCCAGGTACTCTGTATGTGGTGATGGTACTTCCCTCTGTGATACTAACCTGTGCATGAGCTTGCCTGTCATTGTCCTCGGGCAGTGCCCGAGCCCTACCGCGGGCAGGTGGCACCTGGATGCTGGCCGCAGCATGCTTCAAGTCTGAGAGCAGGCATCCGCCCTGGGGTCCGGAATGCTGCCTCATCTGAAGAGCATGTCATGGGGTTGTTGGACCAATCGTCCTTCACACCAGTGTCGCTTGTGGGCTGGGGATGGTTGTGGCTTCTTGTCCAGTCAGGTGTGTCTAAAAGTCCTGTGTCTTGGTGGCGTACTCCTTAGATAAATAACCCTAGCATGGAAACGGGAACAATCTGGTTGCTTTTATGACTGGTGCCTTTGACTCATGATCAAGACTTCATGTGATGATAACCTCTGAAGACTCATGGTCACACCTGGCAACTTGTGGCTTGATGAAGGGGCTGCCCATTTTCATTCATTCTTCTGCCGAGCCTCCCCTTTCTGTGCACATCCATTTTCTTCTCAAGAAAAGCAAATGAATAGCACAGGGATCTGAATTGTAAGTAAGTCTGAGTGTACTGTTTATTCCATCAGGGCTCTGAAGGTCGTCTCTGCTTCTGCTTCTCTGCAGCCTGGAGCGACGTTGTGGTCGAAGTGAACTCTCATTAGAACAGAGCAGCTGTGAGCACCCAGTAGATGAGCGCTCAGTTGCTGTTGAGTGAATTGATGGAATGACTACTGCTTTTCTTCTGCCACAGCGTGTTATTCTTCCAACATTCCTAGGCAGTGGGGAGAATTGATTATGCCCAATAACACGATGACATCCTGCCAGTGAGCCAGACAGCATCCGACAGTAACGTGGGATTTGTTGTTTAGAGTCTTCACTGCAGTTTCTGCTGCTAGAATAGAAGCAGCATGTTGGAAGCTCACTACCAAATTCTACTAAAATTTTCCGATTTTCTCTCCATCAAATTCTCTAATTCTACCAAAAAATGGGACCTGGCATCAGATAGATCCAATTTGCATTTGTTATCTAAGCCTGAGACGTTAGATATTAAAGTACCAGATAGACCTCATTATAAGATGGATTCAAGCTATCATTTGGTTCCATGGCCTGAACCCTGATTTGTGTGTGACACCTTCATTTAGCAGGCTTCATTTTCTTCAGCTTTCATACCATTCATGGGTGTTGAGTAACCCAACAGTGAACAGTGCATGCAGGGTCAGAAATAGGTTAGCTCTGACCAGGGCTGTTACGACCAGCATCAGAATGGGCTGGCCAGGTGAGTCATGGCTCAAGCAGTGAGCCCCTGGGTCCCAGTGGACTCTGGGGTGGACTCACTTTGATTTCCTGAACTTTGTAGTTAACACAGGAACAAGCAGAAAAGTCCTTTTTGTTTCAGCCTGTGCTGTCATATTTCCTACGCATGACCCTGCTCTCCTCCTTAATAGGATTTCACCTTTCTTCAGAGACTTGATTCTGACCATCAGTTCTCACTGAGCTGTTATCGTAGACAAATGAGGTTTGATTTTTAAGCAAATATGTACTGTTCCTAGGATATATAGGAGGAGTATGTAGTGTGTATACATACATAAACCAGTTGCCGTCAAGTTAGTTCCGACTCACAGCTATCCTAATAGGACAGAGTAGAACTGCCCCATAGACATATGGGGCAGTTCTACTCTGTCCTATAGGGTCACTATGAGTCGGACTCGACAGCAGTAGGTTATATATATGTATACAGAAGGTTTTTTTTTTTTTTTTTTTTTTAATGTGTTGGTGTGTACTTGTTTTCACAGCAAATGGCGAAGCTCCAGTTAATCAAGAATTCTGCTTAATCAAGGGTTAATAAAAGTGTGGCTTTTAATACCAAAAAACAAAACAGAACCAGTTGCCCTTGAGTCAGTTCCAACTCATGTCATCCCCGTGTGTGCAGAGTAGAACTGTACTCCTAGGGTTTTCAAGGCTATGACCTTTTGGAAACAAACCACCAGACCTTTCTTCCAAGGTGTCTTTTGGTTAGTAGTTGAGCGCTTAACCATTTGCACCACCCAGGGACTCCTGACTTTTCATATAACTGGAGTTATCTCAGCATCACTAGATAAAATAATGGTCATTTTTGCTACACGAAGTTTGATGCAATTTCCATTTTCTAGACTTAGCTGTGAGGTCCCTGTGGCCAGTGACCAGGACTGAGGACCAGCCCCCTTCCTGTGCTGGGGTGGCTCTGGGTGGGGCCTGCTGCAGTCTGGGCTGATACAAGTCTAGCTGAAGAGAAGCCTGCCTCAGGCTTCAGACGGGCAGTACCTGGAACGTCAAAGGCAGAGCTCCATCTAGACAGTCGGGGAGGAGAACTGCTGGTGGTGGACCTGGAGAGGTTCCAGTGCCCTGGACACTCATTAATCTTGGTTCAAACCAGCATGTGTTGATTTTTGTTTGGTTTTTAGTGTGTTTTGATCATAGATTTCTTCAACGAAAGGATGGTTGTCTTAACTCCCACAATCCAGGCATATTCTTCCTGCTTGCTTTCAGTGTCTTCTGCCAGTCTCGGTGTCTGGCACAGTCTCATTAGTACCCACAGGGGCTGTGCAACACTTGAGCTGATCCATGGGCCGCTCCCCAGGGTAGCCGGGGCTGTGGGATAAAGGGAGGATCTGTTCCCTTGGAATGTCGAGAGGTGGTCCAGTTGAGTAACTGAGGCTTGACCTCATCTCTCTGCTGTGCCACTTACTTTCTCTATAGGACTTACTCACCCATAAGGCTCACCGTCCTTGCCTGTAAAAGGGGAACAATGGTCCTCACCCCACAGAATTGTTAGGAGGCTAAAGAAGGTCATACACAGTAAGAGCTCAGTCAGTTTAAAAATATAAAAGAAACAAAACCACTAGTGAACCTGTGGCCAGGGCTGAAGGCAGGTGTCATGGGCTGTACTCCTGCATTTATGCACACATTTCATGATAAGCATATTTATTAAATAGATTCATTTCCATGTGTTTAGAGGTAAAAACTTTAAAAAAAAAAAAAAAAAGAAGCCAGAATTAACTTCAGTGGTTCCTTCAGTAGTTCTTTTGTTCATGGGGTCGCTATGAGTTGGAACTAACTCGGCAGCACCTAACAACAACACAGTTCTTCTGATACTCAGTTTGGGTTTGCAAGGGTGTATTTTTCTCCTCTTGCTAATCTTAATGTTTACATCTTAACATCCATTACATTTCCATTTTTCCCAGCTGATAATCAGTGCAGTAGGCTTGGCATTTGTATCTGGGTCAGAGGAGCACTCGCAGTCGACAGCCACCCTGGGAACCTAGCTTGTTCATGGTCAGAGGGAACACCCATCTTCCTGGCATCTGGGTCTTCTGAGTGAGGGCAGGGAGGCCTGGCAGCCTGGCAGGGTGGGGGAAGGCACAGGAGTCTTGGTCTTGAGCTTCTTGCCTTCAGAGACGGCAGTACTGATGATAGAATGGTGGCTAGGAGTGGCTTCTCTGTACAACAAACATTGGAGGTGACCAGGCAGCCCTGGAGCATGCCCATTTCGGGGTTTTGCTCTCATCCCCTCCCGAGGGATGGTTTCACTCTCTCAATCCTGAACGGCTTGAGTGCCAGCAAACTTGCTATCGTTTTTCGACCATGGTCCCCGAGGGAGCATGGAGTTTCAAAGGCAATAGACAAATGAGAAATCCTGGAGGTCATGGAGCTGAGAAAGCTCATTTTATTAGTAGAATGGTTTGAACCCTCAAGGTCCAGCTATGGGTTTCCGCTGGTGGAGGAACGGGAATAGAGGAGCCTTGACATTTAGCCGAAGCTTGAACTGTCTCTGTTGGATCAGGAAGACATAAAAGTCCAATGTCATCTTCAATTTGTGTGGACTCCCCTTGGAGGGTTGGTGTAGTGAAGTAGAACACTTCAGACACCCAGGGAAGTGATAAATCACAGAAAGAAATTGGATATGTGTGAAAAGTGTCTCCCACAATTAAAACAAATGGCCAGAGCCTCCTTGGTGACCTCTGGTCTGCATCGCCAGCCTCGAAGATGCCGCTGAATAGTTTATACTTAATTATGTGGTTAAACATTCGATCCTCCTTATGACCCCCGTGGGCCGAGGGTCTCTGCTTCTGTTGTCTGGTAGAGTGTCCTCTGCCCTGATGTAAAAGGCAGCACACTGGCTCCCTGGTTCCAGAACCTTCCCCTTCTTGTTGGAACACTGCAGCAGTAGGAGGGAAGAGGAGAAGGAAAGGGTACGGGGAGCAAGGAGAAGCAGCACCAATTGTGGCCGTAGAACACGGAAGAAGTTACAAAGGCTGGTGGGAACTCTTGCTCTTGGCCCCCATCTTGTCAGAAGCACAGGGAAGGCCTTGGGAGCCAGGGGCTGGTCCTGGAGAGTGCACTCATCCTGGGCGGGCCGCCTTGCGCTCACTCCTACGTCACACACCAAAAAAAACACTTCAATTTCTAGATGCCTCGTAACTATTGCATCCTTGCGGTTTTCTTGCTTGTTTCTGGTAGCTCTCTAGATAGAAGATTCTACCAGCCTGTTTTCCAGAAGACTATGCTCCAGTCACTGTTTTTGGTTGGGAGTCTTTCCCCAACCAAGCAGTTGTTCTTTGGGAAGTACTGCCTCATCCACTATGATATTTTACTACCATTTGGAAGTGCCTGAGGACATTATTTGGGCCTTATTTGATGCAGTAAAACATTTCATTTGGTCCCTTAGCACTGGAGATAGGTTTCAGTGCAGCTCCTCTCCTGGCACCCGATTTGTTACTGCAGCAGTGGGAGGGAAAAGACTGGATGCAAACTCATTCTGCGGGCGCAAGGCTCTTCTAATCCTCACCATGATTTTTCGTTTGATGTTGGCAATTTAAAAATGACATCAGTATATCTGGATTTTTTCGCCGAGGCGCTCACGCAACCTGCTCTCTAGGTGTTTAGCCTCCAACTGCCAAGTGAGGTGAATCAGGCTGATTAGTCCATTTTTCAGGTGGAGGAATCGTGTGGCGAAGGCCCTGGGCAGGCGTCACTTTCCAGGCACCTCTCTGCATCTGCAGGCCCCTAAAGGGTTCACATGCAGGAGAGAGCCCCTGGATTTTCCATGGCAGATTTCACTCTAGAACAGGAAAAGGAGCTAAGACCAAATTGGATTTGTTAATTGGGATGAACTTGGCCTTTAATTCCACCTCTGGTTGTGGATAAGAGTGTGGACAGCTCTCTCCCTGTGCACATCACCAGATGGCATCTGGGTGCAAGCTGTCACTAGCAAGGCTGCAGAAAAGCTTCATCGGTGTGTTTCCAGCAGCTGTCCTGCCTCAGTAGCCGGTCCCCCTCGGCTGTGGTTTGGAAGGGAGGATGTTTATCACACGCACACCAAAGAGTATGCTGGAATCTGCTGCTGCTGGGTTTGGCTGTCACCTTTCTGCTCCAGAGGCAGCTTTCTCTTGGTGGATCCAGGTGCCGGAGAACCTGAATGTCTCTGCCCTCCCCCACTCCCTAATTTTCAATATGTAGTGGCGGAGAGGAAGGATAACATGATTTTAGGGTTTGCATTTCAATTCCACTGCATTTTTATGGGACAAGCAGTGTCTCAGCGCCTGGAGTTATTAGGTTAGTATCTAAAATGGGTTCAGCACTGTGGGTCTTACTGTTTAAAATGAATTAAACTCCCCCTTGCCGCCTTCTGATTTCTCCTCCCTGGGGATGAGTAGATTGAGGCGAGGCCCTCGGAGACTAGTTGGAGGATTCCTGGTGCTCTGATTAGTTTTGTTCTCCCAGCTTAATTGTAGAGCTTCCTTTCTCTGCCCATTGATAGCTGAAGTGGCAGTGTGTCCTGCCCACCCGCACTCCACCCCCTTTTGCTATAGGAACCAGATTATCACAATGCGGCCTTGTGAATCAATTTTCTCTGTGTGCTGATGAAAGTGTAATTCATTCTTAATCAAGCAGCCTTGCTGCTGCAGGCTTCATGCCGGAATACATTTAATTATCCTCCCATCACTTGGTGAAGTGATCCCCCCAAAAGGACTTCTAGAGGAGAGCTGGAAGGAGAGTTGGCAGCCCTGTGTTTTTCCAGCAGGGGGCACTCTTGGGAATGATGCTGGAGTAGCCTTTGTAGCTGCAAGCCTTCCACAGCCAGTGGGAGGGCTGAGCCTGGTGTTTGTCCCAGGTACCTTCCAGGCTTGCTGTCTCCAGGCCCTGGGGCCATTTCTCAAGAGTGGGCAGGTGCCCGATTGATGTATCTTGATGGGCTGCCTGAAATGTTCACCCGGTAAACAGGAGCCAGTTGAGTCTACATCTTGCACATATGCCTGGATTAGGGAGAATCTGCTGGATAGCAGGTCCTTTGTAGAGTTTAGAGGAGCCAGACACCTGTCCTTTTTAAGGAGCCAGATGTGTCTCTGAATCAGAGCTTGTTTAGATTGAGTGGATGTGTCCGTTTTTGTCATGCAACACGTAATTTTGTTCACTTGAGGAGGTCTGGCTCTGCCAAGTGGCTCCGCTCCTGCCCTTTCACAGCCTGGTGGCTGTCACCAGTTAGATGGGAGAAATAGGTGGGAGGGAAGGTGCCTCTGTCAAGGCTGCACTGGGCAGGAAGGAGGCACCAGGCCCCAGTAGGTGGATCAGTGTCCTCGTCAGGTGAAAACAATGCCATCTATATCTGCAGCATAGAAAAGACGGTTGTCTTCTCAGGATGGAATTGGATTAGTGATAGACTTGAACAGCCGGTTCAGTCAAGAGAGAACTTAATTCCTCCTGTGTTATTCACACAGCTGATTTTAATCAGATGTGGAGAGACAGCTGGAAGAGAGAGCAGGTCAGCCTAGTGCCTGGTGAGGAGACTTCTTGTTATTTAGTCATCTTTAGGGAACTGGCAAGAGTATTTGGGTTGGTGGCTTTAGGCGCAGTTGGCCCTTGTGGTTTACAGCCCTCCCGAAGGAGATAGGCTGTACGGTCCCCGTCGCTGGCCCTGTCTGGACTCAGTTGTGAGTTTTGAAGGATAGTGTGTGGCAGCTGTGGTCACTGGTCATGTTTGGGCAGAGCTCCACGCTTGTCCTCCGAAGGACTCGAAGTGGGGCATATTTGGCAGGCCCAGAATGACTCAGGCATTGTCTGCGATGCCCCTGGTTATATATCCACATCCTGAGGCTTTTTTGCTTCACCACCTTCTAAAATTCGGAGAGTTCTTCCTGGATAGCCTGCGAGATGAGGCCATGGCAGTGCACTTGTGGAGCCCACCTGGTACATTTGAGGAATTCCCCTCTCCTCCACACGCTGCTCTCCAAGCAGGCAAGACTGGGGGTGGAGAAGGGGTGTGCTGGATGGCCATGGGAGCGCAGATGTCTTTGTTTGGAATGCGGAATGGTAGGCGGGACTCAGGAGACTGGTATCAGTTCTCAGCTCACAGGGCCTTATTCAGGTCATCTGCATGGAACTTTCCAGCTCTTCTAGCAAAGTGCTGCTTTGCTGTACCGAAAGGGTCATGCCATGATACAGCTTATAAAGACAATGCTCTACATTCTCCTTGGTGAGTAGTGTCTGGGGTCTTAAAAGCCTGTGAGCGGCCATCTAAGATACTCCACTGGTCTCATCCCTTCGGGAGCAAGGGAGAATGAAGAGAACAGGATACAAGGAAAAGATTAGTCCGAAGGACTAATTGTCCACAGCTACCAAGGCCTCCACCAGACTGAGTCCAGTACAGCTAGATGGTGCCCGGCTACCACCACTGACTGCTTTGACCAGGATCACAGCAGAGGGTTCTGGACAGAGCTGGAGAAGGATGTAGAGCATAATTCTAACTCACAAAAAAAAAGACCAGATTTACTGGCCTAAAGGAGACTGGAGAAACCTCGAGAGTATGGCGCCCAGACACCCTTTTAGCTCAGTGGTGAAGTTACCTCCGAGGTTCACCGTTCAGCCTGGGAGTGGACAGCCCCGTAAAACCAAATGAGACTAACGAGGTACAGGAGTCCAGTGAGAAGGGCCAGAAGGCAGAAGGGGATAAGAAAGCTGGTGATAGGGAACCCAAGGTTGGGTAAGGATATTGTTGATGTATTGTGAGATTGTTAACCATCGTCATAGGGCAACATGTGTAGTAACTGTTAAATGAGAAACTGTTTTGTTCTGTAAGCCTTCATCTTAAGTGAGAATAACAGCACGATTGGAAGAGCGTAGTCAATGTCACTGAACTGTGCATGTAGAAATTTTTGAAATGGTGTATCTTTGGCTATGTGTATTTTCACCAAAAAAAAAAAGGTGGAGAAGTTAAAGGGTTAATATGTTGTGGGGTTGTTAACCAATGTCATAAAACAACATGTGTACTACTGTTTCATGAGAAACTATTTGTTCTGTAAGCCTTCACCTGAAGTACAATAGAAAAAAAAGAAAAGAAAAGGTCATGCCAGTCATTGAGCAAGAAGACTGACCAAACAGCACCAACATGAGCTCGTGCAGCCTAGGACATAAGAAAATTGTAGGGAAGCCAGGGAGCTGTTATTTGCCGATTTTCATGAGTATAAAAAGAAGGCCCACAGAGGTAGAGTTTATTTTATGAAGGGCAAGTTTTGTTTACTATTTCCTCTCTTTTATGAATACCTTCTGCCTGCAGCAGTGCTGTAAATGTGACAGTCGGGGTGCTTTCTGGAATGGCTCTGCCAGTGCCACTGAGGCAACAGGTGTGAAGGCTCTCACAGGTGAGGGGAGCCTGCCCACCAGGGTTATGGTGTGAGGCAGGGAGGGCAGTTAGCAGAAGCCGACGCAGTGCCCTGAGTGGACAACTTCTGGGCTCTCTTTAGAAAACCTTGGGCCCGTGGGCTTCTGACTCCTGAGCTCCTACCAGAAGGAAGGAGAACGCTCAGCTTCTCCTCATAGACCTTCCCCTCCTGCTCTCCAGCTCAGGCTGGTGCCATCCGGTGTAAGACTCATGGGAGCACAGACTCTGGGAGGTAGACATTTCGATGGCTGAGATAAAGGATGGAAGCAGGCAAGGTTGTGGTGGTGTCTTCAAGGGCTCTGCTGCAGCAGGCAGGGAGCCTGCACTGTGGTTTCCTTTGAACCACCAGGAACTGTATAGCAAGGGAAAAGGTGTGGGCCGAGCAGGGTGGCTCCAAGTGCACTGGCACCAGCAGCACCTGCTGACCAGCCCAGGCCTCTGTCCAGTGGGGCTGCCTCTCCCTCTGACAGCCCTAGTGCCTTTGGAAGGCTGTGCCCCCTCCTTGCCGAGGCCACATGCCTGTTGTGCTTTTTTCCTTCTTCATGATCAAAAGCGTTCAGCTCCCCTCAGTGCCTCTCCTCGGGGCCGAGGTCAAACTTCTGTCCTTGCAAGATAAGAGGTGAGGCTGCACCACCACGGAGCCAGTCTGGAGTGAGAGCTGGGAAACATCTTGCCCACCCGAGGAGCAGTCTACATCCTAATGAGCCCATGCTCGAGTAACTGGAATGTGGTGTGGCGGGAGTTGCCAGAACCTCCCCTGGCACCTCGAGGGCACAGCCAGACAAGCTCCTCGGCTAGAGAATCCAGGAATTCTTGGAGCCGGCGTTGTGCAAATAGGCAGGAGTCTCTCTGAGGCCCCCACAGGCCTGAAGCTCCCTGCCTGGTGAGGTGGCCAGGCCTTTCAGGAGCATCTGCTTGTCCTGCCCCAGTGGCCACATAGGCCAGCACCGCGCATGACCCTTCGTTCACCCTCACCCCTTTCTAACGGGCACTCTGCTCTGCCCCCCATTGAAAGGAGAGGAGCTGGGGCTGGGGCTGGGGGAGGGGAGGAAGCGTGCATGTGATTAGTAATAACAGCTGTCATGTTCTCGGCATGTGCCAGGCACTGTGCGAGCTTACATGCGTTTCTCGATTAACCCACACATCACCCTATGCGGAAGGACTGCCATCACCCCACTTCATGGTAAGGGACTGAGACTTGCCCAGAGCCACACAGCTGGTGGGTGGCTCAGGTGGGAGGTGGGCGCAGGCAGTCTGAGTAGTGCCTGTGTCATGACTCCGTGCAAGGAGTTGACTCAAAGTGGCTTTAGGCAGGGCCCTGTCCCCTGCAGGGTCAGGAGAGCAGCTGAGGAGAGGACTGAGGGCTTCTTAGAAATGTGGAAGGGAAGTTATGTGGAGACATTGGGTTTCACACCTTTTCGTGGAAACTCTTCCCTGAGAGGATTTTGTCTCAGCAGTTAGTTCCCTGGCAGCTGAATTCCTTTCTTGCCCCTCTCCAGTCACCATCCTGGTTCTCAGCGTCGCAGGGTGCACCATTCCTGGTTTTTCTCTCGCTGATGGTTTAAGGAGAAACCCATCCCAACTCAGCTCCCTTCTGGAGGGAGTTCGTGTCAGCACATAAATGAAGCACTCTCTCCATTCCCATCAGAACTGAGCTTTCCAAAGGGCTTCTGAAGCTGGTTCCACTGAAGAAAATAGCCCAGACGCCTCCCTGCATTCAGCTTGTTAGTCAGGAACTTCAAGGCCAAAAGCTTTGGCAGGACTTAAAGTGTCGCTCTCAAGCTGTCTCGTTTCGAGCACACTAATGCTGCCTGTCTTTTGATGGTGAAGTGGTTGGTTTGAATCTTCCTCCCCCGCCCTGTGTAGAGCTGTATACAGTCCTGAGGACTTTCTGGATTCAGGGGCTTCCAGAGGTGTAGGGAGCAGGCCAGACCGTGTAGCCTACCCCATTGGGTCTCACCCCAGAGGAAAGGGATGCAGAGAGGTCTGTGTGTCGCTGAGGCTGCACGGCAAGCTGTGGCAGGGCGGACCCACCCGGCCTCCTCAGCCCCATTGGGAGTGTTAACCTCCCCCTCCACCATCTTGCTGTCACTGCGGTCTACGTCTTCTCACTCAGCAGACACTGTTGGAGCTCCTCCTAGGCACCAGGTGCTAAGCTAAGTGCTCTGGGGTATGAAGATGCACAGTACATGCCCCTTGCCCTCTGAGAACTCCTGTGGGAAGTGCTGGGGCAGGATGTGGAGCATAGTCTCGCCCAGGTGGTGGACTTCAGGGTAGACCTGGGAGCAGGGATGGCTCTGTTTGGGGAGATCCTGGGAAGTGGCCTCAGAGTTAGTGAATTAGGGCTTACCGTCCAGCAGGTTGCAGACTCTAGTCCGCATCCCCAGGCCAAGCACTGACCCTGGGTTCTACCCCTGGGGCTTCTGCATCTC
Organism: Dugong dugon; assembly: GCA_030035585.1. Classification (NCBI taxonomy): domain Eukaryota; kingdom Metazoa; phylum Chordata; class Mammalia; order Sirenia; family Dugongidae; genus Dugong; species Dugong dugon. Next base: position 23,224,053 of record CM057476.1, on the reverse strand, counting down.
CCTCCCCTGCCTTCTCAGTGCAGTGTTCTTCCTGGGAGGGCCTGGAGACAAGATTGGGAGAATGGTCATGTTTCTGGACAGAACCTGCCCTCCCTGCCTGAGCCAGCCCCACTTTGAAAGCCCAGTGCCTCCCAGCTTGTGGATAGAAACCTCGTCTTGGCTGCTGGTCAGGGGACAGTCTGCTTTGGGTCCTCCTGAGGAACCGGGAGTGGAGGAAGGGGCAAGCTTTCCCTTCTCTGATGCCCCTAGGGTGTGAGTACTGAGCCGCTTGCACAGCCCTGCCTGGTGTCTCTGCACTGGGAGGGGATTCGCCTCCCAGGCTGGTATCGCCGCAGATACACCAGAGACATCTCAGAGACTCGAATGTGAGAATCTACAAAAACATCCAGGATCGCTTGTCTTCTGTGATGCGTTGATTGACATTTTCCCACCGACATGCTTTTGCTCACTAGCCATCCCTCCTGGCATGCTCCTCATTTATCACCTCTAGTTTGAATTCTTAGGCAGATCTGGAAAATTCTTTGGGGTTAACCACCAACTTCCTGGGTGTCTATATGAACAGGCTTCTCTTTTCCTCTAAGTCCTTTTTGAATGAATTCACAGGTAGGATGGGGTCCTGGTGTGAAAGAGCAGAAACCACGTCCCCTCAACGTCTTCTCTCTTTTCTTACAGCTCACCTTGCAGAGCGCCAAGTCCCGAGTGGCCTTCTTTGAAGAGCTCTAGCAGGTGACCCACCACCCAGGACCTGCCATTGCTGCTCCCGGCACCAGCGGGATGGGTCAGACACCATGGGGACCCACCATAGGTGGGCTGGCTGGGAGCTTCCATGGAAGCTCTAGAACTTTCCCCAGCTGAGTCAGAGCCCAACTCACTTCATGTGCAATTTTGCCTTGAACTATGGCCCTGCAGAGATTTCTCTTATGGGGTTCTAGTTCTCCGGATCTGAGTCTTTAATTTTTTTAAGAAGTATATGTCTTTCTTCCTCTGATGTGGGATCCCAAACTTTGTCAGAGTCGCCCTGGTGTATGTCTTACTTACTGTCCAGGGCTGGTTCTCAGCCCAGTCTGGAAAATGGGCACAGGGAGTGAAGTGCAGAGGCCCCCTGGAAGCAGAGAAGGCCCACACCACCACCACCACCACCACCACCACCCCGAGTTCTGGAATGCTCATCTCCCCAGACAAGGAGCTATCGTGCAGTAAAGAAGCAGGGCCTGCTGAGCTCAGACCCAGAAAGGTCTGCCCGCCGGCCTGCCAGCCACACAATGACAGTGAGCTGCCTAGGGCCCATCACCAGAAAACGTCCTTGAGCCCAGGCATGCCTGAGGAAGTGCTCTCACTGCCAGCTGGTGGGGAATGGGAAAGGCAGCTGTATCTGGGGAAAGAATTTAGGCAGAAGCTGTGATGAGGGGCTGGCTGCCAGTGGAGTAGCTTGGAAGCAGGGAGATCTGCCTGTGTAGGAGTGTACACCTGACAGAACAGTCACTGCCCTTCTCCAGCCATCTCCAGACAAGCGTCCGAGAGGCAGCAGGGAACTATGTGTGGTTTCCCATCTTTGGCTGTAGCCTCCCCTGCCTGTGGTGGCTGGGGGACTCTCTGGTCTTGCTCTAGTCAGTACCTGGTAACCGGAACGGGACCTGGGGGCTCTGTAGGGCTCTGAGGCCCCACAGGCACTTCTTGCTGACCCAAATGGCAAGCCCTTCTCTGGCTCCAGCTTGTGCTACATTCTCTCTTAGCAAGAAACTGCTGATTGAATCACCTATCCTCCTGGCCGCGTGCCAGCAAGCCCTTCCTAACCCATCATGGTACCTGGGCCTCATTTTGCTGTTGCTCTTGTCCCTCAGTTGTAGTTAGGTGCTGTCCACTAGATTCCAGCTCACAGCGACCCCATGTGACAGAATAGAACTGCCTTGTAGGGTTTTCTTGGCTGTAATCCTTAAGGAAACAGATTGCCAGGTCTTTTCTCCTGCGGTGCCATTAAATGTGTTCGAACCACCAACTTTCAGTTAGCAGCTGAGTGCTTAATCATTTGCATCACCAGGGCTCCTTTTATTGTCCCTCATGGGGGCCACGTGGAGTCCCTTCATGCCCCTTCCTGGGAGATCCTGGAGTGGTATGTCCACTCACCATGGGCTCTGCATGTCGGTGCCGGGACAGCAGCTGGTCACACACCACACTCACAGCTCCCTTGTTCCTGGGTTTGGGGCCACCTTCTTACTCTGTTTTTTCTCCATGGCTGGTGTTGCTGCTGCAACCAACTAGAGCCATTCAGATCCCTCTGATTAGACTACTGTGCAGAGCAGGTGGTAAGTCTTAATCAGTGGAAAACCTGGAGATCCCTGAAGGACTCTCTGGCAATTCTGTTTGGTTATGACAAGCTCATGGGGATCCTGCCTTTTACCCACAGTCCCTTTTACCTAGCAGGCTGGCCGCGGCCTTCTTGGTCCACCTTAAACCAAGGGAGCCAGTTTTCTCCTCTCTGTGTCACTCCAGATCCCTTAGGACATGTGGGCAGGACTCTGCATCTGGAACCTGAGCATGGGTGGCTGTGGCTCGGAGAGCCTCCTTGAGTTTCTCCTGTTCCTCAAAGACTTTTTTCCCCTAAGATGTGCTCTCAGCCAGGGGAAGAGTCCTCAGTAGCTGAAGCTCAGGAGTTTGTAGAGTAAGGCCTGGCTCTTGTATGGTGGTTCTATCTCCTCAAGCTTAAAACCGGTACCTGGATTTCCACCACGAGTCGTTTTCCTCCTGGCCTGTAAATTTAATCTTTTAACCGTGGCTACGGGGCACAGCATGGTGGTGGTTTATAAAAACATTGTTGGGCTTTATTTTTTTTATTATTTAACTGCTGTGTGTGTGTCTGAAGTGGAGAAATGCCAAGCCGTCTGGCCACAAGGGAGCCGGCTGGCGTCTGAGCTGTGCAGAAGCGCCTTCGGGCCAGAGCCGGCTCAAGAGGGTCAGCAGAACAGCTCAGCCATGCTCCAGCTATCCCTGGAGGCGAGAACTAGCAGGCGCCTCCCCAAAGATGGGTAAGGCAGGAAAAATGGTAGCCCTCAGACGGCTCTTGAGGAGCCCCAGTGGAAGGAGAAAGAATGAAAGGAGGAGCTTGGTTTTCAGAGACTTGTGCCTGTGGCTGAGGTGACTGTTCTCTTTAAGTGAACATGTGTAGGGCATCCGAGCCTGTCAGGTGAGGAAGCCTCGGAGGTCCAACCAGAGCAGCACCCTGGCCACGGTGATTTCATTTATAAGCACTTCCAGTGGTTCCTGGGAAGGAGCCGCGGTAATGAAACTGTTCATGAAGTCACTGTCCAGGAATACTGCTCTGTGAGGCTACCCACCTTGTTCATCCTGATTGAGGTCTCACCTCGGCCGCAGAGCCACTCTGACCTGTGATCTCCCCTCAGTTATTCATGTATCCGCCAGGCCCTGCTAGACAACACCCCGTGGCATTATATAACACTTCTTGAGTGACTGTGTTTTGTAATCTTAGGGACAGGCTTCTCTCTCTCCCCCTTTTTTTTCAAATCAAAACAGCAAGTCCAGAGGCTGACAACAAGCGACAGTGACGAAGTGTTCCTTGCTGACAGGGCTGGGGCCTGGTGGTCCCTGGGGGCAGCCTTGGCGAGGAGACGGCCCCTCCCAGCTGCCTTGGGGCCACGCACAGCTCTCCTGGGCTTCCAGGGAAGCTTGGTTTTCAAAGATGTCATGTGGCACTCCTTCCTGGGGGGCCTGAGCCCACCTCCTGTCAGGGCTGGACCATGGAAGGCTATTTTCTATTCTGGGGGATTGTTGTAATTTAATTGATTGTTTTAATAAAAATTCTAAGCTATAAAAAGCTTATTTTGGGACTTTCCTCAGTTTACTTGTTGCTCAGTGGGGCTTTCTGGGGAAATGGTGCCTCTGTTTCCCTGTTTCCCAGGACTGCAACTCCAGTCCCTCAGTCACCTCTTTCTGTGGTGACAGCAGCACCCCTTATTATATTCCTGCCCACAAGGTTCCTTCCCCTCTCCCCGTGAGGCCTTTGGGGTAGTGGAAAGGGCCCTATGTGGGTCCTGGAGCCCCCATTTCCTATCTGTGCCCCCTGCCTGTACCCAGTTCTAGACCTGAAACCTAGGCTGCTGGACTGGGTGACCCTTCCAGGTGCTCTAGCTCCCAGGTTTCCCCATTCTGGGCTGGGGGATGGAGGCACACAGAGTCACTGGGGCTCAGCTCTGAACGCAGAACAAATACGACACAGCCCTTGTCACGGGGCCGCGGAACATTCACAGTTGACATTGGGAACCACCAATGCAGAGCTTATATTTTGTTGTTGTTTTGTTTTCAGTGAACAAAAGTCATTTATTAAGACAAAGGCTATTCTAGCATACCTCTGTCGCAAAGCACTACAGCCTAAAACCAGGGATGTGGGTCACAGCGTGTTGACATTAAATATTGCTGGGTTTTTTTAATACTTTTTGGAAAGATGTATTTGAAGATGTAAAATCAGAGAATTGTGAAATTTTTTAAACAGCATTGTTCACTTTGAACAGTAGAATTAGTAACTCATTACACTATTTTCATTGGATAAATAATAATACTGTTTCTTAAATGTAGGTGATCTTTGCAGTGATTGGAAACAGATTTCCTGCGTAGTCTAAGCCGTGGAAGGTGCTTTGTAAGCAGTGGTTATTTTATGTTGTCCAGGCAGTAGTTTTATGTAACATTATTTTAATGACAACCCCAGCCCCTAAAATAAAGCACAGTAATAGGCTCACACTGACATCCCAAAGTCTCCGTTTAGTGGGGTTAGACTTCACACTCCCCTGTGTTTTGGTTTTGGGGAGATCTGTTGAATTCTCTGTAGAGTTTGTTTTGACCATGCTTATAAACCAAAGCGGCCAGCTGCCCTTCATGGGTAGTTGTGGTGTTGGCAGTACCCCTGGCTGGGTCATTCTGGGGTCCCCTGCCCCACTTCGTCCTCTGCCTTCGGCCTGTGCCTGTAGCACTGTGTGCTGGCAGCTGCTCCCCGGGGCAGCCCACCTCAGAAGGCTTCACTTTGGAGGAGCAGTTAAGGAGCCACCCACGTGTTACGAGGAGCGGGCAGCAAAACTTGGGAAAGGTACTGGGGAGAAGATTGCGGCAGCCATTGTCTAGCCCATTTCTTGCCAGTCTGGGGAAGACAACGTCCAGCCATACTCATATTCCCTGGGTTTCCCCAGACGGCCCGAAGCCTCATCTCCACACTGATAGAGAGAGAGGGGCCAAGGGCTCTTCTCCCTCCGCAGCCAGGCGGGCTCCCTGGCAGCCTGTCATTACTGCGTTACACTGGCTTGCGGCCGCAGCCCCAGCTCTATCGGGAGGCCCGAGCCCAGAAAAGGAGACAGCTCGGAGACAGGCGGAGCAGGGACAGGCAGCTCAGGAAAATTACAGAACCCGCTTCCCAGCAGCGAGGACTTGGGCTCAGAGTGGAACCCCACGGTGTCCCCACCCAATCCCCACTGGCGCCCATTTCTCAGTGGGCTGGTAGCCCCAGAATAGCACCTGGCATGTTGCCTCTGAGCAGAAATCAAGGCATCTCCTGAAGAGCTGGGTGGGCAGCCACAGCAGTCAGCGTACCGGCTTCCCACAGGGCCAGAACCTGCCTCCCCCTCTGAAAAGAGGGTTGACGATTATACGTCTGGTTCCCTTGGGGTTGTCAGGATAACATGAACCGAGGCAAAAGTACTCAGACTTCTAAGAAAAAAGGGGTGTGGATGTGTGACAGTGTTACTGTCACAAAGAATAGAGGCAGCAGGCACCAAGAAACCTTTTGTGTGTGTGTGTGTGACCAGCCGTGGAGTAAGTGGGAAACGGCCCATTTGAGTGATTAAGAGCCCCCGACTTGGAACTCTGGTGAACCTGGGTTCAAATCCCTGCCAACCACTCCTCAGCCACACAATCCTAGACACCGCACCTAGCAGCGTCTTCATCTGTAAAACGGGAATTTTCTAGGGGCTTGTAGGGGTTATCAATGCCCAGAAAGCTCTAAGCATAGTGCCTGATCTGGAGTTTCCCCTGGGGGAGGGAGGGGTGGCTTTTTTCTGACTGCTTCTTTAGTGGGGGCTGGGGATACAGTGATGACCAGGAGGATGTCCCAGCTCAGAGGGAGTTAGACCCATGTGTGCCTCCCTCAAACTCCACCAGTGCCAGAAGCTTAATGAACCTGCATCGAGCCTGTTTGCCAGCGCTGTGTTTGCTCAGTGCCAGCTGCAAAGCCCAAGAGATGATATATAACCCGGGGCTGGGGCTGCATGGGAAGGATGTTCTTGTTTTGTCACATTAATGACTGCTGCTCAGGTCAATAACTGACTGGAGGCTCCAGTGGGAGAGCAGGGGTGGGCAGCGCGGAGCACTCGCCAGACCTGAGCCCTGGGTACCTGGGCAGCAAAAAAGCAACTGCAGCCCGGGGAAAGCACGTGGTGACCCAGTTCTCTCTTGTTAGGCAGAAAGAAGTCCCCATGGAACCTTGCCCATTTCCAGTATAAGTAAGTACTTCCCCTGCCTGCATGCTCAGGGAGGGGGCAGCGTTTGCTCTGAAGGAATTAAGTTGGTAAACAAAAGCAAAGCTTCCAAGGTGTCTCGTGGCGTGCACCTGCCATGGCAGCTTCCCGGAGAGAAAGGAGTGAAGTTCAGAAAAGCGAAGGGGACCGGTGGGGACAGCCTCCTGCCCGCTGCCCTCCCTCCCCCAGATATCCCTGAATCTGGAGCTCCCTGAACTTTCTCCAGCCGTGCCAGGCGACTCCCCTGGCCCCTGGGACACACCTGCCACAGGCGAGCCGCTTGTGGTGTCTCCCTACCTTCCTCCAGCAACGGCAGGCTTGGGCTCCATGTGGTTTTCAGTGGAGGGTAATTCTGAGGGGATGTATGTAAGAAATGGGAGGGGCTGCTCAGCCAGGGTGGGTTATGGTTGGCAGGGCCACAGGATGCTCTTCTGACCACCTGGGCTCAGACCTCCCCAAGGACTGTCCCAGCAGAGCACGGCCCAGGTGTCCAGCCTGGGCTCAGGAGAGCAGTCCGCGGGTTCCAGGCCGTCCAGCATTTCCCTGTCCATCAGTGTGACTAGAGTGAGTCCCCACTGCTCTTGGTTTCCACGTCATTGACTGTAGAAGGACAGGTTTGGGCCAGGGGAACGCCAAGACACTTGTGGTTCCACCACTCTGCAAATGGAGTGGTTCTAGAGGAATCCACGGGCCAGTCTCCCCAGGCACCATCCATGCTCTGGGGACGCAGAGGGGAGTGGCTGGCCCAGATGCCTCACAGGGATAGCGAGCCTGGGCCTGGCGTTAGGGTTCCAGGCAGAAGGCCAGCCAGGTGCAACAGGCGTCTCTGTCCCATGCTCTTCTGGCTCAAACTGGGGAGGGACAACTGTGGTGCCAGCTCCCGAGTCAGTGTTTGAGGGTCAGTGGGCATGGGGCAGGTGTGCTGTCATTACTACCTCCCCGCTGAGCAGCGGGCACCAGCCCCTGTCAGCTCAGGTGGAGAGTAGGGGCAGGAGCTACATCACAGAAAGGCCGGCTGTGACAGTTGCTGTACCCTAAAGCCCGTGGGGACCTCCTTTCTCTGCCTACTTCTGCAGCCACCCCAGCCCCCAGGCTTCTGCTCCCAGCCTGAGCCGGAGGCTGAATCTATTAAGTCCTTCATATTAACCAGCAAAGGGGGAAACAACCCTCTTTCATCTTTACTGGAGTGAATTTGCATTAACACCTGGGGAGTTCTGTTTGCCTTCAGAAAGCACATTGCTATTCTGAGCTGCACACACTGCGGAGTTAGTCCCAGTATCCTATTCTTTATTAATACGGCGGATTTTCTCTCCTCACTCCCTCCTCTTTCCTGTGGAAGAAGGGAGCAGCTGGGGATGCCAGGGCTCCCTGCCCCACTTAGGAAGGTCCCCGGAACACCAAGAATGGGGGCAGGAAGCAGCTCCCAGGCAAAGTGAGCACTTTCCCCTGGGGGTAGCTTGTGAGCTGCCTCTCAACAGGAGGCCATGAGGCTCCAGGGCAGCCCCTTCCCAGCCCAAACCAGGGTCCCCTCTGTCACCCGAACAGCATGTACCAAGCTCTGCTGTGGCCGGACCATGCTGGCTATGTGTGTGGAGGGGGGAGGCCCTGGAGGGCAGGGGTCAGGGAGACATGACCTTCCCTGGAGGAGCCCCTTGTGGCAGGGAATCGGGAGGCTGGGACATGCGGACAACTCAGTGATGGTTCCCACTGGGCTGAGGAACCCAGTGAAGTCTCGATGTGAAGTTACAGCGTCAGAGGCAAGGCTGCACTCGGTGGTTGTGGCTCCTGACCCCCACCCCCTGACAGCAGGATGGATGGTAGCATCTGACGTGCTGTCAAGGCCATGTCCTTCAGGTGCTGTCAAGCCCAGTACAGGCGGGGTCGACAGATCTTGGTTTTCAGGTCTCAGACCCGGACATAGAGGTTCAAGGAGGAGAGAGGGGGCCAGCAGGAGAGGTAGCAGGGGTTGGCCTCTCCCAGACGCACCACCCTCGCCTTCAGGTATCTCAGGAGTCCCAGCTTCTCCCCCAAGTCCCTTCCTCCAGCTCCCCTGGGCTGGGAAGCTGAGGGCCTAGAGTCCAAGATGAGCTTCCAGCCAAGGTACCTTCCCCCATCACCCGCATCTCCTCGTCTTCCCACGGACGAGGAAGGGAAAGACTATGCGGGCAGACAGGGTGCCAAGCCCGTCTTCAATAGAAGAAGGGATCCCACAAGGCTAGAGGTGACTGGCAGAGCTTGAGGGGTCCCACCTCAGGACTGTCTGGAGGAAAGGCTGGGCTTCCTTGGCCGCACATCCCTGTCCCACACAGTGCGCTGACACGGGACCGACCACAGGGTCATCATGGGGGTTGGATGAGCTCACGGATGCAACCTTGTGAGCAGGTGCCTACCACAGCCCAAGTTTATTAGCCAAGAGCTGCTGCTGTGTGGTTGTTGCTCTTTACTGTTAGTTTGTCCTGAGTCCAGTATCAAAAGGAGACAGCTCAGGGTGGGAGGAGCGTGGGCAGCGTGCTCAGCCACCAGTCCACCACCCGCACCTCTTTGGGTCACCAGACTCCCCCCAGCAAGAGAGGGGCAGGAAGTGGTGGTCTGGGGGGACCCCTCCTAGCACTGGGGACTGGCCCTTGTGGTTTGACAGAGGAAACTGACTGGCAGTTGCAAATGTCCCTGCCAGTGGGTGACACGGTGGCAGCCAGTCGGGTGCAGCCTCTCAGGGCTTGGCAGGGGATCTGAGGGTCTGGAAGCCCTGTGCCAGCATCAGCATTCCATGGGCATCCCAGCCCCCAGCAGCCTCCCTGCCCTCACTCACAACTGGACCCGTGCCAGGTGACATTTACCGGCTGGGAAGTGGCCACCGAGACGTGAAATCACTGTGGCCTGGGGCTAGCCCACTTCATTACAGCCGGCTCTGCTCAGCTGGGTAGCTCAGCACCAGCAGGCAGGGCCCTCCCCGAGCCCCAGCTCCCCCTAGCCCATCCAGCCCACCCTGCCTGGCTCCAGAGACCAGGCCCTCATGGGCCTGAGCCCCCACCCGGGTACCAACCCTGTCTGCCTTCGGTCAGGGACGCACATCTCCTGAACACCAGCATTGGCCAGCAGGCACTGAGGAGGATGAAAATGACAGAAACAAAAGTGGCCCATGCTGGTCTCGCCACCCTTGGTCTCTCTCTCTCACAGCAGTCCCAGGAGGGGCCATGGTCCCCCTTGTGCACACAGGGCCTAGGTCCTGGCAGCGGCTGCCAGCTAGAGATCCCCAACCAGAGCCCTGTGCAGTGACCATCGCTCCCGCGTGAGACAGAAGGGAAACTGAGGCTCAAAGAGGCCATGGGTTCAAATGCTAGCTTCATCCCCCACACCTGGGTGACCCCAAGCATGTCACCCCACCCCTTTGACCTTCAGTTTTCTCAGCTGGAAACCAATGTCTGCCTTGGACGAGTACACGGGTGTGGCACTAAAGGAGCTGGCCCTGAGCACGGCCCGTAACCGCCAGGGAGCCTGAGGCTGCCAGAAGGGATGATACCCTGACTTTCTCATTGATCCAGCAGGCCCAGGTCAATGCACACCCCAGATCAATCCTTTGGAAACTTCTGAAGTCCCGGGGGCCAGTAAGTAGTCTCAGCCTTCTTGCCTGATTCCCCTGTGTCCAGCACAGGGCCTGGTGCATAGTAGGTGCTTGGTGTATATTTGCTGATGGAATGAATGAGCCTCAGTTTACCCATCTATGAAATGAGGATCTCCATGCCTGCCTACCCCACTCCCTGGGTCGTTGTGCAAGTCACTTGAAATAATGGCTCAGAAAGGGCTTGTTTCTATAATTAAAATGCTGAGAAGGAGGAGGAGGAAGGAGGTGGTGACTTCCCAGCCAAGGGGTGTGGGGGCTGGGAGAGAGTCCCAGTGCAGGAGGTGTCTGCACTGAGCCCTGGCAGGCTAGCTGGGCTGTCACCTTGGACCTGGGCATCACTCAGCCACGGCCCATTGCCTCAACCTCTGTGGCCAGGAGGAGCGTCTGTCTTATTCCCCGTGTTGGCCTCCTCTTCCTCTTCCTCCCTTCCTCCTTGCCAGCCTGAAGAGCAGGGGCCAGGCAGGGGATGTGACTCTTTCCCCTACCGCCGGCCCTGCTGAGGACGCCAAGGTTCTGCCTCATCTGTAAGTCCTCTCCTCTCTTTGTGAGGGGGTACTGCTTCATCCCCATTTTACAGATGAGGAGATTGGCTCCTAGAGGCCAGAGGTTTGCCCAGGGTCACACAAGCCAGTCCCAGAGCAGTCACTCAAATGTTGGTTGGTCTGACCCCAGAATCCTCTGCTGCCCTTACGCCTCCAGGCCTCAGTTTCTCCTGCACAGGAGAGAGCTGCAGGCTTTTCAAAGGTTGTGGCCCCATGGGGCCTGATGGAAGGGCTAGTGCCTGCTCAGCCCCATCCCTGCGTCCCAGGCGAGCATGATGGATGAGGACCCCGTGGGGGGCAGGTGTCACCCACACATGTGGGTGATGGATCTTTTCCTCCTCTCCCCTTCCCCAGGGGCTCAGCTCCATCTGGCCAGGCACAGCGCCAGGCTGATGGATGGGCCGCCCGCTGGGCCACCCTCGCTGCCTCTGCCGCCACCACCTGCCCCCTCACTGCCTCAGCTCCGGGGTCAGGAGGGCAAACCCAAGAAGAGATGCCGGCAGGCCACCTCAACGGCCACTCACTCAGTCACTCAACAAACACATTAATCGAGGGCCTACTATGTGCCAGAACACAGCAGTAAGAAAGACAGACCGGGAAACCGGCCGTCACCCTCCAGTGTGACATGTGGTCCTGGGGCACAGAGAGTGTGGCTATGAGAGCCAGGGGAGCCTCTGAGCCAGACTCAGACGGGCCAGGGAGGCGAGTCTGACTGAGGCTGGGGAAGCAGTTTGTACAGAGGCCTAGAGTGAGAGAGAGCAGGCATGTCCCCAGGGCAGCAGCAGGCACAGGGTAGTGAAAGCATGGAGACAGGGTGGGGGTGAGAGGGAGCTGGGCCAGGCTGGCACCTCTGAAAGCCCCTGCTGCTGCCAGTGGGGGAGGTAGAAATTCAGGAGCAGGAGGAGGGGGCCCTGAGGAGGGTGGGGGCTGCCGGGGCAGGAAAGGGAGGAACAGGAGAGACCCTGCAATCACTGTGGCCAGTGTTTCCTCACCACACCAGTATGGGGAAGCCCCATTTCATAGATGAGAAAAACCAAGGCTCGGGGGTGGGGAAGGATGTGTCCAAGGTCAAGCAGGGAGGGAGTGACAGAGCCAGGCTGGAGGTGAGCTTCTGGGAGGGCCCCTCGAGCCCCAGAATCCAAGCCTCCTCCCTTGGCCTGTCCAGGTGGGAGCCTGAGGACACCCCCAACACCAGTGCCACCTCATCGAGGGAGGCAGCTGTCCCCTTCGAACCACCACAGACAGGAGCCAGGCAAGAAATATCACATCATTAAAATGACAAATCCCTTCATTAACTGAACTGGAAGGCCTGCCTCCTATCTTGGATCCCTTCAGCCCCCCTTCCCCTACCATGGGCTCGCTCTCCTCCCAGGCCAGCAGGGAGCCTTTCAGGACCATGGGGGCTGCGCAGAGTGGCCAGGACAGTGGCCTTGTCCCTGAGATGACCTTGGGTCTCCAGCCCTTTGTTTTTTTGGAAGGACTGTGGCATCTGGGGCCTTGTCAGTAGGGGAGGGGCTCTGTTATACAGGCAAGAAAATGGGGAGACTTGAAGAGAGGATGAGCCCCCCAGATGAGGCCTTTGCAAAGGGCCAGGCCATTGGCCTCCAGGAGTCAGTCCAGGGCTGTATGGAGCAGGGGCTGCCCCGAGGGACCCCAGAGGCTCCTCCATCCTGGGATTCCACGCCTGTGTCTGGCCCTTGCTCAGAAGAACAAAGCCAAGCAAGACTCACATCCCCAAAATATTGCCCTCACCCAGGATCTGCTGCAGAGCCTTTCTTCAGAGTCACACTGCTCTCCCACCTTGGGGGACATTTTCTCGTTTCAGCCCCACCTTGTGAGGAGGACGGGGCGCGGATCGTTCTCCTGTATTTGCCACTACCCTCAGTTTTCCCATCTGACAATGGGGAGTTGGCCCTGCTCTTTTTGGCTGCGGCTGAGGCTGAGCTTGTTTGGGGCCCGGAGGGCATTGAGCGCACACGTATCCCTCCCACTCCCCACACGTATGGCCACATGTGCACACACATGTGCAAAGTACACTATACACATAGATGTATGTGGATATGTACACACTCGGGTACAGCTGTCCACGTGCGTGTGCCCTGACTGCCTGCTCTGGCCCTGCCCCTGGTTTCTGGGGCCCAGGTGTTCAGACCCTGTGTGTGCACGGACACCCGGCACACACTGACAACCAGCACCATGTGTGCACATCCAGCGCTGAGAGGCCCACTTGTACCCACGCATGCCCACACCCCTCACATGCCACCCAGACCTGTCCCTGTGCATCTGTGTCACATCACTACAGCCATTGGGAGCCCCACTTGGGGTCCAGGTCCCTGTGAGGAGCAGGCAAGTGAACAGCGGCAGGAGATGTTGCCCGGCCCTGCAGGCAGTCCCAGTTCCCAGAATGAACCCCCCCACCCCGGCTCACCACCCCCACTGCAGCCCAACCAGCAAGGACATGTTGTCTGTCCGCCCAGTGTCCTGGTCTCCTTGGACACAGACAGAGCCCACAGAGGTGTCTGGCGCATCCTGACTCGTCCACAGCCAGGGCCCAGCACTGTCCTGCCTGTCCTTCCCACCTGCTGAGCCAGCCCCCATCTCCTCCCTCCCATGCCCATTGTGGGGAGGGGGCTTCTTGCAGGGATCACCTAGAGAGGTCTCCCAAGCCCCCCGCACCTGGTCGTGGGCAGGTCCTTTCTCAAGATCTCAGTTTTCCCATCTGAAAAATGGGAGAGAGGCTGAACTAGAAACTTTCCAAGGTCCCATCCATCTCTGGCTGTCTGATTCTCCCAAAGGCCAGGGGAGGGAAGGACAAGGGGATCAAGTGGCTGGGGGACAGGGTTTTAGGGACAGACCTACAGGATGAGGGTATTGTGGTTGGGGCATCCCTGAGTCTGGGGGCTGTACTTTGTCTGCATTCTCCCAGCTTGTCCTTCCTGCTACCTTCCAGTGGGTACTTCATCCCCATTTTGCAGATGAGGAAACGGAGGCCTGGAGAGGGGCCATGAGGGTCCCAAACTCCCCCAGCTCCTTGCACTGCCCCCCATGGCCCTGTAAAGCGCAGGAGTGGGGGCAGTGCCCGAGACGATGTCCGCACTCCCCTGTCCTGCCCTCAGTCATTCCGGGAATGGCCTTCTTCAGAGCCAGGCACACACCCCCACTGCCCCGCCTGCTCCCGGCTCCTGGCTCCAAGCCTGCCCCTCGGCACTGCCCATCCATCTGCTGTCACTTCCTGGCAGGGTGAGCAAACCATACATCAGCTGGTGGAGGCCGGAGGCAGCCAAGCTAGGCAAGGGACAGGGGGTTCTGAGGAGCGCTGGGCCCAGCGTTGGGCCTCGGGTGCGCCCCCACCTCACCTGTTGATGGTAGGACTCCAGGCTGTGACCTACCAGAGGACAGGTAGCTGGACCAGCTGAGGATCTGTCCTGGGACCCCAAGCCCAACTCAGAAGGGGCCACTTCTTGTGGGGGGCATGGAGGAGGCAGTTGGAGGCCATGGGGTGACCTGGCTGAAGTTGATGGCTCAGGTTGATAGCAGCACAGGTGGAGGGGACCGAGGTATGGTGGGTTCACAGCCTTTGGCAGAAGGACAGAGATTTTTATCTCCCTGCCTGTCGCCCTGCTGAGTAATCTGCTGATGGAGGTCGCTGGGGTGCTGTCTCCTGACCCAGCTGCCTCTGGGGGGGCGGGGAGGTCAGCCAGAGGGAAGGGCACTTGGCCAGCGTGTCTAGGCCATCCCCGCCCTGCATCAGCCTCCTGCTCCCCTCAGCCCACCACATGCCCCACAACGAGCTTCACTTCCTGCTCCTCTTTGGAGACCTCTGGTTCCCTGTTCACTCATTCATTCAACAACTATGTGTGAGCACCTACTGTGTATCACAACATGGGGTCAGCAGTGAACAAAATCCAGCTCCTGGGCAGGAAAGTAAAGTTCACAGTATGTTACAGAGAGGTCAGGGCTAGATGGACACTCGGGGTGTGGGGGGGTGGGCAGCAGAGTGGGAAGAGAAAGCTTTTTTTGGGGGCGTTTTAAGCTCGGGGCGCCCAGGGAAGGCACATTGGGAAGGTGACTTTTGAGTAAAGACCTGAAGGAAGTGCAGGAATGATGTTCAAACATCAGAAGACAGCATTCCTGGCAGGGGGCAGAGCCAGTGCAAAGGCCCTGGGGTAGGTGAGCAAGCAGGGGCCTGGTGAGGCTGCTGGAGCAGGTGAGTGAGGAGGGGTGGTCAAGGCAAGGAGGGGAAGAGAGGGCATTGCTGGCTCTTCTTTGGAATAAGGTGGGGGGCACTGGAGGGCTGGGAGGGGGGACCATTGGTGGAGTCAATGGGAGGGGCCTGGAGGACCAGTGGGCTAGGCATGTGACAGAGGCCTTCTGTCAACAATCTGTCTGTCTTTCCTCCCTCCCTCCTTTCCTTCCCTCTTCTTTTTTCTCCTTCTTTCATTAATTAATCCAGTAAATATTTCTTGCATGCAGGCACAATTCTCGCCTTTTGTGAACTCAGTCCAAAGGACACTCCACCCTACCTCCCTGCCAAGGCACCTCTCAGTGTCTGTGCCACCTCGGCTGGGGCGAGGCCCCCACAGCCCCACTCTCTGCTCCAGATGGTCAGCTGCATTCCCATCACGTGGGTGCAAAACGGCACACGTGTGCATGTGAAGAACCCACCCAAATGTTGGCATCCAGGGCTGCTGTGTGTCACACATGCACATGTGAGCACACAAGGATGCCCCTCCCCTCCCTGGGCCTCGGTTTCCCCACCTGAGAAAAAGCAAGGTGAGAGGACCTAAGAGCGCTGAGTCCCAGGCCAGCAGGGTGGCCAGTGGCTGTGGCTCCGCCAGTGCAGGCAGGGACTCTGCTGCATGCAGTGAGCGCACAGGCAAGGCGGGGTGCCCCGTGTGAGCCATGTGAGCATAGGGACACCAGGGAGGACACAGGTGGGGCTGGTCCTATGAGAGCTGCTCCGCCCCCTCTGTGGGAACTCTGAACCTCTGGGATCTCTTCATGGGGCAGGCGTACTCCCCAAGCCTCCTCCTCCCTACATGATGGGGCCCCAGGTCTGGGAGGACAGCACCTAGGTCCTGGGGGAAGGGGAAGGGAGCCTCACTCAGCTACTACAGGGCCCAGGCTTGGAAGGAGCAGCAGAGAAGCAGGAGGTCCTGTGGTGACGTGGTGACGTAGCCCCGGCCCGAGGCTCCCTGCCCCCTGCCCCATTACGGCCCCTCAGTTCACCCTGGCCCCCCACGGCTTCTCTAATTACATAGCCATAAAGCGCAAATCTCTAACGATCCAATTAGTAACGCCATTACTGCTCTGTCCAGATTAAAATTACCAATTAAACTGCCGTTGATTTTGTCCTCACTTAGGCTGGACCGACTGGGGCACTGCAGGCCACAAAGGCGGGGGCTGGGTGGGGGGACTCCAGAGGAGGGTGGAGGGGAGGCATGTCCCTCTGCCCACCACGCCCCCTTTCTCGTGCCCCGCCCTGGCTCTGCCCTGACATAGGGACTCCAAAAGGTCATCACCCAGCTCCAGTGGCAGCATAGGGTAAGGGTCCCACATGGCCAGCCCCTCCCAGCCATCGTCTCTGGTCTGAGCCTCTCCACGTCCCCTCGTCCAAACCCGCCTGCTCTGTGGCCATCCTCTCAGTGTAGTGCCAGGCTGATCAGGCACTGAGCCCTGGGACGTGGACGGTAGGTGCCCATCTGAAAGCCCTGCACCGACCAGCTGCCAGCCTCCCACTGCTCCGACCGTGGGGGGGGGGGGCACCACTTTGATAAAGTTAGCAGAGTCCCTCCCCCAGGTGGCACGCAGCTGCCCCCTTTTAGGGGTTCTCCATGTCTTCTCTCAAGCAGCGGAGATCTTTGGGTGTGAAGGCGGAGCCCAGGGAATAGGCAGGGGCTCGCTGCTGCCTCCAGGGGGTGAGCTCCTCCCTGTCCCTTCTTGTGCTGTGCTGTAGAGTAGGTTCCGACTCATAACGACCCTGTGTTGCAACAGAGCAAAACGCTTCCCGGTCCTGCGCCATCCTCACAATCATTATGCTTGAGCCCATTGTTGCAGCCACGGTGTCAATCCATTTTGTTGAGGGTCTTCCTCTTTTTCGCTGACCCTCCAGCCTGTCACTGGAGGTACGCAAACACAGGCTGCACCCGGGCTACAAGGTGGTGGCCGGCTGAGGCACTTCCACAAGACAAGAGGGGCAGGGGCAGGGGATGTGGAGAGTGATGCCTGCAGGGAGGTGGTGGGAGGGGGCCCGGCCAGGAGGGACAGGGAGGCAGACACCAACCTGAAAACTCAGCCCAAGGGGAGGTGCTAAAGCTGTGTGTTCCAGACATCATGAGGACCCTTCCTGACATGCTCCTAATCATGGTGGCAAGCATTTGTCACACGTGCTCTGTCCTGGACCCTGGGCTCTACACAGTCCATGCCTTCCTGTCATCCCCACCTGAGACATAGGGGCCTTATATTCAGATGGGACACCGAGATACGCAGAGGTTCGGTGACTTGTCCCAGGGCACACACAAAGCCCAGTTTCTCTCTGGGGTCGAATTTCAGAAGACATGTCCCCTGGGGGGGCAGGGTACGCCTGGTGTGGGCTGCAGAGCCTAGCCGCAGGGTCTCAGCACCTGGGCAGACCCTTGTTGGAATGGAGGATCACACACAAGTCCTTATGTCACACAGAGCCATGCGGAGCAGAAGGGACAGGCCCCTGGGGCACTGCAGGGTCCCGACCTCACCCACCCCAAAGGTGGCAGAGACCCAGCCAGGCAAGGAGAGTTGACTGCCCCCCACCACCACCCTCAGCGAAGCCTGGCCAGCCAGAGATGGAGCCTCTTCTGGGGGGGGGCGGCCACTTCAGACAGGTCGGCAAGCGTCTGGTCAGGGGCGACAGACTGAGGCAGGGAACTGCGGGCCCAGAGCAATTAGGAGCTGCCTTGTGCCTTGTTTCCTGCCAGCTGCCACAGCTGTCACTCAGGAAGTGGGCCTGCAGCAAGGGCCAGGCCCTCAACCCATCATCCCTCTTCCTGTCTGTGCAGGTCCGGATCCCTGGGCAGCCTCCCAGCCTCCAGCCTCACGATGCCCCTGGTGTAGGCACCCACTTCCCAGAGGGGGAGACTGAGCCCCAAAGGGGACCAGGGACAGGGATCACTGGCATTTTCAAGCTCCCCTCACTCTACCCCAGAATTTCTCCCACCAGGCCTTCTTCCTCTGGAAGGGTGGTTCTCAACCCTGGCTGCACCTTGGAATCTCCAGGCTCCACCCCAAACCAGTGGGAACTGAGTATATGGCGGCAGGGCCCTGTGAGCACACATCCTGGATGCCTGTGCATCTCTCCCAGGCCTCCTGGGCCGGTTTTTGCTGTCATGGACATCAAATCCTGTCCTGAGGGCTAGAAGCTTTTTTGCTTCTGTGGCAGGCCAACCCCTGCCTTCCCACTCCATCTAGAGCAGCCCAGGAGGAGCCCAGGGGAGTCAGGGGTAGAGGGAGAGCTGCAGCCCAGGTGGAAGGGAAAAGAGGCTGGAGAGGGAGGCTCAAAAGTCCCACCTCAGTAACGTGTCTCAAGCACTGTGTAGCAGAGACAGGGGCACTAGGCACCGTCCCCTTCACCATCTCATCAGATCCCTGCAGCAACCCCATTCTATGAGGCAAGAAACTGAGGCCAGGAGAGGTGACCCAGTCAGGCACGGGGCTGGTAACTGCAGAGTTAGGTTGTGTTGCAGCCACACCAGACTCCAAGTCCAGTGCTCTTTGTCCATCTTCAAGTTGCTGCTCTGGTTCCCTGCTCCGTCCTGCCTACCCTGTCACTTGCAAGGAGCTGAGTATCTGAGGACTCCAAGGGGGTGGCCAGGGCAGCAACCAGGAAGGACAGGGACCTCTGGGCTCCAGCCCACATGCCCTCCTGGCCCATTTGTGTTCTCAAGTCTATAAATTCCATTATTCATCAAGTGACTGCATGAGTTTGCCTGGACGATGAATGTTTTATTCACCTCTGACACTGTCCCCAGCAGGTTTTTGGAACAATATTGTTCCCCAGCCAAGGAGTAGAGGCCAAAGCTGTTGCCCTCCCTGGACACCCTGTCCCACCACCTCCTGGCCTCCCTGCACCTTCTCCCCCAACGGGTGTCCCAGCTCAGGCAGGACTGGCATGACCCTGAGCTTGGTACTCCCCCTCCCTCTGCCTTGACTTCCTCCTCTGAGCAATGGGTTTACTTATTGCCATGCCAGGCTTTCCCAGCCCCTCTGCGGCCTCAGCCTGTACAGGAGGAGCTCTCCCTGGTGCTGAAGATGGGGGTGGGGGCGGGGGAGAGGACGCGATGCTGGCTTCGGGAGGCAAGGCCTCTGGACAGGAGAGGAGGACTTCTGTCTCAAGAAAGGAAGGGTCCGGCCTCTGGACAAGGTAGTCCCCACTTTACCTCCAGTCCTCCTGCTGCTTGATGGATCCTTTCAGAGTCACATGTGTCAGGGGGTCACCTTTCCCAGTGTCTCAACCCCTGAGCCAAGGACTAGTGGTGAGGTCTGGGAAGACCCCCTCAGGTGGGGCCCTGAGGCCACGAGTCTTCCAGTGGGCACCCCAGGGAGTGCAGTGTGACAGCGGCAGCTCCTTCCCCAGATGGGGGAGCGACAGACATAATTCACACCCTGCGATCACACCATCTGCTCCCCCGTGACGTGCAGAGGAGAGGATGGGGCTGCAGTGCCAGCGGGCGGGCGTTTGTTTGTTTGTTCGTTCATTCATTCCTTCATTCATTCATGTGGCAGATGTTCATCCAGGCCCCGCTACTGTCCCAAGTCAGGCAACAGGGATCTGGGGGGTGCAGACCTAGACCCTGCCCTCCTGAGCTGAGAGTGGTCCTCTCACACCTCTGAGCTTTTGCCCACCCTGTCTCCTCTCTTGGAGCCCCCGGCTCATGATAATTGCCACTGAGATCCGAATCCTCACTGAGTTCTGAGTGCTTCACGGGCAGGATCTCACCGTGTGTTCCTGTTTAGCAGGTGGGTAAACTGAGGCTTACAGAGGTGAACTAAAACACCCAAGGTCACATAGAGAGCTCTGGGTTCTCCACACAGAGTTCTTACTCCCACCCCACAGCCTCCCATACCCCATGTCCAGAGATTTTTCAAGTCCTGCCTCCTCCCGGGCCCTTCAGGCAGAGTGAGCCACTTCCCAGCCCCATGGCCCTTGCTCTGTGAGCACCAGGCATGAGCGGTGCCCCTTGTCCTCTGACTCCTGGCCTGGCTCACAGCACCTGGCATTTAGGCGCTACCCAGTGAACTGTAAAACTCAGCAGTGGAGGGTGGAGGAGGAGGAGGAGAAGGAGGCAGAGGCCTCCACTCTGCTGGGCTCCATGTGGCTCCCAGAGGAGGCAGCATTCATGCGGAGCCTGGAAGGGCAGGGAGAGCTCCTCTCCCTTCCCCACCATGGGCTCCAACCCCAGCTCTGCCTCCTACGGCTGTGTGACCTAGCCTCATCCCTTCTACTCCCTGAGCTGGGTATCCTCCTCTGTGAAGAGGGGAGCCACACGGCCCTCTGAGGTGCGGGGAATCAGCAGGTCACATGCACAGCCCAGGTGGCACATGGAAACACGGGCTGACAGGCATTCCCGTGGGTTGTTGCTTTGCACCAGGGAGGAGGATAGGGACGGGCCTGAGTCCCCAGGTGACCAGGGTGACAGGGACGGCCCAAGCAGTGGCATGCTCCATGACCTTGGTGCTGTAACCCCCAGGAGGGCCCTGGCCCCAGAGAGCCCTCTGGCCAGACAGAGCCTGCCCCAGGGAGCACCCTGGTCACTAGGTGGGCAGCCTGTCCCTTGAACACAGATGGAGGCCAAGGTCCTGGGGGAGGCTGAGGCCCGTGTCTGCCTGTGTCATGCTCCCCCTCAGATTCACAGGGCAAACCTCTAGGTTGCCCCCTTCATTTTTGCATTTTTGCTTCATTTATCTCAGGGGCTGTTTTGGCTCATTTCCTTGAAAATTTCCTGCCTGGGCAGCAAGGCAAGAGTCGCTGGGGACGCAGGAGGAGCTGCCCCTCTGCTGGGCAAGTGCCAACACGATCCTCAGCAGCTTCCAGGGGAGTCACTGGGAGCTGGGTTTCCCACCAGCCCCTTAGCAGGCTCCCGCCCACCCTCCTCAGACCAGGGGTCTGATTTAGAGCCGGGCTGGCCTGGTCACTGAATCCCAGACACACAGTAAACACCAAAGGAGAGAGCTGCCACCGCTTAGCTCTCAATCAATACTCGGCAGCTATAATTATTATTAATTCCTATTCCCTGGGGGATTTCATGCTAATAGGAAACTCCTAAGAAGTACAGGGAGGCGCTGCCAGGCACCTTTCACACATCCCAGCACCTCATCCTCACCACTGCCCTGCTTACAGACAGGGAAATTGAGGCCCCAGAAGGCTAAGTGGCGTGACTGGGAGGTGACAGACGACGGAGCCCCTGATCTGCCTGCCTCTGAGCCAGTTCCATCTTCCTCTGTTCCACGGGAAAACTCGGGGGAGCACAAAGCACTAATGGCAGAATGTCAGACCTGGGAGGAGACATTTGGAGTAGGAACTTTTCTGGGGCCTCTCACACTCCCAGCCCCATGTCTTCATGGGCACTTGGCTGGCACACAGAGGCCTGGGAGACAGACAGATGGCTACAGTTGTTCTGGCTTCTCTGCAGGTCTTGGATCTGCTGGGAACTCCCTCCAGGGCAGTGCCTGGGAAGTGCTGGGGTCAGGTCTAGCCTGGCCAGGCTGCCATCTCTCACTGAGCCCCTCTCTCCAGGCTCTGAGACAGAGCTGAGATTAATCAGCAACAAAAGCAGAGACAAGCAGAAAAATGTAATCAGCTCGGGAAGGGCAGGGTCGGGTAGAACTGTGGCAATCAGCTTTCCCTCTGAGGCCTTTGGCTGATTGGACCAAAGGGGGTAGGAAGGTGGTTCCAATGGGGGTTCCAGGGGTGGGGCCATAGAATCACCCCTCCCCACAAATACACACACCTCTGCACACGTGTCTAGGACCCTACCAGCCCAAGGGCCTCCACACAGCCCCCACCCTTCACAGGCTGGGCCCTGGGCTTCTGCGGGCTCCTCCTTTGCCAGCTCACAATCTTGGCACACACAAGTGTCTGCACACACTCTCAGCACACATCCATCTGCATGTGGACTTGAAAACACGTGTCCACACAGCCAATGGCACAGACATCCCTGGTGGATAACATAAAGCACACATGCTGCTCCCACAAACGACCCCCCACCCACCCCATGTGCACACAAGCTCCCAGGCCTGGGTGAGCCCTGTGCACATACACGAGGTCTAACCTGCCGCTGTGTGAACTGCAGCGGTGTGAATGGACAGGCCTCCAAACCAGCCCCACGAAGCACAGAAGGCACTGGTGGCATCTGGATCCCTCACTGCCCTGGGCCCAGAGGCAGATCCTGCCTCCGCCTCTACAGGCTGAGTGGTAGGGGCTTAAAGACATCCAGGACTGGGGTCCCCCATGCAGGGGCGGGGGAGGGCAGCTGCTCGGCCGACCCAGAAGAGCAGGGTCGCAGATACAGAGCAGAGGAGCTGGCCCCAGGCCGGCCCCCGCAGCCTGCTGCCCCTACCCTATGACCTTGGTCAACGCCCTCTCTCTCAGCCTCAGTTTCCCCACCTTGGGGCCTTTCCCGGCACTGTGATTCTCCTCGGGGATCCAGGCGCCTGGGATCGTCCTCACCTCCCCCAACTCTTTGGGCCTCAGGTCCCGGCTCTCAGCTGGTGGCGGGGCAGGCCCGGGGGCATGAAGGAAGGGCCCCACCCCCAACCTCCCCCACCCTATCCTGGTGGCTGCAGACTTGGGGGCGCGCCATCTGCGGGAGCCGCCAGCGGCAGGGGAGCCGGGCCGGGGCAGCAGACGCCGGCGGGCTCGGGGCTGCAGCGCAGGGGCCGGCGGCGGGCGGGGCGGGGAGCGGAGGGGGCGGGCGCGGGAGGCGCGAGCGCAGCCGGCAAGCACAGCAGAGCGAGCGGCGAGCGCGACCAGGCAGCGCAGGGCCGGAGCGGCGGGCCGGCGGCCGCGCCGGCGAGCGAAGTAGCGGGCGGCGAGCGGCGAAGCGCGCGGGCCACCGAAGTGCGAGCGCGGCGCCGAGCAGGGAGGCCTGAGCGACGTCTCCCCCGCCGCCCTGCGGGGCCCGGCCGGGAGCCCGACGAGGAGGGTAGCCATGGACCGGCGGCCCGGGGCGCGGGGGCGCTAGGCCCCCGGGAGGGCGCCCCCCACCTCCACCGCCGCCGCCGCCGCCGCGCGCCCCGCCCGCTCCAGCTGCCCCCGGGGCCACCGCCGGCCCATGAGCCCCGGCCTCAAAGTTTGCGCCGGGCGGGCGGGCGCGGAGCTCCAAGATGCCGTTCCACCCGGTGACGGCGGCGTTGATGTACCGGGGCATCTACACCGTGCCCAACCTGCTGTCGGAGCAGCGCCCCGTGGACATCCCCGAAGACGAGCTGGAGGGTGAGTTCCCCGCCGGAACCCCGCCGCCGGGCTTCCTACCTGTATGCCCAGGTGGAGCTCGGCCAGGGGCGCCGGGCCGGGGGGCTGGCTGCAGGTGGGCGCTCCCCGAGTAGCTGCGCGGGAGGCAGGACCAGCCCGCACTCTGGGCGCCGCGTTGGGGGTCGCAGAGGCGGAGGGGGAGGCTCAGCCCCTGCCCGCGGGTTCCCCTGCGCTGCGGAAACTTGTCGGCCCCGCAGCGGGGTCACGGGGCCGCGCGACCGCGGTGACAGTGCGGCAGCACGGCGGGCCGGGCCGGGGTCCGAGCTGTGTCCCCCGCGCTGGCCGGCCAGAGCACCCGCATCCTGATCCCCTCCGCGGCGCCCGCCCGCGGCTCTGTGCTCGCATTGACATTCTGCTCGTGTCGCTTTAAAAATTCAATCTGCTCGGGCAGCGGGAGAAGGGGAGAGGGCGACTGCCCAGCTCTTGCCCGCAGCGGGACCACCCCCAACCCCTCCTGCGGCCGAAGCCCCTTCCCTGCAGCCTTGCGGGGACCCCCAGCCTGGAGCGCTGGGAAGGCGGCCCGGGAGGCGGTGGCGACAACAAGTGGCCGGATTGGGCGGCTGGGTCGCGATAGCCAAGCCTGGAAGGGAAAGGTGAAGGACTGGGAGGGACCCAGACACCCCGAGCTTCTCCACCTCCAGGACAGGAGCGGGAGCCTCAGGCAGTGGGCTAAGAGATCAGAGTGGAGGGCAGGGTTAAGGGCTCTCGGCCCCGGGTTTCCTGGGGGGCAGCAAGACCTCCGGGGCCTGCCCAACTTGGTCCATGCTGGGCTGGAAGGAGGTGCTGTTTCCCCTCCCCCCAAAACCTCCTGGCCCCATGTGGAGAGGGGGCTCTGGGCTCATGGGAGCCTTGGCCCTCTGCGATTTAGTTGTCTGCTGTTGGGGAAGGGGCTGAGACTGCCTGGGGGCTAGGCCAATCTGGGTACCTTGGCTCCAGGGGGTTCTCTGAGATCCAGGGCGTTGGTGAGGGCCACTGGTAGGGGTAGAGCTGAGATGCCAGCACAGTCAGGGATGATGTTAAGTGCAGGAGGGCAGCATGGAGGGCCATCTCCCCCATCCTGGAGCTGCGGTGGGGGCAGATCTTGGAGTCAGACTGTGCTGGGGGAAGATCCAGAGGGAGAAGGCAGTGTCTCCCCCCTCCCCCACACTGCACCACAGGCCACAAGCCACCTGCTCCTCACCAAGTCTCCCACAAGCCCCCGGATATGGGGAAAGCCAAGAAGGGTCCGTGTTTGCTGTGGGCAGGCAGGTGGATGGGTGCTCATGCCCTGACTGGCTTGTTACTTGTCCCCAAAGCCCAAGCCCCTGCCTGGCTGGGTGGAAGCCCGTTGTCCAGGGCCTGGGGAAAGGAGAGGGTGTGATGAGGGCAAGAGGGCAGGGGATGGGGCGCAAGCCATCTCTTCCCCACCTCTGTCCCTTTCTGCCCAGGGCCACTCCCAAACCTCCTACCAGTTTCGCCCTCCATAGCCCCTTGTCCAGGCCTTCCTCCTGGTCACTTGAGCAGGGGTCAGCATGTCACTGTGCCCCTCACTGCATTCCCTCTCTTTGCTCCAAGCTACCCCCACCATGGCCCTGGCATCCTCACTCTGGACCTCACTGGGTCCCTCCTCTTCTGATCCCCCAGCCCTGGGGTGCAGACCATGAGGAAGAGGGGAAGCTGCAAGGAGGCCAGTGTGCAGGGGTGAGTGGGGCACGGGGTAGGTGGTGCAGGGGCAAGGAGGCTGCAGGCTCCCCTTGGGCCTCGTGGTGGACATGCTGGCAGGAACCCAGCGGCGTTAGTCACCAGCCACACCAAACGCACTCCCTGCTTCTCTCCCGTCCTCTTCTCCTGGGCCTTGGAGAGCAGAGGGGCCCTGGTGCAGGGGACATCTGAAGGGCAGGGCCCTCCCTGGGGCAGGCAGGCAGGGGCTGGGGGGGAAGCCAGAGGCCTGGCTCTTCCCCCCACCCTGCCCCCCCATCCATCTCGTGGACTCCAGGCTGCTACGGATGAGGGTGAGAAATTCTCCACAACCCAATCCCCTTCTTGGCTGCAGGCACCCCAAAAGCCCTCCTCCCAGGAGGCCAGTCCTCTGCAGGCCTCAGGCCCCCAGTGAACCTTGATTGCCATGTCTGGGTGGAGAAGGTGGCCAGCCCTGGCACAAGTCCCCCATGAGGACCCTGCCTCCTCTGCCTCCCCAGTGCCCCATTAATGCTCCTGCCCCAAGGCAGTGTGGGTAAGACCCAGGCCCTTGGCTGGCAGGATGTCCATCAGTGGGGGAGCTGTGCCACATGTGCCTGGAAGGAGCCCAGCAGCGTGGGATGAAATGCTGCAGACAATACACTCCGCAGAAATCCAGGGGGCGGTTAACTTGATCGTGTGGGAGGAAGACTGGGGGGTGGGGGGTGGGGGGTGGGGTTAGAACGAGAGTGTCCCAGCCAGACAGTGCCGAGTTCAAGTCTCTGCACCCTTGACTCCTGGAGTGACCTTGGGCCATCGCTTGCCTCTTTGAGCCTCGGTTTCCCCATCTGCAAAAGGAGGTCACCATCGCCCCTTTGGAGGGCTGGCTTCAGGGGATGCAGTGGAAGTGCCGAGCACAGGGCCTGGCACACAGTGGGGGCCTGGGGACACAGACACAGCAGCAGGGGGACTAGGAGAGCTAAGAGTCTGGAGTGTGTAGGGACGAAAGAAGGCCCATGAGGCAGGGACGCAGGTGTGTGGGAGGCTGGGGCAGAAGGGCAAGCTGGTGTCAAGGGCCTTGAAGGTCAGGTGGAGGCACTGGGGACCTGTGGCCTTGGAGAGCCTCAGATGGACATGGCTGGGCAGAACTGGCCCGGGGCCCACCTGGCCCCCATAAGGGAGCGACATAGGTTCTCCCAGACTCCCTCTGTATACCCAACTATAGCTGGGATGTACACCCCTGATATGCACACAGCAGAGACCCCCCAGGACCCGTAGGAGTGCAACACTAGCCCCAGCAGTAGACTTGAGCACTCAAGGGTGGGAATGGGGTGGCTGCCAGCGAGAGGGGGAAAGAGACAGACAGTGACCAGGGCAGGGTCCTAGGGATGGCACTTTGCCTGCTCAGTCGGACAGTGGAGCTTGGTTGAGAGTGGACAAATGGGGGTCTTCTGGGCAGGTGATGGGGGAGCCCCCTTACTGCCCTTCTTCCCTGCAAGTACAGCAGCTGCCTCTTTGCAGACCAGAGGCTCAGGGAGGCCAGGTGTGAGGTGCAGAACCAGTGCCACGGAGAGCACAGCTCTCCAGAGGAGAGACGCTGCCCACTCCCAGTAACCTGTCCCCCACCCCACCAGACTCCAGCTCCCTAACAGAGGGCTGTGTCCCATGGGGCCTGCTGGGGTCTCAGGCCTGACACAGCTCCACAGGTTGGGGAGGGACTTGGGGAGTGTCCGGCCAAATGCAGCAAGTGGGGGACAGCGTCGTCCTGGAAACCCGGCTGCCCTGCCCACCAGGCCTTCACACCCCAAGAGGGAGCAGGACAGGCTTCCCCTGGCCTCCTGAAGTGGGGACCAGAGTGAGGCTTCCGGAGAAATGCGCCCAGGCCTTGGCGGCCAGTAGGAATTATATCCCCATTTCACAGACGAGGTGCCTGAGCCTCGTCCAAGGTCACGGGGCGGCTGCGGAGCCAGAACCCCAGCCCAGGCCTCCTGTCCCAGCACCAGCCCAGATGCCAGCGAGAAGGATGCCAGGCGTCCCTAGCTCGCCCAGTCCTCCCTCTCCTTCCGGCTCTGCCATCTGAGCTGGGCTGATTTACGGCATCCTCCTCGGAGCCAGGCCAGCGGAACACTTAATACACCTTATTTCCTTATTCAATCCCCCCAGAGCCCCACTGTACAGGTGAGCAAACACCTGCCCAAGGTAATCCAGCCAGGAGGCAGCAGAACTGGGATTCGAACCTGGTTCTGTGTGACTTAGAACCGCCTCCCTCCTTGGCCTCCATGATAGGTGAGAATCAGCTGGGGGGTGGGGCAGCGTGTGCACTGTGGAGGCATGGCTAGGTGGACACAAGGATGGGGAGGTGGATTTGCCTAGTGATCTTGGGAGGGTAGCCCTGCCGAGAAACGGCCCCTCAGGGCTGCCTTAGGGCTTGCTGGCTGCCCACACACCCCAGGTTAGCCCACCCTCCACTGCCTTCCCCTGTTGTTAGGCTGTTGTTAGATGCCGTCAAGTCGGTTCCTACTCATAGCGACCTTATGTGTAACAGAACAAAATGTTGCCCAGTCTTGCGCCATCCTCACAATCATAGTTCTGTTTGATCTCATTGTTGCAGCCACTGTGTCAGTCCATCTGGTTGAGGGTCACTCTCTTTTTCGCTGACCCTCTACTTTACCAAGCATGATGTTCTTTTCCTGGGACTGGTCCCTCCTGATAACATGTCCAAAGTACATGAGACGAAGTCTCACCATCCTCGCTTCTAAGGAGCACTCTGGCTGTACTTCTTCCAAGACAGATTTGTTTGGTCTCTGGCTGTCCATGGTACATTCGGTATTCTTCGGCTTCCCCTTGCCTGGTGCATTTCCTCAGGGCCTCTGGGAAGGGGTTCAGGGGCTCCTGTTGAAGCAGCTCTGAGCTCTGGGAGCCAAACCCAGCCCCTGTCAGGGTGGGAGGGACAGCCTGGACCCCAGTTCATGGCAGGGGAGGGGGCCAGCTCCCACTGGAGCTCCTGCCATGGGTCCACGGCTTGACCACTCCACCCTGAGATGATGGTTTGCCAGCCCCCACGCTCAGCTTGATTTCCCTCTGCCGATAGTGGTGGTTCAGTGGTAGAATTCTCACCTTTCATGTCGGAGACCCAGTTTCGATTCTGGCCAGTGCACCGCATGCGAACCACCACCTGTCAGTGGGGGCTTACGTGTTGCTGTGTTGCTGAACAGGTTTCAGCGGAGCTTCCAGACTAAGATGGACTAGGAAGAAAGGCCTGACAATCTTCTTCCAAAAATCAGCCAATGAAAACTATGTGGATCACAGTCTGATCTGCAACCGATTGCAGGAATGGCGCAGGACCGGGCAACGTTTCGTTCCATTGTGAATGGAACGCCATGAGTCGGGGCTGACTCTATGGCAGCTAACAAGTGGGTGGCCCATGGGGTGGGTGGAGATGGGGCCCTACGGGACCGGACAAGGGGCCAAGCAGCCTCCTCAGCCTCCCCTCATGCTTCTTGCCTGCTTGGGGCTGGAAAGCTGATGTCTGTCCTTCCTAGAATGGTCTGCAAACGAAGAGTAAATGGGCTCTGGGGAAAGCAGTGTGTGAACTTCTCCTCAGCTCCTTTTTCCGTGTGTTCGGATGGGCAGGCTTCCCCAAGTCAGTCATTCATTCATTTAGCCATTCATTC
This sequence comes from Dugong dugon, assembly GCA_030035585.1. NCBI lineage: Eukaryota > Metazoa > Chordata > Mammalia > Sirenia > Dugongidae > Dugong > Dugong dugon. The sequence continues at coordinate 23,195,542 of CM057476.1, read as the reverse complement.
GGCAAGTGTTTCAGCTTGAATGCTGGGCACTGTTGCAGGAAACGGGGACACAGCTGTGAACAAGCCAGACTGGCCCTGCCCTCATGGCACTTAGTTCATAACCAAGACGGTCAGTTCAAGGACAGGGAAAAGCAGGGGCCCTGGGAGCATGGAGGAGGGCCGGAGTCAGCCCAGAAGCCTCAGAGAGGTGGTACCGCCCGGGTTAAGAACCCGGATGCCATGTTTGCTGTGGCGGGGGCAGAGCACTCCAGGCAAAAGGGCAGCTTTCTCAAGGGCGTGGAGGTGGGATGGTCCTGGTGCCCACCAGCCCTGAAGGGGTCCTGAGGCTGGAGTTCGGGGCACCTAAGGTGGGCAGAGCCTTCAGCTGGGAGGAGGAGAGGCAACACCACTGGCCAGAAACCTAAGTGGGGGGCCGGGGGCGGGCCTGCTTACATGTCCAATGCCTCCATCTCTGCCCAGAGAATCCCAGTGCCTGGAATCCCCTCAGCAGCCTCTATGGCTTCCAGGCTTCTTCTCACACACCTCTGGCGACAGGGAGCTCACCACCTCCTCGGCAACCCTGGAAAGCTTCATGTGGGAATTGCCTGGAGTTCCTGGTTCTCCCAGCCCGGCTGCTCTCCTAGCCCGTGGCCACTGGCTGAGAGGCCAGATTCTCAGGTCCCACCTGGGATGAACAGGTTTAGGGTCAGAGGGCCTGGGGAGTCCAGGCCGATCAGATGTAGTGCTCTGTCTGTCTTGATTTGAATGTCAGTCTGAGATTGGGAAATGACCCCAATGTGCAGGATCCCACAAGCAGTTTCAGGGGTTCCTGGAACCCTAAGGATCCATAAGGCCAGGCCTGGGCCAGCACCACACTGACCCTGAGCTAGCCACCCACCCTCTCTAGGCCTTAGTTTCCCCATCTGCAGTGTGGGGCATTGTGCCTATTTGCACTTGCATATATACACCGGTGAGCTTGCTTCGGCTTGCTGAAATCCCATCCAGGGGAATAACTCAGGCAACGGCCAGGAGGCTGGTGAGTGAATAAGGAGACCCCCAGGGAGCTGCAGCAGAGGGGGTGGAAGAGGATTGGCATCTGGGCAGGGGAGCTTGCCAGGGTGCTGATTGGAGGCTGAGGGTGGGCACCTGGCGGGTGCCCAGTCTCCTGAGGGAGGGGATGGTGGCCCCTGGGAAGGAAATGCTCTTCAGGACCCTCCTGCTGGGCTGAGTAATAATTAAGGTTTCACAGGCAGAGAAACAGGTGGAGGTAAGAGGGGAGGTTTCCCCAACAGTTTCTGCATGTCCTTGGTAAGAAGCCCTTGTCACCCCCACATCATTAAAGCAGATGCTGTCGAGTTGACTCTGACTCATGGTGACCCCATGTGTGTCAGAGTAGAACTATGCTTCATAGGATTTTCAATGCTGATTTTTTGGAGGTAGATTGCCAGGCCTTTCTTCCACCGTGCCTCTGGGTGGACTCGAACCTCCAACCTTTTGGTTGGCAGCCAAGTGCGTTAACCATTTGCACCATCTAGGGACTCCCTCGCACCATTACTGCCCATTTTACTGTGGCTAAGACTGAGGCCAGCACAAGGTCATGCACTGAGTTACTTTCTTGATCCCGGGCTCCTGCCCAGTTCATTTTCCCCACCCCTGAGTCTCCCAGGTCCTCAGTCTCCCCCTCTGTATAATGGGGGCAGAGGGTGACTCCCCACATCTGAGCCGGCCTGGACCATGTGGGGTTCCTGCAGCCTCGCCTCGGTCTTCCCCCAGACCTTGGGCTCCAGGAGGCAGTCTTTGCCAAGCTGTCAGCCCATTAGTTAGAGCTGCTGCTGCCTCATGTGGCTGCCATTAATGAGTGTTGGTCAGTGTTAATGAGCTGAGCCCAGGGAGGAATCGCAGTACGATAGGGAGTGGCAGGGAAGTCTTCTGCAGCTCACAGAGCTCTGGCCTGGCGAGCCCAGCAGCCTCCTGCACAGAGGGACCCATGGCCCCCCGCGCCGGGGTCATCACAAGCATGTCAGAGAGGCTGTGGGTGCCTGACACTGAGGACCTGAGGGGTGTCTCCTCACTTTTGCTGCTGGGGTTGCTGCCAGGCTCAGCCTGCCCGGAGGTTCCAGAATGCGGCACCAAAGGCAGAATCTAGGCAGAGCTCTGCAGGCCCTGGAGTGGTTTCTCAGTGTCACGCTCAGTCTGCAGGTTCCAGGATCCAGGGGTTCTGGGAAGGCGGTGTCAGCACAGGGCTGAGATCCCAGGCTGCTCTGCCCCCCCACAGAGATCCGTGAGGCCTTCAAGGTGTTTGACCGAGACGGCAATGGCTTCATCTCCAAGCAGGAGCTGGGCACGGCCATGCGCTCCCTAGGCTACATGCCCAACGAGGTGGAGCTGGAGGTGATCATCCAGCGGCTGGACATGGATGGTGAGCAAGGCCAGCACACCCCTGGCCTGAGTGTTGTCACCTGGCACCTGGGCTGGGCGTGGTATCTGCGGCCTGAACCCACCTTGGGGCTCTCACTGTCCCCCCATTCTGAGCTACCCCAAAGCCCACGGTGTGTTGTGGCCAGGCTTGGGCCCATTTCTCAGCCTGGGAAACTGAGGCCAGAGAGAGCTGGCTAACCCAGCCCCACCCAGGGGCCAGAGAGTCTGCCTCTCTCATTCTCAAGTAGAAAGAAGAAAATAAATACCCTAATTCCCACTACCCAATATTAAAAATCGCTAATTAAGTTGTATCTGCCCCGGGCATTTTATGAAGGAAGAATTACTGAGAATAATCATGGTGCCATGTCCCTGCCCCTTCATCTCACCTGTGGCCTCCCCCTTCTCCTCTCCAGCCCATGGCATGTGGCAGCCCGGGTGGTTCTCACCACCTGAATGTCACTTCCTGTCTGTGTCTGGGGAGACTCTGAGGCCCCCACACCCACCGGGGACAGCAGCAGGGGGCTGGGAGCCCATGGAGGGTTCTGAGTGGAATGAGGGTCTCCCATGTGACTCCAGCCCCAGTCCTTTGGGCCCCAGGCTGCCTGCCCAGGCCCAGACACGGCCCGGCTGATTGGCCCTGTGCCTGCTCTAGGCGATGGCCAAGTGGACTTTGAGGAGTTTGTGACCCTCCTGGGACCCAAGCTCTCCACTTCAGGGATCCCAGAGAAGTTCCATGGCACTGACTTTGACACCGTCTTCTGGAAGGTACGTCTGACTGGCTGGACCCAGGGCTAGGTACACCGTGGAGGGCTACACTGGGGCCAGCAAATGGCCCGGCCCACCCTGTAAAGGGGATGACCACTCCAGGCCTGTCTATTGGACGTCTTGCCTCCCTAGGTGAGGGGTGAGGGTGCTGGTGCTGGTCAAAAACTCAGGTATGGGGTGAGTGGGTCCCAGCCCCCCAGGATCTGGGCTTGTGTAGGGTGCTGGCTGAGGACGGTGGCTGTGGCAGTGGTCAGAGCACTGTCTCCCTACCCAAGTGCGACATGCAGAAGCTGACGGTGGACGAGCTGAAGCGGCTGCTCTATGACACCTTCTGTGAGCACCTGTCCATGAAGGATATCGAGAACATCATCATGACGGAGGAGGAGAGCCACCTGGGCACGGCTGAGGAGTGCCCCGTGGATGTGGAGAGTGAGTGACGGACCCCTGGGGCCCCACGGGCGGAGGGAAACCGGGAGTTTGCAGAGGGGGTTGGGGACCGCCTTGCCTGCCCTAAGCCTCAGTGTCTCCATGCGCCCCATGGGGTGAGCCTCTCCTGGGTCTGTGCACAAGTACAGGTGGCTCTTGACTGCACTGGTTCACTGTCTCGTCTCTCCCGCTCCCCGGCGGCCATAGCCTGCTCCAACCAGCAGATCCGTCAGACGTGCGTGCGCAAGAGTCTCATCTGCGCCTTCGCCATCGCCTTCATCATCAGCGTCATGCTCATCGCAGCCAACCAGGTGCTGCGCAGCGGCATGAAATAGGCCCCTGTTGGGGTGCCCCATCGGCACATATGGTGCATGGGGCTCATTCCACACCCACCACCACCTGCAGCCCCTTCTCCCTCAGCTGGCTCCCTGGGCCACTGTCAGCGTGTACTCTCAGGGCCCAGACGTCGATGACCCCACCACCACCCCCTGCCACCCTGGGCCTTCCATGGAGCTGTGGCCTGGATGTGGAGGGCCTGGTGGTGGCTCTGAGGATCCCAGCCCCACCTGCACCTCTGCCCTTCCCATGCCCCCACCTGGCCTGTATGTAGCACTAATTCTTCCCAGTGTCCAGGCACTCCTGGGAAGTTAAGGAGGAATTCACTGCTGTGGCCCCTCAGGTGGAAGGGGGCACCCTGTGCTCAGAGAAAGCAGTTGCCTGCCCAGGGCCACACAGCCAACCTGACCCCGGTCCCTGGGGTTTCCCAGGGCTGTGGGCAGGGTGGAGGAGGTGGGGGCAGAAAGCCTCCCCTGGAGGAGGGCATGAGACTGAGGTCTCCCTGGCTCCTGCTCCTCAGCACGGCCTGAGTAGGCTCCTGGCCTTCTGCTGGGTCCCTTCCTCTGACCCTCCTAAGCTTAGACCCAAACCCAGCCTCTGCTCCTCTTTGCACCTGCAGAGGCCACAGAGTTAGCCCATTCCACAGATTAAGGAGCCTGAGGCTCAGAGGACCCTGAGATACGGCCTCAGTTCCCCCTTCAGCAGGGATTTCCAGGAAGGGCAGAAGGTCAATGGAAGATGGGGAATCCAAGGTGGCCCTGCAGCCCCCACTTCCAGCTCGAGAGCCACATCCCCTCCAACCACCCCAGCACAGAATCTAAAACCGTAGTGCAGTTAGGGATGGAAGCAGAGTTGGGGCCTGGAGGCTCCAAGAAGCCTGAGCCGCCTGTGTGACCTCTGCCAGCCAAAAAGCTCCTCCAGGGCAGAAACCTTGGAAGGACCCCTGTGCCACCCCTAGGCTGAGAGACTGCCCAGCCCAGTGCCATTAGGGTCAGGAAGCTCAGACAGGCCTCTCCCAAGTGCAGGGCCTGCACTTCTGGGTACCCCACTTCTCTAGCCCTCAAGGTGGAGACCTGGCTCATGCCCTGCCTCTAGTTGTGCCACCTCCCATGCTTGGAGCCTCTCAGCACAAGCAGAAGTGGGGACTGCCAATCTTCCAGGGCTGGAACAGCAGGCAGAGCCACTTCTCAGAGGGCCCCGGTCACAGCTACACTGCTGCACCCTGCCTGAGCATGGGAGCCTCTGCCAGCCCCCAAGGGGGAGCATTCATCTCATTCCGGCCCTGCCTACCCCCGCCTAGGGCCAGAGACTGAAGCTAAGGGCGAGGCGAGTGCAGCCAGAGCCACGGTGGTGACAGACTCTCTTTATAAACATCCAGAAGTTCGTTTTCTCACATGTCCTGGGAGGGAGGGAGAGAGGGTGTAGCTGCCTGGCTCAGTCTGGGACCAGGGCTGCAGCTGGTGGAGGGTCCTGGGTCTCAGCAAAACCAGGTGGTACTTTCAGAGGCTCTGTGGGGCCTCCCCAGTCCTGGTCTTTGTTGTGACCTATAGGAAAGCTGACTGGGTCAGGGCCAGGCAGAGCCAAGGGGCTCAGCCCCACTGGATGCTGGGCTGCAGGGGCCACCCCCCAGGTGGGGGTGCTCTCAGGGATGGGGGCAGCTCCTGGATTGGTGGCCAGCCAATGGGGTACTGGAAGATGGCGGTTCTGGCGGGTTCAGCCCTAGAGAAAAGAAGAAGAATTAGATTGGGACATAGCCTGGGCTATGTCCTCCCACCTCAGCTATGGGGAGGATCAGCACCTGCACAGCCTTTCTGGAAGGCAGAGCAACTCGTTTGAGCTAGCAACCATACCTCGAGGGACTGAGCCCAAGGAAACAGCCAGGCTGTGGGCAGAGATTTAGCAGCAAGAATAGCCACCCAAAAATGGAAATGACCTAAGTGTCCACCTGTGGGGGACTGATTACGTTATGCACGTCCACGGCAGAGAATGCTATGCAGCCTGTGTAAAAATTATGGCAAACTTATATGCACTGACAAGGGAAGATGTCATGACATACTACGTGAATAGGCAGAAAAAGCAGCTTATAAAATAATGTATATAGCATGATACTATTTTTGTTTAAAGATATATAACATATATAAATGCATAAAAAAACCTGGAAGACACAGCAAAATGTTAACAGTGGTTCTATCTGAGTGGTGCAATTACGGGTGATTTTTTACTTCTTTATATTTTTCAAAAGTTTTGCAAGCACGTCAGTCATTGAAATCAGAAAAAAATTAAGTCTAAAATTTTTTAAAAGCCTCATTTCTCATGCTACTCTCTTCCCCTGAAGGCCCTTGGCCCCAGCCATCTCCCTCAAAGCCCATCTGAAGCGCCCACCTTTGGTCAGGTACCCTCTGTGCCCAGCCTGGGGACACTCCTTCCTGGGAGCTGACCAAGCCCAGGGAGGCGCAGAGCAGGGCCCAGACCTGCCAACCTGCCCAGCATTCCCATCCTAGACAGGGCCCCCCTCGGGCGGGCTCTGTGGCTGCAGCGCCCCTCCTCTCAGGCCATGGAGCACTTTGAACCTTGTGTTCTACTCCCCTGGGAGCTTGCCTGTCTCCCCTTCTGGACTTGGGGCCCCCAGGAATAGGGGTCAGGGGGTGGGGAGTCTGTCTGTACCCTCAGGGCCCAGAGCCAGGCACAGGGAGGCTGCCCTGTGAATGTTTGCTGAATATGAACAGCAATGCTGAGGTCTCTCTCATGACCAGGCATTACTCTGGGTCAGAAACCATGGCCTAGGGGATCCTCAAAAATCTTTACACAAACCCCATTTTATATATGAGGCAACTGAGGTACAAGGAGTCAGTCATCTGTTCAGGTGCCACAGTCGGGGGATGGAGGAGGGAGGGCTGGAATGTAACGCAGACATTGCTCCAGTCGTCCCCTCCCCCATCATTCTCTCTGCTCCAGAGGCCCAGCGTATCACCCCCTCCGCCCCCAGCTCAATAACTGAGATCCTGGCAGCTCCTAGCAGGCTCAGGGCCCAGTGGCCAACCTTCTGCAGAAAGGGAAGGGCCTCCAGTAACTCTGAAGTGTGGAGAGGCCTCAGGCCTCCAAGGCGGAGGTGGGGGGACCAGGGACTTTGCCTGTCCTCAGGGCCTGGCTGCTGTACCAGGCGTGGGCTTCAGGCAGCCTTCTGTCCTCAGTGCAGCCTCTAGGGCCTCCTGGTGCCAGAGGACAGGGAAACCCCCTGCTCAGCTGTTGGCTGCCTGCTGGGAAGAGCCAAGAGCCGAAAGCAGTTCTCAGCATGATTTATGGTGCTGGGGAGATTTCCTAAACTCCCGCCAGCCAACCAGCCAGCCAGCCAGCCAGCCAGCCGCAGAAAGGTGGGAGTGGAGGAGGCTCCGCAGTTACGGTAAGGGAGTGCCCCAGCTGCCAGGCAGACCGGGCTCCCCGCAGGGTCAGGACTGATGGCAGGGCTCCCCCAGGGAGCCTAGAAAACAGGCAAGATTCCTCAACAGCTGGGTCTCAATCTATTGGATCCACGGCTCAGTCCGGTGACCCTGTGCCCTGAGGCTCCCCAACAGGAGGAGGGCATCCCCTGTGCGTGCCCACAGATGTTCGCACATGGCCCGGGACCCAACACAGGCAAACCACTTGATCCCCAAAGCACACCCTCCAGCCCCACATGGTGCTGTTGGGGACACTGAGGCATGCATGCGGCATGGCTCTGAACTAGTGGCTTCTCCTGTGGCCTCAGTTTCCCCCACGCACAAGGACAAACAAGAACGACTCTTTTGCCTTTCTCCAGCCATGTCCTAATCATAAGGAAAAAGAGTCTTCTTGCAGGCGGCTGGGCTGGAACAGCACCACTGGCCCAGAGAGGGATGCACACGGGGAGATTAAGTGGGATAAAGTCACAATCTGATGAGCCAATAATGGGAAGCAGGGACAAGCTCTGGCCCTGCCGGGGGATTAGTCTGTATGTCTGAGGCTGGCCTCTCCCTCCCGCCGCAGTCTGCTCTTGGCAGATGCCTCAGGGTCGGTCTGCTGCAGGGGACGGGCCAAAGCTGCCAGGCTGGGGCCCCACGGAGCTGCCATCCCCCGGGTTTACAAGGAGGGTTGGCCCGGCTGACCTCGAGGCTCTCCTCGGCCATGAGGGTTGCAGCCCAAAAGTCTGAGTGGCCCAGGGTGGGCCAGGTAGCCATTGTACCCTGCACAAGGAAACAGACACCCAGAGAGGAAAAGGGGCTACCTGAGGTCCCCTAGACTGGTCCCCACGAGGGGCTTGCAGCACTAACACCCAGGTGATAGACCTCCAGGTCGGGCCCCTCCTCCCCTGAGTGCTCACTCATGCAGCCCGCACGCACTGGGCACACATCCACCGGCAGAGGTTTGCCCTCCAGGAATGACAACAATGCGTGGTCAAGGGCCACCTTTATGCAGGATTGGCTGGAGTCTGGAGTAGGAGACTTGGGAAGCAGAGCAACGCAGCCGAGGGGTGCAGTGGGGGTCGTGGGTACAGAGACAGAGCCTAAAGCCTGCGGGCTGTAGGGTACGGGCGTGAGTTTTCACAAGATCAGTCTGCAGGAAGACGGCTGTGGAAGACTGAGGCAGCAATGGCTAAAGTGATAATAAATGGTCACCTCCCTTCCAACAACCCCTTTTTCTCCAGCCTGGACAGGTCTGTCTGCCCAAAGAGTAATTACTTTTAGCTCAGACCCTCAAGAGGCAGGTGGATACGCAATAGGTGCAGAGAACAAGTGGTTCTGGGAAAGCAGGTCCCTGCAAGTGGCCAGATTGGGCGTCAGAGGGCTCAGACCCCCTAGAACCTAGGGTGGTCCCCAGTTGCAAGCTCCGTTCCAGATACAGCCACCACCATCCTGGCATTCAGCTGCTGTTGCTGCAGGCCTCCAGCTGGACAGGGCCTTTGGCCAGCCCTCAATGTGGTCCGTGTGACAGAGGCGGCCTAGGGTCCAGATCTGGGGCAGGGGCTCGCTCTCAAGTGACAGCTAAGGACAGCACGTATGTGATAACTTCCTGGAGAGGCTCAGATTCCTCAGCTGCAAAATGGGGTGCTAATCCCACTAAATGCCCAGACTGCTAGGCACACCGAAGCACCAAACAACGCTAACCATCATGTGGTCCTCACCCCTCCCTGTGACTCTGAGCCAGCCATTCAGCCTCAGTTTCCCCATCTCACCCCCTGGGCCCTTCAAGTCTTACGATCACAGGCACTCTGCATCAGGGAGCGCTGGGACACACTTGTCTGTGCCAAGGTGGGGACTTTGGAGCACCCTGTCTCTACAGCCCGAGGTCCCCAGGCCTGAGTTACTCCCAGGGCAGAACCTGGGAGGTCCGAGCAGGGAGGTGAGCAAGCAGAGCAACGTGATTAGTAAGCGGCAGAGTGTAGATGGGACCCTGTGTGGGCTGGGTGCAAGGAGCAGTGCGGGGGGCAGTGGAACTGAACTGGGCTCACGATAGTAGGGAAGTTTCCTGGGGCCACCCACCCCCGGGCAGCCTCCAGCCCACTCAGCCCATGATGTATGGGTTGAAGGAGCCTGGGCATGGGCAGGGATCCATGACGAGGGCCAGTCCCAAGGGAGTACCCACATGACCAAAATCACAATGCTTCAGACAGGCCCAGCAGGAAGGTACATCCAACATTTGAGTCACGTCTGTACTGTATTTTCATAAGGAGAGAGGGACAAAAATGGGGCACAGATTTAAAATAAGGGTAAAAAACAAAATTATGTTCTATGTCCTAGTTTGGTGAGTAGTGTCTGGGGTCTTAAAAGCTTTTGAGCAGCCATGTAAGATACAACTATTGGTTTCTACTTGTCTGGAGCAAAACAGAAAGAGGAAAACCAAAGACTCAAAAAAGAAACTAGACTACAGGACAAATAGTCTATATGAACCACAGCCTCATCTACCCTGAGACCATAAGAACTAGATGGTGCTCAGGTACCACTACCGACCATTCTAATCCGGGCCACAATAGATGGACCCTGATAGAATGAGAGAAAAACGTGGAACAGAACCTCAAATTCATTTAAAAAAACACTCAGATCTATTGGACTGGTTGAGACTGGCAGCCTCCTCAGACCACTGCCCTGAGATACTCTTCAATCCTTAAACTGACACTAACCTCTGCGGTCACTTTGTAGCTAAATAACAGATTGGCTCAAAAAACAGTACCACCTGTAAGTACTGTGCTCCTAAAAAAATTTACCCATATGAGACCAAACGGTCAACAATTACTTCAGAACAAAGATGAGAATGTAAAGGGACAGGGAAACTAGATTAATGGAAATGCAAACATCAGAATGGAAATAACGAGAACATTCACACATTTTGAAGAATGTAACCAATGTCAATGAACAACTTGTGTGGAAATTGTTGAATGGGAACCTAAACTACTATGTAAACCTTATCAAAAACACAATGTTATTAAAAAATATACATTTAAAAAAAATTAAAGTTAATTAAAAAATATCTTCATTTATTTTCACTGGGCACAGAGAAGGCAAGAAGCAAACTCTTCACCTCCTGGCAGAGCCCTGAAGGAAGGCCTCACCCACAGATGGTCTGATCAGGCTCCCTCGGCCCAGGCCAAGCCGCCAGCCCATGAGGCCAAAGCACAGTAATCACAGGAGGACCCTGGAGATAATCGATGCTGATGCCCCATTTCATGACGGGGAAAGTGAGGCGGCCCAGGGTGGGGCAACTTGTACAAAGTCATATACAGCTCACAAGCACATCCTTTAAAGCCCTTGTCCTCTCCTCTCTCTCCTTCAATACCTGGTGGAACTGCCCAGGAGACCTGGCTTTGGCCTTGACTCTGATGCTGTGTGGCCTTCAGAAGTCCCTGCCTCCCCTGTGCCTTAGTCAGTGAGTGAAGTGCGGGCAGAGGCCCTCTCCTCGAAGAGGAGGGCATGGGATGGCATGCAGCACACACTGAGGGCCCCTTAGCCAGCATGCTCCCCAGCACAAGAGCTTAAGGGGCTCCTCATCCACTTCTAAGCACCTGCTTCCTCACCTGCTTCCAGTGGAACAGTGGTCTTGTTGTCACACTCTGCACAATCCCAGCTCTGCCTCTTCCTAGCTGTGTACCCTTGTGCAAGTCACACCCTACTGTGAGCCTGTCTTCCCTTATGCACAGTCAGGGTAACCATGCATACTGGCAGAGCCCAAGGAGGAAAGCGGGTAAGGGAGCAGGTATGCAGTGACTGGCACCCACAGGGGTGTCAGTAACCAAGGGCTCTGGCCCCTTCCTCCCAGAATAGAACAGTGATGTGGAGTCAAATCTGCTTTGCCATTCTAATGTGGAAATGACCAACTGAGGGATGGGCAAGGCCAGGGAAAGAGGCTGGGGGCCCAACAATTCCCAACATGGCCCTGCCCTCAGGGAACTCTGCCAGGGGAGTCATGTCTGGCCCCTGAGGCTGGGCAGTTCATGGAGTGACTCTAGGGTCTTGAGTCCAGAGGGCATAGGAGGAGGACGCTCATAGAAACCGTACCTGCTGCTTGGGGCTGAGCTCAGCCGCTTGGCTCTCTTCTCCAGCCAGTCCTCCAGACGGACCTCAGGGAGCTCCACGGCATCTACTGGCCACTCCTTGGCCCGCCTCTCCTCTGTGGTAAAAGGGAGTCAGAGGCAAGTGAGGGACACATTCATGGCAGCCTGAACCCCCCTCCCACCAAGGAGCAGGAATTGGCAAGCCTTGGGCAAGTCGTGGGGATCTCACCGCTCCCTTCCTGGGGGGACAAGCTGAGTAGGGTAAGGGCAGAGCCTCTGGCTTGTCCTCATTATACTGCTACCACCTCCCCAGGCCATCTGTGGTCAAGGGCCACCCCTCTGGCTTCAATCTGCTTCTCCATCCAATGGAGACCACAGTGGTGGCTGCCTGAGCTTTTTGGGGCTCGAAGCAGGAAGATGGATATAATAAGCCCGGCACTTGGGAGTGTCCAATTCCGGGGGTGCAGGGAAGCGGCACGGGCACAGAACCAGGCAAAGCAGGGCTTGAATCTTGGCTCAGCCACTTGCCGGGTCTCTGACCCTGAGCAGAGTAATGAGCCTCAGTTTCCCTGGCTTTTCGTCTCATAAAATGTCCTACAAAAAGTGTTGCCCACTGAATTAAAACCAAGCAACAAGTGGCTTTCATACACACTGGGCATGAGGGTGTGAGGTAGCCCAAGTCTCTGTGCAGTCTTGGGATGGGGCCTGGGGCCAGAGGAAAATAGTCGCACTTGCTTGTGGCCTAGTGCTCACTCTGTGCCAGCCCATGGGCTAAACATGCACGTGCGCCATCTTACTCCACCTTCATGAGCACCACACTGGACAGGTCAGGACACTGCCTCCAAGAGGCTAAGCCGTGTGCCAAGGTCACAGCAGGACGGCAGAGCCAGCACTGTCTTGAGCTGCCAGATGGGGGCATGCCTCTTCTCCCGGCCTCCGTAGTCCCCTCCACATCCCTGTCTCCATCAGGTATGTCTCCAGCTCCAGCCCCATGGCCTGAGCCCTTCCCACCATGGGCTAACTGTTCCCCAAGAGCCCATGGCCACAAAGAGCTGGAGATGCTGCAGCTGCCAGGACTCAAGGGCTGATCCCACGAGCACTCGCATCCACCCTAGGAAAGCTCCTGGAAACCCTGTTTGTGCCAGGGCTGCAGCCACACTGCTATCGACTCCCCAGGGCAAGGCACTTAGCCCGTAGGCCCAACAGGGGACAAGGGCAAAGGCCAGGCTGCCCCAGGACACTTGCTGGCTCCCTGAGGCCACCTGGACATAGAGAAGGGTGAAGAACGGCACAGTGGCACACCCAGTCTGCCTCTAACTTGCTGGGGGGCTCAGGCAAGGCCCTCTGCCCTGGCACTGGTCTCAGTTTCCTCATCCGATCAATGAGGAGCTGTGAGAGAAGACTGACATGAAGCCCTCTAAGTCAGAGCTTCCTTGTTCTCTAATTGAAGAAGGCAGGCATACCAGATTCTTTCTTCCATGGGAAGCTGAACTTGCTCTTCCCTCAGAATGAGTGGGCTGTGAGAATCTCAAGGGCAAGAAAGGTACTTTCTTCATCTCTGTGTCCCCAGGGCACAGTGGGGGCATCTGCCCGGTGCAGAGTAGGGGCTCTGTATATGTTGACAGACTGAAGGAGGGAGGGGCGTAGGGGGAGGGTTTGCATACGTGAAGAGCACCAGGCTTGTAGCTGCTGCACAGGACTCAGGTGGGGCCGAGGCGCAGCCTCAGGGCCCTGGGCACAAAGCCACGCAGGCATCAGGTTGAGTCCCATGGGGTCACGGATGGGAGCTCATGCCAGCCCCTGCTCCTTCTCCACTCATGCCCGGGGTGGTTTGGAGGCAGTTCCTGACACCCAGCCCACACTGGGGCTCACGGCTCCCCGATCACCCTGGGCAGCCCTTGACCTTCCCTGCATGGAGGCCACAAGAGAGGGGACGGTGGGCAGGCACAGGGCAGCTTCCCCATTTCAGATCCCACACTACCTCCCCGGCACTGCCAGCATCCCAGCCCTGCCCTAGCCGGGTCCCTGCTGAGACTCACCCTCCACCTGGAGGCTCAGCTCCTGCAGGTCTCGCCCAGACATGTGGGAAAATCTGCACTTGGAGCCGAAGTCACACTGGCCTGTGAAGGGAAGGCAGAGTTACCCACTGCTTCGGAAGGACCCCACACTGGGCTCCTGAGGAGTTTTAGGGGCAGGACTTGAGGGACTCCACCCCTGCACAAAAACTTGGAGTTTCTCTGGCCCCACAGCAGCCAGAACAACCTGCTCAAGCCCCTTCCCTGGCTTCCCGCTCCTCTGGGGGTCCAATCCCACTGCAGCCTTCTGTGAAGTCTTGTCTTTTGTCACCTCCTGCCCTGCCCCTGTTCCTCAGTGAACTACACGTGAGTCTCTGGAAGGGTCATGCTTTCCACCCTCCAAGCCCCTGCATGTGCTGTGCCTCTGCATGGCGCTCCACCACCTCCTCCCCTTGGCTTGCATGAGCAGCTGGACTGCTCACTTGAAAAGCTTTAAAGGCAGATTTGTCAGGGAAGTACCAAAGTCCAAGGCGGCTTTTTGAATCTCAACCGAGGAGACCAAAACGTGTCTCAAAATAACAGGGGACTGGTGGTGGCCTACACCAGTGTACCCTACCAGTGGCGTATTCATATCTAGGTGAAGTCTGTAGGGAAGCCTCTGATCTGCAGGCCTAGCATCCACCCTAGGGACTGCACTGTCTCCTGAGAGAAGCATGGCCTCCCCTCAATGCTAAGCTCTCTATAAACCCTGTTAATCATCATGGTTTTCCTCTTTTTCTTGGCTGCTAGGAAGCTCAGGGCTAAATTCCTAGAGAGTACCCAGGACCTCAAGGACAAACATAGAGGATAGTAATCATTCTCCTAGATTTGTCTTATTTTTCCTACCCTTATTTTCACCTGCCTTTGATTCCTCCGTTTGCTGAAGTTTTTATCTGTTTGAACTGTATGCATCTTTATTAGCTGAGTATTGATCCACCAGATCAACACCTAGCATCCTTGGTTCTAATTCTGAACATCCTCGGTTCTAATTCTGAACATCCTCAGTGGCCTCAGGCCTGCCTGTGACAATCTCGCCCTGACTGCTGGGAGGAAGTGCATAGGGAGGCCTACTCCCAGGCCAGCTTAATCAGCTAGTCTATTACACCCATCAGTGTCTCCTGGATTTACTTTTCATCTCCCAGTGGTTGCTTGTTATGGGCGAGCGGATAAAGTCACATTCCAGGTCTGAAGAGCCGGGCACCAGGCCCTGGAAAGTCCTAAGGAACCACAGCCCCTGGGAAGGCCCTGAGAGGTCAGCCAAGGGAGCCAAGATCACAAAATAGGCTTGAGGTAGTGGCTTGGGGGGCCAGCCTGGGTGATGCTGGTCACTGGGGGGACCTGAGCAGAGTAGAGCACTGTACCTATCAGTAGAAACTTCCAGCAGGGCCGCTTGTTCTGCTCGTCCACCAAGATGGTGGCTGCATCTGCAAGAGAACAGAGTGGTGGGGTTCAGACGGGCTCCACCAAGAAACACGGGAGGTCAGGATGGAAGCCACCGGCCTGGACTTTGGCTGGACACAAGTACTTCCTCTCGCTGAGATCAGCTGGGAGGAAAGGAAAGAGCTCCCATCCATAGAGAAGTGCAAGCAGTGGATGACACAAGTGGGGATGCTGAGCAGTGAACCCCAGCTTGAGGAGACCCCAAGCCCACCCACCCCATCCAGAACTAGCCAAAGGCAAGAACTAGGTTTTAGGTCAGAAGCTGTTGACCTTGGCTGTGCAATGGAATCACCTGGGGAGTTTTATAAAAATCCTGGAGCCACAAGACCTCTCTGTACTGTCTTTGCAACTTCCCATGAACTTATAATTATTTCAAAATAAAAGCTACATCACTCCACAGCCACGACTGAAACTGGCTGCTCTCCGTTTTCCCTCCAGACACTAGCTGTGGGCACTCAGAGCCAGATCACGCTGGCCGTGACAGGGCTTTGTGGCAATCATTCTGAATACCCTGATTTTTCCTACTTTTATTTTCATCATATATGTATGTTTTGTTTTATATGCTTCTTTGTAGGAAAGGTATCTATCAGTCAAAATCCACAGGTAAGACATTTAACTAAGGATGGTACCCTGACTCAGAAACCCTTAGGTCTGCCCTGGAAGAGGGGAGAAGCCAGGCCCCTGCTGGGAACTTTCTGGTCTACCACCTTTTCTAGAGGCCACTTAGGGTAGAGGAAGGATTAAAGAACGTGAGCTTGAATCCCAGCTACACATGACCACAGGCAAGCTGCTTGATGTCTCCAAGTCTGGGAAGAAAAGTACCCCCGGCAGGGCTGGTGTGAGAGTGTAATAAGATCATGGATGGGAAGCGCTTGGCAGAGTCAGGCAGTGGTTCCTAGTCCTGGCTGCCATTAGAATCACTCAGAAAGCAAAAACAATTCAATCAGTCTCTGGGATTAGGCCCAGCCTCTGCATCATGCTGCCCAAGTGGTGTGAATGTGCAGCCAGGACTAAGAACCTCTGCAGTAGGTGCTCAACAAACATAGCAATTATTTCATTTCTCTTCACAAACCCACTCTGTGGTGCTCACATCTCCATTTGGCAGAGGGGGAAACTGAAGTTTAGAAAGGGAAAATGATTTGCCTAAGGGCACACAGTTAGGTACTGGCAGCCCCAGGTTTGACCCCAGGTGTTAACTCTAAGGCCCGCTCGTTCCAGTGCAACAGGGGGTACAGCAGACACTGATGAGGACTCCTCCCTTCCCCAGGGCAGGACAGCGGTGTGTGGGAGGCAGGAGCTCCAGGGTCAGCAGTTAGTTTTCAGAGGACTCACTCCAGGGTGGCCCGGCAGAGCTGTGGGGGCAGGGGCGGGGGGAACCAGCAGGGTGGGAAGGGGTCCACCTGTCAGCACTGGGCTTGTTAGACTCAGCCCACCCAGTTGGTGCTCCCCTGCCTGCCCTTCCCGGGGCAGGGGCAGGCGGGAGGGAGGTGGGCTGATGCGGGAAATAGACATTGCTTAGGACCGACCCCCTGGGGCCAGGGCAGCTGAGGCTGGAGGGGGCCTGAGCCTGAACCCTGGATAAGGGCCCTGGCTGGCTGTCTGAGTGTGAGAGGAGAGTTCCTGGCTGCTCATCATCTGACAGGTGGTTCTCATCCTCGGCTATACATTAGAATCACCAGGTAGTTTTTTTTTTTTTTTAAAGTACACGGAGGCCCGGGCCCACTACTCCTAGGCTCTACTTTAATTCTCTGGGGGGAAATCAGAATTGTTAAAAGCTCCTCAATGACTCTTAAGTGCACCTAGGGTTGAGAATCCCTGGCCCAAGCCCTGCATAAAGCAGCCTGTGCTCCTCTGCCTAGTGTTCAAGGCTCCCTGTGATCTGACCCTGTCGGTCCTTCTCACTTCATCTCCCAAAACAGACAGTTGCCTTGGGGACCCATGTTTGTTCATTCATTTAGATGTTCCTTTAGCAAACATTTACTGAGTGCATCCTGAGTGCCAGGCATTGCGCCAGGCCGAGGGCTTAGTGGAGAATAAGTCAGATCAGGTCCTTTTCCTTCCAGTCTGATAGTCACAGTAACCCACGTGGAGATAAACAGGTAAACATCTAGCAGGTAGCAGAATGGCCTGACCTGGCCTGGGGGTCTGCTTGAATGAAGCTCTGAGGTGGCTCACCTCAACTGGCTTGGGGAGGGGGGTGAGCAGCAGGACAGGAACGCTTGCAGAGGGAACAGTACATGCAAACAGTTCATGCAGTGGCCAGTGGGGCTGGAGCTCAGAGGGAGAGGCCACCAGGGTATGGGGGCCCCAGCTGGACAGGGGCTCTCCCCAGAACACCCTATTGTAACTGGGCACAAGGCCTGTCTTCCCATGCCTGGGACAGTGGGCCTGTTTTACTCATCTTTGTGCTGTCAGAGCCTATCTGCTGTCAGGTCACATTAAGTGCTCACCAACTACTGGCTGAATGAGTGAGTCTACTAGGTAAAGGGCTTGAGGCCCATCCTTTTGTGGCCCAGTAGACATCATTAGTGCTCACTAAACACTTATGAGCCATAAAGTCATTGTGAGATTACTGAGCCCTTGTCAGAGCACTGGGAGGTGGGTTCTGTCATTATGGCTGTTTTACACATGACAAAATTAGGGTCACACTGTGAGTGACTGACAGAGCCAGGACTGATATGCTGGCTCTGGAGCTCAGGCTTGCTCTGAGCATGGTGATGGAATGTCAGCCCCTGCTGAAGGCTAAAGGATTGGTCCAGGGCCATGAGGCTAGGGGCAGAGGGGTTCAAGTCTAGTCCCAGCCCAGCTGGGATAACTACTAAGGTGCCTCCTCAAAGTCTGTGCATTGCTCAGGGTAAGCTGGGATTTGGAAGCCTCTTGAGGAGGTGGAAAGAGGCACCAGCGGCTGGGGCCCAGGGCAAGGCAATCCACTGCTCTGGATCTCAAACTAACCTCTTGTACTTGGGGACACCCCGACACCAGCCCAGCCTCCCTGCAGAGCTGTTCTAAGTACTGAGTGTGGAGCTGATGCAGATGTGGGAGGACCCTGGGAATCTGGGAGCCCTGAAAAGGGGCAGATGGCTCACACTGTCATCTTTTCTACAAGTAACAAGGGCCCTTCTGGGCTGAGATGGGGACTAGGAGCAAACAACAAGGGGACCATTGAGGCCCAGCTCCATGCCAGATCACAGTTCAGACGGACTTGGGGAACAGGGAGCCTTTCCCTGACACCAGCATCAGAGACCTCCAGGCACCTAGAAGACCTCCCACCAATGAATTCCCCCTTTGCCTCTACTCCCAGCCCCTTACGACCACAGCTACGCCTGGTCTGCTGAGTGACCAGGCCACCCTCCCTCATCTGAGCGTGAGCCTCACATCCTCATCTGAAATGGGGAGGGCCTGGGAGAGCTTTTCAAATGCTATGCCTAGGCCCCACCCCAAACCTGCCTCTGGGGATGGGACCAGTGTTTTTCATTTCAAGGTCTGGGCTGGGACTCCACTTGACACCTCTCTGCCCCCAGCCTATCCTGCATCCAGGGTTGAGAACCACTGCCTTAGAGTTCTTGAGATAAGCAAAAGACAAATGACAAACCATGGAAGCCTGGCCTGCAGCAGGTGCTCACGCCCTTCTCATGAATCCTGAGTCTCACCTCAAGAACTCTCCCTTCTCCCACATCTTGGCTGCTGGGATTCAGTTCCTTCCTTCTGGGCTCAGGGCCCAAGTCTCACTGCATTGTCCCAGAATTCTGCTCCCCAGCTCAGGGGTGTCAGCCCCACCCAGCTCACTCCAGGGATCCTGCCTGATCCCTGCCCCACTGCCAAGCTCCCTCTCTGCTCCGTCTGGCTCTGGGCCTCCAGCTTTTGCCAGCTCCCTCACTCTTCCCCAGTGTACACGTCTAGTAATAACTGCAGTGCAACTGCAGCAGCAGTGACTGTCTCACAAGCACCTCCGGGTGCCAGGTCCTATGCTCGGGGCTTACACCCCTGAGCACATTCACCCTGATTGCATCTGCTCTGAGAAGCCTTTCCCGGAAGAGTCTCCCTCTGGCAGCTCTGTTATTCATCCATCTGTCCAGCCATCATTCAACAACCATTCCTGCACGCCCACTGCTCACCATGCAGCAGTCAGTCATCGCTTTCAAATGTAGCTCTGGCCATGTCAGCCCCTGCGTCAAGCCCTTCAAGGGCTGCCCTCTGCCCTCAGGACAACCTGATGCCCTTATTTCTGACTCCATGGGCCTGTATGATCTGGCCTCTGCCCCATCAGCCCTTAATACTCTTTCCCTCACCCACCACATCCAGTTACACCCTCTCCTTTCCGCCCAGAAAACACTGGGTGTTTTCCTCATGGCTGCCTCCTTCTTTGTCTGCCCCCTACCCAGAACATTCTCCTCCCAGTGCTTGGTGTGGCTGGCTTTTCCCTTCTTTCAGATGGTTCAAACATCACTTCCTCAGAAAGGCCATCCTCCTGCCCCCTGTATGCCCACAGCCTGGCGTGGCACCTTGTTGATCAAGACTGCTGGGGGACAGGTGCACACCCCACCTGCCCACTCTGAGGGCCCATCTGCCTCAGGGGCAGCAGCTCCAAACCTCCCACTGTTTAGCTCCTCAAAAGGCCCAGACCAGGATTCTTATGGACCCATGGCACTACCTTGGCTGATGGTAAGAAAGGTCAGGGAGCAGGACCCCATCCACCTGGCTTCCGAGCCAGCAGGCACCCACCTCGAAACATGTCGTACCAGACCTTCTTGGCCTTGAGGTGCTGCAGCCCATTCAGGTGCTTCTTGCGGTTGTGGAGGCTGTCCTGGAAGGAGCGGTCGCAGTAGTCACAGAAGTATCGCTTCCCCATGGCCACCTACACAAGGTGCTGCCGCTGCCTGGGAAGCCACAAAGCGCTCATCAGACCCTTGGAGAAAACACCATAAACCACAGCCCACTGTCTGCTGGCCTTGACTGAGCACTCACGGTGGGCCGGCCTGGGTCACAGCTTTCCTTATAGGCACTTGCTCATTTAAACCTGACAACAGCCCATGAGAAGCTACATGGTCCTACAATTACAGTCTACAAAGCCTCCTTCCAGAGGGATCTTTTAACAATACTAATGTCCAGCCTCCACCCCAGGCCAATTAAAGCAGAACCTCAGTGGGTAAGGTCTGGGCATCTGTACTTTTTAAAGCTCCCCAGGTAATTCTAGTTCTTATATGCAGCCAGGGTGAGAACTACTGCCTCATACCATCTGATCAACCTCCCCCACCACACACACCACCCCGCTAGCTTCCCCTCTCCCATGTTCTCTCCATGCCAGCCCTGCCAGCCTCCTTGCTGCTCCTCCCAAACACCAGGCATACTACCAACGCAGGGCATTTGCACCTGCTGTTCCCTCTGCCTGGGATACTCTTTCCCCAGATGTCTGCCATGCTTGCTCTCACTCCTCAACTTTTCTCAACTCCTCCAATCTTTGTTCACATACCACCTTCTCAATAAGCTACTGTGACCGCTTTACTTTAAACTCCAACCTGCCCCCCAGCTTTCTCCACGCCCCTTACCCTGTTTTATTTTTTCTCACAGCACTTATCACCTTTGAAGTAATAAGTAATTTACTTATGTTTATTGTCTCTTTCCCCCAACAAGAATATAAATCCATGAGGGCAGGAATATTTTTGTTTTGTTTGTTGCAGAAGTCCCAGCACCCAAAATGATACATGGCATAGAGCAGACAATCAGATATTTGTTGAATACATGAGTTAATCCCCATTTTCCATATGAGACATCCGAGATTCAGAGAGAGAAAGTGATCTGCCTGAGGTCACACAGATGGAAAGTCAAAACGCAAACCCAGGTCCCCTAAAATTGTTGCTTCCATGACATCACGCTGTCAGGGGGTCCTCTTTTTCACAGCCTAGAGAAGCTGAAGAAGGTTCAGGCAGCAAATCCAAAGAGCTTCCTGAGGAGTTCAGCTAAATGCTCAGATGACAGGTCTCCAGCCAATCCCAGCAGGAAACGAGAATGTTGCAGGGTCTCAAAACCCCTTAGCGATGGGGACCACACCTGATCCAGGAGCTCTGCAGCCCAAGGTGGGTGGCAATTCTATGACTCTCATGGAAAACTCTCAGGTCCCAGTTTGGTGCCACAAGACCAGAGGAGGAGTGGACCCACTCAGGGCCATCAAGTGGGATCTGCAGAGGTAGAACCTCTCGCCCTGGAGCTAGAAGTGAGGTGAGGTCCATGGTCTGAGCCTTCATTTCACAGAACAGGTACCTGAGGCCCAGGGAATAAATGACAGTGACTTCCCAAGGTCACGAGGAAGCAGCCCCAGCTAGTAGCCAAAGTCCCAGACTCCCCAATCCCCGTTGCCATCGAGTCAATTCTGACTCATAGCGACACTATAGGACAGAGTAAAACTGCCCCATAGGGTTTCTAAGGAATGGCTGGTGGATTTGAACTGCCAACCTTTTGGTTAGCAGCCAAGCTCTTAACCACTGCACTACTAGGGTTGCCCCCAGACTCTTAGGGCCCAGTAAATAAGGTGAAGCTGGAACCCGATCAACAGGGAGGACTGAGGGGAATGCATCTTGAGGGGAAGAGACCGGGGAGAGACGCAGAGAGAAATCAGCCTCCTGGACAGTCCAGGCATCCAAGAGATTTGATGGAGAAAGCCGTTCCTGCGGCAGACAGAGACAGCCAGCCATTAACTCAAGGGCTGTAATGGGATCAGGAATAGACAGTCATTCAAAATGAAAACGTATAAAACCTCTCTTCTCCCATTACTGCTGAGAAACCATGTCCCAGACACACGGACTTGATATATTAAATTTGGCAGCTCTAATACACCCTGTCTTGCCAATAAACTTATAGAAATTCAATTGAAATTGTAAGAGATGAACATTTAACAGCCAAGTGCTTAACCAAGCCATTCCCAAAGCTTGATGTTTTGAGGAGCTGCTGGCTCTGGAGAGTAATGGGGCAGGAAGGGGCAGGGAGGGGTGTCCCTTCAGGAGACCAAGATGGAACAGTGGCTCTGCAGCAGATTTAGCTAGACAAAACCACACTGGACATTGAGAAGCTGGCTGTGTGATCTTGGGCAAGTAATTTCTCCTCTGTAGGCCTCCACTTTTGCTGTAGGAAAATGAGATGGTGGGTCTGATTGGCTGATTGCTTAGGGAGTGATAAAGAGAAGTTAGCTCATTCGAATGGATTATTAATAAGAGAGTAATAGCAGTCAAAATAACAATAATAATGTCCAGCATTGAGCAAGTACTCAATATTACCTATTACTAAACCAAAACCAAACCAAAGCTGCTGCCATCGAGTCAATTCTGACTCATAACAACTCTATAAGGCACAGTAGAACTACCCCATAGCGTTCTCAAGGAGTGGCTAGTGAATTCAAACTGCTGACCTTTTGGTTAGCAGCCAAGCTCTGAACCACTGCGCCACCAGGGCTCCTACCTATTAGTAGGGCTAATAATTTATTGAGCACCTACTATGTGCCAGGCTCTAGGCTCAAAGCTTTAAATGCATCATCTCATTTAACCTTCAGGACAACCTGTGAGGTAGGGACTGTTATACCTTTTCAGATGAGGGAACTGAGGATCTGAGAAGTGAAGTGACTGACCCAAGGCCACCCCAGTAGAAAGGAGCTGAGCTGGGCTTAGAATCCTGGCAGTGTGACTCTAGAGCCCACGCTCCTAATCACTTAGGAAAAGTCTCCTCTCAACAAACCATACTGACCACAGCTTTCCTTTGTTAATCTCTGACTGTATCCTGGGACCATGCTGGCCACTTTAAACCCCAAGAGATATGTATTATACTCTCCATTTTACAAATGAGGAAACTGATGCTCAGAGAGGTCACCCCTCTAGAAAGGGCAGAGCAGCCTGGGGCTCAGGTCTGCTGGGAAAGCCTGTGTTCACTCCACTGTGTCAACTGTCCCAAATACCAATCCACCAGGAAATCAAGACCATGCAGCCCTCCCCTCTCTTCTTCCCGCCCGCCCAGCAACACTGACCCAAATGATGACCAGGCAGCAGCTCTGCCTGCCCATGCATCCTTTGCCCACCCTGGCCACTCTCTTCTGTGGTACCCGGCTCAGGCCTGGCACACGGGACATTCTCAGCAGTTGAGGACAGGTCAAGGGGACCCTGTGTTCTAGTCCCAGCTCTGCCAGGACCACAGGAAGGCTCTGGCTTGGTGCCTTGCCCTCTCTGGGCCTCAGTTTCCCCATGTGTAAAGCAGCAAGAAGGTAGCTGGATCAGGTGACCTCTAAGGGTCTCTCCAGATCTAATATTTGATGATCAGATGAGGAGATGCCCACGACTGTGCCCTCCACCAAGCACATCCAGCACTCAAGCTAGGGAGAATGCCAGCAGCATTGTCCCTCCAGACCTGGAGCCCACGGAGCATGACCAGGACCCTTCACTGACCATCTCACCCTGCAGAGCAGGTCATACCACCCCCATCGCAGAGGAGGACACTCGGCCCAGGGAGAGACTGAGCATAGGGCCTGCCATCACGTCATTCCCGTGCACAGGGAGCCATGTGGGGAAAGAGCTGACAGCTGGGCTCTGAAGTCAGACAGTCTGGGTTAAATCCAGATGCCACCACTTTCTACCTCTGTGACCTTGGGCAATTCTTTAACTTCAGCCTCAGTTTCCTCCAATGAAAACCGGGGTAATAACAGCATCCACATCATGGAGTTGCTATGACAGGCACTTAGCACAGAGGTCAAGAGGCCCCCAGTCAACACTGGCTGCCATCACCATCACTATTAGTGGCCTCCAAACGCCCATGTCTCCAAAAGCAGAGGCTCACGACAAGGAATAAAATGTCAGTATCAAAGTGACCTTTGGGGTCTGGTGGTCAGTGTTACAGATGAGGAAAGTGAGTCCAGGAGAGGGAAGTGAGTTGCTCAAAGAACACTGCACAAGAGGCAGAGGTGGGACTGGACCCTCAGCCCCCACCAGCAGCCCCAGCTCCTGCTCTACCATGACAGCTCTGCTAAGCCCCTGCCACCCAGGAAGGATGTCAGGGGAGCAAACTGGCTGCCGTGGGGCCAGTGCTTCCTGCCTACCTCCCAGGCCCATCCTCATGGAAGCATAGGCCTGCTCCTGGGCAAAAACACTGGCCTTCAGCAAGGTGATCTTGGCCAAGCACTGCCTGGGCATGTACTTCTAGGGCTCTTAACCCAACCCTCCTACTCTAAGGCCTTTGTGCACCTTCCAGACACACAAAGGGGCCAGCGGCACATGGGCTGGATTTCAGCTCTGACTCATCCCCTCAGCCAGGTGTCCTTGTACAAGGCACAACCTGCACCACTGCACTTGGCAGCCTTGAGGTGAGGGTCAGGTAAGGGGGAAGCAGGGGACAGCTGGAGTGTCTCTAGACAGCACCCAGACACCAGCATGGGGTGCTGACTAAGCTGGCCCTCTCTGCCCGTGATTCATCATCCTGAGGCTGGCTCACTACACAGCCATGTGAGCGAGGCCTTGTGCAGAACACATAACAATCTGGCCCCACTCCCTTGCCGGGAACACAGGTGGTGCCACCCACCGCTCCCAGGGACCACGGTTACAACAGCATCTGCTGGCTCCCTGGAGCTTCACCAGGTGACAGGGCTGGCTCCTTGTGGCCAAGGTGCAGTAGGCAAGGTCAGTGGGGCAACCTTCTTGGGACGCACAGGTTGGGATTCAAATCGTAGCTCTGCCATCTATAATCTGGATGATCTCAGGAAAATGATCATCCCCGAGTCTGTTCTTTGCTATAGAACAGGGCTCCCACCACTGCTTAGGACCTACTAAGGTGGCATAAGTAAGGTGCCTAGCATACAGCTGGTGCTCAAAGAATGGAGGCTGTTTCTGTTACTATTATTATCCAGGCAACTCCCTCCTGACACCCAATTTAAAATTGCAGCTGCAGGCACTCCTGGCCCCTTACAACCAGCTAAGTCTTCCACAGCACAAGTCGCCTTCTCACATGCTGACCTATTGTCACGCCCGTCATCTGCCTCCCCATCAGAATGGAAGCTCCACGTGGACAGAGCACTCTGTCTGCTTGTCCGACTACTGTAGGACCAGGACCTGGCACACACTAGTGCCAAATAAGTGCTTGTGGAATGAGAGAGTGAGTGAACTGCAGAGTCAGAAGCCCCCTCCCTGGCTCACCGACAGCATCATTCATGCCCCCTGCTCCTCAGCTGCAATCTGGGGATGAGGAATGGTGATAGAAAAGAGAAACGGAAAGCCCCCAAGGCAGCTGTCTCACCGCCAGCCCCCACCGGGACTTCTGTCTCAGCAGCACCCTGGGCCTGGCCAGCTGGGCGGTCACCATTTAATGCTGTTCTACAGGCTTAAGCCACACCGGGCCATCCCGTGGAACCTGACTTCAGTCCTTTGGGCTTAAAGAAAAGATCACGAACTAGCTGGGACACTGGGATGGAAGAGGAAAGAAAAGGGAATGGTGGAATGGGGAGACATAGCTTCAGAGTTGATTCCTGCATGCTAGACACTTGGTTTTCATGATCTTATTTAATCCTCAGAGATCCTCTGAGGGAGAGGGGAAGGCGTCCCATTTCGCAGATGAGGAAATAGACTCAGAAATACTCCTAATTTGCTCAAAGCCACAGCTAGGAGGGGCAACGATAAGGATAACGCCTCGCCCTGAGGGCGGAAGGCTCCCTCCCACACACCCTCAGACTGGTGGGGTGGAGGACCAAAGTTCTGAGCAGCAAGGCCCCCAGCCAAGGCACGACACAGCCAGGATTCGAGCTCGGGTGTGGCTGACCCCAGGCCCCATTCTCTCCCCACCTACCAGCCCACTGAGAGGCTGTTGTGGGGCAGACATTCGTGCTTCATCAATATTCTCGGTTCCTCACATTGTGTGCCTTGGGTCCTGAGTTAGCTTTGGCACAGGGCCAAAATAAGCCAACAGCTCGGCCCTGGCCAGGAGCTGGGATGCGCACTGTAATTATCCTGGACTTTGCTCACCACATGCTGTCCTCAGGCTCACCTGTCATTTCTTCTAATTATGGCACCACCAGACCCCAGGAAAACAGTAAACTGCATCCAGAGGATGGCTTTACAGCGCCTACCAGGAGCATGGCAATGTCCTGGCATCACACATGCCTGCCGTCTGGAGGCAATGGCATCAGAATGGCCCCAGAGGGGTGGCCACAGACTGCCCTGCTTAGGACTCTGCTTCCACAGAAGTACCACACAGACCCAAACATCTTCCCTGCCAGTATGTTAGGGTGTCCCTCAAACACAGCTTCTCATCCTGACCTTGTTCATAGGTTTGCCTTCCACCACCTCTTGGGGCAAGGTGCATCATCTTGCTCCTGGCAGTCTAGGGCAGTGGGAGCCCCACCCATGGCAATTTCTAACTCAGCAGGTCTGAGAGGGGCCAGGATCTACGGAGGTTCTGATGCAGAGTCCACAGACAGCACTCAGAGAAACACTCCTGAAGGAGTAGATGAGACTGAAGAACAGAGAGGGCAAGAGTTTGATCAAGTCACACAGACCATTCAAGCCAATCTTCTGAAGTTGTTTTTCCTTAAATACGACTATCCTAATCATTCAACCTGGGTCAGAGTCCCATCCTTGCTACTTTCAGACTGTGTAACCCTCAGTGAGATGGAATGACACAATAGCCACACCGATGGACAAAACATACCAATGACTGTGAAGATGGTGCAGGACTGGGAAATGTTTCATTCTGTTGTACATAAGGTTGCCACGAGATGGATCTGACTCAACAGCAACTAACAAGAAAACAATCCTTTCGGCAAACTACTTATCCTCTGTGCCTCATCTGTAAAACAGGGATAGTAATACTATTTCATCAGTTACTTTGAGGATTAAATCGTGCATGTTAGGTGCTTAGCACAGTGTCTGGCACACAGACACTGCTCAGTATGCGTCTGTGGGTGTGGTAACAGTCTCTGAAATGGCCCCCAATGATCTCCACCTCCTGGTATTCACACCCTTGTGCAGTCCTCTCCCATGATGTACCAAGGTTTATCTGTGTTTTCAAGAGAATACAGCAGGGGTGATGGTATATCACTTTCAAGATTAGGTTATAAAAGATACTGTGGCTTTCATTTTAGTCTCTCTCTTTCTCTAATCACTCACTCTCTGGGAAGCTGGCAGCTATATTGTGAGTAGCTGTATGGTGAGGCCCATGTGACAAGGAACTGAGATTTCTGGCCAACACCCACATGAGGAAGCCTGGAAGCCGATCTTCCAGTCCCAGTTAAGCCTTCAGATGAGACTGCAGCCCTGGCTGTCAGCTTGACTGCAACCTCATGAGTGACCCTGAGCCAGAACCACTCAGCTAAGCCACTCTCAAATTCCTGACACTCAGGAACTGTGAGATAATAAATGTTTGTTGTTAAGTTTTGGGGTAATCTGTTATGCAGCAATAGATAACTAATACAGTGGAATAAATGAATGAAAAAACTAAATCACTTTACAATCTTTGATGGCCAGAGGTACAAAGTATCCCTTATTCCAAAACACTCCTGAGCCAACTCCACGGGGGCCCCTCCTTCCATTCATATGTGCACGACCCTAAGGCTCCACGGTTCTCTTTTCATTCATCCCTTCATCAGGCAAGCATTAGCCACACACTCTCTGCTAGACTGGAGTCCACATCTCATGGCATACAGTCCCTGCTCTCACAAGCAGGGACACTGAGTATACGCTGTGTGACCAACGATATGCCCCCCAGTAACAGTACCGGGTAACGAACTCTGCAGCAGAATGACGCACAGAGTGTTGGGGGCACCGAGCAGGAGTACCTGCACCCAACAGGGAATTCTTCCAAGGAAATGATCAGAGATGACCACACAGATCTGGGTACCAAGATAGTCATGGCAATGTAGCTTATCCGAATGTTCAACAGTATGAACAAAACCAGTTGCCATTAAGCTGATTCCAACTCATGGTGACCCCATGTGTGTCAGTAGAACTGTGCTCCATAGGGTTTTCAATGGTTGTGATCTTTTGGAAGTAGATCACGAGGCCTTTCTTCCAAGGCACCTCTGGGTGGACTCGGACTTCTAACCTTTTGGTTAGCAGCCAGGCACATTAACCATTTGCACCCAGGGACTCCCAACAAGAACAGCTGACAGTTTACCATTGCTTACTACATGCCAGGATGCTGCTCAGTGCCCTGTGTGGGTGGCAGTGAGGATCAGTGACATGATGCACATAGCCTGTGAGGTTGGTTCTACTGTTATCCTCATCTTACCCAGGAAAACACTGAGGGCAGAGAGAGCCCACAGTTGGCAAAGGAGCAACAGGACTCACACCCTACACGAGCCACATCTGTTCGATGGAGTACCACACACCATTAAAAGTCAAGTCCAAGGAAACATTCCCTCATGTAGACAAATGTTCATTCTCGTATCATAACAATATGGACAGTATGATATCACTTTTTTTAAGAAGAAAGAAACTCCTCTCCTTTCTGTGAACACATACATGGAAAAAAACTAGAACAGACAAAAAACATTTACTGTGGTTATGTCTGGATAATGGGATTATCTGTGATATTTTTTCCATTGTGTTTTTCTATTTGACATTTAGCATGCATTGTTCCAAAAACATCTAAAAAAAACTCCCTTCAAAAAAGTGGAAAATTTGTCCTTTTTCTCCCTTAAGAGGTTGCCATGGATGGTTTCGGTGACCTGTTTCATGTGCATGAACAAGGCAGCGGTGGTGGCTGAAAGGGACAGAGGAAGACATTTCTCTTAGCGCCTGGCTGAAGGCTGACAGGGGGACCCTAGTTTCAACCAAATCTAGTTTGCCTAGCATACCCCAAAACCTGGTGAAGGTCAGCTGCACCCAAGTCTGGGCTCCAGGGAGCTGCAGGCTGGAGACACAGTTTCTCATCAGATGGTTACAGGTCCCAGGGGCCCAGAGTTTCCAAACAAGAAAGGTAAAAATAGTCTGAAGGAGGCTCCTGAACCAAATACCGAGACTCAGAACCACCACCGCCTCTTTCTTCTCCCACCCCCAGTCTGGGCTTCAAATATCATCTGTCCCTTGCCATTACCATTGTCATTGCTGCCCAAGTCCAATCCTTATATTTGGACACAGCCTCCTCGGTCCACCTCACCTGGGCAGCATCAGATCAATCCTTCTAAAAGAACTGCTGCTGAAAACCTTCCATAGCTCCCACTGGGGAACTTGCTAAAAATGAAGCCTCCTGGGTCAGATCCCCAGCAATTCTGACTCAATAGATCTGGAACAAGGACCAGAAATCTGCATTTTTAACCACTGATCCTAGTATTGCTGTTCCTAGCTGCTGTCAAGTCAGCTACTGATTCTTGGCAACCCTACGCACAATGGAACCAAATGCTGCCCAGTCCTGCACCATCCCCGTGATCGGTTGCAGATTGGACCGTAGTGATCCACAGGGTTTTCATCGGCTGATTTTTGGAAGTAGATCGCCAGGCCTTTCTTCCCAGTCTGTCTTAGTCTGTCAGCCCTGCTAAAACCTGCTCAGCATCACAGTGACACACAAGCTACCATCGACAAAACGGGTGGTGGCTGAACATGAGGTTCACTGGCCAGGAATCAAACCTGGGTCTCCTGCATGGAAGGTGAGAATTCTAACTCCGAACCACCAACAACCTCAATCCTAGTGTAGGGAGCCCCAAAGAAACAAATGCCTGGAGTATTCAGCATCCCCCTGCTCAATGACCTCTTCATTCCCTGCATCCTAAAGGCAGCCTCTGCTAGAAACAGTCACTCCAGGTGGACATGTTGGTGGTGGTGCTGTCGAGTCGTTCCAACTCATGGTGAACCTATGTAAAAAAGAATAAAATGTTGCCCAGTCCTGCGCCATCCTCACAATCATTGTTATGCTTAAGCCCACCACTGTAGCCACTGTGTCAAACCATCTGGTTGAGAGTCTTTCTCTTTTTTGCCGACCCTCTACTTTATCAAGCATGATGTCCTTCTCCAGTGACTGGTCCCTCTTGACAACACGTCCAAAGTATGTGAGACAAAGTCTTGTCATCCTCGCTTCTAAGGAGCATTCTGGCTGTGCTTTTCCAAGACAGATTTGTTTGTTCTTCTGGCAGTTCATGGTATATTCAATATTCTTCGCCATCACCATAATTCAAAGGCATAGACTCTTCTTGGGTCTTCCTTATTCACTGTCCAGCTTTCACATGCAAATGAGGTGTTTGAAAATACTATGGCTTGGGTCAGACGCACCTTAGTCCTCAAAGTGACATCTTTGCTTCTTAACACTTTAAAGAGGTCTTTTGCAGTAGATGTGCCCAATGTAATATGTCATTTGATTTCTTGACTGCAGCTTCCATGGGTGTTGACTGTGGATTCAAGTAGAATGAAATCCTTGACAACTTCAATATTTTCTCCATTTATCATGATGTTGCTTATTAGTCCAGTTGTGAGGATTTTTTTTTTTTTTATGTTGAGGCGTAATCCACATTGAAGCCTGTAGTCTTTGATTGTACTCTTCACTTTCAGCAAGCAAGTTGTGCCATTTGCATATCGCAGGTTGTTAATGAGAATTCCTCCAATCCTGATGCCATGTTCTTCACATAGCCCAATTTTTCAGATTATTTGCTCAGCATACAGATTGAATACGTATGGTGAAAGGATACAACCCAGACACACACCTTTTCTGAATATAAACCATGCAGTATCCCCTTGTTCTGTTCGAACAACTGTACAGGTTCCACATGAACACAATTTAGTGTTCTAGAATTCCCACTCTTCACAATGTTATCCATAACTTGTTATGATCCTCACAGTTGAATGTCTTTACATAGTCAATAAAACACAGGTAAACACCTTTCTGGTATTCTCTGCTTTCAGCCAAGATCTATCTGACATCAGCAGTGATATCTGGAGTGACATAGGCCTCTGGATTCTTGCCCCAGTCAGAAATCAATGTGATTATGAATAACCTCAGCTCACTGTGATGGTAACCCCAATTTGCTTGGAATGCTAAGCATAATTTATTTGAGTGGATGAAACTATTTTCTTACTGTGTAAGTGTCCTGTAATATTCCTGGAAAGCTTAGAATTGAAAATACAGGCAGTAGAGTAAATCAAACTCTCTGTATTAATGTTCTTGCCCTAAGATTAGTAATAATCAGGATTTTATATTAAAAAGTATCTGTAATATTTCAAAGAATTTGGCATTTTGAGTATCTGACAGATGAGCATTGTGATTCCAATTTAAAATACAAAGGTTAAAATGCATAGTTAGGTAATTGGTAAAATAGGTCAGTAATTGATATTAGACTTGTGATTTTCAAAGGTCAACAGTGGTTAGAAACAATGGCTGCAAACAGAATCATCTAAAACCAAACCCGTTGCTGTCAAGTCAATTCTGACTCACAGCAACCCTACAGGACAGACTAGAACTGCTCCATAGGGTTTCAAAGGAGTGGCTGGTGGATTCGAACTGCCAGCCTTTTGGTTAGCAGCCAAGCTCTTAACCACTATGCCACCAGGGTTCTAGGATACTGTAAAAACTACTGAAGGGGTGCGGCCATATTCTAATTCAATATCAAGAGGTGGAATTTGTAATTTGTTTTTTGTTTTTTTTTTGCTCCCCAGAGTGAGAACCACTGACATAAGAGAATTTGACTAGGTCTGTGGAAAGTATTGGACTGTTTGCAAGAACATGAAATTCATTATGCTTATAAGTTTAATTTATTAGATTTTCTAAAACTGTTTAAGTATTCTGGGGAAATTATGCTTGTTAGGTTATGCACCTGAAGTACTTAAAAAGGAAATCAAATACGTTAAATTTATAAATGCAGTTAAAATGTTTAAGGGAATTTAATTAAGCTGTAAATAGAGTTGACTGTTTAAAGGAATTTTGTTTAACTTGAGTCAAACATTAATCAAATAAAAAGTTAAGGTCATTTTTCTCTATTTCTCTATTTTGCTAGATTTATTTATAGAATAATAATTTCTAAGTTGAAATTGAAGGCTTAAAGGCAGTTGGGTTAAAATTGTTACTCCAAAATGAGAATTTAAAATGTAAAAAATAAAACACCTTAACTCCCAGTGATCTCCTGTACCCATCCCACAGAAAAATGATTCCTCTCTCTCTGAAATTCCCATCAGCCATATTTGTTGCTGATGATTAGCAAGACATGAGTATTCTTTCCCTGTAGCCTCACAACTTCATGACCCAAGGGACTACCAGTATGCTCTGCAAATAGTAAATAACCAGAATAAGGGTAACTCTTCACGAGTGTAGAGTATTTCACGTTTTTCCTTCCAGTCTCCTAACTGAGCATTACTGTTGCTTTTTGCAGACGGAAAAATATGGCCCAGAAAGTAAGTACCTCATCAAGGTCACACAGAAGTAGAGGCAGATCCAGGCCTGGAGTCCAGCCCCAGGTTTTGAATACCACCCCTATCCTGATTACTTCTATCCCTGGTTCGGACCTTCCCCTGAACCCCAGATCCATATCCCATTTGCTTCCTGACATCTCCACTTGGATGTCTGACTAGCTGTTCAAACTTATCAGGGCCAAACAGAATTTACAATCATCCCTGATCTTGTTAGTGGCACCTCCATCCATCCAGTTGCTGAGGTCAAACTTAGGTGTCATCCTTGATTCCATTTTCCCTGCACAACCTACACATACCTGCCAGCTTGTTCTGTCTTACCTCTCAAAATGCATCCCAAATGTGACCACCACTCTAATCTACATCCTAATGTAAATTACCATCTTTCCTCTACTGAACCACCAAAATACCTTCCCCTCTTCAGTTCACTCTCCAGAGGCGCCAGAATGATGGTGTTAAAATCTAAATGAGATAATTTCACATTCCTGCTTAAAACTCTTCTACATTGGCTTCCCAGTGCAACTGGAAGAAAACAGAGGCTCCTTACTACGGACTGCAAGGCTGGACGTGAGATGACCTGAGCTTACTCTCTAGAGTTCACTGGGCTGCTTTCCCACAAACAGTCGAGGGCTGTAGTTGCCTCAGGGCCTTTGCACCAGCTTTTCCCGCGGTTTGACCACTCAAATGTCACCCTCAGAGAAGCTGTCCCCATCACCCTGGCTAAAATAGTATCACCCCTCCTCCCCAATCCCTCCCACCCACCTCTTCTCTGTTCTTCAAAGTACAACCTATTTGTCATTCCTGCACCTCCCCATCCGCCCACACACGCTCTAGCGAGGTCTCTATGAGAGCAGGGGCTTGTTCACCAGTGGGTCCCTAGGGCATGGCCGAGAGGACGCGCTTAGAACACAGTTTTGAATGGACCTAGTACTCCAAAGCCCTTGCTCCTTCTATTCCCGAGAAGGTATGAGTGAGTGGTCCCAGGTCTCCTGCCTTCCAGGCCAGGGCTCTCGGCTGCGAAACCCGGGGGGGCGAGAGGAACAGAAAGCGCAGGCCGGACCTCGATCCACGGCCGCTTTCCTTGAGGAGTTCAGTCCTCAGGATCCGACTTTCACCACAGACTCCACTTCTGGGCCTCGGAGACAGGGCAAGAAGACGAGCCAGGGAGCTCGGACGCCAAGGTTCTCTCGTCCCTCCACAAGTCCCCCACCCCACCCTGTGAAGTGGTTTGCACCACCCTGGGAACGCGAACTGAGAAAGACGAGACCAGGACCCCCGGAGTGGAGGAATGAGACTAAGACTCGCCCCTCCAGGTCCCGCGGAAGAATGTACCTCGCTCGGCGGGCCCGGCGGTTCCGGGCTCCTCCTCCTGCGCCCTCGAGTCTCTGCAGTGCTTGCTGGGATCCGTAGTCCTTCCTTGGTTGCTAAGTCCGCCCTTCCCAGAAACCTTTGGGAACCAAGCTGAGACAGCGCGGAGGGGGAAGGTGGAGGAAGCGCAAGGGTTTCTGGGAGTTGTATTTTGAAATAATCAATCAGCAAAAAAGATTGAGGAAAGAAATTCAATAATAAATCTTAGCAAACTAAATTTGGACTGCGCTAATTTATAAGTCATGCTACTTTTCTCTGTTGCAGGCCAGTAGTTGTTTCTCTTGATTACAACGGCTACTACTGAGATTCAGGAACTACCAGTCCCATAAAGTGTTGCACGTCGAGGGACTTTGAATAGCGAGGTCGGTCGCGGCGCAGGCGTGGTGGCGCAAGTTCGGCAGTAGGAAACATGGCGGCTCCCGGGTTTACTGCGAGATTGTACTCCCTGCTGTTCCGCAGGACCTCCACGTTCGCCCTCACCATCGCTGTGGGCGCCGTGTTCTTCGAGCGCGCCTTCGATCAAGGCGCGGACGCGATCTACGAGCACATCAACGAGGGGGTGAGGGCCTGGGCCGTCCCTGACCTTGGGCCCGCCTAAGGGGTAACAGTGGGAGTGGGGGTGGGGCCGGACTCAGTCTACCTTTCCGAGGAAAGGGGTGAACCGTGGGCGTCTGCTTTTGAGTCCGCCGCCCTTTCGGTTCAGTGTGAATCCTAAGACGTAAAACGAGGTCAATAGATCCCACTTTGCATAGGTTGTAAGTATTGAAGCCTCCCAACCCACATACCCACTTGTTCATTAACAGAAGCGAAAAGTAAAGCCTGATGAGAGCAAAGGACTTACTAGGGTACACCACCAGCAAGTCAGTGGCAAGTCAGGGCGGGAACCCGGGTCCTCTGCCTCTTCTGAGGATTTCAAGGGCAGATTTGAGTAGGCAGTGGACATAGAAAAAGCATTTTCTAAAATACCGTGGCTGGCTCTTTCAGATAGCACTTTCGGATTCCCAAGGCTTCCCACACATGCAGCTTCGAATTAGTAATGGTTAAGAGTGGTGGCTGTGAAATCAGAGCTCTGGGGTGGAAATACCTGGCCTTGTCACTTAATACCTGTGTTACTTTGAGCAACTTACTTAACCTCTCAACTTCAGATTTCTTATTGGTGAAATAGAGATAATAATCGTAACTCCCTCAAGGGATTATTGTGAGGATTATATTAATGAGATATTGGCAAGGTGCCACAATGCTCAGGGAAAAGTGGAAACATTATATAAAGAATAACCACACCTTTTAAACTAATGTGTGCTAGGTGCTGTGCATGCTTTATGTCATTAAACCTCACAACAGTCCCTCACAGACAAGTATGGTTGTTCCTCCTCTTCAGATATAGAAATTTCAGTTTATATTGGGAAAGGCCTTGCCCAGATAGCCCCATTCCACTCCACAGCCCAGGCAGTTTCTTCCCATATGAAAGTGCTGCGACTCTTCCATCTCCTATAAGCGGTTCTGTTGGCCACTCCCACTGATCTGGAAAGGCATCTAGGTTGGTTGTCTTCACAACCCACCCATTTTCCTGTGCTTTTAGGAATGAGAATCCAGCCAGTTCCTATCCCAAGGATCATTAAAAAAAAACCGTTGCCGTCAAGTCAATTCCAACTCGTAGTGACCCTATACGACAGAGTAGAACTGCCCCATAGGGTTTCCAAGGAATGGCTGGTAGATTCAAACTGCAGGCCTTTTGGTTGGCAGCCGAGCTCTTAACCACTGTGCCACCAGGGCTCCAAGGATCATAGGACTGAGGAAGTAAAAACTGGAACAATGTGAAATATGTGGGAACTATGCACTTAGGGGGTTAGATTATGCACTTAGGAAGGAGCCCTGGTGGCACAGTGGTTAAGCACTTGGCTGCTAACCAAAAGGTTGGTGGTTCAAACCAATCAGCCCCTTCATGGGAGAAAAGACCTGACAGTCTGCTTCCGTAAAGATTACAGCATAGGAAACCCTATGAGGCAGTTCTGCTGTGTCATATAGGGTCGCTATTAATTGAACTTGACTCTATGGCAGCACAACAGCATACACTTAGGAAGGTCCCTGGGTGGTGCAAACAGTTTGTGCTTGGCCACTAACCAAAAGGTTGGCAATTCAAACCCACCCAGCAGCATCACAGAAGAAAGGCCTGGCGATCTGCTTACATAAAGATTACAGCCAAGAAAACCCTGTGGAGCTCAGTTCTACTCTGTAACACATAGGGTTGCCATGATTCGGAATCAACTTGACAGCAACAGGTTTGGTTGTTGTTTTTTGTTATGCAATTAATGGCCTCTTGAATAATACATGGAAGTCCAAGAACTGAGACATCTTTCAGACTCTGTTCCTTAACCATCAGTTGCCGTCAGGTCGATTCTGACTCGTGACGTTGTGTGCTTTTGGTCAATTCCCTCAATCTCTCCGAACCTAAGTTTTCTATAAATGTAAAATCATCCCTTCCCAGTTTCTTTATATAGTGATTCAGAGCATGATAGCATGTTATAAATGTTAGGAGCTGTGTGTCAAGCTTAGCATTGCTTCCATTTTACCTACCACAACTGAATGTATTTAATTCCAGGCTGTCTGACTCCACAGCCCAGGCAGGCTTTTTCCACTAATGCTGTACTGCTGGTGGCCAGGGCAGTTTTCTTCCCATATGAAAATGCTGCCACTCCTATGTTTCTCTCAAGCTTGTTTTAGAGACCAGGGCAATGGGAACAGTTTTTAAATGTGAGTGGCAAAGCTAAAGGTTTGTGGTCTTGTCTTTAAAATGTAGAAGCTGTGGAAACACATCAAGCACAAGTACCAGCACCAAGAGTAGTTCCTCGGAAGCCCCCATCCAGGCGAGAAGGACCAGGTCCACCCACTGGCTATTTGCCCAAAGCCAAGGCTCGAAGATGATGCTCAAGTTACTCTTCAAGGACCACTTTTACCTGCTGGCAAGAAATAGCTTCACCTAACAGACTCTTAACTTCTGCTGTGTTTGAAGTATGTTTAGTCAGTCATCAGCAAATAAATGTAAATTGTCCATGACATCTCCCTCTGAATCAGACACTGTTAACTCCACCAGATCTTCACTAGACTGTTATTGAGAACATCCAGAGTCCTTTTCAAACATGTAAAGGGCAGAGTCTGCTATTTTGGGTTTCTGGTTAGTGTCCCAAGAATTGTTTTCAAAACATGAGCCAAAGTTGGCGATGTTACCCTTCAGCTTTGGCTTCTGAACCTATAATTGCATTCTTAAATTATACAGAGGAGAGCTAACGGGCTTGGTCATGGGGAAATGCTGTAGCCTAGGCTGGGGAAAATATCTTGGCCGGGGTGTCTTGGGCCATGCTCCATCCCATGTTCTAGTCTCCACTCTATCTTTAACTTGCTAAATGTCTTTGGGTAAGTTGCCATACCTCTCTAGGCCACAGCCCATCTTAAAGTTAGACGAGAACTCAAGCCTTCTAGAACTGTTCTTTGATGAGTTTGGTTTATCATGGTACTTATTCGGTGGGTTTGAGATCTCACTCTACCTGTTTTAGCTGTGTGGATCAAGAGCAAAGCACTTGACCTTGCCGAGCTTCAGTTTCCTGATGTGTAAAATGGGGATAGTAGAAGTACTTACTGCTTGCAGTTTTTGTGAGTATTAAATGAGAAATACAAAGTAGCACAGTCACAGATAACACATGGAGAGATGCTTAAGGACCCAGAGAGCCAGAAGATTGTACTGGAAGCAGGGGCAGATTATCCAGTAGACAAAGTAAGCATGGTGTTTACCTTGCTTACCAGATCATCTGTAGTGAACAATTTCACATTTTTTTTCACCACGTCAGAGATTCTGCTTCTAGGTATGGCTGGCATCTGTCTCTCTCCCAACCCCACAGCACCTTCCTACAGAATCAAAGCCTCTTTTTAAATTTATAATCCCTGACAGGAGCAATGACCCAGTAAGCAAGGTAAGCATAGGCTTAATTGTGCTTACTTACTAATCTGTAATAAACAATTTCTGCAGATGCCCCAGTAAGCAAAGTAAGCACTGTGCTTACCCTGCTTATTGGATGATCCTCTCCTGACCGGAAGGCTGTTAGCAGACGGAATGTGAGAGAGAGGGGTTTGAAGAACATAGTCTGATCATTCAACAAATGTTTTATTGGCCACTGTGTTGGAGGCACTGTGCTAGGTGCTGGGCACACACAGTGATAAATGGAGCACATAAGGCCTGAACTCCCATAGGGAGAGGCTGTAAATTGCATCCTGTATGATTACAGACTGGGCTAAGGGCTCTGGGGAAACAGTGCAAGGAGAGGGAATAAGCAGGAGAGACAGGGAGGCCTTGGAGGAGGTAACATTTAAGCTGAGACCTGAGGGTATAAAAGATGAGCCACTGTGTTGGGGGTGGATGCAGAGAAGAGGGAGTAGCAGGTCTGAAGGCCCCAAAGTGGGGAAAGCACTTGTATCTGAGAAACTAAAAGGCCCCTGTAGCTAAGGGCAGTTGAGGGTAGTGAGTAAACAGGTCAGATCTTTTAGAGCCTAGTGAGCTACAGTGGATAATCTGGATTTTTCCAAAATTAAACTGAGAAACTACTGAAACATTTTCAAAGAATCAACAAGTTCTGTCTTATAAAAATACCAGTGCTTAGTCTAAAGGACTAATGAACCGCAGCCTCCACTAGCCTGAGCCCAGAAGAACTAGATGGTGCCTGGCTGCCACCCCTGACCACTCTGACAGGGATCACAATAGAGGGTCCGGGACAGAGCAGGGAGAAAAATGTAGAACAAAATTCAATTCACAAAAAAAGACCAGGTTTTGCTGGTCTGACAGACTGGAGGAACTCCTGAGGCTATAGACCCCAGATAGCCTGCCAACTCAGAACTGAAGCCACTCCCGAAGTCCACCTTTCAGCCAAACATGAAACAGGCCCGTAAAACAATAACACACATGAGAAATGAACTCCTTAAGTTCAGTCAAGTATACGAGACCAAATGGGCAACACCTGCCCAAAAGCAAAAACAAGGCAGGAAGGGACAGGAAAAATGGATGAAGGGACGCAGGCCTGAGGTGGAAAGGGGGAGAGTGCTGACACAGTGTGGGGATTGCAACCACTGTCAAAAAAAAAAAAAAAGTATAAGTTTTTGAATGAGTAACTTGCACCGTAAACTTTCACCTAAAGCACACATACACACAAATAACAGTCTTGCAGCTTTGGGGCTATTAGATTGAAAGGGGCAGGAGTGGAAGCATAGACTAGCTAGGGTGATTCCATTTTCCTGGTTAAAGATGGTGGGCGTGGAACCTTGAAAACAGTGTGACCTGGCTGGGAGTGGCAAAGGAGAGCACTGGGAAGTGCTGAGCTGGTGTAGAGCAAGAAAGCCAAAAAACCAAACACATTGCCATCGAGCTGATTTCCGACTCATAGCAACCCTATAAGACAGAGTAGAACTGCCCCATAGAGTTTCCAAGGAGCGCCTAGTGGATTCAAACATGCCAACCTTTTGTTTAACAGCTGTAGCACTTAACCACTATGCCACCAGGGTTTCCTGCTGTAGAACAGTCCTATTTTATAGATGAGGAAACTGCTGGCCCGGGAAGGTAAGCGACTCACCTGCCTGCAGTCTGTTCACCTGGAGCCTGGTCCTTGGCATGATCCAGCCAGAGCTGGATCATCCTCCAGTACCTGATAGGCGAAGATTCAGGTCAGGAAACTCATACAGTTTGTTCTACCTGAAGCATATCTTCATGAAGATGAATTTGAGGCCCAGAGAAATTATGATCTGTCAAAGGTGGTGGAGCCCTGGTGGCGCAGTGGTTAAGACCTCAGCTGCTAACCCAAAGGTCGGCAGTTCTACTCTCCTGTGGGGTCATCATGAGTCAGAATCGACTTACGGCAACGGGTCTGGTTTCAGTCAAACATGGTACAGCTGGGCGGCAAGAGCAAGAGTTGAACCAAAGTAGAATGATTCCAGCATCAAGTAGAGGGTAACCCTGGGGATTGCAGATTGCCACTTTCATTACACTTTTCCCAGTGATTTAAGGGCGATGTTCTAGTAAAAAATAATAAAGTAGGCAACAGTCTCTGAGTTGAGTTCTTGCAGAGATATCTAATGTTATTTTGTTATTTTATGGTGCCTGATGGCAAGCTCAGGGCAGCAGGATCAGAACATACTTATTTGACCACTTACCTTGGGTGGGGCACATTCCCAGACTCCACCCAACCAAACAAGGATATCCCTGAGCCAGTCTACCGTTAAGATGCGCCATAATTTGTCATATGCATTTCTGAGCTATTGTCTTTTCTTTTTTTAGTAAGAGTTAAACATTAATAATAAACCTTGTTTTACCTATTGTACTATGCTGAATAGTGTCCCCCAAAATTTATGTCTACCCAGAACCTCAGAATATGACCTTATTTGGAAAGGAGGTCATACTGGATTAGGGTAGGCCCTAAAGCCAATGACTGGTGCCCTTATAAAAAGGCCAGGTAAAGACAGAGGCAGAGATTGGAGTTATGCTGCCACAAACCAGGAATAACAAGGTTACTAGTAACCACCAGAAGCAAGGAAGGATGCAAGGAAGGATTCTTCTCTAGAACCTTCAGAGAGAGTATGGCCCTGCTGGCATCTTCATTTTGAACTTCTAGCCTTCAGAACTGTGGAAGAATAAATTTCTGTTGTTTTCAGCCACCTAGTTTCTGATAATTTGTTACAGTAGCCCTAAGAAACTAATACACCTATCAAATTGGCCAAGGTAAAAAGTGATATCACCTAACCTTATTAAGGACATGAACAAATGGCATTCATATACTGCTAGTGGGAGTGTGTGAAGTGCTACCATTTTTCCTGAGGATATTCTGTGCATATGCGTTACGAACCTTAATGTGCAGACATTTGGTCCCAAAAATCCCTCTTCTAGCAAATTTTCCTAAAAAAAAAAAAAAAAAGTGCCCAGAGGTGAGATGGGAAGGCAGAGAGGGTTAGGAGCTGGTTGAATTGACATGGGGAATCAAGGGTGGAAAGGAGGAGTGTGCTGTCGCAGAATGGGGTGAGCAATTAGGGTCACGTAACAATGTATGTATAAAATTTTGTACGGGAGACTAACTTGAAATGTAAACTTCATTTAAACTACAACAATTAAAAAAAAAAAGTGCATGCCCACAAGAGATGTTCATCACAGTGTTGTTTATAGTAGGGTGAAAACATGGAAACAAGTAAAGTATCCAAAATTAGACTTATCGTGGTGAAACACTATGCAGTCATTTAAAACCATGTTTTAACTGGGAGAAAATACCCAACAGATGTAGCAAAGTATCAACCGCACTAGTATGAAGCAGTCTTTCAAATTAATAAGAAAAAGATGGATGACTCACTAGAAGCTAGGGAAAATGACATGAATAGGTGATAAGAAATACAAATGGCTACAAACATGAAAAAATGCCCAGTTTCACTAATAAAGAAATACAAATTAAAATACTATTTTTTTGCCCATCAAATCAATAAAAATGAAAAAGATTAGCAACACTAGGTTTTGGTCAAGGAGTAGGCACTGGAACAATGGTTTTGTTGGGCACTTTGGTATTGAATATTCATTCCTTTTGACCCTGAAAATTACCTCTAGAAAATTATCCCCAGAATCACATGAGTGAGCATGCACACACACATACACGCATATATGTACATGCACAGAATCATTGGAGCATTGTTTGGAATTAGAAGAAAAAGATGAAGAAGAAGAAAAAACCATGTCCATCAACAGGGAAGTAGCTAACTAAACAAGTGTATTCACACAATAGAAATCTACAGAGATATTAAAAAGACTGAGGTGATTAAGCGTGTAGTGATAAAGATGTTGTTGCCATGGAGTTGATTCCAACTCAGGGCGACCCATGTGTGCAGAATAGAACTCCATCGGGTTTTCAAGGTGAACTTTCAGAAGCAGATTGCCAGCCCTGTCTTCCGAGGTGCCTGTGGGTGGGTTCGAACAGCTAACCTTTTGGTTAGTAGTCAAGCGCTTAACTGTTTATGCCACCCAGGGACTCCTAGTGATAAAGACAGATTATGTGAAAAAATAAATTCAGCTGCAAAATATGTTTAGTTGCTTAGTTTGAACCGTGTAGGTAAGTATACCCCATTGATAGGTGCACACAAAAAAACAATGTGCACTAAATCGTTCACATGGTTATCTGCGGGGGATGGGATTTCAAAGGACTTTCACTTTGTGCAACAAATATTTAATTTTTTTTCTTACAACAAGCAAACTTTAATCGTAATGAAAATATTTTATAAAAAAGAAAGTAATTAAATAAAAATTAGGTCAGAAGAATGCTCACATAAGAGAACAGTCAAAGTATACAGCTAAGTGAAAAAAAGTCACAAAACTGTGTAGACTGTTACACATTTTTTGTAAACATGTATAAGAAAAAAACAAAACGCTCACACCAGACTGTTAAGAGTGATTAACTTTGGTAAATCATTTTCTGTTATGTCGTATTTTTCTCTGATTTTCAAGTTTTCTGCATCAAGCATGTATTATTTTCCTAATGGGGGAATAAATAAAAAACGAGGCTGCCCAGAAGAGAGTGTGAACACAGAGGGAAGAAATGTGAGCCCCAACCTTGGCTCCAGACCTGGAAGCCAGCTGCCTGGCAGCCCAGGGCTCCCCTTCCCAAAGTCTTGATGAGGACTTGCCCTTGGGTGGCATTGCCAAATGAGAGCTGGGCTTCCCCCACGCCCCTCGGTGGGTGTGCCATTCAGGTAGAGGAAGCCAGCATTAGCACCTTCCTCAGATTGGCACTGAGAATGCTTATTACTAGAAAAAAGTCCTGTCTCTTAAGCTCAGCCTCAGGCATCTGCTGGAATCTACAGCTGTGACAGTCTTTTAGAGTTAGAAAGCCCTACGGACTCCCCACCTGTTTGAGCACAGGTGTCAGGGAAAGCTAAATGCTTGCATACCTCATAAAGCAAGTTTCAGAATGTCTCTGAAATGCTGAGAAGTTGGCATCTAGTACAGCTCTGAGCAAGCAGGTCGAATCTCTTGGCTAAGAGTTTTTGAACTGATGCCCAATTCCCACAGCTTTTCGATTGTGTTCAAAAATCTCTCTCCAAACTGGTAGAAACTGTTCTTTCCTTCATTTCACCAATAAATCTTTATCAGGCGCCTACCTTGCCTGGCACTCTTCCAGACCTTGGGCATATAGTGGAGAACAAGAAAGATCCCTGTCCTCTTGGAGTTTATATTTTAGTAGCAGAGACCAACAATAAACAAGAAAATAGTAAGAATTTCCACCCATGTGAAGGGTTATGAAGAAAATAAAACTCAATAATGTAGAGGAAATGACTCAGGTTAGAAGAGCAATGTCAGATGAGGCAGTCAGGCAAGACTTCCCCACGGAGATAACATTTGAGCTGAGATTTGAATGATATGGGAAGCCCAGTCAGTTGAGGATAAAAAGTAAGAATATTCCAGGTAATGAGAATAGCAGTGCAAAGGCCCTGGGATGGGCATGAATTTGGTATGTTCACAGAACTGAAGGAAGCAGGGGAATTACAGAGAGTATCAGACACTGTGTTGTCTTGAAGGCCATGCTAAGGAATTTGGATTTCATTCCAAGAAGAAAGAGAAGCCCCTGGAGGGTTCCTGATTAACAGATTAACATTTATTAACCACTTACCATGATCAAGGCCTTGTACTAAGTACTTTGCAATTTTCATGTCATTTAATTTGAATAATAATCCATCACGTTCTATTATTATTCTCATTAAATAGCTCTAGTGAAGTGCAAAAAAGCCCTGGTGGCACAGTGGTTAAAGTGCTTGGCTGCTAACCATAAGGTCGGTGGTTCGAATGCACCAGCTGCTTCACGTAAGATGTGGCAGTCTGCATCTGTAAAGACTTACAGCCTTGGGAACCCTATGGGGCTGTTCTACTCTGTCCTATAGGGACACTATGAGTTGGAATCAACTCAGTGGCAATGGTCACTATGAGTTGGAATCAACTTTATGGTAGTGGGTTTAGTGAAGTGTAAAGAGCACTGATTTTACAATGGGACAGTCCTAGGCTAGAATTTGAGCCCCATCACTCACTGTCTGTGTGACCTTGAGCTAGTTACTTACCCTCTGAGTCAGTTTCCTCATCTGTAATATACCCTGGTGATACTGCACAATGGCAGCTATGATTCTTGGTATTTCTGGAGATGTCGTCACCTGGGAGGAGTGTCAGAGAGTAAACTCTGTACAGTAAATCACTACCCAGCTTAACTAAATGGGCCAGGGGCTACACTAAGCACTCCAGGGCCACCTGCCAAGGCTCAAAACTTTTCAGCTCCGGGTGGAGCCCAAGCTCTCCTGGCAGCTCA
The DNA here is from genome assembly GCA_030035585.1 of Dugong dugon. NCBI lineage: Eukaryota > Metazoa > Chordata > Mammalia > Sirenia > Dugongidae > Dugong > Dugong dugon. Next base: position 23,151,552 of record CM057476.1, on the reverse strand, counting down.
AAGAAAGAAAAAAGGCCCAGCCCTCTGGGAACATTCTAGGTTTGAACACCCAGCACACCTTGCGCTGGTTCCAGGTAAGCACAAGGATGTCCCTATTGCAGGCTGTGTTCCCAGAAGCAGACTCAGCAAACTGAGCTGGAGGTTAGTGTGCAGGCGTTTATTAAGGAGTGCCTTTGGGGTCAACACCGTGCAAGGGAATGGAAGGAAGCAGGATTGGGCAAAGGAAGAGTTCAAGCTCTGCTGCAGGCTCAACAAAGGAACCAGCTGACCCTCCAGGTGTTCTGAAGACAGGATGACCCTTCAGAGCAGTCCTGAGCCAGGTGAGAGGTTCAGCTGTTTGTAGTCCTTGTTGATCCTGAGAAGTCCCTGAGTGGTGAAAATGGTTATGGCACTCAGCTGCTAACCAAAAGGTTGGAGGTTCAAGTCCACCCAGAGGCACCTCGGAAGAAAGGCCTGGCAATCTACTTCCAAAGAATCAGCTACTGAAAACTCTACGGAGCACAGAGTAGTTTGACACACATGGGGTCACCATGAGTTGGAACTGACAGGATTGATGGCAACTGGTCACATGGGGTCACCATGAGTTGGAACTGACAGGATTGATGGCAACTGGTCTCTAGTTGATGCCTCACTGGGTGCAGCTGCCTGCTAGGAAGGGGCATGGCCTGGGCAGTGCAGCTCTCCTCTGCAGAATCTGGGGTAGTAAGTCCTTCATCCCTGAAGGGGAATCTAGGGTGCCCAGCACAGGTAGACCACACTCCCCTCACTACTTCTACGTCTTTCTCAGGCCCATTTATATCTGCATCCCCTCATTAAGGCTCTGCAAGAACAGATTTGCAAAATAAAAATAATGCTTTTTTTATAGATACACTTTTACCTATTAAAGTCACAAAGATTTTCTTTTATTGTAGTAATATCTAGTGTGAACAAAAACATGGTAAATGATCATTGTCAAACCCTGCTGATGGGGAGGCCAGTTTGACAACATCAGTCAAAAAATTTGACCCAGCAATTCTAAGAATTTATGCTAAAGAAATAATCATGGGAGTGGGCAAATACTTAGCCATGAGGTTGTTTATTAGTTTAATAGCAAATAATTAGAAACAACCTCAATGTGCAACAAAAGGGAATTGGTTGAATAAATCATGGTACTATAGAATACTATTAAGCTATTAAAAATGATGTAGGTGAGAAATGGAAAAATGTTCACAATGTCTTATCAACTGAAAAAAAACAAGGTAATAACAGTACATATGGCATGATCTTATTTTTGTAGAAAACCAATGTGTATGTTTCTTTTTCCAAAAAATGCTGGAAGAATAAGAATTAAAATCCTAACAGCAATTATTTCTGGAATTTTCTTCTTTTTGCTTATTTGTGTGAATTACACCAAGCATGTTATTGCTTTTGTAATAAAGGAGGGGAAGTGCTGTAAGTTATTAAAAGAAATAGATTCCATCCGTGTGACTCAGCCAGCCCTTCCAATAACAAGGAACAAGGACTGTCCTACAAATGAGTTTGAAGTCTTCCGAGGAAAGGACAGAAATCAACGAATTTAAAATGTCTGAGCAACACGCGAAGTTGGAGGGAATACAAATTTCTTGGGCAAGATGGAGGTTATGGCAGCTGGCTGAGCTAACACGAAGGATGAACACCCTGTCCCGGGGCAGGCAACCGGCACGTACAAGATCACACACACAAAAATAGCCGCCTTCTCTGGGCGGTCACCCAGGGCCAGGCCTGCGCTGGGTGCTGCAAAGGCACCCTACATCCCTGGAGCCTCATTCCGAGGTGAACACTGCTCTCTATTCCATTTTACAGGTGGAAAATGAGGCTCAGAGATTAAGTGGCTTGCTCAGGATAACACAGCTAGTGAGAGAGGAACTGAGGTTCAAATGCAGACAGTTGGCTACAGAGCCTCCTGCACTCTTTATCCACTGCTCCACATAGGGTAAAAATCATTTCTCTTTTCATTGAGGCCTTGGCCTGATATGCTTGGATTTATATAGACTGAATGCCAAGGGCAGACTCCAGCCGGCATCAAGGACAACACAATGATGGCATGCAGAGAAAGTGCCGGCTGGGAGCTGTTCCGTTGGCCGTCTGTGTGTACAGAGGCGCTGACTGGCTTTCGGCTGCTCCTGGCTTATCCTCACTGTGAAACTCCTGCACCGAGCCTTCCCTGGCTTCTCTGGACCCTTCCTCTCCACTGAACACTCATAAGGCTGCCAGACCAACTCCTCTGCTCAAATACCTTCAGTGGCTACCCATTACCTACAAGATCAAGTTCAAATTTCTGAGCCTGACATTTAAGACCCAGGCTACCTCAAACCTCACTTCTCCTCTTCGCAAGTCTACCAAGTAGAGTCCCTTGCTATACAGCTTTTGCTTTCTCATCTGGTGCCTAGGCATGGGCTATGGAAGCAACACACACCTGCGTTTGAATCCCAGCTCTCTGACTCTCCAGCTGGGTGACCTTGGGAAGGCTGCTTCCCCTCTTTGAGTCTCAGTTTTCTCAACTGGAAAATGGGATAATGATAGTAATACCTCACAGGGTCACTGGGAAGATACTTGAGCTAATGCTTGTGATCAGCTTAGCACAGGCCTGTTTGGGATGGTTTTGATATGTTGCTACAGTGAATAAGTCAAAAGGGCTCCCTGTACAGTCTTCAGGGGCCAGTGCCTAATTAGCATATTCAATCCACCACATGCAGGCTGAGATGACGGTACAGTTGAATCACCGAAGGGCCTCCCCTTACTCCAGGGGCTTTAAAACCATCTTCCCGGCATCCTTTCCACCCCTCAGGTCCAACCATGTTTTTGTGTTTGCCTTTGTGTCTCTTGACAATCTCTTTTTCTGTGTCTCTAGCATTGTTTTAAACCTCAGTAGCCTTGTGTATTCTGCAGGCAACTCTTACCTCTTCCCCATACCTTTCACCATGTAACAGAGTCCTCTTCTCTTCTCTCCATCCCTGGTGTCTGAGCCTGCTTCTGTCTCCATCCTGTACAGACCTCCAACAGCAAGGGACACTTCTCTCTGGGGCTGTGATTCCATGTGATGCCGGATCCCCTCGGCTCACTAATCTTTCCCAATGGAACACCTCCTTCAAACCGGGCCCTCCAAGAGGCATCCCTTCCCTTTGCTGGCAGACAGGGGAGACTGAGGCAAAGCGGAGATTGGGGAAATCAGTTAACTGGGGCTGCCCAGCTTCCTGATCTCTCATTTTCCCCTGCTTCTCTGTCAATGAAATGACTCGAATCATAGGTTGTATCAACGGAAGTATGGTGTTTAAAATGAAGGAGATGATTGACTTTTTTCTATGCTGAACCAATACATGTGTATTGTGCCTTCTGCTTCAAGTGCCAAAGGCAGGCAGGAAAGCAAAGGGCTGGGAGCATGGACTTTAGAGGCTGGCAAACCTGGCTGTGAATACTAACTGGGCCACTCCTCAGCCAGGAGCAAGTGACTGAGCCTCTAAATGAGGATTATAATCATACCTACTGCCTGGCTTTGTTTCAAGGATTCGGTGAGGTCACTTCTAGTCTGTGCTGTGCCCTGACCTGAAGGCATCAGCTCCCCAGAAAGGCTGGGTGGGGCCCCTCTTCTAGGCTCCCAGGGCACCCATCGCACACTTACCGGGCTGTCCTGTGACTGTTTTTTTCTCTTTGTCTGGCTCCTATGCAGTCCCTGTTGGGATCTCACCTGAGCCTCACAATTACTCGTGAGGCAAGAGGGTGGAGGAGAATGGTCATCTCATTTCTCAAAAGAAACCGAGGCCCAGAGAGAGAAAGTAACTGGTCCATGGTCACACAGCTTGTTGAAATCAAGGGCCTGGACCCCCATCTCCCGACCCTTAATTCAGTTCTCTTTTCACTACCCTAGGCCACCTTTGTGAAAAATTAATTTGATAAAAAGGACAGAGGCTCCAGGTGCGTGTGAAAGAATGCTAAGTAGATCAGACCTCGAGATGGGAGATACGGTGGGAAAGCCCTTCATGTAAGCCCTGCAGACACAATACTTTAAATGTACAGGAATGACTGGTGCTTGCCCAACAGGGGGTCCCTTTTCTCCCTGGCTTTTCTGTGAAAAAGCACTTTAAGGAGGAGAAAGCCTTAATTACCCCCTTGGGATGGCAGAGCACTTAAAGGACATGTCAGAGTGTTGAGGGCAGGCTCATGCAGCCAGAAAAAGCATATTCAATGCCATAGTTTCATATTTGGAAAACTAGAATTAACCACCCCTCATTTTTATAATTCAGACCACAGAAAGTAAAGCTTAACAAACCCCCTTGGCTGGGAGAGACCCATCGAGGCCCAGTGAATTCTTAAGCAGGATAAAGCTCCCCACCCCCAGGGGATGGGAGGTGCATCTGAAATTCCAGGGCCTGAGATTGCGGGTTAAATAGTTTGAGAAATGCAGCACTAAATGCCCTTTAAGGCTCTCTGAGTTGTAAAATTCTCTTGATGATTATTGATTGTTGGAAGAGAATTTTATGTGTGATGTGAAGTTGGAATTTCATGCTAGTTTTAAGGATCCCCTAGACACACATACACACACACACACAGCGGGAGATGGCAACCTTTAGACAGAAAAAATGTTTAACTTGGCTAAGGCTGCAAAATTGCACAATAGTCTCTGGTCAGTCAAGGCCCCTCCCTGCTGCCTCAGGGCCCAGAGATCTAGGTAAGCTCCAGTGCCAGCATGCCATGATATGGATGAACCTTGAAAACATCCTGCTGAGTGAAATGAGTCAGTCACAAAAGGACAAATATTGTATGATCTCACTTATATGAAATAAGCAAATAGATAGAAACCAGAGATTATTAGTGGTTACCAGGGGTGGAAGGGAGGGGAGAAGGGGAAGGGCTTGCTTAGCGGGCACTGAGTTTGTTAACAGTGATGGAATGATTTGGAACCTTTGGAGAATAGTTATATAACTTAAAGAATGTACTCAATGTCACTGAACTGTACATGTAGAAATTGCGAGATGGCATGTTTTGTTATGCATCTCATCATCACAATAAAATTTTAAAAATAAAATAAAAAGCACCAAAAAAAAAAAAAAAAAACCCAAGGCTAGCCTGCCCTTCTTAGTCTGGGAGCCTCTGCCTGGCCCTTGCCCCAGCCCCATTCCACTCCTCATTGAGTGCTGACCTTCCCCAGGTGGGTCTCCTGGAGCTCCAGCTTCCCCAACTCCACCCAGGCATTTTACGAATCAGTGCTAGGTGCTGATACTTGCTCCTCACCTCCAAGCTCCCCCCTCCTGTCTTCACTGCCAAGTTCCTTTTGAAAAGGGCCCACTCTCCTACCTTCTTCTCCTCCTCATCTCCCACCCCTCCCTCTGCTGTCTCCCCGCTGCTTCCTGGCAAAGCTGGGGCAGAGGTTCCACTGAGCCCCACTGTCAAGTCCAGGGGAGTGCCCAGCCTTTGCCTGGTTGATCTCTTGGCTGCCTCCTGACACTGCAACCGCCCTCTGCTTCTGGACTGTCTCTTTGCTCTCGGCCTCTTTCTGTGACCGCCTGTTTTCCTTCCTACTCTATTTTTTCATTCAGTAGGACCTAGCACAACTCTAAGAATTTCTCCAAAATGTCTTATTTAATATCTATCTTGCTTATTGGACTGTGAGCTTCATGATGGCAGGGGCTGGGCCTTTCTTACACATGCCCGGCACAGTACCTGGCACCTGGTAGATCTTTGATAAATGTGTGCTGAGTGGATGGATTGTCCTCTCCATTCTTGACATTACCTGCCAGGCTGACCCTTCATGCCCCAACCCGACAGCCCCTAGCACTGGTAGGTGCTGCTCTGGACAACTGACTAGGCCATGCCCTAGCCTGCCACGTAGCCCTAAGTCTGGGGCTCACTCCCTCTCTGCCAACCCTCAATGTCCACACTCACCCTGGACCCTTGGACTTTCTCAGCCTCTTGAACCCCTCCCAGGCCTTGGTGCTCCCTAGGCTTTGCTGTCACCATCTCAGCTGAGAATGTTCTACCCCCAAACTTTCTCCCCTTCCCTCCTGAGAGGACTGGAGACAAAAGTGAAGCTACTCAGTGAGCTTAATGGCAGATTGGACACAGTAGACTAAAGGAAAACAAGAGGAAAAAGGTGGGGGTGGAGGGAGAAGGGAACAGAGCATCTGGAATCTGTGCGACAATATTAAACGGTCTAACAAACATGTAATTGGGAGTCCTATCAGCCTGGCCTGATGAGATGAGACTTCCCATTCTCTTGTTCTGCGGCTATTTTACTCATGTTTTCTTCTTTTTCATTGTAAAAACAGTAACAAGGATATCACAGAAAGCACAAGGGTTGGGGTGGGAGAAAGAGAGCAATGGCAGGTATGAGTCTTAAGGGTTAAGACAATGGGCTTTAGGAAACAATCTTGGACTGTATCCCCACCTTGGTCATTTGCTAACTGTACGACCTTAGGCAAGTCACTTAATCTCTCCGTACCTCAGCATTCTCATCAGTACCTACACCTTGTGAGGAGGCAGTGTTTGGGGCCCTGTACCCTACTTGTGCTGATGCCCATCTGTCCACTTGAAATAATGCAAATAAAGAATCCAGTGAAGTTTGGCCATGCTAAGTGCTCAGTAAGAATTTTTATTCATATTATAAAATATTGTTGTCTTACCACCACCATCATGCACGCTCTCACCATCACTTTTATTTATGCACGTTCCCTTCCAGACTTGATCTGTATGCATTTTTTTTTAACATTTTCACAATCATGGTGCATCATCGTGTATTCTGCATTTAAATTTATTCTTCGATATTTAGTTTCCCACGCTGCTACCAGATCTTTATCGACGTCATTTTAAAGGGTTACACAACACCTCCCTGCATTTTTTTGTGTGTTTATTTTTGTTTGTTTTTTGTCCATCATTCCTCCCCACCCCAGCTGCATTATTCAACCCAAGCTCCTTGTGTGGAAGGGACACGAAGGAGGTTCTCGTCAATCATTTACTCTTCCAGCTACACTTGGCTGTTTAACAGGTACTCAGTAAGGGGTTGTATCCAGACTCTGTGCTAACTTGCCACAGGCTTTGGGCAAGTCACTTGCCCTCCCAGGGCTTCCGGGTTCCTTTTTATAAACAATGACAGGCTCTGCCCCAAGCACCTCACAGAGGCACAGCAGCACTACATAAACACACCCACCATCACTGCAATTTGTGAACTAGAAACAAAGACACTCAAACCTAAGTCCTCTCAGAGGCACAAAGCCTTAAAAGCCTCCTGGGGAATGCCTGTGACAGTCATAATCTTCTGCCAGGGCACAGAGAAGGCACTTAAAAAATACCTGTAGCAGTGAAGATGGTGGGCTCCAGTGACTGAACAGGTAGGGCTCAGGGCCCCCCACCCAACTTCATCTATAGCAGTTCTGCATTTGCCCATCTTAAACTTTGGGCTCTCTTCAGAGAACCTCACAGGCACCAAATGGTAACTATTCATCTGAACACGCTCACTTTACAGATGGGAAAACCGAGGCCCCAAAGCTGAAGAGGTGTGCATAGGGCACCATTCTGAATGACCGCTGAGCCGTCTTTAGCCATGAAACCCCCCTGAAAGAGTACCTTCAAGGTCTGAAATGAGAAGGCATGCAGTTCCTCAGGGGAGACTAAGTTTCACCTGGCAATCCATTCTGAAAATTAAAAAAAAAAAAAAAAAATTTCTGACTTCTCAAGTCCTTTGAAACATGATACTAACGTGAGGCCTGAACTCCACCCCAAGTGGCTAGGAGGTGCATATGACCAGGTGAAGGTGAGAGGGGCTTCATGAACAGTAACAGGCAAGACAGCTAACTAATGCCCAGGAGCGCTCCATCCTGTCCTCCCTCCAGAGAAGGAAGCTCAGTAAGGGAGAAAAGAAGTGGCCCCTGCCACTGAACTCATTCCCTGGCAAATGCTTCCTGGAGGAAACAGTCTTACTGCTGCCTGTCGCGATGGCTAATACTAGCCTCATCTCAGCTAATTTAGCAGTGTGAGCGGAGGACACCACCCCCATACCTGCTCTGCATCTCCAATGTACCAAGAGAACTGGTACGACACAGAGGAATTGCTATTGATTTTCACTTGTGCAGGCTGACCTAACAAAACCAGTTCACCAACTGCCTGTCTGCCTTTCTGCTTTGGATGCTCATCCTAACCATGTGCTCATCCTAACCATGTGCAAATAAATTGCACTAGCACTGAGGGTGATTTGTCAGGGTCCAGCTGGGCTTGGGCCCTGGCTTTCGCTAATAGACTCCATGCCAGGCTGGGCTACGATCAGCCCAGCAGATGCCCCACTCTTGACGCCACCCCATTGATTAGTAATGTTCTAGATGGACGCAGAATCAGGATAACTGGCAGCCGCTGCCATGCTAGGAGCTGGCTGGCCATCCCCAGGAGGGAGTCTGAGGAGCCAGGCCCTTCAACAGGGCTTAGCAGTGTCATCCTGACTTGTTTCTTGAGGTCTCTGAGTCTTTGATTTTGGGGGGTTTACTAAGAGTACAACTGGGAGGCAGGAGGCCTGAGTTCTGTCTGGCACTGGCTCTGCTGCTGACAAAAGTGTCCTCGGGCCAGCTGTGAGGTGCAGCTGACACCAACTCCGGGAGTCTAGGACCCTAGACCCTGGGCAGACTAAGTGCCCAATGCCTGTTCTGCCACTTCTCTGCTGTGGCCTGGGACAGCCACCTTCAGCTCTCAGTGCCTCACTTTCTTCATCTATACAATGGGGTCAAAAACAGTGCCTACTTCCTTAGGTGGAGGTCATCAGGACTGACTGAGATAGTGGGAAAGACCACTTCCTTCAGCCCTTCATTTTGCGGCAGGGACTGGAGGTTCAAAGAAGGGCCGATGTCCTCAGGGTCACAGAGCAAGGCAGGAGCAATGCCAGGAGGGGTTGAAATGGGAGCAAGCACAAAAGGGTGACGAAAAGCATACCATGATTATCTCTTGATCACAGCTTCACTGAAGAATGGAATACAAGGGGAGTAGGTCACAGGCATATCACGGGTCATTGCTCAAAAGGTTCAAAAGCTTTAGTTGCAGACCTTTTTTTGTTTTTGTTTTTTTAATATACAGGTTTCCTGCCATCCAGGGAAAAAGGGAAGTGGTGTCTTGCTGCGCGAGGTTTGGGGGTCTTGTCTTGGGGCTCCATCCCCATCCCTTTCCCACCTGCACATCTTGGGGAAGGCACCTGCTTGCTGGCCCATGGGTCCTTTGCTGTGGGATAAGGCACTGTGTGTTCAGCAAGAAGGCGCTCACGGCTGGCTGCTTGGTGGACAGTGAGGTGGCCTTCTCAGGGGCTGCAAAGCTGAGGCTGTTGAGGGGTGAAGCTGAACTTGGGGCCCCAGAGTGGGATGAATGGTGGGAGGCCCAGGCTATGGTACCACAGTCTGCTGGGTCCAGTGTCACTGCTGCCCTGCTGGCCCTGGCACAGTGTCCTCAGGATGGGATCATGCCTTTGCTTCTTTTACGGTCAGCCATGGTCCTCCGGCTGTGGTTGGCTCTTGCTGCCTTGTTGGCTTCCTTCTTCCTGCGTTCCTGTGTTGTCTCACGAGTCTGTCCATGGCCCCGGGGGCTGCCAGCCACTGCTGCTGAGCTGTCATGCCGGTACCTGAGTGAGGAACAACCCACCCTCAGGAGAACCCGTGAGTTGGAAGAGCCTCTGATGGGAGGCTCCCAGTGGGCCTCAGAGGTCACTGGGAGAAGACACACAGGCTTGAGCCAGGAAACCCATGACCCCACTGCAGGTGGGAGGAGAAATGGGCCCTGACAGGGGCAGGGCTGTGGGGGCTCCGGCCAGCCCCATGCTAGGTGTTTTCTCTTCTCTGGGCCTTGCCTCCACATGGGCTCATGACTAGGCTGTGTGGGAGGAAAAGCTAACAGGCTGATCGCCCCACACAAGGAGAGGAGGAGGGCTTGGGAACAAGTCACCTCCCTTATCCTGCCAGGCCCACCTGCTACAGATGAGACAATTACCCCAGCTCTACACTCCAGGGTCTCATTTGGGGGCCTTGAAAGACCTAGCAGACTCACAGACATGACCCAAGACCGTTTCAGACCATCTCAACTGTTGGGATGTGCCTCCAGCCCCATGCTCAGGGGGTTGGGATGGATGAGGAGTCAGAGTTGCTATGCTCCCTGCTCAACAACCTTCTGTGGCTCCCCACTGCCTTCAAAATGAGATCCAAATGCCTTCCCTCCTTGGCGAGGCCCTCTGCACCCAGTAGGCAGTGCTGTGGGGGTCCCAGACCCAGGGGACAACCTGGTTTGGCCTTAAGTGGAGGAGCAACCTCAGGCAGGCCTTTGGCCCCTCTGGACCATTTCCTCATGGGAAGATGAAGGGGCTGGTCACAGAGGTTTCTGGTTACCTCTCCCCAGCTGCCCCCAGCCATACCCGGAGACAACCCTCCCTGGCCATACCCTGTACTTTCTTGCCTTTCTGTCCAGCTTGGGCTGTTTCCCCATCTCACATGACAAACACCTGCTTAAATGCCCCTGCCCCACCATGCCTCTCTGAGCCATAAAGGATGCATGTCTTGTCTGTCTGCCTGGGCTCTTTCACATCTCACACCAGTTAGCTACGGACATGTCAGTCTCCACACTGGGGTAAAACCCCTTGCAGTGTCTGTCAAGACATGGTTACAACTGTGGACCCCAGAGATGGGTCATCTCGCTCAAATCTCACTCTACCTACCACCTACTAGCTGTGTAACCTTTGGCAAGTTCTGGGCCTCAGTTTCCTCATCTGTAAAATGAGGATAACGACAGTAGCTACATCATAGGGTTGTTGTGGAATCTAAATTAATACATACAAAGCACTTAGGGTGGGGTCTCCCAGTCATCACCTGGGCCTTCCCCAGCTGGGTCCCCTCCCACCAGAAACGGCCTCTTGAATGCTCACCCCCTCCTGGCGAGGAAGGCCATGCGCCTGGCTTCTGCCTTCTCCCTCAGCACTGCGGGGTCCTGCACGAAGTGGTCAGGCTGGGGAGGGAGGGAAGATGAAAACCGGAATCATGAGGCACCCCATTCCCTAAGCAGTGGTGAAGCTGTGCCCAACTGGATCTCATGACTGCTCCCTGCTAGGGGTGGGAGGAGGTGCAGCACAGCAGAGCGATGCCCCAGGCTGAGCCGGTCTGCTGTGGTCCAGGCTTTCATCAGGAGCCCCCAACTCCCACTGGCTGGGCTCAGTGGGACAGGCATGGTGGGGCAGGCGTGCCACTGGTGGAGTAGGACGATGACAAATGGGAGGCACTGGGGTGGGGGGGGAGCCAGGATGGCCACTGTGGAAGGTCAAGGAGGCTACGTCAGGCTTTGCATGCCAGGAGAGCCACCCCTGGAAGCTGGCTGTTCCCTGGGGAGCAGATGGCCTCAATCTGGCTCCACCATCCATGAGCTGGGGAAGAGCCCGTCCCTGAGGACCATGCTTTTTGCCAAGAGTGAAAGGAGGCTGGACCAGTGCAGGGGAACAACTGTGACCTAAGGGCCACAGCCAAGCTGTGGTGACCCACAGTATTTAAGAAACAAAATGGAATTAGCAACATTTGGAAACTGGAAGATTTCACATAAAAATCTGGGCTGTCCTTCCCTGGAAAGAAGGGAAGCCCCTGGGGACTGCAGGGCAGGCATTCTTGCTGAGGAGCTCCTCAGATAGGCCCGCTTGCCTCCCCTCCACCGTGCCCCACACTCATTTACAGGGTGGTCTAGCGCCAGAAACATCTGATTTGTCACCCTGGTGACATAAGGGTCTGGGAGGCACAGGTGGTGGAGTTCTAGGCAGCCACTCTGTTCAACCAGGATAGCGCTGCCTTCACCTGTTTTATATATTGAGGATCTAGTTAAGATAGATTTGAAGCATCGAACACTAATGAACAAAGCTGAGACGAGTTGTGGAATGATATCAAGGACATGATACATGAAGAAAGCAAGACGTCATTAAAAAGACAAGAAAGAAAGAAAAGACCAAAATGGAAATCAGAAGAGACTCTGAAAGTTGCTCTTGAACGTCAAGTCACTAAAGGGAAAGGAAGAAATGATGAAGTAAAAGAGCTGAACAGAAGATTTTAAAGGGTAGCTTGAGAAGACAAAGTCAACTATTGTAATATGTGCAAAGACCTGGAATTAGAAAACCAAAAAGGAGGAACACGCTCAGCATTTCTCAAGCTGAAAGAAATGAAGAAACAATTCAAGCATCGTGTTGCAACAGTGAAGGATTCTATGGACAAAATACTGAGCAACACAGGAAGCGTAAAAAGAAGACGGAAGAACACACAGAGTCACTGTACCAGAAAGAACTGGTCGACGTTCAATCATTTCAAGAGGTAGCAGATGATCGAGAACCAATGGTACTGAAGTAAGAAGTCCAAGCTGCACTGAAGACACTGGTGAAAAACAAGGCTCCAGGAATTGATGGAATATCAACTGAGATGTTTCAACAAACAGATGCAGCACTGGAAGTACTCGCTCACCTATGCCAAGAAATTTGGAAGACAGCTACCTGGCCAACCGACTGGAAGAGATCCATACTTATGCCCATTCCAAAGAAAAGGTGACCCAATCAAATGCAGAAATTATTGAACAATATCATTAATATCACACGCAAGTAAAATTTTGCTGAAGATCATTCAAAGGTGGTTGCAGCAGTACATCGACAAGAAACTGCCAAAAATCCAAGCCAGATTCAGAAGAGGACATGGAATGAGGGATGTATCACTGCTGATGTCAGATGGATCCTGGCTAAAAGCAGAGAATACCAGAAAGATGTTTACCTGTGTTTTATTGACCATGCAAAGGCCTTTGACTGTGTGGATCATAACAAATTATGGATAATACTGTGAAGAATGGGAATTCCAGAACCCGTAATTGTACTTACAAGGAACCTGTACATAGATCAAGAGGCAGTCATTCGAACAGAACAAGGGGATACTGTGTGGTTGAAAGTAAGGAAAGGTGTGTGTCAGGTTGTATCCTTTCACAATACCTATTCAATCTGTACGCTGAGGCAATAATCCGAGAAGCTGGACTATATAAAGAAGAACAGGGCATCAGGATTGGAGGAAGACTTGTTAACAACCTGCGTTATTGCAAATGACACAACCTCGCTTGCTGAAAGTGAAGAGGACTTGCGGCACTTACTGATGAAGATCAAAGACTACAGCCTTTAGTACGGATTACACCTCAACATAAAGAAAACAAAAATCCTCACAACTGGACCAATAAGCAACATCATGATAAAGAGAAAAAAGATTGAAGTTGTCAAGGACTTCATTTTACTTGGATCCACAATCAGTGCCCATGGAAGCAGCAGTCAAGATATCAAATGACCCACTGCATTGGGTAAATCTGCTGCAAAAGACCTCTTTAAAGTGTTAAAAAGCAAAGATGTCACTCTGAGGACTAAGGTGCACCTGACCCAAGCCATGGTGTTTTCAATTGCCTCATATGCATGTGAAAGCCGGACAATGAATAAGGAAGACTGAAGAAGAATTGACACCTTTGAATTACAGTGTTGACGAAGAATACTGAATATACCATGGACTGCCAAAAGAATGGACAAATCTGTTTTTGAAGAAGTACAGCCACAATGCTCTTTAGAAGCAAGGATGGAGAGACTTCGTCTCACATACTTTACACATGTTTTCAAGAGGGACCAGTTCCTGGAGAAGGACATCATGCTTGGTAAAGTAGAGGATCAACGAAAAAGAGGAAAACTCTCAACAAGATGGACTGTCACAATGGCTGCAACAACAGGCTCAAGCATAACAACAATCATGAGGACGGTGCAGGACCAGGCAGTGTTTCGTTCTGTTGTACAGAGTCACTATAAGTCAGAAGCGACTTGACGGCACCTCACAACAACAAAAAGTTAAGATTTCGTTTGAAGGAAAAGTTCACCTGCTAAAAAATAGAATTTTCAAACTCACTGGCCCAGGTGACCTCCAAGGGCGCTAGGCTTTAACTCCTCTCTGATTTTCAGAATTGCCATGCAGGGCACCACGGCTGACAGCTGCCCCTCTCCTGGCCCCCAGGCTACTGGGCCTAATGAACTCGACAGTTCAAAGGCTCAGCCGCTAATCCATCCCCTGGGCCCTCATGAGCGGCAGAGGTGAGCTGTAAGCCAGCGGCTCTCCTAGCAGACAGCCTGGGCCTGAAAGGACCCCTTCTCCCTTGGGCAGTGATGCTGGGGTGGCCTTGAGGCCAGACGCAGGGCAGGGGGGCCGTAGAGCTCCTGATTCACCCTTCAGAATTGCACCCTCCCCATCATCTGCCACCCGCCAAGGAGATACCTTGGGGGCTCCCTCTTCAGCCTCCTCCTCCTCCTCCTCCTCGTAGTCGTCCTCCTGTCCTTCCCCGGACACTCTGGTTCTCAGTATCTGAGGGGTGGTGAAAGGCCTGAGGGTGGAGAGAGAAAGTGAGCTCTAAGAGTAGGGATGAACCTGGAAAGAGTGCTTCAAGGAGGAGGGAATCCTGCTGGGGGAGAGGAGATAGCTCAGGAGGCAGGCACAAGCCATGGCAATGTGAGAGCTATTCTTGCCAGCTCTGCTCAAGCCCCAGGACTCTTTGAGAGGACCAGGGCCAGGTGTAGAAGCCTTATTTTCATCTGAGTTGGGGCTGTTGGGATCTCCAGTCCTCCCTTTAGCCAGAGCAGCCTTATTTTTATCTGTATTAGGAGTCTTCATCAGATTCCACCAGGAAAAGTTTTATGTGATTAAAAACTACTGTGTGAGACCAAATAAATGCTGTCCCACTCAGGCTGGGCCAGGCCAACCAGCAAGGGAGAAGGCAAGCTACGGGGTGGAGGGAACACTGGAAGACGAGTCAGGCAGCCTGCGTATGTGCCCTGGTTCTGCCACTGACTGGCTCACATGATCAGGGCCTCGGTTTCCTCACCTGTATAAGCACGAGGCCAAAGGAGAGCCTCAGAGGCCAGAGAGCCGCTGTGCACCTCGAATTCCACCCATCACCTGGCCTCACCTGCGGCTGATGAGCTCGTCATCCGAGTCGACATCATTGGCGCCAACCTGGTTGTCATCATACGTGTCATCGTACTCATCCTCATAGTCATCACCATGATAGGGCAGGCCTTCCCCAGGCTGCAGCGGCACCTGTAATGGCAGAAGCGTGGGCCGGAGGGGCCCAGGGGCTGGCTACCTCTCCTTCCCCCAGCACAGGTCACATCCTGGGGGCTGCCTACCTCCTCCACCACCATGCTGTACTGCTCGTAGCGCTGCCGCTGCGCTGTCACCGCTCGCTTGTCATTCAGCAGACTCCGTGTGTTCTCCTCTTTCCTGGTGCCCGAGAGACAGAAACAGGGGCGAGAGGAAGAAAAACCATCAGGGTCTGAAGGTTGCGGGGTGTGGAGGATCCAGGGAGCTATGGGCTCATTTCACCAACCCCTCAGACTGGTGCAAACTAAGACAACTGATGTTACCAAGCACTGGTGAGGGTGTGGGGGGACAGGCTGCTCACTTGCTACTAAAAAAAAAAAAAAAAAAAACCCCAAACTCGTGGCCGATGAGTCGATTCCAACTCATAGCGACCTGACAGGATAGAGGAGAACTGCCCCACAGGGTTTCTGAGGAGCAGCTGGTAGATCCGAACTGCCGACCTTTTGGTTAGCAGCTGAGCTCTTAACCACTACACCACCAGGGCTCCTCACTTGTGCACATGTAAACGGCTCCAGCCACGTTGGAAGGCATCCCAAGAGTAGCTATTAAAATATAAAACGTACACACCCTTCAAACCAGGCCATTGCCCTTCAGGAAACACTGGCCAAGTGCACAAAGAGGTCTGATTTTCTTTCCAGCATTGTTTGTAACAGTGAAAAATGGAAAACCAGATAATGTCCATTATGAGTGGAATGGCCAAATGAACTATGCTACATCTGTATTACAGAACATCGTGAGTTCTGTAATACAGATTTCCAAGAATGACAGTGATCTATTTGGACTGACAGGGAAAGAATTTTAAGGCTTATTATTGATGAAAAAAGCTACAGAAAATGCACACAGTATGATCCTATCTGTATAAAAGACAAAAAGCAAACCAAACCAACTCTGTTTTCATGGCACATATGTTGTTGTTAGCTGCTGACGAGTAGGCTCCAACTCATGGTGACCCCACGTACGACAGAACAAAACACTGCCCACGCCTGTGCCATCATCACAATCATTGATATGCTCAAGGCCATTGTTGAGGCCACTGTGCATTTTGAGTGTCTTCCAACTTATGGGGCTCATTTTCCAACACTACATCAGACAACATCCTGTTGTGATCCATAGGGTTTTCACTGGCAAATTTTTTGAAGTAGACTGCCAGGCCTTTCTTTCTAATGTGCCTTAGCTCTGCTGAAACCTGTCCACCTGGGCGACCCTGCTGGTATTTGAAATACTAGTGGCATAGCTTCCAGAATCACAGCAACATGCAAGCTACCACAGTACAACAGACAGGAGGTGGGTACATATATATGTATGAAAATGCACACAGAGGGCTAGTGAGCCCCACACCAAATGGCAATGTTAACTCCAAGTAGGGGCCTGAGGTTGTTTGAATCTTTTAAAACAAACACAAATTTAAGTGGGCTCTGGCCTCTTCTCTCACCCCCACAGGGGCCTTCTATCTGTTTTATAGTTGGAGCTTCCATGTAAAATTTCACCAGAAGCAAAAGTTGGAAAGTCCAACTCCCAACATGACACAGGTGAGGAAATTCGGGTGCAGTGGAGGGGAGAGGAGGGCCATGCTTGGGACCACAGAGAATGTGCAGCAGAGCTGTGGTAGGGATGTGGGTCTCCGGACTCATGACTCATGGCTTTTCAAACCTGTAGAAAAACCTAGTTTGTCAGACACATCCACCAGACTATGGAATGCAGCTTCTAGCCCTACAGAGGAAATCATTGAGATGCCAGGCAAGAAAAGCTAGCTGAGTTGTGAAATCAGGTCCCTGGAATGTACTGAGGCAGAGGGAGAAGAAGAAACACAAAGCCCACATCGTCCTACACAGCTTCCATAAAATCTTCTATTAACTGGCTTTTGATGCTGGGAGGGGCAGGCATCCGAGTTGGCTAGGCTGGTTGTGGCCTGTGGCCGGTCAGGACTACAGCCCCCAGTGCAGCCTGTAAGACTGGCTCCCTTCAACAAGTCTTTATTAAGGGCTACCATGTGCCATGCAGAGGACTCAGGCTGAGGCAGGGGGAGATTGGCCCTCATGAAACTCACAGTCTAGTGGGGGTGACAGACAAATGGCAGCCAACTGTAGGCAGGACACATAAAATGTGCTGAACAGAGGCATGTGTGCCTGGAGACACGGAGACACAGAGGAAGAGAAACGAGTTCTGGCTCAGGGGGCCAGCAGGGGGCCTGGGAGAGGGATAAGGGAAGGAAGCCTTCCCCAGTGGAAGGTGGGATGGTGTTGCTCTGGGCCAGGGAAAAACCTTGGTCCACAGGAGTGTTCATATCACACCAGAAGGAGGACTGTGACTGGCCTCTGCACTGTACCTAGCTCTCTTTGCCAGGTTGGGTGCTGGAGAGGAAAAAGATGGGCAGGAAGTGAAAGGGGCCCAAGCTTACCCAGGTGGTTGGTGACCCCAGGAGGAGTGTGTCTACTCATTGAACATTCATGTCCTGGGGGTCTACTAGGTGCCCTATGGTGGACCAGAGGACCAAGGATGAATGAGTGGTGTCACCATCCTTTCTTTTCTGATTTTTAATTGTGCTTTAAAGTGAAAGTTTACAGTTCAAGTTAGTCTGTCATACAAAAATTTATACACACATTGCTCTGTGACCCTAGATGCTCTCCCTATACTGTGACAGCACACTCTTCCTTTCCACCCTAGATTTCCCGCGTCCATTCAACCAGCTCCTGATCCTCTCTGCCTTCTCATCTCGCCTGCAAACAGGAGCTGCCCATTTAGTCTCATGTATCTACTTGCGCTAAGAAGCACTCTCTTCACGAGTATTATTTTATGTCCCATAGTCCAGCCTAATCTTTGTCTGAAGAGTTGGCTTTGGGAATGGTTTCGGTTCTGGGCTAACAGAGAGTCTCCGGGCCATATCTTCTGGGGTCCCTCCAGTCTCAGTCAGACCATTAAGTCTGATCTTTTTACTAGAATTTAAGTTCTGTAACCCACTTTTCTCCTGCTCCATCAGGGACTCTCTGTTGTGTTCCCTGTCAGGGCAGTCACTGGTGGTAGCCAGGCACCATCTAGTTCTTCTGGTCTCAGGCTGATGGAGTCTCTGGTTTATGTGGCCCTTTCTGTCTCTTGGGTTAATACTTTCCTTGTGTCTTTGGTGTTCTTCATTCTCCTTTACTCCAGGTAGGTTGGGACCAATTGATGTATCTTAGATAGCTGCTCGTTAGCTTTTAAGACCCCAGATACCACTCACCAAAGTGCGATGTAGAACATTTTCTTAATAAACTTTGTTATGCCAATTGACCTAGATGTCCCCTGAAACCGTGGTCCCCAGACCCCCGCCGCTGCTTCTCTGTCCCTCGAAGTGCTGGGATGTATTCAGGAAACTTCTTAGCTTTTGGGTTAGTCCAGTTGTGCTGACTTCCCCTGTAGCATGTGCTGTCCTTCCCTTCACTGAAGCTAATTCTTATCTAATATCTAGTTAGTGAATACCCCTCTCCCTCTCTCCTCACCCTTGTAACGATCAAAGAATATTTTCTTCTGTGTTTAAACCACTTCTTAAGTTCTTATAATAGTGGTCTCATATAATATTTGTCCTTTTGCGACTAATTTCACTCAGCATAATGCCTTCCAGATTCATCCATGTTATGAGATGTTTTGCAGATTCACTGTTGTTATTTATTGTTGTGTAGTATTCCATTGTGTAACTATACCGTAATTTGTTTATCCATTCCTTCACTGATGGGCACCCAGGTTGTTTCCATCTTTTTGCTATTGTGAACAGTACTGCAATGAACATGGGTGTGCATGTATCTATTCGTGATGGCTCTTATTTCTCTAGGACATATTCCCAGGAGTTGGATTGTTGGATTGTATGGTACTTCTGGCTTTTTAAGGAAGCGCCAAATCAATTTCCAAAATGGTTGTACCATTTTACATTCCCACCAACAGTGTATAAGTGTTCCAGTCTCTCCACAACCTCTCCATCATTTATTATTTTGTGTTTTTTTGATTAATGCTAGCCTTGTTGGGGTGAGATGGTATCTCATTGTAGTTTTGATTCACCATTTCTCTAACGGCTAATGATTATGAGCATTTCCTTGTGGATCTGTTAGCCGCCCGAATGTCTACTTTGGTGAAGTGCCTGTTCATATCCTTTGCCCATTTTTTAATTGGGCTATTTGTCTTTTTGTTGTTGAGGTTTTGCAGCATCTTATAGATTTTAGAGATTAGACGCTGATCGGATTTGTCATAGCCAAAAATTTTTTCCCAGTCTGTAGGCTGTCTTTTGACTCTTTTGGTGAAGTCTTTTGATGAGCCTAAGTGTTTGATTTTTAGGAGCTCCCAGTCTTCTAGTTTCTCTTCTGGTGTTTGTGCATTGTTAGTAACGTTTTGTATTCTGTTTACGCCACGTATTAGGGCTCCTAGCGTTGTCCCTATTTTTTCTTCCATGATCTTTATTGTTTTAGATTTTATATTTAGATCTTTGATCCATTTTGAGTTAGTTTTTGTACATGATGTGAGGTATGGCTCTTGTTTCATTTTTTTTGCAGATGTCACCATCCTTTCTGCTACACCTTATGGCCCCTGGTCCATTCCGTCCCTGGCTCTGGACAGCTGGACGGTTCTCACTATGTGGATTCTGGATACCTGGCTCCCTGGCAGGATGACAGAGAAGCGTGGCAAACTCCACCCACCCCAGGAGGACCCTGGGAGGCCACAGGTGGGAAGAGTGGAGCCCAGTGCCCTGGGCAGCCCATCCAGTGAGGTACAGTTTTGGCCCCATGACCTCATTTGGAGGCAGGAAGGAAAAGGAGAATCAGGGACAAAATCAGGCACAGATGAGGAAAAGGTCCACTGGTGGGCCAGAACTTTAGTTAAGTCTGGAAGCGTTGACAACAGTGGCTTTGGAGACCGTCTTTTGAGTAGGCGGAGTCCTCGGCCTCCTACAAGATGGTGGCCCAGGGAACACAAGGGCTCTCCCCTTTACTTCCTCTAGCCTGTCCTTCGAGGCCCAACTTAAACTGGCCCTCAGGGGTGACTCCTGCCTTTGAACTTCTAAAGGACCTGCAGAGTCACAGACTCTCAATCCCTCCTTTTCCAGGTGAGGACTCAGGAGATCCAGAGAGACAGAGCAACCTTCCCAAGGTCACACAGCTGCTAACAGCAGAGCCAGGCCAGAGCACAGGTCTCCTGACTCAAGGCTTTGCTCTGCCACTTCCTGAGCCATGTGATCACGGGCAAGTCCCTTATCCTCACGATGTTCCTCCACCCAACACCTGCCTCCCAGGGTTGACATGAAGATGAAATAAGATGATGTATAGAAGTAGACCTGGTACCTGTTGGGCTCAATAAAACAAATCTGGTTTCTTTCACTGCAGGACTTGCCAGAGCCTTTAATGTATCAATGTGTTCTGACTTTCCAAGAGGCAGACAGACTACACAGACTTCTTCAGCCATAACGTATTTTTCTTGAAGAAACATCTGTTATCATCTTCTGGGGCAAAACTTTTCAGTCCAAAGGGGTTAGGAGAACCCCATCTTATGCATTCCTCCTCCTTCATTTGGCCAAGCTATCCTGCAGCACACATGTGCTTCGTGTCTACCTCAAAGCCGTCCTCCACCAAATGTCCCCTCCTAATAGACCCTCACTTTGTTCAGCTCTCTCTATCCACTCATCCCTCTCGTACCACAGCCCTGGGTCTCAGTCCTGTAACCTGGTTATACCAATGGGATGTGAGGAGAATCTTTCCTTCTGGAAAGGTTTCCTGGTTTCTAAGAGAGCTACAGAAAGACCTGTTCCAGACTTCCTCCCGACACTGTTGTTTCTGGAGGTAATACCTGAAACAGCTGCAGCCACTCTGTGGCCTGAGGCATCAAGAGATGGAAAGACACGGCATCCTTGATGATGTGTCTGTACCCCTAGGTTAACCAAGTCTAAACCTGCACTATCTTGCCAACTACTTGTCATGTGAGGGAACAGATTTCCTTACTACTTAAGCCACTGAGCACACTTTTCAGTTACCTGAAGCTGAAAACATCCTATCTGATTCAACATGCGCATATTTTAACTGAGGTGTGGTTGGCCTGAGCTATTTAATCTCATATGCTCCTGACAGCAGGGAGCACCTGCAATCTCCCCAAATTAGGACAGCTGCACCCACCAGGCGTCCCCCATCCCACCTCCTTGTTTAATTGATTCTGTCATGCTTGTTTAATGTTCTAAGTCTTTCCCATAGTCTCTAGCCTTTTGAGGGCGAGGCCTGGGTGCCATGTCTACCCTTGTCTCCCTGGTGTTTAGCACAGGATCAGCACTAGCAAATTGCTGAATAAATATTTGGTGAATGAATACATAAATAATGAACACATGAATGAAAGCTTTGCCTCTTCACAATCCCTACCCCGGGGTCACCGAGCACAGTGAGTTCAGCAAACACTGTTGCCTGATCTCTCAGCCTGGCAGCCCGAACCAGTCCAAGAGCAGGGTCGCAGCCCCGGAGCACTGGCCGCCTCATTGCCAGCCCCTTTGCTGACCTTAACTACTGAGATTGGCCCCCTGCAGATGCTCTTGGGTGACCTGAGACAGGGTAGGGTGAAGCACAATCTCAGGACACCATGGGTCCCAGGCAAACCCACTGACCAAAGTCAAGGGGAAAGGTCGATGCCAGAGATGCCTGAGCTTGGGGGGACCTAGCAATCAGGCTCCCTGGGTCAGAGCTGGGGGCCAGCCCTCTACCAGCCTGGGGACACCCCGTCTGCCCACTCCCCATAGCAGGAGCCTCCCAGGGGTCATGCTGTCTGGAGCAGCAGCCACCAATGCAGGATAACATCTCATGGGCTCGGAGCTGAGATGTTGCAATGTATGTGACTAAGCAGATTGTGACTGCTTCCTGTCTAACCAAACTGTCCTGGGCCTGCTCCCCAAGATCTCAGCCAGCCAAGCTTCCTGTATCGGATGGCCCTGGAGAGGACGGATAGCACGGGGTTCCCACTGAAGCAGCCTGTGTCTCTGACACTGGGGAGCCTACCACAAGAGCAGGGAAAGTCCCCTCCCCTCTCTGAACCTCAATGTCCCCATTTATATGATGGGGGAAAGGGCAGGCTGCACTTGTGCAGTGGTTCCCAGATTTCTTGATTCCATCAACTAACACATTTCAGGAGAAACTAGAGGACAGGCATAGTGTTGCCAATTTCTTACTTTCTCATTCTCTATTATATTGTGCACTTTACCATCACCACTGATACCGGGTTCCCTCCAGTCAGTTCTCCATTCAAGAGCAGGGCGATCATCTCAAAATATAAAAGGTGTCAGCTCCTGGGACCACTGCCATGCTTCCTATAGTCTCAAGGCCACTACCCCTGCCACTGACCCTGCTTAGAAAGTTTCTCCTTTCCTACTTGGAAACCGATCCCTCCTCACCCCTCAGCCCTCAGTCAAGTGTCCTTTACTCAGAGGACCTTTCTGCCTGGTTGAAGCCCCTGCTGGAGGCTCGGAACCCCACACACCTCCAGCTCATAGTACTTATTATATTTGCAGTTTTACGTAGCTTGTTTGATGAGTTGATTAGTGCAAACTCCACGTAGGCAGGGGCCGTGTCCGTTTGGCTCCCCACTACATCCCCAGCACCTAATCCAAGCTGAATGTTGTAAGCACCGGGCAAATATTTGTTGAATAAATGAATAGACTTTTCAATGCCAAAAAAGTAGGAAAGGCATAAACCAAAAATAAATAGGAAGGCCTTCAAATGGAATAGTCACCTTCTGAAGTGCTCCCTCAGTACAGGTCCTTATTTTTCTCTTTTTGCCAGACTAGGGAAAATCAGGTCAAGGACCAGCTTTTGGGAAGCATGGCCCAGCTCCACCATCCAGTGATTCGATGATCCGGACATCAAATAATTTCAGACAAAGCAGAGGGGGGCAGTTTCAGCTCCTCTGGCTTTTTGCTATCAATAAGCAGGAGTCACTGAAAACCTCCCTAACAGAGCCCGAGCCCAAAGCATAACCATTAAAGAAACCACCCCGCCTTCTGGGAGCCACCAGGTTCAGGGCTGTGAAGGGACCCCTGATCTCAGCCTCCATGGCCTTAACACAATAGGCCCTTCTGTTTCTCCCACTTTCTGTATGCACTCTGCAGCCCACTCCACTCACCTCTTGCCCTTATGCACCCGGCTCAGGTCCACTGAGTTCCTGCTGAACACGTCAAACTCATCATTCTGGAAGATGTTGTGACGAGACGTCAACAGGGGCGTTGGGTCTGGCTTCGCCTGTCTAGGGGCAGCATGGAAATCAATTTAAGGGGGTTGGGCCAGTAGATACCCACCTGTGCCCCACTTCCCCCGACCACTTCATGTCCATCAGATCCTTCACCCCTTTTCAATAGCCACGGATAGGATACAATCTCAACAGCTTTCAGGGAGAGGCAGACCTGCTCTATCTGGCCCCTGCCTGGGTATGCAGCCACCCCTTAGCAAAGCTCCTCTCGTTCCTGAGGTGTCAGTCACACAAGTTTTCTTTCTGTGTCTTAAAAGCTCCCTCATTTAATGCTTAGGACAGCTCTATGAGATTGGTACCCATAAGTCACTTAGCCTCTTCATACATTAGTGCCCTCATCTGTAAAACGTGGCACAAAGTGGCCGAGAAGCTTGCCCAAAAGGACACAGCTAGCTTCAGTCATTCATTCAATAAATATCACCTGTTCATGGAAGAAACACCTATTCATTCCCTCATTTCTGCTGCTCCACAGGGTCTTTGGGAAAGCAGTGGGCCAAACTCAGAAAGGGCCGGTGTGAAGGAAGTGAGCAGCTTGGCCGTCCTCCCTCAGGAATCTACTGGGAAGGTGGTGATGACAGGGGCTGGCTGAGAACTTAGTAACTCGAAGGTGCTCATCAACCCTTTGTCACGTGCCGTGTCCCTAATGGGTCTTCCCACAGGTGCAGCAGGGATGCCCACTATGCACTCACTCTCTGCCCTGCAGGGACATGTGAGAACCTTCTGAGGGCCTAAGACTTGTGTGTTTCCCAAAGAGGGCAGTTAAACAGCTGGGAAACACCCCTATGGGGAAGGGAAAGCAAGCTGAGTCCTTAGACATGAACGATATACGTGGGAAGTTGAGTTGTTGAGAAGGGGCACCA
The DNA here is from genome assembly GCA_030035585.1 of Dugong dugon. Classification (NCBI taxonomy): domain Eukaryota; kingdom Metazoa; phylum Chordata; class Mammalia; order Sirenia; family Dugongidae; genus Dugong; species Dugong dugon. Next base: position 23,127,305 of record CM057476.1, on the reverse strand, counting down.
GATGAGGGCCCTGAGGTAGCCTGGGCGTGCCACACCTCCTCCCACCTGTCTGTCCCACCTGTTTAGGCTGCGGTCCAGCTGGCTGAGGGCCGGAGCCAGTCGCTCCTCCAGGATGTTGTTGATCACCTGCTCCGGGTCATAGCTGTAGTGTGCCAGGCAGGCCAGGATGAAGCCCTCGCCAAGGTCTGGGAGCAGGTCCTTCACTTGGGAGATGAGCGAGTCCAGCTCTACTCCGGACACAGAGGGGACCAGGGCAGCAGCTGCCCCCATGCACTGCAGGAAGAGGCAGAGAGAAGGACAGGAAGGGGACGTCTTCCTCGACTAAGCCAGGAGGTAACAGGGTAACAGGCCATAGGTAGAGAGGAAACAGCGCTGGACTTGAGTCAGGGGCCCTGGCTTGAGTCCCAGCCCTGCCCCTGTGGGACTTCAGCCAGCTGACTCCAGTCTCTCTGAGCCTCCATTTCCTCCTCTGTGAAAAAGGGGGCTTTAGGCTTTATCTCCACGCTACTTCCGGCTGTCGGACTTCGAACAAGTTGCTTCCCGTCTGAGTCTCAGTTTCCTCCTTTAGGGAACGAGCTGACCACAACCCACCCACCTCAGGGGGTTGTTTCAGGTGGTTCAAAGAGGGGATGCACGCAAAGTGTTGAGCCTGTGTCAGCGCTGACGAGGCACTCAGTAAACAGCCACAGTTCCTACTGATAGTGAAGGTTCCTACTGACAGTGAAAGGTCCTTTTCCAGCCCTCACAAATTTAGGACTGACGCCAGGGGGACACAGCAACCGCCACACCTGGGCCATGTGGAGATGATCCCCCTTGCATTACAGTCTTTTCAATAAGGGTGATTCACTTCATATACTACTCCATGTGGCTTGACTTTGTCAGGCCTTTTAGTTAAGAAAATTCACAAATCAAACACATAATAAAAACCTTCCATGACTCAGAGGAAGGCAAAGGCAGTGGGGGCTGTCATCCTTCAAGGCCTTGTAGTCTAACAGGAAGACCATAGCGTCTGTGAACGGAGAACCGAGGCCAGCCAGTACTCAGAGCTCTCCATGTGGCAGCTCTGGAAATCCCAACAACAGCGACTGTGCTGTTCCCACCATACAGATGAGAAACCAAGGCTCAGAGTGAGTGATGTGTCCAAGGTCACAGAGCTAGTGAATGACAGGGCCAAAATACACGCCTGAGCTGCCTGACCCTAGGGGCTATGTGGTTTAACCTGCCTCCCAACACACAGGAAGAATCCTGGGCTTGATGGCCAGTTCTGGAAAAGCCTGAGAGAAAGTACCAGACCCCAGGTTTCCAGACTTGTTTAGTGGAGCCCTCCAGTTCCATGGAGGGTCTCCCAGGGAGGCCAAGCAGTCGGATCAGGAACTGCTCCCAACCACAGCCAAAGCAGCCTCGTTTCTGTTTAGAGGCGGCTCTGGAAAGATTTCACATGAAAGCTTCACCTCTTCATTCTAGAGAGAAAACTGAGCCTTTGACATCTTAAATGACTTGCTGTCTCCTTGCACCCAGTCCCACTCCAGACTCTCTAAGGGCAGCAGAGAGCTGATCAGCAGCTCGAGGCTGTCAATTCCACAAGGAATCTTTTTCCCTGAGTGCAGAAACAAAGAATGGAGGTTTCCGGGCTGCCCTGACCTGTCAGATGGGGACTGGAGTGCAGGGGCAGCAGGGGACAGCCCTGCCCCGGACACACACCTCCTCATCCTCTGAGTTCTCTGGGTGTGATGGTGTTTGACTGACTGGCTCCACTGTCGCCGCAACCTTGTTAGGATCCTCAGCCACCAGTGGGTCTTTAGCCTCCGTGGCTTTCTGTCTGTCCACCCCTTCCCAAGCACTCTCGACTGCCTGGAGGATATAGGCAGTGCGTGTCTCGTCGCTAGGAGGACGTTAAGGGTTTTTCTCTCTCTCAGGTCCCACAGCCTTCTCTGCCTCTCCAGCTCTGAGGCAGTGGAACTCTCAATCTCTCCCCAGCATGTGACTGCATGGCTTCTGCCAGGGGCTTCTGGGCTGCACCCAGTGGACGAAGGGGGCACCTGGGTCGCATGGGGAAAGAGGATAGATGTGGCCACACTGGCCTTGCAACCTAGCACCTGCCATTCAGCAGAAAGAAGCTGTGGGCCGAGGGCTGGCATCAGAGTGTCCTGGGATGTGCCAGTGGTTCTTCCCTTTGTACTGACTGCCAGGAGGGCCCAACAGGGTCACCTGCTGTGGGCTTTCGGCAAAGGCTGGAGGCCCACGAGGTTTCCCTGAGGCAGGACTGAGCAACCCACCCCAGCCACCAAAATGGCCCACGGGCCTGCTTTCCCCTGTCCCTCCTCTCTCTCTACCACTCTGGCCAATGCCAAGCCAGAAACCGAGGAGTTGCCCTGGACTCCCTCACTCCACTTCCAGTCCAAACCCCCATCATCCTGACCTGGATGTCAGCGACAACCTCCTCACCAGCCCCTGAGCCTCCATGGTGACCCCAGGCCAGTTCATGCTCCTTCTGTGGTCAGACAGAGCTTGTCACTCTTTGCATCACATCCTTCCACAGCACCCCAGAGATTGCAGGACAGAGCCCGAACTTCTTGGTGAGGGTCACCACAGGGCTGTGCAGGCCCACCTCCCTCCAGCTCATCTGCCACACTCTGACCCCCTCCCCTCCCCTCCCCTCTCCTACGGCCCAACCCCATGCTCTACACTTGTATGTGGGCTCTTCCAGTGAGCCTGCTCTCTGTCCTCTGAACTTTCATACTGGGAATGCTCTTGTCCTTGGTCTTAGCTCCTGTTCCTTCTGCTGTTCTCAGCCATCATTTGCACCTGACAGCCCATCAGAAGCGCCGCTGAGATAGGTACCTCCTCTCGTCTCCATACCCTCTGAATTCCACCATGGCGCTCTCTATCTAACTGCCTGTTTACTTGTTCATCTGCCCTCTGGAGTGATGTCTGTGAGGGCAAGGGCTGAGCCCATCTTGGTCACACAGGCACAGACATGACACCCAGTAAACACTAGAGGAAGTATGACTGGACCTCCCCTGCCTTGAGAATCAGGGCAGTCATCTCCAGAAAAACAGAGGCTGGGGCCTTGGCGTGCCTCCCAGAAAAGCTGGCTGATCTGTGTGTTCTTGGGCTAAACCTCCCTCCCCACTCCTCTGGGACCCAGCAGTCCATCCCTGACTTGGCCAGGCCAGGCCCCTTTCCAGGGGCAGTGGTTGAAGGATACAAGACAGATGAAGCCTGCTGCAGCAAGCTGACATCATCGGCCACAGGGAAGAGCACATCATAGTCCCGGAGGAACCTGCCAGGTAGAGTGCAAATGGGAGGGAAAGGGCTGGGGCCACAGGAGCATTGCTGTGGGCCACTCCCTGTGTCTACTGCCCAACTACAGATCCCAGATGTCAGCAGGTGCCCACCTTAGAACCATGGAGGGCTTCTAGCAGGGGCTCAACTAGACAAGGTCTGGTGGGAACTGGTGGGGAGGGCCACAGGCTGTCCCCCAGCTCAGCCACACTCACCTCTTCTCCTGCAGCAAGGAGCTAAAGATCTGAAGGAACTCCTCGATGAAACCCTGAATGTTGTCACAGCTGGAACAGGATACCAGGGAAGATTAGGTCGCTCAATGCAAGACAATCTGCACCATCCTCCCAACCCCACCCCACCCCACCCCACCCCAGTTAAAGGAAAGACACATTTTTCTCAGTCTCCCATCTCTGCTCAGCCAGCCCTAGAGGCAGCGGGGAGGCAGATCTGAAGTGGTGGAAATGCTCCTGGTGAGCTTGGGAAGGGGGTTCTCTCACCAGGGAGGCAGCATCCCAGGGCTTACCTGCTTTCCAGGATGGGGAGGAGGCAGATCTGGTTCATGAGGATGTGAATAATCTCCACCAGCTTCTTCCTAGAATGGGAGAGCCTCTTCCACAGGTCACCTAGCAGCCTTTCAAGGTCAGCAAAAAACAAGAAACGGGGATTTGGGAGACAAAAAGGCACCAAGGAAGCTTATTCTCAACAGTTGCAGGTGCCCCTCCACCGGGATGAGAAGGCCTCACAGTTTACTGCTGAGAGCAGCTGGCAAAAGGCTGCAGACCCTGAGTGGCCAGCTGGTTCCAGAGCCACTTCTCAGATCCAACAGTGAGTTAGGAACCAGAGGGCCATTTAACAAAAGCTTGGAGAAATAGCTGATGGGGAGGGCTCTGGTGCCAGGGCCAGGAGGCTGCCAGGGAGGATGTACAAGGCCTGCAGTTGCACGGTCCTCGGTTCGACCGCCTGTTTTAGAGACGGCGATGCTCCCTGAGGCAGACAGGGGCCTCTGCCAAGGCCACTGACACTAGGCCTCTCTCTCCCACAACATTCTTAGACTGTCCCCGCCTTACTTGCTATCTTCAAGCCTTCTCTTCTTAATTGCAGACTCCAGTTCAGGAATTGCCGTTTCATAAAAGGAAGCTAGTCTGTGGAAGCACACATAGGTCAAATGTTGGGTTTAGTTCATAAATACTACACTTCAATAGAAAATCAGACAACATAAGCAAGTGGGAAGGCTCATTTTTTGCTCCCACAACATATTTTCTCCTGGGACCGCCCTGGCTCTCCCCCAAGCCCACCCCAGAGTGGCCAGCTGTGGCTGGTTTTCAGGAGCATCTCATGCGGAAACCTGTAGCTGTGTTCCCCACTCAGATGGAAAACCACAGCCCAGCCCAGGGAGGCTCATTCTAACAGATAAACCATGGGGGGCCTCCAGGACTCACTGCAGTTTCAGGAAGAGACACAAGGTCACTCTCTGTTCTTGCTCTAAAACTACTAGTAGCTTCCTACCTCCTACTAATCAGACCATAACTCCTCTGGCATAACCAGATCTGGCACGGGTAGCCAGCCTTGCTTCTCACCTCAGTGACCTCACTCCCATCCCTTCCCAACTCAAGGTCAAATTCGAATTCCAGCCACATGGCCCCTCACTGTCCTCCCCACAGTCGGTGCCCCACAGCCCTCCCAGCTTCTTGAAGGCTAACGTGCACCACAGCTGTCCTCCTCCTCCTTGTAGCATGCCAGGCCCCTCCTTCCTGGGGTCTTCCTGATCACGCCAACCCACAGGGCTTACTCCTCCTGGAACTAGCCGTCAGCACTTCGAATATGTTGTCCTTATAATTTCAAATGCAGTTGCCCCGCTTTAGAGAACAGTTTGGGGGTTCCTCAAAATGGTAAACACAGAATTACCATATGACCCAGCAATTCCACCTCTAGGTATATACCCAAAAGAATTAAAAGCAGGGACACAAGCGGATAATTGAACAGCAACGTTCACTGCAGCATTATTCACAATAGCCAAAAGGTGGAAACAACCCAAGTGTCTATCAACATGAATGAATAAACCAATTGTGGTACATACATACAATGGAATATTATTCAGCTGTAAAATGGAATGAAGTCCTGATACATACTACAACATGGATAAACCTTGAAAACATTATACACAGTGAAATAAGCCAGACACATACTATTATATGACTCCACTTACAGAAAATATCTAGAACAGGCAAATTCATAAAGACAGAAACTAGATTAGTGGTTACCAGGGGCTGAGGGGAGGGGAGAAAGGGAGTTACCGCCTAAGGGGAACAGAGTGTGGGGTAATGAAATGGTTTTGGGAACAGTGGTGATAGTTGCACAACATGATGAATATAATTAATGGCACTAAAACTTACACTTAAAAATAATGGTTAAAATGAAAAATTTTATGTTATATGCATTTTACCACAAAAAAATTTTTTTAATATAATTAAATGCAGCTGCTGCTTCTCTGTGATGCAATACTTCCTCAGAACATCTGAATCATCCCAAGGCAAGAAATGCAGCTTAAATGCCTAGGACAGTGCTGAATTTAGAGCAGGTGCTGTCAACACCTGTCTGTTGATTGGCTTCCGGCAACTTCTATCCTAGGGTAGTGCCAGACCTAGGAGAAGATAACTAGGCCAAAAGGGGCAGGCCCTGCTAGGCCCATAGATGGCACCAGAAAAGGACAGGGAGGGCAGTTTGGCCCAAACGACTCAGGTGTTGCCAGGATACATTGCTGGTGGGAGGGTAAATTGGTACAACCCCTATGGAGGGCGATTTGGCAAGATCTACCAAAATTTAAAAAGCACATACCATCTGTCCCTGCAATCTTACTTCTAGGAATTCACTCCTCAGCTACACTTGCAAAGGTGCAAAACTGCACAAAGTTCATCTTCGTAGCATTTTTTTTGTAATAGCTGAAAACAACCTAAAGGTCCATCTATGGGGTCTAGCACCCCTTACAATGGAATCCTACAAAGTAATACCAAAAATCATGACTGCTCTATGCACTGATACAGCACCATCATTAAGAAAAATAGGAAAATGCAAACAGTATGTGTAGTACTTAGAATATACCAGCATTAAATTTAAAAAAAGAGAAGGGGAGATACATAATGTACACATCGGTTTGTACACATACGAAATATTTCCAGAAAATTCCCCAAAAAACTATGACAGTGGTTGTGTATGAGGAAAAGAACTAGGGAAGGGGTAAGGGTAGGCTTTTCACTGTATATTTTACACTTTTTCAGTTTTGAACCACGTGAAGATATAAAAGCATTCCTAAAAGCAAAGGGCAGAAAGAGGGAGTGAGGAAGAAAGCTGCTGAGACAGATTAGGTAAAGAGCTGTTCGGATGATTTCAAGAGAGTTCTCAACGACTGGGGTTGTGTCATTCGCTGAGTGGGGTGTTCCTGGCAGGCCTCAAGCACAGTTTGAACAGGCTCGGCCAGCCCTGGGCTGTTTCTGGGTAAAGGCAATGTCACTTTTGGTCAACAGTGTTTTCCTTTCTTCCTTCTCACCCTCAACCTCTCCCTTACCTTGGCCTGCTCCTGGCAGGAGGTCAGTGCTTCCAAAACTTGGGAAGAAACATTAACAAAATGGGAGATGGCCTGTGATAAGTGAAAGTAAGCAGGATACACAATTCTAACAAGAGTATGAGCTCAAATTACAGTAAAACCAGTCAAAGCAAGAACGTGTGTAAGGTGGTAACATGTCAGAGAAGGAAAACTCACTGGGTGTTTATGAAGTAAGATTCTTAGTAGAAAGTGATAGAAAAGCGGTTTAAGACTGAACCTTGTCAAAGGCGGAAAACTTGAAAGACCCGGAAAAACAAGGCAGTCCCGCTGAGTTCCAGCTCTCATAGGTTTCACTGTAGTAGGATCTCTCACCAGTGGTTTTAATTTCCTACCTGTTCGTACTTTCCAAATCTCCTACGAGCACGTGCCACTCTTCTCATCAGAAAACACACCTTTTAAATCAAGTGGACAGCTACAATCTCATCCCAATCCCCTTCTTCTGGGGGAAATGCTGATTGGCACTTTATTCTAACACTCTCTTGGTGGACTGATCAATCCTAATGTCTGGTTTTCACAAGCTGAGGAGACCAGGGAGGGGCCAGAGCACCAGATGCCATCCTGGCATGTGTCGGCAGTAGATAAATATTTTGCTGAACGGGCAAGTAAGTGACCGAATGCAGAGACGGCTGGATGGATGAGTTGGGAAGCTCCCAGAAGATCGTGCAAACGCTGGGGAGAAGCGCCTGGCAAGAGTGACAGGCCACAGGCTGCTGAGAATGGGCTAGCGCCCACCATTGGCAGGCCACGTGTAGGCTGCCAGCCTCTTCATGCTGGCCGAGGAACGCCCACACCCATACACCCCTTTCTTACTGCACAAGTAACAGACGCTCATAGGCTAAGTGGGTCTCCCTCCCTGGCCCACATTCTCCTCCACTTCCTTCTCTGTCCCAGTGGGCTCTTTCTACGACTCCTTTGGATAAAAGCCTCCAGTGGCTCCCCACTGCCTGTAAAATAAAGGCTTCACTCCCTGCCAGAACATTCAAGGATCCTCACAGTCTGGCTTCTCTGGACTCACCCCCTGCCTCATGGAACATTCCATTACCTGGCTCTTCTCTGAACACCCTGGGTCTGGGTCCTTGCGTGCTTCATTCCACCTGCATGGAACGCCCATCCTGCCACTGCATCCTTCACCTTTCTCTGTCCAGAAGGCTCCTGTTCATTCTTCAACACCTAATTTAAGGGCTGTCTCTGCTTGAACCCTTGCCTTACTTCACCAGACAGAAGTTTGCTTCCCTCCTGTGTTTCCAACCCATTGCCGTTGAGTCGATTCCAACTCATAGCAACCCTATAGTCGATTCCGACTTATAGTGACCCTATAGGACAGAGTAGAACTACCTCATAGGGTTTCTAAGGAGCGCCTGGTGGATTCAAACTGCCAACCTTCTGGTTAGCAGCCGAACTCTTAACCACTATGACACCAGGGCTTCCCCGTGTTCCCAAAGCACTTCATAATATGGTGATGGCAGGCAGCCCCACACGCAAACACATCTGTATTTCCTTGGGTGTATTCTCCCCTGGCTAGAAGCTAAGTCCTCAGGGAAGTGATCACAGCCTGTTGTCTATCACTCACTCCCTCATGTCCGACGACGACAGGGGCTTTGGAACAAAGTAGGATTGAAGTGAAACTCCCCTGTTCTTGGTTGTCTTTTTCTCCCCTGCCCTGTTCTTAGCCAAAAGTGAGAGTGCTTCTAACACGCAGGCTCCACATGCACAGGAGCCTTATCTATCTTCTTCCCTGCCGTGTCCACAAGTTGAAAGAGGGTCTACAGCACAGTCTAAGCACCCAGTAAACACCTGTTGAATGAGCAGGTGAACCAGACCTCTACTTCCACAGCTAGGACTACCACTGTACCTGTAACAGAAGTCATGTTTCTGGAAGGTTTGGCAAGCCAAAGGGAAGATGTCCAGAAAGGCCCAGAGCGTAGTACAGGTATCACAAAGGTAGAGAACAATGTCCTTCAATTCCTGTTGCCAAAAGAGAACATGGGATTATTCCCCCACCTCTATATACAGCTCTGCAGAGGGTCTGAGACAAAGGTAACAAAGTCAGGGATCCTCCAACAGTAGGATGCTGCAGATGGGGCATGAGAACATTGGACCAGGTGGCAGAGGTCTGACCAAAGCCTGATCAGTCCATCTCCAGGATCTCAATCTGAGCAAGTCCCTCCTTTGACCTCCCTAAGCCTCAGGTCTTGCTACAATAGCTCAAATGGGCTTATATCCAATGATCTCTAGGGTTACTTCTATCTCTAAGATAATGTGATTCTCTCTTCTAGGCCAAGGGAAAACCAACCCCTGAATCTGAAGCCAATGCCTGGTGTCCCACGTGGACAAAGAACATCCCAGTGAAGACAAGAATATTAAGCTGACACTTTTCTTACAGTTTGAAGAAAGTTTAGAACATTACCTGTACGATTAATCCTCACAACTCTGAAGGGTAGGTTGAGCAGCCCTTAGCAACCTCAGTTCACAGATGAGGAGACTGAGGTTCAGAGGGTGAAATGACTTGCTCCTGTAGAACCTGGCATGTCCCTTCTGAATCATGTTTAATGGCTGTTTTTCCCATGAGACTATAAGCTGCCTCATTCCTGCTGTATCTCCCTCAAGTGCTTAGCACAGGAGCTTCTTAGTATTTGCCTTCTGTCTGTCATCCCCGTTAGACTCTGAGTTCCATGAGAGTAGGTGCTGTGTCTGCTTTTACTTACTGATTTACCCCCAAGGCCTAGCACAGGGCCTGACATGCCCAGGGCTCCTCATTACGAATTCACTGAAAGATTGATTCAATGAGTAACCTGTCAAGCTGAACCAAGTGAAGACTAGAACCCCATTCTCTGAATTCTAGTTCCCTGCTCTTCCCACTATCCCGTAAATGAAGCTCCCAGAGAGAAATGAAAGCCTGCTGAAAACACATGAAACCTGTGTGACGGGACTAGCTGGTTACTAAGTTGAGGAAAAGAGCCATGAGCAGAAGAAGCTGCTGGATGAGCAACAAGGTGCTTTTTCATGTCAATCTTCCCAGCCTTGGGGTAGCCAGACTCTGGTTGAAGGGGATCCTGCCAGGAAGAGGCTGGGTTGTCAGGGCAACCTCACCTGGAGAGGCATGTCGCTGGGGCTCAATCGGCCCTTCTCTTCAAGCTTCTGTGGTGTGGCACAGGTCCGGTCCCCTTGCAAGCCACAGTGCTGCAGGATATTGCTGAAGACCTGTCGAATGCAAGAGGTGACTCTCCCCACGATGTGCCAAAGCAGCTAGGACTTCGTCCCTACAGCCAGGGCTCTTGGCCAGGTGTGGGACAGGTGATCCAAAAACTGTGTTCCAAGGTATATATATATACTAGAGTCTCAGCTGGGACAATGACCTTCCCAGAAAGCAGGGTCAAAGTGGAAAAAGTACAAGATGGGGATGATGGGAGAATCCTTACGTGACTGTGGTGACACAATGGTGACAAAATGTATGTAAAGCCCCTAGAATTCTACAGCTTTTATCTGACAGGACAGGCAGAGCAAGTACATGGTAATGAACATTTAAGATATACATTCAGCAAGATATAATACATTTTTGCATCTCCTGCAGATGCTTATTTGTGGGAAATACATTAAAAGACAAATCAACAAAGAGGGGAAAACAGAGCCCATGGTAAAATCGTGTTAAGTACTGATACTGCTGTCTTTATGTAATGCTTATGAAAATTACTATAAGCAGTGGCTATATATTGGTGGTAGGATTATGGGGGGATATTAATCTTTCTCTTTTTCTAGATTTTCCAAATGTTCTACAATGAACATTATTATTTTGTAAAAATATTTTCTAAAAATGTAAAGCTCTTATTAGAGAAGCATAAGCTTCTTAGGGGTGTATCCTTAGAGGGATACGGCAGTTGGCAAACAACATGGTATGCAAACCAAACTTTTTTTGCCTAAGAGCTGGAAAGGCCTTTAGATGTCAGTCCTATTCAAGAGGGAAAAAGAGCAAATTTGAAGGGGTGTGGGTTAGGGTAGTACTGATACTGTCTGGAGATGGGTCTAGACAGAGAGACAGGGAAACAAATCTCTCTCCCTGGCTCTTCCAGGAAAGATAAGGAACACCATTAAGTGGGGGAAAGGGGTCTGCTCGCCCTCCCCAGGGGCAAGGCTGACTGCTGGTACCTGAAGGATGGTGGACACGGTTTCATCCAGGTCATTATAGTAACTTGGCTGCTGGGTAAAGATGTTTCCTGAAAAGAGAAGAGAGTGGTAGGAATTGGGGAAAGAGGGTGGGGGTAGAAAGGATATATGACAAATGGCTGCCAGCATGTTCTGCAACCTTTTACCCTTTCCTAAGCCTGTATGCTCTAGGAGAAGTCCTGGCCCCAGTCCCGCTGGCACTAAGCTTTGGCCTAGCCTAGAAACTGCCCCTGGAGGAGGGGTATGGGCAGGGAGACCTTGCTCAGAAATTTAACCTTTAAGCACCTCTGCCTAGAGAATTATATAAAAGACCAACCCTGGTCAAAGTGGCTGACTCTACTGTCCCAGGGAGCAATCACACTTGGGCACCGTGCCTTGTACGGCTTTGGCTTTGGAAGTGGAAGTCAGTCATCTAGGAAAATTAAGAGATAGGATCTCCTTGCTCAAGAAATCTGGATGCTATAATCCAGTATTCCTGCCAGGCCACGCCTCCAAAAATGTGAGGAGACTCCAGGGAGAAATTTCTCTGGAAATTCTCTTGCTATCCACTTTTGAATATGCTAGCTACACTAATCTGTCCTACTCCAAGGTGAGAGGCCTGGAGGAGCCTGAAGATACATTTACCAACACATCTGGGGTTGTTCCTATGAAAGGAAGCTCCTCTCTTGAGTATTTACTATTCTCCAAGTGCTGCTGCTGCTACTGAGAGTGCGTAGGTTAGAGCACATGGTAACCGGAAGAGAAAGCAAGTGTTCTGGCCATCCAAATGGTCAGGGAGGGAGCGAACATCACAGCTAGCTGGGAACACAATCATATGAAATGCCAACGCCCTTAAGAAGAGGCCAGGGCTCTTCATCTCACCTGTAATCCTAGCAACAGAACGCCAGCTAATTGTCAGGATGGTCTGAATTCTAGGTTTCCTCTGACTTTGGACAGGCCTGTCCTTGGTTTCATTACTGATAACACTGTAGCCTTCACCTACACCCTGGAGGGCTTGAAAATGAGTAAGATCAAAGACCAGATGGAGTTGCATGAGTCAGCCAATCACCAGTTCGCTGGACTTTCCATAGTTTTACCTGCATTAGCTTACTCAGCACCTCCCACCTTCAGATGAAGGCTGATCCTGCAGCCTGTGAAGAAGCACCCAGACCATCCACGCCCATCTCCGACTCCTGACAGGCAAGCTATCCCCTCACCAATGTCTGCTCTTCCTTGTAAAAGCCTCCTATCATTACTGTCATGGTCAAGTCCACACTCCTGAGCATGGCACAAAGGGCCCTGTGAAATTTGGCCTCTGCTGCCACCTCTAGCCACTCTCTCCCCATCCTCTGCATTGCATCCTCCCTCGCACCATCCTCAACCTCAGAGAACAAGCCCTGGCCCCTCCCTCTGCTTGGAGCGACCATCCAGTGCTGACTCCACCATAGGCAGGTATTGCCTTCTCCAGGCAGCACCTCCTGGCCCAGGCATTGGGAGCAAGGAGTCCCCCAATTCCCCCGGGCAGCACCACTGCACTGCTTTACCATTCACAGCAGCCCATTGCGCTGCCTCCGCGGTAAGACCCACATGAGCAGGGCCACACCATCTCCCCACTGTATCCCAACCACCTAGCCCAGTGGGTGGGTGGCACTCTCACAAGCCTTCCAGCATTTGAGTAATAGAGATGTTTTACAAGCATCAAAACAGATCAAATTTCACAACCCTTGAGGTCTTTGGAGTCCCTTCGCTCTCCTTATCTGATTCTGATGACAGTGGAGATTTCTCTGACTTTTGATCTCTTAAAGAAATAACAAAAAGGTAGGGGACAGCAACGGCATCCTTTGAAATGTCTATTCTCAGACTAAAGTGGATCAGATACTCAGGGTGAATGGAAGGTATTGCCACACAGATAAGCGCAGTCCACGGTAGGGTCAAGGCCCCAATTTACTTCTGGTTTGCAAAACAGCTCCAAGAGAGTCTAACTGAAAGGCCCTGATTTCAAAATTATACTTGCTGGTTCACAATACCAGCTTTAAGGTTTAAAAAAAAAAAAAAAAAAAAAAAAAGAGCAGGGTAAGGACTGGGCTTCTAACCAAGGGCCAGCTGGCCTGGTTCCCTTTCTCCCTCCACTCCCGGCCAAACTGCTTACAGCTGATCTGCTTTGCCCAGGAACTGATGTGGCACAGAGTGGAGGCTGCCCATCTCCTTGCTGTGCTTTCTCCTCAAGGGCTAGAGGGCTGCAGGGTGGGAGGTGATGCCTGCAGGCCCATTCTCTGCTCCTCACACAGTGAAGGGGCTCCTGATGTCTTATCCTCACCTCTTTTCTGCAACCACCCTCTGAAAGCTAAAGAGGGGTTCTCCTTAATAAGCCAGTGAGAGTTCTCGATCTGAGGTCTGAGAACACCCTAAAATACCTCAAAATCTGCAAGCAGGTACATTTTTTTTTCTGGAGAGAAGCTTTCATCTCATTCTCCAAGGGGCCAGTGGCCCAAGATCAGGAACACCAGCAGCAGGCAGAGCTGTCTTGCTCCACCCTTGCCCACCTGGAACTGTAGCCAGACATAATCTTCTGCACCCACACAGGTTCCTTACACTCAACACACTGACTCGGGACCTTGTCTCTACTCACAGTCCTCCCCCTCTACCTCCCGACAAGCCCTTTTTCTGCAACCGACACCAGTTTTCTCTAGAATCCTTAAGACTTCTCCCTCCCAGCTCACCTCACCAAGTCCTGCTTTATTCTGCCTCTGTGATGCCTGGTCCCGGTCCAGCAGCCCAACCAGGCTCTCATCTTCAAACCTACACTAAAGTACTAGCCTCCTACATGGCCTCTGGTTTCCACCCCTCTCCGCTTGCAACCTGCCAGATTAACCCTGTTCCCAGATGGCTCCTTGCCCTGCTCCCAGCTCCTCAGAGGCTCCCACAGCCTCGGAACAATAAGCTCACATTTACCAAGTGCTTTTAACATGCCAGGTGCTGTGCTTAGCACTTTACTTGTGCTACCTCATACTGAATCCCCAAAGCCATCCCACTTTTTCAGATAAGAAAACTGAGGCTTATAGCGGTTGTTATGAATTGAACTGTGTCCCTCCAAAACATGCACTGTAAATGCTAACTCCTATACCTGTAGTTACAATCCCATTTGGGAAGTGGTTTTCTTTGTGATGTTAATGAGATAGTATTAGTGTAGGGTACGTTTTAAGTTAATCTCTTTTGAGATATAAAAGATATTAAACAAGCAAGCAAGCAGCAAAGATGGGGGAAGAGAGATACCAAGCCACATGAAGATCACTCAGGAGCAGAAGTTCAAGAGATAAGGATCCTCCTCAACAGCCAACAGAGAAAGAAAGCCTTCCCCTATAGCTGGCACCCTGAATTCAGACTTCTAGCCTCATAAACTGTGAGAAAATAAATCAGTTGTTAGAGCCACTCATTTGTGGTATTTCTGTTACAGTAGCACTAGGTAACTAAGACCATGGTTAACTGACTTGGTCAAGGGGACATGGCCAAGAATAGAGCTGGGGTGTGAATTAGGCAGTTCAGCTTGAGAGCCTGCCTTCTTAGCCACACGGCAATAATACCCCTCAAGTGCTGAAGCCTGGCATGAAGCCTTCCCCATTCTGTCTCAGCTTCCTCTTCCTCCTGTCTCCGGCTACTGCCCTCCTAGAATGCTCTGCCCTAACCAAGCTTGCCTAATAATTGCTTCTCTAACTAATCATACCTGCTTTTGCTCACTCACCCCATTACTTCAGTCTGTAGTAGAATTATTAAGGGCCTTTCCCCAGGAAATAAAAAACTAACTGATGATCAGGAAATAATTAGATTTAAATAAGAAATCAGAGGCTGCTCTAATGAAAAGGCTAGATGCAAACTTAAATACACATTGTAATCTAAGGATTTTTTTTTAATGCACAGAAAAAAGAGTGGAAAGAAATAATAACCAAAGGTTAACAATGGTTGTTTCTGGGTATAAGATTTTGCTAACTGCTTTCCTGATTCTTTATATACTTTTATATTCTTCTAAACTTTTCTAACTTAACATACACTACCTTTATTATCAGAAAAAGCAAGCAAGCAAGCAAGTCCACCTCAAGGGATAACTAGTGTTTGGAAGATTGTGTCCTATAGTCTCAGTGAGAAGGACTGGCAGTGGTGTCCAGATAAGCACATCTCCATAACAGCCTATGGCGCAAGGTGGGAGCCAAAGAGGAATCTGTTGGGGCTGCAGCATCCCTACAGCACTTCTGTTTCTGATAGAACCTTCCAGCTCACTGCCTTCTGATGGGACCTGAAGTCTGTTCCTTTCACAAGCCAAGAGCCCCCTTTAAACTCTTCCATCATGTGCTCTCAGCAACAATGCAGATCATGACATCTTCAATGCCAGGCCCAACATCCCTGAAGCAGGGAATGGAAAAGAGCAAGGGCTTAAGAGTCAGGCCTACGTGGCATGAATCCTGGAGCTTCAGCCAGACTTCTGTGGACATGAATCCTGGTTTGGCCACTTATTAGTCATGTGCTCTCAGGCAAGTCTCTTCCATTTTAACCTGTTTCCTTATCTGTAAATGGGGATAAAGAGGACACTTATCTCAGGGGCTATAGCAAGGATCCAATTGAGATAACTTGTGTACAATGTTTAGCACAGTGCTGGCCCCTGTAAGCACCCAAATAAAGGCTATCACTGCTTTCTTACTCTTATCACCAAAGTAAACTTCCCCATTCCTTTGTTAATTAATGACCTACTTGTTTATTTGCCTAATTCGAAGACTCCAAGATCCTCAAGGACAGGAAATGTTGTGTTAATACATTTTTGTTTACACTCCCCCACCTACACCTCTTCTTTCTAAGTTGACACTCATATATTTGTGAAGTCATTTGCAAGCACCACTCTCCCTTCCACCCTGCTGGTGCCCTGAACCCCCCTGCGCCCACCTAGGCGCCCACCTTTGGAACCTCTAGTTTGGCATGTGAGGGCCATCTCTGGGCCACCCTCCAGGCCCCGCTTCCTACGAACCTATCATCTTCTGGAGCAGCAGCGAGTTGCCTTTTCCAAAGAGCACACAGAGGTCCAGGATCTTTGGAATGTCGAACAGGAAGTTATTGTAGAGGATTTCCCCAAATGCAGAGGGGGAGATGAAGTGATCCTAAGGAAAAGTGCAGAGAGATGTGCATGGGGGTTCGTTACACTTTTGTGTACATTTAAAGACTTCCATACTAAAAAAATATTTTAAAAAAGCAAGCTCCTATATGGGAACTCTCGGTACTTTCTGCTCAGTTTTTCTGTGAAACTAAAACTGCTCTAAAAACTAAAGTCTATTTAAAAAAAAAAAAAGCCCAGGGTTGAGAAGGGCGAGTGTTGACATGTCATGGGGTTGGTAACCAGTGTCACAAAACAATATGTGTACTAACGTTTAATGAGAAGCTGGTTTGTTCTGTAAACCTTCATCTGAAGTACAATAAAAAAAAAAAATGATTTAAAAATCAAGAAATTTAACAAAAGCCAAGATTCTATTTCTGTCTATTCATCTGGAGCAACAAAGGAAGGAGAGTCAGGAATAGGAGGAGGATATGGAACGTGTGGCTAATTGCCTCCAGGAACAACTGCCTCCTCTGCCATGAGACCAGAAGAACTGAATGGTGCCTGGCTACCATTATAGAACATTTTGATTGAAGATTCTGTAGAAGAATCCTGATCAAAAGGAGGATAATGCAGAAAAGAATTTCAAATTGTCATGGACTCCAGAATTTCTGAAGCCAATGGGGCAGGATATACCCCTGAAACTACTGCCCTAAGATAATCTTTAAACCTTAAACCAAAAATATACCCTGAAGTCTTCTTAATACCAAACAATAGTTTAGCTTAGCTAGTAAAAAATGCCTGCCTTGAGCATTATGCTCTTTTAAAAACTATCTATATGGGATCAAAGTAACAATAGCAACTTGAAACATTAGATAGGAATCTTAGGGGGCAGTGACTTTATGTTAACAGGGGAGGAACAACTCAGAAAAGGAGGGTGAGAATGGCTGCACAACTTGAAGAATGTAATCAATGTCACTGAATTGTACAGGTAGAAATGGTTGAGTCCGTGTATGTTTTGCTGTGTACATCCTCAACCACAAAATAAATTTTTAAAAATCCTATTTTTGAAATACACACAAACACACTCAAAAAAAAAAAAAAAAAAAAAAAAAATTCCCTGCAGGAACATGCACCTTAACAGAGGGAGGGAATTTTGTGACTGACCTTCACTGTGGACATCATATAGTTCTCTAATGTTCGAATTGTTCAGAGACAGAATTATTATTTTAAAAATCAGGAAGAAAGACAGTAAAGATTTTTGAAAAGCGCATACAAGTCCCTTTAAGAACTCAGAATCAATGTTTCCACCCTCTGACGCATGAGGAAAGGCGCAGTCACACGTCAACTGGCAAAGAGCCCTCGGCTCCCATTGTAGAAAACACTGGGTTTAACACAGACCGGCCAGGTGAATGACAGGATAAGGGCAGTGGGACAGATTTCTTCCCCAGTGGTGGAAATAAAGGCTGAGGGGAGACAAAGAGGAAACTCGATGCTTCTAGAACCTTCCTTCCCAGGGGTGGCAAGCACAGAGGTGTTGGGTGTCAGCTGGCAACCTATCGCAGGATCAGGGGCTTACTTTGGATTCCTTGTGAGTAGACATGCGGAGGAAGGTGAGAAAAACACTGCGATGGAGGTGCTTCTGCATGTCAACAACCTCAGGGGTTGGGGCCACCCACTCATCAAATTTTCGGGGGACATAGCGTAGGTAGGAGTCCAGGCACTTCTGCAAGGTCTCGTCGAAGATAACCTAAGCCAGAAGACAGGAGTGAGGGTTTATCTCTGAGGCCTGAGGGCTTGCAAGTGGATTGAGGGCCCATCAGCCCTGGCCTACTGCAAACACTCCAACCCCCAGGGATCAAGGAGGTATGAATGAACCGAGGGCTAAACACAAGGTTCTAAAAATGATATTTTGGAAGGTGTTGTGTAAACATCATCAATACTGTGACAAAGGACAGAGCAATCCAAATCACAATTTGCTGTTAAGGATCCAGTGTAAGAAGTAGACAAAAAAACCACCTCCTGGGGGGAAAATTACAATAGCAACCAACCAACGGCATGTCATGTGTTTTGTCTTAGTGTTAATTTTGATAGAATGTTACCTGGCACCAGAATTTATCGTGAGGCAAGGCCAGGAGCCAGTCGACGTCATTGGCTACGAAGGTGGCGCGTTCCAGGTACTCCTCCACTAGGGCGGGAATGTTGTCTTTAGGGGGTGGTTTGAATAACACAAAATACCGGTCTGCCTTCCGCTCGGGGTGCTACGGATCGAAAAACCACGCGGTGAAGTGGCAGAGGTTAGTCAGCGAGGGCCCATTTGCCAACCCACAGCAATGACAACACTTGGCTATTCCAACCGGTGATCGTCCAAAGAGCTTTTAAGCATAAAGAACCAAGTGTATCTAACAAAGGGGGCATGGTTGCATCCAGCAAACACTAGGTGGTCATTAGAAGCCATGTTGCTGAAGAATAGTTAATGACACGGGGAAAGGTTAAGGGAAGAAAAAGTAGGATACAAAATTCTCTAATATGATCAGTTGTTTTTTGGGCTTTTTTTAAAAGTATATATATTTAACACATTCATATGTTAGTGCAGATTTTTTAAAAAAGAACTAGGGACTACACCAAAAAACTAATAGTGGTTATCTCTGGGAGGTGGGATTATGACTTAAATATATTTTCCAATTTTTCTAAACTGAACATGCATTACTTTTTTAAATTAATTTTCAATTACACAAGTGAGCATCCTTTCTTTCAAAAACTTAAAACAGTACAGAGAAGGTGAGTCGCCTGGGACCACGGCCTTCTGGAGGTAACCACTCATCATCCAGTGTTCACAGACCTTCTCTGGACATTGACACTAAAATATACTCACATAAAACATTTCTTTGGGTCCTTTTTCTTCCTTACACAAACAGTATCATACCATATGTATCATTATGCTATACCCTTTTTATAATTTGAAAAAAACGTCAGTAACTTTCTTAAAGATCCTACTCAAGTAGCTGAAGGTCTCAGCTTAGAATCATAAATTGTCTTCCAACCCATACCTTACCATGAACAAACCCTACTTTGTTCACCATAAAGAGGAGCCGATGGGCTCAGTTTTCTCCTCTGACTACATAAGGGCTGCTTTCTTCGGGAGAAGTGGTAATAGGAGGAAAGACAGGCAATGCTTCAGCTGTTACAAACCACAATACATCCACTTCCAGGTCTGTCTATCCAAGGGGCACAGGAAAGATAAATCTGATTGGTCAGCCTTCTCAAGAACCACCTATACCTCTACTGCCTAATGCAAGTTTTCAAACTGGAATTTTCTGGTTCCACAGGACTCCTTGGGAACCACCTATCAGGTAAGTCTTCGGGAATCCCTCCCATTGAAGCCAGAATTTATATAGTGGGGTTCCAAGTACAAATCTGTTTGAAACAGGAATTCTGTTGATTGAAACAAGTTGAAAACCACTTCTAGAATCTAAACCCATCTCCTTGGCATTCAAGCTCCTCATTACCCCAATCTGTTGACACCTCACCTCCCAGGTCACTGCTCAGGCCAGCTTCTCACTGCCCCGTCCCCTAACATAGATGACACACACCCCTGAGATACTACCTTCCCTGCAATCCTGCTAACATTTAAGGGGGCCCTGCTGTGCCAGGTGTGGTGAGGCACATGAAGAAAGCATCCAGATGCTCACGGAGCCCACAGTCCAGATGAGCGCAAAACAGAGGAACTGCTCGTTCAAAGCCTGGCAGAGGGACACGCGGGTGCAGAAGGGAATTAACTACAACTGCAGGACAAAGGACAGTTTCCCAGAGCAGCCAGCATCTGAGCTGGGCCTTGGAGGATAACAATTTTTAGGCGAAAGAAACAGCATTTTTTATGTAGGAATAAAAATGGGCCAGTGTATCTCCTTTATAAATAGTTGTTGTAGATTAAAAAAAAAAAAAAAAAAAATTGGCTGTGGGATATGCCTACTCAGCAGCTGGCACAAGGCAAGTCCTCGATAAGTGGTGGCTTTTGTTATCATCATTCCAGCATTCTCTCCCTCCAAATCCATCTCCCACTGCTGAGTGCAATCTGTGCTTACACTGCAGACCTACTAAATGACCTACAGTACCCACATGCCATCCTAGTCTGTTTGTCCTTCTGACCCCAGCTCTGATCTCACTTCCTCCAGGAAGCCTCCCTGACTCCTACTCCAGACAGGTTTAGGGGTTCACTCTGTGCTCACCCTACTATGGCACTTGTAAAACTTTATCAAAAGTGTCTGCTTTTGGATCAGTGGCTGCTGGGGACAGGGAGAGTGGGGGGATGGATCATAGAGGGGCACAAGGGCACTTTAGGGGTGGTGGAAATGTTTGTTATCTTGATTATGGTGATGGTTTCATGGGTGTGTATGTAGGTCAAAACTTATCAAATTGTATATTTTAAATGTGTGCAGTTTATTGTCCTTCAATTATACCTCAATAAAGTTATATAAAAAAGGGGCTTGCCTTCTTATCTCTCTCCCCTACTAGCCTGTAGGTCTCTGGAGCAGTCTGAGCATTGCTCACCCAGCATTCCCAATCCCTACAACAGTGCCTGACATGGAGCAGACTCTCCACACACATTTCCTGGCTATGCAAAGTGATGAATGGAGATAATGGAGGACTAGATCCTGCCGAGGTCTTTGAAGGACATTGAATGCCAAGCTTAAGAGTACTGGCTTTATTCTGCAGGAAATGAGGGGTCACAGAAGATTTCAGAGTGAAGCTCCAGCAGGATCCAGCCGTGTCTTCTCTCCTACCCAAGTCCCATACCACCCTTCAAGCCTGGGTAACGTCCTACCAGCTCCATGAAGCTTTCTGAACATTTCTCTGCCCATCAAACTTCTATACTATTGACACTGATATTGATAAGAGGCTGTTTTGCACCGTTCTCCAAATGACCCACTTATATGAGTCTTGTCTTCTTCAAGAGTCCACTCATCCCTTCTGGCCAAAGACTTTATTTCTTTTGGATCTTCAACAGTACCAAGTATGTGCTGTGCACACAGTGGCTTCTCAATAAACATAAGCTCCATCTATCACTCTGCACAGGCAGCATGGTAGCTGCCCCCTGCCTAGAGAACTTCTTGCCCAAAATCTAGACTAAAGGGATAAATGTAGGGTGGGTACCTCCTCGGGACAACTTTCAGGAGTACCCATGGCCTTCACAGTAACACTGTTTAGAGTGACCAACAAGACCCCTCCTCAATCAGGCAGCTGTCTCCCTCGGCTTGTTCCTCTTCCTACCCCTTGGTCCACACTTCTTTCGCTGTCACTGTTTTCATCACCATTATAACTACCATTTATTGAGGGCCTACTGTGCTCCAGGCACAGTGCCAATTCACAGACGTCTCATTTAATCCTCACAACCACTCCATAACACTGGTTCTACTATTACCCTTTCTGGATTCTGGGGCTTCAAGAGATTAAGAAATTTGTCCAAATATTGTATAAGACAACTGTTATAAGAACTCAAGAAAATGTTTAAACACAGAAGAAAACATTCTTTGATGGTTACAATGGTGGGGAGGGAGGAAGAGGGGTAGCCACTAACTAGGTAGTAGACAAGAATGATCTTAGGTGAAGGGAAGGACAACACACACTACAGGGGAAGTCAGCATAACTGGACTAAACCAAAAGCTACAAAGTTTCCTGAATACAACCAAACACTTTGAGGGACAGATAGCAGGGACAGAGGTCTGGGGACCATTGTTTCAGGGGATATCTAAGTCAATTGGCATAACAAAGTTCATTAAGAAAATGTTCTGCATCCCACTTTGGTGAGTGGCATCTGGGGTCTTAAAAGCTAGCAAGTGGCCATCTAAGATGCATCAATTGGTCTCAACCCACCTGCCGTAAAGGAGAATGAAGAACACCAAAGACACAAGGAAAGTATCAGCCCAAGACACAGAAAGGGCCACATAAACCAGAGACTGCATCAGCCTGAGACCAGAAGAACTAGATGGTACCCAGCTACCACCAATGACTGCCTTGACAGGGAACAAAACGGAGAGTCCCTGATGGAGCAGGAGGAAAGTGGGGTGCAGAACTCAAATTCTAGTAAAAAGACCAGACTTAATGGTTTGACTGAGACTGGAGGGACCTTGGAAGACATGGCCCCTAGACCCTCTGTTGCCCCAGAGCTGAAACCATTCCTGAGGCCAACTCTTCAGACAAAGATTACACTGGACTACGGGACATAAAGTGGTATTTGTGAGGAGTGTGCTTCTTAGCTCAAGTAGATACATGAGACTAAATGGGCAGCTCCTGTCCGGAGGCGAGATGAGAAGGCAGAGAGAGTTAGGAGCTGGCTGAATGGACACGGGAAATCCGGGGTGAAAAGGAGAAGTGTGCTGTCACAGTATAGGGAGAACAGCTAGAGTCACATAGCAATTCGTGTATAAATTTTTGTATGAGAAACTGACTTGAATTGTAAACTTTCACTTAAAGCACAATTAAAAAAAAGAAAGAAACAAACTTGCCCAAAGTCACAGAGCCAAATCTGTGTGAGATTTAACACAAAGCCTGTGCTCTTTAACTCTGCTATCCTGCCTCCATCCCAAGAAACTTGTGGTTCCCATCCTGGCTCCCCAACTTACCTAGTTCTGTGACCTTGAACAAAATCTCCCTACTCCTTAGTTTCCTCATCTGTTAAATCAAAGTTACCTACCTATAGGGCTGTGGTACAGCTTAAATGAGATAATCCAGGTGAAGTGTTTAGAACAGCTTGACACAGAGCGAGCACTCTACAAATGTGAGGTACTATTACTAGAAAAGTATTTAGGAAGTAATAAGAAGCCATCCAGAAGGCAGGAACTAAAACACCAAGCTCGTTTCCCACGACTTTACTCAAGCCCCCAGAAGATACTTCCTCCCACCTTGTTCCAGTAAGCTCATATTCTTGGGAAAACAACAAGTAGGTATGGAGACTCCAGTTCCTGGGAATATCTCCTTCTTCAGCAGCCTGGCACCTGTCCACAACTCTAATCTCTCCACCACTAGTAATCAGCACGTTCACAGTCTCCTTATTTTTCAGTCTTCACAAGCCCTCTGTATGTGGGCTTCTTATCCAGTTGAGATAAAAGACAGCCCCAAGCTCTGAAATCAGTGTTCCCACAGAAGTGTGGATAGCAGCTTAAAGGTTCTGAAAACGTCTTGCCTGAAACCTGAACACCTCCCCCAGGGTCAAATCCCCATGCTGCTTCAGCCAGATCCATTTCCAGGTCAGCTCAGGCTGAATCAGAACTGTCATCAGCCTCTGAGTCAGTCAATGCTTTGAGGGGAAGGTGTGGGGTGGTGACATGGGAAATACTACTCAAACTCAAGCTGCTGCTCAGAAGGAAACTTCTACCTGGAAGGACCCATCATGTCCCAACTATTGAATTACCAACCATGGCCCTAGGGTCATTCTTGGAACAGATAAATAAGGAATTTACTTTTTGCTTCTGAAATTGGAAGAATGATAATATCAGGCTGAAGGGCCTCAAGGCACCGGCTCACCAGGGCTGGTAAAGTCCTCAGCTTTCCTGTCTTCGGGTCCTTCTGGGTGATCTGGAGTTCATCCAGGGGCAGAGCTGGCATTGTGCTGTGTGACCCTCCTGAAAGAAATATGGATGGGAAGAAGAGAGCAGGTACCCAGGCTCCCAGGGGCTGGGGCCTGCTTGGGGCTGCTTCCTGAGCCCAGAGAGAAACGTCAGCCTCAGGCCTTCGGGGCTTCAGACTACTTTATGCACCTAGCAATTCAGACTGAAATGATCTTTGTGGCCTGAAGCAGTACTTCCCAGCTGAGGAAGAAAACACTCCCCAGGTGACTTCTGATATACTCTCACCCCTTGAGAAGTGCTGACTGAAAGTACTTAGATGGTCTTTATTGTGGCTCCAGCTCTGCACCATCCGTGGCCTGCGGGCTCTGTGAAGGCAGGGCCCAGGCTCTCCTTCTCCTACTGCCTCTCCTGTGACCAGCACCGGCTTGGCAAGGTCCTCATCAAATGTCTGATGAATGACTGAGTTTTGGGGCACTGCTCTTCTAACGCTAACCAGATTTTCAGTCTTTTGAGGGTTAGAGATCTTTTCTCACTTGTAGAGGGTGTTAAGATTTACAACCTCCTTAGGCTTCATGAAAGGGATTATCATTCCCATTTGCCGACAAGGACATGGATGAACAGAAGGGTCATGAGTGCACCAGAGAGGAAGACAGAATTCACAGAAACCTGCCAGGGCAAGCTTCTTTCTTCCGAGGCCCAAACTGGCCTCAGAGCCCCTGACTGGCAGACCCCAGACTCCTGTCTTCCTGTCCAATGCACTTTTCACAATACCACGCAGCCTGACCCACAGGAGGGACATGCACATTGGTAAATCATGGAACTGAAATGAATTAAGGCCCCTTAAAAGACATGCCATGAAAGGCCAGCACAGTCTCAACAACAACATGAAGACAGAGTGAGGCTGAGCTGAGGAAACCATTACCTTCCAAGCACTTACAGGCGAGCTGAGAGGCAGGGGCAGCCATGAGTTACCAGGGGTCCCATATTTCAGGTATGGAGCCAGGCCCCGGTGATATGAAGACAGGCTGATAACACAGGGTTTCTGCTCTGGAGGAGCTTAGAGTCCAACAAGAGTAACAGTAGTAATAATAACGAAAATAGCAGCAGCAACAACATGTACATGCTAGGTATGCTCTTCTAAGTGCTTTTTTCACAGTAACTTATTTTACACATTTTAACTCCTTTTATACATAGTAACGCTCACAACAAACTCTAAGGTGGGGTCTATTATCATCTCCATTTTATCAATGAGAAAATAGAGACTCAAAGAGGGTAAGAAACTCACCCAAGGTCTCACAGTTAGTAGTGGTGAAGAGGGCTGACTCTTAATCATTTGCTGTATTGTCTCTAGTTTAGTCTAGCTTATGGGGAGAGGGGGTAGCTGTCAAGAAAAGATTTCTAGAGGAAATGAGCCTGAATTGAGTCTTGATAGCGAGGACTGACATGGGAAGAAATGGGGAGTGAAGGGTGCCCCAGGCAAAGGAAAACACCAAAAGCAAAGAAAGGCAAGGAGGTGGAAAGCAACTTGGTACACAAGGAAGCTTGGTTTATGGTCTGTTTTAAGGACTGTGGAGATCCCCATCATACAGGGATGTAAAGAGAGAATCATTCTGCTTAGTCTTTGAGGCCTGTTCCGGCTCTAGGATCCTAGTGGATCAGATACACAGTCCCTGTACACATGAAGCAGCCTGAGAAAAGAATCACAAGACAAACTAATGAAAGGGGTCTGGGGTGAGTTTTCATTGTTCAGCTTTGCAAAGCACAGATAATGCCTTCTGTTGCGCGTACCCTGTTTCTAATCACGTTACTATTTTATTAGTTTCTCGACAAACCCTGTAAAGGACAAGGATTATTATGCTCAGATGTCCAAAGTGGGGCCCTGATTTGCTCAAGGCAAATACATTAGTGGCCAGGTTGAAACTGAAGCCGTTTTCTTGCATTGAATGTGCTAAAAATACTTAAATCCCCAGCAATGCTGGAAAGAAACATCAGTGGTCTGCATCCCAGTGCAGAGAAGTCTAAATGATTCACAGGCCGGTTCTTTCCACGCTCACCTGCTGTGGTCACAGGCCAGTTCTTTTCATGCCCACCTGCTGTGGGGAAATGAGTTCTTTTATGTGGCCTTTTGCCTTGGTTCTTTGGAGAAACAGCTTGAGAGATTTTTCCCCTGAACCCTGAGGAGTTAACTTTGCCCAAGTTTTCTACTCCAGGGGACTTCTTACTTTCATCCAGGTTGACTGACGTTTCCTGGGTAATCTGTAAACAAGGATGGTTTGATACTTTCTGCCTGGCCCTGGGCTGCAGCCTGCCCTGTGACTGGCATGCATATTGCAGGGATTGGTCAACAGGCTATGCAAATGAGGTGAGTTATAGCCTACTGTGCAAATGAAGTGTTTGTGGCCTACCAAGAGGAGATTGGTCAGTTTGTGCCTCCCTCACTGGGAGGGGTCATGCCTTTAAATTGACAAGGAGCTGTGTATATAAGCAGCCAACCCCACAGAGGTTTGAGAGACAGAAAGAAGAAGGAAGAGAAGCAGCAGGAAGAAGCAGAAGGAAGAAAGAAGAGAGAGACAGAAAGGAGGCAGGGAGCCTTCTAAAAGAGCTGTAACACAAGTCAAGGGCTATAATACTGTAGACAGCAACAAGCCCAGAAGGAGCACAGTGGCAGAGCCGACAGTGAGAGGCCCAGAAGGGGACCAGCAGCACAGCGAACAGCGACAGATGGCAGGGCCAAGAAAAGCCTGTCCTGAGGGGGCCAAGGGTGTTATACCAAAAAGAACCTCAAGTGTTATACTAACAATTGTAGTGATTCATGTGAAGACAGTTAGCAGTCTTTCATGCAGGGGAGGAACATAATCAGAAAGAGATGATAACTTGGTGGCAGGAGATGATAACTGAGCCTACACGGCTGAGAGAAGCTAAGAGAGCTGTCCTGCACTGAAGAAGGGAGACTTTGCCTACTTGATTCCTGATTCTGATCCCAAGTTGTACCCTGTTCCTTAATGAACCACTTAACTGTAAGCATAGGCTGCGAGTTCTGTGTGGCCATTGCAATGGATTATTGAACCCGGAAGAGAAGTAGAGGGAGGACAGTTGGTATCAGAATTGGTAAAAAAGTTGGAAAGTGGAGATTATGTCTGACCTCCACCTCACGAGGATCAGCTTTGGGTTCATTCTGGCCATCATCCTTCCTGAAGTTAGGACAGGTTCCGATGCTACTACTACTGCCGTTTTACACCTGCCAAAGGATAACACTGGGAGAGTCCAGTGGGGGGGCCTAGGGTGGGGAAAGTCAGAAGGAGACAAGTTTCCACTCTTTAAACACAGCTCGAGTCCAGGCCCAGACAAACAGAGACAGTGCCTGCCTTCAGAAGAAATCCATTTTCTACAAGCCAGTGTTTGCAAAGGCAGTGCAGGGCAAGCTGGTCTGGTGGTTGAAAGGGCAGACTCTACAGTCCTGCAGCCTGGATTCAAATCCTGGCTCTACTTTTTCCTACCCATGTTGTGAGCTTGAGATAGTTCCTTAACTCCCTAAACTTTGGCTTCCTCATCTGTAAAATTGGGATGATAACAGTATATAGTCTCTTAGGGTTAGTATGAGAGGTAATCAATGCTAAAGGTTCAACACAGTACTTGGCATATAATAATCACTCAATAAAGTTTAGTTGATGTTACTGTTCAAGTCCCAAGCATAGGCAGAGCACTTTGGGTTTCCTCATTTATTCAGCAAATACTGACTGAATACATTCTGGGCCCTGGGGATTTGGTGGTTAAGAGACATAATAGAGGAAATTTCCAAAACCGGGGCACAGCAGAGAAAGGAAGTTCTTTATGGAAGGACATCACAGAGAAAGCGACGTATAACCTAGGTGTTGAAGGATAAAAGGGAAAGGTAGAGAAGAAGGGCATTCCAAGGAAAAAGCAAGTACGAGCAAACGCTCAGAGTCTTAACATGTTTGGCTTTCACGGAAGAGGGAGACATTCGATGTTATTAGAAACACAAGGTCAGGAAGGAGATGACAGAAGTGAGAAGTGAAGAGGCTGGATAGAGAAGATGGAACCAGTTTAAAAACAACCTCAAATGTTATACTAACAATTACGGCCATTCACCTGAAGGCAGTGAGCAGTCTTCCAAGAAGGGAAGGAACACAATCAGAAAGAGATGATAACCTGGTGGTAGGAGAAATTTCCTATGAACTTCTCAAGCTCAAAGACCGTGCATTAATCTCTCACTCATATATTCAAATACTTTTTGAACACCTACTATGTGCCAGGCACTGAACCCCAGAGCATACTAAGGTGGTCAAATAACAGACGGGGTCCTGCCGTTTATAGAGCTTACAATCCTAGTGGAAAGACAAATACTAATCAAACTGCCACACAAACAAGAAAAAAAAAAAAAGATTTTGTATGTCATGTAGGTGAGGCCCATGGCGGCTTTGACAGCATTTAACAGAGGAATCTGACTTGAGAAGTGATGTCAAGGGAAATTTGAGTTTTCATCTAAAGTATGAGTAGAAATTAAGTAAGAAAAGACTAGAGTATATGCTCTAAAAGCACAAGGACAATGATCATGACTATGGCTGTGCCCCCACTGTAACCCCAGTACTGGGCAGGGCAGCAGAGGCCATAAGTTAGGAAAGGATTTTCTTTAGAAGGGGAGCTCAGTCCAAGCATCAGTTACAATAAGCAGAGCATGGAAGCTGAGCATCCCCAGGGCTATCGCTGCCTCAGTTTCTCTGTCTGTCATCACCCTTCTGGTCTTGGCCCAATATAACCCTCCTCAGGTACCTACCCAGACAGCCCTACCTGAAGTATTCGCACCCCTAGTTACTGTCATACCTTTAACTGTCTTGTGCATTTACTTTTCGTGGACTGTCTCCTCCCACTAGACTTGGAGGCTCCGTGACGGCAGGAACTTGTCTGTCTTGCTCTATTTGTATCCCCCGTGTTTACACCTGTGCCTGGCATGTAACAGGGGATCGAACCCTGAGGAACCTGAAGCCTGGGACGGGGGAGGAGCAAACCGTGACTCATCCAGGGCCACTCTGGGGTCGAGCTTCGAACCCGGGGTTTCCAACTCCGGCGGCCTGGCCTCGGGGGGCCTACGGCCGGGTAAGCCTTGGCCTTGGCCCGGGGTGGGAAGGTCCGAAGCCGCCCGAAGAACGGCCACGGCTCCTCCCGGGCCCCAGGCCCCGCATCTAGCAGGGCCTCGACGCACACTCACCTCGGCGGCTCTACCACCGGCGTTGTTCCGCGGCCACCGCCGCGCACAGTGACAGCTCCCCGAGCGCCAGCACTTCCGGGGTCAAACGGCGATTCCGCAGGCGCAGACAGGAAGCCTCGGCCAGGCCAGGCCCCGCCCCCCGGCACCGCGAGGCCCCGCCCCTAGCTCCAACTGCCACCGTCTCACGCCGCCAGGATGAAAGACCCAGCCCCGGGCCACGCCCCCAGCCTTAATACTCCGCCCCCACGAGAACCGCAGGGTTGTGACCACATCCCCTCTTCTCGCTCCCTTTCCGCCTTCAGAGAGGAGGTGGTGGGCGGGCCGTGGGCAGGTTATCGTTCCACCTTTTGGGAAATCCGCATTTGGTATACAAGACAGCCTTCTCAGAACCCGAGGCTTCGACCTCTTACCCAACCTTCTCAATCATCGTTTTACAACAGATAAAGTTGTAAACTACAGTAAAGTAAATTTAACAAGTCAAGAGCGTCAACATGATGTTCAGCGAAAGAAGGCAGGCAGAAAGTACAGGCTGCGATTCCGTTTTATAGGAAGTTCTAGAACAGGCAAAACTAATGAGTGGTGATAGGGGTTAGGATGTCAGGATGGTGGTTACTTCAGAGACATGAATGTCAAGGGGCCACAGGTGAGGCTGGGAACGTTCTGTGTCTTCGCCTTTGTGGTGGCTTACACAGATGTGTTCACTTTGGAAAATTCATCAAACCGTACACCTATGATTTCTGCGGTTTTTTATATGTATACAATACCTACAAAATGGTTGTTTTTTTTTTTTTTAAATGAGAATGGTTGAGTACAGCTGTCTTAAGAGCAGTTTTCCACAGAATACCTCAGGGTGGTGTAGGGTAAATAGTTCCCAAGCCTGGGTGCGTATCAGCACCATCCCTGAAAACTAGTTAAAAATATACACGCCAGTGTCTGGCACAGTAAAGTTTCAAAAATACTGACTTTTATCATTAGAGTCTTACAAGAAACCCCCAATAGAGACACAACCCAGATCTCGGGGAGAGGCTTGTGGGAGGGGTCATGAAATATTATTGAGCACCTGCTCATGCCAGGCCCTGCTATCTGCACGGGGCTGCAAGGAGAGATGAGCACAGTTCCTGTCTTCAAGAAGTTTACAGGCAAAGAGGCTGCAAGAACCATAGCTGTGGTACAGGGATCTCCTCAGGGTGCTGAGGAAGTAGGTGGGTTGGGCTCTGAACCAGAAATGGGATGGGAGAGGTTGGATACGGTATGTTATTTATTGCTGTGTAACAAATTACCACAGACTGTGTGGCTTAAAACAATGCACATTTATTATCTTCCTGTTTCTGCTGGTCAGGGTCTCCCACAGGCTGCAGTCAAGGCATCAGCCAGGGCTGGGGTTTCATAGCTCAACTGAAGAAGGGTCCACTTCCAAGCTCAAGTGGTGGTTGGTAGAATTCAGTACTTTGAAGGTTGTTAGAATGAGGATCTCAGTTCCCAGCTGGATTTTGGCCAGAAGCTGTCCGTAGTTCCTTCTCAAGTGGGATTCTCCAACATGGCAGCCTACTTCATCAAAGCAGGCAAGCTTAGTAATAGGGAAAGTCTGCAGCAAGACAGAAGTCACAATGTTATGTAACCTAGTCCTGCCCGCACTCAGAGAGAGGGAATCACACAAGGGTTCGTTGAGGGGATCTTTGGGCCACTTTGGAGTCTGCCTGCCACAGATACTTAGCATGAGAAGGACACACACGCACCACAGGTCTGCAGCAGAGGAGGTGGAGGCGCAGAGGGGTAAAAGCTATCATGAGAGTAATGGCTACATTTGTCAGTCACTTACTCCATCCCAGGCACTGGACTAAACGTTTGATGTATATAATCTTGACTTTTTACAACAACTGTGTGAGGTAGAAACTATTATTATCCTACTTTACAGAGAGATTTAGATATGACACCAAGGTCATGGAGCTGGTAAGTGGGTGGAGTGGGGATTAGACTCCACCTCTGTCTGACTCCAGAGCCTGCCTTCATTACCTCTTCATGAAGTCATCACCAAGCTCCGTGAGACCAGTTTCAGGGTGTCAAGTCCAGGAAGAACTCTGCAGCCAAGTGCTGCAAGCTTTGTCAGAACAGTGGCCATTTCCCTTCATGGCTTTAATTTTTCCGGCAAATTTGATCTTCCACTAACGTGAAAGGGACACAAAAAAAGTGCCTGAAACTCCGTTTTTTCCCTGTCTAGCACCATACACGTTGGACACACAGAAAATACTATGTTACCCGTATCTTGACAATTGGTTGGAAGCAATCATGTGTAGCAGCCTTGAGTACAGAGAAAATTTAAAATAGGACTTCTGGCAAAAATGTATGTATTGGCTTGATGAACGTAATTGATGTCACTGAACTGTACAAGTAAAAATTGTTGAAATAGAAAATGTTTTGTTACATACATTTTTACCGCAATATAAGAAAAAAGAATGTATTGATTGCATGTTTTCCTATAGATGCAAAAGTATTCATATCACTGAGGTTTTCAGTGAAATAACATGACTGTAAAAAGCTGAAAACATCCAGTAGGATACCTAACTTCTCCAAGCATATCTCAGTTTCTTCATCTGTTAAAGAGTTCATTTATACCCGCTTCATTGACATTCAGGCGATTAAATGAGATAATATAGATAATGCCAAGCGCACAATAGATGCTCAAGAAATTTTAGTGGAGAGAGAGAGAGAGAGAAAGAAAGGAAGGAAGAAGGAAAGAAGAAAAGGAAGGAAAAAGCAGGAAGGAAAGAAAGAAGAAGACTGTCAGTTGGAGTGTTAACCCCTACAGTTCTTCCACTTTGTTTTCTCTCCTTTGCCTGATGAGATAAATGAGGAATGTGAGCTCCCAAAGAAGACATCCTTGGCTGAGCTCACATGCGTCCTGCTGAAATTAAATTAAAAAGCCAGCTTAATAAGAGAAGCCTCAAACTATACACTGGTCACATACAGATACAGAGGAATTTCTTGGGCCTGTACTCTCTTCCAGCTTAAAAGAAAAATAACAATAGCAAATTTACTTTAAGAACAAATATTTGGGTTGGCTAAAGAGAGGAGTGTCTATGATACTGATAAGTAACCATATCTGTAAATCTAGAAAAACCAACCAACCAACCAACCAAACTTGTTGCTGTCAAGTTGATTCTGACTCTTGGCAACCCCATGTGTTACAGAGTAGATCTGCTCCATGGGTTTTCTTGGCTATAATCTTTAGGGAAGCAGATCAGTAGAACTTTCTTAAGTGGTGCCACTGGATGGGTTCAAACTGCCAACCTTAGGTTAGTATTCTAGTGTAAACCATTTGTACCACCAAGGAACCATAAATGGGGGAAAAATTGTCAGTAGCTGGAGCTAGAAAGGAAACCCTGGAGGTGTAGTGGTTAAGAGCTATGGCTGCTAACCAAAAGGTCTGTAGTTCGAATCCACCAGGTGCTTCTTGGAAACTCTATGGGGCAGTTCTGCTCTGTCCTATAGGGTAGCTATGAGTTGGAATCGACTCTATAGCACTGGTTTGGTTTTTTTGGTTTGGAGCTAGAAAATTAACGTAGGAATATCTGAGCCTGAGTCCTGCCTGGCCCAGACACTTTGAGTCACGCAGACGAATCAGCGTTACCTTCCTTTGCATTTCCAATCTTCCAGCAAGCTTGTGTTCAGGGAGCACCCATTGTTGGGGTTCGCTGTTGTGTGGCCCACCCAGTGTTTATTTCCTGTGTTTTCCCACTAACAGCAACTCGATTACTCCTGCTTTAGTCCATGTGGATTGGGGCTGAACTCTGACCCAGAGTTTAGAGGTGAGCAATTGCATTATTTATCTGTTACCTCTAGACTTTTCTCGTTCTTGTTTTGCTTTAGCAGTTTTGACTTGGGCTTCTGCCATAAAATAGTTACTAGATGGCCAGTCCTTCTCAAGTCTAGTCAACCAGCCTTTTCTAAAGATTATGACTGACATCCACTGGGGCAAGAGGAATGAGATTACTAATTGGTCAAGTCCATGACCAGAAGGAATTGCTGGTATTACAAGTTACTACATAGGGATAGGAAACCCTGGTGGCATAGGGATTAAGAGCTACGGCTGCAAACCAAAAGGTCAGCAGTTCAAATCCACCAGGTGCTCCTTGGAAACCCTATGGGGCAGTTCTACTCTGTCCTATAGGGTCACTATGAGTCAGAACTGACTCAATGGCAACAGGTTTGGTTTTGGTTTACATCGGGATAGGAAGAAGCCAGCTTGGAGACCAACCAAGTATATCATGGATGCCCACCAATTGGTATTAACTAGACCAAGAGGTTCAGGTAAGGTGCATGATGTGGAGGTGAGAAACAGATTGGTCATGAAGTCTGAAGACCTGGGCATGAGTCCTACTTATACCCCCTACTCACTGGGCAACCTTTGACAGCTTGCTTAGCTTTTCTGAGCCTCCATTTCCTTATCTTCATAATGAGAATAGTTGCTGTATCTACTATGTTAACTCAGCACTTTGAGCATCTATTACGTGCCAGGTGTCATCAACAAAGCAATAAAAGGCTTAGTTCAAGCTTTCAAGGTGCTCATAGTCTTGTCAGAAATATGCACGCAACATGAATTATGACATGGTTTGAGAAGTGGGTGTTTTAAGGTCATAAGAGAAAAAAGCATCTCAAATGGTGGAATCTGGATAGATTTTCAAGGAGCCCTGGTGGTGCAGTGGTTAAGCACTTGGCTGCTAACGGAAAGGTCAGTGGTTCGAACCCATCTGCTGCTCCACAGGATAAAGATGTGGCAGTCTGCTTCCATAAAGATTACAGGCTGGAAACCCTAGGGGGCAGTTCCACTATGCCCTACAGGGTTGCTGTGGGTCGGAACTGACTTCATGGCAACAGTTTTAGGTTTGGTGGATAGACTTTCTCAAGGGAATACTGTTTAACCTGAGTTTTGAGGAAATGTAGGAACTGATAGGTTGGAAGAGCATAGCAGGCAAAGAGCACAGCTTGGGCAAAGACATGGAGATCTAAAAGAGGGTGGACCATTTGGAAAATTGCAAGTAGATGCGCCTGGCTGAAGCCCAGATTATGGAAGGCCTTGGACCACTCTGAGGAGTTTTGACTTCCTCCTGTTTATGTTGAGGAAGGCATGGAGGATTTGAATAGAGCCAAGAAATTTTAGAAAGGAATTTTAGAAAGATAAATCTAGCAGCCATGGGAGTGGAGAGGATGGATGATAGCAAGAGTAGAGGTAGGCCTGTGTTGCAGTTATCTGTTGCCCTGTAACAAATTACTCCAAACTTACTGGCTTACAAAGATTTATTATTTCTCATGATTATGTGAATGGGCTGGGCTCAGTTGAGCAGTTCTTCTGCTCTACATTCTGTCAACTGGGGTTATCATTTGGTTACTTTCAAGTAGGTGCTCAGTTGAGCCTGGAACATCCAAGATGGCTTCACTCACATGTCTGGTGCCTCAGCTGGGGTGGATGGAACAGCAAACAGAAGGCTGCTTGTGGTCTCTCATCATGTGGTCTCTCGTCATTCAGTTATCTAGTCCAGCGGTTTTCAAGTGAGGACAATTTTGCCCTCCAGGGAACACTTGACAATCTATGGAGGCATTTTTTGGCTGTTACAACTGAGATGGAGGTGCTTCTAGCATCTAGTGGGTAGATGCCAGGGATACTGCTAAACATCCTACAACGCACAGGGTGGCCCCCCAAAACAAAGAACTATCTGGCCCAAAATGTCAATCAAGTCACAAGGTCAAGAAACCTTGTTCTAGCCTGAGCTGCTTTACATGGCAGCTGGGTCTCAAGAAAGCAAAAGTAGAAGCTGCAGATCTCTAAGGCCTAAGCCTGGAATTCACACAGCAGCACTTCCACCACATTCGGTAGGTCAAAGCAAGTCACAAGGCCAGCTCATGTTCAAGGAGAGGGAAAACAGACTCTCCTAGCCATGGACAACCACTAATTTACTTTCTGTCTATATAGGGTTTTGGTGGCCATTTTTATAAGCAATCTACCACTGCCTAGGGAGACAATGCAGTGAGAGAGGTCCACGTGAGAGATGACAGTGGTTTGAGCTCAGGCCATGGCAAAGTATCCTCACAAGAAAATGAAACAATGGCAATGAAATCTTTTACAACTAGGGTGGTGTTACATAAATATACGGGTGTTACATAAATATACTAATTTCATAATCCACATGGTCCCCAGCCAGGAACTGCTGTCCCTGCAGTTTTCCTGTTAAGCTGGGCATTTTCTGAATAGGCCTCCAATCCGTGTCTATCCAGTCCTTTTGCCCTCTGTCGAGTTCATCAAAGCTTCTGCTGACTCAAGAAGAATTTAGAGAATGATTATTGCAGTAAAAGTCTCAAACCATCCCCCAAGGCCCCTAAAAACAAAACATCTGCTTGTCATTCTCCTACCCCTGTGAGTTTTAGTGAGGAAATGGTGATAAATGATGATAAGGATAAACAACTAAAAAACCAGGCCTCCTGGCTTCCAAGAATGGAGGCTTAATTTGAAGGTAGCTAATTATCCACTCATTATAACTTTCAAATAGTGGTTGTCTTGCCTTCTGTTCCTAGTCTGTGAACAATGATTGGAAAGATGGAAAAAAGTATCCAAGTTAACATAATTTAGAAATCAAAGACAGAGAATCTCCAAGTCAAAGAAAGAACCTTAGAGAACATTTTATGGACAAGGAAACTGAGGCCTAGAGGGGGAAAAGGACTTGCCCAGACTCGCCCAGCAGCTGGCAGGTGACAAAGTGGGTATAGTGACTGAAGTCTCCGTGCTGCTCCAGCCTAAAGCCCCACCCAGGGAGATTAAAAGGTGGTTCTGTCTGCCCCATGCAGTGTGGAGACTCAGCCCTCAGACTACCCATCAAAGCGGCAATTGGAGCGCCCGGGGGTCTCTACATAATCATCGGTGTGGGATAATGGAGCCACAGAACCAGGAAGTGGAAGCAGTTCCTCAAGGGCTGGGACAGAGTTTAAACTGCAGAGGGGGCAGGGCAGGGAGGGACCCTTCAAGATCAAACATTTTTTATTTGGTAGCATCTTGTGCTTTTCATGTAGATCTGAGAGAAGAGTTTTCAAAAGATATCCCCAGAAAGGAAGACAATGCTTAGGGGACACTATGCTGAGCTTCTGTTAAGGGTGATGGAAAAATTCAGCAACGGTTGGTGGTTGAATAACATGATGAGTACAATTAATGTCACTGAACTGTATATGTGAAGATTGTTGAAATGCCAAATGTTTAGTTACCTACATAAACAAAACCCATGGCCGTTGAGCTGATTCTGACTCTTAAAGACCCTATAGGACAGAGTAGAACTGCCCCATAGGGTTTCCAAGGCTGTAATCTTTACAGAAGCAGACTGCCACATCTTTATCCCATGGATCGACGGGTAGGTTTAAACCATCGATCTGTCAGTTAACAGCCAAGTGCTTAACTGCTGCACCACCAGGGCTCCTGTTACCTACATATTTACCACAATTTAAAAAAAGAAAGGAAAAAAAAAAAAAAGACACCTTCATCTATCCTGTTGATGGGAAAGGGTTAATACTTGATGTCTTTAGCCATTAAATAGGGGTTTCAGTTCAATGGAATGCTGACAGCTCTTTAACTTTCCTTGGGAGGGCATTAGAAGAAGGGACTGAGGAGACAGGCCTTGGCCATCACAAAAAGAGCGGAACCCTAGCCTTCTCATCTCCCTGGGTGTCTCCTCCCTGGGCCACCTTGTACAGGTCCCCAGGGCATTCCAGAATGCAGTCTTTCTGACCTTCTAATTCCTAACTGCACAAGCCCTCACACCTCAGGGCACTAGCCCATGCTGCTTCCTCTGTCTGAAATAACCCCATGCTCGCTTCATCAAGGTAAAGTCTCCTCTTCATCATCCCTTTTCCCGAGTTAAAATGCACAGGCGCCAAGCTAGCTCCTTGCATTTCCTATGTAGCACTCTTCCCAGTGCATCATTTTATATTTGTTGTGTGATAATTTAATCAATGACTGCATCCCTACAGTGTTCTGATAAGTTAGGAACTTTATCATCAACCTTATCCCCTGACCCTAGCTTGGTGCCTGGCACCTAAGACCGTTGCTGTCAGTTGCTGTCAAATTGGCTCCAATTCATGGTGACCCTGTATACAAAAGAACAAAGTGTTGCCTAGTCCTTCATCATCTTCATGATCATTGGTGTGCTCAAGTACATTGTTATAGCCACTTCGTATTTTGAGTGCCTTCCTACCTAGGGGGCTCATCTTCCAGCACTATATCAAACAATATTCTGTTGTGATTCACAGGGTTGTCATTGATTAATTTGCAGAAGTAGATCACCAGAACTTTCCTCCTAGTCTATCTTAATCTGGAAGCTGGTTGAAACCTGTCCACCATGAGTAACCCTGCTGGTATTTGAAATACCAGTGGTATAACTTCCAGTATCATAGTAACATGCGATCCACCACAGCATGACAAACTGACAGACAGGTAGTGAGACACCTAAGAAGGGTATAGTATTTGCTGAATGAATGATTGAATCAGAAGTCTAAGATAATCTAGACCAACTCTTCCATTTTTAAATAAAGAAACTAAGCCCCAGAGATGGGCAATGACTTGCTCAGGGTCACACAGCTCAAGCATCTAATAGCTCCTTGCTAATTATTCACTTCTCTAAAATATCTTGGAGCCTGAGACTGGGCCATTTCAAGGAGGTATGAAACTGAGGGTCTGAGCTGTTTTCTACGCACTAGACAATCCTAGTTCCTCTCCTTAGCAGACGGCTTCCCATGGGGTAGGAATTCTAAACCATGTCCACGAAGGGGCTTTCAGGATCGATGTACTCCCTGAATCATATGCAGATGGGTAAGGGAACATTTTTCGGTGGAGAAGCTGATCCTCAAAGGGGCAAGGTCCCCAAAATGCTAAGAACTGCTCACACCTGAGAGATCACCTTGCTGTACACTTTCTTCCCTTGTATCCAGAAAACATGGCCTAAAGTGAGGCTGTAGGGTTGTAGGGCTGTGGGGCAGGCAGTAGTCAGAACAAAGTGGGTAACATTTGGGATCAGAGAGCAAGACGTTTTCAGCTTCAGATAGTCAGGGCTATCAGGGAAAGCTTCCTGGGGTAGGTGCCAATTAAGCTGGCCTATAATGGACTGTGAAGGTCTGAGAGGCTAGAAGTGAGGTGAGGAAGGAGGTAGAGTCCAAAATTCCCTTCTGGCTGCCTCAATGCCCTCATCAACTCCCCAACGTCCTCATCAACTCCCCAACGTTCTCATCTGTTCCCCAGTGCCACTGCCAACTCCCCAACTTATCAACTCTCCACGTCCAAAAGCAGGGCCGGTTTAAACCATCCAGCTTAGGAATTGTTTTGATCCTGAAACCAGCCTGGCCGTAGAGTCACTTTTCCCCTTTCCCTTTAGAAGGTAACTTGGGCTGTTTTTGTGACATCACCCACCACCGGCGGCCCTTTGTCCCCTCTGTTGAATTATTCATCCTGCAAGATGAATTATTAATTTTCAATTTTGTATAGCAGATGCCAGGCAGACAGGTGGAAATGGAGTTGGGACCTTGGGAATGGAGCCACAGACCGCCCCAGGTCCCCTGAAGCACAGGCCACCAGGGCCAAGAAATTATGCAAGACTCTGCAGGGGGCTCAGCCTGGAATGCACTTGACTGAGGATAGAGTTGGCACAAGACTATGGTGCCCTGATGTGACCAGTCACTGTTATCCTCTGGCTTCAGACCTCTTGTTTTCCTGGGTCCTGGCTGTGGCTCTCCTGACTGGCTCTGGTGCAGGGCTGCATGGCATGTCCAGAGTGGGCCCAAGCTGCACTCCGTAGAGGGACTTGGGTTTGAATCTGAGTCTAGAGTTTAACTGACTTTGGCAAATCTGTAGAGTGGGTCAGACATTTCTGTGACCACTTCAGAGCCTCTTTGTCTCTCCTTTTATTCCAACCATTGCCAGAGTGATCAGTGCTCTCAGGTCCAACTTGACAGCAGTGCCTCGCCTCTCTTACTCCATGCCACAGGGGTGTGGGGTACCTTCCAGGCTTGGTAGTCACGTGCAACCTGAAAAGTGGGATGTTGATGCCCCATGGGGCAATCCTTGGCCAGTGGGGATTGAGCAGATGGAAAAGTGCTTTCTCCTTTATTCCTCAGAGTGGACACTTCCAAATATATTTCCTAAAGTATCTTAGAAGGTCCCAAGAGACTGAGCCACCAGTCACCCATATCAGGGTTACTCACTACCCATCTTTATCCTGGCTCTGGCTCTTTGCCTGGCCTTCTTCACTCTTGCTCCCTGGGACCACTTTCTAAATAAACTACCCCCACATAAGCCTTTGTCTCAGACTCTGCTTTTGAGAGAGCCCACGATAAGTCAAAGACTTTAGTTGGTCTGAGATTTAGATTTAAGTCCTTGTATATTTTAGACAACACGTGAAAAATATACAAAAGTAAGCCTTGTGCCTTTAAATTGGCCCCCTGCCTGTTGATTAGGGCCAGGTCCAGAGGACACCGTACCCAGAGGCTGAAAGTCAAGACTCAGGAACCCAGGGAGGCCCAGGCCTTCCCTGGCAGGAGGCAATGGCCTGACAGCTGCTGTGCCTTGGGTGGGCAAAAGGCAGGAGTGTCCCAAGATGAACTGCTGCCCAGAGAAGCTGTCGGGGGCTGACTATAGGCCTAGAGAACTTTATCAAGATATCACTCGCCAAGCTGGGAGGGCTGCCTCCAAGCAAGTCCCTGTGATTCTGGCTAATGTGTCTGCACACCGATGTGTCACTGACTCCACTTGGGCATCAAGTGCTCACCTGGGGTGGCCCACCAGTGACAAGGCACAAAGCAGCATTTGCAGAGATAGTGAGAGGGGGGCTGGAGAATGGGCTGTCTCCTGTCTCCAGCGGCCTTTCCTTTCGCCACCAGTAATAGACATATGCCACGTTTGTCTCTAATTCCTGCTCCCCTAGGCTCAGTTTCCTCTGCCAACACCCACTGCCAATCCCTGATGCTCTTCCCACGAATACCTCTTTTTCTCAACCCTCTTGCCCTTGCCCATGCACCTACTGTGCCCCTCTCCTGGTAGGACCCTTGGCCACCTCCCCTGGGCTCCAGATTTGCTCCTTGCTGAATGCCAATGAGGCCAGCAGGCCCAATACTTCTTGCCTTTTGACAATTCTCTAACTCTCCAGCAGAAAACCACAGCAGTGCCAATGGACACAATGTCAGCCCAGTTTATACACATTGGCAATAGCTCAGTTCATGCCAGGCATATCTTGGGGATTTGGAGCAATAAATGGTTATTGATTAGCCCCAATCTGACAGTCACTCCCCAGCTTGATATTTTTCAGGGGCTCCTGATGGCAGTTCAAGGTCCCATGTGGGGCATTCAAGCCTCTTCAACGTTGTTCCATCTTACCTTACCCATGACTTCCCACTATTGAGCTAACTGCAGCTCCATGATCATCTCGTGCTCTTTCTAGCTCAGATGCCAATGCCCCCAGCCAGTCCTAATGCACAGGATGCTCTTCACATCCTGTTCTTTTGCCGGGCTAACTCCGAATCATCTTTTGGAGTTCAGCTCAGTGCCACCTCCTCCAGGAAGCCTTCCTTACCTTTCCAAATGACTAAAGTTCCTCGAAAGCTCCCAAGTTGCCTAAAATAACCCTTACAATGTTGTCTTGTACCTGTTCATTTGTAAATTTGTCTCCTACCAAAAATCAAAACCAAACCCATTGCCATCGAGCCGATTATGACTCTTAGCGACCCTATAGGACAAAGTAGAACTGCCCCATAGACTTTCCAAGGAACGCCTGGTGGGTTTGAACTGCCCTCCTTTTGGTTAGCAGCTTTAGCTCTTAACCACTACACCACCAGGGTTTCCTTATCTCCTGCGGCAGGCAATAAACTCCTACACGTACACCATCTCTAGTTCACCACCCTATCCTCAGTGCCAAGCATGGTGTCTGGTACGAAGATGCTCACTAAGTATTTACTGATTAAATATTAGGAGACTTCAGAGTGTCTAATCATTCAGGTTGAGGGTATACTCAGAGAAAATAAAATCTCAGGTTTTTTATAATATATAAAAGTAGAAAAAGAATTCACATGCTAATATGGTACATTAATATTATCAAGTTATATTAACATGTCAAATGTATATTTGTATAGACAAATATTTTAAAACATACATAACAACAAATTTAAAAAATATTGTTAGAAACAGAAAGAAAATAAATACGCAACACCCTAACAATACAAGCATTGTGTGTTTTCCTGCAGTCCTTGGCAAGTCTATTTTCCCTAGTTGCAGCTCGTGCTATTTCTACCCTTTCACTTAACATTACATCATCAACATTTTTTTCAGGCTGGAATTATTGCCTTTGGAGCTAAAAGGAACGTTAGAAACAATCCCATCTATATTAGTTAGGGTTTTCCAGAGAAACAAAATCAACAAATATATATACAGACACACACAGATGCACACACACATATACATGCATGTATACACACACACACACACACACACACACACACACACCCCACAATGGGAGAGAGAAAGAGAGAGAGATTTATTTCAAGGGATTGGCTCAGGCAGTCGTGAGGGCTAGCAAGTCCAAAATCTGTAGGTCAGGCAGTGGGCTAGAAATTCCCGCAGGATATCTATGTTACAGTCTTGAGGCCGAATCCCTTCTCCTCTTGGAAACCTCAGTTTTTGCTCTTAAGGCTTTCAACTGATTGGGTAAGGGCCACCCACATTACCAAGAGTAATCTCCTTTATTTAGAGCCAACTGATTGTAAATGTTAATCACATCAACAAAATACCTTCAAAGCAACATCTAGACTAGTGGTTGACCAAACATCTGGGCACCATAACCTATAGCCAAACTGACATATGAAATTAGCCATCACATCATCTATCTGTTCCATTTTCAGAGACAAGGAAACTGAGGTCCAGAGAGGCTCAAAGTCATCCAAAAAAATGACAGCTCTGGTCTTTTAACTTCCTGAGACCTACAGTCTTTGAGATTTTTCTCAGACACTTTCTCTGCTTTTGGCTCTAAGTAGACAAACACTTTGAAACAAGAATTCTGAAGCACAAATGGACAATTGTTGGACCTACCTGTAATGGCTTAATCGAGTTTAAGGCCATATAGCCGGGTTGCTATGAGTCAGAGTCGACTCTAATGGCAACAGGTTTGGTTTGGTTTTTTGGCTTCCAGTGGCGCTCTCACACCTGCTGGTGGAGGGTAAATTACATCTCGTTACAGCCACTTTGGCAAACTTGTTGGGAGAATTTACCAAAGCTGAGCATCTATCTACCCTATCCTCTCCAAGGTACTGCCATCAGAAATGAGTACTTACTTTCACCAAAAGATACGTACAAAAATATTCACAGCAACCTTATTCATGGTAGCCAAAAATTGGACATAGCACTGTAAAGAATGTTGAAATGGCAAATGTTTTGTTATATATAAGGTCCCTGGGTGGTACAAATGGTTTGCACTAGACTACTAAGCTAAAGCTTGCCAGTATGAACCCACCCTGTGGTGCTGCAGAAGAAAGCCCTGTTACTGTAAAGATTACTGTCAAGAAAACCCTATGGAGCAATTCTATTCTGTAATACATGGCAACCCCATGAGTCATAATTAACTTGATGGCAATGGGTTTTGTTACGTATATATTTACCACACACAGACATGCACACACACACAAATTACACAAGACAGACTAACATACCTAAATCTTGTTTTTAATAAATATCATTTCCTGGCATCACAAAACACATGCTATATACCTATGAAATTGATAGTTCCAATCAGGTACAATGATTGTTATGCAATCATTTTCCTCTTCAGGGATTACATAAATGTTTGATTAAATTTCATTTATATGTACAGTATATGTGTATATTTTTAAACTATTTTAAAGGCTGAAATAAACTCCAACATGCATACTCAAAAAAATGAACACAATCCAGATTTCCACCCAGATCTTCTCTGGATAAATAAATATGGTATATTCATACAGCAAAATACTACACAACGGTAAAAAGCAATGAACCTCTGCTACATGCCAAATGGTGGCTGAGTCTCATAGACATAATGTTGAGTAAAAGAAGCTAGACATCAAAAAGAGTATACTGTATGATTCTATTTATATAAAGTTCAAAATAGGACAAAGTAATCTACGGTAATAATATTGGTTTTGGAAGTGGGTATTAACTTGTAAAGGAGCCTTGGTGGTGCGGTGGTTAAGTGCTCAGCTGCTAACCCAAAGGTTGGTGGTTTGAACCCACCAGCCGCTCTGCAGCAGGAGAAAGATGTGGCAGTCTGCTTCCTAAAGATTATAGCCTTGGAAAGCCTGTGGGGCAGTTCTACTCTGTCCTGTAGGGTCGCTATGAGTCGGAATTGACTCTACGGCAACAGGTTATTGATTTGTAGGTGGCACGAGAGAGCCTTGGAGGCTGATGATATCCTGACAGAGGTGTTGCTTACCTAGATGTGTACGTACTAAAAATTCATCAAGCTGTACACTTAAGATTTCTGCAATTTATGTGTCCAATTAAAAAAAAAAAGAAAAAAGGCTTCCTGGACTAGTGAAATCTGAGAAAGGTCGGTAGTCTCGGTACTTGTATTATACCAATCAATTTCCTGTTTCTTTTTTTTTAAATGCATTATAGTTATGTGAGATGTCACCGTTGGGAAAATGGGTGTAAGGAACCTCGCTGTACGACTTCCACAACTTCTTGTTGTCTATAATTCTTGAGTCTATAATTATTTCAAAATATAATACAAAATTTAAAAATATGTGTTATACCACCATTCTTTTTTTTTAAGTATTGTAGTTTAAGTGAAAGTTTACCATTCAAATCAGTCCCTCATACAAAAATTTATACATACATTGTTATGCAACCCTAATTGCTCTTCCTGTACCGTGACAGCACATTCCTCCTTACCATCCCTGATTTCCCGGGTCCATTCAAACATCTCCTAACCCTCTCTGCCATCTCATCTCACCTCTGAACAGGAGCTGCCCATTAAGTCTCATGTATCTACTTCAGCTAAGAAACACACTCTTCATGGGTATCATTTTATGTCCCACAGTTCAGTCTAATCTTTGTCTGAAGAGTTGGCCTTGGGAATTGTTTTAGTTTTGGATTTACAGAGAGTCCAGGGGCCATGCTTTCTGGGGTTCTTCGGTCTCAGTCAGACCATTAAGTCTGATCTTTTTACTAGAATTTGAGTTCTGCATCCCACCTTTCTCCTGCTCCATCAGGGACTCTCTGTTGTGTTTTCTGTCAGGGCGGTCATTGGTGGTAGTTGGGCACCATCCAGTTCTTCTGGTCTCAAGCTGATGAAGTCTCTGGTCTATGTGGCCCTTTCTGTCTCTTGGGCTACTACTTTCCTTATGTCTTTGGTGTTCTTCATTCTCCTTTACTCCAGGTGGTTGGGACAAATTGATGCATCTTAGATGGCTGCTTGCAAGCTTTCAAGACCCCAGACACCACTCAACAAAGTAGGATGCAGAACATTTTCTTAATAAACTTTGTTATGTCAATTGACCTAGATGTCCCAGAAAGTATGGTCCTCAGACCCCTACCCCTGCTACCCTGTCCCTTGAAGTGTTTGATGGTATTCAGGAAACTTCTTAGCTTTGGTTTTGTCCCGTTGTGCTGACTTCCCCTGTAGTGCGTGCTGTCCTTCCCTTCACTTAAGATAATTCTTGTCTATTGTCTAGTTTATATTCCCTACTCTTTATTTTT
The DNA here is from genome assembly GCA_030035585.1 of Dugong dugon. Classification (NCBI taxonomy): domain Eukaryota; kingdom Metazoa; phylum Chordata; class Mammalia; order Sirenia; family Dugongidae; genus Dugong; species Dugong dugon. Next base: position 23,082,665 of record CM057476.1, on the reverse strand, counting down.
AAAAAATTGAAGTCAAAACATATTACTTACTCAATTTCACTCCTTCCCACCTTCAACCAAATTTATGGATAAATTAATTTTTTTCTGAGTGGTTTTAGATCCTTCTTCTCTTTCTTCCTTATTCTTTCCTTCCCTCACTCACTCTCACCCTTCTTCCTTCCTTTCTCTCTCCCTCCCTTTCTTTCCCCCTTCTTCTCTTCCTTCTTTCTGTCCTTTCTTCTTCTTTTTTCTTTTCCTGAGTGTCTTAGTTATCTAGACACTGTTATCTACTATAACAAAAATACCACAAGTGGATGGCTTTGACAAATAGAAATTTATTCTCTCGTAGTTTAGGAGGCTAGAAGTCTGAATTCAGGGCACCAGCTCTAGAGGAAAGCTTTCTCTCTCTATTGGCTCTAAGGGAAGGTCCTTGTCTCTTTTCAACATCTGCGGGCCCAGTGTTCCTTGGAGATCTACATGTGTCTTGGCATTGATCTTCCCCTCGGTCTAGAAGGTTCTCAGCACAGGAACCCCCAGTCCAAAGGATGCGCGCTCCGCTCCTGGTTCTTCAGTCTTGGTGGTAGTCAGGTCCCTCTCTCTCTGCTTGCTTCTTTCTCCTTCTATCTCTTGTAAGATAAAAGGTGATGCAGGCTACACCCCAGGAAAACTCCCCTTACATCAAGTCAGGGCTGTGACCTGAGTAAGGGTGTTGCACCCACCCTAATCCTCATTAACATGACCTAATCCTGCTTCACTAACATAACGGACAGCTTGCTCCCAAATGGGACCGTAACCACAAGCACAGAGGCTGGTATTTATAACATCACAAAACACAGGATAATCAGATCACAAAATGGAAGACAGCCACACAATACTGGGAATCATGGCCTAGTCAAGTTGACACGTATTTTGGGGAGACACAATTCAGTCCATAACACTGAGTGTTATTGAATCTAGCCTATTCCTCTGTTCTGCCCCAGTCTGTATCCCTCCATCTCAGTGAACGCCCATGTGAGAGCATGTTTCCACCACAGCCTGTACACTCTTCCTACCTACACCTTGGTGAGTTCGAGAGCTGGGAAGCCTAAAATTCTTAATTCCACACTTCTCCCTGCTCCAACCCCTCGTGACCTACAACCAGGCCTCTAATTTGTAAGTCTGGGTTTACCTGTTTGGAAAAATAGACTGAATCACAGATGCCTCTCTTACCAGGGTGTTGAACTTTAATTACTGTTTGCAACATTGCCTGAGATGTCAAGATGAAAGGCAGTTATAAAAGTGCATGTTATTGGCATTAGTAATAAAGCTGAGGAATTTGTTTGTCAGTTGGCAAGGTTGTCATAACTGGGAAAGGCGGAAAAAAAAGTTGATTTTATGTGGAAAAACCTTACCCAAAAAACAACCACAGATCCCAGTTGGTATAAATAGCAAGAACATGTTGTACCTCAAAGTACTTTGCAAATTTCACATTCTTCCATGACCCTGAAAAGATGGAACCCACATTTACAAAACTGAAAATGAGGAGTTACCTGGCTGTCTAAAATCAAACCCATTGCCCTCAAGTCGTTCCAATTCATAGTGACCCTGTAGGACAGAGTAGAACTGTCCCATAGGCTTTCCAAGGCTATAAATCTTTATGGAAGCAAGTTGCCACATCTTTCTCCTGTGGAGCCGCTGGTGGGTTCAAACCACCAACCTTTTGATTAGCATCTGAGTGCTTTAATCACTGTGCCACCAGGGCTCCTCTACCTGGGATTATAAGGCAGGAAATTCAGGGGCTGATGTTTGGTTGAGACCATTCTTGGTTGGTTCTCTTCACAATTTACAAGAAAAATGCAGTTAAAGCACAGGGCTCTTTAATTTTTACCATCAAAATTTTGCTTTTGCTTCCTGTGTTCTGATCACATTTCTACTAGTCTAACAGCTAACAAAGACTTTTACAAAGCCACCATTTTCTTTGAGTACTTTATAAGGTGAGGTTAGGATTAAAAAAAAAAAAAACAAAAACTGAAACACAGTTCATGCCCTCAAAGCATTTACAATCAAGCCAGAAGATAAATAGGAGCGAGTGGTCTATATTTAGAATTTATTTCATAGTGCCCTGACATTAATAATAACTGCCCCCATTGGAGTGTCCAAATCCCTTTGAAATGCATTACTTCATTTGATCCACCAACAATGTTGGAATTACAGCCTCTGATTTGAGGGTGAGGAGACTGAAGCTTAGATGGAAGTGACTTTTTGAAGGTCACACAGCCTGCAATTAATAGTGTTGGGACTTAAACTTAGTCTTGGGGATTGAATAATCTCATGGATTCTAGATCTAGTGTTCTTCCTGTTGTTACTTCTGTTCCTGGTAGCTACTCAAAGGCTAGCCCTGGACTTTTGTCCCAGGTTCAAGGTCAGCCTAGGCCAAAGGTCGATGCCACTTGGCATCTAATCAAAGAGCAGGTGTAGTGTAGGAGTTAAAGTATGGGCCTTGGACTCAGAGGCTTGGATTTCATTCTCGGCTCTTAATGGTTCTGTGGATTGGGGAAAATGACTTTACTTGGTTGAGTCTCAGTTTTCTTATCTATTAGGTGGAGATGGAATGATTGTGTTTCCTCCTTTGTTAGGTTGTATTAAAAGAGGCAGTCATTCAAACAGAACAAGGAGATTCTGTGTGGTTTAAAGTTAGGCAATATGTGCATTAGGGTTATTGCCTTTCACCATACTTATTCAATCTGTATGCTGAGCAAATAATCTGAGAAACTAGACTATAAGAAAAAGAAGGGGGCATCAGGATTGGAGGAAGACTCATTAACAACCTGCGTTATGTAGATGACACAACCGTGCTTGCTGAAAGTGAAGAGGACTTGAAGCACTTACTGATGAAGATCAAGGACCACAGCCCTCGGTATGGATTACAACTCAACATAAAGAAAACAGCAATTCTCACAACTGGACCAACAAAACAACATCATGATAAAGTGAGAAAAGATGGATGTTGTCAAAGGATTTCATTTTACTTGGATCCACAATCAACACCTACTGAAGCAGCAGTCAAGAAGTGAAATGATGCATTGTATCGGGCAAATCTGCTGCAAAAGACCTCTTTAAAGTGTTAAAAAGCGAAGATGTCACTTTAAGGACTAAGGTGCGCCTGACCCAAGCCAAGGTGCTTTCAATCGCCTCATATGCATATGAAAGCTGGATATTGAATAAGGGAGAACAAAGAAGAATCCACGCCTTTGAATTCTGGTGTTGGCGAAGAATATTGAATATACCATGGACTACCAAAAGAGGGGACAAATCTATTTTGGAAGAAGTACAGCCACAATGCTCCTTAGAAGCAAGGATGGCGAAACTTTGTTTTACATAATTTGGACATGTTATCAGGAGTTATCAATCCCTGGAGAAGGACATCATGCTTGGTAAAGTAGAAGATCAGTGAAAAAGAGGAAGACCTTCAGCAAGATAGGTTGACATAGCAGCTGCAACAGTGGCCTCAAGCATAACAAAGATCATGAGGATGGCGCAGGACTGGACGGTGTTTTCTTCTGTTGTACAAAGTGTTGCTATGAGTTGCAATCAACTCAACGATGGCACCTAACACAAATTAAAAGAGAGAATCTATAGAGAGCACTTAGCCCAGTGCCCAGGGCATAAGATAGGCTTTGCTAAAGGTTATCAGGTGAGATCTTAGTAGACGAATGGTAAACGCGTCTACTTTCTTAAAGGAACCATCTTGGGCCAAGAACTCAAAGGAATTAAAAAAAACAAAAACAAAAAACTTTTATTTTGAAATAATTGTTGATTTACATTCAGATGTAAGAAATAATACAGAGAGAACCCATGTACCCTTTACCCAGTTTCTCCCAGTAGTAGCATCTTGCATAGATATAGTACAATACCACAACCAGGATATTTACATTAATGTATTCAACCTACCATATTCAAATTTCACCAGTTTTATATACACTCATGTACATATACCCTGTGTGTGTGTGTGGGGGGGGTGTGTTTAGTTCTATGTAATTTATCACATGTGTAGATTGGGTTGACCATCACCATAGTCAAGATACTAAACAGTTTCATCACAAGGATCCCTGGTGCAACCTTATATAGTCACAGTCACATCTCTCCCCAACTCCTAACCCCTAGCAACCATAATCAACTCTCCATGTACGTAATTTTGTCATTTCAAGAATGTTATATAAATGGAATCACGCAATATTAACCTTTTGAGATTGGCTTTTTCATTCCTCTTTTTTTCAATTGTGGTGAAAATATACACACCAAAACATTCGCCAGCACAACAACTTCCACGTTTACTATTCAATGACATTGATTACATGTGCCACCATTATCACTATTCTTTTTCAAAATATTCTACCACCTTTAACATAAACTCAGTGCATCCCAGACAAAAACTCTCCTTTCCCCTCTTTCCCACCCCAGGTAACAATTAATTATCTTTGGTTTCTATATATTTGCTTATTTCATATAAGTGAGATCATACAGTATTCGTTCTTTTGTGACTAATTTATTTCTCTCAGCATAATGTTTTCAAGGTTCTTCCGTGTTGTGGTAGACATCAGAAACTCATTTCTCTTTACAGCTGTGTAATATTCCACTGTATGTATATACCACATTTTTTAAAATCCATTCATATGTTGATGGACATTTCAGATTTTTTTCATTCCTTTTTATTGCTGAGTAGTATTCCATGGTGAGGATGTACTACAGTTTTTTCACATTCACCCATTGAGGCACATCTGTGTTGTTTCCAGTTTTCGGCTATTATGGATAAAGATGCTATGAACATTTGTGTACGGGTTTTGTATAAACATAAGTTTTCATTTTTTTGCAATAAATGTCCAAGAGTACAACTACTGGGTTGTATGGTAAGTAAATGTTTAGTTTGTAAGAAACTGCCATACGTTCTCCCAGAGGGTCTGTGCTATTTTACATTCTCACCAGCAATGTATGAGTGACTAGTTTCTCCACATCCTTACCAGCATTTGGTATCATCACTATTTTTTGTCTCAGTCATTCTGATAGGTGTATAGTAATATCACATTGTGGTTTTAGTTTGAATTTCCCCAATGGTTATGATGCTGAACATCTTTTCACGTGTTTATCCATCATCTATAAATCCTCTTCAGTGAAATGTCCATTCATGTCTTTTGGCTATTTTCTACTTGAATTGTTTGGTTTTTTATTGTTGAGTTTTGACAGTTCTTTACATATTCCAGATACAAGTCCTTTGCTGAATATGTGATTTGCAATGTTTTTGCCCCAGTTTTTATCTTGTCTTTTCATCTTCTTCACAGGTTCTTTTACAGAGCAAAAGTTTTTTAATTTTGATTAGGTCCAATTTATCAGTTTTTCTTCTTACGGATTGTGTTTTGGGTATCAAGTCTAAAAATTCTTCACCTAGCCATAGATTTCAAATATTTTCTTCTATTTTTTTTTCCTAAAAGTTTTAAACTTTAACATTTTGCTGTTAAGTCCTGATTCATTTTGAATTAAGTTTTGTATTAAGGCATCAGAGTTAGGTCAAAGTTCATTTTTTTTGCCTACGGGAAAATTTGCTCCAGCACTATTTGTTGTAAAGCTATCTTTCCTCCATTGAATTGCTTTTGCACCTTTGTCAAAAATCAATTGAGCATACTTGTGTGGGTCTAATACTGGGTCAAGAACCTAAAGGAATTTTGACTAAAATACTGAACTTTGGAGAACAAATAAACCCAAGAAATCAATCCATACAGAAACTGAATGAAGACTAACATGTGAAACATTTAGCAAATAATCTAATGCTCTGCCTAATTAAATGTGGAACTGTAAAGAATTAAGTGTAAGTACTCTGATCACTCAAACATTGGCTCAGGGAAATGGTCCAAAGCAGCAGGGTGTATTGAAACAGGCCCTGACTTTGGGGCCAGGGAGACCTGCATTTAGATTATGATTCCATTATTTATCACTGGAATGACATTGGGCAGGTGAGGTAACTAACCTCCTGGAACTTCATGTTCTCCATTGTTCATTGGAGATCATATTACCTGACTCTCAGGATTAGCATGTGAACCAATGGGATGGGCGCCTACAAAACCACTAACACTGAGCTTGGTTCACAGAAGCCACAGCAAGGGCAGATTCAAGGGGTGATTTGGAAGTTTTACCCCATATTCTCTATCAGCCTCCTCCAAAGCATCCAAAACAAACGTCTACTCTAAGTAAAAAGTGTGTTTGCTATGCAAATGTGCCTTGCAAGTGTAGCTTCAAGTCAAGCTCCCTAGCTTTCCTCTTCCAACCAAGCTACTGCGCTTAAACCCTTTCCTCAGAGAAATTCCAGAGATGCTACAGGTCTACAGTATAGGTTGGGCATCTTTCATCCTGAGCATCAGAGTCGGATGGCTTTGACCCCAGGACTGACATTAAACGGTCATCTCAACCTTGTCTGGCCACCAACTCACCCTGTAAATGCGATTCATAATTTTCTTTCTATGGACGTCAAGTTTTCCCTTGAATGGAGAAGAAATTCAGTGACCTCCTAAGATGGCTTAGGAAAAACAACAAATAACAAAATGCAGACTACCTGGCAGATTGCCTCATACTTTACATGTTCCCTGGTGGTGCATCAGTTAAGAGCTCAGCCGCTAACTGAAAAGTTGGTGGTTTGAACCCACGCAAACACTCTATGGGAGAAAGACGTGATGATCTGCTCTCGTACAGCCTGGAAAACTCCTGGGGAAGTTCTACTGTATCATATGGGGTCACTGTGAGTCGAAATTGACTTGATGGCGCCTAACAACACTACAGGTGTTAAGCACTGTTGAGCAGGGCTTAGCAAATCATCCTCCTCTCCACCCTGTTTTTGTATGGCCTGAGAGCTCAGGATACTTTTTACTTTTTAAAGGGTTGTAAAAACACATAGTGGAAACTCAAGGCAACTGGTTTGGTTTTTAAAAACTAAAGAAGAATGTGCCACAGAGACCATCCATGACCTTAAAAGCCTAAAATATTTACTATCTGATCCTTTACAAAAAAAAGTTTGCTGACTGCTGTTTTAGAGGATAAAGCTGAGGCTCAAAACAGGGGGGAAGGGGTATCATATACCTGAAGTCACACAACAAAGAAATGGTCAAACTATGCCTCCATTAGTTTATCCAAATACATAGATTGCGCTCTTTATTAGTTTCCTAGGGCTACCATAAAAAAAGTACTACCATCTAGGTAACTTAAAACAACAGAAATTTATTGCTCACAGCTCTGGGGGCTAGAAGTGCTTAATCAAGTTGTCAGCAGGGCCATGCTCTCTCTGAAGGTTCTAGGAAAGATCCTCCCTTGCCTCTTCCCAGTTTCTGGTGGTTCCTGGCAATCTTGGATGTTCCTTCACTGTAGATGGATGAATCATTTCAGTCTCTGCTCCATCTTTCTTCTGTGTCTGTCTCTCTCTGTCTCTTCTCGTTTTATAAGGACACCAGTTATATTGAATTAGGTTCACCATACTCCAGTATGATATCATGTTACCTTAACTCATAACATCTTCAAAGACCCTATTTCCAAACAAAGTTCAGATTCACAGATACCAAAGGTTAGGACTTCAATATGTGTTTTAGGGGGACACATTCAATCCATAGTAGAGTCCCTTGTATATAAGGGTATAAATGCTACAAGATCATGGGCTAATACTAGGAAAATAAAAGCCCACTTCTCAAATCAACGCAATCTGTACAATTTATTCCATCTCTGTGACTCCAAGTGTGTTGATCAATTCAAATAAATTTCTTATCAATTCTGTTCCTCTCTGTTGCCCTATCACCTGCACATGAAGTGCTTCTCCCTCTCGCCCTAACCAGCTGGAGCTAGGTCAGACCTCACAACTTAAAAGGTACAGTCCTTCACACTGTCAAGTTTGCCCAAAACCTTAGAAGCCAGCCTCAAATTTTGGAGTCCCCATCACACCCTACACCCTCTGACCTTCTGGTTACAAATTCAAAGGTTCCCTCTACCCTCTCAGGATACCAGCTGTAAGCTCAGGGGTCCTCAGGACATCCCACCTCTGACCTCCTGGCTCCCAGTACTCCCTCAAGTTAGATAATTAGTTAGCATGATTCACAGAACTCACAGAAGGAGCTGTGCTTAGGATTACAGTTCTATTACAGCAAAAAGAATACAAATGAAGAGACCCAGAGGGTGAGGTCTGGGAGGGTTCCCAAATCAGAGCTTCCATGTTCCAAATGATGTGCCACCGTACCATGTGCACCGATATTTATCACCGATGAGGGAGGCCATGGACCTTCCCTGTCCAGAGCCTTTAATGGGACCTCTTTATGTAGGCATGAGGTTGGGCTGATATCCTGTGGTGGGTCTTTCTGGCCTGCCCAGCCCGCACCCAAGAGTCACCTCATTAGCACGAACCCTCAGGTATGATCTGGAGCCCTTATAGACAAAAGACACTTCAATCACTGGGGAAATTCCAAGGTTTTAGAGGTTATCTCTCTGGAACCAAGGGCAAAGACCAAATTCTCTGCATAAAATTAAATCCTTTACGGCACAGATAGTTAATGCAGAGCTTCCTAAAGTAGTTCCAAGGAACCCAGATCACAGCAGTTGCCCAGAAACATATCCTTAGCTCAAATGTTGTTGATGTTAGGTGCTTTCGAGTCAGTTCTGACTCTTGGTAACCCTATGTACAGCAGAATGAAACACTGCCTGGTCCTATGCCATCCTCACAATGGTTGCCATGCTTGAGTCCATTGTTGCAGCCACTGTGTCAATCCATCTCACTGAAGGTCTCCCTCGTTTTTGTTGACCCTCTACATTATCAAGCATTATGTCCTTCTCCAGGGACTGATCCCTCCTGATAACACGTCCAAAGTATATGAGATATAGTTTCATCATCCTTGCTTCTAAGAAGCATTCTGATTGTACTTCTTCCAAGACAGATTTGTTTGTTCTTTTGGCAGCCCATGATATATTCAATGTTCTTCATCAGCTCCACAATTCAAAGGTATCTATTCTTCTTTGGTCTTCATTATTCATTGCCCAGCTTTTGCATACATATGAGGCAGTTGAAAACACCATGGCTTGCGTCGGAGCACCTTAGAATTCAAGGTGACATCTTTACTTTTTAATACTTTAAAGAGGTCTTTTGCAGCAGATTCACCCGATGCAACGCGTTGTTTCATTTCTTGACTGCTGCTTCCATGGGTATTGATTGTGGATCCAAGTAAAATGAAATCCTTGACAACTTCAATTTTCTCTCCATTTATCATGATGTTGCTTACTGGTCCAGTTGTGAGGATTTTTGTTTTCTTTATGGTGAAGTGAAATCCATACTGAAGGCTGTGGTCCTTGATCTTCATTAGTAAGTGTTCAAGTCCTCTTCACTTTTAGCAAGCAAGGTTGTATCTCTGCATAATGCAGGTTGTTAATGAGACTTCCTCCAATCCTGATGTCCGCTCTTCTTCATATAGTCCAGCTTCTTGAACTATTTGCTCAGCATACAGATAGAATAAGTATGGTGAAAGGATACAACCCAGACACACACCTTTCCTGACTTTAAACCACGCAGTATCCCCTTGTTCTCTTTGAACACCTGCCCCTTGATCTATGTACAGGTTCCTCATGAGCACAATTACGTGTTCTGGAATTCCCATTCTTTGCAATGTTATCCATAATTTGTTATGATCCACACAGTTGAATGCCTTTGCATAGCCAATAAAACACAGGTAAACATCTTCCTGGTATTCTCTGCTTTCAGCCAGGATCCATCTGACATCAGCAATGATATCCCTGGTTCCATGTCCTCTTCTGAATCTGGCTTGAATCTCTGGCAGTTCCCTGTTGATGTACTGCTGCAGCCACTTTTGAATGATCTTCAGCAAAATTTTACTTGCGTGTGATTTCATTACATTGTTCTATAATTTTTGCATTTGGTTGGATCGCTTTCTTTGGAATAGGTGAAAATATGAATCTCTTCCATTTGGTTGGTCAGGTAACTGCCTTCCAAATTTCTTGGCATAAATGACTGAGTACTTCCAGCCTTGCATCCATTTGCTGAAACATCTCAATCAGTATTCCGTTAATTCCTGGATCCTTGTTTTTCACCAATGCCTTCAGTGCATCTTGGACCTCTTCCTTCAGTACCATCGGTTCTTGGTCATATGCGACCTCCTAAAATGGTTGAATGTTGATCAGTTATTTTTGGTATAGTGACTCTGTGTATCCCGTTCATCTTCTTTTGATGCTTCCTGCATAGTTTCGTATTTTCCCGGTAGAATCCTTCAATATTGTAACTCAAGTCTTGAATGTTTCTTCGGTTCTTTCAGTTTGAGAAATGCCAAGTGTGTCCTTCCATTTTGGTTTTCTAACTCCAGGTCTTTGCACATACCATTATAATACTTTACTTTGTCTTCTTGAGCAGCCCTTTGAAATCTTCTGTTCAGGTCTTTTATTTCATCATTTCTTCCATTTGCTTTAGCTACTCGACATTCAAGAGCAAGTTTTAAAGTCTCTTCTGACATTCTTTTGGTCTTTTCTTTCTTTCCTATCTTTTTAACGACCTTTTGCTTTCTCCATGTATGATGTTCTTGATGTTATTCCACAACTGGTCTGGTCTTCAGTCATTGGTATTCAATGCCTCAGATCTTTTCCTGCGATGGTCTCTAAATTCAGGTGGGATATACTCAAGTTTGTACTCTGGCTCTCGTGGACTTCTAAATTTTCAGCTTCAACTTGAACTTGCATATGAGCAATTGATGGTCTGTTTCGCAGTTGACCCCAGCCTTGTTCTGGGTGATGTTACTGAGCTTTTCCATTGTCTCTTTCCACAGATGCAGTCGATTTGATTCCTGTGTATTCCACCTGGTGAGGTCCACGTGTACAGCCACTGTTTATGTTGTTAAAAAAAGGTTATTTGCAATGAAGAAGTCATTGGTCTTGCAGAATTCTATCATGTGATCTCCTGCATCGTTTCTATCACCAAGGTCTTAAATTCCAACTACCAATCCTTCTTCTTTGTTTCCAACTTTCACATTCCAATCATCAGAATTATCATTGCATCCTGATTGCATGTTCAATCAATTTCAGACTGCAGAAGTTGGTAAAAATCTTCAAATTCTTCATCTTTGGCCTCAGTGGTTGATGCATAAATTTGAATAATAATCATATTAACTGTTCTTCTCATGGGCATATGGATATTATCCTATTACTGACAACACTGTGCTTTAGGATAGATCTTGTAATGTTTTTTTGACAATGAATGTAATGCCATTCCTCTTCAAGTTGTCATTGCTGGTATAGTAGACCATATGATTGTCCCATTCCAAATGGCCAGTACCAGTCCATTTCAGCTCACTAATGTCTAGGATATAGATGTTTATGCATTCCATTTCATTTTTGACTATTTCCAATTTTCCTAGATTCATACTTCATACATTCCACATTCTGGTTATTAATGGATGTTTGCAGCTGTTTCTTCTCAGTTTGAGTCTTGTCACATCAGCAAACAGAGGTCCCAAAAGCTTGACTCCATCCACGTCATTAAGGTTGACTCTACTTTGAGGAGGCAGCTCTTCCCCAGTCGTCTTTTGAGCGCCTTCCAACCTGAGGGGCTCCTTTTCCAGCACTATATCAGCTTAAATGAGTTCTGGAAACTTTGCAAACTACCTAACCTCCTCCTGGATGGTCACTCTGTACATCAGCTTATCAAGGCTCTGAGAAGTCCTGCAGCAAAGAAAAAGCCTGGTTACCTTTGTTGAATTCAGCATGTCTCAAATTTATCCAGCTGGGGAACTCTTTTTTTCCGGTTTATTTTGATAATGGCTATGTAATATCCTTCCTCAGAAACATTTGTGAAATTCTGAAGTCGTAGGCCAATCACTTGGGTTTGAAAACTTGTTCTACCACTTCTTTGCTGTAGGACTGGAGCAAGTCACCCAGCCTCTCAGAGCCTCATTGGTGGAATGTAAGACTCACTTTCATCTGCATCTCTGATCCTCTGGTTCCTGCCCTTACAGCTGCATTTCCCACAGGAGCATTCACTGGCAACCTTCCCTGCCATTGAGCTGGGGGTGGAGGAAGTTGGGGCTTTATTTTTCTCTCTCTGGTTGGATGAAATTCTGCAGTTGCCCAGAGAGACATTGGCTACTTGATGAAGGAGGATGGAATGGGTCAGATTCTAGAAGATTCTATCTTAAAAAGTCAAGAATGTAGGACCCAGGGAAACAGATGGAATACATCCAATAAAAGGACTGGTCAACATCCAGAGACCTGTTGGGACGGGGTTGATTATTTCCTAGAGGGGCTGTTGAAGGAATTTGTAATATTAAAAGAATGCAACCATTATGGAATCTAGCCTGCACTCCATGATTAACACAGCAATAAATCACAGAATTTCAGGAAGATTCTCCTTTTAGAATTTGAGCCTGCCTCACAGAAAGATGTTCAAATAAACCTATACTTGTTTTTCTGCCTCTGGATCTTTGCATGTGGTGTTCCCTCTCCCTCAATCACCTTTTTCTTTGCTTTTTTTTTTTTTTTTTTTTAAATTGTGGTAAAAATAAACACATCTAAACATGTGCCAGCACAACAACTTCCATGTTTACAATTCAAGGACATTGATTACATTTTTCATGTTGTGCCACCATTGTCGCTATCCTTTTCAAGAAATATTTCACCACCATTAACATAAACTCAATGCCCCACAAACAAAATAAATCCCCTTTCCCCCTCCCTCTCACCCCTGCTAACCACAAATAATTTTTGGTTTCTATATATTTACTTGAGGGAGAAAGATGTGGCAGTCTGCTTCCGTAAAGATTACAGCCTTGGAAACCCTATGGGGCAGTTCTGCTCTGTCTTACAGGGTCACTATGAGACAGAATCGACTCAATGGCAATGAGTTTGATTTGGTTACATATTTACTTATTTTATATAAGTGAGATCATACGGTATTTGTCCATTTGCGACTGACTTATTTTGCTCAGCACAATGTTTTCAAGGTTTATCCATGTTGTAGCATGTATCAGAATTTAATTTCTCTTTACGGCTGCATAATATTCCATTGTATGGATATACCACATTTTGTTTATCAGTTCATCTGTTGATGGACATTTTGGTTGTTTCCACCTTTTGGCTATTGTGAAAATTGCTGCAATGAACATTGGTATACAAGTTTCCTTTGCTTTTTGACAAGGGAAACTCCTACCCTCCTTCCCAGTCTCTGCATCAATATTACCTCCTACTACTTCTGTTGGCCTTGTCTTGCCAACTAAACTGTAAGTCCCAGGAGGGCAGGGACTGGTTCTGTCTTGTTCACAGTTGCATCTGCAGTGCTTGGCATGGTGCACGACAGTGGGGATGCTCAACAAACATCTGCAGACTAAGTGAATGATTGACTGAGTGAGTGTGTGCTTCTCTTTAGACTCCTTAGTTCTCAGAGACATTGAGGAAACCAAGGCAGCTTGGCAGACTCTGTAGGATCCTATGACACTAGGTGTGATGCTTTTTTTCATACCCCTTGACCACTTCTTAAATAACTTAATCCTTCCCCACAGAGCTTCCATTGCCTCATTCTATTCTTTCTTGTCATCACTGCAGAGGTTAAGACTGTTTCAAAGAATTACTTTATAACAAATGGGATCTCAAAGTAGAGGGAAATTTATCTAACTCTCAAGGGTAGAAGAAATGCGTGTCTTTGGTGCCTTTGGACCTTGGATTTTAATGAGCCTGCTAATTCTCTTCCCTTGCTGAGTCCCGTCTGCTTCATATTCAGCAAAGGAGAAAGCTAGCCTGTGTCACCAGGATTTATTTATGCCTTGCTGTTTGCTGTCTTACCCTAGAACATTAAACACCCGGAGCAGAGGGGGAAGAAGGGGTAATCTCAGGATGCCTGGCTGCCAGACGTGTGTCTGGGGCGGGCTCTCTGCTCTAGTGGGAAAAAGGAGGAGGTTGGAAAAAAAAAAAAAAGACCCACAGGGCCTCCACATAAAAGGAACAAGGCAGTCTCTGTTTGCCCAGACCTTTGGAAAAGCCATTGGCCTCTAAGCTGAGAGAACTGGGCACTTGATTTATTTGTATACAGGGTGCCATTTAGGCATCTGTTTCCTCAGCTATCAAAGGAGGGTCTGGGTGGCTTGAGCTTCCCCACAGCCTCATGAATCTGGAGCTAGTTTGTTGCAATGGCTTTGCGTGGAGAGAAGCAGTGCGGTGCAGTGAGTAACAATGTTGGACTCCAGTCTGGGTGGGTTCAGACTCCAGCTCCACCTCCTCTCCCTGTGCCACCCTGGGCAAGTTCCTCACCTCTCTGAGCCTCATTTGCACAATGGGGTTAATCACTAGGACCTTCCTCATAGAGTCACTGGCCATCTTGTTCTAAAGGGCAGGCCATCTGAGCAGTGCTGGTGAGAGTCGGCATTTTATTGGGGCTGCTCTTCCAGAAATGGTCTCCAACTGTGGGGTTGATGTCCCACTACCTGAGTTCCCCGCTTGGAGCCTCCCCTGTGGGGGCAGGGCAACCCCACCAGCACTTGGAAGCTCTCCACAGAAGGGAGGAGGAGATATTTTCAGTGGGTTCTGGTTCTATTTGTGGCTAGTGAGTTGGCTTATGCTGTAAGAAAGCTTTGGACAGAGCAAACTGGGCACTGAGAGGAGTGTGTTGTCTTACATTGGGGAGGGTGAGGAGAGGAGAGGGAGGTTATGGGGAGGAGAAATGGAGGTGTGAGGGAGAAGGACCCCTCCTCACACCTCCCTCCCCCTACACCTCCCTTTCCTCTCTAACCTCTTCTTGCTAATTTCATCTCCTCTGCCTTCCCTGGGGGAATTTCAAGGGGCCCCTGACTTTTAAGGGTGAATTTAGTTAGTAACACAAAGCGATTCATCAATCCAATTAACACAGTATTCCTATCACAACAGTATTGATTTTCTTAGGCTGAAGTGGGATTTGGATCCCCAGCACAATTGATGGAGTGTTTGTCAAGGGCAGGCTCAAGTGGTGGTTAAGTCACCAAACACCTAAGTCATTTTTCAAAGTGAAGAGGACGCTCTCTCATTTCCCCACTGGACCCCGGGGTAGAATCTCAGCCATACTCCCCCACTCCTCATGTGGCGTTGGGCCTCATTTTTGAAAAGGGGGGGTGCCAGAGAGACATTTGGAACTCTGGAGACCCTTCTAGTTGCAGTTTGGCGATTCCCTGATGCAATAATCAAACAAGTGAGGCGGAGTTCTTTAATCAGAAGATGGTTGGAAGGACTGGGAGGCTCCAGGGAGAGGATGACATCCAACCCTGTCATTTGCTGGATGAGAAAACTGAGGGCCTGAGGGTGGGGTCAGATCACGTAGTGAGTCAGCAGCTCAGCTGGGTCAGGAATCCAGACCTCCTGCCTCCCACTGCAACCAGCCTTCCCTGACACTGAACTGCCTGGGACCTCTCCCAGGGAGGAGGACTGGGACTCACATGGACTGAGCGCCTATTGTGCATCTGTTAACTTGTTTAATCCTCATAATAATCCATTTTTCAGATGAAGATCATCCACATAGTAAGGGATGTGGCAGGTCTGCTTGATTCAAAAGCCCAATCACTATTTGAATGTTTCCCAAAGTCCAGTAATTTAGGCACCATCCTCATGAATTTTTGACATATTTGCTTTGTACTAATATTTATTTCATATTTGTCTTTACATCGATTCACCATTGTCCTGATACGTGCAACAATACGAATGGACCTTGAAAACCTTATGCTGAATGAAATAAGTCAATCATGAAAGGATAAATATCGCATGCTCTGTTGAAGAAGAAAATTAATAACAGACATCTTACTTTGATTTTAAGGTTTTTCTTTTCCACGAATCCAAATATATTAACCATAAAAAGCCAGCCAGAAACTGCTCTTAAAAACAAACAAACAAACCTTGGCCATCGAGTGGAAGCTGACTCATAGCGACCCTATAGGACAGAGTAGAACTGCCCCATAGAGTTTCCAAGGAGCAGCTGGTAGATTCCAACTGCTGACCTTTTGGTTAGCAGCTGAGCTCTTAACCACTGCGCCACCAGGGCTCCAAAACAGAAACTGATCTATAGCAACATAAATTTGTTTTATCTGGCTAGAACAGCATAGTTATCAAACCAACTAAACCAAGCCCACTGTTCTTGGGTCAATTCTGACTCATAGTGACCCTATAGGAGAGAGTAGAACTGCCACATAGAGTCTCCAAGGTTATAAATGTCTACATAAGCAGACTGCCACATCTTTCTCCTTTGGAGTGGCAGGTGGATTCAAATCGCTGACCTTTTGGTTAGCAGCTGAGTGCTTTAACCACGGCGCCACCAGGACTCCATTAGTTATCAAACCACAACCTCTTAAATCTCAAACAGCCATGTGGCAGCAGGTGCGTGGAGGGCCAAATTAGCAGCCAACCTGGAAAACCAAAAAAACGTAACTGTTGCCCGTGCATTCAATTCTGACTCATAGTTACCCTATAAGGCAGAATAGAACTGCCCCATAGGGTTTCCAAGGCTGTAAATCTTTATGGAAGCTGACTGCCACACTGTCTCTCTCGCGGAGCAGCTGGTGGGTTTGAACCACCAACCTTTCGTTAGCAAGCAGCCAAGTGCTTAACCACTGCACTATCAGGGCTGCTAGCCAGGCCAGAAGTAATCTGCTTTCAGCTGATCTCAGTAAAGGAGGAAGGCAGGGTTCAATCATATTAAAACCCATTGCCATTGAGTCAATTCTGACTCATAGTGACCCTACAGGACATAGCAGAACTGTTCCGTAGAGTTTCCAAGGAGTGCCTGGATTTGAACTGCCGACATTTTGGTTGGCAGCGGTAGCTCTTAACCAGTATGTCACCAGGGTTTCAATCATGTTAAGACTAGCAAATGGTTGCTCTTCTGCATTTCTCCCTCGTCATCTTTTTACAGCGCCCTGGTGGCACAGTGGTTATGCGTTTGGCTGCTAACCAAAAGGTTGACAGTTTGAATCCATCAGCCACTCCTTGGAAACCCTATGAGGCAGTTCTACTCTGTCCAATCAGGTTGCTAAGAGTCAGAATAAACTCAACGGCAATAGGTTTTTTTCTTCTCTCTGTAAGCCCCCATCGTACCTAGTTTCTTCCAGCCATTTGCTTTTTCTGGAATCAAAATGGCCTCCCTATATGCATATAGAATAACTGCTCAGAATAAATCTTATGTTTAAATTTCAGTGAGCTTTGATTATTTTTAACAGGTCTCACTTATATGAAATAACAAGAATAGGCAAGTGTATAGAGACCAGAATTTCTTAGTGGTTACCAGGGGCGGGAAGTGGGGAGGAAAAGGGGAGGCATTGTTTAGGAAGCAGTGAGTTTCTGTTAGCAGTGATGGAAAATGTGGCAGTGATTATAGGTGATGGATGCACAAGATGCTTAATGTAGTTGATATCCCTAAACTGTACACCCGAAAAAAGGTTGAACTGGCAAATGTTGTGTCATATATATTTTACAACAATAAAAAAATTGATTCATCATTTTAGGTAAATAAATTTAGCTTCATTCCAAGCAATGATATCTGTGAGGTTGAGTTTGATGGGTTAGCTATATTTTTCCAAACATATTAAACATAACTATTTAAATAAAAAGCATTTGTCCATGTACCAACTAAAAATGCTTTTGTGGTTGAGAAACCCTAAGGAATGCTCTATACCAGTGGTTCTCAGACTTTTTGGTTTCTTAAACATTACTGAGGACCTTAAAGAGCTATTGTTTATGCAGGTTATATGGATTGATATTTACCTTGTTAAGAATTAAAACTGAGAAAATATTAAATTATTTATTAATTTATCTAAAAATATTATTTTAAAAATAATATTATAAACCAATGACTTGTTAACATAAATAACATGTTCTTATGAAAAATAACTATATTTAAAAAAAATTAGTGAGCAGGATGGCATTGTTCTACACTTTTGCAAGTCTCTTTAAAATCTGGCTTGATGGAAGATTTCTACTTTCTCATACCTGCCTCTGCATTCAGTCTGTGGTGATTTGTTTTATTTCAAGTACATGAAAATGCAGCCGTACACAATTCAGATAATTGTGGACATTCTTCTTTGATAATACAACAAAACTTGACAAATAGTAGTTTCTTAAAGGTTGCTTGCAATGTGAGATCTGAAACCATATCAATGAATTTTTCTTACTCAGTTACACTAAAATCCATTGGTCTCTCTTGCATTTGGAGTGGATCTTTTTCTCATGCATGATTTGATAACATCATGCATTGGTCATTTGGAAAATATTGGTTCACTGGGTTATGCAGAGCTTCTAAATTTTGACACATTTCATTATACAATACAAAACAAACAAACAAACAAACAAACAAAAAAAAACGCAGTTTGTTAATATTACCACCCATCTCAGCAGAAAAGACTTTAGGTACTAGGAAGCTGTCAAGTTCATGGTGGAGCATTCAAATTTCCCAAAACTATTATCAAGCTCGAATTTTATCATTGGTAACAAATACTATATATTGTTTTACTTGAACTAACATGCTCACTTCTTACATTTCTGAGAAAAGTCAGATACACAACTCTGAATAACTGTAGTTTGCATGTTGATCATTCTTTCAAGTTACAATAGTCCTCCCTGAAAAAAGAGGCTAGTCCAGCTTGCAGCTCAAATAATTTTCCAAGTGCTTTTCCTTGAGACAACCATTCTATTTCTATATGCAACAAAAGTGTTTTTTTGCAAGGGGAGTTGCTATTTAACCGGTATGGGATTTTATTTTGGAGTGATGAAAATGTTTTGGAACTGGATAGAGATGGTGGTTGCATAACATTGTGGATGCTCTAGATGCCACTGGATTGTTCACTTTAAAATGGTTAATTTTGTGTTATGTGAATTTCACCTCAATAAAAATAAATGACCGTCACACCAAAGCTGAAACTGCACAGATGGATGGGTGTCTGGAGCAAATTACTGTCTTTCCACCCAAGCTCTGTATCCCAGCCCATTTTTGTTTGTTTGTTTGTCCATTCATCTTTTTTTTTTTTAATTGTGCTTTAGATGAAAGTTTACAGCTCAAATTAATTTCTCATACAAAAATTTATACACATATTATTATGTGACAATGGTTGCAATCCCCATAATGTGACAGCACACTCCCCTTTTCCACCCCGGGTTTCCCATGTCCATCCAACCAGCTCCTGTCCCTTCCTGCCTTCTCATCCTGCCTCCCAACAGGAGCCGTCCATTTGGTCTTGTGTATCTGCTTGAACTAAGAAGTACACTCTTTACAAGTATTATTTTATGTTTTATAGTCCAGTCTAATCTTTGTCTGAAGAGTAGGCTTTGGGTATGGTTTTAGTTCTGGGTTAACAGAGCGTCTGGGGGCCATGGCTTCGGGGGTTCCTCAAGTTTCAGTCAGACCATTAAGTGTCTGGTATTTTCATGTGAATTTGAATTCTGCACCACACTTTTCTCCCTCTCCATCAGGGACTCGCTGTTGTGTTCTCTGTCAGGGTGGTCATTGGTGGTAGCTGGACACCATCTAGTTCTGGTCTCAGGCTGATGGGAGTCTCTGATTTATGTGGCTCTTTCGTCTCTTGGGCTAATATTTTCCTTGTGTCTTTGGTGTTCTTCATTCTCCTTTGCTCCAGGTGGGTTGGGACGAATTGATGCATCTTAGATGGCTGCTCACAAGCTTTTAAGATCCTAGATGCCACTCACCAAAGTGTTGTATCCCAGCCCTTTTATCTCCCCAGAGTTCATCACTTTTCTTTCTGCTTTGTTTAAAAACTGAGTCACATTTACGCATCAAAAAAAAAAAAAAAAAGACCATCTTGGGGATCTTCATTACCAGATCAATATAGACTATAAGCTTATACTAAGTCCAATGTAGCATTGGAAGCAGAATGTATAGGTCAAGGGAACAGAATAGAGAGTCTGGAAGCAAATAACAATGCTTGAAAATATTTAGAATGTAATAATGGTGACAATACCAGCCAGGCAAAAAATGAAGTGTTCAGTAAAAGGTACCAGTGAATAGTAGTAGATACTTGGTTAAATATCTAGGGGAGAAAATGACTTATGACATTAAACCAAAATTAATTCCTAATGAGTCAAAGAACTGACTGTAGAAAATGAAACCATAAGGATGCTTGGAGGAAATATGTAAATATTTACATAGTCTGGAGGTAAGGAATACTTGTCTAAGTATACTTCCATTGAAAAAGCCACGAAGGGAAAGGTTCACAGTTGGAACTACACAAAAATCTTAAAACGTGCATATCCAAAATTCTAAAAACAGAATTAATTTTCACCAAATGATCAAACGTATGTAACATCACCAATCCTGGCGGAGATGGGCAGTACATACTCCTGATGTGATAATTAATGTAGCACTCCTGCCAAAACGTTTAACCTGCATCTAACCATGAGGGACAATCAGACAAATCCAAACTGAGGAGCATTCTGCAGAACAATTGACCTGTCTTCTTCAAAGATGTCAATGTCATGAAAGACAAAAAAGACCAGAGAACTGTTCTAGAATAAGGGAGACTAAAGAGACATAATCATTAAATACGATGCATGATCCTCAACTGGATCTTGAGTTGGAGGTGGGGGGAGGAAGCAGTTGTTAATAAAAGACATTATTAGGGCAATGGGGGAAACTGGAATATGGGCTGTATTATGGATTGAACTGTGTACCCCAAAAATATGTGTCAAAATCCTAACCTCTGTACCTGTAAATCTGACCCTGTTTGGAAATTGAGTAATTTCTTCTGCTGTGTTAATGAGGTCATACCAGTGTAAGGTGGGTCCTAAACCTAATCACTTCAGAGTTATAAAAAGAACAATAAATACAGAGATATACACAGGAGGAAGAGGGAGACAAACAAACGAGACAGATGTATCTATAAGCCCAGAAACACCAAGGATTGTTGGTAGCTACAAGAAGCTGAACTAGACAAGGAAGACCTCCCACCCCCAAGAACTATGCCCTGAATTCATGCTTTGGTCCTCCTAAACTGTGAGAAAATTAATTTGTGTTCTTTAAAGCCAAAAAAGAAAAAAGAGTACCCTATGAATAATTTCCATTTTATCACACAGAATATTAAAAAGACTTACATTCAAGGGTCTAGAGTTAATAAAATTAAACAAATTTTACTACTTTATCAAGAACATTCTTAAGTGAAATTGGCATTTTGTTTACTAATAGAGTGTTGTTGTGAAGAATACAATGGCTACCAGTACATATGCTACCATGGCCTTGATTTGTGCTATGCTGTTGTTAGCTGCCCTGGTGTGGATTCTGACTCATGGCAACTACATGCACACAGGGTAGAACTGTTCCATTGGGTTTTCAAGGCTGAGAACTTTCGGAAGCGATTGTGAAGCCTGTCTTCTGAGGAGCCTCTGGGTGAGTTTGAACCACTAGCCTTTTTGATAGTAATCAAGAATTTAACCATTTGTTCATCCAGAGATTCCATTGATTTGTGCTAAGGTAGCAGTAATTTTACCACCATTTTGCACCATCAGTGCAAATGTCAATACAGTGACAAAGGCAAACATCTTCATAGTATTATCATGAAAATAGTTTTGACCTACATGGTCCCACTGAAAGAATCTCAGGGCCTCCCAAGGACCTGTAAACCACACTTTGAGAACCACTGCTCTATGATGAATTGGAGTTGAGCTGACACACTCCAGCAGGGGGAGAGCAGCGTGGTGCCTGGAAAATCTGGGGAGATTTTGAATCACCTAAACTTGGGTCAAATTCTAGTTCTGTCTGATCCTGGGCAAGTTGTTCCTCAACACTGAGAGTCATGGTTACCCCTGTCTGCTAGCTGAGTTGGAAGGCAGAAGTGATCCTAAAGGGTTGTGAGAGTTTGGGAATAATATACACAAAGTGCTCACTGGATGGAGAAAGTGACTTTTTTTTATTTTTATTTACTGTTGTAGTTTAAATAAAGTTTACATTTCAAGTTAGTCTCCCATACAAAATTTTATTCATACATTGTTATGTGACCCTAATTGCTCACCCCATTCTGCGACAGCACACTCCTCCTTTCCGTCCCTGATTCCGCATGTTCAATCAACCAGCTCCTAACCCTCTCTGCCTTCCCATCTTGCCTCTAGACAGAAGCTGCCCCTTTGGTCTCTTGTATCTACTTGAGCTAAGAGGCACACTCCTCACGAGTATCACTTTATGTCCCGCATTCCAGTTCAATCCTTGTCTGAAGAGTTGGCCTTGGAAATTGTTTTAGTTCTGGGCTGATAGTGAATCCAGGGGCCATGCTTTCCGGGGTACCTCCAGTCTCAGTCAGACCATTAAGTCTGGCCTGCTTACTAGAATTTGAGTTCTGCACCCCCATCTTTCTGCTGGTCCATCAGGGACTCTCTGTTGTGTTCCCTGTCAGGGTGGTCATTGGTGGAAGCTGGGCATCCTCTAGTTCCTCTGGTCTCAGGCTGATGACGTCTCTGGTTTATGTGGCCCTTTCTGTCTCTTGCGCTACTACTTTCCTTGTGTCTTTGCTGTTCTTCATTCTCCTTTACTCTAGGTGGCTGGGACCAATTGATGCATCTTAGATGGCTGCTTGCAAGCTTTTAAGACCCCAGATGTCACTCACCAAGAGAAAGTGACTTTTGTCATTAAGCAGCAGATCCTAGTGTTGGGAAGGCAGCATAGTTTGGGGCTGAGGGACTCCTGCCTTCCAGGGGCCCTGTGTGATCTCAGGAAGCCTTCATTCCTCCATCAGTTGGTATTTCCATCTGTCTCAGGCTACTTCAAAGAATCCCTGAGCAGGTGAAAGAACATTTTTGGTTTTGAAGATAGCAGGTGGTGCAGAGGCTAAAAGAGAGTGGAGGAGGAAGGTCAGGTGGGTAGAGGAGGCCCCTCACATGAGAAATGCCATGTCTGACTTGTCAGGTCCTGAGGATGGTGGGAAGAAGCCTTCACTGAGCCTGTATTGGTTTCCTCACTCTGTTCTTGACTCACTGCACAAAGTTTTGGGCTTTGTCTTCAGCCAAAGCCCGCATGGACCAAATGATCCCATCCATTGGTTTGGTTTTTCATGGAGGACAAAATGTTTTCAAACCCATTCCCTCAAAGAATATTCACATGTGTGTGAGGTGAGCAGGACACTGACTGCTGACTCCACAGGGCAGATGAGGAAACTAAGGCACAGTGAAGAGAATAAGCATGTGGAGGCACCAAGACCCAAATTTAAGTCTTTGGATTCCCAGGCCAGCTTTCTTTCCGTTGTGTCTTCTTAGGCCCTTCTCCTAGAAGTGAGTTTTCAAGGCCATGCCGCAGTTTTCTCTATCTTATTTAAACATAATTTACTAAAGTCTGCCTTAAAGGTAAGTAGTTGAGCAACGATGAGGATGAGGTTTAGTATGAGTTTTACAAGGATGCTTTCAGAATCAAATTGTCTGGGTTGAAATCCTGACCTTTGTACCTCTGCATGTGTGAAATGGAGGAAGAGTAACAATACCTGCTCACAGGGTGGTTGTAAGGATTACACTGGATGTTTAAGCGAAGCACTTACGTACTGCCCTGTAAAGTTCAATCCACGTTTGCTCTTACGAGAATGAGGAGGTACAAATAACGTGATTTCATGGGCACAGAAAAATTTCTCCCATGTCCAAAATACTGGTTGAGGACTCAGTTTAAGTTTTCTTAGGCCAAGTTAAAAAGGAGCCCCTGGGTGGTGCAAATAGTTATGCACTTGACTACTAACTTAAAAGTTTGGTAGTTTGAACCCACCCAGAGGTGCCTCAGAAGACAGACCTGGCAATCTTCTAAAAGGTCACAGCCTCAAAAACCGTATGGAGCAGTTCTACTCACGTGGGGTTGCCTTTTGTCATAATCAACTCAATGGCAATTAATAACAACAATAAAGTCCAGATTAAAAGGCAAAAACTGTAATATTCTGTCTAAAAAGTGGTTAAAGTGAAATGCTACCACAGATGTGAACCCCAGGGAGTCGTAGTATTGGCTGAGCAGATGCCCACTGCTCATTAGCTGAACTCTTTGTCCCCTGCCATCTCATTGGGAGCTAGCCAGCCTATGAATGGGCTGTCCTGGGGTCAGGTACTAGTTTCGGTCCAATCAGCAGACACCTACTTGTGAGATCCCCGCTTTCAGCCTTTCCTTAGAGGAAGGACTTTGTTGTTGTTAGGTGCCAGTGGAGTTGGTTCTCATACTGACCTCATGTACAATGAAACGAAAGTGTCCGGTCCTGCGCCATCCTCACAATCATTGCTATGTTTGAGCCCATTGTTGCAGCCAACAGTGTGTCAATCCATCTCACTGAAGCGCTTCCTCTTCTTTGCTGACACTCTACTTTACCGCATGATGTCCTTCTCCCAGGAGTGGACCTGCCTGATAACACGTCCAAAGCAAGTGAGATGAAGTCTTGCCATCCCCGCTCTAAGGAGCATTCTGGCTGTACTTCTTCCAAGACATATTTGTTCATTCTTCTGGCAGTCCATGGTATATACAATATTCTTCATCAACACCGTAATTCAAAGGCATCAGTTCTTCTTTGGTCTTCCTTATGCATTGTCTGGCTTTCGCATGCATATGAGGCTATTGAAAATACCATGGCTGTGTCAAGCACACCTTAGTCCTCAAAGTGACGTCTTTGTTAACACTTTAAAGAGATCTTTTGCAGCATATTTGCCCAATGCAATACATTGTTTGCTTTCTTGACTGCTGCTTCCACGGGTGCTGATTGTGGATTCAAGTAAAATGAAATCCTTGACAACGTCAATCTTTTCTCTGTTTATCATGACTTTGCTTACTGGTCCAGTTGTGAGGATTTTTGGTTTCTTTATGTTGAGATGTAGAAGGAAGGGCTACCAAACCAAAAACAAAACCCATTGCCTTGGAGTCAATTTCTACTTATAGTGACCCTATAGGACAGAGTAAAACCGCCCCATAGGGTTTCCCGGGAACGGCTGGTGGATTCAAACTGCCGACCTTTTGGTTAGCAGCCATAGTTCTTAACCACTGTGCCACCAGCCTCTGGAAGGAAAGGCTAGGGAGGGCAATTTCCACACAGAGGGGGGCTGTGGCTGAGGGGAACCTTAGTTTATCACACAATAGGAAAACAGATGGGGAAAAACCTATTTTTTAAGTGATTATTCTATGTACTTACTATTACATCTCCCATTCTATAAAGGTTTTACAATCATGTAACAGGAAGAGGAAATCAGGACTGAAAATATAAATAAAGGTAGAAAGTTGAGGCAGGAAAACCACCATAAATACGGGAATCTTTGGGGCCAAGAAGAGGCACCAGTTGAGCTTCAAATTTTGCCCTGGGCTTTCTGGAAGCCAAGGTGAAAAGAGAGACACAATCAGTTGCATAGCACTAGTTGTCAGAAAGGAGGAAGCTTCCAGTTTCTCTGGGAGTAAAACAAAGCCTTCTGTAACTTTGAGCTCTAAATGAATTTCTTACTTGGGATTTTATTTTAGCGACTGTGCCATGCAGTGGGCAGTATACCCTACAGTGTGAGAGCTCAGTTTTTGTTGTCAGTTGGACTTGGGTTTAAATTTTGTTTTAGTGCAGCTTATTCTGAACTTTCATTTCTTCAACTGTAAAGTGGGGATAATAACAGTATCTACCTATTAAAGTTGTGAAAATTCAATTAGGTGAGGTGTGTAAAGTGCTTATCATATTCCCTGCACACCATAAGCCCTAAATAAATACTAGCTATTAGTCAGTTAATCAAAAAATTTCACTTCATACTATACATGATTCACAGATCTAGGCACTGGGGCTATAGTGAGGAACAAGACAAACAAGATCCTTCAAGTAGTTTTTACACTTGAGTGTAACAGACAATAAACATGAAAACAAATAATTTCAAAGGCTGCTGTGGAAAAAACAATACAACAAATGCAGGGATAGATTTCATCTGACTGAGTCTCTCAGCCATTTTCCAGAAAAGTCAAGGGCATGATGTTAAAATGCATCTCAGAGGAGGTGAATCTGCTGGGGATTAAGGTAATACAGTCCTGGTATGCAGACTTCCGCAGGCTAGCATGGATGGATTGCAACTTTTTTTCATGTTTTAAAGCTCACTGGTGGTGTAGGGGTTAAGAGCTACGGCTGCTAACCTAAAGGTTGGCAGTTTGAATCCACCAGGCGCTCCTTGGAAATCCTGTGGGGCAGTTCTACTCTGTCCTATAGGGTCGCTATGAGTCGGAATCGACTCGACGGCAGTGGGTTTGGTTTTTTTTTTTTTGGTCTTTCTGCTGAGCTTTTGATTAAGAGCTGAGGTTGAGGCAGTTTGAAATTGTATTCTGAGTAGAACCTTGAGCGACTTTACGTGCATTATATGAAATTAGTTTTACCCGCATCACAACTGCTGGTGAAAGATACTACTATTGTTCTATTTTACTGGTAGGCAGAGTGAGGCGTTGTCTTGCCCAGGCTATATAGAGCCAAGAAAAGATGAACCTTAAAATTACGTAGGAACAACTTTGATTTTCTTTTTTTTTTTTTTTGATTTGTCTTTTCTCCTCGGCTCGTTTCCCTTCTGTCCAGCCCTTCTTCCCGGGCGGTACTTCTCTACCAGTCCCTCCGCCGCCCCGGGAATTCGGCGGGTCCATGTCCCCGCCCCCGCCTGAGGCGTGGCCCGCGGGACCGAGCCCCGCCCCGCCCCCCGCCCTCGGCGGCCCGCCCCCTTTTTCTCGGCGGCCGGCTGCGAGTCTAAGCGTGCGCGCGCCTCCCCGCTCGCAGCCCGGCTCGGCCTCGGGAGCGCGCTCTGTGTGGCCGCTGCCGCCATGTTGTTGTGGTTGTGAGAAGGCGGCGGCAGTGGAGGAGCAGCCGGACTAGACGCTCTAGCGGTCCAGGCGCTGCCCCCCGCTGGCTCTGGCGGGGAGCCTCGTGGGGTGGCGGAGGACGCCGTGCAGTGGCTCGCCTCGCCATGTCCTGCCTACTGGTAAGACGCCCACCCCCCTGTCTTCTCAGGCAGTGAGGAGGAGCTGGAGGAGGGGCGGGCCTCGGCCCGGCGGCTGTCACCCTTTGAGGAGGCGGCGGCCCGCGGGGGCTTGGGGGCGGGTGCGGTCCCCAGAGAGGGGCGTCCTGGTCGGCCGCCGCTGCCGCCAGAGGGAGGTGCGGGGAGTGGGAGCGCAGCGGCTGGGCTCGGTTGGCCCCTCGGCGCGGGGGAGGCGGGGTCCCGGGCTCGGGAGGCCTTCCCGGACCTGGCGGGGACCGGCCGGTGGGGCCAAGGGTGCGGGACGCTTCTCTCTGACCGCCTGGCAAATGCCAGAGGACCTTCGGAAGGTGGGTGTGCACCCCTCTCCCCCGGCCGGATTGCGAGGGTTCACTGTGGCGAGGGGTCGGGGGCCACCGGGGCCCCTGAACGAGCGGTGCGGGCCCAGGCCTTGTGGGAAGGAGGAGTGGCTCACTGACTATGCAGTAGGATCTCTTCCTGGCCTGATAGTACTTGGGTGGGAAGGATGGTTGGGGTCATTGAGGGAACACTGGGCAAACACTTCCGCAGAAGGTTACAGTGTTATTTCTCAGGCAGAAACTGTGCTGCTTGATGTATTGCATCTCCTGTATTGTTGGGTGTACTTTACGCTGGAGAATTTACCTCAGAATTATGGGGTAAATATATAGCCACTTTTATCAATTGTTCTGGGGTCTCATAATCTCACTTGTCAATTATGCATAGTAGCCACTGTTAGGTATTGATGTTCAGGTGTCTTTTCCAGACTGCGTCCAAGATTGTTACTGTTCTAGTGTCTTGATATACACTCTGTTATCTGACAGTATCTGCTTTTTTCACAGCCAAAACAAAAAAGTGCCCACACTCTTCTAGTTGAGGTTTAACTTAGTTTCTCTTAATGTGAATGGTGATGCCCTCCGAGGCCTGGGTTAAGTGACACGAGGTTAATTTTTTTTTTAATGTAAAATATTTGTGATTTATCCATGGGGTGGTGACGGGGACCTTCCCCTTTCAGATTCAAGGCTGTTTCGGTAGGGGAAGACACATGATCTGTGTTGTTTTTGCACCAAGACCAAGTAAGCTGTGCTGGAGGTATGCTGAAAGTCTTCCCTTCTAGGGCTCCTGACTATATTTGGAGGGTGCTAGAGTTTTAGATTGGCTGCCTTCGAAGGCCTGTTTCAGCTCTAGTTACCTCCCTCATTTTCAAATGACCTGGAGCAGTTCAGATGACCAGCATAGTGGTGCAGCCCTACTTGTAGGTAGTTAATGACAACCCATAGGAGAACCCAAGTTTCCCAGCTCATGGATTCTTTAGGTCAGTGATTGCCTGCTAAACGCCAGTCATCAGAAATATTTCGAATATCTAAAATGCTGATTTCTGGGCCCATGCAGGATCTAACCAAACTCCTAGCGACCCTGTTAGGACAGGGTGGAACTGCCCCCATAGGATTTCCAAGGTACTGCTGGTGGATTCGAACCACTGACCTTTTGGTTTAACAGCCAAGCTCTTAACCACTGTGCCACCAGGGCTCCAAGCAGAACCTAGTGAATTCAGATCTCAAGTTGGGGCCTGGGAATCCATCGTAACAAAGCTCCCTGAATGATTCTGGTCAGCCAGGTTTGTGAACTGCTTAGGTCACCTTTGGTATTCCAAAAGTTTCCCATTAATTGCATCTGAGAGTGCTTTTAATTGTTTATAGATCCTTAAGAATTTGAGAAATAGGAAAGAAGGGGAAGCATGAGAAACTTAAAAATGAAAATTGACCATCTCTTAAATTATAATGGATGTAAGTAGGGGAACAGGTTTGTTGCTAAAAGTTATTTGTGCAAAAGTCTTTAGGAACATGCTTGATAAAATTACATGCTGCTTGACTTGGAGGTAGTATATTCAGAGACATATCACAGAATCCACAGGAAAGTAAGAGAGAGGGAAAGACAGTAAGTCTGCCCCTGGTTCACAAAGGGTTCTATCAGAGGTGCTTCCCAAAATCCCAACATCTGTGTTATTCTCTAACCATCTGACTCAGGTTTCTAGTAAAGTGGAAGATAGGATGGTGAGTTAGCAGGGTTATGAACCAGGAAGGTTTACTGTGGATTGTGAAAAGTTCTTGAAATTTGCCCCAGGTCTTGAGGAGTGGTAGAGTCAGTTTTTAAATCTTCTATAGTCCTGGTTAACACCTTTTGTGGTAAAATGGAATGCTGAGTTACCAAGGGAATATTCATGTTTCAGAGGGGTGTGGTGAGGGTTGTTATAAGTTCGGAAGAGGTGGAAGAAAGTGTTGTTATAGTTGTATAGTGTAGTGAAGGAGTATGGTAAATATCCTGTCAAATCATGGAGTAGTCTTTTTAGAGAACTGCACCTAGCTATCCAGTACAAGAGACAGAGGCCATGTCTGTTTTGTTCCCAGGCGTCCCCAGTACCTACCAAAATTCCCAGCATATGCTAGGCCTCAGGTATTTGGTGAGCAAATGAACAGATTGAGATGGGGAAAAGAGCAGTTATGGTGGTCAATACTAGAGTTTGTTATTAAAAGCTGCTTTATGTCTGGCATTGGATGAAAGAGCCAGTTTTCAATACCTGTGATTTAGAACTTTAATTTTTTTTGATTTAGAACTTTAGAGATTCTTTCAAGAGATTCTGTTTTCTAAAGGCTGTTATTGCACACTATCCTCTCCTATAGTTTTTTTGTGTGTTAAATTTGTCTTAATTTTATAGATGCTAGTGATTTTATTTTAAGATAACATTTTATTAAATGCAGAAGCAGTGTAGAATAATGAGAAGCTCTGTACTGGCAGGTAGACTTAGATTCTGATTCCATCTGTGTCGTTAACTAAGTGACTGCTGTTTGGAATGTCAGGTAAGTTCTCTGGGCTTCCATTTCCTCATCTATTCAATTAAGGGCCTATGCTCTTTGACGTCAAGTAGTTTCTCCAGTTTGATTCTGCAAATCTTTAATAATTTGTAATTAAGTTATTTGGTACTCATCTCATAGGTAGACGGACTTTTTCATTAAAAAAAAAGCACACATTTTGTCTTGAGTTCTGCTTTTAGCTTATGAATTTTAAATATTGTCCAAAAGCACTCTGGAAATTAAGTGCATGTTGCAAGTACTATGCGGAAACAACATGCTTCTGCTGTTGTAACTCACTTAGTGTTGAAATCAAATCGGGTTTCACATGGGGAACTTCGTAATTTGGTGTGAAGCCATAAGACTAAGAATGGGTTGGGGGAAGTTTGTGCAATGGATGTGGCTAGTTGTTTCTTACAGACTATCCAATTCTGTAATTTTATATGGTGAATTTATATGTAATTTTATAATCTGTGAAACTTTGATTTAAGACAAATTATGAGATCAAATCCATCTTGGATTGAATAGGATTCCCAGTAATTTTTAGAGGCTACCAAAATTGATAACATTCATTGCTAATTTTAATCCTAATTTTTTAAAATTGTTCTTTAAGTGAAAGTTTACAATTCAAGTTAGTTTCTCATACAAAAATTAATATACACATTGTTATGTGACCCTAGTTGCTCTCCTTGTACTGTGATAGCACATTTCTCCTTTCCACCCTGGATTTCCTTTGTCCATTCAACCAGCTCCTGACCCTCTCTGCCTTCTTATCTCGCCTCTGGACAGGAGCTGCCCATTTAGTCTCATGTATCTACTTGAGCTAAGAAGCACACTCTTCACAAGTATCACTTTAATACTAATTTTATGATGTCAATACTGGTATGCTTTCATCATTTCTTTTTTTTTAAATAATATTTTATTGTGTTTTAGGTGAAAGTTTACACAGCAGATTAGGTTCCCATTTAACATTTTTAATACAAATTATTTAGTACCATCGGTTATAATTTTCACAATGTGTCGGCATTCTCATTATTTCCATTCTGTTTGTTTTGTTTCCATCGATCTAGCTTCCCTCCTCCTTCTGGTCTTCTCATCTTTGCTTTTGGGCAAATGTTGGCCATTTGGTCTCATATAGTTGATTGTTTAAGGGAGCACATTACTCGGTGATATTGTTTATTTTATAAGCCAATCTATTATTTGACTCAAAGGTGACCTCCAGAAATAGCTTCAGTTCCAAGTTCAAAGGGTGTCTTAGGGTGGTAGTTGTGGGGGTTCCTCTAGTCTCTATCGGGCCAATAGGTCTGGCCCTTTTTTTTTAGGAATTTGACTTTCGTTCATTTTTCTTCCATCGAGGACCTTCTATTGTGTCCCTGGTCAGAACAGTTGGTAGAGGTAGCCAGGCACCATCTAGTTCTTCTAGTCTCAGGTTTGAAGAGGTTGTGGTTTGTGTGGGCTGTTAGTCCTGTGGACTAGTTTCTTCTTTGAGCCTTTGATTTCCTTTATTCTCTGTTGCTCCATATGGGTAGAGAGAGACCTATAGTTGTATCTTAGATGGCCATGCAAGCTTTTAAGACCCCAGACGCTACTCACCAAACTAGGGTGTAGAACATTATCTTCATGAGCTATGTTATGCCATTTGACTAAGTTGTCCCCCGAGACTATGGTCCTAAACCTTTTAACCCAGTAAACCAGTCCTGTGAGTTGTTCGGATATATCTAGGAAGCCTCCGTAATTGTGCCCTATATGTGCTTTGTAAGGAGCGCTGGTGGCTCAGTGGTTAAAGAGCTTGGCTGCTAACTGAAAGGTCAGTGCTTTGAACCCACCAGCCATTCTGCGGGAGAAAGATGTGGCAGTCTGCTTCTGTAAAGATTTATAGCCTTGGAAACCTTATGGGGCAGTTCTACTTTGTCCTGTACGGTTGCTATGAGTCGTTGCTGTGAATTGAAATTGACTCGATGGCAGTGGGTTTGGATGTGCTTTGTTATGCATAATATGTAGCACACACAAATGTGTATATACATATGCCTACAGGTACACCAGTACATGCACGTGCATTTACTTGCATATGCCCTCCTATACACATATAGGGATTCATACCCACCTACATAACCACACAGTTTTTGGTTGTTGTTACTGTTGTTGCAAAATTGTATATGTTATAGTATTTAATGAAATTGTCCCTTTTTCTTGCATACTTGCTAGTGTCTTTATTTACCTTGGTCAAGTTATGCTGACTTCACCCATATTTGGTATTGCCTTTCCTATCATTGTTGTCACTTCTGTATCTTGAAACTTAATATGCTTTTTAAGTTCATATTTGTACCAGGTGTTGAAAATGAAAATTGTAGCATGAACATGGAAAGACCAGTAAGTTTTGGATTGTGTACCTCATTAGCCATGTTTCTGGCAAACCACATAACCCATCTGAGCTGCAGTTCCCTCATTAGTAAAATAAGGAAGAGCTACTTCCTTAGTTATCTCACAGGCTGTCAGTTAGGATTGAATGAAATGGTACATGTAAAAGGCAATTTTAAAATGTGAGGAGATGGGTATTTTATTTTCTTGGAAGAGTCAGGCTTGTGGAACAGTGTTAAACCTAATCCATGCTGTCAAATGCAAAATTCACTAATGTCACTGATATGGCAACTAAAGAGGTTTCTACTTATGTACTATGCCCGCAGAGACCTTTTAGCACTTGGCATCCCATCTGCCAGTACGAATAGTCATGGTGTTGCAGGAACTTCATAGGGATCTGAGATACCTCACATTTGTGCCAAGGTCTGTACTTGGAATAGACTTGTTAGATCATTCATTTTGTTATTTTGGAGTGGTGGGGAAAGGTGGTAGGGCAAGGAGTTCAGCACATCACTGTGTTAAATTTTAGGGCTTTCTTTTCTAAATGGCAGGTGGCAACGTAATAGGGTAATGAAATCAACAGTGGGTTATGAGAGGCATTAAAAAAAAGTAGAAAATATCAATTCATTACATATGGTAAAAGTATTGATTTAGGAAGCTTTTATTTTTTATATGCTTATGTGTTGTGTGCCATCAAGTCCATTCTGACTCATAGCAACCCTATGGGGTAGAGTAGAACTGTCCCATAGGGTATCCTAGGCTATAATTTTTATGGGAGCAGATTGCCAGGTCTTTTTTCTTGTGGAGCTGCCAGTAGATTTGAACCGCTAACCTTTTGGTTAGCAGCTGAGCGCTTAACCATTGCACCACCAGGGCTCCTTTGCTTATATGTAGTGGATTGCAATGTAAAATGTATTTATTCTTAGGCGTTATGGTAAAACTTTGAAAGCAGTTGTTTAGGGACGTAGTACCTGGGCTTTGCAGCTAGGATGACTAATAAGATAAACCAGATGCTTTCGAGTTGTCTCCGACTCAAACTCATGGCAACCCTATGTATCTCAGAATAGAACTGTGCTTCATAGGGTTTTCATTGGCTGATTTTTTGGAAGCTGATGGCCAAGTCTTTCTTCCAAGGTGCCTCTGCATGGACTTCAACCTTTTGATTAGCAGCTGAGGGAGTTAAGTGGTTGCACTACCCTGGGACTATTGTCTTAAGATAAAAACAAAAACCAAACCCATTGCTGTCAGGTGGATTTTGATTCATAGTGACCCTAATATGGCAGAGTAGAACTGCCCCATAGGGTTTCCAAGGCTGTAATCTTTACGTAAGCAGACTGCCACATCTTTCTCCCCTGGAGTGGCTGGTGGGTTCGAACCACCAACTTTTCAGCCAGCAGCCAAGTGCTTAACCACTGTGCCTCCACAAGGAAATTGTAAGGTTGGATTTGCATTAAAACTCCTTTTAAGGGTGAAATACCTCATAACTGTGTTACAAATTATTGATTTTAATGAATAGTTAGGACTTTATTCATAGCGTAAACTTAACGCTATGTTTAAACACTTTTTTTGTTTATTGTTGTAGTTTAAGTGAAAGTTTACATTTCAAGTTAAGTCTCTTATACAGAAATTTACACATACATTGTTATGTGACCCTAATTGCTCTCCCTATACTGTGACAGCGCCCTCCTCCTTTCCACCCTTGATTTCCCATGTCCATTCAACCAGCTCCTAACCCTCTCTGCCTTCTCATCTCACCTCACCTCCGGACAGGAGGTGCCCATTTGGTCTCACGTATCTACTTGAGCTAAGAAGCACCTCTTATGAGTATCATTTTAAGTCCCGCAGTCCAGTCCAATCTTTGTCTGAAAAGTAGGCCTCGGAAATTGTTTTAGTTTTGGGCTGATAGAGAGTCTGGGAGCCATGGTTTCTGAGGTTTCTCTAGTCTCAGTCAGACCATTAAGTCTGGTCTTTTTACTAGAATTTGAGTTCTGTACCCCACCTTTCTCCTGCTCCATCAGGGACTCTCTGTTGTGTTCCCTGTCAGGGCGGTCATTGGTGTAGTCAGGCACCATCTAGTTCTTCTGGTCTCAGGCTGATGAAGTCTCTGGTTTATGTGGCCCTTTCTGTCTCTTGGGCTAATACTTTCCTTGTGTCTTTGGTGTTCTTCATTCTCCTTTATTCCAGGTGGTGGGACCAATTGATGCATCTTAGATGGCCGCCTGCAAGCTTCTAAGACCCCAGAAGTCACTCAACAAAGTAGGATGCAGAACATTTTCTTAATAAGCTTTGTTATGCCAGTTGACCTAGATGTCCCCTGAAAGCATGTTTCCCGGACCCTGACCCCTGCTACTCTGTCCCTTGAAGTGTTTGATTGTATTCAGGAAACTTCTTAGGTTTGGTTTAGTCCAGTTGTGCTGACTTACCCTGTAGTGTGTGTTGTCCTTCCCTTCACCTAAGATAATTCTTGTCTGCTATCTAGTTAGTGAATAACCCTCACTCTCCCTCCCCACCCTCATAACCATCAAAGCATGCTTTCTTCTTAAACCCTTTTTTTTCTTAAGACAGACTACTTGGTAACCACAGAGGTATTGTTTTGGTGCTGACTACTACAGAGCATCATATTGGATATGACCAGACATGGACCTAGTATGTGCCTATTTATGTTTTCATACAATGTTCAGAATGATTCTGTTATGAAAGATAGTAATTAGCATTGCTGATTTTATTTCTCTGAGGTCTAATTTCTTTAGTAGTAAGTGCTTTTGTAATTTAGTTGCAGAGAGAGAAATTTATTAGCTCTCTTGAATTATTCATAGATCGATTATCTGGCAAAATGTAAGGAAATTATAAGTATATTGATAAATTTTGACATAATTGGAAAGAATTGGTATAAAACCAAGATAGTTAACTTAAAATAAGGTAGTTCTTATTTCTTTGTTTCATGCCTATCATTCTTCTATAAGACTATCCAAATACGTAATTGTAGTTAGATTCCACAAACCACACGGGGGTAGAGTGTATAAAGCTTTGTGGTAGTATGGCAGGGCAATAACTAAGGACTTTTAACTTAATCAGCATTTAAGGATTCCAAATGAAATCGTTCATTTCTTACTATAAAAACTACAGCACATGTTCAGTGTAATAAGGAAAATGAAACAGTTGAGACATCCCAGAAGAATAAAGGAAAGAAGGCATGTAACATCAGCTGATATTTTGGTTTATAGCCGTCTATTTCTTTTTTTCTTACACATGATCTACTGAAGTACTTAAAAAGAACAACTTTCCATGTCAAACCAATGTTGCCTTAATGGATATTTTGTGTTCTGTGACATGGATGCATCATAGTTTACAGCAATTCCCTGTTAATGAACATTGCCAATTTTTCTCTTAAAACAATGCTGTGATAAGCTCATTCATACGTTTTTATGCAACTGTGCTATTATATCTTTAGGTTAAGTTCCTAAAAGTGGACTTATTCAGGTCAGAGGGTAAGTGTATTTTAAATTTGGATATACTCAAGGTGTCCTATAGACAGGTTGTCTTATTTTAAACTCTCATTAACAGCATACCCACCCACTGCTGTCGAGTTGATTCTGACTCATAGCGACCCCATAGGGTTTCCAAGGCTGTAAATCTCTACAGAAGCAGACTGCCACATCTTTCTCCCATGGAGTCACTGGTGGTTTTGAACTGCCGACCTTTTGGTTAGCAGTCGATCGCTTTAATTGCTGTGCCACCAGGGCTTCTTCATTAACAACATAAGAAACCAAAAAACCAAACCTATTGCCATCGAGTCAATTCCGACCATACAGGACAAAGTAGAACTGGCCCATAGGATTTCCAAGGAGTGCCTGGTAGATTTGAACTGCCGACCTTTAGGTTAGCGGCTGTAGCCCTTCACCACGGTGCCACCAGGGTTTCCTATTAACAGAATATTAGTGTTCAATTCCACATATTTTTGCTGGTGATTTAGTGTCTTTTAGCTTGTTATTAGGAGTTTAAAATAATTTTGGAATAGCTTTTCTTTTGTTCTCTTTTCAGCATCAGAACTTAACCTCTAGAGCTTAACTCTTTGGAGTGACAGAGAGTACTTTAGGTCACTGGTCTCCAAACTTCTTTTTTCATAATTTTATTTTTGTTGTTATTGAGAATATACACAGCAAAACACCAATTCAACAGTTTCTACATGTACCATTTAGTGACATTTGATTACATTCTTTGAGTTGGGTAACCATTCTCACCCTCCTTTTCTGAGTTGTTCCTCCCCATTAATGTAAATTCACTGCTCCCTAAGGTTCTTATCTAATCTTTCGCATTGCTGTTGTCAGCTTGATCCTATGTAGGTAATTCTTAGAAGAGCATACTGCTCAAGGCAGACATTTTTTACTAATTAAGCTAAACTTTGGTTTGGTTTTAAGAAGACTTCAGGGGATATTTTTGGTTTAAGGTTTGAAGACTATCTCAGGGTGATTGTTTCAGGGGTTCATCCAAACTTCATGGCTCCGGGAAGTCTGGAGTCTATGGGAATCTTAAATTCTGTTCTACATTTTCTCCCTTTTGATCAGGATTCTTCTATGAAATCT
The DNA here is from genome assembly GCA_030035585.1 of Dugong dugon. NCBI lineage: Eukaryota > Metazoa > Chordata > Mammalia > Sirenia > Dugongidae > Dugong > Dugong dugon. The sequence continues at coordinate 23,045,959 of CM057476.1, read as the reverse complement.
TTGATCAAAATATTCAGTAATGGTAGCCTGGCACAACCCAGTTCTTCTGGTCTCATGTCAGATGCAGCAGTTCATGGAGGCATTTAACTACACATTCCATATCCTTCTCTTATTCCTGACTCTCTTTCTTCGTTTGTTGTTCCAGGCAGATAGATGCCAGTTGTTGTGCCTTGGATGGCAGCCTGCAAGCTTTTAACACCCCAGACACTACACATGGAACTAGGAGGTAGAACAGAAGCATTAAACGTGTTATTAGGGCAATTAACTGGGATGTCCCATGAAACTATGACCCTAAACCTCAAACCGAGAAACCACACATCTCATGAGGTTTTTGGCTGTACGTAAGCAGCCTCAGCAGCTACTCTTTTTTTTTTTTTTGTCACTGTTGTAAATATATGTATCACACAGCTTTTGCCAGTTCAGCTTTTTGCAGTTGTGCGGCTTACTGACAGCAGTTAACAATAATCAGCTGTACAACCTCACCCTTAATCAGCGCGATTGTCTTAGTTATCTAGGGCTGCTATAACAGAGATACCACAGGTGGATGGCTTTAACAGAAATTTATTTTCTCAGTTTAGGAAGCTGAAAGTCTGAATTCAGCGTGCTAGCTCTAGGGGGCCTTTTTCTCCCTGTCAGTTCTAGAGGAAGGTCCTTGTCTCTTCAGCTTCTGGTCTCCTGGTTCTTTGGACATTTCCATGTGGCTTGGCACAAGTCTTCCCCCATCTCTGCTTGTTATCTTGCTTGTTTAATCTCTTGTACATCTCAAAAGAGATTGACTCAGGATACACCCTATAATAATTCCGTGTCATTAATATAACAAAAACCCATTCCCAAATGAGATTATAACCGCAGACATAGAGGCTAGGATTTACAACATATTTTTTTTTTTAAACTTTATTTCCTTTTTTAAAATTTTATTGTTGTACTTTAAGTGAAACTTTACGATTCAACTTAGTCTCTCATACAAAAATTTATACATACATTGTTATGTGACCGTAGTTGCTCTCCTTGTACTGTGACAGCACACTCCTTTCCACCCTGGATTTCCCATGTCCATTCAACTAGCTCGTGATCCTCTCTGCCTTCTCATCTCGCTTCCGGACAGGAGCTGCCCATTTAGTCTCATGTATTTACTTGAGCTAAGAAGCACAGTCTTCACGAGTATCATTTTATGCCCCATAGTCTGGTCTAATCTTTGTCTGAAGAGTTGGCCTCAGGAATGGTTTTAGTTCTGGGTTGACAGAGTCCAGGAGCCATGCTTTCTAGGGTTCTTCCGGTCTCAGTCAGACCATTAAGTCTGGTCTTTTTACTAGAATTTGAGTGCTGCACCCCACTTTCCTCCTGCTCCGTCAGGTGCTCTCTGTTTTGTTCCCTGTCAGGGTGGTCATTGGTGGTAGCTGGGCACCATCTAGTTCTTCTGGTATCAGGCTTATGCAGTCTCTGGTTTATGTGGCCCTTTCTGTCTCTTAGGCTAATAGTTTCCTTGTGTCTTTGGTGTTCTTCATTCTCCTTTACTCCAGGTGGGTTGGGACTGTTTGATGCATCTTAGATGGCCGTTCACAAGCTTTTAAGACCCCAGACACCACTCACCAAAGTAGGATGGAGAATATTTTCTTAATAAACTTTATTATGCCAGTTGACCTAGATGTCCCCTGAAAGCATGGTCCCCAGACCCCCACCCCTGCTCCTCTTGTCCCTCAAAGGATTGGGTTGTATTCAGGAAACTTCTTTGGTTTAGTCCAGTTGTGCTGACTTCCCTTGTAGTGTGTGCTGTCCTTCCCTTCACCTAAGATAATTGTTCTCTACTATCTAGTTAGTGAATACCCATCTCCCTTACTCCCTACCCTCGTAATCATCAAAGAATGTTTTATTCTGTGTTTAGATTTTTTCTTGAGTTCTTCTGATAATGGTATTATACAATATTTGTCCTTATTGCGACTGACTAAAGTCGCTCAGCATAATACCCTCCAGATTCCTCCATGTTATGTATCACGGACTCATCGTTGTTCTTTATCGTTGCGTAGTATTCCATTGTGTGAATATACCGTAATTTGTTTATCCATTCGTCCGTTGATGGGCGCCTAGGTTGTTTCCATCTTTTTGCTAATGTGAACACTGCTGCAGTGAACATGGGTGTGCATATATTTATTCCGGTGATGGCTCTTATTTCTCTAGGATATATTCCAAGGAGTGGGATTGCTGGATCGTATGGTACTTCTATTTCTAGCTTTTTCAGGAGGTGCCAAATTGATTTCCAAAGGCATTGTACCATTTTACATTCCCACCAACAGTGTATAAGTTTTCCAGTCTCTCCACAACCTCTCAAACATTTATTATTTTGTGTTTTTTGGATTAATGCCAGCCTTGTTGGGGTGAGATGCTATCTTACTGTAGTTTTGATTTGCATTTCTCTAATGGCTAATGATCATGAGCATTTCCTTGTGGATCTGTTAGCTTCCTGAATGTCTTCTTTGGTAAAGTGCCTGTTCATATCCTTTGCCCATTTTTTAATCGGGTTGTTTGTCTTTTTGTTGTTGAGGTTTTGCAGTATCTTGTAGATTTTAGAGATTAGACACTGATTGGATTTGTGGTAGCCAGAATTTTTTTCCCGGTCTGTAGGTTGTTGTTTGACTCTTTTGGTGAAGTCTTTTGACTCTTTTGGTGAAGTCTTTTGATGAGCATTAAGTGTTTGATTTTTAGGAGCTTCCATTTATCTAGTCTCTCTTCTAGTGCTTGTGCATTGTTACTTAAGGTTCGTATTGTGTTTATGCCATGTATTAGGGCTCCTAGCGTTGTCCCTATTTTTTCTTCCATGATCTTCATCGTTTTCGATTTTATATTTAAGCTTTTGATCCATTTTGAGTGAGATTTTGTGCATAGTGTGAGGTATGGGTCTTGTTTCAGTTTTTTGCAGATGGATATCCAGTTATGCCAGCACTATTTGTTAAAGAGACTGTTTTTTCCCCAATAAATGGGCTTTGGGCCTTTGTCAAATATCAGCTGCTCATAGGTGGATGAATGTATGTCTGGATTCTCAATTCTGTTCCATTGGTCTATGTATCTGTTGTTGTACCAGTACGAGGCTGTTTTGACTACCATGGTGGTATAATAGATTCTAAAATCGGGTAGTGTGAGGCCTCCGACTTTGTTCAGACTGCTTAAACTCTTATATATTTATTCACACATGTAAATAAATTATAGCCTTATAGAACCAACACTTAACTGCTTTCCGTAGTTAGATTGTTCCTTCATTTCATGTGCACAGAAAAGATTTTGATGGGAGAGGTCACTCATTTTAGATCAACCTTCTGGATATCTCTTCATCTTCTCTTAAGGATAAGGATATTGTTAAGGTGACTAAAAAATTAATTTTGATGTAATTCCTTTTACTCTGTGTGTCCCTCCTACTGGCAAGACTTTGTGTATATGTATGTGTATTTATTCATATAGTGAACTGCTTTTTAAAAAGGAGATATACTCATTAGTTGGTCTTTAAATAGATACATAATTCTTGATACTGGATGTCACGGTTTGCCATGGGGTGAGCGAAAAGGAGCAAGTATGATTTTCTTCACTTGTCTCATTCTGTCTAGTTTCCTGTATATATGGTTTTGACTTACTCAGAAAATACTGAAGAAAATTAGTCTTTCAAAAAACTGAATGCTGTTTCCCATTGTTTTGCTGTAGTTGCAATCCTGTTTAGTAAGTGAACTAATACACTTTTATACATAGGAGAGACTCTGAAAGGGCATGAATGGAAATATTAATAGCGGTTAATTTCTGGGTGGTGGGATAATGTGACTATTTTCTGCTTCACAGTCTTTTGTAGTTTCCCAGTTTTCTATAATGAACGTGTATTACTTTTATAGTAAGGAGAAATTGCTGTTCTAAAGGGCATTTTAATGACTTTAGTTTTCATTGGGTGTCTTATGAAGGTTTAAGTCACAGTCATCAGTGAGTGAGTGGATAGTTAACTGGCTCCTGTTCATGAGCCACGTGGCAGCTGGAGGAAGTGGTACGAGAAGAATGGGGCAGGCAAGCTGTTTTGAACTTTCCGTTGTAAGCTCTAGTATAACTGAAGACTGACTAGGCTTTAATCACAGTTAAACACACGAGGACCTCCAAATAGTTTTTCTCTTCCTAATGGACTAATTGAGAACTATGAATGATGCCTTTAAAAAAAAATCGGATTCCATGAAATCTGTAAATATAGGACTCAGCCTGAACTCCCAGTTCTGCTGACTTGTCATGTGGACTTGAGCAAGTACAGTAGCCTGTTTTTAAAAATAATATCAAGTGGAGTTTTAGCAACTCAGATGTGATGTGGATTTTGTACATGTAATATGAAATGGAAGATACTCAGGCAAACAATTTTTATTATGACAATGTAGTCAGTGAGTTTTGGTGTTAATATACAGCTGGGAGTTGAGCCACCGTAAGTGTATATACTCATCTGGTAATATTTTAGGAAGATCTGTGTAACATATTCTTTAGAGTTTAAGTGAGTGAGTAGAGTTTTTTTTTTTTTTTAATGATTGGGTCGATTGTGTTTTTGTTGTTAATGGGTAGAACTGTTTTAGATACTTTGGATTATTAAACCCTTATAGGATAAATGGTTCCCAAAATTTTTCTCCCAAGCTGTAGACTGTCTTTTCACTTTTTTGAAAAAGTTCTTTGATGCACAAAATATTTAATTTTTATGATGTCCCATTTATCTGTTTTGTCTTTTGCTTTGTGCTTTTGTTATATCTGATAGCCCATCGCTAAAAACTAGGTCACACAGCCTTTCCCCTACATTTTCTTCTAAGGATTTTATGGTTTTAGTTTTTACATTTAGGTCCTTGATCCATTTTGAATTGTTTTTTGTGTATGATGTGAGGCATGGATCCTGATTTATTCTTCTGCATGTAAAAATCCAGTTTTCCCAGCACTATTTATTGAAGAGACTCTTCCTTCCCCATTGGATAGACTTAGCACCGTTCTCAAAAATTAGTTGACCACAGATGTATGAATTTATGTCTAGACTCTCAATTTTATTCCATTGGTCTATATGCCTATTTTTATACTAGTACCAGGCTGTTTTAATTACTGTGACAATCATGGTCTTTTTATATTAGTTTTAGTGGAATCGGCTACATTCCAAGGGGCTAAGGAGTGAGTGGGAGATGAGACAGCATATATAGAACCAGTGCCATTCAATAGTACTTCCTGTGATGATGGAAGTGTTCTGTGTCTGTGCTGTGTAGTACATATTATTTGAAATTTGGCTAGTGTGACTAAGGAACTAAATTTTAAAATTTTAATTAAATTTAAATAATCTTATGTGATGAGTGCCACCATGTTGGATAACACCATTTTTAAAGACTCTTAAAATGAAAGTGATATCGGTTAGCAATAGGAGGAGCTCACTGGATAAAATAGAAGGATTTTTTTAATTAAAAAAATTGTTGCAGTGCTATCAAAATGTTGTTAGAATTATATATTCTAGTGTAAACCAAATTTTTACATTTAACCTGTTGTAAATAATCTTGTAGTATGAACTGTAAATCATCAAATTTTTTTTTTTATTAAGAAGGTAGGCACACAAATATGTGTTCAGTGGATGAATTTGCTCATAAAACTCCTTAGTGCATAATTCCGTATTTTATTTTTTTGTAGCTCTTGAATTGTGAATTCTTGGCTTTCTTTTGTTTCTCTGGAGTCCCAAGGTGGTGCAGTGCACGTAGTTGCTAACTGAAAGGTTGAAGGTTCGAGCCCACCTAGAGGCTTCTTGGAAGAAAGGCACGGTGATCTACTTTAGAAAAACCAGCCATTGAAAACCCTAGGGAGCACAGTTCTACTCTGACACACATGGAGTTGCCATGAGTCGAAATCAACTCTAAGGCAACTGTGTGGTTTTGTTCCTCTAAGTAGTAGAATTGTTACGTAATTGGTTTTGAAAAAGTTAAGTAAAAAATGTTTGGGAAAAGTTCTAGCATTGCAGACTCTTTTTTCTCTCCTTCTTTCCCCCCGGCATGACTGATGGTATTAATCTTGGTAGCCAGAGTTTCAGGAATCCTGGTGATGTCGTGGTTAAGCGCTTGGTTGCTAACCAAAAGGTTGATGGTTCAAAGCTACTAGCTGCTCAATGGGAGAAAGATGTGGTGGTGTGCTTCGGTAAAGATTACAGCCTTGGAAACCCTATGGGGCAGTTCTACCCTGTCCTGTAGGGTCACTATGAGTTGGAATTGACGGCACACAGCAACAAGCCAGAGTTTCATGTGAACCAGACGTTAAGGGTTGATTAAAACCAAAACCAAACCTGTTGCCATCGAGTCGATTCCGACTCATAGCGACCCTATAGGACAGGGTAGAACTGCCTCATAGGGTTTCCGAGGAGTGGCTGGTGAGTTCGAACTGCTGACCTTTTGGTTAGCAGCCAAACACTTAACCACTGCGCCACTAGGGCCCCAAGGGTTGATTAGCTACTTTTATTAAATTATTCTCTTTGTTCCTATGTAATGAACTTTTTTTTTCCCCCTAGCAATATGAGGCCAACAAAAAGAGATGGGACCTTTTTATGTTAGAGAAGAGACTGCTGCAAGTTAATGTTTGGAGTTTCCAATTGTGACCCTGACAGAGGTCTATTGAGATCATAGGTTGTTTGGCGTTTTAGAGAATAGTAGTGTATGTTTGTGTTTCTTTTGGTGTTCTAGAATCTTAGCTTAAGCCTTTTAGATTTAAATATATCATATGATTGAGGCATTTGTTTGGTGTACAGAGCTACAGAGCTTTCCTCAGCAATGTACATTTCTTCTGAGTTAAAATATTCAGAAAATGAAAAGTTGAGTGTTTGGAGCCAAGGGATATTACGTTTCAAATAAATTCATTTGGTAAATGGATATCACATTTGTAGGCTGTCATGTTTGTAGCTACTTCACACGGAAATAGCTACCTGGGGATGCCCAGTCTTGTCAGTAATGGGGATTGCAAATTAACAGTTGGTTTTCTATATGTGGTTGCTTTATATGGATAAGATTTAGGACTCTATCTTCGTTTCCTAGGGCTGCCATGATGAAACACCACAAAGTGAGTGGCTTTAAAGAACAGGAATTTATTGTCTCACAGTTCTGGGGGCTAGAAGTTCAGATCAGGGTCTTGGCTGTGTTGATTCTTTCTGAGGGTTCTGCCAGAGGAGCTGCTCCATGCTTTTCCTACCTTCTAGTGGCTGCTGGTAATCCTTGGTGTCTCTTTGCTGCTTGTATATGTGGTACTTTCCCCGTGTGCGTGTGACTCTCTCCATGCCTGCTTTCCCCTTTTCTAAGACAGTACTCTGAAAGAGGAGCCCTGGTGGTGCAGTGGTTAAGCATTTGGCTACTATCTGAAAGGTGGGCAGTTCAAATCCACCAGGTGCTCCTTGGAAACCCTGTGGGGCAGTTCTGCTCTGTCCTGTAGGGTCGCTATGAGTAGGAATCGACTGGATGGCAATGGGTTTGGGTTTTTTTTTTTTGTTTGTTTACTCTGAAGATATTAGGACTAGGGCCCACCCTATTCCGGTATGACCTAACTGATAATGTTTTCAAAGAAAGACCCTATTTCCCGAACAAGATCACTTTCACAGATACAAGGGTTAGGACTTCAACATATCTTTTAGGGGGACATAATTCAACCCATAACAGGCTCTTTGCTTTTCCTGAAACTACAGTGTTGGTGATCCAAATGTAGAATTCCAGAATAGGGTGGCCAAAGTTAATACTGTGGGCATATGGAGCTAGCAGCTTTTGGGGCAGCAATACAAATAGAATTTCAATTACCTATGTCAGTTGCATGCTTAATCTTCACTGCTACTTTGTGAATGAGGTAGGGTAGACTATATTATTACTCCCAATTTACAGGTGAATAAATTGTGTTTCATAGCTGTCAGGACTTGTCTGAGGTTGCACTGCTAGAAGATTGGGGTTAAGCTAAAGTAGAGCTTGAGCTCAGACTGGCAGATTATTCAATAGGCAAGGTAAGCACGGTGCTTACCTTGCTTACCAAATCGTCTGTAATGAACAGTTTTACTTTTTTCATGACATCAAAGATTCCTCTTCTAAGCAGGGATGGCATCTCTCTCTCTCCCAACCCTCCAGCACCTTCCTGCAGAATCAAAGCCTCTTTTTAAATTTATGATCCCTGACAGGCGGATGACTCAATGAGCAAGGTAAGCAGAGGCTTACTTGTGCTTACTCTGTAGTGAGCAGTGTGGTGAAACTCATGTGAAATTGTTCACTGCAGATGATCTGGTAAGCAAGATAAGCACCATGCTTACTTTACTTATTGAATAATTCACCCCTGAACCCAGATCTTCTGACATCAAGTTTGGTGCTCTTTCCAGTATTGTATTTTAGATGATGAGTAAGAGCTCAAGCTTGAGTTTGAATCGTGACTCTGCTGCTAACCTCCCTGTGATCTGAGGCAAGCTCCTTAGTAAAATGCCTAATTTTCTCATTTTTAAAATGGAGATAATAACAATGCCTATCTTGTAGGACTGGGAATTCAGCAAGTGCTTACAACAGAGTTAGCCAATAGTAAGTACTCCATGCATACTTGTCATGGTTGTTGCTGTTGTTACTACAGTGATAATGACAGCAACACCAACACTGCTTTTGCCACTAAGGATCAGTGTTAATAGCTGAAAGAAGGTAAATGTAAGAAGCAAGAATGATCAAAGATGACAGATTTTGAGCCTTGGAGAGTAAGTAGCAGGGGAGTTGATTTTAGTAGGAAGGTGAGAGTTGTGTGTGTGTGTGTTTTGGTTTGGTTTTAAATGTAGAAGCAATTGGACATCTAAGTATGTACAAGTGTGTTAGGCTGTTGGCGCTTCAGGACAGGGCTGACAAGCAGGACCAGTGCTGGAAATGAACTTTGTAATCATCATCACAGATGAAGTATGGAAAATTTACATTGTACCAAGATTTAAACACCAGTAGGTTGCTACCTTGTGTTCATAGGTTCTTAGAGCTATTTGTTACATCACATTGCAGTGAGAACCTGTCATAACATTTTCCATTTTTAGTAGTACAGAGAATAATACAGAAAGTTAGTGCATATCCTACTATAAATAACAGATAGACCTTCTTAAAATTAATTTATTAGTGAATACTTCTGAAGCACTTTTATCATGTGTATAATGCTTAAGAGCTAGGGATGATAACTCTGAGTGTAAGAGGATTCTGCCATTTAGTGCTTGGATCCTTTTGTGTGGGAGGCTACAGCAGGATATGCCTACACATCCTTTCATTCTTGTGGGTTCAGTGTAGTTCATGCTTGGCACGTAACCAATTCAAGTTTTACTTTTTGGAACTTCGTTTTTTTTTTCTGAATATTTTTGATCCGCCGTTGGTTGAATCCATTGATGTGGAACCTGTGGATATGAAGGGCCGACTGTATTTGCCTAGTCCTTTTAAGTACGATCATACAGTATTTGTCTTTTTGTGACTGACTTATTTTGCTCAGCATGAATGTTTTCTAGGTTCATCCTTGTTATGGCGTGCATCAGGACTTCATTTCTCTTTATGGCTGAGTAGTATTCCATTGTGTGTATTTACCACATTTTGTTTGTTCATTCATCATTTGATGGACATTTAGGTTGTTTCCACCTTTTGGCAATTGTGAATAGGGCTGCAATGGACGTTGGTGTATGTATGTCTCTTTGAGTTGCTACTTTTAGGTATTTTGGTTATATACCTAAGAGTGGAATGACTGAGTCATAGGGTAGTTCTGTGTTCAACTTTTTGAGGAACCGCTAGACTTTTCCACAGTGAGTGTACCATTTTACATTCCTGCCAGCGATGATGAGGGTTCCAGTTTCTCCACAACCTTGCCAACATGAGTTATTTACCGTTTTTTTGATCATTTCCATTCTAATGGGGGTGAGGTGGTATCTTATTGTGGTTTTGATTTGCATCTCCCTAATGACTAATGAATAGGAGTCCTGGTGGTGTAATGGATAAAGCGATTGACTGCTATCCAAAAGGTCAGCGGTTCAAACCACCTGCGACTCCATGGGAGAAAGATGTGGCAGTCTGCTTCTGTAAAGATTTACGGCCTTGGAAACTGTATGGGGTTGCTATGAGTTGGAATCGATTTGACAGCAGTGGGTTAATGGCTAATGAAGGAATCCTGATGATCCAATGGTTAAGTGCTCGGCTGCTATCCAACAGGTTGTTGGATACCCAGCAGCTCCATAGGAGAAAGATGTAGTAATCTGCTCCTGTAAAGATTACAGCCTAGAAAACCCTCTGGGACAGTTCTGCCATGTCGTAGGTGTTCGCTATGAGTCAGAATCAACTCAGTGGCACACAACAACAGTGGCTAATGATGTTGAACGTTTTTTCATGTGCTTGTTGGCTGTCTTGGCAATTTTTAAAGTTTATAGGAAAACTTTGGTGTCTTCTGAAGCGATCACTACCATAATAAATATTTATCTCACTTTGTACCTCTAAACGCGTTACTACTGTCCATTTTTTCCCACTAATTTGCCTTTATTAGTAATAATACTTTCCATCCCTCAGTTTTACAGTCGTTTCTTTTTCTATCTTGGTTTGTCTAGAAGCATGCGTATTTTCTGACATCCTTTATTTGGGGGAAACAAAGCAACAGTTTTTATTCTGTGAAACAAGAAAAAAAGTTATGTGACATTTTAAAATATTTAATATACATCTGTTCAACAATTTCTGCATGTGCATATCAATGACATTGGTTACATACTTCACATTGTGTCACCATTCTCATTATCTCTACCCATACTGTTTCACCGTAAACTTAGACTCTCTGCCCCTTGAAGTTCTCACCTGTGCTTTAAAGTAACTGTTGTCAATTTGATCTCATATAGATAATTCTTTAAAAAGAGTGCAGTGCTCAAGGCAAGCATTCTTTCTTAATTGAGCTAAACTTTAGTTTAAAGTTGACTTCATGGGATATTTTCAGTTCAAGGTTTAAAGATTGTTTCCAGGCGGTAGATTCGGGGCTACTACTGTCCATTATTTTATTCAGACCTAGGAGCTTTCCCATTCCTGTTCTGTGGAACTACAACGTTCCAGCTATATCTATCCCCAGCCTTCATTCCCAGCAGTGTTTTACCTTCCTCCAACTAAGAATTAAGAAATATTTGTTAGCGAGTTCCTCTAAAAAGGTACAATAGAACATATTTTACCTTTCAGAGATATTTACTGTACTTTCCAGGAATTATTGGGTATCTCAAGCTTAAATAAATAACCTAAAAATTAATTAATAACCTCAAAATTCTTCAGTTTATTTACCCAATATATAGAAAAATTAGAATGACCTTTTCCTTCTCAGAGGCCTTGTTGTTGTTGTAGTTAGGTGCTGTCGAGTTGATTCCGACTCATAGCGACCCTGTGCACAACAGAATGAAATACTGCCCGGTCCTGTGCCATCCTCACAATTGTTGCTATGTTTCAGCCCATTGTTGCAGCCACTGGGTCAATCCCACTCATTGAAGGTCTTCCTCTTTTTTGCTGACCCTCTATTTTACCAAGCATGATGTCCTTCTCCAGGGATTGGTCACTCCTAATAACAAGTCCAAATTATGTGAGAAGAAGTCTCACCATCCTCAGCATAAAAACTCTTTAATGTATCCATTTGCATAAAATCTACTCAAATATAAATCATAAGATCTTACAGGACATTTATGAACATTTACATGTAAGAGAATCTTTTTTTTAAATAATATTGTGTTTCAGGGGAAAGTTTACACAGCAAATTAGGTTTCCGTTTAACAGTTTTTGTGCAAATTGTTTTGTGCCATTGGTTACAGTTTTTATAATGTGTCAGCATTTTTATTATTTCCATTCTGTTTGTTCTGTTTCCATTGATCTAGCTTCTCTTCCCGGCCTTGTCTTCTCGTCTTTGCTTTTGGGAAAATGTTGACAGTTTGGTCTCTTATAGCTAATTGTTTCAAGCAGTACTTTACTCATGGGTGATATTGCTTGTTTTATAAGCCAGTCTCTTTATTTGGCTGAAGGGTAACCTGCAGAAATAGCTTCAAATCCCAGTTCAAAGGGTGTCACAGGGTGATAGTCATGGGGGTTCTCTAGTCTCTGTCTGTCCAGTAGGTCTGGCCTTTTTTAGGAATTTGAGTTTTGTTCTACATTTTTCTCCCATTCTATTTGGGATCTTCTACTGTGTCCCTGGTCAGAATGGTCAGTAGGGTTAGCCGGGCACCATCTAGTTCTTCTGGTTGTAGGTTAGAGGAGGGTGTGGTTCATATGGGCTATTAGTCCTGTGGACTAATTTCTCCTTTGAGCCTTTGATTTCCTTCATTCTCTTTTGCTCTGTACAAGTAAAGACAGTTGTATCGTAGATGGCCGCTTGTAAGCTTTGAACACCCCAGACACTATTTATCAATCTAGGGTGTAGAACATTATCTTTGTGAACTATGTTATGTCAGTTGACTAAGTTGTCCTACAAGACTATGGGCCCAAGACTTTTGACCCAGTAAAACAATCCCTTGAGTTGTTTGGATATGTCTAGGAAACCTCTGTAATTGTGCCCCTGTGTGGTTTGTTATTTATGTGGGTATATATGCAGCATACACAAATGTATGTATACATATGCCTGCAGATGTACATATACGTGCACATGCATTTACCTACTTATGCCTTTCTATACACATATATGTATCCATATCTACCCACATAACCGCACACATATTTTTTGGTTGTTTTTACTGTTGTTGCAAAATTATATATGTTATGGCATTTACTGAAATTGTCCCTTTTTCTTGTGTACTTCTTAATGTCTTTATTTACCTTGGTCCAGTTGTGCCGACTTCACCCATATTTAGTCTTGTCTTTCCCATCACCAGAAGTATCAAGTGTATACTACCTAGAAAGTAATTCCCCTTCCCTCTACCTCTTATCCCCGGTAACCATCAAAGAACGTTGCTTTCGGTGTGTATCTGTTCTTGATTTTTTTGATAGTGGGTCCATACAATATTTGTCTTTTTGTGATTGACTTATTTCACTCAGCATCGTACCCTCCAGAAGGGGCTCTGGTTGCACAGTGGTTAAAGCACCTGGCTGCTAACTGATATGTTCTTTTTTTTTTTTTTAATTGTGCTTTAAGTGAAAGTTTACAATTCATGTTAGTCTATCAACAAAAATTTCTACATACACTGTTATGTGATCCTAGTTGCTCTCCCTGTACTGTGACAGCACACTTTTCCTTTCTACCCCAGATTTCCCCTGTCCATTCAACCAGCTCCTGACCCTGTCTGCCTTCTCATCTCATCTCTGGACGGGAGTTGTCCATTTAGTCTCATGTATCTACTTGAGCTAAGAGGCACACTCTTCACGGGTATCATTTTATGTGTCATAATCCAGTCTAATTTGTGTCTGAATAGTTGACCTCGGGAATAGTTTTAGTTTTGGGCTAACAGAGAGTCCGGGTGCCATGTCTTCTGGGGTCCCTCTCAGGTCTGCACACCACTTTTTTCCTGCCCTATCAGGGATTCTCTGTTGTGTTCCCTGTCAGGGCGATCATTGGTGGTAGCCAGGCACCATCTAGTTCTTCTGGTCTCAGGCTGATGAAGTCTCTGGTTTATGTGGCCCTTTCTGTCTCTTGGCCTAATACTTTCCTTGTGTCTTTGGTGTTCTTCATTCTCCTTTGCAGCAGGTGAGTTGGGACCAATTGATGCATCTTCAATGGCCGCTCACTAGTTTTTAAGACCCCAGATGCCGCTCACCAAAGTGGGATGCAGAACATTTTCTTTTTTTTTATTTTGTATTTTATTGTTGTACTTTAAGTGAAAGTTTACAATTCAGGTTAGTCTCTCAACAAAACTTTCTACATACATTGTTACGTGGCCCCAATTGCTCTCCCTATACTGTGATAGCACACTCCTCCTTTCCACCCCTGATTTCCCATGTCCATTCAGCCAGCTTCTGACCCTCTCTGCCTTCTCAACTCACCTTTGGACGGGAGTTGCCCATTTAGTCTCATGTATCTACTTGAGCTAAGAAAGCACACTCTTCATGAGTATCATTTTATGTCCCATAGTCCAGTCTAATCTTTGTCTGAAGAGTTGGCCTTGCTAATGGTTTTAGTTCTGGGTTAACAGATTCCAGGGGCTGTGCTTTCCAGGGTTCCTCCAGTCTCAGTCAGACCATTAAGTCTGGCCTTCTTACTAGAATTTGAATTATGCACCACACATTTCTCCTGCCCCATCAGGGACTCTCTGTTGTGTTCCCTGTCAGGGCAGCCATTGGTGGTAGCCGGGCACCATCTAGTTCTTCTGGTCTCAGGCTGATGAAGTCTCTGGTTTATGTGGCCCTTTCTGTCTCTTGGCCTAATACTTTCCTTGTGTCTTTGGTGTTCTTCATTCTCCTTTGCAGCAGGTGAGTTAGGACCAATTGATGCATCTTTGATGGCCGCTCACTAGTTTTTAAGACCCCAGACGCCACTCACCAAAGTAGGATGCAGAACGTTTTCTTAATAAACTTTGTCATGCCAGTTGACCTAGATGTCCCCTGGAAGCATGGTCCCTCGATCCCCACCCCTGCTTTTCTGTCCCTCAAAGTGTTTGGTTGTATTCAGGAAACTTCTTAGCTTTGGTTTAGTCTAGTTGTGCTGACTTCCCTTGTAGTGTGTGTTGTCCTTCCCTTCACCTAAGATAATTCTTGTCTCCTATCTAGTTAGTGGATACCCCTCCAATATCAACTCTTGATATTGCTTTGACTTCTCCCCCATATGAAAATTCTATAAGAGAATCTTTTATCATTTATACTACATAAACTCTGCTGTATTATTCATCCCTTCTCTTAGTAAAACCTGTGAGTGAGTTGCTTAGATATAGTTCTCTGTGTTGCTTGGATATATATATCTATGTCCCTTTTTTGAAAAACACTGTTAGAGAGTCTTTTGAAATGCAATTTTTTGGCTAACATCTCAACTTTACAGAAACATGGCTTCATAATAAACCTAACAAAAAGCATATTGGAAGCAGCCTAGAAGTTGACTCACCAAGGAGTAATGACGCTTTGAAGAGAAGGCCTCTCTTGGGATCATATTTCAAAGCTTCATGCTATGATTACATCAATGAAAGGCGGCCAAGAAATCAAGATGAGATCTTGCTTGAACCTTCTGGGAATAGTTGTAAATAGGAAAGACTTACATAGTAGGATGCAAGCAATATTTTTTTTCCTGATAGTTTTGTAAAATTTGAGGATGGGGAACAAGTTTGGGGATTCAGAAAGGTGATGATCTTTGTGGGGCTGTAGTGTTTTTTACTTCTCTGGGCCTGGATGAGAAAAGTCTTACATTGACTAAGAATTAACTCAAGAAGCTCAATGCATTATCCATTTTCTAGAGCTAAGGGAAAGTACTTAGCTCTATAGTAAGCACAAGTATCATTTTATGTTTGACACTGTAGCTACTGTTTCTTGCTGGAACAGACCAGGAGAAACCAAAGCAAGACTAGAGTCAGTTCAGTTTGAGAAACAGACTAGCATTGCGCATTTTAAGAGTTAAAAAAACAAAAAAACAAACCCATTGCTGTCAAGTTGATTCCAACTCATAGTGACTCTATAGGACAGAGTAGAACTGCCTTATAGGGTTTCTAAGGAATGGCTGGTGGATTTGAACTGCAGACCTTTTGTTTAGCAGCCGTAGCATTTGACCAGTGTATAGTACTGTGAAATTAGCTACTAACTGGTTTTATTTGTGGATTAGAGTGATTGTGGTTCCATTTCTAAAACCAATTTTATTGCCTTAGATTTTTCTAGGTGGCAAAGTAATCTTTTTTTAATCACTATCAAAGATCACTTAACTATTGGCTCCATCTGGAAATAGGAGGAGTATGCCTTCTTGGTGCTGTTGAAGGTTGTCTCAGAGATAAGAAAATGCGTGAGTGATTTGCAAATATTTTTCAGAGATCAGGCTAAGTGAGTATGCCACAATGATAGATTGCCCCATCTTGATTATTGTAGAACTTTATATTTCTCAGTAAAAATTGTTAAACATGGTAGTCCTTAGATATTGAATGTTATAGAGAATTACTTTTAGCTATTTGCTATATTCTTTTTAGCATAATGTTTAGGAATGGGAAATTAGTTTTCAAAGTGCTGTCATCTGATGGGCTTTCTCCAGAATGTTCTTCTCAAAAATTGAAAGTGCTTTTTTCTGTTTAAGAAATATGCTACTGTTTGATTTTTTTTGCATAATTTGAGATTACAGATTTTCCCCCCCATGGTTTCACTGGACTGAGAAAATAAAAATGTAGTTTCTGTTACACTGTCCTTTTTTTCTCCCTTTTTGAGATGGAGTATTTTGACATTGGCCCTTTGTTTTTGAATTGGCCTTATATGTCCTACTCCTACTTCATCTCTTAAATGGTTAAACAGTTATTCACATTAGCCAGCTTTATGACTTGGGCCTTAGTTTCCCCCTTTGTAAAATGGGGATAATACTACTACTTACCTTGTAGGGTTGTTGTAGGATTAAATGACTAATAAATATGAAGTACTTGGAATAGTGCTTGGCACATAGTAAATGCTCTATGTGTGTTTGCTATTACAGTTATTATAACAAGGACCTAGACTTCTTCCCAACACCATTGCAACACCTAAGTTTTTTTTTGTTTGTACCCTGTCACTTTATTAAAAAAAAAAATTATTGTGCATTAGATGAAAGCTTATATAGCAAATTCCCATTTGATAGTTTGTACACAAAATGTTCTATGACATTGATTCCATTCCCCACAATGTGCTTGCCCTAGGCTCCCCATTTCCTTTTGTCCTGAATTGCTACCGCTTCCTGCCTTCTCATCTTTGCTTTTGGGCAGATGTTGTCCTTTTGATCTTGTATAATAGATTGTTCTAAGGAACGTGTTCCTCTCAGGTGGTGGTGTTTATCTTATGGCCTGTCTATGGTTTGGAGCCCTGGTGGTGCAGTGGTTAAGAGCTGCAGCTGCTAACCAGAAGATTGGGAGTTGAAATCCACCAGCCTCTCCTTGGAAACCTGATGGGGCAGTTCAACTTGACAGTAACAGGTTTGGTTTTTGGTCTGTGGTTTGGCTGATGGGTGGTCTCTGATAATGGTTTCAGTTGCAGTTCAGAAGGGTGTCTTCGGGCTGTAGTCTCTGAGGTTCCTCCAGTCTCTGTCAGACTGGTAAGTCTGGTCTTCTTTGTGAATTTGATTTTTTGTTCTGCAGTTTTTCTTCTGCTTTGCCCAGGACATTCTGTTGTGGACCCTTTGTTGTGATCCCAGCCAGAGCAGTCAGTAGTGGTAGCTGGGCACCATGTAGTTCTTCTGGTCACTGGATCGTGTAGGCTGTGGTTCATGTGGTCCATTAGTCCTTTGGAATAATTCCTCCTTTGGGTCTTTGGTTTTCTTAATTCTCTTTTGTTCGGGACGGTAAGACACCAATTGTTGTATCTTAGATGGCTGCTTGCAAGCTTTTAAGACTCCAGATGCTACTCACCAAAGTAGGATGCAGAATTTTTTTTTTTTTTAATTGTACTTCAGGTGAAGGTTTACAGAACAAATAGTTTCTCATAAAGCAGTAGTACACATTGTTGTTTTATGACATTGGTTAACAACCCCATGACATGTCAACCCTCTCCCTTCTCGAACTTTTTTTTTTGGTGAAAATATACATAGCCAAAGATACACCATTTCAAAAATTTCTACATGCACAGTTCAGTGACATCGACTGCGCTCTTCCAGTTGTGCTGCTATTCTCACTTTAGATGAAGGTTTACAGAACAAAATAGTTTCTCATTAAACATTTAGTGCACATGTTGCCCTATGACAATGGTTAACAACCTCACAACACATCAACACTGTCCTTTCTCAACCTTGGGTTCCCTATCACCAGCTTTCCTGTCCCCTTCTGCCTTCTAGCCCTTGTCCCTGGACTACTGTGCCTCATTAGTCCTGTTTTGTTTTATGGGGCTGTCCAATCCCTGGCTGAACGGTAAACGTCAGAAGTGACTTCACCACTGAGCCAAAAGGGTATCTGGGGGCCATACTCTTCGAGCTTTCTCCAGTCTTCTTTAGACCAGTAAATCTGGTCTTTTTTTGTGTGTGTGTTAGAAGTTTGTTCTACATCCTTCTCTAGCTCTGTGCGGAACCCTCTGTTGTGATCCTGGTCAGAGCAGACAGTGGTGGTAGCTAGACACCAACTGTATGTACTGGACTCAGTCTGATGGAGGCCTTGGTAGCTGTGGTCCATTAGTCCTTTGGACTGATCTTTTCCTTGTATCCTGTTCTCTTCATTCTGTCTTGCTCCCGAAGGGATGAGACCAGTGGAGTATCTTAGATGGCCGCTCACAGGCTTTTAAGACCCCAGACACTACTCACCAAGGTAGAATGTAGAGCATTGTCTTTATAAACTGTGTTATGCCAATTGAGCTAGATGTTCCCTGAGACCATGGTCCCCACAGCCTTCCGCCCAGCATTTCAGTCCTCAGGGAGTTTGGATGTTGGAGCTTCCATGACATTTCCTTGTACAAGTTGTGCTGGTTTCCCCAGTATTGTGTACTGTCTCACCCTTCACCCAAGATACCACTTACCTATTGCGTGTTTAGTAGTTCCCCCTTACTCCTCCCATCCCTGGTAACCAACAAAGATTGTTACTTTTTGTGTGTAAACTTTATTTTTTTTTAATTGTACTTCAGGTGAAGGCTTACAGAACAAATAGTTTCTCATGAAACAGTAGTACACATACTGTTTTATGACATTGGTTAACAACCCCACAACATGTCAACCATCTAACTTCTCCACCTTTTTTTTTGGTGAAAATACACATAGCCAGATATACACCATTTCAAAAATTTCTACATGCACAGTTCGGTGACATTGACTACGCTCTTCCAGTTGTGCTGCTATTCTCACTTAAGATGAAGGCTTACAGAACAAAATAGTTTTTCATTTAACAGTTGCTACACATATTGCCGTATGACAATGGTTAACAATCTCACAACACATCAACAATACCCTTACTCAACCTTGGGTTCCCTATCACCAGCTTCCTTGTCCCCTTCTACCTCTTGTCACTGGACTGCTGTACCTCATTAGTCCCATTTGGTTTCACGGGGCTGTCCACTCCCAGACTGAACGGTGAACCTCGGAGGTAACTTCACCACTGAGCTAAAAGGGTGTCTGGGGGCCATACTCACGGGGTTTCTCCAGTCTCCTTTAGGCCAGTAAATCTGGTCTTTTTTTTTCTGAGTTAGAATTATGTTCTCCATTCTTCTCCAGCTCTGTCTAGAACCCTCTGTTGTGATCCTGGTCAGAGCAGTCAGTGGTGGTAGCCGGGCACCATCTAGCTGTACTGGACTCAGTCCGGTGGAGGCCTTGGTAGCGGTGGTCCATTAGTCCTTTGGACTAGTCTTTTCCTTGTATCCTGTTCTCTTCATTCTCCCTTGCTCCCGAAGGGATGAGACCAGTGGAGTATCTTAGATGGCCGCTTACAGGCTTTTAAGACCCCAGGTGCTACTCACCATGGTAGAATGTAGAACATTGTCTTTATAAACTGTGTTATGCCAGTTGAGCTAGATGTTCCCTGAGAGCATGGTCCCCACAGCCCTCTGCCCAGAGATTCAGTCCCTCAGGGAGTTTGGATGTGTCTAGGGAGCTTCCATGACTTTTCCTTGTACCAGTTGTGCTAGTTTCCCCTGTATTATGTACTGTCTTACCCTTCACCCAAGATACCACTTATCTATTGCCTATTTAGTATTTCCCCCCCACCCCCCCATCCCTGGTAACCAACAAAGATTGTTAGATTTTGTGTGTGAAGTTTTTCATGGGTTTTTACAATAGTCATACAATATTTGTCCTTTTGTGATTGACTTATTTCACTCTGCATAATGTCCTCCAGTTTCATCCATGTTATGAGATGGTTCACAGATTCATTGTTGTTCTTTCTCATTGCATAGTACTCCATTGTGTGTATGTACCATAGTATGTTTATCCATTCACCTGTTGATAGGCATCTAGGTTGTTTCCATCTTTTTGTTACTGTGAACAGTGCTGCCATGAACATAGGTGTGCATATGTCTATCGAGTGACGACTCTTATTTCTCTAGGATATATTCCTAGGAGTGGGATTGCTGGATCCTATGGTATTTCTATTTCTAGCTTTCTTAGGGAGCGCCATATCATTTTCCAAAATAGTTGTATCATTTTGCATTCCCACCAACAGTGCATAAGAGTTCCGATCTTCCCGCAGCCCCTCCAACATTTGTTATTTCCAGTGTTTTTGATTCGTGCTAGTAATGGCGGGGTGAGATGCTATCTCATTGTGGTTTTAATTTGCATTTCTTTAATGGCTAGTGATCACGAGTATTTCCTCATGGGTCTGTTGGCCCCTTGAATATATTCTTTGGTGAAGTGCCTGTTCATTTTCTTTGCCCATTTTTTAATAGGATTATTTGTCTTTTTGTTGTAGAGGTGTTGAATTTTCTTGTAGATTATGGAGATTAGACCTTTGTCTGACTTGTGCTGTCCAATAATTTTTTCCCAGTCCGTAGGTTCTCTTTTTACTCTTTTGGTGAAGTCTTTTGAAGAGCATAGGGGTTAGATTTTTAGAAGATCCCAGTTATCTAGCTTATCTTCTGGGGTTCGTGTGTTGATGGTTATGGTTTGTATCCTGTTAGTGTTGGTCTTATTTTTTCTTCTATGAACTTTATACTTTTTGGCTTTGTATTTAGGTCTTCGATCCATTTTGAATTAGTTTTTGTATATGGCGTGAGGTATGGGTCCTGCAGATGGATATCCAGTTTTACCAGCACCATTTGTTAAAAAGACTGTCTTTTCGCCATTTGATGGCCTTTGGGCCCTTGTCGAAGATCAGGTGACCATAGGTGGATGGATTTACATCTGGGTTCTCGGTTCTGTTCCATTGGTCAATGTATCTGTCATACCAGTACCAGGCTATTTTGACTACTGTAGCTGTATAGTAGGTTCTGAGGTCAGGTAATGTGAGTCCTCCAACTTTATTCTTCTTCTTCAGTAGTGCTTCACTTATTCGGGGCTTCTTCCTTTTCCGTATAAAGTTAATGATTAGTTTTTCCATCTCTTTGAAGAATGTTGTTCGTATTTGGATCGGGATTGTGTTGTATTCATAAATTGTTTTGGGTAGAATTGACATTTTCCGAATGTTGAGTCTGCCTATCCATGAGCATGGTATGTTTTTCCATTTATGTAGATCCCTTTGGGTTTCATGCAGTAGTGTTTTATAGTTTTCTTTGTATAGGTCTTTTACATCTCTGGTCAGATTTCTTCCTAAGTGTTTTATCTTTTTAGGGGCTATTGAAAATGGTATTGTTTTCCTGATTTCCTTTTCATCGTTCTTCTTACTGGTGTATAGGAATCCAACTGATTTTTGAATGTTTAGCCTGTATCCTGCTACTCTGCTGAATCTTTCTATTAGTTCCAGTAGATTTCTCATGGAGTCTTTAGGTTTTTCTGTGTATAGTATCATATCATCTGTAAACAGGGACAGTTTAACTTCTTCATTACCAATTTGGATGCCCTTTATTTTTTTTTCTTGCCTTATTGCTCTAGCTAGAACTTCCAGCACAGTGTTAAATAGGAGTGGTGATAAAGGGCATCCTTGTCTTGTTCCTGTTTTCAAGGGGAATGTTTTCAGCCTCTCTCCATTAAGAATGATGTTGGCCATTGGTTTTGCATCGATGCTCTTTATTAAGTTGAGAAATTTCCTTTCTATACCTATTTTATTGAGGGTTTTTATCAGGAGTGGGTGTTGGACTTTGTCAAATGCCTTTTCTGCGTCAGTTGAAATGATCATGTGATTCTTTCCTTTCCTTTTATTTATGTGGTGGATTACGTTGATTGATTTTCTAATGCTGAACCATCCTTGCATACATGGTATGAATCCTACTTGGTTGTGGTGTATGATTTTTTTGATATGATGCCGAATTCTATTGGCTAGAATTTTGTTCAGAATTTTTGCATCAATATTCACAAGAGATATTGGTCTGTAATTTTCTTTTTTTGTGACGTCTTTGCCTGGTTTTGGTATCAGCGTTATGCTGCCTTCATAGAATGAATTTGGAAGTGTTGCTTCCTTTTCTCTGCTCTGAAATAGCTTGAGTAGTACTGGTGCAAGCTCTTCTGTTTTGTAGAATTCTCCAGTGAAGCCATCTGGGCCAGGGCTGTTTTTTGTTACCTTTTCAATCTCTTCCCTTTTTATGGGTCTGTTCAGATTTTCAACATCACTTTGTTTTAGTTTGGGTAGGTAGTGTGTTTCTAGAAATTTATCCATTTCCTCTAGGTTTTCAAATTTGTTCAAGTATAGTTTTTGATAATATTCTGTTATGATCCTTTTTATTTCAGTTGGGTCTGTTGTAATGTCACCCATTTCATTTCTTATTTGGGTTATTTGCATCCTCTCCTGTTTTTCTTTTGTCAGTCTGGCCAGTGGTTTGTCGATTTTGTTGATTCTTTCAAAGAACCAACTTTTGGTTTTGTTGATTCTTTCTTTCTGTTGTTTTTATGTTCTCTATTTCATTTATTTCTGCTCTGATCTTTATTATTTCCTTTCTTCCTGTGGCTGTGGGCTTTTTTTTGCTGTTTTCTTTCTGTTTCTTTGAGTTGTGTAGTTAATGTTTTGATTTTGTCCCTTTCTTCTTTTTTGATGTGTGCATCTATTGCTATAAATTGTCCTCTGAGGACTGCCTTTGCTGTGTCCCAAAGGTTTTGGTATGATTTGTTTTCATTCTCATTGTATTCTAGGAAGTTTTTGATTCCATCTCTGATTTCTTCTATTACCCACTGATGTGTAAGCAGGGTGTTATTCAGTTTCCATGTAATTGATTTTTTTTTCCCTTACTCTTTCTGTTGTTAATTTCTATCTTGATGGCATTGTGGTCAGAGAAGATACTTTGAATTATCTCAGTGTTTTGGATCTTGTTGAGGATTTCTCTGTGGCCTAACATGTGGTCTGTTCTGGAGAATGTTCCATGTGCATTGGAAAAGAATGTGTACTTTGCAGTTGTTTGATGAAGTGTTCTATATATGTCTGTGAGGTCAAGTTGGCTGATTGTGCCCTTTAGGCATTCTGTATCTTTGCTGAGTTTCTTTTTAGTTGTTCTGTCATTTACTGAGAGTGGTGTGTTGAAGTCTCCTACTATTATTGTGGAACTGTGAATTTCTCTTTTCAGTGTTGTTGGAGTTTCTTTTATGTATTTTGGAGTCTTGTCATTGGGTGCGTGGATGTTTATTATGGTTACGTTTTCATGATGGATCATCCCCTTAATCGTTATATAGTGTTCTTCTTTGTCTTTTATGGTGGATTTTGTTGTAAAGTCTATTTTATCTGAGATTAGTATTGCCACTCCTGCTCTTTTTTTGGTAGTTGTTAGCTTGATATATTTTTTTCCAACCTTTGGTCTTTAATAAATTCATGTCTTTGTTTCTAAGGTGTGTCTCTTGTAGACAGCATATTGATGGATCCTGTTTTTAATACATTCTGTGACTCTCCATCTCTTTATGGGTGCATTGAGTCCATTTACATTCAGTGTAATTATTGATAGATGTGAGTTTGTTGCTGTCATTTTGTAGGGCTTTTTTTTTGTGGTGCTGACGTTTTCTTTGTTCTCTTACTCTCCTGTGCTGAATTCCTTTTGTTTGTGGATTTTTTTTTCATTTCTTTTGTTTTTGCTGAGACTTTTTGTTTTTCCTCTTTATTTTTATGAGTATGTTAACTTTCTTTGTGGTAACTGTGAAATTTACGCTTATCTTTCTAAGTTTGAAGTAGTCTATTATTATTTGGTATCGCCTTGCCTTCCTCTCCATTAGAAGGTTCTGTACCTACACTCTTTATTCCCTCTTTTATTGTTCTGATGTTGTTGTCACTTATAGATTAACTGCTCTGATTCCCTGTTGTATTTCTTTTGGTTTTGGATAGTCCTTGAGAGTTCATTTAGCAGAATTTTGTTTTTATGAACTGTGTTGTGCCAGTTGATGTGGATGTCCCCGGAGTCCTTTGCTCTTTAGCCTAGCAACTTTGTCCTGTGAGGTGTTCGGTTATTGCAGCTCTCAATTTTTATAATTGTTTTGTAAATATTGTGACCTTCAAAATCTAACAGAACTTTGCGTTAACTAATAATAAACAACTCTTTATCATAAATAACCATAAACTTGCAATTTTGTTAAACAATAGACTATCATTTTATTGCCTCAGAGTGAGTTTGAAAGATGAATTAGTAGAAAGTGGGCCCTTTTGATGTTTTAGAGATGCCTGGATATAACTGAAAGTAGGTCATTGTTTGAATTGAACTGAGTGTACATCCGAATCTAGTGGCAGTTTTGTAGAACAAAACAGCTTGCATGGGACTGGAAGTACTAGAAAGATAAAAATTAAGTTTGTAGCAAGATGTTTCAGTGAAACTGAGTGATAGATCAGTAAAGAATTTGAGGTTGCTGGTTTTTATTTATAACACTCAATTGTTTCGAAGTGATTAGCTGTGAAGCAAAGTAATTTAAAACCTAGATAAACTAGGAGATTTCAGAGTCCTTTCCACTTAAACCTCTTTTCAAGAAGAAGGCAATTCTCCAGAGAGATTTAGTTCCTTGAGTATTGTATGAATTTTAGCCATTGCTGATGTGATTATATGATCACTGGTAATATGCGTTTCTTGCTATATTTTAGTTTCAGATTTGTGCAATTATTAAATGAATTTAAAAAATGAGATTGTCCTGTTTCTTGCTAAACTATCATATACATAAGCCGGTTAAATGTAACTTTATGCTTCTTTTCCATTTTTCCGCCTGTGATAGGACTTTTCTGTAATTATATGTCAGTGGTTCAGTGCCAGGGACTAGATTACCTTATTTATTACATTTAGCATTATATCTGGAGGATTATTGCTAATTCCTAGATTGGGTTCTTAAAGAAGATTTTTTGAACATTAGGGATTCTCCTTCCCTTAATTATACTAAAGGAATATGGTATGCATTGGATTTTCTTTTTAGATCCTTGCATTTACTGTATTTTTACGTGAATAACGTATGCCTTCTGTTTGTTTGCCAACTGTTCACTCCTCCTGGGAGCTATTTTCATAGGCACCACTATGCTAATTTTTTTTACATGTTGCTGTAAGCGTGGTATGCTAATTTTTTTTATAGCAGCTTAAAAAAAATTGACATACTGGCATTTATGAAAATACCTTATGTGGGGGAGGACACAGCTGGCAAAGAAACTTAGAAGGTGTATGTTATTTGTGTAAAAATATGGTAATTCTTGAAATCAAAATAATTTAAATTACAAAAAACAAAAGGTGCCTTTCACGTGATTCTGACTCACGTGACCCCATGTCTGTCAGAGTAGAACTGTGCTCCATTGAGTTTTCAATGGCTGATTTTTCAGAAGTAAATTACAAGGCTTTTCTATTGAGGTGCCTCTGGGTGGACTCAAACCTCCAGCCTTCAGTTAACAGCCTTGTGCTTTAGCCATTTGCACCAGCCAGGGACTCCAAGTTAATTTATAGAGAGTGGTAAATCATTTCTTCTGGTTTGTTCAGCAAAGTTTCTTGTTCTCCAGTTTCTGTTGGCTTACAGGTGTACTGTGCTGGGTCAGTTTTGTGCCTGCCACTCTTATAGTTCTGATTTGTGTAAAGCATTGGCATTTGATACAAAGAGCCAGTTGGAGTTCTTTGCTGGTATTGATACACAGATGAAGGAACACGCTGTTAGTTTTTTATCGGGCTTGTGAGGCTAGGACTGCCTCCAGTGCTATTCCCTCAGCGATGGAAGCAGGAGATCTGTCTGCATTGGAGAGAATGAGGCCAAACTAGTAAAGAGGAGCATGAGATAATGAGATGGATCTGGTGGCACTGAGCCTCTGAGGCTCTGTTGCCTCAAGTTCTTTCTTTGTTTCTGTGCACCACATTAGTATCCTGTGAGCCAGTAAATTCTGATTATGTTTAAGTTAGCTTGACTTGGGTTTCTTTCACTTAAAACTGAGAGTTCTGACTAATATCTACAATACCGTTTTTTACCATGACTTTCTAAGTATTTAAAGATAGTTTGGACTTCAGTCTTGGGGTAAACATTTCATGTATATAGTCTTGTTAAAGGTAAATTCAGCTCATATGTGAATTAACGTTATGAATCAGTGAAGTGAAAATAACTGAGATTGTCTGTTTTCCATTTATCAGTTGCCT
The DNA here is from genome assembly GCA_030035585.1 of Dugong dugon. NCBI lineage: Eukaryota > Metazoa > Chordata > Mammalia > Sirenia > Dugongidae > Dugong > Dugong dugon. Next base: position 23,019,785 of record CM057476.1, on the reverse strand, counting down.
TTGCTTACAGGCAAAAGTGTTTATGTTTATGATGAGTATAGAATGGATCAGTATTCTTTTTGAATCATTTATACCTAGATCGGTTAGAAGTTTCCTTTAAAGAGACTGTCACATAGTAAGTAGAAGAGTCAGATTATAATCATTAGGCGTATATAACTTCTTTATTGTATTCTCACGAAGTAGCTGTGGTAACCATATAAAGAGGGCAGAAAGAGTAGGAGGAGAAAAACTGAGTAAAAAGTAGGACAGACAAGAGGAAATGAAGAGGTATGAATGTTGAGTAATTGCTTTAGGTTCCGTGGATTGCCTACTTCTGGGTTAGATGCTAGATTCTTGTGAAATGAATTGATGATAGAGATGAAGAAACATCTTAATTTGTTTTCTTTAGGCTGGGGTTAAGGTTGATGTGGTTAATAAGGTATTAAGAGCAGTTATCTTGTCTTGGTTTTTAATAAGCTATTGACATTACGATGTTTTTCAAAATCTGGTTCTTTTATTACGGGACACTAATTGCTTGGGTGTAACATTAGTTGAGAATGAAAGGTGAGTACTCAGAACTCTCTCAGAATTGTTGTTTTGGAAATCTTTGATGGATGAGGTTAATGTGTAGGAGCTGCAGTGAACATGAATAACTTTTATATATTCCAGTCCCAAAATAAACTTGACCATTGGCAGGAGTGTGGTAAGACAAGTATCTGAGATGTCTATGCTACACTTTCCAGTTTTTAGCCTAATCTGTTTTAGCTGGCTTGCCCTATGTTAGTTGAAACTTCCTCTAATGCTTCACTGTGGGTTAAATGCAGTTCATGGAGCTCCATCCAAAGGGTCTTATTTATACAGATCCTAATGACCATCCCCAAAGTGTATATTCTGAATTTACAGTAAAATTATCTTTATTCCAAAACATGGTTTCACCAGTTAATAATGGCATGAATTTGAGCAAGTCATTAACTTTTCAGAACCCTCTTATAACTAAAAATTAGGGAAAAATACTGTCTTACCCACAGCAAATGTGTATGCCTTTGAGTTTTTTGCTGCAAATGGAAAAAAAAATATCAGTTTTATTTAGATATAATTTACATAAAATTTATCCATTTTAACTATATGGTTTGAATTTTTTATAAATGTATAAAGTTATATAACCATTCTCATTCCCATCATTACAGAAAGTTCCCTGATACTCCTTTGTACTCACTCCATATTGATGAATAAAGCTCTTACGAACGTTTGCATACTGGCCTTTGTGTGAACATGTGTTTTCATTTCTCTTGATTAAATACCTAGGAATGAATTGCAGGGTTGAATGGTAAATATCTGTTATAACTTTATAAGAAACTGCCAAACTCTTTTTGGAAGTGGCTATACCATTTTGCATTCCCACCAGCAATGTATGAGAATTCCAGTGCTCCACATCCTTGGCAACACTTGGTATTGTCAGTCCTTATAAACTTTTAGCCATTCTAATGGGTCTGTAGTGATATTTCATCATGGTTTTAATTTGTAATTTCCACGTGACTGATGATGATCATCTTTTCATTAAATGTTTTACTCATTGAGTGGATTTGGCACTCCTGTTGAAAATCAATTGGCCATAAATGTATGAGTTTATTTCTGAGCTCTCAATGCTATTCCATTGGTCTATATGCCTGTCTGAATTCAGGGCATAGTTCCAGGGGGAGGCTTTCTGTCTGTCAGCTCTAGAGGAAGATCCTTGTCATCAGTCTTCCCCGGTCGAGGAGCTTCTCAGCGCAGGGACCCTGGGCCCAAGGGATGCACTGTTCTCCTGGCTCTTGTTTCTTGGTGGTAAGTGGTCCCCATGTCTTTCTGATTGCTTCTCTGTTTTATTTCTTAAAAGAGATTGGCTCAAGACACAGTCTGATCTTTAGATTGAGTCCTCCTTCATTAACATAACTTCCGCTAATCCCATCTCATCAACATCATAGAGATAGGATTTATAACACATAGGAAAATCACATTGGATGACAGAATGGTAGACAGTCACACAATACTGGGAATCATGGCCTAGCCAAATTGATATACATATTTTTCAGGGACATAGTTCAATCCATTACAGTGCAGATCCACACTGGTACCACACTGTTTTGATTACTGTCATTTTACAGTCTGTTTTGAAATCCAAAAGTGTGAGAATCCTCCTACTTTGTTCTTCTTTTTCAACATTGTTTTAGCTATTTGGGGCCTCTTGCAGTTCTGTATGAATTTGAGGATCAGCTTTTCCATTTCTGCAAAGAAGGCTATTGGAATTTCAATAGGGATGGTGCTGAATCTGTAGATCATTTTGGGTAATACATCTTAACACTATTAAGTCTTCCAATCCATGAACATGGAATATCTTTCCATTTATTTAGGTTTTCTTTAATTTCTTTCAGCAGTGTTTTATAGTTTTAATTATACAAGTCCTTCATCTTCCTAGTTAAATTTATTCCTAGGTATTTTATTCTTTTGGACACTATTGTAAATGGGATTGTTTTCTTGATTTCCTTTTCAGATTTTTCACTGATGGTGTATAGAATTACAGCTGATTTTTGTATGTAGATCTCGTACCCTGCTGCTTTGCTGAATTCTTTTATTAGCTCTACTAGCTTTCTTGTGTGTTGTTTGGGATTTTTTTAATATATAGAATTATGTCATCTGTGAATAGAGATAGTTTTACTTTTTCCTTTCATATTTGGATACCTTTTATTTGTTTTTCTTTTCCTGATTGCTCTGGCTAGAATTTCCAGTACAGTGTTGAATAGCAGTGGTGGAAGCAGGCATCCTTGTCTTTTTCTGATGTTAAGAGGAAAGCTTCCAGTCTTTAACTTTTGAGTATGATATTCACTGTGGGTTTTTCATAAATGCCCTTTATCATGTTGAGGAATTTCCCTTCTATTCTTTGTTTGCTGAGTGTTTTTTTTTTTATTTTATCATGAAAGGGTATTGAATTTTGTCAAGTGCCTTGTCTGCAACGATTGAGATGATTATGTGGTTCTTTTCCTTTGTTCAGTCAGTGTGTTGTATTACATTGATTGATTTTCTCATGTTGAACCACCCTTGCATTCCTGGGATTAATCTCACTTGATCATGCTGTATAATTATTTTAATGTGCTGTTGAATTCAGTTTAGTAGCATTCTGTTGAGGATTTTTGCATCTATATTCATAGTGGCTATTGATCTGTAGTTTCTTTTTTTGTGGTGTCTATATCTGGCTTTGGTATGAGGGTAACACTGGCCGCATAGAATGAGTTAGGAGGTATTCCTTCCTTTCTATTTTATGGAAGAGTTGAGCAGGATTGGTGTTAATTTTTCTTTAAATGTTTGGTAGACTTTACCAGTGAGACCATCTGGACTTCTTTATTGGGAAGTTTTTGGTTACTGATTCAATCTCTTCAATTGTTACGGGTCTGTTGGGATTTCCTATTTCCTATTTCTCCTTGAGCCATTTTATGTAGTTTATGTGGTTCTGTCCCTGCGTGTCGAAAGTGATTTGCTCTTGACTGCTAACTTAAAGGTTGGCAGTTCGAGTCCACCCAGTGGTACTTTGGAAGAAAAGCCTGGTGATCTGCTTCCATAAAGATTACAGCTGAGAAAACTCTATAGAGCAGTTCTACTCTGTAACACATTGGGTCATCTTGAGTTGAAATTGACTCGATGGCAGCAGGTTTGGTTTTTGTTTTTTATGTGTTTCTAGGAATTTGTTCATTTTATCTAGGTTATGTAATTTGTTCATGTGCAGTTGTTTGTACTTGAGCTAAGAGATGCAGTCCTCATGATTATCACTTTATGTCCCACAGTTCAGTCCAATCCCTGTCTGAAGAGGTGGCCTTGGAAATTGTTTTAGTTCTGGGCTGATAGAGAATCCAGGGGCCATGCCTTCCAGGGTACCTCCAGTCTCAGTCAGACCATTAAGTCTGGTCTTACTAGAATTTGAGTTCTGCACCCCACCTTTCTCCTGCTCCATTGGACTGTCTGTTGTGTTCCCTGTCAGGGTGGTCATTGGTGGTAGCCAGGCACCGTCTAGTTCTTCTGGTCTCAAGCTGATGAAGTTTCTGGTTTACGTGGCCCTTTCTGTCTCTTGGGCTACTACTTTCCTTGTGTCTTTGGTGTTCTTCATTCTCCTTTACTTTAGGTGGTTGGGACCAATTGATGCATCTTAGCTGGCTGCTTGCAAGCTCTTAAGACCCCAGACGCCACTCACCGAAGTGGGATGCAGAACATTTTCTTAATAAGCTTTGTTATGCCACTTGACCTAGATGTCCCCTGAAAGCATGGTCCCCAGATCCCTACCCCTGCTACTCTGTCCGTCAAAGTGTTTGACTGTATTCAGGAAACTTCTTAGGTTTGGTTTAGTCCAGTTGTGCTGACTTCCCCTGTAGTGTGTGCTGTCCTTCCCTTCACCTAAGATAATACTTGTCTACTATCTAGTTAGTGAAAAACCATCACCCTCCCTCCCCACCCTTGTAACCATCAAAGAATGTTGTCTTCTGTGTTTAAACATTTTTTTTGAGTTCTTATAATAGTAGTTTCATACAATATTTGTCCTTCTGTGACTTACTAAATTCACTCAGAATAATGCTCTCCAGACTCCTCCATGTTATGTTTCACGGATTCATCATTGTTCTTTATCGTTGCCTAGTATTCCACTGTGTGGATATACCATAATTTGTTTATCCATTCGTCTGTTGATGGGCACCTAGGTTGTTTCCATCTTTTTGCTATTGTGAACAGTGCTGCAGTGAACATGGGTGTGCATGTATCTATTCGTGTGACGGCTCTTATTTCTCTAGGACATATTTCCAGGAGTGGGATAGCTGGATCATATGGTACTTCTATTTCTAGCTTCTAAGGAGGCGCCAAATTGATTTCCAAAGTGGTTGTACCATTTTACATTCCCACCAACAGTGTATAAGTGTTCCAGTCTCTCCACAATCTCTCCAGCATTGATTATTTTGTCTTTTTTGGATTAATGCTAGCCTCGTTGGGGTGAGATGATATCTCATTGTAGTTTTGATCTGAATTTCTCTAATGGCTAATGATTGTGAGCATTTCTTCATGTGTCTGTTAGCCGCCTGAATATCTTCTCTGGTGAAGTGCCTGTTCATATCCTTTGCCCATTTTTTAATTGGGTTATTTGTCTTTTTGTTGTTGAGGTTTTGCAGTATCTTGTAGATTTTAGAGATTAGATGCTGATCGGATTTGGTGTAGCCAAAATTTTTTTCCCAGTCTGTAGATTGTCTTTTTACTCCTTTGGTTAAGTCTTTTGATGAGTGTAAGTGTTTGATTTTTAGAAGCTCCCAGTTATCTACTCTCTCTTCTAGTGTTTGTGCATTGTCACTTATGGTTCGTATTGTGTTTTTGCCATGGATTAGGGCTCCTAGCATCCTTATTTTTTCTTCCATGATCTTTATTGTTTTTGATTTTATATTTAAGTCTTTGATCCATTTTGAGTTTGTGTGCATGGTGTGAGGTATGGGTCTTGTTTCAGTTTTTTACAGATGGAGATCCAGTTATGCCAGCAACATTTGTTAAAGAGACTGTCTTTTCCCCAACTGAATGGACTTTGAGACTTTGTCAAATATCAGCTTCTCATAGGTGGATGAATGTATGTCTGGATTCTCAATTCTGTTCCATTGGTCTATGTATCTGTTGTACCAGTACCAGGCTGTTTTGACTATGGTGGCAGTATAATAGATTCTAAAGTTAGGTAGGGTGAGGCCTCTCACTTTGTTCTTCTTCTTGAGTAATGCTTTTCTTATTTGGGGCCTCTTCCCTTTCCATATGAAGTTAGTGATTTGTTTCTCCATCTCCTTAAAAAAATGCCATTGGAATTTGGATCAGGATTGCATTGTATCTGTAGATTGCTTTCGGTAAAATTGACAGTTTCACAATGTTGAGTCTTCCTATCCATGAGCAAGGTGTTTTTTTCCACTTATGCAGGTCTCTTTTGGTTTCTTGCAATAGTGTTTTGTAGTTTTCATTGTGTAGATCTTTTACGTCTCTGGTTGTATTTATTCCTAAGTATTTTATCTTCTTGGGGGCTGTTGGAAATGGTATTGATTTGATGATTTCCTTTTTGAAGTTCTCTTTGTTGGTGTAAAGGAATCCAACTGATTTTTGTATGTTTGTCTTGTATCCTGAAACTTTCCTGAAATCTTCTATTAGTTCCAGTAGTTTTCTTGTGGATTCTTTGGGGTTTTCTGTGTACAAGATCACATCATCTTCAAATAGAGATACTTTGACTTCTTCCCTACCAATTTGGATGCCCTTTGTTTCTTCTTCTAGCCTAATTGCTCTGGGTAGGACCTCCAGCAGAATGTTGAGTAAGAGTGGTGATAAAGTGGTTCGTTTACTCAAGGGGAATGCTTTCAAAGTCTGTCCATTTAGGATGATGTTGACTGTTGGCTTTGTATAAATGCCCTTAATTATATTGAGGAATTTCCCTTCTATTTCTATTTTGTTGAGAGTTTTTATCACGAATGGGTGTTGGACTTTATCAAATGCCTTTCCTGCATCGATTGATAAGATCACGTGGTTCTTGTCTTTTGTTTTATTTATGTGATGGATTACATTGATAGTTTTTCTAATGTTTAACCATCCCTGCATACCTGGTATAAATCGCACTTGATCATGGTGAATTATTTTTTTGATATGTTGCTGAATTCTGTTGGCTAGAATTTTGTTGAGGATTTTTGTGTCAATGTTCATGAGGGATATTGGTCTGTAATTTTCTTTTTTTGTGGTGTCTTTACCTGGTTTTGGTATCAGGGTTATGCTGGCTTCGTAGAGTGAGTTTGGGAGTATTCCTTCCTTTCCTATGCTCGGAAATACCTTTAGTAGTAGTAATGTTAACTCTTCTCTGAAAGTTTGGCAGAATTCTCCAGTGAAGCCATCTGGGCCAGGGCTTTTTTTTTTGTTGGGAGTTTTTAAATTATCTTTTCAATCTCTTCTTTTGTTATGGGTTTATTTAGTTGTTGTACCTCTGTTTGTGTTAGTTTAGGTAGGTAGTATGTTTCTAGAAATTTGTCCGTTTCCTCTAGGTTTTCAAATTGGTTAGAGTACAGTTTTTCATAGTATTCTGATATGATTCACTTAATTTTAGCTGGGTCTGTTGTGATACCGCCCATTCATATCTTATACGGATTATCTGCTTCCTCTCCTGTTTTTCTTTTGTCAGATTGACCAGTGGTTTATTACTTTTGTTGATCTTTTCCTAATTTCTTGAAGAGTTCTGTATATTAATCTTTTGTATTTTGCCTCCAATAATTCCAAGAAATTTTCCTCCTCTGGAAAATTTCTAGATTCTGTATTTTGGGAGCTTGCTGAAGCCATCATGGATTGCCTCTTTATGTGATTTGATATTGATTGTTGTCTCTAAACCATCAGTAAGTTATTATATTTATTTTATGTTTGCTTAGTGTTGCCTAGGTCCTTGTTTTGTTTTGATATGCCCAGATAGGCTGCTCATATGAGCTAGTTTGATTATTGGCATCTTTGAAGCTCTAATGTCCTGTCACCAGGTGGTTAGATCTGTTACTAGGTGTGTGAGCTCAGGAGTCTGCTCACTCCTCCTGTATTGATTCAGCTCAGGTGCCCAGGTAGATAGCCACTAAGTGTGTGGTGCAGGCTCTCACTTACAGTCCTAGACAGGCATGGGTGATTGGTTTAGGCAGAGGCATCTGGCTGCAGCAGGGGGCATACTCTGAGCAAGGCAGGAGGCTGATGGCTGCCCCTGAGTGTCCAGGAGGAAGGCGTGTCCCTGTTCCCTAGAGCATGTAGATGGGTGGGTTTTGCAGCCGGACGATGAGCGCCCAGTGCTGTTTGCTGTAAGGACTGGGGGGCACCTCTTATTCTTGGGCTCCTATCGCAGGTGGCTAGGTGAAGCGGGTGGAGCCAGCAGTCCTCAGGCCCCTGATGTGGGTAGGTGAAGACCCTGCTTAATGGGCAGTGTGGTGTTAAATGTCACGAACCTGCCACTTCACAGTTGAAACAGTTGAAGTTAAACTTCAGGTATATACCCTGTTGTCCTGCAGTAATGAGGGCCTACGCTGTTGAAATGGGTCCACACAAATTTCTGCAGAGGGACTGGTACTCAAAGTCCATGGATCTCTTATGCCTGTGCCTAGGCAAAGAAGCTGTGCCTACCCTGGGTTCCTGGCTTAGGGGAGCCTGCAGTTTATTTTCCCCCCTCGTTTGTTAATTTGTTTACTCTGCATTGCCAGGAAAATGGCTCAGGGCGTGTGATGGATCCTTCTTCTGGCCCAGGGGACTTGGCGGTTGCTGAAGCCGATTCGTGACCCCTGGCAGAGCAGGGAGCGGGGAGGTAAATGGGAGAGAGGTTTTTCCCTAAAGGGAGTGTTTTTGATCTGCGCGGTAGGCCGTATGCAAGTACTTCGAGGGCTGCTTCTCACTGGTTCTGGGTGGCTGAGTAGACTCTCTGGCGCCGGGGCTCTCCCGTTGTGGAAAACTCGCCCCCTGAGCACTGCTGCTTGCCTGCGTCATGCTCACCCATAAGGTACTCAGGCCTGAGGGGCTCAGGTTCTCGCCGGGTCAGATCTGGCAACTCCTTGCTACTTCCAAGCCTCCCTACCCCTGCCACTCAGTCTGGTTCCTCAGCTTTGCCTTAGATGTTCAGGGCTGCTAGACTGTCATATATAATTGATTCACTTGTTTTTTCGGGTTTTTGTTGTAAGAGGGTCCACCGGAAGCGTCTGACTACTCTGCCATCTTGGCCCCTTCTCCTAACCTTTGATTTTAGTGCTTTTCTATTATCTATTTTGTTTATTTCTGCCTTAATCTTTATTATTTCTTTCCTTTGGTGGTTTTGGGCTTAGTTTGCTCTTTTTTTTTCACGTTTCTCAAGGTGTGAATTTAGGTTATTGATTTATTTCTTTGGTGTAAGCATTTATATCCGTACATTTCCCTCTCAGCATTGCCTTTCCTATACCCTTGATTATTTTTTAAATAGGAAAATAGATTTTATATTTATCTATATATTTCAAGGCTTTTTTGTTTGTTTGTTTTTGTTTTAACGCTTTGTTAGGATAGGCCTAGAGAGGAGTCTTTCCCTGGAGGGCTAGTTTAGCCCTAGTTGTAAGGTCTGTACTGAATGCCCTGAGTGTTCAATAAGGTTTCTTGACTTTGGCTGGTTAGTACCAGAATACTAGTGTAAACTCTGGTAGTTGTTATGTTTATAGTTCCCAAGTTCCCAATAGTTGTTCTTTGCCCATCCTAATGGATTTTCATCCAGTGTATGTGCGACTAAATATTTAGCAAAGATTCAAGGGTGCCCTACAAATTAGAGCTGCCTTAGCCTTCGGAAACTCACGTTTGAATATCTACTCGGCTTGAATTCCTCCTTCCTGGCTTGCTGTCCAGAAAGTTCCTCTAGGCAGAAAAGCTTGGGCAGGTATTTTGTTTCCCTTTTCTCAGGGATCAGAATTCTATGCTGTCTTATTGTGCAGTACCTAAAAACAGTTATTTCATATATTTTGTTCAATTTCCTATGTTTTTCTACAGTGGGAGAGCTGGTCCAGTACCAGCTACTCCAGTATGGCCAGACTTATCATTTGTAAGTATAAGATTCTGCCACGATAAAACCAATACAGCCTATGAATAAGTTAATATATTGCATTTTGCAGTTAGACTTTTACATCAGCTGTCTTGGCTTAGCCAATAATGATTTTTTAATAACTGTTCAATACAGGATTTTATGTAAATTAAGAAATATTTAGCCTTCATAGTAGGATGGTAAACAGTACCCTGGATCTACTACTTTACTCCCTAATGTCTAACAGTTGATCAGTGGAACATTTTCACTGCCCATTGTTAGCAACAGTGACATTAAGCTGTAATGTCACTAATTAATTATGGATTATTTTGTTATTATTTTATAATATTCCAACATTCTTAGTAAAAGATTTTGTATTAGCTTCCACCAACCGGCATGCAAGTAATTGAGTTTATAAGAGGACTTGCATCTTTGTTTTTAACTGTGCACAATCTGAAAGTCAGTTTTTAAAATAATTTATTTTTTTAAAACTTTTATTGTACTTCAGGTGAAGGCTTACAGAACAAATAGTTTCTCATGAAACAGTAGTACACATGTTGTTTTATGACACTGGTTAACAACCCCACAACATATTAACCTACTTCTCAATCTTTTTTTTTTTTTGGTGAAAATACATATAGCCAAAGATACACCGTTTCAAAAATTTCTACATACACAGTTCAGTGACATTGACTACACTCTTCCAATTGTGCTGTTATTCTCACTTAAGATGAAGGCTTACAGAACAAAATAGTTTCTCATTTAACAGTTACTACAAATGTTGCCCTATGACAGTGGTTAACAGTCTCACAACACATCAACAATATCCTTACTCAACCTTGGGTTCCCTATCACCAGCTTCCTTGTTCCCTTCTGCCTTCTGCCCTTGTCACTGGACTCCTGTACCTCGTTAGTCTCATTTGGTTTTATGGGGCTGTCCACTCCCAAGCTGAACAATGAACCTCGGAGGTAACTTCACCACTGAGCTAAAAGGGTGTCTGGGGGCCATACTCTTGAGGTTTCTCCAGTCTCCTTTAGGCCAGTAAATCTGGTCTTTAGTTTTGTGAGTTAGTTATGCTCTACATCCTTCTCCAGCTCTGTCCAGAACCCTCTGTTGTGATCCTGGTGAGAGCAGTCATTGGTGGTAGCTGGGCACCATCTAGCTGTACTGGACTCAGTCCGGTGGAGGCCTTGGTAGCTGTGGAGAATTAGTCCTTTGGACTAGTCTTTTCCTTGTATCCTGTTCTCTTCATTCTCCCTTGCTCCTGAAGGGATGAGACCAGTGGAGTATCTTAGATGGCTGCACACAGGCTTTTAAGACCCCAGACACTACTCACCAAGGTCGAATGTAGAGCATTGTCTTTATAAGCTGCGTCATGCCAATTGAGCAAGATGTTCCCCGAGACCATGGTCCCCAGAGCCCTCCGCCCAGCAATTCAGTCCCTCAGGGAGTTTGGATGTGTCTATGGGGCTTCCATGACCTTTCCTTGTACAGGTTGTGCTAGTTTCTCCTGTATTGTGTACTGTCTCGCCCTTCACCCAAGATACCACTTATCTATTGCCTATTTAGTATTTCCCCCCCACCCCTCCCATCCCTTGTAACCAACAAAGATTGTTACATTTTTGTGTGAACTTTTTCATGGGTTTTTACAATAGAGGTCTCATACAGTATTTGTCCTTTTTTGATTGACATATTTCACTCTGCATAATGTTCTCCAGTTTCATCCATGTTATGAGATGGTTCACAGATTCATTGTTCTTCTTTCTCGTTGCATAGTACTCCATTGTGTGTATGTACCATAGTTTGTTTATCGATTCGTTGATGGGCTTCTAGGTTGTTTCCATCGTTTTGCTATTGTGAACAATGCTGCCATGAACATAGGTGTGCATATGTCTATTCGAGGGATGACTCTGATTTCTCTAGGATATATTCCTAGGAGTGGGATTGCTGGATCGAATGGTATGTCTTTTTCTAGCTTTCTGAGGAAGCGCCATATCATATTCCAAAATGGTTGTATCATTTTGCATTCCCACCAGCAGTGCATAAGAGTTCCCATCTCCCCGCAGCCCCTCCAACATCTGTTATTTCCAGTGTTTTTGATTCGTGCCAGTAATGGCGGGGTGAGATGCTATCTCATTGTGGTTTTAATTTGCATTTCTCTAATGGCTAGTGATCGCGAGCATTTCCTCATGTGTCTGTTGGCCATTTGAATGTCTTCTTTGGTGAAGTGTCTGTTCATTTCCTTTGCCCATTTTTTGATAGGATTATTTGTCTTTTTGTTGTAGAGGTGTTGGATTTTCTTGTAGGTTATAGACATTAGACCTTTGTCTGACTTGTACTGTCCAAAAATTTTTTCCCAGTCTGTAGGTTCCCTTTTTACTCTTTTGGTGAAGTCTTTTGAAGAGCATAGGGGTTAGATTTTTAGAAGATCCCAGTTATCTAGCTTATCTGTTGGGGTTTGTGCATTGATGGTTATGATTTGTATCCTGTTAATGCCATGTATTAAGGACTGAAGTATTGGTCCTATTTTTTCTTCCATGAATGTTATAGTTTTAGGCTTTATATTCAGGTCTTTGATCCATTTTGAAGTAGTTTTTGTATACGGTGTGAGGTATGGGTCCTGTTTCATTTTTTTGCAAATGGATATCCAGTTTTGCCAGCACCATTTGTTAAAAAGACTGTCTTTTTTTCCCCATTTGATGGACTTTGGCCCCTTGTCGAAGATCAGGTGACCATAGGTGGATGGATTTATATCTGGGTTCTCAATTCTGTTCCATTGGTCAATGTATCTGTCGTTGTACCTGTACCAGGCTGTTTTGACAACTGTAGCTGTATAGTAGGTTCTGAAGTCAGGTGGTGTGAGTCCTCCAACTTTATTTTTCTTTTTCAGTAGTGCTTTACTTATTTGGGGCTTCTTCTCTTTCCATATAAAATTAATGATTAGTTTTTCCATCTCTTTGAAGAATGTTGTTGGTATTTGGATGGGGATTGCATCGTATTTGTAAATTGCTTTGGGTAGAATTGACATTTTCAGAATGTTGAGTCTGCCTATCCATGAGCATGGTATGTTTTTCCATTTATGTAGATCCCTTTGGGTTTCATGCAGTAGTGTTTTATAGTTTTCTTTGTATAGGTCTTTTACATCTCTGGTCAGATTTCTTCCTAAGTGTTTTATCTTTTTAGGGGCTATTGAAAATGGTATTGTTTTCCTGATTTCCTTTTCATCGTTCTCCTTACTGGTGTATAGGAATCCAACTGATTTTTGAATGTTTAGCCTGTATCCTGCTACTCTGCTGAATCTTTCTATTAGTTCCAGTAGATTTCTTATGGAGTCTTTAGATTTTTCTATGTATAGTATCATATCATCTGTAAACAGGGACAGTTTAACTTCTTCATTACCAATTTGGATGCCCTTTATTTTTTTTTTCTTGCCTTATTGCTCTAGCTAGAACTTCCAGCACAGTGTTAAATAGGAGCGGTGATAAAGGGCATCCTTGTCTTGTTCCTGTTTTCAAGGGGAATGTTTTCAGCCTCTCTCCATTAAGAGTGATGTTGGCCATTGGTTTTGCATCGATGCTCTTTATTATGTTGAGTTCCCTTCTATACCTATTTTATTGAGGGTTTTTATCCGGAGTGGGTGTTGGACTTTGGCGAATGCCTTTTCTGCGTCAATTGAAATGATCATGTGATTCTTTCCTTTCCTTTTATTTATGTGATGGATTACGTTGATTGATTTTCTAATGTTGAACCATCCATGCATACCTGGTATGAATCCTACTTGGTCGTGGTGTATGATTTTTTTGATATGATGCTGAATTCTATTGGCTAGAATTTTGTTCAGAATTTTTGCATCTATATTCATGAGAGATATTGGTCTGTAATTTTCTTTATTTGTGATGTCTTTGCCTGGTTTTGGTATCAGCATTATGCTGTCTTCATAGAATGAATTTGAAAGTGTTGCTTCCTTGTCTATGCTCTGAAATAGCTTGAGTAGTACTGGTACAAGCTCTTCTGTAAATGTTTTGTAGTATTCTCCAGTGAAGCCATCTGGGCCAGGGCTTTTTTTGGTTGGGAGTTTTTTTTATTACCTTTTCAATCGCTTCTCTTGTTATGGGTCTGTTCAGATTTTCAGCATCACTTTGTTGTAGTTTGAGTAGGCCGTGTGTTTCCAGAAATTCATCCATTTCTTCTAGGTTTTCAAATTTGTTGGAGTATAGTTTTTCATAATATTCTGTTACAGTCTTTTTTATTTCAGTTGGGTCTGTAATGTCCCCTATTTCATTTCTTGTTTGGGTTATTTGTGTCCTCTCCTGTTTTTCTTTTGTCAGTCTGGCCAGTGGTTTGTCGATTTTGTTGATTCTTTCAAAGAACCAACTTTTGGTTTTGTTGATTATTTCAATTGTTTTTCTGTTCTCTATTTCATTTATTTCTGCTCTGATCTTTAGTATTTCCTTTCTTCTGGTGGTTGTGGGCTTTTTTTGCTGTTCTCTTTCTATTTGTTTGAGTTGTGTAGTTAATGTTTTGATTTTGTCCCTTTCTTCTTTTTTGATGTGTGCATCTATTGCTATAAATTGTCCTCTGAGGACTTCCTTTGCTGTGTCCCAAAGATTTTGGTATGATGTCTTTTCATTCTCATTGGATTCTAGGAATTTTTTGATTCCATCTCTGATTTCTTCTATTACCCACTGATGTGTAAGCAGGGCATTATTCAGTTTCCACGTAGTTGATTTTTTTTCCTTGCTCTTTGTATTGTTAATTTCTACCTTGATGGCATTGTGGTCAGAGAAGATACTTTGAATTATCTCAGCGTTTTGGATCTTGTTGAGGATTGCTCTGTGGCCTAAGATGTGGTCTTTTCTGGAGAACGTTCCATGTGCATTGGAAAAGAATGTGTACCTTGCACTGGTTGGATGGAGTGTTCTATATATGTCTATGACGTCAAGTTGGCTGATTGTGCCCTTTAGGTCTTCTGTATCTTTGCTGAGTTTCTTCTTAGTTGTTCTGTCCTTTACTGAGAGTGGTGTGTTGAAGTCTCCTACTGTTATTGTGGAACTGTCAATTTCTCTTCTCAGTGTTGTTGGAGTCTGTTTTATGTATTTTGGAGCCCTGTCATTGGGTGCATAGACGTTTATTATGGTTATGTCTTCATGATGGATCGTCCCCTTAATTATTATATAGTGTCCTTCTTTGTCTTTTATGGTAGATTTTGTTTTAAAGTGTATTTTATCTGAGATTAGAATTGCCACTCCTGCTCTTTTTTGGTAGTTGTTAGCTTGATATATTTTTTTCCTACATTTGACTTTTAATAAATTCATGTCTTTGTTTCTAAGGTGTATCTCTTGTAGACAGTATATTGATGGATCCTGTTTTTTATCCATTCCGTGACTCTCCATCTCTTTATGGGTGCATTGAGTTCGTTTACATTCAGTGTAATTATTTATAGATGTGAGTTTGTTGCTGTCATTTTGTAGTGCTTTTTTTAGAGGTGCTGATGTTTTCTTTGTTCTTCTTACTCTCTTGTGATGAGTCACTTTTGTTTGTGGATTTTTTTTTCATTTCTTTTGTTTTTGTAGGTTTTGTTTTTGCCGAGACTTCATGTTTTTCGTCTTTATTTTTATGAGTTGGTTTGTTAACTTTCTTTGTGGTTACCATGAATTTCACCCTTATCTTTGTAAGTTTGAAGCAGTCTACCATTACTTGGTATTGCCTTGCCTTCCTCTCCATTAGAAGGTTTTATGCCTATGCCGTTTATTCCCTGTTTCATTATTTTGATGTTGTTGTCTCCATCGATTGACTGCTCTGATTCCCTGTTGTGTTTCTTTTGGTTTTGGATAGTCCTCGATATTTCATTTCATAGATTGGTATCTGGCTCGTACGGTCCTGCGTCCTAGGTTCTGCCTGTGGGCTGAAGCTGTTTGTCCTCAGATTGAAGAACTCCCTTTAATAATTCTTGTAAGTTTGGTTTGACTTTTACATATTCGCTTAGTTTCTGCTTATCTGGAAATGATCTAATTTCACCATCAAATTTGAACAAGAGTTTTGCAGGATATATTATTCTTGGCTGACAATTTTTTTTTTTTGAAGATTTTATATCTGTCATCCCATTGCCTTCTTGCCTGCATGGTTTCTGCCGAATAATCTGAGCTTAGTCTTATTGTTTCTCCTTTGTATGTGACTTCTTGTTTTTCACGAGCTGCTCTCAGGATTCTTTGTTTGTCTTTGATTTTAGCAAGTGTGAATAGGGTATGCCTTGGTGATTTTCTTTTGAGGTCTCTTCTATATGGGGTTCGTTGAGCTTCTTGGATGGCCAGCTTTTCATCTTTCATGACATTGGGGAAGTTTTCTGTCAGCAGTTCCTCAGTGATCCTCTCTGTGTTTTCTGTTTTCTCCCCCTGTTCTGGAATGCCAATCACTCGTAAATTTTTGCTTTTAATTGTGTCCCACATAACTCTCAGGGTCTCTTCATTTTTCTTTGTTCTTTTTTCTGAGTTTTCCTGAAACAGTTGTATCCAAGTGTTTGTCTTCAGTTCCACTGATCCTGTCTTCCACGGTTTTAAATCTGCTTGTCAGCCCTTCTGTGACATCATCCATTTCTGAAATCTTGTTGTTTATCTTTGGATTTCTAATTGTTGTTTTTGTATAATTTCTAGTTGTGTATTTATTTTGGCATTTTTTTCCTGCATCATCTTCCTGAATTCTTCCAATTTTTTGTCTGTATTTTCTATGAATTTGTCTATGTTTTCCTCATGTTTGTCAGCTTTTTGCCTCAGTTCTTGGAAAATTCCGAGTATTAGAGATCTGAATTCCCTATCAGGTAGTTCTAGTGCATTTTCTTCCACAGGAGAGTCATGTGGTGTTTTGATTTGGATGCCTACTGGAACCATCCTGTCCAGTTTTTGTAAATGTTTTGATATTGTTTGCTGTTTTCAGGGCATTCAGTAGTTATTTTTCTCATTTATTGATTGTAAATTTGTTTGTTTTAGTCCCGTTTAAAAAAAAAAAATTGACTATGTCTGGGTAGGCAGACTGCGTGCTCTTTGTTGTTTGCTCTTCTGTGCGCTCAATACTTTTCGCCTCCTTCTCCAACTGGCAGGTTCAGTCACTCAGATATGGTACAGCAGGGTAGGTCTAGCTGAAGAGGAGCCCTGGGACGGGTTGTTTGTGGCACTCACTGCAGCCACCAGGGCGGGCCAGTAATCAGTACTGGGCAGGTTCCAGTAGGCCGTACCTGCACTGCTTGGTCGTGTGATGTCAAGCACACGGTGCAGTAGGCAGGATGCCACAGGGAGATGGTTATGTGTTGATCTAACCGGCTGTTTTGTCTCCCGCTGGATGCTCCGTGAGGCTGCTTTCTCGTACCTCCGTTTGCCGGTATCCGATAGGAGTCCAAGATGGTGGATCCGCGCTGCATTAGCTGGTAGGGGACCTCTGCATGAGTCTCTCCTTGCTCTCCGTTCTCTGTCAGTATTCTCACTCCATTTGGTGCTTGGCTGAGTTTTTTATCTGTTCATTTGATGTTTTTGGGTTTCAGGATTGTATTCTCTGTTTGGCTTAGTTTTTCAGATCTTTGCTGTGGAGGGACGGTATGGTGCTTCTGCCTAGAGCGTCGTTTTGCCGGAACTTCTCCTAAAATAATTTATTTTTGTTGTTAAAAATATACTCAGTAGAAGGTACACCAGTTTAACAATTTTAACATCTGCAATTCAGTGCCAGTGATTACATTCTTCAAATTGTGCAGCCATTCTCACCCTCCTTTTCCCAATAGTTCCTCCCTCATTAACATAAACTCACTGCCCCCTAAGCTTCCTATCTAGCGTATTGAGTTGCTGTTGTCAGTTTGATCCCATAGAGATAGTTCTTTGAAAGAGGATAGTGCTCAAGACAGAGATTCTTTACTAATTAAGCTAAACTTTTGTTTGGTTTAAAGAAGACCTCAGGGGATATTTTTGGTTTAAGGTTTGAAGATGATCTCAGGGCAGTAGTTGCGGTGGTGGAGGGGAGGATTCATTCAGGTTCAGTGACTCCAGAAGGGAGGGCTTGCCTCTTAAAGAAGGTAGTGGTGGTTTAGTGACAGAATCCTTACCGTCCATGTGGGGATACTTGGGTTTGATTCCTGACCAGTGCACCTCAAGTGCAACCATCACTTGTCTGTCAGTGGAGGCTTGTGTGTTGCTATGATGCTGAACAGGTTTCAGTGACGTTTCCAGACTAAGACCAGGAAGAAAGGCCTGCCAACCTACTTCTGAAAATCAGCCAGTGAAAACCTTATGGATCACAATGGTTGATCCCATTGTGTATGAGGTCACCATGAGTTGGGGGCCAACTCCATGGCAGCTGACAACAAGCTTCTTAAAACCTGCTTTAACATTGGAAGAGGAAAGGTGATTGTAAATGACTATTTTTTATAAGAAGGGGACATTAAATTTGGATATTTATTGTTGAAAGAAAAAAAATGTTGCCAAAGATATCTGTTATACTTGGGTCATTGTTTAAGACTACAGACTTCAGTTTTGTTAGCAGTATTGTCCCTTCCTTCCTGTCAAATTTATTGGTGCTGCTATAACAGAAGTACCACATGTAGGTGGCTTTAATGAACAGTAATTTATTTTCTCACAGTTTAGGAGGCTAGAAGTCCGAATTCAGCACACTGGCTCTAGGGGAAGGCCTTTCTCCCTGTCGGCCCTGGAGCAGTGTCCTTGTTTTGTCTCTTCCTTTGTGATCTTCATGTGGCTGCATCTTCCCTTCTCTGTGTGCTTTCTTCTCTGTGCCTAATCTGTTCTTTTTATATCTCAAAGGTGATTGGCTTAAAATACATCCAACACTGATATGGTCTCATTAACATATTTAAAAAGTCCTATTTCCAAATGGGATTATATTAATAGGTATAGGGGTTTAGGATTTACAACACATTTTCAGGGGATACAGTTCAATCCATAACACTTCCAACACCCCAAGAGAAGACCCCTCATATAAGATTTTTTAAATTACACTGGGATTTGCATTAAAAATTGCAATACATGCTCAGTAGATTTTATAATGATAATGTATAATTTTCATCTGCCTATTAAATTGAACCATTGTTGTCACCAAAGCCTTGTAGTACACTTGTGCCAAATTTGGCACTAGGCGTTGTACTGGGATTTCAATATTGTAGTGCTAGTCTTTTAGGAGTAGTGCGAGCATATTAAATATTTAATATTTAAATATTAAATATTGACAAAATATGGCAAACTATTTTCCTTATTTTATTGGCATCATTACTACGACTAGGTAAATGATATAGGGTTATAAAAATATTGTGCATTTACTTAATGCCTGTTTTTTGCTTTCCTTTTATACCTTCTATGTCTTTATAACAAATCATTTCATAGGTACATTGTCATATTGTGTCATATTCGGATAAGTAGATCTTCGTGTGACTTGAAGATCTTTAATGGGTAAATAGTATTTGCTAACAAATGGTGTTTGAATAGCAGGAAAGGGATCATTGATACAGTGAAGTTGATTATTTATTTTGAAATTGTAAAATATTTTTTCTCCTCTGAAATCAGCAAATGTTGCTAATGCAGACTGGTTAAGCATTTAATTTAGAAAAGATTAGTAACTGCTGGTGTTATCTGCTGTGAGATGAACCTGGAAGGGAAGTGTTGGGGAACATGAGCTGTACTTGTACTTTTTACGACTTTCTTTAGACATGCATAGTTCTTTCTTAAACCATTCTCACAATGTATGCTAAGATAAGGTTTACTTCTTGTCGTACTGAAGCATAAGATTAACCATCTCTAAATTGGTTATCTGATTGAAAACAGCCTCCATGAATTCTAATTAATTCTGAACTTTTTATTTATTTATTTATTTAGACAGTAAATAAGAGCTCTCTGAAGCATTCCCTCTGCCTTGGAACATCTTTCTATTTTATGTCTTTGTCTGTTTTCTTTGCAGGATTGGGTTAGGTTTATTAATATAACAAATACCAAATGTCACCTATTTACTGGGCACTGTTATGTCCTAAGGAGCCCTGGTGGCACAGTGGTTAAGCACTTGGCTGCTAACCGAGAGGTTAGCACCTTGAACCTAACAGGTGCTCTGTGGGAGAAAGATGTGGCAGTCTGCTTCTGTAAAGATTCACAGGCTTGGAAACGCTATGGGCAGTTCTACCCTGATAGGGTTGCTATAAGTCGAAGTTGACTTGATGGCAGTGAGTTGAGTTATACCTAGGCCCTGTGGATGCAGTGGTAAGCAACATACATGGTCTCTGTCCTCATTAAATTTGTAGCCTGTAAAGGAAGAGAAGTAAGAGCTGAGGAATTACTCACATATAAATTGCTTTTTGAGTCAAGTGGGCAAAATGTGGTGAATGCTTAAAATAGTTTTCTGCTTTCTTTTGATACAGCAAGAGTTTTACTAGTATCTTTCTGGAAAGTCTCAATCAACTCTTAATTTAAAATGAATATATGATGTCATATATTAAGAGTAAAGGGAATGTTAATAAATAATAAATGATAACTACCGGTTCAGGATTTTAAAACACAGAGGTACAAAATTCTGTTTGCCTTTAAGACTTCAAACAAAGGATTGTCTGTTTGTTAGATCAGTTGAATTATCTTATTTCTTTCCTTCCCACAGGGACATTTTAGTACAAGGCTAAAATCTAAAATTATAACTGTTAATGTTTTGGGAAAAATATCATACGACTGCATAGTTTTGTTGGTAGTTTACTAGATCATTAATTAAGTTACCTCATTTATGCTTCCTACCCCTTTTCTTATGGAAAAAAAAGTTTTCTTATTACCAGAAGTTTATATACTTAAACTAAGTGACGTTTGGTCTTCACACGTTTGGTTTAAAATGTCCAATTTTATATACATTGAATGCAAAAGCTAGCCAAGAAAGGAGGAAGGGAAATTTTCTCAAGAGGCTAATAAAATTATCTTAAAACAATGATAGGCCCAGTAAGACATTTGGCTCTTGGAGTTTAATAAGTAGTTCTGGACTGTAGGAAGTATTTCTCTGAAATAAACATAACCTAGTATAATATATGTTTACACTGTATTTCAGATATCTGATTTTATTAGGATACTGCTAATGACTTTGTTGTTAGGTGCCGTTGAGTTGATTCTCATAGCAACCCTGTGTACAACATAAGAAACACTGCCCAGCCCTGTGCCATCTTCACAATAGTTGCTATGTTTGAGCCCATTGTTGCAGCCACTGTGCCAGTCCATATCGTTGAGGGTCTTCCTCTTTTTGGTTGACCCTCTACTTTACCTAGCATGATGTCCTTCTCCAGGGACTGATCCTTCCTGATAACATGTCCAAAGTAGGTGAAATAAAGTCTTACTTTTATTATTAGATTTATTAGATATCTGCAAATTTTGCTTATTAAGTGACTCATTTCTGCTAATTAAGCCGTTTATAGTAGGCCTCTTGGAAACCCTGGTGGCATAGTCATTAAGAGCTAAGGTTGCTAACCAAAAGGTCGGCCATTGGAATCCACCAGGTACTCCTTGGAAACCCTATGGGGCACTTCTGCTCTATCCTGTAGGGTCGCTATGAGTCAGTATCGATTCGATGGCAGTGGGTTTGGTTTTTTTTATAACAGGCCTCAGAAAAGAACATTTTGCTGAAGTCTTTACTATGTAAAACTAAGCCCATCGGGAAATTTATGGCTAAAATTAAGTCTCCAGCACAACAGTGTCCTTAAGCTTAGGCGTGGATATGGGACTTTAGTAACTGTGTGTTGCTAAATTTGTATGTGTATTTATTTTTGATACCTTAAAGATTACTTGTGTCTAGAATATTTAACTGTTGTTGTGTTATATGTGTTATGTTTTGTATCTATATAACAAAAAGGAAATGGCTGATATTTGCACTTTTTTGAATGGTAGGAAAAGAATCTTGGAGGCAAAGGAAATTAATTAGAACCAGTGTTGTAAGACCTCTTAAGGATAAATAAAGTATATATAATTATATATATAATTTATTTTACTTTTGTTGTTGTTGAGAATAGGCACAGCAGAACAAACACCAATTCAACCATTTCTACGTATACAATTCAGTGACATTGATTACATTGTTTGAGTTGTGCAACCATTTTCACTCCTTTTCTGAGTTGTTCTTCCCCCGTTAACATAAATTCACTGCCCCGTAAGGTTCCTGTCTAATCTTTTGAGTTGCTGTTGTCAGTTTGATCCCGTATAGATAGATCTTAAAAGAGCACAATGCTCTAGGCAGACATTCTTTAGTAGTTAAACTATTGTTTGGTTTAAAGATTTCAGTGAATATTTTTGGTTTAAGGTTTAAAGATTATCTCAGGGCAGTAGTTTCAGGGATTCGTCTAGCCTCCACGGCTCCAGGAAGTCTAGAGTCCATAAGAGTTGAAATTCTGTTCTGCATTTTTTATAGAATCTTTTATAGAATCTTTGATCAAAATATTCATCCAGTTCTTCTGATCTCATGGCAAAGAGGCAGTTGTTCATGGAGGCAATTAAGCACACATTCCGTTTCCTCCTCCTCTTCCTGACTCTCCTTCTTCCTCTGTTGCTGCAGGTGAATAGAGACCATTTGTTGTACCTTGTGGTGAACATTTATGTATAGGTCTTTTGTGGACTTGTGCTCTTGAATCTCTTCACCTAGGAGTGAAATTATTGGGTTATATGTTATATAGTTATAACTTTTTCTTCCCAGATTACTTCATTGAAAATGCTGTTTTTATTGTGGTAAAAATACTCATAACAAAACATTTGACAGGTCATCAGTTTTTACATGTATTATTCTGTGACACTGATTACATTCTTCATGTTGTTTAGTCATTGTCACTATCCTTTTCTGAATTACTCCACCACCATTAACATAGTTTATGGGTTTATGGCCAGTACTACCTATACAGTAGCCCCCCCCCCCCCCCCCATAGTTATGACTTTTCAAGGAGCTGCCAAATTGTGGCAGCACCATTTTACATTCTCACCAGCAATACCTGAGGTTTCCAAGTTTCTCTACATCCTTGACAACACAGCGTGTTACTTGAAACCCTTGTTGCATAGTGGTTCAGTGCTACGGCTGCTAACCAAAAGGTCGGGAGTTCGAATCCACCAGGCGCTCCTTGGAAACTCTATGGGGCAGTTTCTACTCTGTCCTGTATGGTCCCTATGAGTCCATAATTGACTCCATGGCAACGAGTTAGTGGGTCTGGAGTGGTATCTCATTGTGGTTTTGATTTGCATATCCTTATCACTAATGGGAGCCCTAGTGGCACAGTGGTTAAGAGCTTGGCTGCTAACCAAAAGGTCATCAGTTCGAATCCACCGGTTGGTCCCTGAAAACCCTGTGAGGCAGTTCTACTCTGTCCTGTAGGGTCTCTATGAGTTGGAATTGACTTGATGGCAACAGGTTTTAGTTGATTTAATCACTGATGGTCCCTGGGTAGCATAAACAGTTCAGTGCTTGACTACTAGCTGCAAGATTGGCAGTTTGAACCTGTCCAGAGGTGCCTAGGAAGATAGGCCTGGCGATCTACGTCTGCAAGGTCACAGTTTTGAAAACCCTATGAAGTGGTACTACTCTGTGCACATGGGGTTACCATGAGTTGGAATGGACTCTACTACAACAGCTGTCAACAACAATCACTAATGGGAGTCCCTGGGTGGTGCAAATGGTTAACGCACTCACACTGCTAACCGAAAAGTTGGAGGTTCTAATTCACCCAGAGACACCTTGAAAGAAAGGCTTGGCAGTCTATTTCCAAAAGTCAGGCATTGAAAATCCTATAGAGTACAGTTCTGTTCTGACACACATGGGGTTGCCATGAATTGGAATCAACTCGACGGCAACTGGTCTGATTTAATCAGTAATAATGTTGAACATCTTTTCTTATGCTTGTTGGCTATTTGTATATCTTTTTTAGAAAAATATTTGTCAGATGCTTTACCTATTTTTTAATTGGGTTATTTGTCTTTTTGTTGTTGAGTGGTAAGAGTTCTTTATATATTCTGGACATAAGTCCCTTATCAAATGTATATTTGCAAAATTTTTTTCTCCTTCCATAGGTTTTATTTTCACTTATTTGATAGTATTCTTGGAAGCACAAATTTTTTAGATTTTGATGAAATCCTACTTATCTGTTTTTTTTTTTTTTAGTCAGTTAAGCTTTTGGTTTCATGTCTAAGAAACCATTGTCCAAGGCCATGAAGATTTACTCATACTGATTTTCTTGTACTGATTTTATAATTTTATAATTTTAGGGCTTACATTTAGGTCTGTGATCCATTTTGGCTTAATTTTTTTTTTTTATTGTACTTCAGGTAAAGGTTTACAGAACAAATGGTTTCTGATTAAACAGTAGTACACATATTGTTTTATGACATTGGTTAACAACCCCATGACATGTCAACCCTCTCCCTTCTTGACCTTTTTTTTTTGGTGAAAATATACACAGCCAAAGATACACCATTTCAAACATTTCTACATGCATAGTTCAGTGACATTGACTATGCTCTTCAATTGTGCTGCTATTCTCACTTTAGATGAAGGTTTACAGATCAAAATAGTTTCTCATTAAACATTCAGTACACATGTTGCCCTATGACAATGGTTAACAACCTCACAACACATCAACACTATCCTTACTCAACCTTGGGTTCTGTATCACCAGCTTTCTTGTCCCATTCTGCCTTTTAGCCCTTGTCCCTGGACTGCTGTGCCTCATTAGTCCCATTTGGTTTTATTTTAATTTTTCCTTCATTCTTCTTTTCAGTTTTGTTTTGGCTCTTCTGAGTACTTTGGTTTCCATATGAATTGTAGAATCACCTTCTTAATAAGTGCAGAAAAGGCAGCTAGTATTTTGATAGAGATTGCATGGAATCTATAGATCAGTTTGTAGGTAATATTGCCATCTTAATAACATTGTCTTTTGATTCATGAACATGAATGTCTTTCCATTTGTTTAATTTTTTCTTAATTTCTTTCTGCGGTGTTTTATAATTTTGATTTCTTGGTTTTAAATTCTTGGTTTTTCATTTTCTTTTCTAGATTTTGAGATTTACTAGAAGGTATGTTTATTCATCTTTAGCAGTACGAATTTAAATTTGTCAGAAGAGAAAATTTGAGTATTGCTGGCTGTCTTAGTTACCTAGAGCTGCTATAACAGAAATACTACAAGTGGATGCCTTTAACGGAGAAAAATTTATTCTCTTACAGTCTAGGAGGTTAGAAGTCTGATTTCAGGGTCTTGGCTGTGAAGATTCTTTCCTTGTTGAAGCCCTGGGCATTTTTTGGTTCCTTGACGATCTTCACATGGCATCTGTCTTCTGCCTTTGGTACCCATGTCTGTAATCTGCTCTTCTCATAACTCAGAAATGATTAGGAAACACCCTGTAGTGATATGGACTCATTAATATAGCAAAGAAAACCCTGTTTCTAAATAAGATTATATTCTCAGGTGTAGGGGTTAGGATTCCAACACATATTTTGGGGTGACACAGTTGAAGACACGTTGTTGTTAGGTATCATCCAGTTGGTTCTGACTCATAGCAACCCTGTGTACAACAGAACAAAACACTGCCCTGTTCTGCGCCATCTCACAATTGTTGCTGTGCTCGAGTATATCGTTATAGCCAATGTGTCAATCCATGTGGTTGAGGGTCTACTTCTCTTTTGCTGACCCTCTACTAAACATGATGTCCTTCTCTAGGGACTGGTCCCTTCTGATAACATGTCCAAAGTACATGAGATGAAGAAGTCTCGCCATCCTTGCTCCTAAGGAGCAGTCTGGCTGTACTTCTCCCAAGACAGATTTTTTCATTCATTTGGCAGTCCATGGTATATTCAGTATTCTTCGCCAACACCATAATTCAAAGGCGTCAGTTCTTCTTCAGTCTTCTTTGTTCATTGTCAAAGCTTTCACATGCATATGAGATGATTAAAAATATCATGGTTTGGGTCAGGTGCACCTTAGTCCTCAAAGTGACATGTTTGCTTTTTTAACACTTTTAAGAGGTCTTTTCAAGCAGATTTCCCCAGTGCAGTTTGTCATTTGATTTCTTGACTGCTGCTTCCACGAGGATTGATTGTGGATCCAAGTAAAATGAAATCCTTGACAACTTCAGTCTTTTCTCTGTTTATCATGATGTTGCATATTGGCCCAGTTGTGAGGGTTTTTGTTTTATGTTGAGGTATAATCCATACTGAAGTCTGTAGTCTTTGATCTTTGTCAGTAAGTGCTTCAAGTCCTCTTTGCTTTCTGCAAGCAAGGTTGTGTCATCTGCATATTGCAGGTTTTTAATGATCTTCCTCCAATCCTGACGCCATGTTCTTCTTCATATAGTCCAGTTTTTCAGATTATTTGCTCAGCATACAGATTGAATAAGTGTGATGAAAAGATAAAACCCTGATGCGCACATTCCTGATTTTAAACCACACAGTATCTCCTTGTTCTGTTCGAATGACTTCCTCTTGGTCTATGTACAGATTCCTTGTGAACACAATCAAGTGTTCTGAAGTTCCCATTCTTCGCCATGTTATCCATAATTTGTTATGATCCACACAGTCGAATGCCTTTGCATAGTCAGTAAGACACAGGTAAACATCTTTCTGGTATTCTCTGCTTTCAGCCAAGATCCATCTGACATCAGCAGTGATATCCCTGGTTCCACGTTCTCTTCTGAATCTGGCTTGAATTTCTTGACAGTTACCTGTCAATGTACTGCTGCAACCACTTTTGAATGTTCTTCAGCAAAATTTTAATTGTGTATGATATTAATGATATTGTTTGATAACTTCTGCATTCTGTTGCATCACCTTTCTTTGGAATGGGCACAAATATGGATCTCTTCCAGTCGATTAGTGTCTTAGGCTGGGTTCTGTAGAGAAGCAAAACCAGTAAAGCATGTAAATATATATATAGAGAGATTTACATCAAGAAAATGGCTCATGCAGTTGTAGAGACTGGAATTTCCCAAGTCCGTGCGTCAGGATAGAGGCCTCTCCTGATTGACGTAGCTGCAGGAGCTGGCTAACCCAAGATCTGTGGCAGGTCAGACAGCAGGGCTCTCACAGACAGCGAAGATCTAAGAATTTGAAGATCAGTAGGCAAGACGGCAGGTAAGCTGCTAACTGTAATCCCAAGAACCAGAGGCCAGACAAACAGGAGCCAGCTTTAGGATCCAGAGTGAGCAAAAGCCCATGAGCCTTGCCAGAAAGTCCACTTATATTCGATGCAGGCCACACCCCCAGGGAAACTCCTTTGAACTGATTGGCTACTCACAGCAGATCCCGTTATGGAGGTGATCACATTATCGTAAATCTCATGATAGAAATAATCACATCATCATCATATGACTGCCGGACTACATCATAACTGCCAAACCTCTGAGAATCATGGCCCAGCTAAGTTGACACACAGCCTTAACGATCACACTAGCCTTTCCAAAGCAGCCTGCAGTGTGATCCATGCCATATGCATAGAAACTTGTGTGAAATGATAGAAATGCTTTATGGATGAGGCTGTTTAAAGGAGGAAAATATTAAATCAATTCCATGTTTGTGTTAACACTTTCCAAAATTAATTTTCGGTATACGAGTAGGTGAATAAATTCTACTTTAAAATATTTAAACATTAAACATAAGGCTAAAACCCTTATTAAGCATCAGTTTCAACCCTGATCTTTTCTCATCCTCTTTCAAGGTAATAACGCATCACTTTTGTTTTTCTTCCCAGCTTTTTCCCCCATGCCTGTGTGTATATATGTACTCACATAGCATTCTTTTTTTCTTTATTCTTTTTTTAATATTCTATACATTTCTCTAAATTTTACATTTTTCTCAGCAGTCTGTCTTGGAGACATTTGTTTAAATATTACATAGTATTCTGTAACATGAACGTAATTTCATATAATTTTTTCATTTATTTTCTTATTGATATGTATTTAGTTTTTTCCAGTTTTTTGCCCTTATGGACCCCTGATTGTGCACTGATTAAGGCCTCGGCTGCTAATGAGAAGGCTGACAGTTCGAATTCACCAGGCACTCCTTGGAAACCCTGTGGGGCAGTTCTGCTCTGTCCTGTAGGGTTGCTGTGAGTTGAAATTGACTCGACGGCAGTGGGTTTGGTTTTTGGTTTTGGGTGTATTAAGAGAAGTAGATTTGTTGGGTCATATGTCATGCATAACAGTAATTTTAATATACTGCCAGAATGCTCTTCAGAGTAGCTGTAATAATTTTACCATTACCAAAAATGTGTGCAAGTACTCATTTCCCCATGCCAATGCCAGACTTAAAATTAACTACTAACTTTTCGCCCGTCTCCTGGATGGAAAATAGTTATCTTTATTTTAATTGCATTTTTCTGATTATTTATGAGGTTGAGTCTGTTTTCATCTGTATGTTGAACATTTATGTTTCTTTCTCTGTGCTTTGCCATTAGTTATTTCTTGTCGATTTTTTTCTCCCTTATAGATTATAGGGTATTTTAAATCTGTATCTTTAAGAAAGTATGTTTGTTATTGTCTATTGTCTGTTTAAATACTTAGACATGTCATTTTTAAAGTATCTCTAACATTTAAAGAGAAGGTCCATATTTGACTGAAATGCTGATAGCCTTGGGAAAGTGTTTGCTTGGTAGTGAGGGTGTCTGAAGGGTAGAGCAGGTGTGGGCCAAATGATTCTGAGAGGCACATAAATTACATTCCATACAAATAGCCTTTTAATCTCTGCTTTTTCAGTTAAATGAGTTTCAGAGAATATGCTTCTTAGTATTCGATTTCCCATTTGTTTTTCAAAGCCTGAATTTTATGTGTGTGTATGTATGTTATGCATATGCACGTGTATTTATTTACTTTCTAAGTCAACTTTTTTTAAGGTGTAATTTGTATATAATAGAATTCCTTTAATGTGTTTTGACAAATGTATGCAGCCATAATATCACCACCCCAATCAAAACATAGACTATTTCCATCACTGCATAAAAATTCCTAGTGCCCTTTTGCAGTCACTTTTCCCTCCAGCCAGACACTGATCTGATCTATAATTAATTTGCCTATTAGTTTTACCTGTTAGATTAGAATTTAATATAAATGGTCATTCCCAGGCTTTTTATGGTTATATTCAGTTTATTATTAAGAAAGTGAGCTTAAAAGTGATGTTGGTTTAAGATCTTGCATTTCCCTGGAGTTGAAGGTTTTTTCTGAATAGTGACTTGGTAACTTTGCTTCACTGTTTAATTAAAAAAAAAAAAACAAAAAAAACAATAAAACAACTTTGTGTGTGTTAAATTCTGCAGTGGAAATACTGACATAGCAAGGCTAACAGTACTTCAGTCTGTGAAATGACGTATAGCCCAGTGGATGGAAGATAGCAGTAGCTGATCTACCCCTATCTATTTACACACTTGACTCTTTAACGTTAGTTTCATGGTACTGTTAACCATTACGTACATTGATTTTGGTTTATATTGTCATTATGCACAAACGTTGCTTTTGAATAAAGGACAACATCCAAAGTGATACGGTATTTAGTTTTTGCCAAACCTGTAAATTAAAAACAATTTTTCTTAGTCCCCAGAAAGTAGAAGAAGACTCCTGTATATTTTGCTTTTCAAGCAGGCTACATGAGACTAAGACGGTAGAGGAGAATTAGTCTAATCTGATTTCTAGCCCTTTTGTGAGACAGGTATTACAGATTCATCAAGGTTACATGTTAATTGGTGGGAACTCCTGATGGCCAGCTTTCGTACTTCTTTGTATGTACCATGAGCTTACTGCACACCTTCTACTCAGAGTTCTGCAATGGCTATTAAAAAAAAAAAAGAATCCATCTCGACTGTAGACTTATGTTAACCAGAATTACAGGAACTGATTATAAATTTGAGTGCCAGTGTAATTTTTTCAGTCAATTGCATCGTAGGTTTTGGATTTGAAGTAAGTAGTTGCCTGTTCTTTTAATTTTTAAAAAGTTGGGATGTAATATGATAAAATGTAGTAACCTTAAAGTTTCATGACTTTTTGTGTATGTATAGATCCAGGTAACTACACCCAGATGGAGATATAGAATATTTACAATGCCCTACTTCCCCCTCCCCAAGTTTCCGCCTCCTGCCCTTTTCCAATCAATACGTACTCCTAAGAGAAAATCACTGTTTTGACTTCTATCACCATTTTTTTTTCACTTTTTTATCACCATTTTAGTCTTTAGAACTTTCATAGTAAAAGTTCTTCCCAAACATTCTTTTTATTGTTGTTGTAAATTTTATAAAGCTCTTGGAATGGCATACCTGGCCTAATAGCAAAAATTAGAATCAAAAGATTGCTTGGAAAGCATGGAAGTTAGCAAAGTGACTTGTATGACTCAATGATTAATAGCATCATTCTAGGTTAGTTTTATGCAGCCTTCCTCATGGTCAGAACATACTTTACTTGGGATAAGCATACAGCTTTCTTTTTCATTTGGATTCCCCCCCCCCCCCCCAAATAAATGTAAAATAACAAAGTAATATAATGAATGTCCATGTACCTATAGCCTGGTAAAGTAGAGGGTCAGCGAAAAAGAGGAAGACCCTCAAGGAGATGGATTGACACAGTGGCTACAACAATGAGCTTAAGCATAACGATTGTGAGGATGGCGCAGGACCAGGCGGTGTTTTGTTCTGTTGTACGTAGGGTCACTAAGAGAACTGACTCGATGGCACCTAACAACAACAACAACATGTACCTACAACCTAATTTAATCTTCTGTCATATTTGTTGCAGATTTTAAAAAAATAACTTTTTCTTTTGATATAATTTCAAATTTAACATAAAAGTTACAGAAATAGTATAGTGCCCAGTAACTTTCACCACTTGTTTACATTTTGTTCCCATTTGCTTTACCATTCTCTCTTTCGCTCTTTCTCCTCCCTCTCCCCCTTCCTTTTTTTCCCTGAACAATTTGAGAGTAAGTCAGAGGCAGTGTGCTCCTTAGATGGGTTTGCATCTCTTTCTGTTCTGTAGCCTAGCATTGTAATTTGGACCAAGTTGAGAAAAGATTTCTTAACTTTGTAATGTTTCTCTTGTTTTATAGTATTTACGCTAAACTGATAATAAATTTTTGAGAAAGTCAAGTAATTTGGATATTCTTGCAAAGTTTTAGGTAGTTTTAGTCTCCTTAATATACTGATCCAAACCCAAACCAAACCCACTGCCATCAAGTCGATTCTGATTCATAACGGCCCTGTCGGGACAAGAGTAGAACTGCTCCCTAGGGTTTCCAAGGCTGTAAATTTTTACAGAAGCAGATTGCCACATCTTTCTCCCAGGGAGTGGCTGGTAGGTTTGAATTGCTGACCTTTCGGTTAGCAGCTGAGTGCTTAACCATTGTGCCACCAGGGCTCCTTAATATACTAACTGCATGGACCACATTGTCTTGTCTGGACAGCTTTTTACTTCTTTGCCTCTTGTATTTGTTCTATTGTGCTGGTGTCCATAACAACACAAACTTACGGCCCAGTAATGCAGGGCAAGTAGACTTCCTTCCTGCCCTGGAGCCTTTTCCTGTACTAGATGCCAGCTCTGAGGATGGTGAGTTGCGATTTAATGGAAAACCTGATTTCCTGACTTTCCTTCATTAGATTAGATTTTCTTGGTGCTATGAGGGTAGAAAACTGTGCTTGACTTGAGGATATTTAATAAATGTTCAGCTTTAGAGTGAATGAATTTCTTGCTTTGCCAACTTCATAGAAAATGCCAGTGGTTTTAATACTATGACTTAATAGTGATCTGTAATAGAACATAATTTAGTGATGCCAAGTTTTTGATCCAATAGCCATCTGTTTGCTTTGGTAAGTTTTTCATATTTTACCATATTCCAAAAAATTTGCTTTTCTTCACAGTTTTCTAAGTGAGTTAATTTCTTTAAATAGGATATAAAAATTTTAACATTAAAAAATATGCTCTCCTCCCATCTTTTCCATTTGAATTTTAAGATGCTTATGTTTTTGATACTGTTAATCTGGCCAAAAGATATCCTAGAAATTTTGATCTCATTTTTGGATTTAGAGGCTTATATTTTACCCTTTTTCCTAAATCTTCTGTCAAGTACCCCTTTCTACAGCTGATAAAGCTGCTTCTTGGTATTGGATTAAGCTTCAGTATTATAATATGTTATTTTCTAGTCATTTGTGCTAAAGTTCTAGCTTTACTATGTTTTGTCTTATTTCTCTTTAGGATTTGCCATTTTAAGATCCTTGTCAGCAGGGCTGAATCTTATTTCTCAGAAGAACGCTGATACGTTAAATGGCTATAAAAATCAGTTAGCTCTGTGAGTGCCTACTGAATGTCAAGATATCCTCTTCTGTAGACTTCTTTCTTTACCACACACTGTCTTTGATCACAGCAATCTTGAGTCTCCGTGAGCTGCTTGTTCTTTTTCTTCTTGTGCTGTTCAGTTTCTTCTCATAAAACTCTTGAAGATTAGTTTTGTAAAACACTAGTTTTTAGAATATAAAATTTGGTGAATAATAGCAGTACATATAATTCTTGCCTCTCAATGAAGTAAACATCAAAATACATTTCATACATTCGTGTAAAGATTTAAAGTCATTTTATGGAGGAATAAACTTCCAAAAGCTTGATTTTTTTCACATGATGGTTCTTTTTATTTCTATTTTTTATTTTATTGTTGTACTTCAAATGATGGTTCTTAATTGATATCATTCTGTACTGAGTTGATGCTTCAGTAGGTGTAGACCTTTCTGAATCTGAGTCTCTGATATGGAACCATACATGTACTTCTGAATATACTAAGGAGAAAAAAATTTGTATTGATTTGTGAGCCCAGAGATGAATTTTTCTTGGTCATTAGAGTAAAGATGTTTGTAAATTCTTTTCCTCTTTTTCCATAGAATCCTAGCTCAGGACTGACTACATAGTTTTGGGGTCCCTTATTCAAAAATTATTAAATATTTCAAGATGGTGACAGCAGAACATGAAACCAAGCATGAAGCTTTATGCGACCACACAGGTCGTATGCTAGAAGCTGTCTCTGTCCTCTTTAATGTGTTCAATTTTTCAATAGGTGATTTAGAAGAACTAGGTGATTTAGAAAAACTTTATATTCATTTTCTAATTTTGGTGCAGAATTGTATATTTTACTATTTTTATTTGGAGGAAGTGTGTCCACATTAGAATTTCAAATATTCTTGCACTGTTTTACAATGTTTGTTTCATTTTCTAACTTAAGACCTGGTTAGAGAATTTCATGGTTCAAACTTATTGTTACAAGTTTAAATAAAGTAACATAAACCACTATGGGTCTGAAAGGTGGGAAAGAGATTTAATTGGAGTTGATAATTTGTCTTATTTTATTCAGATTTTTTTTATTGTGCTTTAAGAGAAAGTTTATTCAGATTATTGATGTCTTATAGACTCTTGAAATTGATGATCCTGAGTTGTGACTTTAAGTTATGTGCTTATCTCACTTCTGAGATAATCAGTGGTGTCACTAGGGTTGGTATCACCCAGTGCGGTAACTCAAGGTGTTGAAACCCCCCCCACCCCGTGAGTGGAGCAGCGCACCCATCCCCACCCTTCTCGGCCCTGCCCCTGACAGCTCCCCACAACTCCTCCTTCTCCCATTGGCCAAGGCAGAGACCCTCTTCTCAGCCTTCACTCTGACAATGGAGGGGTGTGTGTGTGTGTGTGTGTGTGTGTGTGTGTGTGTGTTTGTGTGTGGTGTGTGGTGGTGACGAGTTATACTGCACTGGGTGACACCAACCCTAGTAACTGGTGGGTGCAAGGTGGGGGATGTGTGTGTAGGTGACACCAACCCTAGTGATGCCACTGGCAGCCCCTACCCTGGAGGCCACCTGCCGGTGCAGACCCTGGAGTCATTTTGGTGTCACCCCCTCTGACAGTGTTGCTCCCTTAGTGACGCCACTGGAGATAATCTCTATAAACCTTTTCAGGCATAGTAAGTGAGGTTAGCTGAAACTAGTTTTAGCAGAAGCCATGTGCCAGTTCCCAAAAAGCTAAATTGTCCTTTCCAAACTCACTTGATCTCTGAAGGATAATTTTTTTTTATAAAACTGCTTAAACTTTTCAAGGTAGTCATTATTCAGGGATGGCTTTCTATGTGTATAAATGTATTACTTGACTATACAATAAGAACAGCAATTGATGTAGACTTCAGAGAGTAGTTATCAATATTAAGAATATTATTTTTAACTGGTAAGAAATTGGATGAAAACTGAAACTAGAACTTTTTTTTTTTCCAAACAGAGAAGTGGAACATTCTTTATCGTCCAGCCTTTCTTCTATTTCTTTTTTAAGAAATTGTTGTTGCTAACAGACTAGAAAGGGGTTAAACAATAATTTCCTTGACAACAAGTGCTAGGTGACTGACTGCTGCAGCCATACAACACACATGCCCTTGATTATTTCATGGACTTGGTCTCTTTGGAGGCTGGTTAACTTCACGGAAATTTTGGTAGCTTCGGGGAACCTCAGACTTTACCCAAAAATGCCTTTCGGTTATAGGGGAGACCAGGAGTTTATATGTATTTCCCCAGAAAGAATGAGATTGAAACAGATACTCTGGTTACTTTGGGAGAGTAGTGCATATAATCTGATTGTACAGTCTTTTCTAGAGACTACTGTACTATTGGATTAGGAGTGCAGCCTCTGCTTTAGGATAGTGTTTTAGGAATTTTAAAGTTAAAATAGAATTTACATAGTGAAATGCACACATACAAGTGTGCAAATTCAGTTTTGATAAATGTTTACACTTGTGTATAACCATTGCCTTCATCGTTATATAGAACATTAACAAGTTCCCTCATGCCCCTTGTAGTTAGTTCCCCCATAGCCCTTAGACTACTGTTCTGGTTTCTATCACTATAGAGTAGTTTTATCTCTTCCTTAACTTCAAATAAATGGAATCATACAGTATTTACTTTTTTGTAATTGCTGCTTTGATTCAATATAATGCTTTTAAGATTCATCCATGCGAGTATTAGTAGTTCATTCATTTTTACTGCTGAATAGTATTCTGTTACAGAAACAGCACAACACAATTTGTTTATCTGATCACTTGTTTTTGAACATTTTGGATTGTTTCCAGTTTCGGGCTTTTATAAATAAAGTTACTGTTAATATTTGTATAGGGGAGGCCCTGGTGGCGCAGTGGTTAAAGTACTTGATTACGAACCAAAAGGTTGGTGATTCGAACTCACCAGCTGCTCCGTGGGAGAAAGATGTGGCAGTCTGCTTCCATAAAGATTACAGCCTTGGAAACCCTGTGGGGCAATTCTACTCTGTCCTGTAGGGTTGCTGTGAGTTGGAATCGACTCAACGGCAAAGGTTTTTTTTTATTTTTTAACACGTGTATATAAACCTTTTTGTGATCATGTGGTTTCATTTTTCCTAGGGTTGATACCTAGGAGTGGAATTGCTGGGTCATAGAATAGATGTATGTTTAACTTCATAAGCAGCTGCCAAACTGGTCTCCAAAGTGATGATGCCCATTTACACTTCTATGAGCCACATGTAAATTCCAGTTACTCAAATCCTCACCATTTGCTGTTGTCAGTCTCTTTAATTTAGTTATTTCAGTGGATGAGAAAGAGTGGTTCCACTTGCATTTCTGTGATGACAGATCATGATGAACATCTCTTCATGTGCTTATTGGCCATTTATGTATCTTTTATGATGTTTCTGTTACAGTCATTTCGCCCATTACATTTTTTTTCTTTCTGTTATTGGCTTTTTGCAAGTTCTTTATATATTTTGGACACTAGTTCTTTATCAGATGGGTACATATTTGGGAATATTTCTCCCACTCAGTTACTTTTTTTTTTTCCTTCTATTTTTTTAATGGTGTCTTTTATATAATATTTTTGGAAATTAGAACCACAGATGTATAAAATGCTTACATAAAATCAGTCAGTATTTTGCATTTTAAAAGCCAAAAGCCTGTTGCCAATGAGTTGATTCTGACTCGTGGAGACCACCCCATGTATTACAGAGTAGAACTGCTCCAGGGTTTTCTTGGCTGTAATCTTTACAGAGACAGATTGTCAGGCCTTTCTTCCATACTACCACTGGATGGGTTTGAACCACCAATCTTTAGGTTAGTATTTGAGCACAAACCATTTGCACCACCCAGGGACCTTGAATCTTGCATGTCTTTAATTTCTCAGTGTATTGGCCCTTCCATGATAAGTCTGGCTACATGATGTGTGTATTTTACTTGTTAACTTTTGCTACTTTTTCAGTTTCTAGAAGTTTTTAAGTTTGTGAGGGTTTTCCTCCCCTTCATGGAAATTTTATTGAGGTCTTTGGGGGGAAATGTGTTGGGTGAGGTGAGATTGTCGGGGAAGGGAGGAATGTATATGATGAGTATTCTAGATGCTCTACTTGGAATCAGTATTCCATAACTTTAAAGGATTATTCTCCTGTGTCTGAGTTACTGTTATGACTGAGAACATCATAGAGTTATATGCATTTTGCTTTTTTTCCCTGCCTCCTTTTCCCCATGTAAGAGTTCCTGGGTGGTGTAAATGGTTAAGCACTCAACTACTAACCGAAAGGTTAGAACCTACCTAGAGGCACCTCGGAAGAAAGGCCTGATGATCTGCTTCTGAAAGGTCACAGGCTTGAAAACTCTGCAGAGCACAGTTCTACTTTGCAATTCATGGGGCTGCCATGTGTTAGAATTGACTCAGTGGTAACTGGTTTGGTTTGGCTTTTTCCCCCCACGTAGGAAAGAACTAGAATCTGTACAGTGTTTGGTGGATTTTTTCGGTCATATCTTAATATACGTATCCCTTAATGTCATAGGGGATAAGTATATTAAGATGTGATCCTATCAGCCCCAAGAACTTGTCATTATTTTAGGTAAGAATTTAACCTTTCCTTCTCTCTAACTTACTGATGAATTTTGCAGTGTTTTATACTAGACCAAGTATCCTCACTTGGTTTTTGATCAGGGTAGATTACTTTTTACTGTATTCTTACCCTCCAAGAATGGGGGCAGCGGTGGTTCAGTGGTAGAATTCTCGCCTTCTGTGTGGGAGACCTGAGTTCAGTTTCTGGCCAATTCACCTTTTATGTGCAGCTACTACCTGTCGTTTCTCAGTGGAGGCTTGAGTGTTGCTTGAGTGTTGCTGAACAGGTTTCAGCAGAGTGTCCAGACTAAGATGGACTAGGAAGAAAGACCTAGTGATCTCATTCCAAAAATCAGCCAGTGAAAACCCTGTGGATCGCAGCAGTCTGATCTGCAGCTGATCATGGGGACTCAGGACCAGGCAGGGTTCATCATTGAGTTGGAGGCCGACTTGACCGCAGCTAACAACAGTAATAGCAACAATCCTCCAAGAAGACAGGAAGTGGATAATGGATAGGAAAAAAATACCAGACTGAGTTGGAGCAGAATGGTATTTGTGTTCTTCCAAACAAATCCTGTATCCTGAGGACATCTGTAGTCTCTGGTATGAAGAGACAGTATGACTTTTGGAAGCTAGGTATCATTTTTTCTTTACTTCCTTGGACTTTTTTTAAGTTTTGCATATTACTTTGCTCACTTACCTTTAATGTTGATTTGCTTATTTCCCCACTCCCAACCAAATAAAATCCTGTTCCCCTTTTCCAGAATGGACTGAAGCCTTTGAATAGCTTTCCTTTGCTTCAAAAGTTACACCATCACAAATTTGTTAATCATTCCCATGCATTTCTTTCACCTCCCAAGTTGTCTTTTTTAAAATTACTTTTGAAGTGGTAATTGTCACTAGCACATAGCTTTCAAATGCCTTTGGAAGCTAGAGTGAAAAACTGTGACAAAGCTTCTGAGTAAAGTATCACCCAAGAAGAGATAGTAAGAATAAGTTTGAGGAAGATTTAAAAAAAAGTGTGATGAGAAAGAAGGCTGGCTTATGAAGTATGCAAGGATGGAATTCCAGTTAAAGTAGAACCCACGTCAGGCAGCTGAAAGAAAAAGTGAACTGATAAAATTCTCCTCAGTACCTTGATGCTGATCCAGTATGGCACCTGTTGGTGGTCTAAGACAGTAGAGGAAGAAGTGGTCACCTTGACCTTTTTCTGGGCTTTCTGGTTGGCTTTCAGTATAACTGACACATAGGGTCAATTTGTTCATGATAATGTAAAGTTCAAAAACGGTGACTTTCAGGTTTCATAGGATTACTATGGGTTCCACTAATCAAAAAGCTCAGTATACAAAATTATGTATGATTATTTTAAACAATATAAAATATATAAACATATAATTAAAATACTTTTTATGGTGAAATCAGAATCAGGCACATAATCAGATAAGTACATGAAACACGGATGCACAGTGTAATGAACGATTATAAAATCCACACTTAGGTCACTATATCCAGATCAAGAAATAGAACTTTGCCAACACCTCAGAAAGCTGCCCTGGTCTGTGTGCCTTCTTACTCATAGACCCCTTCCTCCCTCTTAGAAGTAGCTTACCACTATCCCGGCCTTTATGGAAATCACTGCCTGGATTTTATTTATATTGTTACCTATATACACATCCTGTTATGCATTGGCTTGTGTCCCCCAAAATATGTATTGAAGTCCTGGTTCATGTACTGTGGGTGTGGTCCTGTTTGGAAATAGGATTTTTCTTTTGTTATATTAATGAGGTCATAGCAGAGTAGGGTGGGTCCTAAACCTAATCACTTATGAGTTAGAAAAAGAGCAGAATAGAAACAGAAACACACAGAATGAAGACAGATGCTGTGTGAAGACCTGTCTACAAGCAAAGGGATGCCAAGGATTGCTGACAGACATAAGAAACTAGAAGAGTTGTTGTTTTTGTTAGGGGTCACTGAGTCAGTTCCGACTCATAGTGACCCTTTGCACAGCAGAGTAAAACACTGCTCAGTCCTGTGCTATCCTCACAGTCATTGTTATGTTTCAGCCCATTGTTGCAGCCGTTGTGTCAGTCCATCTTATTGAGGATCTTCTTTTTTGCCGACCCTCTACCAAGCTGATGTTCTTCTCCAGGGACTAGTCCCTCCTGAGAATATGTCCAAAGTACGTGAGACAGAGTCTCACCATGCTCGCTTTCAAGGAACAATCTGGCTGTATTTCTTCTGACAGACTTGTTGGTTCTTTTGGCAGTCTGTGGTATATTCAGTATTCTTCACCAGCACCATAATTCAAAGGCATCAATTCTTATATCCATCTTCCTTATTCATTGTCCAGCTTTCACATGAATATGAGGTGATTAAAAATATCATGGCTTGGGTCAAGTACACCTTAATCTTCAAAATGACATCTTTGCTTTTTGACGCTTTAGAGAGGTCTTTTGCAGCAGATTTGCCCAGTGCAGTATGTCGTTTGATTTCTTGATTGCTGCTTCCATGGGCGTTGATTGTGGATCAAGTAAAATGAAATCCTTGACAATGTTAATCTTTTCTCCATTTATCATGATG
Source organism: Dugong dugon (assembly GCA_030035585.1). Lineage (NCBI taxonomy): Eukaryota > Metazoa > Chordata > Mammalia > Sirenia > Dugongidae > Dugong > Dugong dugon. The sequence continues at coordinate 22,980,809 of CM057476.1, read as the reverse complement.
TTGCTTATTGGTTCAGTTGTGAGGTTTTTTGTTTTCTTTACTTTGAAAAGTAATCCATACTGAAGGCTGTAGTCTTTCATCTTCATCAGTAAGTGCTTCAGGTCCTCTTCACTTTCAGCAAGTAAGAGTGTGTCATCTGCGTATCCCAGGTAGTTAATGAGACTTCCACCAATTCCGATGCCACATTCTTCTTCAAGTAGTCCAGCTTCTCAGATTCTTTGTTCAGCATGCAGATTGAATAATTATGGTGAGAGGACACAGACATACATCTTTCTTGATTTTAAACCATGTGATATCCCCTTGCTATGTATGAACAACTGCATTTTGGTCTATATACAGGTTCCTCATGAGCACAGCTCTGGAATTCCCATTCTTTGCAGTGTTATCCATAATTTGTTATGATCGACACAGTTGAATGCTTTTGCATAGTCCGTAAAACACACGTAAACATCTTTCTGGTATTCTCTCCTTTCATCCAGGATCCATCTGACATCAACAATGATATCCCTGGTTCCACGTCCTCTTCTGAATCTGGCTTGAATTTCTTGCAGTTCCTTGTTGATTTTCAGCTGCAGCTGCTTTTGAATGATCTTCAGCAAAATTTTACTTGCTCGTGATATTAATGATATTGTTCGATAATTTCTGCATTCTTTTGGATCACCTTTCTTTGGAATGGGCACAAATATGGATCTCTTGGTAGCTGTCTTCCAAATTTCTTGGCATAGACGAGTGAGCTCTTCCAGCGCTGCATCCGTTTGTTGGAACATCTCAACTGGTATTCTGTTAATTCCTGGAGCCTTGTTTTTTGTCAGTGCCTTCAGTGCAGCTTGGACTTCTTCCTTCAGTACCGTTTTTTGATCGTATGCTACCTCCTGAAATGGTTGAATGTCAACCCATTCTTATTGGTACAGTGACTGTGTATTCCTTCCATCTTCTTTTGATGCTTCCTGCATCTTTCAGTATCTTGCCACATGTATAGTCGCCATTTATATGTTGTTGAAAAAAGTTATTTGCAATGAATAAGTCATTGGTCTTGTCATATTCTGTCATGCGATCTCTGGCATCATTTCTTTCACTGAGGCACATTTTCCAACTACTGGTTCTTCTTCGTTTCCAACTTTTGTATTCCAGTCCCCAGTAATTGTCAGTGCATCTTAATTGCATGTTTGATCAGTTTCAGACTACAGAAGTTGGTAAAAATCTTCAATCCTCGTCTTTAGCATTAGTGACTGGTATGTAAATTTGAATAATAGTCATGTTTACTGATTTTCCTTGTGGGTGTATAGATATTTTCCTATCACTGACAGCGTTGTGCTTCAGGATAGATCTTGAAATATTCTTTTTGATGATGAAAGCGATATGGTCCCTCTTCAATCTGTCATTCCTGGCATAGTAGACCGTATGATTGTCTGATTCAAAATGGCCAATACCAGTCCGTTTCAGCTCACTAATTCCTAGGATATCTATCTTTATGTGTTCCATTTCATTTTTGATGATTTCCAATTTTCCTAGTTTCATACTTCATACATTCCATGTTCCAATTACTAATGGATGTTTGTGCTGTTTCTTCTCATTTTGAGTCATACCACGTCAGGAAATAAAGGTCCCAAAAGCTTAACTCCATCCCCCTCGTTAAGGTCAACTCTACTTTGAGGAGGCAGCTCTTCACTAGTTGTATTTTGAGTGCTTTCCAACTAGAGGGGCTCATCTTCCAACACTGTATCAGACAGTGTTCTGCTGCTATTCATAAGGTTTTCACTGGCCAGTTTTTTCAGAAGTGGACTGCCTGTTCCTCTTCTTAATCTGTCGTTGTTTGGAACCTCCACTGAAACCTGTCCACCAAGGGTGACTCTGCTGGTATTTGAAATGCCAGTGGCAAAGCTTCCGGTATCACAACACACAAGCCACTACAGTACGACAAACGGATAGACACCTCCTGTACTGTGAGAAAATAAATTTCTGTTCTTTAAAACCATCCACTTGTGGTATTTTGGTTATGGTAGCACTAGATAACTGAGACACATCCCATAGAGTTTAGTTTTGCATATTTTTGAGTAGAATCATCCTGTAGCTATTTTTTGTCTTGTTTGTTTTATGCATTCCTAGGTGTTGTTTGGTGTTGCTCTAGTTTGTTCATTTTTATTGTTGTTATATCGTACAGATATATTACAGATTATCCATTTTGTAGTTGATGGACATTTTGGATACTGTGGATGGACATTTGGACTATTGTGAACAATGCTGCTATGAATATTCTTGTACATTTCTTCTGGTGCATATCTGTACTTTAGGGTATATATCTAGGAGCAGAATTGCCAGGCCACAGGATACGTGGATCTTCAGCTTTAATGCCATGTTGTTTTCCAAAATGGTTTATTAATTCACATTCTGTTAGTAGTATATGAGAGTTCTTATTGTGCCACATCCTCATCAACACTTAACATTGTCAATCTTTTCAATTTTTGACAACCTGGAAGGTGTGTAGAGTATCTCATGGTTTTAACTTTAATTTCCCTGATTACGGAGTTTGATCACCTTTGCCTGTGTTTATTGGCCATTTGAATTTATTTTGTAACTGCCTATTCAAGTATCTTATCCACTTTTCTGTTAAGTGGTTTGTCCTTTTTTCTTTCTTTCCCTTTTTTAAAGAAAATAGTGGTTCTTGATATATTCAGGATACTTGTCCTTTGTCGGTTAAGTTTGAGCAGATATCTTTTTCCATTATTTGGCTCTCTTTTCACTGTCTTTATGATGAGTTTTGGTTAATGGAAATTCTTAACTGTAATATAGTCAAATTTATCTAGTCTTTTCCCCTTATGGTTAGTTACTTTTTATGTCTGGTTTAAGAAATCTTAAGGTCATGAAGATATTTTCTTCTCTAACGTTTCTTAAAGCTTTATACTTTTTCCTTTCACAGTTGTGTCAGTAACTCACCTGACGTTGAATATAATGTATAAGATAGGGGCCCAATTTAGTTTTTTCTGGTATGGGTACCAGTTGTCCCAGCACCCTTTATTGAAAAGACAGTTCTTTCCTGCTCTGCAGTATCTTCTTTTGTCGTAAATCAAGTGTCCACTTAGTGTGGTTATGTTTCTTGGTTCTCTGTTCTGTTCTATTGTTTTATTAATCTATCCCTGCACCAGTACTGCATTATTTTTAATTAATACAGTAAGTCCCGGTTAGGAATGTCCGACTTACAGACAACTCATGGACAACTCCTACTTGCCTTTTTTTTTTAAATTGTTGTAGTTTAAGTGAAAGTTTACAATTCAAGTTAGTCTCACATACAAAAATTTATACATACATTGTTATATGACCCTAATTGCTCTCCCTATACTGTGACAGCACACTCCTCCTGTCCACCCCTGATCTCCCTTGTCCATTCAACCAGCTCCTAACCCTCTCTGTCTTATCTCACCTCTGGACAGAAACTGCCCATTTAGTCTTATGTATCTACTTGAGCTAAGAAGCACACTCTTCACGAGTATCATTTTATGTCTCACAGTCCAGTCCAATCTTTGAAGAGTTGACCTCAGGGATTGTTTTAGTTCTGGGTTGACAGAGACCAGTCTCAGACCATTAAGTCTGGTCTTTTTGCTAGAATTTGAGTTCTGCACCCCACCTTTCTCCTGCTCCATTAGGGACTCTCTGTTGTGTTACCTGTCCCGGCGGTCATTGGTGGTAGCCGGGCACCATCTAGCTCTTCTGATCTCAGGCTAATGGAGTCTCTGGTTTATGTGGCCCTTTCTGTCTCTTGGGCTACTACTTTCCTTGTGTCTTTGGTGTTCTTGATTCTTCTTTACTTCGGGTCAGTTGGGACCAATTGATGCATCTTAGATGGCCACTTGTTAGCTTTTAAGACCCCAGACGCCGCTCACCAAAGTAGGATGCAGAACATTTTCTTAATAAACTTTGTTATGCCAGTTGACCTAGATGTCCCTTGAAAACATGGTTCCCAGATCCCTGCCCCTGCTACTTTGTCCCTCAAAGGATTGGGTTGTATTCAGGAAACTTCTTTGGTTTAGTCCAGTTGTGCTGACTTCCCCTGTAGTGTGTGCTGTCCTTCCCTTCACCTAAGATAATTCTTGTCCACTATTTAGTTAGTGAATAACCCTCTCCCTCCCTCCCCACCCTTGTAACCATCAAAGAATGTTTTCTTCTGTGTTTAAACCTTTTCTTGAGTTCTTATAATAGTGGTCTCATACAATATTTGTCCTTCTGTGACTTAATATATTCACTCAGCGTAATGCCCTCCAAATTCCTCCATGTTACAAGATGTTTACGGATTCATCGTTGTTTTTTGTCATTGCGTAGTATTCCATTGTGTGAATACATCATAATGTGTTTATCCATTTGTCCGTTGATGGGCACCTAGGATGTTCACATCTTTTTGCTATTGTGAACAGTGCTGCAGTGAACATGGGTGTGCATATATCTATTTGTGTGACGGCTCTTATTTCTCTAGGATATATTCCAAGGAGTGGGATTGCTGTATCGGGTGGTACTTCTATTTCTAGCTTTTTAAGGAAGCACCAAATTGATTTCTGAAGTGGTTGTATCGTTTTACATTCCCAGCAGCAGTGTTTAAGTGTTCCAGTCTCTCTACACCCTCTCCAATATTTATTATTTTGTGTTTTTGGATTAATGCTAGCCTTGTTGGGGTGAGATGGTATCTCATTGTAGTTTTGATCTGTGTGTCTCTAATGGCTAATGATCACAGCATTTCTTCATGAGTCTGTTAGCCGCCTGAATGTCTTCTTTGGCAAAGTGCCTGTTTGTATCCTTTGCCCATTTTTTAATTGGGTTGTTTGTCTTTTTGTTGTTAAGGTTTTGCAGTATCTTTAGATTTTAGAGATTAGACACTGATTGGATTTGTCATGGCCAAAAATTCTTTCCCAGTCTGTCGGTTGTCTTTTGATGCTTTTGGTGATGTCTTTTGATGAGCATAAGTGTTTGATTTTTAGGAGCTCCCAGTTATCTAGTCTGTCTTCTGGTGCTTGTGCATTGTTACTTATGGTCCTACTTGCCCTTTAATGTTATGTAAATTTGCCCTCACTTTGAAACGATTGAACCAACCTCTACTTGTAGCAAATTCATCACAATCACCTTTACTTGCTGCATGTGAAGCTTTTAAATCATTGAAAAGTCTTCGAGCCTTCTTTTGCACTAAAGTAAGGCTAAATAAGAACCATATGCACCTGTTCCAACTTACCTACTAATCCAACTTAAAGACACACATAGGAGTGGATCTGGTTCATAACTCAGGGACTGCCTGTATGGTTTAATCGTGATATCTGATTTACTATGTCTTCTCATCCTATTGCTCCCCCTCCCCCCAATAAGCATCTTGACTATTCTTGAACCTTTAAATTTGTGTATAACTTTCACAATTATTTAATCATCTCCCCAAAACAAAACAAAACAAAACAAAACACACCCTGCTGATATTTTGACTGGGATTGTGTTTCATCTTCATTTCAATTTGAAAGAATTGACAGTTTTATATTTCAGAGTTTGTAACTTATTTTAGTCTTCTTTAATGTCTTTCAGTATATCCTTGTAATATTTCCCATTGCATATTTTTTATTTAGTCCTGGTTACTTGGTAACCATTTTATTTCCCATTTGTTGGTATTTTGAAATTAATTGATTTTTGTGTATTGATTTTTCTAACCTGCACTCTTGCTAGACTCTCTCTGATAATTTATCCGTAGATTCCTTTGAAGTTTTCCATGTCATCTGCCAACAATGACACTTTTATTTTTTTCCAATCTTTATACTTTTATATTCCTAGCTTATCTTAATGCACCAGCCTGGGTAAGTACAATGCTGAATAGCAGTGGCAACAGTGGGTATCTTTGTTTAATTCTCACCCTTAAAGGGAAAGCTTTTAATGTTTTACTATTAAATACAGAGTGATGCTTGTTTAGTTTTTTTTTTTTTTTTAAGAAACTTCCAAGATTAAGGAAATTCCTTATTATTCCTGTTTTGCTAAGTTATGAAAGAATGTTGAATTTTGTCCAGCTTTTTTTCTGAATCCCTTTGGGTAATCATAGGATTGTGCTCTTTTTATTTATTAATAATTATGTTGATATTTTAATGTTACACCAACTTTGTTTTGTGTTATTTGTATAAACCCCAATTGGTCACTACATGTTATCCTTTTGTATATATTGCATTTTTTTTTTTCTATTTTTGAGTTTTGCATCTATGCTTATGAGTGAGATTGACCTGTTACTTTTCCTTTGTGTATTCTCTTTGTTAGTTTTGTTATTAAGGTTATACTACACTCATAAAATGAGATGGGGAATATACCTTCATTTTCCATTTTCTGGAATAGTTTGTGTGTTGTTGTTGGGTGCCATCAAGTCAATTTCAACTCACACTGAACTCTCATAGGACAGAGTGGAAGTGCCCCATAGTGTTTCCTAGGCTATAATCTTCATGGGAGCAGCTCACAGGTCTTTTCTCCTGTAGAGCCTCTCTGGTGGGTTCAAACCACCAACCTTTCAGTTAGCCAAATGCTTAGCCATTGTGCCACCAGGGCTTGTTATAGTTTGTATAAGATGAGAATTATTTCTTCCTTGACTGTTTGGTAGAACATGCCAGAAAAACCACCTGGGTCTGAAGTTTCGTGTGCATGTGTGAAGGCTTTTTATTTTTTGTATATGAAGACTTTTGATTACTGAATCAATTAAAAAAAAAAAAAGGTTACATGAGACCAAACAGTCATCAATTACTTTAAAACAAACATGAGAATGTAGGAGGCAGAGAAACTAGATTAATGGAGATGGAACAACTAGAACATAAATAATGAGAATATTCACACATCGTGAAGAACGTAACCAACTTGTGTAGAAATTGTTGAATGGAAACCTAAACTGCTGTGTAAACCTTCAATGAAAACACAGTAAAATATTATTTAAAAAAATGGACATAGGGCTGTTTTAGGTTTTGTATTTCTTCTTGAAATACAATTTTGTAAGTTCTTTAATGTGTCCATTTTGTCTAAATTTTCATATTTATTGGCGTAAAGTTACTCTTTTTTATTTCTGCAGAATTGACGGTTAAGTCGCCCCTTTTCATTCTTGTTATGAGTTATTTGTGCTTTCTACCTTTATTTCCTTGATAAGTTTCTTTAGCAGTTTATCCATTTTATTAGTCTTTTCAAAGAACCAATGTTTAGTTTATTGTTCTTATTGTACATCTTTTTAAAAAATCCATATCGATTAAAAAAAATTCCTTGCTTTTACTTCCTTGGAAATTATTTTTCTTTTTCTTTTTCTAACTTCTGCGTGATGCTTAAACGCAGTAATTTTTGGTCTTTTATACACCACATTTTGACTATAAAGCTTTCCGTATTTCTTATATTTTTATATGTAGCATTTTCCTTATCATTCAGTTAAAAATATTTTTTGATTTCATCTTTGATCTGTGGCTTTTTTAGAAGTGTATTAAGTGCTTAATTTCCAAATATTTGGGGATTTTCTAGTTTATCTTTCTGTCATTGAATTCTAGCTTGATTTCAGCACCATGGTCAGAACATACTGTGATTTACATCCTCTGGAAATTGTGAGACTTATGGCTCAGTATGTGGTCAGTTGTGATTAATATTCCATGTAACTTTGGAAAGAATTATTCTACATCCATTGGGTGCAGGATTCTACTTAAACATTTTTGTAACTTCATCTTGGGATGAAAGGTGCTTTAGCTTATATACTTCTGTTAGCTTTATAGTGAACTGAAAGAAGACTTGACCCTCTGTTCCTAAGTTGAGAGGCATTAGATAAGGAATGGAAGCAGGAGAAACGTGCAGCTATGCTGTAATGAAAACAGGGGATGAAGGATCCTGGGCATACTCTGAATCCACTTGAAACTGCCCCTTCACCCCAGTGATAACATGAAATATAGTAATAAAATATTAAAAAAAAGCTCTGTTCAGAGTTGGATGAACATACAGGATGAAATCAGAATCCTAAAGAAACCTAGAGTTGCTCTTGGATCTACACACTGGGTGGCAGAAGAAATAATTTGAAAAAAATTGTCAAAGCATAAGAATTATAAAAATTTAGAAATTAGTAGTAACTGATTTGAATGCATGGGAAAGATTAAAACCATTTATGTATTAGATAAACGAGAATCTAACATTTTTCCCCATTGGGGAGGGAGAAATGATTAGCCTAAGTATGTGCAAAAGCATCTGTGTATAAAGATCAATTGATTGTTCATTTAATGCCTTATTATCCCCAGTAGCCCTGTTTTTCCTTCTTCCTTTACTTCCCTACTCCCCCCCATTCCTCCCTTTTCTTCATGCCTGGCTGAAACAGACATCAATGTACTGTTTGCCAGTGCCAGTTGCTTTACATTAAACGTATCCCAAGTATTGAGTTCTGTCTTTACCTTTCTGTTTTTTCCTCTGAAAATAAATGCTTAATCTCTATGTTTCTGTCCTCTACTTAATCTTTAAGCCTCTGGGAACTAACAACTCGGTAGAATGCATTGTTCATATTCTCTTTTGGGAAGGATTAATACAGTTGCATGTTAATGACAGCCTTTAGATACTTCTGTTTAAGCTTTTAAGCACTTCAGAGTCTGATATGTTACCCTAGAAATTTTAAACAATTTCATCAGATCACAGTGGCATCAGGGGAAGAGGCACGTTAAATATTATTTAAACATGCTTAAATAATATTAGATAGATACTAAATTAATAGGCAGTGTTACATAAAAGTAAACATTTGTCTAGGAGAAATACTATAAACACAGCCCAAAGGCAAGTAATTTGGGAAAAAAATTTATGCTTCATATTACAGAGGGCTAAATTCCTGACTATATGTTATGTATCTAAGATCAGTAAGACAAATCAAATGTTTATATAGACAAAGAATATGAACACATAGGAAAAAAATGAATATGAATGCTCTGGGGAAATAAGTTGGTAGATTTTTATTTCAAATGGTAGAAACTGACATTCAATGAGGAACAAGTTCATGAAAAGGACTTTTAGACGGTGTGACCAAGGCAGAATATCAGACTAGTAGTAAAACTGTCATAATAGACAACTGATTAGTTACTTTTCATTCCTGGTATCAGTTTATATGCAGTAGATCTGTATAGACCCTTTGATCACAGAACATATAAATTATCTATACTTATTATTTTCACTTGGTATACTTCTGATTTAAGCTTTTCTCATTTTTAGAAATGTTTACTAAACCCTATAGGGCATTCTGCTCTGTCACATGGGGTCACTATGAGTTGAAATTTTTATTTCAGACATCAGTTACAATGAATGAACGATAAATTGTGCTCATTGCTGAAATCGCAGCTGTGTTTGATTTACAATACTGTCAGATTTCTCCATAAATCATACACAAGAGCACATGAATTTATTTCTGGAAATAAATTGTTGAAATATTATTTAAGAAAATATTTATTGATCACTTCATTTAATACTCATAAAGTAGAATATTTTATTTATTTTTGTTCTTTGAACCTGTGTTTGAGTACATTAAAGTTATAAATTACTTAGAAATTGCCTAATGTTTCTGTCAGCAGCAGGTATAGTTTGTATTACTGTGTTAAGAATTTTAATTCAAATGAGTATTTTTGTCAAGGAATCTACAAGAAGACTTTGAAAACTAAATCTCGTGATTGTATGCAACATCTAGTGGCTATAGTGTCACAATTACTAGGAAAAATATCCTGTATTATTTGATGTAGGAGACGGTGAACAGAATGATTATTATTTGAGTTACAGTAATACCCTAATGTTGTCTCTAATATACTAATATATAGTATTCACGTGTATGTGTGTGTGTATCTCTCTCTCTGTGTTTGTGTGTGTGTGTGTGTGTGTGTGTGTGTGTGTGTGTGTGTATCTGTATCTCTCTGTGTGTGTGTATACCCACTCCTCACTTATCAGCATGGTTAGGTTCCAAAGACCAGGCCATATGCAAAAATCAGCATTATATGAAAATGGAAGATGACCACATCAGATCACAAAATGGAGGATAAGTACATCATTACATAACTGCCAAATTACCTCATTACGTAACTTCCAAATCACTGAGAATCATATCCCAGCCAAGCTGACACATAACCTTAACTGTCACAGCCAGTGTTATGCTTGCCTTGCACCTTGGTGTTGGTTACTGCCAGATGTATATCGTTAGCGTATAAAATAGTTGGATAGTAGATTTTTTCCTATTGTCATAAATGTGAAATGTCAGATAATGGGATAGTAAATAAGTGAGGAGTAGGTGTGGATAGATATATAAATATATATAGTATTAAGGAGATCAGACTGAATGTGTGAGTCATCTGATTTGAATTTCAAGACTCTTGCTTGCTGGTGACAGAAACTCAAGTAGCTTAAACAAATAAATAAACAAAACGGAAGATGTGGCTTTATTGGCAGGATAGCTGAGTAGCTCACATAGTTGAAGGAAGAACTGTAGGAGCTAGCTTGGGGACCTTAAGGACTGAAAATGGGAATTTAGTGCCTGGAGTACTCTAACCTTGCATCTCTCTGGGCATAGGTGTGATTCTTTTAGGCTTCTCCTGGCTTGTGGCTACACTGATAGTCTCTTTTCCTCTTAGCATCTCAGTAATTTTTTCCACGATGGCCCTCAGCCAAAAGAAATAACTAATAGTTCCATATATTAAGTAGTTAGGGCCAAACAACTTAACTGTTTATGTCCTAGCAACATAACTATTTGAAAACTTAATACACATAATTTGAAAGAGAACATTTTTATTTCATTCTTAAATAATCCAGTTACTTACTAATGTGTGCCAGTTGAATACTGCACAAATTCTCAGACTTTGGAATCAGATCAGATATTGCTAAGTCCATTTCCTGTTTCACAGTTTTTACATGGTATTTTCTTTTTAACTGTTAAAAATTCAGCTTCTTAAAGAAATGAGGTCCTTGAAAGAAATGTTTTGTGAGCTAACATTGAAACTATGAATTACCTCAGATGGTAGTTTGTGTGATCCATTAGATGTCAATTATTGCTGTATTTCGACTGAAAATTTAAATAATCATGTAGTGTCCTGTGAGTACACTATGGCACTCCAAGGTGCCTTGGTGCACAGCTAACTAATAGTTTTAGTAGAAGAGAAATTCTGATTGCCCCCTTCTCTTGAGTCATGTGGTGACAGGAATGGGCTATGATTTGGTCAACTTGGGTCACTCACCTATTCCTTTGTTTAGAAGGGTGTAATATTCCATTGTGTGGATATATTGATGTACCTATTCACAATTGTTTAAAAGTTATAAACAGGATGTAAACTTATATCTTGTATATATACTTGCATATCTTTGACTATTTCTGTAGTTCAGATTCTAGTAAGTTTCACCTAACAGTTAAAAAGGAAAAAAAATACATTTGTTTGTGGATTGGAAAGCATGTTGTGCTTTTAAAAGTATTTGGGTAATTGATGCTGAAAAGAATTTATAAAGATTTTAAAAGTGATGAAGTAATAAACTGTATAGCCTTGAAAAACAATTTGTCCTACAAAGTAATATCTTGTGATAGGGACAGGTCTGTGAAACAGAGGCAAGCATTGGCTATATTTTAAATTTAGAAAAGCTTTTAATTATCTGTGGTGGCACCTTCATCCATAAGGGATGAAAACATATCTTATTGCTAAATGGTGCAAAACAGATTAGAGGGTCATTCTCAGTGTTGCTGGTGGTTTGCTGTCAGATGAGAGATAGTTTTATAAAGGGTTAGTATTGGGCTCTTTACTATATAATGTTCTTAGCAATGATGTAGATGATAAAATAGGGAATATGCTCATTAACATCACAGATGACTTGTCAGCCCCTTGGAGGATAGAATTAGAGTTCAGAATTATCTTGACAAGTGAGAAGTTGTTTTAAAGAATAAAGATTTTTAGGAACAAGTGTCAAATAGTATATTTCAGACAAAAGGAAAATGTAACACTGATGTGGATAATGTAACACTGGTGAAAATCTCTAGTTTTGTGGGAGAATGAAAGAGAATAAAGCCTGTATGGTTCTTTGAAAAATATAGTCAGACATACATTCTCAATATACAAGGACTCCTTACTTGGTTTCTCTTTATGAGTAGTATACTTAACATACAATATTAACAAACTTATTTTATCTAGTGTAGAAGTAGTATGGTATAGAGGTTTACAGTGTAAACTATGGAGCCAGAATGCCTGGGTTTTTAATTCTGTCTTCCTCATTTAGGTGATATAACCTTGGGAAAGTTACTTTTCCATATATCTGTTTTTTCACCTGTAAAAGGACAGTAATGACTGCTACCTTGTAGGACTGTCGTGAAGATTAAATGAGTGCATACATATAATACTTTAAAAACAATGCCTGGCACATAGGTTAAGTGCTCAATAGAAAGTAACTGCTAATAATAATATGGAGTCCTGGGTGGTGTAAATGGTTAACGCACTTGACTGCTAACTGAAAGGCTGGAGGTTTGAGTCCACCTACAGGCACCTCAGAAGAAAGACGTGGCGATATATTTCTGAAAAGTCAATCATTGAAAACCCTATGGAGCACATCCCTACTCTGACACATACGGGGTTGCCATGAGTTGGAATTGACTTAATGGTAACTGTTTTTTTAATAATAATAATAGGACATCATGTTTGGTAAAGTACAGGGTCAGAGAAAAAGAGGAACACCCTCAATGAGATGGATTGATGCAGTGGCTGCAATGATGGGATCAAGCATAATAACGATTGTGAGCATGGTGCAGGACCAGGCAGTGTTAAGTTCTGTGGTGCATAGGGTTGCTGTGAGTGGGAACCAACTTGATGGCACCTAACAACAACAACAACAGTAATAAAAATATAGCAACTGGGTCACACAGTTGGCTCATTAATGTGAAGTTAAGCTTGTATGTTTTTGATCAATTGGGTTTTCTCTCCTGTTCTTGCTGTCACTTTTGCATATCTATGCTTGTTGAACTATCATACTCCATATCCTTTTTTTGAAGCAATATTTTTATCTTTGTAGAACACCACTCTCATTTTATACAAAAGCATCATTATGAGTGTTAATACCGGTTCAGGAGCTTTCACAACTTTTGTACAACTACTGATACAAAGATGAGGACTGACATCACAGCTGCTACCAGGTTCTCATTTGCTTTAAGGACTTTTACTTGTTAGTGAAATGACAGTTTACAATTAATTACAGCATATATTGTTAGCTTAATGCTGGAAAATTAAAGTAGAAGACACTTTAGTTTTCTCATGCATTGTAATGAGAATTAATTGTCAGCCTGTATTTATTTTTAATTGCTTATGTGAAGAAGCAATATGTAGTTAGGAGCTCGGCTGCTTACTGAAAGAAAGGTTGGCAGTTTGAATCTACCAGCCACTCCTTGGAAACCTTATGGGGCAGTTCTCCTCTGTCCTGTAGGGTCACTATGAGTCACAATTGACTCACTGGCAACAGGGGCAATAAGAACTTTTACTAACTATCCCAAAACTCTTAATGAAGGATAAATATTATTTCATTGATTAATTAAACATTTTGAGTAGCTCTTGAAGGAATTTCCAGTGGTAGGGGGAGGTAGACTTTGATAAAAGAGAAGAATTTCTAAATCGTGTACTTGTAAAAACAGTAAAAGTTTAGTGGCTTGGAATACTAGAAGAGCTCTGGGGATCTGGTTGGTAGAGAGAAGGCAGTCTGAGTATAGGAAATACCATAAATGGCACAGAATTTGGAATGAACATAGTATGTCCTAGGGGGGAAAGTAAGATTCTCATTCTGGGGAGACCTTTTGTTGAGAGAGAAGCATTGGATTTTGTCAAGTAGCATGATAGTACCTATGGAGTTAACTGAGCTGTGTAGAGAATAATGGTTAATAATTGGCTAGGCTCTCCCAGTTGAGTTGTTTTAGCCTTAAATGCCTATGACTAAAACTTTTTGCTTCAGCAAAATCACATGTTCATTATTTGAAACTTCAAGGTTTATAATGATAATGGAAACTTGACTTTTAAATCTTTGAATCTTGAGGTTTCTTTCTATATAAGGTAGGTAGAAATGTTACATATATGGTAGGAATTATAATATTGAGGTTTGAAACAGACATGGGAGTACTTGAAACGTTTATTCAATGTGTAGGTAATAAAAGGCCCTGGTTAATTTCTTTTATTCACCCAAATTATATTTATTTTTGTTGAAAAATTAATTGTTGAGCATGTTCCTTCTGCTTGTCAGAATTACTATCTTTTGAGCATTGATTTGAAGACATTAATGCAATAATCCTGTGTTCTAAAATTATCTCCATTTTACACTGGAGGAAACTGCATGAGCTTTGAAAGTGACTGAACATTTGGAGCCAGAATTAACATTCAAAACTACCTGATTCCAGAACCTTTGCTCCTAATATATAAGCTATATTTTAACACCTCTCATTAACAGATAGTACAGGGCCCTTGGGTTCAAATGTTAAGAGAATGACCTGTCTAGGAAATCATAATCTATGTAGTGGGACAGGTGATGTTAAAAGAGGAACTGACTAGAATCAGGGAGTTTAGTTGTAAGACTTCTGTAGTTATTTTGTTTTTTAGGTAATTAAGGTCTTAAAACAAATTTAATTCAACAAATGTTTGAGAACAAGTTTGCTAGACCAAGTGGTGATGACACTTGGGGCATGGAAAGGAAAGATGGAAATTGGATATTTCAAAGAAAGCAGTGGGAATTGGTGTCAGATTTGGTTATTGGAAGTAGAGTCAAAGAGTTCTATAGTTTCTAGCCTGAAAGACCTAGAATAATTATGATTCTTAATGGAGTATTTTAAGAAAGAATATATGGTAGAGAGTGAGGGAGGAAGGCAGATGATGAATTCTGTTTAGGATATGTAGAGCTGGATATACTTGATGGACAGCCCAGAGGATATCTGTTACTCTGAGATCTTGTGATGGCAGTAGCAGTCAGTGTTGGGGAAGATGCAGGAGAGCTCTCTGGAATTAGCTGAAGCTAGAGACTTACTGTTCTGTGTTAGGGGAAGAACTGGATACTGTTGAATATGGTCAGACCTGCTTGTGATTGGTTTTATGAAGAAAAATGAGAGAACAAAGCAACCTGAGGAAATGACAGTTACGTAGCAATTTCAGTGTATGAAGTTTTTGCATTAGCATATAGAGCAGTAGCTTCTAAACATCTCATTAATATATTACCATCATGATTTTTTGCAGTATCTAAAAATGCAGTGGAAGTGTATCTTAAAATCAATGGCACATTGTAGTTGAATTAACAAGGTTTTTTCTTTCTTAGTGCTGTGGTAATTAATGGTATGTCTTGCAGTCGATGATATCTCAGGTTCAGTAAAATGCAGAACGTTGTTTCCAGTGTTTATTAGCATAAATATATAGCTTTTTTGTCTATGTTTCATTTCAGTCATCTCAGGTATCACCAGTAGTATGTATAACACAACATGGAGACACTAGTGATAGAGTACTCCCATTGAAAAATGAATTATATGCTATAGAATATGCTCTTTACTCACTTATTGACATGATTAGGTTCCAAAGACCAGGTTGTTACGTAAAAATTGGCATTATGCAAAAATGGAGGATGACCACATCAGATCACAAAATGGAAGATGACAGCATTACTACATAACTGCCAAATTACATCATTACATACCTGTCAAATTCATTATATAACTGCCAAATTATATCATTACATAACTGACAAATTATATCATTACGTAACTGTCAACCACTGAGAATCATGGCCCAGCCAAGCTGACACATAACTTTAACCATCACAGTAAGTGTTACCCTTGCCTCATACCTCGGCATTTATTACTGCCAGACATATGTTGTTAATGCACAAAATAATTGGCTAGTAGATTTTTTACTATTGTCATAAATGTGAAGTGTCGGATAACGAGATAGTTGATAAGTGACAAGAGGGTGTATAGGGTTTAAGTTAGATATAAGGAAACTGTTGAATAAATCACTACAAAAGAAAAACTGTAAGCTTTTCCCAAGGTTGTTACATTTCCTTGTATTTTAGAATATGTAAGTGTCCTGACTAAAACCAGAAGTAATACAGAATGTATTATCCAATCATAGGGTTGAAGTTTATCACAGAGCTTGGAGAAGCACATTATTTCTTCTTCCTCTTTCAGACATTAGCTCCTTTGACAAACTGTTTTCATGTTCAGAAATGCAAGAAACCTGTAAGTGGCTCAGCTTGTCCTTGGAGGTGTGATATTCTTAATAGTAGTTGTGTTCACATGCTTATTGGAAACTTGAGAATTTCAGTACTTGTGTATGTGAATTTTTTTCATGTTGAATAGCACTTAAGTTTTTGATATATAAACAATATACTGAGAATATTCCATAATGTATATAGAATAGATTTATATTAAGTTGTATGTTAGGGAATTTTTTCATCTTGTTTAAGAGAATATTTCACCAACATTTTAATTTGTTTAGCATTAATGTAAGTAATTTAGCCAGTATGGTTTAAAAAAAAAACCATCCAAATTTTCTGAGTAATGGGTTAAACAAAACGACAGCTTAAATTTTTTTTAAATAGGAGATTTGATTTTTGTCTTCAGTGTGAACGCACAGCTTATCTGAGTTTTTCTGAGTTCCTGATTTAAGTGCAGTTATTTACAAGCATATGGGGAGAAATCCATTTTACTTAATAGCTTATTCCTTGTTGCCCCTGATTTAACTTAGTATGTTTGCTTTTTTCTTAGGTAAAAAATGTTGATGAATTCTACTTTTTGGCTTTTGCTAAAAAGTTTCTCTTCTTCCTGTATATTTTTAGATGGCAGTCACATGTATCTCTCTGTTTACATGAGATAAGTATTACTAGCCCAAAAGGGTGGGTCTGTTCCTGGAGCTCTGTTGAATTGTATGGTCTTAGAAGAATTCTTATGAAGATGTTCTGGTCAAGACAATTTCTAGTCTTTTGGCCATTTAATAATTGAGGCGGACTTCTTCGAAGAGCAGGTATTTGAGCTCTCCACTTAAACAGAGCCCAAGTTATTGTGTGGTTATTGAGGTTACTGGGTTTTTATTAGCTTGTTTTGAAAATAAGAGTAGCCCCCTACCTAATTGCCAGAATATAAACTTTAACCAGGCCAGGAGAAGAGTTAGTTCTTTTCATTTCACGTAGCCTCTACTGTTTGAATTTTGTCTGTCTGTCTTCCCAAATGTACCTCTGGGCTGGCTGGAGTTGGACAGTTTTTAATTTTAAGGACAGCAGTTAAAAATTCCAGTCTGTTTTCTTCTTTTCACTCTTAAGTTGTATACTTAAATGATGGATCTTCATTTTTATCAACTTTTCTCGACCTTGTGTCCATTTTGATGCCTGTATACTCTGCATAAAATTGAGTGGAAAGAACCAGGACTTTGAAGAGTCTGTTTGTTTACAGATGGAGGAGAGGAACATTAACATTCCTAATAGAATATTAATATACTGATAAACAAGAAGCAGATTAGCTAGGTTTGGGATATCTTTAACTGAATAAACACTGATAGCTATTTTTTTTTTTAGTGTAGTTTACCTTCCTTTTTTTTTTTTTTTTTTAATTGATGTTTAACATCTCAAGTACCTAGGCAAAATAGGAAAAACTGCTTATTTATAAATGGGCATACTCTTGAGTCTCTAGGGCAAGCTAACCTTTAAATCAAGTTGTTTGTCTTTCTGGAAAAAAACCTCTTAGGCAGCCATGGAGGGGAGGGATGTAAAAAAAAAGTGGGGTTTGGAGATTCTGTTTTTCTTCCTTTAGGTCCAGACCCACTGCTGTCAAGTCGATTTGACTCAGCGACCCTGTAGGACAGAGTAGAACTGCCACATAGGATTTCCAAGGCTGTAATTCTTTTGGAAACCGACTGCCACATTTTTCTCCTGTGGAGTGGCTGGAGGTTAGCAGCTGAGTGCTTTAACCACTGCAACCCCAGGGCTCCTTCCTTTAGGGCAGGATTCATATAATTAGCAATATAAGTTAGGCAGATTTCAGAACGACATTGGTACATGTCATTGGCAAAATGACACCTGCCTAATTCTTTAGTTGCCTTTAAAAAAAAAAATCACATTTTTGGTCTTTGCTACCTATCTCAATTTTTTTTCTTAAAATTTATTAATGAAATCTTTTGAGAACCTATTGTAAAACTGCTCATCTTCATAGGAATTGGTCATTTTAATTTTTTTAGCCAAGAAAATAAAAAAAAAATTTTTTTTGGACAGTAGGAGGCAGGAGGGAGAAGTCTGCAATCTAGTGTTATTTAAGGTATAATTGTATGATGTGTTAAGAGGGGCAGAAGTAATTACAATTTATAATTAGGAAATTTAAGTTTCCATGAGAAAGTATGAGTTTCTAGAGATTACATCTTTTTTTTTAATAGGAATTTTGATTAATGCAGTATGGGTGAGAACTGTGATTTGAAGTAAGGGGGAGAAAAAAGGGGAAGGGTCTTGGAGATTGTTACCAAAGTTAACTGTGGAACAAATAGAATATTAATGAATGTGTAGGAATTTGCCTTCTGCTAATTTCCCTAAGGTAGACCTTGGAACTAGTCAAAGGAACAAAACTTAGGAAACTTTTTTCCAACCCTGAAGCTAGTCTTTCTGATCTTTCCATAGCAATTGTAAATATTGAACTACCTCTGGCACTTAGATAAAACAATCCTACTTGGCATTTAATTATTTTTTAGTGATTGAAAGCCTGGATTTCCTGTCATCTTTTCTTAACAACAGAGCCTTAAATATTTCTCTTGTTCTTTGTTAAATTATAAGAATTTATTCTTAGGAGATAGGTAAAATTTCTTCATTTCAGGTGGTGAACCTAAAGGCTGCCTTATAGAATTAAATTTTATATTCTTAATTTCAGTAGTAAAATGATGCCTACCTTGTGATCTTTCGTGGAAGACACAGTTAAGAAAATAACATTATAAATTATTAATAGAAATTCCTTACAGTCCTACTAATGATTTAATATTTCTGAGTTAATAGTCTGAAATGAATGTGTTCTACATAAAAGTGGTTCTAAAGAACAAGTCAGAACATAATAAAATATCTACATTTGTCCTTACCTTAAAATTATTTAATTTCTGTCTTTTTTAGCAGATTGTATGTGATCTTTGGTTTTGATCTCTTCTGGTGGTAAAGACGTGTATGATTTATGCCTGCCTCCCCCTGCCCCATTTATCCCTTGTATAAGAATCAAATTTAAAAGGAAAATGCTTATAAGATAAGTAATTTAAAAAGATACCAAGCAAATTTGCTGAAGTTGGTTTGGTCCCAGTTAATCTTTTCTGAAAAAATAGTCAGGGCTTCCTCTTGCCTAGCTCTTTGAGATATGAAAAGCAGTAAGTTCCATTTGAAGTGCTACCAAATCTTGGTATCTAAAAATACTAGAGCACCAGTTACTTTGCTTTTGAGTTCTCACTTATGTGGGTCCCCATTTGGAAAAGCAGTTAGCAGCATTTCAGCCACTAAATGAAGACAAATGGTCTTAAGCATTGATCACTGACTGTTTCAAATTCTGTTACAGAACCTCATTTGGGGAAAGTATTCAGAAAGGAAAGGAAACATACAGTTTTTCCCACATTTTTTCCCCCGAGATGATGCGCTTTTATTTTTTATTGTGCTTTAGGTGAAAGTTTCCAACTCAAGTTAATTTCTTATGCAAAAATTTATACACACATTGGTATGTGACCCTAGTTGCAATCCCTATAATGTGAGAGCACACTCGCCCTTTCCACTCCGCATTTCCACTCCGTTCAAACACCTTCTATCCCTTTTTGCCTTCTCATCCTGCCCTGGATAGGAGCTGCCCATTTAGTCTCGTGTATCTACTTGAACTAAGAAGCACACTCTTCATGAGTATTATTTTATGTTTTATAGTCCTGTCTAATCTTTGAAGAGTGGGCTTCGGGAATGTTTTTTAGTTCTGGGTTAACAGAGAGTCCGGGAGCCATGTCTTCTGGGGTTCCTCTAGTCTCAGTCAGACCATTAAGTTTGGTCTTTTTACATGAATTTGAGTTCTGCACCACACTTTTCTCCTGCTGTATCAGGGACTCTCTGTTGTGTTCCTTGTCAGGGCAGTCTGGGCACCATCTAGTTCTTGTGGTTTCAGGCTGATGGAGTCTCTGGTTATGTGACCCTTTTGTCTCTTGGGCTTGTATTTTCCTAGTGTCTTTGGTGTTCTTCATTCTTCTTTGCTCCAAGTGGGTTGGGACCAATTGATGCATCTTAGATGGATGCTTGCTAGCTTTTAAGACCCCAGAGGTGACTCACCAAAGTGGGATGCAGAACATTTTCTTAATAAACTTTGTTATGCCAGTTGACCTAAATGTCCTCTGAAAGCATGGTCCCCAGACCCCCACCCCTGCTACTCTGTCCCTCGAAGTGTTTGGTTGTGTTCAGGAAACTTCTTAGCTTTTGGTTTAGTCCAGTTGTGCTGACTTCCTCTGTATTGTGTGTTGTCTTTCCCTTCACCTAAAGTAATTTCTGTCTACTGTCTAGTTAGTGAATTCCCTTCTCTTTCCCTCCCTACCTTCGTAACCATCAAAGAATGTTTTCTTCTGTGTTTAAACTTTTCCTACATTTTTTAAAACCAATATATGTAAAGCAAAAATGAACTGTGCTATGGACCACCAATGTAGTCACAAGATTGGTCTTTTGGTCATTATCTATTGAAACAGAGCTTTTTTGCTTGTTACAGTGAATGCTGTCATAAATGTTGGTCCAAGAGACACATTTATTACCAGTAAAGGCTGTTTGATACAGAAATGTGATTACAACATGGAGTTCTGCAGAAGGTTTCTGACAACTTACTAGGAGTCCCCCCCACCCCAAAAGGAGATGATGGTTGTTTTTTGCTTAGGAAATGATAACATTTTAGCTACTTATCTGTGCTTCACAGCTGGCAGAGGAATGCAGCACACTGATCATGAAGTTGCTCTGGAACCTTGAAAACTCCTTGACCTAGTGTTTCTAAAGAGGTAGATCTTTTTTTTTTTTTTTTTAAATTAAAATTTTAATCCTCTTGCTTGGAGCTCTCACTAAGCCAGGACAGACTCAATTTTATATTTACTCTATATTACTTTATCTTTGTTCAGAGCATGGTCACAGGTAGGAAAAAAGTCACGCTGTGGGCATTCAGCCCTATGAGAGAATAGCACAGTTGACCCTAGAATGGCAGCTAGGAACTTTGTTTTGTTCACTGCAGTTTCACGAGCGCCTAGA
Organism: Dugong dugon; assembly: GCA_030035585.1. Classification (NCBI taxonomy): domain Eukaryota; kingdom Metazoa; phylum Chordata; class Mammalia; order Sirenia; family Dugongidae; genus Dugong; species Dugong dugon. The sequence goes on along the minus strand of CM057476.1, from coordinate 22,959,587 downwards.
ATAGAGTTTATCACTCAAAAATATTTGTCGAAGGGATGAACCTTCATCACAGTGAACTTATGATAGGTAAATGTCATACTTTTGAACTCTCTCCTTGTTTCTATTTTTATTCGTAGTTGGCTTCAGCTGCAAAGGTTTTAGAAAGCTTGAGGCTTAGGCTTCTGTGTAGTGAGCAAGACTAAGCCACGGTAGTTTCACTCAGCTTATGAATGCCTGGGTTTTGGTTAATGCTGGTGATTAAAATAATCTCCCCATCATCCAACCCAACAGTCCATAGAATCCTAGTTTGGGAAGGTCATATCTTCCATCTGATATCTGAAAAGTGAATAGATATAAATGAGGAAACACTTAAAAGTTGAAAAGGTTATCCAAAGGTAGTATCAATGAAGAAGAATCCACTTCGTAAAATTTAACATTTCTAAATTCTTTTATATTGCCTCCACACACTAATTTTGCTGTGAGTCTTTCTTAATATTCAGTGCATGTGCAAGGAAAGCCATTTGTTTTCAGGTTAATGAAGATAGATTACTTTAAAATTATTGTTTGCCTGCTTGAAGTTTTGAACTCTTAGTGATCCTGCATTTGAAAGCAAGACAAAAACAAAAACAAACACCAAACCCATTGCCATCGAGTCGATTCCAACTCATAGCGACCCTATAAGACAGAATAGAACTGCCCTATAGGGTTTCCAAGGAGCGAGCGGCTGGTGGAGTTGAACTACCAAACTTTTTGTTAGCAACCTGAGCTCCTAACCACTCTGCCATCAGAGCTCAGGACTGTGTAAAAAGCATCGTGCTTTTAAAAATAACTTTATCGTGTTTTCAGTGAAAGTTTACACAGCAATTAGGTTTCCATTTAACAATTCCTACACAAATTGTTCAGTGACAGGAAGTTTTTTAAAAATTTATATATTTAATGAGTTTTTAAGTAAACTGTATTTTAAAAAGAAAACATGTAAACAATCCCCATTTTTCATACATTGTTCAAACTAGGATTTGAACCAGTGAACTTCAGATATACAAAATTGATTTCAGCTATTCAGCAAGCCACTGCAGAAGGGCATGAGATTCTTTGACCTTGCCCAAATCACACCTCTTCCTTCCCACAGACTTTTCCCCCAGACTTTCAATAACTGAAGAAATGCAAATCTGTTTATCAAAATAAGTACCCTGGCCCCTGACGTGCACTCTCTGAGAAACTATGAAGTTGTTGAAAAACAAACAAACAAATGAACAAAAAGATAGATTATGAGAACTAGGCAAATTCAGGAAGGAGTCCTGTGGCACGATGGTTAAGCATTTGGCTGCTAACCTAAAGGTCAGTGATTCAAACCCAGCAGCCACTCCACAGGAGAAAGATGTAGCACTCTACTTCCTTAAAGATTACAGGAAACTCTGTGGGGTAGTTGTACTCTGTCCTATAGAATCACTATGAGTCAGAATCTATTCGATGGCATTGGGTTTTGTGTTTTTGGTAGGCAAATTCAGAAAGGTTTCTTCTGCTTGTTAGCCAACAGCCCAAACAAAGTTTTCTCTTCACTTAAGCATAGTTGTGATACCTACTTGGAAATAGCTCACAATGTTTGTGAATGTTCAAAATACACAAAAAAGGAAGCACACAAACATGAATTGGTATCACAGTCACAAGGCAATATGTAGTAGAAAAAATATTGGAAAACAATGACTTTTTTTTTTTTTTGAGATTATTCTACCACTTTTCGACTGAACAAGTCACACATAAGCTTCAGTTTCCTAATCTGTAAGATGATTACTGACCTACCTTTGCCATGAGGTTGTTATGAGGAACAAAAATAATCAAAATGTATGCAGAAGTGTTTTATAACCTCAAAGCACTAGAAAAATTTAAGGTACCACTAAACCAGAAAACCAAACCCATTACCACTGAGTCTATTCTGACTCATAGTGACCCTATAGTCACTGGTATTAATATTATACACACCCCATCCAAACCAATATCATTTCTAAAGGAATACTTAACAACTTTTTAAAAATTTTTAAAATGTACTTTAAATGAAGGTATACAGAGCAAATACATTTCTCATTAAACCATTAATACACATTTTGTTTTGTGACATTGGTTGCCAACCCCACGACATGTCAACACTCTTCCCTTCTCAACATTGGGTTCCCCATTCCCAGCTTTCCTGTCCCCTCCTGCCTTCTCGTCCTTACCCTTGGACTGATGTGCCTATTTAGTCTCATTTTTTTTATAGGCCTGTCTAATCTTTAACTGGAAACCCTGGTGGCGTAGTGGTTAAGATCTACGTCTGCTAACCAAAAGGTCCGCAGTTTGAATCCACCAGGTGCTCCTTGGAAACTCTATGGGGCAGTTTTACTCTGTCCTGTAGAGTCACTATGAGTCGGAGTCGACTCGACGGCAGTAGGTAATGGGTAACAGTAATCTTTGACTGAAGGGTGAACCTCAGGAGTGACTTCAGTACTGAGTTAAAAGGGTGTCCGAGGGCCATACTCTCAGGGTTTCTCCAGTCTGTCAGACAGTAAGTCTGGTCTTTTTTTGTGAGTTAGAATTTTGTTCTACATTTTTCTCCAGCTCTGTCTGGGAATCTCTCTTGTGATCCCTGTCAGAGCAGTCGGTGGTGTTAGCTGGGCACCATCTAGTTGTGCTGGACTCAGTGTGGTGGAGGCTGTGGTAGTTGTGGTCCATTAGTCCTTTGGACTAATCTTTTCCCTTGTGTCTTTGATTTTCTTAATTATCCCTTGCTCCAGATGGAGTGGGACCAGTGGAGTATCTTAGATGGCTGCTTACAAGGTTTTAAGAACCCAGACACTACTCACCAAAGTAGGATGTAGAATTTTTTCTTTATAAACTATGTTGCAGCAGTTGAGCACCATGGCACTATGTGACCATGCAGAGGACTCAGGCTGAGGTAGGGGGAGATTGGCCCTCATGGAACTCAGACAGTCTAGTGGGGGTGACAGACAGGCAAATGGCAGCCAACTGTAGGCAGGACACATAAAATGTACTGAACAGAGACATGCGTGCCTAGAGACACGGAGACGCAGAGGAAGAGAAATGAGTTCTGGCTCAGGGGGCCAACAGGGGACCTGGGAGAGGGATAAGGGAAGGAAACCTTCCCCAGTGGAAGGTGGGATGGTGTTGCTCTGGGCCAGGGAAAAACCTTGGTCCACAGGAGTCTTCATATCACACCAGAAAGAGGACTGTGCCTGGCCTCTGCACTGTACCTGGCTCTCTTTGCCAGGTTGGGTGCTGGAAAGGAAAAAGATGGGCAATAAGTGAAAGGGGCCCAAGCTTACCTAGGTGGTTGGTGACACCAGGAGGAGTGTGTCCACTCATTGAACACTCATGTCCTGGGGGGTCTACTAGGTGCCCTATGGTGGACCAGAGGACCAAGGATGAATGAGTGGTGTCACCATCCTTTCTTTTCTGATTTTTAATTGTGCTTTAAGTGAAAGTTTACAGTTCAAGTTAGTCTCTCATATAAAAATTTATACACACATTGCTCTGTGACCCTAGATGCTCTCCCTATACTGTGACAGCACACTCTTCCCTTCCACCCTATATTTCCCGTGTCCATTCAACCAGCTCCTGACGCTCCCTGTCTTCTCATCTCGCCTGCAGACAGGAGCTGCCCATTTAGTCTTGTGTATCTACTTGAACTAAGAAGCACTCTCTTCACAAGTATCATTTTATGTCCCATAGTCCAGTCTAATCTTTGTCTGAAGAGTTGGCTTTGGGAGTGGTTTCGGTTCTGGGCTAACGGAGAGTCTGGGGGCCATGTCTTCTGGAGTCCCTCCAGTCTCAGACCATTAAGTCTGGTCTTTTTACATGAATTTGAGTTCTGCACCACACCTTGCTCCTGCTCCATCAGGGACTCTGTTGTGTTCCCTGTCACGGCAGTCTGGGCACCATCTAGTTCTTCTGGTCTCAGGCTGATGGGAGTTTCTGGTTATGTGACCCTTTTGTCTTTTGGGCTTATATTTTCCTTGTGTCTTTGGTGTTCTTCGTTCTCCTTTGCTCCAAGTGGGTTGGGACCAGTTGATGCATCTTAGATGACTGCTCGCTAGCTTTTAAGACCCCGGACGGGACTCACCAAAGTGGGATGCAGAACATTTTCTTAATAAACTTTGTTATGCCAGTTGACCTAGATGTCCCCTGAAAGCATGGTCCCCAGACCCCTGCCCCTGCTACTCTGTCCCTCGAAGTGTTTGATTTTGTTCAGGAAACTTCCTAGCTTTTGGTTTAGTCCAGTTGTGCTGACTTTCCCTGTATTGTGTGTTGTCCTTCCTTTCACCGAAGTTGATTCTTCTCTACTATCTAGTTAGTGAATTCTCTTCCAACTCCCCTTCTCCACCCTCGTAACCATCAAATACTGCTGTTTCCTTCATTTAAACCTTTTCTTGAGTTCTCATAATAGTGATCTCATATAATATTTGTCCTTTTATGACTGACTAATTTCATTCAGCGTAATGCCCCCCAGACTCATCCATGGTGTGAGGTGTTTCACAAATTCATTGTTGTTCTTTTTTGTTGCATAGCGTTCCATTGTGTGTATGTGCTATAATTTGTTTATCTGTTCGTCTGTTGATGGACATTTAGGTTGTTTCCCCCTTTCGTTTTTTAATTGGAGTATTTGTCTTTTTGTTGTAGAAGTGTTGGATTTTCCTATAGGTTTCAGAGATTACACCTTGGTCACATTTGTCATAGCCAATTTTTTTCCCTAGTCTATAGGTTTTCTTTTTACTCTTTTGGTGAAGTCTTTTGATGAGCATAAGTGTTTAATTTTTAGAAGATCCAGTTATCTAGCTTATCTTGCTGGTGTTTGTGTATTGTTAGTTATGGTTTGTATGCTATTTATGCCGTGTATTAGGGCCTCTAGCGTTGACCCTATTTTTTCTTCCATGATCTTTATAATTTTTGGTTTTATATTTAGGTCTTTGATCCATTTTGAAGTGTTTTTTTTTTTTTTTTTTGTATGTGTAAGGAATGGGTCCTGTTTCATTTTTTTTTTAATAGCTGGATATCCAATTTTGTCATTTATTAAAAAGACTGTCTTTTCCCCATTTAGTGGACTTTGGGCCTTTGTTGAAGATTAGGTGATTATAGGTAAATGGATTTACATCTGGGTTCTAGATTCTGTTTCATTGATCAATGTATCTGTTGTTGTACCAGTACTAGGCTGTTTTGACTACTGTAGCTGTATAGTAGGTTCTGAGGTCAGGTAGTGGGCGTTCTCCTACTTTATTCTTTGTCTTTAATAGTGCTTTACCTATCTGGGGCCTCTTTCTGTTCCATATAAAGTTAACGGTTAGTTTTTCTGTCTCATTAAAGAATGCTGTTGGTATTTGGATTGGAATTGCATTGTATTAGTGGATTGCTTTGAGTAGAATTGACATTTTCACAATGTTGAGTCTGCCTATCCATGAGCATGGTATGTTTTTCTATGTATGTCAGTTACTTTTGGTTTCTTGCGGTAGTGTTTTGTAGTTTTCTTTGTGTAGGTTTTATATGTCCCTAGTTAGATTTATTCCTAAATATTTTATTTTTTTTAGGGGCTATTATAATTGGTATTCTTTCCTGATTTACATCTCATAGTTCTTTTCATTGATGTTTAGGAATCCTACTGACTTTTGTATGTTTATCTTGTATCCTGCTATTCTGATAGATCTTTCTGTTAGTTCCAATATTTTTCTTGTGGAGTCCTTTGGGTTCTGTATGTATAGTATTTCATCCACAAATACGGATAGTTTTACTTCTTACCAATTGGATGCCCTTTTTTTCTTTTTCTTGCCTTATTGCTCGAGCTATGACTACCAGCACAGTGTTAAATAGGAGTGCTGATAAAGGGCATCCTTGTCTTGGTGCTTTTCTCAGGAGGAATGTTTTCAGCCTCTCTCCATTAAGAGTGATGTTGGCTGTTGGTTTTGTATAGATGCCATTTATTATGTTAAGGAATTTCCCTTCTGTACCTGTTTATTGAGAATTTTTTTAATGAGGAATGAGTATTGGAGTTTATTGAATTTCTTTTCTGCATCAATTGAGATGATCATGTGATTCTTTTGTTTTATTTACGTGGTGGATTACGTTGATTGATTTTCTAATGTTGAAGTGTCCTTGCATACTTGGTATGAATCCCACTTGGTCATGGTGCATTATTATGTTTTTGATATGATGTGGAGTTCTGTTGGCTAGAATTTTATTATGAAGATTTTCATCTATATTCATGCGAGATATTGGTCTGTAATTTTCTTTTCTTTCTTTTTTTTTGTGATGTCTTTGCCTGTTTTTGGCATCAGGGTTATGCTGGCTTCATAGAATGAATTTGGAAGTATCACTTTCTTTTTTGTGTTTTGAAATAGTTTGAGTAGTACTGGTGTAAACTCTTCTCTGAATGTTTGGTAGAGTTCTCCAGTGAAACCATCTGGGCCAAGGCTTTTGTTTTGTTGGGATTTTTTGTTTTTTTTTTTTTTAATTACTTTTTGAGTCTCTTCTCTTGTTATGGGTTTATTCAGATTTTCGACCTCAGTTCATGTTAGTTTAGGTAGGTAGTGTGTTTCTAGAAGTTTGTCCATTTCCTCTAGGTTTTCAAATTTGTTCGAGTATAGTTTTTCATAGCACTTTTGTTATGATCCTTTTTATTTCATTTGGATCTGTTGTAATATCCCCCATTTCATTTCTTATTTGGATTATTTGTGTTCTCTCCTGTTTTTCTTTTGTCATTTTGGCCAGTGGTTTGTTGATTTTGTTGATCCTTTCTACGAGCCAACCTTTGGTTTTGTTGATTATTTCTATTCTTTTTCTGTTCCATATTTCATTTATTTCTGGTCTGACCTTTATTATTTCCTTTCTTCTAGTGGCTGTGGGCTTCTTTTATTGTTCTCTTTCTATCTGTTAAGGTTATATAGCTAATGGTTTGATTTCATCCCGTCTTTATTTTAAATTGTTGTGCTTTAAGTGAAAGTTTACAATTCAAGTTAGTCTCTCATACAAAAATTTATACATGCATTGTTATGTGACCCTTGTTGCTCTCCCTATACTGTGACAGTACACTCCTGCTTTATAACTCGGATTTCCCGTGTCCATTCAGCCAGCTCCTGACCCTCTCTACCTTCTCATCTCGCCTCTGGACAGGAGCTGCCCATTTAATCTCATGTGTCTACTTGAGCCAAGAAGCACACTCTTCACTAGTATCATTTCTTCTTCTTCTTTTTTTTTTTTTTTAATATTTTATTGTACTTCAGGTGAAGGCTTACAGAACAGTTTCTCATGTAACAGTAGTACACATACTGTTTTATGACTTTGGTTAACAACCCCACAACATTTTAACCCTCTGAATTATCAGCTTTTTTTTTTTTTTTTTTTTTTTTTTGGTGAAAATACACATAGCCAAAGATACACCATTTCAAAACTTTTTATGTACACATTTAAGTGACATTGACTATGCTCTTCCAATTGTGCTGCCATTCTCACCCAAGATGAAGGCTTACAGGACAAAATAGCCTCCCATTTAACAGTTACTACAAATGTTGCCCTATAACAATGGTTAACAATCTCACAACACATCAACAGTATCCTTACTCAACTTTGTGTTCCCTATCATCAGCTTCCTACTCCCCCTCTGCCTTCTGGCCCTTGTCACTGGACTCCTGTACCTTGTTAGTCTCATTTAGTTTTACTGGGCTGTCCACTCCCAGGCTGAACAGTGAACCTCGAAGGTAACTTCACCTCTGAGCTGAAAGGGTGTCTGGGGACCATACTCTTGAGGTTTCTCCAGTCTCCTTTAGGCCAGTAAATCTGGTCTTTTTTTTTTTTTTGTGAGTTAGAATTATGCTCTACATCCTTCTCCAGCTTTGTCCAGAACCCTCTGTTGTGACCCTGGTCAGAGCAGTCAGCGGTGGTAGCCGGGCACCATCTAGCTATACTGGACTCAGTCCGGTGGAGGTCTTGGTAGCCGTGGACAGTTAGTCCTTTGGACTAATCTTTTCGTTGTATCATGTTCTCTTCATTCTCCCTTGCTCCCGAAGGGATGAGACCAGTGTAATATCTTAGATGGCCGCTCACAGGCTTTTAAGACCCCAGACACTACTCACCAAGGTAGAATGTAGAGCATTATCTTTGTAAGCAGTGTCATGCCAATTGAGCTAGATGTTCCCTGAGACCATGGTCCCCAGAGCCCTCCGTCCAACAACTCAGTCCCTCGGGGAGTTTGGATGTGTCCATGGGGCCTCCATGACCTTTCCTTGTGCAGGTTGTGTTAGTTTCCCTTGTACTGTGTACTGTCTCACCTCTCACCCAAGATACCACTTATCTATTGCCTATTTAGTATTTCCCCCGCCTCCCCTCCCATCCCTGGTAACCAACAAGGATTGTTACATTTTGCATGTGAATGTTTTCATGGGTTTTTACAATAGAGGTCTCATACAATATTTGTCCTTTTGTGATTGACTTATTTTACTCAGCATAATGTTCTCCAGTTTCATCCATGTTATGAGATGGTTCACAGATTCATTGTTCTTCTTTCTCGTTGCATAGTACTCCATTGTGTGTATGTACCATAGTTTGTTTATCCATTCATCTGTTGATGGGCACCTACGTTGTTTCCATCGTTTTGCTATTGTGAACAATGCTGCCATGAACGTAGGTGTGCATATGTCTATTCGAGTGACGACTCTGATTTCTCTAGGATATATTCCTAGGAGTGGGATTGCTGGATCGAATGGTATGTCTGTTTCTAGCTTTCTAAGGAAACGCCATATCATTTTCCAAAATGGTTGTATCATTTTGCATTCCCAACAGCAGTGTATAAGAGTTCTCATCTCCCCGCAGCCCCTCCAACATTTGTTATTTCCAGTGTTTTTGATTCGTGCCAGTAATGCCGGGGTGAGATGGTATCTCATTGTGGTTTTAATTTGCATTTCTCTAATGGCTAGTGATCGCGAGCATTTCCTCATGTGTCTGTTGGCCATTTGAATGTCTTCTTTGGTGAAGTGTCTGTTCATTTCCTTTGCCCATTTTTTGATAGGATTATTTGTCTTTTTGTTGTAGAGGTGTTGGATTTTCTTGTAGATTATGGAGATTAGACCTTTGTCTCATTTATACTGTCCAAAAATTTTTTCCCAGTCTGTATGTTCCCTTTTTACTCTTTTGGTGAAGTCTTTTGAAGAGCATAGGGGTTAGATTTTTAGAAGATCCCAGTTATCTAGTTTATCTGTTGGGTTTTGTGTGTTGACGGTTATGGTTTGTATCCTGTTAATGCCATGTATTAAGGCCTCAAGTGTTGGTCTTATTTTTTCTTCTATGAACTTTATAGTTTTAGGCTTTATATTCAGGTCTTTGATCCATTTTGAAGTCGTTTTTGTATACGGTGTGAGGTATGGGTCCTGTTTCATTTTTTTGCAAATGGATATCCAGTTTTGCCAGCACAATTTGTTAAAAAGACTGTCTTTTCCCCATTTGATGGACTTTGGGCCCTTGTCGAAAATCAGGTTACGGTAGGTGGATGGATTTACATCTGGGTTCTCAATTCTGTTCCATTGGTCAATGTCTCTGTTGTTGTACCAGTACCAGGCTGTTTTGACTACTGTAGCTGTATAGTAGGTTCTGAAGTCAGGTAGTGTGAGTCCTCCAACTTTATTCTTCTTCTTCAGTGGTGCCTTACTTATTCGGGGCTTCTTCCCTTTCCATATAAAGTTAATAATTAGTTTTTCCATCTCTTTGAAGAATGTTGTTGGTATTTGGATCGGGATTGCGTTGTATTTGTAAATTGCTTTAGGTAGAATTGCCATTTTCACAATGTTGAGTCTGCCTATCCATGAGCATGGTATGTTTTTCCATTTATGTAGATCTCTTTGGGTTTCATGCAGCAGTGTTTTGTAGTTTTCTTTGTATAGGTCTTTTACATCCCTGGTCAGATTTATTCCTAAGTATTTTATCTTTTTAGGGGCTACTGAAAATGGTATTGATTTCCTGATCTCCTTTTCATCGTTCTCTTTACTGGTGTATAGGAATCCAACTGATTTTTGAATGTTTCTCTTGTATCCTGCTACTCTGCTGAATCTTTCTATTAGTTCCAGTAGATTTCTCATGGAGTCTTTAGGGTTTTCTATGTATAGTATCATATCATCTGCAAACAGGGACAGTTTAATTTCTTCATTACCAATTTGGATGCCCTTTCTTTCTTTTACTTGCCTTATTGCTCTAGCTAGAACTTCCAGCACAATGTTAAATAGAAGTGGTGATAAAGGGCATCCTTGTCTTGTTCCTGTTTTCAAGGGGAATGTTTTCAGCCTCTCTCCATTAAGAATGATGTTGGCTGTTGGTTTTGCATAGATGCCCATTATTATGTTGAGAAATTTCCCTTCTATACCTATTTTATTGAGAGTTTTTATCAGGAATGGGTGTTGGACTTTGTCAGATGCCTTTTCTGCGTTAATTGAGATGATCATGTGATTTTTTTCTTTCCTTTTATTTATGTGGTGAATTACGTTGATGGATTTTCTAATGTTAAACCATCCTTGCATACCTGGTATGAATCCTGCTTGGTCGTGGTGTATTATTTTTTTGATATGATGCTGAATTCTATTGGCTAGAATTTTGTTCAGAAGTTTTGCATCTATATTCATGAGAGATATTGGTCTGTAATTTTCTTTTTTTGTGATGTCTTTGCCTAGTTTTGGCATCAGCGTTATGCTGGCTTCATAGAATGAATTTGGAAGTGTTGCTTCCTCTTCTGTGCTCTGAAATAGCTTGAGTAGTACCATTTCTTCTTTTTTGATATGTGCATCTGTTGCTATAAATTGACGTGTTAGCAGTGCCATTGCTGCGTCCCAAAGATTTTAGTATGATGTGTTATCATTCTCGTTTGATTCTAGGAATTTTTTGATTCCGTCTTTGATTTATTCTTTTACCCAGTGGTTTTTGAGCAAGGTGTTAATTCAGTTTCCAAGCATTTTATTTTTTTTCCTTCTCTTCTTGTTATTAATTTCTGCTTTTATGGCTTTGTTATCAGAGAAGATGCTTTGTATTATCTCAGTGGTTTGGATTTTGCTGAGAGTTGCTTTCTAGCCTAAGATGTAGTCTATTCTGGAGAACATTACATGTGCACTGGAAAATAATGTGTACTTTGCTGCTGATGGGTGGAGTGCTCTATATATGTCTGTGAAGTCAGGTTGGTTGATTGTGGCCTTTAGATCTTCTTTGTTGAGTTTCTTTGTAGATGTTCTGTCCTTTACCGAGAGTGGCGTGTTGCAGTCTCCTGCTGTTATTGTGGAACTGTCATTTTCTCTTTTCAGTGCTTTTAGAGTTTGTTTTATGTATTTTGGATCCCAGCCAGTAGTTGCATAGGTATTTATTATGGTTATGTCTTCATGATGAATTGTCTCTTTAATCATTATATAATGTTCTCCCTTGTCTTTTGTGGTGGATTTTTTTTTTAAGTCTATCTTATCAGTGATTAGAATTGCCACTCCTGCTTTTTTGGTTGCTGTTTGCTTGATATATTTTTTCTGTCCTTTGATTTTTAATATATTTATATCTTTTTGTCTGTGGTATATCTCTTGTAGACAGCGTATTGATGGGTTCTGTTTTTTAAATCCATTCTGTCACTCTCTGTGTCTTTGTGGGTCTGTTGAAGCCATTTATGTTCAGTGTGATTGCTGATAGGTTTGAGTTTATTGCTGTCATTTTGTAGTACTTCTTTTTCCAGTGCTGATTTTTTCTTTGTTCCTCTTCCTGTTCTGTGCTGAATTCCTTTTGTTTGTGGATTTTTTCCTTAGTTTTTGTAGATTTTGCATTTACTTAGACTGGGTTTTTCTTCTTTATTTTGATGAGTAGGTTTGTTAACTTTCTTTGTGGTTACCTTGAAATTTGCTCGTATCTTCCAGGTTTAAACCAGTGTTTTATTACTTGATATTGCGTTGACTTCCTTTCCATTTGAAAGTTCTAAACTTAATACACCATTTATTCCCTCTTTTATTGTTCTCATGTTGTTGTCATTTACAGATTGACCCCTCTGGTTTCCTGTTGTAAATCTTTTAGTTTTGTTTAATGCTTCAGAGTTCATGATTTAGGTTTGGTATCTGGCTGATGCTGTCTTGTGTCCTAGATTCAGGTTTTTGCCTGATGTTTTGGTTGTCTAACTGAACGACTACATTTATTAATTCTGGTAAGTTTATTTTGGTTTTTACAGACACCCTTAATTTCTGTTTTTCTGGAAATGTCCTAATACTGCCATCATATTTGAATGAGAGTTTTGCTGAATATATTATTCTTGGTTGGTGGTTTTTTTCTTTAAAGGTTTTGTATATGTCATCCCATTGCCTTCTTGTCTGCATGGTTTCTGCCTAGTCATCATAGTTCAGTCTTATTGCTTCCTCTTTGTATGTGACTTTTTGTTTTTCTTGAGCTGCTTTCGGGATTCTTTCTTTGTCTTTGGTTTTAGTGAGTATGATTATATGTTTTGGTGATTTTCTTTTGGGTCTGTCCTATATGGGCTTTGTTGAATTTCTTAGATGGTCAGCTTTTCATCTTTCATGATATTAGATAAATTTCTTGTCAGCAAATCTTTAATGATCCTCTCTGTGTTTTCCATTTTCTCCCCTTGTTCTGGAACTCTGATCACATGTAAATTTTTGCTTTTGATTGTATACCACATCGTTCTCAGAGTTTCTTCATTTTTCTTCTTTTCTCAAAAGTGGTATCTATCAAATTTGTCTTCAGTTTTGCTGATCCTGTCTTCTGTCATTTCAGATTTGGTCATAAAATCTTCTGTTGCACTGTTGGTTTCTGAAATCTTGTTATTTATTTTTTGACTTTCTAATTGGTGTTTTTGTATTATTTCTAGTTTATTTATTTTGACATTTTGGTCCCGTATTATTTTCCTAAATTCTTCCATTGCTTTGTCTGTAGTTTCCCTGATTTTGTCTGTAGTTTCCATGATTTTTTTTTTTTTTTCCTTCCAGTTTTCTTAATCTCTTGGAGAACCCTGAATGATAGAGTTTTGAATTCCCTATCAGGTAGTTCCAGTGCCTTTTCTTCTAGTGGAAGGTCATCTGGTGTTTTATTTTGGTTGATTTCTGGAGCTATCCTGTTCTCTTTTTTTTATATATTTTGATATTGTTTGCTGTCTCCAGGGAGCTCTGGTGGTGCAGTGGTCAAGCGTTTGGCTGCTGACTAAAGGTCGACAGTTCGAATCCACCAGTTGCTCCTTGGAAACCCTGTGGAGCAGTTCTGCTCTGTCCTATAAGGTTGCTATGACTCAGAATTGACTTGACGGCAGTGGATTTGGTTTTTATAGCTGTCTCCAGGACATTCAGAAATTATTTTCTTTGCTTATTGATTGTAGATTTGTTAGTTTTGTCCTGCTTTTTTTTTAATTTGGTTATGTCTGGGCATGCAAGATGGGCATGTTTTGTTGCTTGCTCACTTGTGGGAATGATACTCCTTACCACCTTGTCCATGTGTATGGGGGCAGTCACAGCTATGGTGAAGCAGGGTGGGTCCAGTAGGGGTAGAGGGGTGGGGGTGGGTAGTTTATGGCTTGAACTAGGGCTGACAGGGAGGGGCTGGGGCAGTGAAGGGTGGGGTCTAGGGGTAGATAAGCAGGGGGAAGGGAGAGGATGTGATGTGCACAGCTAAGTGGGTGAGTGAAAGAAGAGAAACGAGAGAGAAACAAAAACAAAAAAAATGAAGGAAAAAAGAGGTAAATAAAATGGCAATACAGGTGGGGGTGGGATAGACCCTGTGAGGCTATGTGTAGGTAGCTCTTTCGCCAAGCAGTGAGTCTCAGCCTGTCGAGAAGGAGCATGGGTGGCGCACAGGGCTTGGTTGGCAGGAGAAAGGAAGGGAAAGAGGGAAAAGAGAAGAAACTAACCAATAAATAAACTAACTAAATAAATAAATTAAAAAACTCAACAACAACAAAAAATGGCTGTGGGGGAGGCAGCTGTTGGGGGCAGGGCAGAGTTGGGGAAGCAACGATATGATGTCTCTTTCACCAGGCAGTATGGCATGGCCCATCAGGAAGTGGCAGAGATAGTGCGGGGTCAAGGTGGGAGGGAGAAGGGGAAAGATAAAGAGAAATAAATACGGCATTGAGGAAGCTGGCCTGTGGGGGTGGCACAGACCCAGGGTGGCTGTGTGCCAGAGGCTCTCTAGCTGAGTGGTATAGCACCACCGTCCAAGAAGGGAGGGGTGGTGCATGCGGCCAGGTGGGCAGGAGAGCAGAAAGGAAGGAAGGGAGGGAGAGAGAAGAAACAACAAAAAAACACAGGAAAACAAACAAACAAAACTAACTAAATAAAATGTCACTGTGGAAGCTGGTCGGTGATGGCAGTGCATACCTGGGGAGGCTGCACGCAGTGACTCTCCAGCCGAGTGGTGCAATGCAGCCCCTTGAGAAGGGGCAGTGGTGGTGTACAGGACTGGATGGGCAGGAGAAAGGAAAGGAAGCAAAGGAGTAAAAGAAGAAACAGGAAGAAAAAAAAACAAGCAGGCAAACCAAAAAATTACAACCCATCATGAAGTGGAGGGGACTGTACATGGGGCTAGCTGGGCAGGAGAAAGGAAAGGAAGGAAAGGAGAGTGAGAAGCAACAAAAAAAAGCCACAAAAACAATACCAAAAAGAAAGAAACAAACAAAATGGTGCTGAAGAGGCTGGCTGGTGGGGGCGGGGCAGACCTGGGCAGCAGTGAGATGGTGTCTCTCTGGCTGAGTGACCGTGGCCCATTGGACAGCGGAGCAGTCCGCGTAGAGGACAGAAGGGTGAAGGGTGGGAAAGCGTCTGTCCCTGGTTACTGGTGCTCTGTCTCCTGTTGGGAGCCCCTTGAAGTTGCCTGCCTGTACTTCTTGTCCATGATCCTTGGTGGCTGAGGTCCAAGGTGGTGAATCCATGCCTCATTGGCTTGTAGGGGACCTCCACTCTGTAGTTCTCCTCATTCTCTGTTCTCTGTTTCTTATTCCTTCAGATGCTTGATCGAGTTCTTTATTCCTTCGTTTGATGCTTAGGATTCTAGGATTGATGTTTGTATCTGTTTTACTTACTTTGGGGGGTTTTGCTGCAGAGGGATGGCATGGTGCTTCTGTATATAGCGCCATGTTGTCTCTGCCCCAGCAACTTTTTTGTGAAGGAAAATTGCCCTTCTTTTTATCAACCTTAAATTGTTTGTATATCAAAATATACTGGTTTCTTAACATTTATTATGCAGTTTGAACTAAAATATAAACATGGTACAGTGACAAAATATTTTCAGTATTTTTTCATTTACTTATAATCATTGATAACAATAGTTGCTATTTAAAAAAGAATATAACATTACTTCTGAGACGCTGTGTGGTTTTCTTGAAAAATATGTCCTTTTTGGACAATTTATAGCAATAAATGCATATATCAAAAAAAAAAGAAAGGGACAAAATCAAAACATTAACTACAGAACTCAAACAAATAGAAAGAGAACAGCAAAAAAAGGCCCACAACCACCCGAAGAAAGGAAATGGTAAAGATCAGAGCAGAAATAAATGACATAGAGAACAGAAGAACAATAGAAGGAATCAACAAAACCAAAAGTTGGTTCTTTGAAAGAATCAACAAATTTGACAAACCACTGGCCAGACTGACAAAAGAAAAACGGGACAGGACACAAATAACCCAAATAAGAAATGAAATGGGGGACATTACAACAGACCCAAGTGAAATAAAAAAGATTATAACAGAATATTATGAAAAACTGTACTCCAACAAATTTGAAAACCTAGAGGAAATGGATAAATTTCTAGAAACACACAGCCTACCCAAACTACAACAAAGTGATGTTGAAAATCTGAACAGACCCATAACAAGAGAAGAGATTGAAAAGATAATAAAAAAAACTCCCAACCAAAAAAAGCCCTGACCCAGACGGCTTCACTGGAGAATTCTACAAAACATTTACAGAAGAGCTTGTACCAGTACTGCTCAAGCTATTTCAGAGCATAGATGAGGAAGCAACACTTCAAATTCATTCTATGAAGCCAGCATAATGCTGATACCAAAACCAGGCAAAGACATCACAAAAAAAAGAAAATTACAGACCAATATCTCTCATGAATGTAGATGCAAAAATTCTGAACAAAATTCTAGCCAATAGAATTCAGCATCATCTCAAAAAAATCAGACACCATGACCAAGTAGGATTCATACCAGGTATGCACGGATGGTTCAACATTAGAAAATCAATCAACATAATTCACCATATAAATAAAAGGAAAGAAAAGAATCACATGATCATATCAGTTGATGCAGAAAAGGCATTTGACAAAGTCCAACACCCATTCCTGATAAAAACTCTCAATCAACTAGGTATAGAAGGGAAATTTCTCAACATAATAATGGGCATCTATGCAAAACCAACAGCCAACATCATTCTTAATGGAGAGAGGCTGAAAACATTCCCCTTGAAAACAGGAACAAGACAAGGATGCCCTTTATCACCACTTCTATTTAACATTGTGCTGGAAGTTCTAGCTAGAGCAATAAGGCAAGTAAAAGAAAGAAAGGGCATCCAAATTGGTAATGAAGAAATTAAACTGTCCCTGTTTGCAGATGATATGATACTATACATAGAAAACCCTAAAGACTCCATGAGAAATCTACTGGAACTAATAGAAAGATTCAGCAGAGTAGCAGGATACAAGCTAAACATTAAAAAATCAGTTGGATTCCTATACACCAATAAGGAGAACGATGAAAAGGAAATCAGGAAATCAATACCATTTTCAGTAGCCCCTAAAAAGATAAAACACTTAGGCAGAAATCTGACCAGGGATGTAAAAGACCTATACAAAGAAAACTATAAAACACTACTGCATGAAACCCAAAGAGATCTACATAAATGGAAAAACATACCATGCTCATGGATAGGCAGACTCAACATTGTGAAAATGTCAATTCTATCCAAAGCAATTTACAAATACAACGCAACCCTGATCCAAATACGAACAACATTCTTCAAAGAGATGGAAAAACTAATCATTCACTTTATATGGAAAGGGAAGAAGCCCCGAATAAGTAAGGCACCACTGAAGAAGAAGAATAAAGTTGGAGGACTCACACTACCTGACTTCAGAACCTTCTATACAGCTACAGTAGTCAAAACAGCCTGGTACTGGTACAACAACAGATACATTGACCAATGGAAAAGAATTGAGAACCCAGATGTAAATCCATCCACCTACCGTAACCTGATTTTCGACAAGGGCCCAAAGTCCATCAAATGGGGAAAAGACAGTCTTTTTAACAAATGGTGCTGGCAAAACTGGATATCCATTTGCAAAAAAATGAAACAGGACCCATACCTCACACTGTATACAAAAACGACTTCAAAATGGATCAAAGATCTGAATATAAAGCCTAAAAGTATAAAGTTCATAGAAGAAAAAATAGGACCAACACTTGAGGCCTTAATACATGGCATTAACAGGATAGAAACCGTAAACGTCAACGCACAAACCCCAACAGATAAGCTAGATAACTGGGATCTTCTAAAAATCTAACCCCTATGCTCTTCAAAAGACTTCACCAAAAGAGTAAAAAGTGAACCTACAGATTGGGAAAAAATTTTTGGACAGTACAAATGAGACAAAGGTCTGATCTCCATAATCTACAAGAAAATCCGACACCTCTACAACAAAAGGCCAATAATACTATTAGAAAATGGGCAAAGGAAATGAACAGACACTTCACCAAAGAAGACATTCAAATGGCCAACAGACACATGAGGAAATGCTCGCGATCACTAGCCATCAGAGAAATGCAAATTAAAACCACAATGAGTTACCGTCTCACCCCGGCATTACTGGCACGAATCAAAAACACTGGAAATAACAAATGTTGGAGGGGCTGCGGGGAGATGGGAACTCTTATGCACTGCTGTTGGGAATGCAAAATGATACAACCATTTTGGAAAATGATATGGCGCTTCCTCAGAAAGCTAGAAATAGACATACCATTCGATCCAGCAATCCCACTCCTAGGAATATATCCTAGAGAAATCAGAGTCGTCACTCGAATAGACATATGCACACCTATGTTCATGGCAGCATTGTTCACAGTAGCAAAACGATGGAAACAACCTAGAAGCCCATCGACAAATGAATGGATAAACAAACTATGGTACATACACACAATGGAGTACTATGCAACGAGAAAGAAGAACAATGAATCTGTGAATCATCTCATAACATGGATGAAACTGGAGGACATTATGCAGAGTGAAATAAGTCAATCACAAAAGGACAAATATTGTATGAGACCTCTATTGTAAAAACTCATGAAAAAGTTCACACACAAAATGTAACAATCTTTGTTGGTTACCAGGGATGGGAGGGGTGGGGGGGGAATACTAAATAGGCAATAGATAAGTGGTATCTTGTGTGAAGGGTGAGACAGTACACAATAGAGGGGAAACTAGCACAACCTGTACAAGGAAAGGTAATGGAAGCCCCACAGACACATCCAAACTCCCTGAGGGACTGAATTGCTGGGCGGAGGGTTGTTGGGACCACTGTCTCGGGGATCATCTAGCTCAATTGGCATGACACAGCTTATAAAGACAGTGCGCTACATTGTACCTTGGTGAGTAGCGTCTGGGGTCTTAAAAGCCTGTGCGCAGCCATCTAAGATACTCCACTGGTCTCATCCCTTCGGGAGCAAGGGAGAATGAAGAGAACAGGAGACAAGGAAAAGATTAGTCCGAAGGACTAATGGTCCACAGCTACCAAGGCCTCCACCGGACTGAGTCCAGTACAGCTAGATGGTGCCCGGCTACCACCACTGACTGCTCTGACCAGGGTCACAACAGAGGGTTCTGGACAGAGCTGGAGAAGGATGTAGAGCATAATTCTAACTCACACACACAAAAAAAAGACCAGATTTACTGGCCTAAAGGAGACTGGAGAAACCTCGAGAGTATGGCTTCCAGTCACCCTTTTAGCTCAGTGGTGAAGTTACCTCCGAGGTTCACTGTTCAGCTTGGTAGTGGACAGCCCCGTAAAACCAAATGAGACTAACGAGGTACAGGAGTCCAGTGACAAGGGCTGGAAGGCAGAAGGGGATAAGGAAGCTGGTGATAGGGAACCCAAGGTTGAGTAAGGATATTGTTGATGTGTTGTGAGATTGTAAACCATTGTCATAGGGCAACATTTGTAGTAACTGTTAAATGAGAAACTATTTTCTTCTGTAAGCCTTCATCTTAAATGAGAATAACAGCACAATTGGAAGAGCGTAGTCGATGTCACTGAACTGTGTATGTAGAAATTTTTGAAACTGTCTATCTTTGGCTATGTGTATTTTCACCAAAAAAAAAAAAAAAAAAAAAAAAAAGGTTGAGAAGTTAGAGGGTTAATATGTTGTGGGGTTGTTAACGAATGTCATAAAACAACATGTGTACTACTGTTTCATGAGAAACTATTTGTTCTGTAAGCTTTCACCTGAAGTACAATAAAATATTAAAAAAAAAAAGTCCTCTTTACTGCATATTTTTAATGGTATAATAATTGCTCCTTTAGCTACTCTTCATTGATTTTTTATAAACCACATTATAGCAACATGAAAAAGTATGAAGATGTAAAGAGAACAGTTCCGGAAAGTTCCTCTTCTTTCTCTGGATCTCTCTGTAACACTTGACCCTTAAGTTTAGCTGTGTTGTTCTCTCTTGTTTTTTATTTATTAGAAATGGAGATAAGCTCCTAAGATTCTGAAAATTAATAGATACTCAGCCTTGGGGTGGGAACCATACACTTGGAAATTCACTTTGAGAAGGACCCAAGTGAGAGAAGAAGGCTGAACAGGGATTAAGGAGATCTGGCATCTGATACCAGCCTGTCACCTTGGAACAGCCATTATCTCTCTGGTCTTATTTTTTTTTTTTTTTTTTTCTGGAAAAGGAAGAAGTTTGGACCAAATGATAGCTGCCATTTATTGAGTACCTTCCATGTGGTAAAACCCATTGCTGTCAAGTCAGTTCCAACTCGTAGTGACTCTATAGGGCAGAGTAGAGCTGCCCCATAGAGCTTCCAAGGAGTGGCTGGTGGATTCGAACTGCCAATCTTTTTGTTAGCAGCCTGAGCTCTTAACCATGTGCCAGCCGGGCTCCTCCATGTGATAGGTACACGCCCCTCCCCACCCCCACCCCAAAAAAAAGAGCTCATTGCCGTCAAATCAATCCTGACTCATAGTGTCCCTGTATAGCGCAGAGTAGAACTGCCCCTTAGGGTTTCCAAGGCTGTAAATCTTTTACAGAAGCAGGCTGCTACATCTTCCATGGAGCAGCTCGTGGGTTCACACCGCAGACCTTTCGGTTAGCTGCTGAGTGCTTTAACCACTGCACCACCAGGGCTCCTTGGTAGGCAGATACTAGCTCTAATTCTTCCAGTAGCCTGGCAAGAAAGTAGTGTATTAGTATATTAGTACTATATTACAGATGAAGAAATCAAGACTCAAAGAGATGAAGTTATCAGATTGTATTAGGTAAACTCCAGGGGACCATTTCAGCTTTAAAATTCTAGGATTCCTTAGAGAGAAAATCCACCCTTAAACATACACAGCCTTTGGGCTTCCTGTTCCCCTTTTAGAAGTTTCATTGTTTGGAATCCAATCATGGAATGCCATATTTGGAAAGGACATTAGAAATCATTGATGCCAGGTTTTTCATTTCTTCAGAAGGAAGATAAAGCCCAAAGAGGATCAGTGACATGCCCACGTTTGTTTTCTCCTTCAAGTTTGCCTGTAATGCTCATTGTGATCTGATTCCACCTGGATAGAAATATATGTATGGGAAGGTGGACCAGGAAGTAGAATTTGGCCTGGACCCCAAAAGCTTCCTATGGATGACCATAGTTGTATATGTAAATAATGTCTATCCAAATAAGCAGAACTTCCAAAATTTGAAGTTCACTGAAGGACATTCCTTTTCCTTGGAAAGGTATAAAATGCGAGCGGTGAAACTTTTTCACCTACAGCCATTGAACCACGGAACAGTGAAAGAAGAGTCATATGTAATTAAAAAAAATTTTTAGTTCTTAACATGTTACTAAAATAAGGAACAAATATAGACATTTGATTAAATTTTTAAAATTATTATAAATACTAAAAACAGGCAATAAATTTTTCTATAAATATTAAAACTTTCTACAAATATAATAAATTATCATTTATTATGGTTCTGTTGTTCTTTTGAAGTTAAAATGTAGCCTAGCTATGAAAGTGCTATTTTGATGCCCTACCTCCCCCGCCCCTGCCCCCCCAGCCCCATCTCCCATCATTTTGGGAGGCCTGGCCTAAGTCTTAGTTTTTCGACGTGAATTTGGTTTGTCAAAAATAAACATCTCAGAACACCATTAACAGATTGGTATGCAGGTTTAATAGACAGCTTTAAAGTTGGGCAACATGTCATGATTGAATGAATTAGTGCTCTGATTAAGATTTTGAAAGTGCTGTATATACAATTTTATCAGGAACTTTGAACAAAATATTTTTGATTGGTTGATGATTATGTCAGAATACACAAATCTTATAAGAGAGTAATATGTGCTTAAACATTATCAAAGTATAATAGGAACCTTACTAAGACAATCATAAGGTCATGGTTGCAAGACCTCTGGATCTTGGAAACAGGACATGTTTATTAATCTTCCAGTGTTTTCTGAAAGAATAAATTTCAAGTGTTTCAGTGAGCCTGATCACCTAAAAATATTGTGTGAACCTAAACAAAGTTATAGTTCAAGGCATAGCTATATCGTATTTATGATTATACAGTGCATAAGTTTCTAACATTTAATAAGATGACCTTTAGTGTCATGGATAAGAGAACTGTTTTCATAAAGCAGAACTTACTTTGTTTCAGAGGTTCAATCTGATTAGTTTTTGTAGTTTAGGTTCTTTTACTTTATAAATGGTCCAGGTCAGTGTGCTGCTTTACTCTTTTTAAAGTAGATATGTCAGGTGACAGACAGTTGATCACATAAACTGTTACATAGGTGCTGTATGTGAGCTCAGAGTAGCTCTCCATTCCTTCTGGCCCTCTCAGGGCTTCCATACACTTCTTCCTAGTTATTAACTCATTATCTTCCAGAAAAGAACTTTGAGTATATTGTGTTAGGTTACCCCTCCAATGAAGCTATACTGTGTTATCCAATTTTATAGTACTTAATATTCAATTATATTGATTTTTATTCTCTTTAGGGGTTTCTCTTACAATAGTTAGAATCCCGTCTGCAGTATAAGTGATGGTAAAAATTTTACCTCTTATTTCAGGTAACTTTAGAGGGTTTATTATTATTATTTTATTGTGCTTTAAGTGAAAGTTTACAATTCATTTTAGTGTCTCCTACAAAAATTTATACATACATTGTTAATGTGACCCTAGTTGCACTTCCTATACTGTGACAGCGCATTTCTCCTTTCCACCCCTGATTTCCCGTGTCCATTCAACCAGCTCCTGACCCTCTCTGCCTTCTCATCTCACCTCCAGACAGGAGCTGCCTGTTTAGTCTCATGTATCTACTTGAGCTAAGAAGCACACTCTTCATGGGTATCATTTTATGTTCCATAGTCCAGTCTAATCTTTGTCTGAAGAGTTGGCCTTGGGAATGGTTTTAGTTTCGGGCTAGAGAGCCCAAGGGCCATGTCTTCCGGGGTTCCTCCAGTCTCAGTCCAATCATTAAGTCTGATCTATTTACTAGAATTTGAGTTCTACCCCCTACTTTTCTCCCGTTCTGTCAGGGACTCTCTGTTGTGTTCCCTGTCAGGGCGATCATTGCTGGTAGCTGGGTACCATCTAGTTCTTCTGGGCTTAGGCTGATGGGAGTCTTTGGTTTATGTGGGCCTTTCTGTCTCTTGGGCTAATACTTTCCTTGTGTCTTTGTAGAGAGTTTATTTTTTAACCTTCCCCTTGGGGATGGAATTGAAGTGTGTCCTTAGTTAATCCTTCCCTGTCCCTACCTTATGCCCAATGTACTGTTAAAAGGGAAAGAAAAGATAGGCCACTGACTGTTTGTTAGTGCTTAATATGTTTAACCATCCCTTGGAGTTATGCCTTTGACATAAGCACATTATATTCTACCTCTTCAAACATGTAAATATTCAAGGTCACCCAAACTGCTCTTACTCTGAGATGTGAATGACCTGCTTGTGTCATGGGGAGGTTGCTTGTAGCACCAGAGAGCTCCTTTCAGTCTTACCTCTAAATGGTCTTTATCTGGCAAGTATTCATGGGAAACATGGACAGTTTTTTATTTTGCTGCATTGTTTCACATTGACAGACTGTTTCTAACCAAGCAGAGGTTTAATTGTAGTAATTGGGAAAAGAGTTCTTGCTGGCATTAAAACAGACCTGCCTGAATCTTTTTGTTGGCTCTCCTTATTGTTTGGTTCATCATTAGAATTTTATGGGCACCTTTGCAAACATTATACAAACACTTTTGTAGTATGGACGTCTCATATCTTTGAGAATAAAGTAAGTTATCAAGTAATTTCTAAAACACGCCAGATGATTCTTATAGTAGATAATAGTGATTTCCTTGAATTAAATCTATCAGTCAGTTACATTCTTACTCCTACACTTGCCCTGTCTCTTGAATTTAATCCCATTTCCCCCCTAAATTACCTGCTGAACACACACCTACTTGGGGGAGGCCACCTTTAAAGCCAGTGTATATCATAGCATGCATAACTTCTTGGAAGCTATCCATCATCTCTTAAAAATATCATCCTTTTTACAGTCACACAGGTTTTAAATTTTTGCAGTTCAGAATTTGCTTTGTCCCCCTTCCCCCTCCCCCCGATCAATCAGTTACCAAGCCCAGGCAAGTAATGCTTGACTGACTTCAGTCTTTTCATCTGCATTTTCACTATCTTTGGGATATTGAGCCTTTAGCAGTTCGTATCTGAACTACTACTCCAGTAATGTCCTAGGTGACTTTCCCCTTCAAACCATCTTATTTACTGCTTCCTGCTGTTGAGCACCAACACTTTCATGTCATTATTCTCCTCCTCATAAAACTTGGTTTTATGTCATTGAATGGGGTCTAGACTCCTTGGCCTGGCATTCAAGGCCTTTCTTGCCTTCTCTTCCTGAACACTCGCTTGACCTTCTGACCATTCTCTATTTCTCAAAAATGTGTTTTCTTCCCCCTGTGGTATTATGTAATAACCATGCTCTTTTGAATCACTCCCTTTCTCTTCCTTCTCTTTTTCTGAATCCCACCCAGTCTGTAAGACTCATCTTAAATTCTACCTCTCCTGTGAAGCTGTCCCTCCTCTGAACACACATATATGCCTATTACTAGTCATTGGACATTAACCTGATAGTACTTTGACACTTCTTGAGTTACAATGAGCTATATCTCATGATTTTTTTGGTATATAATAGTTTTTAAGTGGAGTGTGTTTTCACATTTACTGTTTTAGCTGGTTCTTCTTTTTACAGCTGACAACTATGAAATCCAATAACCAATCTTTAAGAAATGTTTCTAATTACCCCTTTACTATCCTCAAGTGAAGTTCATAGATAATATAATTTACCCACAGATAAAATTTTAAAAAGTTAGTATAGTGCTCTGACTATAATATAAATGAAATATTAAAGGAAATAATTTGCAGTATTATTATTTCAGTATGCAAATACTCAGGCAAAATTATACTAGAAAGCAAGAAAAAGCCCTATAGATTTATAAACCCTCCAACTTTTCCTGCTACTCTGTGCTGCACCTAGTTAAGTAATTTAGAGCACGACAGATCTTGACATTTAATATGGTTGATATCGAAAGCTGCAAATAGGAGTAGCTTTTTATCTTTCCCATATAGTGTGTGGTTAATATGGCTTGAGTTACAAAAATTAAATTTAAAATTATTGGGAGACAAAAATACTACTTGTTAAATGATTAAAACACTTTTATTATTGCATGTCTAGCTTCCCTTTTGGAATCCCTGGGTGGTGCAAGTGGCTAACACCTTTGGCTGCTAACTGAAAGGTTCAGGTATACCCTGAGGCACCTTGGAAGAAAGGCCTGGTGACCTACTTCTGAAAAATCAGCCATTGAAAACCTTATGGAGTACAGTTCTACTCTGATGCACATGGGGTTGCCATGAGTCGAAGTCAACCCGATGGCAACTGGTAGCTTCTGTTTTATGATTCTTAATCATTCAAAAATATATTTTTGGAGGTTATGGTAGTAATACACCATATTTGATTGCCTTTTTAATTTTAGGGTTTTGAATTATTCTGTACAGTCTTCTTCGTTTATATGATGTCTTAGTTTATCTAGTGCTGCTATAACAGAAATACCACAAGTGGGTGGCTTTAACAAACAGATATTTATTTTCTCACAGTTTAGGAGGCCAGAAGTCTGAATTCAGAGTGCCGGCTCTAGGGGAAGGCTTTCTATCTGTTGGTTCTGGAGGAAGGTCCTTTGTTTCTTCAGCTTCTGTTTATTGGTTCATTGGTGATCTTCATGTAGTGTGGCATCTGTCTTTCCTCATCTCTGCTTTGCTGCTAGATTAATCTGCTTTTATATCTCAAAAAAGATGGATTTAAGAAACACACTACACTATTACTCCCTTGTTAACATAACAAAGAAAACCCATTCCTAAATGGAATTATAACCACAGGTATAAGGGTTAGGATTTACAACACATTTTTGGGGAATTCAGTCCATAACTATGACTTCATGTTATTTAAAACACCAGCCCCAAAAGATGAGTTTTGTCTTAAATATTGAGAGAAAGAATCAGGTCGATTAGGTCTTTTATCTCTATAAAGGTCAGATTGTCGCCTAGTTGTGACAAGAATTCTTTATGTTTGGACTGTAATCCCCACATCTTAAAAAATATTTTAAAGAACCCATTCAACAATTTCTGTATGTACAATTCAACGACATCGGTTACATTCTTCACATTGTGTCACCATTTTCACTATCTCTGCCTATATTATTTTACCACCAGTTAGACTCACTGCCTCCTAAACTTGACATCTATGCTTTAGAGTTACTGTTCTAACTGAATCTCTTATGTGTATATTTATAGTTTTTTAAAAAGTGCAATGCTTTAGTCGAACATTCTTTTGTTTCTGGTTAGTCTTTTTTTTTTTTTTTTAATTGTGCTGTAGGGTTGCTGTGAGTCTCAGTTGACTTGACGGCAGCGGATTTGGTTTTTGGTTTCTAGGTGAAAGTTTACAGCTCAAGTTAATTTCTCATACAAAAATTTATACACATATTGTTATGTGACCCTAGTTGCAATCCCTATAATATGAAAGAACACTCCCCCTTTCCACCCTGGGTTTCCTGTGTCCAGTCAACCAGCTCATATCTCTTTCTGCCTTCTCATCCTGCCTCTGGACAGGAGCTGCCCATTTAGTCTCCTGTATCTACTTGAACTAAGAAACACGCTTTTTTCTTTTTTTTTGATTGTGCTTTAAGTGAAAGTTTACAATTCAAGTTAGTCTCTCATACAAAAATTTATACACACATTGTTATGTGACCCTAGTTGCTCTCCCTATACTGTGATAGCACACTCCTCCTTTCCTCCCCGGATTTCTTGTGTCCATTCAACCAGCTCCTGACCCTCTATGCCTTCTCATCTCGCCTCCAGACAGGAGCTGCCCATTTAGTCTCATGTATCTACTTGAGCTAAGAAGTGTACTGTTCTTGAGTTTCATTTAATGTTCCATAGTCCAGTCTAATCTTTATCTGAAGGGTTGGCCTCGGGAATGGTTTTAGTTTTGGGCTAACAGAGAGTCCAGAGGTCATGTCTTCCAGGGTCCATCCAGTCTCAGTCCAACCATTAAGGCTGGTCTTTCTACTAGAATTTGAGTTCTGCACCCCACTTTTCTCCTGTTCCATCAGGGACTGTGTGTTGTGTTCCTGTCGGGGCAGTTGTCTTAAGCTGGGTTCTCTAGAGAAGCAAAACCTGTAAAGCATGTAAATACATATATAGAGAGATTTATATCAAGGAAACATCTCACGCGATTGTAGAGGCTAAAACATCCCAAGTCCATGGATCAGGGTAGAGGCCACTCCCAATTTACGCAGCTGTAGAAGCTGGCGAACCCAAGATTGGCAGGTCGGGAGCACCCACTCACAGGCTGTGAAGGTCGACGAATTCCAAGATCAGCAGACAAGACCCCAGGGTTTCTCCTGATTCATGTAGCTGCAGGAGCTGGCGAACCCAAGACCAGCAGGTCGGGGAACAGGACTCTTGCTCGCAGGCTGTGAAGATTGATGAATTCCAAGATCGACAGATAAGCTGCTAGGTCAAGTCCCAAGAACTGGAGGTGAGATGACAAGAGACAGCTGCTGAGTCTGGAACAAGCCAGAAACTTTGGCAAGGCGAGCAGACAGGAAGTAACCGACGGAGGGCAGAGAGATGAGGCTGAGGGGGCAGTGAGCTGCCACAGGTCCTGCCTCCGCAAGTACCACTCAGCAGATTCCATCATAGGGATGATCACATATCAGATTTCAACAGGGAAGTGATCACGACATTATACAGCTGCTGAAACACTGAGAGTCATGGCCTAGCCAAGTTGACATATAGTCTTAACCATCGTAGCGGTCATTGGTGGTAGCTGGGCACCATCTAGTTCTTCTGGTCTCAGGCTGATGAAGTCTCTGGTTTATGTGGCCCTTTTATCTCTTGGGCTAATATTTTCCTTGTATCTTTGGTATTCTTCATTCTCCTTTGCTCCAGGTGGCTTGGGAACGAACTGATGCATCTTAGATGGCCGTTCACAAGCTTTTAAGACCCCAGACGCCACTTACCAAAGAGGGATGTAGAACGTTTTCTTAATAAACTTTGTTATGCCAGTTGTCCTAGATGTCCCCCAAAATCATGGTCCCCAGAACCCCACCCCTGCCACTCTGTCCCTCGAAGTGTTTGGTTGTATTCAGGAAACTTCTTAGCTTTTGGTTTAGTCCAGTTGTGCTGACATCCCCTGTATTGTGTGTTGTCCTTCCTTCACCCAAGATAATTCTTGTGTACTATCTAGTTGGTAAATTCACCTCTCCTGCCCTCCCCACCCTTGTAACCATCAATGAATGTTTTCTTCCTTGTTTAAACTTTTTCTTGAGTTCTTTATAATAGTGATCTCATACAATATTTGTCCTTTTGTGACTGACTAATTTCATTTCACTCAGCATAATGCCTTCCAGAGTCATCCATGTTGTGAGATATTTTGTGGATTCATCATTGTTCTTTATCGTTGCATAGTACTCCATTGTGGGAATATACCATAATTTGTTTATCCATTCATCCATTGATGGGCACCTAGGTTCTTTCCAGTTTTTGCTGTTGTGAACAGTACAGCAGTGACCATGGGTGTGCATATATCTGTTCGTGTGATGTCGCTTATTTCTCTAGGATATATTCCAAGGAGTGGGATTACTGGATTGTATGGTACTTCCGTTTCTAGCTTTTTAAGGAAGCACCAAATCGATTTCCAAAGTGGTTGTTCCATTTTTCATTCCCACCAGCAGTGTGTAAGTGTTCCAGTCTCTCCACAACCTCTCCAACATTTATTATTTGGTGTTTTTTGGATTAATGCTAGCCTTGTTGGGGTGAGATGGTATCTCATTGCAGTTTTGATTTGCATTTCTCTAATGACTAATGATTGTGAGCATCTCCTTACGGATCTGTTAGCTTCCTGTATGTCTTCTTTGGTAAAGTGCCTGTTCATATCCTTTGCCCATTTTTTAATTGGGTTATTTGTCTTTTTGTTGTTGAGATAGATTTTAGAGATTAGACCCTGATTGGATATGTCATAGCCAAAATTTTTTCCCTGTCTATAAGTTGTCTTTTTTACTCTTTTGGTGAAGTCTTTTGATGAGCATATTTGATCTTTAGGAGTGCCCAGTTATCTAATTTCTCTTCTGGTGTTTGTGCATTGCTGGTTATGTTTTGTATTCTGTTTATACCATGTATTAGGTTTCCTAGCATTGTCTCTATTTTTTTCCATAATCTTTATTGTTTTTGATTTTATATTTAGGTCTTTGATCCATTTTGAGTTACTTTTTGTACATCGTGTGAGACATGGGTCTTGTTTCAGATGTTTGCAGATGGATATCCAGTTACCTAGTGCCAGCACCGTTTGTTAAAGAGGCTGTCTTTTCCCCATTTAACAGTCTTTGGGCCTTTGTCAAATATCAGCTACTCATAAGTGGATGAATTGCAAGGCGAACGTTCTTTACTAATTCAACTAAACGGTTGTTTAGTTTGGAGCCCTGGTGGTGCAGTGGTTGAGAGCTACGGTGTGCTACGGCTGCTAACCAGAAAAAGGTCAGCAGTTCAAATCCACCAGCCACTCCTTGAAACCCTGTGGAGCAGTTCTGCTCTGTCCTGTAAGGTCACTATGAGTTGGAATTGACTTGATGGCAGTGGGTTCGGTGTTTTTTTTTTTTTGTTTGTTTGTTTAGTTTAAAGATGACTTCAACAGATAGTTTTGGTTCAAGGTTCAAGGATTTTCTCAGGGCAATAGATTCGGGAAGTTCTCCTCTAGTCTCAGTGGGTCCAGTAAGTCTGGATTCCGTAAGAAATTTGAAATTCTGTTCGACATCCCCCTCTTTGATCAGGGTTCATCTATTGAGTCCTTGATCAAAACGATCAGTAATGGTAGCTGGGCACCATCCAGCTGAGACCTAACTGGGACCATTCAGTGCAATTAAACATTCTGAAGTTTATGGTTGACTAAATAGTCACATTGTAATAATTTAAAAAATTTGATATCTCGTTCTTAAGAATTAATGGCATTCTAACCTATGGAGAAGAGCCCTGTGGGGAGAACTAAGTGACTTAACTTGATTCTTAGGATATCTGCTGTTGTAAAACTACTAGTTTTTCTTTTGCAGATTGCCTTGTGAAACTTTCTACTACAAAAAGTTCGTGGGACAAACTTCATTCATTTGGTAAGATGGCTTTTATTTTTCTATGACTCTCTCTGTGCTGTTTTGAGACAGGGAGAAACTAATTTATAGATTGTTGTGATCTGTTTGTTCATTTTCATATTTATTTAGATGAACTTTTTTTGTTCACTTTAATATCTCTAAATATGGTGTATTTGAATTTTTCATTAGTTCTCAAGCCAGGTTACTTTTTCCATATATAATTATGCCATAATATAATGCACTGCGCCTGAAAACTTGCGTTTAAGTTGCTGTTTTATGAGTTGCCGCCCTAATCTCATCTAAAATAGACAACCCTCACCAGCTTGGCGTTCTTCTAATTTCAAACTCTTGATTCTTGTATTGAGTTTTCTTAAATTGGTATATATCTACATGAAAATCAAGGCCTCTTAACTGCTAGAGTTAGTAGTACTAATGTGAATTTTAACTAGAAAACAAGTTCTGAAAAATTTACTAGACCTGTTGCCAGTGTGGATATTAATTCCTGTCCTGTCTTAGTATGTTTTCCTAGATCTGTGTGTATCTCTTCCTATATACTAAATATTTATTACTGTCTCTTATTTCTACCATCTGTTTAATTTAGGGAATTATAGTCCACTTTTGATGAAAAGGGAAGTTGTTGCTTTGATTTTAAATTTCTAAATCCAGATGATTCCCTTGTTCAGGAACCTTTAGTTTGACATTGCCTCCAGGATAAGGATCAGGCCCCTTAGCAGGGTATTTAGAGCTCTTTACAAGTGGGCTTTAAATTCATCTCCTGCAACTAGCCATTCATTTTCCCTGGGCATCTCACGCAACTCTTGTTCTAGCTATAATCACCTACTTATTATTTCTCAAATACTCTCTGATGTGCTTTCTTGTCTCCATTTTTTTACATGTGCCATTCTTGTTCCCCATTGTCTCTGTACCTCAAAATGCTGGCTGGTCCAGCTGGTCAAAGCATGAGTCTTTCACAAAGCCTTCGTTGAGTTCCTAGATCACAATCAGTTTTCTTAGCCTTTTACATTACCGTGGAATTAATACTTACACATCTCTTAACACACCTTGCCTTCTTAGTTATATTTGTTTGTCACCTCCACCTCTATTAGGATTGTGAACTCCTTGAAGCAAGAACTATCCTTATATTTGAATTTCCAATTCACGCAGACACTCCTTGATTCTTGGGATACCAGTGTCTTCTCACTATAAATTCATTTGACTAGGCTTTTTTTTGTTTTTAAGAACAAGGGAGGAGAATAGATTTTGTGGAGTTCTAGTAGGCAATAGTTATCATAATCTTGTTGATCCATGGTACTTTTTTTTTAAATATATATTGAAGGATTATATATATGTAATCTGTGTTCTTTTAGTCTGACTTGGTCACTATCTCGCTTAGTTGATTTATTCTTGTTTGCAAGTGTGGGTTTTAGTTTATGAGTAAGGAATTGAGTAATTTCTCCCTAACTGATGCCTGAAAGGTAAGATACTTGTTTTATTGTTAATGGCTGTGGAGCCAATTCCGACCAATGGCAACCCCATGTGTTACAGAGTAGAACTGCTTCATAGGGTTTTCTTGGCTATAATCTTAACAGAAGCAGATGCTGTACCTTTGTAAAGATTTCTCACAAGTCACAACCATGGTGTGGTCCTAATGATGCAGCTGAGAGAAGCCTGCAGGTCCCAGCTGTCAAATTCTTAAACATATATTAAAATAAGAGAAATCATTTGACCTTGATGTTAGAATAGGAATCTTGTCCTTCATTTGACCATTCCTGTTAAAAACAACCCATTGCCATCGAGTCCATTCCAACCCAGAGTGACTCATATCTTTTAATCCTCACAGTATGACTTCAGCTTAACTTGATGGTATCTGTAAAGACCCTGTTTCCAAATCAGGTCAAATTCTCAGGTACCAGGGGTTAGGACTTGAGCATATCTTTTTGGAGGGCATAGTTTAACCCACTACACTATAACATTTACACATTTAAAGTGTACAACCGAATGGCTTTTAGTATTACACAGAGTTGTGTAACCATCATCACAGTGGTGGGGATGGTTACTGCACTCGGATGCTTACTGAAAGGTTGGAGGTTTGAGTCTACTCAGAGGTGGCTTGGGAGAAAGGCCTGCCAGTTTACTTCCGAAAAAATCAGTTATTAAAAACCCTACACATGGGATCGCCATGAATTGAAATTGATTCTACAGCAACTGGTAATATTCCATTGTTTGGATGTACCACACTGTTTAACTATTCATCAGTTGATAGACGTTTGGATTTTTTCCACCTTTTGGCTATTATGAATAATGCTGCTGTGAACATTTGTGTACAAGTTTTTCTGTGGCCATATGTTTTCTTTTCTCTTGGGTATATACCGAGGAGCCCTGGTCAAGTGCTAGGCTGCTAACTGAAAGGTCAGTGGTTCAAACTCACCAGCAGCTCCACGGCAAAAAGATGTGGCAGTCTACATCTGTAAGGGTTACGGCCTTGGAAACACTATGAGGCAGTTCTGCTCTGTCCTACAGGGTTTGTATGAGTCGGAATAAACTCTGCGGCAGTGGGTTTGGTTTTGTTTTTTTTGGGAGTATATACCAGGGAGTGGAATTGCTGAGTCGTATGGTAGCTGTTTACTTTTTGAGGACCTGCCAGACTATCTGCCAAGGTGGTTGCACCGTTTTACATTCCCATTAGCAGTATATGAGGATACTTGTTTAATTTTTATACCTTTATTTTTAAATTAATTATAAATGACTCAGTTTCATTCTTTTGTGGTTATAACTACCACTCTGGGACGCAAGTTTTGCAAGTCAGGTGATGTGATGACCCTTTATTATTTGCTAAGGATTGTCCATAAATGTGCTTCGTGGTTTTAAAAGGGAGCTTCAGCAGCTGCTTGTGTTAGGATTCATACTGGTTGCAGAATTGCCCATGATCTTGGCTTTTTCTTATTGATTCAGTATTCTTATAGCAATTTTATTTTTCCTTAGATGCTTAGCACTTCTTATTTTGAGCTGTTCTTATCTGTTCCTTATTTTCTTTCCTGAGCTGTTTAAATCTCCCATGGCACCCCCACCATGGAGCTTTACCTAGGCCTCTTAGTTATACTTTAGAATATCTTTCACATCCTTAAGTCTTTATCCCATCTGTACTGCGTCTGTTCTAAACCAAGCCACCATCCTATTTCCTATAATTGTCTCCTAACTTGTTCTCTTTATTTTTATTCTTTCCTTCCTCTAATCCATTCACCACTATTATTCATAAGGTTTTCACTGGCCAATTTTCTTCAGAAGTAGATTGCCAGATACTTCTTCCTAGTCTGTTTCCTACTCTGGAAGCTAAATTGTCAAGGATTTCATTTTACTTGGATCAACAATGAACCCACATGGAAACAGCAGTCAAGAAATCAAACGATGTGTTGCATTGTGCAGATTTGCTGCAAAAGACCTCTTTAAAGTGTTCAAAAGCAGAGATGTCACCTTTAGGACTAAGGTGCGCCTGATCCAAGCCATGATATCTTCAGTTGCCTCATATGCATGCTAAAGCTGGACAGTGTGTAAGGAAGACCAAAGAAGAATTGATGCCTTTTTATTATGGTGTTGGCAAAGAATATTGAATATACAGTGGACTGCCAGAAGAATGAACAAATCTTTCTTGGAAGCAGTACAGCCAGAATGTTCCTTGGAAGCGAGGATGGCAAGACCTTGTCCCATGTAATTTGGACATGTTATCAGGAGGGACCAGTCCCTGGAGAAGGACATCATGTTTGATAAAGTAGAGGGTTATCGAAAAAGAGGAAGACCCTCAATGATACGGATTGACACAGTGGCTGCAACAGTGGGCTCAAACTTAATCAATGATTGTGAGGATGGCGCAGGACCGGGCTATGTTTTGTTCTGTTGTACACAGAGTCGCTATGAGTTGGAACCAACCCCACGGCACCTAACAACAACAGTACATTCACCACACGGCCGGCAGAGTGATCTTAAAATCAGATCATGTCCCTCTGCTATTTAAAACCTGTCAGTAGTTCCGTATTGCACTTGGAATATAATCTATATTCTTTGCTACACAATCTTTCCCTTGTATATATCTCTTAACTTCAAGTCAGATCACTCTTTATTTATTTATTGGTTTGTTTGTTTATTTATTGTGACTTAGGTGGAAGTTTATGGGGCAAATTAGTTTCTCATTAAACAGTTGATACACAAATTGTTTTGTAACACTGGTTGCCAACCTGTGATGTGTCAGCACTCTCCACTACTCCACCCCAGGTTCTGTTTCCATTTTTCCAGTTTTCCTGTCCCTTCCTGCCTCCTTGTGTTTGCTTTTGGGCTGGTGTGCCCATTAGTCTTGTATACATGATTGAACTGTGAAGCACATCCCTCACGTGTTATTTTGGCCCTGTAGACCTGTCTAGTCTTTGGCTGAAGGCTGAACCTCAGGAGAGTTAAAAGGGTGTCCAGAGGCTATGCTCTTGGGGTTTCTTCAGTTTCTGTCAGACCAGAAAGCCTGGTCTTTTTTTTTTTTTTAATTTGAATTTTGTTCTACATTTTTCTCCTCCTCTCTCCAGGGCTCTCTATTGTGATCCCTGCCGGAGCACCGTGTTGTTGTTCTGGGCTCAGTCTGGTGGAGGTTGTGGTAGTTGGGGTCCATTAGTCCTTTGGACTAATCATTCCCTTGTGTCTTTGGTCTTCGTTCTCCTTTGCTCCAGCTGGGATGGGGCCAGTAGATGTATCTTCGTGGCCACTCACAGGCTTTTTAAGACTCCAGTTGCTGCTCACCACAGTCAGATATAGAACATTTTATTTGTAGACTACATTATGCCAGTTGAGAAAGATGTCCCCCGAGACC
Organism: Dugong dugon; assembly: GCA_030035585.1. NCBI lineage: Eukaryota > Metazoa > Chordata > Mammalia > Sirenia > Dugongidae > Dugong > Dugong dugon. The sequence continues at coordinate 22,924,839 of CM057476.1, read as the reverse complement.
ATGGTCCCCAGCTCTCAGTCCAGTAGCTCAGTTTCTCAGGGCGTTTGGATTTGTCTGTGAAGCTTCTATGCCTTTCCCCTGGTCAAGTTGTACTGACTTCCCCAGTATTGTGTACTGTCTTACCCCTCACCAAAGTTATCACTTATCTACTATCTAGTTAGTGTTCTTCCCTCCCTACTCCTCCCCTCCCTCATAAACATCAAAGATTATTTCCTTCTGTGTAGAAACATTTTCATAATAGTGGTCTCATACAGTATTTGTCCTTTTGTGATTAACTTTTTCACTCAGCATAACGTCCTCGAGATTTATCCATGTTGTGAGATGTTTTGCAGATTCATGATTGTTCTTTATTGTTGTGTAGTATTTTGTTGTGTGTATGTATTTAGTTTGTTTATCCATTCTTTTGTTGCTGGACACTTAGATTGTTTCCATCTTTTTTGCTATTCTGAGTACTGCTGCAGTGAACATGGATGTGCATGTCATGTGATGGCTCTTATTTCTCTAGGATATATTCCTAGGAGTGGGATTGCTGGATCATATGGTATTTCTGTTTCTAGCTTTTTAAGGAAGCACCATATCATTTTCCAAAGTGGTTGTACCATTTTACATTCCCGCCAGGAGTGCATAAGAATTCCAGTCTCCCCAGGGCCTCTTCCCTTTTCATATAAAATTAATGATTAGTTTTTCTACCTCATTAAAGAATGCTGTTGGTATTTAGATCAGGATTGCATTATAATTATAGAGTGCTTTAGGTAAAATTGACATTTTCACAACGTTGAGTCTACCTATCCATGAACATGGTATGCTTTCCATTTATGTAGGTCTCTTTTGGTTTCTTGCAGTAGTGTTTTGTAGTTTTCTTTGTATAGGTTTTTTACGTCCCTAGTTAGAGTTATTCCTAAGTATTTTTATTTTTTTAGGGGCTGTTATAATTGATATTGCTTTCCTGATTTCCTTTTCGTGGTTCTCTTTATTGGTGTATAGAAATCCAACTGATATTTGTATGCTTGTCTTTTATTCTGCTACTCTGAACTCTGGTGAATCTTTTTTTTAGTTCTAGTAGTTTCCTTGTTGAGTCTTTAGGGTTCATATCATCTGCAAATAGGGATAGTTTTACTTCTTCCTTACCAACTGGATTCCCTTTATTTCTTTTTCTTGTCATATTAGTCTAGCTATGACTTCCAGCACAATGTTAAATAGGAGTGGTGATAAAGAGCATCCTTGTCTTGGTGCTGTTCTCAGGGAGAATGTTTTCAGCCTCTCTCCATTAAGAATGATGTTGGCTATTGGTTTTGTATAGATGCCCTTTATTATGCTGAGGAATTTCCCTTCTATACCTGTTTTATTGAGAATTTTTATCAGGAATGAGTGTTAAGACTTTATTGAATGCCTTTTCCGTGTCCATTGAGATGATCATGTGATTCTTTTGTTTTATTTATGTGGTAGATTATGTTGATTTTCTTTTTTTTTAAATTGTACTTTAAGTGAAAGTTTACAATTCAAGTTAGTGTCTCATACAAAAATTTGTACATACATTGTTATGTGACCCTAGTTGCTCTCCCTGTGTTGTGACAGCAGACTCCTCCTTTCCACTCCAGATTTCCCGTGTCCATTCATCCAGCCCCTGACCCTCTCTACCTTCTCATCTCGCCTCTGGAAAGGAGCTGCCCATTTAGTCTCATGTATCTACTTGAGCTAAGAAGCACAGTCTTCACGAGTATCATTTTATGTTCCATAGTCCAGTCTAATCTTTGTCTGAAGAGTTGACCTCGGAAATGGTTTTAGTTTTGGGCTAACAGAGAATCTGGGGCTTATGTCTTCCTCGGTCCCTCCAGTCGCAGTCAAACCATTAAGTCTGATCTTTTTACTAGAATTTGAGTTCTACACCCCACTTGTATCCTGTTCCATCAGGGACTGTCTGCTGTGTTCCCTGTCAGGGTGGTCACTGGTGGTAGCTGGGCACCATCTAGTTCTTCTGGTCTCAGGCTAATGAAGTCTCTGGTCTTTGTGACCCTTTCTGTCTCTTAGGCTAATACTTTCCTTGTGACTTTGGTGTTCTTCATTCTCCTTTGCTCTAGGTGGATAGGGACCAATTGATGCACCTTAGATGGCTGCTCACTAGCTTTTAACACCCCAGACGCTGCTCACCAAAGTAGGATGCCCAACATTTTCTTAATAAACTTCGTTATGCAAGTTGATCTAGATGTCCCCTGAAACCATGGTCCCCAGACCCCCGCCCTACTACTCTGTCCCTCGAAGTGTTGGGTTGTGTTCAGGAAAACTTCCTAGCTTTTGGTTTAGTCCAGTTGTGCTGAATTCTCCTGTAGTGTGTGTTGTCCTTCCCTTCACCTAAAATAATTCTTGTCTACCATCTAGTTAGTGAATGCCCCTCTTCCTCTCTCCCCACCCTCGTAACCATCAAAGAGTGTTTTTTTCTGTGTTTAAACTTTTTCTTGAGTTCTTATAATAGTGGTATTAAACATAATATTTGTCGTTTTGTGACTGACTAAATTCACTCAGCATAATGCCTTCCAGATTCTTCCATGTTATAAGATGTTTCAACAGATTCATTGTTGTTGTTGCATAGTATTCCATTGTGTGAGTATACCATAATTTGTTTATCCATTCGTTTGTTGATGGGCACCTAGTTTGTTTCCATCTTTTTGCTATCGTGAACAGTGCTGCAGTGAACATGGGTGTGCATATATCTATTCGTGTTGGCTCTTATTTCTCTAGGATATATTCCAAGGAGTGGGATTGCTGGATCGTATGGTACTTCTATTTCTAGCTTTTTAAGGAAGCACCAAATCGATTTCCAAAGTGGTTGTACTATTTTACATTCTAACCAGCAGTGTGTAAGTTTCCAGTCTTTCCACACCCTCTCCAACATTTATTATTTTGTGTTTTTTGGATTAATGTTAGCCTTGTTGGGGTGAGATGGTATCTCATTTTAGTTTTGATTTGCATTTCTCTAATGGCCGATGATCATCAGCATTTCCTCATGTTTCTGTTAGCCACCTGAATGTCTTCTTTGGCAAATTGCCTGTTCATATCCTTTGCCCATTTTTAAATTGGATTATTTGTCTTTTTGTTGTTGAGGTTTTACAGTATCTTGTAGATTTTAGAGATTAGACCCTGATTGGATATGTTGTAGCCAAAATTTTTTTCCCAGTCTGTAGTTTCTCTTTTGACTATTTTGGTGAAGTCTTTTGCTGAGCGTAAGTGTTTGATTTTTAGGAGCTCTTAGTTATCTAGTTTCTCTTCTGGTGTTTGTACATTGTTACTTATGGTTCGTATTCTGTTTATGCAATGTATTAGGGCTCCTAGCATTGTTCCTATTTTTTAGTCCATGATCTTTATCATTTTAGATTTTATATTTAGGTCTTTGATCCATTTTGAGTTAGTTTTTATACATGGTGTGAGGTATGGATCTTGTTTCAGTGTTTTGCAGATGGATATCCAGTTATGCCTGCCCCGTTTGTTAAAGAGACTGTCTTTTCCCCATTTAACAGACTTTGGGCCTTTGTCAAATATCAGCTGCTCATAGGTGGATGAATTTACTTCTGGATTCTCAATTCTGTTCCATTGGTCCATGCATCTGTTTTTGTACCAGTACCAGGCTGTTTTGATTACCGTGGCAGTGTAATAGTTTCTAAAATCAGGTAGCGTGAGGCCTTCCACTTTGTTCTTCTTCTTGAGTAATGCTGTACTTATCCAAGGCTTCTTGCCTTTTCATATGAAGTTGGTGGTTTGTTTCTCTATCTCATTAAAAAATGCCGTTGGAATTTGGATCAGGATTGCATTGTATTTATAGATCACTGTTGGTAGAATTGACGTTTTCACAATGTTGAGTGTTCCTGTCCATGAACAAGGTATATTTTTCCACTTATGTAGGTCTCTTTTGGTTTCTTGCGGTAGTGTTTGTAGTTTTCATTGTATAGGTCTTTTATGTCTCTGGTTAGATTTATTCCTAAGTGTTTCATCTTCTTGGGGGTTATTATAAATGGTATTGATTTGGTGATTTCCTCTTTGAAGTTCTGTTTGTTGGTGTGGAGGAATCTAACAGATTTTTGTATGTTTATCTTGTATCCTGATACTCTGCCGAAATCTTCTATTAGTTCTAGTAGTTTTCTTGTGGATTCTTTGGGGTTTTCTGTGTATATGATCATATCATCTGCAAATAGGGATACTTTTACTTCTTCCTTACCAATTTGGCTGCCCTTTATTTCTTTTTCTAGCCTGACTGCTCTGGCTAGGCCCTCCAGCACAATGTTGTATAAGAGTGGTGATAAAGGGCATCCTAGTCTGCTTCCCATTCTCAAGGGGAATGCTTTCAGACTCTTTCCATTTTGGATGATGTTGGCTGTTGGCTTTGTATAAATGCCGTTTTATTACGTTGAGGAATTTCCCTTCTATTCCTATTTTGCTGAGAGTTTTTATCTGGAATGGGTGTTGGACTTTGTCAAATGCCTTTTCTGCATTAGTCGATAAGATCATGTGTTTCTTGGTCTTTTGTTTTATTTATGTGATAGATTACATTGATTGTTTTTCTAATGTTGAACCATCCCTGCATACCTGGTATAAATCTCACTTGATCATGGTAAGTTATTTTTTTGAATTGTTGTTGAATTCTATTGGCTAGAATTTTGTTGAGGAGTTTTGTGTCAATGCTCATGAGGGATATTGGTCTGTAATTTTCTTTTTTTGTGGTGTCTTTACCTGGTTTTGGTATCAGGGTTATGTTGGCTTCGTAGAATGAGTTTGGGAGTATTCCATCCTTTTCTGTGCTCTGAAATACCTTTAGTAGTAGTGGTGTTAACTCTTCTCTGAAAGTTTGGTAGAATTCTCCAGTGAAGTCGTCTGGGGGCAGGGCTTTTTTTTGTTGGGAGTTTTTTAATTATCTCTTCAATCTCTTATTTTGTTATAGGTTTATTTAGCTATTCTGTCTCTGTGTTAGTTTAGGTAGGTAGTATGTTTCTAGAAATTTATCCATTTCCTCTAGGTTTTCAAGTTTGTTCGAGTATAATTTTTCATATTATTTTTTATGATTCTTTTAATTTCAGTTGGTCTGTTGTGATATCACTCATCTCATTTCTTACATGGGTTATTTCCTTCCTCTCCTGTTTTTCTTTTGTCAGTTTGGCCAGTGGTTTATTGATTTTGTTGATCTTTTCAAAGAACCAGCTTTTGGTTTTGTTAACTCTTTCAATTGTTTTTCTATTCTCTATTTCGTTTAATCCTGCTCTAATTCTTCTGATTTCTTTTCTTCTGGCACCCGAGGGCATCTTTTGCTGCTCTCTTTCTACTTGTTATAGTTATAGGGTAATGTTTTTATTTTGGCCCTTTCTTCTTTTTAGATGTGTGCATTTATTGCTATTAACTGACCTCTGAGCACTGCTTTTGCTTTGTCCCAAAGGTTCTGGTAGGATGTGTTTTCATTCTCATTTGATTCTATGAATTTCTTTATTCCGTCCTTAGTTTCTTTTATACCCCAGTAGTTTTTGAGCAAGGTATTGTTCAATTTCCATGTGTTTGATTTTTTTCTTTGCTTTTTCTGTTATTTATTTCTACTTTTATGGCTTTATTTTATGGTCAGAAAAGATGCTTTGTAATATTCCGATGCTTTGGATTCTGTTAAGCCTTGCTTTATGGCATAATATGTGGTCTGTTCTGGAGAATGTTCCATGTGCATTGGAAAAGAAAGTATACTTGGCTGCTTTTGGGTAGAGTATTTGGTATATGTCCACGAGATCAAGTTGGTTGATTGTAGCACTTAGATCTTCCATGTGTTTATTGAGCTTCTTTTTCTGGATGTTCTGTCCTTCACTGAAAGTGGTATGTTGAAGTTTCCTGCTGTTATTGTGGAACTGTGTATCTCTCTTTTCAATGCTGTTAAGAGTTTGTTTTATGTATTTTGGAGCCGTGTCCTTGGGTGCATAAATATTTATTATTGTTTATCCTCTTGGTGTGTTGACTCATCATTGTATAGGTTCCTTCCTTATCCTTTGTGGTGGATTTTAAAGTATTTTGTCAGAGGCTAATATTGCCACTCCTCCTCTTTTTTGAGTGTTGTTTGCTTGATATATATTTTTTTTCCATCCTTTTGAGTTTTAATTTGCTTGTGTCTTTAAGACGTGTCTCTTGTAGGTAGCATACAGAAAGATTGTGTTTTTTAATCCATTTTGCCCCTCTCTTTCTCTTTATTGGTGCATTTAGTCCACTTACATTTTGTGTAATTATTGATTGGTATGAGTTTAGTGCTATCATTTTGATGTGTTTTTTTTTTGTGTGTGTGTGTGTGTTTTTAACAGTCTCTTTGTTCCACTTAATTTTCTGTGTTGAGTAGTTTTTCTTTAGGTATTTTCTTCTCATCATTTTTTTTTTGTTTTTGATTTTGTATTTGCTGAGTCTTTACGTTTTTTATTTTGATGTGTAGGGTTGTTAGTTTCCTTTGTGGTTACCTTAATATTTACCCCTATTTTTCTAAGTTTATACCAGTCTTTTCATTTCTGTATATTGCATTGACTTCCATTTTATATGAAAAATCTATGACTACATTTTTTAGTCCCTCTTTTTTCTTTTATTCTTGTCATGTGTTACATATTCACATTTCTGTTCCCCTATTTTCATTGTTTTAGCTGCAGTTTATTTTTGTTATTTCCCTATCTGGGTTGCCATCTGGTTGCTCTGCCCTGTGTTCTAGTCTTCAGTTGTTATCTAATATTACTGATTTTCCAACCGGAGGACTCCCGTTAGTATTTCTTGTAATTTTGGTTTGGTTTTTGCAAATTCCCTAAACTTCTGTTTATTTGGAAGTGCCTTAATTTTGCTATCATATTTGAGAGACAGTTTTGGTAAATGATTCTTGGCTGGCAGTTTTTTTCTTCAAGGCTTTGTATATGTCATCGCATTGGCTTCTTGCCTGCCTGGTTTCTGCTGAATAGTCAAAGCTTAGTCTTATTGACTCTCCTTTGTAGATGACTTTTCGTTTATCCCTAGCTGCTCTTAAAATTCTCTCTTTATCTTTGGTTTTGGGAAGCTTGATTATAATATGTCTTGGTGACTTTCTTTTGGGATCTACCTTATGTGGGGTTTGATGAGTATCTTCGATAGGTATCTTCTCATCTCTCACAATATCAGGGAGGTTTTCTGCCAACAAATCTTCAACAATTCTCTTTGTATTTTCTGTTATCCTCCCCGTCCTGGTACTTCAGTTACTCATAGGTTATTACTCTTGATAGAATCCCACATAATTCTTAGGGTTTCTTCATTTTTTAAAATCCTTTTATCTGATTTTTCCTGAAATATGTTGCTGTCAAGTGCTTTATCTTCAGTGTCACTAATTCTGGCTTCTGTTGCCTGAGTTCTGCTCTTATGACTTTCTGTTGAGTTGTCTAATTCTGAAATTTTATTGTTAATCTTCTGGATTTCTGGTTGCTGTCTCTGCATGGATTCTTGAAGACTGTTAAATTTGTTGTATATGCTCTTGAATAAATTTCTGAAGATCTTCTTTTGCTTTGCCTGAGTTCTACATTTTACCTGATCTCCTGAAAAGTTCTGTATATTAATCTTTTGTGTTCTACCTCTGGTAATTCCATGAAGTTCTCTTCCTCTGGAAAATTTCTTGCTTCTTTATTTTGGGAGCTTGCTGAAGCCATCATGGTCTGCTTCTTTATGTGATTTGATATTGACTGTTTTCTCCGAGCCATCGAGAAGTTATTATACTTCCTTATTTTATGTTTGCTTACTGTGCTTCTTGTTTTGTTATGCCCAAATAGGCTGTAAGCTGGTTTGATTATTGGTGGCTTTGAAGCTCTAATGTCACGTCATCAGGTGGTTAGATCTGTTCCTAGATATGTGAGCCCAGGAGTCTCTTTTCATGTATGAATTCAGCTCAGGTATCCAGGTAGTCTGTCACCAAGTGTGTGGTGCAGGCTCTCACCTACAGTCCTAGACAGACATGGGTGATTGGTGTAGACACAGGTATCTTGCTGCAGTAGGGGGACACGCACTAAGCAACGTGGGGGTCTGACTGCTGCCCCTGAGTGTCTGGTGGGAAAGCATGTCCCTGTTTCCTAGAGTGAGTAGGTGGGTGTTTTGCAGCTGGAGTATAAGCACCCAGTACTATTGGCTGTAATGACTATTCTTGGACCCCTATCACGGGTGGCTAGGTGGTATGGGTGGAATCACCAGTCCTCAGGCCCCTGATGTGGGTAGGTGGGGACCCTGATTAATGGGAAGAGTAGTGTCAGATGTCTTGAATGCGCCACTTTACCGTATAGCTGATACAGTTGAAGTTAGACTTCAGGTATATACCCTGTTGTACCATAATAATGGGGGCCTGTGCTGTTTAAATGGGCCCACACAGGTTTATGCAGGGGTGAAAGGCATTTAATGTCCATGGAGCCCTTATTCTTGTGCCTAGGCAAAGGAGCTGTGCCTACCCTGAGTTCCTGGCTTAGGAGAGCTGGCAGATTTTTTTTTTTTTTTTCCTGTTTTGTTAATTTGTTCCCTCTCTAAGGCCAGGAGAATGGCTCAGGGTGCATGACGGGTCCTACTTCTGGCCCAGGGGATGCGGCAATCACTGAAGCTGGCCCGGGACGTGGTACAGAGTGGGGAGGCAGCAGGTAAATGAGAGAGAAGGTTTTCCCAAAGGGGGTATTTTTTGATTCACACGTCGGTTAGACACAAGTACTTATCTTTTGCCAATTGAGTGCTGCTTCTCACTGGTCCTGGATGTCTGAGTAGACTCTTGCCGCTGGGTCTCTCCCGATACGGAAAATGCCTCCCGAGTGCCAGTGCTTGCCACACTGTGCACGTGAGCTGGTCTGGCCTGAAGGGCGCCACCTCCCACCAGGTCAGGTCTGGCAACTCTTCACTGCTTACGAACCATCTCTCCCTCCCCCTGCCACTCAGTCTGATTTCTCAACTTTGCCTTTGATGTTCAGGGTTCCTAGATTGTCATATATAATCAATTCACTTGTTTTTTTCTGGTCCTTGTTGTAAGAGGGACTACAGGAAGCATCTGACTACTCTGCCATCTTGGCCCCGCCTCCTGATTGATTTTCTAATGTTGAACCATTCTTGCATATCTGGTATGAATCCCATTTGGTCGTGGTGTATTATTATTATTTTTTGATATGATGCTGAATTCTATTGCCTAGAATTTTGTTGAGAAGTTTTTCATTTATGTTTATGAGATATTGGTTTGTAATTTTACTTTTTTTATGGTGTCTTTATCTGACTTTGTTATCAGAGTTATACTGGCTTCAGAGAATGAATTTGGAAGTATCCTTTTTTCCCCTGTTTTCGAAATAGTTTGAGTAGTATTGGTGTGAGCTCTTCTTACCTTTTCAGTCTCTTCTCTTGTTATGGGTCTGTTCAGATTTTCGACCTCAGTTTGTGTTAATGTAGGTAGGTAGTGTGTTTCTAGAAATTTATCCATTTCTTCTAGATTTTCATATTTGTTAGAGTATAGTTTTTCACTGTACTCTGTTGTGATCCTTTTTATTTCTGTTGAGTCAGTTGTAATGGTCCCCCTCTCATTTCCTATTTGGGTTATTTGCTTCGTCTCCTATTTTTCTTTTGCCAGTTTGGCCATTGGTTTGTCGATTTTGTTGATCCTTTCAAAGAACCAACTTTTGATTTTGTTGATTGTTTCTATTGTTTTCAAATCTCTATTTCATTTATTCCTGGTCTGATCATCTTATTATTTTCTTCTAGTGGCTCTGGGCTTCTTTTGCTGCTCCCTTTCAATTTGTTTGAGTTATATAGCTAATGTTTTGAGTTTTGTCCCTTTCTTCTTTTTTGATGTGTGCATCTGTTTTTATAAATTGACCTCTTAGCATTGCCGTTGCTGTGTCCGAAAGGTTTTGGTATGATGTATTTTCATTCCTGTTTGATTCTAGGAATTTTTTGATTCATCTTAGAATTCTTCTTTTACCCAGTGGTTTTTCAGCAAAGTTTTAACTCATTTTCCATGCATTTGATATTTTTCTGTTGTTCTTTCTGTCATTAATTGCTACTTTTCTAGCGTTTTTATCAGAGAAGATGGTTTGTATTATCTCAGTGTTGAGGGTTACTTTGTATTCTAAGATACGGTCTTTTCTGGAGAACATTCCATGTGCATTGGAAAATAATGTGTACTTTGCTGCTGTTGGGTGGAGTATTCTATATATGTCTGTGAGGTTAAGTTAGTTGGTTGTGGCCTGTAGATCTTCTTTATCTTTGTTGAGTTTCTTTCTGGATGTTCTAAGTGCCGTGTTGAAGTCTCCTACTGTTATTGTGGAACTGTCAATTTCTCTTCTCAGTGCTGTTAAGAGTTTGTTTTATGTGTTTTGCAGCCCTGAATTGAGTACATAGATATTTACTATAGTTATGTCCTCATGGTGGATTGTCCCTTTAATCGTTATGTAATGTCCTTCCTTGTCTTTTCTTGTGGATTTTGCCTTAAAGTTTATTTTATCTGAGATTAATATTGCCACTCGTGCTCTTTTTTTGATCGCTGTTTGCTTGATGTATTTTTTCCATTCTTTAATATATTTATGTCTTTGTGTCTTAAGATGTGTCTATTGTAGACAGCATATTGATGGGTCCTGTTTTTTTATTCATTCTGTCACTCTCTGTCTCTTTATGGGTACATAAGCAGTTTACATTCAGTGTGATAATTGATAGCTGTGAGTTTATTGCTGTCATTTTGTTGTTGGACATTTGGGTTGTTTCCACGTTTTGACTTTTATGAATAAGGCTGCTGTGAACATTTATGTCCATAGTTTTGTGTGGACATTTGTTTTTTAATTCTCTTCGGTATATACCTGGGAGTGGAATTGATGGATCATATGGTGACTCTTAAGTTTTTTAGGGACTACCAAACTCTTTCCATAGAGGATGCACCATTCCCAACAGCAGTGTATAAGGATTCCAAGTTCTCCACATTCCACCTACATTTTTGATATTAATGTGCATTGGAGGTGCATTTGGAGTTAAATAAATTTTGCAGAACATGTCAGATTCACTCCATTTAAATTGTTTAAGAGATAGTAGTTTTTGAATGTGTATATGATGCTGTCGTTAGAAATTTAATTGTAAAACACAAATACCATTTGTATAACATTAGGACAGCTCTTTTTTTTTTTTTTTTGTATTTATCTAATAGGTGTTTCTTTAAAGTGATCTTTAAAAGGTATCTATACAACAACACCTAACTCTTAATAATAAGGGTTCGATAATTCATTGCAATGGCCACAAAGAACTCACAGACCAAACTCACGGTTATGGGGTTTATTAGGGAAGTAACAGATTACAATTCAGGCTCAGCAACACTCAAGGATACAGTTCTTCCATCAGGACAGCCTCTTCCCAGCCGTGCTTGCAGGCTTGCCTCTCCCTGACCCTCAGTCTCTGCCCAAAGACACTCAGCTTTCTCACTCCGTGGGCCAGGGAGCCCACTGCACCGTCTCCTGCGGGCCTCCTGCTGGGCTCTCCTTCCTTGATGGTGGTGGGTTCTTCTCCTTTCTTGCCTCTGGGGTGGCTCCTTTCAAGCCCAGCGGGATAGCAAAACTGACCACTCCCTTTGGTGGACTACAATTACCCTATCACCCAGTCTTACCTTATCATCTGGGTGGGAGTTACAAGACCATGGCTAGAAAGACCACACAAAAGCAATCCATTACACCACATCTTTTTTGCCTTTTCTTCTTAACCTCTCTCTTTTTTTTCTTTCTTCCTACCCACCTCAGACAAACAAATAAGATTCTCCTGATGTCTTCTTTCAAAATTTAGTTCAATCAAGAGTTACTTGGTTATCCTAATTTATAACTATTGAGCTTTCTTTTCAGAGTTCTGCAGTATTTGTACTGGCACTTCAGTTTCTGAATTTAGTCTTACTTTCTTGAAGACTGAGTTATTGTGAATGTAGACAATTAATAGAAGAAAAATCTAGCTTATGGATAGGCTGTAAACATTCATTTGGTAAAATCATGTGGTATGATCTTAAGCCTTTTAGGAGAAGTTACAGCTAGAACTTGGTGTTGTCCTTGAAAACCCACCAAAAAACCTGAAACCGATTGTTGTTGAGTTGATCCTTAAAAACCAGGTAAAGGTATTAGCACAATTTATGTAAGTTTTCAGAAGAGTATAGAATATTGGGGTAATAAGACAATTTTTTTCACATTTTCCTTTTTAAGCCAGTTTGGTGCCTACTGATAGGGATCCGTTTTGAATTTACAGATAACTACAAAACATCCTTCAATATTGTAAGAATATAGTTTTTATATTTGCAGATTAATTTGAATTATTACTGCCTTATTATTTTCAACCAAGTTTTAAGACATTTGTCATATTACTGTCAGCAACAGGAATGTGAGCCGTTAATACATTTTTTGCAGAAAAAGTTAAGACCAGGAGGATTTTACAAAGGCATCATAGAATTTGGATTTAACAAGTAAGAATTAGTTGATATTGAAATTTTTCATGGCTGACTCTGGTTAGGTCTTTAGGTCCATGTGTATACAATCTCTTTAATTAGGGTATGGCCAGTTGGGGAAAAATTATGTCCAATTTTGCCCTTTTTTTTCTTTTTAAGATCTCAGCATAAGGGAAAGAAGAGTCTGCCAGATACTGAAGGGGTGGGGATCTCTCCTCCTAATCTGGGACCCCTGTCATGGTAAGTACAAGGAAATGACAAGAAAAATGGAATTGAACTCTAACCTGACAATTAAGTGAACACTAATAAGTCCATAAAACCAACCAGTTACCATCAAGTCGATTCCAACTTATAGTGCCCCATGTGTCTCAGAGCTGTGCTCCATAGGGTTTTCAATAGCTGATTTTTTAGAAGTAGATCAGCAGGCATTTCTTCTGAGGTGCCTCTAGATGGACTTGAACCTCCAGCCTTCGTTTAGCAGCCAAGCCTTTTAGCTATTTGTACCACCCAGGTACTCCCACGTAGATTCATAGTTACCCATTTTTTTGGGGGGAAGAAATCATTTTACTTTTTCCCTGAAAGCTTGTCTTGTCCCCTTCTTTCTTTTATTGTTTGCATAATAATTATAGAGTGTTCCAGTTATTTTTCAATCAGCTAGTAAAATGGAGTCAAGACTAAAATTTATGGTTTTACACACCAGCTTTCTTAGGAGGTAGGATGTAGTGAAAACCTTTTTTTTTTTCCTTTTTTGGGGTGGGGGTGTGTTTAGGGGATTGTGATATGGTCACGTGCATGTTCTTTATGAGTTTACCTTTCGGGATAGAAGCAGCTCCCTACCTTTCCTGTTCCCTCTTTTTAAGACAGTATTTTTATCCCATAGAAGATGGAACAGCTCTGCACACCCTGTTTCCTGTGCCTTGACCAAAAAGAGCATATAATGGGCGTTTCAGTGACTTGTGGGCCATTTGTGGGCCAGTCCGGGCAGAGAAGGTAGAGCAATGAGCCAACCACTTTGTCATCAATCCCGAGGATATATGATCAGTGCTCCAGGGTCTTTAAAAAAGAAATGCTCTGTGGTATTGCCCTGCTCCTACCTTGTGATGTTTCCTGGATCCAAACTCTATTTCATGCTGCTGCACAAAGAAGGAATTGAAAAGGCCATGTTAATTTCAAGCTTCATTAGGGATATGGGTGGAAAATGCTTTTCAGAATTAAAAACAAAAGAAAACTAGTTGTGCAGAAATGTCATATTAAAAGGGAGGTGAGGAGAAAGGTAAGTGCCCCCATCTTAAAGCTGAGTCAGTTTTTCTTAGTTTATGGGATCACAACTTTCTGATGTATCCTATACCCAGACATCGATGAACTTTTAATATCATTTCTCTAGACTATATTCGATTTTATTGATTTTTCCACAAGGATTTTATGCACTGAAAAAGTTTTTGCCTAGTATTTATGTGGCATGTATGCCACTGCTAATGAGGGTTTTGTTCTGCATTGCACACCACACAGATAGTAACAGTGTGGTTCTCCTCACAGCACTGCTGAGGTCTGTGGTGCCCAGCAGACAGTCCTTCCTAGTGTGTTCCCTCTGTGCTGTGCTCTGAAGATTCCTCTGCATGTGGTAGTGAAGAGGACAGTGTGTCCATGCATTTTTTTTTTCTTTAATCATAAAAAAGCATTATAACAAGTTTTTTTTTTTTACAAAATTTCATTTACAATTCCACCACCAAAGCCCGTGAGTTGTATCACTTTCTAACTAGTCAGTATCCACATATATTTATATTTTATAGAGTTAGAACCATAACGTAATTTTCTATTTCGCTGGATAAATTTTCCATGTTGATTCATTAGATTCTTTTTTTTTTTTTTTTTAAATAATTATGTTTTCAGTGAAGGTTCGAACAGCAGTTTAGGTTTCCATGCAACAACAGTTCTACACAAATTGTTCAGTGGCATTGGTTACATTCTTCACTGTGCGTGAACATTCTCATTATTTCCATTCTGTTTGTTCCATTTCTGTTAATCTAGTTTCTCGGCCCTCTTGCATTCTCATTTCTGTTTTAAAGTAATTGTCCGTTTGGTCTCACATAGGTGACTTTAAAGGAGCACAGTACTTACAGGTGATATTCATAATTTTTTGAGCAAATTTGTTAATTAGCTACAAGGTGACCACAGGGGTTAATTTTGCTTCAAGGTTTGAAGAATATCTCAGGGCAGTAGTCTCAGGGAGTCCTCCAGTCTCAACCAGTCCTGATTCATTAGATTCTTAATGTTCATTTTACTAACTGTATAACATTTTTCAGGAGGTCCTTGGGTGGGGCAAATGGTTTATGCTAGACTACCACCCTAAAGGTTGGCAGTTCGAACTTACCTAGCAGCGTAGCAGAAGAAAGCCTTAGTGATCTGCTTCAGTAAAGATTACAGCCAAGAAAATCCTATGGAACAGTTCTACTCTGTAATACAGGGAGTTGTCATGAGTTGGAATTAACTCAATGGCAGTGGGTTTGGTTTTTTGGTTTTATAACATTGTTTAAGTTGTTGAACTGTTGATTTAAGTAACTGTATACTGTATTGTTTTAGCATTTAGGTTGTATATCCTTAATCCTTTTTCTATAGAGAATTCAGGAGTATTGAACTTACTTTTTGTTTTTAATGTTATAGCTCTATACTAATTTGAGAGGAGCATCCTCCCCTTCCTCTTATACTCCTAAAGGTTCCTTTTTTTTTTTTTTAATTGTGCTGAAAACACACATACCAAAACATTTGACAGTACAACTTCACATTTATAATTCATTGACACTGATTACATTTCTCATGTTGTGCCACTATTATTGCTATCCTTTTTCAAACTATTCCACTACCATTAACATAAACTCAATGCCCCCTAAGCAAAAAATACCCCTTTCTCCCTCCCTCCCCTGGGATCTTTGCTTGCCATATATTTGCTTATTTCATGTAAGTGAGATCATACAGTATTTGTCCTTTTGTGACTGATTTATTTCACTTAGCATATAACATTTTCAAGATTCATCCATGTTGTGGTATGCATCAGAAATTCATTTCTTTTTACGGCTGCGTAATATTTCATTGTATGTATATACTACATTTTATTTATCCGTTCATCTATTGACGGACATTTTGGTTTTTTCCACCTTTTGACTATTGTGAAAAGTGCTGCATTGAATATTGGTGTACAGGTTTCTGTTTGTGTTCCTGCCTTCACTTCTTCTGGGTATGTACCTAGGATTGGACATTGCTGGATCATACGGTAGTTCTAGTTTCAGCTTTTTGAGGAGCCACCTGACTGTTTTCCACAGTGACTGTAGCATATTACATTCCCACCAGCAGTGGATGAAGGTTCCAGTTTCTCCACAACCTTGCCAGCATTTGTTTTCCTAAAAGTTCTTATGTGAGATTGGAGTGTGATTTTTTTTATATGCTTGCGAAAGCTGGACAATGAGTAAGGAAGACAAAAGAAGAATTGATGCATTTGAATTATGGTGTTGGTAAAGAATATTTAATATAGCACGGACTGCCAGAAGAATGAACAAATCTATCTTGAAAGAAGTACAGGCAGAAATGCTCCTTAGAAGCGAGGATGGTGAGACTTTGTCTCGTGTACTTTGGACATGTTATCAGAGTGACCAGTCCCTGGAGAAAGGACATCATGTTTGGTAAAGTAGAGGGTCAGCGAAGAAGAGAACCTTTCAGCAAGATTGATTGACACAGTGACTTCAACAGTGGGCTTAAACATAGCAGCAATTGTGAAGATGTCATAAGACCTGGCAACGTTTTGTTCTGTTGTACGTAAGGTCGCTATGAGTTGGAACCAACTTGACAGCACCTAACGACAAGCATTAAGAAAATGTATTTGAATGTTTTATAAAGGAAAACTTCAAGCATATGCAAAGAGAGAATAGTACAATGAACACTCATACCTGTCAATCAACTGCATTAATCATCAGTTCTTAGCCACTCTTATTTCATCTCCCTCCAATCCTCCCTGCTTCTTGGATTATTTTCCTGCAAATCCTGAGAATTACATCAAAGGAAAAGTATTTCTGATAGTCCTCAATACTAGTCTTAAGAATAGCTACTGTAATTGACAATGGGGCTTCACTTACTTTCACTTTCACATTTTCTTATGTTTTGTCAAGTATTCTTATATGCATTTCACTCTTAGGGGTAGGTCGGGTTTCTTATCCTGAACTACTATGTATGAACTTAGCTAATAGGAGTTTTGACTAGTTGGAAGTCTCCGCTTTCCCGTGTTCTTTAAATATTTATTTAATGTTGACTTCTCTGACATATATACTTACTTCCCTTACCTGTATAGCTTAGCCAGTAGCAGAAACGAGCCTGGAACTGTGGTGATGAATCCCTTTTCAGGATTTTGTAGGTTACCCCACTGACCTTACAGAGCTGGATGGAGACTGAGTAGTGCCAGATTCTACAATGCTAAGTATTGTTAGCAGTACCAGGAAATTGACCATGTGGAATATAGCCTTTTTAATACTTATCAAGTAACGTTTAGAGCTTGGGAAAAATTTATTTCCAAACTTCTTGTCAGGCCAACACTTACCCAGTTTATTTTTTTCCTCCTCTCTTACCTCCTCCCAGTCTCCACCCTATCATCAATAGCAAAATTGGGCCTCTTTTTTTTTAAACCTGTGAAACTCACAGAAACTATAATAAAGTTAAGCAGTTAATTCAGCTCATGTTTAGCGAAATAATTTTTTTGAATTGCCATTCTCTAAAAAGTCAATGAGTTGTTGGTTCAAATGTTAATTGAGTTATGAGGATTAAATGCATTTTTATGCACAAGGGAGAAAATCGGTTCTGAAGCCTACCTTATAGGTAATGTGAAGTGAGACAGTATTTTTTTTAAAAGAGCATTTATATTTTTTGACTATGATAGATAAATGCTTCATGCTTTTGTCTTCTTGGCCTAATTCTCAGTTGTGTTATTTCAAAAATCATTAATGCCATTTTCAGTTTTAAGTAGCTACAGTGGTTACATATATTGGCCTGGATTAGCACCCAGGTGAGTGTGCCAGCAAGAATGAATAAGTAAAGGCTTCTCTGTTTTTTTAACCTGTTACATTATTTCAATTCTGCACTATTCAAAGGTTGTAGAAAACTAGGTCAGAGAATTCCTTAACTAATAGGTGGAATAACAAAAAAGAAATAATAGGCGGCTCTGTAAGATGATCTTGACAAGAATAAAAATTCAGGCTATATATTTATGTAAGTTAAAAAGCTAGTTGATGTGATGCTGAGAAGGCATGTTTGAAGTATACATTTATGTAAGAATTTTTAAAAGCCCGTTTCTCGTGTCTTATGGCATTTTTTTACCTATCCATATTGGCTTATGAGGAAAATCTCCCTAAATTCAAAATTCTTCATATTTTTTTCTCTTTAGTTCTCCTTAAGTGTAAATACTGAGTGTTTTTTAAGAGTTACCCCTTGAGAATGAAAATAGGATTGGTTTTATAAAAAAAAAAATCCTAGTCTATGGTATATTCGATATTCTTCGCCATCACCACAATTCAAAGGAGTCAGTTCTTCTTCAGTCTTCTTATTCATCGTCCAGCTTTTGCATGTATCTTAGGCTGGATTCTTCAGAGAAGCAAAACCAGTAAAGTGTATAAATATATATGTAGAGAGAGATTTATATCAAGGAAATGGCTCACACAGTTGTAGAGGCTGGAAAGTCCCAAGTCTGTATCAGGATAGAGGCTTCTTCCAATTTACATAGCTGTAGGGGCTGGCGGACGCAAGATCGGCAAGTCACAGAGCAGAGCTTTTGCTCACAGGCTGTGAAGATCAATGAATCCCAAGATTGGCAGATAAGCTGATAGCTCAAGTCCCAACAACCAGAGGTTAGATGAACAGGAGGCAGCTGCAGGATCCAGAGTGAGCAAAAAGCCAGAATGTCTGCTTATATTTGGATGCAGGCCACATGCCCAAGGAAACTCCCTTTCAACTGATTGGCTACTCATAGCAGATCCCATCATGGGAGTGATCCCATATAAACACTGAGAATCATGGCCCAGCCAAGTTGACACACAATCTTAACCATCACAGTCCACCCCTTGTCAACTTGGCACATGTACACATCTCCTTAAACCATCCATAATCTCTGAATAAAGACAGTTATAAAGTCATACTCGTGCCTAACATGATACACCTAGGATGCATACAGCTGCAAATGCGCTAGCCCCATTTACATCTTATATTTTATAAGTGAAGAAAACAAAAATATTTGACGCACACATACAAAGCAGAAACAATAACAATTGCAGCCATCATTTCTGCAACTGGTTACATGGCCATAACTGGTATTTAGAACTACTGTCTTCCACCTTCCACCACCTATTCCATATCCTCTTTGCCCTCAGCGAGCACTTTAGCTGGTCATGGTTCTTTGCCTGATGGGGTGACCCAAACCTTCATTCCTAAAGGGTCTGGGCCATTAGTAGTCATGTCGGAGTTGAGTTGCTGTAGTTTTCCATTGACTTTAATCACAGGGCATGGTAGTACTAAGAGATGCCCTAAGGGATCCCCTGCATTCCAGACATACTCTTCTTTACCTCCATTATGTAATATCAGTCTGTTTACCTCTTGGTAATCAAGATCAACCACACCAGTTGATCCAGAGACATAAGGAGCCCAAAGTGGCCAGGTGGCATTCTTAGCTTCCAGGTCAGTGGAATCAGTGATGTGTCTCCAGGTGGGAACATTCCTCTCTTTGGAACTAAGACCTCTAGACCTGCAGAGCATAAGGTCACAGGGACAGGAAGCGAAAATCTTGTGAGTGGGTCACTAGGGGTAATAGTGAGTGGTGCCACTCCCATTTCCACCCCTTGATTCCTTGACCTATGAATCCTGGCTATGGGACGAACAGCACCATATATTGGATGCTGGTTTAGAGCATATACAGTCTCCTGGAGAACATTGCCCCAACCCTGCAAGGTATTGCCACCTAGCTGATGCCGTAATTTTGTCTTTAGAAGGCCAGTCCCTCATTCTGTCAAGCCAGCTGCTTCAGCATGTTGGGGAACATGGTAAGACCAGTGAATTCCATGAACATGGGCCTGATGCTGCACTTCATTTCCTGTAAAGTAAATCCCTTGATCTGAGGCAGTGCTGTGTGGGATACCATGTAAGTCCATGGATGGTAGTTTTGGCAAAAGCATTGCGTGCACGGAAGGCAAATCCATATCCAGAGTAAGTGTCTATTCCAGTAAGGACAAAAAGCTGCCCTTTCCATGATGGAAATGATCCAGTGTAATCAACTTGCCACCAGATTGCTGGCTGATCACCTGAGGGATGGTGCTATATCGGGGACTCAGTGTTGATCGCCACCGCTGGCAGATGGGGCACTCAGCAGTGGCTGTAGCCAAGTCAGCCTTGGTGAGTAGAAGTCCACGTTGCTGGGCCCATGCATAACCTGCATTCCTGCCACCATGGCCACTTTGTTTATGAGCCCATTGAGCAATGACAGGAGTAGCTGGGGAAGGAGAATGAGTGATTTCCACAGAATGCGTTATCCTATCCACTTGATTGTTAAAATCGTCCTCTGCTGAGGTCACCCATTGTTGAACATTCACAAGAGACACAAATATCTTCACTTCTTTGGCCCATTCAGAGAGGTCTATCCATATACCTCTTCCCCATAAATCCTTATCTCCAGTTTTCCAATCATGTTCCTTCCAAGCCCTTGACCATCCAGCCAAACCATTGACCACAGCCCATGGATCAGTATACAATCACGTATCTGGCCATTTCTCCTTCTAAGCAAAGTGAACAGCAGGTGCACTACTTGAAGTTCTGCCCACTGAGAGGATTTCCCTTCACCATTGTCCTGCAGGGAGGTCCCAGAAAGGGGCTGTAGTGCTGCTGCTGTCCACGTTAGAGTGGTGTCTGCATATTGCGCAGGACTCTCTGTAAACCAGGCACGAATTTTCTCTTCAGTCAACTGATCATAAGGAACTCCCCCATGAGGCCACAGATGCAGACTGGGAGATGGAAGGTAACGTGACAGGAGTGGAGACCATGGGCATTTGGACCACTTCCTCATGCAACTTACTTGTGCCTTCAGGTCCTGCTCAGGCCTGATCTCATATATACCACTTCCATTTAATGATGGAGTGCTGCTGTGCATGTCCAACTTTATGACTCTATGAGTCAGACAGCACCCAGTTCATGATGGGCAGCACAGGCCATATGGTGACTTGGTGCCCCATGGTCAAGTGTTCAGTCTCTACTAAGGCCCAGTAACAAGCCAAAAGCTGTTTCTCAAAAGGAGAGTACTTATCGGCAGAGGATGGCAGGGCTTTGCCCTAAAAACCTAAGGGTCTGCTCTGTGATTCACCGATAGCAGCCTGCGAAAGACTCTAAACAGCATCTCTATCTGCCACTGACACTTCAAACACTACTGGATCAGCAGGATCATATGGCGCAAGTGGCAGAGAGGCTTGCACAGCAGTCTGAACCTGTTGCAGAGCCTTCTCTTGTTCTGGGCCCACTCAGAATTAGTAGCTTTTTGAATCACTTGATAAATAGGCTGGAGTAGCACACCCAAATGAGGACTATGTTGCCTCCAGAATCCAAAGAGGCCCACTAGATGTTGTTCCTCCTTTTTAGCCGTAGGGGCAGCCAGATGCAATAACTTATCCTTCACTTTAGAAGGAATATCTCGACATGCCCCACACCACTGGACTCCTAGAAATTTCACTGAAGTGGAAGATGCCTGAATTTTTGTGGGATTAATTTCCCACTCTCTAGCATGCAAATGTTTCACCAGTAAGTCAAGAGTTGTTGGCACTTGTTCCTTACTAGGTCCAGTCAGCATAATGTCATCAATGTAATGGGCCAATGTGACGTCTTATATGAGGGAAAGGAGATCAAGGTCTGTGCAGACTAAATTATGACATACGGCTAGAGACTTGATGTAGGCACTGAGGTAGGCAAGTGAAGGTGTATGGCTGGCCTTGCTAGCTGAAGGCAAACTGCTTCTGATGGTCCTTCGAAACAAGTATGGAGAAAAACGTATTACCCAGATTAATAGCTGCATACCAAGTACCAGGAGATGTATTAATTTGCTTAAGCAATGAAACTATATCTGGAACAGCAGCTGCAGTTGGAGTCACCACCTGTTTAAGTTTTCGATAATCTCATATCATTCTCCAAGATACATCTGTTTTTTGCATAGGCCAGATAGGTGGGTTGAATGGGGATGTGGTGGGAATCACCACCCTTACATCCTTCAAGTCCTTGATGGTGGCAGTAATCTCTGCAGTCCCTCTAGGAATGCAGTATTGCTTTTGCTTTACTATTTTCCTAGGTAGGGGCAGTTCTAATGGCTTCCACTTGGCTTTTCCTACCATAATAGCCCTTACTCTGTTTGTCAGGGATCCAATGTGGGGGTTCTGCCAGTTGCTGAGTATATCTATTCCAATTATTCTTTCTGGAACTGGGGAAATCACTACAGGATGGGTTCGGGGACCCACTGTACCTACTGTGAGACGGACATGAGCGAAGACTCCATTAATAACCTGACGTCTATATACCCCTACTCTGACTGGTGGACCACAGTGATGTTTTGGGTCTCCTGGAATCAGTGTCAGTTCAGAGCCAGGATCCAGTAATCCCTGAAAAGTCTGATTATTTCCTTTTCCCCAATGAACAGTCACTCTTGTAAAAGGCTGTAGATCCCTTTACAGAAGGCTGGGAGAGAGATTAACAATAAAAATTGTTGACAGTGTTTTGGAGTCCTTCCTCAAGGAGACCCGGCCTCCTGTTCATTAGAGGGGTCATGGGTCTTTAAACTCGCTCAAATCTAGGAATTGATTGAGGGACTGTGACTTTCTATTCTGGCGATTCAAGTTAGACTGCTGTTCACCTGACCTAGAATTATCCGTTTGTACAGATCAAGTAAATATTTAGTAGATTTCCTATCTGTTTCACTCCTAGGGACACCATGACTAAGTAGCCAATGCCGTAAGTTCATGCAAGTCAGAGTATTCTGATTACTGCTTTGACTCCACTGTCCATTACTGTAACCACGTCCACCTTGTCTTTGTCGATTGAGTGCAGCCACTTGGCTCCTGCTACCACGGGGTCCAGTCAGACCCATTGTAGTTAGGTGTGTTAATTCAGTTAGGGCAGTTCCCACTGTGAAATCTGATTTACATAAAATAGCAATTACAGCAGTCTTCAAGGATGCTGGGGCTCCCTTTACAAATTTGTTTCTCATAGTTGTGGTAAAAGGCGTGTCCTATGGGTACTCCATGTGTGGGTCTGTGGGTCTAACCTGGTAAATCCACTCTAGTATGCCAGTTTCCCTAAGCCTTTGGATACCTTCTTCTACAGTATACCAACGCAGGTCTAGTACTTCAGCTGGATTTAATGTAGGCCACCTTGTAATCCATGCTTCAGCAACCCAAGCAAATAAACTCTTAGATTCTTTTCTAACTTCTTGAGCTGAAACACTGAATGAAGAATCTGTGCTTAGTGGACCCATATCAGTAAACTCAGACTGATCCATCCTTATGTTCCTTGCACCATTATCCCGTACCCTTAATAGCCATTCTCACACGTATTCCCCAGGTTTCTGTTTTTACATATTGGAAAAGACAAGCAGTTCTTTTGGAGTGTAGCATACCTCCTCCTGGGTCACACTTTGTACTTCACCTTTTGGGGCTTGCTGGGACTAAAGTCAGAAATCCTGGTGGCATAGTGGTTAAGAGCTACAGCTGCTAACCAAAAGGTCGAAGATGGGTGAACATGAGCAGCATCTCTCACTAGCTGAGTGATGTCAGGATGGTCCCTTAGCCTCCCAGGGCCTCAGTTTCCTCATCTGTAAACGGAGACAGTCACCCGACCTCACCTCCACAGAGTGGCTGGGAGAAGCTAAGATGGGTGAAGAAACACCTTGTAAACTGTAAAGTGCAGGGCCCGCACAGACCGTGGGCTTGTGTATCTGGTGCGGTAACTGATGGTGTTGGGAGTCCCCCTGTCCTACTGAGCCCTCCCGAGAGCCTGGATGGAGAAGGCACAGCTGGGGACCTGGGCTGCCCTGCCACGTCCACTACACGGACAGGAGGCCTCTCTGTCAGGTCTCCTCCCAGCCTGGGATCTGGATACCAGAGGCAGAGGAGGAATCAGCTGGGAGGGTGGTCCTTCTTGCTCCCCCTTCCCCACCAGCCTGGCCTGTGGCCTTGGATCAGAGCTGTCAGAATCCTGCAGGCACAGGGAGAGAGTGGTCCTTCCCCTGCAAGAGCATGCAGGTGTCTGGGATTCACTTGGCTTTGTCCATCTCCCCCGGGGTGGGTGGACTGGGTCCTGCTCTTGGAGTATAACGTCTCCCTGCTCATCGGATCCTTCTAGCAACCTTGTGAAGGATATAGACCAGTGTGATCATTATTACTCTCACAATTACACCGATAAGAGAGCTGAGCTCACCCAAGAGGGACAGCTGCTCATGGTCACAGGACAGGATGGAGCAGAGCCAGGGTGAGTACCCGGGCACCCGGGCAGTGCCCCTTCCTTCTGCTGTGTGAGTGTTCCTGCCTTCTGTTTGGAGGGTGACCCAGTCACCAATTCCCAGTCCTTTGTTCTCTCTGGCCCAGGGGAGGGCAGACAACAGAACTGCTGCCCTCTCCTCAGGACCAGAGAATTCCCCAGACAGGGCGAGGGCAAGAACCCGGGGCCAGAGTGCTGGGTGGCCATTCTGCCCTGCAGGCGGGCATTTGAGGTCTGTCATTATCTTCCTTTTCTGGCCTAGGCATTTGTTTTGTTTTCTCTAGTTTCCTAGTAAAGGGTTTTTTTGCAAAGCTTCAACCCTGTCTCAGATGAGTGGAGGGGACACCAAGGACAACGGGGTGTGGCTGTAGCCTTGACGTGGTAGGCGAATAAGTATGGCAGGTATGGCTGGTGCCCTGGATGCTGGTTGGTTGGGGGTGGGGGGGGTGGGGCACCAATGAACAGTTTCTATTGGCCATTGCAGTTTCTATCGCCAGCTGTGAGAAATCATTTAGAAATTTCAAACTAATTCCATAGAAAAGATGCTGGCTGTGGGTTTAGCCAGCCAGGCAGGGAGGGGCCAAGACACTGGAACTGATCTTGGGGAAAAGGAGTCAGAAACAGCTGGTGGTTGAGCTCCAGACCCTACCTACCCAGTGGCCTCTCCCTTCCCAAGCAGCTGCCTGTGCTGCTGTGGTGATTTGCATTCGGGGAAAGTTCTAGACTAGTGAGGAGTGAGAGATGGAGGGGCAGCAGGGCAGCGTTTTCAGACTTCAGTGTGCACACGGATCCCTGGGACCTTACTAAAAGGCTGACTCCCATTCAGCAGGTCTGTGGGTGGGGCCGAGTCTCTGGGTGGTACAAATGGTTGAAGTGCGTGGTTGCTAAAGGAAATGTTGGAGGTTTGAGTCCTCTCAGAGGTACTTTGAAAAAAAAGCCTGGTGATCTAGTTCTGAAAAATCAGCCATTGAAAACCCTGTGGAGCACAGTTCTACTCTGACACACACGGGGTTGCCATGAGTCGGAGCTGACTCGATGGAGACTGGTTCTATGCCGAGGGGGAATTCATTTATTACACTAAATAACCACATTTTCAGAAATAAATATTAATGTCAAAGTGGAAACGAGATGTATTTGTTTCCTTTTAAACAGCATGGAAGGCTCTTACAACAGAATGCACATGATAAAAATACTGATAAAATAAATAAAGGGAATCAGAATCAGAGAAAACATAAGCAGACCTATTAAATCAACATCACAGAAATAAAATAAATAAATGCTTCAGCTCACAAGGGGCCACATAGCTACCATGGCCAAGCTTCAAATCTGGCTCCGAGACTCCTGGCAGCAAAAGGAAAAAGGGAAATAGGATGTGCTATGTGATTCTTATGATTAAAAAGGAGGAGGCTTTCCCAAACCTCAGGGGAAGCAGAGCCCATCCTGAGTCTGGGTTCTAAAGGAAATTTCTTTTGAGATCCCTGGGTGGGAGAGTGTGAGGGGTGAGAGATGGTTGATGTCCCACCCAAGGTGGCATTTTCCATTAGGGATTACAGGCTGAACTTGCTGTGGTCTTTGCAAAAGCTGGTGCCCAATGTCAAATGCAGCCCAATGAAGGGGATTCTACAAGAGGCCAGGTGACCCAGCACTAACTGGGGCTTCAGCCCAATCCAGGGGGAGTTTGTTGAGTCCTAGGGTGGGGCAGGGATTGACTGTGCCTTCTCACAGCCCCCAGGGTTATTTCCTTTGCTTTTTTTTTTTTTAAAAAAAATTGTGTTAAAAGTATATATAACAAAACATTGCCATTTCAACAATTTTTTACATACACAATTCAGTGACATTAATTATCATATTGTGCAACCATCACCAGTATCCATTTGCGAATTTTTCCATCACCCTTAAAAACTCAGTGCCCCCTCAACAATGACTCCCCCTTTCCTTCTCCCTCCCACTCCTAGTAACTGCTAATAAGTTTTGGTGGTTATTTGCCAATTCTAGATATTTCATGTGAGTGCAATCATACAATATTTGTCCTTTTTGACTGTTTTTTTCACTTAGCATAATGTTTTCAAGGTTCATATGTGTTGCAGCATTTATCAGAACTCCTTATTGTTAGGTGCCATCAAGTCAGTTCTGACTCATACCGACCCTATGTACAGCAAAACAAAACACTGCCCAGTCCTGCGCCATCCTAACAATCATTGTTACCCTTGAGTCCATTGTTGCAGCCACTGTGTCAATCCATCTCCTTGAGGGTCTTCCTCTTTTTCACTGACCCACTACTTTACCAAGCATGATCTCCTTCTCCGGGACTGATCCCTCCTGATAACATATTCAAAGTATGTGAGATAAAGTCTTACAATCCTTGCTTCCAAGGAGAATTCTGGCTGTACTTCTTCCAAGAGAGATTTGTTCGTTCTTTTGGCAGTCCATGGTATATTCAATATTCTTCTTCAACACCATAGTTCAGAGACATCGATTCTTCTGTCTTCCTTATTCATTGTTCAGCTTTCACATGCATATGAGGTGATTGAAAACATCGTGACTTGCGTCCAAAAAAAAAACTCAGTTGCTGTTGAGTCGATTCCAACTCATAGTGACCCTGTAGGACACAGTAGAACTGCCCCATAGGGTTTCCTAGGAGCACCTGCTGTATTTGAACTGCTGACCTTTTGGTTAGCAGCCATAGATCTTAACCACTACATCATCAGGATTTCCTGCCTTGGGTCAGGCACACCTTATTCTTCAAGGTGACATCTTTGCTTTTGAACACTTTAAAGAGATCTTTTGCAGCGGATTTGCCCAGTGCAACCCATCGTTTGATTTCTTCACTACTACTTCCATGGGTGTTGATTGTGGATCCAAGTAAAATGAAATTCTTGACAACTTCAATCTTTTCTCCATTTATCTTGATATTGCTTATTGGTCCAGTTGTGAGGATTTTTTGTTTTCTTTATGTTGAGGTGTAATCCATACTGAAGGCTGTAGTCTTTGATCTTCGTCAGTAAGTGCTTCAAGTCTCTTCACTTTCAGCAAGCAAGGTTGTGTCATCTGTGTAACGTTGGTTGTTGATGAGTCTTCCTCCAGTCTTGATGCCTCATTCTTCTTCATCTCGTCCAGCTTCTCAGGTATATTTACTCAGCATACAGATTGAATAAGTATGGCAAATGGATACAACCCTGATGCACACCTTTCCTGAATTTAAGTCACGCAGTATCCTCTTGTTCTGTTCGAACAACTGCCTCTTGATCTTTGGACAGGTTCCTCATGAGGAAAATTAAGTGTTCTGGAATTCCCATTCTTTGCAGTGCTACCCATAATTTGTTATAATCCAAACAGTTGAATGCCTTTGCATGGTCAGTAAAACACATAGGTACCTATAGGTACATTTATCTATAGATACGTGTAAATACAAATATGTGGGTGTAGTCACATATATTCAGTGAAGACACAAATAGGGATACTTCTCAGACATAACCAAACACCTTCCAGCGTTGGTTTTCTGGGTTTGAAGGTTTAAGACCATAGTCTTATGAGACGACTCAGTTACAGCATAACATAATTCATAAAAATCATGATCTGCATCCTAGTAAAGTGAGTAGCATCTGAAGTCTTAAGAGCTTGTGAGTGGCCATCTAAGATACAACTATGGGTTTCAGCTCGCCAGGAGCAAAACGGTAAAAGGCAACCAAAAGCACAGAGGAGAAACAAGTCTACAAGAGCCACAACCTCATCTACCCTGAGACCAGAACAACTAGATGGTGCACAGCTACCACCACTGACCATTCTAACTGGGGCCACAATAGTTGGTCCTGGATAGATTGGGAGAAGAATATGCAGCAGAACTCAAATTCTTATTTAAGGGGGGAAAAAAAGCCAGACAAACTGGAACAGTAGTGAATAGAGGACCCCGAGACTGTTGCTCTCAGACACACTTTAAACCTAGAACTGAGCCTATCCGGAGATCACCTCTTAGTGAAAAAGCAGAGTGGCACCCAAGATAAAGGACATTACCTGTAAAATTGGTGCCCTACTTAAACCATCAATATGAGACCAAAAAGCCAACTATTTCTCAAAAGTAAAGATGAGAAGATAAAGGAGCCGGGAAACTAGTAAAGGGAACAAACAGAACAGAGAATGTTGACATGTTATTATAAATGTAACTAATGTCACTGAACAATTTGTGTGGAAATTTTTAAATGGGAATGTAACTTGATGTGTAAACTGTCAACAAAAACTCAATAAAATATTATTTAAAAAAAAAAATTACAGCCTTGGAAGCCCTGTGGGGCAGTTCTACTCTGTCCTGTAGAGTCACTGAGTCAGAATTGACTTAATGGCAATGGGTTTGGTTTTTGGTTTGAGGTGGGTGGTTAGCTGCTATTCAGATCTCTGTATGGCTTTTTCTGTCATAGATTGGCAGTAGGAGATTGGTTTTAGGGAAAGCCTGACTTTTCAAATGGAACAGCTTTAATCGATATTTTGTATTGGAGTATAGTAGAGCAACAGTTCTTAGAGTTTTTGGTTTCAGAACCTCTTTTTATATACTTAAATTATTGAACTTCCCCAAGAGCTTTTGTTTACGTGGATTATGTCTTTCTGTATTTACCATATTAGAAATTAAAGCTGAGATCTATAATATGTTTTAAATTCATTTAAAATAACAATAACAAACCAATTATATGCTAGCGTAAATAGCATTTTTGATGAAAATATGCTGTTTTTCTTTATCCTAAAATAATCAGTGAAAAGAATGATATTGTTTTACACTTTTGTGAATATCTTTAATGTTTGGCTTAATAGGTGACAACTGGATTCTTATATCTGCTTCTGCGTTCAATTTGTTATGATACATTGTTTTGGTTGATATATATGGAGAAAATCCGGCCTCACACAGATATGTAATTAGAAAACTAAAGGGTATTTTTTAAATAGTTTTTCCAGATAATTGTGGATATGTTCTTTTGTTAGTACACTAGAATTTAACAAGTCGTAGTTCTTTAAAGGTAGTTGCAATATGGAGTCTGAAGACACATCAATGAACTTTTTGTTCTCTGTTGTATTAAATCCATTGGTCTGTCTTGTACTTTGAATGGATATTTTATTTATGAATGATTTTTATGACATTATGAGTTGTCCATTTGGAAGATAATGGGCTCATTTGAGTAATGCAGATCTTCCAAATGTTGACATATTATATGATTTAAAAAAATCACATTTGGTAATATCACTACCAATCTTTTCAGGAAAGTCTTAAGTATTGGGAAGTTGTCAAGTTTATGGTGGCAGATAACAGGTTTTCCACAATTCTTATTTTTGCATAAAAGACTTATTATCAAGTCATAAGATATCGGTATCTGGAGAAAAGGTGTGCCAAATGCCTGAATTACTATAGTTTGTCAGTTGTTCTTTTAATTAAACCAAAAACCTACTGCTATAGAGTCGATTCCAACTCATAGTGACCCCATAGGGTTTGCAAGGCTGTGAATCTCTGTGGAAACAGACTGCCACATCTTTCTCCCCTGGAGGTACTGGTGGTTTTGAACTGCTGACCTTTTGATGAGCAGTCACCTGCTTTAACCACTGCGCCACCAAGGCTCCCTCTTTTTATTAAAATGGTGTTTAATGAAAAAAAGTGTCTAGTTTAAAAGCTTGCAGCTGAAACAATTGCACAAGTGCTTTGCCTTGAGACAACCATAATACTTCAGTATGCAGCATATTTTTCTGTGTATTTTAAAAAATGATTTGTTTTTTGTAGTTGTTGAGAATATACACAGGAGAACATACACCAACTCTACAGTTTCAGCATGTATAATTCAGTGACACTGATTACATTCTTTGAATTGTGCATCCGTTCTCACCCTTCTTTTCTGAGTTGTTCCTCTCTGATTAACATAAACTTAACTGTCCCCTAAGTTTCCTGTCTAATCTTTTGAGTTGCTGTTTTCAGTTTGATGCCATACAGATACATCTTAAAAGAGCATGATGCTCAAGGCAGATACTTCTTTACTAGTTAAGCTAAACTATTGTTTGGTTTTAAGAAGACTTCAGGGGATATTTTTGGTGTGAAGATTATCTCAGGGCAGTAGTTTCAGTGGTTCATCCAGCCTCCATGGCTCCAGGAAGTCTAGATTCTATGAGAGTTTGAAATTCTGTTCTACATATTGCCCCTTTTGATTAGGATTCTTCTATGTTGTTGTTGTCAGGTGCTGTTAAGTCAGTTCCGACTCATAGTGACCCTACGTACAATAGAACGAAACACTGCTGCCCTGACGTGGGCCATCCTCACAATTGTTGTTATGCTTGAGCCCATTGTTGCAGCCACTGTGTCAGTCCATCTCGTTGAGGGTCTTCCTCTTTTTCGCTGATCCTCTACCAAATCTGATGTCCTTCTCCAGGGACTGATCCCTCCTGATAACATGTCCAAAGTACATGGCACGAAGTCTCACCATCTTCGCTTCCAAGGAACATTCTGGCTGTATTTGTTCTTCTGGTAGTCCATGGTATATTCGATATTTTTCATCAACACCGTAATTCAATGCATCGATTCTCCTTTGATCTTCCTTATTTATTGTCCAGCTTTCACATGCATATGGATGATTGAAAATATGGCTTGGGTCAGGCACACTTTAGTCTTTAAAGTGACATCTTTGCTTTTTAACACTTTAAAGAGATCTTTCATAACAGATTTGCCCAATGCAGTGTGCATCTTTCGATTTCTTGACTGTTGCTGCCATGGGCGTTGATTGTGGATTCAAGTAAAATGAAATCCTTGACAACTTCAATCTTTTCTCCATTTATCGTGATGTTGCTTATTGGTTCAGTTGAGAAGATTTTTGTCTTCTTTAGGTTGAGGTGTAATTCATACTGAAGGCTGTGGTCTTTGATCTTCAGCGTTTCAAGTCGTCTTTACTTTCAGTAAGCAAGATTGTGTCATCTGCATAATGGAGGTTGTTAATGAATCTTCTTCTAATCCTGATGCCCCATTCTTCTTCATATAGTCCAGCTTCTCAGATTATTTGCTCAGCATACAGATTAAATAAGTGTGGTGAATTGATACAACCCTGATGTGCACCTTTTCTAATTTTAAACCATGCAGTATCCCCTTGTTCTGTTTGAACGACTGCCTTTTGGTCTAAGTACACGTTCTCTGTGAGCAACAGTTAAGTGTTCTGGAATCCGCATTCCTTGCAGTGTAATCCATAATTTGTTGTGATCCACGTGGTTGAATGCCTTTGCACAGTCAATAAAACACAGGTAAACATCTTTCTGGTATTCTCTGCTTTCAGCCAGGATCCATCTGACATCAGCAGTGATATCCCTGGTTCCACGTCCTCTTCTGAATCCAGCTTGAATTTCTGGCAGTTCCCTGTCAACGTACTGCTGCTGCCACTTTGAATGATCTTCAACAAAATTTTGCTTGTGTGTGATATTAATGATATTTTTCAATAATTTCCGCATTCTCTTGGGCCACCTTTCTTTGGAATGGGTACATATATGGATCTTTTCCAGTCGGTTGGCCAGGTAGCTGTCTTCCAAATTTCTTGGCATAGACAAGTTAGCACTTCCAAGCGCTGCATCCATTTGTTGAAACATCTCAATTGGTATTCCATCAGTTCCTGGGGACTTGTTATTTTCCAGTTCCTTCAGTGCAGCTTGGACCTCTTCCTTCAGTACCATCAGATCCGAATCATATGCTACCTCCTGAAATGGTTGAATATCGACCAGTTCTTTTTGGTACAGTGACTTTGTGTATTCCTTCCATCTTCTTTTGATGCTTCCTGTGTCGTTTAGTATTTTCCCTGTAGAATCCTTCACTGTTGCGGCTTGAGGCTTGAATTTTTCTTCAGTTCTTTCAGCTTGAGAAATGTTTGCATATGTCATTATAATACTTGAGCTGCCCTTTGAAATCGTCTGTTCACCTCTTTTAGTTCATCATTTCTTCCTTTTACGTTAGCTACTCTACTTTCTTAAGTGAAATGAGTGTTACTGCCTTGATGGTGCTAAGGTACCAGCAATTTTACCCATCAATTCTTTTTGTACCACTAGTACAAATGTGCACACAGTGAAAGAGCAAATAATGTAATATTACTGTGAAAATGATTTTGACCCTACAGGCCGCCTGAAAGGGTCTCAGATTCTGCAGACCTCACTTTGAAAACCACAGAAGTACAGTATTATCATTTTATGGTTAAGATTGCTGTTGGATTAAACCTTAAGTGCTATCTATAGGCAGGATTTTTTTTTTCTTTTTTAGGAGGTTTACAGAATCATTGGAATTGTGGTAAGTAGCATATGCAGAAGTGGCCAGTAAGTAGAGGTTATAATTCTTAGTGCTTTCAGTTGAGTGTGACACGGGTTTTACTCTTTTTACAATTGCTGTGTAAGCAAGTTCCATCATAATTTACTATCAGGCTTTCTGATAGATTACATTTCTCTTCCTATACTGTAAAAGTTTATAATTTAAAAAGATTACTTTTTATATAAATTATACTTCTATTCAAGTGCCATTTAAGTTGGAATTTATTTCTTCCTCTTTTGATGTTGTTTTAACACGAAGTAGTTGTAATATAAGGAAGATTAAAGTAGGAGTAGTGGTTCACACGTTTTCACTTTGAGAAACTGAATTTTTAAGATTATGTTTCCTTAAAAACTTTTAAAAAGCTCTCTGTTATGGAAATTTTGCATAATTTCACATCAGAGTAGACATAATGGTATAATGAACCCCCCACATAGCCAGTTTCATCAGTTGTCAATTCATGGACAATCATGTTTCTTTATACCCCCATTCACTTCCTCCTTACTCCTCACTGATTATTTTGAAGCAAATGCCAGACGTCACATATTTCATTCTTAAATAATTTGATATTTATGTCTCAAAAATAAGAATTTAAGATTGAAAAGAGAAAAAAATACTATATTTTGGTTTCTTTTAGAAGAAATGTACTGACAACCTATTAGTGCCTAATAGAAATTTTCTTAACCTTGTTGACATTTTTTGCACCTGTATGTTCTCTGATTAAACAGTTACTGTTTAGTCAACTCCCACTCGTGACAACCCCATGTGTGTCAGAGTAGAACTGTGCTCCATAGGATTTTCAATGACTAATTTTTCAGAAGTAAGTTTCCATACCTTTCTTTTGAGGCACCTCTGGGTGGACACAAACCTCCAGTCTTTCGGTTTGCAGCCAAATGCGTTAACCATTTCCACCACCCAGGGGCTCTGTTCTCTGATTAGAGATGCCTAATAATATATGATGGAACACTTTTGGGAATGATTATTTTCTCCTTATCACCATGCTCACTGGTGTCACTTTGTGATTTTGCTAATAGACATGGCAGGAAGAGCAAATATGGATGAGTAGGAGCTTGGAAATTTCTGAAAGGTTTTGGGTTTTTCAGGATGAAGAGACTCGGCATAGCCTTGAGTGCATCCAGGCAAATCAGATCTTTCCCAGGAAGCAGCTGATCCGGGAGGATGAGAATCTTCAGGTAATTGTAGGTTCTTGACTGTACAATAAGTATTTAACATTATAGTAACAATGTAGAAGAGGCAATGAATTGAAGTAATAATGCCCTATGTATTTTTTCTTAAACCAAACACATAGTATAAATGCATACTGGAAGACATCCCTCAATTTAGAAAGACTATTTCCTGAGAATTCAGTGTTTGAAATGGTCTCCTGTGTATCATTCCTTTAGTAAAATTTGAATAATTAAGTATATTTGAATTCAGTGGGTGTGAACATATCCTGTTTAGGTTTCTTACCCACTTATACACTGTGTTATAAAAGCTTGAGTAACAGAGGATTTATCACCCATTCATCTGACCTGTGTTTGAAGAGTGCTTTACTGCTTCAGAACTCTGAAGGGTTTCTTCTTCATTTTGAAGGTTCCTTTCCTTGAACTTCATGGAGAGAGCACAGAGTATGTGGGCCGTGCTGAGGATGCCATCATTGCCCTTTCTAATTACAGACTTCACATCAAGTTCAAGGAGTCTCTTGTAAATGTAAGCAATTACCAGCTGTTCTCCCACTAAGGTAGTTGGAGAAAGAAAGTAGAAAAATTGGTGTTAATGTTCTCAAAGAGAAGTGAGTCATACAGGGTTGTGTATTAAAGCACTGTATGCTCTTCTTTTTTAAAAATTTTAACATTTATGGGACACTAGATTAGCAAGCAACTCTTATGCTTGATTTAAAATGATGCATGTAGTTGTCAGTTGGTATGTAAGGTGTCCATTGTTTAGTAACACTGAACGATTTGCACTAGGTAATGCTGTATCATTAAGCTTTATAAGGGTCCAAAGGCTGTATAGACTTTGGTTTCTCAGTCTTTAGTAGTTACGAGCTGCCTCAGTTGAGATGATATCCTGGGCCTTAATGTCAAATAATGAGATGTGCCTTGAGCGCAAAGCTGACTCTCATTATAGGATGAAGTTGCTCTAATGGCTCCTTAGTGGTATGAGTATAGATGTTAAATACAATGTATATTTGCCTAATGGACTATACATTACTGAAGGAAAGGGAGACTGTCAGTTCTCAAGAGTGCCTTTACTCTTTTCAGTTATGAAGGCACTCTCAGTGAACTGGTTCTTGCAGTGCGCTGCTGTCATTAATAGTCTTCCATGAAACCACAAAAGACAGTTCATGTGCTTCCACCAAATGAATGCTTTCTTCTTCATCTGCCAATATTGTGGCTCTCTGCACTTCAGTCCTAGCATAGAAGAGTATGTTATGATGCCTTATGACAGCTCAGGACTCCATTCAGATTGTGTGTGTTTTTAGGTTCCTTTTGGGATTCTTTGAAATCTGTCACTTATGTTCATTATACTCAGCAGTCCAAAAGTTACCCAAACTCCTCAGTCACATTCTTTCATTTGTCAAAAGATTTAAGTGACTGCAGTTGATCTTTGTTAAGCATTTACGTCCAGGAGCCATTCTGGCTAGAACTCCCTTTAGCTTCTGTGTTGGGCTGTGATCATACGTCTTGTTCAGCTGACTCAGGTAGGTGTTAAATCAGTTTTCTGTCAACCAGCTAAAAATACACACCAGATTTACCAAGGAAAGAGGCATGCTGTTCTTTTATACCATATAGCTAGGTCCAGAAGGGTCCATTTGGAATTGAGTAATAGTGATGAATGGGAAGAGGGTGGAAACACCTATAAAATCCCAGCAATTCCCCACTAGCTACTGTGAAATTAATGATAGTAATAATTAGTCGAGCTGCCCAATTTAATTTTGTGTTCTTTCAATGTTTAAATGGCTGTAATCAATGAAATTGTAATTAAATTGCACGTGTTGCTGATAAAGTTTCATATACTTGCATTTCTCCAAATAGTCTTCTATTTCTCAGCTTATCAGTTTATGACGAAGTATTTCAGAAACTTATTTTTCTATCTATTTGGGAGTAACATCTGTTGGGAAGGAAGCATGAATTTGATCATGTCATTCCCTGGCTCAGTGAAGCTCTTCAGTGTTTATTACTTCTAAGATGAAAATGAAATTACTTAGCATGGTGTCAAGGTTGTTTGTGATCCTTGGTCCCTGCCAGCTTTTCCGTCTGCTGCTTTGTATTTCTTTTTCTGTCCTTAGTATTAGTAAAACCAGCCTCGGAATATTCAACCATGCCCCACACGTCTTTATTCTCTCCTCTCCTGCCCAGTGAGCTTATCTTCATTCTCCAAAACCCAGTTCAGGTGGTAACTCCCTCTGTGAAGCCTTTCTCAGTCCCAGTTTCCTCCCTGACAGTTAATTACACTCTCCTCTGGTTTCTTCTATGTCTTGAATTTACCTTTACAAGATTTACTAGATACCTTGTAATTTTTTGGTTATTCTTACTTGTGTCTTCAGGATCCAGCATGTCTCCTGGTGCCATGATACTCAGTAAATTTTAAGTGAATTGAAGTTAATATCGGTTGGAAATGGACATTAGATTATTTTCCCCATTTTGGGTTTAAAGGTTTTTTTCTTTTTTTCCCCAAATACCTTAGTTTAATTCCAAGTGGTATAGAATTCAGGGCATAACAAAGACTGAAGAGCAGACTCTGGTACTATTCTGGGCTGGATTTACTCTAACCTCATAGCCAAGATAGGAATGACTGAATGAGAAGAACTACAGAGAAGATAAACCATTATATGATTATTTTTTGTATAAAAGTTTATTCTTAAATGTACAATAGGCTCCAAGATGATGCTTCATTCTAGCTATGGGTGGCAACAGATATTATAGCAGGGAATCCAGTTGTTTAAACAGGAATGGCAATCAAAAGTCACCATTGCCTCAGTCACAAAGAACAACGTACTTTTTTGCCAGGATTCTTGATACCACCTGTGGCCAGGGGTAATTCCTCGTGACCTTTGCTTTTAGCTCCTTGAGTTTCTTTTTTTTTAATTTTTTCATTGTTGTAGTTAAATGAAGTTTACATTTCAAGTTAGTTTCCCATACAAAATTTTATATAAACATTGTTATGTGATCCTAATTGCTTACCTCATTCTGCGACAGCACACTCCTCCTTCCTGCCCCTGATTCCCCATGACATTCAACCAGCTCTTAACCCTCTGTGCCTTCCCATCTCACCTCTGGACAGAAACTGCCCCTTTGGTCTCTTATATCTACTTGACTAAGAGGCACACTCTTCACGAGTTATCACTTTATGTCCCACAGTCCAGTCCAGTCCCTGTCTGAAGAGTTGGCCTTGGAAATTGTTTTAGTTCTAGGCTGATGGAGAGTCGAGAGGCCATGCTTTCTTGGGTACCTCCAGTCTCAGACCATTAAGTCTGGTGGTCTTACTAGAATTTGAGTTCTACACCCCATCTTTCTGCTGCTCCATCAGGGACTCTCTGTTGTTTCCTGTCAGGACAGTCATTGGTGGTAGCTGGGCACCATCTAGTTCTTCTGGTCTCAGGCTGATGAAGTCTCTGGTTTATGTGGCCCTTTCTGTCTCTTGGGCTAGTACTTTCCTTGCATCTTTGGTGTTTTTCATTCTCCTTTATTCCAGGTGGTTGGGACCAAATGCTGCATCTTAGATGGCCACTTGCAAGCTTTTAAGACCCCAGATGCTACTCACCAAAGTAGGATGCAGAACATTTCCTTAATAAGCTTTGTTATGCCAGTTGACCCAGATTCCCCTGAAAGCATGGTCCCCAGACCCCTACCCCTGCTACTCTGTCTCTCAAAGTATTTGATTGTATTCAGGAAACTTCTTAGCTTTGGTTTAGTGCAGTCGTGCTGACTTTGCCTGTAGTGTGTGCTGTCCTTCCCTTTGCCTGAGATGATTCTTGTCTACTATCTAGTTAGTGAATAACCCTCACCATCCCTCTCCACTCCCGTAACCATCAAAGAATGTTTTCTTCTGTGTTTAAACCTTTTCTTGAGTTCTTATAATAGTGGTCTTATACAGTATTTGTCCTTCTGTAACTGACTAAATTCACTCAGCATAATAAGTTCCAGCTTCCACCATGTTGTACGATGTTTCACAGCTTCATTGTTGTTCTTTATCATTGCATAATATTCCATTGTGTGGATATACCATGATTTATTTATCCATTCGTCCGTTGATGGGCACTTAGGTTGTTTCCATCATTTTGCTATTGTGAACAGTGCTGCAGTGAACATGGGTGTGCATATATCTATTCGTGTGATGGCTCTTATTTCTTTAGGATATATTCCAAGGAGTGGGATAGCTGGATTGTATGGTACTTCTGTTTCTAGCTTTTTAAGGAAGAGCCAAATCAATTTCCAAAGTGGTTGTACCATTTTATTTTCCCACCAACAGTGTATAAGTGTTCCAGTCTCTCTACAACCTTGCCAGCATTTATTATTTTGTGTTTTTTGGATTAAGGCTAGCCTCATTGGGGTGGGATGGTATCTCCTTGAGTTTCTTATGCTCCATTTTTTGTTTCTGTTAGAAAGCCTTCTCTTCCTCATCCATTTCCTTGGCCTGCTTCAGAGGCTTTTTCTTGTCACCTCTGTCACTGTGCATGGCACCTGCCCAAAGCCCACTTTAAAATGATATATTTCTGTGTGAGTAGGCCTGTGTGCTGTACGTCATCATTGTCTCGAATGGTGGGTGTATGACTAGGTTTACTGCAATTGCTGATCCCCATTATGATTGAGATAATAATGTTTATGGAAACTTAATCACTTCTCTTACTTTTGACCATTTCCTCATATAAAAGTGTTCTCTCAAAATTATTGTAACCCTCTAAGATATAGAGCCTGCATGTCACTTGAATAAAATAAGAAGCTCAAAATAATGGCTTTGCACAGAAAAATGATTGTGCAAAAGTATTTTGGCATTGCAGTGACTGTAAAATATTTTAGATTGAGCGAGACTGGGACTTCTCTGTACAAATAAATTAATCTCATCACAGTGCTAAACATCTTGAAACCTGAGGTAACTCCAGGAAACAATGTCTTCTCCTGCAGCAGGTCCTGGGTGGAGATAAGAGAGTTGATGTTGCTGTTTCTCTCTCCCACCTCCCCTCCCTCAGCAGATAAGTATTTCTATAAAACATATGGGATCAAGAGGCCCTCTTTAAGGGCTATTGTATCTAAGTCAAACACATTTAAACCATTGAAGCCCAGATGTGCTGATATATCTTGTGGCATGACCCAGTTTGCATCATTTTGTAAGCTTAAATCAACTCAGTTAGCAGTTTAGAAAATGGCTTACCATCAAATTTTAAGTAGCTGCCTGATATCATATATTCTCTTTTAATTTTACAGCACATTGAGTAAAATGTATATGTGAGGTTAGATGCCATATGCATTGTTACTTTAATCCACACACATTCATTGAATATCAAGTTTCCAATTCATAGGGTAAAGAACCTCTGTTGTAGAGTTCATTTGTAGCATTTAAAGTGTGGATTGTTCCCATTCTGTGCTGTCCCCAAACTATATTTTTTCATATATACAGGTATATTTCTTTGATGCTTAGGTAACTTATAAACAAGTAAGTGTTCACGTGGAATTCATGAAAGTTTAAAACAATTTTTATTGTGTAATTTAATAGACTACCTCTCAATCTGCTTCTGAAATCCCAGTAAGTCGCATGAAAATCCTAGGTGGTTACTGCACCTGTGCTTGGAACAAATTGATTTTGAGTGTCAGATGCTCACCTTGCAAAGCAGTAAATTGTGTCCTCTCTGCATGAGTCCCTCCCCCTCTTACCCGACAAAGTCCTAGTGGTAACCTGTAATGAGAACAGTTTGATGGGGGTGGGGTGAGGGCTAAAGCCCCACAGTCTATACATAAGTGGACGGAATTGTGATCTTCAAAAAATGTATGCTGAGTTTGAACCAGGAGTAATTTGTAAAATCAACGTTAGTATTTAAGAAGATGTCAAAACTCCCATTTCCAGGCTGGTCTATCAGTGCCTCTTAGGAAAAAGATGGAAGTATAATAACTGGAAATATCTTTACTTAGAATTTCTTCACATTCTTCTGTTGTCTAACTACAGTATAGCAAAATCTTCATTCCCCATGCCTCAGAAGGAGGTTATTGTTAACACTTAATACACTTTGCCAGCATTCACACATAACCAGCAGAGACCTCTGACATCAGTGCTGGAAACGTCAAAAGTAAGCAGTAGGAGAGTTTGGGTCTTCGTGAAGGTCTTCGCCCTCTGACTATGTTTGCCCAGGTTTCCCCCAGTTTATTATAGATTTTAGGTTTAGACTCATTACTTGCTGTACTGTTGCTGTGTTACTGCCAATTTTACTTAAAATGTGTATATAAGATCAGTACTTCCATTCAGCCTATGAAAAGGGCATTTGTTCTTAAAAGGTAGAAATTATCCCACTTCTAAGTTCTGGTGCTTAAAAATAAAACACATACACACTCACCTCATACACACCCAGAGTGAATTGAGGAGGTACCTGTAGCAGGGTATGATGACATAAAATTCCCTCTGCAATGTGACAATACTGTGGGCCTTTAATAGCTATGCATGTCTATTAATTAAACTTCCTAGCTGCTGCTCTTCTGCTTTTTTTGGATTGATGCTCTTCTGGATCTTGGTGCCCATGATGTAACTTTTGGCCATTTGAGGAGTTGGTTAACAGCACTGAGTGTGTTTGATGCGTTGTTTGAGCATGAATTTGGTGGAATTTTGGATTTTATAATAGGAGAAGCATTGTAAAGGGAGGTAGAATTATCTGGCAGGTAGAAGGTAGAGGAGAAAGAAGTTGCTATAAGAAAATGAGTTGCTGTAAGACATTGCATCAGTGGGCTAGGGAGGATTTGAAAGTGATTTCAAGATTTCTTGCTCTTCTTCCATGTGTAGGATGGCCTCTCAGTAATCTTCGTTTAAATGTACTCTGTTTTCCTCTTGAAGTTCTGTAGCAGGGAGACCATTTAATTGTGAAAGAAAAACTGAAGTAGCGCTCATACAGAAAGGAAGGTAATCTTAGAGGAAGAAAGAAAGGCCCGATACATGGTGGTAGGAGTCTGGGCTAGAGGACAGACATGGATTCTGATTCGGACTTTGCCACCACTTTGTAATGTAGTTGAGTTAACCTTCTTAGGCTGTAAAATGAGGGAATTGGACTAGCTCTTGAATGTACGATTCTTTGCTTGTGAGATTGAATATTCGGTATGTCTAGTAATAGAAGTGGTTAGAGATCCTCTTCATATATGAGGAAAGTTAAACTAAAAGCAGTGGCGGGGGCCTTGAAAAAGTATAAAAACTTGGAATATTTTGATGTATGAAGAGGAAAGGAGGGCCAATTCTGCCATTTTAGAAAAGGAGGCAAGCTCTGGAGGGAGCATTTTAGACCCTTGCATGGGGAGAAAACTGGAGTAGAGTGTAGAAGAAAAAGGGGAGTTGCTCATTTAGTATAAAATCAGGTTTTTCTTATTTATGTGCCCCTATTCTTGTTACTTATGAAACTTTCCTGCATGTGACAGTATGCATGAGTATTTAAAGTCTGCTGTTATCCATAGATGTGACTTGAGCACACATGGTTGTTTTTGGTGACTTACTAGTGTCTGCAGTCTGACTTGAACACATAGAACCCACATTTTTATTCTCCTTCCTTAAATTTGTGGTATTAAAATACATGAAAAATCGTATGTTGAATACATTTCAGGTAGCAAATATTTTGCATGCTCTGAGGTGTTTTATTTATTAAAGAGCCCTGGTGGTGCAGTGGTTAAGCACTAGAAAGGTCAGTGGTTTGAACCCACCAGCTGCTCTGCGGGGGAAGGTTGTGGAAGTCTGCTTCTGTAAAAATTACACCCTTGGAACCCTATGGGGCAGTTTTGCCTTGTCCTGTAGGGGCACTATGAGTCGGAATCAACAGCAACGAGAGGTATTTTATTATTCTTATTCTGGAAGTTTGGGCACAGGCCCTCAGGCTGTGTTCCAGTAGTAGGATGTAAAGCTTTTCTATTCTCTGTAGCAAAGCTGCACAGACTGGCCCACTCCCACCTGGCAGCTGCTAATAGCATTAGTGGATTTCCAAGTTTTTCAGCTGTTAGGAAGGGCAGTTGAAGTGGACCTGGGATGCAGATGACTTCTGGGAGAACAGCCTCTCCACGTGGGTTTGTAAAGCTCACTGTCACTCCATCCCAGCCTCTTCCCAGTCCCTGTGCCTGGATCTTGCTAAATTGTGATCATCGGAGGTTCAGAAAGCAGAGGCTGGGGGCAGGGGAGGGGTTATGGGGAGGTTGGAGGCACTTGCCCAACCAAGGAAACCAGGAAGTATATCTAGGAATAGATCTTTAACTGGCAAAATTTCTGAAGATTAGGACTGGAACTCAGACCTCTTAATTGCAAGTCTGGCGATCCCCTTTTTTTGGAGGGGGAGGGGCGGGAGGGGAATGATAGTTACCAAAACCAGAAACCAAACCCGTTGCTGTCGAGTCGATTCTGACTCATAGCGAGCCTGTGAGACAGAGTAGAACTGCCCCATAAGGTTTCCAAGGAGTGCCTGGTAGATTTGAACTGCTGACCTTTTGGTTAGCAGCTGAACTCTTAACCACTATGCCACCAAGTTTTCCAATGATAGTTAGTAGGGGTACATTTAAAAAAAAAAAAAGTCTGTTACAGAGGACTGGCCTGAGAACAAATCACTGTCATCTTTTAATCTCTATCTTAATCTCCTTATTCCTCCTTTACAGTTTATCCCTACTGATATATTACTTATTCCCCCCTTTTTAGATGTACAAGTTTTGAAAGAATTCTTAGCTATAGCAGCTGCAGTTTCTCACAGCGCCTTGATGTTAAGACTAGATCCAAAACTACCTTTTTCTCAGAACACAGGCAAGATTTCTTAGTCTTTCTCTTACTCCCAGTCCTATTACAATTGTAAGGGAATTCTGTAGATCATAGATTTAGAAGCAAGAAGTCCTGAGGTGGAAACTCCTAGCTATTTAACTGAGTAATATTATTTAATTTTCTTCTCTTCTTTAATCCCTGCCCCAGTTTCTGTTTCTTTGTCCCGAACTTGCAGCATTGGGCTTCTTTTTGATCCTTACATCCCCTGTTCAGGTAGCTCTCCCACTGACTCTGACAGCTTCATGATGGGGCAGGGATTGCAGGAAACCTGTTCCTGAAACTGGCTCAGCTAACACAAGGGTCACCTTGTGCAAGCAGCATTCTCTTGTTTTTATCTGTGTTGGAGGATACATGAATTGTTGAAATGCTGCTTGAAACTCCTGGAGCCGCATTTTGGCTAGGCTTGATACAGTGTAAGAGGCAAGTGGTCTACCCCTTTTCCAAAGAGTAGGAGTATCCACTATTATTTTATCAGACTTTCTTTTGAAGGTTTGGAAAGAGCTTTTTGATGCCTGCCAGGGTTTGTGTCAGGATGGGCTGAGGAACAGAAGGAGGATCTTGGTGTCACCTTGCCTCCTATCTGTCTTCTTCCTCTAGTTTCTTCTCCAGTGTTGTACAGAATCCTGTGTTCAAAAGAGCCTGCTTACCAGATTGGCAGTGAGGGAACCATCCCAGCTTTTCATACCTCAAGCCTCACTTTGTAAAAAGAGCTCCTCAACTGATCTTCTGAATCGAGCCAAACCTAGCCAGTTAAAGACCTTTGACAACTGGTGCGGCCCATTGCCTCCTTCTTGAAGCTTGTGGATCTATTCTACTGAGCAGCAAGCCTGACCAGCAGCTGTTTTTCAGTCTTCTTTTCTGCATAACTAGCAGGCAGTTTAGTTAGACCTCTAGCCTCTTTCAGGAGTTTTCTTTTGCTGACACTTAAGCCACTCAGTCATTTGGGGCAAGAAGCAGGTATGGTCCCACTTACACCCTGATCTGCATGCAGCACTTTTCTATAAGCAGGACAGGATTACCATTCTGGTTCCCTTCAGCTTCTCTGTCAGTGCAAATCACAGCCAGCTGTAGTTTTTAAAGTAGTACTTTGAAAGATGAGCTTGTGCATCTGATGCCTGAGAGATATAGTTCCTCTTTCTGCCAAAGGTGGTGCC
Organism: Dugong dugon; assembly: GCA_030035585.1. Classification (NCBI taxonomy): domain Eukaryota; kingdom Metazoa; phylum Chordata; class Mammalia; order Sirenia; family Dugongidae; genus Dugong; species Dugong dugon. The sequence goes on along the minus strand of CM057476.1, from coordinate 22,881,452 downwards.
TCCTCTTTCTTTGTTGTCTTCATGCTAGGCCATAACTTGAGGTGTTTGATTCAGGGATAGAGACAGGGAAGCCCTAATTCACTCAGTAAAATCACTTGAGTACTACTGATCCAGGCAAATTTTCAGTTCTGTTTGCTTCTTTCTCTTGTAGGGCTTTCTAATCAATCTTGTTGGACACATTGAAGGACTGCAGGGTGAGTGCCTTTCTGATTAAGGAAACTGTCTTTTTTAATTGCAGGTTCCACTACAGCTTATAGAAAGTGTTGAATGCCGAGATATATTTCAACTTCATTTGACTTGCAAAGACTGCAAAGTTGTCAGGTATGTGGTCTGTGTACGCTGCTGTTTGGTGTGGAAAATAATTTTTAAAGAATGAAGACATGGTCTGGTAACTTAGCAAAACAGCTTTTGAGTGTCAGCCTTGTTGCAAATATTTTCTGAATAATTAGTACCTGAAATATTCTAGAATACTTTGCTACCTTGAAAGGTATTTTTTACATTTTATTTGGAAATAATTTCAAATTTACAAAAAAAGCACAAAAATAAAAATAGTACCAAGAACGCCAGTATACTGTTTGTACAAATTCACGGATAACATTTTACCCCATTTGCTTGTGTGTGTGTGTTTCTTTTTCTGAATGATTTAAGGGCAGGTTACATAATCATGGCTCTTCACGCCTAAATACTTCAGTATGCATTTCCTAAGAATAGGGATATTTTCTTACATAATCACTGTACCATTACCAACTTCACAGTTTTACATTGATAGTAATTTTATCCAATTCATGTACCAGTTTTGTTGGTTGACCTAATAGTGTTCTTTATCACATCCCCTTTGTCCCCCACCTCATTCAGCACAGGTTCAGTCTTGGTCAGATCTGCATTTAGATGCCATAACTCCTTAGCCTCCTTTAATCTGAAACATTTTTATAGCCCTTTTTTTTTTTTTTTTTTTTTTTTTTTATCTTTTATGACATTACATTTTTGAAGATTATAGCCTCCTCCCCACTTTGGTTTTAATGGAATGTTTATCATTTTGTGTTTGTGTGATGTTTCTTCATGAGTAAATTGAGGTTATGCATTCTCAGCTGGAATACTGTATATATGATATTGTGTCTTTTTCAGTGTGTTATATTACAGCTGGAGGCAAAGAGTGTTCATCTGTCCCTCATTGGTGATGTTCATTTTAATCACTCTGTCAAGGAAGATGTCACCCGATTTCTGTATAATTTCTATATTTTTCTCCCTTGCAACTAGTAAGCAGTCTGTGGGAAACACTTTAAGACAGAGCAAATGTGCTATTTTTTATCAAAATTTCTCCCTAGATTTTGCATCCATTGATGATCTCATCTGATCTAATCTTTATTATAATAGCTGCAAGCTGATGACTAAAATGCATTTTTAAATTTAGTAGCTCCGTTCACTTTGGGGGCCCTGGTGGTGGAGTGGTTAAGCGTCCGCTAACCAAAAGGTTGACAGCTCAAATCCACCAGCTGCTCCTATAGGGTCGCTATGAGTTGGAATCACCTTGACATCAGCGAGTTTGGTTTTGGTTTAATTTTCTTTATCCCCTTGACCTGTTCTGGAATACCGGGAAGCATAGTATGTTGGCATATTGACCAGCCACAGTGGGGCGAGAGAGAGTTTTAAGGTGACCCCTTAAACCTTTTTAAGATAAATATTGAAGTTGCTTTTTAGCCATTGAGATTTGGCTTGCTTTTGATAGATAGATACTGGCTACAACTCACAGTTTAAAAATCCTGATTGTTAATTAATTAATTTTTAACACTTTCTGTTTGAAAAGGTAAACTATTTAAACAAATTCCTCAGTAAATCAGTTTATATTATAGTAATTATTTTAACCCCTTAGTTATATGTACTGAAAATTAAAATTGATAACAACATTGCTTTGTTCTCTAGGTGGTCACGGCTGAAAGTTTGAACATAATCTTATTTTGGACCTAAAGTTGTTGATTTGTTCTAATTGCTGAATAGACAGATTTTGAAATTACTCTCTAATTGGCCAAAAGCAGTGCTTTGTTTTTGTTTTTGTTTTTTTTGTTTTTTTAGTTCAACCTGATACATCACAACAAAACAAGAAAACACTTCTCTAAATGTATTTTTGAGAGGGACAACCGTAAGGCTTTGATGGAAGGAGTAGAATGAAACTCCATACATGAAACAGAATAATGGTCATTTTATTACTATTTTTGTAATTGTGGTAAAATATATGTAACGAAACAGTTGCCAGTTTCAGTCCATTTTATTTTAATAATTGTCATTAATCAGTCTCAGAAGAGATTTCATTAGTCTATAAAAATAAATTTTCCACATGTCCATCTTCTTTTTGACATTTTGCACTCTTGGATAAAATTTGTTGAACTTACTTTTATGGTAAACGATAATGAGTGTGTGACTACCTCTGATGCTTTCTCAGCTGCAGTTGCCACTTCAGTATGAGTGGGCACCCTTGAAATGGTATCTTCACTTAGATTGCATTGCCATCTGTCTTCTGATTGACATTTATACTTGCTTGGCTTTACAAAGGTGTCAGTTCTCAACCTTTGAGCAGTGTCAAGAGTGGCTTAAGCGATTGAACAATGCAATCCGACCACCTTCTAAAATAGAAGATCTTTTCTCATTTGCATACCACGCATGGTGCATGGAGGTCTATGCGAGTGAAAAAGAGCAACATGGAGACCTGTGCAGACCAGGTAGGTCTTCCTTAAATGTGCAGCTGGGGGGCTTATTGAGCTATTGTTTGAGGTACATTTAACATGAAATGGGACTCCTAAGCATTCATGCATTCAGTCAGTGTATATTTTTTGGAGCACCTAGCAGTGCCATCTCTCTTCTAAGTTCGATAGAACATGTTTCCTACCTTTCAGGGAAAGGGAAGAGCAATAAATTTGGCATCATAATCTTTTGGGTCTAAAATTAGCTATAATAAGGTTTGATAGGTGTTAGGGAAGCCTAGGTGGTGCAAATGGTTAATGTGCTCAGCTGCTAACCAGAAGTTTGAAGGTTGGAGTTCACTCAGAGGCACCTCGGAAGGAAGACCCGGCAGTCTACTTCTGAAAAATCAGCCATTGGAAACTCTAATAGAGCAGCATAGTTCTACTCTGACACACCTCGGATCACCTTGATAGCAGCTGGTTTTACTGGTATGGAAGCTTCGTAGAAGGAAGCCATGAGTTTTGCATATATGTTTGAGAAAACTTTACATTAGAAGTAGCTTTTGAGTAAGCTTTAAAGGTTAAATAGGAGTTCACTGGTTAGAGAATAGGGAAAGTAAATTTTTAGACAGAGTGAGTAGCATGAACAAAGGTACAGAGGTATGAGGGTAGGCTGCAGAATAGTGGAGTATAAAATGGCCTTTTGCTATCTTGGTATTTTCGAATCCTAGATTACCTGTTGTCACCCCTTTCATCCTATAGATGAAAAAACAAAGACTCAGAGAGGCCAGGTGACTTCACCAAGGATAAATAGAGAAGCTGAGCCTGTTCTGGAACCCAGGCTTCCTGACTTCTCACATAGTCTTTGTCTCATACACTATCTTTCTCCCTCAGAAATGGCTTTGACCAAGTCCATGCTATTTCTCTACATGTAGTTGTCCATAAAGTTTATGCTGCTTTAAATAGAACTTTAGAACTTTGCTGATTCAACACTAACTCTCTAGTATGTCAGACTTGGAAGCAAAGTCTTGAATTCCTAAACAGTGAGAGGTTGTGAGCCTCTTCCTATGCAGTTTACTCTTGAGATGTTTTTTTCTTTAGACCTCAGTTTTAACCCTGAATCTTTGATCTTACAGATCTGCCCTGGGTCAGTTTAAACACTTGAGGCTAATGTAGCTGTGCTTGTATCACTTTGTTCCTCAATTAGTTTTGTTCAGTCAGCTTCACTGATTAAAGCTTTTGGTTCATGTTCTTGTTTGTTTAATTAAAATATACAAACATAAACATTACTTTATTTTCAGGGATGCTAGATCCTCATAACCTCACCAAGTAGGCAGGATAGGCTGTTGTCTGTTTTGGGAGCCAAAAAAAATGGAGGCTCAGAGGTAAAGCATGTTGACAAGTCCCACTGCTAGCCAGTGACAGAGCTAGGATTTAAACCCAGTTCTCAGTTACTGAGAGCCATGTGGGGTGCTGCGGATACAGAGCTGAACTACAGAGGCACCTGCCTTTGTGGAGACTCAGGGAAAGCCTCAGAATCCAAGCTTCCCACAAGCCTGTCCAGGCCAGTAGAACCCAAAGTCATCCACAAGAGACTACACCAACCTTAGAAGCTTATGAGAGAATGTGCTTCAGCTGTCTCTCACTTCACTCCCTTAACCACTGTGTCTTGTTTACTTTCTTCATTTTTTTTTTTAAATCATGCTGTAGATGAAAGTTTACAGCTCAAGTTAATTTTTCATACAAAAATTTATACACATATTGTTATGTGACCTTAGTAGCAATCCCTGTAATGTGACAGCATACTCCCCCCTTCCACCCCACATTTCTCGTGTCCATTCAACCAGCTGATATCCCTTTCTGCCTTCTCATTCCGCCTCTGGACAGGAGCTGCCCATTTAGTCTCGTGTATCTACTTAAACTAAGAAGCACACTCTTCACAAGTATCATTTTATGTCTTATAGTCCAGTCTAATCTTTGTCTGAAGAGTTGGCCTTGGGAATAGTTTTAGTTTGGGTTAACAGAGAGTCTGGGGACCATGTCTTCTGGGGTTCCGGTAGTCTCAGTCAGACCATTACGTCTGGTCTTTTTACTAGAATTTGAGTTCTGCATCCCACCCTTCCCCTGCTCCATCAGGGACTCTCTGTTGTGTTCCTTGTCAGGGAGGTCATTGGTGGTAGCCAGGCACCATCTAGTTCTTCTGGTCTCAGGCTGATGGAGTCTCTGGTTTATGTGGCCCTTTCTGTCTCTTGAGCTAATATTTTCCTTGTGTCTCTGGTGTTCTTCATTCTTCTTTGCTCCAGTGGGTTGATGCATCTTAGATGGCAGCTCGCAAACTTTTAAGACCCCAGACGCCACTCACCAAAATGAGATGCAGAACATTGTCTTAATAAACTTTGTTATGCCAGTTGACCTAGATGTCCCCTGAAACCATGGTCCCCAGACGCCTGCCCTGCTACTCTGTCCCTTGAAGTGTTGGGTTGTTGTGTTCAGGAAACTTCTTAGCTTTTGGTTTTGTCCAATTATGCTGAATTTCCCTGTAGTGTATGTTGTCCTTCGCTTCACCTAAGATAATTCTTGTCTACTATCTAGTTAGTGAATTCCTCTCTCCCTCCCTCCTCACCCTCATAACCATCAAGGAATGTTTTCTTCTGTGTTTAAGCCTTTTCTCGAGTTCTTATAATAGTGGTCTCCTACAGTATTTGTCCTTTTGCGATGGACTGATTTCACTCAGCATGATGCCTTCCAGATCCATCTATGTTGTGGGATGTTTCACGGATTCATCGTTTTTTATCATTGAGTAGTATTCCATTTGTGAATATTTATCCATTTGTCCACTGATGGGCACCTAGGTTGTTTCCATCTTTTTGCTATCGTGAACAGTGCTGCAGTGAACATGGGTGTGCATGTATCTGTTCGTGTGGCAGCTCTTATTTCTCTAGGATATATTTCAAGGAGTGGGATCGCTAGATTGTATGGTACTTCTATTTCTAGCTTTTTAAGGAAGCGCCAAATCGATTTCCATAGTGGTGGTACCATTTTATGTTCCCACCAGCAGTGTATAAGTGTTCCAGTCTCTCCACAACCTCTCCAACATTTATTATTTTGTATTTTTTGGATTAATGCCAGACTTGCTGGGGTGAGATGGTATCTCATTATAGTTTTGATTTGCATTTCTCTGATGGCTAATGATTGTGAGCATTTCCTCATGTGTGTTAGCTGCCTGAATGTCTTCTTTGGTGAAGTGCCTTTTCATATCCTTTGCCCATTTTTTAATTGGGTTGCCTTTTTGTGGTTGAAGTTTTGCAGTATCTTGTAGATTTTAGAGATTAGACCCTGATTGGATATATCATAGCCAAATTTTTTTTCCTAGTCTATAGGTTGTCTTTTGACTCTTTTGGTGAAGTCTTTTGCTGAGCATAAGTGTTTGATTTTTAGGAGCTCCCAGTTATCTAGTTTCTCTTCTGGCATTTGTGCATTGTAAGTTACGTTTAGTATTCTGTTTATGCCATATATTAGGGCTCCTACCATTGTCCCTATTTTTTCTTCCATGCTCTTTATAATTTTAGATTTTATATTTAGGTCTTTGATCCATTTTGAGTTAGTTTTTATACATGGTATGAGGTATGGGTCCAGTTTCATTTTTTTGCAGATGGATATCCAGTTATGCCAGCGCCGTATGTTAAAGAGACTGTCTTTTCCCCATTTAATGGACTTTGGGCCTTTGTCAAATATCAGCTGCTCATGGGTGGATGAATTTATATCTGGATTCTCAATTCTGTTCCATTGGTCTGTGTATCTGTTGTACAAGTACCAGGCTGTTTTGAATACCGTGGCGGTATAATAGTTTCTAAAATTAGGTAGTGCGAGGCCTCCAACTTTGTTCTTGAGTAATGCTTTACTTATCTGGGGCCTTTTCCCTTCCCATATGAAGTTGGTGATTTGTTTCTCCATCTCCCTAAAAAATTCCATTGGAATTTGGATCGGGATTGCATTGTATATGTATGTCGCTTTGAGTGTTCCTATCCATGAGCAAAGTATGTTTTTCCACTTATGCTGGTCTCTTTTGGTTTCTTGCAGTAGTGTCTTGTAGTTTTCTTTGTATAGGTCTTTTATGTCTCTGGTTATATTTATTCCTAAGTATTTTGTCTTCTTGGGGGTGTTGTAGATGGTATTGATTCCGTGATTTCCTGTTTGAAGTTCTCTTTGTTAGTGTAGAGGAATCTAACTGATTTTTGTATGTTTATCTTGTATCATGATACTTTGCTGAAATCTTCTGTTAGTTCCAGTAGTTTTCCTGTGGATTCTTTGGGGTTTTCTGGGTATAATGTCATATCATCTTCGAATAGGAATACTTTTGCTTCTTCTTTACCAATTTAGATGTCCTTTGTTTCTTTTTCTTGCCTTACTGCTCTGGCTAGGACCTCCAGCACAGTGCTGAATAAGAGTAGTGATAAAAAGCATCCTTGTCTGGTTCCCTTTCTCAAGGGGAATGCTTTCAGACTCTCTCCTTTTAGGATTATGTTGGCTATTGGCTTTGTATAAATGCCCTTTATTATGTTGAGGAATTTCTCTTCTGTTCCTGTTTTGCTGAGAATTTTTATCATGAATGGTGTTGGACTTTGTCAAATGCCTTTTCTGCATCAATTGATCATGTGGTTCTTAATCTTTTGTTTTATTTATGCAATGAATTACATTGTTTTTCTAATGTTGAACCATCCCTGCATACCTGGTATGAATTCCACATGGTGAATTATTTTTTTGATATGTTGTTGAATTCTATTGGTGAGGATTTTGTTGAAGATTTTTGCGTCAACGCTCATAAGGGATATTGGTCTGTAATTTTTTTGTGTATGTGTTATCTTTACCTGATTTTGGTATCAGGATTATGCTGACTTCATAGAATGAGTTTGGGAGTATTCCATCCTTTTCTATGCTCTGAAATACCTTTAGTAGTAGTGGTGTTAACGCTTCTCTGAAAGTTTTGTAGATTTCTCCAGTGAAGCCTTCAGGGCCAGGGCTTTTTTTTTTTGTTGTTGGGAGTTTTTTAATTACCTCTTCAATCTCTTCTTTTGTTATAGGTTTATTTAGTTGTTCTGTTTGTGTTAGTTTAGGTAGGTAGTGTGTTTCTAGAAATTTGTCCATTTCCTCTAGGTTTTCAAATTTGTTAGAGTATAGTTTTTCATAGTATTCTGTTATGATTCTTTTAATTTCAGTTGGGTCTATTGTGATATTGTTCATCTCATTTCTTATTTGGGTTATTTGCTTCCTCTCCTGTTTTTCTTTTGTCAGTTTGGCCAGTGGTTTATTGATTTTGTTGATCTTTTCAAAGAATCAGCTGTTGGTTTTGTTAACTCTTTCAATTGTTGTTCTGTTCTCTATTTCATTTATTTCTGCTCTAATTTTTATTATTTCCTTTATTCAGGTACCCATGGGCTTGTTTTGCTGCTCTCTTTCTGTTTGTTCGAGTTGTAGGGTTAATGGTTTGATTTTGGCCCTTTTTTCTTTTTTTCAACGTATACATTTATTGGCATAAATTGACCTCTGAGCTCTGCTTTTACTGTGTCCCAAAGGTTCTGGCAGGATGTGTTTTCATTGTTGTTTGATTCTGTGAAATTTTTTATTCCATGCTTTGTGTCTTCTATAACCCAGTAGTTTTTGAGCAAGGTGTTGTTCAGTTTCTATGTATTTGATTTTTTTTCCCTTGTTTTTTCTGTTATTGATTTCTGCTTTTATGGCTTTATGGTCAGAAAGGATGCTTTGTAATATTTCAGTGTTTTGGATTCTGTTAAGGCTTGCTTTGTGGCCTAATATGTAGTCTACTCTGGAGAATGTTTCATGTGCTTTGGAAAAGAAAGTATACTTGGCTGCTGTTGGGTGGAGTGTTCTGCATTTTTAAAAAATCTTTATTGAGATGCTATGGCATTTTTTAAATTTTTTGTTTATAGCTCCTTTTCAAGTTTTTTTTTTTTTTTAGGTAAAATTTACATACAGTGAAATGCACACATCTTAAGTGTATATTCGCTGAGTGTTTTTTTAAATCATTGCATCTTATTAAATTTTCCATCTCTGCCATATCCTAGGATAATGAACTTAAATGAGTGTACCCTGCTGCATTATGCTATATAAGATCTTTGATTTATTTAAGACTCTTAACTCCAAGAGGCATTCCCTGGTTTTGGGTGCCAGGGTTTAGTCAGCAAAGCTTGGTTTCTTGTATCCTGTTTTCTCACAACCACAGAGGGAAAATTCCTCAGCTTTTTAGATAACTTCACATTATTCCCTTGATACTTTATATTGTTTCTTTTGGATTTGAGCCAACTCTTAGGATATTCCTAAGATAGGCCAGGTCAGAACCTCACACTTGTATTTTAAATATGGGTGGCTTTGTCCTAAGCTAGGAGGCTTTGATCTCCTTCCTGATGGTATCTGGGGTTTTTTTGGCCATCATGTCATACAGACATCTGCATTGTTCTCCCTTTTGTGGGTTTTTGATGCATGGCAGTGTGAAGGGGGTAAAGTACTAATTAAGGAGTTAGAAAACCTGAATCCAAACCTGTACCTTACAACTTAATTGAAGAAATAACACCAGACAAGCCATTTATCTTCTCTGTACTTTAGTTTTCTTTGTTCTTCAAACTGGGACATGCAAGCTCTTCAGAATACCTGACTCAGGTATTCTGAAGATCAAATCTCTGAAGGCTCAAGAGTTCAATTCAGTAAATGTCTGAGTGCTTCCTATGTGCCATACTGGGAAAACGCTTTGTAAATTATGCAAATACGAGGTGATACCATCAGAACTGATCAGTTAGAACTTACTCTGTGAGTAAAGGTAGCTTTTGTTTTTTCCCAAGATACACAGTCCACATTGAAGTTATGGACCATCACCCACATGGCATCTTACTGTACTTCAGTGACTTGGTTTGAGTGTGTGTGTATGTATGGCTTTTTCTTTTCATATATTTTCACTGTAGAGAACTGAGCAAAACTTGCTCTTAATAAGAAGTACCATTGTGGCAGTTTTAAAGCCAGTCAACCTGGTTCTTCTGTCTCCACCCAACATTGCTCACCAAATATGAGCATTACCAGACTAGGGTGAGACAGCACTTCAGGTATTTCAAAGTGTTTCTTTTGTATAATCTGCCCCAACGCATGAGATCACAAGCAGAGACTCTGAGGGATGGAAGTTAGTTAGTCTGTTAGCAATTAATAAAGCCAAAGCTTTTTATGGATTCTTCTCTGCATAGTCAGTTAAGCGTAGAATGTGCCAGAGAGGTGGGAAATGGGAAAATTGCATCATCACCTTGGAGTTCATATGAACCTGTCATAGTTAAGCTAGCCTTACTGTGGCCACAGTTCTAACTCTTAATCTGCTTTGGAAGAAGTCTCAACACTGCTATTGGAGTTCACGTATGAAACTTGCAAAAGCCTCTGCAAAACTCTTGACTTCTGCTTTTAGCCTCATGTCAAATTCTGAAAGAGGAATGGGCTTAAAGTTCTCCGTATGCTTAACCTCCTACCCTTCATTACAGCTGGCATCTTGGTGATCTCTGTGTACTTGAACATTAATCTGGAGTTCTGATACATGACTGGACAATTCAGCTACTAGTTTAGCAGCATCAGGCTTACTCTGACTTCTCTTGTGTGAAATGCCCGTTAAGCTCATCGTGTTTATCTACAGACAGCACATGGCTCTGGGTCTTGGCACTGCTATGCAGCTGCCTGTTTAGTATGAAGTGAAAGCCCTTGCCAACAGTCTCCTGAGTTTGCAGTCCAGTAAGTGTGCATCTAGAGGACTTTGCTCTGCAGAAAAGAATGATTCTTCCCTTCCTGTTTGGGAATCTGGGCGGGCTAGTTCTCACCTTCTGTGACTCTGGTACTGATCTACTTGCTCACATGCTGGGCAAGGCCCTGGCCCTCCTATCCCATGCTTTTAAGCTGTGTGTAATTGTGGTTTGAAAATTCAGTAGTCAGTGGAGGAGCTAGACTTTTTTAGTAGAAAATTTGTTTAGATTGTTGATTCTTTGGTTAGGATAGAGGGAGGATTTATTGGCAGCTCACTGCTTTAGAAGTTTTTATTTTTACTACAGTGATTAATTGCTTAACTGTATGTACAGGTAGTCCCCAACTTATGATGTATTCAAGTTACGACGATTCATACTTCTGACCAACTGTTTTCCTTTTTTGTCCATCTTATCATTAGTGATATGTACTGCATACAGTGTTAAAATATATCTGTAAATTTATGTGTTACGTTTCCAACCCCCAAAGACAAAGATCGGCTTTAAAAAGATACTGATAATAAAAGGCAATAATAAGAAAACTTAAAAAAAAAAAATGAGGTATTCGATTTATGTCAGAACTGACTTACAATAGAGTCGCTGGAACAGAACCCCGTCCTAAGTCGGGGACTATCTGTATTCGTAGTACAAGAAATACTAAATGGTGAAAATAAGCACATCTTCATTTGGGGTTAGGGGAGGCAGGCAGGAAGGATTGATTGAAATGAAAATATAAAGCCAAACAAAAACCTTATGGCCCCAATATTTAAAATAAGTTGGAATATTACAGCATGCCTAACATTGAATCAGTTGAGACATGGAAATCCTGAGAGAGAAATTCTTGAGGAGCATCCAGCAGTAGATATGTTTTTATTTCTTCCTGGGATTCACGTTTCTGGCTAAATAAACATGTTAAGCTTCTAACACAGTTTGACAAAAGCCAGTTGAATTACTCATGTATGTAAGGTGTGCTGCTAGATTTTTTTCAAGCAGTTTTCAAACTGCAGGTTTGATTCACTAATGGGTCATGAAATCAAATTTTTAAGAAATGAAAGAGAATGGAAAGTATCAAAATGTATCACCCCACATAGTAAGGGGTGAGTATTGTTTTGTGAAACTTTTTTTTCTTATAAACGTGTGTACTGAATGTGACGTAAAATATATTCTTATTATTTACATTGATTCAAAGTTTATAAAGCCATTGCTTTAGAGGATACAAAGATAATTAAAATTCCTTGTCCTCAAGGAGCTTGAAATAACAGCTTTTCCATACTTGCTGCTCAGTGATATTTCTCTTTGTGTAGCTCTGAATTTCACATTCTGCATGATAGTTGTAAGCCCTTGTTTGGACAGTGATTCCATGTAGTAAATTGCCAGTGGCTAGTTTTAAACCACGGGATCCTTGTACGGTATCTGTGTATTTACTCTAAGATATAAGTATTAATGTGAAAAACCATTAATTAAAGTACTTTTACCTTTTCCAAAGGCTTGGAACTTGTATCCCTGGGTAGAAAAAAATCTCCTCTTTAATGAACTTGGAGTTGCTATAGCTTTACAGTGTTTAGATTGGGATTATGAACAAAAGACTTCCTGTCTAGCATTCTTGATAGTCAGTAGTCCTTAAAATTTGTAGACAGAGGGCACCTGAATTCAAATAGCTTTTTTCCCATTTGGAAGCCTGCTACATTGCTTCTGAAACTTCCCAAATGGGATAGATTCAATGGATTATTTCTTCCTGCATCTCTGCACCTCATCTTTTTATAGCTCTCTTTTAGAAAATGTATAATAGCTAGCTGAAGCTCAAGAAAAACAGTTTAAATAGGAAAGTAGTTTTACAGAATTGTCCTTCATTCAAATAATTGTTGTTCCCTATTCTGAAGCTCTTCTACGTAGGAGAGCAAAGCTTTATACTTTGAGCACCAAAGCAGTTTGTTTTGTGCTTTTATTTGGTATCATGGTTTCTCCCAGCCTCCACCAGCATTTATTTTACAAGCTATAACACTGTATCTTAGAGGTGCTGCTTAAACTTTCTTTTTTTTTTTAAATAAAATTACTGCCTAAGACTGTTTTCAAGGAAGGAAATTATTTCAGATATACTGGCATTTAATATATTAGGTTCATTTCTGCCTTCATTGCTGTCTTAATAACAAGAAAGCCAAATTCACTAGGAAAATGTAGCCAGATTATACTTGTTTGGGTAGATATTCTTGCAAATACTCAGTGTTTTACTTAGCAGTACTGGGTTTCCTGAGATTTCTGGGTACTGGCGGTTAGAATTCCATGATCTCTTATCTGCAATTCTAAAATCTAAAAGGTTCTGAAAAACCAAAAGTTTTTCTTGCCTTATTTAGTGAGTGGATCTGATCTGAGTTGACATGAGGCTATTTATTATCTTTATTCATCCCTTTTACTGGGAGTTATCCATACATTTCACTGAAGAAACATTAATATTTGATTAAGCAGTCCCTGTTGAGAACGTTGGAGCCGTGGTGGCCCAGTGGTTAAGAGCTACATCTGCTAACCAAAAGGTCAGTCTTTCGAATTCACCAGCTGCTCCTTGGAAACCTTGTGGGGCAGTTCTACTCTGTCCTGTAGGGTTGCTATGAGTCAGAATCGACACAACAGCAGCAGGTTTGGTTTGGTTGAGAGTGTTAATCTAATAATTGTAATGTATGCACCGTTTTACCTTACTAAAATCCAAAAAACTCTTTGAGTTCTGAAATCTGGCGGAAGGATTTTAAATGCGCGGTTGTGGATCTATAGTACTATTTATGGTGAACTTGTTAGTGATTTTGTTTATTGCTCTGAGTGTGGAGGAAGGAAGATAGCCAGTGTAGTGACAAGAGTGTTGCTTTTGGGGCCACGGAGTCTTTTGGAGTCTCAGTTTTGTCCTCTGAGAATGAGGTTAGTGATGCTGTTGTCATAGTTGATAATGGATATTAGAGGAAATAACATAATTCTTGATCAAAATTAATATCTTTCTTCCTTCCTCTTAACCTAACAGGGATTTTTTAAAAAGCTAAGTATATGTTATTATCTGTACGATATCTACCTTTTAAAAATAACCTGAGCAGTTTAACTGTGCTTTTATTCAACTTTTTTTGCAAAATGGTATTCATTTTTGCCTTTCTGCTGTCTGTCTCTGGCCCCTAGGGGAGCACGTAACGTCAAGGTTTAAAAATGAAGTGGAGCGGATGGGTTTTGATATGAATAATGCCTGGAGAATTTCCAACATCAATGAGAAGTACAAGTGAGTTGTCTGGATCCTGTGGACTGTGTTTCACAGCCAGTGCCTTTGCAGAAACACCATCTCTCATGTGGCAGAACATTTGAACTTAGACTTTTTCTTTCATTTGGAGTTTTATTTATTAAGTCTAAATGCATAATCTTCAGAGTACTTCTTGAACTGTTTGTCCCCATTGCTATCACTGGAGTGGAAAGTAATCCTTATTTAATAGTATAATAGTACCAGTGGCCCCCCCCCCCCCCCCGACCCCCCATTCTTCCTGGCACAAGTGTGTCTAGGTAATACTTTGTTTACCTGCAGGCAGGCCGTTTCCATTGTTCTCATCACCACTTGGATCACATTTGAGATAGGATTAGTGATCTAAGCAGAGATAAAACATTTAGGAACTAGTATTTATGACTATAACTTTACTCCAGATTCTATGAAATAGGCATAAATATTACTCTGTTCTTTAATGGGTTTCATCTAAAACTAAGTTTACAGTTATGACCATTTAATCATTTAATCTTAATCATTATTAAATAGTAAACGTTATCTATTTCCTTAAAAAGTATAAGGGCTTTAGTGGAGAAAGGCAGTTAACTAATGTAATTTAGGTGATCCAAGTTTCTATAAAACAGAAGAAAATTGTCCAGGAGATTTAAATTGATACATCCTTCTCTCAAATTTTCTTGCAGCATTTGGAGGCATTAATTATTCTTTTGCCCTTTGAGTTGCCTCAAATTATGATAGCCCTTTTCCTGGTCTGTTCATGGCTGGCCATCAGAACATTCCATTTTTTATTGGAAAACTACAGCTGATTACTGTGCATAGCCCTTAACATGGCCCTTGGCCAAGAAGCCAAGAACACAGGGTGTTCTGAAGAGTCGGAGCTATAAACCGGTCCTACCTTTGCTCTTCTTAGTGAGCAAAGCAGAGAATGGGGTGTGCTGTGGAACAGACTAGAGGAGGGGCTTCTGAGATCCTGAGGCTGCCACTGACTTTGCTGCTGTGTAACTCACCTTTCTTATACTGGAAACTACTAGAATGTAATGAACGTAATGATGAACGACAGTGAACGTAATGATCAGAAAATTGTGTGGAGTCAAAAAACTGAATTAAGCTAAGTTTGTTGGAAAAATATTTGAGTTCAAAAACCATTGTTTTTTAAAATCCCTAATTCATACTGATTTTAAAAATTAACTTCTTGTCTTGGAGTCTACTAGTTCCACCTCAAAACAAGTCTTCAAGACATTGAAAAATTCTTCCCACTACAAAGGAAGAATGAGAGACAAATTTGTTCTCAGCTTCAAATAAGATAAAAGGAGTGAGACTTATGGTTAGAGTATTAGCCATGATCACTGTGTCCCAGGTTATATTTAGAAGTATGTGGGGGAGGTGTTGGGAAGTTTGTATAGTTACTCTTGGTCATAGCTATTCTCCTGGTTCAAAGGCTTTTAAATCCTTGATACTTAATGTCTTGGAAATCGAGAACAGGAGGCACATATATAGTGAAGAATGATTAAAAACAAAACAAAAATCACCCCAACTCCTAAGCCAGTTTATGTATTTCTGCCACTTCCCTAATGCACAGGATAGGCAAGGGCAGGGTGGTGGTGGTGGTGTATGTGGATTAAAGACCTTACTGCCTTCACTGTTGAAATGGATTATGTCACCTGTGGAGAGACATTCTTCTGCAAGTAAACAGCCCATCAGAAGTACTGCTTTCCAGGGCACCAGCTTGACTAGCACACAACTACCATCTTCCCTAATTAAAAGAGAGCTTTTTTCTTCCCCCTGAGTATAATCTGTTCTGTAGAAATTATGGTTAACAGCTTGTCCATGTTCCTAACTTGGCTTAGTGGGACTGTGGTTGTGTATGTGAATGGGCTGGCCTGTAGTACTGTTTCTACATACTCATGGCTTCACGTAGTACTTACAATTAGGATATCTTGTTTGGTTAACATCCCGGGAACTTGGAATTGTGGGCTCTTGACTTTCTTTACATGTTTCCTTTTGACAAAGCCTGAAAGACTGAGTGTCCAGCAGAGGTTACACAGACTCACACTTGTGTAATCGGACCAAGCACTAGCGTAGTTAGAAGTGACCTCTATACATTTCTAACAACACAGAGTTGCAATGAAGAATAAAGAGACTTCCCCTTGACTCCCCTTTTTTCATTGATATTGAGATTGCCAGATCCCCAAAAGGCAGCATCAAGTGGAACATCCAAGATAGTATCACTTGATACATGCATAGATAAAAACTTAAGGCAGCCTATCCTACTGAAGAGGCCAAGACTGAAGGAAGGTTCCTCATTGCCTTTTAACTTGCTCTGTGGTAGCTTGGTCAATGTCTTTATACTGATTCACCCAGTGTCTTCCCCTCTTTCTCATTTTCTCCCTCCCCCTCCTTTCCTTTCTTCCTCTTCCTCCCTTCCCCCTTACCTCTCTTTCCCTCTCCCCCTTTCTCATCTTCCCTGTTAGGCTATGTGGTAGCTATCCACAGGAACTCATAGTGCCTGCCTGGATCACTGACAAAGAATTAGAAAGTGTAGCAAGCTTCAGGTCATGGAAGCGCATCCCTGCTGTCGTCTACAGGTAAGTAAGCCTGATTGTGCCTCTGCTACTGCTGACCTGGTAAAGGAGGGGAGGTTCAGAGAGCTTCCTAGGCAAGTCTTTACCTCCTTATGTCAAAAAGCTGCTCCTCCAGTAACACACAGGTACTCCCTGCATGCAGAACACTAGCAGTTTTGGAGGTGGGATGAAAAAGATGAACAGAAGCTTTCAGGAAGGTAGGTAAAGGTCAGAAGATAAAGGGTCAAGTGCAGAAAGCAAAGCAGCACTCTGAAATACTGGAATGTGCTCTAGCCTTGGGAAGAAGATGGGGATTTTTATCTCAACTCTGCCCAGCTGTGATTTTGAACAAATTGCTTCAGCTTGCCAGGCTGTGGTTAGAAATGAGCATCTAATCATATGGGATATGTGAAACTTCCTAGAAAGTTGTCCTGCTCACCCCTTTGTGATATCATGTGGTATCATAGAAAGAGTACAAGGATGTTAACTTCTCACTGTCAGGTAGCGTTTATCAGAGCTAGCTTATTAAGGAGGAACTGAGTTTAGACCTTGGCTTTAATGGAATGATGGGATATTAATTAGCAATTAGTGAGTGATTAAGGAGATGGCACATAGAAAGGCAAAGTGGCAACAGCAGGTGGATCCTGTTCCTGGGAAAGCCTGCCAGTGTGCTTGTTGGAGTGTGAATTCTCTGATTTGGGGAAGCATCAGATGTCTAGAAAGACAGAAATTTGCCATTCTTTTTGGAAGGCCTGGTGTTCATTTTCATCTATAGGAGACTTTCTTAAGGGAAACGGTTTTCAGGACAGTTGCCCTGGCCAGAGGGAGAGAGATTGGAGGCAAGGAGACCCACTGGCAGTCTAGATGTGATGCCATGAGGATTTTATTGTGGGAATCAGACCCTACAGTAAAGGAGATAAGAGTTAACAAAATGAAACTCCAAGATACGAACTTTGGGAGACCAGGAAGAAATGATTCAGTTGACACCAATAAAAAAATTTTGGTAGAAAAGTGGCTGGACTTGCTATTTCAGAATCCTTCTGGTATTCTGTAAGAACATGATGTGCTTACTGCCTTTAGCTTCTGATGTTAGCAGGGGCTTTGGACTGAGAGAGACGAGTCCTGGTCAGTGAGACTTAGGAGTACAGTATGGAGTTAAGTCATCTGTGACTGTCTTTGTGGTTGAAAGTCAACCACAGAGGAGGAGTTTTGAGAGGGAACATCTAGAGAAGGACACTGGGGCTTGGCTGGATAGAAGATTTCAAAGCTAAGAGGCAGGAAAGCCAAGGGAGAAAAGCCAAGGGGATAGTGGCATGGTGAAGAGAATGGGTTTTGGAGTCACAGACCTGGGCTCAAGACTTCTCTGGCACTCCTTACTGTGACACCTTTAGCAAGTCCCGTAACTGACCTCAGTCTGTTTCCTAATTATTAAAATGGGAACAATAGTTCTTACTTTGTAAATGCACCACGGCATCTAAATGAGTGCCTATAAACACTGGACTTCTCTAAGCAGTATCGTAAGTAGGTTGTATCCCCAAGGGCTGCTTTTATAATCCAGTGAATATCTCTGTTTTCACAAAATCATGTTAAATTTTTAAGAAGTTATTCCTATTGTTCTGGAACTGTTTTCACATGTCATCTCCTTGTAATGTTCACATTCTTCATTTGATTTTCCCAGTTTGCCAAACTTTTGGACTCTTTATAAGTTTGGGCCAAACCTGTGGCTTAATTAGAAACTCTTTATGCCAGGAGGCATTCCATTGAAATAATCAAGGTTGTATGCAGGCAAAGGATTTATCTCCTTGTGGAATTCCCACTGAGATAAACCAGCTCCTTCATTTAGTCCACCAAAGGCAAATCCTGATTGCTGCCCTGAGTAGAGAGAGATTGAAAAGTATTGCCTCTGGCCTGGTGGAATCCATTAATTTTTTTTTTTAATTTAAATAAGTTTATTTGTCTGTTCATTGATATCAGTACAACATTATCACCAGTAATGTTCAGCCAGGGTTTTAATTTATATCTGACTACTCTTTTTTTTTTTTTCTTATTACCTAAGTTGTTTTTGTTTTTTTTTTTTAAGTGCTTTAGGTAAAACTTTACAGAGAAAATTAGTTTCTCATTCAACAATTACACACAAATTGTTTTGTGAAATTGGTTGCAGTCCCCATAATGTGTCAACACCCCAGTTCCCCATTCCCATCTGTCCATTTTTCCTGTTCCTTTCTGTCTTCTCGTCATTGCTTTTGGGTAAGTATTGCCCTTTTGGTCTCTCATACATAATTGAACTAAGAAGCGTGTTCCTCACATGTATTATTGTTTGTCTTATAGACCTGTCTAATCTTTGGCTGAAGGGTGAACTTCAGGTGTAGCTTCAGTTCTGAGTTAAAAGAGTGTCTGGGGGCCATAGTCTTGGGGGTTCTTCCAGTTTCTGTCAGACCAGTAAGTCTGGTCTTTTTTTTCTCCTCGTGTATGTGAGTTTGAATTTTGTTATACATTTTTCTCCTGCTCTGTCCAGGACCCTCTATTGTGATCCCTGTCAGAACGGTTGGTGGTAGTAGCCAGGCACCATCTAGTTCTTCGGGGCTCAGGGTGGTGGAGGCTGTGGTACTTGTGGTCCATTAGTTCTTTGGACCAGTATTTCTTTTGTGTCTTTGGTTTTCTTCACTCTCCTTTGCTCCAGGCAGGATGGGACCAGTAGCTGCTCGCAAGCTTTTTTTTATTTTTATTTTTTATTGTTGTACTTTAAGTGAAAGTTTACAATTCACATTAGTCTCTCATATAAAAATTTATATCTACATTGTTATGTGACCCTAGTTGCTCTCCCTATACTGTGACAGCACACTCCTCCTTTCCACCCCTGATTTCCTGTGTTCATTCAACCAGCTCCTGACCCTCTCTGCCTTCTTATCTCACCTCCAGACAGGAGCTGCCCATTTAGTTTCATGAATCTACTTGAGCTAAGAAGCACACTCTTCACAAGTATCATTTTATGTCCCATAGTCCAGTCTAATCTTTGAAGAGTTGGCTTTGGGAATGGTTTTAGTTCTGGGTTGACAGATAGTCCAGGAGCCATGCTTTCTGGGGTTCCTCCAGTCTCCGACCATTAAGTCTCATTTTTTTACTAGAATTTGAGTTCTTCACCCCCCTTTTCTCCTGCTCTATCAGGGACTCTCTGTTGTGTTCCCTGTCAGGGCAGTCATTGGTGGTAGCCAGGCAGCATCTAGTTCTTCTGGTCTCAGGCTGATGGAGTCTCTGGTTTACATGGCCCTTTCTGTCTCTTGGGCTAATACTTTCCTTGTGACTTTGGTGTTCTTCATTCTGCTTTACTCCAGGTGCTTGGGACCGATTGATGCATCTTAGATGGCCGCTTGCTAGCTTTTAAGACCCCAGATGCCACTTGCCAAAATAGGATGCAGAACATTTTCTTAATAAACTTCGTTATGCCAGTTGACCTAGATGTCCCCTGAAAGCATGGTCCCCAGACCCCCGCACCTGCTGCTCTGTCCCTCAAAGTGTTTGGTTGTATTCAGGAAACTTCTTAGGTTTGATTTAGTCCAGGTGTGCTGAGTTCCCCTGTAGTGTGTGCTGTCCTTCCCTTCACCTAAGATAATTCTTGTCTACTATCTAGTTAGTGAATAACCCTCTCCCTCCCTCCCCACCCTTGTAACCATCAAAGAATATTTTCTTCTGTGTTTAAACCTTTTCTTGAGTTCTTATAATAGTGGTCTTATACAATATTTGTCCTTTTGCATGACAAGCTTTTAAGACCCCAGATACTACTCACCAAAGTTGGATATAGAGCATTTTCTTTGTGACCTTTGTTATGCCCATTGTCCTAGATGACTCCCGCGACCATGGTCCTCAGCCTTCAACCCCAGTAACTCAGTCCCTCAGGGTGTTTGGATGTGTCTGTGTAGCTTCTATGACTTTGCCTTGGTCAAGTTGTGCTGAATTCCCCTGTATTGTATACTGTCTTACTCTTCACCGAAGTTACCACTTATCCACTATCTAGTTACTGATCCCCTTCCACAACCCACCCCTCCTTCGTAACCATCAAAGATTATTTCTTTCTGTGTGTAAACCTTTTCTTGAGTTTTTATAGTAGTGGTCTCATACAGTATTTGTCCTTTTGTGATTGCTTATTTCATTCAGCATAATACCCTCCAGATTTATCCATATTGTGAGATATTTCCCGGATTCATCATTGTTCTTTATTGATTCGTAGTATTCCATTGTGTGTATGTACCACAGTTTGTTTATCTGTTCATCTGTTGATGGGCGCTTAGGTTGTTTCCATCTTTTTGCTATTGTGAGTAATGCTGCAGTGAACACAGGTGTGCATATGTCTGTTCGGGTGATGGCTGTTATTTCTCTAGGATATATTCCTAGGAGTGAGATTGCTGGATCATATGGTATTTCTATTTCTAGCTTTTTAAGGAAGCACCATATTGTTTTCCTTAGTGGTTGCACCATTTTTACATCCCCACCAGCAGTGCATAAGAGTTCCAATCACTCAGCAGCCTCTCCAACATTTGTTATTTTCTGTTTTTTTTTTGATTGGTGCCAGTAATATCAGGTGAGGTGGTATCTCAATGTAGTTTTGATTTACATTTCTCTAATGGCTAGTGATTGCGAGCATTTCTTCATGTGTCTGTTTGCTGCCTGGATGTCTTCTTTGGTGAAGTGTCTGTTCATATCCTTTGCCCATTTTTAAATTGGATTATTTGTCTTTTTGTTGTTGAGGTGTTGTAGTATCTTATAGATTTTAGAGATCAGACCCTTTTCGGATTTGTCATAGCCAAGAATTTTTTCCCAGTCTGTCAGTTCTCTTTTTACTCTTTTGGTGAAGTCTTTTGATGAGCATAAGTGTTTAATTTTTAAAAGCCCCTAATTATCTAGTTTATTTATCTTCTGGTGTTTGTGCATTGTTAGTTGTGGTTTGTATCCTATATTTATGCCATATATTAGGGCCCCTAGTATTGTCCGTATTTTTTCTTCCATGATTTTTTTAATTTTAGGTTTTATATTTAGACTTTGATACATTTTTAATTAGTTTTTGTGTATGGTGGGAGGTATGGGTGCTGTTTCATTTTTTCACAGGTGGACATCCAGTTTTGCCAGCACCATTTGTTAAAAAGACTGTCTTCTCCATTTAATGGACTTTCAGCCTTTGTCAAAGATCAGGTGACCATAGGTGGATGGATTTATGCCTGGGTTCTCAATTCTGTTCCATTGGTCTGTGTGTCTGTTGTTGTACAGTATCAGGCTGTTTTGACTATTGTAGCTGTATAGGTTCTGAGTCAGGTAGTGTGAGGCCTTCTACTTTGTTCTTCTTTTTCAATAATGCTTGTCATGGATTGAATTGTGTTCCCTAAAAATATCTGTCAACTTGGCTAGGTCGTGATTCCCAGTATTGTATGATTGTCTACCATTTTGTAATCTGAGGTGATTTCGCTATGTGTTGTAAATCCTGTCGCTATGATGTGATGGGATACATTGGCAGCAGTGATGCTGATGAAATCTACAGAGTTGGATGGTGTCTTGGGCCAATCTCTTTTGATATGTGGGGGAGAAAGGCAAGCGGAGAGACGTAGGGACCTCGTACCACCAAGAAAGCATTGCTGGGAGCAGAGCGCGTCCTTTAGACCTGAAGTTCCTGTGCCGAGATGCTCCCAGACCAAGGGAGGACTGATGCATCACAAGGACCTTCCTCCAGAGCTGCTAGAGAAAGCCTTCCCCTGGAGATGATGCCTTGAATTTGGACTTATAGCCTACTAGACTGTGAGAAAATAAATTTCTCTTTGTTAAAGCTATCAATTTGTGATATTTCTGTTATAGCAGCACTAGATGACTAAGACAATGCTTTACTTATCTGGGGCCTCTTTCCTTTCTATATAAAGTTAGTGATTAGTTTTTCCATCTTGTCAAAGAATGCTGTTGGTATTTGGGTTGGAATTGCATTATATCTATAGATCGCTTTGAGTAGAATTGACATTTTCACAGTGTTGAGTCTTCCTGTCCATGAGCATGGTATGTTTTTTCATTTATGTAGGCCTCTTTTGGTTTCTTGCAGTAGTGTTTTGTAGTTTTCTTTGTATAGGACGTCCCTGCTTAGATTTATTCCTAAGTATTTTATTTTTTTAGGGGTGATTATAAATAATATTGTTTTCATAATTTTGTTTCTGAAGTTCTCTGCTGGTATAGAGGAATCCAACAGTTTTGTATGTTGATCTTGTATCCTACTATTCTGCTGAATCTATTAGTTCCAGTAGCTTTTATGTGGGATCTTTGGGGTTCTTTATGTATAGGATCATATCATCTGCGAATAGGGATAGTTTTACTTCTTCGTTACCGATTTGGATGTCCTTTCTTTCTTTTTGTTGCCTCATTGCTATAGCTAGGACTTCCAGCACAGTGTTAAACTGGAGTGGTGATAAAGGGCATCCTTGTCTCGTTCCTGTTTTCAAGGGGAGTGTTTTCAGCTTCTCTCCATTAAGAATGATGTTGGCCGTTGGTTTTGCATAGATGCCCTTTATTATGTTGAGAAATTTCCCTTCTATTCCCATTTTGTTGAGAGTTTTTATTAGGAATGAGTGTTGGACTTTATCAGATGCCTTTTCTGCATTGATTGAGATGATCATGTGATTCTTTTGTTTTATTTATGTGGTGGATTACATTGATTTTCTAATGTTGAACCATCCTTGCATACCTGGTATGAATCCCACTTGGTCGTGATGTATTATTTTTTTGATATGATGCTGAATTCTATTGGCTAGAATTTTGTTAAGAATTTTTGTATCTATATTAATGACAGTTATTATTCTGTAATTTTTTTTGTGGTGTCTTTGATTGGTTTTGGCATCAGGTTATACTGGCATTATATAATGAATTTGGGAGTGTTCCTTCCTTTTTTATGCTCTGAAATAGTTTTAGTAGTACTGGTGTGAGCTCTTTGAATATTTGGTGGAATTCTCTAGTAAAGCTGTCTGGGCGAGGGCTTTTTTTGGTGTGTGTGGTGGTGGGGCTCGTACCTCTTCAGTCTCGTCTCTTGTTATGGATCCGTTTAAATTTTCTATCTCAGGTTGTGTTAGTTTAGGTAGGTTGTATATTTCTAGAAATTTGTCCATTTCTTCTAGGTTCTCAATTTTGTTGGAGTATGATTTTTCGTAGTATTCTGTTATGATCCTTTTTATTTCAGTTGGGTCTGTTGTAATGCCCCCCATCTCATTTCTTATTTGGGTTATTTGCTTCCCTATTAAGTTTTCAGTCTCAATTTTCATCACTTTTGTTTTCAGACACCCCTATAAAAGTAGGTCGCCAGATTTACCTATCACTCAAGGGGTAAGGATGACAAAGGAATTAGAGAGCAGTGAAAGCTGAGGGGATTTATGAGTCTTATCACTGATCAGCCCAACTCGAATGGGGGAAAGCAGCCAGCTGGCAGGAAGCATTTGTGGAACTTGCTGGCTTTGAGCATAAGGGGGAAGGACTCTCATTTTCAAAGTAAGATATTTTAGGGGAATTCTCCCTTTTGGCAGAGAAGCTTAAGAGTACAGGTTGAAGAAAAACTTGTTAGAATGTAATAAAAATGGACAGCTCTTTTTCCCTTCTAAAAACTATCTTCTGAACAAGCGCATGAGCCATAGATTTTTTTTCCCCTTACTAGAGTATATATAAACAAACAAAAAAATGTTTTATTTGCAATTTTTCAGAGACAGTCTGCCCTCAAAAGATTACAAATTAAAGTGTTTTGTGTAGTCCCTGTAAAAATCAGGTTTACTGGGATTGACCTCTATCTCAGAACGTATGTCACATATCTCTGAGCTCCAAACTATTGCTGTGTTATTTGGGAGCTTCTTCGTGCAGGGTAGGTTGAAGAATATTTTGATTCTGTCCTGTTCTCTAAAACAGGGACACTCCACAACTCTGTACTTTGCCTGCCTTGGTGGCAGGATGCCCCTGAATCTGACATATATTTACTGAATTTAGTTGTCTGTAGACGGCAGTAATGCTTCCTGAGGTTGCTCGCAGCAGTTGCTTGACAGCACCACGCTGAACCAGCCCGATTAGTGCTTTCTCCAACTGTGATGAGAGAGCATTTAACTGGGTTTATTATTGAAGCCAGAGATTGTTCTAAAACAGCAAGATGGTGCGAAGGGCACCCATCTATAGTGCAATTCACAGCTCCCACTTTGTGCATGGGGTGATTATTAGAAACTCCTAGTCATTTAGGGAGCTTGTCTAACTTGATAAATTAGGAATAGTTAAAACATTTCTGTGTTTCTGTATAAAACTGAAGCATTCAGTGTTTTAGTAGGGGGCTCATCCACTGAACATCTTAATTTTTATATTCTTTCCTGGTTCTGTTTGTTAAGATGATAGGAATGCTTTCCTTTAGTAATTTTTAGTTGTAGTTTTTTAGTTAGCTATCTTTCATGCAGTCTAAAGCATTTTAAAGGGCTGCAGAAAACATAACTGCTTATTGCAAACTGCCCAGTTGAGATTTAGCTAGGCACAATGATGAAAGCTCTTGGCTGCTAACCAAAAGGTCAGTGGTTTGAAACCACCAGGGGCTCCGTGGGAGAAAAGACCTGAGATCTGCTTCCATAAAGATTGTTGTTGTTAGGTGCTGTCAAGTCAGTTCCGACTCATAGCAACCCTATTATGTACAAGAGAATGAAACGCTGCCTGGTCCCTGTAAAGATAACTGCCCCTGTGGGGCAGTTCTACTGTGTCCTGTAAGGTCGCTATGAGTCAGAATCGACTCTAAGACACACAACATAATGCCAATGGCTCTTAAAACCCACGATCTAGGCTGAAGGGTGCCATCTACTGTTCCTCTCGGGCACTGTTGGGAACCATTGCACAGAAAGAGGATGCTTGGGAAGCCCTGCCAGCCTCTTCTGTGAAGGTTTGGGGTCGTTCAGCACAGTGGTTACCCAGCACCTATTATATGCTAGTAGACATTTTAAGAATCAGTGAGGTTTTATTCCCAGTTTGGCTCCACTCAGCAGGTGAGCCAGTTGAGCATGTTGGCAGTACAAAAGTCATTTTAGCTACTTGTCTCTCCCAATGAGGGAGAATTTCAAAACTACAAGCAAGCTGGTAGCTCCAGTGGAATTTGATTATTGCCAAATTTAATTTATTGCTTATGAGCTTTTTTTTTTTTAATGCAATACATATGTGTTTCTCTGTGTGTGTGTGCATGTATGTATTTAGAAACAATTTTAAAGGGAGGTAAGAGATGGACAGTTCTCTCTGGGATATAGAATAGGGGTCTGGGGACATTGTAATTTTTTGCTTAATAGCTTTTTGTTCTGCTAGTTTATTTTTACAGTGAACTGATGGCTTTTATAGCTTAAAAAAAAGCTTTATTGAGCTATAATTAACATACCATACAATTCACCTGTTTAAAGCATACAATTCAGTGGGTTTTAGTATGTTTAGAATTGTGCAACCACCACCACAGTCAATTTTAGTACATTTTCATCACCCCCAGAAGAAACTCTATACCCATCAGCAGTCACTCCCCATTTTGTCCCAAGCCCCCCAGCTCTAGGTAACCATTAATCTAATTTCTGTCTCTATAATATTTGCATATTCTGGGCACTTCATATAAACAGAGTCATACAATATGTGGTGTGGTCTTTTGTGACTGGCTTCTTTTGCTTAGTGTAACATTTTCAAGGTTCATCTACACTGTAACATGTATCCGAACTTTATTCCTTTTTGTTACCAAATCATACTACTTTTACAGCTTTTTAATTGCAAAATTGCTTAATCTGGAAAAGACTTTTTTTTTTAAGTTTAAGGTTTTTTTTTTAATTGTTGTTGAAAGTATACACAGCAAAATACACACAGATTCAACAATGTCTACATGTACAATTCAGCAACATTGATTACATTCCATTCTCACCCTCCTTTTCCGAATTGTTCTTCTCCCATTAACATGAACTCACTGTCCCCTAAGCTTCCTGTCTAACCTTACTAGTTGCTGTTCAGTTTGATCCCATATAGATAGTTCTTCAAAAGAGCACGATGTTCAAGGCAAACATTGTCTTTACTAAATAAGCTATCTTATTGTTCGGTTTGAAGACTTCAGGGGATATTTTTGGTTTAATGTTTAAAGATTATCTCGGGACAACAGTTTGGTGAGTTTATCCAACCTCAGAAAGTCTGGATTGCATGAGAGTTTGGAAGTCTATTCGGTATTTTTCCCCTTTTTGATCATAATTCTTTTATAGAATAGTAATGGTAATGGTAGCCAGGCACCAACCCCTTCTTCTGGTCTCATGGCAGAGGAGGCGTTTGTTCATGGGAGCAATAAGGCACACATTCTGTTTCTTGTTCCTATTCCTGACTCTTCTACTTCCTCTGTTGCTCCAGGCAAATAGAGACCAATTGTTGTACCTTGGATGGCTGCTTGCAAACTTTTAAGACCCTAGGCACTACACAATGAGCTAGAAGGTAGAACAGAAAACACTAAAAACCATATTAGGCCAATTAGCTGGGATGTCCCATGAAACGATTACCCTAAACCTCCAAACCAAGAAACCAAATCCCATGAGATCTTTGGTTGTACATAAGTAGCCTCTGCAGCTGTTCTCTTTCTTTCTCACTCTCTTTTATTTTTATTTTTTGTAAAAATATGTATCACACAACATTTGCTAATTTAGCTTTTTAGAGGTGTGCAACTTATTGACGGTAATTACATTGATCAGCTGAAAAGCCTGAGTTTTAATAGCATCTTAAAGTAAACCCCAGGTATGATTTCTGGTCTTCATTCTTGTAAAAGCGTCTGTCAGAACATGGCTTACTGAGGTTTGTGCTGCTCTTTTCTTTCTGTGAGCCTGAGGAAGGGTAGCTGGCTCGTTGAGCTGACTTCCTATAGTAAGAGCAGTTTGTGACTTACGAAATCTCAGGAGATTCTGTGAAGCTGTTCACTGTGGGCCCCCCCAAAGGGGGATCTTGTTTTGAAAAAATCCCCAAGCCAGCCATGAGGGCACAGTTGCTGCCATGGACCTCAGACATCAGTGAGAAAACACATCTTTCTCTGTTTCAGCATCTGTTATGCCAGAGTATTCAGGTTCTGTATTAAAAAGGAGGGATTGATGCTTTGTTATTGGGTAGCAGAACTAGAGTAGTATTTGTAACTTATTTTTAACCTCATTTTCTAAAAATAAATTTAAGCATTTAACTTAGGAATATTAATTTATTTTCTCCAAGAGAAAATTTATCGTTTTCTTGGTAACTTTACAAAAGTCTCTATAAAACTGAACCTGCTGCCGTCGTCAATTCCAATTCATAGCAACCCTATCGGACAGAGTAGAACTGCCTCATAGGGTTTCGAAGGAGCAGCTGGTGGATTTGAACTGCCAGCCTTTCGGTTAGCAGCCGTAGCTCTTAACTGCTCTGCCACTGGGGCCCCAAAGTCTCTATGATGGTATGATAATTGAGAAAAATCCAGATAGGTTTTGTTATTTATTCTTGTTGATATTTAAGATTTCTGTCCTCCTTGGTATTGGAAGGACTTGAAGTTAACCCAGCACTTATATGTAGTCAAGCTGTTAGGCCTTTAAAATCCACTTCCTCACATTTTGTGTGAGCATAGAGCATCTGAATGGAGGCCACTGGGATGAGTACAGTTGTTGGTCTCTTGTTCCCTGCACAGGCACCAGAGCAATGGAGCAGTCATTGCCCGCTGTGGACAGCCAGAGGTCAGCTGGTGGGGCTGGCGAAACGCAGATGATGAGCACCTCGTTCAGTCAGTAGCCAAAGCTTGTGCCGCCGACTCCCGATCGAGTGGCAGCAAGCTGTCAACTAGGAACAGTTCTCGAGACTTTCCCAATGGGGGAGACCTTTCTGATGTGGAGTTTGGTAAGGAGCTCCCTGGACCATGGCAGCGTTTTTTATTTCATCTAAGGACCTTTTCTTTTCCTTAGAAAACATAGTGTTTGTTTCATAGAAGAGATAGTGAAGCTCCAATTAATTGGATTGTTTGAGGAGTCATGGGTGCTGGCAGAGAACCAGAAGACCCTTTATTTCAAACTTGTTTTAAGAGGGCATAGTGTGTTGTCTTTCTTGCTGTCATGAAAAGAATGGAGTATTTATTTAATAGAGTACTTGCAGTGTCTCCAGAACATGGGGAAAATATCAGGCTTCCTTAAAGGACTACAGATGTGGAAATGAGGAATAGGAGAATTGGGCTACATGGACCCCATGTGTGCTCTGGGAGTTGGTTTTGGAGAATGAATCCTCATCAACTTTTATGAGAAGGCAAAATAGAAAATAAACTAAAGAGAGAAGTCCATTGTGTCAAGGGTTCTGGTTAGGTAGGTTTCATTTAATTGAGTTATTTTTGTACTGTAATATATGCCTATGGTTCTTATTTTACACAGTTCTGGGAGAGAAAGGTTCGTTTTGTTTTTCTCCACCCTCCCCTCAATGTTTCTAGATTCTTCTCTGTCAAATGCTTCAGGAGCCGAGAGTTTAGTCATCCAACCACAAAAGCTTTTAATCTTGGATGCGCGTTCCTATGCAGCAGCTGTGGCAAACCGAGCCAAAGGTGGAGGCTGTGAATGCCCAGGTGAGATGTACAGTGCTTCATCCACTGGTGCTCTGTCCTTGTGAGTCCAGCTCGTGCCCAACGGAGACCTAGTTCTCAATTTGAAACGACGTTCCTCGACCTGTCTTGGAGAGCCAGAGCTTCTCTTTGGATTCTTCACACTGTCCTTTTCAGGGGAGAAATGGAGGAGGAGGAGGAGGAGGGGCTGTGAAACCAAATAATCTTCCTGCCCTGTGCCAACCTTTAGGTAATAAGGAAAGAAAATCCTCTCCCATGAGAAGGCCTGTTAATATTTGGAAGCTTCTTTTTTTAATGGCTCAATCTCTCAGCCTTCTAAAAGCTTTTTGTTGCCTTTGACAGTGGCTGTGCACATCACTGGCCTCACAGAAAACTCCTTACATGGCTTCTACTTAGAAAACCTGGGATGGAAATTAAAGCAGTAATACAGAACTCTAGCAAAGTATCTCTGTCCTGACCTCTAACCTCCCTACCATTTGAAGGCTGGCTTTCCCCAAGGAGGGCCCCCTTTGGTGCCAGTTGTGTGCTGATGGAGCAGTCACAGGCACCAAGCTCCCGTTTCAGATATGATCTAAGCTAGAAATTGAAAACAGTTGTACCAAGGTGAAATTTGAATGCATGAAGGTATTATTTGGCCAGGTTCTTTTCAGTAGAAGTAAAGAGATTCTAGAGCCACAAGTTAGATGAGACCCATGGAGTAAATAAACCCGGGGTAAGATGGAATTGTATAGGCCTTTCTTTTTAAAAATAACAGCTTCTATTTTATGTCAGTGTCTTCTTCACAAATCCAACCTTCCTATTTTTACCTTTTTTGCAAAGACAGCTAAAACTCAAGCAATGTTTTCCTCTTATAATAAAGGCCTATGCTAATAGTCAAACATCAAAACATTGCAGTTTTATTAGTCAGCAGCTTGCAATGTGTTTGTTTTATAGCCAGTTTGCTTCTTTTAAATTTGGCCATGGGGGCTTTAAATTCAACATATTTGTATTCTCTTTATTGTTATTCTCTCCAGAGTATTACCCGAACTGTGAAGTTGTGTTTATGGGGATGGCAAACATTCATTCTATTCGGAGGAGTTTTCAGTCCCTGCGGTTGCTGTGCACACAGATGCCAGATCCGGGAAAGTAAGACCTTGACCTTGGCTTTAATTTTGCATTACTCTTTTTTAAAAAATGAGTTTGGAGTGTGTTTCCTACTATTTCTTGGTAAACTTCAGTTATACTTTCAGTCTGTAGACATTCTTGTTCCTGTGTTAGTAACATGGCAGCACAGAGGAGGAGCTGGGAAGCAAATCCAGCCCTTGGAAAGGTTTTAAAATGTGCACTACAGAACAAACCTCAGCTCTCAAAGATGAGGCATTGCCTTTGTATTTTTCCTGGAACCTCTCCCTTTTCTTACACATTGTTTTTGGCCCCAAATAATTTTAATTTTCTGGTTTCTGACATTCTGTAGTGCCACTTATCTGCTATGAGCTGGGGTGTTTTACCATGAAGAGTCAAAATTCATCACCTTCTAAGAAGGGTTAAACTTTTTTTGTGCTTGCCATTAGGTCAGTTCCTTTTACATCTGCTTCTGATTTCTAAACTCCTCTGCCTTATTTACTAAGAATGTTATCATGATTTTGATTGCTTATTAAAAATTAGTGGCTGGCATTTGCTGTGAAGAAGGTGAAAAAACACCTCCTCCCCTGAAGGAAACGGATTGAATACAAAGATAAATTAAGAGGAATGCTCTGTAAAACAAATATGGACAGATAAATAGTTAAAAGCCCCCTTTTTACTATTTCAGGAGGCCAGAGATGGTGCCAGCCAGAAAAGACAGAATTTTCTCTTTTCTGGTGTTTGTGGTAGAGCCCATAGCTGTTTCCCCAGGTTCTATTCAGTAGATCTCATGGTCACATAATGC
Organism: Dugong dugon; assembly: GCA_030035585.1. Classification (NCBI taxonomy): domain Eukaryota; kingdom Metazoa; phylum Chordata; class Mammalia; order Sirenia; family Dugongidae; genus Dugong; species Dugong dugon. The sequence goes on along the minus strand of CM057476.1, from coordinate 22,850,705 downwards.
TGCATTCTTTATTTGATTTACTTGTGAGTTACTTGTACTGGCCCATGGTAGCAAATGATTAAATGCATCACAGTTGCAATCTGCCCAAAGGGTGAGAAGCAGTCATCCTTTGGGAAAAGCCTGACCTAAGAAATGAGCATGCTGCTCTTCGTTGGGGATTAGCCACTTGCATCTGCTACACAGTTCCAGGACCCAGCTAGTACCACTCTCTCCCTAATGGTGGGGCATAGAAAAAGCTGGCTGAGGACCCAGGCGATCTGCCACTAACTCATCATGTAACCTTGGCTTAATCACTGTGGGTCTCAGTTTTCCTGTCTATAAAATGAAAGGGATGGAAACAACACTTAGACGATCCCTAAGGTAATTTTCATATGCTAAAATTCTTTCTTAAAAAAAGACTGTTTTTTAAATGTAGGGTCAAAAAGATGTAATTAGCCTTGGCCTGTTCCAAATGAAAGTCTGGGTATTAAGGAAGAAGGTAATGCTTTGTATTTGGTGGCGAATCATAATGCAATACTGGAGCCTCCCTTGTGTATAAAAAGAAGCTATGGCTGCGATGGAACCAACCATAAGTAAGCCCCCCCACCCCGCCCCAATATTTGTTTGGGGCTGTAGAAGGCAAGGGGATATGTGTTTCTGCTCCAGCTTGAGAACAGTACAAGGGAATATGGAGTCTTTTAGCAGCTCCTCAGTTGGCAAATTTTGGAGCGCAGATTCTCTGTTATGTATGCATGGATAACACCAACTGGAATATAGTAATAGTTCAGTCAGGTTCAAGAGAACCTTATACTCGTTCTCTAGTTTACCATTTCTCTAGGACAAAGGAGATAATTTAGTATTTGCTCCCTTAAGCCTTATCTTTTAGTTCCTTCCAAGACTGTGTGAGGAATGAGAATAAACAATTGATCAATCAGCAAAAAAATGTTTCTCAGGTACCTAGTAGGAGATAGATAAGTCTTAGGAATGGCTTTTTACCCATGACAGACTTACAGTTCATTAAAACATAGGAATCCTCACTGTTTGCAAGACACTGTGCTAGGGGTTCAGCTGTGGCTGAGACACAGTGTCAGCCCTGTGAGGATTTAGTCTGGTAGACCAAACTCATCCATATGAAACCAGTGCTTACACACTGTACTCTGTCGTGTTTGCCTAGAAGGAGCCCCTGATTTAGACCGTTCAAATAATTCATTACTCATTCCCCAAGGTTAGTGGACTTTGATAGCCGAGTCTTGGCTCTCTTGACAGAGTATTCATTCCTTCCTCTGACTTGAGTGTTTGAAGTGCTGGACTTGTGGTCTTAACTACACGTTTAATAGCATTTGGGAGAACTCAGAGCTTCTTTTTGGGGATTGAGGGCAATTCATGACAGGGCACAAGAAACAAAATGTCAACACTGTTAAAAAAACAAGTGTGATCAGCTTGTGATTAATCCCAAGGCCCTTGTAATCTGATGCTTCTAAAGGTCTTTGGGAAAAGGGTTCTTTCTTCTAGATCCCTGCTGAATCCAGTCTGTGTTAAGACCAATAATTCTATGTGGCCATTGGTGTACTAATTCCTGAGTCTTATCATCAGTTTGGGACCATCCAGTTTTAGTCAGTAGACATTTAAGACGTCAGCAGTGGTAAGTGTTAAGGTGTTGGTAGTAGGTGATATTGTCTTTGTAGCATTCTTGCATGTGGCATCCAGCTTACATTTCCGTACAGACATATTTGTATTTATGAGTCTTTTTTTTTTTTTTTTTTTAACCTATTTTATTTGAGAATTTGTTGGACAGAGTTGCTGGTAGTTAAATATACATATCTTTTTCATGTCATAATTGACTGCATTTCCTGCAAGAAAAGATTCCAGAAAGAGCCACTTTTCTTACAGTGTATGTATCTTCTATGGACTGAAAAATATTAAATATTCTCTCCGTGAAGTTATCCATAAATATTTTTGGAACAAAAGGTGGTCCTGTTAATTACTGTTCCTATTTCTAAGGCTCCCCTCTCTTTTGCATAATAGGGCTTGGGTCTCAGCCTTGGGCATGCTTTATAAACACACAGAAATTTTGTTTGTTTGTTTTTGCAGTGTTGTATTTGGAGGGGGAAGACTTTGGGAATTCCGTTTTAATTTGACAGGCATTGGGCATGATGCAGTAAATCATAAAACTCAGCATTTCCTTATCCTTTCCTGTTTTTATAGTTGGCTCTCAGCTCTTGAAAGCACAAAATGGCTCCATCACCTGTCTGTGCTTCTGAAATCAGCACTTCTGGTGGTGCACACTGTGGACCGTGATCAGCGACCGGCGCTAGTGCACTGTTCCGATGGCTGGGACCGTACCCCCCAGATTTTGGCATTAGCTAAGCTCTTGCTAGATCCTTATTACCGAACCATAGAGGTGAGTGCATCTGGTACTTCAAGATGTGTGGGAAGATAAGCTGGTGCCACACAGCCAGCCCCTTGGTTAGGACCTCCCTGAGGATTTTATACTCAATTTTGAGGCTGGTGATTAGGCCTAGAGAAAATGAAATTACTTTGCTCTTTCACCTTCCACCTCTTAAAATGAGTCAGATTGTGGGTAACAAAGTATTGAGAATATAGATGTATTTTCCTCTGAAGCCTGTCTACGTATTTGAAAAAGTTTTGTATACCCCAGGAAAACAGGGCATCTGAAAAAGGATCTTGGCATGCCTGTGGTAATGGGTCTAGATATCACCACAGAGTGTTCTGTGGTGAAAGAGCCCTACTCTGAAATAACTACCTATTGGATTAAAAATGTAAGAAACACCATAAGGTACCCTCAAATATATGTGAATATTTATAAAATCTGGGGTGGAGAAGGATTTTACAAACATGACTTTGTAAGCGTAATATCAAAGGCAGAAATTAAAAAATGAAGAAATTTTAGAAAAAAAAATAATGTGGCTTTTATATAATGAGTGAAAGAATCTAAAAATCTGAATAGAATCAAGAAAGGGTCAGATAAATGCATAGTTAGTACCCCTTCAGTAATTATGGAGTGGAGTTCAGGGAATTGGGAAAGTTTCTTAAGCATGAACTCGATGTTCCATCAAGAGTAGAATAGAACCATTGGCTGTGGGCCCAGACTAGGCACTACTGGCAGGCTGTTAAAAGGGATTGCTGCCAGCCACACCTGGCTCAGGACTGTCACAAGCTGAGTGAATGAGCATAAATGGTCTCTCCTGGGTGCTTCCCTGCAGGGTTTCCAGGTTCTCGTGGAGATGGAATGGCTAGATTTTGGCCACAAGTTTGCTGACCGGTGTGGTCATGGGGAGAACTCGGACGATCTGAATGAGCGTTGCCCAGTGTTTCTGCAGTGGCTTGACTGCGTCCATCAGCTTCAGAGGCAATTTCCTTGCTCTTTTGAGTTCAATGAAGCATTCCTTGTGAGTTGCGGCTTATGATTCATGGGGATATCAACACAGATGTTAGTGGGCCAATTTTCACATGAAACTGTGCAGGCTCTAGAATTTAATAGATGGGAGATTCTTTTCCTTTTTATTAAAAACAGCAACAACAACAAAAAACAGGGTATGTTTACTCAGTGAATTAAGGTATACTAGGTTTGCATAAAATCCTTGAGTTCTTTTAAGCTTAGTCTTTAAAAGAGATACTGTTGTTGTTGTGCCGTCGAGTCGATTCCAACTCATGGCGACCCTAATATAACAGAGTAGAGCTGCCCCATAGGGTTTCCTAGGCTGTAATCTTTATGAGAACAGATTGGCAAGTCTTTTCTCCTGTGAACTGCTGGTGGGTTCAAACTGCTGACCTTTTTCAGTTAGCAGCTGAGGGCTTAACCATTGTGCCACCAGGGCTCCTTAAAAGGGATGCTAGAAACCCTAAACAGCAGTTAGAAGATAGAAGCAATCAGAATTTCCCTCCAGTCCATCCACCAAACCGCCCGCATCTGTCTCACGCCCTCTGCCTCCCATGCCCTTGGAGGCACTATCCTCCCCCTCTTCATACCCTCCCTTTCCTTGTGCAGCAGCTCCCATCCCTCTCATCTAGTCAGCTAATGATTCCAGCATTCTCTTCTCTGTCTCCTGCATCAGCAGTGTTTCTCTATCACATCATTGCCATCAGCATATAAAGGTGCTGCGGTGTCTCCCACCTCATCAAAACCCTCTAATGGTTCAGCACCCCCCTCTGTCATCCCATTTCTCTGTTCCCCTTTACAGCAGACCTCCTCAAGGCTTCTTCTTTTGTTACCTCAAATTTTTCTCTTAAACCTACTCCAGTCAGGCTTTCACCCACCACTTCAACAAAGCTGCTCTTGTTAAGGTGACCAGTGACTTTCATGTTGCTAATGTAGTGATCAGTTCTCATGCTTCATCTTCTTTGATCCATCAATAGCATTTGGCACAGTTTAACTGCCCCCTCCCTTTAAATTAATTTACTTGTTGTTGGTGATAATATACACAGCAGAACATACACTGATTCAACAATTTCTGCATATACAATTCAGTGACATTAAATTATGCAGCCATTCTCACCCTCCTTTTCCAAATTGTTCCTCCCCCATTAACATAAACTAACTGCCCCCTAAGTTTCCTATCTGATCTTTCGACTTGCTATTGTCAGTTTGATCTCATATAGATAGATCTTGAAAGAGCACGACACTCAAGGAAGACAGTCTTTACTAGTTAAGCTAAACTATTTTTTCCCTTCTTTCTTAAAATACTTTTTTCAGTTGACTTAGCACCCACACAGTCTTAGTTCTCCTCTTACATTACAGGCTGGTCCTTTCTGGTCCTTTTGGTCTCTTATGCTGGTTCCTTCTCATCTTCCCTGCTCTGAATGTTGGAATGCCCCAGGGCTCAGTCTCCAGACTTCTTCTCTATCTACACATCCTCTCAAGGGGATCTCATCCAGTCCCATGACTTTAATTGTTGTCTATAAATTTATATATCTTCAGCCCAGACCTCTCCACTTAACTCCAGACTCATACATCCAACTGTGACTACTTAATATGTTACTGAACGTGGTATTTCAAACTTAACATGTTCAAAATGTAATTCTTTATTTCTGCATATCCCCACCCCAAAACCTAATCTCTCAGAAGTCTTCTGCCTCACCAAATGGCAACATCATCCTTCCATCAAAAACCTTGATGTCATCCTTAACTCTCCTGTTCCTTTCATATTCCACATTTAGTCTGTCAGTGGATTCTGCAGTTCTGCTTTCAGAATATATCTCAGAACCTGATTACTTACTGCCACCTCTTCTGTTACCACACTTGTCCAAGCCACCATCATCTGCTGCCCCAATTCCAGAGGATCAGTTCAGCAGCCAGAGGGATCCTTCTAAAACATAAGATAGACCATGTTATTCCTCTTCACGAAAACTTCCAGTGACTTTCCAGTTTACACAGAGTAAAAGCCAGAGTGCTTAAAATGGCCTAAAGGGCCCTCCTTGAGGTGACCTCTCTAGCCTTATTTCCTATCATTCTCTCCCTTGTGTAATCTTCAGTCACACTGGCTTACTTGCTGTTCCTCAGAAATCACAGTGCACGCATGCCTACCTCAAGGCCACTCACTGTGCTTGCTGTTGTCTCTGCCTGGAGCATCTCCCTCCCCCTCAGATATCCACATGACCTGCTGCCTCAGTTCCATCAGGTCTCTGCCAGTGAGGCCTTCCCACATTATCTAGCACTTGCCTATCACTCTTACCCTGCCTTACTGCTCTCCATACTGCAGGCCATAAGCTCCATAGGAGTGGGAGGGCATTCTGACATCTCCAACTCCTGTGTTAATGTCTGGGGCATGCAAGATGCTCAGAATGATATTTGGATAAAAGAGCAGTTCTAGAAGTGTCCTGTGAGCTCAGACTTGGGTTGCACACTGAACTGCTCTTATTATACCCAGTTTATGATGCCCTTTTGTTCATGAGGGTGGTTGTTAATGCAAGGGTTAACTCAGATACTGTTTGCCAGGAAGGTGAAGAGGGGTGGGGATCTTTGCCCTAACATCTTTTGGTTCAGGAGTGATGGTTGGGGTTGGCTCCTGGAATTGGCATTGTGAAGAGGAGGCTGTTGTGTAGCTTAGTTGGCTCCCCTATCCTTACAGGGTGTGAATGCTCAAGGATGTCGGGGGTTGGGGAGGTGGCTGAGCTGGGCTGACCTTTCTCCAGAGAATGCATGCCCCACTGCTTGATTTTGCCTCATTGGACTCCCGCAGGTGAAACTGGTGCAGCATACCTATTCGTGCCTCTTTGGAACATTCCTGTGCAACAATGCCAAGGAGAGAGGGGAAAAGCATACTCAGGAACGGACCTGTTCTGTGTGGTCACTTCTTCGGGCAGGCAACAAGGCTTTCAAAAACCTACTGTATTCCTCTCAGTCAGAAGCCGTACGTATCCTTCAGCCTTTCTCCTCTGTGATCATCAGCAGGAATTGGGGTGGGAGGGAGGTGACTGTCTTCTAAAGTGTGTCTCTGTTACAGTCTCTGGATTTGTTGATACTGGTTTTTCCTACCCAGCCTGTTCCTGGTGATCTCTGACCTACTTCTGACCAGTCTTTGGTTAGGGTGGTTTGACTTAATACACATCTCTACCTTGCCACTCTGGACATGAATCTTTTCTGGTACCTCTACAAGAGCTTAATTTATTTCCAGTATGTTCTGCCTAGTGGGTGGTAGAGGCACTTAAGTTGTTCCCTGGATACCCCTGATAGCTCAGACAGAAGAAGCTGCCACCAGGCCCCAGTACCCTTCCATTGGCAAGAGACAGTGCTCTCCACTGCAGGTTCTTGTCTCAGAGAGAGAAAACCATATCTGTGTGATCTCTGATCACACAGGGAGCCAGCAGGTCCTGTAAAGCTTTGTTCTCCAAGGAACAGCTTCTGTTAAACAGTGGAAAGTAGCTGCATACTTCTGTGTGTCAATAGATGGTAACATTCCCTTTGCCAAAATGCATCTTAAACTCTAAGATGTCAAAGGAGGCTAATTACAGGTCATATTGCTTTGCTGGCCTATTAATATACTTCTCATTCAATGTAAGTAGTCAAAGGAAAGATTTAAGCTAACTGCTTCTTTCTCTCTCTCTTTCACTGTGCCTGCTGGGGAAGTAATTCCCTCCTTTTCACATGATTAATTTAAACCATCCTGTAAAACAGGCTTGATGGTGTCTTCTGAAGCCAAGTTCTTGTACCGGGGGAATGACAGTCACCATCTAACAGAATGACTCACTTTCTTATGCAATAAAAGGAACAAATCAAGCTGATGAAAGTCAGTTATTCAATAAAGGTGACCTAAGGAATAATTAAAAATGACAAATGGGTTTTTAAAACTCCTTCAGATTTTCATGGTCACAAGAGGCTCTCAGGTGAAAAATGTTGCCAAACAAAATCTCTTGTCCTCTATTGATTGGCCTTCTTGGGAGACAGACCTGTATCCACTGATGTTACCTCTCTTTGGAGATTGTGCTGGGCCTGTTGGGTGTTCCAGCTAGGTGCTTGTTCTTGATCCTCATTTCCAGACATTTCTAAAAGACTCGGTGTGAGACATGTTGAAACCTGCGTCCTCCCTCTCCTCAGGTGCTGTACCCAGTGTGCCATGTGCGTAACCTGATGCTATGGAGTGCAGTGTACCTGCCCTGCCCGTCCCCATCCACCCCTGTGGACGACAGTTGTGCACCATACCCAGCCCCAGGCACCAGCCCTGATGATTCACCCCTGAGCCGGTGAGCCCAGGGTTGATGCCACAGGCTTCACGTCCTGTGTTAGGATATGCCACTGGAGTGGTCATGATGTTGTCTGGCTTCAGAACATCTTCCTTAGATCTCTGAAGTTTTCTCAGGGAAGGCATAAAAATTTTTGGGCTCCAAGGCCGTGAGAGCCTCATTTCCTGAAAGACCCACATCACTCTACTGCATGTGTTGAGCAGTTTCTCAGCGATGGAGCAAATTCCGTGGGTTCTTTTGTGACACCTGGCTTATGTTTTATCCACTGCTCTGTGCTCCTGCCTCCCTGCCATGATTTTTCCTCTTGGGTTTGAAAGGCAGATACTGTCAGATGATAGAAAGTTTGGCTTTTCCACTTGTGAATTAATTTTATTGAATTCAGGCTCATAGATACTAATAATTTAAAATGCTATAATTATAAAAAAAAAGTCAGCAGTGGTACTTTCCTTTGCCACTGATTGAGAAATACACAGTATCATGAATGTCTTTTTAAAATATCATTTGATGTTAGCTTATTTGTATTTATTGGGCGTGGGGTGGGAGCAGTGGGAGAGAAACTCTGCAGACTAGAAGAAGGACTCTTAAGGGCCATTTGCCTCTCCAGCAATCTAAGCCTTACTTCAAGGATGCCATAGCTCCTTGAGTAGCTGTAATGGACCCAATTATGAAACAACTGCCTCTTAGCACCTGTTGTCTCCTTAAATGAATAGCTTCACAGATTCTCATTTCCCCAAAACTCCTTTCTTTTAGGCTACCAAAGACTAGATCATTTGACAATCTGACCACAGCATGCGACAACACAGTGCCTCTGGCCAGCCGGCGCAGTAGTGACCCGAGCCTGAATGAGAAATGGCAGGAGCAGCGACGCTCACTAGAACTGAGCAGCCTGGCAGGTCCCGGGGAGGAGTCTCTGGATGCTGACAGCCTGGGGAGGCCAGCCAAAGTGCTAGGTGGTGCTGAGCTGTCTGTTGCAGCTGGAGTGGCCGAGGGGCAGATGGAGAACATTTTGCAAGAGGCCTCCAAAGAGGAGAGTGGGGTAGAAGAGCCTGCCCATAAAGGGGACATTGAGATGGAAGAGGTCAAAGAGGAGGCTCTCTTAGAAACGGAGAGCAGGAGGAAGACGCCTGAGGGCTCAGCCGTTGTAGTTTATAAAGAATCAGAGCTGGATGACGCTGCTCTGAGGAGTCATCCAGGCACGAACCTGTCTGTGTTCTCACAGGGTATTCCTGAACAGCAAGGTGGGCACAGTGTTCTCCCCAGTCCGCTCCAGGAGCCCTGCAGGGGAGAGGGCTCCCAGGAGATCCCTGTGGAGCAGCCTCAAATAGGAGATATCCCAGAGGATAGGGAGGAAGCAGTTCTTCCAGTCTCAGTAGATGCAAAAGTTGGCTATGGTACCTCACAGTCAAGGTCTCTGCTGCCCCTCCAAGTCCCATTTGAGGCCAGAGGACCAAATGTGGACAGTTCTCTGGACATGTTAATGGAAGATAAGGTGAAGCCAGAAGATGAGCCCCAAGGCCATCATAGACCTTGCGTGGTAAACAGTGGCAGATTGAGTGACAAGAACATGCCTGCCCAAGCTGTGGAGCCCATGGCTTCAGAGAGGAGCCTGGCTGAGAGGCCCCAAGTGGGGTCTGAGGTGTACAGGACGTCCCCTGGCCACACTCGCAGCCCAACGCATTCCCCTTGTGCCTTACCTTTAGCCGAATGTAAAGAGGGGATTGTATGCAATGGTGCCCCAGAGACTGAAAACAAGGCCTCAGAGCAGCCTACAGGGCTAAGCACTCCCCAGAAGTACCCCACACCCAATGGGCACTGCGCCAATGGTGAGGCTGGTAGGAGCAAGGACTTCCTGAGCCACCAGCTGTCTGCAGTAAGCTGCAGCTCCACCCACTTACACTCGAGGAACTTGCACCACAAGTGGCTACACAGCTACTCGGGGAGGCCATCCGTGACCAGCAGCCCTGACCAGCCTTCTCGCAGCCACCTGGATGATGATGGCATGCCTGTCTACACAGACAGTATCCAACAGCGCCTGCGTCAGATTGAGTCGGGCCATCAGCAGGAAGTGGAGACCCTGAAGAAGCAAGTCCAGGAGCTGAAGAGTCGCTTGGAGAGCCAGTACCTGACCAGCTCTCTACGTTTCAATGGGGACTTTGGGGATGAAGTGGTGAGTATGCCATGGTACCTGCATGGCTGCCTAAGGAGACAGGGCATGCTGAGGCTAGGTGCCCTTTGTGCCCAGTGTGTGGTGACTGGTAAAGAATTGGAAAGGCCCAGAATAGCCCTGTTGAGAGAGGCTGGAGATCAGACTCAGCCATGTAAGTGAAAGTGTACATCTTTTCTTTTCTGCCTGGCTTTTTCCATGTATGTCCTGTTTTAGGAAGGTAGGGTAAGGAAGGGAGTTAGCACTCACTATATCATTGGCCATATGTCTTTGGAGAGAGGATCATATGCCTCAAGAACTTGAACTCCTGGACAGAATGACATTGTAGGGCAATGTCCAATATTCCTGCCAAATTATAGTGCCCGTCCTACTTTAGTGGCTAGTAAACTATTAGCCCCTCTCCCCCCCCCCCCCCCAAAAAAAAAAAAAAAACATGAGCTGAAGCTGTGACAGTGTAGTTCTTTTTTTAACAAAATGTTTTAACACCTGGTGATGGGCATAGAAATGGAGATGGAGAGAAGTGATTGGTTTTGAGCACTGTTGACAATTTGGCACTGATGGATCTTGGTGACTAAAGTGGGAGGGGGCCAGAGAGGAGGTCCTCAGGGGGCGGTGCTTTTCTTACTGTGAGGGTCTGACTCGACATGCTCAACTACTAGTGTGAACCTGCAGTGATCAGCGTACATTAAAGGCGGGCACATTCAGTGACTCTCGATTCAAAATGACTTCATATTAATGATGCTTTCTCATTTTCCTAAAGAATCCTTCAGAGAAAGGAAGGCATGCCCAAAGCACTCAGTTCTAACCAAATAACAGGGTAGGACTGACAGGCTGCTGGAATAGAGCTTCAGCTGACACTTGGAGCTCTCACTCCCTTCTGATCAGTACCCCCACCTTACTTCCTGGAACCCTGAGGTCCATCTTTCCACTCCAGAGTCACCATACACAGCTTTAAACATGTATGCCCCGTTAAACATGTGTATCGTTCTGTTGTACATTGGGTTACTATGAGTCGGAAATGACTCAATGGCACCTAACAACAATCCCTCTTCCAGCTGAGCTCAACCTAGTCTCTGTACCTGCACATCCTGATCCTCGATGGTTGTGCATCTAAAGATTTATCAGCCCTAACACCCTGGCCCAACAGTAGCCCCCAGTGCTCCCTTCTGTGCCAAACCCTTTGGTCTTCTTTTGGGAGTAGACCAGGTTCATTCTGTTCAGCTGTGTTTGTTTGCCAACAGACTTCAATCCCCGACTCGGAAAGCAATCTGGATCAGAACTGTTTGTCTCGCTGCAGCACAGAGATTTTCTCTGAAGTCAGCTGGGAGCAGGTGGATAAACAGGACACGGAGGTACAGGCTCAGCCCCTGCTCTGAGCACCATCCATGCAACTGTTTTGTGGTTCTTTTCCACCCCCATCCCTACCCCATGCCCCTGGCCAAGGAATAACCTTATAGTACAGTTAGCCTTGGGCCTCGGACATCATAGCTCCTGTGAGCCCCTATCAAGCCTAGAATTCCTGAGCCAGGGACACTCAGTTAGCCGGCCCTCTCTCCTCATTGCCTCTGTGAACTGGAGGCCTACCAGTTCTCATAGTGACCCAGGGTGCTGCTGCCTGCTACTTTATCTCAGGGGAGTTTAGAGTCCCCTCTAGGGAAACGATTTGGACGCCTTTCTTGTACTGCTGACATCAGACCTGCTGGGTCAGTGCCACTGGAACCGGTGTGGTCCTTGTGACCATTGTTGGCCCCAACATGGCTTTGCTGGCTCCAGCTGGACAGCCTGTTTCCTCTCACTAACCTGGCCCCATCTGTTTTGCAGATGACCCGTTGGCTCCCTGACCACCTGGCTGCCCACTGCTATGCGTGTGACAGCGCCTTCTGGCTCGCCAGCAGGAAGCACCACTGCAGGTGCCTTGAGGGGTGTAGTGGTGTGGGCCGGGGTGTGGAGGCTGAGGTTTGGCTCACAGGAGCCTACAGAATGGAGAGACGCCAGGTATCTGGCTGGCAGTATTCTGTCTGAGGTGGACACGGGGTTTACAGGACCTCCATTCATCTTTTGTGCCTCTGAAATTGGTGTTTGCAGAACTGCATTTGGTATCTTTGTTCCAGTTCAGAGTGATCACTATTAAATTTTGAAATGTGCAAGTGATATACTTTTGTTTTGCTTCCTGAATTGGTGGAGCACCACCTACCACCCAAACTATCATTTCTTGTTCCCAGAATAAAATTTCTTCCCATTCAATATGGCTGCTGTGAACAAAACTAGTTTTCCTGCTGCGGGCAGGGAACTTCATTTTCCTACTCCTTACCCTGCTCCCTGGCCCCAAACTTGTTTTCCCTTGTGCTGATGTTGAGCAGATGTAGCTGGGGAGGGGGGGGCGGGTAGTAGGGATAGCTGAGGACAGAGTCTTCCAGTCGTTAAGACTCCTCACCTTCTTTCTCCCTTCTGGGTTGGGGTAGAGAGTTACTAGAAATGCTTTGCTGCAGCTGGGGGGTGACTGTCTGGTAGATGGTCAGTGTTCTTAGGATAGGAAATTTTGCTGAGTTGTGTCATAGCTCACACATATGAGTGAAATTGAAATTGGATTGAAAATGTTCCTCTTTGTCCAGTAACGATGCTTCTGGGATCATATAACTCCCTACCCTGCACCCTAGCCCAAATGTCTTTGATCAGCTTCTCCTCTGAGCTCTTTCTCCCCTCCTTGCAGGGACACTGACCGTGTTGATCAAACGTGGTGAGCATTTGCAACAACCTGTCTGTTATGTCTGCATATCTACAATAACTTCTTTAAACTAACGCTGTCCTTTCTCCCCTTTCTCTGCACTCATTGGAATGAAAGCCTGGGACTGGAGAGCACAGGCAGGCAGGTGGGCTTGGAGGACCATCAGCTGATTGAGGATACCTGTAGGACTGAGTCAGGCTGCAGTCATGTACTCCCCATCTGACCAGAAGTTCAGCTAAGCCATCCTTGCTTGTGACAAGAAAGGGGCTGGTCTTGTAGGGTAGCCAGTTGGGCTTTCAGAGCCATTTCTTTTGGTTTAATCATTCATTGAGATGCCAAGATGATGCTAGTGACTTCAAGTCAAACAGCATCACTGCTTTTTTTTTTTTTTTAAAGAGACAAGGATTGTACAGAGGTGATTTTTCCAGAGAATCAATGGAAGACATTCAGAGAAGACTTCATTTAGGGTCTTTAAGGGTCCCCTGGAAGAAGTCAGATAGGAAAACTTACCTAGTCAAATTCATGTCAGGCTATTGAGCTGAACTCTTAACAGGTATGATACAATAAATACAGACATTCAGAAATAAATGTAGGTAATCCTCTGTGTGACCACAGGTTCTTGCTGACTCGTGTTTTTTGGAAACACAGTTAACGAAGTACTTATTGCATGCTAAAAGATGAGATTTTGTGTGTTTGGTTTAGTTCTCTGTCCTTCCATTGCTCTGTGTCCAGGCTTTTCCTTTTGTAGTATTCTTTTGTCCCCAAATGGCATTCGGTATTCTTTTCTCCTGTAATTGGTCCTTAATCCAGCAGTGGGGTTGCATTCTGAGGAGTGCAGGTGTTTAGCTGCCTTCCCTTCATCTTTGGAGGGCTGTGTCAGGCTCCTTGGGTCGGGGGGGGGGGTGGGGTGTCTCCTGTTCTTGGGCTTATTGGCATTGATTTGTCCTTAAGGGCCCAGCAAAAGTGGAATCATAAGGTGGGCGGAAACTTACCCTGCCAGTTCCCTTTCCTGTTAGCTGCGAAGGACATTGGTCTGGATGTGTAGACCTTCAAGGGGAGGAGGGGAGGAAGGCCTTCAGGCAGAGCTCTGATTTTCCCTGGAGATGCATGGGGCAGGGGAGTGAGCCATAATAAACTGACACCAATCTAATCAGGGTATGTGTGTGTGTCTGTGCACGTGTGTTCAACTGTGCTCTTGTCCTTCTACTTCTCCTTTCAGTCTCTGAGCATGTGTCACAGGCTGCTTGTCTCCTGGCTTTGCATGCTGCCAGCAGAGCAGTCCCACATGGCAGCAGTCTATACTCCATGTTGCTGCCCCTGAGCTCCTGGGGAGTAGCCTTTGGCCAGGCTCCACACTCTCCATCTGGGCTGGGTAGTTGTTTCTCTCGTCTGAGGGGCCTGGAAGCAGTGCCACTTGACTCTGGCCTCTCAGTGATGACAAGCTATAAAGAGGTCATTGTCCAGGTGGGTGTGGCCACTGGGTTTCCTTGGGCGAGGACTTACCCACTGAGTTTGCACTGCTTCCGCCCTGGGCCCTTTGTTCTCACAGGTCTCTCTTGAGCGACATGCCCCTGTGTCCTGGTAACCTTGAGCCGTAGTGGTGGGGCATCCAAATATCCTGGGCTCCAAAGTGAAAAGTGGCATATGAATACACTAGGTAGGGATGCCTGCCCTGCCCAGCTTGTTCTCGGTTAGAGAAATGGAAGCGTTTGATCTTAGAGAAGTTTCCAGCACATCTGAATTATACACAGAAAAGTTCTGTCTTCTGAAGTTGGTTTCCCCACCTCACACCTGCTTGCTAAAATTAACATTGTTTTGTTTCTTTTTCTCATCTCAAGGAATTGTGGGAACGTATTCTGCTCCAGTTGTTGTAACCAGAAGGTTCCAGTTCCCAGCCAGCAGCTGTTTGAACCCAGTAGAGTGTGCAAGTCTTGCTATAGCAGCCTGCATCCTGCGAGCTCCAGCATTGACCTTGAACTGGATAAACCCATTGCTGCCACTTCAAATTGAAGCTTAAGTGACCTGGGGCAGAGGCCAAGCTACTGTTCCCTGGACAGGCCAACACAGCCTGGGCAGACTGAGAGACCCGTGCACTTTGGAATGGGGGCATGGAACCACCTGTGCAGAATGACAGAAATTTGGGATGTACCACTGGATTGTAGATTGCTTTTTGTTTTCCTGTTCCCACTCTCCCTTTTCTATTCTCCCTCTGCCTTCAAAAAAGAAAAAATCCCTGATTGTCTTAATTTTTTTTTTTTTTAAATGGAAGGTCAGAGGTTGCCCAGCCCTCTGTAACTGCCAAGCTGCCTGCTGTGAGGCTATGCTGCGGGTTGACTTGGCTCCTTGGGGTGGGAGGAGGCCAGTCAGAGTCAGGAGTGAAGGCCTGAGACAGTAAGCACAGAAGAAAGCCAGTGTTAATGTTTGTAACCACTCCTCATGCCATCGTCAAGTTAGAGCTGGTTGGAAACCTTTGCTGCTGGGGAGGCTAGAGGCATCGTCCCCAAAAGCATGCCCCAGGTGCTTTCTCCCAACTGATAGAAGAATAAATGGGACTGCTGTTTGGGGGAAGGGACACAGAGTAAATGACACCCCAAAGGCCCCCTTTGGAGAAGGAAAGTGTATGTCCTCTGAGGCAGGGGAGAGGGGCTGTGAATGGATGGCCAACCTAGCTCCTTGGCAGCAAGGAACCGACTTCTGTGTTCACCCCCATGGGATTCTGTTATTAAATTGACCCAGATTTTACAGGGTTCCCTTCACTTTCAGGGAGTCTGCCTCCCTGGGTTAGGCTGTGTAGCTCTTCCCACCCTTGGGCGTAAGATGCAGACTGGCCAAAGTGCAGCGTCCTGTTGTGGCCAAGCCCAAAGCCTGCCCTGAACCCAGGCATACCTAGAAGCCCTTTCCAGAGCCTGGTCTCCCAAACAATCTCTCTTCCTCAGCCAGCATGGGAAATCCAGACTCAGGGTTCCAAAAATTCCCATTCCCAAACCAAACAAATCATGGATTTCCCCTGTAAGGGGTAGAATCAGCCTTTTAGAGTGCAAGTGTCAGGAAACGAGAGCATGTCCTCATTATAATCAGCCTTCCTCCTCCCTCCCACCTTGGGGCAGCAGTAAGGGCCCGGCCAGTGCCCTGGCCTACTCCTGTGGTACCTGAGTGGGCACTGTTTGGCTGTTGGCCAGCAGTGAGGGGCCACGTGGTGAATCTGCAGGGTTCCTTAGAGAGTGACATGGCCTATAGGAGATTCAGGGCACCTCTCTGCTGTAAGCTTTGATGTGGTCCAAAAAAGAGCTTCAGTCAAGACTGCTTGGGGTGGAGGTAGACATGGGGAGGGTGGAGAGGAGTTTAGGTTTGTGCGTTATAACCTTGGGGTCCATGTTTTGTGCCTGCCCTTCCTCTCGGGAAGGGCCATGCTTGGCTCTGCTCAAGCTACTGACTGATAGCAGTATGAATTATGGTGAGGGGCAGGGGTCAGGTCAGGAAGCCTAAAGTTGTGATCCTGCCTTGTACCCCCCTTCCTGTTTGTTAGCAGTTTCCTGGTCTCAGGAAGGTGGCTCCTGTTTGTGCCTGGGGCTAGTTAACACATGGCCCAGAAGCCTTCCCTAGAGCTGTCAGTCCAGGCAAAATCAAGAGCAACTGAGCATGTTTCTGACTTCCCAGCACAGCACGTTCCTTGGAGTTTGAGTTTAGTGAAACAGGGTGTAGCTCTTCTCCATACTCTGTGTGGTCTGGCTGTGCAGGTAGGGAGAAGTTGGTCTAACTAAAGATTGTGCAGTTCCTAGTGACAGGTGCCAAGAGGTTACGATACGGGTTTCTTGGTGTGATGTACAGTGTGAATAAGTGCTTGCAGCTCTTAGTCCTTTTTTGATCAATGAAGCACTTTTTTATTAATATTTTTCTTTGTATGTAAACGAGGAACCGTAACTCTCCGTAGCTGTATATATAACCTTTTTCTCCTAAAGAGGAGTCAGTCAGTGCTCCTATATTTTTCATTTTTTGTCAAAGCAAGAATACTTTAGAACTGTTAAATATATAAATAAAGTGAATAAAGTTTAGTGTTCTGCATGGTAGCATTTGCTAACACTTCCTGATTCTCTTCCCTGTGGCTTATCCCCTCTTTGTTCCTTTTCCTTCTTATCCAGGAGAAAGTGGGTTGAGGTGCTGCTGGGAAACTGGCCCTTTGGCAAAGGAAAACTGCAGGTTTATTTTCAACTCTGGACCTTGGCAAGGAGCCGATGCCTGAGCGCTGAAAACATTTCTGTGATGATTTTGCCCCTAACATCTCCCAAGCTAAAAAAGACAAAATAGTCAAGTATCATAACAATCAGCCCTTCTTCCTTGTCCGAAGAATTGACATCAGTAGTGATTTAAACTATCTCTGGCCTCCAGGCTTTTTTTTTTTTTTTTTTTTTTTTTTTGCTGCTGCTCTGATTCTAGGCAGCCACTCCTCAAGCCCCTTAGTTCCCTGCACTTAGGAGCATCAGCTGCATCTAGAACGACAGGTAGGTACAGAGCCTTGCAGGAAGAGTGAAAAGAGATGTGGGGGAGGACTAGAAAATGCTACTGCCTGGCCTTCTTGGATGATCAAAATTTGAGTGGGCAGAGAGAGAACTGGGGGCAGAAATTGAATTGGATGTGATTAGATTCTGCACATAACTAGAGATTTCCTTCCCCATTCTATCCACACAGAAAGGGAAACCTCTGCTTCTTGGATCTGCAGCCTCTGCTTCCAGCCAAGCAAGGCCATAGTATCTAGTCACTTCTTGACTAGGTCTTGCTGTTCACATAGGTGGACTTTCTTTCCCCTGCATCACTGTTGGGGCAGCCTTCCCATCCCAGGGGTCTGTGGGTGAGATATTCGATGCACTTCCTCCCTAGGGAAGATTGGTGTTGAGTGGCATCCTATCTCTGTAGTGAGTTGACTGGGCTCCAGAGAGTGACCCTGTTCAGAGACTTCCTGAAGGCCTTAACTCTTAAGGGTCAGGCTCTCCAGGGTCACTTTCTGGATGTACTCTCTGTCTTAAGAACAGCTGAGCTGGTTCCAGTCTGAAAGTCATGCAGGACATCTAGCATCTAATTCAGAATTAGCCTGCCTTCAGTCTACCAAGCAGATCCATCTGTGTGTTCAGACTAAGTTGTAAAAAACTTGAGTGCTTGTCATAGCCTGCATGTGTCTACACAGAGTTCCCGTAGTCCCTCCCTGGGTCTCATGTTGGGGCCCATAGATGAGCAGCTGGGGGTAGGAAGATGAAGCTCACAAAGGCCAGGATGCTGGTGAGGCTGACAGTGCATCTCTGTGGGCAGGGCTTGCGCTCTGCTAGCTAGCAGGAGTTTGGTCTGAAACAGTAGGATACTAGCAGTAACCTTGAGCTGCCAGGGTGTCGTCCTCAGCTCTGATTTCCTATCCTGGTACCCTTAACTCCTGTCCAAAAAATGGTACAGCACACCAACTCTAGGGCTGCCTTAATCCACTGGGGTTTTTTGGTGAGGATGTATAGAAAATTTTTTCTCAAGTAATTTTGCTAATGTGCTTGCTGTTAATTTCCATATTAGACAGAAAAGAATATTCTAAGAATTAAAAAGGTACTGTGGCAGACTTAAAAAGAGAGTGAATGAAACGATGCCAGAAGATCTTTTAATTTCCAGCTATTAAAAAATATCAAAATGGGAATTGAGGGCATATCTTAGGATAAGATTACAAGCTTTTGTCCTTGAAATAGCTGGTATGCTTGGCTGCTTGCACGTGAGGCTAGGAGCCCCTACACCTATTGAAGTTGTTAGCTCTAGCCCTGACCTCTATTGATGTTTTAAGAATGAGGGCTGATTTGAAGGTGCTGTTGCAGGGTTTCATTTAGGTGGTGCCTGTTAAGTGACTTGTCCTCAGGGCTGCAGCTGCACCCGATTGCAATAGCTGAGAACAGGGCTACAGGCGGTAGAACCAGTAGAGTTAAAAGATGGGCCCTGGCTGTAGAGCAGAATGGCTCGTTCTTCATTAGGAGTTTTGGGTAACATGGCAAGAGTCTCAGCTGTTAAGTGTCAAGTCACATCTTCAAGGAAGTTGTTCTACATGAAGTTACATGGTTTCTTGAGGGCAGGACTGACTTTTAAACATGAATCCCACTGTCTCAGCATATAACCAAACTGAAGCTTTGTTCCTCTCTGGCGTGTGTAGAGTTCATCCACTGCACATTCCTTACAGATAGCAATTGCCTTCCAGGGTGAATAGGCCTCTTTCTAGGCTCTGCAAGTGTTCCAAAGCATGAAAGTTATAGGAAGAGGAAGAGGAAGGAATACTCTCTGCAATGGGAATTACAAAGTTTTTTTTAATGCTGCTATTATATTTTACTTATCACATAGGGGCTTTTTGATCATATCTGAGTTCTTAGTCAACTTTTCTTAGTGCTCGTAGCAGTTGCCTTGGTATTCTCAGTGAAATTTTACACTGGCATTTAAAATTGGCCTTAACTGCTTTCCAGTTATGTTTTAAGATTTTTTTAAAAAAAGAAAACCTATGAGGCTGAGATGCTGTTTAAGAAATAGACTGTGTGTTACTGCTCACAGTTGTGCTTGCCTATTGTAACAGCATTTTTCCTGCTGTAGCCGCAGTGACCATTGAAACTAAATGAACACGTCATTTTCACCCACAGTTTTTCAGCCCCTGAATTTGGTTTGCCCCTTGATGAACACTGTGGTTCTCTAGTCAGTGCTGTGACAGTGTTGTGTGTGAGGGATGAATCAGCTCAGCCTCTTAGTCCAGAGAGGAGGCTTGGGAAGGAGGGGGCAGCAGGGAGTCTGAGGTCATCTAGTTCTAATCCATGGTTTTCAGACTGTTTTGAGGGGATGATTGTGGGGTGATAGCCCCCAGGCCCATCTGATTAGAAGAAAGGTTTGGTACTTTAAAAGTCTGAAAAACATTGCGTTAATCCAGTCTCCTTATTCATTGAGGAAACAGACTCAGGGAGGAGCACAGACTTACCGGGGGTTACCCAATGAGTTACTAGCAAAATTTGAATAAGAAACTTGCTCTCCTGATCCCCTCCCCCTCAGTGCTCTTTGGAGTACACAAAACAAAAAACCAGTTGCCTTCAAGTCTACTCCAACTCACGGCGACCCCATATGTGTCCCCTGTGTGTCAGAGTAGAACTGTGCTCCTTAGGGTTTTCAATGATAGATTTTTTAGAAGTAGATTGCCAGGCCTTTCTTCCAGGGCAGCTGTTGGTGGACTCAAACCTCCAATCTTTTGGGTAGCAGCCGAGTGAGTTAATCATTTCCAGGGACTCTAGACAGAAAACAACCTTTTATAAATAGCTATTTTATCCTGGTTCTCTTTCAGTTAACCAACCCAGAAATCTTGGAGAGGAGCTTACTAGTTGCTATCAAAATGGTTAAAATTATGAGCCCTCCCCTCCCTCCTAACCAAAATCAAAAGATTTTGATAGTGTAATCCAGTGTTTTTGTTTTCTTAACTTTTCCAGACATAAAAACAATCGATATGTTATTAGCATGTATCGTCTTAGGATCAAGTTACAACATTTATCATAAGTCTGTGGCGGGAAGGAGAGTAGCTTCGACTAATGCAAATGGGTTAGTTGTTGTGAACTGTCTCAACATCAAAATCCAATTTCAGAAAATTGGTTATACAGTATGGAGAAAAATTGCTGACTTATACAGCTGTGTTGTTGTTTGGTGCCGTCAAGTTGGTTCTGACTCGTAGCGACCCTATATACAATGGAATGAAACACTGCCTGGTCCTGTGCCATCCTCACAGTCATTGCTACGTTTGAGCCCACTGTTGGCAGCCACTGTGTCAATCCATCTCGTTGAGGGTCTTCCTTTTTTTCGCTGACCCTTTACCAAGCATGATGTCTTTCTCTAGGGACTGGTCCATCCTGATAACACATCCAAAGTATGTGAGACGAAGTCTTGCCGTCCTCACTTCTAAGGAGCTTTCTGGCTGTACTTCCAAGACAGATTTTGTTCATTCTTCTGGCAGTCCATGGTATATTCAGTTTTCTTTACCAACACCATAATTCAAAGGCATTAATTCCTCAGTCTTTCTTATTCATTGTCCAGCTTTCACATGCATGTGAAGCAATTGTCTTAGTCCTCAAAATGACATCTTTGCTTTTTAACACTTTAAACAGGTCTTTTGCAGCAGATTTGCCCAGTGCAGTTTGTTGTTTGATTTCTTGACTGCTGCTTCCATGGGCGTTGATCCAAATAAAATGAAATCCTTGACAACTTCAGTATTTTCTCCATTTATCATCATGTTGCTTATTGGTCTAGTTGTGAGGAGTTTTGTTTTCTTTATGTTGAGGTGTAATCCATAGTGAAGGCTGTAGTCTTTTATCTTCATCATTAAGTCCTCTTGGCTTTCAGCAAGCAGGGTTGTGTCATCTGCATGTTGAGGGTTGTTGATGAGTCTTCCTCCGATCCTGATGCCGCCTTCTTTTTATAATCCACCTTCTTGGATTATTTGCTCAGCATACAGATTGAATGAGTGTGGTGAAAGGATACAACCCTGACGCATACCTTTCCTGATTTTAAACCATGCAGTATCCCTTTGTTCTGTTTGAATGACTGCCTCTTAGTCCATATACAGGTTCCACATGAGCACAGTTAAGTGCTGTGGAATTCCCATTCTTCGCAATTATCCATAATTTGTTATGATCCACACAGTTGAATGTCTTTGCATAGTCAGTAAAACATAGGTAAACATCTTTCTGGTATTCTTTGCTTTCACCCAGAATCCATCTGACATCAGCAGTGATATTCCTTGTTCTCTGGCAGCTCCCAGTAGATGTCCTACTGCAACCGTTTTTGAATTATCTTCAGCAAAATTTTACTTGTGTGTGATATTAATGATTTGGTCGATAATTTCCACATTCTGTTGCATCACCTTTCTTTGGGGTAGACACAGATATGGATCTCTTCCAGTCGGTTGGCCAGGCAGCTGTCTTCCAGATTTCTTGGCATAAACAAGTGAGTGCTTTCAGCGTTGCATCCATTTGTTGAAACATCTCAGTTGGTATTCTGTCAATTCCTGGAGGCTTGTTTTTCACCAATGCCTTCAGTGCAGCTTGGACTTCTTTCTTCAGTACCATCCGTTCTTGATCATATGCTACCTCCTGAAATGGTTGAATGTCGACCACTTCTTTTTGGTATAGTGACTCTGTATTCCTTCCATCTTCTTTTGATGCTTCCTGCATTGTTCAATATTTTGCCCATAGAATCCTTCCATATTGCAACTCGAGGCTTGAATTTTTTCTTCATTTCTTTCAGCTTGAGAAATGCTGAGCATGTTCTTCCCTTTGGTTTTCTAACTCCAGGTCTTTGCACATTTTATTATAGCACCGCAGCTGCCCTTTGAAAGCTTCTGTTCAGCTGTTTTAGTTCATCATGTCTTCCTTTCGCCTTAGCTACTGTATGTTGAAGAGCAAGTTTCAGAGTCTTCTGACATCCATTTTGGTCTTTTGTTTCTTTCCTGCTTTTTAATGACTTTTTACTTTCTTCATATATGATGTCCTTGATGTCATCTCACAACTTGTCTTCAGTCATTAGTGTTCAGTGTGTCAAATCTGTTCTTGAGATGGTCTCTAAATTCAAATGGGATATAATAAGGTCGTATTTTGGCTCTCGTGGACTTGTTTTAATTTTCTTTAGCTTGAAACTTGCATATAAGCAATTGATGGTCTGTTCCGCAGTCAGTCCCTGGCCTTGTTCTGACTGATGATATTGAGCTTCTCTTCTCCATCATCTGTTTCCACAGATGTAG
Source organism: Dugong dugon (assembly GCA_030035585.1). Lineage (NCBI taxonomy): Eukaryota > Metazoa > Chordata > Mammalia > Sirenia > Dugongidae > Dugong > Dugong dugon. Next base: position 22,828,364 of record CM057476.1, on the reverse strand, counting down.
TCGATTTGATTCTTGTGTATTCCATCTGATGAAGTCCGCATGTATAATTGCTGTTTATGTTGTTGAAAAAAGGTATTTGCAATGAAGAAGTCATTGGTCTTGCAAAATTCTATCCTGCAATCTCCAGTGTTGTTTCTGTCACGAAGGCCAAATTTTCCAACTACTGGTGCTTCTGCTTTGTTTCCAACTTTCACATTCCAATCACCAGTAATTATCAGTGTATCTTGACTGCATGGTTGGTCAATTTCAGATTGAAAAACTTCATAAAAACTTTCAGTTTCTTCATCTTTGGCCTTAGTAGTTGGTGCATAAATTTGAATGATAGTGATATTAACTGGTCTTTCTTGTAGGTGTAGGGATATTATCCTATCACTGACAGCATTGTACTTCAGGATGGATCTTGAAATTTTCTTTTTGATGATGAATGTGATGCCATTCCTCTTCAGTTTGTCATTCATGGCATAGTAGACCACATGATTGTCTGATTCAGAATGGCCAACGCTAGTCCATTTCAGCCCACTAATGCCTAGGATGTCGATGTTTATGAGTTCCGTTTCATTTTTGACAACTGCCAATTTTCCTAGATTCATACTTCGTACATTCCACGTTCAGATTATTAATGGATGTTTGTAGCTCTTCTCTTTTTGAGTCATGCCACATCAGCAAATGAAGGTCCCAAAAGCTTGACTCCATCCACATCATTTAAGGTTGACTTTACTTTGAGGAGGCAGCTCTTCCCCAGTCATAGTTTGAGTGCCTTCCAACCTGAGGGGCTCATCTTCCGGTACTGTATCACACAATGCTCCACTGCTATTCATAAGGTCTTCACTGGCCAATTTTTTTAGAAGTAGTTCACCAGGTCCTTCTTCCTAATCTTTCTTAGTCTGGAAGTTCTGCTGAAACCAGTCCACCATGGATGACCCTTCTGGTATTTGAAATACTGGTGGCATAGCTTCCAGCATCATAGCAACATGTAAGCCACCACAGAACAACAAACTGACAGACAAAATTCCTGACTTATATAGATAAATGGTTGCAAATGATGATAGTCATAGCTTGCCTGCAGCCTCTGGTTATTAACAAAACTGAAGTTGGTGCTTGGAAAAAAAAGATGAACTGAATAATATCCAACACCTACTTTTCATCCTACCCTACATATTATCAGGTAAGAAACATCTAAAGGTTATAATCACTAAAATTATTCAATGATGAGAGCTGTTAGGCATTGATTGTGGCTGGGTTTGATGATCACAGTCCCAGGCTAGGGCCCTCCCATTCAGTGACCCCCTTATGTGACCCCAGAGAAGTCCTTACATGCACAGCAAGGGAGGCTTTACTACAGGGTCCCCAGGCAGTCTAAACTCATGTGTGTTATAAACACTGAGTGTACATAGTAAAGATGGTTTTTAATATTTAAAGTGACATTTGAAGCAGATGTTTGCAGAGAACCCCTGAAGCGTTGCCCCAAAAGCCAGTTAGGTGGAAAGAGCCTGACTTTGGAGGCTGTAGACCTCCAAAGGGTTGGAGTCTCAGCCCTATGCTGCCCTGCTGTGTTAATTAAGAGTGAGTTACGAATGCTCTCTGAGTCATTTCCTCATTTGTAACAGAGCACGTGCCATATAAGAATGGTTTGAAGGCTGGGTGCTTAGTAAACGCTCCTTCCCCCACCATTCCATAGGTGAGATGGGACTTCTGTCTGGCTGCTGACAGACATGTCTGAACGGTCAGCCCAGCAGTGCTTTGGCTCCACCACATATCAGAATGAGAAGACAAGCGACCCTGCCCTGGCTTCTTCCACATAAAACCCATAAACCAAACCTGCTGCCATCGAGTCGATTCCGACTCATAGTGACCCTGTAGAGCAGAGTAGAACTGCCCCATAGGGTTTCCAAGGAGTGGCTGGTGGATTCGAATGGCCGACCTTTTGGTTAGCAGCCAAGCTCTTAACCACTGCAGCACCAGGGCTCTCTTCTTCCACATACAGGGGTATAGTTTTGACCTGGAGCATTCTGCTTTGAGTTTTACACTGAATTAGAGACTTAAACTAAAGTTCATATGTATGTTTTATTATAGAATTTTAAAAATCTTTAAATGCATGCAAATATTCTGGTACATGGGTGCTTTAAAATTAAGTGGCAGTCTTGTGTAAAAGCAATGAGAAGGGGGCTGAGCAAGAGCTTTTTTGTTGTTGTTGGGGTTGAATCAGTATCTAAGAACTCCTGAGCCCTGCCATGGCAGAAATCCTGGGGAGACCAGTGTGGCCCCACTTTGCTGCAGAACTGATGAATTATTAGCTGTTCGGACTAAAGACGAAGTAGTAAGATATTGGGAGTGTCTGGCTGGTGCAAACATCTGGCTGCTAAATGAAAAGTTTGAGGTTCAAGCCCACCCAGAGGCACCTCAGAAGAAAGGCCTGGCAATCTACTTCCCCAAAATTAGCCATTGAAAACCCTATGGAGCACAGTTCTACTCTGACACATGGGATCAAGATAAGTCGGAACTGACAGCAACGGGTTTAGTAAGATGTTGCAGACTGGCTCTGCTAGGCTGAAGGGGGAGGTGCAGCCAGGTGTCCCCTACCTCTGTGCAGTGTAGGTATCTGAGGGGAGAGGCTTGGGCCCAGGCTGTCTGCTCAAGCAAGAGAGCCCCTGTGAATGTCCCAGAGCCCTAGCTGAGAAAGGGAAGTGAAGACCTTGCATTCAGTCCCGACTGATAGCAACAACAATAGATCAGCCCTTGGAACATGGCTGTCGTAGACTAACTAGACAGCCGCTTCCTCAGAGTCTCCTGGAGAGGTCTGGGAAGACAGCCTGTATGATGAGATAAAGACTAGTTGGAATCTAGGCCAATAATAGAACTGCGTTGCCTCTGTCATCCCCCTAGGGGAGGGGGGACCCCAGGTAATCAGCTGGTGACCTCTGACCCCTGGAGAGGGATCTTGGTTCTGTTTAGATTGGGAGGAAGGGGAACTGAACTCCACGCCTCTGATCTTGGAGCAGCATCCCCATCCCCACCTCCCTGGGAGCCATGCACTCCTGTGGTTGATTCAGGGAGAGGGGTGGCTGTGGGTGGGGTTGGCTGTGGGAGGTATTCGTGATAGGAAGGGCCTCAAAGCCTGCCTTCCCTCGGCTGCTGTGCCAACATCTTGCAAGCTTGAGAGGATAGGGACAAGCATAACTGTCACCAGCAGGGCTGCTTTTCTTCCTGCAAAGCTGCCTGGTCCTCCTCTTTCCCCCATGACCCACTTTCCCTCTTCTTTCCCAAATATCCAAAAGTTAGAGACCCTGGTGCCCATGTAGGTTCAGGCCAGTGAGTAGGCCAGGTCCCATGCAGCCATCTCCCAGAGGGGGCTCTGTCATGGGCTGATTGTGCGGCTCAAGACCCCAGTTCTGAGTGGCTGCAAGTAGATTCTATTTTCTCCTGGAAAGGAAACAACTCTCTTGCTGCTGATTCTGAGATGACTGAACTGGGATGCAGACTAAGCCCCTGGTTCCTGGGCTTTGAGGGCTCTACAGGAAGTGCTCTCCTGGTACCTCTTTGCCCCTCCTAGAAGTGTGGGTAGAAAAGGGGCTCGGGACTGTAAGGGGACTTTCAACAAACCCAGTATGTGAAAGCTTCAGCTTATAGAAGGCACTGTGGAGGCCTACTATAGAATTTTGTCAACAGTGTTTTATATTTAAAAATACACTGTTCACTATGAAAGGCTGAATACATTTAAGTGTATACCATTACAAGTAAATTTTCCACTTCCTAGAGGTAACTGGTGAGGGCAGTGGTGGGTCAGTGGTAGAATTCTCACCTCCCATGTGGGAGACCTGGGTTCAGTTCCCAGCAAGTGCACCTCATGCCCAGCCACTACCATCTATCAGTGAAGGCTTCTGTGTTGCTGTGATGCTGAATAGGCTTCAGTGGAGCTTCCAGACTGAGACAGACTAGGAAGAAGGGCCTGGCCATCTATTTCTGAAAATCAGCCAGTGAAAACCCTGCGGATCACAACAGCCTAATCTCATTGTGCACAGGGCTGATTCAACAGCTGCTAAAAACAGAGGTAACTGACTTACCATCTTTATCTAGTGAGTTTTTGTTTTGCTTTGTTTTTCAAATGCTAGGCAACAAAGCTTTACTCATTTTGGGACTGTGTTACAGATTAGTCAAACTATGGTGCATGATTTTCAGTCAGAAACCCCTAACGCTTTGGGGGCAATTGTTTTTTTTTTTTTTTTTTTAATTGTGCTTCAGGTTAAGGCTTACAGAACAAATAGTTTCTCATTAAACAATAGTTCACATATTGTTTTATGACATTGGTTAACAGCCCCACAACATGTCAACCCTCTAACTTCTTAACCTTTTTTTTTGGTGAAAATACATATAGCCAAAGATACACCATTTCAGAAATTTCTACGTGCACAGTTCAGTGACATTGACTATGCTCTTCCAATTGTGCTGTTATTCTCACTTAAGATGAAGGCTTACAGAACAAAATAGTTTTTCATTTAATAGTTACTACACATGTTGCCCTATGACAATGGTTAACAATCTCACAACACATCAACAATATCCTTACTCAACCTTGGGTTCCCCATCACCAGCTTCCTTGTCCCCTTCTGCCTTCTGGCCCTTGTCACTGGACTACTGTACCTCATTAGTCCCATTTGGTTTTATGGGGCTGTCCACTCCCAGGCCAAACGGTGAACCTTGGAGATGACTTCACCACGGAGCTAAAAGGGTGTCTGGGGGCCATACTCTCGGGGTTTCTCCAGTCTCCTTTAGGCCAGTAAATCTGGTCTTTTTTTTGTGTGAGTTAGAATTATGTTGTACATCCTTCTCCAGCTCTGTCTAGAACCCTCTGTTGTGATGCCGGTCAGAGCAGTCAGTGGTGGTAGCCGGGCACCATCTAGCTGTACTGGACTCAGTCCGGTGGAGGCCTTGGTAGCTGTGGTCCATTAGTCCTTTGGACTAATCTTTTCCTTATATCCTGTTCTCTTCATTCTCCCTTGCTCCCGAAGGGATGAGACCAGTGGAATATCTTAGATGGCTGCTCACAGGCTTTTAAGACCCCAGACACTACTCACCAAGATAGAATGTAGAACATTGTCTTTATAAACTGTGTTATGCCAGTTGAGCTAGATGTTCCCCAAGACCATGGTCCCCACAGTTGGGGCAATTGTTTTTAACAGAAATGACTCATTAAGTGACAAAGATGGCATTAGCCAGAAGATTTAGAATAGAAGGCCTGGGACTTTGTACCACATCCATTGTGTCTTCAACCTCTTTTTTTCTTTCAACTTCGGCTACTTCCTTGTGCTTAAAGCCATCTTTGACGCAAATTTTTGCTGTCACTGCCTCAAGCAAATGTCCTGTCTCTCCTTCCCTTTGCTGCTAAAATCCTCTGAAAAGAGGTCAACTCACTGCCCCTCCATTCCTCAGCCTGCTCCAGACTGGCCTTTTCTCCCACTGCCCGACTGACACTGTTCTTAGGCGTCCCCAAGGACCATCCATGTTCTCCAGCCCCTGCCCCAAAGCCTTCCTCCTCTTGACCACTCTGGGTGTTAAACACTTGATCCAGTCCCTCCTAAAACTCTTTGGCAGTATAACATCAACAACACAACCTTGAAAGCCTCCTGCTTGTCGTGCTTTTGCAGTTGGCATCTGGGCATCACTGCTTTACAGTCTTCCTTTCCCCACTTCCTAAGTAATAGCATCCTTTGATTCAGTTCTCTCTGCACCTGCCACTCCCCCGCAACCCATGCTTTCTTGGAGATGTACACATCAAGGTGTTTAAAATGGAGACTTTTTTAACCACAGTTACAGATGAGTTTCTTTGATTGAAGTAATGGGTGGGCTGCCAGGGCTGCTGCAAAGGCCTCCTTCCCTGGTGGTTTGGGGAAGAGGCTAAAGGATCAGCTGTTGCTACCTGTACAGTCTAGTGGCGGAACCTCACATGCACACACCCTGCCCTCCCAGCAGCTCTGCAGCATTAGCACAGATTATTTCTCATGGTCCTTCGGACTCTGCCGGTCCAGCCCTGTCAACTAAAGGGAGAGACGGGCTTTGCCTGGATCTGAGGGAAGGCCTGCAGCAACTGGCCTTGGCTCTGGTCTCTGCAGGATATCAAGTGCCGGGATATTGGTTCTTTCCTAAATGGTAAGCGCCCGGAGCAGGGGTGAATGCTGGTGTCAGTTTGCTCTCCCCTCCCACTCCCAAGTAAGAATGCAACCTCCTATTTCCATATTGTAGTTTGAATTTCTCCGACACCCCCACTGGCCTTCCCTGGGATTGAGAAAAGCTTCATTCTGTCTGTTTACGAAGCTCAGTCGGAGGACATTCTGAACCGTGCTGGGCAGGAGGTAACCAGAGCAGCCAATGCCTCTGCACCAAGCCTCCGCGTGCTGCCTCTGTCAGGGTAGGCAACAGGGCTTCTGCTTCTCCCTGCCTGGCTGTTCCTGGAGCACTCTTGCCAGCCCAAAGTCCCCTGGGTAGCCCTGCCCTCCAAAGCACTCCAGGCCCTTGGAAATGGCTGCCAATGCTGAAAAGCCCAGATTGGGCTGAGTATGAGGTCACCCAGCCAGCCCTGGTCTACCTCTACTGGGATCTGTAACCAGGGCTTCAGTCAGGGGCTCTGCCTCTGACAGCTGTGGGTGTGCCTGTGATTCACTCATGTAACAAGTGATTGGGGGCTGGGGTTCTGTACACATCCCTGTCCCCCATTCCTTGAGATGAGGTGGCATTTCTGTCTGTCTGTGGCTACCAGAAGACATTTTTGCTGTTGAGAGTGTGTGTCTGTTAGGGGTGATCAGGCAGATGAATACACTCAAAGGGTCATTATCCAAAAAGAACTGGAACCTAAAAAAACTTCTTTGAATCAATCCACTTAAAATGGAGACCAGAGTTTCATAGTAAGTAGTGAAAAAGACTTGATTGGAACTTTATCCTGCAAAATGAAACTATTATTAAAACAAGTATCTATTAACAAAATATAATTGCAACTATGGGCTAATTCTCAGTACAAAAAGAATATTGTAGATGTATTCCACCACCACCCTCATTGTGTGATTGCACAATGGGACATTATTCCATGTTTAATTTTCACAGTGCAATCACAGAATCATTTTTGCAAAAATAGTCAAGGGCTTCATCCATTTTCCTAAGGAAACCCAAAAACCCATTGCCATCGAGTCAATTCTGACTCATAGTCAGACTCACAGTGACTCTATTCTGGCAACCCTATAGGACAGAGTAGAACTGCCCCATTGTTCTTCTAAGGAGCTGCTGGTGGATTTGAACTGCCAACCTTTTGGTTAGCAGCCAAACTCTTAACCACTAGCCGCCAGGGTTTCCTTTCCCCTGAGGGCCTCTCCTAATCCTTTTACCCTTTGAAATTTAGATCACCCCCTGTGAAGCACCTAATTGGTTGGCTCCTCTATCTCCTCTGCATTTGGTCCTAGCCCTTTGAGCAGTTCAACTTTTTTTTTTTTTTTTGGTCAACTTTATGAAATTCTGCATGTTTTGCAAAGCTTAATTGAGCTTTGTCATCAATTTTTGTTATTTTTTTCGTGTTAGAAGTTACATCGTCTCACAATCAGGAAGAAACGGGAGTGACGAATGGTGTGCTAAGCAGGGAGAGGTGTAAGCGAAGAGTAGTTTCTAAGTGCCAGTGATATAGAGGGCATTTTTCATGTCTGATGACTTTAGCTTTCCTCTCCAACCGGGTGGCTACAGGGACTTGAATACTGACTACTTAGGTAGAGCTCAGGAAGAAAAGAAAGAGCTCATTGACATGTCTGCCTAGGGAGGGCTTCACGAAGAGGCCCTTGGGAGCCCACCTTGGAGGGATGGCTATGACCAGCAGATGGTACACTAGGTCAGCATGAGCCGGGGCACAAGGGCGGGGGGAGGCAGATTTGGGAACCTAGCTTGGAGCGCAAGGGTTAGCGAGTGAGGGCAGCAGGAAATGTTAAAAGTTTAGGTCAAAAAGTCTTATTCCAGGCAAAACGCTGGTCTCAATTCTATAGCTGTATGAGGTTGCTTACTGAGCCAGGCACTGTTTAAGTGCTTTTCATGAGTTAACTCATTTAATTCTCCCATCAACCTGGTGAGGAAGGTGCTGTTATATCCTCATTTGAAAATAAGTAACTGAGCCTGCAGAGTGTCAAGCCCCTTGCCCAAGGTCACACAGCTGATAAGGGCCATGGTTTGGATCTGGGCCCTCTGCCTCCAGAGGCCACATTCAACCACTGAGCTCCCCAGTCTCAAGTCAGGCCCCAGCTCCGAGATGTGTGTGTGGAGGATGCATCAGGGTGGGGGGCTGGGAGAGCGACGAGAGGCCACGTGCAGGGCAAAAAGGGCCTAAACCAGGGTAGAGATGGGTTCAAGAGCAATTCCAAAGGAATGCTTAATTTTAAAGTACTGTACATTGAATTTACACAAGACTATTTCTTCCCCAAAGGCAGGGAATAAAAAAAAAAAAAAAAAAAGCCCATTGCTGTTGAGTCGATTCTGACTCATAGCAATCCTATAGGACAGGATAGAACTGCCCCATAGGGTTTCCAAGGAGCAGCTGGTGGATTCAAACTGCTGACCTTTTGGTTAGCAGCCGAGCTCTGAACCACTGTGCAACCAAGGCTCCATCCCCAAATGCAGAACTGTAATAAATTATCCATGGAGCAGTCAACATTGCAAGAAGGAATCTGCTACTCATTAAAATTTACTTTGTTTCTGAGACGTTTCTTCACTAAGCTTTTATGCCTAATGCAGGGACAAATCTACATTTAAGACACCAACTTGTCAGGGGTTGAGATAGCTATCAGACTTAGGAAGCTACGTGGCAGAGTCTGCCCAGCCTAGTGCCTGTGTGTGCATAGCTCTGTGTTGCCCACCGGACTGAAGCCCTGACCCAGGGGCTGTAAGACCTTAATTACGTATCTAGGGTGTGGCTGTGGCCTTCACCACTCTCCTATGCTTTAATTTCTCATCTGTGGGGCTGTTTGTCTAACCTATCCATGAAGCTGGTGAGGATCCAATGAGGATCACGTTTTGTAGTCTAGCTGCTCTATGATGGGAAGGGTGGCATTCTACCAAAGCTTGCATGTCAACGTTCCTACTGACTGATTCTCCATGCCTTCTTTACTTGCTTTCCAGTGAAGTTTGTTTGACTGGCAGCCGGCCCAACTCCAAGGCCAACAGGGCCCCTCCTCCTACCTGTACCTACCAAACCAGAGAGAAGAAGGAAGTACATCAGATCTTTCTTGGGGGTGGAAAGATTCCCAACCATCTTCAGCCAGAAGGTCCCCAACCTGAAATTTCAGGCTCAGCCACCAGGGTTGGGGTTATACCAATGACAGATTTTCAGGCAAGGGTGGGGAGCTCTGCCCTCAGCTGCTGGAAGGCTCCAAGAGGCAGTGGGCTTCAATGGAGCAGCCTCGCTTCCAGCACCTCCATGTGGACCAGCATCTAAATGTGCAGTAGGTTCACCAGCCTGGGAAGGGAGAGGCACCAGGAGGGTGACTGCCAGCCAATCTGGTGTTTCCTCTATCCCCCAAAGGCAGAGGGAATAGAGAAGAGGGATCAGGCAGCAGGTCCAGGATGGAGGGGTCTAGCCCCATGCCTGCCAAACCTCTCTAACCATGGTCTTGGGTGGGCAGAACACAGACCCTTCTCCTTAGGTCCACCTCTCTCAGAGGGGAAGTATGCCCCTCCAATCTCAGAGTAGGAGGCAACTTCAAAGGGGCCCTCTAGCAACCTTTCCTTGGTGGTATCCTCAGCCCCACCACCTAACCTTCAGGTCCCTCTGCCAGCCTGTCCCCTATCTCAGAGCTGCTACTGCTCCCCCTCCCTTCCCTTCCACCCCGAACTCCCATTGCCTCAGCAAGCTGTCCAGAAGAACAGCCTCACACTATGGCCTGGAACACACCAGCCAGGAACAGCACAAATGCCCATCAACAGGAGAGGGGATAAATAATTTGTAAAACATTCACCCACAATGAAAATGAGCAAGCTAATTACATACAATCACATAGATGAATCTCACAAAATACTGGGTGAAAAAAAGAATAAAATTAGGTGCTGTATGATTCCATTCTTAGTAAGTTCAAAATAGGGCAAAACAAAACTTACTTAGGGATACAAGGACATGTCAACTACAAAAGCCAGGGCCCTGGTATTTCTAAGGGGCTGAAAGAGAGCAAGGTGGGGAGACATGAGGGCTTCCAGTTGTAGGCCATGCTCTAGGTCTTGACCTGGGTAGTGGCTTCATGGATGCTCACCATATAATTCATCAACCTCTACCGATATGTTTTATGTACTTTTCTATATGTGGGTTATTTTACAAAAAAGGAAAAGAAACTAGCAAGGGAACCGGCTACTTAGTGTGCACACCTCTCACAAGGCTGGCCTCTGGAGAACATGGGGTCTGAGGAGAGAGGGGTTGGCTGAACTGCTCAGGTGGCCCTGGGTCAATAAGCCAGGGATTCACACCTTTGTTTCTTCCCCTGGGATGCCCTGCCCCCAGCACTGTCACATCCTTGCCCCCACCCCACTGTTCTCAGAGGAGTTAGGCCATGCCTCATGTGAAGTAAGAACCCCTATGTGTTTGACCTGGAGCATCATTTCCTGGGTGCCGTCAGGCCTGCCTTGAGTGGATCATATCTGACCTACTCTGTTTCTTATGATCTGCCATGACCCACTCCAGCACCTAGGATTAAAGTCTGGTGGGATATTCTTCATCTTGGTCATTCATGTAATGTGGTCATCTGTTCACAACTTACTTACAGTTAGGGGGGACACTGTGGGGACCCCATGCCCGGGAACATTTGCCTGTGTATGAGGATACTAGCCAGTAAACAGAATGAGTTCCTGCTCCAGGTCAGGTGCCCCACTAGGCATGGGAAGCCAGAGCGTTGTCCTTGTGGAGAGGACTGTTGAGAGAAGACCAGTGTGATGAATGGTGCAGAGCTGTTTGGTGGTCTGTGGGAACCTGTGCAGACTCTGGAGGAAGTCAGGGGAGGGATCCCTAAGGAAGTAATGTTTAAGGCCTGAAGGATGAAGAGGGCAAGAGAGAGAAGATGCTAACTCACTGAGCATGTGCTGTGTCCTAAGCTACATGTATCATCTCATACAGTCCTTACAACAACCCTTTGATAGGTACTATTATCCCCATAAAGGAGTCCTGGTGGTATAGTGGTTAAAGTGCTCGGCTGCTAACCTAAAGCTCAGCAGTTTGAACCCACTAGCCACTCTGTAGGAGAAACATGTGGCAGTCTGTTTCTGTGAAGATTTACAGCCTTGGAAACCCTATGGGGCAGTTCCACTCAGAGGAGGGTCACTGTAAGTCAGAATCAACTCAATGGCAGTGGGTTTGGTTTTTTGGTTTTGGTTATTATCCCTATATTACAGATGAGCAAACTGAGGCTCAGAAAGGCAAATAGTCCTGCCTAAGGTAACCCAGCTAAGATGTGGCCGAATGAGAACTTAACCTCCAGTCTGCATGATTCAAAAGCCAGTAAGTGAAGAGGCTGTTGTCATGGTCCAGGCAGAAACAATGGTGGTGTCAGGGAATATGATGAGTAGATGTGCTTGAGAGATACTGAAAGTAGAACTGATAAGACTTTGTGAGGGGTTGGGATAAAGAGGGAGTAGGAATTCCTCAAAGATGGCTCCCTGTTTCTGCCTTATCAACTGGTGGACAGTGGGGCCATTTACCAAGATGGAAGAGAAGGAGGAGCAGGAAAAACCATGCATCCAAATTTGATACATTCTACTTCAGTTTTGTAAAAAATCAGTTGAGCCCATCAATGAATGAATGAACAAATATGGTACATACATACAATGGGATACTTAGCAGCCATAAAGAATAATAAGTTCTTGAAACACAACGTGAATGAATCTGGAGGACATTATGCTGAGTGAAGTAAGTCAGTCACAAACGGACAAATACTGTGTGATCTCACTTTTATAAAAAGACAAGAATAGGTATACATACAGAAACCAATGTTCATTGGTGGTTACCAGGGATGGGTGGAGAGGAAGAGGGGGAATCACTCTCTAGATAGTAGATACTTGTTATTTTGGTGATGGGAAAGGTAACACTGAATATGGATGAAATGCACACAGTATGACCAAGATAAATGATGTCACTAAAAAGTACACAAGAAAAAAAGGACGTTATTTGGTAAATGCTATGACATACAAAATTTTGCAACAACCAAAAAATATATATGTGGTTACATATGTATGCATATATATGTATACGTATGTGTCTTATCTAGTGCTGCTATAACAGAAGTATCACAAGTGGGTGGCTTTAAAAAACAGAAATTTATTTTCTCACAGTCCAATTCAGGGTGCCAGCTCTAGGGGAAGGCTTTCTCTCTTTGTTGGCTCTGGAGGAAGGTCCTTGTCCCTTCTGAGCTTCTGCTCCTAGCTGATCTTCATGTGGCTTGACTTCTCTCTTCCCCATCTCTGCTGCTTTTGCTTGCTAGTTTAATATCTTTTATATCTCAAAAGAGATTAACTCAAGACACACCCTACACTAATCCTATCTCATTAACATAACAAAGACAACTCATTCTCAAATGGGATTATAACCACAGGCATAGAGGTTAGGATTTACAACACACATTTTTGCAGGACACAATTCAATCCATAACATTCCACCCACTGGCACCCCAAAATTCATGTCCTTGCCACATGCAAAACACATTCACCCCCTCACATCATCCCAAAATCTTAAATCAACTCCAAGTCTAAATTCCATCCTGGGGCAAAATTCCTCTTCATCTGTGAACCTGTGAAATCCAGAATACGAGTTATATGCTTCCAAAGTACAATGGTGGAACAGGCACAAGGTAGACATTTCCATTACAAATGGGAGAAATTGGAGGGAAAGAAGGGTAAGAGACACTCAGCAAGTCCAAAACCCAGCAGAACAATTTACATTAGCTCTCAAGGCTTGAAAATAATCCTCTGTTCTCTGAAACCATCTAAGCAATGGCCCACCCTCCAGACGGCGTGTTGGCCACACTCTCTGGATTCTGGGTGGAGGCCCCTCAGTCCTGGGCTTCAGCTCCGCCTTCCAGGCCCTCTATGATGTCAATGCTGCTCCCTCAGTTTTAGGTGGCCCCATTCTCCTAGTCCATCTGAGTGGCAACCCCACCCCCTTGGCCCCAGCAGGCTTGTTCTTCTGCTCCTTGGGCATGGCAGTCCTACCTCCTCAGCTTTGGGTGGTGGCTCCATCCTCCTAGCACACTTTCACAGCAGCCCTACACTCCAGAACCAAGGTGGTGAAGATCTGACTCTTTGAAACCTAGGAGGCTGTGGCCCCATCCTTTGAGATCCAGGAGATCATAGCCCCACCCTTTGAAACCAAGAATGTCCTGCTTCTCATGCCCTTTCCAACAGTTCTGCTGATCTCCAAGTTGCTCCAGGGATGATCCTTTTCTTTTCCTGGAGGACAACAGATGTTGCTCCTTTGGCCTGTTTCCTGCCTATAGAATTCCAAGAGGCAGTGTTCTTTCCTTTCATTCTTTCTCTGTCTCCTTTAGTATAAACTGATGGGTTTTCTGCTGTGGTAGTTAGTTAGATCCATCAGTTGCAGGCTTAATCTCTTTAACAAACGATTGTGAAGCCACATGCTTGGTGAACATTCTAGGACATGTGTCCTTTGTTTGTACAACTGAATTTTCCAAATCTTTATGCTTTGTTTTCATATTGCACAGTTCATTTTTAAATCCATCTCTTTCCTCTCAGATTTCACTACAAGCGGCAAGGAAAAACCATGCAGCCCCTTTAAGATCTTGCTTAGAAATCTGAGCTAACTATCCAAGTTCATCACTTATGTGTTCTACCTTCTACCAAACATTTGAACATAATTCAAACAAGTTCTTCACCACTGCATAAAAAGCATCGCCCTTCCTTCACTGTCTATCACATATTCATCACTTCCTTTTAAAGCCTCACCAGAAGCACACTGTCATGGATTGAATTGTATCCCCCAAAAAATGTGGGTAGCAGCTTGGCTGGGTCATGATTCCCAGTATTGTATGATTGTGTTATCTGATGTGATTTCCTTATGTGTTGTAAACTCTACCACTATGATAAGATTGTACGTGATCTCCTCATGTGTTGCAAATTCTATCCTGTGATGAGGTTATACCGATGAGGTTGACAAGATTAGTGTCTTAATGCAATCTCTTTTGAGATATAAAAGAGAGAAGCGAGCAGAGATACATGGGAACCTCATACCACCAAGAAAGCAGTACTGGGAGCAGAGCGCGTCCTTTGGACCTGAGGTTCCTGCGCAGAGAAGCTCTCAGACCAAAGGAAGACTGATGACATGGACTTTCCTCCAGAGCTGATGGAGAAAGCGTTCCCCTGGAGCTGATGCCCTGAATTTGGACTTATAGCCTACTGGACTGTGAGAGAATAAATTTCTCTTTGTAAAGCCATCCACTTGTGGTATTTCTGTTGGAGCAGCACTAGATGACTAAGACACACATTTAACATCCACACTTCTATCAACTTTCTGTTGCTGGCACCATATGTATTCTCTAAGTCAAAAGAGACTTTCTCTATGCCTCTCCTCACTTTCTTCTGAGCCCTTGCCAGAACAGCCTTTGATGTCCATAATTCTACCAACAGTCTCTTGAAGGCAATCTAGGCTTTTACTATTAGGCACCTTAAAACTCTTCTAGCCTCTACCCATTACTCAATTTCAAAACCACTTCCACCTTGTAGGTATTTGTGAGAGCAGCACCCCACTCTGAGTACCAAATTCTTAGTTATCTACTGCTGCTATAACAGAAATACCACAAGTGGGTGGCTTTAACATAAATTTATTTTCTCAAAGTTTAGAAAGCTAGAAGTCTGAATTCAGGGTGCTGGCTCTAGGGAAAGGCTTTCTCTCTTTGCTCTGGAGGAAGGTCCTTGTCTCTTCTGAGCTTCTTCTCCTGGGTAATCATGTGGCTTGGCATCTCTCTTCCCCTATCTCTGCTTCTTTCACTTGTTTAATCTCTTTTTTATGTCTCAAAGGAGATTGACTCAAGACACATCCTACATTAATCCTGTCTCATTAACATAACAAAGACAACCCATTGTTAAATGGGATTATAATCGTAGGCATAGAAGTTAGGATTTACAACACATATTTTTGGGGGACACAATTCAATCCAAACAGTATTTATATATGTGTATATATGTATGCATATGTGGATGTTTCCATATGTATATACATGTATGTGTGTGCAAGCATATATATTTATATATATAATAAAGCACATTGGGGCACCGCTATGGATACTTCTTAGACATAACCAAACACCTCACAGGATTGACTTTCTGGGTTTGAAGGCTTAGGACCATAGTCTGATGGGACAACTTGGTCAATGGCATAATAGTTCATAAAGTTTTTGTTCCATATCCTCGTTTGGTGAGTAGTGTCTGGGGTCTTAAAAGCTTGTGAGTGGCCATCTAAGATACAACTATTTGTCTCTACTCATCCAGAAAAAAGAGAAAGAAGGAAACCAAAGACTCAGAGAAGAAACTAATCTACAGGTCTAATAGTCTACATGGACCATGGCCTCATTTTCTGCGAGCAGAAGAACTAGATGGTGCCCGGCTACCAACCATCTGAACAAGGCCATAGTAGATCAGAGAAATGGCAGCAGCAGCAGAGGCAGGAGATGGCACAGTGGGCTTCCCAGCCCACGGAGCAAGAAAGCTGAGTACCTACGGGCAGAAGGCTTGCTGGCAGAGTAGAGTGCCTCCGGCACTTGGTGGAGCTAGGTTTGCCGACCCACTGAGCTAGAGCTGAGTACCTTCAGGCCAGGGTTTACTGGAAGAGAGTGAGATGCCTCAGGGCATTTATCAGCAGAGCTAAAAGAACTTTGTAATACTTGCCTGAGCAGGGCAGAGGCTGAGGGGCCAGAGAGATGCATGCCTGTAGGCACGACTGAGAAGAGGTTGTCCTGATCGAAGAACTGTATCCTGAGTGTCCCTGAACCTGAATTGTAACCCATTACTTCCCTAATAAACTCCATAATAATGAGTATTGTGAGTTCTGTGTGGCCACTGCAATGAATTATCAAACTCAGCAGAGAAGTAGAGTGTGCCATGGGAGGGACAGTTGGTGTCAGAATTGGTAAACATGTAAAACAGAATTCAAATTCTTAAAAAGTCCAGACTTACTGGACCGGTTGAGACTACAGGACTCTTGTTCTTGATTCTCTTTCCTCTTTGTGAAGTTAGAGGAAGTCAGACACCTCTGCCACACCATTTTTACACTCATAAAGAGTATCACCCATGAGTACTATGCTCCTTTAAAAAATCATGTATATGAGACCAAAGGGTAAACAATTACTCTAAAGCAAAGATAAGAAGGTAAGGGGGCAGGGAAACTAGATTATTGCAAACGAAACAACCAGAATGGAAATGAGAATGTTCACGCATTGTGAAAAATGTAACCACTGTCACTGAACAATTTGTGTAGAAATTGTTAAATGGGAACCTAATTTGCTGTGTAAACTTTCACTGAAAACACAAGGAAATGTTATTTTAAGAAAATTAGTTGATTAAATGAAACCAAGAGAGGGATAATTCCATGCCTAGAAACTCCCCTCTGTTCTCCACCTACTTCAATCTCAGTATTCTCTCTCTGATTCATCACCCATTTCTTCCAGCAGCCTTCTGATCCTTGGACCCTCCGATACCAAAACCCCAAGCATTGGTCTAGATGAGCAGGCTTCCCTTTCAGGCAGGGTTTCTCCTCCGGGCTAGGAAAATGCCATCTGGCTTCCCCCTGGAGTGCTGGCAAGAGAGTCCCTGATAATAACAATAGTGCCCATGAAGGGTATGGCGGTGACGATGTTATGTATCCCTGTTGTGGAAGGATGAATAATTACCCCTTCAAAGATGTTCATGTACTAATCCCCAGAACCTGTGAATATGTTACCATACATGGTAAAAGGGACTCTGTAAATGTGATTAAGTTAGGGATCTTGAGATGGGGAGATGATCCGGGATTATCCAGGTGGGCCCAATGTCATCACAAGGGTCCTTATAAGAAGGAAGCAGGAGGGTCAGACAGCAGTAGAAGATGTGACAACACAAGCAAGAAGCTGGGGTGATGTGAGGAAGGGGCCACAAGCCAATGAATGCAGGTGGCCTCTAGAAGCTGAAAAAGCTAAGGAAATTGATTATTCCCTGAAGCCTCCAGAAGGAACACAGCCCTACTGACACCTTGATTATTGACTTCTGACCACTAGAACTATAAGAGAATAAATCTGTGTGGTTTTAAGCCACTGAATTTGTGATAATTTGTTACAGCAGCAGTAGGAAACTAATACACCTGTTATGGTCAGCACTTTGGTGATGGTGGCTATTCTTTGGCCCTCATTTGAAATCTGAAAGCAAAGCATCTTGGGAAAGTGGGACAGTGGGATCCTCTGGTTTGGCAGCTAAAATAAAATGTGTGGTGGATGGATGTCACAGGCTGGATTCCCCAGGAAGCAGATGAGACAGAGAGTATTGTGCTCCTGGGATCACCACCTGTGGTAGGGAAGGCATCAGCACTGCCAGAGGGAGACAAGTCGAGCTGCTGTGCAGTCTCAACTGAAGCCTTAACTGGCCTTGAGGGGGTTCTGAAGGTGGAATGGCCCTCAAGCTGTCCCGAGTTTAGGTGGCAGAGCCTGGCCTTTATACACATGCTTCTGTCAGTCACCAATATGGGCCACTACGGGAAGGCAGGTGTCGCCTCAGGTGAGGTGGCACTCATCACCAGGGGGCTGTCTGCCAGCAGCACTTCCAGCAGCTGACTGATAAGTCCTTTCTGCCTCAAGGCAGAGTCTGGAGGCTGTATCACAGTATCCACCAGAGCAAGACACCAAGGCAACTGATAATCACCATGATCCAACCCGAACACCCTTATAAAGATATGTAACCTCATTTGCTGCCCATGGCCTTCAGGCTATCTGAGGTGGTTCAGATACAACACTGATATAGTTCAGGCGGTCCGATTTCCTGTCAGGAGGAATGCTGGCAGCAGCGGGTGTTACGGAATTGCAGTTAGCATGTGACAGTCGGTGAATACTTAAAAGCTTCCTAACTGATATGTTGTATCCCCTTTGTCAGTAGTTCTGCTGCTGGCAGTTTTGTTGCCCATTTTGTCTTCTAACCATTGCCCCTCCTCAGTGTTGTTCAGTTGCCCTTTTGCATCTTGGAGCTTCAGGAAACCAAGGGGCAGCACTTTGGCCCCCTGTGTGATTGAAGAGCAATGCAAGGCCAGTAGAGTTGAAGGAGGCCTTGCTGAGAGACTAATACCCCAGTAATTGAGCGCAAGAGAACTTGAGAGACCCCAATACTACCACACTTTCGTCATCTTCCCTCTTCAGGGACACTGGCCTGGGTGGTCCATCCACAGTCCCTGCCAGGGGCAGTGCCATGCCAGCATCTGTGGTGGAGCAAATCATTTATTTGTGCTGCCAGTTCCTAAACCGCCGTCTCAGTGCCACAGGTGACAGGAAAAGTGATACCAGCGTGCTAGATCAATAAAAAGAGCCCAAGCCACTCTTATCAGTGAGTTTCTCCTGCTACTTTCCATCATAACAACATGGGACTCACATGATTTTCTTGTGAAGAGCTTCTGCCACTCCCCATTTTGCCAACAGACACCAAATGGAACCTTTGCCTGTGCCCATCTCAGTGAGTGGTGGGCAGAGATCAGGACTTGGGCTTTCCTCAGTGGTCACACAATCCCAGTTAATTTTCCCGTGAACTCTGGTGTCCTCTGTGTTCCCTAGATCGTCCTCTGAGGTAAGGAGGGTGAGTATCCTCTTGTTTTGTCAACAACCCCATGCATCAACATCAGAACCTCCATTCAGTCATCACCAGGTCTTTAGATCTCAAAAAAACAAAACAAAAAACCCCCACCAAACCTGCTGCCGTCAAGTCCATTCCAACTCATAGCGACCCTACAGGACAGAGTAGAACTGTCCCATAGGGTTTCCAATGGGCGACTGGTGGATTCGAACTGCTAACCTTTTGGTTAGCAGCCATAGTTCTTTTTTTTTTAATATTTTATTGTACTTCAGGTGAAGGCTTACAGAACAAATAGTTTCTCATGAAACAGTAGTACACATGTTGTTTTATGACATTGGTTAACAACCCCACAACATATTAACCCTCTAACTTCTCAACCTTTTTTTTTGGTGAAAATACACATAGCCAAAGATACACCGTTTCAAAAATTTCTACATACACAGTTCAATGACATTGACAATGCTCTTCCAATTGTGCTGTTATTCTCACTTAAGATGAAGGCTTACAAAACAGTTTCTCATTTAACAGTTACTACAAATGTTGCCCTATGACAATGGTTAACAATCTCACAACACATCAACAATATCCTTACTCAACCTTGGGTTCCCTATCACCAGCTTCCTTGTCCCCCTCTGCCTTGAAGCCCTTGTCACTGGACTCCTGTACCTCGTTAGTCTCATTTGGTTTTACAGGACTGTCCACTCCCAGGCTAAACAGTGAACCTCGGAGGTAACTTCACCACTGAGCTAAAAGGGTGTCTGGGGGCCATACTCTCGGGGTTTCTCCAGTCTCCTTTAGGCCAGTAAATCTGGTCTTTTTTTTGTGAGTTAATTCTTTTTTTTTTTTAAATTCTGCTTTAAGTGAAAGTTTACAGCTCATGTTAGTTTCTCATACAAAAATTTATACATACATTGTTATGTGACCCTAATTGCTCTCCCTGTACTGTGACAGCACACTCCTCCTTTCCACCCCATATTTCCCGTGTCAATTCAGCCAGCTCCTATCCCTTTCTGCGTTCTCATCTTGCCTCTGGATAGGAGCTGCTCATTTAGTCTTGTGTATCTAATTGAACGAAGAAGCACACTCTTCACGAGTTATCATTTTATGTCTTATAGTCAGTCTAATCTTTGTCTGAAGAGCTGGCTTTGGGAATGGTTTTAGTTCTGGGTTGGGAATGGTTTTAGTTCTGGGTTAACAGAGAGTCTGGGGCCATGTCTTCTGGGGTTCCTCTAGTATCAGTCAGACCATTAAGTCTGGTCTTTTTACTAGAATTTGAGATCTGCACCCCATTTTTCTCCTGCTCCGTCAGGGACTCTCTGTTGTGTTTCCTGTCAGGGCAGTGATTGGTGGTAGCTGGGCACCACTAGTTCTTCTGGTCTCAGGCTGATGCAGTCTCTGGTTCATGTGGCACTTTCTCTTGGGCTAATACTTTCCTTATGTCTTTGGTGTTATTCATTCTCCTTTACTCCAGGTAGTTGGGACCAACTGATGCATGTTAGATGGCCGCTTGCAAGCTTTTAAGACCCCAGACGCCACTCACCAAAGTAGGATGCAGAACATTTTCTTAATAAGCTTTGTTATGCAATTGACCTACATGTCCCCTGAAAGCATGGTCCCCAGGCCCCTGCCCCTCCTACTCTCTCCCTCGAAGTGTTTGGTTGTGTTCAGGAAACTTCTTAGCTTTTGGTTTAGTCCAGTTGTGCTGACTTCCTCTGTATTGTGTGCTGTCCTTCCCTTTACCTAAAATAATTCTTGTCTACTATCTAGCTAGTAAATTCCCCTCTCTGTCCCTCCCTACCCTTGTAACCATCAAAAAATGTTTTCTTCTTTGTTTAAACTTTTTCTTGAGTTTTTATAATAGTGATCTCATACAACATTTGTCCTTTTGCAACTGATTTCACTCACCATAATGCCTTCCAGATTCATCCATGTAATGTTTCACGGATTCATCGTTGTTCTTGATCATTGTGTAGTATTCCATTGTATGAATATACCATAATTTGTTTATCCATTCGTCCACTGATGGGCACCTAGGTTGTTTCCGTGTTTCTGCTATCATGAACAGTGCTGCAATGCACATGGGTGTGCATATATCTATTCTGTGACGGCTCTTATTTCTCTAGGATGTATTTTAAGGAGTGGGATTGCTGGATCATATGGTACTTCTATTTCTAGCTTTTTAGGGAAGTGCCAAATAGAATTGCAAAGTGGTTGTACCATCAAATTGTTTTTTCCTGTGTGTAAACCTTTTATTGTTACTTTGTAATAGCAGTCTTATGCAATATTTGTCCTTTTGTGATTCACTTATTTCACTCAGCATAATGTCCTCCAAATTCATCCATGTTGTGAGGTGTTCATTGTTGTGTAGTATTCCATTGTGTGTATGTGCCACAGTTTTTGTTAATCCATTCATCTGCTGGTGGGCACTTAGGTTGCTTCTACCTTTTTGCTATTGTGATTAATGCTGCAATGCACATGGGTGGGCATATGTCTCTTTGTCACAGCTCTTATTTTTTTAGGGTCTATACCTAAGACTGGGATTGCTGGATCATATGGTATTTCTATTTCTAGATTTTTGAGAAAGCGCCATACTGTTTTCCATAGTGTTTTTGCCATTTTACATTCTCACCAGCAGTTTATAAGAGTTCCAATCTCCCCACAACCTCACCAACATTTGCCATTTTCTGTTTTTTGAATTAGTGCCAGTAATATCAGGGTGAGACAGTATCTTATTGCAGTTTTGATTTGCATCTCTCTAATTGCTAATGTCGTGAGCATTTCTGCATATGTTTGTTAGCTGCCTGAATGTCTTCTTTGGTGAAGTGTCTGTTCATATCCTTTGCCCATTTTTCAACTGAATTATTTGTTTATTTTTGGTTGAGGTGTTGAAGTTTTCTATAAATTTTAGAGATTAGACTCCTGTCGGATACGTTGTAGCCAAAAAATTTTCCCCAATCTGTAGGTTCTCTTTTTACCCCTCTGAAGAAGTCTTTTGTTGAGCTAAGTGTTTAATTTTTAGGAGGTCCCATTTATCTAGTTCTTCTTCTTCTGTGTGTGCATTTTTCGTTATGTTTGGTATTCTATTTATGCCATATGTTAGGGTCCCTAGTGTTGTCCCTATTTTTTCCTCCATGATCTTTATAGTTTTAGGTTTTATATTTAGGTCTTTGATCCATTTTGAGTTAGTTTTTGTGTATGGTGTAAGGTATGGATTCTGTTTCATTTTTCTACAGATGGATAGCCAATTCTGCCAGCATTATTTGTTGAAGAGACTGTCTCTTCCCCATTCAACAAACTTGGGTCCTTTGTCAAAGATCAGCTGTCCATAGGTGGATGGATTTACGTCTGAGTTCTCAATTCTGTTCCATTGGTCTACGTTGTTGTACCAGTATGCAGCCGTTCTGACTACCGTGGCTGTATAGCAGGTTCTAAGATCAGGTAGTGTGAGGCCTCCTACTTTGTTCTTCTTTGTTAATAAAGCTTTACTTATCCAGGGCCTCTTTCCCTTCCATATAAAGTTAGTGATCAGTTTTTCCATCTCGTTGAAGAATGCTATGGGGTTTGGATTGGGATTTCATTATATCACTTTGGGTAGTAGTGACATTTTCACAATGTTAAGTCTTCCTATCCAAGAGCGTGGTATGTTTTTCCATTTATGTAGGTCTCCTCTGGTTTCTTGCAGTAATGTTTTATAGTTTTCTCTGTATATGTCTTTTATGTCCCTGGTTAGATTTATTCCTAAGTATTTTATCTTTTGGGGGGCTACTGTAAATGGTATTGTTTTCCTGATTTCCTTTTCAAAGTTCTCTTTGTTGAGGTAGAGGAATCCAACTGATTTTGTACGTTGATCTTGTATCCTGCCACTTTGCTGAATCTTTCTATTAGTTCCAATTGGTTTGTCTTTTTAATTAAAAACAAAATGTATGTTCATTGTAAATAAAACAAGAAAACTATCCCCCACCAAAACAAACAAAACTCACCAGCAATACAGAAATGTATATCCATTAACAAGTGAAAGATCTCTCTGACAAATCCCACTTCTCAGCTTGCACTTCAGTGTTATCATTTCAGCCCTTTTTCTGCCACCAACAAAACACCTTTAGTTTTGTGAAAATAGGATCATGCTATATATAATTTTTATAACTTTCTTTATTCAATCAGCAATAATTGTGGGTTTCCTTCTGGGTAGATATATGAAGACATGCCCCACTGGTTTTAATGGCTGTCCAGTACTCCACAGCCTAGATATGCCTGTATTAGTTATCTATTGCTGCATAACAAATTACCACCAACTTAGCAGCTTATAGCAACACATTTATTATCTAGATGTTGGCCAGGGGTACTATCTGAGTCTTGGGGTCCTCTTCCAAACTCATTCAGGTTGTTGGCAGAGTTCAATTCCTTGCAGCTGTAGGAATGTGATCCCCATTTCCTTGCTGGCTGTCAGCTGGGGGCCACTCTCAGCTCCTAGATGTTGCCTACCTTCCTTGTCATGTGGCCCCCTCCATCTTCAAAGCCAGCAACAGATAATCTCCTTGTGTCAGATCCCCCTCATGCTTCAAGTCTCTCTTCAGGAAGAGTCCAGTCCTTTATAAGGGCTCACCTGATTGGGTCAGGTCCACCCAGGATAATCTCCTGTGCCATCTAACATAGCCTAATCATGGGAATGGAATCTATCATATTCAAAAATTCCACCTACCCTCAAGGGTAGGGTCATTGGGGGTCATCTTAGAATTCTGCCTACCACAATACCATACAACCATTTTCCAGTATAGCTCCTACTTTCTGCTTTCTGCAAATAGCTACAATGAATGTTCTTTTGCATATATTTTTGCAGGCTTGTGTATATATTTTTGTTGGAAGTTACGAAAATGGACATTTCTGGGTTGAATGGTATTCACATTCAATTTTTAAAAACTGTTCACAGACTTGTAGAAAAGAAGTAAAAGTCCCTGGGGGCTTAATGTGCAGCAGTCTTTTCTTTTTTTAAATAAACTTTTAATTTGGAATAATTTTCTACAGTATCCTTTTTGTGTGGTTTCGCATATGATTAAAAAAAAAACTTTTTATTTTAGAACAGTTTTAGATTTATAGAAAATTTAAGCAGATAGTACAGAGACTGCCCACATACCCCACACCCAGTTTCCCCTATTTTAACATCTAACATTAATATGGTATATTTGTAACCATTACTGAACAAACATTAATATGTTATTATATTATGCTAATAATACAATAATAAAAATAATAATACATTATTATTATGTTAATATTAAGTCCATAGTTTATTCAGATTTTCTTAGTTTTTACTGAATGCCTTTTTTCTGTTCCAGGATCTCATCCAGGATAGCAAACTACATATATAGTTGTTAGCCTCCATAGGCTTCTCTTGGCTGTGTCAGTTTCTCAGACTTCCCTTGTTTTTGATGACCTTGACAGTTTTGAGGAGTACTGGTCAGGTATTTTGTATAATGTCCCTCAATTAAGATTTGTCTGATGTTTTTCTCATGATTAGACTGGGGTTAGGGGTTCTTGGGAGGAAGACCACAAAAGTAAAGTGCGTTTCTCATCACATCGCGTCAAGGGTATATACTATCAACATGACTTATCCCTATTGCTATTAATCTTGATCATCTGGCTGAGATAGTATCTGTCAGGTTTCTCTACTGTAAAGTTGCTCTGTTTTCCCCCTTTCCAAACTATACTCTTTGGAAGCAAGTTACTATGCACAGCCCACACTTAAGAAGTTGGGAGTTATATTCTGCCTCATCGAGGACAGAGTATCTACATAGATTATTTGAATTTCTTCTGTACAAGAGACTTGTCTATCCTCCCCCATTTATTTATTTAATCATTTATTAATATCACCATGGACCCATGGATATTTATTTTATACTTTGGGTGATAATGTTTAGAGATGACATAATGTTTATTTGCATGCTTGGGGTTGTTAGGCTTTTATACTGATGAATGATAATATGTCTACATGTAACCATCTCTTAATATTCTCTTGGTATAGTATAAACTTCTCCAGTTCTGATAGAAAATTTTGTTCCCTTCTTAATTTTTTTGCACAAATTGTTCCAGCCTTGGCCATTGGGAGCTCTTTCAGTTGGCTCCTACGTCCCTTCGACACACTCCATCATTGTATGGGTGGGTTTTTTCTTTCTTTTTTTTTGGTACTTCTTTACTTTGTGGTACTATAAGATACTCTAGGCCTATCTTGTATATTTCTTTCCCCAGCTCTAAAATCAACCATTTTCCCAGGAAGGTCTGGTTCCATTTATTAGAGAATGGTGCTAGAAACCACTGTCTGGGTGCTAGGCATGCTCATTGCTACTGGGGTATCATTGTGTGTAAGCTAACTCAGCTGACAGAGCAAGGAAATATATGTGTGCATAATAACCTGTGTATATAAACCAAAAAAACCAAACCTGTTGCCATTAAGTTGATTCCAACTCATAGCAACCCTATAGGACAGAGAAGAACTACCCCATAGGGTTTCTAAGGAGTGGCTGGTGGATTCGAACTGCAGACCTTTTGGTTAGCAGCTGGAGCTCTCAACCACTGTGCCACCAGGGCTCCATCTGTGTATATACACATGTATAAATATTTCTATTATGTAACCATTTCTACAATTTTTTAAAAATGTTCGCCTGGTGTAGTAGAAAATTTTTTAATTCTGATAGAAAATTTAGTTCCCTAAATTACTGTGGTCTTTTCTGAGACCAAAATGTACATTATCCTCCATCAGTGTAAAAGCCTAACAGCACCCAAGCATGCAGATAAACTTTATGTCTGCCCTAAAGGTCTAGAATCTGGTTTGACTTTGTGGAAGAAAAGGGCTTTCTGTTTCACTGGACCCTTGTATTTCTTCCCCTTTTTTACCCCGAAAGAGAGCCATTTAGTACAATGAGTCATAGCAGTATGTACTGGGGGCTATCGGGATCGTTAAGAGAAAGGTTTGCTGGTCTGGTATATGCTGCACTTTCAAGAACCTAGGTCCAGGACTGTTCCTACAGGTTCTAGAATGGGTCCAGGAACCCAGGTCGGGGGTAGGGTGGGCAGTGGGGCAGGTGTGAAGAGAGAAAAGGGAGGGTAATCAGGAGGAAAAATGGGTATCTGAGAATCCTCTGAGGCTGACTTCTAAAGAGAGACCAAAAGGTAACTAAATGGGAAAAGAAAGTAAAGAAACATTTTTCCACCATTTGGATTCTGCGAGCACTAGAGTTTGGCTCTGAGTAAGGCTGTTTCTTTTCTGGAGATGAACAGCTCCTTTCAGAAGCAGTGGGCAATATTGTAGGGTTACAGTTTTGTAGTGCCTATAATATAGTGGATAATTGAGTCTCCAATTGAGTCTAAAAGTAGGACTTTGACATAAAAGAACAATTTCTTCAGGTTTTCTTCCAGATACCTTTACAGCTTTCATGTCCATCATCTAGGAAAAAACACAGCCAACCCAATCACAGCCAGCAAAAACAATTCTGTAAGGGTCATCAAAGACAAATTGTGTTGGTTTGGGGAACAATGAAACAAGAGGGAAAATCCCTCTTTCCATGACTGAGTCCTAACCTAGCAAGATGACCCTAACCACTTTAATAATTACCTAATTTGACATCCATGTAAGAGTGATCTACATGACTTATCATTGCTTAGAAACTCTCTCATTGGTTTCTCCTGGCTCTGTGTCCTTCCCAGTTCTGCTCAGGCACACTATCACCTGTACCTCAGACTTACTCCTTCTTACAGCTAACTCCTGGCATATGGGACTGATCTGGGGTTCTCAGGAATGGGCTAAGCTACCCCTCTAGTACTGCTCTCTAAAGTATCTGCTGTTCTGAACCGAGCGCTCTACCATTAGCAGACACTGCATGGACTGTTTTTTGTTCTGAAGACTAAATTCCTTTAGTATGTCGTGTATGTTAATACCATGGTCTTCTTATTTCCTCCGTGGAGAGTGCTCACTATTCACTGATCTATTAATGACTAGCTTGCCAACTTGTGGCAAAATAAAGGATCAGTATATCTTCTTTAAAAATAAGAATTACTCCTTTTCCTGGGTCTAGGCCCTAAGGCATTTCTCTGATCACTAATGAGGTTAAGGGTATTTTCACATGTTTATTGGCCATTGTGAATTTTTTATTCTTATTTTTGCCCATTTTTTAATTGGGTTATTTGTCTTTTTCTTACTGGTTTATAAAAATCATTATATATTCCAGTTACCAAACGAAACCTGCTGCTGTTGAGTCAATTTCGACTCGTAACGACCCTATAGGGCAGGGTAGAAATGCCCCTTAGGGTTTCCAAGGCTGAAATCTTTACAAAAGCGGACTGGTGGGTTCAAACTACCAACCTTTCTGTTAATAGTCAAGCTCTTAACTGCTGTGCTACCAGGACTCCTTATATTCATTCAAGTTAGTAACCTTTTATTAAATTTAGTGTCATCCAAGGCTATCATTTGCTTAAACTATTTTTTAATACTATCTTTGTCAGTTACTAAGCTATTGTCTCTTAACCTTGAACCCACCCTTCTACACCTGCTCTGTAATGCTGGGACTCAAAACTCTGCAACATAACAATCCTCCTTAGGTAGCTGGCTTCCTGATAGGTACTGCCAATAGGGGGCACCAGAGAGAGACCAGAAGGCAGGAGGAGGGGGAAGGGAGTTGCTCCTTCCTGTTTTCCTTGCTGCTCCTATCAGTGTTTCCCCAGCATCAACTCCTTACTGTGAAGGTAACATTTGGTTCCAGTTTCAGCCTCCTGTAGTACTCCCAGGAGTTTCATCGCACCCCTTGGAGGCACCAGCCAGGTAGTATTCCGTGGTAAGCAGAATAATGGCCCTCCAAAAATGTCTGTGACCTAATCCCCAGAACCTGTGAATATGCTACTTTACATGGCAAAAGAGACTTTGCAGATTTGATTAAGTTAAAGTCTTTGAGATGGGAGATTATCCTGGATTATCCAGGTTGGCCTGATGTAATCACAAATACCTGTAAAAGTGGAAGAGGGAGTCAGGAGAGTCAGTGTCAGAGTGATGCAATGTAAGAAGGATTCATTCAACCAGCCATTGCTGGCTTTGAAGATGGAGGAGAAGGCCACAAGCCAAGAAATGTGAGCACCTTCTCGAGGCTGCAAAAGGCAAGGAAATGGATTCTCCCCTAGAGCCTCCAGAAGGGAGCACAGCCCTGCAGACACCTTGATTTTAGCTCTATGAGACCTGTGTTGAACTTCTAACCTATAGAAGAGCAAGATAATAATTTTGTGTTGGTTTAAGCCACTAAGTTTATAATTTGTTAATGGTAGCAAAAGAAAACTAACACATACTTCACTGTTAAGAGGTCTGGGTTTCAGCTCTTGGGTGGACCTCCTTCAAGCTTCTCAGTCCCCATAAACACAGACTATTCCCTTGTTTCCCTAGCCCTCGGGGTGTTGGCTGTTTCCTGCAGTTACTATCTCCATGATACATCAGAATTCTTCTTCTGCCTTTTGAGCCCTCTATACCTGTTTAGAAATGAGCCCTGGTGGTGCAGTGGTTAAAGCACTTGGCCGCTAACCAAAAGGTTGGCAGTTTGAACCCACCAGCTGCTCCTCGGGAGGAAGATGTGGCAGTCTGCTTCCATAAAGACTGCAGCCTTGAAAACCTTATGAAACAGTTCTACTCTGTCCTGGAGGGTCGCTATGAGTTGGAATCGACTCGATGGCAGTGGGTTTTTGTTGTTGTTGTTGTTGTTTTTTTGTTATACCTGTTTAACCAACTCCCAATATTAAGTTTTTTCTGTTAAAATAACTAGTGTGGTTGCTGTTTTCCTGATCCAATATTTGCCTTTTATTTACTGGATACCTTTTATTTATTTTACTTGCCTAACTGTTCTGGCTAGGACTTCCACTACAATGCTGAATAGCAGTAGTGGAAGTGGCATCTTTGTCTTGTTCCTGATCTTAGGGGGAAAGCTTTCTGTCTTTTATCATTTTAGTATGATGTTCACTCTGGGTTTTTCATAAGTGCCCTTTGACGTGTTGAGGAATTTCCCTTCTATTTCTAGTTTGATAAGTACTTTTACCAAGAAAAGCTGTTGGATTTTGTCAAATGCCTTTTCTGACTCAACTGAAATGATCGTATGGTTTTTTTCCCTTCATTCTGCTAATGTAATGTATTATTATCTTGATTGGTTTATGCTGAACAACCTTTGTATTTCTGGGATAAATCCCACTTGGTCATGGTGTATAATCCTTTTAATATGCTGCTGGATTTGACTTTCTAGTATTTTGTTGAGGATTTTTGCACCTGTATTCCTAAGGGATATTGGTCTGTAGTTTTCTTTTACTCTGGTATCTTTATCTGTCTTTGTATCAAGGTAATGCTAGCCTCATAGAATTAGTTAGGAAGTGTTTCCTCCTCCTCTATTTTTTGGAAGCGTTTGAGAAAAATTCTTGCTAATACTCCTTTAAATGTTTGGTAGAATTTACCAGTCAAGCTGTTGGTCCTGGACTTTTCTGTTTTGGGTAGTCTTTGATTACTTATTCAATCTCTTCCCTTGTTATAGGTCTGTTGAGATTTTCTCTCTCTCCTTGAGTCATTCTGGGTAGTTTGTATGGTGCTAGGAATTTATGCATTTCATGTAGGTTACCTCGTTTTTTGACATGCAATTGTTTATAGTATTCTCTTATAATCCTTTTAACGGTGGTGAGGTCCGTTATGTCACCACTTTCATTTCTATTGCAGTTACTTGTGCTTTCTTTCTTTGTCAGTCTAGGGGTTTGCCAATTTTGTTGGTATTTTCAAAGAACCAGCTTATGGTTTTGTTGATTCTACTGCGTTTCTATTCTCTGATTAGTTTACCTCTGCTCTAATCTTTATTATTTCCTTTCCTTCTGGTTGCCTTGGGCTTCATTTGTTCTTCCTTTTCTAGTTTCTCAAGCTGCACAGTTAAGTTATTGATTTGAGCTCTTTCTTATTTTTTAAAGTAGGTGTTTACAGCTACAAACTTCCCTCTGAGTACTGCCTTTGCTGAATCCCATAGATTTTGGTATGTTGTGCTTTCTTTCTCATTTGTCTCTTAAGTATTTCACAATTTCCCTTGTGATTTCTTCTTTGACCCTGTGATGGTTAAGATTGTGTGTCAACTTGGCTGGGCCATGATTCTCAGTGTTTTAATCACTCCCATGAATGAATATACTGTGAGTAGCCAATCAGATGAAAGGGAGTCTCCTTGGGGGTGTGACCCACATCTGTATATAAGCAGATGTTCTGGCTTTTTGCTCTCTCTGGATCCTGTGGCTGCTTCCTGTCGTCTCATCTCCCGTTCTTGGGACTTGAGCTGTCAGCTTATCTGCTGAACCTGGGATTCGTCAATCTGTGCAGCCTATGAGCAGGAGCCCTGATCTCTGACCTACTGATCTTGGGCTTGCCAGCTTCTGTAGCTGTGTGACTTGGGAGAGGCCTTTACCCTGATCCACGGATTTGGGGCGTTCCAGCCTCTTCAATCACGTAAGCTGTTTCCTTGATATAATCTCTTTCTCTCTATATATTTATGCACTTTACTGGTTTTGCTTCTCTAGAGAACCCAGCCTAAGACATTTGGTACTGAGAGTGGTTCTAGAGAAACAAAATTGTAAGGATGAGTTTTCTAAATTGGTTCTCAAATCTGGTTAGTCATAAAGACGTTGATGACTCTGCTTCCAGCAGTAAAGAGGTTACTGCTAGTCCATGGAGCGAGGTGGTGATACAAATACGCAAAATATCACCACCGGTAGATCAGGTATTGGTGAAAGGTGAGGCTCAGGGTGAACACATGTGTGATATCTTTCTACAGCTTTGTCAGAATGAGAAGTATAAGGAAGCTGGTTGGTTTGTCCTACTTTTGCTAGACAAACTGATGAATGAAAGAGATGGTCTCAGGGCTTCAGAGTCGAGGCTCAAGTGCCGCATAAATGACCTCAAGGCTTCCACCTGTGCTTTGAAAGAAAGCCTTATTTCTTGTAGTAACAGAGCTGAAATTGCTGAAAACCAAACCCAGAGTCTTATTGTAAGAGTGGCTGAATTATAACACCAGCTCAATTGCAAACCACGAGAGGTGTCTGAGGTTACAGTAAGGGCACTGATTGGGAAGAGATGGGATCCTGAGACTTGGGATGGGGGCATATGGGCTGATAATCAGGAATCTGGGGACACTGAGACTGTAAATTCCATTGAATCACTCCTGCCAACAGAACCAGTCCCATCTGAAGAGATTACTTCATGTTTGTCTGCTAAACCACCCTGCCCAGAAAAACCATTAGCCCCTCCACTCCCATCTGAGGAGATCAGCCCTAGTCCAGCTGCCTCTAAATAGAACTTGCCTGATTCATTGCCTGGAGCATTGCCTGAGGCAGACGCTTTACAAGATAATGCTGAATGTTCTCAAAACAATTCCACACTACCGATTCTGGCTTCTAGACCTGTAACTAGGCTTAAGTCCCAGCGAGCCCCAAAAGGTGAAGTACAAAGTGTGACCCAGGAGGAGGTAGGCTACACTCCAAAGGAACTACTTGAGTTTTCTAATATGTACAAACAGAAACCTGGGGAATATGTGTGGGAATGGCTATTAAGGGTGTGGGATAATGGTGCAAGGAACATAAAGATGGATCAGTCTGAGTTTATTGATATGGGTCCATTGAGCACAGACTGTTCCTTCAATGTTTCAGCTAGAGAAGTTAGGAAAGGATCTAATAGTTTATTTGGTTGGGTTGCTGAAGCATGGATTATGAGGTGGCCGACACTAAATCAAGTTGAAGTACCAGACCTGCGTTGGTATACTGTAGAAGAAGGTATCCAAAGGCTTAAGGAAATTGGCATGCTAGAGTGGATTTATCAAGTTAGACCCACAGACCCACACATGGAGTGTCCAGAGGACACAACTTTTACCACATCTGTGAGGAACAAATTTGTGAAGGGAGCTCCAGCATCCCTGAAGACTGCTGTGATTGCTATTTTATGTAGGTCAGATCTGACAGTGGGAACTGCCCTAACTGAATTAAGATACATAACTACAATGGGTCTGATTGGACCCCATGGTAGCAGGGGCCAAGTGGCTGCACTCAATCGACAAAGACAAGGTGGACGTGGTTACAGTAATGGACAGAGGAGTCAAAGCAGTAATCAGAATAGCCTGACTCGTATGGACTTATGGCATTGCTACTTAGTCATGGTGTCCCTAGGACTGAAATAGATAGGAAATCTACTAAATATTTACTTGATCTATACAAATGGATGAATTCTAGGTCAGGTGAACAGCCATCTAACTCGAATCACCAGAATAGAGTCACAGTCCCTCAATCAATTCCCAGATTTCAGCGAGTTTAAAGACCCACAACCCCTTGAATGAAGGGGAGGCCGGGTCCCCTTGAGGAAGGACTCCAACACAGTGCCAAAAATTTTTACTGTTAATCTTTCTCCTAGCCTTCCCCAAAGGGATCTACAGCCTTTTATGAGAGTGACTGTTCATTGGGCAAAAGGAAATAATCAGACTTTTTGGGGATTACTGGATACTGTCTCTGAGCTGACACTAATTCCAGGAGAACCAAAACGTCACTGTGGCCCACCAGTCAGAGTGGGGGCATATGGAGGTCAGGTTATTAATGGAGTCTTGGCTCACGTCCATCTCACAGGTCCAGTGGATCCCCAAATCCATCCTATAGTGATTTCCCCAGTTCCAGAAAGAATAATTGGAATAGATATACTCAGCAACTGGCAGAACCCCCCCCATTGGATCCCTGACAAATAGAGTAAGGGCTATTATGGTAGGAAAAGCCAAGTGGAAGCCATTAGAACTGCCCCTACCTAGGAAAATAGTAAAGCAAAAGCAATACTGCATTCCAGGAGGGATTGCAGAGATTACTGCCACCATCAAGGACTTGAAGGATGCAGGGGTGGTTGATTCCCACCACATCCCCATTCAACTCGCCTATTTGGCCTGTGAAAAAATCAGATGGATCTTGGAGAATGACAGTGGATTACTGAAAACTTAACCAGGTGGTGACTCCAATTGCATTTGCTGTTCCAGATGTAATTTCACTGCTTAAGCAAATTAATATATCTCCTGGTACCTGGTATGCAGCTATTGATCTGGCTAATGCCTTTTTCTCCAAACCTATTTCAAAGGACCACCAGAAGCAGTTTGACTTCAGTTGGCAAGGCCAACAATACACCTTCACTTGCCTACCTCAGGGCTACATTAATTCTCCAGTGCTGTGTCATAATTTAGTCCGCAGGGAACTTGATCGCCTTTCCCTTCCACAGGACATCACACTGGTCCATTACATGGATGACATTATGCTGACTGGACCTAGTAAGGAAGAAGTGCCAATGACTCTGGACTTATTGGTAAAACATTTGCGTGCTAGAGGGTGGGAGATTAATCCCACAAAAATTCAGGCACCTTCCACTTCAGTGAAATTTCTAGGGGTCCAGTGGTGTGGGGCATGTCGAGACATTCCTTCTAAAGTGAAGGATAAGTTATTGCATCTTGCTGCTCCCACAATTAAAAAGGGGGCACCACACCTAGTGGGCCTCTTTGGATTTTGGAGGCAACATATTCCTCATCTGGGTGTGATACTCCAGCCTATTTATCAAGTGACTCAAAAAGCTGCTAGTTTTGAGTGGGGACCAGAATAAGAGAAGGCTCTGCAACAGGTTCAGGCTGCTGTGCAAGCCGCTCTGCCACTTGGACCATATGATCCAGCTGATCCAATGGTGCTTGAAGTGTCAGTGGCAGATAGAGATGCTGTTTGGAGTCTTTGGCAGGCCCCTATCAGTGAATCACAGCACAGACCCTTAGGATTTTGGAGCAAAGCTCTGCCATCCTCTGCAGATGACTACTCTCCTTTTGAGAAACAACTTTTGGCTTGTTACTGGGCCTTAGTAGAGACTGAATGCTTGACCATGGGACACCAAGTCACCATAAGGCCAGAGCTGCCCATCATGAACTGGGTGTTGTCTGACCCACAGAACCATAAAGTTGGACGTGCACAGCAGCACTCCATCATTAAATGGAAGTGGTATATTCAAGATCAGGCCCGAGCAGGACCCAAAGGCACAAGTAAGTCGCACGAGGAAGTGGCCCAAATGCCCGTGGTCTCCACTCCTGTCACAATACCTTTCATCTCCCAGTCTGCACCTATGGCCTCATGGGGAGTTCCTTATGATCAGTTGACTGAGGAAGAGAAAACTGGTGCCTGGTTTACAGATGGTTCTGCGCCATATGCAGGCGCCATTCGAAAGTGGACTGCGACAGCACTACAGCCCCTTTCTGGGACCTCCCTGCAGGACAGTGGTGAAGGGAAATCCTCTCAATGGGCAGAACTTCGAGCAGTGCACCTGGTTGTTCACTTTGCTTGGAAGGAGAAATGGCCAGATGTGTGATTATACACTGATTCATGGGCTGTGGCCAATGGTTTGGCTGGATGGTCAGGTACTTGGAAGGAACATGATTGGAAAATTGGAGACAAGGATTTATGGGGAAGAGGTATGTGGATAGACCTCTCCAAAGGGCTAAAGAAGTGAAGAAATTTGTGTCTCATGTGAATGCTCACCAAAGGGGACCTCAGCAGAAGATGATTTTAACAATCAAGTGGATAGGATGACGCATTCTGTGGAAACCAGTCATCCTCTTTCCCCAGCTACTCCCGTCATCGCTCAATGGGCTCATGAACAAAGTGGCCATGGTGGCAGGGATGGAGGTTATGCATGGGCCCAGCAGCATGGACTCCACTCACCAAGGCTGACATGGCTACAGCTTCTGCTGAGTGCCTAATCTGCCAGAAGCAGAGACCAACATTGAGTCCCTGATATGGCACCATCCCTTGAGGTGATCAGCCAGCAACCTGGTGCAAGTTGATTACATTGGACCACTTCCATCATGGAAATGGCAGCGTTTTGTCCTTACTGGAATAGACACTTACTCTGGATATGGATTTGCCTTCCCTGCACGCAATGCTTCTGCCAAAACTACCATTCATGGACTTACAGAATGCCTTATCCACCATCGTGGTATCCCACACAGCATTGCCTCAGATCAAGGGACTCACTTCACAGCAAATGAAGTGCAGCAGTGGGCCCATTCTCATGGAATTCACTGGTCTTACCATGTTACCCATCATCCTGAAGCAGCTGGCTTGACAGAACGATGGAATGGCCTTCTAAAGACACAATTACGGCACCAGCTAGGTGGCAATACCTTGCAGGGTTGAGGCAGTGTTCTCCAGGAGGCTGCGTATGCTTTAAACTAGTGTCCAATATATGGTGCTGTTTCTCCCATAGCCAGGATTCATGGGTCCAGGAATCAAGGGGTGGAAATGGGAGTGGCACCACTCACTATTACCCCTAGTGACCCACTTGCAAGATTTTTGCTTCCTGTCCCCTCGACCTTATGCTCTGCAGGCCTAGAGGTCTTAGTTCCAAAGGGAGGAATGCTCCCACCTGGAGACACATCATTGATTCCATTAAACTGGAAGAATGCCACCTGGTCACTTGGGGCTCCTTATGCATCTGGATCAACAGGCAAAGAAAGGAGTTACCATACTGGCTGGTGTGATTGATCCTGACTACCAAGAGGAAATCAGACTGATATTACATAATGGAGGTAAAGAAGAGAGTGTCAGGAATGCAGGAGATTCCTTGGCGTGTCTCTTAGTACTACTATGCCCTGTGATTAAAGTCAATGGAAAACTACAGCAACCTAATTCTGACATGACTACTAATGACACAGACCCTTCAGGAATGAAGGTTTGGGTCACCCCACCACGCAAAGAACCACGACCAGCCGAGGTGCTTGCTGAGGGCAAAGGGAATACAGAATGGGTGGTGGAAGAAGGTAGTTCTAAATACCAGTTACAGCCACGTAACCAGTTGCAGAAATGGGGACTGTAACTGTTATGAGTATTTCTGCTTTGTATGTGTACATCAAATATTTTTGTCTCCTTCACTTATAAAATATAAGCTATAAACCGGGCTAGTGCGTTTTTGATTGTACGCGTGTTAGTTGTATCATGTTAGGCACAAGTATGACTTTCTAATTGTCTTTATTCAGGGATTATGTATGGTTTAAGGAGATGGATACATGTGCCAAGTTGATGAGGGGTGGACTGTGATGGTTAAGATTGTGTGTCAACTTGGCTGGGCCATGATTCTCGGTGTTTTAATGTAATCATTCCCATGATTGAATATACTGTGAGTCCCATGATTGAATATACTGTGAGTAGCCAATCAGATGAAAGGGAGTCTCCTTGGGGGTGTGGCCTGCATCTGTATATAAGCAGATGTTCTGGCTTTTTGCGCTCTCTGGATCCTGTGGCTGCTTCCTGTCATCTCATCTCCCGTTCTTGGGACTTGAGCTGTCAGCTTATCTGCCGAACCTGGGATTCGTCAATCTGCACAGCCTGTGAGCAGGAACCCTGCTCTCTGACCTGCCGATCTTGGGCTTGCCAGCTTCTGCAGCTGTGTGACTTGGGAGAGGCCTCTACCCTGATCCACGGACTTCGGACATTCTACCCTCTACAATCACATGAGCTGTTTCCTTGATATAATGTCTCTCTATATATAAATTTATACACTTCACTGGTTTTGCTTCTCTAGAGAACCCAGCCTAAGACAGACCCATTGGTTATTTAAGAGTATATTGTTAAATTTCCACACTTTTGTGAAATATCCAGTTTTCTTTCTATTATTGACTTCTAGTTTCATTTCACTATGGTCAGAGAAGATACTGTGTATGATTTCAATCTTTTTAAATTTATTGAGGTTTGTTTTGTGACCTAACAGTTGTTAGGTCTGTTTTATCCTAGAGAATGATCCATGTGCACTGGAGAAGAATGTATATTCTGCTGTTGGATGAAGTGTTCTATAAATGTCTGTTAGGTCTATTTGGCTTACAGTGTCATTCAGGTCCTCTATTTCCTGCTGATCTTCTGTCTAGATGTTCTATCCATTATTGAAAGTGGTGTACTGAATTCTCCAACTATTTATTATTTTAGAACTGCCTGTTTCTCCATTCAGTTTTTTTTTCTTCTGTACTTTAGATGAAGGTTTACAGAACAAATAGATTCTCATTAAACAGTCGGTACACATATTGTTTTATGACAATGGTTAACAACCCCACGACATGTCAACACTGTCCCTTCTCAACTTGGGTTCCCTATTACCAGCTTAACTGTCTCCTCCTGCCTTCTAGTCCTTGTCCCTGGACCATTGTGCCCCATTAGTCTCGTTTTGTTTTATGGGGCTGTCTAATCTTTGGCTGAACAGTGAACCTCAGGAGTGACTTCATTACTGAGCTAAAAGGGTGTCCAGGGGCCATACTCTCGGGGTTTCTCCAGTCTCTTTCAGGCGAGTAAATCTGGTCTTTTTTCTGTGTGTTAGAATTTTGTTCTACATCCTTCTCCAGCTCTGTCCAGAACCCTCTGTTGTGATCCCAGTCAGAGCAGTCAGTGGTGGTAGCCGGGCACCATCTAGCTGTGCTGGACTCAGTCTGGTAGAGGCCTTGGTAGCTGTGGAGAATTAGTCCTTTGGACTAATCTTCTCCTTGTATCCTTTTCTCTTCATTCTCCCTTGCTCCTGAAGGGGTGAGACCAGTGAAGTATCTTAGATGGCTGCTCACAGACTTTTAAGACTCCAGACACTACTCACCAAGGTCGAATGTAGAACATTATCTTTATAAACTGTGTTATGCCAATTGAGCTACGTTCCCCGAGAGCATGGTCCCCACAGCCCTCCACCCAGCAATTCAGTCCCTCAAGGAGTTTGGATGTGTCTAGGGAGCTTCCATGACCTTTCCTTGTACAGGTTGTGCTGGTTTCCCCAGTACTGTGTACTGTCTCATCCTTCACCAAAGCTACCACTTATCTACTGCCTATTTAGTATTCCCCCACCCCATCCCTTGTAACCAACAAAGGTTTGTTACTTTTTTATTTTTATTTTATTTTTTTAATTGTACTTCAGGTAAAGGCTTACAGGACAAATAGTTTCTCAAGAAACAGTAGTACACATATTGTTTTATGATATTGGTTAACAACCCCACAACATGTCAACCCTTTAACTTCTCAACCTTTTTTTTTTGGTAAAAATACACATAGCCAAAGATACACCATTTCAAAAATTTCCACATGCACAGTTCAGTGACATTGACTACGCTCTTCCAATTGTGCTGTTATTCTCACTTAAGATGAAGGCTTACAGAACAAAATAGTTTCTCATTTAACAATTACTACAAATGTTGCCCTATGACAATGGTTAACAATCCCACAACACATCAACAATATCCTTACACAACCTTGGGTTCCCTATCACCAGCTTCCTTGTCCCCTTCTGCCTTCTGGCCCTTGTCACTGGACTGCTGTACCTCGTTAGTCTCATTTGGTTTTATGGGGCTGTCCACTCCCAGGCTGAATGGTGAACCTCAGAGATAACTTCACCACTGAGCTAAAAGGGTGTCTGGGGCCATACTCTTGGGGTTTCTCCAGTCTCCTTTAGGCCAGTAAATCTGGTCTTTTTTGAGTTAGAATTTTGTTCTACATCCTTCTCCAGCTCTGTCCAGAACCCTCTGTTGTGATCCTGGTCAGAGTAGGCAGTGGTGGTAGCCAGGCACCATCTAGCTGTACTGGACTCAGTCCAGTGGAGGCCTGGGTAGCTGTGGACAATTAGTCCTTTGGACTAATCTTTTCCTTATATCCTGTTCTCTTCATTCTCCCTTACTCCCGAAGGGATGAGACCAGTGGAGTATCTTAGATGGCCGCTCACAGGCTTTTAAGACCCCAGACACTACTCACCAAGGTCGAATGTAGAACATTGTCTTTATAAGCTGTGTTATGCCAATTGAGCTAGATTTTCCCTGAAACCAAGGTCCCCAGAGCCCTCCACCCAGCAATTCAGTCCCTCAGGAAGTTTGGATGTGTCTAGGGAGCTTCCATGACCTTTCCTTGTACAAGTTGTGCTGGTTTCCCCAGTACTGTGTACTGTCTCATCCTTCACCAAAGCTACCACTTATCTATTGCCTATTTAGTATTTCCCCCCCCCCACCCCTCCCATTCCTTGTAACCAACAAAGATTGTTACTTTTTGTGTGTAAACTTTTTCATGAGTTTTTACAATAGAGGTCTCATACAATATTTGACCATTTGTGATTGACTTATTTCACTTAGCATAATGTCCTCCAGTTTTGTCCATGTTATGAGATGCTTCACAAATTCATCATTGTTCTTCATCATTGCATAATACTCCATTGTGTGTATGTACCACAGTTTGTTTATCCATTCATCTGTTGATGGGCATCTAGGTTGTTTCCATCGTTTTGCTATGATGAACAATGCTGCAATGAACATGGGTGTGCATATGTCTATTCGTGTCATGCTCTTATTTCTCTAGGATATATTCCTAGGAGTGGGATTGCTGGATTGTATGGTATTTCTATTTCTAGCTTTCTAAGGAAGCGCCATATCCTTTTCCAAAAGGGTTGTATCATTTTGCATTTCCACCAGGAGTGCGTAAGAGTTCCAATCTCCCCGCAGCGTCTCCAACATTTGTTATTTCCAGTTTTTTTGATTCGTGCCAGTAATGCCGGGGTAAGATGGTATCTCATTGTAGTTTTAATTTGCATTTCTCTAATGGCTAGTGATCGCGAGCATTTCCTCATGGGTCTGTTGGCCGCTTGAATGTCTTCTTTGTTGAAGTGTCTGTTCATTTCCTTTGCCCATTTTTTAACTGGATTATTTGTCTTTTTGCTGTAGAGGTGTTGGATTTCCTTGTAGATTTTATAGATTAGACTTTTGTCTGACTTGTAATGTCCAAAATTTTTTTCCCAGTCTGTAGGTTCTCTTTTTACTCTTTTGGTAGAGTCTTTTGATAAGCATAAGTGTTTAATTTTTAGAAGATCCCAGTTATCTAGCTTACCTTCTGGAGTTTGTGTGTTGTTGGTTAGGGTTTTTATCCTGTTAATGCCGTTTATTAGGGCCTCTAGTGATGATCCTATTTTTTCTTCTATGAACTTTATAGTTTTTGGCTTTATATTTACATCTTTGATCCATTTTGAACTAGTTTTTGTATATAGTGTGAGGTATGGGTCCTGTTTCATTTTTTTACAAGTGGACATCCAGTTTTGCTAGCACCATTTGTTAAAATGACTGTCTTCTCCCCACGTGATGGACTTTGGGGCCTTGTCGAAGATCAGGTGACCGTAGGTAGATGGATTTCATCTGGGTTCTCAATCCTGTTCCATTGGTCAATGTATCTGTCATTGTACCAGTAGCAGGCTGTTTTGACTACTGTAGCTGTATAGTAGGTTCTGAGGTCAGGTAGGTGAGTCCTCCTACTTTACTCTTCTTGTTCAATAGTGCTTTACTTTCCAGAGCTTCTTCCCTTTCCATATAAAGTTAACAATTAGTTTTTCCATCTCTTTAAAGAATGTTGTTGGTATTTGGATAGGGATTGCATTGTATTTGTAAATTGCTTTGGGTAGAATTGTCATTTTCACAGTGTTGAGTCAACCTATCCATGAGCATGGTATGTTTTTCCATTTATATAGATCCCTTTGGGTTTCTTGCAGTACTGTTTTGTAGTTTTCTTTGTTATAGGTCTTTTACAACCTTGGTTAGATTTATTCCTAAGTATTTTATTTTTTTAGGGGCTGTTATAAATGGTATTGTTTTCCTGATTTCCTTTTCATTGTTCTCTTTATTGGTGTATAGGAATCCAACTGATTTTTGTATGTTTGTCTTGTATCTTGCTACTCTGCTGAATCTTTCTATTAGTTCCAGTAGTTTTCTCATGGAGTCTTTAGGGTTTTCTGTGTATAGTATCATATCATCTGCTAACAGAGACAGTTTAACTTCTTCATTATCAATCTGGATGCCCTTTCTTTTTCTTTCCTTATTACTCTAGCTAGGACTTCCAGCACAATGTTAAATAGGAGTGGTAATAAAGGGCATCTTTGTCTTTTTCCTATTCTCAAGGGGAATGTTTTCAGCCTCCCTCCATTAAGAATGATGTTGGCCATTGCTTTTGCATAGATGCCCTTTATTATGTTGAGAAATTTCCCTTCTGTACCTATTTGACTGAGAGTTTTTATCAGGAATGGGTGTTGGACTTTGTCGAATGCCTTTTCTGCATCAATTGAAATGACCATGCGATTCTTTTCTTCCTTCTTATTTATGTGGTGGATTACATTTATTGATTTTCTAATTTTGAACCATCCTTGCATAGCTGGTATGAATCCTACTTGGTCTTATTATTTTTTTGATGCTGAATTCTATTGGCTAGAATTTTGTTGAGAATTTTTGCATCTATATTCATGACAGATATTGGTCTGTAATTTTCTTTTTTTGTGACGTCTTTGCCTGGTTTGGTATCAGGGTTATGCTGGCTTTGCAGAATGAATTCAGAAGTGTCGTTTCCTTTTCTATGTTCTGAAATAGTTTCAGTAGTACTGGTATAAGCTCTTCTCTGAATGTTTTGTAGAATTCTCCAGTGAAGACATCTGGGCCGGGGTTTTTTTTTGGTTGGGATTTTTTAAATTACCTTTCCAATCTCTTCTCTTTTAATGGGTTTGTTCAGATTTTCAACATTGCTTTGTGTTAGTTTGGGTAGGTAGTGTGTTTCTAGAATTTATCCACTTCCTCTAGGTTTTTCAAATATGTTGGTGTATAGTTTTTCATAATACTCTGTTATGATCCTTTTTATTTCAGTTGGGTCTGTTGTAATGTCCCCCCCATTTTGTTTCTTATTTGGGTTTTTCTTTTGTCAGTCTGGCCAGTGGTTTGTTGATTTTGTTGATTCTTTCAAAGAACTAACTTCTGGTTTTGTTGATACTTTCTATTGTTTTTCTATTCTCTATTTCATTTATTTCTGCTCTGATCTTTATTTCCTTTCTTCTTGTGGCTGTGGGCTTTTTTTTTTTGCTATTGTCTTTCTATTTGTTCAAATTCTGTAGTTAATGTTTTGATCTGTCCCCTTCTTCTTTTTTGATGTGTGCATCTATTGCTATAAATTGTCCTCTGAGGACTGCCTCTGCTGTGTCCCAAAGGTTTTGGTATGATGTATTTTTTTTCTCATTTGATTCTAGGAATTTTTTGATTCCATCTCTGATTTCTTCTATTACCCAGTGGTTTGTAAGTAGGGTGTTATTCAGTTTCCATGTAATTGATTTTTTTCCTTGCTCTTTCTGTTGTTAATTTCTACCTTGACGGCATTGTGATCAGAGAAGATGCTTTGTATTATCTCAGCATTTTGGATCTTGTTGAGGATTGCTCTGTGGCCTAAGATGTGGTCTATTTTGGAGAACGTTCCATGTGCACTGGAGATGAATGTGTACTTTGCAGCTGTTGCGTGGAGTATT
Organism: Dugong dugon; assembly: GCA_030035585.1. Taxonomy (NCBI): domain Eukaryota; kingdom Metazoa; phylum Chordata; class Mammalia; order Sirenia; family Dugongidae; genus Dugong; species Dugong dugon. The sequence continues at coordinate 22,786,198 of CM057476.1, read as the reverse complement.
CTATATATGTCTATGAGGTCAAGTTGGCTGATTGTACCCTTTAGGTCTTCTATATCTTTGCTGAGTTTCTTTCTAGATGTTCTGTCCTTTACCAAGAGTGGGGTGTTGAAGTCTCCTACTATTATTTTGGAATTGTCAATTTCTCTTTTCAGTGCTTAGTTTGTTTTATGTATTTTGGAGCCCTATCATTGGGTGCATAAATGTTTATTATGGTTATGTCTTCATGATGGATCGTCTCTTTAATCATTATATAGTGTCCTCCTTTGTCTTTTATGATGGATTTTACTTTAGAGTCTATTTTGTCTGAGATCAGTATTGCCACTCCTGATATTTTTTGGTAGCTGTTTGCTTGATGTATTTTTTCCATCCTTTGATTTTTAATAAATTTACATCATTGTTTCTAAGATGTGTCTCTTGTAGACAGCATATTGATGGATCCTGCTTTTTTATCCATTATGTCTCTCTCCATCTCTTTATGGGTGCATTTAGGCCATTTACATTCAGTGTAATTATTGATAGGTGTGAGTTTACTGCCATCATTTTGTAGTGCTGACGTTTTCTTTGTTCCTCTTACTCTCCTGTGCTGAATTCCTTTTGTTTGTGGACTTTTTTTTCCCGTTTTTGTAGGTTTCATTTTTACTGAGACTTTATGTTTTTCTTCTTTATTTTGATGAGTAGGTATGTTGACTTTCTTCGTGGTTACCTTGAAATTTACTCTTATCTTCCTAGGTTTGAACCAGTCTATTACTACTTGGTATTGTCTTGCCTTCCTTTCCATTAGAAGGTTCTATACCTACACTGTTTACTCTCTCTTTTATTGTTCTGATGTTGTTGTCATTTACAGATTAACCTCGCGGGTTCCCTGTTGTATAATTCTTTTGATTTTGGATAGTCCTTGAGGGTTCATTTCCTAGGTTGGTATCTGGCTGGTACAATCCTGTGTCCTAGATTCAGCCTGTGGTCTGACGTTCCTTCTCAGATTGAAGGACTCCCTTTAATAATTCTGTAAGTTTGGTTTGGTTTTTACATAGTCCCTTAATTTCTGTTTATTTGGAAATGTCCTAATTTCACCATCATATTTGAATGAGAGTTTTGAAGGATATATTATCCTTGGCTGGTAATTTTTTTCTTTCAAGGTTTTACATATATCATCCCATTGCCTTCTTGCCTGCATGGTTTCTGCCTAACAATCAGAGCTTAGTCTTATTGTTTCTCCTCTATATGTGACTTTTGGTTTTCCTTGAGCTGCTCTCAGGAGTCTTTGTCTTTGGTTTTAGTGAGTGTGATTATGATATGCCTTGGTGCTTTTCTTTTGAGGTCTATCCTATATGGGTTTCTTGGATGGTCAGCTTTTCATCTTTCATGATATTGGGCAAGTTTTCTGTCAGCAGTTCTTCAATGATCCTCTCTGTGTTTTCTGTTTTCTCCCCCGTTCTGGAAGTCCGATCACTCGCTAATTTTTGCCTTTGATTGTATCCCACATAATTCTCAGGGTTTCTTCATTTTCCTTCGTTTTTTTTTTCTTCTGATTTTTCCTCAACCAGAGTTGTAACCAAGTGTTTGTCTTCAGTTTCACTGATCCTGTCTTCCATCATTTCAAACCTGCTCCTCAGCCCTTCGATGACACTGTCCATTTCTGAAATCTTGTTATCTTTTGGATTTCTAATAGTTGATTTTGTATGATTTCTAGTTGTGAATTTCTTTTAGCATTTTATTCCTGTATTATTTTCTTGAATTCTTCCATTTTTTTGTCTGTATTTTCCATGAATTTGTCTGCCTTTTCTATGAATTTGTCTATTTTTTCCTCTTTTTTGTCAGCTTTTTGCTTAAACTCTTGGATAGCTCTGAATATTAGAGATTTGAATTCCCTATCGGGTAGTTCTAGTGCCTTATTTTCTACTGGAAAGTCATCTGGTATTTTTTTTTTTTTTTTTGGATGTCTACTGGAACCATCCTGTTCTGTTTTTGTATATGTTTTGATATTGTCTGCTGTCTTCAAGACATTCAGTAATTATTTTCCTCGTTTATTCATTGTAGATTTGTTTGTTTCATCCTGCTGTTTTGTTTTATTTGGTTATGTCTGAGCAGGCAGGCTGGGCATTCTTTGTTGTTTGCTCGTCTGTGGGCTCAATACTTTTCACCTCCTTCTCCAATGAGTTGGATCCATCGTTCAGGTATGGTACAGCAAGGCAGGTCCAGCTGAAGGGGAGATGCTGGGGTGGGTTTTTTGTGGCACGTACTAGGGTCAACAGGGTGGGCCAGGAATCAGTGCAGGGCAGGTTCCGGTAGGCCGTGCCTGTGCTGCTTGGTGGTGTGATGTTCAGTGCATGGTGCAGGTAGGCAGGAAGGAGGGGGGATTGTGATGTGTGGAGCTAAGACAGGTATGGGAAAGAGAAGAGAGAGGAGAGAAGTACAGGAGCCAAAAACATACAAATAAACAAAGAAAAAAGAGTGCTAAGGGAGCTGGCCGTTGGAGTTGAGAGATGACTGAGAAATGGAGAAAAAGAAAAAGGGTAAAAGAAAAAAATGAATAAATAAAAATTAGAAGAAAAAAAAAGCAAAGCCCCCATGGATCTTGGTGTGGCTGCAAGGACTGGGGAGGTTGCTCCTAGGCCGTGAAGTACAGCCTGGCTAGAAGGCGTAGAGGTGTCACACAGCACCAGGTATTCAGGAGACAGGAAGAGAAGGTAAATATAGAGAGACAAGAAACTGAGAAAGGAAGAAAGAGAAAAAGGGAAAAAGAGAGAAAAGAAAAGAAAACAAACAAAAAGAATAAAACATAGACAAGAAAAAATAAATGCCCGCAGAGATCCCACTTTGCATCTGTGCAGACTAAGGGATTAGCTCCCAAGCTGTGCAGTACTGCCCGACTAGAAGGGGCTCCTAAGCCGAGAAAAGAAAAAGAAAACGAACAAACAAACAAATCAAAACAAACAAAAGAAAGCCTGGGGGATCCCACCGGTGTGGCGGCACAGGCCGGGAAGCAGTTTCACAGTCGAGTGGCGTTTCACAGCCTTTCAGGAGGAAGCAAACATGGCACACAGAGCCAGGTATTTGAGAGAAAGGAGGGGGAGGTGGTGAAAGGTATGGAATAAATCAAAGGAAGTGGAAAAAAGCAACACCAGCAGCCAAAAAATGGCCCTCAGGGAGCCATCCAGTGTGGGCAGCTAGAATCCAAGCAGCACCTGGGTGAAGTCAGTGTTTTCCGGCCAAGAGACTGTGACCACAGGAAGCAGAGGAGGCCAAGTGGGGGTGAAGAAGGGGGGGGGGTGGGAAAGCATATATTGCTGGTTACTGGTTGTTCTGTCTCCTGCTGGAGGCTCTGTGAAGCTGCTTTCCCATATGCCCAGTTCACTGATCTCTGATAGGAGTTCAAGATGGTGGATCTGTGCTGTGTTAGCTGATAGGGGACCTCTGCATGAATCTCTCCTTGCACTCTGTTCTCTGTCAGTTTCTTATTCCATTCGGTGCTTAGCTGAGTTCTTTATCTCTTCATCTGATGGTTAGGGTTTCAGGATTGGCGTTTTTCTCTGTCTTAGTTTTTTGGATCTTTGCTGTGGAGGGACAGCGTGGTGCTTCTGTCCGTAGTGCCATGTTGCCTGGAAGTCCTCGCTTCAGTTCTGTCAGGGTTTGCTTCACATATTCTGGGGGCTCTGTGAGGAGCCCTGGTGGTGCAGTGGTGAAGCACTTGGCTGCTAACTGAAAGGTCAGTGGTTTAAACCCCCCTAGTCACTCCATGGGAGAGAGAACAGGTTTGGTTTTTTGTTTTGGCTGTTAGGTGCATATACATTGACAATTGTTATCCCTTCTTGATGAATTAATCTTTTTTATTATTACATAGCATCTTTCTCTGTCTCTTATATCAGTTTTCACTTAAAGTCTATTTTGTCTGCTATTTTGATATTCTGTCTCTTTTGGTTTCTATTTGCATGCAATCTGTTTTTTTCCATCTTTTCACTTTCAAGCTATTTGTGTTATTTGATTTAAAACAGATCTCTTGTAGACAACATATAGCTGGGTTGTGTTTTCTTATCTAATCTGTGCCTTTTGATTGGAGAGTTTAATCCATTTACATTTAAAGCAATTACCAATAAAGGACTTATTTCTGCCATTTTGATACTTGTTTTCTGTGTGTTTTATACATTTTTTCTCCCTTATTTCCTTAAATACTGCCCTTTTTGCACATTTAGTTGATTTTTTGTAGTGAATTGTTTTGATTCTCTTCTCATGTCCTTTTGTGTATTTTTGTTTTTAGAAAATTGCTTTGTGGTTACCATGAGGAGTCTCTATTACATTTTCTAACTGGTTATTGTTAATACATAGGAAAGCTGTATGTATCTTATTTCTAGCCCCTCATTCACTGTGTGCTGGGCACCACACTGCTGTCTTTATAACATTAGCTCACAAAACAAAGTGAGCATTGACATTTCTCATCACTAAGGGACTTTAAGCAAGGGAATGGAATGATCAGATTTGTGCTTCAGAAAGACAACTCTAGCTACAATATGAAAAATAGTTTGTTCTTTCATCTCATCCATATCTGTCAAAAATCTTAACAATCTTTTAAGACAAGTTCAAATTTTTCCTCTTTCCATAAAGCACCCCCACTCCCAACTTCTTAGTTGGAATTCCTCTCTACCTGGAGCTTCCCACAGAACAGAGAACTACAGAGACTGCAAACTCCTTGAGATTAGGGACTGTGTTTTTCATCCTCACATGGGCCTCAGGGCTAGGTCCACAGAAGGACTAATAAATGTTCACAATATTATCCACTGCACTTTAAAACCATTTTAGTTGGACAGAGGAAGGAATAAGTGAGCCACTCGATACTCATTTGGAACTCAAGCCTTCTTTCAATACAGAGTTTATCCACAAGCCTCAAGATGTCTATGATTAAGCACCACAGGATGTTTTTCTCCAGATATGAAAGGATCTGACCTGCCTGCAAGGGCTGATGTTGAATGGAATTGTCTGGGAAACAGGCCCTGAGGCCAGCCGGGTTTATCGTCACCAGGCTTTAACAATATCCTGCACCTCTGAAGCCCAAAAACTTCCTTTTCACCTTGCACAATACATTAAGAGCTTTGCCTACGCTCAACTATTGATAAATGAGGGATCGTGACCTGCTTTTTCTTTTCTTCTGAAAGTTTTACCATTAAATATGTTCTTCCTTAGATTCATGCAATTTAGTATTATGGAAATAAAAAGCTTTTGAATACCTGTTCTCCAGTGTGAAGATGAGTTCTCTTCATAATTTAAAATAACTTAGAGGGAAAAAAGTATATAAACAAAATATTTATTATTTACCCAAGAAAAGACTTGGAAAATTTCTGTGCCTTCTATAGAGGCCATAACCAAGAACAGTGGACCTAAGTAATCTAGAGGTATTCTAAATAATTTAAAACAAGAATTCCACTGGGTATTGTTAAAAATGATACTGGTGCCTCTGGGAGTGGGTGGAAGTGATTAACTGAGAAGAGACATGAGAAAACTTTCTGGGGTGATACTTATATTTTATCATTTATAGGGATACATACATGAATACATTTGTTAGAACTCACCAAATGGTACATTATTTGTCCATTTCACTGTATATAAACTTTACTTTTAAAAACCCTCTAAACAGGGTTAAAATGTTGTGGGGTTGTTAAGCAAAGTCATAAAACAGCATGTGTACTACTGTTACATGAGAAATTGTTCTGTAAGCCTTCACCTGAAGTACAATAAAATATTTAAAAAAAACCCTCTAAACAAATATTAAACTCTAGTTAAATATATGCATGCTGAAGAGTTCAGGGTAAAATTACTTATGTCTGCAATTTACTTTGAAATACATCAAAAATGATATGATTTATGGATGGATAAGGGATGGATAGGTGGTATGATATGTGATAAAGCAAATATAGTAAAATGTAAATTGTAAAATCTAGATGGTGAGTATATGGGTGCTTATCATACTATTCTTTCAATTTTCTTGTATGTTTAAACATTTTTATAATAAAATGTTGGAAAAAGTTATTCTGAAGCATATGTCATCCCATTCTCTCATATTAGGTGCTAAAGACACTAAGAAAGCAAGGGAACACCAAGTAAAGGTCCTCATGGCACCCCTGGCTCTGGAAAGTGCAGTGTGTAAACTGGGGTGAGACAGCAGAAGTTACTCAGTCACTGCCCAAGCTACTTACCATGTGGCCCCAAGGATGACCTTTTAGTGGAAAGATAAAGACAAATTAAAGGAGCAAAGTATGACAATATTACCTTGACATGGACCTTGGACCCTACTATGCTCATGGGTCCTCCTGCTTTCATCTACTTGCCTGTTGGAATGGGATCTCCACTACCCAGAGCTGGAGCTGAGAGGAAAAGATGTCCTGGTCTCTAAAGCTGCTGAACCTGGAAAATGTAGAGGAGGCAGGAATTAAACAGTGGAAAGTGAAAAAGATACTAGAGGAGCTGTCTAATGAACAGTAGTTAACATGAACCCTGTCCTATACTTGGGCATTTTATTTCTCTTGTAGCAACATGCTAGTGAGGCAGGATAGTAGGTGAATCAGAGCACCAGTTCCCACTGTGTGGTTGGGGACCCTAAGGGTTTTGGAGACTCTATCAGGGAATCACAAGGTCAAACTATTTTTAAAATAATACTAACACATGATTTGTCTTTTACTAGTTTTCTCTTACAGTGGAGCTTTCCAAACGCTGCAGGGCATTTGATATTTTAACAAATTAAATGCAGAAGCAAGTTTGAGAATCTAGCTGCCATCTTTTAAGTCAGACATTAAAAAAATTTTCAAAGATGTAAAAAAAAAATGCCAGTCTTCTCAGTAAATTGTTTTAAGAAAATGGTCAGTTTTCATAAAAATGTTATTTACGTTAATGTGTAATAATAAAATTAATAAATATTTAAAATTTTCTCCATTTTAATTTATAATCTGGTAAAATTTGATAGCTATAACTGATATAAACAAAGCCTCTTTAAAGGACCTCAGTACTTTTTTTTACTTCAATTTTTTTAATTGAGGTATAATTTACAGATAGTAAAGTGTACAAATCTTAAACATACAGTTCAATTTTTACATGCCTATGCACCATGTCAGTTGGCCACGTAGCTGCCTTCCAAATTTCTTGGCATAGACAAGTGAGCGCTTCCGGCATTGCAGCCGTTTGTTGAAACATCTCAACTGGTATTCTGTCAATTCCTGGAGACTTGTTTTTTGCCAATGACTTCAGTGCAGCTTGGACTTCTTCCTTCAAAACCATCGGTTCTTGATCATATGCTTCCTCCTGAAACAGCTGAATATTGACCAGTTCTTTTTGGTACAGTGATTCTGTGTATTCCTTCCATCTTCTTTTGATGGTTCCTGCGTTGTTCAATATTTTGCCCATAGACTCCTACAATACCGTAACTCGAAGCTTGTGCCCATTCCAAAGAAAGGTGATCCAACAGAATGTGGAAATTATTGAACAATATCATTAATATAACATGCAAGTAAAATTTTGCTGAAAATAATTCAAAAATGGTTGCAGCAGTACAGGGGACTGCCAGAAAGTCAAGCTGGATTCAGAAGAGGATGTGGAACAAGGGTTATCATTGCTGATGTCAGATGGATCTTGGCTGGAAACAGAGAATATTAGAAAGATGCTTACCTGTGTTTTACTGATTATGCAAAGACATTCAACTGTGTGGATCATAACAAATTATGGATAACATTGCAAAGAATGGGAATTCCAGAACACTTAATTGTGCTCATGCAGAACCTGTACATAGACCAAGAGGCAGTTCATACGTATGCATACTGCATGGTTTAAAATCAGGAAAAGTGTGCATCAGCATTGTATCCTTTCACCATACTTATTCAATCTGTATGCTGAGCAAGTAACCTGAGAAGCTGGACTATATAAAGAAGAAATCGGCATCAGGATTGGTGGAAGACTCATTAACAACCTGCAATCTGCAGATGACACAAACTTGCTTGCTGAAAGCTAAGAGTACTTCAGCACTTACTGATGAAGATCAAAGACTTCAGTATGGATTACACCTCGACATAAAGAAAACAAAAATCCTCACAACTGGACCAATAAGCGACATCATGATAAATGGAGAAAAGATTGAAGTGGTCAAGGATTTCATTTTACTTGGATACACAATTGACATCCATGGAAGCAGCAATCAAGAAATCAAACAATGCATTGCATTGGGCAAATCTGCTGCAAAAGACTTCTTTAAAGTGTGTCTTGGTTACCTAGTGCTGCTATAACAGAAATACCACAAGTGGATGGCTTTAACAAACAGATGTTTATTCTCTCACAGTCCAGTAGGCTAGAAGTCCAAATTCAGGGCACCAGCTCCAGGGGAAGGCTTTATCTGTCGACTCTGGAGGAAGGTTCTTGTCATCAATCTTCCCATGGTCTAGGAGCTTCTTTGTACAGGAACCTCAGGTCCAAAGGACGTGCTCTGCTCCCAGTGCTGCTTTCTTGGTGGTAGGAGGTCCCCATGTCTCTCTGCTCACTTCTCTCTTTTATATCTCAAAAGAGATTGGCTTAAGACACTATCTAATCTTGTAGATCTTATCAATATAACTGCCACTAATCCATCCCATTATATAATAATGATAGGATTTACAACACCTAGGGAAATCACATCAGATGACAAAATGGTAGACAGTCATACAATACTGGTAATCATGACCTAGTCAAGTTGACAGATATTTTGGGGGGATACAATTCAATCTATGACAAAGTGTTAAAACACAGATGTCACTTTGAGGACTAAGGTGCACCTGACCCAAGCCATAGTATTTGCTTTTTCTAAGGTTTGATCCCTGCCCTTTTTTTTTTTTTTATTGTTGTAATTAAATGAAGTTTACATTTCAAGTTAGTCTCCCATACAAAATTTTTTTTACATACATTGTTATGAGACCCTAATTGCTCACCCCATTCTGTGCTGGCACACTCCTCCTTTCCACCCCTAATTCCCCATGACCATTCAACCAGCTCCTAACCCTCTCTGCCTTCCCATCTCACCTCTGGACAGAAGCTGCCCCTTTGGTCTCTTGTATCTACTTGAGCTAAGAGGAACACTCTTTACAAGTATCACTTTATGTCCCACAGTCCAGTCCAATCCCTGTCTGAAGAGTTGGCCTTGGAAACTGTTTTAGTTCTGGGCTGATAGAGAATCCAGGGGCCATGCTTTCCGGGGCATCTCCAGTGTCAGTCAGATCATTAAGTCTGGTCTTCTTACTAGAATTTGAGTTCCACACCACATTCTTCTACTGCTCAATCAGGGACCCCCTGTTGTGTTCCCTATCAGGACGTTCATTGGTGGTAGCTGGGCACCATCTAGTTCTTCTGGTCTCAGGCTGATGAAGTCTCCGGTTTATGTGGCCCATTCTGTCTCTTGGGCTAATACTTTCCTTGTGTCTTTGGTGTTCTTCGTTCTCCTTTACTCCAAGTGGTTGAGACCAATTGATGCATCTTAGATGACTGCTTGCAAGCTTTTAAGACCCCAGATGCCACTCACCAAAGTAGGATGCAGAACATTTTCTTAATAAGCTTTGTTACCAATTGACCTAGATGTCCCCTGAAAGCATGGTACCAGACCCCCTATCCTTGCTACTTTGTCTCTCAGAGTATTTGATTGTATTCAGGAAACTTCTTAGCTTTGGCTTAGTCCCATTGTGCTGACTTCCCCTGTAGTGTGTGCTGTCCTTCCTTTCACCTAAGATGATTCTTATCTACTATCTACTTAGTGAATAACCCTCACTCTCCCTCCCCATCTCCGTAACCATCAAAGAATATTTTCTTCTGTGTTTAAACTTTTTCTTGAGTTCTTATAATAGTGGTTTTATACAGTATTTGCCCTTCTGTGACTGACTAAATTCACTCAGCATAATAAGTTCCAGCTTCCACCATGTTATATGTTTCACAGCTTCATCGTTGTTCTTTATCATTGAGTAATATTCCACTGTGTGGATATACCATAATTTGTTTATCCATTCATCCGTTGATGGGCACCTAGGTTGCTTCCATCTTCTTTTATTGTGAACAGTGTTGCAATGAACATGGATGTGCACATATCTATCTATTCATGTGACGGCTCTTGTTTCTCTAGGATATATTCCAAAGAGCAGGATAGCTGGATCGCCATGGTATTTTCAATTGCCTCATACACATGCAAATGCTGGACAATGAATAAGGAAGACCAAAGAATTGACGCGTTTGAATTATAGTGTTGGTGAAGAATATTGAATACACTATGGACTGCCAGAAAAATGAACAAACCTGTCTTGGAAAAAGTACAGCCAGAATGCTCCTTAGAAGTGAGGATGGCGAGACTTCGTCTCATGTACTTTGGACATGTTACCAGGAGGGACCAGTCCCTGGAGAAGAGAAAGGCCCTGAATGACATGGACTGACACAGTGGCTGTAACAATGGGCTCCAACAAAGCCATGACTGTAAGGATGGTACAGGACCAGGCAGTGTTTCGTTCTGTTGCACGTATGGTTGCTATGGGTCGGAACCAACTTGAAAGCACCAAACCACAACATACAACCTGTAAGCTCTACCCAGTTCAAGGTACAGAACATTGTCCTAATCCTGGAAGGTCCCTCTTATGGACTGAAGGGTGTCCTCATAAATATGTGTTGTAACTCCTTACCCCTATACTTGTGGATATAATCCCATTTGGGAATAGGGTTTTCTTTATTATGTTAATGAGGCCATGTCAGTGTAGGGTGTGTCTTAAGCTGATCACCTTTGTGATATAAACCAAACTGATAAGGCCCAAAGTAGGAAGCTGAGATGGGAGAAAACAGATGCCATGCCACATGAAGATCATCAAGGAGCCAAGGAATAAGGACCTTCCCCTGGACAGAGATAGACTTGCCCTACGGCTGGCACCCTGAATTTGCACTTCTAGGCTCCTAAACTGTGAGAAAATAAATTTGTTTGTTACAGCCACTCTCCTGTGGTATTTCTGTTATAGCAGCACTGGATAACTAAGACAGTCCCTTAGTGGCCAATCAATACCCAAACCATCAGAGGTAACCAGTATTCTATCACCAGATTAGTGAAATCACAGAAATCTTTCTATCACAAGATTAGTCTTGCTTGTTCTTGAACTTCAAATAACACTTATCGGCTATCTCATTATCTGACATTTTGCATTTATGACAATAGTGTAAAATCTACTATCTGACTGTTCTGAGCATTAACAACATAGTCTAGCAGTAATGAATGCCAAGGCATGAGGTGAGAGTAATGCTGGCTCTGATGGTTAACGCTATGCATCAGCTTGGTTGGGCCATGATTCTCAGTAGTTTGGCAGTTATGTAATGATGTAATTTGGCAGCTACATAATGATGTAACTTGGCAGTTATGTAATGATGTAGTCATCCTCCATTTTGTGATCTGATGTAGTCATCCTCCATTTGTGCATAACACCGATTTTGCAAAATGACCTAGTCTTTGGAACCTAACCATGTTGATAAGTGAGGACAGGATGTAATGGAATTATACAGTGTGTATTCTTTTGTATCTGGCTTCTTTCCCTCAGCATAATGTTTTTGAGATTCATCTGTGTCCTGCACATTTGTTCTGTATATTACTAGTTCATTCATTTTTATTGTTTTATTCTCCTGTGAGTGGACATTTGGATTTTGTCCAATTTTGCCTATAATGAATAACTAAAGCTGTTATGAACATTCTTACACACGTCTTTTGGTGGACATATAAACTATATTTTTCTTGAGTGTATGCCTGGATGAACTGCTGCCTCCTAGAGTAGGAGCCCTGGTGGCACAGTGGTTAAGAGCTTGGCTGCCAATCAAAAGTTCTGCAGTTCAAATCCACCAGCTGCTCCTTGGAAACCCTATGGGGCAGTTCTACTCTGTCTTATAGGGTTGCTATCAGCTGGAATCTACTCAACAGCAATGGGCTTAGTTGGTTTTTTTGTTTGTTCTTGGTAGAGCAGGTGTATATTTGGCTGTAAAAGAAACTGCCAAATAATAATGTATGAGAGTTCCAGTTACTCCACATCCTCAGCAACACTTGATAATGACAGTTTGAAAATTTTTACCCATTCTGCTGAATATGTAGGGTATCTCCTTGTAGTTTTAATTTGCATTTCTTTGATTAGATACCATTTTTGAGCACCTTTAAATATATTTATTGGCTATTTGAATATCCTCTTTTGTGAAATGCTTGTTCAGGTCTTTTCTCATTTTTAAATTGAATGTTTGTCTTATTGATTTATAGGCGTTTTTGGTACGTTCTATATGAGTTCTTTATCAGTGTATAGTTTGCCTATTTACTTTGTTAATGATGTCCTTTGATGACCAGATGTTCTTCATTTTAATTAAGCCCAATTTATCAATTTTTCTTTTATGGTTTAGTGTGTTTTGTGATCTAATTAAGAAATCTTTACCTATCCCAATATCATAAAAATATTCTCCTATGTTTTTAGGAGAATATGATCATGTTAGCTTTTGTATTTAGATTTATGATACACCTAAACAATTTTTTTGTGTATAGTTTAAGGGTCAGGGTTCATTTTTTTCCATATGTATCTAATTGCTCAACATCATTTATTAAAAATCCATCTTTCCCCTATATAATTAGTGGCACCTTTGACATAAATCAAGAGCACAAATATTTGTACATGCATTTCTTGACTCTGTATTCTGTTCCAGGAGTCTACTTGTCTGTCTTGCTCCAAAAGAACCCTATTTTAATTGCTGTAGCTTTATAGTAAATCTTGAAACCTAGAGGTGGCCTACTTTGTTTTTCTTCATCAAGATTTCTTGGATAGTCTAGATTCTTTGTATGTCCATATGAATTTTGACTCAGTCATTTTTAAGAGTATAAAGGTGTCCTCACACCAAAATGTTTGAAAGCTGCTGGTTTAGAGCATGGCTCAAAAGCCAGAAGCCCAAGATCAAATATCAAATTCTACCATTTATTAGCTGTGGGACCTTGGCAAATAATTTAATTTTTCCATGCCTCTGTTTCCTTATCTGTAAGTCAGGACAATGATAGTACCTATAGCATAGGGTTGTGCCTGTCGATTATTGAGCTCTGACTTGTACACTTTACAGGTGTGAATTTTATGGAATACGAATTATACCTCAATAAAAAGTAAATTTTAAAAAGAGGATGATTTCTGTATGTACATTATACTTGAATAAAAAGTTCACACACCCAAAAAGATAACGGTTAATTAGGATAAATAGAAAATAACTATATAACTGACAGAAATAGGAAATTTGCAATGCATCTTCTCAAAGGTCAACCCAATTATGCATAATTTGAACATCTCCCAGTTGAACGCTTGGATAATATTTGAGATTCTTTCAATAAAATATGTACATGCATTCAACATCTAGACAAGGAGCCCCGCTTGCCCAATGGTTAAGCGCTCGGCTGCTAACCAAAAGGTCGGCGGTTCGAACCCAACAGTTGTTCCAAGGGAGAAAGATGTTGCAGTCTGCTTCTGTAAGGAATACAGGCTTGGAAACTCTCTAGGGCAGTTCCACTCTGTCCTATTAGGGTTGCTACGAGTTGGAATCGACTCGACAGCAACAGGTTTCATTTCGTTTTATATCTAGGTGCTCTTCAACAAAAAATGAGAAGCAGGAGTCTACAGGTTACTGATGAGTAGAGTTCATACTCTGGATTCTACCAATGCCTCTTCCTACAGTGAATCTGTCTGTGCTGTGCACTGATATGTTAGAGGTTAACGTAGCCGCTGGCATGTCTGAGACTATAGCTTTCACAGAAGTCTGGCTTTCTGGGAGGAAGCTAGTTTCCTTAGGTCTAAGATACAGCAAACTGTAAATGATGCCTTCTTGCAATTCTCTTCCTCCTTTCCAATTTTAAAGCTATGTAGGTAATTTTCCTGTGATATCTTATGCGCTTTCCAATTGTGTAACCATTCTCTTGGTGGGAAGGAACTGGTTTTTGTTTGTTTAATGGGAAGTCAGAAATGTCTGCCTCAGTTAGATTTCTTGTATTACTGTGTCCAGTTCATGTTGAGATCATAAAAATTCTTAAATTAGGGACCTTCTCAGTCAGAGGTCATTTGTTCTTACAAATTTATCATTAGGTTAGTATAAACTAAGGGAAGAAAAAAGCCCCTAATGGCTCTGAGGCTGCAATATAATCTTATAGGTGTTCTAAAACATTTTTTGGTAACTGTCATTTACCAAGCACCAAAAGGTATAGAAAGTAAAGGGCCTTGAAATATAGGCTGTCAGTTGTGTGGTGAATTTTGTACACCACCTTATCTTAGCTCTTTCTGCAGAAACAGCAGTCATGGCAAGCCAGTTTTAAGTGGTTTTTATTTGAAACTTTTTCTATTAAATGATAAATATTAAGAGGAATTTTACATGTCACCAAAACGTCATATTTAGCAGAAAACAGAACTAAGTAGCCAAACAGAACATTTTTATAGCATCTGAGAATTCACCACCTACCCCGCCATCATTTCTTAGCACTCAAGCAGGCAGCAGCCTGTCATTTATAGCCCCAGTCCTTTCCTGTTCCAGTTCATTAAACCCTAGGCTTTCCCCAAATCACACAACCCACATGGAGATCCTTCTGCCAGTCAGAAAAGACCAATTCAAAGGCTGTAGAAACTGAGAGGCAACTCTGAGTGGGCATGAAGGCCATAATAAATTGTCACCGACACATGGAATTATATTTTGCAGATAGAGTGTGGGCAAAAGCAGCAGGAGTTTATGCTTAGAATCTATAGCCTGAACTTAGTTCATAGTGACTGGCTTCTCTTTGGCTGTGAAAGAATGGATAAAGTTCAGAAGCTAAAGCCAAGTTGGCAACCTCTGCCTCTCCCTCTAAAAAATATCCCAAATAAGTCAGCCAACATAATCAGGTTACACAGAGAGGCTTGATTCCAAACTCTAAACCATTTTGCCTTTATTTTCTTATCAATGATGCTTAAAATTCTAGAACTCTAGAGTCACATTCATAAACATATTTAGAAACACCACTGACCAAAAGAAATCACAGGGCTACCACATGCCCCAGTGGAGACCAGGATACAATAACACCATAATGCAAAAATGAGAGAACTTGAAATAATGAAGCTGGCATGAGAGAGCACATTGGACTTAACCCTAGTAAGGAAGGAGACAAAAGGAAAGGAGGCTCTACTAGGCTCTCTTCCTAACCATGAGTGAGGCACCTGGAATTGCAAAGGCAACATCTAGCTTTCAGGAGTGTGTTGTTGCAAGGAGTAGTGAGAAAGGATCTTATACCTCCCTTACTCTCTGGGGTTTTAAGTGGTAAGCAAAATGCTGCTTTGATTGGTTTGAAGTAGTCTAACCATTGCCAAAAAATGAGTAAAGGAAATTAGATGCACATGCTTTCCTCCTAAAAACGCTACTTCCTTTGTAAAGCCTTCTTGATTCCCTATTTAGAATGGATAGCTTCCTTCTCTACATTGTTACATACTTTGTATTTCCATTAATACTTACAGATTATTCTCTACGTTAGCAATGGGTTTATAGGTCTCTCGCTCACTGAACTGTAAATTTCCACAGCTCAGGGACCAAGTCATTATCTCTCAGGTCCCCAGTGCCAAGTAGAGTGCCTTATAAATGGCAGGTGCAGAACAAATGCTTGATGCTTCAAAACCTAGCTTTTGACAATGGATTCTTTGATATGACACCAAAAGCTCGAGCAACGAAAGAATAAATTTGACTTCATAAAAATTAAAAACTTTTGTTCACCAAAAGACTTTATCAAGAAAGAGACAACCATGGAACAGGAGAAAATCTTTGGGAACCATATAGCTGGTAAGAGTTTAATATCCAGAATATATAAAGAACTCCTACAACAAATGGATGCAACACTGGAGGTACTCACTTGTCTATGCCAAGAAATTCAGAAGACAGCTACCTGGTCAGCTGACTGGAAGAGATCCATATTTGTGCCCATTCCAAAGAAAGGTGATCCAACAGAATGTGGAAATTATCGAACAAAATCATTGTCACGTGCAAGTAAAATTTTGCTGAAGATCATTCAAAGGCAGCTGCAGCAGTACATCTACAGGGAACTGCCAGAAATTCAAGCCGGATTCTGAAGAAGACAGGGAATGAGGGATAACACTGCTGATGTCAGATGGATCCTGGCTGAAAGCAGAGACTACCAGAAAGATGTTTACCTGTGTTTTCCTGACTATGCAAAGGCCTTTGACTGTGTGGATCATAACAAATTATGGAGAACGTCGCAAAGAATGGGAATTCCAGAACACTTAATTGTGCTCATGCAGAACCTGTACATAGACAAAGAGGCAGTCGTTCAAACAGAGCAAGGGGATACTGCATGGTTTAAAATCAAGAAAGGTGTGCGTTAGGGTTGTATCCTTTCACCATACTTACTTAATCTGTATGCTGAGCAAATAATCTCAGAAGCTGGACTATATGAAGACGAATGTGGCATCAGGATTGGTGGAAGACTCATTAACAACCTGCAATATGCAGATGACATGACCTTACTTGCTAAAAGCTAAAAGGACTTGGAGAACTTACTGATGAAGATCAAAGACTACAGCCTTCAGTATGGATTATATCTCTACATAAAGAAAACAAAAATCCTCATAACTGGACCAATAAGCAACATCATTGTAATGGATTGAACTGTGTCCTCTAAAAATATGTGTCAACTTGGTTAGGCCATAAGTACCAGTATTGTGTGGTTGTCCTCCATTTTGTGATTGATATAATCTTCTTATATATTGTAAATCCTAATCTCTGCCTGTGGTTAATAAAGCAAGATTGGATTATGTTGAAGATGATTAGGGTGGGCTGTAACACCCTTGCTCAGGTCACATTCCTGATCCAATACAAAAGGAGTTTCCCTGGGGTGTGGCCTGCACCACCTTTTATCTTACAAGAGATAAAAAGAAAGGGAAATGAGCAGAGAGTTGGGGACCTCAAACTACCAAGAGAGCAGAGTGTGTCCTTTGGACCTGCGGTTCCTGCGTGGAAAAGCTGCTAGTCTAGGGGAAGATTGGTGAGAAGGACCTTCCTCCACAGCAGACAGAAAGAGAAACCCTTCCCCTAGAGCTGATGCCTTGAATTTGGACTTCTAGCCTACTTAGACTGTGAGAAAATAAATTTGTCTTTGTGAAAGCCATCCACTTGTGGTATTTCTGTTATAGCAGTAGTAGATGACTAACGCAATCATGATAAACGGAGAAAAGGCTGAAGTGGTCAAGGATTTCATTTTACTTGGATCCACCATCAACACCCATGGAAGCAGCAGTCAAGAAATCAAACAACAACCTAAATATAAAGCCAAAAACTATAAAGTTCATAGAAGAAAAAAATAGGACCAACGCTACAGGCCTTAATACACAGCTTTAACAGGATACAAACCATAACCATCAACACACAAACCCCAGAAGATAAGCTAGATAACTGGGATCTTCTAAAAATCAAACCCCTATGCTCTTCAAAAGACTTCACCAAAAGAGTAAAAAGAGAACCTACAGACTGTGAAAAAATTTTTGGACAGTACAAGTCAGACAAAGGTCTAATCTCCATAATCTACAAGAAAATCCAACACCTCTACAACAAAAAGACAAATAATCCTATTAAAAAATGGGCAAAGGAAATGAACAGACACTTCACCAAAGAAGACATTCAAGCGGCCAACAGACCCATGAGGAAATGCTCGCGATCACTAGCCATTAGAGAAATGCAAATTAAAACCACAATGAGATACCATCTCACCCCAGCATTACTGGCATGAATCAAAAACACTGGAAATAACAAATGTTGGAGGGGCTGCAGGGAGATTGGAACTCTTATACACTGCTGGTGGGAATGCAAAATGATACAACCACTTTGGAAAATGATATGGCGCTTCCTTACAAAGCTAGAAATAGACATACCATATGGTCCAGCAATCCCACTCTTAGGAATATACCCTAGAGAAATAGGAGTCGTCACTCAAATAGACATACGCACACCTATGTTCATGGCAGCATTGTTCACAATAGCAAAAAGATCTAAACAACCTAGATGCCCATCAACAGATGAATGTATAAACAAACTACAGTACATACACACGATGGACTACTACGCAACAAGAAAGGACAATGATGAATCTGTGAATCATCTCATAACATGGATGAAACTGGAGGACATTATACTATGTGAAATAAGTCAATCCCGAAAGGACAAATATTGCATGAGACCTCTATTGTAAAAACCCATGAAAAAGTTCACACACAAAAAGTAACAATCTTTAGCAGGGATGGGAAGGGTGGAGGGGAAATACTAAATAGGCAATAGATAAGTGGTATCTTGGGTGAAGGATGAGACATAGTACTGGGGAAACCAGCACAACCTGTACAAGGAAAGGTCATGGAAGCTCCCTAGACACATCCAAACTCTCTGAGGGACTGAATTGCTGGGCGGAGGGCTGTAGGAACCATGGTCTTGGGGAACATCTAGCTCAACTGGCATAACACAGTTTATAAAGGCAATGTTCTACATTCGACCTTGGTGAGTAGTGTCTGGGGTCTTAAAAGCCTGTGAGCAGCCATCTAAGATACTCCACTGGTCTCATCCCTTCAGAAGCACGGGTGTGTGAAGAGAACAGGATACAAGGGAAAGATTAGTCTGAAGGACTAATGGACCACAGCTACCAAGGCCTCCACCAGACTGAGTCCAGTACAGCTAGATGGTGCCTGGCTACCACCACTGACTCCTCTGACCAGGATCACAACAGAGGGTTCTGGACAGAGCTGGAGAAGGATGTAGAACAAAATTCTAACTCAGAAAAAAAAGATCAGATTTACTGGCCTAAAGGAGACTAGAGAAACCCCGAGAGTATGGCCCCCAGACACCCTTTTAGCTCAGTGGTGAAGTCACTTCCGAGGTTCACCGTTCAGCCGGGGAGTGGACAGCCCCATAAAACCAAATGGGACTAATGAGGCACAGCAGTCCAGGGACAAGGAATAGAAGGCAGAAGGGGACAGGAAAGCTGGTGATAGGGAACCCAAGGTTGCATATGGATAGTGTTGATGTGTTGTGAGGTTGTTAACCGTTGTCATAGGGCAACATGTGTACTAACTGTTTAATGAGAAACTATTTTCTTCTGTCAACCTTCATCTAAAGTGAGAATAAGCAGCACAATTGGAAGATCGTAGTCAATGTCACTGAACTGTGCATGTAGAAATTTTTAAAATGGTGTATCTTTGGCTATGTATATTTTCACCAAAAAAAAAAGGTCAAGAAGGGAGAGGGTTGACATGTTGTGGGGTTGTTAACCAACGTCATAAAACAATATGTGTACTACTGTTTCATGAGAAACTGTTCTGTAAACCTTCACCTGAAGTACGATAAAAAAAAAAAAAAAGAAATCAAACAACACATTGCATTGGGCAAATCTGCTGCAAAAGACCTCTTTAAACTGTTAAAAAGCAAAGATGTCACCTTGAAGACTAAGGAGCACCTGATCCAAGCCATGGTGTTTTCAATTGCCTCATATGCATGCAAAAGCTGGATGATGAATAAGGAAGACTGAAGAATTGATGCTTTTGAATTGTGGTGTTGGCAAAGAATATTGAATATACCATGGGCTGCCAAAAGAATGAACAAACCTGTCTTGGAAGAAGTACAACCAGAATGCTCCTTAGAAGCAAGAATGGCGAGACTATGTTTTACATACTTTGGACATGTTATCAGGAGGGATCAGTCCCTGGAGAAGGACATCATGGTTGGTAAAGTAGAGGGTCAGTGAAAAAGAGGAAGACCCTCAACAATATGGATTGACATAGCAGCTGCAACAATGGGCTCAAGCATAACAATTATGAGGATGGCTCAGGACTGGGCAGTGTTTTGTTCTGTTGTACATACAGTGCTATGAGTTGGAACCAATGCCACGGCACATGACAGCAACAAACAATGATCAGTTTCTACCATAATTCTTTTTTCCTTCCAAAACAAACAAGGTATTTTGCTTTGACAGGGACAAGTTCTAGTTTATCACTGAAAGGTACAAAAGAAGCTAAGAAATTGTCTGAATATCATATAACACTTTTGAGTTCATTAGACCATTATCCCTAGGGCTGGAATTAATCAGAAGATGAAGAGTACAAGCTCAAAAAGCTTCTAATTGACAAGAATCAAGTCTTTGGCTTGGAATTTCTGTGTTTGAGTTATAAGTCGGGTTCACAGAAAAGTAATCAGAAACTAGCCTGGCTGGAGACAAGACAGAGCCTTGAAATGGGAGTTGTGAGCTTATGGGTTGTACTTCTGACTTAGTCTCTTAACAAGCTTAGGGATCTTGAGCAAATTACTTCAACTCTCATCTGTAAAGTGAGGGCATAGACTTTGATGATTTCTAAGATCCCTTTGAGCACTATCAGTTTGTAATTGTCTAATATTGTTCCTTAAATCATTGACTAGTTCATTCAACATCTATTTGAATACCTTCTGTGAACATAAAAATAGAAGTAAAGTTAACAGTTTCTGCCCTCAAGGAGTTGGTAAGCCAATGAGAAAGGTGAAGGTTTTACCAGAGGCTCCCAACACAGGGCCAGGCATGGTGCTTATGCATCCACTCAGGTTCTAAACAAAGATGGCAAGGGAATGAGGAGGGAAAGGAGTAGGAGAAACTCCACAGAAGCTCTTCGGAGGGAGAAAAGGCAATCTATTGTTTCAGTCCTCAAATGTTTACTCAGTACCCACTGTGTGCCAGGCACTGTGCTGCGTACTGGGGTGACCAGGCCAGACCCAGCCTCTGAAGAAGCTTACTTAACATTCTACTGGTGGAGAAAGACAAACAATGTTATGTGATGGTTAATTTTATGTATCAATTTGGCTAGGCTAGGGTGCCCAACTGTTGGTCAAACACTAGCCTAGACTGTGTTATGAAGTAGTTACATGCCATTAAATCAATTGGTCTTAAGTGAAGCAGACCACCCTCCATAATGTGTTGGCACCTCATTCAATCGGTTGAAGGTTTAAGATCTGTTTCTCTGGAGAACGCTGACTAAAACAGATTAACAAATAGATGAAATTACAGACTGTAGTTAGTTCTATGAAGGAAACAGAATAACAAGTAAGAGAGAATAACGTGTGTGTGCTGCCATTAGCATAGGGCTGTAGTGGCGGAGGCTCTTTAAAAATGATAGTTGGCTGAGCTCATACCTCTAGGTGGATAAGAATAAGTCCAGCTAGAACAGAGGGGCTAGTGGTTGAGCCAGAAAGAAGCAGGTTAATGCCGAGGCTGGAAAGGGCTGTTGCAAGAAAGACCATCTGTATGGCTGAAGTTTAAAAAACAGCTACTTTTGCGCCCTCAACTCAGGCCAGTTTTGCCTCTGAGAGGACATTTGGCAATGTCTGGAGACATTTTTGGTTGTCAAAAATGGGGGAGGGAAAGAATAAAGTAGGAGGACTCGCACTCCCTAACCTCAGAACCTACTTCATACCTATGGTAGTCAAAACAGCATGGTACTGGTACAATGACAGACACACTGGCCAATGGAACAGAAGTGAGAACCCAGATGTAAATTCATCCACCTGCGGTCACCTGATCTTCAACAAAGGCCCAAAGTCCATTAAATAGGGAAAAGACAGTCTTTTTAACAAATGGTGCTGGCAAAACTGGATGTCCATCTGTAAAAAAATGAAACAGGACTGATACCTCACACCACACACAAAAACTAATTCAAAATGAATCAAAGACCCTAAATATAAAACTAAAAACTATAAAAATCATAGAAGAAAAAACAGGGTCAATGCTAGCGGCTCTAATACACAACATAAATAGCATATAAACCATAACTAACAATACAAAAACACCAGAAGATAAGCTAGATTACTGGGATCTTCTAAAAATTAAACACTTACGCTCATCAAAAGACTTCACAAAAAGAGTAAAAAGAGATCCCACAGACTGGGAAAAATTTTTTGGCTATGACAAATCTGACAAAGGTCTAATTTCTAAAATCTATAGCAAAATCCAATACCTCTACAACAAAAAGACAAATAATCCAATTAAAAAATGGGCAAAGGATATGAACAGACACTTCACCAAAGAAGACATTCAGGCTGCTAACAGACACATGAAGAAACACCCACGATCACTAGCCAGTAGAGAAATGAAAATCAAAACTACAATGAGATACCATCTTACCCCAACATTACTGGCATGAATCAAAAAAAACAAAATAACAAATGTTGGAGAGCCGTGGGGAGATTGGAACTCTTATGTACTGCTGGTAGGAATGTAAAATGGTACAACCGTTTTGGAAAACGATATGGTGCTTCCTTAAAAAGCTAGAAATAGAAATACCATATGATCCAGCAATCCCACTCCTAGGAATATATCCTAGAGAAATAAGAGCCGTCACATGAACAGACATATGCACACCCATGTTCACTGCAGCATTATTCACAAGAACAAAAAGATGGAAACAACCTAAGTGTCCATCAACAGATGAATCGATAAATAAACCATGGTACATACACACAATGGAATACTATACAACAATAAAAAATATTATGAATCTGTGAAAACACCTCACAACATGGATAAATCTGGAGGGCATTATGCTGAGTGAAATAAGTCAATCACAAAAAAGACAAATATTGTATGAGACCACTATTAAAAAAACTCATGAAAAGGTTTACATACAGAAAGAAACAGTCTTTGTTTCTAGGGAGAGGCAGGATGGGGAGGGAAAAACACTAACTAGACAATAGGTAAGTGGTAACTTTGGTGAAGGGTAAGACAGTACACAAACACTGGGGAAGTCAGCACAACTTGACCAAGGCAAGATCATGGAAGCTTCACAGACACATCCAAACTCCCTGAGGGACCGAATTACTGGGCTGAGGGCTGGAGACCATGATCTCGAGGGACATCTAACTCAACTGCCATACACAGTTTATAAAGAAAATGTTTTACATCTTACTTTGGTGAGTAGCATCTGGGGTCTTAAAAGCTTGTGAGCAGCCATCTAAGATACTCCACTGGTCCCACCCCATCGGAAGGAAGAGAGAACAAAAAAACCCAAAGACACAAGGGAAAGATTAGTCCAAAGGACTAGTGGACCACAACTACCACAGCCTCCACCAGACTGAGTCCAGCATGACTAGACGGTGCCTAGCTACCATCACCAACTGCTCTGACAAGGATCACAATAGAGGGTCTCGAACAGAGCTGGAGAAAAATGTAGAACAAAATTCTAATTCACAAAAAAAGACCAGATTTACTGGTCTGACAGAGACTGTAGAAACCCTGAGAGTATGGCTCCCAGACACCATTTTAACTCAGTACTGAAGTCACTCCTGTGGGTCATCCTTCAGCCAAAGATCAGACAGGCCCATAAAACAAAATGAGACCAAATGGGCACACCAGCCCAGCAGCAAGGACAAGAAGGCAGGAGGGGACAGAAAAGCTGGTAATGGGGAGCCCAAGGTCAAGAAGGAGAGAGTGCTGACATGTCATGGGGTTGGCAACCAATGTCACAAAACAATATATGTATTAAATGTTTAAGGAGAAACTAATTTGCTGCATAAACCTTCATCTAAATTACAATAAAAAAATGGGTGAGGGAATTTTTTTTTATAACAATTAAAAAAAAAATGGGGGAAAGGGTACTACTTCCAAAACTGAAAAAAATTTGAATTAAAGGAATATAACGGCCCCAAATTTGGTTTTAGTCATTATGTCATAAACTAATGTTTTTATCAACTTGAATCTTTTTTTTCTTTTTCTGAAGAAACAAAATAAGAAGAGGTTTCAACTGGCCCACTGCTTCATCTACTGTCTTAGGAAATCCCTGAAGGTGTTCAAAGGACTCTGAGAGGAGGTAGTCCTTGGGAAGGCCTAAATGGCCTACCGTAGTTCCTCTCTGTTCCTTCCGGTGCTAGCATTTTTAGGCTTCTGGGATAAACACACACACATGCCAAGCCCGATAATTAGCAGGGTTAAACACATACAGTTCCCTCGCTCATGCCCATACATCTAACCACCCCCTCCTCAGGTGGTCAGGGGGGAAATCTACACTGTAATCCATGCAGTGGGTCAGTAGCTCCTGGAATATAAAGTTGACTGGGAAGGGACTTCCTGGTCCCTTACCTACTGTGCAAAGTGAGGATACGTGTAGAAGAGTCTCTATCTCCGCCTAGACAGCTTTTGAGCTGGGGGGACCACTTGTTATGGAACTGTTTCCTGTTGCTTGCTGTTTTCTATGGGTAACTAAACGGCTTTTATTTGTCAACACTCTTTAAGTGTCTTATGTGTGTGGCTTGGTCAGTCTAGATGGACGTAGTCGATGCTACTGGTTGAGGCCCTCATCCTAGTAGTCTGGTGGCTGCTTGGGATCTTATGACTACATCTGAGACAACCTGCATGAGTCACACTGACTCCATGAACCTTTGAAAACCTCCAACCAGTTGCCGGAGATTCTGACTCATGGCGACCCTATGTGTGTCAGAGTAGAACTGTACTCCATAGAGTCTTCAATGGCTGATTTTTCAGAAGTAGACTGCCAGGCCTTTCATCTGAGGTGCGTCTGGGTGGACTTCAACCTCAAAACTACCCCCTAATGCTTAGCCGTTTGCACGACCCAGAGACTCCTGAAGAGTTCCACAAGGTACTAAATATGTACCTAAATAGCATTTCCCGATAAACAGAAGTTTAGGGAATTTGCAAAAACCAAACCAAAATTACAAGAAATACTAAAGGGAGTCCTTCGGTTAGAAAATCAGTAACATCAGACAACAACCCAAGACAGAGCAACCAGATATCAACCCAGAAAGAGAAGTCACAAAAATAAATCAAAGCTAAGACACTGAAAATAGGGAAACAGAGATGTCAACATGTAAAAGATGACAATATTAAAACAAAATAAAGGGACTAAAAAATGTAGACATAGATTTTTCATATGGAGAGGAAGTCAAGGCGATATAAAGAAATAAAAGACTAGTATAAACTTAGAAAAACAGGGGTAAATATTAAGGTAACCACAAAGAAAACTAACAATCCTACACATCAAAATAAAAAACAAGAAAGATACAAAGACTCGGCAAATACAAAATCAACAACAATGAAAAAGATGAAAAGAAAATACATAAAGAAAAATGACTCAGCACAGAAAATCAAGTGGAACGAAGAAACTGTTAATACACAAAAAAGACATCAAAATGACAGCACTAAACTCATACCTACCAATAATTATGCTGAATGTAAATGGACTAAATGCACCAATAAAGAGACAGAGAGTGGCAGATTGGATAAAAAACATGATCTGCCTATACGCTGCCTACAAGAGACACCTTAGACTTAAAGGCACAAACAAACTAAAACTCAAAGGATGGAAAAAAAGACATCAAGCAAATAACACTCAAAAACAGCAGGAGTGGCAATATTAATCTCTGAAAAAACAGACTTTAAAGTAAAATCCACTACAAAGGATAAGGAAGGACACTATAATTAAAGAGTCAATACACCAGAAGGACATAACTATAATAAATATTTATGCACCCAATGGACGAGCTCAAAAATATATAAAACAAACTCTAACAGCATTGAAAAGAGAGACAGACAGCTCCACAACAGTAGTAGGAGACTTCAACACACCACTTTCAGTGAAGGACAGAACATCTAGAAAGAACCTCAACAAAGACATGGAAGATCTAAATGCTACAATAAATCAACTTGATCTCATAGACATATACCGAACACTCCACCCAACAGCAGCCAAGTGTACTTTTTCTTCCAATGTACATGTAATATTCTCCAGAATAGACCACGTATTAGGCCATAAAGCAAGCCTTAACGGAATCCAAAGCATCAAAATATTACAAAGCATCTTTTCTGACCATAAAGTCATAAAAGTAGAAATCAATAACAGAAAAAGCAAGGAAAAAAAATCAAACACATGGAAACTGAACAACACCTTGCTAAAAAACTACTAGGTTATAGAAGACATTAAGGATGGAATAAAGATATTCACAGAATCCAATGAGAATGAAAACACATCCTACCAGAACCTTTGGGACACAACAAAAGTAGGGCTCAGAGGTCAGTTTATAGCAATAAATGCACACATCCAAAAAGAAAAAGGGCCAAAATCAAACCATTAACCCTACAACTCAAACAAGTAGAAAGAGAGCAGCAAAAGAAACCCTCGGGCGCCAGAAGAAAGGAAATAATAAGAACTAGAGCAGAATTAGATAAAATAGAGAATAGAAAAACAATTGAAAGAGTTAACAAGACCAAAAGCTAGTTCTTGGAAAAGATCAACAAAATTGATAAATCACTGGCCAAACTGACAGAAGAAAAACAAGAGAGGAAGCAAATAATCCATATAAAAATGAGATGGGTGATATCACAACAGACCCAACTGAAATTAAAAGAATCACAAGAGAATGCTACGAAAAATTATACTCTAACCAATTTGAACACCTAGAGGAAATGGACAAATTTCTAGAAACTCACTACCTACTTAAACTAACACAAACAGAGGTGGAACAACTAAATAAACCCATAACAAAAGAAGAGATAAAAAAGGTAATTTAAAAACTCCCAACAAAAAAAAGCCCTGCCCCCGGACAACTTCACTGGAGAATTCTACCAAACTTTCAGAGAAAAGTTAACACCACTACTACCAAAGGTACTTCAGAGCATAGAAGAGGATGGAATACTCCCAAACTCATTCTATGAAGCCAGCATAACCCTGATATTAAAACCAGGTAAAGACACCACAAAAAAAGAAAATTACAGACCAGTATCCCTCATGAACATTGATGCAAAAATCCTCAACAAAATTCTAGCCAATAGAATTCAGCAACATATCAAAAAAATAATTCACCACGATCAAGTGGGATTTATACTTGGAATGCAGGGATGGTTCAACATTAGAAAAACAATCAATGTAATCCATCACATTAATAAAACAAAAGACAAGAACCACATGATTTTATCAATCGATGCAGAAAAGGCATCTGACAAAGTCCAACACCCTTCATGATAAAAACTCTCAACAAAATAGGAATAGAAGGGAAATTCTTCAACATAATAAAGGACATTTATACAAAGCCAACAGCCAACATCATCCTAAATGGAGAGAGTCTGAAAGCATCCCCCTTGAGAACAGGAACCAGACAAGGATGCCCTTTATCACCACTCTTATTCAACATTGTGCTGGAGGTCCTAGCCAGAGCAATAAGGCAAGAAAAGGAAATAAAGGGCATCCAAATTGGTAAGAAAGAAGTCAAAGTATCTCTATTTGGAGATGATATGATCTTATACACAGAAAGTCCCAAAGAATCCACAAGAAAACTACTGGAACTAACAGAAGACTTCAGCAAACTATCAGGATACAAGACAAACATACAAAAATCAGTTGGATTCCTCTGCATCAAAGAGAACTTTGAAGAGGAAATCACCAAATCAATATCATTTACAATAGCCCCCAAGAAGATAAAATACTTTGGAATAAATCTAACCAGAGGCATAAAAGACCTATACAATGAAACTACAAGACACGACCGCAAGAAACCAAAAGAGACCTGCATACGTGGAAAAAAAAAATACCTTGCTTATGGATAGGAAGACTCAACACTAAAAATGTCAATTCTACCAAAAGCGATCTAGAGATACAATGCAATCCTGATTCAAATTCCAATGGCATTTTTTAAGGAAATGGAGAAACAAATCACCAGCTTCATATGGAAAGGGACGAGGACCTGGATAAGTAAAGCATTACTCAGCAAGAAGAACAAAACAGGAGGCCTCACACCGCCTGATTTTAGAACCTATTATACGGTCACGGTAGTCAAAACAGCTTGGTACTGGTACGACGACAGATACATAGACCAATGGAACAGAATTGAGAATCCAGATGTAAATTCATCCACCTACGAGCAGCTGGTATTTGACAAAGGCCCAAAGTCCGTTACCTGGGGAAAAGACAGTCTCTTTGACAAACGGTGGTGGCATAACTGGATATCCATCTGCAAAAAACTGAAATAAGACCCATACCTCACACCATGCACAAAAACTAACTCAAAATGGATCAAAGACCTAAATATAAAATCAAAAACCATAAAGATCATGGAAGAAAAAATAGGGACAACGCTAGGAGTCCTAATACATGGCATAAGCACAATACAAACCCTAAGTAACAATGTACAAGCACCAGAAGACAGACTAGATAACTGGGAGCTCCTAAAAATCAAACACTTATGCTCATCAAAAGACTTCACCAAAAGAGTCAAAAGACAACCTATAGACTGGGAAAAATTTTTTGGCTACTACAAATCCAATTAGTGTCTAATCTCTAAAATCTACAAGATACTGCAAAACCTCAACAACAAAAAGACAAATAACCCAATTAAAAAATGGGCAAAGGGTATGAACAGGCAGCTAACAGACACACGAAGAAATGCTCACGATCATTAGCCATTAGAGAAATGCAGAACAAAACTACAATGAGATATCATCTCACCCCAACAAGGCTAGCATTAATCCAAAAAACAAAATAATAAATGCTGGAGAGGTTGTGGAGAGACTGGAACACTTATACACTGTTGGTGGGAAAGTAAAATAGTACAACCACTTTGGAAATCGATTGGCGCTTCCTTAAAAAGCTAGAAAAAGAAGTACCATATGATCCAGCAATCCCGCTCCTTAAAATATATCCTAGAGAAATAAGAGCTGTCACACAAATAGATATATGCACACCCATGTTCACTGCACCACTGTTCACAATAGCAAAAACATGGAAACAACCTAGGTGCCCATCAACGGATGAATGGATAAACAAATTATGGTATATTCACACAGCGGAATACTACACAATGATAAAGAGCAATGATGAAGCCGTGAAACATCTTGTAACACGGAGGAATTTGGAGGGCATTAATGCTGAGTGAATTTAGTCAGTCATATACGGACAAACATTGTATAAGACCACTATTATAAGAACTCAAGAAAAGGTTTAAACACAGAAGAAAATGTTCTTTGATGGTTACAAGGGTGGGGAGGGTGAAGGTTATTCACTAATTAGATAGTAGACAAGAATTATCTTAGGTGAAGGGAAGGACAGCACCCACTACAGGGGAAGACAGCACAAACCAAAGGGGCTAAACCAAAGCTAAGAAGTTTCCTGAATACAATCAAACATTCAAAGGACAGAGTAGCAGGGGTAGGGGTCTGGTGACCATGCTTTCAGGAGACATCTAGGTCAATGGGAATAACAAAGCTTATTAAGAAAATTTTCGGGACTTCTGGCAACATGGTGCTCTAGGCAAAAGCACCACGCCGTCCCTCCACAGCAAAGATCTGAAAAACTAAGCCAAACAGAGAAAACAGCAATCCTGAAACCCTAAAACATCAAACGAAGGGAGAAAGAACTCAG
This sequence comes from Dugong dugon, assembly GCA_030035585.1. Lineage (NCBI taxonomy): Eukaryota > Metazoa > Chordata > Mammalia > Sirenia > Dugongidae > Dugong > Dugong dugon. Next base: position 22,756,790 of record CM057476.1, on the reverse strand, counting down.
CCAAGCACCAAATGGAGTGAGAAACTGACAGAAAATGGAGAGTGAGGAGAGATTCATCCAGAGGTCCCCTATCAGCTAACGCAGCGTGGATCCACCATCTCGGACTCCTATCAGAGACCAGCAAATTGGGGTACAAGAAAGCAGCTTCACGGAGCTCCCAGCAGGACACAGAACCGGTAACTGGCGATATACGCTTTACCACCCCCACCCTTTTTCACCCCCTGCTCGGCCTCCTCTGCTTCCCGCGGCCGCAGTCTCTTGGCCGGGAAGCACCAGCAGCTTGGATTCCACCCGCCTGCAATGGCCGACTCCCTGAATGACATTTGTGGGCTGCTGGTGTTGCTTTTTTCCGCTTCTTTTGATTTCTTCCTTACCTCTTACCACCTCTCCCTCCTTTTGCTCAAATACCTGGCTCCGTGCCCCATCTTTGCTTCTTCCTAAGGGGCTGCGGAGCTCCATTTGAGTGTGGAACTGCTTCCTGGTCTGTGCTGCCGTGCTGGTGTGATCCCAGGGCTTTTTTTTGTTTGTTTGTTTGCTTGCTTTGAATTGTTTGTTTGTTTTCTTTTTCTTTTCTCGAGTTGGGAGCCCGTTCTGCCCGGGCAGTGCTCCGCAGCTTAGGACCTACCCCTCCAGCTTACACAGACGCACAGAGGGATCCCTGAAAGCATTTTTTTTCTGTTTTTTTTTTTGTTTGTTTGTTTGTTTTGTTTTTTTGGGGGGCATTTCTTGTTCTTTTTTTTTTTTTAATTTGTTTTGTTTTCTTTACCCTCTTTTTCCCTTTTTGTCTTTCTTCATCACTCAGTTTCTCATCTCTCTATACCTTCCTTCTCTTCTTGCCCCCTGTATACCTAGCGCTGAATACTCTATGCCTTCTAGCCAGGCTGTACTTCAACACCTGGGAACAACTTCCCCAGACCTCGTAGCCACACTGGTGGGATCCCCGGGAGCTTTGCTGTTCTTTTTTCTAATTTTTATTTATTCATTCTTTTCTTTTCTTCTTCTGCTTTTTGTTTTTCTCCATTTCATAGTCTCTCATCTCTCCACTCCAACGGCAAGCTCCCCTAGCACTCTTTTTTGTTTGTATGTTTTTGGCTCCTGTTCCTCTCTCCTCTCTCCCATACCCATCTTAGCTCCACACATCACAATCTCCCCCCTCCATCTTGCCTACCTGCACCATGCACTTAACATCATACCACCAAGCAGTGCTGGCACAGCCTACTGGAACCTGCCCTGCACTAATTACCAACCCACCCGGGGGGATGTAGTAAGTGCCACAAACAACCCATCCCAGCAACTCCTCTTCAGCCAGACCTGCCCTGCTGCACCATATCTGAGCGACTGACCCTGCCAATTGGAGAAGGAGGCAAAAAGTATCGTGCCCACAGACGAGCAAACAACAAAGAACACCCAGCCCACCTGCTCAGACATAGCCAAATTAAAAAAAAAAAAAGGAGGAAACAAACAAATCTACAATCAATAAACGAGAAAAATAACTACTGAATGCCCCAAAGACAGCAGACAATATCAAAACATTTACAAAAACAGGACAGGATGGATACAGTAGGTGTCCAAAATAAAACACCAGATAACTTTCCAGTGGAAGAAAAAGCACTAGAACTACCTGATAGGGAATTCAAATCTCTAATACTCAGAATTATCCAAGAGTCAAAGCAAAAAGCAGACAAAAATGAGGAAAAAATAGACAAATTCATGGAAAAGGCAGACAAATTCGTGGGAAATACAGACAAAAAAATGGAAGAATTCAGGAAGATAATGCAGGAACAAAATGCCAAAATAAATTCATAACTAGAAATTATACAAAAACAACAATTAGAAATCCAAAAGATAAACAACAAGAGTTCAGAAATGGACAGTGTCATAAAAGGGCTGAAGAGCAGATCTGAAACAGTGGAAGGCAGGATCAGTGGAACTGAAGACAAACACTTGGATACAACTCTGTTCGAGGAAAAAGAACAAAGAAAAATGAAGAGACCTGAGAATTATGTGTGATACAATTAAAAGCAAAAATCTGCAAGTGATTGGAGTTCTAGAACAGGGGGAGAAAACAAAACACAGAGAGGATCATTGAAGAACTGCTGACAGAAAACTTCCCCAATATCATGAAAGATGAAAAGCTGGCCATCTAAGAAGCTCAACAAACCCCATATAGGATAGACCCCAAAAGAAAATCACCAAGGCATATCATAATCACACTTGCCAAAACCAAAGACAAAGAATCCTGAGAGCAGCTCAAGAAAAACAAGAAGTCACATACAGAGGAAAAACAATAAGACTAAGCTCAGATTATTCAGCAGAAACCATGCAGGCAAGAAGGCAACGGGATGACATATATAAAACCCTGAAAGAAAAAAATTGCCAGCCGAGAATAATATATCCTACAAAACTCTCATTCAAATATGATCGTGAAATTAGGGCATTTCCAGATAAACAGAAATTAAGGGAATATATAAAAACCAAGCCAAGCTTACAAGAATTATTAAAGGGAGTCCTTCGATTTGAGAATAAACAACTTCAGCTCACGGGCTGAATCTAGGACGAAGGATTGTACCAGCCAGATACCAATCTACGAAATGAATTCTCAAGGACTATCCAAAACCAAAAGAAATACAACAGGGAATCAGAGCAGTTAATTTGTAAATGACAACAACATCAGAACAATAAAAGAGGGAATAAATGGTGTAGGTATAGAACCTTCTAATGGAGAGGAAGGCAAGGCGATACCTAGTAATAATAGACTGCTTCAAACTTAGAAAGATGAGGGTAAATTTCACGGTAACCACAAAGAAAGTTAACAAACATACTCATAAAAATAAAGAGGAAAAACATACAGTCTCAGTAAAAACAAAGCCTACAAAAACAAAAGAAATGAAAAAAAAATCCACAAACAAAAGGAATTCAGCAAAGGAGAGTAAGAAGAACAAAGAAAACGTCAGCACCCCAAAAATAAAAGCACTATAAAATGACAGCAATAAACTCACATCTATCAATAATTACACTGAATGTAAATGGACTCCATGCATCCATAAAGAGACGGAGAGTGACAGAATGGATAAAAAAACAGGATCCATCAATATGCTGTCTACAAGAGACACACCTTAGAAACAAAGATGTGAATCTATTAAAAAACAAAGGTTGGAAAAAAATATATCAAGCAAACAACTACCAAAAAAGAGCAGGAGTGGCAATGCTAATCTCAGATAAAATAGACTTTAAAACAAAATCCACCATAAAAGACAAAGAAGGACACTATATAATGATTAAAGGGACGATCCATCATGAAGACATAACCATAATAAACACCTACGCACCCAATGACAGGGCTTCAAAATACATGAAAGAAACTCTAACAACACTGAAAAGAGAAATTGACAGTTCCACAATAATAGTAGGAAACTTCAACACATCACTCTCAGTAAAGGACAGAACAACTAAAAAGAAACTCAGCAAAGATACAGAACACCTAAAGGGCACAATCAGCCAACTTGACCTCATACATATATAGAACACTTCATCCAACAGCTGCAAAGTACACATTCTTTTCCAATGCACATGGAACGTTCTCCAGAATAGACCACATCTTAGGCCACAGAGCAATCCTCAATAAGATCCAAAACGTTGAGATAATACAAACTATCTTTTCTAACCACAATGCCATCAAGGTGGAAATTAACAACAAAAAGAGCAAGGGAAAAAAATCAACTACATGGAAACTGAATAATACCCTGCTTACACATCAGTGGGTAATAGAAGAAATCAGAGATGGAATCAAAAAATTCCTAGACTCAAACGAGAATGAAAACACACCATACTGAAACCTTTGGGACACAGCAAAGGCAGTCCTTAGAGGACAATTTATAGCAATAGATGCACACATCAAAAAAGAAGGGACAAAATCAAAACATTAACTACACAACTCAAACAAATAAAAGAGAACAGCAAAAAAAAGCCCACAGCCACCAGAAGAAAGGAAATAATAAAGATCAGAGCAGAAATAAATGAAATAGAGAACAGAAACACAATAGAAAGAATCAACAAAACCAAAAGTTGGTTCTTTGAAAGAATCAACCAAATCGACAAACCACTGGCCAGACTGACAAAAGAAAAACAGGAGAGGATGCAAATAACCCAAATAACGAATGAAATGGGCGACATTACAACAGACCCAACTGAAATAAAAAGGATCAGAACAGAATATTATGAAAAACTATATGCCAACAAATTTGAAAACCTAGAGGAAATGGATAAATTTCTAGAAACACACTACCTACCCAAACTTCAACAAAGTGATGTTGAAAATCTGAACAGACCCATAACAAGAGAAGAGATTGAAAAGGTAATAAAAAAAACTCCAAACAAAAAAAAAAAAACCCTGGCCCTGCTGTGGGGACCATGGTCTCTGGGAACATCTAGCTCAATTGGCATAACACAGTTTATAAAGACAATGTTCTACATTCTACCTTGGTGAGTAGCATCCAGGGTCTTAAAAGCCTGTGAGCAGCCATCTAGGATACTTCACTGTTCTCACCCCTTCAGGAGCACGGGAGAATGAAGAGAACAGGATACAAGGAGAAAATTAGTCCAAAAGACTAACAGACCACAGCTACCAAGGCCTCCACCAGACTGAGTCCAGTACAGCTAGATGGCGCCCGGCTACCACCACTGACTGCTCTGACCAGGATCACAACAGAGGGTTCTGGACAGAGCTGGAGAAGGATGTAGAACAAAATTCTAACACACACAAAAAAGACCAGACTTACTGGCCTGAAAGAGACTGGAGAAACCCCGAGAGTATGGCCCCCAGATACCCTTTTAGCTCAGTGGTGGAGTCACTTCTGAAGTTTACCATTCAGCCGGGGACTGGACAGCCTCATAAAACAAAACAGGACTAATGAGGCACAGCAGTCCAGGGACAAGGAATAGAAGGCAGAAGGGGACAGGAAAGCTGTTGACAGGGAACCCAAGGTTGAGTAAGGACAGTGTTGACATGTAGTGGGGTTGTTAACCATTGTCATAGGGCAACATGTGTACTAACTGTTTAATGAGAAACTATTTTGTTCTGTAAACCTTCATTTAAAGTGAGAATAGCAACACAACTGGAAGAATGTAATCAACGTCACTGAACTGTGCACGTAGAAATTTTTGAAATTGTGTATTTTTGGCTTTGTATATTTTCACCAAAAAAAAAAAAAAAAAAAAGGTTGAGGAGGGAGAGGGTTGACATGTCATGGGGTTGTTAACCAATGTCATAAAACAATATGTGTACTGACTGTTTAAAGAGAAACTATTTGTTCTATAAACCTTCACCTGAAGTACAATTAAAAAAAAAACAAAACAAAAAAAAGAAAATGTTCTGCATCCTACTTTGGTGAGCAGCGTCTGGGGTCTTAAAAGCTAGCAAGTGGCCATCTAAGATGCATCAACTGGTCCCAGCTCACCTCGAGCAAAGGTGAATGAAGAATACCAAAGACACAAGGAAGGTATTAGCCTAAGAGACAGAAAGGGTCGCATAGACCAGAGACTTCATCAGCCTGAGACCAGAAGAACTGGATGGTGCTGGCTACCACCAATGACTGCCCTGACAGGGAACACAGCAGACAGTCCCTGATGGAGCAGGGAAAGGGTAGGATGCAGAACTCAAATTCTAGTAAGAAGATCAGACTTAATGGTCTGACTGAGACTACAAAAACCCCAGAAAGCATGGGCCCCGGACTTTCTGTCAACCCAGAACTAAAACAATTCCCGAGGCCAACTCTTCAGACAAAGATTGGACTGGACTGTGGGGCATAAAATGATACTTGTGAAGAGTGTGCTTCTTAGCTCAAGTAGCTACATGAGACTAAAAAGGCAGCTTCTGTCGGGAGGTGAGATGAGAAGGCAGAGAGGGTCAGGTGCTGGTTGAATGGACATTGGGACTCCGGGGTGGAAAGGAGGAGTCTGCTGTCACAGTACAGGGAGAGCAGTTAGGGTCACATAACAATATATGTATAAATTTGTATGAGAGACTAACTTGAATTGTAAACTTTCACTTAAACTACATAAACAAACAAATAAGTACGTACCTAAACACAGGAGCAAGGAATTGAGGGGACATACCCCAAACTGCTCACAGGGGCTACCTCTGTGGAAGGGACTAAGATTACGGACTGTGAAGAGAATTATGCATGTTTTATTTGAATATTTAGAAATCAATGTTAAAAGTAACGCTAAATCATGTCTAGGTGTAGGGAGGGAGCTGGAAATGTCCTTAAGGGCTGGAAACTGCCCTCTGGACCTCTAACTCCGCCTTTCGCGTTGACTAGGGGCCTCTAACTCCTCTCTCCCACGCCGTCCTGCGCTGACCTCAGGCCCCAGAGGGATCCCCAGATCTGGGGCCGTGGCCCGCATTAACCTCACAGTCCCTCCGAACTCTAACCCTGGGTTCTGCTCACCGCAGACCCCTCTGGCCCTTGCGGGACTCCGGACACAGCCTCACCTCGGCGGGCGGCGCTTCCTTAGGAAGCCCTGCAGCAAGCTGTCCTCGACGTACCGGCTTCCCGGGCCGAAGACCCCCTCGGGCCACTGCGCAGCCCAGCGCCCTCGGCGTTCCGCTGCGCGCCGGCGGTCCCGCCCCACCTGCCGTGCGGGGTGGAGGGCCTGGCCCGCCGGACGCGCGAACGCTGTGCCTCGGGGTCTCCACGAGGGCCCTTGCGGCGCCGCGAGGTCGGCGCCTATCCCGCAGGCCCGGGAACAGGGTGTGAGCCGTCGGAAGGGCAGGAAACGCGGCTGAAGAGACGCGAAGCAAAGAGGCAGGCGGACAAGGAGCGATGACCGGCGCTGCAGGGAGGCCAGACGCCGTTAGTGACAGCTCGCCTTATTTTGCATATTCATGAAGCCGAACGGGGCCGACAGCCTCCCCAGAGGGGTAATGAATTATTCATGATAAATGAATTATTCATGAGAAAACGTCTCGCCCCGCCCAGGAAGGCCTCGTTGATTACTCATGAGCCTGAGTGGCGGGTTTAGGCAGGAAAAGACAGTTGAGACTCCTCAGAGGGAGGTGTCGACGAGCTGAGGTGAGGGCCATTCACACGCGAGGGCGTGGTTAAGTCTATGTTCTTTCCGTTTTTTCTGTTCTTTTTACTTGAGGCTTTAAGTTTGATTTGGTATAAATACTTTGGCTGGGCCTGAGATACTCTGAGGAGAAAGAGGAGCGCCGGGGTTGAGGAAGAAGACAAAGAGAAGCCTCTAGGTACCATTTTCCCCCAACGTTTGACGATGGAACACTTCACACATACAAAGAAAGTAGAGAGAATTATGCTGAAGACACCCGCATTCCCCCTACTTAGCAGCTTTTAAGTTTAGATTTTTGCACCCCTGAATAGAAAATTGGATGGAAAGGTACCAATCGTGAGGAAAAAGCAGCAATAATTACCCGCCACGCAGTTGGTCAGGCAGACCACATCTGTGTATTAGGAGTCATGTGTGGAATTTTGGGGTTTTATCTTATCGAGGTCAGGTTTTCTGCAGCCATTGAGGTGTCAGCCATAATCATTGCTTGGCACAGACCAAGAGAAGAGAGAGGTGGGGGTGAGGCCTTGCAGGTTGACCTCAGTTCTTCTTTCTCTTTATTGAGGATTTGCCATCTCATCTCTGTGGACTTTAGTTCCCCAAACAGTACAGAGGAAAGAGTGTCTTGAAACGCAAGATTAGTTAATCACTGAAACTATGTTCAAGTGTGCAGACCATTGGATAAGTTGTACAGTACATCATGTACTGGGTTGGTAAAAATGAAGTTAAGGTAAAGGAGTTTTCAGTCTAATTGGGAGTGATAATCTAATTTCACCCCCACTGGACCATACACTTCTTGAGATTGGGACAGAATCTTACATCTTCGTAATCCTGTACGATTACTGGCAGGCACATTATAGTCACCTGGTAAATGCTGAATGAATCAATACTTGAAGTAGTATGAAAAAGATATTAAAAAACCAAGAGAGCATGAACAAATAATTAATGTAGTGGAAACCATTTACTCTGAGCATGGAGTAGGGGAATTATCAGGGCTAAATGGAATTTGTTAAAATGATGAATAATAATTTATTGAAGCAAGCTCTGCGAAACCTCTAAGTAACTGGTTGACTTTTGGCAAGCCAAAAGCCCTTGCTGGGCCACACTGTCTTCTTTATAGTTTCATGCTTTACATTTAAATCTGTGATCCATTTTAAATTAATTTTTGTATATGGTGTGAGATTTAGGCCAAAATTCTTTTTTTTTTTTTGCCATTTGGATGTCCGATTGTTCCAGCACTATTTGTTGAAAAGACTTTTCTTCTTCCACTGAATTGACTTTCCTCTTCTTTAAAATGGAGAGTTTGGATTAGTACTATAGTATTAGTACATGTTCTGTTCCCTAGCTTCTTCGTGAATCTTTTGAGCCCTTTTATGTTGATGTGCACTCCCTTTGAGTGAAGGTATTCTTTATATCGTGTGTGTAAGGAAGACCATCTGCTTGCATTCAGAATCCAGCTACTGGATATTGTTCACTTGATAGAAATGGAATTTTCTTGTTAAAAAAAAAACATTTTGGAAGACTGGGAAAGATCTGTGGAAAGTGTTAGGAAATCATTTGTAATAAGAACTTTGGTTTTGGCTTTAGTCAGAATGGCAACAAAAAAAAAAAGTGGTTTAGGCATTAATAAAGTAAACAACAGCTGATTAATCTTTACCAGATTTACACATGAAGGGGGTAAAATAGTAATTGTGCCACCATTATAAATAGGCAGTTGAGACATAGGTCAAGAGGTAAGCACAGAGCGAGACTTTATCAGAAAGAATGCAGAAATCTTACCTCTTTCTCAACAAGATCATAATCATTGTCATGGAGTGAACATATCGAACATAAGACTGAATAGTCTCAGTGCCCTGTGAAGTTTCACATGTTTATGGATCCAATATGCAAGTAAATATATAAATGAAAGACATTTGGAAGTTAGAATTCTGTTCTTAAAGTCTGCAGTTTCGAAGTCTTTCCTAGGTCTTTAGATAATGAGTCAGAAAACAAGGTGATAAACATCAGAGCTATTCTCTGAGAGTGCATGATCTCTAGAGTCATACCTCCTGGGGCTGTCAGCTTGTGAGCTTTCAAAATTAAGCAGTTTGTGCTTGAATAGGAGACCTGCACAACACCTGCTCAAAGGGAAAACACAACAGTAGCAACAGGATAGTTAGAGGTTGAAAGGAGCCTGGCTGTTAAAAAAAAAAAAAATTATTTAGATCTTTTCTCCTTCCTGAAGCAAGTTTGTTCTAGAACACCAGATAAGGACCCTATAATGTTTAGAAATAAGCAAGCAAGCCCAGCAACTAGGTAGGCACTGGTAGTGTATCATATTAGAATAAAAGCAAATGAGAATTTCATTTTGGGGAGTCGTGGTAAAAAACCCTAAACTGTGCATCAAAAATTCTTAAGTTTTAGTCTCAGTTCTGCCACTGAGTGACTGACTGACCCTGGATAAGTCAGTTGATTTCTCTGGACCTTGATTTCCTCATCTAGAAAATTAGATACTTGAACTGGATGACATTTAAAGTTCCTCCTGCTTCTAAAATTCTGTGATTCTTTTCTAGACCCTTAATTCTTCCTTGTTCCTGTGTTGCTTCTCCACTGACTCAGCAAATATTTATTGAGCACTTATTTTGTTCCAGTACTGTGTTGGTACTGAGGGTTCAAGAATGAGCTAAATCAGACACAAGATACAGGTACTATTGTATGTCTTCACTTCTATGAAATGTCTAGAATAGGAAAATCTATAGAGACAGAAAGCAGATTAGTAGTTGCCAGGGAATGAGAGGAGAGGGGAATACGGAGTGACTGCTAATGGGCATGGGATTTCTTTTTTGAGGTGATGAAGATATTCTAGAATTAGATAGTGGTAATGATTGCACAACTTTATGAATATACTAAAACCCACGGAATTGTATACTTTTAAAAAATTAAAAATAAACCAAAAAAGAATGAGCTAGACAGACACAACATTGCTCTCATGTTAGCTCACAGTAGGGTGGGAGGATACATAAGGGCAACCATGAGACAGTATATATTGCAATGGGCACATAACCCAGACTTGGTGGGAGGAGTCAGGAAATAATTCCTTGAGAAAATTATACAAAGCCATGTCTAGGAGATGAATAGGAAATGGGAACAGGGAGAATGTTTCAGGCAGAGGAGTATTGCAAGAGCCTGAAGGCTAGAGAGAATATAGTTCTTTAGGGTGATTAAACTAGATGAGAATGGCTGACACATAAAAGTGTAAGGGGAAAATGGTTAGAGATGAGGCTAGCAAGGCATGAGGCAGATCTTGAAGACATGGCAAGGAGTTTGGATTTTATACTGAGGGCAGTGGGGAGCCATTGAAATATTTCAGCCTGGGAAGTTACATAGTCAAGTTTTTAAGTTAAAAAGAAAACTGGCTGCAGTACAAAGAACAGAATGGAGAAGGGCAAGACCAGAGACAGGCAGACTGGTAACCAGTCCAGGCAGTCTAGGCAGAAAATGAGGCTGGCCTGATCTAAAGTAGAGACGAGAACAACATGGATAAAGTGAGGAGTGGGCAGATTTGAGAAGAATTAAGATCACTGGATGTGGGAATGAGGAAGGAGTCAGGGTTGAATCAGAAGTTTTAGACTTTGAGCAACTAAATATTTGATGTCATTCAGTGAGTTAAGGAATAGAAACAGGTTTTGGGAGGAAAGAATTCACATTTGGATACGTTGGGAACATCAAAGTGAAACTAAATGTTAGACAGCTGTACAGGTCTGCAACTCTGGAGAGAGACCTGGACTGGGAATATATGTATATAAGAATCATTAGAATAGAGATAGTAATTGAAACAACAGGAGCTTATTTGTTCATCCAGGGAGTGTGTTTGTAAAAAAAGAAGAGTTCATAAGAGAGAACCCTGAGGGACAACAAAAGCTAAGAGATGGGCAGGAAAAAAAATTCTGAAGAGGACGCTGAAAAGGAACAACCAGCCATTTCAACACTAATGTATAGTAAGATTTTTTAAACAAACATGCCTTGTTACATAAAATGAACTTTGTGTCATATAGTGTCCAAGTACTATACAGTGACTCAGTCCTCACAACAACCCTATATGACAGGTACTATTACTATGCCCATTTTACAGATGAGAAAACTGAGGCACACACAGCAATTAATTAATATGCCTAAGGTCATATGGACAGTGAACTGCAGACTGAAATTTGTTCCTAGACAGTTTGGCTCCAGAAGAGTCTATGTGCTTAATCACTATGCTATGCTAGCTCTCTGAGATAAACATGTGCCCAGATAAGAACAAGAGCCCTGAAAAGTTGGATTTATCATCTCCACTTTACAAAAAACAAACTGAGGCCCAGAGAGATTAGGTGATTTGGCCAGGGTTCCAAAGCTGCTAGGCAGTTGAGTCAGAATTTGAACCCAGGTTCATTAACTCCAAAGCCTCTTTCTACTATTTTATACTGCCAGTTGTTTATATATATATATGTGTGTGTGTGTGTGTATGTGTGCATAAAATTTAATTTTGCTTATTTTTTAAATATTAATTCCTAAGGTATTTTCCAAATATTAATAGTGACTACTAGCTTTAATCCTTTTTCAGAGTCAAGAGCCTGGGATGTCTCAGTTTTCAGTGATAGTATCAATTTATTCCAGGCCATCCATAAAAACTAATATGGATGTAGTAATGCATCGGGAGCCTTGGTGGTGCAGTGGTTAAAATCAGTGAAAAAGAGGAAGACCCTCAACGAGATGGATTGACACAGTGGCTGCAACAGTGGGCTCAGGCATAACAGCAATTGTGAGGATCGCAGGACCGGGCAGTGTTTCGTTCTGTCCTACAAAGGGTCACTATGAGTCGGAACCGACTTGACGTCGACCCGTAACAACAACAGTAATGCATTGTGTTCTGATTGGCTGGTGTTATTTTCAGGACTTGATTCTCTAGAAATGCCATCAGAAAGTCTTATGATGACAGAGAAATGAAGAAAGCACCAATACAGACAGCTATTTAAAAATCATTATTCCTCTTATTTATTGTCTCTAAGACTAATAACTACCTCAGTAGCGGGTAGTTTACCGTGATTCAGTGGGCTGGGACTAGAGTTAAAATTCTTGAAGCTACTCCCTTTCCCCATTTTATTTCTTAAAATTGCCAGGGAGACAATTTGATGTGTTGAGTTAGGTTTGAAGGTTATACTCAGAAGTGAAGATTATACTCTGAAGTCAACAAAAGGTACCTTGGACTCCTTAAGGACTGAAGGCTGTTAGGTGGGTTTGTGTCACATAAATATTGTAAAAGAGTGCCCCCCCAGTGTTTATCTGAAGAATTATTTTGAGAGAAATAAAATATTACCTATTTACAATCCCCTGGTGGTGAAGTGGTTAAGCGTTTGGCGGCTCATGAAAGGATCGGCAATCCACCAGCCACTCCTTGGAAACCCTATGGGGCAGTTCTTCTCAGTCCTATAGGGTCACTATGAGATGGAATTGACTCAATGGTAATGGATTTTTTTTTTTTGGGGGGGATTGCTGTCAGTCGGAATCTACTTGATGGCAGTAGGTTTTTGGGATAATCTCTATCACCACCTTGTGGCAGTGTCCTCGGATAATTCTGCCCTGTTATTTGCAAAATCTTCCCGAATCTTGCATTAATTAATACACAAAAATTAGGTCATAGACTATCCTGAGTGATCCAGAATGGAATTTCCTTAAATGGGTTATTTGACAATATTTCGGTTAGAACTCTGTAAACCTTGGAAAAAAAAACTCTAATTGAAATCAAGTCCTTTGAAAAGAAAAAAGGAAAATTTGCTGCTTTAGTGAAGCAGTAGAGTGAAAACTAGATGTATTTTAAGCATTAAGTTTTGAGTTGAATTTGCAAATAAATTATACAGGAAGTTAATTCAAGGAATACTTTAGAGTCCCTGCTGTCTGCAGAGCCCCATTACTCTCTGAGAGAATAACGAGGAGTAAGACATAGCGTTGAGTCTTTGAGTTGTTTAGAATTTACTTCTCTCCTTCAAACGTATTCGCAAACAAGTAAATCATCTTATAATTTTCATTGGTTGGATGGAAAAATTAATCCAGAGATCTATACCAAATTTACAGGAAATTGGTAGTGGAGATAACAATGTTTGTTTAATTAATTTCCCAAAGAATACAGTCAAATTCTAATTGTATAGTTCTCTTTTGGAAAATTTACAATAAGGATTCATTTTACAGATTGCATAGGGCTTAAAAGAACTATTTTAGTAATCAGTCTTCCTTTGCTTTTTTAAAATTGAGCTTGGTAAATTTTTCTCTAAACCGCACAATCTGGGAAACAATTTATATTTAACTGTCCTTGATGTTAGTTTTTTGTTTGTTTGTTTTTAGAAGTTTTTTAGTTCAATCTTTGGGCAGAATATGATAGGAAATACTTGTTAGCCAAGGTCTCTAATTAATTATATATTTTTTACAGGTTAGAATTGTTAAAACTATCCTGATACATTCCTATAATGGCCACTGCTCAGCTCTCTCACTCCATCAGATTACACAAGGTATTTGTTCAGAATTAAAAGAAAATCAATGACCATTTAATGAGTTAGTTCAGAATTGTGACTTTAATCTTTGTGTGTGTGTGTGTGTTTTTAAAACAGCAGTTTTATCAGTTAACTGGAACATAATATTCTGAGAGACTATGTCTACATTTAACTGCCTAATGGACTGAGGATGTTCAGAAAATTAGAGCAGATTCCTACAAAATGACTTACTGGATGCTTGTTTCATGTTTATATATTTAGATCTTCTAGAGTGAAGGAAACCAGAAACCAAAAGATTTTTAAAGAGAATGATTCTTTATTGGATATTGACTTCCTGAAGCAATTAGGAAACTTCTGATGCACACCTTGATATAATTAGAAGAACTGAAGGGGAATGCTCTGGGAGAAACTTGGATGCTGGGAATCTGTCAGAGCATGCCGGGGCCAAGCAATCTTGCTGGGTTTGGCCAGGCAAATTTAACTTGTCCCATCGACATTCATCAATACATTATTTGTTTATTCATTGAGAATCAGTGTATATATATATATGAAAAAAATATACATGTAATATACTGTGCTATTCTCTCAGAATGCAAAGAACGTGATCTTCATTTTGTAGACGTTTATAATCTGGTAAAAAAAATAAGACTTGCAGGAGTTAAGTCAATACATGAAGCAGTGTATGATTTACGTATATGTGAAAAAAGTGAGTAAGGCAATACAAGTAATAGGAATTTAGAGAAGGGGAGATTTAGCATGGACTGGAATGGTTTGTATATACTTCATGAAGGAAGTAGGACTTAAGGTACACCTCAAGTGATGAAAAGAAATTGGATAGAGGAGAGAAAAGAACATACCATGAGGAAAACCTAGCATATGCCTTGGTTCAGAATAAGAAATGAGCATGCCTGTTCAGAGAATAGTGAAGAGCCCATCCTTACTGGAGTGCAGGGCTCATGTTGGACCGAACTGGGAAATAAAATTGGATAGGAATTGTGGGGACAAATTAATATGGATCTTAAAAGAGGCTAAGGAATTTATACTTTATTCTGTAGTCAATGGAAAGTCAGAGGGTTTGGTCAAGAGAGTGAATAAAATAATTGTTTTAGGGATATCAAGCTATAGCAGAGATAGGGAAGATTGAAGTTGAAGGGGAATTAGGGCAGAGAGAAAGCAGTCATCTTTCTGATTCAGATGCAGTATACTCAACAACCAGACTGCTGATCTCAATTTGGTTTCCTAAGTATGCTTCCTTCCTAGGGGAAAATGCTGAGCTGGGTATATGAATTACAATTAGCTTGGTAGTTATTTTTCTCACTGTAAATTAACAAACTTTTGATGCAAATAAATCTTTGTAGTTTGGGCTGCATAAGCTACTTCTCCCAGTAAATTTTAAGTGACTGTTTGATTTTGGTCTTTAATAATAAAAACAACAGTAATAGTAATTATAGACATTAACGTTTTTTCCGCACTTACCATGTGCCAGGCACTGTGCCAAGGGCTTTATATTATTATTTCAACTGAACCTCATAATAAGGAGGAAAGTGAAGCTCAGAGAACTAAAGTAACTTGCCCAAGGTCACGTAGCTTGACAGCTAAGCTGTCAAATATTACTTACGTATACTATCTTATTAAAATAATTTATAATAGTGTTTTCTATTATCAAGCCATAGTATTTTCACGTATGAGACATTTTAAAAACATCAATAATAACCTTTAAAGTATTAGACCAGCTGAGCTGAGAAACTAATCCCTGGAGTCTAGAGAGGTAGCAAAACTCTAGAGGCCTTTTCCAACCACTGATCTTTATTACTACAAATGGCCTTTTAGAGTCTATATTAAATTACATGTATTTATACTTTCAGGTCATTTAATTTTACAAATGATTATTACTTAAATATTCTAATTTTTGGAATGTTTTCAATAAGTTACTGTATGCATGCCATGTCTGCTATTACCCAACTACTCAAAATAACCTTAATTTCTCAGGCTCTATGGATACAAGCCACCACTCATCTGTCAGTTTGTCATATTCTAGTGGCTTGCATGTTGCTGTGATGCTGGAAAATATGCCACCGATATTTCAAATGCCAGCAGGGTCACTTATGGTAGACAGGTTTCAGTGGAGCTTCCAGACTAAGAAAGACTAGGAAGAAGGACCTGGCGAGCTACTTCTTAAAAAATTGGCCAGTGACAACTTTATGAATAGCAGTGGAACATTGTCTGATATAGTGCTGGAAGATGAGTCCCTCAGGTTGGAAGGCATTCAAAATACAACTGGGAAAGAGCTGCCTCCTCAAAGTAGAGTCAGCCTTAATGACACAGATGGAGTAAAGCTTTTGGGACCTTCATTTGCTAATGTAGCACAACTCAAAATTAGAAGAAAGAGCTGCAAACATCCATTAATAATCGGAACGTGGAATATATGAAGTATGACTCTAGGAAAATTGGAAGTTGTCAAAAATGAAATGGAATGCATAAACATCGATATTCTAGATGTTAGTGAGCTGAAATGAACTGATATTGGCCGTTTTGAATCAGACAATTATATGGTCTACTATTCTGGGAATGACAAATTGAAGAAGAATGGTGTTGCTTTCATCGTCAAAAAGAATATTTCAAGATCTGTCCTGAAGTACAATGCTGTCAGTGATAGGATAATACCCATATGCCTTCAAGGAAGACCAGTTAATATGATTGTTATTCAAATCTGTGCACCAACCACTAATGCCAAAGATGAAGAGACTGAAGATTTTTACCAACTTCTGCAGTCTGAAATTGATCAAACCTGGAGTCAAGATGCATTGATAGTTACTGCTGATTGGAATGAAAAAGTTGGAAACAAAGAAGAAGGATCAGTAGTTGGAAAATATGGCCTTGGTGATAGAAATGATGGACCTGGTGGCGCAGTGGTTAAGAACTTGGCCGCTAATCAAAGGTCAGCAGTTTGAATCCACCACCTGCTCCTTGGAAACACTATGGGGCAGTCCTAATCTGTCCTGTAGGGTCACTATGAGTCAGAATAGACTTGTCAGCAACGGGTTTGGTTTTTGGTTTTTTGGATAGAAATGACACCAGAGATCTCATGATAGAATTTTGCAAGACCAATGACTTACTCATTGCAAATACCTTTTTTCAACAACATAAATGGCAACTATTCATGTGGACCTTGCCGGATGGAATACACAGGAATCAAATCCACTTCATCTGAGGAAAGAGATGGTGGAGAAGCTCAATATCCTCAGTCAGAACAAGGCCAGGGGCTGACTACAGAACAAACCATCAATTACTCATATGCAAGTTGAAGTTGAAGCTGAAGAAAATTAGAACAAGTCCATGAGAACCAAAGTACAACCTTGAGTATATCCCACCTGAATTTGGAGATCAACTCAAGAATAGATTTGACACATTGAACACTAATGACAGAAGACCAGATGAATTGTGGGATGACATCAAGGACATCATACATGAAGAAAGCAAAAGATTATTAAAAAGACAGGAAAGAAACAAAAATAAAACATGGATGTCAGAAGAGACTCTGAAACTTGCTCTTGAACTTAGAGTAGCTAAAGTGAACAGAAGAAATGATAACATAAAAGAGCTGAACAGAATATTTCAAAGGGCAGCTTGAGAAGACAAAGTACTATATTCTAACCTCCTTATCCGTGGGGGATAAGTTCCAAGACCCCCAGTGGATACCTGAATCCGCAGAAATAACCGAACCCTATATATACTATGTTTTTTCCTATAAATACATACCTATGATAAAGTTTAATTTATAAATTAAACACAGTAAGAGATTAACAACAACAAATAATAATAAAATAGAACAATTACTAAGTAAAATAAGACTTACTTGAACACAAGCACTGAGATACAGAGACAGTTGATCTGATAACTAAGAGAGCTGCTATATGAGTGATGGGCAGGTAACATATACAGTGTGGATATGCTGGACTAAGGGATGATTCACCTCTTGGACTTGATGGAACAGTACAGTGCGAGATTCATCACGCTACTCAGAATGATGCGCAATTTAAAACTTATGAATTATTTGTGGAATTTTCCATTTAATATTTTCAGATGGCCGTTGACCGCGGGTAAATGAAAGTTTGGAAAGTGGAACTGTGATAAAAAGGGGGGACTACTGTAATGAAATGTGCAAAGACCTGTAGTTAGAAAACCAAAAGGAAAGAACATGCTTGGTATTTCTCAAGCTGAAAGAAATGAAAAAATACAAACTTCAAGTTGCAGTATGGAAGGATTCTATGGGCAAAATACTGAATGACACAGGAAGCATCAAAAGATGATGGAAGGAATACACAGAGTCACTGTACTAAAAAGAATTGGTTGACATTCAACCACTTCAGGAGGTAGCATATGATCAAGAACTGATGGTACTGAAGGAAGAATTCCAGGCTGCACTGAAGACATTTAGAAAAACAAGGCTCCAGGAATTGACGGAATGCCGATTGAGATGTTTCAACATATGGATGCAGCACTGGAGGTGCTTACTTGCCTATGTCAAGAAATTTGGAAGACAGCTACCTGGCCAACTGACTGGAATAGATCATATTTGTGCCCATTCCAAAGAAAGGTGATCCAACAGAATGTGGAAATTATCGAACAATATCGTTAATATCACACACAAGTAAAGTTTTGCTGAAGATAATTCAAAAACGTCGCAGCAGTACATCGACAGGGAACTGCCAGAAATTCAAGCTGGATTCAGAAGAGGACATGGAACCAGGGATATCATTGCTGATGTCAGATGGATCTTGGCTGAAAGCAGAGAATACCAGAAAGATGTTTACCTGTGTTTTATTGACTATGTAAAGGCATTCGACTGTGTGGATCATATCATATTATAAATAACACTGTGAAGAATGGGAATTCTGGAGCACTTAATTGTGCTCACACAGAACCTGTACCTAGACCAAGAGGCAGTCATTTGAACAGAACAAGGGGATACTGCGTGATTTAAAATCAGGAAAAGTGTGTCAGGTTGTATCATTTCACCATCTTATCCAATCTGTATGCTGAGCAAATAATCGGAGAAGCTGGACTATATGAAGAAGAACTCGGCATCAGGTTGGAGGAAGACATTAACAACCTGCGATATGCAGATGATGCAGCCTTGCTTGCTGAAGGCAAAGAGGATTTGAAGTGCTTACTAATGAAGATCAAAGACTACAGCCTTCAGTATGGATTACACTTCAACATAAAACAAAAATCCTCACAACTGGACCACTAAGCAACATCATGATAAACAGTGAAAAGATTGAAGTTATCAAAGATTTCATTTTACTTGGATGTACAATCAATGCCCATGGAAGCAGCAGTCAGGAAATCAAACAATGTATTGCATTGGGCAAATCTACTGCAAAAGGCCTGTTTAAAGTGTTGAAAAGCAAAGATGTCACTTTGGGACTAAGATGCGCCTGATCCAAGCCTTAGAATTTTCAACTGCTTCATATGCATTATGATCATTAAAGTTGTGTGTCAACTTGGCTGGGCCATGATTCTCAGTGGTTTGGCAGTTATTAAGTAGTTTGGTAGTTGTATAATGACCTAATCACTTCCTTGATGAGATCTGATATAAAGTGATCACCTCCATGATGGGGTCTGCTGTGAGTAGCCAGTCAGTTGAAAGAGAGTTGCCTTGGGGGTATGGACTGCATCCACTATAGGTGGACTTTCTGGCAAGGTTTGGGGGCTTTTGCTCGCTCTGGATCCTGCAGCTGGCTCCTGTTCATCAGACCTCCAGTTCTTGGGACTTGAGTTAGCAGCTTGCCTGCCTATCTTGGGGTTTGTCATCCTCCACAGTCTGGATCTTGGGTTCGCCAGCCCCTGCAGCTATGGGAGTCGGGAGAAGCATCCAGCCTGAGCCAGCCTTTCTAGCCTCTGCAACTGCATGAGTCATTTCCTTGATACAAATCTCTTTCTATATATATGTATATATATGTATGTATATAGATTTCTCACTGGTTTTGCTTCTCTAGAGAATCCAGCCTAAAACATGCATGCAAAAGCTGGACAATGAATATGGAAGACCAAAGAATAATTGATGTCTTTGAATTATGGTATTGATGAAGAATATTGAATATACCATGGACTGTGTCTTAGTTATCTAGTGCTGCTCTCACAGAAATACCACAAGTGGATGGCTTTAACAAAGAGAAGTTTATTCTCTCACAGTTCAGGAGGCTAGAAGTCCGAATTCAGGAAGCCAGCTCCTGGGGAAGGCTTTCTCTCTCTCTCAGCTCTAGAGGAAGGTCCTTATCATCAATCTTCCCCTGGTTTAGAAGCTTTTCAGCGAGAACCCCAGGTCCAAAGGACATGCTGTGCTTCTGGCACTACTTTCTTGGTGGTATGAAGTTCCCCTGTCTCTCTGCTGATTCTGTCTTTTATGTCTCAAAAGAGATTGACTCAAGATACAATCTAACCTTGTAGATTTGAGTTCTGCCTCATTAACATAACTGCCTCTAATCCTGCCTCATTAACATCATAGAGGTAGGATTTACAACATAAAGGAAAATCATATCAGATGACAAAATGGTGGACAGTAACACCATACTAGGAATCATGTCTAGCCAAGTTGACACACATTTTTGGGGGACACAATTAAATCCATAACAAACTGCCAGAAGAATGAACAAATCTGTATTGTAAGAAGTACAGCTAGAATGCTCCTTAGAAGTGAGGATGGCTAGACTTTGTCTCACATACTTTGGACATGTTATCAGGAGGAACCAGTCCCTGGGGAAGACCATCATGCCTGGTAAAATAGAGAGTCAGCGAAAAAGAGGAAGACCTTCAGTGAGATGGATTGACACAGTGGCTGCAACAATGGGCTCAAACATAGCAGCAATGTGAGGATGGCACAAGACTGGGCAGTATTTCATTCTGTTGTACATTGGGTGGCTATGAGTCAGGACTAACTTGATGGCACCTAACAGCAACAACAACAACAGTATTCCATTGTGTTTATGTACCACAGTTTGTTTATTCATTCTTCCCTTGATAGGCACTTACGTTGTTTCCATCTTTTTGCTGTTGCGAATAATGCTGCAATGAACATGGATGTGTATATGTCTATTCCTGTCACATCTCTTATTTCTTTAGGGTATATACCTAGGACTGGGATTGCTGGATCATATGGTATTTCTATTCCTAGATTTTTGAGGAAGCACCACACCATTTTCATAGTGGTTGTACCATTTTACATTCCCACCAGCAGTGTATAAGAGTTCCAATCTCCTCACAACCTCGCCAACATTTGTTATTTTCTGTAGCCTTTTTTTTTTTTTTCAGTTAGTGTTGTTATTGTTGGGGTGAGATGGCATCTCATTGTAGTTTTGATTTCCATCTCTCTAATGGCTAATGATTGCGAGCATTTCTTCATATGTTTGTTAGCTGCCTGAATGTCTTTTCTGGTGAAGTGTCTGTTCATTTTCTTTGTCCATTGTTTAGTTGGATTGTTGTTGTTTTTTTTTGTTGAGGTGTTGAAGTTTTCTGTAAATTTTAGAGAGTAGATACTTGTTGGATGTGTTGTAACCAAAATCTTTTCCTGGTGTAGGTTCTCTTTTGGAGAAGTCTTTTGATGAGCATAAGTGTTGAATTTTTAAGAGGTCCCATTTATCTAGCTCATCTTCTGTTTGTGCATTTTTAGTTATGTTTGGTATTCTATTTATGCCATGTATTAGGGCCCCTAGCATTGTTCCTATTTTTTTTTCCATGATTTTTATAGTTTTAGGTTTTATGTTTAAGTCTTTGATCCATTTTGAGTTAGTTTTTTTTTTTTTCTTATTGTGTGAGGTATGGGTCCTGTTGCATTTTTTTTTACAGATGGACGTCCAGTTTTGCCAGCACCATTTGGTAAAGAGACTGTCTTTTCTATATTTAATGGACTTGGCCCTTTGTTGAAGATCAGCTGTCCACAGGTGGATGGATTTATGTCTGGATTCTCAATTCTGTTCCATTGGCCTATGTGTCTGTCATTGTACCAGTACCACACTATTTTGATTACTCTGGCTGTATAGTAGGTTCTGAAATCAGGTAGTGTTGTTGTTCTTCTTCAATAATGCTTTACTTATCCAGGGCCTTTTTTCTTTTTTCTTTCCATATAAATTTCGTGTCTTAGCCTGGTTTCTCTAGAGAAGCAAAACCAGTAAAGTATAAATATGTATATATACATAGAGAGAGAGAGAGAGATTTATATTAAGGAAGTGGCTCATGCGATTGTAGCTGCTGGAATGTACCAAGTCTGTGGGTCAGGATAGAGGCTTCTCCTGATTCACATAGCTACAGGGGCTGGGGAACCCATGATCGACAGGTCAGACAGCAGGGCTCTTGCTTATAGGCAGCAAAGATGAAAGAATCCCAAGATCGGCAGGCAAGACCACAGGTAAACTGCTAACTCAAGTCCCAAGAACCAGAGGTCAGACTAACAGGAGCCAGCTGCAGGATCCAGATTGAGCAAAAGCCCATGAGCCTTGCCAGAATGTCCACTTATATTTGATGTGGGCCCCACGCCCAGGAAAACTCCCTTTCAACTGATTGACTACTCACAGTAGATCCTATCATGGAGATGATCACATTATATCAAATCTCATCATGGAAATGATCACATCATTGTACGACTGCCAAACTATATCATAACTGCCAAACCACTGAGAATCATGGCCCAGCCAAGTTGACACACAACCTTAATGATCACAGCTAGTGATTAGTTTTTTCATCTTGTTAAAGAATGCTGTTGGAATTTGGATTGGGATTGCATTATATCTGTAGCCTTTGTCCATTTTTTGATTGTATTGTATGTCCTTTTGTTGTTGAGTTGTTGAAGTTTTCTATATATTCTAGAGATTAGATCCTTATCAGATGTGTTGTTGCCGAGATTTTTTCCCAGTTTATAGATTCTTTTTACTCTATTGGTAAAGTCTTTTGATGAGCATAAGTATTTAATTTTTAGGAGATCCCAGTTATCTAATTTATTTTCTGTCATTTGTATATTTTTGGTTTTGTTTGATAGAACTATTTATGCCAAAAATTAGGCCCCCTAGTTTTGATCCTGTGTTATCTTCCAGGAACTTTATAGTTTTAGCTTTAACATTTAGGTCTTTGGCTCATTTTGAGTTAGGTTTTGTGCATGGTATGATGTATGGATCCTGATTCATTTTTCTGTATATGGATATCCAGCTTCACCAGCACTATTTGTTAAAGAGACCGTTTCTTCCCCATTGAATGGATTTCTTCCCATAGATGGATGGACTTACTTCTGTGTTCTCAATTCTATTCCATTGGTCTATGTGTCTGTCTGTCCTTGAACCAGTATCAGGCTGCTTTGGTTACCGCGGCTGTATAGTAACTTTTGAGATCAGGAAATATGAGGCCTCCTATTTGTTCTTATTCTTCAGTATCACTTTAGCTATTTGGCGCCTCCTTCCTTTCCATATAAAGTTGGAGATGGGTTTTTCCATTTCATTAGAGAATGTTGTTGGGATTTGGATCAGAATTGCATTATATTTATAGAGTGCTTCTGGTAGTATTGACATTTTCACAATGTTAAGTCTTCCAATCTGTGAGCATGGAATGTTTTTTTAATTTATATAGATCTCTTTTAATTTCTTGCAGTATTTTTTATAGTTTTCCTTGTATAAGTCTTTTACATCCTAGTTAGGTTTATTCTTAGGTATTTTATTCTTTTGGGGGCGTTGTAAATGGTATTGATTTCTTGATTTCCTTTGCAGAATTCTCCTTGTTAGGGTAGAGGAACCGAAATGATTTTTGTGTGTTAATCTTTTACCCTGCCACTTTACTGAGTCCTTCTATTAGTTTCAGTAACTTTCTTGCGGAGTCTCTGGGATTTTCTATGTATAGGATCATGTCATCTGCAAATAAGGATAGTTTTACTTCTTCCTTTCCAATCTGGATACTCTTTATTTCCCTTTCCTGCCTTATTGCTGTAGTTAGAACTTCCAATACAATATTGAATTAGAGTGGCATAAAGGGCATCCTTGTCTTTCTTGTTCCCATTCTCAAAGGAAATGCTCTTTTTTTTTTTTTTTTAATATTTTATTGTACTTCAGGTGAAGGCTTACAGAACAAATAGTTTCTCATGAAACAGTAGTACACATGTTGGTTTATGACATTGGTTAACAACCCCACACCATGTCAACGCTCTACATTCTCAACCTTTTTTTTTTTTTTTGGTGAAAATACACACAGCCAAAGATACACCGTTTCAAAAATTTCCACATACACAGTTCAGTGACATTGACTATGCTCTTCCAATTGTGCTGTTATTCTCACTTAAGATGAAGGCTTACAGAACAAAATAGTTTCTTATTTAACAGTTACTACAAATGTTGCCCTATGACAATGGTTAACAATCCCACAACACATCAACAATATCCTTACACAACCTTGGGTTCCCTATCACCAGCTTCCTTGTCCCTTCTGCATTCTGGCCCTTGTCACTGGACTCCTGTACCTCGTTAGTCTCATTTGGTTTTACCGGGCTGTCCACTCCCAGGCTGAACAGTGAATCTTGGAGGTAACTTCACCACTGAGCTAAAAGGGTGTCTGGGGACCATACTCTCAAGGTTTCTCCAGTCTCCTTTAGGCCAGTAAATCTGGTCTTTTTTTGTGAGCTAGAATTATGCTCTACATCCTTCTCCAGCTCTGTCCAGAACCCTCTGTTGTGATCCTGGTCAGAGCAGTCAGTGGTGGTAGCCAGGCACTATCTAGCTGTACTGGACTCAGTCCGGTGGAGGCCTTGGTAGCTGTGGACAGTTAGTCTCTTGGACTAATCTTTTCCTTGTATCCTGTTCTCTTCACTCTCCCTTGTTCCCGAAGGGATGAGACCAGTGGAGTATCTTAGATGGCCGCTCACAGGCTTTTAAGACCCCAGACACTACTTACCAAGGTAGAATGTAGAGCATTGTCTTTATAAGCTGTGTCATGCCAATTGATCTAGATGTTCCCCGAGACCGTGGTCCCCACAGCCCTCCGCCCAGCAATTCAGTCCCTCAGGGAGTTTGGATGTGTCTATGGGGCTTCCATGACCTTTCCTTGTACAGGTTGTGCTAGTTTCCCCTGTATTGTGTACTGTCTCACCCTTCACCCAAGATACCACTTATCTATTGCCTATTAAGTATTCCCCCCCACCCCTCCCATCCCTTATAACCAAAAAAGATTGTTACATTTTGTATGTGAACTTTTTCATGGGTTTTTACAATAGAGGTCTCATACAGTATTTGTCCTTTTGTTATTGACTTATTTCACTCTGCATAATGTCCTCCAGTTTCATCCATGTTATGAGATGGTTCACAGATTCATTGTTCTTTCTCATTACATAGTACTCCATTGTGTGTATTTACCATAGTTTGTTTATCCATTCATCTGTTGATGGGCATCTAGGTTGTTTCCATCGTTTTGCTATTGTGAACAATGCTGCCATGAACATAGGTGTGTATATGTCTATTCGAGTGACGACTCTTATTTCTGTAGGATATATTCCTAGGAGTGGGATTGCTGGATTGAATGGTATGTCTATTTCTAGCTTTCTAGGAAGGGCCATATCATTTTCCAAAATCGTTGTATCATTTTGCATTCCCACCAGCAGTGCATAAGAGTTCCCATCTCCCCGCAGCCCCTCCAACATTTGTTATTTCCAGTGTTTTTGATTCATGCCAGTAATGCCGGGGTGAGATAGTATCTCATTGTGGTTTTAATTTGCATTTCTCTAATGGCTAGTGATCGCGAGCATTTCCTCATGTGTCTGTTGGCCATTTGAATGTCTTCTTTGGTGAAGTGTCTGTTCATTTCCTTTGCCCATTTTTTGATAGGATTATTTGTCTTTTTGTTGTAGAGGTGTTGGATTTTCTTGTAGATTATGGACATTAGACCTTTGTCTGACTTGTACTGTCCAAAAACTTTTTCTCAGTCTGTAGGTTCTCTTTTTACTCTTTTGGTGAAGTCTTTTGAAGAGCATAGGGGTTTGATATTTAGAAGATCCCAGTTATCTAGCTTATCTGTTGGGTTTTGTGTGCTGATGGTTATGGTTTGTATCCTGTTAATGCCATGTATTAAGGCCTCAAGTGTTGGTCCTATTTTTTCTTCTATAAACTTTGTAGTTTTAGGCTTTATATTCAGGTCTTTGATCCATTTTGAAGTCATTTTTGTATACAGTGTGAGGTATGGGTCCTGTTTCATTTTTTTGCAAATGGATATCCAGTTTTGCCAGCACCATTTGTTAAAAAGACTGTCTTTTCCCCATTTGATGGACTTTGGGCCCTTGTTGAAGATCAGGTGACCGTAGGTGGATGGATTTACCTCTGGGTTCTCAATTCTGTTCCATTGGTCAATGTATCTGTCGTTGTACCAGTACCAGGCTGTTTTGACTACTGTAGCTATATAGTATGTTCTGAAGTCAGGTAGTGTGAGTCCTCCAACTTTATTCTTCTTCTTCAGTAGTGCTGTACTTATTCGGGGCTTCTTCCCTTTCCATATAAAGTGAATGATTAGTTTTTCCATCTCTTTGAAGAATGTTCTTGGTATTTGGATGGGGATTGCATTGTATTTGTAAATTGCTTTGGATAGAATTGACATTTTCACAATGTTGAGTCTGCCTATCCATGAGCATGGTATGTTTTTCCATTTATGTAGATCCCTTTGGGTTTCATGCAGTAGTGTTTTGTAGTTTTCTTTGTATAGGTCTTTTACATCCCTGGTCAGATTTATTCCTAAGTATTTTATCTTTTTAGGGGCTATTGAAAATGGTATTGTTCTCCTGATTTCCTTTGCATCGTTCTCCTTACTGGTGTATAGGAATCCAACTGATTTTTGAATGTTTAGCTTGTATCCTGCTACTCTGCTGAATCTTTCTATTAGTTCCAGTAGATTTCTCATGGAGTCTTTAGGGTTTTCTATGTATAGTATCATATCATCTGTAAACAGGGACAGTTTAACTTCTTCATTACCAATTTGGATGCCCTTTATTTCTTTTTCTTGCCTTATTGCTCTAGCTAGAACTTCCAGCACAATGTTAAATAGGAGTGGTGATAAAGGGCATCCTTGTCTTGTTCCTGTTTTCAAGGGGAATGTTTTTAGCCTCTCTCCATTAAGAATGATGTTGGCCATTGGTTTTGCATAGATGCCCTTTATTATGTTGAGAAATTTCCCTTCTATACCTATTTGATTGAGAGTTTTTATCAGGAATGGGTGTTGGACTTTGTCAAATGCCTTTTCTGCGTCAGTTGAGATGATCATGTGATTCATTTCTTTCCTTTTATTTGTGTGGTGGATTATGTTGATCGATTTTCTAATGTTGAACCATCCTTGCATACCTGGTATGAATCCTCCTTGGTCATGGTGTCTGATTTTTTTGAGATGATGCTGAATTCTATTGGCTAGAATTTTGTTCAGAATTTTTGCATCTATATTCATGAGAGATATTGGTCTGTAATTTTCTTTTTTTGTGACGTCTTTGCCTGGTTTTGGTATCAGAGTTATGCTGGCTTGATAGAATGAATTTGGAAGTGTTGCTTCCTCTTCTATGCTCTGAAATAGCTTGAGTAGTACTGGTACAAGCTCTTCTGTAAATGTTTTGTAGACTTTTCCAGTGAAGCCATCTGGGCCAGGGCTTCTTTTGGTTGGGAGTTTTTTTTATTATCTTTTCAATCTCTTGTTATGGGTCTGTTCAGATTTTCAACATCACTTTGTTGTAGTTTGGGTAGGCTGTGTGTTTCTAGAAATTTATCCATTTCCTCTAGGTTTTCAAATTTGTTGGAGTATAGTTTTTCATAATATTCTGTTATAATCCTTTTTATTTCAGTTGGGTCTGTTGTAATGTCCCCCATTTCATTTCTTATTTGGGTTATTTGTGTCCTCTCCTGTTTTTCTTTTGTCAGTCTGGCCAGTGGTTTGTCGATTTTGTTGATTCTTTCCAAGAACCAACTTTTGGTTTTGTTGATTCTTTCTATTGTTTTTCTGTTCTCTATTTCATTTATTTCTGCTCTGATCTTTACTATTTCCTTTCTTCCAGTGGTTGTGGGCTTTTTTTGCTGTTCTCTTTCTATTTGTTTGAGTTCTGTAATTAATGTTTTGATTTTGTCCCTTTCTTCTTTTTTGATGTGTGCATCTATTGCTATAAATTGTCCTCTGAGGACTGCCTTTGCTGTGTCCCAAAGGTTTTGGTATGATGTGTTTTCATTCTCATTGGATTCTAGGAATTTTTTGATTCCATCTCTGATTTCTTCTATTACCCACTGATGTGTAAGCAGGATATTATTCAGTTTCCATGTAGTTGATTTTTTTCCCTTGCTCTTTGTATTGTTAATTTCTACCTTGATGGCATTGTGGTCAGAGAAGATACTTTGAATTATCTCAACGTTTTGGATCTTGTCGAGGATTGCTCTGTGGCCTAAGATGTGGTCTATTCTGGAGAATATTCCATGTGCATTGGAAAAGAATGTGTATTTTGCAGCAGTTGGATGGAGTGTTCTGTATATGTCTATGAGGTCAAGTTGGATGATTGCGCCCTTTAGGTGTTCTGTATCTTTGCTGAGTTCCTTCTTAGTTGTTCTGTCCTTTACAGAGAGTGGTGTGTTGAAGTCTCCTACTATTATTGTGGAACTTTCAATTTCTCTTTTCAGTGTTGTTAGAGTTTCTTTTATGTGTTTTGGAGCCCTGTCATTGGGTGCGTAGATGTTTATTATGGTTATGTCTTCATGATGGATTGTCCCCTTAATCATTATATAGTGTCCTTCTTTGTCTTTTATGGTAGATTTTGTTTTAAAGTGTATTTTATCTGAGATTAGAATTGCCACTCCTGCTCTTTTTTGGTAGTTGTTAGCTTGATATATTTTTTTCCAACCTTTGACTTTTAATAAATTCACATCTTTGTTTCTGAGGTGTGTCTCTTGTAGACAGAATATTGATGGATCCTGTTTTCTTATCCATTCTGTCACTCTCTGTCTCTTTATGAGTGCATTGAGTCCATTTACATTCAGTGTAATTATTGATAGATGTGAGTTTGTTGCTGTCATTTTGTAGTGCTTTCTTTTGTGGTGCTGAAGTTTTCTTTGTTCTTCTTATTCTCTTGTGCTGAGTTACTTTTGTTTGTGGATATTTTTTTAATTTCTTTTGTTTTTGTAGGTTTTGTTTTTGCCGAGACTTTACGTTTTTCGTCTTTATTTTTATGAGTTGGTTTGTTAACTTTCTTTGTGGTTAGCATGAATTTTACCCTTATCTTTCTAAGTTTGAAGCAGTCTACCATTACTTGGTATCACCTTGCCTTCCTCTCCATTAGAAGGTTCTATACCTGTGCCGTTTATTCCCTCTTTCATTGTTTTGATGGTTTTGTCATCCATCGATTAACTGCTCTGATTCCCTGTTGTATTTCTTTTGGTTTTGGATGGTCCTCGAGAGTTCATTTCCTAGATTGGTATCTGGCTTGTACAATCCTGCGTCCTAGGTTCTGCCTGTGAGCTGAAGCTGTTTGTCCTCAGATCGATGAACTCCGTTTAATAATTCTTGTAAGTTTGGTTTGACTTTTACATATTCCCTGAATTTCTGTTTATCTGGAAATGACCTAATTTCACCATCAAATTTGAACAAAAGTTTTGCAGGATATATTATTCTTGGCTCTGTTTATCTGGAAATGACCTAATTTCACCATCAAATTTGAACAAGAGTTTTGCAGGATATATTATTCTTGGCTGACAATTTTTTTCTTTCAAAATTTTATATATGTCATCCCATTTCCTTCTTGCCTGCATGGTTTCTGCCAAATAATCTGAGCTTAGTCTTATTGCTTCTCCTCTGTATGTGACTTCTTGTTTTTCACGAGCTGCTCTCAGGATTCTTTGTTTGTCTTTGGTTTTGGCAAGTGTGAATATGATATGCCTTGGTGATTTTCTTTTGGGGTCTCTTCTATATGGGGTTCGTTGAGCTTCTTGGATGGCCAGCTTTTCATCTTTCATGATATTGGGGAAGTTTTCTGTCAGCAGTTCCTCAATGATCCTCTCTGTGTTTTCTGTTTTCTCCCCCTGTTCTGGAATGCCAATCACTTGTAAATTTTTGCTTTTAATTGTGTCCCACATAATTCTCAGATCTCTTCATTTTTCTTTACTCTTTTTTCTGAGTTTTCCTGAAACAGTGTTGTATCCAAGTGTTTATCTTCAGTTCCACTGATCCTGTCTTCCATGGTTTCAGATCTGATTCTCAGCCCTTCTGTGACATCATCCATTTCTGAACTCTTGTTGTTTATCTTTTGGATTTCTAATTGTTGTTTTTGTATAATTTCTAGTTGTGAATTTATTTTGGCATTTTGTTCCTGCATCGTCTTCCTGAATTATTCCAATTTTTTGTCTGTATTTTCCATGAATTTGTCTATTTTTTCCTCATGTTTGTCAGCTTTTTGCCTCAGTTCTTGGAAAATTCTGAGTATTAGAGATTTGAATTCCCTATCAGGTACTTCTTCCACAGGAGAGTCATCTGGTGTTTTAATTTGGACGACTACTGGAACCATCCTGTCCTGTTCTTGTAAATGTTTTGATATTATTTGCTGTTTTCGGGGCATTCAGTAGTTATTTTTCTCGTTTATTGATTGTAGATTTGTTTGTTTCATCCCTTTTTCTAAAAAAAATTGACTATGTCTGAGCAGGCGGACTGTGTGTTCTTTGTTGTTTGCTCGTCCGTACAGTCAATACTTTTCACCTCCTTCTCCAACTGGCAGGGTCAGTCACTCAGATATCGTACAGCAGGGCACATCTAGCTGAAGAGGAGTTACTGGGACGGGTTGTTTGTGGCACTTACTACAGCCACCCGGGGGGGGGTCGGTAATCAGTGCAGGGCAGGTTCCAGTAGGCCGTGCGTGTACTGCTTGGTGGTGTGATGTCAAGTGCACGGTGCAGGTAGGCAGGATGCAGCGGGGAGATTGTTATGTGTGGAGCTAAGATGGATATGGGAGAGAGGAGAGAGGAACAGCAACCAAAAAACATACAAACAAACAAAAAAGAATGCTAGGGGAGCTTGCCTTTGGAATGGAGAGATGAGAGACTATGAAATGGAGAAAAACAGAAAGGGGAAGAGGAAGAAAAGAATGAATAAATAAAAATCAGAAAGGTTAAAGAACCACACAGTTCCCAGGGATCCCACCGATGCAGCTAAGAGGTCTGGGGAAGTCGCTCTCAGGTGTCGCAGTACAGCCTGGCTAGAAGGCATAGAGGTATACAGTGCCTGGTATTCAGGGATCAGAAAGAGAAGGAAGATATAGAGAGACGAGAAACTGAGCAATGAAGAAAGACAAAAAAGGAAAAAGAGGGAAAAGAAAACATAACAAATTAAAAAAAAAAAAAGAACAAGAAAGGCCCCCCCAAAAAAACTGAGGAAAAAAAAAAAACCAACGAAAAAAGAAATGCTCTCAGGGATCCCTCTGTACGTCTGTGGAAGCTGAAGGGGAGTTCCATGCCATGCAGCTTCACTTGGCCAGAAGGGGCTCCCAACTCAAGAAAAGGAAAAGAAAACAAACAAACAATTCAAAATGAACAAACGAACAAAAGTCCCGGGATCCCACCAGCGCGGTAGCCCAGACCGGAAAGCAGCTCCACATTCAAATGGAGCTCCGCAGCCCCTCAGGAAGAAGCAAAGATGGCACATGGAGCCAGGCACTCGAGTGAAAGGAGGAGGAGGCGGCGAGAGGCAAGCAAGAACTCCAAATAAGCAGGGAAAAAAAAAAAAAAAAAAAGCAACACCAGCATCCAACAAAGGCACTCAGAGAGCCAGCTAGTGCGGGCTGGTGTTCCTGGACAAGAGACTGTGTCCGCGGTAAGCAGAGGAGGCCGAGTGTGGGTGAAGAAGGGTAGAGAGTGGGAAAACGTATATCACAAATTGCTGGCACTCTGCAGCCCCTCAGGAAGAAGCAAAGATGGCGCACAGAGCCAGGCACTTGAGTGAAAGGAGGGGGAGGTGGCGAGAGGCAAGTGAGAAATCAAAAGAAGCAGAAAAAAAAAAAGCAACACTAGCAGCCAACAAATGGCACCCAGAGAGCCGCCTGCTTGGCTGTGTGGAATCCAAGCATCCGGCACTTCCTGGTCAAGAAACTGTGGCTGCGGGAAGCAGAGGAACAAATGAACAAAAGCCCCGGGATACCACCAGCACGGTAGCCCAGACCGGGAAGCAGCTCCACACTCGAAAAGAGCTCCGCAGCCCCCTCAGGAAGAAGCAAAGATGGTGCACGGAGCCAGGCACTCGAGCGAAAGGAGGGGGAGGCGGCGAGAGGCAAGCAAGAAATCAAAAGAAGCAGAGGAAAAAAAAAAAAAAGCAACACCAGCAGCCAACGAATGGCACTCAGAGAGCCAGCTAGTGCAGGCTGGTGTTTCTGGACAAGAGACTGTGTCCACGGGAAGCAGAGGAGGCCAAGTGTGAGTGAAGAAGGGTGGAGAGTGGGAAAGCGTATATCACAAATTGCCGGCTCTCTGCAGCCCCTCAGGAAGAAGCAAAGGTGGCGCACGGAGCCAGGCACTTGAGTGAAAGGAGGGGGAGGTGGCAAGAGGCAAGTGAGAAATCAAAAGAAGCAGAAAAGAAAAGCAACACTAGCAGCCAACAAATGTCACACAGAGAGCCACCTGCTTGGGTGTGTGGAATCCAAGCAGCCGGCGCTTCCCAGTCAAGAGACCGTGGCCACGGGAAGCAGAGGAGGCCGAGATGGGGCAAAGAGGGGTGGGGGGGTGGGAAAGCGCACACTGCAAATTACTAGTTGTTTTGTCTCCTGCTGGACGCTCCGTGAGGCTGCTTTCTCGTACCACCGTTTGCTGGTCTCCGATAGGAGTCCAAGATGGTGGATCTGCACTGCGTTAGCTGGTAGGGGACCTCTGCATGAATCTCTCCTTGCTGTCCGTTCTCTGTAAGTTTTCTCACTCCATTTGGTGCTTGGCTGAGTTCTTTATCTCTTCATTTGATGTTTTAGGGTTTCAGGATTGTTGTAGTCTCTGTTTGGCTTAGTTTTTCAGATCTTTGCTGTGGAGGGACGGCGTGGTGCTTCTGCCTAGAGCGCCATTTTGCCGGAACTCACAAGGGAAATGCTCTTAATCTTTCTCCGTTGAGTATAATGTTGGCTGTTGATTTTGTATATATGTCCTTAATTATGTTGAGGATTGTCCCTTCTATTCCTATTTTTGCTGAAAGTTTTTATCAGGAAAAGGTGTTGGATTTTATTAAATGCTTTTTCTGCATGCATTGAGATGATCATGTAATTCTTTTCCTTTTTCTGTTTATGTGGTGAATTACATGGATTGATTTTTCTGATGTTGAACCATCCTTGTGTCCCTGGTGTGAATCCTATTTGATCATGTTTTTTTTTTTTTTATATATATGCTGCTGAATTCTGTTGGCTAGAATTTTGTTGAGAATTTTTTGCATCTATATTCATGAGGGATATTGGTCTGTAATTTTCTTTTTTAGTGGTGTCTTTGCCTGGCTTTGGTATCAGGGTTGTACTGGCTTCATAGAATGAATTAGGGGAGTATTCCTTCCTTTTCTATGTTCTGGAATAGTTTGAGTAGAATTGGTAGCAACTCATCCTTTAATGTTTGGTAGAATTCTCTAGTGAAGCTGTCTTGGCCCGGGCTTTTTTTTTTGGTTGGGAGTTTTTTGTTTTTTTAATAATATCTTTAGTTTTTTCTTTTGTTATGGGTGTGTTCAAATTTTCTACCTGTATTTGTGTTAGTTTAGGTAGGTAGTATGTTTCTAGAAATTTTTCCTTGTCTTCTAGGTTTTCAAGTTTGTTAGAGTACAATTTTTCATAATATTCTGTTATGATCATTTTTGTCTCGGTTCCGTTGTAGTGTCACACATCTCATTTCTTATTTTGGTTATTTACAACTTCTCATTTTTTTTTCCTTTGCCAATTTGATCCTTTCAAAGAACCAACTTCTAGTCTTGTTGATTCTTTCTATTGTTTTTCTATTTTTTGTTTCATTTATTTCTGCTCTGATCTTTATTATTTCCTTTTTCTGGTGATTGTTGGCTTCTTTTCCTGCTCCTTTTCTGCTTGTTCAAGGTGTAGGGTTAAACTTTGATTTTGCCCCTTTCTTCTTTTATGATGTGTGCATTTATTGGTATAGATTCTCCTTTGAGCACCACTTTTGCTGTGTCCCAAAGGTTTTGGTATGTTGTGTTTTTATTCTCATTTGATTCTAAGAACTTTTTAATTTCACTGCTAATTTCTTCTGTTATCCGGTAGTTTTTAAGTAAGGTGTTATTCAGTTTCCATGTATTTAATTTTTTCCTTGTTCTTTCTGTTATTTATTTCTAGTTTTACAGCATTATGATCAGAGAAGATGGTTTTATTATTTTGATGCTTTTGAATTTATTGAGGCTTACTTTGTTGCCTAAAATATGGTCTATTCTGGAGAATGATCATGTGCATTGGGGGAGAATGTGTACTGTGCTGCTGTTGGGTAGTGTGTGCTGTGTACGTCTATGGGGTTGAGTTGGTTGTGTTATTTAGATCTTCTGTATCTTTGTTGAGTTTCTTTTTGGTGGTTCTGTCCATCGTTGAAAGCGGTGTGTTAAAGTCTCCTATTATTATTGTAGAACTATCTATTTCTTTTTTTTAATTCTGTTATAGTTTGTTTTATATATTTTAGAGCTCTGTCATTGGGTGTGTAAATATTTATTGTGGTTAAGTCCTCTTGGTGGATTGACCCTTTAATCATTATATAATGCCCTTCTTTGTCTCTTATAATGATTTTGACTTAAAGTCTATTTCATCTGAGATTATTTTGCTACTCCTGCTATCTTTTGGTTACTGTTTGTTTGATTTTTTTTTTCCATCCTTTGATTTTTAACCTATTTGTGTCTTTGTGTCTAAGGTGTGTCTCTTGTAGTCAACATATTGATGTATCTTTTTTTTTTTTTCAATCCGTTCTGCCCATCTCTGTCTCTTGACTGGTGCATTTAAACCATTTGCATTCAGTGTGATTACCATTAGCAATAGGTATGAATTTCCTGCTGCCATTTTGTTATGTTTCGTGTGTGTGTGTGTGTGTGTGTGTGTAGTGTTAATGGTTTCTTTGTTCCACTTAATTTTCTGTGCTGAGTTCTTTGTGTTTATCGATTTTCTTTTCATATCCTTTGTTGTTGATTTTGTGTTTATTGAATCTTTTTTTATTTTTCTTTATTTTGGTGAATAAATTGATTTATTAATTTTCTTTGTGGTTACTCTGAAATTTACTTTTATCTTCGCAGGTTTAAAATAGTGTCTCATGTCTTGATATCACCTTGACTTCCTCTCCTTATGGAAATTCTATAGCTACACCGTTTATTCCCCCTTTTTGTTTTGAAGTTGTCATCGTTTACAGATTGACATCTTTGGTTCCATGTTTTCAGTTTTGCATCTTTACTTTTCAGAATTTTTTATCTGGGTTGGTGTCTAGGTCATGGTGTTGTGTATCTTAATCTCAGGTTGTTGTCTGATGTCATAGGTCCAAAGGACTCCCTTTAATATTTCTTGTAAGGTTGGTCTGGTTTTTACAAGTTCCCTTAATTTCTGTTTATCTGGGAATGTCCTAGTTTTGCCATTGTATTTGAAAGACAATTTTGCTTTGATTTTTGGTTGGCATTTCTTTTCTTTCAGGGTTTTATATATGTCATCCAATTGCTTTCTTGTCTGCATGGTTTCTGCTGAGAGATCAATGCTTAGTCTTATTGATGCACTTTTGTAGGTGACATTTTGTTTTTCACAAGCTGCTCTCAGCATTCTTTCTTTGTCTTTGGTTTTGGAAAATTTGATTACAATATATCTTGGTGACTTTCTTTTGGGGCCTCTCCTTTACAAGGTTTGCTGAGTTTCTTGGATGGAAACCTTCTTGTCTTTCATGATATTAGGGAAATTTTCTGCCAGTAAATCTTTGAAAATTCTGTCTGTACTTTTTTTTTCTCCTCCTGTTCTGGAATTCCTATTACATGTAAATTATTCCTCTTGACAGTGTCCCACGTAACTCTTAGGTTTTCTTCATTCTTTTTTCTGATTGTTCCTCAAACAAATTAGTAGCAAGGGATTTTCCTCTATTCTGCTGATTCTTTCTTCCATTGATTCAGTTCTACTTCTCTCTCTGTTGAGGTATCTATTTCTGATATTTTATTGTAAATCTTCTGGATTTCTAGTTATTGTTTTTGTATGGTCTCTAATTGTCTATTTATTTTATCATTTTGTTCTTGTATTGTTTTCCTGAATTCTTCTAGGGTTTTGTCTGTGTTTTCCTTGATATTTTTGAGAATTCTATATATAAGTCTTTTGAATTACTTATCAGGTAATTCTATTAGACCATTTCTTCCTCGGGAATGTTTTCTGCCTCTTTATTTTGGTGATTTGTTTGAGCCATCTAATACTGTTTCTTCATATGATTTATTATTGTCTGCCGCCTCCTCTGAGGTGTTAAGGTGTTAATTTATTTATGTATTTCTTTATTGATTATGTGTTTTTTTTTTTTTTGTTTGTTTGTTTTAATGTACCCAGAGCTTTGTTTTTTCTCTTTCGCTTCAGAATGGCCAGGCAACCAGCTGGTCAGGGTGAGGGTGCATGGGTCACTGGCCACCAGGTGGGTGGCATGGGAACTTGCTCTGCTGGTCACTGGGCAGGGTCTCGCACCTCCAATTGCCAGTCTGGTGGTGGGAACACATGCCGGGCAGGTGGGGTGGCTTGGGGGTGGTCAGAGCAGGTTCAGGGTTCCTGCACCTCAGGGAGGGGTGGTGGGCGTGGCCAGACTTGAACTCATCTGCTAGGGCCTCTTTTGTCCCAGGGAGGGGTTGGTGGGTGTGGCTGGGCTTGCGTGTGTCTGTGCCAGGACTCTTGTGCCTCAGGACAGGGGTGGTGGGCATGACCAGGCTTATGTGCCTTGGCTCAGTCCCCTGTGCCTCAGGGTCCATGCTAATGCAGATGGCAGGTGGGGTGACTTCTTGCACTGACCGGTTCTGGAGCGGGGGAGGGGGAGCTCTAGTTATTCTGTGGATTGACTTTTTGCTGGGTGGCTCCTGTATAAATGGCTGGCAAGCAATCCCTGCAGTAATTCTCAGCTCCCTCCTTTCTTGCGCTCGCCAGAGGGGTGGAGCTCATACCTGCCCCTCTGTTCCTCCCCTTTATTCCTCCACAAATATGTATCTCCTGTCTACAGTTTCTCCTTTTCTAAGGCTCTAATGACTCAGTTTGTTTTATTTGCTCTAGAGGCACTTTTCTGTGTTTCCCTGCTTTCATAGCTTTCCCCCCTCATGAATTCCCCATCCCTGGCCACATGTTGCCCAACTTGTTGTTTCTTTCCGTGGTTGTTTGTACAGAATCTCTGCCACCAGTTGTGCTCTCTTTATGGTTGCTTTGCTGGGTTCCTCACTCTGGGTCGTTGTTCGATGCCATCCCAAAATGGCCACGCTGCTCTGTGCTGGCACACAGGTTGCAGTTGATCCTCGAATCTCTGTTTTCCCACTGGCCTCATTCTGCCTCTCCTTCCAATCAGTGCTCAGTCTATTTCTTGAACTCTCTGATGTTCTGGGATCCTAGGTTGTTTTTTGTGTATGTTTTACTTAGTTTCTTGAGTCTTTGTTGTCATGGGTTGTTAGGGTGCATGTATCTAAGGCACCATATTGACTGGAACTCCAGATGACTGATACTTGGTAGACTCTACTTACATACTGAAGCACAAGTCACATATTCATGCGTCAGTTGCTTTCTTATAATATTCCTCATATGGCCGTGTTTCTTAAGACAGACTATTCTATCATGTAAGAAAAACTATATAAATTTGTTTAATATGTCTGTAAGCATGTATGTACATAATTTGTAAGGGTAACGTTGCTAGCATTGATACTTTTCGTAGAACATTATCTG
Source organism: Dugong dugon (assembly GCA_030035585.1). Lineage (NCBI taxonomy): Eukaryota > Metazoa > Chordata > Mammalia > Sirenia > Dugongidae > Dugong > Dugong dugon. Next base: position 22,719,329 of record CM057476.1, on the reverse strand, counting down.
ACATTTTGTAAAACCTTAGCATTCTGAAGAACACTAGCTTAAAGCAAAAGCACAGAAGTATGGAAATATATAGTATAAAATAGTTGATGAATAGTAGTTCCCTATGGTTAGAGAGTAGGGTGCATGGCAGAGGAGCAGGGAGTAGGCACAGAGAGGAAGGGGTAGGAGATGAGGCAGGAGAGCTAGGCAAGGATAAGATTTTGACAGTTCTTAAATGCTACGCTAAGGTGTTTTAACTCTATCCTACATGAACATGGGGAGTGTCATAGGATTTGTAGTCTTTAGAGTTAGTTCTGATTGCAATATGGAGGACAGATTGAATGAAAGGAACTGCTGGCAAGGTGATTAAGGGCTACTTACTGCAGTAATAAAGGGGAGAAGTGATTAGGTCCTTAGCCAAGGCAGTGGCAGTGAGAATGGAAAGAAGAAGACAGATCTGAGAACTCTTTCAGAGAAAATTGATAGAATTTAGTGATTGGATTTGGGGTGTGAAGGAGTGAGAGAAGCCAAAAATGATTCTACTTCTAGCTTGGTTGACTGGAGTGGATGCTGGCTAACTTGTCTGAGAGTTAAACTTGGGATCAGGTTTCAGCCAGGGGATGTACGGAGAAACTGAATTTGAGGGATTTACAAAGTTGTCTAGGTACAGATGTTCAGAAAATAGTTAGAAATACGGAAGTGTGGCTCAGAACAGAAACCAGGTCTTGAAGTCCTGTCTGTATAGGTTGTAGCTGAAATTGTGAGTATATATGAGATTACCCAGGAAGAGAGAGTTATAAAAAGAGAAAAGAACTAAAGATAGAATCCTGCGGTGGGACCAACATTTAAAGGGCAGAGCAGTTGGAAAAAATGAAAGAGACTGAGATAGATGTGGAGGGATAGGTGAAAAACCAAAAGAAAATAGTATTATGGCAACTGAGAAAGAAGAGTTTTTCAGGGAGAGTGGGTGATGGTTTTATACACTGCAGAAAAGTCAAACAGGACTGAGAAGTCAGTGACTTTGGCAATTAGTATGTACTTGGTGACTTTGGAGAGAATAGCGTAGAAAGGAAGGGGTAAAAACCAGATTGCATTGGAGTCTGAGGAGTGTATGAGAGGGAAGGAAATTACAAATCATTGTAAAACTCCAGGTTTGCCTCAAATCCATGCATTGTTGTGAAATAAAGTGTATTAGATCTGAATTACTTGGGTAATTGTCTCCACCTTTCTGCCCGGCTTGCCTGTGGAGATTTAATTTAATACAATGTTCAAAGCCCTATTTCCTTTTGATTACCTATAAAGGTATCAGACTTGAAATCTGATGTGATGGGCTGAGTATATTAAAGAATACTAATTTTTTTCACCTTTGTTTTTTTCTAGGAAACAGTTTTCCCATCTCAAATCACTAATGAGCATGAGTCGTTGATAATGGTGAAGAAACTTTTTGCTACTTCTATCTCATGTATAACATATCTAAGGGGCCTATTTCCAGAGAGCTCTTATGGAGAACGCCATTTAGATGGTAAACTTTAACTAAATGGTTACTTTGGCTGTTGTAGCCCTTTATTTGGCAGGAGTAAACCTTTCACTTCTCAGAGTGGGCTAATTCCAAGTCATGGGCCTGTTCTTCAAGACCAATTTGCTAATTCCTTTTCCGTTTTAATTTCACTATCCCATGTTTTGTGGTTTCACCAATAGGAACCATTAGTTCCTGGCTAGATATCAAATGACAGATTACGGAAAAAAGAAATATGTACAGACAAGCCCAGTAATCCTAAACAATACCTACAAAAGCAGCAGTGAAATCAAAATCTATTTGGATGCCGTAGATTTGCACTGTTTTCTGTTTCAGTTGAATTTGTTTTTTGAGGCATACTTCAGTATTGAAGGAGCCCTGGTGGCACAGTGGTTAAGAGCTTGGCTGCTAACTGAAAGGTCGGCAGTTCAAGCCCCCCAGCAGCTCCATGGGAGAAAGATGTGACAGTCCCCTTCCTTGAAGATTTACAGCCTTGGGAACCCTATGGGGCAGTTCTGCTCTGTCCTATAGGGACGCTATGAGTCAGAATTGACTTGATGGCAGTGGGTTTTGGTTTGGTTTGGCACTGAAGAGGTTCAGTGGAGCCAGGTTAAAAAAAAAAAAAAAAAAAACTCTTCTGGTTAACACATAAATATGCTGGGAAAAAAAAAAGCATACTCACGCTAAACCCATTTGTTGATTAGCAGAGATATTTAGAAAATTATTATTCAAATGAGCTCTGTTCTTCTCTCAACTGCCCAATGTTCTTCTACTTTTCTTCCCTTTGTTTCTTGTGCCCTTAAATTTATGATCTCCTCTCCTTATATTACACATTGTTTCTGACTCCTTTTCTTCTCTTGTATTCAAAGACAAATGCATCTGGGACTCTGTTTCTATCTAATCACTTCAATTTTTCAAACTCTTACTATTTGCATGAAAAGCTGAACCGTGATAACAATTCAGAAAATCTTGTTGATTTGTCACTAAAATGGAAACTGTCATTTAGATAAGAGTTACAAGCTTCTTTGTATGATGTTATTTTTTGAAGTCTAACTTTAAATTTCTCACATCTGTATTTAATGATATAGTTTGGCTTCATTACAATTAGTTTTCTTAAGAAACATTTGATTCTGTGCATTAACAGCAATAAAATGCATGTGTGCTATAAACATGTAAGCACAAGATTTGCAATCATGGCAGCCTCATTTGTATTATGACCTCTTTTGGTCTAATAAATCTGTAATAGTGAATGTGTTTATATGTAGGAAATAGTTGAGGGTTTTCCTCTTGTTTGGAACATATAATTGGAAAAGGACATACTTTGGGTAATTAAGCACTTACTGTGTGCGAATCACTGCCCTAGGCATGGGGTAGTACTAGTACTTATAGCTTTATTTTTTTGTGTGACAATTATGGTGGAACTCTCCCTCTCAATGTTTGTACTTCAAGTCATATACATCATAAAAATGCTCAGTACTCCTATGTCACACTCTTTCTGGTAATCTCTAAATGTTATACCAACATGAAACAATTTTCATACCCCTCATTAGAGGTAGAGGTGACATTAATTTTAGGATAGGAAAACAATGTGAAAAGGTGAAATGACTCATTAAAGTCAAGCATGAATCAGTGATTGATTTTGGAATGATCTAAATCAAAACTCTTTTAATATGGTATTCCTGTTCTTCCCTAAGTATGGAAAGGTAGTTGAGTTTCAGATGGAAATAAAAATTTGAGGATAATCCATTGAAAAAAGTTTCTTTCTTTTTTGTTATTGAGAGGGAGAGAAATGTTAAAGAAATGACTGAGGTTGAAGTGTATGTTTTAAATTGTTCATCAGAGGTGGTCTCAATACTACCTTAGTCTTGCTTCGAATTCAACAGAAGCAGAAAAGTGGCACAACTGATTTTGCAAACAACTCAGCTGTGCTACCTTGTAGAAGGAGGAGATTGCTAAAGCATAATCAAAATTGGAACTAAGCTACTTATTTACATAAAGTTTATTTTTAAAGTAGATATTTTGAGATTCAAAATGCTTGTAGAAGCTGCAGAACTAAATAAGTTATATAAATAAAAGTTAAAGAAAATACCCCTATTTAGCTTGGGCAATTTCAGCCCAGCAGTTATTAAGTAGATGAATGTAGACTGTGTTTCTATTGTTTGTAGACCTCAGTTTAAAAATCCTCCGAGAAGATAAAAAATGTCCTGGGTCACTGCATATTATCAAATGGTAAGTAATTGGGATTTCAGAAAAGTTGAATATTATTTTTATTATGGCTGAATTTATCCATAAAACTTTTATTTGGTAGACCATTTCCTTAAAACCATTTTTCTTTCTTTTTCTAATTTCCTAGAAATTTGTAACAATTATTTAATATTAAGATGCTGATTTTGTTTTGAACTTGAAAGAAAATGGACTTGCATAAAGAAAGAAAACTGTCAATCAAAATTTGATTAATCATCATGTGCATGTCACTGAGCCAAAACTTACGGGAGCCAAAAAGAAAAATAAGATGTGGTTCCCTACTTCAAAATTGCTTGCCTATTATAAAGTTTTATTAACATATTAAAACATGCTGGGGATTTTAAATAAATTGTTAAATGGGAAATATAAAATGGTTATCAATTTAATGTACTTCAAAGCAAAACACGTAAATGAATTCGGTACTTGGAATTTTTTTTTTTTGGCTTTGCAACTGCTCCAAATTGACATTAAACATTTATTTCTTGACAGGATTCAAGGTTGTTTTGATGCTTTGGAAAAGAAATACGTAAGAATTTTTAAAATTTATACCAGGATCAAAGACTCATCTCTTATCACTTAAAAAAAGTTTAGACTTTTATTTTGTTGTTGTGTTTAACAGTGTACCAGTGCCTACATTTGCATTCATGAGCTAGTTTCCTTTTATTTTATGTTATTATTTGATTTTTTGTTGTCTGTTGATATCTCATTTACATCAATTAGAAGTGAAACCCTCCTTTTTCTCTTTTACATACTCATATCTTTTTGATCACAGAATTTCCGCTGAATTCACTGGAAGAAATCCGCAGGATATGGGACAGGGGAGGCAAGAATCGGGCATTTAGTACATTGAACATGTTCAAAATAGTGGTGATTCAGTTTTCAGATATGAAAGGAAAAAATGGACTAGAATAAATTGGTTTTTGTGCCATCTTAGTTATTTTGATAACTATGTTTGATGCTTGTGTGTAATCTGTTTCCTCAAAATGGCTGGTATTGTAGCTTGAGTTTTAAAAATTTTAAGTGCATCTGATCTTTCATGCTGCCCAAGACAGCTATAAAGGATGTAAAAATAAAGGTTCTAGTTCTAGTTGAAGAGACAAGATGTATATAAATGAAATTTCTGCCACTGCTTTTTTTCCTTTCCCCTGTCTTCTTTTCACTCTTTCCCAATTCCTATTCTTTCAAGAAATCTTGATTTGAATGAGCCTTACGATTGGATTATCTAATACATTCATGTGTTTCTTTTTTATTGAATAGTTATTATTTCTTATTTATTCAGCACTGACCTGGGGGCCTGAAGGATACAAAGATAGAACAGATATAGGATTGTGCACGCAGAGAACTTATAAACCATAACGTTATAGTGAGAGATAAGAGATATTTATGGCAGGGCTGATGATCAGCTGTTAGACACTGGCCCAGCTGTACCTGTTGTTCAAATATTGAAATAGTTGTGTACCGGCTAGTAAATGACCCTTTTCTGAGACCCCAAGTGACCCTTTCTCCACCATCCTCCCCATGCCCCCCAGTGTCTTTTCTTCCCCGACCTCATCACAATCCAGCAACTAAAGGGCTGGATCAGCATCTTTTTGATCGGTCAGCCAGTACATGTGCCATATTGGGCTGTTAAATATTGATATTTCCTTATCAGTTTGATATTTTTATGTAAAAAATCAAGAGATATTTTGACTACCACCACATCCATAAATAACCATCATACTTGTTAGGAAGTGATGCATGCCAAAGGAAAGATATTGATCGGGTGCAATGGGAGGCATGGAAAAGAAGGAGTTACAACCAACTAGAGGTATGAGGAAAATCTTTGGGCAAAAATGACTTTTGAGGTTTAAAGGCCGTTAGTATTTGGACAGGTTGCAAGGGGGAGAAGACCACTTCAGGCATATAGAATAGTACCCATTTGTTCTTCTTCATCCACTCATATGCACCATCTCCTGAGTTTCCATCATTGAGGGGTAGACAGTACAGTGCTTAAGAGTCAGACAGTCTTCCCCTGGACACCCTTTTAGTTCAATAGTGAAATTACTCCTGAGGTTCATCTTTTACCCAAGGATTAGACCGGCCCATAGGACAAGGCAAGACTGAAGGGGTACAGCAGCCCAGGGGCAAGGACTAAAAGGCAAGAGGGGACAGGAAAGCTGGTAATAGGGAACCCAGGGTCGAGAAGGGAGAGTATTGTTAACCAATGCCATAAAACAATAGTGTACTAACTGTTTAATGAGAAGCTAGTTTGTTCTGTGAACCTTCATCTAGAGTACAATTAAAAAAAAAGAAGAAGAAAAAAAGTCAGTCTGAGGTGATTCCTAGTCTGACGCTTAATACCTCTGTGACTTTGAGCAAGTAACCTACCTCTCGGTACCTCAGTTTCTTTACATATAAAGTGGGTTGTTTGAGAAATAAGTAAGGTAATAATCTAAACCAGTGGTTCTCAAACATTAGGTTGTATCAGAATCACCTGAAGGATATTAAAACACAGATTTCTGGGCCCCACCCCAGAATTTCTGATGCAGCAGGTCTGGGGTGGTGCCTTAGAATTTTCATTTTAAGCAAATTGCAGGTGCTGCTGATACTGCTGGTCCAGGAACCATACTTTGAGAACTACTGATCTAAAATGTTTAGAATAGTGCCTGGCACATAATAAGCAGTATGTTAACTGTTAACGATTACTATTTTTTTATTCATTCATTCTTCATATGTTGATTATTTAATCTGTGCCATTGTGCCTAGGCACTAGATGAGATAAAAATGAGAGTAAGATGTTATTCCTTCTCTCAAGGAGGTCACAATCTAATGGATGATCACTTTTTAAATAATTACAATATTACATATGCTGAAATAGATAGCAGAGCCATGTAATATACAAAGAGTAGCTAGTTTGGTGGATTTATTTTGTTTATAACTAGCAGTATGACTGAATCAGTCATATTAACTGTTTTGGAGGGATCTTAAAGACAAAACCTTAGAGGGACCACTTAGACACCTAAGTAAATAGTATTTATATTGTTCTTCTATACTGTTAATATTTTGTAACTTTTCTCAGGGTGCTACTAGGAAATGGTTAATATTTTAAAAGTAGTTTGAATAAAATCAAATTTGAGTATCTAGATATCTTGAAAGATGTTCCCCTGTTGAAGATGATGATTATTTCTAGTTGTGAGATTTTAGGTGATTTTGCATTCTTTTCTTCGAGTTTTACATTATTGCTTGAATTCTTTAAAATAAGTATGTGTATGATCTCAGGGAACATCTAGCTCAATTGGCACAACACAGTTTATAAAGACAATGTTCTACATTCTATCTTAGTGAGTAGCATCTGGGGTCTTAAAAGCCTGTGAGCAGCCATCTGAGATATTCCGCTGGTCTCGCCCCCTCGGGAGCAAGGGAGAATGAAGAGAACAGGATACAAGGAAAAGATGAGTCCAAAGGACTAATGGACCACAGCTACCAAGGCCTCCACCAGACTGAGTCCAGTACAGCCAGATGGTGCCCGGCTACCACCACTGACTGCTCTGACCAGGATCACAACAGAGGGTCCTGGACAGAGCTGGAGAAGGATGTAAAACAAAATTCTAACACACAAAAAAGACCAGATTTACTGGCCTGATAGAGACTGGAGAAACCTCGACAGTATGGCCCCTGGACACCCTTTTAGCTCAGTGGGAAGTAACTCCTGAGGTTCACCATTCATCTGGGGATTGGACAGCCCCGTAAAACAAAACGGGACTAATGAGGCACAGCAGTCCAGGGACAAGGACTAGAAAGCAGGAGGGGACAGGAAAGCTGGTGCTAGGGAACCTAAGGTTGAGTAAGGACAGTGTTGACATGTCGTGAGGTTGTTTACCATTGTTATAGGGCAATATGTGTACTAACAGTTCAATGAGAAACTATTTGTTCTGTAAACTTTCATCTAAAGTACAAAAAAAAAAAAGAATTATCTATGTGAGATCAAATTGACATCAGCAAATCAAAAGGTTTGATGGGAAGCCTAGGGGACAGTGAGTTGAAGATAATGGTGATGGAATGATTTGTAAAAGGATAGTGAGAATAGCAGCACAACTGGAAGAATGTAATCAATGTCACTGAATTGTAATTGTAATTGAATGTAATTGAATTGTACATGTAGAAGTTTTTGAAATGGTGTATCTTTGGCTATGTATATTTTCACCAAAAAAAAAAAAAAAAAAAGGTCCTCCAAGGTCGAGAAGGGAGAGTGTTGACGTGTCATGGGGTTGTTAACCAATGTCATAAAACAATATGTGTACTGACTGTTTAATGAGAAACTATTTGTGCTGTAAACCTTCATCTAAAGTAAAAAAAAAAGTTTTTTTAAAAAAGCATGTGTATATATTTTCCACCACACGTCTGTCAGTTTGTTGTATTGTGTTGGTTTGCGTGTTGCTATGATGCTGGAAGCTATGCCATTGGTATTCCAAATGCCGGCAGGGTCACCTGTGGTGGACAGGTTTCAGCAGAGCTTCCAGGCTAAGACACGCTAGGAAGAAGAACCTGGCAGTCTACTTCTGAAAAAATTGGCCAGTGAAAACCTGATGAATAGCAGCAGAACATTGTCTGATATAGTGCGGAAGATGAGCCCCTCAGGTTGGAAGGCACTCAAAATACAACTGGGGAAGAGCTGCCTCCTCAAAGTAGAGTCAACCTTAATGACGTGGATGGAGTCAAGCTTTCAGGACCTTCATTTGCTGATGTGACACGGCTCAAAATGAGAAGAAACAGCTGCAAACATCCGTTAATAACCGGAACATGGAATGTATGAATTACCAATCTAGGAAAATTGGAAGTCATCAAAAATGAAATGGAATGCATAAAGATCGATATCCTAGGCATTAGTGAGCTGAAGTGAACTGGTATTGGCCATTTTGAATCAGACAATCATATGGTCTATGATGTTGGGAATGACAAATCGAAGAGGAATGGTCAAAAAGAATATTTCAAGATCTATCCTGAAGTACAGTGCTGTCAGTGATAATACCCATATGTCTATAAGAAAGACAAGTTAATGTGACTGTTATTCAAATTTATGCTCTAACCACTAATGACAAAGATGAAGAAATTGGAGATTTTTACCAACTTCTGCAGCCTGAAACTGATCCAACATGCAAAAGTTGGAAACAGAGAGCCCGACTAGTCTTCATGTTCTCTGAGATCAGGGGCTATGTCTATTTTTGAAAGAATGAATGAACTATTAATAAAATAATAAAATTTAGAGTTCACAGTGTAGTCTTAAAATTGTACTGTTATTGTTAGGTGCCCTCCAGTCTGTTGCGACTCATAGCAACCCTATGTACTACAGAACGAAACATTGCCCGATCCTGCACCATCCTCATACTTGTTGCTATGCTTGAACCCATTGCTGGAGTCACCGTGTCATTCCATCTCGATGAGGGTCTCCTTCTCTTTTGCTGACCCTCTACTTTGCCTACCATTTTTGCCTAGAGAAGGACATCGTAGTTCGTAAAATTGTATGCAGTAACCAAAATAGCCACATGGTGTCACTAAAGTTTTAGTCCTTTGGGTGATGTAGGGTGAGTAATTTGATAACGAAATTATGGTCCTAAAATTTTCTGATTTGTATTCTGAGTATTTTTTTAAAATTATCATATGTTTGAATATGTAATGGAGCCCTGGTATTGCAGTGGTTAAGTGAGTGTTACAGCTGCTAACTGAAAAGGTCAGCAGTTCGAATCCACCAGCCGCTCCTTGGAAACCCTACGGGGCAGTTCTACTCTGTCCTATAGGGTCGCTATGAGTTGGCATCGACTCAAGGGCAATAGGTTTTGAATACATATATTCACGCATATATATACTAGCCTCTGTATATATAATCACTCACACATATATATTGATTTTGTATATTACTCTTTCAAGCAAAGAGAATCTGTTTATACTAGTGTATATGTGGGGAGGCAAAGGGTTTTATAGACATTCTATCAGACTTTAAAGTTTCAGAAGGCACACGTGTTTATGAGATACTTTTGACATATTAAATTTTTAGTAATAATGAATTATTTTGTATATCTGTGTCTCCCAAACTAGAGTATAACTTTGAGACAGTAGGGATAATTACCTTCTTTTGTATCCCTCCCCTCCCCAGTCCCTGGGTGTTGCAGATGATTAGGTGTTGGACTTCTAACCCAAAGGTTGGTGGTTCAAACCTACCCAGAGGCACTTTGGAAGACAGGCCTGGCGATCTGCTTCCAAGAGGTTACAGCCTTGAAAACCCTATGGGGCAGTTCTACTCTGAACACATGGGGAATTGATTCCATGGCAAATAACAATAACCTCCCCAGTAGAGCCCTGTGTATGTAATAGGCACTCACTGGAATGAATGAATAATTAATATCCCTTTGACATTCTGAATATTTTTTCTTATTCAGGTCTTTTTTTCTAAAATTATATTTTAATTACCCTCTATTGAAAACAACAATAATTTAGGTGCAAGTATATAATAACAATAGTTTTTTTTCTCTTAAAGCTACACATGGCAGTACTTACAGTAAGTATGCATTTGAAGACCCAAGCCTCTGTTTCTATTTCATTGTCTTTTGGGAAGTGAACCATCAAAAAAGCACTCTTCCTTCTCCTCCCTGCCTTTCTTTATCTGTCCTGTGACATTTTGGAATAAAAAAATAGGATCTATCAGAAATTTTAATAATAGATCAAAAACTATATATTTCTTTGGTATATGACAATACATGGGAAAATACATTGGATATACTGTTTGCTTCATCTGTTGGCTCTCAGGGTTTCATTTATTTAGTTACTTTATAAATGCAAAGTGTTTTGTTTTTGAAGTTTTGTGGACCTACCTTGGGGTATAATAGATGGTATATGTAAAGAATAGAAAGAAAATGAGAAGATACCATTGAAAATCTGAAATATTTATTTTAAAATTTTTATATCATATCAAATTATTTATAATTTATTTGTATCTCAATCATAATTGTGATAAACACCTTGTTATCATTTCCCTTATATTCCATTTTTCACAGCAATACTATATTCTCTGTGTTCACAAAATAAGAGTTTCTCCTATCTTTAGCTTGAAAAAAATATATAAATATATGTAAATTTCAGCACTCAATAGAGCATAAATGGAAAATGTATTCTGTGAAAAGTAATATAGTTATTTTCATAAACTAAATGCTGTTTATCTTTCTTAAACAGCTTTACACAAATCCCAAGGAACCTGAGGTAAGAGGACACACAGAGGGGTGGATAGTATATGTACAGTGTATTTAAATACGTTTACCTGAGTTGAAGTTATAGATTGTGTTACTAGACTACTGTGTGAGTGGAGTAACTCAGTGAGCCCTTTCAATGTGTTTATGTGTGTGTGTGTTTATAAATGTGGCCATTCTTTTTTTTTTTTAATTGTTGTAGTTTAAGTGAAAGTTTACAATTCAAGTTACTTTCTCATACAAAAATTTATACATACATTGTTATGTGACCCTAATTGCTCTGCCTATACTGTGACAGCACATTCCTCCTTTCCCCCCTGATTTCCTGTGTCCATTCAACCAGCTCCTAACCCTCTCTGCCTTCTCATCTAACCTCCGGACAGAAGCCGCCCATTTAGACTCATGTGTCTACTTGAGCTAAGAAACACACTCTTCGCAAGTATCATTTTATGTCCCACAGTCCAGTCCAATCTTCGAAGAGTTGGCCTCGGGAATTGTTTTAGTTCTGGGTTGACAGAGAGTCTGGGGGCCATGCTTTCTGGGGTTCCTCCAGTCTCAGACCATTAAGTCTGGTCCTTTTACCAGAATTTGAGTTCTGCACCCCGCGTTTCTCCTGCTCCATCAGGGACCCTGTATTGTGTTCCCTGTCAGGGCGGTCATTGTGGTAGCCAGGCACCATCTAGTTCTTCTGGTCTCAGGATGATGCAGTCTCTTGTTTACATGGCCTTTTCTGTCTCTTGGGCTAATACTTTCCTTGTGGCTTTGATGTTCTTCATTCTCCTTTACTCCAGGTGGTTGGGACCAATTGATGCATCTTAGATGGCCCTTGCTAGCTTTTAAGACCCCAGACACAGATGTGGCCCATTCTTGATTAGGACATTTTTCAAAAACTTCCTACGCGTTTTGGAAAAAAAGCATTGAGTAGAACTTAGCCTATTTCCTATCATAGTGACATTAAGAATCTCTGCTTGTATAAAAATGACATTTTATTATTTATTATTTATTTTAATTGATTCTTAATCCTTCTTGTTTGTGGTCTTTTGGAAGAATAAATGAAATATGGCATAATTCTAAACTTTTTTTTTCTTTTTGCCAACTAAATTCTCCCCTTTTTAACTTGCTCATAGCTTTTCATAGCTTTACCTCTTTATTTCTCCCTCTAGATTTCTTCCCTCTGGTTATTGAATCCTAGTCATCCTCAAGGCTGACTTATGTTCAAATCCTCTGTGAAATCCTCCTTGGCTATTCTGTCCATACTAATTTCTTCCTGCTCTAAATTTCTTTTCCAGCGGGACCCCACAATTTAACACTCTGAATTGATTCATCTTTATCTCCCAGCGTATTTTTGGGCATTGTACAAAAATTGTGGTACGCCAGTACTTGAAGCTCTGTTCTAATTATTCCATCTCACGAAAGAGATGAACCAACAAAGGTAACTAAAATAGTGAAGAGGGATAGTGTAGCTTTTCTATAGGTACACACTAAAAAAATACTAGGACTTATCAGTCTGGAGGTATTAATGAGATGTGTAAGCCAAAAAGTGAATATGTTAAAGAAAGGGTTAGGCAACTTAATGAATAATAGACCCATAAATAATTACTATACATGAATGTTTCGAGGATACAAACTTTACTCTCTTCCCACCTGTTCCTTTGAACTGGAGGTGGTTAATGCCTACTTTTGATAGATTTCTTCAGGAACTGAATGATAGGTGGTCCCTGTTTCTAGCCACAATATGATTTTAGAGACTTTATTTTAAAATAAATTGTTGTAGGATGAACTCCCAATTCAGTGTGAATTCTATCTTGGCTGAATATTTATTCATTCAGCAGATATTAATTAGATTCCTTTCATGTGCCTGGCACTGTTCAAAGTATAAAAACACAAGCGTGAATGGGATAGACGAGGTCCCTGCTCTCTTGAAATTTATATTCTTGTGAGGGGGGATGAATGATAAGCAAGTAAAAATTAGCAAGACAATTTCATATGTCATAAAGCTATGAAGAAAATAAAAGAAGGTGGTATGAAGGTGGTATGCTGGAGAGTGCCAAGGTGGGAAGTGGAATAGGAGGGATTGGATGACGCTGTCAGGTTGGGCAGTCCATGGGAGCCCTCCCCGAGAGGCTACTATTTGAGCTGAGACTGAATGACCAGAAGGAGTCAGTGCTATGCAGGTCTGCGAGGGGCACAGTCATGTGAATGACAAAATAACACAGTGGTTGACGCTGCAGGGTCTGGAGTCAAATCCAAGCTCTACCATTTACTAGCTTTGTCTATAAAATGAGGATTATAATACCCACCTCAGTGTTGACTACGTATGAATTAATAGATGTACAGCATTTAGAGCAGTGCAGTGCCTACCTAACAACTTGTGAGCTATTATCTTTATTTATCACCAACTGGAGACAGCATGTTTCAGACAAAGCACAGCTGTGCAAAGGCCCTAAGGCAGGAAGGAATCTAGCATGTTCTTTGACAGGTAGGGTGCCATGAGGAAACTTAGTAAGTGAGAGGGAAAGTGGCAGGAGATCAGGTTAGAGAGGTAGGCAGCGGACGGACAGATGAGTAGGGCCTTGTGGGCCAAGGCAACATTTGGGTTTTAGTCTAGGGGTAATAGGAAGCCATTGGAGAGTTTTAAGCAAGGGAGTGACACTATTTGATTTGTATTTTCAAAAAGTCTTTTTGGCTATACTTACTGCTGTTGAGTCAATTCCAACTCATAGTGACCCTATAGGACAGAGTAGAACTTCCCCATAGAGTTTCCAAGGAGTGACTGGTGGATTCAAACTGCCAACCTTTTGATTAGCAGCTGAGCTCATAACCACTGCACCACCAGGGCTCCTTTTGGCTATAGGACAGAGAATAACTTGTTGGAAGGGTAGTTTGGAAGCAAACAGATAAGATGGAAGATACTGTAGAAATCCGGGAGAAAGATGGTGGTGGCTTGCATAGAGTGATTCCAATGAAGATGAAGACAAGCAAGTAGATTTGGGATATGCTTTGAAGACTGACCTAGAGTCTCGCCAATGGATTGGAGTGTGGAGGGAGAAGGAAAGGCTATATATTTTGCTGTTGCTTTGGTCTTTGTGAATATATTCAGTATGATTCATAGCGACCATTGATGAGCATTTTAAAGGCTTATCTTTATTAGGCACACACAAATTTGAAAAGCGGGAGAACATCTTTTGAGATGTTAAGAAGAAACTAATGCCTACTGTAAATATACCTTTGTCATGGTTTGAATTACGTCCCCCAAAAAATGTGTGTATCAATTTGGCTGGGCCATGACTCCCAGAAATGTGTGGTTGACCTCCATTTTGTGATTGTAATTTTATGTTAAAGAGGATTAGGGTGGGATTGTAACACCACCTTTACCAAGGTCACATCCCTGATCCAGTGTAAAGGGAGTTTCCCTAGGCTGTGGCCTGCACCACCTTTTATCTCTGGAGAGATAAAAGGAAAGGGAAGCAAGCAGAGAGTTGGGGGACTTCATTCTACCAAGAAAGAAACACCAGGAGCAGAGAACGTCCTTTGGACCCAAGGTTCCTGCGCAGAGAAGCTCCTAGTCCAGGGGAAGACTGATGACAATGAGGACCTTCCTCCAGAGCCAACAGACAGAGAAAGCCTTCCCCTGGAGCTGACGCCCTGAATTTGGACTTCTAGCCTACTAGACTGTGAGAAAATAAATTTCTCTTTGTGAAAGCCATCCACTTGTGGTATTTCTGTTAGAGTAGCACTAGATGACTAAGACAACCTTCCGTGATCAATCAGAGTCAGAAGTAATTTGAGATTAGCCTCTTCAATTTAAACTATTACAAATGTAACTCTTTTATTAGTTGCTTCAGGGACCAAATAATAAAATAATTTATCAACTATTCTTGACTCAATTTATCAACTGTTCTTGATTCAACTTAAAAGATAAAAGATAGCTTAAAGCATCAAAAAGCTAGAGTTGGTGGGGAAACACAGGCAGGTGGGCAGAACAGGCACTGTTTCCTTGACAGGCAACTATAGCCAGCATCTCTGGGAGAGGACAGTGTGTATCTAGCCTATATCTGGAGTGAGCCTGTTGCTGTAGGCACCTGCAGGTACCTCTAGTCTTACATACCTCTCCTACTGTACTCACAAAGTACCCTTCTGAACTTGGTTTGATTTTCCAGGTAGACTGTCTTGCTAGAAAAAATATTTCCCTTCTAAAATTAATTCCATTACAAGTCAGTCTTTATAGAGTGTAAGCAGCATGAACCAATTTCCCCAGGACTTGATAACCTGTGATGAGGTTTATATTAAGGGTTAAGATCAGCAGATCTGGGAGACCAAATCTTGGGGTTGTTGTTGTCGTTAGGTGCCATTGAGTCAGTTCTGACTCATAGTGATCCTATGTACAACGGAACGAAACACTGCCCAGTCCTGAGCCATCCTCACAATCGTTGTTATGCTTGAGCCCATTTTTACAGCAGCCACTGTGCGAGTCCATCTCGTTGAGGGGTCTTCCTCTTTTTTGCTGACTGTCTACTTTACCAAGCATGATGTCCTTGTCCAGGGACTGGTCCCTCCTCGTAACACGTCCAAAGTATGTGAGACAAAGTCTCGCCATCCTTGCTTCTAAGGAGTATTCTGGCTGTACTTCTTCCAAGACAGACTTGTTCATTCTCCTGGCAGTCCATAGTGTATTCAGTATTCTTTGCCAGCACCATAATTCAAAGGCATCAATTCTTCGGTCTTCCCTATTCATTGTCCAGCTTTCACAGGCATATGAGGTGATTGAAAAAACCATGGCTTGAGTCAGGCGCACCTTAGTCTTCAAGGTGACGTCTTTGCTTTTTAATACTTTAAAGAGGTCTTTTGCAGCAGATTTGCTCAATGCAGTGCATCTTTTGATTTCTTGACTGCTGTTTCTATGGGTGTTGATTGTGGATCCAAGTAAAATGAAATCCTTGACAACTTCAATCTTTTTTCCATTTATCATGATGTTGCTTATTGGTTCGGTTGTGAGGATTTTTGTTTTCTTTAGGTTGAGGTGTACTCCATACTGAAGGTCATCGTCTTTGATCTTCATCAGTAAGTGCTTCAAGTCCTCTTCACTTTCAGCAAGCAAGGTTGTGTCATCTGCATAACGCAGGTTGTGTCATCTGCATAACGCAGGTTGTGTCATCTGCGTAATGCAGGTTGTTAAGGAGTCTTCCTCCAATCCTGAGGCCTTGTTCTTTTTCATACAGTCCAGCTTCTCGGATTATTTGCTCAGCATACAGATTGAATAAATATGGTGAAAGGATAAAACCCTGATGCACACCTTTTCTGCCTTTAAACCACACAGTATCACCTTGTTCTGTTCGAATACCTGCCTCTTGATCTATGTATAGGTTCATCATGAGCACAATTAAGTGTTCTGGAATTCCCATTCTTCAAAGTGTTATCCATAATTTGCTATGATCCACACAGTCAAATGCCTTTGCATAGTCAGTAAAACACAGGTAAACATCTTTCTGGTATGCTCTACTTTCAGCCAGGATGCATCTGACATCAGCAAAGTTATCCCTCGTTCCCCATCCTCTTCTGAATCTGGCTTGAATTTCTGGCTGATGTACTGCTGCAGCCACTTTTGAATGATCTTCAGCACAATTTTATTGTGTGTGATATTAATGATAGTGTTGGATAATTTCCACATTTGGTTGGATCACCTTTCTTTGGAATATAGAGAAAAGTAATAGGAACACTGAGGTTTTTTCTTATCAGTGTAACATCCTCATTCTCATATTGTGAAGGACCAAATACTGAACCAGCTGAATACATGGCATTTTTTTGTGTGTTCTGACTTAGACTTATACCCTTTACCTGTCTTTAGTACATTTTCCAGTTCTGTGGACACACTGTACAACATATCTGAGCCAAATGTTTGCTTCAACTACCTGACAGTTATTTTTTAAAAAGCTATGGAGTATATCTCTCATGAGGAAATTTATCCCTCTTTATTTCTAGATTTCTTTATTAAGGAGAGCAGATGGCAGTAGTATCTAGATTTTAGTATAGGATCAAAAAACAAGACCAGATGTCATAGATCCTCGTTCCTTTTCTAATTTTCAAATTTTCCTGTTGCTATTCTAGTCTTCCCTTAATTATGACACCAGCCTCTTAATTGCTTTCATGATTTTTCCCTTCTCCTTTGCACTCTTGTGTTTTTTTAAGTAGCCAGGGTGATCTTAAAAAAATGCAAATCACTCCCATCTTCTATTAGTTTATTAGGGCCGCCATAACAAAATACCACAAATTGGAAGGCTTATAAAAAGAGAAATTTATTGTTTCATAGTTCTGGAGGCTAGTGTTCTGAATTCAAGGTATTGGCAGGGACATGTTCTCTCTGAAGGCTCTAGGGGAAGATCCTTTCTTGTCTCTCTCAGCTTCTGGTAGCCCCAAGTGTTCCTTGGCTTGCAGCTGCAGTGTAACTCCTTCCTCACATGGCCTACTTTCCTCCATCTGTCTCTCTGAGTCTCTTCATCTCTTTTACAAGGATACCACTCAGATTAGACTAAGATCCACCCTACTCAAGAATGGCCTCTTGTTGACTGATAACATCTTTAAAGACACTATTTTCAAACTAGATTACTAGCCATCTTTCTTTTTTCTGTCTCTCCTCTGTCTGGCCATTTTCCCTCTGTCTTTCTGTGTCTCTTCATCTCTTTTACAAGGATAATACTCAGTTTAGCCCAAGACCCACCCTACTCGAAAATGACCTCCTGTTAACATCTTGTAGACTTATTTTTAGATGAGGTACCAGGGGTTAGGATTTCAACATATCTTTTTGGAGGACACAATTGAATCCATAACACACCCTTCAAACATGTCAGTGGCCTTCTGATTTACCAGAAATACTATCTAAACTGCTTACTGGGGCTAACATAGCCCCCCAGTGTCCTGTACAACCTCATCTACTACACTCTCCTCCTTGCTCACTAATCTCCAACCACTTGGCCTCCTCTCTGATCCTAGAACAGGCCAAGCCTGTGGGAACTTTTGCATTGCTGTTTCCACTGCCTGGGTTGCTCTCTCTATCCACCACCACCCCTCTCTCCACCTACATCTGGACATGACCACCTCTTGTCACCAAGGTTCAGCTCAAACATCACTTCTTCAGTCAAACCAAATCTGCACCACTCCTCTTCATGCATTCTCTGTCACAGCATCTACTTGATAGTGTTCATAGCACTTATCACTATCTGAAATTATTTTATTATTTATCGACTGTCTCCCTATTACACTGTATGTACCAAAAAAACACAGCTTTTCTTTCATATTCACCACTGTGACTCCAGTGCTTGGCACAAAGTAGGTGTTCAATAAATATTTGTTACTTGAATGAATATTTTCTCCACTGATTCTACTGTCGTTTACCTACACTGGGTCAGATGCTTGACTCTGTGCACTAGTTTCTCCAGCTACAAAATGGTAATGGTAGTATTTGCCACCTAACTCATTTTTAGTATAGAGGAGAAAAATTATTTTTATATCTGGAAATATTATTCCTGAATAATGCAATGCTGTAAAACAAATAGGTGTGTAGGAAGTGTAGTAGGTATACAGTGAAAATGTTCCTTACTTATCAGGTGAGATTCTGGGTTTATTTTTTAATTTCTTTCTATGTTCCCTTTGATGCTCCTAGAAAGTGACTGAGATATACCAGTTCAAATTCAAATACACAAAAGAAGGAGCCACTATGGATTTTGACAGGTAGAATCTAATTGTTTAATGAACATGATAAATATATGGGGTTGAGGTAAACATAAGCTTCTTGAAACCAGAGATATGTCTTATACTTCTTTTGTAACTTCCCCACCAACTCTACAAAAAAGCATTATTATAAAAAGGGGCTGTAATAATTTTTTTTCTAAATTTCTGAAATCCACAGATAAAGCTAGTGGGAGTAGTGGATTCCTTCTTTCCGTCTTCTCTTCAGTGGTAGTATTTGTAGGATCTAAGACAAGTTTAGTGGTTAAGAGTTCCAAGTACCAAGGCAGAAAGATCTACTTTGAACCCTGGCTCTGATAATTACTGGCCATATAACTATGGATAGATAACTTAACCTCTCTATTAGTGTTATCTGTACTATGGAACTAATAGTATCTACCTCATAGAGTCACTGTGATTATTAAATTAAAATGCATGTGTAAAGCTTTGCCCATGCCTAGCACCTAATAAACACTCAATAAATGGTACCTAGTGGTAATGGTGATGATGGTGGTGGTCTTTGGAGGCACAGCAGTGGAAATTATATTAAGAAGCTTTTCTACATGGTGCTGATTGAAGAACTTCATAAGACTCTATCCACTAACCCAAAGTTTCTCAATTTCTGTATCAAGATCTTCTCTGCCCTCAATATAGCCAGATAGGGCCTGGGTTAGATAAAATCCCTGAATTATTTGCCAGCAGACACAAATGGCTTCATCTGCTTATCTCAATGATACAAGTATCATTTTCTATGTGTATCTTTGTATGGAAAAGGCTAGAAAGTGCTGCATTTTCTGTCAAGTCTAAAATTCTAAGTTTTAGAAACATAAATGGATTTAGTAGCGGAGACCAAGGATATTTTCTTAGTAGGTCCCCAGTGCAGATGTTTTATTGAGGAGTAACATTTATTCCTCTCCTAGCAGCTTTTGGATGTGGTTATCAGATCAGCTGGAAGGATAGTAAGCTAAGGATAGCTGATGAGATGAAAGATAAGTGGAGGGGAAGGATGATGGTGACACACCCTGGATGGTTACTCATTGCCATCAAGTCAATTCCGACTCATAGTGACCCTATAGGACAGAGTAGAACTGCCCCATAGTGTTTCCAAGGAGCGGCTGGTGGATTCGAAGTGCTGACCTTTTGGTTAGCAGCCAAATGCTTAACCACTGCACCACCAGGGCTCCATTGCCCTGTGGTAGAGCACTTTAATTCTGGGGTATAGGAGCTACTGAGAGGAATGACTGAAGAGAAACGTGGCCTCAGTCTCAGTTTTCCCTACTATTAGCTCTGTCTCACCACTTACTGTGGGTTTGAGGATTTCTCTTCAAGATTTGTTTCCTTAAATTATCCTCTCATTTGTAAAACTTACAGACAATACTAGGATTGTGAAGAGGAAGTAAGTTCTCGAAACGAGAATTAAAATGATATTAATCATCATTAGATATCATCTGTATAGCAGTTTACAGATTATATAGCACTTTTCATATATATCATCTCACATAAAACAGCTGCCTTTTACTCTCTAAAACTCAAACATGAGTACTAATAACAAAACTACAGCCAGATTGATGTCTTTTGCTATGAAGGCACATATCCCAAGAGGTAAGCGCTAAAACAGAAGTGGCCAAATCTTTCAGGTACTAAGGAGAAAAGGTAATACATATTACTAATTTTCTAGAAACAGAAAGGCATTTGTTTAAATGATTGTTTACACAAAATTATCAACTCTTCCATAGTAAACATAATTTCCCTTTTAGAAGAATGCAAGGGAGTTCTGAATATGATTTTACTGATGTATACTGAAGGATCCCATGAGCTACATGACTATAGCCCTTCACTCTGGTTACCTATGTTCAAATTGGTTAAACCAGGGTCATAAAGCTTTAAGTTTGCTCAAAATTGAGAAAGGAGATATATATTCACATAATAAATATTTGCTTTATGAGTTCACACTGCTTCCAAAGATCAGTTAGAGCAAAACCCAACAGTTCACTTACTTGTGATTATTTTTTCAGTATTGAGTGCTTATTATGTGCAAGACACTGCAAATATATTATCTTTCCTGAAATTACTCAAATGTGGAACTAATTGGAGAGAAATAAAACTTTTTAGAGTTGGAAGGTAATTTAGTCTAATATGTTTATTCCTGAATTAATTAAACAAATGTTTATCGAGTACTTACTGTAGCTGGGCCCCAAACTAGGTATTGTGGCGATGAAAGATACAGCCACTCAGAGTCTGGAGGGGAACAGACAATTATCCTGAGGGGTAATGTGTGTAGCTTATTAGGGAAAATTTCCTTGAAGAGGTGAACATGAGCTAGGTATTAAAAGGATGAATTCAGATGAGTCAGGAAGAGAAATAGGAAAAGCACATTCCAAGCAAAGTGAGCAGCATATGCAAATGAACATGAGTGAGAGGAAACTGGTAGTAACTGCAGATGATGGTAGAGGTGAGGGCAGGGCTGGTCATGAAAGTGGTGTACACACACCACTCTCAAGCTTCACGGAAGTAATAGGATTTTAAGCAGGGAAGTGACGAGCAGATTTTCCTATCAGGAATAGTATTTGGGCAGTGGTATGGAGAACGTTTAGCAGTGTGGACAAGAAAGAAAGTAGCAAGAATAGTAAGATAGACATTGTGGTAATCCATGCAAGAAACGAGAAGGATATGCCTTTGAGAGATAACCAGATGGTAGAAAGGCCCAGAGCTGAAGATTGATTTTACAGTTGGAGAGGTGTGGAAATGTTTGTAAGCCGATCTCACAAATGGGCCAACTGACCTAGAGTGTGTAAATGACTTGACCAAGATAGTTCAGCTAGTTAGCAGCAGAGCTGATATTAAATACCAAAAACAAACAAACAAACCAAACCTGTTGCTGTTGAGTCAATTCTGACTCATAGCAACCCTATAGGACAGAGTAGAACTGCCCCATAGAGTTTCCAAGGAGCAGCTAGTGGATTCGAACTGCTGACCTTTTTGTTGGCAGCCTGAGCTCTTAACCACTGCCCCGTCAGAGCTTCATATTAGATACCAGGTCTCCTAGGTCCAAATCCATCGTTCTCACTATTATAGTATTAGGTTATTTGTAAATCAAATTTTTAAAAATCAGATCATATTTAAAATGCTTTAGGGGAACTTGCTACTACTATATCCTTTGTATACATGTTAAAAAAAGTACAATTGCTCTACTAATTTACATTCTAAAAATAGTCTCAAAAATGTTGTGATGTTTAATTTATATTTATTTAATCATATAGTCAAAATTTTCTTGTTTGGAATATATTGTCAATATTGTATATGATTGAAAAGTATGCTGTTTTTCTTTGTGGTTATAGCAGCAGTACAAGCTTTGAAAGTGGGACAAACAGTGAAGATATTAAGAAAACCAGTGTTCTACTGATCCGTAAATTGTATATACTTATGCAGAACCTTGGACCCCTTCCTAACGATGTTATACTTACTATGAAACTTCACTACTATAATGAGGGTAGGTGGAGACCTCTAGTCAAATTCTTAAGTGCTGAACTAATATTTTATATAAATAGGATTTTATAAGTATCTGAAAGAGATGTCTGTTGCTACAAATGAAAGATTAATATGAGTTGTTCCATTGAAACTCACATTCTTTTGTGGCTTTCCACCCTTTTCATTTTGCAGTGACCCCAAATGATTACCAGCCTCCTGGTTTTAAGGAAGGAGTGAACTCACACGTCCTGCTGTTTGAGGGAGAGCCCGTCAACCTGCAAGTGGGATTGGTCTCTACTGGCTTTCACAGCATGAAAGTAAAAGTCACGACTGAGGCCACCAGAGTGTCTGATTTGGAGAACAATCTCTTTCAGGAGAATAGCACTACTGAGATCGCCCATCAAGGCCTAGACTATGATGAGGAGGAGGAGGAATGCGACAATCACGTAAGGCAAAGCTTACTGATCTACTGTTGCTTCAGTTCAACATGATTGACGTTTTTCAGCTCCTACACTGATCATGTCATGGTAACAGGGTCCAATGGAGTGTGCCAGGGATAAAAACTGAAAACTAGCCCCTGCCATCAAGGAGTTTTTAGTTTAAAAAAAGTACTGTCTTAGTTATCTAGTGCTACTATAACAGAAATACCACAAGTGGATGGCGTTAACAAACATAAATTTATTTTCTCACAGTTTAAGAGGCTAGAAGTCCGAATTCAGAGTGCCGGCTCTAGGGAAGTCTTTCTGTCTCTGTTGGCTCTGGAGGAAGATCTTTGTTTCCTTTCAGCATCTGGCCCAGTGTTCCTTGGAGATCTCCATGTGTCTTGGCATTGATCTTCCCCTGGGTCTAGGAGGTTCTTAGCGCAGGTACTCCACCTCCAAAGGATGCCATTCCTGGCTCTTCTTTCTTGGTTGTATTGAGGTCCCTCACCTCTCTGCTCGCTTCTGTCTCCTTTTATCTCTTGTAAGATAAAAGATGTAACTCGTGCAAGGGTGTGACTTGAGTAAGGGTGTGACTTAAGTAAGGGTGCAACTTGAAACACATCCACTTGTCTGTTACTCAAGATACACCCCAGCCTGACTCTACCTCATTAACATATAGAAATTAGGATTTACAACACATCACAAAATGGAGGGTAGTTAGATCACAACATGGAGGACAACCACACAATACTGAGAATCATGGCCTAGCCAAGTAAACATATTTTTGCAGTACACAGTTCAATCCATGACATTCCACTCTTTGGCCCCAAAAAAATTCATGTCCTTGCCATATGTAAAACACATTCATTCCATTATTCATCCCGAAAGTCTTAAATTGACTCAAAGTCTAAAATCTCATCTTGTGAATCATCTAAATCAAATATGAGTCAGACTTTAGGCATATTTCATTCTGGGGCAAAATTCCTTTTCATCTGTGAAATCTAGATTACAAGTTATCTGGTTCCAAAGTACAATAATGGAATAAGCACAAGGTAGACATTTCCATTACAAATGGGATAAATTGGAGGGAAATAAGGGATAATGGGCTCCAAGCAAGTCCAAAACCCTAGAATAATTTACATTAGCTTTCAAAGCTTAAAAATAATCCTCTGTTCTCTGAAACCATCTAGGCAATGGCCCTGCCCTCTAGACTCTGGGTGTTGGCCTTGCTCTCTGGATCTTGTGGAAGGTCCTCAGCCCTGGGCTTCAGCTCTATCTTCCAGGCCCACTGAGATGGCAACTCTGCTCCCTCAGCTTTGAGCAGCCCTCTTCTCCTAGTCCATCTGAGTGGTGACCCCACCCCCTCAGCCCTGGCAGGCCCTGTTCTTCTGCCCTGGGGTGTGGCAGCCCCATCCCCTCAGCTTTGGGCAGTGGCCTCATCCCCCTGGCACATCTTAATGGCAGCCCCACACTCTGGAACTAAGTTGGTGAAGATCTGACTCTTTGAAACCTAGGAGGCTGTGGCCCCACCCTTTGAGATCCAGGAAACTGTGGCCCCACCCATTGAAACTGAGAAGGCCCAACTTCCCGTGCTCCTTCCAACAGTTCTGCTGATCTCTGAGCTGCCCCAAGGATGGTCCTTTTCTTTTCTTGGAGGACAACAGATGTAGCTCCTTTGGCCTGTTTTCTGCCTGTAGAATTCCAAGAGGCAGACAGTTTTCTTTCCTTTCATCCTTTCTCTATCTCCTTCAGTCTAAGATGATGGCTTAATCTCTTTAACAAAAGTTTATGTAGCCATGTCCTTGGTGAAAATTCTAGGAACGTGTCGTTAGTTTGTGCAACAGAATTTTCCAAATCTTTAAGTTTTGTTTTCATTTTGCACAGTTCATTTTTAAGTCCATCTCTGTCCTCTTACATTTTACTATAAGTGGCAGGGAGAAACCACACAGCCCCTTTAAGATTTGCTTAGAAATCTTCTCGGCCAAGTATTAAAGTTCATCACTTACAAGTTTTACCTTCCACCAAACATTTGAACATAATTCTGACAAGTTCTTAGCCACTGCCTAAAAAGCATTCTTCTTCCATTGTCCAATCACGCATTCATCGTTTTCTTTTAAAACCTCACCAGAAGCACATTTAACATCCATATTTCTAGCAACATTCTGTTGCTTGCACCATATGTATTCTTTAAGATGATAGAGACTTTCTCTATGGCTCTCTCACTTCCTTCTGAGCCCTCACCAGAGTTGCCTTTGATGTCCATAATTCCACCAACATAATTCTACATATTTTCAAGGAAATTTAGGCTTTTACTATTAGGTACCTTAAAACTCATGCAGCAACCCACTCTTCTGGTACCAAATTCTGTCTTAGTTATCTAGTGCTGCTATAAAAGAAATACTACAAGTGTATGGCTTTAACAAACAAATTTATTTTCTTGCAGTTTAGGAGGGTAGAAGTCTGAATTCAGAACACCGGCTCTAGGGAAGGCTTTCTCTCTGTGTTGGCTCTGGAGGAAGGTCCTTGTCTCCTTTCAACATCTGTGGACCTGGCATTCCTTGGAGATCTCCGTGTGTCTTGGCATCAGTCTTCCTCTGGGTCTAGGAGGTTCTCACCACAGGGACTCTGGGTCCAAAGGATGCGCTTCACTCAAGGCTCTTCTTTCTTGGTTGTAGTGAGGTCCTTCTTCTACTTCTTTCTGTCTCCTTTTATCTCTTGTAAGATAAAAGGTGTGACTCAAGCAATGGTGTGACTTGAGTAAGGGTGTGAGTTAAGTAAGGGTGTGACTTGAGTAAGGGTGTGACTCTTGGCTATGACTCAGAATACACCCCACCCTGATCCTGCCTCATTAACGTACAGAGGTTAAGATTTACAACACATCACAAGATGGAGGATAATTACATCAGATCACAAAATGGAGGAAAACCACACAGTACTGGGAATCATGGCCTAGTTGTCACTTATTTTTGGAAGACACAATTCAATCCATGACAAGTACTGTCTTCTAGAAGAAGATAAACGTTGTTAAATGAAATTATCTATGCTTAGGAGAGAAAAAAAGAAAAAGACCTTCCAATATACTTCTTTTGTTAAAGGTACCCATAAATTTAGAAAATTTGTGGATTTTCTTTCTTTCTTTCTTTTATAAATAATGCATTTTTTCCTTATTTTTATAGTGTGGTAAAATATACATAACAAAATTAACATTTTAACCATTTTTGAGTGTACAATTTGGTGATGTTAAGTACTTACACAATGTTGTGTAACCATCACTACTATCTATTTCCATGTCTTTTTTATCATCTCAAACAGAAACTCCATACGCATTAAACAATAACTTCCCATTACCTTCTCCCCTCAACCCCTGGAAACCTCTATTCTATTTTCTGTCTTAATTTGCCCATTTTAGGTACCTCATGCAAGTAGAATTATGCAATATTTGTTCTTTTGTGTCTAGCTTATTTCACTTAGCACACTATTTTCAAGGTTTTTCCATATTGTAGCATGACTGTTTTTTGTTTTTTATCATGAAAGGGTATTAGATTTGCTCAAATGCTTTTTATGCGTCGATTGAGAGGATCATGTATTTTTCTTCCCTTTATTCTATTAATGTGGTGTAGTACATTCATTGATTTTCATATGTTGAACCATCCTTGCATTCCTGGAATAAACCCCACTTGGTCATGGTGTATAATCCTTTTAATATACTGCTGAATTTGGTTTGTTAGTATTCTGTTGAGGATTTTTGCATCTATATTCATAAAGGATATTGGCCTGTAGTTTTCTTTTCTTGTCATGTTTTTGCCTAGCTTTGGTATCATAGTAATAATGCTTGCCTCATAAAATAAGTTAGGAAGTGTTCCCTCCTCTTCTAATTTTTTTGAAGACTTTGAGAAATATTAAAGCATTAATATTAAAGCATTAATTCCTCTTTAAATTCACCATCCAGCAGCTCTAGGAATGTGGCAGCCATCCCCACCACCATGGCAGGGCAAAGGAATGGGGTATGGTAGCCAGTTAGTGCATGTGGCTCACCTAGGAGAGATTATCAGCCTGTCCTTTCATCAGCATCCAGTCAGGTTCCAGAGCTCCAAAATAGTTGATTCCAGTTGCTTTTTCTAGTTCAATTGTTTTGGTGAAGGGACCTACCTCTAGAGCTCCTACTCTACCATGTTGCGTGTTACCACTTTCTTTGATCCATTTTGAGTTGATTTTTGCATTAGGTGTAAGGTAAGGGTCCAATTTCATTCTTTAGCATGTAGATACCCAGTTTTCCCAGTACTGTTTGTTGAAAAGACTGTCCTTTCCCCATTGAATAGCCTTAGAATCTTTGTCAAAAATCAACTAACCATATATGTGAGGGTTTATTTCTAGACTCTCTATTATATTCCATTGGCATATATGTCTACACTTATACTAGTAATACTGTTTTGATTACTGTAGCTTTCTAATAAATTTAGAAATTGAGAAGTATGGGTCCTCCGATTATGAAGTAATATTTTTAGTATTTAAAAAATACATTCTAGTTGTATATTTATACTCATCTGGAAATATAAATGAATTCTTGATTACTGAGGTAATTGAGTGGAGGGGATTGGGAGATAAAAATGTTATGAATTAACCAACCAGAGTGAAATAAAAATGATAGTCAACTCTTGGTTATGTGAGAGAAACTTTGAGGATAGGTCACTGGCGTAAAACTAGGGGGCTGATAGGGTTGGAGCCAGTGGAGCCAAACAGGCAGGACTTTGAGCCCTTTACTTTCCTACTTCCTTCAATGGAGACATGAAATTGAGTACATGCTAGGGCCTCACTGTACCTTGTGTAAATGCAGACCCTTAACCAGCTGGTCTCTGGATAATAATGTTTACTGTATGCCAACATTATATTAAACGGGTTCTGAGTTAGACAAAAAGAATTTTTAGATTCTTCTGCTTAGTGGGGAGGGATGCTATAAAATCTCAGGAGATATTTTATAGAACAGTAACTTATTTGAGATAGCTTGAGTTCTACTTAAAGATAGATGAATGTACTTATTAACTTCTGAAGGTTCCTGCTAGTTCTTTAACTCTGTGTTATGTTTAATATATTAAAAAGAGGTCTTGGTCTTAATTCAATTAATATAAATTATATAATCAAACTTTTTTTTTAGTAGGTATTTTTACAATATCAGACATGATAATGGCTTTAGATTTTGGTGCAACTTTCTTCTGATTCCACTCAAGAAAGATATAGCTAACATGTTGTTGTTGTTAGGTGCCATCGAATACATTCTGACTCATAGCGACCTTATGTACAACAGAATAAAACACTACCCGGTCCTATGCCATGCTCACAACCATTGTTATATTTGAGCCCATTGTTGCAGCCACTGTGTCAATCCATCTTGTTGAGGGTCTTCATCTCTTTTGCTAATCCTCTATTTTACCAAGCATAATCTCCTTCTCCAGGGACTGGTTCCTCCTGATAACATGTGCAAAATATGTGAGACGAAGTCTCGCCATCCTTGCCTCTAAGGAGCACTCTGGCTGAACTTCTTCCAAGACAGATTTGTTCATTCTTTTGGCAGTCCATGGTATATTCAATATTCTTCACCAACACCATAATTTAAAGGCATCCATTCTTCTCTGGTCTTCCTTACTCATTGTCCAGCTTTTGCATGCATATGAGGTGATCGAAAACACCAAAGCTTGGGTCAGGCACACCTTAGTCCTCAAAGTGGATTTTGAGTGCTTTTTAACACTTTAAAGAGGTCTTTGCCAGCAGATTTTCCCAATGCAATAGGTTGTTTAATTTCTTGACTGCTGCTTCCATGTGCATTGATTATAGATGCAAGTAAAATGAAATCCTTGAAAACTTCAATCTTTTCTCCATTTATCATGATGTTGCTTATTGGTTCAGTTGTGAGGATTTTTGTTTTCTTTATGTTGAGGTGTAATCCATACTGAAGGCTGTAGTCTTTGATCTTCATCAGTAAATGCTTCAAGTCCTCTTCACTTTCAGCAGGAAAGATTGTGTCATCTGCATAACGCAGGTTGTTAATGAGTCTTCCTCCAATCCTGATGCCCATTCTTCCTCGTATAGTCTAACTTCTCAGATTATTTGCTCAGCATACATAAGGTTCCTCATGACCACAATTAAGCGTTCTGGAATTCCCATTCTTCACAAGTTATCCATAACTTGTTATGATCTACACAGTGAATGCCTTTGCATAGTCAATGAAACACAGGTAAACATCTTCCTGGTATTCTCAGCTTTCAGCCAGGATCCATCTGACATCAGTAATGATATCCCTGGTTCCACGTCCTCCTCTGAATGCGGCTTGAATTTCTGGCAGTTCCCTGTCGATGTTCTGCTGCAGCCACTTTTGAATGATTTTTGGCAAAATTTTACTTGCATGTGATATTAATGATATTGTTGGATAATTTCCACATTCTGTTTGATCACCTTTCTTTGGAGTAGGCATAAATAAGGATCTCTTCCAGTCAGTTGGCCAGGTAGCTAGCTTCCAAATTTCTTGGCATAGGTGAGTGAGCACCTCCAGTGCTACATCTGTTTCTTGAAACATCCCAATTGGTATTCCATCAGTTCCTGAGACCTTGTTTTTCGCCACTGTCTTCAATGCAGCTTGGACTTCTTCCTTCAGTACCAAAGGTTCTTGATTGTATGCTACCTTCTGAAATGATTGAACATCAACCAATTATTTTTGGTACAGTGACTCTGTGTATTCCTTCCATCTTCTTTTGATGCTTCCTGTGTTGTTCAGTATTTTGCCCATAGAATCCTTCAGTGTCGCAACTCGAGGCTTGAATTTTTTTCTTCAGTTCTCTCAGCTTGAGAAATGTCAAGCCTGTCCTTCCCTTTTGGTTTTCTAACCCCAGGTCTTTGCACATATCATTATAATACTTTGTGTTCTCGAGCCATCCTTTGAAATCTTCTGTTGAGCTGTTTTACTTCATCATTTCTTCCTTTCACTTTAGCTACTCTACTTTCAAGAGCAAGTTTCGGAGTCTCTTCTGAAATCCATTTTGGTCTTTTCTTTCTTTCCTGTCTTTTTAATGACCTCTTGCTTTCTTCATGTATGAGGTCCTTGATGTCATTCCACAACTCATCTGGTCTTTGGTCATTAGTTTTCAATGCATCAAATCTATTCTTGAGATGGTCTCTAAATTCAGGTGGGATATACTCAGGGTCATATTTTGGCTCTCAAGGACGTATTCTAATTTTCTTCAGCTTCAGCTTGAACTTGTGTATGAGCAATTGATGGTCTATTCTGCAGTCAGCCCCTGGCATTGTTCTGACTGATAATATCGAGCTTTTCCATCTTCTCTTTCCACAGATGTAGTCAATTTGATTCTTGTGTATTCCATCTGGTGAGGTCTACATGTATAGTCACTGTTTATGTTGTAGAAAAAAGGTATTGCAATGAAGAAGGCATTTGTCTTAGCTATCTAGTGCTGCTATAACAGAAATACCACAAGAGGATGGCTTCAACAAACAAGTTTATTTCCTCACAGTCTAGTAGGCTAGAAGTCTGAATTCAGGGTGCCAGCTCCAGCGGAAGGCTTTCTGTCTCTGTCGGCTCTGGGGGAAGGTCCTTGTCATCAGTTTTCCCAGCTGAGGAGCTTCTTAGTACAGGGACCCCATGTCCAAAGGACATGCTATTCTCCTGACTCTTGTTTCTTGGTGGTATGAGGTCCCCCAGTCTCTCCACTCGCTTCTCTCTTTTATGTCTCAAAAGAGATTGTCTCAAGACACAGCCTAATCTTGTAGATTGAGTACTGCCTCATTAACATAACTGTCGCTAATGCCACCTCATTAACATCATAGCGGTAGGATTTACAACACATAAAAAATCACATAAGAGGGCAGAATGGTGGACAGTCACACAATACTAGGAATCATGGGCTAGCCAAGTTGACACATACTTTGAGGGGACATGGTTCAATACATAACATCATTGGTCTTGCAAAATTCTATCATGCAATCTCTGGCATTGTTTCTATCACCAAGACCATATTTTCCAACAACCAATCCTTCTTCTTCTTTGTTGCCAGCTTTCGAATTCCAATCACCAGTAATTATCAATGCATCTTAATTGCATGTTTGATCAATTTCAGACTGCAGAAGTTGGTAAAAATCTTCAATTTCTTCATCTTTGGCCTTAGTGGTTGATGTGTAAATTTGAATAATAGTCATATTAACTGGTCTTCCTTGTAGGCATACGGATATTATCCTATCTCTGACAGCATTCTACTTCAGGATAGATCTTGAAGTGTTCTTTTTGATGATGAATGAGCCATTTGTCTTCAATTTGTCATTCCCAGGATAGTAGACCATATGATTTTCTGATTCCAAATGACCAATACCAGTCCATTTCAGCTCACTAATGCCTAGGATATCAATGTTTATGCATTCCATTTCATTTTTGACGATTTCCAATTTTCCTAGATTCATGCTTCGTACATTCCACATTCCGATTATTAATGGATGTTTGCAGCTGTTTCTTCTCATTTTGAGTCATGCCACATCAGCATATGTGTCACTAAGGGTGACCCTGCTGGTATTTGATTACCAGTGGCATAGCTTCCAGCATCACAGCAACACCCAAGCCGCCACAGTATGACAAACTGACAGGCATATGGGGGATAGTTAACATAGAAAGTTTAAATTAAGAAAAGAATGAGTGTGTTTCAACTAGATTTTTATCTTTTAAAAGTTTAATTAAGAGTTTTTTTTTCTTTTACCAACTGAAAACAAAGCAGGACAACCTGAGAAGTGATAGTTCAATTGATAGATAAATAAGACATATGATAACAATTCCCAAGCATATAATTAGTAAAGAGGACTTGAAGTACTTACTGATAAAGATCAAAGACTACATAAAGAAAACAAAAAGCCTCACAACTGAACCAATAAACAACATCATGATAAGTGGAGAAAAGATTGAAGTTGTCAAGGATTTCATTTTACTTGGATCCACAATCAACATTCATGGAAACAGCAATCAAGAAGTCGAACAACATATTGCACTGGGCAAATCTGCTGCAAAAGACCTGTTTAAAGTGTTAAAAAGCAAAGATGTCACTTTGAGGACTAAGATGTGCCTGACCCATGCCATGGTATTTTCAGACTCCTCATACGCATGGGAAAGCTGGACAATGAATATAGAACACCAAAGAAGAATTGATGCCTTTGAACTATGGTGTTGGATTATGGTGTTGGCAAAGAATATTGAATATACTGTAGACAGCCAGACGAACGAACAAGTCTGTCTTGGAAGAAGTACAGCCAGAAAGCTCCTCCAAAGGGAGGATGGCGAGACTTTGTTTTACATACTTTGGACATGTTAACAGTAGGGACTAGTCTCTGAAGAAGGCCGTCATACTTGGTAAAGTAGAAGGTGAGTGAAAAAGAGGAAGACCCTCAACGGGATGGACTGACACAGTGGCTGCAACAATGGGCTCAAACATAGCAACAATTGTTAGAATGGCGAAAGACTGGGCAGTGTTTCGTTCTGTTGTAGATAGGGTTGCTGTGGGTCGGAACCAACTCGACGGCACCTAACAACAACATATGTACAAAGATCTGGACCTTGTGGTAAACTCAGTCGATTAAAACCCCTCTCTCTTTCAGCCAATCATTATGGAAGAATTTAGTAAGTCTAGTGTAGTGCTTTAAGACCCCTGGTGGCACAATGGTTAAGCGCTCAGCTGCTAACTGAAATGTCAACTCAAAACCACCAGTGGCTCCATGGGAGAAAAGACCTGGCAATCTGCTCCCATAAAGATTACAGCCTAGGAAACCCTATGGGGCAGTTCTGCTCTGTCCTATAGGGTCACTATGAGTTGGAATCGACTTAGTGGCACACAACAACAACAACAATAACAGTATAGTGCTTACTGAGTTTTCCATTAAGGATTCCTTCATGGAATACACAAACACATTAATACACACACACTTAGAACCTTATTTTATTGCTTTTGAAAATTATTTTATTTTGAAATATATCATGTGTACAGCAGATACAAAAATAATATGTACAGTGTTAAAAATAATGAGAATGTCCATATGCCATCCTTCAGGTTAAGAAATAGAATATTGCCACTACCTTAGAAGTTGCCCTATGCCCCTTATTGTTTTTTTATTAATTTTTTTATTGTTGTAATTCAGTGAAGTTTACATTTCAAGCTAGTCTCCCATACAAATTTTTTTTTTACATACATTGTTATGAGACCCCAGCCACTCACCTCATTCTGTGACAGCACACTCCTCCCCTCCGCCTGATTCCCCATGAACATTCAACCAGCTCCTAACTCTGCCTTCCCATCTCACCTCTGGACAGAAGGTGCCCGTTTAGTCTCTTGTGTCTACTTGACTAAGAGGCACACTCTTCACAGTATCACTTTATGTCCCACAGTCCAGTCCAATCCCTGTCTGAAGAGTTGGCCTCAGAAATTGTTTTAGTTCTGGGGTGATAGAGAGTCCAGGGGCCATGCTTTCCAGGACACCTCCAGTCTCAGTCAGACCATTAAGTCCGGTCTTCTTACTAGACTTTGAGTTCTGCATCCCATCGCTCTACTGCTCCATCAGGGACCCTCTGTTGTATTCCCTGTCAGGACATTCATTGGTGGTAGCTGGACACCATCTAGTTCTTCTGGTCTCAGGCTGATGAAGTCTCTGGTTTATGTGGCCCATTCTGTCTCTTGGGCTAATACTTTCCTTGTGTCTTTGTTGTTCTTCGTTCTCCTTTACTCCAAGTGGTTGGGACCAGTTGATGCATCTTAGATGGCCGCTTGCAAGCTTTTAAGACCCCAGATGCCACTTACCAACGTAGGATGCAGAACATTTTCTTAATAAGATTTGTTTTGCCACTTGACATAGATGTCCCCAGAAAGCATGGTCCCCAGACCCCCCATCTCTGCTACTCTGTCTCTCAAAGTATTTGACTGTATTGAGGAAACTTCTTAGCTTTGGTTTAGTCCAGTTGTGTTGGCTTCCCCTGTAGTGTGTGCTGTCCTTCCCTTCACCTAAGATGATTCTTATCTATTATCTAGTTAGTAAATAACCCTCACCCTCCCTCCCCACCCCCGTAACCATCAAAGAATGTTTTCTTCTGCGTTTAAACTTTTTCTTGAGTTCTTATAATAGTGGTCTTATACAGTATTTGTCCTTCTGTGACTGACTAAATTCACTCAGTATAATAAGTTCCAGCTTCCACCATGTTGTATGATGTTTCACAGCTTCATTGTTGTTCTTTATCGTTGCATAATATTCCATTGTATGGATATACCATAGTTTGTTTATCCATTCGTCTGTTGATGGGCACCTACGTTGCTTCCATCTTTTTGCTATTGTGAACGGTGCTGCAGTGAATGTAGGTATGCATATATCTATTCGTGTGACGGCTCTTGTTTCTCTAGGATATATTCCAAGGAGCGGGATAGCTGGATCATCTGGTACTTCTATTTCTAGCTTTTTAAGGAAGCACCAAATTGATTTCCAAAGTGGTTGTACCATTTTACATTCCCACCAACACTGTATAAGTGTTCCAGTCTCTCCACAACCTCTCCAGCATTTGTTATTTTGTATTTTTTGGATTAATCCTAGCCTTGTTGGGGTGAGATGATATCTCATTGTAGTTTTGATCTGCATTTCTCTAATGGCTAATGATTGTGAACATTTTTTCATGCGTCTGTTACCCACCTGAATATTTTCTTTGGTGAAGTCCCTGTTCATATCCTTTGTCCATTTTTTAATTGGGTTATTTGTCTTTTTGTTGTTGAGGTTTTGCAGTATCTTGTAGATTTTAGAGATTAAATGCCGATCGGATTTGTTGTAGCCAAAAATTTTTTCCCAGTCTGTAGGTTGTCTTTTGACTCTTTCTGTGAAGTCTTTTGATGAGCATAAGTGTTTGATTTTTTAGGAGCTCCCATTTATCTAGTCTCTCTTCTGGTGCTTCTGCGTTGTTACTTATGGTTCGTATTGTGTTTATGCCATGTATTAAGGCTCTTAGTGTTGTCCCTATTTTTTCTTCCATGATCTTTATCATTTTTGATTTTATATTTAAGTCTTTGATCCATTTTGAGTTAGTTTTGGTACATGGTGTGAGATACGGGTCTTGTTTCAGTTTTTTGCATGTAGATGTCCAGTTATGCCAGCACCATTTGTTAAAGAGACTGTCTTTTCCCCAATTAATGGACTTTGGGCCTTTGTCAAATATTAGCTGCTCATAGGTGGATGAGCTTATATCTGGATTCTCAACTCTTTTCCATTGGTCTGTGTATCTGTTGTTGTACCAGTACCAGGCTGTCTTGACTACCGTGGCAGTATAATAGGTCCTAAAATCAGGTAGTGGAAAGCCTCCCACTTTGTTCTTCTTCTTGAGTAATGCTTTATTTGTTCGGGGCCTCTTCCTTTTCCATATGAAGTAGGTGATTTGTTTCTCCATCTCATTAAAAATTGCTGCTGGAATTTGGATCGTGATTGCATTGTATCTGTAGATTGCTTTGGGTAGAATTGACATTTTCACTATGTTGAGTCTACCTATCCATGGGCAAGGTATATTCTTCCACTTATGCAGGTCTCTTTTAGTTTCGTGCAGTAGTGTCTTATAGTTTTCTTTGTAAAGCTCTTTTACATCTCTGGTTACATTTATTCCTAAGCATTTTATCTTCTTGGGGGCTACTGTAAATGGTATTGATTTGGTGATTTCCTCTTCAAGGTTCTCTTTGTTGGTGTAAAGGAATCCAATTGATTTTTGTATGTTTATCTTGTATCCTGAAACTTTGCTGAAATCTTCTATTAGTTCTAGTAGTTTTCTTGTGGATTCTTTGGGGTTTTCTGTGTATAAGGTCATACCATCTGCAAACAGAGATACTTTGACTTCTTCCCTACCTATTTGGATGCGCTTTATTTCTTTTTCTAGCCTAACTGCTCTGGCTAGGACCTCCAGGACAATGATGAATAATAGTGGTGATAGAGGACATCCTTGTCTGGTTCCTATTCTCAAGGGGAATGCTTTCAAAGTCTCTCCATTTAGGATAGTGTTGGCTGTTGGTTTTGTATAAATGCCCTTAATTATACTGAGGAATGTCCCTTCTATTCCTGTTTTATTGAGAGTTTTTATCATGAATGGGTGTTGGACTTTGTTGAATACCTTTTCTTCATCAATTGATAAGATCATGTGGTTCTTGTATTTTGTTTTATTTATGTGATGGATTACATTGATTGTTTTTCTAATGTTGAACCATCCCTGCATACCTGTATAAATCCCACTTGGTCATGGTGAATTATTTTTTTGATATGTTGCTGAATTCTAATGGCTAAAATTTTGTTGAGGATTTTTGTGTCAATGTTCATGAGGGATATTGGTCTGTAATTTTCTTTTTTTGTGGTGTCTTTATCTGGTTTTGATATCAGGGTTATGCTGGCTTCATGGAATGAGTTTGGGAGTACTCCATCCTTTTCTATGCTCTGAAATACCTTTAGTAGAAGTGGTGTTATCTCTTCTCTAAAAGTTTGGTAGAATTCTTCAGTGAAGCCATCCGGGCCAGGGCTTTTTTTTGTTGGCAGTTTTTCAGTAACCTTTTCAATCTCTTCTTTTGTTATGGGTTTATTTAGTTGTTCTACCTCTGTTTGTGTTAATTTAGGTAGGTAATGGGTTTCTAGAAATTTGTCCATTTCCTCTAGGTTTTCACATTTGTCAGAGTACAATTTTTCATAGTAATCTGTTATGATTCTTTTAATTTCAGTTGGGTCTATCATGATATTACCCATCTCATTTCTTACACGGGTTATCTGCTTCCTCTTCTGTTTTCCTTTCGTCAGTTTGGCCAATGGTTTATCAATTTTGTTGATCTTTTCAAAGAACCAGCTTTTGGACTTGTTAACACTTTCAGTTGTTTTTCTATTCTCTATTTCATTTAATTCTGCTCTAATTCTTATTATTTCCTTCCTTCTAGCGCCTGTGGGCTTCTTTTGCTGCTCTCTTTCTACTTGTTCCAGTTGTAGGGTTAATGCTTTGATTAGGACCCTTTCTTCTTTTTGGATGTGTGCATTTATTGCTATAAACTGACCTCTGAGCACTGCTTTTGCTGTGTCCCAAAGGTTCTGGTAGGATGTGTTTTCATTCTCGTTTGATTCTATGAATTTCTTTATTCCATCCTTAATTTCTTCTATAACCCAGTAGTTTTTTGGCAAGGTGTTGTTCAGTTTCCATGTGTTTGATTTTGTTTCCTTGCTTTTTGTGTTGTTGATTTCCACTTTTATGGCTTTATGGTCAGAAAAGATGCTTTGTAGTATTTCGATTTTTTGGATTTCGTTAAGGCTTGCTTTATGGTCTAATATGTGGTCTATTCTGGAGAATATTCCATGTGTGTTGGAAAAGAAAGTATACTTGGCTGCTGTTGGGTGCAGTGTTCGGTATACATCTATGAGATCAAGTTGGTTGATTGTAGCATTTAGCTCTTCCGTGTCTTTGTTGAGCTTCTTTCTGGATGTTCTGTCCCTCACTGAAAGTGGCGTGTTCAAGTCTCCTACTACTATTGTGGAGCTGTCTATTTCTGTCTTCAGAGTTTGTTAGAGTTTGTTTTATATATTTTGGAGCCCTGTTGTTGGGTGCGTAAATATTTATTATAGTTATGTCCTCCTGGTGTATTGACCCTTTAATTATTATATAGTGCCCTTCCTTATCCTTTGTGGTGGATTTTACTTTAAAGTCTATTTTGTCAGAGATTAATATTGCCACTCCTACTTTTTTGAGTGTTGTTTGCTGGATATATTTTTTTTCCATCCTTTGCGTTTTAGCCTGTTTGTGTCTTTAAGTCTAAGGTGCGTCTCTTGTAGGCAGCATATAGATGGATTATGCTTTTTTATCCAATCTGCCACTCTCCGTCTCTTTATTGGTGCATTAATTCCGTTTACATTCAGCGTAATTATTGATAGATATGAGTTTAGTGCTGTCATCCCAATATCTCTTCTTGTGTGTTGTTCTCAGTTTCTTTGTTCTCCTCAATTTTCTGTGCTGAGTCGTTTTTATGCTTTTTTTTTTTTCATCTTTTTCTTTGTTGTAGATTTTGTGTTTGCTGGGTCTTTATGTTTTTATACTTTTTTATTTTGATTTGTAGGATTGTTAGATTCCTTTGTGGTTACCTTAATATTTACCCCTATTTTTCTAAGTTTATACCAGTCTTTTATTACTTTATATCGCCTTAACTTCTCCTCCATGTGAAAAATCAATGTCCCCATTTTTTAAGTCCCTCTTTTTTGTTTTAATGTTGTCTTTTTTTACGTATTGATATCTGTTTCCCTGTTTTCAATGTTTTAGCTTTAATGTATTTTCGATATCCATATATGAGTCAATATCTGGTTGCTCTGTCCTGTGTTCTAGTCTTGCATTGTTATCTGGTGTTATTATCTAACCATAGGACTCCCTTTAGTATTTCTTGTAATTTTGGTTTGGTTTTTGCAAATTACCTGAACTTCTGTTTATCTGGAAATGCCCTAATTTCACCATTATATTTGACAGACAGATTTGCTGGATATGTAATTCTTGGCTGGCAGTTATTTTCCTTCAAGGCTTTATATATGTCATTCTATTGCCTTCTAGCCTGCATGTTTTCTGCTGAGTAGTCCGAGCTTATTCTGACTGACTCTCTTTTGTAGACGACTTTTCTTTTATCCCTAGCTGTCTTA
Source organism: Dugong dugon (assembly GCA_030035585.1). Lineage (NCBI taxonomy): Eukaryota > Metazoa > Chordata > Mammalia > Sirenia > Dugongidae > Dugong > Dugong dugon. Next base: position 22,681,065 of record CM057476.1, on the reverse strand, counting down.
AAATTCTCTCTTTATCTTTGGTTTTGGTAAGTTTGATTATAATATGTCTTGGTGACTTTCTTTTGGGATCTACCTATGTGGGGTTCAGTGAGCATCTTGGATAGATATCTTCTCGTCTTTCATGATATCAGGGAAGTTTTCTGTCAACAAATCTTCAACGATTTTCTCTGTATTTTCTGTTATCCCCCCCCGTTCTGGTACTGCAGTCACTCGTAGGTTGTTTCTCTTGATAGAGTCCCACATGACTCTTAGAGTTTCTTCATTCTTTTTAATTCTTTTGTCTGATTTTTCCTGAAATAAGTTGGCATCAAGAGCTTTATCTTCAATGTCACTGATTCTAACTTCTACTGCCTCAATTCTGCTCCTATGACTTTCTATTGAGTTGTCTAATTCTGAAACTTTATTGTTAATCTTCTGGATTTCTGATTGCTGTCTCTCTATGGATTCTTGCAGCCTATTAAATTTGGCATTATGTTCTTTGATAACTTTTTTAAGTTCCGCTACTACTTTGTCTGTGTGTTACCTGGCTATTTCTGCATTCTGTAAAGTTTCCTTTCTAATTTCTAGAAGAGTTCTGTATATTAATCTTTTGTATTATGCCTCTGGTAATTCCAAGAAGTTCTCTTCCTCCAGAGAATTTATTGATTCTTTATTTTGGGAGCTTGCAGAAGCCATCTTGGACTGCCTCTTTATGTGACTTGATATTGACTGTTGTCTCCAAGCCATCAATAATTTATTATAAGTTTATTCTGTATTTGTTTAGTGAGACCTAGCTTCTTGTTTTGTTTTATTTTGATATGCCCAAATAAGCTACTCGTGTGCACTAGTTTGATTTTTGACACCTTTGAATCTCTAACATCCTATCACCAGGTAGTTAGTTCTGTAACTAAGTATGTGCACACAGGAGTCCATTAAATTTTCCTATATGGGTTCAGCTTGGGTGTCCAGGCAGTTGGTCACCAAGTGTGTGATGCAGGCTCTCACTTCCAGTCCTAGAGAGGCATGGGTGATTGGTGCACGCACTGGACTCTGGCTGTGGTAGGGGATCATGCGCTGAGCCAGGCAGGGGGCTGATGGCTGCCCCTGAGAGTCTAAAAGGAAAGCGTGTCCCTATTCTCTAGGGTGAGTAGGTTAGGTGAGTTTTGCAGCCGAACTATGAGCACCCCACTCTGTTGGCTGTAAAGACTTGAGGGCACCACTTTTTCTTGGACTCCTGTAGCAGGTGACTAGGAGCTTTAGGTGATACCACCAGTCCTCAAGCCCCTGTTGCAGATTGATAAAAGTGCCTACTTAAGGGGCAGGGCTGTTTCAGTTCACAGCTGAAGCAGTTGAAGTTAAACTTCAGATGTTTGACCTGTTGTACTGTGGTAGTGAGGGCTAACGCTGTTGAGATGGGTCCCCAGAAGTCTATACAGGGGTGTAAGGCACTCAGAGTCTGCGGACGCCTTATACCTGTGCCTAGCAAAGGAGCTGTGCCAACCCTGTGTTCCTGGCTTAGAGAAGCCAGTAGCTTATTTGTTCCCTTTCCAAGGCCAGGAAAATGGATCAGGGCGCCTTTTGGGATCTACTTCTGGCCCAGGGGACTCCTGGTGCAGAGCGCAGAGCACAGAGGAGGAGGTAAAAGGGAGAGAGGTTTCTCGCAAATGGGCTTTTTTTTTTAAATCTCTGTGAAAGGCCGCACGCATGTACTTACCTTAACCTCTTGGGAGCTGCTTTTCACTGGTTCGGAACGTCCAAGCGGAATCTCTACTGCCTGGTCTCTCTTTCAAAGTGGAACTGCTTCCCAAGTGCGTGCACAGCACAGCTGTTTGCCTGCTTCACTGTGGTCCGGTGCGTGCACAGCACAGCTGTTTGCCTGCTTCACTGTGGTCCGGTGTGGCTGCAAACCTTCAGTCTCGCTGCTGTGGCTCTGGCACTCTTCGCTTCTTCCAAACCATCTCCTTCTCCCCTTGCCCCACGACTCAGTCCGATTCCTCAACTTTGCCTTATTCAGGTCTCCTAGATATTCATATAGAATCAAATCACTTGTTTTTCCAGGCCTTTGTCATAAGAGGGATATAGGAAACCTCTAACTTCTCTGTCATCTTGGCCATGCCCCACCCCCCTTACTTATTGTACGCCTTCCTTCTCCAAAGGTAACCACTGTCCTGACTTTTATGATAACCCTTCCCTTGCCCTTCTTTATAGTTTTACCATCTATGAGTATATCCTCTTGTTTTTTAAATTTTATATGAAAGTAGTCATACTCTTAAGTATTCATCTATGGTTTGCTTCTTTTGCGTGACCATCAAAAATGAGATTCATCCATTTGTGTGTGATCATCGTTCATTCACTTTCACTGCTGTATTCTGTTTATAGACATTTTTCTTTCTTTTTTAGTTGTTATAAACGTTCATGTACACATCTGCTGTACACATGTGCACGAGTGTCTCTAAGGAATATACCTAAGAGTCCTAGGGTTTCCACATTTTAAACTTTATTAGGTAATACATAACTGTTTCCTAAAGTGGTTGTACCAATTTATACTCTACCAACAGCGGAGGAAAGTGCCCTACATTCTTGTTAACACTATATTGTCAGAGTTTATGTTTTTTGCCAATCTGCTGATGTGAAATGGTAATGCATCATGATTTTAATTTGCATTTCCCTGATTTTTATTAGTGAGTTCGAGCATCTTTTCATGTTTATTGGCCTTTCTGGTTTTCTTATATATAAAGTGGCTGTTAAATCACTCATGCATTTTTCTATTCGGTTATTTATCTTTTCCTCATTGATTTTTAAAAATATGTTCTGAATAATAATTCTTTTTCACTTATATATGTTATAATTTTTTCAGGCTTATTGCTTGTATTTTCACTTTAAGATGTCTTTTGATAGAGAAGTTCTTAATTTTACTGTAGTCAAATCTTTTCCTTTGAGAGTAGTTTCGAGTATCTTTAAGAAATCCTCTGTTTGAGGTCATTAATAACATTCTCTTATATTTTATTCTAAAAGTTTTAAAGTGTTTCTTTTCACTTTAAGATTTTTAATTCACTTGGAGTTTATTTTTATTTGTGGTGTGAGATAGACAAGACCCTTTTAACATTTTAAATTCAAGTATAATATACATACATAAAAATGCATCATAATGATACAGCTCAATAAATATTCACAAGCTGAACACCAGGGCCAAGACCAGGGTGCAGCAGGCAGTGCACCTGGGAGACAATTTAAGGAGGTACTCCCTCTCAGGTGCCAAGACTGAGTGCCTATTTAAATTGTGCTCCCTAGGTATCTTGCTTGCCTCACCCTAATCCCAGTCTTGCTGAATACACATGTGAAATCAGCGCCAAGATCAAGAAACAGAATACTAGCAGTCCCCCAGAAAACCTGATCTTGCTTTGCAGTCACTATTCTACCCTACGAGATAACCACTATCCTGACTTCTATTAGCATAGTTTCTCTTGTGTTTATTTTATAAACACAAATCACAGATTATGAATTCATTTTTTCACTCAACATTATGTTACGAGATTTATCCATATTCTTGCATGTTGTTATAGACCATAATTATTATTGATTTATCCATTCTGTTGTTGATGGCTGCAGCCGTTTTTGTTTTTATCATTCTATTGTCTGTGTTTTATTGACTCTGCAAAGGCATTTGACTGTGTGGTTCATAACAAATTATGGATAACATTATGAAAAATGGGAATTCCAGAACACTTAATTGTGCTCATGTGGAACCTGTACACAGATCAAGAGGCAGTCGTTTGAACAGATCAAGGGGATAGTATGTGATTTAAAATTGGAAAAAGTGTGCAGCAGGGTTGTATCCTTTCACCTGATTTGTTTAATCTCTATGCTGAACAAATAATCAGAGAAGCTGAACTATATGAAGAAGAATGCAGCGTCACAATTGGAGAAAGACTCATTAACAACCTATGATATGCACATGATACAGCTTTGCTTGCTGAAAATGAAGATGACTTGAAGCACTTGCTAATGAAGATCAAAGACTACAGCCTTCATTATAGATTGCACCTAAACATGAAGAAAACGAAAATCCTCACAACTGGACCCATAAACAACATCATGATAGTGAAGAAATTGAAATTGTCAAAGATTTTATTCTATTTGGATCAACAGTCAACACCCACGGAAGCAGCAATCAAGAAATCAAATGACGTATTGCATTGGGTGTATCTGCAGCAAAAATCTCTTTAAACACTTAAAAAACAAAGATAACGCTTTGATGACTAAGATGCGCCTGACTCAAGCCATGGTATTTTCATTCACTTCATATGCATGCAAAAGCTGGACAATTTGAAGAGAAAACTGAAGAAGAATTGATGCATTTGAATTGTGGTGTTGGCAAAGCATATTGAATATACCGTGGACTCCCAGAAGAATGAACAAAGCAGTCTTGGAGAAAGTCCAGCCAGAATGCTCCTTAGAAGGGAGGATGACGACACTTCGACTTGCTTACTTTGGACACATCATCGGGAGGGACGAGTCACTGGAGAAGGACATCATGCTTGCTAAAATGAGAGGGTCAGGGAAAAAGAGGGAGACCCTCAATGAGATGGATTGACACAGTGGCTGCATCAATGGGCTCAAACATAGCAATGATTGTGAGGATGGCTGTATTCAAAACTTGTCTACATCTGCTTACAAGAATCAGGATCAGCACAAAGTTGGCTCCTATGAGGTGAAGTTCAGCCATACCTCCATTCTCCAACTTTTTCACCATTTCTGACACCAGCCATAACCACCCCCCACCCCTCCCAGCATTCTCTACTTCTCTGCTGGGTTCAATAATTTGTTGCAGTGGCCACACAGAACTCACAGACCATATTTACAGTTAAGTGGTTTATTAAGAAAGTAACAGGGTACAACTCGGGATCAGGATCAACAGGCTACAACTCAGGATCTGGATCAGGGAGCATGTAGACGGAGTCTTCCTTCTTCAGCACAGGACAGCTCGTCAGCTCCTGTCATCTGTGCAGGTCTCCTCTGGGCTTCTTGAGGTCAGGCTCCTCTCAGCCCCCTCAGATCAGGATCTTCTTGGCCCGGCTGTCTGTCACTGCCGACTCTGCCACAGAGCCCCTTCCTGGCCTGTCGCCGCTGGCTCTGCTGCTGGGACCCTTCTGGGCCAGTCGCTGTCTTCAGTGTTACAGTCTTTGACTCGCGTTGCAGCTCTTTTAGGAGATTCTTGCCTCCTTTATCTTGCTTCTTCTCTCTTTTCTCTTGCCTTTTCTCCTTCTGCTTCTTCCTGCTGCTTTCTGTCTGAAAAACCTCTGTGGGGTTGGCTGCCTATCTACACAACTCCTTGTCAATTTCAAGGCATGACCCTCCTACCAGGGCAACAAACTGACGAATCACTTCTTGATAGGCCACAGACACTTCATTTGCGTAGTAGGCTACAGACATTTCATTTTTGTAGTCTATAGACCAGTCTCTGCAAGATGTATACCAGTCACAGGGCAGGCTGCAGCCCAGGGCCAGACAAAAAGTATCAAACCAAGTTGTTTACAGTTTACCCAGGAAATGTCAATCAACCTGGCAAAAGTAACAGATCCTCTGGGGTAGAAAACTAGGGCAAAGGTAACCCCTCAGGATTTAGGGGAAAAATCTCTCAAGCTGTTTTTCCAAAGAACCAAGGCAAAAGGCCATATAAAGGAACTCATTTCACCACAGTAAGTAACAGGCTACAACTCAGGATCAGGATCAACTTGGAAGTAATAGGATACAAGTGAGCAGACAGGATCATCTTCGTCAGTCAGGATAACTTCCAACCAGGACACCTCTCAGCTCCTTCTCAGCTGTGCCCACTGGCAAGCCTTCCTCTCCCCACTGTATGCACCCTTTTCTGCCTTTGTCCTCCCTGCCATCAGACTCTCCACTGCTAACCAGCCCAACTCATGGCCAGTGTAGTATCCTGCTAGCTGCTGCCCTCCTAGCAGCAGTTTCCTGCCATTGCTTCCAGTTTTTCCACCAGGCCCCTTCCCAGGCCATTCTGCCGCTGGGCCCCTCTTGGCCTCTGCCCTGCTTGGGCAAGTGTTAGAGCTCTTCTAGCTCCTCTGACAAGTGCTCAGAGGCATCCCATTCTGCCAGCAAACCTCCTGCACGAAGGCACTCAGTTCTCCATAGGCCAGCAGGCCCACCACAGTTGTCTGCCAATCCCATGATTCCTGCTGCTGGTACCGCTGCCGCTGCTTCTCACCACTTAACTTCTGTGCTTGCCATAGTTTCTAGCTGTCTCGTGCCATCTTCAGTGCTACAGCTCTCTCTTCTGGGTCTAAGAGGTTCTCAGCTCAGGGACCCTGGGTCCAAAGGACATGCTTCACTCCAGACCCTTCTTGATGTAGTGAGGTCCCCCTGCCAAACCTCTGTGGGATTGGCCTTTATATAAGCCTAGCAGGATGGCAAAACCAACCAATCCTTGAGCTGGACCGAAAGGGTCTCAGTCCTATTGGGAGTATTTTGAAACCCTTGTATGCATAGTAATCAACCAAACCCTTGGAAGATTGCAGCCCAGCCAATTGTTTTTGGCAGAATGATAAACCCAAGGCCAGAAAGGCCATATATAAGAGAAACTGGTTGCATGGCAATGGTGCAAGATGGGACAATGTTTAGTTTTGTTATACATAAGGTTGCTATGAGTCTGAGCTGACTGGACAGCACCTAACAATGACAACTGTTGATGAGCATTTGAGTAATTTCCAGTTTTCAGCTATTATGACAAGTACTGCTCTGAACCTTCCGGGACATGTTTTTTTAGTGAAATATGTACACATTTTTGTTGGGAATATACCTTGGTGTAGAATTACTGGGTCAAAGCATATGTGTACATTTAGCTTTGGTAGTTTCCAAAGTGGTTGTACAATTTACACTCCCATCAGCAATGTATAAGAGTTGTGGTTGCTCCACATCCTCTCCAACCTTTGGCGATTCCCATCTTTTTTATTTTAGCCATTTTGGTGGGTGTGTAGTGGTATGTCATTGTGGTTTTAATTTGCCTTTCTCTGCTGACTAATGAAGATGACTGCCTTTTCATATGTTTATTGGCCTTGTTGGATATCCTCTTTTGTGACATGTCTATTCAAGTTGCTTGCCATTTACAGAGATACACTCTTTATGTTTTTTTCTATTGGATTGTCTTTCTGATAGATTTGTAGGGGTTCTGTGTGTATATTCTGCATGTAAGTCCTTTGTCAGATACACGTATTGTTGTAATATCTTCTTTAATTTATGAGTTGCGATTTTATTCTCTTAGTGGTGTGTTTTCATGAACAGGTCTTAATTTTAATACTTTCTGATTTATCAATCTTTTCACAAGTATTTGGCAGTTTTTGGTATGACAAGAAATTTTTGTTTACTTCAAAGAGATGTACTATATTTTTATGCAAATAATGCATGCCTTCTACGTTTATTTGCTAAGTTTGTTTTTCACATGTTGCTGTAAAAAAATTAGCAACCACACTTAGGAAAATACCTTGCAGGGGGAGGGCACAGTTGACAAACAAATGTAGAAGGCATGCATTATTTGTGTAAAAATATGGTGCTCTTTATGTTTTTCTCTAAAAGGGGGAAATAACTACAGAAACAGAAAATATTTTTTAAATCATAAGACATCTCCATGAATAACTTCGTACCAAAAAATATGAATACCTCACCTTTCCTCTCCCAACTTCAGCTATTCATACTTTTTGTTATGAAGTTATCCATGGAGGTCTCTTATAATTTTAAAAAATATCTTCTGTTGCTTTAGTTATTTCCCTGTTTTCATATCTGGTTCTGATTATTTGTGCCCCGTTGGTATTTTTTATTAGTCTTTTCAAGAAGTCATCTTTTTGTTGTGCTGATCATTTCTATTCCTTGTTTTATTTGTTGTCTGTTTCATTGACTTTTTTTGCCTTTATCTTTGCCTTCTTCTCTATCTTGGTTTGGTTTTGTTTTCTCCACTACAAATTGATCCTTCCATCCCACAAGTACCTCAAGTTCAACATTTCCAAATAGAATTTTAACTTCTGACCAAATATTCTTTCTTCCTTGCACGTTTCTTATCTTGGTATTGCATCATTTTTCCAGACAACCTGACCAGGAACACATTCAACTCCCATATTCTCCTCACTTCCCACATCCTTTTAGTTTTCCATTTTCATCCGTTCTCCCTGTGAAATATTTTTGAAGTCTGGCCTTATTGTCACTGTGTTGGTTCAGGTCATCATATGACAGGTGATTTTCCTAATTGGGTCTCCCTGATATCAGTGCTGCCTCCTCCAGTCTGTCTTCTAGTTGCCACCAGAGTAAGGATATTAAAAAAATTATGATTGTAATTTTCAAATATTTGAAGTTGATTTATTTTGTGTAATTTCAAAGAGCAGAATGAGGGCCAGTAGATGAATACTACCATGAGGGTAGAGGTTGATTTTGGCTCATTAGAAGGAAGAACTTCCTCTTTAAAAAATTTAAAGCAATATTATGATAACATTAGAATAATTTAAAAGAAAATGCAAATAGCTATCACACCATCCTATCAATACTGTTTTTATTTTTATATGTCATCCTCTCCACGCTTAGGAAAATACCTTGCATAAAGATATATGTCTGTCTTTACCCATAGATAGACATATATTTTTTTCACTGTGGTGAAATATATACAACATAAAATTTGCCATTTTAACCATTTTCAAATGTGCAGTCCAGTGGCATTAATCACACTCATAATGCTATGCAACCGTCCCTACTTTTTCCAAAACTTTTTCATTACCCTAAACAGAAACTTAGTACCCCTTAACTTGCCACGTACCCCTACTGCCAGCCCATGGTAACCACTAATCTGTTGTTTGTTTCTATGCATTTGTCTATTCTAGATATTTCATATAAATGGAATAATGTGATATTTGTCCTTTTCAGTCTGACTTATTTCACTTAGCGTAACGTTTTTAAAGTTCATACATGTCGGGGCATGTATATACCACATTTTGTTTCTCCATTCATCTGTTGATGGACTCTTGATTTGTTTCCATCTTTTGGTTATTATGAATAATGTTGCAGTGACATGGTGTACAAAGTTGTATATGGTTTTAATCATGATGCATATATAGATTTGTTTTACTTTTATTCTTAACATTAAAGTTTTGTGAATATGTCCTACGTTAATCTTCATAATTTTAAACTTTAATGGCTTTTTGTTTCTTTTAGGTGCTATACCATTTCCTTACTTTTAAACACTTAAGTTAATTCTTAAGTTTCTGTTATAAATAGTGTTGTAATAAGTACCTTTGTGTATGTGAAAGAATTTTTTCTTATTTTCTAAGAATATGTTATCAGGAGTGAAATTCACAGGACCTGAAAATTCGTATGGCTCTCGAATGAGTATTACCAAATCATTTTCCAGAAGCTTCCAGCTTCTCCACTTTCTCAGGATGGATTTTCTAACAATGAAAATTAATAAATCTGGTTACCTTGTGAAGGGATGAGCTCCCTGTCCTCAGCAGTGTTCAAGTATAGATATCTATTTCTGTTTAAGATAAAGTATAGATGATTGTCTCTAGGGTGTTGCAGAAGAAAAATAATGACTTAGGGAGAAAGTTGAACTAGGTTGACCTCTAAGTTCCCTTCCATGTTGAGTTTTTCTGGTATATTTTTAAAATTCTTATTAAGAGAATAATATCCTGCTAGGCACTGTGAGGAAAACAAAGAAATATATGATATAGTTTCTTCCCTTGAGAACTCTGACTGATGAGACAACACTTACATAATATAATGAGAAATAATACTGGACAGTATATGAATAATAGTAATAATATTAACTAATAACATTGAGCACTGTTCTCAGAGCTTACATGCACTAGAATTGAATATGTAATCTTATTATATTTTATCCTAAGTTTAAGTGCTTAGGGAGGAGTCCTTCTTTCTAGTAGAGGCAGTTAACCCAGGCTTATTAAAAGAATTTAGTAATTTCTGACGCATACAGATAGCTGTAAAAATATGGAGGGAGCCCTGGTGGTGCAGTGATTAAGAGATCAGCTGCTAACCAAAAGGTCAGCAGTTCAAATCCACCAGCCACTTCTTGGAAATCCTATGAGGCAGTTCTTCATAGGGTCACTATGAGTCAGAATTGACTCGATGGCAACAGGTTAGGTTTTTTTTTTTTTTTGGTTATGTTGCCCGGGTCTCCTTTGAAGATCTATGATCCTAGTTTATTAAGCCATTACAGCTCTTTGGGAGTTAATATTTTTATCATATTTTTAGGTAGGGGGTCCCTATGCTATCATTTTTAATTTTCTGAGATCCTTATGAACCTTTATATCTCCATGTTCTAAAGAGTTGGTAGATACTCCATGCAGGTTTTTTTCTAGGCCTTTCATTTGAACCTAGGAGTCTTGATCCAGAATGTTACATTTTTCTCATCTGTAATACATAAATAATTAATACAAATGATGTTTTTTGAGGAGGAGCTAAAGGCAGAGAATACTGTTTTCTTATAAGAGCCACAGTATTTCTAAAGAACCAACTCAGTATCATTTGATAAACTAGTTACAATGAATAGTTTGCTTTTTAAGTACATGTTCAAACATACACACTATACACCTACTCCTCACTTACCAACTATCTCATTATCTGACATTTCACATTTACAACAATGGTAAGAAATCTACTGTCCAACTATTTTCCACATTAACAACATATGTCTGACAGTAACGAACACCAACGTGTGAGGCGAGAGTAACACTGGGTGTGATGGTTAAGGTTATGTGTCACCTTGGCTGGGCCATGATTCTCAGTGGTTTGGCATTTATGTAATGATGTAATTTGGTAGTTATGTAATGATGTGATTTGGCATTTATGTAATGATGTATTCATTCTCCATTTTGTGATGTGATGTGGTCATCCTCCATTTTCCCATTCCACTTCTGGTGGGAATGTTAAAGATACAACTGTGATGGAAGACAGTGCGGTGCTTCCTCAAAGAGTTAGAAATAGAGCTACCTTATGATCCAGCAATTCCACTTCTGGGTATATGCCCTAGAGATCTAGTAGAAGAGACACAAACAGACATATGTACACCTGTGTTCTTTGCAGCACTATTCATAATAGCAAAAAGATGGAAACAACCTAAATGCCCATCAACTGATGAATGGATAAACAAAATGTTTATACATACAATGGACTACTACACAACCATTAATAATGATGAATTCTCAAAACATCTTGCAATATGGATAAGTCTGGAGGACATTATGCTGATCAAAATAAGTCCATCACAAAAGGACAAATACTGTTTGATCTCACTTTTATGAAAAGACAGAATAGGTATAAATACAGAGACCAGTGTTCATTGGTGGTTACCAGGGGAGAGTGGATGAGGGGAGAAGGAGAATCATTCTCTAAATAGTAAACACTTTTTATTTTTGGTGATGGTAAACGTAACACCAAATGTGGGTGAAGTATGCACTGCTTCACAAAGGTAAATTATATCACTAAGTTGTACACAAGAAAAAGGATTTTTGGTAAATGCTAGGAGCCCTGGTGGCACAGTGGTTAAGAGATCAGCTGCTAACCAAAAGGTCAGCAGTTCAAATCCACCAGCCGCTCCTTGGAAATGCTAGGGGGCAGTTCTAGTCTGTCCTGTAGGATTGCTATGAGTCAGAATCGACCTGATGGCAATGGGTTTTTTTTGGTTTAATGCATATATAATTTTGCAACAACAAGCAACCAACAAAAAAGGATGTATATTATACAAATAGGGTTCATAGATACTGATATTCTTAGATATAACCAATCACCTCATGGGATTGGTTTTTGTGGTTTGAAGGCTTAGGGCCATAGTCTCATGGGACAACTCAATCAATTGGCATAATATAGTTCATAAAGTTTATGTTCTGCATCCTAGTTTGAAGTCTTAAAAGCTTCCTTGCAGCCATCTAAGACACAACTGTTTCTTTCTGGCTCATCCAGAGCAAAAGAGAAAAGAAAACTGAAAATTCAGAGAATAAACTAGTCTACAGGACTAGTTGTCTATCTGAACCACAGCCTCCTCTACCCTGAGACCAGAAGAACTAGATGGTGCCCGGCTACCACTACCAAACGTTCTGATCAGAAACACAATATATGGATCCTGATAGAAAGGGAGAAAAATGTGAAACAGAACATCAAATTTTTAAAAATTCCACACTTACTGGACTGGTCAAGACTGGAGGAATCCCTGCGACTGTTGCCCTGAGATACTCCTTAAACCTAGACTCAAAACTGTCCCCTGAGACATCTAGGTCAATTGGCATAACAAAGTTTATTAAGAAAATGTTCTACATCCCACTTTGGTGAGTGGCATCTGGGGTCTTAAAAGCTAGCGAGTGGCCATCTAAGATGCATCAATTGGTCCCAACTGACCTGGAGTAAAGGAAAATGAAGAACACCAAAGACACAAGAAAAATATTAGCCCAAGAGACAGAAAGGGCCACATAAACCAGAGACTCCCATCAGCCTGAGACGAGAAGAACTAGAGGGTACCCGACTACGACCAATGACTGCCCTCACAAGGAACAAAACAGAGAGTCCCTGACAGAGCAGGAGAAAAATGGGATGCAGAACTCAAATTCTGGTAAAAAGACCAGACTTAATGGTCTGAGACTGGAGGGACCCCAGAAGACATGGTCCCTGGACTCTCTGTTGGCCCGGAGCTGAAACCATTCCCCGAGGCCAACTCTTCAGACAAAGATTAGACTGGACTATGGGACATAAAGTGATACTTGTGGGGAGTGTGCTTCTTAGCTCAAGTAGATACATGAGACTAAATGGGCACCTCCGGTCCAGAGGCAAGATGAGAAGGCAGAGAGGGTCAGGAGCTGATTGAATGGACACAGGAAATCCGGGGTGGAAAGGAGTGTGTTGTCTCAGTATAGGGAGAGCAACTAGGGTCACATAGCTATGTGTGTATAAATTTTTGTAAGAGAAACTGACTTCAATTGTAAACTTTCACTTAAAACACAATTTAAAAAAAAAAAAAACTATCCCCTGAAGTCACCTTTTAGCTAAATAGCAGGTTAGCTCATAAAATCAAGAATATCACCTGTGAGTACTGTGCTCCTTTAAAAAATCATCTACATGAGACCAAATGTTCAACAATTACTCTAAAGCAAAGATGAGAAGGGTGGCGGAGTGGGGGTGGGGGGGCATTGGGAGACTAGGTTATTGGAAACAGAGCAACTGGAAAGGAAATAATGAGAATATTGACACAGTGTGAAGAATGTAACCAATGTCACTAAACAATATGTGCAGAAATTGTTGAATGAGAACCTATTTTGTTGTGTATACTTTCCCCCAAAATACAGTAAAATTTTATAAAAAAAAAAAAAAAAGAAATAAGGATGTAAAGTAAGTGTCACCATTTAAGTGTGGAGTAGAAAGATATTTCCTGAATCTTTAGAATTGTTTTGTATTCCAGCCAGTAGCTTAAAACAGAGCCTTTTCATTCAGAACTTATTTTCTTCCACTAAATTTTGAACTGAAGTCTTGCATTTTTAAGGTATAGTATGATGATTTTCATAGCATCACATCTGGTGAAGCGTATATGCTTTATTTGATACAATGTAGTGTCAGGAAGAATAGCTCAGATTCTTGGAAGTGGAGATGATTATTGAAAATGTTGTAGGAGGCACATTATCTACAGAAAATATTAAGCCCTAAAAACCACATATCATCCTCTCTTCGTCATTGGGACTACAGTCCTATCACTAAGTTTCTTTTTCTCAAATGGGAAATTTTTTTCAATTTATTTTTCTGTTTTGCATTACAGAATGTAACAGTTATCCTCTGTTAACCGTGCAAAGAAGAATGAAAGTTGGTTGATTTTCCCATCAATCTTACAAGTCATTTCTTTTTTGTATGAATCATTCTATAACATATCAGAGAATTGTTTCCTTCCTGTTGTGAGTGGGAAGAGCCACCGTGATGATCTGAATATGTTTCACTTGCCTAAGGAAAAAAAGAGTATATTAATATATATTATAGTGGAAGAAAAGTTGAGCATAGTGAGTAATCTTAGGTAGGAACACTTCGGATGTTATCACTATTAAATCCTAGCATTAAAAGAAATTAGTTCTGTAAGAAAAAAAAGAGCAAGACTAAAATCAGTGTAGTAATATTTTAGGTTAGGTTTTATTTAAACTTGGATTTTTTCAAAATGAAGCTTTATTGAGATTTTATAAATTACATGTTGGAAAAAATATAATGATAATGTTACTTAATTATCTAGAACTATATTTAGTTGGCTGATTTTTCTAATACTTCTATATGTGCTTCTAGTTTTCCGTTTGAAGCAAAATTGTCTATTGGTAAATAGAAGAGATTATGAATTGTAACAAATCCAGGCATTATGAGGAGAGTAATTCTTTTAGCATTTACATGAGTATCTCAAAACTAGTATCTAAAACTTGAGAAAACCAGTCCTTCAGACAATGGTATACCAGAAGAGCTAGAAACGGAAGTATATAATTTATAGAACCACCACCTCAAATCTGCTTCTTCTAGTATGGAGAATGAATAAGGAAGATCAAGGAAGAACTAATGCCTTGAATTATGGTTTAGGCGAACAATATATTGAATATACCATTGACTGCTGGAAGAACGAACAAATCTGTCTTGGAAGAAGTACGGTTGGAATGCTCCTTAGAAGCGAGGATGGTGAAACTTTGTCTCACGTACTTTGCACATGGTATCAGGATGGACCAGTCCCTGGAGAAGGACATCATACTTGGTAAAGTAGAGGGTCAGTGAAAGAGAGGAAGACCCTTAGTGAGATGGATTGACACAGTGGCTGCAACAGTGGGCTCAAACACGGCAGTGATTGTGAGGATAGCGCAGGACTGGGCAGAGTTTCATTCTGTTGTACATGGGGTCACTATGAGTTGGAACTAACTCAACGGCACCTAACAACAACAACAACATGATAGAGGGCCCCTCCTGTTTTGATAACCAAATCCAGAACAAACAGAAATGTTATAATTAATGGGACTATTGTGATTACTAATGGCACTATTTTGACACTTAAAGAAGCCTACATGAAGAGATCCATGTTTGTGCCCATTCTCAAGAAATGTGATCCAACAGAATGCGGTAATTATTGAACAATATCATTAATATCACACACAAGTAAAATTTTGCTGAAGATAATTCAAAAATGGTTGCAGCAGTACCTCGACAGGGAACTGCCAGAAATTCAAGCCGGATTCAGAAGAGGACATGGAACAAGGGATATCACTGCTAACATGAGATGGATCTCTGAAAGCAGAGAATACCAGAAAGATGTTTACCTGTGTTTTATTGACTAGCAAAGGCATTTGACTGTGTGGATCATAACAAATGATGGATAACATTGAGAAGAATGGGAATTCCAGAATTGTGCTCATGTGGAACCTGTTCATAAACCAAGAGGCAGTCATTTGAACAGAGCAATGAGATACTGCGTGTTTCAAAACCAGGAAATTGTGTGTGTCAGGGTTGTATCCCTTCAACATACTTATTCAGTCTGTTTGCTGAGCAAATAATCTGAGAAGCTGGACTATATGAAGAAGAAGGCAGCATCAGGATTGGAGAAAGACTCATTAACAGCCTGCACTATGCAGATGACACAACCTTCTTTGCTGAAAGTGAAGAGGGCTTGAAGCACTTACTAATGAAGATCAAAGACTACAGCCTTCAGTATGGATTACACCTCAACATAAAGAAAACAAAAATCCTCACAACTGAACCTATAAGCAACATCATGATAAATGGAGAAAAGGTTGAAGTTGTCAGGAGTTTCATTTTACTTGGATCCACAATCAATGCCCATGGAAGCAGCAGTCAAAAAAATCAAACAATGTATTGCATTGGGCAAATCTGCTGCAAAAGACCTGTTTAAAGTGTTGAAAAGCAAAGATGTTACTTTAAGAAATAAGGCGCACCTGACCCAAGCCATGATATTTTCAGTCGCCTCATATGCATGTGAAAGCTGGACAGTGAATGAGGAAGACCAAAGAAAAATTGATGCCTTTGAATTATGGTGTTGGTGAAGAATATTGAATATACCATGGACTTCCAGAAGAACAAATAAGTCTGTCTTGGAAGAAGTACAGCCAGAATGCTCCTTAGAAGCGAGGATGGTGAGACTTTGTCTCACGTACTTGGGACATGTTATGAGGAGGGACAAGTCCCTGGAGAAGGACATCATGCTTGGTAAGATAGTGGGTCATCGAACAAGGGAAGACCCTCAATGAGATGGATTGACACAGTGGCTGCAACAATGGGCTCAAACATATCAGTAATTATGAGGATGGTGCAGGACCAGGCAGTGTCTCATTCTGTTGTACATAGGGTTGCTATGAGTTGGAACCGACTCAATGGCACCTAACAACAATAACAACACGGGAAGCTCTTTGCAAAGAAAGTTTAAAACAACGTTTCAATCAACCACAAGTTAACAGCATTTACCTAGTCAACAAACTTACATGGATTCCTACCATGCTTGAGTAGTGCACGCAAAGATAAACAGACCAAATTCCTGATTCAAAATTACTTAGGGGAAGTGAAACATAAACAAATAGCTATTATCTAAGTAATAATAGTCACATTTATTGAGTGCCTACAAAAGGATTTATATACACATGGCCTCAGTTAATCCCAACAACTTTGCATAGCATTTTATAGTCGAAGAAACAGAAGTTCAAAGACATTAAATAACATGTACACGATTGCCCAACTAGAAGGCAATAGAATCAGTATTTGAACCTAGGTCTTTCTGCCTCCAAAGCTTATACTTGATCCATTAAACCATATATTCTTCCCTGTAGGGGAGTATGTGAAAAGTCCCAGAAAAGAGGTAAAAACCTTGTAACTGAATGATCAAATTCCACTTTTGGCCTTGAAGGAGTAACAGACCTGCCCTCCTGTAAACAACTAGAAAACTGGGCAGACTGTTTTCTGATATTTTACAACAGGTAGTGCAGAACTGTGATGCCTGAAAGAAGAAAAACAAGATGACCCTCAGCGTTGCCTTGACTTTCTGTCAGGAGCCACTTTCCAGACCTCTAGCTCAGGGAGGGGTAACCCTAGCAGAGCATGACAATCTTGCTGAGTTGAGGAAACAAATATTGGAGTTTGGGGAAGCTGAGATAGTTGGAATTTGGGGGACAGAATATGAGAGGGGAGGGAACTATACAGAGAAAGAACTCCAGAAATCAGCATAGGGATCTCCCTGAGTTTTTGGTTGAATATTCAGCTTCTCATATGTAAGTTGAAACTCCACAAGATTGGAGTTGGAGAACTGTAAGCTAAAGAATTCCCAGATTTGTCACAGGGCTGGGAGATGTTCATATATGACCAGTCAGAATGGAGAGACCTTGGTGAACACCCCAAACATTCAGTAGAGACTCCAGAAGGATTACACCTTAACAGTAGAACTAAACCCTTCAGTAAAGGCTTCCAGACTTACTCTAACAACAACAAAAAACCAAGCCTTGAAAGGATCAAGCTGATCTACACATAGCTTATCTGGCTGTCAAAACAAAATTCAACACTTTTTAGAGGAAGACAACAAAATCCAAATGCTCAACAATGTAAAATTCTTTTTTTTTTTTTAACTTGTACTTCAGGTGAAAATTTATAGAACAAATAGTTTCTCATTAAACAGTCAGTACACATATTGTTTTATGACATTGGTTAACAACCCCACAACATGTCAACCCTCCCCTTCTTGACCTTTTTTTTTTTTTTTTTTTGGTGAAAATATACATAGCCAAAGATACACCATTTCAAAACTTTCTACATGCACAGTTCAGTGACATCGATTACGTTCTTCCAGTTGTGCTGCTATTCTCACTTTAAATGAAGGTTTACAGAACAAAATAGTTTCTCATTAAACAGTTATATACATATTGCCCTATGACAATGGTTAACAACCCCACTACATGTTAACACTGTCCTTACTCAACCTTGGGTTCCCTATCAACAGCTTTCCTGTCCCCTTCTACCTTCTAGTCCTTGTCCCTGGACTGCTGTGCCTCATTAGTCCCGTTTTGTTTTATGGGGCTGTCCAATCCCCGGCTGAACGATAAACCTCGGAAGTGACTTCACCACTGAGCTGAAAGGGTGTCTGGGGGCCATACTCTCGGGGTTTCTCCAGTCTCTTTTAGGCCAGTAAGTCTGGTCTTTTTTGTGTGTGTTTAGAATTTTGTTCTACATCCTTCTTGAGCTCTGTCCAGAACCCTCTGTTGTGATCCTGGTCAGAGCAGTCAGTGGTGGTAGCCAGGAACCATCTAGCTGTACTGGACTTGGTCCGGTGGAGGCCTTGGTAGCTATGGACAATTAGTCCTTTGGACTAATCTTTTCCTTGTATC
The DNA here is from genome assembly GCA_030035585.1 of Dugong dugon. Taxonomy (NCBI): domain Eukaryota; kingdom Metazoa; phylum Chordata; class Mammalia; order Sirenia; family Dugongidae; genus Dugong; species Dugong dugon. The sequence continues at coordinate 22,662,697 of CM057476.1, read as the reverse complement.
CTGTTCTCTTCATTCTCCCTTGACCCCTAAGGGGTGAGACCAGTGGAGTATCTTAGATGGCTGCTCACAGGCTTTTAAGACCCCAGACGCTACTCACCAGGTAGATGTAGAACATTGTCTTTATAAACTGTGTTATGCCAGTTGAGCTAGATGTTCCCTGAGACCATGGTCCCCACAGCCCTCTGCCCAGCAATTCAGTCCCTCAGGGAGTTTGGATGTGTCTAGGGAGCTTCCATGACCTTCCTTTGTACAAGTTGTTCTGTTTTCCCTGGTATTGTATAGCATCTCACCCTTCATCAAAGATACCACATATCTATTCCCTATTTAGTATTCCCCCCCCCATCCCTCGTAACCAACAAAGATTGTTATTTTTTGTGTGTAAACTTTTTCATGGGTTTTTACAATAGAGGTCTCACACAATATTTGTCCTTTTGTGATTGACTGATTTCACACAGCATAATGTCCTCCAGTTTCATCCATGTTATGAGATGCTTCACAGATTCATCATTGTGCTTTATTGTTGCATAGTACTCCATTGTGTGTATGTACCATAGTTTGTTTATCCATTCTTCTGTTTATGGGCATCTAGGTTGTTTCCATCTTTTTGCTATTGTGTCAACAATGTAAAATTCTTATTGTCAAGAATCCAATAAAAATTTACTGACAGTTAAAGCAACAGGAAATTGACATATAATTGGGGGGAAAATCAGTCAGTAGAAGCAGACCTAGAAATGTCAGCAAAGATAAAATTAGTAAATAAGGGCTTTAAAACACTATTATAACAAGTGCAGTGATAATCTGTGTTTACACAGGAACATGTACACAAATGTTTATAGCAGCTTTATTAATCATCTCCCCAAACTGGAAACAACCCAAATGTTCCTTAATTGGGGAAATGGATAAATACTAAGAAGGAACAAACTACTGATGCATGCAATAACATGAATTCCCAGAGCTCTTACAGGGCTGAAAGATGTTCATATATGACCAGTCAGAATGGAGAGACCTTGTTGAACACCCCAAACATTCAGTAGAGCCTCAATTTGCAAATGTATTATTCTAAGTGAAAGAAGCTAGAATCAAAAGACTACTATCACCAGTCAATTTTAGAAGATTTTCATAACCTCAGAAAGAAACCTTATACCCTTTAGCTGTCACCTATCTCTGCATTTTCCCCATCCCAGCCCTGAGCCCTAAGCAACTATTAATCTACTTTTCATCTCTACAGATTTGCCTATTCTGGACATTGAATATAAATGGAGCCATACAATAGGTGGTCTTTTATATCGGGCTTCTTTCCCTTAGCATTAGGTTTTAAAGGTTCATCGATTTGCAGGTATCAGTACTTCATTCCTTTTTATGGCCAACAATATTCCATTGTATAGATATACCACATTTTGTTTACCCATTCATCAGTTTGGGTTGTGTCCACCTTTTAACTATTATGAATAATGCTGCTATAAATGTTCATGTACAAGTTTTTGTTTGAACATCTGTTTTGAGTTCTCTTGGGTATATACCTATGAGTGGAATTGCTGAATCATATGGTAACTCTATGCTTTATCATTTGAGGAACTGCAAAACTGTCTTCCAAAACGACTGTACCATTTTACATTCCCTCCAGCAGTGTTTGAGGGTTCCAAATTGTCCACATCCTCACTAGCAGTTGTTATCTGACTTTTTGATTCTAGCCATCCTACTGGGTGTGAAGTAGTATCTCATAGTGGTTTAATTTGGATTTCCCTGATGACTAATGATGCTGAGTATCTTTTCATGTGCTTATTGCCATTTGTATATCTTCCTTGGAGAAATGTCTGTTTCCTTTGTCCATTTTTTAATTGGCTTATTTGTCTTTTTATTGTTGAGTTTTAAGAGTTATTTGTGTATTCTGGATACAAGTCCCTTATCAGGCATATGATTTGCAAATATTTTCACCCATCCTCTGAGTTGCCTTTTCATTTCTTGATGGTGTCCTTTGAAGCACAGAACTATTACATTTCTAAGAAGTCCAATTTATCTATTTTTTCTTTTGTTGCTTGTGTTTTTGGTGTCATAGCTAAGAATCCATTGCCAAATTCAAGGTCATGAAGATTTACCTCTATGTTTTCTTCTAAGAGTTTTATAGTTTTAGATCTTATATTTAGGTCTTAGATCCATTTTGAGTTAATTTTTGTATATGGTGTTAGGTAAGGGTCCACCTTCATACTTTTCCATGTGGGTATTCATTTGTCCCAACACCATTTGTTCAAAAGACTGTAATTTCCCCTATGGAATGATCTTGGTGCTCTTGTTGAAAATCAGTTGACCATAGACACATGGTTTTATTTCTGGACTCTCAATTCTATCCCACTGATCTGTATGTCTATCATTATGCCAAAACCATACTGTCTCAATTACTGTTGTTTTATAGTAAGTTTTGAAATCATGTTTGGCAAAGTAGAGAGTTAGCAAAAAAGAGGAAGACCATCAAAGAGAAGGAGTGACACAGTAACTGCAACAATGGGCTCAAACATAGCAATGGTTTGTTAATATGGCACAGAACTGGGCAGCATTTTGTTCTGTTGTACATAGGATCGTTATAATTGGAACTGACTTGACAACACCTAACGAACAATAAATTTTTATTTTTTTTATTGTTGTAGTTTACATGAAGTTTACATCTCAAGTTAGTTTCCAATACAAAAATTTATACATACATTGTTATGTGACCCTAATTTCTCTCCCCATACTGTGACAGTACACTCCTCCTTTCCACCCCTGATTGCCCATGTTCATTCAACCAGCTCCTAACCCTCTCTACCTTCCCATCTCACCTCCAGACAGAAGCTGCTCGTTTAGTCTCTTGTATCTACTTGAGCTAAAAGGCACACTCTTCGCGAGTATCATTTCATGTCCCACAGTCCAGTCCAATCTTTGTCTGAAGAGTTGGCCTCAGGAATGGTTTTAGTTCTGGGTTGACAGAGAGTCCGGGGGCCATGCTTTCTGGGTTTCCTCCAGTCTCAGTCAGACCATTAAGTCTGCTCTTTTTACTAGAATTTGAGTTCTGCATCCCACCCTTCCCCCACTCCATCAGGGACTCCCTGTCGTTCTCCCTGTCAGCGTGGTCATTGGTGGTAGCCGGGCACCATCCAGTTCTTCTGGTCTCAGGCTGAAGTCTCTCATCTGTGTGGCCCTTTCTGTCTCTTGGGCTAATACTTTCCTTGTGTCGTTGGTATTCTTCAAGGAGAATATTATTAATGACCTCAAATTCCCACTGCCTTTGAGTTGACTCCGACTTATAACCACCCTGTAGGGTTTCCAAGGCTATAAATCTGTATGGAACCAGATTGCCACATCTTTCTATTGTGAAGCCACTGGTGGTTTTGAACCACCAGTGTTTTGGTTAACAGTTGATTATTTAAACCACTGCGCCACCAGGGCTTCTTAGTGACCTCAAATAAAATACCCAAAACCTGTTGCCGTCAAGTTGATTCCAACTCATAGCGACCCTGTAGGGAAGGAGGAAGTAAAACTATCCCTTTTTATAGATAACATGATCCTATACATAGAAAACCCTAAAGGTTCCACAGAAAGTTATTAGAACTAATAAATGAATTCAGCAAAGTGACAAGATATAAGTTCACACAAAAATTTGTCAGGTTTTTCACTGAATGTAAATAGACTCAATGCACCCATAAAGAGACGGAGAGTGACAGAATGGATAAGAAAACAGGATCCATCAATATGCTGTCTACAAGAGACACACCTTAGAAACAAAGATGTGAATTTATTAAAAGTCAAAGGTTGGAAAAAAATATATCAAGCTAACAACTACCAAAAAAGAGCAGGAGTGGCAATTCTAATCTCAGATAAAATAGACTTTAAAACAAAATCTACCATAAGAGACAAAGAAGGACACTATATAATGATTAAGGGGATGATCCATCATGAAGACATAACCATAATAAACATCTACGCACCCAATGACAGGGCTCCAAAATACATAAAAGAAACTAACAACACTGAAAAGAGAAATTGACAGTTCCAGAATAATAGTAGGAAACTTCAACACACCACTCTCAGTAAAGGACAGAACAACTAAGAAGAAACTCAGCAAAGATACAGAACACCTAAAGGGCACAATCAGCCAACTTGACCTCATAAACATATATAGAACACTCCATCCAACCGCTGCAAAATACACATTCTTTTCCAATGCACATGGAACGTTCTCCAGAATAGACCACATCTTAGGCCACAGAGCAATCCTCAACAAGATCTAAAACGTTGAGATAATTCAAAGTATCTTCTCTGACCACAATGCCATCAAGGTAGAAATTAACAATACAAAGAGCAAGGAAAAAAAATCAACTACATGGAAACTGGCTAATACCCTGCTACACATCAGTGGGTAATAGAAGAAATCAGAGATGGAATCAAAAAATTCCTAGAATCCAATGAGAATGAAAACACATCATACCAAAACCTTTGGGACACAGCAAAGGCAGTCCTCAGAGGACAATTTATAGCAATAGATGCACATATCAAAAAAGAAGAAAGGGACAAAATCAAAACATTAACTACAGCACTCAAACAAATAGAAAGAGAACAGCAAAAAAATCCCACAACCACCAGAAGAAAGGAAATGGTAAAGATCAGAGCAGAAATAAATGCAATAGGGAACAGAAGAACAATAGAAGGAATCAACAAAACCAAAAGTTGGTTCTTGGAAAGAATCAACAAAATCGACAAACCACTGGCCAGACTGACAAAAGAAAAACAGGAGAGGACACAAATAACCCAAATAAGAAATGAAATGGGGGACATTACAACAGACCCAACTGAAATAAAAAGGATCACAACAGAGTACTATGAAAAACTGTACTCCAACAAATTTGAAAACCTAGAGGAAATAGACAAATTTCTAGAAACACACTACTTACTATAAAACAACAGTAATCGAGACAGTATAGGTTTGGCATAATGATAGACATACAGATCAGTGGGATAGAATTGAGAGTCCAGAAATAAAACATGCCATTCGATCCAGCAATCCCACTCCTAGGAATATATCCTAGAGAAATAAGAGTCGTCACTCGAATAGACATATGCACACCTATGTTCATGGCAGCATTGTTCAAAAGACTGTAATTTCCCCTATGGAATGATCTTGGTGGTCTTGTTGAAAATCAGTTGACCATAGACAGCATTGTTCACAATAGCAAAACGATGGAAACAACCTAGATGCCCATCAACAGATGAATGGATAAACAAACTATGGTACATACACACAATGAAGTACTATGCAATGAGAAAGAACAACAATGAATCTGTGAACCATCTCATAACATGGATGAAACTGGAGGACATTATGCTGAGTGAAATAAGTCAATCACAAAAGGACAAATATTGTATGAGGCCTCTATTGTAAAAACCCATGAAAAAGTTCACACAAAAATGTAACAATCTTTGTTGGTTACCAGGGATGGGAGGGGTGGGAGGGAAATACTAAATAGGCAATAGATAAGTGGTATCTTGGGTGAAGGGTGAGACAGTACACAATACAGGGGAAACTAGCACAACCTGTACAAGGAAAGGTCATGGAAGCCCCATAGACACATCCAAACTCCCTGAGGGACTGAATTGCTGGGCGGAGGGCTCTGGGGACCATGGTCTCGGGGAACATCTAGCTCAATTGGCATGACACATCTTATAAAGACAATGCTCTACATTCTACCTTGGTGAGTAGTGTCTGGGGTCTTAAAAGCCTGTGAGCGGCCATCTAAGATACTCCACTGGTCTCATCCCTTCGGGAGCAAGGGAGAATGAAGAGAACAGGATACAAGGAAAAGATTAGTCCAAAGGACTAATTGTCCACAGCTACCAAGGCCTCCACCAGACCAAGTCCAGTACAGCTAGATGGTGCCCGGCTACCACCGCTGACTGCTCTGACCAGGATCACAACAGAGGGTTCTGGACAGAGCTGGAGAAGGATGTAGAGCATAATTCTAACTCACAAAAAAAAAAAAAAAGACCAGATTTACTGGCCTAAAGGAGACTGGAGAAACCTCGAGAGTACCCCCTTTTAGCTCAGTGGTGAAGTCATCTCCGAGGTTCACTGTTCAGCCTGGGAGTGGACAGCCCCGTAAAACCAAATGAGACTAATGAGGTACAGGAGTCCAGTGACAAGGGCCAGAAGGCAGAAGGGGACAAGGAAGCTGATGATAGGGAACCCAAGATTGAGTAAGGATATTGTTGATGTGTTGTGAGATTGTTAACCATTGTCATAGGGCAACATTTGTAGTAACTGTTAAGTTCTGTAAGCCTTCATCTTAAGCGAGAATAACAGCACAATTGGAAGAGCGTAGTCAAAGTCACTGAACTGGGTATGTAGAAATTTTTGAAACGGTGTATCTTTGGCTACGTGTGTTTTCACCAAAAAAAAAAAAAAAAAGGTTGAGAAGTTAGAGGGTTAATATGTTGTGGGGTTGTTAACCAATGTCATAAAACGACATGTGTACCACTGTTTCATGAGAAACTATTTGTTCTGTAAGCCTTCACCTGAAGTACAATAAAAAAAAATTTTTTTGTCAGGTTTTTATATATCAGTACTGAGTTGGCAGAAAAGGAAATTAAGGAAACATTACTATTTACAATAGCATCTAAAAGAATAAAGTACCTAAGTAAATTTAACCAGGAAGGTGAAAGACTTGTACACAGAAAACTATAAAACGTTACTTAAAGAAATTAAAGAAGACCTAAATAAATGGAAGGACATTCTGTATTCATGGATTGGAAGGATTAATATAGTTAAGATATCAATACTACCTAAAGCAATCTATAAATTCATTACAGTCCTCATCAAAATAGCAACAGCTTTCTTGCAGAAATGGAAAAGCCAATCCTCAAATTTATATGGACGGGCAAGGGACCCTAAATAGCTAAAGCAGTCTTGAAGAAGAAGAATAAAGTAGGAGGACTCACACTTCCTGATTTCAAAACATACTATAAAGCCACAGTAATTAAAATAGTCTGATACTGATATAATAATATACAGACCAGTGGAATAGAATTGAGAGTCCAGAAATAAATCCATACACCTATGGTCAACTGATTTTCGAAAAGAGTCCATTTAATGTGGAAGGAATTGTTTGTTCAATAAATGGTGCAGGGAAAATTGGATTTCCACATGCAGAATGAGTCAGGATCCATGCTTCACTCCATCTACAAAAACCAAGTCAAAATGGATCAAGGACCTAAATGTGAAAACTAAAATCACAAAATTTTTGGAAGAAAATATAGGGGATGTGTTTGCAAGACCTAGTTTTTAACGATGGATTATCAAATACAACAACAAAAGCACAAGCAGCAAAAGACAAAATAGATAAAGAGGACCTCATAAAAATTAAATACTTTTGTTCATCAAAGGACTTTATCAGCAAAGTGAAAAGACAACCTACAGATTGGGAGAAAATTTTCAGGAACCATATATCTATTAAGGGTCTAGTATCCAAAATATGTATTTAAAAACAAAAAACGTCTACAACTTAACAACAAAAAGACAAACAACCTAATCAAAAATAGGCAGAGGACTTGAACAGGCGTTTCAGCAAATAGGGTATTCAAATGGCCAACAAGCACATGGAAGGATGCTCCACGTCGTTAGCCATTATTGTTGTCTTATGTTGTGGAGTCAGTTTCACCTAATAGCAACCCCATTTGATAGAGTAGAACTGTCCCATAGGGTTTTTAAGGCTGTAATCTTTACAGGAGCAGATCGTCAGATCTATCTCCCACAGAGCTGCTGAGTAGGTTCAAACGCCAACCTTTTGATTAGCAGCAGATTGCTTAACCAATCAAAACCTCAGTTAGATACTACATCACCTCCATTAGAATGGCAATGATCAGAAAAATGTGAAACAACAGGTGTTGACAATATCGTGGAGAAACTGGAACCCTCGTTCATTGACGGTGGGAATGTAAAATGGTACAGCTGCTGTGGAACAGTTTGGCAGTTCCTCAAAAAGTTGAACATACAACTGCCAAATGACCCAGCAATCCCAATCCTAAGTATATACCCAGAAGAAGTGAAAGCAGGAACACAAAGAGAAACCTATACAGCAACGTTTATTGCAGCAGTTTTCACAATAGCCAAAATGTGGAAACAACCAAAGTGTTCATCAATAGATGAATGAATAAACAAAATATGGGGTATGTACATGCATGGGAATGTTACTCAACATAAAGAAAAATGAAGTCCCGATACATGCCACAACATGAATGAGCCTTGAAAACATTATGCTGAGTGAAATAAGTCGATTGAAAAATGACAGATACTGTATGGGATGGAGGGGGAAATGGGGAGTTTTTGCTTAGGGGGTGTGATGGTTAAGGTTGTGTGTCAACTTGGCTGGGCCATGATTTTCAGTGGTTTGGCAGTCATATGATGTTGTGATCACCTCCATGATGGGATCTGCTGTGAGTAGCCAGTCAGTTGAAAGGGAGTTTCCTTGGGCGTGCGGCCTGCATCAAATATAAGTGGACATTCTGGCAGGGCTCGTGGGCTTTTGCTCTCTCTGGATCCTGCAGCTGGCTCCTGTTTGTCTGACCTCCGGTTCTTGGGACGTGAGCTAGCAGCTTACCTGTGGTCTTGCCTGCCAATCTTGAGATTCATCGATCTTTGCAGCCTGTGAGCAAGAACCCTTCTCTCTGACCTGCCAATCTTGCCAGCCCGTGTAGCTATGTGAATCAGGAGAAGCCTCTATCCTCACCCACAGACTTGGGATGTTCCAGCCTCTACAGCCTCATGAGCCATCTCCTTGATATAAATATCTCTGTATATATATTTATACCCTTTACTGGTTTTTCTTCTCTAGAGAACCTAGCCTAAGACAGGGGATGTCTTAGTTATCTAGTGCTGCTGTAACAGAAATACCACAAGTGGATGGCTTTAACAAACAGAAATTTATCCTCCCACGGTCTAGGAGGCTAGAAGTCTGAATTCAGGGCACCAGCTCCTGGGGAATGCTTTCTCTCTTTGCCAGTTCTAGGGGAAGGTCTTTGTCATCATTCTTCCCGTGGTCTAGAGCTTCTCAGCGCAGGGATCCTGGGTCCAAAGAACACACTCCATTTTCGGCACTTCTTTCTTGGTGGTATGAGGTCCTTCACTCTCTGCTTATTTCTCTCTCCTTTTATCTCTTGTAAGATAAAAGATGATGCAGGCTATACCCCAGGGAAACTCCCCTTATATCAGATCAGGGCTCTGACCTGAGTAAGGGTCTTGCAGTGCACTCTACTCCTCTTTAACATAACATAATCTTGCCTCATTAACCACAGGTGGAGATTAGGATTTACAACACATAGGAAAATTACAAATCACAAAATGGAGGGCAGCCACACAATACTGGGAATCATGGCCTAGCCAAGTTGACACACATTTTTGGAGGACGCAATTCAATCCATAATAAGGGGCATTGAAGTTATGTTAATAGTGGTGGAATAATTTGGAAAAGGATATCGATAATGGTTGTACAACAGGAAGAATGTAATCAATGTCACTAAATTATACATGTAGAAATTATTGAACTGGTGAATGTTTTGTTGTTTTTATTTTCACCACACTGAAAAAAAAAGATAAAAAAACCAAATTGAGATACTAGTGCACTTCCACTAGAATGGCTAAAAATATTGATAATACCAAGTGTTGTCAAAGATAGAAAGCTTTTAGAATTCTCTAAATGGTACAACCAATTGCGAAACAGTTTGTCATATTGCTGTAAAGTTTAACATTCACTTACCATAGTGATCCAGCAATTTCAGTCCTGTGTATTTACCCAAAAGAAATGAAAACATATAATTACTAAATGACTTGTACTTGAATATTCATAGCAGTGTTATTTGTAATAGCTTCAAAATGGAAACAACCCAAATGTCTATCAACAGATAAGAAAAGTGTGTTATATTTGTACAATGGATTATTGCTTAGCAATAAAAAGAACAAACAAACAATACACACAGAAATGTGAATGAATTTTTAAAACCTTATGCTGAGACAAAAAAACTAGACTCAATGATGTCATTTACCTGAAATTCTAGAAGAAGCAAAACTAAACTATAATGATAGGAAACAAATTGGTGGTTGCCTAGGGGTGGAGGAGGATATAGAGACATAAGGGATGTTTTTAGGGTAATGAAAATGTTCTATATCTTGATTGTGGTGGTGGTTACAAGGATATATACATTTATCACAGCTCAAAACTGTACATTTAAAATAGATGCATTATATTGACCATTTTATTATACATAAATTTTGCCTCATTATAGTTGATTTTTTAAAAAGTAGTGATCCACAGATTTTTCATTAAACAACCTAAATGTCCTACCATGAAGGACTGGTTCAATAAATCTATAGACCAGTAAGATGAAGCACTATGGAGCAAATAATTCGAGAAGCTAGACGATATGAAAAAGAACACAGCATCAGGATTGGAGGAAGACGCATTAACCTGCAATATGCAGATGACACAACCTTGCTTGCTGAAAGTGAAGAGGACTTGAATCACTTACTGATGAAGATTAAAGACCACAGCCTTCAGCATGGTTTACACCTCGACGTAAAGAAAACAAAAATCCTCACAACCGGACCAGTAAGCAACATCACGATAAATGGAGAAAAGATTGGAGTTGTCAAGGATTCATTTTACTTGGATCCACAATCAATGCCTTTGGAAGCAGCAGTCAAGAAATCAAGCAACACATTGCATTGGGCAAATCTTCAGCAAAAGACCTCTTTAAAGTGTTAAAAAGCCAAGATGTCACTTTAAGTACTAAGGTGCACTTGACTCAGGCCATGGTGTTTTCAGTTGCCTCATAAGCATGGGAAAGCTGGACAATGAATAAGGAAGCCCAAAGAAGAATTGCTGCCTTTGAATTATGGTGTTTGAGAAGAATGAACAAATCTGTCTTGGAAGAAGTACAGCCAGAATACTCATTAGAAACAAGGATGGTGAGACCTTGTCTCACATGCCTTGGACATGTTATCAGGAGGGACCAGTCCCTGGAGAAGGACATCATGCTTGGTAAAGTAGAGGGTCAGTGAAAAAGAGGAAGACCCTCAACGAGACAGATTGACACAGTGGCTGCAACAATGGCCTCAAGCATAACAACAATTGTGAGGGTGGTGCAGGACTGGGCAGTGTTTCATTCTGTTGTACATAGGGTCGCTGTGAGTCGGAACCAACTCGACGGCATCTAACAAAAACAACAATGGAGCCATTTAAGAAATTAGAGGGAAAAAATTATTGGCATAGAGAAAATATTTATACTTTTCTGATAAATGAAAGAAAAAAAAACAAGCTACCTAACAGCCCAACATAATTTGGGTTATGTCAATAGTTGGCATTTATATTATTAAAAAACAAAAAACCTGTTGCTGTTGAGTCAATTTCAACTCATAGCGACCCTATAGGACAGAGTAGAACTGCCCTGCTGGATTCAAACTGACAGTCCTTTGGTTGGCAGCTGAGCTCTTAAGCACTGTGCCACCAGGGCTCCGTTTATATTATTCTAACTATATTAACTCTGTATAGAGCTAAGCTATGCAATAAGCCATGATTGCTTTTCCTTTCTTGCATGAGTATTGTTTTCCTTGTAGTTAATAATTGTTTTCCATTTGCTTACTTTTCTCTGTATTTTTCCTAATTCAACTCCAAACTTTGTCTACATCTGCACTCTTCAAAATGGTAGCCGTTAGCTACATGTGGCTATTAAAATTTAAATTAATTTTAATTCCTCAGTCACACTAGCCACTTTCCCAGTGCTCTGGCTAGTGACTACTGTATTGGACAAAGCAGATATAGAAAAATTCCACCATCACAGAAGGTTCTAATAGATAGCACTGGTCTAAACTCCTATCAGATATTCAGAAACAACAATTTGATCTTCCCTGAGAAATTTCTCCTGGAGCTTTTCACCTTGGACAAAATCTGCAGGCTATCTCTGTCTGGTGGCTGGCTGTCATCCTGAAGCTCTCTTCACATCTTCCTGGGGATTCTTTGCCTCTCTCCTGTTTCCTATATCCTATGTCTTCCTCTTTCTTGGTTTGCTCCCTCATTTTGTTGGATGGTATCCTCTGGTAACTTCCTTAGAGGAGGTTGCATGGGAGGTAAGTTTTTGAGATCTTAAATGCCTAAAAATAGCATTATTTTACCTTCATTCTTGATTGAGAACTTTATCTGGGAGGACAATTATTTTTCATGAGAATTTTAGGCATTGTTCCTCTGCCTTCTAGCTTCCAGTGTTGCTGTTGAGAATTTCCAGGCCGATCTGATTCCAAGTCTTTGTGTTTTATCTGTTTTTCCTCTTTGGATGCTTTGTCCTCAGAGTTTTGAAATTTCATAATGTCATACCTTGATGTCAGATTATTTTCATCCATTATTTATGCTGGGCATTCAGTAGCCCATTTCAGTCTGGTAACTCAAGTCCTTCAGTTCTGGGAAATTTTCTTAAATTATTTCCTTGATGAAAATTATGTTCAGTCAGATTTCTCTGTTCTTTCTTTCTGGACTTCATAATATTTAGATATTGGACCTCTGTATAGGTACTCTATTTTTAAAAATCTTTTCTCTCTAATTTACCATATCTTTGTGCTTTGGTTCTGTTCTCCGGAAGAACTCCTCAAAATAATCATACTCTCCTGTTTAGTTTTTATTTATGCTATTGTATTTTCATTTCCAAGAACCGTTGTCGTTCTCTTTCTTTCTGTGGCATCCTGTTCTTACTCATGGTTACAGAATGACCTCTTATCTCAGAAGATGTTAATTATCTCTAGATAGATTTCTTCCCTGTACGTCTGTGTTTGTTTCTTCTGTTTCCTCCTCTTCCCCCTCCTTTCCTTTTCTCTTCCCTCCCTTTCTCCTCTTCACCTAGTCATCCCCCCCCCACCTTTATCTCTCTTTTTCTCCCTCCTTCCTCTCTCCTTTCTTCCCTATATCTCCTCAGAAGTCCTCAGATGGCTGGTAGTCCTTGGTTGTCTGCTCATATTTAAGAGTACCAAAAAAAAACCAAACCTGTTCCTGTTGAGTTGATTCCGACTCATGGTGACCATAAAGGACAGAGGAGAACTGCCCCATAGGTTTTCCAAGGAGCTGCTGGTGGATTTGAACTGCCGACCTTTTGGTCAGCAGCCGTAGCTCTTAACTACTGTGCCATAAGAGCAGGGTAGACTAAAAAGCTCTGAGCTTATGGGTGGGACTTGCTGATTGTGGCCTTCATTGTAGACTCTGGCCTTCATCATTATCTGGCCAGACCTTTGGGTGAATTCCTGAATTCTGTATTTTTATTTATTTTTTTTGTAGGCTAAAAAAATTTTTTTTTTTTTAGTAATATATATATATTACTAAGGTATGCATGTTTAGTAATACATACATATAAAATATAAAATTTGCCATTTTAACCATCTTTAAGTGTACAATTCAGTGGCATTAATTGCAATCACAGTGTTGTAGAATTATCACCACTGTCTAATTTTCAAAATTAGAAGCTCTATACCCATTGAGCAGTAAATCACCCTTTCCCCTTCTCCCAGCCACTGGTAATACTTTCTGTATCTGTAAATTCACCTGTTCTAGATAGGCAAGGGGTGATGGGGATTCATATAAGTAGAATCATACAATTTTTGTCTTTTTGTGTCTGGTTTATTTCACTTAGCATCCAATATCTGTATTCGAAAATATTTCCTCTTCATCAGTTTCCTCAGAATACAGGCTGACTGCCAGTGTTTTGCGATCCAAATAGGGATGAAAGGCGAAGGTCTCTGCATTCAGTATGCATGTTGTTGTTAGTAGCCTTCAAGTTGGTTCCGACTCATGGTGACCTTATGTATAACAGAATGAAACATTGCCTGGCCTGCATGATCTTCATGATTGTCCCTATGTTTAAGTCCATTGTTTCGGCTAGACTGGTACAATACCCACAACAATGGACTCAAATATAGCAGCAATCATGAAGATGGCACAGGATCGGGCAACGTTTTGTTCTGTTATACATAAGGTCGCCATGAGTTGGACTGACGGCAACTAACAACATTATTAAGGCTCTTGGATCAGTTCATCTCATTGAGGATTTCCCTTGTTTTTGTTGGCCCTCTACTTTACCAAACATGATGTCTTTTCCTAGTGATTGGTCTTTCCTGATGACATGTCCAAAGTAAGTGAGTCTAAGTCTCGGCATCTTCACTTCTAAGGAAAATTCTGGTTGTATTTCTTCCAAGACTAATTTGTTCTTTTGACAGTCCAAGGTATATTCAATATTCTTTGCCAGCACTAGAGTTCATATGCATCAATTCTTCTTCTGTCTTCCTTTTTTCACTATCCAACTTTCACATGCATATGAGACAATTGAAAAGACCAGGGCTTGGGTCAGCCGCACCTTAATCATCAAAGTGACATCTTTGCTTTTTAAAATTTTAAAGAGGTTTTATGCAGCATATTTGCCCAGTGAGATTTGTCATTTGATTTCTTGACTCCTGCATCTGTGGACTTTGATTTTTTTAAAAACAATATTCTACTGTGTTCTTAGTAAAAGTGTACACAGTAAATTAGGTTCCCATTTAACAATTACTACAGAAATTGTTCCATGACATTGGTTACATTTTTCACAATATGTCAACATTCTCATTAATTCCCTTCTGGATGTTCTGTTTCCAGTAATCTGGTTTCTCTGTCCCCTTACCCTTCCATCTTTGCTTTAAATAATTGTTGACCCTTTAGTCTCATATAGATGGTTTTTAGAAGACGTGTGGTACTCACAGATAATATTCTTTATTTTATGAGCCAATCTGTTATTTAGCTAAAGGAGACCTCAAGGGATAGTTTCAGTTCAAGGTTTAAAGAATGTCTTAGGATGATAGTTTTGGGGAATCCTCTAGTCTCAACCAGTCCAGTAAGTCTGGACTTTTTAAGAATTTGAGTTCTGTTCCATGTTTTTCTCCCATTTGATCAGGAGTCATCTATTGTGGCGCTGATCAGAATGATCATTAATGGTAGCCGGGCACCATCTAGTTCTTTTAGTCTCAAGGTAGATGAGACTGTGTTTCGTGTAGACTGTTAGTCTTGTAGACTAGTTTCTTCTCTGAGTCTTTGGTTTCTTTCTTTCTCTTCTGTTCCAAGTAGGGACTGATAGTGTGTCTTAGATGGCGGCTCACAAGCTTTTAAGACCCCAAACACTAGTCACCATACTAGGATGTAGAACATGAACTTTATGAACTATATTATGCCAGTTGACCAAGATGCCCCACAAAACTATGGTCCTAAGCCTTCAAACCCAGAAAACCAATCTCACAAGGTGTTTGGTTACGTCTAAGAAGTATCTGTAACTGTGCTTCTATGTGGTTTTATATGTGCACACACATACACGTATATACACATACAGATACATCTATATATGCACACATGTACACACACATACATAGCCATACTCATATATGCATATATACACACATACATAACCACACACATTTTTTTTATTAGTTAATGATGGTGTTGTAACATTATGTATGTCATATCCTTTATCAAAAACCTCGTTTTCTCTTGCGTACTTCTTAGTGACATCATTTACCTAGGTAAACCCGTGTGCTCTTCATTCACATTTGGTGCTACCTTTCAGCCACTGTTGGTTGATCCAAGTAGAATGAAATTATTGGCAACTTCAATTTCTTCTCCATTTATCATGATGTCAGTATGAATACTTCCATGTAATTCTTCTACTTTCAGTACTATAGCCCTATCCTCAACGGTGCTTTGTTTCCCACTATCCAAAGATCTTCTGTTATCCTCTCCACAGAATTAAACCTCTGATTTTATGCCAGGGTGGGAGAAGGACAACTGTTTCATCCTATAGGGTTGGAGAGGGGATCTAAGGAATCCAACTGCTTCATAAATGTCTTCCAGTGGATTTTCCTTATTTTATCTCCTCTACTCATCCGTTTTATCCCTTGTTCCAGAAATACCTGATTCTGAAAACTCCCTACAATGATGTGCATTTGGTTGGTCCTTGGTTTACTGCACTGCTGATTTAGGTTTCTCAGGTCTACTACCTTAGTTACCTCTCATCCATCTGCTTTCCAGCTTCCAAAATTTCATTGTTGTCTCCTCTCCTCTTTCTGTCCTTTTGGATTTCTGTCTTTTAAATAAACCTCTTTACTGTCATTTTAATGGGATTTTAGGATGAAACCAAATAAGTGTGTTTGTCAATCTACCATCTTTACCTAGAAGTCAGTAAATGTGTTTCTAAAAAAAAAAAAAAAAAAAAAAAAACTGTCAAGAATTAGTTTATAAGACAAACAAAGCATTTTTTCTTTAAGCATTTTGGTCCGAAAAATGTAGATAATATTACTTGCTTCATAAAAGATGTCTGGCAATTGGGAAAATATTGCTTAAGAAAAATTTTAACATGAAAAACACTTCATAATCCTGTAAAAAGACTACAAAATAAAATATATTTAAAGAATTTAAAGGGGCTCTGGAAGAGAATATTAGCTTATAGTCTTCTACTTAGAAATAAGTGTCTCAGCTGGTAGGAAGCTATTTTATATAATAATGATATTTATCTGAAAATATTTTTATATTTTAAATAACTTATTATTCATACTATATCTTATCAGAGCTTTCCAGAACATCACTAGTCTCAATTTAGGAGAAAAAAAAAATTGGTAAAAACAAGACTAAAGGGGCACACCAGCCCAGGGGCAAGGATGAGAAGGCAGGAGGGGACAGGAAGGCTTGTAATAGGGAACCCAAGGTTGAGAAGGGGAGAGTGTTGACATGTCGTGGGGTTGCCAACCAATGTCATAAAACAATATGTGTACTAATTGTTTGATGAGAAGCTAGTTTGTTCTGTAAACCTTCATCTGAAGTACAATAAAAAAAATTATTAGCAGAATACTAAAAAAAAAAAAAAATTGGTAAAAGATAATTTGAAAGTTGACGCAGATACTTTCCTATTAATTACTTATAAGAACACACAGAGAGATCAGATGCCTCCATTTGGTTTTGAATGTTTTTGTCATAATCCTGATGTTGAGAAGTAAGACTTTGAAGTTTTCAAAGTGAAAGGAGAAGAGGAAAATGTGAATGAAGTTGGTCTAAGCCTTAGGTAGGCGGAAAAAAGCCTTCATGAGTCTTGATTATCCCTCTAGTTGCTGTCCTGTTTCCTTCCTTTCCTTACCAAATTTCTTAAAGGATGCTTTCTATTTATTCCATACACCCCTTTACCTGCCCTTTGACTCTGAAATCTGGCTTCTTCCCCCTTCCCTTCACTTTCCTAACTACTCTCTTCAAAATAAACACTGACTTCCTAATTAATAGATGTCATAGCCTCACAGCCTTTGCTCCTTTTTCATTCTTCTTAACCTATTTTATGATGTCGACTATATACTCTTTTTAAAACGTTCCTTCTTACTTCCATGATGTTACACTGTTCTCATTCTCTTTCCATCTGTTTGACCTACCCATCATCTGTTCCTCTCTCTCTCTCGTTCCTCATCTTACCCAGTGGTGTCACTAGAGGAGCGCAGGGGTCCAGACTGCACCCTCTGACACTGTCAGGGGGTGACTCCAAAATGACCCCAGGGTCCATGGCAGCAGCGGGTCGGCACTGCCAGGGGAGGGGCTGCCAAGGCAATGGTGTCACTAGGGTTGGTGTTACCCAATGCGATAACTCGTCAGTGCCCAAGCTCCCTATCACCTGCCAGTCAGGGTGCCCACCACTGGGCGGAGAGGAGGGTTGCTCGTCACTCCCCAAGCCTCCTATCACCTGCCAGTCAGGGTGCCCACCAGTGGGCGGAGAGGAGGGTTGCTGCCTTGGCCGGTGGGAGAGGACAGGAGCTATGGGGAACTGTGGGGGGCGGGCTAGGAGGGGCCAGCCATGTGGTGCTGTGCTTGGCCCTATGCTGAGTCAAGCCAGCCACTCAGCCCACCGGGGGGCGTTCCCCAGCTAGGCGGGCGGGCGGTGACACCATGAGTTACTGCACTGGGTGACATCAACCCTAGTGACACCACTGATCCCACCCTTAATTGTGGGCATCCCTCAATGTCTCCAGGGTCTTTGACATATGCCCTTTAAGCTCTGCATCCTTTTCCTTGAAGGGTTCATCCATTCGCATGGCTTCAAACATCACATGTATGCTGTTGACTCCCAAATGTCTTATATTGAGCCCTGACTATGCCCCAGAGCTCCAGTTCTATAGTATCTTAAACCTTCTATTGGACATTCCCGCTGTCATGTCAAATCCAAGATGCTCATCTTCCTCTTCACCACTGCCCTCTCCCTACCACACCCAGAGCAAGTTTCCCTACCCAGCTTCCTTGCCTCTCAGCATTACCTTTACCCTCCCAATGTCTCAAACCCAAAATCATGAAATCATTCTGCATTCTCCTTATATAGTCAGGTATCAAAATTCTCCCAAGCCCTTCCTTTCTAGTTTGTTGTTACTGTCAAAACTCGAATACAGACCTTCATCCTCTCCCACTTGAATTGCTGTCACAGCCTCCAGGCTCTCCCACAGCCTCCCACAATCCCACATACCACTGCCAGTCTAATCTTCTTTAAATATAACTTTCATCGTATCACTTCCCTAATCAAAAATATCTCATGACCCCTGTTTCCTACTACATCAAGTCTAAACATCTATACCTGGCTTTCAGGCTGCTCATAATCTGGCTCCACCCTGCATGTATTATTTCCCACTATTACCCAACATGCTCCTCTTCCTTGAGTTAGATCAGTTTTCTCACTTCACAAGAACAAGCCAAGTTCGTTTCTGCCTCCATATCTTAATGACTATACTTTTCCTTGTCTGGAATGCCTCCCTTCAGATTGACTCAAATATCCATTTTGCAAGAGAATTGTCTCTGCTTTCTGTGTTCACATCCTTGCTTTCCATTTTCTTTAACCCACTCTAATCAGGCTGTCATCCCACTCCACTGTCCAATACACACTTCATATTATTTTCCTATCATTTGTCACTTCCTATGTCAGTATGAATAATTTCATTCAATTCTCAGTCTTTCCCTTCTCAGTAAATGACACCATCATTCACCCAGTTTCTCCAACCAAAACCCTAGGAGTCATCCTTGATTCTACTCCTTCATAACCTACATCCAGTCTATCAGCAAATCCAGTGAGCTCTCCTTTTAAAATATATTTCAGATATAACCATTTCTCACTATCTCACTGCTGCCACTCTAGCCCAAGCAACTGGTACCTCTGCAGCGGTCTCCTTGCTTTCATTTTTGCCCTTCTACAGTTTATTCAACCCAAAGTATCTAGAGTCATGGGAATATGTTCATGTTATTTTACTTACTTTCACTGGGCTTCAAGGTCATACCTTATCTGCCAGCTCAAGGCTCCACCCTTAACCCCTGGCAGCTTCCCCTCAATCCCTCATCTCCAGCTTCTCTGACCTTTCTGTTTCTAGAACAAGCCAAGCTTCTTGACACCTCACTTACACATAGATACATTTCAAAATAATTCACTATATTTTATAGGTTTAAACAATTTCAACAATATTTGTCAGTAAGATATTTTATCAACAGAAAAAAATCCCAAATTGTACAATATTTTTTCTAAAATCACCGTTTTTGTATAAATTTATTTTTATTTTGAAGCAGTCTCAAACTTAGAGAAAGGTTGCAAGTACAGCACAAATAATGTTTTTTCTGAACCATTTGTCTCATCAGCTCTGAATACTGTGGCATACAATGCCTAGAAACAAGACCATTCTCCTACATAATCACGATACAACCATCAAAACAGGGAAATTAACTTTGATGCATTATTACCTTCTAATCCTCAGATTCCATTCAGGTTTTGCCAGTCATCCTAATAATGCCCTTTATTGCAAAAGGACCTAGGTCAAAACCACATGTTGTATTTAGTTGTCAAATTTCTTTAGCCCCCTTTAGTCTGGAACAGTTTCTTGGTCTTCCTTTGATTTTCAGGACCTTGACATTTTCTAACTAGAACAGGCCAGTTATTTTGTAGAATGTCCTTCAGTTTGGATTTGTCTGATGTTTCCTCATGATTAGATTCAGGCTATGCATCTTTTGCAAGAATACTATGGGAGTGATGCTGAGTACTCATTGCTTCCTATCAAGTGGTACATGATTTTGATTTGTTCCATTACTGATGATATTTATTTTAGTCACTTGATTAAGGTGGTGTCTGCCAGGCTTCTCTACTGTAAAATTACTCCTTTTCCCTTTGTTATTAATGGGTATTTTGCAGGGAAAGTGCTTTCAAACTATGTAAATTATCTTGTTCCTCATCAAACTGCTCATTTATTCATTTATTTATTTATATGAGTATGGACTCATGGGCACCTGTTTTATTCACTGTTATTGCTATTTATTTTGATGCTCACATTGTCTCAGATTTTGCCAGTAAGAGCCTCTTCAAACTGGATTCTGTGTCCTTTGACTTGTCCCCAAATTCTTTGACCTCTTCCTTACATTCTGGCACAACAAGCTGTTCTAGACTCATACTTTCCCTGCTTGTGGTCCTGGAATCAGCCGTTTCTCCAAGGATCCCAAGTTCTTTTAGTAGTTCCCTTTAATAGCCAATATATGGGCTCTCTCAATGGGTAGAGCTAGAGGATATATGTATGTATACACACACATACACCTATATTTATTTCTGTGCTTATATATGGAAATCTGTGAGTTCACACCTCTACCACCAATTCTAATCCAATAGTATAGACGTCATTCTAGTTTTCTTGCTTTCCATATTTGTAATTCCTTTCTCCATCAGTGAGAAACCTGGCTCCTGTTCTCCTTAGCATGTTTTCTTATTTGATCAGTTCCCTTGAGTCCATCTCCTATCCTTGCCACCTTCCCGACATACACACAGATACCCATCTCACTCTTCTAGGGCTCTGACTCTCCTCCCCAGTCTGCCTCCTCATCCTGCTTGAGTTTCAACACTCTGCCCTTGGCCTTTTCCCCATATAGATGCCTTCCTTACTGTAATCATTAAGGTTGTGGTTGTGTGTCAACCTGGCTGGGCCATGATTCTCAGTGGTTTGGCAGTTATGATGTAGTTTGGTAGTCGTATGATGATGTGATCACTTTCATGATGAGATTTGATGTAATGTGATCACCTCCATGATGGGATCTGCTGTGAGTAGCCAGTCAGTTGAAAGGGAGTTTCCTTGGGTGTGTGGCCTACATTCAGTATAGCTGGACTCTCTGGCTAGGCTTGCGGGCCTTTGCTGGCTCTGGATTTTGCAGCTGGCTCCTGTTTGCGTGACCTCTGGTTCTTGGGACTTGAGCTAGCAGTTTACCTGCCCTCTTGCCTGCCAGCGTTGGGATTCATTGGTCTTTGCAGCCTGTGAGTAAGAGCCTTACTGTCTGACCTGCCTATCTTGGGTTCCCTAGCCTCTGCAGCTACGTAAATCAGGAGAGCACTCTACCCTAACTCATGGACCTGGGATATTCCAGCCATGTGAGCCATTTCCTTGATATAAATGTATATAAATACTTACATGTGTTACTGGTTTTGCTTCTCTAGAGAACCCAGCCTAAGACACTTACCCTGCCCAGGCTCTGCCTGCCCCCATCAGTTTGACACCCTCCTCACTCCACTAGGGCTCTGACTCCTCACACCAGACCTATCCTCCATGCAGATGCCCTTCTCACCTCATTCAGGCTCTGACACCTTCTGTGTGGATGTCTGCCTTGCTTTGCCACACCTAACAGTGGCTTTAGGACTAAATTATTCAGGAAGGGATGGAAAGAGGAAGAACTAAAGTCAATATTTTATTTAGAAAATGCTTTCTAGTTAGTGTAGAGTTGACTATGAATTGAGAAAGCTGTAATGTTTTAGTTCTCTTTTCCTTGACAAGCATGTATTATTAGTATCAGTCAGCCTGAAACACCATAGCAACCAGTGGACAAGAAGCCACATCACTTCTGAAAGAACACACAGCCTAGATCAGTGTAGAAACAAATCATCCAGATAAAAGAGAAAAATTTCATGACATTTTTTTCATCTTTTGTTCAAATGTTACGGACATAGCCTCAGAATCACTGTTGAACGGTAATGATTATAAGTTCATAAACCTTACGTTTTGAAGACTGTGGTTTCTGATGCCTGGGGCCCTTGAGTCAAAATTAATTTCATCTTTTAAAACTGGGACATGCAGATACTTAGTCACAATAACACTGCTATCATTCAATTATATAAGAAAACTTCGCAAGGTAATGTCTACACTGAGTTGATTGTTCCTTGAAACTTTATAACTAAAACCACTGCAGGATTCCCCTTGATAACCTTTTCACAGAGATGATGCTTCGATAAGGAGTCAGGATATTGCCATTAAAGAGGCTACAACTCCTGGAAACTACAGCTTCCCAGAGCAAAAAAAAAACCCAAGTTTGCCTCCAAATCCCTTCAAGATAAAAACTAACCATTCCAAGCAGTAATTTCTCAGTCTTACTCTCATTCCATATTTTCTTTGTCTGAGAAGCAAGCTTAGCTTTTCTTCTAAATCAAGATATGATATGACCAGATTTTTGTTTAATTCTAAGCCAAAACATTCCAAAACTCCCACTGCATTCCTTGGAAGGCCTAAATGCTATTGACGTGGTCTTTTGGCCGTGTTTCATTCCTTTAAGAAGTCAAGTACTCTCCAACCGTATCTTCTCGGAGACCATGAAAAGGGAAAAAGGCCTCTGTGACTATTCTGACCAGGTGGGTCAGATTAACTTCACAGTCCATTTACAAAGCAGCTAGCAAGAGGCCTTCTGTGGGTGTTAGAGCACATGTTACCAAACTGCTGATGACCTCATGAGCCATAGAAACCAGGTCTCACATTTTGGACTGAGCCTAAATATTAATACTACTTTATATTTATGTAGTGTATTTTTTCCAAGGAGCGTTAACCTCTTTACAGACATTATGTCATTAATCCTCAAAGCATTGCTGTTTGGTCCATGGCAAATATCACCCCCCTCCCTTTTTTTACTGTGATGGAAACTTGCAAGTCAGTGATGGAATCCAGCCCCCCTGGTTCTCAGTGTATGCTCTATACCATGAAAAAAGCCAGATGGATACTTTTTCAAGTTTATTCATTGCTTCTTGGGTGGGATTCTTGAGAAAATGTCTCGGTTTGTATGAATTTCATTTTTCAGTGGTTCTAGCTTCTATGCTCCTCTTTCCTTCTTTATTGTAAGTTCAGCATTTTCAAGTGAGTGTAGTTGTCTTCCCCCATTGCATTCACAGGAACACTAGACGTTGGTAGCTAAAATTTGAAGTGAAAGACTTTGTTATTGAATATGTAATCTCACTTATCACTCAGAGATCCTTTATACTTCTCATGCCCCAGAATAAGTTAGATTTTAGTCTTTTTTTTTTTTTTTTAAATCCCCATGCCAGTGTAGAGAACATTTCATCGATATGATCACCAGAAATCAGCTCATGCTCAACTGGATACAACCAATTTTTTATTGCATGATTAACATGTACCAGATATTATTGTGCCACACATTTGCAAATAGATTATCTTATTTTACGTATGTAATATGCCATGAGAACCTGGTAGATTTAAGTCCTGTTTGTGTGGGAACAATCTCTTAGAGTAGGGCAAGTAAAAAAGGGGCACTGGTAAAAATATGGCCTCAGCTGCTAGATCCCCACACAAAGTGCTCCCTCATAAATACTTCCACAAAAGGAGAAAATGTGGGTAAAATTGTAAAAAACCACCTGGAATTAGTTCAATACCAAAAAAAAAAAAAAAAACCTAAAAAAATTGGTTCCTGCATAATTAACAATTAATGCAAAGCACAGAGAACAAAACACAGCCGTATATCTAATGATAAATATTTCTTGATTTCACTTGGTTAGACACTTCCTGATCAGGAATATCAGAATCAGGTATTAAGAGCTACAGTGGCATAACTTGAAGTACAGAAATCAGTGTTTCACATCTCATGCTTTTATGTCATATTGTTTTCCAAATTGGTGGACACCTGTGCATTACTGAATTAGATAATGTTAGTGAAATGAGAGATACTAGGAGAAAGTAAGAAAAGCTCTTCTTCTAAAACAAGGAGAAACTTTCAACTTTTGATTGTTGAATTCTAAAATTCTCAGAGTAAAAATATGCCAGATGCCCTGCAATATCGATCCTGTTTCACTCGGCTCTCTTGCTCTGCTAGATCTGAAATTTCCCTACCTTTCTAAATAAATAGTGTTTAATTTGAAACTGAGCAGCCCTACCACATCATGGAAAATCTTTATAGGTTGGAAAATATGTACAGTATGCCATGTTTTAAGTATATAATCTAGCCATAATCTGTAGCATAGCTACACTGCAGTTTGCCCTCAACAATCTTGGGTTGTTAAGAAAATATATTCATAACATTCCAAACTTTTGTTTTTTTCTTATAGGAAATGTTAGCCAAAAGGAGTATGCTTTATCCCACATAAAAATCTACCAATGGGGATGCTTAGAACGTGTTAATAAAAAAACTGATGTTTGTCCCAGCAGGGTTGCCAGGCATGGCTGTGCTAATTGTGTACAATTCCAGGGACACCTCAGACATAGACAACAATGTGAATGGCGCCACCTGGAGTTGAGCAATGCCTGGCAGCCTTAATTTTAACTTATTAGTAAAGTTTTTGACAATGCTGTTTATTTTCTGATTCACAACTGAAGACTAATTGTGAACTGCCATAGGACTTTTTTCCTTTCTGTTTGTGTGTGTGTGTGTGTGTGTGTGTGTACAAGATTCTTAGCTTTTGCTCTCATGTTGATTCCAAAAGACTTCCAAAATGACTGAGCTTCAGCACACTGGGTTGGCATTCTCCCAGCTCTAGGTTTTCATGAGTCAGGGAAAATGTTTGCACCCTGCAAAGAAGTTGGTCAGACATGCGCAACCAGTCCAGGAGTAATTTATGAAGCCCCTCCTCCCATTCCCCTTTTCCCTCTACATTCCTACAGTATACTGCTTGTACCTTTATTTAGCCCATACTTCATCTTACCTGTGTGAATTGTTGGTTAGAGTTGGTTGTTCACACGTCTAGGTCCCTCACTACCTTAAAATACTCTACTTTCCATTCCTGTCATCCTGCTGCCCCCACACCCTGCCCATCACTACCACAACCCTTAGCATGGTACCTGGAATCTTCTACTTCCCTGACCCTCTGCCTTTACCCTTCCACTCTCTAGTTCTCTTTCATTTCCTTTAGTCAGGAGAAAAACAGGTGGTATCTGGACAGGGAGGATAATTGGAGCAATGGGAAGAAAGCACACCCCCATACGAGACCAAGAATGGCCTTGCCACTCAGATAAAACTTATTCCCACTCTAAATACCCAGCTATTTCTCCTTAGGGGTTTTCTTTTTCTTTTCTCTTTTTTCAAGTGAATCTAAGGCCAATTTGAAGTGAAAATCTGACTTATTAGTGAGCATATATTATCACTCTCCTCCACCTCTTATGGAGGAACTTGTTGGGAGATGCAGGGGTTGCTAAGTGCTGTCTTCTTCTCCCTCTGCTTCCTGGCAGTGAGAGTAGGCAGTCATGATGCAAGATTTGGATATCACATTAATAGAGATCTTCCATCTTGGACAGTGTTCTTGCTATAGTGGTCTTTTTTGAATATTTTATGGGACCTACCTCCATAGTCATTTCTGTACTTACAGTTAAACTATGTTCCTTTACTAACACCTGCTAAAGCACTTTATAGAAACTCAGATTCAAGCAAATGACCTACATAGCAAGTCTGTGAGAAGCAGGGTATCACATTTCCAATTCTGTCTGTAGCTGTTATCTGTTCATCTCTTTTTTGAAGAATCAGCAAACCTATGTCAAGTTTAGTACATCTAATAACACCATCATATTATTGCCTGTAGGTTTCCTCTGTCTATGCCACAAAAGAAGATGCAACTTTTTCATTTTTATAATTACTTCAAGTATGTGTTTAAGTGTGTTTATATGTGTTTTACTTTTAGCTGCCACTGAATTTATAGTTAATAGGGCATTTGAAAGTAGAAATGTAACTTACATTATTCTGTTGAAAGCAGCTAATAATATTTGACTATTTTATCTACCCAGTAAATACCAAATCTCTTTAGACTATTTTATAATTTAAAAAGGTAAGCCAAATAAACTTTAAGGTTTTTATGTTCTTTTATTACTTTTCCAGCTTGCAGAGAAAAATAGCTTCATAATAAAGCTTTAATCACATTGAAATAAAGGGAAACAAAGAGACGAAAGTAATAAGCATGTTGATTTATAAACATATCAAGTATAAAAGACATAATGTTAACAGAATTAATAAACAAATGAATATGAGACTTCATTTTTTAATTTAATTTTATTTATATAATTATACAAATCAGAATACATTTTTATAGAAAATTCAAAAACCACAAATAAAGATATTCCATGCCTTTACTTTGCATTTAAACACACACACACACACACACACATACACACACATAAAATATGCTGTCCAAATGGGTACCCACAGCCACACGTGGTTATTGAGCGCTTGAAATGTGCCTAGTTCAAATTGAGATCTGTTGTAAGTGTAAAATACACACTGGATTGCCAAGATGTAGTATGAAAAAATAACAAACTATCTCAATAATTTTTATATTGATCACATGTTGAAATGACAATATTTTTAGCATATTAGGTTAAGTAAAATATATTATTAAAATTTAATTTTACCTGTTTCTTTTTACTTCTTTTAAAACGGTTACTAGAAAATTTTATATATATATACACCAAAAAGAAAAACCATTGCCATCAAGTTGATTCCGACTCATAGTGACCCTATAGGACAGAGTAGAACTGCCCCATATGTAAATATGTATACATATATTGTGTATATATTTGATTTGTGGGGGTTTTTTAAAGCATAAATGGGCTAATTTTTTCTTTTTCTGAAACTTGTTTTTTGTTTTTTTTTTCATTTAACCATATGTTTTGGAGACTTTTCCATCAGTATATTTAGATCAACAACATTCTTTTCAACTACTGCATAGTATTCCTTAGTATTAAAGTGCCCTACATTGTTTCCAAAGGAGCCCTGGTGACATAGTGGTTAAGTGCTCAGCTGGTAACCGAAAGGTCAGCTGTTGGAACCCACCAGCCGCTCCACAGGAGAAAGATGTGGCAGTCTGCTTCTGTAAAGATCACAGCCTTAGAAACCCTATGGGGCAGTTCTACTCCGTCCTATAGGTCCTATGAGTTTTGAGGGGTTTTTTTAGTTTGTTTCCACTTTATGTTATTGAAGGAACATTTAAGGTGCTTTCACTTTTTCCTTTAGGAGCAATGCTTCAGGGAATATCCTTTGAACTTGGCTGTGTGTGTATATGGGAACATTTCTCTAGAATAGATGCCTAGAGGTCAGAGGATATGTGCATTTGAAATTTTTTTTAGATCCTGCCAGATTGTCCTTTTCAAAGACTGTACCAGTATAGGAAAAATGTTTTCTTTAATGGTTCATCATTTTATATCTTGCTTAAGAAGGTCTTCCCAATGCTAAAGTTACAAACAAATTTTTGTCCTAATAAATTGGTAGTTTTTGCTTTTTACATTTGGATCCTTAAGCTAGCTGGGATTTTATTTTATTTTATTTTTTCAGGTGTGAGAACTATTTCCCACCTGAATAGTCTACCATTTTCCTGCTGATTTTAAATGTCACCTTTATCATAAACTAAATTGCTACTCTATTTCACTGATCTGTATATCTACTCCTGTACTACCGCTATCATATTTTAATCACTCTAACTTTGTAGTATGTTTTGCTATCTGGGAGGGCAACTCTTTTCCCCTCATTGTTCTTTTTCAATATTTTTAAAGCTTTCTTATGTATTTTCTTTTCCAGACGAATATTAGAATCAGCTTAACAAATTCCAACAGATACACTATTGGAATTTTGATTGAGATTGCATTGACTCGATCAATTAATTTTTGGAAAACTGATAACTTTACAATATAAGTCTTTGCATTTTGAGGAAAAATTGTGTCTAATTTTTATATTCCTCTTGTCACTGTCGGAAATCCTGGTGGCGTAGTGGTTAAAAGCTATGGCTGCTAACCAAAAGGTCAGCAGTTTGAAACCACCAGGAACTCCTTGGAAACTGTATGGGGCAGTTCTACTCTGTCCTATAGGGTCACTATGAGTCGGAATCGACTCAATGGCAGCAGGTATTGTCACTGTACTTATTCACCTTTCACCATACTTATTCAATCTGTACGCTGAGCAAATAATCTGAGAAACTGGACTATATGAAGAAGAGCTTGACATGAGGATTGGTGGAAGACTCATTAACAACCTGCAATATGCAGATGACACAACCTTGCTTGCCGAAAGCCAAGAGGACTTGAAGCACTTACTGATGAAGAGCGAAGACTACAGCCTTCGGTGTGGATTACACCTCAGCATAAAGAAAACAAAAATCCTCACAACTGGACCAATAAGCAACATCATGATAAACAGAGAAAAGACTGAAATTGTCAAGGATTTCATTTTACTTGGATCCACAGTCAACACCCATGGAAACAGCAGTCAAAAAATCAAATGATGTATTACATTGGGTAAATCTGCTGCAAAAGACCTGTTTAAAGTGTTAAAAAGCAAAGATGTCACTTTAAGGACATCTGACCCAAGCCATGGTATTTTCAGTTGTCTCACAGGCATGCGAAAGCTGGACAGTGAATAAGGAAGACTCCAGAATTGATGCCTTTGAATCATGGTGTTGGGGAAGAATATTGAATATACCGTGGACTTCCAGAAGAATGAATACATCTGTCTTGGAAAAAGTACAGCCAGAATGCTCCTTGGAAGTGAGGATGGTGAGACTTCGTCGCACATACTTTGGGCATGTTATGAGGAGGGATTAGTACCTGGAGCAGGACATCATGCTGGTAAAGTAGAGGGTCAATGAAAGAGAAGAAGGCCCTCAATGAGATGGCATGACACAGTGGCTACAACAGTGGGCTCAAAGATAGCAATGATTGTGAGGATGTCACATGACTGAGCAGTATTTCGTTCTGTTGTAGTAGGGTCACTATGAGTCGGAATCGACTCAATGGCTCCTAGTAACAATAATAACATTATCGCTATAGTTTCTAGGAAATTTTCTGTTTATTTGGGTTATACCCAATTGTCCCTATAGAACAGCTCTGTCCAATAGAACTTCCTGTGATGATGAAAATGTTTTATATTTGTGAGGTCCAGTAGGCAGCAGCCATTTGCCACATGAGGCTGTTGAACACTTGAAATGTAGGTAATGTAACTGAGGAACTGAATTTTAAATTTTATTTGATTTTGATTAATTTAAATAATTTATGTGGCCACACATGGCTAGTGACTACTGTATTGGACAGTGCAGCTCTAGAATATATGAATAACTGTGTAACTGAACACTTTTTGTAGGTAGTAGAGGCCTAATAATTTAATTAATTTCATTTCCATTAGCAAAAGAATTATTGATACCTGTGTAAGACACTGCTCAAGCATCACAGAGACTCTGAAGAGCAGGAGATTAATGCAAATGAATTCCTAGATATCTTAAACCCAGTCCTGGCTATAGGACAAATTGTTTACAAATAATTGTATTATTAGAAAAATACAATTACAGAAAGTGCTGTGAGGAGTCATTAGACAGAAAGTTCATATCAGATTAAAGGAGCAGGAAAAGCTTTGTGGGTGAGATAGTGTTGGAGATTGTCCTTGAAGGAATTACTCAAAGTTCAAAAAGAGAAATTAATAGAAGATTTCTGAGATGCGGAGGAAATAGAGAAGGGGAAAAGAATGGACATGTTTGAGGGATAGTGACTGTATTAGTTTCCTATGGCTGCTGTAACAGATTACCACAAACATGGTGGTTTAAAACAACAAATTTATTCTCTCACAGTTCTGGAAGCCAGAAGTCTGAAATCAGTATCACTGGACTGAAATCAAGGTGTCAGCAGGGCCACACTCCCTCTGTTCCTTGCCTCTTCCAGCTTCTGGTAGCTGCTGGCATTCCTTGGCTATGACCACATCTCTGCCCCCCTCTTATAAGGATACGTGTGATTACATTTAGGGCCCACCTGAATAATCCAAGATAATCTTCCTATCTCAAGATCACACCTACAAAGACCCTTCCCTCCTCCCCTCCCCATATAATAGTATTCCCAGGTTCTAGTGTTTAGGACATGAACATCTTTTGGGGACTCATTTTTTAGCCTACCATGAAGATCCAGTTTGGCTGGAGTAGGGGTACACCTGTAGCAGTAAGAATAATAACCACCATCAGTCACTGAATGACTTGCACACGTGAGATGTTGTACTTAGTGCTACTGTGCTAGTCCATTTACTCATTACAAAAACTCTGTGACATTAGGAGACAAAGGAGGAATCTAATATGACTACGTTTTCCACCTCCAATGACTGGGAAATGGTGAATAACCAAAGTTGAAAGGTCATGAGGAAAAATTGGTAGCAAAGGAAAAAATGAATTTTACTTTGGCTATGTTTTAGTTTAGGAGCCCTGGTGGCGTAGTGGTTAAAGTGCTCAGCTGCTAACCAAAAAGTCAGTGGTTCAAACCCACCAGCCACTCCACAGGAGGAAGATGTGGCAGTCTGCTTCTGTAAAGATTACAACCTTGGAAACTCTATGGGGCAGTTCTACTCTGTCCTATAGGGTCGCTATGAGTCGGAATCAACTAGACGGCAATGAGTTTGGTT
Source organism: Dugong dugon (assembly GCA_030035585.1). Lineage (NCBI taxonomy): Eukaryota > Metazoa > Chordata > Mammalia > Sirenia > Dugongidae > Dugong > Dugong dugon. The sequence continues at coordinate 22,631,972 of CM057476.1, read as the reverse complement.
TGTTTTTTTTTAATGTTTAGTTTGAAGTCCTTGTAGGCTATGCCCAAGAAAGGGTCAACCCCAGATGGAAGCCTGTGAACCCTGCAAAGAGTTCCAGTGGACTCTTGTGCATTTTCCTACCGTTGTTTTTCTCCTTGGGTTGAAGAAGCAAATTATAAGGAACATCAGAGAACTGGATTCAAGATTTCCACTTACTAAATGTGCAACTTGGAGGAGTCATTTCATTTATCTTAGCTTTAGTTTCTGTATCTGTAAAAAGGAATAAAAACCCCGTCCCTAACCTCACACAGTTACTGTGAGGAATAAATGAAATAAGGCAACATGTGATGTTCTTAGTACAGTATATGGTCTTGGTCTGTTGTAAGCATTCGGATGTTTGTAAAAATAGCAAAATTTTAAATATGCCAATCTTAAGTGTTTTAATTTGAAAATGATATATCTTAAAATTATATGGATCCTAAGCAACAGTTAACATTTTTACAAATCTATTATCAACTCCCTTTCCCATTGTCCAAATGGCTATTCCATACTTTCACCACTTAGTGTCTTAAGCGCCACCCAAAACCAGTTTTCCCCCTTTCTAAGCAGATGGCCTAAAACCTGCTTCATAGAACTAATTAAGGCCATTACGTATGAATTATTCAACTATCTGCCACCATATTTAAAGATTTACCTGTATCTATATCCACTTTACGAGCCCTGGTAGCACAGTGGTTAAAGCTCTTGACTGCTGACCAAAAAGGTCAGCAGTTTGAACCCACCAGCTGCTCTGCGGGAAAAAGATGTGGCAGTCTGCTTTTGTAAAGACTATAGCCTTGGAAACCCTATGAGGTGGTTCTTCTCTGTCCGATAGGGTCACTATGAGTTGAAATCGACTCGACAGCAGGGGGTATGTCCGCTTTTACCTCCTTCCTTCTAGACCTCAGAAGAAGCAATAGCACTTCTTTTGTCTAAAGTGAATACTTCTTTTTCTATGTGCTCTTGATGAATTTCCTCCATCCTGAGCTCCAGGCCACCTAGTCAGTGCCCTGCTGGACATCTTCATTTGGATATCTCACCTTTAGTTGAGAATCTTGAAAACAGAGTCAATTATTTCTTCATCCATCTCTCTCACCATGTTCCAACCACTCACCCCTCATAGCCTCCTCTTTTTTCATCCTGGTCAGTGGCATTACCAGAAACTTGGATAATTTTTGTCATTTTTTTACTCCTTTCTTCCCTTTACCATCACTGTGCCTATTCCAATTAATAATCAAGTCATGTTAGGGTTCAGGTTCAGGCATTCATTCTATCTCCCTTTTCAGCCCTCTACCCTGTTAGTCCTTTCCTCTGTAACATCATGCTGTTCTTGTTCTTGCCCAGATCATTTATCTTCTGCAGCATCCTCCTAACACTCCTCATTGCTTCTTGTCTCACTCTGCTCCAAGCTACTCTTCACACTGCTGCCATAGGATCTTTAAAAAACAAATCTGCTCTTAGAACCCTTCAGTGGCACTCTATTAAAGGGTCAAGTCCAAACTTTAGAGAAGGACATTGCCTGACCCAGCCCACCATCCCACACCCTTTCTGTTACTCCCACTGAATTATTCCCAGTTACCCCAAGGAATGCTGTTTCATACCCCTGTACCTTGTGCTCCTTCTGCCTAGAAAATTCTGCCTGCAACCCCATTCCCTAATGCCATTTGCCCAGTAAATGTCTGCTCATCTTCCACTATTTAGTTCAAGCTTCATATCCCCTCTGAAGACTTGCCAGGCCTCCCCAGGTAGAACTGATAAGATCTGTTTTGAACCCCTCTTTTGCCCTGTACCTGACTCTATCATTTCATCTGTAACTCTCTTATTCCCCCTACCAGGCTCTCTTTGAGGACATGGAGTATGTCTTGATCAGCTTTGTATCTTTAGTGTCTGGCACAGTGTCTGGCATAGAGAAGGTGCTCAAAAAACCTTTGATGAATAAATAAATTAATTACAGAACTTTTAAAGCTGTAAACTGCCTTAGATAATGTGGACAAAGAGAGAATTGATGTAATAACTTTTGAAGATAAATGGAAATATCTGCTGATGACCCTGAGGAGAATACACATTAACTTCCTAAATAGAGATAGTCACGGTCAAGAACCTTGGACATAAACTATGGAAACAAGAAATTAAGAGTGGTCAAACCCTTCATAAATCCCAGTAAAATATAAGAGATGTTCCAGCATATCAGAGAGTTACAGCACCACTGGAGTTGGAGGAGGTAAGGGTTCTCTTCAAGCATTTGGTTTCTTACTGCTCATTCATCATGATGTTAACTAAGCTACATTTACGCTAATAGCGTTTGTTTTGTCATTGCTGTTGATCTACCTCTCATTGTGCCAAAAAGCTAAATATTAAGGGAAAGGAACCAAAACTAACACTAGTACAATAACTTGCTTATAGGGGCACAGACCCTCTCTGAACTATAAAATGCCTTGATTTGGGAACTGCCAAATCCAAAGATTTCACACTTAAAACTTGATTATAAATCTACATTGGTAAGTACTGGTTTTCTAAAGAGAAAACATTTTGTCAGATCTGACCTGACAATTTCAAAGTAAGCAAAATTTACCACACTCTCACCCCGCACCACCACCCCTGCAGTTAAAGTACTCTCGACATTTCCTGGTTTCCAGGAGCTGCTCCTCCCCTTCTCCCACCCCACCAGGCCTCCTACTTTGGTTCCTCATGCAGGTCTCCCTCCTAATGTAAGGTTAGTACTCTGTCCTGAACTGCTATTTCTGTATAGAAACTTATCTGTCCTCTTTCCAAAGCCTGTGAGGCCTTGCTCTCAGCAGGGTGCGACTGGAAGACTATTTGATAAATTAATTTACACTAATATCATGTTGGGTAATAATTCCAGGGGAATTTACATTTTTATCAGGGATATGTTGAAGACGTAACACCTAACTCTAAAAGCCATCTAATAAAGGGACATCTCTCACTGTACCGTATACCTTCCATGTCTTTTCATGATTCAGTGTCTTTAAAATGATGAACCTTCTGCCTATAATGACCTCCCCCAACCCCACCACCACCTCCAGTCTGATGAACTCCTACTCATCCTTCAAGACGCAGCTCAGTGTCCCCCCTACTGTTAAGAAGGCTTCTTTGAATTCCCCAGACTAAATTGGTCACTCCTTCTGGACTCTTATAAGATTTTGTGCACTTACTGTCTCAATTTTATCTTTTATGCAGTCTTCAGCTGGCTTTGAGGTGACTTCTGCACCCACCAATCTAGTGCACCTCACCCACGTGGCTAAATCAAGCAGACATATTTCAGTCCTCATTTTCCTTGACCTCTCAGCAACATTTGACACTTGACCACTACCTGTTTTTTATGTACTCCTTCTTAAAACCCTCTTACCTTAGCTGTCTTGACATGAAAATCTGCTAGTCTTCTTTTGTCTCTCTAACTCTCTTTCTCAGTCTCCTTTGTTGGCTCATCCTCCACCTAATCTCTAAATGTTGGAGATCCTTCAGGCTATGTCCTGGCCCCTTTCCCTTCTCAGGTGCTTATCTCTTAATAAGCAAACTCATCCACACCCACGGCATTAATTAGCCTTTTACATCTCCAACTAAGACTTCACTCCTGAACTCTAGACTTCCATATACAGCTGCCTATTCAATCCACTTGGGGGATTTGTAGGCACTCCAAACTCAGCAGGTTCAAAACTCTCATTGTTCTCTACCTGAGAGAATAGCACCTCCATCCATGCAGTTAGCCAAGCCAGAAACTGGGAGTTATTATTTACCTCCCTCCCTCTCCTCCACCATATCCAATTGGCCATCCTTCTGACTCTACCTTCTAAGTATTTTTCTCACTATCTCCACTGCCACCCAAGTTATAACCTGACTACACCTGATCTCATGACTGATCACCCTGCATCCACTTGATACCTCCAATACATTTCTACACTGCAGGCACAGTGCTCTTGGAAATTCATTTATTCATGCATCAGAAATATTTATTGAGCCTTACTATGTGCAAGTCACTTGCTAGATGTTGGTGATATAATTGTGACCAAGACAGGCATGTTCCTGACCTCCTGGAACTCCAAAAAGAGTACATGATTGAACTTGAAACTGAAGACACTCACAGAGGCCCCCCCTTATAGATGGGGCTATAAAATAAACAACACCTCTGAAGAATGCGCTCCTTAGGACAATCAACTATATGAGACCGAAAGGATAACATTTGCCCAAAACGGAAGATGAGAAGGCAGGGAGGGACAGGGAAACCAGTCTAGTGGAAACTAGCCCAGGGAGGAAATGGGGAAAGTGCTGACACATTGTGGGAATTGCGTCCAATGTCACGGAACAATTAGTGTAAGGCATTGATTGGAAAACTAATTTTCTGTGTAAACTTTCACCTAAAGCACAATAAAATGTTATATATATAGATAGATAGGTTTATAACATGATTAAAAAAACAGGTAAATAGGTAAATAGATTTTTTTTAATTGTGATGTATCTATGCAATGGAATAGTACTTGAAAATAAAAAGTAACAAACTATTGATACATGCAACAGCATGGATCAATCTCAAAACCATTATGTTGAATGAAAAAAGCCAGACACAAAAGACCACATCATGAATGATTCCATTTATGTAAATTTTTAGAAAATGCAAACTAATATATACTAACAAAAAAGCAGATACATGGCTGCCTGGAGCTTGGGGGCAAAGGGAGGAATAGACTGCAAAGAACCAGCAGGAACCTTCTGAGAGTCATGAAATGTTGTCTATCTTGTGTATCTTGATTGATTGTGTTCACATTTGTCAAAACCCATCAAATTGTATAAATGGTTGCAGCTTATGGTACGTAAATGAAACCTCAATAAGGTTTAAATGTATGGAGGGGAAAAAAATGCATAGTGGGAAACCTAACTTAATTAGGATGTCATAAGGAGAATCTCTTTGAGAAAATAATTTTTCATTTGAGATCTGAAGAAAGAGTAGTAATTAATTAGGCAAAAGGGAGGCCTCATGGGGGGAAGAACATTTTAGGCAGAAGGAACATCACGTGCAAAGGTGCAGAATCAGGAATAAGCAAGGTATGAGAACCCTGAAAGGGCAGAGAGTAAGAGGTATAGTGAAGGAGCTGTGGGGAAGTGACTCTACCTGGGAGGTACTCAGGGAATCTAGGAACCCCTCAAACTGCCTGCCACAGTGTATGAGTGTGTGAGTGGAGGTGTGTGCTTTTTTCTGAGGGGAGAGTACATAGCTTTCATCAGGCTCTCACAGCCAGTCGATGACCTCCCACCCCAAATGTAAGGAACTACTGCTGGTGATTGAAAGGCCAAGGTACAGACTTTGGACTTTATCCTAAAAGCAGTGGGCTGCCGTTGGAAATTGTTAAGCCAAAAAGACATATGGCCAGAATGTAAAATGCACAAGGCAGGGATTTTTATCTCTTTTGTTCACTGATGTATCCCAAGCAACTAGAACAATGTCATGTACATAGTTGGCACTCAATAAATAGTTACTGAATGAATGAATAAATGTCTACTATGGCATTATATTATATTGCAATCAGGTGCTTAATGCCTCTCATAAGACTCCATCCTTGAAAACAGCTGTGTCTTATTCCTCTTAATATGGTACTACATACGGTGCTAGGGCCCAGCACAGTGCCTGGCTTAAAATCAGATTCAGTATGCATTCAGTTATTCAGCCAGTAATTAGTGAGCACCTACCAGATGCCAGGAACTGGGAATACAAAAACTATTAAGATATTGTCACTAACCTCAAGGAGTTTACACTCTGGCTGAGAAGACTGGTAAGTAGGCTTGAAAATACCATATAGTAAGTGCTACAAAAGGGGGTGTCAGGGAAGGCCAGCAAGCAGAAGAAACTCCAGGGCTAACCCTGGACCAGGTGAAGAAGGGAGGAGCAGAGTATGGGAATGGGCATTATAGGCAAAGTCCAGAGGGAAACAAGCAGGGCCCATCTGAAGGAACTGCAAGTAGTTAAGTTTAAGTCTGGGCACAATGAAATAGCAGAGATGGGCCGGAGCCATAAGGAGTTTGGACTTTATCCTGAGGACACTTGTTGTTAGGTCCCGTGAAGTCACTTCCAACTCATAGTGACCTTTTGTACAGCAGAACAAAACACTGCCTGGTCCTGCACCATCCTCACAATTGTTGCTATGCTTGAGCCCATCATTGCAGCCACTGTGTCAGTCCATCTTGTTGAGGGTCTTCCTCTCTTTCACTGACTCTTTACCAAGCATAATGTCCTTCTCCAGGGACTGGTCCCTCCTAATAACATGTCCAAAGTATGTGAGACAAAGTCTCGTCATCCTCACTTCTAAGGAGCATTCTGGCTGTACTTCCAAGACAGATTTGTTCATTCTTCTGGCAGTTCATGGTATGTTCAATATTCTTCTCCAACACCATAATTCAAAGGCATCAGTTCTTCTTCAGTCTTCCTTATTCACTGTCGAGCTTTCGCATGCTTATGAGGCAATTGAAAATACCATGGCTTGGGTCAGGCACACCTTAATCCTCAGAGTGACACTAGGAAGCCATTAATGAATGAACAAGCAGAAGAGTGATGTGACTAGACTTGCACATAAGACTACTTAGGCTCCAGAGTGGAGAATGAATTAGAGAAGCAGTACTGGTGGGAGTGGGGAGAAGGGCCCAGTAATTGGGAGAGATGATGTTGACCTAGACTAAAGTAGAGGCAGTGGAGATAGAGAAAAGTGGATGGATTTGAGAGAGATTGTGGAGGTAGGATCAGTAGGAATTAGTGATCCTGCTGTTGGGGTGAGAATGATGTAGTAGTCATGGATGACTCCTAGGTTTTTAACTTGGACACCTTGGGGGGGAATTGCACAGAGTCAGAAGAAAGAAGTAGGCTTAAAGAGGAAGATGATAAATTCCAATTTGGACATATGCATTTGTGTTTTTGAAACATCCAAATGGAGACTTTTAGTAGGCAGTTGGACACACACTAGATCTGGAGTTCAGAAGTACGATCTACGCTAAACATAAAAACGGGGATTTTTGCTTATTAATGGTAATTGATTCCTAGGAGTCACTGAGTCATCCAGAGAGTGTGGAGGATGAGGAGAAAAGACAACAAAGATAGAACTCTGTGACAACATTCAAATAACAAGCATTACAAACAAAGAAGAATGAATAAAGTAATAAATGAAGGAGTTGTTTGGAATGAGGGACCCCTTCCAGTGCTGCTCAAATACTGCTACTTAGTCAGCTGGCCATCTGTGCTTTAGGCAAAGCCTAAAGCTTTGGCTTCTCAAACCAAAAATGGAAAGTAGGGAAATTTCATACAGCAGAACACGTGTCTTCAGGGCTTTTTTCAGACACACGTCTAGATGCTTTACTCCTTAGGCTCTACGGGTGAATGAATCATAGTAGCTTCTTGTTAATAAGTATACAAGAAACATTTTAAAAGCTATATTTTAAGAAAATATAACAAACTGTAGTAGAAGTTCTTTGATGTAGTTATCTGATGTAGCTCAAATCATCCAGGTAATCTGTCTAGCCTGCTGATTGCTGGCCCTTTGCTTGGCTGGTTGGCTTTGTCATCAAATGTGCAAACTCAGCCAGTTAGAATACACCTGAAAAATGTTTCTCAGATGTTCCTTGGTATGGATAAATTTGTTGGCTTATGCAGTTCACTTAATCTACGTTAGGAAGCATCCCCTGACTAATAATAACATATTTGCTTTAGAACCCACTGGTTTCTGTAAACCATTGAGAATTCCCAGACCTCACTGGTTGCCTTGAAATTGTGTACATTATTGAAGATGTTTTGACTAACTCATTGCAATAAAATTGCAATTCTGAAACTTGTAATAAAACTCTATTTACTGAGCAATAGAAGAAAAAGGGGACAAAAGTATTAAACCAGCAGACCAACTTCGTCATTCGAGAATTTATACACCCATTTTCTGTTCTTCCCAGTGTACCCAGATTTGAAAGAAGTGAGGATAATTTGGTTCAGATAGAAAACACACCCAAGCAACATTGTTTGACAAACTACATTTTACCAAGTATTTTTTTCTTATAACCAAACCATAACAGATTCATCTCCTAGATAAAGAAGTTTATTTTTGTGCTTTGGGTTTTTATGTTGCTGTTTCCTCTCCTTTAGAGCAAGCTATTTCAAATTTTTACCTGTATAAGCAAACCAGTTATTTGGTAAGCAGCTTCATTTATTTTCTCAGACTTTTACTGTTTAAAACTTTTAAATTAAAAAAATTTAAATAGTCTGTTAAAATAGTCCAAGTCTTCTTGGCTTAGGGGCAGAAGTGGTTCAGTGGTAGGATTCTTGCCTTCCATGTGGGAGACCTGGGTTTGATTCCAGCCAAGGCACCTCATGCACACCCACCACCCCTCTGTCAGTGGAAGCTTACATGTTGCTGTGATCTGGAACAGGTTTCAGCGGAGCTTCCAGACTAAGATGGAATAGGAAGACCTGGCAATCAACTTCTGAAAATCAGCCAGTGAAAATCTCATGATCACAATTGTCCAATCCACAACCAATCAGGATGATGGCACAGCAGTGGGCAGCATTTTGTTCTGTTGTGCATGAGGTCACCATGAGTCAAGGGCCCACTCAGCGGTAGCTAACAACAACATGTCTTGGTTTAAACCAAAGGAAATTTGTGGTTCCTGAGATCAGGAATTTAACTGCTTTCTAAAGCTAAAGTATAAACTGGTTTTAAATTAGCCATTTTCAGACCCAATCTTTGGTTCTAAATGGTACTTAAATTCTTTATTGACATTCCCACTATTTTGTAGTAATAGCATATCAATAATAACAACTTGCAGCTATATCAAAAGAAAAAAAAAAGATCGTAATGTGGGAGCCTCTACTAGATATTCTGACAAGTCTTGCTTTAAAAATACATACATATATGTATATGTGTGTGTGTGTGTGTATTATATCTTATTTCATTCTCCTACCAGAGAAAGAATAGAGGACATGGAAAAACTTTTCCTCCTATCTAGTGGCTGGAAAATATGAAAATGTCCTCTATATATATCTTGGAATTCAAGGATTAGGGATTGTCTGACAGAGTATAATACACCAAACTGTTGATTCAGTTAAGCAAAAATAAATTCTAAAATCTTTAACAAAGCTGAGCCCAATGGTGAAATATATATTATAAGCATATAATATAGATGTATATGGTGGTTCACTAATCTTCCCATTAATCAATAATATATACTTCCCTCCAATCAGAAGGGCCATGGTCCCTCCTAATTTACTAATCTGAACATATGATAGAAAAGGCAAGGCTGCATGTCTCTGCTAACTGAAATTGGGACTTAAGTTATATTTGCCTCTAAAGCAATCAGTGCCCGAGATCTCTCCTGACCCTTAATTGCTCCTTGGCCCCACACCTTGACAACCCTTCCCTCACGAGTTGGATATGCTAAATTCACTAGAGAGAGCCAAGAAGCTGTCCCTGAAGTTGGCTGCCTCCAGTGGCCCTCAGCTCCTGAAACTTGGAATACAAGACTCTGATACTGGCATCAGGGCCCTAGTGTAGGGCCAAACCAGCCCACGGGAAAGCAGGTTTGGATCCGTTATACAGCTAGAGGGATTAATGCGTGGTCTGCCTGTCTTGTGTGTGCCTTGTGCAGATGTCAAATTTTCAGCTGAATCGTGTCTCTCTCTGGTGATTCTCACAGATTGAAAGAATGGATTTTGTGTACAGTCAGCAGAGTTCAGAGAGCTCCAGGAAGAAGAGGAAGGTCAGCGAGCCAGTGAAAGTCTTCATTCCTAATAGAAAATAAAAGATGCCTTCGCTTCACTACATTTATTTAAAAGTAATTTTATTTTGCAACAAGCATGCGTGAAGTATTTTAGCAGGAAAGTAAGTTCCTGTCACCAAAACCTTTTTATGGATTTGTTGCTTAACTTTTTTAGTCAGTTTACTAAGTGCTAAATTACTCCGTAGGACACAGGCTCTCTTTGCCGCAAAGAAACAAGGTCACTGGAGCTGCCTTGGGATAGCATTACTTCGAGGCTGAGTTAGAAATGAGACACCCTTTATGTTTCTAAAAGAACCGCAGCAGCTCTTTTGAAAAGAAATAAGCTGTTCTCAAAGGAAAGAAGGGTTTTCTTTGCATAATTAAACTCCCTAGGCATTTAGACTACTGTGAAATGTTTTAACTTGTAACCTGTGCACTAGAATCCTTTTATAGCCTTGTTAGAACTCCCACAGAATTGCATAGGATGTGTGTGGTGGTGCTTATCCAGGTCTGATTTATGTGTTAACTTCAGACAGAGGTTGATCAGCTAAGTGTTGGACCAAAAGGTACTCTCCATGTAAATTTCCTCAACTCTGGCCCAAGGCCTGTCTGTCAGCTAATTTAGGGCAGGGGAATATGCTGCAGTTCAGGAGCCTGGCTCGCTTCTTAAGGCTGATATTAGATGCTTCCTGAGAAACCTTTCCAGTTATCAGTCTGCAGATGATGCTGTTAGACCCGTCCTTACTCTAAAAGAAGTTTGATAGGCTTAATGATTAGCATTAGATGAATAATAAATGACATAAAGTGTTATTTTTATTGTTTATATAACGTGGAATTTAATAATTTAAATGGATAGGACTAAGATAAATGATGTTAAGTATGTGTGCTTTATGACTAAATAAAACCAAAATGCAATGTTTTTTTCTGCTCCACTTTTTTTTTCCAAACAAGTTTATTTACTTAGATGTGTGTTTCTCAAAGTGTAGCAAGGACATTAGCACCGGAGTGCTTGTTAAAATACAGATTACTAGGCCTGCCTCATTTCTACTAAACCAAAATCTCAGGGGGTGCAGCCCTGTGGAAAACTGCCCTGTTCTTCTGCACATAAAAGATTGAGAACCTGTGACCTCTGACCTAGATGAAGAGGAGAATCTCTGGGGCCAAATAACAAATGTGGACGTTAGCCAGCAGAAGGCTGGGTTTGATAGCAACAGAGAAGAAGATCCAAGGGAACTGGCCTTTCCAGCACCTCCCCTTCCCAGACACTCATCCATTTCTGATTGCCCAGGGGTGGCCTACAAAGTGGGGTCTTGAGTTGGGCTGTAGCACCAGGACTTCCGGGGAGGAGCAGTTCCCCTTTCCCAGCATATTAACTGTACTCGCATACACTTGTTCTGCCACTAAAAGGAGGGGAAAGGCATTGGGTTTATTATATCCATGAGAGAATTGTAGCCTGAGTCATCACAATTTCTTTTAAGAGAATCACTTAAAGAGATTAGCCGTCTAGTAGAGGGATTAGGCTTGTTCTGTGTCTCTCCAGAGGGCAGATCCAAAACGAAACTGGGGAAAGCTACAGGAGGTCAATTTGACTCTGTATAAGGAGGAGCTTTTTAACTCCACAAGTTGTCAGAATTTTGAAATGGGCTACCTTGTGAGAAAGTGAGCTTACTATCACTGCAGTGGTTTGAACACAAAGGAGCTTTTTTACAAAGACTAGGAGCCTTTGTCTCTCAAAGCGAATTTGTTATCTGGAGTAATTAGTTAACCTGAATTTCAAAAAGAACCGTTTTGTTTAAAGGGGGAATTTAGCTTTCAATCTACATTTATAATTTTCCTAAACTTAGCCTGAGGTTGATAGAGTCTTTAAGTCAATCTAAAATCTGAATCTGTCTAGAAAATTTCTGTTATGATTTTATTCTTTATTAATACCTCCTTCCTCAACAATAGCTGGAATGCATATCTCTGATGCAGTGATGGAAGAAGCAGCAGAGAGAAGTGGCTGGGACCTTGGCTGGACATACAGGGGAGGAGATCTCTTATCCAGAGGATCTGATAACTATGGAAATACGAACTAGCTGATTTTACCCAGCATAGCTCATATATGCAATCAGCTAGCAAGATTGGAGGATATTCAGTTCTATTTATTGACTGATTTATTAGGGAGAAAGAAATCTTTTGTCTGTTCATTTCTGCACTTAATGGAATGAATAAACACAAGTGCATGAGGGAGCTGGAACTTCAGTAAGAAGAATGAAAACCTAGACCCCAAGCTGAGAAGACTGAGTTGTACTAGACTAGTCATTCCCTCCCCCTGACTGCATTTGATTCATCAGTGTGATTACAAAGAGCAGATGGCAATAGCTTGGAAAGTGGGACATTGTTAAATTAAAAATTATGCAAGAGAAATTTGAATTCGCTGTTTGGGGTTTTTCTGCCTTTACAGAAAGTTGGTCTAGCTGGAAAGAGATGTGTTAGGTTTGTGATTGCCGCCCGCCTTTGAAGCCAGGCACGGAAACTGCACCTTCATTTCCCCTCTCTCAGGTCCCTCTGGTGTTTGGGTTCTTTCATTCTCCAGCTCACCTCTGCCAGGAAGAGGCTGGAAATAGTCATCATGTCAAAGTTGCCTTCACATGAATTCAAAGTTGTGTACGTGTTTTTAAATTCCACGAACTAGTAGAGCCAATTTTCAATTTATGGTTTTAAATCCAACGGTATTGGCTATTTAGAGGTTTCCATAGATTTGTATAGTAAAAATAATTCTCAGTTCTAATCATCATCATTTGGAAGGAGGACCCAAATGATAAAATGAAACTTCACTGATCTCTTGAAGAGTTAAGGCAAGGTCCTCCAAGTTGGAAGATTCTAGGTCCTATACGAGTGAGAAATGGCTTTGTTTGTCCCAAATATATCCTCCTTAGAAACTACTAGTTTGTTTTTTTTAAAAGGGTAATATTTTAAGTGTGATTTGTGTAATGAGGCCCTGGCTAAAACTTAATATACAGTTTTCAGTTTCTGTAGAGACTAGGACACTATTGAGGACATTATTGTTTTGGTTTTAAGAAAAAAGTTTTAATTAATGGGTCTTTTGGTTATCCAATGGTAAAGCTAAGATCCTATGCAGAAATCAAGGGACTTGAGGTGCTAGGAGCTAATCTGCTCACACAGTGTAAAAAGCCTCCTTCTCCCTGGGAGCATTGTTACTGTTGTTAGTTGCCATGGAGTCGGCTCCAACTCATGGTGACCCAGTGTACAACAGAACAAAATCTTGCCTGGTCGTGCGCCGTCTTCACAATCATTAATATGCTTGAGTCCATTGTTGTGGCCACCGTGTATTCTGAGTGCCTTCCACCTTAGGGGGCTCATCTTCCAGTACTACATCGGACAGTATTCTGTTGTGATCCATAGGGTTTTCACTGGCGAATTTTCAGAAGTAGAATGCTAGGCCTTCCTTCCTGGTCTGTCTTAGTCTGGAAGCTCTGCTGAAACCTGTCCACCATGGGTAATGCTGCTGGTATTGGAAATACTGGTGACATAGCTTCCAGAATCAGCAACACACAAGCCATCATAGTACTTCTGGGTGCAGTACATCTCTAAAATAGGGTTTTACTTTCTGGGAGTGTCAAAGTTGTTGAGATTGACTCTTGTAGGAGAGGTGGGCCACAAGTACTCCTGGCTGAGTGTGTGTGTGTGGTGGTGGTGGTGGTTGGGGTGGCTAGGGAGGTCTCTATAGGGGACCCTTGAAAATGACTTGGCCAGTAGTCCTGGGAATAGGCTGATCTACTCAGCTTCAGGCTCTTTGCCTGTGCTATTCAGGGCTTCAAACCAGTTCCGTCCAATTCAAACCCCTGCTGAGAATTTTCATTTCTAACAAGTTCCCTGATGAGAATTTGCATTCCCTCCACAGATATACGGAATCAGAAATCTACATTTTAACAAGATGGCCAGGTGATTCTTATGTATAACTTCCTGGGAACTTGTTAGAAATGCAAATTCCCAGCAGGGGTTCAAACAAACGTTGGAAGCCCTGGATAATTCCATTATTTTATCCCTGAGCCTTCAATAAACATTTAGTCTGGCCTTAACTTCACCGTGAGGTCCAGCGGTACAAGGGTTTCCCTGTGACGAGTGGAGAGGTAGGCTGGTTAAGATAACCAGAAACATCTAGGACGTGCTGGTGGAGCATGTAAGCATTCTGTGGGGACTCAAATACTTAAGAGACAGAAGCCAGGTATAAGAGTGGACTTTTTGGAGCTGTGATTTGGGAATTAAAGGAAAGCATAACTCCTGAAGGCTGGAGAAGTCTGAGGCATCTGAGTTCAATTTGGATAATCACTAATCATCTCTAGGGTGAGTAGACAAAGATAGTTTTCAGTTTTCCATCTTCCTTTTAACAAAGTAGTTAAGAAAAATCTACTGTGTTCAAAACCTGACAGCCATTTTCTAGACAAGTTATTTCACCTCTCTTACCCTCAGTTTACTCAATCTGTAAAATGTGGATAATAATACTATCTACCTTATAGCCTGTTGTGAGGATTAAAGGATTTAAGCAGACTGCCCAGCACGCGTAGTCACTGTTGTTGTTAGGTGCCTTCGAGTCGGTTCTGACTCATGGTGACCCTGCGTACAACAGAATGAAACACTGTCCACGGTCCTGCGCCATCCTCACAGTCATTGCTGTGTTTGAGCCCATGGTTGCAGCCACTTTGTCAATCCATCTTGTCGAGGGTCTTCCTCTTTTTTGATGACCCTCTACCTTACTAAGCATGATGTCCTTCTCAGGGACTGGTCCCTCCTGATAACGTGTCCAAAGTACATGAGATGAAGTCTCACCATCCTTGCTTCCAAGGAGCATTCTGGCTGTACTTCTTCCAAGACAGACTTGTTCATTCTTCTGGCAGTCCATGGTATATTCAATATTCTTCACCAACACCATAATTCAAAGGTGTCAGTTCTTCTTTGGTCTTCCTTATTCATTGTCCAGCTTTCACATGCACATGAGGTGATTAAAAATATTATGGCTTGGATTAGGCAAACCTTAGTCCTCAAAGTGACATCTTTGCTTTTCAACACTTTAAAGTTACTAGTGCTCAACAAATGTTAATCACTATCACTGCTCTCTACTCCTGGCAGTCCTCTTTTCCTTAGCAACAGGCATTGAGTATTCCTGTGCTGCTTTCTGCCTGCCCAGAGACACTTCATCAGCACCCCTCCAAACCTCAGGCTCGCTCTTGAACCATGCACCTTCCCTACTCCTTTCCCCAAATCAAAACTCCCATCCTCTCAAGACAGTTCGTCAGAAGCAAAGCATCAGTCTAAGCTTAATGTGCTGTCCTCCATATTTGCATTTGAAAACAGAAGCTTGTTAATAGGAAGGAATGAATCTCACCTAGGGTCTTCAATATGGGAAGAGATGGAATAAACAGTGAAGAGGAAAGGCTAAGGAGAATTTTGTAGCTATCTTCAAACTCATGAGGGTTGTCACCAAGAGGAGAGGACCACAGACCCAGTCTGTGTAGTTCCAAGGAGCAGAACACAGACCCAGAGGGAGGAAGCTGCAGGAAGGCAGATTTGGGCTCGATAGACTGAAGAATTTACCCCCATGCTCTAGCAAAGTGCTTGGCACATAGAAGGCATTGACCACAGTTTGCTGTTTTGATTGGCAATCAGGGCTGTGATCAGGTGACTGCTTCTGGCTGCAGTGAGTTTCCATCACCAGAAGTGTTCAGGCTGAATTATCCAGAATGGTGTCCCTTTGGAAAAGAGTTGAACCAAATGAATACTGTTATGAATTGAATTGTATCCCTCAAAATTTTGTGTCAACTTAGCTAGGCCATGATTCCCAATATTGTGTGATTGTCCACCATTTTGTCATCTGATGTGATTTTCCTATGTGTTGTAAATCCTACCTCTATGATGTTAATGAGACAGGATTAGAGGCAGGACTCAATCTACAAGATTAGGTTGTATCTTGAGTCAGTCTGTTTTGAGATATAAAAGAGAGAAGTGAGCAGAGAGACAGGGGGACCAGACCTCTTGCCACCAAGAATGAAGCACCAGGAGGGGAGAGCATCCTTTGGGTCCCTGTACTGAGAAGCTCCTAGAGCAGGGGAAGATTGATGACAAAGACCTTCCCCCAGATCTGACAGAGAGAGAAAGCCTTCCCTTGGAGCTGGTACCCTGAATTCAGACTTCTAGCCTCCTAGACTGTGAGAGAATAAAATTCTGTTTGTTGAAGCCATCTACTTGTGGTATTTGTTACAGCAACACTAAATAACTAAGAGAAATACTGAGTTCTCTTTCAGCGGTAAAATTCTATGGCATTTTTATTAATGGTAGAATTTCAACAGAGATATTTTGGACCAAAGGAACATTTCATAAATCCCTTTCCTAAAAGGCAGCAGAGTGAGGTGGTTAGAACTGAGAGTTCTGAGTGGTCATTACCTTATTCAAACCCGGTCGTTCCACTTACTAGCTGTGTAACTTTGGGCAGGTTATTTGCTCTCTCTGTATCTGTTCCCTCATCTGTAGAATGGGGCCAATAACTGTGCCTTCCTCACAGAGTTATTGTGAGAGTTAACAAGAGTTAATACATGTAAAGCGTTTAGAAGAGTGCCTGGCACATAGAAAGTTAAGTGCTCAATAAACATTAGTTATGAGGTGTTATCTGATACCCTTGCCACTTCCACAGGTTTTTAAGTCTTTTCAGTATGTAGAAAGCGATCCTTTTTAGCATAATTGACCCCGATGTTGTTTTTTTCCTAAATCATATGCCAGCCAGGGCCTCTGTAATTAACCAGTGCGTTTTCTGTCTCCTACAAGCCAGCTGTAAGTGTCCGTGGGTAGCGCAAATGGTTTGCATTTGACTACTAACCTAAAGGTTAGTGGTTTGAACCCACTCAGCAGTGCCATAGAAGAAAGGCCTGGCGATCTGCTTCCATAAAGATTACAACCAAGAAAACCCAGTTCTACTCTGTAACACATGGGGGTACCATCAGTCAGAATTAACCTGATGGCAAAGTTGTGGTGGGTGACAAGCCAGGTGAAAGCTAAACCAGCAGACTGAGCCTGTGGCACCCAGCTTATGAAGGATCCTCACTGATACTGATGAAACAGTAACGGCTGTGGGCACCCTAACCCTGCTATGTGCCTGGTAAGTGGTAAATGCTCAGTAAATATTTGTTGAATGAATAAACGAACTTGGCAGAGTCATTATCATTTCCTACATTCTATTTATCCTTGGTTAGGTAATGCAGTCACATGATTTAAAATACAAAGGAACAAAAGGATATATAGTGAAAATATTCCTCCCACCCGGTCCCCCAGCCACCAGGCCCCCTTTTCCATAGGTAACTCACATAACCACTTCCTTGTATGTCTTTCTAGAGCTATTTTAAGAATAAATGAGCAAACACACTTGCATATGCATGTTCATTTCCTCCCCTACATTTAAGCAAAGGGCAGCATACCTTGCTGCGGGCAGGATTACTGAAGTGGCCCCAGCATGGAGACATGAAGGAGGAATTGTAGAAGGAAGAGCCCAAGACAGAACAATCACCCAGGAGACTACATTAATCCAGATGCAAAGTGCTTAGGGCCTGGGCTCGAATATTAAAGAGGGTAATCAGAGAAAGAATTGTTTGAGTGAGTTTTAGCTTAAAAAGAAAGTTAATGAGATACAAATTGCAGATGATAAAACACACCCATTTTAAGTGTGATGAGTTTTGACAAAGGTAGACACTGAGTAACCACCACCACAATCAAGATAGCATTTTCATCATCCCGGAAGCTCCTTCCTGTCCCTTTGCAGCCAGTTCCCCTCCCCTGGACCCAGGCAGTCACTCCTCTGCTTTGTCAGTTTTTCAGTATTTGTGTTACAGGCCTACATGCCCCTGGTGGGGCCTCCACTCAGGAGAGCTGATTCTAGTATCAGTCAACATCAATTAAGCTCTCCCTCTGGGCCAGGCAACTAAGTACCCGCATGAGCTCCTTCATCTCATCCTCTCAGCAGCCAGTGGAAGCAGATACTGTTGTTATCTGATTGTAGATGAATATCTGAAATATGTTGTTGTTAGCTGCCATAGAGTTGGCTCTGGACCATGACAACCCCATGTACAACAGGTTTGGGCTGTTGTGATCCATAGGATTTTCATTGGCTGATTTTCTAGAGTAAATCACCGGGCCTTTTGTCTTGGTCCATTTTAGTCTGGAAGCTCCACTGAAAACTGTTCAGCATCATAGCAATGCACAGCCTCCACTGACAGATGAGTAGTGGCTGCACCTGAGGTACATTGGCCAGGAGTTGAACCTGGGTCTTCTGCATGGAAGGTTAGGATTCTACCATTCAACTACCAGGTATTAAAAACAAGCCAAACCCGTTGCCATCGAGTCGATTCCGACTCATAGCAACCCTATATAGAGAAGTTAAATCACTTGTCCAAGGTCACACAACTAGTAAATAACAATCTGGTTCCAGGGACCATCTATGAAAATAATCAAAAAAATATTTAAACTTCACCAGAAAGATCTCGCTAGTGTACAACAAAATCTATGGATTGAAGGGAAGAAAATAATCCTTAGTAGGTTAATACAGGACAGATTTGTTCAGCAATCTCAAAGTGTGCTTTGAATGACCTTTCTCAATAGGTTTTAGTTAGTCCGTGGGCAGAGAATGTTCACTTCATTCCTTTGCCTTAAATGTGCACACCAGCCACGCTGCTTTCTTCTAAGAAATTATAACATTTAGAACTACTTCTTGATGTTAAAGAACTGGTGTGGTCAGGGTATTACTGAGAATGACAACTATCTCTGCTTATCTGTGAGGCTCAGAATATGCATGTCATTCTAAAACCACAAGGAATGTGGTTAAGTCCCCTGGTCACATCCCTTAACAAAGATTTATCTGTCTCACTGTTGCCTCTGAAGAACTTTTCTCTTGAACTAAGATGTTAATTCATAGTGATGCCTACTAATGGGCCTTCCCTAAAGGGAAGTCTATTAAAGGAATTAATTACATTGAATGGTTGGAAAGTTCCAAACGTAATGAAATGGCTCCCCAGCTATAATAGTATAAGAAGAAAACCACTGTACTAAATCGTAATGGAGACAAATCCCTATACAGGGAAATGCAAGTTTGTTAAGGTAACTGCAGACCCTCCGAGAAGCAAGATAATGAAAATGTTAATAATGAAAAAAATTTTCACTCACTGATGGGATTTTATTAAATATAGTTCATATTTCCCCCAACATTTCAAGTTCTTTATTACCAGCTCATTTGAGGCCTAAGTTTGCTGTTTAACAAATATTGCCAATTTACCTTAAAATGTAATTGTAATGTTTTTTATTTAAAATAAGAAACTAGTTATCTCCAGTCAACATAGAATAAAAGGGACATGGGATGCAGTAAGTGGCATTCAAATTAGAGAGAAGGTGGTAGAATTATCTTTTCTGGAAGTCTGGATTGGTTGCAACACAGTTCTGCCTAAAGCCTGGGGAACAGATTAGATGACTTCATGGTCTCTTCTTCCTCTGGAAGGTCCAGTTTCACTGCCCAAATCTTCAGAAATGATAATAGCAGAAGATAATGATAATGGCAGAGGATTAACTGCAGTGCTAGGAGTTATACAGGTAACTGGTAGACTGCCAGTGCATTGGTTTCTAGGTAGGTTGAGGAGGGTGATGCAGTATAGAGAATTTAGTAGAGATTTGTCAGTTGCTAAATCTAGATTTTAATTTTGGCCTTGGTTCTGCCTTTATATCTGAACAGATCATTTAGGTCCTCTATTCCTCTGTTTCTTAACCCTTTCATAGTCTAATTATTTTCTGCTGTGAATTTTTTTTTTTTTGGATACTATGTATTTTCATTAATGGAAGCATGCTGAGTCATGAAGTAGGTTTAAATTTTTGGAACCAACTCGACGGCACCTAACAACAACAATATAGATTTTGAGAAATATTATCTGGTACTGCATGGTTACCACAGAACGTTTAAGGTTCTTGAACCCATACTTAGCAGTTGCCCGTCTGTACCACCAGACCTTGGTTGCTGATGTTTTTTTGTGGCTCCTTCCACTAAGTTACATGGGGAATCTCTGGTTTTTCAAATATGACACAAAAAAAACAAAACAAAACCCACCAGGGCTCCCTAACTATCACACAGGAAACCATAAATATGCTTACAAGGCTTATCTAGGGATACAAAAGCCAAAAGAGACAAAATTTTTACCCAATCATGCTTCCTGGTTATACTACCTTACTTCCAAGCCTTATACCCTAGCTATTTTGCTTCAATTAACATTTCTTTCAACTTTCACCGTTATACAAGTCCCCACTGGAGGGAAGCAAATATTTTCAGTGGTAAAGTATAGTACCAAAGAACCTGAGAGCTGGAAAAAGTAGGTGCTACACCTATATACCATGCACCGTGTTAAACTGTAAAATGTGGATGGTAAACCTGTCATCCACCGAGGGTTTTTAACAACCAGGAGGTAGAAGCAGTGTATTCTGATGTTGTCGTTGTTAGCTGGCTTCAGGTTGGCCCTGACTCATGGCAACCCCTTGCATGATGAAACGAAACATTACCTGCCCAGTCCTGTGCCATCCCCATGATCAGTTGCAGATCGGACTGCAACTGTTGTAATCCATAGGATTTTCACTGGCTGATTTTCAAAAGTTAATCACCAGGTCTTTCTTCCTAGCCCATCTTAGTCTGGAAGTTCTGCTGAAACCTGTTCCACATTATAGCAACACACAAGCCTCCAATGACAGACGGGCAGTGGCTGTGCATGAGGTGCACTGGCCAGGAATCAAACCCAGGTCTCCTGCATGGAAGGCAAGAACTCTACCGCTGAACCACCACTGCCCCTGTGGGTTGCAAACATCTACTCTAAATCTGGTGCAGTGCTCAAATCCCTCTGCTTGGGCTCTGCGGTAGCTCGGAGGAAGGGTGCGGGGCCTCTCTTGAGGGGGCCAGTCCATCAGTGGTTCTAAAGAGAGCCTGCTAGACACCTAATCGCTAGGAGCCAGGGGAGGCTGGGCCAGTTCTCTGCCCCCACCCCAGGCACCAGGGTTAGCTTGAGCAAAAATAGGGCTTCAAATCAGAAAGAACCGGTTCGAAGTCCTGAGCAAAAGCGAGATCCATCTGAACCTAATCTGTGGTTAACTGAAACATGGGCTTATGTCAGAACCAAATCAGCCTGAAGGATGAGCCTCAGGGGAAAGTTGTTTTTATTAATGAAACTCATTTATGATTACAGTAAACATAAAACAGTTATTTGTGTGCTATAAACTCTTTATGAGATTATGGTGGTAACACAATATGTAAAGTAACTTAGAAAAGTTACAGAGTTACAAGATGGTAAACCACGTTTCAATATTTGCTATTGCTTGGATTTTAAGTGTTTCTTAGAACGGACAAGCGAAACAAAATCTAACATAGTTCTAGCTAAAAGTCATTAGAATAACCGTTCTGATGGAAACTGTCAAACCAATTCTGTAACCAAAAAGATAAACAGCGTAAAACTTCCAGGTATCAGAATTATTGTAATATTCCCTTTATCAAACACCAATAACTGAAATTTATAGGTAAGAATTTACAGTAAGCGGCAGGTACTTGGAAACTTGTCAGTTAAGGTTTCGCATTATAGTAGAACTTCTGCTGTAAGCTTTTTAACCCTCTAAAGCTAGAAAATTAAAAAAAAAAAACTTTCACAATTAGTTTCTAAGGAAATTATATAAAGGTCATGTACGAAGAGAAAAGGTTTAGATTGTCATTTCTAATAGGATGTAAGCCTCTGAAAGAAAAACAACCTATTTTTTGTTGGGGGGGGTAGGGTGGGGTTTATATATAAATAACAATCAAAATCTCTTTTTCTGATATATTTCAAAAGGAGATAAGTTAACTAAATCACTTAAAAGTGACTTCATTTCCTGCTGCTTCCCCAATTCCTTCAAAATTAACAATACAACAAATATTTGCATAGGTTTATTATTCATATTTAATCATGAATAATTCACTTTGTACAGATAGCTGGGTAAACAAGAGATTTGAAATTTCCTTTTTGGAGAATATTTGTCCATTGGCTGAGTGGAAACAGCATCAGTGGTGATTTTATATGATCTTCAGTGGCCTCTTGCCCTCCCTCCCCAAAGCCAGAGGTTCCCCCTTTTTGTGCTTTGTTTTAAATTTACTTCTTTCTGTCAATTCCTGAGCTACACCTCAACAACACTACGTTTTTTATTACAAAATGAAAGATTAGTTCAGTCAGCTCTTTAGTCTGCAAAACAACATTAGTATATATTTCTCATTTTCCACAAAATGAGGATTTTATACTTCAAATTTGCCTTTGTGTGGATACCATCTGAATTTGGGAAAAGATCATTCAGAACTCATTCTGCCAAGTCGTTACATCCTTCATCGTCTCATATCAGTCATTAACAATTTCACAATTATTTGACTATCTACTACAAAGCCGGTTCTCATTTCCCTCTGCTCCTCCCAGGTCTACGTGAGGCAGTGAAGCACGCATCACTAAACACAGGTTTACCCAGGGCATTTCCACCTCTGGGGAAGGGACATAATTTACCAAAGGTCAGGGATCCTTCCTGTTCTGTGAACGCCATGAATCCAATAGTGATAGTATAGCCTGTGGTTTAGGTGAGAATTAGGCTTGCGTTATTCAGCTACGGCCAACTGAGGGGGGTCTTAGTATACCCTTGAGAAATCCCTGCTCTTTATCATGCCTGGCAAATAATTCTAAGAATCTTAGCCACCTACCAAATGTCATGCATCCACCCTGACTATAGTAGAGGAGGACAAACATAGGGATATATGTGTTCTCCCTTCTGCAGTACATATCAGAAAATGTGAAAACCATAGACATATGGCAAATAACAGTCCAGAGAATAGGAAATACAACTTGACTAAATTAAAAAGGATTGTTTTCCTCATTTAACAAACAGATAGTGCTTATTATGTGCTACACATGTTCTAAGCACTATATACACATTCGTTCTTTAATCCCCATAACAACCTTATGAGGGAGGTACAATCTTTATCCCATTTTACAGATGAAGAAACTGAGGCACAGAGAAATTAATTAATTTGCTTACTACCACACAACTAGGAAGTGGTAAGGAGTCCCTGGGTGGCACAAACAATTAAACACTCAACTACTAGCCGAAAGGTTGGAGGTTCGAACCTACCCAGAGGCACCTTGGAAGACAGGCCTGGTGATCTGCTTCTGAAAGGTCACAGCCTTGAAAACTTATAGAGTCATTCTACTCTGCACATGTGGGATCACCATGAGTCGGAATTGACTTGATGGCAACTAACAACAACGAGTGGTAGATCCAGGATTTGAACCAGGCAGTCTGGCTCCAAAGTCTGTGCTTTTAACCACCGTGCTCTGCTGTTAGGATAATACCTGCCTATGGTAGAAAGTTTGGAAAAAGAAGAAAAGCATGAAGAAGAGAAAAGTTACCCATAATCCCACTATCATTTTAGTATATTTTCTCTGTGTGTGTATGTGTGTATGTTGTGTGTATATTAATTTAATGGACATTTTCTATATATATATATATATATATATATATATAAAGCCCTTGTAGTGCAGTGGTTAAGAGCTTGGATGCTAACCAAAAGGTCAGCAGTTCAAATCCACCAGCCGCTCCTTGGAAACCCTATGGGGCAGTTCAACTCTGTCCTGTAGGGTCACTATGGGTCAGAAGCCACTCGATGGCAATGGGTTGGGCTTGGTTTTATATATATAGAGAGAGAGAGAGAGAAGAGAGAGAGAGAGAGAGCCCTGGTGGTGCAGTGGTTAAGCACTCGGCTACTAACTGAAAGGTCAGTGGTTCAAACCCACTAGCTGCTCCATGGGAGAAAGTTGTGGCAATCTGCTTCCGTAAAGATTACAGCCTTGGAAAGCCTATGGGCAGTTCTACTCATAACCAGTCGAAATTGACTCGACAGCAATGGGTTTATAGATATATAAGAAGCCATGGTGGCACAGCGGCTAAGTACTTGGCTGCTATCCAAATGTTTGGGGGTTTGAACCCTTCCAGCAGCTCCAAACTCAACCTGGTGATCTGCTCCTGTAAGGATTACAGCCAAGAAAACCCTATGGGACATTCTACTCTGTCACATGGGGTCACTATGAGTTGAAATCGGCTTGACAACAAATACATATACATATATTTATGTACATTTCCTGATTTTTTTCAGTTAACTGTACCTTGTGAACATTCTGCCATAGGAAGATATCAATTTGATTGAACATTCAAAACCATTTCTTAGTCCACTTTGTAAATACGAGCCTAGCAAGTTTGGAATCCCTTAAGGTGGGTAGGATGGGAGTGGGGGCTGCTTATTCAGCGGATACCTTATTTCCCCAAACTCGAAGAGACGCCTTGAAGATGGACTAAATATGATTTTTTTAAGCAACCTGAAAAAAGTGTTGTAGCCTAAAAACATAGCATGACTTTTCCCTTCAAAGCAGTTCATGGTAAGCCTACTTCATATTGTTCAGTTTTCTTATGGGGGGTGGTGGTGGTGGTGAGTTTTAGTGCAAAGAAAAACGTAAACTGGTCACTAGGAAACCTGGAGTCCTTGATACGCAAAGTAGCCTCTCATCATACCCTGGCTTGGCTGCCTTCTATTCCTTTGATAGGTGTTGCAATAATAATAATCATAATAATACACATTTGAAAAGCATCTACCTGGTAAACAAAACTGGTGTTACACGCCAAGATACGAAAAAGCGGTCTCTGAAGCTGAGACAGCCGAGGCCACTGCTATGGTTGGCTGCAGCTCTGGCCAAGTCACATGCCATCCTGTCGACATCCAGAGACGTAAACAGCAGAGATAGGTGCTCACAGAACCTCAGAAGCTTTTAGGAGACAAGGAAATTGATTTGAAAAGACTATCTCTTTTTGTCCTCCTCATTAATTGAATTTCCAGCTCAAATGAAAGAGGCAGAAACAGAAAATAATATTCGAAAGTGAAAGTCAAGATATGACAGCCCTTGGAGGGAAGTACCATTGAGTCAGTATAAACACGGTGGCCTCCATCTTCATCCTGTCCCTGACCTGGTTTACCTGTTTCCAGGTGAGAAAGTGGAGAGGAGGGCCAAGGGCCAACATTTTCAGAGGCCCTCTCTGGGGATTATTTTCATGTGCACATAAATTTTCACAGTAAGTACTTCTGGGGTTTACATGCAACTGAGTTGCTCTTTGAAGTTTCCTGGGCAATGTTCTAATTTGAGTTGTGCTACCAGAAATTCAGGTGTATCTCAGTTGCTAAGTCATTCTTGACTTTTTTGGAAACCAAAACCCACTGTCTTGAGCCCCTAAAGCCACTCTCAGTTTTTCCCCCTTTAAAATACTTTTCAGCCACAGAAACTGGCCCTACGTCCCCTTGGCCTCATTGCAGGCAGAAACCATTTGAAATTTAAGATGCAATAGCAGGCAGCCAAATGAATAAAATGAGAATTTTCTTGAACCCTAAATCTAAGGTCAAGTTCGTTTCTGTTGAAAGTGTTTTGAAAACTTGTTCTACTTCTTTCTGTCTGAGTCTTTCCTTCTAGTCCCAGGAGAATGACAAAACACCCCATGGGACAGAGATCTAATCAGCTCTTCCCACCAACAACCTGTTAGCCATTACAGTCACTGCTGTGTGGAGATTCAGAAGAGACTCCATCTGGAAAAGGGTTGAAGAATTTGGGAGAAGCGAGTGCAGAGGACCAATTAACAACCTTTCTCCAGAGATTTGAAGATATGAGTAGATAAAACAGCTCACATTGCTATAGAACTCACTTTACATATGATTTACAAAGTGCTTCTAATGCGTATCATTTCCTCGAAGGCACAGTTGTCTCATGAAGTAGACAGTAACCATTATCCACAGCCCAGAGAGGTTGTGTGGGCTGCCCCAGATCACACAGTGAAGCAGGACCTGACATGCATACCTGTGGCCTTGTTGTCCTCACTCTTAATCTCACCACCCCACCCCCCACCCCTTGTCGTGTCTGATGTGGTGTGTTGTACTGCTGGCAAGTCACGTACAAGTCATGTTGTTAGCTGCTGTCAAGTGCTCCAACTCATGAGAAATGCTGCCAGGTCCTGCGCCACCCCTGTAATCAGTTACGGATAGGACTGTTGTGATCCATTGGCTGATTTTTGGAAGTAGATCACCAGGCCTTTCTTTCTAGTCTGTCTCAGTCTGGAAGCTCCGCTGAAACCTGTTCAGCATCATAGTAACACGCAAGACTTGAAGTATGAGTGGTGGCTGCTCATGAGGTGTGTTGGCTGGAAATTGGACCCAGGTCTCCTGCCTAGAAAAAGAGAATTCTACCTTTGTACCACCATTACCTCATCTTACTGATCAGTTAAATGAATCTGGTTAGTGGTCAGTGTTTTGTTTTGGTGTCCCTTTAAACACCAGTTAAGGTCAAGTAGATTCTGACTTATGGTGACCCCACGTGTGTCAGAGTAGAACTGTGCTCCATAGGGTTTTCAATGGTGGATTTTTCAGAAGTAAATCACCAGGACTTTCTTTCTAGGTATATCTGGGTAAACCCAAACCTCCAACCTTTCTGTGAGCAGCCAATTATATTAACCATTTGTACCACCCAGGGACTCCTTGGTGTCCCTCTTCCCCTCTTGAAACCCCTACTGTCTGTTGCCCACACTCTTGAACCACACTTCCCACTTCCCAGAACTCCCTGAAGCAACCCTCCTCGGGCCTGCTCTCCTGGGCAGTTGCTAACTCCTTGAACCTAGACATTTTTTCCCATAATTATACTCGCCTACCCTCGCGGCGCAGTGGTTAAAGCAATCAACTGCTAACTGAAAGTTCAGTGGTTTCAAACCACCAGTGGCTTCACAGGAGAAAGGTGTGGTAGTCTGCTTCCGTAGAGATTTACAGCCTTGCAAACCCTATGGGATCACTATAAATTGGAATCAACTCAACAGCAGTGGGTTTTCTTCTTTTTTGTTTGACCTGTCATCTCATCTCTTTATGTCCTACTAAGGGACCAACTTGAGCTAAGGAACTAAGAGCTAGCAATGGCATAAATGTTCCAATCCCCCAAGCCCCTTGGTACCACTTACAAGCTCTGTGATGAGCAATTCAGATCCCTGAGCTTCACGTGTGAAATGAGGTTAACAGTTCTTCACAGGGCTCCTGTGAGGATCAAGTGAGATAATTTGGAATGTTATAGATATCAGCTGAACTCCTTCTCGCCCCTCAAGCCTTTCTTTCCCTTCTAAAGCAGATTTCAGGGCACCATCCTCTCTCTCAGATGGCTGTAACGGCCTTCTGACCAGTGTCCCTGCCTCCAGCCAAGTCCACTCCTCACATCTCCACCCTGACCAGAGGGATCTTTCCAGAGTATAAGCATGACCAGATTTACCCCCTGCCTAAATCCTTCAGCGGCTCTCCATGGCCTCAGGGTTAAGTCCAGGCTCCTTGGTGTGGCCCACAAAGCCCTGCATGGTCTGGCCTTTGCTTACCTTGCCTGCCTCACCTGCATGTACCATGGTCTCTTCCACCTCTAGGGCTGTGGACACGCTATTCTCTTTTCCTCCAACACTCTTCCTTCCCAGGGCTGTTCTAACTCCTCTTCATTCTTTAGATTCCTCCAGGAAGTCTCCCTGAGTCAGGTTGGATGTCTCCCTCTGTCCTTCCTCCCATCCTGGCAGTGGCATCATTATGGGGGCATGGGGGATGCAGACCATACAAGATGACGCTGTCAGAGGGGGTGACACCAAAATGACTGTCTATAAAATTTTTGTGCAGTGTTTGAGCAGAAATTATTTTTTATAAAAATATCCGTGTAGTTATAAAAGGAGCCCTGGTGGTGCAGTGTTAAAGCACTTGGCTGCTAATTAAAAGGTCGGTGGTTCGAACCCACTAGCCACTCCAAGGGAGAAAGATTTGCCAGTCTGCTCCCGTAAAGATTTACAGACTTGGAAACCCTATGGGGTCTCTATGAGTTGGAATTGACTTGACCACACTGGGTTTGACTTTTTGGTTTTAGTTAGTTATAAGAATAAAAATATTTTTCGTAAGCCCAGCTTACATGTATCAATATACCTACAAGGCTAAAACTCTATGCTAATTTGCTTTTTGAACCTTCTAATACTCTCCAGTCAGAGCTGTTAGTATTAACAAATTACAATGACGCTTCTAGCCACTTGGTTTCCTCTGCACTGCGCTGCAGGCACATGCTGTTGTTTTCATTGCTTCTGGTGTTTTTATACTAGCTGGTTTTGTCAAATTTTCTAGTGTTTTG
The DNA here is from genome assembly GCA_030035585.1 of Dugong dugon. NCBI lineage: Eukaryota > Metazoa > Chordata > Mammalia > Sirenia > Dugongidae > Dugong > Dugong dugon. The sequence continues at coordinate 22,603,926 of CM057476.1, read as the reverse complement.
TTTATTTTATACATTTATTTTTTAAATTTTCTAGCATTTTAGCTACAATATTGTGGTAATTAGTGTTTGTGAACATATTAAAAAAAACAGCTTTTTCACACAATGGCCCAATAATTAAGGATGCTGTGTGCAGGGGATGCTGATCTGCCAGATTGGTTCTAGAAAGAGCTTGGTAGATAGGGACTGACGTGGCAGAATCTGAGCTGGCGTGGAGGGGCTTGGTTAACGGGAGAGTCAAGGGGTCAGGGGTGGGTTAGGAAGGAAGGCCGCCCAGGTGTGCCCAGCACCACTATTTCCACAAGGTGATGAGATGATGGGAAACCCAGCTGGCACTGGGCTCTGGAGTCACCAGTTCTGGCTTTCAGACAAGGTTGATTTTTTGTAGCTCACCTTGGAGAAGGTCAGCCAGCCTCGAGCTGCCCAATGACAGAGCAGAGAGATGGGAAGGGCAGCAGGCCAAGATCCAGGACAAAGGTGAGTGTGACCCATGAGCTCACAGTTGAGTCTCCACATACTAGTCTTGCTATGGGGACAGGTAACTCCTGGCCTGGGCCCCAGCCTCAGGGCTTGCCTGCTGCCTGCCTGCCAGCCTTTGGGCTTGGATAAAGTGCTCAGAAAAGGAGAAAGAAAGGGGCAAAGTGAGTGCAAAGCATCATAATCTAGTTGGCTGAACCTCTAGGACCACTGCCTGCCTGCTCGGGGTTTGAGAAGAAACCAAAACACTCCTCTTAGCAGCTGCCACCGCTCCCAGACTGGAGGGCATCTCTACACTTGCCTGGCCCTCAGCTCAAAGGAAGAGATTGTGTTCCCTGCCTCGGAGCCCAGACCTGGGTGGGGGTATGGGGGAGCTGGGACAGGAAGGGACCACAGCTTCCTGATTGGAGTCATTGGTGAGGTGAGCTCATGCCACCTTCTCCAGAGCAGAAGGCAGCTGCTCCCCAGCACAGCTCCATCTCCTCCACACAGCTCCAGCTTCATGAGGTCTCCTATGCCCGGCCCTTGAGTCCTCACTGGTGTTTGGGACACCTAAGGAGCTCCCACTGTGCAGGAGCATCTTTGGGGGAAGGATGCTGGGTCAGGACAGTTCCAGTGCCCCTCAACTGCTCTCTTGCCGGGTGGTCAGGGCCACGGGAGACAATATAATTGCTCACTGCATAAAGCCACTACTGGGGATCAAGTGGGGGCAGAAGTCCAGTCACACTCCACTCGCCAGCCTGACACCTTGGGGCTTGGTTGCCATTTTCCACAGGAAGGGGCACCACCTTCTAATTGGTGCAGTATCAAGGCCCTGCCTGAGGAAGTTTTGACCTTGTTCGGCTACCTCCCAGCCCACCCCTCAGTGGAGCAGACTGACAGGGAGCCCCTCAGTTTCTGCCAGCAACCTCACTTGGGTTTAGTGATGACCCCCTGCCACACTGTGAGAGCCACCCCACCCCCCACCTCTAGATCCCACTCCCAAGATCCCTTGATCCAAAGCACACTTCAAGATCCTGTGCCTAGAAGGCCTGGGCCAGCTCGGCGATGACCTGCTTGTACAACCCCAGGAGCTGACAGCCCAGCTTCTTCTTCTGGAAGATGTTCTTGCCCGAGCTGTAGGGGCTGTAAGACATGTCCACGTGGCCCACGTGGTACTTGTTGCACAGGCGGCAGAGCACATTGCCAAGGGGCCCCAGCAGGGTGTCCGCCATGGAGCTCAGCTTGCTGTGGAGGCTCTGGTCTTTGGGGTTGAGGGTCTTCTGGTCCTCCATGATGTTGCCCAGGGAGGTGTTAAAGTAGACAATGATGCTGTGTGGCTCCACCAGCTTGTCCTTCTCTGTGCCGTTGGCGTGGAAGGGTGGGAAGTCTGTCAAGTTGCAGCCGCTGCACAGCTTGTCCACGTTGCTGGGGAATGCTCATCCTGGGCCGTGTACTGAAGAACAGAGGGCAGAGAGGAGGTGAGCAAGGAGGCAGGGATCGATGTTCCAGCCCTGCCACCAACCCTCGGGGCAAACCGTTAGGCCTCAGTTTCCCCACTGATGGGATGGGGACCTAACTCCTTGCCCTGTAGGCATCTTAGGATCTTCATGACAGGCAAATGGAAATTTGGGTGTGACTGTACTTGGTAAAGAATCAAGGCCTCTTACCATGCAAGGATTGTTATTATTACTTATTATAAGTATTAGGAGCCCCTGGGTTGTCAAATGGTTAATGCATTCAGCTGCTAATTGAAAGGTTGGAGGTTCACGTCCACCCAGAGGTGACTTGAAAGAAAGCTTTGGTGATCAACTTGCAAAAAATCAGTCATTGAAAAATGTATATGGAGTATACAGTTCTACTCTGACACACATGGGGTCACAATGGGTCAGAATTGACTGGCAGCAAATGGTTATGTTTTATTTTTAGTTATTGTGATCATATGGAGAAAGGAAGAAAACCAGGGTGCCTCACCTTCAGAGGTGTGCCACACACACGTGCCTTTTCACTCACCTAGGCATCTCTCTGCACCCAGGCACCCACTGCCCACCATCTCACTCAATGGCACTTCTCTGAACACCTCTCCACCTTTTTTTTCTTTTGTGTATCTCCATCTGCTTCTCACTCCATGTGGTGGAGGAATCCCAGAACCTAAAGTACCAGGCCCTGTACATTCTCACCCCAGCTCTGCCCCTACCTAACCCTGGGAAAGCTGATTCTAGTCTACGCTGGGGGCTGTGTAGGGGGAAAGCTGGGTGTGGTTTAACTACCCATCCTTCTTTACTTCCAGCTTCAAAGGGTCCCCTCCCTGGTCCGCACCCCTAGCCCAGGTCAGTGCAGCCTCTACTGTTATCTGCAGGAATTCTGCCCACTCCTGCCACCCCAGGCCCACCACCTCCTTCCTCAGTACTTGGGAGTGGGAAGGGGTATTTTACATAGAAAACTAGGAGGGCATTGGCACTACTGTCGTGCTGCTCCAGTTGGTTCTTGATCTGGGTCATGAGGTTCCTGGAACATGAGTGATATGTGGTGCAGGTGGCCTTGTCAGGAGTGCTAGAAAGGGGGCTCCCTGCCCCATGTTCCCAGGGCAGAACAAGCAGCAGTGACAGGATTCCTGGAAGCTGGCCAAAAGTCACCATGATCAGGATGGTGGGGACGGCAGCTCGAGGCTCAGGTCACACTGGATGCACTGCGTCTCCACCGACAGCTCTATTGCCACTGTCTCTCTGTCTCCCTCTACTCTATCTCGCTACCCCTGCTTCTCTCCACCTGCGTGTATCTCCCTGCAGGACACAAGCTGTTCCCGCCACCTGGATCCTGGATCTAGGGTGACACTCAAGCATACAATCCTTTTCCTCATGAAGGCAAAGCCCTCCAGCTTTCTGGCCCTCTGACTTGAGGGTACCACTCCCCATTCTATTGGAATAGGAGCTGCCTATCTCTCCATCTCCTGAAATGGCTCAGATTCCTAAGCATGTGCAACTGCCCAGAGTGACCCAGATCTCTCAATCTGGGCCCGCATTGGGACCATGGAGGGTCCTTAACTGACCCTCTTCTCCCTTTCAAACCTGCCACCTGACTCTGGCTTCCCAGGCCAGTTGCCCCCCAGATTTCCCATCTCCTTCATCTCTGTCCTTCCCCAAATGTGGCCAACCTCCCTACCTCTGTTATTGTTGTTGTTGTCAGTTACCATCAAGTCGGTTCTGACCCATGGTGACCCATTTATGTCAGAGTAGAACTGTGCTCATAGGGTTTGCAATGACTGATTTTTCAGAAGTAAATCACCAGGCCTTTCTTCCAAAGAGCCTCTCGGTTGGCTGCAACCTACACCCTTTTGATTAGCAGCTGAGCACGTTAACCATTGGCACAACCCAGGGACTCCCCTTCTGCATAGTCTTTCAGTTTAGGGCAGAGGTGACCAGGAAGGTTCTGATTCTTCTACCACAAACCCTGAGCTCCCTGGGCACAAAGCCTGGCACACGGGGGTCTTCCCAGGCTTGACCACGTGAGTGGACAGATGACGGAGAGAACATGAAAATGAGTGAACTTGAGCAGCATCTCTCACCAGCTGAGTGATGTCAGGATGGTCCCTTAGCCTCCCAGGGCCTCAGTTTTCTCATCTGTAAATGGAGACAGTCACCTGACCTCACCTTCACAGAGTGCTTGGGAGGAACTAGGGATGGGTGAGAAAATGCCTTGTAAACTGTTAAGTGCAGGGCCCACGCAGGCCGTGGGCTTGGGTATCTGGTGGGGTAGCTGATGGCGTTGGGAGCCCCCTGTCCTATTGAGCCCCCCAAAAGCCCAGATAGTAGAAGGCCCAGCTGGGGACCTGGGCTGCCCTGCCATCTCCACCACATGGATAGGAGGCCTCTCTGTCAGGTCTCGTCCTGGCCCGGGATCAGGACACCAGAGGCAGAGGAGGAATCAGCTGGGAGGGTGGTCCTTCCTGCTCCCCTTTCCCCATCAGCCTGGCCTGTGGCTGAGGCTCACAGTTGTCAGAATCCTACAGGCACAGGGAGAGAATGGTTCCTTCTCCTGCAAGAGTGTGCAGGTGCCTGAGATTCGCTTGGCTTTGTCCATCTCCCCCACAGTGGGCAGACTGGGTACCGATCCTGGGAGCATTCCTGTCTTCCTGCTCACGGGATCCTTCCAGCAACCTTGTAAAGGAGATAGACCAGCATTCATCATTGTTACTCTCAAAATTCTGCAGATAACAGAGCTGAGCTCACCCAAGAGGGACAGCTACTCATGGTCACAGGACGGGATACAGCAGAGCTAGGGCAAGGACCTAGGCACCCGGGCAGTGCCCCTTCCTCCTGCTGAGTGAGTGTTCTTGCCTCCTGTTTGGAGGGTGACCCAGTCACCGATTCCCAATCCTTTGTTCTCTCTGGTCCAAGGGAGGGCAGACAACAGAATTCCTGCCCTCTCCTCGGGACCAGAGAATTTCCCAGGCAGGGTGAGGGCAAGAACCCGGGGCCAGAGTGCTGGGCGGCTCTTCTGCCCCACAGGGCAGCAGTTGGGGTCTATCATATCCTCCTTTTCTGGCCTTGGTATTTGTTTTGTTTTCTCTAGTCTCCTAGTAAAAGTTTTTCTTCTTTTCTTTTTTTTTTTTTTTACAAGGCTTCAACCTTGTATTACATGAGTGGAGGGGACGCTGAGGACGGCTGGGTGTGGCTGGCCTTGGTGTGGGATTCAGCGAGCCCCACGGGGAGGGGCTGAGACACTGTTTTTTGTTGCTGAGCTTGGGGCAAGGAGTCAGAAACAGAGGGGGGTCGGGCTCCTGTCTCTGCAGAGCCTCTCCCCTCCCAAGCAGCTGCCTGTGCTGCTGTGGTGATTTGCATTTGGGGAAAGTCACCAACTGGTGAGCAGGGAGAGACAGGGGACTGCAGGACAGCTTTTCTCAGACTTCAGTGTGCACGCGGATCTCTGGGACCGTATTCTCATTCATCTGATCTGGACCTGGGGCCGAGTCACTGGGTGGTATAAATGGTTAAAGTGCTTGGCTGCTAACTGAAAGGTTGGAGGTTGGCGTCCACCTGGAGGTATCTCAGAAGAAGAGCCTGCTGATTTCCTGAAAAATCAGCCATTGAAAGCCCTGTGGATCACAGTCTACTCTGACACACATGGGACTGCTATGAGTTGGAATCAACTCGATGGCAACTGGTTTTATACAGAAGGGGAATTCATTCATTACACTAAATAACCACATTTTCAGAAATAAATATTAATGTCATAATGGAAATGAGATGTACTTGTTTCCTTATTTATAGCCCTATTTGTTCTAAACAGCATGTAAGCTTTTACAACAGAATGCACACTATAAAAGATACTGATGAAGTAGGTAAAGAGAATCAGGATCAGAGAAGATATAAGCAGACTGATAAAACCAAGACCACAGAAATAAAGAAAATAAATCCTTCGGCTCACAAGAGGCCACGTAATTACTGTGGCCAAGCTTCAAATTTGGCTCTGAGACTCTGGCAGCCAAAGAGAAAAGGGAAATATGATCTGTTATGTAATTCTTATGATCAGAAAGGAGTAGGCTTTCCCGCACTTCAGGGGAAGCAAAGGCCACCCTGAGCCTGGGTTCTAAAGGGAATTTCTTTTGAGACCCCTGGATGGGGAGTGTGAGGGGTGAGAATTGGTTGATGTCCCACCCAAGGTGGTATCCTCCATTAGGGATTCCTGGCTGACCCTGCGGTAGTCTTTGCAAAAGCTAGTGCCCAATGTCAAATGCAGTCCAATGAAGGAAATTCTACAAGGGGCCAGGGTGACCCAGCGCAAACTGAGGCTTTAGTCCTAGGGTGGGCCAGGGGCTGAATATACCTCAGAAGCTTCTTGTTGTTGTTGTTTTTTAAATTGTGGGAAAAGTGTATATAACAAAACGTTTGCCATTTCTACATTTTTTACACGGACAATTCAGTAACATTATCATGTTGTGCAACCATCACCACTATCCATTTGCAAAATTTTCCATCACCCTTCACAGTAACTCAGCGCCCCCTAAGCAATGATGCCCCCTTTCCTTCTCACTCCCACTCCTAGTAACCACTAATAAGCTTTGATCGCCATACATTTTCCAGTTCTAGATATTTCATAGAAGTGCAATCATATAATATTTGTCCTCATGTGACTGACTTATTTCAATCAGCATAATGTTTTCAAGGTTCATACATGTTGTAGAATTCATCAGAACTTCGTTTCCCTTTATGGCTGAATAATGTTCCATTGTGTGTATGTATATACCACCTGTTGTTTATCCATTCATCTGTTGATGGATATTTAGGTTGTTCCTACTTTTGGCTACTGTGAATAGTGTTGCAATGAACATTGGTACCCGAGTTGTCCCCAGGGCTTTACAACTTCTTACTGACATATAATATACTTACAAAATGTACATCAGATGACTTCCTCCCTCCTGGAAGATCCTGTGACGGCTGGAGCAATGCCAGGGAACCCATGAGGGATGCTGTGGGGGGTGGGGGGGTTTGGGGAGTCAGTGGGCTTTGAGCCTCTGCGCCCACCTTGTTCCAGGGCCACTGGTCTGGATCCCAAATAGAAAGTATTTATGGGCCACTGGCTTCTGCATCATAAGAGTCCTGGTTGCGCAGTGGTTAAGCACTGGGCTGCTAACTGAAAGGTCGGTAGTTCGAACCTCCAGCAGCTCTGTGGGAGAGAGATGTGGCAGTCTGCTACCATAAAGATTACAGCCTTGGAAACCCTATAGGGCAGTTCTACTCTGTCCTAAAAAGGTTTGCTATGAGTTGGAATCAACTCGACCCTAGTCCCGGGAACACACTGTAACTGCCCATCTCCCGCTCCTCCCCTCACTGGAAGGTACGCTAGCTGAGGGCCCGCACCCCTCTGACACCCAGCCCACTCCTGCCTCTTGGTAGTGTCAAAGAAAATTTCTAATATGAAGCCAGATTTTAAATTGATAATGAGTTCATTTGAGCAAGACCAAATGATTCATGAATCGGGCAGCATCCGAGCCGAAAATGGAAAGGAGCTCTGCCGACAGCAAAAAAAGTCAAGGGTTTCTACAACCAGAACAGGAAGTTAAAAACTTAATTAAGGTTTAATATTTGTAAAAATAGCATAAAGGGTTTCAAATAGCTTGTAGTCAATAATGCGGGCAGTTGGTGATCATGTAGTCTGTTATGAACGATCGTGAGAATGGCCTGAGGAATTGTTACTTTAGGCAGAGAATACTTTGTGGGTCACAAGGGGCAATAAACCCAAGGTCAAGTTACTTATGAGCAGATTAATTCCCTAAGAGTCTGGGCATTTTTGATCTTTCAGTTGTTAGACACCAGCGAGTATTTTTACAGTAGTCACTAAGGGCAATCGAGAAAGCAGTGACTTGTACATCAGTGTTCACTGCAGCTCTGTTCACAATAGCCCGCAGGTGGAAACAGCCTAAACATCCATCAGCAGCTGAATGGATAAGCAGAATGCAGTATATACGGACAATGGAATATAATTCAGCCGTAAAGAGAAATGAATTCCTGATACATGCTACAACATGGATGAACCTTGAAAACAGTATGCTGAGTGTAAAAAGTCAGTCATAAAAGGACAAATACTGTATGATTCCACTTACATGAAATATCTAGAATAGGCTAGTGTATAGAGACCTAAGTTTATTAGTGGTTACAGGGATGGGAGAGGGGGGGAGGGGGAGTTTTTGCTAGGGGGCACTGAGTTTCTGTTATTGGTGGTGGAATAAATTGGAAATGAATAGTGGTGATGGTGGCATGTCATGAATGTAACCAGTGTCACTAAATTGTATATGTAAATAATATTGAATTGGCAAATGTTTTATTAGATGTATTGTTACCACAATAAAATGATTTAAAAAAAGGAAAAGAAGGAAGAAAGCGAGGGAGGGAGGGAGGGAGGAGTGAATGAATATAAAGTCAAATATCCAGCACTTCTCCTGGGACATAAAAAGTGCTCAATTATTTTTTTAAGTATATTACTCTTGAAAATATCAGCTTTTTAAAATGGCCTTCAATGCCTTATTCTAAATAACTGAGTAACTTTGGAAAATTAGATCTAGCCAATGAATGTAGTGCTTTTTAATCAAAAGGGGAAAAAGGAGATTCAAATAATAATAATAATAGCACCATAAGATAAATTAGCATTGATACTTCCAAGGCATATTCATATAAATGTCTCAACGGATTCATACAATACTCCTGTGAACTGAGTAAGACTCATCATTTTACAGAGTTTATTATACTTCTACAATTGCAGTGTGACAGAAACCACCTTGAATTAGCTTAAGCAAAAAGAATAATTTGTTCTAACTGTTCAGGGTTGTCTGATGGAGCCCAAGGCAAGCAGTCAGTCCTGGAGAGTGACTGGAGCTTGTAATGGCAAAGCCTTTAGAAACCCAGGCATTCTGGGGTTTTGTTTCCACATCTCTCCACACATACAATTCGTTTTTCTCTCTTTTCACAGTGTTTCTTTCGGATACCCTGTCCATCAGCCAAAGATGGCTGCCCATGTCTCCAAGGTCACCAGCTGCAGGTCCAGCTACATGAAGAAGCTGACAGGCAGCCCCTCAGATCAGGGCACAAATCTTCAAAGGAGCTGATTCAATGGTTCAGCTTGAGTCAAGTGTGGGGACATTAGGTATGGGAACATCAGGTATGGAGACATCAGGTGTGGGGATGTTAGGTGTGAGGATGTCTGCAGTGATCAGGGCAGGGCTGGGAATCACACACATAGGAGTCCTTTCCCATGACCCCGTGGATATGAGGAGAGGGGCTGGTGGGATAATGGAAGTTCCCAAATAAAGGCGTCCCCTACGAAGAGATTAAGGGATTCATCTGAGAGCAAATAAGACACAGAGCCGAGATGAGGGACCAGATACCTTTTTTGCTCAGACATCTATGTGATGGTTAAGGTTGTGTGTCAGCTTGGCTGGGCCATGATTCTCAGTGGTTTGGCAGTTATGATGTAGTTTGGCAGCTATGTAATGATGTAATCACCTCCACAGTGAGATCTGATATAATGTAATCGCCTCCATGATGAGATCTGTTATAAGCAGCCAATCAGTTGAAAGAGAGTGGCCTGCATCCAATACAGGTGGACTTTCTGGCAAAGCTTGATGGCTTTTGCTCACTCTGTATCCTGCAACTGGCTCCCTGTTCATCAGACCTCTTGTTCTTGGGACTTGAGCTAGCAGCTTACCTGCTGATCTTCAGATTGGTCAGCATTCACAGACTGTGAGCCAGAGGCCTGCTGTCCAACCTGCCAATCTTAGGTTTACCAGCCCCTGCAGCTACGTGAGTCAGGAGAAGCCTCCAGCCTGACCTATGGACTTGGGACTTTCCAGCCTCTACAACCATGTGAGCCAGTTCCTTGATACAAATCTCTCTCTACATATACTTATATGCTTCACTGGTTTTGCTTCTCTAGAGAACCCAGCCTAAGACAATCTGGAAATCATGTTTTACAACCAAGAATCAGAAGTATTGAAATCAGGCATAGTGACGACAAGTGGACCAAACTCTGTGCTGCAGAGTGCACATCTGCTGGCACATTACTGCCCATTTCCAGAAATGGCCTGTCTGTGGTTTGGCAGGAGGGACATTCAAAGCTCCCTGGAAACCCTTTGCCAGAGCAGAAAATAAAATCAGGACAACCTTAGGTTAAATCCAAAACAAGAGAATTCAAAAGCAATTAAGTTTATAATACAATCATGCTTAAAACTCGATGATAATTTTAAAAATTCACTTAATAATTTTCAATTCATTTAATTTCAGTAGAAGTGGTTTTCAATATTGTCCCTATTGGTTTTAAATCTATAAATAAGACAGAAGAGATAAAAGCAGAGGCAGGCTGGTTGAGGCGGGGGCAGGGACAGGGCCTGAGTCCTGCCAGCTAAGTTTCTCCTTCACTCTGGTCCTCACCTGCATCCACGGGGGGCCACTGTTGTCCCTCTATGAAGACCTGGTATTCTTCTGAGTAGGTTTGTGCAGCATCGTTGGGAAAATCTCTAGTCTACTCCAGATGGGGAGATTGAGGCCTAGAACAGTGGTTCTCAAACTTGAATATGCAACAAACCTGAGGTGCTTTTTAGAAATGCAGATTCTCAGGTTTCATTCCCAGAGACTGATTCTGCACTTCTCCCAAGCAGCCCAGCTGAGTCTGATGCCGGTGCACCTTGAGCCCCACTGTGATGGAATTGCTTTGTCCAAGGTTGCGACCAGCAGAGCTGGAACAAAGGCCCAGGGTACCTGATTTCCAGTTCAGTGCTCCTTCCACTGTACTTCACTGACTGTTAAACTCCACAAAGGTAAAAGTATCAACTTCAGTCTTGTAGAAAACCAGAATCAAATTTTTCTCTGCATTTCAAGCAGATTTCATTTGCCATTTTGTAGATGGGATAGTCATGGTTCAATGGTAGAATTTTCACCTTCCATATCAGAGACCCAGTCAATGCACCTCAGGCATAGCTACTACCCATCCCTCACTGGAAGCGCGCGTGTTGCTATGATGCTGAACAGGTTTCAGTGGAGCTTCCAGAATAAGACAGACTAGGAAGAAAGTCCTGGAGATCTACTTCTGAAAATCAGCAAATGAAAACACTATGGATCACAACGGTCTGATCTGCAGCCAATCATGGGGATGATGCAGGACCAGGCAGCATTTTGTTCCATTGTGCATGGGGTCACCATGAGTTGGGGGCCACTTGATGGTCACTAACAACAGCAATAGATGAGAAGACACGTGAACAAATTAGCTGGTTTCTGGACATGGCTTCTGCTCTTTAAATTCATCCAACTGCTTTAATATTATTCCTTTAGTAGTATTACCCTCAAACGGTAATCTTCTTTTGTGGGCACTTGCATGGTGCTGCCTTCAGCATAGCTGTGAAGGGCCCTGTCAGCACCTGTTCATGCCTCAGTCTAACACCGGTTAGAGGAGATCTAATGGAGATCTCGTCCCTTAGACGTTCGCCTAAGAAAGAAAGAAGAGCAGAAGGAAATGAGGGAAGGCAAGGTGGAGGCTACAAAGCAACTTGGGAAACTGTCAAAGTGGCACTGTGCTCACATGAAGAAAAGCGGAGACAATGGAAACTTTCACGTGTCCCTTTTGTGAGAAAAGCTATAACATTGAAATTTTCTAGAAATCTAGATGGGCACACATGAAGATAGCAAAGCACTGAATGGAAACAACTGGAACGTAGATTTCCCCTATCTCTAAGTACCTTATCGCTAAGAAAGAGCAAAGCGAACAGCAAGCTGAATAGCTGCATCTTGTAAGTTCAAGGCCATAGTTGGGAACTCAAACTCTATCCCTAGCCAAAAAAAAAAAAAAATTAATAAGGGAACAGTGTGAATTGCTATGAGCAGGGAGAGCAAGGGAAGAAAGAAAGAGAAACAAGGGAGGAAATGTCCATGCCAGCTTTAGAGAATGGGAGTGTGATGAGTTTTCTTTCTCTTCTTTGTACAGTTTCACTGGGGTCTTAAGTTCTTGACATCAGGCAGTTTTCAAAGAATTAGGGGGAAGTTACTCATGAAGAAGCAGCCACCCCAGACAGCTCTCTGGGAAATGGGGAGAGTCAGTGCCTTCGTGGTTTCTTGTACTAATCTAGGATTTATTAAAGCCCATGAAGCAAGCAGCAGAAAGGGTTTTTATAATGAGATGTTTTGCAAACCGAGTCATCAGTGTTTCAATAGAAGGGAAAGTTTCTCTCAGGAAGGAGGAGGCAGGCCCCAGGGAGGCCAAGAAGAGGAAGGGGGTCCTTTTATGACTTGTCCAGGGGACTCCAGCTGACTTGTCCAGGGGACTTGTCCAGGGGACTCCCCATTCCTTTCTGAGTTCCCCTCCCCTTCCAGGGGACAGGTTTTCATTTGCAGTTTGGAGGAACTGGACTTGAGGATATAGATGCCGTCAAGATTCCAACTCATGGCGACCCCATGTGTGTTAGATCAGAACTGCTCCATAGGGTTTTCAATGGCTGATTTTTCAGAAATAGATCGCCAGGCACCTCTTGGTGGACTTAACTGCCAACCTTTCAGTTAGCAGCCAAGCATGTTAACTGTTTCCACCACCCAGGGACTAACAGTGCGTATGGTATGATGTGGTCTGCGAGCTCTGCCACAGGCTGATGCCAAATACAGGTGGACTTCACTTTGTAGGGCTGACTCATTCCTCAAGAATTATATAAAAATTGTTTTAGATCTCCAAAGATTGTTAAAGAAGCCCTACTTGAAATCTGTTGTAAATCTAAATACGCTTCTCAAAGATAAGTAACCACTTCTGAAAATATTCCTCTTGTCCCTCTGAATTTTCGTTCATGTCCTTTGCTCCTGGAGTGTTCAGGAAGTTGTAAGTGTCGTCATTTGGAATAATCAGCTGGTGCTACCCACCTGATTTCCCAGAATGTTATCTCAAACAGATTGATTGCCCTGTAAAACAAAACAAAACAAACAAAAAAACAATAATTCTACAGCTTCTTTATAATTTTACAGTAGTTACTTTATTTTACCAAAAATAAAAAAATCTTGAATTTCCAAACACATTGGAAGACCACATTACCTGTCCCAGCACAGCTTTGGCTGAAGTGTTAATGAAGGGCCAGCCCTGGGCATAGTTTATATTGATTTTCAGTGGTTAGATTAATCCACAAGACTTGTCCGGAGAGGATTCTGTGCAATGCCCTGGTGGAGCATCCCTGAGGGTGAGGTCCCGCCCTTCAGACGTCAGTCCCAAGCGGCAGCGATGAGCCCCAGAAGGGATGTTGTTTTTGTTGTTGTTAGCTGCTATTGAGTTGGCCCTTTACTCATGGCAACTCCATGCACAACAGAGCAAAATGCTGCCGGTCCTGCACCATCCCCATGATCGGTTGCGGATCAGACCATTGTGATCCACAGGGTTTTCATTGGCTGATTCACAGAAGTAGATTGCCAGGACTTCCTTCCTAGTGTGTCTTAGTCTGGAAGTTCCACTGAAACCTGTTCAGCATCATAGCAACATGCAAGCCTCCACTGACAGATAGGTGGTGGTTGCACATAAGGTACATTGGTCAGAATTAAACTCAGGTCTCCTGCATGGAAGGTGAGAATTTTACCACTGAACCACCACTGCTGCCATTCCAAAGAGAGATAGGGGTAATGAATACAGTCAGGACTCAGTACAGAGAAAAGTCTGGAATGGTGAAGGAAAGCTTCACAAAGAAGAAAGTAGTAAACCAGTAAATTCCATGAGTGTCAGAGTAGAACTGTTTTCCACAAAGTTTTCAATGGCTGATTATCAGAAGGAGATCCCCAGGCCTTCTTCTGAGCACATCCAAGTGAACTCAAACCTCCAACCTTTCCGTTAGCAGCTGAGCACATTCACTGTTTGTATGACCCAGGGACTCTAAAAGCTTTACAGAGGAGGGTTTTACAATGAGAAATTTGAGCAGGACCTTGATGGAAGGTCAGGGTTTGGATATGCAGAGTCCAGTAGGAAGAGCATTTCATCCCAGGAGGAACAGAGGAGTAGCTGCTCAGAAGTCCAAGGATGATAGGGACCTTTGGGGACAGAATGGACCAGTCTGGCAGGGCTTCTGGAAAGGAGAAGAGTGTAGGTCCTGAAAATTTTTGAAACAAATTATGAATGAAAGTTTTGTAAACACTTAAAGGAGAACAATGATCTTTGGGAATCAATCGTGGGTTCACTAGGAATGACTCATTTCCTGTTTTTTATAAGCTTACTAGACTGGTAAACTAGATGGTGTTGTCAAAGGAATCCTTGCGATTGGCTGGAATTTGGTCTTTTCTAACCTAAAGTTTCTATAATCCTGTGCAGAAGTATAATAGATACCATTGTGTATCTGATTTCAGTAGGGCACCTGACAGAGACTCTGCAATATTCTTGGTGTGAGTACAATTTGTATAATTTCACTTTCATCCTCAAAGAGAGCTGATGGCAGATTGATGGCAGGATAGAGGACAGCGCCCAGTACTACTGCAGGACTCTATGAGTGGCCCATTTCTTCTGTCCATCTTCACTGATGTTTACCAATGCCATAAGGAAACATACACAGGATTATCAGAGTATTGGATAATATGAAACCGGAAGGGCCAGAATGATGGACAAAAACAACTAGCTGAAGTATAATAAGTATTAATGTAAAATACCATATCTAGGAACAAGAAATCAACTTCCTAAGAAGCAGATGGCAAAATATATTTTAACTACTGTTCATGTGAAGAGACCTAGAGCTTTTAGAATATCACAATATGACCTAACTTGCCAAAAAAGTCTGTATCTAATAAATGCATGGTATTTACATATTCTTTCGCGCCACCCGTCAGTTTGTTGTACTGTGGTGGCTTGTATGTTGCCGTGATGCTGGAAGCTATGCCACTAGTGTTTCAAATGCCAGCAGGGTCACCCATGGTGGACAGGTTTCAGCGGAGCTTCCAGACTAAGACAGACTAGGAAGAAAGGCCTGGTGATCTACTTCTGAAAATTAGCCAATGAAAACCCTATGGATCACAACAGAGACTGTCCAATATAGTACTGGAAGAAGAGCCCCTAGACTGACAGGCACTCAAAATACACAGCAGCTGCAACTATGGACTTGAGAATACTAATGATCATGAAGATGGCACAAGACGGGGCAATGTTTTGTTCGGTTATATGTAAGGTTGCCATGGGTCAGGGCTGACTTGGCAGCAACTGACAACAACAACATATTATATTTCACCCCTGAATCAGTGTCAGGCCCTGGCGTGGGCAGTGAACAAACCATGAAGACCAAGACACACTTAGTCCCTGACCTCACACAGTAGGAAGAGAAGCAAACACATAAAATCATTGAACAAATGAAAGTTGAAAGGAGAGTGATGAGGACCCACTTTCATGGGGTGGTTGGGCAGGCCTCTTTCTGTGAGGAAGTGGCATTCAAGCTGAAGGGGTAGGAGGTTCAGGGAGCAGGAAGTTCCAAACAGAACAGTGACTGCCCTGGCCCTGAATCTGTTAAGAACTTGATGTATTTGGAAACAAAAAGAAGACCAGCAAGACTTGTCCAACATCCACTCTTCTATTCTTCTAAGATAATGGAGGTTCTGTACTCGGGGCTACCAGCTGCACTACATTTCCCAGCCTCCCTTGCAGTTGGATGTGGCCATGGGATTGAGTTCTCACTAGTGGGATGCTAACAGAAGTGATCTGAGTTGGAAGCTGAGCCCTTTAGAAGTGGGTACACCTCCTACCCACCCTCTTTCCTTTTTTTCTGGCTACATCCGGGACTTGGCAGCAATCCAGCTTGGACCAGAACATCTGTGGAGTGGTAGAACCCTCAACTGGAAGGGGTCTGGGTCCCTAAATGACTGCAGAGAGCAGAGCGACTTGCTAACCTGGATTACTCACCTCAGACAGTTACTTGAAAGAGAAAAAGCGTTCTACATTCTTTCAGGAGTCCCTGGGTGGTATAAATGGTTAACGAGTTCTGCTGTTAATTGAAAGACTGGTGATTTGAATCTACCAGAGGCTCCTTGAAGAAATGCCTGGTGATCTGCTTTCAAAAAATTAACCATTGAAAACCCTATGGAGCACAGTTGTACTCTGACACACATTGGGTCGCCATGAGTCAGAAATGACTCGACAGCAACTGGTTTTTCAACTGGTATGTTCTTTCAGCCACTAAATTATTGTTACATCTCTTACCTAACATAACTGTAGAAACAAAGGATATCCTCACTCCACCAATCAGTCCACATTTAGAATGTTGTGTTTAGTTCAGAGGGTCACATTTTTTTTAACAGACATTGACAATTTGAAACATGTCCAGGGAAAGGTTATGACAGGACATTTAGGAATCTGAAAACCAAGTCAATGAAAATCTGTTAAAGACACTAAGACTTTTAGTCTGGAAAAGAGATTTCTTAGGGATGACATGACAGCTGTCTTCAAACATCAAGGAAGAAGAGTTAAGCTGCATTAGGCCAGCTCCAATCAGATCTATGGATGGTTGGAGTTCATGAGGCAGTTTTTGATTCGTTATAAGAAAGAAGTTTCATACAATTAGGAGTGATTAGAAAAAGGCTAAGGAGTACCTGGGTGGCAAAAATGGGTAAGTGGTGGGCTACTCATCAAAAGGTTGGTGGTTTGAATCCACCCGGAGGTACCTCAGAAGACAGGCCTGGAGATCTGCTTCTGAAAGGTCACAGCCTTGAAATCCCTATGGAGCAGTTCTTCTCTGCTACACATGGGATTGCCATGAGTGGAAAACAACTTGACGGCAACTGGTCTGGCTTTTTGTTTTTTTTTAAAAAGGTTGGACTGCTTTGAGTAACAGAGGCTTCTCCCTGCCCGCCAACCCATGTTAAAGCAGAGACTAGCTGCCGCTCATGAGAAAACATTGAGAGGTGATTCTAGCTTCAATGTGGAGATTCTAGGACTTTAGATAGGACATGTGGTAAATAAAGCAGGTTGAAGCCAGGTCATAATGGGGATTGTGAGTCAGTTTGGATTTAATCGTGGAGCCGAGAGGAATCTTGAAGGTCTCTGAGCAGAGTAGGAACACAATCAAAGCCATCTTCTAGGAATACCGCTCTGGCCAGTAGAGGGGCAAACATGCATTTCCTGAACCAGAAACAATCTCAGGAAAGCCAGGGGTAGAAAATATTTATTTTCTTTACAAAAAACAACCAAATCCGTTGCTGTCAAGTCAATCTAACTCATAGCAACCCTATAGGACAGAGTAGAACCATCCAGTAGGGTTTCCTAGGCCTTAATCTTTACGGAAGCAGACTGCCACATCTTTCTCCGTGGAGCGGCTGGTGGGTTCAAACCGCTGACCTTTCAGTTACCAGCTGAGTGCTTAGCCACTGTGCCACCAGGACTCCTTTTCTTTATTGTTGATATAATCCAAGATATAATTATGAGCTGGTATTTTTTTTAACTTATCTTCCAAGATGAACAATTCCTTTATTCCAAGGAACTCAAGGTACTTAACCCCGAGTCTCCTTCAGGCTTGTCACATATCTGAATAGCTATGTCAGGGCAAGACTGTTAAGCCTCCTTTCTCAGATAAGAAGAAGGACTCACAAAGTGGGGAACTGAGCTGTTCAAGGTCACAGTGAGTCAGTGGCAGGGCCGGCTCCTTGACTGAGGTCTCCGATTCTCAAGCCTGCACACTGCTCAGAGCCTGTGCTAAGGGGGCCCTCAGCCAGGAATGTCTCCCACAGACCAGAAAAACCAACCTGTACTAACATCTCAGCGAGAGCTGGAAATTACCCCAGAGACATTTAAAGTTCAACCAAGTTCATTTTACAGTTGAGGAAACTGAGGTCACATGGGTAAATGCTAATCCAGGACTTGAACCAAGTTCCCAGGATTCCTTGCACTAGAGTTTACCATCCCATCTGCTGCTCAAATGGTGGAACACCCACCCCTCCCACACCCACCCAGCCACCCTCCCTCTGTGCTTAAAGCATCACCTGGAACCAACTGGGCCATCACCACCAATTTCACTTGTCTGGAAATATCAAGATTTATACTGGCTTTGGCCACCAAAGAGAGGAAACATTCTGCAATCCTTGAAAATGCACAGCTGAGGGGGGGAGGCAGGGAGAGTTGTTTGAGCCTTGTACTACAAAGTCAAAAGGAAAAACATGTGTTTCCCATTTGTCTTGGGATGGGAAAGAAAAACTTTTCCTTTCACTTAATCTTGGTTTAAACAAACAGAGAGACTGCCCTTTTTGTAAACTTGCTGAACGTCAGATATTGTTCACTAGCATGGCATCAGCTTACTAAACCCCTACGGGGCCACTTTCCTCACATAATCCCCTCCATTAAAAGGTACTTCAGCTTGAAGACGGACGATTCCAATCATGCACATTTCCTCTGATGATTGGACAAGCGTCAACCGTCGGAGTCGCGTTTCAAAATCTAAAACCTCTGGTTTCAGCCAGAGGGCCCAGGCGATGGGCTTCAAGTCATGACTCAGGAGTTTGTGAGTGAAAACAAGCACATCAAGTGATGTAAGAAAATTCCCCGGCTCCCCATCCCCGGGGAATTCGGGGTGGGGGGGTGTCCTGGGTGCTGAGTCGCCCGCCTCCCACCAGGGCAGGCAGCGTCAGCGCCTGACAAAGGAAGTATTCAGTTACAATGACTTTCCTGTTGGCCCGTGTGCTCAGATAATTACTTCTCAATGTGTATGAGAACCTCCTAAAGTAAACCAAGGGACTGAGGGGCCAGATCTGGGCTGAAGGGAAGTGGGGCGGGGGGTGGGGGGGGAGTGCTGGCAAGTGATGCAAGTCTTCCTTTGAAGTCACTTTGTTTGTGAAAAGTCTGCTGTCCTCTCAGAAGGAAACTCCGAAGGAATGAGCTTTCTGTGCTTGTGGGGTTGAGGGCTATTGTTTTTGGCCCCAGTGTTCACCTCAAGCCCCAGCTAGGACATGCACAAATCCGCTAACAACAGCCTAACAAGAAATTGCTCACCTCTCCTTGCATCAGGGGACTTTTACTCAGGCTGCTTCTGAATGCCTCATTGTCTAACAGGGCAGGAAGTTTGCTCTCAATGTAAATGAGGACTCTTTTTTTTTTCCCCCCTTACCTTGGAAGATTTCTACAGCGGCTGCCTGCAGTCCCCAGTCTGGCTTGCTGAAGGTTGCCTCAGAGCTTGTTCAAGCTTTCCATGTTCCATGAGAGAAGAAGGGCAGCTGTATCCCAGCCATGGGCTGCCCAGCTTCCTTCTTGGAGGGAACTTTTCCTCAGGCTTTTCCCTGGAGACGACACTGGGCGATGGGCTAATGGCCACCCAGGGACAGGGAAGGTTGGATTTTCTGGAAAGGGCTGGATTTTCTCTTTTCAGTCTCTTCATTCTGATCTGGACCTAAGTTTATTTATCACACACACACACAAACACACACACACACACACACACACACACACACACACAGAAGACCCATCCCCAAACCTTATGATGTTCTTTTCTTAGGATACATCACATGGTGATCAGTTGCACTTGGAGCATCAAGCTAGGACTTGAAGTAAAAATGTGTCAGACCAACCAGCAACAGCAAGAAGAGGCCTGATTCAGAACCATGACCTCCCTCCATCTGAGCAGATCCCTGAGGAACATAAAAACATCGAGAAAAAGACTTCCTCCTCCCCAATCTCACTCCAGTCTTGCTTGACAATGGGAGCAGTGGTGGTTCAGTGGTAGGATTCTCACCTTCCATTCGGGAGACCTGGGTTTGATTCCCAGGCAATGCACCTGAAACACAGCTACCACCCATCTATCATTGGAGGCTTGTGTGTTGCTATGAAGCTGAGCAGGCTTCAGTGGAGCTTCCAGACTAAGACGGACTAGGAAAAAAAGGCCTAGTGATCTACTTCTAAAAATCAGCCAGTGAAAACCCTATGGTTGCACAACTCGAAGAATGTAACCAACGTCACTAAATTGTACATGTAGAAACTGTTGATGTATGTTTTTCCGTGTATATTCGCAACAACATCAACAAAATAAAAAAAGAAACAAAAAAGAAAAGTCTATGGATCACAATGACCTGATCCCGTTATACATGGGGACACCATGAGTCAGGGGCCAACTCTAGGCAGCTAACAACTCTCTTGACAAAGCTCCAAAAGGCACAAGAAGGACCCTCTCAACCTTCTGTGATGCCCCCAGTCAAGAGACTGGGTGAAGAGACCCTCAAAGAGAGAAACAGTTCACAAATTTAACTGCTTTAGTTAGAGGAGCTGGATAAGGATGATGGAGAGGTCAATCACAGGGACACTGCCCTTGTAGGAGGAGGAAGCCCTAGTTTTTTTGGTTCTGTATCTCTTACACATCCAAAAAGAAATCAATAATGGGTTTAAAAGAAATGAAAAAAATCAAGCATTGTGCATGGGACCTAGGTCCCATGTTAAGTACCGTTGCTACCATCTGCTACATTCAGCTTCATCATCAACATATTTCCAAGGTGCACGGTGATACCTGCCAGCACGTATGCTAAAGATTTTTTATGAGTTTAAAATGACTAACAAATTGCTGAGTTTTATATTTATATAAATTTTATATTGCTGAGTTTTATATACGTGTGTATACCTGTATGGAGTCCCTTGGTGGTGCAAACAATCTGCTTGGCCACTGACTGAAAGGTTGGAGGTTGGAGTCCACCCAGAGGCACCTCAGACAAAAGGCCAGGCGAGCTACTGAGGAAAATCAGTCATTGAAAACCTTACGGAGCACAGAGGTATTCCGACACACATGGGGTCACCATGAGTCAGAATCAATTTGAGGGCAACTGGAAATATACATGTGCATACAGGTATGTATACAAGCGTGCACATGTATATAGTGTGTATACGTGTGTGTGTGTTTTCATTTGTACCAGGTCAGGTACAATTAAGAAAGGAGTATCACCCTCACTCCTGGCCAGAAATTCTCAAACCTGATCACCTGGAGATCTTCATCAACAGCACGTGACACCTCTTGTGTCCCCCAGTTAGAGCTGGGCTGGGTGGGTCTTGGGCGCAGATATCTTTGAAGCTCCTCAAGTGGTTTTAATGGGCGGTTTCCAGTGAACTAGGCCAGGCCTCTAATGCAGCTTCCCTCCCCGGTCCACAAGATTGAGCCTCACTTGCTAACTCCTTATATAACATCCCCCTTCCTTGGGCCCTGGCCCTTCTCTTTTGTCCCTGTTCCCATCCCCTGGCTGCTGGCCTCGGCCCCTTCTGAATCTGGGGTCTTGCCTTCGCTGGTCTCCTGCCTTTTGACTCTGGAATCTCTCACTGTCTCAAGTGAGGGCTTTCCCTCAAGCACCGGCCTCTGTGGATACCCACTCTCTGGAGTAAGTCAATGAAGACAAGGGATTCAAAAGACAAAATGAGAGAGAACAACTTGAGCAGGGTGAGGTTCTGGCCATGGTGGAAAGAAGGACAACCAAACTTTCAATTGTCCACAGAGTTACACATGGGTGATCAAGAATGTTATTCCCATTTCACAAACTGGAGGAACTGAGACCATGTCCCCAGGTGGTCCCTGTCTGAGCAGGAGTTAGAACTTCAAGTCTGCATCTTAGACTTCCACCACCATCTGTCAGTCTGTCGTACTGTGGTGGCTTGCATGTTGCTATGATGCCAGAAACCATGCCACTAGTATTTCAAATACCAGCAGGGTTACCTATGGTGGCCAGGTTTCAGTGGAGCTTCCAGACTAAGATGGACTAGGAAGAATGACCTGGCAATCTACTTCCAAAAATTAGCCAATGAGAACCTTATGGATCACAGCAGAATATTGCTGGGCTTGCTTGCTTTGGACACATCATCAGGAGGGATCAATCACTGGAGGAGGACACAATGTTTGGTGAAGTAGAGGGCCAACGACTGCATGGGGGACACTTGGTCAGATGGATTGGCACAATAGCTGCAATGATGGACTTGAACATGCCAGCAATTGTGAGGATAATGTGGTACCGGGCAACAATTTGTTCTGTTGTACGTAAAGTTGCCGTGAGTCGGAGTCTATCTACCTATTTACCTACCTATCTACTATCTACCTACCTATCTATCTATCAAGACCCCTGAGCCCTAGGGCCCCTGTAAATGATAAAACTTGGTTGCCTCTGAAAGCAGAGCATAGAAATTTGTAAGGGATTTAAAAATCCTCCAATCTGTGAATATTACCATGGCAAAAATAGTTTTCCCTAAAATTGGCAAAAGTATAATTTAATATTTTAAGTCACTCCTTTGTATTTAATAAAAATGACCTGTGTTTGTAACAAATGTGGTCCTTCTTACCCAATGAAGTGGGAAACCCCACACTGCTCGGCTGGGCCCTTCCTCAGTGAGTCCACATCCCGGCTTCAAAGGGCTCGGTCCAAAGATATCCTGAGCAAAGGTACTACATGCGGGAGCCTTTGGGGCCTAGAGCCTCACACAGAGCTTGCCATATCATTGATGCTCAGCAAACTTAGAATGGAGCAGAATATCAAGTCTGCAGCTTCAGGGTGCATCCCCAACCTAATTTGATTCTGGAAATTCGAACGACTGGATTGAGAAAAAGATGGCCTGGTGATTACAAAACCCCTCTCAGAGAACACAGCAGTGGCAGAACTAGCCAAGGAGATGCAGAGATCGGCAGATGTGCAGATGTGCAGATGTGCAGTGTCCTCCGGGAACAGCCTCAGTGTCACTGCAGAAATAGGACCCAGGGCCTTCCTTTCCAGAGAGAAAGCCACTTAGCTGAAGGGTTTATTATAACCCAAGAACCCTCTGGGCTTTTTGTTTGTTTATATATTTTATTGTGTTTTTGGTGAAAGTTTATACCACAAACTAGGTTCCCATTTGACAATTTCTACACAAATTATCCAGGGACATTAGTTAAATTTTTCACAATGTGTCAACATTCTCTTTAATTTTGTTCTGGTTGTTCCGTTTCCACTACTCTAGTTTCCCTGCCGCCCTTATCTTCTCATCTTTGCTTTAGAGTAATTGTTGAGTAATTTTGGTCTCATCGCATACAGATGGTTTTTTTAATGGAGCACTGTAGTCGTGGGTAATATCCTTTATTTTGTGTGCCAATCTGTTAATTCGCTGAAAGATGATTTCAGGGAATAGTTTCAATTCAAGGTTTAAACAGTATCTCAGGGAGTCCTCTAGTCTCAACTAGTCCTGTAAGACTGGATTTTTTAAGAATTTGAGTTCCATTCTGCATTTTTCTCCCATTCTATCAGGGTCCATCTATTGTGGCCCTGATCAGAATGGTCAGCAGTGATAGCCAGCCACCGTCTAATTCTTCTGATCTCAGGATAGATGAGACTGTGGCTCACATAGGCTATTAGCCTCGTAGACTAGTTTCTTCTCTGAGACTTTGGTTTCCTTCGTGGCTTTTTTTTTATTGTGGTAAATATATATGTAACACGACATTTGCCACTTCAACATTCTTCATGTGTACAATTCAGTAACATTGTTTATCATGTTGTTCACCATGATCATTATCCATTCTCAAATTTTTCCATCACCCTTGACAGAAGCTCAGTGTCCCCTAAGCATCGAGTCTCCCTTTTCCCCTTCCTCCCACCCACCCCTGGTAACCACTAATAAACTCTGGGCTCTATGCATTTGCCTATTCTAGATATTTTATGTAAGTGAGATGATGCAATATTTGTCCTTTAGTGACTGACTGATTTTGCTCAGTACGATGTTTTCAAGGTTCATCCATGTTGTGTCATATCTCAGGACTTCTTTTCTCTTTATGGCTGAATAATATTCCATTGTATTTATGTACCACATTTTGTTTATCCATTCATCTGTTAATGGTCATTTAAGCAGTTTCTATGTTTTGGCTATTGTGAATAGTGCTGCACTGAACACTGGTGGACATGTGTTTTTATTTATAATCTATATTTTAGATTATCAATGGTGGACAAAGAAGGTTTTTTAATCTGTGTAGAGGCCCAAGTGTTCCAAATTCTTACTCGGCTGTTCTGTCTTGTTTAGATCCCATCTTGCCCATCTTACCTCACTTTGAGCTTGTTTCTGGAGGGAGCACACTGAACACTGTTGATTTATGATATATTTTTTTATTACACTAGTATTTGTGTATTATTATTTAATAATTTGTTCTAGCATCTGGTGGGACAGGCCTTTCCCACCCTCACCGCACCCGTTTTTTTTTTTTTTTTTTACAGAATTGTCTTTGTCATTTTCTGGTATTCATTAAATCTGGATTTATTTATTTTAAAAAATTAATCAGTGAATCCTGTTGGGGTATTGGTGGACATTATAATGAATTTGCAAATTTATCTGGGGCTAAAGAAATACTCTAAATTTAATTTTCCCATTTAGCAACACCTATTTTATTCAAATCTGTTTTTAAATTTCCCAATGAAATGGTGTCCTTTTCTTTACCAGGATCCCCCCCACCCTGAGTTTATTGCTAAGTGGTTAACAGCTCCTGTTACTACTGTGAATGGTATGTCTTTATTATGGTTTTCATTTGCTCACTGGTATAGAAGAATATCTTTGACCTTGGTGTGCTTATCTTGCATCCAGTCATTTTAAAAATACTTGTATTAATTCCAGCAGTTTTTAGCTGATCCTTTTAGATTTGTTTAGTGTGCAACCACAGTGTGGCCAGGAATGATGTTCTGTGTTGACTTGAATCCAGGAAGGGGGTGGTCCAAAGTGCTCACCTCTGACCAGGCTGACCTACAATGTGGGGTCCAGCTCAGGAACCATATTTCAAGAGTACGTTGAAAAACTAGTTTGTGTCCTGACAAATGTGAGCACTTAGTGAAGGGTCTTTCACCCATGTGATATAAAGAATAGTTCTAAGAACTATGTTCCGCTTAGATACAGAAGGCCTTTGGAGGAGTATAATGTCTGCCTTCACATAGTTACAGAGCTCTCGTGGGGAAGAAGGAAGATACCCAATCTGTATTTTTCCAGAGGGAAGTGGATTTTGGCTCAAAGATCCAAGGATATTTGCATTAAGGCTGTCTAACAAGAGCCATCTACCTGCAGCAGTAGCAGGTTACCTCATCCTTCACTCATTTGACAAATGTGTCATGAGGCCTATTGTGTGCCAGGCAGAAGCACCTGCCAAATGTTGGGGCGATGACAGCCCTGACCTTTGGGAAGCTTACAGTCTAGTAGGCCCAGGCAGATCGGGGAGGGGAGGACATTTTTCAAGATGCTATAGAGGAGGTTCTTGGTGGAGAAGGAGGTCGACCATATGTCCACTGTGTCCTCTCAGAGCTAAGGTACTATGCATGGTCTTTCTAATCTTTGAGAGACCACATATAAAGGAAGATGTGTGTGTGTGTGTGTGTGTGTGTGTGTGTGTGTGTGAGAGAGAGAGAGAGAAAGAGAGAGAGAGAGAGAAATTAATAACCATTTTTTGAACAGATTTAAATGAACACAGAGGAGCCTTCCTTGGCAGGAAACACACAAAAAGTCAGTCTCCCTCCACCTTTCTGCAAGGCCGACCTGCAGAGGAAAAATTTTCTCTTCATAAGTCTGAGACTCCACTCTCCTGCTTCCCATTACAGCATTCCCGGGGTTGCCCCACCCCAAGTAGCAGACGCTCAACCACCAAAACAGTCCAGACACACAATGGCTGCTCAGGCCTGAGCCACCCAAGCAGGGAAACCAATCCCACCCCAAAATCCCAGCAGAGAAAACCGCCTGGCCCTTCGGTGTTTCCCCTTCTGCCTGGGACACCCAGCCAGGGAAAGCAAGCAAGAAGCTTGACATCCAGTGTTTTCAGCGGAACCGGGCCCGGGGGTGGAAGGGAGAGGCCTCCGCTTCTCTCAGCAGCTGCTCCTCCTTCGTGAGACCAAACAAAGCCGCTGCCAGGGAAGTTAATCTGCCCTGAGATGAGAACCACTCCCTGAGGTGCAGGGGGAGGGGCGGGCCCAGGGCCCAGTCTGGCCCAGGAAGATGGGCCTGCTGAGTCCACACCCAGCCAAGGTAAACCTTGTATCCGCGATGGCCCAGGAGCCAGCGGGTCTGTTCCTCCAGGAAAAGATCCTCCCACCCCCTTGCTTGAATGCTGCCCTTTGACCATAGGAGAAGATAAATACATTTTAAAAGATCTGTCGACGGTGCTGGGGAACACCTGGTACTTAACGTTAGGGAGATCTCTTAAAATAAAAGACTCCATTTGGCAGTGGTCACAATGTTCCCTCCCCCACTGTCCACCCTTTCCCTGCTTCCCAGCACATGGGCACATACCCTCACACACATACACACAAGCATGCATATACACAAGTGTGCACACATTCACACACACACTCTCACACATTATGCACACACTCATACACAAGTGTTCACATATTCACCTCTATACACACGCATCCTCACATACACACATCCTCATGCACATCTCCACACATGTACACACACATCCTCACACCCACGTATGCACACATGCATCATGCATATGCACAGTTCACCCTCACACACACATTCTCACATGTACATATATGCACAACTGTGCACACATTCACTTTCACATACATCCTCACATACAAGTACACACTCAAACATGTATGCACACACCCTCATACATGTATGCACACATGCGTCATGTACATATACACATGTGTGCACTCATTCACCCTCACACACGCCCTTATACATGTGCACATATATATACACAAGTGTGCACATGTTCACCTTCACATACACATCCTTACACACGCACATATATACACAAATGTGCATGCATTCACCCTCATGCACACAAATACACACCCTCACACATTTATGCATACATCCTCACACACACATGCACATTTACACACGTGCACACATTCACCCTCACACACACATCCTCACACACATATGCACACACACAGCACGCACATATACACTAGTGTGCACACACACATCCTCACACACACCTATGTACACACATTCACACAAGCACACACATGTCCTCACACACATACACACATGCATTCTCACACCCCCCCACACACAAACATATATGTGTACACACACATCCTTACACAAACATACACCCTCACACATGATACACATCCATCCTCGCACACACACACACACCTTTGGTGCTGGTGCGTCTCCCAGAGTTAATTCAACCCTCTCCTCCATCATGGCCAGTGACTTCCTTTCTGGGTCAGGTTTCAGTTTGAAGCTCATAGCCTGGGACCCAGGTTGGCAAATGGCTGATAGCAAAGTCCCAGACTGTGAAGCATGCACAGACCAGGTGGGCATTCTCCTGCCAGCCACCTGCCACAGAAAGGGTAGGGGCTTTGCAGTTGGACTAAGATGGCCCCCCTCAGTAGCTCAGTGACCTTGGACATGTTCTCCAACCTCTCGGAGTCTCATCCCAAAAAGGGGGATAATAACACCTACTTCATGAGGTTGGGCAGATTGAGATAAGGTAGGTGAAGTGGCTGCACCTGGTAGGTGTTCTAGAGCAATCCAGCCTCCTCTCATTCTGCTGTCAGTCACCAGGTCTCCATTTTCCAGGGCTTCAGGCACGTGAGGGATGGGACTCATGACATACAAGTGTGAAATACTAAAGGCAGTTCATGTTGTTGTTGTAAAAAGGAATATTTTATAAGGTGGCTGGTTCTCTTGGCCTCCCTTTGTGAAGCTTGGCTGGCTGAAACATTTCCAGGGATCTTCTGCGAAAGTTGCTGTGGCAGGGTGATTTTGAAGGTAATGGGAAAGATGTGGCTTTTCATCTATAAAGTAATGACAGCCAGTTGGGGGAAAGCAGAGGAAAGAGAAGCTACAGGGAAAGAGAGCCAAAGAGACATAACCTGACAAGCTCCCCAGGCTGTTGCCCGAAACATCTGGAAAGGCGCTAATGGCATGAAAGAAAAGAGAATGCAGCCAACCCATCTTCTGGCATGAGCTCTGAGAGCCGCCTGAGGGAGCCAGAGCAGACACTTTGGGACTTTTCCCCAGAATGATCGCACTTCCTCCTGAAGTGGGCCTGGCGCTTGGTGGCCCAATGATGGTCGCAGTTCTCTTCCCACCAACCACTACTGGGCCTCGGTGTCTCCCACTGTAAATGGGAGGTTCAGTGACAATGAACAAACCCATATTTCTGGGGAAATAATAAAAATAGAATTTTGTGAGTACCAAACACTTGCTGAGCTCTGTACATGCATTGTCTAGTTTAATCCTTAAAACAACTCGGCTTGTACATCAATGTTCATGGCAGCACTATCCAAAACAGCCAAAAGGTGGAAACAGCCGAAGTGCCCGTCAACAGATGAATGGATAAATAAAATGTGGTCTTCCCTATTCATTCTTTGTCCAGCTTGTACATGCATATGAGGCCACTGAAAACACCATGGCTTGGGTCGGTCACACCTTAGTTCTTAAAGTGACATTTTTGCTTTTTAACACTTTAAAAAGATCTTTTGCGGCAGATTTTTCCAATGCAATGCAACATTTGGTTTCTTTTTTTTTTGTTTCCTCTTTTTCTTTTTTTTTAAATTGTACTTCAGGTGAAGGTTTACAGAACAAACATTTTCTCATTAAACAGTAGTACACATACTGTTTTATGACATTGGTTAATCATTTGGTTTCTTGACTGCTGCTTCCATGGATGTTGACTGTGGATCCAAGTAAAATGAAACCCTTGACAACTTCAATCTTTTCTCCGTTTATCATGATGTTGCTTATTGGTTCAGTTGTGAGGATTTTCATTTTCTTTATGTTGAGGTGTAATCCATACTGAAGGCTGTGATCTTTGATCTTCATCAGTAAGTGCTTCAAGTCCTCTTCGCTTTTAGGTTTTTTAATGAAATATTCCTCGGCCGTAAAGAGAAATGAAGTCCCTCAAACAATAGTTTAGCTTAACAAGTAAAAAATGTCTGCCTTGACCGTTACGCTCTTTTAAGAACTACCTATATAGGATCAAAGTGACAACAGCAACTTGGAAGATTAGATAGGAACCTTAGGGAGCAGTGAGTTTATGTTAATGGGGGAGGAAAAACTCAGAAAAGGAGGGTGAGATTGGTTGCACAACTCGAAGAATGTAATCAATGTCGGTAAATGGTACATGTACAGATGGTTAAACTGGTGTATGTTTTGCTGTGCATATTCTCAACAACAACAACAAAATAAAATTTAAAAAGAGAGAAATGAAATCGTGATACATGCTGCAACCCGGAAAAACCTGGAGGGCATTATGCTGAGTGAAGAAAAAAAAAGGACAAATATCGTGTGATGCCACTTGTAGGAAATATCTAGAATAGTTAAGTGTAGAGAGACAAAAGTTGATTGGTGGTTACCGGGGGCAGGCAAGCAGGAAAGGAAAAGGGGGACTCGATGCTCAGGGGACGCTGAGCTTCTGTTAAAGGTGATGGGAAAATCTGGGAATTGATAAGGGTGACGGTTGAACAACATGACGAACCTAATGGCACTGAAATGTACATGTGAAAATTGTTGAAATGGCAAATGTGTTATACATACATATTTACCACAGTAGAAAAGATAAAGTACACTGCATGGGAGGTGGCCATTATGATGCCCGTTTTACAGATTGGTACCTGCTCAGACAGAGTGTGAGACTTGACTAAGATCACGGAGCCAGCAAGGGGAAAGAGTGAGGATTTGAACCCAGAGCCACTCGACTCCTGTCCTGTGCTGTCCTCCTGAGGATGGACAAGGGGTTCGCCATCTGGCCCTCCCCCACACTCAGGGAGCCAGAGCCTCCAGGGACTGTGTGGCCGGAAACTGCCGCCTGCATGACCTCAGCCAACCTCCTCGATTCACAGATGGGGAAAGTGAGAAGAACAAAACAAGGCCAGCAACCGGCCCAAGGTCACGTTGCATGTGGTATCCAGTCCCGTTCCCGGACTTCATGTGCCCCAATAGACAGCTGGGGGCTCCAAGGACGAGAAAACCCTTCAGGGACAGCACCGGGAGGACAGCTGGAAGGTGGGGCCATGCCTGCAGGCTTTGTGACACAGCAGATGACGAAAGGACCATTTCCCCCTTTTGAGAAACTCTCTGGCATCAGATAAGCCTTGAAGAGGAAGAAAGAGGAATTTGGCAGGAGTCTGTTTCTACTCCACCTGGAGGCTGGGCAAGGACCAGAAAGCCGCCACCCGTTTGGTTTAGTCTCACACCGAGATGGCGTTCAAGCCCCCATCCTCGAATGCTCAGCCTGCCGGATGCACCCCTGACAGGGACATTCAGAGAGGGTGACTCCACCCAGAACCCCAAAACGTGCAGGGACATCCCACTATGCAATTTTGCAGCCTTTGTTCTGTGGGACTGAGAGAGGACCATCACACACACGCCTGCCCACCTGGAAGCGAGTCTCATGTCATTGTCTCAAAAGGGTGGCATCGTAACACATACCACCATGGTGAAGCAGCTCCCGCAATGCCAGACACTGTGCTTACCCACATTCTCTAGCTTGATCCGTACCACTCCCCTGTGAAGGCAGAATCATTATCTGCCCCCATTTTACAGACAAGGACATAAGGCCCAGAGGGTTTTCACAAGGTTACCAGTTGCCTTCGAGCTGATTCCAACTCATGGCAACCCTGTGTGTGTCAGAGGAAAACTGTGCTCCATAGGGTTTTCAGTGAATGATTTCTTGGAAATAGATTGCCAGGACTTTCTTCCAAGGCACCTCTGGGTGGATTCCAATCTCCAACTTTTTGGTTAGCAGTGGAGCACATTTGCCGTTTGCACCACCCAGGGACTCCTTACCCAGGTTACAAAGTGGATAATGGTGGAACCAGAATCAGGTCCAGGTAGGCGTCCAATTCCTGAGCTGGGCTCCCACTGGAGGCACTGTGACACATCAGTCACCACTCCTGGCACTTCAAGTGACACCAGAATATTGTTCGAGCAGAAACTCAGCCCCCTCTTCCACATCCTGGCCATTGTCCCCCACCCCACTGTCCCCTCTGAATTGGGGAATGGTGACGGAGGTAGAGACCCAGGAGACTCCACACCCGGCCCCTGGTGCTGGCCTTCCTCCACTGTGGATGAGTCAGTTGGAATTTTTAGGCATCCCAGACTCTGGAAGCTGTGGTACCAGGAGCTGTCAGGAGGCAAGAATGTGGGGAATGTGCCCTGTGTGTGCCCGGTGCCCCCACCCCCAGCCCAAATCCACAAAGAGGTTGGCAAGGTGAATGACACAATGTCTGTCAAGGGTTTGGGAAGACAGGTGCATGCGACAATGAGGACAAAGACCAATTCTTGTCGCACGGCTGCCGGCACAGTTTCACATTCCTCCCACGCATGTCTGCCTTCCAGGCGTGGGTGCCCGTGCCCAGTGCCCAGCCTTGTGGAAGGGCAAGACGCCACTGATAGCAAGCAAGGTGAAGAAATGTCCCCGGCTGTTAAAGGGAGGAATGTTTGACCTCTTTGCCCAGCTCTGACTCAGCCTTAGACTCCACCATCATGACACGTCACATTGATTTTGTCACTCTCCTGCTCAGACGCCTTTACGCATTCCACAAGGACCTTCCAGCACCTTCTCTTTCAGGTCTCTGTCTGAGGCACCGGTACGGAGTGGTGAATAAGACAGTGAAAAGTCTCCACTCTTGAGGACTTTCCTTCTAGAGAGGGACTCAGGTACAAGTAAACATGTCATTACAGATTGTGGTCAGTGCTATGAAGGAAACAAACCAGGGCTGTGAGGAAGACTATGGAGGGCTGTTTACTTTAAAATGAAACCCACAGTTTCGGGGTTCCTCAAAAAGTTAAGCATAGAATTACCATATGACCCAACAATTCCACTCTTAAGTGTATACGCAAGAGACTGAAAGCAGGGATTCAAACAGAAACCGCACACCAGTGTTCAAAGCAGCACTATTCACAATAGCCAAAGGTGGAAAGAGTCCTATTGTCCATCAACAGATGAATGGATAAACAATGTGGTGTATCTATACAATGGGGTATTATTCAACCATAAAGAGAAATAAAATTCTGATACACGCTGACAGGAAGGAACCTGGAAAACATTACACTGAGTGAAACAAGTTAGACACGAAAGGATAAGTATTGTATGATCCTGCTTATATGAATTATCCAGAATAGGCAAAGGCATAGAGAGCAAAGTAGATTAGTGGTTACCAGGGGCTGGGAGAGGGAGAAATGGGGTTATTGCTTAAGAGGTGCTGCGTTTCTGTTTCAGGTGATGAAAAACAATTGGAAATAGATAGCAGAGTTGGTTGTACAACATTGTAAAGGTAATTAATGCCACTGGATTGTACACTTAAAAATGGTTAAGATGGTAAATATCATGCTGCATATGTGTTTTAATTATCTAATTTTTTTGGTGAAAATATACACAGCAAAACATACACCAATTCAACAATCTCTTCATGTACTATTCAGTGACATTGATTACATTCTTCAAGTTGTACAAACATTCTTGATATCGTTTTCCAAATTATTCCCCCACTGCATTAAAATATTGCTGTTAGGTGCTGTTGTCAATTTGATCCCATGTAGATAATTCTTTAAAAGAGTACAATGCTCCAAGCATTCTTTACTAATTAAGTTAAACTACTGTTTGCTTTAAAGATGGCCTCAGGGGATAGTATAGGTTTAAGGTTTAAAGATTTCCTTACAGTAGTGTCAGGGGTCATCTAGCCTCCATGGCTCCAGAAATTTGGGATTCCATGAGAATATGAAACTCTGTTCCATGTTTTTCCCCTTTTTGATCAGGATTCTTCTGTAGGATCTTTGATCAAAACATTCAGTAATGGTAGCCAGGCACCATCCAGTTCTTCTGGTCTCGTGGCAAAGCAGGCTGTTGTTCATGGAGCTATATATATTTTACCACAATAAAATTTTTAAAAAATCCAACCCTTAGAGCTGTGTGCTACCTAAATTTGTCACCTTACTGCCCGCTAAGCGTGCCTCACTGCCTTAGCTGGAGGTCTTGTCTCTGTCCAGTTCCCTTCTCTCCCACCTCCACCTTTCTACAGGGTAGGAAGGGTCTGCTGCTCTGACATCCTGGAAACTTCCATCCCCCACGCCACTGTGTCCTGAGGATACTGGATCTCTCTTCCTCCTCCTCCTCCTGCTTCCCTTCTCTCTCTCCCTCCCTCCCTCGCTCCATTGTGAGCCCCTCAGAACAGGAAGCCAAGTTATCTCATACACCAAAGCCATGCGGGAATCCCTTCAGCACATACAACCCATGACCACTGGTTTTGGTGCCAGGCACTGGGGTGATACTCAGTAAATATTTCTTTGGGGGGATGGGCATTCCTAGACTCATGCTGACTGTGGAAGGCTGGGAAGATGTGAGGCTCTGATCAAACAAACCATATTTTGAAAGACACTGTGCCAGGAGGGAGCCGGGTGGGTTCAGAAGGTCTACTTCACCCCCATGTTGTTGCAGAAGGAGGAAAGGCTGAGGGTAAAAACCGTTTTATCAGCCTGTCTTCCGGAAGTTCAGGCCCACAGATGTTGCCTTGATTACCTATAGATATGAGCAAATGCCAGAATGCAGTGAAGGCCGTGCTGACACAGGGCACTGAAGGGAAAACACCACTGGACTGATTATCCTGGCTCTATCTGCCATATCTGTGCTAGTTCAGCATCTCTGCTTTGCATCTTTAAAGAGCTGGATACAGAGTTACAGAATTTTAAGGCTGGAGAAGGCCTGAGAAGACCACCCACCTCTCCTCCCCCACAGATAAGTGGCCTGTCATCCTGAGAGGCTGTGACTCCCACAATCACACAGATAGTCGGGGCCCCACTGGGGCTAGACCTGCGGCTCTCACCTCCCAGATCAGCACCTTTCCCAGTTCTCCAAGCTGCCTGCTGGTTCACGCCATTTCAACGTTCGCCTCCGGTAAGCCTCACTAGTGAGAGAAGCCGGCCGTGTCTCTACCACTCCCTCTCCCTCATAGCCCTGCAAGAAAAGAAAAGGGCGATTCTATTCTAGAAGGAAGCAGAGATCGTTTTTCCCATCTCCTGGTGTCTTGCATTATCTGTGCCAGGCTCCCCCCCAGGAGCATCTCATCACGCTCACACAGTGTCCCAGCGAAGTGCCATCCACCCTCTGTCAACCCTGACAAGAGGCCACTTCTCAGCTAGGGAATCTCGGCCACCATGAGGGCTGAGGTAAGTCAGAGGAGGTAGACTCTCCCCTGAGTGGCCCTCACTCTCCTCAGCTGGGGCAAAGGCAAGGGTAGAGACCAAGTGTCCCCAAAGCATCTCAACCCATTTCCTGAGCCCCTCTGTAGGTGCTTTAAAGAAACCAACCAGTTGCTGTAAGTCGATTCTGATTCACGGCAACCCCATGTGTGTCAGAGTAGAACTGTGCTTCATAGAGTTTTCATTCACTGATTTTTCGGAAGTAGATCACCAGACCTTTCTTCTGAGGTAGCTCTGGGAGGACTTGAACTTTCATTCTTACAGTTAGCAGCTGAGTGTGTTAACTGTTTGCACTACCCAGGGACTCTGCTGTAAGGGAAGGTAAGATGTGGAAACCAACACATGCCAGGCTTTCTGGAACATGCTTCACATCCATTCTGTAAGGGAGGTATTATTATCCACCTCTCCCCCACCCCCCCCTTTTTAAAAATAGACTATTTTTTGGAGACCTGGTGGTGCAGTAGTTAATAGCTTGGCTGCTAACCAAAAGGCCGGCAGTTCGAATCCACCAGACCTTCCTTGGAAACCCTACGGGGCAGTTCTACTTTGTCGTATAGAGTCTACGTTGTCGCAAAGCCTGACATTTGTTGGTTTCCATAGCTTCCCTTCCCCTAAAGCAGAGTCCCCGGGTAGTGCAACGAGTCCTATGAGTCGGAATTGACTCGATGGCAACTGGGTTTTTTTTTTTTTTTTTTTTGAGCAGTTTTAGGTTTGCAGAAAAATTATGCAGAAAGTACAGAAAAACAGTTACCATCAAGTGCATTTCAGCTCATGGCGACTCCATGTGTGTCAGAGTAGAACTATGCTCTGTAGGGTTTTTAATGGCTGGGTTTTTGAAAGTAGATTGCCAGGTCTTTCTTCTAAGGCACCTCTGGGTAGACTTGAACCTCCAACTTTTCAGTTAGTAGCCAAGTGCATTAGCCATTTGTACCACCCAAGGGCTCCAGAAAGGACAGAGCGTTCCCACATACCCACCCCCCTGCACACTATTTCTCCTATTAACATCTTGCATTCCTGTGATTTGTTTATTATAATTGATGAACCAATATTGGTACATTACTGTTAACTGAAGTCCATAGTTTACATTGGGGTTCACCCTTTGTGCTGTACAGCCCTGTGGATTTTGACAAATGCTTCATATCACGTGTTCACCATCACAGTATCATACAGAATAGTTTCACTCCATTCCTTTCCCCCTTACCCGCCTTTTTTTTAAGATGTAGAAATTGAGGTTTGGAGAAGTGAACTCACCTGCCCTCAATCACCCAGCTAGTGAGTGACAGAGTCAGAATTAGAACCTAAATCTGACTCCAAAGCCTGACTCTTCCCACCACACCACTCCACGTGCCTCTGCGTGCATGCTCAGGAGGAGTCCCCTCTGGCCTCATTAGAATCCTGACTTTGGGGGCACCAGCCTTCCCTTCTCACAGGAAAGAAGCAGGGATGAGTGGGAGGACAGGTGTACAAGGAGCCCCTCAGAGTCGGTTCGATTGTGGTATGAATGATAGACCTGCCAGCAAGGCCCAGAGGGGAGGACTTGGGGTTGGCGGGAGGAAGGGAGGAGGGACAGAGCTGCCCAGAGCAACGGCCCAGGAGAGAGGTGGGCAGGGGCAGGGTGTGAGAGTAGCGCAGGGGAGAGGCAGTAGAAAGGGGGAGCCAAGGACAGCTGGCCACCCTCAAAATCCCATAGGGCTGGCTCCAGGGCAGGGATTGTTTTGGGGGTAGAAGGTGGAAGGGCCGGAGCGTGACTGGGAGGATTAGTCAGCATTGAGGCTTATGAAAGGAGGGATTGTCCAGGGCCTCCTTACTCACCAGGCCAATTGGGTCGGCCTCAGGGCCTGGTGAGCAGCCGGTATCAGAAGGGTGCCGGGAATCCGCGCAGCTCGCTGCCCAGGTTGAATGATCGGGACGTAGGGGCCGAGTGCAGGGGCCCTGATGGCCTCAGCGACATGTGAGTCACAACCCCGGCTCCGTGACTGAGTCTCTTCATTGCCCACCCTGCCAAGGCTGCCGTGGCCATGGGTCAGTGGGCTTGGAGCCCTGACAGCCAGGCCTGACTCCGTCCTCCTCTGAGAAAGGAAACTGAGGGCTGATTCATGAGGCGCCTGCTGAGTTATCGCCCTGCTGACCTGAGCCCAGGTCACTCCTCTGGTTAAGGCCAGGGGCTTCCAGCCATTCATCCATCCATGTGTGCATTCGTTCATTCGTTCATTCACAAAGTCATTGTTTTCTTTAATTTGATTTTTTCCTGATTACAAAAGTAATCTATGGTCCCAACAATATATAAAAGTAAAAGATGATTGGTGGATGTCCTCAAAATCCTACTGTCTAGAAAAAATTATTATTAACCATTTGGACTAGTTCCTTTCAAGTCTTTTTAGGTACTTACTTAGTCATGTGTGTGTGTCTAACTGAAATAGGCCCTGGGGTGGGAAGGGAGGGCAGTCAGCCACCCTCCTTGTCATCATCATCATTGTCACTCTGTTTGAAGGGCAATGTCAGTCTGCACCCCACTCAACCCTGCTGCCTGCTCCCGACAGGACATGGGAGGCGGCAAGGCCACTCCATTGACAATCACCACCATCCAGTGATGGTTTAGCTGGGCCCAGCTCAGTGCTCAGCCTTTCCCACGCGTGAGCTCACTCCATCCTTACATCAGCTCTACGCAGTGACCCTGCCCAGGTCTCCAACCTTACACAGACCTTGCCCACCACCTCTGTGAAAGGACAAAGGTGTTAACTGGGAGGAGGCACCCGTTAGTCATTACCAGCAGCAACAACAATCTTTGCAACCCTACTCGTCAATATCTTTCACTCATGTAATCCTCACATCAATGGCACCACTTCAAGCCCGTTTCATAACTGAAGACTCAGAGGTGCTGGGAGTGAGGGAAGGCACCAGCTCCTACCACTGGAAGGAAGCAGAGGAGGGATGCATTTCCATGCTCCACCTTTAGGTTGTACTGCTGGACTCACAGCAATATGTTGGCCATTACACGCTCCCCTACGAGAGGAGAATAGTAATTTACAGGGCATTTGCACACCTTGCAGGAGCCCTGGTGGTGCAGCGATTAAACACTCGGCTCCTAACTGAAAGATTGGCAGTTTGAACCCACCAGCCACTCCTCGAGAGAAAGATGTGACATTCTGATTCCCTAAAGATTACAGCCTTGGAAATTGTATAGGGAAGTTCTACTCTGTCATATAGGGTCACCATGAGTCAGAACTGACTCAATGGCAATGAGTTTGGTTTGGTTTTGGTTTCGCAAGCCTTGCTGCGATCCTTAATTTCTGGCTTCTCTCTAGACTGTAAATACCTGGAGGACAGGGGTCCTGTTGTCTTGGTCTCTGCTTGGTCCTCCTTAAGCCCCAGAAACAGTAGGTGTTTGATAAATACTTATGGAGAGAATAGTTGTCATTCATCTCTCTGTTTGATCTTCCCCACATCACTGTGAAGTAGCAAATTAGGATGTATGATTGTTGCCTGTGTTAGTCATCAGCTTAACAGGCAAGATGGAGTGACTTGCTCCGGGTCACACGGCCAGCACCTGGCTCCCTTCCTAGTTCTCTCCAAGCTGATTAAGACCTTGGCCACCACCACTGTGAAAGGACAAAGATGTTAAGTGGGAGGAGGCACCCGTTAGTCATTACCAGCACCAACAATCATTGCAACCCTACTCGTCATAATCTCTCACCCATGCAATCCTCCATCAGTAGCACTGATGAGACAGATGCTGTCATCTGTTTTACAGAGATAACGTTCCCAACATCACACGGCTGAGAAGCAGCAGACTCCACCAGGCTTCAGAGCCCACAAGCCAGAGGTTGTTAAAATTCCAGGACAAGTTAACCCATCAAGACAATTAGAATTCTCAGCTGGAGCCAGAGAGGCTAGGCGCACAGGTGAGGTGAGTTTTGTGAGGGATGGGGCTAAATAAAATGTCATTCATTCACTCACTCATTCTATCTGTCAGTGAGACTCGCCTGTGTGCCCTGCCCAGGGTCTGGCCCTGAGGACACAACCATAAATAGGCCAGACCCTCCCTGCCCTCACAGTGTCTTTGGAGAGCGGCCATTGTTGTTAGGTGCCGTAGAGTCGGATCCGACTCATAGTGACCTATGTAGAACAGAATGAAACACTGCCTGCTCCTGCACCATCCTTACAATTGTTGCTATTTTTGAGCCCATTGTTGGAGCCACTGTGTCAATCCATCTTGTTGAGGGTCTTCCTCTTTTTTGCTGACCCTCTACTTTACCAAGGAGGATGTCCTTCTC
This sequence comes from Dugong dugon, assembly GCA_030035585.1. NCBI lineage: Eukaryota > Metazoa > Chordata > Mammalia > Sirenia > Dugongidae > Dugong > Dugong dugon. The sequence continues at coordinate 22,565,611 of CM057476.1, read as the reverse complement.
CAAGGACTGGTCTTTCCTGATAACATGTCCAAAGTATGTAAGACCAAGTCTCGCCATGCTTGCTTCCAAGGAGCATTCTGGCTGTACTTCTTCCAAGATGGATTTGTTTGTTCTTCTGGCAGTCCGTGGTATATTCAATATTCTTCACCAACACCGTAATTCAAAGGCATCAATTCTTCGGTCCTCCTTGTTCATTGTCCAGCTTTCGAGTGCATATAAAGCAACTGAAAATACCATGGCTTGGGTCAGGCACACCTTAGTTATCAAGGTGACATCTTTGCTTTTCAACACTTTCAAGAAATCTTTTGTAGCAGATTTGACCAATGCAATATGTCATTTGATTTCTTGACTACTGCTTCCATGTCGTTGATTGCAGACCCAAGTAAAATGAAATCCTTGACAACTTCCATCTTTTGTCTGTTTATCATGATGTTACTTATTAGTCTAGTGGTGAGGATTTTTCTTTTCTTTATGTTAAGGTGTAGGAGCCCTGGCGGAGCAGTGGTTAAGAGCTCGGCTGCTAGGCCAACTCTTCAGACAAAGATTAGACTGGACTATGGGACATAAAATGATACTCGTGAAGAGTGTGCTTCTTATCTTAAGTAGATACATGAGACTAATGGGCAGCTTCTGTATGGAGGCGAGATGTGAAGGTAGAGAGGGTCAGGAGCTGGTTGAATGGACACGGGAAATCCGGGGTGGAAAGGAGTGTGCTGTCTCAGTATAGGGAGAGCAATTAGGGTCACATAACAATGTATGTATAAATTTTTGTATGAGAGACTAACTTGAACTGTAAACTTTCACTTAAAGTACAACAACAAAAATAATAATAATAAGGAAAATCTTACATAATTAAAAAAAAAAAGAGCTCAGCTGCTAACCAAAGGGTCGGCAGTTCAAATCCACCAGCTGCTCCTTAGAAACCCTATGGGGCAGTTCTACTCTGTCCTACAGGGTCGCTGTGAGTGGGAATCCACTTGGTGGAAACAGGTATGTTAAGGTGTAATCACACTGAAGGCTGAAGTCTTTGATCTTCATCAGTTAAGTGTAAGTCCTCTTTGCTTTCAGCAAGCAAGGGTGTCATCTGCATATCGCAGGTTGTTAGTCTTCCTCCAATCCTGATGCCCCAGTGTTCTTCATACAGTCCAGCTTCTCAGATTATTTGCTCTGCACATAGATTGAATAAGTATGGTGAAAGGATATAACCCTGATGCACACCTTTCCTGACTTTAAACCACGCAGTATCCACTTGTTCTGTTTGCCTCTTGGTCTATACACAGGTTCCGCATGAGCACCATTACCTAAGTGTTCTGGAATTCCCATTCTTCAAAATGCTATCCATAATTTGTTATGATCCACACAGTTGAATGCCTTTGAGTAGTCAGTAGAACACAGGTAAACATCTTTCAGGTATTCTCTGCTTTCAGCCAAGATTCATCTGACATCAGCAATGATATTCCTTGTTCCACATCCTGTTCTGATTCTGGCTTGAGTTTCTGACAATTTGCTGTTAATGTACTGCTGCAACCATTTGTGAATTAGCTTCAGCATAATTTTACTTGTGTGTGATAATAATGATATCGTTTGATAATTTCCACATTCCATTGGATCACCTTTCTTTGGAATGGGCACGAATATGAACCACTTTCAGTCGGTTGGCCAGGTAGCTGTCTTCCAAATTTCTTGGCATAGATGAGTGAGCACTTCCAGCATTGCATCCATTTGTAACATCTTAATTGGTATTCATTCAGTTCCTGAAGTCTTGTTTTTCACCAATACCTTAAGTGCAGACTGGACTTCTTCCTTCAGTACCATCGTCCTGACAGGAGAGCAGCCATTAGAGCCATGATCATACAGTTGATTGTCTCAGTAGAGCCATGATGAGTGCCACCGGGAGGCTACCCCGCAGGGCCAACACTGCAGAAACCTGGAGTGTGGGAAGGAAGGAGGCAGGTAAGCAGAAGTGGGAGCAGAGAGGACACTGCCTGGTAGGAGCTTGGCTCTGAGTAAGGTGGAAAGATGGCCAGCAGGGCTGGGTGGGGCAAGTGAGGAGGAAAGGCGCAGGCATAGGGACCTGAGCCTGGCCAGAGCTGAGTCTGCCTATATGGAGTTAGGGCCACTGTTGTCGTCTTTATTTTCACTGTTGTCCTTACAGAGAGTGTGGGAAAGAGAATTGTTAAATTCTCATAAGCCTCCAGATGCGGGGTTTGGTCGTCCTCATCTGTGTCGCTGGTTGCATTGACAAAATGCCCATTGTCTCGTTTGGCTCTTACAAGCACCTGGAGGAGGGAAGGCAAGCAGATGTCAGGCCCCTGTACAACCGCAGAAAACCAGGCAGGAGGAGGTGGCATGTGGTCCCGGGGCCACACTGCTAGTCCACAGTTAGGATATATGATTCTTGCTGATGTTAGTCATCAGACTAGTGGGCGAGATGGAGTGATTTGCTCCAGGTCACACAGCCACCCTTCATGGTCATCTTTTCCCATCTGTAACCAGTTGCTAAGGAGCCCTGGTGGTACAGTGGTTAAGCACTCGGCTGCTAAATGAAAGATCGGCGGTTCGAACCCACCAGCTGCTCCACAGTAGAAAGATGTGGCAGTCTGCTTCCATAAAGATTACAGCCTTGGGATGTCCTTTATTATCACTCTTATTCAACATTGTGCTGGAGGTCCTAGCCAGAGCAATTAGGCTAGAAAAAGAAATAAAGGGCATCCAAATTGGTAGGGAAGAAGTAAAAGTATCTCTATTTGCAGATGATATGATCTAGTACACAGAAAATGCCAAAGAATCCACAAAAAAGCTACTGGAACTAGTAGAAGATTTCAGCAAAGTATCAGGATACAAGATAAACATACAAAAATCAGTTGGATTCCTCTATACCAACAAAGAGAACTTCGAAGAGGAAATCACCAAATCAATACCATTTACAATATCCCCCAAGAAGATAAAACACTTAGGAATAAATCTAACCAGAGCTGTAAAAGACCTATACAATGAAAACTACAAGACACTACTGCAAGAAACCAAGAGACCTGCATAAGTGGAAAAACATACCTTGCTCAGGGACAGGAAGACTCAACATTGTGAAAATGTCAATTCTACCCAAAGCAATCCACAGATATAATGCAATCACGATCCAAATTCCAATGGCATTTTTTAATTAGATGGAGAAACAAATCACCAACTTCATATGGAAAGGGAAGAGGCCCCAAATAAGTAAAGCATTACTGAAGAAGAAGAACAAAGTGGGAGGCCTCACACTACCTGATTTTAGAACCTATTATACCGCCACAGTCAAAACAATGTGGTACTGGTACAATAACAGATACATAGACCAATGGAACAGAATTGACAATCCAGATGTAAATTCATCCACCTATGAGCAGCTGATATTTGACAAAGGCCCGAAGTCCGTTAATTGGGGAAAAGACAGACTCTTTAAGTGGTGCTGGCATAACTGGATATCCATCTGCAAAAAACTGAAACAAGACCCATACCTCACACTAAAACTGACTCAAAATGGATCCAAGACCTAAATATAAAATCAAAATGATAAAGATCATGGAATTAAAAATAAGGACAATACTAGGAGCCCTAATACATGGCAAAAACAGAATACGAACCATAAATAACAGCACTAACACGAGAAGAGAAACTAGATAACTGGGAGCTCTTAAAAATCAAACACTTATGCTCATCAAAAGACTTCACCAAAAGAGTCAAAAGGCAACCTACAGACTGGGATAAAAATTTTGACTACGACCAATCTGATCAGCGTCTAATCTCTAAAATCTACAAGATATTGCAAAACCTCAATAACAAAAGACAAATAAGCCAATTAAAAAATGGGCAAAGGACATGAACAGACACTTCACCAGAGAAGACATTCAGGCAGCTAACAGACACATGAAGAAATGCTCACGATCATTAGACATTAGAGAAATGCAAATTAAAACTACAATAAGACACCATCTCACTCCAACAAGGCTAGCATTAATCCAAAAAACACAAAATAATAAATGTTGGAGAGGTTGTGGAGAGACTGGAACTGTTGGTGGGAATGTAAAATGGTACAACCACTTTGGAAATTGATTTGGTGCTTCCTTAAAAAGCTAGAAATAGAAGTAGCATACAATCCAGCAATCCCGCTCCTTGGAATGTATCCTAGAGAAATAAGAGCCGTCACATGAACAGATATATGCACACCCATGTTCATTGCAGCACTGTTCAGGATAGCAAAAAGATGGAAACAACCTAGGTGCCCATCAATGGACGAATGGATAAACAAATTATGATACATTCACACAATGGAGTACTACACAACTGTAAAGAACAACGATGAATCCGTGGAACATAACATGGAGGAAGCTGGAGGGCACTATGCTAAGTGAATTTAATCAGTTGCAAAAGGACAAATATTATAAACACCACTATTACAAGAACTCAAGAAAAGGTTTAAACGCAGAAGAAAACATTCTTTGATGGTTACAAGGCTGGGGAGGGAGGGAGACAGTTATTCACTAACTAGATAGTAGACAAGAATTATCTGAGGTGAAGGGAAGGACACACACACTACAGGGGAAGTCAGCACAACTACACTAAACCAAAGCTAAGAAGTTTCCTGAATACAACCAAACACTTTGAGGGACAGAGTAGCAGGGGAGGGGGTCTGGGGACCATGGTTTCAGGGGACATCTAGGTCAACTGGCATAACAAAGTTTATTAAGAAAATGTTCTGCATCCTACTTTGGTGAGTGGCATCTGGGGTCTTAAAAGCTTGCAAGCAGCCATCTAAGATGCATCAATTGGTCCCAACCCACCTGGAGCAAAGGAGAATGAAGAACACCAAAGACACAAGGAAAGTATTAGCCCAAGAGACAGAAAGGGCCACATAAACCAGAGACTTCATCAGCCTGAGACCAGAAGAACTAGATGGTGCCCGGCTACCACCAATGACCGCATGACAGGGAACACAACAGAGAGTCCCTGATGGAGCAAGAGAAAAGTGGAGTGCAGAACCCAAATTCTAGTAAGAAGACCAAACTTAATGGTCTGACTGAGACTGGAGGAACCCCAGAAAGCATGGCCCTCGGACTCTCTGTCAATCCAGAACTAAAACCATTCCCGAGGCCAACTCTTCAGACAAAGATTAGACTGGACTATGGTACATAAAATGATACTCGTGAAGAGTGTGCTTCTTAGCTCAAGTAGACACATGAGATTAAATGGGCCACTCCTGTCTGGAGGTGAGATGAGAAGGCAGAGAGGGTCAGGAGCTGGATGAATGGACATGGGAAATCAGGGGTAGAAAGGAGGAGTGTACTGTCTCAGTATAGGGAGAGCAATTAGGGTCACATAACAATGTATGTATGGATTTTTGTATGAGAGACTAACTTCAATTGTAAACTTTCACTTAAAGTACAACAATAAAGTTTTTAAAAAGTTTTAAAATACTAGAATGAAAAAAAAAAAGATTACAGCCTTGGAAACTCTGTAAGGCAGCTCTACTCTGTCCTATAGGGTCACTATGAGTTGGAATCGACTCAGTGGCAACTGGTTTGGTTTTTTTTGTACTAACCTAAAAGTTGATGGTTGAACTCACCCAGAAGTACCACAGAAGAAAGACCTGGTGATCTTCTTCCATAAAGATTAAAGCCAAGAAAACCCTACGGCTCAGGGTACAACGGCTGGGAAAACAGGGCAACAAATAAATCAAATGACTGATTGTTGAGCACCTACTGTATGTGCCAGCCTGTTCTCATGTGTGCCACGTGCCACCTCATTTGATCTTTCCAGCAGCCCCATGGGGTAGAGACAAGCTAAATCTCGTTTTAGGATCAGGAAACAGGCGCCCACACCCAGTGCTGGGATGTGGCAGTGGTTTGGACCCAGGCCTGGCTCACCCAAGGAACGAGGAGCAGTGAGGAGGTGGGCTGCGAGGGTAGGGGCTGCTAAGCTCCAGGGCCCACCCTCAGGGTGCCTGTCCTTCTAGAAGTTAAGGAGCAGGGGCAGTAGGGGCTGAGTGCAGGAAGGTGGCATGAGGGGGCCTCCTGGTGCTCTGTCGCATGCTGCAGGGGCCTATCAGGGTGCCACAGGCCCGGACAATCACCCTGTCCATCTGAGATTGGACTTCTCAGCCAGTAGCAAAGCACGAGCTGCACCCTCGAGGCTGGTCCAGAGATAAGGGGGCCCCAGGCATGTGGCTCTGACTGTTGGTAAGCGTGCAGAAGCCACAGCAAGGCAGTGTCTGGCCTGAGAGAAGGTCCCTCCAGGCTTTTCCGTCCACTTGCTCTGGCTACTCCGGTTGGGTCAGTGGGGCAGGAAAGGACAAGCCCAGGTGAGGAGAACAGCCAAGGATGATACTGAAAACCCCTCACGGCTGTGCTGTGCCTTTCGGGTCACAAAGCACTTTTACTTTTACTTCCATTCTCAGCGTGGAAATGAAAAATGAGGCTTCCGAGCCAGTTCTGGCTGTGTGAGCCTCAGTTTCCTCATTTGTGAAATGAAAGTTGTTAATGCAGTCTCTCCTTCCCCAAGCTCAGTATACAACCAACCTGTTGGACCTTCCTTCTGGCCCTGCTCCCTTCCCAGCAGCTTCCCCCTTCTCAGAAGGGCACCTCCTTTGCACTGCGCCAGACACCCGGCCTCTGCCAGGCCGGGAGTTGAGTCAGCCCTTGGTCAACCAACGCACTGCTGGACAGAGGAGCCCAGACCTCGCAGGAGTCTTGTCCCAACTCCCACCGGCAGCCATGGTTTGCCAGACCCTAGGGATGGCTGGGGGAAGAGGGCTTGAGGGGAGCTCCCAAAGGGAAGTCTCCAATTTTGCCAGTGAAGGCTTTTGTGATCTGGAACACCAGGCCAGGCAGTCAGCCCTGCCAGCGAGAGACTGGCCTCCAACAATAATGTTTTCCGAGGTTTTCCAGAAGGCATCAGCTGCTTCCTAATTCAAACCATCAGGAGGTGGCTCACATGTGCCAAGTCTCAAAAAACGCCTGTAGAAAGAAAACGACTTCCCAAGCCAAGCAAGAGGGATGTGGCGGTGGTTCTGGAAGGGGCTTTGGCCCAGGGACCCCAGAACAGGAGGCAGTGAGCAGCCCCCCAGGCCTCCTCATGTCCAGCCAGACCCAGGTCCTAGGCTGGTGTCTGCCCTGGAGCACGCTCGCTGCGGTCCGCTCCACCCATACCCAGGAAGGCCCACCCCACACCAGAACCTGTGCTGGCTTTGGAGCGCTGACGTGATCATCTAGCTGTAACGCGTGCTTTATGCCAAGCCACTGTGCTGAAGACTTTACAGCCTACCTTTCAGCCACCTACTATGGTTCCATTCCACAGAAGGGAAAGAGGAGGCTCAGCCAGGTGGAAAGACTTGGCCCAAACCCCTCAGGCAGAAGTGGTTGGGCTTCCAGCCTGGGTTCAGCCTCCAGAGCCCATAGCTCTACTGCCAGGCCTGGCTGCCTGGTCAATAAAGGGTTTAAGGCTTACCACTTCACACTCTCTAGGACGGCTTAGAATCAGAAAGTCAGATAATTACAAGTGTTGAGGAGAATGTGGAGAAGTCAGAACCCTCATACCCTGCTGGTGGGGATGTCAAATGCTGCAGCCGCTTTGGAAAACAGTCTGGCAGTTTCTCAGATATGAAACATAGAGTTAGCACGTTCCTGTTGTGTGCTGTCGAGTGGATTCTGACTCATAGTGATCCCATGTGACAGAGTAGAACTGCCTGGTGGTGCAGTGGTTAAAGCGCTTGGCTGCTAACCGAAACATAGGCAGTTCAAACCTACCAGCCGCTCCACGGGAGAAAGATGTGGCAGTCTGCTTCTGTAAAGAAACCCTATGGGGCAGTTCTACTCTGTCTTATAGGGTCACTATGAGTCAGAATTGACTTGATGGCAATGGGTTTGGCTTTGGATTAATCTTTATGGGAGCAGATTGCCAGGTGGGCTCGAACTGCCAGTCTTTCAGTTAGCAGCCAAGCACTTAACCATTGCGCCACCAGTGCTCCTTAGGGTGACCCGGCAATGCCGCTGCTAGGTATACACCCAGGAGAGTTGAAAACATATGTCCACACAAAAACCTGTGCACGGATGTTGATAACAGCCTTAGTCCCAATAGCCAAACGGTGAAACAACCCAAGTGTCCATCAATGGAAAAACAACATGGAATATTGTTCAGCTGTAAAAGGAATGGAGTACTTCATGCTACAGCGTGGGTGACCCTTGAAATCATGATGCTGAGTGACAGAAGCTAGTCACAAAGGACTCACATTGTATGATTCCATTTCTATGAAATGTCCAGAATGGGGGAATCTATAGAGACAGAAAGTAGATTAGTGGTTGTCTGGGGCTGAGGGAAGAGGGCAATGGAGACTGACTGCTAATGGGTGTGGGGTTTTTTCGGAGGGGGGTGTTTGAAATGCTCTAAAAGCTTCATTTTGGTGGTGATGGTTACACAACTCTGTGACTATATTAAAAACCACTGAATTGTACACATTAAACGGGTGAATTGTATGGTATGTGAATGATATCTCAATAAAGCTGTTTACAAAGGAGGAGGAGGGTTAGGGCTCAGCCTTTAAGGGACGCACAAGTCAGGGAGGGCAGAGAAGCAAACAATTCTAGTACAGAGTGAGGAGGGTCGCAGCACCAGCAAGCACAGGCCGGGGGCGAGGAGAGGAGGCAACCTGGTGAGTGAGGCTGGCCGAGGACGAGTTTTTACCAGAGGTCACATCGGTATAGTGGTATGGGAAGAGAGGCAAGAGCAAGGGGACACCTCTCAGCCTGCGGAGTGGGGCAAAGAGGGAAGCAATCGAGGAAGGCTTCCTGGAGTAGGTGATACTAGACTGAGTCTTATGAGTCAGGCATGAAAGTGAGGGGCAAAAAAAGATGTCACAGATGGAGGCGGAGTGATGTGCTGAGTGGGAGCAGGGAAGAGAGAGGGGATTCTGGAGGGACAGAGTATGGGATCCCCCTTCCTGCTTGGCATAGTGTGAAAGGCAGGGCTCCCCCATCTGCCCCTACTCCATTATGTCCCTTCTAGCAAGCCCCTGCCCCCCTCAACAAAATCCCTTCCATCTCTGAAGCTGTGATTCTCCAATGCAGCCCCTCAGACGAGGCTGAGATTGGAGCGACGAGGACCAGCAGGTGACAGATAGAAGCAGGAGGCGAGAGAGAGTGTTGGGGTGTCAGGGCCTCTCAGCCACCAGCTGTCCACGGGGGTCCCCCCACACCCAGGAAATGCCGGTGCCTGAGGAGAAATGGAAACAAGAAACACTGGTGTCTTTCCCTGGGCAGATTCCAAGAAAGAAAAGAAAGTGGCTTCGAGAGGAGACACCCACCAGCTTTGAAGGGAGGAAAGAAACCCCAGCCACGCTAGAGGAACCCAAAGAGAAGGGTGAGTGTGAGAGAGAAACAGGCGCAGGGGGGTGGGCTCCCAGCCCCGTCCAAGTGCCTACGGCCCACCGGGTAGGGTAGCCGTGTTCAGGCAAACCGACTGTGACAAGCAGCAAGAGAAGCGTGTGTGCAGACAGGACAAGCCCCAGCCGCAGGGTCCTTCCCACCCTCACTCCTGTCAGCTCAGCACGGGGCTGCTCTCCTCTTCCTCCCCACTGCTGCCTCAGTTTGGAGCCAGAGGACCAGGGTTCAGCTTGTGGCTCTGCCATGTCTTCATTGCGATCTCTGAACCTTCACTTGCTCATCTGTAAGATGGGGATCACACTTGCTGCTCTGCTTCTGCTCCGGTGAGTTAGGAGGAAGACAAAGGAACATCAGGGAAAACACTCTCAGTGGGGCTGTTCTAAATTAAAAAATCCAGTTGCCATGGAGTCGGTTCCGACTCATAGTGACCCCATATGTGCAGAGTAGAACTGTGCTCCATAGGGTTTTCAAGGCTGTGACCTTGCAGAAGATGACCGACAGGGCTTTCTTCCAAGGGACTTCTGGGTGGACTCGAACCGGCAACCTTTTGATTGGTAGTTGAGCACTTAACCATTTTCGCCACCCAGGGACTCCACGGTGCAGACGTAGGGAAGGGTAGAGTGTGGTCACGATGACAGCAACCCTATCCGGTTTTGTGCCACGCTTTCACCTTTCTGGAGCATCTTCCCGTCTGGTACCTCCGCCGAGCCTCGTGGCACCGAGTGAGGAAGGCCGGGCAACTGAGGCTCAGAGGAGCTGCATGACCCAGAGCATCACACAGGAACAGTGAATGGGGTCAAGAGAAGGGGGCGTTGGGCTCCTCAGAGCCCCTACAGTCTGCTCTCCTGGCCTGCAGCAGGCTGGCCCGGTTGATGCTGAGCTGCGGTGATGGGATCCTGTGCTTGACACACAGGAGCAAAGAATCTGAGGCAGGAGACCACCCCGACCCTGAGTCAGACTTTCTGGTCACGTGGACGGTGTTTGGCCTGCAGCAGGGGAGCTTTGCAAACAAGTCCTCAAATATTTGGAGGCCTCTCCTATGGAAGAGGAATTAGGCTAGGTCTAGGCAGTCCCAAGGGCAGGAATGGGACAAATGCTCGGAAGTTATAAGAACACCGAAAAGGGATTTCAGCTTTTTATGAAAAAGAACATTCTCCATATGCCAAAGTGTTACAGGTGGAACAGGCCACCTCAGGGGCAGTGAGCTCCCCGTCACTGGGGGTGCTCAAGTACAGGTCGGACAATCAATTGGTGGACAGGTTAGCCTAGAGCAGGGTTTTCAGCATTGACATGATTCACATTTGGCCCAGATATGCCTTTGTGGTGGGGACTGTCCTGTGCATTGTAGGGTGTTGAGCAGCATCCCTGGCGTCAACCCAGCAGATGCTAGTAGCAACCTCCCCTCCCCACCAGCCGTGTTAACCCAAACATCTCCAGACATTGACAATTTCCTGGGGACAAGATCACCCCCGGTGGAGAACCACTGGCCTAGATGACCTTTAAGACCCCTCCCCCCATGATCCTATGATCTCATCACACGAGAAACCGAAGGAATTGCTGTCGTTTTCCGAACCCCTGTGGCCTGCAGGACGCATCATCCCACTTCATGTCGTCACCCGTGTTCTCAGCCTGGCTTATTCCAACTCCTCCTTACATCACCTCCCTGTCCCATCACGTTCCTGTCCCCTTTCTGATAGTATTCTAGCTCCCCATTTCTTCCCTAAAGACCACAGCGTTGGTTTGACATTTGTCTCCCACTGGACGGTGGGCTCCTACAGAGCCACATCTGAGGGGCTTGTCCATCTCTGGGCATCCACATAGCAGGGAGAGAGGTAGGGCTGTCAGCTCAGTGGCATTGGTAAGACTGCCGCGGTCAGCCAAGCCGCCTGGCTCTGCAATCTGAGCATAGCTGCTGCCCCATGCTATCTGTGGGTTCCCTAGAGCACCCCCTTTGGGAAATGACCAGCTGCCGGGGCCCCTCCTAGCTCCCCCATGCACAGGTCTCTGACCCAGATGCCGGCCAGCGTCCAGACAGGTGGCTCCACAGGAAGGACAGGGTGGGGAGTGGGGGGATGTGTGGGCAGGACCCTCCCCTGTAGGAGGAAATGACCTGGAGGGGGAGAGTGACCACAGACGTGCTCACCGAACCCAGACACCCAAGCTGGTCCCTTTCGTGCGGGCTGGAAGGAGGTCACTTGGGGATAAATGAGGGATGCCCAGTCAAGGCCCGGTGGGCATGGTCAGGGCAGAGGGCGTTCTGGTTAAACCAATGTTCTGGTTAAGTGGGAGCCGTGGTGCAGGAGGGTAGGAAGCCCACGGTCTCACAGGCGGATCAGGCCAGGCCTTGGGACCAGATCCCTCGCCTCCAATAAAGTGAGGAAGATCTGAACCATATTGGTGGTTTTCAAGCATTTGTGGGTGTTTTTATTTTGCTTTTAGTAAAAGAATCCTCTCCCCCTTATTAAAGGAAAATCTCACGTGATATCCCAATATGTAAAACCCGAGCTCTGCCTTCTCAGTGCCCCCTAGTCCATGCCTGCCCCAAGGTGGGCCTAGGTCACCTCCCAGTCCCACAGGCCTCCTCGAAGACCATTGGAAACCCACTGGGCTTTCTCCGGTGCTGCCTGGGTGGTGCAAATGGTTCAGCACTCAACTACTAACTGAAAGGTTGTCCAACGGAACACCCCAAGAGGTGCCTCAGAAGAAAGGCCTGGCAATCTATTTCAGAAAGATCAGCCATTGCAAGCCCAATGGAGTGCAGTTCTACTGTGACACACATGGGGTTGCCATGAATTAGAACCGATCTGACAGCAACTGGTTTGGGCTTTCTCCGAGGCCCACTGAGTTCCAGTGGTTTGTGATTCCATTACTGGCCCCACCTAATAGTGAAATTCAACCAAACTCAACCATGTGGACACTGGGTGACTCTGAGGTCCCCGAGGTGATCTTGAACTATGACTTGGGTTATCCTTGAACATGCTGAGATGGAAAATTCTGGTCACCCGAGTCTTCTGTTTATTTGTGTGGGTCCCTGGATAAACAGGAATCCACAGTACCCTGCAAAGATAAACTTATGGTGCTCCTCACCCCAGAAAGAGTTACAACCAAGGACATGTGCACACTTGAGCAGGCCTGCTGTGTTTGGATGACAGAGCCAGAGCGGGGACACCCCAGGTCAGGTCCCCGCCCGATAGCAGCAGCCGCAGCCCGAGAGGGCGGCTCACGAGGCCTCACTCTGCAAAGCCGCACATGCATTTCCCCTCCCTTTGAGGCTTGCTGTACGCTGTTTCCCCTTTTTACAGATCAAGACGCTCAGAGCGGCGGAGTTCTCACCTCCACTGTCAGGTGCCTCCCCTGCCATCCACTCAGGACCGTGAGGAGATGGACCTTCTTCTTGGGCTTGGCCATCTAATCTGGGAATCGAGGGTGTTTGGAGTGTGCCTTCCCATCAACACACGTGGGCTGAGTGATTGCTCTGGGTTTGGGGTTGGGCTCCAGTTTTCCAATTCCCATCGAGTCAATTCTGACTCAAGGCAAGCCCATGTGTTTCAGAGAACTGTGCTACATAGGGTTTTCAAGGCTGTGACCTTTTGGAAGCAGATTGCCAGGCCTTTCTTCTGAGGTGCCTCTAGATCAGTTTGAACCACCAACTTTCCACTTAACAGCCCAGCGTTTAAACATTACACCACCCAGGGACTCCTTGGGGTTAGGTTAGATGCTGATAGTAGAGAGGTGAATAAAGACATAGGACCTGGTGTAATGGCAGACACAGGACAGTGTGACGAGTGCCACGTCCGAGAGACAAGGGGTGGCTTCCCTGGTAGGGGAGTGTTTGGAGAGGTTTCGCCCAGGTGTTCAGATGTCTGAGTCCAACTGGAGGCTGATAGTCCAGTAGCAGATGGAGGTGGCAGGGGAGAGCATTTTCTCCAAAGGGAACAGCCTGTGCTAAGGGAGAGAGGGATGAGGGATGGTCTCAAATGACGCCTCCAGTTCTAACCACTACAGGTGCTGGGGGTCATTAGGGAAGATGAGGGGAGGAAGGCTGGGTGTCCGGGCACTCCCTCCTCTTGGGGTCAGCATCTCAGAGAAGGATAAGGGTCTCCTTCCAGAGTCAGAGTCCTGGCTTCAGGGACCCTGGGGCTGCCCATGGGGCATGTTTCTGATGTTCTGGATATTTGTGAGAGTCTCTGAGCCAGTTCTGGTTGGAGCTGGGAGAGCCTTTTAGGAATCTAACAGCCTCATTTTACAGCTGGGAATACTGAGGCCCCAGCAGGGAAAGGCTCTTGCTCAAGGTCAGTGCCAAGGCTAGAATGGGGACCTTCATCTCCGTGATGCCCAGGGTCCTGGTACTGATGCCACCATTGTCACTATAGCGTAACACGCATGTCACTTAGTACAGGCCAGCTATGTTCCGTGTTTTACATCTACCAGCTCAGAGTAACCCCATTCTACAGATGAGGAAGAGAGGCACAGAGAGCTTCAGGGACTTGCCCAAGGTCACACAGCCTGAGTCTGCCGGCCTACTCTCTCCCTGCGGACCCTGGGGACCAGAGCAGTCCTGATGCCTAGGAGGTTGGTACACACGTGTGAATACTGACAGTGGAGGGGTCCTCTGTGGGACTCTGAGCCCTCAGGGAGCTCTGCTGGAGAGCAGAACCAGGGTCTACAGCCTAGCTGGGGAGATCAACACATCAAAGATCATTTCCTGGAAAGTGGGGGAGACGCCAGCCTAAGGTGCAGGGAGAATTCTCGAAGAAGAGGCCCCAGCTGAACCTGGAAGGAGGAATAAAACCGTCCAGGAGAAGCAGAACTAGAAGGGCATCCTAGGATGGGGGCTGGAGGCACAGAGACAGGGAAGCAGAGCGAGCTGGCATGCCCTGGGACCACCAGTGGCTCGGTTTGCTGGAGCATGAAGCAGGAAGTGTTCGGGCTTGAGGCTGGGAGCGGTGAGTGCAGGGGCCAGGCTGAGGCTTTGGACTCTATCCTAGGGGTCCTGGGGGGACACAGAGAGTTTTAAACAGGAGCTACACAGTAGATTTGTGTTTCAGAAAGATTACCCTGGCCCCTACAGTGACTTGGGCCTTGGGCCAGGCCTGGGGAGGCCGGGTGGGTGGGGGTATCTCTATGGGGCTCCCCTTCTGAGGATGCCATGGGCTGTACACTCGGAGTTCAGCTCTGGTCCCTTGCTGGACAGTTGTGGGATGAAGCTGAGATGTGGAGCAGGAGGAGCTGTGCCCGGCTGACCCCGCACCTCCTCCCTCTGTTTGAGTACCACGGGCCACAGCTGGAGGTCTGGGGAATGGGAGACAAAAGGTCTTCAGACCGAATTTAGCCCAGGGCCAGCCTTTGTGTGGGTCATATTAAAGGAGGTGGTTGGATCAGAGCTTCCCCGACTGACCGTGTCCTGAAAGAGCTGCTGAGAAGGCTCCGTGGACACTCTGCACACACCGCCCCACCTGGCTGTACTAAAGGCTCTGACAAGTCCTGTAACATGGACAGCTTTTTAATTTTGTTTCCAAAACTTTTTTGATGTGAAGTCTTATTTTTCTCTGAACACCTATGAACTTCCCTGGAAGATGAAGAGTGGCAGCGGCCACTTTGGGCAACGCTGGTATACAAGAGAGAGCACTGGATCGGGAGTCAGAAGGCCTGGGTAGGTAGAGTCCTAGCAGGGACACTCACCACTGCTCTGAGCCTCAGTTTCTCCCTTACTCCCTCCTTTTTTGGTGGTTGTTGCGTTGTATATTGAGTGTGAACACACTGCCTTCCTGTAAAAGGACAAGGGATCTTGTGTTTCCACCTTGGGGTCCTGTTACCCGGCCCAGGGCCCGACACTGAATGAATACGTGAGTGAATCAATGAAAGAAAGAAATAGAGAGAGGGAGGGAGGGAGGAAGGAAAAAGGAAGAGAGTAAAGAACAAAGGAAGGAATGAAATAAGAAAGAAGGAAGGACGGAAGCAGGAAGAAGAAAAGAAAGTCTAAAATGAGACGCAACCTGTGCAGCAGGGTTATTATGAAATTAAGTAAGTGAATGTCTATGAGATGAGTTTTAAATTAGTAAACTTTGAAGTCCTGTCCACGAGGAAGGGCGTTTTTCTCAGACACAATGTAATTCAGGCTCCTTACTCCCCGTGGACTGGCCCCTTGCCTGGAATTGCACCATTAGTCACTCACTTGTCTTAGGACACTGAGGGCCCCGATTAAGTTGAGGCTGTGTCACCTAGCAGTGTGTGCATTAAGCTGATGGCAATTACCTGACCCGATTAATCCTGCGGAAGACGGGTCCAGAGGAAAAAGATTAGAACCAGGCAGCTCCTATGTGGAAGAGGGGATATGGGGCAGGGGCTGGATGTTGCTGGGTGTTCTGGGGGACGAGGGGATCATGGTGGGGTTTGCCCACTGCCACGCCTCCGCCCTCAACCACCAGCTCCCAGCCAGACGGGCCTGGGCTGTGACTCCTACCACTGAGGACGCCCAGGTCGGCAGCTTAGAGGGGGTCCTGCCCAGGCTGTCCTTTGGGGCTGGGAGCGAGCATCTGGCCCATTTTTCCAAGAGTAGCCCAGTCGGCCAGGGGGTCTGAGGTGCGCCCTGCAGGAGATCCACAAAGGGCAGTACCCCACCCCCTGTGCCCCCTGGGTCCTCTGGCCCATCCACTGGGGTCAGGCCTGCCCAGCCAGCTGTGAACACATGGACAGGACACTCCTCCTGGGAATGGGCACAGGAAAACAGGAGGTCACTACTGGCTATGGTCAGGTTGGGCCCTTGTTCCCTTTGCCCCCTTGTCTTCCCTCATTCCTCAACCCACCCCCATCAGGGTGACAACCCTGCTGTCCACGGCCACTCCTGTCCAGACAGAGGGGAGACAAAAGGTGCCGCTCTCAAGGGTCTTGTGCAAAGGGGTTAGGAGAAACGCTGCCTCCTGGCCAGAGCTGAAGTGTTCCCACTCTAAGCAGCCCTGGGTGACCCTAGGAGGCAGCGAATGGGGAAACTGAGGCTCCACCTCCTCTGTCAGGTCTCTACTCAATGCCACTCCTTAGAGAGACCCCCCCACCCTGCCTTGTCCCTACTCCCTCACTGTTTCCTCCAAGGCATTTCATCGCCAGCTGACACCCTCTCGTGGACTCCTCTATTTTGTATCCTACTTCAGTGTCAGCCCCATGAGAGCAGGATCCATACCTAGCGGCGTCTAGCACATAAAAACCAGTTGCCCTCGAGTCGACTCCAACTCACAGCAACCTCCTATGTGTCACAGTAGAACTGTGCTCCATAGTTTTTTCCGTGGCTGATTTTTCAGAAGTGGATCACCAGGCCTTTCTTCTGAGGTACCTCTGAGAAGACTCCAACATTTCAGTTAGCAGCCAATTGCATTAACTCTTTGCACAACTCAGGGACCTCATCTAGCACATAGTAGGTGTTTAATAGATATTTCTTGAACAAATGAAGGATGTAAGGACTAAACTCAAGCCAGGTGAGGGGAAAGGTCTTCCCCAAGGCCACTCAGAGTCAGCAAAGGACAAGATCTAGAACCCAGGTCCCTGTCGCCTGGGCCCAGGCTCTTTCCAATTTCTTCCAGGCTGTGTCCCCAGGATGACCAAGAGGGCCAACCTTCTTCTTCACTAATCTCCTCTATCCACCTCCCAAAAAAGGGGGGCTGTTACTCCATGGGCTCCAGACACACACCTCACCACCCTCAGGGAATTATTTCCAGACAGCCTTGTGATAAGCGGAGCATAGACTAGAGGTCGGCACACTTTTTGTGTAAAGGTCCGGATACTGTTTTAAGTTTTGTGGGTCATAGGGTCTCTGTCACAACTGCTCAACTCTGTTGTAGAAAAGAAAGCAGTCAAAGACAGTATGTAAATGAATGGGTGTGGCTGTGTTCCAATAAAGCTTTATTTATAAAAACAGGTGGTGGGCCGAATTTAGCAAAGAAAAATTCAGGGCACCCATTAAATTTGAATTCCAGTGTCCTATATTTTATCTGGCAACACTAGACCAGTGGAGCTGGGGAGAACTCTGGGAGTTGGAGTGAACCTTGAATCAAACAGGGAAGAGAACAACCGTCCATGGAAGGCTACCACATGGGTGACCTGGGCCGGACATCGTACATCTACTATATCATTTCGTCTTCCCAGCAGCCCTGTGAGGTGAGATGTGGGGTCCCTGCTTTACACATGAGGAAATAGGGACTCAGGGAAAGAGAGGAATGAGTCCAGGTTCTCGTAGCTGCTCAGGGACAGAGCCGGGATCCAAACCCAAGGCATTTAGCTCTAAAGCCTGTGGTCTCTCTTACACCAACCTTGCTTTACAGTATAAAAACTGAGGCTCAGAGAGGGGAAGTGAGGTGTCCAGGGCACACAGTGTTGAGGATGCCTGCCTGGGACTGGAACAAAAGACCTCCTGGCTCCCATCCCCGAGCTTTCCCCGGAGACAAACAGGACCTGAAGCCACTGAGCCAGATGGTCAGTTTCTGGAGGGCTGGATTTGTCTCGGCATCCTCAGAGCCTGGAAGTCAATTAGGAGGTGGGTGATGATGAGTTAATCAATGGATTCATTCTGGCCAGGATTTCTCAACCCTGGCACTATTGATTGATATCTTGGACTGAATAATTCTTATGGTGGGAGGGTTGTTCTGTGCGTTGTAGGATGTTGAGCAGCATCCCTGGCCTCTACCCACTAGATGCCAGTAGCAACCCTGTCCCAGTTGCGACAACCAAAAATTTCTCCAGACATTGCCAAACATCCTCTGGGAGACGCAATCACCCAGTTGAGAAGGACTGATCTTGACTAACGCAGGGGTTTGAACCTCCTCAAAGAACTAACCGGGAACCCTCACTTGTCACCCCTCCAGAGGCCATGAGTCAAGTCCCCAGGCCTTTGGCAAAAACATTCTGGGTGTTCAGAATGGGACCAGGCACTATTGGGAAGCCCTGAAGAGCAGAAGAAGGGGTTTGTGTTGGCCGAGCCTTGATAAAAATCTCTTTCAAGCAGAGAATAAACACCAGCAATGCAGCTCTGTTCTGTAGACAGCAAATGAGGTTTGAAGCCAGAGGTTCCGGAACCTGTCTGTGCACTGAATCCCTCAGAGCAAGCTGTCAAAAGCTGCTTCTGGGGCCTCACCTCATGGACCAAAGTGGACTCTGGAGGGTGGTCCAGGAATCTGTCTTTTCAACAAGCCGCCCACTTCTGCCCCATAATTCTCTTTCAGCCAGCCCAGCTCAGTTCCTCCAACAGGTGTTTGGGACCAGCTCCTGAAGGTCCCTCTAAGGAATAAAGGGGAGGAATTGGGGCCCAGGGCTGCAGCGGGAGAAGTTTTGGCCAGGGAACAGGGATGCGTGATTCCCGCCACGTGGGTGGCTGACTTCTTTGCGTCAGGCTGGTCTGGTGGAGACAATGACCTCACCTGCTTGGAAGAGCCCGTAGCAGCTGCTCAGCTGTGGGGTCGGGGGGTGGGGTCCCGAGGGCCAGACAGAGAGGAGTTTGGGGGCTGAGAACGCCTCCCCCTAGCCTGGCTGTGGCTCAGCGCAGCGGCCTGTGGTCTGGCTGGGAGCAGGGGACCAGACCTCCCCCGTGGCTGGCACCCACTCAGCAGCCTCTTCCCAGCCACGGTGGGAAAGGGAGAGGGGCTGACGTGGGGCTGACCTCACACCCGGCTCCCCTCCTCCAGCACCTCCCTCGGGTTCACTGCTTCTGGGAAGCAGGACCTACTGGGGGCCGCTGGGGGAAGGGGAGGCGACTCTGGCCTTCCTGCAGGAAGCAGAGAATGTGGCGGGCTGAACTGAGTGGGGGATACTGAGGGCTGGGTCCTTCTGCCAGAGTCAGAGCTGGGTGTGGGAAGACAGAGGTACCACTTTGCACCCCAGTACCTCCTCTGCTGCCTACAGGAGAGCCGAGGTTTCCCTGAGGAGGGTCACCATGGTGGGGGCTTGTGAGGGTTCTAAAAATAAATCAAGAGCAGAGCAGATATTCTGGTGGGGGGAGGCAGGTGCAGTGTGAGTATTCAGATGAGACCTGGCCCACTAACCCATGTGCTTACTGTGTGCCAAGCATTCTCTCATCGAGTCTCTCAACGGCCATATGAGAGTCATGTGACAGATGAGGAAACTGAGGCACAGAAAGTTAATAAATTTGCCTAAGCTCCTATAGCTGGAAAGGGCAGAGCCAGAATCCATATTAAGGTGTTTGGAAGCCCTGGTCCCACGTGTGGGGTGCTGCACTGTGGCGCCTCTCAGCCTCGAATGAGCATGAATCCTGAGGACAGCACTGAAATGCAGATCCCACCAGGGGTGTGGATGTGGACGGCTGAGAAGGTGGGCAGGGCCAGCTACGTGACTTGCAGGACCTTGTACATAATGAACCAGGAGCCCTGGTGGTTCAGTGGTTAAGAGCTTGGCTGCTACCCAAAAGGTCGGCAGTTCGAATCCACCAGCCACTCCTTGGAAACCCTTTGGGGCAGTTCTACTCTGTCCCATAGGGTCGCTATGACTGGGAATCACCTCGACGGCAAGGAGTTTGGGTTTTGAGGGGGGTTGGTGTATAATGAAGGTCCCTGTGTGGCACAAACAATTTGTGCTTGACTACTAATCTAAAAGTTGCAGGCTGAAACACACCCAGTGGTGCTGCAGAAGAAAGGCCTGATGATCTGCTTCTGTAAAGATGACAGCCATTCTGTCACACATGGGGTCACCATGAGTCAGAATCAATTCAACTAGACATTGATGGTTTGTTTCATTTTGTTTGGTGAAAAATGAACTCTAGGATGGTACAAACAGTTAAGGCACTCGGCTGCTAACTGAAAGACTGGAGATTCACAGCCCCCCCAGAGGTACATCAGAGGAAAGTCCTGCAAATCTACTTCTGAAAAACCAGCATTGAAAACCCTGTGGAGCACAGTTCTATTCTGGCACACATGGAGTCATCATGAGTAGAGTTGACTGGATGACAACTGGTTTCAACTGCTGCAAAATGAAAATGTGGGCCCCTTGTTCAAAAACAATTCAGAATTTCAAGATGGCAACAGCAGAGCATTAAACCAAGCATGAGGTCCTTCTGAGTGGGGGTCCGTGATGTCAGGCGTGAAGCTGGGAACTAGACTGAGGTCCACAGGAAGTGGGTGGCCTTACTCTCTCAGCAAGTTGAGCGGGGCTTCTGAAAACTTCTGGAATGTGGAGGATGTTTGGCCCGATTGGAAGGGGATGAGCTGAAGGCAGGGAGACAGTCTGGAGGCTGTTGGACTAGTCCAGAAGAGAAGTAATGACAGCCTGGGGCAGGGATGGAGAGAGGAGGGGACGGCTTCAGGCCATGTAGACGCTGATTTGGACACACCACCTAACAAATGACCGTAAAGTGGATGGCTTAAAACCACAGGGATTTATCTTTTCACAATTCCAGAGGCTAGATGTCTGAAATCAAGGGGTGAGTAAGGACACACTCCCTCTGAAGGCTCCAGGGGAGAATCCATCCCTTGCCTCTTCCAGCTTCTGGTGGCTGCAGGCTTCCTGGGCTGTGGCCACATGATTCCAGTCTCTGCCTGTCTTCACATGGCCTTCTCCTCTTCTCCCCACGCCTCTCCTCTGGTCATCTCTTATAAGGACAATTGTCATTGCAGTTAGGGCTCAGTGGATAATCTAGAGTGTTCTCATCTTGAGATCCTTAGCTACATCTGCAAAAACTCTTTTTCCAAATACGGTCACATTCACAGGTCCCAGGGGCTAGGACGTGGACATATATTTTGGGGGTCCACCATTCAACCCCCAACAGTGGGTGATGCATGTGATGCCCCTTCCTAGGATGGGATGAGAAGAGCAAGCCGAGGAGGACAAGATTCCCGCACCCACGGCTACCACAGGGGCCCCGCACGCGGCATCCTCATCTGCAGAGAACTGTCTTTCTGGGGAGCTGGGAGGGCTGCCTGCTACCTGTGGGGGTGGAGGGTGGGGACGTGGTGAGCAGGACGAAGAGAAAGCCTGCTGACAGGTAGAGCCTTTCCCAGCTTTGATTCATTGACCGTCTGGGCAGGAGCTGGACCAAATTGCTTGGAATGACAAAAACGCCTCACACATACTTTCCTCTTGGCCGGTGGTTTGGTTCTCAGCCCGTGGAGAAGGCCCGTCTGCTCTGTTAACCCCCACTCGCCCTCCATCCTATCATGTCTGCAGCTGTGCCTCTGCACCCCACCCACCCCTCCCCTGAGACACCTTCTCTTCGCCCACGTCATTGAGGCTCAGATGGAGTGGGTAGGCCTTGACCGCGTCCTCATAATTGAAATATTTTGGCCCATTAAGTGAGGCTGGAGCAGGGCAATGCTACCCCAACTCAAAGGGTCTGAGGCAGGCTGGGTCCTCCAGTAGGGTGGGAGGTGGTGGGTGTGGGAAATGTCCTCCGAGTAGAGCTGCCCAATAGGGTTTCCAAGGAATATGGAAAGCGAGCCCTGGTAGCCCAGTGGTTAAAGCGCTCGGCAGCTAACCAAAAGGTCGATGGCTCGAACCCCCAGCTGCTCTGCAGGAAAAAGATGTGGCAGTCTGCATCCGTAAACATTACAGCCTTGGAAACCCTATGGGGTGGTTCTACTCTGCCCTGTAGGATTATCATGAGTCGGAATCAACTCGATGGCAGTGGGTTTGGTCTGGTTTGGAATTTTTACTACAGCAGACTGTCATGTCTTTCTCCCATGGAGTGGCTGGTGGGTTTGAATCACCAACTTTTAGTTAGCAGCCGAGCACATAACCACTGTGCAACCAGGACTCTGCTGATGCCAAAGCCAGTCACACATAAATGCTTTCTATCTGGACCCCAGACAGTGGCCCTGGAACAAGGTGGGCACAAAGACTCAAAGCCCACTGACTCCCCAAGCCCCCTCCCATCTACACCATCCCTCACGTGTCCCCTGGCATTGCTCCAGCCCTCATAGAATCTTCCAGGAGGGAGGAAGTTATCTGATGTACATTTTGTTAGTATATTATACATTAATAAAAAGTTATAAAACCCTGAGGGCAACTCGTATACCAATGTTCATTGCAACACTATTCACAGTAGCCAAAAGTAGGAACAACCTAAACGTCCATCAAAAGATGAATGGATAAACAACAGGTGGTATATACATACACACAATGGAACATTATTCAGCCATAAGGAGAAATGAAGTTATGATAAATGCTACAATATAGATGAACCTTGAAAACATTATGCTGAGTGTAATAAGTCAGTCACAAAAGGACAAATATTGTATGGTTGCACTTATATGAAATATTTAGAATTGGCAAACGTATAGAGACTAAAGCTTATCAGTGGTTACTAGAAGTGGGAGTAAAAAGGAAAGTGGAATTATAGCTTAGGGGGCACCTGGTTTCTGTTAAGTTGATGGAAAATTATGCAAATAAGTAGTGGTGATGGTTGCACAACATGATAATTAGTGTCGCTGAATTGTGCATGAAAAAATGTTGAAATGACAAATGTCATGCTGTACGTATCTTTTGCAAGAAAAACCCCACGAAAACCTGGGGACAGGGAGAAGCTTCTGAGGCATATTCAGGCTCTGCCCCACCCTAGGACACAATAGTCCCCTCTCGGATTGGGCTGAAGCCCCAGTTAGTGCTGGGTCACCCTGGCCCCTTGCAGAATCCCCTTCATTGGACTGCGTGTGACAACGGGCACCAGTTTTTGCAAAGACCACCACAGGCCCAGCCCAGAATCCTTAATAGAGGATGCCTCCTTGAGTGGAACATCAACCACCTCTCATGCCTCACACTAGCCCCCCAGGGGTCTCAAAAGAAATTCCCTTTAAAATCCAGGCTCAGGGTGGCCTCTGCTTCCCCTGAAGTACAGGAAAGCCTCCTCCTTTATGATCATAAGAATCACATAACAGATCATATTTCCCTTTTTTCTTTGTCTGCCAGGAGTCTCAGAGCCCACTTTGAAGCTTGGCCACAGTAATTACATGGTCCCTTGTGAGCTGAAGCATTTATTTTCTTTATTTCTGTGGTCTTGGTTTTATCAGTCTGCTTATATCTTCTCTGATCCTGATTCTCCTTATTTATTTCATCGGTATTTTTTATTGCGTGCATTCTGTTGTAAGAGACTTATGTGCTGTTTAGAACAAATAGGGCTATAAATAAGAAAGCAAATACATCTCGTTTCCATTATGACGTTAACATTTATTTCTGAAAATGTGGTAATTTAGTGTAATGAATGAATTCCCCTTCTGCATAAAACCAACTGTCATTGAGTTGATTCCGACTCATGGTGACCTCATGTGTGTCAAAGTAGACTATGCTCCGTTGAGTTTTCAATGGCTGGTTTTTCAGAAGTAGATCACCTGGCTTTTCATCCGAGGTACCTCTGAGTGGACTCAAACCTCCAACTTTTCAATTAGCACCCAAACACTTTAACCATTTGTACCACCACCCAGGGACTCTTTAAAAGAAAGGCCTGGTGATCTACTTCTGAAAAATCAGTCATTGAAAACCCTATGAGCACAGTTCTACTCTGACACACATGGTTGCCATGAGTCAGAATTGAATCGTTGGCAACTAACCACAAAACAAAAACAAATGTAGGGAGGCTGGCCACATTTGGGGAAGGACAGAGATGAAGGAGATGGGAAATTGGGGGCCAATTGGCCTGGGAAGCCAGAATCAGGTGGCAGGTTTGGAAAGGTGAAAAATTCCCACCACCCCCCATCACCCACTGTGGTCGCTATGAGAACCCAGACTGAGAGATTTGGGTTGCTCTGGACAGATACACGTGCAGCAATGCTTAGGAATGTGAGCCATCTGGGGGGGATGGGTAGATAGGCACCTCCTATTCCAATAGAATGGAGAGTGGTACCCTCAAGTCAGACGGCCAGGAGGCCAGGGGGCTTTTACTTTCTTGAGGGAAAGGATTGGATGCTTGGGTGTCACTCTAGATCCAGGTTCCAGCTGGGGGGAACAGCTCAAGTCCTGCAGGGAGATATAAGCAGGTGGAGAGAAGCAGGGATAGCGAGAGAGAGACAGAGGGAGACAGAGATGCAGTGCATCCAGTGTGACCTGAACCTCCAGCTGCTGTCCCGACTATCCTAGTCAAGTGCCTTTGGGCCGGCTCCCAGGAATCCTGTCACTGCTGCTTGTTCTGCCCTGGGAACATGGGGCAGGGGGCCCCCTTCCCAGCACTCCTGACAAGGCCACGTGTACCACACGTCAGCCATGTTCCAGCAACCTCATGACCCAGATCAAGAACCAACTGGAACAGCTCATCAGTAGTGCCAATGCCCTACTATTTCTGTATGTAAAATACCCCTTCCCATTACTGGGTAGAGGAAGGCATGGACCATGGGTGGCAGAAGTGGGCAAAATTCCTGAAGATATCAGTAGAGGCTGCCCTGACCTGGGCTTTGGGGAGGCGAGGCTGACCAGGGAGGGGAACTTTTTAGAAATGGAAAGAAAGAAGGGAAGCTTCTACCCCCAGCCCTTTCCAAGGATTACGTTGGGGCAGAGCTGGGGTCAGAAAGTACGGGGCTCAGCACTTCAGGTTTTAGGATTCCTCCACCAAGTGGAACAAAAGGCAGATAGAGATACACAAAGGAAGGAAAAGTGAGGAGGTATTCAGAGAGGGACGGTGGGTGGTGGGTGTCTGGGAGCAGAAGGTTGCCACCGACAGAGCAACCCCATGTGTGTCAGAGTAGGACTGTACTCCATAGGTTTTGCAATGGCTGGTATTTTGCAAGTGGATCACCAAACCTTTCTTTTGAGGCACCTCTAGGTGGACTCAAATCTCCAACCTTACAATTAGCAGCCAAGGGCATTAACCATATGCACCACCCAGGAACCTCTAGTACTAATACTAAGTAATAATAACAGTCCTTACATGGTACATAGCAGAGGGCTTGATTCTTTACCAAGTGCGTTCACACCCAGATTTCCGTCTGCCTGTCCTGACCATCCTGAGATGCCCAGAGGGCACAGAATTGGGTCCCCATGCCATAGGTGGGAAAACTGAGGCCCAAGAGCTTGCCCCGAGGGTTGGTGGCAGGACTGGAACACTGATCCCTGACTCCTTGCTCACCTCCCGTCTGCCCTCTGTTCCTCAGTACACGGCCCAGGGTGAGCCGTTCCCCAGCAACGTGGACAAGCTGTGTAGCAGCCACAACTTGACAGACTTCCCACTCTTCCACGTTGACGACAAAGAGAAGGACAAGCTGGTGGAGCTGTACCGCATCATTGTCTACTTTAACACCTCCCTGGGCAACATCATGGAGAACGAGAAGACCCTCAACCCCAATGCCCAGAGCCTCCACAGCAAGCTGAGCTCCATGGCGGACACCTTGCTGGGGCTCCTCAGCAATGTGCTCTGCCGCCTGTGCAATGAGTACAACGGTGGCCATGTGGACACGTCCTACAGCCCCTACACCTCGGGCAAGAACATCTTCCAGAAGAAGAAGCTGGGCTGTCAGCTCCTGGGGAAGTACAAGCAGGTCATCACTGAGCTGGCCCAGGCCTTCTAGGAACAAGATCGTGAAGTGTACTGTGGATCAAGGGATCTCAGGAACAGGATCTAGAAGTGGGGGGCTCTCACAGTGTGGCAGGGGGTCATCACTAAACTCAAGTGAGGATTCTGGCAGAAACTCACAGCCTCCCTGCCAGTCCACTCCACTGAGGGGTGGGCTGGGTGGTAGCCAAACAAGGTCAAAACTTCCTTAGATAGGGCCTGGACACTGCGCCAATTAGAAGGTGGCATCTCTTCAACTGGAAGATGGCAACCAGGCACCGTGGTGTCAGGCTGGCAAGTGGAGTGAGACTTGGACTTCTGCTTCCATCTGACCCTCGGGTGTGGCTATGGGCAATGAGCAAACACATTGTCTCCGGTGGCCCTGACCACATGGCAAGAGAGCAGTTGAGGGGCCCTGGAACTGTCCTGACCCAGCACCCTTCCCCCAAAGATGCTCCTGCACAGTGGGAAGCTCCTTGGGTATCCCAAACACCAGTGAGGACTCAAGGGCCGGGCATAGGAGACCTCATGAAGCTGGAGCTGTGTGGAGGAGATGGAGCTGTGCTGGGGAGCAGCTGCCTTCTGCTCTGGAGAAGGTGGCATGAGCTCACCTCACCAATGACTCCAATCAGGAAGCTGTGGTCCCTTCCTGTCCCAGCTCCCCCATACCCCCACCCAGGTCTGGGCTCCGAGGCAGGGAACCCAATCTCTTCCTTTGAGCTGAGGGCCAGGCAAGTGTAGAGATGCCCTCCAGTCTGGGAGCGGTGGCAGCTGCTCAGAGGAGTGTTTTGGTTTCTTCTCAAACCCCGAGCAGGCAGGCAGTGGTCCTAGCGGTTCAGAGTAAAATTGCTCCCTAGGGCTTTCTTGGTTGTAATCATCAGGCCTTTCTTCCGTAAAACTGCTGGGTGGGTTCAAACAGCCAATTTTTGGGTTAGCAGCCCATTGGAAACTGCTTGTGCCACTCAGGCTCCTTCAGATGGTACAGACGTTCTTAATCTGAGCTCCATTTCCAATCTCCCCATTGTCCTGACCCAACCCCAATTCCCCTGCGCACTGCTAGCTCAATGGGACCCACATGTGGCATTGTCCTTAGATGTTCCTTGTCCTTTCTTTCCACTGAAAAGGACTTTGCCTTGGGGGACAAATTCCTGTTTGATGAATGTACCTGGGGGAATGTTTCTTACTGACAGATGATTTTTATGTATTCAGTGTCATATTTAAAATATTAATTTTTTTTAACGAATATCACCCTTGAGTGCTGTGCTCTTGTTTAAAAAAAAAAAAAAAAAAAAAAAAACCTTATGTAGGTTCAAATGGTGAACAAATACTCTAAGGCATAGATGAGAAGGCTGGGGGCTGCCAGGCTAGGTTAGAGGAAGGAAGGGAACAATTAGAATGGCAATAGAGAGAATGCTGATACAATGGGAAGACTGTAACCAATATCACTGAACAAGACGTGTAGAAATTGTTGATTGGAGACCTGTTTTGCTGTATATGCTTCCACCAAAAATATAATAAATTTTTTTAATATTTAGTTTTTATACTGAAGGAATACTGTCTTAGTTATCTCGTGCTGCTCCAACAGAAATACCACAAGTGGATGGCTTTCACAAAGAGAAATTTATTTTTTCACAGTCTAGTAGGCTAGAAGTCCAAATTCAGGACGTCAACTTCAGGAGAAGGCTTTCTCTCTCTGTCTGCTCTGGAGGAAAGTCTTTTTCATCGGTCTTCTCCTGGACTAGGAGCTTCTCCTCACAAGAACCCCAAACACCAGTGAGGACACCCCGGGTTCAAAGGATGTGCTCTTCTCCCAGAGCTGCTTTCTTGGTGGTATGAGGTCCCCCAACTCTCTGCTCGCTTCCCTCTCCTTTTATCTCTTGTAAGATAAAAGGTGAAACAGGCCACACTCCAGGAAAACTCCCCTTACGTTGGATTGCATCCCAAAATGAATTGCGGTTGGGGGACTCCCGGACCCAACCACAGACAAAGCATGAGGGAGACAACTGGAGTCACTCCAGAGTCCCTGTGTCTGTGGCCATCCAGTCCCATACTATCTCGTTCCCCCAAGGAACAGGGTCCCAGGAGTCTGGGATCAGGGATGCGACCTGAGCAAGGTGTTAATCCCACCCTAATCCTCCTTAACATAATCTAATCTTGCCTCATTAACCACAGGCACAGACTGGGATTTACAACACATAGGAAAATCACATCAGATGACAAAATGGTGGACAATCACACAGTACTGGGAATCGTGGCCTAGCCAAGTTGGTACATATTTTGGGGGGACACAATTCCATCCATGACAAATACTTTTTGGTTTTTTGAGAAATTAATAAAGAATTTGCTCTTGGTATGCTCTCCAGAATATGTTGGACAGGGCTGGAGGGCTGGGACCATCTCGGCCTGAGCTCCCAGCTGATGGGGCTCTGCTCAGCAAAGGGCAGGAGGGTGGGAAAAAGGAGACTCCACCTGGTGAGGGCGCTGGTGGGGGCTAGGGCAGGAGTGGGCAGAGCCTGACACAGGCAGAACCAGTGAAGTGGGTGGTGTGCAGATCATGGGATGCTGCCAAGGAAAGGGAAGTTTGCTCAAAAGTGTGGGAAGTATTTGATGTCTTACATGTAGTCAGCTCATTCACCACTAGCCCTCACTTAACTCTCATAGTAATCCCGTGAATCATCTTCCTCTTTTAACAGAGAGGGAACGAGGCTGAGAGAGACTTTCCCAGGGTCACACCAGCAGAGTGTTTAGGGCCGGTCAGAGACACCCTTTTAGCTCCAAATCTCACACTCTTTCCCCGACGTGGAACTTTAGAGACTTAGAAGAAACCAGCTGCCAAGACCTCTGTCTTCAAGGATGGACCACTGATCACCATCGACCGCAAAGACAGCAGCTGAGAATGTGGTGCAGGAACATTCAGGGCCCTGCTCAGACTCACGGAGGATGCTGGGGGTCAGAGCCAGGGCTTTTCCACTGGGCCCTTCCAGGCCTGAGCTGCCTGCTTGCAGGGCACACTTCCTCCCTCCTGCCTCGCCCCACATGGACCCCCAGCCACGGCAACCTCTTTCCAGACTCCTAGGACCGTTCCTTGGGGGAACAAGATAGGTTGGGACTGGATGGCCACAGACACAGGGACGCTGGAGCGGCCCCAATTGTCTCCCACATGCTTTGTCTGTGGTTTGGTCTGGGAATCCCCCAGCCGCAATTCATTTTGGGGATCTGGGCAGCTTTTCTGAGAGTCACCTACTTGTTCGTTCATGAACGCTTCTAAGTGTCAGTTCCTGTGCCCAGCTTCCAAAGCTGAATAGGACACAGGAGGTGCCTTCTAGAAGCTCATAGACCAGCAGGAGAGGGTGAGTGTGATGGAAGAGGCACACACAAGGTGGGGAGGACCAGGCAGAGGGAGCTGTGCTCCAGGGGCCGGGAGGGGAGTGGGCTGTGGTCCTCTCTGGTCTCTGTGCAATGAAGGACTGGACCAGAGGCCCTGCAGCGTCAGCCTGGCCTTTGACCTGATTAGAAATACCCAATCTTAGCAACCCACCTCCCATCCCCAACCAAAACCTGTTGCCATCAAGTCGATTACAACTTATGGTGACCCCATGTGTGTCAGAGTAGAACTGTGCCCCATAGGGTTTTCAATGGCTGATTTTTCAAGAGTAGATCACCAGGCCTTTCTTCTGAGGTACCACTGGGTAGATGCAAATCTCCAACCTTTCAGTTGGCAGCCAAGCACTTTAACCAAGAACTCCGCCCCACCCTCAGACCTGCTGATTAGGAGCCAGCCTTGTAGTAAGGTCTCTGGAATCCACGTGCACACTGAAGTCTGAGAAACGCCACCCTGTTGTCCCCGCACCTCTCATTGCCCATGAGTCTATGACTTTACCAAATCACCACTGGCAGGGCATCAAAGGCAGTTGCTTGGGAGGGGAGAGGCTTCTGGGCGGGGCGGGAAACCAGACCACCAGCTGTTTCTGGCTCCTAGTCCCCAAGTTCAGTTCCAGTGTCTTGGCCCCTCCCGGACCAGCTGATGAATCCCACAGTGACCAGCAGTGTATCTACAGAAAATAGTGTCTATGGCAATTAGTTTTAAATTGTTGAATGGTCTCTCACAGCTGACAATGGAAACTGCAGTGGCCAATAGAAACTGCTCACTGGCGCCCTCCCTCCCCCCATACACACACTCAAGTGGTGCCCAGGGCACACGCCATACCTGCCATAATTAGATTCGTCTACCACACAGCCAGCCACACCCAGCTGTCCTCAGCATCCCCTCTGCTCATCTGAGACAAGGTTGAAACTTTGCAAAAGAAAATTTTACTAGGAAACTAGAGGAAAGAAAAGAAACGCCAAGGCCAGAAAGAGAGCGAACGACAGACCCCAACTGCCGGCCTGTGGGGCAGAAGGGCCGCCCAGCACTCTGGCCCTGGGTTCTTGCCCTCACCCTGTCTGGGGAATTCTCTGGTCCCGAGGAGAGGGCAGCAGTTCTGTTGTCTGCCCTCCCTTGGGCCAGAGAGAACAAAGGACTGGGAATCGGTGACTGGGTCACCCTCCAAACAGGAGGCAAGAACACTCACTCAGCAGGAGGAAGGGGCACTGCCCGGGTGCCTGGGTCCTCACCCTGGCTCTGCTCCATCCTGTCCTGTGACCATGAGTAGCTGTCCCTCTCGGGTGAGCTCAGCTCTCTTATCTGTGAAACTGTGAGAGTAATAATGATGACCACTGGTCTATCTCCTTCGCAAGGTTGCTGGAAGGATCCCGTGACCAGGGAGCTTCTGTTCTGAGAGCAGGACCCAGTCCACCCACCCCGGGGGAGATGGACAAAGCCAAGTGAATCTCAGGCACTTGTGCCCTATTGCAGGGAAAGATGCCACTCTCTCCCTGTGCCTGCAGGATTCTGACAGCTATGATCCAAGGCCACAGACCAGGCTGGTGGGGAAGGGGGAGCAGGAAGGACCACCTCCCAGCTGATTCCTCCTCTGCCTCTGGTGTCTGGATCCCAGGCCGGGATGAGACCTGACAGAGAGGCCTCCTGTCCACGTGGAGGTGGCAGGGCAGCCCAGGTCCCCAGCTGGGACTTCTCCATCTGGGCTCTCGGGAGGGCTCAATAGGACAGGGGGACTCCCAACAGCATTACCTACCCCACTAGATACACAAGCCCACGGTCTGTGCGGGCCCTGAACTTTACAGTTTAGAGTGTTTTCTCACGAATCCTTAGCTCCTTCCAGCCACTCTGTGAAGATGGGGTTAAGTGACTGTCTCCGTTTACAGATGAGGAAACTGAGGCCCTGGGAGGCTAAGGGACCATCCTGACATCATTCAGCTCGTGAGAGATGCTTCTCATACTCACTCACCTTCATGTTCTCTCTGTCATCTGTCCACTCACCTGGTCAAGCCTGGTAAGGGCTTCCCTTTGCACCCAAGGAACTCAGTGTTCAGTGTTCGTGGTAGAAGAAAGAGAAGCTTTCAGGTCACTTCTCCCATAAATTGAAAGACTGTGCAAAAGGGGAGTCCCTGGATGGTACAAACAGTTAATGCGCTTGGCTGATAACTTAAAAGTTGGAGGTTCAAGCCTACCCAGAGGCTCCTCAGAGGAAAGTCCTGGTGATTTACTTTTTTTTCTAATTGTGATTTTGGTGAAAGTTTTCAGCCCAAGTTAATTTCTCATTCAAAAATTTATACACTTATTGTTTTGTGACATTGGTTGCAATCCCCACAATGGGAGAGCACACTCCCCCTTTCCACCCCAGGTTCCCTCTGTCCATTCTTCCAGTCCCTGTCCCTTTCTGGCTTCTCATCTTGCTTTAGGGCAGGAGTTGCCCGTTTGGTCTCATATATCTGATTGAACTAAGAAGCAGTTCCTCACGTGTGTTACTGTTTGTTTTGTAGGCCTGTCTAATCTTTGTCTGAAAAGTGGGCTTTGGGAGTGGTTTCAGTTTTGAGTTAGCAGAGTGTCCTGGAGCCATAGTCTTGGGGGTTCTGTGATTTACTTTAAAAAAATCTGCCATTGAAAACCCCATGGAGCACAGTTTTGCTCTGACACACATGAGTTTGCCGTGATTCGGAATCAATTCCGTGGCAACTAACAGCAACAAAAGTAGGGATGCTGGCCAGTATGGGGAAAGATAGAAATAGAGGAGGTGAGAAAGTAGGGGGCGACTGGCCTGGGAGACCCAGAATTAGGTGGCAGGTTTGGGAAAGTGAAGAGGGTCAGTAAAGGATTCCCCTTGCAATGGTTCCCCTGGGAGCCCAAATTAGGGGATTTAGGTCACTGCAGGCAGGTGTGCTTGAAGCAATGCTTAAAATCTGGACCATCTCTGGGAATGGGGAGATAGGGCGATGGGGAGATAGAAAGATGGAGAGATAGGGCAATGGGGAGATAAGCACCTCCTACTCCAACAGGTTGGGGAGTGCTACTCTCAAGTCAGAGGACCAGGAGGTCAAGGGGCTTTTGCCTTCTTGAGGGAAAACATTGGATGGTTGGATGTCACCTTAGATCCAGGTTCCAGTTGGGGGAGAACAGCTTATGTCCTGCAGGGAGATATAAGCAGGTGGAGAGAAGCAGGGATAGCAAGACAGAAATAGAGGGAGACAGAGACAGTGGCGATAGAGCTGTAGGTGGAGACGCAGTGCATCCAGTGTGATGTGAACCTCGAGCTGCCGTCCCCGCCATCCTGATCATGGTGACTTTCTGCGGTATCCCAGGAATCCTGTCACTGCTGCTTGTTCTGCACTGGAAACATGGGGCAGGGAGCCCCCTTCCCATCACTCCTGACAATGCCACCTGCACCACACGTCACCCATGTCCCAGCAACCTCATGTCCCAGGTCAGGAATCAACTGGCACAGCTTAACAGTAGTGCCAACGCCCTCTTTAATTCTCTCTGTAAATTATCCTCCCTCCCACTCCCGGGGACTGAGGAAGGAGGGAGTGGGCCTGGGGTGGCAGAGCGGGCAGAATTCCTGCAGATATCAGTAGAGGCTCCACTGACCTAGGCTGGGGGTGCTGACCAGGGAGGGGACCATTTTAGAGCAAGAAGGAAAGAAGGTGGTGCTTGTTAAACCACAACCAGTTTCCCCCACACCCACCTCCAGCTTGGACTGGAATCGACTTTCCCAGGAATAGGTTGGAACAGAGCTCTAGCTGAGAATGTACAGGGCCTGGCACTTCAGATTTTGGGATTCCTCCACCACATGGAGGGAGAGAAAGGTGGGGATACACAGAGGGAAAAGGCGGGAAGGTGTTCAGAGAGGTGCCGTTGACAGAGGATGGGTGGTGGGCGTCTGGGTGCAGAGAGATGCCCAGATGGGTGAAAAGGCAAGTGGGTGTGGCACACCTCTGAAGGTGAGGCACCCAGGTTTTCTTTCTTTCCCCGTATGACCATGATAATTAAAAAACAAAACAAATCCAGTTGTTACTGAGTTGATTCAGACACATTATGATCCCATCTGTGTCAGAGTAGAAGTGTACTCCATAGGGTTTGCACTGGTTGATTTTTTGGAAGGAGATCACCAGGCCTTTCTTCCGAAGCACGTCTGGGTGGACTTGAACTCCCAACCTATCAGCTAGCAGCCAGACACATTAACCGTTTGACCACCCAGCAGTTTCTAATACTAAGTAACAATAGCAATCTTTTCACGGTAGAGGATTTGATTCTTTACCAACTGAGTTCACACCCAGATATCCTTCTGGGTCTCATAACGATTCTAAGATGCCTACAGGGCATGGAGTTGGGTCCTTATGCCACAGTTGGGGAAACTGAGGCCTAAGGGCTTGACCCGAGGCTTGGTGGCTGGGCTAGAACACAGATTCCTGCCTCCTTGCTCACCTCCCTTCTGCCCACTGTTCCTCAGTACACAGACCAGGACGAGCCATTCCCTAGCTATGTGGACAAGCCGTCCAGCCCCAATGTGACAGACTTTCCGCCCTTCCATGCTGACGGCAGGAAGAAGGACAAGCTGGTGGAGCTGTACCGCATCATCATCGTGTACCTTGACGCCTACCTGGGCAACATCACACAGGACGAGAAGGTTCTCAACCCCAATGCCCAGAACCTCCACAGCAAGCTGAGTTCCACGGGGGATACCTTTTGGTGGCTCCTCAGCAGTGTGCTCTGCCTCCTGTGCAAAAAGTTCCACGTGAGCCACATGGACGTGTCCTATGGGCCCAACACCTCGGACAAGGATGTCTTCCAGAAGAAGAGGCTGGGCTGTCAGCTCCTGGAGAAGTACAGGCAGGTCGTCACCGAGCTGGCTCAGGCCTTCTAGGCACAGGATCTTGAAATGTGCTGTGGATCAAGGAATCTTGGGAGTGGGATTTAGAGGTGGGGGGGCTCTCAGTTTGGCTGGGGCCATCGCTAAGACCAAGGGGTTGCAGATAGAACCGGAGGGGCTCCCTGCCAGTTCACTCCACTCT
Source organism: Dugong dugon (assembly GCA_030035585.1). NCBI lineage: Eukaryota > Metazoa > Chordata > Mammalia > Sirenia > Dugongidae > Dugong > Dugong dugon. Next base: position 22,531,324 of record CM057476.1, on the reverse strand, counting down.
GGGTGGGTTGGGGTATAGTTGAACAGGGTCAAAACATTCACAGGGAGGGCATCAAAACTGCGCCAATCAGAAGGTGATACCATTTTCTCTGGAAGATGGCAGTTTCAGGTACCAAGGTGTCGGGCTGGCAAATGGAGTGTGAGCTGGACTTCTGACCCTAGCTGACCCTCGGGCGTGGCAGTGGGCGGTGAGCAAACAAGTCCTGTCTGGTGGCCCTGACCACAGGGCAGGAGACCATTTGAGGGGCCTTAGAACTGTGCTGACCCAGCATCATCCCCCAAAAGATGCTTCTGCACAGTGGAAAGCTCCTTGGGGGTCCCAAACACCAGTGAGGACTTGATGGTCTGGCTGAGGAGAACTCATGAAGCTGGAATTGCATGTGGGAACCACTGCCCCTTTCTCTGTAGAGGGCAGCATGAGGCCCCCGACTTACACCAGGAAGCTGTGGTCCCCTCCAGACCTACCTCCCCCGGATCCCCATCCAGGTCTGGGCTCTGAGGCAGGGAACCGGATCCCTTCCTTTGAGCTGTTGGCCAGGCAAATCTAGAAATGCCCTCCAGTCTGGGAGTGGGGAGAGCTGCTAAGAGGGGTGAGGCCTGGGCCAGGAGTTACCTGCCCACAAGGCAAGACTAATAGGTAGAGACTCAGCTCTGAGCTCACGGGTCACACTTGCCCTTGTCGTGGATCTCAGCCTGCTGAGCTTCCCATCTCTCTGCTCTGTTGGTGGACAGCTCAGGGCTGGCTGAACTTCTCCAAGTGGAGCTACAAGAAAGCCAGCCTCGTCTGAAAGCCAGAACTGGCGATTCTAGACCCTGGGGCCAGCTGGGTCTCCCATCATCTCATCACTTTGTGGAAACACCTCTACTGGGCACACCTGGGCGGCCTCCCTGCCAGACATGCCCCCTGACCCCTCGACTCTCCCCTCATCCATGCCCCCTCCATTCCAGCCCTGATTCTGCCTCTCAGTCCATGTCCACAGAGCTCTTGCCAGAACCAGCCTGGTAGATCAGCATCCCCTGTGCACATGTCCTGAATTATTGACTCTTCGTGTGAAAAAGCTGCTCTTTTCTCATTTTCTCCTGTTGGCATTGACCCACTCCTGGCATACTGGGTCACGTGCCTGGGCCAGAGATGATTTTAAGGAGGAGACGGGGGCCCTCAGCAGAGGAGGAGGTGGGACAGTCATTTTCCAGTCATATGTTAAAAAAAAATTTTAACAAAAAAGTACTGTTAGTTTGCTTGACTCTCCTCTTCCTCTTCCTCTTCCTTCCCCTCGTCTCCCTTGGCCCCTACTGGGGTGACCGCTCCCTTGACAGAGGCCGTCCAGCCCTGCTTGGCTGGCCCTCTGCAATAGACATAGCATGTGGGGCTGGGGCCCTGGAATTGAGAGAGGGGTCATTTTCCTTTAGAAGCGTCTTAGTTATCTAGTGCTGCTATAACAGAAATATCAAAAGTGGGTGGCTTTAACAAGCAGAAATTTATTTTCTCACAGGTAGAAGGCTAGAAGTCCGAAATCGGGGCACTGGCTCTAGAAGAAGTCTTCCTGTCTCTGTCAGCTCTGAAGGAAGGTCCTTCTCTCTTCAGCTTCTGTTTCCTGGTTCGTTGGAGATCTCCATGTTGTGTGGCATCTATCTTCCCTCATCTCTGCTTGCTTCTCTCTGCCTAATTAGCTTGGTTTATATCTCAAAAGTGATTGGCTTACGACTCATCCTACACTGATATGGCTTCATTAAAATAACTTTAAAAACCCTATTCCTAAGTGACATTATATGCACAAATATTAAAAACAACAACAACAACAACCAAAGAAAACCCAAACCCTTTGCCACTGAGTCAATTCTAGCTATAGCAACACTATAGGCTAGAGTAGAACTGCCCCAACAGGGCTTTGAAGGAATGGCTGGTGGATTAGAACTGCTGACCTTTTTTTTTTTTTAAATTCTTGTGCTTTAAGTGAAAGTCTACAATTCAAGTTAGTCTCTCATACAAAAATTTATACATACATTGTTATGTGACTCTAATTGCTCTCCGTATACTGTGACAGCACAGTCCTCCTTTCCACCCCTGATTTCCTGTGTCCATTCAACCAGCTCCTGACCCTCTCTGCCTTCTTATCTCACCTCTGGACAGGAGCTGCCCATTTAGTCTCGTGTTTCTACTTGAGCTAAGAAGCACACTCTTCACAAGTATCATTTTATGCCCCATAGTCTAGTCGAATCTTTGTCTGAAGAGCAGGCCTCAGGAATAGTTTTAGTTTTGGGCTAACAGAGAGTCCAGGGGCCATGTCTTCCAGGGTCCCTCCAGTCTCAATCAAAACATTAAGTTTGGTCTTTTTACTAGAATTTGAGTTCTGCACCCCACTTTTCTCCTGCTCCGTCAGAGACTCTCTGTTGTGTTCCCTGTTAGGGCAGTCATTGTGGTAGCCGGGCACCATCTAGTTCTTCTGGTCTCAGGCTGATGAAGTCTCTGGTTTATGTGGCCCTTTCTGGCTCTTGGGCTAATACTTTCCTTGTGTCTCTGGTGTTCTTCATTCTCCTTTATTCCAGGTGGTTCGGACCAATTGATGCATCCTAGATAGCTGCTCGCTAGCTTTTAAGACCCCAGAAGCCACTCACCAAAGTGGGATAGAATTGCCGACCTTTTGACCCACCTTTAAGAGCTGAGCTTTTAACCGCTGCACCACCAGGGATCCATCCACAAGTACAGGGGTTAAGAATTACAACTCATATTTTCGGGGGACACAGTTCAATCCATAACAAGACAGTACAGAAGTCCTGATTTAATTGGTCATGGGTGGAGTCCAAGCTTTGTTGTTGTTGGTTGCTATCAAGTCAATTTTCTACTCACAGCAACCTCATGTGACAGAGTAGAACTGCCCCATAGAGTTTTCATGGATGTAATCTTTACAGAAGCAAATTGCCAAGTCTTTTTCCAGAAGAGCCGCTGGGGGGTTTTGAAATGCCAACCTTTCCATTAGAGGTCGAGTGCTTAACATTTGTGCCAGTAGGGCTCTTTGCCCAAGGTTTAGTGCTTTTTCTGTTTGTTTGTTTTACTTTTTCAATCTCCAGTTTATTCTAATATGAAGCAAGAGTTGAAAGTTATTGAGTTAGGGGAACATTGTTGTTGTTAGCTGCTGTCCAGTTGGTCCCCAACTCATGACCATCCCATGTGTTACAGAGTACAACTGCTCCATGCGGTTTTCTTGGCTGTAATCTTTTATGGAAGCAAATCACCAGGCCTTTCTTCTGTGAAGCCGCTGAGTGGGTTTGAACCACCAATCTTTGGGTAAGCAGCCCATTGCAGACCGCTTGCACCACCCAGGCTCCTTCAATCAGTAAAGATGTTCTTACCTTAGAATCATCTCCAATCTGCCCCTACCTTGACCCACCCACCCAGTTCCCGTGCACACTGCTAGCTCAGTGGGACCCACCACGAGGCCTTGTCCTAAGATGTTCCCCATCTTCTCTTTCAGCTAGAAAGGACTTCACCTTGGGTGACAAATTCCTGTTTGATGAATGTACCTGGGGGAATGTTTCATACTGACAAATGATTTTTATGTATTCAATGTAATATTTAAAATATTTATTTTTTTATACCGAAGGAATACTTTTCTTTTTTTAAGAATAAAAAGAAATTAATAAAGACTCTGCTCTTGGCTCATTCTCCAGAGTATACTGATGTGGGAGACCTGGCTGGAGGGATGGGCCCATCTCTGCCTAGGCACCCAGTTTAGTGGGGCTGTGCTCATGAAAGGGCAGGAGGGATGGAAAAGGATGCCTCTACCCAGTGAGGGTGCTGACAGGGGGTGGGGCAGTAGTGGGCAGAGCTTGGGCACAGGCAAAACCAGCAAGATGGGGGGGTGTCTAGATCATGGGGTGCTGCCAAGGAAAAGAATGGTTGCTCAAAACTGGGGGAATTATTTGACTTCTTACGCATAGTCAGCTTGTTCATCCTCAGTCCTCACTTAACTCTCACAGTAACCCTGTGAGGCATCATCCCCATTTAACAGATTGGGAAACAGAGGCTCAGTGAGATGACTTGCCCAGGGTCACACTGGCAGCGTGTTTAGGGTCAGCAAGGACCACCCCTTTAGCTCCAAATCTCACACTCTTTCCTCTACATGGAACTTCAGAAACAGAAGAAGCCAGCTGTTGAGGTCTCTGTCTCCAAGAATGGACCATTGAAAGAAGGGTTGCTTCCACTACCGGTGCTGGGAAAATTGGATTTCTACATGCAGAAAAATGAAACAGGATCCATGCCTCACACCATATACAAAAACAAGTTCAAAATGGATTAAGGACCTAAATGTGAGAACTAAAACCATAAAATTCTTAGAAGAATATGCAGAGGCAATGCTGTCAGGCCTAGCTTTTAACAATGGGTTATTCAATATAACAACAAAAGCACAAACAGCAAAAGACAAAATAGATAAATGGGACCTCATAAAAATTTAAAACTTTTGATCATCAAAAGACTTTATTAAAAAAGTGAAAAGACAAGCTACCGACCTGGATAATATCTTCAGAAACCATATAGCCAATAAAAATCTAATAACCAAAATATATATAAAACTTTGACAACATCGAAAAGACAACCCGATCATAAAATGGGTAAAGGACTTGAACAGACATTTCACCGAAGAGGACATTCAAATCACCACCAAACACATGAAAAGATGCTCAACGTCATTAGGCATCAGAGAGATGCAAAACAAAACCACTATGAGATACCATTTCACTCCCACTACGATAGCTAAGATTAAAAAAAAATAATAGAATAACAAACGGTGAGGATGTGGAGAAATTGGAATCCTTATCCATTGCACGTGGGAATGCAAAATGATATAGCAGCTGTGAAAAACAGTGCGGAATTTCCTCAAAAAAACTAACAATAGAACTACCATATGACCAAGCAATTCCACTCCTACGTATATACCCAAAAGACTTGAAAGCTAATACTCAGACAGAGACTTGTACAACAATGTTCATTGCAGCACTATTCACAATAGTAAAAAAATGGAAACAGCCTAAACGCCCATCAACAGGTGACTTGATAAACAAAATGTGGTACATACATACAATGCAATACTTCTCAATCAGAAAGAGAAATGAAACCTTGATATATGGCACCGTATGGGTGGAGCTTGAAGACATTATGCTGAGTGAAATAAGTCAATCACAAAAGGACAAATATTGTATGACCTCACTTATATAAAAGACAAGAACAGGCAACTGTATAGAGACCAAAGTTTATTAGCAGTTACCAAAGGTAGGAAGGAGCAGGGAAAGGGGCTTATTGCTGATGCAGTACTGTTTTTTGGTTTATCATTGATGAATGGTAGGGTTGCACAGACAATGATTGTAATTGCTGTCAATAAGTGTACACCTGTAAAAAGTTGAATTGGCAAATGTTGTATGATAGACATATTTACAACAACGACAAAAAAAAAAGTAGCTGCTGAGGCTGCTTATGTGCAACCGAACTCCTCATTCAATCTGGTTCCTTGCTTTGAAGGTTAAGGGTCATGGTTTCATGGGACATCCCAGTTAATTGGCCTAATAATGTATTTAGTGCTTCTATTCTACCTCCTAGTTCGTTGTGTAGTGCCTGGGGTCTTAAAAGCTTGCAAGCTGCCATTCAAGGTACAACATTTGGTCTCTATTCACCTGGAGCAACAGAGGAAGAAGGGGAGTCAGGAATAGGAGGAGGAAGTGGAATGTGTAACTAATTGCCTACATGAAAAGCTGCCTCCTTTGCCATGAGACCAGAAAAACTAGAAAGTGCCCGGCTACCAGTACTGAACATTTTGATCAAAGATTCTAGAAAAGAATCCTGATCAAAAGGGAGAGAATGCAGAACAGAATTTCAAATTCTCATGGAATCTAGAATTTCTGGAGTCATGGAGGCTGGATGAACCCCTGAAACTATCGCTCCAAGATAATCTTTAAACCTTAAACCAAAAATATTCCCTGAAGTCTTCTCAAAACCAAACAATAGCTTAGCTTAACTAGTAAAGAACGCCTGCCTTCAGCACTGTGCTCATTTAAGATCTGTTTCTAAGGGATCAAATAGACAACAGCAACTCGAAAGATTAGATAGGAAACTAAGGGGGCAGTGAGTCTATGTTAATAGGGGAGAACAACTCAGAAAAGAAGGATGAGAGTGGTTGCAAGACTCAGAATGTAACCAATGTCACTGAATTGTACATGTAGAAATTCTTGAATTGGTGTACGTTCTGCAAGGCATATTTTCAACAACAACAACAAAAACAAATTATTTTTTAAAAGAAGAATGGACCATTGACCGATATGTGTCAGAGTAAAACTGTGCTCCATAGGGTTTGAAATGGCTGACTTTCAAAAGTACATCACCAGGCCTTCCTTCCAAGAAGACTAGGTGGGCTTGAACCGCCAAATTTTGGCTATTGGATGAGCATATTAACTGTTTGCACCACCCAGGGACTTCCCTTCTGCATAGTTTTTCCATTTAGGGCAGAGGTGACACAGAAGGTTCTCTTTCTTCTACCACAAACCCTGAGCTCCCTGGGCATAAAGCCTGGCACACGGGGGTCTTCCCAGGCTTGACCACGTGAGTGGACAGATGACGGAGAGAACGTGAAAATGAGTGAACATGAGCAGCATCTTTCACCAGCTAAGTGATGTCAGGATGGTCCCTTAGCCTCCCAGGGCCTCAGTTTCCTCATCTGTAAATGGAGACAGTCACCTGACCCCACCTTCACAGAGGGCTTGGGAGGAACTAAGGACGGGAGAGAAAACACCTTGTAAACTGTAAAGTGTGGGGCCCGCACAGACCGTGGGCTTGTGTATCTGATGTGGTAACTGATGGTGTTGGGAGTCCCCCTGTCCTATTGAGCCCTCTCGAGAGCCTGGATGGAGCAAGCCCAGCTGGGGACCGGGGCTGCCCTGCCACCTCCACCACATGGACAGGAGGCCTCTCTGTCAGGTCTCCTCCCAGCCTGGGATCTGGACACCAGAGGCAGAGAAGGAATCAGCTGGGAGGTGGTACTTCCTGCTCCCCCTTCCCCACCAGCCTGGCCTGTGGCCTTGGATCATAGCTGTCAGAATCCTGCAGGCACAGGGAGAAAGTGGTCCTTCCCCTGCAAGAGCGTGCAGGTGTCTGGGATTCACTTGGCTTTGTCCATCTCCCCCGGGGTGGGTGGACTGGGTCCTGCTCTCAGAACAGAAGCTCCCTGGTCACGGGATCCTTCCAGCAACCTTGTGAGGGAGATAGACCGGTGGTCATCATTATTACTCTCACAGTTTCACAGATAAGAGAGCTGAGCTCACCCGAGAGGGACAGCTGCTCATGGTCACAGGACAGGATAGAGCAGAGCCAGGGCAAGGACCTGGGCACCCAGGCAGCGCCCCTTCCTCCTGCTGAGTGAGTGTTCTTGCCTTCCGTTTGGAGGGTGACCCAGTCACCGATTCCCAGTCCTTTGTTCTCTCTGGCCCAAGGGAGGGCAGACAACAGAACTGCTGCCCTTTCCTTGGGACCAGAGAATTCCCCAGACAGGGCAAGGGCAAGAACCCAGGGGCAGAGTGCTGGGCTGCCCTTCTGCCCTACAGGCCAGCAGTTGGGGTCTGTCGTTCCCTCCCTTTCTGACCTTCGCATTTTTTTTGTTTGTTTGTTTGTTTGTTTGTTTCGTCTAGTTTCCTAGTAAGAAGCCCTGGCTGTGCAGTAGTTAAAGCACTGTGTTACTAACCAAAAATTGGCAGTTCAAACCTACAAGCTGCTTTGCGGGAAGAAGATGTGGCAATATGTTTCTGTAAATATTACAGCCTTGGAAGCCCCATTGGACAGTTTTCCTCTGTCCTATGGAGCCCTGGTGGCACTGTGGTTAAGAGCTCGGCTGTTAACCAAAAGGTCGGCAGTTGGAATCCACCAGCTGCTCCTTGAAAAACCCTATGGGACAGTTCTACTATGTCCTATAGGGTCACTATGAGTTGGAATTGACCAGACAGTAATTGGTTTAGGTTTCCTAGTAAAGTTTCTTTTGCAAAGCTTTACCCTTATCTCAGATGAGCCAAGGGGACCCTGAAGATGGCGTGTTGTGGCTGGCCATGGGGTGAAATTCAGCCAGACGGGCTGGGAGGAGCTGAGATCCTGGACCTGAGGTTGGGGACAAGGAATCAGAAACAGCTGGAGTTTGGGCTTCCGGCCCTGCCCCGTGGCCTCTCCCATCCCAAGCAGCTGCCTTCACTGCCCATGGTGATTTGCATTTAGGGAAAGTCATAGACTCATGAGCAGTGAGAGATGGAGGGCTGCAGGGAAGCATTTCTCAGACTTCAGTGTGCGCAGGGATCCCTGGGACCTTACTAAAAGGCTGACTCCCATTCAGTAGATCTTGGAGTGGGCCGAGTCCCTGGATGATGCAAACAATTAACATGGTTGGCAGCTAACTGAAAGGTTGGAGGTTTGAGTCCACCCAAAGACAACACGGAAGAAAAGTCTGGTAATCTATATTTGAAAACTCAGCCATTGAAATCCCTATGGAGCTTAACAACAACAAAAATAAATAAGTAAATAAAATAAACAAACAAAAAGAGGCAAGTCTTTTGGCGGGGTGATAGAAATGTTCTAAAATTAGATTGTGGTGATGGTTGTACCACTCTTTAAATTTACTAAAATTCATTGAACTGTGCACTTATAAAAGGTGAATTTTATAATATGTGAATTATATATCAATAAAACTATTTTTAAAAAAAATAAAACTCTATGGAGCACAGTTCTACTCTGACACACATGGGGTGACCATGAGTTGTAACCGAATCAATGGCAACTGGTTTTGGTTGGGGCTGGGAGGTGCGGCAGCAAAACTGTGCATTTCTAGTCAGCTCCCAGGCAAGGCTGACAGGGTATGTCCATGGATCACGCTCTACAGGGCTTCTGGTCCAGTTCTTCATTATACAGAGACCAGAGAGGACCACAACCCACTGAGTGCAGCTCCCTTCTCCTGGGCCTCCCCGCCTTGTGTGCCTCTTCCATCACACCCATCCTCCTCTGCTGGCCTGAGCTTCTCTGCTGGCACTGCCTGTGTCCTACTGTGGTGAAATGAGTTCCTTTATGTGGCCTGTTGCCTTGGTTCTTTGGAAAAACAGCTTGAGAGATTTTTCCCCTGAGCCCTGAGGAGTTGCCTTGCCCTAATTTTCTATCCCAGAGGGTTTGTTACTTTTGTGCAGGTTGATTAACATCTCCTGGGTAAACTATAAACAGCTTGTGGTTTGACATATTTTGTCTGGTCCTGGACTACAGCCTGCCCTGTGATTGGTATGCACATTGCAAGGATTGGTCAATAGAATATGCAAATGAAGTGTTTAGAGCTTACTATGCAAATGAAATATCTTGGCCTATTGAGAGGAGATTGGTCAGTTCTTGGCCCTGGTGGGAGGGTCTTGCCTTGAAATTGACAAAGTGTTTGTGTATAGAAGCAGCCAATCCCAGAGAAAAGAAGCAGAGAGTGAGAGGAGGCAAGGCACTTCCTAAAAGAGCTGTAATATGGGCCAAGGGCTGTAACACTGAAGACTTCAATCAAGAGGCCCAGAAGGGGCCCTGTGGCAGAGCCAGTGGTGACAGATGGCAGGGCCAAGAAGAGCCTGTCCTGAGGGAGCTGAGATGAGGCCTGCACAGCTGAGAGGAGCTGAGAGAGCTTTCTTGCACTGAAAAAAGGAGACTTACCTACATGCTTCCTGATCCTAATCCTGAAAAGTGGCCTATTGATCCTGATCCAAGTTGTGCCCTGTTGCTTCCTTAATAAACCACTTAACTGTAAGTATTATCTGTGAATTCTGTGTGGCCATTGCAGTGGATTATCGAACACAGAAGAGAAGTAGAGAGAGCTGTGGGAGGGACGGCTGGTATCAGAACTGCTAAAAAAAAGTTGGAGAGTGAAAGTATGTCTGACCTCCACCTCATGGGAATCAGCCTTGGGCTGATCTTCATCCTAGTCATTACTTCCCCCACCCCCCACTAAGTTAAACAGGTTCTAACGTTACTACTACCATCATTTTACACCTATTCATCTTTGGAACCTGGGCACAGGAACTGACACTTACAAGCATTCATGAACAAACAAGTAGATGATTCTCAGAAAAGCTGCCCAGATCCCAAAATGAATTGCAGCTGGGGAACTCCCATACCCAACCACCGACAAAGTATGGAGGAGACAATTGGGGTCCTTCCTGAGCTCCTGTGTCTGTGGCCATCCAGTCCCAACCTATCTCGTTCCCCCAAGGAATGGGGTCCGAGGGGTCTGGGAAGAGGTTGCAGTGGCTGGGGGTCCACGTGGGGTGAGGCAGGAGGGAGGAAATGTCCCCTGAAGGAGGGCAGCTCAGACCTGGAAGAACCCAGTGGAAAAGCCCTGGCTCTGGCCCCCAGCATCCTGCGTGAGTCTGAACAGGGTCCTAAATGTTCCTGTACCACATTCTCAGCTGCTATCTTTGTCATCAGCGGCGATCATTGGTCCATCCCTTAAGACAGAGGCTTCGGCAACCTGTTTCTTCTAAGTCTCTGAAGTTCCATGTAGGGGAAAGAGTGTGATATTTGGAGCTAAAGGGCTGTGAACATTCTGCCAGTGTGACCCTGGGCAAGTTGCTTCATTTCCCTGGGCCTCAGTTTCCCAATCTGTTAAAGGGAGATGATGATTCAAGGGTTACTACGAGAATTAAGTGAGGGCTGGGTTGAATGAGCTGACTACGTGTAAGACATCAAATAATCCCCCACTTTTGAGTAACTATCCTTTTCCTTGGCAGCACCTCATGATATGGACGCCACCTGCCTCTTTGGTTCTGCATATGTTCAAGCTCTGCCAACCCACACCCCGGCCCCCAGCAGTGCCCTCGCCCAGTGGAGACACCATTTTCCCACCCTTCTGCCTTTTGCCAAGCAGAGCCCCAACCCACTGGGAGCTCAGGCAAGGATGGTCCCAGCCTTCCTTTTCACACATCAGAGTACTCTGGGGAGCATGCCAAGAGCAGATTACTTATTAATTTCTCTTTTTTCTTAAAAAATCAAAAAGTATTCCTTCAGTATAAAAATAAATATTTTAAATATGACATTGAATACATAAAAATCATCTGTCAGTATGAAACATTCCCCCAGGTACATTCATCAAACAGGAATTTGTCACCCAAGGCGAAGTTCTCTCCAGTGGAAATGGAGGACGGGGAACATCTAAGGACGAGGCCACAACATGGTGGGTCCCACTGGGCAAGTAGTGTGCATGGGAATCAGGGGGCATGGAGATGAGTCTAAAATAAGAACATCTATACTGTTTGAAGGTAAATGACTACCTCTCTCAATTCCAGGGTTCCAACCCCACAAGCTATATCTACAGTGGAAGGCCAGCCAAGCAGGACTAGACTGCCTCTGTCAGGGGAGAAGTTGCCACCATAAGATCCAAGGGAGATGAAGGGAAGGAGAAGGAGGAGGAAGACAGACAAAAAACTATGACAAAGGCAAGTGTGACTCATGAGCTCAGAGCTGAGAGATGAATCTCTACATTCTAGTCTTGTTATTGGGACAGCAGTGCTATTTTGTTCAGATTTTTATTTTTGGTAATATATAAGGTCTCCAGTACTCCTCCCTTGATACACTTCAAAATAACTGTCCCACCCCCCCCTCTGCTTTGGGTGCCCTGCTCCCCCTTAAAATCATCTGTGGCCCAGGTACATGACCCAGGATGCCATGAGTGGGTCAACACAAGCAGGAGAAAATGAGAAAAGAATAACTTAATACCCAACCCATACAACACTTTTCACACAAAGGCTCAATAATTCAGCAATTTATTGTGCACAGGGGGTGACTGATCCTAGAAAGTATACCTTGAATGGGTACAGAGTATGGACAGTGGGAGAGCTGAGAGGTCCAGGGGCTTGGCAGGAAGGAAAGTCACCCAGGTGTGCCCACCACAGGTGTTTCCAAAAGGTGATGAGATGATGAGAGACCCAGATGGCCCTAGGCTCTGGAGTCACCAACAATGGCTTTCAGACAAGGTTGGCTTTCTTGTAACTCAGCTTAGAGAAGGTCAGCCAGCTCCAAGCTATCCACCAACAGAGCAGAGAGATGGAAAGGGCAGCAGGCAGAGATTCCGGACAAACGTGAGTGTGACCCATGAGCTCAGAGCTGAGTCTCCACATCCTAGTCTTGCCATGGGGACAGGTAACTCCTGTCCCGGAGCCCAGCCTCGCAGCTGCCTGATACTTGCCTGCAAGCCAGTGGGCGTGGATAAAGTGCTCAGAGAAAGGGATGAAATGAATGCAGAACATCCTAATAGCATATGTTTAACAGCTAGGTTCCGCCCACCTGCTCAGGGTTTGAGGAGAAGCCAAGGGCTAAGGCCTGGCCCTGGCTCCTATGTAGAGAGCCATCTTATTATTTACGTTGGCTAGGCAGCAAGAAAGGGGAACTAACTTTGCCACTTAAAGCACCAATAATTTAATATAAACAGGATATTATAATAAGTACACAATCATGCTGGGCCAGACACTCAGCACTCTTGGTTCCCAGGTTCCCCTGAGACCATGACCTCAAGTTCTGCTTCCCCTTATCTAGAGACCAGAGACCACCTCTGTACCCCTCAAGTACCTTCTGTGCCCTCACCAGGCCTCTACAGCCTCGGCTGTGAGCTGTCACTTTGAACTACCCTGTTCCCACCCTTGTAGGCCCTTACTCAGAAGGAGGACTCTGGGTCTGCCTCAGAACTTCTTCACTTGACTTTGCACCTGCCCCTGCCCCGTGTACCTCCATTAACCCCCTCCAGACCAAGCACCAGACCCTTGCCATCTCAGGTGGTGGGAAAGCCTGTAGAGAAGAGGAAGCAGAGCCTGGGAAGCCTTCCATGTTTTCCTTCTTTAGGTCCATAGACAGCTCTGCACCTCCCCAAGAGCCCTCCCACATTGAATGCCAGTGACTTCCTTCTGAAACCTTCACCAAACAGTCACTATGCTTGAGCTCTCCAACCACTCTCATAAGAAAGCAGCATCCCATCCCAGAGCTGCCTTCTCTACCTTCTACCTGCCACACTTTAGGGACAAGGAGTTCCCTGGGATTCCAGCACTTCTTATCCCAACCAAGCCTTCCAAAGTCTCTGTAAGGGGAGGATGATAGTGGTCATTATGCTGGGGGCTGAGCAATTGCTGTCTTCCCTGTGGTGAGGGCCCCCAGAGATGAGTTGGTTGCCCACTGCCCAGATGTTGGGCTGGCAAGGGGAGTGGGGCTGGACTTCTGCTCCCACTTCACCCTCCACTTGCCAGAAGGACACTTGGGTGCCTGGCTGCCATCTGTCAGAGAAAGGGGCTCCACCTTCTAGTGGGAACGGTATCCAGGCCCTGCCTGAGGAAGTTTTGCCCCTGTTCGGCTACATCCCAACCCACCCCTCAAGGGAGTAGACTTACAGGAAGCCCCTCAGTTTCTGCCAGCAACCCCACTTGGGTATAATAATGACCCCCTGCAACACTTGAGAGCCCTTCACCTCTAGATTCTGCTCCCAAGATCCCTTGATCCACAGCACACTTCAAAATCCTGTGCCTAGAAGGCCTGGGCCAGCTTGGTGATGACCTTCTTGTACTTTCCCAGCAGCTGACAGCCCACTTTCTTATTCTGGAAAATGTTCTTGCCCGAGGTGTAGGGGCTGTAGGACTTGTCCACGTGGCCCACGTTGTACTCGTTGCACAGGCAGCAGAGCACGTTGCTGAGGATCCCCCACGAGGTGTCCACAGTGGAGCTCAGCTTGCTGTGGAAGTTCTTGTCTTTGAGGTCAAGGGTCTTATGGTTCCTCCAGATGTTGCAAGGAAAGTGTCCAAGTATGTGATGATGCGGTACAGCTCCACCAGCTTGTCTTTCTCAGTGTTGTTGGGGTGGAAGGATGGGAAGTTCACCGAGTCATGGCCACACAACTTGTCTGCATAGCTGGGGAACGACTTGCCCTGGGCTGTGTGTACTAAAGAGCAGAGGGCAGAGGGAGGTGAGCAAGGAGGCAGGGATCCATGTTCCAGCCCTGCCACCAACACTTGGGGCAAGCTTTTGGGCCTCAGTTTCCCTCAGTTTCCTCAGTTGGTATGGGGACCCAACTCAGTGCCCTGCAGGCATCTCAGGATCATCACGAAAGGCAGATGGAAATCGGGGTGTGAACTCTCTTGGTAAAGAATCAAGGCCTCTATCATGCAAGGATTGTTATTATTACTTAATATTAGTATTAGGAGTCCCTGGGTGGTGTAAACACACTTGCCTGCTAATTGAAAGGTTGGAGGTTCCAGTCCACCCAGAGATGCCTTGAAAGAAAAATTTGGTGATCTACTTGCAAAAAAATAGCCACTGCAAAACCTACGGAGAACAGTTCTACTCTGACACATGTGGATCACCATGAGTCAGAATCAACTGGTGGCAATTGGTTATATTTTATTTTTAGTTATTGTGATCATATGGAGAAAAGAAGAAAACCAGGGTGCTTCACCTTCAGAGGTGTGCCACACACATTTGCCTTTTCACCCACATGGGCATCTCTCTGCACCCACACACACATCACCTACAGTCTCTCTCAATGGCACCTCTCTGACTACCTTCCCCCTTTTACCTCCTTTGTATCTCCATCTGCCTCTCTCTCCATGTGGTGGAGGAGTCCCAAACCTGAAATGCCAGGCACTGTACATTCTCACCAGAGCTGTCACTACCTAACCCTCAGAAAATCTATTCCAGTCTGGCTGGGGGTAGGATGTGGGGAAAGCTGGATGTGGTTTAACCAGCCCTCCTTCTTTCCTTTGGGCTCCAAAAAGGTCCCCTCCCTGGCCAGCCTCCCCCCATGCAGACCCAGTATAGTGTAGCCTCTACAGATATCTGCAGGAATTCTGCCTGTTCCTGTTACCCCAAGCCTACTCCCTCCTTCCTCCATACCCAGGGATGGGAAAGGGTATCTTATATAGAGGATAGGAGGGCACTGGCACTACTGTGAGCTGTTCCAGTTAGTTCTTGATTTGTGTCATGAGGTTGCTGGAACATGGGTGGCCTGTGTTATCAGTGATGGTAATGGGGTTCCCTGCCCCATTTTACCACTGAAGAACAAGCAGCAGCAAGACTCCTGGGAACCAGCAGAAAAGCTCAATGATTAGGACAGTGGGGACAGCGGCTCGAGCTTCAGGTCACACTGGATGCACTGCATCTCCCTGGGACTCCTGGCCTCTCTGCACCTCAAGCTCTACCTCCCCTGCTTCTTTCCACCTTCTTAAAGCCCCTTGCTCTCTCCTGGATTAAGAGAAGCAGTAAGGGGACAGGACATGAGCTATTCCCTCAGATTGGAAGCTTAGTCTGGGGTGACACCCAACCATTCAATCCTTCCTCTCAAGAAGGCAAAAGCCCCCTGGTCTCCTCTCTTGAGGGTGCCACACCCCAGCCCAGGAAGAAAAGCAGGCCTCAAAGGAATGGGGAGGCCCTATTTCCCCATCTCCAGGATGACTCCAATTCCTAAGCATTGCTTTATGTTCAACGGCCCACGGCAACCCAAATCTTCAAATCTGGGCTCCCATGGGGACCTTACGTCTGTGCAGGGGTCCTTCAGTCAACCTTTTCTTCCTCCCATATCTGCCACCTGATTCTGGCTCCCCGGGTCAACTGCCCCCCAATTTGTAGCCTCCCATCTCCTCCATCTCTGCCCTTCCCCAAATGTAGCCACTCCCCTACCTTCATCCTCCTCCATGTCTTAGCCCAGATTCCACCTCTGGGAGGCCCTTACCATTCACACATACATAGGAAAGCAGACACGATAAAAAGATATAATCTTGTGATGACTGAGACCTTGGGAAAAAGACTGGGTCTCCATATGAAGGCAACAAAACGGAGAGTAGCTGTGCAAGTCACTTGGAGAAATGTTGAATATCATTCAATGAAGAATGTCAACATGGGAAGGGAAACCAAAGTGCTATATAATTTACATTTTTCTTATTTACATGGAAGGAAAATCAGCCTTTCCCATGCCACATCTTTCTCCCCCAGAGAGGATGATAAAACAGCCAACCCATTGGTTAGCAGCTGAGTGCTTAACCACTGTGTCACCAGGGCTTCTTCTAGCAAAAGAAGGGAAACCATACATAATCACTGAAAGAAGTCAGATCATGTGAAGAATGATTGTAGGAAGTGACTCTGAAAGATGCAGGAACTGCAGGAACGAGGGAATAAGGAAGGTCCAGACAGCTAGGGAGTATTTGAGAAATGGCTCGACATGGACAGATTTAGAGAACTTTAGAAGTGGGAACTGGTGATAATGGTGCAGCTTGTTCTGCAGTTTCCTAGGGAATCTCTTGCTTTGCATCTTGTCAATACGGGTTGTTAGTGTTTCTGGTCAGTCTTATTCCTTTTGCTCCGTGGTCTCCGTACAGATGGGTCCTCTAACTATATGAAAAACATGCTTTCTTACTTTTTACTGATTCTCCTTTAAACCCACTGAGGAGAAGCCTGCTGTGCAACATAAAAACTACCTTATTCTGTTCTCTGGAGGGTGTCTGAGAAGCTGAGAAGGCACTGATCTGGCTACTACATGCCTTTTGAAGGAAATGGGGTATGGCAGAGAGTGTCAGTCTCACACTGTGCTGATAAAGCACCCCAAGCTGGAATAATCATTTTGGGTTTGATTTGAGATATAGAACCAATAAAAATATAGATACAAAAAGAATAAGCCATCACCATGTGTAAAGCAATATCCTTTGTCGAGAGCTCAATCAGAAGGAATAAAACTGGTTATCAAAGAAGAACTAGAACACAGGACAGAACAACCAGATATCAACCCAGATAAGGAAGTCGCAAAAATAAGTCAAAGCTAAAAGACTGAAAATAAGGAAACAGAGACATCAATATGTAAACGATGACAACATTAAAACAAAAAAGAAGGTCTAAACTTTAGTCATAGAACTTTCATACAGAGGGAGAGGAAGTCAAGGTGATATCAAGAAATAAAAGATTGGCTTAAACTTATAAAAATAGAGGTAAATTTTAAGTTAATCATAAAGGAAACTAACAAATCTACCCGTCAAAATAAAAAAGAAGAAATGCATGAGGACAGAGCAAACACAAAATCAACAACAATGAAAAAGATGAAAAGAAAATACATAAATAAAAATGACTCAGCACAGAAACTTAAGTAGAACAAAGAAACTGTCAACATCACACAAAAAAGATACAACAAAATGACAGCAGTAAACTCGTACCTAGCAATAATTACACTGAATGTAAACGGACTAAGTGAACCAATAAAGAGACGGGAAGTGGCAGAATAGATTTGAAAAACGTGTACGTCTATATGCTGCCTAAAAGAGACACAACTTAGACTCAAAGACACAAACAAACTAAGACTCAAAGGATGGGAAAAATACAACAACCAAAAAAAAAAGCAGGAGTGGCAATATCAATCTCTGACAAAATAGACCTTAAAGCAAAATCCACCACAAAGGGTAAGGAAAGACATTATATAATTATTAAAGGGTCAATACACCAGGAGGACATAACGATAATAAATATACACACACCCAACAACAGGGCTCCAAAATAAATAAAATGAACTCCAACAGCATAGAAAAGAGAAATAGACAGCTCCACAATAATAGTAGGGGACTTCAACACACGACTTTTGGTGAAGGACAGAACATCTAGAAAGAAACACAATAAAGACATGGAAGATCTAAATGCCACAATCAACCAACTTGACCTCATAGACATATACAGAATGCTCCAGCCAACAGTAGCCAAGTATACATTTTTTTTACAACACACATGGAACAGTCTCCAGAATAGAGCACATACTAGGCCACAGAGCAAGCCTTAACAAAATCCAAAACATCAAAATATTATGAAGCATCTTTTCTAACCATAAATCCATAAAAGTAGAAATCAATAGGAGAAAAAGCATGGGAAAAAAAATCAAATACATGGAAACTGAACAACATCTTGCTCAAAAAGTATTGGGTTATAGAAGAAATCAAGGACAGAATAAAGAAATTCATTGAATCAAATGAGAATGAAAACACATCCTAACAGAACCTTTGGGACACAGCAAAAAGCAGTGCTCAAAGGTCAATTTATAGCAATAAATGTATACATCCAAAAAGAAGGAAAGGCCAAAATAAATTAACCCTACAACTCGAACAAGTAGAAAGAGAGCAGCAAAAGAAGCCCTCAGGTGCCAGAAGAAAGGAAATAATAAATGAAATAGAAAAACAATTGAAAGCGTTAACAAGACCAAAAGCTGGTTCTTTGAAAAGATCAACAAAATCAATAAACCACTAGCCAAACTGACAAAAGAAAAACAGGAGAGGAAGCAAATAACCCGAATAAGAAATGAGATGGGCAATATCACAACAGACTCAACTGAAACAAAAAGGATCATAATAGAATACTATGAAAAATTGTACTCCAACAAATTTGAAAACCTAGAGGAAATGGACAAATATCTAGAAACACACTACCTATCTAAACTAACACAAACAGAGGTAGCTCAACTAAATAAACCTATAACAAAAGAAGAGATTGAAGAGGTAATTTTAAAAAAACTCCCAAAAAACAGCTTCACCGGAGAATTCTACCAAACTTTCAGAGAAGGGTTAACACCACTACTACTAAAGGTATTTCAGAGCATAGAAAAGGATGGAATACTCCCAAATTCACTCTATGAATCCAGCATAACCCTGATACCAAAACCAGGTAAAAATACCACAAAAAATGGAAATTACAAGCCAATATCCTTCATGAACATAGATGCAAAAATACTCAACAAAATTCTAGCCAATAGCATTCAGCAATATGTCAAAAAAACAATTCACCACAATTAAGTGGGATTCATACCAGGTATGCAGGGATGATTCAACATTAGAAAAACAATCAATGTAATCCATCACATAAATAAAACAAAAGACAAGAACCACATGATCTTATCAATTGATGCAGAAAAGGCATTTGACAAAATCAAACACCCATTCCTGATAAAAGCTCTCAGCAAAATAGAAATAAAAGGGAAATTCCTCAACATAATAAAGGGCATTTATACAAAGCCAATAGCCAATATCATCCTAAATGGAGAGAGTCTGAAAGCATTCCCCTTGAGAAGGGAACCAGACAAGGATGCCCTTTATCACCACTCTTATTCAACATTGTGCTGGAGATCCTAGCCAGAGCAATAGACAAGAAAGAGAAATAAAGGACATCCAAATTGGTAAAGAAGAAGTAAAAGTATACCTATTCACAGATGATAAGATATTATACACAGAAAACCCTAAAGACTCCACAAGAAAACTACTGGAACTAATGGAAGATTTCAGCAAAGTATCGGGATACAAGATAAACATACAAAAATCAGTTGGATTCCTCTACACTAACAAAGAGAATTTCAAAGAGACCAAATCAGTGCCATTTACAATAGCCCCCAAGAAGATAAAATACTTAGGAATAAACCTAACCAGACGTAAAAGACTATACAAAGAAAACTACAAGACACTACTGTAAGAAACCAAAAGAGACCCACATAAGTGGAAAAACAAACCATGCTCATGGATAGGAAGACTCAACATTGTGAAAATGTCAATTCTACTCAAAGCAATCTACAGAGACAATGCAATCTCTATCCAAAATCCAACAGCACCTTTTAATGAGATGGAGAAACAAATAACCAATTTCATATGGAAAGGAAAGAAGCCCATACAAGTAAATCTTTACTGAAAAAGAAGAACAAAGTGGGAAGCCTCACGCTACCTAATTTTAGAAACTTTTATACAGCCAGAGTAGTCAGAACAGCCTGGTACTGGTACAACAACAGACACATAGACCAATGGAACAGAATTGAGAATCCAGATGTAAATTCATCCACCTATGAGCAGCTGATATTTGACAAAGGCCCAAAGTCCATTAAATGGGGAAAATACAGTCTCTTTAACAAATGGTGCTGGCATAACTGAATATCCATCTGCAAATAAATGAAACAAGACCTATACTGCACACCATGTACAAAAACTAACTCAAAATAAATCAAAGACCTAAATATAAAATCTAAAATAATAAAGATCATGGAAGAAAAAATAGGGACTATGCTAGGAGCCCTAATACACAGCATAAATAGTATACAAACTGTAAGTAACAACGCACAAACACCAGAAGAGAAACTAATTATCTGGGAGTTCCTAAACATCAAACACTTAAGCTCATCAAAAGACTTCACCAAAAGAGTAAAAAGAGAACCTACAGACTGGGGAAAAAAGTTTGACTACAACATATCCTATAAGGGTCTAATCTCTAAAATCTACAAGACACCGCAACACTTCAACAACAAAAAAGGAAATAACCCAGTTAAAAAATGGGCAAAAGATATGAACAGACACTTCACCAAAGAAGACATTCAAGCGGTTAACAGATACAAGAGGAAATGTTCGTGATCATCAGCCATTGTTGTTGTTGTTGTTAGGTGCCGTTGACTTGGTTCCGACCCATAGCGACCCTATAGGACAGACCAGAACTGCCCCATAGGGTTTCCAAGAAATGGCTGGTAGATTTGAACTGCCAACATTTTGGTTAGCAGCCACAGCTCTTAACCACTTTGCCGCCAGGGCTATGCAGTAGCCATCAGAGGAATGCAAATCAAAACTACAATGAGATACCATCTCATCCCAACAAGGCTGGCACTAATCCAAAAAACACAAAATAATAAATGTTGGAGAGGTTGTAGAGAGACCGGAACACTTATGCCTTCTGGTGGGAGTGTAAAATGGTACAACCACTTTGGAAATGGATTTGGTGCTTCCTTAAAAAGCTAGAAATAGAAATATCATAGGATCCAGCAATCCAACTCCTTGGAATATATCCTACAGAAATAAGAGCCATCACACGAATAGTTACATGCACATCCATGTTCATTGCAGCACTGTTCACAATAGCAAAAAGATGAAAACAACCTAGGTGCCCATCAACAGACGAATGGATAAACAAATTATGGTACATACACACCATAGAATACTATGCAACAATGAAGAACAATGATGAATCTGTGAAACATCTCACGACATGGATGAATCTGGGGGGCATTATGCTGAGTAAAATCAGCCAGTCACAAAAGGACAAATATTGTACGTGACCACTATTATAAGAACTCAAGAAAAGGTTTAAACACAGAAGTAATTATTCTTTGGTGGTTATGAGAGTGGGTAGGGATAACTAGACAGTAGACAAGAATCATCTAGGTGAAGGGAAGGACAACACACAACACAGAGAAAGTCAGCACAACTGGACCAAACCAAAAGCTAAGAAGTTTCCTGAACACAACCAAATGCTTTGAGGGATAGAGTAGCTGGGGCTGGGGCCTAGGGACCATAGTTTCGGGGGACATCTAAGTCAATTGGCATAACAAAGTTTATTAAGAAAATGTTCTGCCAGTACAACTAGATGGTGCCCGGCTACCTACAATGACTGCTCTGACCAGGGTCACAACAGAGAGTCCAGTACAGAGCTGGAGAAAAATGTAGAACAAAATTCTAACTCACAAAAAAGACCAGACCTACTGGCCTGACAGAGCCTGGAGAAACCCTGAGAGTGTGGTCCCCAGATACCCTTTTAGCTCAGTAATGATGTCACTCCCAAGGCTGACCCTTCAGACGAAGATTTGATAGCCCCATAAAACAAAATGAGACTAATGGGGCACAACAGTCCAGGGACAAGGACTAGAAGGCAGGAGGGGACAGGAAAGCTGGTAATAGGGAACCCATGGTTGAGAAAGGACAGTGTTGACCTGTGGTGGGGCTGTTAAACATTGTTATAAAACAATGTGTGTACTAACTGTTTAATGAGAAACTATTTGTTCTGTAAACCTTCATCTAAAGTACAATTTAAAAAAAAAAAGAAATAAAGCTTTGTAAGACCATCAAAAAAAGAAAGAAAATGTTCTGCATCCCACTTTGGTGAGTAGCATCTGGGGTCTTAAAAGCTTGCAAGCAGCATCTAAGATGCATCAATTGGTTGCACCCCACATGGAGCAAAGGAGAATGAGGAAAACCAAAAACACAAGGAAAATATTAGCCCAAGAGAAAAGGTCCACATAAACCAGAGATTCCATCAGCCTGAGACCAGAAGAGCTAAATGGTGCCCGGCTACCACCAATGACCGCCCTGACAGGGAACACAACAGAGAGTCCCTGATGGAGCAGAAGAAAAGTGCAGAGCAGAACTCAAATTCACCTAAAAAGACCAGACTTAATGGTCTAACATTAAAACTAAACTATGGGCCTCAGATGCTCTGTTAACCCAGAACTAAAATCAGTCCCGAAGTCCACTCTTCAGACAAAGATGAGACTGGACTATAAAACATAAAATACTACTCGTGAAGAGTGTGCTTCTTAGTTCAGTCAGATACACCAGACCAAATGGGTGGCTCCTGTCCAGAGGCAGGATGAGAAGGCAGGAAGGGACAGGAACTGGTTGAATGGACATAAGAAACCCAGGGTGGAAAGGAGGAGTGTGCTATCACATTGTAGGGATTGCAACTAATGTCACATAACAATACGTGTTAAAATTTTTGTGTGAGAAATTAACTGGAGCTGTAAACTTTCACCTAAAGCACAATAAAATAAAGTTTAGATAGGAAACTTAGATAAAATGAGTTTAGGTTAATGTTGGAGAAACAATTTGGAAAAGGAGGGTGAAAATGGTTGCACAACTTGAAGAATATAATCAGTATCACCAAGCTGTTCATGTAGAAATTGTTGAATTGGTGTATGTTCTGCTGTGTATATTCTCAACAACAAAAAAATACATAAATAAATTCTTTTAAAAAGAAAATCATAAGAGAAATTTTAAAGGCATTTACTACACTTACCAGAAAGATGGAACAATTCAAAACTTGTTAAAATAAGTGGCATTTGTCAACAGAATTATTTACATAGTTTTTCCAAGGTAAGTGCAGGAAGCTTCCCAAGACCAGTTCTACAAGGAACCTGATAACAGTTGGCTTTCATAGAATTAATGCCTGTGGAAGGTAAGAAATTTTTGCCTACTTGTTGTGTGTCTGATGTGTGAGTAACATCAAGTCTTTTCCTTTTTAAGAGTGGATACTCAGACAATGGTGGAAAGAAGCTCTTAAAATACATCATTCTCACTTTTAAAATACCAAAGCATATTAAATATGACAGAGGAAGCCATTTTGTTTCTACTATTGTTGGGAATTATGCCAATGTTTTCAGTTCCGATAAGCTATGTTAAAACAAAAATCACATTAAGCCAGTAATAGAAATTGATTAACGTTTACTGAGTGTAAAATTTGCAAATCTCGCAACACTTCTGACTAGAGGGTCAAAGTGTTCCAAAGACGAGATCCTCCAAAGACTCTTATACGGTTTCTCTTATATACGGCCTTTCTGGCCTTGGGTTTATAATTCTGCCAAAAGTGATTGGCTGGGCCACAATCTTGCAAGGGATTGGTCAATTGCTATTCAAATAGGGTGCATAAAACCATCCAGTAGGATTAAGTGTCCTTTCGGGAATTGATTACTTCATGGTCGGGCTGGGAGGGCCACGCCTTGAAATTGAATATAAGGGTCAATACCACAGAGATTGAGGTGGGGCCTTACTACCATCAAGAAGAGTCTGGAGCAGAGCATGTCCTTTGGACCCGGGTCCCTGCGCTGAGAACCTCCTAGACCCAGAAGAGACAGCTTTCACACTGAAGATGGTGAGAAGCTGCAGCAAGCACAGCAGAGTCCAGAGGCAGATAAAGAGCAGCAGCAGTACCAGCAACAGGAGCCAGCAGAGCAGCAAAAGACACCCAGTGGGCTTGCCTTCCCTCAGAGAGAGAGTAATGAGTACCTTCAGGCTGGAAGCTTGCTGGCAGAGCTAAAGAGTTGTAGCACATGCCCGAGAAGGGCAGAGGCCAGGAGAAGTGCAGTTGGCTGACATGGCCCAGAGAAGGGCCTCCTGTTTGTGGGCACGGTCCAAAAGGGCCTGCCCTCAGACACAGCCCAGAACAGACTGAGAGCTAACTTGGTTGGAAGCTGTCCTAACTATCCTAACTATATCCTGTCTGCTGAGTTGTATCCTATTACCTCCAAGTTGATCCTGATCCTGAGCTGTAGCCTGTTACTTCCTTAATAAACCACATAATTATAAATATGGTCTGTGAGTTCTGTGTAGCCATTGAAACAAATTATCGAATCTAGCAGAGAAGTAGAGAGTGCTGTAGGGTGGATGGCTGGTGTCAGAAATGGTGAAAAAGCAGGGGAGTTGAGGTATGTCTTTGTACTGATCCTGGTGATTCTTATCCCTCCTGAAGTTAGGCAATTTCTGATGCTAGATTACACCCCTTTTAGCAACACTGCCGTGGAAAAAGGCCGAGGAACAGCATTTATGTAATAACAATTTACCTTAAAACACAGCTTCCAGTTCAACTCTGGAGTTTCTGTTTTTTGAAACTGACTGCACATAGAAATTTTTCATAGCAGCCCAGAGCCTGAGGCAAAATGGTCTCCACTAAGCTGCTTGTTAGGCTATTGAGTGACTTAAAGGTAACTTTAAGAAACCAGTTTTCTCAAGGCTCAAGGTTCAAAAGATCTCAAGGGTAATGGCCTGGGTGGGTCACCCCAAATCCACGGACCCCAGAAATCTGGATTCCAGGAGAATTAAAACTCTTTCTCAGCTATAAAACACCCTATCACCATCAGTCCTCCAGGTAAGTAGAGTGGAGGGATTGAACTTAAAAAAAAAAAAAAAAAAATTCATTAGCTAAAATTCAACTATCAGGTTGAAATGGTCTAGAGTTTTATCACTAGCCTTGTTAAAAATTTGAGGGACCTCTGAAAGCAAGCATGAGCTCTTTCCCTTTAAACGAATGTTTGGCAGATTCATGAATTTGGATCTCAAACCATGTTCTGTTACCGATTTCACTGAGACATCTTGTCTTAGTCATTTAGTACTGCTGTAACAGAAATACCACAAGTGGATGGCTTTAACAAAGACAAGTTTATTCTCTTCATAGTCCAGTAGGCTAGAAGTCCAAATTCAGGGTGCTGGCTCTGGGGGAAGGCTTTCTGTCTCTATCAGCTCTGGAGAAAGGTCCTTGTCATTCTTCTCTTGTTCTGGGAGCATCTCAGTGCAGGAACCTCAGGTCCAAAGGATGCACTCTGCTCCCAGCACGGCTTTCTTGGTGGTATGAGGTTCCCCTGTCTCTCTGCTTGCTTCTCTCTTTTATATCTCAAAAAAGATTGGCTTAAGACACTAATCTTGTAGACCTTATCAGTATAACTGCCACTAATTCATCTTATTACATCATAGTGATAGAATATACAACACATAGGAAATCACATCAGATGACAAAAGGTAGACAATCATACAATACTGGGAATCATGATCTAGCCAAGTTGACAGATATTTTTGGGAGACACAGTTCAATACATGACACATCTCATAATCAGGTTCCATATGTAAAGACAACTACCAATGGAAGATAAATTGGTAAATCCCACAGGTGAAAATAAGAGAAAGAGCTCTCCTCCTCCATCGCTTTCTCTAGATTTTATTTTAGATAACTTGTAATTCTAAATTCTTTGTCTTCTTAAAAAGTATATAAATGTAACTTCAGGTAATTCTCTTGTGTTGTTAGGTGCTGTCTAGTCAGTTCCAACCCCTGACAACCCTATGTACAACAAAACGAAACACTGCCTGGTCCTGGCCATCCTCACAATTGTTGCTATGCTTGAGTCTATTGTCGAAGCCACTGCGTCAAACCATCTTATTGAGGGTCTTCCTCTTTTTTACAGACCCACTGCTTTACAAAGCATGACGTCCTTCTCCAGGGACTGGTCCAAAGTATGTGAGACTAAGTCTCACCATCCTCATTTCCAAGTAACATTCTGGCTGTACTTCTTCCAAGACAGATTTGTTCATTCTTCTGGAAGTCCATGGTATATTCAATATTCTTCACCACACCATAATTCAAAGTTATCAGTTATTCTTTGGTCTTACTTACTCATTGGCCAGCTTTCACATGCATATGAGGCAATTGAAAATACCATGGTTAAGAGTTCAGGCTGTTAAGCAAAAGGTCAGCAGTTCAAACCCAAGAGCTGCTTCTTGGAAACCCTATGAGTCAGTTCTACTCTGTCCTGTAGGGTCACTATGAGTTGGAATCAACTGGACAGCATTGGGTTGGTTTTTTTAGTCCTCTTAGTCCTCTAAGTGACCTTGTTGCTTTTTAACACTTTAAAGAGGTCTTTGTGGCAGATTTGCCCAATGCAATACATCCTTTGATTTCTTGCCTGCTGCTTTCTAGGGCATAGATGTCCATTGACTTTAATCACAGGACATGATAGTACTAAGAGATGTCCTATGGGATCTCCTGTATTCTGGACGTACTCTTCTTTACCTCCATTATGTAATGTCAATCCGATTTCCTCTTGGCAATCAGGATCAATCACACCAGCCAATATGGTAACTCCCTTCTTTGCCTGTTGATCCAGAGGCTTGAGGAGCCCAAAGTGGCCAGTTGGCATTCTTAACTTCCAGTCAAATAGTATTAGTGTTGTCTACAGGGGAAGTCAGCACAACTGGACTAAACCAAAGCGAGAAGTTTCCTGAATACAATCAAACACTTCGAGGGACAGAGTAGCAGGGGTAGGGGTCTGGGGACCATGCTTTCAGGGGACATCTAGGTCAATTGGCATAACAAAGCTTATTAAGAAAACGTTCTGCACCCTACTTTGGTGAGTGGCGTCTGGGGTCTTAAAAGCTTGCTAGTGGCCATCTAAGATGCATCAATTGGTCCCAACCCACCTGGAATAAAGGAGAATGAAGAACACCAAAGACACAAGGAAAGTATTAGCCCAAGAGACAGAAAGGGCCACATAAACCAGAGACTTCATCAGCCTGAGACCAGAAGAACTGGATGGTGCCCAGCTACCACCAATGACCGCCCTGACAGAGAACACAATAGACAGTCCCAAATGGAGCAGGAGAAAAGTGGGGTGCAGAACTCAAATTCTAGTAAGAAGACCAGACTTAATGGTCTGACTGAGACTGGAGGAACCCTGGAAAGCATGTTCCCTGGATTCCCTATCAGCCCAGAACTAAAACAATATCTGAGGCCAACTCTTCAGACAGAGATTGGACTGGATGTGGGCCATAAAGTGATACTCACGAGGAGTGTGCCTCTCAGCTCAAGTAGATACAAGAGACTAAAAGGGCAGCTTCTGTCCGGAGGTGAGATGGAAAGGCAGAGAAGGTTAGGAGCTGGCTGAATGGACACAGGGAATCAGGGGTGGACAGGAGGAGTCTGCTGTCACAGTATGGGGACTGCAAGTAGGGTCACATAACAATGTACGTACTAATTTTTGTATGGGAAAAATAAAATTTTTTAAAAAAAGAATTACTGTTGTGTCTCCTGGTGGGAGCCTTCCTCTCTTTAGAGGTAAGACCTCTAGACCTTCAGAGCATAGGGTCACAGGGACAAGAAGCAAAAATTTTTCGAGTGGGTCACTAGAGGTAATAGTGAGTAGCGCCACTCCCATTTCCACCCCTTGATTCCTGGACCCATAAACCTTGGCTATGGGAGAAACAGCACCATATATGGGATACTGGTTTAAAGCATATACAGCCTCCTGGAAAACATAGCCCTAACACTACAAGGTACAGGCACCTAGCTGACACTGTAATTGTGTCTTTAGAAGGCCATTCCATCATTCTATCAAGCCAGCTGCTTCGGCATGATGGGAAACATGGTAAGACAAGTGAATTCCATGAGCATGGGCTCATTGCCACACTTCATTTGCTATCAAGTGAGTCCCTTGATCCGAGGCAATCATGTGTAGGCTATGATGATGGTGAATAAGGCACCTCTGTAAGTCCACGGATGGTAGTTTTGGCAGAAGCTTTGTGTGCAGGGAAGGCAAATCTGTATCCAGAGTAAGTGTCTAATCCAGTAAGAACAAAAATCTGCCCTTTCCATGATGGAAGCTATCCAATGTAATCAACCTGCCACCAGGTTGCTGGATGATCACCTCAAGGGATGGTGCCATACTGGGGACTCAATGTTGGTCTCTGCTGCTAGCAAATTAGGCACTCAACAGTGGCTGTAGCCAAATCACCCTTGGTGAGTGGAAGTCCATGTTGCTGAGCCTATGCATAACCTCCATCCCTGCCACTATGGCCACTTTGTTCATGAGTCCATTGGGTAATGACAGGAGTTTGTAGGGAAAGAGGATGATTTCCACATAGTGTGTCATTCTATTCAATTGATTGTTAAAACTCTCCTCTGCTGAGGTCACCCTTTGGTGAGCGTTCACATGAGATGCAAATACCTTTGCTTCTTTGGCCCATTTAGAGATGTCTATCCATATACTTCTTCCACATACCTCCTTGTCACCAATTTTCCAATCATGTTCCTTCCAAGTCCCTGACCATCCAGCCAAACCACTGGCCACAGCCCATGAATCAGTATATAATTGCACATCTGGCCATTTCTTCTTCCAAGCAAAGTGAACAACCAGGTGCACTGCTTGAAGTTCTGTCCACTGGGGGGCTTTCCCTTCACCACTGTCCTTCCAGGAGGTCCCAGAAAGGGGCTGTTGTGCTGTTGCTGTCCACTTTTGAGTGGTGCCAGTGTATCGTGCAGAACCATCGGGAAACCAGGCATGAGTTTTCCCTTCCTCAGTCAACTGATCATAAGGAACTTCCCATGAGGCCATAGGTGCAGAATGGGAGATGGAAGGTAATGTGACCGGAGTGGAGACCATAGGCATTTGGGCCACTTCCTCATGCAACTTACTTGTGCCTTCAGCTCCTGCTCAGGATGATCTCATATGTACCACTTCCATTTAATGATAGAGTGTTGCTGTACATGTCCAACTTTATGACTCTGTGGGTTAGATGACACCTAGTTCATGATGGGACACGCAGGCTACTTGGGGACTTGGTGGCCCATGGTTAAGCATTCAGTCTCTACTAAGGCCCAGTAACAAGCCAAAAATTTTTTCTCAAAAGGAGAGTAGTTAACTGCAGAGGATGGCAGGGCTTTTCCCCAAAATCCTAAGGGTCTACACTGTGATTCATCAATAGGGTCCTGCCAAAGACTCCAAACAGCATCTCTATCTGCCACTGACATTTCAAGCACCATTAGATCAGCTGAATCACATGGTCTAAGTGGCAGAGTGGCTTGCACAGCAATCTGAACCTGTTGCAGAGCCTTCTCTTGTTCTGGGCGCTACTCAAAACTAGCAGCTTTTTGAGTCACTTGATAAATAGACTGGAGTAGGAGGAGTATGTTCCCTCCAAAATCCAAAGAGACCCACCAGGCTCTGTGCTTCCTTTTAAGTTGTGGGAGGGGCGAGATGCAATAAGCTATCCTTCACTTTAGTCGGAGTATCTCAACATACCCCACACTACTGGATCCCTAGAAATTTCACTGAGGCGGAGGGTGCCTGAATTTTGGGGGGATTGATTTCCCACCCTCTAGCATGGAAATGTTTTACCAATAAGTTCAGAGTCATTGGCACTTCTTCCTTACTAGGTCCAATCAGCATAATGTCATCAGAGTAATGGAACAGTGTCGTGTTTTGTGGAATAGAAAGGATATCAGTTTCCCTTCCGACTATATTATGACATAGGACTAGAGAATTGATATACCTAAGAGGTAGGACAGTGAAGGTATATTGCTGGCCTTGCCAGCTGAAGGCAGACTGTTTCTGGTGGCCCTTCAAAACAGGTATGGAGGCAAAGACATTAGCCAGATCAACAGCTGCATACCAGGTACCAGGAGATGTATTAATTTGCTCAATTAAACCACATCTGGAACAGCAGCTGCAGTTGAAGTCATCACCTGGTTAAGTTTTCGATAATCCACTGTCATTCTCCAAGATCCATCTGTTTTTTTGCATGGGCCTAATAGGCTAGGTGAATGGGGATTTGGTGGGAATGACCACCCCTGCATCTTTCAAGTCCTTGATAGTGGCACTAATATGCAATCCCTCTAGGAAGACAATAATGCTTTTGGTTTACTATTTTCCTAGGTAGGGTCAATTGTAACGGCTTCCACTTGGCTTTTCCTATCATAATAGCCCTTACTCTACTTTTCTGGGATCCAGTGTGGGGGTTCTGCCAGTTGCTGAGTATATTTTTTCCAATTATGCATTTTGGAACTCAGGAAATCACTACAGGATGAGTTCAGGGGCCCATTGGACACACTGTGAACTGAACCTGAGCTAAGACTCCATTAATAAACTGACCTCCACATGTTAATGTGGCTGACTGGTGGGCCACAGTGAAATTTTGCGTCTCCTAGAATTAGTGTCAGTTCCGAGCTAGTAACTAGTAATCCCTGAAAAGACTGATTATTTCCTTTTCCTCAACAGTCACTCTCATAAAAGACCATGAATCCCTTTGGGGAA
Organism: Dugong dugon; assembly: GCA_030035585.1. NCBI lineage: Eukaryota > Metazoa > Chordata > Mammalia > Sirenia > Dugongidae > Dugong > Dugong dugon. The sequence continues at coordinate 22,500,924 of CM057476.1, read as the reverse complement.
GGCTGGAAAAACAATTAATAGTATAAATTTGTGGCAGTGTAGTGGGGTCCTTTCTTAAGGAGACCCAGTCTCCCCTTCATTCAAGGGGTTGGAAACTGGCTCAAGTCTGGGAATTGATTTAGGGGCCATGGCACTCTATTCTACCTATTCGAGTTAGACTACAATTCACTTGTCCTAGAATTCTTCCATTTGTACACATCAAGTAAACATGTAGTAGATTTCCAATCTATGTCACTCCTAGTGAGACTGTGTCTAAGTAGCTGTCATGGATTGAATTGTGTCCCCCAAAAATATGTGTAGCAATATGGCTAGGTCATGATTCCCAGTATTGTGTGATTGTCCACCATTTTGTCATCTGATGTGATTTTCCTGTGTGTTATAAATCCTAACTCTATGAAGTTGATGAGATGGGATTAGTAGCAGTCAGGATACGAGACAGGACTCAATCTACAAGATTGGATTGTGTCTTGAGCCAATCTCTTTTGAGATATAAAAGAGAGAATTGAGCAGAGAGACAAGGGGACTTCATACCACCAAGAAAGCAGTGCTGGGAGTAGAGCGTGTCCTTCAGATCTGAGGTTCCTGTGCTAAGAAGCTCCTAGACGAGGGGAAGATTGATGACAAGGACCTTCCCCCAGAACTGACACAGAGAGAAAGCCTTCTCCTAGAGCTGGCACCCTGAATTCAGACTTCTAACCTCCTAAACTGTGAGAGAATAAATTTCTCTTTGTTAAAGACATCCACTTGTGGTATTTCTGTTATAGCAGCACTAGATAGCTAAGACAGTAGCTAATGCCAAAAGTCCATACAAGTCATACTGTTCTGATTAGAACTTTGACTCCGCTGTCCATTATGGTAACCTCACCCACCTTGTCTTTTTCGATTGAGTGCTGCTACTTGGCCCCTACCCACACAGGGTCCAATCAGTCCATTGTTGTTAGGTGTCTTAATTCAGGTAGGGCAGTTCCCACTGTCAAATCTGACTTACATAAAATAACAATCACAGCAGTCTTCAAGGATACTGGGGCTCCTTTCACAAATTTGTTCCTCACCATTGTGGTAAAAAGTATGTCCTCTGGCCACTCAAGTGTGGGTCTGTGGGTCTAACCTGATAAATCCACTCTAACATGCCAATTTCCCTAAGCCCTCTTCTACAGTATACCAAGGCAGGTCTGGCACTTCAACTTGATTTAGTGTTGGTCGCCACGTAATCCATGCTTCAGTGACACAACCAAATAAACTATTAGATCCTTTCCTTACCTTTCAAGCTGAAACATTGAGTGAAGGATCTGTGCTTAGTGGGCGCATGTCAATAAACTCAGAGTGATCCAACTTTATGTTCCTTGCACCATTATTCCACACCTTTAATAGCCATTCCCACACATTCCCCAGGCTGTTTGTACATACTATAAAACTCAAGCAGTTCTTTTGGAGTGTAGTGTACCTCCTCCTGGACCTCACTTTGTACTTTACCTTTTGGGGCTCACTGGGACTTATGTCTAGTTATAGGTCTGGAAGCAAAAATGAGTGGTGGGGATGTTTTCTGAGAACATTCAGCAATGTCTTGCAAGGTATCTGCCTCCAGCGATGCCCCAGGCAATGACCTAGACAAAGGCTTTTCAGACACAGCTGGGTTAATCTCATCAGACGGGGGTGGAGAGCTGGTTCTTTTGTCAGGAATGATTCAACAGAATTTAGGGGTTCAGTGTTTCCAGCTTCCAGATTATCTGCCTCTATGTCTCCATCACAAGTTTCAGGATCTCATTTCTTCCCAATCACTATCCTCACTTTAACTTCAGACACCATTTGAGTTTGGGAATTCAATTTGTGTTGTAATTCAGCCTCTCTTACTATAAGACTCTGGGTTTATTTTTTGGCAATATCAGCTCTGTTACTACAATTAATAAGGCTTTCTTTCAAGGCATAAGTGGAAAGTTCAAGGTTGCTTATGCAGCACTTGAGCTGTGACTCTGAAGCCCTGAAGCTCATCTATTTCTTTCACTACTTTGTCTAACGAAAGTGGCACCAACCAACCAGCTTCCTTAAACTTCTTATTCTGACAAAATCATAGAAAGGTATCAAATATGCAATCACCCAGAGCCTCAGCTCTCACCAATACCTGATCTATTGGTGGTGATATTTTGCTTATTTCTATTGCCACCTCACACTATGGATTAGCAGTGTTCCCTTAACTACTGGAAGCAGAGTCATCAACATCTTTATGAATAACTCGACTTGAGAATCAATTTAGAAAACTCATCCTTACAATTTTGCTTCTCTAGAACCACTCTCAATACCAAATGTCTTAGGCTGGTTTCTCTAGAGAAGCAAAACCAGTGAAACCTATACAACTGTAGAGATATTTATATCAAGGAAATGGCTCACAAGGTTGTAGAAGCTGGCAAGTCCCAAGTCCATGGGTTAGGCTGGAGGCTTATCCTGACTCACATAGCTGCAGGGGCTGGTGAATCCAAGATTGACAGGTAAGCTGCTAGCTCAAATCCCAAGAACTGGAGGTCAGATGAACAGAAGCCAGCCACAGGATCCAGAGTGAGCAAAAGCCAGTGAGCTTTGCCAGAAAGGCCACCTATATTGGATGCAGGCCACATTCCCAAGGAAAATCCCTTTCAACTGATTGGCTGCTTGTAACAGGTCTCATCATGGACGTGATTACATTATATGACATCTCATTATGGAGGTGATTACATCATTACATAGCTACCAAACTACATCATAATTGCCAAACCACTGAGAATCATGCCCTAGCCAAGCTGACACACAACTTTAACCAATGCAATGACCTTTTGCTTTCTTTATGTATGATGTTCTTGATGCTATCCCACAAATCATCTGGTCTTCGGTCATCAGTATTCAATGCATCAAATTTATTCTTGAAATAGTCTCTAAATCAGGTGGCATATACTTAAAGTCATATTTTGGCTTTCATGGACTTGTTTTAAATTTCTTTAGCTTCAACTTGAACTTGCATATATTCATTTGATAGTCTGTTCCACAGTCAGCCCCTGGCCTTGTTCTGACTGATGATATTGAATTTCTCCATCATCTCTTTCCACAGATGTAGTAGATTTGATTCCTGTGTATTCCATCTGGTGAGGTCCACTTGTATGGTCACTGTCTATGTTGTTGAAAAAAGGTGCTTCCAATGAATAGGTCGTTGGTCTTGCAAAATTCTGTTATGTGATCTCTGGTGTCATTTCTACAACCAAGGCCAAATTTTCCAACTGCCAATTCTTCTTTTTTGTTTCCATCTTTTGCATTCCAATCACCAGTATTTATCAATGCATCTTGATTGCATATTTGATCAATTTCATACTGCAGAAGTTGGTAACATCTTCAGTTTCTTCATCTTTGGCATTTGTGGTTGGTGCATAAATTTCAACAATGGTTGTATTAAGTGGTCTTCCTTGTAGTCATATGGATATTATCCTATCACTGACAACATTGGACTTCAGGATAGATCTTGAAATGCTCTTTTTGGCAATGAATGTGACGCCATTCCTCTGCAATTTGTCATTCCCACCATAGTAGACCATATGATTGTCCAATTCAAAATGGTCCATATGGAGACTTCTGGGCAACATGGTGCTATAGACAGAAGTACCACTCCGTCCCTCCACAGCAAAGATCTGAAAAACTAAGTCAAACAGAGACAAATGTCAATCCTGAAACCCTAAGCATCAAATGAAGAGATAAATAACTCAGCCAAGCACCAAATGGAATAAGAACCTGACGGAGAACAGAGAACGAGGAGAGATATGTGCAGAGGTCCCTTATTAGCTAACGCAGCACGGATTTGCCATTTTGGACTCTTATCAGAGATCAGAGAACAGGGAGTATGGGAAAGCAGCTTCACAGAGCTCCCAGAAGGACACTAACCAGGAATATATGCTTTCCCACCCCCCATCCTTCTTCACCCCTACTCGGCCTCCTCTGCTTCCTGCAGCCACAGTCTCTTGGCCAGGAGGCACTGGCTTCAGCCTTGTGCTGCTTGGATTCCACCCGCCCACACTGGCCAGCTCCCTGAGTGCCATTTGTTTGTTGCTGGTGTTGCTTTTTTCCATTTCTTGTGGTTTTTTCCATACCTCTCATCACCTCCCCATCTTTTCTCTCAAATACCTGACTCTGTATGCCATCTTTGCTTCTTTCTGAAAGGCTTTGAAATGCTGCTTGACTGTGGAACTACTTCCCAGCCCGTGCCACCACACTGGTGGAATCCCCAGGGCTTTTCTTGTTTGTTTGTTTTCTTTTTCTTTTCTTGGTTTGGGAGCCCTTCCTAGCCAGGATGTACTGCATGGCTTGGGAGCTACTTCCTCAATCTGTGCAGCTGCACGGTGGGATCCCTGGGGGCATTTCTTTTTTCTTTGTTTTTGTTTTCTTTTCTCTTTTCCCTTTTTTGTCTTTCTTCATTTCTCAGTTTCTCATCTCCCTATACTTACCATCTCTTCCTGTATCCTGAATGCATGGTGCTGTGTGACGCCCCTACCCCTTCTAGCCAGGTTGTACTTCACTGCCTGAGAGCCACTTCCCCAGTCTTCACAGCCACACTGGTGGGACCCCTGGGGGTTTGGCTTTTCTTTTTTTCTCCCTAATTTTTATTTATTTTTGTTTTATCCTTTTTCTTTTCTTTCTTTCTTTTTTTTTTTTGTTTGTTTTTCTCCTTTTCTTGGTCTCTCATCTCTCCACTCTAATGGCAAGCTCCCTTAGCACTCTTTTATGTTTGTTTATTTGTTTGTTTTTGGCTCCTGTTTCTCTCTCCTGTTGCCCATACCCATCCTAGCTCCACACATCACAATCTCCCCCCTCCTTCTTTCCTACCTGCACCGTGTGCTGAACATCACACCCCTGAGCAGCATAGGTTACGGCCTACCAGAAACTACCTTGCACTGATTCCCAGCCCACCCTGTAGCCCTAGTACATGCCTCAAACAACCCATTCCAGCAACACCCCTTCAGATGGGCCTGTCCTGCTGCACCATAGCTGAGCAACTGACTCCGCCCATTGGACAAGGAGGTGAAAAATATCGCACCCACAGATGAGCAAACAACAAAGAAAGTCCAGCCCGCCTGCTCAGATGTAACCAAATAAAACAAAAAAGCAGGATGAAACAAACAAATCTACAATTGATAAATGAGGAAAATAATGACTGAATGTTCTGAACACAGCAGACAATATCAAAATACATTAAAAAAACAGGACAGGATGGTTCCACTAGGCAAGCAAAATAAAACTCCAGATGACTTTCTAGTAGAAGAAAAGGCACTAGAACTACCTGATAAGGAATTAAAATCTTTAATATTCATATCTATCCAAGAGTTGAAGCAAAAAGCAGACAAAAATTAGGGAAAAAAATAAGACAAATTCATGGAAAAGGCAGACAAACTCATGGAAAATAGAGACAAAAAAATGGAAGAATTCAGGAAAATAATACAGGAACAAAATGCCAAAATAAATTCACAACTAGAAATCATACAGAAACAAAAATTAGAAATCTAAAAGATAAACAACAAGATTTCAGAAATGGACAGTGTCATAGAAGGGCTGAGGAGCAGGTTTGAAACAATGGAAGACAGGATCAGCAAAATTGAAGACAAACACTTGGCTACAACTCTGTTTGAGGAAAATCAGACAAAAGAACAAGCAAAAATGAAGAAACCCTGAGAATTATGTAGGATACAATCAAAAGCAAAAATTACCAAGTGATCAGAGTTCCAGAACCAGGGGAGAAAACAGAAAGCACAGACAGGATCATTGAAGAACTGCTGACAGACAACTTTCCCAATATCATGAAAGATGAAAAGCTGACCATCCAAGAAGCTCAACGAACCCCATATAGGATAGATCCCAAAAGAAAATCACCAAGGCTTATCATGACCACACTCACTAAAATAAAAGAGAAAGAAAGAATCCTCAGAGCAGCTCGAGTAACATGAAAAGTCACATACAGAAGAGAAAAAATAAGACTAAGCTTGGATTATTCGGCAGAAACCATGCAGGCAAGAAGGTAATGAGATGACATATATAAAACCTTGATAGAGAAAAATTGTCAGCGAAGAATAATATATCCTGCAAAACTCTCATTCAAATATGATGGTGAAATTAGGACATTTCCATATAAACAGAAATTAAAGGACTATATATAAACCAAACCAAACTTACAAGAATTATTAAAGGGAGTCCTTCGGTCTGAGAACAAACAACATCAGACAACAGGCTGAATCTAGGATGCAGGATCATACCAGCCAGATATAAACCTAGGAAATGAACTCTCAAGGACTATCCAAAACCAAAAGAATTACAAAATGGTCAATACAAGTCCATTGCAGCTCACTAATGCCTAGGATATCAATGTTTATGCATTCTATTTCATTTTTGACAACTTCCAATTTTCCTAGATTCTTACTTCATACATTCCATGTTCTAATTAGTAATGGATGTTTGTTGCTCTTTCTTTTCAATTCTAGTCTTGCCACATCAGCAGACAAAGGTCCCAAAAGCTTTACACCATCCATGTCATTAAGGTCAACTCTACTTTGAGGAGGCAGATCTTCCTTAGCGATATTTTGAGTGCCTTCTAACCTGAGGGGCTCATCTTCTGGCACTATATCAAACAATGTTCTGTTACTGGGTGGAAACCCCAGGTTCTTATTCAGCATGACTCGTATTGGCCAATAAATGAGAGAACAAGGTGGGAGAACAAGAAAGGTACCTTTATTTCATTGTACGAGGAAATGGAACAGTTGGAGCTGCTGCAGCCAAGACTGCTCATCAAGGGTGGGCAGGCAGGTTACTTTTAAAGGGGTTTATAAGTAGGGAGTTCATACAAGTGACATCAGCAATATTTTTAATCATACTATGCAGGTGTAATAGGGTTTACATATAACTTCCAAGCAAAAGCAAGATTCAAATGCAAAGCTGGGGTGGGGAGCCCAGCAAAGGAAATGATTTTGCAATACAACATTGTAGGTGAGGAAGCCAGGTAAAGAATATAGCACTGTGGGAATTCTGTCTCACTCCTTCCATCTCTTTGTGGACCTTAGTCATTCAAGATCAGTGTCCATTTTGAACTATAGCCCAGCTCGGAATTGTTTGGCATATTTTCAGGGAGAGGCAAGTATTGGACCTAGGCCTTTCATTGTGGCTACTGACCTTTTGTTGGTTTATAACTGACTACTTACTAACCATTAAAAGAAAAAGAGAGGTTTTTATGTCCTGTTTATGTGAACGTCTCCCTAAAAGATTCTCTCTCTTTTTTTTTCAGATTGTCCTAGCTATTGTCTTTATACCTCAGGGCCCAGTTGATGTGTCTTTATGAGTCTTTGTGAGTCCAGCTCCAGCTGGGTCACGTTCATTATGCTCAAGGACTGGGAATAATGGCTCCAATGTTATCTTCTAAATCATTCCTTCCTTTTGATCAGAGAGTGGAGATATTAAGCCGTAAATGGCAACCATTGCAAGCTCTTTAAACTCGCGGTGCTGGTTTTCTACCAGAAACCATTTGATTCTTCACCAGGATATTAAGTAAGAGCGACATTCTCAATCACATTGCTGGTGTGAGCAGACTCATTGTACAGCAACACTTTAACCTGAGGCCTTCTTTTGCCCTTTTAGGTGTGTAAGACAATAGAAGATAAATTTTATTATGCCTAATACTATCAGGATGCAGACTAAGAATATTACTATCCCTTGCAGTAGTGATCTAGCCTACATACTTATTCCTGATGGTAACCAATCAAATAAATCTGGTGTTCGTAAGGGTGTTACAGTGTGTAACCAAGCAGCCTGTTGTCTAATTCAATGTATATCTTGTTTTACTTTTCTTGTGTTATTTATCCAAATGCAACAAGAGGTATTTGCTACAGCACAGACTATCCTTTCTTGGGTTAATAAAAAATCTTAAGGCTATTGTATTATCTCATGTCACTTTGGCTAATGAGGTCAGCGATCAGTGTTGCGTCTTTATTTCATTAGCAACTTTGTCTGTTATTTGTCCCATAATGATTGCTAAATTTTTTAAAGATTTCTTCAATTCAACTATACCATAATGAGGAATTAAAACTACCAACCAGACCCTGAGTGTTGAATCAATGAGTTTCTTTTTGACTCTTGTTTTATAGTGTGTAACAATTTAACATTACCTTTTCAATATTTACTAGTATCATTACTATGACTATCTAAAGGTAATCTTAAAACTCTCAAAGTGTGTTGCCCATGCATTCACCAGGAATCGAAACAAGAGACTGCCCACATGATCTCACTGTCAGGTGGAATGGGATCATTTAAAACCAGTATGGTTGGATCCACCACACACAAAGTCTAGAGGAAACAGAAGGTATGGAAAAATTCACGTGACAACCAGATTTTCATTAGAGAATGCATGATTAGCGAGATGATATAGGATGGCCCTCTCCTATTGGAGGTCTTCAGTTAATCTGTTCAAAACATATTAAGTGGTTTTCTCGAGGGCAAGCTGTCCCTCCTTGGTCTGTCTATTAACCGTCATGGGTCATTTCCTCAGAAGCAATAGTGTTGCAAGACTGTTTTTATGAGAGAAGAACTTCTAATTCAAGAGTTACAATATCTAAACTCATTAGTTAAATAATTTAGGAGAAAGGAAAATGGTTTCTCATATCTAGAAAGTAGGACCTTAAAACATCAGCAATATCCTCACGTAAAACTCACAGTTTCCTTTCCTTTACTCAGTCTTACGTAGTTGATTTCTGTTCCACGTGATTCCGGATCAGCCACAGTCAGCTTCATGTATGGGAGTTCTGGAAATCTTATTCAGTCTAGTCACAGGCCTTTTTGTAAGTCCAATATAGTCCATTTTTTGTTGAGATGTTTTGGTCAAATGTTCTCAGCAAATCAGCAAAGTAAAAACTTCTCTGCAAATGACAGAACTTAATCTGGCCATAATTAACTTATAAAAATAATACTCTTATAGTGAAAGACCTGATAGAAATGAGTTACAAGCCCAACATAAAGGCCAAATAAAGTCAGTTAAAAAAAAAAACAAAAACCCATAGATAAAAATATTTCTAAATATAACCATTAACTGTATTTTTAAAGAGCTTCAGACGTAATACATAATAATCTTGAGACATAATACCAGGATATACCAAGTCAGGATATACCAAGAATATACCAAGATTATCCAATCTTTAAATACCTGAATAGTAATAAAAGAAAACTTCATGGGTAATTGATGTGAATTCTCAATCAAACCATTGGCTTTGATAAAGTTGCGACCAAGTTAGCAATTAAGAAATAATAATAAAATCAGGAAATAATATTATGTATTTTCTGTCGAATATCAAGCAAAAACTCAGGGGGAATTACTAACATATACATCTTAACCCAAAGAGAATCAGACGTTTTTCTTGATTTTGACACCTTTGCATGTAATTTTTTCAATAGAAGTTTTTAGTACTTTTCTTTATAAAAAATTTTTGTGGCTTTCCACGAAGTTTCAGGTTGTCAGGAGTTTATTATATGTCACGGTGAAGCAATACTTAAGTTATTTAACCGAAGATCTTAAGGTAAAAAACTTGGCTTTTTTTTTTTTTTTCTCCCTAAAAGCCGTGTGGCTTGGTTTCCGGCTCAGGAATCTTACTCTGTCTAATGAGAGGCCGATCCTCTGCCTTGGAGGTAGATTATACCCTTCAACTCAGAAATCAAAGAAAATTTTATCTTAACAGTAAGAAACCCAATTATGGGTTTTATATTTTATTTAGCTTTAAAGCTCCTAAAAATCTCATAAATTAAACTTTAGTCAGACAGATAAAACTTTTGACCATATTAAATAAATTTCTTTTTAATAAACCTCTTAAATGTTGTCTTTCTTGCACACCTCTTATGTTGCATCCCTTTAAATGGCAAAAATCAACACACTTATTAGCAGACCCAAATATATGCACATACATATCCTTTCTCTTGTGGCATAAAAAGAAAAAGTATATAAGCTTAAATTACGACAAATATCTATAAATTTAACATCAATAAGTTACCTAAAAGGTCTTAAAAATTATTTTAAGTCTGTATATCATAAAACATAAAATCGTTGTTGAAAGAAAGTCTATTTGAACAGTCTAAGTTTTCATTCAACTTTTACCGTTTATCATATTTTCCCAATCTAATTTTAGCCCTTAAAGATTTTATCAACTGGCTTTAGAAATCACAGTCTCTGCTCAGTTGACCCCTTAATTGATACGGATATAACCTGAAGTGTCTTGCTAGGGTTGGAAACATTTTCTCAGGCCATTTTAGGTGTGTCTCATTGTGATTTCTATATGACCTTGGAGACTGGTGGTTGGGAAACCCTGAGGTTGTCCCACCCTCTCTATTTTTTGACTCATGGTAGAAGACAAGATTAGGCGAGACTGATTCATTTACATATGTTTAAATTGATGGAGGCATTTTGAAAGGCTGGCTACCCAGTAACCACCAAAGCTCTTTAGCAGTTTTGCAAATGAATCCATCTGTTTTTGGCTAGCTAGACTGGGGCTGGGAGGGTCATCTCAATTCATTTACTTATGTTTAAATGGATCTAGATATTTTGAAAGGCAAAAGATAACTGATTTCTTCCCATTTTATTATTCCTTTGGAAGGCAGTTTTGCTTTCTCTTTATCACAACATTTTATCTACTTAGTAAATACCAAAGCCCTTTAGCAGTTTTTTTTCTTTTTTTCATACTCTGGAACAGTTTTACTTTAAGACAAAATTATCCTTTTTCTTTAAGTAAAACACATTTCATATAATGTCTAGCTTAAGTTACTTAGAAAGGCTTTGTTTTTATGATTGACTTAAACATAAAAGTTTTCAAGATAGCTACTAAAAATCTAAATCATAAGACAGACACAAGACACAGTTTTTCTTGGATGAGCAAAGAACTGAGGTCTAAGACAGCCTTAGAAAAAAACAGCAATTCTCAGCTATAGCCTCCAACCTGATACAAGACAGAAACTTAGACACCACACTCTAAACCAGAAGCAAGCTCTCACAACAAATGAAACAAAGAGACCGCATAGACTCATTGAACAGTACCACACAAAACAAGGATATGTATGTAGCAATTTTTGGTAAGAGTGACTCAATTCAATGGAAAAAATACTTCGTAGATAAAGCTTATTAACTTGCCAGAGCCTCAAATGGAGGAATATTACACCTTTTGACCAAATCTGAGCAGCAAGCAAACTTCGCCAAAGAGGAAGAGACAACACAAATTAAAGCTCATTTCCCCAAATAATTTGAAATTCCAAACTACTTCTAGTTTACTCAGTTTATAGTGTCTTTCAGTATGAACCACAAACCAGTGTCTCTGCGCAGGTGGAAAAATCCAGGCTCAAGATGTTAAGCTCTAAGTAAGGTTCAAGCTTTGGTTTCCTTCTGTTTGAACTTAATTCATTTTTCCGGCTAGAGACCTAGTCTCTTATTTTAGACCTTAAATAGACTAGTTCCTCCAATGGGAAAGTAAAATATCTACCGATGATTTTAATTTTAACATTGTGATTCTTTATTGAGAAACCATATCATAAGGCATATAGGGAACTACCACTTCTCCCTGCGAATTTGGCAAAATAGAGCGCTATTTTCCAGGTTTTCTCTGAGCCACAAAAAGAAACCTAACGAGGAATGCCACGGGGTTTGACCAGTGTTTCGCTTAGACCAATGTGTATCTTCGCTGCGTGAGCATTTTCTTGTGGGTGGCAGGCAGCCTAGTGCTCTACCCTGTCTCGCGACCACCTTATCCTGTCACAGAAGTCTTTATCGCTCGTGATGAGCACCGACCGGTGACCACCCTAATGGCTTTTACTGGTCAACACGTGCACGATTTTTCGCGGCTTACAGTGACTCATGAAACCGGACCAATGGGGTCCGCGCCCAGCGTGCAAGAAGCCAATCTCTCAGACACTGTTTTTGAGAGAAGAGTTTATTTTGCAGGCTAGCAAGCGGAAACTCAAAGGCATCGACCTCAGATTGAGTAGTTCGATTTGAGGAAGCATTCACATTTTATCATTTATTAAAGATCATACATATTCATATAGGGGTGGAGGAAGGGGTTGGGCAGGATCAGGAAGTTCTAACTATTCATAGTTTCTACTGGTTATTCATTACGAGGTGGGGCTAAGAATTGGCACAGAAGTGGCCAACGGACTCTTCGCTTTCGAAATGGGCTCCGCTACTGCGGATGACATATGTCCGGTGATTTTGGTTCCTTGACATGAGTCTTTTCATTCCTTGAGTTCTCTTGTGTTATTGAGCACGTGTGGCAGCCCAGGGTCATCTGTCCGTCATCTTTGTCTGTTCTGCTCATGTCTGACCATTCTGAGCCCCTTCGATCTGGACCCGTCTGGGGCTCTCCAGAGGGTCTGCAAAACAACTTAGAGGAAGTGAGTGACGTAGTGGGGGAGGTGACTAGATGTGGCCTGATAACCCATAGAGTACTAATTAATTAGGTGTCTTCAACCTCTAGGGTCCCCTAATACTCAGAGCTCTTTAAAAATAGAATTACATCTTCAATGTTTCAAACGACCAAATTCAGACCTAAACTGCAGTTCACCAAGGGTTACTAGATATCATTCTTAAACGATCAAGCAAAAATCTAAGAAAGATTCTTCTTAATCAAACAACTTGTTTTTCAAACAAATATGCTGAACAAAACTTAAGAAAACATGAGAATAAAAATAAGCAAAGGCTCGTTTTCCGAGAGCACTCACCCCGTGAATGCTTGGGTCCAGAAGATAGGACCTCTCTTTTTGCTGGCTTCTACTGTGCAGTCCTCGTTGAGGTCAACTGGATTCGTGGTTTTAGAATCCCTGCAACAACTAACTCTTGTAGGTGAAAATACCACAAAGTTTAATAAAGCAAAAAGAAAGGTTTTATTAAGCATATATTCAAAACGGCAAAAGTAGGAAGCGGACTAGCATGCTGCCAGAGCCATGTCTTTCCAAGTCTCTGTTCCCCAGTTCTTAAGGATGCATCTTAGTGGGCTGCATTTCAGGATCCCTTGTATGTTCTCCATTCTCTGTATACTCACACTTACACACTCACACAACCTAATCTGGTGCACCAATTTAGCAAGTACCTGAGTCTTTTATGTCCTCAGTGGTCAATTTCTCCTGCTTCTTGGGACTCTTCTAAGGCCTCACCTAAGAATTACCCTGTTACTTCCCAAATAACCTCAGATTCTTAATGCCCTCAACGGTCGATTTCTCCCATTTCTTGGGATTCTTTTAAGGCCTTACCTAGGTACTTACCGAACAATCCAGGTGCATTACATGTCTCTCACAGAGCCACTGTTTGGGTCCTGGTAGGGGAGGGAGGAGGGATTGGCTTTCAGAGCTGCTCCAAGTTCTCTAGGAGAAAATCTCCTGGTGGCACCAGACATCGGGGCTGTTCTATTTTCTGATCCACCTCAGGAACTGAGCAGATGGCTCCTGGATGGCTCACCAGAAATGTTACTGGGTGGAAACCCCAGGTTCTTATTCGGCATGACTCGTGTTGGCCAATAAACGAGAGATTGAGATGGGAGAACACAAAGGCACCTTTATTTTGTTGTACAAGGAAATGGAGTCTGTCGGTGCTTACTGCTGCCAAGACTGCTCACTAAGGGCGGTCAGGCAGGTTACTTTTAAAGGGGTTTACAAGTAGGGAGTTCATACAAGTTACATCAGCAACATTTTTAATCATACTACGTAGGGTTTACATGTAACCTTCAAGCAAAAGCAGGATTAAATGCAAAGCTGGAGTGGGGAGCCCAGCAAAGGAAAGAAGTTTGCAATACAACGTTGTAGGGGAGGAAACCAGGTAAAGAATACAGCACTGTGGGGATTCTGTCTCAGTTCCACTGCTATTCATAATACTTTAACTGGCCAATTTCTTTCTAGAAGTACATCTCCAAGTCCTTCTTCTTGGTCTGTCTTAGTCTGGAAGCTCCACTGAAACCTGTCCACTGTGGGTGATCCTGCTGGTATTTGAAATACAGTGGCATAGCTTCCAGCATCACAGCTGTTACCGCAATAACGCAGATTGGAGCCGCCTGCCACAATAGCCAATTCTGAGACAGGGGTGAGGTGAACACCAAGATGTTTATTATATATCAATATATAGGAGACGGCGGGGAATAGATTCCTCCAAAAAACCCCTCTCCTCCACCGGAGATGGGCTGAAGTCTTTTATAGGGACAGGATTATGGCTCTTCTGTGGTAGTTTCCCCTTGAGGTAATGATGTCTTAGATGAGTTAACCTTCTACTGGTATTCTTAGAGGTTATCTGGCGACATCCTGCTTTTTCTTGTCATAAGATGGGTGCTTTGTTTGGTTTTTCATTCTTAGATCATTATCACTTGTTTTCCACCCTCCAGGGAGAAACATCAGTTAATCTTAAACCTTTTTGTAGAGACTAGAACCGGAGGGAACAAAACAAAATCATGAGACAATGTGGCAGTTAGCAATGGGGAGTAAATAATAGTGAGCTGGGCCTATGCAGCCTCTTCCACAGCAACACACAAGCCACCACAGTATGATTAACTGACAAAAGAGTGGTGGAATTCTCCTATACTATCTTGTTTTTCCTGGAAGCATATTAACATAAACTCAGGTGGCCCAACCTTATCTCCAGGCCAGAAAGTTTAGAAAAATTAAAAATTATCTCTAAAATATGAGTGAAATGATTGTCTGGACTCCCAAAATAAATCAACAAATGTGGATGCTGTTCATGGAGAGTCCCTTGGTGTTAAAATAATATAACTATTAATTTATACTGATGAAGAAAAAAAAAGACCCATGGGATGGGTTTGTCCTCAAGACGATTAGAATCAGGTACATTAACACTGGAAATTCAGTCTCTTCTCTTGAACTCAGTTCCCGGTAATAACACTGTTGCTAGATAACTGCATGAGTGTCTTTGTATTTTGTATCTGGAAAGGCTTTTTCTGGGAAAGATGAAACTGTAGAATCAAATTTATGTTAAAAATAGATATTTTACTTTTATTTCAAGAGGACTTTTCTTGCCCTGGTAGGGCAGTGGTTAATTGCTATGGCGAGCTATGGTGAGCTACAGCTGCTTACGAAAAGGCTAGCAGTTCGAATCCACCAGCTCAGAAACCCTATGGAGAAGTTCTACTCTGTCCTATAGGGTCGCTCTGAGTCAGAACCGACTAGATGACAATGGGTTTTTTTTTTTTTTTTTTGGTTTTTTGTTTGTTTGCTTTTTTCTTCTCTACAGACTTAAAAATTCTGACCCAGAGGTTTTTTTCTCTCTCACCCAAAGTGGCTAATCAACTTTTCTCTCTTGGTCCAAAGAGCAGACGATAATAAAACCATCAACCTCTGATTAAAACAGAAAAACTCAGGCTTCTTTAAATTTATAGTGGCCTCAGGACTGCAGGTGAGTGGAGGGCCTAATCTTCCCTGAAGTTACCTTTTTAATGTGACCTCAGTAGCCATTAAGCACTTCATAACCATGGAGTCCTGTATTCTTTAAGCAAAAGTTATTTAAGTCTCCTTGAATTCTCCATTCTCTAGAATAGTTTTCTCTCGCATGAGGGAGTGTTCCCCAGTTTGTAAGTTGTTTATTAAATCACAGAGCACGCAAATATTGTGTTACTGTTTGAGTTAATACATGATTATATTTTTCACAAAACCAAAGTACTCAACAGCCTAGATTATCACACAAATGTTTTATTTATGGGACTGACTACAACTCAGATACAATTCATTAGGCCTTGCAAGAGAAACGTTTAACAAAAAGTTTAGATTCTCTAGCTCCAGAGTTAAACTACTCCTTCTGTCAAATTGGGTCAAACTGAAATTAACTCTAAAATAAGACAGGCAATTATTTGAAAGCACAAGCTGCCATTACAGCTAGTAAAATTAATGTGTAACTAAAACAAATTTTTTGTACATCACTATCAAGAATCTCATTTGGAGACCAAGCAGGGATGGAAAAGGCCTTAAATGACAAGCTACGTCAGTTAAAATTTTCTTCTAAAAGAAGGGTGCAAATGTTTGCTTCCCCCTAATCTGTCAGTTTGTAGCTGTCGTTCAGATCAACCAGTTAGAACTAGAATTCTCGGCACGCATGGTAAGAGCTCGGGCTGACCATCTGATGGCCTCATCCCCTAATAAGTATTGCCTAGGAGCAAAAATCACTGGACATAGGTTATCAAGTGGTGACCGAGTCCATTTCAGAAGTGAGAAGTCCGTCAGCCACCTCCCTGCCAAATCCTACCCCGACTCCTTTTTGAATATGTATGAAGTTAATGGATATGTATGACTTCCCCTTTCCCATTCGGTACAAAATTCCTGCCCCCCCACCCCCGCCCTTTGTTCAAGGAAAGAGTGCTTTCAGGGAGGATCCCCTCTTGTTTCCTTACTTGCTGTGAGTAAATAAACTATGCCTTGCTTTAAATCCGCTTGACTCTTGGTTATTCTTAACGAGAGTGCAAGTGGCGAACCCATTGCGTTCGGTAACAATTTTACTTGGATCCACAGTCAACACCCATGGAAGCAGCAGTCAAGAAATCAGAAGATGCATTGCATTGGGCAAATCTGCTGCAAAAGACCTCTTTAAAGCATTGAAAAGCAAAGATGTCACCTTGAAGACTAAGGTGCACCTGACCCAAGCGGTAGTGTTTCCAATCGCCTCATATGCATGTGAAAGCTGGACAATGAATAAGGAAGACCAAAGAAGAATTGACGCCTTTGAATTGTGGTGTTGGCAAAAAATATTGAATATACCATGGACAGCCGAAAAAGAACAAATCCGTCTTGGAAGAAGTGCAACCAGAATGCTCCTTAAAAGCAAGGTTGGCAAGACTACGTCTCACATATTTCGGGCATGTTATCAGGAGGGATCAGTACTGAGAAGGGCATCATGCTTGGTAATGTAGAGGGTCAGCAAAAAAGAGGAAGACCCTCGACCAGATGGATTGACACAGTGGCTGCAACAATGGGCTCAAGCATAACAATCGTGAGGATGGGGAAGGACCAGGCAGTGTTTCATTGTTTTGTACGTAAGATCACTATGAGTCGGAACCAACCCTACAGCACCTAATAACAACTACAATCAAGAATCTGGTTTAAGCGTTCACCATTGGTATGATATTTAAAAGGTATTCCCCCAGACAAAATCGTACTGAAATCTTTAACTCATCTTGTAATTCTGACAATTGCTTTACAATTTAAAGTATGTATTTGCTAAATATTTAGACAACTGCAAGATGCTCAAGAAAAGGTAGAAACAGCAACAGAAGTAATTAAAAAGTTGTTGTTGTTGTTGTTGTTAGGTATTATCAAGTTGGTTCTTACTTGTAGTGACCCTATTACAGCATAACAAAACACTGCTGGGTCCTACACCATCCTCACAACCATTGTTATGCTTGAGCCCATCATTGCAGCCACTGTGTCAATCCATCTGGTTGAAGGTCTTCTTCTCTTTCACTGACCCTCTACTTTACCAAGCATAAGGTCCTTCTCCAGGTACCGGTCCCTACTGATAACATATCCGAAGTATGTGAGACAAGTTTCTCTATCCTTGCTTCTAAGGAACATTCTGGCTATAGTTCTTCCAAGACAGATTTGTTCGTTCTTCTGGCAGTCCTAAGACCAGCTAGGGACAGAAAAACCCTTAAACAACAAATTATGTCGGTTAAAATTTTTTTCTAGAAGAATTGTGCCAATGTTGTTCACTTCCTCCTAATCTGTCAGCTTGTAGCTGTCTTTCAGATCAGCCAATAAGAACTAGAATCCTGGGCATACATGGTAAGAGATCAGGTCATCGGTCAGATGGCCTCATCCCATAAGTGTTGCCTAGGAACCAAAATCACCAGACATATGTCATCAACGGGTGACCGAGCCCAGTTCTGTCGTGAGAAATCCATCAGCCACTTCCGTGCCAGAATCCTACCTGGACCCCTTTTTTTAATATATATGAAGTTAATGGATATGTATGACTTCCCCTTTCCCGCATGGTATAAAACTGCACCCCCAGCCCTTTGTTCGGATAGAAAGTGCTTTTGGGGAAGATCCCCCCTCCTCTCCTTACTCACCACGAGTAATAAACTATTCCTTGCTTTAAATCCGCTTGACTCTTAGTTATAATTAATGAGAGTACTAGCGGCGAACCCGTTGCCTTCAGTAACAGTCCATGGTACATTCAGTCTTCTTGGCCAACACCGTAATTCATAGGCATCAATTCTTCTACAGTCTGCCTTAAAAAAGTTCCTTAAAAACTTATAATGTTACTATTTTATAGTAATACACGGAGAAGAGTATTATTTCAAATTGAAAGAGGTTTTAATTAGGCCTGTTGAAAATCAGGAAGGAGGTTCCCTCCTCCCTTGTTTTTTTAGAAGTAACTTTAGATAACTTGTACAGTAAAACATACAAAAGCAGGAATCTGTGTAAGATGGAAGACTGTCAGAGAAGGAAAACGCAAATATTTTCTGCTAAACAGAGCAATAGAAAAGTGGTGACTGCACACTGTCAAAGGTAGAAACTTGCCATACCTGGAAAAAAACAAGATGGCCCCTTCAAGATCCAGCTCTCACAGGTTGCACTGTAATTATAAACTCTTTGTCTTTCTGAGAAGTATGTAAATCAAAGAGTTTCTTCAAGGACCTGGGAGCCATCTCTTCTGAAATGTAATCATCAAAGAAGCTCACAACCCTGCCTCCCAGTTTCCTGGAAGGAGAGGAGCATAACTTAAGGTCTCCTGCTATAAAAATACTAGAAAATTAACAATTTTATCTTAAACATGGATGTAATGAGTGCATCCACTCAGCAATATAAAGGATGAGATTTCTTTCTGTCTCTGCGATCTCTTTAGCGGATTGCCTGTGATGAATCACATTCCGGTTTAATACTTATTCAGTAAGCAACATTTTCCTTCTCTTGTATTTTTGTGGAGAGGTTTTTTGGGTTGGGAGTAGATTTCATTTTTAGTAACATTTCCCCAACATCTACCACCCCTTGCCCCAGGCCCTGGGTTAGGGCAGGGGGAGTCTAGGGATCCCCTACCCTAGGGCTTTAGGGAGGGAGAGGAAACACTGCAACCAGGAAAGAGAAAAGGGAAAAGATCACAGACAGCTGGGGGTGGGGGTGGGGGGGGAAGATGAAAGGAGATAGGAGAGCTGGGAGTTGTCCTGGCCTTCCTGCATTGTCCCTATCCCACTTCACCCTCAGGACCATCAGACTGGCCTTTGCAGCTTGCTGGTTCAAACCCATCCAGCAGTATGTCAGAAGAACAGGCCCGGCAGTCTACTTTCATTAAGGTTACAGCCAAGAACCCCTACGAAGCACAGTTCTACTCTGATGGTGCATGTCCGTGGACCATGCTCTGCAGGGCCTCTGCTACGGTCCTTCATTGCACAGAGACCAGAGAGGACCACAGCCCACTCCCCTCCCGGCCCCTGGAGCACAGCTCCCTCTGCCTGGTCCTCCCCACCTTGTGTGTGCCTCTTCCATCACACTCACCCTCTCCTGCTGGTCTATGAGCTTCTAGAAGGCACCTCCTGTGTCCTATTCAGCTTTGGAAGCTGGGCACAGGAACTGACACTTAGAAGCGTTCATGAATGAACAAGTAGGTGACTCTCAGAAAATCTGCCCAGATCCCCAGAATGGATCGCAGCTGGGGATGCCCAGAGCCAGCCCCAGAGCAAAGCACAGGGGAGATATTTGGGGCTACTCCAGGACCCCTGTGTCTGTGGCCATCCAGTCCCAACCTCTTTTCTTCCCCCAAGGCAGGGGGCCCAGGACTGGCAGTGGAAGAGGGTCCACTAATGGTGAGGCAGGAGGGAGGAAGTGTTCCCTGCAGGAGGGCAGATCAGGCCTGGAAGAGCCCAGTGGAAAAGCCCTGGCTCTGGCCCCAGCGTCCTGCATGAGTCTGAACAGGGCCCTGAATGTTCCTGCACCACATTCTCAGCTGCTCTCTTTGTTGTTAGTGGTGGTTAGTGCTCCATCCCTGAAGAGAGAGGCCTCAGCAGCTGGTTTCTTCAGAGTCTCTAAAGTTCCATGTAAGGGCAAGAGTGTGAGATTTGGAGCTAAATGGGTGTCTCTGACGGCCCTAAACACTCTGCCAGTGTGACCCTGGGCAAGTCACTTCATCTCCCTGAACCTAGATCCCCCCTCTGTTAGATGATGATTCACAGGATTACTAAGAGAGGATAGGTGGTGAACGAGCCGACTACAACTTATAAGACGTCAAATAATCCCCCTGCTTTTGAGTAACCATCGCTTTCCTTGGTAGCACATCATGATCCGGACACCACCCACTTCCTAGGTGCTGCCTGTGACCATGCTTCATCCACCACTTCCCCAGCCTCTGCCGGCACCTTCACCCACTGGAGGCACCCTTTCCCATCCTCCCACCCTTTCCCGTGTAGAACCTGACTTGGCTGGGTGCTCAGGCAGCCCTTCAGCCCCGTCTCCCACATCAGTATACTTTGGAGAGCATGCCAAGAGAGGATTATTTATTAATTTCTCTTAAAAAGTCAAAAAGCAACTGCTAATTGCTCTGGCAGGGATCACAATAGAGGATGCCAGGCAGAGCAACAGAGCAGGAGAAAAATGTAGAACAAAATTAAAACACACATACACACACACACACACACACACACACACACACACACACACACACGAAAGACCAGGCTTGCTGGTCTGACAGAGACTGGAGAAACCCTGAGAATATGGTCCTGGACACCGTTTTAACTCAGTACTGAAGTCACTCCTGAGGTTCACCCTTCAGTCAAAGATTAGACAGGTTTACAGGGCCAACAATAATAGATGTGAGGAACATGTTTCATAGGTCGATCATGTATATGAGACTAATGGGCACACCAGATGAAAAGCAAAGATGAGAAGGCAGGAAGCGACAGGAAAACTTTAAGAATGGAAACAGGGAAACTGGGGTGGAGAAGGGAGACTGTTGACACATCGTGGAGTTTGAAACCAATGTCACAAAACAATTTGTGTATTAACTGTTTAATGAGAAACTAATTTGCTATGTAAACTCTCACCTAAATCACAATTTTAAAAAATCAAATATATTTGTCATGGATTGTATTGTGTCCCCCAAAAGTGTCTGCCAACTTGGCTAGGTCATGATTCCCAGTATTGTATGATTGTCCACCGTTTTGCCATCTGATGTGATTTCCCTATGTGTTGTAAATACTATCACTATGATGTAATGAGATGGATTAGAGGCAGTTATATTGATGAGGTCTACAAGATTAGGTAGTGTCTTAAGCCAGTCTCTTTTGAGATATAAAAGAGAGAAGCAAGCAGAGAGATATGGGAACCTCATACCACCAAGAAAGCAGTGCTGGGAGCAGAGCGCATCCTTTGGACCTGAGGTTCCTGCTCTGAGATTCTCCCAGACCAAGGGAAGACTGATGCATCACGAGGGCCTTCCTCCAGAGCCGACAGAGAGAGAAAGCCTTCTCCGGGTGCTGATGCCGTGAATTTGGACTTGTAGCCTACCACTATGTGAGAAAATAAATTTCTCTTTGTTAAAGCCATCCACTTGTGGTATTTCTGTTATAGCAGCACTAGATAACTAAGTTATTTTCTTTCAGTATAAAAAATAAATACTTTAAATATGACATTCAACACATAAAAATCATTCATAAAAACATTCCCCCAGGTACATTCAACAAACAGAAATTTGTCACCCAAGGCAAAGTCCCTTCCAATGGAAAGGGAGAATGAGGAACATCTAAGGACAAGGCCACATGGTGGGTCCCACTGAGCAAGCAGTGTGTATGGGAATCAGGGAGAAAGGAGGGGAGATTGGAGATGATTCTAAGATAAGAACATCTGTACTTTTGGAGGGAAGTGTCTACCTCTCTCAATTCCAGGACTCCAACCTCACACCCTATGTCCATTGTGGAGGGCCAGTCAAGCAGGGCTGGACTGCCTCTGTCATGGGAGAATTTACCACCATAAGGTCCAAGGGAGATGAGGGGAAGGAGGCAGAAGAGAAGGAGGAGGAGAGAAAAGCAAACTATGACAAAGGTGAGTGTGACTCACGAGCTCAGAGCTGACAGATGAGTCTCTACATCCTAGTCTTGTTATTGGGACAACAGTGCTATGTTGTTTAAATTTTTATTTTTGATAATGTATGAGGGCTCCATTACTCCTCTCTCGATAAACATCAAAATGACTGTCCTACCCCTTTTTGTGCTGTGAGCTCCCTGTTCCTCATTAAAATCATCTCTGGTCCAGGTACATGACCCAGGATGCCATGAGTGGGTCAACAAAAGCAGAAGAAAATCAGAAAAAGAACAGCTTCACACCCTCCAACACACAACACTTTTTTCATACAAAGACTCTGTAATTCAGGCATTTATTGTGCATAGGGGGTGACTGATACTAGAAAGTAAATCTTAATTGGTACAGAAGGGCAAAATCGGGGCTGGTGTGGAAGGGGCATGGATGGTGGATCAGGGACATATCAGGAAGGAAGTCCACCTAGGTGCACCCACCACAGGTGTTTCCACAATGTGATGAGATGAGAGACCCAACTGGCACCAGGCTCTGGAGTCACCAATTCTGGCTTTCACACAAGATTGCCTTTCTTGTAGCTCAGCTTACAGAAGGTCAATCTGCTGGGGGCTGGGCAATTGCCCTGACCCCTGCTCTCTTGTCCTGTGCTCAGTGCCCCTGGGGATGACTTATTTGCTCACTGGCATCTCTGGCTGGCAACTGGAGTAGGGGAGGTGGACTTCTACCCTTACTTCACCTTCCACTTGCCAGCCGGACACTTTGGTGCCTGGCCGCCATCTTCTAGAAGAAAGAGTGCCATCTTCTAATTGATACGGTATCAAGGCCCTGCCTGTGGAAGTTTTAACCCTGTATAGCTACCTTCCAGACCTCCCTGGAGTGAAGACCTGCAGGTTCTGCCAGTAGCCCTACCTGGATTTAATGATGACCTTCTGTAACACTGTGAGTGCTCACCACCTCTAGATCCTCCTCCCAAGATCCCTGGATCCATAGCACACTTCAAGATCCTGTGCCTAGAAGGCCTGGGCCAGCTAAGCAATGACCTGCTTGTACTTAAACAGGAGCTGACAGCCTGGCAGCTTCTTCTGGAAGACGTCCTTGCCAGAGGTATTGGGGCTGTAGGACGCATCCACACGGCCCACTTGGTACTTCTTGCTCAGGAGGCAGAGGATGTTGTTAAGGAGCTTCTGCATGATGGCTGCCGTGAAGTTTAGCTTGCTGTGGAGGTTCTGGTCTTGCGGATTGAGGGATTTCTGGTCCCGTGTGATGTTGTCCAGGGAGGTATCTAGGTACGTGTTGATGTGGTACAGCTTTATCAGCTTGCCCTTGAGCATGGAAAGGTAGGAAGTACATCAAGCCATGGCCACACATCTTGCCCATGTAGCTGGGGAACGGCTCCCCCTGGGCTATGCACTGAGGAGCAGAGGGCAGAGAGAGGTGAGCAAGGAGGCAGGGACTGGTGTTCTAGCCCTGCCACCCACCCTTGCAACAAGCTCTTTGGCCTCAGTTTCCCCACCTATGGCATGAGGACCCAACTCCATGCCCAGTAGGCATCTTAGGATCTTCATGAGAGGCAGATGGACATCTGGGTGTGAATGCACTTGATAAAGAATCAAGGACTCTATCATGCAAGGATTGTTACTGTTACTTAGTATTAGGAATTTCTGGGTAGTACAAATTGTTAACTCCCTAGGCTCCTAATTGAAAGATTAGAGGTTCAAGTCCACCCAGAGGTGCCTCAATAAAAATGTTTGGTGATCTACTTGCAAAAAATCATCCACTGAAAAACCTATAGAGTACAGTTCTATTCTGACACACATGGAATTGCCATGAGTCAGAATCAACTGGGGGGTAGAGGTGGGGCCAAGACGGTGGCGTAGTCAGATGCTTCCTGTGGTCCCTCTTACAACAAAGACTTGAAAAAACAAGTGAATCAATTATATATGACAATCTAGGAGCCCTGCACATCAAAGGCAAAGTTGAGGAATAGGACTGAGTGGCAGGGGGAGGGAGAGATGGTTCAGAAGCAGCAAGGAGTTGCCAGACCTGACCTAGCAGGAATCAGTACCATGCAGCCAGCGCACACAGTGAGGCAAGCTGTGGTGCTCGGAACACGTTTTCCACATCAGGAGAGACAAAGCAGAGGAGACTCTACTCAAGCCTCCAGAACCAGTGAAAAGCGGTGCTCAATCGGCAAAAAATAAGTACATGCATCTAACCTACTGCACAGATTAAAAAAAAAAACCTTGTGGGTAAAACCTCTTTCCTGTTTACCTGCCCCCTCCCTGCTCTACACTGGTCCCAGGCCGGCTTCAGCCATTGCCGTGTCCCCTGGACTGGAAGTAAGGAACTGTTACGTGCCCTGAGCCATTCTCCCAACCTTGGAGAGGGAACAAATTAAAAACAGGAATAAATAATCCACCAGCTCCCCTAAGCTAGGAAATTAGGGTAGGTGCAGCTCCTTTGCTTAGGCACAGGCATAAGGGGTCCACAGACTTTGAATGTCTTTCAACCCTACATAGACTTGTGTGGACCCCTTTCAACAGTGAAGGCCCACATTAGCACAGTACCACAGGGTATATACCTGAAGCCTAACTTCAACTGTCAGCTACACAGTAGAGTGGCGGGTTCATGACATTTGACACTGCTCTGCCCATGAAGCAGGGTCCTCACCTACCCACATCAGGGGACTTAGGACTATTGGCTCCACCCATGCCACCTAGCCACCTGCCACAGGGGTTCAAGAATAAGGGTTGCCTCCCAGTCCTTCCAGCCAACAGCAATGGATGCCCATATTCCGGCTACAAAACCCACTCACAACATGCTCTAGGGAACAGGGACATGCTTTCCTCCCAGACACTCTGAGGCAGTCATCAGCCACCTGCCTTGCTCAGCATGTGACTCCCTACTGCAGCAAGATACCTGCACCTACACCAATCACCCCTGACCATCTAGGACTGTAGGTAGGAGCCTGCACCACACACTTGGTGACCAACTACACAGACACCTGAACTGAATCCATACAAGAAAAGTAAATGGATTCCTGGCTCACATACCTAGTAACAGATCTAACCACCTGGTGACTAGACATTAGAGCTTCAAAGGTGCCAATAATCAAACTAGCTCACATGAGCAGCCTATTTGGGCATATCAAAACAAAACAAAACAAGAAGCTAGGACACAGTAAGCAAACATAAAGTAAATAAATATAATAACTTATTGATGGCTCAGAGACAACAGTCAATATCAAATCACATAAAGAGGCAGACTATGATGGCTTCAGCAAACTCCCAAAACAAAGAATCAAGAAATTTTCAGGAGGAAGTTAACTTCTTGGAATTACCAGAGGTAGAATTCAAAAGATTAATATAAGAACACTTCAAGAGATCAGAAAGGAGATCAGGCCAAATGAAGAAAAAGCCAAGAAACACACAGACAAAGCAATAGAGGAACTTAAGAAGATTAGAGAAGAGCATAACGACAAATTTAACAGGCTGCAAGAATCCATAGAGAGACAGCAATCAGAAATCCAGAAGATAAACAATAAAATTTCAGAATTAGACAACTCCATAGAAAGTCATAGGAGCAGAATTGAGGCAATGGAAGTCAGAATTAGTGAGACTGAAGTTAAAGCACATGACACCAACTTATTTGAGGAAAAATCAGATAAAAGAATTTTTAAAAATGAACAAACTCTAAGAATTATGTGGGACTCTATCCAGAGGAATAACCTAAGAGTGATTGGAGTACCAGAACGGGGGGTGGGGAGTGGGGGGAAATA
The DNA here is from genome assembly GCA_030035585.1 of Dugong dugon. Classification (NCBI taxonomy): domain Eukaryota; kingdom Metazoa; phylum Chordata; class Mammalia; order Sirenia; family Dugongidae; genus Dugong; species Dugong dugon. The sequence goes on along the minus strand of CM057476.1, from coordinate 22,475,123 downwards.
ACAGAAAATACAGAGAGAATTATTGAAGATTTGTTGGCAGAAAACTTCCCTGATATCGTGAAAGGTGAGAAGAGAAGATATCTATCCCAGATGCTCATCGAACCTCACACAAGGTAGATCCCAAAAGAAAGTCACCAAGACATATTATAATCAAACTTACCAAAACCAAAACCCAAACTTACCAAAACCAGAAATAGAGAATTTTAAGAGCAGCTAAGGATAAACAAAAAGTCATCTATAAAGGACAGTCAGTAAGACTAAGCTTGAACTACTCAGCAGAAACCATGCAGGCAAGAAGGCAATGGGATGACATATATAAAGCCTTAAAGGACAAAAATTGCCAGCCAAGAATTATACATCCCACAAAACTGTCTCTCAAATGATGGCAAAATTAGGGCATTTTCAGATAAACAGAAGTTTAGGGAATTTGCAAAAACCAAACCAAAATTACAAGAAATACTAAAGGGAATCCTCTGGTTAGAAAATCAATAACATCAGATAACAACCTAAGACTAGAACACAGAACAGAGCAACCAGATATCAACCCAAAGAGGGAAGTCACAAAAACAAATTAAAACATTGAAAATAGGGAAACAGAGACGTCAACATGTAAAAGATGACAACAATAAAACAAAAAAGAGAGATTAAAAAATGTAGTAGATCCTTCATATGGAGAGGAAGACAAGGTGATATAAAGAAGTAAAAGAGTGGTTTAAGCTTAGAAAAATAGGAGTAAATATTAAGGTAACCACAAAGGAAACTAACAATCCTACATATCAAAATAAAAAACAAGAAAAACATAAAGACTCAGCAAATACAAAATAAACAACCATGAAAAACATGAAAATAAAGTACACAAAGAAAAATGACTCAGCACAGAAAATTAAGTGGAACAAAGAAACTGTGAACAACAAGCAAAAAAAGACATCAAAATGTCAGCACTAAATTCATACCTATCAATAATTACACTAAATGTAAATGGACTAAATGCACCAATAGAGACACAGAGAGCAGCAGAATATTAAAAAACATGATCCTTCTATATGCTGCCTACAAGAGACACAACTTAGACTTAAAGACACAAACAAACTAAAACTCAAAGAATGGAAAAAATACATCAAGCAAACAACAATCAAAAAAGAGAAGCAGTGGCAATATTAATCTCTGACAAAATAGACTTTAAAGTAAAATCCACCACAAAGGATTAGGAAGGACACTATATAATGATTAAAGGGTCAATACACTAGGAGGACATAACTATAACAAATATTTATGCACCCAACAGGGCTTCCAAATACATAAACTCTGACGGCACTGAAAAGAGAGACAGACAGCTCCACAATAGCAGTAGGAGACTTCAACACACCACTTTCGGTGAAAGACAGAATATCCAGAAAGAAGCTCAACAGAGACATGGAAGAGCTAAATGCTACAATCAACCAACTTGATCTCATAGACATATACGGAAGGCTCCACCCAACAGCAGCCAAGTATACTTTCTTTTCCAAGCACATGGAACATTGTCCAGAATAGACCACATATTAGGCCATAAAGCAAGCCTTAACAAAATCCAAGGTATTGAAATATTACAAAGCATCTTTTCTGACCATAAAGCCATAAAAGTAGAAATCAACAACATAAAAAGCAAGGGAAAAAAATCAAACACATGGAAACTGAACAACACCTTGCTCAAAAACTACCAGGTTATACAAGAAATTAAAGATGGAATAAAGAAATTCATAGACTCAAATGAGAATGAAAACACATCCTACCAGAACCTCTGGGACACAGTGAAAGCAGTGCTCAGAGGTCAATTTATAACAATAAATGCACACATCCAAAAAGAAGAAAGGGCCAAAATCAAAACATTAACCCTACAACTCGAACAAATAGAAAGCAGCAAAAGAAGCCCTCGGGCACCAGAAGAAAGCAAATAATAAAAATTAGAGCAGAATTAACTGAAATAGAGAATAAAAAAACAATTGAAAAAGTTAACAAGACCAAAAGCTGGTTCTTTGAAAAAATCAACAAAATCGATAAACCGTTGGCCAAACTGACAAAAGAAAAACAGGAGAGGAAGTAAGCAATCCGAATAAGAAAAGAGATGGGCAATATCACAACAGACCCAACTGAAATTAAAACTATCATAAGAGAATACTATGGAAAATTGTACTCTAACAAATTTGAAAAACTTAGAGGAAATGGGCAAATTTCTAGAAACATACTACCTACCTAAACTAATACAAACAGAGATTGAACAGTGAAATAAACCTGTAACAAAAGAAGAGATTGAAAAGGTAATTTAAAAACTCCCATTAAAAAAAACACCCTGATGGTGCCCGGCTACCACCACTGACTGCTCTGACCAGGATCACAACAGAGGGTTCTGGACAGAGCTGGAGAAGGATGTAGAGCATAATTCTAACTCACAAAAAAAAGACCAGATTTACTGGCCTAAAGGAGACTGGAGAAACCTCAAGAGTATGGCCCCCAGACACCCTTTTAGCTCAGTGATGAAGTTACCTCCGAGGTTCACCGTTCAGCCTGCGAGTGGATAGCCCCGTAAAACCAAATGAGACTAACGAGGTACAGGAGTCCAGTGACAAGGGCCAGAAGGCAGAAGGGGACAAGGAAGCTGGTGATAGGGAACCCAAGGTTGAGTAAGGATATTGTTGATGTGTTGTGAGATTGTTAACCATTGTTATAGGGCAACATTTGTAGTAACTGTTAAATGAGAAACTATTTTGTTCTGTAAGCCTTCATCTTAAGTGAGAATAATAGCACAATTCAAAGAGCATAGTCAATGTCACTGAACCGTGTATGCAGAAATTTTTGAAATGGTGTATCTTTGGCTATGTGTATTTTCACCAAAAAAAAAGGTTGAGAATTTAGAGAGTTAATATGTTGTGGGGTTGTTAACCAATGTCATAAAACTACATGTGTACTACTGTTTCATGAGAAACTATTTGTTCTGTAAGCCTTCACCTGAAGTGCAATAAAATATAAAAAAATAAAATAAAATAAAAACACCCTGATCCAGACAGTTTCACTGGAGAATTCTAACAAACTTTCAGAGAAGAGTTAACACCACTACTATTAAAGTATTTCAGAGTGTAGAAAAAGATGGAAACTCATTCTATGAAGGCATCATAACCCTGATACCAAAGCCAGGTTAAGACACCACAAAAAAAGAAAAGTACAGACCAATATCCCTCATGAACATAGATGCAAAAATTTTCAACAAAATTCTAGTCAATAGAATTCTATAACATATCAAAAAAATAATTCACCATGACCAAGTGGGATTCATATCAGGCATGCAGGAATGCTTCAACATTGGAAAAACAATCAGTGTAATCCATCACATAAATAAAACAAAAGACAAGAACCACATGATCTTATCAATTGACGCAGAAAAAGCATTTGACAAAATCAAACACCCATTCCTGATAAAAACTCTCAGCAAAATAGAAATAGAAGGGAAATTCCTCAACATAATAAAGGGCATTTATACAAAGCCAACAGCCAATATCATCCTAAATGGAGAGAGTCTGAAAGCATCCCCCTTGAGAAGGGAACCAGACAAGGATGCCCTTTACCACCACTCTTAGTCAACACTGTGCTGGAGGTCCTAGCCAGAACAATTAGACTAGAAAAAGAAATAAAGGCACCCAAATTTGTAGGGAAGAAGTCAAAGTATCTCTATGTGCAGATAATATGATCTAATACACAGAAAACCCCAAAGAATCCACAAGAAAAATACTGAAACTGATGGAAGATTTCAGCAAAGTAGCAGAATACAAGATAAACATACAGAAATCAGTTGGATTCCTTTACACCAACAAAGAGAACTTCGAAGAGGAAATCACCAAATCAATACCAGTTACAATAGCCCCCAAGAAGATAAAATACTTAGGAATCAATCTAACCAGAGACGTAAAAGACCTATATGATGAAAACTACAAGACACTACTGCAAGAAATCAAAAGGACCTGCATAAGTGGAAAAACATACCTTGCTTATGGATAGGAAGACTCAACACTGTAAAAAAAATGTCAATTCTACCAAAAGCGATCTACAGATACAATGCAATCCTGACCCAAATTCCAACAGCATTTTTTAATGAGATGGAGAAACAAATCACCAACTTCATATGGAAAAGGAAGAGGTGCCAGATAAGTAAAGCATTACTGAAGTAGAAGAACAAAGTGGGAGGCTTCACACTACCTGATTTCAGAATCTATTATACCGCCACTGTAGTCAAAACAGCTGGTACTGGTACAGCAACTGATACATAGACCAGTGGAACAGAATTGAGAATCCAGATGTAAATTCATCCACCTATGAGCAGCTGATATTTGCCATGTGCCCAAAGTCTTTTCAAGGGGAAAAGACAACACCTTTAACAAATAGTGCTGGCATAACTGGATACCCATCTGCAAAAAACTGAAACAAGACCCATACCTCACACCATGCACAAAAACTAACTCAAAATGGATCAAAGATCTAAATATAAAATTAAAAATGATAAAGATTATGGAAGAAAAAATAGGGACAACACTAGGAGCCCTAATACGTGGCATAAACATAATATGAACCATAAGTAACAATGTACAAACACCAGAAGAGAAACTAGATAACTGGGAGCTCCTAAAAATCAAACACTTATGCTCATCAAAAGACTTCATCAAAAGAATCAAAAGACAACCTACATATTGGGAAAAAGTTTTTGGCTACAACAAATCTGACCAGGGTCTAATCTCTAAAATCTACAAGATAGTGCAAAACCTCAACAACAAGAAGACAAATAACCCAATTTAAAAATGGGCAAAGGATATGAACAGGCACTTTGCCAAAGAAGACATTCAGGCAGCTAACAGATACATGAGGAAATGCTCAGGATTATTAGCTATTATAGAAATGCAAATCAAAACTACAATGAGATACTATCTCACTCCAACAAGGCTAGCATTAATCCAAAAAACACAAAATAATAAATGCTTTGTTTTAGAGTTTTTTTTTTTTTTAAAAAGGGTTTAAACACAGAAGAAAACATTCTTTGATGGTTACGAGGGTGGGGAGTGAGGGGGAGGGGTATTCACTAACTAGATAGTAGACAAGAGTTAGGTGAAGAGAAGGACAATACACACTACAGAGGAAGTCAGCACAACAGGACTAAACAAAAACCTAATAAGTTTCCTGAATACAACCAAACACTTTGAGGGACAGAGCAGCAGGGGCAGGGGTCTGGGAGCCATGCTTTCAGGGAACACCTAGGTCAAGTGGTATAACAAAGTTTATTAAGAAAATGTTCTGCATCTCACTTTAGCGAGTGGCGTCTGGGGTCTTAAAAGCTAGCGGGCAGCCATCTAAGATGCATCAATTTGTCCCAACCTACCTGGAGTAAAGGAGAATGAAGAATGCCAAAGACACAAAGAAAGTAGTAGCCCAAGAGACAAAAAGGGCCACATAAACTTGAGATTGCATCAGCCGGAGACCAGAAGAACTAGATGGAGCCTGGCTACCACCAACGACCGCCTTGACAGGGAACACAACACAGAGTCCCTGACGGAACAGGAGAAAAGTGGGGTGCAGAACTCAAATTCACGTAAAAAGATCAGAGTTAATGGTCTGACTGAGACTGGAGGGACCCCAGAAGACATGGCCCCAAACTAAAACCATTCCCGAAGCCAACTCTTCAGACAAAGATTAGACTGAACTATGAGACATTAAATGATACTTGTGAAGAGTGTGCTTCCTAGCTCAAGTAGATACATGAGTCTAAATGGGCAGCTCCTGTCCGGAGGCAAGATGAGAAGGCAGAAAGGGACAGGAGCTGATTGAATGGACACAGGAAATTCGAGGTGTAAAGGAGGAGTGTGCTGTCACAGTGTGGGGACTGCAGCTAGGGTCACATAGCTGTGTGTTATAAAGTTTTGTATGAGAAACTAACTTGAACTGTGAACTTTCATTTACAGCACAATAACAACAAAACCAACTGATTATGTTTTATTTTTAGTTTTTGTGATCATATAGAAAAAGAAAGAAAACCAAGGTGCCTCACACTTGCCCTTTCACCCATCTGGGCATCTCTTTGTACCCAGGCGCCAACCACCCACAGTCTCTCTCAATGGCACATCTCGGAACACCTCCCCCTTTTTCCTCCTTTGTGCATCTCCATCTGTCTCTTGCTCCACTTGATGGAGGAATCCCAGAACCTGAAGTGTCAGGCCCTTTACGTTCATACCAGAGCCCTGCCCTGACCTAACCCTGGGAAAGTCGATTCCAGTCTTAGCTGTGGGTAGGGTGTGGTTTAACCACACACCATTCTCTGCTTCTAGCTTCCCTGGCCAACCCTCTCCCCTAGCCCAGTTTAGTGAGGCCTCTACTGATATCTGTAGGAATTTTACCCACTCTTGCCAACCCAGGCCCACCCCCTCCTTTCTCGGTACCCCAGGATGGGAAAGGGTATGTTACATAGAGAACCAGGAGGGCATTGGCACTACTGTTGAGCTGTTCCAGTTGGTTCTTGACCTGGGTCGTGAGTGTTCCGGGGTCTGTGTGACATGTGATGCAGTTCACCTTGTTAGAAGTGATGGTAACAGGGCTCTCCCCCACCCCCCATGTTCCCAGTGCAGAACAAGCAGCAGTAAGACTCCTGGAAACCAAGAGAAAAACTCCATGACCAGGATGATGGGAACGGTGGCTCGAGCTTCAGGTCACACTGGATGCACTGTGTCTCCCTGGCACTTCTGGCCTCTCTACAGCTCAAGTTCTACCTCTCCTGCTTCTCTCCACCTTCATAAAGCCCCCTGCTCTCTCCTGGTTAAGAGAAAGAGTAAGGGGTCAGGGACTTGAGCTATTCCCTCGGATTGGAAGCTTGGTCTAGGGTGACACCCAACCATTCAATCCTTTCCCTCAAAAAGACAAAAGTCCCCTGGCCTCTTTGCTTGAGGGTGCCACTCCCCAGCCCAGGTAGAAATGCAGGCCTCAAAGGAATGGGGGACCCCTATTTCCTCATCTCCAGGATGACTCCAATTCCTAAGCAGTGCTTTAAGTTCAACTGCCCACAGCAACCTAAATCTCCAAATCTGGGCTCCCATGGGGACCTCAGGTGTAGGGCAGGGGTCCTTTGGTGACCCTCTTCTTCCTCCCAAATCTGCCACCTGATTCTGGGTACCCAGGTCAACTGCCCCCTGATTTGTAGCCTCCCATCTCCTCCATCTCTGTCCTTCCTGAAAGTGGCCACTCCCCTACCTAGGACCCTCAATTTCATCCCCTTCCATGTCTTGGCCTAGATTCCACCTCTAAGAGTCCCTTACCATTCACACATACTCACGAAAGCAGATATGATAAAGAGATATAATCTTCAAATAACTGAGAGCTTGGGTAAAACACTGTGTCCCCATAGGAACAAGATGGAAAGTAGCTGCACTAATCACTTGAAAAAAGGCAAATAATCAAGATGTTAAATGATGAATGTCAACATGGGAAGGGAAACCAAAAACAAAAAACCCATAGCCAACTCATAGCAACCCTACAAGACAGAGTAGAACTGCCCCATAGGGTTTTCAAGGAGCGGCTGGTGGATTCGAACTGCAACCTTAACCACTCCGCCACCAGGGGCCCGACAGTGCCGTATAATTTACACTTTTCTAGTTTGCATGCGAGGAAAATCAGCCTTTCCTCTTTGGATCTCCAGTAAAGCTGATGCCATTGAAAAGCTACACAGGCCTCCCAGGTAATCTACATGTCTTTCTCTCCAGCTGGTTATCACTTATTTAAGGCTTCCTTCCCTGTGCCCCAGAACTTCGCGGAAGTACTCCACAGCATGTTCTAAGTTTACACCCCCACGCACACCGCACTGGCTGCTATGTGGTGTTCTGCATGTACATCGGAGTCTGGAAGATCACTACATCAAGGGGTATGATGGCCATGGGAAGCTGTCTTAGGCTGGGTTCTCTAGAGAAGCAAAACCAGTAAAGTGTATAAATATGTATAGAGAGAGATTTATGTCAAGGAAATGGCTCAAGCAGTTGTAGAGGCTGGAATGTCTCAAGTCCATGGGTCAGAATAGAGGCTCCTCCTGATTCACGCAGCCACAGGGGCGGTGAACCCAAGGTCAGCAGGTCAGAGAGCAGGGTTCTTGCTCACAGGCTGCAAAGATTGACAAATCCCAGCATTGGCAGGCAAGACCACAGGTGAGCTGCTAGCTCAAGTCCCAAGAACAAGAGGTCAGACAAACAGGAGCCAGCTGCAGGTCCCAGAGCAAGCAAAAGTCCACGAGCCTTGCCAGAATGTCCACTTATATTTGATGCAGGCCACACACCCAAGGAAACTCCCTTTCGATTGATTGGCTACTAATAGCAGATCCTATCATGGAGGTGATCACATCATATCAAATCTCATCATGGAAGTGATCACAACATCAAATGACTGCCAAACTACATCATAACTGCCAAACTACTGAGACTCATGGCCCAGCCAAGTTGACACACAACCTTAACCATCACAAAAGCTGACTCACCACCACCACCCCTGCCACAGCTATGAAAGAGCTAAGGACTTTGGACACTCATCAAGAGGGGTTGCTATACAACTGTTGGTCTGTACTCAACTGAAGCAAAAGAGAAAGAAGGAAACCAAAGATTTAAAGAAGAAACCAGATTACAGGACTAATAGCTCCCACGAACCACAGCCTCATCTACCCAAAGACCAGAAGAACTAGATAGTGCCCAGCTACCACTAACAACCCTTCTGACCAGGGACACAATAGATGGTCAGTCGCGGATAGAATGGGAGAAAAATGTAGTACAAAACTCAAATTTCTAAAAAAGGCCAGACTTACTGGACCAACAGAGACTAGAGGATCCCCAAAGACTAGCACGCTGAGATACCCTTTAAATTTGGAACTGAACCCACTCCCACTCCCGGAGGTCAACTTTCAGAGAAATAACAGGTTGGCTCATAAAATAAGCAATATCACCCATGAGGACTATGCTTCTTTTAAATAATCATCTATATGAGACCAAATGGTCAATATTTACGCTAAAGCAAATATGAAAAGTTACGGGGAGTCAGGGAAGCTAAATTAATAGAAACTGAACAATCAGAATGGAAATAATGAGTCTTGTGACACATTGTGAAAAATGTAACCAGTGACAGTGAACAATATGTATAGAAAATGTTAAAGGGGAACCTAATTTCTTGTGTAAACGTTCACCAAAAATACAATAAATTAAAAAAAAAAAGAGGGGGCTTGTAACAGAGAGATGTTGATAATAGCCATACTTGAAGCTTTTCTGCAAGGATGAGCTGAGAGAAGTTGTAACAGAGTATCCAGAAGATGGGTGTTTTCCACACTGATTTTCATGGTGGCGTGTTGTCTTTCGCAAAATTTATTGGCATAGATCTAAGGGCAGAAAAAAATTGTCTTCTAACTCTAACCACCTTGCCTCAGCAACCTTGCTATCTGTTCATAGTTAACAAAAAGTTAGTGGGATAGAAAGGACAAACTATTACTCAAAACCTAGCAACAGCTACTCTGGTTCACACCACACGTCTGTCAGTTTGTCATATTGTGGTGGCTTTCATGTTGCTGTGATCCTGGAAGCTATGCCACCAATATTTCAATACCAGCAGGGTCACATTTGGTGGACAGGTTTCAGCTGAGCTTCCAGACTAAAAGAGACTAGGAAGAAGAATCTGACAGTCTACTTCTGAAAAAAATTAGTCAGTGAAAACCTCATGAATAACAGCGAAACATTGTCTGATATAGTGCCAGAAGATGAGTCCCTCAGATTGGAAGGCACTCAAAATACAACTGGAGAAGAGCTACGCCCTCAAAGTAGAGTCAACCTTAATGACGTAGATGGAGTCAGGATTTCTGGAACTTCATTTGCTGATGTGGCACAACTCAAAATGAGAAGAAACAGCTGCAAACATCCATTAATAATAAGAACTTGGAATGTGCAAAGTATGAATCTAGGAAAATTGGAAATAGTCAAAAATGAAGTGGAACACATAAACATCGATATCCTAGGCATTCATGAGCTGAAATGGGCTGGTATAGACCATTTTGAATCAGACAATCATATGGTCTACTATGCTGGGAAAGACAAATTGAAGAAGAATGGCGTTGCATTCACCTTCAAAAAGAACATTTCAAGATCTATCCTGAAGTACAATGTTGTCAGTGATAGGATAAAATCCATACGCCTACAAGGAAGACCACTTCATACAACTATTATTCAAATGTGCACACCAACCACTAAAGCCAAAGATGAAGAAATTTAAGATTTTTATCAACTTCTGCAGTCTGAAATTGATCAAACATGCAATCAAGATGCATTGATAATTACTGGTGATTGGAATGTGAAAGTTGGCGACGAAGAAGAATTGGTAGTTGGAAACTATGGCCTTGGTGACAGAAATGATGCCAGAGATCACATAATAGAATTTTGCAAGACCACGACTTCTTGGCTGCAAATCCTTTTTTTCAATAACATAAATGGCAAGAATACACGTGGACCTCGTCAGATGGAATACACAGGAATCAAACTGACTACATCTGTGGAAAGAGACTCACTATCATCAGTCAGAACAAGGCCAGGGGCTGACTGTGGAACAATTGCTCATATGCAAGTTGTAGTTGAAGTTGAAGAAAATTAGAACAAGTTCATGAGAGCCAAAATATGACATTGAGTATATTTCACCTGAATTTAGAGACCATCCCAAGAATAAATGTGATGCATTGAACACTAATGACCAAAGACCAGAGGAGTTGTGAAATGACATCAAGGACATCATATGTAAAGAAAGCAAAAGGTCATTAAAAAGACAGGAAAGAAAGAAAAGACCAAAATGATGTCAGAAGGGACTCTGAAAGTTGCTCTAGAAGGTAGAGTAGCTAAAGCAAAAGGAAGAAATGAAGAAGTAAAAGAGCTGAACAAAAATTTCAAAGGGTGCCTTGAAAAGACAAAGTAAAGTATTATACTGAAATGTGCAGAGACTAGGAGTTAGAAAACCAAAAGGGAAGAACATGCTTGGCATTTCTCAAGCTGAAAGAACTGAGGAAAAAATTAAAGCCTTGGGTTGCAATATTTAACGATTCTACAGGGAAAAAATGAAACCACACAGGAAGCGCCAAAAGAAGATGGAAGGAATACACAGAGTCACTGTACCAAAAAGAATTGGTCAACGTTCAACCATTTCAGGAGGTAGCATATGATCAAGATCTGATGGTACTGAAGGAAGAGGTCCAAGCTGCACTGAAGGTATTGATGAAAAACAAGGCTCCAGGAATTGACGGAATACCCACTGAGATGTTTCAACAAACAGATGCAGCACTGGAGGTACTCCCTCATCTATGCCAAGAAATTTGGAAGACAGCTACCTAGCCAATAGACTGGAAAAGATCTATATGTGTATCCATTCCAAACAAAGGTGATCCAACAGAATGTGGAAATTATTGAACAATATCATTAATATCACACACAAGTAAATTTTTGCTGAAGAGCATTCAAAAGCTGTTGCAGCAGTACAGGGAACTGCTTGAAATTCAAGCTGGATTCAGAAGAGGACTTGGGACAAGGGATATCACTGCTGATGTTAGATGAACCTTAGATGAAAGGAGATAATACCAGAGAGACATTTACCTGTGTTTTATTGACCATGCAAAGGCATTCGATTGTGTGGATCATAACAAATTATGGATAACATTGCGAAGAATGGGAATTCCAGAACACTTAATTGTGTTCATGAGGAACCTGTACATAGACCAAAAGAGTCATATGAACAGAACAAGGGGATACTGTGTGGTTTAAAGTCAAGAAAGGTGTATATAAGGGTTGTATTCTATCACCATACCTATATAATCTGTGTGGTGAGCAAATAATTCGAGAAGCTGGACTATATGAAGAGAAAGACAGCTTCAGGATTGGAGGAAGACTTATTAACAACCTGCAATATGCACGTGACACAACTTTGATTGTTGAAAGTGAAAAAGACTTTAAGCACTTACTGATGAAGATCAAAGATTACAGCCTTCAATATGGATTACACCTTTACATAAAGAAAACAAAAATCCTCACAACTGGAGCAACAAGCAACATCATGATAAATGGAGAAAAGACTGAAGTTGTCAAGATTTCATTTTACTTGGATCCACAATCAACACCCATGGAAGCAGCAGGCAAGAAATCAAACAACACATTGCACTGGGCAAATCTGCTGCAAAAGACCTCTTTAAAGTGTTGAAAAAACAAAGAAGTCACTTTAAGGTTTAACGTAACCTGACCCAAGCCTTGGTGTTTTCAATCGCCCCATATGCATGTGAAAGCTCGACAATAAATAAGGAAGACCGAAGAAGAATTGATACCTTTGAATTATGGTGCTGGTGAAGAATATTGAATATACCATGGACTGCCAGAAGAAGTACATCCAGAATGCTCATTAGAAGCAAGAATGGTGAGACTTCATCTCCATGCTTTGGACATATCAGCAGGGACCAGTCCCTGGAGAAGGACATCATGCTTGGTAAAGTAGAGGGTCAGCAAAAAAGAGAAAGACCCTCAACGAGATGAATTGGCACAATGGCTACAACAATGGGCTCAAGCATAACAACAATTGTGAGGATGGTTCAGGACCGGGCAGTGTTGGGTTCTGTGGTACATGGGGTCACTATGAGTCAAAACTGACTCTACGGCACCTAACAACAACAACAACTCTGTTTCAGGACAGTCTAGAGAGCAAAACAAGAAGATATGAAGAAATTTTAAAAACTGATATGTTAACTGCTCAGTTAAAACTATTGATTAAAGGGAATAATCACTACCCTGGACAATCTGTGCAGGAGACAAAGGGAGAAGGGATACACTAGCATTGAAAGAAGCAAGGATATTTGAAGAGGAATGATAACAATAGAACCAAAAAAGCTCGTTGCCCTTGAGTTGATTCCGATTCATAGTGACCCTGTAGGACAGAGTAGAAGAGCCCCATAGGGTTTCCAAGGCTGTAAATCTTTACAGAAGCAGACTGCCACATCTTTCTCCCACCAAGCAGCTGGTAGGTTTGAACTGTCAACTCTTTGATTAGCAGCTGAACACTTAAACACTGTACCACCAGGGCTCCTTCTAGCAAGAGAAGGGAAATTGTACATCATTATTGAAAGAAGTCAGATCATGTGAAGAGTGATTGTAGAAAGTGACTCTGAAAGATGCAGGAACTGCAGGAATGAGGGAATAAGGAAGGTCCAGACAGCTAGGGAGTATTTGAGAAATGGCTCAACATGGATGGATTTAGAGAATCTTGGAGATGGGAACTGGTGATAATGGTGTAGCTTTTTCTGCAATTACCTAGGGAATCTCTAGTTTTGTATCTGGTCAATACAGGTTGTTAGTGTTTCTGGTCAGCCTTGTTCCTTTTGCTCCATGATCTCCATACAGATGGGTCCTCTAACTGAAAAACATGCTTTCTTACTTTTTCCTGATTCTCCTTTAAACTCATTGAGGAGAGGCTGCTGTGCAACATAAAGGCTACCCTATTCTGTTCTCCAGAGGGTATCCAAGAAGCTCCAGGGAAAAGGCACTAATCTGGCTACTGTGTGCCTCTTGAAGGAAATGGAGTATGACAGAGAGTAGCAATCTAACACCATGCTAGTAAAGCACTCCAAGCTGGAACAATCATTTTGGGTCCTAGGGGAAAATGATACAGGTTTGATTTGAGATATAGAACCAATAAAAATATAGACTAGAGGTGGAGTCAATATGGCGCTATAGACAGAAGCAACACACATTCCCTCCATAGCAAAGACCTGAAAAACTAAGTAAAACAGAACAAACATAAATCCTGGAACCCCTAGCATCAAATGCTCAAGGACTATTCAAAAACTAAAAGATTTACAACAGGGAACCAGAGAGGTTAATCTGCAAATGACAACAATGTCAGAACAATAAAAGAGGGAATAAATGGTGTAGGTATAGAAACTTCTCATGAAGAAGAAGGCAAGGCAATACCAAGTAATAATAGACTGGTTCAAACCTAGGAAGATAAGGGTAAATTTCAAGATAACCACAAAGACAGTTAACAAACATATTCATCACAATAAAAAAGGAAAACATAAAGTCTCAGTAAAAACAAAATCTACAAAAACAAAAGACATTTTTAAAAAATCCACAGAAAAAAGGACTTCAACCCAGTAGATTAAGAGGAACAAAGAAAACATCTGCATCACCAAAAGAAGCACTAGAAAATGACAGTAATAAACTCACATTTATCAATAATTACCCTGAAAGTAAATGGCCTAAATGCACCCATAAAGAGACAGAGAGTGACAGAATGGATTAAAAAACAGGATCCACCAATATGCTGTCTATAAGAGACTCACCTTAGAAACAAAGATGTAAATTTATTAAAAATCAAAGGATGGAAAAAAATATTTCAAGCAAACAGCTCCCAAAAAAGAGCAAGAGTGGCAATACTAATCTCAGGTAAAATAGACTTTAAAATAAAATCCACCATAAAAGACAAAGAAGGGCACTATATAATGATAAAAGGGATGATCCATCAAGAAGACATAACCATAATAAATATCTACAGACCTGATGTCAGGGCTCCAAAATACATAAACTCCAACAGCGCTGAAAAGAGAAATTGACAGTTCCACAATAATAGTAGGATACTTCAACATGCCACTCTTGGTGAAGGACAGAACATCTAGAGAGAAACTCAACAAAGATACAGAAGATCTCAGGGACACAATCAGCCAACTTGACCTCATAGACATACATAGAACACTTCACCTAATGGATGCAAAGTACACGATCTTTTCTGACACACATGGAACCAGAATAGACCACATCTTAGGCCACAGAGCAACCCTCAACAAAATCCAAAATATTAAGATAATAAAAAGTATCTTCTCTGACCACAACGTCATCAAAGTAGAAACTAACAACAGGAAGAGCAAGGGAAAACAATCAATTACATGGAAACTGAATAACACCCTGCTTAAAAACCATTGGGTATGGGGCTGTCCACTCCCAGGCTGAACAGTGAACCTCGGAGGTAACTTCACCACTGAGCTAAAAGGGTGTCTGGGGGCCACACTCTCGGGGCTTCTCCAGTCTCTTTTAGGCCAGTAAATCTGGTCTTTTTTTGTTGGTTAGAATTATGCTCTACATCCTTCTCCAGCTCTGTCCAGAAACCTCTGCTGTGATCCCGCTCAGAGCAGTAAGTGGTGGTAGCTGGGCCCCATCTAGCTGTACTGGGCTCAGTCCGGTGGAGGCGGTGGTAGCTGTGGACAATTAGTCCTTTGGACTAATCTTTTCCTTGTATCCTGTTCTCTTCATTCTCCCTTGCTCCCAAAGGGATGAGACCAGTGGAGTATCTTAGATGGCCGCTCACAGGCTTTTAAGATCACAGACACTACTCACCAAGGTAGAATGTATAGCATTGTCTTTATAAGCTGCGTCATGCCAATTGAGCTAGATGTTCCCCAAGACCATGGTCCCCAGAGCCCTCCGCCCAGCAATTCAGTCCCTCAGGGAATTTAGATGTGTCTATGGGGCTTCCATGACATTTCCTTGTACAAGTTGTGCTAGTTTCTGCTGTATTGTGTACTGTCTCACCCTTCACCTTCACCCAAGATACCACTTATCTGTTGTCTATTTAATATTCCCCCCCCACCCCTCCCATCCCTGGTAACCAACAAAGATTGTTACATTTTGTGTGTGAACTTTTTCATGGGTTTTTACAATAGAGGTCTCATACAATATTTGTCCTTTTGTGATTGACTTATTTCACTCAGCATAATGAGACTAACGAGGTACAGAAGTCCAGTGACAAGGGCCAGAAAGCAGAAGGGGACAAGGAAGCTGGTGATAGGGAACCCAAGGTTGAGTAAGGATATTATTGATGAGTTGTGAGATTGTTAACCGTTGTCATAGGGCAACATTTGTAGTAACTGTTAAATGAGAAACTATTTTGTTCTGTAAGCCTTCATCTTAAGTGAGAATAACAGCACAATTCGAAGAGCATAGTCAATGTCACTGAACTGCGCATGTAGAAATTTTTGAAATGGTGTTACTTTGGCTATGTGTATTTTCACCAAAAAAAAAAAAAGGTTGAGAAGTTAGAAGGTTGATATGTTGTGGGGTTGTTAACCTATGTCATAAAACTACATGTGTACTTCTGTTTCATGAGAAACTACTTGTTCTGTAAGCCTTCACCTGAAGTACAATAAATAAATAAATAAATAATAATTTAAAAAACACTGGGTAATAGAAGAAATCAGAGATGGAATCAAAAATTTCTAGAATCCAACAAGAATGAAAACACATCATACCAAAACCTTTAGGATACAGCAAAGACAGTGCCCAGAGGTCAATTCATAGCAATAGATGCACACACCAAAAAAGAAGAAAGAAACAAAATCAAAACATTAGCTACACAACTCAAACAAACAGAAAGAGAACGGAAAAAGAAGTCCACAGCCACTAGAGGAAAGGAAATAATAAAGATCAGAGCAGAAATAAATGAAATAGAGAATAGAAAAAAGATAGAAAGAGTCAAGAAAATCAAATGCCGGTTCTTTGAAAGGATCGACAAAATTGACAAACCCCTGGCCAAATTGATAAAAGAAAAACAGAAGAGGATGCAAATAACACAAATGAGAAATGAAATGGGGCCATTACAACAGACCCTACTGAAATAAAAAGGATCATAACAGAGTATTATGAAAAACTATACTCCAACAAATTTGAAAACCTAGAGGAAATGGACAAATTTCTAGAAACACACTACCTATCCAAACTAACACAAAATGATGTTGAACATCTGAACAGACCCATAACAAGAGAAGAAATTAAAAAGATAATTTAAAAAATACTCCCGACAAAAAAAGGCCCTGGCCCAGATGGCTTCACTGGAGAATTCTACCAAACAATCAGAGAAGAGCTTACACCAGTACTACTCAAACTATTTCAGAACATAGAAAAGGAAGTGATACTTCCAAATTCATTCTATGATACCAAAATCAAGCAAAGACACCACAAAAAAAAGAAAATTACAGACCAATTATCTCTCATGAATATAGATGCAAAAATTCTCAACAAAATTCTAGCCAATAGAATTCAGCATCAAAAAATAATACACCAAGACCAAGTAGGATTCACATCAGGTATGCAAGGATGGTTCAATATTAGAAAATCAATAAACATAATCCACCATATAAATATAAGGGGAGAAAAGAATCACATGATCATCTCAATTGATGCAGAAAAGGTGTTCAACAAAGACCAACACACATTCTTGATAAAAACTCTCAATAAAGTAGGTATAGAAGGGAACTTTCTCAACATGATAAAGGGCATCTATGCAAAAGCAACAGCGAACGTCATTCTTAATGGAGAGAGGCTGAAAACATTCCCCTTGAGAACATCTACAAGGCAAAGATGTCCTTTATTACCACTCTTATATGACATTATGCTGGAAGTCCTAGCTAGAGCAATAAGGAAAGAAAAAGAAAGGGCATCCAAACTGGTAAAGAAGAAGTTAAACTGTCCTTGATTGCGGATGATACGATCCTGTACATAGAAAACCCTAAAGACCACACGAGAAAACTACTGGAACTAATAGAAAGATTCAGCAGAGTAGCAGGATACAAGATAAACATACAAAAATCAGTCGGATTCCTGTACACCAATAAAGAGTACAATGAAAAGGAAATCAGGAAAACAATACCATTTATAATAGCTCCTAAAGAAATAAAATACTTAGGAATAAATCTAACCAGGGATGTAAAAGACCTATACAAAGAAGACTACAAAAAGCTACTGCAAGAAACCAAAAGAGATCTACATAAGTGGAAAAAACATACCATGCTCATAGATAGGTAGACTCAACGTTGTGAAAATGACAATTCTACCCAAAGCAATATACAAATACAATGCAATCCCCACCCAAATACCAACAACATTCTTTAAAGAGATGGAAAAACTAATCATTAACTTTATATGGAAAGGGAAGAGCCCTGGATAAGTAAA
Source organism: Dugong dugon (assembly GCA_030035585.1). NCBI lineage: Eukaryota > Metazoa > Chordata > Mammalia > Sirenia > Dugongidae > Dugong > Dugong dugon. The sequence goes on along the minus strand of CM057476.1, from coordinate 22,457,079 downwards.
GCATTATTGAAGAAGAAGAATAAAGTAGGAGGACTCGCACTACCTGACCTCAGAACTTACTATACAGCTGTGGTAGTCAAAACAGCCTGGTACTGGTACAACAAAAGATACATTGACCAGTGGAACAAAACTGAGAATCCAGATGTAAATCCATCCACCTATGGTCACCTGATCAAGGGCCCAGAGTCCATCAAATGGGGAAAAGACAGTCTTTAACAAACGGTGCTGGCAAAACTGGATGTCCATCTGCAAAAAATGAAACAGTACCAAATACCTCACACTGTACCCAAAAACTAATTCAAAATGGATTGATGACCTAAATATAAAACCAAAAACTATAAAGATCATAGAAGAAAAAATAGGATCAATGCTAGAGGCCCTAATACATGGCATTAACAGGATACAAACCATAACTAACAACATTCAAACTCCAGAAGATAAGCTAGACAACTGGGATCTTCTAAAAATTAAATGCTTATGCTCATCAAAAGACGTCACCAAAAGAGTGAAAAGAGAACCTACAGACTGGGAAAAAAATTTTGGACATTACAAGTCAGACAAAGGTCTAGTCTCTAAAATCTACAAGAAAATCCAACACCTCTACAACAAAAAGACAAATAATCCAGTTAAAAAATGGGCAAAGGAAATGGACACATCACCAAAGAAGACATTCAAGCGGCCAACAGACCCATGAGGAAATGCTCGCGATCACTAGCCGTTAGAGAAATGCAAATTAAAACCACAATGAGATACCATCTCACCCCGGCATTACAGGTATGAGTCAAAAACAATGGTGATAGCAAACGCTGGAGAGGCTGCGGGGAAATCGGAACTCTTGTGCACTGCTAGTGCGAATGCATAATGATACAACCCTTTTGGAAAATGATATGTTGCTTCCTTAGAAAGCTAGAAATAGACATACCATACGATCCAGCAATCCCACTCCTAGGAATATAGCCTAGAGAAATAAGAGCCATCACACAAATAGACATATGCACACCCATGTTCACAGCAGCACTGTTCACAATAGCAAAAAGATGGAAACAACCTAGATGCCCATCAACAGATGAACAGATAAACAAACTATGGTACATTCACACAATGGAGTATTATACAATGAGAAGGAACAATGATGAATCTGTGAGGCATCTCATAACATGGACGAAAATGGAGGACATTATGCTGAGTGAAATAAGTCAACCACAAAAGGACAAATGTTATAAGAGAGCTCTACTGTAAAAACTCATGAAAAAGTTTACACACAAAAAGAAACAATCTTTGTTGGTTACGAGGGATGGGAGAGGTGGGAGGGGTAAATACTAAATAGGCAATAGGTAAGCGGTAACTTTGGTGAAGGGTGAGACAGTACACAATACTGGGGAAGCCAGCACAGCTTGTACAAGGAAAGGTCATGGAAGCTCCATAGACACATCCAAACTCTCTGAGGGATTGTATTGCTGGGCAGAGGGCTGTGGGGCCCACGGTCTCGGAGAACATCTAGCTCAATTGGCGTAACACAGTTTATAAAGAAAATGTTCTACATTCTACCTTGATGAGTAGCATCTGGGGTCTTAAAAGCCTGTGAGTGGCCATCTAAGATACTCCACCGGTCTCTCCCCTTTGGGAGGAAGGGAGCATGAAGAAAACAAGATACAAGGAAAAGATTAGTCCAAAGGACTAACGGACCACAGCTACCACGGCCTCCACCAGACTGAGTCCAGTATAACTAGATGATGCCAGGCTACCACCACTGACTGCTCTGACAGGGATCACAACAGAAGGTCCAGTACGGAGCTGGAGAAAAATGTAGAACAAAATTCTAACACAAAAAAAGACCAGACTTACTGGCCTGACAGAGACTGGAGAAACCCCGAGAGTATGGCCCCTGGACACCCTTTCAGTGCAGTAATGAAGTCACTCCCAAAGTTCACCCTTCAGGCAAAGATTAGACAGCCCCATAAAACAAAACAAGACTAATGTGGCACAACAGTCCAGGGACAAGGACTAGAAGGCAGGAGGGGACAGGAAAGCTGGTAATAGGGAACCCAAGGTTGAGAAAGGACAGTGTTGACATGTCACGGGGTTGTTAACCATTTTCATAAAATAATATGTGTACTAACTGTTTAATGAGAAACTATTTGTTCTGTAAACCTTCATCTAAAGTACAATAAAATAAATAAATAAATAAATGCACAATACAGGGTCCCGGACAGAGCTGGAAGAAAATGTAGAACAAAATTCTAACTCACAAGAAAAGACCAGACTTACTGGCCTGACAGACACTGGAGAAACTCTGAGGGTGTGGACCCCAGACACCCTTTAAGCTCAGTAATGAAGTCACTCCTGAGGATCACCGTTCAGCTGAAGATTAGATAGACCCATAAAACAAAATGAGACTAAGGACCACAACAGCCCAGGGACGAGGACTAGAAGGCAGGAGAGGACAGAAAAATTGATAATAGGGAACCCAAGGCCAAGAAGTGAGAGTGTTGACATGTCATGGGGTTGTTAAGCAATGTCATAAAACAACATGTGTACTAACTGTTTAATGAGAAGCTAGTTTGTTCTGTAAACCTTCATTTAATGTACAATTATATATATATATATATAACGAAAAGAATAAGCCATGGTCATGTGTAAAGCAATATCCTTTGTCAAGAGCTCAATCAGAAGGGGTGAACCTTGTTATCAAAGAATTAGACAATCAAGGAATGATTGAAAAACAAAATAATAAGATAAGGGGTCACTCATCCTGTAATATGCCCATACTTTCAATAAAGAAGGAAGAAAGATTTAATACAGATGGTTGAGCACTATAAGATTTGTGCAAGAGTTTAAAGAAGTAAATAAAATTGTTGTTTCTTTTACCCCTAGAACTCCTAATCTTGTAACTGTTGTGACTTCTGACCCCCATACTGTTGTCTGCAGTTTTTCTTTGTTTTACTTTTTCTTCTTTCTGCCCTAGCAGATGAGTCTAAATTCTTGTTTGTCTTTGTTCACTAAGGAATTTAGTATTTGTGGTAAAGCATTCCTCAAGGGTTTTGAGACTCCTACTATATCTCTGGTCATTCGTAAGAAACTTAGAGAAATTTGTCCCGCCAGAAGAATCGATTATCATTCAAAATGCAGATGGTTTGCTAATAGCCTCAAAAATAAACAGCAATGTAAAATCATGCACCTGTGAAGCATATGGCCTCACTAGACAAATTGCAATATTGCCAAACTGAGGTAAAATATTTAGAGCATCTGTTGTTAACTGAAGGCTGCAAAGTGTTACAACCTAAGAGTAGGCCCCTTTTGCAGATGAAAGGACCTATTCCTTTTCATAATGCAGATTTGATAATATTTACTGATGAGTTATGGACTTGGGATAAAAGTGGTTCACTTAAGCTTCCTTATGCTGTGGTGACATCATAAACTTTTGGAAGCTTATGTTTTGTCTGGAATTAGGTCTGCATAAGCCCTGGTGACACAGTGGTTAAAGCACACATCTGCTAACCAAAAGGTCAGTGGTTTCAACCCAACCGCTCTGCGGGAGAATGATGTGGCAGTTGGCTTCTGTAAAGATTACAGCCTTGGAAACCCTATGGGGCAGTTCTACTCTATCCTATAGGGTAGCTGTTATAGATTGAATTGTGCCCCCCAAAAATGTGTGTCAACTTGGATAAGTCTTCATTCCCAGTGTTGTATGGTTGTCCTCCATTTTGTGATTGGATGTAACTATGCTGTGTGCTATAAATCCTAATCTTTATGATGTTAATGAGGTAGGATTAGAAGCAGTTATGTTAATGAGGCAGGACACAAACTACAGGATTAGGTTGTATCTTGAGTCATTCTCTTGAGACATAAAACAGAGAAGCAAACAGTGAGGAGAGGGACCTCATACCACCAAGCAAGGAGAGCCAGGAGAAGAGCATGTCCTTTGGACCCAGTGTCCCTGAGCTAAGAAACTCCTAGTCCCAAGGGAAGCTTGATGACAAGAACCTTCACCCAGAACTGTCAAAAAGACATAGCCTTCTCATGGAGTTGATGACCTGAATTTGGACTTCTGGCTTCCTAGACTATGAGAGAATAAATGTCTGTTAAAGCCATCCACTTGTGGTATTTCTGTTATAGCACTACTAGATAACTAAGACAGTCAATATGAGTTGGAACCGACTCAATGGCAACAGGGTTTTTGGTTTTTAATTAGACTAGCTAATAGCTGTTACTAGAGTTGTGATTCTGGTTTTGGACTTAAAGTGACTATATACTGACGTTAAAAATGCGTTTAGTGTCTGTCATGTAATGGCAAATATGAAAAAACAAAAGGGGGAGTGGACTCTTGACTTCAGCAGGAACTAGAATATCTAAAGGAAAATGTCTAGGTGATTTGCTGGTGGCGGCTTTACAACTTCTTTCTCAGATATCAGTAATTCATTGTAGCATTCACACAGGACAAAATTTCTAAATGACAACATATGTAAAGGCAATGATTTTGCCCATAGAGCTGCAAAGGCTGCTGTTAAGCCATGGCAGACCTGAAACTTAGAAGTCCTGCTTTTAATGCAACATTTACCACCCCTTGCCCCAGGCCCTGGGTTAGGGCAGGGGGAATCTAGGGGTCCCCCACCCTAGGGCTTTAGGGAGGGAGAGGAAACACTGCAACCAGGAAAGAGAAAAGGGAAAAGATCACAGACAGCTGGGGGTGGGGGTGGGGGGGGGGAGGATGAAAGGAGATAGGAGAGCTGGGAGTTGTCCTGGCCTTCCTGCATTGTCCCTATCCCACTTCACCCTCAGGACCATCAGACTGGCCTTTGCAGCTTGCTGGTTCAAACCCATCCAGCAGTATGTCAGAAGAACAGGCCCGGCAGTCTACTTTCATTAAGGTTACAGCCAAGAACCCCTACGAAGCACAGTTCTACTCTGATGGTGCATGTCCGTGGACCATGCTCTGCAAGGCCTCTGCTACGGTCCTTCATTGCACAGAGACCAGAGAGGACCACAGCCCACTCCCCTCCCCGCCCCTGGAGCACAGCTCCCTCTGCCTGGTCCTCCCCACCTTGTGTGTGCCTCTTCCATCACACTCACCCTCTCCTGCTGGTCTATGAGCTTCTAGAAGGCACCTCCTGTGTCCTATTCAGCTTTGGAAGCTGGGCACAGGAACTGACACTTAGAAGCGTTCATGAACGAACAAGTAGGTGACTCTCAGAAAAGCTGCCCAGATCCCCAGAATGGATCGCAGCTGGGGACGCCCAGAGCCAGCCCCAGAGCAAAGCACAGGGGAGATATTTGGGGCTACTCCAGGACCCCTGTGTCTGTGGCCATCCAGTCCCAACCTCTCGTGTTCCCCCAAGGAACGGGGTCCCAGGAGTCTGGGAAGAGGTTGCAGTGGCTGGGGGTCCACGTGGGGCAAGGCAGGAGGGAGGAAGTGTTCCCTGCAGGAGGGCAGCTCAGGCCTGGAAGGGCCCAGTGGAAAAGCCCTGGCTCTGGCCCCAGCATCCTGCGTGAGTCTGAACAGGGCCCTGAATATTCCTGCACCACATTCTCAGCTGCTCTCTTTGCTGTCAGTGGTGGTCAGTGGTTCATCCCTGAAGACAGAGGCCTCCGCCGCTGGTTTCTTCTAAGTCTCTGAGTTCCTTGGAGGGGAAAGAGTGTGAGATTTGGAGCTACAAGGGTGTCTCTGATGGGCCCTAAACACTGCCACTGTGACCCTGGGCAAGTCACCTCATCTCCCTGAGCCTAGTTTCCCCCTCTGTTAAATGGGGATGATGATTCATGGGGTCACTATGAGACTTAAGTGAGGGCTGGTGGTGAATGAGCTGACTACTTGTAAGACGTGAAATAATCCTCTGACTTTTAAGCAACCGTCCTTTCCTTGGCAGCACCCCGTGATCTAGACACCACCTACCTCGCTGGTTCAGCCTATGCCCAAGCTCCTCTCACCCCTGCCCCAGCCCCCACCAGCATCCTTACTTGATGAAGGTGCCTTTTCCGATGCTCCTGCCGTTTGCCCAGCAGAGCCCCACTTGGCTGGACACTTAGGCAGAGAAAGTCCCAGGCCTCCAGCCCCATCTCCCACATTAATACACCCTAGAAAGCCAGCCAAGAGTGGATTCTTTATTAATTCCTCTTTTTTCTTAAAAAAACAAAAGTATTTCTTCAATATAAAAAATAAATATTTTAAATATGACATTGAATAAATAAAATCATCTGTCATTATGAAACATTCCCACAGGGTACATTCATCAAACAGGAATTTGTCACCCAAGGCAAAATCCTTTCCATTGGAAAGGAAGGACAGAGAGGATCTCTGGATAAGGCCACATGGTAGGTCCTACTGAGTGAGCGCTGTGGGTTGGGATCGGGGGTGAGGTGGGGTAGGGTGGTGTATTGGAGATGGTTCTAAGGTAAGAACATCTGTACCATTTGAAGGAGCCTGGGTGGCGCAAGTGGTCGGCAATGGGCTGCTAACCCATAGGTGGTTCGAACCCACCCAGCAGCTTTGTGAAAGAAAGGCCTGGTGATCTGCTTCCATAAAAGACTGTAGCCAAGAAAATCATATGGAGCAATTCTGCTCCATAACACATGGGGTGGCCATGAGTTGGGGGCCAACTGGATGGCAGCTAACAATATTCCCCTAACTCAGTAACTTTCAACTCTTGCTTCACATTGGAAAAAACTGGAGATTTTAACAACAAAACCAACAACTGCAACAAAAACACTAAAATATGGGCTCTACCAAGGACCAATGAAATCAGAACCTCTGTACCATCTGAAGGGAAAGGACTACCGCTCTCAATTCCAGGGCTCCAGCCCCATGTGCTATGTCTATTGTGGAGGGCCAGCCAAGCAGGGCTGGACTGCCTCTCTCAGGGAGAAATTGTCCCAGTAGAGACAAGGCAGATGAGGGGACGGAGGAGAAGGAGGAGGAGAGATAAGCAAACTAGCAGTGCTTTATAGTTTAAAAAAAAATTTTTTTTAATAAAAGTCTCCTTGATAGACTGCAAACTGACCTTCCTACCTCCTCCTCTGCTGAGGGCCCCCCTCTCCTCCTTAAAATCACCCCTGGTCCGGGCACATAACCCAGGACGCCAGGAGTGGGTCAATGCCAACAGAAGAAAATGAGAAAAAAACATCTTTTCCCACAAAGGCTCAATAATTCAAGGGTGCTGTGGGTAGGGGGTTTTGATGTGCTGGGCTGGTTCTGGGAGGAGCATTGTGGACAGGGACTGAGGGGCAGAATCAGGGCTGGTGTGAAAGAGGCATGGGTGGTGGGAGAGTCGAGGGGTCAGGGGCGGGTCGAGAAGGAAGGCCGCCCAGGTGTGCCCAGCACAGGTGTATCTACAAGGTGATGAGATGATGGGAGACCCAGCTGGCACTGGGCTCTGGAATCGCCAGTTCTGGCTTTCAGATGAGGTTGGCTTTCTTGTAGCTCTGCTTGGAGAAGGTCAGCCAGCCCTGAGCTGTCCACCAACAGAGCAGGGAGATGGGAAGGGCAGCATGCTGAGATCCAGGACAAAGGCGAGTATGACCCATGATGAGCTCAGAGCTGAGTCTCCACATCCTAGTCTTGCCATGGGGACAAGTTTAACTCCTGGCCCTGGGCCCAGTCTCTTGGCTTGCCTGCTGCCTGCCCGCCAGCAGGTAGGCATGGATAAAGTGCTCAGAGAAGGACAGAGAAAGGCACAAAGTGAATGCAAAGCATCATAATCACATCAGCTGAACTGCTAGGACCACTGCCTGCCTGCTCAGGGTTTGAGAAGAAGCCAAAACACACCTCTCAGCAGCTTTCCCTCTTCCTGACCGGAGGACATCTCTAGACTTGCCTGGCCCTTAGCTCAAAGGAAGGGATCAGGTTCCCTGTCTTGAAGCCCAGGCCTAGGTGGGGGCGTGGGATTGGTGAGGCAGAGGGGACCACAGCTTCCTGGTCTGAATCCAGGGGTCTCAAGCTGCCCTCTCCACAGCAGGAGGTAGTGTCTCTCCCACACTGCTCCAGCTTCCCAAGTTCTCCTCATCCAGGCCCTTGTGTCTTCAGTGTTGTTTTGGACACCAAAGAAGGCGCTTCCCACTGTGCAGGAGCATCTTTGGGGAGAGGGTGGTGGGTCAGGACAGTTCCAGAGTCCCTCAACTGCTAGTTTAGAGGCATTGTGGGAACAAGACATTTGCACAACTCCAAGGGATGCCAGAGAACATAGCATGAATGAGGCCCCCAGCGTCAAGCAACATGGCGGCACAGGCAAAAACTACCTGACCACTCCACAAACTGGCCTAAGCTTACAGTCTGGACCCTGGGTCCCCTATAGCGAGTCACAGTTGGAGAGGTGGGATGGAGTCAGGTGCCTCCACTCCTACATCAACCTTTCTCTGAGCTTCACCTGTAAGGATCCTCCCACTTGTAACATCTTTGACGTCCAGGCCAGGCCCTGCTAAAAGGCCTGGCCCTGGCTCCTAGGTAGAGAGCCATCTTATTATTAATGTTGGCTAGGCAGCAGGAAAAGGGAACTAACTTTGCCACTTAAAGCACCAATAAGTTAATATAAATAGGATATTATAATAAATAGACAATCATGCTGGGCCAGACACTCAGCACTCTCAGATCCCAGGCTCCCTTGGAGACCCTGACCTCAAGTTATGCTGTCCCCTTATCGGGACCAGAGACCACCTGTGACCTACTTTCCCGTGATCTCACCAGGCCTCTATAGCCTCGGCTGTGAGCTGCCACTTTGAACTACCCTCTTCCCGCCCTTACAGGCCCTTGCTCAGAAGGAGGACTCTGGGTCTGCCTCAGAACCTCCTCACTTGACTTTGCACCTGCCCCTGCCCCATCCACCTCCACTAACCCTGCTCCAGGTCCAGCACCAGACCCTTGCCATCTCAGGCTGCAGGAAAGCCTGTTGGGAAGAGGAAGGAGAACCTGGGAAGTCTTCCACATCTTCCTTTCCAGGCTGGAAGGTGGCTGTCCACCTCCTCAAGAGCCCTCACAGCCTGAATGCCAATGACCTCCTTCTGGAAGCTTCTACCCAACAGTCACTAGGGCTGAGATCTCCAACCACTCTCATGAGAAGGCAGCATCCCATCCCAGAGCTGCCTTCTCTACCTTCCATACGGCACACCTCTAGGGACAGGGAGTCCTCTGGGATTCCAGCTCCTCACATCTCAACCAAGCCTTCCAAAGTCTCCCTAAGGGGAGGATGCTGATTGTCATTTTGCTGGGGGTTGGGCAATTGCCCTGATCCCTGCTCTCTTGCCTTGTGGTCAGTGCCCCCAGAGATGACTTTTTTGCTCACTGCCTAAAGCCATGACTGAGGGTCAGGTGGGGGCAGAAGTCCAACTCACATTCCACTTGCCAGCCTGACGCCTTGGTTCCTGGCTGCCATCTTCCAGAAGAAGGGGCACCACTTTCTAATGGCACAGTATCAAGGCCCTGCATGTAGAAGTTTTGACCCTGTTTGGCTTCATCCCAGCCCACCCCAGAGTGAAGTGGACTGGCAGGGAGCCCCTCAGGGTCTGCCAGCAACTTCTACCTGCATTCAGCAATGACCCCCTGCCACACTGTGATCTGGATCCCGCTCCCATGATCCCTCAGTTCAAAGCACACTTCAAGATCTCGTGTTAAAAGGCCTGGACCAGCTCAGCAATGACCTGCTTGTACTTCCCCAGGAGCTGACAGCCCAGCTTCTTCTTCTGGAAGACATCCTTGCCCGAGGTGTCGGGGCCATAGGACACATCCACGTGGCCCACATGGTACTTGTTGCACAGGCGGCAGAGCACGTTGCTGAGGAGCCCCCGCATGGTGTCTGCCGTGGAGCTCAGCTTGTTGTGGAGGTTCTGGGCGTTGGGGTTGAGAACCTTCTGGTCCCGTGTGATGTTGCCTACGGAGGCACCAAGGTATGCAATGATGCGGTACAGCTCCACCAGCTTGTCCTTCTCCATGCCTTCAGTATGGAAGGGCGGAAAGTCTGTCACATTGGGGCTGCACAGCTTGTCCACGTTGCTGGGGAACGGCTCGCCCTGGGCCGTGTACTGAGGAGCAGAGGGAAGAGGGGAGGTGAGCAAGGAGGCAGGAATCTGTGTTCCACCCCTGCCACCAACCCTCGGGGCAACCTCTTGGGCCTCAGTTTCCCCACCTATGGCATGAGGACCCAACTCCATGCCCCATATGCATCTCAGGATAGTCATGAGAGCCAGAAGGATATCTGGGTGTGAACTCACTTGGTAAAGAATCAAGGCCTCTGTCATGCAAGGATTGTTATTATTACTTATTAGTAGTAGTAGGAGTCCTTAGGTGGTGCAAATGGTTGAGCTGCTAACCGATAGGATGAGAGTTCAAGTCTACCCAGAGGTGCTTTAGAAGAAAGGCCTGATGATCTACTTCCAGAAAATCAGCTAATGCAAACTCTATGGAGTACAGTTCTACTCTGACACACATGGGGTCACAATGAGCCCGAATCGACTCAACAACACCTGTTTTTTTTTACGTTTTTTAATTATCATGGTCATACGGGGAAAGAAAGAAAACCTGGGTGCCTCACCTTCAGAGGTGTGCCACACCCACTTGCCTTTTCACCCATCTGGGCATCTCTCTGCACCCAGACACCCACCACCCACCCTCTCTCAACGGCACCTCTCTGAATACCTCTTCACCCTTTCCCTCTTTGTGTATCTCCATTTACCTCTCGCTCCACGGTGATGGAGGAATCTCAAAACCTGAAGTGCCAGGCCCTTTACATTCTCACCAGAGCTCTGCTCTGACCTAACCCTGGAAAAGTTGATTCCAGTCTGGGCTGGGGGTAGGTGTGGGGAAAGCTGGGTGTGGTTTAACTAGCATCGCTTTCTTTCCTTCCAGCTCTGAAAAAGGGCCCCTCCCTGGCCAGCACCCCCAGCCTAGGTCAGTGCAGCCCCTACTGATATCTGCAGGAATTCTGCCCACTTTTTCCACCCCAGGCCCGCCCTCTCCTTCCTCCATCCCAGAGAATGGGAGAGGGTAACTTACATAGAGAATAAAGAGGGCGTTGGCACTACTGTTGAGCTGCGCCAGTTGATTCCTGATCTGGGACATGAGGTTGCTGGGACATGGGTGACGTGTGGTGCAGGTGGCATTGTCAGGAGTGATGGGAAGGGGGCTCCCTGCCCCATGTTTCCAGTGCAGAACAAGCAGCAGTGACAGGATTCCTAGAAGCCGGTAGAAAGGCACCATGATCAGGACGGTGGGGACGGCAGGGCAGCTCAAGGCTCAGGTCACACTGGATGCGCTGAGTCGCCACCTACAGCTCTGTCGCCACCATCTGTCTCCCCCTACTCTATCTCGCTATCCTTGGTTCTCTTCACTTGCTTGTATCTCCCTGCAGGACATGAACTGTTCCCACCAACTGGAACCTGGATCTAGGGTGACACCCAACCATCCAATCCTTTCCCTCAATAAGGTAAAAGCCTCCTGGCCTCCTGGCTCTCTGACTTGAGGGTAACACTCCCCATCCTATTGGAATACGAGGTGCTTATCTCCCTATCTCCCCATCTTCCCATCTCCCCAGACAGCCCACAGTGACCCAAATCTCCCAATGTGGGCTCCCATGGGGACCACTGGGAGGGAAGTCATTTGTTGACCTTCTCCATCCCAAACCTGCCCCCTGATTCTGGCTCCCCAGGCCAAATGCCCCTCAATTTCCCATCTCCTGGACTTCTGTCCTTCCCTGAACGTGGCCAACTTCCCTATCTTTGATGCTGCTGTTAGTTGCCCTCCAGTCAATTCCGACTCATGGCGACCCGTGTGTGCAGAGTAGAACTGCACTCCATAGGGTTTTCAATGGCTGTGACCTTTCGGAAGCTGATCACCGAGCTTGTCTTCTGAGGTGCCTCTGGGTGGGTTCGAACCTCCACCTTTCATCTAGTAGTCGAGAGCTTAACCATTTGCCTCACCCAGGGATTCCATACTTCCCTGTCTAGAACCCTCAATTCCATCCTGATTCTGCAACTCTGCCCCCAATCCATCCCCAAATCACCATTCAAAACACCCTGTGCTCAGCTCTGTTCAGCCCCTGGCTTCCATGCCCTCACCCTCTTGCCCCAGGTCCTGGGTTAGAGCAGGGGAGCCCAGGGGTCCCACAGCCCCCAGCACCCAGAGGCCTTCAGGAGGCAGAGGAAACGGTGAAACCAGGAAAGAGAAAATGGAAAAGGTCACAGGCTGCAGAGTGGGCGGGGAGGAAAAAAAGTGAAACGTGACAGGAGAGCTGGGAGCTGTCCCGGCCTGTCCTAGGTCACCACTCCCCCTGGGGCATCCCCCCCCCCCCCCCCCCCCCCCCCCGCGCCTTCAGTCTCAGGCCCCTTTCCAGCTGGCAAGGGAGGTAGTAGGGGCTGGGGACAGCAGGCCAGTGAGGCAGAAGCCTCCCGCCTGGATCCCCCTGCTGGAACTGGAGGGCTGGTGGCAACCTCAAGTACATACACTTCCTTTAGGTTCCCTGTTCATCCCAGCATCCTCAGGCAGTGCTGAGGCCCTACGGTGACCGGGGGTCCCCACACCCCATCTCACCTAGCACAGACCACACGCTTTCCAGGCACTAGCAGATTGAGGCGGCACCTGCTCCCGTCCCGGGCCGGAGTTTGCAAGCTGCTCGGCGCCCTGCTCCCCTCCCAGGGAGCAGCCCGGGACGCGGTTGGAAAAGAGAAAGCGGAAAGAGAGAAAGAAAGGGAGGGTGAATCAGACAGAAAGCAGAGACAGAGAACAGCTCGGGAGAGTGGCGGGAGCGAGGAGGAGCGGGAGGAGCAGGAGGAGTGGGAGGAAGGCTGTGGCGGCCTCCTCCCTCTGGCCAACCTGCTGGCCGGGCGGCTGGGCGAGCGGTGCCGGACCATGTGCTGCGCCTGCTCCCGGCCGCAACCCAGCGCCTCCGCCGGCCGCGGCCGCCTGGAGCAGCGACTTTCCCGGCGCTGGGCGGGTGCCCCGAGTGCCGAGTGTGTCTGCGGTGGGTGGGTGCCCCGCTCTCTCGCTCGCGCCAAGGGCCCAGAGTTCGGCGGGCGCGGAAGCCGGAGCTAGCGTGTGGATTTACCTGCCGCCAAGACCTTCATTATGGGCTGGACTGCAGAGGGCCTTGGAGGAGACCTTAGATGCCGGCACCTTTCAGAGGTTCATGCTCAAACGGGGAATTTGCCTGATTTATATACCGGAGCCTGTGTTGTAAGACAGAGAAACAGCTATATTTAGCCGGGATCCCCGTCCAGGAAGTTGTTTGAGGTGCATCATAGGAAATTATGAATGGAAGAAAGTGAGAGTGAAGGGGGGCAGAGTAAGGAGGGAGGGAGGGGAGGGCAGACTTTTTCCCTCTTCTAAGAATTTGATTGATAAAATTATAATGAAGTCTTCTACCAAACGCCCTGCGGTTTTCCTGAGTGGCTTGCCCTTAGAGTTGTTTGAAGTTGGGGAGGGAGAGGAGGAGGCCTGGCCGAGTCAGCAGGGTCTGGTGTGGATGGGCAGTGGGCGCCCCAGATGGCCCTGACTCACCTGGGCAAGCAGAGGAACTGGCACCTGTGGCCCCTGGGCAGGGACTTTGGGGGACAGTGGGGAGAAGGCAGGCTTGGGCTGGGCTGAGAAGGAGGCTCCAGGAAAAGGGGCTGAGGACTGGCTTGGACTTTAGACAGTAATAAAGCAGAACTGAATGTGGGTGCTGGAAGCCACCCCAGAGGTGGCCTCCTCCAACCTGCCCATTTCCACAGAGCAGAGTGGGGCTCTGAAGAAAGCGGGTGCCCAGAGTCTGGCTGACCTCCATCAGCACACCTGCTCTGCTAACCACCGTATCTGTGAGACTGGGGAGAGGACAGGAAGATGGGAGGGGGGCTGCTGTGACTTAGTTCTTTGGGGACAGCCTAGGAGGACTTCTGGGAAGGTTTTGTGTGTTGGAGGCTCTTTGCAACCCGTCTCCTCCTTCCGTGGAAGGTGGTCTAGCATTTCCATTCTGAAAGGGACACCTGAGCAGAGAGGCCTAGGAAGGCCTAGCCAGGTCACACCCAGATATCCTCCTCAGGATGCTGAGGGGTTGCCAGAGAGAACTGGGGAATGGTGGCCCCTCCCCAGATGTGCCTTGGAAGCCCCTTGGGGCTCAGCCTCAGAGAATGATGGTGGCCTCCTGACAAAAGTGCTTCTAGAGTCTCTAAGGCAGGATCGTAAATTCTCGTGCCTACTACCACAGCCAGGCGGATTCGAAAAAGAGTGAGGGGGGCAGGAAGGGGACCAGGCAAGATGAGCACAGACTCCTCCCCAATTAAACCAGAAAAACTAAACCCGCTGCCATGGCGTCAATGCTGACTCATGGTGACCCCATGTGTTACAGAGTAGAACTGAGCGCCATAGGATTCTCTTGGCTATAATCTTAGGGAAGCAGATAGCCAGGCCTTTCTTCCACTGTGCTGAACCACCAAACTTTAGGTTAGTAGCCAAGTGCAAATTATTTGCATCACTCAGGGACCTCCTCCACAATTAAAGGTAGTTAAATGCTAACAATAATAACAAAAGGCATGGGGCAGTGCTGGGCAAACACCACACATCTGGGGCCATGATTGCCCAAAAGCTGCCAGGGGCACGCCCTGTCCCAGGAAATATCTCTTTCCCCAGGGACCCCACCCAGCTGCTGCCTTCCCACCTGACCCCAACCAGAGAGGAAGGCCCCTCTCTGGCCCCTAGCCCCCTGCCTGCCCACTCCCGTACTCCAAGCCCCAGCTCCCTCCTCTTGTCACATCCTGGACCTTCCCAGCCACATGCTCCTCCCACATCTCCTCACTACGACAGAAGAGCACTCAAGCAGCTGCCATCCCCCTCTCCCGACTCTCTCACATGCACACACACACACACCCTGGCCTGCCTCCCACTCCCCCCACTGCAGGGCCTCAATGTGGGGTGATAAAACTGCCCGTCCCAGCTGGTACCTCCCAGCAAGGAGGAGGCTGGCCAAGCCCACACTGGCCCTCCCTCCCCTTCCTTCCTCCTCCCTGCCTCCACCTTATCATTCCCTGGGGGGCTGTGAGGGCCCCACCTGGCACCTCCCTCTCCCAACATCTGCACTGGGATGGGCACGCACCCCTAGGAAGCACACCCAAGACCTGCCTCTTCCTACCAACCCTAGCCTGGCTCAGGCAATCCCATAACCCAAGACACCCCAGTTGGTCCTCCACTTCCAGAACACCCCCCGCCCCCAGCCTCTCTGTGCCAGGACCTGACCATTTGGAGTACAGAACTCGAGATCAGCTTCCAATCCCACCCCACTTCTTCTGACGTGGACCCCAAGCGCATTGGACCAGGGCCGCACTGTGGCCCCATCTATCAGCCTCCGTACCCCCTCGACTCTCTCACCAGGGGCTCTGACACCTGGGAGGCCCCACCCCATCTTACCATTTCCCTGCCCCCAGTCTTTCCCCACACCCATCTTCCTAGTAGACTGCAGGCTCCCCTTTCTCTGCCCTCTGCTCCCAGACCTCACAACCCCACACCAGCTCCATGATCCACCCCCCAATCGCCACTTCATCTCAGCCCCACCCCACAGGAAGCAGGAAGTGGGGGCAAGGTCTGGAAGACACTGAGCTAGGGCCACTTAACCCGGCCCTGACCGGCCCCGCCGAGGGCCTCAGTCTCCCGCTCACGGTACCTGACTTGGTCCGTGCTCCCCAAGTGCTCTGGGCCCCTCGGTGCCCCGGGCCCAGCCTCCCCGTCCTGTCATGTCCAGGAGCCCCCTGTGCTGGGCCTCTGGAGGAAGGCCAGGCAGGGTCTCGGAGCCGTGGGTCCGTGAGCCGCCTGCAACGTGGCTTCGGCCCCCGGGAACGGCCGCCCGGGCCGCGCTCCAAGCCTGCTTTGGTCTCCTGGAGCTTGTTTTCTTCCCCTCCCTCTATGCTGCTGTGTGTGTTTCCCCCAGCTCCCTCACGGAAGGCATCCTCCCTTCTTGGCTGCCTGTTCCGGGGTCGTGACCCCAGGCCCCACCCTGGAGTGGCAGCCCCAGCCCGGCCCCTTCCAGCTGTGACTTCATCCCCAGCCTGTCCAGCTCCTGCAGATTGGGCCTGGTGGGGATTGGACCTGCCTCAGGGTAAGGGGGACCCTCTCGGCCTGGGGAGGGGGCTACCAGTCCGAAGCCCAAGGGTGATGCCCCTGAGCGACTGCATCAGCCAGGGACTCATCTCCCCCCTCCAGGAAAAATGAGCATGCAGGCTGGGCCTGGGGTCTCTCATCTACACCTTGGCACGTGCGGCCAGCTGGTCCTTCCTTCTCTGCTGATTCTCACCCACCACCCACAAATCTCTCCTAGAATGTCACAGCTGTTTTGCTTTTTAGGTGGGGAAACTGGGACACATAAAGAGTTAGCAGCAGAGCCAGGTCTGGAACCCAGGCCTCTGGCATGCAGGCCAGTGACTTCCTCGAAGAAGAGTGAGGGCCCGCTTCTTCCAGGAAGCCTCTCTAGCCTCCCACAGCCATGACTGGCTCGAGGTGGCCTCATCCTGCCTGCTCTCGGTCAAGTGGGGACAAGTCTTATCCCTCAATCTTCCAGGAGTCTGATACTTATTTTTACTCTTGACACACTGGCTCGGGGTTATATCCAGATTAGATGCTATTTTTTAAAGCATTTTACAATCTCCAAAAGCTATCTGGGCCCAGCCTCTTGTGGAGAGGAGGCAGAGTGATCTGACAGTTTGAGGAGTAGACTTCAGCCTCAGAGCCATGTTTGAGGTTTGGATCTGCTGGGTAAGAGCTAGGTGACTTTGGAGAAAGTAACCACCTGCTAGCCTCAGTTTCCTCATCTGTAAAATGGAAATAACATTACCTATGTCCTGGATTTGCTATGAGGGCTCAGGGCTCAGCAATGTTCTAAACACCCAGCCAGCCCTCTCCACGTTAGCACTGATGTTAACGACCTTTCTGAGGAGTAGGGGTTCTTGTCCCCATTTTACGGATGAGGAAACTTTGGCTCAGAGGAGTGACTTGACTTGTCCCGTGGTGCACTCCCAGGACTGAGGGGGGAAGCTGGGCAGAAGGGGAACCTCTCGACCCTTTGTTGATGGAGAAACAGAGACACCCTTATAACCTCCCGCTTCAGGGGCGCCCAGAAAGATCAGGGGATCATGTGGGGGATGTGCACACTCTCCCCATACCTCTCCTGGTGCCTGACCACCCCACCCCCTAGCCAGAGCTGAGGTCAGCAGCCGACCTTGGCCTGCCATCCCCAGGAGCTGATTCACCCCCAGGCCCCATCGGAGAAGGAAGGAGACACAGCTCAGCAAAGGGGGGCTTTGAATCACCAGATCCGGGGGGTGGGAGCCGGCCCCCTGCCTGCCTGTCTCTTTCCTGGCCCCGGGGCAGGAGGGGAGAGGGCAGCATGGCCATGGACAGGGGGTGGCGGGAGGTACCCTCACAGTCCGGCATCCTGCGTGGGCAGATGGCAGTTACTCACCAGGTAAGCAGCTCTCTGGGAACCGGGGAATTCCCCAAGACTAGTGACCCAGAAACTGAGCAGGCCCCAGGCACCCCCCCACCCCCCCCACACTGCCCAGTCCAGCTACCCCCGCCAAGATCTCAGTTCTCTGAAAACCCAACCAGCAGCCATTCTCGGCCATCAGCTCAGGTCCAGCCCCTTGCCTTGATGTTTCCACCTGGGAAATGAGCACAGTGGAGGCTGCTGGGCCCTGGGGAGGAGGTTGGAGGGCCCGGTATGGCCTAGGACCAGGGCTGGTGAGAGGTGGCCAGAGGAGATGAGAGAGGCAGAGCAGGCACTGAGCTCAGAAATTCCTGGGCACAGCCCTGGCAGTTGAGTGTCTTGTCCAAAAAGGCAAAATCACCTCATCATTTAGCACTTGAGAAATGAGAGTGGAGCTACACCTGTGCCCCTCCCCACCTCCATGAGCAGTCCCACTGAACCATCCACGCTCTTGTGGACTTCTCCTGTGGCACATGCCTGCGGTCTGTAAGTCAGCTAGGTTGGCAGTGAGACTGAGGTCAGGCAAACGTGGGTTCAAACCCTGCCCACACCACTGACCAGCTGTGTGATTGGGGGAAGTGACTCCCTCTTTCTGTGCCTCGACTGCCCTTTTGGAAATAGGGGTACTGTAATGCTGGCCTCATGAGGCTACTGTGGTGACATTGAGAAACACAGATGAAGTGTCCAACACACCAGAGCTTGGTGTGACCACAGGAGGGGCCTTAGCAGGGAAACTACCGATACTTTTCGCCCGAGGCCCTGGACAGCTCAGCTGTCTCCTGGACCCCTCGGGGCCAGGCTGTGGGTTAACATCCTCCCCTTCCCACCTTCACCCCATCAAATCTGTGGCAGGGACCGCTATACCAGCAGGGCTGAGGAGGAGCCAGACACCGCCCTGGGCTCCTGTCAACTGCCCCCAGCATCACCCTGGCATTTCCCGACTGGCTCTGTGCCAGGAGTCAGGCCTGGCGGTGAATCAGAGAGGCCACATTTTTTTCCTTCAATTCTGACAGAAATTGTAAGGCAAGCAGCAGCCCACAGAGCCCTGCTCATCAGCAGGACCAGAACCCTGACTCTAAGCCCAGTGACGTTCCATAGGGCCCAGCTCCACTCCGGGTTCTGCCCTGAGTTTCTCCATCTGTAGAATGGGCTGCTATCCTCCTATCAACCCTTTGTGAACATGAGCACTTTGCCTCTTCCAGGCTGTCTCAGAGTCTCTAACTAGCCTGAGACAGTCGCAGGCAGATGTATAAAGCAATGTTTTCCAACTGCAGATCTCTGACTCTGAATGGGTCATGAATTCAATTTAGAGGGTTGCCACCGGCACTTTAAAAAAGGAAATGGAATAGGAAACTCGGCAGTCATCACCCAGAGCCAGGGCACGCACTGTCCCATGAAGCCCTTTTTTCAGTGGTGCGTCTGTGTCAGTCTCCCGGCTGCAAGGTGCCATGTGTTTCTTACTGTTGGTCATGGTCAGAGCATTTGTAACCCACTGGTATTGATGACGAAAGTAGGCCTAGAGGGGCATGCCCAAAGTCACTCAGCAGTTGGCAGCATGGGGCTCCTGACTTCCACCCAGCGCGCTTCCTTCCACTTTGGGGAATGGCCCCAGGTGCTGTAGGGCGGGCCAGGGCGGGCCAGGGCGGGCCAGGTGCTCACACTGGGCGGAGGCAAGGGAGGTGGAGGCCTGGCATCGCCTGGTGCCGTGACAAAGGGCCTTCCAAAGCCGGCCTCCTGCTGTCCACTCCCTTCCGCAGCCTCAGACCCCTGGGCTCCCTGCCCTGGCCCGCCCCATGGGTGGGGCCCAGGGTAGTCACAGCCTTTCCTCACACTGCCACAGGGCCCTTCATCCTCACAGAGGGAGTGGGAGCCGGAAGTGGCCACAGAGCCCCCACCTGGGACAGCCTGAGGCCCAGAGGACCTGGCCTGTATCTAGGAGCGTCCTGGGTCTGGGGGCGTGAGTGGGTCTGGGTGGGTGTTGGTGTGTGCGTGTATGTTGAGCGCGTGTGTGTGTCTCTGTGCACATCAGTATGTTCTGCTGTGTCTGGCCCTGTGGGTGTGTACACGTGTGTGTGTGTGCGCGCGCGCGCGCTCATGAGTATGCCTGCATGTGTCTCTGAGGTTGGGAGAGGGCTAAGCGTGCACGTCCCTGGCTAGCTGTGTGATTCTTTGCGTGTGACCTTGTGTGTGTGACTGTGTGCATAAATTCTGTGCGAGTGTGTCTGACTGTGTCTGTGCATGGCAGAAAGTCTCTGGGCACGTGTAGGGATGAATGGGGACATCTGATGCACCGTGTGTGTGCAAGAATGTGTCCCTGCCTGTGTGTCCAACAACCCTGCTCCTTGCCCTCCAGCCCCGCCCCTGGGAACCATGGGGCTCACTTCACAGGGGCCACCACCAGCTGGTTTCCTCCCCACCCTGGCCCACTCCCCTCCTCCCGGCCCTGGCCACCCTGACTCTTGGCGCAGGGTCAAAGCTGATGTCAGAGCTGAGCTGACAGCTTCCTTCTCCCACTGGATTTTCCAAAAGAGAGAGACCACAGCTTGGCTCCTATTAAATAATCCCGGAGGGAGCGGGGAGGATGTTTCATTCAATGATTTCCTGAACTGGGAGGCAATAAACAGAACAGGAAGCAGTGAGGACCCACTCAGCCTGAAGCTGGGGCCATCTCCTCCCCTCCCCCCTCCCCAGGCAAGCTCATATGGGCCATCCCAACCCCAGCTATGATGCCAGGAACATAGCCAGGCCCCCTCTCCAAACTATGCCTCAGTGCCCAGAGGGGATGGAGGATGGTGGGTGGGGGTGATGGTAAGAGCATAGGGGTCCACTCCCCATAGTGAGGAGGATGGAGGGGATAAGGCTCAGTTGGGGTTGGACTGGAAGAGAAGACAGAATAAGTTTCTGAGGGAGGGGGTCCCTGGCTGTGAATTGTTAACACTAGGCAAGTGATGGGCCAAGGTAGGTGGAGCAATGCAAGGGTCATGGAAACAGAGGGGGCTAGGCCTCCTGCATTTTTCGGGCAACGCAGGTATGATGATTGTCTTGCCTAGCCCTGCACCTTGGGCCTCTGCAGCCCCCAGGAGCCTCCCAGCCTTCCCGAGCCTCTACAAAGTACTTATTGGGGACACCCATTATCTTCCATCCTAATCCCATTCTCCAAGGGAGGCATACCTATCCTCATTTTACACATGTGGAAACTGAGACTCAGAGATTTGAATGATTTGAGGTCACACAATGGGTGATGGAGCCAGCAGTATACCACAAGCCTCCCCAGAGCCCCCCTAAAACAAGAGCCAGGAGGCCTGGGCCTGCTCCAGGCAGCTAGGGAGGATTTGCCAGCAGCAGGGGGCCCCGTGCTGGTCCCCACAGATGAGTCTTTGCCTGGGGAACCCTCCTTCTGACTGGCCAGGCCACCCAGCTGCTTATCAGCTGTGAGACTCCATGACACAATCCTGCTCTGATCTCCTGCCCAGCCGGCCCCCATCCCTGCCCCACCCCTAGACCCCATTTCCGCTTCCTGTCTTTCAGAGTGGGACCGCACCTGGCCCCGGCATCACAGTGGGCTGTCTGGAGAGCTGGTGTCTCTGTGAGCCCCTCGCCTGCTGAGGTCCCCCAGAGTCCACTCTGGCCAGGGGCCGACTACAAGGAGCCTCCTGAAAGGAGGGTGTCTGCCAGCCTTCCCAAGAGGGCTCAGCTTGGGAAGGAATTTAGAGACCTTCGTGGCCTCTGCCTGCCTCAGTGTCCCCACTTGTAAAGGGAAAAGGTTAGACCAGGTGGAGCTGTGTGGTGGGGTAGGGTAAGGGTTTGGGGTGGCTAGAATCAATGGGGCCCAGAGAGGGGAAGTCCCTTTTCCAAGGGCACACAGCAAATTAGTGACACATCTCCAGTAGCATGTGGACTGTGTGCTTTGATAGGACTCCCATTCCGGGAGTCGAGCCCTGGGTTTCAGTCCTGACTTGCATGTGAAAATACCAGAAAGAAGTTTCTCTGAGTCTCAGTTTCCCGTCTGTAAAACGAGACCTAGATAAAACTATCAGTCTCTGGGAAGTGTGGACTGTGGGTAAGGGAAGAGCCGGACTCCCAGGCTGTGGAAAAACGAAAACCGGGAGCGGGCGGGTGAGGGCTGTGTTCAGGGCTCACTGCCTGCCTCGCCCACACCCAGACCGGCTTCAAACGGCAGGCAGCAGCGCCCCCCACTGCCTGGTGGACACCAGGCACCGCGGCTACTGGCTGTCAGTCCCAAGCCAACCTGCTCCAACAGTGCCTCCCACAGGGCCAGGCAGGTGGGCGGGATTTGGGGTTTGAGGAAGTCTATGGGGTGTCTGAGGCTCGGAATGGGGGCTGGGCAGAGACATTGGCCAAGGGGGAGAGGAGGCTCAACTGAATGGGGCCTGCAGGGGCCCCTGTCCTGCCCTGAGGACTGGTCCGTGAGAGGGCGCCAGGACCACGTGCAATGGGCAGGGGGAGGTGTGCCTCTGTCCAGTAGGGGCCTGGCTCTAGGAGGAGGAAACCTCTCCTCTCCCGCCCCACTGCGCTTTCCCATCCAGCTCAGGCCCCCAGGAACCCCCTCCAGCTCCCTGGAGCACCATTTATGGGTCCTCACAGGAATCCTTTGAGATGAGGATTATGATCCTCACTTTACAGATGGACAAACCAAGGCCCAGTGAGGTGAAATAAACTGCCTGAGGTCACACAGTAAGAAGCTGGAGGAGTAGGAACTCCAGCAAACTCAGGGACGTCAGCTCCTGCTGAGCCACCAAAGCTCCTGCCCACCACCAGCAACCAAGGTGGCCCCAGCGTCTGGACCCTGAACAGGCCCTGGGGATGGTTTCCTTGCGCCCCCATCCAAGCCCCTCCCCAGTCCTCAGGAACTGCTAATGGCAATTTGGAGCCTAGCCCCTCCTTCAGCTATTTGAACCAAGCCCCCGACCATGGCCCTGTGAACTGGTGCTTCCATAATTAGCCCCATTTCACAGAGGGCAGTAGGCACAGAGTGATCAAGTCCTGTACTTGTCCAGGGTTAAAAGCTTAGGGGCCATGGCCTTGACGAACCACGCACCCCAGGGCCTCCCACAGATGGAGGTCGGTCGGCCACGACTGTCTCCCTTCTCCCCAAAGCAAAGGCTGGCAGGGGACCACCCCACAACCCACCACAGCCCCCCCCCCCCCCGAGGGACAAGGACCTTGTGCCAGCCTCTCGTTCATATGAGGGAAAGAACCCTCCATTATTCTGGGAAAAGGAACTTGAGGGTCCCTTGGGAATCCAGGAATAGAGGCTCCCAGAGAAATGATCCCTCTCAGATCCCACAAAACCAGCGTTCAAATCCGGGTCTTCTTCCGGCCTCCTAGTCCTGTGCTCTCACCTCTGCCCTTTAGCCCTTTGATGATCTTTAACCCCTCACAGGTCCGCCTAAACCTTTTACAGTTAGTCTCTCCCGCTTTGTGTCAACATCTTCCAACATCCTCTGTGAGATGTGTGGGCACTCAGGGAGATGGAGAGCTGAGTGGCCCACCCAGACTTCCCCTGGCCCAGCCATACACAGGAGGCAGGGAGTGGTGTTTGCTGTGCTGAGGATAAATCCAGGGGCTGGCATCTCCCCCTGCCCCCACCCCAGCAGGGAAGCCTACCGTGGTCTTCGCTGCATAGGTCCCTCTGGAGTCTCACAGGGCCTTTGCCGGGTCGTCAGTGGAACACCATCATCTTCAGGGCTGGGCCCTCTCTGCTTCCCTCTCCTGCCACGTCTTCTCTGGAGATGGCTCCTCACCCCGCCCCCCCACCTGACTTCCCTTCCAGGGCCGGGTGGCCCTGAGGTCCCCCCACTTCCACCCCAACCCCACTAAAGGGCTGGGGACAACAGATGCAGAGACCCCAGATGTCGGCCCAGTCTGTGCCTGACAGAGGTGGGGCAGGATCTCTGAGGTGCTGAGGGAGATGCGGGGCCAGGGTGGGGAGAGGGTGTCCCTGTGCCTGGCGCCCCTGCCTGTGCTGCGTGGCAGTGCCACTGGGGCCTGAGTCACAGCTGACTGGCCGCGCCCAGCCTGGCTGACCCAGGCCGGCATAAGGCGATGACTGGGCAGCCCTCCGCATGACCGGCTGGGGTCGGCCTTAGGGGTTTTGACTCAGATCTGCCACAGGCCGTGTGCACCAAGGCCATGCCCCCTTTGTCCCTGTCCCCACATGGCTGCAGCTGCTTCCATGGACATGGTGCCCCTCAACCGCCACTCGCTGCCCCTGCACCTACCTGAGAACCCCAGGAGCCACCCTGGCCCGTCTGATCCGCCCTTCTCCTCCGCAGGTTCCAGGCCACACCTGCCCAGTATTCGCACCCCCAGAGTCCTTAGCCCCTCCCAGAGAGGGAGCCCAGCCCTGGGGAAGCCCCAGGAAGAGGGAGTGGAGCTGGCCAGGCCCAGAAGTCCTTTCGCTGAGCCTGAACTGTGAATTTTCCATGGCTGCTTGAAAAAGGGTCCGTGGGCACCCCTGGGGTGAAGTGTGGCAGACGGGGGTGAGAAGGACAAAGAGAGAAGACGTGTAAAGAAGAAAATCAACTGGAAGGGAAAGGAAAATGAGAGGGAGAAAACGGAAGAAGAACATTGACCTCTGCACCTGCTCGGTAACAACGCTGCTGCCATAGCGCCGGTGTTTACATGGTTTCCCAGAAAATCTTTCTCACAGCCCCGTGAGGCAGCCGCTTTAGCCTCACTGTACAGAGGGGTAAGCTGAGGCTCAGCCTGGGAGGTTACACAGCTCGTAATGGGTAGGGGGCTTGTATTTATTTTCCCTAGCTCTGAAGTACTTTCTCAATCCTTGTGAAAGAGAAAAAAAAAAAAAAAATCATATCAAAATTGGTGGACCAAAGACCCAGCTTTGTAGTCCGAAATGTGAGCTTATGTTTTGGATAAAAAACGAAGTGCCAAGACCCCAGACTCTGTCCCTGCCTTTTTTCCTACAGTTCCCCTCCTCTGCACCCCTGTTACACCAAACGTCCATGGCTGTCACTCTGAAAAGCTTGGAAAAGGAAAAGAAAATCTGGCTTTACACCAGTTCGGGTGGCAGGGCCATGCAGGGAGCCCTTATCTTCTTGAGCTTGGTGCCAGCTCACTTTGTCCCTCCACATGAGTCAGTGGAGGAAGCACAATTTTATTCGCAAGTTCATAGGGCATCACCACTCTGGGAAAATGATTCTTGTGTGGAACCAACTCACGCCATGACGAAAAAGTAATTGTGATGAGAATCCCCTGTCTTTCTGCCTTTCACGGCTATTGGTCATGAAAACCCCAGTTCATTCATCCTATGTGCTGTGCTCATGAGGCAATGCTGGTTCAGTTGTAGAATTCTCACCTTCCATGCAGGAGACCTGGGTTCGATTCCCAGCCAAGGTACTTCATGCACAGCCACCGCCTGGCCCTCAGTGGAGGCCTTTGAGTTGCTAGGATCCTGACAGATTTCAGAGGAGCTTCTAGACTAAGAAAGACTAGGAGGAAAGGCCTGCTGATCTACTTCTAGAAATTATCCATTGAAAACCCTATGGGTCATAACGGTCTGATCCAAACTCCATCATGTGGATATCGCAGGACAAGGCAGCGTTTCATTGTGCATGGGGTCACCAGGAGTCAGGGCAGACTCGAAGGCAGCTAACAATAACATGTGCTGTGATCAGAGGTGGGCTTGTTTGGCCCCTAGCAGGTACAGACTCCAGAAATGATCCTGCCCGCTGCTGGCAGCATCAGGGAAACCCCACTGGCAGCTGTGAGTGCTGAGGAGGGGCAAGCCCCCCGTGGGGAATCAAAGAAGAGGCGGTCTCAGGGTGAGAGGATAGGAGAAGTGGACAGGGGCCAATGCAAACACTGGGACGGTCAGTGTCAGCATGTGTGGGGTGTGTTGGGGAGCCCCCTAGAGTGTGAAAAGAATACAGAGGAGCTGGCGAAGTCAGTCCAGCCAGAAAGCTGCGACCTTGCATGCAGCAACGGAGGTTTGGAGTTGATGCTACGGGCAGTGGGACAGGAAGGAGCCATCAAAGGTTTGTAAGCAGGAGAGGACATGACCGTAGTGAGATTTTAGTCCAAATTTTCCAGCATGGGAGAGAAGGAAGCCTGCGAAAGAGACAATGTGTGGGAGAAACCACAAGATTTAGGCGTCAGTGGGGAGAGAAGAGGCCCAGGGAGAAGGGGCTGGGATTCTGGAACTTCAGTGAGGCAAATGGGAAGCAGAAAGCAGATGAGGGGCTGGGGGTGGGGGTCAGTGAGTTTGGCTTTGAGGTACAAACAGGGCCCCCAGCAGAGACGTTCCTGGTCATGCGGTCTGTAGATCTGAGCTGGAGATGGTGGTTTGGGTCTGCTGCAGCTGTGGGCTCATCAGGAGACAGAGCTGAGGTGACAAGTCCTCACAGGTGGGGCTCCTAAGATCTCCCTCCGTCTGCAGCTCCCTGATCTGCATCCTGTGGGATGGGTGCCACCCTAGTTCTAAAGAGGCACCTCTCTTGGGGCTTATCCAAAGAGTAGGGGGTTGGGGAGGGGTTCGTCCAGGGGGTTGGGGAGGGGAGGGAGGCAGCCACACTGGCTTCGAATCTCTTCCTCAGCAAACCAACTTCTGCCCTCCCTGTGGGCAACCTCAGCACCAGCCACAGCTCAACTCCCCTTCCGCTTCGGGAATGTGCCCAGCTTTTGGTGGCTGCCACCTTCCACCCACAGCTTCCCAGCAGCCAGGGCTGAGGAACCTCCCTCCCCTCCCCTCTCCTTCACATGCTGGGGCAGGGCAGAAATGTGTGCTTGCCCTGAAGCCCAGAAGGCTGGCCGTGGAGTGGCACTGGACTAAGCCAGGCTCCCCACCATGCTCTTCCTTGCCTCTACGCCCCTCATCAACACACTTGGCTCTGTCCTTCCCTTTGGGTCTGCCTGTGCCTCATTGTGCCAGACACTGCCCTGGGGGCTGGGATACAGGGGAGTGAAGCAGACGTGGTCTCCATCCTTGGCAGCTCCAGACCAGCTAGGGAGGCAGACATTACTGCAAACAACACTGATGGAGGCACAATGACAAACCCTGAGTGAGGGCCCCAGGTGGGACCCAGACCATGGGCAAACAGGGGGGAATTGCTGAAGACGTGCCCTTGAGCAGAGATCTGACAAGGGGGATAGGGAGTTAACTTGGTAAAAATAATAGGGAACAGCATTCCAGACAGAGAGTACAGCATAGCAGAGATCTTGTGGCAGGAGAGAGCGCAGGCATTTCGGGAACCCGAAGGCTGCCAGTAGGGCAGGAGCCCAGAGGGCGAGGGGAAGGCCAGTGAGTCCAGCTGAGAGCCCTTACTCCAAAAAAAAAAAAAAAAAACCCGTTGCCATCAAGTCGATTCCAACTAATAGTGACCCTATAGGACGGAGTAGAACTGCCCCCTAGAGTTTCCAAGGAGCGCCTGGCAGATTTGAACTGCTGACCTTTTGGTTATTTTGGTTAGCAACCGTAGCTCTTAACCACTATGCCACCAGGGGTTCCACAGCCCTTCCTAGGTACTGGTAAACAGCCTGGAATACATGGGCAACTGCGTGAAAAGACTGCTGGTAGGGATTCACAGGCCCAGAGTTCTAGCCCCAGCCCTGCACTAACTCAATATTTGACCTTGAACACACACTTTCCATCTCTGGGCCTTTTTCACAAGCCAGTGATGCCCTCGCTCACTATACTCTGATCCTTGGGTGCCAGGAGCCTGTGCCCTACTTGTTCTTGCCACCTGGAGGCTCCGCCCATTCTCCTGCACGTCCACGGCTCAGGCCACAAAGTGGACATCATCTCTCTTGCACGTCACTCAGGCCACAGTGTGGAAGTCACCTCTTCCAGAAGCCACCCTGACCACTCGCGTCACCCGACTCTCACTCTATTTCGTCACCCTGCTTTATTTTTTGCTGAGCGGTCACTGCAATCTCACTGCAAGTCTTTTGCTGTGTCTTGTCTGTCTGCCCCTTTGGCCAGGAGCTCTGTGCCTTCAGGGACTCAGGAAAGTGCCAGCCAAGTTCCAGAGGCTGAGCAGTGACAGGAAGATGATGCTCTCACCGTGGAGTCCAAGGAACCTGGACTCAAACTGTGCACCGACCCCCTCCCAAGTTAACCGGCTCAGAGAATGTGGGCTGGTCACTCAAACTCACTGAGCCTCAATCTCCTCAACCGCAAAGTGGATCATGTCTCTCACAGAGGATGGTAATGAGATCAGAAGAGAAAATACAGGCATGGCACCAACCCAGCATCGTGCACTTGGTGGGCACTCAGCCTAGACTTGGTGGCTTCTTCGGCCCAGCCCTCCCTGCACAGTCACTTGTCTTCCCCCACCCTTGTCTTCTCCCTGCCACCGCCTGTTCTGTGGTGGCTTCCCTCAGTGTCCTGGGGGGTAAAAAAAGCTAATAAATGAATTCCCACCTAGTCCTCTTTCGTAGGGATTCAGAGGGTCCTGATAATTTGTACCTTGTAGAAAACACCTAGAGGGGGCAATGCTTACTCCACTTAGGAGAAATTGGGGGCGTTGGGTCTGCTCAGCCCTGGGGCAGCCCTGGCTTCAGCTGTCTTTACATACACCTCTCACCCCACACCCTGGCCGCAGGCCAGCCCCACACTTCTCCCCCAGGATCTGTGTTCCAGAGTGGGGAGGGGAAGGGGTCAGAGAGGGAGGCCCCTAACCTGTAGGCCCACCCTGTACCCCCACCCACTGATTCGCAGGCTCCAGCAGTGAGGAGCAGGGAGCCGACCCACGCTCCCAGAAGAACCATCCTAGAATGTCAGGCCGGCCCTTAGAGATGGGGAATCCGAGGCACACATGGAGACAGAAAGGTGCTGTCCAGAGAGACTCAGAGCTAGGCCTGGACCAGGGCTCCAGAACCCTGAGACCCTGCCAAGCCCCTACATGTCCTTCCCATTCAGCATCCCATAGTCAACAAGCACCCACTAGGTACCCACACTGGTCTTTCAGGGCCCCTTTCAGGGCTTCCCCAGCTCCTCTCACCTCCTCCCCCCCCCCCCCCCCCCCCCCACTGAAATGTGCTTATGCCGTGGTTCCTCCCTTTGGGGTCTGCCTTCCAAGGGGCTGGAGAATGCGCCCCTAGAGGAGAGCAGCAGAGGCAGCCTGGGGCCAGGAGGGCCTTCCTACTCTTCCCAGAATGGCCCACATGGGGCTCCCCTCCACCCCTGAAACCAAGTCCTGCTCCCACCTCGCCTCCATCCCTAGGAAGTGGGGGTGGTCGGGGACCGATTGAGGTCAAGTCCACCTGCTTCTGTTGGTCCTTCCTTGTTCAGCTGCTGCCTCAGGATGTCATTGGCCTGTGGTTGCCCCTCCTAAGGAGGGACCCTGGGCTTCGGGAGGGAGCCCAGTTTTCTGGAGGCCAGATGGAATCCCTAAGCCCCTGAGGCCCTTCAGGAACCAGTTTTGAGTCCATACTATGTGCCAGGCGCTATCATAGGCCTGAGGTGTGGGCTACTATGATCTTGTTCATTTCATGGATGAGGAAACTGAGGCTCAAAGCATTAAATCATTTGCCCAAGGTCACCCAGACAGATGGGAAGGGGCTGAGCTGGGATTTTGAACCCAGCCAGTTGTGTCTGACTCCAAGTACTGTGCTTCCTCCCCTAGGTGCTCTGCTGCTCTGTGCACACAGCCAAGCTTTGTATCCTGTGTGCCCAGGAAGATTTGCAGTATGCGGCAGGCAGGGGTGTGAGCTCATCCATTGACTCATTCCACAAGTGCTTAAGGTACCTGTTGTGATCCAGGCACCAGATGTACCCATGTCCCTCCAGGAAAATACATGAAAATATACACTCGTGAGTACACAATGGCACACAAGCACACATTTACACTTGCAGGGGCATATGTGCAGACGTGTAACCAGATACACACACACACATACACAGAACGCTCACAGATACTCACAGACATAAGTACTCGTTAGGACACTTACATCCAGGCTTCAAGACGAGGCAACAGGCATCAACACACACACGAACATGCACCTCCAGCTACACACCCACGACACCCACATTCAACCCACACACACTAGCCTTCCTCTTGCCCTCTCACTCCCGGACCCCAACTCCCCACAATCCCAAAGACTCAGGGGAGTCCTGTTCAGATCTAAGAACGCCTTGTGTGTGTTCCCACAGACAGAGCCCTGGGCCGGCTGGGGCATGTGACTTCCTGGACAGGGAAAGGATCTCCAGCCCAGTGCTCAGGTCAAGGACACTTGTGGCCTTGCCACCAGAGGATCCCCCCCAAGTCACCTCCCACATAGCAACAGAGAGACATAAGGGCTTTACTTTTAAATACATACAAGTTTTAAATATATGTTGGCACAATATTAACATTAAATACACATTATAAATAAGCTTTATAAATACAAAACTGATAAAAACTGGTAAAAATCGATAAATTAGTCATGCCCTCTGGAGAACTGCCCCAGCAGCTGCTGGCCCCCCCACTCCAGCAGGGCAGTGGTTTCAGCATGAGGAAATTCCATCAAATGCCACCAGGGGGAGCAGCTGGCAGCCAGGACCCAAGACTGGACGTTGCTGGGTGCCAGGAGGTCTCCTTTTCCTAAGATAATTCATTCTGCACCCCATGTCTATTTGCACCATGTGTTCTGATTTACAGAAATAATTTGACATTCACTCTATGACACAGAGTCCCAGTAACTGACAGGCAGAGGGCCCCAACCCCCTTGCTTCACAAAGAGAAGACTGAGGTCCAGAGAGGTAAAGTGGCTTGCCCGAGGTCACACAGAGAGTTAGGGGCTGAGCTTTGGACCCCCAGATCAGTGCCATTTCTAGGACACCCTGCCCCACTACAGCCTCCTAAAGTGAGGTCCTCCAGATGTCCAGGTATCTGGACTGGGCCTGGCAGTGAGGCATAGGAGGCCGTCTCAGGCCCTGACCCCCCCGCCACAACTCAGAACTATGACACCAGGGAAAGGAGAAAGTCTGGGTGCAACAGGCCTGCAAGTCATGAATTTAAGGGCCACAGGCCTCCACCAAGCGGGGTAGGGGGCTGGTCAGCCCAGCTGTGAGTCAGTCTGTGTCATCAGACCCCTGAATCAATGGAGAGTTGGCACCACATGGCCTGACCCAGCCACCCCACCCACCGGGAACTCGGGGCTGGTGGCCCCAGGGCCTGACCCTCCCCCTTAATCCAGAGGAAGTAGAAGGGAGGCTTGCCCAGCTACCACCCCTTAAAGTGCACTTTTGAGTGGCGGAGAATCAATGGGAGCAGGTTTGGAGACCCTGGAGGGACCTACCCTGTACCTGGCACTGGCTCCTCCCATCCATAGGGCATCCTCCATCTTCGAGGGACATCCCAAAGGCTACAGGGGCAGCAGCCCCCTGGGCATAGGCCTCTTGGCCCTCCTGGAGGGTCTCGTCCTGCCTGCCCGCCCCTGCGGAGCCCAGCAGGGGCTATGTCTCCGGGTCCGGCTTGGACCCTCCTCCCACTCGCCCAAGACCTGCCCCACCGAGTGCATGAAGCGATGGTAGCCTTGCAGGAACTTGCAGCCGTCCATCTTGCGGTTGAAGGCACCTGGGGAGGGGGTGGGCCATGGCAAGGTCCTTGGGCCCACCCAAGTGGGCGCAACCACCTCTGAGGAGCCATTGAGGTTGAGGAGCCGGGTCAGGCAGAAGACGTTGTTCCTAATCCCACGGATGTAGAGCTCTGCTTGGCACAGTGTCTTCCAGTCCTGATCCTTGTCCTTGGTGAGATTACACACCTTCTCCTGGAAGGCGGCCAATCTGTGCAGGACAAGGCCCAGGGTGGCGTTGAGGGTCTGCAGGAAGCCCCACCTGCTGAGCCCCCACAGGGCGTCCTTGCCAGGGAAGGCCCCGGGGCGCTCCTTGCAGTACTCTTTATGGTTGAGCTTGTCCAAGCCTTGGATTCGGATCTGAGGGAAAGGAGAATCAAGGAATAAATGCTGGAGTCCCCACCTCCCACATGCACACAGAGCCAAGTCTGCTCTAGCCCTCACGGGCCTCCCTACTCATTCCTCCCATTGTACAGATCCAGAAACTGAGGTCTAAGAGGGGATCAGACTCTCTCGGGTCACTCAAATAGGGTCGGAGTGATGCTGGGGGCCAGGGGAAATGACCGCCCGGGAGTGATTGTGCGTGGGGGTGTTGGAGAGGTGACCATGAACTTCAAGAGGGCGGGACTCCGTTTGGCTCTCTGCTGCATCCAGTGCCTAGAACAAAGCACGTGGTGGGTGCATGAGAACCTACACTGGAAAAATGGACGGACGAGGTCGTGGGCTTGGGACTTACACTCCAGTCGGCCAAGTGTGGCCCGGGAATAGAACAGGGACTCAGTTTCCCCACTCACCTCATAGTGAGTGTGTTGGACCAGTGAGGGGTGAGCCTGATCCTCCCAGTGCTCACTCCTATCCCACCCCTCCAAGGTCCCTGGGTCTCAGACGCCATAAGGGGGCAGGTGCTCACATAGGGGTCCAGGAGCATGGCGGTGTTTTGCATGATTTTTGCCTGCTGCTGCAGCTGGCCAAGGAGGACTTGGTACTTGCCGGAGCAGCTACCCATGGCCGCTGTGCTCAGCAACAGGAGTCCGAGGACCAGACCTGGGGCAGAGAAGGAGACGTCACCTGCCTTGGCGAGGAAGCCGCAGGCAGGACCTTGAGGCAGCTTTTGGAGGAGAGGGGGCTCAGAGGGCGTCAGAGGGCCCACCCCTCCATCCCAGGTTTGTGCTATCAAGGGCTGAGTCCTGCAGGGCATGGTGTGTACATGAGCACCTGCCAGGGCCATCACCACCGCCCCAGTGACTCACTGCCCAGGACCCAAAAGAACAGTGGCCGCAACTTGCCACGTAGGCCGTTGAAGGGAAGTTGTGGAGCCCACGGGAGCTCCTGTGCCTGCCAGTTACGCCTGCAGCACCTGCTGACCTCACTCGCCTACACAGATAGCCCAGGAGGGGCTGGTGCTCTGCCTGACCCTGGGCTAAGGAATGGCTGCTGCCCTGCCTTGTCAGGCCCCCTGTGCCCCAGCAACAGACTCAGCTGTCGATTCAAGTGCACAAGAGGGCTTCAGGTGGGCAGCCCGGAAACAGTCTGGCCCATAAGCTGTGTCTGCGGAACCACCTGGAAAGGATTTTTAAAGACCATCCGTCCATACCCCTGCTTCACAGAGGGGCTGCCCTGCTCTCCCAACCACCGCCCCCCTTCTCTCTCCATTCCACCAGGAATGCTAGGAGCCCCTCAGAACATTCCGGAGGTCAGCACAGTTATGGCTCGGCCGACCCCCCCCTTCCCCCACAGGGCACCGGCAGCCACGTGGTCTGAAGAAACCTGTGGCGCAAGGCCCCGGAAGGCAGTGACACCATCATCCCTTCCTGAGAACCTTTCAGTCCCCCAGGCAGGCTGGCTACTGGGGCTTGAGGAGCTGGGCTTCCCGACGTGGTCACCACCCTTGGCCATCTCCCCAGGTGCCTGCTGCCTGGCTCAGGTGAGAGGGTCCATGTGTGCCATGTGGGACTACGGGTCTGTGTGAGGTGCACCGTGGTAGCTGTCCTCACGTGGCGTGAATGGTGGGGCCAGGCCTGCATGTGGGGTTCCTGGGTTGGTGAGATTGAGGCTTTGGGTGATGTCATGTGGCTCAAGTGTGTGTGTCGCCGTGGGCGTGGCTATGTGTGCTGTGTGATTGTGTGGGCTCCCCAGCCCAGGCCTGGCTGACTGTCTCTATCCTCCCAGACCACCGAATCAGGGAAGAAGGCGCCGTTCACCTGCTCGGAGGAGGCCCCACAGCCCCTCCAGAATTGCACCATTTTCCTGCCGTTTCTGCAAGCTTCCTCCTCTGCCCAGCACAGCCCCCACCTCCTGCCTCCCCGCCCTGTCCCCCACCCACTCTTCCCTCACTCCCTCGATCCCAGAGTTGGCTCTACATCACCTCCCCCTGGAAACCTTCCAGATGCCCCCTCTCCACCGTATGGGCACCTGGTTTTCAGTGGGCCCCTCTTTTGACCTCCTGGCTCTCTCCCTTCTCAGCATCCTTCTGCCCAGTGCCACCCTTACCCAGCTCCCGGAGGGCAGAGGGTGCCCACCTGCTCCTCAAGAGTGCCAGTGGGTGCAGAATCAGGTGCTGGTGGGGAGGAAGGAAGCACTCACCGAGCAGCGTGCTCCTTATGAGCTGTACCTGCATGCTGGGTGCCAGAGCTCCGGCCTGTGCCTGCTGGGGGTGACAGCTTCAGCCTGGGAGCCCTGTGGGCCAGCCGCCACTTTATGCCCGCCGGGGCGATTGGCCAACACCTCGTGAGGTGGGTGGGGAGGGGGAAGGGGGAGGGCAGGCCTTCTGGGAACATGACCCCAAAACCAAATTCTCCACGGGCGGCCAATGGGCGCTGGGCGCGGTCCATGTCTGTTCCTCCTCCTGTTTTCTTCGAATCTGTTCTTCGAGGTCAGCCCTACGCCCAGGGATGATGCAAACCGCAGCCTCAGCTTTCCTAGGCAAGGGAAGTGCATGGGGTCCATGCCACCTGCGAGGGCCTGCCCAGGAAAGGGAGAGTCTGTGAGCTAGGGCCCTGGAGGGCCAGGCCGGCTCAGCCCAGGGGCCACCACCTCCAGGGCACTGTGGTCTGGGGCTGAGGGGAGCAAGACATCTTCCTTCTTGAGTGCCCTCCCGCCCTTCTGCCAGGGCTGTTGGGACATCTGTGAGCGGAAACCACCAGGCTCTGGGCACAGAGCCAGACTCTGGCTGGCAGCCCCGAGATTGTGGTCTGGCCCCCTGACCGGCAACCCCCAACTCAGATGTCTCCTTTCTCCCACCATGCATCCCCCACCCAGCCGGCCTTCCCATCCCTTCTCAACAGACAGACCATCTGGGGACAACCAGGCACTGGGAACAAGAGGAATGGGAGACCAGGGTTCAAGCCTGCTGACATGCTGTGTGACCTGGGGCAAGTCACCCAACCTCTCTGGGCCTCAGAGACCCCACCTGTAATACGGGGAAGAGAAAGCATTTCCCGGCCCACCTCACAGGGCTGCTGCTCTCATGGACATAAAAGGCAAAAGACCTTTGAAGGGAAAAGAAAAAATGAAAGTCTACTTCCAAGTATTGGCTGTCAGGGGGTGGGGTTGGGGGTGGAGGAGATGGGGAAGCTGTGAGCTTAGAGGGGAAGCCAGGGAGGAGGAGTCATTGAGGTGACGGTTGGGGACCAGGTTTCACTTTCTCTGAAAGATAGCGATCGATTGTGGGACGGCCTTTACTTCTTGTAGACCTAAGAATGAGAGCGTGAAGGGGCCCCAGAGAAGGCTCCTCCCTCGTCAACCTGCTACTTTACCGTGGGGTAAACCGAGGCCTGGGCAAGAGCAGATAGGAGGCAAAGGGGCTGGCACATCTGCCAGGCCCAGAAGGGGGTCCTTGTCCTGTACCCTCATGAGTCGGCTAGGGGAGGCCTGGGAAGCTGAGGCGGGTTCTCTGGGGGCTGCTAGGGAGGCCTGAGATGCTCCAGTTGGGGGAGCATTGGGCCTGTGGAGCCTGGACTAGGTAACTAAGGTAGCCAGAAAGGAGTATGGCTGAACGCGCTCCTGCCCACCCCAGTCCCTGGTGTCCTTCACGACCACCGAGGCTGCGCCCAGGCTCTCCATCACTGACACACTCACTCAACAAACTCTTACTGGGCCCACTCTGTGCCAGCCACTCCCAGGTACTGAAGATCCAGCAATCTCCCAGGCAGGTACACCCGTACACCCATGAGGCTGCCTTCACCTCCTCTACTCCCTGTCATCCCAACATGGTGTTCCTACTCCAGGCCCAGTCCCCCACCACCGCCACCCCCATGGGCCAGTTCTGGATTCTCATCCCAAGAATGTTGCTTCTACTAAATTCCTCATCGTGGGGGCCCCCACTCCCACAGTGCTCTTTATGTTGGTTCTACTAAATTCCTCACCTCGGGGGCCCCCACCCCCACAACGCCCTTTCCTGGGGCTCCGTGTCAAGCCCGAATCCTTCTCGATTTCACATCCCTGATCTTCTCCAAGCCCTGCAACAGCCTGGAGGGGAGAGAGGCAGGGCAGCTCTGCCTGGGCTCATCTCAGTGAGGACGTGAAGCTCGGGAAAAGCTCAGGGCAGCTCAAAGCAGGGAGGTAATCCTGGCTAGAGAGCTTGTTGCCCCTCGACAGAGGCCAGCTCCGCCAAACTCCCAGCAGGCTGTCAGGCCGAACATGAAGAGGGGCCTGAAAGCCAAGGAACCTCAAACTGCTTTTAGCCAGGTCAGATGCGTGTCCAGCCTACCCTGAATAGGACTAAATGCACAGAAATTCCAGGCGGGTAGAATTCTTGCTTTCTGTCTTAGTCATCTAGTGCTGCTATAACAGAAATACCACAAGTGGATGGTTTGAACGAAGAGAAGTTTATTTCCTCACGGTCGAAGTAGGCTAAAAGTCCAAATTCAGGGCATCAGCTCCAGGGGAAGGCTTTTTCTCTCTGTCGGCCTTCTTCTTTTTGGTGTTCCCCCAGACTAGGAGCTTCTTAGCACAGGGACCCAGGTCAAAAGGACGCACTCTGCTCCCGGCACTGCTTTCTTGATGGTATGAGGTCCCCAATTCTCCACTTGCTTCCCTTTCCTTTTATCTCTTATAAGAGATAAAAGGTGGTGCAGGCCACACCCCAGGGAAACTGCCTTTATGTTGGATCAGGGAGGTGACCTGGGTTAGGGTGATATCACAGTCCCACCCTAATCCTCTTCAATGTAAAATTACAATCACAAAATGGAGGGCAACCACACAACACTGGGAATCACGGCCTAGCCAAATTGACACACATATTTTTTGCGGGACACAACTCAATCTATGACACCTTCCATGTGGGAGACCCGGGTTCAATTCACGGCCAATGCCCCTCATGCACAGCCACCACCCAGGGGCAGATTAACCAACAAGCAAGGTACGAAAGGGCTTACATTAAGCGACATATACAGGGACTTTTTCATATTTTCTTACTAATCTGTAGAGAACAATTTCACGTGGGTGAAACTTTGCGAACGTTTCAAAGATGTGGTGAAAAACAGGTGAAATTGTGCACTATAGATTAATAAGTAAGCACAAGTAAGCATACCTTGCTTATTGGGTAATCTGTCCCTGCCACCACCCATCTGTCCGTGGAGGTTTTTGTGTTGCTGTGATACTGAACAGGTTTCTGAAGAGCTTCCAGACTAAGACAGACTAGGAAGAAAGACCTGGGGAACTACTTCTGAAATTCAGTCAATGAAAACCACAAATGGTCCTGTCCTCAGCCGATCATGAGATGGCACAGGACCATTCCGTAATACATGGGGTCACCATGACTCAGGGGCCCAACTTGATGATAGTTAACAACAAGAGCCCTCCCCGGGGTGGTGGCCGTGTCAGGACCTCCTGCTTGTTCTTAGTCACCGACTCTGAGTAGGCCAGGGCCCAGATGGCTGCAGGTCACTGAAGTTCCTCATGGGTGGGCTAGTACTCCACCCCCATCTCTCCCACCCGAGACAGCACAAGTAACTGACAGCCAG
The DNA here is from genome assembly GCA_030035585.1 of Dugong dugon. NCBI lineage: Eukaryota > Metazoa > Chordata > Mammalia > Sirenia > Dugongidae > Dugong > Dugong dugon. The sequence continues at coordinate 22,420,157 of CM057476.1, read as the reverse complement.
GGCAATGCCAAGTGCGCTCTGGTTTATAAAGACAGTAATGTGCACGCCACGTCTAGAGTGATCATTGCAGCTGCTGCTGCTCGACCTCCATGCTCACTTGGATAACCAAGCATTTTCACCTTATTCCATCCTTCCACCAGGCTGGGGGGCCATGTTGTCTCCTCAGGTAAAAGGCCTCCAAGCCGCAGAGAGGTGAGGTTGAGCACTCTGAGTATTTGGTTAATTAGGGTGGTTTGTGCAGCCCTGGGGACCAGGTTACCAAAGACAAGGAAGGGCTTGCAAGAGGATGGTGTGGTTGGAGTCCTCTTGGGCCCAGAGTTTGGTGGGAGCTCCCAGCCAGAGTGAGAGAGGCACTGATGGGTGGGAGCAGGGGTGGATTATTCAATAGGCAACATAAGCACCGTGCTTGCCTTGCTTACCAGATCATCTGTAGTGAACAATTTCACATTTTTCAACACGTCAAGGATTCTGCTTTTAGGTATGGCTAGCTTCTGTCTCTCTCCCAATCTCACAGTACCTTCCTACAGAATCAAAGCATCTTTTCAAATTCACAATCCCTGACAGAGGCAGATGACCCAGTAAGCAAGGTAAGCACGGGCTTACTTGTGCTCACTTACTAATCTGCAGTGAAATTGTTCACTGCAGATGATCTGGTAAGCAAGGTAAGCAGCATGCTTACCTTGCCTGTTGGCTTATCCACCCCTGGCACGGAGGACGGGGAGTGGCCCCAGGTGAGGAGGCCTGGCTGTCCATCCAAGCAAAGTGTAAGGGGAAGATGCGTCAGCATTTCTGGTGAGGTCAGCACCCTGTGACGTCCCTCTTGCCACCAGGAAAAGCTTGCAACACGGCCCAGTCGGTATAAATAGGCTCTGACCGCAGGGCCAGGCTGCCTCCTTCTCCCGGGCCACGTCAGCCAGGGCCGCGTGATTCGCGAGAGGAAGAGGAGCATCTTGGTTACTCAGAACTGCTCTTTCCTTGCCTTTCCGGCCCACTATCTGGCTGGGGGGCCCTGCCCCTTTAAATGCAAGGACAGGACTTGGGATGGGCCTGGGAGGCAGATCCAAAATAGAGGCAGGAAGCCGGCTCCATGGGGTGGAGGGGGCTCAGAGCTGCAAGAAGTGGCCCCAACTTGCTGGTTGGGAGGCAGGGAATCAAGCCATTCCATTCTCAGCCCCAGCGTTCTTGGCCTAGTCACATCCCCTTCCGGAGCCTCAGTTTCCCCTCTATAATATGCAGCGACACAAGTGAACAGTAAAAAGACAAACAACCCAATTAAAAAACAGGCAAAGGATCTAGTAGACATTTCTCCAAAGAGATTCAAACGGCCAACAAGTGCATGGAAAGATGCACATCATCATTAGTCAAAAGGGAAATGCAAATCAAAACTAGAAGGAGATACCACTTCACACCCACTAGGAGGGCTATGATCAAAAATACAGATAATAACAAGTGTTGACGTGGGTGTGGAAAAATTGGAACCTTTGTACATTGCCAGTAGGAATGTAAAATGGTGCAGCTGCTGTAGAGATAGTTTGGAGGTTCCTCAAAAAAAGTTAAACATAGAATTACCATGCTGTTGTAGTCAGCGGCCGGCAAGTCAGCTCCGACTCATTGCAACCTTACGTATAACAGAACAAAACGTTGCCCGTTCTGCACCATCTTCGTGATCATTGGTATGTTTGAGTCCATTGTTGTGACTATTGTGTCAATCTATGTCATTAAGGGTTTCTCTCATTTTTGCTGACCCTCTACTTTACCAGGAGTCCCTGGATGGTACAACCAGTAACATGCTCAGCTAGTAACTGAAAGGTTGGAGGGTCAAGTACACCCAGAGGTGCCTCAGTTGAAAGGCCTGGTGATCTGCTTCTGAAAAATCAGCCATTGAAAACCCTGGAGCACAGTTCTGCTCTGACACTCACGGGGTCACCATGAGTCAGAGTCAACTGGTTTTCTACTTTACCAAAACATGGTATGCTTTGGTAAAGTAGACCATAATTTCCAGAATACCATACAACATAGACCAGAATTACCCTATGACCCAGCAGGTGCACTCCTAAGTATATACCTAAGAGAATTAAAAACATAAGCCATACAAAAACTTGTACATAAGTGTTCATAGTGGCACATTTCATAATAGCCAAACAGTGGAAACAAGACAAATGTCCATCAACTGATGAATGGATAAACAAAATGTGGTATAACCGTACAAAACAGAGCAAAGTACTGATACGTGCTGTAGTATAAGCCTTGAAAAACATTGTGCTCGGTGAAAGAAGCCAGACTCAAAAGGCCTCATATTGTATGATTCCATTTATACGAAATGTCCAGAATAGGCAAACCCGTTGAGACAGAAAGTAGAGTGGTTGCCAGGGCTGGGGGGAGGGGAGAATGGGGAGGCTGCTAATGCTACAGTGTTTCCTTTTGGGGTGTTGCAAATTTGGAACTAGATGGAGGTGGTGGTTGCACAACATTGTGAATGGACTAAAAACCACTGAATTATATACTTTAAAGTGGTGAACTTTATTGTGCCTGAATTATATCTTAATAGAAAAATGCAGTCTTGAGCACTGTACTCTTTTAAAGAACTATCTATATGGGATCAAATTGACAACAGCAACCTGCAAGTTTAGATAGGAAGCTTAGGGGCAGTGAGTTTATGTTAATGGTGAAGGAAAAATTCAGAAAAGGAGGGTGAGAATGGTTGCATAACTTGAAGAATGTAATCAGTGTCACTGAATTATACATGTAGAAATTGTTTAACTGGTGTATGTTCTGCTGTGTTCAACAACAACAAAAAAATCAGATAAATCATTTTTTGAAAAAAATGCAGTGGCAAAAGCTACCTGCAGGACCACCAGGGGAGTGCAGTGTGATAATGCAGGCAAGTCCCTGGCCCGTTGCCGGTGCCCGGTGACCAGTACCCGCCGGTCACTAGGGCAGACGAAGGCGCACATATGCTTATGTCACAGCATGCCTTTGAGGGCTATTGGGAAAGGCAGTGTTACATAAACCTGTGAGGTCAGAGCAAGGGCAGTCTATCAGGGGGATCCCACAACCCATGTGGCAGCGGGTTCAGCCCCACACAGAGTTCTTCTGGGACCTGACGTGTCCACAGGTGTAGGACGTCATGTCTCCCTGCACCCAGTGGTTCCATCACACTGGGTAACTGGCCCCCCTTCCGTGGACCTGAACGCCCATTCTGGAAGCAAAGGGGAGAGAGGGAGAGAACTCACTTCTGTTCAGTCAGTCCCACTGTCCACCTCACGCCAGCGCTAGGTCCTCACACCAGGCTCTGCCACAGGGAGCTCCCTGACTAAGGGAAAGGCAGGTGGATGCCGACACGTCTACTCTGAGGTGGGATGACCATAGCACACCAACCTGGCGGACAGGAGACGAGGTGCTGACCTGGTCTGCTGTCTGCTGGCTGGCCTGGAACAACCCCCACCCCTATCCTCTCGGAGCCCAGGGTCCTTGTCTGTGAGATGACGGGATGCACAAGATGGCTGTAGAAAGTCCCGACCCCAGAGCCAGATGGGTCCTCCTCGGTTCCAAGCACTGCAGTGCTACTTGAAATAAAAACAACACCAAACATAAAATGAGGAAAAGGAAGTCCAACTGAGTCTTGACTTTCCTCATGATGACAGCATACGATGCCTGTTTTGAAACATCAAATTCTTGCCAAAAACAATTTTTGGTGCCCCAGGCACGTGCTGTCTGCCCAGTGTTTCTGGAGCCCTCTGTGTGCCTGGCCCAGTTCCAAGCATTTCACATGGATCATCATCTCAGTAAATCCTTGCAGCCACTTGATGAGGCAGATGTAGTTATCTGTCCTGCAGATAGGGAAACTGAGGTCGGTGAGGCAGAGTCCTTGGCTGAAGGGCATGCAGTTGGGAGGGTACAAAGGCAGGCTGGGCCCAGGCAGCCCTCCCAAAGCCCATGAGATTGACCAGCATGCTGTACACCCAGAGGATCATTCAGAACACGCCACCATGAACAGCTGTTACAGGGGAGAGGATGTCCACTCCCACACTGGGAGACTGGCTGCAGGGAGGTACCTGCCACTGAGGGTTTCATTGCGTCCCTCCAAAACGTGTTGATGTCCTAATCCTCAATACTTGTGAACATGACCTTGTTTGGAAACAAGGTATTTGAAGATGTTATTGGTTAAGTTAACATGAGGTAATACTGGAGTAGGGTAGGTCCTAATCCTATAAGACTGGTGTGCTTATAAAAGAGGAGAAGACAATGGAGTTACGCTGCAGCCACAAGCCAAGGAACACTGGAGGCTACCAGAAGCTGGGAGAGACAAGGAAGGATCTTCTGCTAGAGACTTGCAAAGGAACATGGCCCGGTGGGCACATTGGTGTGGACTTCTAGCCTCCAGAACTGTGAAACAATAAATTTCTGTTCTCACAAGCCTCCTGGTTTATGGAATTTTATTACAGCAGCCCTAGGAAACTGCAAGAGGAGGAGGTCAGTATTTCTGCAGGTCTGGAAAGACAAGGAAACCTGCTGGTTAAGAGCTATGGTTGCTAACCAAAAGGTCAGCAGTTCATATTCACCAGGTGCTCCTTGGAAACTCTATGGGGCAGTTCTACTCTGTCCTATAGGGTTGCTACAGTCGGAATCCACTCAACGGCAATGGGTTTGCTTTTTGTTTGTTTGTTTGGAAAGACAAGGCTGATTTATCTGCAGAGATGGAGAAAAGAAATACTCCAGATCCCACATGGAGGGACCTGCATGAGCCACCTGGAAGCAGGGCCCAGCACAAGGCAAGTTTAGAGAATGGTGGCGTGGCAGGAGCTAGTCAGGGAGGGAGGAAGGGAAGAAGAGAGGGAGCCTGAGCCTCCTTCCTCCCCGCTGGGCTTTGCTGCCATCGCAGCCCCTCCAGAGGGGCTTGGACAACACAGCCTGGTCCCGTGGTCCCACCCCCTTGACTAAAATACTTCCCTGGCTTTCCACTGCTGTTCAGATAAGGCCAGCGCTATTACCACAACCACCGGGTCCTCATGGTATGGCCCCTCATCCACACCTTTCTCACTCACCACCTTCTCTGACCTTCCTCAGTCCCTCACAGGAGCCAAGGCTCAGCTCAGGTCCTTTGCACAAGCTCTTCCCACCGCCCAGAACACTCCACCTACTTAACTGCCACCTGGGCACCAAAGTCCAGTCCAAGCTCCACCTCTGCAGGGAGGATCACCCTCCACTCCAGGCTGAGTGTCCCATGCCCTCCCAGAGCCCTAGGTGCCCCTCTTTGTAGCATTCTTCAGAGCTGTACATTTTTACAACTGGGGGTTGTCTCCCCACTGTGGCTCTGGTTCCCCATCGCTTGTCGAGAGCATAGAGGCCTGGGTTATAGAAGGTACTGAAGAAATTCTTGCTGACTAGATGAGCAAAGGACCAGACACAGGCGGCCATCTGCAGAAGCCCAGGGAAGGTGAGTCTCAGCCCTTGGCTGGAGGACCTTAGCTTGTCCCCGGCGGATACCTGTTGCACCTTCGGCTAGGCCTCTAGAGGTGTGGGCCCACCTCACTGCTGGGAGGAAGCAGGTTCTCTCCAACCTTTTCCATCTGCTGTCCTGGCCTCCTCCCTCCAGTAATTCAGAACTATCACTCACGACACACCAGAACATCAGATCCTGTTTCTGGGAAGTGTCAGTTTTAAAGATGCTGACTTTTCCTTTATGATAATTTTTAAAAATGAATTCAGAATCTGTAAGCAGATTTCAACATTTTCCTGAAAAACAAGCCAAAAACACACACACACACAAAGCAAAGTCATTTCTCATCTTTTTTTATAGAATTCATTTAGAATAAATCCCAGGTAAGCTGCACCTTGACAACCTCATAGAAAAGGGACAGTTTTCACGGGAAGGTACAGTCCCTACATGTTGCAAAAACAAACAAACAAACTTAGGGTGGCTTTCCATTTCTTCATTCGACCTACATTTAAATGCCCACTGTGGGGTACAGGTGGGGGCACCAGGCTAGGTGCAGGGACAAAATCAGCAAGAAAGACAGGGCTTACAATCAGGTGAATTTGCTCTGAATACCCTTTTTATATCTAGGTTTTGAAGAGTGAATAAACACACACACACTCCAATACATACACCAACACACACCCCAAACACACACATACCCCTGCACACATACACATACCCCAACACACACATACACTCCAACACATACAACACACACACCCAACACATACATACTCCAGTACATATACCAACACATACCTCAAACACACACATATACCTCAATACACACACTCTCCAACATACACACACTTCAACACATACACCAACATACACACACAAACACACAGCATGTGAAAGTACCGGGAAGACCCATTTGTCAGGCTACCCAGTTCTCACTCCAGGCCATAGGAGCAGGCACCCAACCTGGGGCTGGCCCTCCAGGTACCCTGGGCTCCAGCAGTGCACCTTCATTCTGAGCAGGACCAATCAAGATCTTTCCCTGGGACTGACTTCAGGCTGAGGAGACATGCCTCCCTCTCGTGGCTGGGGTTTCTGAGCCGGGGTGATGCCAGCTGTGGCTGCAGAAGGCCATTGTCCCAGCCCCATGAGGCAAGGGCAGGGGTACTGCTGAGTGGACAAGAACGTAGCCCACACAGCCAGGGGTCAAGCGATCTCCAAGAGCCCCTCGACCTTGCTTGAACCAGCACCAACTACTGGCATATCCCAGCTAACAGGACAAGATGCAAGTCTCTTCTGTCCTAGCTGAGCTGGTTTTCTGGCAGCTGGGAGTCCCAAGTCCTGCACAAGGGTGCTAGCAGGAGCGGGAGAGTTGGAGGGCATGGTGGAACCTTCTACTTGCCACAGCAAATGCCCAGTTCAGTAAACTGGAACCTTCAGCAAAGGGTCAGGAGAACATGGTGAGAAAAGGCCAGAGTCCTGGTGGAGATGTCTAGAAGGCTAGCCCTGACCCCCAGGGGAATCTGGAGGTTACTGGGACAGAGGCTGTGGAAGGGCTGTCTTCTTCACCTTCCTGTCCTTGGGGAGGCTCTGAGGGAACTCTGGATGTTTACGTTAATATGGAAAAGAGAAAGAAATCCTCTTGTTCCCAGGGGAGAAAGGCCATCAAAGCTGTTCTCGCCAAGGGCCATTGCAATGGGTGATGGGGTAGGACTTGCTGGGGCCAGGTCACCCCACCCACAGATGGAGCGTTAAGGGTCAATTCTTGCGGGAAGGAAGAGAAGCGGGACAATGTGGCATTAAACGCAAACTCTGGGCACCTCACAGTCAAGGAAGCAGAGCTTAATAGCCCAAAGGTGTTAACAACTCAAATGTCCATCAGCTGACGAATGGATAAACAAAAGGTGGTCCATCCATACAAATAATATGATTCAGCCATTAAAAAAGAATGCAGTCGTCATGCCACAATACAGATGAACTTTGAAAGCTCGGTGAAAGAAGCCAGACATAAAATGCCACATAGTGTATGGCATGGACTGAATTATGTCCCCCCAAAAATGTGTGTATCAATTTGGCTGGGCCATGATCCCCAGAATTGGGTGGTTGGCCTCCATTTTGTGATTGTAATTTTATGTTAAAGAGGATTAGGGTGGGATTGTAACACCACCCTTACCCAGGTCACATCCCTGATCCAATGTAAAGGGGGTTTCCCTGGGGTGTGGCCTCCACCACCTTTTATCTCTCCAGAGAGAAAAGGAAAGGGAAGCAAGAGAGTTGGGGCCCTCATACCACCAAGAAAGCAGTGCCGGGAGCAGAGTGCATCCTTTGGACCTGGGTCCCTGCGTGGAGAAGCTCTTAGTCCAGGGGAACACCGACGAGAAGAAGGCCGACAGAGAGAGAAAGCTTTCCCCTGGAGCTGACGCCCTGAATTTGGACTTTTAGCCTACTTTACTGTGAGGAAATAAACTTCTCTTCGTTCAAACCATCCACTTGTGGCACTTCTGTTAGAGCAGCACTAGATGACTAAGACAGTGTATGATGCATATTGCCATTTATATGAAATGTCAGGAACAGATAAATCCATAGAGACAGAAAGCAGATTGGAGGTTGCCAGAGGCTGGAGAGAGGAGCAAATGGGAAGTGACTTCTAACGGGTACAGGGTTTCCTTTCGGGGAGATGAGAACGTTGGCAACTAGCTACGAGTGATGTTGTTTAACACTGTGAATGTACTAAATCCCACTGAATTATACCCTTTAAGATGGTTAATTTTATGTTATGTGAGTTTCACCTCAATTTAGAAAAAAAAGGCAGACCTTAAAAACACAGTGACTCCAGGAAACTTGAGGGGTTGGAAAGCAAGGAGTTAGGCTGCAAGGAGGCAAGGGAGTCAGAAGGGTTCCTGTGGCCCTTCCTGCTGCTATGCCCAGTTGTCCAAGGTCTCTTATTTGTACCTGTAGAAAGGGCTACTTACATTAAAAAGGCCAGGGCTGACCAGCTCAGACAGGGCCTGGCAGCTGTCCAGAGGAAGGCTCCTGGCTTAGGGGGAGAGCAAGCTTGGAGGAGGGGCTGGAGTGACAGGGCAGCCAGGAGAGTTAGTGCAGGCCAGAGGGTCTCAAAGGTAGGCTCAGACTCGTTGGTGATCAGGGAGGGAGGGGACACACTAGGACAGTGCTGGGCACCTCACAGATGGAAATCCCCTGGTGGTGCAAATGGGGTTAACGCACTCAGCTGCGAGCCAAAAGGTTGGACGTTAGAGTCCACCCAGGGGTGCTTTGGAAGAAAGGCCTGGCGATCTGCTTCCAAAAGGTCGCAGCCTTGAAAATCCTATGGGGTGCAGTTCTACTCTGCACACATGGGGTCGCCGTGAGTCAAAGATGTGACGGCAGCTGGTGGTGGTGGTACCGTGTGATGGAAGAGAGACCAGCAGGGAGGCTGGGACAGCCACCTGGGGGAAGACAACCATGGACTGCACTGAGGCCTGGGGAGTGTGGGGTGCAGGCCGGGGAGGAGTCTTGGGGCTGCAGAGTCAGTCGGGGCGGTCTGTGTCACCACAGGGAGCCCAGGCTGAGCGCTCTGTGCACAACAGGGCAGAAAGCAGGGGCAGGATGGCTTCAGGCCGCATACAAAAGGAGGGACACAGAGGGAGTAGGCAGAGAGGACAGAGGACAAGAGGAAAGGCTGCAGCCTGGGCAGGAGGGCAGAGGGGTGTGGCGTGGGGAGCACCAGCACAGCTCTCCAAAGTAATGACTGCAGGGGAGCGGGTCCTTCTGAGAGCTGGGCCCAGGGCTCAGACTGGGGGAGGCAGCAGGTGCAGGCCCGAGGGATGTGAGTCCAAGGAAGGCAAGTGGACAGGCAGACACACATGGATACATGTGGACACACACACACACACACACACACACACACACACACACACACACGAACACACGAACACAGTCCCGGCCACATACAAAAACAGACATACGCAGACACATACTCCAAGATGCTCACATGTGTATAAATCCACAGGAATAGGCACATGAGCAGAAATGTGGGCAGGGACACAGCTGATGTTCACAAATACTTAGATGCATGTACAGTCAGACATCCCTATCTCACATAGATGTATATACAGACAAGCACACAGCCATACCGGGACACACTGACACTTGCACGCATACATATATCACCACAAACACACACTTTCCTGCCACAGCAGACTTGATACAGACGCAACCACAGTGGCCAGCGCTGCCCAAAAGCACAGTCCTATACGCAGACACCATGTAGTACACATACCCACATGGAGCTAGGGCTAAGCCCGAGAAGGAAGCTCAAGAAGCCCCATCGGAAATCCAACACTAGGGCCTGCCTGGGAAAGTGAGACACAAACCACGGCCATTGCCCAACACACCCACCCTGCCCGGGCTGGGGTCAGGGAAGAGCAAGGGCCAGGCCTCCGCGTGCCTGCCCACACGCCCGTTGCCACCAGCAGCAGACACCCAGCCACAGACGCAGACAACTGACATTACAAGGGATCTTGCAAAACCATCCCTTTCCCTCAGGGTTCAGCTCAAGTGTCCCTTCCCCCAGGAAACTCCCCAGGCTCTTGCGGGCAGCTAACCTTTTTTGAGTTCTGATTCTGCAGGCCCAACTGTGTGACCTTGGGCCAGTCACTTCATCTCTCTGTGCTTCGTTTCCACCTGTGTAAAATAGGGTTAATAATAGTGGGTGTTGAATGTATGAATGAACGGAGCGCCACACTCTCATGTCCAGATGAGGTCACTGGGCCACATGAGGAAGCAGTTACCTGTGTTCACACTGCAGTGAGCAGCAGACGGGGCCCCCCGCCTCCTCCTGGCCTCCTACTCAGGCTCTTTCCACCAGGTGAGATCCTGAGCTGGGAGGAACATCAGGAGGTCACGTGGTATATTCCCCCACCTCTACATGGGACCCAAGAACCCAGCTTTGGGGCAACTTGGCAGGTACATTACAGGTCCCACCTGGCAAGGGTGGGGGTAAGAACTTTAAACCCTGAATTTCTGCTTAAATATCTCTGAGAAGGACCTTCGCATCCCCTGAAGGCATCCCCTCCTCAGCTGAGGGTTCCCCAGGGCACCTCCTAGGCCTTGTGCCCCTGACCCCAGGTGGGTCTCAGGGTCTCCCCATCTGTAACTTGCTAAAAGCCAAGAGCTGGCCCAGTGAACCCCCAAGGACCACACACAGACATGCTCACGTATGTGGCAGACACACATGGACACACTGACCACTAGGGCTGGGTCCAAGTCAGGCCAGCCCACTGGGACATGCCTGTGTCCCCCTGTGTGGGCCAGTCCCACGGGCAGCCTCAAGAACTAGCTGAGGCCAGGCCAGGTTTGAGGGACCTGGGCAAGGCCTGAGGTACCTGGAGACCCAGGATGACAGAAACATCCAGAGAGTGACTCACAGGCAGACAGACAGATGTCTGGACAAACTCCCAGAACGACATGGGGTCAGGAGCTCTCCAGCTGCAGGTCAGGCAGCCCCAAGAATCCTGTCCTGCCTCAAACCCAGGCCATCCCCTAGCCAGACACATCCAGGGGAAGGAGCCAAGAGTTCCCCAGTCCCCTAAGACAGACTTCAAGGAAATGCTCCCTCCCCAGGGCTCCTGACGGAGCTGCCTTCTAGGTGTCCATGCACGTGGGGAAACTGAGGCCGAGAGGAAGGGACTGGTCTCCCAGGTCCCCCACTGACTCACCCGGGCCAAGGCCGTGCTCTCAGCTCCTCTGATCTGCAGCTGAGGCCCTAGTTCCCAGGGGCAGGCGGGCGCGCTGCCAGAGGCCTGGCCCCTGCTCTGGCTTTTCTGGGGAACCACCACAACCTCCAAGTACGCTGAAGTCACACCCTTCTTCCCGTCCCTAGCACGGGTGGGTCTGGGCTGAGGGCACCTGATAACCTCCCTGGCTCATCTGTGGGGCCTCCTTGGGCCACACTGGAACCTCAGCCTTGCCGTGCAGGCGGAAGCCCCTCCGCTGACAGGAAACCAGGCCCACAAGGCTGAGCCTCTGGCCCAGGCCCATGGCCACTGAGGGCAGAGTGGGCTTGGGGGGCCTCTAGGCCCATCCTGTTCTCCTGGCCCTGCACCTCAGCAGGGAGAAGCCCAGTGTAGACACCCAGGTCTCTTGCCCCCAGATAGGCTCCTTCCCACCACCATTCTGGCAGGATTGCTGTTAGTGAGGGCTAGGTAGAACTCAGGCAGCAGGCCAAAAGAAAGCAAGCAGCAGCCTGGAAGAAGTGCTCTCCAGTGATCCTCCGTAGGCCAGCCATATCCAAGGGGGCAGAGGAGAACAGGGGACCCTCAAACAGGAGTGTCCAGGAGTCCCTGCCCATGTTCAGAACCTTCTGGAGATAACAAGGAATGAAAAAAGCTCCCGGCTTTGGAACCAGACAGCACTGGACAGGAATCTTCTGGTCACTGTGTGACCCCGGCAAGTCACTTCCCTTCTCAAAGCTTCGGGTCCTCATGTGGACAATGTAATCTGTACATGTACTGCTCACAGAGCTGCGTGAGAACCGAGTCTGGTGAGGCCAGCCAGCCCTAAGACCAGGGCCATGGGCAGGAACAGAGAGGTCCCAAGGAGGAGCCATGGTTGAGACTCAGACCCAGGTGGCCCCTAAGGACCAGAGCCCAGCCTAGTCACTACAAACTCTTTTATTAACAAGTCAATAAAAAAGAAAGAGAGAGATGCAAAAATACTTTTCTTAGAGGCCCCAGGAGGGTGGCAGTGTTAGAACTTGCCTGGCAGGCAAGACCACCCAGCCAAAGGCAGAACGGAGATCAGGGGCCCTGTCCAGAGGCACAGTGACCCAGGAGGCTGAGGGGGGTGGCTCGGGCCTCAGGCAGGAACTGTGCAAACACCGAGGCCGCGCAGAGAGTGACGGGTTGGGGGCAACCAGATGGAACCCCCGAGCACCATGTTCCCCTGCGTGGGCAGACACGCAGTCAGGCCAGCTCCTGCCCACTCTGTGTGTGGGTGCACACGTGTGTTCACATGAGAGCCGGTGCCCATAAGCAGCTTACATATAGATAGTGGAATGGGGTATCGTCCCAGAGCTTGAGGAGATAGCTTAGAGAAGCCCCCAGAGGCCTGAGGGTAAGTCGCGAACGTGTCCCCATGGAGCTCAGGAGCTCAGGGCCTCCTGACGTCGCTGGAGCACCTCGATGACGCTGTTAATACCATCCTCGGGTACCTGCGGACAGGTGGGCAGGGTCAGGGCTGAGGCCGGCCAGGGCTGCCCCGACTTCCTGACTCAGCTGGGACTACTTCCTGTCCCCTCCACACTTCTGGGCCCCAGTCTCCCTCCAGGAGCTCCCACCCCAGCCCATGGTGCTCACCAGAGCATGGTCAAAGTTGAAAGTGCTGATGTAATATGCAGAAATGTCAGCTGCAGCCAGGGGACCCGCAATCTGGGCTACAATCCCACACTCATCTGAAGGTTGAGGAAGGGGACAGGTGAGTCATCTGCCCCCCTACAGGCCCTCCCCAGCCCCCAGCACACAAGAGTGGCCCTCACCAAAGCCCAGCGGCTGTCCACCGATGCGCACCATCCTCCATAGCTCCCCCGAGGAGCTGGTCAGCAGCAGGTCGCTGGGGAACCTGGGGAAGCAGGGGGTGGTGGGCAGGGCACCCTGCCCGCCTGCCCACAGAGAGCCCCTGGGGCACGCAGCCAGGGGGCCTCCAAGTTTGATGCTGCCTCCACCCTCCCTGGGGCAGGCTTATGGTTATGTGGCCCGCCCAAGTTGGGGGGTCACATACTTTTTCTGTGTCTCGGCATCCATGACGATGGAGATGTAGCCCTCAATGAGGGAGAAGGCAAAGAACGGGATGGAGTTGGGTTCAGGACTGACAGGGGCTGCCTCCTTGGGGGCACTAGGGAGGGATAGAATGTTCAGGGATTCTGCCAGGTAGGCACCCAACCCACGTCCATCTCCTCCCCATCAGCCTCCCAACCCTGGGGCAGGGGCTGGTACCAGGCAGCCCAGGGTAGACCTTCCATCTCTGGAACACTTTGCTCCCCTGTCCAAGGCCCTAACTTCCTGATTGTGCAGATGGGGTGCCATCTGTTATGCCAAAGACATAGGATCCCAGGGATGAGAGGGCCTGACTAGGGCAGAGGTCTGGGGTGGCTCTGCTGACACAGTTGGAGAGGACTCCAGCCACAGGGTCGGGGACCTTCCCCGAACATCACTGGAGGTCATGTGGGTGTCAGGGACTTCCAGGAACCCAAAACAGGGCATGGAGTTGCAGAACATACGGACGGGCAGAAGACGGTGGGACGGAACATAGGGGACAGCAAACAAGAGGCCCACCTGTGCGAGTAGAACAGGACATCTATGAGCGTGGTGGCGATGGCTGGCAACGTCTCAGGGTCCAATGTGAGGACACAGAAGCGATTTTGAGGGCTCTGAACAGGATGCACCGTTGGGCTGGGCCCTGCTTGGGAGGGACAGGCAACCATGGGCTGAGGCGCTCCCTAGTGGCCAGTCCGGGAGGAGCCTGGGCCAAGCATAGGGTCATGCTCTCCAGGAACTGGCCTGGGTTCTTGGGGCCCACAGACCCACCCACACAAGGGAAGGGGAAGAGGCCCCAGTGGGAGAGGATCCCCTGCCTGAGTTTGAGTGTCAGGGGGCAGCCCTCACCATGCTGGGCACGGGGAAAGCCGTTGCTGGACTCATCCCTGGCAACAGGCACAGGCTCCCCGCCCACCTCACGGTAAATGTCGAACTCCTGGGACAGCGTGTGGATCACCACAGACAGATCCTGCTCCCGCACCTGGTCACAGGGAGATAGCACATCATATGGTTCCCCAGGCACTCAGGCCCGCCCTGCCCTGCACCAGCGCCTGCAGATACTCACTAGGATGAAGTCCGTCTGGTAAGTCGACAGCATCAGCACCGACACATGGTGCTCGGCCAGTGGCGTGATGACTGAGCGAGCGATCTTGGTGACCCCAGCAGCCTGCACTGCCGTGGCCACACCACTGTGGGATGAGACGTTCAGCACCAGCCATGTGGCCTCAGCCACTTGCAGGTACTCGGATGGCGGCAGCTCTGTGGGTAGGGGCACATGCCCAGTCAGGGTCCACAGAGCTGGCTCCTGTCCCTCTCTGAGCCTTAGTTTCCTTGTCCCTGGAGGGTCCTGTCAAGGTACGGGCAGGTCTGGAGAACGAGGCTGACCCCCGTCCCACCCTAGCTTTTTCTCTTGAGATTCGCACGTATGCAAGGACTGAGAAGCACTTTAGAGGCTGGCCTGCTAGGGACTGAAGCATCCCAGACAGACATGGGCTCAAATCCCAATTTCACCATTTACTTAATGTGTAACCTGGGACAAGTGACTTAACTTCTGAGCCTGTTTCCTCATCTGTAAAATGGGATAACAGTATACCCATCCGAAAGGATGTTCTGAGGGTTAACAAAGGCTTTACACCACTTAGCACCACCAGGGGGCGCAAGCATATCAGGTTGGCTGGGGATGCCTTTTCCCCTGGCCGGCCCCGACTTTCCTGCAGTACAAACAGGGAAACTAAGGCCTGAAGCCCAGCAGTGGGGGGTGGATGGGCCAAGTGCCAGTTGGCTGGCCTGACATTCCAGGCCTGGAGGATGGGCCAGGCTGGCAGGAATGGGAGCCAGACGTCAGCTCCAAGGCCCAGGGAGGGAACAGGCTGGCATCCAGTCCAGGGCAGGGGCCAGGCCTGGGTGGCTGCTGATCACCCAGCACAGCCAGGAGGCCCCCTAGGAGCCCGCCCTGGAGGGCTGGCCCCTCCTGCATTCTTTCCCTAACCCTCCTATTCCGGGAGTTCCCAGGCCAGGGAGGGAGGGTGTGGCCATCATCAGAGAGACCAGGGGTAGTAAGGGCTAGGGGTTTATAGCAGCTGCAGGAACTCCCTCACACACAGCCCCATGTATAAAGCCGTCATAGGACCTTGATAGATCAGAACCACAACCACAACCATTTTACACAACAGCAACTAGGCTCAGAGAGGCTCAGAGACTTGCTCAAGGGCACACAGCCAGTTGAATAGTGGGTCCACATTCGAACCCAGATCCATCTGCCTTCAGTGACCTAGCTCTTGGGGCACTGGACCCCGGAGGGATGAGTCCCTTCCCGTGCTCCTACGTCCCAGTCCGGTCCCCACCTTTGAAGCCCTCCTCGTCCACCATGAGCGTGTAATCCTCCGGGGTCTCCGTGAGGCTGAAGAACTTGCACCTGGTTGGGGGACGGATACCTTCAGCCTAGGGTGGAGAGCTCCCTGCGCTCCATCTGCCTTGGACAGACAGACATCACGCCGACGCCTTTCTGTCCGCCGGGTGGTCTAGGACCTGTGCTCCCGTCCGGCCTCAGTCTCCTTCCCGGGACAGCGGAGTGTGGGCGCCATCTCCCAGATCGCGAATTGTTTTCCGCCTCTCGACCTCCCTGGACCCCCGCCCAGGCTTCTTCAAGCACTCCTCTTTCCCCATGCCAGGAGTCAGCGCCGAGGTCTTTGGGCCCTGGGTCCCCAGGCCGGGCCCTCTGACCTGACGGGAGGCGCTTGGAAGCTCCCCGCAGTCGCCAGGAAGGAATCCACCCATCTGACACCACTTGGAGTTAAACATTGCCCACTCTAGGCTGTTTGCGCCCCGACTGGCCCTGGTACAGGGGCCTCGCGGTGCCGGATAGGCGGCGGTCCCGTGGAGGATAGGCTTAGGCCAGAAGGCGGCCGGAGGAGGCGCGTCCTCCCCACCCACTCCCGCCTGCCCCGCGGCGCCCCTTAGCCCCCCAGCCCTGGCCGGGAGCGACAGCAGAGCCCCCAACCCCATCTGAACCCCCGAACCCAGCAGCGCACCGACTGCGGCGGGGCAGGAAGAGCAGCTTGATGAGCGGGTGGGTGTAGAGCCAAAGCCCGGGGCGGGCGAGGCTCAGGACCCGCACCCGGTGTTCTAGGATGTGCAGCTCCATCCCGACCCGCGCGGAGCCGACCCCGCCGCCAAACAGACCAAGGCCGCGCGGGAGGCAGGACGGCGGGGTGGTACGGAGGCTTAAAGGAGCAGCTGCGTGGACGCGTCCGTGCCGCCTGCTAAGCCGCTGACCCTTCCAGCCCCGCCTCGCCATGCCTCGTCCCGCCCCGTCCCGCTCCCCGACGGCCACGCCCTGCTGGCCGCGCTGCCTATCCGGGGTGGCCACGCCTCCCCCGGGCAGCAGGACCTCACCTCACTCCTTCAGGACCTCGGCTGGCTCCGCCCCTTTGGCAGTAACTCTTGGATCGCTGGCTGACCCCACCCCCGCCGCGTCCTCCACGCCCCGCCCTTGCCGCGCCCCCCCCTCGGGCTCCGCCCTTTCGCAGGACTGTAGCAGTGCTGGGGGTCGGAAGCGTCTGGGACGAATAAGATCGCCTCTGCCCTTTGGGCGCCTACGTGGGTCTTATGATTGAGGTCACTGACGCTCGGAAGGCCTGCGAGGCGAACCGGGGCTCGGAGCTGGAACCAGAGCGCTGTCCCCGACCACCTGGGGCATGGAGGGGTAATGGTCCAATGTGCAGCCCTGGCGACCCTGTGATTGGCTTCCTCCAAAAACTGTCGGGGCGCTTTTCTCCCTCCTTCCTCTCACCGGTTGGCAGGGGGCAGGGCCGCTAGAACTGGCTGGCGTGGGGCTGACAAAAGTCCTCATCCCCCAGCAAGGGCTGCCTAGGGTAAGTATTGATGCATACATACCCCTCCCCGCTGGGTGAACCCAGGAATGGGCTGACAAGAGGAAGCCTGGGTCGGCCTGGGTGGTTCCCACACCTGTTCCTCTCACCTAACTTTCAGAGTAAAGGCTCCCCACCAGGGTCACATAGAAAGGGAGAGCCCCAGCCACCTCTGTCTAACATGCCATGAGGTAGGGGGCTGAAGGTGGCCCAGATCTGAGGCTTGAAATCAGGCAAGACTAACCAAGCCCAGAAGTGCTTGGTCCAGGAATATCCAGGGCTCAGACTTCAGGGATCAGGCCCAAGAGGGCAAGCCCGTGTGCCGAAGCTCACTGCGTACTGTATTTCAGGCCTCCTAAAGCCTGCAGCCAATAGCAGAACTCAGCTGGCGTGAGCACATCCAAACTTGCTTCACGCCCAAGGAGGCCCCCAGTGATGGCAGCCACCAAAGACCTGAGGCTTGTGAGGGCAAACCTGGGTTCATTTCAAGTTGAAGACTGGGTTCTGCTCCAGCCTCTTCAGGTCTAAGAAGACCCCAAGGTTGAACAGCCATCAGCCTGCCTTCACTGGCCTGTGGCAAGGCCAACCATGCTGCGGACCGGGTCTGGCCTGAGTGTCCTCAGGCTGCAGATCTCAGCGGTTTTGAGAATCAGTCCTAAAGAGACTTGGAACCAAGTAAGGGAAAGTGTGCTGCAGCACGCCTCCTGTTTTTTCTGGAGCCTCTCTGTGGGCAGACAGACGCAAGCTAAGCCCTGAACTCTCCACTCACTGGTTCCTGTGGACACTGCAGCACCACATCCTGGCTGGCCCCTGGAGGGCTGGGGGAGGGGTGTTGCTCAAAGGCTGGGAAGCCACCCTTCTCATTCATGCAGGTGCAGACTGGGTGGAAAACCACAGGGGTGAGGGGTGGGAGGCAGATAGGTTTGTGCGACCGCTGGCCTCCCTGGGCCTCAGTACCCCTGGCTGCACAAGGACAAGACGTTCTGGGTTCCAGGCCCTACTATGCCTGCAAGCTCCCAGGGAGGCTCTCCCGCCCCCTCCTCCCACAGCCAGGCCCAGCCTGGTGACTGCCAGGAACAGCCGCTATTGTTTGACTGGAAAAGCTGCTTCCTCAGCAGGAGGGGGGGCCTCTCCCAGGGACACCCTGTCCTTGCCCTCACTAGGCTGTGACTGCTGCGCCTGCCTGGGCGCTCAATGGCAGAGTCAGCTCACCCTGGGACCCAGGTCAGGAAAGACAGCTGAGGAGCCCTGGGTGCAAATCTGGCTCCATTTCTTCTGCAGGGGATGGTTCCTTTCCCACTGAGAACCTCCCCTTCATCATCTGTAAAATGGGGATAATAACAGGCTGGGATAGAGAATAAAGGCTGGGCTGAGGAGTAGCTGATCAGGCACAATCAGGTGACACAACCAGCCTGGCTCGTGGCACGTGTTCTGTCAATAGGGAAAAAAAAAAAACCAAACCCACTGCCGTCGAATCGATTGACTCACAGCAACCCTACATGACAGAGTAGAACTGCCCCACAGGGTTTCCAAGGAGCGGCTGGTAGGTTCGAACTGCCAGCCTTTCAGTTAGTAGCCGTAGCTGTTAACCACTGTGCCATCAGGACTCCAGTCAATAGGAGGTAGCACTTTATCAAGGAGGCCGACTTCTCCCCTCATCCCTCTACCTCCGACGGAGGCCTGGGCTGAGCACAAGAGCATTCATGGACCCCTACCCCTGGCACCAACACCTGACCCAAAGTGAGCACTCAGAACCTCACTGGGGCCTGACGTGGCATCCAGGCCAGGTCTTGGAGGAGGAAGACCCTGAAGCCACCTCCTTAAGGTAATGGGTAGGGACCAAGGCCTGGAGAGCAGGCCCTGCTCTGCCCCAGCCCTGGGATCCTACCCTGGTGCCTCTCATCAATGGAAGATGGTAGACATGGGGCTGAGAGGATGGGGTGGGAGACTGAGGGCCAGGAACAGGGGTGGCTCTGGACTTTGCATCCCCTTTGGCAAATATGCTCAGAGAGGCTCTGGTGCTGGGCTAGGCCAGGCATACCAAGGCCCAGGATCGGGGGCTCTGTAGGGCATGAAGAAGAATGCTGGGCCCCAAGGGTGGCACCCCCTTCTGGTCTCTAGTTGAACACCAGCTCTCTACACAAATCTGTTTATTTCTGTACAAAACCATGTTCCTATTTTACACAAAGAACACCCCACCCTCTCCTCACACCAGCGTCCCAGCCCTGGGGAGCATCTCTCCAGAAGGAGCAGGACAAATGAGGACCCACCTACTTGGCCCTTACTTCTGCCTGCCCTAGCTGGGCTGGCCTGAGCTCCACTCTGGAGAAAATAAATAAAGAGCCTCCGGCAGAGTCTGTGATGAACCAGTCAGACCCCATGGTGGCCCAGCAGCCCGGCAGTCAGGCCCTCAGAGGATGGGCAGGCCCTGGAGTGTCAGTCTGTGAACCGTGTACATATGTGGAGACCCCGCCCCAGAGGTCTGAGCCCAGGGTTACAAGTAGGTGTCCTCGCTCTCCTGGGATGTCAGACTGTCCTGGGAGCAGTGGTGGGCTGAGTTCTGGGGGACCGGGTCCTTCAGGGCCATGTCCTGTGAGGGGCATGCATCTCCCGCAGCAGCTGCAACCTCGGCTTGGCCTATGGCTGGGGGCTGGTCCAGCTGCCCACTTGCCTTCACCCGCTTCCGCTGCTCCTTCTGCTCCTTCTGGACCTGCTTGGGCAGCTTGGGCTTGGCTCTGGAATCAGGGACAGGGGCGTCTAGGGGCAGGCGAATGGACGGTGAAGGTTGCAGGGCCAGCCGGAGGCCTGGCTCTGCCTCCAGGATGGCCTTGGCACCATGCAGCCGGGGTGAGGAACAGCATTGCAGCTCGCCCCGAGTCTCCTGCCAGCGCCGCAATTGGATGAGGTGCTCACGCTCAATTTGGCGCTCTGTCACAGGCAACTCCACCACCTGTGGGGCAACAAGGGACAGGTGGGCATGAGAAGAAGGACCTCCCCTCTGCCTCCCAGTCTGGGCCCCTGCCCTCCATCAGCATCCCTCAGCCCTAGTCACTAAAGGCTAACCCCAGAAAGGATGGGGGTCTGGTCCCTGCAGTTGCCACAGTCCCAGAGCTGCATGCCAGGGGAGGCCACTGCTTCAGAGGAGAGAGCTGTACAGAATCCCTGATTCTACTTGCTGAACTACAGGGCAGAAGGGGAAGGGCTTGGACAGGGCAAAACCTGTTTTCTGCCCACATGATCCCATCACTGCTGCCTAAGCTCAGATTCTGCTCTCCCGCCTTCTGGCTAGGGGCTTTTGGGGAGTGGCTTTGTGACTGACTCAGTGACTTCCACTTCCTCATGTGGAAGATGGGGATAATGCCACAGCCCTCAGCAGCTGTTCTGAGAAGCAGGTACAAAAATGTGCTATTGCTCTTCTGCTTCTGCCCCACAAAGTGGTGTCAGCCCTGCCCCTGGCCTGGCCCTTGCATCAACACAGAGAAGCTGGCTACAGCTGTTACCTCATTACAGCCCCTGAGAGACAAAAGATCACAAAGAAAAAATAAACCCGATGCCGTGAATGTGGTGCCAGGGAGGAAGAAGGGGCGTTAGGGATCACAGTTTCCTCTTCTTCATTCCCATCATTCAGAAAACCGAGACAACCACTCACTTAGTGGGGAGGGCCCTGCAAGCCTGTGCCCCACTCTCCTTGTTCAGACAGGAGGATGTGGTCCATCCACATCATCCTGGGGCTGCTGCGTACAAGGCCTGGCACAGGTGACCCGCCCTCCAGGGCAGAGGGTTACCAGTCCTCCCCAAGAGGGCCTCCTCCCTCTCCTGGTGGGTGACGAGGGGAAGGGGTGGGTCGCACCTCCTGGACCAGGAAAGCCTCCTGCATGATCTTGGGGCTGAGGCTCCGCAGCCGCTCGATGGTCTCGTACTGGCCCTGGCAGGCTTTAAGCTTCTCGGGAGAGCCAAGCGCATGCTTCAGCAGCACCAGCCCCACTCGGAAGATGATCTTGACACCTGCAAGGATGAATGCAAAGGGGCCTTTAGAGGGTTTCTCTGGAAATACAGCCTCCCTGTGGGTGCTCCCCCAGACTAGCCCAGTACCTTCACAAAAGAACATGTCCCAGACGCGCAGCACAGAGCTCCAGGGCAGGGTGCGGGCAAAGACACACATGAACCACTCTGTCATGTACAGCAGTGGGTCAATCTTCTGCCGGCTGAGGTGCTTGTGGGCCACGGGTGACACTTTCTGCAGCAGTGAGAAGAGGATCTCCCCATCCAGCTGGATGGCCTCCTGGGGGACATAGAGGGCATGACCACCAGAGAGAGACCACCCCTGGATGGCCTCCAGGGGGCACAGAGGCCATGACCTGCACAGAGGGACCACCTCAAGCTCCCACACCAAGCAGGCACGCATCGCTCCTCAGGACTTTGCTGACTGCCTGCAGGGTGCCTGTCCTCTGCTGGATGCTGGGGATACCATGACAAAAGAGCAAAGCAGACACACTGGTCCCCCGTGTGGAGGTTACAGTGAAATAGGAAAGACAGACATAAGTCATATGAGCAAAGAGACTTGTTGGGGTGGGAGGATGGGGCTAAGTGTCCTAAACACGGCAGGAACAGGAACACCGGGCAAGCATGTGCTGGAGGGACCCCCTCTTGCCAGTGGTCAAGGACATCTCCCTGAGGGCTGAAAACTGAGGGGAAGGTGGGGTTGTCAGGGTAAGAAGGTAGAGGAGGGGGAAGAAGAGGTTCCAGGCAGAGGAAAGAGCCTATGCCAAGGCCTTGAGGCAGGAAGGAACTTTGTGCACTGGAGGAACTGCGATCCTGCCCCTGTGGCCAGGAGCTGGAGGCACAGATGGAGGACAGTGTGGAACTGGTGATGCTGGAGCCAGGGGGACCTGAGCCTAGAAGACCTTGGGACTTTAGCGTGGAAGCCACAGAAGGCTAGGGCAGGAATGGCCGTGGAGGGGAGGGCTTGGAGAGGCTCCAGAGGGCGTCCAGCCTTGTGCAGGTCCTGAGCCAAGCAGCACTCACTAGTTTCTCACTATAGTATCCAGGCAGGTACTTCTCACAGATCTGCACGAGGCACCAGAAGGCTTGCTGTGGGTGAGAGAGGCACGTGAGGCCTTGCTGCTGGTCATTCCCTGCCCGCTCACCCCCACACCCACCAAGGGGCCTAGTGATACCTCAGCAGGCATGTGCATGAGCAGAACGGCGGCAATGGGCGCTTGGGCCTGGCAGTAGCCCTCCTCAGGCCGATACAGCGTGTAGGCCTTCAGCACCCGGAATAGGTCCTGCTGGCTGTGCAGAGAACGAGTGGAGTAGGGATGACAAGTGTGACTTTTCTACTCACTGCCCTTGCCTGTGCCCCATTGGACCAGGCTTGTCTCGGCATGTGTACTTCCCTCGAGAAGGGAGGTGACCTGCTCGTGGTCACCAAGGGGTCAGTCTCTCACTGTAGCACACTCTCACATGACCAGAGGAGGCAGACAGGGTCCCCATTTGACAGTGAGGATAGAGGCTCAAAGAGAAAGCTGGGGGCCGGGCCAGGGCAGGCTGCTGGATACAAGGCAAGGGCGTGCTGGGGGCTGACTCTCACATGGTAGGTGTGGCCCCTCAGCCAGGCATGGCCCTGCCAGCTTTGGGCCGGCTTTGTCCCGGTTGTCCATCTTGGTCTCCTTACCCTCCACATCTCTCTCCTCCTGCATACCATCTGACTCTCCACCCACTCAACCCTAACCCTCTTTCTCTCCCACCCAAACCTGTTGCCAGAAGAAGGCCAGGCTGGGCAAGCTCAAGCACTCTGGGGAGTAAATGATACAAGTTGCCCTGGAGGCAGAAGGAGACATTAAGAGGACTCATTAGACACAAACCATACAAGGGAAACGCTAAATAGTGGAGATTTGGGCACCCACATTCTAGGCCCCTGAGACACCCCAAATTCATTTTGCTTCCTCTGCCCCCTAAGGGACAGGGCTTGGAGCCACCTCCCAGTTCACAAGGCCCAGCCTGCTCACCCATGGCCCCCCCGGGACACAAACATCTCGTGGAAAGGAAACTGCCGGTGCAGGTCACGCTCAATCACGTCCAGCCACTTGGGGTCCCCAGGGGACATGTCCAGCTCCTGGAAGCAAGTGCAAGGTCACACATTAGGGGCTGGGAAGGGCTAGGGGCCACTTCTGGCAGGATGAGGCTATCCTAGGTTATCAGAGAAGCCACTACCCAGGGCAATGCCCATCCAATCCCAGCACGGAACCCTGCCTTCTTCAGGACAGGTAAGGAAGCCTGGGTGGGGCAAAGGGGCAAGGGAGGAAGGGCCCTGGAAACCCAGGAGTGATCCTAACTCCAGGAAGACCCATGAGGACAACAGTGTCCATCACATCTATGGCTGGAAGTAACCTAAATAAAGGCACTTCATTCAGGACTCAGTTAAATACATACATCGCATCCTTAAGATGGAAGGCTACTCCTCAAAGCAACAGCTACCACCTATTACCATACCTGTGGACCTCACTGAGTCCTCGCCTCAACCCCAAAAAACAGGTCCTATCATTATAGCCTTTTCATAGACAAGGAAACTGAGGCTCAAAGAAAATCACTTGCCCAAGGTCCCATGGCTAGAAAAATGGTGGAGCTGGGACTGGAAGCCAGGTCTAACCCTACAGCATCCATCCTGATTCCTGTTACCCGCCTCCTTGTGCAGGTGGTGAGAGCAGTGCTGGGGAGCTCCAGTCACCTATTCAGGAAGGGTGTGTGTGTGTGTGTGTGTGTCTGTATTCTCCACAAAGTACCGTCTGGAAGGACATTAACCTCAGATCCATCTATAAGTGCTAGGGTTTCAAGAAAGTTTTACTCTTTTCTTTGAACTTCCATGAACATTTTAGCATGAGTATCATTTACAAAACAATAACACTATTACAAAAAGAAAATCATCTCATTTGAAATGTTCTTGATTTGCATGTTGGTTACATGGCTATGTATTATGTCTAAACACACTTAAGATCTGTGTATTTCACTCTATAAATTTATACTTCAATTAGAAAGAAAGAAAGAGGGAGGAAGGGAGGAAGAGACAGAGGGAGTGAGAGGTAGAGAAAAGGAAAGGAAAATCTGGAGCAGGGAAGCAGATTAGCACAAGCTGACTGCAGGGCTAGGGCAGCATCAGGGAAGGCTGCTTCCAGGAGAAAGGCCAGGTACTCAGCAAACACACTAAGCGGGAGCAGACCCAGCCCTGGCCCTGACCAGGGGTGACTTCAGACAAGTCCCTTTCCCTCTTGTGCCCCCTAAGTAGAGGTGTCCAAGCATTAAACTAAAGAAACTAGGCTTGCCAGGTACTTAACTAGACAGAGTATTGCAGGAAAAAGCTGATGGCGTGTTCAAGGATGAAAGGCGCAGGGAGGGGCTGGGGAGCCCCCAGAGGGCCCTTGAGCAGGCACACAGCAGAGGAGGCTGGGTGTGCAACCTCTAGAGCCCCATACACCTTCATGATATGGGCCTGTGGGTGTCCTGTTTACCCCCAAATCTGGCCTAGGGCTAGGTACTGTCTAAGCACAATGCAGGTTTGCTCTTGTCAGAAAGGGCAGGAGAGTACCACACATTCTCCTGGTGGTTTCCATGAGCTGAGGAGCTGAGAAGGTGCTAGACCACCCATGGATTAGTGAGAAAGAAAAACGGGTAGCTGAAAGGCCTGTGGGGTGGGGGGAAAGGGCGCTGGGAATCAAAGGCAGGTGGGGACTGCTGGTAGATGACCCAGTCACCTGTCTGGACCTGTAGCCTCAGTGAGAGGCTAAGAGGCATTGGCACCATCATAAAGTGAGGCCACAGAAGAAAATTAGGTAAGAAAAGGACGGGGAAGGTCCTGCCCTGCCCAAGCAAGGAGAAAGAAAGAGCAAATATAGGCAAAGATGGAGCCACCAGGCTCTGCAGAACCTGCCTGACTCCTGAGGCTGGGGTCAGCTGCCTGGGTCTGCAGTGGTGAATGCAGAGCCTGAGGGCGGCAGCACGGGAACAGGTACATGCTACCACCATCAGCCCTCTGGTCTCACACACCCAAGGCAGCCAGAAGGAGTTTCTCATCCCTGCCTCGCCCTCCTGCCACCACCTCAGGGCCAAGTGCTACTGGCCAACAGCTCTTGCCAGCTCTGTCACCGACAAAGTCCTTCTAGGTTTGTTCCCAAACTACTGTCCTGGTCCCCTGGCCTGCTGCAGGGACCCACCACTGAGTTTTCGTGCATATAGTACTTCCCATCTAGAAGGCCTTTCTCAGCAAATCTACTTACTCACCCATCAACGTTCAAGACTCCACGACAGTGGCCAATTCCTCTTCGTATGCACCACTCCACACACATGCAACACACACAACTCTGCACTCTGAGCATGCTGATGTTTGCTAAACTGGGGAACCCAGGAAGCTAGCTGTCCTGCCCAGTTCTAGACTCTCATGCCTGTGCTCTGGCGGCCTGAGGGAGGGAAACAGGGCCTGGGGTCCCAGGCATCACTGACATCAGCCCAGATGGAGTAAGCTATGACCCCTGAAACTTTCCCTCCACCAAGAATGCAGCCCCTTGAAATGGGGGGTGGGGGTAGCCACTAGAAAGAAGATTCTGGAGTTGAGAGGCTGCTCAAGTGAAGCCTGGCATTGGTGCTCTGAGAGACAGTCCAGTAACTCTGATTCAGAACTGCCCCAGGCAGTCATTCCACCAGCCTTCCTGCCCCCCTAGGGTCAAATGCCGCCAGCAAGCAGCTCTTGCCCTCTCCAGGTCAACAGCAGAAACTCTAGGCCACCCTGCCCTCCCATCTCAGCAAACGGGTTTGGCAGGACAGGAGTGTTCACTGAAGCATGAAGTATATCAACAAATAGCTGGTAGCTGGCAGCTCTGTCACACTGTCTGCCCATTGCCAGTCCCAAGGACCTGGGAGAAACCCTGACCACTCTAGCTGGTAAGCCTGGGCAACCCCAAAGAAGCCAATTGCATCCCATAGTTCCCTAGGGGAGCAGGCTGCAAGAGCTGCCCAGACCAAGTAGGTACCAAGAGGCCCAGTGAATGCAGAATGTTTTACCCTGGACACTCATGGGGCAGGGGGCAACAGAGGGAGTTGGAGGATGTCTTAGTTACCTAGTACTGCTATAATGGAAATACCACAAATGGATGGCTTTAACAAAGAGAAATTTATTCTCTCACAGTTTGGAAGGCTAGAAGTCTAAATTCAGGTTGCCAGCTCTAGAGGAAGCTTTTCTCTCTCTGTCGGCTCTGGGGGAAGGTCCTTGTCATCTATCTTCCCCTGGTCTAGGATCTTCTCAGCTCAGGGACCCTGGGTCCAAAGGACATGCTCCACTCCTGGCTCTTCTTTCTTGGTGGTAGGTGGTCCCTCTCCTCTCCATTCGCTTATCTACTTTATATCTCAAAAGAGACCGGCTCAGGACACAACCTAATCCTGTAGATTGTGTCCTGCCTCATTAATGCAACTGCCTCTAATCCTGCCTCATTAACATCATAGAGGTTAGAATTCACAACACATAGGAAATTATATCAGATCACAAAATGGAAAACAACCACACAATACTAGGAATCATGGCCTAGCCAAGTTGACACACATTTTTGGGGGACACAACTCAATCCATAACAGAGGAAATGGCTGCAGAGGGCACCCTTGCTGACCACTGACCTCTGAGGATACTGGTTTGGCTCTGCCACCCCCAGGGCTGAAGATCCCACAAGCAACACAGGTGAACCAGTCATAAAGTAGTCCTGTCTGGGCAGGCTTGGGCAAAGCAGGAGAAAGATTAGAAGATGGGAGGATAGGAAGTGTCGAGGGTCCTGTGGTCCTGCTGGGCACGCCCCTAAAAGTCCAGAGCTCAGGACTTGAGGCAGTCAGGGAAGTGGTCTGAGTGTCCCTCCTGATGACCAGGAGCTGGGAGGTGGCCCACTGAGCCCAAGAGAGCTGACCTGAGTGGCTATCAGGAGAAAGAGGTGGAATGGAGGGCAGTAAATCTGTCTACCCATAAGGCCTGTTTAGGGCTGCAGCTGAGATGAGTAAAGTGTCCAGCAGTCACAGGGGAAACGGACTGGACCAGTCTACTTCTTGGTGCATGGGTAGTTTGGGCACTTGCCTGGTGGTCCCATCAGTTGCTCATACTGCTGAGGTCCAGGTAAGCACATCCAGGACTGTCATGGGGGAGGGAGAAGGAAGGGAAACTCACATCAAACTTTCCAGGGTTTTGCTGGAGCTTCACCTTGCCTCCTGATAGGTATTGCCAAGCACGGCCTCGCAGAGAAGGTGGGATGCCCTTCTGGCACCGCAGACGGATCTGAAAGTCAAAAGGAGGGCTGTGTCCATGCACCCACCCACCCAGGCAGCTCCCCAAGAGGCTGCATGCCAGCCCACCCCCAGTCACTGCATGGTGGGCCTTCGGTGAGCACATTAGCAAGAGCAGAAAGGTGGACAACAGAAAACTTTCCTACTGCTGCTATAATACAGATCTTATAAGGTGGAGGGAGGTGCAGGTGTGTGTCTGCAGGTAGATATGCCATCTCCAGGTGATGGTGGAGTTCCCTTAGCCCCACATTCCCTTGTCCAGTGACAACACAAGCATTTCTGAGGTCTACCAGGAATTCTGAACCCTCCATAACCATTTTTCCCCAATGGCTGTGATCTTTCAGAAGTAGATCACTAGGCCTTTCTTCTGAGGCACCTCTGGGTAGATTCCAACTGTGAACCTTTTGGTCGGTAGCCAGGCGCTTAACAGTTTGCACCACCCAGGGACTCTCCCATTTTTTTAATCAAACTGGAATGATACAAGTTGGATGTGCCCCATGGGATACCACCAGGGAAAGATCAGCAGAGCTGCAGTCTCTGGGAAGGTAGCTCACAGCTGACCAGGAATATAATCCTAGGCAGAGGTATGGCTTGGCCAGGTTTGGGGGCTGTGTTTAGACAGCCAGCCTAGAGAGAAGAAATCTCAGGAGAACTCAGAAGGAAAGATGGAGAGCTGATTAGAAAGGCTGCCTCTGCACTGTTCACAATAGCAAAAAGATGGAAACAACTTAGGTGCCCATCAACAGATGAATGAATAAACACGTTATGGTATATTCACACAATGGAATACTACACCAACAATAAAGAACAACGATGAATCCATGACACATCTCATAACATGGATGAATTTGGAAGGCATTATGCTAAGTGAAATTAATCAGCCTCAAAAGGATAAATATTGTATGAGACCACTATCAGAAAGGCTGCCTCTTTGTTTTGACCGAGAATCATCTCCTCCCCTCCTTGACCATCAGCCTGGGGCAGAGGCAGCAGCCTGGATGGTGTCCTGATCCAAATGACACCAGTCTTCCCTATCACTCACAGACTGGAAGGGGTGAGGGATAAGTGTATGGGGTAGCTCGTGACCCAGAGCTACTGCTCAATTCATGCTAGTTGTTCTTACAGAAGGAGCCCTGGTGGTGCAGTGTTTAAAGCACTCATCTGCTCACTGAAACATCAGCAGTTCAAACTCACCAGCTGCTCCTCAGGAGAAAGATGTGGCAGTCTGCTTCCATAAAGATTACAGACTTGGAAACCCTATAGGGCAGTTCCACTCTGTCCTATAGGGTTGCTACAAGTCAGAATCGACTTGATGGCAACGGTTTTGGTTCTTACAGAAAAAGGCGGCCACTGCCAAAACCCAGTATGAAAAAACTATCATGCCTCTTACAAATGGGAAAACTGAGGCATAGAGTGGAAAAGGATTTAGGTGGCACAGTCAGACACCACCACCTCTTATCTGCAGCCCTCAGGCTGGTGGGATCCAGCTCTATGTACTTTCCACTTGACTGACCTCTTGGAGCTGAACAGGGAAGGCACGCTGGGCTCCTCCTGGGCTTGGGGCCAGAATAAGCCTCTGAAGGCAGCTTCCCTGACTGTCCTCTCAAGGTCAAGGGTCAAGGAGGATGACGGCAAGAGCAGGGGTGCCACTCCTATGGAATGTGGTGAAGGGGTTCCAGAGGAATTGGCTATTGATACCCTCTACATGAAGCAGCCTGGCCTGGGATGAAGGGAGATGGGGAACACAAGGTAGTGGGAAGAGCACATGGCTATGGGTTTGAATCCAGTTTTACCATACAACAGCTCTGTTGACCTTGAGCCAATCACTTCTTATGAACTGTAAGACTGGAATGACAATACCTACTCTGCATAGTTGTTGAGAGGATTCTGTCAGAAGGGGAAAAGTGTGCCTAGCTTGGACCTGACACACTGTATGTGCTTAATAAATGATGGCTTCATCTCCACCCTCCACCCTGGAACCTTGGCTGACACAGAAGCCCCAGGGCTTCAGGCGCATATCTAACTTTCCTTCACCCCCTCAAACAGTCAAGTGTAGGGAGAACAGAAGCCCCAGCTTTACTGATGACCAGTGCAAGCAGGAGAAAACTTTCCAAGTGTCAGAGATAGTCAAGAACCAGGAAAGAGACAGGCAGCCAGGCCGAGGGCAGTAGGGGAAGAGCAGCTGTGGTGGTCACAGGAGGCAAGCTGGAGCTTCTGGGACTGCCTGCAAAGGCAGGAGAGGAAGGTAACTGCCCCAGACCCTGAGAACAGTTTCCTGCTGCTGTGGAACAAGGGTCTCTCCTTAAGGAAGCCACTTTGTCTGGGCAGGCTTTGGCAAATGGATGACCCACAGCCACAAGCCTTCAGGCTGCCCCCAGGGCCAGGAGGGTTCCCTGAGAGGCCTTGCCCTTACCACATGGGCATCCAGGGCTCAGGGAGAGCCAGGAGTAAGGACAGCCTTTGCCTCTGTGACCTCAGTATCCTCCTCAGCACAGTGGTGCAGGAGATGGTAATCTCTACCCTGCCTGCCTTAGGAAGGGAGCTATGGTGGACATCAGTAAAGATAAAGCGTGAGAAAGTGCTCCAGTAAGCAGAAAGCTAAGGGATTACATTCTCTGAGGCTATACCTCAGGAAAGAAGGTCTCTGATGACAGCTGAGTGAGGCCACATTCTTGCCTGCTGAATTTGGGAGGGCAGGGTCACAGCTTGAACAGACTCCAGGGCAGAGCCCCATAGGGGAAGACAGCATTTCAGTCACAGCCTGCCTCCCTGCTGCTGTGTTGTGACCTTGACACAGCTGGGGTTGAGAAGGGCACCCTCTAGCAGAGCCTGGCCCTTCTCCTGGGGCCTCAGGATGAGTCCAGGAGAAGAGCTAGGTCTGGGGCCACTTCCTGAGACAGGTATTGCCCTTCCTGTGCCATGACCTTCCTGAACAAACAAAAGGAGAGCCCAAGATGATTTAGAAAATAATACTGGAATCATTTATTCCCTGTCCTTGAGCACAGAGAATGTGACCCAGCTGGAGCTGGGCTCACAAGAACTCACAAGGACACATCAACTGGGCCCTGAGGTATAAAGACAATAGCTAAGATAATCTTGGAAAATATCTTTTAGGGAAATTTTCACATACAGCTGATCAAACAGAACACAAAAGACTTTCCACTCTTTCTTCTTCTATCAGCATTTAGTGAATAGAAATTTGTTGGCCCAGTGAAGACCCTCCTGACTCTCGTTACTGAAACTTGTACCGATGATTGTTAAGAAAGACAATCCGAAAAGGCTAAACTTTCAATGGTTTTGCCCATTTGTAATGTTAATATATATTGATGGCTCTGTAACTGGTCTTTGGACTCTGGCAGACATGGCTGTGGCAGCATGCTTGTCCATTTTCCCACTTTTGTCTGTTCTGTGGTATTTCCTTGGACTCGGGCAGACGTGGCTCTGGCAGCATGGCTGTCCGTTTCCCACTTTTGCCTTTTTGCATATATGCTGAATAAAACTTTCTTTTTGCTTTTTTTTTTTAGAGAAAAAAGGAGAGCCCAAGCCTCCATGGCCAGGCAGGAAGAGCTTCCAGGGTAGGGCTAGTGCAGCCATAGCTGAGGCGGCAGTGGTGGCACCGTGTAGCAGTCCCCTTCCCAAGTGGTGCTAGCAGGGGGCCTCTGGATGGGGTGGGGAGAAGCACTCCTGTGGTAGCTTCTGCTGGGCAGGGGCAGCCCTCAGGCTCTAATCACAGTGCCAGGGAAGCAAAGGGGAAGAGGAAGTGCTGCTGGCTGCTCTTCAGAGAGGAGCTCCCCAAGGCTCTCCTCTGGAATCCATTTGCAAGGGAGGCTGGGGCATGGCCAGAGCCACAGTCCCTGCCAGCCACAAGTCACCACAACAGATAGCTGGAGAGCTAGCTGAAGCTAGACAAGAGCCTGAGGGGTGAGGTGAGAGGAAAACAGACCCCAGAGTTAGGCAGGAAGCAGTTAAGGAAGGCTCAGAGGAAAATGAGAAAGATTTTCTAGTAAGTAAAGAAGAAAAATGAATGCCCCAAAGTCCACACAGAACAGCAAGAAAGACCTGGGTGGGCCTTTCCTCCCACAGGCACAGGGCTTTACAGTCTCTAAGGCACATTAGTCACCACTTCATGGAAGCCAGGCAACAAGACTATCGCTCCCACTTGACAAGGGAAACAGAGGCTGAGAGCATGAAGTGACTTGCCCCAAGTTACACAGCTAGCCATGAGCAAGAAGAGAGGAAGGGAGTGGAGCTACGCCCAACCCACACCTGGCCTGTGGTCTGCACTTTCTGCCATGTCTTGTAGCCAGCTGCACCAGCCTGGACCAGACCAGTGTGTCAGCTAATGACTGTGGGAAACTGTGCTGAGAGACCTCAGCTGTGAGGCTCTGGACAGGCGTCCTCAGGCTAGCTGAAGACCCTCTGGTCCAAGGAGCAGAAGCTGCAGAGGGTGGCCAACGGCATCACTACAGACAGGAGTGGTGGGCAAGGATGCTCCTATGGGGGAAAGAGCTAGTACCTAAAGATAGCCTGACTTGAAAAAGACCACAGAGTGTTTTCATTTTTATAAGATAGTTTTTTAAATGTGAGGCTACTTTTCTTTTCTTGTTGCTTGGGCCAGGAGGCAAGAGAGAAGTCAGCAAATTAAGGCACCTTATTTCAGTGGTTAAGAGTGCCGGCTCTGAGATCTCAGTTCTGCAGGCCATTTAACCTAGGCCTCATCTGTAAAGAGGAGCTACTACTACCACCAACCCCAAAAGTGTATTGTAAGGACTGTCCAAGCCAAGTTCCTGACCCACTGCAAATGTTCAACACACATCAGCTATTACTAGTCTTACAAAGTTCTTCCTAACAGGTGGTAAGCAAACTTAAGGACTTCTCCCAGGATGGCTGAAGAAAAGCTATAAGAGGTTTAGGCTAAAAGTGGCTTTGAAATTTGACTCCAGGACAAAGTTCTGTGTTCCTCTGAAGTCATCTGCCAGGGCCTGAGTGAAGGCTGGCCCTGCCCAGCTTCTGTTTCCCATTTCAGGGATGACAGACGGGGTGACACCTAAAGCAGTCTGACTGTTGGCGAAGCCCCTGCTCCCCAAAGCTGATGAGGTTCCTCCATTTTCCTCCACCTCCCCAGGCTGCCAACTCCTAGCTCAAGGCCCAGGAACCCTCACCTTTTTGTGCTTCTTGGCCATCCATTTGTCCCAGTTGTTGAGCATATCCAGCCACTTGGATTCCCTCTGCCTCAGCACCTCCAGGGAGACTTCCTCCAGCCTGTGGAGCAGAGGGCAGGGCACGTCAAAGGTGCCAAGAGAAATAAAGGCCCTGGTTTAAGCCCCAGCCACCAGCCTGGTTGGGCTGCCATTTCTTTCCCTGTTCCCCCACCCATGCTATTCCCTTGGTAGCTGCTAACTCATCAAGTCCCTAAAGCTGATGACAGAGAGAACTCTGCCCCTGCCAGGAAAGTGTAAGCCAGAAAGGCACCAGGTTCAAGTACCCATTCCCCTAAAGTGCCAAGGGGCCAGAGGTCACCATGCCTCTCTAGAGGCAGAGGCCTGAGTGTCTTCTGTACACATCAGTCCTGCGTCTGACTTGGTAAATAAGCCTCTTCATAGGGCCTGTGTGCAAGGTGCAGGATTGGACACAAAAACTAGTCAAGCAAGTATAGAAATAACATGCTCACCTCTTCACCCAGCAAAACTAGTTATTCATTGTTTCCCCAACTATGCCCCAGCCCTTTCCCACCTTTTAACCTTTACTCATGCCAGTTCCTTTGCTGGAATGTTTTTCAAGTTGTCTCTACCTATCAAAATCCTACACACATTTCAAAGCCCTGTCAAATACCACCTCTTCTATTTGTTCAACATCTATTTACTGAGCAGTTATTAGGTGCCAAGCATTGTTCTAGGCCTAGGGTCCTGGGAAGGCTGTGGGGAAGCCCTCCTGTGACAAAAACAAAGTCCCTGCCCTCATGGAGTTGTCATTCTAGTGGGCACTGAAAGTGGGCAAAATACCTCAGCATCAAGACCCACCCCAGGCAGGCAGACCAGACCAACTCAAGCTAAGGCACCAACTCAGGCTAAGGCAGGCTAGGGTGGGAATCCCTGGCTTAGCCAGATGGTGTGTCCAGTGCATGGGCTTCTTCCAAGGAGTGAGCTTCTGGGTATTTATGAGTTTACATACCTCTGAGAGGCAAAGAGGAGGAGACTAGCATTTGTAGGCTGGGCACTCTACATATGCTTTCTTACTTAATGTACAGAGTAATGCTGGTTAAAAAAAAAGGTATTTGTGTATCTCTCCCTACACACACAAATATACATACACACTCACTCTACTCTTAAAATCATTTTAAAGTAGTAGATTATGGATCTTTTTAATTTCACCAGACACGGTGGGGGTGGGTTGGGCCCAGTCCTTAATTCTCTCTCTGCCGGAAGGAAATGCACTACTGTGACTTACTGTTTGGAGGAGCAGAGGGAGGGGCCCTGGCAGAGCTGGGGCCTCAGAGACACAAAAGGCAGGGCAGGTCCTTTTCCTTCAGTGGTCTTTATCTGGGAGGCAGCACAGGCCCGACAGCAGCCTTGGAGCTAAACAACTGAGGGTCTACAGCCCAGGGCAAACTAGCCCCCCTCTACACACTGACACAAACCACCCTCCTCTTGAACTGTTACCCATCTCACAACCTAAAGGCAGAACCAGGACAGGAGAACACTCCCTTTCCTCCCCTCCCTAATGGGAGAAAAGCAGGGATCAAGCCTTTAAGGTCAGGTAATTTACAAAGGAACAGGGGTTTCCAGGCAATCCCCAAACATGCAGGGAATGGAAACCAAAGGCCCACACAACCCAGGCCATGCTGCCTCCCACCAGCTACAATGCATTCGCTTGTGTAACAGGTCAGGGGATGAACCTTCTAGTTAACTAAACGAAACGGGGTGCCCACAGTGAGTCAACAGGAAGTTCTAGCAGTTGTGGATGTAGATAACTTCAGATCCAGTTCCTCCAATGTACAGATGAGAAAACTGAGGCTCACAGAGGGAAAGGCTGGGATTACTAGACTCTAAAGAATTCCCATGTGATTATATACATGCCCATCTGGCACCTCAACCCCAGGTCTGTCTTTGTTGATAAGATCTGACTGCAGGGCCTTAGCAATACCCATTCTCCCAACTACAGATATACAGAGAAACTCGTTAAAGTTGAGTGTTCTTTTAACTGATACCAGGAAACAGCTTTGGCAGTTTCAGAGCCCCAATATCAAACCTCAAACCAGAATTTCAACAGGGTACAAAACAAACTACCATGTTTCCTGGATTTTAAGACACCAGTGATTTCAAACTATACCACTGATTTGGCAAAACCTTCTCAGAAACAAAAACTCACCACTACTACTTTAAATGTACATGTCAAGTGAAAGATCCATTTTGATTTTTCAAATCTTAAATTGGGAAAATTTTGAGGAAATGCAGGCATTTGAACGACTTCTCCTCCAACAGCAGAGGAGTTTAATCCACCTGGAAATGATGAGAAGGAAGACACCGGAGATCTGGCTGTATCTCACACTCAGCACATTACATGCTCTCTAACTGCAGGTAGACTTCCCTTTATGCACAGGATGTGCTCCTGAAAAGCTGCAGGCTATCCATTTTTTAAAAACCAGAAGCTTCAATTTCCATCTAGTCAGTCAGAATTTTAGAAGGCATCTGATCCAACGGCTGTCTAATAGAGAAATTCTTTCTACAACAGGCAAGTTGCTTCCCCTCTCTGAGCCTCAGTTTGGACAGCCTGAATTGTGAACTGACCCTCAAAGAATGTCCAGAGAGAAGCTATGAGATGATGTTGGGACCAGGAGGGGTCCCTACAAACAATGTGATGGTGCCGAGGCCTGAGGTGGCTTTCTCCTGACAGTGGAGGGAGAGCATGAGCCAGTATAAGGGATCAAATGGCCTATGGGGGATCCCTCCGGTCCGAGGGCTTCACTCAACCTCCAGAAAGCCCCTTTCCTCAAGGTGGCCTGAGGCAGTCTCTGCAACCAAGAGATTAATGAGAACCATCTTTAGCTGCCCATCTACTTGGACACCTTCAGGGCAGGGCCTCGTTATCATCAGGTGAAGCCACTCTACTATTGAACAATTTCTGCTGTTAAAGCTTTCTTTGCCATGTGTTATGGACTGAACTATGACCCCCAAAAATGTGCTGTAAATCCTAACCTCTATGCCCATGGTTACAATCCCATTTGGGAATGGGTTGTCTTTCTTACGTCAATGAGACAGGATTCATGTAGGGTGAATCTTGAGTCAATCTCTTTTGAGACATAAAGGAGACTAAATGCAAGCTAGCAAGCAGAGACAGGAGAAGAGAGATGCCAAGCCACATGAAGACTGCCCAGGAGCAGAAGCTCAAAGAGACAAGGACCTTCCTCCAAAGCCAACAGAGAGAGAAAGCCTTCCCCTAGAACCAGCACCCTGAATTCAGACTTCTAGCCTCCTAAACTGTGAGAAAATAAATTTATTTGTTAAAGCCACTCATTTATGTTATTTCTGTTATAACAGGACTAGATAATTAAGACAGAATTTGTACCGAGAGTGGTGGGCTGCTCTAATAGACCCCTGAAATGTGGAAGCAGTTTTGGAACTGGGTAATGGGTAGAGGCTGGAAGAGTTTTCAGGTGCCTAATAGTAAAAGCCTAGATTGTCTTGAAGAACTGTTGGTAGAATTATGGATGCCGAAGGCAATTCTGGTGAAGGCTCGAAATGAGGAGAGCTATAGAGAAATTCTCTATCGTCTTAGAGAATACATATGGCACCAGCAACAGAATGTTGCTAGAAATGTGGACATTAAATGTGCTTCTGGTGAGGCTTTCAAAGGAAATAATGAACATGTGATTAGACAATGGAGGAAGGGCGAAGCTTTTTATGCAGTGGCAAAGAATTTGTCTGAATTATGTTCAAATGTTTGGCAGAAGGTAGAACTTGTAAGTGACAAATCTGGATATTTGGCTGAGGAGATTTCTAAGCAAGATCTTAAAGGGGCCACATGGTTTCTCCTTGCCGCTTATAGTAAAATGCAAGAAGAAAGAGATGGACTTAAAAATGAACTGGGCAAAATAAAAACAGAACTTAAAATTCTGTTGTACAAACAAAGGACATGTGTCCTAGAATGTTCACCAAGAACATGGCTACACAATCTTTTGTTAAAGAGATTAAGCCTGTGACTGATGGATCAAACCAACTACCACAGCAAAAAACCCATCAGCTTAGACTGAAGGGGACAGAGAAAGAACAAAAGGAAAGAACACTGTCTGTCTCTTGGAATTCTACAGGCAGGAAACAGGCCAAAGGAGCTACATCTGTTGTCCTCCAAGAAAAGAAAAGGGCCATCCCTGGAGCAGCTCACAGATCAGCTGAACTGCTGGAAAGAGCATGGGAAGAAGGGCCTTCTCAGTTTCAAAGGGTGGGGCCACGGTCTCCTAGAGTCAGATCTTCATCAACTCGGTCCCAGAGTGTGGGGCTGCCATTAAGGTGTGCCAGGGGGATGACGTTCCAAAGCTGAGGGGGCAGGGCTCCCATGCCCAAGGGATAGAACAGGGCCTGCCAGGGCCGAGGGGGTGGGGTCACTACTCAGATTGACTAGGAGAATGGGGCCGTCCAAAGCCAAGGAAGCAGAGTTGCCATCCCAGTGGGCCTGGAAGGTGGAGCTGAAGCCTAGGGCTGAGGGTTCTCTACCCAGAATAAAGAAGGCACGGCCAACACCCAAAGTCTGGAGGGCAGGGCCATTGCTCAGATGGTCTCAGAAAATAGAGGACTTTTTTTTCAAGCATTGACAGCTAATGTAAATTATACTACTGGGTTTTGGACTTGCTTGGTGCCCATTTCCCTTTTCCTCTAATTTCTCCCATTTGTAATGGAAATGTCTACCTTGTGCTTGTTCCACCATTGTACTTTGGAAATAAATAACCTGTAGTCTAGATTAAATAGGTTCACAGATGAAGAGGAATTTTGTCCCAGGATGGAATACACCTAAAGTCTCACCCATATTTGATGCAGATGATTCAGAAGACGAGATTTCAGACTTGGAGTTGATTTGAGACTTTTGGGATGATGTGATGGGGTGAGTGTGTTTTGCATGTGTGAAGGACATGAACTTTGGGGGGCCAGAAGGTAGAATGTTATGGATTAAACTGTGTCCCCAAAAAATACATGTTGTAAATCCTAACCTCTATGCCCATGGTTATAATCCCATTTGGGAATGGGTTGTCTTTGTTATGTTAATGAGACAGGATTAGTGTAGGGTGTGTCCTAAATCAAATTCTTTTGAGACATAAACGGATTAATTGCAAGCCAGCAAACAGAGATGGGGGACGAGAGATGCCAAACCACATGAAGACTGCCTAGGAGCAGAAGCTCAAAGAGACAAGGCCTTCCTCCAGAGTCAACAGAGAGACCCCCTAGAGCTGGCACCCTAAATTCGGACTTTTTAGCCTCCTACACTGCAAGAAAATAAATCTCCGTTTGTTAAAGCCACTCATTGATAGTATTTCTATTATAGCAGCACTAGGTAACTAAAACACCATATTATGCCAAAATTTTCCTGATACCTTCTACTCTCCTCTGAGGCCAGCCAGACCCCTCTCATACCAGACAAACACATGCTTATCCCTTGTTATCTACCCATCTCTACCTGGAATGCCCTTTCTTCTCCCTCCTCCAAGTCACGGTAACCCTTCAAGGCCCAATATAACAATAAAAACCACAACTTCAACAATTTTGTCCCAGGATGGAATACACCTAAACAATAACAACAGCAACAGAAGCAACAGTAACCATTTGTATATCATCTACTATTTACCAAGTTCTTTCCAAATGCTTTACATACATTATCTATGTAAATTTCATAATCTTGTCGTGTGCCATAGAGTACATTTTGACTCATGGCGAGCCCATGTGTTACAGAGTACAACTGCTCCATAATGTCATTATTCCCATTTTACACAACTAGAATCCAAGACTTAAGGTTAAGTGACTTGCTCAAAGTCACACAGCTGTAAGCGGCAGAGCTAGGACTCAAACACAAGCTGGCCTGACTCCAAAGCCCATGCTCTTGACTCTTGTACTACATTCCTCTGCTCTACAGATCAAGCCCTCAGCCTCCACGAAGATTACCCCTAAGGATCCCTGGTGGCACAGTGGTTAAGAGCTCAGCTGCTCACCAGAAGGTCTGCAGTTCAAATCCACAAGCTGCTCCCCTTATGAGGCAGTTCTACTCTGTCCTACAGGGTTGCTATGAATTGGAATCAACTCCACAGCAATGGCTTTTTTTTTCTCTTTTTTTTAATAGCCCAGTGAGGTAGATCTCTCATAGACTACGCATTTGGCCCATGAAAATTTGAGTATTCAAGGAGGTTGTATGACTTGGGCAAAGTCACCAAGCTCCTAAGTGGGTGGTGGAACAGGACTTCCTTCTGCCACAGTGACTCCTGTGCTGCCTGACTCCTCTGGGAAGGCTGTGGGGAAATCAGGCCCCTCTCCAGATGCCACTATGTGGCTCTATCTCTGGCCTCTAAGCCCCTGGAGACAGGGCCCCAGTGTTGTGACTGTCCCACTGAGCGGCCTGCCCATACACATCAAATGCTCAGTGAAGTCAACACACCGGATGGGCACAGCTTGCAAGCACAGTTGGAGAAAGCAAACCTGGGCAATCTGTCATTTGCTGGCCACCCTGTCTCCTGCGCAGGAGAAGCAAAGAGGAGACGAAGGTGGGCAGTCAGGGAGTGCCTGATTCCAGAATCTGTCAGGCTCTCTGGCTGAGCTAGGCATAGCCGTACTGTGCCATGCCATTCCCAGTCCAGGCCATGGCCCAAGGGGGCAATGACACTCTACTGACTGCCTGATCTGCAGGCTCACAGTTCCCTTGCCCTCTCCCCAACTGAGGTAGGAGGCTTCCATGAGCACGGAGGGACAAGACAGGTTCTAAGGCTACTAAGACCAAAGGCTGGGGCTCTCTCCCCTTCTTCCAGACATCTGTTTTCTGCCCAAGCACACCTCAGTCCTTCCAGCTTGACAGACTCAGCCAGGTGTGGTACCTATGCCCATGACCCCTTTATCTTATAGGCCCCAAGGAACCAGTCTAGCCCTCTCCCTTCCAAGCCTCATTCCTCTCACTAGCCCCAAAGGAAGAGAAATACACCTTAAGCAGAAAGCTGAGGTCACAGATTGATCCCGTTCATCTCACCCATCAAGGAGGCCTGGCAGACAAGGTGGAAATAAACAGAGTGGGGACTCTGAAGTCAACTGATCTAGGATGCCATTCCAGCTCCTCCATCTATTAGCTGGGAGACCATGGGCAAAATACTTGGCCTCCCTAAGCCTCAACTTCTTCCTGTTTTAATAAATGAAACCAAACCAGTGGCCATCTAGTGGATTCTAACTCATAGCTACCCCATGTATGTCAGAGTAGAACTGTGCTCCATAAGGTTTTCAATGGCTGTGACTTTCAGAAATAGACAGCCAGACCTTTCTTCTGAGGTGCCTTTGGGTGGATCTGAACCACCAACCTTTCAGTTAGTAGCCAAGTGCTTAACTCTTTGCGCTGCCCTGGGACTTCTCATCTTTAATATACACTTCATATTTTATAGGGCTCAGCCTGGTGGGTGGCCAACAAATGGTAACTAAGGCAACTGGTATTTGCAGGTTACCTAGCACTTTCACGTTCCGTTTCTCATCTAACTGATCCACATAAACAACCCTCTGTGGTAGGTAGTGCAGATTACCCTATTTTACCAATGAAGCAACTGAGGCCCTGAGAGATTAAGTAGTTTACTCAAGACATACAAACTATAAATCCTGGCTTCTGATGCCAGCTCTACTACTTTACGGCTGTGTGAAATGGAACAGGTTGTAAGATGAGGGCAATGCCACCTCCTCAGAGAAAAGTGGTAAAGATCACAGACGGCAATAAGAGTTGACATGTTTGAAGCGCTGACCATGGATAGCTGAGCACTATATAGGCATTATTGTAGTTCACCCACACAGTTATCCAATGGAGTAGGTTTTATTATCTCCATTTAGTAGCCAAGAAAACTAAGGCCCAGCTAGGTTGAGTAATTTGCCCAAGGTTACACAGCCTGGAAATGAAGGCTGCCATTTGAGCACTAAACTATCTAATAAATGTAAAGTGCCCACACATAACAGGGCCTCAATACCTGTCACGTTTCCCTTCCCTCTCCTTTACCACCCAGCAGAGAAACCACCACCCTCTGTGCTGAGAAGGGCAGAAGTGAATAAAGTGAAAGTGACCTCTCACATTTGGGTCTTCAGGATGGAAAGGAGGCAGCCAGGGGAAGTTCTACCACAGTGTGAAAAATCAGGAAGTAGATGGGCAGAAAGATCACGGTCAATCACAGATCCAGGGATGACAAGGGTAGAGGAGCTCCCCTCTCCCACTTATAGCTCAAAACAGAAGGGACAATAAACAAAAGGGTGACCTACTTTACACATTGGGTAACAACTTCCAGAGTTCATCACCCTAAGAGGTGGTAGCGACTGAAAGTATCAATAGTTTTTATGCTAGCTCCATAATAACCTATGGTGGGAACCTAGAATGCTGTGAGACGGTGGATTGGTGGTATGCAAACGGCTAACTGTCAGGACTGGGATCCTGTGAGATCACCCAATAAGTCCACCTTCCTCAGACAGCCAGGGAGGTCTGTAACTCAGAGGATAAGTGATCTGATCATGCTATAAGTCAGTGTGGAAAGGGAATATGGTGTACGAAGGCTGGTGCTCCCTCCTGTGGCCCTGGCTGCCCCTGCCTTGGAGGTGGCTGGCAGTGTCCAGGTTCTCTGTCTGGGAGAGACAGTCTGGCTTGCTTCACTTTCTCCTATTCCCAAGGCCTAGTTCTGGGCCTACCTCCCTTTCCCAGAAGGAATTCCCTGGCTCTGCTCCTTCCAGCCCTGGGCCAGTGCACAATGGTAAACAGGTTCTCTCCACCCTCCACTGGCCTCGGTGCCCTGGGCCACTGCCCAGCTCTCCACTCTGCTCAGCTCCACCCCACTCGGTGTGAGATGGAAGAAATGGTTCCTTTAGGCTCCAGCATTGCTGGCTTCCAAAAGCAAGGAATTCCCCCACCCCACTTAGCTAGGGAAGAAGGCCAGCCAACACGGAAACCACCCAGGACAGCTCTCCCTAACAACCACAGAAAGGTGTGGAGATTATTCTCAACAGAAGACATCCCCTCCTTCAAGCCCTTCTAGGCAGAGTAATTTTTGAAATTCCCCACTGGTGAGTAGGTCCTGGGGTCACAATCTCATTGTTGGCACCCACGGGTCTACTCTGACTCTAAATTGAGTATGGCCCCTCTCATACATTCTTACCAAATCAGTAGTATTATTGGTAGCTCTTGGCAAATCAGTCTTGACTCAGTGCTTATATAAGACCCCTCCTCTGCCCAAACTCCTTCAATGATCCCTCCTGCCCACCCTGTCCAACAGAAGCTTCAGGCCCTGGCTCTCAGACCCTCTTGTTCCCCTACATATCCCTCCGTTCTCCCCTGGCCCTACCTCTAGGCACCCCTCCCTCTGAGCTGCCCTCCCTCAGTTATTCCACTGATTCAGTTGCACTCATCTTCCAAGGCCTCAATCAGAACTCCCTCTCCTCCCTACAAGGCCTTTCCGAACTACTCCAGAAACAGAACACAATCAGCACCTCATTATATTCCACACACATTTCTCCAGTCCCTGAATCTACAAAGATGAATAAAATGTAGTTCCTGCCCTGGAGAAGGTCAATCTGGCGGAGCAAACAGATGGGTAAGTAAATACCTAGCATACACAGAAGTGCTTTTACATAGTATGGAGAAGGTGCTAGGAACCTGCAAGCAGCTTCCAAGGTAGGGGCAGGGATATTTAAAGAAAGTTTTAAAGGGAAGTTGACTTTTCAGTTGGTCCTTGAAGGTGAGAGGGAATGGCTACTCTGAGAAAGGGGAAAGGGCACACTAGGCAGAAGGCCCAGTATGAGCAAACCCACATTAATAGGAAAGGCACAGCTTGTTTGGGGAATGGGAGCAGTCCAGTGGAGCAGGTACAACTCCTCAATTAGCCTATCCGCTCTGCTGAGGCAGCATTCAGTGGGAAGGTATGCGCCTCGAGGGCGGGGACTCTGCCAGTGTTGCTCTCTGCTGTGTGTTCAGGGTGTAGGGCAGTGCCTGGCATCTAGCTGCAGCTCAATAACCATATGCTGATAGATTCATGACCTTT
Source organism: Dugong dugon (assembly GCA_030035585.1). Classification (NCBI taxonomy): domain Eukaryota; kingdom Metazoa; phylum Chordata; class Mammalia; order Sirenia; family Dugongidae; genus Dugong; species Dugong dugon. The sequence continues at coordinate 22,377,491 of CM057476.1, read as the reverse complement.
GTGACCTTGAGCACACTGAGTTTGAATTTTCTCAGCAGTGAGATGGGAATACTGCCCTCTACCTTGAGATTACATGGGGAAAGCACAGTCAGAGCTTGATAAAGGACACTCCCTATCTGGCCTTAGATACCGGCTCTGTATCTTCTTCAAAGCACAGCCCAGGGCTGAGCCGAGATGTGCTTGGTGAAGGCCTTTTACAACATTACAATTGTAATATTCAATTAACTTAACTGAATGTCTGTTGTAACACTTAGCTGGCACTTACTATGCGCCAGACATTGTGTTCAGCACTTAACTTACATTATTTCATTTAATCCTGGACAATAAGCCCATGAGACAGGTCCTCTAATTATTATCCTCCTTTTGCAGATGAGGAAACAAACCAGTAACAGTCCAAGGTCCCAGGTAAGCAGGGGGCAGCACTGGAGGTGAATCCAGGCAGTTTAACTCCCAAGGCCCCGCTCTTCTCCTACTGCCACTCAGCTCCAGACTGAGTGCTGTCTACTAGACTGAGTGTATATAAGGCTTGCTCCTAGGGAGCTTGGAGCTTAGTGGACTTGGAGCGAAAAACTGCGTGATGCTGGGCAAGTCACTTTACCTCTCTGGGATTTGGTTTTTGCCTCTGTAAAATGGGGATTACGATGATAACTACACCTCACAGAGTTAAATGAAGTGGTGTAGGTGAAAGCCTGGTCCACGATTACAGGCTCCCCAGTGAACTGACATTACCATGACAGTGCTGCAAGAGTGGAGGGGGTTATTCAGAGACAGGACAGGAAGCCCAGGATGAAAGTCTACAAGGAACATAGAAGGAGGGTGGCAGTAATCATGAAGCAAACTGACTCTGTCCCAGGTGACTGCCACTACCCAGGAGGGCAGAAGCCCCAGGCAGCCCTATAGTTGCATGCTTTGAGCTGAATCTTTCAGGAGGCCCAGCTCTACTCTCACTTCTGTTTTAACTTCACAGGCCAAGGAGAGGGAATGGCCCTTGGATCAGGACCCTCAGTCAGGGTGGCCTGGGAGTACTGCTCCAAATGACTCAATGAGCTACTGGTAAGAGGATTCCCAACCTGCCCTGCAGACCACAAGTTGAGTGGGAATGACTCCTGCCTCATCCCCAAGGCCCTGGGGGGGGGGGGGGGGCAGAGCATATGAAGTAATCTGGCTTTTCACACCCATGCTGCCCTGCTCCCTCACCATTATGACAGAGGCCTGAAATGAAATCTCAAAGGATACCATGGAGTCCTTATTTTGTGGTAGACACTGTGCTGGGTGCTTTACAAACATCGCTTCCCTTAATCCTCATAACACCACCCCTCCCAATACCACCACCTGGCCCATTTACAGATTCAGAGAGGTCACGTGGCTGGAAAGTGACAGAGCCAGGACTCGAGGCCAGGTCTGTTGGTGTCTCAAGCCTGGGCTCTCCCAGGCCCAAGTTTAGGTTCTCCATTTCCATGAAGCCAAAACAGAGAGGGAAGGGAAAGCAGCAGAAACCCCTAGAAGTGGCTGACTGGGAAAGACTGTCTCTGGCCACAGACAGCCCAGGTCACAGAGTCTACTGAGGAGGAACAAGATGTCTCCACACTTGTGCTCCTGGGCCCCCTCACTACCAAGCAACTCCTGCCTTGTCTTGGGGTACATATGAGGGGCTATGTGTGAAGACCTGGGACAGGATGTTTGCCATCCATCTCTGGGTTTTCTATAGGGCTAGGGTGTGCCACTGTCAACTAAGAAACAAAAACAACCCAAGAAGTCTGGAGGAGAAGTGCAGACACTTGGGGCTGGGCTGAAGTCCTCAGGCTGGGACAGGAAGGAGATGGAGAGGCCACAGAGTGGCCATCAGCTTTGCTAAGCTGGATGATTGCGAATGAGCAGTCCTGGGTCCCAGGCCCTGTTCTATCACTTGCTCAGCCTCAGTTTCCTTATCTGTAAACAAGGTAAAGTAATACCCTACCAGTTACCCATGGCTCCTGTGAGCATTACTGCAAGGCAATGGGAACGAAAGCACTTTGCAGACTAACCCAAACCAAAACCAAACCAGTTGCAGTCGAGTCGATTCCAACTCATAGCAACCCTATAGGACAGAGCAGAACTGCCCCATAAGGTTTTCTAGACTGCAATCTTTACAGAAGCAGGATGCCATATCTTTCTCCTGTGGAGCAGCTGGTGGGTTCGAACTGCCTACCTTTCAGTTAGCAGCCAAGCACTTAATCACCGCATCACCAGGGCTCCTTTGCAGACTAAAGAGCTAGACAAATAAAAGCATCCTTCGATTTGATTACATCCTCAAAGATATGAAGGCCGTTGGTCCCCTACAAGGAAGAAGTCCTCTCACAAAGGAACACAGCATGCTGGAAGCACTGGCCGCTGTAGTCTGTGCCATGATGACTCCTTGCACTTATGTGGTACCTCATGAAAGAACTTTTCATATACTCCAAGGTCAGTCTCAGAATGTTAGAAGTACAAAGAGCTCTTCAACATAATCCTATTAAAACTACCTGATTTTATATGTGGGGAAACCGAGGCTTTCAAGGATTAAGCAACTTTCTCAAGGTCACACAGCTAGTTGGTGACCCAGTAAGACCCAGGACTCGGGTGTCCTGATCCTTATTCAGCAGTCTTTGTTTACACTGTGCTCCTAATCCAGTTATCTCTTTGATCCTCACAATCCTTTTGTACACACTCCACATGTCTTAGTTATCCAGTGCTGCTATAACAGAAATACTACAAGTGGATGGCTTCAACAAACAAAAGTTTATTCTCTCACAGTCTAGTAGGCTGGAAGTCCAAATTTGGGTGCCAGCTCCAGGGGAAGGCTTTCTCTCTCTGTCAGCTCTAGGGGAAGGTCCTTGTGATCAATCTTCCCCGGTCAAGGAGCTTCTCAGCACAAGGACCCCGGGTCCAAAGGACATGCTGTTCTCCTGGCTCTTGTTTCTTGGTCCCCCTGTTTCTCTGCTCACTTCTCTCTTTTATATCTCAAAAGACATTGACTCAAGACACAACCTAATCTTGTAGATTGAGTCCTGCCTCATTAACATCATAGGCGTAGGATTTACAACATATAGGAAAATCACATCAGATGACAAAACGGTGGACAATCCTACAATACTGGGAATCATGGCCTAGCCAAGTTGACACACATTTTTGGGGGACACTATTCAATCCATAACACTACATCTGCAACTACTTTTTGAATGTCTAATTTCCCTTCTAGGCTGTAAATCCTGTAAGGGACCAGGTCTACATCCCCTAAGCCTAGCACAGGGCTGCATACATAGAAAGTGCTGGATGAAAAACAAGGAGTATTAGCCCCATGATCAGTGAGGGAACACGCCTAAGTAATACACCACAACAGTCAGTGGGGGAGCTAGCACCCTGACCCCTGCGCCTAGTTCATATCCTTTTCCCACATACTAGCCTAAATCCATATTTCCAGCCAGAATCTCTCATCTGTGAGAAATTGCTGGTAGTACCCCTAAGTGCCGAGGGATTTGCCTTCTCCTAGGCCATGGACCAGGACAGAACAAAGACTATGTTAGGTCAAGCTGGCCATCAGTTGCCATCTGCCTCCCCTTGATAAGTCTATGTTCTGACCAAAGACCCAAACCCATTCTCCCCAGCTGCCACCACCCTAAGGTAGGGTTTCCATGCCCTCAGACCACACTCTTCACTCTTTAGAGAGGAGCCTGGCTCTCCTTGCAGCCTTCTCTGCCATCCAATGTATTTACTAGGCAGAGACCACAAAGGTTGGTATCATTCACCCTATTCCCTCCCCAACCAGGCCAGCTAACCTGGTCTCCTACTGTAGGGAGACAAAGAGCCCCTTGATGTGCCCTGCGTGCGTCAGCCATGCCAGACACTGGGGAGCCCAGGACTGTGACAAAGCAGTCAGCAGAAGTCCACTGTTTACTTTGGAGGGAGGCCACAGTTGGTTTTCCCTTACTGTGGCCAGAAGATCCCAGGATGAGTCCTGTGAGAGGCCAGGGCCACTTCAGGTTGTCCTAGGGCTTCCAGAGCCTTCCCACCTCCCCCTCAGTCCACATAGCCAATCACGCACTGATCTGCTAGTCTCTTCAACCTCACAGCTCCAGACCTTTTCCAGGCCTCGGCATAGCCCTTGTGGGCTGTCCTGGACTCTCCTAAAAGGTCTTCTTGCCTGCAGTCTGACTCCTTTCCATGCCATCTTCCACACCAGCATCAGACTAACCTTTATGAAACACAGGAGGCCTCAGGCTGACATTCAAGGCCAGGCACAGTCTGCCCAACCTGCTTCCCTAGCCTCCCCCTGCCTCTACTCTTCTAGCCACCTTTGCTCTTGGCACACTACATTTCTCAAACACCTGGCTTTTGGGGGAACTTTGCACATTCCCTTCCCTCCCACAGAATGCCTTTCGTGCCCCTTCTGAGGCTTGGATCAAATGCCACCTCATCTTTCTGGGCTCCTGTAGGCAACACTGGCTACTGCTTCCTCTAGACTTCCAGAGCACCCACACACCTCAGTGACTGCCTTTATCACTCAATACTGTAATGACTTGTTTGTGGGTCTATTTTCCAACCAGTCTATGAACCCCTTGAGGGCAATAAGACACAGATGTCTTGTTCAGTTCTGTATCCCTTGTACCAATCGTAGGGTCTGGCAGAGTAAGTGCTCAATAAATGTTTGGTAAATAACCTCAATGCTACATGGATAAACTGGCCTGGCTTTCTCTCCCAGGCTGCTGACTCAGCTGCCTACTTCTATAACCGAAGAGAAGTGCAGAACTAAGCTGTACAGTCCCCTGTGCAGCTGAATGGGGCACGAAATGGAGTAGGGTCAGGGGTGAGGGTAGAAGGGATGGGGAAGGGAAAGAGAAAGATGAGATAAAGAAAGTCAAAGCTGACAGCTGTCCCCAAATCCTGGATAGGTGTCTTCTAAGGAGCTTGCTTACACATCAGGAGGTTCATTTGCCAGTGAGGCAGTCAATACAGTTGCCTCCCTGCCAGGCCCCAAGATAGTAGATTTACCAGGGGCAGACAAATCAGCTGAGAGAGGCTTCTAACCCTCAACCGTACTGCCTGAAAGATAAAAAAAGGGATCAGCTAGGAACTGGCAATGGGTGGATGATGACAGGGTCATCCTGGACCTGGAGGCTCAACTGGCTTGATGATGAGGAAGAGAGTGGGCAATGCCATGGAGTTGGAGAAGCACAGGGCAGAAGACCTGGGATCCCTCCTTGATCTGGCTTAACTAACTGGGAGGCATCTCTAATCCTTAGTTTCCTCACCTGTACAAGGAGCATAATCCCTGCCTTACCTATAGAAAAACACTTCTTCTAAAAGGCACAGATTAAATAGCAAAGTCAAATAGCCATCACACAGCATTTTGGGGCCTAGACCAATTCAATGTGGACTCTGGTCTGTGGTGGGAGGGCTAAGACCAGGCCCGATCTGGCCATACTCCCAGGGCCTCCCCAAGGATCTTCCTCAATGGGCCTTCCTCTGACTTGGATGGCCATGGACTTTCACTGTACTTGGACCTGCCTTGCCCTCCACATTGGGGTGGGGAGGTAGCCAGGCTCCTGCTGACTCCTATGCTGGGGTGGGGGTCTCAGGGACTGGTGAGCACTTGACACCCTGCCTACTGCCACCTTAGCCAGGCTTAGTCACTGGATTCAGTGTCAGGAAACAGGTTCTAGTCCCAGTTCCACCATTTACCATCTGGCAAACCTTGGGTACTTTCTTCTCTGGACTTCAGTGTGTTCATCTACAGAATGAAGATAACCATCTCTCTCAGGGGAAAGTTAGGGTTCACTGGAATGTTCAATCTCCTGCCCACAGGCATTGGGCTTCACAGACACTCATCATTGCTGTTAGAAATGGGAAGTAGAGAATGAAAAGACTAGCTACTCCAGTCTTAAAGAGAGAAGAAATGCAATGAACACCTATTGTGTGCCAGTCTCTTTTCAAACATCAGCTCATTTAAACCTCACGATAACCCTGAAAATCAGTATTATCATAACCATTGCATAGGTGAGAAACTGAGGCTCAAAGAAGTGAAGCAACATGTCCAAGGTCACACAGACAGTGGTACTCCAGTGCTCACTTGAGGAGGGAACACTAAGCACTTTTTCTCCCCTACCTCAGTGTAAACAGATTGGGTGGCTGGACTCGGGCCAGGCCTGATTGGCTCTCTGTAGATCCTGTTTCAGACCCAGATGCTGAGAGGACAAAACATCAAGCAGGCCCCATTGCCTTATCTGTTCCCCACAGCTTAGGGTTTCCTAGCAGGCGGACACACAGGCACCTTCCCAGGGCAGCAGCTTATACACTGGCCCCTTCCCTCACCAATTCAAGTCTTGTCTGAGGCCCTAGAACACCCACATGGCCACCAAACCAGATTTTCCTTTGAGGCTGGGGGAGGGAAGAAGGAGAGAAAATGGGAGGTACTGTGGTCTACAGTCACAGACAAGGCAGGGCCCCACATGTGCAGTTGCCTCCTCCCAGATGGGCCACCCAGGGACCACTGCACTGCCAGTTCCATGCTTTCCTGGGATCTGTAATAGCTCAAGAAAAGAGGATGCTCTGAGCTTACAAACTGGAGAAAGTGGTGGGGAGGCAGAGAGGTAGGCTTCAGCCTACCGGGAGGGCCCTGACCCCACCCCAACAAAAACTGGCACAGACCAAACTATAGAGATAGCAATTAAGCCAGTTCTAAGATTTCCAAAGTCTTAAGGCTGCCATAGTTTGCTAGGAGCAGTGGAAGGCCCAGGGAAAATGAACCAGCAGAAGGCAACACTGCTGCTCCAGATGTTTCTCCCTGGGCCCAGCTCAGATCCCTCACTCCCCTAACAGGAAGTAGACACCGACGGGTTCCCAGAGAACATAGCTCCTCACCTCATCTGGCCTGCAACTCTGAGCAGACTGAGGCTGAGTGGGAAGCCCTGACAATCACATGGGGAAAGGAGAGGGAGGTCAGTGACCACCCCCACCCAGGCCACTTCCCTCGGGCTAGGAGACCTGGTATCTAATTGTTACCAGGTAGTAAGCCCCTTCTTTTCCTTTCTGACTTCCATCTATGCTGCAGAAAGAACCCCAAATAAGTCTGCTCCTCCTAAGCCAAAGTGATAGGAACAGGAAAGGTAGCCTCACTCCTCCCACCCTCCCCTGCTGAGAACACCTCTTTCTCCTCCTCTGGTCCTTCCTGGGCTTCTACGCCCAGCTCAGCCCCCAAACAAACCAAAAGAACTAATGCTGCCACCACCCTTTTCTGTGCTGAAGCCACCCACAGGACCCTTAACTGGCTAGCTGCTTTCTTGTCTCTCCCCACTTACTGGTTGCTCAAGAGCAGACAGGGACCATCTCAGGCCCACTAAAGGTTCCCTGCAGAGTAGGCACAAGAGACCAAGTGAAAAAGTAGAAAGAGCCAAGACTGAGAATCAGGAGTTTGGGGTTCAATTCCTAGCTTTGCTCCTAACAGACTAACGAGTTGAGGCTAATCACCTCTCTTAGGCCTCAATGTACTTACCTGTATGATGATGGCCACTTCTAAGATCACTTCCAGCTTTCTGACTTGAAATGTTTATCAGTAAATGTCATTCAGTAAATAAATATTGAGCATTTACTCCACTGCAGGTACTACGTTAGATGCTAAGGAGAAGAAGGTGAATATGACTGGTCCCAGACCAGCAGTTGATCAATCTAATGAATTGGTAGTGACAACACACTTTCCCTTGCTGGGCCATCACTGTTAGCCTCAGTTTCCTCATCTGTACAATAAGTAAGGGCTAGGCTGGCCAATCTCTTAAAATTCCTTCTAGCTCAAACAATCTCTGATTTTATGATCTACTCACACCAGGCACCTGACAGCCACCTGAGCAGGGGTAGCCTCTGACCTGCTTTTTCCCCACCCCCACAGCCCCCAGTAACTGCCAAAACTGACCATCTTGAGGCAACCTTTGGCCCAGGGTGGCTGAAATGGACCTTTAATCTGGAGCCAGAGTCCCCGCCATCTCCACTGCAGCCATAAGTGCTAATGTTTCACTTCTCTGGGTTAGCACAAGGGCTCCTAGCCCTCAACCATGAGACTGGGTTTAGGGCAGTCACACTGAAACTTCCATAACTTCCCCTCCCACAGCTTTGGGCAGGGACTTACTCTAGGACTTTTTGAAACCACAATATAAGCTAAGCAGGGAACATCCAAGTTTTAGACGCCAGAGATTTTAGGTTGATGGACAGGGTTAAGAAAATGAGGCAGGGAGAGAGGAGTGGACCTGGGACCCCACTTTAGCCTCAGTACTACAAACACCAGTGATGCAGAGGGCGTCTGCAGAGCCACATCCCGGGTTTGTGGTTAGAGGGTGGGGAAGACAGATGTCTGGCTGCCTGGTTGGGGACAACAGCCAAAGGGAGGTGCTCCCACTGGGCCCCCTCTCTGTCCACAAATACCAGAGGTACTCCCTCATTTTTCTCCTCAATTCTCAGAACTTAGAAGGAAATGAACACTTTCTGGGCCACTACTTGTGCCAGGCACTGTGTTAGACACCTTCTCATACTTGATTTTATTTAATCCCCACACTAATCTTGGAAGTAGGTGTTACTGTTGCCCTTTACAGTGAGTAAACAGGCTCAGACATTCATGATCTTGCCCAAGGTCACACAGCCAGTAAGTGTGATTCCTAAGTCCTTTTCTCACTGCTTTGCACCCCAAGATCTGGTTAACCACCCCAAGAAGCATGTAGTAGGAATTCTCATGCCCTAGAATTTACCAACAAATGTGAGCTCTTCCTTTCAAGAACCCACAAATGCAACTGGGAACTCCTTTCCCAGTTCGCAAGACCCTACCTCTACCAGGGCTCTGATCCCTGGTGACCATTCCCCAGTTCAGAAACACACCCTGTGTCCTCTTTGGGCTCTCACAAACTAATCCCTGGGAACTGTGACAAAGAATCAAGTCAGGGTGAGGGATCAGAATGAGGTGTGCTCTCTAGAGTCCTTGATTGGACTAGGTTTAGCCTGTGAATAAGAGAGGAGGGGCTGAAGGAGACAGAGCCAGTGGGTAGCAGGGAACTCTCCTTAGAGGTGGGGCCTATATTTCTCTAAGGGAGAGGAGGCCTGATGAATAAGAGGCTTCAGGGCTGGGGAAAATCCCGGAAGTGGCCTTTACGGAGCTACTTGTGGGGCAGGGAGTTCTTACAGATATCAAGGCATTTCCATAAGTTATGCGAGAGGCTGGGGGAGCCTTGGACAGTCATAACTGGTCAGAGGAGGGGAGGAAGAATAGCCTCTGGATTGGGTCATGGCTGGGCTGGTGGAACCCCATAGGTGACTGTGAGAGGCTATCTCTGTTGAAGAAGACACATCAGGAGGGAGGCTTGTCAGTTCTGTGCAGGGCACCAGTCTCATGTGACAGGATAGCTGGAATGGAAGTAGGTTCTGGAGTCCACCTTTCCTAGGGAGATTGCCAGCCCATGTACCCAGTAGCTGTGACGAATGGGCTCAGGGAGTTCTGGGGGGGCAGAGTGTGGCTGCTGAGTGTGCCCAGCTGCGAGGGAGCCTAGTATTTCTCGCCTGCCACCTGGATGCCTCTGTGCCGGGGCCGGGGCTGGGGGGTGGGGAGGGGATCTGGGTGTGCTATATGAGCAGAGACCCTGCTGTCTCTCTGCCTCCTCCTCTAGATGTGCTTTTTGAGGGGAGGGGCACAACCCCACAGCATACACAGAGCCTGTCTACTGGCTTGTGTGGCTGTCGGAGCTGACAGTCTGTCCTTCTGTGAATAAACAGAGAGGAAAGGGGGAGAGTCTGCCCGCCTGTTGCCAGTGACAGGAGAGAAATCTGCCTCTAGGGGTAAGTGGCACTCTTTGACCCTTTCATGAGGGGAAGGGACTGTCTGTGAGGGAGCAGACCAATGCCAGTCCACCCAGAAGTCTGTGTGTCTTGAGGGAAGGGTCAGTCTGTCCTGGGATGGGGTAGAGGTCCTTCTGAAGTCCGCTGAAGGTTCCCTGGTGTGAGTGGTGGAGTGGTGACCCAAGGGCGTCTGTGTGTCTGTCTGTTTGGCGGGGGGTTGGGGGGGTGGAGGCACCAATCATCTGTGAGTCTGCGAGGGCAGCACAGTCAAATCAGCCCTAACACCAGGGTGACGGCAGCGGGATTTGGGCAGGTGACTGTCGGTCTGTCTCCTGGTTGAAAGGGGGCCACTGTCGTCCCGTCGTGAGGGACGAGTCAGTCTGTCTGAGAGGGCCAAGGGGGAGGATCGGTCTGTCGGTCCCTAGGTCGGAAGTAGGCCTGCGGGTGAGGGGCAGGTCTGTCTGAGGGTGGAGGTGGGGGTGGGGCGGGGATTAGAGGTTGGTGGTCCCCGATTGGAAGGGGGCACGTCGGTCTGTCCTGAGGAATGATCCGTCCGCGTCGAGACGCCCCCGCGGGTTCGCGCCCGGCCAGACTCCCCGGCCCGGCCCCCGGCGCTACTCACGCGCCCTCGGCGCCCTGTGAGCCCACGATGAAGCCGAACTTGTCGATGCGGCGCTCTGCGAAGCCGTTGGCCTCCGAGTCGGAACCCAGAGAGCTGAGCTCGTCGGCGGCCGCGGCGTCGGGGCCCAGGGCCAGGCTCTCTCGGGTCCCCGACAGGCTCCCGCCGGGTGCGGGCGCGCGCGGCCCGTTCTCTCCGCGGCTCTTCGCCATCCCGGCCGCGCCTGCCGCCTCAGCCCCAGCGACCGCCTCAGCCACCTCAGCCGCCCCGCCACCGCGGACGGCGCAGACGCCCCGCCCACTCGCCGCGCCCATTGGCCTCCGCACTGCCGGGGGCGGGACTCTAGGCCCACCCGGGGCTCCCCTCCTCACGCCCAATGGGAGCAGTGGACTCAGGGCCCCGCCCACCTCCCCCAGGCTGGCGCCAACAGGCTCGACGTGAGGGGGTGGGGCAACCGTCATTCGGATCCCTCCTCCCCGGAGCCGCCAATCAGGAGGGCTCACCTGGACCAGCTCCTCCGGTCTTTCCCGGTTGGCCCGGGCGGGCCTCTCACCTCCAGCCCTGCAGGTGGCCCAAGGTATCCGCCATGGCTTCCGCATCTGCTTCTGGACCTTCGATCCTCGCAAGACCCCAGGGACGTGGGTGGGAATTGTTTCACCCATTCATTTATGAGGAACTCCGAGGAGACCCAGATGGATTCAGGGTCTCGCCGGGGGAAACACAGCAACTCAAAAGCCCCGCCTGAGCTAGGAGTTTGTCCGCCCCTGCTCACCGCTCCCGAGGCTTAAAGTTAGCTCATGGAAGACCTAATTAAGAATAATGACTAATGTTTATTGAATCACGCACTGCCCCAAGCTCTACCTGCTTTCTCTTGTAATATTTTTCTTCAACGGCTTTGAGATATATTATTGTTAGGTGCTGTCCAGTCGGTTTTGACTCATAGCGGCCCTATGTACAACAGAAGGAAGCACTGGCCAGTCCTGCCCCATCCTCACAATCCTTGCTATGTTTGAGCCCATTGTTGCAGCCACTGTGTCAGTCTATCTTGTTGAGGGTCTTCCTCTTTTTTGCTCACCCCCTACTTTACCAAGCATGATGTCTTTCTCCCAGGACTGGTCCCTCCTGAGAACATGTTCAAAATACTTAAGTTGAAGTCTTGTCATCCTCACTTCTAAGGAGCATTCTGGCTGTACTTCCAAGACAGCTTTGTTTGTTCTTCTGGCAGTCCATGGTATATTCAATATTCTTCACCAACACCATAATTCAAATGCACTGATTCTTCTTCAGTCTTCCTTATTCACTGAGATACAATCCACCTCAATTTAAGTATATTGAGATATAAAATTCACCCTTTTTAAAGTGTACAATGCAATGGTGTTTAGTATATTTACAAAGTTGTGCAGCCATCACCATAATCTAGTTTTAGAACATTTTAATGACCCCAGAGGAAACACCATACCCATTAGCAGTCACTTCTATCCTACCTTCTCCCAGTTCTGGACGACCACTAAATCTACTTTCTATATATTTACCTTTTTAGATATTTCATACAATAGGCAGTCTTTTGCATCTTCTTTTACATAATAATGATTTCCAGGTTCATCTACATTGTAGCATGTATCAGGACTTCATTCCTTTTTTATGGCAGAATAATATTCCATTGTATGGATAAAACATATTTGCTTATCCATTCATCCGTGATAGTCATTTGGGTTGTTTCCACTTTTTAGCTATTATGAAGAATGCTGCTATGAACATTCAGGTACAAGCTTTTGCGAGGACGTTTTCATTTCTCGAGTAGATACCTAGGAGTGGAATTGCTGGCTCATATAGTAACTCTATTTTAACCTTTTCAGGAACTGGCAAACCGCTTTCCAAATTTGTTGCACCATCTCTTATACTTTTAGCAGTGGGTAGTTACTACTTACCGTTAAGGGAACTCAAGTGCTGGAAAGTGGAGTCAGTTGCATAAGGTCCCAGAACTAGCTTGTGGCAGAGTCAGGAGTTGAACCTAATTCTTACCAACAGCTCATATTGGGAAGGATGAGCCAACTGTATCTACGTGGACAGCCCCAGTAGTAGACTTCTGACCCCAAGGATTGTCACCTCTTGGAGACATAATGATAGCCCTTCACTTTAGTAGTTTATGGCTTACAAATCATAAACATGTTGTCATCTGATGCTCGTCTGCACCTGCCGGGGACAGGCCCAGAAAGACGAAGGGACTGGAAGAGCCAGGCATGAACTGCAGGACCTAGGACAGGCCACCAAGGGACCCAAGGCAAATCCCAGGCAGGGGCTTAAGCCTTGAGTGATTTCACCAGCCATTTCCTTAATGCCATGTGGCCCAGACATTCTTAAAGACGTCACTGTGTAATCTTACATTCCATGGGTTTCTGGTATTTTCATAAACAGGGCAATAGCAAACTTGGGAATTGGGTGGTGGCTCTGTAAGCCAGAAAGGTGATGTGCACACAGGCTATTTTGGTTTTAAACCCTGTCTGGGAGGACATTCCTCCTCACCAGTGGCTCCAGACAGCATGTTGGGCTCTTAGTCCCAGCTCCCAGGAGGAATTCCTGGTCTCCTCTCTCTGGTTGGGGCAGAGTGGGCCACACACGGGCTAAGGGGTGGAGGTTGGGGGAGGCAGGGGCAAAGCCAGACTGGCCTGGATCAGATGTGAAATCTCAACGATGACAGACAGCAAAACAAAATATCCATAACTCTATGACTCCATAATTCTAGTCCTAGGATCATATCTCAAACACATTCTTACCGTAAAGGATGTTTGCCCCAGCAGTATTTGGGGTAGGGGTAAGCGGTAGGTTAGAGCCACCCAAATGTCCATCTGGTATTTCTCAAGTTAAAGCCTTGATGCTTCTAATTACATCAGACCACCCAGGATTCAAATCTCTGTTTGGCCTGCTAGCCATGTTACCTTGAGCAAATCACTTCTCACTGAGCCTATTTCCTCATCCGTAAAATGAAAATAACTCCTTGGAGTTGTTCTGAGCCTTTAGTGTGATGACATGTGCAAAGCATCTGGCACATGGAGACACCCAGTAAACGGTAGCCAGGGGTGGCAGAATTTGCAATCTGCAAAGCACTGTTATATGCATGATTTTCGTGTTTCTCATCACAGTCTGTGGCTGCAGCAGGGTAGTTCACCTAATTTAACCAATGGCACCTGGCTTGGGAGACTTCACTTCGTGGCTGTGCCCCTCAATAACATGACTTCTTGTGCAAAATCACGTAACTTCTCAGAACCTGTTACCTCTGTTGAACAATAGTAATGACAATAAGTGCAAGCTGTCTCTGAAGCCTCCAGCACATGGTAGACACTCAATAAATGTGTTTACTTCCTTCAAACTCCAGAGCTCCTTAACTCATTACACTTAATACGTCTTTACTTAGTACTCTTAATATGCCAGACATTACTGTAGTGAACAACAAAATCTTGGCCTGAGAGAGCTTATATTCCAGCGGAGGAGGAACAAATACAAAGCGTTTGTCAGACAGTATGGAGAAGAAAAATAAGGCAGGGATAAAGTATATAAACTACTATACCCTACAGAGAATGTTCTGGGGGTGGGGGTGGGGATGTTAGCCTGAGAAGACCTGATGAACACGATGGAGCCCCCCACCCCCTGGGGGGGATCTGGGAAGAGGTTCTGCAGGGCAGCTAGTGCAAAGCCCTTAAAGGAGGATGGTGTGGTTAGAATGGAATGAGGAAGCCAAGGAAGGAGTAAATGAATGAATGATGAATAAATAATCAAAAAGAATGCACTACAGAATCCCATGGTTCACTGGAGTACAAAATAAGAGGCCTTTGGCAATACTTTGAAGCATCCTGGCGGACCGGCTGTTGTGGACGCTCTCTTGAAGATGAGAGATGCTTCGCCAGGGCTACAGGAATTTGTTGCTGTCCTGGAGTCTCATCTTGCAGGGGTCATTCCAGAAAGCTTTGCCCGAGGTGCTCATAGGCCCATGCAAGCCCATCCTGGATCCTGGCATGTGTGCTTTGCATGTGCTCAGGAAACCTGTCAGTGTTGGCCAGGAGCAGACACCCCGATGCCATAGTCTTTATTTGTAATGACAGCAGAGCAGAGGCTCAGAAGGTAGACTGCTGGTGCCCAGTAGCCTCTGAAGAGCAGAAGACGAAAGGTTGTTTTTATCCCAAGGTTTTTATACTGAGGGTATCAAGTAAGAATCTTTTGATCCACGTAGCAGACAACACAACTCAAACTGGCGTTAATCAAAACTAATCAGTGGTTCCCATAGCTTAAAAAAAAAAAAAAAAAATCCATAGATAGGGTAAGCTTCAGGAAGTCTGATCCAGAGTTTAGATCTCCAGGGCTATGGCCTAATTTTTCTTCTTTCCTCCTTTTCTGTCTTCCTTCCTAGGGCTGTTTCATCTTCAAGTTAAGAGGTCCTCATGGCAGCAGTTCCAGGATTCACAGCCTTCCTCCACATCTCCGCAGAATGGGATGACTCTTCTGGTGGCTTCTGCTCAATGGTGAAAACGTTATATTGCCTTCATGTTACTGGTTTAAACTAGGCCACGTGCCCATCTCTGATTAAATCACCACAACTCAGGGATAGAGAACACTGACTGGCTTAACTGAATTTAGCCTAAGGCCAGAGTAGTACCTTCTCTGTACAGGAGTATATATTGTCCTGTTTCATGTATTGTGGGTCTCCGGGTACCTGGAATTGTTCATTTAAATGTTCTCTTTAAAAAAGAAAATCTAACGATGTAGAATAAAAAAAAAAAAAAAAAAAAACTCATTGCCATCGAGTCGATTCCGATTCATAGCAACCCTACAGGACACAGTAGAATTGCCCTATAGAGTTTCCAAGCAGTGCCTGGTGGATTTGAACTGTTAGCTCTTAACCACCACACCCCCAGAGGTTCCAAAGTAGGTAATTACGAGCTAATTAATCCCAGAGTGATTAATAATAATTCTGAGGTCTCACATTTTACTTTTAGTAAAAATATCAGGAGCCCTGGTGGCGCAGCAGTTAAATGTTTGGGTGCTAACCAAAAGGTCGGCAGTTCACATCCACCAGCTGCTCCTTGGAAACCCTGTGGGGCAGTTCTACTCTGTCCTTTTGGTCGCTATGAGTCGGAACTGACTTCACGGCAATGAGTGTGGTTTTTTGGTTTTCTGCCTTTTTGATTCTTGAATTACAGGGATAAATGATACATTACCTATAGGGATTGTTATAATTAGTTACACAGCGTATTTCCATTCAAATACATATCTCAACATGAAATAGCCACTGTACATATTCTCTAAATTCATTTTACTTGGATCCACAATCAACACCCATGGAAACAGCAGTCAAGAAATCAAAAGATGTATTGCATTGGGCAAGTCTGCTGCAAAAGACCTCTTTAAAGTGTTAAAAAGCAAAGATGTCACCTTGAAGACTAAGGTACACCTGACCCAATCACCTCATATGCATGTGAAAGCCAGACAATGAATAAGGAAGACCAAGGAAGAACTGACATCTTTGAATCGTGGTGCTGGTGAAGAATACTGAATATACCATGACTGCTAAAAAGAATGAACAAAGCTGTCTTAGAAGAAGTACAGTCAGAATGCTCCTTAGAGGCAACGATGGTGAGACTACGTCTCACATACTTTGGACATGTTATCAGGAGGGATCAGTCCCTGGAGAAGGACATCATGCTTGCTAAAGCAGAGGGTCAGCGAAAAAGAGGAAGACCCTCAACAAGATGAATTGACACAGTGGCTGCAACAATGGGCTCTAGCATAATGATTGTAAGGATGGCTCAGAACTGGGCAGTGTTTCATTCTTGTTGTACATGGGGTCACTACGAGTTGGAACTGACTCGATGGCACCTAACAACAACATATTCTCTAAGACAATATATAATTTTTAAAAGCAAAGTGAGTCTGATCACTAGTGGTCCCCACTAGGCTTCATGTGTTCATTTCAAGGAGCTGGTAGAATTGAAAGTGAAATTCTTTAATGTCTAGGACTCTTGGACCCCTCTGCATGCAGCTCTGGAAGCATCAAGTCCAGCCCGGTATTCCTAGAGGCCCCCCCACAGGAGTATTTCTCCCCATTTCATTTGGTCTGGTGGAGCAGTGGACAGTGTGGTCATCAGGCATGGGTGAACTACTCTGGCCTCCCAGAGCCTCTTGCTGGCTATGTGACCTTGGATAGGCACCTCATCTAGAAAAGGGGGCCGATAATCCTCAGGAGGACGCGGTGAGAACTGGAAAAGCTCACCAGTATAAGCAACTCTGTAAAAGGCAAGATGCTGCCCACATGCTTCAGGCCCCTAAACAGGAAGTGCAGAGTGCTGGGGGCACATGCTGGGCCTGTGGCAACTAGCAGTCACAAGGCAGCCTGGTCAATGGGCCTTCTGCAACAGAGACAGCAGGTACAGATGTTCATTCAGGAGCTCTGGGAAACTGGGTACACTCCCCAGAGAGCTGCTCAAAGAAGCCATTCACTCACATTCCTCCTAGAAGCATTCCTGGCCTCTAGACACAACCTCTGTACTGGAGGCCTTGCCCAGGCTCTGCCCCCCATGACCTACGTCCTACTCCAAAGCCAATCTGAGGAAGAAAGGAGAGCTTGGAATGGGGGGACTCATCTAGGTCTCCTGAACCCTGTTCCTTCTTGGAAGGAGACCCAGATGGTGCTCAGGGAGTTTTCTGGTGGTGGCCAAGGAGAAGCAACCCAAACCACAGAAGCCACTTAAGGAAGCCAAATTTCAGCGTTGGCCCCTGCAGGAAACTTCTAGCAACCAGGAGGAGACAACAGACACAGTGAAGAATGACACCCAATCAACCAAGTTAAACATGTGAGGGATTCAGCTATTTATAATGGAGTCATATGACTGGCACTGTAGAGGGGCTGCCTGAGCCCCTGGTTTGGAGTTGGAAGCCTTGAGCTTGGCAGGGTGGGAGGGGTATGGTGGTGACTAGGATACTTTTGGTAACTTTAGTGACTTTTGGTAAATGGCCTCACTCCTGAGTCCTGGAGATAATCTCTTGGGGAAGCTATGAGAACCAAATGGAGGGTCTGCAAATACAGGCTAAACACATGAGATCTTCAGAATGAGATCTGCTTTAGGTTTAACAGCAGGAGATGGTCATCACCAGACTCTCATCTTCTTCCCTCTTGACACCCACAGCAGTGCCCCTCTGCCTGTGACAGCACAATTCCAAAAATACCAGCCAGTGTTTGGCCCTTATTAAAGGGCAGGAACTGTGTCAAGCGCTCTGCACACATTCTCTTTGCACCTTCTTAGCGTGTGACTTTGAGTATGTGACTCACCCTCCCTGTGCTATGAGAATTACGTGAGTTAAAACTGATAGTGTTTAAAACAGTGAGGGTCAAATGAGTTAAATTCGGTAGAGTCCTTATAACAGTGTATGCCCTTGGCACAACATGAGTTAAATTAAATAGATACAATCTAAAGAAACCTCATCATGTTCTTGTGCTCACATGAGGGTAAGCCACCTGGTCTCAGGTCACAGAGCCAATCAAGTGATGGGTCTCATCTGCACTTGTCTCCTGCCCACTGAACCAGGAATCGCATCTCATCATCCCGTTTTGTGGTGCATGGTATATTAGCATGTTAAATACACGTGGCTATGCCTTTGAAGGGTCAGAATGTTTTAAAAGGAAAATAAAAATGCAATGCTTTTAAAATGTTTTAAAAAGAAAGATTCTAATGCAGAAAAGATTTGACAGCATTAAGAACTTAGTTAAAAACTCCAGTATTCCTTGAAGAAGAGGCGCTACAAGGCCCATGGTCTACACAGGGTGCAGGAGGCCAACGGGCAAGTCTTACTACACTGATTTCACAAGAAGGGTCCAAGACGTTTATTGATAGCCCATGGCAAGATACAAAATAATTAATGATGATAACAACCATATCCTCAGCCCAGAGCCACCTGGCACTATGCAACTATCCCGTGGGCCATCCCTGGGCTCTCATTTCCTAACCGGCATCCTGAAAAAACAAAACCCCTCCAATCAAGACTCTGACCACTGGGAAGGAGAGTGGTTTAGAAAGTCCTGCTATACTTCCCAATGAGGAAGTGGTGGAGAGAATGAAATCTGTAGAATCAATCTGAACTTCCACAAGAGTAAAAGAAAACAAATGTGCAGGCAGGGCCCAAGGTCCCAGGAAGGCCTCTTGGGTTTGGGGCAGGGGGTGGGGGACAGGAGAGGTCAATGGTAGTGGCTGGGACCTGACAGCAGGTTGCTCTCTTCTACTTCTTCCTCCCGCCTCTCTCCTTGAGGGCCAAGTGGATGATGGCACCATTAGCCATGTTATAGTATGCCAGCGAGTTGGAATCCTTGATGAAGATGCCCTGGAAGACAGACGGCATGCCTTAAGTGCTAGGCAACCCAGTCCTGAGCACACTGCCCAGCTGCCTCAGAACTCCCAACATCCTGGACTTACACTCTGGACTTAGAGAACACAGAGGCTGGAGGGGAGAGGATCAGAGTCCCCTGGTTCTGCCCAGAATGCTTTCTCCTTCCTTCCTACTAATCCATGCTCTTCACCTTTGTCCCCATTTGGCTCAAAGCTCACCTCCCCAAAAAGCTTGCCCTGACTAACCCCATGGAGTCTTGACCCTCAAACCACAGGACCTTTGAGATCACTTAGTCTGACACCCTCGCTTTATAGAGTAGGAAACTGAGACCCAGAGTGGTGAGGATTAGTCAAAAGTCCAAAGAGGGAGCACACAGCACCCCAGTGTAACCTCAGGCATCAGGCTGAGCTGGATCATCACGTCCATGACCATTCAACCAAGCAAGACTGCCTGAGCACACACTGGCTGTGGCGGTGGGGGGAGAGCCTAACAGTGGGCCAGAGCACTCTCAATTCTTAGCCCCAGATCTCCACCTGTTGTTGAGACACCCACGTAAGACTGTAGTGAGGCCCTGCCAAAGCCTCACCCGGTCAGGCTAACAAGCCCCAGCACTCCCAGCCAGCACCATCACTTCTAGGATGGACTTGCATGGCCAAACCCAGATGTCTCCCTATTTGTGTTTCCATGGGGGATTGAGCTTCTGCGACACCAGAGATACTGGCACCCAAGAGGCAGGACCATAGACACCCTGACTCACCTCATATTGCAGCTTCTGTTTCCCTGCAGGCATGCCTGTAGCTTCATGAATTTTCACCTTGATGACAGAGACCTACGAGACCAAAAAGATGTTTATCCCCCCTTGCTAGGGACAGCTGGAGAAGCAGCTCTCTGCCCCCTTAGTTTCCATGCACCTGAAGCTAGGTGGGGGCAGAAATCCTACCTGGTCTGTGAGTGGTAGGGTGAAGACCAGCACCTGCCCATTCAATTTCCATTCCGTCTTATCCTGCATATTGGGCACCTGGACTTTGATGGACACCGGACCCTGCAAAACAGGAGGTGGCCATTACACCTGCGAAGACTGAGCCAATCAGGAATGAATGAATTATGCTATACTATCCCTGGACCAGGAGCCCTGGTGGCACGGTGGTTAAAGTGCTTGGCTGCTAACTGAAAGGTCAGCGGTTTGAACCTATCAGCTGCTCTGCAGGAGAAAGATATGGCAGCCTGCTTCTGTAAAGGTTTACAACCTTGGAAACCCTACGGGGCAGTTCTACTCTGTCCTATAGGATTACTATGAGTCAGGATCAACTCGACAGCAGTGGGTTTGTTTCCTTTTTTGGACCCTTGGGCCTGTCTAGATAACGTCATTTGTCCAGCAGGGCTGGATTCTGGTCCCTGATTGACTACTGAAGCCATTTCTGACACTGAACAAGATGCTCCCCCATTTCAAGATCTCAGTTTCTCTGCCCTGCCTCCTGATGAGTATGGAGCTGAAGTGAGGAAGTTCTGGGAAAATGTTCTGCAAATCTCAAGAAGCACCACAGGGGATAAGAGTATAAAATGTGATGTCAGAAGACCTGGGTTCCAAACTCAGTTTCCCTGCTAGCTAGATCTCTCTGAGTCTCAAAACCATTGTCTGTAAAACAGGGTTGATCCCAACTACTGCATGGTAGTACTGCTGTGAGCATTAAACAGAAAAATACCATTAAACGTTTAGCACTGTCCTGGCATTAAGTGCTTAAGAAATGGGAGCTATTATTAAAGAAAAAAAAACAACAACAAAGATTTAGCCAAAGCCATGGAGGAGAGCTGAAACTGTTTCTGCCCCCGCTCAATAGTGTCGAACAGCTTCCCTAACGACCAGCAGTGCTAAGGTTCTAGCATCCCAACAGGACCCCACCACCACAGGCAGCCCTCCAAGGGCTGGAACTTGGAAGGACGGTCACCTTGTTTATTTAGGCTGTGGGCCTTAGAAGAATTAATTCTATTTATGGAATTCCGTGTTAACTCCAGAGTCACTCAGAAACTAAGAACTGCGCCCAGGATTCCCTCCAGGTTTCCAGAGCCCCTTCTACACGGCAGTCCTGCTGCCCATGGAGCTGGGTCTCCTGCCGGCCTCTATAATAGTTCACACTAGCGGTGCCTCTGAGCATTGACTCCATATTTAGTATTTACTCAGAAGCCCTCAGAAGCCTCCAAAGGCTAGCCTAGGTCCCAGGAGAAGCAGCAACTGTGGGAGTAGAATAGGGCTGGCTCGAGGATGTTTATGATCAGGGCAGGACTAGACCTCCGGCTAGACACTCCAGGCCCATGGCGGCACTTCTGAACCACACACCTTGTTTCTGCGCAGGAACTCCTCCTCGGGCATAAGGCTATCTTCCGTCTTCAGTTTCTTAGAGGTAGGCTCATCCTCCATGGGAGGTGGAGGGTGGACAGGCGGCATTGGGGCCGGAGCTGGGACGGGTGCCACAGGTGGAGCAGGCACGAAGGCTGCAAGAACAGGAATAAGCAGTGCCATGAGTGGGGGCAAGGGGTCCAGGACTCAGGGTGGTAAAGAAGTAAGAGAGGGATTGCATTTCCTCTCAGTCAGAGGTATGAAATGACATTCCTAGCGAAGTTTGGCAGTCAGCAGATTTCCGAACTGGGGGACTTGGGAAGCCGCCCCTAGGATTGGAGGAAGGGCCAGACTGATAGATGCAGCAGGTGCTTGATCCCTATGGCTCTCTCTGGGTACACAGATACCAGCTACTTCAGGGCAGTCTCTGATCTGTCCCAGCTACCGACCTGGGGAGCTTCATGTGGGGAAAGCCACAGCTCTACTCTGGACTGGGCCCCAATCTGGAACAGCTGACACTACCATTAGCGACTCTTCTGCTGACAGTTCTTGGTCTGTAGTCCCTGACCCAACGGACTGGAAAGGAATGCAAGAGACACTGACCTGTTGGCACAATCATGGGGGGTGGGCGGGGCGCCATGATAGGGGGAGCCGAGGGAGGCATGGGCACCACATTGATCCTGGGCGCGTGGATAATAGGTGGCATTGGGGCAATCACTGACCCTGGAGGCAAGCGGACCACGGATGCCATAGGAGGCCGGGGCATGACGGGCACTGCGGATACCACTGTGGTGCGGACAGGAGGCGGCATCTGTCGGGGAGGGGAATCCACAGGTCACAGAAAGGCAAAGCTGAAGTCTGAGGCACACACAGCTGGCAACTGGCCACCTGCAGCCTCCGAGGATGGGACCTGGACAGCTCCAACACAGCCCTCCTGCAGCTGAGAGATTGCAGCCTTACAACCCAGGGGCCTGACACTGCTGAGAGGCCAGGATGACACTCTCCAGTTGGAACTTGGTGGGTCAGAGTCAACCAGCTGCTTATGGCAGACACTGAGAGAGCCACTAAAGAGGATGACCTCGAATTAGCCTCCTGGAGATGGGCCAAAAGTCACAAAGACCAGTTAAGCCCTGCAGCCCTTCTCTGCCTCAAACCCTCTTCATACATTTGTCACTTGCTCCCTCCCTGCTCCAACTCTCCTACACAGATGGTAGATCACGATAGAGGTTCCCACTTCCATTAAAGGCTTCCTTCTTTCTCAGCTTGACCCACTTAGCACTCAGGACCCACCACAGGGCAGCTGTCCGTGTCAGCCAACAGCCTCTAACCCCAAGAACTAATTGCTAAAAGATAAGTAACCGGGTAGCTTCTGGCTTACTGTGGGTGGTCGGGGCACTGAGGTGATGGGTGGGGCTGAGCTGGGGATGTTGGTGGCTGAGGATGGAGGTGGTGGCTGCTGAGGCATTTCATTGGGCTTGCTGGGGCCAATCTTCTCTTTGGTGTCATCTTCCGGCACCAGGCCCTTGGCCTTGTGGATGGCTTCAATCTGCTCTTGGAGGGTGATATTGGCCTGGGCAGCCTGCTGGGTCCGGGCCATGCTGCCTGAGTGGCCATCCCAGGTCACCTGTAAGGGAAAGCAAAACCACCGCTTGTCAGGACTCCTGGAACTGAGCCTAAGTGTGGGAGCTGGATGGCAAGGAAGGCATTAGGATCCATTTTTCTGGCACCTTTTCCTCTGGCTTTTGGATCTCCTCCTCGCCGATCTTCTTACCAATGGCTGTTTCCTCCACACCGAAGATATCGGTACGCCGCTCAGCCAACTGTTTTAAGCTGCTCTCGATATCCAGGCCTGTATAGTCACAGAACAGAGGCAGGAGATATAAAGGGACTAAACTACGTGCCCTTCTAACAAGGCAGCAACTTTCCTGGAGTGCAGGGTGGAGGCTGGTTCCATGGGACGAGACTGGCTCTGGGTCCTAACACAGCACTCTTGTCCCTTGAGCCTGGGAAGAGACTTCCAACAGGCAACCAGTGCTTGTTCAACCCCTCTGCCTTCTAAAAGGACAGTGGGTCAGAGAGGGCAACTGAGAGGACAAGGTCACAAGAGTGGCAAGTGGCAGTCAGGATTAAAATCCTGGTGTCCTGCCTTTGGGGACAGTTTCCTCCCTATTGTGCTGCTCTTCACACAACAGTAATTGGACCACCCTGTTGCATTTCAAATGTAGCTGAGCCAAGAAGTACAGGGCAATGCAGCCATCAGTCCCCTCATTCTAACAGCCCCATGAATGAGCACCCCTCCAGGCTAGCCGGACCTTTTTCTGAGATGTCAATGGGCACATGGCATCTACATCAGGTGTCATCCTTTGGAAGACTCCTATGGAGACCCCTTCTGGAAAAAAGATGAGCTCTTTGACACACCAAAGGCCAAACCTATTCTCAAAAGTTTCTGTTGACCTCAACTGTTGCTTTCTATGTTTGCTTACAGCAAGATGACTGTGGTTTTGAGATTCCCATGGGCCAGGGTGAGTAAGGGCTGAGTCAGAGAAGGGGTGTGGATCAGGGTGAGGAAATCCCAGGACCTGAGCCCCACCTCACCTGGCGCATACACCTCATCATCACTCTGCTTCTCTCGGATGGAGCGATCGCGCTGCTCCAGCCAGCGAGGGTCGAGAAGCCCAATGCGCATGTGCTCCTGCATTTTGCTGGCAGGGATCTTCTCCCCCGTGATGGGGGACACAAGATACTCATCTGGAGCAGGAGCTGGAGGCAGCGGCTTGGAAGCTAAAGGAAACAGAGAATGGACGGGTCTGAGGAGCACGTGATTTTCCAGGCAGGCAGAACTTTCCAGGCAGTCCAAGGGCTAGAAAGCGAGCCCTACCTTTGGGATCATAGTCCTTGCGGACAATGACTTGGTCTGGAGTAGGGGGCAGAGGTGGAGGCATAGGTGTTTCCGGGGGTGGGGGCACTTTCTGCCCTTCTTCTTCATCATCTGAACCCTGAAAAAAAAAGTGGTGACAGGACTCAGAGAGGGGACAAGAGGCCACCTCCCTGCAGCTGATCCTTGGCAGCTCTTAGGGCAGCAAGGAGCCGTGGCCCCTACCAGCCAGTGTCTGAGTGCCTTCAGGAGCAGCCGAGGCCAAGTGGCAGGAGGCCAAGCTGTTTCCTCACAGCATGAATGGGAGCACTGGGGCCCGTGGTGCCAACATTCCTCCCAGGCATTTCCAGCAGCCGGCACCAGGCAGTCCCCAGAGGCCAAGGGCAGTTAACACGCTGGGGAGGGGTGCAGGGCTGAGTAGGCACTCAGTGGTAACTGCTCACACAGAGCAATGCTGGGAGGGAGAGAAAAAGTCAATTCCCACAGACACAGGGGCCTTTTCTTCTCAGGCTGCACATACATTCTTTCCAAGGGGAGGACGGCAGCTTGACCCTGGAAATTCTATGCCAATGCCTACTCGGAAGGCCCGGCAAGAAGGGGGTGGGGTGGCCGAAGGAAGCGTAGGCTACGTTTAGAAAAGCTCTGGGAATCGCTGGGCCTAAGCTAAGTGTTCAAAATGCTGGGAAGGTATAGGGTGATGAAAAGAGGGTGATGACTGAAGGTTGGTATGGAGGCAGCTGGGGGGAAGCGGGGAACAAGACCTCTGGGCTATGGGGGAGGCCACAGGACAGCAGTGCCGGCAGAGCTATTAGAGCCTTGCCTGTCAATGACTTTGCTGCCTGAGCTGGAAGTCACTCTGTGCTGCCTCGGCTTGGGTGGCTGCACAACCAGCTCATTCTTGTTGAGGGCCCACACCTCCCTTCAAGGCTCAGGGGGAGCTGGAGTGTGGATTATGTGGACAGCACCCCAATCTGCTTGGGCTCCAGGGAAAAAGGTCATCCTGCAGGCCCACCCAGGCGTGTACCTCATCCATGTCCTGCACTTGGGTGTCCTGGTCAAGCTGGGAAGGAGGCTCCTCTGCCTTCTCCTGTTTCTCGTCCTCCTCATCAGACTCAACCTCCATCTCGACCTCCTCACTCTCCCCAAACTTCTCATAGCGCTCCTGAATGAGGATTCGGGCCCCCAGCTCCTCAGGGGTGGTGGGAGGAGGGAAGTTCCCTGGCAGAAGGTGAAGCAGAGTCAAAGGGATCCCTCCACAGATACTCCTTGCCAAAGGCCCCTTTATTGCCCTCTTGACTGCAGGCTCTCTGAGAGCTAGAGCTGTGTCTCATTTATCTCCACTTCCTGCGGCCCATCCAGGGTCTGGCACAGAAATATTTGTTGAACTGGATTTAATTTTTGACAAAGTGGTAAAATTTGAGTCTTTGGGGAGTACAGATGAACACACGGATAAAGCCTGCTGAGATTTGCTGTTCCCTGGAAACAGCGAGCTGTGTGAGGTCTCCCGGGATGGCTCAGAGTGCTGGCTCACCACTTAAGAGTCACTCTCCTCGCAGACCTACCTTGCTCATTGGGCTGGAAGTCCACTGTTTCCACCACCACAAAATCATGCCAGTCAATCTGAGCATAGGCTACTCGCTCCTTCTCCTTCTCCTCCTCCTCTTTCTTCCTCTCACGCTCCTGGAACTTGGCCCACTCCACTCGGTAGCACACCTGCAGGAGGGATGGGAAACAGCACGATACTGAGCTGGACCAGGCTCTCCTGCCAATGAAGCAGTCACTTCCAGTGCTTTCATCCAAGCTAGCAGCTCCATCAGCACAGGAGGTAGCTCTGTCCATAAGGGGAACTTTCTGAAGCAAAATTTATTATTTGCACCTGACTTTAGCCAGGCCTAGGGAACCCTGGTGGCGCAGTAGTTAAGGCACTCAGCTGTGAACCAAAAGGTTGACAGTTTGAACTTACCAGCTCCTCAACAGGAGAAATGTGCAGCAGTCTGCTTCTGTAAAGGTATATAGCCTTGGAAACTCTATGGAGCAGTTCTACTCTGTCCTATAGGGTCGCTATGAGTCAGAATCAACTCGACAACAATGGGTCTGGGTTTTGGTTTCAGCCAGGCCCAGAGTTTGGATAGGATGAAAATTCTAAATGCTACAGAAGCCCCGTCTGGGCCCAAGGGCGGCCGTTTATTATAACCTCAAAGTGTTCTGCTTGAGTTGGCAAGAGGCCCTGTGCTCAGAGAGCAGCAAAACCATCCAGGAAGTCTGCATGACAACCAAGTACCCACAAGAGAAACAGCAGTCTCAGTGCCTCAAAACAAGTCTTCATGCAGCCAACAAAACAAAAAGAGCTAGCACCCATATGTCTTCTCTTCTCTGAAAACCTGGGGGCTTCAAAAAGAATCTATCACCCTAGGAACTGCTCAGGCACTGGCTCTCTAGCTACAGTAGAAAACAGGGAGTCCCGTTAAAGCTGAGAGCAAAGCAGAAAGCAGCGTTAAGTCTGGGAAGCATAGGCTCCTTTGGCCTTTGTAGCCACAAGGCCTTTCTTCCCACCTCTACTGAGGCCAGAACGTAACAAGATACCGTTTCCAAACACAAAACAGAACCCAAACAGTACAGCTTTCATCATCAGTAACTGGCAAGAAATCCTACTCGGTTTACCTGATCCAAAACTTCTCGGGGATTTTCAGCTTCTTTCTTGAGCTTTGCAAGTAAGCCTTTTGGTGGAATCAAGATCTGAAACACAGAAGAGTTAAAGCTGCTGTCAATATAGCATCACCTCCTGACACAACATGGGACAAAGAACAAAGAGGACACCTTACTGGGCCTGTGGTAAGACAGAGGAGAAGGGAAGAACACAGGATTCTGGGTCCCAATCCCAGCTCCACTTGGTTGTGTGACTTTGGGCAAGTTACTTAACCTCTGTAACTTGGTTTCTTTCTACAGCATGGTGACATTAGTGCTTAAAGTTGACACCATCAATTTAAAAGGCTGTTGCAAGGATTAGCCAGAAAGTATGCAAAACCGCCAGATTACTCGGCACAGTCAGGATGTGATGGCTGCTTTCACAACTACTGACGTGCTATTCTTTTGCACATGCTACTCAGGCCTCTCCTGACTCCTTAAGACTACAGCCCACCTGACCCACACCTCCCTGTATTTCCATCCTGCTTTCTTTTTTCCATAATATTGATCACCATCTGACATACACTGACATTATCCTTGTTTGTTTCCTCCCAACTAGCCTAAAAACTCTATGAAGATGGATTTCTCTGTCTTTTCTTCACTATTGCTATCTCCAGCACCTGGAATGAAAAGAACCAACACTGGCTTTGTTGTAAACAGCCAGTTATTCCAAATGCCCCAACAGTATCTACTACCACTGGTGGGTGAAATTGGCTCAGCCCTCCTCTCTGGTCCTCCTTGTACCTCTACCCCAAAGAGTATCTGCTCCTCGAGCTTCCCATGGCGAGAGACAGACACCAGCATCCTGAAGTTAAAGTACTAATGTTAATACCCAAGTTCTGAGGGACAAACAGGAAAGTAACAGACTGAAAAAGGGAGCTGGGGACTTGTAATCCTGGAAACAGTCCACTGGGAGAAATTAACCCAGGGGCTCACTTAAAATTGATATTGCGTACTCATAATAACTGCCTTGGGCCTTCAAAATCTGTTATTTTAGCTACTCTACTAGCATCTGGGTTTGGTTGTTTTCTAAGCACACTCATTTTTACAATTCTTTACGGGTATACAGTAAGGGTGAGAATTAAGTCAAGTCAGAGGAAGTCATTATGAGTCCTTCGCGTACATCTTTTTTAACATGTTGTTTCTAGGCATCAAGAACAGATGGGTAGACTATCATACTTAAAAGGGAAGGAAAACAACCTCCACTAGTGTCTCCTAAGAAACACTGCCACGGGCAAATGTGCACTAGTGTGTACTTTACAATAAACTAGCAATTTGACTATTTTAAGTACCAGATTGCCTTGTCCATAGATTGCTGACTGTAGCCACGTAGCATGGATTAAGATCTTAGGGTCTGGAGTAAAAATGACAGAGCTCAAGTCCCAGCTCTATGACTTCCTAGCTGAGTGACCCTGGCCAAGCTATTTAACTTCTCTGTGCTTTAGCTGCCTCTTCTGCAGTGAGTCTAATAGCGGCTACCTCACAGGTTATACGTATCGAGAAGATGCTGAATACGTAAGTACTCAATATTAACGTTTGCTGTATGTACCTCTGTTATGTTAAAATGTTTTCCAATACTTATGGAGAAAAAACACGCATGAGTTCTTGTGAAGATTTATTAAGGGCTTGCTTCTTCTTGAGCCCCATGCTAAGATACTGAAAATTTTAATGTACTTAAAAGCAGTCAGCACCACTTGGCCCTGTCACATGGTGGGCACTCACTGAATGGTAGTTATTAACCAAGCATCTCATTTCTCTTTAGAAACAAGCAGTCTGTGTTGCCTTTAAAAAAGAGGAACTAAATAGAAATCAAGACTTACACTACACGTGAATTTCTAACATTTGCCCAGAGGCACCATAGAGAAGTAGTACCCCCATAAACAATGAGTGGACAGAGCACTTATAGCTAGGTGCCTTCTCCCCTAGGCCCAGCACCCCTTGCCCACCCTGCCCAGGCACCTTGGTATACTGCTCCACCAGCTTTGTAAAATAGTTAAAGAGACTGTGTTGTGGGCGAAGAAAGTCAAACTGGTAGTTGCGCTGTTCTTTTTGCATCAGCTGCGTCAGAAACTGGCGCCCATTCCGGGCCACAAACTGAGCCGTTAGTTTCACCACGTCCAGGTCAAAGGCTGAGATGGAAGGGGGATCCGCGATGAACTCAAACTCAGGAGGGGGCTCTTTGGGCACAATGGTCTCTTGGATCACCTGGGCTTGGACCTAAGAAACAGAGGGAGGGTGAGGAAAGAGATGCAGGGGTGAGCTGGATCCCGGAAGAGCAGGGTGGGAATGCACCATCCAGCAGGGTGGTGCTGACCTCTATGCTTCCATTAATCACATTCATACCACCAGCACTTGGTGTGAGAAAATCCTAACTCATACGAGCACTGATTTCTCAGCCAACTGTGGCCTAAATTCCCTGAATAGCCTTGAATGAAACCTGCGCCCCTCTATTTCTGCTCCTGCCCTGAAACTGAGGGCCATAACTGGGCAAGAAAAGAGCTGACAGCAATACGGTTTATTAAGGACGCAGCAAGCCCTTCCATGCATGCAGAGGACCCCACTGTAAAAAGGACTTCCACATTCATCTCACCTCCACGTGAACCACACGAGGTAGACAGAATCCATTTTATAGATGAGAAAACTGAGATAGCTCGAGGCCCTACCAAAAAACCCACTGCCACTAAGTCGATTGCGACTCGTAGCAACCCTAGCTGCTGTGAACTAATGCAAAGGTCTCAGAATCTGACTTCAACCACCCACCTTTCCTTCTCACTGCAAAATGAGGTGCTGCCTTTTCCACCGCGGTTCACAAGTGGGGCAAAGGGACCAGTCCAGTTCTGCACAAGGTGCCAGCCCTTCTGTCATTCCCACCAATAGTCCCTAGTGCTGAGTCTCAATGTTCCTAAGCACTGCGCAGAGAACATGGTATTAGGGTGAGTCAGACATACAGGCCCTGATGGGGGAGACAGAAGGGAAGGGACAGTGCACAGAGGGGCCCACAGGCCACACTGCGTCCTTCAGCACAGGCAGGCAGGTCCTTCACACATCACAGTACTGTCCTCACACCATGGTCAAGGCAGAGAGTAGGGGCTAAGAGTGTGGGCTTTAGAGTCCCAACTCTGTGGCCTCAGGGAAATCCCACTTGCCTTGAGCCTCAGATTTCTCATCTGTAAATTGGTACTCTGCCAGCATCCTCTTTAGCTGCTGTGAGGAGTCAATGAGACAAGCTCCTGAAGCACTGAGCTCAGGGCTTGACAAGCTCAGTAAACGCCAGCTACCATCAGTACTTAGCTTTCTGAGCCCCAGTTTCTACCTCTGGAAGATGGAGATAACAACCCTCCTTCTCTCCCTGGGTGGTTGTGAGGTGTGGACAGCAGAGTTAATAGCCCTCCCCCTCCCTGTCCTCGCCTCCCTCTTGGCCCTGGAGCAGTGAGGGGAGGGACCGGGCTCCAACCTTTTGGGGCAGCTGCTGCTGGGTGGCTTGCTGCTGCTGCTGCATGACCTTGGGAATGGCAGCTGAGGGCTCCTGAGCCTTCCCCTCCTTGAACTCGCTGACCTTGTGGCGGTAGTACGCATGATAAGGGTCATTGGGGTTCAGAAAGTTGAACTTGGGGTTGTTGATCTCATTTTGTCGTATCCTAGCTTCAAATTCAGGTCCATTTCTGGAAGGAGAAAGAAAGAATTACACCGTAACATTCAGACTGCTTAGATCCTGAACACTCCCCATGAACCCTCTTGATGCTACCACTGCTCAAAACAAGACTGCCCCTCAGCAGAGCAGAGGACCTCCTTGCGCCCCCTGGCATCCGTGGTCAATACCATCTGCCTCATTCGGCCTGGAGCAAGGCTCCTTGATCACAGGACCGCCCAGACTTCAGTCATTCCTACACCTCCTCTGCCAGTTTTGCCATTACCAAAACCATCTGGACTACTGCTTTTTCTTTTAGTAAATTTTTTTTTTTTAAACTGAATCGGTAAACGTTGGGTTATGTGTATTTTTACCATTTTTACTTTAAAAAAATGTATTTAAAAAGGTAGGTTTATATTACTTCTTCATGTAAAAATCAGTATCACTTTACTAACCAAATGTAGTCATAAAATCAAATAAAATGAAATGTTGGCAACTTTTAGCTAGAAGTTAGCTAAGACTGAGGCCAGTTCTCTTATCAAAAAGAGGGATTAGCAAGTGCTGAAGAAGTGTTAAGGACATACTAGCACCAACTGAGACTTTGTCCTCTGGGTAATGAGAAAGATTGGAAAAAACAGGAAAATCCAGACTACTTGATTTAATGCTTTGTCCAACTGCTGCCTAAAATCACCTAATTTCCTACTGGCGAGGCCAACACAGGAAACACTGCTCTCCAAGGACCCAGATCTGTGCTGCTGCCACCAGCTCTCCCTGTGTAAGACACACTCGGATGACAGGGAAGTGGTAAAACTGGTTCTTGGGACAGTTCCAGAGATGCATCCCCAGGTCCACCACACAGCCACGTATGCCTTCAGAGCCTTAGGATAATGAAAAACCATCCCTTGCGTGAGGTGTGTTGTTGTTGTCAGGTGCCGTAGAGTTGGTTCCAATTCATAGCAAGGTGTAGGGAACCCTGATTTTTAAAGAGCTCCACTGGTGTTGGTCAGAAAGAGCACTGTCTTACAGACACAAGATATGGACACGTTCAAGTTTCAGGTTCACTACCGACTCATTGTGTGACCCAAGGCAAGCTACTGAACTTTTGTTTGCCTCAATTTCCCCACGTATAAAACGTGGCTAACACCACCTGCCCTCTCTACCTTGAAGTATTATTAAGAAGACTGAATTTGTTAAGGGGATGCCAAAGTCCTTTTGAATTATACAGTGGCCTGCAAACACAAGGGGCTGTTCCTCCTGTGAAGGCTAGAAGGGGTTGTTCCCAAATATTTGGGATGATATAGGTATTGAAAGATGTCTGTGGGGCTCCCATCATGCCTCTGGCCAGTCTCGCCCCAAACACACCACTGCACAGCTCCAAGGGCTGCAGCCAGTCAGGGCACCCCACTCTCTTCAGACTTTCACACCCTGGCCCTGGCAGTCAGTGAGACAGTAGAATACGATGTGCCCAGATTGGCTGCCACAGCAATCCGTGCCCTCGCGGTGGTCAACACCCAGGCTGGTTACTCAGCAGGTTCCGATCACACTCTGTGGTGTGACGTAACACCCTGAGGTCTCAACTTCACAGGGAATTAGTCCAACTGGAACCTCACGCCTTGGGAAGAAGTGTTTCCCCTCTCTCCTTAAATACGGCAAAACATACATAAGGAATGCAGTTAAATATCATTAAACTAGGCAACTATACCCAGGAACTTCCAGAAAAGGGGGCTCTGGTTGTCTCCTACATCACTGCCTCCTAAGTCACAGCCTCACCACATCTGGCAACAATCTGAAGAATAAAACAATCAGAAGGCAGGCATGTTCATTCCAAGCTGTTCTGCTGCTTTAAAGTTGTTCAATGTTAATTTTAGAACTATATACTCTGACATGAAGAGTACATTTAGCAGAAAGACATGATTCTGACTCAACCCAGCTGGTGGGACTTTTTAGGGGTAATTTCCACTTCAGTTTCTTGATAAGAAAATTCAAGGAAGGGAAGACCTAACCTAGAGAGAGGAAAAAAAGAAAAAATCCTTTCACAACCACACTCAGTTGTTCATGATTTCTACTGCCTGTGAACCCAGGAGAAGTGAGGCAGAGGGTCCCTGCATGCTTGCTTTACCCCAGAGTGAGACTCTGGTCGTTCCCTTCATTTCCACCCCTGCATAAAGCAAGTTCGCAGACTGCAGAAATGCTTACAAAAGCGATATAGACAATAATTGTAGCTATAAACCTATCTACAGATGTGGGGCCATGTATTTATTTTTAAAGAACCTGGATAGATAGACTTATTTCTGTGGCAGCAGAGACTGGCACAGAATTATTGGAAAGCTATTTGGCAAAATGTTTAAGAAAACTTTAAAAATGCTCTTTGAGCCAGTAATGTGCTACCCAGAATTTTCTCCTAAGGAAATGATCTAAAATGGAAAGAATATGCTCAGAGATTTCCTAGTCTTGTTTGCTGAAGCAAAATGCTGGAAACAACCTGAATGGAAAATAAGGGGAGACGGCAAGTCAAGGAAGGCCGAACACATCCTCTCAGTAGAAGACAACACAGCATCAGGAAGACCATGGAGCAACAAAGAAAACCGCTTACAACACAAAGTGAAAAGCAGGATATGAAAGTATCTCTGCTAGTTATTACAACAATCTTAAAAAAAAAAAAAAAAAGATGACACGTGAAAACTAAACAGCTGAACTACTGTGCTAGTGAGATTGTGGGTGATTGTGGGTGATTCTTACCCAACACCCTTTTCTAATTCATGGTTTTTAAAATATCAGAAAGCAAAAGAGGAAGCCTGAGAGATATGAGGCCATTAAAAATTTATCTTACACACAACGCAGGATGCCTAAATCTCATGTGGCGCAATGTTCAACAAATCACAGAACAGCTTTCAACCAAACACCCAGGTTAATCAAAACCCTTGGAATGTGATGAGATGAGTCTGCATGGAGCCTCATACAGTAAAAAAACATTAACCAGAGTAGCATCTTCCTAGATTTAACCTCATCAGGTAGTTGGGAAAAGAAAGAGCCAACTATTAAATGATGTACTGGGACGGGGATGCCGCTTACTGCCACCGTGCAAGCCAGAAACCCAGATTTTTACATGAAGTCTTCTGATTTTTAAAAAGTGACAACTAATTTGAGCTTTTAAAAGTACTGTGAAGACAAACAAAATATCTGTAGGCTGGATGTGGTCTGTCATCTGCCAAAGGACCCCCTAAACTAGGGGGTACGTGGACCTCTGGAGTTTACAAGTGGCCATCAAGAAGATTCCATTTGAGGGCGGGGAGGGGGAAGGGAGAGGGAGAGGGAGAGGGGTGGAAGAGAGAGAGAGTGTGCGTGCATGTGCGCGCACACCGTGTAGGCATGATGGGGAGGGACAGGAACTTTGACTGATTTCCATCCCACCTGAGAAGACAGCAGCAGCTAACACTCGTATGATGTAACTGAAATGCCTAACTCCTGCCTCACAACAACCCTAAGGTGGCATTTTATTCCATTTTGCAGATTGGTCTTTTAGAATTATGGAATGTGGTCCTCGGTCAACTCTTTTTTTTTTCTTCCTCAGGCCAGCAGCTCAGACACATTGTCCTTTACAAAGCAGCTTTCCAGGCATTTCCTTAGCCCAGTTTTGGAAGTGCAGGCTCCTGGTGACTTTGGGGCTGGGTTTGACTCTCACTTTGCCCACTGCCTACCTCACCACCGTGTTGTGGTCTTAAATGAGCTAACAGGCCTAAGCCAACAACTCCCCTCTAAAAACCCAGGTGCTACCCTTGTGCTGACGCAGGA
The DNA here is from genome assembly GCA_030035585.1 of Dugong dugon. Lineage (NCBI taxonomy): Eukaryota > Metazoa > Chordata > Mammalia > Sirenia > Dugongidae > Dugong > Dugong dugon. Next base: position 22,343,362 of record CM057476.1, on the reverse strand, counting down.
GCTCTTAGTACTAAAAGCCACCTCTGACTCTCACGCCCAGAAGTGGCTGTGTTACCTGGCCACAAAGCTAGCAGTCTTGTCGACAATGTTCCTGACCTCTGGAGGAGGGTAAATAATCCCCACCACTGGCTTAGAAGGGGTAGAATCTTCCTTTGAGGATGCTTCTTCTTCTGTTGGCTGTGAAAAGAGGAAAATGAAATAAGGTCTTGAAGTTCCTGGTTTGCAGCTGGACCACCACTGTTAACCTCCATTAGGATATTGCTGAAAGCATAGGCTTTTTCCCCAGAAAAATTCCACAAACCTCCCTCAGGTTAGGCCCTTCTGCTCCAAAAGAGCAGCCCCCCTGACTCTACCCCAACTAGACTGTCTCAGAGGAACCAAGAACCTGCATTTTAAGCAAGGGCCAAGGTCCCAAGATGCAGGGGGCCTCTGATCACATTTGGAGAAACCATGTCTGTATCCCCACACCTAATGCAGAACTTGGCTCTGTAGGTTAATGTTTGCTGAATAAAGAAACTTGCTGCCTTGCTGGCAGCTCCCTCTGCCATGAGTGTCCCTTCCCTCTGCATCCATCCATTCCACCATCTCACCCACCACTGAATGCTCAAATGCTTTGTGGAACTGTACTGGAGGAGTCAATATTAATTGTCCCACAAGTTCCAATAGGCAGTATTTCAATTTCCCCACCAGCTTCTTTAGGAAACAAAGGGTCAATTATCCCATCTTAGAAAAACAGTTTCTCCCTGGCCCTGGTATTCCTATCCGCTACTGCCTTCTTCCTCCCCTTCCTCTGGTGGTTAAATATCCTGAGTTCTCTCAGTCTTGCCGTTCCCACTTCCTCACTTCCCATTTGGTCTCCATTAATTTTAAATGTTGTTGCCAACGTCAAAAAACCAACTGCCTCCAGTCAACTACCAAAGTTATCTGGACTTGTAACTGGTGACTAAAACCAAAAACCAAACCTGTTGCCACTGAGTCGATTCCAACTCAGAGCGACCCTCCTAGCATAGGAGAACTGCCCTGGGGTTTCCAAGGAGCAGCTGGTGGATTCACACTGCTGACCTTCCGGTTAGCAGCCAAATGCTTAACCTCTGCTCCTCCACAAAACTCCCCCCTCCTCAACCTCCAGGCCCCATCCTCAGATCTCTTTCCTTCTCGCTCTCTGATCGTTCCATCCCAAGTTTCCTTCCTGGTCTGTTTCACTTTCTGCCCTTCAAATATTGGAGACCCTCAAAATTCTGTTCTTGGTTTTCTCTGCAGTATTCACACTGTCTTCAGACACTTGTAACCACATCCTTCACTTTCCCACTCAAACTGGTGTCTACCCCAGATCACTCTTGCGTGCCACAAAGCCTTAGATCCAGCGGACTCATGGATACTAACCCCTTTCCTTGTGAATATCAACCATGCACCTGGTTCTTTAGCCTCTACATCCAGTCAATCACTAATGATAATAACGGCTACCATTTATCAAGCGCATACTATGCCCTAGATACTCTTCTAGGCACTTTAAACATACTAACTGTTGCAGCCACCAACCACCACCCTCATGAGGTAGGTATACTTATTACCCTCATTTTACGTGACACAACTGAGGCATGGATAGCTTAACTGGGCCAAATGGCAGAGCCAGGATTCCAACACAATTCTCTGGCTGTAGAGCCTGCACCATCAGCCACTTTGTGACAAGAGCCTGACCATCCCCTCTTCCCCAGCCCCTACCACAATCGAGACCAGGCCCTCAGCATGCTGAAGGAAATGACTGGTCCCCAACCCTCCTTTGATTGTCCACATCACTGCCTGCCTACCTGAATTTCTCAAACACCATCTGTGGGTTTTCCTGCCAACCCCTAAGCAGATGCTCTGAGCAAAGGTCCCTAAAGGGAGTGATGACTTCCAAGTTCTTTACATGTTGGAACAGAAACCTGATGTCCACACCATTAAATTTAGAAGTATTCCTATACTCACATCTTTTGTTTTTGTCATCTCTCCCATATCAGCAAAAGGTTCTGTAAGGTGCAGAAAGCAATTTGGCCTTTGTTCCGGCTTCCTGAGAGCAGGACTACATCTGAAACTAACGAATGGGGGCTGACCAGACCAAGAGGGCCAACTGGTGGCACAATGTTGACTAGCCTCAGGAGACATGATATAACCTATCATGACCATGTGATGAGGCTGACAAAAGCTCTGAGCTTCCTAGTTGGAGCATATCTGATCTCTGGAGGGTCAGTGTCCCTAAGCACATGGAAGTTCTGCACTGGGACCCCTCCCAGATCCCACCCTATGTGTCTCTTCATTTGTATCCTTTTTGGTTAATGTAAATTTGTAGTATGGTAAAAACACACCACTTGTCTGTCAGTTTATTGTACAGTGGTGGTTTGTGTGTTCCTGTTATGCTGGAAGCTATGCCACCAGTATTTCAAATACCAGCAGGGTCGCCCATGGTGGACAGATTTCAGCGGAGCTTCCAGACCAAGACAGACTAGGTAGAAGGACCTGGTGGTCTACTTCCGAAAAAACTGGCCAGTGAAAAACTTATGAATAGCAGAGGAATACTGTCTGATATAGTGTTGGAAGATGAGCCCCTCAGGTAGGAAGGCACTCAAAATATGACTGGGGAAGAGATACATCCTCAAAGTAGAGTCGAAATTAATGATGTGTATGGACTAAAGTTTTTAGGACCTTCATTTGCTGATGTGCCATGACTCAAAATCAGAAGAAACAGCTGCAAACATCCATTAATAATTGGAACATGAAATGCACGAAGTATGAATCCAGGAAAATTGGAAGTCATCAAAAATGAAATGGAATGCTTGAAGACCGATATCCTAGGCATTAGTGAGCTGAAATGGACTGGCATTGGCCATTCTGAATCAGACAGTCATATGGTCTACTATGCTGGCAATGACAAATTGAAGAGGAATGGCGTAGCATTCACGGTCAAAAAGAACATTTCAAGATCTATCCTGAAGCACAACTCTGTCAGTGATAGGATAATATCCACACGCCTACAAGGAAGACCAGTTAATATGACTATCATTCAAATTTACACACCAACCACTAATGCCAAAGATGAAGAAATTGAAGATTTTTACCAACTTCTGCAGTCTGAAATTAATAAAAAATGCAATCAAGATGCAATGACAATTCCTGGTGATTGGAATGCAAAAACTGGAAACAAAGATGGAATGAGGCTGGAAAATACGGCTTTGGTGACAGAAACTACGCTGTAGATCGCATGATAGAATTTTCCAAGACCAATGACTTACTCATTGCAAATATCTTTTTTCAACAACATAAATGGCAACTATACACGTGGACCTCACCAGATGGAATACACAGGAATCAAATCAACCACATCTGCGGAAAGAGACGATGGAGAAGCTTAATATCATCAGTCAGAACAAGGCCAGGGGCCAACTGCAGAACAGATCTCGATCACTCATATGCAAGTTCAAGCTGAAGCTGAAGAAAATTACAGCAAGTCCAGGAGAGCCAAAGTATGACCTTCAGTATATCCCACCTGAATTTAGAGACCATCTCAAGAATAGATTTAATGGACCGAACACTAATGACCAAAGACCAGACGAACTGTGGAATGACATCAAGAATATCATATATAAAAGAAAGCATAAGATCATTAAAAAGACAGGGAAGAAAAAGATCAAAATGGATGTCAGAAGAGACTCTGAAACTTGCTCTTGAACATAAAAAGTAAGTAAAGCAAAAGGAAAAAAGATGACGTAAAAGAGCTGAACAGAAGATATCAAAGGGTGGCTTGAGAAGACAAGTATTTTAATGAAACATGAAAAGACCTGCAGTTAGAAAACCAAAAGGGAAAAACACACTTGGCTTTTCTCAAGCTGGAAGAACTGAAGAAAAAATTCCAACTTTGAGTTACAATACCAAAGGATTGTACTGACAAAATATTGAACAACGCAAGAAGCATCAAAAGATGGAAGGAGTACACAGAATCACGGTACCAAAAAAGAATTACTTGACGTTCAACCATTTCAGGAGGTAGCATATGATCAAGAACTGACGTTACTGAAGGAAGAAGTCCAAGCTGCACTAAAGGCACTGGTGAAAAACAAGGCTCCAGGAATTGACGAATACCAACTGAGATGTTTCAACAAACACAATGCTGGATGCGCTCACTCGTCTATGCCAAGAAATTTGGAAGACAGCTTCCTGTCCAACAGACTGGAAGAGATCTATATTTGTGCCCATTCCAAAGAAAGGTAATCCAACAGAATGCAGAAATCATCGAACAATATCATTAATATTCCACACAAGTAAAATTTTGCTGAAGATAATCAAAAAACAGTTACAGCAGTATGTCAACAGGAAACTGCCAGAAACTCAAGCCAGAATCAGAAGAGGATGTGGAGCAAGGGATATCACTGCTGCTGTCAGAAGGACCTTGGCTGAAAGCAAATACCAGAAAGATATTTACTTATTGTTTTACTAACTACGCAAAGGTGTTTGACTATATGGATCATAACAACTATGGATAACATTGCGAAGAATGGCAATTCCAAACGCTTAACCGTGCTCATGTGGAACCTGTACATAGACCAAGAGGCAGTCATTCGAGTAGGAGGGGATACTGCGTGGTTTAAAATCAGGAAAGTTGGGCGTCAGGGTTGGATCATTTCACCATACTTATTCAATCTGTAGGCTGAGCAAATAATCTGAGAAACTGGACTATATGAAGAGCAGGGCATCAGGATTGGAGGAAAACTCATTAATAACCTGCGATATGCAGATGACACAACCTTGCTTGCTGAAAAAGTGAAGAGAACTTGAAGCACTTACTGATGAACATCAAAGACTACAGCCTTCAGTATGGATTGTACCTCAATATAAAAAAAAAACAAAAACCCTCACAACTGGACCAATAAGCAACATCATGATAAATGGAGAAAATACTGAAGTTGTCAAGGATTTCATTTTACTTGGATCCACAGTCAACACCCATGGAAGCAGCAATCAAGAAATGAAATGACATACCGCACTGGGCAAGTCTGCTGCAAAAGACCTCTTTAAAATGTTCAAAAGCAAAAATGTGACTTTGAGGACTAAGGTGTGCCTGACCCAAGCCATGGTATTTTCAATCACCTCATATGCATGTGAAAGCTGGACAATGAATAAGGAAGACCCAAGAAGAATCGATGCCTTTGAATTACGGTGTTGGCAAAGAACACTGAATATACCATGGACTATCAGAAGAACGAACAAATACGTCTCGGAAAAAGTATAGCCAGAATGCTCCTTAGAAGCAAGGATGGCAAGACTTCATCTCACATACTTCATACCTTGGACGTGTTATCCCTGGAGAAGGACATCATGCTTGGTAAAGGAGAGGGTCAGCCAAAAAGTGGAAGACCCTCAAGAAGATGGCCTGAAACAGTGGCTGCAACAATGGGCTCAAACACAGCAACGACTGTGAGAACGACATAGGTCCGGGCAATGTTTTGTTCTATTACACACAGGGTCACTATGGGTCGAAACAGACTTGGCAGCACCTAACAACACAGTAAAAACAAAACCTATCACTATCCTGCTTCTCTTCCTTTTCTCACTGTCTACAAACCAAGTTCAAATCCTCAGAATTGTATTTCCTGCCACCACCCTCCCAACCCTATGCTTCAACCACAACTATCTATTTAACCTCGACCAGAGGCATCATCGGCTTCCTATCTCAGTGCCTTTGCACTTATTATCTTATCTGATGTTACCTTGTTTATTTTTCCCCAGTGCCTGGTTATATTCCCTGTTGTATTCTGAACCCAAAGCAGTAGATAATATGTGCTCAATAAATACTGAATGAAGAATACTATTTCTCCTCCAAACTCTTACTCATCCTTTTAAAAGCAACTTATCTCTCACTCCTTGGGCTTCACCTACCTTAACCTCCCCTCTACTCCACCAAAGCAATGCTGGTTAGACTATTTTTTTTGTCCCTGTTACATACTTCTATTGTAGGGCATAACCCACCACATTGCAATTATTTATGGGCATTTTCCCCCTCTGCTGATTGAGAGTTTTTCAAGTGGTGACTGGAACTGTGTAATTTATGATGGCAAAGACAATAAATAACTGTTGGGTATTCATATATATATGTCTCTCCCACTAGTCTGTGAACTCCCTAAAGCAAGGGCTGGGCCTCATTCATTATAGCACCTTCAGAGCCAGGCACACTGTCTTGTAGATGTTGAGATTTAACATCCAATGATGGGCCGTACAGACTGGAAAATTAGGAATTACTGGACAAAGGCTGCGGCGGGGGTATCGGTGAGCAGCTGGATCAGTGCTTCTCAAACTTTTATGTGTATATGAATCACCCTGGGTGCACGTTAAAATGCAGGTTCCTATTCAGAAGGACTGGGGTCGGATATTCCGCAATTCTAACAAGCTCCCAGATGATACTGATGCTGTTGGTCCGCGGACCACACTTTGAGAACCACTGTTCCAGCGTTCTCTTCGCTGCCAAAAAGCAGCGCGGCGCGGGAAGCGCGCTGCCTCCTGGGACTTGCAGTCCCTCCAAAGCGACCGCTTCTTCCTGCACGCTTGAGGAACACCCGCGCCGGGAGGGGAGGGCCCAGGCCTAGGCTGGGCCTACCGGTCGAGGTACGGGGGCGCGGTACCTGTTTGGGCTCGGTGGCCACGGGCGGCGGCGGAGGCACCGCCTGCACGGGTCCGGCCGGCATGACTGCGACGCTCAGGGCTGCCAGTCCGCCTCGGTTTCGGTTAGCAGTGCTGCGTCAAGACAGCTTCCCGCACAGACGGTACGACGAGCTCACAAGATGGCGGCGGAGACGGCCGAGCGACTCATCTTCAACGAGGCTAGGCTGACGCACTTCCGGGACCGCCCCCTCGGCCGGGCGTGGCTTCCCGTCCCTACCCCAGGGAATGGGTCTCACGCGACGCCGTTGCCATGGCAGCGGTACAGGCGCCTGGCCTGGGATTTCTGGGGATCCCGGGAGCCGCAGGCGTGCCGGGGCCAATTCCATGAGCCGGGCAGATCCAGGGGCTAAGCCCACGAAGCTGAAGACAGGTGAGATGTCCTACATCTCCCCGCCAGTAGCTCCCCGGACACACCGTGGGGCCCTGGCCCCCTCATTTACTCCACAAGCCTGTTCCCCTCTCACTCAGACCCCGCCTCTCAAAGCCCCTCAGGCCTCCTCCTCAAAGCCTCACCTCCCTTCTGCCTTAATCCCTCTTATTCGCTTCACGCCCACATCCTCCAACCTCCCCTTCAAAGTCACGGACCCTTAACTCCCTCTGGTTTCTTTCCCGCGGGCCTGCCTTTTCTAGGTTCCACCCCCTTCCCTCCGTAGTCCCGCCCTCAAACCCCACTGGGCTTCCCAGATCAGGGCTACTTCTTTAGGCTCCACCCCTCATCCCCACTGGTGTGTCCTTGCCGACCACGCCCCTCGCTTCCAGAGACGCGCCTTGAATCAGGTCCACTTTGCTTCCTGTCCCGAAACCCCCTCAACCCTGCCTCCTTTACTTTTCCTCCTGGCTCCAGAATGCAGGGAGAGGGCTCTGAGCGGTGCCTGGACTTCAGTTTCCTCACCTGTGAAATGAGGCTGATGTTCTCCATCATTCACACACTATAGCTGGTTTGTGTCATTGTAGTCATTATTAATGGAGAGTACTAATGACAGCTAGGATCTACTGAGCATTTACCATGAGTCGTGGCCAACACTTTATATGCATTATATCATTTATCCTTTTTAGCAACCGGTTTACAGATGAGGACAGTGAAGTTCAGAGTTAGCACAGTGGGAATCCAAACCCAGGCCAGTCTTTCTCCTCTGCAAGTGCAATTCGTTATTCCTTTGTCTTCACTCAGTCCCTTCAGTGTCTCCAGGGATCCAGGCAATTAGCATTCCCCAAGTTAGAGATTGACAACTGCTGTATATGGAGAGACTGACAAATGGTTTTAGAGTTTCCAAAGTGTTCTCACGGCAGTGTCCTCGAATCTGAGCAAGGTGGGTGTATTCTTTACCAGTAGGGTAGGGTACTAGGGCCCAGAGAGGGGAATGGGGCTTGAATGTTGAATAAAAGGGAAGGCAAAAGCTCACCTTGAGCCAGAGGGAGCTGAGGAGAGACAAGTTAGATGCTGCTCCTACCTAATGGCAGTGCTGGCTCAGTTGGTGCCCATCACCTGTGGGCTGCAGCTCCAGGCTGAGGAATTACAGAGAAAAGCGTTATCAAGTCTCCTTCTCTTGACATGGTTCTCAAACCATGCGTATATCTGCGTAACCCCCATTTTCAGAAGAAACCATATAAGGTAATGTTGGATATTTTTCAATGTTATGGTTTCCTCTTGTATATTCTTCTTGTTGCTTTGGCATTTGCTGCTGCTTATCTGAACCAAAAACTAATGGGCACTGTTATCTAAGATGGCCCCAGATGGCAGCTGTGGTGATTTGAAAATGGACAGACTGGTGTTTCACGGTGTCTTCAACTAGCAAGCCATGAGTTCCAGGTGCTTTGCCACCTGAATACATCTCTGCCCAAGTTGGAGCCTCTTGCTTGCTTCATTTTTCCCCCACCCCCCACCCCATGATAGGAAGGAAACCCAGAATGTCTCAATGTGTTTTTTTTTTCTGTTGGTTTCTGTCTTATGCCTTGGGGACATAAAATCTTGTGGGCAGCAAAATCTCATGACAGGCAGTCGCCAAGTCAGTGTGTGTGCGGGATATGGCCCATGCTAGAGCAGTGCATGCATGTGCTTGCCACGGGGCAGACACACATGGCATTCCCATCAGTGTGGGTGGAGCCCACGGAGCTCACAGACCCAACACTGACCCACAGCAGAGACCCTCAGACATAGATGGTGGGTGCTTTAGGACAGGGCTCTATTGCCATCCTCTGTCCCCAGTTCTTGACATGGCACCCAGTGTATAGCAGCTTCTCAGTCAACAAGTGTTAAATGAACACACAGTGTCTGATCCTCCACACCTGTGCATTCCAGTACTGTGGCCACCAGCCTATGTGACTGTCGAGCATTTGAATTGGTGGCCGGTCCAAGTTGAGATGTGCTGTAAGTATCAAATACACGCTGGCTTTTGAGATTTAATAAAACCAGGAATGGAAAATATCTCCTTAATAACTTTATATTGATTTCATGTTGAAATGATAGTATTTTGGATTGTTGTTATTGTTAGGTCCCGTTGAGTTGGTTCCAACTCACAAAGACCCTGTGTACAACAGAACAAAACACTGCTCGGTCCTGCGCTATCCTTACAATGTCTGCTATGTGTCAGCCCATTGTTGAAGCCTGTGTCAGTCCATCTCATTGAGGGTCTTCCTTTTTTGGGCTGACCCTCCACTTTACCAAGCATGATGTCCTTCTCCAGGGACTGGCCCCTCCTGATAACATGTCCAAAGTATGTGAGATGAAGTCTTACCATCCTCGGTTCTAAGGGCCATTCTGGCTGAACTTGTTCCAAGACAGATTTATTCATTCTTCTGGGAGTCCATGGTATATTCCATATTCTTCACCAACACCGTAATTCAGAGGTGTCAGTTCTTCTGTCTTCCTTACTCATTGTCCAGCTTTCACATGCATATGAGGCAATTGAAAACTCCATGGCTTGGATCAGGCACACCTTAGTCTTCAAGGTGACATCTTTGCTTTTCAACACTTTAAAGCAATCTTTTGCAGCAGATTTGCCCAGTGCAATACGTTGATTTCTTGACTGCTGCTTCCATGGGCATTGACTGTGGATCCAAGTAAAATGAAATCCTTGACAACTTCAGTATTTTCTCCATTTATCATGATGTTGCTTATTGGTCCAGTTATGAAGATTTTTGTTTTCTTTATGTTGAGGTACAATCCATACTGAAGGCTATAGTCTTTGATCTTCATCAGTTAGTACTTTAACTCCTCTTCACTTTCAGCAAGCAAGGTGTGTCATCTGCATATCGCAGGTTGTTAATGAGTCTTCCTCCAATCCTGATGCCCTGCTCTTCATATAGTATAGCTTCTCAGATTATTTGCTCAGCCTGTAGATTGAATAAGTATGGTGAAAGGATACAACCCTGATGCACCCCTTTCTTGATTTTAAACCATGCAGTATCCCCTTGTTCTGTTTGAATAACTCTCTCTTGGTCAGTGTGCAGGTTCCTCATGAGCACAATTAAGTGTTCTGGAATTCCCATCCTTTGCAATGTTATCCATAATTTGTTATGATCCACTCAGTCGAATGCCTTTGCATAGTCAATAAAACACAGGTAAATATCTTTCTGGTAATCTCTGCTTTCCCCAAGATCCGTCTAATATCAGCAGTGATATCCCTTGTTCCACGTTGTCATGGATTGAATTGTGTCCCCCCAAAATATGTGTCATCTTGGCTAGGCCATGATTCCCAGTATTGTGTGATTGTCCACCATTTTGTCATCTGATGTGATTTTTCTATGTGTTGTAAATGCTATCTCTATGATGTTAATGAGATGGGATTAGCGGCAGTTATGTTGATGAGGCAGGACTCAATCTACAAGATTAGACTGTGTCTTAAATCAGTCTCTTTTGAGATATGAAAGGGAGAAGCGAGCAGAGAAACACCGGGACCTCACACCACCAAGAATCAAGAGCCAGGAGAATAGCACATCCTTTGGACTCAGGGTCCCTGCACTGAGAAGCTCCTAGTCCAGGGGAAGATTGAATGCAAGGACCTTCCTCCAGAGCTGACAGAGAGAGAAAGCCTTCCCCTGGAGCTGGCATCCTGAATTCAGACATCTAGCCTTCTAGACTGTGAGAGAATAAATTTCTCTTTGTTGAAGCCATCCACTTGTGGTATTTCTGTTATAGCAGCACTAGATAACTAAGACACACTTCCTCTTTTGAATCGGCTTGAATTTCTGGCAGTTCCCTGTCAATGTACTGCTGCAACCACTTCTAAATTATCTTCAGCAAAATTTTACTTGTGTATGGTATTAATGATATTGTTCGATAATTTCCGCATTCTGTTGGATCACCTTTCTTTGGAATGGTCACAAATACGGATATCTTCCAGTCGGTTGGACAGGTAGTTGTCTTCCAAATTTCTTGGCAAAGATGGGTGAGCACCTCTAGCACTGCATCCATTTATTGAAACATCTCAATTGTTAGGCCATCAATTCCTGGAGCCTGGTTTTTCACCGATGCCTTCAGTGCAGCTTTTACTTCCTCCTTCAGTACCATTGGTTCTTTATCATATGCTACCTCCTGAAATAGTTGAACATCAACCAGTTCTTTTTAGTACAGTGACTCTGTGTATTCCTTCCATCTTCTTTTGATGCTTCCTGCATCATTCAATATTTTCTCCATAGAATCCTTCAGTATTGCAACTCGAGGATTGAATTTTTTTTCTTCAGTTCTTTCAGCTTGAGAAATGCCAAGCGTGTTCTTCCCTTTTGGTTTTCTAACTCCAGGTCTTTTCACATTTCATTATAATACTTTACTTTGTCTTCTCAAGCTGCCCTTTGAAATCTCCTGTTCAGCTCTTTACTCCATCATTTTTTCCTTTGCTTAAGCTACTCTATGTTCAAGAGCAAGTTTCAGAGTCTCTTCTGACACCCATTTTGTTCTTTTTCTTTTCTGTCTTTTTAATATTCTTTTGCTTTCTTCATGTCATCCCACAGCTCATCTGGGCTTTAGTCATTAGTGTTCAGGTCAAATCTGTTCTTGAGATCTCTAAATTCAGGTGGGTTATACACAAGGTCATACTTTGGCTCTCGTGGACTTGCTGTAATTTTCTTCAGCTTCAGCTTGACCTTGCATATGAGCAATTGACAGTCTGTTCTGCAGTCAGCTCCTGGCCTTGTTCTGACTAATGATATTAAGCTTCTCCATCGTCTCTTTCCACAGATGTAGTTGATTTGATTCTTGTATATTCCATCTGGTGAGGTCTACGTGTATAGTCGCCATTTACATTGTTGAAAAAAGATTATTTGCAATGAATAAGTCATTAGACTTTCAGAATTCTATGAAGCAATCTCTAACGTCATTTCTGTTACCGAGGCCATATTTTCAAACTATTGATCTTTCTTCTTTGTTTCTGACTTTTTCGCATTCCAATCCCTAGTAATTACTGATGAATCTTGATTGGATGTTTGATCAATTTCAGACTGCAGATGTTGGTTAAAGTCTTCAATTTTTTCATCTTTGGCATTAGTGGTTGGTGTGTAAATTTGAATAATAGTTGTATTAACTGGTCTTCTTTGTTGGCATATGGATATTATCCTATCACTGACAGTGTTGTACTTCAGAATAGATCTTGAAATGTTCTTTTAGACTATAAATGTGACGCTGTTCCTCTTCAATTTGCCATTTCCGATATAGTAGACCATATGATTGTCTGATTCAGAATGGCCAATGCCAGTCCATTTCAGCTCACGAATTCCTCGAATACCACTTGATGGGCTCCATTTCATTTTTGATGACTTCTAAATTTCCTAGATTCATTCTTCGTACATTGCACGTTCTGATTATTAATGGATGTTTGCAGCTGTTTCTTCTGATGTTATGTAATGCCATTGGGTACATTGGGTTAAATAAAATCTAATATAAAAATTAATTCACCTGTTTCTTTTTACTTTTTAAATGTGGCTAGTAAAAAATTTAAAATTCCACTGTGGCTCACATCACATTTTTTCCCAATGTGCTGCTCTAAGCAGCATGATGCGAAGATGGAGCACAAATGTTGGGCTCAGAATCTCAGCTCCCTGAGGACCTTAAGCTAGCTCCCTAAGTTTTCTGAGCCTCGGTTTCCTCATCTATATAAAGAGGGCACTAACACTGCCCTGTCTGACATACTGTGAGTATTTGGGCACATAGACACACAGTGTGTCCTCTGAATAGAGCTAGCACTATTGACACACACCCTCTGTGCTCAGGCTCATGGCCGGTGTCCCACCTGTCCTTTCCCTCACTCCATTCATCCAGCCTGGAACACCCCCTTCTTCTTCCCGGTCAGCCCCTCTCTGCTCCCAGGAAGCCCTCCCTGACTGCCTTCTCACTCACCCTCACCTTCATCCATTCCCAGGGACAGAACAGCTGCTCAGAGCTAGACCCTGCACTGAAGACAGGAAGCCAGAGGCCAGCCGGAGAGCTGGGCACACTCAGACACTCCAGCTCCTGCTCTACGACAGGCACTTGCGCAGAGGTGAGGGCAGGACCTAGTCCTCTGGAAGGCCAGAGAGGCTGGCTTAGCCCTCAGGAACCGTCTCTGGGCACCTCTGAGCTTCCCAGCACCTGTGGGCCCAGGCTGCCAGGTCATACCGCGGGGAACTCAAAAGACATGGTCCATAACTCACAAGGGAAATGGAACAACAGCCACAAATAGTTACTCAAATAACAAGTTAGTTCCAGTGGTGGTGTGTGCTGGGAAGAGAAAGAACAGGGTGCTCTGAGAATGTGTAACAGGGGACCTAAACCTGGCTTGGAAACCGGGAGCGCTTTCCTGAGGAACGACATTGGATGGAGACCTGAGGGAAGTGTCGGAGGTGTCTTATCCAGAGGAAGCATAGGGAGGGGATACATTCTGTGTGGTGAGATCCTGAGGTGGGGGGAAGACCACACAGAGCTGGGAGACCAACTGCGGGAAGCGTTCTGTCGTTCAGTGCTGTGGAAAGCCATTAAAGGCTTTAAGCAGGGGTGACAGGCTGTGAGTTGCCTTCTTAAATGAGCAGGCAGTGGACAGAATGGACAAGTGGGGTGAACAAGGAGGGAGGCAAGTGGGCTGGGAAGAGATGCGGGTTCTGGAGCAGTGTCCATGAAACCAGCACATTCCCTGTGTGGCCTGGATGCAGGATTGGCAGCATCTGATGCTTGGACATGGGAGTGAGGGAAAGGGCATTCAAGGAAGTGCCCAGGTGTCGGGTAGCCACAGTGTACTCAGTGGGGGCTGCTGTTTTCTGACATAAGGGGGGTTGAGGGAAGTAGGTTTGGGGGAAGGGAGGTTTCTCAGCCAGGCCTGGATTTGCTTGGTGCCAGAAGGGGCCATGGCCTAAATACTGCCCAAATAGCCCCTGTGTTTTGAGGGGGGTGGGGGTTGTGGTACAAGGAGGTACTTTCTGCTGCTGGGAGATCCAAGAAGGACAAGGGACCCCTTTGGCAGGGTTGGGAGGGACTAGGGCTCAGCATCCGCACAGGCTCCCAACACCCGACAGCGCTGGCTCTGAAACTAACTGCCAACTCGCCCCCCCGACACTGCTGGAGGGTGAAACCCCTGCAGCACAAGAACCACATTGGTGGGGCCAGGGCAGTGCCATGTTCTCTACCTTCAGAGTCAGGGGCCGTGGACGGTGCATCAAAATCTCTATTTTCATATGTCCACAGGCTCTGGAAGGTGGGCGAGATGAATTCTCAGTGGCCCGGAGGGGAACTGGGGAAGTAAAGGAGCTCGGCATCACCCAAAACAAGGATGGTCTTTGCTGTTGTTTCTACCACTAGTCTTAATAGTAATAATAGTATGGTTTGAGAACTTTTACTAGATGCCTTGCCAGCACACACATTAATGTCCTCACAACAACCCAGCCTGGCTGTGGACATGCCTTCGTTTTACAGCTGAAGCAGTTGGGGCCCGGAGGGGTGCAGTGACTTGTGCAAGGCTGTGCAGCCAAGCGCCAGGGCGAGACTCTCTGTATAAGATATAATGGGCTCTCTCTGTGCCCAGACAGATTGTGATAGGTCTCAGTAATCACATCTTCAGGTTTTTCCTCTCTCACACTTTAGGACTCGTCTCCTGCCCCCTAAAAGTCAGTGCACTTTAAATTTTCTTTGCAGACTTTTTATTCTTTTATTCGTTTAATCACTCGATCCTTCGCTTGCCAATGAGCCTCAACAGTGGGCCAGGCCAGGGGCTGTCCACACAGGGGAGATCACAGTGAGTCAGGTGGGCTGAGGACCCAGCCTGGAGTGTGGAGGCCATTCTGGCAGAGAGTGCCTAGTGGGAGGGGCCCAGAGGGAATATCTAAGCCAGCCTGGAGGTGATCCAGGAATCCTGAAGGGTGAGAGGTGTTAGCCAGGTGGTGAGAATTGGAGGGAAGGCATGTTTCAGACAGAGGGAACTGACGAACAAGGGTTCAGAAACAAGAGCGCCTGGTGCACATGAGCTGCTGCTCATAGCTGATGGTAGCTGTGGTGGTGAGTATGGTGCAGAGAGAAGGGTGATAGGGAAGGTGAGGGATGTAGCCAGAGGTGGTCAGATGGCTCGTGGAGGGCCTTTCTCCCTAGGGTCACCAGGATCTTGAGGGGTGGTTGGCCAGCAAGGTGTGATCAGATAGGGTTTGGCCCAGATCTCTGGCAGCTGAAGTTGATCAGGTGAAGCGGGCAGGCCTGTCGCCCAGCTGTCAGCTGCTGGAGTGGTCCAGGTGGGCGATGATAGTGGCTTGGTGTGGCCAGCACACCCTGTCACACTGTAGCTATAACTCTTTTTACATAGTTGTCCGCTGCCCTGGTCGATGGAGGGAAGGGCTGTAGGGACATTCTGGTTCACAGCTTGTCCATCCAGCATTTAGCATGGGGTCTGCACACACAGGTTCTCAGGGGGTGTTTGGAGAATGATGGAATTGTAGTATCGGGTGTGGGATGGGACCCAGGGCTTGGGACAGGCTTCTCCCAGGGTCTGGGGGTAGACTTTGGGCCTAAAGCAACCTAGCAGATTAGGGTTTTAGGAAGGTTCCTCTGGCAGTGGCCACCTGGCTCTGCTAACAGGGTTCCTCTTTGCCTGCCCAGGAGCCGTGAGGATGGCACACCTGCTGGGCAGCCAGGCCTGCATGGACAGCCTGCGCAAGGACCTCACCGACCTGCAGGGTACCATCGTGGACGTGGTCTCCCGTGCCGGGCCTGTGCACTTCCCCTCCTGGAAGTTCCCCGACCGCATGGCCTGCGACCTGGACATGGTGGACCTGCTGGAACACTATGACCACGTGCCCAGTGACCCTGAGTTCACGCAGCTGTCCCACGCTGTGCTGCTGGAGCTGGTCATTGACAGGTGAGGGCCTCAGCCGAATCTGGGCATCTCAGGGTGCCGGCATGTGCCCCTTAAAACTGTAGCAGCCACAAGAGCCCCTCCAGAGGAGTGATGATAGTCCCCATTGACTGAGCACCTGTTGGGGCCAGATAGGAGCTCAGGGCTCTCACAGTGATCTCCCACTTCAGTTGTGTTCAGTCCTGTTTCATTTCATTTCAGTTTCATTATATTATTTTGTTTATTTAATGGACTTTGTTGTTGTTAGGTGCCACTGAGTCTATTTCAACTCATAGCGACCCCATGTGAAAGAGCAGAAATGCCCCATAGGGTTTTGTTGGCTGTAATCTTTTCGGAAGCAGGTTGCCAGGTCTTTCTCTCATGGAGCTGCTGGGTGGTTTGACCTGCCAACCTTTTGGTTAGCAGCCAAGCGCTTAACCGTTGCGCCACCAGGGCTCATTTAATGGACCTTAGATGTACAGGATTGGGTAACTGTAACTCCTGGTTCATGATCACAGTTAGCATTGGTCCACACACAGCCCTTTTTTATTTAATTTTATTTTTTAATTAATATAATGCAGTTATGAACACACCACCCGCCCAACCTAGGAACCAACAGTTTAGCAGTGACTTCTCTCTCCCTGTGCACCACGCCCTACCCTTCCGCGGCTTCCTCAGAGGAACCCACTCCCCTCAGTCTGTGGTTATTGCCTTGCCTTTGTGTGTGTTGAGATATATATCAAACAACATGCTGCTTTGTATTAGCTGTTTTCATTTTCTCCTTTATAAAAAGGGCATCATACCACACGTGATCTTATACCACACGTGAACAATTTCACATGGGTTTCACCAAATCTTTGGTGTGGTGAAAAACAGGTGAAATTGTGCACTACAGATTAGTAAGTAAGCCCATGAGTACCTTGCTTCCTGTGTAATCCATCCCTGGCTGGGAGCACTCAAGAGGCTGGTGCAGACAGGCCCAAAGGACTGACTTTCATTCCAGAAGATCTAATGTAACCCAGCAGCACGTCCAGGTAATACTGGGGCTCTAGGCTTCTTTCCTCATCTGTGAAATGGAGGATGTTCATGCCTGGGATAACCATTACCCTCCAGGAGGCTATGTTGCCATAGAATGTAGGGCAAGTGGCAGCGCCTCTCTGAGCCTCTGTGTCCTCATCTGTAAAATGGGGATAATAGTTAAGTCCTGCCTCAGGAGCAATGAAACAGTGCCTGTGGAGGCCTTGGATGCTGGCTGATGTACAGCCAGCACTCAGCACATGACAGTCATCATCAATGACTCTGTGGCTTGATGGGTGGAGAGAACCTGGCCTGGGAGAGGGGAGCCATGGGCTCCAATCCCAGCCCCATTGCCAAGTTGTTGTGCTATCTGGGGGAGTCCCTCTCCCTCTCTGGGCCTCAGTGGCCTTGTTTATAGAATGTGGAGTGGACTGGTGCTCTCTGAGGTGCTGTCCAGGCCTGGCGCCCCTCAGCCCCTCCAGCTTCTGCTGGGCTCAGGTCAGAGACCACAATTCCTGGTCCTAGCCACCACCCCCACCTGCAGGGGGTTGCCGGCTACCCTGCAACCGCTCTTGCTGCCTCCTGGGGGTTTTGTGTATCAAGGACACCACAGCTGCCACTCAGAGTTTCCATCCCAGGCATCTTGTGGCTGCATTGTTCCCTCTGCATGTCACACAGCCAGACATGGGATTGTTTTCCTAAGTCCTGGCTGGCCCTGCTGGGAAGAGGCTAGTGGAGTCTATGCTATCATTTAAGTTAACACAGTCATCAGCCTTCCACTTCCTGGGGACCACAACCCAGGCTCCCTGTGCTCAAAAATTCTGTTGTTGTTGTTAGCTGCCATCAAGTCAGCCCTGACTCATGGCGTCCCCATGCACAATGGAACGAAACGCTGCCCAGGCCTGCGCCATCCCCATCATTGGTTGTGGATCAGACCGTTGGGATCCATAGGGTTTCCACTGGCTAATTTTTCCAAAGTAGATCACCAGGCCTTTCTCCCTGTTCTATCTTAGTCTGGAAGCTTCCCTGAAACCTATTCAGCATCAGAGCAACACACAAGCCTTCACTGATAGACATGTGGTGGCTGCACATGAGGTGCATTGGCTGGAAAGTGAATCTGGTTCTCCCACACTGAAGGCGAGAATTCTACTGTTGAACCACCAATAACACCCTAATAAAATGATAGGGGCAGAGAGGCAGCACAAATGTGAGAGGGACCTGTCTGAGGACAGAGAAGCTAGGGTTACCATTGTGAGGCCTGAAGGTGCCCTCTGTGCAAAAATACAGTTTGTAACCTGTGAGGTGCTGGGCGTGTGAAAACAGAACATGCCTTCCTTCTCCATAACTTTGCACATGCTGTTCCCTCTGTGAGGAATGCCCTTCACACCCACTTCCTGGTCTGGCCAAGTCCTCCTCATCCTTCAAGGCCCAGTTCACTTGTCCTCTCCTCTGTGAAGCTGTCACTGACATCAGCACACCCACCCCACTCCCTGCCCACATCTGGCTGAGTAGTGGAACCTCCTCTGGGCCCCTTTGAGTATGTAGAACTCCTAGCAGAGGGCAGGTCTGGGACCCAGAAAGACTGGGCGCCCTGAGGATGGGGCCACAGTGAGGCATCTCAGGAGCTCAGCTCTGGCCCAGCGTGTAGCATTTAGAGAAGCTCAGTTCATGCCAGGGGATGGAATTAGGGCTGAGGAGGAAATTATCACCAGCAGCACAGGAGTCTCCCACTGTGAGGGTCTGTCTGCCTGTCTATCTAAGCAGACAGATCTCTATGTCCTTTTTCCTGGTGCTTCCCCATCCCTCAGAACCAGGCCAGAACCAGAGCCTTACAGTTAGTCTCTCTGACTCTAATTTGGAACTTCAGGGTTGGGTAGAGACCTGCCTATCTTCACTCTACAACTCCACTGTCACAGAGCAGCTTGCCCTGTAGCAGAAGCCCCAGGACTATACGCAGGAGCCTGTACACCTGCCTCTGCCCTGCCCTGCTTGCCCTGTGGCTGTGAGCAGGCTCTGGACCATGTGATAGAAGGCAGCCACATACCTGGTGCTTTCCAAGCACTTAGGGTCCAACTGAGTCAAGACCAGGCCAGGTCTTGGAGCTCCCTGGAGATCCCCAGTGCGGTGGGGATCAGCCAAACAGAAATGCTGCCACTAGGAGGCACAGAAGAGGCCACAGTGAGTGGAGCCTGGGGGCCAGGAAGGGCTTCCCGGAAGAAGTGACCCCTGGGTTGGCCTCTCCAAGTCTCTTATGCCTGGGCCAGTCCCCCAGAGACAGAGGCATATGGTTCTGTGGCATGCTGGCCTCAGCTTCAGCCTGCCCTGGCATCTCTGCCCACAGGCTCCTGCTGCTGCTTCAGAGCTGTGGCAGCTACCTAGACAACCTTGGCTCAGAGCAGACGATGCCCCCGGCCCAGGCCATGGGGCCCTGCATGTCTGTGGGGCTGACAGTGAGGCGCTTCTGGAACAGCCTGCTGAGGGTCAGCATGCTCTACCAGCAGGTGGCTCCCCAGGTGGGTTGGCCCCATCCCCATCCGCTCCCCCACGTCCTGGCTGGTGGGTCCCTATGCGTTCACATTCTAAACTACCCTGCCCCAACTTCCTAGCACGCTATCGTGGACCCCTGTGTTCTGCACTGGCTCCCCACTGCCCGTCAGGTACAGTATAAACTCTGGAACCTCACAAGCAAGGCCCACGTAGCACAGTAGCTAAGAACACATGCCTTGGAGCATGTCTGGGCTACCTGGCTCAGCTCTTTATGCTGTGGGACTTTGGACCTCAGTTTGTTCATCTGTACATTGGGAGCATCCCTACCTCTGAGGGCGTTGTGGATGATAGTGCTGATATGAACTTACATCTACTGTGGGTTATCCTGTAATCCTCACAACCACCCAGTGAGGGAGGACTGTCCGCCTTTAGTTTTTAGGTGGAAACTAAAGCTGAGAGCAGATGTGGTGACATGAGAGAACCCATTAATGAGCAGCTGTTACTGTCACCGTCACCTTCCCAATATCAGGCAGAAAACTGCATCAAACCTAGGGGGCAGCCAGGAGGAGGCTCTGGCTTAGTAAGTTGAGGGAGCAGGAAGGAGGGGAAAGTTCTCTCTCTCTCTCATTCACGCTGGTGTCAGATAGTGTTAGCAGGTCTGAACGTTAGGCAGACTGGTCACAGAACATACCCAGGGACCTGGTCACCTCCTAGGTCTGTCGACCTCACCTGCCTTCCCTTTATTTTCCTGCTCACAGAAAAGGGCAAACCAGGGAGAGACCCCTACCTCCAAGCCCACGGCCAAGGGTGAGCCAGCCAGAAGCCCTGAATTTGTGACTGCCAAGTTCATCAAGCCTCCTTCCCCAATGCCAGGCTTGTCTCAGACCTGCCGAAAGTTGGACAGCATCCCCACCAGAGTCTCCCTGCAGTGTCCAGCCAGAGCTGCCGACAACACCAGGAGTGTCCACTCCCAGACGGTTGAGACGGCCCTGGTGCCCTGTGATGCGTGCACCAGCGTCCAGGGCAGCCTGCGGGAGGTGGGCAAGGTGGTCATCAGCCTGTGTCAGGGCCAGAACCTGCCCTCGTCCTTAGACCAGTTCCAGCAGCTGGTGCAGGACAGCATGGGGTTCAGGCCGCTGCCGGCCGCCACTGTGGGCCGCTGGGTGGCAGAGCAGAGCAAAGACCTGATGCGCATCAGTAAGCATGTGGGGGCCCTCACTCAGCTTGTCGGGCCCCTCAGGGCCCAGCTGGAGGAGGCCGAGGGGCAGAAGGATGGACTGAGGAAGCAGGTGGGCGAGCTGGAGCAGACACTGCAGCAGGAGCAGGGGGTGCGGCGGCAGCAGGCAGAGGAGGCTGAGCAGCACCTGGCCGAGTGGGAGTGCAACAAGCAGCAACTGCTTGCAGGTCTGTGCCCCAGAGGCCAGACACTTAGTGGCCCAGAGGCTCTGCTACGGTCTTAGCGCAGGCTCTTCTGAAGCAGACCCCGAGACAGGGCTTCGAGTGCAAGTAGTTTACCTGGGAGGACAGGGAAACCCAGGCTGGGGAGTGGGGAAGAGAGACAGGGAAGGGAAGGCAGTGACAAAGGGTGTGTTCATCAAGCCAGTCACACTGTGGGCAGTTGGAGCTGACTCCCACTGGGGAACACTGAGAGACTGTAGAACACGTGCCTCAGAGTTACGCCACCAGAGGGGTGAGGGCATTGGGGTATTTATCCACACACTCCTACCAGTCAATGAGGGTTGCTCCTGGGGAGGTGATCCCCTAGCATTTCCAGCCAAGCAGAGCAGCCTCTGTCAGTTGGCAAAAGCCATCAGGCAAAGAGATACAACTACTGGCATGGGAGGTCGGCCAATGCCCGCTGATGTAAGGCCTGAGGGATTTGGGCAAGTCACTGCCCTCTCCAAGCCTCATTGTCATTCTCCATGGAGGACACTGAGGTCCAGGGAGGTGTAGAGACATGGCAGACAGCCACTAAGAAGTAGGGTGCACGGGCCCAGCTCTCCTGGCACTGCCCCAGAGTCCTCCTGCAACCCTGCACGGCCCCTCCACAGGGCGATGGCTGCCTCCCCTCTGCAGGGTGCGTGGGGCATGAAGGCAGCTGGTGGGCCCAAGAGAGCCTCTGAAGGGCCTCTCTCTCGGCTGCTGTAGAAACAAGTGACCTAAAGACGAAGGTGGCCATCCTGGAAGGGGAGCTGAAGCAAAAGCAGGAGTCCACACAGGCCATAGGTATGGAGCTGCCATTTGTCCCCTGGGCTTCTGGGGCAAATATAAAAAGGGAGCCACAAAGGAGGGTGGGCACAGCTGGCCACACTGTTGGGTGAGGACCCAAATTGGAGTGTCACCTCCTGCCCAGAGAGTCCCTCCCATTTTCTAACCCCCCTCAGGCAGGCTTCAGAGCCCCATTTTGGCCTGGATCAAAGGCAGTGCTGGGACTCGCACCCAGGGCTGCCCTGCCCAATCCCTTCTCACACCTGGCCAATCCTGCAGAGGCGAAGGCCCAGCAGCTGCAGGCGGAGGTAGAGCTCCGGGCGGCAGCTGAGAGGCAGGTGCAGCAGCTGGAGGGGCAGGTGCAGCTGCTGGCAGGGCGGCTGGATGGGGCCAGCCAGCAGATCCGCTGGGCCAGCACAGAGCTGGACAAGGAGAAGGCCCGTGTTGACAGCATGGTCCGCCACCAGGAGGTAAGGCCAGGTGCCTCGCTCACTCCCTGGGTACCTACCACGTGGGCTTCAGGGAGAGAGGCTCCACAGGCAGGGAGGGAGCCCATCTGGGCAGGGCACCTGCTCCCCAGTACAAAACCAGAGTTTGAATTGACTCACCTTTACAGAGGTCCTGCCCTGAGCTGAATATGGAAGGATGGTGACCCAGGGACCAATAAGGCCAGGACTAGCAGAAGTGTCAAAAACAACTCTCCTGCCAGATGATCGGATGGGCCAGGGAAAGTGCCACAGGGACCCAGAGCAGGATGGCCATGTCTGCTTGTCAGAATCTAGAAAAGCTTCTGGGGGGAGGTAGATGGCAAAGGCTGGTTGGGCCATCAGACAGAAAAGGTATGGGAAGGGCAGACAATGAGCCAGAGCCCAGGGCCCAGGTGCTGCTGTGCCCCTGTGTAGAGACAGGGCACAAGGGAGAGGGTTTGGCAGCCAGAGGTCCCGTAGCTTCCTTGTTCTCATGTGGCTGGCTCATCCCAGTGGATCTCATAGCCTCCCTGGCCCCTCACCCTGCTCAGTCCCTGCAGGCCAAACAGAGAGCCCTGCTGCAGCAGCTGGACAGCCTGGACCAGGAGCGTGAGGAGCTGCGGGGCAGCCTGGATGAGGCTGAGGCCCAGCGGGCCCACGTGGAGGAGCAGCTGGAGAGCCTGCAGAGCGAGAGGGAACAGGGGCAGTGTCAGCTCCGGGCCCAGCAGGTAGGGGCAAGGTGAGGGCATGGGGTATGTGCCTCCCTCCAGCCAGCTGAGTGCCTACAGGCCTATTCCACAGCCGTGTGTGTGTGTGTGTGTGTGTATGTGTGTGTGTGTGTGTTTTTAGGGGTGTCCCTGTGTGTGTGTGTTTTTGGGGGTATCCCTGGGGATCCAGGCCTGAGCCTCCTGCTGCCCCAGGAGCTGCTGCAGAGCCTGCAGCAGGAGAAACAAGGCCTGGAGCAGGCGACGATGGACCTGCAGCTGACCATCTCAGAGCTGGAACGTGAGCTCCTGGAGCTGAAGGAGCGAGAGCGGCTGCTGGTGGCCTTCCCGGACCTGCACAGGCCCCTTGAGGCCCAGATCCAAAGTAGGAGCCTAGGGATAGTGCAAAGGGCTCCCCTAGGCAGGATGCTGCAGTGGAAGCCGTAGAGCAGGGCAGTCAACAGTGAGGGCCCCTGGGGAGGAGGGAGCTGACCCCTGGGCCCCAGGACAAGCAGGGGCTTTACACCATCTCAATTCTGTCTACGTGGATGGGGAAATGGCAGCCCAGAGAGATGAGGTGGCTGCCTACACTCACACAGCCTCAGAGGTCTCTGCCTCTGAGGCCTATGCTCCTAACCACACCAATGTCAGTTCTTACTCAGCCTCCTTGTGTCCCCCTTTCTGGTATCTTCCCAAACCACACCACAGGGCCAGCTCCCAGGGGTACAGCCCCAGCTGTCCAGTGTCCCTGAACCCCATGACAGAGGAGTGCTAGGCACCCATCTCGGGACAGGATTGGGTACCAGGCGACCTGGGTTCTTGTCCCAGGCCCTCCAGCCCTCTAACATTCAGCTCCCTCTTGGTAAAGTGGGGGCAAATCCATTGGCAGAGCTGTCGGGAAGATCTGCCACAAGTTAGTGGCCATGGTAAGTTATCCTCCTGAATGCCGACTGCATCCCAGGTCCTTCTGTTGCCCTCTGTGCCGTCCTGTGAGACGGATAGCAGCTGCTTTCTACAGATCAGGAAGCCAAGAACCAGAGCAGATAGCAACCTGCCCAGGTCTGTGATACCGTGAGCTGGAAGCACCCATCACCACCAAAGCAGTGGGAAAAGCCCCATATGAATCCCGTGACACACCCAAGAGCTAGCTCTGACCTTGGTCAGCTCGCGTTGTCTCTCTGGCCCTCCAGAAACAAAGTGTGGGAAGAGACCCATTCCCTTTCATACTTGCTGAGTGTTCAGTGAGCTCTAGGCCCCACCTAGCTCTCAGATTCTACAGTGCTGTGGTCACCTTCGTGGTGGGTGGGAGGAGGAAGGCAAGGTGCCTGCCCTCTGAGGCCCTTTCCCATCCCATGCAAGAGGCAGGCCTGACGGGGTGGGGTCCCAGACAGTGTGTCCCCACAGGCTCTGGCAGCGTCACGGACGACATGGAGAGGCAGGTGCAAGCCAACAATATCCGCATCCGGGTCCTGCAGGAGGAGAACGAGAGGCTCCGGGCCATGCTATCCAAAATCCGGGAGGTAGCCCAGCAGGGGGGACTCAAGGTGGGCAGCCCACCCCCCCCCCCAACCTGAGAAGGTGGGCCCTTGGGGACCTGGAGGAGGTTCCCCACCCAGCAGAGGTCATCACACTCCACCCTGGGAACTGTAGGCCTGGCTTCTGTGAAGCTGCCATGTGTCTTCCACATCTCGAGAAGGCATGAGAAGGGTATGGGTCCAGTTCCTCTCGGCTCCAAATCCTCCCTCATAGCCCTTGTACCTTTATTCCAAGCATAATCAGGAGCCATGTCAGAAAGCAAACCTTCCTACACTTAATGCCTGTGGCTGAGGACGGGCCCTGGAAGCTTCCCAAACCCTGCCCCTCAGTGGAAGGGGCTGTGAGTCGGTTCACACTGTCTACCACCTCCAGCTATCATACCATCTCTGTAAAGTGGGGAGGGGACTCCTGGGTCTCTCTGAGCTTGGCTTTCTTTGTAGCTGATCCCCCAGGACCAGCTCTGCTTCCCTCTCACCAAGGGAACCCCAGGAACAGCACACCCAGCCCAGGCCCAGAGAGCCTCCCCAGGGTGAGTATGGCTTTTGCCAGAGGTGGCAGGCTGGGTGGGTGGTCCAGGCTCACTCACAGGGGCTCTTGTGGTCTGGTCTTCCCACAGGCCACTGGGCAGGCGGCCACCACCTGGCAGCAGGACAAGCAGTGCGGGCAGGACCCTGTCAGGCCAGTCCCGAGCATTCCCACCTCAGCAGCCTGGCAGCCAGCCCAGCAACTCATCCCTGGAGGAAGTACCCCACTCAGCCATCTGCTCCCAGAACCCCATCCGAGCCTTGGCCAGGCTGAGGAGGAGACTCTCACCGTGCCGGGGCCAGGCCAGCTCTGCACACCAGCCCCAGGAGCGGCCTACGTAGCCTACTGGGGTGGTGGGGCTCAGGCTGGGCAGGTGGCTGGCAACTCACCCAGTGTAATAAAGCCCTGGCCACCTGCCCACTGCAATCTTGGCCTCACAGCACTGGCTGACTGGGGGAAGGGTCCTTCCTTCCCCCTCCTGGGTGGGGGCCGCTGAATGCCAGCCACACGGGTCATTGGCCAGCAGGACAGTCCTGGCACACGGTGGGCCCACAGCAAATGGCAGCTTCCTGTCTCCCTCCCTCCCGTGGCAACAGGAGGGCATACAGAGGGCAGAGAGAAGCTTCTAGCACTTGGGTAAGGTGAAGGACAGTCTCTCTCTCCCCCACAGCTAGGGCCAAGGGGGAGACATGGATTCAGTGGCCTGCGGTGAGAGGAGGGGCAGGAAATGGAGAGCAGCTGCTGAGGAGGATCTGACGAGCATGTCTGAGGCCAGGGAGGCATCAGAGGCTGCCACCCTGGCTCTGGGGCTTGGGGAAGGGACATTAAGGATCCAAGGAAGTCAGCCCTCCTTCACAGAGGAACTCCCACCTGAAGAAAATGGTGAGAGGGAAAGGGCTTCTCTAAATCAGATCCCCAGGAAGCCACTGAGGGCAGGGCAAGGCCTTGCCTAGCCAGAGAGGTGGACACCACAGCCAGCTCTGGCTTTCCCAGGTCTGTCCCTCGGAGTCCACTCAGCTGTTGATATCACCAGCCACACCAGTCTACTTTTCTACCTCAATGCCTCAAGTCACCTCATCTGAGAGCAGGCTCTAAGACCTTGTTCAGGCTTTCTCAGGGTGGAATTCTCTCCCGGTGAGGAGGCCATCTGGCATAGTGCCTCAGTTTACAGAGAAGGGTCAAGAGGGGCCATGTGTTTAGCTGTGCTGGCACAGCCAGGGTCTGCCTAACCTGCTTCAGTGGAGCCCAGGGGTTTCTGAGGGAGGCTGAGCACTGGCCCAGCCCTCCCAGTTGAGACAGCCAGGATGCCTATGCCCAGGTCCAGGTGAAGAACTTTCCACAGGTCAGCTCCTCTCAGGCCTCCACCTACTTGGTGTCCATTAACTAGCTCAGAGTTCTACAGGTCAGAAGTCCAGCCCTGTGTGGCTGGGTTCTCTGCTCAGAGTCTTAGAAGAATGAAATCAAGGTATCTGCCAGGTTGCATTCCTATCTGAAGGCCCTGGAGACAAATCCACTTCTAAGCTCATTCCAGTTGTTGGCAGAGTACAGATCCTTGCAGCTGTAGAACTGAGGGCCCTGTGTCCTTGTTGGCTGGTTGTCAGCTGGGGGCTGCTCTTGGTACCTAGCGGCCACCCCTGTTCCTTGCCATGTGGCCCCCTCCATCTTCAAGTCAACAAGTTTCTCACATGTTGAATCCCCTTCATGCTTCAAATCTGACTTCCTCTTTTTCCATCAGCTAGAGGAAACTGTCTGCTTTTAAAGGGCTCTTGTGATTAGGTTAGGCCCACTTGGATACTTTCCTTATGGTTCAATGCCATATGATGTAACTGAACTACAGAAAGAAAATCCATTATATTCACAGTTCTAGCAATTACACAGAGCATGTGCACAAAGAGGGGTGGAAAGTCTTGGGGACCATCGTGGAATTCTGCCTGCCACAGGCAGTAGAGGCCAAAGTAACTTACCTTAAAAAATCCAAACAGGTTTTATATCTTCTGTTAAAATATATTCATGTTTATTTTAATATTAAACCTTTCCCACCCCAAATCTTCCCTAAAAAAAAACCAATGCCCCTGGGAGATGCACCACCCTGTGGCTTCAGGGATCCTAGTTGGCACACGTAGCCCTGACCGAGAAGCTCAGGATTAGATGGTCTCTAAGGCCTCTGGTCGCAGCCAGGCCCAGGGAGGGACCCCAGCCGGGCACGCAGCGATGTCCGTGGCTGGGGGCAGCAGGCAGGGTGGGGTCTCTGGGTCAAACATCACAGCCTTGACGGAGGTGTGTCCTGAAAGATGGTCAGGCTAGGGTGCCCCCAAGGCCAGAAAGTTCTTCCCCCAACCCACCCCCCAATAAATAAACACAAAACACTAGCCTCAGCCTCCAGGGGCACCCTAACAGGCAGGCGAGAGAGAGCCCCCAGTCCCTGGGAGCAGCTGTGCCATCCCTCACCCTCTCACCCAGGCCTCTGCCCAGGTGCTGAGGAGCTGCCTGTGAGGAGGGCAGGCAAGAAGCCCCCAAACTGCAGAGAAGGGCCCCAAGCAGCCTCTGTTCCTGGACTGGCTGGTCCCAGCCCTGCATCCTGCTTGGGGATGTTGGCCCCACCTTCCCAGTGTGGACACAGCAGAGTACCCTGCCCCCCATCAGGGGAGGGGCCCTTTGTCCAACCCACAGGGGCCTCTGTCCCATCCACTCTGCGGTACTGTTCCAGGAGCCCAGGCCGAGGGTCAGGGTACAGGTGGGCAGCTAATCATCTGAGTAGCGGTTCCCTGCAGGGAGAGGAGGAAAAAGAGCAGGGAGAGGCATCAGGCGGGGCCCAGGTGGCATCAGCCGAGGGCCCCTGCCCCTGCTCACCCAGTACGTTGAATTTGCACAGCGGGCAGGTCTGCTGGAGCAGCAGCCAGGGGTCCACGCAGTCTCGGTGGAACTCGTGCTTACAGGGCAGTACTCGGAGCCACTGTGGAGGGGGTTGGTGCTCAGGCCACAGGGGCAGGACTCTGGTGTGGGTGCCTTTTCCTGTGCCCCACACCTGAGCTGGAAACTGAAGCTCCCAATGGCCTATCCTGTCCCCTCCCCCCATTCCATAGTCCTAGTGCCTGGGAGCAGGCCTGGAGAAGGGTCTGGTTGGGGTGATTGAGGTCTCTCTGGAGCAAGGTGGGGTACATCACGGGTCGGCCAAGGGCTGATCTCTGCCCAGGGCACTAACCTGCTTGTGGCAGAAGTGGTCCAAACACACAGCGCAGGTCTCAGCGCCCGGCTCCAGGGGGCCCTGTGCCGCCCTGCCCAGACGGCAGCGACGGGTCTTGAGGGATGCCAGTCTCTGTACCATGCGGCGCTTGAAAAGGTCCACCTGTGAGGAAGGGGCAGGTACAGTCTCTCTGGCATGAAGGCTGGGGGTGGCCGGGGCTCCTGCGGGCTCCCACCTGGCCTCCAGGCTCCCGCTGGCTCTGCCGCGACGCCTGCCGCTGGGCCTGGACCACAAGGCCGGTGCACAGAAGCATGGCCACCAGCAGGATGGCGTTCCACAGCTGCTGCAGGGGCTTCTGGGGAGGGGAGTGGGGTTGTCAGGGCCTGGAGCCGCCCTGCACTCGTCCGCCACTGACATCCATCCCCCGAGCACCAAGGACCAGACAAGCGAGTGCACTGAGGGCTCCACTTCCCTGTGCGCTCCCAGCTTCCTCTTCTGCCACCTCTATGCCTCCCACATGTGAGGCCCTCAGGTCTGCCCCCAGCTGCCTTCTCTCCACCCTACACATCTCATTTCCTCCGCCTGGGAGACCAAATCTCTCCGCAGCCCAGCCCTGTCCTGAGCAACAAACCCTGTGTTTCTGTACACATGAAAGCTTCCATCTGGCAGCCCCATGGACTCCCCAACCCAGGACCCTGAGCTTCCTCCTGGTCTTCTTTCTCAGTGCCCACCACCACACCCCAGGCACTTGCACCCACTCTCAGAGCGAGTTGGGCCCCCGCATCTCATGATCTTCCACTGCTCTCTGGTTCCCTGCCTCTAGTCTCACCTGCCCATTCCCACCTGGCAGCAAGAGAGAACTCAACTACAAACCTGACTGGGCAACCCTGCTGGATACCCCACCATGCAGCCTGTCCCCACCCTCAGAAGAAAGCCTGAACTCAGCCTAGCCTGGCCTGCAGGCCCTCACCAGAGATGTGGCTCACCTCAGCTCTCCTGCCGCCCTCTTCTCAGCGGCCCTTCCCACACCTATACCCTTCCACACACTCTTCCCTTCCCTGGGTTTGGGAACCCCTTGATCCAAGAAGCGCTCCTGCTGCTTCTCCCTCCCGGCCCTCCTCACACCTAACCTTGACTGTGCATTTCCTGGCTGCCTGCTCTCCCTCTGTTGTCTGGGGGTACCTGTCAGTCTGAGAGTACTGTCGGTGACAATCATACCTAACACAGTCACCACACAGCCCCAGCGCCTCACTTAGGGAAAAGACAACTGAGAGGACGCTTTAAAACCTGTGGGCCCTGGATCTCTCGGTGGGCCTCAGAGTGACTGGGGGACCACAGTGACCTCGATTTCACTCCCCCCATATGCAGTGTGACTGCTCAGGAATAGGTGGGTGGAACTGAGCAGGAGCACCTCCTGCCGGCCGAAATGTAGCCACTGGTCACAGGCACACTTCTCAGGGTCTACAGAGGTGACTAATAAAGCGCATGCACTTAAAAGCTTTCTGCAGTCTTAGCTCTCTGCCCTGTTCTTCCTCAGCCAATGCTCCAGTTCAAGTACCATCATGGGGGGAGGGGCTGAAAGACGATTTGATGTTAAAAGAGGCCCCCACTCTGCTACTAGTGTCATAAACCGTTGCTCTTGCTCAGGGTGGGGGATGTTACCAAGAGAGGTCTGTGAGCCCAGCTCCCCCCTCAGTCCTGCACTCCTTTCTCCTCCTAGGCCTCTGTCCCTGTCTCCCTTCCACCTGCGGTGGTGGCACTTAATTCCAGGAAGCTGGGCTCAGGGGTCTTCGTTATGCCCACTCCACCTTCCGCCCCACCACACCCCACCAGCACAGTGCTCCACCCAGCAGACTGACAGTGTCTCTGGCCTATCTCCTCCCCAGACAAACCCTGTGAGCCTGGGCTGTGCTGAGCCAGGCTGACATAGGCAGGCCTCACCAAGTGGCCATTACAGTGTAAGTTCCCAGGACAGGCCTGCTCTAAGCCTCCATGCCTTGGGGTGGCCAGAAGGTGCTGGGTGGGTGGGCCAAGGGTATGGCACTAGACCTCCACTGCAGGCCACAGAATCAGCCACCCAGGCTCAGCCTATCTTGGGGTCCTCTGGGTGAGGAGGGAGGGTGGAATCGGGGCAAGTGGTTTGTTCAGACCTTCCTGACCCACGGCTGCTACAACTCTCTGGGTTCCTGGGGCCAGATGGGCGGTGACTGGGCCCTGGAGCTCGGGCTGAGCATCAGATCCACCAGCTGGGTGCCTGACCCAGTCGCCCTTCAGACACCCCGGCCAGCAGTATGGCTACAGCTGCTCAGCCTTGCCCTCGGTACCACCCAGTCCATTAGGCAGACTGTGCACACTCCACCCCAGCCTCCCCAGGCTGTCTCCCAGTCCACCTCTTCTCTACCCTTTCTGCAGGCATCTCCTCAGGCCCCTCACCAGACGTCTGTGGGGCTACCCTCACGGGGGACATATAGTGGGGCAGCCTTCTCTTCCAGAAAGCCATTCACTTGCTTGTGATTTAGCCTCAGTGCCTGCTACCCCAACAAAGGCTCAGCCGACAGGCTGAGTCACCATGTATCCTTTATGTTCAAGTCCCTTCTTCCCTGCTCATCTTTGAGCCCCGTGAGGGCAGAAACAGGGTCTCACAGGCCTTTCGTATCCTCCACAGCCTTCGCACCCAGCCCCACATGGCGTAGGAAGTCCAAAATGATCTGGTAATGGCTGATTTATTCAAGTGCTTGCTGCAAGAAAGATGTTCAGAGCAGCAGCAGCTGCCCGTTTGCTTAGCACCCACCGCGAGTTAAGTGCTTTACATACACTATCCCGGACGTTCCTGTGGCTGTTGTATTGTCCCTGTCCACAAATAAAGAGAATGAGACCCACAGAGGCTAAACGCTCAGCCCAAGATCATTCCGCCGAGGTTTCCAAGCCAGGATTTGAACCTGAGTCCCTGAATGGTACAAACAGTTAAGAGCTTGGCTATTAACTGAAACGTTGGTGGTCTGAACCCACCCAGAGGTGCCTCAGAAAAGACGCCTGGTTATTTGCTTCTGAAAGGTCACAGCCATGAAAACCGTATGGAGCACGGTTCTGCTCTAACACACATGGGGTCACCACGAGTTGAAGTCCTCCCAACTTGACGGTCTACTGGTTTGGTTCTCTGCCTGATGAGGCTGCCTCACATCACCCACATCCGTTGACACCTGCTGGAGGCTGTGTGCAGGGATGGGGCATGTCCGCCCCACACAGAGTAGGTGCTCAATAAATGTTTGTGGACAGAACACCACTGAACCCCCTTGATGGCAAGAGATGGGAAATCCAGAGACAAGACCTAGCCCCTGCCCTTGGGAGACAAAGTCAGGCACCCCAAAACCTAAACAGAAGCGACTGTCCTAGGAGCCCTACAAAGACAAAGTGTGTGATTTAAGAAGAGGAAGGGAGGGACTTTGTACTAAGGGCACAAGGGAGGCTTTCCAAAGGAGAAAGGCAGGATGAGTCGTGAATGAAGTCTCTGCTACACGTGGAAATGGAGAGAAAGGGTATCCATGCCGATGGCCAAGCCTGGCCAGAAGCCCAGCAGCAGGGTCTCGAGGGGTGTGGGAAGGCAGCAAATGACAAACAGTGGTGAGAGTGTAGGGCAAAGAGGTGCAGGCAAGAAAAGACTGAAAAAACAGGGTGAGTGTGTTAGGTCAGGAGCGCCTCGAAAGCCAGGTGTCGAGGATTGAATTATGCCCCCCCAAAAATGTGCATATCAGTTTGGCTGGGCCCTGATTCCAAATACTGTGTGACTGTCCTCCATTTTGTGATCGTAATTTTATGTTAAAGAAGATTAAGGTAGGACTGTATGGCACCCTAACTAAGATCACATCCCTGATCCAACGTAAAGGGAGTTTTCCTGGGGTGTGGCCTGCACCACCTTTTATCTCTGAAGAGATAAAAGGAAAGGGAAGCAAGCAGAGAGTTGGGGGACTTCATTCTACCAAGAAAGAAACACCAGGAGCAGAGAACGTCCTTTGGACCCAAGGTTCCTGCGCAGAGAGGCTCCTAGTCCAGGGGAAGACTGATGACAACAAGGACCTTCCTCCAGAGCCGACGGAGAGAGAAAGCCTTCCCCTGGAGCTGACACCCTGAATTTGGACTTCTAGCCTACTAGACTGTGAGAAAATAAATTTATCTTTGTTAAAGTCATCCACTTGTGGTATTTCTGTTAGAGTAGCACTAGATGACTAAGACACCAGGCTAAGGACTCTGAACTTTACTCTGCAGACAATGGAGAGCCCGAGAAGGCTTCTGAACAGGAGCAACATGACAACAATGGCCAACACTGAATGACCCTAGGCCAAGTGCCACACCGAGCACCCACCAGCATCATGACAACCCGCTGAGGTAGCAGTAGCCACCACCACCAAGGTGTGAGAGGCCACAAGACTTCTAAGACAAGGCCACATGTGCGGTCCACCAGTACCTCCTCTCCCCAGCCCTGTATAATACTGACATCTACCTGCTCCTGGGCATGGCTGCCTCCCAGGCACACCAAGTCTTGCCAGCCGCCATAGCCATCCTTAGAGAGGCCACAAGTGGTCCACAGGGTCAGTTTCCACTCGATGTTGGCTGACAGGGACTCTCCACTGGTGATCTCAGCAGTGGCCTGGGTCCTCCTGGGGGAGAGAGCCACATAAAGGTCACATGGAAGGGCCCTTGGGAGCCCACTCCCAGTCCTGTTGGGGATATCCCAGAATATCACCCCAGCCCTTCTGCTTTGGCCCCCAGGTCTTTCCTGGCCATTGGTTTTTCCGTTTCTCACACACGCCTGGCCAGGGACACCGTAAGCCCAGGGGTCAGCCTCTCAATCAAGTGTCCAGCCTCCTCTTAGTGGGCCAATCCCCTCTGCCCACAGAGCCCCCTCCTCTCTCCAGGCCCTGGCTCCTCCTTCCAGTCCCCTCATCAGGTTTTCAGAGCAGGTGACTACAGTCTTCAGACCAACAGGAAAGGCCCTGGTTCTGAGACCCCTGAGCCCACGGCAGAGACGGGGAACCCCAGCATCCAGACCTAGCCCTTCCAGAGCCCAAAACCCAACTCACTGCAGCAGTGCCTCCAACAGCTTCGTGACGTTGGAAGAATAATGAAGGACAATCACTGGCCTGAGCAGAAGCTGGGATATGTCCAGCTGCAGGAAGACAGGGACGTCAGCAGGCCTTGGTCCCCTGTACCCAGCCTGTACCCCCACCACTTGCTCCGGGCTCACCTCTCGGACCACGTTGTGGTTCAGGATGAGGAGGAGCAGGGCAGAGGCTCCCAGGAAGAGGGCTCGGCGCATCTGTAGGACAGAGGGCAGGAGGCTGGCACACACCTGTCCACACCACCCTCTTGCCACCTGCAGCCAGATCACGCTAGCTCCTGGCTTTACAGTGAGTAGTTCCTCTGCAGACTAGGATAAGCTAGCTCTTTAAGACCAAAGGCAGAAACTCCTCTTCCTCCTGCCCCCCCTCCACCATGTTCTGTGGGACCCAAACAATGCTGTGCCTTCCCTGGTGCTAGCAGGGCAGGCACCCCTACTTCCCCCTGCAAGAACTCCCAGTCTGATCCCCTGGGAGCCTAGTCTAATCTCTCCTCACCGCCTCCCACTTCCCTGCTTCGATAACATATTGACCCAATTCTCCAAACTGGGTTCCCCTGGCCCACCCAGACCCAGGGCTTCTCTGGAGAATCCTGGGTGCCCACCTAGAAGCCAGGCTCCGGCAGATGCCTGGGCACCCCTTCCTCTAGCTTCCCTCTCCCTACACACCCCACCAGCACCTGCTGGACCAGGGCCTTGGGATAGGCCTGGGGGCCGCTGCCTTGATTCTCCTGGTGGAACTGGGCCTCCTGCTCCTTGCCCACGTAGGCCACTGCAATCCAGCCTTCCACCGGCACCTCCTGCTCTGCATCCACCATGTCCATCTGTGGGTGAGGGGCCGCGGGCAGAGGGAGGGGAGGGAGAAAGGGGTGCTGGAGGTCGGCCGCTCAGGGGATCCAGGCCAGGGTTTAGGAATGCGTTTGGAGGGACAAGCATCTGGGTCTCAAATTTTGAAGCCTTCGTGCTGGGGCCCTGGGCAGCCTGGGGAGAGGGCGCTGGGCTGTCAGCGTCCAATCCAGGACGAAGGCTGGTTCTGGGAGAGGGGTTGTGGTGGGGCAGGGCTCAGGAAGGGGTGTAAGCGGGACGGCGGAGGCCCAGTGTATACACGTCCAGATGGAAGAGGCGCGGCGGCGCTCACCAGCAGCAGGCGGCCGCTTAGCGGGGGCGCCGGGTCCGCGTCGGGGCCAATCCTGACGCCCTCCAGGCGCAGAGCGTCCGGCCGCGGCAGCCTCACGTCCACCCGCACGGCGCGGGCCCCGCCCCGCCCCGCCCCGGCCGCCGGCTCACCGCCCTCCGCCGCGGCCCCAGGCCCCGCCAGGCCCAGCCAAAGTGGCAGCAGCGGCAGCAGCAGCAGCAGCGGCGACGGCGGAGGCGGAGGAGGCGGCGGTGGCGACCTCAGCGCGGAGCGAGCAGCGGGGCCCATGGCTGGACTGGCGGGCGGGCGGGCGAGGCGGGGCCGGGAGTCCAGGGAGCGGGGAACGGAGACAGCGAAGCCGCGGCTAGACCCGGCTGGATGCCGGGAGGGGTGGGGCGGTGCTTGCTGGCTTCTGCGCCCTGGAGGGGGCGCGCGCGCCCCCTGGCGACCACAGAGAACCCCGGCCCTGCGGCCGGGAGGGGAAAGAGAGGGCGGACCGGGGGCCGCTGGCGGATGCGGAAAGTCAGAGAAAGGAAGTGCTCGCAGTCTGCAGGTTGTGAGGCGACGAGGTAGTTGCAACCGATGACGGAGGGAGGCAGAAGCACGACCTGTGCCTGAGAAGGGTAGGAACGCGGTCTGGAGGGATGTGGAGGGACTTGGGGGCTGGCCCTTGTTCTGCTGCGGTCTGATGGACCCACCTGTGGCCTGGGTCAAGTCGTGCCACCCTCTTCCCCGGGCCTCCATTCCAGCCGGACCAGGATGTGGATGCCCTGGTTCTCTAAGGGGACTTCCAGCCCCCAAACTCCAGGAGGCAGAGATCCAGAGATGGGCGTGGGAGGCAGAGGGGGAAACTGAGGTACAGTCCGGGAGGAACAGGTAGTGGGACTGGGGACCGGAGGCTGGACGAAGCAGGACAGACGCAGCACCTCAGTAGATCACAGAGGCTGGGTCCTCAGGCAAGTCAATTTCCTCGGCCGTGAAATTGGTATGATATAAGCAGGGGCGAATTATGTAATAGACAAGGTAAGCACGGGCTTACTTGTGTTTACTTTAGACTAATCTGTAGTGAAACTTTGATGTGGTGAAACGCATGTGAAGTTGTTCACTATACATGATCTGGTTAGCAAGGTAAGCACCGTGCTTATCTTGTCTGTTGGATAATCCGCCCCTGGATATAAGAACAGCACTACCTCACCCCTCAAAAATCATCTTTAATATTTACTGGAATGTGAAAGATCCACGTACTCTCCTAAAACGTTCTTTTCTCCAAGGAAGGGCTGTGGCTGCTGGGAGCTGGCTGGGGCTGAAACCTGAACCTGTAAAAATTGCACCAGGATACACGCAAAGGCCACATGAGCCAAGACTCTCTTTTCCCGGATATTTTTATTATTAAAAATTTGAAACATACAGAAGAGTTGAAAGAATTTTACAGTGAACTCTCCTCTAACCACCACCTGAAATTGCCAGAACACTCCAGAAGATGAGTAAGATGGAAGGAATAAGACAGCCAGATGTCAACCCAAAGATAGATACATAAGGCATGGAAATAGAGAGGCGAGGAACCCATCCTAACTTGTACACCTGGTGTATGTCAGGAAGCACTGCAGTTGGCAGGGGAGGGTGGTATAATAAACTACTTAATAAATCATTGCAGGAAAACTGGTTAGCAATCAGGAAAATAAATGAAATTGGACCCCTGCTTCACATCACACACACACACACACAAGTCAATTCCGTGTGGATTAAAGACCTAAATATGAAAAGTAAAACTTGAAACATTTTAGAAGGAAACATACGAGAGTATCATGATTACCTCAAGGCCAGGAGGGAGTTAAGAAATAAAAGCAAAATGTAAAGGAAAAGATTGAGAAATTCATCCACAATAAAATAAAAATCTGTTAAAGCATCATAATAAATCATAATAAAGTGCACGCTTTATTGCATGCTTCTCCCACAAACTGGGAGAAGATGTTGCAGCCAGATGATTCATATGCAGGGTATATAAATATATAAATACGGACAAGAGATACAAACAGGCATTTGACAAAAGGACAAGAATGGTCAATAAATATGAATTCTGGAATATGAATTTTAAAATACGAATAATTACTAATCAAGGAAATATAAGTTAAAACCATAATGAAAGATCATTTGGCAAAAATTAAGAAGTCTGACAATGCTGTGTGTTGGTGGGATGTAGAGCAATGGAATCTATCCACTGCTAATGGGTGTACAGTCTGGTCATACTGGTACAGTACAACCATGGTGAAAAACTTTTACATCAAATGAAGCTGAAGATGCACATTCTTAGGCAGTCCCCTCCTGGGTATACACTGTAGAACAGCGCTTCTCAACAGAGACTGCGCATTAGACTCATCTAAAGATCTAAAAAATACCAATGCCCGATCCCTACTCCAAATCAAGGAATCATCATCTCTGGAGGTGGGGCCTGATTGCTGTTAATTTTTAAAAGTTTGCACCCCAGTTGATTCTAATGTGCCTTCCTTCCTGAGAACCCTGCCCTGGGCATGTGCAGAGCAGCACTGTTTGAATAGTAAAAGGCTAAAGACAACTCAGGGGTTAAATTGTGTATCTTCACGGGTAGAATACTGTACAAGAGAAAAAAGACAATCAATTGGTTATGTGTATCAACATGGGTGATTTTCACAGAATGTTGAGCACAAAAAACAAGTCTCCAAATAATACTGTTTAAGTTCAAAAATACGCAGGGCTGAATATATTCTTTAGGGATACATGCATGTGTAACAAAACTCCAAAGGAAGTCAAGAGAATGAGAAAGACAAGGTTCAGTTTAGCTGAATAGGATGTAACTGGAGAGGGGCATCCCAAGGGCTCCAATGGCATTGGGGGATGTTCTGCTTTTTAACAGGGCTTCGAACTGATTCAAACCAGTTCACTCATGGCCAACGAACAAAAAAATGGAACAGACCCAAATTTTTACATTTTGGGCAATCCAGAACGGAAAAAATTACAGGTTGAGGCCCTAGAATGGAAGACTCAGGTGTAGTGAGCCCTTTCAAGAGCCTGATGGATGAGTTTGGATTATTGGCAGGACTGTGGAGAGCAACACATTCAAAGCAGCCAGGTCAGCCGCCGTCTTGGAACTTGGCAACTTTGCTCAAAACCCGACGGGCAAGAGATTTGGTTGCTATGCAGTGCATACACTGCCCTCATTTTCTAAGAGGGATTTTAGGTTTCTAGCAGGGCTTCGACCCATAATTTTTCCCATTCTGGTTATCACAGTTCACCCAAATTTAAGAAATTTGTGTCTATTCTGATTTTGTGTCCTTGGCCATGACTGAACTGGGAAGAACTGGTTTGAAACCCTGCTTTTTAAGCTACATGAGTACTCCTTATATCCTTCCTTTGTAAGTATGGAATCATTTTTCATAAATCGCAAAATACACCTTGGTGCCCAGGGAGAATCTTCACAGATGCTGTGAGTGTCCAGCCCAGTGACAGGGTTGCAAGGACATACCCTGTAATCAGCCAGTCCTTGGCTCCACAGTCTGCCTATCCCTGTTCCTGCTACTTGCCCTCTCTGCAACCCCAGGCAGGGGATCCTCACTGCCCCCACCTCAGCATACACACACCAGTCAAGCACAGATCTGTGCTTACACTTGTCCCTCACCTAGAACACAGGCCCCCTTCCCTACAAATATCCATACCCTAGCCTTTCAATGGGATTTGGAGCTCCCATGAAGACTTGGCAGGTATCCACAGAGTTACACCGGTCTGTCCTACTGCTGGGCAACCCTTGGTTATCCTGGGAGAGACAAGAGCTTGAGAATGTTCCTGTGGGATGATGTAGCCCAGCCCAGCCCAGCCAAGGCCCTTGTGCTGGTGGGACCAGGTGTGAGGGGGAGTAGTGGGGAGTGTAGGTGGAGGAGCAGTGAAGAGTGGAGCTGCTGCTGGAGAGAGTGTGAGCCCAGGAAGGGAGGCAGCAAAGGACTCGAGATTTACTGCAGGAAGATGAGTGAGCCCACGAGGCTCTCCTTGGAGGAGAGCATATGAAGAGGAGGGGGCTGAGGACCCCAGAAGGGATGGAAGAGCTGGTAGAGGAGACCAGGGCACTGCTGAACCTCAGGCCAAGTGGGAACTTGGACTCAGTGATTTTGGAGGTCCTTTCATGAGACATTCCAAAATCATTGAGTCCAAGTTCCCATTTGACATTTTTGGGGACACAGGATGCGAGAAGGGATGTGGCTTGCCCAGAGACATACAGTGAGAGAGTGACAGTTCCTGTCCCCACCAGCTCCCCACCTGGCCCCAGAAGTGAAACATGCTGGGATCTGTGGGCTTGACTTCCCTTTCGGGGGTCCTTTCATGAGACATGGAGCCCTGGTGGCACAGTGGTTAAGAGCTACAGCTGCTAACCGAAAGGTTGGCAGTTTGAATCCACTTCCTTGAGAACCCTATGGGGCAGTTCTACTCTGTCCTATAAGGTTACTATGGGTCGGGATCAACTTGACGGCAATGGGTTTCATGAGACATGGTTCCTATAGGCTCGCTATAAGTCGGAATTGACTTGATGGCAATGGGTTTGGTTTTGGTTTTGTTCAGGAGACATGCTGTTATTCCAAGTGGCTTCTTCCTTGGAAACCAAGGTTTCCTGGCTCTGGGCTGGGCTGTGTGCAGGAGACCCACAGTTCCTCCTGTCTCTCCTCAGCCCCTGAAGCTGCAGGGAACCTAGGAAGAAATGAAGATGTTAATGAAAGTGTGAGATGTGGAACACACTACCCCAACCAGGAATGAGATGGGCTGGGCAGGGAATATTTTAAAACTGGTACCAGGAATGGAGTATGTGGTAAGGCCAGCTAATTTCAGGGGCAGAAGCCCACTGCTGCACTTCTCTGCTGTGAAGTGATCTCCTTGGTCAGATGCAGTGCCACGCAGAAGGCTACAGAAATGAAGAAGGCATTCTCTTGAGCAGGGAAAACAAATCTTTATCTAGAATATGTGTCTATTCCAGTGAGGGCAAACCTTGGCCCACAGTGGAAGAGGTCAATGTAATCAACCTGCCACCAGGTGGTAGCCTGGTCCCCAGGTAATAGGGCCATAGTGGAGGTTCAGTGTTGGTCTCTGCTGTGTTTACAAAAGGCTTTTGGGAAATGTAAAAATGGCATGGTGTCAGATGTCGTCTAACTTCACGACGAGAGAATCACCATCACCATCAGCCCAAGGCTCATTCCTATGAGGTGGAGGTCAGACATACCTCCAATCTCTAACCTTTTTACCAATCCTGACACCAGCTGTCCCTCCTGCAGCACTCTCTACTTCTCTGCTGGGTTCAATAATTCATTGCAATGGCTGGGTTCAATAATTCATTCAGCGCAACTCACAGACCATACTTGTGGTTATGAGGTTTATTAGGAAGTAACAGGTTACAGTTCAGGATCAGGATCAACTTGGAAGTAACAGAAATGACTTAGGATACAGTTCTCAGGACAGCTTCTTCTCAGCCATGTGTGCAGGCAGGCCTTTCTCTTGGCCCTCGGCCCTCACTCTTGGCCCTTGGCCCTCTGCCCTTGA
Source organism: Dugong dugon (assembly GCA_030035585.1). NCBI lineage: Eukaryota > Metazoa > Chordata > Mammalia > Sirenia > Dugongidae > Dugong > Dugong dugon. The sequence goes on along the minus strand of CM057476.1, from coordinate 22,303,462 downwards.
CTCTCGGCTCTCAGCCTGAGCTCTCTGTCACCCTGGCCTCTGCCCTATTCGGGCAAGTGTTACAAAGCTGTTTAGCTCGATCGATAAGTACCTGGAGGCACCCCAGTCCACCAGGAAGCATCCTGCACAAAGGCACTCAGCTCTCTTACTCCATGGGTCAGCAAGCCTAGCTTGCCGGTCCAGTGTCACTGCTGTCTCATGCTGTCTTCAGTGTTACAGCTCTTTCTCTGTCTCCTTGGTCTAGGTGGCTCTCAGCTCAGGGACTCTGCATCCAAAGGATGTGCTCCACTCCTGGCTCTTCTTGATGGTAGTGAGGTCCCCATCCAACCTCTGGGATTGGCTCCCTTTAAGCCTAGCGGGATGGCAAAACTGACCAATCCCCTACAAGGATTTCATGTACCTTATTTGCATTAGCACAACTGTCCAATGTCCTTGGTGGGCAACAAGTACCTTATTTGCATAGGCACACCCAATCATTTTGTGGGAGATACAAGACCAGGACTAGAAGGGCCATATTAAAGCAATTCACTGCACTGCAGGGAAGATAATGCCTAACTCACAGGAGCTCACCACCCATGGAGGCTTCAGGCCCAGTGACACAAAGAAAGAGCTAGGCTGGGTAGGGGGTATTTTTAGAACTTGGAGGTCCCTGAGATCCCTTAACCATATAGGCATGAGCCCCAGGATCTATAACACGTTGTCTTAGAAAATCTTAGACTGTCCCTTGGTTGCCCAGTTCCATCCCATCTCCCCACTCACCCCTCACAGGCCCAGACAGGAGCGATGACTTGCCCAAGATCACAAAGGTCATGTGCAGAGTAACAGCAGCTATATTGTGGTGTGTATGTGGGGAGAGTCTGGGAAGTTGGGGGTGGTCAGGGGCCTGTCTCCTTCCCCCGGTCCAGCCCTCAGGGAGCAGGGTGAGTGTCAGTCATGCTCACAAATGGATGCCAAGTGCTGACCCTTGAGAACAGACAGTAAACCATAAGCTAATATACAAGCAGGACCATTTTAGGCCATGCTAAGTGCCATACGAAGGTGATAAAATAGCACTAGAGATGGACTGGGGGCTGGGGCTACTTTAGTTCAGAACCAGGGGAAGGAAGGCCTGGCTGAGAGGTAGTGTGTGGTTTGAGACCTGAATGACGAGAATATCTGAGGACAGAAGAGGAAGTACAAATAAAAACAGCCATACATTCACTGCATATCAGGTACTCTTCAAGGGCCTTTCCACGTATTGAGTCACTTAATCTCATCAGAACACTATGAGGTAGTATGATCATCATTGCCATTTTACAGATGGGAATCTGAGGTATAGAGGTCAAGTAACTTTGGTAGGTGATAGAACCAAGGAGGAGCCCAGTAGTCTGCCTCCAGAGTCCGTGGCTTCACCCCTGAGGCTATACTGCTTCCCAAAGGCACTGGCATGGGAACTGGCCTAGCTGTAGACTCTGGCCTCTATCTGGATACAGTGGTTGGGGGTAGAGCTGGCAACCCACCCTTCCCAAGGGGGTCTCTGGGCCCATGTCAGCTAGTGCCAGAGCTGAAGCAAAGTCTACAGCACCCCTCCAATCCATCCCTACCCTCTAGGGAAGTCCTGAGTTCCCTGCCCTTAGCCTCTCCCTCACCACTAACTGGGCCACCTCATTCTAAAGGGATTTGACTCTTTGAGACAACTGGAGACTGGTGAGAAAGGGCTTAGGGATTAGACAGTGATACCCGGGGAGGTGAGGGCCTTAATCAGGGAGTTTGGTTGTGGGGAGTGGGGTAGGGAGGGATTTGTGTCATCACAAAGCCAGGATGGACTGCAGAAGTGAGAAGGAAGTGGGGCTCCTGGGGAGGAGCGAGATGGGCTCCATTTCTCACTTTTTGTTGTGCCTTCAGAAACAAAACAGCATAGTACTGATAATCCCTTACATTGGTGCACACATGGCTTTGCCAGCCGTTATTTCACTTGGAATTCTCACAGCAGCCCTGAGAGGGAGGCGAGGATTGTTTTTCTCCTGGTTTATAGGCACCCAGAGAAGGCAGGTGACTTTGCCATGGGAGCTAGGCTTTGGCACTGTGTCTCCTGGCTCCTGATCCGGGCTCCTTCCTCAGCTCTCATGGCCTCACTGCAGGGGGAGAGGCCAGAGCAGGGGCCAGGCAGCTGAAGCAGAAGTGATCAGGAAGTCAGCAGCCAGCCTCCTAGACTGAGGTCCCCGCAGACCCCTGGCCTCTTCACTGGGGGGAGAGGGGAAAGCAGGAGGGAGAACGAAGAGGAGCAGAGGGGTCACCATCCTGTATTCTGGGTATCTGGGCTCTCACTGCCCTGCCTGAGGGGCCTGCAAAAAGGGCTCCTTCTCCCTCCCACTTCCTAACACCCCTCCCCCCTGCCCCAGACCTGTACCCGGTGAGAGCCATCTGTGGTCTTCAACCTTTGAAGGCATTTCCCATCCCCAGGCTGAATTCACCCCTGGAAGGTGCTCTATTCTTGTTCCATATGGAGGATGCTGAGGCCCCAAAAGGAGACAACCCCACTACAGGCCCCACAGAGAATCCCCAATTCAGAATAGCCCCCCAAAGGTCCTTCCTGACATCCCCCTGCCCTCCCTCACATCCAGACTCCCTCAAGCTCTGCTGTTCCTCTGGACTGTGCTCCCCACTCTGTTCTCCATGGCCCATCTCAGTGGCCCTCCTTCCTGGGAGCATTACTGAACCCGCATCCCCACCCCCACCCACAAGCACCCCCTAGTCCTGTAAGTTACATGAAGGCAGTTTTTTACTCCATGGTTAGCACAGTTCTCACTCAGTAAAGTATTTCTTGAATGGGTAAATGAATAAATAGAGAATGAAAGAATGAATGTTGTTAGTTGTTAGGTGCCATTGAGTCGGTTCCAACTTATAGTGACCCCATGTACAACAAAACGAAACACTGCCCTGTCCTGCACCATCCTTGCAGTCATTGCTGTTTGAGCCCATTGTTGCAGCCACTGTGTAAATCCATCTTGTTGAGGGTCTTCCTCTTTTTCTCTGACCCTCTACTTTACCAAGCCTGATGTCCTTCTCCAGGGACTAGACCTTCCTGATAACATGTCCAAAGTAGTGAGACGAAGTCTGTCAGCATTCTGGCTGTACTTCGTCCAAGAAAGATTTATTCATTCTTCTGGCAGTCCATGGTATATTCAATATTCTTCACCAACACCATAATTCAAAGGCGTCCATTCTTCTTCGGTCTTCTTTATTCATTGTCCAGCTTTCACAGGCATATGAGACGATTGAAAATACCATGGCTTGGGTCAGACGCACCTTAGTCCTCAAAGTGACATCTTTCCTTTTGAACACTTTAAAGAGGTCTTTTGCAGCAGATTTGCCCAAGGCAATACGTCTTTGTTGATTTCTTGACTCCTGCTTCCATGGACATTGATTGTGGATCCTTGACAATTTCAATATTTTCTCCGTTTATCATGATGTTGCTTATTGGTCCAGTTGTGAGGATTTTTATTTTCTTTATGTTGAGGTGTAATTCATACTGAAAGCTGTAGTCTTTGGTTCTTCATCAATAAGTGCTTCAGGTCCTCTTGGCTTTCAGCAAGCAAGGCTGTGTCATCTGCATATCACAGGTTGTTAATAAGTCTTCAACCAATCCTGATGCCACATTCTGCCTCATGTAGTCCAGTTTCTTGGATTAGTTGCTCAGCATACAGACTGAATAAATACGGTGGAAGGATTAATAAGCGAATGTGTGAATAAATGAGTGAATGGTCTCCAAACCTCCTGCCCACTCCAGCCTGGTCTCCACACTGGTGCCAACAGCAGCTCTGGCCAGTCGCTGCCCTGATGGGCATTCTTTTGAGGCCTTTTGCCAGCAGGACCTCTCCTCAGCCAGCTACACTCCTAGACACAGCCTAGAATCCTCTCAGGCTCTGCCATGTCCCCTCCTCTCCTGCATCCATACTCCAGCCCGCTGTCCATTCTTCTAGTGGCCCACACTCTCTCACCTCCAGGAAAGCATGCTGCTTCCCCTCTCCTGCCCCTACTGACTCCTGCTCAGCCATCAAGTCTCTGGGGAACCTTGGATGCCCCACCTCCCGACTGAGTGGGGACCCTACTGTATGCACCCCTCTGGTGGCACTGGCTGCACTGTACTGGAATGACCTGTTGCCTTGGCTGTCCCCATGGACTGAGAGCTTCTCAAGGGCAGGGGTTGGTCTTATTCACTGAGGTGCTCCACACCTAGTACCCAACTCCCAAGACTAGGACCATTACCCATACTCCTCCTAGATCTCTGTGTGCCAGCAGCCTTCTTTCAGTTGCTCACACTTTCCGTGCTTCCTCCGCCACAGTCCCCAGCAAGGTATACTCAGAGCAACACACCAGTCACAGAGTTGGTGAGGGGTAGGCCCTGGCTCTGACCTCAAGCCTGCCCGACCGTGGAGGCTGGCCTCTTCCTGTTGGAGTGTCAGCACTCCAAGACAAAGTAGACAGTGTCAGGGTTGCGAGAGAGGGTCTGCTTGAGGGCAGAGGTCACGTTGGGTTGGGTAGATCAGGGGAAGTTCCTAGAAGCATTTTCATTTCATTTGATCAGAGCCTTGAGGCCAGGGGAGCCTCTGGCAGGAGGAAGCCAGAGAGAGTGGCATTTGTGGCAGAGGCAGAGGCAGGAGGGCAGAGATACGTTTAAAGGAAGCGTGTTGCTTCTGTGGCTGAAAAGGGAGATGTATGGAGGGGTGGAGGGGCAGTCAAGGCCACAAGGAATATTAGGACAAGATGAGGGTAGGACTTGAGTGCAAGTCAGTGGGACTGGGCTGACTCATGAAGGAACTGGGGAGCCATCATAGATTCTTGAGCAGGGGAGCAACATACCTCTCAGGGAAGGAGAATTGTAGGGAATAAGGAAGGGGTAGGGGTGGGGAGGAGACACTTTCTCCCCAGTAACCAGCTTGGTTGCTAGATTATGTGTCTAGGATTTACATTATCAGATTAACTAGCTGTTCCACAGTGTGCTGGAGGTAGGGGAGTTCCAGTGAAGGAAGGAGGAAAACCAGGCAGCCAGAGGATCTGGGAGGGACAGATGGAGGAAGGGTTCTTTTCTGAGGTTCTTTTATCTTGGGTAATTCCAGATTCCTAGAGGGCAGATGGGGTGGGGGACCTTGGTTGGGGCTTGGGACTATTTCCCGCTGGGTCAGTGTGTTACTTGTGCTTCCTAGGCAGCTTCTGCAGGCAGCTCCCAGAGCAGCTGACAACCCTGTCTGTGGGCGCCTGGGAGCATTCAACCTAGAAGCTGGAGTCTTGAGTTCAAGTCCCAACTGAGCACTCACTCTCACTTGACCTCCTCTCACCCTCGGGCTCCTCATCTGTAATAGGGGCATAATAAACCATCTGACCTGCTACCTTACAGGATGATCAGGGGCTTAAATGAGAAGGTGAGTCTGCAAGCGCCTTGTAAACTGTAAAGTGTCAAACCAACACACCAGGTGCCGTCAAGTGGGCTCTGACTCATGGTGACCCCATGCACATCAGAGTAGAACTGTGTTCTATAGGTTTTTAATGGCTAGTTTTTCAGAAGTAGATCACCAGGCTTTTCTTCCGAAGTGCCTCTGGGTAGACTCGAACCTCCAGATTTTTGGTTAGCAGCTGAACATGTTAACCGCTTGCACCACCCAGGGACTCCCGAAACTTACTTACCAAGTGAAGTGCTCCTTTATTTGAAGGGATCTAGAAATCTGGTGATTTAGTAACTTACTTCACTCATTGAACAACATAAGGGGTTGTTATTCTTTTCCTTTGAGTAGGCGCTACCATGAAAAGAACATCCTATCTGTCTTAAATAAAGATCTCGACCACATATCTGGCAAGGAAGGCAGCCGTGCTGCAGTGCGATTGATTACTGATTGGTTACTTTCGTGTGGCCTTTCTAGTCATGGTACTGTAACTCCCACCCAGGTGATTGGGCAGGACACTGTGATAGGGTAATCCAAGGGGATTGGTCAGTTTTGCCTTAAAAGAGAGCCAATTCCAGAGCAGAGAGGAGGAGCCCACCATCACGAAGGAGAGACCGGGAGCAGAGACCTGGCAGCAGGAGATGGCTCAGTGGGCTTCCCGGTCCACGGAGAAAGCTGAGTGCTTTTGGGCAGAGACTGAGGGCCAGGGAGAGGTGTGCCTGTGAGTACAGCTGGGGAGAGGCTATCCTGCTGGAAGAACTGTATCCTGAGTGTTCTTGAGCCTAAGTTGTAACTGTTACTTCCCTAATAAACCCCAAAATTGTTAGCATTGTCTGTGAGTTCTGTGTGGTCATTGCAATGAATTATCGAACCCAGTAGAGAGTGCTGTGGGAGGCACGGTTGGTGTCAGAATTGGTAGAGATGGCAGAAAGAGGAGGCATGTCCTCCACCTCATAGGAATCAGCCTTGGGCTGTTGATCTTGGTTCTCTTTTCCCCCTGTGAAGTTGGAGGAAGTCAGACACTGCTTTCACGCTGTTCTTACACACGCCCTGCCCCAAGCCAGAAGCCAATGGTTGGTTCTTTAGCGCAGGACTGCTGGGACTGAGAGCTCTTTTCAGAAGTGGGGGCCGGGGGCCTCCTAGCCACAGGCCTGTGACCTGTGACCCCACTCTGCACCCTACAGCAGACCCCTATGGTGGGACCCACACCAGGAGCAAAGCAAAGCCCTCCCAAGCATTTTGACTGGGCCTGCCGTAGCCTATCTCTGCTCCCTACCACCTCTGAGTAAGGAGAGAGGCTGGAGGTTGTTTGCTTTCCACTGGCCTGGAGACCTGAGTGTTGAGGTGGCCTGCATGGCTCTGTGAGGTGGTAGGCCCACAGGCATTAATTCCTAGCAGTGAGGAGAGGGCACGACCAAATACCCTCCACATACCAGACATTGGGCAAGGTTCTTCACATCTGTCATGCCACTAACAACTTAGGGCAGGCCATGCCCTCTTTGGGCCTCAGTTTCTCTTAACTGAAGTGAGTGAGCTGTGCGATCTCTGAATGACCTATGTTTACCTCTCCCTCCCAGGGCTCCCCTGCACCTGGCTCTGTGCCTCTATTGGAGCATTTCTTGCATTCATTCATTCAACACACACTTATTGAAAAGTCAGTCCCTAGGTACAGGATGCTGTGCTGGGAGCAGGGGGCTTATGGGGATTCAGAGGTAAGGCAAATCCTTGTGCCTAAGGACCTCATGGTCTAGAAGGGCAGATGCTGCTAAGAAGGGCAACACCAAGGCTCTCTGGATCCTCCCTGCCTACTCCCTTCTCCCCATCTCTCTGGCTGTGGCCACACATCCCAAATACCAAGCCTTTGCTTATGCCATTCCAGTGGCATGGAATGAGCAAGTCTCCCTTCTGTCCCACTCTTCTATATTCTAAGGCCCAGCTCAAATGCTGCTCCCTCCATGAAGCCTTCTACAATTCGCCTCTCCCTGGGACGTTTATCTTGCTCTGGTATTTTAGTTGATGGTACTTGTGTCTCATCTTTGGGAGGACAGGCTGGTATCTGATTCATTTCTGGGTCCCCAGAACAGTGCCTAGGGCCTGGCACAGAGTAAGAGGAAAGAAGGCCCAAGGCACCGCGTGACTGATGCTACCATCAAGGTAGGAGTGAAGTGATGGGGCACACGGGGATCCAGGCAGAGGGGGAAGGCTGCTGAGCCGTGAAAGGAGGAAAGGGCTTCATTGTATAAAGCAGGGGCTGGGCCTGGGGCACAGGGAGACAGGCAGACTGCACAGGCAGGCTAGAGGCTGCTGGCCTGCAGCTGCCAGGAGCGTACACCCCACAGGTCAGACTTGCAGCCGCACAGGAGCCTATAGCTCTGGCCTGGCCTAAGCCAGGGAAGCAGATGAGCTGATAGCAGGTGTCATCACTTTCACTGTAGCAATTCAGGGAAGCTGCGGGTGGACTGGAAAGTGCTTACTTGAGGCTCACAAGCACTGGACACAGCACTAAGTGAATATGTACATTAGCATGCTTTCTCCCCATGCTGATTTGATGAAGCCTGGGTGATCACCCCTGTGTAGCAGATGAGGTAGCTGGGGTTCAGAGAGGTCCAGTCGCAGGCTGAAGCCTCATAGGAAGAAGTGGAGGATTTGGGATTTCAGCCCAAGTCTCCTGATTCCCGAGGAGAGGAAGTATTCCTCCAGCCAGCCGAGGGTGTGCTCCCTTTAGGAGGAGCTAGAGGACCAGCCCCTGGGTGAAGAAACAGGAGTCTGCTCTTGTCTGCCTCTTCACCCTGGTGTCCTGCTCTCCACCCTGCCTGCTCACAGGTTGGGGGGAAAGGTTCTCAACACAGACGGCACCCCGCGGGGTTGCTGTGACCCACAGCAGTGGTGATAAACGTATGGCAGGACAGAAGGACGGCAAGAATCCTAGAAAGGGAAAGCCAACGTCACAGTTCCCGGGAGGCAGGGTACCTACCGGCAATCTCCGAACCGCCTTGGAGGTGGGGGGGTCTACCTTTCCGGGACCTGATGTTGGAGGAGCTCATTAGCATCTAGTCCAATCTCATTGTTCAGATGGAGAAACTGAGGCCCAGAGAGCTCAGGTGTCTCACCTAGAACCACACAGACCGTTGAGGGTAGTAAATTCGGGACTAGAACCCAGACTCCCTGCTCTCGCCATCAGGCCACCTTCTGCTGCCCTCTGGCCTCGGCCTCCAGCCCGGGTTCAGGCATCAGGAGCGCGGTGGGGCGCCTCTCCCTCCCCGCCCCGCCCGCAGATCCTTTAAGAGGCGGGGCTTGGCGGCTGGCCCCGCGGCCCAGGCAAAAGGCTGGGACTTGACTCCGGCGGCGGCGAACCTCCATCAGTTGCCGCAACCGCCGCGTCGGAGCCGGAGCCACGATGAGCGGCAGAGTCGGCGACCTGAGCCCAAAGCAGAAGGAGGCCCTGGACAAGGTGAGTCCTCACTCGGCTTGGCCCCACTCGGGGCCCTCGCCCGTCGGCAGCAGCGAGGAGCCGAGGGCTGGGAAGCGAGGGGGCTGCGGCGAGTGGCGGAGGAAGCGGCCGCCGCACCTGCCCCCTGCGCCTCTTGGACGCCCCTTCCTCCCTCCTTCCGCTGGCCGAGGGTCCCGGGGAAGTTTCAACATCCTCGCCCCAGCCCCGAGCGAGCGCTGGCAGTGCCACCGGGGAAGATGTGGTTGCTTGGAAGCCCTCGGAGGCAGCTGAGGGCACAAAGGCAACATTCATTCTCGGGACTGGCAACTGGGCCCGGAGGCAGGGGCAAGGCCCCTGGTTTCCTCTCATTTCCGTGAGGTTTTCCTCCCATAGGGGCAGTGGCGCGATGGAAAGGGGGCGGATAGCTCCTTACATTCCTAGCCCCTGCTGCAGCAGCAAATCGTCGTTCGACCTTGGGCAAAACCCTTCTCTTCTGTGGGTCTGTTTGCTTCTGATGAAGTGAGGAGGTGGGACTAGACGATGTAGAAGGGAGCGCTTCCGTGTCTGAAGTCTAGGATCCCCGTGACACTGGGTTCGGGTTGGTGTGAGCTGAGAGGCAGCCCTCCCCTATTCTGCAACGCAGGCCCCGCCCTGGCCCGGGACTTGGGGATGATGCTCCTCAGAAGGCAGAGGTTAGTCTGGCTTTGCCTTGTCACGTGGGCCCACAGCAGAAGAGGGGGACAACAATTTGAGGGCTGGACCCCCTCCCTCTACTGAATCTCCCTTTCTTGGTCACACTTGAGGAGAGGGGAGGCTGGCGCTTCTTGAGGTCACAGCTGGAGGCTTCAAAGCTGGGCAGTTTTCCATTCTGGGAAGGAGTGTGGGGAGGGAGGAAGCTGTCTTCTGCCATGGCAGCAGGACCCAGGCACCCACCCCATGAGGACATGGAGGTTTTGCCCCAGCCTGGGCCTCCCCCACAGGGAGGCTGGAGAGGGAGGCTCCAGATTTTGCTGCTGACCCGCAGGGGAGTCAGGCAGAGAAGGGATTAGATGGTGATTAAACTGGAAACCAGGGCTGGGTAGGGTCCCTGGTGAGGGGTGGCCTCATGCCTGGGCCCTGGATGAGCAATTTTCCTGGGGGGCTGGGAGCTCTTGGGGTGGCCTGAATCCCTGGCTGACCTAGGCATGGGGCAGAGGTGGCCAGTCCTCATTGGTCCCCTCTGGACTGCTCTATGGGTCAGTGAGCAGGGAAAGTAAGTGGCTAGGAGCTGGGGGCTGGGAGAGGGCACATGGAGCCTGCTTGCCTTAGTGAGTGGAGTGTGTCATCCCTGGGGTCACTGTCCCTTGTTTTGGCACATCCTGAACTCCTCCACCTTCATGGCTCCATTTATGCTGTTCCCTCCACCTGGATTGTCCTCTTCCCTCCCCCTGCTGCAACCCTGGCCCTAGTCAGAATCAGTCTCCCTTCTCTCTGCACCCCAGTCAGTCCATTACAAAGAGGGCAGGAGATGATGATGGAAAGAGTGTGCTCTCAACTCAGACAGATCCACCTTTGTATCCTAGCTCTGCCAATTACTAGCTGTTTGACCTTGGGCATGTTACTCAACCTCTCTGAGCTTTAATTCCTTCATCTGTAGAATTGAGACAGTAATACCTCTAGGGACCCTGAGTGGGGAATGAATAAGATACTGTGCCAGGATCAGTACTGGGCACACAGTGAATGCTTGGTCAGATGATAACTTTTACTGTGGCATGTACCAGAGTGCCTACTGTCACAGTTAGCTGGGCACACACCTGCCTCCCCCCCAGCCCAGGGTGTGGAAGTGTGTGCAGTGAGGCTGGGGCAGCATCTAACTCTATTCCCACCTCCTTCCCTGCCACCCGTCGCTGGCCGAGTGTCCCACACAGCACAAGTGAGAAGCCAATGTCTGCTGAGTTGAACCGTATAGAAGAGAGGTCAGCAAAGGCCCCTACAAAGAGTCCTGGGCATAGGATGGTCAGGGCAGGACCTGCCACTCACCCAGCTGCCTGTCCCCACAGTTTCGGGAGAATGTCCAGGATGTGCTGCCCGCCCTGCCGAATCCAGATGACTATTTCCTCCTGCGCTGGCTCCGAGGTGAGGGAAGAGGGGCAGTGGGAGGTGGGGACGGGGGCTCGTTCTGGGTATCAGAATGGCACCCTCTGGAAACCCCGCCCTTGGCAACCTGAGAATCTGGAGCTTTCAACCTTTAGAGCCAAAAAGGCTGTGGCAGTTAAATTACGTCAACCCTCTGAGGCTCAGAGAGGTGAAGTGACTCATCCTACATCACACAGTGAGTGAGCTGCGGGGAGAGAAAAGACTAGAACCCAGGTCTGTGGACTACCAGTTTGGTGTTCTTCCCATGCCTCTTGATAAATCTGCTCTTCTGATCAACTTGGGGAAAGGGGTGGGGGAAAAGTGAAGCAAGAAAGGCCCATGTGGAAAGTTGGAGGCAGAGCTGCTGAGTTTAGAACCCTTTGTGCTCTGTTGGACAGCTTGAAGGAGGGCAGTGTGCACTGGGAACAAGGGAGCTCAGCCTGACCTGTACTGACAAGACTCTCTCAAACCATGACCAGGCTCCAGAAGTCCCAAGTTCTACTTCCAGCTCTGCCCTGGCCTCGCTGTGGCATCCCGGGCCAGGGGCAAACCTCTGGCCTAGGCTTCTCCTCTGGGAGGACAGGACCAGATGGGGTGCCATGCCTGTTGCAAGTTGTGACATGACAGAGATCTGTATGTAAAATGAAGCATACTCGTTTCTATTAGCATCAAGGTTATCACCGGCATGCCCCCAACTCCTGAAATCTTTCCATTCTTTTCCCTCTCCTCTCCTGTAATAAACGTCATGTGCCACTCTCTCTGGTTCTTCTGACGTAAGTTTATAGATAGTTTATTACCAGATGTAGAAGCAATAAAGAAAATTCCAGAAATTAAGGTATGATGTAGAATCATACTCCGAAACATTAAGTACTAATCATGCCCGGTTATTTACTTATACAAACATACACATACATTCCCTAGGAGTCTTGGGACAGGTAAGGAGATATATTTTCCTCTTCTCTCCAGAAATTTAATTGGCTGACACTCTTGAGGAACTGCTATCAAACACCAGAGCACAAGTGCAGCCAGGAGAGCCATGTGGGGCCTAGCGTGCTTTGGGAAATGTCATTTGTTCCTTTTCCCAAAAAAGCTGCAAACCAACCCACCCACACACCCAGCCTGCCCAGAGAGGGTGGAGGGGCAGCATGGGGGTGGCAGCAGAGGGCTAGAGGAAATTCTGGCCCAGCGTTTGCTAAAGGGCTGTAGCTTGAATGGGTGGGTGGAGAGAGTGGGAACACTGTGGCCTCCTTAAAGGGCCAGCTGCAGGATGAAAGAGGACTTCGAACTGGTTCTTTCTTGTTTGAACCCCCCGCTGAGAATTTGCATTTCCACCCCAGATACACTGAATCAGAATCTACATTTTAACAAGATCCTCAGATGATTCTTATGTATGATAGCTCTACTAGTGGTTCTCAGAATTGGTCCCTAACCGGTAGCATTAGCATTGTCTGGGAACTTATTAGACGTGCAAATTTGCAGCAGGGGTTTGAACCAGAGTGAACAGGTTCAAAGCCCTGATTCATCTTGCAGCTGGCCCTTTAAGAAGGCACAGCTTACCCTCTCACAGGAACACTAACAGTGCTTTCATTCTCACTAGTCAGATGAGAAAACTGAGGCTCTGAGAGGGGAGGGGACTTACCTGAAGTCACACAGCTAATAGGGAGCAGAATGAGGGCAAAAGCCTAGGGCTCCAGATTTCCAGGCTGGCACCCTTTCCAGTAAGCCGCAGGTGCCCCCTGAAGGCAAACTCTGTCTCCACACAGAAGTGGCTCCCATGTGCTTCGTTTGTGCCTGGTATTTCCTAGGCAGGTGCTCAGGCCTTCTCTGGCTGCTCAGACCCTACTGTGAATTTCAATTAGTGTTTTTGTTGTTTTGTTTTTTTTTTAAAGAAACATTTTCTGTTTCCCCCTTTGATTCTAAAGGAAATATTTGCAGTCTGCACAGCAGCAGAATGCTTTCCTCTAACCTAGGTGTGAGCTCCAGGTTCCACTATTCCCCCTTCCCTCCACATGGGGCTGTTTTCTGGTGGCTGCCAGGCATTGAGAGCAGCTACAGAAGTCCCCACTGCTTCCCCTGACTGGGGCTGAGCTCTGGGCACCCGAGGAAGGAGGAGTCAGATGGCAAGATAAAACAAGGGGATGGTGGGAACTCACCACCAAACTGGTCCTTTGTTCTCAAACCCTTTTTACTTCCATCATCATTTCCTGGAAACCCTGTGAGGGAGTAAGGCAGGTCTGAGTCTCCCCATTTCACAGCACTACAGAGTGGTCAAGCAAGACCCCAGGACAGCTGCCCCAAGGCTGAGTTCTCTTACAAGCACCAAGCCACACTTGGAGCTGCCCCGAGCAGGGCAGCAGGAGCCCTGGAGAGGCCTGAAACAGCAGCCTGGGGAGGCACCCAGCAGGGTACGCCAGGAGCAAGTGGCAACTTGGAGAGACCCTGGCAAATAAGGGGGGCTCAGTTCACCACTGCTTCTGTTCCCTGAGAAGATAAGGACTCTCCTCACAGTAGGGTGTCCTAGTTCCTATGGAAGATCATAGTCCAGCTGGGCTCCCTCCTCATGAGAAGATGTTGCCTTGTATTTTCCAGTGTTGCTAGCATATTAGATGATTTGAAAGAGATGGTCAGTGTCTTGACCAAGGTCAAACAGAGAGAAGGTGGAAGAGCTGGGTTGCAAACCCAGGTTATATGACTCTCAAACCTGCCCCATGCTGCCATGATAGCATGTGAAGAGGGGCAGTCAGAAGAACTTCCCAAGAGTGAAGGGTGTTTAGTCCTGCAGACATGTCTCCAGCACCAATCACATATAGCATTGGATCAGATCTCTTGTGATGCACCCTTGGGCCACAGAGAGAAGATAGGACTTCACACGACAGCATAGTCAGGGAATGTACTTGGCTGCTTCTGGAGAGTACTGATTAAGGGACCAGCGATAGTCCAGAGGGCAACCTGTCTGGCCCAAGTTCCAGGGCTGTCAGCAGATCTAGGTGCCAATCACAGAGGACATGCAGCTGGGAGGGGCAGTTCATAGGTCAGGTGGCAAAATTGGTCAGAATCTGGATCTCAAAGGGTCTTTAAAGGATGACATGAAACTAACTAACAAGATGAAATTTGAGAGGGACGGATTTAAGGTCCAGAAAATCAGCTCTCCATATGTGGGCTGGAGGCTTAGCAGCAGCACAGATGAAAAGGATTTGGGGGTTTCAGTTAACTGTAAGCTCCACCTGAGTTAAGGGTGTGACATGCTATCAAGAAAGCTCTTTGGCTTCACTGGAGAAGGGCAGACAACACCTGCCGCTGTGCTCGCTTTAGACAGAACACTAAGAAGGGCACTGGCAAACCAGAAAACATCCAAAAGGAAGTGATTTGGATGGACTTGAAAGCAAGCTGTGAGGACTGGGTAAAGGATCTGAGATGGGCAGCATGATTGGAGGGGAGACTTCGGCTGGCAGCAGAGAATTTGCCAGTATTAGAAGAGTTGTCATGTGACACTCTCGGAGTGTCTCCAGAGTGGATCTTAGCTCAGTACAATGAGAATTGACTGATTATCTGGGAGCAGGAAGCGGGGGGCGGGGGGGGTGGGCAGTGAGGTCTTTGTGCTCAAGTTTGGATGGGACAATTTATTGGGGTTTATGCATAAAATAAAATGGTGGCCCAGGTGAACTTTAATTCCAAAACCCTCTAGGGACTCTGGGAGGGGGGGGGGGGGTCTTTGTTTGCCTTCAGTATACACATGGGTCCTTTGAGGAAATGACAAGGGTGACAGGAGGTTCAGCAACCCCTGTATCCTACTGGGATGTTCTTCCAGCTCCACCTCAAGATTACGGGGCAGCTATGTTTATTTTTGAACTGTGGGTCAAATTCTCAGGACTAGATAGAGTAAGCTTTGTCCATGTAAGGGGGAAGGCCAATCGATAAGGGGTCCAGGGTTCACTTTCCCTGAGGGGAGATAAGACCATTCACCTGACTGCATCCACTTGGGTAAAACTCTTTTGACCATGAAGTCACAATGCTGCCCCCAACTGCCCTGAACCATGACCTGCTGTCCCCATAAACCCAGGAGCTGAGGTTTTCTAGAAGCCCTCATTGAAGGTCTTTGCATTAGCTTCTGCCTGTGGGATGACCTAAGAGTCAGCTGGGGAGATGACTGAGAGGAGCTGGCCCCAGCATGGGACTAGGGAAACCTCTCCATCCTTGGACACCCAGATAGTCTGCTGGCCTGATTCCAACCATGTTTCCCTGTTACAGCAAGAAGCTTTGACCTGCAAAAGTCAGAGGCCATGCTCCGGAAGGTGAGATCCATTTGGCTCTGCATCCTACCGTTACCTCAGTTCCTCCCCACCAGAATCACACCTTGCTTGGACCTCTTTTGCTCACCCCACTCATCCTAATTGCAGCCTTTGGCTTGTGTGACATACCTGAGTATTAGCCAGCCAGTATTGCCTTATCCAGGGGCAGATTAACCGGTAAGCAAGGTATGCACAGGCTTCACTGTGTTTATTTACTAATGCTGTAGTGCACAATATCACATGATGTGGTGAAAAACAGGTGAAATTGTGTACTACAAATTAGTACGTAAGCACAAGTAAACTCGGGCATACCTTGCTTATTGGGTAATCCATCCCTGGCCTTATCCCTTTGAGACCCAGTGCTCTCCCTCTCTTGGAAACAGAGAGCTTTCAGAGTTCTGAGCCAGCCAAGAACCAAGAATTCTATCATCTGTTCTGCCAAGACCTCTAAAATTACTTCTTTTCCATTCTTGCCTATTGCCCTCTAATGACCCACCTGTAGTCTGTTCATGTTGTCCCCTATTGCTAGATGCCTATTAAGGGGTCCCCCCGCCTCCTACATTTTTAATCCTTGACTGTGTGTTTGCAGCACGCGGAGTTCCGAAAGCAAAAGCACATTGACAACATCATCAGCTGGCAGCCTCCAGAGGTGAGGACACATTATCCTGCCTCATGCCCACTCTAGGCCTGTTAGACCCCAATCTGAGTTCTGGGTCTATTAAACTGAGACCCTCAGAGGAAAGGTGTGACATTGCCTGATGGTTCCCAGTGTGGGTATTTATTGTCACCCAGAGGCGGGGTGTGGGGGAAGAAGCTGAAGAGCCTATAGTCAGGCCCTGTGGTACAGGGATGGTATGGATGCCCTAGGCCAGCATACCAAGCACCGCCTCTGTCTTTGCCCAGGTGATCCAGCAGTATCTGTCAGGGGGCATGTGTGGCTGTGACCTAGATGGCTGCCCAGTCTGGTACGATATTATTGGACCTCTGGATGCCAAGGGGCTGCTGTTCTCAGCCACCAAACAGGACCTGCTCAGGACCAAGATGCGGGACTGTGAGCTGCTTCTGCAGGAGTGTGGCCGACAAACAACAAAGGTGAGTGGATGACATGGTTGAGAATGAGTTAACTATCGGTGAGGCATTCAAGCAGAAGCAGGGATGTCACACAGCAATTTAAGCATGTCTTCAGGGCTTAGGCCCAAACTTTCAGACCACTGAAATTTCAAATTTTAGGGACTGACATAATGTTGCCAAGTTTTCATTTTGCCAAGTAAGGACTTAAGCACAGTATCTATTATTGCCATAATCAACACCAAAAACTATAGGAATGGCATACTGTGAGAATAAGGGACAATCCTTTAAACTGAATAAATTTTGCTTTTAAACAAACTCATTCCATTATCTTTATTTCTGTGAGGGCTAGTAAAATCTTTGTCACAGACCAACTTTCCTGGGCTTAGGTTGGACAGAGAGGACCTGTGTCTAAGAGATAAGTGGCCACATAAGGACCCACGGACTGAGTGCTCCACATGCTTCCTAGAGAGCGCTTAGCGATTCAGAGGAAGGCCACCCCAGGTCCTGCTGCTGCACAGAAGGAACCTCAGATGTAATCTAGATTCACCCAGATATGGATGAGAACACGGAGACCTAGGCAGGAAGAGTGACTTGCTTAGGCCACAATTCTGGCTTGGGTTGATTACCTCAATCTGGAAAACCCTAGGAACAGCCCTGCCCAGATCTGGTTGTTTCTTCAGCATGTGGAGCAATCAGTATTTGCCCTGACCTGGGGTGGGTTTCTGCTATGGAGCAGCTGGGTGAGACTCCTCCTCCATTCCCTGCAGGTGGGGAAGAAGATAGAGACCATCACCATGATTTATGACTGCGAGGGGCTTGGCCTCAAGCATCTCTGGAAGCCTGCTGTGGAGGCCTATGGAGAGGTGAGGCGGTGAGGGTGGGGGGGCGGGAGGGAGTTGGGCCTCTCTGCTAGGATGCCCTGAGGGATGTGTGAGGTGACAGGGACAGATTCTAGCCTGGAGGACTCAGGGCCTCTCTCCTTGGCAGAGGTCTGAGCCTGCAGGAATCAGTGATTTTGTTTCCACAGTTTCTCTCCATGTTTGAGGAAAATTATCCTGAAACACTGAAGCGTCTTTTTGTTGTTAAAGGTAAGTTGGGAATTTCCTGTGAGGAAGCCAAATGGGAAAGAGGGCCAAAATGCTACTGGGGCAGCTTAAGAAGAGTAAAACAGAGTGAGCCAAAGAAGCAGGCCTAAGGACGTGCGGAGAAGGCTGATCCTTTACATATTCAGACCACTTTACATTTCACAAATATTTTTATGTTTACTACTGCCTTTGAAGGAGTCCCTGGGTGGTGCAAACAGTTAAGCATTTGACTACTAGCCAAAAGGTTGGCAATTCAAACCCACTCAGAGAGGCGCCTTGGAAGACAGACCTGATGATTTGCTTCCAACAGGTCACAGCCTTGAAAACCCTATGGAGCAGTTCTACTCTGCATACATGGGGTTGCCTTGAGTCAGAATTGACTCACTGGCAACTAACAACAACAGCCTCCTAGAAGCCACAAAGCCAGGTGAGATAGAAAGAGACCATTTGACTACCCACTGTATAGATGAGGAAGCTGGAACTCAAGAGGTTCCTAGCTGGTAAGAGGCATGCCGGGCCACAGACCCTGGGCAGCCTATCCAGGCTCCACAGTACTAGGGGCATGTGGACTGACACTGGGGGCTGTAGGGAGGAGGGCTCTGGAAGACACTGTTAGGGACAGACCAGGCACTGTTCCTGACCTCATCTCCTGTTCTCTATTCCAGCCCCCAAGCTGTTTCCTGTGGCCTATAACCTCATCAAACCCTTCCTGAGTGAGGACACTCGTAAGAAGATCATGGTCCTGGGAGGTGAGTGGCCCAGACTCTTCTCAACTCCACACAATGATCTGTGGCCCAAACTGGGGCTGGTTTTCTTTTTATATTATTATTATTTTTTAAATAATATTTTATTGAGTTTTTGGTGAAAGTTGACACAGCCAGTTAGGTTCCCATTTGACAATTTTCACACAAATTACTCAGTTACATTAGTTATATTTATCATAATGTGTCAGCGTTCTCTTTAATTGTGTTCTGTTTGTTCCCTTTCCAGTACTCTAGTTTCCCTGCCCCCTTATCGTCCCATCTTTTTTTTTTCTTCTCATTCAAAAATTTATACACATATTGTTTTGTGACATTGGTTGCAATCCCCACGATGCAACAGCATGTTCCCCCTTTCCACTTCAGGTTACCTGTGTCCATTTGTCCAGTTCCTGTCCCTTCCTGCCTTCTCCTTCCTGCTTTTGAACAGGAGTTACCCATTTGGTCTCATATATTTGATTGAATTAAGAAGCACATTCCTCACCTGTGTTATTTTTTTGTTTTATTGGTCTGTCTAATCTTTGAAAAGTGCATTTCAGGAACATTTTCAGTTCTGGGTTAGCAGAGTGTCAGGGGGCCATAGTTTTGGAGGTTCCTCAAGTCTGTGTCAGACCAGTAAGTCTGGTCGTTTTTTGTGAATTTGAATTCTGTTCTATATTTTTTTCCTGCTCTTTCCATGACTCTCTGTTGTGTTCCCTGTCAGAGCTATAGTTGGTGGTAGCTGGGCACCATCTAGTTCTTCTGGTCTCAGGCTGGTGGAGTCTTTAGTTCATGTGGTCCTTTAGTCCTTTGGGCTAATATTTTCCTTGTGTCTTTGGTTTTCTTCTCCTTTGCTCTGAGTGGGATGGTACCAATAGATGTATCTTAGATGGCTGCTTACAAGCTTTTAAGACCCCAGACACTACTCACCAAAGTGGGATGTAGAACATTTTCTTTTATGAACTATGTTATGCAATTGACCTAGATGTCCCCCAAGATTATGGTCCTCAGGCCCCAGCCCCAGTGATTTGGTCCCTCAAAGTGTTTGAATGCATCTAGGAAATGTCTATGCTTTTGCGTTGGTCCAGTTGTGTTGACTTCCCCTATACTGCATGTTCTCCTTCCCTTCACTGAAGTTGACACTTGTCTACTATCTAGTTAGTGATTTCCCTTCCTTCTCCCTCCCCACCCTTGTAATCATCAAAGAATGCTTTTTTTCTGTATATAAACCTTCTCTTGAGTTCTTAATAATAGTGGTCTCATACAATGTTTGTCCTTTTGTGACTTATTTCACTCGGCATACTAGGGCTGATTTTAGAAATGTGGCCCCAGCACTAGGGGCAGAGGCTCCCTCTGCTGGTTTGGGACCCAGGAGCAAGCTGGGACAGAGCCTTCCTATTTGTTTTCACAAGAACTCTCAGACACTCTAGGAGAAAGTATTGGGCTCATCACTGTAGATTCAAAGATGAATGAAACCCCAGTCCTTACCCTCAAGGAGCTTACAGAATAACGAGAGAGAGAAGACCTATAGAGAGAAAGCTATGACACAAACTAGAAAGGACACTAGGAAAGGCAAGAGAAGGCACCACGGAAGTCCTAGGAGCAGAGCTTGCTTTCACTTGGGGGCAACTAGCAGTGGCTTCATTTAACAAGCACCTATTATGTACCAGGCCATGGTCTAAGTACTGAGGCTTCAAAGATGAGTAAGACAGAGTCTGTTGAAGAACTCTCAGCCTCTCAAGGAAGGGAGACACAAACTGATGTGACAGTATAACATGGTAAATATGAGCGAGGGGACCACAGAGTACATGGGAGCAGTGAGTGGGCACTCACCTCACCTCACATAGGTGGGGTGCCTGAGCTGAGTGCTGCAAAATGAGTAAGCGTCCGCCAGATGAAGCAAGGCAGAAAGAACAGCATTGAGCAGAGACCTTCAACAGCACGGCATAGGCAGTTTTTATGGAGTGTGAGGCAGGGTGTGTCAAGAGATGAGCTGGAGAAGGACCAGGATCCAGGTCACAGAGAATCCGGGGCACCATGCGGGGAAGCTGAGACATGACTGCAAGCCACTGGGAGCCAGAGAAGAGCTCTGAGCATGGGAGTGCCATGATCAGATTTTAAATCGAGGCACATCATACTAGGAAGATTGTAAAGAACAGATCCACAGAGCCATAGGTGCAAGTTTGCACACTGTGGCCATTGTCCATACAAGGGGCATTACACGCCTGAACCAGGGCAGTGGCAGTGGAGACAGAGAGGAGAGGATGGGCTTAGACTTTAGGAAGAAAAACAGCAGAACTTGATTGACTGGATGTGGGAAGTAAGGGAGAATGATGAATCTAAAATGACTCCTTGGTGTCTGGTGTGACTGAATTGATCGTGATACATAACATACATTCTGTGCAACTGGAAGAAAAGGTTTAAAGCTGAATTTGAGGAGTCTGTGAGATATACAGGAGTCTGGTGGCACAGTGGGTAAAGCACTTGGCTACTAAATGAAAGGTCAGCCATTTGAACCCACCAGCCGCTCCACGGGAGAAAGACGTGGCAGTTTGCTTCCGTAAAGATTTACAGCTTTGAAAACCCTATGGGGCAGTCTACTCTGTTCTTACAGAGTCGCTATGGGTCAGAATTGACTTGATGGCAATGGGTTTGGATGGGTTTGGGGAGATACACAGATATTGGGAATACTTGAGCCTGAAGCTTCGGAGAGAACTCCAGTCTGGAGATTTGGGCACCATCAGATCTAGGCAGTAGCCCAAACCTTTAAAGTAGATAAGACTGTCCACCAAAGAACAGAGGCTGACAATGGAACCTTGAGGACATATCTAAGCTCAAGAGCAGGCAGAGAAAGAGGAACCCACCAGGGAGACTGAAAAGAAGTGATTAATGAGGTTGGCAGAGAAGCACGTCAACAGGGATTGGATATGCAAGAAAGCAGAGAGAACTTCAGGGCATAGGGGAAAGTATGACCCAAAACCCAGCAAGGAGGACAAAGAGGAGTCAAATTTGCCTCAGACAGAGAGGAGTTCAGTTTGGCTGGAGCATGAAGTGAAGTACTGGGAGAAAGAGCTAGAAGGGTAGACTGGGACTGGCTCATGGAAGGCTTTATGCCACCTGAAGAGTTGAACTTGGAAGTAGGTAATTACGGAGTCTGACAGTTTCTGGCCGAGTATAAACAGCTTTAGCTCTGGTCCTTGATGACACATTAAAAGTGGAGATTTTTCCAGATGTGGGCTAGTGAGACACTGGCATGGAGAGTGAAGCAGTTTGGAAAACTTAGGACTTTTCTGGGTTCTAGTCCTAACTCTGACAGCGAGTTCTGCTTCATGTTGCCTCAGTTAATCTCTCTATAAGATGGGAATAATCTTCTTGGCCTTATCCCAACTCTCCAGCTGAGCTGGGGGAAGAAATACAAAATTTGAGCAAAAGGCTTATGATTTTTGGATTTTCTGCTGCTACCACCCACCATGTGCATGAGACAGTTTGGTTTCCTGGCAGCAGAGCCGTATAGGAGGTTCAGTCTGTTCTCCCACCCACACCTGAAACTCTTTCATCCCAACCTGCCTTGGGCTGAGAAGGTACAGAATCTTCAACGGAGCAGGAAAGAAATTCCCTTTGAGATGGTCAGTGGAGCTTAGCAGCACAGATTAAATCACCTGAAGATCACAAGAGACTGTGTTCCCAGGAGTTGCATGGTCTCATGTCCACCTGAGGGCTGGAAGACCCTGGACAGACACTGTAGGTTTCCAGCCAGCATGAGGGCAGAGGACACTGGGTTGTACCCCATGGCTTGGAGCTGGTGCCCACATATAGTCTATATAGTCAGCATGGAAAGGGTTCTAGTATCAAAATACTGCACTTGGCTGGAATTTGTTTAGGAATTTGGATTGGCAGAGAAGTGGTTCTCAGCACTGGTTGCACTGGAGTCATACTCTTCTAGCCAGGAAAGGGCTTGCTTAGAAAGATAATAAGCCAAATCACTGGCAGCTAAACAGCCCAGAACAACAGGAGCAGAAGTGAAACTGGCTGGGGGAAAGCCAAGGGCAGCCACGCAAGGAGTCACTCTACAGTGATTCATTTGGTCAGTCAGTAACGACTGAGACAACCACATGTGGGCTGAAGTGAGGAACAAGAGACACAGGAGCCACCCTCATGGAGTTCAGTCTAACCAGAACAGTGCAAGTTGATTCAGGCCTTCCTGCCCTCCACACATGCTGTTCCCTCTGCATGGAATGCCCTCCCCCCCTTTCTCTGTCCCTTCCTGCTGGCACTTCAAATGTTTGTATCACCTTCCTGGGCATGATAATACTATCATACGTGTGGAGCACTTTAAAGTTTACAAAGCTCTCTCCAGAACGTGGTTCACTTCATTCCCATAACCCTGCAGGGCAGGAGGAACAAGTTCTCTTCTTAGCTAGGTTCAGAATGAAGTGATTTTCCTAAGATTACACAGCTGGTCAGAGGCAATGAGGACAGGAATGCAGGTCTCCTGATTCCTGGTCCAGGGCCAGGCAACCCTCTGGTGATGGCTCCTTCTACAGTACGGTGCACGCATCATGTCCCTACTGCTCCTAATGCCTGTGTTGTACGTGGGAGGTGCATAGTTTTTTTCTGTCTCCTTTGTGCAGACTGCCAGGGCCATGAACTCTTGCCTAGTGGTGACAGGTCTGTCTTCTTCCTTCCCTCTCCTGCCAGCAAACTGGAAGGAGGTTTTACTGAAACATATTAGCCCTGACCAGCTGCCTGTGGAGTACGGGGGTACCATGACTGACCCTGACGGAAACCCCAAGTGCAAATCCAAGGTATGGGCCACTGGGGGCTGGAGATGAACAGGGGAGCTTGGCTCAAATCCACATTCCAGCTTACTTCATGCTCTGCTTCTAGATCAACTACGGGGGTGACATCCCCAAGAAGTACTATGTGCGAGACCAGGTAAAACAGCAGTATGAACACAGTGTGCAGATTGCCCGTGGCTCCTCTCACCAAGTGGAGTATGAGATCCTTTTCCCTGGCTGTGTCCTCAGGTAGGGGCCTGTGCCTTCCAGGTTACCTGAACCTCCCATCTGTAGGCACCAGGGGTGTGCTGGGGTGGGAGAAGTCCTGGTGTTGGGACTCCAGAGAGGGCACACACAGAAGGATTATATCTTAATGGGTGGGCATACCCTGCAGGTGGCAGTTTGCATCGGATGGGGCAGACATCGGCTTTGGGATTTTCCTGAAGACCAAGATGGGGGAGCGACAGCGGGCAGGGGAGATGACAGAAGTGTTGTCCAACCAGAGGTACAATGCCCACATGGTGCCAGAGGATGGGACTCTCACCTGCAGCGATCCTGGCATCTGTAAGTATCTGTCTTGGCAGTGCCTTGAATCCCTTGCTCTGTTTCTGCCTGTGAGGTCCCTCTTCCTCCATGAATTTATGATCCCAGACTGTTAGAGCTAGAAGTGGTTCTCCATCAGTTCACCCTTCTCCTTGCACAGATGAGGAAACCTAGGCTTGGAAACAGGGCTTCCAACGGTTGTTCCCAGGAAGTTATACATAAGAATCACCTGAGGATCTTGTTAAACTGTAGATTCTGATTCAGTATATCTAGGGTGGAAATGAAAATTCTCAGCAGGGCTTCGAACCAGAATGAACTAGTTCAAAGCCCTCCTTGGAAATGACTTGTTCAGGTGACCCAGCTGGTTGACAATGGCCACGTTTACAAGCAGGAAAACCAGATAAACACCCTCCCACTCCTGCCCATCAAATCTCCAGTTTGTTCTTTCT
The DNA here is from genome assembly GCA_030035585.1 of Dugong dugon. NCBI lineage: Eukaryota > Metazoa > Chordata > Mammalia > Sirenia > Dugongidae > Dugong > Dugong dugon. The sequence continues at coordinate 22,279,545 of CM057476.1, read as the reverse complement.
GTCAGAGACAAGGGGCCAGGTGTGGAAAACGATGAGAGCAAGGGCTTATCGGACTTGCTTTAGGCAAGTGGCTGAACCTCCCTGAGCTTCAGTTTCCTGACTGCTAAAATGAAGATCAAATTTTCAGCCTCACAGGAATACGATGATGATTAAATGTGATAAGGTCTGTGTAGCACTTAGCGTGATGCCTGGCATATACTAAGCACCCAACACACTGTAGCCACCATTATTATTAGCAGGGCAAGGCCTGGGGGAGAGGGGCTGTCCCTGAGATAGTGCTGAGGGATGGAGAAGCTCTGTGCCCCATCTCCATGGCAGCACCACCAAGAGATCTGAACTAGCTCAACAGATGTCTCGGCTGTGTCCACACATCACCCAACCTCAGATTCTGCCTCCTCACCCACATCCCAGGCAACATTCAGTCTCTACTGCCCCCTCTTCACAGCTGCTCTGTGATACAATATGGCTCCCTAGGGAGGGGGTGTATTCTTAGTGAGCAGCCAGGGCCTGGGGAAGAAGGCGTATACTGTGTGCTTCAGCAAGAATAAAGGCTTTGCACCAGCCCTGATACTGTCATCCACAGAGGATAGAGCACTTTGAACATACAAGCTTGAATTTCATTTTGCACAGAGAAGCTTGTGTAGACACCAAAAGACAGAAGACACCAGAGAACCTACAGTCCTGGTCCCGGACTTGGTCAGAGACTGTCCTGGAGATTATCAGGTCCATCCCTTGATTTGATTGTGGAGAAGGTGGAGTCCCAGGCCAGGAAAGTGATTTTCCAAGATCACACAGCCATACTACCCATTTTCCAGCACTGCTCATTACCCCTTTATCGCCTCTATTGTCTCTGAAGGACACAGCCCGAGAAAAGGCCATAGCTCTAACTTAATCAGGTTTAGGTTTGCAAATCCCAAATTTATTTCAGCTCCTCTTGGCTGCATTCCCAACAGGAACCTTCATCTGCCTGCAGGGCCTTGCTCTGCTTGTTTCCCATTCCCAGGAGGAGCACAGTCAGGCCATAGCATCCATTTACCCTTCCCAGGTGTTAAGACAATGAGGTGGGCTCAGCTATTGTCTGGAGTTTGGCTCAGCTAACCTGAGCCCAGGGAAACCCAGTGTTAGGTTGCAAGCTCACCTGGAGGAGGGCAATGCCCTTGGAGAACTAGGTGACCCCTGCAGAGTGGAACATAATCATCCAGTGGAGAAATTAAACTCCAATTGCAAAAGCACGTTAACCCTCCCAGGCTTCTCTGGTCCTTGTCTAAGAATACTAACTTACTGAGGAGGAGAAACAAAGTCTGAATGGATTTCACTTTTTTTCACTCAACTAATATTTACTGAGGGCCTACTGAGTGTAGAATACTCTACTAAGCATAGAAAGAGACTCAGAAAAAAAGATCTGGACTCTGTCCACCAGGAGTGTACAGTGTGGTCCAGAAGACTTGAATCACCATATGAGGGTTAAATAGCACTGCCAGGCATTGCTGGGTGTGAAGAGACCTGATTTCTGAGCCCAGTTCTGTCACTAACTCTCTAGTGTCTCTAAATAATGAGATTTTGCTTTCTCCTTAAAATGAGGGGAGTGGACCAGAGCAGGAGACCTTAATCTGGGTCCATGGACCCTCCCCCTCAGCAGTGGTTCCAAATCCTAAAGACAAACACTCCCCTTTTCATAACAAATGATTTCTGGTGTCACTTTTACTATTCTGAAATGAAATTCATAGTAATATGACCAACCTATATATTAAAAAAAAAATCAGTATAATGTCCTATCTGTAATATAAAAGAAAAAAATAAAGCTAACTTATAATGAAGTATGTTTTTTCAATACATAAATGAGAAGGCAAGATTGTACCAAACTCTCTCCAGAGGTACCTCTTCAGAATAATACCTTTCCCCAGCGGGTCCATGATGGGCTCCAGGGATCTGCAATTGTGTGTTTTGTCAGATTCTCAAGGGTTAGTCACTCAAAAAAGGTTAAGGAACCCTAGATGGGAGGATCTCTCGGGGCTCTACGAGTCCAGGAGTAGATGATGAGTATCAAAATGAACCATGCAGACTCTGGAGCTGCAGTGACTGCACTGCCCTTGTGCCTGTGCCTCAAAACAGCCTGTTCCTTGTTTCAGAGGACAAAATATTCTAGACAGAGCCATCTCAAGCCTGCTGTTTGGTCCAAGGAGCTCAAAGACCTCTTCTCCAGCATGCCCGACTCTTTGGTTGCTAAGGCTCCCTCATCCAGGGCAGATGGAAGCTTCCCTCTTTCCAGAAGTGCCTGCATTGGAACCACTGGTTCTGAAAGACCTCTGGTGCAGAAAGGAGATGACTAATTCACCCACTTCACACCATGAAGAAAGTGTGGGTGCCATGTCTCCCCATAGTCTAAACTATGAATTTATACAGGGGCAGGAAAGGGGAGGGGTTAAATCTCAGGATTAAATATACATTTTTTTGCTGGGAAAAGTGAGAGAAGACTAGGATAGGGAAGGGGTGGAGCTGGTGTTTTTGTTTTCATTCCATTCGCTTGAAAAAAGGGTGTTAGACTGAAATGGAACTTCTCAAAGAAACAGGGTTAGATTAAAAGCAGTCTGTTTTTTTGCCAAGGTTTGGCTTTCTCTGCCAACTGCATGGCCATTTTCTCTCCTCAGAGGAAACCGCTGCTAACAGGTCTTGTCTGTTAGCCTATGTTTTAGTTATCTAGTGCTCCTATAACAAATACCACAAGTGGATGGCTTTAACAAATGGATGTTTATTACCTCACAGTCTAGTAGGCTAGAAGTCCAAATTCAGGGTGCTGGCTCCGAGGGAAGACTTCTTTCTCTGTCAGCTCTGGAGGAAGGTCCTTGTCTTCCCCTGGTTGAGGAGCTTCTCGGCTCAGGGACCTAGGGTCCAAAGACACGCTATTTTCCTGGCTCTTGTTTCATGGTGGTATGAAGTCCCCCTGTATCTCTGCTCTCTTCTCTCTTTTTTATCTCAAAAGAGATTGGCTCAAGACACATCCAATCTTGTAGATTGAGTCTTGCCTCATTAACATAACTGCCACCAATCCCATCTCATCAGCATCATAAAGACAGGATTTACAACACATAAGAAAATCACATCAGATGACAAAACGGTAGACAATCACACAATACTGGGAATCATGGCCTAGCCAAATTGATACGCATATTTTTGGGGGACACAATTCAGTCCATGACAGCCTATAAAATATTTTCCATGCCTTTAAAAGTATTATGTTTCCATAGTCTACAGGACATATACACACACGTATGCATACACAGGAATTATGTCTGTCATTTAGTGTATGTTTGAAGAAATTTTGAAATTTTAAAACTTATCAGGATTTAAGAAAAACTTTTCCTTTAGGACAAACACCTGAGTGTTACTAATAGATGTTACAAACTTTTCTGCAACTTGCTTTTTTGGCCTTGGGATATATTGTGGACAGCTTCTCCAGTCACTTCTTACAGCGCTAACTTCTTCCTTTTCACATCAGAATAGTATTCCATCATATGGAAGTACAATATAATCTGTTTAAGCAGTTCTCTTTTGATGAACATTTGAGTTTTTTCCAATCTGTATTATTACAAACCACCACGTGTCTGTCAGTTTGTCTTACTATGGTGGCTTGCATGTTGCTGTGATACTGGAAGCTTTGCTACTGGTATTTCAAATACCAGCAGGGTCACGTGTGGTGGACAGGTTTCAGCAGAGCTTCCAGACTAAGACAGACTAGGAAGAAGGACTTAGCGGTCTACTTCTGAAAAAACTGGCCAGTGAAAACCTTATGAATAGCAGCAGAACACTGTTTGATATAGTGCCGGAAAATGAGCCCCTCACACTGGAAGGCACTCAAAATACGACTGGGGAAGAGCTGCCTCCTCAAAGTAGAGTTGACCTTAATGACATGGATGGAGTCAAGCTTTCGGGACTCTCATTTACTGATGGACTCAAAATGAGAAGAAACTGCTGCAAACATCCATTAATAATTGGAACATGGAATATACAAAGTATGAATCTAGGAAATTTGGAAGTTGTCAGAAATAAAATGGAATGCATAAATATCGATATCCTAGGCATTAGTGAGCTGAAATGGACTAGTATTGGCCATTTTGAATCAGACAATCATATGGTCTACTATGCTGGGAATGACAAATTGAACAGGAATGGTGTCACATTCATTGTCAAAAAGGACATTTCAAGATCTATCCTGAAGTACAATGCTGTCAGTGATAGGATAATATCCATACGTATACCAGTTAATGTGACTATTATTCAAATTTACGTACCAACCACTAAGGCAAAAGATGAAGAAATTGAAGATTTCTACCAACTTCTGCAGTCTAAAATTGATCAAATATGCAATCAAAATTCATTGATAATTACTAGGGATTGGAAAGTGAAAAAGTCAGAAACAAAGAAAAAGGATCAATAGTTGGAAAATATGGCCTTGGTAATAGAAACAACTCCAGAGATCGCATGATAGAATTTTGCAAGACCAATGACTTCATTGTAAATACCTTTTTTCAACAACATAAATGGTGAATATACACGTGGACCTCACCAGATGGAATACACAGGAATCAGATTGACTACATCTGTGGAAAGAGACGATGGAGAAGCTCAATATCATCAGAACAAGGCCAGGGGCCAACTGTGGAACAGACCATCAATTGCTCATATGCAAGTTCAAGTTGAAGCTGAAGAAAATTAAAACAAGTCCACAAGAGCCAAAATATGACCTTGAGTATATTCCACCTGAATTTAGAGACTATCTCAAGAATAGAGTTGACTTATTAAACACTAATGACTGAAGACCAGATAAGTTGTGAAATGACATCAAGGAAATCATACATGAAGAAAGCAAGAGGTCATTAAGAAGACAGGGAAGAAAGAAAACACCAAAATGGATGTCAGAAACTCTGAAACTTGCTCTTGAGCATCGAGTAGCTAAAGCAAAAGGAAGAAATGAAGTAAAAGAGCTGAAAAGAAGGTTTCAAGGGCAGTTCGAGAAGATAAAGTATCATAATGAAATGTGTAAAGACCTAGAGTTAGAAAACCAAAAGGGAAGAACATGCTTGGCATTTCTCAAACTGAAAGAATTGAAGAGAAAATCCAGGCCTTTACTTGCAATATTGAAGGATTCTGTGGGGAAAATTAAATGATGCAGGGAGCATCAAAAGAAGATAGAAGGAATACACAGTCACTGTATCAAAAAGAATTGGTTGACGTTCAGCCATCTCAGGAGGTAGCATATGATCAAGAACTGACAGTATTGAAAGAAGAAGTCCGAGCTACACTGAAGGAATGGGTGAAAAACAAGCCTCCAGGAATTGACAGAATACCAGTTGAGATGCTTCAACAAACGGATGCAGTGCTGGAAGCGCTCACTCATCTATGCCAAGAAATTTGGGAGACAGCTACCTGGCCAACCCACTGGAAGAGATCCATATTTTAGCCCATTCCAAAGAAAGGTGATCCAACAGAATGTGGAAATTATCAAACAATATCATTAATAGCACACAAGTGAAATTTTGCTGAAGATCATTCAAAAGCGGTTACAGCAGTACATTGACAGGGAACTGCCAGAAATTCAAGCCTTTTCCTGCCAGAAATTCAAGCTGGATTCAGAAGAGGACATGTTATGAGGGATATCACTTCTGGTGTCAGATGGATCTTGGCTGAAAGCAGAGAATACCAGAAAGATGTTTACCTGTGTTTTATTGACTGTGCAAAGACATTTGACTGTGTTGATTGTAACAAATTATGGGTAACATTATGAAGAATGGGAATTTCAGAACACTTAAGTGTGCTCATGCGGAACCTGTACATAGACCAAGAGGCAGTGGTTCAAGCAGAACAAGAGGATATTGTGTGGTTTAAAATCAAGAAGGGTGTGTGTCAGGGTTGTATCCTTTGACCATACTTATTCAATCTCTATCCTGAGCAAATAAACTGAGAAGCTGGTCTATATGAAGAAGAACGCAGCATTGGGATTGGAGGAAGACTCATTAATGATCTGCGATATGCAGATGACACAACCTTGCTTGCTGAAAGTGAAGAGGACTTGAAGCACTTATTGATGAAGATCAAAGACTACAGCCTTCAGTATGGATTACGCCTTAACATAAAGAAAACAAAAATCCTCACAACTGGACCAATAAGCAACATGATAAATGGAGAAAAGATTGAAGTTGTCAAGGATTTATTTTACTTCGATCCTCAATCAACGCCCATGGAAGCAGCATTCAAGAAATCAAATGATGCATTGCATTGGGCAAATCTGCTCCAAAAGACCTCTTTAAAGTGTTAAAAAAGCAAAGATGTCACTTTAAGGACTAAGGTGCACCTGACCCAAGCCATGGCGTTTGTGTGTATGTGTGTGTGTGTGTACTGACTATTTAATGAGAAATGAGTTTGCTCTGCAAACCTTTATCCAAAGCACAATTTTAAAAAAAAGGAAAAAAAAATTCTATTTTAAAGGTGCACAGGCAAAACTATGTGAATGAGTGTCCTGTGGCAGCCATAACAAAATACTGCACGCTGAGGGGCTTAAAACCACACACATTTACTCTCTCTCAGTTCTGGAGGGCAGAGTCTGAAATTAAGGTGTGGGCAGGGCCGCTCCCTCCAGAGGCTCTAGGGGAGGGTCCTTCCTTGTCTCTCCCAGCTTCTGGTGGCCCCAGGCATTGCTGGGCTTGTGGTGGCATCACTCCAGTCTCTGCCTCCATCTTCACACGTCATGGTGTTTTCAGTCGCCTTGTATGCGTGTGAAAGCTGAACAATGGGTAAAGAAGACCAAAGAAGAATTGATGCCTTTGAATTATGGTGTTGGTGAAGAATATTAAATATACCATGGACTGCCAGAAGAACGAACAAATCTATCTTGGAAGAACAGCCAGAATGCTCCTTAGAAGTGAGGATGGCAAGACTTTGTCTCACATACTTTGGACATGTTATCAGGAGAAACCAGTCCCTGGACAAGGACATCCTGCTTGGTAAGGTGGAGGGTCAGCGAAAAAGAGGAAGAACCCTCAACACAGTGGCAGCAACAGTGGGCTCAAGCATAACAATGGTTGTGAGGATGGCGCAGGACGGGGTGGTGTTTCGTTCTGTTGTACATGGGGTCGCTATGAGTTGGAACCAACTCGATGGCACCTAACAACAACAATTATTACAAACAGTGCTGTAATGAACATTCTTGTCCATTTATCTTTCTGTGGGATAAATTCCTGGTTCAAACAGTTTGCACGTTTTCTCTTTTATCAGAAGCTGATTGACTGGGTTTTCCCGGGCCTATGCTGGCAGGACAAAGGAAGCAATGGGGACTAACGGGTAAAACAAGGGTTCTGAATCTGAAATTCCAGGCCTATCACTTCCTTAACTGTGTGACACAGGAATTACATGACCTCTTTTTTATCATATATAAAACAGGACTAATGCTTAACTCATGGGATTATTGTAAGAAATAGTGAAATAACAGATTACCAGCACAATGCTGAGCAGAGTTGAGACACACAAACAGCCATTATTAGTATTATTACTATTACTGCTGCTGCTACGAAATTCTGCTCCCTCTTTTCAAGGCCCAGTTCAAGCTCCTCTAGAAAGCCTTGCACGTGATTTCAGTTTACAGGACCCTCTGATTACAAACTGCTACAGAAGTGATTGTCTCTGTCACTCATGTCAACATGGCACTTGCCTTTTTTTTTTTTTTTTTTCCTGTACAATGAATATCTTGTCAGCTCAGCTAGACTCGGTTTCAGAAGGTTAAGGACCATGGCTTATGCTACCTTCATCTCCATTACCTACCACACTGCCCTGCTCAGTCAACAAAAATCAACAATAATCGCTGTCCCCAAGCCCTTTGTCAGAACTGCCTGAATGTCTGGTTTTCTGCCTCCCTTCAGATGTCCTGCGGTTTGACAACACCTACAGCTTCATTCATGCCAAGAAGGTCAGTTTCACTGTGGAGGTCCTGCTTCCAGACAAAGCCTCAGAAGAAAAGATGAAACAGCTGGGGGCAGTCACCCCAAAGTAATGCCTCCTCCCACAGCAGGCCTGGCCCCCTCAGTGTCTCCCTCTCAAATTTCCACCCCTCGTGGCACTTAGCACCCTGCAGCCCAAAGAAACTGGGCTGAAGGAAAGACTCCTGGCTGGATTTGGGGAGCCTTCATCTCAGGGAGAGAAAGGGTGGTTGGAGTGGATCTCCTTGCTTCCGAAATTACTGAGGAGTCCCAGGGGCTGGGCACCATGATAGGATCTATTGATCTTGTAAGCTGTGCCAACTTCACCTGTCCAGTGACAGCTAAGACAGGGAGGGGGGGACCTTGGGGTGACAGCAGGGAAGAAATTAGAAAAAGGGGAGAGAGACTGAGACCTAATGTTTCAGGGAAGCCAGCTGTAGGGGAGGAACTTGCCCCCACATGAACATGTAAGTCTAGATCATAATGGGGAGTAGCAAGGTAGCCAGTTGCTAGAATTACGGTGGGCATCAGAGCGTTCCAGACTTTCCATCACTGAGGCCAGGGGAGCTTTGGGCTTTTCCCAGGTCTTGGAAGGTGGCCTGAGTCAGCATAGATTTTCCCACTCAGGGGAAGATAAGCAGGCCTCTCCCTCACCCTGAAAACTTCAGCAACTCCTGGGTGCCACTGGCTGCCTCTGTAATTACTAGTGATTGTCAGTGACTCTACTTCCTGGGAGAGTGAGCTTGAGTACCCAGCCACTGTCCTCCAACGCAAACAAAGCACAAGGGAAATTATCTCCAGGAATCCCAGCCCAGTGAAAAGCCAGGGAGGCTGGGGCGGGAGTGAGCCCTGGGCCTTCCATTTCCCTTTCACTGCCTCTGGCTTCTCACGGAGTAACCCTCCTTCTGGCACCCCAGGCAAAGATGACACTTAGGATCATGACAACAGCACACAGGGCATTTCCCAGCCTGAGTCTTTCCCCCGGCAGCCAACCCGCTTCCTGACTGACCTGAGCGGGGTCTTGGCAGTCCCATCTCTGGGAGACGCATGGTGGGTGCAGAGGGCCCCTCGTGCCCCGCGGTGGACTAGGTGAGGCAGCTGCCAGGGCAGGAGGCCAAAGGCCAGGTCAGCATCTTACACAACCAGGGTCTGGGGCAGCACCAGGCGGCCTCGCTGGCCCCCAGCCCCTCCGTCCGCAGGGCCTCCAAGCAGGCATGGGCAGTGGGGGCAGTCGGCGACCGTCCAGGGGCTACAGGACACCGGCCCTGCGGGCAGCCACAGCACTTAACCTGAACCACGTCCTTCTGCGGATGAACGCGAGGTCCTGGGCTGCCTAGAACACGTGAGGGCGCCCCTGTCCTTCGCGGGAACGCCTGTCCCTCAGAAACCCAGGCCCTGGCCCAGCTTGGGAAGCTCCACTTGCCGAAGCCCAGGGAGCACTGGGCAGGGCTGATGTGGACGAGTGGTGGCCCCAGCCACACTCCTTGGTTTATAACGCTCTGTTAGGAACATTAACCAATGAATAAAGTAACGTTCAGTGCGTAGGGAGTGGAATTTAACGCCTTGCTCCTTGTTCCTGGCTGCTCTTCACTCAGAGGCCCAAACTTCTGCCTCTGGGAGCCCAGCAACGGCTTCCCGCCAATAGGCGGAACGCACGCGCAGAAACTCTCCCTTGCTCTCTCGCGTACGCCTTTCCTAGGCTCAGTCGGTGTGTTGTCTTCCGCCATCTTTTCTAAGGGCAATGATAGTGCTCCTGACCGCCTTCACGGTGAGGGCAGAGGCCCCACCCCGTTTAGGATTCTTCTTGCGCGCTAGCGGCTCTGGAGCGCCGACCAGTGCGGGTCCTGGCGAGAGCGCGCAGGGACCCGGAGTGCGAAGGAGGCGGAGAAGCGGCATCACGTGGTGCGAGGGACCGTCTCCTAATTCCGCGCCAACACTCCCGGTGTTTCAGGGGCTGAGGACTGCTTTGAACCCCGGAGCCCAGCTCCCTGCGAGATCAGCACTGGCTGGGTTGTCTTACAGGACCCTAAGATGTCAGTGGCGCCCAGGATTGAAAACTTGGCTCTTAATAGGGAATCAATCATCTTCGTTTTCCCCATCTTTATTTGATTATACTCAAAGCTAACCCTTAATGAGCGCCCACTGTGTACCACGCAACAACTCTCTTTACCGCCTTGGGTTGTTGCCAAGATTCAAGGAAATAATTAGTGCAAAGCGCTCAGAAGACAGCCTGGTACAAGTAAATAACGGCTACCTTCATTTTTTACAAACGTGGGAACTGAGGCTCAGGGAGGCTAACAGCTAATATGCGCCACAGCAGGGGCTTGAACCCAGGACTGCATGCTTCTAATGGCATGCCTTTGCCTCTCTGACATTCCGAGTTTTAGTGAATTGTAGCCCCTCCCATTGCTCAGATGGGTACACTGAGTTCTAGCAGAGGAAGGGGATCCTCCTGCTGTAAACACTAACCTCCAAGATGTTCCGCTCATTTCCCTGGACTACAACCCTTCCCCCCGTCTCATTCATTCATTCATTCAAAGTCCGGCCCCAGAGAGGCTCGGTTTGGAGCCAGACCAATCCTAGTTAGACCCGGGTGCTTGATAGATGAACATGGCACCTGCCTGGAATAGACTTAAGAGTCCAGGCATCCATCTCGCCAGGGAACACACCACTCACTCCTCCAGTCTCATTTAGTGAGCTCACTGGAACAGCATGGGCTCTGGAGCCACACTGCCTGCATTCAAATCCCGGCTCCACCTCTTAAGCAGATGTGTGACCCGACAAAGTGACCCACCAGCTAGAGTCCTTACCGAACGGCCCGGGCAGGGCCGGTAGTAAGCTCAGTAAATGTGACTGTTATAATTAATTCCCCGCACTGTCCTAGGGAGTGGATGCTGTCGTGACCCCCATTTTACAGATGAATAAAACGAGGTTCAGCTAAGTAGAGACTTTTGCCCAAGGTTAAACAGCTAGGGAATGTGACATGCGAATTCGAACCCAGGCCTCTTTGGCTCCCCAAACCACAGTCAGTGCTGGGAGAGGGGCAGAGAGAAGGCACCGCCCCCTCAGCCCAGAGAAAACATAAAATCAATCAGGAAAACCCGAACCCGGAAGAGGGGCTCCTGTGCTAGGGGGAATTTGCAGACGCTCCCTGCGAGCGGGAACAGCAGGAATTGTCCTTCAGCCAAGGACCTTGAGCCGGTCCTGCCGCGGCCGACAGGGGCGCTAGTGGAGGTCGAGGTGTCAGAGGTGGTTGCAGTGGCCGGGACCGCAGCGGGAGCGCCATGCCTGAGCGGCGGGCCGCTGAGCGTGACCTCTACCGAGACACGTGGGTGCGGTACCTGGGTGAGCGCGGGCGAGGGGCGCGATGATCCCCTCGCCACCATGTGCCTGGAGTGATAAGGGGCGCTAGGTGCCAGCCCGTAGCGAGGAGGAGACTGGAGGGTCTTCTCATTCTGCCTGGGGCCGGAGACTGGGCTCAAACAGGCTAGGGACTTGCCCAAGGTCACACAGCGCTGGTGGGTCCATTCTTACGCTCGGGCGTCTCTGCAAGTTAATCCTCCCGGGGCGGAGGCTTGAACATGGAGCCATGAGGAAATGGGGACCGCGCTGACCGCTGGCGTGCCTGAGCATAGGCTGATCTGGGCTCCCATTTCAGCACTGCGGAAATATGGTTAACCGCTGGACTACTGGCCCAAAAGTTGGCGGTTCCAACCCACCCAGTGGGGCCTGGGAAGACAGGGCTGGAGATCTGCCTCCGAAAGTCACAGCCTTGAAAACCCTGTGGAGCAGTTCTACTCTGCTCATATGGGGTCGCCATGAGTGGGAAATGACTAGTCGGAAACTAACAACACTCACTGGCAGTGTTTGTGCCTGTTTTCTTCCTGGCAAAAGGGTCGAAGAGCAGGGCTCCCATCATCAGGTGGTGGTTATAAGGGTAGAGTGAGATAGAGCCTGGCACATAAGTGCCGGATCCATGGGGCTGCTCATGGGCGGGCTCCCTGCTGCCTGTTTCCGCATTAGTACAGATGTTCTAGAACCCAGGCTAGGAAGGCAAAGGCATCGAACTAGTGAATGATGATGTGTGCTCGGCCTCCCCACAATGGTCCCGTTTTACAAGTCAGGAGACCGAGGCTCAGAGGTAAAGATGCTTGCCTAAGTGCACCTTGTATAGCAGACAACGATTAGAACCAGCTCTCACCAGCGCCCCCCTGTGGGACAGCCCGTGGGCCTGAGAAGTGTTGTCTTCCTCCCGCCTTCCCTCAGGTTATGCAAATGAGGTGGGGGAGGCCTTCCGCTCTCTGGTGCCAGCAGCTGTGGTGTGGCTGAGCTACGGTGTGTCCAGCTCCTATGTGCTGGCTGATGCCATCGACAAGGGCAAGAAGGCTGGAGACGTGAGTGTTAGCCACCTGCCCCTACTGTGGGACATCCTACTTCCCATGTGGTTCATTCCACAGTTTGCATGTGGTAAGGCCCATCCCCCCTTATGGGATTGTTCACCCCTCATAACCTCACCTGTGGTGCAGTCCTTACCCCAGTCTGCATGTGGTAGAATCCACCCTCCCCACAATGTACCCTCAGCCTTGCATATAGTGCAGTCCTGACCCAACTCTGGGATAATTAATCCTCAGCCCTGCATGTGGTCTAGTCTATACCCCAGTCCTGGGATGTGATGGAGTCCATTCTCAGCCCTTCCGTGTAGTACAGTCTTCCCCCAGCCCTGCATGTGGTACAGTCCAGAACTCAGCACTACTCCAGTTTGGTTTTCCCTCCTCAATGTGTACTGGCCACCTCCCGCTCCCTGGTCCAGCCTAATGCCTCTTGTCCCCGAGTTCCCAGCCTCCACCCCAGGCTATGTTATGCCACTTGTGTCCACAGGTGTCAAGCCCGGAAGCAAGCCGCAGTACCAGGGTGACGGTGGCTGTGGTGGACACCTTTGTGTGGCAGGCTCTGGCCTCGGTGGCCATCCCAGGCTTCACTATCAACCGCGTGTGTGCTGCCTCCCTCTACGTCCTGGGCACTGCCACCCGCTGGCCTCTGACTGTCCGCAAGTGGACCACCACTGCACTGGGGCTGCTGATTATCCCTGTCATTGTCCACCCTATCGACAGGTGGGTGTCCCTCCCAGCCTCAGGGGTCATCCACTCAACAGACATGGAATTAGGCTTGGAGAGGCGTGGGACTTGCTCACATTGCACAGAGCAATGGCAGTAGAGGCAGGGCTGGCCCTCGGGACTCCCGAGGGATAAAGGACAGTCTGTGCCCTTGTCATATGATCTGGCAGGTACTTTGGCAGTAAAGGAAGGGTGTGCCTCGAGGGTATGGGACACAGGACAAATACATCCCCGGAAAGAAAGTCTAGTGTTACAAAGGCAGCCAGGAGCAGGTACACCTTGGAGGGGGTGGGTTTTGGGTGTATTAGTGACAGAAACCCAATTGAAACTGGGTTAAGTAAAATATGAATTAATTGTTTTGTGAAACCAAAAAGTCCAGGTTGTGTTGCTTTCAGGCATGGCTGGATCTAGGCCCTCAAATGATGTCATTAGGGGTCTGGATCTCCCCACCGTGCTGCCCTTCTCCCCATCCCACCCCAACCCACTCCGTGTTGGTTTCAATGAGTTTCCCCTCATTTTAGCATAGATGGCTTTCATCCCACCAGCTTAACAAGCCCCATGGGAAGCTTCTAAACAGTGACAGCAAAAATCTCAAAGCCTCAGTTTCCCTCACTGAAAAAAGAGGAGGAAGTCTTGATCCTGGCTTCCCCAGGTAGCCAAAGGTGGGAGGAGGGGAGAGAGAACAGGTCTTTTCACCTGGATGTCATTTGTATCCCACATCCAGGAGTCCTTCTCCCTAGCCCTGGCTTTCTGCCTTCTGTTCCCCTATTAGCACTCATGGCCCCCTGCTCACCATCCCCAATCTCTGCTCAGGTCTGTGGACTTCCTCCTGGACTCCAGCCTGCGTAAGCTGTACCCATCAGTGGAGAAGCCCAGCTCCTCCTGACCCCCCTCTGGTACCTGGCCTGTGGGTTGGCCCACTGTTTGCTCCATGCCAGCTTCCTCCTCCTGCCCAGGGATATGGGTGCCTGGCTTCTTGGTGCTAGGTCCTGGCACCCAAGTGGGTTTGAGCTGGACTGAAGCTTAGAGACAGGCCTGGAGGAGCCACGCTGCAGTTGGACCCTGTCTGCTTCCCTGGAATCCATGAGCCTAAGTGTGATTGGACCCTGGGTGGACCCAGCCCCAGCCCTGTCTTCAACATGAAAGTAGCACCCTTCCAGCTGGTGGAAGAGGAGACTGAGGCTCAGAGGGGGCAAGGGATATGCCGAAGATCACTCAGGAGGCGAGGATCCAGGCCTCCCAGCTGCTCAGCTGAGGCACCCCATGGCACATGGAAAAATGGGGGAGTGTAGTAGCGGGGACACCTGAGGATTGATCCTCCTACCTGCCCATCCCTGGTGCAGGGGCTGCAGGGGCCTGGCTGGAAGGCAGGATAGTTCTGGGCCAGGCCCTCCCAGGAGCCCAATAAAGCCTCAAGAATTTGAGTTTTATTCTGCTTTTCTGTTGGGGATGAGCAGGGTATGATGGTGGGGAGCAGGGCTGGGGCCCCCAGGTGGAGGCTCACTTCTGCAGTCAAACATCCCTCACAGAGCCTGGTGCTGGGCCCTGCTGGTGCCTGGGGTTTCACAATTGGTGCTCCAGGGCTCTCTGGGGTAGACATTGCCCACTTACTGCAAGCCTCATTAAGCACCGAGGCTCTAGGAGGGGAGCCTGTTAGACAGATACCACGTGGGCCTGAAGGCAGCCCTGTCTGAGCACCTCATGAGACCCCTCATGAGGGGCCTCGGGAGTCCTGGAGAGAAGGGAGCCTCCCTGGGCGTGGTGAAGGAGGCTTTCCTCCCTGATTCTGGGCCAGACCATTTTGTTGGCAGCTAAGAAGGGTGGAGAGTTGAGGAGGGAGGGGTTCAGTCTAATTGAGTGAGGCAGGGGGGTGGTGTGGAGCACGGGGTGGAAACATCCCAGGGCCCCTCTCACTCAGCCCCACAAATCAGCCCTCATCAGGACTCTGGCCCTGCCCCTCACCTCCCAGCTGTAGCCAGGTGGGCTAACCCCATCCAGGTGGGGCCGCCTACACCTGGGCTGGACTTGTAGGGGCCAGGGGTCAGGCGGGCTGCTGGTGAGTCAGGATGGGGATGATGAGATCGTGGTTCCTGCTCTGGTGGTGTCTGCAGCTACAGGGTGAGTCTGACGACTTCCTCTGGGGCTGGGAGTCCCTCAGGGTGGGGTGGGCCTTTCCCTGCCACCCTTCTTGCCCCATGCTGGCCAGGTCCCCTTCCCAAGCCCCACCCGCCCGACCTCTGCCCAGTCTACTGCTGCTCCCTCTGGCCCCCTTAAGTGCTCTGAGTCTCCCTCATTCCCATTCTTCTCCCCCCAGTTCCCACATCCCTGCTCAGGCTGATAACCACCTAGCATTCTCCCATCCCCTCCCTCCCACCTCCCCTGTGGCGCCTGCATCCCTGTGATATCTCCCACGAATTCCTTGCTCACTCCAGCTTCCAGCCTCAGGGCTCTCCCTAACGCTAGGACTGACCAGGTCTGCTTCCGGCTTCTGTGTTCCTGGTCTATAGTCTAAGCTGTCAGCATGCCCCAGCCTTATCCTCCTCTCCATCACCTACCCTCCTGTGCCTCTGAGCCCCACACTTGGCTGGAAATCCCTTTCCTCTTGGGCAGCTCTGAGCATCCTTCAGGACCACTGCCCCTTAGCTGAGCCCTCTGTGAGCCCCCTCTGGTCCCTGGTTTCCTCGCTGGTGGTCCCGCCTTGTAAAGAACTACTGGTGTGCACATGCACAGATGTCAAGAGCCCATGGCTCTTCATCTTTGCGTCCTGGGGACTAGCACGTAGTAGGTGCTCACATGAGGGGCTCTCAGGCTCCGCAGGCCACGGTGGAGGGGAGAAAGTCTGTGGACCTCAGATATACCTTACCTGGCTCCTGCTCCACGCTGGAACAGTGGACTGAATGGGGAAGTGGGTACAGTTGGGGAGGGTTCTGGGCAGGCTCTGCTGGCCACACCCTGACCTAGGCCATTCTCTGCACACCAGCCTGGGCTGGGCTGCCAGGGGACAACCTCCTGCAGGAATGTAAGCAGACAAAGGTCCTCCTGGCAGTGAGGAGGGAGCCCCAGCTCGATGGCCGCCACCTGCGTCTTGGTTCCTGCCCACCCTCCCTGGTCCCCATCATGCCTGGCTATGTGGTCTTTGCTGCCCCATTTAAGGCTTATGGCTTCATCCGGCTGGTGAAGGGCCTGTTGAGGCTAATGGGGACAAGGCTGTCAGGAGCCTGAGGGTACCTGGGAGATTTTGGGGGAGAGATGCAGAGCTGGGGTACCTGGGCTGGAGAAAGGGGTAGAATCAGATCATACTGACTTGCTGTGTGACCTTGGGCAGGCCACAGCCTCTCTGAGCCTGTTTCCTTTTTCTAAAAGAAGCAAAGGCCTGAATGTACAGAATTTGGTGGCCAAGGGCATGATGCAAACTTGCTATTTGTCATCTGCATGTTTACCACATGCCCTTGCTTGTATTTGTTCCTTTCATACTCAACAGTTCTACGAGGGAGGTGGAACTATCATCCTGTTTTCCAGATGAGGAAACCAAGGTTCACAGAGGGGAAGGCCCCTCTGTCTGCCACCAGGTGCAATTTAGCACATCATTCTTCAAAGTTTTTGAGTGAGAATGGAAGTTGAGCATGTCCTAGAAAGGAAACTGAGGCCCAGAGAGAGCAAGTGACTGATGCCACACAATGAGGTAGGACCAAGCTGGGGAGATAGTCGTCCTGGCTTCTTAAGGCGCTGGTATCCCCTCAGATCTCAGGGAAGATGGTGGAATTCTTTGCTAACCTGGTCAACACGCCCCCACCTAGTCGCTCAGAGCAGCCCCCTATTCCTGCCTTCCGCCTTTGAGTCAGCTGCACAGCCAAGCAGTGAGCACTGTCTACTGCCCCTTAGCCCATCTTGGGCCCTGCACCCCCGGAGATCCTGCAGGAGGCTATAAGGGGGCTGGGAGGGCTACCTCTTCCAGTGGTCCAGGAGAGCAGGCAGCGATCTCATGGCCCCCTTGGTGTGAGCCAGACTGGCCTGGGAGTCTGTATTTGGAACTTGGGATTCTCCGGGATGCTTCTCTCCTGTCCCCTTCTCTGGCTGGGCTGTCCTGGGAACTTGTCATGAGCCTTAAGTGTTTGCTTTCTGGTCACCCTGACATGCCAGGCTCCCATTAATGCCCCCATCTCGCCCCCAGTCTCCTCAGTTACTGGATCTCTGGCTGGGCTTGGACATCTGGACTTCAGGCTTTGACCTGATTCATCCCTTCCCGCACGTGGGGGGCATCAGCTGGGCTGAGGCAGTGCCCCAAGGGGAAGGGTCCCTGGTTCAGGGGCTCCTGTGCGTCCAGTTCCAAGCTAATATACCCCTGGTGAGAGCAGGAAGAGATGAAGGGCCGGGTGGCAGCGGGGGAAGGGCCCGGGCTTCTGATGACCTGGTCCCAGCTTTGCCTGCCTCCCTCTTGCTGTGTGGCCTTGGGCAAGCCCCTCAATGTCTCAGAGCCTCGTGTCCTCCCCATTTGGTTTTCATTCCAGCCCAGGATGGGGCCAACACCAGCACTATTTTCCTAGGCTCTGAGCTCCATGTGGAATTTGCCGTGTTTGGCAGCTCCCATCAGCCCTTACAGCTATATGTGGATGAGTGTGTGACCAGCCCCAGCCGGGATCTGGAAGTGGCCCCTGTGTACTACACCTTCATTGGGCATCATGGGTACTGGACCTGGGTGAGGGAGACAGGGTAGGGTGTAGACTATTCAGTCGGTGGCGTCTCTGGGGAGGCTAGGGCAGGGGCTGAGAGCCTGTCTAGAGCTAGAAGAGACAGATGTCCAAATGGTGTCCTCTGGGAGTTCTTGGGTGGTTGTCTCTGGCACAAGAGCCCTTTACTGGCTTCTTCACCTCAGTTGCCTCTGCCCCGCTGTAAAATGAGGAGAGTGCCAGAATCTTCATAGCGCTGTTGTGTAGATAGGCTGAACGGGGAGATGCTTAGCTCAGGGCCCAGCATGCAGAACTCTCAACAAATGATGGTGTGTGATAGTTTGAGACCAGACTGGGGCTAGACCCCCGTTCAGGTTTGTCCTCTGGGCCATGCTGACCTCCAACCTGGGCCTTCCAGGTGCTTGGTGGATGGCAAGGATGCCCGTTCCCGCTTCTTCCCTTGAGAGGTCCCCCAGAGACTGGAGCTCTCCTTCCAGGCCTTCAGTTTTGCCGATTCTCCTGATGACGTGAGTGGAAGCAGGTGCCTTCAGGGCCTGAATCCCCACCCCCGTCTCCCCACATTTCCTCAGCCTGGGGTCTCTGTCCCCACAGGTTTATGTCCACTGCCAGCTGCTAGCTTGGGACCCAAAGGTCCCATCTGATGCTACCACGAAAGCCTGCTCCTTCCACAGGGACACGAACAGGTGAGTCATATACACTGAAAGTGTACTGCATGCCCTAGCCTGTAACAGGTGTTTAATGTGTATGACCTCATTAATTGCCTGTGGGAGTCCCTGGTGGTGCGAATGATTAACACACTTAGCTGTTAACTGGAAGGTTGGAGGTTTGAGTCCATCCAGAGGTGCCTTGGAAGAAAGGCCTGGCAATCCCCTTCTGAAAAATCAGTCATTGAAATCCCCATGGAGCACATTTCTACTCTGATGCACGTGGGGTTGCCATAAGTCAGAGTCTACTTGACTGGCAACTGTTTTGTTTTGTTTTTAATTGCCTGGGAGCTAGGGTTTTGGCAGAAGAGGAAACTGAGGCTCAAAGTGGCTCAGACTAACTTTCCAAAAAGCTTGGCCCTCTTGTAATAGTTCCCCATGGCCAGCCAAACCAGCCTTAATTGCCTTGGCCTAGAAGTGTGAGGTATATTGGGAATGGAGACTTCGGACTCTGCTTGAGACACAGGTTCGAATCCCAGTTCCAATTTTTGTTGGCTGTGGCATCATGGGCAAGTCACTGAACTTTTGTAAGGCTCAGTTTCTTCACCTGTAAAATACAGGTCTGGGCTTTGGGGTCTCCAGTTTCTGGTGCACTGACTTAAGCAGACCCTTCTCTACCCCATCCTCATCGTCCCTATAGGTGGGAACTTCTGGACAATGCCTCCCTGAGCAGTACGTGTAACTGTTGTGAGGTTACCTGCCCAGTCCCACGGTCACCCCATCAAAGGGCCCTATCAGGTAGGAGCCCCCTGGTTTGGGGGGAAGGTGTGAGCTCTGAGGCTGGGGAGGCAGTTGGCCCTGGGAGCCACTCACGATCCTGTGTGGGTGGGCCTGCAGAAGGCACCATCTTGCTCCTAAAGACTTTTGAGGAGGCTGACATTGGCCTCCTGAACTGCAAAGACCCAGTTGAAGTAACACGTTGATCAGTAGAACCAAGAAAGGGGCTGGCCCCTGTCTGGGGAGCCTCCTACTCTGTGTGACCTTGGGCAATCCTTTCCCTCTCTGGGCCTCAGTTTCCCCAAGTGTGAAATGAGAGCATTAGGCTGGTTTACCACTTTTGAGCTTTTGTTGTTGTTAGCTGCTGTCAAGTCACATCACGGCAACCCCATGTATGCAGGGTAGTACTGTGCTCCACAATGCTTTCAAGGCTGTGACCTTTCACAGATCTGCTTGCCTGTCTTCCAAGGTGCTTCAGGGTGTGTTCGAACCACCAATCTTTTGGCTAATTGTTGAGCACTTAACCATTTGCACCATCCAGGGACTCCTTTTGAGCTTTTAGTATAATCTTTATTTACAGATACCTGGAGACTCCTTCATTTGCACCAATACAACCCCTGATCTGTGCCCTTCTGGGAGTTTTAGAGAGGAGGGAGAAGGCTCTTAGTAACTCATGTCATAGTTACTCCTCTCTCACTTAACCTCCAGGAACAGTGAGCTGACACGTCAAGGTTAGCAGGTTCAGTGTATGGGTGTGTGTGTGTAGGGGTAGTTTAACACCCTTTCGGTCGGGGTGTCTTTGTCTTCCAGCCTTCGGGTAGGTCCCTGAGGGGGCCTTTGACCGAGTGACAGAAGAAACTGCCCTGTCTGAGTTGAGTCAGGCTTCTGACTCCAGGAGACTCAGAGGTGAGTAAGGAAAGTCTCTCCTAGAGCCTGGGCCCTTCTTGGGGTCCCCTTCCAGTGAGAGACACTGGGCCTCAAGTCCAGTGGTCCTTGATCGGTCCCAGAAGAACCTGGCTCTGGCTGCCTCCTTCTCCCCTGACCATAGCCCCACTGCCTCTGTTTGGGGCCTGCTAGAGCACAGCCTGAACCATCAGGCCAGCTGACTGTAAGCTTGCTCACCTTGTCACCCTGGAAGCCACTTACTCTCTGAGCTTCCTTACCCTGAAGATTAACTGACACCCACTATATGTTGTTAATAAATGCTACCCTACCAAGTACAGGCATGGACTTCCACTTTCTATGCCTAATCTCGTTTAATCCTCCCAATAATCCTATGCAGTAGACACAATCAGCTCCACTTTCTAGATGAGGAGACTGAGGCTTGAGGTCACAGAAGAATGAGCTGAACCCAGGAGCCGTGTACTGTCTCTCATATGTAAACAACATGGTTCGGGGTGGCCAGGGCTGTTACTGGACCCCTCCTTGCCCCTGCCAGTGTACTCCCTGCCTTTCCAGGCCCTAAGCAGCCCCTCCTTGTACCAGGAAGCCTCCCCAGCTTGCTGACACCGATGGCCGGGACTCTGCTCCTGGAGGTGGCATTGATGTTTGTCCTGGGTGTGGGGTTATGTGTCTTCACCCGCTGCCGCTGGCTCTGGGCCCAGAGCCTGGCCACATGTTCAGCTGCAGGTCTGGGCTGCAGGGTCTGAGGAAGCCCCCCTCCCCACCAGGTCTTTCCAATAAAGAGATATTCACTGCTGGCTTTAACTTGTCTAATTTTCCTGTGACAGCTGGGAAAATGAGGCCCCCAGAGCAGGGGCCAGAGCTGGGCCTCTGGTGAGGCGGTGTTCCCGGTGTGGGCTTGGGTCGGTGGGGGAGTGAGGTGGCAGCCACAGGGAAGCTGGGCTCAGGCCTACTTCTCCCTCCGCCCCTTTAGTATTTGGGCAGGGGGCCGAGCAGGTGGGGCCCCTGCAGGATGGCGAAGACCTGGACCCGTCTCCAGGTTTACTTTTCCACTTCTTCAAACGTTCAGAACAGAGTTCATGCTCTGAAAAAATAATCTGTTGTTTACACTGTGGTGTGAATGACTAAGAGCCCTCTGTCTCCTCTCAAACTCTCAGAAGGGCACAGATCAGAGGTTGTACCAGTAGAGATGAAGGGGTTTCCAGGTATCTGTAAATAAAGATTAGACTAGAAGCTTAAGCGGCAAACCAACCTAATGCTCTCATTTTACACTTGGGGCAACAGACCTGGAAAGGGAAAGGATCTGCCCAAGGTCACACACTCAAGGCCCTGTATGATGGCGATGACTCCTCCCTCTCCTGCCAGCTACTTCCACTACCACCATACATACCTTCCTCACTTTCTTACCCCAAATCTTCATTTCTGCCTTTCTGTCCTTTTTGGTTTCTTGACTCCAGCATTTCTTACACTATCCCTTCCAAATGGGACACTCCCTTCCACGCCTTTCCTACCCCTTCCTGCAGGCACACCCTCCCCTGATTATAGCCCGTTGATCCCACAGTTCAACCCTTCAAGGAAACCTTTCACCCTTACCCTGGCTTGGGAGCCGCCTCTGGGCTCCCTCCAACCCTTGCTTCCTCCATCATGGTGGTAACAGCTTGTAGCAATCTCGACCTTCCCTCCTCTCCAGGAGCCTGAGGCCAGGGCCATGGTCTATTCTACCTGGAGGCTGCAGCCCAGCCCAACCCCAGGACCTGACTCCTGCTCTGTGCACATCAGCTGTGAGCCTTTGAGCAGTGGGCGCCTCAGTGGCCTCGCTGTGAAAGGGGAGGAGGGGTGGTGGAGACCCCTCCCACTGGCTTGTGAGGGCTGAAATGAGAAGCTGGAAGTGCCTCGCACAGAATGGCTTGTACCCTTGCCCAGGCAGCTCAGCCCCCCTTGCTATCGAACCCTTGGGAATAGGGTTGTCAGATTTAACAAATAAAAATACAGGATGTGAGGCAGGGCCAAGATAGTGGAGTAGTCAGACACTTCCAGTGGTCCCTCTTACAACAAAGACCAGAAAAAACAAGTGAATCAATTATATATGACAATCTAGGAGCCCTGAACATCAAAGGCAAAGTTGAGGAATTGGACTGAGTGGCAGGGGGAGGGAGAGAAGATTCAGAAG
Source organism: Dugong dugon (assembly GCA_030035585.1). NCBI lineage: Eukaryota > Metazoa > Chordata > Mammalia > Sirenia > Dugongidae > Dugong > Dugong dugon. The sequence goes on along the minus strand of CM057476.1, from coordinate 22,257,282 downwards.
TAGCGAGGAGTTGCCAGACCTGACCTGGCAGGAACCAACACCCTGCAGGTGGGATCAGCTGGCATGCATGGTGAGGCAAGCAGTGGCGTTCAGGATCTACCTTGTGTGGGGTTCGATGAGCATCTTGGATAGATATCTTCTCATCTTTCACGATGCTGTTATTCCCCCGTTGTAGTACTCCAATTGCTCATAGGTTATTTCTCTTGATAGAGTCCCATATAATTCTTAGGGTTTCTTAATTTTTTTAAATTCTTTTTTCTGATTTTTCCTCAAATAAGTTGGTGTCAAGTGCTTTATCTTCAATTTCACTCATTCTGACTTCCATTGCCTCAGTTCTGCTCCTGTGACTTTCCGTTGAGTTGACTAATCCTGAAATTTTATTGTTAATCTTCTGGATTTCTATTTGCTGTCTTTCTGTGGATTCTTGCAGCCTGTTAAATTTGTTACTGTGCTCTTCTATAATCTTTTTAATTTCCTCTATTGCTTTGTCTATGTGTTCCTTGGCTTGCTCTAGATTTTGCATGATCTCCTTCCTGATCTCTTGAAGAGTTCTGTATGTTAATCTTTTGTATTCTGCCTCTGGTAATTCCAAGAGGTTCTCTTCAGAAGATTTCTTGATTCTTTGTTTTAGGAGCTTGCTGAAGCCATCATGGTCTGCCTCTTTATACGATTTGATATTGACTATTGTCTCAGAGCCATCAGTAAGTTATTATATTTATTTATTTTATGTTTGCTTACTGTGTCCTAGCTTCTTGTTTTGTTTTGGTATGCCTAAATAGGCTGCTCGTGTGAGCTAGTTTGATTATTGGCACCTTTGAAGCTCTAACGTCCTGTCACCAGGTGGTTAGATCTGTTACTAGGTATGTGAGCCCAGGAATCCATTTACTTTTCTTGTATGGATTCAGCTCAGGTGTCCAGGTAGTCGGTCACCAAGTGTGTGGTGCAGGCTCTCACCTACAGTCCTAGACAGGCAGGGGTGATTGGAGTAGGCACAGGTATCTGTCTGCAGTAGGGAATCATGCACTGAGCAAGGCAGGGGGCTGACAGATGCCCCTGAGTGTCTTCGAGGAAAGCATGTCCCTGTTCCCTAGAGTGCATAGGTGGGTAGGTTTTGCAGCCGGACTATGGACACCCAATGCACCACTTATTCTTGGACCCCTGTCACAGGTGGCTAGGTGGCATGGGCAGAGCCACCAGTCCTCAGGCCCCTGATGTGGGTAGGTGAGGGCCCTGCTTAATGGGCAGAGTGGTGTCAAATGTCACAAACCTGACACTCCACCATATAGCTGATACAGTTGAAGTTAGGCTTCAGGTATATACCCTGTTGTACTGTGCTAATGAGGTCCTACCCTGTTGAAATGGGCCCACACAGGCCTATGGAGTGGTGAAAGGCATTCAAAGTGTGTGGACCCCTCATGCCTGTGCCTAGGGAGCTGTGCCTGCCCTGAGTTCCTGGCTTAGGGGAGCTGGCAGATTACTTTTTCCTGTTTGTTAATTTGTTCCCTCTCCAAGGCCCAGAGAATGGCTCAGGGCACGTGAGGTCCTACTTCTGGCCGAGGGAATGCCACAGTCACTGAAGCTGGCCCAGGACCCGGTGCAGAGCAGGGAGGGAGAAGGTAAATGGGAGAGATGTTCTTCCCAAACAGGGTGTTTTTTGATCCGTGAGGTAAGTTAGATGCATGTACTTATCTTTTGCTGACTGAGTGCCGCTTTTCACTGGTTCTGGAGGCTTGAATCAACTCTCCACTGCTTGGTCTCTCCCAATGTAGGAAATGCGTTTCGAATGCCACTGTTTGCCTCACTGTGCATGCCAGCTTATCCGGCTTGCAGGGTGTCAGTTCCTGCCAGGTCAGGTCTGGCAACTCCTTGCTGCTTCTGAACTGTCTCTCCCTCCCCCTTCCACTCAGTCCAATTCCTCAACTCTGCCATTGATATTCAGGGCTCCTAGATTGTCATATGTAATCGATTCACTTGTTTTTTTTGGTCTTTGTTGTAAGAGGGACCACTGGAAGCGTCTGACTGCTCTGCCATCTTGGCCCTGCCTCCGGGAACGTAAAATGGTACAACCACTTTGGTGCTTCCTTAAAAAGCTAGAAATAAAAGTACCATACGATCCAGCAATCCCACTCCTTGGAATACATCCTAGAGAAATAAGAGCCGTCACATGAATAGATATATGCACACCCGTGTTCATTGCAGCACTGTTTGCAGTAGCAAAAAGATGGAAGCAACCTAGGTGCCCATCAACGGACAAATGGATAAACAAATTTTGATAAATTCACACAATGGAATACTACACAGTGATAAAGAACAACGATGAATCTTCAAAAGTATCATAACATGGATGAATCTGGAAGGCATTATGCTGAGTGAAATTAGTCAGATGCAAAAGGACAAATACTGTATGAGACCACTATTATAAGAATTTAAGAAAAGGTTTAAACACAGAAGAAAACATTCTTTGATGGTTACAAGGGTGGCGAGGGAGGGAGAGGAGTATTCACTAACTAGATAGTAGCTAAGAATTATCTTAGGTGAAGAAGGACAACACACAATACAGGGGAATTCAGCACAACTGGATTAAACCAAAATCTGAGAAGTTTCCTGAATACAGCCAAACACTTTGAGGGACAGAGTAGCAGGGGCAGGAGTCTGGGGACCATGGTTTCAGGGGACATCTAGGTCAACTGGCATAACAAAGTTTATTAAGAAAATGTTCTGCATTCCACTTTGGTGAGTGGTGTCTGGGGTCTTTAAAAGCTAGCAAGTAGCCATCTAAGGTGCATCAACTGGTCCCAACCCACATGGAGCAAAGGAGAATGAAGAACACCAAAGACACAAGGAAAGTATTAGCCCAGGAGACAGACATAAACCAGAGACTCCATCAGCCTGAGACCAGAAGAACTAGATGGTGCCCGGTTACCACCAATGGCCGCCCTAACAGGGAACACAACAGAGAGTCCCTGACGGAGCAGGAGAAAAGTGGGGTGCAGAACTCAAATTCTAATACAAAGACCAGACTTAATGGTCTGACTGAGACTGGAGTGACCCCGGAAGACATGGTCCCCAGACTCTCTGTTAGCCCAGAACCGAAACTATTTCCAAAGCCAACTCTTCAGACAAAGATTAGAGTATAAGACATAATATGATACTCGTAAAGAGAGTGCTTCTTAGCTCAAGTAGATACATGAGACTGAATGGGCAGCTCCTATCCAAAGGCAAGATGAGAAGACAAAAAGGGGCAGGAGCTGGTTGAATGGACATGGGAAATCCAAGGTGGAAAGGAGGAGTGTGCTGTCAAATTATAGGGAGAGCAGCTAGGGTCACATAACAACGTGTGTATAAATTTTTGTATGAGAAACTAACTTGAAGTGTAAACTTTCACTTAAAGCACACACACAAATAAAATACAGGATGCCCAGCTAAATGTGAATGTCAGATAAGCAACAAGTACTTTGTTAGTATAAGTATGTCCCTAACATTGCATAGGACATACTTACAATAAAAAAATTATTCACTGTTTATCTGAAATTCAGATTTAACTGGGCGTTCTGTATTTATCTGGCAGTCCCCCCAAGCCCTCCCTCTGTTCTGATGCACTATCTGGTTCTCTCTGTGGCAAGGAATGCCTCCTCCAAGTAGCCTTAAGCGGTGGGGCACCCTCTCTCCAGCCTGCCTCTTTCCTGAGAAGGGGATGGGAGACAATCCTTAATGACCAATGTGGTGTTGTTGTTAGGTGCCATCGAGTCAGTTCGAACTCAAAGCGACCCTATGTACAACAGAACAAAACACTGCCCGGTCCTGCGCTATACTCACAATCATTGTTACACTTAAGCCCATTGTTGCAGCCACTGTGTGAATCCATCTCACTGAGGGTCTTCCTCTTTTTCTCTGACCCTCTACTTTACCAAGCATGATGTCCTTCTCCAGGGACTGATCCCTTCTGATAACACGTCCAGTGTATGTGAGATGTAGTCTCGCCATCCTTGCTTCTAAGGAGCGTTCTGGTTGTGCCTCTTCCAAGACAGATTTGTTCATTCTTTTCGCAGTCCATGGTATATTCAATATTCTGCTCCAACACCACAATTCAGAGGCATCAGTTCTTCTCCAGTCTTCTTTATTCATCATCCAGCTTTCACATGCATAGGAGGTGACTGAAAACACCATGGCTTGGGTCAGGTGCACCTTAGTCTTCAAGGTGACATCTTTGCTTTTCAACACTTTAAAGTGGTCTTTTGCAGCAGATTTGCCCAATGCAATGTGTCTTTTGATTTCTTGACTGCTGTTTCCATGGGTGTTGATTGTGGAGCCAAGTAAAATGAAATCCTCGATAACTTCAGTCTTTTTCCTGTCTATCACGATGCTGCTTATTGGTCCAGTTGTGAGCATTTTTGTCTTCTTTATGTTGAGGTGTAATCCATACCGAAGGCTGTGGTCTTTGATCTTGATCAGTAAGTGCTTCAAGTCCTCTTTACTTTTAGCAAGCAAGGTTGTGACATCTGTATAATGCAGGTTGTTAATGAGTGTTCCTCCAATCCTGATGCCCCATTCTTCCTATAGTCCAGCTTCTCGGATTATTTGCTCAGCATACAGATTGAATAGGCATGGTGAAAGGGTAAAACCCTGATGCACACCTTTCCTGACTTTAAACCATGCAGTATCCTCTTGTTCTGTTCAAACAACTGCCTCTTGATCTATATATAGGTTCCTCATAAGCACAATTAAGTGGATTGTCCCCATTTGATGGATGGATGGGGAAACAGGTGTAGCGGGGTCAACCAGATAAGAGGTGGCAGGTGCTAGGGAAATTACAATTTTCTTCCTGTTCTTCGATATCCTTGCTTCTGCATGGGGCCTATCCCTACTGGTATGATGGTGAAGAGAAAAAAAGCCCAACAACAACCAAACCTGTTGCCATCGAATGGATTCCAACTCATAGCGATCCCATGTGTTATAGAGTAGAACTACTCCATAGGGTTTTCTTGACTGTAATCTTTACAGAGGCAGACTGCCAGGACTTTCTTCTGCAGTGCCTCTGGTTGGGTTCAAACTGCCAACCTTTAAGTTAGTGGTTGAGGGTGAACTGTTTGTGCCACCAGGGACCTAGGGGAAGAGAGGAGAAGTCTTTCCCCTCCCTAGGCCTTGAGGCCTTTGCCCCAGAGCATGCTGGGAGTTGGGTCTCAGTAGCGGCCGGCTCCACACAATGCTCAGCACCACCACAGGGGGGCAGCACCTCCCAACATGCCCAGAGGTCCTGCCAGCTCAGAGTGCTTCTAGGGTTGTTGATAATGCTATTTGTTGGTGAACTGCTCCTAGTATGCACCAGATCCTGTGCTAAGCACTTCATGTGATGTGGCTCATTTAATCTGTACAATCACATTGTGAGATGGTACTGCTAGGTCCCTGTTTCCTGGAAGAGGAACTCAGGTTCAAAGAACTTGAGTCACTGGCCCAAGCCCATGCATTCTCCTGGTAGAGCTGGTATGGAACCCCAGCCTTGAACTTCCATGCCTACCACCTTCCAGCCTGTGGCCCTCTACAGAGTCAGGGGCAGAGCTGACTCACAAGCTTTGTGAACTTGGGTGAGTTACCTAACCTCTCTGAGCCTTGGTTTCCTCACTGTGACATAAGATAATTCTCAGTAATGACCTCCTGGAGCTGCTTCAAGAGAAATTGCTCACAAAGCATTCAGCCAGGGCAGGTCTCATACTTAAAGCTCCACAAATACTGGCCATTATTGTTGTGAAAAGTGACATCCAGTTCAAGGGGAAATGATTGAATTGTTCCATCTGATGACTAACTCAGATATAAAATATACCAATCATATGGTTCAAGAATTGCACGCCTAAGAATTTATTCTGAGGAAATAACTGGACAATCGTCCAAAGATGTGTGTGGAAGGATAATCATTGTGGTCTTACTTATACAAACTAAAAGCCTGGGAACTCCTTAAATTCCCAATGCAGAAAGGAACATTCTTCTGATCTGATCACACTGGTGACTATATCCCTCTTTACCCCAGTCCTTCCTCTGTTCTGGTATTTTCCATGATTCCCAACAGCTCTAATGATAACCTTCTCCACGAACCCTTCCGGACTACTTCCCCCAGATAGAATCACCTTGCTGGACAGCACCCTCGACGATCACCCTCATCTCTACACTTGGACAAGATGGAGCTCTTACTCTGCCAGGCACTGAGCTGACTTTTGTGTTATGTAACCCTCATAGCAATCCTATGCAGCAGGTGCCACCCTGATGGCCTCTTGTAGATGAGAACATCAAGTCCACTGTGCAGTAAGCCTTCAATCAGTGTGGACTCTTAACTATTCTTATTAGACCTTATGTGAGTGAGGACGACTTGGGATTTTCCTAAAATCGGAAGGCACTGCAGACAGGTGGAGGGGTTGCAGGTGGGGGAATGTGGAAGTATTTGGCCAGAGCCCACCTCAGCCAAGCACTTGGCTCACCTGTGGTCTCCAAGTGGCGCTTGTTCCTTCCCTAGCCTCCTCTGCGCCAATTTAAGGAGGCTTGTGGGGGGATTGGGCAATGATTTATCTTCACTATGGCTGCCTCCAGGGGGCTTCTGCTGGATGCTGTAGTCTTGTTGCTTGGTGAGGTCTGGGGGATGGGGTGCCTTGGGACCTAAGGTGGGCACCTCCTCCTCCTCCAGCACTCCCTGCCCCTGAGCTGAGCCTTCCCTGCCAGCCATGGACCTGGGGAATCCCCTCCAGGGTAACTCATTCTACCAACCCCCCTTTGCCCCTCTATCCTCCCACTCCCCACCTGGGCTGCAGCAGGAGCAGGACTTGGCATCCTGGGACACAGGGAGGAGGCGACATCTCTCCTGATGGCCTCTGAGTCGCTCTGCTGGGTAACCCCCCCACACTCAGCCCCACCTCACAATGTCCCCCGCCCCTGGGGGTTCCCTGCTTCTACCCCCACAGAGGGCTGAGGACACAGGGACCCTGGGGCACCCATTCCTCTCCTCCTTCCTTCACACTGTCTCTGGGGAGGCTTTCTGGCTTGCCCCAGGCTGGCAGGAACTCAGGAGCCCAGAGTAGTCGGCTCAGCTAGGCTGAGCTCTGGGACCACCCCATCCTGCCCCCCTGGCCTCTGGGGCAAGGCCTGGCATGCAAACACTGACTGGATGCCTTAGATGCTGTTGTTGCCTTTGAGATGATTCCCTTCCTCCCCTGGGTCTCGCTTGGCTGGGCTGTTGGGGTACTCGTGCATTGAGGTCTGTCTGCCTTGCTAGCATGTGAACCCATTGCTGTTGAGTCAATTCCAACCCACATAGACTCTATAGGACAGAGTAGAACCTCTACAGGACAGAGCAGAACCCCATGTGACAGAGTAGAACTGCCCGCAGAGGGTTTTCTTGACTGTAATCTTTACAGAAGCAGATCACCAGGTTTTTCTCCCACGGAGCCCCTGGGTGAGTTCAAACCACCAACTTTTCAGACAGCAGTGGAGCACTTACCTATTGTGCCACCAGGGCTTCTTCCTTAAATTCTACTCCTCTTAAAAAAAAAAGAGAAACCCAAACTCCCTCTTTCATTTCCTTGGTCTGCCCCAGGCCCTCTGGGCTAGATAATCACTCTTAAAGGCAGTGTGGCAAGGCATAGGAGCCCAAATAGTAAAAAGAATTAAGTGGGTAAAACAGACAAATGTGCACAAAGCAAAGTTTAACTGGTTACCAGGGATGGGTGAGAGGGAGATGTTTGTCTAGCTAGCTTTCAGTTTTTGTTTAGGGGAATGGAAAATATGGAATATGTATACTGGAGATGGTTGCACAACATGTTTGATGTAATTGGTGTCATTGAATTGTACCAGTGACAAATGCTGAATTAGCAAATGTTGTGTTAACTGTAGTTTTTTTACAACAATTAAAAAAAGAATTAAGTGGGGACCTTGCTGGGGTGAGCACATTTATACAAATCTGCTCACACACAGGCCAGGTGCACACACGCCAACAAAAAGTTGTTACTCATAGGGAGAGGGAATAGGTGGGTAAACTTGGTTTTCATTTACTGACTATTTAGTGTCATCTGTATCTTGCCATAAAACAACTCTAATCTTTAAAGATCTCTGCCAGAGCCCTAGCTTGGGAGTTTCAGTATGAATTCCGCAGCTCACGACTCCGTGTTACTGTGGGCATGTGACAGTGGGACTTGCCAGCCTCACTTTCCACATTTGTAAAATGGGGACAGTTGTGAGGTCAACAGAATGGAATGGCCTACATCTTGCAGGCCGCTAGGAAGGCAGCTCTTACTATGCTTTCCCATGCTAGGGAAGCTGATTTGAGCAGTTTCCCTGCCTACCTGAAGGAACTTTCCATCCAGTCAGTTGAGGGACCTGCTGCATCCCCTTGACCTGCTGCCTACCTCTCTTCACCCTGCAGCCATGCAGCCCAGACTGCTCTTCTGGCAGGCAGTGAACAGCTCAGCTGCAGCCAGTCAGACACAGGTCCCACCTGGCCCTCCAAAGGACCCCTTCAAGGAGTCTTCACAGCACACCACACAGGGCCTACAGGTGGTACTCCAGGTGCTACCTGGTGAGTCTTGGACTGATGTGTGTGTGTGTGTGTGTGTGTGTGTGTGTGTGTGTGGAGAGCATGTGGTGTGTGGACCCCCAGGGCTCGCCAGTGAAGGGGGGCTGAATGAGGGGCTGTACTGGCCTCTGCTTCCTGGCAAGGATACATCATCCTGTTTCTGATTTTAGTCTTCCCCCCTTGGTGGGACAGGTATGCTCCTATTTGATAGATGAGCAAACTAGGGTAAGAGAACCAAAGTTCAACCACCTCTCTGAGCCTCTATCACCCCATCTATAAAGTAGGCATAAGAAATACCTCAAGGACTGTTGAGGATCAGCTGGAACAGCACCTGTTACCTACCTAGCACACAGTGGGTGCTTGCTGGATGGTGGCCACGACTACTTGCCAGACATAGCCCTTATACCCCTCTTTGCTCAGCTGCTGAGCTGTCCCCCTACGTGGAAGGCTTGTGGCTGACCCTCGAGGCCCACATCCAGCTGGCGTTAAACGGGACCATGAAGCTCTATGTGGATGAGTGTGTGGGCACCCAGAGCCAGCACCTGAACCGCTCCCAGAGGATGTACGCCCTCATCTTCAACCAGGGGTCTGTAGGGCTGCCAGGAACAGGGGCAGGGAGGGGGGCTGCTTCCAAGTTGAAGCCCAATGCTGCCCCAGACTCCTTCCTCCCCTGGGTCTCACTTGGCTGGGCTGTTGGGGTACTTGTGCACTGAGGTCCGTCTGCCTTGCTAGCATGTGAACCCATTACTGTTGAGTGAATTCCAGTCCCTAGAGACTCTGTAGGACAGAATAGAACCTCTATAAGACAGAGCAGAGCACACAGGGTTTCCAAGGCTGTAAAATCTTTATGGAAGGAGACTGCCACATCTTTCTCCCTCGGAGTGGCTGGTAGGTTGGAACTGCCGATCTTTTGGTTAGCAGTCGAGTGCTTTAACTACTGCACCAGCAGGGCTCCTATTGTACGTGCATGTGATGTTAAAAAAATCCCTGGCTAGAAAGTAGATCCTTGGCGACCAACCTTTTTTGTCTGGCCTGCTACTCCTCACCTTGCCTGAGTCTGGACCTGCCCACCTGAGCTGTGTGTGTGACTTGACAGAGTTCAGGGCTATTCTTCCCAGCTAGGGTGCAGGCTGTTGAGTGGCTGCAGTGGCCCTGGAATCTTACTCCTCATGGCTGACCTTGTAACTTGTGGCCTTTGCTCAGGCTAAACATGTCTGTCCCATAGCTCTACTATGGAGCGAACACTCTTGAACATAACTGCCCATAGTTTGGGCCTCTGTGGTTTCCCAGGAAACCTGTTCCTGCTAGTCTCCCAGGTGACCGCCTCAATGGCCCCCTTGACTATCTCTTCCCCCATCCAGGTGCCTCTCAATAGGCCCCAGGTCTGGCCCTTGGTCCCGGAAGGATAACGAGACACTGCATTTCAGTGTGGAAGCCTTCACGCTCAATGATGATGTGGAGGAGGATGAGGTGAGGGCTCTGGGGTGCCCCAGGCCTGGCTGGAGTCTGGGGGCTCTGATCCTGTTAATCTGCTTCCCTTCTAAGGGCTGTTTGGGTCAGAGGAAGGGAGTGCTGGATTCCCTAATAGGGTTACCAGATTTAGCAAATGAAAGTACAGGATGCCCAGTTCAATGTGAACTTCCAATAACCAATGAGTGATTTTTTTTTTTTTTTAGTATAAGTACGTCCTAAATAAGATTATATTTGCCATTTTAGAACCTGTTTTCTGCCCTCCCCTTTTCCCACTTAATATCATTTCTGTGAATAGGAAATTGGATTTCTGTATTTTCCTGCGAAAGTTAACAGCCACACACAACCCTGCTGTCTGGCCCAGTTGTAACTGAATCAGTTCTCTACTGCAGAAACTACCCAAAGGGTCAAGACTGTCCCTGTTCAAAACCAGGGCTACGGTGAGCATCCTTGTTGCTGAGAGTAAGCTCATGGGTCAAGACGATCAGAGACATTCTCTCTACCTCTAAGGGCTTGCTAGGGGGCAGTGGTAGTTCAGCGGTAGAATTCTCACCTTCCACACGGGACACCCCGGTCGGATTGCTGCCAACGCACCTCACGCGCAGCAATGACCTGTTTGTCGATGGATGCTTGCGTGTTGCTCTGATGCTGAACAAGTTTCAGCCAATGAAAACTCTATGAATCACAATGGTCTGATCTGTAACTGATCATGGTGGATGGTGCAGAACCAGACAGCGTTTCGTTCCGTTGTGCCTGGGGTCACCCTGAGTTGAGGGCCGACTCTACGGCAGCTAACAACAACAACAACCTGTACCCATTGCCGTTAAATCGATTCTGACTCATGGTGACCCCATGTGTAAAACTGAGCTCCATAGGATTTTCTTGACTATCATCTTTACAGAAGCAAATCGCCGGGCCTTTCTTCCACAGTGCTGCTGGGTAGTTTCGAACTGCCAACCTTTTGGTTAGTAGTCGAGCACAAACCGTTGCACCACCCAGGGACCTTTGACAACAACAGGGGCCTCTTATGGCCTGGGCTGTGACAGTCACAGGCTGGCCTGGCTTCCTCCCTGGTGGTGCCCAGTTTGGGAAGAAAAGAAGGTGTAATATTGTTCAGCACAGGGTGGCATGTGCTGTGCCAGGAGCTGAGAGGCCCAGGAGGAGCCCTCTCCCCTGGGCTGGGGAGTCCCAAGTTCTCCCTTGGTCCCTCCTTCCAGGTTTATATCATCTGCTGGATGAGCATCTGGAGTTGGACGAGACCCTTTGAGCCTGGCCGGAAATCCTGTCTCTACAACACCTCCTCATACAGGTGAACCCTTCCTATTTCAAGCTTCCCCGGTCTGAGTCTCAGGGCGGCCATTTTTAAAAGAAAAGCATTAGCTTCCATGATATATGGCCAGGGTTCTGGGAGCCAAGCAGTGGGGAAAGGCAGAGGCTCTGTGCTAGGATGCTGCACCTGCATTGTGGGGAATCTTTACCCTGGAAATGGAGGTAGTCTTTCCCTAGTACAGGCCAACCCAGGGAAGGAAAGTCCAGAGAGGCCAAGTGACTGCCTGCTGTCACACACCTCACATGGCCATGGCTGGATTGGGATCTGGGGCAGGCCCTCTCTCCAGGCCGACTGTCCCCTGCCCTCCACTGACTGGGCATGTCTTTCTGCCTTTGCCATTGACAGCTGGCAACTTGCAGATGATAAGGGGAAAAGTTCCATCTGAGATTGCTGTGACGTTGGCTGTTCCTTCCCAGAGGAAGTGTGGTGCAAAGGGACAGGGTGGGAGTATGCCAGGAAGGCCAATGGGAAGCTGCCCTGTTGGGGGAGGGGGCTGCCCTGCTTGGAGAGGGCTGTCCTTCTAGGGGAGGGGCTTTGGCTGTGTGGGCAGATGGATGTCACTGAATCCACCAAGTGGCCTGGGGGGAAAGTGCAGGTCCTGGGTGTGGATCTTGGGCTGGTGGGGCGGGAGGGGATAGGAAGAGAGTGTGGCTTGGGTGGGGTCAGCTGTGGGCTGGCTGGTCACGTTTAGCTGCCTCCTCTGTCCTGCGGGTTCTTTGAGGAGGAAGCTGGCATGATTTGTGCCTGCTCTGTACCAAGTCCAATGATGGATGCTCAAATAACTTGTTCTCCTGCCCCCCTTTGCCCCCTTACTAAACAAATATAATAAAGCAAATACACAATACTCGTAGAAAGTTGAGATGCTTCAAAAAGATACCATTCTATCGCGCAGATAATTAACTAGCGTCTTAGTGTAGACACATTGAAGTGGCTTTGGCTATATACATACATTAGTATAATAGTCTGGCTTTTGTAATATTCTATAAATGCCTCCTCTTCTAGAATTTATGGGCACCTCTGTAGGTCAAATATATTTTATAATTATCCATAGATGGATGTACTAGAATTTAACCAAACTCTCCCCCTACACCTCACAAAAACAAAAGAAAACAAAACTAAATCTGTTGCCGTTGAGTCGATTCTAACTCATAGCAACCCTATAGGACAGAGTAGAACTGCCCCATAGGATTTCCAAGGAGCACTGGTGGATTCAAACTGCCAACCTTTTGGTTAGCCAGGCTCTTAACCACCTCACCACCCGGGCTCCAGAATTTAAACAGTACCTCGTTAATGGATATTCTGTTCTTCAATTATTTTCTCCTGAATCTGCTAGGTAACAACCTTGCTGCTCCTACCCCCAGCCCCCTTCCCCCACTTAGCAGATGAAGACAGACTTGCTTAAAGGAATAACCTGGCTTTGGGCTCCGCTAGGGACTGGGAAGGGATGGTGTCCTTCCTCCACGCAAGGAAGGGAGGAAGATCCCAGTGCTAACAGTTTCCCTTCCACAGAGTTTCCAGGCGAAGGGGAGCCCCACATGGTGGTTATAGGCCACTGAAGGTCAAGAAGCCACCAATATCATGGTTTAAAGGTAGGCACAGGACTAGGGGGCAGCCAAGGCCCTAAAAGGACTTGGGTCACCCCTGCTGTCCATGCTCATGGATAGTTGTCCGTCCTGACCGCTGCCCTCTTGTCATCTCCAGCCACGCCCCTGCCTCCCACGTGCTCCTAGCTTTTCTTGTTATGCCTTGGTGAATGACTGGACTCCCGGTCAGCTCTAGCTGTCCGGCACCACCAGTGCTACTGGCTCCCTTCATTCCCTCCCAGCTCCTGTAGGACACTGAAGGACCGGCTTGTGGCTGTACTAGCCTTCACGTGTGGCGCCGAGCGGCTAACCCTGCTCCTGTTGTCCCTGAGGGTAGTGCTCCAGGGCTGGCTGCCCTGCTCTCTTGGCAGCCTGTGGGGTGGGCTGAGGGAGCACACCAGCAGCATGGAGGACCTGGAGATGGAATCAGTACACAGGGCAGTGGAGGGACCCTTGTCTGAGGAGGGGAGAGAGGGAGCGACTCAGTCTACCTCAGAGGAAGACTTGGAGACAGTGGCTCCGTCGGAAGACTACTAAACCGTCCCTTTTATTCTTATTATAAAGCTTTCTATTTCCCTGGTGGTTGGGCCTGGTCTTACTTTTCTCTGCACTTGTCTTGGTCAGTGCTATGCGTGAGAGGACAAGCTGGCCTCTTAACTGTCTGACTGACTGTGGATTCCCAGAGAAGCCCCACAGCTGTGGGCTTCTGGGAAAGGCAAAATGCAGGTCTGGGGCTTAATTCACCTGTCAGGAGTTGACTCATTCCCATCAGTTGCCCTTCCCTGGTGTCTGCACGGTGGAGGGGAGAGGGAGGCAGCCTTTTGGTAGGTGAGGTGCAGGTAGGGCCTGTGGCTGCCTAGCACCTTAGCTGTTGTATTTGATATCTCGTATGGAAACAATCTGAGGCCACCCACCATCTTTTACCTCCCAAGGGTAGCTGAGGCCCCCCCTCCTCAACACTCTTTGCATTTCTAGGCTGAGTCCTTACTTCCCTTCACAGCCTTTAGGGATCTACAGCCTTGGTCTCCTCACCCCTATACTGCTGCTGACCACTGCTGGAGTGGGGAGCCCATCAGCCAGGGCCACGAAGTGGGTCTCTTCCCTTCCCACATGCCTCCTCCCAGGCATTCAGAATTGGACTTGGAGCCTTGGTGCTGGGGAGGGTCGCTTTCCACCAAATCTGGTTATGGAGTAGGGGCTGGTCCCCCACCCCACCATGGATAGGAGTCAGCAGATGCTGAGGGGCACTTTCTAGTTCTCAGCTCCAGCCCTGGCTTTGGGCTCCCTGCATGGCCTCTGCCTCCTGGTACCAAGTTCTCCCCTGCTCACAGCAGGGTTCTTTTAGCTGCAACAGGAGCATCCTTGGCCCAAAGGACCCTCCACCTCATCCTTCAGCCTGCCGCCACATGGCAGCCTTTTCCTCAGTGGGCCAGGATGAGCCACCCTGTCCCTCCACGCTGCACCACTGACAGCCAGTTGTCTTCTCCCAAGTCTCCCAAAACATGCCTGTCTCAAATTGTGGGTGCTGTCACCATCCTCCAAGAGAGTCCTCCTTGTCCCCTCTCACTCCCTCACCCCCCTCTTATAGGGTTGCCAGAGGAAATACAGGAAGCCCAGTTAAATTTGGATTTCTCATAATAAATAATTTTTTAGTACCAGTTGTCCCAGATATTGCATAAGTGTCCTGATTTTTTCCCCCTAAATCTGACAACCCTCTTCCTCCTCCCTCCTCTTCCCCTTTTCCCTTCACTCCCCCTCCCCCTAGCCTGGGAGGCAGTCATGTTCCTACAGGAATGGAAATTAGTGGTAGAGGTGATGGGGTGGGGGGGTGGCCTTAGCTGCCGTCCTGTTTCTGCTACCCATGGGCTGAAGAAAACAAGGCCAGTGTAGATGGGAAATACTCACAGTACTGCATGTTTAAGTGATTTGCTTAGTGTCAGGCCTCATACTCTGCCCACCGCTCACACCCAGTGGGCCCAGCCTGCTGCTCATCTCACAGAGCCTCCCGTGGCACCAGCTATGGCCTTTGGTTCCCACCCACCCACATTCTCTGATGTAATTTGGCTCTTCTCTGGCAAGAGTTGTGTCAGGACCTGGGACTCAAGCCAGGATTTCTGTGTCCACATCTCAGAGTGGGAAGTTGGGACGGGAGCTCTGGAGTCCTGGCCTCTGTCCCTCGTCTACCCAGGGTTGTGATGGGTATCAGTGGGTTGTGCTTCACAGAGACTATGTAATCTGTGGACAGGGTTCTGGGCTTTTCTAATCCAATTTGATCCCATATGGGGTCCCAGCTGGACTGGGTCGCCTGTCCATCTCTGCTGTCAGCATCCTTCGACAATCTGCTTAAGTATTGTGGGTCTCCATTGCCTCAGCCCACAAACAGGGACTGGAGAGTGATACCCAGAACACTTACCCTGGAAGATCTAGGACAAATAAGTCACTTCTTCTCTCCTCCTTTGTAAAAGTTGGATCTTAGAAGGTGGTATTGTAGGCAATTAAGAGCAGTGTTTTTGGAGTAAACAAACAAAAACAAACCCATTGCTGTTGAGTCGATTCCAACTCATAGCAACCATATAAGAAAAGACAATAAAAACTCAGACCCTAGATAGGCCATCTAAGAGCTGTGTGATGTTGGGTGAGTGATTTCACCTCTCTGAGCCTCAATTTTCTTATAAATGGTCTCAGGGCCAGAAGAACTGGATGGTGCCAGGCTACAATTACTGAGCATTTTGACAGATATTATAGAAGAATCTTGATCAAAAGGGGAAAAAATTCAGAACAGAATTTCAAATTTTCATGGAACCCAGATTGTTTGGAGCCATAGAGGCTGGATTAACCCCCAAAACTATTGTCTTGAAATAATGTTTAAACCTTAAACCAAAAAATATCCCCTGAAATCTTCTTAAAACCAAACAATAGTCTAGCTTAACTAGTAAAGAATGTCTGCCTTGAGCATTGTGCTCTTTTAAAATCTATCTCTATGGGATCAAATTGACAACAGCAACTCGAAAGATTAGATAGGAGACTTAGGGGCCAGTGAGTTTATGCTAATGGTGGAGGAATAACTCAGAAAAGGAGGGTGAGAATGGTTGCATAACTTGAGGAATGTAGTCAATGTCACTTAAATGTACGTGTAGAAACTTCAATTGGTGTATGTTTTTGCTGTGTATATTCTCAACAACAACAATAACAGAAATAACTGAAAAACAAAACAAACAACAACAACCAGAAAAACAAAACAAACAACAACAACCAAAAAACAAAACAAAACAAAAAAAAAAAAAAAACCAAACAAGTGGTCTCAGAGGCTAGGGTGAGAGTGGAATGAGGTAAACTCATCAAGCACTTGGTCAAGTGTCTAGCATACAGACAGCACTCACCAAATGATAGCTGTGATTTTTATTATTATTGCCAAGTGGCCACTAGAGCCAGATGTGACTTCCTTTGCTTCAAGGAGTTTCTTGAATTTGCTTAAAACAAGCTGTGAGCTTCAAAGGAAAGGGGTGAGGTGAGAATGATGGGTGGGGAAAGCTGTGCGTCCTGAGTCAGATCAAGCCTGATGCAGGATCCATCAGAGGGACATGGCTTTTGTGGCTGGGACCCCCCAAGAGGCAGCCACTGCCAGAAATCAAGGTGGGAGTAGGCGAGCTGGGTCACCTGGGGTTGCCTAGTTCCTGCCACGCTGCTCCCCTGTCCAAGGTGCTGAAATCTGACTCACGCCCAACCTCTTCCTTGTCATGCATACCCATGAACCACCTGCTTCCTACCTCTTCTTTCAACTTCACAAGTATGTACTGAGCATGATGGGGCAATGGTTAAGGGCTCAGCTGCTACCTGAGAGGTTAGCGGTTTGAACCCACCCAGCCACTCTACAGGAGAAAGACCTGGAGATCTGCTCATGGTGATCTGCTCCTGTAAAGATTACAGCCTAGAAAACCCTATGGGGCAGTACTACTGTGTCACATGGAGTCCCTGTGAGTTGAAATCCATTCAGTGGCACCCAACAGCAACATACAGGAAGGGGAAATAAAAAAGAATTTAAATAGGTCTCCAACCCAGGGAACTCAGAGCTTATAGGGAAGATTATTCAAGCACACACAAATGACTTAAGAGAGCTGAGGACAAAGGGTAGGGGGTTCGTTTTCCTGTTTCTTGGGGGTTCAGTGACATCCCACTTCCCACCTTCACCCTTGCCTTCTTTCTCTTCTGCAACTTTGGCACCCTCCCAGACTGTGCCTCTTATACCTTTTCTGATCTGACCACAGCATACGGATCTTCCACAAGGCAGCCCCTTCTCTAATGTCACCAGGTCTGGGAAGACTAATAATCAGTTACTGGGGAGGGGGGGATATAGAGACAGAAAGCAGAGGGGTGGAATCTCTGATAATTGAAGGAGCCGTCTAGACGGGGGTGAGCTCCTTGTCGTATTTCTGCATGCTCTCGTCTGGGAGCAGCACTTCCACTGTGAAGCTGACCTTCTTGGTGTGAACAAAGCTATAGGTGTTGTCAAAGCGCAGGACATCTGGGGGAACAGATGGACAGGTGAGTAGTTGAACCTGGCTTCACACTCCCTGCATCTCTGTCCCAGCCACAGGGGAGGGAGGACAGGCTTGTGTTGCCACCGGCTTTGCCAAGTTTTCACCAGTCCTGCTCTCTCCCACGGAAACTGACCACCCCCCCCCCCCCACACACACCCCAAGCAGGGCCTGTAAACAGACACTGACCTCCTCCTGGCACCATGCCCAGGTTGGCTTTAGTTGCACCAACTGGCAATAGGACAATGGCGATTGAATCTCATTGTCTACGTACCTGGAAGCTCACATAATGGGGATGTGGGGGAGGGAGGGAACTGGAACCATCAGAGGCCTCTTGGCCCCCTTGGACAAAGTGGGGTGCTGGGTCAGGCCTACTGCACACCCTCTGCCTCCTCACAACCCACCCTAAGAGGCAGAGGTTATAACCCACATTCACAGGTAAGCAACCCAAGGCTCCAGACTGGTAAGACATTGGTGGTGCAAATCGCTAACAAGTTAGGCTGCTAACGAAAAGGATGGAGGTTTGAGTCAACCCAGAGGTACCTAGGAAGAAAAACCTGGTGCTCTATGTCCAAAAAATCAGATATCAAAAACCCTGTGGGGCACAGCTCTGATACACATGGGATTGTCAAACTAGGGTCAACTTGACAACAGCTGGGTTTTATCGCAGCTACCGGAAGCTGAGGTGGGGCCCTAACACAATACAAAGCTGCTAACTGTGTAGCTCTGGACACGTTGCTTTACTTCTCAGAGCCCCAGTTTCCTCATGGGGGACAATTGTTAGTTGCTCTGACTCATGGTGACCCATGTGTGCAGAGTAGAACTGCTCCATAGGGTTTTCAAGCAGATCACCAGTCCTTTCTTCTGAGGTGCCTCTGGGTGGCTTTGAACTGCCAGCCTTTTGGCTAGTAGTTGAGTGCTTAACTGTCTGTGCCACCCTGGGGTTCTATGGAGAAAATTTCACTTGCCCATTGTCCTTTATCTGTGTCCTGTGACCTGAGTGCTCTCAAACCCTTTGGGGCCTGTGTCTGCGTTGTCTCTGACTCTTGGCATACAGCAGGCACTCACAGGTGTGAACTGAATGAGAGTCCATGTGAATGAATGGCATTAATCTAGGCTGTGTGTCTCTGGGACAGTCACTGTCTGTCTGTTCCTCCTCTAAACTGTGGGACAGTTATCTCCAGCCTTCTGATGCCAGGGCCCAGAAGGACAGACTTACAGACACCAGCTTCCGAGCAGGTAAGGCTCCCACCCTTGGGCACCATGTGGGCATTGTAGCGCTGGCTGGGCAGCACCTCCGTCATCTCGCCTGCTCGCTGCTGCTCCCCCATCTTAGCCTTCAGAAAAATCCCAAAGCCAATGTCCGCACCATGTGATGAGAACTGCCACCTGTGGGGTTTGGTGCAGGGTACAGTTTCTGCTCAGCCTGACAGGTCCTGCAGGGGCTGGGGCCCAGGCAGGGTAGGGATGGTGGCCTGTCCCTACCTGAGGACACATCCTGGGAACAGTATCTCGTATTCCACCTGGTGCGAGAAGCCACGGCTGATCCGCACTGAGTGCTCATACTGAGTCTTCACCCGATCCCTCACGTACATGGACTTGGGGATCTCCCCGCCATAGTTGATCTGCAAATATAAGGAGGGATGGGCTTGCCCCTCCATGGCCGTTGTTCATGCTCTTTCTCCTGTCTGAGACACCTTCATCCTCTCCAAGAAATATCCTGCTCATCTTGTTCCCCTTACCTCTTCTGGGAAGCCAGCCCTACCCTCTAGGCTGGGCCAAGGCCTCCTCTGGGCCCTCACAGGTCCCCAGCGTCCTCTTTCAGTTCATCCCTCTGGGTCAACATTCCATCATTCCTCAGAGAGTCCCAGATGGAGCAGGAGAAAGGTGGGGTGCAGAACTCAAATTCTAGTAAGAAGACCAGACTTAATGGTCTGACTGAGACTGGAGGAAGCCCGGAAATCATGGCCCCTGGGTTCTCTATCAGCCCCGAACTAAAACAATTTCCAAGGCCAACTCTTCAGACAGGGATTGGACTGGACTGTGGGACATAAAGATACTCGTGAGGAGTGTGCCTCTTAGCTCAAGCAGATACAAGAGACTAAACGGGCAGCTTCTGTCCGGAGGTGAGATGGGAAGGCAGAGGGTTAGGAGCTGGCTGAATGGGGAATCGGGTGGAAAGGAGGAGTGTGCTGTCACAGTATGGGGAGAGCAATTAGAGTCATATAACAATGTATGTATAAATTTTTGTATGGGGGGGAAAAAAAAAAAAACCCAAACATTCCCTCATTCCTTGTTTGCCTGCACAGCTGCTGAAAGCTACAGGAGGGCAGAGCCGGGATTGTCTTGCTCAGTATCTGGCTCGCAGGGGTCCCTCCACAGATGTTTGTGGAATGAATGCAATGAATGCATGGGTGGGAAGGAATCCAGCTCCACTCCCCTGTCCTGGGGTTCTTTGTACCTTGGTTAAACATTTGGGGTTTCCATCTGGGTCAGTCAGGGTTCCCCCAAACTGGGCAGGCAGTTCCTTGGGACTGATGAGTTTCAGCAAACCTTCCTTCCAGTTGTCTGCGGGCAAGGAGAATGAACAGAGATCATCAGACATGGAGGGGACCCATCAGTTCCCCACACCCTACCAGGAAAAACCCCCAGAGGCGGGACTACCAGGGCCAATTTATCAGCATCCTCGGCCTCAAGCTACAGGAACTGTCTTTCCCAGACTCACCTTTTTTTTTTTTTTAATTGAACTTGAGATGAAGGTTTACAGAACAAACTAGCTTCTCATTAAACAGTTAGTACATATATTGTTTTATGACGTTGGTTAACAACCCCATGACATGTCCGTACTCTCCCTTCCCAGCCTCTGGTTCCCTATTACTAGGTTTCCTGTCCCATCCTGCCTTCTAGTCCTTGCCCCTGGTCCAGCCTCATCTTGCTATAGAAACGTATTTCTCCCTAACTGAAGGTTTTCACATTCTTTTTTTTTTAAATTGTAGTAAATTATATATATATATATGTAATTATACACATACACATATGTAACAAAACATTTGTCTTTTCAACATTTTTGCATGTTCAATTCAGTGACATTAATTACATTCATCATGCTCTGCAACCATCACCAATATCTTCTTCTAAATTTTTTCATCAGAAACTCAGTGCTCCTTGAGGATTTGCATATTCTTGAGGGTCTCCCAGTCATCAGTTGTAAAGATAAGAGTTTGTCTAATTGTCTCAAGGAGATTGAAGACCCAGTAAGGTCAAGGGTCTTGCTGGTGTCACAGAGTGAGTAAGTGGCATACCCAAGTCAGACCTCTTGGTGGGGGATGGATAACCCTGGGCCTTTGGGTGGACACTCCGCTCATGTAATCACCACGACCATAATGCCCATTACACTACTGTTCTTTATACCCTACCCAAAGCTCTAAGAGTTCTGGATCCTGGAGTGTTTACCATGTCCCCAGGCCCGTGGCCAGTCCAGGCTACCTACCCCACCCCATGGCCACGGGAGATTCCTCGCCTCCAGTGGGATATGGGTGAAGACCACAATGCCTGGCACGCCAGGGCCAAATGTACAGGGCCCCGTGGGACACCATGTGGGTCATAGGCTTTGCACTTGGGTCCTGGAGTGTGGCAGTAACCCACACTGCTCCCAGATTTGGGGAGCTTAGAAGGCAGGGACCTAGGCCTCTCAAACCAGGCTACCTTGTGATCCATCAAGCTCCCCATCCCAGTGGAGCTGGACAGTGGCAGAGGCTCAGGTACCGGTAAAAGAGAGAAATTAGAGATTTTTAAGATTCTCCCCCTCATTCCTCAGATACTCTGATTCTATGGCCTGACCATTCTTTTTGGGAGAATTTACCCTACAAGCATAGGATCATTGGTTTGGGTTTAAGAACTATTTCTCTTCTCTTTCTTTTGTTCTTTCTCCTTCTCTGTCACTTTTAACACAATTTTTCCTACTTGTAAAATTAACACATACTTATTGTACAAAATTTAGAACATACAGAAAAATACTAATAATAAGTATTAAAACCACCTGATTTCTCTTCATTTACAAATCATTTTGTTGTATTTCCTTCTAGAAATATATATTTGTTTTTACAAAAATAAAATTATGCTGTCCACATCACTTTATAATCTATTATTTTTATTTAATGACATTTTTCATCACATTAAATATTCACCCACAACACAATTTTTCATGGCTGTCCCCAGATTCATCAAATGGATACAGTGTGATTTCCTTATCCAGTCCCTTCTTGTTGGGCCTCCCTCCACTTCACAGATCCTCTTTCTACTCTTCTTCCCCATCCTCCTCAGCCCAGGTTTCCATTACTGAGGTAATGAGTATTGAAAGGAAACTGAGGTTCATAGACCAGAGGTTGCCTAGCAACCAAACTGAAACTGATAATGAGGCAAGTGTGGAGACTTTAGTCACCAAAGGGTTATGGCAGGGAATAAAGCATGGGTAGCTGGATAAACTCTATAGTGTAAGACCAACCTCAATTTTGGGTAGGAGGAGGCTCTGACTCTAAGTGATGGGTAGAGTTCTGGATGGGGTGATGGACAAATTCACTCCAAAGCTCATGCATGGAACTCAGAGGATGGTGCTGGAACTACTTACTACCAAGCACTATGATTTTCCTGCGGGTGTCTTCACTCAAGAAGGGCTTCATGAGATTGTAGCCCACAGGGAACAGTTTGGTGGCTGGAGAGACACAAACAAGGATAATGGGGAGAAAATAATTCCATTGGGCCACTCCCATAAGTTGTAACCAGAGATATGGCGTAGTCATGAGCAATCCTGGCCAGTTCCAATGCCCTGCACCTACCCAACCAAACAACTAACCAACCAATTTGCCAAATCAGCCAACAATCAGCCAACCAACCAACCAACCAACCATCCAGCAAATCATCCAACCTATCAACTTACGAACAAATAATCCAATCAATCAAACTGCTGATCAGCCACCTAATCAGCCAGCTAGCAAATCAGCTAATCTACCAGTCAATCAACTAGCTACCCAACATACCAGACAACCAGCCAGCCAATTCACCTTCTAACTAGTCAACCAATCATCTAACCAACCAATCATCTAACCCACTAAATAGCTAAGCAATTACCCAAAAATCAGCCAACCAGAAAACTAGTCAACCAAACAATCAGCTAACCAGCCAATTAACTTCCTTCTCTAGCCAGTCAATTATCCAAACAGCCAGAGAGCCAACCATCCAAGATCCAGCCAAAAAACAAGCCAGCAGTTCAACTAATTTGGCAACCAGTCACCCAATGGACCAACCAACCAGCCAACCAACAAACATCCATCCATCTACCCACCCACCCAAACAACAACCACCCAAATACTTAAATATATATTAAGCATCCACCATGGCCCCAGACCCATGGAGGATACAACAGAAGTGGAGAGTTAGAGCCCTGGTCTTCAAGAAGCAGACAATCCAGCTAGGAAACACTATGAACACTCATAAGACAACTGGAGGTCCCCACAAAGCAGAAAACAGGAAAGGCAACATTGGACTGCATATCTGCCAGTGCTGGAGGAAGTCTGGGGAGGAAGAGATCAGCATAGGCAGCAGAAGTGAGGAGGGATTCCTGGAAGAGCTGGGGTCAGAGTTGGCTCCTCTTGCAGTAAGGTCAACTATAGCAGTTAACACTTATCAAGAGCTCACTCTATGCATGTGCTGTAAGTGATTTGCATGCACCCAAGCACCAACTTGCCTCACAGCAACCTTGGGAAAAAGGCACAATTTTCATTCCCATTGTACAGACGAGGAAACAAGGGCACAGGAGAGCAAAGTCACTTGCCACACACCTTTCACGATGAGCATGAACTTCAGGGTCTCTGGGTTCTCTTCAAGGAGGCCAAAGAACTAGGGAACCAAGAGAGACCCCATCAGAGCCCACACCTCATCTGCTATCCTCCATTTCCTCTGCAACTTCCTCTCTGGAGAGGAGGGCTGTGGAAGGTTTCCCTTCTTGCCATCACCCCTGCTGGCCACAGGAAAGCACCATCTCCCCTCAGACCATTACGATCACAACCTAATAAAAATCACATAATAATCTCCATTGTTAGAGTAAATGTTGTAGTTATGATAGTATAGTAATAGTAATAATAATGACTACTGTTTATTAAATGCTCACTATTTGCCAATCATTGTGTATATACTTCACATATCAACTCACTGAAGTATCCCTATATCCCTCTGAGATGCAGACTAATGTTATCCCCATTTTGTAGATGAGGAAAAGGAAGCACTGAAGGGCGAAGTGACTTGCTTGAGTCACAGAGTTGGGGATGACAGGGCTGGGAAGGGTTTGGCAGAGGCTGGCCAAAGTGGACTCAGTAGTGTTGTTGTGAAGCCTGTTCTGTGGGATCTCAGAGGAAACACTCTAAGGCCCTTTTGGTCCTGAGCAGCCATGATGGGGCTTAGACAGGGCCCACCTTTTACTAAATCCTGGCCCTGAGTAGGCAGTAAAGACACAGAAGACTAAGCTGGTCATCAGAATAAGTGGGAGGACACCCACAGGCCTTTTCCTCACCTCCTGGTACACTTCCACCAGAGGTTTCCAGAAGTGCTTCAAGCCCAGGCCCTCACAGTCAAATATCATTACGATGGTCTCAATCTTCCTCCCGAGCTGTGAGGATGAGAACAAGTCATGGTTCTTGGGTTCAGGATCAGGCTCAGAACTTGACAGATGGTGACCCAAGCACATGACCTCTCAGGGATTCTTCTAGCTCCCCCCGCCCCCAATTCTGTCCTTATAGGAGGGAGTGGACAAAACAGAGAATGCATTTCCTCATCCATCCATCCATCCATCCATCCACTTACGCATTTATCCATCAATTCACCATCAGTCCATTTACCCATCCAACCATTTATATGGCCAACTATCCATTTATCCCCCCAATTTGTCCAACCAGTATTTATTAAGTACTTATTTTGTGCCCAATACAGGGAGTATAATGTGTAATCCTCAAAAATCCACAGTTCTTGTCCTTAAAGAGTTTACAGCCTGGTTGGAGAGATTAGAAAGCAACAGGTCATCACAGTCTGTGATAACTGCTGAGGTAGGACAGCACAAGGGTTGTGGGAACAGAGAGGAGGGGTGCTTAACCCAGACAGGAGAGTTAGAGAAGGTGACATCTAAGCTTGAGACCTAACCGGTAAATAGGAGAGAGCCAAGTGAAGTTATGCGAGGCCAGCGTGGATGGTGGGGGTAGGGTGATCCAGGTAGAAGGAAGAGCAAGTGCAAAAACTCAGAGGAAATAACAAGAAACACACGTTAGGTCTTGTGTGCTAAGCCATTTACTTGCATTAACTTATTTAATCTTCGCAATCATTATTTACTATTATCTCTGATTGTAGGTGAGGAAACTGAGGCTCAGAGAGGTGAAGTGACTTTCCAAGACCACGCATTAATTGGCAGAGCTGGGATTTGACCCAACAAACACACCCCAGGCAGATCCCACCCTCCTCCCACCTTCTGCTTTGCCTGGGCCTTACCCACTCGGTCTGCAAGTCACACTCGTGCAAAATACGCTCACAGTCCCTCATCTTGGTCTTGAGCAGGTCCTGCTTGGTGACAGAGAAGAGCAGCCCCTTGGGGTCAAGCGGCCCGATGATGTCGTACCACACAGGACAACCATCGCGGTCGTAGCTGCATAGGCCCCCAGGCATGTACTTCTGGATCACCTGGGCTTGGAAAGACGCATAGAACTCGGCATGATGCACCCCCCCCCCGGAGACCCTCAAACCAGGCTGTCTTGGGGAGGGTGAGCCTATGCACCATGTACATAGCACTGTCTTCCCCTGGAGGATTGTGCTGTTGTCCCAGATGACACACCCAAGGGTCTCATGGGGGAGAACCTTGCTCACAGTGGGCAAATGCCAAGGCCAAGGCTCAGGTCAGGCCAGGATCTCAGCCTCTGGGCTCCTTAGTTCAGCCTCCAACGTTTCCAATGTCCTTTTCCACTGAGGGGGGTTGGGCTTAATGATGAAGAACTTGATTTCTGAAAGTCAATAGACCTGGTTCAAATAAAGATTCTGCAGCTGTGTGTCCTTGAGCAAGTGATGTCACCTCTCTGAGCCTCATTGCCTCTCCTCTTTTGTAAAATAGTTTGGATAGTCCCGCCTTCATAGGACTATTGGGGAAACTCCCTGAGATAATGTTGGCACAGCATAGCGCCCAGCCCGGAGCACATGCCCCACAGATGAAGCTGTCATCATTACTTTACTAAGATGCCAGTAGTGGGACTGTCATTACCAATGCCCTGGTGAAATGAATTTCTTTCCCAGCCAGACAGGATGTTTCGGGCAAGGTTCTATGGGAGAGAGGTACAGAGGTGCAGCCTAACTGTAGTAGTTAAGAGCCTGAGTATGGGAATCAGACAGGCCTCAGCTGAAATCCCAGCCTCACCTTGGGGTTGTGGGACTTTGGGCCAGCTGCTTAAACTTTGCTGGGCATCAGTTTTCTAATCTGTAAGATGGGGACGATAGTATCCACCTCATAGAGTTGCAATGATTAAATGAGCTCATGCAGGTAGAGACTGAACCCAGACACAGACCTTGTAAGCCCCCAGGGAATTTTCATTATTATTATTATTATAGGAGAGATGCCTGCATCCCAGGGGTTCCATGCCCTTCACTCATCGTCCCCCAGTGACCCAGAGGCTGCTTGGGTGGTATGTCGTGAAAGATTGGGGTGTGTATGGTGTTGGCCTCACCTCTGGAGGCTGCCAATCAAGGATGTGGTCAATGTCCATGGTCTTCCGAAACTCCATGTACTGGAAGGGAAATGTATGGTAAGACCCTTCTGGGCTCCCAGCACCCCTAAGAAGGGGATGGAGGTAGGGACTTGAGGTATGGATTGTCCCCCGTGAAACCTCTCCCCAAATCTCCAGGGTGGGTGAGTCTTACCTTGCGGAGCATGGCCTCTGATTCCTGCAGGTCAAAGTTCCGAGCTGCGGAAAGATGGAAGGAAGCCATGAAGAGGAAAGAGGCTGTGCTGTAGCTAACTTACTTTACTCGTGGGCAGTGGGAGATATGGAGAGCTCTGGGGGACCCTGCGGGAACCTCCCTTTCCTGCCATCTACCTTCTCCTGGACCTGGACATATGAATCAAGGTGATGTGGTCAGATCCAAGGACCATGGGTCATTTGGGAGCAGTTGGGACCAGGCCCCTCTTGCTGCCCTCTCACCTGACTTCCTCCATCTCTGCCCTCACCTCGGAGCCAGCGCAGAAGGAAGTAGTCATCAGCGTTGGGAAGGGCAAGCAGCACGTCCTGGACATTTTCTCGGAACTGGGAAGAGAGAGGCTGAGCCTTGGCTTTCAGTCTCAATGATTGTTTTCATCATCCCTCCTCGCCTCCCACATAGGTCTGGCTTATACTGATGGAAGGGTGAGTGAATGAATGGATAGAAAGAGAGATGGATGATTGGGTGGGTGAGTGGGCAGATGGATGAGTGGATGGATGGATAAGTAGTTGGATGGATGGATTGATGGGTGGTTTTAAGAAAAGAAAGATAGATGAATGGAGGGATGGATGAGTGGGTGGATGGATAGGTGAGTGAATGGAAGAAAGAAGGGATGAACAGGTGAGGGGGTAGAAGAAAAGCTGAATAGATGGATGGGTGGGTGGAAGGATGGATGGGTGGATGGATAGATAGATGGATGGTTGGAAGAAAGGATAAATAGTTGGGGAGGTGGATTGGAGTATGGATGTATTCTTAGTTCTCTCCATGTGTTAGCCCACCAAGGCTTCTGCTTTTTTCATCCCATTTTCTGCAAAAACATGGTTAGTGATTATGTGGCCTTTTTCCCATTAACCATGGGGACGACAAAGCACCCTGCTCTGACTCTCTGGCTCATACAGACAGATCTGTCATCCTTCAAGTCTGTGCCCCAGGGAGGGAGGGAGAACAGAATTACAGGGCAGATTATGAACATCCTTCAGCCATCACCTACAAGGCCTGGGAGGAAGACAGAAGAGGGTCCAACTGCCAGATAAAGCTCTCTGAAGCCCCTGGGTAAGGAGAAGGCAGGCTGAATCCTGAGTGGACATCACCCCCACTATTGCCTGGAAGCTCTCTCAGTTGCTCCCTCAACCTCTGCCCGAGACAGGGCTGATTTTACCAGGCACTGTGGGATCTAACGCTGGAGCAGGTGACAACAAAGATAAACTGTCAAGGGGATGTTGGCACATTAGAGTAGGACCTGCTGAACCAACAGAGTGGGGCAGGGTTTTGGCCACCCACCTGCCCCTCAACGTCTTTCCCCAGAGCTTCCAAAGAAGGGGCTCTCACCTTGGCTAGCGTCTCTGCCTGCTTGGGGCTGAGGTCTCCAACGTGGCCGCTCATGGTGCCAGGTGAGGTTCAAGGAGTGGTGGCTACAAGGGGAGGAGGCCAGGTCTAGTCTCTCAGTGCTGATACAGTTGGGGCCTTTTGCCCCCACTCCTCAGTGTGGCTCCAGGCACCTCCTCCTTGGCATCAACTGTTAGGATTTCACATTACATAATTGGGATTAAGTGAAGTCCCATGTTTGGCTCTGGGACAGGTTGGGTGACACGGGTTGCTGGAGGGAGTGCCAGAGGAGCCCTGCCAGGTGGAGGGAATGAGGCTGGCCTCCTGTGGCCTGAGCACCAAGGATGAGTGCCTGTAGAACCCTCATCAGCACTCCCAGGCCTCTGGAGGCCACCGCCCTGGAGAAGAGGGGGATCTCAAGAAGAAATGCTGGCTCCCTACTGGCACCCTTTCTCTCTGGGCCTCAGTTTCCCCGTCTTACTACTAATGAAGAGACCCCACATCTAGGTTCTCCAAACCACCCACCTGAACCAGCTCTAGCAGTGTACAAACAAGTCTGTGGGCTTGGGTCTACTGGTGAACAGTTAATTTACATTATCAGAAGGTTAGGAGGAACTTATTCTTCTTTAACAAGCAACTACCTTCAAAGAGAGGACAGGGTGGGGGTAGAAAATTTCAGAAAAATGGGCTCAAAAGGTATCCTTGATGAAAGTTTGTTTTCCACGGAGCAGAAACTACTTTTACTGATGTCTTTCAAATCCTATCCTGCAGATCTGGCCCTGAGGAACCCAACATGGGAAAGGCTGAGCACCCTGACCCTACTGTCCTTTCTTGGTCATGAGGTCCTTGCTAAGGTCATGAGGACAGCGAGAGGCTTTATATAGAGCACCTTGTCCTTGACCAGTTAGGGACCATTGAAGTAAGGGAGAGGTGGGGAGTGTTGAGGGCCTTGGGAGGTGAGGATGTTTACTTTTGGTTTCAAATATTTGATCAGGAGTCTCTGACTGGTGCAAACGGTTAAAGACTCAATTGCTAGCTGAAAGGTTGGCAGTTCAAACCAACCCAGCGACACTTCAGAAGACAGGCCTGGTGATCTACTTCTGAAAGGCCATAGCCTTGAAAACCCTATGGAGCAGTTCTACTCTTCACACATGGGTCCCCATGAGTTGGAATCGGCTCAGTGTCAACTAACAATAACAACAACAACAAACAGTTGATCAGGTGAGGGGGATTCACTTGGAAGAAAAGGAGTTAAGGGGTCATCTATGTCAGGTGATGAGGGAAGCCCAAAAGGCTCCCCTGTTGTCTTAGTCATCTAGTGCTGCTATAACAGAAATACCACAAGTGGATGGCCTTAACAAGGAGAAATTTATTCTCTCACAGTCCAGTAGGCTATAAGTCCAAATTCAGGGTGTCAGCTCCAGGTGAAGTCTTTCTCTTCTCCGTCGGCTCTGGAGGAAAGTCCGTGTCATCAGTCTTCCCTTGGTCTGGAAGCATCTCATCTCAGGAACCTCAGGTCCAAAGGACATGCTCTTCTCCTAGCACTGCTTTCTTGGTGGTATGAGGTTCCCATGTCTCTCTGCTTGCTTCTCTCTTTTATATCTCAAAAGAGATTGGTTTAAGAAACTACCTAATCTTGTAGGCTTCATCAGTATAACTGCTGCTAATCCATCTTATTACATCATATTGATAGAGTTCACAACACATGGAGAAATCACATCAGTTGATAAAATGGTAGACAATCATACAATACTGGGAATCATGACCCAGCCAAGTTGACAGATATTTTTGGGGGACACAATTCAATCCATGACACCTGTCCTTTGATTTCTGTCATGCTGCCTGACATCCTACCATTAGAAGTGCCCTGCTCTCCACTCCTCCCTGAAGCCTCCCTTCAAGATGGAGTCTCAGAGCATCATTACCCCATTTACTCAATGCAGCTATCAGCACTTGCCCTGCCCACTTCCTGTGATTGGTGAGAAGAGCTAATGAACACATACAGATGTCAGAAGTTGTGCACATCTAAGGGATTATCCTCTAGTTGTCAGAAGCTCCAGGGGGCATCAATGACCGTCTCTGTGGCCTAGGCCTGGGTGCAGGGCCTGACACATGAACACTGGTGCCAGTAATTGATGGTGAAGTGAACAAGTGAGGAGGAAGCCTCTGAAGGGTGTTGGCAAAATAAAATGAGAGTGCATCAGCTTGGGACCATAGTGACGGCCACATGGCCACATCTTCCTGAACTTGCAGGGGTCTGCATTGACTGAAACCACTCCTGGGCTAGCCTAGGCCCCAACAGCTGAGTTAGCCTAACCCACTCGGGCCAGGGCTCTCCAGGTCCCCTACTCCTAGGCCATCCTGGATCCTCACCTTTAGGCTATCCTGGGCCTCTATTCCAGGCTATCTCAGGGCCTGTTTGGACTAACTATGGGGCAGTACCCAACACTTTCTTTGTGCTGGGATTCTGGATAGAGTTGGGCCAGAAAGAGAGGCAGGGGCTGTCTTCGGCCATTTCCCTCTGTATGGTGTGATTCCTGTGCCCTCAGGAGAGTTAGGTAACTGCCCTCCCAGCGCCGCCCCACTTCACATTCCAGCTCCGTCTCTGCAGACCCTGGCTGCTGTCCACGCACACTTCCTGCCAGGCCTTCTGCGGGCAGGGACTGGGTTCCTCCACTATACTCTCATTAGCCCTAATCCTGCCCATTTCCCACCAGACTCCTTTCTCACCCTAGTCCCTGTAATGGGAGGTACCCTAGTTACTGCTGGAGAAGGCAGAGTTGGTCAGGGAGAACCAGAGCTGTTGGCCTGGCCTTCAGAGATATCCCTCAGCTCTTTCCCTGACCCAGAACATGAAGATGAAAAGAGCATCTGCCTTGTGCATCGTTGTCTACAGCACCATCCAGTAGAACTTTCCATGATGATGGAAATGTTCTTCTGTCTCTGGGCTGTCCAGTATGTGGTAGCCACTAGCCACGTGTGAAGTGTGGTTAGTGTGACTGAGGAACTGAAACATTAATTTAATTTTAATTTAAATAGCTCCATATGACTTGTAAGGAATGCTGGAGGCTCAACAGTTAAATGCTTGGCTGCTAACTGAAATGTAGGCAGTTGAAACCAGCCGGCTGCCACATGGAGAAAGACCTGGTGATCTGCTCCTGTAAAGATTACAGCCAAGAAAATCCTATGGGGCAGCCCTACTCTGTCACTTGGGGTCACTATGAGTTAGAATTAACTCAACAGCACCCAATAAACGTGACTTGTGGCTACTATATAAAATAATGTGTGTCTACTACAATTTACTGAGGGATTTTTATGTGCCAGGCCCTATCCTAAGTGCATTATCTCATCGAAACATCAGAACACCCCTGTGGGGTAGGTACCATGATTAAACCCATTTTACAGATGAGGAGACTGAGGTAGCAAGAAGTTAAGTAATTCACCCAAGGTTAAGCCCATGTGAATAATCACTCTGCTGTTGTACTGTCAGGCTAGCACACAATCTCAGCTCCAGGAGACTCCCAGCTAGTCAGGGAGAGGACCCAGACACAAAAGTCACCCCAGTATGATGCAGGTGGCATTTGAGCCAGACATTGAAGGGGAGGATGTTGCTTAGTGGAAATGGAAGTAGAGAGGAGGACATCCCAAGTGTTGGGGATAGCATGGGCAAAGGTGTGGAGGGGAGAATGTAGGGATGAGTGTGGCTGGGCAGGGCTGAGGAATGGAACAATGAAGGATTTGTGACAGTGGAGCCACACAGATCTGAGAGCAAGTCTCAGGTCCCATTCTGTCTTAGTTGTCTAGTGCTGCTGTAACAGAAATACCACAAATGGATGGCTTTAACAAACAGAAATTTATTCTCTAACAGTTTAGGAGGCTAGAAGTCCAAATTCAGGGTACCAGCCGTAGGGGAAGATTTTCTCTCTCTGTTGGGTCTGGGTGAAGGTCCTTGTCATCAATCTTCCTCTGATCTAGGAGCTTCTTAGCATAGGAACCCCAGGTCCAAAGGATGCACTCTGCTCCTGGTGCTGCTTTCTTGGTGGTATGATGTCCCCGTCTCTCTGCTCGCTTCTCTTTTATATCTCAAAAGACGTTGATTTAAGACACGACCTAACCTTGTAGATTGAGTTCTGTCCTCATTAACATAACTGCCTCTAATCCTGCCTCGTTAACACCTTAGAGGTAGGATTTACAACACAAAGGAAAATCATGTCAGATGACAAAATGGTGGACAATCACACAATACTGGGAATCATGGCCTAGTCAAGTTGACATACATTTTTGGGGGACACAATTCAATCCATAACACCTACTCATTCTGTAACCTTGTGCAAGGTAACAGCTTAGCTCCTCTGTGCCTCAGTCTCCCCCAGCTGTAAAATGGGGCTAATTAAATTCACCACCGTTCAAGATGCTGTAAGAATAATTCATACATTACTTTTCCCCACAGATATGGCTTGAACCTGTGTTACGTGCCAGGCCCTATGCTGAGTGCAAGGGATATTACAGTAAACAAGATGGATTTTGTTCCTGCCTGCACTAGAGCTCAGTCTCCCATTTCTTGAGCCTTTCCTCTGTGCTGAGAGCTTTACATACATTATCAAGCCATTTTGAAGCAGATATGGATATCATCACTTTGCAGATAAAGAAATGGAAGATCAGAGAAGTTAAGAAGATTTTCTAAGGTCACACAGCCAGTAAATGTGGAGACAGGATTTGAACTCAAGCTGTCTGAGTCTGGAACCTGCACCAAAACCACAGCCCAGCCCCGCCTCGCCTCGCAGGGTTTAACACTGTGCCTGGCACATGTCAGTGCTCAAGAGCTGGTCTAAACACCATGATTCCTGTGTTAGAAAACCTGCACCTTGGGGTCAGAAGGGTTCATTTTCCCTCCCTCCCAACAAAGGCCCTGGTGAAGGAGAGCCCCCACCCCACCCCTAGCACACACCTTCTCCAAGTCAGGCCCGAGGGTCTGTTCAGCTCAACAGTTTGCCCAGCTCTCATGGGACCATGGTGACATAAGCAAACAATGACCCACCCCACTCCTGGAACCCTTCCTTCCAAGCAATTACTAGGGAATGTGAAAGGGCGCCCCTCTGGCTGGCTCCAACGCCCTGGGTACATTCCTGCCTGCCTTCCTCTAGATCCATTGTGCCAGAACCAGTTATACAAGTACAGAGAGGAGACAGGGGGTGAGGGCACCTCACCATGGCCTAGTGTCTGCTGGGAAGAGGCAAGTGGGGAGGGGAATGACTCAGACCCCAGAATTGGGGTGTCTCACCAGAGTCCCACAGGTACCCTGGGTGTCACCCTGGGACAACCCCTTTTGCATCTTTTACCCTTTGGAAGTTTCATCTCCTGTTTGAAATGAAAAACAAATGAAAAATTTTTTTTAAGTGAGCTATAATTCACATACTATAAAATTCACCACTTTAAAGTGTACAGTTCAGTTGTGCAACCATCACCACTATCTAATTCCAGAACATTTTCATCACCCCTAAAAGAACCTCTATACTCATTAGCAATCACTCTGCATTCCTCGCCCCACCCCCAGCCCCTGACAACCACTAATGTACTTTCTGTCTCTATAGATTTACCTATACTGGACGTTCCACACGAATGGAATCCTATAACTGTTGTCTTTTGTGACGGGCTTCTTTCACTCAGCATAATGTTTTCAAGGTACTTCATTTCTTTTTATGGTTGAATAATACTCTTGTAAACATACACCACAATTTGTTTATTCATTTATCCGTTGGTGAACATTTGGGTTGTTTCCACGTTTTGGCTATTGTGAATAATGCTACAAAGAACATTCCTGTACAAGTTTTTGTGTGGACATATGTTTTCATTTATCTTGGGGTATAGCCCTAGGAGTGGAAGAGTGGAATTGCTGGGTCATATGTTAACTCTGTGTTTAACTTTTTAAATTTTTTACTCAGCCAGGAAGTTGAATTTATTGGTAGGCACAAGTAAAGTGAGACCATTTCTGCCAAAGCCCTCTTTAGTGCAGCGCCCGCCACTTGTCCAAGGGGCCCCACCTGGAGATATATTTGACCCAGCGACCGTACAGGAAGAGGTGCTTCTCAGCCACCATGTCTTAAATTCATGAGCATTAGACTTGGTTAAAGCCACACTTCTAAGAGATACGAATTTTCTGGCAGCCAGTAAACTTGAACTTGGCCCTGCATAGGGCCTCAATCTCATGCTTCTTGTTCTGAAAGCTGGTGCAAATGGACATGATGACTTGGCTGAGGTGGATCCTGGCCCCTGTACCCTAGGACTTTTCAAAGGCACCTTTCTAGGCAATCTAGAACCTAGACTGAGGACAGAAAGAGATCAGAGACAAGACCATCAACAGGGAAGGGCTATCTCCAAGGTCCTTTGGGGTGACCCATATGAGCCATAGGCTGCCCATACTACTGAGGAGGCTGCTGTTTGCAGTCATGGCACACTGGGTGCCCATGGGGAGAAGAGGGCTGTCGGCTTAATCGGTTGCAATCCATGTTTAACTTTATGGTTTTAGCTTTAATATTCAGATCTTTGCTCAATTTTGAGTTAATTTTTGTATATGGTGTGAGGTAGGGATCCAATTTCATTCTTTTGCATGTGGAAATCCAATTGTCTCAGCACCATTTATTGAAGACTATTCTTTCCCCATTGAAAGGTCTTGACATTCTTGTTGAAATTCAATTGATTATAGATGTATGGATTTATTTATGGACTGTCAGTTCAATCCCCTTGATCTATATATGTCTATCCTTATGCCAGAATACCACACTGTTTTGATTACTGTTGCTTTGAAGTAATTGTTGAAATTGAGAAGTGTGAGTCCTTCAAACTTTGTTCTACTTTTTTGAGATTGTTTTGGCTATTCTGAGTACACACAGATTTTGGGATCAGCTTGTTCATTTCTCAAAAAAAAAAAAATGCAGTTGGGATTTTGACAGGGGATTACATTGAGTCTGTAGATTGCTTTGGGTAGTATTACCATCTCAACAATATGGTCTTCCAGTCTACGAACATTAGATGTATTTCCATTTATTTAACCCATTGCTGTTGAGTCGATTCCAACTCATAGTGACCCTACAGGACAGAGTAGAACTGCCGTAGAGTTTCCAAGGTGGTAATCTTCCTTTCGTGCATGTGTTTTAGGTGAAAACTTATAGCACAAATTAGTTTTTTGTTCAAAAATTTCTACACAAATTGTTTTGTGACATTTATTGTAATCCATGCAGCACTCTCCCCCTTTCCCTTTCACCCTGGGTTCTCTGTGTCCATTCATCCAGTTTTTCTGTACCTTTCTGCTTTCTCATCTTTGCTTTTGGGCAGGTGTTGCCCATTTGGTTTCATATGCTTGATTGAACAAAGAAGCACGTTCCTCACATGTGTTATTGTTTTCCCCCATGATTTTTAGTGGCAAGCCACTTTCCATTTGTCCTTTGATTTTGATTCAGTTTATTACAACTGCTTCTTTTTTTTATAGCTACACTGTACCCCACATGCCCACACTCCTGAGTTTCTGGGGTAACATAGAGAAAAAGAAATCACATCTGATTCATAAATATTAAGAAACATTTATTGACCTTGCCCACAGGGTCACCATGAGTCATTGATTTGAGGGCAACTAACAACAACATGATGCCCATTAGCGATATGGGGCAGCTTCTGTGAAATCTGAAGTCTACTTCAATGCAGTAAATGTTCCCAAAATTACATGTCATAGATTGAATTATGTCCTCCAAAAAATGTGTATATCAATTTGGCTGGCCCATAATTCCCAGTATTGTGTGTTTGTTCTCCATTTTGTGATCATAATTTTATGTTAAAGAAGATTCGGGTGGAATTGTAACATCCTTGCTAAAGTCACATACCTGTTGGGTGGAGTGTTTGGTACATATCTATAAGATCAAGTTAGTTGATTGTGACATTTAGATCTTCCGTGTCTTTACTGAACTTCTTTCTGGATGTTCTGT
Source organism: Dugong dugon (assembly GCA_030035585.1). Taxonomy (NCBI): domain Eukaryota; kingdom Metazoa; phylum Chordata; class Mammalia; order Sirenia; family Dugongidae; genus Dugong; species Dugong dugon. The sequence continues at coordinate 22,221,511 of CM057476.1, read as the reverse complement.
CCTTCACTGAAAGGGGTGTGTTGAAGTCTCCTACTATTATTGTGGAGCTGTCTATCTCTCTTTTCAGTGCTGTTAGAGTTTGTTTTATGTATTTTGGAGCCCTGTCATTGGGTGTATAAATATTTATTACAGTTATATCCTCCTGGTGTATTAATCCTTTAATCATTATATAGTGTCCTTCCTTATCCTTTGTGGTGGATTTTACTTTGAAGTCTATTTTGTTAGAGATTATATTGCCACTCCTGCTCTTTTTTGAGTGTTGTTTGCTTGATATATTTTTTCCATCCTTTGAGTTTTAGTTTGTGTCTTTAAGGTGTGTCTCTTGTAGGCAGCATACAGTTGGATAGTGTTTTTTAATCCTTTTTGCCACTCTCTGTCTCTTTATTGGTGCATTTAATCTATTTACATTCAGCATAATTATTGATAGGTATGAGTTTAGTGCTGTCATTTTGATGTCTTTTTCTTTTTGTGTGTGTTGTTGACAGTTTCTTTATCCCTCTTAATTTTCTGTGCTGAGTCTTTTTTTTTTTTTTTGTTAATTTATTTATTTATATTGTACTTCAGGTGAAGGTTTACAGAACAAATACTTTCTCATGAAACAGTAGTACACATATTGGTTTATGACATTGGTTAACAACCCCATGACATGTCAACCCTTTCCCTTCTCGACTTTTTTTTTTGTGAAAATATACATAGCCAAAGATACACCATTTCAAAAATTTCTACATGCACATTTCAGTGACATCGACTACGCTCTTCCAATTGTGCTGCTATTCTCACTTTAGATGGTTTACAAAATAGTTTCTCATTAAACGGTTAGTACACATGTTGCCCTATGACAATGATTAACAACCTCACAACACATCAAAACTATCCTTACTCAACCTTGGGTTCCCTATCACCAGCTTTCCTGTCCCCTTCTGCCTTCTAGTCCTTGTCCCTGGACTGCTGTGCCTCATTAGTCCCATTTGGTTTTGCAGGGCTGTCCACTCCCTGGCTGAACGGCGAACCTCGGAAGTGACTTCACCACTGAGCTAAAAGGGTGTCTGGGGGCCATACTCTCGGGGTTTCTCCAGTCTCCTTTAGGCCAGTAAATCTGGTCTTTTTTTTTTTTTGAGTTAGAATTTTGTTCTACATCCTTCTCCAGCTCTGTCCAGAATGTGCTGAGTCGTTTTTGTTTATGTATTTTCTTTTCATCTTTTTCGTTGTTGTTGATTTTGTATTCACTGAGTCTTTATGTTTTTCTTGTTTTTTATTTGGATGTGTAGGATTGTTAGTTTCCTTTGTAGTTACTTTAATATTTACCCCTATTTTTCTAAGTTTAAACCAGTCTCTTATTTCTTTATATTGCCTTGACTTCCTCTCCGTATAAAAAATCTATGACTACGTTTTTTAGTCCCTCTATTTTGTTTTAATGTTGTCATCTTTTACATACTGATATCTCTGTTTCCCTATTTTCAGCATTTTAGGTTTGATTTATTTTTGTGACTTCTCTATCTGGGTTTATATCTGGTTGCTCTGTCCTGTGTTCTAGTCTTGGGTTGTTATCTGATGTTATTGATTTTCTAACCAGAGGACTCTTTTTAGTATTTTTTGTAATTTTGGTTTGGTTTTTGCAAATTCCCTAAACTTCTGTTATCTGGAAATGCCCTAATTTCGCCATCATATTTGAGAAACAGTTTTACTGGATATATAATTCTTGGCTGACAATTTTTTCCTTCAAGCCTTTATATATGTCATCCCATTATGGCCTTCTTGCCTGCATGGTTTCTGCTGAGCAGTCAGAACTTAGTCTTATTGACTCTCCTTTGTAGATGACTTTTCATTTACCCCTAGCCGCTCTTAAAATTCTCTCTTTATCTTTGGTTTTGGCAAGTTTGATTATAATATGTCTTGGTGACTTTCTTTTGGGACCTACCTTATGTGGGGTTCGATGAGCATCTTGGATAGATATCTTCTCATATTTCATGATGTCAGGGAAGTTTTTGCCAACAAATCTTCAACAATTCTCTCTATATTTTCTGTTATCCCCTCCTGTTCTGGTACTACACTCGCTCATAGGTTATTCCTCTTGATAGAGTCCCACATAATTCTTAGTGTTTCTTCATTTTTTAAGATTCTTTTATCTGATTTTTCCTCAAATAAGTTGGTATCAAGTGCGTTATCTTCAGTCTCACTCATTCTGACTTCTATTGCCTCAATTCTGCTCCTATGACTTTCTATGGAGTTGTCTAATTCTGAAATTTTATTGTTCATCTTCTGGATTTCTGATTGCTGTCTCTCTATGGATTCTTGCAGCCTATTAAATTTGTCATTATGCTCTTGAATAACCTTCTTAAGATCCTCAACTGCTTTGTCTGTGTCTTCCTTGGATTGTTCTGAGTTTTGACTGATTTCATTCCTGATCTCTTGAAGAGTGCTGTATATTAATCTTTTGTATTCTACCTCTGGTAATTCCAAGAAATTCTCTTCCTCCAGAAAATTTCTTGCTTCTTTATTTTGGGAACTTGCTGAAGCCATCATGGTCTGCCTCTTTATGTGATTCAATATTGACTGTTGTTTCTGAGCTATCAACAATTTATTATATTTATTTATTTTGTGTTTGCTTACTGTGTCCTAGCTTCTTGTTTTGTTGTATTTTGATATGCCCAAATAAGCTGCTTGTGTGAGCTAGTTTGATTATTGACGCCTTTGAAGCTCTAATGTCCTGTCACCAGGTGGTTAGGTCTATTACTAGATATATGAGCGCAGGGATCCGTTTACTTTTTTTGTATGGATTCAGCTGAGGTGTCCAGGTAGTTGGTCACCAAGTGTCTGGTGCAGGCTCTCACCTACCGTCCTAGACAGGCATGGGTGATTGGAGTAGGCACAGGTATCTGTCTGCAGTAGGGGATCATGCTCTGAGCAAGGCAGGGGGCTGACAGCTGCCCCTGAGTGTCTGGGAGGAAATCATGTCCCTGTTCCCTACAGCATGTAGGTGGGTGAGTTTTGCAGCTGGACTATGGGCACCCAGTGCTGTTTGCTGTAAGGACTGGGAGGCACCACTTATTTTTGGACCCCTGTCGTGGGTGGCTAGGTATTGTGGGTGGAGCCACAAGTCCTCAGACCTCTGGGGTAGGTGAGGACCCTGCTTAATTGGCAGAGCAGTGTCAAATGTCACAAACCTGCCACTTCACCATATAGCTGAAACAGCTGAAGTTAGACTTCAGGTATATACCCTGTTGTACTGTGATAATGAGGGCCTACCGTGTTGAAATGGGCCCACATAGGTCTATATAGGGGTGAAAGGCATTCAAAGTCCATGGACCACTTATGCTTGTGCCTAGGCAAAGGGGCTGTGTGTACCCTGAGTTCCTGGCTTAGGGGAGCCAGCAGACTATTTTTTCCCGTTTGTTAATTTGTTCCCCTTCCAGGGCCAGGAGAATGGCTCAGGGTTCATGACCTTCCTACTTCCAGCCCAGGGGACTTGGAAATTGCTGAAGCCAGCCTGGGACCTGGTGCAGAGTGAGGAGGGGGGAAGTAAATGGGAGAGAAGTTTTCCCAAAGAGGGTGTATTTTGATCCACGCGGTAAGCCAGATGCAAGGACTTATCTTTTGCCAATTGAGTGCTGCTTTTCACTAGTTCTGGATGCTGAAGTAGACTCTCTGCCACTGGGTCTCTCTTGATGTGGAAAATGCCTCCCGAGTGCCGCTGCTTGCCTCACCGTGCACACGAACTGATCTGGTCTGAAGGGTGCTGGCTCCCTCCATGTCAGGTCTGGCAATTCCTCACTGCTTCTGAACTCCTCTCTCCCCCCACCCCACCCCCCGCCACTCAGTCTGATTCCTCAACTTTGCCTTTGATGTTCAGGGCTCCTAGACTGTCATATATAATTGATTCACTTGTTTTTTCAGGTCTTTGTTGTAAAAGGGACCATGGGAAGCCTCTGACTACTCCGCCATTTTGGCCCCACCTTCGTGTTGTGTGATCTTAAGCCTCATTTCTCACCTGTAAATTGGGGCTAATAAAAGACCCTCTTTACAGGATTACAGAGATGGTTATAAGAGGCCAGTAAGGTGCCTTACTCACTACCTGGCATATGGTAAGTGATTGTTTGTGGTTGTGTGTCGAGTTGATTCTGATTCATACTGACCTTGTATGACAGAGTAGAACTGCCCCATAGGGTTTCCTAGGCTGTAATGTTTATAGGAACAGATCGCCAGATCTTTCCTCCAGTGGAGCTGCTGTGGATTTGAATGACCAACTTTTGGTTAGTAGTCAAGTGCTTATCCATTGTGCCACCAGGGCTTCTGAGTGATCAATAGTGTTGGCTATTATTGTTATTATTGCTATGACCATCACCAGGTCACCCAATCCACCTTCCACCCCAGGACAAGGCCACTGCTAGACAAACCCTCTCCACTTTCTGGTTCGTTCTCTCCTGCTCTATGACTGCCCTGCCCAAATCTCTCCTTAGGTCTCCCCAAGGTGCTGCGTTGTGCCACCAAGTGAGCTCCTGATATGACTTAACCAGGGGAGAGGGGCCAAGGAGGCACGTGGCTCTGGAGTTAGACACCATCCTGGATTCCAGTCCTGATGCCTCCTCTGTGCAGCTGACTCTGGGTCTCTGAGCCTTATCTTCCCCCTGTAAAAGGGGGATGACTAGGTTTGCTTTGTAAGGCTGCCATAACAATTAAACCAGGTAGCTTAGGTAGAGCAGCCAGCCTAGTCTGGTGCTTAGTAAATGGTTCTATCCTCATTTGCAAGGCTTCTCTAAGGGTCTGGGGTGTGCTGTCCTGGGCTAGCTGCCAGGGGTGGACAGAAGACACAAGAGCCAGATGATGACCCTATCACGTGGTGACCACTGGTCCAGTTGCTCCTCCAGCTTGGAGAAGGGGCCCTAATTCTTTGAGGGGCTGGGTGGGGGAGGCCTGGGGCAGGCCTCCCAGAGGAGGGTTGAGTGACCTTGAGGTTGTGGAGAAGAAGGTTGGGATAGAGGTCTAGGCTGAGGGTCCAGCATGAGCAAAGGCAGGGAGGCAGGAAGAATCTTACTGAACGGGTGGAACTTTGGACAGTAGGCTGAAGCTGGAATAGGGGTGTAGCGGCGAAGTTACACAGGGCCTTGAAAGCCACCAATGAGACTAACTTTACTCAGTGGGGTAGAAGTGGAATGGGGAGCCAGTAAAGGGCTTACATAGGGAGTGGCAAGATCAGATTTTCATTTCAGAAAGATTTTTTCTGGCTGCCCTATGGAGTCTGGGCAGGGGAAGGAAGAAATGGACACAGGGTGACTTGTGGACTCCCTTCCTTCAAATCATCCAAGCAAGAGAGGATGGAGGGCCCAACTAGGTCGGTGGCAGTGGGGAGGAAGATGGATGCCAGAGATATTTAGAAACAGGAATTACAGATGCAGCAATCAAGCCAACAAGCAGTACAGCCAGGATTTGAACAGAAGTCAGGCCACACTCTTTCTGCTGCTCCACACTGCTCCACAAACAGCCTGGGTCTGGGTGAGCTTGATGTTTCAGGCCCCAAGACCCGCCTGTAAAGTGGGTCTTCAATGAGCAGGAGGTTAAAAACTAGTTGTTGTCAAGTTGATCCAATTAGATTCTGACTCATAGAGACCCCCATGTGTATCAGAGCAGAACTGTGCTCCAGCGGGCTTTCAATGGCTGATTTTTCAGAAGTAGATCACCAGGCTTTTCTTCCAAGGCATAGCTAGGTAGACTTGAATCTCCAACCTTTTGGTTAGCTGCTGAGCATGTTAACTGTTTGCACTACCCAGGGACTCAGAGCAGGAGGCTGGCTAAGGGTCTCTCTATTAAGTATCCACCAGATGGAAGAGGCACGGCTGGCCCAACAGTGCCCTCTGGTGGCTGAGGGTGGAGCTACCATGCCCCCCCCAATCTCCTCTCAGCTCAGATCTGGCCAGGCCCCCTACATTCTGAAGCCACCGAGCCTGTGCCCACATTGAGGACTGCCCCCTCTTGCCTGCCCAGCCAGTGTGGTCATTAAGCTCTTATGCTATCTGGATAGATGGACCCAGGCTCACGTCTGTCATGGATTGAATTGTGTACCCCCAAAATATGTGTCAACTTGGCTAGGCCATGATTCCCAGTATTGTGTGGTTGTCCACCATTTTGTCATCTGATGTGATTTTCCTGTGTGTTGTAAATCCTACGTCTATGATGTTAATGAGGTGGCATTAGTGGCAGTTATGTTAATGAAGCAGGACTTGATCTACAAGATTAGGCTGTGTCTTAAGTCAATCTCTTTTGAGATATAAAAGAGAGAAGTGAGCAGAGGGACATGAAGACCCCATAACACCAAGAAGGTAGTGCCAGGAGCAGAGTGTGTCCTTTGGACCTGGTGTCCCTGTGTCTAGAGCAGGGGAATATTGATGACAAAGACCTTCCTGCAGAGCCAACAGACAGAAAAACCTTCCTCTGGAGCTGGCACCCTGAATTCAGACTTCTAGCCTCCTAGACTGTGAGAGACTAAATTGCTCTTTTTTAAAGCCGTCCACTTGTGGTATTTCTGTTATAGCAGCACTAGATGACTAAGACAACGTCTTACCTCCTCTACTCCCTGTTGTGTGATACGAGCAAGTCAGTTCCTGCCCGGGGCCTTGCTTTGCTCATCTGTAAACTGGGGATGATGCCTTCTGCCTCAGTGGGGGTGTTTGTCAACACTCAGCTTGCTGTTCAGGCACCATCACATCCTACTGAGAGGCACAGTGTCTGAGCAGCTTTCTCCAGCCTCTGGGCCTCCTCCTCATCCCAAGAACCCAGTGCCTCACTGTCCCACTGTGTGCTCCTGCCCCCTGACAGGGGTCTACCTGCCCACATCGACCCTCTCCTGCCCTGAGAGGCAAGGCAGGGGACACTGCCAGCAGCTGACCTGGGCACTGGGTCCAGCTCAGCCACTGGATACTGAGTCTGGAGACTGTTTCTATTCTGTAAAATGGGGCTATAGACCTTGTCTGCTTTAGGTTTGCATGTAAAGGGGCTCTGCAAACTATGGAGTGCTTTGCTGTGGAGCTCTGAGAAGACTCTCCAAGTAGCTATGGTGTCCCCTCTGGCCTGGGTTCCTTGGAAGGTGAGCTGGGTGGAGGGGAGCCTTTCTGACTGCCCTCAATACACCCCTACCTGCTCCCCTCACAGATTCTGGGCCTTTCCATCAAAGAGATGGGTTGGGAAAGGCAGGCCCCACTTCCATCCCTCTGGACAGGCAAGGCCTGGCTACGTCCAGACTCATTTGAGCACAAATTTGATCTGCGACCTCTAGCCAAGAAGGTGCCAACCTATTCTGACAGATGACAAGGCTGTGCTTACGTAATTGAAGTTATAAAATGGTTTTATTAACAACTCTTCAATATGCACTGGTGTGCATGTGGAAATAACTAACATCAGTTGGTTGTCAGCGGTGTCACTCAGAGCCAGATGAGCCTGGCCAGCTTTCCTCTGGCCTCACATCCCATCCCTCCCTCCATCTGGAAGCTCACCTGCCCTGGTAGCCCCACTCTTTCTTTAGCTCTGCCTTCAGGGGCCACTTCCTCGGCCAGTGCTTCTGATGCCCTATCAGCTTCTTTTGCTGAGTGCTCCCCGGGAAATGGGCTCCTGACCTACGGGTACACATGGAGATGACACACCCACTTGATACTGTGACCTGAGTCACTTCTGCATCCCCTACTAGAAGCAAGGTTTCTGCTAGCACCATCAGGTCAGCCCAGTGTCCCCCTGTGTTCCCAGGGCCTTCAGGGTGTGGCGGGGGAGAAGACATCTAATAAACTTGATGAATGAATGAATGAACAAACAAAATTTGGATAAGCTAGTGCCCCTTTCTCATACTTCCTTTTTGTAGTAAGAGTGAGGATGTTAGGCGCCAGGATGGGGTCACTGAGGTCATGTCGCCTGCTGAACTCCAAAGTGCCTTGCCACCTTGCCAAGTAGGAAGTTCTGTTTTCACTTTTGGGGGTGACCATTGCACTCACTGCTCACCCACGAGACGTGCTCTGCCAGCTCCAGGATTCCAAGTCGCTGGTGACTCCCTTATTACTTGCCACCCCCGCGTGGCCTGTACTTGTGTAAATTCTCTGTGTTCAGAGCCTTGGGAAAGCCTTGCGCATGGGACACAGCAATCTTTGCTACCAGCAAGGATACCAGGTGAGGCTGTACTGAAGGTGGTAAATTGGCTGTGGGCAGGTCGAAGGGTGAGGGTCGGGGTTCAAGTTCATGAGCCCCTAACAGGTGTGCCTAGCAACACCTAGCATAGGGTCCTCCGAACCTGTGGGCCACGCCCCCCACAGCATGCCCAGCACTGTGGGAACAGGGTCCTGGGGAGCCCAGGGACCTCAGGGGCTCTGGATATCGCTGCATGGAGGGTGAGGAGCTGCACGGAGGGTGGCCAGCAGGGGACCTGCGGGGAAGACATGGATGGCAGGGGAGCCTTTCCAACTGTCCTTAAAACACCTTGTACAGGTCCCCCACTGGCCGCCTCCCAAGGATTCTGGGGTTTTCTATCGAGGAGATGGGTTGGAGATGGGTTTCTCGTGTAGCCGGGAAAGCCAGTCACATCTGAGGTGTCAGGGCAGCCTTGGGAAGGGGTGATGTCGTGTGACACTTGCCCAGTTGCCCCAGGCCACCTCCTTGGAGCTAGACAAGCAATGATTTTTTTCTTATCAAACTCCCTGTTGGACCAGAAGGGCCTCATGACGCTGTTTTTTTTCCCTAAGTTTTATTTATTTTATTGTTGTTGCTGAGAGTATACACAGCAAAACATACACCAATTCAACAGTTTCTACATGTACAACTTAGTGACACTGATCATATTCTTCGAGTTGTGTGCCCGTTCTCACCCTCCTTTTCTGAGTTGTTCTTCCCACTTTAACATAAACTCACTGCCCCCTAAGGTTCCTGTCTAATCTTTCACATTGCTGTTGTCAGTTTGCTCCCATATAGATCTCAAAAGAGCATAATGCTCAAGGCAGGCCATTTTTTACTAGATAAGTTAAACTATTGTTTGGTTTTAAGATGGCTTCAGGGAATATTTTTGGTTTAAGTTTTAAAGATTACCTCAGGGCAACAGTTTCAGGGGTTCGTCCAGCTCCTATGGCTCCAGAAAGCCTAGAGTCCATGAGAATTTGAAATTCTGTTCTGCATTTTTCCTCTTTGATCAGGATTCTTCTATGGAATCTTTGATCAAAATGTCCAGTAATGGTAGCAGGGGACCATCCCGCTCTTCTGGTCTGATGACAAAGGAGGCAATTAGCCACACATTCTTCCTCTTACTCTTGACTCTCTTCCTCTGTTGCCCCAGGTGAATAGAGACCGACTGTTATGTCTTGGATGGCTGGTTGTAAGCTTTTCAGACCCCTGGCACTACACAGTGAACTAGGAGGTAAAACAGAAGCACTAAACACATTATTAGGCCATTTAACAGAGATGCCCCGTGCAACCATGACCCTAAACCTCCAAATCAAGAAACAAAATCCCATGAGATGTTTGGTTGTACATACACAGCCTCAGTAGCTACTTTCGGTTTTTTTTTTTGTCTTTGTAAATATATCTATCACACAACGTTTGCCAGTTGAACTTTTTACAGGTGTACAACTTATTGACAGCAATTACAATAATCGTCTGTGCAACCCTACCCTTAATCAATGCCATTTTTCCATCACCGTTAATCCCCCTTCCCTCCTTCCTGTCCCTGGTCACCACTAATGAATGGTCTTTATACATTTGCCTTTTCTTATCTTTTTATATAAGTGAGGTCATAGGATGTTTATCCTTTGTGATTAGCTTATTTCACTCAGCATAATATCTTCAAGTTCTATCCATACTGTAGCATGCATCAAGACTTCATTTCTCCTACTGGCTGAGTAGTATTCCGTTGTATGTACGTACCACATTTCATTTATCCACTCATTTGTAGATGGGCATTTAGGTTGTTTCCACATTTTGGCTATTGTGAATAGTGCTGCAATGAACATTGGTATACAAGTCTCTGTTTGAGTCTCTGCTTTCAAGTCTTTTGGGTATATACCTAGGAGTAGAATTGCTGGGTCATATGGTAGTTCTATTTTTTGTTTTTTGAGGAACCACCACACTGTTTTCCACAATAGCTGCACCATTTTGCATTCCCACCAGCAATTAATAAGTGTTCCAATTTTCCCACATCCTCATCAATGTTTATTATTATTTTCTGTTCTTTTTTTTTATATCTTAGCTATCGTAGTGGGAGTGAAATGGTATCTCATTGTGGTTTTAATTTGCATCTCTCTGATGGCTAAGGATGCAGGGCGTCTTTTCATGTGTTTGGTGGTGGTTTGAATGTCCTCTTTGGTGAAATGTCTATTCAAGTCCTTTGCCCATTTTATGATTGGGTTATTTGTCTTTTTGTTGTTAAGTTGTCAAAGTTTTATATATAATTTTGTTACTAGATTCTTGTCTGATGTATGCTTTCCGAAGATATTCTCCCAGTAAGTAGCTTGTCTTTTCACTTTTTTGGTAGTTTTTTGATGAACAAAGGTTTTTAATTTTTATGAGGTCCCATTTATTCATTTTGTCTTTACTGTTTGTGCTTTTGTTATTATATTAGATAACCCATTATTGAAAGCTAGGCCTGACAGCATTGCCCCTGCTTGTTTTTTTTTTAAAGAATTTTACGGTTTTAGTTTGTACATTTAGGTTCTTAATCCATTTTGAATTTTTTTGTTTTTTGTGCATAGCGTGTGGCATGGATCCTGTTTGATTTTTCTGCATGTGAGAATCCAATTTTTCCAGCACCATTTATTGAAGAGACTCTTCTTTCCCCATCGAATGAACTTTGTGAAAAACTGAGAGTCAAAAATCAGTTGACCACAGATGTCTGGGTTTATTTCTGGACTCTCAATTCTATTCCATTGGTCTATGTGTCTATTGTTATACCAGCACCAGGCTGTTTTGATTACTGTAGTTGTATAGTATGTTTTAAAATCAGGAAGCGTGAGTCCTCCTACTTTGTTTTTCTCTTGCAACATTGTTTTAGCTATTCAGGGCCTCTTGCCATTCCATATAAAGTTGAAGATTGGTTTTTCTATTTCTGTAGTGTCGCACCTACTCTTTTTTTAAAATTGTGCATTAGGTTAAACTTTACAGAGCAAATTTGATTCCCATTCGATTGTTTGTACATAAAGTGTTCCATATCATTGGCTGCATTCCCCACAATGTATCAGCACTCTCCCCATTTCCAGCCTGGGTCCCCTGTTTCCTTTTGTCCTGATTTTCTACCCCTTCCTACCTTCTCATCTTTGCTTTTGGGAAAATATTGCCCTTTTGATCTCGTATAATTGATTGTTCTAAGGAGCGCATTCCTTTCAGGTATTATTGCTTATTTTATAGGCTTATCTTTTGTTTGGGTGGAAGGTGGTCTCTGGGAATGGCTTCAGTTCCAGGTCAGAAGGATGTCTCAGGGCTATAGTCTCAGGGGCTCCTCCAGTCTCTGTCAGACCAGTAAGTCTGGTCTTTTTTGTGAATTTGCTATTTTGTTCTACATTTTTCACCACTTGTCTGGGACCCTCTGTTGTGATCCCAGTCAGAGTGCTCAGTAGTGGTCGCGGGGCACCATCTAGTTCTTCTGGTCTTGGGGTCGTGTACGCTGTGGTTCATGTGGTCCATTAGATCTTTAGATTAATTGCTCCCTTGAATCTTTGGTTTTCTTCACTCTCCTTTGCTCCAGATGGGAAGACAACAATAGTATTATCTTAGATGACTGCTCACTGGTACTTGTTTTTGGTGTCTAGTTTAGTTTGTTTGCTTTTTATAGCTGCAGAGCTCCATTCAGGCACGATCTAGATGGGAGCCCAGTAGGTCAAACTGTGAACAGTGCAGCTGCTCTGATGGAGGGGGCTGGGGACTCCAAGGACCCACACAGCTTGCCTGAAGACCTCCACCGCCCCAAGCCTCATTATTTTTCACCTTAAGTTGGTCCTGGCTAATTGTGAAAACTTCTATACTGGAGAAAATGAAATCACAGGATCTAAGAGAGACAAAGCAGTGGGAACCTAGCTTCTTGCTTCCAAAGCACCTGGACAGGTGCATTTGCAGAGGCTCTGGGTCAGCAAAGCTGAATCCTGGAAAGGACTCAGCAACCAGGAGGCTAATGCTTTGCAGCAAGTGAGTGAGGACTCCTTTTATAGTGATGTATGGCCACTCACTCCTGGGGACATCACCTGGGCAGACAGCACCTGTGGGAATGGCAGTGCAGAAGAACAAGGTGAGCAGGGGCAGTGATCCTGAGCAGAGGGCCCAGCCATCCCCGAGCCCAGGCCTTCTGAGTGCTGGTGGCTACTAGCCTGGCCCAAAGGACAGGGGTCAGGGTGGTCAGGGGGCAGGGGGCAGGGCACAGGGGCCCAGGCCCCAGCTGACAGCTTCATTGCAACCTGGAGTCAGCCCAGAGAGCCACACTCGGCTTCAGCTCAGCACCTTCCTCCACTCATTCCTGGGCGAGTTCTGTGATGTTGGGTACAGCCTACCTAGCAGAGCAGGCCTTGGTCCTGAGCTATGGGTGGGGTCCCCAGGAGGGCTGGCCGTTGAGAAACCATGTACAGAAGCTGACAGCTGCCAGGGTCCCATGTGAGGGGCTGGCAGCTGACCTTCAGCTGTCCCCTTGGTGAGACACAAAGATGGAGGAAGCACTTGTTTGTTCTCCAAGCAGCAAGTCAGAGCCCATGGCAAGCGCTCAGGCATGGGTCTGCTCTCTGTATCTCAGCACTGCCACTGCATGCAGCTCTGCTTTGATTCTGGCTCCCACTGGGAGCTGGAGCAAGAAAGAATCAAAGCTGAATGTAGGTGGGGAGGCAGAGGAGAGGTCATGGAGAACTCACCGGAGACTCAGTCTTAACCCACTCCAATCTGCAGTGAGGCTGAGCAGGTCCCCGGTGGTTAACCCTGCCTGGGTCCTGTCTATTGATTTCTGATTTACCCCCAAAGGTGGGAGGACAAGCCTGGCAGGCCCTCGCTGCTCAACTGGAACCAGGGGCCTCCCCCGTGTCTTGTCCCTCCACCCAGCTGCCACCAGCTGGCCCTGCTCGATCCTGCTGAACTCGTGCAGGGAGTGGGCGTCCCTGCCCTTCAGGCCTAAAGCTGAGCTCTCTGCAAGGCCTGGTCTCAGCCACACTCCCCAGCAGGGACACCAGGCATGGGTGAGTCTTGGAGGGCTGGGCCCTATCTGGAGGGATGCAGTGGACGCTGGCTCATTGCAGAAATCCTGGGAACAGGGGATGAGGTGCCTGCACAAATCCTCATGCACGGGTTGTCCCCCTTCCTGCCGGGTCACTGTGCCAGGTGGGCACACAAAGAGCTGAGAGGGCCATCTGGGTGGGTGGCTTTCTGTAGCCACCTTCAGCACCACCCTATCCAGGAGAACAGGGGACAAGGGACGGGGAGGGTGGTGCTAAGGGTTGGTGAGCACAGGCTTGGGGTGGCCGGGGTCTTCATTGTGCTGGAGGGGGGGCCTTGTTGCCTCAAGACCCTGGATCTTCTCCTCAGAGGCCTTGTCGGGGAGCAGCACCTCCATAGTGTAACTGACCTTCTTGCCATGCATCAGGCTGTAGGTGTTGTCAAAGCGCAGGACATCTGCAATGGCGGACAGATGATAAGTGGAGCAGCCACTGAGGAAGTCTGGCCTCTCTGCAGGAAAACTAGCCCTGAGGCCCTCGGTATGGATGGTGTGGTCTGTCCACCATGGTGCGTCGACCTGAGGGTCAGTCACTGCCCAGCCCCAAGCTCATTTCTCATCACTGCTTCCTTAGATGTTGCTTCTGCTACTTAAAGGAATGACAGTAACCACCAGCATGCAGTAAGCCTCTTCTATGTGCTAGGCATTTTACAACACCTTACAGTTCCCTGAATCCTCAAAGCAGCCCCGCAAGGAAGGTACAGTCACCCTTATTTCATGGATGAGAAAACTGAAGCTTTGAGAAGTGATACTGCTTTCCTACAATCACATCACAAGGGAGTGGAGGAGCTGGGACTCACTCATCCCCATACTCCAATCCAGAGAGGGGACCTGCTTGCCCCCAAGGAGAAGGCTAAGCTCTCCAAGTGGCTTTTTCATTTCAGTGAAGGCATTTCTTTCAATGCCAAGGTCGAATGTGAACCCTGGCACTTAAGGTGAGTTATCTAGATTTCTCTGGTCTCCACCCTCCTAACTCTCCCTTTCTACAAAGGTGGACTTAGCCTGTGTTGGCTAAAGGGTTAGCAAAACCGTTTCTCCTTCTCCATAGGAAGTTGACCTTAGGTTCTCCTTCTTCTAGCTCTGTTCCCAATAGGGGTGGAAGGTCAGCATGCTTCTAGGCAATGTTGCTAATGGTAAAGATGAGCAAACTGCAGCTGGCTTGGGAGGCCTGAGAATGAATGATACACGCCTGGAGGAAGCCACCTTTTTAGGTTTCCCAGAGCGTGGTGGTCCACACAACTGGGCAGATCTCTGGGAGCCCTGAAGCTAAGCCCATGGCTATTCTGAGAAACAGTGGCTCCTATAGGGTGGGGGACTTCCAAGCCAGGGAGGCTCTTCTATCCGCCCAGGTACTTTCCTCTCTCACACCTGAAATGCCACCAGGGCCAAAGAGGAGTCCCTGGGTGACCATGTGGATGCCTGCTGATGCTGTCCATCCTGCATCCTTCTAAGTGAACCAAGGTCAAATGTGACCTGTTGTGTTTTGGGACTGAACCCAAGATCAAGAGTGGGCACTGCAGATATACATATTAGGAAAAAGAGTAAGGCTGTTGAGCATTCTCTACCATGAAGAACTGGAATAGGATTCCACAATCAGACTGAGGTCTCATATGGGAAAATTCAGAAACAGACTTAAGAACTGTATATGAACCAACTTGGAAGACAATGAAGGAGGCCTTTCAAGGAAACAGAGAAAGGATGATATTCTATGAATGCTAATGGGCTGTCAACCAATATCACCCAGCAAAGCCTGGGTTAAATTCCAGATGGATAAAACTTTTAATATTAGAAATAAAAGCATGAACATGCTAGAAGAAAATATAAATGAATATTATATAATCATGAAGTAGGAAAGTCCTTCTGAGCAAGACACCAAAGGCAGAAAGCATAGAGGATAGAAACTTTACCCTGGTGACAAGGCCTTGCTTTACTTACCTGTCTTAGCTTGAGGAGCCCAGTGTGGGGTCTTCCCAGGATCTGAGCTCCCGCCCTGGCCCGGTGAATCCCGGCTCTCCCTCCACAATCCACCTCTGCTCTTGTACCCAGACCTGGGGCCGCTCACCAGATCCAAGTCCCAGAGCCAACCCTACCCCCGGTGCCCATGGGTCTGGGAGTTTACACAGTCGCCCACCCCTTTCTGAGAGCTGGAAATAGAGGTAAACAGGGCCTGCAAGACTGGTAAGGGATGGTCGGCTCATTTCTCTGCCATGAGGAGGCAAACAACTTGAGTGAACACCAGAGCTTACAGACGCCAGCCCTGAGGCAGGTGAGGCTCCCGTCCTCAGGCACCATGTGAGCATTGTAACGCTGGCTGGGCAACACCTCTGCCATCTTGCCTGCCCGCTGTCGCTGCCCCATCTTGGTCTTCAGGAAGATACCAAAGCCAATGTCCCCCCCATCCAACTCAAACTGCCACCTGCAGTGGACAGAGCCCTGCTGAGGACACTGCTGTGCCCCAGGGCCCCTCTCAGCTGTACCTAGGGGTGGAGTGGCCGCTGTCTCTACCTGAGCATGCAGCCTGGGAACAGGATCTCGTTCTCCACCTGCAGGGAGGAGCCGTGGCCCACAGTCACCATATGCTCGTACTACATGTTCACCTGGTTGCGCACGTAATATCTCTTGGGCACCTCACCCCCGTAGTTGATCTGAGAGTGAAGGTGGGTGAGTGGACACTAGACCTCAGCCTGTCCATCCCCTCTCTTCCCGTCCTCTGGGCTCCCTGTACCTTGGTCAGGCACTTGGGGTTGCCATCAGGGTCAGTCATGGTCCCCCCAAACTCTGCAGGTAGTTGGTCAGGGCTGATGAACTTCAGCAACTCCTCCTTCCAGATGGCTGTAGGGGAATCGGCGTGGAGGCTCAACAGACGGAGGGTGGGATGAACCTAGGGAGGGGCCTGACATGCCCTTGGCTTGCTCCCCTGAGCTCTTACTTCTGAGATCACCCTAAAGCGTTATGTGTTCACCCAGGGCATGGCCTAGGGCCTGAGGCATCCCCTGTGAGTGCAGAGTCCAACTAGGGTCAGGCCAGGGCCAGCCCCCGAGTGAAGAGGATGGACTAGAAAATGATGAGGACTTTAGCACTGGCCTCCGCTTCCCAGCAGATGTGGACATAGGCATAGCTCAGAGGCCGAATCACTCACCTCCCAGAATCACTATCTTCCTGCGTGTCTCTTCACTCATGAATGACTTGACCAGGTTGAAGGCCACGGGGAAAAGTCTGGGGGCTGAAACACATGAAATATCCTTGGGAAGCTGGGCCAGAAAGGACTAGGTCATATAAAGCCACGGCCATTAGAGCTGGATAGATCTGAATTCTGCCACTTACTGCTGTGTGACCTTGAGCTAGTTACTCACCCTCTCTGAGTCTTTGTGTTGTTAACTGTAAAATGGAGGTTAAAGTGAATAGTGTATGAATAACACTCAGAACTGTGCCTGGCTCTCACCAAACGGTTGCCTCCCTTAGCCTAGCTTTAAGGTATTGGGCGCAAGTTGGCTCAGGTGGGTGTCAGCAGTGTTGATTGCCCAACAGTGCCTCTTCCTTTACATACTCAAGGTTTTTCCAGGTTGCTTTGGAACCTTTTGGGTGCAAGTGGCGGGGGGAGCATCTGCATTAGACCTCATGTCTCACCCTAAATCATTCATGCTCACTGGGCACTTTCTGTGGGATAAGCTCTGTGCTACATCTTCTCCATGGACTATCTCATTTAACCCTCACAGCTATCTTATGAGAGGGTACCATCGCATGCTCACTTCATAGATGGGTAAATAGGGCTCAGGGTTGCAGAAGTAGCTATATTTGAACTCAGATCATCTGATTCCAGAGTGCATGTAGTGAGCCCTGCACTATATGGCCATTGCACACAGACCATTCCCACTCAGAGTGTGTTCACCAACCAGCACTGTCCATGAGCTGTCTGTTATCAGTCCATGCCAAGATTAGTAAAGCAAACTACAGCAAACATTTAGAAACTTATAACTTATTTGACATTGCTGCAACATGCTGGCCCGTGATTTTGCATATTACAAAAGCATCCGTTTGTGAAGGACTGACACTTAAAAAACAAAAACAAAATGGTTCTTCACAATGGATGGTTTGAGAATCCCTGAACTCAACAGTTTACCCACTGCCCTCCAGCCTTTCCATTTCCTCCCTCTAAAGGAGGTCATCTCACTCACTTCGCACAGCAATTAAATTCTTCAGTGTCTCAGGATAATTTGCTTCCAGTATGGCAAAGAACTGTGGAGTCAAGGTGAGTCTGGTTGAGGCCATGTTCAGGACCCTGGGCTCTGGATCACTGTGGCCTCTGACTCTGCTGCAACAAGAGGCTCCCAGCAGCCCAACCTGTCTTCCTCTTCTGTGTAACCCTTCCTCTTCTTTCTCCTTGGAGAGTGGGCCCCAAGCAAGTTTCACTGGCTGGTTCTTGCCTCTCCATGGGCCTTCCATGGGCAGTGGCTCCCTACTGGCTTGGGAGCCCCTGCCTCTCCAGCCTCAGACCAACCTCCCACCTTACCTGTTGGTAGACCTCCACAGCAGGCTTCCACGAGTGTTTCAGGCCCAGCCCCTCCATGTCAAACACCACCACCACCGTCTCTATCTTCCTGCCCAACTGCATATGACAGAATAGATCTATCGGTCAGACAAAAGCTCCAGCAAGGAGACCCTGACCGGAGAGAATCAGGCACCTCTGCCCACCTTCCTGCCATCCCCTGGCAGCCTACAGAGTTTCTAAACAGCCCATCAAGAGCCTGAGGAGATGCCACATCTGAGTCCAGAACAGTCTGAGACTGCATGGTGTTATAACACTGTTTGCTCAACACTATTGCCTGGGATAAATTAACCGTACATTTAAAGACATCATTCATTACTCACTGGGTATCTTTATGGACAATACTCTATACTACGTCAGCCAAAGTTCTGCAGTCCCATTCCAGCGCTGAAGTCACACCTATGCTGCATACTGGCTGTGTGGCACTGGGTGGGTTTTTGACTCATCTGAGCCTTACTTTCCTCCTCTGTAGGATGGAGATAATTTCAGTCTCCGACAGAATGGCTGTGAGGATTCAATGACATAATGCACGAAGACCCCAGTGCCTGGCCCACGGCTAGGCCCTGATAAATATTAGCAGATATTATTATTATCATCATTACCGGAAGGATCAGCTCCAACAGGGAATACCCATGAAGTGTACAACACTGTGTTGGCCCTGTAAAATCAGCCATCTTCTGAAAGACACACATCTATTCAAATCACCCACCCATTGCCATTGAGTCGATTCCAACTCATAACCATGTTGTAGGACAGAGTAGAACTTCCCCACAGGGTTCCCAAGGCTGTAAATCTTACGAAAGCAGACTGCCACATCTTTCTCCCATGGAGCAGCTGGTGGGTTCAAACCCACCAACCTTTTAGTTAGCAGCCAAGTGCTTAACCACTGTGCCTCCTTCTATTCAAAATCAAACCAAACCAAACCCACTGCCGTCAAGTGGATTCTGACTCATAGTGACCCTACAGGACAGAGTAGAACTGCCCCATAATGTTTCCAAGGAGTGGCTGGTGGATTCGAACTTCCCACCTTTTGGTTAGCAGCTGAGCTCTTAAACACTGTGCCACCAGGGCTCCAGTTCTATTCAAACCAGGCACCATCAAATATGGTGCTTTGTAATCCATTCGCTATTGTTATAAATCTCTGTTGAGGGTCTACTATATGTCTGGCATTGTGTCAGGTGCTGGGGACACAGGCCCTGCCTTGGTCGTTAGAGTCAGTCACTCACCAAATCATCCCACAACAACATAACAGCATTCACCAGGGAGCCGTTTAGAAACTTAGACTCACAAGACCAACATAGGCCACACTTGGCCTTGGATTCACTCAGAAGGACATGGGCCAGGAAACACAGTGTGTCGGCGTTGGTGGACAACTCAGGTGTAAGAAGAGACCCACAGAGTTGGGCATAGGGTCCTTCTTGGCTTGGACGCTCCATGCCCCCAGGACTCAATATTTTTTGTAGCATTTCCATACATATAGCTTCTAGGGTCCCCATAAGAGACATGCCCAGTTTCAAGGGTCACTGCTCTTAGGGATGCCCAAAGCAAACACCATCAGGTGTTTGTACTTATGCACTTTACTAACCAGGGGACATCTTTTCCATAAGCAAAGCTGACTGTTCACCAGTACCAGGGATTCAGGGTCCTAATAAGAGAGTTCACTGCACCCAAGGGCAACATTTCATGCAGAAGGGGATGGGGGGTTGGTGATCCTTGACAGGCTGGCAGAGCATGCCAGGTGCTCACGGGTGGATGGCTGGGGGAGATGCCCATGCTCCACCAGAGCCCTGAGTGCTGAAGGCTGGGGAGACAGGCGGGGCAGGTGCTACCTCTCCCTGGTCCTGGTGCCCCCTATGGGCAGACTGGCCCGCTATACCCACCCCAGCCTCTCACCTTCTCAATCTGCAGCTCACACTGGTACAGAAGCATCTCACAGACCTTGATGCGCTTCCGGATTACCTCCTGCTTGGAGGCTGAGAGTAAGAGGCCCTTGGGGTCGAGGGCCCCAGTGATGTCGAACCACACGGGACAGCCTTCGTAGTCATAGCCGCACAGGCCCCCTGAGTCATACAGCTGGATCACCTGGGACATGGGAAAGGCCTTGACACAACCAGCCCCCAAGGCTGTGCCTCTGCTCCATCAGGGGCCAGCTCTGGGTAATAGGTGGGAGGGAGGTGTCAGGGTGATTGTCTGGGGGGTAGTGCGTGGGGCTCACCTCTGGGGGCTGCCACACAAGGATGTTGTCCAGGTCTTGTTGCTTCCAGAACTCCATGTGCTGCGGAGACACAGCTGGAGCTGAAAGCCCCGCCTGCCCCAAAGGCCTCCTTGGAGACCTGGAGGCAGCAGGCCAGGCCCCTCTGCCCACAGCCACTGAGGACCTGCCAGAGCATCCCCAGCCCCACCAACACAGAACTGGGGATGGGACAGGAGGGGGTGGAGGGGACATGGGTCTGATGCAGAAAGGGGAACAAAAAGGAAAGAAGAGGAAATATGAAAACCAGCAGGGTAAGAATGCTCTCCCTTTGTTGCCAAGCCCGGGGTGCAGGGGCAGGAGGCAAGTGCTAGGGAAGATGGCCCCTCACCTTGCGGAGCATGTCTTCAGATTTCTGCAGGTCAAATTTCCAAGCTGCAAGAGGAAGCCGAGGTGAGAGGAGGCTTGAGGCTGGATCTAGAATGAGCTCATAAGGGGGCAGTGGGGCTGCCCCAGGCTTTCCCTGACACCCCAGGAACTGAATACATTGATACATTGAAGGTCTGGACTTTTTTTTTTTTAAAAGCAAACACCATTAATTCTCCAGAAGATTTTGGAGGATCCTTGATTTCAGTTTCCAGGCCTTTCAAAACCATTAGTTCTAGAGGCTGACCCAGCCTGTAATATTTGACATTACCTAAGAACAGAGACACCCCCACCCAAACACACACATACACAGTGTGAGGGGTGGGGAGGAGCACTGGCTTTGGATTCACACACGCCTGGGCTTGAATTCTAGCTTTGTTTCTTTCATTTGCTCTGTGATCTTGGGCAAGTTACTTACCTTCTCTGAGCCTCCATTTTTTTGTTTATTAATGGGAATCATATCGTTTTCAGAGTTATTCAAAGGATGACATGAGTATATGGCACAGTACCTGGCTCATAGTAAGTTCTCAATAAATGGTAGCTATTATTGTGATTGGAGACCTGGTGGTGCAGTGGTTAAGTGCTCAGCTGCTAATCAAAAAGTTGGCAGTTCAAACCCACCAGCTGCTCCACAGGAGAAAGATGTGGCAGTCTGTTTCTGTAAAGATTACAGCTTGGCTTCTTAGACATAACCAAACACATTGCAGGATGAAATTTCTAGGCTGTAAGGTGAAGGACCATAGACTTGAGGGACATCTACACCAATTGGCACAACATAGTTCATAAAGGCAAAGTTCTGCATCCTACTTTGGTGAGTAGCGTCTGAGGTCTTAAAAGCTTGCAAGTGGCCATCTAAGATATAACTATTGATCTCTTACCATCCGGGGCAAGGGAGAGTGAAGGAGACCAAAGGCTCAATGGAACAATTAGTCCAAAGGACTAATGGTCCACACGAACCACAGCCTATACGACCTTGAGACCAGAAGAACTAGATGGTGCCCAGCTACCACTACCAACCATTCTGACTGGGATCACAACAGAGGGTCTGGGACAGAGCAGGAGAAAAATTATCAAACAAAAAGTCAAATTCACAAAAAAGACCAGACTTACGGGTCTGACAGAGACTAGAGGAACCCTCAAGACTATTGCCCTTCTGAACTGGAACCAAAGCCATTCCCGGAGGCCACCCTTCAGCCAAACCATAGACAGGCCCATAAAATAAACAACAGAAGAGGAACGTGATCCTGAGAACAATCAACTATATTAGATAATTGATTGAACAACATTTGCCCAAAAGCAAAGACAAGAAGGCAGGAAGGGGTAGAAAAACCAGACAAAAGGAAACAGTGAGCTCAGGGCAGAAATAGGGAGAGTGCTGGCACATTGTGGAGAATGCAACCAATGTCATGGAACACTTTATGTACAAACTATCAAATGGGAAACTAATTTTCTCTGTAAGTTTTCACCTAATGCACAATAAAAAGAAAAAGATTACATTCTTGGAAACCCCATGAGGCAGTTCTCTGTCCTTTAGGGTCTCTATCAATTGGAATTGCCTTGATGGCGATGGGTATTATTGTGATTACTTCTTTTGAAGAAGTAAATACATTTTAATTAAAAATGTGACATTCTATTTTAGAAATGCCATGCCTTTTGCTCGTTGGCAAACTAATCCAGTGATGGGTCTGTGATGAGACCCAGGGTCAGAGATTTTCAAATGGAAGGGGACTGAGACATCACCCAGGGCTCCTCTGCCCTCATCATGAACCACCTCCGCAAAAACACACCTGAAGCCACTAGCTCTACCTTGAATACCTCCCATGACGGGAAGTTAACTATCTCAGTAGACGGCCCATTTCATTTTCCAGCAGCTTTGACTGAGCTGAAATCTTTCCTACAATAATTCCAGTCCCACTGTCAGGTGCCAAAGGCAATATATGTAACCACTTGTCTGCGTGGCAACTCTGCAAATATCTGAAGACAAGCCATCAAGTTCACCTTCCCCATGTTCTCTCCAGGCACGTGTATCAGTGCTGTCCAATAGGACTTTCTGTGATGGTGGAATTGTCCTACTCTGTCTTATAGGGTCACTATGAGTTGGAATTGACTTGACAGCAATGGTTTATATATATATTATATATATATATATGCATGCTTCACTGGTTTTGCTTCTCTGGAGAACCCAGCCTAAGACACCCACTTTGCAGATGAAGAAACTGAGGCTCAGAGGGGTTTCTGTGCCGTGCTGCCTGAATGACTGACTTTTTTCAGAGCTGGCAGACTCCTGAATCCTTGTTCTTCGTCACTCCCCAGTGCTGCCTCCCTGCACCATTTCCCACCAACCTTCTCTCCCTCCCTCCCTCTCTACCTCCCAGACTCCAGCCTCTACCTTGGAGCCAGCCAGCACAGGAGGAAATAGTCATCAGTTTTGGGCAGGGTGGGTAGCAGGTCCTGAAGTTTCTCTCGAACCTGAGGGGTGGAGGGTGATGGTCAGAGTGGCTCCCATGACCCTTGTGCTCCCAACCCAGTCCCTTTCCCTTCCTGTCCCTCAGTTGGCCAGTTCACCCTGCCCAGGGATCCTGCAGGGCAGGGGCCACAGAATTAGCAGCAGTCACCCTGACCATTTTGTCACCTGGAAATGGGGCATCCCCCCAGCCCACCAAGGGAGGAGGAAGTGGGCCCTTCTCAAACTTTACAGGTGCCCCGCTCCCTGAGACTCTCACTCCGTAGACCCCAGGTGGGGCCCTGGCATCCTTATCTTTCCAAAGATCCCTGAGTGATTCTGATGCAGGGCAACCAGAATGATTTAGGGATGTTGCCTCCCATACTGCATCTTGGGGGTCCAAATCAGGAAGCAAGCTACTTAACCTCTAAGCCTCAGTTTCCTAATCTGTGCAATGGGGACAATGATAAACTTGTACCAATCAAATGAGCTTACACACATAAAACATTTAATGCTGGGCCTGGCTTGCCGCAGATGCTGGGTAAGTGTGGGCACTCGGCATACGTGGAAAGACTGGAGCCCTGGACAGTGGGGTCTTTGTGGGGAAAACCCGAGGCAAATGTTAGCAGGGAGGGACTAGAAAGAGAGTTTTCATCGGGACATCTGTTGGGGCTGTGGAGGGCGGCTAGCTTGCTGGGAGAGCGTTTCCTGCTGGCTGAGCTTGGAGAAGCCTCTGGAAGTTGATGGATTTGCAAGATGGGTTGACACAGTGGCTGCAACAATGAGTTCAAGCATATCAGCAATTGTGAAGATGGGGCAGGAGCGGGCGGTGTTTTATTCTATGGTACATAGGGTCGCTGTGAGTCGGAACTGACTCGATGGCACAACAACAACAACAACTGGAAGCTGGGGTCTAAGACAGAGAGAAGAGACTTCACTTCCATGGACGATTAAAAAAACCCGATTACTACAGCGTCAACTCCGACACATGGCGACCCCATATGCATCTGAGTAGAACTGCCCTCCGTAGGGTTTTCAATGGCTGTGATCTTTTGGAAGCAGACCACCAGACCTTTCTGCTGAGATGCCTCTGGGTGGACTTGAATCTCCAACCTTTCAGTTAGCAGCTGAGTGCATTAGCTGTTTGTACCACACAGGACTCCATCCATGGGGACTAACGTAGCTGAAAGCAAGACCTCGAGGGCTGGGTTTGGAGGGGAACCCAGAAATCAGCATTTGGGGTTAGAAACAGATGCAAGTAAAAATGTAGGAAGCCATCTGACCCACAAACCAACTTTAGCTTAATGGACAATGTTTACAACATGAATATATTCCTGTATTGCTCACATAATTAAAAGTGAATAAACAGTTTAAGCATCTCCAGAGTTAACAAGTAACAACAGCACGTGCTCTAATAGTTCCCAGTCCAAGCAAGCACCAGATGGAGGTTCTTGCACATTAAACAGCTGCAGCCTCTAAGCTCCTGGGGGAGGTTTTTTTTTTGTGGGGGCGGGGGGTTCGTGCTGCCAGAGAACAAGAGTGCCACACCCCTCAGTCCCTCAAGGGTTATGCAATGCCCTCATTTGATCCTCAAGACAGGCAAAGTTCATATTCCCACTTCACAGATGAGGAAATCAAGGCTGGGGAGGTGAAAATCTTCCCAGGGACAGAGAGGAAGTAGCAAGGCCAGGAGTCTTCCAACCTCCACACCACTGCACCCTTGGAACACGCATCAAGGAAAAGAGAGCCACTGAACAGATGCCAGAAATTCTGAGGTAAACTACAGGAAACGTATCTCTTGCTGATGGTGCCTTCTGGAAAAAGCAGCACCTAGCAGTGCGACTGGAGTCCCTGGGTGGCGCAAACAGTTAAGTGCTTGACTACTAACCATAAAGGTGGGTGGTTCAAACACACCCAGAGACACCTTGGAAGAAGGGCCTGGCAATCTGCCTTGAAAACCCTATGGAGCCCAGTTCTACCTCAGGTGGTCAAAACCAGGCATAAGAAAAGCTATGGGGAAGGGAATGTTGCCGAGGTGGTTGTCCAGGCTTGTGGGACCATGGGTGACCACATCCCCTTCTTCCTACTTTCCTGGGTTTCTTCCCCCAATTTTTAAATAACAAGTTTTTTTTTTTTTTTTAAATAATGGAAAAAAAAAAAAAAAAACCAAGAATAAACTCTTTTTACATTTTTTTAAACTCCTTGGTCCACAGGTATCTCCAAAAGAATTCATCTCCAAAGGCCTGGGTGCCATCTGACAACCACATGTCATCGCCAATTGGGAGGGAGACGGCTCACCTGGGAACCCTCCTCCTTCACCAAGAACTCCTTTCCTTCACCTATGGACCCTCTTCATCACTGGGGACCCTCTCCTTCATCTAGAGACTCCTCCATAGTATGGGAATCCCTCTCCTTCACTGGGGGCCCCTGCTCAGCCAGGAGCCATCTCTCTTACCCAAGGATTCACCCAGGGACTCTCTCCTTCATCCAGGAATCTCTCTCCCTCACTTAGGGACCCCTTTTTTTTTTTTTTACCTGAGGACTCTTCCTTCACTGTAAACCCGCCTTCAACAGGAAACCCCTCTCCTTCAGCCAGAAACACTGTCTTTTTCCTGGGGACCCTCTCCTTCACCCAGGGAATGCCTTCTTCACCTGGCACCCCCTCCTTCACCTGGGAAGCCCCTCCTTCACCCAGGAACTCTCTCCTTCACCCAGGATCCCTCTGCTCATCCCAGGACCTCCCTCCTTCATCTTCGACCTCCGTTCATCCAGGGATAGCTCTTCACTTTAAGATCCCTCCCCTTCACTGAGGAACACCTCCTTCATCGGGGGACTCCTTTCTTCTTCACCCAGGAATTCCTCTGGGAACCACATTCCTCCCTGGAAGACTCTTCCTCAGGGCAGAAGCCTCCAAATAAATCCTTCCCCACAGATCCAGGCTGCATGCACCTTAACTGAGCGGAGCTCGAGGCAGGGCTGCAGACGAACCCCTCTGAACCCCTCCTAGCTCCAAATCACGGTTTCCAGTCCCCGTGTTGCTGCTGGGGCACCTAAAACCTGGGACACCCTCCCTTCCCCATGTCTGTAACACACCCGGGCGGGGTCTGCAGAACTGTCTTGAAATTACCAAAATATCCTCCATTTCCCTTTAATGAAAAAATTAACACTAGCGAGGAGGCTTGGGCCTTGAAGAGTCCAGCAATCACAAATAGAAACCAAGCAAACAAAAGTGTCGCAATCTGGATGCCAGCTCTGGGAGGCCTTCCGCCCAAGGCTGCCCTGTAGCCCAATGGCAGTGCCCCCTTCCCGCCAACGGCTCCCCCCCACCGCCCTCACCAGCGCCCAGAAAGGGGCCACAGTCCAGCCCTCCTGTTGGGTGGCAGGCAGGGGGCACAGTCAGGCAGGCGGGAGTGGAAGGCTGGATTGGACCCAAGCCTCCCCAGAAAAGGGCTCCTGCCCTCCGACCTGCTTGCGCGAGCCCAGGGGGCAGGGCACAGGGCTCTCCAGAGTTCGGATTCCCACCTGCAAAGTGGGGGAATCCAGCCGGTCCGGAAGCGTCAGGTTGCGCGGTGGCCTCACCAGCCCTGCCCTCAGTCCCGCCCGCGGCGACCCTCACCTTGGCCAGCGCCTCCTGCTGCTGGAGGCTCAGGTCTCCAACTGAGCCGCTCATCGTGCTGCTAGGCGCGGGGCGCAGGGGTGCAGGACCCGCGTCTGCCGCCTGCCGCCGGGTCTACCCGTCTGGCCCCGACGGGAGAGCCGCCGGTCCCGCCCTGCCCTCCTGGCTCTCTCCTACCCTTAGGGGTTTTTGCTGCTTCACCGAGCGCACCCGACCCTATCTTGGGCAGGGAGCTGACGCGCCCTAGAGAGGTCCTGGAGCACAGACACTCCCCCACCTCCAGTCCTCCTCAAGGGAAGGGTTCCGACTGGTTCCCTTGCCGGAGGGGGGGCGGGGCATAAAGGAGGAGGGAGGGAGGACAAAAAGGACTCATGGGCGTGTTTCAGGGAACACAGTGAGAACACCTTCAGAGCAAAATGGTGGCACCTTGTATAAACGGACTCAGCCCCTCTAGGTGGCCCCAGGCCTTTATGACCAGGGCCCCGAAGCCTCATCCCCTGGCGCGAACACCCTGTCAATGCTCCCTGGCTAATAGGAGAACCCTTATGTGCAAAATGGTTCCGTTCTGGAACCCTCATCCATTGCTGGTGGGAGTGTAAAATGGCACAGCTGCCATGGAAAACAGTTTGGTGGTTCCTCAAAAAGTTGAACACAGAACTACCAGACGACTAGATAGAAGGTAAGTGGCGATTTTGGTGAAGGGTAAGACAGTACACAATACTAGGGAAGTCAATGCAACTTGACCAGGGCAAAGTCATAAAAACTTCATGGACACATCCAAACGCCCTGAGGGACTGAGCTACTGGGCTGAGGGCTGCGGACCATGGTCTTGTGGGGCCTCCTAGCTCAACTGGCATAACATAGTCTATAAAGAAAATGTTCTACATCCAACTGTGGTGAGTAGCATCCAGGATCTTAAAAGCCTGCAAGCGGCCATCTAAGATGCATCTACTGGTCCCATCCCTGCTGGAGCAAAGGAAGATGAAGAAAAACAAAGACACAAGGGAAAGATTAGTCCACAGGACTAACGGACCACAACTACCGCAACCTCCACCAGACTGAGCCCAGAACAATTAGATGGTGCCCAGTTACTCCCACTGACTGCTCTGACGGGGATCACAATAGACAGCCCCTGACAGAGTGGGAGAAAAATGTAGAACAAAATTCAGATTCACAAAAAAGCAAACAAACAACAACAATAACAAAACCAGGCTTGCTGGTCTGACAGAGACTAGAGACATCCCGTGAGTATGGCCCCCAGACACTCTTTCAACTTAGTACCAAGGTCACTCCTGAGGTTCACCCCTCAGCCAAAGATTAGGCATGTCTAACAGGGCCAACAAAAATAGACGTGAGGAACGTGTTTCATGCTTCAATCATGTATACAAGACTAATGGGCACACTAGCCCAAAAGCAAAGACGAGAAGGCAGGCAGGGACAGGAAAAGTGGACAAATGGACACAGGGAAGACGGGATGGAGAAGGGGAGAGTGTAAACACAATGCGGAGTTGACAACCAATGTCACAAAACAATTTGTGTATTAACTGTTTAATGAAAAATTAATTTGCTCTGTAAACTTTCACCTAAAGCGCACGCACACACACAAGAACTACCATATGGCTCAGCAGCCCCAATCCTAGGGTATATACCCAGAAGCGAAGGCAGAAATTGAAATAGAAACCTGTACACCAATGTTCATTGTAGCCCTTTTCACAACAGCCGAAAGGTGGAAATAACCTAAATGTCCATCAACAGATGAATGGATCAACACAATGTGGTACATGCACACAATGGAATATCACTCAACCGTAAAGAGAAATAAAGCCCTGATGCACGCCACAACATGGATGAACCTTGAAAACATCACGCTGAGCAAAATAAATCAGTTGCAAAAGAACAAATACTGTTTGATCTCACGTACATGAAATAAGCAAACATATAGAAACCAAAGATTATTTGTGGTGAGGCAGGGGGAGGGAGGGGGAAAGGGAGACTTATTGCTTAAGGGACATTGAGTTTGTGTTAATGATGGGGGAATAATTTGGAGAAGGAGGGTGAGAATGGTTGCACAGCTTGAAGAATGTAATCAATGTCACTGAATTGTACATGGAGAAGACATTGTTGAATGTATATTGCGTATATTTTCACCAAAATAAAAATAAAAATGGTCCAGACCTCCAAAGGGGCCAGGAGGGTTAGATAGGCGCTGCGCCGTGGGGAGCAGCAGGCATTGTCATTGGACCCTCAGTAGGCGCCGGCTGTTAGGGATGTTATTTCAGAGCAATTGTGAGGACGTTCTCATGAGAGCTGGGAGTGCAGGGCTGGAGATACCGCGGTGGCTTAGGTTGTAAGCCTCTGGGTCCGAACCACAGCTGGAAGACAGGGCTGGGAGGTGGCGGTGAAGAACAGATGAAGTCCTTGGATGGGGTGACTAAGGGTTTGGGAGGCCAGGGGTGGCGAGTGGCAGGTGGCTGACACAGGTGTCTAAAATGATGTCCAGAGAGCCAGGAGGAGGTCCCTGGGGAAGGTCAGAAAGAACAAGTTGGCCAGACACAAATTTTCGAAAGAGGAGTCAGTGGGATGTGAAGGTGGGTGGCAAACAGGCCTGGAACATTTTCCTTGTGCCCTCCCACAGGGCCCAACCAAGTTCTAGGCCTGTGGTGACCAATAGGGTAACCACAAGCCACCTGTAGCTGTTCAGCACTGGAAATCAGCTAGTCACTAGAGCCGATCCAGAAGTGCTATAAATAAATGTACACTGTGTTGCAAAGGCTTAGTATTAAAAGAACAAAGGCCATTAATTTTTATGTTGATTACTTGCCGAAATGACAATATTCTGGGTTATATTGGGATATACAGGGCTTTTTTTTTGGTTTGTTTGGTTTTGCTCAATAATGATGCTACAAGGTATTTTATTATTGAAGTTGTTTGTGCATTGTTAAATAGGAAAGTTGGGAACAATTTTTAAGTAAACTGTGGTTATTAATAATGACATGGAGAAAGTACTAGGGAACAATTTGGAAAAGGTATTATGTATGCCATACATTTCTGAAGGAGTTCCTGGGTGGTGCAAATGGTTAACATGCTCGGCTGCTAACCACAAGGTTGGGGACTTGAGTACACCCAGCGAACATCAGAAGAAAGGCCTGGTGGTCAACTTCCAAAAAAATCAGCCATTTACAATCCAATGGAACGCAGTTCTACTCTGACACACATGGGGTCACTGTGAGTCGGAATTGACTCAATGGCTACTGGTATGTTTCCAAAATGTAAAACAAAACCCACCCAAGAAAAGAAGATCAGATAAGAAAAGTAAATTTGGCCCCAACTTTTCCCAGTAGCTGTCTCTGAGAGGTAAGAAAAGTCTTATTTAAAAAATGCCCCAGGTAACAAGTCACCTCCAAAAAGAAGCCTTTATTTAACCAGCACTTATAGGTACATTTTACAGGCCAGGCCCTGTTCTAACGGCTTGTAAACATTAGCTCAGTGCTGTCCAATCGAAATATAATGCAAGCACATATTACCTTCAGATTCTCTAGAAGCCACATTTAAAATATTAAAACAAAAATAATTTTAATAATATATTTTATTTAACACAAGATATTAAAAAATATTATCAATTCAATGTGTAATCAATGTAAAAATTAACAATGAGAGGTTTTGCATTCTTTTGTCTGCACTTGGTCTTTGAAATGTGGCTTGGCAGCCCTTCGTGGACACATTCCCTTGGTGCCCCCGACCATGGGCTGAGAAGCCAGCTGTGATGATGGTGTGGCCATGTAACACTAATCCCACACTTCCCTGCCCACTCAGTATGGTGCCTCTCCTTCCCACCTCCCAGGTGTCCCTAAAACTCCTGGCACCTCTTTCTGGCCTGCAGGTGCCCCATTTGTAGTCCTAATTAAAGCCAGTGACCTGCCAATTGAAGGAGACTCTGTGGGGTGAACGGTGTCTCCATTCCTGAGGTGGGGATCAAGCTTCAGGAACTCCTGCCCCTCGGCCCCCACATCATTGCTAAATAGGTCCCATCCTTCAAACATCTTGACTGACAGATGCCACTGCATGCCCCTCCACAAATGTAGGACTTGGCCTGAGTGACTCTGGGCAGAGTGGTTGGGAGGGTGTCTGCCTGCCACAGATGCCTGGGGCAGGGGTTGTGGCCTCATGCCTGGGCCTGCCTGGGAGGTAGAGATTAGGCTGCAGGGCTGTAGGGGGAGAGTTTCCTTGGCTTCCCCCACCCCAACCAGGCTTAACTCCTAGAAGGGCAGGGCCAGGTGTGGCCATACCTCCACTCTTCACTCCCCAGGAAGGGAAATGGCCACAAAAACCTGGGAGAGAAAAGCGAACAAGGGGAACCTGACCAACTGCCCCAAAGACCTGGGACCAAGGGAAGAGGTGGGTTAGGGGCCTGGGGTCCTGGTGCCATACTTGGTTTTATGTCTTTTTTTCTTGCAAAAACTTAGCCCCTACCAAACCACAGGGCACCAGGTGGGGAGAACAAGGGGCTTCCTATTCCCCCTTGCTACTCCTTCCTACCACAGGGTCTTCGCACATGCTGTTCCCTCTGACTTGAACACTCTTCCTTCACCACCACCCCTCCCTCAAACCAAAAATCAAACTCACTGCCATCAAGTCGATTCCTACTCATAATGACCCTACAAGACAGAGTAGAACTGCACCATAGGGTTTCCAAAGCTGTAAATCCTTACAGAAGCAGACTCACATATTTCTCCCATGGAGTGGCTGGTGGGTTCAAACTGTCAAACTTTGGGTTAGTAGCCAAGTGCTTAACCACTGCACCACCAGGGCTCCAACCCCTGCATCGCTGCCTAGTTAATACCCTCCTCACCTCATCTGACCTCCCTGTTAAATGCTGGCACAGAACCTTGCCCCTTCCTTTTAGAGTATTAGTCTCGATGTATCTTTAGATATTTCTTGTTGTGACTATTGGACTCACCATTTCCATGAAGACAGGGGCCATATTTGCCATGCTCACTATTGTACGCAGGTGCCCATTTTACACATGTGGAAACTGAGCCAAGGGTCAGAGCCAAAATTTGAACTCTCATCTGTCTGCTGCCAGGACCTGGTT
The DNA here is from genome assembly GCA_030035585.1 of Dugong dugon. NCBI lineage: Eukaryota > Metazoa > Chordata > Mammalia > Sirenia > Dugongidae > Dugong > Dugong dugon. The sequence goes on along the minus strand of CM057476.1, from coordinate 22,189,999 downwards.
TCTTAAACACCACCTGTCCTGGCTCCCTGAAGACAGAGTCTTCTCATGGAGGGGTAAGCAAAGAGCACAGAGCTAGTGGGTTCTGTAATGTCGGCCTCTAAGGTGCAAATAGGAGGAGAGCATTCTAGGTGGAGAGCGCTGTCCAAGGAAACAGGGAGGTGAGAGGGAGGAGAGACCCATGAAGGCAGGTGCTCTAGCAGATTGAGGTGAGGTCACGAAGGAACTTCAGGTGGTGCTGGGGACTCTGGGCCATAGCCTTTCAGTGGCGGGGAGCCATGGGAAGTTTTAGAGGAGGAGACCAATATGATTCTGCCTGTGCTGGAAAGAAAACCCTGGGCCTAGTGTGAAGACACTAGATGTTCAGAGCAGGGAAACCGGTTGAGAAGCTGTTGTAAGAATTCACAGGGGTGTAGGAGAAGACTGAGAAGAGCAAGCAGAGGCAGGAGGAGGTTGGTGCCTCAACCGTGTCCTCCCATCGGAGCTCTGTCGGCCAATTTAGGCATCAGGGCCGGATATTGCAGGGAGCCTGATGTGTGGGAGTTATACTGTAACTGTAAATTACAAATTCATTATAACTGACTCTTTAGAGCACTTCAAACATCCTCCTGAGCAGCAAATGCAGAAACACAGTTGTTATGGATTGAATTGTGTCCCCCAAAATATCTGTCAGCTTGGCTAGGTCATGATTCCCAGTATTGTATGATTGTCTACCATTTTATCATCTGATGTGATTTCCCTGTGTGTTGTAAATGCTATCACTACGACGTAATAAGATGGATTAGTGGCAGTTATATTGATGAAGCCTACAAGATTAGGTAGTGTCTTAAGCCAATCTCTTTTGAGATATAGAAGAGAGAAGTGAGCAGAGAGACATGGGAACCTCATACCACCAAGAAAGCAGTGCCGGGAGCGGAGCGTGTCCTTTGGACCTGAGGTTCCTGAGCTGACATGCTCCCAGACCAAGGGAAGACTGATGCATCACAAGGACCTTCCTCCAGAGCCGACAGAGAGAAAGGCTTCCCCTGGAGATGACGCCCTGAATCTGGATTTCTAGCCTACTAAACTGTGAGAGAATTAACTTCTCTTTGTTAAAATCATCCACTTGTGGTATTTCTGTTATAGCAGCACTAGATGACTAAGACAGCAGTGATTCCAAAAATTATTCCTGCTATTACACTTAGGCCTGTTCCAAAACATCCCACTATGAAATTAATTTGTTTATTGATTATATCTATACTCGCTTTTATACCTTCAGTGTAGCCATGGGGTTACAGCTGTACTTACTTTGACATCTCCCTTGAGTTTCAATAGTTGCTGTGTGCTATCAAGTAGATTCCAACTCATAGCGACCCTATAGGACAGAGTAGAACTGCCCCATCGTGTTTCCTAGGCTATAATCTTTATGGGAACAGACCACCAGGTCTTTTCTCCAAAGGAGCCACTGGTGAGTTCAAACCACTGACCTTTTGGTTAGCAGCTGAGTGCTTAATCATTGCACCACCAAGGCTCCTTTCTCAATAGTAGTATTTTACTATTTTATCATAGTTATGTTGTTGCTGTTGTTAGTTACTGTGGAGTCAATTCTGGCTCATGATGACCCCATGTGTGCAGAGTAGAACTGCTCCACTGGGTTCTCAAGGCTATGATTTCTTGGGGAGCAGATTTCCAGGCCTATCTTCTGAAGCACCTCTGGGTGGGTTTGAACCATCAACCTTGCGTGTAGAAGTCTCACTCTTAACCATTTGCACCACCCAGGAACATAGATATAGTAATCTTAATAGATCCAGATGACAAAATAAAACCTTCTCAGACTAGCCACAGTAACAGGCTCCGAGTTACTGAGCAACTCTAGATTGAGGCGTGGTGGTTCAGTGGTAGAATTCTCATCTCCCATGCGAAAGACTTGGGTTCAATTCCCGGTCAACGCACCTCATGAGCAGCCACCACCTGTCTGTCAATGGAGGCTTTCGTGTTGCTAAGAGGCTGAACAGGTTTCAGCAGAGCTTCCAGACTAAGACAGACGAGGAAGAAAAAGCTGGTGATGTTCTTCCAAAAATCCAACAGTGAAAACTCTATGGATCACAACGATGTGATCCACAACCAGTGATGGGGATGGCGCAGGACCTTGCAGTGTTTCGTAATGTTGTGTATGGTCCCTGGGAGCTGAGGCAGCCTTGACAGCAGCTAACAACAAACAACAACAATTCTAGATTGGGGCACGAGACCTGGTGGTTTCTCCCCAGGTGATTAAAGCCTGAGCTGGTAGTTGTCAGGCAGAGTGTTCAGAGTTAGACGAGGCTGTGTCTCCTGTGGACGGTACGCATTTAGTGATGAGGTTCAGAGAGACAGAAAGGAAGAGACCCTCGGAGTGCAAGGTTAAGCCCAGGTGTGGGGCAGAGAAGAGGCGGGAAATTGAGAGACAGACAGGGACTCATCCGGGAGGCAGCGGGTAGAGTGAGGGCTGGGCCCCTGGGACAGCCCTGTGGGCTGGGCCGCCCAAAAGTCTCCCTTGTCCTTGGAAGGGGAACAGGTTTGCTGATTTGGCTTTTGGCTAGTAGTTGAGCACTTAAGCATTTGCGCCACCCAGGATCATAGTTACAGTAATCTTAATAGATCCAAATGACAAAATAAAACTTTCTCAGACCAGTCACAGTTACCGGCTCTCAGTCACAAGCCTGAACTGAGGAAGGCTCAGCCGCAAAGCCCTGCTCTGGTGGTGAGCCTGTTCTGGGAATTTGGTCCCTGCCAAGTTCAGGCCCCAGGATACCTGGGTCTCCTGCCCTTGGCTGATAGCCCCAGGCCCCGGTACACAGAGCAAGGGAGGGAGTCTGGCAGCTGGGGGTCAAACAGGAGTCTCTGGGGCATGGTGTCCCAGCAATCCACCGGAGTCCCACACTCAGCACAGGAGGAAGCTGGTATCATTCATTCAATACATAGATTCTCCATGCCATGCACTGGCCAGGAGCTGAAGGCCGTTAGTGGAAAACTCTGAGTGAGAAATGTCAGGGGCCTTGTCTGAACCACTGGCTCCTCAGTCAGAGGCCACCCAGCTCCTGGCCAAGGACCTGTCTGTATTTCCAGTGTGGGCACCCCAGGGCTCCCACCCCCACTGCTCCCAGGGTACACTAGCAGCCTCTCATGTGACTGCAGAGTGCAGAACATGGGGAATGTACTGAGAGCTGAAGGCGGTTTACAGGCCTGGCACCCAACACCCAGGGCCTGCATGGGCCCTGGCAGTCTGTGTTGCCTCTCCATAAGGTTTACTGAATGCAAGGGATACAAAACCATTTAATACGGATGGCTCTCCCAGGTCTCAAGGGGTACACATCACTCAGAGGAAAGAGTCCAGGGAAAGCTGAGTAAGTTCACAAGCTAATGGGAGTGGAAGCCAGCACAGGCTGTACAAAAGCCACAGAGAACAGAAGACACATGCCCTGGATCTGTGCTCAGCAGAGTCTCTGTAAGGTGTGAGGTGGTTGCGGGGGTGGGGAGCGGCTTTTACATAGCCCAGGGGGAGCAGGCGATCTTCTAGCTGTCGGCTGAATTCAGATGAAGTCCAGAAACAGGGCAAGGGGGAAGGTCAAATTGTAGGGAAGACAGAAAGGGATCTCTGATGCCCAGGTGCAAGACATAAGGGCAGGCCTGGCCCACATTGGCAGCAGAGATGGGGGAGGTGGTGGTGAGGGCCTCTGGAGACCAGCACAGGGGAGCTGACTGGGCACCTGCCGGGTAGCCAGGGTGACTACAGCAAGGTGAGATGGAGCTGCCTGGGCTAGGTTTTCAAGACAGTGAGACTCTTATGGCTCCAACACTAGTTATCAGCTCCCAGTAGTGGCTACCTTTACCTGGATGCTTGCTGTGTACCCAGGATCTCATTTATCCTCATAACAGCCACGCTATGATGCAGGTACTATTGTCTTCCCTATTTGCCAGTGAGGAAATGGAGACTCACAGAGATCTGGTCTCCTGTCCAGGCCACAGTGTGAGTGCCAGAAGCAGAACTTGAACTTGGGTCTATCTTATCTCACAGACCATGCTCTGTTCCTGAAAAGATGCTCAGCATCACTAATCATTAGAGAATGTAAATTAAAACCACAATGAGACACAACCACATAGCTAATTAGAATAGCTAGTATCAAAATAACTGACAGTATGAAGGTAAGGACGTGGAGCAACTGGAATGCTCATATGCTGCTGGTGGGAATGCAATATGGTACGACCACTCTGTAAAATACTTTGGAAGTTTCCTATGAAGTTAAACATACCCCTCCCATGTGGCCCAGCAGCAATCCCACTCCTGGTTACTTACACAAGAGAAATGAAGACCAAGATTCACACAAAAACCTATACACGAATGTTTATAGCAGCTTTATTCATAACTGTCCACAACTGGAAACAACCCAAATGTTCACAATAGGGGAATGGATAAACAAACTGTGGTACATCCATACCATGGAATACTATTCAGCAACGAAAAGGAACCAATTATTGATACTCAATAACATGGATGAATCTCAGAGGCATTATGCCGTATGAATGAAGCCAGAGTCAAAAGGCTATGTATTGCATGATTCCATGTATATGACATTCTGGAAAAGTAAAAACTATGGAACTTGAGTACTATATAAACCAAAACCCAAACCGATTGCCATTGAGTCAATTCCAACTCATAGCCAGCCTACAGTCACGATATACTAAATACACAAAACGTACTAAATACTCACAAATGCTACACGTGCACAAGGCATGTTGTTGTTGTTGTTGTTGGGTGCCATCAAGTCGATTCTGACTCAGAGCGACCCCATGTAACCGAGTAGCACTGCCCCATAGGGTTTTCTTGGGGGTAGTCTTTACAGAAGCATATCACCAGGTATTTCTTTTGCAGTGCTGCTGGGTGAGTTCAAACCGCCAACCTTTTGGTTAGGAATCAAGCTCTTAACCACTGTGCCAGCACATAAGAGACACTAAATATACAAGAGGCACTAATATTCGGGATGCATTAAATATATATGAGTAGTCAGTATCCATGAAGTCTTATTTGGCCCTTTGGCTATGCCTATTCTAGCTCCATGTGTTCTCTGTGTAAGACATATAAATATATTTCTGGATGCTCAGCAGGCTAATTAGCAAGCTACAGCAATGGTCAGACAAACTAGTCCCAATGTCTTTCTGAAAAAGCAAGTATGTGTCATTGGCCTAGGCATTTCCATCTGTGGGTCCCTTGCTTCAACCTCAGCTCTGGGCCTTGTAACCACATCATCAGCAGGGAAGGCTGATGTAGCAGAGAGAACCAGAACATATGAACATTGTTGTTGTTGTTGCTAGCTGTTGTTGAGTTGGCCCTTGGCTCGTGGCAACCCCATGCACGACAGAATGAAATGCTCCCCGGTCCTGCACCATCCCCATGATCAGTTTCAGATCAAATTGTTATGATCCGTAGGATTTTCATTGGCTGATTTTCAGAAGTAGATTGCCAGGACTTTCTTGCTAGTCTGTCTTTAGTCTGAAAGTTCCACTGAAACCTGCTCAGCATCATAGCAACATGAAGCCTCCACAGACAGATGGGTGGTGGCTGCATATTAGGTGCATTGCCTGGGAATTGAACCCAGGTCTCCTGCATGGCAGGTGAGAATTCTACCACTGAACCACCACTGCCCCCAGATTCAAGTAGTGTGGTCCTTCCACCCTACTTGCCCCTACCCTAAGCTGGTTAAGTAGACTTATCCCTTTTCCCTTGCTTCTTGCTGTGTTTTAAGTTGATTTAACAAACCACATGATTTGAGCAAAAGAAATAAACAAAACCCAAACAAACAAAACTATAAGAAGAACAGATCGGTGGTTGTCAGGGACCAGGGGAAGGAGAGGGGTTGACTCCAAAGAGATAGCATGAGGGAATTCTGGGGGGTGATGGGACTGTTCTGTGTCCTGATTGGTACGACTGTATGCATTTGTCAAAACTCATAGAAGTGAACAATAAATATGTAGATGATATGTCCAGTTCATGCTCTGGCTCTGCTTCAGCACTGCCTGCTGGAGAATTTGGACAGGGGGGTGTTATGGATTGACTTGTGTCCCCCTAAAATGTGTGTCAACTTGGCTAGTCCATGATTCCCTGTATTGTGTGATTGTCCACCATTTTGTCATCTGATGTGATTTTCTTACGTGCTGTAAATCTTGCCTCTGTGATGTTAATGAGGCAGGACTCAATCTACAAGATTAGGCTGTATCTTAAGTCAATGTTTTTTGAGATATAAAAGACAGAAGTGAGCGGAGAAATGGGGGGACCTCATACCACCAAGAAACAACAGCCAGGAGAATAGCGTGTCCTTTGGACCAGGGGTCCTTGCGCTGAAAAGCTCCTCGACTAGGGAAGATCAATGACAAAGACCTTCCCCCAGAGCCGCCAGAGAGAAGAAGCCTTCCCCTGGAGCTGGCACCCTGAATTTGGACTTCCAGCCTCCTAGACAGTGGAAGAATACATTTCTCTTTGTTAAAGCCATCCACTTGTGGTATTTCTGTTATAGCGGCTCTAGATAACCAAGATAGGGGAAAAGGCAGGCCTTCTAGGGAGGGGGCTAGATTGAACAGAGACAGAGGGTGGGGAGGATGAGTATTGAGTGGAGGCTTACAGTAAGGGGGCAGTGGGAGAGGAGGCAGGTGGGGCCAGCTGTGGACATGTACAATATCAGGCCAAGGGCTCTGGCCTTCAGCCTGTGTCCCAGGGAGACCATGGTGAAGGCAGAATGTTAGAAGTGGACCGAGTGGTGTGTGGGGTGATGCAGACTACTGGGCCGAGGGGCCTGAGCCAGGAAGACCCCTCAGTCCTCGCCTTGGCACTGCTCCTCCCTCCCAGACTGGGCTGCAGCCCATTTGGTGCTTTTCCAACCACCCTCCCTTCCCTGCTCCTTAGTGCTATCTGTGCAGGAGAATATGGTGGGTATGAGAGAGGAACCAGCTGGTGGATTTTGGTATCAGTGAAGTAAACTCACTGTCAAAATTCTGCAACAGATTGTTGAGTAGGTGTCTTAGACTGGGTTCTCTAGAGAAGCAAAACCAGTAAAGCATATAAATATATATAGGGAGAGATTTATATCAAGGAAATGGCTCATGTGGTTGTAGAGGCTGGAAAGTCCCAAGTCTGTGGGTCAGACTGGAGGCTTCTCTTGGCTCACAGACTGCGGAGACCAGTGAATCCCAAGACTGGCAGGCAAGACAGCAGGTAAGCTGCTAGCTCAAGTCCCAAGAACCGGAAGTCAGAGGAAAAGGAGCCAGCTGCAGGATCCAGAGCAAGAAAAGCCCACGAGCCTTGCCAGAAAGTCCACCTATATTGATGTAGGCCACACCACCAAGTAAACTCTCTTTCAACTGATTGGCTACTCACATTAGATTCCATCATGGAGGTGATCACATTATATCAGATCTCATCATGAAAGTGATTACATCATTATATGACTGCCAAACTACATCATAACTGCCAAACCACTGAGAATCATGGCCCAGCCAAGTTGACACACCACCTTAAAGATCATTGTAGGGGTGAATGGTGAGTGAGCCCTTAAAAACAAAGGCAGATCAAAAGACAGTATCAACAAAGTCAAAAGATAACTTACAGAATAGAATAAAGTATTTGCAAATCAGATATCTGATAAGGGTCTAGTATCCAGAATATATAAGGAACTCTCACAACTCAATAATAAAAAGACAAACAACCCAAATGAAAAATGGGCAAACGACTTGAATAGACATTTCTCCAAGGAAGATACACAAATGGCCAATAAGCTCAGGAAAAGATGCTCAGTCATTAGTCATTAACCAAAAACCAAACCAAACCCACTGCCGTCGAGTCGGTTCTGACTCATAGCAATCCTATAGGACAGAGTAGAACTGCCCCATAGGGTTTCCAAGAAGTGCCTGGTGGATTCGAACTGCTGACTAAAACCACAATGAGAAACCACTTCACACCCACTAAGATGCTAATAAGGAGGCTGGGTAATGCAAGTGGTTTACTATGGGCTGCTAATTTGAAAGGTTAGTGGTTCGAAGCCACTCAGCTGCTCTGCTGAAGAAAAAGCCTAGTGAACTGCTTCTGCAGAGATTACAGCCAACAAAAGCCTATGGAACAGTTCTACTCTGTAACATATGGGGTCACCAAGAGTCAGGAGCCGACTCGATGGCAGCTAACAACAACAAGATGCTAACAGTAATAATAGCATTATTAGTAATAATATCATTATAATAGTAATAATAATAAAAACAGAAAAAAACAAGTGTTGGTGAAGATGCAGATAAATTAGAACCCTTGTCCATTGCCTGTGGGGTTGTAAAATGGTGCAGCTGCTGTGGAAAACATCTTGGTGGTTCCTCAAAAAGTTAAACATAGAACTACCATATGACCTAGCAATTCCACTCCTCAATATATACCCAAAGACTTGAAAGCAGGGACTCATACAAATACCTCTAAATGTATGTTCATGGCAACATTATTTACAATATCCAAAAGGTGGAAACAGTCTAAATGCCCATCAACAGATGATGGATAAACAAAATGTGGTATATACATACAGTGGAATAATACTCAGCCATAAAAAGGAATGAAGTTCTGATACATGCTGTAAGAGAGATGAACCTCAAAAACATTACGCTAAGGGAAAGACATCAGACATGAGAGGTCACGTATTTTGTGATTCCATTTATTCTATTTCTTTTCAGAATAGGTACATCCGTAGAGACAGAATGAGATTAGTGGTTGCCAGAGGTTTGGGGGGAGGAGAAAATGGAGAACAACTATTTAATGGGTACACTATAGGATTTCCTTTTAGGGCGATGAAAATGTTTGGGGACTTGATAGAGGTGGTGATTGCACAACACTGAATGCACTAGATGCCACTCAGTTATTCACTTTAAAATGGTTTATTTTATGTTATGTGAATTTCACCTCAATTAACAAAAATGGGAGCCAATGAAGGGTCACCAAGATCAAGGCCTGCTGAAGACCTGCCTCTCCACTTTTGGACAGGAGTTTTGGCAAAGTGACCAATTAGTGAAGTACTTTGACTGCCCACTGGGATTACCACATTGACAACAAACTGGGGCAGTGTGTGCAACTGTGGAATGTTAGGCTGAATCTCCACCAACACACAGTCAGACCCAGAGACTGGATCACAGGGCCATCATCCTACGGGCCTGTGGGGCCCAAGCACCCAGCTCCGTGCAAGACCTGGACTGAAACGTTCATCAGGGGCTTGGATGGAGACCCAGAGGGTTAACAAATTCTCAGATGCTGTAATGCTGGGAGGGAAAGCACATGTGTCGGAAGACAAAATTGAGAGTTGAAAAGTTTTTTCTAGATAGGGAAGCAGTAAGATTGGATTTCACTTAAGCTTGGATTTCAACTCAGAACAGCAATTGCACAACTGCTTGGTGGGTAACTTGTGATTTGGTCTTGGTTCATAGAAAAAGGCCTGGAGTTGTCCCTGAGTTCTAAGTCACAGGAGGTAGTGGTGGAGAGAGAGTGTTTGTGTTGCTTTGTGGTGACCACTGGGTCACTGTCCTGGCAGTTCCTGAGGAGCAGACAGGCTGTGCTCAATGTAGAATCCCTGTCTCTCGAGAGGTTAAAGGGGGTCAGGCCAGGAAAGGCCGTGAACTCATTGTGGACCCAGAGATCAAAGAGGAGTGAGTGGGGGCCACAGGCTCTCCCTCGAATTTCTCAATCTTTTCCACAAAGGTTTGGTCTGGGAGCAGGACCTCCACAGTGTAGCTAATGTGTTTGGAATGAACCAGGCTGTAGGTGTTGCCAAACCTCAGTACATCTGCAGGAAAGGACAGACATTCAGACAGGATGCCCCACCAAGGACCCGCCCTGCGATGGTGGTGAATCCTTGCCAGGGTACCAGACCAGGGAGTCATTGTCATGGCTGAGAGCCCAGAGCAAGCCCCACAGCATGCCTATTGGAGCCACCTGTTGGGACCCGGATGCCATGTTAAGGATCACCCACCTCCCCATCAGCAGCTCCAGGAAACTGGACCTTGTCCAGGTGGAGCCATTCCCAGCCAGCACTTTCAGAGGCTGGCCTTCAAGCAGGTGAGGCTCCCGTCCTCAGGCACCCTGTGAGCATTGTAGTGCTGGCTGGGCAACACCTCCACCATCTTGCCCACCCGCTGCCGCTCCCCTGTCTTGGTCTTCAGGAAGATCCCAAAGCCGATGTCCCCCTGTCCAACTCAAACTGCCACCTGCAGTGGACAGAGACCTGCTGAGGACACTGCTGTGCCCTAGGACCCTTTCCAGCTGTGCCCAGGGGTGGAGTGGCTGCTGTCCCTACCTGAGCATGCAGTCTGGGAACAGGATCTCGTTCTCCACCTGCAGGGAGGAGCCACAGCTCATAGTCACCGTGTGCTCGTACCGCATCTTCACCTGGTTGCGCAGGGAGTAACTCCTGGGCACCTCGCCCCGGTACTTGATCTAATACCCAAAGCTGGTAAAAGTGTGGGGAAATGGGCACATTATACACAGCTGGTAGAGTTAAATTGTGTCATCTGTGTGGAACACTAGTCTGTAAAAGATATCAGGAGCTCTAATACAAATATTTCCTTTGAGGAAAAACTAGGATTTCTATAATTTTATCCCATGAAAAAATTGTGAATGTGTATAAAGATATATCTATAAAGATCTTCATTATTAATTTATTCCTTATAGTGCAAATATTACAAACAGCCTAAATTTACAACATTCGGGAATTTTAAAAATAAATTATGATAATTCCTTACAATGAAATACGGTATAGTTATCTTAGAAAAATATTTACCAAAATGGATAAATGCTTATCACAGGTTAAATGGATAACCCCCCTTGGAAAAAAAAAAAAAAAAACCCAAACCCGTTGCCATCAAGTCCATTCTGGCTCATAGGACAGAGTAGAACTTCCCCTTAGGGTTTCCAAGAAGCGGCTGGTGGATTCAAACTACCGACCTTTTGGTTAGCAGCCAAGCTCTTAACCACTGCGCCAACAGGGCTCCTAAATGGATACCGTAGGCTACAAAAGAGTATATATAGTATGAACCTATCTTTATTTTTTTCTTAATGTATTCCTCCAAAAAAGACAGTATTAACAGTAATTCTCTGAGTGACAGGATTTTTTTTCTCTTCTTTACACATCTTTGTATTTTCCAATTTTTTTACCATGAGCAGGTATTAGTTGTATAATTTTAGGAAAATGTGTATGGGAGTGTGGCAGGCAGAATAATGGCCCCTAAAGATGCCCACATCCTAATTCCTGAAACCTATAAACACGCTACATTACACATAAAGGGGATTTAAAGTTGCAGAAGGAGTTAAGGTTGCTAATAAACTGACCTTAAAATAGGGGATTATCCCGGATTATCTAGGAGGGCCCCATGTAATACAAAGGTATTTAAAAGTAAAAGAGGGAGGCAGAAGAGTTAGTATTAAAGTGACATAGCATGAGAAAGACTCAACCAGTTATTGCTGGATTTGAATGAAGATGGAGGAGGGGGCCATGAGCCAAGGAATGTGGGCAGCCTCTAGAATCTGGAAAAGGCAAGGAAACGGATTCTCCTCTAGAGCCTCCAGAAAGGAATACGGTCCAGCTGACACCTTGATTTTAGCCCAGTGAGACCCATTTCAGACTTCAGAACAGTAAGATAATAAGTTTGTGTGGTTTTAAGTCACTAAGTTTGTGGTAATTTGTCATGGCAGCCATAGGAAACAAATACAGGGGGTTGGTGGACAGTTCTAGAGATGGGGTGTTTATAAGAGACACACCAGTGTAGCAAACATTGACTAGACGCCTCCTGTTGCAAGTACAGTGGTGGGCATATTCTTTTCATTGTCTCCATTTGGTCTCACAGCAACCTGGATCTTACGCTCCCATTTTACAGATGAGGAAACAGAGACCCAGACAGGCAGCTGATAACTGGCAAAGCCAAGCCTCAAATTCAGATCTCCCAACCTCAGATTGGAGCCCCCTGCAACCCATGCTGCCTCTGGGGGACTCTCATATGCCCTCTGGTCCCTCTACCCTCTGGCAAGTGGGCACATCGGCCTCAGCAGTTGATACCAAAAAACTATGTTTATCAACACCAGCTGGAGTCCAGGAGCCCAATGCCCTTGGATGCAGGGCCCATGCAGGGTGCCAGGAGCAGCCCCCAGCTCAGGCCTGAAGTGGCCCACTCACCTCCCAGAATCACCACCTTCCTGCGTGTCTGCTCACTCATGTATGACTTGATCAGGTTGAAGGCCACGAGGAACAGTTTGGGGGCTGAAACAGGCACAGAGCTGCTCCCTTGCCTGGGGTAGTAGGGTGTTCTGGGGCCTTGAGCCAACCACACCATCTCCACCTCCCCGTTGCCATTCCTGCCTTCCATTCATGCATACCTTGGGCCACCTCACTCACCTTTCACAATAATTAAACTATTCAATATCTCAGGGTAATTTGCCTTCAGTCCACTGAAAAACTGGAGCCAAACTCAGGTCAACGTATGAGATACCGGCATCCAAATACTAAAACATCTGCCCCCACTCCCGCCACGTCTACCCCATCTCGCCCACCCTCAAGAACCCGGAGGGAAGCCCTGGCCTCTCCTGCCAGCCATCCAACGTGTCAGTGAAGGCAGCCACCTGACACCCTAGACACTTTAGAACCCACCCAGGCCAAGGGCAGAATCTGCTGCTTCCCAGTTTGTTGGGTCCAAGTCACAGACCCTGTCATGGATTGAATTGTGTTCCCTAAAATATATTGAAGTACTGGCCCCTGTACCTGTGGGTGCGATCCTCTTTGGAAATAGGGCTTTTCTTTTGTTATGTTAATGAGGTTAATGAGTAGGGTAGGGCCTAAACCTAATCACTTTTGAGTCATAAAAAGACTAGAACAGACACAGAGACATACATACAGGGGGAAGAGGAAAATTGACAATGGAGACAGATGCATCTACAAGCCCAGGAATGCCAAGGGTTGCTGGCAGCTACTAGAAGCTGAAATAGACAAGGAAAGACCTTCCCCTAGAGCCACTCCTTGAATTTGGACTTCTAGGCTCCTAAACTGTGAGAAAATAAACTTCTGTTCTTTAAAGCCACCCACTTGTGTTATCTGTGTTACGGCAGCTCTAGGAAATTAGACAGACCCTCCTTAAGAAACTGGCACAAATTCTTGATAAGAGGGTGAGGGGAGGATCCCATCTACTGCAGACAAAAAAAAAATCCCATTCAGAATTCTGCAAAGTTCCCCCCGTTTGGCTCTAGACAATAGTGTAGCATCAGGAATGAGGCCAACTTCCTTTTAGCATAACAGACTCACGGTTGCAAAGCATAGACTTTTTTGTTTTTAATTGGGATACAATTCACAAACTATAAAATTCAGTGTTTTAAAGTGTACGATTAAGTGGTTTTTAGTATATTTACAAGGTTGTGTGACCATCACCACTATCTAGCTCCAGAACATTTTCTTCATCAAAGAAACCTGTTAACCCATTAGCAGTCCCTCCTCATCCTCCTCTCTTCCCTGTCCCTGGCTACCACTAACCTACTTTATTTCTCTATGGGTTTGCCTATTCTGGACACTTCTTATAAATGGAATCATACAATATGTGGCCTTTTCTGTCTGGTTTCTTTCATTTAGTATAATGTTTTTGTGATCTTTTTTAATTCTAGGTTTTTTGCTATCCTGGGTGGAGCAGAAAGAGAGAAAAAGCCTGGCTGTGCCTAAGAGCCCAGGCCCTCTAAGAGGCCCCAGAACTAACTTTCAATCCCAGCTCCCTCCCAATGGAAACAGTGATGGGAGACCCAGGGGCTCCATGCAGAGGGGCAGATACTGGGAAGGAGTGAGTAGAATAAGAAGGCAGGTTGGGGATGAGCAGGGTACTAGTGTGAGAAGGGGAAGGGCATCCACCGGGCTCTGGTAGGCCTGGGGAGGAGACCAGTTGCCACCCGCCAGGCATGAGATGGTGACATCTGGTGCTGCCTGACTTGGCACAACTCTGAGAGGCTGTGGATTTGAAAACACCTCTGAAAACAGGAAGTAAGGAGCTGCAAATGGGGCCTTGAGGGTGGGAACTCACCTGGCAGCGTGGAGAGAGAAGACCCACCACTCCATATCAACAAGGAGAGGAGCAGAGACCAGGCCCCTGGTGCCTCACCTGGCACCCAGTCTGACGCTGCTGGCAGTTACCTCACCTCCTGGGCGAACTCTACTCCTGGCTTCCACAGATGCCTCAGACCCAGCCCCTCGAAATCAAGAACGGCTAAGATTGTGTCCACCTTCTTCCCCAGCTACACGGGAACAACAAGGGTGAGACCCTGCGAGGCTCAGTGCCTCCCACACCCACCAAGGTGGGGCTGGGCCTGAGCCCTGGGGCAGCAGTCTGGCTGGTCTAAAAAGGCCAGTGAGTCCTTGGCTTGGCCTGGCACAGAGGTTTTGGGCCCGGAGCCAAGTCTGGGGAAGGGGCCATCCCAAGAGGCGCCAGGGCTGGAATGGCCTGAGGTCTGCCCTCTCTGATTCTGCCGTGGGAGGGCAAGCCTATGTGCCTCAGTTTCCTCCCTCTGTCCATTGAGGCTGAAATACCTGCCCTCCTCCATCAAATGAGGCCACAGCAGGCAGCATCACTCAGTGTTGAGCAGAGATTAGGGGTCAGTCAGCCGGGGGCTGCTGTGGGGGTGAGTCCCAGCTTGGCCACATACTGTTTCACCTTCGGCAAGCTCAGAGAGGCCAGCGTCTACTCATGCTCCACTAAAAGGAGCAAAGGCGCAGAGAAAGATGGGGTTCTGGGGTGGTTCTGGGGGCAGGGAGTGCACACCTGGTACTGTAGGGCGGCCTTGGTGGTGTGGGCTGTGGCTGTCTGGGGCAATGGCTGGGAGTGGGCCAGGGCCCTCACCTCCTGACTCTGCTGCTCACAGTCCCGAAGGAGCAGCTTGCAGCTCCGGAACTTGTCCCTTAACGGCTCCTGTCTGGAGGCCGAGAGGAGGAGGCCCTTGGTGTCCAGGCCTCTGATGACGAGGTACCAGATGGGGCCGCCCTCTTGGTCGTGGTCGCAGATGCCGGTGGCATGGAAGAGCCTGACCACCTGGTTGTACACAAGAGGAGGTTCAGTGCCTCGGCTGAGGGGCCAGGGAGCAGGGTTGGGTTTAAGGAAGAGGTTTGGGTTTAAGGGAGGCTGCCACACGAGTTTGCTGCCCAGGTCTTGTTGCTTCCAGAATGCCAAGTGCTGCAGAGTCACAGACACAGCTGAAGGCCCCGCCTGTCCCAAAGGCCTCCACAGGGACCTGGGGGCAGCAGGCTGGGCCCCTCTGCCCACAGCCACTGAGGACCTACCAGAGCATCTCCAGCCCCACCAACACAGAACTGGGGATGGGACAGGAGGGGATGAAGGGGAGGCAGGTCAGAGATGGATGAGGAGGAGAGACTCAGAAACGGATGAGGGAGGCCTCATGCTGCAGCTGCCTCTCCCTGTGTCCTTCCGCCTGTCTCCAGGCTCACGGGCTGCCCCAGAGACCTATGCAGAGCAGATGTCAGACTCTTCACTTCCTGGCTCCCGACTGAGTCCTGCAGGGCCCTGCAGATGGGCCTGGCCACCCATGCAACCTCATCTCTCCCTTTCTCTACAACAAGGCTTCTGTGTGCTCCTTCCTGGAAACCATCCAACTCATTCCCACGTCAGGGCCTTTGCACTAGCTGTGCCCTCTGCCACTCATCTTCACATGCCTGCCTCCTTTTGGGCATTCGCACCCCAGTTGAAATGTCACCTCCTCAGCAAGGCATCTCCTGATTTCCCTTTCTTCCTTGTTTTATTGTCTTCGTTGTACTTTCTACTCTCTGGAATTGTCTTGTTTATTTATTCATTTACATGATTTCTTTCCTCTCTCTTCCAGTCAAGGAGTGCCTAGCACAGAGCCAGACTCACTGTAGGGGCTCAAAAAATGGGTGTTACATGAATGAATAAATGAATGAAAGAATGAATGCATGCTTCAGATTTGGGACAGGAAGCAGGGAGGTGAGGCTATGGGGAGGTGTCACTCTCACCTTCTGAAGCATGGCCTCCGATTCCTGGAGGTCAAATCTCTGAACTGCCACAAGGGGACAGAGTTGTGCGAGTGGAATCCCTGACGCGTGTGGATAGAGGTCCCTCCCCTCCCTCCTACAGGGCTTGGCCTCCTCTTACTCAGAGGGCCCACTGCCTGACGGGGGTGGGGGGAGTGGGGGGTGGGGGGAGTGGGGGGCAGGGAGACCACGGGGTGGCTCAGGCAAAACCCGAGATACCCTGAGCCCTAGAAAGACTTGGGCACAGGCACAGTCAGGATTCTTTTCTAATCTGGTGGCAGTAGGAAGAGCATTCCAGGTAGAGGAAACTGCTAAGCAAAGGCCTTGAGGTAGGGAAGCCTGCTGGTAGACATGCTATAATCTGTATAATCCACACACCAGGCTCAGAGACAAGCTACCCTCAGAGGTCGGCAAAGACTGTCCAACGTATATTAAGTATGCTGGGCTCTCTCTGTAGGTCCAGGGATGTGAATTCCTATGAACTCCGCCAACGTTGCGGAAGACGTGATAATCGACACTGTTTTACAGTGGTTTCCTCACAGCAGAGGAAATCAATTCCAGCCTTACCTTATCAGGAAGAAGTCTGAGGGAGGGAGTTAGGACCACATTCTCAGGGCCACCAAGAAAGGGTCTCCTGTTCGTGCATTCAGATTCCTGGGATTTCAACATTTATCTCAAGAGCAAACCCTCCCTACCCTAGTCCCCAAAGCCTTTCTCTGGGAAGATATCAAGCAATTGGCTCTAAAGTCAGACTGGCCTGGCTTTGCCACTTGCTAGCTGGGTGACCTTATTCAAGTGGTTTAGCCTCTCTGAGCCACAGTTATCTTCAGTGCAAAATGGGGCTAATAATAGTACCTACTTCATTGGATTAGTGTGAAAAAAAAAAAAATAAGAAGCCAAAATTTCTTTACCCACTGTCTGGCCAGAATAAGGGCTTAAAAGATGGTAGTAATTATTATTGTTCCTTGTGGTAGCCAGTCTCCAAGATGGCCTCCAATGATCCTCACCTCCTGGCATTAGCTCCCTGTGTAGTCCCCTCCCACACTGAGCAGAGCTGAGCTGTGTAACCAATAGGATATCGCAGAAATGATGAAATGTAACTTTCAAGTCGCTTCCTCCTTGCTCTCATGGATCCCTTGCTGTGGGGGGAAGCCAGCCAGCATGTTGTAAGGACACTCAAGCAGCCCTCTGGGGAGGTCTCTGTCAGGAGAAACTGAGCCCTCCAGCCAACAGCCAGCACCGACTTCCCAGATCCATGAATGAGCCATCTTAGAAGTAGATCCTCCAGCACCATTCAAACCTTCAGATGAGACTGCAGCCTTGGCTGACACCTGACTGCATGAGAGACCCTGAGGCAGAACCACCATAAGCCACTCCATAATTGCTGACCCACAGAAGTGGTAAAAGGTAATAGAGGTTTATGGTTGTTTTAAACTGCTGTGTTTTGGAGTAACTTGTTACACAGCAATAAATATGTAATACGCTCCTCTTTTGTGCCCTTGACGAACTGTCCTCACCTTGGAGCCAGTGCAGAAGGAAGTGGTCATCAGGGCTGGGTAGGGCAGGCAGGACGTCCTGGATGTTTTCCCGGAATTGAGGACAAAGCAGGCAGAGAGCCAGGTTAGAGGCCACCTTGCCCCTGATGCCATCAAGGGGTTGATCAGACACCCTCAGGCCTGTAGAACTCATCTCCTTTGTGGAACTGGGTGTCTGAGTAAAGAGGCCCCCAAAATGCCCAGATACTGGGAGAGCCAAGCCCTGGTCAAGTTATGGTGGTTGCCTTTCTCCCTCTGGGAAATGGGATAGTAATGAGCTAGCCCCACAAAGCTTCAGAGAGGATTAAGTGAGGATTAAATATGAAGACAATTTTCTGAGTCTCACTGCACTCAGGGGTATGGAGGCAGGGAGGATCCTCTTCAGGGCCCTGATCTCTGTCCTCAGGGAGCACCCAGGTCAGGTGGAAGGGTAGGTCACACAGCATCTGAGGCTCAGAGAGGTTAAACAACTTGCCCAGTGTCACACAGTCAGTGAGTGGCAGAACCAGAAGGCAAATCACACATCTGGTCCAGTGCCAGTCATCCAGGCCCAAGTGAGGGGTGGCTTGGCTGGACCTGGAAGAGTGTCATGGATTGAGTTGTGTCCCCAAAAAATATGTGTATCAATTTGGCTAGGCCATGATTCCCAGTACTGTGTGATTGTCCACCATTTTGTTATCTGGTGTGATTTTCCTGTGTGTTGTGAATCCTACCTCTATGATGTTAATGAGATGGAATTAGTGGCAGTTATGTTAATGAGGCAGATCTCTGGTGGTGCAGTGGTTAAGAGCTATGGTGTGCTACCTAGGGCTGCTAACCGAAAAGGTCAGCAGTTTGAATCCACCAGCAGCTCCTTGGAAACCCTATGGGGCAGTTCTACCCTCTCCTATAGGGTGGCTATGAGTCGGAATTGACTCGATGGCAATGGGCTTGGTTTGGTTTTGGTTTTGGTTTATCTGAATGACACAAGACTGACTCTACAAGACTAGATTGTGTCTTAAGCCAATCTCTTTGAGATATAAAAGACAGAAGCGAGCAGAGAGACATGGAGACCTCATACCACCAAGAAACAAGAGCCAAGAGAATAGTGCTTCCTTTGGACCTGAGGTTCCTGTGCTGAGAAGCTCCTAGACCAGGTGACGATTGACGACAAGGACCATGAAACTCCAAGAGTATGGCCCGCGGACACCCTTTTAGCTCAGTAATGAAGTCACTCCCAAGGTTCACCCTTCAGCCAAAGATTAGGCAGCCCCATAAAATAAAACGAGACTAATGGGCCACAACAGCCCAGCGACAAGGACTACATGGTCCCCACAGCCCTTCGCCCAGCAATTTGGTCCCTCAGAGAGTTTGGATGTGTCTATGGAGTTTCCATGACCTTTCCTTGTACAAGTTGCATACTGTCTTACCCTTCACCAAAGTTACCACTTATCTATTGTCTATTTAGTATTCCCCCCCTCCCCTCCCTCATTTCTTTTTGTGTGTAAACCTTTCCATGAGTTTTTATAGTAGTGGTCTCATACAATATCTGTCCTTTTGTGACTGACTTATTTCACTTAGCATAATACCCTCCAGATTTATCCATGTTGTGAGATGTTTTCACAGATTCATCATTTTTCTTTACTGTTGTATAGTATTCCATTGTGTGTATGTACCATGGTTTGGTTATCCATTCATCTGTTGATGGACACTTAGGTTGTTTCCATCTTTTTGCTATTGTGAATGATGCTGCAGTGAACATGGGTGTGCATATGTCTATTCGTGTGATGGCTTTTATTTCTCTAGGATATATTCCCAGGAGTGAGATTGCTGGATTGTATGGTATTTCTATTTCTAACTTTCTAAGGAAGCACCATGTGGTTTTCCAAAATGGTTGTATCATTTTGCATTCCCACCAGCAGTGCATAAGAGTTCCAATATCCCCACAGCCTCTCCAACATTTGTTATTTCTTTTTTTTTTTGATTCGTGCCGGTAATGCCGTGGTGGTTTTAATTTGCATTTCTCTAATGGCTAGTGATCATAAGCATATCCTCATATATCTGATGGCCACTTGAATGTCTTCTTTTTGATGTGTCTGTTTCCTTTGCCTGTTTTTTTTTTTTAGTCTCCCATACAAAAAATTTATACATACATTGTTATGTGACCCTAATTGCTCTCCCCGTACTGTGACAGCACACTCCTCCTTTCCACCTCTGATTCCCCATGTCCATTCAACCAGCTCCTAACCCTCTCTGCCTTCCCATCTAACCTCTGGACAGAAGCTTCCAGGTTAGTCTCTTGTATCTACTTGATCTAAGAGGCACACTCCTCATGAGTATCATTTTATGTCCCACAGTCCAGTCCAATCCCTGTCTGAAGAGTTGGCCTTGGAAATTGTTTTAGTTCTGGGCTGATAGAAAATCCTGGGGCCATGATTTCCGGGGTTCCTCCAGTCTCATTCAGACCATTAAGTCTGGTCTTCTTACTAGAATTTGAGTTCTGCACCCCACCTTTCTCCTGCTCTGTCAGGGACTCTCTGTTGTGTTCCCTGTCAGGGTGGTCATTGGTGGTAGTCAGGCACCATCTAGTTCTGGTCTCAGGCTGATGAAGTCTCTGGTTTATGTGGCCCTTTCTGTCTCTTGTCCTTTGCCCATTTTTTAATTGGATTATTTGTATGTTGTAGAGGTGTTGGATTTTCTTGTAGATTTTAGAGATTAGACTTTTGTCTGACTTGTAATGTCCAAAAATTTTTTCCCAGTCTGTAGGTTCTCTTTTTAGTCTTTTGGTGAAGTCTTCTGATGAGTGTAAGTGTTTAATTTTTAGAAGATCCCAGTTATCTAGCTTATCTTCTGTAGTGTGTGTGTTGTTGGTTACAGTTTGTATTCTGTTAATGCCGTGTATTAGGGCCTGTAGTGTTGATCCTATTTTTTCTTCTATGAACTTTATAGTTTTTGGCTTTATATTTAAGTCTTTGATCCGTTTTGAATTAGTTTTTGTGTATAGTGTCACGTATGTGTCTTGTTTCATTTTTTTGCAGATGGACATCCAGTTCTGCCAGCACCATTTGTTAAAAAGACTGTCTTTTCCTCTTTTGATGGACTTTGGGCCCTTGTCAAAAATCAGGTGACCGTAGGTGGATGGATTTACATCTGGGTTCTCAATTCTGTTCCATTGGTCATTGTATCTGTCATTGCACCAGTACCAGACTGTTTTGACTACTGTAGCTGTATAGTAGTTCTGAGGTCAGATAGTGCAAGTCCTCCTACTTTATTCTTCTTCTTCAGTAGTGCTTTACTTATGCGGGGCTTCTTCCTTTCCATATAAAGTTAATGATTAGTTCTTCCATCTCTTTAAAGAATGTTGTTGTTATTTGGATTGGGATTGCGTTGTATTTGTAAATTGCTTTGGGTAGAATTGTCATTTTCACAATGTTGAGTCTGCCTATCCATGAGCATGGTATGTTTTTCCATTTATGTAGATCTGTTTTGATTTCTTGCAGTAGAGTTTTGTAGTTTTCTTTGTATAGGTCTTTTACATCCCTGGTTAGATTTATTCCTAAGTATTTTTTTTAGGGGTTATTATAAATGATATTGTTTTCCTGATTTCCTTTTCATTGTTCTCTTTATTGGTGTATAAGAATACAATGGATTTTTGTATGTTTATCTTGTATCCTGCTACTCTGCTGAATCTTTCTATTAGTTTCAGTAGTTTTCTCGTGGAGTCTTTAGGGTTTTCTATGTATAGTATCATATCATCCTCAAACAGGGACAGTTTAACTTCTTCTTATTTCTTTTCCTTGCCTTATTTCTCTAGCTAGGACTTCCAGCACAATGTTAAATAGGAGTGGTGATAAAGGGCATCCTTGTCTTGTTCCTGTTATCAAGGGGAATGTTTTCAGCCTCTCTTCATTAAGAATGCTGTTGGCCATTGGTTTTGCATAGATGCCCTTTATTATGCTGAGGATTTTCCTTTCTATACCTATTTTATTGAGAGTTTTTATCAGGAATTGGAGTTGGCCTTTGTCGAATGCCTTTTCTGCATCATTTGAGATGATCATGTGATTCTTTTCTTTCCTTTTGTTTAGGTGGTGGATTACGTCGATTGACGTTCTAATGTTGAACTATCCTTGCATTCCTGGTATGAATCTTGCTTGTTTCTGGTGTATTATTTTTTTGATATGATGCTGAATTCTATTGGCTAGAATTTTGTTGAGAATTTTTGCATTTGTATTCATGAGAGATATTGGTCTGTAAATTTCTTTTTTTGTGGCGTCTTTTCCTGGTGTTGGTATAAGGGTTATGCTGGCTTCATAGAATGAATTTGAAGTGTCACTTCCTTCTCTATGTTCTGAAGTGGTCTGAGTGCTACTGGTAAAGCTCTTCTCTGAATGTTTGGTAGAATTCTCCAGCGAAGCCATCTGGGCCAGGAACTTTTTTTTGTTGTTGAGAGTTTTTTTTTTTTAATTACCTTTTAGATCTCTTCTCTCATTATGGGTCTGTTTGGATTTTCAACATCACTTTGTGTTAATTTGGGTAGGTAGTGTGTTTCTAGAAATTTATCCATTTCCTCTAGGTTTTCAAATTTGTTGGAGTGTAATACTCTGTTATGATCCTTTTTACTTCAATTGGGTCTGTTGTAATATCCCTGCGAGGTCTTTTCTGATATGCTAGTTGGGAAGTGACCTGCCTCCTAGTCCTGTACCCTAAACTCCCACTACCTCCTGTTATCTTCTATCTGCCTAGCTATTATGATAACCTTACAGTCCCCCTCCTGGGGCTCCTTGAGCTCTTTACGGTTCCCTCCTGGGGCTCCTTTGTACACTCACCCCTGTCCCCACCCTCCATCCTTTCCTCCCTCTCTCCCTCCCTGCCTTCCTTTTCTTTCTTTCTTTCCTCCGTCTTTCATCGTTTACTAAGGACATACTGCGAGAAAAGTGGAGTCACTGGGTGGTGCAAATGTTTACCACTCAGCTACTAACTGAAAAGTTGGCAGTTCAAGTGCACCCAGAGGTGCCTCAGAAGAAAGGGCTGGCAATCTACTTCTGAAAATCAGCCATTGAAAACCCTATGGAGCACAGTTCTACTCTGACACACACAGGGTCGCCATGAGTTAGAATCAACTCCACAGCAACTGGTGATGGGTGTGCCAAGCACTGGCCTAGGCCCTGGGGCCAATTGTGCCAATAAGACCCAGTTTCCTTAGGAGCTCACAGCAGGGTGTCACAGATAAGCAAATGAACATTTCTGGTCCTAGGTGAGCAGAGATGTGATGGGGGAAGCTTGGTGGCTGTGGACCCCCAGAGGAGGCCCTAAACTAGCCTGAAGCTCCAGTGTCAGGGAAGGGTGCTGGAGGAAGTGCCAGCAGAGCTAGTTTTGAAAACATAGAGAAATGCTAGGCCTTCAAAGGGAAGGGGGCCTTCATCAGAGGAAACAGCAGGTACAAAGCTAGAGACTTGAAACAGCAGTTTCTCCCCAAGGGTGGTGGGGATTGTGGTAGGGCTTACGGGGGAGCAGAGGATAGCTTCTCTCTGCAGGTGGAGAAGAGCTTGCAAGGGTGACCCTGGGGGAGGAAGTTCAGGCAGGGTCCTGGTGAGGGGCAGAGGCCTGACCCAGAGCAGGGACAGGGCATGGAGAGGAACAGGGTTCCACTGTTTCTCCTACTGGGGGCAGCCATCCTCCCCATGCCCCGGGCTTCCCTAGGGCAGGCTATGGGTTCCAGGTCACCCGGGCACCTCCAGCCCCTGCCCTAGCCTGGAATGTCAGGGCCACTCAAGACTAGGTTTGGTCCCACGGCGCCCTTTGCTGTCCGGGTGTCGTAAGAGCAGTCTGGCTCATGCCAGCAACAAGCGTCAAAAGCCCTTAGAGACCCCCACACTTTTTCCATCGTGGAAGGAACACCAGAGCTGACCTCAGACTGAGGTGCCATCTGCAATGGTGTTTGCCAACTTTGGCACGGGATGGGCCTGAATTTGCCTTTTGCCTCTCTGGCTGCCCGGCTTGGTGACCCTGGCCTGAATGCTTACATTCTGTGTCTCGGTCACCTCCCGGGAGGAGCAAAGAGGAATCTGTATGTTCCCACTCGGCACAGGGCTGGACACAGAGTGGTTGCTCAATCCCTGACAATGACTTCTTATTGAAGTATTAGTTGTTAATAAATGAGTCAATAACTATAAAGCTCTTACAATGAACCTGGCTAGTAGTAAGCACCGGTGAAGTCCAATGAAGTCACTTATATTACTATTATTGTTGTTAATATTATTATTGGCATTTCTAGGCCCTTAGGGGTCCAAGGAGATATATTATGGGATTGTTCAAATCCAGAATGTTATCATATTGCACACTCAGTTATATCCATCTTTGATAAATAAAAGTAGGGGAAGAATCTGAGTTTGAGTTTCAGCTCAGCCACTAATTAGCTACTTGACCTTGGGTAGTTCCCTTAACATCTCTGAACTCTCATCAATAAAGCTGGGGTGTGGTAGATATTCAGTGGGGTAAAGTGTGCACCAGCAGGACCTTGCACAGCTTGGCACAAACAGGTCTTCGGTAACGAGTTGCTTGGCTGTCATTTCTGCCTTTCAGGCCTGGACGCTGGAATCTGGTTGGAGGCCAAAGGATCCTGTGCCCCCGTAAAGGCTCCCATTAGAGCCGGGCTCATGCTACCCTTTGGATGTGAGCTCAGAAGGGCCAGCCACCTGGCTGACTGCTGTATGCTTGTGGCTGGCTCAGGGCTGGGGCAGAACAGACATTGGGTGAAAACCAAACACTCTTTGGATTGTCTGGATCCCAGGATGGAGGGGGGAAGCCCAGGGTCTGGATGGGATTGGAGCACAAATAGGTATGTGAGGCAAACAGAGCAGGGAGTGGGGGGCACAGGCACAGAGTGGGGCAGGCAGGAAAGCTGGCCCAGAGCCAAGAGAGGAGCCAGCAGGGTCAGGGTGAATAGATGGAAGAGGCTCGAGGTCTCAGGAGACAGTTTGAGTAGTGGGTCTGACACGTGGTGTTCCCCTCGATGTCTCAGTTCCCACATTGGTAGACTGGAATGGTAATTATGCCTGCCTGGAAGGATTATTGTGAGGATGAATGAGATCATGTAAAGAGCCCTTACCCTGGCCTGGGCAGGCTGGCTGATGCTATGTTAGTGCTCCCCATCTCTCTGCCCCCGCCAAACACTGATGACATGATCTGGCCATGGCCTCCACCACCCCTGCTCCATCCTACCACTTGCTGTCTGATCTTGGCCAAGTGGTTTTCCCTCTCTGAGCTCCCTTCCTATCTCACATGAGATGACAACAGTCCTCACCTCCCTGAGTTTGGGTAAGGATGAATTGAGATGATGCTAGGTACCTAACCAGCGCCCATCAGCATGAGCAGTTGGCATGATCCTTAGGATGAGCATACACACACAAGCCACACACGCACACCTATACACACACCACATGCACACACACACGCACATACACAGAACACATACGCATCACATGCACACCCCCCACATACTCAACACACGCTCAGCACACACACACACCACATGTGCACACAGCCCATACACAGAACATGCATACACTCCACATAGACAGCACACACACACACCTATGTACATATACATAGCACACATATCGCATGCACACCCCCACATACACAACACACACAGTACACACGCACACCACATGTGCACACACCCCCACGTACACAGCACATGCGAACACCCCACAGACAGCACGCACACACTTATATGCACATATACAGCACACACACCCACATAGACAGCACACACATACACACACCACAAAGCACACATACCACACACACACAGCACACACACACAGCACACACACACACACACACACACACACACACACACACACACACACCCGACACACAGTTATCCAGGTCCTGGTAGCTCATGTGAGCTCCTAAGGCACACAGGGCTTCAAAGTATAACAGACACACCTCAAATCCAAGCCACACCTTTGGGCTCTGTCTTGAAAACATACCCACACAGGCCCCCCCCCCCCCCCCGCTCTCTTGGGGTGTCCCCGCCCAGGGCCCCACCAGTCACCACCACTGAGGCAGTTTAACAAAAACGCAACATCAAATTCCTTTACTTCTGAGGTCTCCCCTTAAGGGGAGGCAGGAAATAGAACATTTGCTTTTTGGAGGGTTTAATTAAAAAAAGGTACAATTAGTCAAATACTGATCTCTGTTAGCCCTCTCAGTGTGCCTTGGGCCTGGGCCTGGCCTGCTGTGCCCCCGCAGCAGCCCCACCTCACCCCGGGGACCGGGAGGGCACCAGGGGGGACCCAGGGGAGCCAGCGCCGTAGGGTCCCTGTCCAGCCCCTCCTCAGCGAGCAGCAGGGCAGGGCCCCTCGGGCAGGCGGGATGTCACCACCGCAGGAAGTCCCGAATGAGCTTCCAGAGCTTGGTGACCCACAGGTTTACGCCGAGGTCCATCAGGTACTGGATCTCGGGCGTAAGCATGCGGCGGCAGAGCTGCGCGTGCCGCTGCCCTATGCTCTTCTTGAGGTTGTAGCCCAGGATGGATTTGGTGCCCAGCGGCTGCCAGGGCTGCATGGCCGAGTCCTGGATGGCGGCGGCGTCCACAGCCCGGCCGCCATCGATGCAGATGCGCCGCATGTGCTCGTTGGCCTGCCGCAGGGCGGCCACCTCGCGGGCCATGCGCTCCCGCCCGAAGGCCTCCACCTTGCGCCAGAAGCTGGCGTTGAAGTGGCGGTAGAGGCGGGCGTCCAGCATGTTCCAGGCCGTGGCGCGCCGGTACAGCTCACCCGAGAGCCGCGGCACGGCCGAGTCGCGCCGCGCGTTGAGCTTGAAGTAGACCACGTCCTCCAGCTCCCAGCACAGCAGATCCTTGAGCAGCACCAGCGACTCGTCGAAATATTCCTGCAGTAGCACCAGGTGGAAGCGGCGCTCCACCTCCAGGATGTGCTCCTGCACGCGCGGGCTGCCGGGGTCCAGGCCGCTGTCGTAGCCCAGGTCGAAGAAGAGCAGGTTGCGGAGGTAGTGGGCATTGTAGCTGTTGGGGTCGTAGTAGCGGTCCGGGTCCTGCAGGAACTCGGCCAGCTTGTCGCGGCCAGCGAGCTTCCACGTGAGGGGCACCACGGGCCCGAAGTAGTGGAAGGAGGACTCGAAGAGGCGGGCGGGGTCGCGGAGCACGGTGACGAAGGTGGAGTTGGGTGGCACCAGGCTGCGCACCTCCTCGTAGTGGAAGCGCATGTGGTTGCAGATGATGTTGAAGCAGGCGCCGGGTCGATAGTCCTGCACCAGGCTTCGGCTGAAGAAGGCTGGGTAGTCGAAGTCATTGCGGCCGTTGGGGAAGGCGAACTTGAGCCCGTGTTTCTGGCCGAAGCGGAAGAGGATGTTGAGCAGTGTGCTGCTGGCTGTCTTGTGCGTCTTCATGAACACGATGTCGTGCCGTGGCCGGCACTCGCCAGCTGAGCCGTTGGCCCGAGTCACTGCCTTGGGCTCCTCTGGCGTTGGAGAGCAGGGTGCTGCGGCCTCGGGGGTCCTGCTGGGGGCACAGAGAGGTAGGGAGAACCTGGGTGGGCTGCTAGGGTCCGGAGGGCCACCTGCCTGTGGGGCCTGAGGCCAGCGTCTGGGCTCTCTGGCCTCACTTTCCTCATCCGTGTAATGGGAACACTAACAGGCTCTACTCGTGGTGTTGGCATGAAATTGAAGGGAGATAGAGTGTGGCAGGCCCATCAATCAAAGCAGCTTGTCCTGCATGTGTCATGAAATAATGTCAGGTTGGACCACATAAAATTGCCTTTTTTTGTAGGCAAAAAATGGTCAGTTATGGGCAATTTCCTTTAGTTCAACTTAATGCCACTAAGTAACGGCTTAGGTTGTGCCAGGGCCTCCTCCGTAAGGAGAGAGGTGGCCTCATGGTTAGGAGCCTGGGCTTGGAGTCAGACAGGCCCCAGTTGGAATCCAGGCCCTGTGCCAGCTGTGTAACCTTGGACAAGTCACCGCCAAACCCCTACCCCTGCTGGAGCCCTGATACTCTGAGCCAGTACACAGACTGTGTTGATTCTTGTACCCCATGAGGCAGACTCTGTTATTATCCCCACTTCACAGAAGAGGACACTGAGGCTTGGAGAGGTGAACAGTGAGGCCTGGGGTTGCACAATGAGTTCTGCCCGCCGTGGAACTGTGCCTGGCATGGCCTGGCATGGTGCAGGGCACAGGGTGGCTGTCCAGGAGGTAGCCGCGATCTTTAGGGTGGCTGTATGGGAGAACAGCCCCTTCCCCCACCCCACCCCACCCGCGGCCGCCCAGCAGGGCCACTCACGTGGCGGCCAGGCCAGCATGCAGTGGGTGCACGGCATAGGAGTACAGCAGCAGCAGAAAGCTGGTGAAGAGTGCACCCAGCACCAGCCCCTTGGCCATGGACTCCCAGTGCTTCTTCTGCGGCGGCATCTCAGCACCTGGAGGGGTACAGGGGGGCGGAGCAAGCATCAGGAGGCTGACCCAAGGGAGCCCCCTGAGGCTGGCCCTCCATGTCAGGACCTGCCTTCACCTGTGGCCACCCAGCAGATTCCAGACAGAGGCAGAGAGACACCGGAGAGACAAACATGGGGAGAGATAGCGACAGGGTTGTAGACAGACACAGAGAGATGCACTGTGGAGAGAGACAGGCAGAGATAGAGAGATGGTGGGCAAAGCCAACTCAGAGAAGATTGGGGAGTGGGACAGGGAGAAGGTTCTGCTGCCTGGTTCTGTTTTAACTTTCAAGCTGGGTGGTGGATACAGGGCAGTCACCCAGTGCAGTAACTCACGGTGTCACACCCCTCGTGCTAATCACCATGATACTGTAGCTACAACACCAGAAAATCTGACAAAATCAGTGACTATAAAAACATGGGCAGGAACGAAAACAACAGCACGTGCTTATAGTCGGTGCTGGCGAAACCACGTGATTCGAAGCATTATTGTAATTGGGTAATGAAGACAGCTCTGACCGCCGGCATTAGTACGTTCAAAAAAGTAAATTAGCATAGAGTTTTAGCCTTGTAGGTATGTTGATACATGTAAGCTGGGCTTATGAAAAATGTTTTTGTTGTTTTAACTAACCACAGGGATTTTTTATAAAAACTAATCAATTTCTGCTGAAACACTGCACAAAAATTTTATAGACAGTCATTTTGGTGTCCCCTCCTCTGACAGTGTCACCGGGTGTGGTCCACACCCCCCACACCTCTCTAGTGATGCCACTGTTGGGGGGGTTCATTCGCTTATTATCATTTTTTTTTTCCTACAGCCTTTTGGGCTTCATAAGGAAACAGTTTTTTAAATAAGAAGGAAAAGAAGACCTTTCCCCAGTGCTGAGGCCTGGGACCAGGGCTGTCCACAGGGAGGGGGCAGAGGCTCCCCAGGGCGAGCCCTTGACTTTCAGAAGGCCCAGCTACCCCATCTGTCCCCAGTGCCACCTTCCCAGACGCCCATGGGGAGCCAAGGCTCCTCATCTCTCCTCACTGCTCTGTGAGGCAGGTGGAGAGACTGAGACTCAGAAGGGAGAAGGTGAGGGCTTGGTCACACAGCTGGCCAGGCCCCTGCCCGCATACCCATCTCCTTTTCCCTTCCCAGCAGGCAGGGCTTCCCAATTAAATTTAAACTTCAGATAAATAATGAATAAATTTTCAAGTATAAGTATGTTCTAAATATTGTATGGAACAGACTTATACTAAAATAAAAAAAATCATTGTTTATATGAAATTCATATTTAACTGGATGTCCTTTCTTTGGGAGGGTGTCTAAATGTGGCAACCCTACCAGCAGGGGACTTAGACATGAGCTGTGAGGGGGTAGTTCAGGCTAAGGGGTGGGGTCCGGGAGAGCTGGGCTCAGAGGGCCCTCCCGCCTCCCCTGAGCTACAAGGCCAGGGCCCAGAACTTTCCACTCCTATCCAGGTGCATGCTGCACTGCACCCTGGGCCCCTGAGGCCATGCACAAGGGGTCACACATGCTGCCCCATGACCATGCACACAGCACGGCACCACTGACCCTGGGGCACAGAAGCCAGGAAGCCCACCTGGCGAGGGCCCCACACACTTCCTCTGGAAAAGTTACTTGAGGCACCCATAAATCCTTCCAGCCTGTTCGCCAGAGAAGGGGGCACCCCATACCCACCAGACTGGCTAGAACTAGTGCCTGAGTCCTTGACTCGTCATCTAGAAATTTCTCCTCACAGAAAAGGACCTCAAGAATTATGCAGAGGAAGAAACCATAGGCAAAGGAGTTTGGCCCCCCTCATGACAGTGCGATATCCCTGTTCACCCTCAGACAGGGAGGGTGGACAGGGCCCAGAGAGGACAGGCCCGGGGAGAGGGTTTCCAGAGGGCCGTTCTGACAAAGGCAAACCTTTTGATTCCCAGCTAGCCTGCAGAAACACTTGGGCAAGTGAGCAAAATCACAGGTGTGAGGATGTTCACGGCAGCTCAGTCAGAAATAGAAAAGAAATAGAAACAACCTCAGCGTCCATCAGAAGGGGACTGTAAATAAATCAAGGCCTATCCTCAGATAAAGTCACCTGCAGATTTAAAAAAAAAAAACCAGGGCTGAAACCTGTTCACCAGCGTTCACTGCAACTGTGCTCACAAGAGCCTAAAGGTGGAAACAGCCGAAATGTCCATCAACGGATGGCTAAACAAAATGCGGTCTATACATACAATGGGATATTACTCGGCCATAAAGAGAAACGAAGTCCTGATGCATGCCACAACATGGATGAACCTCGAAAACATCATGCTGAGCGAAATCTGTCGCCAAAGGACAAATACTTTGATCTCACTTATATGAAATAGACAAATATACAGAAACCAAAGCTTATTAGTGGTCACCAGGGGTGGGAGAGAGGAGGAAAGGGGGAGTTACTGTTTAAAGGGCACTGAGTTTATGTTAATGGTGGTGAAATAGGTCCGATAAGGACAGTGACGAAGGTTGTACAACATGAAGATCGTAATCAATATCACTGAATTATACATGTAAAAATTGTTGAATTTTCAAATGTTTTGTGATGTATATTCGTACCACAATTAAAGGTAAGTGAACTGGCTCATAAACACCCATGATCTATTTATGTAAAAAAAAAAGTCACAGAACAATATGCCCCCCCCCCCAATCCATGTGTATTTAGGTAAATAACATACATGTAGGGCCAGGGGGGAAAAAAAAAACAGTTAAGGAGGCAGTATTATAGATTTTGGAGTTCCTGGGTGGTACAAACAGTTAAACTGCTTGGTTGCTAACCGAAAGGTTGGCAATTCAAGTCTACCCAGAGGCCCGTTACAAGAAAGGCCTGGTGATGCACTTCTGAAAAATCAGCCATCGAAAGCCCTACGGAGCACAGTTCTAGTCTGACATGGGGTTGCCATGAGTTGAAGTTGACTCCTTGGCAACTGGTTTGGTTATTGTAAGTTTTAACAGTGGTTTCCTCTTATCCAGAGAGGAAGGGACATATAAGGGAATATTTTTCTATACTGTTCGTTTCTGTAATGGCTGCATTTTGTTAAAGGAGCATGTATTACTTTCTTAGGAGCCCTGGTGACACAGTGGTTAAAGCGCTTGGCTGCTAACCCAAGGGTCAGCAGTTTGAACTCACCAGCTGCTCCCAGCAGAATGATGTGGCAGTCTACTTCTGTAAAGATTATACCCTTGGAAACCCTACAGGTAATTCTAGTCTGTCCTGTAAGGTTGCTATGAGTTGGAACGGATTGGACAGCAAAAGGTTTCTATTACTTTCTTGATCGGTAAAATGTATTTAAGACATTTAAATAACAAAGCTTTCAAGGTGGGGTGTGCCAGCCAGCCTCAGCCTGGCCACAGAAGAGTCCCGGGAGGAGGGGGTGCTGACCTCAGGCTCTGGAACCCCAGGTCTGTGTTCTAACCCAGCACTGTGACTTCGGACAAGCCAGGAACCCTCTTGGAGCCTCAGTTTCTCACCTGTGAAATGAGGGCACTGGAAGTCCCCCTTGCAAGGCTCTTAGGAGCCTTTTTGTGAGATGGGACAGGCAAAGCAGCTAGCATATAATTATCTCCTCAGAGTTCTAGCTGCTCCCCTCCTGAGTCCCAGGCACCTGCCCCAGCCTGCGTCTTCCTTTCCTCAAGGTGGGGGTCCCTGGACAAGCAGTGGTCGGCCACCAAGCACAAACCTACCGCACACCTCAGATGCCCCCATCAGCCTCCTGCTCCCTAGGAGGGGCGCACAGAAAACGACGCAGAGCCTCAAACTTCGGCCCAAACCCTGAGTGGGGCTCTTGACCTCAGTTTCTCTCACTGTAAATGGGGAGGTGTTAGGATTCCTATGGCCTGCCCCGCAAATCCCAAGGGCCCACCCTGCTCCCAAAGCCCCACTTACCACGGCACTTTCAGGAACTCTGAGAGGCTGTGATGGCAGAGGCTCTAGACGGAGGCCAGGCAGCAGGGGGCAGACCAGCCTCCCCAACCACCAATCAGGTTCCACCTGGCCCCACTCAGGACGGCCCTACCCTATCCCCCCATTCACTGATTCACTTATTCATTCGTTCCTTCTCCCATTTTGGCTTCCTCAAACCTTGCCAGGTTCTTGCTGGGTGCTGGGCCCTGCTCGGTACTGGGCCCTGGCCTGTCCCACCCTCTAGTTTCCCTTTTGAGCCCCTACTATGAACCAGACCTGGGTGAGGGCTTGCTTCGTCAGAGCATTTCATTGACTCCACTCAGCCATCCTGGGAGGGAGACCTCACTGTCGCCCTAATTTTTCAGATGGGGAAACTAAGGCTCTCGGAGGTAATGTGACTTGCTCAGCATCACTCAGCAAGGCCAGGGCAGGGCTGGAGTTCGACCTGCAATGTCCTGCTTCCAGCTTTGTCTGTGGCAGCCTGGCGTGTGCCAAGCCCAGCCCAAGCGCCCTGGGAAGGGGGGTGTGTGCAGCATGGAGTTCCATCACGGAAGGCTGAGGTGTGGCCGTGGGAAATCTACACCAGGAACATAAGAGGTTCTGGCCTCTGTGGGCTGGCTGGGGTGGCCAGGATGAGGGGAGAGGTAGCTGGTCCTTCCTGTCTCTGCAGCCTGAGGCCCCCAAAACCAGCCGTTCTCTTCCTACCCAGCTTCAGTGAGCCTCAGTCTCCTTGTGTGTACAATGGACACACGAAGGCAAGGGCAGGGCAGACAGGTCCCTTCGCAATCACAGGCAGAGCCTGCAGGTAGACTGGGGCCCAGAGAAGGGCTGGCTGGCAGTTAGGAGCCCGACTCAGGGAAGAACAGTCCTAAGACTGTGAGGTTTTAGTGAGAGGACGCACGTCGGTGCACAGGAGGTGATCAACGCATATTAATTATTATCATCGTGCCGGACCAGGGCCCAAGTATGCAGGCGGAGCAGCAGGCAGGCCTGATGGTGACTCATCCCTGCATCCTCCAAGCTGGCACCTGGTAAATGTGTGATGAATGACCCCCGTGACCCTCAGGGCAGAACGTGGCCCAGGACTGTGGGGTCTGAGCAGAGAATGTGGATGAGAACATGACCCAGGCAGAAACACCTCACTGAGAGCCACACGTGGGAGAGCCCATGTGTGAGAGCTACATGTGGGAGTCATATGTGAAGGCTGTGTGTGTGTGAGAGCCTATATGTGGGAGCCACACGTGGGAACATATCAATGAGAACCACACGCGTATGGGAGCCTGTGTGTAAGAGCTACACATGGCAGTCATACGTGTGAAAACCACAAGTATGTGAGAGCTCATGTATGGGAGTCACATGTGGCAATACCGTGTGTAAGAGCCACGCAGAGCCAGCACCTTGGAGCCAGGGTCCTGGGTTCGAATCCCAGTCTGCTACTTCCCTCCCAAGTGCCTCAGGCAAAGCTGTGCCCCTCTCTATGCCTCAATTTCTTCTCCAAAATGATGGCATAGATACTCCCCCCATTACAGGGTGCTTCAAGGATCCTCTTCACCCCACGATGAAAGCGCCCAGCATGGGGCATGCACAGAGCAAACTCACTGAGCATAGGCTGCCACTATTGCTGTTATTGTGATTACCATTACCATCCCAGGGAGCCACCGTGGCCCCAGCAAGGTGTGTGCCCACTGGCCCATGAAGGGGACTTGTAGGCAGCTGATAGCCCCAGGTCCAAGGCCTGAGGTTTAAAGGAAGACCTCAGCGCGGCCGAGCCTCAGAGCCTGACAGCATCCAGGCTGGAAGATGGTGTGGCAGGGCCTAGGCCTCAGAGAGGGCAGTGCTGCACTCAAGGTCACACAGCTCAGCAGCAGCAGACAGGACTGGGACCTGCTCTGCCTCCTCCTTGGCCCATGGTGGTGACAATCCCAGGCACTCAGGAGGGATAGTCCCCTCCCAGCCCACCCTGTCCACTCCTGCCCCCTCTGGTCAACAAAAGCCACCTGGCCCCCATTAGCGCAGACCCTGGCAGAAGGCCAGATGCAGCAAGCTGGACTCACCCCCTGCCCCATCCTGCACACAGGGAAGCAGAGCCAGGCTGGCAAGCCCTCTGGCCTAGAGCATCACCACCAGGCCAGCCTCGGTGCCAGTGGCCCTCATGCCAAAGGGCGGAGAGAGACATACTCACCTGGGCTGTGCCGGCCACTCTCTCCTCTCCCTGCCGGAGCCTTGTCTGGCTCCCAGGCTGCCTCTGTGGTCACCAGGAGACAGGAATGCTCCAGTGACACCCAGCAGCAGGCTGGCTCCCTCCCGCTCCAGTGGGTTTGAATATTTGAATATTTATGAGTTCCCTCCTTGGGGACAGCAGGTGACATGCTCCAGTCCCCTGCAGATGCTGCCCTGGCCCTCTACCTTCACTGGGCAGCCATGGGAAGTTCCCTCCCATCTCTGGGCAGCTCCTTCACCCAAGGGCTCAGCAAAGTCCCAGGTGTCCTTGGGCCAAGGACACTGCAGCCACAGAGCGCCGCAGAGAGCCCAGGACAGGTTCGAAGGCCAAGGGAGAGACAGCAGATGTGGGGAGGAGGGTGCACATGGGAGGCACTGTCAGCTCCTCCCCAGGTGAACAGCCATGGCTCTGAGAGGTGAAGTCACATGGCTAGCAAAGGGCAGACAGAGCCAGAAACAAAACACTGACTTGCCTAACTCCAGAGCTTCAAGATACTGAGACATGACCAGGGCTAGGACCAAGGTTTGCCCAAAAATCCATGGGAGTTCAGAGCAGAGAGTAGCTAGCTCAGCCTGAAACCTTCCCGGAGGCAGAGCAGCTGACCAGGGCTAGGCAGAGGCATCTGATGGGGTTTCCCCTCTCTGAGCTCCAAATCCTCCATTAAAGAGGTCCGGGACCCACTCTGGACCTTCTGTCTCCTCTCTTGTGTGTGGGATGGTGACACAGGACACCTTTGACCAGCCACCTGGGATGTGGGTTGATCAGAGATGCTGATCCTTTAGGCCTGGGCAGGAAGAGGCAGTTCTGGGTGCCCAACCCTCACCCCCAGGGGCCCCAGGCTCAGCCCAGGCCTGGACTCTCTCCACCCTGCTCTTGGCTGGGTTCGGGTTTGGTCTCTCTCAGCTTCATCCAGGACCGAGGGTCCCCTGGTACCTGGAAGAGCCCTCTCCATCCCTCCTTCAGCACTGATGCTCCAGGCACGGGCTCTGGGGACCCAGCTGTCCCCATCAATTAACCATCATCAGTGCCCCTGGCACTGAACATATTCATGGGTTAAGAAGTTGCTCCCCACCCCCTACCCCCCGGAAACAGCACACATCCAGCATCTGCTCTGCGCAGCCCCTGCCCCAGTGCACATCCAGCCTGGGAGCAGCACCCATGAGATACCAGAGTCCCCACCTCTCTGAGTGCTGGAATCAGGGCCAGGACATGGTGTGGAAAAGGCATTTTGTCTTGTCTAACATCCCGCTGGCCTTTTTGTCTTGTGGGCTGAGCTGGTGTGAGGACAGCTTTATGAGGATGAGTTGGGGCATAGCTGGCCTCAAATAGCAGTGACGGTGTTTTACTATCATGGACTCTGGACCGAACAGGGAAAATGTTTGGGACTTCCCATGTGTCATTCATGTACCCTCACAATCCTCTCTGTGGACCTCCTGTTGTCATCCCCATTTTATAGAGGAGAGGGCTGAGGCTCAGAGAGGGGCATTGCCAGGCTCAGTGTCATACAACAGGTGAGAGGCAGGGCTGGGGTATACCTTGTCCAGTTGGGAGAGTATTTCAGGCTTTGGAGCAACAGGGGGTCAGGAAGAGGTGGAGCTCATGGGCAGGGTGAGGAGGAGAGCAAAGAAGAGCAAAGATCACCAGAGTGGGGACTGTTGATAGCAGAGCCCACATGGGGGAAGGGCGGTGCTCTGGAATTTGCCAGCTGTGTCAGGGACATCCCTTCCCAGGGCACCTGGTGATACTATCATTGGCTGGTCCTCCCACACCAAAAATATAAAAGAAAAAAAATTTTTTTTTAAATTATAAGAGCTACACATGCTCAGTAAAAAAAAAAAAAAAAAAGAAAAGAATAGAGAAAAGTATAATGAAGAAGACGAGAAGAGGCCCGTCCCCAGAGGTCTCAGTCTCCTCATATGTTTTCCATCTGTACGAGCATATGATGATGGGAGGGGCCTCTTTTTTGGAACGCATTTTGTTTTTAATCTGCTTTCTCTACTTATCAACAGTTGTGGGCCTCTTTTTATGACCATAATTACAGAGCTGCAGTGATCTGATCCACAGGTATTTCCTCAGCACCTGCTAGTCACAGTGGAGGACACTCTGACTGGGAAGCTGCTGGGGGTGGTCAGGGAGGCTTCCTGGGGGAGGAAGCTGGGGTGGCGCAGGCTGCCTTGTATGCTCCATGGCACACGGCTGAACTACATTTCCCAGCCTCCCTTGCAATGTAATGTCACATGACTGAATTCTGTCCAGTGGAATATGACAGGCATGACAGCTGCCAAGTTAAGAAGTGGGTGGACCTTCCCTTGTGCTGGATGAATGGAGCGGTCTCCAAGGATCTGGAAGTGAGCGGAGCTATAAGACAGGAGTAGCCACATTGAGCCGAATTGGATTTCATGAAAATGAGAACTAAACTGCCATTGCGCTAAGCCTTTTGGAACCTGGCGTTGGTTACAGCAGCTAGCATTAACGAATGCACCTGTTACACTGGAATGAGCCAAGCAGAGAGGCATGTGCAAAGGCCCAGGGCATCGAGAAACTAACAAATGTTCACCTGGCTGGTGTGTTCAGTATGCACGGAAGGAGTTGAGTGGGCAGGGGAGGCAAGAGACAAAGCCAGAATGAGGGGCAGGGGCAGGAGGGCAGGACCCCAGAAAGCACGCTAAGGAGTTTGGCCTGGATCCTGTGGTGGGTGGGGGCCCTGGGAGGGTCTTCAGCAGAAAAGTGAAGAGCTAGAATTTCCCTCAGGCTGCTGGATGGAAAACATAGGGATGAGGGAGTAGGAGAAGCAGGCAGATCTCGACAACAGCTGTTACAGCTGCCCAAGGATGAGATGAGCCTGGACCAAGGTGAAAGCTGGGGGTGGGCAAGAGAGAGCTGAAAGTCACAGCCTGGTGAGCACTGGAGGAGGGAGGAGTCCTGGTTGGGATTCCCTGCTGGCTGGGGATGGAGCTAGTCCCTGAGTAGAGGAGGCTGAGGGAGGTTCAGGTTGGGGCTGGGGTGAGCAATGTCAGGTTTACTCTAGGACATGTTGAGCCTGAGGTCTGGGTGGGATACTCATAGGATACCCACTGAGCAGTAGGATCCCCTGCCAGGAGCACAAGAGGGAGGACCTGGGGGAGAAAGGATGGGGGTTATTGGCACAGAGGTGGAAAGTGAGGCCATAGGAGAGAATGGGGTCTCCAGAGAAAGAGTGAGGAAGGAGAGGAGATGAAGGGAGCAAGGAGGGAAGAGTCCACCCAGGGGAGGACAGCCAGAGCCTTCAAAGCCATTGGCAGGATCACACTCTGCACCACGAACTTCCAAGAACCATTTCCCAAGTGAGGGATATTCATGCCATTTGCTCAGTGTCCACAGGTGGGAACAGGGCTCTGGTGGGATAAGGGTGTCCTAAGGCTATTTCCTGTACTTGGAGAGGAATCTTAGATGGGGATGTGTGAGGAAGCTTTAAGAGTGGTGCAAAAAGACTTTCCCAACAGTGTTCACAGAAGTGCAAATTTGACAGCAAGTATTGCAGTGCTAAAAGTGCCCAACCTCAAACCCAGCAATTCCATCTGTGGGAATATGTTAAAAGAAGATAACCCAGAAGGTGGGGCCAAGATGGCGGAGTAGTCAGACACTTCCGGTGGACCCTCTTACAACAAAGACCCGACCAAACAAGTGATTCAATTATATATGGCAATCTGGGAGCCCTGCACATCACAGGCAGAGTTGAGGAACTGGAGTGAGTGGCAGGGGGAGGGAGAGACTGTTTGGAAGCAGTGAGGAGTTGCCAGACTTGATCTGGTGACAGCCTGAGCCCTTCAGGCCTGATCAGCTCCGGGGTTAGCAGTAAGGCAGGCAAGCATCGGTGCTCGGGAGGCATGCTTTCTGCACCAGGACAGACCCAGCCACTGAGAGTCTACTCGGTCACGCAGAACCAGTGAGAAACAGCCCTTGACGAAATATAAGTACTTGTCTATGGCTTACCGCGTAGATCAAAAACACCCCCTTAGGGAGAAACTTCTCTCCCATTTACCTCCCAGCTCCCTGCTCTGCACTGGGTCCCAGACAGGCTTCAGCAATTGCCAAGTCCCCTGAGCCGG
The DNA here is from genome assembly GCA_030035585.1 of Dugong dugon. Classification (NCBI taxonomy): domain Eukaryota; kingdom Metazoa; phylum Chordata; class Mammalia; order Sirenia; family Dugongidae; genus Dugong; species Dugong dugon. Next base: position 22,151,738 of record CM057476.1, on the reverse strand, counting down.
AAGTAGGATCCGTCACACGCCCAGAGCCATTCTCCCTGCCTTGGAGAGTGAACAAATCAACAAACGAGAAAAAACAAACTGCTGGCTCCCCTAAGCCAGGAACCCAGGGTAGGCACAGATCCTTCGCCTAGGCACAGACATAAGGGAGCCATGGACTTTGAGTGCCTTTCCACCTGCAGAGACTTGTGTGGGCCCATCACAACAGCGTAGGCCCTCATTACCACAGTACAACAGGTATATACTGGAACTCTAACTTCAACTGTTTCAGCTGTGAAGTGGCAGGTTCTTGACACTTGACACTGCTCTGCCCACTAAGCAGGGTCTTCATCTACCTACATCAGGGGCCTGAGGACTGGTGGCTCCACCCACACCACCAGGCCACCTGTGATAGGGGCCCACGAATAAGAGGTGCCCCCTAGTCCTTACACCCAACAGCATTACGTGCTCATAGTCTGGCTGAAAAACCCACCCCCCCATGTGCTCTAGGGAACAGGGACAGGCCTTTCTCCAGGACACTTGAGGGTGGCCGTCAGCCCCCTGCCTTGCTCAGAGTGTGTCCCCCTGCTGCAGCCAGATGCCTCTCCCTACACCAATCATCCATGCCTGTCTAGGACTGTAAGTGAGAGCCTACACCACACACTTGGTGGCTATCGATCTGGGCACCTGAGCTGAATCCATACAGGAGGAGTGGGCGGACTCCTGAGCTCACATACCTAGTAACAGATCTAACCGCCTGGTGACAGGACACTAGAGCTTCAAAGGTGACAATAATCAAACTAGCTCATACAAGCAGCCTATTTGGGCATATCAAAACAAAACAAGAAGCTAGGACACGGTAAGCAGACATAGAATAAATAAATATAATAACTTATTGATGGCTCAGAGACAACAGTCAATATCAAATCACATAAAGAGGCAATCCATGATGGTTTCAGCAAGCTCCCAAAATAAAGAATCTAGAACTTTTCCAGAGGAGGAAAATTTCTTGGAATTACCAGAGGCAGAATACAAAAGATTAATATACAGAACGCTTCAAGTAATTAGGAAGGAAATTAAGCAAAATGCAGAACATGCAACAGAGGAAATTCAAAAGATTAGAGAAGAGCATAATAACAAATTTAACAGGCTGCAAGAATCCATACAGAGACAGCAATCAGAAATCCAGAAGATTAACAATAAAATTTCAGAATTAGACAACTCCATAGAAAGTCACAGGAGCAGAACCGAGGCAATGGAAGTCAGAATTAGTGAGACTGAAGATAAAGCACTTGACACCAACTTATCTGAGGAAAAATCAGATAAAAGGATTTTAAAAAATTAAGAAACTCTAAGAATTATGTGGGACTCTATCAAGAGGAATAACCTGTGAGTGACTGGAGTACCAGAATGGGGTAGGGGGCGGGGGCGGGGATAATAGAAAATACAAAGAGAATTGTTGAAGATATGTTGGCAGAAAACCTCCCTGATATCGTGAAAGATGACAAGCTATCTATCCACATAAGGTAGATCACAAAAGAAAGTCACCAAGACATAATCAAACTTGCCAAAACCAAAGATAAAGAGAGAATTTTAAGAGTGGCTAGGGATAAACGAAAAGTCACCTACAAACGAGAGTCAATAAGAATGAGCTCAGACTACACAGCAGAAACCATGCAGGCAAGAAGGCAATGGGATGACATATATAAAGCCTTGAAGGAAACAAAACTGCCAGCGAAAAATGATATAACCAGCAAAATGGTCTCTCAAATATGACATCGAAACTAGGGCATTTCCAGATAAACAGAAGTTTAGGGAATTTGCAAAAACCAAACCAAAATTACAAAAAATACTAAAGGGAGTCCTCCAGTTAGAAAATCAGTAACGTCAGATAACAATCCAAGACTAGAACACAGGATAGAGCAACCAGATATCAACCCAGATAGGGAAGTCACAAAAGTAAATCAAAGCTAAAACAATGAAAAAGGGAAACAGATGTCAATATGTAAAAGATGACAACATTAAAACAAAAAAGAGGGACTTAAAAAATGTAGGCGTAGATTTTTCATGTGGAGAGGAAGTCAAGGCGATATAAAGAAATAAAAGACTGGTATAAACGTAGAAAAATAGGGGTAAATCTTAAGGTAACCACAAAGGAAACTAACAATCCTACAAGTTAAAATAAAAAACTAGAAAAATGTAAAGACTCAGCAAACACAAAATCAACAATGAAAAAGATGAAAAGAATATACATAAAGAAAAATGACTCAGCACAGAAAATTAAGTGGAACAAAGTAACTGTGAACAACACACAAAAAAAGACATCAAAATGACAGCACTAAACTCATACCTATCAATAATTACGCTGAATGTAAATGGACTAAATGCACCAATAAAGAGACAGACAGTGGCTGATTGGATTAAAAAACATGATCCGTCTATATGCTGCCTACAAAGAGACACACCTTAGACTTAAAGACACAAACAAACTAAAACTCAAAGGGTGGAAAAAAATATATCAAGCAAACAACACTCAAAAAAAGAGCAGGAGTGGCAATATTAATCTCTGACAAAATAAACTTTAAAGTAAAATCCACCACAAAGGATAAGGAAGGACACTATATAATGATTAAAGGGTCAATACACCAGGAGGACATAACTATAATAAATATTTATGCACCCAACAATAGGCTCCAAAATACCTAAAACAAACTCTAACAGCACTGAAAAGAGAGAGAGCTCCACAATAGTAGCCGGTGACTTCAACACATCACTTTCGGTGAAGGACAGAACATCCAGAAAGGAGCTCAACAAAGACATGGAAGAGTTAAATGCTACAATCAACCAACTTGATCTCATAAAATACACCAAACACTCCACCCAACAGCAGCCAAGTATACTTTCTTTTCCAACGCACATGAAACATTCTCCAGACTAGACCACATATTAGGCATAAAGTAAGCCTTAACAAAATCTAAAGCATCAAAATATTACAAAGCATCTTTTCTGACCATAAAGCCATAAAAGTAGAAATCAACAACAGAAAAAGCGAAGAAAAAAAACCAAACACATGGAAACTGAACAACACCTTGCTCAAAAACTAGTGGCTTATAGAAGAAATTAAGGATGGGAGAAAGAAATTCATAGACTCAAATGAGAATGAAAACACATCCTACCAGAACCTTTGGGACACAGCAAAAGCACTGCTCAGAGGTCAGTTTATAGCAATAAATGCACACATCCAAAAAGAAGAAAGGGCCATGATCAAAACATTAACCCTACAACTGGAACAAGTAGAGAGCAACAAAAGAAGCCCTCAGGTGCCAGAAGAAAGGAAATAATAAGAATTAGAGCAGAATTAAATGAAATAGAGAATAGAAAAATAATTGAAAGAGTTAACAAGACCAAAAGCTGGTTCTTTGAAAAGATCAACAAAATTAATAAACCAGTGGCCAAACTGACAAAAGAAAAACAGGAGAGGAAGCAGATAACCCTTATAAGAAATGAGATGGGTGATATCACAACAGGCCCAACTGAAATAAAAGAATCATAACAGAATACTGTGAAAAATTGTACTCCAACAAATTTGAAAATCTAGAGGAAATGGACAAATTCTAGAAACTCACTACCTACCTAAACTAACACAAACAGAGGTAGAACAACTAAATAAACCCATAACAAAAGAAGAAACTGAAAAGGTAATTATAAAACTCCCCACAAAAAAAAAAAAAAGCCCTGGCTCGGATGGCTTCACTAGAGAATTCTACCAAACTGTCAGAGAAGAGTTAACACCACTACTACTAAAGGTATTTCAGAGCATAGAGAAGGATGGAATACTCCCAAACTCATTATATGAAGCCAGCATAACCCTGATACCAAAACCAGGTGAAGACACCACAAAAAAAGAAAGTTACAGACCAAAATCCCTCACGAACATTGACGCAAAAATCCTCAACAAAATTCTAGCCAGTAGAATTCGGCAACATATCAAAAAAATAATTCACCATGATCAAGTGGGATTTACACCAGGTATGCAGGGGTGGTTCAACATTAGAAAAACAATCAATGTAATCCATCACATAAATAAAACAAAAAATAAGAACCACATGATCTTATCAATAGATGCAGAAAAGGCATTTGACAAAGTCCAACACCCATTCATGATAAAAACTCTCAACAAAATACGAACAGAAGGGGATTTCCTCAATATAAGTAAGGGCATTTATACAAAGCCAACAGCCAACATCCTAAATGCAGAGACTTTGAAAGCATTCCCCTTGAGAATGGGAACCAGACAAGGATGCCCTTTATCACCACTCTTATTCAACATTTTGCTGGAGGTCCTAGCCAGAGCAATTAGGGTAGAAAAAGAAATAAAGGGCATCCAGCTTGGTAGGGAAGAAGTCAAAGTATCTCTATTTGCAGACGATATGATGTTATACACAGAAAACCCCAAAGAATCCAGAAGAAAACTACTGGAGCTAATGGAAGATTTCAGCAAAGTTTCAGGATACAAGATAAACATACAAAAAGCAGTTGGATTCCTCTACACCAACAAAGAGAACCTTGATGAGGAGATCACCAAATCAATACCATTTACAACAGCCCCCAAGAAGACAAAATACTTAGGAATAAATCTAACGAGAGACATAAAAGACCTATACAAAGAAAACTACAAGACACTACTGCAAGAAACCAAAAGAGACCTGCATAAGCGGAAAAAAATACTTTGCTCGTGGATAGGTAGACTCAACATTGTGAAAATGTCAATTCTACCCAAAGCGATCTAAAGATACAATGCAATCCCGATCCAAATCCCCCTGGCATTTTTTAATGAGATGGAGAAACAAATCACCAACTTCATATGGAAAGGGAAAAGGCCCGGAATAAGTAAAGCATTACTCAAGAAGAAGAATAAAGTGGGAGGCCTCACACTACCTGATTTTAGAAACTTTTATACCGCCACGATACTCAAAACAGCCTGATACTGGAACAACAACAGATACATAGACCAGTGGAACAGAATCGAGAATCCAGACATAAATTCATCCACCTATGAGCAGCTGATATTTGACAAAGGCCTGAAGTCCATTAATTGGTGAAAAGACAGTCTCTTTAACAAATGGTGCTGGCATAACTGGATATCCATCTGCAAAAAACTGAAACAAAACCCATACCTCACCCATGCACAAAAACTAACTCAAAATGGATCAAAGACTTAAATATAAAATCAAAAACAATAAAGATCATGGAAGAAAAAATAGGGACAACGCTAGGGGCCCTAATACAAGGCATAAACACAGTATGAACCATAAGTAACAATGCACAAGCACCAGAAGAGAGACTAGATAAATGGGAGCTCCTAAAAATCAAACACTTATGCTCATCAAAAGACTTCACCAAAAGAGTCAAAAGACAACCTACAGACTGGGAAAAAATTTTTGGCTACGACAACTCCAATCAGCACCTAATCTCTAAAATCTACAAGATACAGGAAAACCTCAACAACAAAAAGACAAATAACCCAATTAAAAAATGGGCAAAGGATATGAAAAGGCACTTCGCCAAAGAAGATATTCAGGTGCCTAACAGACACATGAAGAAATGCTTACGATCATTAGCCATTAGAGAAATGCAGATCAAAACTACAGTGAGATAGCATCTCACCCCAACAAGGCTAGCATTAATCAAAAAAACACAAAATAATAAATGCTTGAAAGGTTGTGGAGAGACTGGAACACTTATACACTGTTGGTGGGAATGTAAAGTGGTACAACCACTTTGGAAATCAATTTGGCACTTATTTCAAAAGCTAGAAATAGAAGTACCATACGACCTAGCTATCCCACTCCTTGGAATACATCCTAGAGAAATAAGAGCCGTCACACAAATAGATATACGCACACCCATGATCATTGCAGCACTGTTCACAATAGCAAAAAGAAGAAAACAACCTAGGTGCCCATCAACAGACAAATGGATAAACAAATTATGGTATATCCACACCATGGAATACCATGCAATGATAAAGAACAACGATGAAGCTGTGAAACATAACATGGAGGAAGCTTGAGGTCATTATGCTGAGCGAATTTCATCAGTCACAGAAGGACAAATATTGTATAAGACCACTATTATAAGAATTCAAGAAAAGGTTTAAACACAGAAGAAAACATTCTTTGATGGTTACGAGGGTGGGGAGGGAGGGAGAGGGTTATTTACTAACTAGACAGTAGATAAGAATTATCTTAGGTGAAGAGAAGGACAACACACACTACAGGGGAAGTCAGCACAACGGGACTAAACCAAAGTTAAGAAGTTTCCTGAATACAATCAAACACTTCGAGGGACAGAGTAGCAAGGGCAGGGGTTTCGGGACCATGGTTTCAGGGGACGTCTAGGTCAATTGCCGTAACAAAGCTTATTAAGAAAAGGTTATGCATCCTACTTTGGTGAGTGGTGTCTGGGGTCTTAAAAGCTTGCAAGCGGCCATCTAAGATGCTTCAATTTGTCCCAACCACCTGGAGTAAAGAAGATTGAAGAACACCAAAGACATAAGGATAATATTAGCCCAAGAGACAGAAAGGGCCACATAAACCAGAGACTTCATCAGCCTGAGACCAGAAGAACTAGATGGTGCCCGGCTACCACCAATGACCTCCCTGACAGGGAACACAACAGACAGTCTCGGATGGAGCAGGAGAAAGGTGGGATGCAGAACTCAAATTCTAGTGAGAAGACCAGACTTAATGGTCTGACTGCGACTGGAGGAACCCCGGAAAGCACGGCCCCCACATTCTCAGCCCAGAACTAAAATAATTTCCAAGGCCAACTCTTCAGACAGGGAATGGACTGGACTGTGGGACATAAAAGTGACACTCGTGAGGAGTGTGCCTCTTAGCTCAAGTAGTTACAAGCGACTAAACGGGCAGCTTCTGTCCAGAAGTGAGATGGGAAGGCAGAGAGGGTTAGGAGCTGGTTGAATGGACTTGGGGAAGCAGGGGTGGAAAGGAGAAGTGTGCTGTCACAATATGGGGAAAGCAATTAGAGTCACATACCAATGTACGTATAAATTTTTGTATGGGAAAAAAATAAAAAATAGCCACAATGATGGACTTGGAAAAAAAAAGAAAGAAGATAACCCAAGAAGAGGACTGAGATGGACACACGAAGATGTTTGTTGCAGTATTATTTAGCAAAAGAGAAAAAAGGGAAACGACCTAAATGTCCAACAACAGGGGCCAGTTAAACACAGTATGTGACATTCACCCCATGAATGATTATGCAGCCATTAAAATGATGTCCACAATGTATAATGAACTGAAAAAACAAACAAATAACCAAGATGATGATAATATGATGTAGTGTTATTCTAGCTGAGAATGGTAAAAGGGCTTGACACGCCTTAATCAGCCCGTTCAACGCTCACAAAACCTTTATCTCCATTTTGCAGATGAGGAAACTGAGGCTCAGAGAAATTTAAAAAAAAAGCTGCCTAATATTAAGCCTGTATATAAGGAAGATCGAAGAAGAATTGATGCCTTTGAATTACGGTGTTAGTGAAGAATATTGAATGTACCACGGATTGCCAGAAGGACTAACAAACCTGTCTTGGAAGAAGTACAGCCAGAATGCTCCTTGGCAGCAAGGATGGCAAGACTTTGTCTCATGTACTTTGGACATGTTATCAGGAGGGATCAGTCCCTGAAGAAGGACATCATGCTTGACAAAGTAGAGGATCAGCGAAAAAGAGGAAGACCCTCAATTAGATGGACTGACACAGTGGATGCAAGAATGGGCTCAAGCATGGCAACGATCGTGCGGATGGCGCAGGACCAGGCAGTATTTCGTTCTGTTGTACGTAGGGTCGCCATGAGTTGAAAGCGACTTGCCGGCACCTAACAACAATTTTGAGCCAGATTGCACATAGAGTACACCGTATATGCTATTTTGTTGTTGCTGAGTGATGTCGAGTTGATTTGGACTCTAGTGACCCTATAGGACAGAGGGGAACTGCCCTATAGAGTTTCCAAGGCTGTAATCTTTATGGGAGCAGGTCGCTAGGCCTTTCGGTTGGTGTAACTGAGCACTTAACTGTTGCACTGTCGGGGTTCCTTTACAATGCGTATAGAATGAATTTATTCACGTAGAGAAAAGTTGTACGTTTATATATGCATATAAGGGTCTGAAAAGATATCCAACTGTTAACTGTAGTTACCTGAGGAGTGGGGCCATTCCCTTTCTGTCTCACATTTTGATTCTGTAGAATGTATATATATTTGTGTGTATACGTATATACATATATATACATTTTTCAGACTGTTATATATTCTACATATATAATTTGTAGAATATATCTATATCTCTCTAATTTTTTTTACAATGAGCCTGTATTACTTCTGTAAAAAAACAAAAAAAAAAAAGATATTTCCATTTTGAAAAAACAGAGGTCTGGCTGGAAGAAGAGGGCCAAGTGGCTGGTGTGAGCCATGCACCTTGCTGTGTGACTACGGCAGGCACACTACTCTCTCTGTGCCTCAGTGTCCTGAGTGGGAAGGGGGCTGGGACAGGAGGGGCAGAGAAGGAGCTGGGAAGTGCTGGCTGCACAGCTGAAGGTGCAGACAAAAGAGGATGGCGCTCAAGAGGCCAGAAGCTTCCTTGCTTTCAGCCTTCTGGAGCGGGATGCTGGAGCAGACGTGGGGTGGACCACCCGAAGGGATATTTCAGCCAACACACTGGCTCGCAGCACCCCCTCCAGGCTGTCAGCTCTACTGCACTTGCTCCTAGTGTCCCCCTCGGCTGGAGGGAATGGCTGCCACCTGGGGCCCAGGCCTGCCGGGACAACGCCTTCTATCTTTGCTATTTCGAAAGGCCAAAAGGCAGCCACACTGTGACCTCAGCAGACCCTCTCAGTGCCCTCTGTGAACCCCATGGGACACATGGGGAAACAGGCTCTGCAACTTGTGGAGGGTCTAAAGGGCAAGACCAGAACTAGGAGCAGGCCCACAGCTCTTCCCATGACACTGCCCTGTCCCAGCCAAATCAACACCTTGCCCGGTGGTGGATTTGAGGGGCCCCCAAGTAGCTCTTACTGGAGAACAGTGACAAAGAGGTTAAGCAGGAAGTTAGTTACTTCCTTATTTGCTCCCAAAATACTGAGACCCCCAGAGATGTGTACGTAGGAGTTGGGGATATAGTGATATAGAGTGTATAAAATACGCTCTGTATTTTATAACCTGTCTCAAATATTTTTTACAGGAGTGTCTTGTATTTTTTTCCATAAAAATATGTAATCATATAAAGGTTTGAAACGAGGCCTTGAGCACCTGCTGTGTGCGGCTCCCTGGATGCACTCACCCGTCTCTCTGCTCCTGGGGCTGCAGGCTCTGAGGCACCCTGGCTGTGAATCCCTCTCCCACTCCTCAGCTGGGTGACCTTGGGCAAGTGACTTCCCCTCCCCAAGCCTCAGTTTCCTCATCTGTAAAATGGGGGTACCGCGAGCCTCTCACAGGGTTGCTGGGAGGATCCGGTTGCTGGGAGGATCCAACTGGATCTCAGGTATGCAAAGTCCGTTGCACAGCGCCTGGCCTGAACTAAGTCAATGTTGACCAAACCAAACACGTTGTCACTGAGTCAATTCTGACTCATGGCGACCCATGTGTTACAGAGTAGAACTGCTTCATAGGATTTTCATGGCTGTAAAGTTTATGGAAGCAGATCGCCAGGCCTTTCTTCTGTGGCACCACTGGGTGGGTTCGAGCCACCAACCCCTTGATTCGTTGTCAAACACAAACCATTTGCACCCCCCAGGGACCTTCTGTCAATGTTAGCAGAAGGAATTGACTATTATCCTCCTAGGCCCACCTGGCAGGGAAAGCAGGATCTGCTGGTGTAGATTTCTGAAAGGCTATCCTCCTTCTCCAATGTTCCATATTTCCCATGTTCCAGACTCAAGTTGCCCCAATCCCCAGGTAACACATGCAAGGAAACCGAGACAGCTAGGACCAAGTCTGCAGTGCCCGGCCAGGTGTACTTGGATCTCAGAGATAGCCCCCAACCCTTCTCTCTGCCCTGGAACTAACAGGCAGATAGGAAAGCAGATGCGCTCAGGCCCCAGCTTTCTCCCAACTGGCACCCCTCCCCTGGCGATCCCCATGGGCACCTCTGCTCCAACTGCCTTCCCATCAGGAAGGGCGGGGGCTCCTAAAAGGGGACGGGCCTATTCCTCACCCAGCGGGAGGGAAGCAAGCAGCCCTTCCCCAGCCTGCTGCCGTGCCTGAAATGCCACCATTTGTGCATCCTCCCAAGTTAGTCACTGCCTCTTTCCTGGGGTGGTGCCCTCAGTCCCTCAGAGCCCAAAGGGAGGGGTCACAGGGGATGGGTGACAAGAGGGTATGGGACCCACTAGGGGAAGGGGACAAGTGAGAAGCAGTATGTTTCTTTGTCCACAGGGAGCTTCCCTCAACAGGGATAAAGGCGGCCCGAAGTGGCAGCTGGGAACAGGGCTCTGTTGTCTCTGTTCTTGCCCACCCCCACAAGTATCAGGCAGAGCTGGGAGCCAGGGACGCGAGGGGGAGGGGTCCTGAGCTGGGGTTTGAGGGTGGCCCCGACAGATCCAAGAGGCTAAGACCCCAGGAAGACAGGTGCTGGGCAGGACTGGAGTTCTGAGATGGGGCCGAGGGGTTGGGGAGTCAACTCAGCCACCTCTGAACTACATGACCTTGGGCAAGTTGCCAAGTCTGCCTGAGCCTCAGTTTCCCTTCTGGATAATGGGGATACTAGCAATGCCTCCTTCTCAAGACTGCTGGGGGAAGCAGACACTGCCAGGAGGTACAGGGCAGTGTGGGGACTCTCCGGCCCCAGCCTCCTGTGTGGCCCTGGACAAGCTTCACCCTCTCTGGGCTTCAGGTTACCCTCTGGTAAGGGAGGAGATTGGATTCTCCCAAATGGATGGCCCCCTACCCTTCCCTCTCCTCCTGAGGATTTCCATAGCACCTGTCAGTCACCATGGCAACCCGGGATCAGGTGTCAGGCCTGCTGCCGTCCCTCCTTCTCTCCCTCCCCCTGGTGTGGGTGACAGCAGCCAGATGTGCACCCATCACCTCTCCTGCTTTGGGCAGCTGGGGAGGGGGTCCCCCCTGGAAGGGGCCACAGTTCTGCTCTACATTCAGCTCTGCTGTTACCAAGTGCTGGCCTGGCACTAGGAGCAGACTCGGCAGGACCCTCTTCCTGGGTGCTGGCTCAGGGAGCAGGGGACCGCTGGGATTTCCTACAGGGCCTTCCTGGATACCAGAGCTATCGCATTGCCACTGACACCCCCATATGCCTCGCTCCAGTGACTTCCTCCTTCTGGGGTACAGGACAGGGCCTGTCCCTTACTCCAGTCCCTAGCCTCTGCTCTGACCATGGCCCTCTTCTGGGGCGGGTTGGCAGGGGTGGGGAGGGGTAGGCATCTTGGCCCCTCCCCCTCCAGGGCTGAGGCCAAGTGTTCAAGCAGATTAATCATTAACAGACTCCGGCTCAAGCCCTGTTTCTCCAGACCCACCCACCCCAACTCCAGGGACTCAGGAAACTCTGGAAAAGGGGGCTGTGGGGAAGAAACCCAGGGCAGGGGAGCACCAACCTGTGCCCTCCCTGGCCGTGGCCACCCACCCTCTGGCAGCGAGCAGGGGCGCCCAGTCCTGCTGCAGCAGCGCGGCACCCCCAGTTCTTTCGTCCATTCTTCCAGACTCCATGTCCACCTGAGGTCTGACGCATGGGGCCCCAGTGTGGGGCTGAGGTAGTGTGGATGGGACTAATGAGATAAGGCGCAGCCTGGCGGGGAGTGTCGGGCGCCCGGACTTACCTTGTTCCCTTCCTCCTCGGGCTCAGCGCGGCTGGCTGGGCCCAGGCCGCGCCGCCCGGGCGCTAACTGAGCGGCGGGCGCACCCGCCAGGCCCCCAGTTCGCCAGGCCTGGGCCCTGCCCGGCCGTCCCTGCTCCCGGCCAGGTGTGGTCACCGGCCTGGCCCTGCCCCCGGCGCCGCAGCCAATGGGCACCCCGGGCTCCGTGGTCCTCGGCGCCCGCCCGGGACGCACAGAAGCCGCATTCAGCGCTCCAGGGCGCAGCGCCGCGCCCCCGCCGCCAGCCCAACAAGGCGCGTTTGTCTTGGGCGCGCCAACGGGGCCATTGTCCCACCGCCGAGCCCCCAACCCGGGAGGGGGCTCGAGGTGCCTGGGAAACGGGGTGGGGAGGATGCAGCGGGTCTCTGGGAAAAGGAGGCGGCCTGCTTAACTTTTGTTGAGGGTTCTGGAACCCTCTGAGGGTCCAATGAAAGGTATGGAGCCTCTTGATGGGAAATCAGTGTGTGTGTGTTGGGGGGGCGGCACACATTTTTGGCATCCACGAGGGAGAGGGTGCCAGGATCCCGAGGAGCACTCAGGACTTCACTCCCAATAGGGCACCATTTGGAGGTCCCAGCTGCCCTGCCTTTCCAGGGCACCCACCCGGCCGAGCAGGGCTGTCAGGATGCAGATGACCATCCAGGACCCACCTCCTGGTCCAGGCCCAGCTTTCCTCCTTCACCCACTGAGCACGACCAAGTGCGTGTACTAATGTCCGGCAGAGCTGGGGATGCTCTGCACCAGCTGTGGGCAGTGCAGAACCAGCTAGCCACCCAGAGGGCATGGGCCACGTCAGAGCCCTGCTGCCCCCGCCATTACTGGGCGACTGTGGAATGGGGAAAATTCTCCATCAGCAGAGCTGCCAGGGATTTTTCCATATCTGATGGTTCTGCTCTCTGGCCTTGCCTTGGTGCTCCTGCCCCAAGCCTGGGATGCACTTTTGTCCCCTAGGGCAGAAGGCTCTGGCTCCAGAAGCCCTGACCCTGTCCTAGCCTCCTGAAGCACCCCTCCCACGATGGGCATGCCGGGAGTAGACATGGGACATAGCCCTCCATGTACACCAAGGCCCAGCTGAAGCTGGGGGCCCAAGGCTCTCTGCTCCCCAGGCCAGAGCCTGCTCAAGTTCTTGCAGCCACTGCTCCCTAAAAGACACTTCTACCTATGGAGCAAGGACAGTGTAGGGCCAAAGCTCTGGGGTGCTTAGATTCGGGGAAGGCAGGGCCCCAGTTCCAAACCTACACTTCCCCATCCTGGACCCTGCTCTCAAGGGCACTAAGCCCCCCAGCGGCACCCTGGGTTCAGAAGCTCCCTGCCCGACCAGGGAAGGGCTGGGAATGAGCATCTGAGCTCTGAGGTCTAGCCCTGGCTGTGGCACGCTACAGTCCCAGCAGCAGCACTGTGGGGGACAGGCAGGAAGCTCCAAGGCCTGACAGGGTCACAAGTTAGGCTGTTGGCAAAGCTCACACTGGGGTTACTCAGCAGTTCTGCCATGAGGGAAAGCCAGGTTCCCCAACTCAAGACTCACAGATTGGAGCACCAGATCCTTCCATTGCTGGCTTTTACCTCCTGGGTTCAGCAGGAAGCTGAACAGTCGGTGTGCACCAAGCACTCACTAGACGTGTGACAGTGCTGAGCCTATATATCCTCTCTGAACCCCCGATACGTGCGTCCCTATGAGGGAGGCTCTGGAATTCCTACCAGTATTTTACAGATGAGGAAACAGGATCCCCAGGGGAAAGCGCCTAGGCTGGATGTGAACCAGGGTCACAGTGACAGAGAAGCCCAAGCCCAGAAGCTCTGTGCCAAACTCCTGGCAGCCTTGGACCTAGAGGGGTCCTTGGGTACTCAGAGGCCTGAGCAATGACTGGGCCCTTTTGGTAAATACCCAGGGCTGGCCCAGCCTGCCACACGGGGCACTCTGTGACTCTTCTCCAACCCCAGGCAAGTTCATGAACACAGAATCCAACTGGCTGCAAAACTACAGCTGTTTAATAAATGCTCCCCTCATCCCCACCTCATCACAGCACCCTGAGAATCATGGGTCCAACCTTGACGAGAGGGCTGGGGAGTTATTGTGATGAACGGCTGGCCCCCTGCTCCCCAGGTCACTGACTCCTGGGAGCACCAAATCGGGCTTGGCACCAGAGGGGGCCCAGGCTGGCAGAGGAGCGAGGGGGAGAACTAAAGCAACCCAGGCCCTCTGGCCCGTCTTCGTCATGGCTGGCCGCTGGGAGCTGGCCCTGGCCCAGCTAGGGGCTGCCAGCACTCACACCGGCCTTGCCTTCTTGGCCTTCTTCTCCGATCTCACAGCTTCATCATGGGCTTTCCGCTTCGCCGCCAGTTTGTTGGCCTATGAGGAGGAAGCGGGGAGAGGTATCAGGCTGTGGTGTGTGTGCTGGAGGGGAGACAAACTACCCTGTGAAAAAACTTCACATGAACATCAGGTTGCCTTACAACTCCTTTACCTTATGGGCGCAACACCTCAGGTCAGGAGGCTCACAGGAGCCTGGGCACCTGCCCCACTTGCTCCCTGCAGCTGGGAAAGCTGGGACGTCCTTGGAACCTTCCTTCACCAGGTGCTGGTGGGGCTGCAGCCTGGAACTCTCCCTGCCCCAGAGCCATTTGGCATGATCTACTAGGAAATGCCATAGGCCTTTCAACCCAGCAGTTCCACTCTTAAGAACTCACCCTGCAGGGACATCCTTGAGGATGCTTTGTAAGAATGAGACTGAAAGTGGAAAGCAGACCCTACCAGCAGGGGACAGGCTACGTGTTGTGTGTGGACATGGAAAGAAGGCCACGATTATTGTTAAATGAAAAAAAAACACAACCCTGCATGCATCTGGACGCCTCTAAAATGACATCCGAGTTACTGCATGCACAAAACAACAAAAGAAACCGGAGGCTCTGGCTCCAGCCCCAAGGGGAGGACTGAGGGCCACTTCCAGGCCATCCACTGTAGAGTTCTGGGGCGCAAGACTTTTTTTTTTTTTTTTTTAATACAATGAGCTTATGTGGCTTTTTAAACAAAAAAACAAAATAGAAGCTTAACAAAAACCTTCCCAGCCCCTCCTATTTGCTTCACTTCTATTAAGTGGCCTTTGTAAGAGCAGGTTCAGATTCTGTCCCACAGAACCTGGCAGACTCAGGAATAGCTGGGGGCAGGAAGGGGAACTGAAGCCCTGAGAAAGGCCGGGCCAAGCAGGTAGCTTCAGAAAAAGAGCTAGCTGGCCTCCAAGTGCACCCGGGCAGCAGTGCCTGGCGGCCACACCTGGAATCTCAGGCCAGGGGAGGGTGGCAGGGATCTACCTCTCGGACTTTGCGCCTCTTGCCAAACATGATCTTGCGGTAGAGGTACTTCTCCCTCTTCTTCATCATCATGATAGCCAGCCGCTTGGCCTCACTCTCCTCCTCCTGGGCCAGCCGCTGCTTGTCCTCCACCTTCACGGTGCCTGCCATCACCCTGGGCTTCTGGGGACACAGGGCGAGAGTGTGGGTACCCCGCCCCCACCAGCCCTGAGGGCTGACACCAAGATGGCCAACGGGGCTGCTTCCCAGGCTGAGCCCATCCAGTGCCCCACGTACCTTCCCCTTCATCCTCTGCTCCTCCAGGGCCGCCAGGCGGGCCTCCTCCTCCTTTTCCAAGCCATCCTCTGCATCCTCCTCCTCCTCATTTTCTCCCCCTTCCTCCTCCTCGTCATCTTCATTGTCCTCCTCCTCCTCCTCCTCCTCCTCCTCAGATTCATTCAAGTTTCCTATCAATAGCCGAGGATTTCTGAATGGCCTGGGAGCCCACTCTTGCCCTTGCAGGGTGAGAACTAGCTCCAGGCACTGCTGTCTTTTGTCCTGCCATCCTCAGCCACTGGGACATTCCTAAGGCAGTTCTGGGCTGTACTACTGCAGCCCCTCTGGTACCCGCCTCCCCCAGTCCCAGCTGCCTTCTGAGGAAACCCCAAGCTCCCTAACTACTGAGCTCTGCTGCCTCCGGTGTAAAAAAACAATGATGACAATTCCAGATCATTGTTCTGCTCAATTACTTTGAATGTCAAATAACAATATGGGACACAAATGTTCATTTTTCCTAAATCTGACTCTGAAAGGGTAAAAAGCCTAGTGAAAACTTGTGGCTTTGCTGCCTTATTCCCTGGAGCGTGCTACCTTTGTAGCCAAGAAGGGAGGGAGCCTGCTCAGGCCCAGAGGCCAAGGCCAGCTCAGAGGAGCCTGTCCACCAGCTACCCAGCCCAGTCCCTCCCGCTCACCTGGGTCCTCTCCCCGCTGCAGGGCCAGCAGCTTCAGCTTCTCGGGGGGGATGTAATCACCCTCCTTCTCGGAGATAAATGGAGAGAGATGTGGGGGCAGACTCACTCCGGGGAAGTAGTCCTCCACGGGGAGGAGGAGCCGGGCGTTCACGGAGTCAAACACCCACTGGGGCTGCACATAGTACCTGGCACGCAGTGGCAAGCAAAGACCAGTTATGGGGCAACCCGAGGGCCCACTTGCACCCACAGGGGCCTTCGTGACAGACTTCTATGCCCAGAAACCCGGAAAGGTGGCAGAAGGGAGGGCCTTGGGGGCCTACCTGCCAATGACGGGGGTCTGCTGCCCAGGACGGTCTACAATCTGGTGGGTGATGCAGGAGTCCGTGATGTCGTAGGTGGCCCCAATGCACAAAGACTTGTCCCAGGACACGGCCCCCCCAAAACTCCTACAGACAGAAGGAGCACCCAAGGGTGCTTGGCATGAGCTGCATGTCGTGGGCCTGGCTGCCTGGGGCCCCTGGCCACCAGCCCACAACCTCACCCTCCTAGGACACACTTACCCCCTACCCTCCAGTATCCCTCCTGTCTGTGCTGACACCCCCAGCCCCACTCCAGCTGAGCCCTTCTGCCCTCGACCTGACCTTCTGTAACGGAGTGTTGGCGGCTGTGCTTGGTGCTATGCCAAATGCTTTCTAGGCACCGTCTGCACCATTTTGATGAAGCTTTACAACCTCCTCATGAAGTGGCGTCTGACCCATCTGAATGTACTGATGAGCACCCAGCGCTGCCCAGTCTGTGGCAGGCCCGGAGCAGAGCATGGCAGAGCCCAGTGCTCTTGTCCTCCCCACCTGATGATGAAGGCCAGGGCCTCGCGGGGCACCTCACGGTTCAGGAAGAACTTCAGGCCCTCAAAGAGCTTCCTGTGCTTCTCCTGAGTCTCCAGCTCCTTCCTTCGGTCTTCCTCTTGTGCTGCCGCCTCCTACCATGAAAGAGGCCAGGCTTCATACTGCCAGGTCCCCCTGCACCCCCACTGGAGGAGAGGGGGTGGAGGTGATCCCATCCAGCTTCCTTCTAGATCCCTTAGGCCAAAGTGGGCAGCTCCAACACCCTCCCCACCTATCTCTGCCTGGAAGCAGCACAGTCCTCACCCCATCAACAGGAAACTCATCCATCTCGGCCTCCTCCTCTGTGGCAGGCACCACCACACGGGCCAGGCTGGCACTGAGGGCAGCCAGTTTCTACAGGAAAGAAACAGGGTCCCTACTTGCAGGTGGGGGACATGTCTGGGTGGGGTGCCAGGGTGGGGGAGAAGCAGCATAACAGTACTGGGTTTGGGCTCCAAGGGCAAGCTCTGATACCACCCATCTAGCCACAACTGCCACCCAACCCCAGGCCAGGCCCCCAGACGTGTTGGGGACAGGGATCACCTTCGGGGAGATGCAGGGCTGATGCCCCTGAAGCTGCCCTCACCTCCACAGAGCTCTCAGAGTCCAGCGCGTACGCGCCCTCACTGGCCTTCAGCTCAGCATGGGTCTGTCCCTCGAGCTGGGAGCAGGGAAAGGTCATAGGGGAAAGAGAACACCCACAGTCTGTCACCTCCACGTGGAGACAGAAGACCCCTCACCACCAAGGCCCTGGGTTCTGAGGAGAAGGTGCTTGGCTGGGGCCCTACCTTGGGCGGGTAGTGGAGGTTGAGGGACTGGTAGAGGCGGAAGTTGACGAAGCCCAGCAGGGTGGTGTAGAACTCAGTGAAGGTGGCCATGACCCTGTAGTCTACGTCTGTTGGGTGCTGAGGGCACAGGAGGAGCGTCAGCGGTGTGGGTGTGGTGTGGGGCAAAGGAGGAACTGACAACGCACACAGGGCCAGGGTCTGGTCGACCAGAGGACCACGGGCTCAAGAGCGGCTCTGCCCACAAAGCTCTGCCCCCAAGGAAAGGGTGGAATGCCATGTCCCCACTCAGAGACACTGAGGCACAAGTGAGGCTCTATACAGGAGTCTCAAGGATTAGGGGCATCCTGGAGGCCCGCACCAGACCCCAGGACATGACGGGAAGCTACGAGTGAGAAGAAGGAAGTCCTTGGACCTGCTGTTCCCGTGACTGGCTGTCCCCGCCACCCTGGCTCTCCCCGCATCCTTGAAGTCTCGGCTTAGACATCTGTCCTTAGAGAGGGTGCCTTCCCTGACCACTCCAGGCAGAGCTCAGGCCTTCTCCATTACCTCCCCCTTTCTCTGTGGAACCTCTGCCTCCAGGGCCAGACTGACCACGGAGGGCAGCACTCCCAGAGCCCAGCACCATCCCTGGCCTGAGGAGGCTACAGCTGGCCCAGGTGGCCCTGGAGCGGTCCCCCTCTGCCTGAGGGGAACTATGGGTGGACAGGCCTTGCCCCTCCACACCCTGGCGTAAGTAATGAGTGAACACTTGGAACTCAGTGATCCACCCCAGGCCCAAGCCAGAGACAAAGGCACAGCCCTATGGTCCAGGATAGGCTGGGGTGGCCTGGCCCCCAGGGGGCCGTTGGGCAAGGGAGGCACAGAGGCTGCCTGCTAGGTCTTGGCCCTCCATGAGCTGATCCAAGACTAGACCAAAGTGCCTCGACTCCCGAACAGTGTTGTCATCTACATCAGGAAGGCTGACTGGCCCTGCTGGCCCCAGGACCTAGACAGGAGAATGTGCTAAGCAATGGAAAAGATTGGTAATGATCACAGGAGCTGGTCTGTGCTGGACGCACCCGTGACTGGGAGCTGTTTCTCCACCCTGGGGCCATGAGGTGCCTGCCTTCCCCTGCTCCCACCTCCATCCTGCACGAGCATCTGCCCTGGAGGACCTTGCTGGGCTTCTGAACACCAGTCCTGCTTCTCACAGGACAGCACTGAGGAGGGCATTCCCCACCCACTACCAGCCTGGGTTCCCAAGTGACCACAACCAGGGCCTCTGCTACTCCCCAGTTCTGCTCCCCCATTCTCTTGCTGAGAGGAAGCAGTGGCAGGGAGCTGGCCAGGGAGGAAGGAGGCATGGGTGGCTACTCCCTTCCCCCAGGGCCAGCTGTGTGGTGGCCCTATTCACACACAAAGAGGAGTCTGAGCAGCACAGGGGTGGGGCATCTAAGAGAAGATAGGAGGAGGGCCAGAGAGGAAGGAGGGGAGGAAAAAAGAAGGAAGGGAGGGGTAAGGAGGGGAAGAGAGAACCACAGGTGCTCACATCTGCCCCTAGTGGGAACACAGAGTGGACTGCTGAGGTGTCACGCCCACCTCTCACCTACAGATGGACTGCAGCCTCCCCACCAGACACCCACACAGCTGCACAGCAGCCAGAGCGGGGTGTGGCCCTCATACTCCCACCAGCCCTGGGTAATGGGGAATAGCCATGTGGCCTAGACCCTGCCTCACCCTGGAGTATCTAATAACCCGGTCAGCAAACCCACTGTCAACCAGGCCTGCAGCACCGGCTCTCCACTAAAGACACCAGTGCTTGCCCACAGAACAAGCAGGAAGTTGGGCCAAATGCAGGCCCATGGAATGAGAAGCCAGGCAGTGAGCCACGTTACAGAGGCAAGAACAGGACGTTTTTCAATGGACCCCTGCCAACAACACGCATGGTTTTTTAAAAGATAAATAAGAAGCAGCGCCCCTTGCTAGGTGCTTCTCTTGTGCTCCTCGCTCCACAGCCAGAGCTCACCAGTCCTCCTCCCGGTGGTGCTGCAGGGGCGGGGGTGCAGGGCAGAGAAGAGTGGGGATCAGGGCCCCAGTACACCAGCTGCAGGCTGGGCTCTGGCACCTGTCCAGAGTGCACACAGCACTCAGTCCCACTAGCCGCTCTCGCTGTCCATTCAGCACCCCAACGGGCCAAGCACTGGGCACTTTCACCCATCAAGTGGTGCTCACGCTCTTAATTACAACTAGGGCTTTAAAGAGGTTCGAACCGGTTCAGTCATGGCCAACAAAGCCAAATGGCAACAGACCTGAATTGTGAAAATCTGGGTGATCAAGAACAATAACCTGAATGGGAAAAATTATGGGTTGAAGCCCTGGAATGGGAGATTGGAAGAGGCATATAAGCCCTTTCAGGAGCCAGATGTGTGACACTGGATTACTGCCAGGACTGAGGTCAGCCACCATCTTTGAGCGGGTCGCCAGTTTCGAACTCTGCAAAATCCGATGGGCAAAAGATTTGGCAGCTATGCAAAGCATACA
Organism: Dugong dugon; assembly: GCA_030035585.1. NCBI lineage: Eukaryota > Metazoa > Chordata > Mammalia > Sirenia > Dugongidae > Dugong > Dugong dugon. The sequence continues at coordinate 22,131,430 of CM057476.1, read as the reverse complement.
CTGATTGCTTTCTGAGGGAGAGATTAAGTTTCTAGCAGCGCTTCAACCTGTATTTTTTCCTGTTCTGGTTATAGTCCTCGTTCACCCAAATTTTAAAATTCTGGGTCTGTTCCAGTGTTGCTTCTTTGGCCATGAACAAACCAGGAACAACCAGTTCAACACCCTGACTACAACACTGCATAGTACACTCTGCACCTCGGCCAACAAGTAGGAACTGAGCACACACTGGACTCCATAGGATAGCACAATCCCCCCTCCCACCCACCCTGATCTTGTCCAGCAGCCAGGAGAGGAAGCGACAGCCCGGCGCAACCCCTTCCCACAGGTGCACTCACGTCATGGGAGAAGGCGTAGGGCGTGATCCACACGATGGGCTGCCCCAGCACCTCAGCCTGGTAGTAAATGCCTTTGATGGACAGGAAGACCTGGGGGGACAGTAGGCCTGGTGAAGACCAGGTGGCAGGGGCAGGGTGGTGGTGGGGCCACCGGAAGTGGCTGTGGCTCACCTTGCGCAGGGCACGCGCGGCAATGACGTAATGCAGGAACTCCACGGTGAGCCGGCGGCACAGCTGGATGGTCTGCACGTGGCACTTGCCAGTGCGGGGGAAGGTAGAGAAGAGGAAGCACATGGAGAGGGCATCGTCCAGATCCCGCAGGGCATCAATGAAGGTGGGGTATCTGCATGGTGGGGGCAATGCTCATAGGCTTGGTCACCTGCCAGCCACCCCAGAGGTTACTGTTCTCCAAGCCAGGACTTATCACCGCCACCTCCTGAACAGAAGGCCAGGCAGTTCCCAGACAGGCCTGAGGACCTTGGGACAGCCCTAGGAGGAACCACCATCCAGGCTGTGCCACTGAGCTCTGCGTATCAGACAAACCCCGACGGGGGCCTCAGAGCCTCACTGCTCACTGAGTGCCCAGCCTGAAGCTCTCGCCATGCTTTGTGATGGAAGAGGAGAGACCGGGTCAGAGGCTCTCTACTCTTTTTTAAGGTGCAACCTTTACTTCAGAGAAAATCTACCCAGACATCCAAGACATAAAACAGAAAAACAAGAAGCTGCTCTAGTAGAGCCAGGTGGAGGCAGGGTCCTTCCTCCCTCAGGTCACTGTCCCTGTCTCTCATCACCCAGAGTCTGTCTAGTTTGTGAACTAAGCAGAACCAGGTAGTAAAAATGCTCTAATTGGGTCCTAGGCCAGGAAGAGCCAGAGCAAGAAAAGTGCTTCCAGGAATCCCGTGGTAACTGAGGAAGCCAGCAGAACAAGCCACCCTGGCGGACCCACTACTACACAGCTGCCCCCTGAGGAGCGAGAGGGCCAGGAACACAACACTGGACTGTGAGTGACAAGACCCGTATTCCAGCCCCAGCTCTGGCCTGTGATCCAGAGCAGGTCACTTTGCTCTCCTGACCTCAATGTCTTTATCTGGAAAGCGTCATGAGAGCAGACTGCTGGTTTCAAACTGGGCTCTTGGAACTCTCCCTGGAAATGCCTGGGGGACAAAGGGGCAAACAGGGCTCCAAGTCTCCCTCTCCCAACCAGAGTGGCTTCCAGAAATGCCTTCCAAGGAAGCTTTATTTTGAACAAAGGGCTGTGCTGCCTCACAAAAGTACTCCAAAAGTGAGGGGCCCAGAGACCGCCACGGTCCTTCCGGCTCTGGATGGTGTCACTCACTGCAACAAGTCAGGCAGGGTCTGCCGTGTCTTCAACCCAGGAAGACGGCAGAGGGGCTTTCCACCATCTCTCGAGACAACAGAAGGAGCGTTCTGGCTTCCTGGTGCAGAGGTGGGAACTACATGACCCCAAGGCTTCACCATCTTCTAATTCTACACATCTCACAGGCAAACCCAGCAACCCAGCTCTTTGTAGAAATGGCTTCAGCCCTTTCTGGGCCATTTCCAGGCTTTTCTTCCCTAAGCTCAGGTTAAGGGGGTGCCCCAAAATGGGACCACCACCACCTGGTGTCTGTGTGTGAATCCAGGCAGTTTTTTCAAAGTGCTTTTTCTTCTGCATTTTTTCCTCCATTTGTTTCGCACAACAGCTGTGTGTCAGAGGCAAGACAGAAATTACCATCATCTCTGTTAGAGACACGGACTCCCTCAGAACAGGAACTGTCCTCTGGCTGCTCAGCTCACAGGCTACAGAGCTGGAGTGAGAACACCAGCTGTCTAATTCTTCCCGTGGGAGCCCAGGGTAGGGCAGCCTGACTCAGTGAAGCCCAGTCTACCCACCCGGGAGCCAAATGGTCCTCGGCCATCAGCCCAAGAGAAGATGGACATTCACCTAGCCCAGAGGGTCTGAACCTTTGTACTACTGACATTTTGGGCTAGAGAATTCTTTGCAGTGGGAGCTGTCCTGTGCGTTGTAGGTTCTTTAGCAGTACCACAGCTTCTACGCATTGGATGCCAGCAGCATCCTCATTCCAATCTTAACCCAAAATGTACTGACATTACTAAGTGTCCCCTTGGGAGCAAAACTGCCGCTGGGTAAAACTACCGATTTAGCCAATGAACAAGGGGGACTCCAGAGAAAGTTGGGCAGGAAAGGGTTAAGGCCAGAGGCGTCCCATCACATCCCTCAGGTCTGCCGTGCAACCAGCACGCACCCCCAGAGCTCTCTCCCACCTCAGGGCCTTTGCACTTGCTGTTTCCTATGCTTGGCACATACTGGCTAAAACATCTCCCCTCCAACAGACCTTCTCTGACGGGCTCACCCCCCAGACCCCTTCATACGTTTGCACCCTTCGTGGCCCTCACTGTGTCTTACAATCATTATAGTGATCTGCTAGTTTGTTTTTTGGTCTGCTTCCTCCAAAAGGGTCCCAGCTCCTTGAGCAAGGTCTTGGTCTTGTCCCCCCAGGCCTGGGACAGAGCCCAGCAGTGAACGGAAAGACAGCAGTGTTCTGAAGGTGCCCAGCTCACCGCTCCTTGATGATGTGGTCAAGCTTATAGTTGGGCTTGTTGTCCTTCAGACGCTCCACGGTGTTCCACTCGCCCTTCCCATAGGCCTTCCGGAGCTTCCGGACAAACACCTGGAAGAGAGGAAGAGACTGCTGAAGCCAGGGCCATGGAGCTCCTGGACTCCCCTCCTCCATGGAGGATGGAGGCACGGGCAGGACTCTCAAAGCCTCCTGAAGCTAGCCAGCACCCTCAGCCCAGGGTTTACGAGACCACCAACTCCAAGGAGCAGCAAGACTGACCCATTCTAAAGAGCAAGGAGATCAACACACCCCTTTGACCGTGAGAACCACTCATAGATGTTGTCACACTTGGCCTTTACAAAGTCAGAGTCCACACATTCATGTATGAGAAAGGCAGGCCACATCAGTCCCCCTCTCCATCTGAGAAGACAGGTCAAGGAGACTGTCAGTGAGGCAGAGCAGGTTCAGGGTCTGGCCCCTGACCTCAACACCAGCCTGCACAGCCACGAACAAGATGTGGTTTGTGTGTGTGGCTGGGTCACACAAGCAAGCGCAGCTGAGGCCAGCTGTGCAGCCAGACAGTCCCTATACCAACTGACTTCTTCCTTCTCAGTACTTCTAGCAGCGGAGCTGGGACAGCCACCTCCCACAAAGGGTCAACTCCAAACTCGGTGTGTTTATGTGGTTGCGAGACCCAGCAGCAAAACAGGACCAGACACCCTCTCCCAGCATGCTTGGCCAGCTGGGATGGCAGAAGGTGCTGGCCAGCCTCTGTGGGCCACCAGGTGGCACCCCACCACACCAGTGAGGGCCTGGCCTGCTCCTGGCCAAGGCTTTAGCAGCAGCAGGCTACTTTCAATTATTTGCACTTGGCATAAACAGGTTTCTACTTTCCCTGTGGTATTTAAGCATTTAATGATTTCTACTTGTGAAATGAAAGGCTTGGCCTCCTGGGAGCAATTTCAGAAATATTCGTAACACGAGCTATTTCTTTTGGCAGAGAGCACATGGAGCTTCTGAAATTATACCACCTTTGTTTCAGAGCCAAAACACTTTTCAGAAAGAACCAGGGAAAAGTTACCACAGGTAAAGCACTATCATTTGCCAAGGTCTGTGCAAATGATTTCCACACACATAGTCAGATGACCTTTATGACATCCTTTTGAGGTAGAATGATCTTCTCCCTTGTACGGGCTCACTCAGAGAGATTAAGTAACCTGCCTAAGGTCATAGTCAGTGGGTCACGAGCTTGATGGTGACCTGTCCTGACCCGAGCCCACGCCTCACCTTGTATTCTCGGAACTTGTTGACAATGGGTTCATGGAGGAGGAATCTGATGTCTTTGATAAGGTAGAAGGTCCGTGCCGCCGTGGAGCCCTTGTTAACCTTCTTCTTGTGTTTGGGCTCATGGGGATAAATGCCCTTCAGAATGCACAGCCGCCTGGAAGACAGAAGCCATTCGTTCTGACAGTAAACGCACTGTCACTGGTTGTGGCCAGGCCTGGAAAACAACAGGAACAGGGAGCACGAGGCCCCTGCACTCAGAGGACTCACATTCTAGAGCAGCAGTAGGAAAAGTTCCCAACAAACAGAATGCAGACTGTCACACACCAGCAAGGAAACACACAGGACACTGAGAGGGGCCGACAGGCAGGGACCCCCTTTACTAAGGGAGTCAGGAAAAGTCTTGCTGAGAAAGTGACAATTCAACAGACCTAAGGAGGAAGAATCAGTCATGGAAAAAGAAGAGGAAAGAATACTGACTGCCTGACTCATTTATCCCTTTACCCCTTGTTATGCATTGAACTGTGTTCCCTAAAAAGATACGTTGCACTCCTGACCTCTGTCAGGACTCCCTCTGAACAGGAACTGTGAATGTGATCTTTTCTGGAAATAGGATCTTTGGAGATGTTATCTGATAAGTTAACGTGGTGTCATACTGGAGCAGGGTGGGTCCTAATTCTGTGACTGGTGTCTTATAAAAGAGAAGATACACAGACAGAAACAGAGGAGACAGCTATGTGAACACAGAGGCAGAGTCTAGCAGACAAGAACGCCAAGGATGGATGGAGGCCACCAGAAGGTAGGAGAGGCATGGAACTGATTCTCCCTCAGAGCTCTAAGGAGGACCCAACATGGCAGACACGCTGATTTGGATTTCCAGTATGCAGAACTGTGAGACAATAAAATTCTGTTCTTATGGGCCAAAAAAAAAAAAAAGAGGAGGAGGAAGAGCATCCTAAGACTGGCGACAATGGCTGTAAGGCTGGAAAGTGCTGGGTGGATCTGAAGAACTAAAAGTGGGCCAGGTGGCTAGAATACAGCCAGAGGCGGCTGCGGAAGTCAGAGACAGCCAGATCGCAGGGCCCACAGGCTGGAGGGGTCTGGATTTGATTATCTGAGGAGTGGGCACTGCTAGCTGGAGGATCGGAAGTCTCTCCTGCAGAAGGGAATGTGCGGTGCACCCCTAGCCCAAGGGGCCCCATTCTGATGACCTCAGGGCTCCATCACACAGTTCTCCAGATTCCCATCAGACCACATCTGGCAAAGCACAACTCACTAAAGCCAGCTGGGCGAGAAAGAGGAGGACTACCAGAATGCTCGAAGCATGTGGGCAGCTCAGTCAGTCGGCTGCGATGCATGACAGGTTGAGTCTCCACTGTGCATTCCCTGCCCACGCGCCCCAAGGGCCCTCTCTGCGGTCCTCTCGACCTCACCTGAAGTCGGCCAGGCTCAGCTGCAGCTTCTTTCGGGCTTTGTTTCGCGTGATGTAGTTGGTGGCAGAGCCTCGTTCATACTTGAGGGAGAAGAAAACAAATCTTCATTAGCACTAATTTCAGTGGACTGACATCAAACTTTGGGCAGGCCTTGTTCCAGAGGCAACTAACACTCCACCGAAGTGGTCGAAGTGCTTCTGAGACGGAAAGGCTGTAGGGAGAGAGCCTCCCGACTGAAAGAGCTGTCGGTGTAGAGGACACATACATCTGCAAAGCACAATGCTGGGGACCGTGAGGTTGCTATGTATCAGGTGCTGTGCCTTGCGCTTAGTACTAGCTCTAAGTTTTGGCTATTATGATGACCTGTTTCCATGCATCATTTCATTCAATCTCCACATCCCTGTGAGGTGGATGCCATTATAACCCACCTACCTCCTCCATTTCACATGGGAGGAAAGAGGCTCAAAAAACCCAAAACCACACCCACTGCCATTAAGTCGATTCAGACTCATAGCGACTCTATAGGACAGAATAGAACTATTCCGTAGGGTTTCCAAGCTGTAATCTTTACAAAAGCAAACTGCCAGATCTTTCTCCTGTGGAGTGCCTGGCAGGCTCAAACCTCTGGGTTAGCAGCCGAGCGCTTAACCATTGCACCATGAGGGCGCCTTACGAAAGAGGCTTAGCAAGGGTAAATAACCTGCCCAGGTCACATAGCTTTTTAAGTGCTGAAGCTGGGATTCAAACAAGCTTGACTCCAGTCTGAATTCCTAAGCACGAAGCCAGGATTTCTCAACCTCCTTTTCATTATTACTCCCTTTCCCCCAGCCTCACAGACTCATGTAATTTTAATACTACAGGTTTCCTGTATAGTTATGTAGTGTGAGCCTTTAGAAGGCCATAAATCATTGTAGTATCTAAAATTCCCTCCCCCAGAACCAGTTTTTGCTCCCTCGAGGGTGGTAATGCTCGGCTTGAGAATCCACACAGCCCCCCCCTTTCCTCATTCATTCATTCAACAGACTATAGCAGGACCTCTACTACAGTCAAAACATTAAGCCAAATGCTATGGGGGCAATTAAGGCAAAAGGCCTCTCTCTACCTGCCTCAAGATGTATATTGTTTTGTGCAACCATCTGGGTGTCTGTGGTGCTAAGATGTTGCCTCATGCTCACATCTCTGTATCCCTGATAGAGGAGCGGTGTCTTGTACCATGCACCCTGCAATGCTGACCAAGCACGTCCTTTCCAAACAAGCTCTCCTTCTAGAGCAAGACAGCAAGGGCCTCTATGGCCAGGACCAGCTCTAAAGAGATAAATCTCCAATCTCCAGAGGGGTATGTCCATGAATAACTCTAGCCTCGAAACAGGCCCTTCACTCATTCTTTCCTTCAGACATTTATGAACTGTCTATTGTGGATCAGGCCCATGCTAAGTCCTGGGGACACAAAGATGGGTTTTAGATTGTCTCAGGATGGTACGTCTTCATTAAAAGTGCCTTCCATTGCCCTATGCCATGTACACCTGTCACCAGACTTATCCGTTTAAAAATTAAAGCGATAAGTGGTTCTCAAGCTAGGTGATTCTGCTCCTGGGGGATGGGGTGCAATTTGGCAATATCTGCAGACATTTTTGGTTACTGCATGCTACTGACATTCAGCAGGCAGAAGTCAGGGATGCTGCTAAAGATTCTAAAATGTACAGGACAGACTCCCTCCCTCCCTCCCCCTACCAAAATAAAGAATTATCTGGTCCAAAACGTCAAAATTGTTGCAAAACCCAGCTTTAAAGAACAGTAATCATATGCTTATGTATCTCCATCTCCATCTCCACCTCAAGGGCAGGTTTTCTGTCTTACGTCTTTGTAGTGTCAAATGACTAGCACTTATGGATATTCAAATAAATGTGCTGGATGGAAAATAAAAACAGTACTAGAAGCTTTCCAGCTGAAGGAAATACTTAACCCAACTACATCTTCCTCACTCCTACCCCCTCGCTAATTTCCTCATGCCACCGGAGGAGATTCTTCTTACAGCAGCAAAAACAATTCCTTGAAAAACTCTGATCATGTTGTTCCCCTTTAGTTGCTTCCTACTGTACTCAGAATAAAGCCGAAGCTCCTCACCATGGCTTACAAGGCCTTGCATGATTCCAGCACTGCCTAACCCCAACCTCACCCAGTGCTCTTCCCTTGGTTTGGTATATCCCAGTCATCCAGATGTCCTTCCAACTTCTTGCAGAGTAAACCTTTCCCACTTGCAACTGGCACTTGCAATTTCCCCTGCCAAGCTTGTTCACTAACCACTCTCACGTCCCAGAACCGATCCAAGGTTAGATCTGCTCTTTCACACTTCAGCTGAAATGTTATCGCCTCAGAGAGAGACTTTCTAAGACAACGCCAACTAAAACAAACACCCTTTTATGTTCTCCAGCCTTATCCTTTGTTTACTTCCTTCACAATAACAAGCTGTGATAACTTTCTTTCGTTGTTTTATTTTTGTATCCATCTTCCCACTAGAGAGGGAGCTCAGGAAAACAAGAACTACATCTGATTGTTCACGTCTCCATCCGCAATGCCCAGGAGAGGGTCCGATTCAATGGGAAAAAGAACAGTAAGTCTTCTTGTTCTTATTAGATGCCGTAGAGCCGGCTCCGACTCACAGAGATCTTGTGCCGAAAAAGCCTAAGAGATGATCTCGATGTAATGTTTATCACCCAGGAAATAGTCGTCTCTCGGCTCGGTCTGCTTTTCTGAAGCTTTGCTCTGTCTCACAGCCCACTCCAGGGTTCTTCCCCGGATTTTACCATCAGACGAGCACTGCCATCCTCACCTATCCTCGGACCCCACTCACGGCTGCCTCCCCTCGCGTTGATCCGTTCCGTTTCTCTTCCCACGAGGGGCCAAGACCGTGGAAAGGCACCGTCCCCAAGTTCGGTCGCCCCCACCGGCCACCACCCAGGCGCCCCTGACGTCTCTCCTACTCACCTTCTTTTTCTCCAGGCCTCCCATGGCTCCACGTTGAGGAGCCTACGAACGCCGCGCGGACAGACAACGCCACTTCCTTCCGCACGTGCCCGGCCTAAGTCTCCGAGGACCCCCCCACGAAGCAGGTCTCCGCGGGCTGTCCAATGAGGTGCCCGCGAAAGTCCAGAGGAAAATAGGGATTTCCTCCTCGAGATTTACAACTAAGCGCTCTAGAAAAACCACTAAGGCAGATATTCTGAGCTCTTTCCCACAGGTGAGCCTATTTCAAACAATTTAAAAGTTTAAATGGATAAGGATCTTTAGGCATTTCTATAATTACCCTACAGAAAAGCGCTTGACGTTTGGGCCCCGTTGCATCTTGGGATAGAGGGAGGCGGAAGTCCTAGAGACAGCGCAGTGTCTTCTGGGATGCACCGTTGAGCCACACTCAGTGTGGGGTGGGCTGAAGTTGCGTTGTCCTGGTAACCGTTGCTAAGCGCCGTACAAACCTACCCCATCCGGCGGAGGAGTGTTCGCTGGCCGCTTAGGGCCGGGTTGCGGCTGCTGCCCTAGGTTAGCTGCCAGACTTGGTCTCCTTTGATTCACTCGCTCTTATGAGGATAAAATAGAACAAAGGTAGATATTTTCCCTCACAGAGGTAGAAAGATCCAAAGGGCCGCTTACGTTTTCTGAGTCTTAGCGGTAATTGAAGAACGACGAAAGGCCAAGCTGCGTTACAGAAATTGTGGTGTATTTTAAATGTACATTTAAACACACTCGAGCTTTTAATATATACACACATAAATATGTACGTAAATTTGTACATACATTTTGTGCTCCGCTATTCGTACCACCTGCAGGTGGTGTGGTCTGGATGTAATTTTAAAGTTGTTTGATGTTTCCTTCCTTTGGGTCTCCAAACTCCATTTGGAGATGGCCTCAAAAGTCTAAATTTGAGGCCCTTGTGAATGTGACCTCCACCAAGGTCTTGGTCATAGAAAACACCGTTTGGAAGTGGAGACAGACTTTAAGCACCGGTGAATGCTTGTTTCGAACTATGTATGTGAATTTTATTATTTACTTTAATAAAGCTAAAAGAAGCTCAGCGATTCCACCAACAATGAGATAAAACAAAAACCAGGCAGGAGAGGGTGAGCTGGCAAAGACTTTGAAAGAACTCGCCAAAGAGATTTAAAGAAAACCAGGGAAAAATGTGCTCACAGCAGAAAACAGAAGAGAGTGTTATCAAGAAGGGCCTCAGGGAAAGCAGTGAGGCTGGTAAAGAGGAAGAAGCAAGAGAGCACCCAGGCCAGAGGCAAAAGTTTGGGGGATTTACAGAACTGGGAAAAGTCCATTATGACTGGAGCGTAGAGGGTGCATAGGGCAAGAGGTAAACGGGGACCAGAGAAGGATGTAGGCTGATTCATAAAAGGAACACAGGAGCAGGATGGGTTTCATGGGTGTGGAACCTATGCAGTTGCACACGACCCTGCGCTTAGAAGGGCCCCTGTGCTTGGTTTAATGCTCTGCTGCCACTGTCTTGAAATTCTTAATTTTTAAACAAAGGGCCCTGCGTTTTCATTTCGCACTGGTCCCTGCAAATCATGTAGCTGGTCCTACATACCCATTGATGTCCAGTTGATTCTGACTCACAGCAACCCTATAGGACAGAGTAGAACTGCCCCATAGGGTTTCCAAGGAGCAACTGGTGGATTCAAACTGCCAACCTTTGGGTTAGCAGCTGTAGCTCTCCACCACTGCACCACCAGGGCTCCAGTCCTACATAGGAGGACTGAATTTGTGGAAAGAAGATGAACCTTGTTTTGCTCATGTTGGATTTGAGGGGTCGATGGAGAACAAAAAGAGGTGTCCAGAGAAAGTTTGTGTATTCACTTCAGGAGCTCAAAACAGAGTTCGTGTTTTACAGGTGAGAAAACTGAGGCTCAGGAAGTGAAGTCTTGCCCAGTTGTCACTCAGCTGCTGAGTAGTGGAGAATGGATTCTCACCAGACAGTTGGGTTACAGAACCTGCTGCTGAACTCACACTCAGCGTGAAACACTTAGTCCCCTCCTCTCCGTCTTGGAAGACTGTTGTGTGGCTCCAGGAAAATTCAAGGCAAATTTTTGTTCCATAAGGGGAAGAGGTTTATGACAAAGACTTGTACATGAATCTTCTTGGAAACTTCATTTGTAACAGCCCGTAACAGGAAATACCCAAATATCCAAGTGAATGAATAAGCAAATTGTAGTACCACACATTGGAATATTGTTGTTGGGTGCATTCGAGTAGATTCCAACTCATAGCTACACCATGTAACACAATATAACTGCCCCATAGGATTTTCTAGGTGGTAATCTTTAAGGAAGCAAATAGCCAGGTCTTTCTCCTACAGAATGCTGGTTTCAGATAGCAGCTGAGCACTTAACCTTTGCATTACCAGGGCTCCTTAACGGAAAATATTATTCAGCAATAAAAAGGAATGAAGTACAGATACATGCTATAACATGGCTGAGTTCCAAAACAATTATACTGAATGAAAGAAGTCAGACAAAACCCAGTACATACTGAATGATTACATTTATGTAAGATTCTGTTGTTATCATTAGGCACCATTGAGTAGGTTCTGACTCATAGCAATCTATGTACAAAAGAACGAAGCACTGCATGGTCCTGTGCCATTCTCATAATTGTTATGGTTAAGCTCATTGTTGCAGCCACTGTGTCAATCCATCTCGTTGAGGGTCTTCCTCTTTTTCACTGACCCTCTACCAAGGATGATGTTCTTCTCCAGGGACTGATCCCTCCTGATAACATGCCCAAAGTATGTGAGATTAAGTCTTTCCATCCTCGCTTCTAAGGAGCATTCTGGCTGTACTTCTTCCAAGGCAGATTTGCTCGTTCTTCTGGCAATCCATGGTGTATTCAATATTGTTTGCCAACACCATAAATCAAAAGTGTCAATTCTTCTTCAGTCTTTCTTATTCATTGTCCAGCTTTCGCATGCGTATGAGGCAATTGAAAGCACCATGGTTTGGGCAAGGTGCATTTTAGTCCTTAAAGTGACTTTTTTTTTTTTTTTTAACACTTTAAAGAGGTCTTTTGCAGCGGATTTGCCCAGTGCAATGCGTCATTTGATTTCTTGACTGCTGCTTCCATGAATGTTGATTGTGGATCCAAGTGAAATGAAACCCTCGACAACTTCAATCTTTTCTCCATTTATCATGATGTTACTTATTCGTCCAGTTGTATTTTTGTTTTCTTTATGTTGAAGTGTAATCCATAGAGAAGGCTGTAGTGTTTGATCTTCATCAGTAAGTGCTTCAAGTCCTCTTCACTTTCTGCAAGCAAGGTTGTGTCATCTGCATATCGCAGGTGGTTAATGAGTCTTCCTCCAATCCTGATGCCACATTCTTCTTCATATGGTCCAGCTTCTCAGATTGTTTGCTCAGTGTACAGATTTGAATAAGTGTGGTGAAAGGATACAACCCTGATGCACACTTCTTCTGACTTTAAACCACACAGTGTCCCCTTGTTCTGTTTGAACCGCTGCCTCTTGGTCTATGTACAGGTTTCTCATGAGCACAATTAAGTGTTCTGAAATTCCCATTCTTCACAATGTTACCCATAATTTGTTGTGATCCACACAGTCGAATGCCTTTGCATAGTCAATAAAACACAGGTAAACATCTTTCTGGTATTCTCTGCTTTCAACCAGGATCCATCTGACATCAGCAAAGATATCCCTCGTTCCACATCCTCTCTGAATCTGGCTTGAATTTCTGGCAGTTTTTGATGTATGGCTGAAACCACTTTTTTTTTTTTTTTTTACTTTTTTTTATTGTACTTTAGGTGAAGGTTTACAGAACAAATAGTTCCTCATTAAACAGTCAGTACACATATTATGACGTTGGTTAACAACCCCACGACATGGCAACCCTCTCCCTTCTCAACCTTTTTTTTTTTTTTTTTTTTTGATGAAAACATACATAGCCAAAGATACACCATTTCAAAAATTTCTACATGCACAATTCAGTGACATTGGTTACGTTCTTCCAGCTGTGCTGCTATTCTCACTTTGGATGAAGGTTTACAGAACAAAATAGTTTCTCATTAAACAGTTAGTACACATGTTGCCCTACGACGATCATTAACAACCCCTGCAACCACTTTTGGTTGGAATGGTATTTTGGAATGGTATTTAGCATAATTGTACTTATGTGTGATATTAATGATATTTTTCGATGATTTCTGCATTCAATTGGATCACCTTTCTTTCAAATAGGCACAAATATGGATCTCTTTCAGTCGGTTGGCCAGGTAGCTGTCTTCCAAAATTCTTGGCATAGATGAGTGAGCACTTCCAGCACTGCATCCATTTGTTGAAACATGTCAATAGGTATTCCGTCAATTCCTTGAGCCTTGTTTTTTGCCAATGCCATCAGTGCAGCTTGGACTTCTTCCTTCAGTCCCATTGGTTCCTGATCATATGCTACCTCCTGAAATGGTTAAACATTGACCAATTCTTTTTGGTACAGTGACTCTGTGTATTCCTTCCATCTTCTTTTGATGCTTCCTGTATTGTTCAATATTTCGCCCATAGGATAATCCTTCAATAATGCAACTCGAGGCTTGAATTTTTTCTTCAGTTCTTTCAGCTTGAGAAACGCTGAGCATGCGCTTCCCTTTTGGTTTTCTAACTCCAGGTCTTTGCACATGTCATTATAATACTTTACTTTGTCTTCTTGAGCCGCCCTTTGAAATCTGCCGGTCAACTCTTTTACTTCATCATTTCTTCCGTTTGCTTTAGCTACTTGATGTTCAAGAGCAAGTTTCAGAGTCTCTTCTGATATCCATTTTGGTCTTTTCTTTCTTTCCTGTCTAAAAAGACATTAAAAAATGACCTCTTGCTTTCTTCATGTATAATGTCTTTGATGTCATTCCACAACTCGTCAGGTCTTTGGTCATTAGTGTTCAATGTGTCAAATCTATTCTTGAGATGGTCTCTAAATTCAGATGGAATATACTCAAGGTAGTACTTTGACTCCCTTGGACCTACTCTAATTTTCTTCAGCTTCAACTTGAACTTGCATATGAGCAATTGAATGGTTTTTTCTGCAGTTGGTCCCCAGCCTTGTTCTGATTGATGATATTGAGCTTTTCCATCATCTTTTTCCACAGATGTAGTCGATTTGATTCCTGCATATTCCATCAGGCAGGACCCACGTATATAGTAGCTGTTTATGTTGTTGGAAAAAGGTATTTGCAATGAAGAGGTTGTTGGTCTTGAAAAATTCTATCATACCATCTCTGGCATTATTTCTATCACCAAGGCTATATTTTCCAACTGCTGATGCTTCTTCTTTGTTTCCAACTTTCGCATTCCAATCACCAGTAATTATCAATGCATCTTAATTGCGTATAGGATCAATTTCAGACTGGAGATGTTGGTAAAAATCTTCAATTTCATCATCTTTGGCCTTAGCGGTTGGTGTGTAAATTTGAATAATAGTCGTATTAACTAGTCTTCCTTGTAGGCATATGGTTATTATCTTATCACTGACAGCATTGTACTTCAGGATGGATCTTGAGATGTTCTTTTTGATGATGAATGCGACGTCATTCCTCTTCAGTTTGTCATTCCCGGCATAGTAAACCACATGATTGTCCGATTCAAAATGGCCAATACCAGTTCATGTAGGCTCACTAATGCCTAGGATATTGATAATTGTGTGTTACATTTCATTTTTGACCATTTCCAATTTTCCTATATTTACACTTCATACGTTCCAAGTTCCTGTTATTAACGGATGTTTGCAGCTGTTTCTTCCCATTTTGAGTTGTGCCACATCAGTAAATGAAGGTCCTGAAAGCCTGACTCCATCCACGTCATTAAGGTGAACTCTACTTTGAGGAAGCAGCTCTTCCCAGTCATATCTTGAGTGTGTTCCAACCTGAGGGGCTCATCTTCCACCGTTATATTAGACAATGTTCCGGTGCTGTTCATAAGGTTTTCAATGGCTAATTTTTTTCAAGTAGACTGCCAGGTCCTTCCTCCTAGTCCGTCTTAGTCTGGAAGCTCAGCTGAAACCTATCCACCTAGGGTGACCCTGGTGGTATTTGAATACTGGTGGCATAATTTTCAGTATCACAGCAACACGAAGCCACCACAGTATGACAAACTGACAGATGTGTGGGGATATAAAATTCTAGGAAATGTAAACTAATCTATAGTGACAAAAAGCAGAATAATGGTTGCCTGGGGATGGGAGAGATATGGGACAGTAGGAAACTTTCTGGATGATGGATGTTCATTAACTTGATTGTGGTGATGGTTTCACAATTGTATGCCTTTGTCAAAATTTATTATATTGTGCACTTTAAATATGTGCAGTTTATTGTGTATTAATTTTACCTCAATAAAGCTGTAATTTTGAAAAGTTTTAAAAATCAATTTTGCATCTGGGAGCAGGGAAGAGGAGAGGGTGACAGAGACTCACGTCACCATTAAAAACCTAACAGGCTCAGAAACTGTAGTCTCTATCACATCTCTGTTTAATTTACCAGTCTGGCCTCTGCAGAAAATGAATGGATCCTGGAGAATGACTGTGAATGGAGTATTATCCCTGGTCACAGCAACTATGCCAGAAATGGTATCACTGCTAGAGTAGGTTAATAAGGCTTCAGGTATGTGGGGGAGCACTGGTGGCACAGTGGTTAAAGTGCTTGGCTGCTAACCGAAAGGCTGGTGGTTTGAATCCACCAGCCTCTTCTGTGGGAGAACGATGTGGCAGTCTGCTTCTGTAAAGACTTACAGCCCTAGAAACCTTATGGGGCAGTTCTACTCTGTCCTATAGGGTCACAATGAGTCGGAATTGACTCAAAGGCAGTGGGTTTGGTTTTAGTGGGATTTTGAGGGTATGTGGCATGCTGCCATTAAGTTGGTGTGTTCTTTTCCATTCCAATAAGTAAAGAAGATCAGAAACAGTTCTCATTCTCATGGAATAGGCAACAATACTCCTTTAGAGTTTTGCCTCAAGGCTATGTTAACTCACCTGTCCTCTGTCATAGTACAGTCTGAAAAGGTCTGGACTATCTGGACAGCCCAGAGAACATCATAGTGGTTTATTACAGAGGTAATATCATGCTGATCAGGCAGGACAAGTCAAAAAAGTGCTCTGCAGCAGGTCTTGGATGCGGTGCAAGCAGCCCATCATTTGGACCATATGATCTGGCAGACCCTATGTTGTTGGAGTCTGTGGTGGGAAAAGGCAGTATGGAGCTTATTGTCTTGTTACATAAATGAGTCAAGATGGCCTCTCTGAATTGGCCCCAGATTGTTTGTTTAGTCCTAACAGGCTGGATCCATTAGCACAAAAAGCCCAGTAATATCAAACTCGAATTTTAACACATCCAATTGTTTTAAAAACAGCCCAATGACTGCTCTGACCGGGATCACAACAGAGGGTTCTAGACAGTGCTGGAGAAGGATGTAGAACAAAATTCTAACACACACACAAAAAAGACTAGATTTACTGGCCAAAGGAGACTGGAGAAACCCCGAGAGTATGGCCCCCAGACACCCTTATAGCTCAGTGGTGAATCACTTCTGAGGTTTACCGTTCAGCTGGGGATTGGACAGCCCCATAAAACAAAATGGGGCTAAAAAGGCACAGCAGTCTAAGGACAAGGGCTAGAGGGCAGAAGGGGACAGGAAAGCTGGTGATAGGGAACCCAAGGTTGAGTAAAGACAGTGTTGATGTGTAGTGAGGTTGTTAACCATTGTCATAGGGCAACATGTGTACTGTTTAATGAGAAACTATTTTGTTCTATAAACCTTCATCTAAAGTGAGAATGGCAGCACAATTGGAAGAGCATAGTCGACGTCACTGAACTGTGCATGTAGAAATTTTTGAAATGGTGTATCTTTGGCTATGTATGTTTTCACCAAAAAAAAAAAAAAAGGTCGAGAAGGGAGAGGGTTGACTTGTCTTGGGGTTGTTAACCAATGTCATAAAACAATATGTGTACTACTGCTTAATGAGAAACTATTTGTTCTGTAAACTTTCACCTGAAGTACAATAAAAAAAAATTAAAAACCAGCCCAAATAAGATTTTTAGCCACATAGAGCCTGCCTGCTTTACATGCTCCATAAAAGTGTGCCTAACATCTACTATCTACAGTTATGGGGACCCAGACACTTCTCCCCTTACTGCAGAAAGACATTGCCTAGGCACATGTAAGTCTCTCTCATTTTTCCTCTCCTCTTGCCCGGAGATTTACTTGCCCTCTTCTCCTTCTGGTGGCTCGCTGAGCCGTATGCCTCTGGAAGACTACCTGCTATAGGGGATCACCCCCCCTGCATGCAACTGTCAATGCATCAGCCCCAGTAAATGTCTTGCTGTGCAACACTGCCATCTCATGGTAGTATCTTTTTCCTTATTCAGCTCCATCTCCTTCAAACTCATTACATTCTCCCACTGGGAGAATCACAGTGTAGACTCCTGAGATTCCACAGCAGAGAATTATATACTTTTTGAGAAATAGCTCTTAGCTTGTCACTAGGCCATGCTAGAGATAGAACACTTGACCATTGGACACCAAGTGACTGAGTTTGGAACTGCCAATTTTGAGTTGGATTCTTTTGGACCCATCAAGTAATAAAATCATATATGGGTCCAATGACATTTCATTGTAAGTATAAAATGGTATATCTGGGATCAAGTCCTAGTGGTACCAGGGGCACAAGTAAGCTGCATAAGCAGGTAGCTCAGACGACCAAGTCAACCCGCAACAGTTGCTCAAGCATCCCTCCCCAGCATTTACCTAAGACTGTATGAAGATCCTGTATGACCAACTGAAGGAGAAAAGATGCATTTGGCTTATGGATGGGACTCAATACATAGATGCATGTCCACAGCTACATTATAGTCACATTCAGGGATGGTTTTGAAAGACAGTGGCGATAGAAAAGCTTCCTAATGGGTGGAACTGCAAGTGATCATCCACTTTCCATGGAAAGAGAAGTGGCCAAGATGAGAATATGTACAACTTCTTGGGCAGTAGCCAATGATCTGGCTGTCTGTTCAGAAATGTGAAAGGAAAAAGACTAGAATTTCAGAGATGAGAAGTTCTGGGGTAGAGGCCTGTAGATGGACATAGGTGTGAAGATATTTATATCACATATTAACACCCAACAGAAAACATCCACCACAGAAGAGGTACTGAACTACCAAGAAGACAAAATGACTTTCTCCATTGATGTTAACTAGCCTTCATCATTGGCCACCCTAGAACTGGCATGAGAGACACATTAATAGAGTGGCCACCGTCAGTGGTGTCGGTAGGATTGATGTCATCACCCAGTGCAGTAACTCATGGTGTCATGCCCCTCCCCCATGGATCTCCTCCCACACCAGATCATATGGAATCCTTAGTAATGTTTTTTGTTCTATTGTTATTCGTAAATCGTAATCCCCATATAGCACTCCTTCTTTTCCTTACTACTTTATTCTCAAAAAAGTTATTGATATAGGTTCACAAATACTAATTACTACAATATTGTAGCTAAAACACCAGAAAATTTGACAAAATCAGCAACTATAAAAATACTGGCAGCAACGAAAACAACAGTGCCTGCTTGTAGCACCTGCAGACGAAACCACGTGATTTGAAGCATCATTGAAATTGGATAATAATGACAGCTCTGACCAGAGCGCATTAGAAGTCTCAAAATGTAAATTAGCATAGAATTTTAGCCTTGTAGGTATATTGATACCTGTAAGCTGGGCTTACAAAAAATGTCGTTATAACTAAATACAGGGATTTTTTTTTTTTTTTGATGAGCTTTAAGTGAAAGTTTACAGTTTAAGTAAGTTTCTCATACAAAACTTTATGCACACACTGCTGTGCGACCCTAGTTGCACTCTTCATACTGTGACAGCACACTCCTCCTTTCCACCCTGGATTACCTGTGTCCATTCAACCAGCTCCTATCCCTTTCTCCCTTCTCATCTCACCTCCGGACAGGAGCTGCTCATTTAGATTCATGTACCTACTTGAGCTAAGAAGCATACTCTTCACGAGTATCATTTTATGTCTTATAGTCCAGTCTAATCTTTGTCTGAAGAGTTGGCTTCTGGAATGGTTTTAGTTTTGGGCTAACAGAGAGTCCAAGGGCCATGTTTTCCAGGGTCCCTCCAGTCTCAGTCAGGCCATTAAGTCTGGTCTTTGTACTAGAATTTGAGTTCTGCACTCCATTATTCTCCTGCTCCATCAGGGACTGTCTGTTGTGTTCCCTGCAGGGTGGTCATTGATAGTAGCTGGGCACTATCTAGTTCTGGTCTCAGGCTGATGGAGTCTTTAGTATATGTAGCCCTTTTGTCTCTTGGGCTAATGTTTCCTTGTGTCTTTGTTGTTCTTCATTCTCCTTTGCTCCTGGTGGGTTGGGACCAGCTGATGCATCTTAGATGGCTGCTCGCTAGGTTTTAAGACCCCAGACGCCACTCACCAAAGTGGGATGCAGAACATTTTCTTAATAAACTTTGTTATGCCAGTTGACCTAGGTGTCCCCTGAAACCATGGTCCCCAGATCCCCGCTCCTGCTACTCTGTCCCTCGAAGTGTTTGGTTGTATTCAGGAAACTTGTTAGCGTTTGGTTTAGTCCCGTTGTGCTGACTTCTCCTGCAGTGTATGCTGTCCTTCCCTTCACCTTAGATAATTCTTGCCTACTATCTAGTTAGTGAATTCCCTTCTCCATCCCTCCCTACCTAATACAGGGATGTTTTCATAAAAATAAATTTCTGCTGAAACACTGCACAAAAATTTTATAGACAGTCATTTTGGTGTCACCCCTCTGACAGTGTCACCTGGTGCAGTCTGCAACCCCCCATACCCTCTCTAATGGCACCACTGGCCACTGTGACAAAAACACAGGCTACATATGGGTTCAACATCATGGAGTCTCACTTACCAAGGTCCATCTAGGTACTGTTCTCTCTGAATGCCCAACCTGTCAGTAACAGAGAAAACACTGAGCCCCCAATATGAGCACTATTCTTTGAAGAGACCAACTGGTCATTTAATGGTAATTAAACTACAATAAGCACAATATGTCCTAGAAGGGCCATCAGTTTATCCTCACAAGGATATCTACTTATTCTGGGTATGGGTTTGCCTTTCCTGCAGAACCACAGCCAGCACCACTATCTGGTGGCTTATGTGGGATTCCATGCCTGACCTACAGGTATAGAATCCCATATAACATAGCATTCCACCAGCAGACCCATTTTATATCTAAGGAGGTGTAAGAGTGGGGTCATGGCCATGGGATCCAATGGTTATGTCATGTACTTCACCATCTAGAAGCAGCCAGCATCACAGAATACTGGAACAGCCTTCTACATAGCTAAAGCACCAGCTTGGAGGAAATGCTGTATGTAGTCCTCCAGGATGCAGTGTGTTTATTAAATATGAGATCTGTATATGACATTGTGCCTCCAGTAGAAAGGATACGTAGGTCTGGGATGCAAGGGAAGGAGGCAGGAGTGGCTTCACTTACTCTCAATGACCCACTGGGGGATATTGTGCTTCCCATTCCTGCAACTCTGGACTCTACAGGGTTAAAGATACTGTTCTCCAAAAGGGACACACTTCCGCCAAGAGACACAGAGAAGATTCCATTTAACTATAAATTATGGCTGCCACCTGGACTCTTTGACTTTCTTGTGCCTGGGAACCAGCAGGTTTGGGAAGGAGTCACTGAATTAGCAGGAGTAATTGATCCTGATAAGCAGGAGGAGATAGGCTGCCTTTACGCAATGGGAGCAGGGAGGAATATGTTTGAGACCCAGGTGATCTGCCTGGGTGCCTCTTGGTACTACATTGCCCATTGTAACTGTGAATGGACACATGAAAGACCTTGGCCTGACAAGGATTTGAATACCAAAGGTTCAGACCCCTCCCGAATGAAAGTTTGGGTCATACCACTAGATAAAACAAGACCTGCTCAAGTGAGAGCTGAAGGTCAGATAAATCTAGAATGGACAGTGGAGGAGGGAGAGGATGAGTACCAGTTGTAGCCCTGAGAACGACTGCAGTAATGGAGGTTGTAGTTCATCCCACTGACCTCTTTTTTTAACCTCAATTTTTTTTAAGGTTCTTTTTAGGAAGATAGGCCTTTGGCATTGCTCCCTGAGGAGAAGTAGATATATATGGTGCAAGGGATGGACTGTGGTGGCCACAAAATGTGCCTTTCAGATCTCCTGCTGTGGAGAACATAACTGCCCAACAGCCCCCTCTGCTCTGCCCTGAAATCCGTCGCTGTGTTAGTGGCAAGACTATATTTCCCACGTGTTATGGATTGAATTGTGTCCCCCAAAAATGCATGTTAACTTGGCTAGGCCATGATTTCTGGTATTGTGTTGTTGTTCTCCATTTTGTGATCTGGTGTAGTTACCTATGAGTTGTAAATCCTAACCTCTATGATGTTAATGAGGCAGGATTCGAGTTATGTTAATGAGGCAGTTATGTTAATGAGGCAGGATACAATCTACAGGATTAGGTTGTATTTTGAGTCAATCTCTTTTGAGATATAAAAGAGAATTGAGCAGAGAAGGATCTCCTACCACCAAGAAAAAAGAGCAGGGAGCAGAGTGCATCCTTTGGACCTGGGGACCCTGCGCTGACAAGCTCCTAGACCAGGGGAAGATTGATGACAAGGACCTTCCCCCAGAGCAGACAGAGAGAGAAAGTCTTCCCCTGGAGCTGGCATCCTGAATTCGGGCTTCTAGCCTCCTAAACTGTGAGAGAATAAATACCACAAGTCATCCACTAGTGGTATTTCTGTTATAGCAGCTATAGATAACTAAGACACCATGGGCTACTCCCAACCAATGACTGAGCACAGCAGGGACACTGAAGCAGTGCAATTCCTTGGAGACACAAGACTCCTCTGTTGGACAACTTTGATTTGAGGCTTTTCCACAGCCTTGCTGAAACTTTGTTGGAACTGGACAGCAGTCTAAGATCTTCACTTATTTCCTTCCTTCCCTTTCTCCTTCACAGGAGTCAGACCTGCATCACAGTCTGATGACTCTCCCAGTACCCACTGGCTCCCTCCTCAATTACACACACACTACTTTCCCCAAATAAATCCTTTACACATATAATCTCATTTAATCTCATCTTGTCATCCGTTTCTTAGAGGACCTAGACTAACACAACCTGTCATAAATTTACAGCTTGATGATTTTTCACAAACTGAATATACCTATGTGACCAGAACGCCTCCCACCCCAACTGTGTTTCCTTTCAATTTACCCATTCAAAGAGAATCCCTAATCTGACTTCCCACATCATACATTACTTTTGCCTGTTTTTGAACTTTATATAGACTGAATCTCATACATGGGTCTTAGTGTTCTCTAGAGAAACAGAACCAGTAGGCTATGTATATATACAGAGAGATACGTATACAGAGAGAGAGAGGCCTATATATCTATGTATCTATATAGCTGTATCTATCATATACATATGTGTGTGTGTAGTGAGAGAGAAAGATTGATTTACTATAACGGATTGGCTCATGTGATTGTGGGGGCTAGCGAGTTCAAACTCAGTAGATCAGGTGACAGGCTGGTGACTCCTGCTGGCTCACATGATTGTGGGGACTGGCAAGTCCAAAATACATAGGTTAGGCAGCAAGCTGGAGACTTCTGCAGGCTTTATGTCCCAAGATCTGCAGGTTAGGTGAAGGGAAGAGTGAAGAATAAAGAGAGAAGGCAAGTTCTGCCAAAATGTCTGTTTACAGTTTGGAGGCAGAACACACCCTATGGAACTCCCCTTTCAACTGATTGATTGATTACATTAGATTAGATTACATTATGGAACATGATTACATTACACTAGGTTAGATTACTTTATGAAACGGCAATTAGACTAGTGTTTGGCCAAACCACTAGGAACTATAGCTTAGCCAAGTTGACACATAAAATTAACCATCACAGAATGCTTTGTCAAGAACCGTGAGGGGTCTGGAATGGTACTGCACTTGCACAGATATATAATTTTTATATATGAATCCTGCAGAAACATGGGGAACCTAGGTGAGGAAAAACAGATTCCCTCAACATTATGTTTTTGATACTCACAACCAGATTAATAACAGAGTAACACTGCAGCGTTGTTTCCCCACAACTAGACCTACAGGCAATGTGATGAGAGCCACCCGAGTGGTGGATTACACCCCACAGTGGAGGGATGGATAACGATGGATTTTCTCTGTTTACTTACAGGAGAGAGGCAGCTGCCTCCTCCTCCCCTCTCAAAAAGGAGGGAGAAAAAGACCTGATCCTTGGAGATGGAATGAAAAGAATCCTTGGTTCTTACCCTAGCCTTTTGGAATGTAAATACATTGCTTCCAGAGCCAGGTAAACCCCAGTATCTTAGGCTTTTACAACTTGGTTCTGATTCCTGTCTTAGTTACTGTCATGGATTGAATTGTGTCCCCCCAAAATATCTGTCAACTTGGCTAGGCCATGATTCCCAGTATTGTGTGATTGTCTACCATTTTGTCATCTGATTTGATTTTCCTGTGTGTTATAAATCCTACCTCTATGATGTTAATGCGGTGGGATTAGTGGCAGTTGTGTTAATGAGGCAGGACTCCATCTACAAGATTAGGTTGTGTGTAAACCAATACAATCTCCTTTGAAATATAAAAGAGAGAAGTGAGCAGAGAGACAAGGGGACCTTATATCACCAAGAAACAAGAGCCAGGAGAATAGTGTGTCCTTTGGACCCAGGGTCCTTGCACTGAAAACCTCCTCAACCAGGGAAGATTGATGACAAGGACCTTCCCCCAGAGCAGACAGAGAGAGAAAGCTTTCCCCTGGAGCTGGCACCCTGAATTGAGACTTCTAGCCTCCTAGACTGAGAGAATAAATTTCTTTTTGTGAAAGCTATCCACTTGTGGTATTCCTCTTATAGCAGCACTGGATAACAAAGACAGTTACCTAGAGCTGCTGTAACACAAATACCACACGTGGCTGACCTTAAAGAACAGAAATTTATTTTCTCACTGTTTTGGAGGCTAAAAATCCAAAGTAGAGTCTGGGCCATGTCAATTCCTTCTTTGTTTGCATTCCTTGGTTCCTAGGCAATCCTCATTCAGCATCTGTCTTCCTCCATGTGTGCTTGTCTCTGTGTCTAATCTGCTTTTTTTATAACTCAGAATTGATTAGTTTAGGAAGCACCCTATCCTGGTATTTTCTCATTAACACATTAGATTGCATTATGGAAAGTGATTAGATTACATTATGAAAAGTAATTACATTACATTACATCCACAGGTATGTTGCTAATGTTAGTTGCAGTTAAGTTGGCTCTGAATCATGGTGAACTTATGTATAAACCCAAAACCAAACCCACTGCCATTGAGTGGATTCTGACTCATAGCGATGCCATAGGATTTCCAAGGCTGTAAATCTCTACGGAAGCAGACAGTCATATCTTTCTTACATATGACAGAATGAAATGTTACCTGGTTCTGCACCATCTTCATGATTGTTAATATGTGTTGAGTCCATTGTTGTGGCTACCGTGTCAATCCATCTCACTGAGTGTTTCCCTCATTTTCGTTGGCCCTGTACCAAACATGACGGATGTCCTTTTCTAGTCATTGGTCGTTCCTGATCACATGGCTAAAGTAAGTGAGTCAAAGTCTCACCATCCTTACTTCTAAGGAACATTCTGGTTGTATTTCCTCTAAGACTGATTTTTTTTGGTGGGGGGACACAGTTCAATCCATAACAATCCTTTTTCACATGTAACTATCTAAGGAGATAGCTCTGAGTCTTCCTGGTACCTTGGGAACTTAGCTCAGGGGCCTAGTAACCATTTGGTCCTATCAGGGAGATAAGAAAAGTTTTATTGGGGGAGGGGGCAAGATGGCGCTCTAGGCAGAAACACCACGCCGTCCCTCCATAGCAAAGATCTGAAAAACTAAGCCTAACAGAGAATCAACAATCCTGAAACCCTAGAACACCAAATGAAGAGATAAAGAACTCAGCCAAACACCAAACGGAGTGAGAATACTAAAACAGAATGGAGAACGAGGAGAGACTCAGGCAGAGATTCCTTACCAGCTAACGCAGCGCGGATCCACCATCTTGGATTCCTATAGGAGACCAGCAAACGGGAGAGCAGCCTTGCAGAGCATCTGGTCGGAGACAGAACGACCGGTAAACTGTGGTGCGCGCTCTCCCACCACCCACCCCTCTCCGCCTCAGCTGGGGATCCCCTGCTCTCCGTGGCCAGGGTCCCTGAGCTGGGGGGCGCCGGTGCTTGGATTCCGCGCGCCCGGGCTGGAGGCTTTCTGGGAGCCGTTTGCTGGCACCTAGCGAAACTTTTTCTGCTGCCTCCCCCTCCTTTTGCCTGGGTACCTGGTTCCGAGTGCTGTCTCTGCTCTCTCCTGCGGGGCTGTAGGGCTGCGTGCGGGCGTGTGGCTGTTTCTAGGTCTGGGCTCCTGCGTGGGTGGGATCCCGGGGCCTTTGTTCGTTCGCCCCTCTGCTTTCCGTGGCCGGAGTCCCTGAGCTGGGGGGCGCTGGTGCTTGGAGTCCGTGCGCCCGGGCTGGGGGCTTTCTGGGAGCCGTTTGCTGGCCGCTAGCGAGCCTTTTTCTGTCGCCTCCCCCTCCTTTTGCCTGAGTGCCTGGTTCCGAGTGCCGTCTCTGCTCTCTCCTGCAGGGCTGTAGGGCTGCGTTCGGGCGTGTGGCTGTTTCCAGGTCTGGGCTCCCGCGCGGGTGGGATCCTGGGGCCTTTGTTCATTGGCCCCTCTGCTCCCCGTGGCCACGGTCACTTAACCCCGAGACTACAGGCTTCTTGGAATTCACGCCCCTGAGTGGGGGCTCTCTGGGTCCCATTTGTAGGCACTGACTGCTGGTGTTGCCCTTTTTTTTCTTTTTCTCAATTTTATTTTTCTTCCTTTTTTGATTAGTTTTGTCATCTTTTACCTCTTTTTCCCTTTTGTCTTTCTTCATTGCTTAATTTCTCATCTCTCTATCTCTTCCTTCTCTTTCTGATCCCTGAATACCAGGCGATGTATGCCTTTGTACCTTCTGGCCAGGCTGAGCTGTGAAAATTGAGACCGACTCCCCCAGACCTCATAGCTGCATCGGTGGGATCCCTGGGAACTGTGCAGTTCTTTAACTTTTCTGATTTTTATCTGGTCATTCTTTCCTTTTCTTTCTCTTCCCCCTTCTGGTTTCCTCCATCCCATAGTCTCTCATCCGTACATTCCAACGACAAGCTCCCCTAGCATTCTTTTATGTTTGTACGCTTTTTGCTCCTCCTCCTCTCTCCTCTCTCCCATATCCAGCTTAGCTTCACACATAACCATCTTCCCGCTGCACCCTACCTACCTGCACCGTGCACTAGACATCACATCACCAAGCGGTGCAGGCACGACCTATTGGAACCTGCCCAGCACTGACTACCGACCGTCCTGGTGGCTGCGGTGAGTGCCACAAGCAACCCATCCCAGTGGCTCCTCCTCAACTAGATCTGCCCAGCTGTACCACAAGAACGAAAAAAAAAAAAATCTACACTCAATAAACGAGAGAAATATCTACTGAATGCCCCGAAAACAGCAAACAATATCAAAACATTTACAAAAACAAGACAAGATGGCTCCAATAGGCGTCCAAATTAAAACACCAGATAACTCTCCTGTGGAAGAAAATGCGCTAGAAGTACCTGATACGGAACTCAAATCACTAATACTCAGAATTTTCCAAGAACTGAGGCAAAAAGCTGACAAACATGAGGAAAAAATAGACAAATTTATGGAAAATACAGACAAAAAATTGGAAGAATTCAGGAAGATGATGCAAGAACAAAATGCCAAAATAAATTCACAACTCTAAATTATACAAAAACAACAATTAGAAATCCAAAAGATAAACAACAAGATTTCAGAAATGGACGGTGTCATAGAAGGGCTGAGAAGTAGATTTGAAACCATGGAAGACAGGATCAGTGGAACTGAAGACAAACACTTGGATACAACTCTGTTTCAGGAAAACTCAGAAAAAAGAACAAAGAAAAATGAAGAGACCCTGAGAGTTATGTGGGACACAATTAAAAGCAAAAACTTACGAGTGATTGGCATAGCAGAACAGGGGGAGAAAACAGAAAACACAGAGAGGATCATTGAGGAACTGCTGACAGAAAACTTTCCCAATATCATGAAAGATGAAAAGCTGGTCATCGAAGAAGCTCAACGAACCCCATATAGAAGAGACCCCAAAAGAAAATCACCAAGACATATCATATTCACACTCGCTAAAACTAAAGACAAACAAAGAATCCTGAGAGCAGCTCGTGAAAAACAAGAAGTCACATACAGAGGAGAAACAATAAGACTAAGCTCAGATTATTCAGCAGAAACCATGCAGGCAAGAAGGCAATGGGATGACATATATAAAATCTTGAAAGAAAAAAATTGTCAGCCAAGAATAATATATCCTGCAAAACTCTCATTCAGATTTGATGGTGAAATTAGGTCATTTCCAGATAAACAGAAACTAAAGGAATATGCAAAAGTCAAACCAAACTTACAAGAATTATTAAAGGGAGTTCTTCGATCTGAGGACAAACAGCTTAAGCCCTCAGGCAGGACCTAGGACCTAGGACGCAGGTTAACATGAACCAGATACCATGCTAGGAACTGAACTACAGACAACTTTCCAAAAACAAAAGACATACAACAGGGAATCAGAGAAATCAATCAAAGGATGACAACAACATCAAAACAATGAAAGAGGGAACAAACGGCATAGGTATAGAACCTTCTAAAGGAGAAGAAGGCAAGGCGATACCAAGTAACGGTAGACTGCTTCAAAATTATAAAGATAAGGGTAAAATTCATGGTAACCACAAAAAAAGTTAACAAACCAACTCATAAAAATAAAGACGAAAAACATAAAGTCTCAACAAAAACAAAACCTACAAAAACAAAAGAAATGAACACAAAATCCACAAACAAAAGGAACTCAGCACAAGAGAGTAAGAAGAACAAAGAAAACTTCAGCATCACAAAAAAAAGCACTACAAAATGACAGCAACAAACTCACATCTATCAATAATTACACTGAACGTAAATGGACTCAATGCACCCATAAAGCGACGGAGAGTGGCAGAATGGCTAAGAAAACAGGATCCATCTATTTGCTGTCTACAAGAGACACATCTTAGAAACAAAGATGTGAATTTATTAAAAATCAAAGGTTGGAAAAAAATATATCAAGCTAACAACTATCAAAAAAGAGCAGGAGTGGCAATTCTAATCTCAGATAAAATAGACTTTAAAACAAAATCTACCATAAAAGACAAAGAAGGACACTATATAATGATTAAGGGGATGATCCATCATGAAGACATGACCATAATAAATATCTATGCACCCAATGACAGGGCTCCAAAATACATAAAAAAAACTCTAACAGCACTGAAAAGAGAAATTGACAGTTCCACAATAATAGTAGGAGACTTCAACACACCACTCTCAGTAAAGGACAGAACAACTAAAAAGAAACTCAGCAAAGATACAGAAGACCTAAAGGACACAATCAGCCAACTGGACCTCATAGACATATATAGAACAATCCATCCAACCGCTGCAAAGTACACATTCTTTTCCAATGCACATGGAACGTTCTCCAGAATAGACCACATCTTAGGCCACAGAGCAATCCTCAACAAGATCCAAAATGCTGAGATAATTCACAGTATCTTCTCTGACCACAATGCCATCAAGGTAGAAATTAACACTAGAAAGAGCAAGGAAAAAAAATCAAACACATGGAAACTGAATAATAATCTGCTTACACATCAATGGGTAATAGAAGAAATCAGAGATGGAATTAAAAAATTCCTAGAATCAAATGAAAATGAAAACACATCATACCAAAACCTTTGGGACACAGCAAAGGCAGTCCTCAGAGGACAATTTATAGCAATAGATGCACATATCAAAAAAGAAGAAAGGGACAAAATCAAAACATTAACTACAGAACTCAAACAAATAGAAAGAGAACAACAAAAAAAGCCTACAACCACCGGAAGAAAGGAAATAGTAAAGATCAGAGCAGAAATCAATGAAACAGAGAACAGAAAAACAATAGAAAGAATCAACAAAGCCAAAAGTTGGTTCTTTGAAAGAATCAACAAAATCAACAAACCACTGGCCAGACTGACAAAAGAAAAACAGCAGAGGGCACAAATAACCCAAATAAGAAATGAAATGGGGGACATTACAACAGACCCAACTGAAATAAAAAGGATTATAACAGAATATTATGAAAAACTATATCCCAACAAATTTGAAAACCTAGAGGAAATGGATAAATTTCTAGAAACATACGGCCTACCCAAATTACAACAAAGTGATATTGAAAATCTGAACAGACCCATAACAAGAGAAGAGATTGAAAAGGTAATAAAAAAACTACCAACCAAAAAAAGCCCTGGCCCAGATGGCTTCACTGGAGAATTCTACAAAACATTTACAGAAGAGCTCGTAGCAGTTCTACTCAAGTTATTTCAGAGCATAGAAGAGGAAGCAACACTTCCAAATTCATTCTATGAAGCCAGCATAACGCTGATACCAAAACCAGGCAAAGACATCACAAAAAAAGAAAATTACAGACCAATATCTCTCATGAATATAGATGCAAAAATTCTGAACAAAATTCTAGCCAATAGAATTCAGTATCATATCAAAAAAATAATACACCACGACCAAGTAGGATTCATACCAGGTATGCAAGGATGGTTTAACATTAGAAAATCCATCAAAGTAATCCACCACATAAATAAAAGGAAAGAAAAAAATCACATGATCATCTCAATTGATGCAGAAAAGGCATTTGACAAAGTCCAACACCCATTCCTGATAAAAGCTCTCAATAAAATAGGTATAGAAGGGAAATTTCTCAACATAATAAAGGGCATCTATGCAAAACCAACAGCCAACATCATTCTTAATGGAGAAAGGCTGAAAACATTCCCCCTGAAAACAGGAACAAGACAAGGATGCCCTTTATCACCACTCCTATTTAACATTGTGCTGGAAGTTCTAGCTAGAGCAGTAAGGCAAGAGAAAGAAATAAAGGGCATCCAAATTGGTAATGAAGAAGTTAAACTCTCCCTGTTTGCAGATGATATGATACTATACATAGAAAACCCTAAAGACTCCACGAGAAATTTACTGGAAGTAATAGAAAGATTCAGCAGAGTAGCAGGATACAAGATAAACATTCAAAAATCAGTTGGATTCCTATACATCAGTAAAGAGAACGATGAAAAGGAGATCAGGAAATCAATACCATTTTCAATAGCCCCTAAAAAGATAAAATACTTAGGAATAAATCTGACCAGGAATATAAAAGACCTATACAAAGAAAACTACAAAACACTGCTGCATGAAACCCAAAGGGATCTACATAAATGGAAAAACATACCATGCTCATGGATAGGCAGACTCAACATTGTGAAAATGGCAATTCTACCTAAAGCAATCTACAAATACAATGCAATTCCGATACAAATACCAACAACATTCTTCAAAGAGATGGAAAAACTAATTATTAACTTTATATGGAAAGGGAAGAAACCCCGAATAAGTAAAGCACTACTGAAGAAGAAGAATAAAGTTGGAGGACTCACACTACCTGACTTGAGAACCTACTATACAGCTACAGTACTCAAAACAGTCTGGTACTGGTACAACAACAGAGACATTGACCAATGGAACAGAATTGAGAACTCAGATGTAAATCCATCCACCTACGGTCACCTGATTTTTGACAAGTGCCCAAAATACATCAAATGGGGAAAAGACAGTCTTTTTAACAAATGGTGCTGGCAAAACTGGATATCCATTTGTAGAAAAATGAAACAGGACCCATACCTCACACCATATACAAAAACTACTTCAAAATGGATCAAAGACCTGAATATAAAGCCTCAAACTATAAAATTCATAGAAGAAAAAATAGGACCAACACTTCAGACCTTAATACATGGCATTAACAGGATACAAACCATAAACATCAACACAAAAAACCCAACAGATAAACTAGATAATTGGGATCTTCTAAAAATCAAACATCTATGCTCCTCAAAAGATTTCACCAAAAGAGTTAAAAGAGAACCTACAGACTGGGAAAAAATTTTTGGACAGTGCAAGTCAGACAAAGGTCTAATCTCCATAATCTACAAGAAAATCCAACACCTCTACAACAAAAAGACAACCAATCCTATCAAAAAATGGGCAAAGGAAATGAACAGACACTTCACCAAGGAAGACATTCAAATGGCCAACAGACACATGAGGAAATGCTCGCGATCACTAGCCATTAGAGAAATGCAAATTAAAACCACAATGAGATACCATCTCACCCCGGCATTACTGGCACGAATCAAAAACACTGGAAATAACAAATGTTGGAGGGGCTGTGGGGAGACGGGAACTCTTATACACTGCTGGTGGGAATGCAAAATGATACAGCCATTTTGGAAAATGATATGGCGTTTCCTCAGAAAGCTAGAAATAGACGTACCATTCGATCCAGCAATCCCACTCCTAGGAATATATCCTAGAGAAATAAGAGTCATCACTCGAATAGACATATGCACACCTATGTTCATGGCAGCATTATTCACAATAGCAAAACGATGGAAACAACCTCGATGTCCATCAACAGACGAATGGATACACAAACTATGGTACATACACACAATGGAGTACTATGCAACGAGAAAGAACAATGAATCGGTGAACCATCTCATAACATGGATGAAACTGGAGGACATCATGCTGAGTGAAATAAGTCGATCACAAAAGGACAAATATTGTATGAGACCTCTATTGTAAAAACCCATGAAAAAATTCACATGCAAAATGTAACAATCCTTGTTGGTTACCAGGGATGGGGGGGGGGAATACTAAATAGGTAATAGGTAAGTAGTAACTTGGGTGAGAGATGAGATAGTACATAGTACAGGGGAAACTAACACAACCTGCACAAGGAAAGGTCATGGAGGCCCTATAGACACATCCAAACCCCCCGAGGGACTGAGTTGTTGGACGGAGGGCTCTGGGGACCATGATCTCGGGGAACATCTAGCTCAATTGGCATGACACTACTTATAAAGATAATGCTCTACATTCTACCTTGGTGAGTAGTGTCTGGGGTCTTAAAAGCCTATGAGCGGCCGTCTAAGATACTCCACTGATCTCATCCCTTCGGGAACAAGGGAGAACGAAGAGAACAGGATACAAGGAAAAGATTAGTCCGAAGGACTAATGGTCCACAGCTACCAAGGCCTCCACGGGACTGAGCCCAGTACAGCTGGATGGTGCCCGGCTACCACCAATGACTCCTCTGACCAGGATCACAACAGAGGGTTCTGGGCAGAGCTGGAGTAGGATGTAGAGCATAATTTTAACTCCCAAAAAAAAAAAAAAAAAAAAAAGAAGACCAGATATACTGGGCTAAAGAATACTAGAGAAACCTCGAGAGTGTGGCCCCCAGACACCCTTTCAGCTCAGAGGGGAAGTTACCTTCAAGGTTCGATGTTAAGCCTGGGAATGGACACCCCAGTAAAACTAAATGGGACTAACGATGTACAGGAGTCCAGTGACAAGGGCCAGAAGGCAGAGGGAGAGTAGGAAACTGATGATAAGGAACACAAATTGAATAAGGACACTGTCAATGTATTGTGAGATTGTTGACCACTGCTATAGGGCAACATTTGTAGTAACTATTAAATGGGAGGCTGTTTTGTCCTGTAAGCCTTCATCTTGGGCGAGAATGGCAGCACAATTGGAAGAGCATAGTCAATATCACTTAAATGTGTAAGTAAAAAGTTTTGAAATGGTGTTTAAATAAAATAAAAATAAATAAATAAATAAATAAACAAATGAGAGTAAAGAGGTACAATAGTCCACTGACAAGGTCCAGAAGACAGAAGGGGACAAGGAAGCCCCCTGGTGATAGGGAACACAAGGTGGAGTAAGGATATTCTTGATGTGCTGTGAGATTGTTAACCATGGTCATAGGGCAACATGTGTAGTAACTGTTAAATGAAAAACTATTTTGTTCTGTAAGCCTTCATCTTAAGTGAGAATAACAGCACAGTTGGAAGAGCGTAGTCACTGTCACTGAACTGTGAATGTAGAAATTTTTGAAACGGTGTATCTTTGGCCATCTGTAATTTTCATCAAAAAAAAAAGGTTGAGAATTTAGAGGCTTAATACGTTGTGGGGTTGTTAACCAATGTCAAAAAACAACATGTGTACTACTATTTCATGAGAAACTATTTGCTCTGTAAGCTTTCACCTGAAGTACAATAAAATATATATTAAAAAAAAAAAAAGAAAAGTTTTATTACCCTTTTGGATCAGAGCAATTAACTAGACAAAAGGTGTGTGAAAAATAAAATGCTTCCAGGAGAAGTGAAAACAAACTTTCCCTATCTTTGTATCACGTACATTTCCATGTTTTAAGAATCTAGGACTAAGAAATCCAGGGAAGGTTTATTTCCCCACACAGTATGTTTTCTTTTGTGTCTGGCTTCTTTCCCTCAACACTATTGTCTTAATTATCTAGTGCTGCTATAACAGAAATACTGTAAGTGGATGGCTTTCACAAACAGAAATTTATTCTCTCACAGTCTAGGAGACAAGAAGACTGAATTCAGGGTGCCAGCTCCAGGGGAAGGCTTTCTCTTTCTGTCGGCTCTGGGGGAAGGTCCTTGTCATCAATCTTCCCTGGTGGAGAAGGTTCTAATTCCTGGGGGCATTTCTTTTTTCTTTTTTCTTTTTTTGGTTTTGGTTTTATTGGTTTCTTAGTTTTGTTTTCTTCTCTCTCTTATTCTCCTTTTGTCTTTCTTCATTTCCAGTTTCTCGATTTATTCTTTTTTTTTCTTTTACCTTTTTTCTTTTTTTTATTTTTGTTTTTCCCGTTTTCTCAGTTTCTTATCTCTCCACTCCAACAGCAAGCTTCCTTAGCACTCTTTTTTGTTTGTTTGTTTTTGGCTCCTGTTCCTCTCTCCTCTCTCTCCTGTTTCCCATAACCATCTTAGCTCCACACATCACAATCTACCCCCTGCTTCCTGCCTACCTGCACAGTGTGCTGAACATCAAACTCCCAAGCAGCACAGGCATGGCCTACTGGAACCTGCCCTGCACTGATTCCCGGTCCACACTGTCAGCCCTGGTAAGTGCCACAAACAACCCACCCCAGCAACTCCCCTTCAGCTGGACCTGCCCTGCTGTACCATACCTGAGTGACTGACACCGCCCATTGGAGAAGGAGGTGAAAAGTATCATGCCCACAGATAAGCAAACAACAAAGAACGCACAGCCCGCTTGCTCAGACATAACAAACAAACAAATCTACAACCAATGAATGAGGAAAATAACCACTGAATGCCCCAAAGACGCAGACAATATAAAAACATTTACAAAAACAGGACAGGATTGTTCCAGTAGGCGTCCAACATAAAACACCAGATGACTTTCCAGTAGAAGAAAAGGCACTAGACCTAACTGATAGGGAATTCAAATCTCTAATATTCAGAATTAACCAAGAGTTGAAGCAAAAAGCAGACAAAAATCAGGAAAAAATAGACAAATCCATGGAAAAGGCAGACAAATTCATGGAAAATGCAGACAAAAAAATGGAAGAATTCAAGAAAATAATACAGGAACAAAATTCTAAAATACATTCACAACTAGAAATCATACAGAAACAATAATTAGAAATCCAAAAGATAAACAACAAGATTTCAGAAATGGACAGTGTCATAGAAGGGCTGAGGATCAGGTTTGAAATGATGGAAGATAGGATCAGCAAAATTGAAGACAAACACTTGGATACAACTCTGAGGAAAAATCAGAAAAAAAAGAAAGAAGAAAAATGAAGAAACTCTGAGAATTATGTGGGATACAATCAAAAGCAAAAATCTGCAAGTGATCAGAGTTCCAGAACAAGGGGAGAAAACAGAAAACACAGAGAGGATCATTGAAGAATTGCTGACAGAAAACTTCCCCAATATCATGAAAGATGAAAAGCTGACCATCCAAGAAGCTCAACAAACACCATATAGAATAGACCCCAAAAGAAAATCACCAAGGCATATCATAATCATACTCGCTAAAACCAAAGGCAAACAAAGAATCCTGATAAAAACAAAAAGTCACATACAGAGGAGAAACGATAAGACTAAGCTCGGATTATTCTGCAGAAACCATGCAGGCAAGAAGGCAATGGGATGACATATACAAAACCTTGAAAGAAAAAAATTGCCAGTCAAGAATAATATATCCTGCAAAACTCTCCTTCAAATATGATGATGAAATTAGATCATTTCCAGATAAACAGAAATTAAAGGACAATGTAAAAACCAAACCAAACTTACAAGACTTATTAAAGGGAGTGCTTCGATCTGAGAACAAACAACATCAGACCAGAGGCTGAATATAGGACACAGGATTGTACTAACCAGATACCAACCTGGGAAATGAACTCTTAAGGACTATGTAAAACCAAAAGAATTACAACAGGGAACCAGAGAGGTTAGTCTGTAAATGACAACAACATCAGAACAATAAAAGAGGGCATAAATGGTGTAGGTATAGAACCTTCTAATGGAGAGGAAAGCAAGGCGATACCAAGTAATTATAGACCTGGCTCAAATCTAGGAAGATAAGGGTAAATTTCCAGGTAACCACAAAGAAAGTTAACAAACCTACTCATCAAAATAAAGAAGAAAAACATTAAGTCTCAGTAAAAACAAAACCTATGAAAACAAAAGAAATGAAAAAAAATCCACAAACAAAAGGAACTCAGCACAGGAGAGTAAGAAGAACAAAGAAAACATCAGCACCACAAAAAAAAAAAAAAAAGCACTACAAAATGCAATCCCACTCCTAGGAATATGTCCTAGAGAAATAAGAGCCATCACACGAATGGACATACGCACACCCATATTCATTGCAGCACTGTTCACAATAGCAAAAAGATGGAAACAACCTAGATCCCCATCAACAGATGAATGGATAAACAAACTATGGTACATACAGTCAATGGAGTATTATGCAAAGATAAAGAACAATGACGAATCTCTGAAGCATCTCATAACATGGATGAAACTGGAGGACATTATGCTGAGTGAAATAAGTCAATCACAAAAGGACAAATATTGTATGAGAACTCTACTGTAAAAACTCACGTAAAAGTTTACACACAAAAAGAAGCAATCTTTGTTGGTTACCAGGGATGAAGGACTAAAAACACAATAGATAAGTGGTAACTTTGGTGAAGGGTAAGACAGTACACAGTACTGGGGAAGTCAGCACAGCTTGTACAAGGAAAGGTCATGGAAGCTCCATAGACACTTTTAAAGTCCCTGAGGGACTGAATTGTTGGGCGGAGGGCTGTGGGGGCCATAGTCTCGGGGAACATCTAGCTCAATTGGCATAACACAGTTTATAAAGAAAATGTTCTAAATTCTACCTTGGTGAATAGCGTCTGGGGTCTTAAAAGCCTGTGAGCAGCCATCTAAGATACTCCACTGGTCTCACCCCTTCGGGAGCAAGGGAGAATGAAGAGAACAGGATACAATGAAAAGATTAGTCCAAAGGACTAATGGACCACAGCTACCACGGCCTCCACCAGACTGACTCCAATACAGCTAGATGGTGCCCGGCTACACCACTGACTGCTCTGACCGGGATCACAATAGAGGGTCCTGGCCAGAGCTAGAAAAGGATGTGGAACAGAATTCGAACTCACACACACACACACACAAAAAGACCAGATTTACTGGCCTGACAGACTGGAGAAACCCTGATAGTATGGCCCCAGGACACGCTTTTAGCTCGATGGTGAAGTCACTCTCGAAGTCTGCCGTTCAGCCAGGGATTGGACAGCCTCATAAAACCAAATGGGACTAATGACACACAGCAGTCCAGGGACAAGGACTAGAAGGCAGGAGGGGACAGGAAAGCTGGTGATAGGGAACCCCGAGTTGAGAAGGGACAATGTTGACATGTAGTGGGGTTCTTAACCATTGTCATAGGGCAATATGTGTACTAACTGTTTAATGAGAAACTAGTTGTTCTGCAAACCTTCATCTAAGGTACAAAAAAAAAATTATCTATGTGAGATCAAATTGACAACAGCAAATCAAAACGTTTGATGGGAAGCCTAGGGGGCAGTGAGTTGAAGATAATGGTGATGGAATAATTTGGAAAAGGATAGTGAGAATAGCAGCACAACTGGAAGAATATAATCGATGTCACTGAATTGTATATGTAGAAACTTTTGAAATGGTGTAACTTTGGCTATGTATATTTTCACGAAAAGAAAGTTCCTCCAAGGTGAAGAAGGGAGAGTGTTGACATGTCATGGGATTGTTAACCAATGTCATAAAACAATATGTGTACTGGCTGTTTAATGAGAAAATATTTGTTCCGTAAACCTTCATATAAAGTACAATAAAAAAAATTTTAAAAAGAAATACAATGTCAGGTACCTGCTCCCTCATGTAGGAGGAATGTCAAGCCATTCCTCATATTCTTGTTCCCTCTGCTTCTCTGCCAGCTGCCTCTTCTTTGTATCTTCTCTACCTTCTTACTCCCCTACTAACACTTGCTCTGAGCGTCCTTTCTAGCCTAAAGAATCTGCCAAGGAACAATTGGAGAAATCCATCACTGTTGCCTTCCCAGAGATGTTTTTTAAGATAGGGTATCTGGAAGAACCAAATAAACCTCCCCATGTTACATTTACTCCTTGGTCTAAAGCAGAACTTCACCCAAGTGTAAAAGATTTTCCTAATCCTCTTGAAGATGTCCAGAAGTTTATCCAGGAATTTAGGATTTTAGTCGAACATATGAACCTGGCCCAGCAGATGTATATAATTTAGTAAATACACTAGTAGGACCAAAGATGGATGGAAGAGGCCAATTGGAAAACCCCAGCACGATCTTTAGCTATAAGAGCAAACGTCCTGTATATGGAACTACTACAACAAACTAAAGTCATTGTTAAATTACTTATAGATACTATCCCCAAAGTTTTTCCTCAGAAAATTAACTGGGCTAAAGCTGAAAGCTGTAAACAAAAAAAGGATACGAATGTTTACAACTATAGAGATGGTTTAACCAAGCTTTTTACTGAACATTTGGGCTTAAATTTAGAGGAGCTGGAGGCTAGAATAGCCTTCAAACCCATATTCCTAAATGAACTCTATTCTGACTTAGCCAAGCTAGTCAAACATCATAGATTAGATTGGGAAAATGTCCCTAACCCAGAATTGATTACTTTAGCCCATAAACTAGGCCAAACACTGGAACAAAAAACTAAAGCTTTAGAACAAAAGGCCAATGCAAAACAAATTAGTGGTGCTGCAATTGCAGCAGTTACAAACCCAGCCCAGAAGAAAATTCCAAGCCCAGAGAAGGATTCTAAGAAATAATAACGAGTGCGGAACTACTGTTTGTTACTATTGTAAAAAGAAGAAGAAGAAGAAGAAGAAACCTGGACATTTTAGGAAGGATTGTAACAAATTAAAAATTAAATTGGATAACTTGCCATCGGGCGGAACCCAATCTAAACTGGAAAGAAGTTGCTCCGGGGAGCATACAGGGGCTTTTCCAATGGTGGCTTTAAATTCTCAAGGAGAAAAAATTATCCAGGTTAATGGTGAGCCTTGAAAATTTTTAACTGAGACTGGTACCACCCTGTGTGCCACCAATCCCACTTGTTTACAGAAGCCCCTGTCCCAGAGTACAAAAACCTCAAGAATAGTGGGGGTTACCAATCAGGAACAAAACTGAGCGCACTCTCAGCCTGACTGTATATCTTTGGGTTCTGTTGAAGACATGCACTCATTTTTGCTTAGCCCTGATATCCCAGTTAACTTACTAAGGTGAGATCATCTATCTAAATGGAATTGCCATTTGCAATTTTCTGAAACAGGATAAATTTTATTGAATTTGCCGGACACACATAGCAAACTGATTTTGAATCAGAAAACATTCAAGATAAGGAGGAGGCTCTTTGTTACCTGAAAGCACTTAACCTGCCTCTGCAGGAATGAAATTTTTCTGCTTCCTCTACTCTTTTAGATCACCTTTCCTTGTACCAAAAAACTTTATGGGCAACTACGTCTACAGATTTTGTCCAGCTACTCTCAGTAAACTCAACTGAGAACCAAACTGATACCTCCAAGCCATTACCTAAAATTTTCCGGTATCCTTTGAAATGAGAAGGCAAAGAAGGACTTGGCCCTATAATTCAGAAATTCTTTACTAAAGGTTTAATTATTCCCTGTACTAGCCCCTGTAACACCCCTGTTCTTCCAGTGAAGAAACCAAATAATCAGGCTGGAGGTTTGTTCAAGACTTATGTGCCATTAACCACATTGTCATTCACAGATTCCCCATAGTTCCCAATTCCCGTTTAGTCCTTTCCAATGTCTCCTCAGAGGCTGCTCATTTTATAATAGTTGATTTATGCAGTGCTTTTTTTCAGTATTCCTGTGCACCCTGATAGCTAATATTTGCTTGTCTTCACGTGGGAAGACAAACAGTATACCTGGACTGTGATACGTCAAGGTTTCACTGAGTCTCCCACTTGTTTTTCTCAAATCTTATATGCAGATTTGCAGCCTTTACAATTTGCCCATAGGTCTACCCTGCTACAGTATGTTGATGATTTGCTAGTTCTCAACAGTACTGTCTTGAGGACAGCATTTTGTTACTGAAACATTTGGCTGATAGTGGACACAAAGCTTCCAAGGAGAAACTACAATTGGCGCAACCTTCAGTTAAATATTTGGAGCATATAACTTCAGGCGAAGTGTCTCCATTTTCCCAAAGTGGAAGGAAGCCAGGGTCGCTATGAGTCAGAACTGACACATTAGCAACAGGTTTTTTTCCCTACTATGGAGTCCTGCTGGCTCAGAGGTTAAGTGTTCAGCTGCTAACAAAAATGTTGGCAGTTTGAATCCACCAGCTGCTCCTTTGAAACAGTTCTACTCTGTCCTATAGGTTCGCTATGAGTTGGAATAGACGTGATGGCAATGGGTTTGTTTGGCTTTTGGCCCCAACTACAAAGAAAAAATTAAGAAGATTTTTAGGACTTTGTAGCTATTGCTGGACTTGGATGCCAAAATTTTCACTATTAGCCCAACTTTATTTCAGTATTTGAAGGTTTCCAAGCCCAATCCTTTTCAATTTTCAGAAGTTAGTAAGGAAGCCATACTAAATTAAAAGAATCACTAGCTGATGCTCTGGCTTTGGGATTCCTTAACTATAATCTAGATTTTTCACATTTTGTACATGAGGTGTCCGGAAATGCCTTAGGAGTGCTTACCCAAAAGCATGGAGGACAACAAAGATTAGTCTGCAACTAGATTTGGTTGCCAAAAGATACCTTCCTTTATAGCAGACATAGTTTTAGGAAATCTCATTGATGTTTATGTTCCTCATAAAGTGTCCACCATTTTGAACTCCACATTAACCCAGAACCTTTGGCCAGACTTACTTCATACGAAGTTTTCCTCTTGGCTGCCTCTAACATTTGGCTACACACAGTAGCTTGTTTAAACTCCGCTCTCTCTTACCCCTCCCTGACGATAATTACTACCTCCTTCATGATTGTTTAGACTTAACAGAACAGCTTTTATCTCCCAGAAGTGATTTACAGGAAACTCCTCTTGCTCACCCAGACTTAATTTTATTTGTGGATGGGTCATACTTAAGACCTGACCTTACCAGTTCTTTTTACCAAAAAGGGTACGCTATTACCACCACCACTGAAGTCTTTGAAAGCAGTATCCTTCCTGAAGTCACTCTGGCCCAATAAGCTGAACAGAATGCATTCATGAGGGCTTGGAAAGCGGCTGCCGGAAGTTAGGTAAATATTTACACTGACTTTAGGTATGTCTTCGGAGTAGTCCATGATTTTAGGATGTTTTGGGGTAGGGGGGAAGGGAGTTCTTGACTTCTGGAACCTAAATTAAAAATGGCCTCTAAGTGGCAGGCATCCTAGAAGCTCGTTTGCTTTCGTATGAGGTTGCTGTAATTAAAATATAAGCCTATCAGCCTGAAAGAATGCCCCAAACAGAAGAAATTAGAGGTAACAAATTGACTAACAGAGCAGCCAAACAAGCTGCTTCCCAAATTCTCATTTCCCTCGTGATCAAACACGAGGAGGATAAAAAGGAGGGAAATGAATTCACTCATGATAACCTTAACCTGCAAGTGGCTTTAGCACTGCTTTTCACATACTGATATTGGGCCCCTAAGGATGAAATCAAAATATGGAAAAATAATGGATGTTCTAAGAATTTGATAACTAACCTATAGACAGGGCCTAATGGAAAAATTGTTTTACCCAAACTCCTGCCTTCAGGGCCCATGTTTGGACGGCAAATTGATTTTATTCAGTTTCCACCTTCAAATGGCTATAAATTTGTCCTTATTATGATTTGTACGCTTTCACACTGGGTAGATGCTTTTACTTTTGGCCAAGGTACTGCCACTTTCGTAGCTAACAAGCTTCTTGAAAATATCATCCCCACATAAGGAGTCCCAAAAATTCTTTTCAGTGACTAAGGAACTCATTTAAATAGACGTACTACATGTTTTTACTCTTTGACACTTTTCTTTATTTTTCTCTTCCTCCTCCTTCTTCATTCTTAACAAATCTGTATTTTCTAACTTTTTGTGCAATCAGCATGTTACCTATGCAATTTTTAAAAATTTGAGATTAATTATGAACATTTTCTCCTGTCGAATGTCCTCTAAAGTAAGACTGTAGTACATTTAAAATTTTAATTACATAAAACAGATATCT
This sequence comes from Dugong dugon, assembly GCA_030035585.1. Taxonomy (NCBI): domain Eukaryota; kingdom Metazoa; phylum Chordata; class Mammalia; order Sirenia; family Dugongidae; genus Dugong; species Dugong dugon. The sequence continues at coordinate 22,089,904 of CM057476.1, read as the reverse complement.
CATATTGTCAAAATAATCAAAACCCAAAAAGAATTAAAGCTATATATAAGGAGACTTTTCGGTTCAGAAAAACAGGAGAGCCTGTTGTAGGCTGGTTACAGTGAGCTTTTAAGGAGAAAAGAGAGATAATACAAAGTAGAAAATTAACCACTTGTCTAACCATGTCCCCTCAATATCTCAATTACTCAGGAAACTCCAAAAGTTTAGAGTTTTGTCTCAGGAAACAAGGGCTAAAACCAAACTACTTTGGGTAAAGTTAAATTCTTTGCACAAGGTAAACTTCTGGCAGCCCATGGTATATTCAATATTCTTTGCTAACACCATAATTCAAATGTATCAATTCTTTATTAATTGTCCAGCTTTGGCATGCATACGAGGCCTTTGAAAATACCATGACTTGGTCAGGCGCGACTTAGTCCTCAAAGTGACATCTTTTGCTTTTTAACATTTAAAAAGGTCTTTTGCACCCCCAGACACCTTTTTAGCTCAGTGGTGAAGTTACCTCCGAGGTTCATTGTTCAGCCTGGGAGCGGACAGCCCCGTAAAACCAAATGAGACTAACGAGGTACAGGAGTCCAGTGACAACGGCCAGAAAGCAGAAGGGGAGAAGGAAGCTGGTGATAGGGAACCCAAGGTTGAGTAAGGATATTGTTGATGTCTTGTGAGATTGTTAACCATTGTCATAGGGCAACATTTGTAGTAACTGTTAAATGAGAAACTATTTTGTTCTGTAAGCCTTCATCTTAAGTGAGAATAACAGCACAATTGGAAGAGCGTAGTCAATGTCACTGAACTGTGCATGTAGAAATTTTTGAAATGGTGTATCTTTGGCTATGAGTATTTTCACCAAAAAAAAAAGGTTGAGAAGTTAGAGGGTTAATATGTTGTGAGGTTGTTAACCAATGTCATAAAACAACATGTGTACTTCTGTTTCATGAGAAACCATTTGTTATGTAAACCTTCACCTGAAGTACAATAAAAAAAAAAAAAAAAAAAGGTCTTTTGCAGCAGATTTGCCCAACGTAATATGTCCTTTGATTTCTTGATTGCTCATTCCATGTGTGTTGATTGTGGATCCAAGTAAAATGAAATCGTTGACAACTTCAATCTTTTCTCTGTTTACCATGATGTTGCTTACTGGTCCAGTTGTGAAGATTTTTGTTTTCTTTATGTTGAGGTGTAATCCATACGGAATCCTGTAGTGTTTGATCTTCATCAGTAAGTGCTTCAAGTCCTCTTCACTTTCAGCAAGCAAGATTGTGTCATCTGCATATCCCAGGAGGTTAATAAGTCTGCCGATCCTGATGCCACATTCTTCTTCATATGGTTCATCTGCTCAGATTATTTGCTCAGCATACAGATTGAATAAGTATGGTGAAGGGATACAACCCCGACATACACTTCTCCTGACTTTAAACCATGCAGTATCCCTTGGTCTGTTCTGAACAACTGCCTCTTTGTACAGGTCTTTGTACAGGTTTCTCATGAACACAATTAAGTGTTCCGGAATTCCCATTCTTCACAACGTTACCCATAATTTGTTATGATCTACACAGTCAAATGCCTTTGCATAGTCAATCAACACAGGTAAACATCTTTCTGCTTTCAGCCAAGATCCATCTGACATCAACAATGATACCCCTTGTTCCATGTCCTCTTCTGAATCCAACTTGAATTTCTGGCAATTCCCTATCGATGTACTACTGCAACAGTTTTTGAGTTATCTTCAGCATAATTTTACTTGTATATGATATTAAAGATATTGCTTGATAATTTCTGCATTGCATTGGATCACCTTTCTTTGGAATGGACATGGATATGGATCTCTTCCAGTTGGTTGACCAAGTAACTGTCTTCCAAATTTCTCAGCATAGGTGAGTGAGCACTTCAGTGCAGCATCTGTTTGTTAAAACATCTCAATTGTTATTTCATCAGTTCCTGTAGACTTGTTTCTTGCCAGTGCCTTCAGTGCAGCTTGGATTTCTTCCTTCAGTACCATCAGTTCTTGATCATATGCTACCTTCTGAAATGTTTAAACATCAGCCAATTCCTTTTGGCTCAGCATCATAGCAATATGCAACCCACAACTAACAGATGGGAGGTGGCTGCACATGAGATGCATTGGTTGGGGAATGGCATCCAGGTATACTGCAGGGATAAAGGAGAATTCTACCATGGAACCACCAATGCCTCTCCTGTTAACTTTACAGCTGGTTTTATCTGTACTTGGTATGCCAGCATGATACACGGCCAGATACACTTTTAGTTTATCATTCTAAGCTAATTTTTACTTTCTCAGCTATAGCCCCCCACCATAGACATCCTGAACCAAAGATTTCATCATTTTTCTTTGCACTTTCCCTGACCCCAACTAATCATTCTATTTTTATTACTTTTGGAAAGTGTCTGTGTGCTGTCCCTACCCCCTGGGGTGATGAGTCCATGTGGGCAGAGGCTTGTCTGTCTCCTTCACCGGGGAACCCTTACACCTTCAGGATCAGAGATGGCCCTCTGGGATGAAGTTGCCACTCCCAGAGGCTTGGTGGTGGGGGGAATCCTCTACCATAGTCAACTCCTCCAGGCTGCCCTCCTGGAGGTGGTCCAATCCAGAATCTATGCCACTCACTGCAGGGTTGGCAGGCCAAGATGGAAAGGGAGCCCCATCACACACACCTGCCATGGCTCCCCTGGAGATCTGGGCACAAGGTTCCACAGAGTTTGAGTACTGACCCTTTCCGCTGAGCCTCCTAGGGGGCACGTCCTCCTTTTCCCACACACCCAGCCTTCCAGCACCAATCTATCTTACTTTAAATTCATGAAGTACTTCCATAAAACAGACGCACGTCTCTGTATTTATCTATGTCGAGCAGTAAGCCAAGAGCAAAGACAGGTTATCCTGAAAGAATGAACCTTGGCAATTTGCCATAAAATAATTGCAATAAAAATCTTATTTGGAAATTATTACAGGTGTTTTAAGGTCATCGCATCTTCACAAGTTGAGCTGGAAGGCGTTTAGTTAGAGTGATCTTGTCTAGGATCAGGAGAAACAAACTCAGAGAAGTTAAGTGACCTGGCCAGGGTATAGCTAACTCAGGTCCATTGATTCTCCTGGAGGCTGGGAGCATGAGAATTTTTGTTCCCTTCTTCCTGGCAGAGACTTTTATGTTTGCTTTTCTAGTCCTAAGGGGCAGCCCCACACCCTGTGGTTTTGTGCTTCAAATGATTAAATTCCATTCCTTAACTTGTTTTGCTTTGTCGCCTCCAGGAGGCCCTCAGCTTTCCGGCTGTTGAGAAAAGTAGCCTGTCTGGTCTGGGGCCAGCTGGCCTCCCCTGCAGGGGGTGGGCAAAGAACAGCTGACTCTAGCGCTCACGTGACCACCCACCTCCCAGTTCCACTCCCTGTCCCGGGCCAGAGTAAGTGCTTCCAGGGGCCCCTTCCGTGAGAAGCTGCAGGTAGGCACGCCAGCACCGCCCACCCACCTCTGGAACAGCTGGGCCATACCAGCCAGAGCTTGCCAGAGGGTTCTCTTCCCTCTTGGCTCAGGCAGATCAGCTGCCGAGCCCTCTGCACTGGTCTAGGACAGAACGTGACGGGCCTCAGGGTGTCTCACCGGATCCCTACTTGTTCCCTCCCTGCCCAGTCACCCCTCCCTGAGAAAAACAACTCTGCACTTCCTTCCTCTGTTCTTTGGCCTGCCTTTCCCCTGACAACAGACCTCCCCCTTCTCTCAGCTGACTTAGCAGCGGTGCTGCTGGGTGTGGAAGATTAATCAGTGACTGGAAGCTGCCTCTTTCAGAGCAGTGACCCGCTGTAGTCAGCACAGCCTACTGCAAGCCTGGCCCAGGAGTCTGCCCACTGCTGGCCCCCTGCTCCTTCCATGGGGCACCTTGCGGTCCTCCTCTTCCTGCTGGGGAGTCTGGGGGCTCTTGCCGAGCGCTGTGGTGAGTAACCAGCCTACCCTATGCTCTTCCTTCCTGGGTTCTTAGGGGGAAGGACTATCTTATTCAACTCCTCATTATTTATCTGGGGAAATTGAGGGTCAGAAGCAGAGGAAGGGGCTCCTCCACCACTTGGGAGTCCCACAGCAGTTTGGGCTTAGCTGGACCTCAGCGGTCACCACCTTGTATTGAGATTGATACATCTGACTCCCCACCAGACAGATGTCTTCCATCAATCCAGTCATTCATTCATTGATTCACTCAGTGCGAAGTTATGGGGCCTTCTGTCTGGTAGGCCTGTGTGAGTCTTTAGGGAAAGAGCAAAGGAGAAGACAGGTCCAATCCCTGCTCTCCTGGAGTGAAACCCGTTGCCATCGAGTCCATTCCAACTCATAGAGACCTTATAGGACAGAGAAGAACTGCCCCATAGGGTTTCCAAGGAGCAGCTGGTGGATTTGAACTGCAGGTGAATCTGAGGGGGACAGGCAGGCCACAGAAGTGGATCATATTCCATGCACAGCGGGCCTGGCTGCACCGTCTCTGTGTTCCCAGGGCCGGGTCTGAGCAGCCCCTTGGACATGTCCTTGCATCTGACCACACAGCCTGTGGCCCAGCCAGAAGCAGAAGGCAGGCCTCTGGCTTCCGGGCAGCACCACCTCACACTCCCCACAGGGTTATTAGGCTCTGTGTCTCTTTCAATTCCTAGAGAAAACCTGAGAGGTAGGGGCTGTCATCTCCAGGTGCCAGCAAACCAGTAAAGGGTCAGAGGGGCTTCAGGGTCTGCCAAAGGGGGTCCAGCATTACCAGGGCTTTGCCAGACTCAGTTCTTGGAATGCCAGGCCACAGCCCTTCTGAAGGCATCACCAGCAGTCAGACCCCTGAGCCCTGGGCTCTTGGTTCCTGTCCAGGTAGACCCCAGGGGAGACCCAGGTTCTGCCACCCAGACCTTCCTCTCCTACCTACCTGCCTGGCCCTGTCCTCACCGTCACTGGGTGTGAACCTTCCTAACAGTCCCCTTCTTGTGGATCCAGAGCACCCTGGACTGGGGCTCAGGGTGCATCCCTGCCACTGTGGGGCCGCTTAATTGCTCTCAGCCTCATTTCCTTGCTTCCCTGCTGTCTCAGTCATCTAGTGCTGCACTAACAGGAATACCACAAGTGGATGGTTTTAACAAAGAGAAATTTATTCTTTCACAGTCCAGTAGGCTACAAGTCCAAATTCAGGGCGTCAGCTCCAGGGGAACGCTTTCTCCATTGGCTCTGGAGGAAGGTCCATGTCATCAATCTTCTTTTAGTCTGGGAGATTCTCCGCGCAGGAACCTCAGGTCCAAAGGATGTGGTCTGCTGCCGGCACTGCTTTCTTGGTGGTGTGAGGTTCCTATGTGTCTCTGCTTGCTTCTCTTTTTTATATCTCAAAAGAGATTGCATTAAGATACTAATCTTGTCAACCTCATCAGTACAACCTCATCTCAGTGATAGAATTTACAACACATGAGGAGATCACATATAATCTCATCATAGTGATAGAGTTTATAACACATAAGGAAATCACATCAGATTACACAATCATACAACACTGGGAATCATGAACCAGCCAAGCTGACAGATATTTTTGGGGAATACAACTCATTCCATGACACCTGCCTTCCCCCTCGTGTGGGGTGAGGATCCCTTGGCACCTGCTTCACCTGCTTGAAGCTCTGTACAGCTGCATATTGACTGGAATTGTTGCACTCACACTAGTGTAAGGTGGGCTCCCTGTACTTCTGAACATCAGTCAGTCCCCAGCTGGCATTGCTGGGAGCCCCGGGAGGAGGAGGCCCCAGGCTGCTTTTATTACCCCAGTGAATCTGCCCAAGGAGCCCTGGTGTTGCAGTGGTTATGCAGTCAGCTGCTAACCAAAAGGTCAGTGGTTTGAACCCACCAGCCACTCCACGGGAGAAAGATGTGGCAGTCTACTTCCTTAAAGATTACAGCCTTGGAAACTCTATGAGGCAGTTCTGCTCTGTCCTATAGGATTGTTATGAGTTAAAATTGCCATGGGTTTGGAATCTGCCCACTTCCTTCTCAGGAGGCTGAATTGTTGCTGTCAGTGGCATCTCGTCTTACCACTTCTAACCCCGTGCTGACTCACCTGATGGAGGAGGGCAGGGCAGGGTCGGGGTAGATCTCCTTCATCAGTTTAAAGAAAACCCAAACCAAACCAGTTGCTATCCAGTCGATTCCACTCATGGAGACCCAATGTGTGTCAGAGTAGAACTGTACTCCACAAGGTTTTCAATGGATGATTTTTTTGGGACGTAGATCATCAGGCCTTTCTTCTGAGGCACCTTTGGGTGGACTTGAACCTCCAACCTTTCAGTTATTAGTCAAGCACTTAACTGTTTGCACCACTCAAAGAGGGAGAAGGAAAGAGAGATGTGGAGGGACCTATGACCAGAGAGACAGGCTGGGAGGTATAGAGACTGAGACAGACCCAGAGAGAGAGAGAAAGAGAAATATGTACAGAGATGGACAAATAAACACAGAAACCCTGAGCGAAAGGGAGAAGAAAAGCAGTCCCAGTCTTGCTCAATATGTGCTGAAAAAATGTTTAGCCACATTCTCTGACCTGGGCCCACATAAAACCAAAAAACCATACCCGTTGCTGGTGAGTTGATTCCAACTCCCTGGGTGGTGCAAACAGTTTGCAATTGATTAGTTATCTAAAGGTTGGCAGCTCGAACCCACCCAGCAGCAACACAAAAGAAAGCCCTGGTGATCTGCTTCTGAAAAGATTATAGCCAAGAAAACCCTGTGGGGCAGTTCTACTCTGTAACATGTGGAGTTGCCATGAGTTGGGCCCACATAGCCAAGAATTATTTAGGGTTTTCAAGCTAGTGCATGATCACCTTATAACAAAAGATATCTGTGACTTTTGGGAATACATGCCTGAGGTGGTGGGACTCAGAGACAGGGCTGGGAGCCAGGAACCCTGGGCCTTGTGTCAGAGGCCCAGGAGTCAGGCGAGCTACCCTGTGGGGCATTCCTTGGTTTGGCCTCCCAGGAGGGAGGCATGCCTAGCATCCTGCAGAGCCAGCAGCGACTGGGGCAACAGGGAGTGGGGGCGGAAAGAATGAGGCTAGATAGTCTAAAGTACCTTCCTCAAGAAACATCCCTGAAGCCTCTGCTTCTAGCACATTTCATTATATTGTTGCACACATCACGTAAATTCCAACGCACAAAGGTAAATGGTTGCAGATGGTAACAGCGTCCTAACAACACACCTCACTATCTCAGGTCCTCTTTGCTTAAACAAAGATGGCAGAAAAAACATGATTTTAACATCTGCACAGAGAAAATTCACCAGACAGCCCAGACAGCAGTTGGTGTTCTGCAGAGTTTTAAAGTTTGATGAATAATGCCTTCTGGGCGTGGGCTGAAGTTTTTGTAAACAGGTAGAATACATCTTCTGCAGAGTGCCAAAGAGCAGGGGCTTTGGAGTCAGGTCCACACTTGGCTCTGCAACCTCATGTAAGACGCGACATAAATTCAGACCTTCATTCCCTCTTTTGTGCAAAGCAATGCTCACATCACGGGGTAGCCTGAGGACCAAGTGAGATCAGCACGGTGTGGGGGCACACAGCATGGCTTGGCCTCCAGTCTCCCTGTCACTCCTGATGGGTGGAGCTGGTTGCCTGGCAACAGCCATCTGAGGGGTGGTCCTACCCCTTCCTGTTTCACTTCTACTGCTCTTTTGGGATACCAGCTCCTCCCCTTTTCCATTACTTTTCAGAATGGCCAGGCCATACGATATTTCCCCATGCAAGTGCATGTTGGGGGGATGCTAGGTGGAGGTGGGGGTAGGACGTTCATTCTCTGGGGAAGCCTCTTGTAAGGTAAAAGCATTTCCTTGTTGATGGCTGGCCCTGTGACCTCACTTGTCCTGTTCTCTTTTCTAAGAAATGCCAGAGGTGGACAGCAAGCTGGTGGAGATGCTGGGCCAGCACCTCTTGCCCTGGATGGAGCAGCTGTCCCAGGAGAAGCTCAACCCCAGCATCTACGTGGGCCTGCGCCTCTCCAGCCTGCAGGCCAAGGGCAAGGAGGCCCTGTACCTGCACAGCCTCAAGCTCCACTACCAGCAAAGCCTACTGGGGTACTGTCATGCTCTCTTCTCCTTTCCCCATGTCTTGCTTTGTATCCTAAGCTACAAGGGATTTGGTTCTAGTCTGGGCCTGTTGTGGCTTTGTTGGGAGGCGTTTTGTCTCCTCTGGGCCTTCCTCGACCCAGGGTTGGTTGGATTAGACCGGAGATGCCAATTCAAGGCCCATGTGCTGCTAGTGTACCCTCCTGTGCCTGGGCAGACATCCCTAATCCATAACTTCACTCTTTCCTACCAAGCCCTGAAGCATCAGTGGACTCTATGCTCCCTTCCCAGGGGGCGGTGAGGGGAGGTTTGTTCTGGGCTTCAGAGAAGGAGTTTGAATGCAGTGAAGAAGCAGCTTCAGGGCACCTCCTACTTGGAGCCAGGTGCCAGTGCCTGGGGCAGGGAAAGGAAAGAAAAGGGAGAGCATGTGGGTGAAGCGTGACCGTGACCGTGACCGAAACTAAGGGGCAGGCTCAGGTCATTGGATGGGGGAGCCCTCAGAATTTGTCCTTGAGCTTTCATTTTATGAAACATTTGTAGTTTATACCTTGTAATTTGCAAAGCTGACTGCATCTGCTTTTGAAGGTTCTAAATATGATGTTTTCCACTTTGAGATATTAGGGTGCACCCCCAGGCTTACAGGGCAGCTCTTTCTCATGGTAGTGGTTTTAATTGGCCTCGTCTTAGGTCTGCCTCCAGTGATGGTGATGACAACAGCAACTTCCAGGCTAAGCCCACGATGGGCCAGCTGGCCCTCTACCTGCTTGCTCTCAGAGCCAACTGCGAGTTCGTTGGGGGCCACAAAGGGGACAGGCTGGTCTCACAGCTCAAGAGGTTCCTGGAGGATGAGAAGAGGGCCATTGGTGAGGGGACTCCATCTGCTGGGCACAGGAACAGCTGGGAGGGTTCATGGGGCAACAGTCTTTGGGGAAGTATCTACCACACACCCAGCCTCTGCCGCTCTGAGTCTCAGACTCGGCTCTATGTGGAGACCCAGCAAGTTTTCTCCCCAGACCCCTCCCCCTACTTCTTTTCTGCCCATCTTACTATCCGCCCAGAGGCTCCAGCCTGCCCCAGGAGCCTTGATCCATCCTTTCCTGCATCCTGCATATGCACTCCGGGGTCAAGTCTGGCTGCTCAGCCACCAACATAGACCTGCCTGTAGCCAACTTCTGCAACAACCGCACAACCTCTTTACCAGTCCCTCTGCTTCCTTTGTAGCCTCCCTGCACAACAGCCAGAGCAAGCATTTTTTTTTTTTTTAGGAGATTCTTTTTATTAATATAATTTCATTGCTTTTTGCAGTAAAAAAATATAGTGGAAATTTTAGCACTTCTGATTACTGTTGATCACACAGTTTCATATTTCCTTTTTATTTTCTAATGTTATACTTGAATATCAGATTTAATCATCTTTTTCAGAAAGCATGCAATTATAGTATTTCTTACCATTGTAATAGAACTATACATCTTATAAAGCACATCAATATAATTTGTTTCATTAGAATTTTGATCATCACAGAAACCCCAAGAGCTTTGTTAACTATTAGCCTCTTTTTTTTTTTTTTCTGGTTTAAAAAAAAAAAAAAAACTGTTGAGCTTCAGGTGAACGTTTACAGCGCAAACTAGTTTCTCATTCAAAAATTTATACACTGATCGTTTTGTGACATTAGTTGCAATCTCTGCAGAGTGTCAGTACATTCCCCCTTTCCCTTTCCACCTTGGGTTTCCTGTGTCCATTTGTCTGGTTTTCCTGTCCTTTCCTGCCATCTTGTCTTTGCTTTTGCACGAGTGTTGCCCACGTGGTTTCATATACTTGAGTCAGGAAGCACATTCCTCACGTGTTGTTGTTTGTTGTATAGGCCTGTCTAATCTTTGGCTAAAAGGTGGACTTCAGAAGTGGCTTCAGTTCTGAGTTAGCAGGATATCCGGGGCAAATCGAGCATTTTAAATATAAATCTGTCCTTGTTTGCCACCTCTTAAGCCCTGCACAGGCTCCTTATGGCTCCTTTCAGAGCCTGCAAACCTTTGTCTCCCCTCCAGGCTCTGCTCACCACTCTCCCGCCCCTCCCTGGGCGCCTCTACCATTCCACCGGCCTGCTCCCAGCTGCAAACCAGGCTCCTTTCTCCACAGCGTCTTCATACGTGTTCCCTCCGCATGCAATGGTTTCCCTCCCCTCCTTTTTCACTCCTGCTCCATCTTTAGCTCTCTCCTCCCCTTCCGAGTGTCACTTCCATAGGAAATCCTGTTCTGACTCCCCAGCTGGTCAAACACCACTATCTGCACGTCGTTATAATTGTGCTCTCACAGTTGTGGGTTGTCTTACTGTCAGAGGCCCCGTCTGCACAGTGCCTGCCTTGTCCTTGCTGGCCTGGCCCTGACACATGGCGGGGGGGCCTCATGAATGTGGAGTAAGGTAGTGAAGGCATGAAGGCTCCCACAACCCAAAGGAGGGTGTTGGGAAGTACAGGCAGCGGGGGCCTGTCTGCTGAAAGGTGGACAGCTGGACAGAGCAGAGAGGCAACCCCTCAGGCCCACACTGCCCTACGATTTTCTCTCCCCCAGGGCACAATCACAAGGGCCACCCCCACACCAGCTACTACCAGTACGGCTTGGCCATCCTGGCCCTGTGTGTTCACCAGAAGCGGGTCCATAACAGTGTCGTGGGCAAACTCCTGCACGCCGTGGAACACGACCACCCTTTGCACCAGGGCCACCTCTCTGTGGGTGAGTGGCTGACCCTGGGGCCAGGTGGGCACTCCCCAGCCCCCAGCCTCTCTGTGGGTGAGTAGCTGACCCTGGGGCCAGGTGGGCACTCCCCAGCCCCCACCCCAATCCTGGCTCCCCCTTCACCTCTCCTTGGGACCTCTCCTCATCAAGGAGCGAAATGGCCCATCACGGGTTGGAGTGTGGTGCCGTGTCTAAGAGCCAACTAGGGAGCTGGGCCAGGATCCTGACCAGGTCATCCCATACTCGTTGTAGGACCTGGGGAAAGTCAGGAGGCCTTTATGACTCAGCTTCCCCTTCCGTAAAACAACTTCCTAGCAGCATCTTGATAAAGGATGTCTTATAAGTAAAGCGTGAGGCAGTGGCTGTTCAGTGGTAGAATTCTCGCTTTCCATGTGGGGCACATGGTTTCAATTCCTGGACAACATCCCTCATGTGCAACCCAACCCATCTGTCAGTGGGGGCTTGCATGTTGTTATGACGCTGAACAGGTTTCATAGGGGCTTCCAGACTAAGACAGGCTAGGAAGAAAGGCCTGGTGATCTACTTCTGAAAATCAGTCAATGAAAACCCTGTGGATCATGATGGTCTGATCCTGCAACCGATCGTGGCCATGGCGCAGACTGGGCAGTGTTTCATTCCATTGTGCATGGAGTCACCATGAGTCAGGGGCCAACTTGATGACAGCTAACAACAACAGCATAAGTAAAGGGCTTAGCACAGTGTCTGACATGGAGAAAGTTCTGGGTACATAGCTATGATCTTATAATTTTATGAGCTGGGAAACCTGAGTCCTGGATTTTACACCTGCTTCCTAACTGTGTGACCTTGGACCTCCATTTCTGTTTCTCGTCATTGTGACTCAAGGTGTCCCCTAGGCTTGCCATCCTGTGAGTGACTGTGGACCTCACATAAGGTGGGGAAGGGATAGAGTAGGTTGGAGGAAGTTAGGTGCCCAGAGAAAAAGTTACCAAGGTCTCTACTGTCAGGGAGCTTGTTCTTCATCAGAGACCTGTATAAAAACCACTGGGGACATATTAGAATCCCCTGGAGGGCTTTAAAAACCCCAGGACCCAGGCAGCACCCTGTGCCAGTTCAATCAGACCATGTAAGGATGGGCCCAGGCATCAGTAGGTTGTAAAACTCTGCAAGTGATTCCAATGCGCAGCCAGGTTTGAGAACTAGTGGTGTAGGGTAAAGTCTTCTTAGCCTCTCTTCTCCAACCCTCTCCCTAATCTCTAACCCCCGGGCAGTAGGCAGTGGTAGGGTGACCAACCATCTTGGTTTGCCCAGAATTGAGGTGTTTCCTGGATCACAGGATGTTCACTGCCCAAACAGGGAAAGTCCTGGGCAAACTGGGCTGAGATGGCCACCCTAGCTGGTAAAAGATTTCTAAAATACTCATCTGTCCATGCTGCTCTCCTTCTTCAAACCTCCCATTGTCCCAGAGGCACTGCCTGACCTGGCCCCACTTGACTTCTGGCTGATCACATGTCCTGTCCCTGCAGACACGGCGGCCATGGCAGGCTTGGCCTTCACCTGTCTGGAACGCTCCAACCTCAACCCCGAGCAGAGAGAACGGATCACCCTGGCCATCAGGACAGTGCGGGAGAATATCCTGCGGGCCCAGACACCTGAAGGCTACTTTGGGAATATTTATAGCACGCCACTGGCAATGCAGGTCGGAAAGAGGCTCTGGAGCCTTGGTCCACACAGGGTGCCGATAGGGAGTGGACTGGTCAGGGGCTGGAAGACTGCACTCCTCCCTGCTGGCTGACCAGCCCCCTCTCTCTCCTCCCTACTCTGTCACAGTTGCTGATGACCTCCTCCGTGTCTAGAGTGGGGCTGGGCACAGCGTGCCAAAAGGCAAGGGCTGCCCTCCTGGCCGGGCTGCAGGACGGGGCCTTCCAGAATGCTCTCATGATTTCCCAGCTGCTGCCTGCCCTGAACCACAAGAGCTATGTGGATCTCATCTCCCCAGACTGCCTGGCAACAAGAGGTAGCGGAGCCTTTCATGGGAAGTCCAGCTCTTCTCAGCCTGTAGAGCAGCTGTTGGAGTTTGCCATACCAGTGGGAGGAGGTTGCTAAGTCCTGATTTGCCAAGTCAACACAGATTTGTGGGTGTGCAGGGATGCACTGGCAGCTAAGACGTGGCCACTGCTTCTAGAAGCTCACAGTATGGGGAGGGAAACAGAGAGCTCCGAGCGGGCCGAGACTATGAATCTCTAGCCTCTTGTGTGGTACCCAGCACAGAAGTGTTTGAGTGAATGAAGGAAGGAAGAAAGTAAGGAATGGAGAGTGTCTTAGTTTCCCAGTGCTGCTGTAACACAGATACCACAAGTAGGTGGCTTTAAAGAACAAGAATTTATTGTCTCACAGTTTTGGAGGCTGGAAGTCCACATCAGGGCACTGGTTCTAGGGGAGGGTCCTTCCTTGTTGGTAGCCCCAGATGTTCCTTGGTGTTCCTTGGCATCTGTCTTCCCCCTGTGTGTGTGTCTGTGTCTATTCTGCTCTTTTTATAAGACACCATTCAGAAGTGATTAGGTTTAGGTCCCACCCTACTCCAGTATGGCTTCATTAATATAACAAAGAAAAGTCCTATTTCCAAACCCAGTCATATTTACAAGTACAGGGGTTAGGATTTCCATGTTTCTTTTAGGGGGGCACAGTTCAATCCATAACAGGGAGAGACGCATTTGACGAACTCTGATACAACATGATGAGCCCCAATGAGCAGCAGGAACCAGGGCTTCATCTGGACGGGGATTTGAGGAGGCAAGAGGGATTTTCCAGGGGAAAAGGGAGAAGGAAAGGCAGAGCAGGGAGGAAGCAGCAAGAACCAAGACACAGGGGTGTATAAGACTGGAGTTTAGGGGGAAAAGTCTTGCTAAAGAGTGGGGGTGAGAGAATGAGTGGGTGGCAGGCAGAAGAATGAAAAGGAGGAGGGACCCTCAGAGGCAACAGGGAAATAACATGAACAAATGCATGTTCTAGAAAGAGCCGTCTAAGAGGTGCTACCTGGTAGATAGATAGACGTAGGATACTGCAGGCAGAGAAACCAGTGAGGGGCTGGAACTCAGTATGGTGGGACGTGGGGCTGAGGGACAGAGGAGGCTGGAATGGCAGCCTGGTTTCAGATTGCGTAGGTGGTGGTGGTGACTGAGATGGAGACATGGGGAAGAAGAAGGTCCACACTGGGTACCATGTCCTTCAGAGAAGAAAGGAGGACTAACCTCCAGTGTCCAGCCTCATACCAGCTGCACCTTTCTCTCTCCCCGGCACAGCCCTGTTGGAACCAGCTACTGAGACCCATTTACAAACTCAAGTCCCAGAATACATCAGGGTCATGCTGAAGGTCTCCAGCGTCTTGCCACCGTACAAGCACTCCATCCCTGTCCCTGCGGGGTCCTCCTTGGAGGATGTCCTGAACAAGGCCCAGGAGCTAGGACGATTCACGTGAGACCCGCACCCCCACCCCTCACCCCACCTGACCCTACATCTCTAAAACTGAGTCATGGGGGGCGGGGTACAGGGGATGGAGGAGAAGCTTCCCTTGGGAGAGGCACAGGGCCAGATTCTCTACTCCCGACGTGCCCCCACAGTGCAGAGGAACTAGGGAGCCACGGGCCAGCCAACACTGTCATTGAGGGAGCAGGCCCGGGAGAACGATCTCCTGCAGTGGAATCTCAGCTCTGCCACTCTCCAACTCAGGACCTGGAACAAGTTATTAACTGTAGCTCGGTGACACCAATTGTACTGTCCTCACAGGGCCGATGTGGGAGTCCAGGATGTATGTATATGTCCATATGTATGGATATACACATGTGTGTATATGGATATGTGTGGATACATGTATGGATATACATATATGTATGGATATACGTGTGTGTGTGTGTGTGTGTATATGTGTAGATATATATACCCATATGGATATGGATATGAAGGAGCTCTGGTGGTACAGTGGTTAAGCACTCGGCTGCTAACCAAAAGGTTGGTAGTTTGAATCCACCAGCAGCTCTGAGGGAGAAAGATGAGGCAGCCTGCTTCCATAAAGATTTACAGTGTTAGAAACCCTAAGGGGTAGTTCTACTCTGTCATGTAGGATTGCTATGAGTCGCAGTCGACTTGATGGTAGAGAGCTTTGGGTTTTTTTATATGAATATATGTGTGTATATGCATATGTGTGTATACATGGATATGTATGGGTATACCTATATGTGAGTATATGTATATGCATGGATATACATGTATATATGCATATGAATATGTATGGACACGTGAAAGTCAAGGAGTTAATGCATGTAGCGCACGTGGCACATGCATTTTGTATGTGCTGAGTCTGGCACATGGTAAGCACTCAATACAGGTTAGTTTTATGACAATAATAAGATTTTTATTATCAAATAATCTTGGTCCAATCTCTGTTGTTAATTACTCCGGGCAAGCCCTCTGTAAGCCTGAGGATGAGCAGTTCTAGAACACTGTTCTATGCCAGGTCCTGTCCAAGCATATCCATATGTACACACATCTATACTATACATATCTGTACATACACACATCCATCCATACACACATCCATAAATCCACATACATACATACACATATCCACACGCACACAACCATATATACACACAACAATACATACACACATCCATAAGTACACACATCCATACATACACATATCCATACACACACATACATGTATGTTCATATGTGTACGTACCCATACATGCGTGTGTATCTATACATACCCATAGCCATATGTGTATGCAAAGACCTCCTGTTAAAAGATAAAAAGTCAAGGCTGTGGTGGTTCAGTGGTAGAATTCTCGCCTTCTGTGCAGTTTTGATTCCTGGCCAATGCACCTCCTGTGCAGCCACCACTCGTCTGTCAGTGGAGACTTTCATGTTGCTATGATGCTGAGCAGGTTTCAGCGGAGTTTCCAGACTAAGACAGACTAGGAAGAAAGACCTGGTGATCTACTTGTGAAAATCAATGAAAACCCTATGGATCACAATGGTCTGATCCCCTTGTGTGTGGGGTTGCCATGAGTCAGGGCTGACTCGACAGCCGCTAATAAGAATAACACAAATGTTTAGAAAGTGCTCTAATCACATCCCTCCTCAGTCTAAAAAAAGGACAAAATTTCTCCCAGACCCCAGTGTTATTTCTGTTAAAAGATGACAATATGACTTAGAAATGTACTGATAAATCTACTAAACATAAATTCCCTTCTCTTTTTAGCTCATCATAGTTGTTAGGTGCCGTCGAGTCGATTTCCATTCATAGTGATCCCAGGTGACAGAGTAGGACTGTCCCATAGGGTTTTCTAGGCTATAACCTTACAGGAGTAGATGGCTAGGTCTTTTTTTCCTGTTGATCTAGCTCACAGACAGCTATAAATCCTAAACAACTTTGCAAATTCAATACAAAGTAAGCTATAAAATTCAAATAAAGAGTATCTGCTGAGGTTCAGGCACACACTGCCAAGTGCTGCATGAACAATTGGCTCAGCACCTCCCTCTGCTTGAACTACCAAAAAGCCTGAGCTTGTCCAGACTCTTTATTCACTATGAAACCACCTCCATTCTCATCAGCCTGCAGTGCTGGGCGACAACACAGTCTTAGACAGCAACACTCACTGAATGCCCAGGCTCATAGTCACAGCGGGCACTGAGCTTATCCAGACCTGCTGATATCCATTTGTGGATATTAGCATCAAATGAAAAAAACACCCAGAATGTAATATTTTCATTCAGAGCTCAAGGACCTCTGAGAAGACATCTGTGGATCCTAATTTGAGAAATAATTCTCTCATTAACGGGGCTGGATGCTTGAACTGGTGGTAGTTAGATTCAGCAGCCAGGCAGGAAAGCCATATTTGAGGCACATCAATTCACAGCAGAGGAAGCTAGTTTGCAGAGGGAAAGAGAGAGAAGGAGAGAGAGAGCGAATCAGAGTGAGAGACAGAGAGACAGAGAGAGAGGTATAGACAGAAGTGGCTTCAAGCAGCCACACGGCCCTCAGAATCAGGGAACAACCTAGAAACTTCCCTTTAACTATGTCACCCCCAGTGGGTTTCTGTTTCTTAAAACTAAAAAAGTCCCTAGGCCTCTCTAAGACCAAAGCCGCTGATAAGCCTTTTGGAGAGACAAAGGATATGATCCATGGAGTTTTAAAGGGATCCCTTTGGCAGTGGGGAGGCTGGGTGGTGCAAGCGGTTTGCAAACAGCTACTAACCTAAAGGCTGGCGGTTCAAATCCACCCAGCAGCTCTGTTGAAGGAAGGCCTGGTATTCTGCTTCTGTAAAGATCACAGCCAAGAAAACCCTATGGGGTAGTTCTACTCTGTAACACATGGGGTCACCATGAGTTGGAATTGGCTCGACAGCAATGAGTTTTCTTTGGCAGTGGTGTCCAGGTGGGTTGGAGAAAGGCAAAGTTGGAGGCGAGAAGTTCAGGGTGGTGGGGTGCAAGCCGGGAGTTCCTTGGTTACGAGGGCCAGAAATCTACCTTAAACCTTCTCTGGCAATGGGGAGCTTAGGATTTGTAAAATCAGAGGGAAGACTGAGCAGAAATTTCCAGAACTAGTGGTCCAGTGCCACCACCACGTGGCTGCCTTTGGGTCCCATGTCCCAGCTTCTCTCTGCATGCTGGCTTCACCCTGTCTCATGGCACGCTGGCATCTTCTGTGTGATACCAGCAGCTTTTGATTCTCACCTCCTACAACATCAGTCCCCAAGAAGGGACAACTGCTGAGTAGCTAACATAACAGGTGCCCCTTCCTGAAGGCCACGGTCATGGTCAGCAAGAGGAGAAGCCTGAGTGGGTAGTGTTAGTGGGGTTGGAGAGGAGGAGGTGGAGGTAAGACCCATACAAGGTAGCCCAGGAAGGGTTGGGTTATCGCTGACCCTGAAGGTGATAGCAGAACTTTGCTGGTGTGGGTGAGTTTCACTTCTCCCCTTGGACTGATGTGACCAACGGTTACCTGTTCTTTTTCTTCACCTTTTCCTTTGGTAGGTATGAAACACAGGCCTCCTTGTCAGGCCCCTACTTGATCTCTGTGATGGGGAAAAAGGTTGGGAAACGGGAGTTCTGGCAGCTTCTCCAAGCCCCTGACACCCCCTTGCTGCAAGGTGAGTCTGGTGGCCTGCCACCTTTGGACATGTCCCTAACTCAGTCCTGTTCCAGCAACCAGGCTTTGCCCAACTCACCCCAGTTTTCCCTGAACCTCCCTGGACCTTGGCTTCATAAAATCACCAATGATCAAGGCTGGATGTAATTTTTCAAACTGAATTCTTAGAATTTTTACCTAAGTCATTATGGAAACTCTAGGAAGTCAGATAGGCAATAAATAAATAAAATAAAAAATAAAATTTAAATCACCTGTAATTCGCTACCCAGAAATAACTGCTTTTAACTTTTTGGTGTATTTTCTTCTATATAATTTATTAAATATGTGAATTTGTTTTCTTTTTCATAAAAACAGACTCATGCTGTAAATCAGTGCTGTCTAATAGAAATATACTGTGAGCTACGTACGTAATTTTGGATTTTCTAGAAGCCACAAAAAAACCAAGGTGAAATTAATATTAATAGTGTATCTTATTTAACCCAGTATATCCAAAATATTATCATTTTAACACATAATCAATATAAAATTATTGCTAACAAACTTTACATGCTTTTTTTTGTGCTGAGATTTCAAATGCGCAATAGCCACATGTAGCTTGGGGCTATCATATTGGGCAGTGCAGCTCCTATACTATTTAGCAATGTTTTTTTTACTCTTAATACATTGTAGACATCTTTGAATGTTGGTATATGTAGATCTTCCGTACTCTTCGTAATAGCCATGTAGAATATATCATCCATTAGGGTAAATTGGGCTGCTAGTAACAGGAAATATGACGCAAATGAGCTTCAACAATAAGGACATCCTTTGGCTAATGTGACTGGAAGTTCAGAGGTAGAAAGAGCTTCAGAACTGATGTAACATGGCCTCCAACTCCACTTCCCTGCGACTCCTTTGTCTCTGTCTTCTCTTTATTGGCTTCATCCTTCAGAGACTGTTTCTTCCTGTGGCTCCTCCCTTTTATGACTGGGGAAACTTGTCCCTGAATCCCTCGGCAAACTTCTGACATCTCCAGGGACACATGCCCATTCCTGGATTCACTCCTGTTGCTAGGAGATCACTCAGATCCTGATTCCACCAATAGCTAGGAGGATGGGATCACCACGACTGGCTCAGACCAATCAGGGCCTGCCCCCGGTGTTGAGCTGCTGCACAACAGGGGTGCAGAGTGGGATGGACGGGCCACAGGTGGATCAACTCCTGGTGGACCTTTAGGGTGTCTCAGGTTTTAACTCTTATGCCCCATGCTGTGATAAGCATCCTGTGAATCAGCCCAGTTACCAGACAGACTCTTAAAGTTCCTCCCACCCCACTCTTGTTACTTAAGACCCTTTTACAATAATCTTCTTGGAAATTTTATTGAGCACCTACCATGTGCCAGGCATTGTGCCAAGTGCTTTATAGAAGGTGCGACTCTCTGAGGGATCCCAATTAAAAGCATTCTCCTTCCTTGCCTGGATCTGAACAAATTAAGAAAGAAAATAAACAGGTGCCAGGTGGCAACCCCCCAGTGATGGCCTTTACTACTGATAAAGGCTGGACCGGAGAACGGCCCTTAGGGTGAGGGCCAGATGGACCCAGCCATGAGTTCTGTCCTCTACCACCACCTCTGCCACTCCCAAGAGGAAGAAGGGAGGGTCTGGGATGCACATGCCTGGTTTATTGTTACCAAATTAACCAATTGCAGAAGCCACCCTTCCGCCTTCCCAGGAAGAGTTAGAGTTATCAAGTTCCTGCCATTGAAAGCAAACATCCCTGACATATGGGTTTGCTCAGAGGATCCTTCCAAAGACACCACAGGTTGTTGATATTATTATCCTTATTTCACAAATGTGAACACTGGGACTCAAAGGGGTCAAATAACCTGCTCAAAGTCACACCCCTAGTAAGTGGCAGAGCTGGGGCTTGGGCCCAGGTGGACACCGGGGCCCGGGCTCTCTCTAGTGAGCTGAAGGCTGCCTCCTGGGAGAGTTCATCTGTGGTCCTGGTTCTCCCTCGGGAGCACATTGAGCAAGTCCCTCTTCCTAACGGCCTTTTGGATACTATGATGACAGTGACCTGCCCATGAGGGTGCCTGGTTCGTTTCACTTGTGTTTGTTATCCACCATGCTGTCCAGTACCTCCACTCTCTGGGGCTCCCCCACTGTAAAGTGAATGCGAGGGTCTCAGTGACCCCTGAGGATACAGCTGAGTTCAGTCTCCAAACTGGCTCTGGACAGCACCCCCCTTCCCACCACCCGGAGTGCATCTTACAGATGTTGGCCTCAGGGTGAGGGGCCCTAGAAGATGAGGTTGAGGGTGGATACTCTGGCCTGTTAACCCCCCGCACTGGGCCCATTCTGTTTCTGCAGGTATTGCTGACTACAGACCCAAGGATGGAGAAACCATCGAGTTGAGGCTGGTTAGCTGGTAGCCCCTGGGCTCACTCACCCTGGCAGCCCCGTGCACCTCTGGGTCTTTGCCCTTCCTCCAGATGTCCCTGTAACAGGCATTGCCTGACCCTCTGCCATCTCCTGTGCACTTGCCCTGGATCACCCCAGCTACCACCCCTGCCAGGGTCCTAAGCCAAGGCCCCCTGGAGCAGAGAGCCAAGCACCTGCCTCCAGAAGTCTCTGAGCCTGGGTCTGGACCAGTCTGGCATCCCAGGAAGGTCACATTGGTCTGAAGGGCGTGAAGACTCTCAGCCTCTTCTGGCAGAAAGAGAAGTCACTGGTCGACCCCTGGTGTCGTGAGTACCGCACTCGGGATTTTGGTCCTGCAGGAGGCCTCGGTGGTGGCTGCAGCTCTCACCCCAGCACTCCACTTTCGGCCTGGGCGATACTCCAGGATCGCTGTGGCATAGAAACTGGCCAGGACTCCACAGGCTGCTCAGTGCCCACCTCCTAAATGATTAAAGTGTTGATTGTGCACATGCCGCAGCGTCCTGGTGCTTCAGGCTGGCGAGTTCAGGGTACGGGAGAGAGAAGTGGGAGATAGCCACTGGAGAGGCATGGAGAAGAGGGTGGGTGTGTGTTCTCTGGGGCACTGAGGGAGTGATGATAGTGGTGGAGGTGGTAGTGATACAGGCACAGTGCTGGCTGACTTTTCTTGCACAACTCTGTGAGGTGGTTGATATTTTCATCTTTATCTCTGCTTTACAGATAAAGATGCTGGTGCTCAAAGAGGGAAGATGACTCACCCTAGGTCACAGTCCGGGCTGTGGCTCTGTGGGAGACAGTGTCTGGTACGGACATGAGCACTGGCTAGTGAGTCAGACAGACCTGGCCTGGGGCAGCCTCCTGGCTCTCCACTTAAATGCACCTAAATGAAATTGTGGGCTGTGATGACTGCTATGACCATCTGGTAGAGCCCAGATTCAAATAGAGGCCCAGGGCTCTGGGGCTGGGCTCTCGCTCCTGCTTTGCCCCAAGCCACCATCAGGGCGTCTCCCCCTTGGCATCCAGGGTGCCGAGGACCCTGCCTCTCAGTGGTAGGAGATAAGGTTCAGGGCAAGGAAGCACTCTCCCAGGACCTCACCCCCCGCCTCCAGGTTAAGAAGGGCACCTGCTGTCAGAGGGGCCTCTGGTGTACAGCACATGAGGTTTAGTACAGGTGCCTGAGAAGACACAGTGACGAGGAGTCCTCAAAGTCACACATTAAACATGTGCTTCTTCCTTACAGCATCAATTTCAAATATTTATGGTCTCAGGAGGTAGGGGAAGTAGGTGATTTAAAACAGTCTTTTATATCGAAATTAACATGGAAGTATCTGGAAGCCGAGTGCAAAAATGGCCTCCATTTTCAAAGTAAAATGTCTGCACCCAGGACCCTGGAATGCTTGTACACTTACTCATCCTTAATCATGGTGAGATCTGCCCTTTAACAGCCCCATTGCACAGGGCTGGAGGCTCAGAGAAGTCAGCAACTCACCTCAGGTCACAAAGCCTGTGGGTGGCAGAGTGGAGACACTCACCGAGTTGTCTGACCCCAGGGAGGGGAACTTGCCACTGTACCACTGTGCCTTGCTATCCCAGAGACATCAACTGAGGAAGGCCACCAACCCTGCACATACAGGGGAGACTGTGAGAGAACGGGACGGTAACCGTAGGGACTCCCTGCCCTGTACCATTGAGGGTCTGTGAGTAGCCATGTGTGGCAGACAATTCTCAAGGTTTGATCCTGCCTCCAAGAAAGACTGAGTTGGGGTGCATTTGGCTCCGAGGAGCAGGAAGTTACTGAATCCTGTTCAAGTCAAAGGATGTTTACTGAAAAGACCCAGGCCACCAATGCAGGGGCAGCCATGGGTCTTAACAAAGTTGAAGTCGGGCTCAAGGATCCCTCCTTCTTGCTTCCCTCCAGCCTTCTCTGCTTCTCCTCTCTCAGCTGTGGAGCCCCAGCAGGGACTCTTTGTCGCCCTCTAATTCAAGCTCCCCCTCCTTACTTTCTCAGCCTGTGCCCCAAGGCCTGGAGGCACAATCCAACCCTGGAAAATTGGGTCAGGGTCTAGTCTGGCACAAGCAGCAGAGCCGATGTGGAGTGGGGGACTGTCATGTCCTGGACAGCCCCCCAGAAAGAGTCTGATATACAAGGGCCCTTGGAGATCGGGGGCCAGGTTTGCATCTAGTCTGACAGTCTGTATAACTCCAGACAATCCACTTCCCCCTCTAAGCTGGCGGATGATACCTTGGTTTACACAGCATGTTTGTGTCTGTGATCTCATCAGCCTCCCCAAAGCCTTGAGGGAAGGATATCATTGCCCTCAATTCATAGATGGGGAAACTGAGGCCTGAGCGGTTAAGTGACTTGTCTAAGGACATGGAGCAACAAGAGAAGAGACCCGTCCACAGCCTCTGCAGCCCAGCTGCTGGGGACACATCCTGCTCCTCTCCAGGGCCTCCCCAGCCTCTCGCTGGGATAGCCTGCTTTGCACATCCATGGCCTGGGCCCCCAAAGGGCAGCACTCAGATTCGGGGGATCTTGGGAGCCTATGGGGCAAAGGCAGGCTGCTCTGGACTACTCTGGGCTTTCCGGTGGGCCCCAAGGAATGCGATGGAGCCCCTGCTGCCTTCCATGAAGTTGGGCTCCCAGCCCCCTGAGTCTTCCTTACGGGACTATCTTATTTCGAGCCCCACTGTCTGCAGGTCAAGGCTGTTAAAAGCTGGGGCTCTGAAAGCAGACAGCCCCCAGCCACCACTCATGTAGTTCATGCTCCTGGGCACTTGCTTCCTTCTCTTTTCAGGCCCTAGATTCCTCATCTGTGAGGATAGCCCCAGTGCCTGCCTCTGTGGAGTGTGATGAGTGGATGGGAGGATTCACTGGGGGGAGGAGGGAATGCGGTCAGCCCCACCCCGCTCGTGCCTAGTAGCTGGTGGTGGTATCTCTTTCTGTGCCCTGGCCCTTTTGTGTTGTCTGGAAAGGCCCACTGCTGGGCCCTCTGCCCTCCACCTCCCCGCACCCCACCGAGGCCTACCCAGCCTCACCCCAGATAATCCTCCTTCCTCATAGCCACTGCTCACCAGGCAGGGCACAGGGGAGCCGCTCTCTGGCGGCTTGGAGGAGGTGTAGACAAATTTTCATCACCTACCACTCCCTGTCAATTCAGCTCTGAGGTCAGAATGTTTATATTTATTGGAAAACTGACAAAATCCCAAAAAGAATATAGCTCTTAGGTGGCCTGGATTTCTCCTCCTTAGGGGAGCTGCCCTGTGGCTGGCTCAGTTTCCCTTCTACAGTTCCTCATGGAGAAAGCCTGTCTAAACACACCCCTCTTCCGCCACCTTTTTGTTTTTGGGTCTTTGGCCTGGAAATCTCCTACGTGCGTCCCACCCTCTCTACATTTTGGGGTAGTCAGCAGTGATTTGCAGCCTCTAGTGAATGTCAGAATCACCAGAGGCAAGCGTGGAAAAGCGGATTCCTGGGCCGTGCAAGCGCATCTGTGTCTGATTCAGCAGACTTGCTGTGAGATTGAGGGGCGCTTGCAGCCATTCCGTGGCCTGACCACCAGAGGGCGCCGCGGGCCTGGCTAAGCAGTCCCTGTTTAAGGTCTTTCCTCCGGATAGGTAGCTGTCATCAGGGCTTGCTGGTCAGACAAAAGGGGAAGGGCTGAGCTGTGTCCCAGTGGGCAGGAGCTTCCACTAGTGAAGGAAGCCCGATGTCGAGAAAGAGCTCACAGCAGGCACTGGGCGCCTTATTGTGCCAGACACTCCCCCTTGTTCCTTGCGCACCTGGACTCCGGGGCTCAGAGACAAGGCCTGGGCCTGGAATCCAGGTCGGCCCGTCCTGCTCTGGAGAGTTTAGAGAGCACCCGTTGTTCGGATGAGGATAGCTGAGGCCCAGGCAGGGGCAAGCGCTCGGTGGCAGCTGCTCCAGTCCAGCTCAGGGCTCTTTGTCCTGCCACGGCTGGGGGCGGAGGGTGGACGGGAAATCCAGCTATGAGTCAGCTCTGAGTGAGCAGGGTCTGCTGGCTGGGGGATGGATACAGGGCTGTACCCTGCTTCCGCAGCTGTGTGTAGCCCTGGTGATTCAGCTTCCCTCTGCCGCCAGAAGGGGCGCCGCCCTGGACTGGGAGGAGGGCAAGCAGGGCTAAAGAGGGACAATGGAGGGGCCTGAGGGGGCCTGGTGGTCCAGCTCTGCTGGATGTCGAGGTCCCACGGGATAACTGTGGCCAGAGACCCCGTGGATCGAAGACTCATCCTGGGATGAGGGAGCCTTAATGCCCCCTTCCTCGAAGACAGCGTGGGGAGCTGTCTCCCTCCTTGTGTCTTCCACCCTTTGTTGGTCTCTGTCAGGGGCTTGCCTTGGCGCTGGCTAGGAAGGGGCCTGAACACCCCTTCCCGGTGGGGTTGGGGGGAGGGGAGGCTGACCACTCCAGCTGGGGACTCTAATGAGAAGAAGCCCTGGCCGAAGACCAAAGAGACGCTGATAGAGGGAATGCCAGGCCGAGGGCCGGGATTGCGAGCAGGCGATGTGGGGCGGGGCGAGGCCTGTCCCACCAGCCCCAGCTCGCTCTGTCCTCCCGCTCTGGGGGCGGGGCCTGGCGGGGGCGGGGCGGGGGCGGGGGCGGGGGCGGGGCCCAGAGCTCCCAGGTCGCTGTCTGAGCAGCAGCCGCAGTCCGAGCCGCCGGTAGCCGGAGCCGCCGGCAACAGGAGCTGGAGCGCAGGCCCAGCCGGAGACGAGCCGAACCAGCCACCTGGTCCGGGCGGCAGCGCAGGCGCGGGCCAGCATATCAGCCGCGCGGCCTGGGCACTGTCGGAGGCAGCGAGCCGCGACCCCCCGGCACCACCCGGCACGGGAGCCAGGATCGCCCCTGACCAGTCCTGGTCAGGGCCTGAGCACGCAGGAGGTCCCGGCGATGGGATCCCCACCCTAACGGCCTGAGGACCAGAGAAAGGAACGTTGATTCCATCTAAGAGCGCAGCATGAGCACTAGGCAAGGAGAAGAGCTAAGGCTTCGTCTTACACTGGGCAAAGGTGCCCTCACCAGGCCAGGCGTGAGCACGAGGGAGCCTGGCCTTCCAGCAGCCACGACCTGTGCACAGCAGGCGAGGACCTCGGCTTTCACCATCTGAGCCCGGAGGCTATCAGCACAGCGCCGCGATCTCGGCTGGCACAGGCCTGGCACAGAAACCGGTGCCCTCACCTGTCAGAGACGGGCCACGGGCCCGAGGAACTGGGACCCGGCCTGGCCTGCAGAGGGGCTCTCTGGGAGCCCAGAGCGCCTCCCTGGGGAGGCCACCTCCCACCCCAGCCCCACTGGGGTGGATGTGCCACTGCCCCCTGGAGTACCATGACGGCAGGATGACCTCGGCTGAGGCAGCGGCAGGGGTTGGTAGTGCCTGGGCTGCTGGGCCCCCCGAGTGGCCCCCCAGCAGTCCCCAGGCCCTCAGGCGGCCCAGAGGGGCACGGGTGGCCATGGCAGCACTTGTGTGGTTACTGGCGGGAGCCAGCATGTCAAGCCTCAACAAGTGGATCTTCACGGTGCATGGCTTTGGGCGGCCCCTGCTGCTGTCAGCACTGCACATGCTGGTGGCAGCGCTGGCATGCCACTGGAGGGCACGGCGCCCCTTGCCAGGCCGCACCCGATGCCGAGTGCTGCTACTCAGCCTCACCTTTGGTGCCTCCATGGCCTGTGGCAATGTGGGCCTGAGCGCCGTGCCCCTGGACCTGGCACAGCTGGCCACCACCACTACTCCGCTGTTCACACTGGCTTTGTCAGCACTGTTGCTGGGCCGTCGCCACCACCCGCTGCAGTTTGCAGCCATGGGCCCGCTCTGCTTGGGGGCCGCCTGCAGCCTGGCTGGAGAGCTCCGGGCACCCCCAGCTGGTTGTGGCTTCCTGCTGGCGGCCACCTGCCTCCGAGGCCTCAAGTCCGTTCAGCAGAGTGAGTGCCTGGGTCACTGGCTGGGGAGGTGGGGCAGGCTGGGAGTGTGGCTCAGATGGCCCTGTCAGGTGTGGCAGTTAATCCATTTTACAGACTGAGGAAACCTAGGCTCATGGCTTTGGAAGAGGCAGACACTGAGGCTGAGAAAGTTTCAGAAAGTTCCAGGCCCCAAACCTAGGCTCTGGAGGCCTAACCAGTATTTAATAATGTCACCAGATCTGTGTCCCATGTGTTGTCAAGTCCTTTATCTCACTGGATCCCCACACTGCGCCCTGATTAAGGCAGGTGTTACATTGTCCCATTTTACAGACAGCTGGAGGGACTTGCCTTGGACATGTGGCTAGTGAGCAGCAGAGACAAGACTTGAACTCAGGTGGTTGGACTCCATACTGTCCAAGTGATGGGTTTTAAGTCTGTGGAATGCAGAGGGAGGCCTGGGTGTGGACCAGGGAGAGAGTAAGAGGGCGAGACCTTTGAGCTGAGTTTTGGAAGGCAAGGGGTTTGGCTAAGTCTGGGAAGAGCTGATGTTTACTAGGAGCCTATAGCATGATAGGCCTGATACTGGGTGTTGACCTTGAGTTGTCATGACCTTCATCTCCATTTTACAGATGATGGAACTGAGACCCAGAGAGGTCCTGTGATTTGCCTAGGGCCACATGTCTCCTAGGGACTTGAAGCCTGGTCTGTGAAACTCTGGAGCCCGGCTCTGATGAAAGGGGGCAGGTAGGGATGTGGCAGAGGGTAGGACTGAGTTCCAGGCCTAGACCCTGCTAAATCTCTCTGCCTAAGGGTGGAGGCTGCCTTTCTTCCTGCCCTGTTGAGGGGCATCTGAGTCCCAGCCCAGCCAGATGCCACCCTGTCTCTGCCTCAACCCAAAGGAGACATGGAGAAGGCCAGGGCACCCACTCAGGGTGGGGAGGCGTGGGTTCCAGCCATACCTGTGCTCAGACCTGTTGGGCAACCTTGGGCAGGTCGGGTCTTGTCCTGGCCTCAGTTTACCCATCTGTTCAGTGGAGGCGGGTCATTGTTGATGGAGGGACTTCTTGCTCTCCATCCCTTCCAGGTCTGAGATCTTGTGACCTGGGCGTGCGAAAAGGAAATGGAGGCTGGGGCGGGTCAGAGGCAGCCCGTGGCTGATGTCCTGCCCTGCCCTGGCATCTTCTGAGCTGGACCCTGAGAACCTGTTCCCATCCTCCCAGGTCCTGAGGCAGGGCCAAAGCCAAGTTCTATTTTTGCCTTCAGGTTACATGAGACCTGGGGACTGAGCTCTGGGTATGAGTTGGCAGTGGGAAACCTGACCCAGTGGGGCCTTCCCTGGCAGAGCCTGAGGCCTACAGCTCACCAACTGAGGCCCAGTGTCCCTTGCACAGGGCCTCAGGCAGCCCTGGCTGGCAGGAGGGCTGTGGCCAGCCAGGCTCAGGCCCACTAGCATGGAGCAACAGGAGCCTGGCATTGGGCTGCTTCTTGGCCTCTACCAGCTGCCTCCTTCTCTCCAACTTGCCTGGCCCCTAAGGCAGGTCAGGTAGGGGGCCTACTCCAGCCTCCCACAGCACTCTCTGCTTCCCCCATCCCAGCTCCAGATGCCCTATATCATAGTCACGTGGTTACCTGTCTGCCTCCCAACAGACAGGAGCTCCAAGAGGGCAGAGACTGGCTTTGGGGCATCTCCAAGTCCCCAGTACCCAGCATGAGGCCTGGTGCAGGGCAGATACTCCTTAAATGGTGGCTTTATTAATGGCTCTGACAGTGGATTGACAAGCTGGCTAGGATACATGGCTGGGGCTGCTAAGAAGAGAGGTTAGGAGACTGGAGGCCCCACCAACACAGATGGGAGCCTAGCAGAGATGGTCAGGAACAGGCTGGAGCCAGGGAAGATGTGTACTTAGGACAAGAGGAGGCTTCTACAGCCAGAGGCTCCAAGAGAGGCACCAGGGCCCAGTTCAGACTACAGTGGAAATGACTGATGCCAGCTCGTTTCCCAAGAGTAGACTCCTTGGAGCAGGGGAAGAGTCCAAGGGAGGAGAGACCAGCCAGCCGTGGGCAGGGCCAGCAGTTTTCTTCCTGCCTGGGCCAGTTGCAGGCCCACGGGGGCTCTCTGGGGAGAAGGAGTTTTGTCCCTGCCCACTGAGGGGCTGAGGAATGGGGTGCCAGCTTGCTTTCTGAGATGACCTTATTCTCAGCTGTACCCACCTGTGGCAGAGAACAACATGACTCCCTGATCCTTGTCCTCTGAGCTCTCAGGCTGGTGGAGGGGGGACACTGTCAGAAGTAGAGGTCACAGTGGCTCACAGGAAGCACCAGATCCAAGGTGGACATGGGTGTGGTCAGGGGTTGCTTCTGCCTAGGGAGACCTGAGAAGGCTGCCTAGAGGAGGAGGAGGCATGGAGTGATGACAGCAACAATCATGCAGTAATAACGTAGTAATGTGTGCCCACATCATGCTCAGCTGTTCCTAAGGACAGAATGGGAAAGGGCATTCTAAGAACAGGAAGCAGGCTATGCCCGGGCACAAAGTGTCAGCCAGCAGGAGCAGTTTGGTGGATCATGATAGCGGCTGGTGTGAGCAGTTACTGCAGGGCACCAGGCCCTGTTTTCAGCACCTCAAATGCCCCTGTAAGGGGGGTGTTGTCACTCTCTCCATGTTATACATAGGAGACTGAGGCCGGGAGATGGTGCCTTGTCTAATATCAACACAGCTAATGGAGGAACAGAGAGGGGATAAGCCAGTAGCAAGGGGAACAGAGTCAAGAGAAGGATCTGCCATTTGTTTGCATGCGGCAGGAGCTTGGACGTGTTCAGATGCGGAAACAAAAGGGCCTTCCGAGAGGGAGAAATAGAAATGGAGGGCCTGGGGGTCAGCAAGGGAGTGGTCACCGAGGAGGCAAGATGACAGGCTGGCATTCGGGGCCTGGAGTGGGGCTAAATCGCCCCTGGCAGAGGACTACTGTCCTTTCCCTGGACTGCAGGGAGGGGAGGGGTGGGTGGGATGCAGAGCAGGTTGCAAGGGGCTGGGTGGGGAGGTGAGGCCCTTCCTGCCTGGCTACCCTGCAGAGTGAAATCCACCAAAGGCGAGGTTCGCCTGAAAACACAAATGTTTTCCTGTGATCGCTGTTTGAACATGCAGGCCACAGGCAGCTCATAACGGTGCTAAATTTGGAAGCAAATGAGCAGGAGGTGTTCCAATTATCTGTTCATTTCTATAAATGCTTGAGCCTGAGGGATGGTTGCCTAGAGAACAAAGCCAAAACATAAGAATGAAATCGAGAAAGAAATAAAATTTCCTATTCTAAGCATAGCCTATGAGCAAACATCTCCGTAGCTGTTTGGAATGTATGTGTCAGAAGATGCTCGGAGCTCACCCAGGGAGGAAGCCTGTATTAGTTACTCATCTCTTGCCACTGAAACTTAGAGAGGAGCTCTATCTGCCTTTATTGATGGGGCCTACTTCTTTTTTGAACTGGCCAGGTGGTAATACGTGTATATACGCACACACATATGCATACATGTACACACGCATGTACACATATGCACACACTTGCACATATGTAAGGTGGTAGGAGCCTTTCTTTCCTTACAAAGCTAAAAGGTTTCCTCTTAGTCCTGGATACATCTTGACAAGCCTCAGTGTTGATAGCAAAAGATGCTGATATCAGTTATAACCAGTTAACGATAGCCGAGCACAAACAATGACTCTTTTATTCCCTTGTCATCTCACTGGTCACAAGTGAATGAAGCAGTGGATGGACCCACCGTTTGGCTCAAACAATTTATTATTTTAAAACTTTCTCTCTTTTTAATTTAAAGGTCACATGGCTAGTAAGTGGCAGAGTTGGCCCCCTCTGCTGGCCTGTCTGTCCCTGCTGTGGTGCCGGGAGCTTGGGTATGAAGTCCTGGTGGGTGTGACAAGGGCTCAGGCCAACAAAGGTGGGTCGGGGCCAGTTGGTGCCAGACCTTAAAAGCTGGGCTGAGAACGAGGACATTTTTCTCCAGAGCCTGGGGAGCCTCTGAAGGTTTTTAAGCAGGCGAAAATGCTGCAAGCAGGTTATTGCTTCAACCTGTGGGTGATGGTTTGAAATAGCTGATAACAGGCTGATTTATTTATTTATTTACTTAGTTATTACATTTGCTGAGCACTTACCTTATTAAGTTCCTAGGTAGTGCAAACAGTTCTAAGAGCTCACTGCTAACTGAAAGGTTGAAGGTTCAAGTCTACCCAGAGGTGCCTTGGAAGAAAGCCCTGGTGATCTATTTCCAAAAACTCAGCCATTGAAAACCCTATGGATCACAGTTCTACTCTGACACACGTGGGGTTGCCATGATTCAGAATTGACTCACGGGCAACTGTGATTTCTTTGTTTTTGTTTTTTACCTTATTAAATAGGTCCCTAGGTGATGCAAACAGTTTGTGCCCGACTTCTAACCCAAAGGTTGGCAGTTCAAACCCACTGAGCAGTGCTACAGAAGAAAGTGCTGGTGATCTGTTTCCATAAAGATTATAGCCAAGAAAACCCCACGGAGCGGTTCTAGTCTGTAACACATAGGGTCACCATGAGCTGGAATTAACTCGACGGCAATGGGTTTGAGTTTTTTGGTTATCTTTTTTGGAAGCCCTGCTGGCATAGTGGTTAAGAGCTATGGATGCTAACCAAAAGGTTGGCAGTTCAAATCCACCAGGGCACTCCTTGGAAACCGTATGGAGCAGTTCTACTCTGTCCTATAGGGTCGCTATGAGTCAAAATCTACTCAACGTCAATGGGTTTGGTTTTTTTGTTTTTTATTAAGGGCTTTATGTATGTTATCTTTTTAAGTCTTTTATAATAACCTGGTGTATTAGGTTTAGGTTTTATTATTACCCAACTGTACAGGTGAGGAAACCGAGGCTCACAGAGGTTAAGTGTACCTCACACGAGCCCAGGTCACAGCTAGTATGGAGCAGACACAGGTCACTAACCTAGGGGTCTGACTCCAGGTGCTTGACCATCGTAGTATATAGCAGGAAGCTAAGGGCTACCTGGAGTGGGGAGCCACGAACTCTGCCAAAGGACCTGAGAGGAGAGGCCATGTGGGTGGGTCGTCCATGTCGGCCACGTGGGGGCTTGTCTTACCCACTGCGTGCTGATGGCTACTATCCTGGTTGCAGGTGCCCTACTGCAGGAAGAGAGGCTGGACGCGGTGACCCTGTTGTACGCCACCTCGCTGCCCAGCTTCTGCCTGCTGGCGGGTGCAGCCCTGGTGCTGGAGGCTGGCGTGGCCCCGTCACCCACTCCCGCCGACTCCCGCCTCTGGGCCTGCATCCTGCTCAGCTGCTTCCTGTCTGTGCTCTACAACCTGGCCAGCTTCTCCCTGCTGGCCCTCACCTCCGCCCTCACCGTCCACGTCCTGGGCAACCTCACCGTCGTGGGCAACCTTGTCCTGTCCTGGCTCCTGTTTGACAGTCGCCTCAGCACGCCCAGCTATGTGGGCATTGCACTCACCCTTTCTGGAATGTTCCTTTACCACCACTGTGAGTTCATCGCCTCCTGGGCTACCCGCCGGGGGCTGTGGCAGAGGGACCAGCCTGGCAAGGGTCTTTGAGACCCGAGGGAGCTCCTGGGCCACCCGTGATAGCACTGGCCTAATCTGACCTCGGCCAGTAGCCATGGGAGAAGTGGAGAGCAGGCAGCTACAATCACTGGGGCAGCAGGAGGAGAGGCACCTTCTGGAAGGGCAGCCTTGGTGGCTGGAACGGGGACTCCCAGAGAGGTCCGCTCCTGCCCTGCCTCCTGTGCCCCATCACAGACCCACTCACCACTGGATGGTGTATCCACACCTGGCATGGTTATTGTGCTTGCCAGAGAAATTATTATGATGAGTATCAACTACTGTGCTGAACACTGCTGGCCAAATTTGGAAAACCTCAGTGTGTTACGATGACAACAATGATGATTCTTTGTGGTTGCACAATTCCTCCCTGGTCGGGGAGGCAGCTGGGGGGCCCAGGAAGGGCTTCTTTGCTGCTGGGCTCCCCCCGGGGAGTTGGAGTAGTCTGTGCCAACTCTAGGCAGCTGCTGTGGCCTCATCCTGGGGCCCCCAGTTTTGGGTCTTCCGTCCTCAAATAAACTATTTTTGCTTGTATACCTGTGTCATTCCTCAGGGGTACAGCCAAGGGAATAGGGAGAGTGGTGGGCCCCCCCACCCACACAGCAGCTAGGACATCCTCCCTTGCCCACCACGGCCTGTACAGGCCCCCACCTGCACCCCTGTTTTCTTTAAAATACCTCCACTGGCCAGGCCTCGTTCAAGGGGACCCATTGCCACAGCTCGGGAACAGGGCCTGGAGGGCTGGCCCAGGGGCCTTGCAGGAAAGCCCGGCTCCCATGCAGAGACTCTGGGACATGAGTCCCAACCCCCAGGGTTAGCCCAACTCCTCCCTGACTGGCTGGCAGACCTCAGCTTTGTTACCTCACTTCTCAGCCTATACTTAGCCCTGTATACTTAACACCCCTAGAATCCTGCTCTTCCCGCCTCACTGTGTAAATTTGGGCAGTAGCCTCCTCTCTCTAAGCCTCAGTAAAATGGGGCTGATAATCCTCTTGGAGAGGATGGAATGAGGTGCCCATTGGGCAGGGCCAGGAGTAGGGAAGAGAGTGAGTGTGCCAGCTGGCTCTGTCCCTGTCTTGGATTAGTCATTCCACCCTCTCTGAGGTTCCAGGTCCATCTGGAAAATCGGGCCAGTCTTCGCCTTCTGTGTGAGCCCATGGGGCTAGACCAGGCTGGTGCCGGAGACTAGGGAGCCTGGGATTCAAGGGGATCATTCATTCCTTCACATAGAATTCCCTGAGGACTACTGTGCCAGCCAGTGCTAGGCAGGGCTGCATGAAGGGTCAGCCCAAGGCTGGGGATGGGGCAGCGAGGGGCTTGGGAGGTACCTGCCTCAGGAGGACAGGCGAAGGAGTTCCTGGTCCCAGCGTCCGCCAGCCTGGCCCTGCAGGAGGGGAAGGCCAGGTTGAGTCACCTGCCACCCACCCTCCTTGTGACTCAGAGATGCCACTGGCCCAACCCTGTCCCTGTGTAGACTGGGTACCTCCAGGCTCCACTCTGAGGTTTGGCCAGATGGCATTGGTGGGCAGAGCCTCCTTGATGACTCAGGACCCTTCCCCATTCAAGGGGCCCACGCCACAGCTCAGGAGCAATGCTGTATTTCCCTCACACCTGCTCCTTTCCTTGTGAATTGCTTGGTAATGAATGAGCCTCCTGTCACAGCCAAGCCTGCCCATGGTGGTTGTGGAGGTGAGGAGGGAGACTTGGAGCTGTGACTGACCTGGGGGCTGGTCTGTCCCCAGACTCAGGACCATCGGGCATTGAGTGATTCCCCAAGGTCACAGCCAAGGTTCTCCCTATCATTCCTCCCAGGAGTGGACACAGGGAATACTGGACTGGGAGATAGCCTGGTTTGGGACCTGCCCCCCCTTACTCCAGGTGTGACCTCAGCAGGTCTCTCCTGGCCACACAGTGTCACTGGTAGTGAGGATCACAGGAAAAAACAGTAAGTAGGACGTAGGGGGTTCCAGGTGGGGAAGATTCTCACTGAAATGTCACTGTCCCTCTAGGCTCAGCCTCACACAGCTCTATTGCCTCAGGCAAGTCACTTCACCTCTCTAAGCCTCAGTCTTTGCATCCAGCCCCTGTTGGGAAGACTTCTCCTCAGGATAACAGATGTCGCCTTTTCTGGGAAGCTCTCCCCAGTGCCCCTCAAGCTGAGTTTTGTGCCCCTACTAAACGCCGCCCCAGTTCCCTGCCCAGTCACATCCTACTCCTAGAACTGGATTATTATCTCTTCACTGCACTGGGCTCCATGAGGGCTGAGATGACTGTCCTGTTCACCGCTGCCTCCCCAGCACCAGCACCATGTCAGGCACAGAGTAGGTAGAAGAGAATACTAGCCAAGAACAAAACTCTGGGGTCAGACCTGGGTTCAAATCCCGGCTCTGGCACATCCAAGCTGTGTGACCTTGGGCAAGGGCCTCCCCACCTGTGCCTCTGTGTGCTAAGTGGGGGCAGCACTAGGACCTAACTCATCTGGCTTTGGGAAACTGCAGCGGGCTAATGTGTGGAAAGTGTTTAGCAATAGTGCCTGAGACACAATAGGTCCTCAAACTTTAGCAAATAGACCATCATCCCAGATGCCTCCTAGTGCTCCCCCTAGGCTTGCTGTGTTATTTATTCCTCCCAGCCCTCCTCAGCCTTCCACTGCATGTTCAGAGGCCCCACGGCATCTCCTGGAGCAAAGAGGGGTCTTTGCCACCAGCTTCCCACCCAATTGCCCTGCCTTGGAGGAAGCCAGGGAAGCTGGGTCTGCACTGGGCATCCTGCCAATGTGGCCTTTGGAACAAAGCTGCTGCCTTGTCTCAGCCCCAGCTGTCAGGGTGCCCCTCTCACCCTCCCCAGGTGGCCCTTGGATTGTCATTCCAGGGGCCAGAGCAAACAAGGACTCTTCCTGCTCCCTATTCAGGCCCCATATCAGCTCAGGGATGCCAGAAACTCCACAATTGCACTGTTCTTGCCTAGTTGCAAATGCCTCCTGGAAACAACACAAAGTACTTAAGTGAGGGCAATGGAGCATGCCATGGATTGAATTATGTCCCCCAAAACGTGTGTATCAATTTAGCTGGGCGATGATTCCCAGAATTGTGTGGTTGGCCTCCATTTTGTGATTGTAATTTTATGTTAAAGAGGATTAGGGTGGGATTGAAACACCACCCTTACCCAGGTCACATCCCTGATACAATGTAAAGGGAGTTTCCCTAGGGTGTGGCCTGCACCACCTTTTACAAGAGATAAAAGGAAACGGAAGCAAACAGAGAAGGGGGACCTCATACCACCAAGAAAGCAGTGCCAGAAGCAGAACGTGTCCTTTGGACCCGGGGTCCCTGTGCAGAGAAGCTCCTAGTCTGGGGGAACATTGATGAGAAGGCCAACAGAGAGAGAAAGCCTTCCTCTGGAGCTGACACCTGAATTTGGACTTCTAGCCTACTTTACTGTAAGGAAATAAACTTCTTTTTGTTAAAACCATCCACTTGTGGTATTTCTGTTATAGCAGCACTAGATGACTAAGACAGAGCGCCATGGAAAGCTTTGAGCAGGAGAGAGCCATGATCTGATGCTCATGAGCATTTTTGGATAAATGGGCCTTCCATTTGGTCTGGGTCCTATGTGGAGGAGAAATCAGAAGGACTTGAGACAGGAGGCAGGGAGACCAGGGAGGAGCGGCTGTGGTGGTCCAGATAAGTAGATGGCAGTCTGAATTAGGGGCTGGCAGTGGGGAGTGTCTTGGGCACAGTGATGGGGCAGAGTGGGCATCATTTATATTAATTTGGGGGTAGCAAATGATCCCAAAATATGGCTTAAAGCACCAAGCATGTATCATCTCACAGTTTCTGTAAATCAGGAATTTGGGGGTGGAGGTGGCACAGTGGTTAAAACTGCCAACCAAAAGGTGAGTGGTTGGAACCCACCAGCCGCTCTGTGGGAGAAAGATGTGGTGGTCTGCTTCCACAAAGATTACAGCCTTGGAAACCTTATAGGGCAGTTCTACTCTGTCCTATACGGTCGCTATGAGTCTGTATCAACTTGTCGGCAGTGGGTTCGATTTGGGTTTTTAGTGGGCTGTTCTGTCTCAGGGTCTCTCCTCACATTTCAGTCAAGATGTTGGTCAGGGCTACAGTCACAGGAAGGCTTGAATGGGGCTGGAGGATGTACTTCCAAGATGGGTCATCTACATGGCTGTTGGTGGGAGACCTCAGTTCCTTGCCACGTGAGTGTCTGTATGCCATGGTAGTTGGTTTCCACCAGAATGAGTGATCCAAGGGAGCAAGAAGCCGTAATGTCCTTTTTGATCTAATCTCATAAATCAAATGCTGTCATTTTGCAATAACTTACTAGTTACATGGGTCAACCCTATTCAGTGTGGTCCCCCCCAACATTGACTACACAAGGGCATGAATACCAGGAGGAGGGGATCATTAAGGTCATCTTTGAGGCTGGCTACCACATCGGGGAATGTTTGCTGAGTGAGGACACAGCCTGGGGCCAGGAGAAATTAGTCTGGGAGCTTCCTGCTCTGGGTCAGATCTTCTCAGCCACACCTCTGCATGCTCCCTGACCCATGCTGCACAGTCCTGGCCCAGAGCAGGCACTTAGCAAATATTTTCTCAGTGAGAGGGCTGGAGGCTGCCTTTTTTTCTCTCCGTTGCAGAGAAGGCCTGGGCTCCTTGGCCTGGCATTTGAGGCCCTGGGTGCTCTGATGTCTCCAAGATCACTCAGACTCCCCAAATCCATCCAGTTATATGGGGTTGCTTCTTCTCCCAGTGTTTGCTGGAGTCTTCTGCCCCCTCCTGACATTCATAGCCCTCACATGCTCCACCCTCCCCTAAACACTGCCAGAACCCCAGCTGGGTATGCTCTTGCCTAGTAGTACCTGCCTCCTGAATTGGGCATTTCTCTTTGTATGTTTAAACTTTCTTTGGTGGAGGAACTGTTGTCCATGCCATCTTATGCTGGAGCTGTTGTAGGGGAAAAACATCACACAGTTTAGTAAACCAAAAAGAAAGTTTTATTTGGCATATATTCAAAAGGGCATTAAGTGGGAAACGGACAAGCATGCTGCCACAGCCATGTCTGTCCAAGTCGGAAGAATATTACAGAATAGGAAAGAGTGGGAAAATGGACAAGCATGCTGCCACAGCCATGTCTGCCCAAGTCCAAAGACCATTACATAGTCATCAGTGTATATATATATATATATAGTACTTTAGGTGGTTTACAGAACAGTTTCTCATTAAACAGTCAGTACACATATTGTTTTATGACATTGGTTAACAACCCCACGACATGTCAACACTCTCCCTTCTTGAACTTTTTTTTTGTGAAAATATACATAGCCAAAGATACACCATTTCAAAAATGTCTACATGTACAGTTCAGTGACATCGATTACGTTCTTCCAGTTGTGCTGCTATTCTCACTTTGGATGAAGGTTTACAGAACAAAATAGTTTCTCATTAAACAGTGCACATGTTGCCCTATGACAATGGTTAACAACTCCACTATATGTCAACACTGTCCTTACTCAACCTTGGGTTCCTTATCACCAGCTTTCCTGTCCCCTTCTGCCTTCTAGTCCTTGTCCCTGGGCTGCTGTGCCTCATCAGTCCTGTTTTGTTTTATGGGGCTGTCCAATCCCCGGCTGAATGGTGAACCTCGAAAGTGACTTCACCACTGACCTGAAAGGGTGTCTGGGGGCCATACTCTCAGGGTTTCTCCAGTCTCATTCAGGCCAGTAAATCTGGTCTTTTTTGTGTGTGTTACAATTTTGTTCTACATCCTTCTCCAGGTCTGTCCAGAACCCTCTGTTGTGATCCTGGTCAGAGAAGTCAGTGGTGGTAGCCAGGCACCATCTAGCTGTACTGGACTCAGTCTAGTGGAGGCCTTGGTAGCTGTGGTCCATTAGTCCTTTGCACAAATCTTTTCCTTGTATCCTGTTCTCTTCATTCTCCCTTGCTCCCGAAGGGGTGAGACCAGTGGAGTATCTTAGATGGCTACTCACTGGCTTTTAAGACCCCAGACACTACTCACCAAGGTAGAATGTAGAACATTGTCTTTATAAACTGTGTTATGCCAATTGTGCTACATGTTCCCCGAGACCATGGTCCCCCACTTCCCTCCGCCCAGCAATTCAGTCCCTCAGGGAGTTTGGATGTGTCTATGGAGCTTCCACAACCTTTCCTTGTACAAGTTGTGCTGGCTTCCCCAGTATTGTGTACTGACTCACCCTTCACCAAAGATACCACTTATCTATTGTCTCTGGAGTATTCCCCCCCCCCGCCCCTCCCATCCCTCGTAACAAACAAAGATTGTTACTTTTTGTGTGTAAACTTTTTCATGAGTTTTTACAATAGAGGTCTCATACAATATTTGTCCTTTTGTGACTGAGTTATTTCACTCAGCATAATGTCCTCCAGTTTCATCCATGTTATGAGATGCTTCACAGATTCATCATTGTTCTTTATTGTTGCATAGTACTCCATTGTGTGTATGTAACATAGTTTGTTTATCCATTCAACTGTTGATGGGCATCTAGGTTGTCTCCATCTTTTTGCTATTGTGAACAATGCTGCCATGAACATGGGTGTGCATACGCCTATTCATATGACGGCTCTTACTTCTCTAGGATATATTCCTAGGAGTGGGATTGCTGGATCGTATGGTATTTCTATTTCTAGCTTTCTAAGGAAGTGCCATATCATTTTCCAAAATGGTTGTATCATTTTGCATTCACCAGCAGTGCATAAGAGTTCCGATCTCCCCACAGCCTCTCCAACATTTGTTATGTCTATTGTTTTTGATTCCTGCCAGCAATGCTGGGGTAAGATGGTATCTCATTGTGGTTTTAATTAGCATTTCTCTAATGGCTAGTGAAGGCGAGCTTTTCCTCATGTGTCTGTTGGCCGCTTGAATGTCTTATTTGGTGAAGTGTCTGTTCATTTCCTTTGCCCATTTTTTAATAGGATTATTTGTCTTTTGTTGTAGAGGTGTTGGATTTTCTTATAGATTATGGAGATTAGACCTTTGTCTGACTTGTACTGTTCAAAAAATTTTTCCCAGTCTGTAGGTTCTCTTTTTACTCTTGGTGAAGTCTTTTGAAGAGCATAGGTGCTTGATTTTTAGAAGATCCCAGTTATCTAGCGTATCTTCTGGGGTTTGTGTGTTGATGGTTATGGTTTGTATCCTGTTAATGCCATGTATTAGGGCCTGTAGCGTTGGTCCTATTTTTTCTTCTATGAACTTGATAGTTTTTGGCTTTATATTTAGGTCTTTGATCCATTTTAAATTAGTTTTTGTATTCATCAGTATATACTAACATTACAAATGGGCAAAACCATTGAAAGCTTAGCCTTTTCAGAATGGCTGGAAACTGTGATCCTACATTTTGAATTGTCTTTCTTAACAATCATTGGTACAGGTTTCAGTAACAACAGTCAGGAGGGTCTTCATTGGTCCAACAAATTTCTATTCACTAAATGCTAATAGAAAAAGATAAGAGTAGAAAGTCTTTTGTGTTCTGTTTGATTGGCTTTATGTGAAAGTTTCCCTAAAAGATATTTTCCAAGATTATCTTAGCTATTGTCTTTATACCTCAGGGCCCAGTTGATGTGTCCTTGTGAGTCCTTGTAAGCCCAGCTCCATCTGGGTCACATTCTCCATGCTCAAGGACAGGGAATAATAACTCCAATATTATTTTCTAAACTAGAGCCCTGTATCAAACAAGCCAAAGCAGAGTTGTCCTGGATAAACCAAGGCCAGGGACCCTCTTGCTCCTTAGGTACTCTTGCTAGACGTCCCAGGAACCCTGCTTGAAAACTGCAGGTTTAGTTCAGTCTTCATTGTACATATGAAGAAACTGAAGCCTAAAGAGGGGAAGAACCAAGATGACCTCATGCAAAGAGGGAGTAGCAGGGCTAGGACTTCATCTCCTAATTCTTGGGGTTCTGCCATTTCCTACTCCCCACTCTGCCGTAAAGAACAGAGCCAGGGTGTGGAGTTACAGGGGGTGTGCAGGGTCAGGCTCAGGCTCACAGGGGTGTTTGCCACAAGAAGGCCTGGCATTCCTCACTCAGTCAAGGAAAAGCATTGCAAATATTTTGCCAAGGGTAAATCTAGAAAAATTTGGGGTAAGAGGTCCTTATGTGAGTTTAAACACAAGGACACCAATATGGGATTAAATGTGCAAGGATTTTGTGAGGGTAAATGTCTGTAAAAGAGAAGTGGGGAAGGCTGGGAGAGCTGTCAGATTGTGATACAAGTGGAGGAGACAGGGAAGGAAGGTTGAGTGGAACATTCTAGACCACCCTACAGTTTAAGGCACAGCCATCTGGGAGTTCTCAAGTCGAAGAAGCCAATCAGAGGAGTTCTGTGACTCCCAAGAATGGGCCTGCCTTAGTATCCCTGCTTTGCTCAGGAATTGGCTGGAAGGAGCTGGTGGGAAGTGTGGCCTCAGCCTAACCATGGTGATGGATTTCAGAGGGCAGCAGCTGAGGCCCT
The DNA here is from genome assembly GCA_030035585.1 of Dugong dugon. NCBI lineage: Eukaryota > Metazoa > Chordata > Mammalia > Sirenia > Dugongidae > Dugong > Dugong dugon. The sequence goes on along the minus strand of CM057476.1, from coordinate 22,049,540 downwards.
TGGAGGTCTGTGGGACACATTCTCATGGCCACCACAGGTGGCATTGTGATTCTCATTTTACAGAGCAGGCAAAATTCTAGAAAAAATCAGGGGTCTGCCTGAAGTCACAAAGCCAAGTCAGTATGAAAGTCCATACTTTCCAACTCCCACCTCAAGCTCCTCCCTAGGTGATGCAGGTCCTTGATCCAGAGGTGAAGGGTGATGGATTCTTAGGGCTTTTGGATTTAACATCCAGGATAGGTAGGCGGGGCTGTGGGCTTCAGGGTCAAGAGCTACCTGCCCCTGGATCTTGTAATGAGATCACTACCTCAATAGAGGCCTTTCAGAGATTCCCAGGGCCACCAGCACGTCTCCATTTATCTGACAGGGTTTTATGAGCCCCACAGGACATGCTCAAACTGAAGTCGTCTTTAATCGACTTTACTTAATCAAAACAAATGTGATGTGGCACTTTTGGGGTAGGGAAGTTAGAGGCCTGGGATCCCTGCTCCAAGCCAGGTGGTAACCAGGCTGTTAGGCTGTGAGGACTATTTCATTCTCCTCTATTATAATACTGTATTAAAAACTTCTGCATGAAGTTCTTCCTCCTAGGTTGTCTGAGTAAGAAGCTCTTCAGACTTACTCTCCGCTGAGTCTGAAGGAACAGAGTGAACAGCTTGGGAAGAGGTCTTGGACCCTCTCAACAGCCCAGTAGCCAACCCTCAACCTTCCCCACTTAGGATGTGAAATCTTGGTCCCACCACTTCCAATTCTTATCTAAAGGGTTAAAAAAAAAAAAAAAAAAGCAAACTCAAAATTATATCTTTTCAACTATGAACAAAATGTTTAGAAGGAAGGAAACATAGCAAAATGTTTGACTTAGTTATTGCTTGTGGATAGGAATATTGGGGATGGTTCAGATTTGTTTTCCTTTTTCCACAAATGAGTCTGTATTTTCAAAATTTATTAGGGTTCCAGTCCTGAGGAGGATGGAGTTAGCGAGCTCTGTCTCTCCCCCTGAATGCAACCGAAAACCCCAGACAGAATGCACAAAGCAGCCCTCTGAGAAATTAAAGGTAGCAGGTGGATTGGGGAAGGAAAGCAGAACATGCAGTATAAACAACCTGGTGGTGGGGTTCCTGTTTTGTTTTTTACTCCTGTATCTCTGCCTGGTCTCAAAGGCAGTGTGAATCTCAAAACTGTGCTATGGGGTGGAAAGAAACAGAGCTCCAGAGCTGTGAGAGAAACCCTGTCTCTCTGGTGTGAGAAGTAGGAAAGGCGCCCTTAGGGAACTAAGAAAACCAAACCAAACCCTTTACCGTCAAGTCTGGACAGAGTAGAACTTCCCCATGGGGTTTCCAAGGAGCAGCTGGTGGACTTGAACCGCTGACTTCTTGGTTAGCAGCCATAGTTCTTAACCACTATTCCACCAGGACTCCTGAGAGAACTGGGAGAGTAGGGAAAATCCCTTTCACTTTTCCTCCCCTGTTTGCTCTGGTCTTGCCCCCAAGCAAGCCCCACACTGAAGCCGAAACAATGCAGCGGCAATAGCGTAGCCAGGAAAGCAGCTAAACTGTCTGACCAAAGGACCTGTGGTCTAAAGCGTGTGCGGGAGGATCCCTATTACTTTTTTCTTTTTTCCTTTTGAAAAATAATTCAACTTCATTTATAGTAAGAAAAATTCAATTAAAACTACATTGAAATACCATTTCCCTCTCATCAGCTTAGCAAAATATTCAAAAGTTTGATGACATCTTTGTGGGGACAGATATTCTCATACATTGCTGGTGAGACTGCAAAACGACACGACTCCAGTGGATGAGAATTTGGCAATATCTAGAAAAGTTACATATGCATTTACATTAAAAAAGAATTACTGAAGTGAAATTGACTTAACATAAACTTATTAAGGTGAACATTTAGTGACATTTAGTACCTTCATAATGTACACAACCACCACCTCTTTCTACTTCCAGAACATTTGCATCATTCCAGAATAAAACCTTTCAGCCGTTAAGCAGTTTCTAGGGGTGCCTGGAGAGGAAGGGAGGTACAGGGCAGTGGGGCGCAGGGCTCTGCTCAGACTGCTGCTGGGAAGCTGGGACCACGAGAGTCACTGAGTACCCCTATTGCTTTTTATTTTTTAAAAATTAGTTTTGTTTTGTTTTTTTTACTGTTGTTGCTTGTACTTTTATTTTTTTCCAAAACAGATTTATTGAGATATAATTTAAATATTATAAAATTCACCCATTTAAAGTGTATTATTCAGTGGTTTTTAGTATATTCACAAATATGTGCAAACATCACTGTCAATTTCATAACATTTTCATCATCTCAAAAAGAAACCCCATACCCTTTAGCTATCATTTCAATCTGCCCACCTCCTACCCCCAGCCCTAAGCAACCATTAATCTACTTTCTATCTCTATAGATTTCCCTGTTCTGGATATTTCATATGAATGGAATCACATAATATGTGGTCTTCTGTGACTGGCTTCTTTCACTTAGCATGTTTTCAAGGTTCCTCTATGTTGTAGTATGTACCAATACTTCATTCCATTTTATGGCAGAATAATATTCCATTGTATGTATATTCCACATTTGGTTTATCCATTCGTCTATTGATGGACACTTTTGGCTATTACGAATAATGTTGCTATAAACATTCAGGTACAAATTTTCGTGTGAACATATGTTTTCAATTCTTTTGAGTGTATACCTCGGAGTGGAATTGCCATACGGTAACTGTATATTTAATTGTTTGAGGAACTGCTAGACGGTTTTCTAAAGCAGCTGTACCATTTTACATTCTCACCAGCAGTGTTTGAGGGCTTCAATTTCTCTACATCCTCAATAATACTTGTTATTATCTGATTTTTTGTTTCTAGCAATTCTAGTTGGTCTGAAGTGGTATCACATTGTGGTTTTGACTTGCATTTCCCTGATCACCCATGATGTTGAGCATCTTTTCTTGTGCTTGTTGGTCATCCAATTATCTCAGTGCCATTTGTTGAAAAGACTATTCTTTCCCCCATTGCAGAATATACATTCTTGTCGAAAATCAGTTGACATTAGATGTATGGGTTTATTTCTAGACTTTCAATTCTATTCCATTGATCTATATGTCTATCCTTATGCTTAGACCACACTGTCTTGACTACCATTGCTTTATAGTAAGTTTTGAAATTGGGAAGTGTGAGTCTTCCTACCTTGTTCTTCTTTTTCACGATCGTTTTGACTATTGTGTCACTTGCAATTCCACACGAATTTTAGAATCAGATAGTCAATTTCTACCAAGAAGTCAACTGGGATTGTGATAGGGATTGCATTGAAACTGTAGATCCATTTGGGGAGTATTACCTTCTTAACAACGTTAAGTCTTCTGATCCATGAACACAGGATGTTTTTCCAATTATTTAGATTTTCCTCAGTTTCTTTCAACAATGTTGTTTAGTTTTCAGAGCATAAGTCTGTACTTCTTTTGTTAAATTTATTCCCAAGTATTTTATTCTTCTGATGCTATTGTAAATAAAACTGTTGTCTTAATTTCATTTTAATTATTCATTGCAAGTGTAAAGAAATATAATTGATTTTTGTATATTGATCTTGTATTCTGCAACATGAACTCATTTATTAGTTCTAATGGTTTTTTCGTGAATTCCTTCTATACACAAGGTCATGTCATCTGATAACAGGGGTAGTTTTACTTCTTTCTTCCCAATCTGGATACCTTTTATGTCTTCTTGTTGCCTAATTGCCTGGTTAGAACCTCCAGTCCAATGTTGAAAGAAGTGGTGAAAGCAGATATCCTTGTCTTGCTCCTGATCTTAGGGGGAAAACATTTAGTCTTTCACCATTAAGTATGATATTAGCTGTAGGGTTTCTTTTTTTTTTTTTTTTTTTAGATGTGAGATTTTCATAGACACTCTTTTTCAGGTTAAGGAAGTTCCCTTCTACCCCTGGTTTGCTGAGTGTTTTTTTTTTCTCCCTATGACAAAGGGTGCTAGATTTTTTCAAATGCTTTTTTTGTGTTTATTGATAGGTGACTTTTTTATTTCACTGATATCATGTTTTACATTAATTGGTTTTTGGATGTTAAACCAACCTTACATCCCTAGGATAAATCCTACTTGGTCATGGTGTATAATTCTTTTTATATGTTACGGCATTTAATTTCCTAGTACTTTGCTGAGGATTTTTCTGTTCATATTCATAAGAGATAGTGGTTTGTAGCTTTCTTTTCTATTGACGTTTTTGTCTAGTTTTGGTATCAGGGTAATACTGGCCATATAGAATGAGTTAACAAGTGTTTCCTCCTCTTCTATTTTTTGGAAGAGTTTGTGAAGAATAGGTATTAATATTATTCTTCTTTGAATGTTGGTAGAATTCAGTGGTGAAGTCCCCTGGGCCTGGGCTTTTCTTTGTGGGTAGTTTTTAGACTACTGATTCAAGTTCTTCACTTGTTTTGTATCTACTCAGATTGTCTGTTTCTACTTGAGTTAGTTTTGGTACTTTGTGTCTTTCTAGGAATTTGTCCATTTCAACTAAATTATCTAAATTTGTTGGTGTACAATTTCTTCATAGTATCCCTTCATAATCCTCTTTATTACTGTAAGGTTGGTAGTAATGTTTCCTCTTTCATTTCTGATTCAATAATTTGAGTATTCTCTCTCTTTTACCAATCTAGCCAAAGGTTTGTCAATTTTGTTGATCTTTTCAAAGAATCCAGCTTTCTATTATCTTTCTTTTAATATTAATTTCTGCTCTAGTCTTTATTATTTTCTTCCTCCTACTTGCTTATGTTTAGGTCAATGTCCTTTCTCCAGTCCCTTAAGATGGAGGTTAAGTTACTGATTTGAGATTTCTCTTTTTTCTTAATTTAGCCATTTACAGTTACAAATTTCCCTTTAAGCACTTCTTTAGCTGTATCCCTCAAGTTTGGGTATGCTGTATCTTCCTTTTCATTCATCTCAAAGTATTTTCTGATTTCTCATTTGAACAGTTGGTTATTTAAAGTGTGTTAATTTCCACATATTTGTGAGTTTCTTAAGTTTTTTCCTGCTACAGATGTCTAATTTTATTCCACTGTGGATGAAGAACATATTTTGTAGGATTTCTATCCTTTTAAATTTATTGAAGTTTGTTTTGTAGCCTAGCAGATGGTCTACCCTGGAGAATGTTCCATGTGCACCTGAGAAGAATGTGTATTCTGTTGTTGTTGGGTGCCCCATTGTCTTTTTTCTCTCTTCTTTCTATCACTTGGCTTCAGAGCTGACCCAGACTACAGCCCCTGTTTTCTAGCTAGAGCAACAGGAGCAAGAGAGTCTTGAAAACTGGAAAGTATGGAGGAGATTGCAGAGAAGCGGGAGCTTGAGAAATAGATCCCATACAGTTACATACGAACTCCTAGAATCACATGCATGGATCTGACCTTAAGCAGTATTCCAACGACTCTGAGAACTTAACTACTAGGCAGACCACCCAGGTTTCAGCCTGGCCCCTGGGTGGCACAAGCTCAGGACAGATCCAAATTACACTGCAAAGGCTTTGAAAACTGAACGGATATTGCGACTACAGCCCACAAAAGGTAGGTCACAACTGAACTTAAGTGGGTTGATTGTCTCCTAAAACAAAACCCCAAACTTTTTCATAGGATTTAAACAAGACCCAGAGTCTCAAAACATAATATTCAAAACGTCCAGGATACAATCCAAACTTACTATACGTACGAAGAACCAGTAGGAAGCCTGAGATGACCCAGATGTTGGAATTATCAAAGACTTTAAAGCAGATATTATAACCATGCTCCAAGAAATAAGAGTGAACACTCTTGAGATGAATGGAAACAGAGAAAGTCTCAGAAGAGAACAGAAATACAGAAAACAACCAAATAGAAATTTTAGAACTAAAAAAAAATTAAAAATTCACATATAAGGACCAAGTATATGGTATTTTTGGGAGTAAACCCAATAGTTAAGTTCCACAAGCAATACAACATCAAAGAAACAAACAAAAAAAAAACAAAAAAAAAAACAAAAACTGTTGCCATCAAATTGATTCCAACTCATAGTAACCCCATAGGACAGAGCAGAATTGCCCCTTAGGGTTTCTAAGGAGCACCTGGTGGATTCAAACTGCCAACCTTTTGGTTAGCAGCCAAATTCTTAACCACTGTAACACCAGGACTCCACAACATCAAGGGCATAAAAGATATATACAAATTAAACCTATTGGATATAGGTTGTATAACGATGTAACTGGAGACTCAACAACAGAAGGAGGGAGGGAGGAGAAAGACAGGAATAGAGTTTTAGTATGTCAATGCTGTATGCAAAGAAGAATTGATGCATTTGAATTATGGTGTTGGCAAAGAATACTGAATATATCATGGACTACCAGAAGAATGAGAAAATCTATCTTGGAGAAGTACAGTTAGAATACTCCTTAGAAGCAAGGATGGTGAGACTTCATCTCATGTACTTTGGACATGTTATCAGGAGGGACCAGACCCTGGAGAAGGACATCATGCTTCTTAAAGTAGAGGGTCAGAGAAAAAAGAGGAAGACCCTGAATGAGATTGATTGACACAGTGGCTGCAACAATGGGCTCAAGCATAACAACAACTGTGAGGATGGCACAGGACCAGGCAGCGTCTCATTCTGTTGTACATAGTGTTGCTGTGAGTTGGAACTGACTCAACAGCACCTAACAACAACAACAACAATGCTGTATGTTACTTATTGTTTGTATGTTAAATGTTGGCAGCAAGCTGAAATAAGTTTCTGCAATTGTAAGTTGTTCAACGTAATATTTGTGATAACCACCAAGAAAATATTTAGAAGAAATATACAGAAGGGAAGAAGGAAGAAATAAAAAAGGATCAACACACACACAAACAAGGTTCTCCAGAGAAGCAAAACCAGTGAAGCATGTGTGTGTGTGTGTGTGTGTGTGTGTGTGTGTGTGTGTACACATATATATATAGAGAGAGAGACTGACCTTTATCTCAAGGAAATGGCTCATAGGGTTGTAGAGGCTGGCAAGTCCCAAGTCTGTGAGTCAGATGTCAGGTTGGCTTCTCCTGACTCATGTACCTTTATGGGCTGACAAACACAGGATTGGCAGGTCAGACAGCAGGCTGCTGGCTCACAGGCCGTGGAGACTGATGAATCCCAAGACTAACAGGCAATATGGTAGGCTGCTAGCTCAAGTCCCAAGAACTGGAGGTCACACAATGATGAGCCAGATGCAGGATCCAGTGCATGTAAGCAAGCTTTGCCAGAATGTCCATATATGTATTAGATACAGCCCACATCCTCAAGGAAAACTCGTCTTACAACTAATCACATCAGATCACTTCACGGAGGATGACTACATCATAACATATATCCCAAACTACATCATTACATAACCGCAAAACCCTGAGAATCATGGCCCATCCAAGTTGACACACAACCTTAACCATCACAATGGGAACAATGGGATAAAGAAGATATAAGGTACACAAAAAACAATCAGCAAGTTAAATGAGAAACTATTTTGTTCTGTAAGCCTTCATCTTAAGTGAAAATAACAGCACAATTGGAAGAGCGTAGCCAATGTCACTGAACTGTGTATGTAGAAATTTTTGGAATGGTGTATCTTTGGCTATGTTTATTTTCACCAAAAAAAAAGGTTGAGAATTTAGAGGGTTAATATGTTGTGGGGTTGTTAACCAATGTCATAAAACAACATGTGTACTACTGTTTCATGAGAAACTATTTGTTCTGTAAGCCTTCACCTGAAGTACAATAAAATAAAATAAAAAAAAAAAGGTTGAGAAGTTAGAGGGTTGACATGTTGTGGGGTTGTTAACCTATGTCATAAACAATATGTGTACTACTGTTTCATGAGAAACTATTTGTTCTGTAAGCCTTCACCTGAAGTACAATAAAAATGAAATAATAAAATAAAATAAAACAATCAGCAAAATGAATGAAGCAGGTGCTTCGTTTTCAGTAATTACCTTAAACGTAAATGGTCTAAACTCACGCTCAAAAGACAGAAAGTGACAGAATGCATAAAAAAAAAAGATCCATCCTTGTGCTGCCTACAAGAGACACACCTTAGACACAAGGATATAGATAGAATGAAAGTAAAAGGAAGGAAAAAAATATTCCATGCAACTAGTAACCAAAAGAGAGCAGTGGTGGCCATACTGATATAAGATTTTAAAATAGACTTTAAATCAGAATCTGTTATAAGAGATAAAGAAAGATATTACGTAATAATAAAAGGGTCAATTCATTAAGAAGACATAACAATTATAAATATTTATACTCCTAACATCAGTGCTCCAAAATACATGAAATAAATACTGACTGATAGGAAAGGAGTAATACTCAACTCTACAATAATAGTTGTGGACTTAAATACACCACTTTCAATTCTGGACAAAACACCTAAAAAGATCAGTAAGGACACAGAGGACTTAAATAATACCATAAGCCAATTAGACCTAAAGGACATGTGTAAAATACTCCACTCATCATCAGAACAACACACATTTTCTCCTGTACACATGGATCACTTTCCAGAATAGATCATATGCAAGGCCACAAAACAAGTCTCAACAAATTAAAAAGTTGAAATCATGCAAAGTATCTTCTCTGACCACAAAGAAATAATATTAGAAATTAACAACAGAAACAAAACTAGAAAAACACACAAATTCATGGAAATTAAACAATGCATTATTAAATAACTATTGGATCAAGGGAGAAATCAAGAGTGAAATAAAAAAATACCCATAGATAAATGCAAATGAAAACACATCATACCAAAATTTATTGGATGTAGCAAAGGCAGCCCTAAGAGAAAAATTTATAGCAATAAACGCCTACATTAAAAAAGAAGAAAGTTCTCAAATAAACAATCTAACTCTACAACTTGAAGAACTAGAAAAAGAAGAGCAACTAAACCTAAAGCTATTAGAAGAAGGAAAAAAACCAATAAAGATTGGAGCAGAAATGAATGAAATAGAGAAAAGAAAAACAGTAGAGAGACTCAGCAAATCCAGAAATTGGTTCTTTGAAAAGATTAATAAAATTGACAAACTGCTTGCTAGGCTGACAAAGAAACACAGAGAGAAGATGCAAATAACCAAAATAAGAAATGAAAGTGGAGACAGTCCCTGACCGAGCAGGAGAAAAGTGGGGTGCAGAACTCAAATTCACGTAAAAAGACCAGACTTAATGGTCTGACTGAGACTAGAGGAACCCTAGAAGACATGGTCCCCGGACTCTCTGTTAACCCAGAACTGAAACCATTCCCGAAGCCAACTCTTCAGACAAAGATTAGACTGGACTATAAGACATAAAATGATACTCGTGAGGAAAGTTCTTCTTAGTTCAAGAAGATACACAAGAGTAGATGAGCAGATCCTGTCCGGAGGCAAGATGAGAAGGCAGAAAGGGATAGGACATGGTTGAATGGACACAGGAAATCCTAGGTGGAAAGGTGGAGTGTGCTATAACATTGTGGGGATAGTAACTAGGGTCACATAACAATGTGTGTATAGATTTTTGTATGAGAAACTAACATGAGCTGTAAACTTTCACCTAAAGCACATTAAAAAAAAAGAAAGAAGTGAAAGTGGAGACATTACAACTGACCCAACTGAAATAAAAAAGATAACAGAATACTATGAACAGCTATACTCCAACAAAACTGGTAACTTTGATTAAATGGAGAAATTCCTAGAAGCACATAACCTACCTAAACTGACTCAAAAGGAAGTAGAAAACCTCAACAGACCCATAACAAGCAAAGAGATTGAACCAGTAATAAAAAGCCTTCCAAACAAAGGAAAGTCTGAGACCTGATGGCTTCACTGGGGAAGTCTATTGAACATTTAGAGCAGAACTGACACCAATCTTGTTCAAACTCTTCCAGAAAGTAGGGGAAGAAGGAATACACACTATCTCTTTCTATGAAGCCAGCTGCTACCAAAGCCAGACAAAGACACCACAAGAAAACTACAGATTAATATCCCTTACAAATATAGATGCCAAAATTCTCAACAAAATACTAGCAAACAGAATCTTACACTCATTAAAAATTATATATCTTGATCAAGTGGGATTTATTCAAGGAATGCAAGGTTAGTTCAACATCAGAAAATCAGTCAATGTAATACACCACATTAACAGAACAAAGGAAAAGAACTACATGATCATCTCAATTAATGCAGAAAAGGCATTTGATAAAATCCAGCACCCTTTCTTGATAAAAACTCTTAACAAGATAGGAATAAAAGGGAAATTCCTCAACATGATTAAAGGCATTCATGAAAAACCAATAGCCAACATTATACACAACGGAGAAAGACTGAGAACTTTTCCCTTAAAAACAGGAACAAGACAGGGATGCCCACTCTCACCACTCCTATTCAATATTGCACTGGAAATCCTAATAAGAGAAATAAGGCAAGAAAAAGAAATAAAAGGTATCCAAATTGGAATGGAACAGGTAAAACTATCTCTATTCACAGATGACATAATCCTATATATAGAAAATCCCAAAGAATCTATTAAAAAGCTACTAGAACAAAAAGAGGAATTTAGCAAAGTTGCAGGATACAAATTCAACGCACGAAAATCACTTGGGTTTTCTAATCAGCAATGAGAAATCTGAAAAGGAGATTAAGAAAACAACTCCATTTACAATAGCATCTAAGAGAATAAAATATCTAGGAATAAATTTATCCATGAACTTGAAAGACTTATGCAATGAAATTTATAAAACACTGCCCAAAGAGACTAAAGAAGACCTAAATAGATGGCAAGATGTTCCATAGTCATGGATTGGAATACTTAATATAGTCAAGATGTCAATACTATCCAAAGTGATCTACAGATATAATGCAATCCCAATAAAAATTCCAACAGTATTCTTTACAGAAATGGTAAAACCAATGCTCGCTTTTATATGGAAAGACAAGAGACCTAGAATAGCCAAAGCAATTTTGAAGAAAAACAAAGTAGGAGGCTTCACAATTCCTGACTTCAAAACATATTACACAGCTACAGTAATCAAAATAGCCAGGTACTGGTTTAATGACAGACACATAGACCAATGGAATAGAAATGAAAACCCAGAGATAAATCCAAACATCTATGGTCAATTAATATTTGACAAGGGAGACAATTCCATTCAGTGGGGGAAGGAATAGTCTCTTCAACAAATAGTGCTGGAAAAACTGAATATCCACATGAAGAAAATGAAACAAGATCCGTACCTCACATCATACACAAAAGCTAATTCAAAATGGATTAAGAACCTAAATGTTACATCTAAAGGCATAAATTTCTTGGAAGAAAATATAGGAGCCAAGCTTTGGGATCTAATTTTTTCAATAATAAATTATCGAACACAACAATAAATGCATGAACAACAGAAAACAAAATAGATAACTAGAACTTCATAAAAGTTAAATACTTATGTAACAATTTAGCCCAAAGAGTAAAGATTGCCATCCTTGAGTATTCTGTTACTTAAAAAAAAAAAAAATCTATATAAGACCAAAGGGTCAACAGCTATTTTAAAGCATAGATGAGAAGGTTTGGGTGGGGGGAGGGCAGGGAGATTAAGTAAATGGAAATGAAACAACTAGAACAGAAATAATGGGAATTTTGACACAATTTGAAGGATGTAAACAATGTCACTGGCCATTATGTACAGAAACTGTGGAACTGGAGTGGGTTTGCTGTGTATATTTTCACCAAATGTAAAATTTAAAAAATTAAAAATTCACTGGATGACCTTAATAGCAGAATGGAGATATCAGAAGAAAGACTCAGTAAACTTGAATACACGTTAATAGAAATACCCACACCTGACAAATACACCCATCCTCTATTCCCTGGAAAGTATGAATATGTTACTTTAAATGGCAAAAGAGACTTTGTAGATTATGGACCTTATTAAAATAGAGAGCTTATTCTGGACTTTTGGGTGGACTCAATCTAATCACATGAGACCTTAAAAGCTGTAAAATCCCCCAAATGATTGGAAGTTAAACAACACACTTCTAAACAGTTCATGGGTAAAGGAGGACATCTGAAGGGAAATTTTGTTCATTCTGAAATGAACAAAAACAAAAATGCAATATATCAAAATTTGTGGGATACAGCTAAAGCAGTGCTTTGATGGAAAAGTTACAGCATTATATGCTTATACTTAAGAAGGCCTCAACTCAGTAATTTAAGCTTCCACCTTACAAAATTAGAAGAAAAAAAAAAAACAAAAACCATAACAAACTTGAAGCAAGAAGAACTAAGGAAATAATAAAGAGCAGAAATCAATGAAATAGAAAAGAGAATAGAGAAAATTAATGAAACACAAGGTAGATAGTTCTTTGACAAGATAAAGTTGATAAATATCTACTGAGACTGACAAGAAATAAAGAGAGAAGATACAAATCGCCAATGTGAGGAATGAAAAAAGTGATATCACTATAGACCTCACAGATAATAAAGATAAGGGAATACTACAAACAACCTTACACACATAAATTTTGACAACTTAGATGAAATGAAAAAACCACAAACTACTAAAACACACCCAAGATGAAATAAATAACTTCAATAGCCCTATAACTACTAGGGAAACTAAATCCATTGCTAAAACCTTCTGCAAAAGAAATCTCCAGGCCCAGACGGTTTCACTGGTCAATTCTATTGAACATTTAAAGGAGAAATAATACCAACTTCACACAATCTCTTCCAGAAAATAGAAGAGGAGGGAATACTTCCCAGCTTATTTTTATGAGTCTAGTATTACTCTGATATCAAAACCAGACAAATACAAGAAAACTTTAAACCAATATTGCACATGCACATAGATGCAAAAATATTCAATAAAATATTAGCAAATTGAATACAACAATATAAAAAAGAATAATATACCATGACTAAATGAGGTATATCTTGGGAATGCAAGGCTAGTTCAACATTTGAAAAGCTGTCAATGTAATCCATCACATTTACAGTCTAAATAAAAAACAAACTACACAGTACTATAATTTGATGCAGAAAAAGCATTTAACAAAATTCAACATCATGATAATAACACTCATTAGGGATAGAAGGTTACTTCTTTAACCTGATAAAGGTCATCTACAAAAAACCTGCAGTTAACATCACACTTAATGGTGAAAGACTGAATGCTTATCTCTACAATCAGCAACAAGGAAAAGATGTCTGCTCTCGCCACTCATATTCATTATCATACTGGAAATACTAGCCAGTATAATACAGCAAGAAAAAGAAGTCAGAGGCATTCAGATTGGAAAGGATGAAATAAAACCAGCCCTATTTTTGCAGACATGATTGCCTCCGTGGAAAATTCCAAGGAATCTACAAAAATCCTTCTAGAATAAGTGAGTTCGGTGAAGTCACAGGATATAAAGCCAACACACAAAATTCAATTGCATTTTTACATACTAGCAATGGACAACTGGAAATCAAACTTTCAAAAAACAAACATTTACAATATACTTCCCCAAACGAAATACTTAGGTATAATTATAATATACATAGGATCTGTATGCCAAAAACTACAAAAATGTTGATGAAAGAAGTCAAAGACCTAAATAAAATGGTAGACCTACTATGTCCATGGATCAGAAAATTCAACAGAGTAAAGATGTCAATTCTCCCCAAACTGTTTAATGGAATTCCAATAAAAATCCCAGCAGGACTTTTTTCTGTCCATAAAGACAAGCTGATTCTAAAATGTATATGGAAAGGCAAAGGAATCATCAACAGAATCTTCAAAAAGAAGAAAACTGGAGGAATCACACTGTCCAATTTTAAGACTTACTATAAAACTACAGTAATCAAGACAGTGTGTTATTGGGGAAGGAAGAGACATATATATCAAACATGAAAAGAGTCCAAAAATAGACCCATACAAATATGACCAACTGATTCAACTTAATGGAGAAAGGATAGTCCTCAACAAATGCAGTTGGAACCAATGGACATCCATATGAAAAAGAAAATGAACCTTAACCAAAACCTCACATCTTATACAAAAAAATCATATATAAAAAGCAAAAGAATAAAACTTTACAATCCTTATGAGCTGAAGTTAGGCAAAGAGTTCTTAGATATGACACACAAATTCATAAAAGCATAATCCATTAAAAATTGATAAATTGTTCATCAAAGTTAAAAGAATTTTTCCCTGCAAAAGGCACCTTTTAGAAAATAAAAAGACAAACTACGGACAGAAAAATACAAATCACAGATCCAACAAAGGACTTGTATCCAGAATATATATAACTCTCAAAACTCAATAGTGAGAAAACAAACAACCTTTCTTAGGCTGGGTTCTCTAGAGAAGCAAAACCAATGAAGTGTGTGTGTGTGTACACACACACACACACACACACACACACACACACACACATATATATATATATATAAAGAGAGAGAGAGAGAGATATTTATATCAAGGAAATGGCTCACTTGGTTGTAGAGGCCAGAAAGTCCCAAGTCTGTAAGTAAGGTCAGAGAGTTCTCCTGATTCACGTAGCTGCAGGGGCTGGCAAACCCAAGATCAGCAGGTCAGACAGCAGGCCTCTGATTCACAGGCTGCAAAGGCTGATGAATCCCAAGACTGGGAGGTAAGCTGCTAGCTCAAGCCCCAAGTACTGCAGGTCAGATGAACAGGTACCAGCTGCAGGATCCAGAGTAAGGAAAAGCCTGCAAGCTTTGTCAGAAAGTCCGCATATATTGGATGCAAGCCACACCCCTAAGAAACTCCCTTTAAACTGATTGGCTGCTCATAGCAGGTCTCATGGAAGTGATTACATTATATCAGCCCTCATTATGGAGGTGATTCAATCACTACATAGCTGCCAAAATACATCATAACTACCAAACCACAGTGTGCCCAGCCAAGTTGACACACAACTTTAACCATCACAGTCCATCCCTTGTCAACTTGGCACCCATAAACATCTTCCTACACACTATAAACATCTCTAAATAAAGGCAATTATAAAGCCATACTTGTGCCTAACATGATACAACTAACATGCGTACAACCAAAAATGCACTAGCCCTGTTTACATCTTATATTTTATAAGGAAACAAAAATACCTGATGCATACATAAGAGGAAGAAATACTCATAACAAATAGTCCTCGTTTCTGTAACTGGTCACATGGATGTAGCAGGTATTTAGAACTATCTTCTTCCACCACTCATTCCACACTCCCTTTGCCCTCAGCAAGCACCTCAGCTGGTCGTGGTTCTTTGCCTGGTGGGGTGACCCAAACCTTCATTCCTGAAGGGTCTGGGCCATTAGTAGTCATATTGGAATTGGGTTGCTGTACGTTTCCACTGACATTAATCACAGGGCATGGTAGCACTAAGAGACGTCTAAGAGATCTCCTATATTCCAGACATGTTCTTCTTTACCTCCATTATGTAATATCAATCCAATTTCCTCTTGATAATCAGGATCCATCACACTAGTCAATACAGTAACTTTCTTTTTGTCTGTTGATTCACAGGCATGAAGAGCCCACAGCGGTTGGGTGGCATTCTTAACTTCCAGTTCAATAGAATCAGTGTTGTGTCTCCTGGTGGGAGCATTCCTCCCTTTGGAACGAAGATCTCTAGACCCGCAGAGCATAGGTTCACAGGGACAGGAAGCAAAAATTTCACTAGTGAGTCACTAGGGGTTAGAGTGAGTGGTGCCACTCCCATTCCCACCGCTTAATTTCTGGACCCCTGAATCCTGGCTATGAAACAGCATTATACATTGGACGCTGGTTTGGAGCCTATACAGCCTCCTGGAGAACACTGCCCCATCCCTGCAAGGTATTGCCACCTAGCTGGTGCCATGATTGTGTCTTTAGAAGGCCACTCCATCATTCTATCAAGCCAGCTGATTCAGGATAATGGGGAACATGGTAGGACCAGTGAATTCCATGAGCATGGGTCCACTGCTGCACTTCATTTGCTGTGAAGTGAGTCCCTTGATCTGAGGCGATAATGTGTAGGATAATATGATGGTGGATAAGTCATTCTGTAAGTATACAGATGGCAGTTTGGCAGAAGCATTGCGTGCAGGGAAGGCAAACCCATATCCAGTGTCTATTCCAGTAAGAACAAAACGCTGCCCTTTCCATGATGGGAGCAGTCCAATGTAATCAACCTACCACCAGGTTGCTGGCTGATCACCTCAAGGGATGGTGGCACATCGGGGACTCAATGTTGGTCTCTGCTACTGGCAGATTGGACACTCAGAAGTGGTTGTAGCCAAGTCAGCCTTGGTGAGTGGAAGTCCATGTTGCTGAGCACATGCATAACCTCCACATCTGCCACCATGGCCACTTTGTTTATGAGCCCATTGGGCAATGACAGGAGTGGCTGGGTAAAGAGGATGACTGGTTTCCACAGAAGGCGTCATCCTATTCACCTGCTTGTTAAAATCTTCCTCCGCTGAGATCACCCTTGGTGAGTATTCATACAAGACACAAATATCCTCACTTCTTTGGCCCATTCAGAGAGGTCTATCCACATATCTCTTCCCCATAGCTCCTTCTCACCAATTTTCCAATCATGTTCCTTCCAAGTCCTTGACCATCCAGCCAAACCACTGGCCATAGCCAATGCATCAGTACACTATTGCACATCTGGCCATTTTCCCTTCCAATCAAAGTGAACAACCAGGTGCACTGCTCAAAGTTGTGCCCATTGGGAGGATTTCCCTTCACCACTGTCCTTCAGGGAGATCCCAGCAAGGGTCCGTAGTACCACCGCTGTTCACTTTCAAGTGGTGCCTACACATCACACAGAACCATCTGTAAACCAGGTACAAGTTCTCTCTTCCTCAGTCAACTGATCATAAGGAACTCCCCATGATGCCATAGGTGCAGACTGAGAGAGGGCAGATAATGTGACAGGAGTGGAGATCATGGGCGTTTGGGCCACTTACTCATGCAACTCACCTGTGCCTTCAGTTCCTGCTTGTATATACCACTTTAATGATGGCGTGCTGGTGTGTACATCTGACTTTATGACTCCGTGGGTCAGACAAAACCCAGTTCATGATGGGCAGCTCAGGGCACATGGTGACTCTGCAGTCCATGGTTAAGTGTTCAGTCTCTACTAAGGCCCAGTAACAAGCAAAAAGCTATTTCTCAAAAGGAGAGTAGTTATCTGCAGCGGATGGCAGGGCTATACTGCAAAATCTTAAGGGTCTGTGCTATAATTCACCAATAGGGGCCTGCCAAAGACTCCAAACAGCACCTCTATCTGCCACTGACACTTTATTGGATCATCTGGATTATATGGCCCAAGTGGCACAGTGGCTTGCACAGCAGCCTGAACCTATTGCAGAGCCTTCTCTTGGTCTGTGCCCCATTCAAAACTAGCAGCTTTTCAAGTCACTTGAAAAATAGGCCAGAGTAGCACACCCCAATGAGGGATATGTTGCCTCCAAAGAAGTGAACCAGGCATTGTGCCTTTTATTTAGTTGTGGGAGGGGCCAGATGAAACAACTTACTCTTTACTTCAGAAGGAACATCTCGACATGCTCCACACCACTGGACCCCTAGAAATTTCACTGAGGTGGAAGGGGCCTGAATTTTTGTCAGATTAATTTCTCACCCTCTAGCATGCAAATGTTTTACCACCGAGTCCAGAGTCATTGACTCTTCTTCCTTACTAGGTCTAATCTGCATAATGTCATCAATGTTGGACTAGTGTGAAGTCTTGTGGAAGGGAAAGGTGACCAAGTTCCCTGTGGACTAAATTATGATACAGAGCTGGAGAGATAATATATCCCTGAGGTAGGCAACTGAAGGTACATTGCTAGTCTTGCCAGCTGAAGGCAAACTGCTTCTGGTGTTCCTCTGAGAGAGGTATGGAGAAAAAGGCATTAGCCAGATCAGTAGCTGCATACCAGGTACCAGGGATGTATTAATTTCCTCAAGCAATAAAACCATATCTGCAACAACAGCTGCAATTGGAGTCACCACCTGGTTAAGTTTTTGATAATCCACTGTTATTCTCCAAGATCTACCTGGTTTTTTTCGCACAGGACAAAAAGGTATGGGGATGTGGTGGGAATCACCACCCCTGCATCCTTCAAGTCTTTGATGGTGGCACTAATCTCTGTAATCCCCCAAGAGTGTGGTATTGTCTTTGATTTACTATTTTCCTAGAAGGGTGAGCTCTAGTGGCTTCCACTTGGTTTTTCCTACCATAATAGCCCTTACTCCACTTGTCAGGGATACAATGTGGGGATTCTGCCAGTTGCTGAGTATATCTATTCCAACTATGCATTCTGGAACTGGAGAAATCACTACAGGATAGGTTCAAGGACCCACTGGACCCACTGTGAGGCAAACCTAAGCTAAGATTCCATTAATAACCTGACCTCCTTGTGTCCCTACTCTGACTGTTGGGCCACAGTGATGTTTTGGACCTCCTGGAATTAATGTCAGCTCAGAGCCAGTATCCAGTAATCCCCGAGAAGTCTAATTATTTCCTTCTCCCCAGTGAACAGTCACTCCCATAAAAAGCTGTAGATCCCTTTGGAGAAGGCTGGAAGAAAGATTAACAGTATAAATTTTTGGCAGTGTAATCAGGTCCTTCCTCAAGTGAGCCCTACCTCCCCTTCTTTCAAGGAGTTGTGGGTCTGTGAATTGGCTCAAGTCTGGAAATTGATTGATTGACTCTGACTCTCTATTCTGGTGACTCAAGTTAGTCTGCCATTCACTTGACTTAGAACTTGCAACAGATCAAGTATTTAGTAGATTTTCTATTTCACTCCTAGGGACACCATGACTAAGTAGTCAATGCCATAAGTCCATATGAGTCAGATTATTCTGATTACTGCTTTGACTCCACTGTCCATTATGGGAAACACACCCACCTTGTCTTTGTTGACTGAGCACTGCCACTTGGTCCCTACTACCAGAAGGTCCAATCAGCCTTCTGTAGTTAGGTGTCTAAATTCAGTTACAGCAGTTCCCAGTCTAATCTGACTTACATAAAATAGCAATCATAGCAGTCTTCAAGAATGCTGGGGCTCCCTTCACAAATTTGTTCCTCATCATTGTGGTAAAAGGTAAGTCCTCTGGGCACTCCATGTGTGATTCTGTGGGTCTAACCTGATAAATCCACTCTAACACACCAATTTCCCTAAGCCTTTGGATACCTTCTTCTAGAGTATACCAAGGCAGGTCTGGCACTTCAACTTGACTTAGTGTGAGCTACTGCTTAATGCATGCTTCAGCGAACGAACCAAATAAACTATTAGATCCTTTCCTAACCTTTGGAGCTGAAACACTGAACGATCTGTGCTTAGCGGCCCAAATCAATAACTCAGAGTGATCCAACTTTACATTCCTTGCACCATTATTCCACACCCTTAACAGACATTCCCATATTCCCCAGCTTTCTCTTTGTACATATTAGAAAACTCAAGCAGTTCTTCTGCAGTGTAGCGTACCTCCTCATGGGTCACCTTCTGGGGCTTGCTGGGACTTGAATCTTCTTATAGGTTTAGAAACAAAAATGGGTGGTGGGGATGTGTTCTGAGAACATTTAGCAACGTCTTGTAAGGTGATGCCCCAGGCAGTGACTCAGACTGCTCCTCAGGGGATGACTTAGACACAGGCTCTTCAGACACAGCTGGGTTAATCTCATCAGATGGGGGTTGATGACCTAATGGTTTACTGGGGAGGGTGGCTTAGCAGACAAAGATGGAGTAATCTCTTCAGGTGAGAGAGGGCTGGTTCTGTTTGAAGGAGTGATTCAACACAATTTAGGGGCTCAGTGTCCCCAGCTTCCTATCTGCCCATATGCCCCATCCCTAGTTTCAGAATCCCATTTCTTCCCAACCAATGCCCTCACTTTAATTTCAGACACCATTCAAGGTTGGGACTTCAATTTGTGTTGTTAATTCAGCCACTCTTAAGGTAAGACTCTGGGTTTGGTTTTAGGCAGTATCAGCTCTATTACTAAAAGAAATA
This sequence comes from Dugong dugon, assembly GCA_030035585.1. Taxonomy (NCBI): domain Eukaryota; kingdom Metazoa; phylum Chordata; class Mammalia; order Sirenia; family Dugongidae; genus Dugong; species Dugong dugon. The sequence continues at coordinate 22,029,520 of CM057476.1, read as the reverse complement.
AGACTTTTTTCCAAGGCACAAGTAACTTTGAGGTCATTTATGAGGCGCTTGAGCTGTGACTCTGAAGCCCCAAGTTCATCTCTTTCTTTCACCACTTTGTTTAGTGAAAGTAGGACCAACCCAGCAGCTTCCGTACACTTCACATTCTGACAAACTTGTAGAAAGGTATCAAACATGCAGTCACCCAGAGCCTCGCCTCTCAATACCTATCTATTGGTGTGATATTTGGAATATTTGTACTGCCACCTCACACCATGGATTAGCAGTGCCCTCTTTACTACTGGAAGTAGAGTCATCATCATCTTTAAGACTAACAAGACTTAAGAACCGATTTAGAAAACTCATCCTTACAATTTTGTTTCTCTAGAACCACTCTGGGCACCAAATGTCTTAGGCTGGGTTCTCCAGAGAAGCAAAACTAGTGAACTGTGTATATAGGTATTTAGAGAGAGAAGGATTGATTCATATAAATGGCTTACATCATTGTAGAGGCTGGAAAGTTCAAAGTCCATGGGTCAGGCTGGAGTCTTCTCATGATTCACACAGCTGCAGGGACTGGCGAACCCAAGATCAGCAGATAAGACAGCAGTCCTCTGCTTCACATGCTGCAGAGGCTGACGAACCAAGATCAGCATGAAAGACAGCAGGCCACTGGCTAACAGGCTGAGGAGGCTGACAAATCCTAAGATCAACAGGTAAACTCCTAGCTCAAGTCCCAAGAAACTGAGGTCAGCTGAATGGCAACCAGTTGCAGGATCCAGAGTGGGCAGAAGTCCGTGAGCTTTGCCAGAAAGTTCACTTAAATTGGGTGCAGGCCACATCCCAAAGGAAATTCTCTCTCAACTGATTTGCTACTCGTAGCAGATCTCATCATGGAGGTGATTTCATTATATCAGATCTCACTTTGGAAGTGATTACATTACACAGCTGCCAAACTACATCATAACTGCCAAACCACCAAGAATCATGGCACAGCCAAGCTGACACACAAGCCAATTAAAAAATGGGCAAATGACTTGAACAGATACTTCACTAAAAAGGATATATGGAAAGCAATTAACTACATCAATCTTTAGCCATTATTTAAATGCAAATTAAAACTGCAATGAGATATCACTACACACCTATCAATGCAAATTAAAACTGCAATGAGATATCACTACACACCTATCAGAATGGCTAAAATAAAAATGTTTGGCAGTAACAAATATTGGCAAGGACGTGGGGAAATCCTCCAATATGGATCTCTCATATATTGCTGGCAGAAATACCAAACAGTATTGCCACACTGAGAATGTGTCAGTTTCTTACAAAACTAAATATACCTTTACCACATAACAAAGCAATCACACGCTTAGCTATGTACTCTAAAGAAATGAAAACTTATGTTCACACAAAAAACCTACACACAAATGTACAACTTTATTCATAATCGCCCAAAACTGGAAACAACCTAAATATGCTTCAACAGGTGAATGTAAAAGAATCCATGGTACATCCATACAATGGAACAATACGGATGAATCTTAGATACTATGCTGAGTGAAAGAAGTCAGTCTTCACAAGTCGCGTCACATCTGATGACACTTATGTGACACTCTGGAAAATGCAAATCTATAAGGACAGAGAACAGACCAGTGTTTGCCAGAGGCTGGGGTGGGGCAACAGTCTAGGGGAATTTTGGGGCATTTCAGAACTGCTCTGTGTCCTGACTGTGGTGGTGGTTACATGAATCTATACATGTGTTAAACTCACAGAACTGCACATTCCAAAAAGTTAATCTTACAGTATGCTAATTTAAAAGTTAAAAATATGAAAATATATATATTCAAATAAATTTCTTTCAAAAAATGCTTTAAAATAAATTTCTCATGTGGGTTTCCCCCAGAATGGCTGCTCTGTGGGCCTCTGCCACACTGACCCTGATATTCTCTGGGCCTGTTTTTCCATCTCTAATAAGAGAGGATCTGTCTAGGATCAGTGATTTTCATTTTTTTTCCTTCCAAACTGTGCCCCTGTACACTTCCATGTGGATGTGGGGTTGGGGTGGGTTTGGACAGAAAGGCCTCCACTGGGCTCTGGACCAACTGGAGCATTTGTGCTTTTGTTTGTCTGTAAACCTCTGGATTAGAATAGCTCGTCTCAAGTCAGATTCCCAGAGACCTGTAGAGTCTGCACAAACCTGGATTCTGGGCCTACCAGTGGGTCCTTCACTTGTACCTTTGACAAGTGCACTCCTGGATCCCAGTGGTTAGCTGGCTCTAGCAATCAGTGATTTCAACAAGGTGTTTTAGGGGGTGCTGGAACTGTGCTCCTCCACTCACAACCCCTTGGCTTCACATGGATTGAAGACAACGGCAACTTTGAAAGGGCTTCGAAATCTAGGCCTCCCCTGATGTTGGGTCAGAAACAACCGTAAGCCTTTTTTTTTTTTTTTTAACCATACAAGATGATCTTTTGGAAGCACTTTGTAAACATTAAAGGTTGTGCACAGATGGGGAAATGCTGTTATGAGGATGAATGTGCTGATCCCCAAGCAGCAGGCCGAAGAGTATCCTGAGTAACAAGAGCTGCTGTTTACCTGAAGCATATACCAGGTGCCAGGCACTGTGCTCAGGAGCCCTGTAATCCTCACAACTGCCCTGCAGAGGAGGCCTGTCATTGCCTTGACAGGTGAGGAAAGTGAGCCTCTGAGAGGTCTCAGGTCACACGGAGAGGTGACAGAGATGGGCCCAGCCTACAGATCCAGCCCTTAACAGGAACCCTGAAGCCTGACATCAGGCATGCTCTCTCAGCATGTGCTCCAGAGAAGGGGGCTAAAAGCTGGTAAGGTTACTTGGCGAGGGCAATCTTCAGACCTTGCCATCTAGAACAACACTCAAATTAAAAAATTTAGAAGTTTTATATAGTGTATGCTTTCTTTAAAAACTATCTTATGTGTAAGCCCGATCTAGAGAACCAGAGTTGGGCCACTGTGGTTGAATGTGGAAGCAGAGTGGCCTGAGGCCCCCAGGGGTCCATAAGCACCACTTGAAGGCCACTTATCCAGTAGGCTGACACTTTCTGTAAGAAGCACAGGTGGTGCCATGATGCTTAAGGCTCTGGCTTTGGGTTCGAAAGAATGAGGTGGTCTTCTGGCGAACTCATTCCTAGGTTAATTGGCCTGGAGGGGGGCTGCAGGATTCCAGACGTGCCACATGTGTTGGGTGCTACTTGCAGGTCCATCCGAGCTGGGGACCTACCTCCTTCTTTTTTCTTTGGCCAGGGCCCAGGAGCCATGACCTGCCACTCATGAGCAGAAAACTTACTTTCACCACCTTACATTTAGTGAGTTTAATCTTGAAAGATACAGATTGCAAGGTTAAAAACTACAACAACCCTCCTTTTTTTCTCACCCTTAGAAAACGCACCATCTGGTTTTTCTCTATCAACCAAAGTGGAATGTTCAACTTCAGATCTTGATGCAGGATCAACAGCAGGTCCACATCTCTGATCCCGGGGCAGTGGCTGGCTGGGATGGCTCACAGTGGAATCATCAAACGGACCTCCTTTTCATAGATGTCGGGGATCATGCCCATCGAGGAGCTGACCATGTGCACAGTGTTTTTGCCAAACAGCTGGAACTCGTAGTGGATGAGCTGTTCCCAAAAGCCACTGTTGGGCCGGATGATGGGCCGGCACGATTTGGTCCACGTATGGGCATCCAGCAGGGACATGGCATGGTACTTCATGAGGTAGGCAAGGCAGAGGGTGGCCGAGCGGCTCACACCGGCGGTGCAGTGCAGCAGCGTGCGGCCCTGCTTCATCTCCACACTGTGGATGTGGTCGGCGATGGGGTCAAAGAAGTCACAGAGGCGGGAGATGGGGCTGTCAGCCACAGGCACGTGCATGTACTGGATGTCCTTGTAGTGGGTGTTCACCACCCCCATCGAGACGTTGATGACTGTGGTGATCTGGTGGGTGGATAGCATTAGCCTGTTATTGGCGGCCGCACCACTGCTGATGTACAGGCTGCTGGTGACCTTTGAGAGGCCGCTGACTGAGGGCTGCTGGAGCTGAACCGGAAAGGCATGTGCAGCTGCTGTCATCCAGGCAGTAGGTCAGCAGTCAGTGGGGAGCAAAGGCTGCACCTTTCTGCTGTGCTGAGTCCATGGAAAGCTGCAGAGAGTAAGGGAAGGCTTAGAGGAAAGGAGCTCAGTGGGGCCAGCAGGCCAACCCCGGGGATTTCTGGGCCTATAACAGGATTCCCCAGAGGGTGGTCCTCTGACCACCTGCAGCAAAATTCCCTAGGGAGCTCATTAAAAATGCAGCTACATCACCTCTCTGCAGACCCACTCAGTCAAACTCTTAGGGTGAGGAGAAGGATTCTGCATTTTCAGCACACTTCACAGGAGGTCTCATGTGCAGTGGCCAACAGGACCAAGGTCAGGCCCCAGCCTGGCATCCCTGGGGGCCTCACATTTCTATCTGGGCAGGTTGGCTTGTGTCCCTCAGCTGTGCCCTGGCTTGACTCTCCATCTAGCTCAAACAGCCCCCTCCCCACCTCTCTTCAAAATTCTCTCCTTCCTTCAAGCCTCTCTAAGTGGGAACCACCTGCACAGTCTCCCTCCTCAGCCTCCTGAATTCATGCCCAAATCAGAGGGCAGGGTACCAGATCCTGCCCACCATCCCAAGGGCCATCTCTTTGAAGAGAAAGAATGTGCCCATGTGAAACAGGTATCAAATTACATGTTAAAGTCTACATGTTAAACATGCTTCTGCAACTTGCTGCCAAGGGTCTAGGAAGGGAGTAGCTGAAAGCTTCCTGGAGGAGGTGAGCATCAGGGGCCCCAAAGAAGCCCCAGGGGCAAGTACAGAGGGGCAGGGCGTCTTGCTAGAAAGACACTGCCTGCACTACCTAAAGAGGGGCAAACCCCTGCCTTCTCAGAACCCCAGGCCTCTCACTTTCCCGGACTTGAACAAAGCTGCGAAAAATAGCACATCCTCCTAAGTTTTACTGGAGTAGGAGCATCTGGCTTTAGATCACACCTCTCAAGGCCAAACTGCAGTCCTCACCAGGTACAGACAAATGAGACAAAGTTTTGTTTCTCTGCTTAATAAAATATTCCACTGGCTGCTCATTGTCAGGGTAAGACTGAGCTCCTCAGATCAGCTGTCAAGGCAATTTGTGACCTGGCTCCTGCCCATCTCTCCAGCCTGATTAGCCATTCCCACTTCCAGAAGAGCCCCAGCTAGGCTAAGCCACCTGCAGTGCCTTATAGATACCCTGTCCTATCTGGCCCAAGGCCTTTGCCTCTGCTACATTCTCCATCCAGAACCCCCTTTCCTTAGAAGCCTATCTGATCCTGATCAGTAGAGGAACAGAGATGGCTGAGGAGCCTTGGGCTCTTAGCCCAAAGGTCACTTCTTTGGGGAAACTTCCGGGACAACATCCCTCCCCACCCCCACATTTGACAGGATCCCTTGCTCCAGGCTTTCTTAGCCCTGTGCACTCTCCTGCCTAACACTTACTGAGGCTGCGGTTTTGCCTTCTTTTGTCTGATTATTAATATCTGTCTCACCAGGTGACCATGAGCTCTATTGGGATGTGACCACATTCGCCTTCATTTCCATTGTATCACCAGTGCCAAGCTCCATGTCCCCAAAAGTAGGTGCTTGATAAATATTTGTTGAATAAAGGAATGACTCCAATCATCACAACTCTACTTTCCAATTGAGAAGTTTTCTGGAAAGGAGGAGTTCTCTTGCCATATTTCACTACAATTTCAGGCAGAGGTTAGGTGAGGGTGGAGGTGGTTCCTGGGCTGCTGAAGAGGGAGGCCAAAAGTTGCATAGGCAAATCCTATCTGCCAATGTCCAGAGTCAAATGCATCAGGCTCACCTGAGGAAGGGCAGATGGGACTGGGAACCCAAAGGTCACATAAGGGACAGTTTACTCAGTTGGAAGACTAAATGCTAAGGGATGTTCTGGATCCTTACCATCAGAAAACCCAGAGAGAAGTGGACTGAGGGTCCCAGTAAGAAACAGGAATAGAGAAGACTGTTGTTCATTATAACAACAAAATTTTGCTGAGGAGAAGCTGTTCTTCAGGGAGAGGGTAACGATGGGTGGACAGCCATTTTCATGTTTTGCTTGTTGTTAGTTGCACTTGAATTGATTCTGACTCATAGTGACCCCACATATGCAGAGTAGAACTGCTCCATAGGGTTTTCAAGGCTGTGACCTTTCAGAAGCAGTTGACAGGCCTGTCTTCCAAGGTGTCTCTGGGTGGGTTCCAACCACCAATCTTTCAGATAGTAACTAAGCATTTAACCACTTGTGCCACCGAGGGAGTCCTTATTTTCATGTTGTTGTTAGGTGATGTCCAGTTGGTTCCAACTCATAGCGACTCTACGTACAACAGAACGAAACACTGGCCAGTCTCGCACCATCCTCACAATCGTTGTTACGCTTGAGCCCATTGTTGCAGCCACTGTGTCAATCCATCTCACTGAGGGTCTTCCTCTTTCTCGCAGACCCTCTGCCAAACACGACGTCCTTCTCCAGGGACTGGTCCCTCCTGATAACATGTCCAAAGTACATGAGACAAAGTCTCTCCATCCTTGCTTCTAAGGAGCATTTTGGCTATACTTCTTCCAAGATAGATCTGTTCATTCTTCTGGCAGTCCATGGTATTTAGCATTTTTTGCAAACACCATAATTCAAAGGCATCAATTCTTCTTAGCTTTTCTTATTCACTGTCCAGCTTTCGCATGCGTATCAGGCAACTGAAAATATCATGGCTTGAGTCAGGCACACCTTAGTCCTTAAAGTGACATCTTTCCTTTTTAACACCTTAAAAAGGTCTTTTGCAGCAGATGTGCACGATGCAACACGTCATTTGATTTCTTGACTGCTGCTTCTATGGGCATTGATTGTGGATTCAAGTAAAATGAAATCCTCAACAACTTCAATCTTTTCTCCGTTTATTGTGGTGTTGTTTATTGGTCCAGTTGTGAGGATTTTTGTTTCATGTTGAGGTGCAGTCCATATTGAAGGCTGTGGTCTTTGATCTTCATCAGTAAGTGCTTCAAGTCCTCTTCACTTTCAGCAAGCAAGGTTGTGTCACCTGCATATCACAGGTTGTTAATGATCTTCCTTCAGTTCTGATGCTGTGTTCTTCTTCGTATAGTCTATCTTCTCAGACTATTAGGTCAGCATACAGACTGAATAAGCATGGTGAAAGGATACAACCCTAATGCACACCTTTCCTGACTTTAAACCATGTAGTATCCCCTTGTCCTATTCGAATGACTGCCTCTCGGTCTATGTACAGTTTCCTCATGAGCACAATTAAGTGTCCTGGAATTCCCATTCTTTGCAATGTTATCCATAATTTGTAATGATCTACACAGTCAAATTCCTTCACATAGTCAATAAAACACAGGTAACCATTTTTCTGGTATTCTCTACTTTCAGCCATCTGACATCAGCAAGGATATCCCTCCTTCCATGTCCTCTTCTGAATCTGGCTTGAATTTCTGGCAGTTCCCTGTTGATGTACTGCTGCAACCGCTTTTGAGTGATCTTCAGCAAAATTTTACTTGCGTGTGATATTGATACTGTTCGATAATTTCCACATTCTGTTGCATCACCTTTCGTTGGAATGGTTACAAATATAGATCTCTTCCAGTCAGTTGGTCAGGAATCTGTCTTCCAAATTTCTTGGCATACATGAGTGAGCACCTCCAGTGCCACATCCATTTGTTGACACATCTCAAGTGGCATTCCATCAATTCCTGGAGCCTTGTTTTTCGCCAATGCCTTCAGTGCAGCTTGGACTTCTTCCCGCAGTACCATTGGTTCTTGATCATATGCCACCTTCTGAAATGGCTGAACGTTGACCAATTCTTTTTGGTAGAGTGACTCTGTATATAGCTTCCATTTTCTTTTGATGCTTCCTGTGTTGTTCCATATTTTCCCCATAGAATCCTTCAGTATTGAAACCGGAGGATTGATTTTTTTTCTTCAGTTCTTTCAGCTTGAGACATCTCGAGTGTACTCTTCCCTTTTGGTTTTATAACTCCAGGTCTTTGCACATTTCATTATAATACTTTACTTTGTCTTCTCAAGCCACCCTTTGAAATCTTCTGTTCAGCTCTTTTACTTTATCATTTCTTCTGTTCCCTTTAGCTACTCAGTGTTCAGGAGCAAGTTTCAGAGACTCTTCTGACATCTATTTTGGTCTTTTCTTTTAATAACTTTTTGCTTTTTCCATGTATGATGATGTCCTTGATGCCATTCCACAACTTGCCCGGTCTTTGGTCACTAGTGTTTAATGCATCCAGTCTATTCTTTAGATGGTCTCTAAATTTAGGTGAGATATATTCAAGGACATATTTGGCTCTCATGGACTTTCTTTAACTTTCTTCAGCTTCAGTTTGAACTTGCATATGAGCAATTGATGGTCTGTTCCACAGTTGGCCCCTGGCCTTGTTGTGACTGATGATATTGAGCTTCTCCATCATCTCTTTCCACAGATAGTCAATTTGATCCCTGCATATTCCATGTGGCCAGGACCACATGTATAGTTGCTGTGTATGCTGTTGAAAAAAGGCATTTGCAATGAAGGAGCCGTTTGTCTTGAAAAATCCTATCATGAGATCTCTGGCATCATTTCTATCAGCAAGACCGTATTTTCCCACTACTGATCCTTCTTGTTTCCAATTTTCCCATTCCAAACACTAGTAATTATCAATGCATGTTGACTTCTGTTTGCTCAATTTCAGATCAATTTCTTCATCTTTGGCCTTAGTGGATGGCGCATAAATCTGAATAACAGTTGTATTAACTGGTCTTCCTTGTAGGCATATGGATATTATTCTATCACTGACAGAGCTGTACTTCAGGATAGATCTTGAAATGTTCTTTTTGACAATGAATGCAATGTCATTCCTCTTCAATTTGTCATTCCCGGCATAGTAGGCCACATGACTGCCTGATTCAAAATGGCCAATAGCAGTCCATTTCAGGTCACTAATGCCTGGGATATCGATGTTTATGTATTCCAATTCATTTTTGACAATTTGTAATTTTCCTAGATTCACACTTCATACGTTCTATGTTCCTATTATTAATGGATGTTTGCAGCTGTTTCTTCTCATTTTGAGTCATGCTACATCAGCAAATGAAGGTCCCAAAAGCCTGACTCCATCCACGTCATTAAAGTCGACTCTATTTTGAGGAGGCAGCTCTTCCCTGGTTGTCTTTTGAGTGGCTTCCAACCTGAGGAGTTCACCTTCCGGCACTGTATCAGACAATGTTCCACTGCTATTCACAAGGTTTTCACTGGCTAATTTTTTTCAGAAGTAGACTACCAGGTCCTTCTTCCTAGTCTGTCTTAGTTGGGGAGCTCAGGTGAAACATGTCCACCATGGGTGACCCTGCTGGTATTTGAAATACCAGTGGTATAGCTTCCAGTATCACAGCAACACGCAAGCCACCACAATATAACAAACTGACAGACGAGTGGGGGTTATTTTCATGCTAGTAAAGAAATATTTACCAGGCGCTGTATGAGGTTTGGGGGATGCTGAAAAGTACAAGAAAGTTACAGTCATTTTTTTCAAACAGCTGAAAGTCAAGTCTGGGGAGACAGACATTAAGCAAGCAACTACAGCTGAGATAGAGCTGGAAAATAGGTATAAAAGTGCCTACCTCACAAGGATGCTGTGAGGATTAAATGAGATAATCCAGGTAAAGTGTTTTAACACATGGTGGAGCACAGAGTGTTCCCTCTATAAATGATAACTATTCTTGCTACGAGCCCTGGTGGTACATTGGCTAAGTGCTGGGCTGTTAATGGAAGGGTCGGTGGTTTGAACCCACCAGCCGCTCTGTAGGAGAAAAGACCTCGAGATCTGCTCTAGTACAGATTACGACCTAGAAAACCCTATAGGGGCAGTTCTACTCTGTCCTATAGGATCGCTATGAGTTGGAATGGCCTGGGCAGCACACAACAACATTCGTCTTGATGTTGTTAGAGAAGTTAAATCGCAGGGCATTGCAGGAGTGGAGAGTAAATGGTTATTCCAAGCTGGAGTTAAGGCGTTGCAAAGATCGTCTAAAGAAGTGACACAGAGACCTGAAGAATGTTCAGCAGCAGGGGAGGGAAACGGAGAAACAGCAACACCGCAACAGCTGTTTCACCACTCTATAGCCTTGACTTCCCTCAGTCTGGTTCCATCTTCAAAATAAACCACCCAGGCCGGTGCCTAGCGTTCATAGCTGTATTTTACATAGGATGAAAGTGAGGCAGGGAAGGGAAAGGGCCTTGTGCAGAACCACATAGCTGGGCCCCAAAGCGGGTCTTTCTGGTCTCATTACGTGTAGGAAAAGTCGGCAAACATCGCGGGCGTACATGAAATACTGGCTTATAAACGTGGAACAAAATCCACTGGTTGACGAGGGCGAGGCGCCATTTCCAGGGGGCGGGTCAGGCAGGCTTCCTAGATAGAGGTCACGTTGGAATGGGTTTCTTCGCCAAGTTGTGTTATACCGGCTCCAGGCTACAAGCAACTGCCGCCAGCCCGGGACCCTGACCACCTTACCTCTCTGGGCCGGTTCGGGGTAACAGTCCGGCACACAGGCGGACGGGTTCGTTCAGGAAGCAGCCGCACCGCGAAGTGTCGGGCGAGAGTCTAGGAGAGAGGAGGTGGGTCACGATCTCAGAGCCACAATCCCGGACCGCCGAGCTCTTTGGTTTCCATGGCAATGGACGCTCGCCGCAGGGAAGAATCGGTCGTGCCAGGTCTTCGAAGAAAGACCAGACTCGGCTCCCACCCCAGCGTTGCCGCGCGCCGGCTCACCCCGTTAATTGCCCCACGAGCACGCCGGGCCACAGAAACCCAACTCAAGCGCAGGGTGCGCTCCGCGCGCCCCAGCCCACTTAGTCCGGCCCACTCCGTCTCCACAGCAACGCGCCGACCCGCCCCACGGCGGCCGCCGAGGGACAATTCCGCCGTGGTCGCTTTTTCCGGGACTTCGTGCTCGGATCCCGCCCCTTCGCGCGTTTCCCGGGCAACGCGCGGCGCGCAGAGAAAGCATTCAGCCCAGGGACTCATTCCGCGTCCGCGTGCTGTCACCGAGCATGTCTCTCGTTGCTCCCAAACACCTCCTGACTCCCATCCCGGAGTTACACTCGAGCACGGAAAACTCGCATGGACAGTCGTCCAGGCCCTCGGTCACATGGAACCTGGGCTCGCCTATGGCTGATTCGACTGCCGCCCAGGCGGCCACCAGTTCCGGAGGCACCAGGGCCTCGGCCGTCTTCCGGCGCGATTCGCAGAGCAGCCGCCAAGAAGTCTGCGTGAGGGCCCCGCCGCAGATCTGTTTCCTGCGGCCACGGACCGCGCAGCCGCCGGTGCTGTTCAGGTGCGGGCCGGGTGTCCAGAGTGTTCGTTAGACCCCGGGGTTCCTGGGGAAACCCGAACTCCCTCAGACCCGGGGTCCATTACCTGGCCTCTCGAGCTCCCGGTCCCGGCTGTTCCTTCAGAGCCAGGTCCCTTCTTCGACCACCAAGGGAGGCCGGATTTCTCACAGACCTGGGCCGGCTCCTTCCTAGTCCAGTTCTCAGGACCCCCAGGAGCCCGAATTCCCTTAGCCCAGACTCCGGGAAGAAGCGGAATTCACACCCCAAGCCTGCATTTCCTCAGAGTGTTTCTGTCCGTTAGTTTCCCAGGCCCAGGGGGTCCCCAGCGCCTTTCGAGGCGAGCCCTGAATCCCCTCAAAGCCTGACGAAGCCTAGGTCCCCTCAGGCCTGAACTTGCCCGAAACCCCTCTCCTCAGCCTCTACTTTCCTCAGTGACACTGGGAAAGTCCCCTTTTCCCTCAGCCGGGCCCCAATCGCCACAAGCCCCAAATTTCCCCACACCTTCCATCGATGACCCCCCTCTTGGTATCCTCCAAGCTCCCACAGAGGCCTTCCAGGAAGAAGCAATTTGACTCAAAATGATCATTATTTGAAAGAGAATATTCCCAGGCATTGCCTTTTTTTTTTTCCCTTTCCCGAATTGGGGAACCATACCCGAATTGGTATGTTTCTTCCAAATTGTTTTTCTTTCCCAAATTGGTAAATTTGGTTCCCCACTGAGTGAAGTGTTTAATGTATATAAATATTTTAGGTCTCTTTTTTAAACAGATTTTTGGGACTTGTGTGTGAGCATTTTAGTTTCTAAACTTCAGCTTTTTTCCTCACCTTATGCCTGTGTGGTGTTGCCATGCATGGAAGTCAGAAAAACTGTAAATGGGAGACTGGGATGTTTGTTTGTTTTTAGCAGTTTGTAACTATAAAAACATTCATGAACCTGTGGTTCCAAACGGGCTGAAAATGAATTAGGAAACAATTTTATAAATCCTTCAAAATTGTCGTTTTGAGGAAAATCAGATAAGACAAACAAGCAAAATTAAAGTCATAAACACACATGACCCCACTTGGCCAGAGACCATCACTGTTAACACTATTTGGTGTATATCCTTCCAGGTCCATTCATACGTATGTGTTACAACATGCTGATATATATATATATATTTTTGAAAAATACAAAAAATGATCACTGTTTTGTATCCTGCTTCCCTCTTCCCTTAATATACCATAGATGTCTATGTGTATTATAATAATTTTAATAGCTGCATAGTATTTTATTGTGTGACCTAACTACAGTTGTTCAATTGCTTCCCTATTGTTGCACACTTAGTTTCCAAAATTTTAGAAAGAATGAAAAATTACTTTAAAATGAGCAAAAGCATTTAAAAGTACGTGAGTTGGAATCATCTTGACGGCAATAGGTCTGAGTTTTTTTTTGTTTTGTTTTGTTTTTGCAAAACCACTCCATGGTGTAACCAAATTATCAAAAATGACAACTCTGCCTGACAGTATCTATTTTTGACTAATTTCTCATGTTATCTCTATTTTCACTTGGAGCACCTAACTCCATGCTGTCTTCCCTCGCCTTATCCTGTAGTCTTCTCAAACCCCAAAACTCCCTCACTTTTCTAAACTTTTTCCAAACCCAAATTTTGTCCAAACTCTTCATTCCTTCCTCTGATTCCTCCCTACACAGATCCTCCTTAGACCTCGACTTTGGAGCAAGTGCCCCCCAAACCCACTGCCATCTAGTTGATTCCTACTCATAACAACTCTATAGGACAGAATAGAACTGCCCTATAGGGTTTCCAAGGCTATAAATCTTTACAGAAGCAGACTGCCACATCTTTCTCCCACAGAGTAGCTGGTAGGTTTGAACTGACGACCTTTCAGCTGCAGCCAAGTGCTTTAACCACTGCATCACCAGGGCTCAAGTGCCCCCCTTAGCCCTCCCTCAAATTCATCCCTCTCAACCCTACACTAAAACTTTGACTTCCTCCTCTAACATCCCCCCACCCGCACCCCATCTCATCCTGCATTTTCTCCTTAAGATGACTGCTCCTGAGGACAGTTCTGAGTCCCTGTTGACCCTTCTCTTGGACTGTTCTGGGCCCTTCTACATCTCTCTCGGGATAGCTTTTCCTCTCAACACCCAAGAAACACCCCTTTAGCTCACCTTTTCCACCAGAAGAAAACTCTGCTTGCTCCCTTGCTCCTCTGAAAATTAGTACAGAGTTATGTGCCATGAAACCAGACCATTCCCTGGACCCAGCCGTCTTCAACCTGTACCGCCTTCCCATCTCCCCTCCAGCTTAATGAATTCCAGTGAAGCAGCAGCAACAAAATTTTTACCCAAGAGCCACTTGTCTCGGGTGATTATTCGTGACAACCTCAGTGCACAACGAATCTTTGAGATGGAGGTAAAGTAGTCAAGCTTTTGCGTTAGAGAGTGTTAGTGGCTTGACCCACATTCATTTTACTTGCGCCACTGACTCTGGGGGCAGATCACAGATCTTAGAGGCTCTAGGGACCCATTAGGATCCTCTAATGCAGTCCCCATTTACAGATGAGGTCATTGAGACTCTATTACTGATTGGCCCAAAGTCCTGCAGCTGTTCCTGGGCTGAGGGAGCCAGGGAGGACATTTCCTCTCTGTTTGGCCATAGGGAATCCATGAATGGATTCTTAACATCTCCCATCTAAAGTCTTGGTTTCTAGAGCTTGAAGCAGCATCAGTACTATCCTTGTTGATCAGTGATTAGTCTTTTTCTTTCAGAGATTATCACCATTTTCCAGATGAGAACTTGCTTGTAGGCAAGTAAGGTTTGACCTTCAGAAGAAAGGGAGGGGAACTACAGTGCCATCACCCAACTGCTTCCCACAGGCCCTGCTTGATAATTAATTAAAGGGCCTGCTTGGGATGGGCACTGTGTTGGGCACTAGGAAGAGACTAGAACAAATGGACTCGAAGAACTCACTCATTTCTTTAAGCAGATCAGGAGCCTAGAGTTGACCTACTGCCCTCTTTTTGGCTCTTTTGAGCTTTCTTCCATGTTCCAGGTCCAAATCTGGATGGGCCCATGGGATTCTGATAATGAAAAGCAAAGGGGGTGAGAAAGAGACTTAAAAGATGGTGCCAGGTCCTCTTAAGGGCCACAAAGACTAAATGAAGAGTAGGAGCCTGGGTATTTCTCCTTCTGCTTGGGGGTTGGGAAAGGAACAAGATGTACCCTTCAGCCCCTCCCCCACCTGCCTCTTTCTGACCAGTATTCAAATAGAGCTGGTAAGGTCAAAGTCAGGATCTAGGCTGCCGACTGTCAGCCGGTACCATCCTAAGGAAATTTAGAGACATGATGTAGTAGAAATAGTGTGAATTGGGAGATGTGTAGGCCCACTTTGTGGGACCTTGGGTGAATCACACTTTTTCAGGGACTCTTCTCTCTTTTGTAAAATAGGATCTACTTACTTCTCATTGGCTGTATCAGAATCATCTCAGGTACATGGTACAAATATAGATTCCTGGTTTCCACTCAAGCCCCACTAAGCTAGACTCTCTGGGGTCTATATTTTTATCAAGCAACTGAAATGTTTCTGATGCTCTGCCAGCCTTAAAATAATTATGGCACCATAGGGGTTCTCTAGCTCAATACCCACATTTTACAAATAGGGAAACTGAGGCTGTCTGTGAGTTAAATTATTTACAGAATATTGGGTCCAGCTGGCACATCACCCCCCACCCCCCCAAATGGCAGCACAGATGCATTCTTTGCTGTGGAATTGTGTTCTTCATCCTAACCTCACCTCTTTTTTTTTGTAAGACAAAAGCTTCAGACAAGACCAAGAAAAAGATGGGTCACTTGTATGACCACCTGAAAAAAAAGTTCATGACAGACCAGCTCAGAAAGCTGGGGCGCTGGAGACGGGAGTCCTTGAACCTCCGGCAGTACCTGGATAGCATCCGACTCTACAAAGTCCAGTTCAGACTTGGGCATCAAAAAAGCCATATACCCTAGTCAAGCCAGTGTGATCTGCCCCAGGGCAATAGCAACACTAGAAGAGCTAGAGACTGACCAGTCGACACCATGGTAGCAGCAACAATAAACTGAGAGCAGTGGACAGCGGAGCACAGAAAAACCTGCAGCAGTTCTAATATTCCTTGCCCCACTCCACCTCGGCTATTCTGAATAGTGAAGGAGATCCTGATAGTCCTGTCACTGCTGGAGTGGAAGCAGCCCAGTCGAGCTGGCTTCCGTGGTTAAGGCAAAGAGAGTGGCATCTTGGTGGCCACATTTATAAAGTCAAATGCCAGGCCAGGTACACTGAGATGGGAAGGGCTTGGTAACACCACTGCATGCCATTCCAGTGGTCAGGAGGTCGGGTGGGGCATCAGTCAGACCTGGGTCAATTCCTATTTCTGCCACTCATCTGCCATGAGACCTTGTAACCTCTCTGAGCCTCTGTTTCTTCATTTGAAAGAATAGGGTAGGTAGTAAAAGAACCTGCCTCCAAAAACTGACATGAGGTAGGTAACACGTGTGGCCCAGGGCCCGCCCTGTCCTCAGTGGCTCTCATCATGATGGCTGCATTGACTTCCAGCTTTGCCATCCCCACTCCCTGGCCTGCCTGCTGTTCCCAGCTGTGGCTGATAATCCCCACTTTGTGCCTTTACTGATGTAGCCCCTCCATCTAGAATGCCTCTTCAGCCACCCAGGGCTCTCATGCAACTCTCTTTATCCTTCAAGGCCTATCTCAGTGCCATTTCCTGCAAAACTTTTCTAACCTCCTCCTCCCTCCTGCCTGCCCTCCTTCACCCACCTAAACCGCACGGATTTCCTCTCCCCTTTGAACTTGGGTTACCTGTGGTGGCTGCATTCTGCCTTGTGTGGTAGCTGTTTGGGGATTTATCCTAACCTGTAACTAGATTCAGTTTAGGCCTCTTCTGTGATGCTTCTCCCGGGCCTCTGCAGAACAGGCCACTCCTTCCTTGTACCCCTGTATGATCATACGCTGTTTCTACACTGATGCCTTTATTTGCTTTTACACTGTCTCCCAGGTTGTAGATGTCCTGATGGCAAAGACACAGACTTATTCATCCCTGTAACTACAATGCCCAGTAAACAGAGTAGTCTCTTAATGTTTTATGATCAAATGACTATCTTATTCACCTTTGTGTTACAGCATCAGCACGGTGCCTCGTGCATATGGTTTAAGTTAACCAAGTCCCCTCATTTTACAGATAACAAGACTGAGGCCCAGAGAGGTGACCTGACTTGTCCCAGGTCACACAGCAGGTTAGTGGCAGAGAAATAGAACCAGGTGTCCTGACTCCCATGGAGTGGTGATTCTGCATCACCACAGCTGCTAGGTAAGGACCTTAGTCCTCTTGGTGGCTTTTGGAAGTCCCCCTCAGGAAGGGCTCCTCTAGAAGTCCACCTCCCATTGTCATCCTCATTCCTCCTGCTCAGCACTGCTGCCTGGTGCTATGTGGTGAGCTGTCCTCTAAGCTGGATCTCAGTGAACTTCAAGCCCAGTGAGGGGTCTGGGGTGGCCATGGGGAGGCAGAAGTTTGTGACATTTTTATTTTCTCTCTTTATGATTTTGCTTTGAGAGCTTGGAGCTTGCTACTTTTCTGGGTTCTTGTCTGTTTTTTGGCTAAGCACAATTGAAGTAATTGATTTTAAATATACATACAAATATTTAAATTTCATACAAGCAATATGACCACAGTTACAAAAAACTCTTCTGTTAGATCAACCACTACACAACCACTGCTAGCATTTTGGTGTGTTTTTTGTATTTGGTGTGTTTATTTTATTTCAATAACAATCTTTTTTTCCTTTGTACTAATTGACTCAACAGCATTTTTTTTTTTTTTTAGTACCTAGAAAGGGAAAAGGCTTTGTGGATCCTACATTTTCCAGGGGTCCTCAGATCATCCCCCTGCCCCCCTTTTCTCCAAATGGTCCCCAGGAAATTTCCACCTCCTAGATCTGACCTAATGCAGCCTCCCTGAGCCCTACCCCAAGTCCAGCCTCCAGCCATGAAGGGCCCTTCTCCTCAGGATGACTGGCCTTGACTGAGGGTCTTTGCTTCCCCCATACAGTGGCTTGATGGACTGAGGGCCCCTTGGAATTGCTGGTGGTGGGGGTTGCAATGTCAGCCTAGCAAGTTACTTTATAAGCCACTAATTTCTGATTTGGTGTACTTAGTTTTCCCATTTTTGCATTAAAACCAAAGGATGTTATATTTAGATAGGGAACAAGAAGCGATGGGATTCAGAAGAGGCCGCTTAGTTTTGGGAGGGAAGAAGTAATAAAGGGAAGAGAAATCAGTGGGGGATTTTATAAGCCATCACTGAGTGGCTTATAGAACAGAAATTTATTGTCTCACAGTTCTGGAGGCTGGGAGACTGAATTCAGGGTGTCAGCAGGGCCATGCTCTCACCTAAGGCTCAAGGGGAAGATGCTTTCTTGTCTCTCTCAGCTTCTGATAGCTCCAGGTGTTTCTTGGCTTGAAGCTGTAGCATAACTCCATTGTTATATGTCTTCCATCTATGCAGCTCTTTTCTTTTATAGGACACCATTCAGATTAGATTAGGATACACCCTACTCCAGTATGACCTCATGGTAACTTAAATTGATAACATCTCCAAAGATCCTATTTCCAAACAAGGTCACGTTCACAGGTTCCAGGGATTAGGACTTCAACTTAATTTTTGGGGGGACACAATTCGATCCATAACTATATATATCTTAGTTCAAATGACATCTTATTTGGAAGCCCATTCCAGTAATCAAAACCATTAACATATTAACATTTATTGAGCACTCTAGTGCCAGGCACAAGGTTTAGCTTTTTTAAAACGTTACCTCACTGAATCCTCCCAACCAAAAAATAGGTAATTTTATTGGCTTCATTTTATATATGAGAAATTGGGGCTCAGGGAAAGTAAGAATCCTGCCCAAGTTTGGGCAGCTGGTAAGTGACAAAGTTAAACCCAAGCCTGTCTCACTCCCAAGCCAATCTCCTAAATTCCCTATCTTTATCACTCTTGTTGGAAGTGGAGAGCCTGGGACCTGCTGCTATCTGGAGCATGAATCAAAACCCCGCTGTGGTCCCAGCTCTGTGATTTTACAGCTGGTGTTGCAGGAGCCTCAGATGTAACATCAGTTACTTGAGGCCAGCTATTTAACAGCAGAACTGGACTAAAACCCAAGTTTCCCTCCTACCGGGTGGCTAAGGACTTGTCACCCATTCTAGGATGGATAGGCTATTAGGGAGAGTTAAGCTGGGTTAGGAAGTTGTCTTAGTTATCTAGTGCTGCTATTACAGAAATACCACAAGTGGATGGCTTTAATAAAAAGAAATTTATTCTCTCACGGTCTAGGAGGCTATAAGTCTGAATTCAGGGCGCCAGCTCCAAGGGAAGGCTTTCTGTCTCTGTTGGCTCTGGGGGAAGGTCCTTATCATCAATCCACCCCTGATCTAGGAGCTTCTCAGCACTGGGACCCCAAGTCCAAAGGACATGCTCCCCTCCTGGTTCTTCATTCTTGGTGATAGGAGATCCCCACACCCTCACCCCCACCACCAACTCTCATCTCTCTACTTGCTGCTCTCTTTTATATCTCAAAAGAGGTTGACTCAAGATACAATCTAATCTTGAAGATTGAGTCCTGCCTCATTAACATAACTGCCTCTAATCCTGCCTCATTAACATCATAGAGGTAGGATTTACAACACACAGGAAAATCACATCAGATGACAAAATGGTGGACATTCACACAATACTGAGAATCATGGCCTAGCAAAGTTGACACACTCTTTTGGGGGGACGCAATTCAATCCATAACAGGAGGTGTGGACAAGGGAGAGGCTTACACAGGAAGTGGCGGGACAGGATACAGGAGTCTGAACTATTGCCCATTAGCTGTGAGAAGATGGTTCTCAGCTTCGCCCTTGGGAAACCTTTAAGGAATATCCCTTGTGTCTGAAGTTCTGTGCTGCTGGTGAGGGACAGATGAATGATACTTTCTTTTAAAGGGATCAAGTGTGTGTGTTTTTAAGGAGCCCTGGTGGCACAAACCACCCAGCAGCTCTGTGAGAGAAAGACCCAGTGATCTGCTTCCATAAAGATCACAGCCTAGGAAACCCTATGGGGCACCACTACTCTGTCACGTAGGGTTGCTACGAATTGAAATTGAATCAATAGCACCCAATAACAACAACAAGTGTGTCTAAAAATACATTTCACTCTCTCCTTCCCTACCACAAAATGCATTTCATTGCCTTAAAGAAGTTGGAAAACCTTCCCAGCTTAAACTGGCTGGATGTGCAGTGGACCTTGTCCCTTCCCTCTCCAGAAATCCTTTATGACCTGGAAAAAAAGGAAGGGAATTTCCATTTACTAAGCACCTATTAAATGCAAGGCATTTTATATTTCACCTCATTCATTCCTTACAACACCCATGTTACAGGTGAGAAAACCAAGGCACAGAGAGGTTAAGGAACTTGCTCGGCCACTAGATTTGAACTAGGGTGTGAGATGCATAGTGCGTGCTCTTTCCATGCTATCCTCAGCTTCCTTTTGGGCACCGAGCTCAGTTTTAGCCACTGGCCTGGAGTATTGGCCACAGGAACTGCTCTGTGAAGGATGTCATGTTTTAAGCTTTCCCTCCATGGCCCTTGGTCCCTGTGATGGTTAAAGTTGTGTGTCAACTTGGCTAAACCATGATTCTCAGTGGTTTGGCAGATATTATGTAATCATCTTCCATTTTGTGATCTGATGTGAGCAGCCAATCAGTTGAAAGGGGAGTTTCCTTGGAGGTATGGCCTGCATCTAATTCTGGCAAAGCTCGCCTTCTCTGGATCCTGCCTCTAACTTGTCATCCTCTGACCTCCAGTTCTTGGGACCTGAGCCAGCAGCCTGTAGCCTGACCTGCAGATTTTGGGATTTGCCAGCTCCCACGGCCCCATGAGCCAGCAGCCTGCCGTCTGACCTGCTGGTTTAGGGTTTGTCAGCCCCTGAAACCATATGAGTCAAAAGAAGCCTACAGCCTGACATCTGACCCATGGATTTGGGACTTGCCAGCTTCTACAACTGCATGAGCCATTTACTTGTATTAAATCCCTCTATATATTTATATGTATATATGCTTCACTGGATTTGCTCCTCTAGAGAACCTAGCCTAAGACAGTCCCTCACCCCTTCTACAGCTATGTATGTTGAGCGTGTGATCGAGAACACGGCATGGAGGAAGCCATGGATGAAGATTCATTCACCTCTCGGCTGGTCCTGGTGCCAGGCTATCAGGTGGGGGCAATGGCTTCAGAACCCCACCTCGGTGAATCCAGAGCAGAATGCTAATGGACTTGCTGTTGTTAGTTGCCACTGAGTCGATTCCATCTTGTGGCAACTCCATGTGTTTTCAAGGCCATGACCTTTCAGATAGCCAGGCTGTTTTCTGAGGCATCTCTGGGTGAATATGAACTGCCAACCTTTTGGCTAATAGACAAGCACTTAACCATTTGTGCCACTTAGGGACTCCATGCTACGCAAAAAGAAAAAGAAAAAAAAAAAAACTAAACCCATTGCTATCAAGTCCATTCTGACTCATAGCAACCCTATTGGACAGAATAGAAGTGCCCCATAGGGCTTCCAAGGCTGTAATCTTTATAGGAGAAGATTGTCAGATCTTTTCTCCCACAAAGCTGCTGGTGGGTTCAAACTGCCAACCTTTTGTTAGCAGCTGAGCGCTTTAGCCATTGTACAACCAGCACTTCCAAGTACCTGGAATTATAGGGGGAATCTTGTCAGGGTACAGGGGGACACAGGTAGGTGTCCCAGTTTTTGCTAAGAGTGATCCCTAAGTTCTTATATATCTACTTGTTTGTCTATTCACCCATCCATCCATCCGTCTGTCCATGTGGTCCCTCATACACACAATCAGAGTACAAAGGTGGAGGAACTAGCCTTCTTGCTTGATGTGACACCTCTCTCTTTTCCTGGTCAGTGTGGGGAGTTGGGGTGACCTGCAGACCAGGAGTGCCTCTGGTTCACTCTGATAGTTGGCAAGTTCCCTCTTCACTCTGAGCTTATTCCCAAGCATTTAGGCAGCTGGAAGGGACCTTAGAGCTGTCTTGTGTAGGAGTTGGGAATTGACTTGCCAAGGTCAGATAAGGCATTAGTGGTGGATTTGGGACTGGATCCTAGGGTGCTGCCGCTCATTTGTAAAGTGGGCATGGGAATCCCAGCTCTCCTGGAAGTAACTGGTAGCAAAGTGCTTTGAGAAGTAAGGCGACCCGGTCAGAACATCCCACAGTGTGCCTGAGGTCCTGGCTGCTGGACCAGAATAGATTCCACAGTGCCCACAAGGGGTCAGTATACGTGCACGCTTGTATACTCAGCTAGGCCCTGCTGGCTGGCATGATGCCTGTGTGCTAGAGGCCTGGGAGGAAGGCCAGGTCATTTAATTCTTGGGGGATGCCTAGTGAACAAGAGGTGGGGACACAGCCCAGCCCAGCCCGTTGTTGAGCTGGAAAGTGTTACCCTGGTATTACAATTCTGAGCCTGTTCCAGCTGCTGCACTGCTGTGAGGGCTGAGGGGCCAGAGCCAGGAGCAGGCCTTGGGCTGTGGCCTCCTACCTCCCCCAGTAACCACTCTCCCACCTGCAACTCAAGGGGTCTGGTGGTGATCTCTGCAGTTCCTTCCACTTCTCAGATCCTGAGATGTAGCACAGTTTCACACATGTCTATTGCCAATAGTCGATTCTGACTCATTGCAACCCCATGCATTTCAGATAGGACTGCACTCTGTAGGGTTTTCAATGGCTGTGCACACATAATGCTCCATAAATATCAGCTAGGTGGCTGGGAGCAAATCCTGTTCTGAGCAAAGCCAAAAAATCTAGACTTAAACAACGTGATAATTTAGGTTGAGTTTTGCTTTACTGATGTATTTATCACAAAATGATCTCCAATGGAATTCCTTAGCCGGTCTGCTTGTCTGGGATCATTGTCTAAGCTCTGTCATTAGGCAGTAGTTATTCAAGTGCACAGCCCCATGAGGTCAAGCCAGGTCTCTCTGGTGCTGGAATCACCCATACCGGAGACTTTGTGTGATTTGTGTGATGGACTTCTTAAGTTCTCCCTATGCTGACACTCACCTTTCACTCCACTCAGCCCATACTTCTTAAGTTCCTCTTATGTGTCAGGTACTCTTCTAGGTGCTGAGAATCATCAGTGAATAAAACAGACTCAAACTCCTTGCCCTTGTGGAGCTTACTATACATTCTAACAATCCCTAGGAAAAAAAGATAAACCCACTGAAAACTCTGGCTGCCGGCATCTAGAGTCTTCTGGCTGAAGGCAGAATGCCTGCTTCGGGCCTTACAGAGAGAATCTGTTTGTGCAGCACTTGCCCATTCAGTCTTTGGCCACTGGGAAAAGGCTGTCCACAAGCCTTGAGGGCCATGTGTGTCCTCATTCCTCACTGCTGTGTGAGGTCTCTGAGTTGGAACTCGGCTTTGCCTCTTATGAGAAAGTCATCGAACTCCCAGAGCGTCAGCTTCCTCATTTGAAAACCAGGAAGAATTGTAGTACCCACCTCAGAGGCTTGGTATGAGAGCTCAGCGAACTAATATAGGCCAAGAACCTGCATGAGGCCTGGCACCTTGTAAGTCAAACATGAAGAGGCTGTGATGGTGACAGTAACTATTGTGCTGTGTCTGGAGTTGACATGTCAGCCTCGAGAGGCAGCCTGGTGCAGTGGAGTGAGTCCCAGACCAAGAGTCTGGAGGTAGGGGCTCAGGTTTGTGACTCCTTAATTTGCTCTGAGACCCTGGACAACAAACATCTTTACCTGGGCCTTGGTGGACTTCTCTCTTCCCTTATATCTCAGTGATTCCCTTAGGATAAAGCTCTCAGACTGAGATACATCCAGAGCCTATAAAGGACCTTGTGGCACATCCCTATCAGTGAGCATCCATTGGGAACATGGTTGTGGTTGGTCACTGGAGCCCCAACCAAGTCTTCCTCAGGTAATTCTTGGGTCTGAGTGCATGGGCTCCATAAGAATAAAACGGTGTTAGGGATGAAGCATTTCTTGTGTATTCTTCAAAGGGAAAATAAGAGGACTGGGGGCAGGGGGACCGATCCCTTGAAACTTACCTTTTCAGCCTTATTTCCCATATTTCCCATGAGCCAAATGAATTCCTATGAGTCATTCTTTCCATGAGCCAAACTGAATTCTCTCTCTTCTCCAAAGAGGACCTTTGGTTTTCTACATCTGAACCTTTGATCCTACTCTTCACCCTGCTGGGAATCTTTTCTGAGACCCCTGAAATAAAAGCATAGAAATTCAAAAAGCACGAAACACTCAACAGCAAGGAGAACTAGAAAGAATTTCTTCAACAAATATTCACTGAGTTCATTATCATGTACCAAGCCTTCTTTTAGATGCTGATGAATACAGAAGTGGACAAAATCTGAGCAAAAGTCCCGCCATCATGGAGCTCACATTCTAATAAAGGGAGACAGAAACAGACCAAATACTTCAGAGGCTGAGAAGTGCTGCAGAGGAAAAAACAGCAAAGAGGGCTTGGGATTACCATGTGGATGTGTTTCCATTCTAAATGAGGAGGGATCACTGATTAATGAGATTTCAACAAGTACTTGGAATATAGAAAGAGGATGGAGCTGATTTGATGAATGAAAACAGGTGGAAGCAGCAGCTGAGAAAACACTTTTAGTGGGCTGTAGAGGAGGTAGAAGGCAGTCTTCTTGAAAGAAGCCAGGGAAGCTTGGATTTAAAGTCTTCAGGTTATGGTGGAGGGCAGGAGAGAGATGTGGGAACAAAAATGGGGGATTTTACTCCTTAAACTGGTTCATGAGACCATGGTTGCCTTGTATTTTTATTCATTATGCCCTACACATATTTTACAATATTTGTTTGTATCTGCTTAGTATGTAATAAACACAGACTCACGCACAACCTGGGGCAGAGGGTAACTGTTCCAGTCTACTGCCCTACCCCTCTCCATATTCAAGTTTGCAAAAGGCAGGTAATATTTCTTCCAGGCAGAAAACAGTATGGCTGTTCTCTAAGGAAACTGATTTAAATACTTGAGGAGAACTAGGGCCCATGATGTGGCTCTTGGTGCCATAGAATAAAACCTTTTTGACTCTGGTATTTATGATTCTAGGAGACCCTGGGTATTGCAAACAGTTAAGTGCTCAACTACTAGCCAAAAGCTTGGTGGTTTGAACCCAGCCAGGGGTGCCTCAGAAGACAGTCCTGGCGATCTGCTTCTGGACAGTCACAGCATTGAAAACCCGATAGAGCAGTTTTACTCTGTACACATGGGGTCATCATGAATCAGGATGAACTCAATGACAACAACATTTATGACTCTGCCCCCACAGAGCTTCTAGGCAGATATTCCCACATAGTGAAGGAACCAGAGGTAAAATGGACCTAATTACTTAATAGCAGGGTAATCCCACACCAGCTTATACAAGATACTTGCTAAAGGTCATATAGGCAGAAAAGTGGCAGACCTGGGATGTAAACTGAGGCTCTTTGCTATCTGCTGTCCTGCCTCCCACTTAGCTTCTGCATCTCCCAGAGCCAATGAAAGGAGTTTTGCTCCGCTAACCCCAGACCTTTCTTTAGTAAAACAAATCTACATTTCTATCAGTGGTGCGGTATGATGTCGCTTTTGTGTGGCCTTTCTAGTCATGGTCTTGTAACTCCCACCCAAGTGATCAGATGGGATTGTGTGATATGGTAATTGTGGCCCACCAAAGGGATTGGTCAATTTTGCCATCCACTGGGCTTGAGGTGAGCCATCCCAGAGGTGGGGAAGAGAAGAGCCCACCATCACCAAGGACGGAGAGACCTGGCAGCAGAGACCCTGCAGCAGGAGACAGAGTGGTGGGCTTCCCAGACCACGGAGGGAGAAAGCTGAGTGCCTTTGGGTAGAGGCTGAGGGCCAGGGAGAGGCGTGCCTGCGAGCACGGCTGGACAGGGGCTGTCCTGATGGAAGAACTGTATCCTTGAGTGTTCCCGAGCCTGAATTGTAACCTGTTAGTTCTCTAATAAACCCCATAATCATGAATATTGTCTGTGAGTTCTGTGTAGCCATTGCAATGAATTATCAAACCCAGCAGAGAAGTAGAGAGTGCCATGGGTGGGACAGTTGGTGTCAGAATTGGTAAAGATGGCGGAGAGAGGAGGCATGTCTGACCTCCGCCTCATAGGAATCAGGCTTGAGCTGTTGATCTTGGTTCTGCTTCTCCTTTGTGGGGTTGGAGGAGGTCAGACACTGCTCCCAAGTCATTTTTACAAGTGGCCACAGCTTCTCAGAGAACCTGTCTGGATTATAGAATGAAGACTGGAAGCTGGGAGGCCTGGGTTCTTGTCCAGTTGGTGTGACCTTGGGCTCGAGCATATGGGCATGGTGGTCCCTGTCATCTCACAGGGCTGTCTACAGGCAGAGGTGATGGCTGTGAACAGCTCTGAGAGCGAGGCTGCATCAGCCATCCCAGAAGCCTTCTAGCCCACAGGAACTTTCACTGCTTCTCATCCCTTAGCTTTCCCTACTACGCTGGACTTCTATTGGGTGGCAACCAGCTTCTCACTACACAGGTGGACAAACTTTGTGGCAACAGAACCTTCTTTTTGGATCTTGGCTCCACATTTGCCAGTGGTATGACTCTGGACAGGCCTCTTTAGCTCTGTGAGCCTTGATTTCCTCTTGTGTAAAAATGGGGGAAATGCAATCAACTTTGCAGGGTTGCTGTAAGGGTAGGAGGTTGTAATGGTTAAGGTTGTGGGTCAACTTGGCTGGGCGATGATTCTCAGTGGTTTGGCAGGTATGATGTAATGATGTAATCACCTCCATAATGAGATCTGATATAATCACCTCCACGATGAGATCTGTTATGAGCAGCCAATCAGTTAAAAGGGAGTTTCCTTGGGGGTGTGGCCTTCATCCAATATAGGTAGACTTTCTGGCAAAGCTTGCTGGCTTTTGCTTGCTCTGAATCCTGCAGCTGGCTCCTGTTCATCTGACCTCTGGTTCTTGGGACTTGAGCAAGCAGCTTACCTGTTGATCTTGGGATTCATCAGCCTCTGCAGCCTTCAGCCAGAGGCCTGCTGTCTGACCTGCCAATCTTGGGTTTTCCAGCCCCTGAAGCTACTTGAGTCAGGAGAAGCCTGCCGCTTGACCTGCAGACTTGGGACTTTCCAGCCTCTACAACTGCGTGAGCCATTTCTTTGCTATAAATCTGTCTATATATATTTTTACACTTCACTGGTTTTGCTTCTCTAGAAAACCCAGCCTAAGACAGAGGTGATGTATGTAAAAGCTCCGACACTTCTAAAACAAAAACATTTTATAAAAAATTTCGAACATACGCAAATGCAGAGAAAACAATGTAATGCATGTACATGTCCTTAGCACTCAGCTTTAACATTACCAACACCTGGCCATTCTTATTCATCTATTCTTTTTTTTAAGCAGAATTATTTTTAAAGCAAATCCCAAACATCATAGACTTTCTTCATAAATACTTTAGTATGTATAGATGTTGTTGGGTGCCATCAAGTTGATTCCAACTCATAGAAACCCCCATATGACAGTAGAACTGCCCCATAGGGTTTTCTTGGCTGTAATATTTACAGGAGGAAATCATCAGGTCTTTCTCCCTCCCTGCAGCTGGGTGGTTTGAACTGCCAATCTTTCCGTTAGCAGTCAAGTGCTTAACCATTGTGCAACCAAGTCTCTTTATCTGTACAGATAAAGCTTGAAAAAAAAAAAGAACATAATCACAATACCATTATGAGACATGTAACAAAATTAAGAATTTCTTCTGTGTTCAGTATTGGCCAATTGTCCCTAAAATGTATTTTTTCATACTTGATTTATTTGAATCAGGGATCCAGACAAAGTCCACACATTGCATCTTGTTGATATGTCTCTTAAGTCTTTTTAAAATGAACCATATTTCTCTCTTCTCATCTTTTCCCAGGCCATGAATTTGTTGAATTAACCCGGTCATTTGTCCTGTAGATTTTCCTGTATGTTGGATTTGACTCATTGACTCCTTGGGTAATTTAACATGTTCCTCTGTCCTCTGCATTTCTTTTAAACAGACCTAGAAGCTTGATTGTATTCAGGTTTAATTGGGGAGTGGGGAGATACATTGTAGGTAGTGCTATATGTTTCCTACTGGGACACATCAGGAGGCACATAATATCTTTTTTTTTTTTATTGTACTTTAGATGAAGGTTTACAGAACAAACTAGCTTTTCATTAAACAACTAGTACACATATTGTTTTGTGACATTGACTACCAACCCCACAACATGTCAACACTCTCCCTTCTCAACCTTGGATTCCCCATTACCAGCTATCCTGTCCCTTCCTGCCTTCTCGTTCTTGCCCCTGAGCTGGTGTGCCTATTTAGTCTTGTTTTGTTTTATGGGCCTGTGTAATCTTTGGCTGAAGGGTGAACCTCAGGAGTGACTTCATTACTGAGTTAAAAGGGTGTCCGGGGCCATACTCTCGGGGTTTCTCCAGTCTCTGTCAGACCAGTAAGTCTCATCTTTTTTTGTGAGTTTGAAGTTTGTTCTACGTTTTTCTCCAGCTGTGTCTGGGACCCTCTATTGTGATCCCTGTCAAAGCAGTCAGTGCTGGTAGCCGGGCACCATCTAGTTGTACCGGACTCAGTTTTCTGGAGGCTGTGGTAATTGTCATCCATTAGTCCTCTGGGCTTATCTTTCCCTTGTGTCTTTGGTTTTCTTCATTCTCCCTTGCTCCAGATGGAGTAGGACCAGTGAAGTATCATAGATGGCTGCTCAAAAGCCTTTAAGACCCCAAATGCTATTCACCAATGTTGGATGTAGAACATATTCTTTATAAACTATGTTATGCCAGTTGAGCTAGATGTCCCCTAAAACCATGATCCCCAGCCATCAGCCAAGTAATTCGGTCCCTCAGGGAGTTTGGATGTGTCTATGAAGCTTCCATGACTTTGCCTTGATCAAGTTGTGCTGTCTTCCCCAGTATTGTGTAATGTCTTACCCTTCACCAAAGTTACCACTTATCTATTGTCTAGTTAGTGTTTTTCCTTTCTCACTCCTCCCCTCTCTAGTAACTATCAGATTGTTTGTTTCTGTGTGTAAACCAGTTCATGAGTTTTTATAGTAGTGGTCTCATACAGTATTTGTCCTTTTGTACTTGACTTATTTCAATCAGCATAATGCTCTCCAGATTCATCCATGTTGTGAGATGCTTCGCAGATTAATCATTGTTCTTTATTCCTGTGTAGTATTCCATCGTGTGTATGTAGTATAGTTTGTTTATCCATTCATCTGTTGATGGGCACCTAGGTTGTTTCCGTCTTTTTGCTATTGTGAACAATGCTGCAATGAACATGGGTGTTCATTTGTCTATTTGTGTGATGGCTCTTATTTCTCTAGGATATATTCCTAGGAGTGGGATTGCTGGATCACATGGTATTTCTATTTCTAGCTTTTTAAGGAAGCGCCATATCATTTTCCAAAATGGTTGTACCATTTTGCATTCCCACCAGCAGTGCATAAGAGTTTCAATCTCCCAGCAGCCTCTCCAGCATTTGTTATTTTCTGTTTTTTTGATTTGTGCCAGTAATGTGGAGGTGAGATGGCATCACATGGTGGTTTTGATTTGCATTTCTCTAATTGCTAGTGATCATGAGCATTTCCTTGTGTATGTGTTAGCTACTTGAATGTCTTCTTTAGTGAAGTGTCTATTCATAGTCTTTGCCCCTTTATTAATTGTATTGTCTTTTTGTTGTAGAAGTGTTGGATTTTCCTGTAGATTTTAGAGATTAGACCTTTGTCGGATTTGTCGTAGCCAAAAATTTTTTCCCAGTCTGTACATTCTCTTTTCACTCTTTTGGTGAAGTTTTTTGATGAGCGTAAGTGTTTAATTTTTAGAAGATCCCAGTTATCTAGCGTATCTTCTGGTGTTTGTGTATTGTTAGTTACAGTTTGTATCCTATTTATGCTGTATATATTAGGGCCCCTAGCGTTGTCTGTATTTTTTCTTCCATAATTTTTATAGTTTTTGGTTTTATATTTAGGTCTTTGATCCATTTTGAATTAGTTTTTGTGTATGGTGTGAGGTACGGGCCCTTTTTCATTTTTTACAGAGGGACATCCAGTTTTGCCAGCACTATTTGTTAAAAAAGACTGTCTTTTCCCCATTTAATGGACTTTGGGCCTTTGTCCAAGATCAGGTTACTGTAGGTAGATGGATTTACATCTGGGTTCTTGATTCTGTTCCATTGTTCAATGTGTCATTGTACCAGTACCAGGCTGTTTTGACTACCATAGCTGTATAGTAGGTTCTGAGGTCAGGTAGTGTGAGGCCTCCTGCTTTATTCATTTTCTTCAATAGTGCTTTACTTATCCGGGGCCTCTTTCCTTTCCATATAAAGATAATAATTAGTTTTTCCAGTTAAAGAAATACTGTTAGTATTTGGATTGGGATTGCATTGTGTTTGTAGATGGCTTTGAGTATAATTGACATTTTCACGATGTTGAGTCTACCTATCGATGAGCATGGTATGTTTTTCTGGTTATGTAGGTCTCGGTTGGTTTCTTGCAGCAGTGTTTTGTGATTTTCTTTGTATAGGTCTTTTACATCCCTGGTTAGATATACTCCTAAGCATTTTATTATTTTAGGGGTTATTATAAATGGTATTGCTTTCCTGATTTTCTTTTCATCGTTCTCTTTATTGGTGTATAGGAATACAACTGATTTTTGTATGTTTAGCTTATATCCTCCTGTTCTGCTGAATCTTTCTATTAGTTCCAGTAGTTTTCTCATGGAGTCTTTTGGGTTATATGGTATCATATCATCTGCAAATAGGGACATTTTTAGTTCTTCCTTACCAATTTGGATGCCCTTTATTTCTTTTTCTTGCCTTATTGCTCTAGCTAGGACTTCCAGCACAATGTTAAATAGCATTCATGATGAAGGTCATCCTTGTCTTGTTCCTGTTCTCAGAGGGAATGTTTTCAGCCTCTCTCCATTAAGAATGATGTTGGCTATCAGTTTTGTATAGATGCCCTTTATTATGTTGAGGAATTTCCCTTTTATACCTATTTTATTGAGAATTTTTATCAGGAATGGGTGTTAAACTTTATCGAATGCCTTATCTGCGTCGATTGAGATGATGATATGATTCTTTTCTTTTGTTTTATTTGTGTGGTGAATTATGTTGATTGATTTTCTAATGTTGAACCATCCTTGCACACTGGTATGAATCCCACTTGGTTGTGGTGTATTTTTTTTTACTATGATGCTGAATGCTATTGGCTAGAATTTTGTTGAGAATTTTTGCATCTATATTCATGAGAGATACTGGTTTGTAATTTTCTTTTTTTGTGGTGTCTTTGCCTGGTTTTGGTATTAGGGCTATGCTGGCTTCATAGAATTAATTTCAAAGTATCCTTTCCTTTTCTATGTTCTGAAATAGTTTGACTAGTACTGGTATAAGCTCTTCTCTGAATGTTTGGCAGAATTCTCCAGTGAAGTCATCGGGCCTGGGCTTTTTTGGTTGTTGTTAGGAGTTTTGTTTTTTTTTTTTTAAAATTACCTTTTCAATCTCTTCTCTTGTTATGGGTCTGTTCAGATTTTCTTCCTCAGTTTGTATTAGTTTAGGTAGGTAGTGTGTTTCTAGAAATTTGTCCATTTTCTCTAGGTTTTCCAATTCGTTGGAGTATGGTTTTTCATTGTACTCTGTTATGATCATTTTTATTTCAGTTGGGTCTGTTGCAGTATCCCTGATTTCATTTCTTTTTTGGGTTATTTGCATCCTCTCTTGTTTTTCTTTTGTCAGTTTGGCCAATGGTTTGTAGATTTTGTTGATCCTTTCAAAGAACCAGCTTTTAGTTTTGTTGATTCTTTCTATTGTTTTTCTAGTCTCTATTTATTTTTGCTCTGATCTTTATTATTTCATTTATTCTGGTGGCTCTGGGCTTTTGCTGTTCTTCTTCTATTTGTTTGAGTTGTATTGCTGTTGTTTTGATTTTGTCCCTTTCTTCTTTCTTGATGTGTGCATCTATTGCTATAAATTGACCTCTGAGCTCTGCCTCTGCTGTGTTCCAGAGGTTTTGGTATGGTGTATTTTCAATCTCAGTTGATTCTAGAAATGTTTTGATTCCATCTTTTAATTCTTCTATTACCCAGTGGTTTTTAAGCAAGGTTTTATTCATTTTCCATGTATTTGACTTTTTTCATTGCTCTTCTTGTTATTAATTTCTACTTTCATGGCATTGTAATCAGAGAAGATGCTTTGTATTATCTCAGTGTTTTGGATTTTGTTGAGGGTTGCTTTGTGGCCTGTCTTAGGCTGGGTTCTCTAGAGAAGCAAAACCAGTAAAGCATATAAATATGTATATATATAGATTTATATCAAGGAAACAGCTCATGCAATTATAGAGGCTAGAACGTCCTAAGTCCATGGGTCAGGGTAGAGGCCTCTCCCAATTCATGCATCTGCAGAAGCTGGTGAATCTAAGATTGGCAGGTCAGAGAGCAGGGCTCCTACTCACAGGCTGTGAAGGTCGATGAATTCCAACATTGGTAGGCAAGACTGCAAGGTTTCTCCTGATTCACGTAGCTGCAGAGGCTGGCGAACACAAGATCAGCAGGTCAGGTAGTAGGACCCTTGCTAGCAGGCTGTGAAGTTTGATGAATCCCAAGATCAACAGGTAAGCTGCTAGCTCAAGTCCCAAGAACCGGAGGTGAGATGACAAGAGGCAGCTGCTGGGTCCAGAACAAGCCAAAAACCTTGGCAAGTTGAGCAGGAGGGAATTAGCTGGTGGAGAGCAGAGAGGTGAAGGCTGAGGGGGTGGTGAGTCACCACAGGCTCTGCCCCTGCCAGTACCACTCAGCAGATTCCATCATGGGGGGGTGATCACATATCAAATTTCAACAGGGAAGTGATCACATTATCCAACTTCCAAAACACTGAAAATCATGGCCTAGCCAAGCTGACATACAATCTTAACCATCACATGGTCTAAGATGTGGTCTATTCTGGAGCATGTTCCATGTGTGTTGGAAAAGAATGTGTACTTTGCTGCTGCTGGGTGGACTGTTCTATGTACATCTGTGAGGTCAAGTTGGTTGATTGTGGCCCTTAGATCTTCTGTATCTTTGTTGAGTTTCTTTCTAGATGTTCTGTCCTTTACCGAGTGGTAGGTTGAAGTCTCCTACTAATATTGTGGAACTGTCAATTTCTCTTTTCAGTGCTTTTAGAGTTTGTTTTATATATTTTGGAACCATGTCATTGGGTGCATAGATATTTACTATGGTTATGTCATCATGGTGGATTTGTCCCTTTAATCATTACATAATGTCTTTCCTTTTCTTTTATGGTGGATTTTGTTTTAAAGTCTACTTTATCTGAGATTAGTATTGCCGTTCCTGCTCTTTTTTGTTTGCTATTTGCTTGATATATTTTTTTCCGTCCTTTGATTTTTAATACATTTTTGTCTTTGTTTCTAAGGTGTGTCTCTTGTAGACAGCATATTGATGGGTCTTTTTTTTTTTTTTTAATCCATTCTGTCACTCTCTGTCTCTTTATGGGTGTGTTTAAGCCATTTACTTTCAATGTGATTATTGATAGGTGTGAGTTTATTGCTGTCATTTTGTGGTGCTTTTTTTGTGGTGCTGATGTTTTCCTTGTTCCTATTATTCTTTTATGCTGAATTTCTTTTGTTTGTGGATTTTTTTTTTCATTTCTTTCATTTTTGTAGATTTTTTGTTTACTGAGACTTTGTTTTTCTTCTTTATTTTGATAAGTAGGTTTGTTAACTTTCTTTGTGGCTACCTTGAATTTACCCCCATCTTCCTAAGTTTAAACCAGCCTTTTATTACTTGATATCACCTTGTCTTCCTCTCCATTAGAAAATTCTATACCTACACCATTTATTCCCTCTTTTATTGTTCTGACATTGTTGTCATTTACAGATTGACCTCTCAGATTCCCTGTTGTAAATTTTTTGGTTTTGTTTTATCAATGGGAGTTCATTATATAGGTTGATGTCTGGCTGATTCTGTCTATGTCCTAGATTCAGGTTGTTGTCTGATGTTTTTTTTTTTTTTCTTTAACCAAAGGACTCCCTTTAATACTTCTTGTAAGTTTGGTTTGGTTTTTACATATTCCCTTACTTTCTGTTTATCTGGTAATGTCCTAATTTCTCCATCATGTTTGAGTGAGACTTTTGCAGGATGTATTATCCTTGGTTGGCAAATTTTTTCTTTCAAGATTTTATATATGTTATCCCACTGCCTTCTTACCTGCACAGTTTCTGCTGAGTAATTAGAGCTTATTATTGTTTCCCTTTTGTATGTGACTTTTTGTTTTTCTCTAACTGCTCTCTGGATTCTTTCTTTGTCTTTGGTTTTAGCAAGTGTGATTATGATATGTCTTGGGTGATTTTTTTTGGGGGGGGGTCTATCCAATTTGGGGTTCGTTGAGCTTCTTGGATGGTTGGCTTTTTGTCTTTCATGATGTTAGGAAGTTTTCTGTCAGCAAATCTTCAATGATCCTATCTCTGTTTTCTTCCTCTGTTCTGGAACTCCGATCACATGCAAATTTTTGCTTTTGATTGCATCCCACATTGTTCTCAGATTTTCTTCATTCTTTTCTCTGATTTTTCCTCAAACAAAGTAGTATCCAATGATTTGTCTTCAATTTCGGTGATCCCGTCTTCCATCGTTTCAAATTTACTCCTAAAACCTTCTATTGCACTGTCCATTTCTGAAATCTTGTTGTTTATCTTTTGGGTTTCTAATTGCTGTTTTTGTATGATTTCTAGTTGTTTATTTATTTTGACGTATTATTCCTGTATTATTTTCCCGATTTATTCCATTGCTTTGTCTGTATTTTCCATGATTTTGTCTATTTTTTCCTTATTTTTGTTTGTATTTTCCTTCATCTGTTGGCAATCCCTGAATATTAGAGTTTTGAATTCCCTATCAGGTAGTTCCAGTGACTTTTCTTCTACCAGAAGGTCATCTTGTGTTTTATTTTGGTCACTTTCTGGAGCCATTCTTTCCTGTTTTTTTAATAAGTTTTGATATTGTCTGATGTCTCTGGGACATTCAAGGTATTAGTTTCTTTGTTTATTGATTGTAGATTTGATTGTTTCATCCTACTTGTTTGTTTTATTTGGTTATGTCTGGGCAGGCGGGCTGGGCATGTTTTGTTGTTTGCTCGCCTGTGGACATGATACTTCTCACCACCTTGTCCTGGTAAGCAAGGCTGGTCACTCAGTTATGGTACACTAGGGCAGGTCCAGCAGGGGTGGAGGCGTGGGGATGGGTAGTTTGCAGCACAAACTGGGGCCAATGGGGCGGGGCCGGGGGAAGTGCAGGGCGGGGTCCAGGAGACTGTGTCAGTGTCACTTGGGGCCATGGCACTTGGCACATGGTGCAGGTAGGCAGGAGGGAAAGGAGAGGATGTGATATGCAGAGCTAATTGGGTGGGTTAAAGAAGAGAAAGAAGAGAGAGAAATAAAACCAAAAAAAAAGAAAAGAAAAAAATGAAGGAAAAATAAAGTAAATAAAATGAGTGTGCATTAGGATTCAGTTGGTGGGGATAGGGCAGACTCAGCGAGGCTGTGTGCTGGTGGATTTCTAGCTGAGTGGTGTGGCTCAGCCTGTCAAGAAGGGGTGTGGGTACATGGGGCTATGTGGGCAAGAGAAAGGAAAGAGGAGAAACCAACCAACTAACCAACCAACAAATAAATAAAAACAACAACAACAACAAAAATATATATGGTGGTTGGGGAGCTGACTGTTGGATGTGGGGCAGAAATGGGATGGTAGCAAGGTGCTGTATCTCTCGCCAGGTGGCATAGCATAGCCCATCAGGAAGAGGTAGAGGCAGCACAGGGCCTAGGTGGGAGGATGAAGGAAAAAGGAGAAGGGGAAAGATAAAGAAAAATAAAAATATGGCACTGAGGGAACTGGCCTGTGGGGACAGCGCAGACCCAGGGAGGCTGTGTGCCAGAGGGTCTCCAGCTGAGTGGTAGAGCACATCTCGCCAAGAAGGGGTGTGTGGCACATGGGGCTAGGTGGGCGGGAGAAAAGAAAGAAGGGAAGGGAGAGAGAGAAGAAACAACAACAAAGAAAAAAAAAACAAACAAAAAATAAGTGTATAAAATGACGCAGAGGGAGCTGGTTGGTAATGGTGGCAAAGATCCAGGGAGGCTGCGGGCAGTGACTCTCCAGCTGAGTGGCGCAGCATGGCCCCTCGAGCAGGGTTGGGGGTGGTGCACAGGGCTGGGTGGGTCGGAGAAAGGAAAGGAAGGAAAGGAGAGTGAGAGAAGAAACAAAGAACAAACAAGCCAAAAAATCACAGCCTGTCAAGCAGGGGAGGGGATGACACACAGGGCTAGCTGGGTAGGAGAAAAGAAAGGAAGGAAGGGATAGAGAGAGAAACAACAAAAAAGC
Organism: Dugong dugon; assembly: GCA_030035585.1. Taxonomy (NCBI): domain Eukaryota; kingdom Metazoa; phylum Chordata; class Mammalia; order Sirenia; family Dugongidae; genus Dugong; species Dugong dugon. The sequence goes on along the minus strand of CM057476.1, from coordinate 21,993,596 downwards.
CAAAAAACAACAAAAAAATGGTGCTGAAGGGCACTGCTGGTGGGGGCGGGGAAGACCCATTGGAAAGTGTGGCCCATTGGAAAGTTGTGGAGGCCTCATAGAGAGGAAAAGTGTGGTGGGTGGGAAAGTGTGTACCCCTGGTTACTGGATGCTCTGTCTCCTGTTGGGAGCTCCCTGAAGTTGCCTTCTCATACTCCCTGTCTGCAGTCTTTGATGACTGAGGTCCAAGATGGCAAATCTAGGCAGCAGTCAGCTGGTATCTCTCCAGCCGAGTGACCGTGGCCTGTTAGAAAATGGCAGAGTCCTCATATAGGGAAGAAGAGTGGGGGGTGGGAGAGCATGTATGCCTGGTTACTGGGTGCTCTATCTCCTGTTGGGTGCTCCATGACGTTGCCTTCCCGTATTCCCTGTCCGCGTTCCTTGGTGGCTGTAGTCCAAGATCAAGAATCCATGCTGTGTTAGCTGGTAGGGGACCTCCACTCTGTAGCTCTCTTCGTTCTTTGTTCTCTGTCAGTTTCTCACTCCATTCGGTGCTTGATCGAGTTCTCTATTCCTTCATTTGATGCTTAGGGTTCCAGGATTGACATTTGTATCTGTTTTACTTAGTTTTTGGCCCTTTGCCTCAGAGGGACAGCATTGTGCTTCTGTCTATAGTACCATGGTTGCTCTGTCTCCCATATTATCTTGTTTTTGCACTTTTAGTAATGCAAAGATTGATCAGTAGATGTAAAAATGGCATGGCAGAGGCGTCTGACCTCCTCTAACTTCATGAAAGAGAATCATTATCAGCATCAATAGCCCAAGGGTGAATCCTAGGAGGTGGAGGTCAGACATACCTCCTCTCTCCAGTCTTTTTAGCAATTCTGACACGAATCGTCCCTCCCGCAGCACTGTCTACTTCTTTGCTGGGTTCCATAATTCATTGCAAAGTCCACATAGAACTCACAGACCATACTCACAGTTATGGGTTTTATTAGGGAAGTAACAGGTTACAATTCAGGATACAGTTCTTTGATCAGGACAGCCTCTTCTCAGCTGTGCCCATAGGCAGGCCTCTCTCTGGCCCTCAGCCCTTGGCCCAGCCTCTGCCCTTCTCGGGCAAGTGTTAGAAAGCTCTTTATCTCCACCGATAAGTACCTGGGGGGCACCCCACTCTGCCAGCAAGTCTACCCAAAAGCACTCAGCTCTCTCGCTTCACTCTGTGGGCTGGGAAGCTCACCACAACATCTCCTGTGACAGTCTCCTGGTTCTGCTGCCTCCATTACTCTGCTGCTGCTTCTTGCTGTCTCGCCATCTCTTATGTTACAGCTCTCTCTCTGTCTCCTGGGTCTAGGAGAGTCTCCGTGCAGGGATTCCGAGTCCAAAAGATGCTCTCTCCTTCCATCTCTTCTTCTTGGCGGTAGTCAGGTCTTCCCCTGCTCTGGGATTGTCTCTCTTTTAAGTATATAGCAGGATGGTAAAACTGACTGATCCCCTTGTTAGGGTTCCATACACCTTATTTGCATGGTCCACCCCCACAAGGGTTCCATGCACCTTATTTGTATTATTAGCAAGCTGTCCAATCCCCTTTGTGGGCCACAAGCACCTTATTTATACAGTCCCATCCAATCATTTGGTGGGAGCTATAAGATCCTGGTTATCAGGGCCATATAAAAGCAATTCATCACACCAGAGACCACCCCCTTGCTTTTCTAGCCATTGTTCATTCATACTTGGAGGATAACTTCCCCCTCCCAGTCATTTTACGAGTCCAAAACCCATTAACAAGTAGTCTTTCGGTAGGGCAGAGTCCTTAGGCTGAGGTTACTCAGGTACCAGCCATTTAGGTCTACTGCAGGTATCCATTGGATCTGGTCAGGTTCTCCAAAAGTTGTTTCAGCTTCACACTTTCTGGTGTCTGATAAAATTTAACTGAGAGATTATTCCCTTGCCCTGAGCCTCACAAGGTATCACCAATACAAAACCTTTAAAGAACTTTAGGTTTGGCCACTGTACTCTAGTCCAGGAGTGCCTCCCCCTTAGTCCACTCCTTCATAGTTACTGCTTCTACAATTACAGTTTTTACAATCACAATTAACCCTGTTAACAATCAGTACTCACAGCTGAATTATATAATCCTATCAGAAACTTCCCCCACCCTCTCTTCCCCAGACATATCGGGAAAAGAAGAATCTATTCAGTGGGGATCCTTGCTTGTCCTCCTCATTTTGAGTCTAAGCACGCCCATGAGAGTGTGTAAGCCAGCTACTTCATGCCTTTATCTCCTCCTGTTTTAGATAGCCAATGTTTAAATTTCCTATCCCTATCAAACCACTGGAAACCCTGGTGGTGTAGTGGTTAAGAGCTATGACTGCTAACCAAAAGGCTGGCAGTTCAAATTCACCAGGCCCTCTTTGGAAACCATATGGGTCAGGTCTACTCCGTCCTATAGGGTCGCTATGAGTTGGAATTGACTCGACAGCAACGGGTTTGGTTTTTTCTTTATCAGTCCAGTACTGAGGAGACAAGCATGTTCCTTGATTTGCAGACTCTTCTGTTCCAGTTGGAACCTTGAGCATCTGCATCCATAAGCAAGGTCCAGCCCAAAGCAAGCCATCAAATTGCAACAATCTACACCAGCTCAAGGTGTCAAACATCTTTCTTTTCATTTGGTTGGTTCTGGTCAGCTCATCCCTAGCCCCTGTGGGCTAAGTCAATGGGTACTAACCATAGGCTTGGGAGTCCACACACTTCCTAGCAATTCAGACCAGCCAGCCCCTTCTCTCTCTCTCATCCCTAGCCCTTGTGGGCTAGGTCAACAGGTGCCGATGGAACATGTCCAAACTCAGCCCATCTTCCATTGCTGCACCTCCCCCACTTCCACTCATCAAGTGGACCCAGGTGGTCACCACAAATGAGCATACCAAGCTGTCTGCTCGCTGGCTCCCTTTAACTTCCAGTCCTAGAAGGGGGTTCTTCTGATGGGCACTGACTTTTCCTGCCTCCATGCATCCAAAGGCAAGCCCCTTGCTTGAAATTCAAAAAGCAAAACAGTCATTTTTTTAATGCAGGTTCTTCCTTCAAATGCAAATCTCCTGTTCTCTCAGCAGTTCTGGGTAGGTCTGTGTGTCTTTTCAAATGTAAATTTCCCTGGTGGTGCTCCGGTTTTCAACCTAAGCCCCCAATACTCTAATCACAGGGCTACTGCATTTAAACCAACAGCTTGTGTTTCTTTCAGGCAAATCCTAGTTGTTTTAGCATATCCAATCAAGTATTGGTTGAAGGTGGAGTTACATGCACTCTGTTATCTGTAACACTCAATATTCATTTCCATCATATGTGTAGGTCTGTTTTACAACACTGGGTAGGAGAAACATTCAATATCCATAGTACATTCAAATAAACACATAACCCTTTTTAAAACATTCCAGTTTCATCTTTTCTTCTCCACATCTTGACTATCTTCCCATTCATATACATATGGTCTTGGACCTCTGGCTGGGTGGAACCAGAAGACCCTGGTACCCTATGAGTCATCTTGCTTAATGGGCCTGGCTTTTGCCCCAAACCTTTCCAGATGCGGCTTCCCCCTCCCCTCCCTCAGCTGCAGCATAACATCTTTTACTTTCCTTTCAGCCATTACAGATAACAGTAACCAAAGTAACCACCCAAGAATCAAAATTTTCACTTCCCATGCCCCATCCTTCTCTCTGTTACAAAGTCCCATGCTTCATGATTCTGGAGCCATTGCAATGAATTCCACTTCTGATGCCAAATGTAAAAATGGTATGGGGAAGACATCTGACCACCTCTAACTTCCTGAAGCAGAGAGAGAATCATTAGCATCAACAGGCCAAGGCAGAGTCCTGTGAGGGGAGGTCAGACATACCTCCTCTCTCCAGTCTTTTTAGCAATTCTAACTCCAACCGCCCCTCCCACAGCGCACTATACTTCTTTGTTGGGTTCAGTAATTCATTGCGATGGCCACACAGAACTCACAGATCATACTCACAGTTATGAGGTTTATTAGAGAAGTAACAGGTTACAGTTCAGGATACAGTTCTTAAATCAGGACAGCCTCTTCTCAGCCATGCCTGCACCTAGGCCTCTCTCTGGCCCTCGGCTCCTCAGCCTGCCCTCTGCCTTGCTTGGGCAAGTGTTACAAAGCTCTTTAGCTCTGCCAGTTAAGTGCCTGGAGGCACCCTACCCCGCCAGTAAGCCTCAGCCCAAAGGCACTCAGCTCTCTTGCTCCACGGGCTGGGAAGCTCACCATGCCATCTTCTGCTGGTCTCCAGTTCTGCTGTCTCTGCTGCTGCTGTTTATCTGCTGCTTCTTGCTATCTTGCCTTCTCCAGTGTTACAGCTCTCTCTCTGTCTCCTGGGTCTAGGAGGGTCTCAGTGCAGGGATCCCAGGGCCAAAGGACACGCTCTGCTCCCGTCTCTTTTTCCTGGTGGTAGTCAGGTCTCCCTCTGCTCTGGGATTGTGTCTCTTTTAAGCCTAGCAGGATGGCTAAACTGACCAATCCCTTCGTTAAGGTTCCATAACCTTATTTGCATGTTACCACCCCCGCCCAAGGGTTCCATGCACTTTATTTGTATTATTAGCAAGCTGTCCATCCCCCCTGGTGGGCCACAAGCGCCCTATTTGCACAGTCCCACCCAAATATTTGGTGGGAGTTACAAGACCACGGCTATAAAGGCCATATAAAAGCAATCCATCGCACCGCAGAAGATTTAGTTGATGCTAGCTCAGTCCTTCCTTTATAAAGTTCCTCATCAATCTTTTACCTAGTAGTTTTAGTACCTATTGATGGTCATTGCATAGATCCATTATTTTATTAAAGGTTGCCAAAAGATGATTTTTTTTTTCTGTCAGTCCTTCTGCATTTGTTAGGATTGTTCTATAAAGATTCCCCTCCTAAACCCTTCAGTTACTACAAGATACAGTTTGTACAAGAAAGGAAAGATGCAGACTGGTTTTTTCCCCTTTATATAATGAATTGGTGCTGTAGTGACCTTCAAAGATGACCAATAAGGTTTGTTTGTTTTTTTGGTAACTTTATGAACTTACGAATTTTATTCTAACTTATGGATATTTGATGTTTCAATACATTGCCACCTTTTTAAAAAAAATACTCAGATTGTCCCATCTTTGGCCAGCAGAGCCCCTTCAAGTTGGCTTCTGAGTTCTTTTGACACAGCCCCAGTGATCTGGAATAGCCTCTTTCTGGCATGACAAGATGTCCCAGGCAGGCTTATCTTGCATATTTCTTGCTCCAGACCCAAGAAGGGTCTGGCGCTTTAAAAATTAAAAGGTTCTCTTGTCCCAGGAGCCCCACTTTCCATAGAATAAAGGGCATTCTACATAGCGTGGCATTCATCCATCTCCTGCCCCACTCTTCCAGATATACTGAGCCTTTGTCATTCTTCACACAAGGTGTTCTCCCCTGATTTGAGACTTCCCTTGAATGCCCTAACACTCCACATCCTTCTGACTAAGCGCAAACATTGCCCCTCCTGTAATGCCTTCTTCATCCTTCTGACAGAACTAACGACTTAGGCTGAGTCATCTTAGAGAGATTTGTATTTTATTGCAACAGTCAAAACATTTTGTTAAGCATTTGATTACTAGGCTGCTTCCCTACTTGAGGGTTGAAAACACCTCTGGCGCGTACATAGCAGGCACTGAGCTTTTCCCATTGTGGCTGTTTTTGATGCTTGTCACTCTTGGTTTCATCTCTTTCTGCTCTGGCCTCTGTTTAATTCATTTCACCAAATATTTTACAGAGAACCCTCTAATTAAATAATGATGGAGTATTTACCGAGCACTTACTGTGCCAAATGTGCCTTTTTACTCATAATGTGTGAGATAGGCATCATTAGCCTCATTTTATGGTTGAGCAACTGGGGGCTCAGCGGGATGGCTGAAGGTCCCACAGCTAGGTAGTGGCACAGCTAGGATTTCCTGAGCGAGTCTGGCTCCCAAAACCCAAGATGTTCGCTCCACTTCACTGCCCATCAAAGAGTGGGCCATCCACATCAGAAATCCCACAGAAGCTTGTTAAAATGCATGCTCCTAGATTCTACCTCAGCTCTATTGCATTGGAATCTCTGGGAGATGTGGGTGGAAACTGAATTTCTAATGAGCTTCCCGGGGGTGATTTTGAGCAATTATTATTATTTTTTGAATAAGTGAAACATACACACAATAAAACATTCAAAAAGTCCAAAAGGGTACAAGTGAAAAGTAAGCACTCCACCTCATTCCCCAGTTGCCAGGCTCTCCCCAACCCACTGCTCCCCAGAGACAATTACTTTTCCTTGGGGTGAATCAGCATACTGAGTTTGAGGACCACCACTGGGTAGACCAAGATGGGCAGGTCTCCGCCCTCCAGAGCTCACTGGAAAACTGCAGGTAAGGCCACCACTCAGAGGCAAGTGCCCCGGAGGGGGTTCCAGGGTCACCAGCAAAGATGGCAGAGACTCCTGCTCAGCATGTCTGCACCTCCTATTTCTAGGACCTTCCAGTCTGCCCTGTTTCTGGCCATCACTTCATGTAGGAGGCTTGTCCTAGCACAGGTTATTTTGTCACAGGCAAAGAACAGGAGTAGATAGGTTGATAAGGGGGTGGGGAAGATATCTGAGGATGGTGCGGGGTGGGGGCTGCACAGAGGTCTAAAGCTGGAAAGGTCTTGGCAGAAGCCCAGTATCCAATCTCTCAACTTGTATTTCCAATTATTTGTAGTAATCATCATCAACCTTCCCTTTCATGATTGTTTTGCTGTTAGGTGCCGTTGAGTTGGCTCCAACTTATAGCGAACTTATGTACAACAGAATGAAAAGCTGCCTCGTTCTGCACCATTGTCACAATTGTTGCTATGTTTGAGTCCATTGTTGTAGCCACTGTGTCAATCCATCTCATTGAGGGTCTCCGTCTTTTTCACTGACCCTCAGTTTACCAGGCATGATGTCCTTCTCCAATGATTGGTCCCTCCTGATGACATGTCCAAAGTAAACAAGAAATCTTTCCAATTGCCATCCTCACTTCTAAGGACTATTCTGGCTATACTTCTTGCAAGACTGGTTTGTTCATTCTTCTGACAGTCCATGGTATGTTCAAAATTCTTTGCCAACACCACAGTTTGAATGGTCAATTCTCCTTTGGTCTTCGTTTTTCACTGTTCCCTTTATAATAGATTCTTTAAAATCACTGATGTTTAACCTTTCTGGAGTCACAGACTCCTTTGGAAATACCATGAAAATGAAAACTACGGACCTTCTCCCCAGAAAAATGCACAGACACGTTGAAACTCCACGGGAATACTGCAGAGGCTTCACTGACTGTCCAAGTCCTACCAGAGATACCCAGGAGGTCCAAGTTCAGAACTTCACTTTCGATGCTCAGTTTACAAAAACTTTCTATACTAGTTTAGAGAATCTGAACTATGCTGCCGCTCGCAGCGAAGCGCCCTTAAATAACCAGAGGCCAGCTGGCCCGGGAGCTGTGAGCGGCTTCGGGCCACCGTGCCTGGTGGCCGCGGGATGGACCTACCTACAGACAGGTAATGGCTGCCACGGGGAGGGCCCCTGTGCTTCGGGCGCGTTAGTGGTTTTGTGTGCCGAACCTAACCTCCCTTCCCTCCTCCCATCCCCGGGGGGGGGGGGGGGGGACAGGGCCCCGCGGGTAGAGCTGCGATGGGAGCCGGCGGGCTCTGCATTCATCATTGTTCCCCCAGCGCCTGGCACGGGTTGGGGCGCAGGCAGGGATGGTGGCTTGAAACGCACTGTCCATTCTCGTCGCCCGCACGCGGCCCACAGGTATTTCCAGAGAGCCCTTCAAGGGCCAGAGCCTGAGTCGGGCATTGGCGAAACAAGGGAGGGCAGGGGTCTGAGCCGGTCCCCTGAGCGCCAGGCGCTGGCAGAGCGTACGGAACACAACTGCCGGCGCGGCGCGAGGCGGCGCGCGCCCCTGCATCGCGCCGCCCGCACGTGACGGCGCACAGCCTGCCCCCGCCCGGTCCCGCGCCTCCCCTCCCCCAGCGCAGGGCGGCGCTCCGGCCGGCCAGCTCTATGGGGAAAGCGGTCGCTCCTTGCCGAGGCGGCGGCTGCGGCGGCCGCTCCCGCGGGCTCTCGTCGCTGTTCACCGTTGTTCCCTGCTTGTCCTGCCACACGGCGGCGCCGAGCATGAGCGTGTCCACGTATGGCTCTCGGCCAGAGTCAAAGCCTCAGCCCCAGCCAGTGTCCGAGCGGGAGCCGGTGTCAGAACAGGTGTTGGAGCCAGTTTCTGAGGTCGTGTCAAGATCGGAACTTGCGTCCGAACCAGTGTCTGAGCCGGAGCCCGGGCATGGACCGGGACTGCTGCTGGCGCTGGGGCCGGGGGCAGCGCCGGAGCCGGGGGCAGCTCCCGGGCCGGGGTCTGGCCCAGGTGTAGGGGCCGGGCCCTTCACCAAGACCATAACAGAGCAGCTGGAAAACTCGCCCTTGACCAAACCTCTGTCAGGGCCGCTGCCGGCTTTAAAGCCCCTGCCTGTCACTCGGCTGGGACAGACAAGGCCAGTGTCGTTGGGGGGGCCATTTTCAGGGACAGGCATGACCTCCACTGCCCCGACGATCTTACTGCCTCTGGACAGCTTCAAGGGCTGGCTCCTCAAGTGGACCAACTACCTGAAGGGCTATCAGCGCCGCTGGTTCGTGCTCAGCAATGGCCTTCTGTCTTACTACAGGTACCGAAGTGGCTGGGAGGGGACTTCTGAGGTTGGAGGATGAGGATGCTGCCTCCTATGAGGAGGCCATGCCTCTGAATGGCCTCCAGGGTCGTGGGACATCACCACTCGCCTAGGGACAACTTGGGGACATGCACTCCAGCAGGAAAAGTAATGCCTCTGGCCCATTTCCAAGGGCTGGAGTCCTTGAACTCTAGCAGGAAGTCTCCTGCGGACATGGCCTCTAGCGACCTTGGGTTTGGGGTAAGTGTGGAGGTCGAGTGAGGCAGCAATCTGGGCTTCAGTCCCCTTCTGGTCTTGGTAGTTGTGGGGCCTGGGTAGATTCCAGCAGAGGTTCCAGATGCCTCATGTCTGAGTTCCCTGGTAATTTGTTAGCTGAGTCTGTGGTGGCCTGTCGACTGTTTTTGAACTAAGGTGGATATATTTTTCAGGAAGTAAATGACAGAAAGATGCTGTCTTCTTGTCTCACTCTGGTTGTTGCTGGCTGGAGCCAGACCTCCAGAGTCATTACCCTATTGGATTCAGGAGCTAAGGTCATTGGCAATTTGTTTGCTCCCCAGTTGGTCACTCAGTTTGTTTCCCACCTTTCCTAATGCTGGTTGCCAGGCCTTGGGCTGGGCACAGCAGACTCAGACAGATCAGACACAGCTTCTGCCCTTCAGGAGCCTACCTTGGCATTTTGTGGAGATACCAGAAAGCATCTTACTGTTCTCCTTTCTTATTCCAGAAGCAGTGTGAGATTCAAAATTGAAGTCCAATGGTAAAGTAGCTAACACTGTCTTCCTTCTGAAACTGGTTGAAAGGGAGAAAGATACTGAAGGCTTCCTCTCCTTACTTACTGGCTGTTGCCTGAGTTATGTTTCCTGGTGTTGGGTTAAACTTTGAGACCTCAAAGCACTCTAATCAATGGTTCTCAACTTGAGCATGGATCCGAATTCCTGGGGGGCTGGTGAAAACAGGAAATGCTGGGCCCCATCCCCTGAGTGTCTGATGGAGTAGGTCTGGGGAGGGGCCTGAGATTCGGCATTTCTAACAAGTTCTGGCACCACACGTTGAGAAAAACCTGTTGTGATTGAATTGATTCCCACTCATGGTGACCCCATGTGTGTCAGAGTAGAACTGTGCCCTGGCTGATTTTTCAGAGGTGCCTCTGGGTGGACCCGAACCTCCAACCTTTTGGTTAGCCGCAAAACATGTTAACTATTTGCACCAGCCAGGGACTCCATACACTGAGAAGCACGATTCTGTCATTGTTGCAAACTGGAAGGCCCTACCTTGCTGTTTGCTGGAACTTGGGTCACCTTGCTCGTTTCACTTTGCCAGGTAGTAACCCTTCAGGTCACCCCTCACAGGATTGATACAGTCCTTCCTAGCTTTTGGGAACAAAGCTTCTAGAGGAGGGTTGAGTCTGTGAAGCCCCTGAGAATTTGAGAGCTCTGCTGAAGTTAAGTGATGGTTCCCACTCCAGTGTGGGGGTGGGGTCGGGGTCACAGATTGTCTTTAACTACTGGCAGGGAAGAAATCTGAAATGTGTTTCTAACGTGCCCTTCTCATGTGGTGTCCCAGTGTCCCTCAGCCCCCTGATCTGAAGACGGCCCCATACATGTCATGGATTGAATTATGTCCCCCCAAAAATGTGTGTGTCAGTTTGACTGGGCCATGATTCCTGGTACTGTGTGATTTTCTTATATGTTGTAAATCCTGCTTCTATGATGTTAATGAGGGAGGATGGGTGGCAATTGTGTTAGTAAGCCAGGACTCAATCTACAAGATTGGATTGTGTCCTGAAGCAGTCTCTTGGGATATACAAGAGAGAAGTGAGCAGAGAGGCGGGGGACCTCATACCACCAAGAAAACAGTGCCAGGAGCAGAGCATGTCCTTTGACCTGGGGTCCCTGTGCGGAGAAGCTCCTAGTCCAGGGGAACACTGATGAGAAGGCTGACAGAGAGAGAAAGCCTTTCCTTGGAGCTGACGCCCTGAATTTGGACTTTTAGCCTACTTTACCGTGAAGAAATAAATGTCTCTTTGTTAAAGCCATCCATTTGTCATATTTCTGTTGTAGCAGCACTAGATGACTAAGACAGTACATATTACATACGCACCGAACACATTGTTCTTAGAGTGAGGAGACTGAGCCAAAAGAGCTCCCTCTCAATAAGCCATGCAATGGTGGGGACGTCAGTGGTTTGCTTTAAGTGGATGTCACTCTCTGTCTTCTCAAATGCATGGGGCATGTTGGCTGTGGACCCCACACCACATTTTACGTTATATTCATGTATTTCATCCTCGCAACCACACAGTAAGGTGGGTTCCAGTATTGTCTTGTTGTACAGATGAGGAGTTCTGAGGTTTGAAAGGGGGAAGTAGCTTGTCCGAGGTCACCTGCCCCGTAGGTTGTGGAGCAGACATCTGACCTGTGTCTGTTCCAGGTGTGTCATAAAGCCCGCTCACCCTTGAGTTCAGCATTTCCAAGTTATCTGTATTTGCCCAGGTACTACCAAACTGTAGGGGTCAAGGTCATGTTTATGATCTAGGGCCCCACAGTGGCAGGAAGGCCTAGCTGTAGTGGAAGTAAAACCTGACCTCATGAGTTTGTGTTTCAAGTGGAAGAGCAAAGATGTCCTGTCTTGTTTTCTTACAAGAACTGTGTATAGACAGTTGGCATTTTAGGGTAATCTGAAATGTGCAGATTCTCTGCATATCTAAGAAAAATTCTTACTGCTTGCTGATAAGGTTGTGGGGACAGATACTTGTTTTGTGGGGAGGGCAGAAAGAGTGGAAACAAGTTCGTTGTGTGTACGCTTGCACAGTCCAGCTCTGTAGTTTTGTTTTTGGACTTTTCCAGATTCCGAGGTAGGTAGAACTGTTGCTTGACTCACCTGGGTGGAATGAATGATTCCTGATGTTTGTATAGCACTGTACTCTGATTGGAGCCCTGGTGGTATAGAGGTTAAGAGCTCGGCTGCTAACCAGAAGGTTGGCGGTTTGAATCTACCAGCTGCTTTTTGGAAACCCTGTGGGGCAGTTCTGCCCTGTCCTATAGGATCACTATGACAGTTGACTCAACAGCAAAGGATTTGGTATTCTTGTTTGGCTCTCATTTAGTCTCCTGAGAGGCAGGCCAGGAAGATGTCTTCACCCTACTTTATAGATAGGGAAACTAAGACTGAACGAAAGAGCTTCATGGCTTACCCAGATGCACCAGTTGGGGTTGGCCTTTGGGTTTCTTCATCTTTACCCATCAGTTGAATGCCACTGGAGCTGAGTCTTAGTCTGCAGAAAGACCCTGGCTTGGCTTGTGGTGATAAAGGCCCTTCTGTGGAAGAGCCGGAATTGCCACTTCTTCCTTGAGCTTGGTTATACCTTCTGGAGGACACTTTATTCTGCCCTTCCTTATGCGTCTCAGTACTTTGCATGCTTGACTGCACTCTCCTGCTCCCCTACCCTGATTCTGAGCCACACCCTGCCTTCTAGACTAGCCATGTCCATCCTCCAAGCCTGCCAGCAGCAGGGTACATTCTCAAGTGCTTTGCCTGTGCCCAGGGCGGTGTGTGTATGATCTTGATACCCGCTGCCCCCACCCCAGGCTTCCATTGTAGTTTTCCAAGTGTGTGCATGGCTGGAATCAAGGCAAGATTCAGGCACTTGCAAACTGAAGAGGTTTCCTGTGCCTTTCTCAAATAGAAGGATCTGAAAAATGAGTGAACGAGTTTTTTATTTGTGTTCTTCTTGCCTTAGGGGCCAGGTGGGATCAGGTTTACCTGCTGGGTCAAGTAGCCCACAGCAAGGGAATGAGAGCCATTTCTCTTAATAGCTTCCATTTTGAAAAGACCACACTGTAAAAAAAAATTTGATTAAGTGAAGCCTGGTGGCTGGAGAAAATTTGGGCACACTTGTCTTGTACCCCCATCGCATCCTCTGGTCTCCCTGCTCCAGGATAACCACCATCCTAAATCCTGGTCACTGTCACCTTTCTTTCCTTTTTGTTTAGTTTTAACTCATGTACATGCAGTTCAAAAAAAGCATGTTTTTTATTTTGTCGACTCTTAATTTTTATAAAAAAGGGTTTTGTACAGTATATGATTTTTTCCTTTTTCTTTTATTGTGCTTTAAGTGAAAGTTTACAATTCAAGTTAGTTTCTCATACAAAAGTTTATACATACATTGTTATGTGACCCTAGTTGCTCTCCCTGTACTGTGACAGCACACTCCTCCTTTCTACCTTGGATTTTCTGTATCCATACAACCATACATATCCATACAGCTGCTGACCCTCTCTGACTTCTCATCTCATCTCTGGACAGGACCTGCCCATTCAGTCTCATGTATCTACTTGAGCTAAGAAGCACAGTCTTCACGAGTATCATTTTATGTCCCATAGTAGTCTAATGTCTGAAGAGTTGACCTGGGGAATGGTTTTAGTTTTGGGCTAATAGAGAGTCCGGGGTCCCTCCAGTCTGAGTCAAACTGTTAAGTCTTATCTTTTCACTAGAATTTGAGTTCTGCACACTAATTTTCTCCTGCTCCGTCAGGGGCTCTCTGTTGTGTTTCTGTCAGGGCGGTCATTGGTGGTAGCCGGGCATCATATAGTTCTTCTGGTCTCAGGCTGATGAAGTCTCTGGTTTATGTGGACCTTTCTGTCTCTTGGGCTAATATTTTCCTTGTGTCTTTGGTGTTCTTCATTCTCCTTTGCTCCAGGTGAGTTGGGATGAATCAATGCATCTTAGATGGCCCCTTGCAAGCTTTTAAGACTCCAGACACCACTCAGTGAAATGGGATGCAGAACATTTTCTTAATAAAGTTTGTTATGCCAGTTGACCTAGATGTCCCCGGAAACAATGGTCTCCAGGCCCCCGCCCCGGCTACTCTATCCCTCGAAGTGTTTGCTTGTATTCAGGAAACGTCTTAGCTTTGATTTAGACCAGTTGTGCTGACTTCTCCTGTAGTGTGTGTTGTCCTTCCCTTTAGTAATTCTTGTCTACTATCTAGTAAGTGAATACCCCTCTCCCTCCCTCCCCACCCTTGTAGCCATCAAAGAATGTTTTCTTCTGTGTTTAAACCTTTTCTTGAGTTCTTGTAATAGTGATCTTATACAGTATTTGTCCTTTTGCAACTGACTAAATTCACTCAGCATAATGCCTTCCAGATTCCTCCATGTTATGTTTCACAAATTCATCATTGTTCTTTATCGTTGCATAGTATTCCATTGTGTGAATATACCATAATTTGTTTATCCATTCGTCCACTGATGGGCATCTAGGCTGTTTCCATCTTTTTGCTATCGTGAACAGTGCTGCAATGAACATGGGTGTGCATATATATCTATTAGTATGATGGCTCTTATTTCTCTAGGATATATTCCAAGGAGTGGGATTGCTGGATCGTATGGTACTTCTATTTCTAGCTTTTAGAGAAAGTGCCAAATCATTTTCCATAGTGGTTGTACCATGTTACATTCCCACCAACAGTGTATAAGTGTTCCGTTCTCTCCACAACCCCTCCAACATTTATTATTTTGTGTTTTTTGGATTAATGCTAGCCTTGTTGGGGTGAGATGATATCTCATTGTACTTTCGATTTGCATTTCTCTAATGGTCAATGATGGCAAAGTAGTTAAGGGCTACATCTACTAACCAAAAGGTTGGCAGCTCGAATCCACCAGCATTCCTTGGAAACTCTGCAAGGCAGTTCCACTCTGGCCCGTAGAGTTGCTATGAGTTGGAATCGACTGGGCAGCAAGAGGTTTGGTTATCTCTTTAATGACTAATGATCATGAGCATTTCCTCATGTGTCTGTTAGCCACCTGAATGTCTTCTTTGGCGAAGTGCCTATTCATATCCTTTGCCCATTTTTAAATTGGATTGTTTGTCTTTTTGTTGCTGAGGTTTTGCAATATCTTATAGATTTTAGAGATTAGATGCTGATTGGATTTGTCGTAGCCAAAAATTTTTTCCCAGTCTGTTGGTTGTCTTTTGACTGTTTTGGTTAAGTCTTTTAATGAGCATATATGTGTTTGATTTTTAGGAGCTCCTGGTTATCTAGTTTCTCTTCTGGTGTTTGTGCATTGTTACTTATGGTTTGTATTCTGTTTATGCCATGTATTAGGGCTCCTGGTGTTGTCCCTATTATTTCTTCCATGATCTTTATTGTTTTCGATTTTATATTTAGGTCTTTGATCCATTTTGAGTTAGTTTTTGTGCATGGTGTGAGGTACGGGTCTTGTTTCAGTTTTTTGCAGATTGATATCCAGTTATGCCAGCACCATTTGTTAAAGAGACTGTCTTTTCTCCAATGAACAGACTTTGGGCCTTTGTCAAGTATCAGCTGCTCATATATGGATGAATTTACATCTGGATTTTCAATTCTGTTCCACTGGTCTGTGTATCTCTTGTTGTACCAGTACCAGGCTGTTTTGACTACCATGGCAGTATAATAGGTTCTAAAATCAGGTAGTGTGAGGCCTCCCACTTTGTTCTTCTTCAGTAATGCTTTACTTATCTGGGGCCTCTTCCCTTTTCATGTGAAGTTGGTGATTTGTTTCTCCATCTCATTAAAAAATGCTATTGGAATTTGGATCTGGATTGCATTGTATATGTAGATTGCTTTGGGTAGAATTGACATTTTCACAATGTTGAGTCTTCCTCTCCATGAGCAAGGTATGTTTTTCTACTTATGCAGGTCTTTTTTTGGTTTCGTGCAGTAGTGTCTTGTAGTTTTCATTGTATAGATCTTTTACGTCTCTGGTTGGATTTATTCCTAAGTATTTTATCTCCTTGGGGGCTATTGTAAATGGTATTGATTTGGTGATTTCCTCATCAAGGTTCTCTTTGTTGGTGTAGAGGAATCCAACTGCTTTTTGTATGTTTGTCTTGTATCCTGATGCTTTGTTGAAATCTTTTAGGTTCCAGTAGTTTTCTTGTGGATTTTTTGGAGTTTTCCGTGTATAAGATTATATCATCTGTGAATAGGGATACTTTGACTTCTTCCTTACCAGTTTGGATGCCTTTTATTTCTTTTTCTAGCCTAATTGCTCTGGCTAGGACTTCCAGCACAATGTTGAATAAGAGTGGTGATAAAGGGCATCCTTGTCTGGTTCCCGTTCTCAAGGGGAATGCTTTCAGACTCTGTCCATTTAGGATGATGTTGGCTGTTGGCTTTGTATAAATGCCCTTAATTATACTGAGGAATTTCCCTTCTATTCCTATTTTGTTGAGAGTTTTTATCATGAATGGATGTTGGACTTTGTCAAATGCCTTTTTTGCATCGATTGATAGATCATGTGATTCTTATTTTTTGTTTTATTTATGTGATGGATTATGTTGATTGTTTTTTGAATGTTGAACCATTCCTGCATACTTGGTATAAATCCCACTTGATCATGGTAAATGAGTTTTTTGATACATTGTTGAGTTCTATTGGCTGTAATTTTGTTGAGGATTTTTGCGTCAACGTTCATGAGGGATATTAGTCTGTAATTTTCTTTTTTTGTGGTGTCTTTACCTGGTTTTGGTATCAGGGTTATGCTGGCTTCATAGAATGAGTTTGGGAGTATTCTATCCTTTTCTATGCTCTGAAACATCTTTAGTAGTAGTGGTGTTAACTCTTTTTGGAAAGTCTGGTAGAATTCTCCAGTGAAGCCATCTGGGCCAGGGCTTTTTTTTGTTGGGAATTTTTAAATTACCTTTTCAATCTCTTCTTTTGTTATGGGTTTATTTAGTTGTTCTACTTCTGTTTGTGTTAGTTTAGGTAGGTAGTGAGTTTCTAGAAATGTGTCTGTTTCCTCTAGGTTTTCAAATTTGTTAGAGTACAGTTTTTCATAGTATTCTGTTATGATTCTTTTATTTCAGTTGGGCCTGTTGTGATGTCACCCATCTCATTTCTTACAAGGGTTATCTGCTTCCTCTCCTGTTTTTCTTTTGTTAGTTTGGCCACTGGTGTATTAATTTTGTTGATCTTTTCAAAGAATCAGCTTTTGGTCTTGTAAACTCTTTCAATTGTTTTTCTGTTCTCTATTTCATTTAATTCTGCTCTAATTCTTATTATTTCCTTTCTTCTGGTGACCAAAGGCTTCTTTTGCTGCTCTTTTTCTACTTGTTCGAGTTATAGGGTTAATGTTGTGATATTGGCCATTTCTTCTTTTTGAATGTGTGCATTTATTGCTATAAACTGACCTCTGAGCACTGCTTTTGCTGTGTCCCAAACGTTCTGGTAGGATGTGTTTTCATTCTCATTTGATTCTGTGAATTTCTTTATTCCATCCTTAATTTCTTCTATAGCATAGTAGTTTTTGAGCAAGGTGTTGTTCAGTTTCTATGTGTTTGATTTTTTTCCTTGCTTTTTCTGTTATTGATTTCTACTTTTATGGCTTTATGGTCAGAAAAGATGCTTTGTAATATTTCAATGCTCTGGATTCTGTTAAGGCTTGCTTTATGGCCAAATATGTGATCTCTTCTGGAGAATGTTCCATGTGCGTTGGAAAAGAAAGTATACTTGGCTGCTGTTGGGTGGAGTGTTCAGTATATGTCCATGAGATCAAGTTAGTTGATTGTAGCATTTAGATCTTCCGTGTCTTTATTGAGTTTCTTTCTGGAGGTTCTGTCATTCACTGAAAGTGGTGTGTTGAAGTCTCCTACTATTACTGTGGAGCTGTCTATCTCTCTTTTCAATGCTGTTAGAGTTTGTTTTATGTATTTTGGAGCCCTGTCATTGGAAGTGTAAATATTAATTATGGTTATGTCCTCCTGGTGTATTGACCCTTTAATCAGTATATAGTGTCCTTCCTTATCCTTTGTGGTGGAATTTACTTTAAAGTCTGTTTTGCTCTTTTTAAATTGTTGTTTGCTTGATATATTTTTTCCCATCCTTTGAGTTTTAGTTTGTTTGCATCTTTAAGTCTAAGGTGTGTCTCTTGTAGGCAGCATATAGACAGATCATGCTTTTTAATCCATTCTGCCACTGTCTCTTTATTGGTGCATTTAGTCTATTTATGTTCAGAGTAATTAATGTTAGGTATGAGTTTAGTGATGTTATTTTTTTGTCTTTTTTTGTGTGTTGTTGACAGTTTTTTTGTTCCACTTAATTTTCTGTGCTGAGTCATTTTTCTTTATGAATTTTTTTTCATCTTTTTCACTGTTGTTGATTTTGTATTTGCTGTGTCTTTATATTTTTCTTGTTTTTTATTTTGATGTGTAGGATTGTTAGTGTCCTTTGTGGTTACCTTAATATTTACGCCTATGTTTCTAAGTTTAAGCCAGTCTTTTATTTCTTTATATCACCTTGACTTCCTCTCCATATGAAAGGTCTATAACTACATTTTTTAGTCCCTCTTTTTTGTTTTAATGTTATCATCTTTTACATATTGACATCTCTGTTTCCCTGTTTTCAGTGTTTTAGCTTTGATTTATTTTTGTGACTTCCCTATCTGGGTTGATATCTGGTTGCTCTATCCTGTGTTCTAGTCTTGGGTTGTTATCTGATGGTATTGATTTTCTAACTGGAGGACTCCCTTTAGTATTTCTTGTAATTTTGATTTGGTGTTTGCAAATTCCCTAAACTTCTATTTATCTGGAAATACCCTAATTTCACCATCATATTTGAGAGAGAGTTTTGCTGGATTTATAATTCTTGGCTGCAATTTTTTTCCTTCAGTGCTTTATATATGTCATCCCATTCCCTTCTTGCCTGTATGGTTTCTGCTGAGTAGTCCGAGCTTATTCTTATTGATTCTTCTTTGTAGATGACTTTTCGTTTATCCCTAGCCACTCTTAAAATTCTCCCTTTATCTTTGGTTTTGGGAAGTTTGATTATAGTATGTCTTGATGAATTTCTTTTGGGATCTAACTTATGTAGGGTTCGATGAGCATCTAGGATAGATATCTTCTCATCTTTCACGATATCAGGGAAGTTTTCTGCCAAAAAATCTTCAACAATTCTCTCTGTGTTTTCTATTATCCTCCCTGTTCTGGTACTCCAATCACTCGAAGATTATTCCTCTTGATAGAGTTGCACCCAATTCTTAGAGTTTCTTCATTTTTTAAAATTCTTTTATCTGATTTTTCCTCAAATAAGTTGGTGTCAAGTGCTTTATTTTCAGTCTCACTAATTCTGACTTCTGTTGCCTCAATTCTGCTCCTGTGACTTTCTATTGAGTTGTCTCATTCTGAAATTTTACTGTTAATCTTCTGGATTTTTCATTGCTGTGTCTCTATGGATTCTTGCAGCCTATTAAATTTGTCATTATGCTCTTGAATAAGCCTCTTGAAATTCTCTATTGCTTTGTCTGTGTATTCCTTAGCTTGGTCTGCATTTTGCATGATTTCCTTCTGATCTCTTGAAGGGTTCTGTATATTAATCTTTTGTAGTCTGCCTCTGGTAATTCCAAGAAACTCTTTTCCTCCAGAAAATTTTTTGATTTTCTATTTTGGGAGCTTGCCAAAGCCATCACGGTCTTCCTCTTTATGTGATTTGATATTGACTGTTGTCTCTGAGCCATCAATGTTACTATATTTATTTATTTTATGTTTGCTTATTGTGTCCTAGCTTCTTGTTTTGTTTTATTTTGATATGCCCAAATAGGCTGCTTATGTGAGCTAGTTTGATTATTGGCACCGTTGAAGCTCTAACATCCTGTCACGTCCTGTTTGATCTGTTACTAAGTATGTGAGCACAGGATTCCATTTACTTTTCCTCTATGGATTCAGCTCAGGTGTCCAGATAGTCGGCCACCAAGTGTGTGTTGCAGGTTCTCACCTACAGTCCTAGACTGGCAGGGGTGATTTGTGTAGGCACAGGTATCTGGCTGCAGTAGGGGGTCATGCTCAGAGCAAGGCTGCCCCTGAGTGTCTGGGAGGAAAACGTGTCCCTGTTCCCTGAAGCGCATAGGTGGGTGGGTTTTGCAGCTGGACTATGAGTACCTAATGCTGTTGGGTGTAAGGACTGGGGGGCACCACTTATTCTTAGACCCCTGTTGCAGGTGGTTAGGTGGCATGGGTTGGGCCACCAGTCCTTAGGCCCCTGATTTGGGTAGGTGAAGACCCTGCTTAATGGGCAGAGAGGTGTTGAATGTCATGAACCTGCCATTTCACAGCTGAAAGAGTTCAAGTTAGACTTCAGGTATATACCCTGTTGTACTGTGATAATGAGGGTCTGTGCTGTTCAAATGGGCCTATACAAGTCTATGCAGGTATAAAAGTCCCTCAAAGTCCGTGGGCCCCTTATGCCTGTGCCTAGGCAAAGGAGCTGTGCCTACTCCTGGCTTAGGGGAGCCAGCAGATTATTTTTTCCCCTGTTTGTTAATTTGTTCTCTTCCAAGGCCGGAAGAATGGCTCAGGGCATGTGATGGGTCATACTTCTGACCCAGGGCACTTGGCAGTTTCTGAAGCCATCCAGGACACGGTGCTGAGCAGGGAGTGGGGAGGTAAACGGGACAGAGGTTTTTCCCAAATGGGGGGTATTTTTGATCCGTGCAGTAGGCCAGACACAAGTACTTATCTTTCACTGATTGAGTGCTGCTTCTCACTGTTTCTGGATGGCCGAGTAGACTCTCTGCTGCTGTGATTCTCCCAATGTGGAAAATGCCTCCCAAGCGCCACTGCTTGCCTCACTGTGCACTTGAGCTGATCCAGGCTTAAGGGCTCTGGCTCCTGCTGGGTTAGGTCTGGCAACTCCTCGCTGCTTCCGAACCATCTCTCCCTCCCCCTCCACTCAGTCTGATTCCTCAACTTTGCCTTTGATGCTTAGTCCCCTGGATTGTTATATAGTTGATTCACTTGTTTTTTTTGGTCTTTGTTGTAAGAGGGACCACCAGAATCATCTGACTACTCTGCCATTTTGGCCCCACCTCTAGCAAGACTTTCTTGATGCAGGGAGCAGGATATTGATTTCCATTCTAATGCTAACTCTTTTTTTTTTTTTTATTGTACTTCAGGTGAAGGCTTACAGAACAAATAGTTTCTCATGAAACAGTAGTATACATGTGGTTTTATGACATTGGT
Source organism: Dugong dugon (assembly GCA_030035585.1). Lineage (NCBI taxonomy): Eukaryota > Metazoa > Chordata > Mammalia > Sirenia > Dugongidae > Dugong > Dugong dugon. The sequence continues at coordinate 21,972,901 of CM057476.1, read as the reverse complement.
TAACAACCCCACAACATATTTACCCTCTAACTTCTCAACCTTTTTTTTTTTTTGGTGAAAATACACATAGCCAAAGATATACCATTTCAAAAATTTCTACATACACAGTTCAGTGACATTGACTACGCTCTTCCAGTTGTGCTGTTATTCTCACTTAAGATGAAGGCTTACAGAACAAAATAGTGTCTCATTTAACAGTTACTACAAATGTTGCCCTATGACAATGGTTAACAATCTCACAACACATCAACACTATCTTTACTCAACCTTGGGTTCCCTATCACCAGCTTCCTTGTCCCCTTCTACCTTCTGGCCCTTGTCACTGGACTCCTGTACCTCATTAGTCTCATTTGGTTTTATGGGGCTGTCCACTCCCAGGCTGAACAATGAACCTCGGAGGTAACTTCACCACTGAGCTAAAAGGGTGTCTGAGGGCTATACTCCCGCGGTTTCTCCAGTCTCCTTTAGGCCAGTAAATCTGGTCTTTTTTTTTGTGAGTTAGAATTATGCTGTACATCCTTCTCCAGCTCAGTCCAGAACCCTCTGTTGTGATCCTGGTCAGAGAAGTCAGTGGTGGTAGCCGGGTACCATCTAACTGTACTGGACTCAGTCCGGTGGAGGCCTTGGTAGCTGTGGACAACTTTTCCTTTGGGCTAATCTTTTCCTTGTATCCTGTTCTCTTCATTCTCCCTTGTTCCCGAAGGGGTGAGACTAGTGGAATATCTTAGATGGCCGCTCACAGGCTTTTAAGACCCCAGACACTACTCACCAAGGTAGAATGTAGAGCATTGTCTTTATAAGCTGTGTCATGCCAATTGAGCTAGATGTTCCCCGAGACCATGGTCCCCAGAGCCCTCGGCCCAGCAATTCAGTCCCTCAGGGAGTTTGGATGTGTCTATGGGGCTTCCATGACCTTTCCTTGTACAGGTTGTGCTAGTTTCCCCTGTATTGTGTACTGTCTCACCCTTCACCCAAGATACCACTTATCTATTGCCTATTTAGTATTTCCCCCGCACCCCTCCCATCCCTGGTAATCAACAAAGATTGTTACATTTTGTGTGTGAACTTTTTCATGGGTCTTTACAATAGAGGTGTCATACAATATTTGTCCTTTTGTGATTGACTTATTTCACTCAGCATAATGTCCTCCAGTTTCATCCATGTTATGAGATGCTTCACAGATTCATTGTTGTTCTTTCTCGTTGCATAGTACTCCATTGTGTTTATGTACCATAATTTGTTTATCCATTCGTCTGCTGATGGGCATCTAGGTTGTTTCCATTGTTTTGCTGTTGTGAACAATGCTGCCATGAACATAGGTGTGCATATGTCTATTCGAGTGATGACTCTTATTTCTCTAGGATATATTCCTAGGAGTGGGATTGCTGGATCGAATGGTATGTCTATTTCTAGCTTTCTGAGGAAGCGCCATATCATTTTCCAAAATGGTTGTATCATTTTGCATTCCCACCAGCAGTGCATAAGTGTTCAGATCTCCCCGCAGCCCCTCCAGCATTTGTTATTTCCAGTGTTTTTGATTCGTGCCAGTAATGCTGGGGTGAGATGGTATCTCATTGTGGTTTTAATTTGCATTTCTCTAATGACTAGGGATTGCGAGCATTTCCTCATGTGTCTATTGGCCATTTGAATGTCTTCTTTGGTGAAGTGCTTTTTTTGTAGACTAATATCTTAGTTATCTAGTGCTGCTGTAACAGAAATACCATGAGTGGATGGCTTTAGCAGAGAGAAATTTATTCTCTCACAGTCTAGTAGGCTAAAGTCCAAATTCAGGTTACCAGCTCTAGGGGAAGGCTTTCTGTCTCCCTTGGCTCTGGAGGAAGGTCCTTGTCATCAATATTCCCCTGGTGTAGGAGCTTCTCAGCACAGGGACCCCAAGTCCAAAGAATGCACTATGCTCCCAGTTCTTCTTTCTTGGTGGTATGATGTCCCCCCGTCTTTCTGCTCACTTCTCTCTTTTATATCTCAAAAGAGATTGGCTTAAATTGTAGATTAATCTTGTAGATTGAATCTACATAGCTGCCGCTAATCCAATTTCATTAACATCATAGTGATAGGATTTATAACACATAGAAAAATCACATCAGATGACAAAATGGTGGACAGTCTCACGATACTGGGAATCATGACCTAGCCAAGTTGACAGATATTTTTTTGGGACACAATTCAGTTCATGACAACTAGCAATAAACAGTTTCTAGTCTAACAGTGACCGAGAGACCACAATTTCAGCAGCACTACTTTAATCATTGGAGCCATATTGAGTTTAAAGTTCTTTCCTAATAATATTTACACTCTGCATTGAGTTCTGCCTTCATGAGAATTAGCCTGATCTCTCATCCATAGAACAGCTCATCTATCAGGCCTATCCTTAACCCTCTCTTGGCTATAGGCAGATGAAGCTAACTCTGACCATTTAAGCAGAACATTAATTAGTTGAGAGGATATAGGATAATTTACAGAATTAACAGGAAGGCTGCAGAACCAGGTTGAAGGAGCTGCCTGGTGCCAAGGGTAGTTCAATGCATTTGATAATGGCCGAAGCAGTGCCCTAGGAACTGTTTAGGACACCATCGTTGGTACCACCATTCTAAACATCCCACTAGATTGTAGGTGCTTTTGCCTCAGTGTTGCATCAGTGTTCCTTTACCCTCTCTGAGTTTCAGGTTCCAGGCAGCAGCATCTGATTGGTCCACCTGGGTCATGAGCTGGCCTGTACAGGGGCCTCCCATCAAGTCTCACCTAAAGAGGGTATTCCCCCAACGGGAAGGGTGCATGAATGCTGGATAGCTGGAGTCATGGGTGGAGTTGTGCCTGTCCCACATCTCTGCTCCACCTCCCTTTACAGGGCTGTCCTTTAGGCAGCACCTGAAACTAAATACCAAAGGTGTGGTCTGATTGCTGCAGAAGGAAGCGGGACCCCATTCTGGACATCATGTTGTCCTTGTGTCATTGTAGGCACAGGTTACACACAGCCTTGAATGACAGCATGAAAATTCAGCTTTTGAAAATTGAATTAGATTGTACTTGGAGTATTTCAAGGCATCTCTTTTAAAAGAAGAAATACTGTAGTTTGTTTCATTTGGGGGTGTTTATATAAGTAAATCTGTCTTCTACTTATGCACTTAATAAATATTATTTTAATTAATTAATTAATTAATGCAAGCAAAGATTGTCATATGCCAGCCAAGCAAGTTAATTTGACTCATATCATAAGTTTAAGGTCACCCTGACAGAGACTGGAGAAACCCCAAGAAAATGGCCCCCAGACACCGTTGTAGCTCAGTAATGAAGTCACTCCCGAGGTTCACCCTACAGCCAAAGACTAGACAGGCCCATAAAACAAAATGAGACTAAAGGGGCACACTAGCCCAGGCGCAAGGACTAGAAGGCAGGAGGGGACAGGAAAGCTGGTAATAGGGAACGCAAGGTCAAGAAGTGAGAGTGTTGACATGTCGTGGAGTTGTTAACCAATGTCATAAAACAATATGTGTATTAACTGTTTAATGAGAAAGCAGTTTGTTCTGTAAACCTTCATCTAAAGTACAATTAAAAAAAAAAAAAGGAAAAAAAATGTTTAAGGTCAGTGTTTTGGAGAATTTTCACCGAAGTCTTCCTCCCTTCACTGCATCCAGCAATTTCTAGAATCTAGACACAATTGTGATGGCCTCAGGTTCCATTTGGGGCAGTATGTGAACATTTCAGAAAGAACCTTATTACACAAGCAGCACTATAAAACCAAACCTGTTGCCATCGAGTCGGTCCTGAGTCATAGCGACCCTGCTAGTATTAAAAAACACGCAAACAAAAAAACCCCAAAATATAGCAAACACCAACACAGCAACCTACCAACTTTTTCATTATTCTGGTTTTCATTTAGTCTTAATTGTTAGCATTTGGGTTATTTTCCAGTTTTCATTATGGCAAAGGTGAGCTTTTTAATGCATATAGAATTTTTCACCTTTTGGATTTTTCCCTTAGGGAAATTCCAGAAAGGGTATTAGTGAGCTAACATTGGCTGGGAGCCTTCTGTGTGCCAGACCCTGTCATAGAGCTTTGGAGATCTCCTTAAACTCAACAACCCATTGTCAAGTAGGCATTATCCCCATTTTGAAGATGATGAAACTGAGGCTCAGGGAAATGAGGTCGCTTACCAGTCGTGTCCAAGTCAGAGTTAGGGTTGGATCCACATGTGTCTGACAGTAAAAATCATGCAATCCTCACTTCTCCATGGTACCTAACAATGCCTGAGCATCATAATGACTTTAGAAGTGGGCCGCCAGTATACTTCTCAAAAGAACTGAGCCATTTTATGTTACCACTAACATGTAAACATGTACTAACTTTGGCCAATAATTTAAGAAGCATTTTAATTTCCATCTCTTTGATAATTAGGGTAGTGATTGTAGCAGCTCTTGTGACATGCCTCTTCTTGCCCTTTGCCTCCTTTGATTTTAACTGCAGAAGAAACAGATTTCTGGATCAAGACAGTTCCTAACATCCTTGACGGCACCACCATCCTAGGCCTTTCTGGCTCAGAGGAGTAAGTCTTCTTTGGACTTATTTGCACTCTTTGTGGCTGGAAGATTGCAGAGTTAATGTGCTGATTTAGTTCGTGAGGCTGGGCCTGGGGCTAATACAAAAATAGGAACCCTGGCCTCCTCAGGAGCCCTCATCGGGGCCCCAGTGGACTGTGCTCGGGATGCACATTTATAACTTGGGATATGTTGAGGCCTAGGAATTAGGTCAGCAGTTTCTTTGATTTCTTAGGCTTTTTGGTTTCAAGTAGCAGAAACTTTCCAGGGCAGCAGGAGAAGGGGTGGTGCTTTCTTGGGAGACTGCAGAATAGCTCAACAGAACCTGCTGGCTGTTTGTACTCTTTCCCCATTCCTCATGTTTACCCCTCTATTATCTTCTTTTGTGATTTGGCTTTTTTTGCTCCTTGGGCCATGTATTAGAAGATGGCCACTGCCCTCAGCTGCCGAGTTCATGGGTTACAGGTCTAACCACAGTGACCTGCAGAGACTGTCAAGCTACCCGAACCCAATTTCTGTGAAAGAGAATTTGATTGGCCTCATTTTGTCAAGGGTCAACTTCTGGTCCAATCAACTTGGGTTTAAGAGTTAGGTCTGCATCAAAAATGACTGCCTAGGCCACTTCTGAGGGTGAGGGCAGTTCTAAGTAAGATTTCCAGACTTAGCAAATAAAAATACAGGATGCCCAGTTAAATTTGAATTTCCGATAAACATTGAATAAAATTTCAGTATAAGTATGTCCCATGCAATATCTGGGACATACTTATCCTAAAAACTTATTTGTTGTTCATCTGAAATTCAGATTTAACTGGGCATACTGTATTTCATCTGACAATCTCAATTCTAACAGAAGAACTGAGCAAATTCCATATGGGTGTCTGCCATAGTTAATAGCCCCTTCCTTGCCTCTTCAGAAGCTGTCGAGAGTGTAGTCTTAAATATGTATCCCCAGCAGACCTTGCTATTCATAATAACATTTATCATATAATATCTGCCAGGCCATGTTCTAAGTACTTCACATGGATTATTTCATTTTGTGCTCCCAACAAGCCTAGGAGGTGTAGGTTTTATTATCATCCCTGTTTTACAGATGGGGAGATGGATCTAATTCAAAAAAACCAAACCCCCTGCCATCAAGTCAATTTCAACTCATAGTGACCCTATAGGACAGAGTAGAATTGCCCCGTAGGGCTTCCAAGGCTGTAAATCTTTATGGCAGCAGACTGCTACATCTTTATCCTATGAAACAGTTTGTGGATTTGAACTTGGTTAGCAGCTGAGTGCTTTAACCACTGCACCACCAGGGCTCCTGAAATGAGTCTAACCCCAAAACCCATTGCCATCAAGTCAATTCTGACTCATAACTACCCTATAAGACAGAGTAGAACTGCCCCATAGGGTTTCCAAGGAGCAGCTGGTGGATTCAAACTGCCGACCCTTTGGTTAACAGCCAAGCTCTTAACCACTACACCAGCAGGGCTCGGAAAGGGGTCTAGAAATGTTAAAAGATGTGCCCAAGATTTGACAGCTAGTAAGTTGCATAGCCACTTCTGGCTCATTCCAGAGCCCTTGCTGTTAGTTATCACACTATCCTGACTTCCCTTTCTCCTCTCACCTGCCCAAAGAAGTTGGAAGATAGATGTGTCTGAGTTAGAGGTTAGTCTAATTTATCCTTTATCTGTACCTCTGTGGGTCCATTGTCTAGCTGATGGATAGAAAATGAAGGAAACAGGTGAAAATATTTCCTAGGACTCCTCCTGATTCCCAGTATTTCCCTCATTCCCAGATTTCATTCCCTAAATTGCCCAGATTCTTTATTTTTTAATTTAATATTTTGTGAAAATATACACAGCAAAGTATATACCATTTTGAGAAATTCTGCATGTACAATTAAGTGATGTTGTTTACATTCTTCAAGCTGTGTAACCATTGTAACTATCCCTCTCCAAATTATTCCACCATCCTCAATGTATAGCCACTGCCCCTAAGCTTCTTATCTAGCCTTTCGAGATGCTGTTGTCAATTTGATCCCCCGTAGGTAAATCCTTGAAAGAGCACAATGCTCAAGGCAGACCTACTTTACTAATTAAGCTAAACTGTTGTTTGGTTCAAAGTGGACTTCTGGGAAAAGTTTTGGTTTAAGGTTTAAAGATTATCTCAGCCAAATGACCCAGATTCTTAAGTATCATATAAAAATGTTACCGTCAGATCAAATAAAGAACCACACCCTCATAGTCAGGTTCTATCAGTTGTTGAGTTGCAATATCCTCTAGGCTTTAAAGATAGTGGAAAATAAAGCTATTTTGAAAAACACCTACACTAATTGGACGAATTGTTGTTTTCAAGGCACAGCCGCAGCTGTTATCTGGCACCATGGGAGGTTAAATCTGAGAAGATAGAACTCTAAGGTCCCTTTCCACATCTCTAGGCTCTGTAACTACCCAGCCCTCTACATGCAAAAAGGATGATGGTGATGGCCTGTGAGAAGACGGGTAGAGAGCAAAGGCAGATGTGTAGGTTGCTGACAGAGATTGCTGTCAGGGTGCTGCATTTTAACACTTGGCATCTCCTTTCACACCTTCCAATCATCCCAAACATACAACTACCACTCACCCCCAAGATGGACCTCGTCTCTGCCTCTCTAGCTTTGTCTCTTGCTGATCTCTCCCTCTCTGTCACTCCTGTGACAGTGAGCTCTGTGTAGGCATGCTGACAGGAGAGGGGGCGGGTTGGGTCCTCAGCTCACTTGTGCTCCTGGATTAATAGCTCCAAGACAAATCACCCCCAAACTCAAGAGTTAAAGCAACAGTGGCTTATTCTTGCTCAGGTGTCTACAGATTGGGCAGCTGTGTGTCATTCAGCAGCACCTGGGACACTTCTGTTGCGACGAACAGGCTAGTAGGTGCATCTGCCCACTGTGATGGCAGAAGTGCAGGAGGTGAGCTGGAACCCTGGTGCCTGCACACCCTCATTCCATTAACTAAATCAAGGTACATGCCACATCCAATATCAGTGGTGTGGAAAGATACCCACTACCCACACTAGTAGGCAATACTGCCAAGTCCTGTGGCAGAGGGTGTGGACATGTAGCTGTAATTCAGGGAGGGTGGTAAGAATTGTGAAATGTGCTTCAGTCTGTCACAGCCTCTAGCCTCCTGTCTAATGATCGCACCCTTTGGCCTCTTCATCTGTAAAATAAGAAGGGTGGACTAGGTGATCTCCATGGTTCCTTCTAGCTCCAACTTCCTAAGAATTCGATGGGGGAACCAACTGGAAAATGAGAGAGGAGAGATGAGATATCAAAGATGACTCTATGCCTGGCACTGGGCTTGCACATGGAGCTGCTCAGGAAATGTCTGTTGAGTTAATGGCTTGGAGATCTGAGTCTAGTGGTTGGAAGCTGATGGCTGACCTGGTAGTGAAAGAATGGGGACTTTTTCTGGGCCACAGATGTTCACTGGCCTTACTGCCCTGGGGCTGCTGGCCTTTGGAGGTGCTTGGGGATGCATTAGCAGCACAGGCGCTCAACTCTCCCTTTTGTCCTGCTGTCACTAATAGATTTGGTCCAGTGACAGCAAGGGCCCTTGGTCCTGAGGCCCTGGGCAGCAGGGAAGCCGGGCTGATGGTGTACGTCTCGCTCCCCATCTTGGGAGACTTGCAGGTGGACTGAGTGGGGACTCAGCCTTTGCTGGATTGTTCATATGCTGTGACAAGGAAGACACCTTCCTTGAATTTTCCATTTTTAGAAAATGAAATTATTTGCTGGACGCAGGCACAGAAGGAGTTTTCTTCTGAAGCCTTCAGTACTTCTGTGTTTAAATTTATTTTGTCTATTAGTCTTTGCCTTCTGGGGATGGAAATAGGGCATTCTTCATCTCTGAACAATTCCTATAGTGTCTTTTCCCTGGCCTGCATTTACCTGAGTGCCGTATGTCCTGCCACCGCAGCCTTTTAGGCATTGTCTCTGACTTCAGATCAAGGCATTCACCCCTTTTCTACCCTCCTGGCCTTGGTTTGTGCTTGGTAACAACATGTCATCATACGTTCCTGTGTAGCTGCTCGAGGGCAGCGAAAATAGCTTGTGTTTTGTATGTTTCCTCCCAGAAGGCCCAGCACACAATGAATCTGGTTTAGCAAATGTTAGGCAGCACAGATGTGCCATCGGCACTTGGGAAGCCGACAAGATTTTCCAGGTCTCTGGTTAAGTTGCATGGTGTGGTGGTGGAAGAATCTCTATGTAGGAAGGGAACTTAAAGGTCATTTAGCCCAACCACCTTTTTGTTCACTGACTTCTTTCTATAGCATCTCTGCCCCTTTTCAACAGCCTCTGAATAAACCTCTTAGGTGGCAGAAAGCAAGCCTCAAGCCTTCTCCCAAGATGAGCTAGTTGTTCTTTAGACAACTCCAAATGCTAGAAAAATTTTCCTATGTTGAGTTAAGATGGGTTCATCCATCCTCACTGGGATGCTTCTCAGTCCCACACAGCAGGTCTTACTCATCTTCTACGTGACTGCACCCTTGGTCTCAGTGTCCCTGTGTACTAAGTTCCTATTGTGGCATACCAGATCACCTCAAAATTTAGCAGCTTAAAATAACAATAAACGTTATCTCATAGTTTCTGTGGTCACGAATTCACAAGTGGGTGATTACTTGGGGTGATTCTGGCTTGGGATCTCTCATGAGGTTGCAGGCAAGATGTCAGCTGGAGCTGCAGTCATCGAAGACTTGACTTGGGGCTGGAGGATCCACTTCCAAGGGGGCTGGCAAGTTGGTGCCGGCTGTTGGCAGGAAGCCTCAATTCCTAACCATATGGATCTCTCTAGAGGGCTGCTTGAGTGTCCTCACAACATGGAGGCTGGCTTTTCCTAGAGAAAGTGATCAAAGAGACAGCAAAGCAGAAACCACAATGTCTTTTATTACCCTCCACATCACACTTTGTCATTTCCACAGTATACTGTTGGTTACACAAGTCAATCAAGTTTGCTGTGAGAAGAAGGCTCCAAACCTCTGCAACCCCTGCTTTCCTGTGAATAGCCCTGCTTGGCTATTTTGAAACAAACCTTGAAGAAGTATTTGGTAAACTATTTCATAAGTGAAACAAATGTTTTTGAACGTAAGGATTTTGCTAGTAGTGAATGCTTAACTAGTGAAAACCCGAGTTTAACCCCTGCCACTCCTGTATGGGTACAGCCAGAGAAAGCAGGGCTGGATTTGTCAGAAGACGAAGAAGACACTTTTGAGGCCTCTTTTGGGGGTTGCAGGGCTGTAGTGATCTTTCTGTACCTCATAAGTCTTGTCATGGGGAGATCCCTCTCTGCTGACTGGGTACTTCCTTCTTTCAGTCTAGTAGTTGAGGTGATGTATGATAGGAGGGCGAAGGAAGGTCACACACTGCTGTTGGGTGCTATGGGGGTGAAGACCTCGTCTGCCCTGTTGACTACTCTGGGTCCGTGACCGGCCTGGCGTGCAGCAGGCCTTCAGTGAATACCACGTTGACGAGTGAAAGTATGAATGTGCCTGAGCAGGGTGAGGGTTGTTTCCTAGGCAGTGTCCATTTTAAGAGTCTGAGACAGCCCACGGTGTGGGGCCTTTGGTTTTTCAGGCCTCTGTCATGTTTTGAGAGGAGTTTAGCCTACGGTGTCTGCTTCAACTGAAGCTTGGTGGAAGTCATTTTTACATCAGATTATTTCATCAAATAATTGTTATTGTCAACACCTATAGTATTGGAGGTCGTGATGGGAAGAAGTAGAATCCCAGAAAAAATTCTTTGTCTCACTATGAATCTTTTAACTCATATTATAATCTGTATGTTTAATGTACAATTGGCCTTGTGTGTTAATTTTTTTGAGTTGTTGTTTCCCTAATTGACCCCTAATTTGTGCCATTTCAGGCTTTTGTGTGGCTTGGTAACTAGTTTTCTTTTTCATAATCTTATTTACTTAGTGTGGTATTTTATTTAGTTTATTTTTGTGCTGCTGGAATTTTAAGCTAATAGATCACTTATTGAAGGAAGAATCTAGGTTGCTGGAACTTTTTGTAGATTGTTACCACAGCTACATAGAGATTGTGACGATTTTTTAAAAAATCAGTTCAAGTATACTGAATTGTTCTGTGTAGCAGAATCTGGCTTCATAGGCCCATGACTATGCTCAAAATAGATCCAGCTCTGTGCCCTGGAGACCCCGTCATCTCCTTACTTCTCATCATGAGACACTTGGTGCTCAGCCTCATTCCTGTACCTGGCTAACTGGGACTCAAGAGGCCCCCTTTGTCACCAGAGTCATTCAGCATGGCTGTTCGTGATGGCTACACAGGGAAGATTTACAATACAACACTTAACAGACTTTATTTTTTATTATGGAATTTCAGACATATACAAAAGTAGAGATGTTGGCATAATTGAACTTTTGTCCCCATCGCACAGTATCAATGAGTCTCAACATGGGGTCAATCTGTGACCTACCCGCCCCACTTATTTTGAAGCAAATCCCAGATATCTTTAAATTTTATTGATAATATTTTGGTATGTATCTCTTTAAAGATGAGAGTTTTTTTTTTTTTAAAGACATAATCAGAATGGCATTATCATGCATAAAAAATTTAACAAAATTCCTTAATATTATCAAATATCCAGTTGATATTAAAACTATCCCATTGAGGGTGTATGTTTTGTTGTATGTATTTTCACCAAAAAAACAAAAACAAAAACAAAAACAACTACCCATTGATTTATTATGTTTTAACAGTTTGTAGAAATCAGAATGCAAATAAGGCCCATACATTGCAATTGTTTGATATTTCTCCTCAGATTTTTTAATAAACTTTTTATTTTGAAATAATTTCAAACATAGAGAAAATCTACAAGAACACTACGAAGAACTCCTATCTGCCCTTCTCCCAGATTCCCCAGTTGTTAATTTACCACATTTGCCTTATCATTCTCCCTCTCTATATTTAGACATATTTTTTGAAACTATTTAAGAGTAAGTGTCAGACATGATACTCTCCCTTAATATTTCATTGTATATTTTCTAAAAACAAGGAAACTCTTGACCCTATCCACAGTGTAAACATTGATACAACATTACCGTCTAATCCATAGCCCCACTCATATTTCACCATTTGTCCCAATAGTGTTCTTTATGGGTACACTGTCTAATCCAGGATCATACATTGTCATGTCTCTTTAGTTTCTATTTGGTACAGTTCCTCCATTTTTACCCTGTATTCCATGACCTTGACATTTTTGATGAATACAGACCAGCTCCTTTGAACACTGTGCTTCAATTTGGGATTGTCTGATGTTTCCTTATGTTTAGATTCACATTGTGCATTTTTGGCAGAAATACCACAGAAGTGATATTTTGCCCTTCTTAGTGTGTCGTATCAGGAGGCACACAATATTGATTTGTTTCTTTACTGGTGATATAACTTTTCTCATTTGGTTGAGATGGTGTTTGCTGTATGTTTCCACTGTCAAGTTAATGAATTTTTTAATTGTTAATTAATAATTTATTGGTAAGTTTTTTTTATGTGGAGATACTTTGAGGCTATGTAAAATCCTGTTCCTCAGCAAAGCTTCACCCACAGGTTTTAGCATCCTTTGATGATTCTTGCCTGTATCAATTATTACTTTAATGGTTGCCAATTGGTAATTTTCTAATAGCATCATTCCTTCTACATTTATTAGCAGGCATTGTACTGTAAGGAAGAGCTTTCCATTCTCCATTTATTTATCTATTCCTTTATTTATATCAGTATGAACTGATGGATTCCTGTTTTATCCAGTGTGTTATTATTTGTAACTATCATTTATTTTAATGCTCTAATTGTCACAGTTTTGACTAGGAGGTATCTTTTCAAGCTGGTTCCTGTATCCTTTTGACATTACTCATCATTCCTTGAGCACCTCCTTCCTTCTGGCACAACAGAATGTTCTGGGTCATCTTATACTGGGATCTACCATTTATTTAAGGAGCCCTGTTCCTTTTAGTGGAAAATGGTATTTAGAAACCAAGATCTGGATGCTAGGTGTGCTCACTGTTATTGGGGCATTATTACTTCTAGGCTCTCTTGGTGGATACAGATAGTTTACTCTGACTTTTACACTTCCATACTTCTAACTTCTGTCTCTGATAGTAAGAGATCTGGCTCCAGTTATCCTCAATATATTTACATTTTGTTCCATCTTCCTGGCCATGCTGGCAAAATTCCCTCAGTCCCTGCACAGCCAATCATGCTGGCTGAATTTTCTCAACCCTGATGCTGCTGACCTTGCTGGCCATATCCCTCTGCCTCAGTGCCTGGCTACAGTGGTGCTTCCAGCTGCACTGTCTGAAATCCCATGGCATTGGTGCTGCCTGGGGAAGGGTAAAAAGCTCCCAAATATCTTCTGATTTATAGGTTCTGTCTCCTTTTCTTTTTTTTTTCTACTTGCAATTTATTTGTTGAATGAACTTAGTCATTCATTCTATAGAGTTTCCCACAGACTGGATTTTTCTGATCACGTCTCTATAATACCATTTATCATACTCTTCTATCTCCTTTATTTCCTGTAAAGTGATAGGTGGAGATTTGATCAGACTCGTATTCAACTATATTGGCAAAAATTGTTCGTAGATATATTGAAACCTCCATTAAACAAAAGCCAGTTGCTCTCGAGTCAGTTCTGAGTCATGGTGATCCCATGTGATTCAGAGTAGAACTGCACTCCGTGGGAGTTTCAATGGCTGTGACCTTTCAGAAGAGACACTTCTGCCGAGCTTCCTCTGTGTGGATTTGAATTGCCACCCATTCAGTTAGTAGGTGAGCACATAACCATTTGTGCTGTTCACGGACTCTGAAACCTTCGTTTGGAGGTACATATTGCTTGGTTGCCTCTCTCTCTTGTGCCTCTCTCTCTGTCGTATCAGCAGCCACTGATAATAGTTTCCTAGATTCATTAGTTTATTACCTGTTGCCGTCGAGCCTATTCTGACTCATAGCGACCCTATAGGGCAGAGCAGAACTGCCCCATAGGGTTTCCAAGGAGGGGCTGGTTGATTTGAACTGCCTTAGCAGCCAAATTCTTAACCACTGTGCAGCCAGGGTTCCATTAGTTCATTAGGGATTACAAAATTGTGATATTCTATCATTTCTTTTACGGTTATTGTTGTGTTGTTGTTAGGTACCATCTGGTCGGTTCTGACTCATAGCCACCCTGTGTACAACAGAACGAAACACTGCCCGGTCCTATACCATCCTCACAATTATTGTTATGCTGGAGCCCATTGTTGTAGCCACTGTGTCAATCCATCTCATTGAGGGTCTTCCTCTTTTTCACTGACCCTCTAATCTACCAGGCATGATGTCCTTTTCCAGGGACTGGTCCCTTCTGATAATATGTCCAAAGTATGTGAGACGAAGTCTCGAAATCCTCGCTTCTCATGAGCCTTCTGGCTGTACTTCTTCCAAGAGAGACTTGTTCGTTCTTCTGGCAGTCCATGGTATATTCAGTATTCTTCACCAACACCATGATTCAAACACATTCTATTCTTCGGTCTTCCTTATTCATTGTCTAGTTTTCATATGCATATAAGGCAATTGAAAACACCATGGCTTGGGTCAGGCGCACCTTAGTCCTTCCTTAAAGTGACATCTTTGCTTTTTAACACTTTAAAGAGATCTTTTGCAGCCGATTTGCCCAATGCAATACCTCATTTGAGTTCTTAACTGCTGCTTCCATGGGCGTTAATTGTGGATCCAAGTAAAATGCAGTCCTTGACAACTTCAGTCTTTTTTCCGTTTATCCTGATGTTGTTTATTGGTGTAGTTGTGAGGATTTTTGTTTTCTTTATGTTGAGATGTAATCCATACTGAAGGTTGTGGTTTTTGATCTTCATCAGTAAGTGCTTCAAGTCCTTTTCACTTTCAGCAAGCAAGGTTGTGTCATCTGCATATTGCGGGTTGTTAATGAGTCTTCCTCCAATTCCTGATGCCCTGTTCTTCTTCATATAGTCCAGTTACTTGGATTATTTGCTCAGCATACAGATTGATTAAGTATGGTTAAGTGATACAACCCTGACACACACCTTTCCTGACTTTAAACCATGCAGTATCCCCTTCTTCTGTTTGAACAACTGCCTCTTGGTCCATGTACAGGTTCCTCTTGAGCACAATTAAGTGTTCTGGAATTCCCATTCTTTGCAGTGTTATCTGTAATTTGTTACGATCCACATGGTCGAATGCCTTTGCATAGTCAATAAAGCACAGGTGAACATCTTTCTGGTATTCTCTGCTTTTAGCCAGGATCTATCTGACATCAGCAAAGATATCCCTTGTTCCCTGTCCTCTTCTAAATCCAGCTTGAATTTCTGGCAGTTCCCTGTTGATGTACTGCTCCAACCACCCTTGAATTATCTTCAGCAAAATATTACTTGTGTGTAGTATTAATGATATTGTTTGATGTGATGGTTAAGATTGTCAACTTGGCTGGGCCACAGTCCTAAGTGTTTTGGCAGTTGTATAATGTTGTGATCACTTTGCTGTTGAAATTTGATACGTGATCACCCCTGTGATGGAATCGGCTGAGTGGTACCTCTGGGGGCGAGTCCTGTGGCGGTGCACCGCCCCCTCCGCCTTTATCTCTCACCTCTCCTCTGCCTACTTCCTTCTTGCTTGCCTTGCTAGGGCTTTTACTTGATCTAGATTCTGCAGCTGGCTCCTGGTTTGTCTGACCTCGGGTTCTTGGGACTTGAGCTAGCAACTTGCCTGCCAATCTTGGGATTGATCGATCTTCACAGCCTGCTACAGCCAGTTCTCTGGCCTGCCAATCTTGGCTTTGCCAGCCCCTGTGTCTTTGTGAATCAGCAGAAGTTTGTAACAGCCCTGCTTTTCAGCCTGCTGATCTTGGGTTCGCCAGCCCCTGCGGCTAGTGAATCAGGAGAATTCTCTTTCTTGCCCCCACGGACTTGGGACGTTATCCAGCCTCTAAAAACCGGTGAGCCTAAGACATTCTATAATTTCCACATTCTGTTGATCACCTTTCTTTGGAATGGGTACAAATATGAATCTCTTCCAGTCAGTTGACCAGGTAGCTGTCTTCCAAATTTCTTGGCATAGATGAGTGAGCGCTTCCAGTGCTGCATTCATTTGCTGAAGTTATCTCAGCTGGTATTCTGTCAATTCCTGGAGAATTGTTTTTTGCCAGTGCGTTCAGTGCAGCTTGGACTTCTTCCTTCAGTACCATCGGTTCTTGATCATATGCAACCTCCTGAAATGGTTGAATGTCGATCAGTTCTTTTTGGTATAGTGACTCTGTGTATTCCTTACATCTTCTTTTGATGCTTCCTGTGTCATTTAGCATTTCCCCTTAGAATCCTTCAATATTACAACTCAAGGCTTGAATTTTTTCTTCAGTTCTTTCAGCCTGAGAAATTCCAAGCATGTTCTTCCCTTTTGGTTTCCTATCTCCAGGTCTTTACACATTTCATTATAATACTTCACTTTGTCTTCTCAAGCTACCCTTTGAAATGTTCTGTTCAGTTCTTTTACTTCATCATTTCTTCCATTTGCTTTAGCTACTAAACATTCAAGAGCAAGTTTCAGAGTCTCTTCTGGCATCCATTATGGTCTTTTCTTTCTTTCCTGTCTTTTTAATGACCTCTTACTTTCTTCATGTATGATGTCCTTGATGTCATTCCACAACTCTTCTGATCTTCGGTCATTAGTGTTCAGTGTGTCAAATCTGTTCTTGAGATGGTCTCTAAATTCCGGTGGGATGTACTCGACGTCATACTTTGGCTCTTGTGGACTTCTTCTAGTTTTCTTCAACTTCAACTTGAACTTGTGTATGAGCAATTAATGGTCTGTTCCACAGTCGGCCCCTGGCCTTGTTCTGACTGATGATATTGAGCTTTTCCATTGTCTGTTTCCTCAGATGTGGTCGATTTGATTCCTGTGTATTCCATCTCACGAGGTCCACGCATATAGTTGCTGTTTAAATGTTTTTGAGAAAAGGTATTTGCAGTGAATAAGACATTGGTTTTGCAAAATTCTATCATGTAATCTCCAGCGTCGTTTCTGGAGGCCATATTATCCAACTACTGATCCTTCTTCTTTGTTTCTGACTTCCACATTCCAATCACCAGTAGTTATCAACGCATCTTGATTGTATGTTTGATCAATTTCAGACTGTGGAAGTTGGTAAAAATCTTCAATTTCTTCATCTTTGGCCTTACTGGTTGGTGTGTAAATTTGACTCATAGTTGTATTAACTGGTTTTCCTTGTAGGTACATGGATATTATCCTATCACTGCCAGTGTTTTACTTCAGGATAGATCTTGAAATGTTCTTTTTGATGATGAACGCGATGCTATTCCTCTTCAATTGGTCATTCCTGTCATAGTAGACCATATGATTGTCTGATTCAGAATGGCCAGTACCAGTCCATTTCAGCTCACTAATGCCTAGGATAGCGATGTTTATGCGTTCCATTTAATTTTTGACAATTTCCAATTTTCCTAGATTCATGCTTTGTACATTCCATATCCCTATTATTAATGGATGTTTGCAGCTGTTTCTTCTCATTTTGAGTTTTGCCACATCAGCAGATGAAGGTCCTGAAAGCTTGACTCCATCCATGTCATTAAGGTCGACTCTATTTTGAGGAGGCAGCTCTTCCCCAGTTATGTTTTGAGTGCCTTCCAACCTGTGGGGCTCATCTTCTGGCACTATATCAGACAGTGTTCCACTGCTAGTCATAAGGTTTTCATTGGTGGGCTCTATAAAGAGGCTGCTGAGCTCCAAAGCCCCACTCCTTTCCCTGCTGTCATATAGCCCTCATGAAAGGAAGAAGAATAAATAGGATACCCATTGCTGTCGAGCCAATTCTGACTGATAGTGACCCTATAGGACAGAGTAGAACTGCTCCATAGGGTTTCCAAGGAGCAGCTGGTGGATTCAAAATGCCGACCTTTTGGTTAGCAGCCATTGTGCCAAATAGTATAGGGTTTTCAGTTATTAGTTAGAATAATTCTATGTAGAGAAAGTTTCCCTCATCAACATTTGGTTACCCAATGGTTTAGATCATATAGGAATCGTCGGAAGAATGCCTGATACTTTTCTTTATTCACCAGTTATCAAAATAATGAGTTGGATCCTCCCAAGGTCACTGATGACTTATGTTTTTAGTACCATTAAGAACTCTTCAATTTAAACATACTTGATATCTTTCAGTGTATTGTAGTTGTTTTTGTTTTTCCCAACTTGGGCCATTGAGAGCCCCTTCAAATTGTCTTTTGAGTCCTACTGCTATGATTCCAGTATTATTTGATATCTTCCATGCTTCCTGGTAAAAATATATGATCCAGACTCATCATTATGTTTTTTTGCCTCAGATTTGGAATTAACAGTTTCTCCAAGATTTTCTGATTCCTTTCATGGAAAAGTGTATTTGGAAATCACAATCTAGTTGCTAAGGTGCTTATTGCAGCCAGGTTGGTCTTGTCTAAGAGTAATAAACATTTACACTATTACACTGTTAAAGTAAAACAAAGAGATTTATTGAAGATTTGATAAGTCTGCACTGGGGAAAACATCTGATTTTAAAGAGTTAACAAATGCTTCCAAAATGACAAAGCTGCAGAGAATTTTTTTTTTCTTTAAAAAATTTTTTCTTTTTAATTGTGCTTTCAGTGAAAGTTTACAATTCAAGTCAGTTTCTCATACAAAAATTTATACACACATTATTTTGTGACCCTAGCTGCTCTCCCTATACCATGACAGCACATTCCTCCTTTCCACCCTGGGTTTCCCATGTCCATTCAACCAGCTTCTGACACTCTCTGCCTTCTCGTCTCCCATTTTGGCAGGAACTGCCCATGTAGTCTCATGTATCTACTTGCGCTAAGAAGCACACTCCTCACTAGTATCACTTTATCTTCCATAGTCCAGTCTAATCTTTGTCTGAAGAGTTGGCCTCTGAAATGATTTTAGCTCTGGGGCAACAGAGAGTCCAGGAGCCATGTCTTCTGAGGTCCCTCCAGTCTTAGTCAAACCATCAAGTCTGGTCTTTTTACTAGAATTTGAGTTCTGTGCCCCACTTTTCTCCTGCTGCATCAGGGACTCTCTGTTGTGTTCCCTGTCAGGGTGGTCATTGGTGGTAGCCAGGCACCATCTTGTTCTTCTGGTCTAGGCTGATGGAGTCTCTGGTTTATGTGGCCCTTTCTGTCTCTTGGGCTAATATTTTCCTTATGTCTTCGGTGTTCTTCATGCTCCTTTACTCCAGGTAGGTTGGGGCCAATTGATGCCTCTTAGATGGCTGCTCGCTAGCTTTTAAGACCCCAGACGCCACTCATCAAAGTAGGATGCAGAAGATTTTATTAATAAATTTTATTATGCCTGTAGACCTAGATGTCCCCAGGCCCCTACCCCTGCTACTCTGTCCCTTGAAGTGTTTGGTTGTATTCAGGAAACATCTTAGCTTTGGTTTAGTCCAGTTGTGCTGACTTACCCGGTAGTGTGTGTTGTCCTTCCCTCTACCTAAGATAATTCTTGTCTACTGTCTAGTTAGTGAATAACCCTCTGTCTCCCTCCCCACCCTCATAACCATCAAAGAATGTTTTCTTCTGTGTTTAAACCTTTTCTTGAGTTCTTATAATAGTGGTCTTATACAATATTTGTCCTTTTGTGACTAAATTCACTCAGCATAATGCCTTCTAGATTCCTCCATGTTATAAGATGTTTCATGGATTCATTGTTGTTCTTTATCATTGTGTAGTATTCCGTTGTGTGAATATACCATAATTTGTTTATCCATTTATCCGTTGATGGGCACCTAGGTTGTTTCCATCTTTTTGCTATCATGAACAGTGCTGCAGTGAACATGGGTGTGCATATATCTATTAATGTGATGGCTCTTATTTCTCTAGGATATATTCCAAGGAGTGGGATTGCTGGATTGTATGGTACTTCTATTTCTAGCTTTTTAAGGAAGCACCAAATCGATTTCCAAAATGCTTGTACCATTTTACATTCCCACCAACAGTGTATAAGTGTTCCAGTCTCTCCACAACCTCTCCAACATTTATTATTTTGTGTTTTTTGGATTAATGCTAGCCTTGTTGGAGTGAGATGGTTTCTCATTGTAGTTTTGGTTTGCATTTCTCTACTGGTGAATGATCATGAGCATTTCCTCATGTGTCTGTTAGCTGCCTGAATGTCTTCTTTGGTGAAATGCCTGTTCATACCCTTTGCCCATTTTTTAATTGGGTTATTTGTCTTTTTGTTGTTGAGGTTTTGCAGTATCTTGTAGATTTTAGAGATTAGACCCTGATCGGATTTGTTGTAGCAAAAAATTTTATCGCAGTCTGTAGGTTGTCTTTTTACTCTTTTGGTGAAGTCTTTTAATGAGCATAAGTGTTTGATTTTTAGTAGCTTCCAGTTATCTAGTTTCTCTTCTGGTGTTTGTGTATTGTTATTTATGGTTTGCATACTGTTTATGCCATGTATTAGGACTCCTAGCATTGTCCCTATTTTTTCTTCCATGATCTTTATCATTTTAGATTTTATATTTAGGTCTTTGGTCCAGTTTAAGTTAGTTTTTGTACATGGTGTGAGGTATGGGTCTTGTTTCAGTTTTTTGCAGATGGATATATAATTCTTGGTTGGCATTATTTTTCCTTTGGGGCTGTGTATATGTCATCCCACTGGCTTCTTACCTGCATGGTTTCTGCTTAATAGTCTGAGCTTAGACTTACTGACTCTCCTTTGTAGATGACTTTTTGTTTATCCCTAGCTGCTTTTAAATTTCTTTCTTTATCTTTGGTTTTGGCAAGTTTGATTATAATATGACTTGGAGATTTTCTTTTGGGATCTACCTTATGTGGGGTTCGATGAGCATCTTGAATAGATATCTTCTCATCTTTCATGATATGAGGGAAGTTTTCTGCCAATGAGTTTTCAACAATTCTCTCTGTATTTCCTGTTATCCCCTCCTGTTCTGGTACTCCTAACACTCAGGTTATTCCTCTTGATAGAGTCCCACATAATTTTTAAGGTTTCTTCATTTTTTAAAATTCTTTTATCTGATTTTTCCTCAGATAAGTTGGTGTCAAGTGCTTTATCTAAATCTTGCTAATTCTGACTTCCATTGCTGCAGAGATTTTTTAAAGACACAAGGAAAGTATTAGCCCAAGAGACAGAAAGGGCCACATAAACCAGAGACTCCATCAGCCTAAGACCAGAAGAACAAGATGGTGCCTGGCTACCACCAATGACCACCCTGACAGGGAACACAACAGAGAGTCCCTGATGCAGCAGGAGAAAAGTGGGGCACAGAACTCAAATTAAAATTTCAGACTCAAATTAAAGGGTGACAACAAAGAACTTGAGGTGTTATATTTTTATTGGACATTACAAACTTAGATTAACACAAGGTGAAGTTTACTAGAAGTGGGGGCTAGGAGGAGGGGGGTTACAGGACATTTCTCTCTTAGAAACAGCTTGTTCAAGTGAAATTTTTCTTGTCAGCAGTTGCCTATGAGACCTAGATAAAAGTCAGCATCAAGGCCTTCTTCCTGAGATGTTGTTTTTCAAGTATTACAAGGATCAGAAATAGATGACACCTGGTGTAGGCTGTTGATCCCCAGACATCAAGACCATGCCTGTATTCACCTCAGCCCTACAACTGGATATCCATATGCAAAAGAATTAATTTGAAGCTCTAACCCTCACCATATGGAAAGATTAACTCAAAATAGGTCAAAGTCCTAAATTTAAGAGCTAAAATTATAAAACTGTTAGAAGGAAACATAGATGTAAATCTTCATGACCTTGGATTAAGCAATGATATGACACCAAAAGCCCAAGCAACAAAAGGAAAAAATACATAAGTTGGACTTCATCAAAATTTAAAACTTTTGTGCATCAAAAGACACTATCAAGAAGGTGAAAAGACAACCTACAGAATATAGAAAATATCTGCAATGACCAGTGGGTCAAAGAAAAATAAAAAGGGAAATCAGAATGTACCTTGAGATAAATGAAAATGAAGATATAACATATCAAAACTTGTGGGATGCAGCTAAAGCAGTGTTTAAAGGAAAATTTATACCTGTAAATGCCTATTTTAAGAGAGAAGAAATAATTCAAATTCATAACCTAACCTTCCACCTAAAGATACTGGAAAAAGAACAGCAAAATAAACCTAAAGTAAGCAGAAGGAAATAAATAAAATTAGAGCAGAAGTTAATAAAAAAGAGAACAGAAAAACAATAGACTTCTAACAACAACAAAAATGCCCTCACCCAGAGGGCTTTACTAGAGAATTTATTGAATCTAGCCTAAGACACAAACATTCAGAGAAGAGCTGGCACTCAAACTATTCCAGAACATAGAAAAAGACAGAATATTCCCTAATTCATTCTATGAAGCCAGTATAACCCTGATACCAAAGCCATACAGAGACACCACTAAAAAAGGAAATTATAGACCAATATCCTTCGTGAGTATAGGTGCAAAAATTCTCAGCAAAATCCTAGCCAATTGAATCCAACAGCATATCAACAAAATAATATATCATGACCAAGTGGAATTCATACCAGGTATGCAAGGATGGTTCAACATTAGGAAATCAATCAATGTAATACCCCACATAAATAAAACAAAGGAAAAGAACCAAATGATCATATCAATTGATGCAGAAAAGGCATTTGATAAAATCCAACACCTATTCCTGATAAAAACTCTCAGCAAAATAGGAATAGAAGGGAAATTCGTCAACATAGTTAAGGGCATATATACAAAACCAACAGCCAACATTACTCTCAATGGAGACTGAAAGCATTCCCCTTGAGAACTGGAACCAGACAAGGATGCCCTTTATCACCACTCTCATTCAATTCTAGCTAGAGCAATAAGGCAAGAAAGGGAAATAAAAGGCATCCAAATTGGCAAGGGAGAAGTAAAACTATCCATATTTGCATATGATATGATCCTATAGATAGAAAATCCCAGAGATTTTATAAGAAAGCTACTGGAACTAATAGATTCAGCAAAGTGGCAGGGTACAACATCAACATACAAAAATCAATCAGATTCCTTTACACTAATAATGAGAACTCCAAAAAGGAAATTAAAAAAAAAATTTATAATAGCCCCTCCCCCCAAAAAATTAAATACTTAGGAATAAATTTAACCAGGGACGTAAAAGACTTATACATAGAAAACTACAAAACACCACTGCAAGGAACCAAAAGAGATCTATAGAAATGGAAAAACATACCATGTTCATGTATAGGAAGACTTAACATTATAAAAATGTCAATACTACCCAAAGTGATCTATAGATAAAATGAGACCCCAATCTAAATTCTAACAATATTCTTTAACAAGATGGAAAAACTAATTATCTTTATATGGAAAGGAAAGAGGTCCCGGATAATCAAAGCATTACTGAAGAAGAAGAACAAAGCAGGAGCCTCACATTTCTCTATCTCAGAACCTACTATACAGCTATGGTAGTCAAAACAGCTTGGTACTTGTCAATGGCAGACACATAGACCAATGGAACACAATTGAGAACCCAGAAGTAAATCCATCCACGTGTGGACAGCTGATCTTTGACAAAGGGTCAAAGTCTATTAAATGAGGAAGATAATGTCTTTTCAACAAATGGTGGCAAAACTGGATATCCATTTGCAGAAAAATGAAACAAGAGCCATACCTCATGCCATACACAAAAGCTAACTCAAAATGGGTCAAAGACCTAAATGTAAAACTTAAAACTATAAATATCATGGAAGAAAATATAGGGGTAAATGCTAGGGGCACTAATATAGGGCATAAATAGAATACCAAATGTAACTAACAATGCACAAACCGCAGAAGATCTCCTAAAAATTAAACACTTATGCCCATTCAAAAGATTTCACCAAAAGAGTAAAAAGAGATCCTACAGGCTGGGAAAAAAATTTTGCCTACGATATATTTGACAAGGGTCTAATCTCTAAGATTTATAGAAAACTTCAACACCTCAGCAACAAAAAGACAAATAAGCAAATTAAAAAACGGGCAAAGGACATGAAGAGACATTTCACCAAAGAAGACATTTAGGTGGCTAACAAATACATGAAGAGATGTTCGAAGTCATTAAGGGAAAGGCAATACACAATATGGGGGAAGTCAGCATAACATGACCAAGGCAAGGGAAGACACTGAGAGGTATGACGAATGGAAATGGGGAACTCAAGGTGGTAATGGGAGAGTGCTGACACATTCGCAAATCAAAACTACAGTGAGGTACTATCTCACCCCAGCAATAATGGCACTGATCATAAAAACAGAAAACAATAAATGCTGGCAAGGTTGTGGAGAGATTGGAACTTTTATACACTGCTAGGGTATAAAATGATACAGCCAGTATGGAAAATGATATGGCACATCTTTAAAAAGCTAGAAATAGAAATACCATATTGTCTTAGTTAACTAGTGCTGCTGTAACAGAAATACCACGAGTGGATAGCTTTAACAAACAGAAGTTTATTCTCTCACAGTTTAGTAGGCTGAAAGTGTGAATTCAAAGTGCCAGCTCCACGTGAAGGTTTTCTGTCTCTGTCAGCTCTGGGGGAAGGTCCTTGTCATCAATCTTCCCTTGGTCTAGGAGCTTCTCTGCGTAGGGATCCCGTGTCCAAAGGATATGCGCTCCTGGTTCTTCTTGCTTGGTGGTTATGAGGTCCTCATCTCTCTGCTCCTTTCTCCCTCCTTTTATCTCTTGTAAGATAAAAGATGATGTAGGTAACACCCCAGGGAAACTCCCTGTACATTGGATTAGGGCTGTGACCTGAGTAAGGGTGTTGCATCCTGCCCTACTCCTCTTCAACAAAATTGTCTCCAATCCTTCCTCATTAACATCATAGAGGTAGAATTTACAACACATAGGAAGATCACATCAGATGACAAAATGGTAGACAATCCCAGTACTGGGAATCATGGCCTAGCCAAGTTGACACACGTTTTTGGGGGACACAATTCAATCCATAACACATATGATCCAGCAATCCCACTCTTAGGTATATATCCTAGAGAAATAAGATCCATAACATGAATAGACATATCCACGCCCATGTTCATTGCAGCATTATTCACAATAGCAAAAAGATGGAAACAACATAAATGCCCATCAACGGATGAATGGATAAACAAACTGTGGTACACACATACACAGTAGAATACCATGCAGTGATAAAGAACAACAATGAATCCGTGAAACATAACGTGGAGGAATCTGGAGGACATTATGCTGAGTGAAATAAGTCAGTCCCAAAAGGACAAATATTGTATGAGACCACTATTATAAAAAGTCAAGAAAAGGTTTATACACAGAAAGAAATATTCTTGGATTGTTACCAGGGAGAGGGAGGGAAAATCACTAACTGGATAGTTGACATGTTACTTTGTTGAAGGGAAAGGCAGTACACAGTATGGAGGAAGTCAGCACATGACCAAGGCACGGGAAGACACTGAGAGGTATGACGAATGGAAATGGGAAACTCAGGGTGGTAACAGAGTGCTGACACATTGCAGGGTTTGCAGAAAAATTTGTGTATAGATTATTAAATGGGAAAATCAGTTTGCTCTGTAAACCTTCACCTAAAGCACAGTTAAAAAGATAAAATACAGAAAATCAATGAAACCAAAAGCTGATTCTTTGAAAAGATCAACAAAATTGACAGATATTTAGCTAGTTTGACCAAGAAAAAAAGAGAGGGCTTAAATTACTAGAATCAGCAATGGATGAGGTAACATTACTACTGACCTTACAGAAATAAAAAGGATTATAAAGGAATGCTATGAACAATTGTAAGCCAACTAATTAGATAGCTTAGATAAAATGGACAAATTTCAGAAAGACCCAACTATCAAAACTGACTCAAGAAGAAATAGACAATCTGCGTAGACCTATAACAACTGAAGAGATTGAACCGGTAATCAAAAAACTACCCATAAAGAAAAGCTCAGGCCCATATGGCTTCACTGGTGTATTCTACCAAACATTCAAAGAAGAATTAATATCAATTCTTCACAAACTCTTCCAAAAAAAATAGAAAAGGAGGGAACACTTCTCAACTTATCTTATGAGGCCAGTATTCCACAAGGACATCAAAAGAAAATGAAACTACAGACCAATATCTCTTATGAATATGGTTGCAAAAATTGTCGACAAAATATTAGCAAACCGATTCCAGCAACATATAAAAAGAATTATACAGCATGACCAAGTGGTTGCAAGGTTGGTTTAACATCTGAGAGTCCCTTAATATATCATATAACTAGAGTAAAAAACAAAAGTTATATGATCATATCAATAGACAGAAAAATCGTTTGACAAAATCCAGCACCCTTTCATGAAAAAAAAAGCCAAAAAACCCCCACCAGAAACAAAAAAAACACTCAACAAACTATGAATAGAAGGGAACTTCCCCAACCTGATAAAGGGCATCTACAGCTGACATCACACTTAATGGTGAAAGACTAGATTTTTCCCCTCTCAGGTCAGGAACAAGAGAAGGATGTTTGCTCTTGACACTTCTATTCAACATTGTACTGGAGCTTCTAACCAGGGCAATTGTTCAAGAAAAAGAAATAAAAAGCATCTAGACTGGAAAGAAGAAGTAAAACTGTCTCTATTTGCAGATGACATGATACTGTATGTAGAAAATTCTAAGGAATCCACTTTAAAAAAAAAAAACTATTAGAACTGATAAGTGAGTTCAGCAAGTTTGCAGGATACAAGACTAGTATACAAAAGCCAATTAATTGTATTTCTGGACACTTACAATGAACAATCTGAAAATGAAATTAAGAAAAAAATTCTATTTACACTAGCATAAAAATGAATAAAGCATAGGACAAATTTAGGAGTTCACTGCCAGAAACAGCCCAGGTGAATGTAGATCTACACGGGGGTGGTAGAGAGTGTGGGGCAGGAGGTGCCTCTGTGGCTGACAGTGGTGCTCAATGCTCAGCTATGTTACTAATTCAATGAAATAGTAACCTCAGTTGTGAGCTGGGGTGGGAACAACCGCCCTTCCTTGTATAGCTGAGGAGTGGGCACCCTGGCCAAGAGCTCTTTTGCTCTTCTTCTCAGCATTCTTCTGAAAGAGAGAAGAGAACATAAAAGACCATAATTTTTTACATTTTGTCATTGGAGATATTTTCAAAACGGAGGACAGTTACCAGCGTGTTGTCACATGCCTTGTGTCCAGGGAGCCCATGCTGGCTCCTAGTAATGACCGCCTCTGCCTCAAGATGCTATGCTGAGTCCACTCACTGATGGGTAATTTCCACATGTGGAGCTTACCTCTTGATAGTTTAATGGAAACACCTGGATGGAAGATATCGGTTAAGATGTGGTTTGACAGTTATTCTTAAATGTTCTAACCAGTTCCATCAACTGAAGCTGAAAATAAGACTCTAGTGGTAAATATCCCATGCCGCTATTTCCTCTAGCCCATTGTTCTCTCTCATATTGAGGCCTTTCATTGGGCGGAAATTTAATGACTGCCTCTTGCATACCCAGTGTAATGCAGAAGGGCCTGGGTGCACTTTCGTATGTGAATCACAGACCTTTGTTCTTGAGTTTGAAAAAACAATTAACATTTTCCAAAAATGAAATCTTAGCCAGGCATTTTTCATGTTCTGCTTCCTAGTTCGGGAGAGGTTGTGTAGATGATGGGCTTTATTCCCCTGACTCCTAGATGCCTGCCTCATCCTTCAATTAGGATGTTACCCGTGGGGTGCTTTTTGTTGTTGTTTTAATTAAACTTATTTTTTAGAGATAATTTCAGATTCACATGCAGTTGTAAGAAATAGTTTAGAGAGATCCTGTGTGCCCTCTACCCAGTTTCCTCCATGGTTCAATCTTGAAAAATTACAGTATAATATCACAGTCGGAATGCTGACAGTGATACGGTCAGGACAGAGAACATTCTGTCACCACAAGGATCCCTCATGGTGCCTTTTTATAGCCACACATATTTCCCTCCTGCCCCATCCCCTTCTCAACCCTGACAGATACTAATCTGTTCTCCATTTCTATAATTTTTTAATGTAAAAATTACATAAATGGAATTGTATAATGTGTAACTTTATGGGATTAGCTTTTTTCACTCAGCATGATTTTTTAAGAGATTCTTCCAGGTTGTTGCATATACCAATAGTTTGTTCCTTCTTTTACTGAGTAGTATTCCATGGAATGGATGTGCCACAGTCTCTTTAGCCAATTACCTATTGAAGGACATCTGTATTGTTTCTAGTTCTTGCCTATTATTAATAGAGCTGCTGTAAACATTTGTGTACAGGTTTTTCTGTGGACTTAAGTTTTCACTTCTCTGGGATAAATGCCTAGGAATGAAATTGCTGGGTTGTTTGGTAGTTCCATGCTTAGTTTAAGAAACTGCCAACCATTTTCCAGAGTGACTGTATCATTTTACATTCCTACCAGCAATGTATGAGTGATTCAGTTTCTCCACATCCTCACTAGCATTTGGTATTGTTACTATCTCTTACTTCAGCCATTCTGAGAGGTGTGTAGTAGCATCTCATATGGCTTTAATTTGCATTTTCCTGATGGTTAATGATGTTGAACATCTTCTCATGTGCTTACTTGCCATCGACATGAAATTGTCTCTTCCTGACTTTTGCCTGTTTTCTAATTGGATTATTATTTTTTTAATTTAGTTTTGAGTACTCTCTATTTTCTATAAATACTAGTTCCTTGTCAGATATGTGGTTTGCAAATTTTTTTTTTGAGTCTGTAGCTTGTCTTTTCATCCTTCTAATAAGTTCTTTCACAAAGCAAAAATTTTTAATTTTTGTGAAGTCCAGTTTATCAAAATTTATTTTTATGGATTGTGCTTTTGGTTTCAACTCGAAGAACTCTCCCTAGCCCTAGATTCCAAAGATTTTCTCCTATGTTTTCTTCTAAAAGTTTTATACTTCTACATTTTATGTCTAAGTCCATGATCCATTTTGAGTTAATTTTTGTATAAAGTGTGAGACTTAGGTCAAGATTCAATTTTTGCCTATAAATGGATGCCCAATTGCTCCAACACCATTTGTTGAAAAGGCAGTCTTTCCTCCACTGAATGGTTCTTACATCTTTGTCAAAAACCATTCTGGCATATTTGTGTGGATCTATTTCTGGGTTCCTGTTCTGTTCTGTTGATCTGTGAGTCTCTCCTCCAGTAGAAACACAGTCCTGTTTACTATAGCTATATACAATTCTTGAAATTGGGTAGACTGACTCATTTCTTTTTAAAAATTTTTTTCAAAATTGTTTTAGCTATTATTGTTATTTTGCCTTTCCATATAAATTTAGACTCAGCTTGTCTATATTGATAAAAAGTCCTGCTGGGATTTCTGTTGGAATTGCATTAAATCTATTGATCAATTTGGGGATAATTGACATTTCTATTATGACAAGTCTTACTGATGATTAACATGATATATCTCTCCATTTATTTAGATTTTCTTTGATTTCATTCATCAGTGTTTTGTAGTTTTCAGTGTAAAAGTCCTGTACATGTTTTATTAGATTTACACTTAAGCATTTTGGGTCTTTTGAGTGATGGTAAATAGTATTGTATTTTTAATTTCTGTTTCACATATTCATTGCTAGTATATACAAATATACAATTGATTTTTGTATGTTTATCTTGTATGCTGCAATTTGCTGAACTTTGTTTTTTGGTAGATCTCTTGGGATTTTCTGTGTAGACACAATTATGCCATCTGCAAATAGGGACAGTTGTATTTCTTCCCTTTGATCTATATGTATTTTATTTCCTTTTCTTGCCTTATTGCACTGGCTAGAAATTCCAGCACTATGTTAAATAAGAGTGGTGAGAATGGACATCCTGGCATTGTTCCTGATCTTAGGAGG
The DNA here is from genome assembly GCA_030035585.1 of Dugong dugon. Taxonomy (NCBI): domain Eukaryota; kingdom Metazoa; phylum Chordata; class Mammalia; order Sirenia; family Dugongidae; genus Dugong; species Dugong dugon. The sequence continues at coordinate 21,943,426 of CM057476.1, read as the reverse complement.
AAAGCATTCAGTTTTTCACCATTAAGTAGAGTGCTAGCTGTAGGTTTTAAATAGATGCTCTTTATCAAGTTGAAGAAGTTCCTCTCTATTCCTGTTTCTGAGGGTTTTTATCATGAATGGAGGTTGATTTTTGTCAAATGCTATTATGTACTAATTAATATGATTATGTGATTTTTCTTCTTTCACTTGTTACATGGTGGATTATATTGATTGATTTTTGGACCCACCTTGCATTCCTGCAAGGAATAAACCCCACTTAATCATGGTGTATAATTCTTTTTATATATTACTGAATTCAGTTTGCTAATGTATTGGTAAGGAATTTTACATCTGTGTTCATGAGCGACATTGGTTTGTAGTTTTCTTTCTTTGTACTGTTTTATCTGGTTTTGCTATCAGTTTTAATACTAACTTCATAAAATGAATTGGGAAGTGTTTCCTTATCTTCAGTTTCCTGGAAGAGATTTTGTAAAATTGGCATTATTTCTTCTTTAAATGTTTGGCAGAATTCTCCAGTGAAACCATCTGGGCCTTGGCAGTTTTTATATTAGAAATTCAATTTCCTTAATAGTTCAAACCCACCAAGTGGTTCTGTGGGAGAAAGACTTCACGATCTGCTTCTGTAAAAATTATAGCCTAGAAGACCCTATGGGATGGTTCTACTCTGTCATATGGGGTCACTATGAGTCAAAATCACTCCACGGCACCTAATAACAACAGTAGTTACAGTGCTATTCAAATTACCACAAGAAAACTACTGGAACTAATCAGAAGATTTCAGCAAAGTATCAGGATACAAGATAAACATACAAAAAGCAGTTGGATTCCTCTACACCAACAAAGAGAACTTCCAAGAGGAAATCACCAAATTAATACCATTTACAATAGCCCCCAAGAGATAAAATACTTAGGAATAAACCTAACCAGAGACATAAAAGACCTATGCAATGAAAACTGCAAGGGACTACTGCAAGAAACCAAAAGAGACCTGCATAGGTGGAAAAACATAGCTTGCTCATGGATAGGAAGACTTAACATTGTGAAAATGTCAATTCTACCCAAAGCAATCTGCAGATAAAATGCAATCCCGGTCCAAATTCCAACAGCATTTTCTAATAAGATGGAGAAACAAATCACCAACTTCATATGGAAAGGGAAGAGGCCCTGGGTGAGTAAAGCATTACTGAAGAAGAATAACAAAGTGGGAGGCCTCACACTACCTGATTTTAGAACCTATTATACCATCACAATGGTCAAAACAGCCTGGTACTGGTACAACAACAGATACATAGACCAGTGGAACAGAATTGAGAATCCAGATGTAAATTCATCCACCTATGAGTGGCTGATATTTGACAAAGACTGAAACTCCGTTAATTGGGGAAAAGACAGTCTCTTTAATAAATGGTGCTGGCGTAACTGGATATCTATCTGCAAAAAACTGAAACAAGACTCATACCTCACACCATGCACAAAAACTAACTCAAAATGGATCAAAGACCTAAATATAAAATCTAAAACGTTAAAGATCATGAAAGAAAAAATAGGGACAATGCTAGGAGCCCTAATACATGGCATAAACAGAATACAAACCCTAAGTAACAATGTACAAACACCAGAAGAGAAACTAGATAACTGGGAACTCCTAAAAATCAAACACTTATGCTCATGAAAAGACTTCACCAAAAGAGTCAAAAGATAACCTAGAGACTGGGAAAAAGTTTTTTGCTATGACAAATCTGATCAGGGTCTAATCTCTAAAATCTATAAGATACTGCAAAACCTCAACAACAAAAAGACAACCCAATTAAAAAATGGGCAAAGAATATGAACAGGCACTTCACCCAAGAAGACACTGAGGTGGCTAACAGACGTATGAGGAAATGCTCACGATCATTAGCCATTAGAGAAATGCAAATCAAAACTACAATGAGATACCATCTCATCTCAGCAAGGCTAACATTAATCCAAAAAACACAAAATAATAAATGTTGGAGAGGTTGTGGAGAGACTGGAACACTTATACACTGTTGGCAGGAATGTAAGATAGTACAATCACTTTGGAATTTGATTTGGCACTTCCTTAAAAAGCTAGAAATAGAAGTACCATATGATCCAGCAATCCTGCTCCTTGGAATACATTCTAGAAATACAAGCTGTCACACAAATGGCTATATGCACACCCATGTTCATTGCAGCACTATTCATAATAGCAAAAAGATGGAAACAACCTAGGTGCCCATCAACGGATGAATAGATAAACAAATTATGGTATATTCACCCAGTGGAATACTAAAGAACAATAAAGAACAACGATGAATTCGTGAAACATCTTATAACATGAAGGAATCTGGAAGGCATTATGCTGAGTGAATTTAGTCAGTCTTATTGTATAATACCACTATTATAAGAACTAAAGAAAAGGTTTAAACACAGAATAACACATTCTTTGATGGTTATGAGGGTGAGGAAGGAGGGAGAGAGGAATTCACTAACTAGATAGTAGACAAGAATTATCTTAGGTAAAGGGAAGGACAACACACACTGCAGGGGAAGTCAGCACAACTGGACTAAACCAAAAGCTAAGAAGTTTCCTGAATACAGTCAAACACTTCGAAGGACAGAGTAGCAGGGGTGGGAGTCTGAGGACCATGCTTTCAGGGAACATCTAGGTCAGTTGGCATAACAAAGTTTATTAAGAAAATGTTCTGCATCCCACTTTGGTGAGTGACGTCTGGGGTCTTAAAAGCTAGCAAGGGGCCATCTAAGATGCATCAATTGGTCCCAACCCACCTTGAGCAAAGGAGAATGAAGAACACCGAAGACATAAGGAAAATATTAGCCCAAGAGACAGAAAGGGCCACATAAACCAGAGAGTCCATCAGCCTTAGACCAGAAGAACTAGATGGTGCCCGGCTACAAGCAATGGCCATCCTGACAGGGAGCACGACAGAGAGTCCCTGATCGAACGGGAGAAAAGTAGGGTGCAGAAATCAAATTCACGTAAAAAGACCAGACTTAATGGTTTGAGACTGGAGGGACTGCAGAGGACATGGCCCCCAGACTCTCTGTTAGCCCAAAACTAAAACCATTCCCAAGGTTAACTCTTCAGACAAAGATTAGACTGTACTATGGGACATAAAATGATACTCGTGAAGAGTGTGCTTCTTAGCTCAAGTAGATACGTGAGACTAAATGGGCAGCTTCTGTCCGGAAGCGAGATAAGAAGGCAGAGAGAGGGTCAGGAGCTGGTTGAATGGACACGGGAAAGGAGAAGTGTGCTGTCACAGTATAGGAAGAGCAGCTAGCATCACATAACAATGTGTGTATAAATTTTTGTATAAGAAAGTGACTTAAATTGTAAACTTCCACTTAAAACTCAATAAAAAATATATAAAAAAGAAATAGAGGGGAGTTAGTTGAAGAATTTTAAACCTAGTGTTGACAGGCTAAGAACTAAGTTCTAGAAGACTGCAGCACAGGAATGGATTGATCAAGATGCTGTGGATGTCATCCAGGCAAAAGATGATCAAGGCTTCAGGCAGGGATAAGTGGGGCAGCTGGAGCAAAGGGGATGGGTCTGAGGGAGATTGAGGAGGTAGGCTGTGGAGGACTTGGACTTCTGCTTGCTAAAATAAAGTCCAGGGGTGAGACGTTAGCCTGACCAACCTCACAATTGCAAAGCGTAACAAATGGAAAGATAGTGTAGTTTGATGTTGTTGTATTGGCATAAAAAGTGACACATTTAAACCTCGTCTACTTGTTAAGACATTATATCATTAGACTTGGTAGTCTAAATTTGAGATTTAAAGCATTTGCCTGTATGATAATCTTAGCATCACTTGGTTGTACCCAGTATTCTGACAGTTTGGTGGTGACAAAAGGGATCTGATGAGTTTTCAGTGAGTAATGCTGACAGAGGTGAGATGTTGTTAACTACACTTGAAGTGTGAGGTCAGTAGAACTCTGAGTGGGGGTGTTAGGCTGATGTCACTGTGTTGTTGTCCATGGCTGGCCTGGATTTCTTCCACTGCTTGTGTAACACTCGTATCTTACTTCACTCAGCCAGCACATCATCTGTGATGTGACATCATGCCTATGCGAGCTCTACGCTGGGCAGGGTTGACACAGGCCTGGCCTGTGTCTCATGGAGCTTATATGCTAGCTTGTGAGTGGGAAAGACGATGTCCAAGTAAACCAAAATGTTATTTCTGGACGGATATCCCAGTATTCTACATAGAAAAAGCCCTGAGCTGGTGGTGAAGGAATCCCGAGTTCCAGTTCTGGCTTTGATGTTTACAAGTTCTGTGGACTTGAGCTGGGAAATGGGGCTGATTCTTCCTACAGGTACCTTCCACATAGAATATACTTGTTAAATGTTTGCTAAACGAATAAATGTCTGCTTTGCTCACTTTATGGGCCCTTGTGAGGATCAAATGGGTCATGTTTACGAAATCTCCCATAGATAGTGAAGCACTATGTGGATGGAAATTAAAAGAAATTTTTTTTTATTGTCCTTTAGATGAAGGTTTACAGAAGGTTTAGCTTCTCATTAAACGGTTAATATACGTATTATTTTGTGACATTGGTTGCCAGCCCCACAACATGTCAACATTCTCCCCTTGTTGATCTTGGGTTCCCCATTACCAGCTTTCCTGTCCCCTCCTGTCTTCTCGCCCTTCCCCCTGGGCTGGTGTGCATATTTAGTCTTGTTTGTTGTGTGGGCTTGTCTAATCTTTGACTGAAGGGTGACCCTCAGGAGTGACTTCATTACTGAGCTAAAAGGATGTCAGGGGCCGTACTCTCACGGTTTCTCCAGTCTCTGCCAGACCAGTAAGTCTGGTCTTCTTTTTTTGTGTGTGTGAGTTAGAATTTTGTTCTACATTTTTCTCCAGCCCTATCCAGGATGCTCTATGGTGATCCCTGTTAGAGCAGTCAGTGGTGGTAGCTGGGCACCATCTAGTTGTGCTGGACTCAGTCTTGTTAAGGCTGTGGTAGTTGTGGTCCATTAGTCCTTCAGACTAATTTTTCCCTTCTGTCTTTGGTTTTCTTCATTCTCCCTTGCTCCAGTAGGGTGAGACCAGTAGAGTATCTTAGATGGCCACTCACAAGCTTTTGAGACCCCAGATGCTACTCACCAAAGTAGAACGTAGAACATTTTCTTTATAAACTATGTTATGCCAGTTGAGTTAGATGTTCCCTGAGACCATGGTCCCCATAGCCCACAGCCCAATAATATGGTCCCTCAGGAAGTTTGGATGTGTCTGTGGAGCTGCCATGACCTTGCCTTGGACAAGTTGTGCTGGCTTCCCCAGTATTGCATACTGTCTTATCCTTCACCAAGGTTACCACTATTGTCTATTTAGTGTTTTTCCCTCCCACCCCTCCTCTTCCTCGTAACCATCAAAGATTGTTTCTTTTTGTGTAAACCTTTTCATGAGTTTTTATAGCAGTGGTCTCATACAATATTTGTCCTTTTGTGACTGACTTATTTCACTCGGCGTAATGCCCTCCAGATTCATCCATGTTGTGAGATGCTTTGCAGATCCATGATTGTTCTTTATTGTAGTGTAGTATTCCATTGTGTGCATATATCATAGTCTGTTTATCCATTCATCTGTTGATGGGCACCTATGTTGTTTTCATCTTTTTGCTATTGTGAACAGTGCTTCAATGAACATGGGTATGCATATATCTGTTCGTGTGACAGCTTTTATTTCTCTAGGATATATTCCTAGGAGTGGGATTGCTGGATCGTATGGTATTTCTATTTCTAGCTTTTTAAGGCGGCGCCATATCGTTTTCCAAAATAGTTGTACCATTTTGCATTCCCATCAGCAGTACACGAGCATTCCAATCTCCCTGAAGCCTCTCCAACATTTGTTATTTTGTGTTTTTGGTTCATGCCAGTAATGTTGGGGTGAGATGGCATCTCATTGTGGTTTTGATTCGCATTTCTCTAATGGCTAGTTATCACGAGCATTTCCTCATGGGTCTGTTAGCTGCTTCAGTGTCTTCTTCGGTGAAGTGTCTGTTCATATCCTTTGCCCATTTTTTAATTGGATTATTTGTCTTTTTGTTGTAGAGGTGTTGGATTTTCCCATAGATTTTAGAAATTAGACCTTTGTTGGATTTGTTATAGCCAAATCTTTTTCCCCAGTCTGTAGATTGTCTTTTTACTCCTTTGGTGAAGTCTTGATGATCATAAGTGTTTAATTTTTAGAAGTTCCCAGTTATCTAGCTTATCTTCTGGTGTTTGTGTATTGTTAGTTATGGTTTGTATCCCATTAATGCTGTGTATTAGGGCCTCTAGCATTGACCCCATTTTTTTTCTATGATCTTTATAGTTTTTGGTTTTATATTTAGGTCTTTGATCCATTTTGAATTAGTTTTTGTGGATGGTGTGAGGTATAGGTCCTGTTTCATTTGATGGACTTTGGGTCTTTGTCAAAGATCAGGTGGCTGTGGGTGGATGGATTTACATCTGGGTTCTCAATTCTTTTCCATTGGTCAGTGTGTCTGTCATTGTACCAGTACCAGGCTGTTCTGACTGCCATAGGTATATAGTAGGTTCTGAGGTCAGGTAGTGCCAGTCCTCCCACTTTATTCTTCTTCATTAGTGCTTTACTTATCTGGGACCTCTTCCTTTCTCATATAAAGTTAATGATTAGTTTTTCCATCTCATTAAAGAATGCCATTGGTATTTGGATTGGGATTGCATTGTATTTGTAGATTGCTTTGGGTAGAATTGACGTTTTCACAATGTTAAGTCTGCCTATCCATGAGCATGGTATGTTTTTCCATTTATGTAGGTCTCTTTTGGTTTCTTGCAGTAGAGTTCTGTAGTTTTCTTTGTGTAGGTCTTTTACACCCCCAGTTAGATTTATTCCCAAGTATTTTATTTTTTAGGAGCTATTATAAATTGTATTGTTTTCCTGATTTCCTTTTCATGATTTTCTTTATTGATGTATAGGAACCCAACTGATTTTTGTATGTTTATCTTATATCCTGCTACTCTGCTGAATCTTTCTATTAGTTCCAGTAATTTTCTCGTAGAGTCTTCTGGGTTTTCTATGTACAGTATCATATCATCCACAAATAGGGACAGTTTTACTTCTTCCTTACCAATTTGGATGGCCTTTATTTCTTTTTCTTGCATTATTGCTCTAGTTAGGACTTCCAGCACAGTGTTAAATAGGAGTGGTGATAAAGGGCATCCTTGTCTTGTTTCTGTTCTCAAGGGGAATGTTTTCAGCCTCTCTCAACTGAGAATGATGTTTGCTGTTGGCTTTGTATAGATGCCATTTATTATGTTGAGGAATTTCCCTTCTATACCTATTTTACTGAGAGTTTTTATCAGGACTGTGTGTTGGACTTTGTCGAATGCCTTTTCTGCGTCGGTTGAGATGATCATGTGGTTCTTTTGTTTTGTCTATGTGGTGGATTTATTAGTTTTTTAATATTGAACCATCCTGGCATACCTGGTATGAATCCCACTTGGTCGTGGTGTATTATTATTTTTTTTATGTGATGCTGAATTCAATTGACTAGAATTTTGTTGAGAATTTTTGCATCTAAATTCATGAGAGATATTAGTCTGTAGTTTTCTTTTTTTGTCATATCTTTGCCTTTGTTTTGGTATCAGGGTTATGCTGGCTTCGTAGAATGAATTTGGAAGTATCCCTTCTTTTTCTGTGTTCTGAAATAGGTTGACTAGTACTGGTGTAAGCTCTTCTCTGAATGCTTGGTAGAATTCTCCAGTGAAGCCATCTGGGCCAGGGATTGTTTTTGTTGGGAGTTTTTTAAATTACCTTTTCAATCTGTTCTCTTGTTATGGGTCTGTTCAGATTTTCAACTTCAGTTTGTGTTCGTTTGGGTAGGGAATGTGTTTCTAGAAATTTGTGCATTTCCTTTAGTTTTTCAAATTTGTTGGAGTACAGTTTTTCATAGTATTTTGTTATGATCCTTTTTTATTTTAGTTGGATGTGTTGTAATGTCCCCTGTTTCATTTCTTATTTGGGTTATTTGCCTCCTCTCCTGTTTTTCTTTTGTCAGTTTGGCCAGTGGTTTGTCTATTTTGTTGATCCTTTCAAAGAACCAACTTTTGGTTTTGCTGATTCTTTCTATTGTTTTTCTGTTCTCTATTTCATTTATTTCTGCTCTGATCTTTATTATTTCCTTTCTTCTAGTGGCTGTGGGCCAGATGGAAGTAATAAGAATACCATGCTTTATAAATTACTGTCATCCTTTTGTAAAAATGTAATCACATGCATTTTAGTAACAAGAGAATGGCTTCCAAGTGGTTTTTGTTTTTTTTTTTTAATTACATTAGAAATGTCTTCCCTGCCGAATTTCTAGCAGCATGTATTTCACATTTCTCAACGGAAGCTTTAAATGGCAAAGAACAAGGTCAGAAGCAAAATGAAACAGTGTCAGGTCTCATAGTGACGGTCTCATCTCTAAAAATGAGTGCTGCACCATAGTAGATGCTTCCGTTTGATGGATGACTTCTGACATTTGAGATGTTGAGTGTTTTCTGAATGGTGCCATCTGATCAGCTTTGGTGACTTTTGAGAATATAAATAAAACGTGATGGACAAGTCCATCTGGCTTGGTGGCTAAGAGGTGAGAGCTGTAGGGTAGGTGGACTCCAGTGGGACCTCCAGGAAATTACCCATCTCTCTGAGCCTCAGCCTCTGCATCTGAAACGTGAAGGTAACATTTACACCTTTCTCTCTTGCATCTTAAATGGCTATCCTATTTAAGATACTTTCAACGTCAGCCAATAAGCTGAGCTTTATTACATAGACCTGGAAGGGTCCTAAGAGATACTTCTTGGCCTGAGAGAAGAACCGAAAACTGCTTCTTCTCCTGCCTCTGTGGTATACCGCCCTCTTCACTGCCCTCCCTGTCCTCTGACACCCCTCAGTGGCCGATGCCCACATGTACCGGCAGGTTCTTAGTTGTGAACAACAGAAAACTAGCCTTGTACATTTTAAGCAAAAAAGCTGTTTATTGGAAGAATCACAGGATCTCCGGGAGACAGGAGAACATCTCTCAGAGGAGACGTGAGAACAAGGAGGCAGGTAGCTGATCCATGGCCAAAGTCATGCCCCAGAACCATCCCTGAGAGGACAGTGCCACTAGGCAGTGGATGTTGATGCCACCTGGGTATTGCTGCCTCTGCCGCCATGGAGAACTGGTCGTTGCCACAGCCACCACCACCAGAAAAGAATTCTCTCTGTGCCTGCATTTTTAAATGTAAACTTCTTAATGCAGTTTAGCATGCATAGAGAAAAGTGCATAAGTAAATGCCTAGGTCAGTAAATGTTCACACTGAAGAATCACTGCCTACTGAGGAAATCAAACATGGCCAGCCTGTGTCTCTTCCAGTCACTGCTCCCACAAGGGTAACCACTGTCTTGACTTCTCAGCCCATAGCTTAGTTTTGTCTATTATTATACTTTCTATAAATGGAATCACACAATATGTTCTCTTTTGTGTCTGACTTTTTTCTCAACATTATATTTGTAGGGTTGTTCCATGTTGTTACATGTAGTTCTAATTCACTTATTCTCATTGCTATATAATATGCCACCAGAAGGATAAACTACTGTTTGTTTATAAATTCGAGTATCAAGGGACATGTAGGTTGTTTTCAGTTTTTGGCTATTCGGAATAGTACTGCCGTGAACGTTCCAGTCTATGTCTTTTGGTGGACATGCGTACACATCCCTATTGGGGAAACAGGTAGAAGTGCAATGACTGTGTCATAGGACAAGCGCATGTTCACGGTTGGCTAATAAAGTTGAGTGCTTTTTAAATGTATTTCTTAGCCATTTGAATATCCTCTTTTGTGAAGTACCTGTTCAAGTCTTTTACCCATTTTTAAGTTGGTCTATCTGCCATTTTCTTACTGATTTTAGGAGTTCTTTATATTTTTTTGATACAAGTCTTTTGTTGGATATATTTATTGTGAATATCTCCTCCCAACCTGTGGCTTGCATTTTCTGAGCGTATGTTTTTGCATCTCTAGCATCAGACTGAAAAACCTCTGCAAGTGTATTGGACTGACCTGTGCATGCCCTGGCTGCCAGGGATCTGGGACAACAGCATTAGGTCGATCAGCCTCTGTAATGTGAGCTAGGCTCTGTCTCCCACCAGGTCCATACAGATGGAAAACCCCAGTAATGCTGGGCGGCCAACAGATGGCATCTGTCCACGCCACCCTGTTCACTCCTCCGTCCTCTGCTCCTCTCTCACCCTTCTTCATCCAGCCACTCGTTCATTCACGCAACAGATAGTCATTGAAAGCCTGCTTTGTGAGTCACTGGGCCCTATTGTTCAGAAATCACACTGCTCTGGTAGCTTCTGCCATCACATCAGTTCAGACGATCTCAGCACACTCTGATACAATACTTTTGGATTCTCCATTTCCTGCGGCACCTCTGCCTGTAGGTCCTTATTTATCTCTCAAGTTTTCAGACTCAGATAGCAGACAGAGTCTTGAGAAAGCACGTTTTCCTAGCTGGCTTAAAGAAAGGCTGCGTATTTCTTGCAGCCCTCTGACCTGGTTTCATGACAGCCTTGTCAGAAACTTCCAGTGGGATCCAGTCAAACACAAGCCAGAATTATTCTCCAAGCTCCAGCACACTCCAGTCCTGATTCTTCCGTCGGCTTTGTCCTGTGACCTGTAACAGGTCACTTAGTCTCTTTGGTCTGGCCTTTCTCCTTGTTTAAAATTGGCAAAAATAGACTGAATTTGTGTTACACTGACCTTATTTGTTTAACGGTTGGTAATATGTAGGAAAAACAAAGGGAAAAGAATAATTTTTGATGCTTGGCTGCAGTTTTCGCTTTGTGTATTTGTGGGGAAATGGGTATTTGGCAAACTTTGTTTTTGTAGTATGCGTTAATTTTGTTTCTGCAAGCCTGGGCCATAACCCAGCTGATGGGCCCTGAATGCTCCGGTGCTTTGGATTTGACTCACAAAATGAATTTTAGAGATGGGTAACGACCACCTGATAGTAATTTTAACTTGAACAGAACTGAAGGTGTCATCAGGACCCCCAACAAAACCATTGTTTGCAATTACAGGTGCCCGTTTCACGATGATATAGCTTTTGGGAAGGTGACTGGGCTGGGACTCAGAGGCACCACCAGAAAGTGCTTGAGCTAGTTTTAGCAGAAAGGGCTGTATTGGCAGGGGTGATATAGCTTCTGTAGCTGGAGGCTGCGTGTCCAGGAACAGTCCTGGCCCCTAGACCCATGCTGCCTCTGCTGGGATCAGGCTATGACAGGAAACCACGGAACCCAGAAGCAGATGAAGGCAAATGCCTGCCCCATCACAGTTTCTGTCTCACAATGGGTACCTCTGCTCCTGCTCACTCCAATTTGCTAAGTTCCACACTGCCATCTTGTGTGAGTGCATGCCACGTCACACACTTGGAACCTTAGCTGCAGGTTGTTTATGATGCTCCAGCCTCTGTGGTATAGGAAGAAGAGGAGCTATGAGCAGTGCTGGCTGCTTTGGGCAGTGCTGCTCCAGGAGCCGAGAGGGTCAGTGGCCTCTAGGAATATAGTCATTCCATTCTTTGTCTGTAGGTCACTGGCATGAGGAGCTGGAAGTGGCCACATGCATGGTGGCCAAGCGTTCTAGGCGGAAATTGTGGGAGCACAAAGGGGAAGCCCCCCGAATGGTATGTGAGAATAAAATGCCTCAGCTGCAGTGAGGTTACAGTGGTCATTCTTTCATTCCTCTGTTTGCTGTCATCAACCCAGGCTCGTGGTTGGCCCTCACCTTTCCCAGAGCCATGCCTCCACACCACAGCTCTGGACCAGCATGTCTCTCTCTGTCCTTGCCTGGGGAAAGTCCTCTCATCTTTCAAGACTTTGCTCTGGCTTCCTGGCCAGAAAGGCTCATCTGTCTCCTGAGCTCCTACCACCTGCAGCTTGTACTTTCATTTTGAGGGTTTTTTTTAATTAAGTCAACTTTTCACTGAAGTATAACATACATACAGAAAACTATGTAAATTATAAGAGAGTAGCCCAATGAATTTTCATAAAATGAACATCCGCTTTATTTTGAATTTATTTCTCTCTGCTTATTAAACAGTGACTTGTAATTTGCAGGCCTGTCTCCTGCACAAAATGGAAAAGTTCTTTGAAGCCAAAAAAAAATGTCTCATTTTTCTTTTTTTAAAATTTGTTTTGTTGTTGTTGAGAATATACACAGCAAAACATACAACAGTTCAACAGTTTCTACATGTACAGTTCAGTAACACTAATTATATTCTTCAAGTTGTGCAACAATTCTCACCCTCCTTTTCTGAGTTGTTCTTTCCCCTTTAACATAAACTCACTGCCCCCTAAGGTTCCTGTCTAACCTTTTGAGTTGCTGTTGTCACTTTGATCCCATGTAGGTAGTTTTTAAAAGAGCATAATGCTCGAGGCAGGCATTTTTTACTAGTTAAGCTAAACTATTATTTGGCTTTAAGAACACTTCAGGGGATGTTTTTGGTTTAAGGTTTAAAGATTTTCTCAGGGAAGTAGTTTCAGGGGTTCATCCAGCCCCCATGGCTCCAGAAAGTCTGGAGTCCATGAAATTCTGTTCTGCATCTCCCCTCTTTTGATCAGGATTATTCTATAGAATCCTTTGATCAAAATATTCAGTAACGGTAGCTGGACACCATCCAGCTCTTCTGATCTCAAGGTAAAGGAGGCAGTTGTTCATGGAGGCAATTAGCCATACATTACATATTCTCCTCCTATTACTCTTTTTTCCTCTGTTGCTCCAGGTGAATAGATGCCACTTGTTGTGCCTTGGGTGGCTGCTTGCAAGCTTTTAAGATCTCAGGCAACAAATGAGGAGGTAGAACAGAAGCACTGAATACGTTAGTAGGCCCATTAACTGGGATGTTCTGTGAAACCATGACCCTAAACCTCCAAACCAGGGAACCAAATCCTATGAGGTATTTGGCTGTATAAACAAACAGCCTCAGCAGCTACTCTTTTTTTTTTTTTTTTTTTAATGATTGTAAATATATCACACAACATTTTTTTTATTGTACTTTAGATGAAGGTTTACAAAACAAATAGTCTTTCATTAAATAGTACACATATCATTTTATGACGTTGTTTAACAACCCCACGACATGTCAACACTCCCTTCTCGACCTTGGGTTCCCTATTACCAGCTTTCCTGTCCCTTCTTGCCTTCTAGTTCTTGTCCCTGGGCTGTTTTGCCCTGTTAGTCTCGTTTTGTTTTATGGAGCTGTCTAATCTTTGGCTGAAGGGTGAACCTCAGGAGTGACTTCATTACTGAGCTAAGGGTGTTGGGGGTCCATACTCTCGGGGTTTCTCCAGTTTTTGTCGGGCCAGTAAGTCTGGTCTTTTTTTGTATCACACAACTTTTGCCAATTCAGCTTTCTACAGGTGTACAACATATTGACATCAGTTACAATAATTGGCTGCGCAACCCTACCTTTAACTGGTGAGATTTTTCCATCCCTAGTAACCTCTCCTTTTCCCCCTCCCTCCTGCCCCTGGTAACCACTAAGAAACTTTGGTCTCTATACATTTGCCTGTTCTTGTCTTTTCATATAAGTGAGGTCATAAAATATTTGTCCTTTTGTGATTGAGTTATTTCACTCAGCATAACGTCTTCAAGCTCCATCTATATTGTAGCATGTATCAAGACTTTGTTTCTTCTACTGACTGTATGTATTCATTGTATATATGTACCAAATTTTGTTTATCCATTCATCTGTTGATGAGCATATAAGTTGTTTCCACCTTTTGGCTATTGTGAATAGTGCTGCAGTGAACATTGGTGTACAAGTCTTTGTTTGAGTCTCTGCTTCCAAATCTTTTGGGTATATACCTAGGAATGGAATTGCTGGGTCATATGGTAGTTCTATTTTTAGTGTTTTCAGGAACCACCACACTGTTTTCCAGTGGCTGTACAGTTTTACATTCCCACCAGCAATGGATAAGTTTCCAATTTCCCCACATCCTTGCCAATATTTATTTTCTGTTATTTTATTTTATTTTTTTATCTTAGCCATCCTAGTGGGAGAGAAATGGTATCTCATTGTGGTTTTGATTTGCATCTCCCTGATGACTAAGGATGTTGAGCATCTTTTCATGTACTTGGTGGCCATTTGAATGTCCTCTTTGGTGAAATGTCTGTTCAAGTCCTTTGCCTATTTTATGATCAAGTTGTCTTTTTTGTTGTTAAATCATTGAAGTTTTATATATATTTTGGTTATTAGATTCTTATCCAATATATGGTTTCCAAAGATATTCTCCCTGTCAGTAGCTTGTCTTTTCACATTTTTGATAAAGTCTTTTGATGAACCAAAATTTTAAATTTTTTATGAGGTCCCATTTATTTATTTTGTCTTTTGCTGTTGATGCTTTTGTTATTAATTTAGATAATCCATTGTTAAAAGCTAAGCCTGATAGCGTTGCCCCTGCATTTTCTTCTAAGCATTTTGTGATTTTTTAGTTTGCACATTTGGGTCTTTAATCCATTTTGAATTTGTTTTTGTGTATGGTGTGAGGCATGGATCCTGTTTCATTTTTCAGCATGTGGAAATCCAGTTTTCCCAACATCATTTATTGAAGAGACTCTTATTTCTTCATCAGTGGACTTAGCACCCTTGTCAAAAGTCAGTTGACCATAGATGTGTGGCTTTATTTCTGGACTTTCAATTCTAGTCCATTGGTCTATGTGTCTATCGTTATACCAGTACCAGGCTGTTTTTTGATTAGTGTAATTGTATAATATGTTTTAAAATCAGGAAGTGTGAGTCCTCCTACTTTGTTCTTCTCTGTCAGCATTGCTTTAGCTGTTCGAGGCCTCTTGCCATTCCACATAAAGTTGAGGATTGTTTTTTCCATTTCTGTAAAGAAGGCTTGGAATTTTGATTAGGATTATGTTGACTCTATAAATTGCTTTGGGTAGTATTGACATCTTAACAATGTTAAGTTTTCCAACCCAAGAACACGGAACATCTTTCCATTTATTTAAGTCTTTAATCTCTTTCTGCAGTGTTTTATAATATTCATTGTTTAAGTCCTTCAGGTCCCTGGTTAGATTTATCCCTGGGTATTTTATTCTCTTAGATGCTATTGTAAATAGAATTGTTTCCCTAATTTCCATTTCAGATTTCTCATTGCTGGTGTATAGAAACCCAGCTGATTTTTGTTTGTTGACCTTGTACCTTGAAACTTTGCTAAATTCCTCTATCAGCTCTAGAAATTTTCTTCTGGACTCTTTCTTGTGGATTTTCAATATATAGTATCATATCATTTGTAAACAGAAGATCATTTTACTTCTTTTCCAATCTGGATTTATTTTTCTTTATATCTACCCCCTGCCCCGTTTCTAGCACAGTTCCTTCACATAGTAGCTGAGAGGAAGTGCTTGCTGAATTAGAATCTGGAAAGTTAGAGAGAAATTTACCAGGTGAACCAGATTGGCTCAAGCCAGCATTGAATGGAGTCACACAGCAGTCCGAGTGCTTTGCTTCAGATCAGTAGCGTTGGTCTTTTTGAGTGTCCAGATTCAGTGTTGCTGCCCTGTCAATTTTTTCTTGTCTGTGGGCATTTTTTGTGAAGGCCTCAAGAAAGCATAGCCTAAGGCAAGGATTAAAGAACTGACATTTTGTTTGGAAGATGGAGTCCCAGGGCATTGAAGAAAAAAAGGGGCAGTGAGACAGAGTAAAGATGAAAGTGAGGACACAATACATGCCTTGCTGGACATCGCTTCATCATGAGCTACAGAGAGACAGAGCGGGTGGCTCAGCAAGTGTGTTTGCTTGGCACTTGGAACTTCTTAGGAAGATGTGCAAGGAGACAGCAAACCTCAGAGCAGTCCACAGAGGGGAGAATCAGAATTTGTCTGCCCCATTCCCTCTACCTCCCATTCCCCATTGCAGCATTTCATGCAAGTTCAGAAGTGGAAGGTCAGCTCAGCATGGATGAGGCACCAACTACAAGAGAAAGAAGGAGACAGCGAAGGGAATCTGAAAAGGCGCAAAAAGTTTGTGTCTAACACAGTCCACACTTCGCAGTGCTCAGGTCCACTTGTGCCCTGCCGTTACATCAGCTGTCATACGCCTATGTGGGAACCTCTATTTCCCTTGGAGTAACTGGAGGTACACTTTCAGTGAGTGATAGAGGCCCCTTCATGTCAGTGATCTGTTGGGATCACCTGGAAGACTAAAGCAGAAAGTTGTGAAGCAAGCTCACTCGCTGCTGCTGTTGCTGGTCCAGAGACTGTAACTGATGCTAATCATCTTCCTCCTTCACTATCATTCTAGATTCTCTTCACTTTCTGATAGCACTTTGACTGCTCTGTGACATTTGCCCTGAGGAGTGTCGTTGCCTTGCCCATGAACAGCCATTATCATATATGGAAGTATTAAGAGACACTTCAGTGAAACCTCTGGGTTCTATTCCAGGCATTCTTCTCCTGTCCACATTATGTGGTACCAACCTAACTTCACGTGGTAATTAGGATCAGTGGCCCCTGGCACTCTGTCTGTTGGTCACTGGCATGAGGAGCTGGAAGTGGACAGGTTGTAGTCTCGGCTTCCATTTCAGGAGAAACCTTATTGTGTCTCATGATGAAAGTGTTCCCCCACCCCAGAACTAGAACCCAGCTGAGTCCAAGTGTGCCAGGTGGGAAGCACAGACTCTGTAAGTAGGTTATTGTGTGTAGCAGTGAGCAGGGCCACTCCTGCTTCAACCCTTGGTTCCTGGGCCCGTCTGCTGTTATTATAGGGGATATATCACCATTGGTTGGTTGGTTTAAGGCATATACTGCATCCTGGAGGACAGTGCCTCAAATCAATGAGGCATCTTCCAGGTGGTGCTTTAGCTGAACCTTCAGTAGGCCATTCCATCGTTCTGTCAGGCCAGCTGCTCCTCAGGGGTGGTGGGGTACATGGTAAGACCAGTGAATCCCATGGTCAGGAGTCATTGTTGTATTTCCCTTGGATACAATGGGTCATTTGGTCTGATGGTACGTTATATGGAAAACCAGAGCAACAGATAAGACATTCGGTAAGCTTTGGATTGTGGTGCTGCTAGAGACACTGTGGGCAGGGCAGACAGTTACCAGAATATATATCAATTCCATTAAGGACAAATTGGTTTTCCTTCCAAGGGAAGGGGCCTGATATAATCAGTGGCTAGCTGGTTCTTCCCAAGGAATGGGGCCATATCATGCAGGGTTCTGCGTTGGTTTCTACTGCTGGCAGATTGGGTACTCAGTAGGGCAGAAAGAGGAACCTTTGTGATGTGGAGGAAAAAAGGGAAAGAAAAGCAATGGAAGGATACAAAGCAACAAAGCTTTAACAGGCTGGCCACGGCTTCACAGCACACTGAGAAGAATCACAGAGCCGCTAATGTTTTCTGGGTTCATAGACTTCTCCTGAAGGTTTGCAAGGATAAACCATACCTTGGAGAGGTCCACAGAGGGGGAAAATGTGGTATTCACCTGCCCGGTTCTCATGTATCCCCCATTTCCCATTGGTTACTGTTTAACACGTGAGGCAGTAACTCTTCCACACGAGTGGATTGCAAAATTCCAGCTTCTTGGTAGCCACTTAGGAAGCCAGATTCTGAGATGTGGCACTTCTTCCAAGTCCAGAAATGAAAGAGGAACTCAGTCCAAATGGGATACTAAGAGAGGAAAAGGAGGAGGTGGTGAAGGGACTCTGAGATGGTACACAAAGTTGATATCCAGTTCAGATGAGTTAGTCACTAACCATAGTAAGTTCATGTCTTCAGTTGGTCTCCGTGGCTTACAAGATGGCACGTTAACTATTACTGGCTTCTGAGTTCTGATAGCTAATGTTCTTGCCAGAGACAAAAGTGTGACTGGGGTCACTGCTGAGTATTATTTGGTGTTGTGATTGCTGTGGCTCACTTAGAAGGATATTGGTTGCAGTAACTGGTAATATCTCTTGCAGTTAAATTATACTACAAGTGTTTCATATTTGTTTCAACTTGTCCTTAAATACATCAAATATCCACCAGATATCAAAGTAATATCTCAAAGCACATATCCTTAAAAAATGGCAGCAGATACATGATCATGTTTTTTGAATATGAGTTCTAATATGACTGGGAGGTCTTAGGACACGGGCTGGCTTGTCTTGTGGTAATGAGACCACTGAAACTTCCCAGGGCTTACTGAAAATAGATGGTTCTGGGTTTCTACACACCTCAAAAAGTTCTGGGGGAAAGATGTTTCCACAGTTGCAGAGTGTCCTGTGAGTGGGACTTTACCTTCTCCATCATCTGAGCTGTTAGAGGACCTTGGAAGGTCAATCCTCATAGAGAGGGTTACCCCAGCAGAACTCACAATGGGAGAAACAAAACAATACACAACATAGACAAGTGCATCATTCCCAAACAGAAATCCAAATTTTAGGATATTTCCCTGCATTTTAGACCCTTTCAGGACTAAGTCAGAAGCCTTAAAAATTTTTGGAAACTAATAAGCAGGATAAAAAATACCACTTTGGTTACTGGTGAAGAAGGGATTGAACTCAAAACATCTAAATGAAATTTAAAAAGAGCAGATCTAAATTCTGAGACCAGAAAATCCATTAGACCTTGATAGTTTTAAGGGGTCTTTAGTTCACCCTAAAGCGGTCGGTTGCTAACCAAAAGGTCGGTGGTTCAAAACCACCAGTGGCTCCTCAGGAGAAAGATGTGACAGTCTGCTTCCGTAGAGATTTACAGTCTGGGAAGCCCTTATGGGGTTGCTATAAGTTGGAATCGACTCACGGAAGTGGGTTTGCCTTTGGTTGGTTTTAGTCCCCCCAGAGGCACCTCAGAAGAAAGGCCTGGTGATCTACTTCCAAAAATCAGCCATTGAAAACCCTATGGAGCACAATTCTTCTCTGATGCACATGGGATAAACCATGGAGTCACCATGAGTTGGAATTGACTCTATGGCAACTGGTTTAATCCCCAAATTCACATATGCCACTAAATAATTTCTTCCAAATAATGCAGAAAAGTAAAACTGAAAAATTTACTTCAAGACCCTTAATAAAAAGTAACCCTGTAACAAGTAAAGGTTCAGTTTAGATTTGGATGCTGGTTGACTGGTAAATTGGTTTTTTCGGTTTTTTAATTTTATTGTACTTCAGGTGAAGGCTTACAGAACAAATACTTCCTCATGAAACAGTAGTACACATGTTGTTTTATGACATTGGTTAACAACCCACAACATATTAACCCTCTAACTTCTCAGCCTTTTTTTTTTTTTTTTTTTTGGTGAAAATACACATAGCCAAAGATACACCGTTTCAAAAATTTCTACATGCACAGTTCAGTGACATTGACTAAGCTCTTCCAATTGTGCTGTTACTCTCACTTAAGATGAAGGCTTACAGAACAAAATAGTTTCTCATTTAACAGTTACTACAAATGTTGCCCTATGACAATGGTTAACAATCTCACAACACATCGACAATATCCTTACTCAACCTTGGGTTCCCTATCACCAGCTTCCTTGTCCCCTTCTGCCTTCTGGCCCTTGTCACTGGACTCCTGTACCTTGTTAGTCTCATTTAGTTTTACGGGGCTGTCGTCTCCCAGGCTGAGCAGTGAACCTTGGAGGTAGCTTCACCACTGAGCTAAAAGGATGTCTGGGGACCATACTCTCGAGGTTTCTCCAGTCTCCTTTAGGCCAGTAAATCTGGTCTTTTTTTTTTTGTGAGTTAGAATTATGCTCTACATCCTTCTCCAGCTCAGTCCAGAACCTCTGTTATGATCCTCGTCAGAGAAGTCAGTGGTGGTAGCCAGGCACTGGCTGTACTGGACTCAGTCCGGTGGAGGCCTTGGTAGCTGTGGACCATTAGTCCTTCAGACTAATCTTTTCCTTGTATCCTGTTCTCTTCATTCTCCCTTGCTCCCGAAGGGATGAAACCAGTGGAGTATCTTAGATGGCCGCTCACAGGCTTTTAAGACCCCAGACACTACTCACCAAGGTAGAATGTAGAGCATTGTCTTTATAAGCTGTGTCATGCCAATTGAGCTAGATGTTCCCCGAGACCATGGTCCCCACAGCCCTCCACCAAGCAGTTCAGTCCCTCAGGGAGTTTGAATGTGTCTGTGGGGCTTCCATGACCTTTCCTTGTACAAGTTGTGCTAGTTTCTCCTGTATTGTGTACTGTCTCACCCTTCACCCAAGATACCACTTATCTATTGCCTCTTTAGTATTTCCCCCGCACCCCTCCCATCCCTGGTAATCAACAAAGATTGTTACATTTTGTGTGTGAACTTTTGCATGGGTTTTTACAATAGAGGTCTCATACAATATTTGTCCTTTTGTGATTAACTTATTTCACTCAGCATAATGTCCTCCAGTTTCATCCATGTTATGAAATGCTTCACAGATTCATTGTTGTTCTTTCTCGTTGCATAGTACTCCATTGTGTGTATGTACCATAGTTTGTTTATCCATTCGTCTGTTGATGGGCATCTAGGTTGTTTCCATCGTTTTGCTATTGTGAACAATGCTGCCACGAACATGGGTGTGCATACGTCTATTCATATGACGGCTCTTACTTCTCTAGGATATATTCCTAGGAGTGGGATTGCTGGATCGAATGGTATGTCTATTTCTAGCTTTCTGAGGAAGCGCCATATCATTTTCCAAAATGGTTGTATCATTTTGCATTCCCACCAGCAGTGCATAAGAGTTCCAAACTCCCGGCAGCCCCTCCAACATTTGTTATTTCCAGTGTTTTTGATTCATGCCAGTAATGCTGGGGTGAGATGGTATCTCATTGTGGTTTTAATTTGTATTTCTCTAATGGCTAGTTAGTGATCGCGAGCATTTCCTCATGTGTCTGTTGGCCATTTGAATGTCTTCTTTGGTGAAGTGTCTGTTCATTTCCTTTGCCCATTTTTTAATAGGATTATTTGTCTTTTTGTTGTAGAGGTGTTGGATTTTCTTGTAGATTATGGAGATTAGACCTTTGTCTGACTTGTACTGTCCAAAATTTTTTTCCCAGTCTGTAGGTTCTCTTTTTACTCTTTTGGTGAAGTCTTTTGAAGAGCATAGGTGTTTGATTTTTAGAAGATCCCAGTTATCTAGCTTATCTGTTGGTGTTTGTGCATTGATGGTTATGGTTTATATCCTGTTAATGCCATGTATTAAGGCCTGAAGTATTGGTCCTATTTTTTCTTCTATGAACTTTATAGTTTTAGGCTTTATATTCAGGTCTTTGATCCATTTTGAAGTAGTTTTTGTATACGGTGTGAGGTATGGGTCTTGTTTCATTTTTTTTGCAGATGGCTATCCAGTTTTGCCAGCACCATTTGTTAAAAAGACTGTCTTTTCCCCATTTGATGGACTTTGGGCCCTTGTCGAAGATCAGGTGACCGTAGGTGGATGGATTTATATCTGGGTTCTCAGTTCTGTTCCATTGGTCAATGTACCTGTCGTTGTACCAGTACCAGGCTGTTTTGACTACTGTAGCTGTATAGTAGGTTCTGAAGTCAGGCAGTGTGAGTCCTTCAACTTTATTCTTCTTTTTCAGTAGTGCTTTACTTATTCAGGGCTTCTTCCCTTTCCATATAAAGTTAATGATTAGTTTTTCCATCTCTTTGAAGAATGTTGTTGGTTGACTGGTAAATCTTATCTACTGTATTTTCATTTTCTAATTCTCTTGTGACTTTTTCATATCTACCTGTTGTTTCATTTTTTCTGCTTTTGTTTCATATTTTTTTGCTCCTTTTATGGATGCTATTCCTTTATCTTTAAGAAGCCTAAACCTATTGATACTAATTTTTTTCATACTGTCCCATTAGTTCCATTTTGTCTAAAGTGATTCATCTTCTGATCATTGACTTCGTTGGCGTCTTTATTAGCATTGATTGTCTTCATGGGTTTTGAATTTTAGTTTTCAGGTTCATCTTGACTGAGAGGCTCTTCCTCTCTCCCTTACCCTCACCCATCAGTCTTCTCAGACTAGTGATGTCATAAGTGCCGCCACCTAGCCCCCTGCAGATCTGTCTGGAACCAGGCCATATGATGGGAATTTGGGGCTTTTGCCCTTGAGTGACATTGGGAATATTTCCAATCCAGTCACACTGATCCTGAGGGCGGGTGAGTTCAGGTTCTGGCTGTAAGACTTCATGTCAGCTATGACCCTAGGCAGAAGGTGATAGCAGCATTTTTTTTTTAACTTTTTTTATTTTGAAATAACTTAGACTTACATAGAAGTTGTAAACATAATACAGAGTTCCCAGATACCCTTCACTAAGCTTCCTCTAATGTTAACATCTTAACTAACCATAGCACAATGATCAAAACCAGGAAATTAGCATTGTTACAATACTACTAACTAACTGCCAGACTTTATTCAGCGTTCATCACTTTTCCATTAATGTCATTTCTCTATTTTAGGATCCAGTCCAGGAGCCTACTTTACATTTAATGATTTTTCTATTTCCATCATTCCATCTACATTCATTAAGAAGGAACTATCCCTTCTCCCTCATTTATTTATTCCTACAATTATTTATTTATATCAATATGGACTTGTGGGTATTTATTTTAGTCTATGGGTTGTAATCCAATATGATGACAGCTGGGTAACATCCAGCCAGCCCTGAGTTCAAGCACTAGTCCGGCTCCAGTCCCCTACCCTGCCCTGCCCAAGGCCCTTTTAATCCCCATTTTTCCATGGAGGTGAAACACTTGGCCACCTCTGCTTCTTTCCTGACGTTAAACCAGGAGGCCTACCATTTTAGTTTTAGGGTAAAAGTCTAAATCCTTCATGTGGCCTGTGAGAGATTGCATTTGTCCCTGCCCGATCGATTTTCTAGCTTCAGTTTTCTCTTATCCACTCTCTTGTTCCCATTGCCTGGGTCACACAGAACCTTTTTCTATTCCTTAAAAGCTATGAAGTCCTTCTTGTCTCATGGTCTTTGTACCTGCTGTTTCCTCTGTTTGGAGCACTGTCCATCCCTCCCTTCTTTTTGATCTAGGGTACTGTGTCATTACCATATTTAACATCTGAACAACCAGTCTCTAGGCTGAAGTATCCTTAAATCTAAAACATGAGGCTTCCAACAGGGCCTGCCCAGCTTTACCAGTTCTGTAACTTAGAGTGAGTCTCCTCAAGTGGAAGCTGCCAGCACCTGAGAGCTGAGCTTTTCTTCAGTTATAAACTATACCATCTTCTCTAAGGAAGGTGACCGAAGCAGGAGGGACTCAGAAAAGGCAGCAACTGCTCGAATGAAAGATAAGTGCCTCACTGAGTTCAAGTCATTTGACTTCGGAACTGGTAGAAGAATCACGAAAGTGACAAGTGATGAAGAATGGGGGAAATCAACCAGCATTAAAGGCAGTGGAAAGTTGCCAGATGAGTTCCTGCCACTGGCAGCATTAGATGCTGACCTTTTCAGACATCATCTATGGGAAGAGTTTTGGTGTGTGGCGGTGGGGGGTTCTGAACGTTCTTCACAGATCTGAGGGAGATAGTTGGACCTCAGTTTTCAGAAACTGATCACAGTTAGCAGTGGCACATACTTTAGCCACCTCCACTACCCCTTATTTTGATACCATTCACTACATAATCCTGTAACCAGCAAAGGGGGCCCTTGTTAAGAGGTAGCGCTGCGTTAGCCCAGCAAGTGCCTTCATCTTATTCATTGTTACAGGGCTAGAGAACAGTGGTGTCATCCTTACTCTGCATGTCTCGTGACTGGGAGTGATACAGTGAAAGACCTGCATCAGGGGCAACGCTGTTCCCAGGTCACTCCTGGCAGGATGTCCTCCAAGTCTACCCTTGGGGCCTCCAGTCTCAGTCTTCATGCAAGATCCCACCATACCTCTGTTCTGTGGTCCTGAGACTGAGTGGAAAGAGCCTGGGATGGAGTCAGAGGTGTACTGTGCCTTAGAGGACCCTGGGAGGCACTCCTGTCCTCTGTGAGGGCTCAGACCACAGCAGGCATGCCCACATGTGGCACTGATACAGGCCTTCTTCCCTCAGCCATGCTCTCCACAGAGGGCAGAAGTGGCCTCAGAGGCCTCTTAACCAGGCCACTATCAGTCAGTCCCAATAGGCATCATCTCCAACTCAGATTCCAGGGTCTTTCCCAGCTCTAGGATTCTGAGCTTTCTAGGATTTGCCTTAGGGATTTCTTCCATCTGGGAGCGTTACACTGTCCCTTCTCTTGTATCCTACAGAAATCAGGGTGAAATGGCCCACACCTGCCGGGGCACCATCAACCTGTCCACAGCACACATTGACACGGAGGACTCTTGCAACATCCTGCTGACCAGTGGAGCAAGGACCTACCACCTCAAGGCCAGCTCGGAGGTGGAGCGGCAGCAATGGATCACCACCCTGGAGCTGGCCAAGGCCAAGGCTGTCCGCATGATGAACAGCCACTCAGGTAGTAAGCATGTGGTGCGGTGGACATGTGTGTGCAGTGTGGTGGGTCTGGAGGTGTGGGAATTGACAGTGTGAGTGGGCAGCGGTGGCCAGGAGACCCAGGCTAGTCCAGACCCTGCAGAAGGTCAAGGTGTATATGTCTGCCCTTTCCACTCAGCTTGGGCGTCTTCAACAGTGAGAAGCACGGCTGCTGTGCTCTTTCTGCCACAGTGGTTGAGGGTGGCTGCCAGTTCTCCTGGCAGAGGCGTTTGTGGTGGGCGGGAGCTGTGCGTGCCTTTCTGTGGACGAGTTCACCGGTGGATTTCAGCAGGCCCTCAGTGCTGCTGTGGGTCAGGTCCAGAAGCAGCAGTCGACCCTGGGAACCCGAGCTCCAGCGCCTGTGCCTTGGGCCACACTTTTTCCCTGCCCCGTTGTTGAGATTGGAAATCATTAGCCAGAGCTGCTGTCAAGAGCTAAGGTGGGAGTCCATCTCAGAATTCCTGAACAAGATGTTTTATTTTTTACTTTAACAAATTTATGTTTTTAAACGTAATGTTTTTGTTTGATTCCTAAACCAACAACTTCAAAAGCTTATGTAGTGAAGTCTGCCTTTGACTCCTGTCCCCACCTACTTAGTTCTCCCACCAAAGGCAACCAGTGTCTATGTCTTTCATATAGATTCAAATATGTACTTATTTTAAAATAAATACCATGTTCCACCTAGAGTTTTTTTCCATTTAGCAGCATATCTTAAAAGTACTTCCCTATCAGTACATGAAATGCTTCCCCTTTGTTTTTATGACAGTTTAATATTTCGTTGTATGAACGCACTGTAGTTTCTTTAACCTATATCCTGTTGATGAACATTTGGGTTGGTTCCTTACTTGGCTATGACGTACTATCCTTCAGTGACTAACCTTGCATATACTTCATTTCATGGGAGAACAAGTATAAATGAAATATACTTTCCAGGAAGCGGAATCACTGGGTCAGTGGGAGTGTGCATTTATAATTCTGAGAGGTATTGTTAAACTGCCTTCCATAAGGGTTGTACCATTAGACACCCACAAGAAGTGTGCGAGAATGCCAGCCTCCCCATAGCCTTGGCCACCCAGAGGAATAGCAAACATTTCTGACTCGTGAAAAAAATGGGTCTGCATACACAGGGAAGTGGGGCTGCGAAGCTGTGATCCTACTGAAGTTATAAGCAAAATGGTGCATGTTACCAAAGATCTTTGCTTTTTTCTGCGGAGGCCGTGTTACAGATGGTTTTCCCCCAGCACTAGCTTTCAGTGAGTGTCGAAGAGCATCAACTATCAGTCTGGCCTTCTAGTCTCACCTGTTTGAAGCATGGGTCTGCCCTGCAGTGACTGTCACCCTGGGGTCAACACTCACGTAGCTCTGCTGTGTCAGCAGTGATGCTGAGCTTGGTGAGAGGTCCCCAGGATACCACCTGATTTTCTGGTGAAGAAGGATGTTGGAGCCTTCCCAGGCATGGACTGCACTGAGAACCCCAGCAGGGACTTGGCCCAACCTGGGCTGACAGATCACCTGTGGTCTCAGTTTGCATGGCTGTGGGGAAAGCCATAGTGGCAAATGACAATTCACAGTATGGCTGGGCTCAGGACAACCATGTTGGTCAAGTGAGGGGGCACTACTATTATGGAAGAACTAACTTCGTCTTTCTGGCTTCTCCTTTCCATGTTTTAAAAACAAAATTGCTTGGTTTTCTAGGAATTTCCTGAAAATAACATAGCAGCTAACATTTATTGGAATAGTCACTCTAGTGTAATTTTCCTGGGACAGCCATCCAGAAGCAATTTCTTTTGCATCTGGGGAGGAAGTGTTTGCTAAGCCAGCTGACCGACCAGCACTAGAGACTTCTAGCCTGGGCTTCCTCCAGGGGAGGTGAGGGCCCCTGCGGGAGCAGCCTCAGGCTTACCTTCCCTCATTTTGTGCCCCTCACGCATGCTTAGGGGCTGGAGATGCAGCACATAGCTTGTGTCCCCAAGGGGCTAGCCTTCTGGGTAGGGACACAGGACAGAGACAAGCATTCAGGTATAATTCAAGGCAGCATATGCTAAGTGCCAGTGAGGAATGGCAGAATTCCTCTCCTTTTGGCATTTTGAAGTTCAGATGAGTTAATGTATGTGAAGGAGGAGCTCTCAGGCAAGTACTGCACATTTATGGAAAGACTGGAACCACCTGATTATTTCTTGAAAAATGGCCTTGTAGTAGCCTTCTCTGCAAGGCAACTTCCTCCTCCCACAGTTCTCACGCTGTTGTCAGAAAGTTGCGGTTTTTAACTTTTTGCTTGTTTTGGAGTCAGCTTAGGGTAGGCCTGAGTTAGAGAACACTGCTTGGTGTGCCCCTCCCTGGGCCTGGCTGAGAGCAGCCAGCTGGGTCAAAGGACATAGATAGTGCTCTAGACAGACTCCTATGGATCGTCCATAGTCTGTCCGTCTCCCTTTCTGGACTGTGGACCATGTCTCAAGCCTGCTTCTTAATTCTGTTATCTCTTGAAATCATCTGCTGATCTCCAGCTTTTCTGCTACCCCCTAATCCAGGTACCATTCCTTCTTACCTGGATGTCTGTAACAGCCTCCCCGCTGTCTTCTGCCTTTAGTCAGTTCTTCAGATAGCAGCCAGAGGAACATGTAAAAAATAGGAATTTAACCATGTCACTGCACTGCTTAAAACTTTTGGATGCTACAAGCCAACTATACCTAACAGAACACTCCACCTAGCAACAGCAGGATACACATTCTCCTCAAGTGAACATGAACCATTCTGTAGGATAGACCATATGTTAGGCCACAAAACAAGTCTCAATAAATTTAAAAATATTGAAGTCATACAAAGTACACTCTCTGACCACAGTGGAATGAAACTAGAAATCAATAACAGAAGGAAAACAGGAAAATTCATGAATATGTGGAAAATAAACAACACACTCTTAAACAAACAATGGGTCAAAGAAGAAATCACAGGGAAATTAGAAAATACCTTGACATTAATGAAAACAAAAACACTTACTAAAGCTTATGGGATACAGTTAAAGTAGTGCTTAGAGGGAAATTAATAGCTGTAAATGCCTAGATTAAAAAAGATCAGTCAATAACTTTACACCTTAAGGAACTAGAAAAAGAAAATAAAACTAAACCCAAAAATAGCAAAAGAAAGGAAATAATAAAGATTATAGTGGATATAAATGAAATAGAGAATAGAAAAACAATAGAATCAATGAAACCAAAAGTTGATTCTTTGAAAGATTAATTAAATTGACAAATATTTAGCTCGATTAAGAAAAAAAAGAGAAAACTCAAATGACTAAAATCAGAAGAGAAAGTGAGGACATCACTACCAACCTCACAGAAATAAAAAGAATTAGAAGAGAAAACTATGGACAGTTGTATGCCAACAAATTAGACAGCCTAGATGAAATGGAAAAATTCCTAGAAATGCACTAATTACCAAAACTGACTCAAAAAGGAATAGAAAATCTCAACAGACCTATAGTAAGTAAAAAGATAGAATCAGTAATCAAAAACCTCCAGACAAAGAAAATCCCGGGACCAGATGGCTTCAGTGATGGATTCAACCAAATATTTAAAGAAGAATTAATGTGAATCTTTCTTAAACTCTTTTAAAAAATAGAAGAGTAGGGAACACATCCTAACTTATTCTATGAGTCTAGCCCTGATAATAAAGCCAAAAAAGACACCACAATATCCCTTATGAATATATATGCAAAAATCCTCAAGAAAAAGTAGCAAACCAAATCCAACAGCATATTAAAAGGATTATACACCATGACCAAGTGGGATTTATCCCAGGAATGCAACAATGGTTCAGCATATAAAATCAGTCAGTGTAATGTACCACATTAATAGAATAAAGAGAAAAAAAACATGATCATCTCAACTGATGCAGAAAAAAGCAAAGAAAAAGAATAATCTCTTTAACAAATGACACTGGAACAATTGAATATTCACATGGAAAAGAAATGAAGTGGGACCCCTACCTCATACCATACATAAAAATTAACTCAAAATATATCAATGACCTAACTATAAGAGCTAGAAATATAAAACTCTTAGAAGAAAATATAGGAGTAAATTGTCATGACCTTGGATTTGGTGATGGTTTTTTAAGGTATGACAACAAAAGTACAAGTAACAAAAGAAAAAATAAATTGGACTTCATCAAAATTAAAAACTTCTGTGTATCAAAGAGCACTATCAAAAAAGTGAAAACACAACCCATAGAATGGGAGAAAATATCTGAAAATCATATATCTGATAAAGGTCTACTATTAGAATGTCTGTAGAGCTCTTACAACTCAACAACAAAAAAGACAACCCAATTAAAAAATATGCAAAACACTTGAATAGACATTTCTCCAAAGAAGATTTACCAACAAGCACATGAAAAATGTTCAGTATCATTAGTCATTAGGAAAAAGTAAATCAAAACCACAGTGAGATATCACTTCATACCACTAGAATGACTACAATAAAATGAAAAAAAAAAGAGTGGAAAGTAACAAGTGTTGGTGAAGATGTGGAAAAATTGGAACTCTCATGTATTGCTGGTGGGAATGCGAAATAATACAACCTCTATGGGAAACAGTTCCGGCGGTTCCACAATAAGTTAAACATAGAATTACCATATGACCCAGCAATTCTGTTCTTTGGAATATACCCAGAAGGATTGGAAACAAGTGTTCAAACAAAAACTTGTGTGAATGTTCATAGCAGTGCTAGTCACAATAGCCAAAAGTCAGAAACAACTAATGTCCATCAACAGATGAATGGATAAATTACGTGTGGTATAGCCATTGTAATGGAATATTATTCAGCAATGAAAAGAATGGAGTACTGATGCATGCTACAACGTGGAAGTACCTTGAAAACATTATGCTCAGTGAAAGAAGCCAGTCACAAAGGGCCACATATTATATGATTCCATTTATATAAAGTATGCAGAATTGGCAAATCCATAGAGACAGAAAGCAAATTAGTAGTGGTTTCTAGGGGTGCAGGGAATGGAGAGTGATTGCTTAATGGGTGCAGAGTATTCTTTTGGGATGATGAGAATGTTCTGGAACTAGATGGTGATGGTTGTTCAAAATTGTGAATTTACTGTCACTGAATTGTACACTTTAAATTTTGTTATGTATATTTTACAAAACAAACAAACAAAAAAAGACCTCTTGCCTAAGCTGTTAGGATAGAGCCCACACTCCTCACTGTGCTTGCCTGTAAGGCCCTGTGTGATCCGGCTCTGCTGGCAGCTTCATCTCCTCCTTCTCTCCCCGCCTCACTCCCTGTGCTCAGCTCCTGCTTCAGGGCTTTGTGCTTGCTGGTTCCTCTGCCTGGGACCCTCCTGCTCCTGCTCTTGGCCTGCCTGGCTCCCATCCTCTCTAGGTCTCAGCTTAATGTCACCTCAGAGAGTCTTAAGCTGTCCCCGTCTCTCAAGAGTTCTCTCTGTACTTATCACTGCAACCCGCAGTTATTGACCGATTCGTTTATTTGCTTATGGTCTATCTCCTCAACAAAATAAAAGTTCATCGAAAGCAGAGATCTTGTACAACTTGTTTCCACGATGACCCCAGGGCCCAGCATGGAGCCTGGCACTTGGGTCAGTGCTCAGCAAGGAGCTGTTGTGAGGCCAGGGTACATAGAAGCTGTGACACCCTCAGCCATGCCAGAATCTTCATTGGGAAGAACTAGGGTGTTGTAGTTTCTCTATACTGGTCATTACTGGCACAGATGAAGGCTGGAGAAAGGAAAACCAGCAGAGCTTGCTCATATTGAATGTGTGACGGGTCAGGTCACGTGACTGAGAACATAGACTCGTTTTCACTGGCGCTGGAAGGTGTGTGTAGAGCCAGTGGTGGAAGTAATGAGAACAATTTCTGCTTAGTCTGAGAAACAAAGTAGAGTGGCTGTTAGGGCAGGGAAAGGTAAGGGACATACAGGGTAGATTCCAGCAGAGGGCTGGGTGGGTCTGGAGGTGCTCAGGTACTGTGTTTCTGGGCTAACTTTGCATTTCTTTAACTGTTTTTCAAATTTGGTAGAATGTTCTATGGTACTGTGGACAGAACGCTGAGCCAAGGGCCAGGAGTCCTGTGGTCCTGACTGTAGTCTGACACTGAGCAAGCTGCCGTCTCTTGGGGCCTCAGTTTCCTCATCTGTAAAGTGAGCAGTTGGCTGAGCTTCTCACATTCAGCTCTGGGGTCTTGGTCAAACCAGTTAAGGTTTCTGAGCTCCAGTTTTCTCATCTGGAAAATGGTAACGACACCCCTGCTCCGTTGTTGGATTACCTGACACCGTGTGGAACACGGATAACACTGCATGTGCAACCATTTCATTCCTCTTCCCAGAGCTGTTGTCTGCTGGTGGCAGATGATGCGACATCCTCACCCAGGGAAGTCAGGTGTCTAGGCTGTTTGCAAGGTGAAGGGAAAGTGCTGTGCCTCAAGATGACCTAACCCCAACGCCAGACGTTTGCCTGAAATGTGGAGAAGCAGCCCCAGAGGGCTGCGTCTCTGGGAAGTCATCCCCCCTCCCCCCACAGGGACATGCTACTGGTGATTGCAGGGAGGACAGGTCATGGTCATCGCAGGTGCATGACTGTGCCTCCTGAGGGAGGGCCTCTGTCAGTCAGAGACAGGTCCGTGTGCTGGGGCAGTGCCCTGTCCCGTGCCAGCCCATGGGCCTTCCATGGTGGGACTTACGTGGAGCTGGCTCCCCCACCGTGGCCCTCCAGGACTGGGTGTTGGAGGGGCCCTCCTGGAGCCCCACCTTTCAGCAGCACCCATCTGCCTTCTGCTCGCTTCAGATTGACTGTCCCCTTGAGTACCTGAAATCTGGCTTTTCAAAGTCTTCCAGTTTTATATTTGTAGCCTTCACTTGCCGGTTGCCTAAAATGAGCAGAAGGAAGAAACACTTATTTCTATACCACAATATAATAATTTTTATCACATAAAAAAAAAATCTCCTGGCAGACTTCTGAGCTGAATATGCTCTTGTACATGAACCTTTCAGAGGGAGTGAACATCATTTAAATGGCACGACCCTACATGAATTTAAACGTTGTGAACAAGGTGTGTGCAGCTCTCAGGGAGGCTGAGACCTGCCTGTGAACAAGCATAAGGTCAGGTGGAAAGTGGCTGGTGCCCTGAGGAGAGGAAGGGGAGGCTACCTGTAGGAGAGAAGACCTGAGCCGGGCTTTGAGGAATGGAGAAGAGTTTGAAATACAGAGATGAGATGAGGAGGGCAGGGAAGAAGGAAGACCATCCAGGCAACGGGAATTGCTGGAGCAAAGGGGTGGATGTGTTAAGGGACCTTGGGGACTCTCGTGACTGAAGGCATCCCGTGCATACAGGCTGCAGCATCTCTCAGCCTGGCAGTCACCAGGGAGATTCGGCGTCAGCCTGGTAGGGTGGCCTCTTTGCTTTCTTCCTCAGAGCTGAGGGGCTCACCTTGGCAGGACCTGTGACTAGAGCCTCCATCTGTCCTGGGACACAGAGGGCGATGGATGCGAGGACTGGACAGACTCAGGCCAGAGCAGAGGAGGAGAGAAGGCAGGGCTGCTGCTGTCCTCAGGAGCAGCCCCAACACAGCTGAATGATCCCCTACCCAAGAAATTTGCATTTTATGGTTTGAACACTGGGGTTGTTTGAGTTCCTTTGCAGAAGGGTTTGGTTAACAGCTGACACTGGGCTTGTGCGCAGGGGAAGGCCAGATGTGCCTATAGCTTAACCCAGGGGGAAACAGATTATTTACACATATTTCAAGTTGTTAATAAGGAGTTGAAAGCAGCGAAGTAACTGTTGTATCCAAGTGTTATGACACATGGACCAGACCCGGAACAATCAGAAGTACAGAGTACTTGCAAAAATGATACTGACATAATTGCTGAATCTTTCTTTTTGCTACATGGAAAAAAGGAGAAATTTTTCTTTTGATCTTTTTATAAATAATTACGAAAAGAAATGGACTTTAGCTGAAAATTGTGCAGACTTTGCCCAGTGTGTGAGGATACTCTCAAACTCCCCAGATGTTTTCATGGGATGCTGTTTATGCTTCTTCACTTACTATCGACACTACCATAACCATAACCAGTTGCTGTCAGTTCGACTCTGACTCATGGCAACCCCATGCGTGTCAGAGTAGAACTGTGCTCCATAAAGTTTTTATTATCTACACTAGAAGTCTCCTTTTCTGTGAAAGAAGGGAAAAGAATCATGTGAGGTCACACTAAGGGAAGATGTCCCTTATGCACTAAAGTGTGCGCATGTGTTATCCAAGGGGCCTTGATTGATGGCCTCCTACAGCCCAGGGGCTGAGCCAGGTGCAGGGAATTCAGAGATAAACGTGTACAGGATTGGGCCGGGCCTTGGAAGAGCTCACTGTCTTGGGTGGGAGCAAGCCACTACATAGGCAGCGTTGTGGAGTGTGGGTGCCACCAGTCCTGCAGAGGGAGAGAAGAGCCCCGTCTGGGTACATTAGGAGGCCAGGGATGCAGGGACACCTGGCCTGGAATTCCTCAGGGAGAGGGAGCTGGCACGAGACTCATGCCAGCACCTTGGGCTGGCAGACAGTAAGGACAGGTGAGGAGGCCTTCCTGTGGAAGGAGGGGTTACATGAAGGGACTACAGACCGGGACCCACACACTAACTGAGAAGAACATGTACTTTTCATGAAGCTACACTTCTGTTTGACTTAAAAACAAAATGAAACAAAAACCCATTGCTATCTAATTGATTCCAACTCACGGCAACCCTGTGTGTGTCAGAGTAGAACTGCCCATAGGGTTTTCTTGGCTATAATCTTTATGGAAGCAGATCACCAGGCCTTTCTTCCGTGACACTGCTGAGTCATGGGTTTGAACAGACCGTCTTTAGGTTAGTAGTCAGGTGTAAACCACTTGCTCCACTCAGGGACCTTTTCTGTTTGATTGTTGTTAGGTGCCATTGAGTTGGTTCTGACTCAGAGCGACCTTACTTGATTGGTTGTCCTTTATTCAGAAATGAGGGTCTTCTTACTTGGCACAGTTTTAAAATCTTCTTTCATTTATGAAGGGACAGTGTGTCATTTTTGTCTTTTATTTCCTTGGGAGAATAAAATGTGATGTCTCTTTTGTCAAATTACTTGATGTTCTAAACTTTGAGAAGCCCTGGAATACCAAGTCCTGTCTATGTGGTTGGACAGTGATCAGGGCATGAGGGACTGGCGCTGGGAATTGTCACCTTCCTTCCCTGTGCTGAGCCTCTCTGGAGAGCACCTTCCCCTTCCCTCAGTCACTGGCTCTGGGCATGGGGACACAGGCCCTCCCTTGTCCTAGGACGTTCAGCTGCAGGCCTTGGACTGGCCCTGCCCTGCCCAGGTCCCAGGTCCCCAAGCCTCAGGAAGCAAGGAGTGGTAGCCCATTGAGTAGAGAGCCCTTCCCCCCGCAGGGACTGTCCCAGCAGCTGAGTGCAGGCAGGATGCTCAAGCTCTCCAGCTCCCTGGCTCCCAGCCCCTACCCGCGTCCTGAGGAGTGTGGCTGGTTCTCGAGGTGCTTCTGGTCTCTTCTCCCACATTGTCTTTGGGAAAGAACAGTTGGGTACCTCTAATCCTCTGCCTGTTTTCATTCTTTTTAGAGCCAAAGGTCAAAGAGTTAAAATCTTTTCATTCTTACTGCAGGTGAAGCCTCTTTTGGAGGATTTAGCCTCCTCCCTGCCATCCTGGATTGATTCTAGGAATAATTAAATATGCAGCCAGCTCACAGGCCAAACTGGCTCACCTACAGTGAGACCTGCTGACTGTGCCTGCATGCAGGGCAGCTAGAAGTGTCCAGGGGAGTTAAGCGGGCAGGCAGGTAGGTACTCCTAGGTTGGCTTCTCCAGCCCCACCTTGCCCTGTCCACAGAGAGGGCTTGACTCCACCCGCACCTCAAAGGCTGCTTCAAGGTGACAGGCAGATCTGAAGTCCTGCCTCAGCTAAGCTCTGAGGCTGTTTTCTCCAATCAGCTTTCTTCCCTGCCCTGCCCTGGTGCCTGGCTGGGGACCCTGATTGAGACAGGCCTGGGACTTGCCACTGCGCTGCTGCCTGGCTTGGACCCTATGGTGGGGACCACCCGGCTGGTATACTCTGATCCTGGCTCCTCACTGCACCCAGACCATGTGACCTCTCCTGGCCCTGCCTCTGCCCTCCCATTGGCAGGGACTTCATGACAGCTCCACCTGGTCCCTTTGGCCGGCTGCACTGACCGTCACTGTGGAGGTGCCTCCAGGAGCAAGGTCAGAGAGCCAAGGCCCCGCAGGAGCAGACCTGTCAGGGCTGGGCTGGTTTCCCAGGTGGTTTGGAGAGGGCTGGAGCTGGCCCTCCTGTTTGCGTGCGTCAGCCACCATGTGTGTCTGGGCCTCAGCACCCTGGGCACCCTTGTCCTCCATACCACATTACAGTGAAGGGTCACAGAACCTCTGACAAGGGCTTTGCTTATTTTGGCAACCACCATATTTCTGTTGGTTTACATATTTTAAATTGAGAGGTTTTTTTTTTTTTTTTTCTCCTCATGTATCGTCCTTACTGCTTCTTAGGAAGAAATGAGTCTACCATCATCCTATTACCCTAAGCCACTGCATCCCACTGCCAGGCTGCCCTCTGCTCATCCACCAGGCCTAGGCCTCCTCCCCCTCCCTGACCTTCTCCCTCACACCCCCACCTATTCTGTGGCAAGCTCCTCCTCCTCACACCCACACCCTGTCCTTCTCCAGGACTCTGTCTGTCTCCTTGGCCAGTGCAGTCCCATCCCATGGGCCTCAGGATGGGGGCCTCTTTGTGTTCTGGAACTGCTCTGCAGGGCTCGGCCTTACCTGACACCCCTCTTCCACTGTCCTAGGCCAGGTGGTGACCTACCCAGCCCTGGCTGCCAGTTCTGGATAGCTTTGACCATCTATCTACTCCTAGAGCTGGACCCTGCCCCACCTGAAAGCCGTGAATTGACTGTTGTCACTTGCTGACCACAGCTTTTGTCCTTATCATCCTCAAGCCTCACAGAGCCCCCCGTCCTCCAACCGCTCTTGCCTTCTTCCTGTCAGCCAGCCCTTCCTGCTGGCAAATGCATGAGGAAAGGCACAGAGTTTTCTGATGAGGGGTCAGGCAGCCCCAGGGCTGGGTGATTTGCTATTTAAGTAGCCTCTGAAACACACAGGCTTTTCTGACTTTAGGAAGCTGTATCTGGGTCCACAGATGCCATCTGGTGGCTGGATCGAGCTCTCTGATGGTGTGTTGGCTGGCAGGGCTGCCTTGCACATGTGTCTACTCACTCACTTGTCTTCTTAAGGCGCTCATGGGGTCATCAGAGTAGGGCATCTTCAGGGAGAAGAACCCAGTTGGAGAAAGAGCATCTACCTAGCGTACCCCTCCCTCTGAGCAGGGCAGACCAGAGCCCAGTGACGGGTGGCCATGCCCACCTCTAGTGTTCCCCTCCCAACACAGCTCGATCCTCCAAATTCTTCCTTCATGAGATTGCCTCGCCACCCACCTGTGCAGTCCTCAGCCTCACCAGGGCCCTTGGCCACAGAGCCTCATCCCTTGGCTGGCATACCCCTCCATCTTCAGCTGTGCCTCAACATGGAAGCACCTGTCTTCCTGCGGCCTGTCTGCAGCATTCCTGTCACCTCCCCCCTACAGTGACCTCTAGACCCTATTGACCCTGATTCAGTGATGTTAGAGTCAAATGCTGGCCATTTTGGGCCACCACAGCAGCTGCCCTTCCAGCGTCCTTCTAGACCTCTGACTCCTCATCCATCGGCTGCCTTCTTGCTTCTCAGTCTTACTCACTAGCCTGACCTTGTGCCATCCCATGGCCCCTCAGGGCAGGCTCTTCCTCTCAACCCTAGTTGTCAACACTTCCATCATGCTCATGAGCCCTCCACCTGCCCGTCAGGCAGCCTTGGAACCAGACAGCCCTGGGCTTGAATCCTGACTCTGTCACTTATTAGATGGGTCACTTTGGCAAAGTCACTTGACCACTCGTTCTTCTGTTTCCTCACCTGTAAAATGTGTTTAATGATAAAGGCCTCTTACGGTTGTCAGAAGGAATAAATTCAATCATGTTACAAACTGCTCGGCAGAACTGGTGTGTGCTGGCTGCTCAGTTGATCACAGCAAGGTGGTTGTTCGATTCTGCACATTCTACCTTCAGGCAGGGATGGAGGGCCCTTCTCTGAGCCCTGGTGCACATGCCATATAGCTGAGTCCTGGAGCAGCACCCGCCAGCCTTATAGACTAGCATCACCTCAAACCCATGGTCCCATCTTCTGCTGTGCCTTCAGCAGTGCCTGCTCCCCTCATGTGAGCTCCCAGCCAGCTTCCTCTCCCATCTCCCAGTGGCTTGTGAAGTCCTTGCCACTGTCTTCATATCTTTACCACTGCCTCCTGCCACCCCAGCAAAGAACCTTGCCTGGTCACTCATAGATCAAAGAGAAGTCCTCATTTAGACCACCTCAGCTTGCTACCATCAGACTGACCAGCCTGCCTGTTGTGTGTGACTCCGGTGAAGATGGGGTGAAGATGTTTCTCCTCAGTGGCCTGGGACCATTGTCTCCCTCTGGTTCCATTGCTATTCCCTTCTGTCTCCTGTAGCTCCAACCTCCCTACTGGCTTTTTCCCACTGCATAAGACCCACCACCCACTGCCTTGCAGCTGCCCTCGCCAAGATCTCAGGTCACCTTGCGGAGGTGGCATTTGGCTAAGTAGTAAACGTAAGAGTCAACCTTGACTCCTGACTCTCCCTCACCTCTCACGTTCAGCTAGTCACCAGGTCCGGGCAGCACCAGCCTGCAGCAGTTTCACATTTGCTTGTAGCCCTCCATCGGCACGACCTCCACCCTGTTTCAGCTACCCAGCCTCCCGGGTTCTAGACTCCAGAGTCCTCCAGTGAAGACTCGCCCCAACAGCCAAAGTGATTCCATGAAGATGCAGTTCTGCTCAGTTCCTGTTCCAGGTGGCATAGAGTAAGCACATTTCACTCTGTCTCTCCCACTGAATGCAGCTATAAAACCTGGACAGACTGCATGGAGCAGCTATTTGAGCACCCTGAAAATTAAACAGCAGTAGGCAAATTGGAGAATAAGATCAGAATTTGAGGTACCACAGAGCAGGTGGTCAGTTTATAATTTTTTTCCTCCAGTATCTCCCAGCCTGGACTTGTGAGATCTGGAGGTGAGCATCAGTGGACAGAGAACTCCAGGAGAAGGAGCAGGAGAGGGTCTCCTGGCAGGGGACAGGGGACACAGGTGCCTAAAACTGATGGTGGAAGACCTTCCTCTCTGATTAGAAGAGCTGTGGCCCCAAGAGGGTGAGTGAGCCCCCACTGCGTTTTTCTCTCTCTCTTCCCACCACTTGGTCCCGGATATGAGTACAGTGGTGGGAAGTGGACAGCATGGAGGGGTAAATAAAACTCCAGCACTGGACAAGAGGACTATAAAAGGGAGCCCTAGGGACTATACCACCACCCTCTGTCAGTTTGTCATACCATGAACTAAAAAACGAGGCCCTAGGGAACCAGATCTGTCAGTTTGTTGTACTGTGGTGGCTTGCATTTTCCTATAATACTGGAAGCTATGCCACTGGGCTTTCAAACACCAACAGGGCCACCCATGATGGACAACTTTCAGCAGAGCATCTAGACTAAGACAGACTAGGAAGAAAGGCCTGGTGATCTACTTCCAAAAATTAGCAACAGAGTATTGTCCAATATAGCGCTGGAAGATGCATCCACCAAGGTGGAAGGCACTGAAAATGCACGGTGGATGCAACAATGGACTCTAGCATACCAACGACCGTGAAGATGGCACAAGACCATGTAACATTTTGTTCTGTTGTACTTGGGGTCACCATCAGTCAAGTGAATTCAGTGGTGACTAACAACAACAACAAGGAACCAGAAAGTACCAAGCAGATCATGGAGAGGAAGGGTATTGAGAAAGTGATGCCATAAAGTTATTTATGAACTATTGGGCTCACCTCCAAGCTGCACATGTATGAATCTGATCCTAAATAGCACACTGAAGACTTTGAGAACTGAACTAAAAGATAAGTGACCACGCAGGGCCCTGTGGCCGCCGGATGGTACACATGTAAGACAGATTCAGATAAGCAAAGGCTTTAAAAACGGAACTGACAGTGAACCCATAACCCAGAATAGGCTGGTCAGAACTTACAGCGTGAACCCACATGGGTCTATTGCCTACTGAAACAAAAGTATCAAGTTACCAACATCACAAATGAGTACTATAAACATCTCTGTCCATGTCAATTTTTCAACTTACATAGATGAAATAAACCAATTCCTAAAAAATCACAAACTTCTAAAACTCACCCAAGATGAAATGGATAAACTGAATAATCCTATAACTATTAAAGAAATCGAATTATAGTTAAAAACCTTCCCCCACCAAAATCTCTAGGTCCAGGTGATTTCACTCATGAAGTCTGTTAAACATTTGAAAGAGAAGTAACACTATTTCTACTCAGTCTCATCGAGAACATAAAAGAGGGAATACTTCCCAACTCATTTTATGAGGACAGCATTACCATGATGCCCAAACCAGACAAAGACAAGAAAAGAAAATTTTAGGTCAATACCTTCCATGAACATAGATGCAAAAACTTCAACAGTATATTGCAAATTGGATCCAGCAATATATAAAAAGAATAATACAACATGATCAAGTGGGGTTGTATGTATTGCAGTGCGAGTGCAATATTGAAAAAAAAAAAGTCAATACAG
This sequence comes from Dugong dugon, assembly GCA_030035585.1. Classification (NCBI taxonomy): domain Eukaryota; kingdom Metazoa; phylum Chordata; class Mammalia; order Sirenia; family Dugongidae; genus Dugong; species Dugong dugon. The sequence continues at coordinate 21,904,217 of CM057476.1, read as the reverse complement.
TCACCATATTAACAGTCTAAAGAAGAAAAACTGCATGATCATAACAATTGTTGTAGAAAAAGCATTTCACAAAATTCAACATCCACTCATGATAAAAAGCTCTCAGCAAACTAGAAATTTCTGCCACATGATAAAGGCATCTACAACTTACATCATACTTAATGGTGAGAGATTGGATGCTTCCCCCTAGGATCAGGAGCAGGACAAAGATGTCAAAAAATGGTGTTGGGACAATTGGACATCCATGTGTACACTATACAAAAAAGGTCTTGAACTAAACCTCCCACCTTGTACAAAAATTAAATGAAAATGAAAACCACAAAATTATAGAACTTTTAGAAGAAAATATAGAAAATTTTTGTGACTTTCGGTGAGGCAGAGTTCTTAACACATGAAATCAAAAGCACAGTCTATAAAAGAAAATATTGATAAATTGTACTTTATCAAAAATTTAAAACTTTTGTTTTGCCAAAGATGCTGTTAAAGAAAAGATATGCTGCTGACTGGGAGGAAATATTGTCAAGTAACATATTCAACAAATATCTTGTATCCAGAACATATAAAGAACTCTCAAAACTCAACAGTAAAAAAACAACTCCTCAAAAACTCATAGAACTAGTAACCGAGTTCAGCAAAGTCACAGTACACAAGAGCAACACTCCAAAATAAATCATACTACTGTGTACTAGCAGCAAACATGTGGAAACAAATTTAAAACATAATACCATTTGCAATTGTTCCCTCCACATTGAACTACTTAGGTTTAAATCTAACAAAACATGTATGGGACATGTATGCTAAAAATTACAAAATGCTGATGGAAGAAATCAAAGAAGATCTAAATAAAATGGAGATACATACCATGTTTATGGATTGAAAGACTCAGTTAAAGGTGTCATTTTCCCCAAAATTCATCTATTGGTTTAACACAATTTCTATCAGAATCCCAGCAAGGTTTTCTGTTGATATAGACAAGCTGATTTTAAAATTTCTATGGGAAGGCAAAGGAACTTAAATAGCTAAAACAATTTTGAAAAAGAAGAATTAAGTGAGAGAAATCACTCTGTCTGATGTTAAGACTTACTATATAGTTATAGTAATTAAGACGGTGTGATTTTGGCAGAGGAGCAGAGACGCATAGATCAATAGAACAGAATCGAGAACCCAGAAATAGACCAAAACAATCACGAACATACCCAATTTATTTTTTACAAAAGTGCAAAAGCAATTCAATGAAGGAACAATAATCTTTTCAACAAATGATGCTGGAGTAATTAGACATCCATACCTGGTGGCGTAGTGGTTAAGAGTTTGGCTGCTGTCTTAGGCTGGGTTCTCTAGAGAAGCAAAACCAGTAAAGCATATAAATATCTATATAGAGAGATTTCTATAAAGGAAATGGCTCACGCTGTTGTAGAGGCTGGAACGTCCCAAATCAGTGGGTCAGGCTGAAGGCTTCTCCTGATTCATGTAGCCACACAGGCTGGCGGACCCAAGACTGGCAGGTCAGAGAGCAGGGCTCTTACAGGCTTCAAAAACTGACAAATCCCAAGATTGGCAGGCAAAACCACAAGTAAGCTGCTAGCTCAAGAACCAGAGGACAGAAGAACAGGAGCCAGCCGTAGGATCCAGAGTGAGCAAAAGCCCACGAGCCTTGCCAGAATGTCCACATATATTTGATGTGGGCCACATGCCCAAGGAAACTCCCTTTCAACTAATTGGCTACTCATTGCAGATCCCATCATGGGGGTGATCACATTATGTCAGATCTCATCATGGAAGTGATCATATCATCATACAACTGCCAAACTACATCATAACTGCCAAACTACTGAGAATCATGGCCCAGCCAAGTTGACATGCAATGCTAACAGACACAATCCACCCCTTGTCAACTGGCACCTGTACACATCTCCTTAACCCATACATAAGCTCTGAGTAAAGACAATTATAAAGTCATGCTGGCACCTAACATGATACAGTGAACATATATACAATTGAATATGCACTAGCCCTGTTTACATCTTATATTTTATAAGTGAAGAAAACAAACATTTGATGCACTCATACAAGGAAGAAATACTTGTAACAATTACAGTCCTCACTTCTGCAACTTGTCACATGGTCGAAGCTGGTATTTAGAACAACCTTCTTCCACCAACCATTCTGTATTCCCTTTACTCTCAGCAAGCACCTCAGCTGGTCATGGTTCTTTGCCTGGTGGGGTGACCCAAACCTTCATTCCTAAATGGTTTGGGCCATTAATAGTCCATGTTGGAATTGGGTTGCTGTGGTTTTCCATTGACTTTAATCACAGGGCATAGTATTACTAAGAGATGCCTTAAGGGATCTTGTGCATTCCAGACATACTCTTCTTTACCTCCATTATGTAATATCAGTCTGATTTCCAGCCAGTACGGTAACTCCCTTCTTCCCCTGTTGATCGAGAGGCATAAGAGTCCAAAGTGGCCAGGTAGCATTCACAACTTCCAGTTCAGGTGAATATGTGTCTCCTGGTGGAAGCATTCCTCCTTTTGGAATGAAGACCTCTAGACCTGCAGAGCATAAGTCACTAGGGGTAATAGTGAGTGCTGCCACTCCCATTCCTACCCTTGATTCCTGGACCATGAATCCTGGCTCTGGGAGAAACAGTACCATATATTGGACGCTGGTTTAGAGCATATACAGCCTCCTGGAGAACATTGCCCCAACCCTGCGAGGTATTGCCACCTAGCTGGAGCCGTAATTTTGTCTTTAGAAGGCCATTCCATTGTTCTATCAAGTCACCTGCTTCAGGATGATGGGGAACGTGGTAAGACCAGTGAATTCCATGAGCATAGGCCCATTGCCGCACTTCATTTGCTGTGAAGTGAGTCCCTTGGTTGGAGGCGATGCTGTGTGGGATACCATGACAGTGGATAAGGCATTCTGTAAGTCCACGGATGGTAGTTTTGGCAGAAGCATTGCATGCAGGGAAGGAAAATCCATATCCAAAGTGTCTATTCCAGTAAGAACAAAATGCTACCCTTTCTGTGATGGAATTGGTCCAGTGTAATCAACCTGCCACCAGGTTGCTGGCTGATCACCTCGAGGAATGGTGCCATACTGGGGACTCAGTGTTGGTCTCTGCTGCTGGCAGATTGGGCGCTCAGCAGTGGCTGTAGCCAAGTATGCCTTGGTGAGTGAAGTCCATGTTGGTGAGTCCATGCATAACCTCCATCTTTGCTACAATGACGACTTTGTTCATGAGCCTCTTAGACAATGGTCACTGACCATCCAGCCAAACCACTGGCCACAGCCCATGAATGAGTATACAGTCACACATCTGACTGTTTCTCTGTCCAACCAGAGTGAACAACCATGTGCACTGCATGAAGTTTTGCTCATTGGGAGGATTTCCCTTCACCACTGTCCTTCAGGGAGGTCCCAGAAAGGGGCTGTAGTGCTGCCGCTGTCCACTTTCTAGCAGTGCCTGCATATCACGCAGAACCATCTATAACCAGGCACGAGTTTTCTCTTCCTCAGTCAACTGATCATAAGGAATTCCCCATGAGGCCATAGGTGCAGACTGGGAGATGGAAGGTAATGCGACAGGAGTGGAAACCATGGGCATTTGGGCTACATCCTCATGCAACCTACTTGTGCCGTCAGGTCCTGCTCGGGCCTGATCTCATATATACCACTTTCATTTAATGATGGAGTGCTGCTATGCACGTTCAACTTTATCACTGTTGGTCAGACAACGTCCAGTTCATGATGGGCAGCTCAGGCGGCTTGGTGACTTGGTGTCCCATGGTTAAGTGTTCAGTCTCTACTAAGGCCCAGTAACAAGTCAAAAGCTGTTTCTCAAAAGGAGAGTAGTTATCTGCAGAGGATGGCAGGGCTTTTCTCCAAAATCCTAAGGGTCTGTGCTGTGATTCACCAATAGGGGCTTGCCAAAAACTCCAGATAGCATCTCTATCTGCCACTGACACTTCAAGTACCATTGAATCAGCTGGATCATATGGCCCAAGTGGCAGAGTGGCTTGCACAGCAGCCTGAACCTGTTGCAGAGCCTTCTCCTGTTCTGAACCCCACTCAAAACTAGCAGCTTTACAAGTCACTTGATAAATAGGCTGGAGTAGCATACCCAAATGAGGGATATGTTGCCTCCAAAATCCAAAGAGGCCCATTAGGCCTCTTTGTTGTGGGAGCAGCCAGATGCAATAACTTATCCTTCACTTTAGAAGGAATGTCTAGACATGCCCCACACCACTGAACCCCTAGAAACTTCACTGAGGTGGAAGGTGCCTGAATTTTTGTGGGATTAATTTCCCACCCTCTAGTACACAAATGTTTTACCAATAAGTCCAGAGTCATTGACACTTCTTCCTTACTAGGTCCAGTCAGCATAATGTTATCAATATAATGGAACAGTGTGACATCTCATGGAAGGGAAAGGTGACTAAGGTCCCTGTGGACTAAATTATGACATAGTGCTAGAGAGTTGATACAGCCCTGAGGTGGGACACTGAAGTTGTATTTTTGGCCTTGCCAGCTAAAGGCTAACTGCATCTGGTCATCCTTTAAAACAGGTATGGAGAAAAAGGCGTTAGCCAGATCAGTAACTGCATACCAGGTGCCAGGAAATGTATTAATTTGCTCAAGCAATGAAACAACATCTAGAACAGCAGCTGCACTTGGAGTCACTGCCTGGTTAAGTTTTCGATAATCAACTATCATTCTCCCAAGATCCATCTGTTTATTGCACAGGCCAAATAGGTGAGTTGAATGGGGATGTGGTGGAAACACCACCCGTGCATCCTTCAGCTCTTTGATGGTGGCAGTAATCTCTGCAATCCTTCCAGGAATGCGATATTGCTTTTGGTTTAATATTTTCCTAGGTAGGGGCAGTTCTAATGGCTTCCATTTGGTTTTTCCGACCTTAATAGCCCTTACTCCACTTGTCAGGGATCCAGTGTAGGGGTTCTGCCTGTTGCTGAGTATATCTATTCCAATTATGCATTCTGGAACTGGGGAAATAACTACAGGATGGGTTTGAGGACCCACTGGACTTACTGTGAGATAGACATGAGCTAAGACTCCATTAATAACCTGACTTCTATATGCCCCCACTCTGACTGGTAGGCCACAGTAGTGTTTTGAGTCTCCTGAAATTAGTGTCAGTTCAGAGCCAGTGTACAGTAATCCCTGAAAAGTCTGTTTATTTCCCTTTCCCCAGTGAACAGTCAGTCTTGTAAAAGGCCTCAGATCCCTTTGGGGAAGGCTGGGAGAAAGATTAGCAGTATACATTTTTGGCAATGTAGTGAGGTCCTTCTTCAAGGGGACTTAGTCTCCCCTCCATTCAAGGAGCTGTGAGTCTTTAAACTCACTCAGATCTGGGAATTGACTGAGGAACCGTGACTCTCTCTATCTGGCGATTCCAGTTAGACTGCTGTTCACTTGACCTAGAATTCTTCGGCTTGTACAGATCAAGTAAATAGTAGATTTCCTATCTATTTCACTCCTAGGGACACCATAACTGAGTAGCCATCACCAAGTCCATACAAGTCAGACTATTCTGATTATTGCTTTGACTCCACTGTCCATTACAGTAACCACACCCAGCTTGTCTTTGTCAATTGAGTGCTGCCACTTGGCCCCTACTTCCACAGGGTCCAGTCAGCCCCATTGTAGTTAGGTGTCTTAAATCAGTTAGGGCAGTTCCCACTGTCAAATCTGACTTACATAAAATAGCAATCACAGCAGTCTTCAGGGATGCTGTGTCTCCCTTCACAAATTTTTTCCTGACTGTTGTGGTAAAAGTTGTGTCCTCTGGATACTCCATGTGTGGGTCTGTGGGTCTAACCTGATAAATCAACTCCAGTATGCCAATTTCCCTAAGGCTTTGAATACCTTCTGCAGTATACCAAGGCAGGTCTGGTACTTCAGCTTGATTTAGTGTAGGTCACCTTCAGCGACCCAACCAAATAAACCTATTAGATCCTTTCCTAACTTCTGGAACTGAAACATTGAATGAAGAATCTATGCTTGGTGGGCCCATGTCAATAAACTCAGACTGATCTATCTTTATGTTCCTTGCACCATTATCCTACACCCTTAATAGCCATTCCCACATAAATTTCCCAGTTTTTGTTTGTACATATTAGAAAAGTCAAGCAGTTCTTTTGGAGTGTAGCATACCTCCTCCTGGGTTACACTTTGTACTTCACCTTTTGGGTTTGCTGGGACTTCAGTTGCAGGTCTAGAAGCCAAAATCGGTGGTTGGGATGTGTTTTTAGAACATTCAACATTGTCTTGTAAGGCATTTGCCTCAATGACTCAAATCAAGGCTCTTTAGACACAGCTGGGATAATCTCATTAGATGGGGGTGGAGGGGCTAATGGTTTTGCTTGGGAGGATGGCTTAGCAGACAAAGATGGAGTAATCTCTTCAGGTGGAAGTGAGAGGGTTCTATTGGCAGGAGGGATTCAGTGGAATTTAGAGGCTCAGTGTCTCCAGCCTCCTGATATCTGCCCATACATACATATCCCAAGTTTCAGAGTCCCTTTCTTCCCAATCACTGCCCTCACTTTAACTTCAGATACTACTCGAGGTTGGGAATTGAGTTGGTATTGTAATTTGGCCACTCTTATAAGACTCTGGGTTTGGTTTTTGGCAGTTTCAGCTCTGTTTCTACAAGAAATAAGGCTTTCATTCAAGGCACAATTGGAAACTTTGTGGTCAATTATGCGATGCTTGAGCTTTGACTCTGAAGCCCTCAGCTCATTTTTTTTATTTTATCACTTTGTTTAGCAAAATTAGGACCAACCAACCAGCTTCCTCATAGTTCTCATTAAGACAAAATTGTAGAAAGGTATCAAATATACAGTCACCCAGAGCCTCTCCTTTCACCAATACCTGATCTGTTGGTGGTGATATTTTGTGTATTTCTATTGCCACTTCACTCCATGGATTAGCAATGCCCTCTTTATTGCTGGAAGCAGAGTCATCAACATCTTTAAGGCTAACCAGACTTAAGAACCAATTTAGAAAACTCATCCTTACAATTTTTGTTTCTCTAGAACCACCCTTGGTATCGAATGTCTTAGTCTGGGTTTCCTAGAGAAGCAAAACCAGAAAAATGTAAAAGTATCTATATAGAGAGATTTATATAAAGGAAATGGCTCATATGTAATGTCCCAAATCCATGGGCCAGGCTGGAGGCTTCTCATGATTCCTGTAGCTACAGGGGCTGGTGAACCAAAGATCGGCAGGTCAGAGAGCAGGGCACTTTGTCACAGGCTGCAAAGACCAACGAACCCCAAGATCGGCTGGCAAGATCGCAAGTAAGCTGCTAGCTCAAGTCCCAAGAACTGGAGGACAGCCAAACAGGGGCCAGCTGTAGGAGCCAGAGTGAACAAAAGCCCTCGAGCTCTGCCAGAATTTCCACTTATATTTGATGCAGGCCACATGCCCAAGAAACTCCCTTTCAACTGATTGGCTATACACAGCATATCTCATCATGGAGGTGATCACATTATATCATATCTCATCATGGAAAAGATCACATCATCATACAACTGCCAAACTACATCTTAACTGCCAAACCACTGAGAATCATAGCCCAGCAAAGTTGACACACAACCCTAATGACCACAGCTGCTAACCAAATGTCAGCAGTTCAAATCCACCAGCCCTATAGTCTGTCCTATAGGGTCACTGTGAGTTGGAAACAACTCGATGGCAATGAGTTTTTTTACACACAAAAATAAATAAACTTCAACCTAAATATCACACTGTGTACAACTAGAACCTGCGTACATTGCTGGTAGGGATGCAAAATGGTACAATCATTATGGAGAACAGTTTTACAGTTTCTTATAACATACTCTTACCTTTATAACCAGCACGCTCACTCCTAGGTATTTAACCCTAGAGAAATGAAAACTTGTGTTCACAGAAACATCCTATACACATACAGCAGTTCTATTCGTAATCACCCAAATTTGAAAATAACCCAGATGCCCTTCAGGAGATGAATGGATAAAGACTGTGGTACATCCATGCTACTCAGCAATAGAGATAAACAAATTGACACATGCAACAGCTTGGTTGAATCTCAAAGGCATTGTGCTGAATGAAAGAAGCCAGTGTCTAAAAATTACATGCTATACAATTCCATTTATATGACATTCTGGAAAAGGTGAAACTATAGGGATGAAGAACGGATCAGTGGTTGCCAGGGGTGAGGGGTGGGAGGAGGGTATAATACAAAGTTATAGCACAAGGGGGTTTTTTGGGGATGATGGGACTGCTCTGTAGCCTGATTGTGGTGTCTGTCATGAATCTATACACATATTAAAATTCATAGAACTGTACACCAAAAAAGTTTACTGTATGTTAATTTCAAAATGAAATAAAGTGGCTTCTCTGGCTCCCCACTGCCCTCTGGATTGGTCCAGCTCCTGCTCTCCTCACTGGCATGCCATCTTACTGCCAGGCCAGGGTGCACACTATGCCCCTGACCTGCAAACTCTCTTCGTTACACTCACCCCCTTCCCCACCCTCTTCCCCCTGACTTGCCCTTCAGGGGAGGCCACTCCTGGAAAGTGTCCCAGAGCCAGCTTTGCCTGCATCCGACGTGTCCTCTTGGCTGCCTGGCTTAGCCCCCCATGCCAGGTGGCATGGTGGTGAGTGTGAACATGGGTGTGGTGGGTTGGTAGTATCCCCCCAAATTCATGTCCACCTGGAATCCCCCCAAATTCATGTCCACCTGGAATCTCAGAGTATGACCTTATTTGGAAATAAGAGTCTTTGCAGATATAATTAGTTGATTAGATGAGGTCATTCTGGATTAGGGTGGACCCTAAGCCTGATGACTGGTGTCCTTATCAGAAGAGGAAAGGACCCAGAGAAACATAGAGATACAGAGACACACAGAGAGGAGAACGCCATGTGCAGACAGGCAGAGATTAACGTGATACAGGGAATGCCAAGGGTTGCCAGCATCCACAGGGAGCTAGGAGAGAGGCACAGAGCATATTCTCCCTCAGAGCCTCCAGAAGGAGTCACTCCTGCTGACACCTTGATTTTGGATTCTAGCCTCCAGAACTGTGAGAGAATATATGTGTTGTTTTAAGCAATCAGTGTGTGATACCTTGTTGCGATGGCCACAGCAAACTGATATAAGGACTTCCCGGACCTTCGGATTCCCCATCTGTCAGGGGGCTTCAATCCGGGGCTCTCCCAGGATCATTCAAGTTCAAAGATTACTGAGTCTTTAGAAGTGGATCCACTGCCTGTCTGTCAGTTTATCATTCTGTACTGGCTTGAGTATTGCTGATGATGCTGGAACCTAGGCCTCCAGTATTTCAAATACCAGCAGGGTCACCCATGGTGGACAGGTTTCAGCAGATCTTCCAGACTAAGACAGACTAGGAAGAAAGACCTGGCATTCTACTTCTGAAAATTAGCCAGTGAAAACCCTGTGGATCACAGAATATTGTCTGAGACTTCAACATGCTTACTATGAACACATCATCAGGAAGGACTGATTGCTGGAGAAGGACATCATGTTTGGTAAAGTGGAAGGCCAGCAGAGGGGATGGAAAACTTCAGTGAGATGGATTGATACAGTGACTGCAACAATGGACTCAAACATACCAATGATCATGAAGATGGCACAGGACCAGGCAATGTTTTGTTCTGTTATACATGGAATTTCCTTAAGTCAGAGCCGACTTGACAGCAGCTAACAATAGCAGCAACACAAGTGGATGCCAGAGCCAGTGTACCTGACCCCAAATCATGGCTCACTTTCTTACCCACAGTGTGACCTTGGGCAGGTTGCTTACTGTCTTTGCCTTATTATCCTCCTGTGCAAAATGGACATCAATAATAATACTATCTCTTAGAGGTGCTGTAAGGATTAATCTAGATAATGCATAAAACCAACTTAGCACACAGCAAACGCTGGATAAAAGTTGCAGTTATTAATAATAGTCACCTCAGTAGCTTTAACATAATAAGGCTTCCACGTCCCCCACTCCAAGGGGGACATTGGGAGACATCTGCAGTTTTTAAAGAGCTCCCTGGGTAGGGTTGCCAGATTTAACAAATAAAAATACTGTTTACTCAGTTAAATTTGAATTTCAGATAAACAATTACTAATTTTTTAGTCCATACAATATTTGGGACATTATGAAAATTTATTGTGTATCTGAAATTCAGATGAAGCTAGGTGTCCTGTATTTGATCTAGTAACCCTATCCCTGGAAACCTGGACACCCAGCCCACGTGGAGCTCTGCTCCTGACTCCCTGCATGGGGTTCAAAGGTGAACCCCCCAGTCAGAAAATAGTATCCTTTCACTTGACATGGGGGGATGCTGGAGGTGGTTAGTTCACTTTCTTTGCTTGTAAATTGAAGTCTAAGGAAGCTCTAGCAGGTTGCCTGGCTTGGAACATAACCTCTCAGTACTTGTAAATCAGTTTCAGGTCTCCAGGTCCTCTCCCCAGGGGGCTCTGGGAGGAGTAGGAAGTGGATCTAGAGTTGGCCACCTCTCTCTCTCCACCTCCACTTTTTTTTTTTTTTTAATTTTCAAAAAGGATCTTTAATTTGAGTCATAGAAACACTGCAGAATGAGACATGAGCACACCCTCACACGTTTACATATGTGTATTTAGTTGCTGCACAGTACATCTTAGCCAATGAACTGCCTTTCACAATTCAAAAATGAACCTGTAAAAATTCATACACATCTATGGTGGGATTACAGTCAAGCAAACATCTTCTTGCCAAGTTTTAGTTTCCATTTGAGCCCAAAAGACTGATTGGAAAGGCAGAACTTTACCCAGCACATTGCATGATTCACTTTATATGTGCACTGGATGGCACTGGAGACAAGACAACATATCTTGAACAGGTTTCCCTTCATAGCAAATCTGATATACTGCAGTAAACAATGGAAACTTGTCAGTTAGTCCCTTCTTCTTGAGGATGTGATACACTTCAGCAGAAGTCTGAGGTCCCTGGAGTTTCTGCCCATCCAGCATCTCTTTCTCCAATTCTTCAATGGTCTTTCCAGTCCTGGCAAATGCCTCAGCCACCTTGCGGTTCCGGCCTCCGTAGCAGGTGGTAATCAGGTCACCTACCCCACAGCTCTCTAGGAAGGTGGCTGTGGACACCTGTCCCTTGCAGAAGATCCTGGCAAATGAAATCATCTCCATGAGTCCCAGGCGAATGACTGCAGCTTTGGTGTTGTCTCCGCAGTGCAGGCCGTCGCAGAACCCGGCTCCCACGGCTACAATGTTCTTAAGAGCACCACAGAGTTCAACAGTACCCGCATCATCAACCACTGTAATCCGAAAATTTGGAGTCTGCAGAAGTTCTTTGAAGAGAAGGCCATTCTTCATTGCTTTGCTGCCAATGGTGGTCTCACAGAACTTCTCTGCAGCCACCTCGTTGGCAGTGTTGGCTCCCATGAGCACACTGATGTCAATGCCCACCTTCTCTCGAATGATGTCGGAAATGAGTTTCAGCCCCTCAGGACCCTCGTCTATCCCCTTGATGAGGGTGATTCCCAGCGCTTTCTTGGGCACCCTTCCGGTGATCTCATCACAGATTCTGTGTATGAACTGGTGAGGAATGACAAACACTAACAGGTCTGCATCCTGCACGGTCTCGTTGAGATTTGAAACTGCAACCACATTTTCTGGCAGCTTGTGTCCAGGGAGATATTTTACATTTTCATGGTCATTGTTTATGATGTCTGTCAGTTTTCTCCCATTAACTGTTTCTTCAAAGACCCACATCTTGACTATGGAGGCAAACTTCTGAAGTTTTTTGACATTATTACCAATTATTTTTGCAACGGCTGAGCCCCAGTTCCCCGAGCCCAGGATGCACACTTTTAGGGGTGCTGCTGCCATGGTCAGGCTAGAATATAGTAGCCCCGGCCGTACTGCTCCAGCCAGCCGCCTGCCTCTGCCCCTCCGCCTTCACTTCTTGGGGGGCTAATCCAGCCACTTAGGCTCTTTGCCTTGCTCCCCAAGCGTGGCCCCACATTGATGTCACAGCCCTATTCTGATATCATAGCCCAGGGCTGGGAATCGCCCCAGGCAGCCCAGCTTCTGCTTTCAGTGCAACTAAGACCTGCTGTTGCGCAAGGAGGGAGGGGAGCAGGGAGGCTGGTGGCCCTAGGGTCCAACCCTAAAGAACATCCAGGCAGCCTGCCAGCCTATTGCTCCAGAATGAAAATCATCTAAAAGGTAGGCCTCAAGGCTTTCCTCCTGTCCCTGTTGGCCATGGTCCCCGAGGGTGGAAACAAATCTCCAGTGAGCGTGGAATTGTTCTGTTTTGTAAACAGCTCGTGGAAATCCTTTGTGCTTTGGTATGCATGTGGCCTAGAGAAATGGCGGTCTCTCTTTGGTCCACCTAACAATCCTTTCTCCCATTTTAAGATGTCCCCATGGCTTCCTGAGTGCGATGTCTCTTGCGTATTCCTTAGTGCTTGGAGAACACCTGCAAGTCCTGATCCAGGGTAGGGTCCTCTGCAGCCACCGCCTCCGTCCTCACTCCCTAAGAAGCTGGGTGGGAACAGAGGTGTGCTTTTCTCAGGACAAAGGGAAAACATACTGCGCTCAGATTACTAATCCCCAGACCCCTCAGTCCCAAGGAGGAAAGCTTCATCCTCCTTGCTGGTTGGAAGGGTAATTAGGTCTCTTGTGAGCTCATTAAGTTCTAAACTATTGACTGGCATGGATTAAGTAACAATAGAAAAGGAATTGGAATAACTTTTCTCCAACTTTGGTAGACATGAGGTCCCCTGGTGGGGGAGGAGGGGTGGGTGTGTTAAATCTGCAAATTCTTAAAGGAGACCACTGAGATTTTGGTTCGATGGTAGGATGGCACCAGGAATCCACATTTTAAATATGCATTCCATGCAGGGCTCCTTCCAGCCCTCTGATCTCACTTTGAAAAACCTGGGTCTTTTCAAACTCTTTCAAACACCTTGGGCTGCTTGCTGCTGCTGGCTTGCCTCCCCCACCCTCGTTTCTGATTCCACGTTATTTTCCATGGAACAGGGGCTTAATTGTTATGCAGTTTTACTCCTGTGTATTTATTTAATGTGCTGGATCCAGAGAGACCGAGGGGAGATGTAGGGCCCTCCTGTTCATCAGGTGCATTCCTCTTCCAGTTCTTGGCCCTGTGTTCTAGGTCAGGTGCAGCACTTTCTCTGTTTTAAAAGAGGTTTTGTGTTCGTATTGGGAATGCTACTTCACTCAACACTCTTCACAGTCCTCACCTGAACTGAGAGAGTGGGACTATGGGTATGAATTGTTGCTCATTGAAAGTGATAGTGATGATGAGTGTTGCTGACGGAAGGGATTGGCTCTGTGTCCGTGGTGGCCCCAGAATGAACATTTGATGGTGAGCGGGAAGGCAGCCATTGTCTGTCGATGGGCCAGCAGTTCAAGGTGGGTATTCCCTCCTCACTTTGACTATGAATTCAGGCTTTCAAGAGAATGACACCCAGCCTTTTGGATAAGTGGATATGTCTATGCACAGTTTGGAGGGGAAGTCAGATTTTACTAAGGTGCCATCCTACCTGTGTACTCTTCAGATTTAGGCAATGTTCAGTGTCCAGGCTGGAGCCCTGAGTAGTGTCCAACACTTCCCTCCGCACTCCTGGTCCAGGAGGGAGGCAGGATGTGCCCTGGTTCTTGGTCCTTTGTCCTCAGGTTTTCGAGATGGAGAGGTTGACCTCACCCAAACCCTCCAAAATGCAGATGGGTCAGCCTCTTTCCCTCAAACTCTTCTCTGCCCTGACTCACTCCTGAGATGTTCACCCAGTAAGACTGGGGGAGGAGCAGGGGAGTTAAGATTTCCCTTAGTGTTGACAGAAAGCTGGGCTTGTTCCATCCCATGAGGCTGAGGGAGGGGAGCCCCTGACGCCTACTCTTGCTTTTGGAGAGAGAGGAACCAGTGCCCAGTTTGAGAAATGAGTTTGGGGATTCTGGTAGAAGAGAGCACAGGACTCTGCAGGTTGGGGACAGACCCACATCCCGAGAACTCTTTGTGGACAGGCCCAGATCTCACTGACTTTGTGGCCTCAGGAGCACCTCACACGTAGTTGCTGCTCAGTAAACATGTGTTGTTGAAAGAGGTGCAAGTAAAAGCCTCAGGTAGAACACTTGGATTCAGGGATGCTGAAAAACTCCTGGAATGGGATTTAAAAACTTTGTTGTTACAGACCATTTCCAACATAAGTAGAGGGAAGAGTCTCAGAGCCTCTGCGTACTTCCCAGTGGCCAGCAATTACCAACTCACAACAAATCCTGTCTCCATGCTTCTGTCCTCTTCCCCGGCCCATACCGTTTTGAAGCAAATTACAGACATCATATTCATTCTATTCATAAAGATTTCAGGTGGTGTCTCTAAAAGATAGGATTTTAAAAAAAATAACCAAAGTCCAGTATCACATCTAAAAAATTAATGGTGAATTGGAAGGAAGCTTATGTAGAGGAGCCCAGACCCTCCTTGGTGTTGTAGAGAGCGTGAGGGGAAGTAGGACAGGCAGTGCAGGAGGATGAGGAAGAGGGTGCATGTCCTCCCAGCAGAGAAGGCTGGATTTACTCAGAGACTGAAAACACTAAAAAAAAAAAAAAAAGAAAAAACCACCTCACCATGGAGTCAGCTCTGATTCATGGCACCCTCATGTGTATCAGAGTAGAACTGTGCTCCATAGGGTTTTCAGTGACTGATTTTTTGGCAGTAGATCTTCAGGCCTTTCTTCAGAGGTGTCTCTGGGTGGACCCAAATCTCCATCTTTTCGTTTAGTAGCCAAGCCTGTCAGCCATTTGCACCACCTGGGGCTCCCTGGAGACACTAAAGAGGAAGTTATTGTCCTCAGCTGGGAGAGACTCCTGGCCTTTCCCAAAGAAAGAGGGGCTTGGCATGGAGCAGGGGTCATGGGACACTGGAAGAACAGAGTTTTCTGATGGCTTGGCCTTGTCAGGGGGTTCTGCTGAATCAAGGGTGAGGGCATGCGTGGGGGCATGTGCTGACCTGGGTGCAGAGTCAGGCAGTTCTCAATTACATCAGCAAGGGGAAGAGCCGCTAGAAGATCCATTAGAAAAAGCAGTTGTATTTTGTTCTGTAGGAAGTGTTCACAATTTAGATTTCCATGTGATCCTATGACCCATACAGATGACAGCGGTTTACCCCCACGCACCCATCTAAATCACTGCCAGCCCAGAGAGGCTGAGGGCAGAGGTCCCAAGCGAGTTTGAACATACATGCAGAATTCTAAAGCAATTGTTGTTGAATTCTCAGAAAAAATGACTTGGTTTTTCCCAGTGAGGGTAACAGGCAACCTTTGTTCTGAACTTGCCCCTCCTTGCCAGGCCCTTATGCCTGACAGCCCAGCCCAGGAGCCGGCCCAGAAGTGGTCCCCAATTTCAATAGAAAAATAGGCAGGTGTGGGGGTTGGTCTTTGTAAGAGAATTAGTAGGTCAGAGCATTAAAAAAAAAGTCATTGTACGCATGTGATAAATTCTTACCATTAAGATAGTGGAGCATCATTTTCCTGCCAGAGCGATTACCTTGATTACTAATTGCTTCCTTTGTAACTAAAGGGCATCATAACACTGTCCTCTGTAACTCAGATTCCAGAGGCTTAATATAATACTTCGCTGTCATTTAGATGTTAGCCTGCTTGTGGGTCCCTGGGCGTGCGCCCCCAGCTCTGACACAGGCAAGGCTGTGGGCACTGAATTCACAGGGCAGAGGCCTGTTGCCAGGCTGGAGCTGCATGCCGTATACCCGAGACAAGCAGGGCTGTGACATTTTCCTAGGTACCTCCTGCAAGGGCACTTCACTTTGGCGGTTTGAGCTTTGCTTTGGAGATAAACTTTGAAAGGTCAAGGCCAAGTATTGTGATCTATAGAACTGGAGGGCTGGGCTCTATTGGGCCCGGCGGGTGAGGCTCAGGTGCAGGAGGTGTGAGTGGGGTGGCTTAGCAGAAGGGGCACGAAAACTGGGATCCTGGCTTTGCTCTTGAGTCACTTGTGACTTCAGACAAGGCCCTCAACCTCTCTAAGCCTCTATTTCTGTACTCATCAAAGGGGAGAATAATGCCTATGTCATGAAGTTGTGAGGACAAATACTAATTGTAGTTAGTTGCCATCGGTTCTGATTCATGGAGACCTTACGTGTAACAGAACATAATGTTGCCTGGTCTTGTGCCATCTTCCTAATTGTTGGTATGCTTGAGTCCATTGTTGTGGTTATAGTAATAACAATAAACCACACGACTCTAGGCGAGAGGGAACCACATGGTGCAGCTCACAAACAACAGGTGTCACCACCAGCATCCCTGGCTCCTGGGGACAGATCCCAGGTGACAACAGATCAGTGTGTGATTGTCCTACAGTTGTCTCTTGCATAGGTGTCTCTCATAAGTGCATTGAAAGCACCTGTATAGGGAGGAACCTGTTTTCTAACTTTTTTAAAGATTTTCTAAAAAAAAAAAAAAAAACCCATTGCTGTTAAGTTGATTCCAACTCATAGCAACCTTACAAGGTTTTCTATTCAGAGTCAGTTGGTGGCAGGGAACAAATACCCACTCAAAGGGACTTAAAAAAAAAAGTAGGAGGTTATGCGAGTTGGGGGAGACAGAAAATACTGTGTCCTGGAGTGACGGGACCTGGCGGCAACTGCTCTATCTCTGTCTGCTGTCTCTCTCTCATTTCTGGTTCTCTCTGAGTGTCCCTTCCATTTCCTCTCTCCCCCTGCAGACTGGCTTTGACCGCCCCTCGTGGCCTCTCTGTTCTTCCATAGCTTTGCTCTGCAGCTAGGCCTACCCTGCCCTGGCTCTGCCAGGCCTAGTATCTGCATTCTTTGTGCCCCAGCTCCAGACCTGGGGTGAAGGGCTTAGCTCAGCTTGGAGCAGGTCCCCAGCCCTGACTGGATCAAGTGTGGTCAAAGCAGTGCAGTGTAGTGCCTGGGGTGCTACTGATTGTATTTAACGAAGGAATGGTGAATTCTACCTGTTCGAGCTTTCTTAAACCTGACGTCTTCCAGGGAGCTTTCCCTGACCACCTCGGCCTCTGTCGGTGGTCCCTCACTACTACTACCAGGAGCTGGTATAGAAAGAGGAGAGGGGGACAGGCGGCAGCGGTACAGGATCAGCATGCTCTAAGGCTGTCCCTCACCTGTGCCCGGCCTTGGCCAGGGAACTGTGATGAGCTGGGTGGGTCAGTCCCCCCAGGGAGGCGGGGTAGACCGGAAGGCAGGCCGGCACGGCAGATGCAGGTTGTAAAAGAGAAGTCTTGCGGGGGACAAGACAAGTCTCCCGGAGGCAGGGGCAGGATGCACGGCAGAGGTGGAGGTAACTAGATGCCCCTTACAGAAGGCTCGGTTGCCAGGGAGGGGGACACAGAGAGGGCTGATCCCTAACCCTGTTCACGTGTTCCCCTGGGCATGGTGGCACTGACAACCCAGGACCTTGGAGTGATTCCAGGGCCTTGGGCTGGTGTGAGTTGTATTCCTCTGGAGGGGCCATTGGGCCGGTGGCGTGCTGGTAGTTGGGTACAGCCTCCAGCAGTCTGGGTGCAAAGTGCTGCCTTCTTCTGGTGAGAGCCGGAGGAGTGGAACTAGGTCTCCGGGCCGCCACAGTGAAGAGCCAGGCCAATAGGAGCGCCTCTGAGCAGGCCATGCCCAGGCTTCCCAGCCTTAGGCGTGGCCCTCTGTGGAGGGAGAAAACAGCGTTAGTGTTTCCTGGGGGTCAGGATGGAGGCTGGCATTGGTATTCAGGTAGGTAAGTTCTGGCTTTAGATGACTGAGTAGGGGTTTTTCTTTCTCTCAGAACCCCCCTTACGTTTTTCTTTGGAAGACAGTTGGAAACACTAGCCTGCTCAGTGGGGAAGCAGCCTCTCCTGAGGAATGGGATTTTTGATTTTAATTAGGCTCCTGAGTCATGGCGCCAGGCCTTTCTCAGGAAGAGTGGCAGTTACAAATGAGCCCATCTTTCCTCATCTCTGTTCAGCACTAGAAATAGGGAAGCCAGACTGGCCCATGGGACATCTTGTCATCAGCGAGGCAGCTGTTTATGGAGCACTCCTTTCAGAGACGTTTTGTGAGCGCAACCAGAAGTGTTACCTTCAGCGCCTGGCAGTGGAAGCCCAGAGTCCTGATGTCTTGACGGGAGCCGTTCCAGTAGCAGCCTCCCCAGCTCCAGTGAGCCCATGGCAGGTTACGCCTGGCTTTGAGGCCCATCTGCAGTCCCCTTTCCCTCTCCTCCACTGAGGGATGTCCTCGGTTGCCTTTGCTTCTCTGGGCCTCAGGTTCCTCATCTGCTGAAGGGACGTGATAAGTGTCTCCAGGGCTGTTAGAAAGCTGGCGAGTGTCCTGGGAACTGTGGAGTGTCGTGCTCACAGAACGGGCTATTGTTATGTCATAGTGTTCTTCTCTGGGACTCTTACTTCACTCCTCACTCTCTCCTGGTCCCAGTGCCTCTTCTGCATCAGAGTTGTGGTTATTCATTTGTGCCCTGACATCCCTGATAAATCCATAAGAATCGTGAGGGCAGGGATCATTACTAACTGACGCCATCCAGTGCCCAGTACTTTGCTGGTCTCAGAGTAGATGTACATGAACTACTTGTTGGGGGAAAGGAGGGAGAGTTGGCAGGAGGGAGGGAGAATGAATAAAAGAATTAGTGTGAGAAGTGGACGTCTGGTGTTTTGACCAGGCACAGTGAGTCCTTGGGTCTATCCATTCTGGGTGCAGAGACACTTGCCATTCAGATAAGTTGTCTCAGAGCCTTCACGGAGCCAAGTTGGAAAAGCAAGTCCCCCTGAAGGGCATCACGGGGAGTGTAGAGGCTGGGAGGAACTCCAAGATGACTCCAGAGAGCTGGAGAGACTGTGGTGGGAGCAGTTTGTGTGGGGGACATGCTTAGCCCTCCAGCCGCTGTCATTGGTAGGAAATGCAGTGGGGGCTGGAGGCACTTGACTAGGAGTGATAACGAAGATGTCTGTGAGTTTTCCACTTACACAGGATCCGTGTGTAGTGGCAGCTGGCCCACGCCCCCACCAGCGGGGTTGTTGAGAGGCAGCTTGTCGGAGAGGGAAGAAAGAACGGGAAGCTTGGACTCCCTAGTGGAGTTTGGGTCCTGCCATGGCTACTTAGCTATGGCACATGGGCAGGCCCACTAGCTGCTCAGTGCCTTAGCATCCCCATCTCTGAAATAGGGACGGTCCCAGTCCTGGCCGATCTGATGTCACAGGGTGGCTGTGAGGCCAGATGACTGTGAGCAGGAGAAAGTGTTTCCTGGGGTCACCATTGGGTCACCATTGGCAGAGGTGACCAATAATAAAGCTGAGTCATCTTCAGTCCCTCTGTGGGGTGGTGGCATTCATGGAGAGTATCATCACTGGTGTGAGTGCCCAAGCCCCAAACTAGCCAGATGAGTTTGCTAAGAATGGACCGTTACCCAGTCCCATTCAGTCAGAACTCTCGACCTCTGGGCTTAAGGTGAAGGGAGTGTTGTTAAATGCTTCTGCCTTTTAAGAATAAAACTTTATTATTTTGTAAATAATAGTGGAAGAAGAAAAGTGCAAACCATACTGAAAAGTTCATAAAAGGGAGAGAAATCTGCAAAAATAACCACTGTTACAACTTTATTGAATAGCTTTCCAGACATTTCTTTATGCATACACATGCAGTTACACCTAGGTATATAACTTCACATAAAGGGGAAAATTCCCGATACTTGGTTTTGTAACTGACTTAACTAAACTCAGCGATATGTTGTGTAGACATACCATACCAATAAATACACATCTGTATCATCACAACACATAACACACACACACACATTCGCATGTAAGTTCCCGTGTTCTCATCACTCACCTTTCAGCCGTTATCAGTTTACATCCAATCTTATTTCATCTCAGCTCCATCTTTTATTCCCCCCATTAGTTATTTTTAATTGTGGCAAAATATACGTAGCATGAAGTTGATCATTAGTGACATTTAAAACACCAAACCCAAACCTATTGCCATTGAGTTGATTCTGACCCATAGCGACCCTATAGCAGTAGAACTGCCCCATAGGGTTTCCAAGGCGGTAAATCTTTACGGAAGCAAACTGTCACATCTTTCTCCCTCAGAGCAGCTGGTGGGTTCAAACCTCCAACCTTTTGGTTAGCAGCTGACTGCTTAACTACTGTGCCACCAAGGCTCCTCTCCTTACCCCAGCCCCTGGCAACCACTAATCTATACCCCCTCCCCCACCATTATTTTAAAATAAACTCCATCTGCAAACATTTCAATATATCTTTAAAAAACAAAGACTCTTTTAAAAGCATAACTTCAAGATCACTATCATACCTGAAATAACAATTCTTTAATATCGACTATTCAAATATCTAACTGTAATGTCATTTTTAATGGTACATAATACCCCCCTTGACTGAATATGGCATAAATTATTTAAACATTTCTGTGCTCACGTTTTTTTCTTTCTTTTTTTTTCTTTTTTGCACTGGTGTGCTTATTTCCTAAGGGTAAATTCTTAGAAGAGGGATTACTGGGTCAAATGCATGCTTCGCATTTTGAAACTGTTGCTGAGTTACCCTCCATGAAGATTACATTCTCACTACCAGAAAGTGCTGGCCGGATTAAGAGAAGGTACTACTTGGAAATATTTGTGTTTTGGTCTTTTGCCGTAGCACGTGTGAAAGTGCCACTGGTCTTCCATGTGTATGGAAATGCCTGGTCACACCGGAATCAGGGTCTTCCAGATACGGCCGAAGCTCAAGGCATTGATTAATAACCAGACTTGGGAGAAAAATGCTGTGGTGCCCACAGTGACAGCCCCCACAGCCCTTCTGCTGAGGGCGGCACGGTGCTATTGGAGAGCACGAAGACAGAAGGCCCAATTAGTGAGCCGGGCTGGTTTACAGAAGTGCTTGTCAGTTCAGAGGCCTGGGAAACCGGTGGGAGGAAATGGATAGTGTGTCTTTTGGAGGAGAGGGGCTAAGAGGGAACGGGTAAGAAAAATTGTCCTCCAGTATTCACTTAAGCTTGATTTCCTATACTATTAAAAATGTTAGAGTAACACTACAGGAAATTTCGAAGATGAAATGGAAACATAGCCGTGATCCCAGCCATTGTCATCCCTTCAGTGTCCCTCATCCTGCACACACCCAAACAAAGCTGTGATTGAAGAGAATGTCAGTGCATTCTCATTTCACTCAGCATGCCAGCACCAGCTTCCAGGGCTTGCTGCGGCCTCTGTGGAGGCATTGGTGGTTTGGTGGTAGAATTCTCACCTTCTGTGCAGGAGACCTGTGTTTGATTTCCGGCCAATGCACCTCATGCACAGCCACCACCCCTCTGTCAGTGGAGGCTCGTATGTTGCAATGATGCTGAACAGATTTCAGCAGCGCTTCTAGACTAAGATGGACTAGGAAGAAAGGCCTGGTGATCTACTTCTGAAAATCAGCCAATAAAAACCCTACGGATCACAGTGGTTCAGTCTGCAACTGGTTCTGGGGATGGCACAGGACCAGGCAGCATTTAGTTCCATTGTGCATGGGGTCCCATGAGTCAGGGGCTCAACTCAACAGCAGCTAACAACAACTGTTCTGTTAAAAGCCGGGCCCCAGTGTTCTTACCCTGCTGTCCTGCAGTTGGACACTGGTGTAGCTTCTTCTTATGACCTGGTGTAAAAAATAACGCCTACTGAACATGTCCATGCTTGTAGCTCCTCTCTTCTTCCATAATACATTCTTTAGGAAAAATCTTACCGTGTCGGGTGTGAATGGAATTGGGGCCCTTGATTCTACCTGTCATTCTCTAGCCTAGCTGTTTTCAAAAAGGGGGTTGACTTCCCCCCAGGAGGGTACAAGATCATCTGCAGCATGAGAAGGAAACATTAGAACCTCCATTCGAACTTAATTTTACTTTTTTTTTTAACCTTATTTATTTAGAGGAGATTTAGGTTTACAGAAAGTACAGAGGGTTCCCTTATACCCCCTCCCAGCTCTGTATGCTCTTTCTCCTACTGTTAACACCTTGCATTGGTGGTACATTTGTTACAATTGATAAACCAACATTGATCCATTATTAGTGACAAAAGTTTGTAGTTAACATTAGGGTTCATGGTGTTGTCCAATCTTATGATTTTTGAAAAATACACAATGTCTTGTGTCTACCATGCATCTTTATTTTAATTTTAATTTTTGTATATCTTCTGTAATATATACATAAAGCCTAAGTCAAGTAGTATGTGCCTATAATCTGTAATTATTCATATATTGGTGGGTATGTAAGCAAACTTCCTTTCCGACAGAGTACATTATCATAACAGCTTGGAACTCTGGTTTGTGGGTTCTTAAAGGGCCAATACCACCTCCTATTTACTCTGTATTCCCACCACTGGGCACAGTGCTTGGCACAGTGGCGTTTCCAGATGTCTGGCAAATGCTTCCAAGCACTGCCACCCCACCTGCTCCTGCACGGGTGAATGTCAGTACACACTGGAGGCAGCCCCCCTGGCACTTCCTGAGATGCATTGTTGCTGCTAGAGCTGGACAGGAACCCACATCCTGCCCTTCCCAGGGAAAGCCCCAGGAAGAAGGGAAGTGCTTTTTTTTTTTTTTTTCCCAAGTATCCCTAGTTCCTTTCTAGAATGAAATAGAAATGGAGCTGAGGGGCCAAAGGAGGGGTCCATTTTCATGCTTGGGTTTTGGGGACTCAAGATGGAAGAGTCCATGACCCCTTCTGGGTTGGGGCTCTCTACCCTGGAGAGCTGCTGGTCCTCTTGCCCAGCCCCCTTCTCCCACTTCCCTGGGCAACCCCCACAGCCCCTGCCCTCCGTCCTCTGCTCCGTTTCTATTCCACATCCCATCCCAGTGCCCCTGATACATGGTAATCCAACCTGTCCCCACCCTTCAGGCTTGCTTCTTGCCCTTCAGTGTTCCTTTGCTTATCAGTTTTATTCTTAGATTTGTATTGTGCGTGTGACAGTCAGATCCTCATTCAATACAAAGCAAAAACACTTTGTCTATTTATAGTCAATTTAGAACCAAATTAAGATGCTGGAATTGAATGATCATTCAGGCTGAGTGTTCAGTCCTTAAGGGGCTCACAGCCCCCAGTGAGCGGAGAGGCAGTGTTTAGAGTTATTTAAAAGCTGCAAGCTGCCAGATATGTCTTCTGGATCCCAGTGCCAATGCTTTTGCTGTAAACATGCCACTATGCTATGTCTCCTCTCAGAATACGGCAAAGTGATTATCCAGGAGCAGGTCCTGGGGGAAAAGCTCAGCCACCAGTGGCACAGCTGCTAAAGAAATCTTATCAGTGATTTTCACTCAACCCTATTATGTGTAGGTCCCTGGGTGGTGCAAGCGGTGTGATCAGCTGCTAGCCTAAAGGTTGGCAGTTCAAACTCACCCAGTGGCACCACTGAAGAAAGGCCTGACGATCTGCTTCAGTAAAGATTACAGCCAAGGAAACCCTATGGAGCAATTCTATTCTGTCACACATGGGGTGACTATGAGTCGCAATCGACTGGACGGCAGCAGGTTTGGTATCATGCGTAACAGTCTCAACACTGATTAGATGGGGGCAAATGCCACAAGGGTGGAACTCTGGCATTTTCCACATTCTGCTGTAATGCATCCATGTCGCTAAGATGTCGTTAAGCTCAATCCCCTTGGCATTTTTGGATCTGACTTCTGTCATCTCACCTGGCTGTAAACAACTCAGAAGTAAATGCCATGTACTCACTTTATTTCAATATTAAAATGTGTCTTTTATCCCACTAATGGGTAGACACAATACAGAGTAGTGTAAGGCTTAGAATGAAAGCAGCAGCCCCGTGCTCCTTCCTTACCACCCTCTTCCTATACTGCTCCCAAGGCAGCCACGTCTGCGTTTGATTATCCTGGCGGTTCTCACACAGGCCAAGTCATTTGTCCTTTGGCTCAGGCCAGAACTTGAGTTTTGGGTGTGGAGAGGCCAGTGCAGGAGACAGGGAGTGAGCCCAGCAGCACACCGCCATCCCTCTCCATGGAGCCTGTGCTCCCCAGCCACACAGGACTCCTGGTTTCCTCATGTAAAATGACCCTGAAGTGGGTTGAAGCTTTCTGGCCCTGGGCTCCTTGGAGGGAAGAAGACCCAGTTGAGGGATTTACCCCATCTCCTTTCCCTGCGATCAGGTGTTGACATTGACTGTGGGTGGTGCAGGGCTCTGTGAGAGACCCTTCCCAGGCATGGGGCACCTGCTCTGAGTGGCATAGTCCTGCTGAGAGGGAGGGGCATGATCCCCATTTGCAGAGGGGGATGCTGGGCGTGGCTCACTGTTAGGAAGTGGTGAGGCTTTGATCAACCGCTTTGATCAACGCTTGTCTCCTCAGCTAGACTGTAGGCTCCAAGAAGACAGGGAGCGTCTCTGTGGTCACCATGTGAGCTCAGAGCGGAGCACAGGGCCAGGCACCCAGGAGGTGGTCTCGAGATGTCTGTGCACTGGATGAACGATGGGGTCGGAAGTCAGACACAGGTTTTTGCAGCTTCAGCGCTATGCCTTCTGCATCCTATAGAGGAGAATATGGTGAAGGGTGGCAGCAAGTAAGAATTGTTTTATTATTTGGTGGTGGCACAAATAGTTAAGCGCTCAGCTGCTAACTGAAAGGTTGAAGGTTTGAGCCCACCCGAGGTGCCTCAGAAGAAAGCCTGGGTGGTCTACTTCAGAAAAGTCAGCCATTGAAAACCCTGCAGAGCATAGTTCTACTCTAACACGCATGGGGTTGCCATGAGTTGGAGTTGACTCGGCAGTAACTGTTGGGTGTGTGTGTATTTTACCATTGGCGGGGGTGGGGGGCGGGGATGTGCTTAGAAGCCAACCCTGGAACTTTCTGGGCTGTAGCTTGAAAGAGTTAATGCAGCTTCCTAAAAGCCCAGGTGCTCTCTGCTGTCTTGGAATAGCAGCCGTTTTAATTACATTGAACCTCAGGGGGAGGGAAATAAAACATGTGAGTTAGATTTTTATTAGTTGTCTCTCTGGCATCCTTGGGCCTAGAAGCAGCTCCAGTAGGTAATTTGCAATCAGGAACTGAATCTTGTCAGAACAACACCTCTGCCTCCCATAAAGGTGGTACCAGTTGAGGTGGAGAGTCTCTAGGGAATGGAAAGGGTGGCCCTGCGTAGACCATGCACTGAGCCAGCTTTCAGCGGGGGTGGGGGGGAGGGCGGGGGCGGGGGGAAGGTCCTACCACAGGAAGGTGCCAGTCGTTGGTCTTTGTCATCTTGGAGGGCTTACAGGAGCTGTCCTAGGCTGGAGGACGTGTGGAGCACAGGGTTTCTTGATGGACAGTCACTCTTTCTTTTGTCTTCAATACATGTCTTCTTTCTTTAAAAAAAAGTCTTTATTTAGGTATAGTTGTCATGCAGTAAATTGCCCATGTTTAAAGTGTACAATTTGATAAGTTTTGACAAGTATATACCCATGAAAGCATCACCATCTCAGGACAACTGAACCGCGTGGTTAGCACAGGTTTTCTTGATCAGCAACTACTCGTTTTGCCTTTTTTAAATGAATGCCATTTGTTTTCTCAGACATTGTTGTCGTTAGTTGTACTGAGTCAACTCCAGCTCCTGGCGACCTTGTGTATAACAGAATGAAACCTTGCACGGTCCTACACCATTTTCATGATCATTGTTATATTTGAGTCCATTATTGCAGCTGTTGTGCCCAAGTAGTCTTTTTGAGTGCCTTCCAACCTATGGGGCCCATCTGCAGCAGTATATTGGATAATATTCTGCTGTGATTTGTAGGGTTTTCTTTGGCCTATTTTAGGAAGTAGAGCTCCAGGCCTTTCTTCCTAATCTATCTTAGTCTGAAAGCTCCACTGAAACCTGTCCACAATGGGTCAATACTGGTGGCATAGCTTCCAACATCATAGCAGCACACAAGCCACCACAATAGGATAAACTGACAGGTGGGTGGTGGTCTCAGATATCACAGTGTCTTATGTGTCCTCTTTGCTTCAAAGAGCAGGGATCCTGTGCACACTTGGCACTGCTCACTGGTGCCCGGGGAAGTCCAGTGGAGGCAGCTCACTGCAGACACAGGTTCTTGCCTCTCCCTTTTCTGCGTGTTTGCATTTCCCCAGTACATGAAATACCACATCTCAGAGGCAGTGAGGCTTGTTCAGAAAACATATTTCCATGTAAAGGTAAACGAATACTCTGCAGTATTGGTAATACTGTTGTTCCCCAAATCTGGCTGATTATGTGAGATCTTTGCCTTTGGAAATGTTCGCATCAGAATGCAATTTATAGATATTTCTTATTTTGGAAATAGAAAAACTATGACATCTTGATGCAAAATTTGCCTTTTCTCAACCTAGTGGTCCTCATGAACATAGCCTGCTTGCCACCGCTCCGCAAGCTTCCCCATGCAGTGCCTAATTGGGTAAGCCAGGCAGGTGACGGAGAGGAGAGCTTGGGTCTCAGAAAGATCCACCTGTAATCACTTGGGACTGGGTTAATTGAAAGTTATCTTCAGCATGTGAGTATCTGCAAAATGATTTCTTCCTTCCACAAAGAGGACAGAAGCAGGGCAGAGTCTTCAAAATTGGATATGTCACGGCAGTCCTGTCCTGAGTGGGTAGTCTCAGCTGAGTCTGTGATTGACTATTAAAATGCTATAGGTGAAAATCCTTGCTTTAATCCTTAAAACCAGCATAGAGTTTCCAGAAATAGATTTATGTATTCAGGGGAATTCTGTTAATGATAAAGAAGCCATTCAAGTCACTTGGGAAGGAACGGAACCTTCAACAAGTGTGTTTTATTATAACCCCCCACACGGCGACTCTGTAGGATAGAACTTCTCCATAGGGTTTTTTGTTTCTAAAGTTTGTCTCTTATAGACAGCATACTGATGGATCCTGTTTTTTTATCCACTCTGTCACTCTCTGTCTCTTTACGGGTACATTTAGGCCATTTATGTTACATGTAATTATTGATAAACCAAAAACTCGTTGTCGCTGAGTTGATTCTGACTCATAGCGACTCTATAGGATAGAGTAGAACTGCCCCATAAGGTTTCCAAGGAGTGCCTGGTGGATTCAAACTGCCGACCTTTTGGTTAGCAGCTGAACTCTTAACTACTATGCCACCAGGGTTTCCATAATTATTGATAGGTATGAGTTTATTGCTGTCGTTTTGTAGTGCTTTTTTTTTTTTTTGTGGTGCTGCATTTTCTTTGTTTCTCTTCCTCGCCTGTGCAGAATTCCTTTTGTTTGCGTACATTTTTTTCATTTCTTTTTTTTTTTTTTTTTGTAGATTTTATGTTTACTGAGACTATATGTTTTTCTTCTTTATTTTGATGAGTAGGTTTGTTAACTTTCTTTGTGGTTACCTTGGAATTTACCCTTTTCTTCTTAAGTCTGAACCAGTATTTTATTACTTGGTATCACCTTGACTTCCTCTCCATTTGAGAGTTCTATACCTACACCGTTTATTCCCTCTTTTATTGTTCTGACATTGTTGTCACTTACAGATTAACCTCTCTGGTTCCCTGTTGTAAATCTTTTAGTTTTGATTTATCCTTGATAGTTCATTACCTAGGTTGGTATCTGGCTGATGCAGTCTTGCGTCCTGGATTCAGGCCGTCGTCTGAAGTTGTTTGTTCTCTAACTGAAGGGACTCCCTTTAATAATTCTTGTAAGTTTGGTTTGGTTTTTACATATTTCCTTAATTTCTGTTTAACTGGAAATGACCTAATTTCACCATCATATTTGAGTGAGAGTTTTGCAGGTTATATTATTCTTGGTTGGCAGTTATTTTCTTTCAGGTTTTTATATATGTCGTCCCATTGCCTTCTTGCCCGCATGGTTTCTGCCAAGTAATCAGAGCTTGGTCTTATTGTTTCCTCTCTGTGTGTGACTTTTCGTTTTTCTCAAGCTGCTCTCAGGATTCTTTTTTTGTCTTTGGTTTTAGCAAGAGCGATTATGATATGCCTTGGTGATTTTCTTTGGGATCTGTCCCATATGGGGTTTGTTGAGC
The DNA here is from genome assembly GCA_030035585.1 of Dugong dugon. Taxonomy (NCBI): domain Eukaryota; kingdom Metazoa; phylum Chordata; class Mammalia; order Sirenia; family Dugongidae; genus Dugong; species Dugong dugon. Next base: position 21,876,153 of record CM057476.1, on the reverse strand, counting down.
TTCTTGGATGGTCAGCTTTTCATCTTTCATGATATTAGGAAAGTTTTCTGTCAGCAGTTCTTCAATGATCCTCTCTGTGTTTTCTGTTTTCTCCCTCTGTTCTGAAACTCTGATTACTCGCAGATTTTTGCTTTTGATTGTATCCCACATTGTTCTCAGGGTTTCTTCATTTTTCTTTGTTCTTTTCTCTGCTTTTTCCTCAAACAAAGTGGTATACAAGTATTTGTCTTCAATTCTGCTGATCCTGTCTTCTGTTGTTTCAAACCTGCTCCTCAAACCTTCTATGACACTGTCCGTTTCTGAAATCTTTTTGTTTATCTTTTGGATTTCTAATTGCTGTTTTATATGATTTCTAGCTGTGAATTTATTTTGACGTTTTGTTACTGTATTATTTTCCTGAATTCTTCCATTGTTTTGTCTGTCTTTTCTGTGATCGTGTCTGTCTTTTCCATGATTTTGTCTATTTTTCCTCATTTTTGTCTGCTTTTTTCTTCAACTCTTGGATAGCTCTGAATATTAGAGATTTAAATTCCCTATCAGGTAGTTCCAGTGCCTTTTCTTCTACTGGATGGTCATCTGATGTTTTATTTTGGATGCCTACTGGAACAATCCTGTCCTGTTTTTTTATATGTTTTTATATTGTCTGCTGTCTTCAGGACATTCAGGAGTTTTCTTCATTTATTTATTGTAGATTTGTTTGTTTCATCCTGCTCTTTTGTTTTATTTGGTTATGTCTGAGCAAGCAGACTGTGCATTCTTTGTTGTTTGCTCACCTGTGGGCATGATACTTCTCACCACTGGGTGCTCTGTCTCCTGCTGGGAGCTCTATGAAGCTGCCTTCCTGTACCCCCTGTCTGCTGTTCTCAGTGGCTGAGGAGTCCAAGATGGTGAATCCATGCCACATTAGCTGATAGGGGACCTTCACTCTTATTCGGTGCTTGGTTGAGTTCTTTATCTCCTCATTTGACACTTAGGGTTCCAGGGTTCACGTTTGTCTCTGTTTTACTTAGTTTTTCGGGTCTTTGCTGTGGAGGGACAGTGTGGTGCTTCTGTCTATAATGCTATGTTGGCTCTCCCCTCCCCCATAGGGTTTTGAAGACTGTAAATCTTTATGGAAGCAGACTGCAACATCTTTCTTCTGCAGAGGAGCTGGTGAGTTCAAACCTTGACCTTTGGGTTAGCAGCTCAATGCTTTTAACCACTGCACTACCTAGGCTCCTTTTATTATAACCAGTTGCTGTCAAATAAACTCCAACTCACAGTGACTCCATGTGTGTCATAGTAGAACTTTACTGTTTAGAGTTTTCTTTTTGGAAGGGTCGATACCCTCGTTTTTTGTTTTTGTGTTTTTTTTAAATAATTTAATTTATTTTGTTGCTGTTGAAAATATACACGGCAAAACATACACCAATACAACAGTTTCTACCTGTACAATTCAGTGACATTGATTACATTCCTTGAGTTGTTCAACTATTCTCACCCTCATTTTCTGAGTTGTTCCTTCCCCATTTACATAAATTCACTGCCCTGTAAGGTTCCTATCTAATCCTTCAAGTTGCTATTGTCAATTTAATTCTGTGTAGATAGTTCTTAAAAGAGCATAATGCTCAAGGCAGGCATTTTTTACTTGTTAAGGTAAACTATTGTTTGGTTTTAAGAAGACTTCAGGGGATATTTTTTATTTAAGGTTTAAAGATTATCTCAAGGCAGTAGTTTCAGGGGTTTATCCAGCCTTCATGGCTCCAGGATGTCTAAAGTCCATGAGAATTTGTAATTCTGTTCTGCATTTTCCCCCTTTTGATCAGGTTTCTTCTATGGAATCTTTGTTCAAAATTTTCAGCTCCATAGGGTTTTCAATGGCTGATTTTTCAGAAGTAGATCACCGGGCCTCTATGCTGAGGTACCTCTGAATGGACTTGAACTGGAGAACCTTTTGGTTAGCAGCCAAGCACATTAAACATTTGTACCACTCTGGGAGTCCTTTAATTATACCTGTTACTGTCAAGTTGATTCTGATTCATAACCACCCTATAGGACAGGGTAGAACTACCCCATAAGGTCTTCAAGGCTGTAAATCTTTATGGAAGCAGACTTCCACATCTTTCTCCTATGGAGCGGCTGGTGGGTTCAAACCACTGACCTTTTGGTTAGCAGCCGAGTGCTTAACCACTGTACTACCAGAGCTTCTTTAATTATTATAGTCTTCTGATTTGTTTTTTGTGCAAAGTGTAAGGTAGACATCTAATTTTTATGTTTTCCAGAAGGATAACTGATTTTCCCAGTAGCATTTTTTCTATTTCTGAACGCTGTATTCTGCCCATTGATCTCTTGATCAATTCCTGTGCCCTTTGCCACACTGTTTAGTCACTGGGGCTTTATAATGTAGTTTGACAGCTCATAGAGAAGTCCTGTCTTATTGTTCTTTAATCTTAAAAATTTTTTGGATTTTCTCTTCTGTGTAAATTTTAGAATCCACTTAAGTTCTATGAAAAAATATTCTATTGGAGTTTTGTTTGGGATTGCATTGCAATTGTAGGTTAATTTGGCCACTCTAACTGTTTAATGTGTGGACCATATTTTATTAAAAAAAAAAAAAAAAAGAAAACCCAAACCCACTGCCGTTGAGTTGATTCCAACTCATAGCAACCCTGTAGGACAGAGTAGGGGTTGTTCTTTGTGGCATCTGCAGTACCAGTGCTGGGCCTGTACGTGATGCCTAGAAGAGCATGGACCTGGGAGCCCAGCTGAACTGGCCTAGAATCTCAGCTTACCAGCCACAGGACCTAGAACAAGCAATCTAACATCCCTCAGCCTCAGTTCCTTTATGTGAAGAATAGGGCTGTTATGAGCATGTACAAAGTGTCAGCACCGTGCCTGGCCTGTGTGTCATCAGTAACAAGTGGCAGTGATAAAGAGGGTGGTGGGGACAGTTTCAGCAGCTCCTGTTGAGTAGGAAAGGGAAGGGGAGAGGGTGGTACCATCTCTTTGTATATACCATTTCCCCTAGTACCATGGTACCCCGTTACCATCAAGTCGATTCCTACTCATGACTACCCCACGTGTTACAGAGAGAACTGCCCCATAGGGTTTTCTTGGCTGTCATCTTTTACAGAAGCAGATCACCAGGTCTTTCTTCCGCAGTGATGCTGGGTGAGTTTGATCTGCCAACCTTTAGGTTAGCAGATGAGTGCAATCCATTTGCACTACCCAGGGTCCTTAGCACCATGGTAATCCCCCTGAAATTGCTGCTGAGGCACTAGACACAGAATCCCACCCTGTTCCCATGGAAGATTTTCCTCCAAGGATGACCCATCAGTAAAGATGGCCCAGCCCTTTATAGCATGGGGTGCTGATGGTGGGACGGTTTGTTACAGAGTCGGGCCCTGCCTTTCAACTCCATCTCCCCTTTCGTTTAGGGTCCTCGGTCAAAGGCTGAAGTGCACTCTAGGGTGGTTGACAAGCCAGCCAAGGCCTTTGGCTGATTTAATCTGACAGATTCAGAGAGGAGCATGAAATGACTTTGCTGTGGCTCAGCCTCACAGAGCTCCTGCAGTTACACGTCTCTTTTCATGCAAAATTAGATTATCACTGTAACTTCAGTGTAATGAGTCTCTAATACCAGGGACTGTGTTAATTAATAAGTTGTAAGTGTTGATTTTTAATTCAGTGCTGCTTTTGGGGTAAATAATTTATTTTTAAGAGCTTTGGACAAATGTGCATGCAGTATCATAAAAGGGCAAAAACTTGCTTGGCATTAGTCTCTTTCCATTGTGCCTGAGCTCTGTTGGCCACCTCAGAGACTGTACCCATAAAGGAAAAGATGAATATACAATGTCTGCTCCTGGTGTTGAATGGGGGAAGTGTCAGATACTAATTGTTGCACTACTTTGGAAAGAGCTGTGCTACTTACTTGAAGCTTAAAAGGAAGCTCTTGGAGGGTTCACCATGTCATCTCTGAGATGCATTCTGGAGGTTGCAAGCCTGCAGAGAGAGGCTCTGGAAGTTTAGCCCTGACCAGAGGGAGAGGGCCTGAGTCAAGTGAGCAGGTGAGGGCCATGTCCTCTGTGCACTGAGAAGCAAGGACCTTGGGGGCCAAAAAATCCTCCTCCTCTCAGAAACAGGGTCTTGTCTGCCTTCTATCTAGATGAGCATATATCCTACCCTTTCTAGGAGCCAGTAGCTAACACAAGTGAATGAAAGGTTTCCTTGCCGTTGACCCCACCAACTCAGCTCAGACACTTGCAGGAAAAATCCAACTTACAGAGCACATGAAAATCAGAAAAAGATCAAAAGAACGCCAGAGGAGCCTCTGGGCGGCATGAATGATTAAGCACTCAGCTCCTAACTGAAAAGTTAGTGATTCGAATCAATCTAGAAGCACCACAGAGGAAAGGCCTGGCAATCTCCTTCCAAAAGGTCACAGTCATTTCTACTCTGAAACACACACAAAAAGAGCCCTAGGACTACCCAGTCCACCTGTGTGTGGCAACCAAGTCCGCTAAAGGAGAGTCAACATAATAGCCTTGGCTAGAGATGGTTTGGAAATCCTGGTGGCTTAGTGGTTAAGAGCTACAGATGCTAACCAAAAGGTTGGCAGTTCAAATCCACCAAGTGCTCGTTGGAAACCCTATGGGAGAGTTCTACTCTGTCCTATAGGGTCGCTGTGAGTTGGAATTGACTCAACGGCAACGAGATCGGTTTTCTTTTTTGTTTGTTTGGAGATGGTTTCGGTGCAGCCTTTCCAGAAGGCCGCACCAATGATCAGAAGGTGGACAAACTTCAGTTCTGGCCCAAGAGTGCTGGGCACAGTGAGATTTTCTCTAAGAATAAAGGTCTGTTCTAGATTGTTTCTCTGTAACAGCTTGGCATCCTCCACCAGTGGAAAAGTCTGTTCCCATTTTAGATTGCGGCTTAATTTTATTTTGTGCCATGTTATTTAGGGGTAGGAGGGATGTGAATATCAGTAAGAACACGTGTCTTATGCACCTCTCTATATAGCATGATGATGGTTGTCATCAGAAAGAAGCAAAGTGCGAGGGAGTCACCCTGTTTCCACACTACCAAGTGACTGGGCTGCAGGAGAAGGACACAGGTGCCTGAGGCTGGCAAATGTATTGTTTTTGTTAGAGGGGCCCATTGGGTGTGAGTGCCTTGGGCTGGAGATGATGATGTGGCCAGATGACCAGGGCTTCCAACTGATTTGTTTCTGTGTTACCCCCTGCTGAGAATTTGCATTTCCACTCCAGATATACTGAATCAGAATCTACATTTTAACAAAATCTGCAGGTGATTCTTATGTATAATAAATTTTGAGAACCACTGTTCTACTAGGTAAAGGAGCCCTTGTGGTGCAGTGGTTAAAGCACTCAGCTGCCAACCAAAAGTAGAACCCACCAGCCACTCTGCAGGAGAAAGATGTGGCAGTCTGCTTCTGTAAAGATTTACATCTTTGGAAACCCTGTGGGGCAGTTGCACTCTGTCCTATCGGGTCACCATGAGTCAGAATCGACTTGACAGCAATGGGTTGGGTTTGGTTGGGCTCTACTAGGCAGTGTTCCTAAAAATTTATTATACATAAGAATCACCTGGGGATCTTGTTAAAATGCAGATTCTGATTCAGTATAGCAAATTCTCAGCAGGGGGTCTAACTGGAATGAACTGGTTTGAAGCCTTGTGGGTGACACACAGACTTGTTCTTCGTGTCTTCTGAAGTTTCACCTGCAGCCTGAAGGGGTGCTGCATGAGGAAAGCACGTGGCTCTGTAGCCCTGGGAAAATAAATGCATGGCACTGCCGTTGACCCACTTTTTAGGGAGAGAGAAAGAGGAAAGGGTAGAAAAGGTTTGACAACTTGAAACTGCATCCATTTTGTAGAAGTTTTGGTTCTCGGCTGGTTTACACACACACACAGACACACGCACTCTGTGTATCTCACACACACACACACACACAGAGTACGTGATGGATTGGGGTTAGAGAGAGGACAAAGCCAGAGGCTTCTCGTTAGTTTTGAGAATTCAAGGAGCTCTTGTGTTGGGGCTGGATTTGGAGTGTGTATATGTGTTGGGGAGGAGGGGGAGGATTTTGTTTTTTGTTTTTTCTTTTTCCGGGCAGTTTCTACTGCTGCATGCCTTCATAACCTGGGCATTTACAGCTTTCAGACAGTATTTCAACAAGACTCTAGGTGAAGTGCAATAAGCAACCCCAGGGGATGGGGAAGCTGCATTTTACACACACACACACACACACACACACACAAAGGCATACTTTTATAGGTTAAAAGTTTGTTTTTGTTTGACATGGTAAGTTGCTGAGAATCTATTGGCAAATGTGTTTAAGAGTCATTTCAAGACTGATAAGCTTTTGGATCAACCATCAAAACAGGTGGGGGATGTTTCTTCCCTTACCTCTCTGCTTGCCTCATGGTATCATGCAGTTGCCCTGAAATTGAGGGAATAGGTTCCATTTAATTGGTTTTTTTAATTCCCTTGCTTGGAAGGGCTTTGACAGTTGGGGCCAATGTAATCCTTGTTTCAAACACTGCTCTTTTCGGGGTTGCAAGAGCTTATGTATCAATTGGGGGATTCCAGATAGGATTAGTCCTCTTTCTTTACAGTATTATCACATTCTTGCAAAATATGTTGTCAATCTTAATTCTGTTTGTAGATAGAGAAAAATGAATTGTGTAATGGCAGAGTGCCTTCACTAGAACAGAGTAGCAAGAAAGGGAGGGTCACAGTCATCTCCCAGGACAGGTCCAGCAAAAAAAATCTATTTAGGAACCACATATAAAAGTTTCAGTCACTGGGTTTGCATGATAAGAAATAGTGTATGAATACAAGTATGTTTTTCGTCCACCATCTGCAGTATTGTTTACAGAAGAAACTGAGGTTATAAACCTTCCTGCAAATGCTTCCTGCAAGCCCATGGGTAAAAAGTTTGCATTTGTATTTTTTAATGACTAATCTCTTTAGGGTTTAATTAGTCATTGTGTCTATGCATGAATCATTCATAATCTGCACTCACCACCAGCACATGACAGTTAGACGAATAGAGACAATGTTTTCAAGCAAAATGTGAAATACTCTTCAGCCAGCTATCATCGGTTGGCACCATGTTTTATAGTGATAGAAGTTGATTGGCAGCTGTTATAAGTTTTCCTGTCTCTTCTTGTCTTTTGGGAAGAAAATAAGCAATGTGGAAGCACAAGCCTCAAGTGTCTCCACACCAACACTTTGAGGGCCCAGAGTCTCTTACCCTCACTACCCAAACCGACTTCAGAGAAGTGCTCTGAGCTGCAGAGAGTAATTATTAATAATAGCTGCCATGTGTGCCTACTATGCACTGGCATTTCTATTTGCACTGTTTTTAATTCTCCAAGTAACTAGCCCAAGGTCACTGAGCTAGTAAGTGACAGAGCCTGGCTTTGAGCCCAGGTACATCTGACTCCAGGTTCTCTGCTCCACCCTGTCTACCACATTGTCTCGAAACCGAAGGCTAAAAGTGATTAAAGTTCTATTTCAGCTAAAACGTCGACCTAAACAGTGATTTAGGAACATGAGCTATTATCTTCCTCATTTTTATAGAGTGAGAAACTGTAATACAAGGTGATGACGAGACAGAAATGTCCTCTATGTCAAGGCATGGGAAATTATCAGGGATAGTGGACAGTTTTGCCAACCATGTGGAATGTGGCTTACTGAGAAGGAACCTAAGGATAGGCATTCCTAGGTGCTCTAGTTGACCCCACAGAGTGTGGAGGAAATAAATAAATCCTCCAGGGCCTGCTTCTTTCTTTCCCCACTGTCACTTCCCAAGTGTAGACCCTCATTACCTCTCTTCTGGAGAGTTTGACCAGCCTGGGTCCATCCTCTCCCCTTGATGTCCCAGCCTTCATGGAACAACCAGATGGGCCCCTCCCTCCCATCTCCCCTCCAAAAAAATCTTCTGTGACAATGCTTTTTGGATACTGTTTAAGAAATCTTTGCCTATCCCAAGGTAGCAAAGATGTTCTCCTATGTTTTCTCCTAGAAGTTTGTTTTAGTTTTCACATTTAGGGTTTGTGACCCATTATGAATTAATTTTTGTGTATGTTGTGAAGTAGGGGTTAAAGTTTTTTTTTTTAAAATATGAATATCCAGTTGACCCAACATCATTTATTTATTTAAAGACCATCCTTTTCCCCACTGCATGGCAGTGAAGCTTGTCATAAATCAGGTGACTGTGTCATCTACTTCTGAACTGTATTCTGTTCCATTGATCTGTATGTCTACCCTTGCATCAATACCATACAATTCCATAGCAAGTTTTGATGTCTAGTAGTGTATGTCTTCCAACTTTGTTGTTCATCACTATTCCTTTGCTATTCTAGATTCTTTGCATTTCTATAACGATTTCAGAATCAGTTTGTCAATTTTCATAAGGAAACCCTTTTATTATTTTGATTTAGAGTGTGTACTCTGAAGATCAATTTAGGGAGAATTGATAACAACATTGAGTCTTCCAATTCATGAACATGGTATATTCCTCTATTTATTTAGGTTTTTAATTTTTTTCTTTCAGTAACGCTTTGTAGTTCTCAAAATAGAGGTCTTGCACATCTCTTGTTAGATTTATTCCTAGATATGTTATCTTTTTTAATGCTATTGTAAATGGCATTGTTACTTTATTTTCTACTGGTTTGTTGCTAACATATAAAAATCAGTGATTTTTATATATTGTGACTTTGCATCCATCCATCTTGCTAACTTCACTTATTATTTCTTTTTTTTTTTTAAATTGTGCTTTAAGTGAAAGTTTACAGTTCAAGTTAGTTTCTCATACAGAAATTTATACATATGTTGTTACGTGACCCTATAATGTGCCAGCACACTCCTCCTCTCCACCCCGGATTTCCTGTGTCCATTCAAACAGTTCCTGTCCCTTTTTGCCTTCTTATCTGGCCTCCAGACAGGAGCTGCCCATTTAGTGTCATGTATCTACTTGAGCTAAGAAGCACTTTCTTTGCTAGTATCACTTTATGTCTTATAGTCTGGTCTAATCTGTGTCTGATGAGTTGACTTCAGGAATGGTTTCAGTTCTTCACGTATTATTTATGATGATTTGTTTTTAGATTCTTTTGGCTTTTCTATAAACACATGTGTGCCATCTGCCTATAGCGATAGTTTTGTTTCTTCTATCCTAAATGTAATACCACGCATCCCTGGTGGTCCAACGGTTAAGCACTTGGCTGCTAACCTAAAGATTGGTGGTGTGAACCCACCCTGTGGCTCCAAGGGAGAAAGACCTGGCTATCTGCTTCCATAAAGTCTACAGCCAAGAAAACCCTATGGAGCTGTTCTACTCTGTCACATGGGGTGGCTATGAGTCGAAATCAACTCAGTGGCACCCAACAACAAATGTAATACCTTTTATTTTTCTTTCCTTATTGCACTGACAAGGGTCTTCAGTTCAGTGTTGAAAAGAAGTGGTATTAGTGGACACATCCTTGTTTTGTTCCTGATCTCAGGGAGAAGCATTCACTTTTTCACCATTAAGCATGATGTGTGAGGTATAGTATATTTGTAGGTACCCTTTATCAGATTAAGGAAATTCTCTTCTAGTTCTGGTTTCCTTCTTTAAAAAAAAAAAAAGAATGAGTGTTAACTTTTATCAGTGCTTTTCCTGTATCTATTGAAATGACCATGTTTTACTTTTTCTTTATTTATTTAACTTGTAAATTACATGCATCAATTTTCAAGTATTAAACTAAACTTATATTACTAGAGTAAATCCATTTGGTCTTTATGTATTGTCCTTTTACCATGTTGCTTTATTCTGCTTACTAATGTGCCTTCTCTCTCATCTTTTTTTAATATTAATCAAGCATTTTTGTTATCCCGTTCTCACCTTTATTAATTTTTATTATGATGTGAATCTTTGGTTTATTATAAAACTAAAAACCAAACTAGTTGCTGTCAAGTCGATTCTGATTCACGGCAACCTCGTGTGTGTCAGAGTAGAATCGTGCTCCTTAGAGTTTTCAATTGCTGGTTTTTCCGAAGTAGATCATCCTGCCTTTCTTCAAAAGCACCTCTGGGTGGATTTGAAATGCCAGTTTCAGTTAGTACCCAAGCATGTTAACCATTAGAACCACCCAGTAACTCTTGATTTTTTATAATTACTTTAAGTTAGTACTTTTACCACTTCCCAAACAGTTCAAGAATCTCAGAACAGTTTAACTCCATTTATCCCTTCTCATTCTTCATATTATTGTTATATATTTTACTCATTTATATGTTATAAATTCCACTAAACATTATAATTGTTGTTGTTTTAAACAATCAATATTTATTTATACTTAGTCTGTGTTTTAATCCCTTCCTGCATTTCTGTTGCTTTATTATTTTCTTTCAGTCTGAACAACTCCCTTTAGTATTTCTTGTGATACCTGTCTGCTGGCAGTGAAGTTTTTTAGTTAGTTGTTTTGTTTTTCCCAAAAACATCTTTATTTCACCTTAATTTTTGAATAATCTTTTCACTGGGTATACATTGGCTGTCTTTCCTTCCTTCTTTAAGCTTTAAAGAGCCTGTTGTCTTTTTCTATATTTTATATTGAAAAGACCACAACCAGTCTTCTCATCGCTCCTTTGAAGATAATGTATCTTTTTTTCTCCAGCTACATTTAAGACTTTCTATTTTTGATTTTCAGGAGTTTGATGATGATGTGCCTAGGTAAGGTTTTCTTTATATTTCCTCTTCTTGGGCCTCACCCAACTTCCTGAATCTGTGGGTTAATGTCTTTCACTAGATTTGGGGGAATTCATGACCATTATTTCTTCCAGTGCAAGGAGCCCTGGTGGCGCAGTGGTTAAGCACTATGCTGCTAACCAAAAAGTTGGCAGTTTGAAGCCACGAGCCGCTTTGCAGGAGAAAGATGTGCCAGTCTGCTTCCATAAAGATTACAGCCTTGGAAGCCCTATGAGGCAGTTATACTCTGTCCTGTAGGGTCGCTATGAGTCAGAACGGACTTGACGGCAACGAGTATTTCTTCTAGTACTGCTTCTGACCTGGTCTCTCTTCCTCTTGTGGACTTGAATTACATGTAAATTAGACCTCTTGGCTATCTTCCATATGTTTTATGCCTTGTTCTGTTTCTTCATTCTTTTTCCTCTCTGCATCAGTTTGTATGTTTTCTATTAACCAGTCTTTGACTATTAACATTCTGCTTTGTCCAATCTTCTGGTAAACCCAGCCAGTGAATTCTTAACTTCAGATATTGTATTTTTAAATCCTAGAATGTTCATTTGATTATTTTTATAGATTTCTAGTTCTATTGAAATGCTTCATCTTTTCATCCATTGTGTCTTTAGAAAAAAGAAAACGTATTAATCATAGTTGTTTTGAAGTTAGCTCTTCACCAGTCAAGCTGCTCAGGGTGTACTAGATATGCCAAGTGACTCTTCTCAGTGGTTCTTGGCATTTCAGCCATCTGTATTTTTGAGAGTTTACATTTTTCTTCTGTAGTATTTCCTTTGGTTGCCCTAACTGCTCATGAGCTTCATGCAGGGAGGGCACCACATCTTTGAGAGCTTGCCAGGAGCTGTGAGGACAGTCACACAAGGTCCTGACTTTATCTGCAATGCTACTTGGCTACTGTGGAGGGAAATGCTGGTCTCCTGGGCTTGATCCATCCAACTGAGGGCCCTTTGGCCAACAAAGGCTATAAGGATGGTATTCAGGGTTGAATTTATTTTACTTTTTTCTTGTTTTTACTCTTTACGTTTCACAAACTTTTAAACATTATAACCATAAACGTATTTATAATGGAAATGCCAATTAATATTAAACTCAACTATCTAATGTTATTTTAAATTCTCTTTTACTCTTTGTTAGTATATAAGTATATACTTCAGACTAAGAACCATTGGGTTTTAGAACAGAAAGAGACTGTAGGAATTAGCTAATCCAATGCCTTCTTTTTTACAGATAAGGATACTGAAGCCTAGAAAGAGAAGTGATTTGCCCTAGGTTTCACAGCGGATGTGTTGCAGAGTTGGGCATCCACCCCATGCCTGACTTCACATCTAATGCTTTTTAAAGCTGTTGGCCAGTTTGCTTTGTTCCTAGAGTAGCATATGTCAGTTACTTCTTTGATGGAATGGGGCGAATGCATTTCTGATCTGCAGAAAATGACTTGTAGCTTGCCCATCACTCCTGTAGAGTGGTCCCTGACAGCAGCTGTGTTTTTGAGACATTATTATGGTGAGAATAGGCCACTCAGCCTGTTCTGTGGGTTCTGATTAGACCTGACATTTGGTTGACAAGAGTTATTTGAATGGTCCTGAATACAGCTATGTAATAACAGACTGCAGTAAGCCTTGAGTGCCAAATTGTCTTTATTACCCACTGGCGAGGAGGGAACAGGTTCTGTGGGGTATCTGGCAGTGTAGAGCCTCTTTCTCCCTTGCCTGCCAGGAAGGCAGACCTGGGCTAGGCTGACACCCAAGGGTGGGCTTGGCAGAGTGCGACCTGGATGTGAAAATTGAAAGAGGGGGGAGAGAATGAAATATACAAAGTCCCAAAGTAGATTCAAAATAGTGACATTCTTGGTATTACCTGCACTGTTTGCCCACTCATGAACTATTCAGCACTTTTTAGTAGTACCGTGAATACTTTACTGGGAGCTGATAGGGCTTTACAAAAGCAGGAGACAAGGACCCTTGTAGACTTCTGGAGAAGCAAGTTGCCGGTCCACGAAGCAGGTGAGTAGCAACATGTGATGACTGAGTGTCAGATACACAGTACTGGCAGGAAGTGCTCTTAGGGACTAAGTGGGCAGAGATGGAGGTCAGGGCAGGAAGCTATGTCCCAGGACAGTGGGTTTCTGCTTTGTATATACCCCGTGGACCAGGCCCAGCACTGGCCACACCAGCACTTGGTTCTATATTAAGGGCTCTGCAGCTCCAGTAATGGGCCGGGAAACTGAGGGGCAGAGGCTCAGAGTTGATGAGGGAACAGTCAAGGTCATGAAGCAGAGACTTATCATGGCCAGAGGGCAGGGGGCCGCGGGAGATAGGGTGGAAAGGGGCTGTTCGGCCAAGACCCATAGTGTTAGGCTTGAAAGTTGAACTTTCCCTGGTCAGTAAAGGAGCCCAGGGAGGAGGCTGCTCTGGTGGACCAGGGAGAAAAGAGGAGAGCTGGGTTCAGGTCCCCAGTAGAGTTGGAAGGAAAGGGTAGGCCAAGGAAGTGCTGGAATCTGGATGGGCTGATGTGAGGGAAGGAAGAGGGCACAAGCCCTGGACAGCAACTGTGTTGAAGACACAATGGACGGGGCAAAGCACAGCTGGGTTAGGGGGGCCAAAGGTAGATTTGGTTTGGATTTAACAGCCACATTGTGGTAAAGGTGGCATCCAAGTCAAAAATAACCTTGCAGGCCTCCATGTCCTGGCTGTACCTCTAGGCAAGAGTCAGGCTGGGGGTGGTTTCCTAGCTGCCAGCAGCAATGGCAAACACGGGATGCCCACCAGGGTGAGAGTGTGTAGTGAGAAGGTCAGAGGGCGGGGTGAGCTGTGGGGCAGAACTAGGAAGAAGGCATAGGGCAGGAGTGTCCCCCTGCCTTTGGACTTTTCCAGAACCCAGAAAGTAACCATGATGGAATTCCATAAAAAATCTTGCCATATGGCTTGGATTGTTTCTATTAATCCCAAATCCTGGATCTTTTTGGTCTTCAGTATAAACTTGGGCGTAACAGTGGAAATTCTGTGCTTTGTTCTAGTGGTATATGAATGTGTGCATAGAAATGCGCTTCGCTAGTCTCCTGGAAGGTGGGCATGTAATGGGTTGCAGTCTGGAGATTGCTAGATGTGCCATAAATTAGACAGTTACAGAAATTAAAGGAATTTAATTTAATCCTTTGTCACAAAATCTTTAAGAAACTCCATTCTAAACAAGGAAACATACAAAGACTCTCATCATAAGTGTCAACACATCTGCTTGGCAAATGGGTGCTTGGAAGGTGGTTGGGCAACCCCCTGCCCCCCACCTGATGCCTGTGACCATTTCAGCAGGAGTCCACCCCTCCCAACCTGACTTGATTCTTGTCTTTGGATTTTGATGGTATGCTACTTAAAGGAAAGGGAAAAACTATGGAAGAACTTGTGGAAGTAATTTTCAAAGGAGAAAAAAGACATTAAGAGACTGTGGAGATAGATAGAGGTTTGGGGTTTTTTTAAACAGCGCCACGTGTGGACTGTGAGTCTTATTCCTTGATCTGAAAACTGAAGGAGACCCTGTGCCCCTTCTGCCATGGTTCCTGAATGGCAGATGCTGCCCCTTCTCCAGATGAATGTTTTAGCTCTGTGTTCTTTGTGTAGCGGCCAGGATCTGTGAATGTTTAAACACAGCACCTTCCTCCCTCACCTTGGACAGCATTTATTCACCTCAACTGAAATTCATTCCATTCAGTCTTCTCCCTGCAAACTGGGGGCTCAACCCAAATGGTAAAAATAAAGATGTCTTTGGATTTGAATTAATGCAGCATAAAAAGTTGTGGTTGCTTTAGAAAGAACTAGGTAGGAGTTGCTAGTTTAGTCCAGTGAAGGGGAGGGGGCCTCCTCTTCTTGAATTTGGGCAGGACCTGGGTAATCGTCCAGCCTGTGGATTCCCCCTGCTTGGCTACCACAAGGCTGAGTTATCTCAGACTCTTGGAACCAGAGGGAGCCCCTCCCCCCACGTCCCAGAAAAGATAGTGAGGCTTTCTGAGAGCAGAAGTCAGGGTGGCCCAGGTCATGTTGCTGGTCTGTGGCAGAATCAAAGTCAGAACCCCCTCAGCTCCTGATCTCAGCCCCGGACTTTACTGGCTGGGGGTGGGGAGCAGCAGGAGGGATTCACACAGAAATGAAAAACGTGGAAGTGGTTTTGCGTGATGCCACTAGGTGCTCATTGCTCAGAACATTTGTTGACTGACTCACTGGCATCCAGGATGAGGGCAGGGAATTGGATTCCGGGTGGGAGTGGGGCCTCTACGGTCGCCCTCCCCTAGTTCTCCAGACAGACTGGCCTGTAACTGGTTAATTCCATGCAACCCCAGGTGTTTGGCAGTGGAGAAATGAGCCAAGGGCCACTCCTCCGCTAGGCCCAGGCGAGAGGGCTGCCCTTTCCGGCCTCGATTGCGCCGCGATAGCGCCCTTACTGCCGGGTCGGGTTCCAGACCAAGCTCGGGCCTTTGAAGAGGCTGAGCTGCGCTTTCCACTGCCCGCCTGCGTCCCCCCACGGAGAGCTCGCTTTTACCTAGCCCACTGGGTGGGAGGAGAACGCTTAATTCCTGCTCAGGACAGGGCGGCGGAGGCGAGTCCAGTCCTCCGGGTGGCCTCACGCGATGCCCTTCGCACCTGGAGCAGGGTCCCGGGGGCGGAAGCGGCCTCATCGGGCGGGTGGGGAGGAAGCCGCAGGAATGAGGACACGGCGCACCGCGCCCCTTCCGTGCTCAGGCTGACGGACGAGCGGGCGAAGCAGGGCACACAGCTCCAAGGCTTGACAGTGCTTGGAGCGCGCGGGCTGGCCGCTGTCCGCGGTGCTGAAGCGGTGGCTGCGGTGGGGAGGCGGGCCCGGGCCAGCGGAGAAGCGCATACCCAATGCGGGGACTGCTCTCCCTCTACCGGGTTTGGCGCGGCGGTGGCAGCCGGCACTGCACCGAGATGGACTGAGAGCGCAGCGGCGGGAAGGCGGCAGCGACAGCTGCAAGAGACCCCGCAGCCTCGGGGCCGGACCCACATCCACACCCGGGAGCCCCTCCCTGGGGTGAGTCTGGGCGGGCGGAGCAGGGATAGGGCTGAAGGGTCCTGGGGCATGAGATTTCTTGGGCTTTTAAATTTCCCTTCCCCGCTGTAAATTTCTTCTAACCCCCTTGTGAGCAGCTTGCAGGGCTGAGGGCTCAGAGCTCTGCCCTAGCACCTCCTCAGTCCTGGGTTAGAGGGCAGGCCCCTCTGCCCTCACAAGCCAGGGGACAAAGGGGCCAGCCAGAAGTCGGACAGTCATTAGGCATGTCTTCCTTCTCCCACTGGGTGCAGCCCACAGCAGGGCACTGGCCTTGACTGATGTCACAGGGGAGATGCCTTCCCCCTCTCTGGGTGAGCGGGTGGCCCCGGGCATCCTAGCCACTGGAATTTGGCCCAGGCAGACACCAGCCATCTTTTAGCAGGGAAGGCAGACTTGAGCCTTCACTGGGGCTGCAAGCAAAGGTAAAGCCCTTCTTCCCCTGCCTTTCTGCAGTCTCCTTAGGCACCACAGTTGCCATGGCCAGAGCTTCAGGGGTAAGGGTCATTTCAGTGCACCTGGCTGTTGTGACCAAGCAGGACTCAGGCAGAGGAGCTCTGGAGTGGATACTGGGCAGGCACTCCTTGCTTGTGTGTTTGTTTGTTTCCCAGCACGAAAAGGGATTTTAAACTCCAGTGGTACCTGTCACAGGAAAATCCCTTCTCCAGCTAGTCTGTGCTTCTGAGTAAGCAGTTTGGGGTCAGGCTTGGCAACTGCCCAGCCAGAGGAGCCTTGGGTTTCCTCAGCCCCAAAGCTACCCCCTTCCTGCCTTGAGCCATCCGGTGAAGGGGGAGATGTGTTTAAACTTGATGGGTCATCTCTGCCTTCGATCCCACCAGCATTCGGTTGCCATCTCCGTCACCTGGCAAGGTCAGACAGCTAGACCTCTTAACTCCTAGAACTGGATGGGTGGGCTGCTGAGGGGTTTTGCTGCTTAGACAAAGGGCTTTTGGTGTGGTTGATGAGGTGAGAGGGTGGGGAAGGAGGGGGTGGAGGCAGAAGGGACCATCCTCCAGGTCCCTGGAGAGGTCTAGTTGTGCTAGATTCCAAGCCATGTGAGGTGCCTGTTCTAACCCAATGGATGTAAATGAAGCTTTTGGATCTCAACAGGCTCCTTTTGGAGGACTGGGATCTGTGTTTTGTTCCATAAGCCTAGCCTAAGCCGTGTGTATCAGAAATGACTCTGGTGGGCAACTTCTTTGGAACATTGGATGCCTGACGGTGACGATATTGAAAGAGAGGTGGAAAAGATTTGTGGGATGACATACTAGTTTTAGGGTCAGTGTGAGCTGCAGTTGTGCTGCAGTACTGGTGGAAATGCATGGCATGGAGGTGCTAGCATTCATTACTTGCATAAAGCAGATCACTTGGTAGTCAAGCACCATTTCTCTCTCACCAATCTTCTGTGGAGAAGAAAGGTCATAAGAGGAAAGGAGAACAGCTGCACATGGGACATCCACTCGATTTGCAGTATTCTTGACCACTTATTTTTTTTCTACCCAAAAGCATTTCTTAACCTACCATGTAAACACCTTTTTTGGCCAGATTAATGAACCCCTTTACGGAGTGCTTGTCTGGAAAAATGGCTGACTCATGACTGCCCTTTGACATTCTTGCTGACTTGTTTCACTCGTAAAAATATGAACCCCAAAGGTATAATGGCAGCCAGCTAGGCAGTAGACCATTGCTTTTTCTTTGGGAAACAGAGCATTTGGGCTTTGCATGCCGTTTGCTTTGAAAATATATTTATAGCCAAAAAGTTTTCCATAGCTAGATCAAGTTGGGGTATAGATACATATTTTTAGCATGCTCCACACCTGTAATGCAGTTAAGCTACCTATTTTTATCCATAGTCTGAGCAACTTAAAACCTCCTTAATAATTAAGTGGGCTCAGGTTCTCCTCTGTAACTGAAGAAGATGCTATTTGAGGGTTGACATTGAGTCCTAGATCTGGTCACAGTCTTTGTTCAGAAGTGCTTCACTTGGTTGTATCATGTAGAGTCCTGCATCTAGACATGATTATACAATGTGTGTGAAAAATGTGGTCAGAGGTTACTGATGTCAGAGACTTTCTGTCTGGATATCTCAAGGGGACAGAAGGGGAGCAACATGCCCATGATTACCCCAGTCTCCAGGCTTACACTGAGGTAACAGCATTGCATTGCTGGTTGGCAGGAGGAGGAAAAATAAGCAGAGGTTAGGGCAGCTGGGCAGGATCACAGTGGGGACCTTCCCTTCCTGGCCTACCAGAACATGCTGCCACACCTGGGCCTGGGGCCTATGATCCCGGTAGCAGGTAGCAGAGCTAAGTGGGCCCTTGGAAATCAACTAGACCAGCCTCTCCTGTTATGAAGAGCGTGAGGCCCGGAGAGGGAATCACTTATCTGTGAAGGTGGCTAGGGCAGGGGGTGGGGGTATTTGTTCTCCCCCTACCCCAGGGTAGGAGCCTCTCCTAGTGTATTGCCCCAGCAGTGCCTCTCTGGGGAGCCTGGGGTTGCTAGTGGCTCTGTCAAAGAGGGCTTCCTGTGTCTTGACCTGTAAGGCTCCTGGCAATGACCTGAGCTGCCTGCTCCCTCTGCCCCACCTCCCTGCCCAGGATACGGACCGTCTACCTGCTGCTGCTTCCGGTTTGCCATTCGCAGACTTCATTGATTCCACATCCCAGGGTGATTAGATAATTTAAAGGTTATTCAGTTCAGTTTGTAGTTCCCTTGGCTTGAGACTTTTCTCCAGAATTGCCTGCTGCTAATAGCGTGGTGTCATGGTTTGAGTTATGTCCCCCAAAAAATGTGTGTATCAATTTGGCTGGGCCATGATTCCCAGAATTGTGTGGTTGGCCTCCATTTTGCAATTATAATTTTATGTTAAAGAGGATTAGGGTGGGATTGTAACACCACCTTTACCCAGGTCACATCCAATGCAAGGGGAGTTTCCCTGGGAGGGAAGTAAGCAGAGAGTTGGGGACCTCATACCATTAAGAAAGCAGTGCCAGGAGCAGAGTGCGTCCTTTGGACCAGGGTCCCTGCGCCTAGAAGCTCCTAGTCCGGAGGAACATTGATGAGAAGGCCGCGAGAGAGAAAGCCTTTCCCTGGAGCTGACACCCTGAATTTGGACTTTCAGCCTACCTTACTGTGAAGAAATAAACTCTTCGTTAAAACCATCCACTTGCGGTATTTCTGTTATAGCAGCACTAGATGACTAAGACACGTGGGTACCAGGTTTTGATATAAAAAGACGTGCTTCTTGCCCATAAGCTCGAATTATTTACAAAGCATGTGGATCTCTAAGAGCTGCTTTGCATACTCCCACCTCAGTGGTTAATTAATGAAAGTACCTGGGAGCTTTCATTTTTAGTTGAACGGCATTTTATGATGCTAAGCCACTCCTCTTCCTAGGCCCCGTTTTCAGTTACCGACTCCCATCCTCTGGATGTCCCAGCCTGAACTCCAGCTCCCACAGGCCTGACTCTTTCCTCTTCCCAACGCACAAGGCCAGGCGCTGTCCATTTTACTACCACAGTTTCTCTGGATTCTGTCCATTTCCCCAGGCAACCCTACCCCTGCCCTGGTTCAGTTCTTATCAGCAGCTGACTTTTCACAGTATCTTCAACCTGGGCACCTCCCTGCATGGGTCCTCTTCTAGTCTTGCTTGCATGCCTCAGGCAGATTCATCTTTCAGGAGCATGGGTTTTGCTGTTGTCACTTCCCTCCTGGGCGCTTTCCCAGTCTGCCTGCTGCCTCTAGGATGAGGGGAGGGCCGGTTCCTTTCTGTGGGCTGGCGTGGCTCCCTGCACTGTGGAGCACACAGTGAGCCCTCTCGCCCTCCGCTCACCTATGGCCTGCTCCTTCGGCTGCTGGGACATCTCCCTTCCGTCTGCCACCCACTCCAGACCAGCTCCAGAGCTGCTGCCAACCTCTTCCCCTCCCCCAGCTCTTCTCTCCTGCCTTGGTCCCAGTGGCTGCTCAGCCAGCTGTTCCCAAGGATCATCGATGTCTCTCGGGCCAGGTAGGGTGCTGGCATCAGGAATGCCAAAGTAAGGCCTTCCTACCCTACATAGTCCTGACTGCTGTCCGGGCAGACAGCTACTCCAACAGCTCCTCACAAGGCAATGTGGTGGGTGCAGTGAGATATGAAAGGGCACCCTCAGAACTCTGAGGAAGGGCTTCCTCTGAGCAGTCTCTGTCCCCTGTCTGAGGGGACGACTGTCAAGTAAGGCTCCCTGGGGAAGGGGAGGCCTGCTCCAAGTGTCCAGAAAGGAGCAGGAATCAGAAAGGGAAGGAAAGGGGGGCATCTCAGGCCAGGTGAGCAAAGGCACTGGAGGGAAGAACAGCAGGTAGAGCCTGGCTAGTGAGTGGGGAGTGCTGAGGCCCACAGAGGTTCACTTCTGGGGTGTTGTAGTATGCAAAGGACTTTGAATTTGAACTTGCTACTTTGGGTATCAGAGAGCCATGGAAGGGACATGACATGGCGTAGATATTTTCAGTAAATTGCCCTGGTGGTGGCGTGGAAGGTGGATCTGAAGGGGTAAACTTGGAAGCTGAGACCTCAGAAGTGAGTGAGGGAGTGACTTGTCCTGGTGGAGAAGAGGATGTGGGTTTGCAAACTGTTTTGAAGGGCTTGGGGATTCATTTCATATAGGTGCTCAAGGAGAGGGAGAACCCATAGAGCTGACCCTCAGGTCTCCAGCCTGGTGCCTGGGGCAGTGGGGGTGTGCCTCTGGGAGAAAAAATTGTCTGGAGAGGGAAAGCTTGTCATGAGGGAGCAGAGGGGAAATGCTGGACTCATTTGAGGACAGGTTGAGTGTGGTGGCCATCCAGGTGGACATGGAGGTCTGGAGCCTAGGGAGAGGACTGTACTGGTGGTACTGATGGAGGAAGATGAACAGCGAGATAGGACATGGAGCCATGGGCATGGAAACCATCATTTGGCCCTAACGTGGAGTGGGGAGGTGGTGGGGCTGAGGATGGACTCCTGCCTAAGAGGAGGCTGGAGGGTAGTGGGTGTTGTGGAGCAAGACCAGGAAACAGAGGGTTTCAAAGAGAGGTGGTTGATGTGGATCAGGCCTACCACAGTAAGGACCCAAAGGAGGGCATCAGACAGGCTGCAGGCCTCAGAATGTCTCTTCTGAGCAGCAGCGCACCCATCACCTCTTGCCTTCCCTATGTCATCTGTCTCCACTTTCCAACGGCATCCTCTCTCTTCTTCTGAACTTCTCTTGACACCTCTCTGAACCATGCTGCCCAGAGAAGTCCTGGTGGGTACAGGGTAGATGCCCAGATGCCCTCATCCCTGAGCCACAGCCATTACTCTTGGGGTCACTGACATCCATGGCTGTGAGCTTCTGCCAGCAGCCTGACTTGGATGGCTGGTGCCTTGAGTCCCTACCCCACACACGTGGTTGCAGCTGTGTCCGTTCTTTGCAGGGCCCATCACCATGGGCGGCTCTGCTCCTCTGCTTCATGGGGATTGTGCCACGGGTGCGCCACATGATCCAGCCCCTCTCTGACTGCTGCCTGCCAGGTTGGTCCGTGTGCACTGGTGTGGTGGCTTCTTTGATGTGACTTCTGGGTCCTCCTGCCCAAAAACTTACCCACTCTGCACTTTCCTTCCTGCCTGACCTTCTACCATTAGAAAGTCTTTTGTATGGTAGGCTAGGTTTCAACACGAGCAGATGTCAATTCTAGCACACTCTTTCCATTTGTAACTTGTTAAGAGATTACTTTTAGTTAGGAAATACAAGATTGTAACATATTTAAATAATTCTAAAATGCCTAACATAAAATTTTGTCATCTTTCACTTACCTCTCTCCACGTCACTCTTTCCCCAAGAGATATACACACCAATTTGTTAACCCCAGTACTTTTCTAGATCTTTTCCCATGTATTTACCAAGCCATGTAAGTGTGCATACATCCACACGCACACATATACATGTATATGTAAGTGAGATCGTTAAGAGCTCAGGCTGCTAACCAAAAGATCAGCCGTTCAAATCCACCAACTGCTCCTTGGAAACACTATGGGGCAGCTCTACTTTGTCTTTTAGGGTCGCTATGAGTCAAAATCGACTCACTGGCAATGGGTTTGCTTTTTTTTATTGTACATATCGATGATATGCAGCTTACTTTCTTCCCTACCAATATATTCTGGAGATCTTTACATTTCAGTGAGGAGCCCTGGTAGCACAGTGGTTAAAGGCCTAAGCTACTAACCAAAAGGTCAGTGGTTGGAACCTACCAGCTGCTCTGCAGGAGAAAGATGTGGTGGTCTGCTTCCATAAAGATTACAGCCTAGGAAACCCTATGAGGCAGTTCTGTTCTGTCCTGTAGGGTCACTATGAGTCAGAATTGACTCAACGGCAGTGGGGTTAGTTTTTGTTTTTGTTTATATGTCAGTACATACAGATCTATCTCATTTTTTAAATGACTACATAGAATTCCATAGTGTACCATAATTTATTAAATCATTTCCCTCCTGATGGACAGTTAGGTGCTTTACAATTTATTACTATTCCAAAGAGTGCTGTAGCGAGCCTTCTTCTGCATGCACCTCTATGCAATGTGTGAGTTTTTCTATAGTGGAGATTCCTAGGAGTGGCATTCTTGGGTTACAAGGACATGCACATGATAAATAGCAACAGACACTACCAAATTGTCAGTCAAAAGGAGTGCATAAATGAGTGTCTTCCTACAGTATGGGTTGTCAACAGAGCCTATCTCATCATTCTTTTTACTCTTGCCTACACTGATGGGGGAACCTCTGGTGGCACAGAGGTTAAGAGCTACGGCTGCTAGCCAAAAGGTCGACAGTTCGATTCCACCAGGTGCTCCTCGGAAACTATACGGGGCAATTCTACTCTGTCCTGTAGGGTCACTATGAGTCGGAATCGACCTGACAGCAATGGATTTGGGGACTCTGATGGGTGAACAAAAGTGCATTTCCTTGCTCTGCTTTTACATTCCCCTTATTACCAGTGAGACTGAGCATACATTTGTTTATTGACAAATTGTATGTATTTTATCACTTGTATATTCATATCCATTTCCATTTTCCTCTTTGAATGTTTGTGTTTTTTAGGAGCTCATTCTGAGTCATGGTTATTTCTCCTTTGTTGGCTATATACGTTGCAAGCATTTTCTCTCTTTATTACCTTTTTTTTATTGTTGTAGTTTAAGTGAAAGTTTACAATTCAGGTCACTCTCATAAAAAAATTTATACATACATTGTTATGTGACCCTAATTGCTCTTCCAGTACTGTGACAGCGCACTCCTCCTTTCCACCCCTGATCTCCCATGTCCATTCAACCAGCTCCTAACCCTCTCTGCCTTCCCATCTTACCTCCAGACAGAAACTGCCCATTTAGTCGCATGTATCTACTGGAGTTAAGAAGCACACTCTTCACATGTATCATTTTATGTCCCACAGTCCAGTCTAATCTTTGTCTGAAGAGTTGGCCTTGAGAATTGTTTTAGTTCTGGGTTGACAGAGAGTCCAGGAGTTGTGCTTTCTGGGTTCTTCCAGTCTCAATCAGACCATTAAGTCTGGTGTTTTTACTAAAATTTGAGTTCTGTATCCCACCTTTCTCCTGCTCCATCAGGGACTCTCTATTGTGTTCCTTGTCAGAGCAGTCATTGGTGGTAGCCAGGCACCATCTAGTTCTTCTGTTCTCAGGCTGATGGAGTCTCTGATTTATGTGGCCCTTTCTGTCTCTTGGGCTAATACTTTCCTTGTGTCTTTGGTGTTATTCATTCTCCTTTGCTCCAGGTGGACTGGGACCAGTTGATGCATCTTAGATGGCTGCTTGCTAGTTTTTAAGACCCTAGATGCCACTCACCAAAGTGGGATGCGGAACATTTTCTTAATAAACTTTGTTATGCCAGTTGACCTAGATATCGCCTGAAAGCATGGGTCCCAGATCCCCACCCCTGCTACTCTGTCCCTCAAAGTGTTTGATTGTATTCAGGAAACTTCTTAGCTTTGGCTAAGTCCAGTTGTGCTGACTTCCACTGTAGTGCGTGCTGTCCTTCCCTTCACCTAAGATAATTCTTGTCTACTCTCTAGTTAGTGAATAACCCTCACCCTCCCTCCCTACCCTCGTAACCATCAAAGACTGTTTTCTGTGTTTAAACCTTTTCTTGAGTTCTTATAATGGTGGTCTTATACAATATTTGTCCTTCTGTGACTGACTAAATTCACTCAGCATAATGCCCTCCAGATTCCTCCATGTTAGAAGATGTCTTACAGCTTCATCGTTCTTTATCGTTGTGTGGTATTCCATTGTGTGAATATACCACAATTTGTTTATCCATTCATCCGTTGATGGGCACCTAGGTTGTTTCCATCTTTTTCTGTCATGAACAGTGCTGCAGTGAACATGGCTGTGCATGTATCTATTCATGTGATGGCTCTTATTTCTCTAGGATATATTCCAAGGAGCAGGATTGCTGGATCGTATGGTACTTCTATTTCTAGCTTTTTAAGGAAGTGCCAAATCGATTTCCTAAGTGATTGTACCATTTTACATTTCCACTAACGGTGTATAAGTGTTCCAGTCTCTCCACAACCTCTCCAACATTTATTATTTTGTGTTTTTTGGATTAATGCTACCCTTGGTAGGGTGAGATGGTATCTCATTGTAGTTTTGATCTGCATTTCTCTAATGGCTAATGATCGTGAGCATTTCCTCATGTGTCTGTTAGCTGCCTGAATGTCTTCTTTGGTGAAGTGCCTGTTCATGTCCTTTGCCCGTTTTTTAATTGGGTTATTTGTCCTTTTATGTTGAGGTTTTGCAGTATCTTGCAGATTTTAGAGATTAGACGCTTATCGGATTTGTCGTAGCCAAAATGTTTTTCCCAGTCTGTAGGCTGTCTTTTGACTCTGTTGGTGAAGTCTTTCGATGAGCCTAAGTGTCTGGTTTTTAGGAGCCCCCAGTTATCTAGTCTTTTTTCTGGTGCTTGTGCATTGTTACTTATGGTTCGTATTGTGTTTATGCCATGTATTAGGGCTCCTTGTGTTGTCCCTGTTTCTTCTTCCATGATCTTTATGATTTTTGATTTGATATTTAGGTCTTTGATCCATTTTGAGTTAGTTTTTGTGCATGGTGTGAGGTATGGGTCTTGTCCCAGTTTTTTGCAGATGCATATCCAGTTAGCATGCATTTTCTCTTTGTTGCTTGTTGTTTGACTCTGTTTATGGCGGCTGTGATGCTATGGAATTTCTAAATGTTGATGTTGTAGGAACTGTCAGTCAGAGGCTGATTTTTTAGAAGTGGAAAAAAATGGAGCTTGAAGGTTAAAAATGTCGCATACTTGACCCTTCTCTGGTCTTTGCTCACTCATTTACTTTGGGCAAATTCTTTAACTTCACTGGACTTCAGTTTTGCCAGCTCTATAACAGTACTGTCAAACTCCCTTAACTTCATTGAACTTTGGTTTTACCAGCTCTGTAACAGTGCTGTCTGTCCCACCCAACCTCAGCCCAGCTGCTGTGGGGATCAGGGGAGAAGCTGTCTGTGTGAGGACTTTTTAGCCATCCTGAGCTTCACAGTTAAACTAATTCACTGAAGGACCTTGAGCTGGACTCCTAGCCCAGCCTTGTCTGGGGTCGTGGCTTTCAAGATGCCCAGTGCCCTGCCCCTGACATGGGTTGATTTTTCCCAGGTGTTATTTGAGTGCCTGCTGTGCTCATGTTGTCATCCTCAGGGCTCTGCAGAGGCAAGAGAGCTCCATGTCTGGATGAGAGGCAGGAAAGGGAAGCTCAGAAAGTCTCCTTCACTTCTTCAAGTCCCCCCAGTGAGCGGGAGGCGGATCAGAGCACAGACCCAGCTCAGGCCTCCCCAGGGAGTGAAGACTGTTTTGTCCCCACTGCCCCGACTTCCTGCTAGCTGGTCATGGCCCCTGTCCCCGCCATCCCGTAGTCTCATAACTGGCCCTCCCTGAGCAGGGACCTGCTCCCTGCAGGCTCTCATGTACCTCCTTTGTCCTCTTGGGAAAGAGCTTCAAGTAATAGCTGAATATAGGTTGTTAAAATTTTTTTGTTGTGGGAAAGATGGCATAGTGAGATAAAGAACAGTTGGAATCTAGAAAACTCTCCAGTAATGTCACCCCGTCACAAAGCTGCTTTTGATTTTTGCACATTACCTTCCTTTCCTCCTCTCCACACACACACGTATTTCACTTCTTTGGCATTATATCAAACATGGCGCTTCATGCTCTGCCTTGTCAATTCACATTATAAATTACAGTTCCCTTGTTTTTATAATGATCATTTTAATGGCTACGTAGTATTCCACTGAGTTGATGCTCTCTAATGGTTTGAATCATCTTTCAATTGTTAAGCATTTGAGTTTCCCATTTGCGCTATTACAGATAATGATGCAATGAAAGTCTTTGAACAGAAAGCTTTTTGTTTCTCTTGAATTATTTCCCGAGGGAAAATTCCCAGGAGCCGGATTACTGAGTTAAGGGCAACAGTATCATTATGGTGCTTTGATGGGCTATAATATCACTTTATAAAATGAATACTCCAATGTTCAATGCCACCAGCAGTGAGTGAGCATGTCAGTTTCAGTGTAACCTCAATGGCCTTGGTTGTTAATAATTAAATACATTTTTGACCATTTTAAAATACTTAAAAGGATATCTTAGGGCCGTTTTAATTTGTGTTTCTTTAATAAATAATGAAGAAGAAGGAACATTTGGCAATAGATTTGTATTTTCATTTCCTTTTGTTGTTACTTTCTTTAAAAAAAAAAAAAAAAGGAATAATTGACAACTAAACAAATGGACAGTAGTCCCTTGGGAATTCCAGCTCTTTGATTGCCTTGAGGGATTTGTTGGTGAAAGTAATATTTATGCTTCAACAAACAAAAGGCCTTTTGGTCAATAACTTCCATAAACAATCAGATGGGACCAGTTCTGGGAGCAGAAGGGGGCAGAGAATGGAGCTTCCTGGTGAAACCTGACCCCAGCTCTCCATCCATTCCTCCAGGTGACCTGGCCCACAGGTAGGCTGCCCCTTCCACATGTGGTGCAGATGTCAGCAGAGCCCCTCGCTCAGCTGTGGGAAAGCCCACCACACTCAGCTCCCAGAGAGGCGGCCTCAGCTCTTCTGTTGCCCCTTGACACAGAGAGCACGTGGGAACAGGGCCCAGGCGCCAACCCTAGTGAAATCTGTCCCCTTTTCTCTTTTTTTCAAACTGATTTCACTTTGAATGGTACATTCTCTTCCATTCCATTCTTCTGATCTAAAATGATAAATTGAAATTTTTTCCCTCAGAAGTATATTTTAATTGCCTAGGAACACATTATCATAAATTGCTTTTTAATTAATTCTTTGGCTTCAGTGCAGAATAATTTATTAATCATGATGGCAATCAGCATCTATGCACAAGTATTCTTAGAACACTTCAGTTTTAAGTGACTTCATTCTTAATGTATCCCCACAAGGAAAGTGCCTGCTGTCAGTGATGGTCAGGCCCTTGGAGAACTTGATTCTCCAGACAGCGCAGAGAAGGTCAGTGCCTCTCTTCTGTGAGCCCAGGCCCCACTTTATTGATGAGTCTGCAGCCCAGAGGGGGAACCAAATATCCCCAAGCAGCAATATCAGTTGAGGGCTGTGGCCCATTTAGATCAGGAAACTACCATCAGATCTTGCTCCTGCCCAACTCCCAAGCCTTTGCTCACCTCTGTCCTATCCAATCAAAGGTGGGGCAGAGGTGCAAAGAAGGAAGGAGGGCTGCATGGAGGTTGTGCATAAGAAATACAGTCTGTGATGGGGAGGGGAGGGGTGTGCATTGATGGAAGACTTGAGAAGGCAAGAGAGTGGTGTGGATGTGATAAGCTGGGCCAAATAGGGCTCTTGATCGGTGCTTTCATTGATCTTTTCATTGATCTAGTCATTCCTGTGCTCATTCATTCGGTGAGCACCTACCATGTGCTAGGCCCCGCTGGAGGCTGAAAATAGTAAGAAAAGGCCACAGTCTCTGGCCTCAAGGAATTCACATTGTGATGTGGAGATAGATAAGTAAATAGGAACCCACAGTAGGGCTTGCTAGGTGCTGGGACAGAAAGAAGCCCAGGGTCCGGGAGCCCAGACTCAGAGGGAATCCACCTGTGATCCTGTTATTTTAACATTTCTACATGTGCAGAGTTTTCACACAATTAGCAGCGTACTGTGTGTGCATTTCTCTTTGTCCTCTCAGCACTTTGTTTTTTAAGCATGGTTTTTAATTTCTATGCAGTTGTCACACACGTACATTTTAATGACGTCAAATTTCATGTAGTTGATGAAATAAACATTCACCTCCTGTTAGACTCAAGTTGCTTCTAGGTTTTTGCAATAAATGGCATTGGGTGCAGAGCTTTTTGTGTCTTCTCCGTTGTTCCCTTGTGATGAACTCCAGAGGCTGTATTGGACTAGAGGATATAGACATATTTGTGGTTCTTCATTGTGCTACCATGTTGTCTCCAAAGGCCTTACCCTGATTTCTGGTGATGCTGTTGTGCCTGGGGACTTGTTTCTCTGCTGCCTGTCTAGCACTGGGATGGGCAGCAGATACACACCACACACAAGCATGCACACACACACACACAGAGATATGACTGTATGAACTTCAGTTGAGTGGCTGTGTGTACCATATGATTGAGCAAAGGAGGGAGCATATTGGAAACAGAGTCTGATTAACAATGTTCTGGCAACAAGTAGAGGTGGGGAGAGCCAGCCTCTAGGGAGGTTGTTGCAGCAGCAGTAATCCAGGTGGTACATGACAAAAGGAAGTGGGTCACCATAAACATGAGAGGAAACCAAAGGCTTTGAAGTGAACAAGTCAGCTGGTCTTGATGTGGGGTCAGATGTGAGCTTAGAAGGAGGGTTGCAACTACTCCCAAGGTTTCAAGCACAGGGTATTTGGGGTAAGTTGACCTCAGGAAGGTCCTGGAGTTGGTGCACTCAGTTTTAGGAGGTCACTTGTAGGGTGTCTGGGGTCCACCCTGCTAGAGCTATTCAGGAGATGCCTGCAGTGCAAGAGTGCAGATGGGCGCAAGAGCAGGCCTAGGAGTCCACCCATATGTGGACAGGAAGGAAACTTTGTGACGTAGGCTCAGGGTACCGGCAGAGTGATAGAAATTACCCACTGATCATCACGTACGCAGTCTCTTCGACTTTCTTACTGCTTGGTCAACTTTTTAGCTAATGTTGCAAATGGTTTACACTATACTACTGATCTAAAGGTTGACAGTTCAAACTCACCCAGCAGTGCTGTGGAAGACAGGCCTAGTGATCTACATCTGTAAAAACCTAAAAACCTGTCACGAAAACCCTATGGAGGAGTTCTACTCTGTAACATGGGGTCTCCATGAGTCACAATTGGCTCAGTGGGAATGGGTTTTGGGTTTGCGTATCTTCTTAAAGGACTACTTGGTACCCTTTGGCAGCCTGTTAAGCTAGGTTGTACATTTTTAAACATTTCACTGGAGCAGAATCCAATAATATTTTGATGTGATTTATAGTATAAAATAATTATGTAAACAGGAGACTTAGTGGGACTGCCTGGTTTTCTTCCACCTTTTTCTTTACCATTCTTCCTCAGATATGTTTAGTTCCCTGTTGTCTCAGTTACACAACTGCGAGCCAGGATGTGGCTATAAGTGGGAGTGGGTAAACAGTGGGTCACCACTAGCAAACAGGATCAGCCACCCCCATCGTGCACTTGACCACTCTGCCCTCGCCTTCCTCAGCGCTAAGATTCCCTCCGTCTTCCAGACTCCATGGTACTCAGAATATAGGGTTAAATATCCCTGGTTGGATATATTTTTGCACAAACCCTTTTATACAAACCCTTAAGGCATTGCCCATATGGTTACAAACATTTTTCCAAAGCATTCAGATACTTCTCCAATCTCAACCACCCCATTTTTCCTTATGAGGCCTCGGGGAACCCAGGAAGCAGCTTGGAGCATGGTTCAGAGCACGGCCTCAGAGTTAAGCCAGAGCAGGCCAGTGCCAAGCCAGGACAAGTCATTATACTTAGAGCCTTAGTTTCCTCATCTGTAAAAGAGTGGGTTGGTGGAACCTGCCAAGCAATGCTTTTCTGTGAGGGTTAAATGAGAAAGTACAGGCAATGCAGATAAAGCAGCAGCCCAGTGCTTAGTGCTCAGTTAGCAATCCACAACTGGTGGCTGTTGATGTTGTTATTACCCTCCATTTTGTAGCCAGAAAACCAAGGCCCAGAATGGTTGGTTAAATGCTTGTCATGGATTGAATCGTGTCCCCCCCAAAATATCTGTCAACTTGGCTACGCCATGATTACCAGTGTTGTGTGATTGTCCACCATTGTGTCATCTGATGTGATTTTCCTATGTGTTGTAAATCCTATCTCTATGATGTTAATGAGATAGGATTAGAGGCAGTTATGTTAATGGAGTGGGACTTAATCTACAAGATTAGGCTGCCTTGGGCTGGTCTCTTTTGAGATATAAAAGAGAGAACTGAGCAGAGAGATATGGGGACCTCACACCACTAAGAAACAAGAGCCAGGAGAACAGCTTGTTCTTTGGACCCGGGGTCCCTGTGTCAAGAAGCTCCTAGACCAGGGGAAGATTGATGACAAGGACTTTTCCCTAGATCCAATAGAGAAAGCCTTCCCCTGGAGCTGACACCCTGAATTCAGACTTCTAGCTTACTAGACTGTGAGAGATTAAATTTCTGTTTGTTAAAGCCATTCATGTGTGGTACTTCTGTTACAGCAGTACTAGATAACTAAGACAATGCCTGATACACCCTGGGCCAATGAATCCAACACAGTTGCTGAATATTAATTCTGTAGGTGGAAGAAGTACTCAGTTGCTTCAAAGGTCCAGGCCCAGCACCACCTTCCCTGAGTCTGTTACATGTTAGAACAGGAGCTTTTTTCTGTATTTGAAAACCTTTAAGTTGGTGAAAATTGAATCAGTTTCAACAAGTAACATTTGAGAAATCCCATTGACAGAGCTGCTGTGAGGTGTTAGGTAGGGCTCTGTTGAGGATGGAACAGTGACTCCAACCCAGTCCCAGGGCTGAGTCTCGAGTCCATGGGGCAGGAGGAGGTGGGAGCTGGGCTGAGGATTGGGGCCGGGTCTGGGGCTACTGGTAGCTACTGTGTGTTCAAGCAGAGGAAGAGAAGGGACTGGAAGGGATGAGGTCATAAACCTCATGGGGGCCTGCTTGTGGGGGCTGCTTGTGGCTCAGACCACTGAGCCAAGAGTAATGGGTCTCTGATGTACCACTGGGACACGATCTCTTGGGCTGTTGCACTGAGTGCAGACTGTGGGAGATAAAAGTGGAAGCAGGCAAGCCCGCTGGGAGGCTTTGTGAGAATCCATAAGATGTGTCAGGCCTGGTGGCAGCAGTGCGCGCGTCAGAAGGCATGGGATTCTGGTTATACTCTGAGGGGAGATCCTTCAAGATGTGCTGATGAGTTGGATGTGGGTGGGGGAAACAGCACAGTCAAGGTTGACTCCCAGGTTTGGACCTGGGCACTGGGAGGATGGAGCTGCCCCTAGCGAGGTGGGGGAGGAGGGTGAGCAGGGCGGGCGGGTGGTGGGGACAGTGTGAGGGGGCTGTCTGGAGCTCAGGATCTGGCAGTCTCAGATTCAGGCATTCCCTTGGAGAAGTCCAGCAGGCAGTCAGACAAGCAAGTCTGGGGCAGAGGAAAACGTTTGCCCCCAGTTGCCCCGCAGCCTAGTGGCAGCAGCGTCAAGGGAGCCCAGCTCCCTGGGGCCCCGCCTGTTGCCTTCCTCCGGGACGGTGGACAGGTTGCTCAGGTGGCTGTTCACAGGTGCACCAGCTGCTGCAGCAGTGTCAGAGGGTGACCTGGTCTCCGCGGTGACCCCGATTTCCTAGAATCACCGTCAGGCCCCGGGCCATCCCACTTTCCCACGTGCCCCTCAGCTCTCAAGGGCATCCTTCCCTTTGAAATAAAGCCACGCCGCGCCTGCTGCAGGGGACGGACCCTTCGCTCGGATTTTTGCGTTAAAAAGTGACGTTTAAATGGGAACCCCGGCCGGCGCGCGGCGCGGGGGTTCCGGGAGGTGGGGGAGTCGCACAGGCAGAGGCCGCGCTCCCAAGGGAGGAGCAGGGGGCGGTGCGCGGCCGCTCGCACCCGGCTCCCGCGGCGCCTACGGGGTTAACTGGCTTGTGCACCGGCGGCGGCGGGCGGCAGTGGTGCATTGTGGTAACACGGCACCGGGACCCGCGAGTGCCCGCCGCCACCGCCACCGCCGGGCGGTCC
Organism: Dugong dugon; assembly: GCA_030035585.1. Taxonomy (NCBI): domain Eukaryota; kingdom Metazoa; phylum Chordata; class Mammalia; order Sirenia; family Dugongidae; genus Dugong; species Dugong dugon. The sequence goes on along the minus strand of CM057476.1, from coordinate 21,844,090 downwards.
GCCGAGCTGTGCGCGCCGGCCTGTGCGCGAGTCCGGGCAAGCCCCCCGGGCCTGGCGCCATGTAGCGCCCGGCAGCCCGGAGGCCGCCCCGCCGCGGGGATGAAGGGACGCGGATGCTGGGACACGGCCTCCGTGCGCTCCTTCTGCAGCTCTGGCTGCCTGAATAAATATAAGAAGGGTTAGTGTTCCCGGCTTCCGCCCCCGCCCGCGCCAGGCTCAGTGCATGCTCAGTCTACGGAGCCTCTGATGTCATTGCCTCGCCGCGTGGGGCGCGCGGGGAGCCTCGGGGAACCCCTGTTCCTGCACACCCCCTCCCCCGCCGTGGTGTGCGCTCCGGACTCGCTTCCCGGGCTGGGCAGTTTGGAGGTGGGGGAAGGTGGGGGGGGGCGGTGTGCTGCTGCAGCTAGAGAGGTGTCTTTCTGGGATTAACCTCTGCAAAGGGGAACATCTCATCCAGAGCTTTCTGGAAAAAAGGGAGAAAGCTCCGTGTTTAAGCCTGCTACCTACCCTTCCCGCCTTCCCCAGAGTCTGCGTAGGGCCCACATTCCCCCCCCCCACCCCCCCAACCCCCAGCAGAATTGCCACAGAGACTTGGGACTGGCCTGGGACCACCCGTGGGGTCGGCTTTGCTTAGTGCCTACTGCCCTTGCTCTCCGCCCTTTGAGCAGGCCTGGACAGGTTAGGGGAGTCACTGCCAGTGGCGGCCTGGGTTTGAGGCAGGGCCGCCCTGAGGATGCTGCCCTCAAGGATGGCATCCTGATTACCGCCCCGGGGTGTGTGTGAGCGCTGGGGCCGCGGGCTGGAAGCTTTGGGGGAAACCTTAGCTGTACCAGGCTGAAAAGCTTGTATATTGCCAAGCTTCTGCCTGTACGTCCTTTCTGAGGCTTGACACCTTTATTGCAGACTATGTGTGAGTGAAACTAGCTGTATTTATCTTGCTGTGTGTTTCTGGATAGTAATTGTGACTCTTTGACCGTGTAGACTTAACATACACTGTTGTTGTGAGGTGCCATCAAGTTGATTCCGACTCACAGCGACCCTATGTACAACAGAATGAAACACTGCCCGGTCCTGTGCATCCTCATAATCATTGTTATGCTTGACCCTGTTGTTGCAGCCACTGTGTCAGTCCATCTCATTGAGGGTCTTCCTCTATTTCACTGACCCTCTACTTTACCAAGCATAATGTCCTTCTCCAGGGACTGGACCCTCCTGACAACATGTCTAAAGTACGTGAGACGAAGCCTCGCCATTCTTGCTTCTAAGGAGCATTCTGGCTGTACATCTTCCAACACGGATTTGGCAGTTAATTCATTTAACAGGAGCTTATGAGAGACGGCGCCTGTCAGAAACTAACACCCTCTGATCTGTAATAAACCTTGTCATTAAAGTGCTTCTGGGCTGCCATGCTCCATGAGGCCCAGCGCAGCCGAGACAGCTGTGAAGCTGCAGTCCCAGGTGGCACATTTAACCACGAGAGTTCCCCTGAAAACACCATCTGAAGTGTTAGAATGTTTTCAGTTGTAAGCATTTGAATTTTATTTCATTAGGAGCTGATTCTATGGCTCCATCTTAAGAATCCTTTAAGGAAACTTACAAGTGAATTTTGTCCGAAGAATGTTTTCTGTTTTTAGAGGATTAGGCTTATTTTGTGTATAGTATTGTTTATAAAGCAGTTATGTTCTTTACGGAAAGTTTAAATGACGTTTCTGTTGTCAATTTTGACTATGTATCAGAGGTTAAATGATTTTTCTTCTGTGGGCACACCTGACGGTTTTCTTGATTGTATTTCTCTGGAAGACTTACTGTGAAGTTAGGTCTGTTTTCCGCTTGCTTTCTGCTTGGTTTTGTGAGAGGTGCTCACCTTGTCTGGGAGCGCAGGAGTGTCTCCTCCCCAAGAGTGACTCCTCCAGGCTAGGCCTTCTCACCCCTGCCTCCCCCAGCCAACCCGTGCCCCATCAGAGTCTCACTCTGCACAGCCTGTCAGAGGATGAGGAAACCGAGGCTCAGAAGGTTAGGGGTCTGCCTGGAGCAGAGCTTGCTGTGCATCTGAAGGAGACCCAGCACCAGCCTCAGTGTGGGGAGGCCACAGGAGCATGTTGGGGAGGACGCATCCCTCAGGGCTGGTGAATGTGGGCCTAACAAGGCTAAAACCTACGGGTTTTCAAGAGAAACCAGAAATATCCCAGTATTCAAATGTTGGCCAAAAATATTTAACACTGTGAATTCAGATAGAACCTTTCTGCAGGCAGAGTGGTGTCTCTGAGCACCAGCTTGAGGCCGCTGCCTTGCCTGGGAAGAGAAAGCATGAGAGAGGCTGGCATTGGGGCTGCAGGAGGCTTGGGACGGATCAGCTTTGGGAGGTGAGCACTTCCTAACTCCCTCACACTGTGGGTGTGGCAGGCTCAGGCATGGGGCCCTCATCCCCAGCATGTAAGTGGGTTCGACTAGCGTCCACCTTTCAGACACATTGAAGGGTATTGAAATGAAGGGTCACTCCAGACAAATTTCCCCATTTTCCTAGATTCTCAGTGAAATTGCATTACATTCCTGAGCCCATCTTTGTGCAAGTTGAAGGGGGAGCTGGGCTTGCGGCCTGCCCCCCAGGGTTTGGAGGTCCAGGTGGTGACCCATTTCAGTGGCAGGACAGCATCTGGGCTTGTGGGGGTTCATCACGTGCGCTATTACATTGGAGGGTCCCACAGCATAACCAGAGCATTAGGATACTGGGTTCTTGTCCTGACTCTTTGCTGATGGGCCATGTGACCCTGGGTGAGTCCCTGCCTCCCCTGTAAAGAAGGGGAGGAGTGGATTGAAAGAGGCTCCAGGAGAAGGGCTGGCTTCCACCCCGCTCACTGACCTGGGCATGTGAAAAGGAGCCCCGGGAACCCATTGGCAGGAGACTGCTTCTCAGTGGAGGATGGAAGGTTCAAATCCCACCTCACTGCTTGGTTGACGTTCAGCTGGCTTCTTACCCTGTTTGCTCCTCAGTTTCCTCATCTATAAGATAGCATTAAACCTACTTACCTGGCAAAGTTGTGGGAGAGCAAAATGGTGGTAATGGTTAAATGCTTGACTGCTAACCAAAACCAACCATTCCTCGCTCCTTGGAAGAAAGATGTGACAGTCTGCTTCCATAAAGATTACAGCCTGGGAAACCCTATGGGGCAGTTCTACTCTGTCTTATAGGGTCATTAGGAGTCGGAATCGACTTGACAACAACAGGTTTGATTTTTATTTTTTATACTGTCAATCAGTCTGTCTGTTTATTTATCTCATCTCTATCTCTGTGCTTCAGACAGAGCCTGGTGCACCACAAGTAGGGAAAGACCCCTTCAGGTATTGTCAGTGCTAAATTCACCCCTTTGCCTCTCTGTGTGCGCACGTACATTGTGGGGCGGGCAGAGGGAGGCATGCATACACACACGTGGTGGACTTGGGCATTTTTTCTGGTTTGGAATGTGAAGCTGTCAAAGAACAGGACAGGCAGGCACCCCGGCCTTGGTGAGGTGGACTCACACAGCCATCAGAGACCAGGCAGCCTCGGGCAGGCCCTGCCGATTGTGCTGCTGAGGCTGCCCCTTACTCATCTGAGGCCTCAGAGAGCCCCTGCATGCCTGCAAACCAGCCTCCGTCCTCTGAGCCCAGCTCTGATTGGCCACACATTGCCCAGTGTGGAGAGCTGAACCATGCATGGTGCAGAAACAAGAGGGCGCCAGGGGCCAGGGTGATGGCAGCCAACCCCGACCACTGAGGGCAGGCATACCAGGTCAGGGAGGTAGGTGTCTGCACAGGCTCCAACACTGGTATTTGGCCTCATTAGTGGCCTTTGTGTGGCTGTGAGGTGAGTGCCAGGGACTTGGATATTTGAGGGCTTGTGGTTTTAATGAGGTCTTTTCCCATCTTTGAGGCCTAGGGCAGGCACCTTTCTCAGTGAAGGAACCTTACAGGACACCAGCTGGGGATTGACGTAGGTGGGAGGGTCCTTCAAAAGTCACAGTGGGATCCTTTTGGGGAAGGCTTGCCAAGGTGTCTGCTCATGTGTTCTCTACATTTGATGCCTGCTGAAGTCCTTGGGAGAAAGGACTAAGGCCTATAGTGAGGGGCCAGCTTTCTGCTCTGATCACCATTCCTACAGGTGCCAAGTGACCTCCAGGGCCAAGGATAACACCAGCCTCCTCCCTGGCTGGTAAAATCCCAGCTGCGCCGCTCTGTTTACTCCAGCCCAAGGTCTCTGCCCACCGCTCACATTTTAATCAAAGTCATCCTTGCAAGTTTATTTCTAATTCTAGTTCCTCCTGAAGCATTCTCTACTAAGGCTAGAGGTAACCCCCCACCCGCCACCCCAGACGTCTCCTGGGACTCCCTTTGGCAGTGGAACCAGGTAGTTTAGTTTGAATGCAGTCTTTCCCTCCTATTGGACTGTAAGCTCCCAAAGGTGGGCCTGTGTCTATAGTGCCCCCCCTCATGGAGGGAAGGACCACCTAAGGCTGAGTAGCAACTAAAGTCCTTGGCTGGGGTCTTCTCCTCCAGCTGGGGTCCTCAGTTCCTGTTCTTCCTCTGGGGCTTCTCTTGGTCCACCAGGTGACTTTCTTGACTCAGGGATTGGAGCGGTAGATGGCTCCTTTCTGCCCCCTGCCTTCTCCCTTCATGACCAGCTATGGTTAGTGGCTCCCATGGAACAACTGGGGAAGCCTAGGGGTGGCTCTTAGGTGATCCTGGGGAATATGAAGAGTTTACTGGACGAGGTGACCCCCAACTGGGTCTCGGCGAATGAGGGAGAGGTGGGCAGGTGGAGGATAGGGACAGTCATTGCTTGGTTGACTTGAGCAAGATGTTGGCCCACTGACAGGCAAGAGGTGGAAGTGGGCTCTACAGGTTATGGACTCTTGAACCAGAAAGGGCAGGTGGGCAGGAAGGAAAATGAGGTCAGGGATGGCAAGGAGGGCACAGCTCTGCCTGCTCTGGAGGGGAGGTGGCTTATGGAAAGGAGGCTCCAGAGTGGCAGTGACCCTGTTTATGTCCTCCTCACACCTAGAGGAAAAATATCTGGCCTCATTAATGGTCACTGTTACTTGGTGAGATGTCTGGAAGTAGTACAGTCTCTCAGACATGTCACCTCTTGAACCTCTGTGTATTTGTAGAATGGACATGGTGACAATTCTACCTGGTAAATTAACCTGGTGGCAGTAATATGTATGAAAGTCTCCCCAGCCCCTTCCTGGTACATGGTAGCTGCTGACTCTTATTATTTTTTGGATCCCTCCCAGTGTAAGTATGCACATTATTTTACAAGGAGACCCATCGGGGTGGCAATATTTTATTGCTGTAAGTTGCACAGGGCAGGGAAAGGCGGCTTGAGGAGCCAGCCTGCTGAGGCAGCCATGGAACTGTGTGCCTGGTAAAAGCCCAGATGTTGGAGCCAGGTGAGACCTAGGGGTGATACAGGGGAGGTGCCCTCAACTTTCCCATCTGTGGAGCGTGGCTGCGGTGGAGCTTGAGATGAGGGAGGCTGTGACGCTCACAGTGAAGTGAGGAATCAGTGGTAGCAAGTGAGATGACTGTTGGCCTCATCATTATGCAGATGGGGAAGCTAATGCCCAAGGAGGAAAGGTAACTTTCCCAGGACCAGGCTCAACCTGGGGCGGAAGTGAGACCAGAGACCACATAGCCAGCCGTTACCACGCGTCGTTGAATGGAGGGTCAGGGGGCAGAGGAAGGCCAGTGGGGAAGTCTCTGGACTGAGAATCTGCTGGACTTGCAAGGGTCCTGGCCTGAGTGGAGGCCATAGTGGGCAGGGCTGGGGGCTCACTGTCTGGAGCAGACCCTCAGAGCCTTGACCATGTAGAGTGTAGGGGCTTGGGGGGAACCCTTGTTGCTATAAAGAGGCTACATACCGGGGCAAATGTCAGATGTTTCGATGCTTTTAAGTCAGAATGAAGAGCAGTAAATGATAAGAGAAGACAGAAGAATTTGTCTTCTGTTAAGCATAGAATCTGGCCAATGGTGTCTGTCAGTCACTTACTCTGTGCTGACAACTGTCCCAGCAGCTGTGTGGGCACAGTGTCCACAGTCTGGTGACAGAGGCTGGCCCAGAGGGACTGGGGTACAGAAGCCTGGCACCCCACACAAGTGCTTCCTCCAGAAAAGAACAGAAGAAGAGGTACCGCTCTGGCTGGCAGAGCTTGGAGCCCAAGAGGTGCCAGTCATGGCTTGTAGAGAACGTCTGAGAATACTTAAACAAGCCTGAGACACACATGAGTCCGTGAACTCTGAGAAAAGGCATTGCCCGCAGGCAGAGAGGGAGGGGTGGCAGGGAGTTAAGGGGGTGAAGATGGGCTGGGTTGTGTGCATTGACATCCCAGGTTGTGGAAGCATTTGTGGGCACCAAGCATGGGGCAGGCCGACAGGCCAGGGAATGGAGTTTGCAGAGCCTGGCAGGCTTCACCTGGTGGTCTGGGTTGGATATGCCGAAACCCACCTGGGAGTTAGCCTTCACGTTTCCTGCCAGCTTTGAGCCCCTGGGTGACTAGTGGATGCTCTGCTGTGGTTGTGAGGGCTCAGAGGAAAGAGGGTCCTGACCAGGAATAACCCTTGCCTTGTGTACAAGAGGGCAGGGCACCACTTGTGGGCCCAGCATTGACTCCTTCCTGCTGGCAGAAGCATGCCCAGCGAGACGGATGGGCAGTTTGGAAATGACAGTCTGTGTCTCCCAGGGCTCCAGGGCTCTGTTGCCATTGGTGGCCCCCAAGGAGCCTGGGCAATGCAGAGCACTCTCAGGGGACCTGGTTTATTTGCCATTCACAGGTCAGTGTGCAGGGCTGTGATCGGCCAACGGGCACCTTGTGCAAATGAGAAAAGAGCTCCCTTTACTTCCCTGACCGTGAAATTACTGTGATATGCTCTCTTTGTCAGAACGATACTCTTTTTCTCCATTTGCTTGGAAAGGTTGTTATAATGAAAACACAGATGTACGCTTTCTGGTGTGAATGGCGCCCCCAGTAGGTTGTATAGTACACAACCTGCACAACCATCTACAACAGCCCTGTTAACATAAACATTTATCAGGAGCAATGTTTGGCCATCTGTGAGGATAACACATGGACCTCTGTCACCCCAGGGCACAGGGACAGAGGGCTGCCTACATGCCAGGTACAGACAGGTGACCCTCAGGGTGACCTGGCCCAGGCCAAAGTGAGAGCAGGGCACAGAGAGGCCCTGGGAGGCTGAGTGGGGAGGCCTCAGGGTGGCCAGTGAAATGGGGAGGAGGGGCTTCAGAGCCAGTATGGAGAGAGCAACAGCCTGCGTCGGGCTGCACGGGGTCGAGCTAGAACGCTGAGGCCCTCTGCCTGGGTCTGAGGGGCTTGCAATGTGAGCATCTTCCTCTGGCTCCAAGTGACCTGTTGGGAAGCCTCATTTGGAGCTGTGGCTCTGCCCTCTGCGGATTCAATTCCTTGCCCTAACGCCTGGTTTTCTTGTAAAATGCTAGTCAGCTCAGACTAGCAACAGCATCTGAGCAAATAGATGGACAATATGAATAAAGATGAAGTTCTGGGCTTTGGGCTGCCAAAGATAAATTTTTCCTTTTATGTCCTGTTCCCTCTGATGTGTGTGTGGAATAATGGCTCCTGACGCACATCTTCAAATAGAGCAGCTGCTCAGACTGGGCGATGTGGTGAAGCAGAAGGAGGCCACGAACTCGGACCGGAACCCACCTGGGCAGTGCCCTTGGACTGCCCCCATCCCAGCCTGGCATGCCCAGCATCCTTGAACTGTAGGTGGGAGCTGGTTAGAGGACCATTGTTTTTCTGAGAGGGTAGAACTAACAGCTGGTCCACTGGGTACATCCCTCTGCCCAGGGATATTTTTACATCAGAAGCAGCACAGTTTGTACAAGTGGTGGATGGGACCCCTGGAGCATGATTCTCAGCTAGTTAACCATTTGACTGCTGCTCATCTGCCTGGTGAAACCCCCTCCCATCCCCACATCACTCACACACACACACATGCACACACACACTCTCTCTCTCTCTCTCTCTCTCTCTCTCTCTCTCTCTCTCTCTCTCTCTCTCTCTCTCTCTCTCTCTCTCTCTCTCTCTCTCTCTCTCTCTCTCTCTCTCTCTCTCTCTCTCTCTCTCTCTCTCTCTCTCTCTCTCTCTCCCTCTCTCCCTCTCCCTCTCCCCCTCTCTCCATGGACATCCTTTCTACTTCATTGAGATACAAAATATACACTATTTCCATATGGCTATACATTGTAAGCACTTTCCCATATTACTGCAGCCTTAGTATTTATCCATTGAGTGCCTTTTCCCTCTGTTAGACATGTAGCTCCTTCCCAAAATATCCCTACAGCTAAACGGCTGCCCTGGATATCTTCAGCACGTGAAATTTTTCTTTTGCGTTTCCTTCTGGGCAAATTTCCGAGAGTGCGTTTGCTGAGTAAAAGATGCAAAGGCTGCCTACTATGGCGCCTCACCGCCCGGGCAGAATGATCCAGTTCAGGATGCTCAAAGGGCCCCCTGCATTAGGCCCCCATCAGGGAAGCCTTTGAATAACATAAAACCGTGCCTCATTAGTATTCTGACTTGGCATTGGACAAACCAAAAAGGATGCATTTCCCCCACAAGTTTGATTGCTATTAGTGGATCCTCAACTGCATCTTCTCTTACCCTTTGTGGAAACCAGAAGGGTGCATTGTAAATGGACTTGGTTTATATTATGCCTGGCCAGAGCCCAAGCCACACAAGACTTCTTGGGCTCCTGAAACTGATCTGGTTTCCTTGCTGGGTGGGATTTGGAGAAGTAGTCCCATAAACTGTCATCCCTAGCAGGACCAGCTGCATAACATTTGCGGGCTAGTGCAAAAAGGAAGTGTGGGGCCCCTTGTTCCAAAATGAAGAATTTCAAGATGGTGCCAGTAGAGCATTAAACCTAGTACGGGGCCCTTCTGAGTTGGGGGCCATGAAGCCAACCCTGCCCACACCCATGCCCTGAAGTTATCTAGTTGGAAGTGGGAGCCATTTGTTTGGAAACTATCAAGACTGAACGTGCTGAACCCACTGTTTAGCTTCCCCAAGGGCCGCTCCAAATGTGGAGGCCCCAGACGAGGAATGGGAAGGGTTTCTGATGAGGGGCCCTGTTGCCAAGAGCAGCCCTCACCCCTGCTGCATCGATCAGGTCAGCACTGCAGGGTAACCTCCTTGACTGACACCTGAAGGTGTCCTCAGCCCTAGAGTTGGTTGTCTTTCTGTGAGGCTGTCTCTGTGCCCACCTTGCCCTCACCCTTACCCTGCCCCCAGCCACCTTTTCTGACAGAGACCTGGCCCTTCAGCTGCTTGTCTTTGCTGATTTGGGCCAAATAGAACAAGTGGCCCAAAGCATCTTGCTGTCCTGGGACATTTTCCAGTGTGAGCTGTCATCTTTGCTTGCCCACTTCTCTCCTACCTCCCCTCCCCAGCCCTCTGCCCTTGTCCCCATCCTGACCGGGAGGGCCTTCTTGCCGGCTTGGAGTGAGGAAGGGCTGTCATTTCTGTTGTGAGGAGCTGTAATCAAAGTGGCTGCATCCGGATAACTGCTGATAACAGCAGGGACGGCTGTTTGGACATGCCAAATTAATTGGAAATGCCAGGCTTTCTCCTGATCACAGTCATGATGCCCCGTCCCAGGTAGCAGATGCTCCTGGCTGGGCATAGAAAGGTGGGAGATGGCCCCCGGTGAGAGTTCTCAGGCAGTGACATTCTGCAGGCAGACCTGGAGCTGACTACCCACCACAGCAGCTGGAGCTGCATTCCAGGAGTTTCTCCCATGAATTAACATACTGACAGTTTGGAGCTTTCTTAAGTGGCTCTTGGCTTGATTTAGCTCTTGCTATCATGGGAAATATGGTTTTACACTTGTGGTTTTCCCCCATGTTTTTCAAAGTCCAAATCAGGAAAGTGTTGACATGAGAATTCTCATATTAAGTTGAGAAGGACTCAGTTACACACACGAAGGAAAACCATGCAGCCACAGAATCCCAGGATGTCAGAGTCAGATGGGATCTTAGAGACGATTTGCTCACTGCCATGGGTCAATTCCAATTTATGGGGACCCTATGAGTTACAGAGTAGAACTGCTCCACAGGGTTTTCTTGGCTGTAATCTTTATGGACACAGATCCCCAGGCCTTTCTTCCATGGCACTGCTGGGTGGGTTCAAACTGCCAACCTTTAGGTTAATAGTTGAGTGCAAACCGTATGAGCCACCCAGAGACCTAGAGGCATTGCCCAACCCGTATTGTACAGACAAGGAAACTGAGGCCTGGAAGCACACGGTCATCACATGTGCCAGTGTGCACTGCTAGAGAGAGTTAGAGAATAATGTCCAAAACCATTGCCGTTGACTGGTAAAATAATTTTTGACATTTTTTTCTGATTGCGAAGATAATTCATGCTCATTGTAGAACATTGGTAGAGGAAAGCGTTTAGAAGAAAATAAAAATTACCTGTAATTCTGTTACCCAGAGTAGCCACAAATAACAATGGCTACAGTGTGTTGAGAACCTGTGTCATACACCTATGGGTACACTTGATCTCTGTCAACCCCTTTAATCTCTTTCACCCTGAGTGCCAGGTGGTTTTACATTCCCTTGCCTCATTTTACAGGTGTGGGAGCTGAGATGCAGAAACAGGACAGAACTTGTCTGGTCACACAGCCATAGCAAATGGACTCAAACCCAGCCTCTGGTCTCACTGTACATGCCCACCTGGGTTTAACAGCATTTTAAAACATGTTGTTTGAGGATTGAAATGGTATCTCATTATTTAATGGGCATATCTTTGACTTCTAATGGGGTTGAATTTTTTTCATCCACTTATTAGCATCTTACCCATCTGTGACTTCTTTGTCATGTGTTAGTTTTGTCTAGTCTTGCATCTGAGTCACATTGATATGATTATTGTAGTTGTAAAGTGTGTTCTCTATGGTAGGTCAAGTCTTCCTTTAGCAGTTTTTTTTTTCCCCCCAACACTTTATTATGAAAATTTTCAAAACTAGAGAGAAGGTGGACACTCAGCACCTGTGTACCTGCCACCTAGATTCTGCCATTAATATTTTACTGTATTTACTTTATCACCTATCTGTCCTTTTATCCATCCCTCTATCTGTCAGTCCACCTTATTTTTTTTAATGCATTCCAAGGTAGATTGTAGACATCAGTACACTTTACCCCCAGACACTTCAGCAGGTATGTCATTAACCAGAGTTCAATATTTATATACTTTTTAGGTAAAATTTTCACTTTGTGAATTGCACAAATCTTAAGTGTACCGTTATTTGAGTTCTAACAAATGCATACACCTGTGAAATCCAGACTCTCTCAAGATAATAGGACATATTCATCACCCTAGAGAGTTTCTTCATGCCACCCAGCCCCAGAGATTACTGCTGTTCTGATTTATTTCAACATAGAGTAGTTTTGCCTATTCTGGAATTTCATATAAATGGAATCATGCAGTACGTAGTCTTTTATGCAAGACTTCTTTCACTCAGCATATTTTTGAGGCTCATCCATGTTGTGTGTATCAGAAGTTTGCTCTTTTATTGCTGAGTAATATCTCATTATATGAATATACCATAGTCTATCCATTCTCTACCAGAGCTGTTTCCAACTTCTGGCTATTACAAATAAAGTTGTATAAACATTCTTGCACAAGTCCTTTTGTTGACATTTGCTTTCATTTCTGGTGTATAAACACCTAGGAGTGGAATAGCTAGGTTAAAGGATAGATGTTAGGTTTCCTTTTATAAGAAACTGGCAAACAGTTCCCCAAAGTGGTTGTATCATTTTATTCTCCCACCAACAGTGTAGGAGAGTTCAGATTGCTCCACATCCTCATCAACACTTGGTGTTGTCAGTCTTTTTTATTTTAGTCATTCTGATGGTTATGTAGTGACATCTCATTTTGATTTATTGCTCTACTTTTTAAGTGTCAGAGCTATTCTTACCTGTGACTTTTTTTTAACTTTTGCTTTTTACTATGAAATAACCTATGTATTTTTTGCAGGTAATCTTTAGTATTATTTTGTAAAGCTAAAAAGTGAGATTTGATAGTAATTTTGTTAAATCCTAATTAGGGAAGATCCATTTAAGTTTGACATATGTTTTGAGGCTTAAATATTGGAAAGTCTTTTGAAAGAGCATACACTGTACTGCACAGGAGACTTCACATAAGACAAAGAATGGTATTGAATGTAGAAATACATTCAGCAAGAGTGTACACCATCCTCACCATGAGAGGACACGTGCAAAAGAGAGAATATGTGCATATAACGAACATTATCTACAGAGCATAAAAATAAATGAATAACTAGTGAACCTACCTCCCAACTCAAGAACTAGCTAGAATATTGCCAATAACCTTCATATATCTATGTATTTCTCCCTCCCCATCCCATGACTCTTCTCCCTCCCTTCAGTTAATCACTACCCTAAATTTTGTGTTTATCATTTAATTGCTTTTTTAAAAATATACTTTTATATCACTAATGTAATTTTGTTTGGAGAGTACCTTATTGCACTGGCTAGGACCTCTAGTACAATGTTGAATAGAAGTGGTGAGAGTGGATGTTCTTCCCCTGTACCCAGTCTAAGGGAGAAGAGTTCAATTTTTCATCCTTAAGTGTGATGGTAGCTGTAGGATGTTTATAGATACCTTTCATAATGATGAGGAAGTTTCTTTTTCTCCCTAGTTTTCTGAATTTTTATTGTGAATGGGTGTTCAGTTTTGTCAAATGCTATTTCAGTATTTTTTCTTTATATTATTAATATGGTTGAACAGTATGAATTGATTTCAGTGTTAAATCCTGCATTCCTGAGATAAACCCTACTTTACATGATGTTTATATATATATTCTTTTATATATATTTCTTTGTGTGTATGTATATATATATGTATTCCGTTATGTATATTCCTTCATATATATATGTATGTTCCTTTATGTATGGAGCCCTGGTGGCACAGTGGTTAAGAGCTTGGCTGCTGACCAAAAGGTTGGCAGTTCAAATCCACCAGCCATTCCTCGGAAACCATATGGGGTAGTTCTACACTGTCCCGTAGGGTCACTATGAGTCAGAATCAACTCGATTCAACAGCAGTGGGTTTGGTTTTGGTTCTATATATATATTCCTTTATATGTATTATCCTTTTTATATATTATAGAAGATTCTATTTGCCAATATTTTGTTAAGGAATTTTACATCTATATTCATGAATGATCTTGGGCTGTAGGTTTCTTCTCTTGTAATGTCTTAGTCTAGTTTTGGTGTCAGATTAATATTGGTCACGTGATTTGCTAATTGTTTTCCCCTCTTCTATTTTATGACAAAGTTTGTGTAAGAAGTGTATTATTTCTTCTGTAATATTTGCTTAAATTCACCAGTGCAGCCCTATTGATCTGAGTTTTCTCTGAAGGAGGGATTTTTCATCTTCAATTCAGTTTCTTTATAAAGGGCTAATCTGATTTTCTTGTGTCAGTTTTGGTAATTTCTCATTTCCAGGAATTTGTTCATTTCAGATGAATTTATTGGCATATAGTTTTTCATAATAACCCAAACCAAACCAAACCCATTGTCACCAAGTCAGTTCCAACTCATAGTGCCCCCATAGGACAGAGTAGAACTACCCTACACAGTTTCCAGAGCTATAAATCTTCAGGGAGACAGATTGCTGTATCTTTCTTCCACAGAGCAGCTGGTGGGTTCAAACCACTGGCCTTTTGGTTAACAGCCAAATGCTTAACCACTGCACCACCAGGGCTCTTGGATTTTTCATAATAGTCCTTTAATATCTTTTAATGTCTGTAGGATCTGTAGTGATGTTCTTCTTTCATTCCTGTTATTGGTAATTTATTTTCTGTGTTTCTTGATCATTCTAGCTAGAGGTTTATCAAGTTTACCAATATTTTTCCCCAAAAAAAGCATTTTGAAGCTTATAATTTCTTTAATTTTCTGTTTTCTATTTCATTTATTTCTGCTCTTTATTATTTTATTCCTTCTACTCATCTTGAGTATAATTTGCTTTTCTTTTTCTAGCTTCTTAAGCTGCACCACGAAGCTTAGATAATTGATTTTAAACCTTTCTTCTTTTCTAAAGTGTTTAAAACTATGCGTTTCCCTCCAAGCACTACTTTCGCTGTATCCCACAAGTTTTGATATGTTTGTATTGTCCTTATCATTAATCTCAATATTTTCTAATCTCCCTTATGAGTTATATATATTTTACCTATTGGTTATTGTCTTAGTTATCTAGTGCTGCTGTAACAGAATTACCATAAGCAGATGGCTTTAACAAAGAGAAATTTATTCTTTCACAGTTTAGGAGGCTGGAAGTCCAAATTCATGGTACCAGCCCCAGTAGAAGGCTTTCTGTCTCTGTCAGCTGTGGAGGAAGGTCCTTGTCATCAATCTTCTCCTGTCCTGGGAACTTCTCAGCATGGGGACCCCGGGTCCAACGGACATACTTCCCTCCTGGTTCTGTATTCTTGGTGGTAGGAGGTCCCCCTGTCTGTATGCTTGCTTCTCTCTTTTATATCTCAAGAGATTCACTCAAGATACAACCTAATCTTATACATTGAGTCGTGCCTCATTAACATAACTGCCTCTAATCCTGCTTCATTAATATCATAGAGGTAGGATTTACAACAGGTAGGAAAATCACATTAGATGACAAAAGGTGGACAATCACACAATGCTGGGAATCATGGCCTAGCCAAGCTGACACATTTTTGGGGAACACAGTTGAATCCATAACAGTTATTTTGAAGTGTATGGTTTAATTTCTGTATGTTTGGGTATTTTCCAGGTATATTTTCGTTACTGTTTTCTACTTTAATTCTGTAGTATTCAGAGAACATACTTATTTTAAATATATTGAGACTTGTTCTGTGACCTAGCATATGGTCTGTCTTGGTGAATGTTTCATGTATTGTTGAAAAGAATGTGTATTCTGCTGTTGCAGGGTGTAGTGTTCTATAAATGGTCAATTAGATCAAGTTGATAGGCCAAGGAGACTTGAAGATTCATTCTAAATCCTTATTCATTTTTTCTGCTAAGAGGGGTATTGAAATCTCCAACTGTAATCGTGCATTTGTCTACTTCTCCTTTCATTTCTGCAGTTTTTGCTCCATGTACTTTCAAGCTCTGTCATTAGGTGCATACACAATCAGGATTTTGTCTCTTCGTAATTAATTGACCCTTTCCTCATTATGAAATTTCCCTCTGTCCTCAAGTTGACTTTCTGATGTTAATAAGGCTGCTCCAGCTTCCTTGTGATTGCTGTTTGCCTGATGTTTCTTTTTCCAACCTTTTACTTTTAACCCATTTGTACCTTTATATTTAAAGTGTGTTTTTTATAAAAAGCATATTGTTGGTTATTTCATCTATGTCTTTATATTTAAAAGAGTTTTATTGTAGGTAGCATATAATTTAGTGTTGCTTTTTTATCTAGTCTGATGATCTCTGACTTTTGAGTGTTGAGACATTTTAAATTAACATAATTATTGATATGTATATGTGTGTGTGTGTGTGTATAGTATGAGGTCTTCTACCATTAAAGAGCCGTTGCCATCGAGTCAATTCTGACTCATAGTGACCCTATAGGACAGAGTAGAACTGCCCCACAGGGTTTCCAAGGAGTGGCTGGTAGACTCGAACTGCTGACCTTTTGGTTAGCAGCCATAGCTCTTAACCACTATGCCACCAGGGCTGCAATTACTGATATGGTTGAGTTCAAATCTCCCATTTTGCTATTTGGTTTTTTGTCTCATCTGTTTTTTGTTCTTTCGTCCTCTTTTTCTGCCTTCTATTATTTTTAGTATTCAGTTTTCTTTCCTCTTACTATGTTAGCTAATAAGCTATACATCTCTTTTCTTAGTGGTTGCTCTAGGCTTTACATTATGCATCTTTAAGTTATTGCAGTCTTTCTTCAGATAACATCATTTCACATATAACATTAAGAACCTTACAACAGTGTACTTCCATTGCCCCCCATCTTTGTACTGTCCCATGTTTTACTTTTGCATATGTTATAAACCCTGCAGTATACTTGTTTCTTTTTTGCTTCATATAGTCAGTTACCTTTAAATGAAATTTAAAAATGAGAAAACCAGCATGCTTTGAACTTATTCACATATTTATCTTTTCCAGCACTCTTCATTCCCATGTCTGGATCTGAGTTTCCATCTGGTATCATTTTCTTTCAATTTAAAGAATTTCCTTTAGCATTTCTTGTTGTGTAGGTCAGCTAGTAACAAATCCTCTCAGATTTCATTTTCTGAAAATATCTTTGTTGCACCTTCATTTTTGAAGAATACTTTTATGGGGCATGTAACAGGTCGACAGATTTCTTATATGCCTTCCAGCACTTTAAAGATACTGTTCCTTTGTCTTCTGCCTTCCATGCCCACTGCCCTGGCAGTGCCTTCTCAGGATCCCAGTCAGGCTGGGTCCCTGAGTGCTCTGGCCCCTGGGAGCCTGGGGAGCAAAATATGTGAGCCTTTGGCCTGGGCATCATCTAAGACCAGAGCCTGGGTAATGTCTGAATCCACACAACATGGTGGGGGTGGGAGGAAGGGAAGTGTAGACCATATGGTCTTGGCCTTAGAAAGCCTAGGGTCAAATCCCAGACCCAGTGCCATCTATCAGGTGACAGTGGTCATCGCACTGACCATCAGCACCCTGACTATTAAATGGGGCCAGAAGTAGAGCCCCCAACCTGGGGTGTGAGGACATTAAGGGAGAAATGTCTGGCAAGGTCCTTAGTGAACTGTGAAGTGACTTTGTGTTGTGAGGACAGTGGCTGGTGCTGCTGCCGCCGCTGCCCTCATATGATTTGGGACCCTGCCATGAACCCACTTGCTTCAGAAAAGTGGCCTTTCCAAGGACACAGTCAATCTGAGGCCCGAGGCCCTTCTGGTTCTAAGTGGTCTTTATTTCTCAGCACAGCCCTCCCAAAGGCCCCGGGGCCCCCACTACATCCTCCCTGTCCCTTCCAGCATAGGGTGGGGCTGGGGCCAGGACACCAGAAAGTTCTCAGCCACAGGGTGACCTATTAAAGAGAGCCTTACCCAGACCATCATGGGTTCCACAGAGCCTATTTGAAATAGGCCTTAGGTGGAAACTTGGCCCAAAGATGTTGGATCTCTGCAGATGATCTGGTTGTAATTCAAGGAGATAGGGCCTGGTGGCTTAGTCGCCCAAGTGTGGGGTTTTGAATTTTGCCAGATCATGTTCAGACATCCTCATAGCACTGCATGGGGTGCGTATTGTTGGGTGTGCCCAGGTTTCTTCCTCAGCACCACAGCCCGTGATGAGAGGTCCATGGGCATGAAGTGGCTCTGCAGTGGATGGGAAGGTCCCATCCAGGCTCTGGGGACCTATGAGGACCTGCCCTATAGGCTCAGAGAGCAGCCTTTGAGTAGTGGAGTCCCCAGAACTGGGGTGGAAGGCATGCTGGCTGGCACAGCTGCACCCTGATATAGGGGTCTTCTTTCCCACTCTTGCATCCTGCCCCTCCACCCCTCCATCCCTGCTGGCTTTTCCCTCACCTGGGCTTGCCATGGCCCTCACCACCACTCCAACCCCTCCAGCCCAGAAGGTTCCCTGACTCGGTCTTTCCTGCCCAGGTACCAGCTCCTAGTCACCAGGACTTGTCAGTTGGAAATAGCACCCTTCATTTCTTAGGGATGATTAGTCACCTTCCATTTCTTGACAAATATCATTGCATCTTGAGATTTCTAATTTTCTTTTAGAAAATTAAAACCAATTATTAATTTACACGAAGAAATGTTAACAGCCAAGAACCCAGAGGATGAAGTAGCTGGCCCTGTATGAAGCAGTTCTCTCCCAAAGGTGGCTGGGTCAGCAGGTGGTCAGGCAGGGGGCTGTCAGGGAGGCTGGGGTCATGTCGGTCATCCTCACTTTCTTAAGGAAAGGAGCTACCCAAGACCTACCTCCTTTGTCTTTGGCCAAGCTCCTCTTCAGCAGCTCACCTCCTGAATGTAGACTTTTCTGGGGACTTAATAATATAAGATTGATTCTCCTTTTTTGCAGCAACTGCTCAGATGGCTTTGCACAAAGCAAACCAAGCCTTTGAACTAGTTTGAACTGGTTCAGTCATGGCGGACAAAGCAACACTGGAACAGACCCGATTTTTGAAAATTTGGGTGATCTGGAACCATAACTGGAATGGGAAAAATCAGAGGTTGAAGCCCTGGGAGATTCAGAAGAGGAATAGTGAGCCCCTTCAGGAGCCCAATGTGTGAGATTGGATTATTGCCAGGACTGAGGAGAGTGACACACATTCGAAGCAGTGCAGTCGGCCGCCATCTTTGATCAGGGCACTGCCATTTCCAACTCTGCAAAATCCAGTGGGCAAGAGATTTGCTTGCTATCCAACACATATGCTGCCCTTGTTTTCTAAGAGGAAGATTAAGTTTCTAGGGCTTTGACTCATAGTTTTTCCGTTCCAGTCATGGTTCTGGTTCACCCAAATTTTTAAAATTCAAGTCTGTTCCGGCGTCACTTCCTCGGCCATGATTGAACCAGGAACCGGTTCAAAGCCCTGAAGCAAATACTTGGGCACCACCTGTACGGTGCTGTTTGCACCCATCCTCATGGCCAGGGCTTCTCGCTGTGAGCAGCGACTTGCAGGCCCAGTGGAGCAGGTGCATGTGTGGAGGCCGGGGTTCCGGTGGGCCTGGGTGGGACACAGCCTCCCTGGAAGCTGCTTCCTGAGGAAGGGGCAGTGCAGAGGGGCAGAGAGGGGTGCTGGCAAAGGATCCTCTTGAGTCCTTTCTACTTCAGGCCTTCCCTTAGCCCCTTTTCCTTCTCCCGCTCTGGCTCTGAGCCTTGGGCCCTGACTCCTGATGGCAGACCCGGGCCTGCCTGTATGCTGGGGCTGTGCTTGCACACACTCAGCTATCTGCCCCTCATTGGTGGCCTGATGCACCCCAGGATCCTGACCTTGGTCCAACTCCCAAACTTTCTTCATAAGTGAGTAACTCTGCTGCCATCATCAAAGCTGGGGTGGCTTCTTGCATGCAGCTGTTTCTTTTAGCTGCTCCCAGAGGATTTACAAGGAGCCCCAGCCCAGGCCTGGAGCACCTGCCTGTTTTCAGAGGAGTGTATGGCTGCCCCTTGGAGGCCCCTCCTTTAACAGGAGTAAACACTGAGGTCCAGAGAAGGAGGGGACCTGTTCAAAGTCTCACAGCTTGTGGGGGCCATATTGACGCTTAAGCTGAGGACCTGCCCCCCAGTGTCTTCCTGCTGACCCGAGGATGTGGAAAATAAAGAACTAGACTGGGAATTGGAAAGGCCTTAGTCTTCCAGTGGCTGAAGTGCCCTCCTCAGCCTTGATGACCCACCCCACCAGCCTCTCCCAAGCACATCTCAGTCAAAGCTCATAGCACTCAGCAACTTGAGGGCGCTCTGCATTTCCTGAGGATGATTACCATCAGGGAGGACTGTCCACTGCTCCTGTGTACTACAAAAGAATGCGCGGGTGCTTGCAAACCCTGGAGGCACGTGCTGGCTCCAAGTTGCATGGACAGAATTCCCCACCCCCTTCTCCAGGTGTTTCCCCAAGCCTGTTTAAAAACGCTTCTACCAAGATTCCTAGTTTGGTGTTGCCAGTAGCAACGGCCCTCTCTGGGTGGGCTTCAGGCGGCCCCTTCTGCCCAGGCCTGGCTCAAGACCTTACTCCAGGCACCCTGGCTGGCAGGGAGTGGGGAGTTCTATTAACCTGAATCCAAGTGTGCCTGGACTGCGGGATCATGCCTTTCAAGTGACAAGCATTCCCATCTTCCATCCTGGCCCCCAACGGTCTCGTATGTGGGTGCTCTCCTTGGTCACCTGGCAGTCACGGAATCAGAACAAGGGAGTTGTCCCCATTCTGGGTTCCAAATGACAGTGGGCAGCCAAGTGTCACCACCAGCTTCAGGTCAACCAAGGTTATCTCGGGGAGGTTTGTGGGTGATTATCTCTTTGCTACCTTATGCTTTTCTTGTCTCTGTAGAGCCTTTTGATTCTTCCACCTTGAGCCTCGATCATTTTTATAGCCAGACAGTAATAGTAATAATGGCCAACACTGGGCTCCTCACTGTGGCCAGGCACCGTGTTAAAGACTTTATAGACAGTAACCCATTTTACAAATGAGGAACTGAGAGCTAAGATGTTAACTAACTGTACAAGGTCACAGGGCTGATAAATAGCAAAGTGGGGTTTCTGGGTCTGCTCGACTTGTAAAAGGGAGAGAGTGTCTCTTGGGAAATCACCCTGCTTTCTCCCCTTATTCATTTGAGACACTATCGTGGTTGAATTATGTCCCCAAAAAATATCTGTCAATTTGGCTGGGCCATGATTCCCAGTATTGTGTGATTGCCCACCGTTTTGTCAGCTGATGTGACTTTTCCTGTGTGTTGTAAATCTTAACCTCTATGATGTTAATGAGGCAGGATTAGAAGCAGTTATGTTAATGAGGCAGGACTCAATCTACAAGATTAGGTTGTGTCTTAGTCTCTTTTGAGATTTAAAGGAGAGAAGCAAGCAGACAGACAGGGGGACCTCATACCACCAAGAAACAAGAGCCAGGAGAATAGCGCATCCTTTGGACCCAGGGTCCCTGTGCTGAGAATCTCCTCTACCGGGGAAGATTGATGACAAGGACCTTCCTCCAGAGCCGACACAGAGAGAAAGCCTTCCCCTGGAGCTGGCACCCTGAATTTGGACCTCTAGCCTCCTAAACTGTGAGAGAATAAATTTCTCTCTGTTAAAGCCACCCACATGTGGTATTTCTGTTATAGCAGCACTAGATGACTAAGATAGACACATGCTTGCCTGTAGGTCTTAAGCAGAGTATGAGATTCTCCCGCAGGGAGGGACCCTGGCTCCCTTCCCTCACTCTCCCCACAGAGTCAGCATGTGATTCGTGCCCCCCACTCCCTGCCCACTCTCCCACACAACAGCCAGAGGGACAGAGGGCTCCCAGAGAAGGTTTGCAGCAGCCAAAAGAGGATCTTTGCAGGGCCAATGACGTGGCCGAGGCCTGGCCAAGGAGCAAATTGCAGCAATGAGGCTGTGATTCACTTTACTTTTTTTTTTTTAAATGATTTATTTTTGTTGCTGTTGAGAATATATATAGCAGAACACACGCCAATTCAACAATTTCTACATGTACAATTCAGTGACATTGATTACATTCTTTAAGTTATACAATCATTCTCACCCTCTTTTCTGAATTGTTCCTCCCCCATTAACAGAATCTCACTGCCCCCTAAGCTTCCTGTCTAACCTTTCCTGTTGCTGTTGTCAGTTTGATCCCATATAGATAGTTCTTTTTTAAAAGAGCACATTGCTCAAGGCAGATATTCTTTAGTAATTAAGCTAAGCTATTGTTTGGTTTAAAGAAGACTTTGGGGCACTTTACTTTTGAGAGCTTTGTTAGCTCAAGAGGCAGAAGCGGCACAAAGGAAAACCCTAAACCCAGACTCGTCTTCTAACCCCTAAACCCTGTAATCCCCATCACCACTCATACCTTCATCATGTTGTATGTATTCATTCATTCCACAGACTCCTACTGAGCTTGGGGTGATCATCAACCAGCAGATGCAGCCCTGCCCTTCTGGTGGCTCCCTGCCTAAAAGACAGGCAAGAAAGTAGACAGTTGGGGGCAGCATGGCACCCCAGCAAGCCAAGGAGGGGTGTGGCCTACCCACACAGCTGGTAGGGGTGGACACCCAGTCCTGGCCCCACCCAGGGCCTCTGCCTCACACAGCTGGGGTGGTAGCCACCTAGTCTTGGCCCTGCCCAGGGCATCTGGGAGGCCACGCTGTCTCCATCACCCATACCTAGAGGCTGGGCACATGGAAACTCTTTAGTGTGATTACGTGAGCGTCTGATGGTTTCCAAGGAGAAGGAGTGTGCCTGTCTTCATGCCAGGAAAATGTAACCTAGTAGTTTCCAGTGACCTGCTCAACAACACTGGCGTGGTTTGAAACATCCCTGGGTTCTCATGGGTGGATCGCCAGATGCTTGCTGTAGAATTTAGTCTCACTTGCTTTGGCCCTGAGAGAGATGTTTGCATTGAGTGAAATGAAATACCTGAACAGACACGTCTCCTCGTAGGGATCCTTCTCATTGGTCAGGGATTCAGCCAGGCAACCATCAGCCAGGCAACCAAGGTCAATGGAGAGAAGGAACATGCCACAGCCAGGATACCTGGCTCCCCTAAATGAGCTTTGTGGCCTTGGGCAAGTGAATGAGCCTGTCAGCCTTGGTTTCCTCATCTGCTTCCATCTCTAGTTCCAGTTGCCATTGAGTCACTTATAACTCATGGCGACCCCATGTGTGTCAGAGTAGAACTGTGATCCATAGGGTTTTCAGTGGCTGATTTTTCAGAAGTAGATCACCAGGCCTTTCTTCTGAGGTACCTGCGGGTTAACTACAACCTTTTGATCAACGGTTGAGCATGCTGGGGCTGTTCCAGCTACAGGGATCTTAGACAGCATCTAACCCAGTAGTTCCTACTCTGTCTTCAGTGTAAAACCTCCTGGAGAAGCTTTTTAAAAATAACGATTCCTTCCTGCCCCCAAGTCACCAAACTGCCCCCTTGACCAGGAGGCCAAGCCTGCAGGTGGGTGTTTCTGAGTGAATAACGGAGCAGGCAGATGGACAAGCAGGTTTAGAGGCCTGCAGTGGTGCCTGGGCTAGGTGTAGAAGGCTTACAGAAACCAACCTGGGTGTCAGAGCCTCGGGAGACACACACCGTGTTGAGACGCAGACGGTCTTCTGGTTTCAACATCACTGGGCCAGGGAAGGGAGCCTCAGTGCTTGGGAGAGGTTCAGCCTCACAGGGGCTCAGGTGGGAAGCAGGGAAGTAGGCTATAGCACAACAGCCACAAGAACTTGGGAGGTGGGCTTGGGGCAAGACTCAAACCTGGGCAAGTGAGCCCGGGTGGCCCTGGAGACACAGTCAGCTACCCTGGCACTACATCTGGGACAGGCACCCTCACTCTGGTTGTGGTAGAGGTAGGTGTGTTGGGTGCTCTGCTGGCCGGCAGCAGGCTGTGGGCAACAGTCTTGCTTTAGCATCATAGCAGACACCTTAATTGGAGCACATGCCTCTATTTTTACTCCCATCTCTGCACCCATGTTCATTTCCCTGGAAGTGGGCCCAGCTACCCAGTGTGTCCTCATTCTGAGGACAGCCATGTGGCTCCTGGTCACAGCCTTCTCTGCAGAGTGGGCAGCCGAGCCCCTTCGGCATCCTTACCGCCTGCACATGCACTTACTCTCCACCCTGCCTTTCAGCGTCCACGTGGCTTTGAACTTGTGCCCAGTTCTCAGAGCCCCGGACCCCTTCAGTGAGAGGGAGGGAGCGTGACTTTTGCCCAGCCTTCCGCTGCTCTCTGGTCTCTCCAGCTGGCCCCGGGGTCCCAGTGAACTGGTGAAGATGGGAGGTTCAGCTGCCCCACATACTGGCCTTCAGATGAAGGTCCCTGCCTCCCCTGACCTTTAGCCCCACCCTCAGCCTTGATCCCTGACCCTGGTGAGGACACCATCCCTGTGCCCTCTCCTGGAGGAGTTTCAGAGCTGCCTTGGACAGCCCGGATGTGGTCTCACCCTCAGCACACCTGTGCTGGTCACCAGGTGAGGCAGCAAGAGGGAGTGGGCCCACAGAGAGGCCTCAAGGATCAAGATAAGGCTGAGGCTCCTGGCTGTGTTTTCCATCTACCAGGTTTTCACAATGTATTATTTATTATTACCTGATTTTCCAACAGATTATATCCTGACATATCTTCCAGTGTTCTCAGGGCCCAGTTTCTTGGAGCCTGTGATCCCTGACCTCCTTGGGTGATGGGCCCATTGTACATCCTAGTTCCAATGTGTTAATTGCAGATTCCTTTTTTTATACAACACCCTGCGGGACTAGTGTTCCATGGAGCCCACTCGGGGAAGGCAGAAGTGTCTGCTTTCCTTTTTGGTCCCCCAGAACAGGAAGGACAGGCTATGCCTCAGAGGGGCTGCCTCATCCCTAGGAGCCCTTGGCCCACATGCTTTATCCTCTAGCACCGAGAGCTCCCCACCTGTCTCTCCGACTCTGTTTCTGTCTCTTGATCACTGCACTTGAGGCCGGCTTACATTTATTGCGGTGGCCTTGGCCCACCTCTGTCCTGCTGCTCCTGCTCTGTCCTCTCCCTGGAGCGGCCTCCTCCTCCCATGCCACCCGCCGCCATGCTTACCACCCTGCAGTGTATAGCTGTAAGGCCACCACCTCCCCCCAAAAGCCCTCTCAGGGCCCCACCCCACCCAACTCTGGCCTAACCACCCAGAGAATCCTTGTCTGAGCCTCTGAACAGCCTTGGCTCCCTGTTCTCTTAGAAGCTTCTGGAAGACCTCAGGCTCTCCCTTGCCAATCTAGGCTAAGGGAGGCAGTCCTCCCCCTGGACAGAAGACCAGTGTCATGCCTAGGCAGGGCACACCTCCTCACCTGCCAGGTCTGGGCAGAGTCTGTTAAAGGAGGGCACTGCAGAGTCCAGGTTTATCTCAGGGCTGGGCACAGGGTCGCACCTTGTCCCATGGCTCCTGGACTGGTTTGATGCTATGGTTTCTGGTCCTCCAATGCCCCCCTAAGAGGGATGGCAGGTGCCACCAGGATTTGTAAAGATGGTGGCACCAATCCCAGCTCCACCACTTAGGAGCCATGGGACCCTGGGCACACTCTTCAGCTCAGCGCAAGCTGGTCTTCTCAGGGACACTTGCAGAATGACTGTGATATGTATAAATGGCACAACACATGTAAGCACACTCTAGACGGTCACTGGGCACCAGCCATCCAGGTTGTTCACTGTCAGACCCACCGAGGTCACTTTCCAGCCACATGAACTGTCCGCCTCGAGGCATATTTATGTCTCTCTGGTATTAGCATAAGGAACTCTGGTGGTGCAGTGGTTAAGTGCTTAGCTGCTAACTTGAAAGGTGGGTGGTTCAAACCCACAAGCCACTCCATGGGAGAAAGATGTGGCAGTCTGCTTCTGTAAAGATTACAGCCTTAGGAATCCTATGGGGCAGTTCTACTGTGTCCTGTAGGGTCTCTATGAATTGGAATCGACTCGATGACAACGAGCTGGTATTAGCATCCCCTAACAGGATTCTGTAATCAAGCCCAGCAGCTGAACAAACCTTCAGAAACCTAAATAAGACTCACCAAACCTGCTGTCACTGAGTGTTTAAAGCACTAACCATGCAGAGTATAAGTGGTTGTTTTTTGCCATTCTGTGTTTGCCTCTCCAGGGCTCCCCCTAGGTCTCTTTGGACAGCCAGATGCAAAAAGATCAATCACACTCCCTGCTTAAAGTCCATAGTACTCAGGATGGAATAAGCACCTTACCACAGTGTGTTCAGGAGTCCTGGGGGGGAGCCCCAGGGAGGAGTGGCCACTTGGGCAACAAGGCCACCACCTGGTAAGCTGCTAGGGCCCCTCCCTCGCCTGCATAGTCAGACTCAGCTCAGCAGAGAGGGAAGGGATGGCAGTTAACATCCAGTAAACCGTGCTGCTGGCCCGAGGGAGCGCCACTGGCTAGGGCTCATCTTGCAGTGCCTTGGTATGATCAGATCACTGCCGAACAGTTGGGTCATGGGTGCTGTCTTAGTTGTCTAGTGCTGCTATAACAGAAATGCCACAAGTGGATGGCTTTAACAAAGAGAAATTTATTCTCTCACAGCCTAGTAGGCTAGAAGGGCACCAGCTCCAGTGTAAGGCTTTTTCTCTGTGTTGGTGCCGGGGGAAGGTCCTTGTCATCAATCTTCCCCTGGTCTAGGATCTTCTCAGCACAGGAACCTCAGGTCCAAAGGACACACTATTCTCCTGGCTCTTGTTTCTTGGTGGTATGAGGTTCCCCTGTCTCTTTGCTCGCTTCTCTCTTTTATATCTCAAAAGAGATTGACTTAAGACACAACCTGATCTTGTAGATTGAGTCCTGCCTCTTTAATGTAACTGCCTCTAATCCTGCCTCATTAACATAATAGAGGTTAGGATTTACAACACATAGGAAAATCATATCAGATGACAAAATGGTGGATAGTCACACAATAATGGGAATCCTGGACTAGCCAAGTTGACACACAGTTTTTGAGGGGGCACAATTCAGTCCATAACAGGCCCTGTGAGAAGGAGTGCTGGGTAGGGCCAGCCCAGGGTAAGCAAGAAAACACAGGACAGGCATCCTGCCCCCGCTGAGAGCATCCCTTGGCTGTCTACCAGCCCACCTGCCTGGTGCCCGCCTAGGTGGCTGTTTGGGTTCCCATGTGTCTCTGCCTCCCCTGCCCTCTCCTAGAGAGTGGATGAGGGTCTCTTCCTTGGTATCCCCAGGACACTGCCTGGTCTGTCTGCCAAGTGCCAAGCTTGCTGCTGGCCTCGCAGAGATGAGCAAGTTATGAGCCTTGTTCTCAAAGAAGCCAAGTTCTCTTTTAATGTTAGTAGCCACAAATGTTACTCCCGTTGGCCAGAGCCTGCTCAAGGTCCCAGTGCTGGGGAGCCCCAGGAAGGGATCCCAGGCCTCAGGAGTGGCTCCTCAGTTGGAGTGACCCTGGGCTGGGCCAGGCAGAGGAGGGGAGGAAAGAAACCCCTGCACGGTGTGTTCCCCAGCACAGAAGTAGGTGTGCACCTATGAGAGCACTGAGGGCTGCCAGGTCTCCATGTATGGCACCTGGATGGGCTAAAGAGGCAAGATGGAGAAATGACCTGAGGTCACCATGCTGTGCAGTCCTTGCTGGAGATGTGTGCAGGGCATCCCTCCTTCTTGGCACCCAGGGGTAGTTTTCTGAGACTTTGGAACCACTCTCACCTGCCCCTCCCTGCTCAGGAGCCTGCTGGACCCCTGCTCTTGCCACTGCCCACCCCCGATACCTTCTTGCCTTCCTGCTGTAGCTCTGTCCCTGTCAGGACCCATCTTAGCACCACCTCCCCCAAAGCCTGGCCCAGTCCAGCTTTGGAAGCAGGTGAGCACTGGCCAAGGTCAGGCCTCCACTGCTCTTGTCCTGGGGCCCCTTCTCAGCTGTGAGACCCAGGGGAGGGGGTGAGGCTGGGCTGCTGTCACTCATCTCCAGCCATGGCCTGTGAGGGGTGGGGGGGAGGGCCCCACTGGTCATCCTGAGACTTGACCCCCGGAGCCTGTGGGCAGTTGAGGGTGGAGCCAGACTCCCCAGAGGAGCAAGCCAGCCTCTGGCTCCTGCATCACCGCTGTGTCACTCCTCATGCCCTTACCCCCACTACCAGCCTGTGCAGCCTTTTGGTTTCTCAGTTTCAAAAAACTGCCCCCTGACAGGGCTTCCCTGCCGAGAAACTTGTTCCATTTTCCTCCGAAGGTGAAGAAAGCTTCACTTCTGAAAATAGCTCACCTGCTTCCCTGCACTGGCTGTCACCACAGCAACTGCTCCTTCTCAGGAGCTTCCCAATGGAAGGGGGTCTCAGTAGGTCCCCACTTGGCTCCTTAGCCAGATTGGGAGGTTATTCAAGAGTTCAAGAAGAGCCCCTGGCGGGGGGGGGGGGGGGTGGCACGTGGTAGGAGTAGGGGGAGGTGGTGCAATAAATGCAGAGGAATCCCCTCATTGTCCCAACATCTGTGCTGATTTGAGTTGACAGAGAGAGTGATGGGCCGGGGCCCAGGGAGCAGGTAAGTGTAAGTCCCAGCTCTGTGCGGGCCGCACACTGGGATCATGACATCCTTGTCCATATCGAACCTTCCTGCCAACCCTAGGGTGAGAAGGGATAACACCCCTAATATGTGAACTAGTGCGCTTGGTCACAGCCACGTGGAATTGGGAGAAGGAAAGCCTGGCCCAGAACTGGGCTCTGCCCCTGTCCCAGGCATCTTCTCCCAGAACTGAGCCAGGCAGACGGCCAGAGCAGTCAGGAGAGCGCATGTGTCAGGCTTAGAGGAGAAGATGGGGGACTGGTGAGAGCTCTGTGCCCAGGAGGGAGCCCCAGTGATGAGTTAGAGAGCATGCAGTTCCCGGGGACCATCCCCAGGGCAGTAAACCAAACTGTAATAATCAACAAGAGGGTGAGAGTGCAACACATGATAGAAGTAGAGGCATTCAGCCACTCAATTCCGTGTGGTCAGCCAAATAATGGCCCCAAATATGTCCATGTTTTAATTCCTGGACCCTGTGAACATGGCAAAAGGGACTTCACAGATATGAGTAAGTTAAGGCTCTTGAGATGGGAGGAGTATCCTGGATTATCTGGGTGGGCCTGATGTAATTACAAGGGTCCTTAAAAGAGAGCGGCAAGATGGCCAGAGTCGGAGAGATTAGAAGATGCTACTCTTCTGGCTTTGAAGATGGGAAAGGGGCCACAAGCCAAGGAATGTAGGCGGCCTCTTGAAGCTAGAAAAGGCAAAGGAACAGATTCACCCCTAGACCTTCTAGAAGGAACCAGCTGTGCCAATACCTTGATTTTAGGACCTCTGACTTCCAGAGCTCTAGAATAATAAATTGTGTTGTGTTAAGCCACTAAGTGTGTGGTAATTTGTCACAGTAGCAGTAGGAAACTACTACACTCAAGAAACTAGTCATGAACAAGAAGGCCACATCAGAAGCAAGAAGGAATGGCCACAATGGACAGAGAAGTTGTGTCTGCTGTCTTGTAATACATTGGTAACCTGAGTTTCGTGGATTTATTCTCTTTTAACAAATAAGAGAAGTCTTCAGTGTCGCTAGTGAAACCGGTGACTGGTTGCTATCAGATCGTCTCATGGAAACCCCGTATGTGTCATAATAGATCTGTACCACTTGGGGTTTTCAGTGGCCAATTTTAAATTGATTATTTTAGGCATCAGTTCTTTTCTAGAGATGGTTGTATCTGAGATGGTAAGGTGCTTATTCACAGTCATTCACTCCACGTGGCCCACTGTTCCAAGAGCTGCCCAATTTCAGAGCTCCTCGCTCAGCTATGGAAGCCGGGCTCCCATTGCTCTTCCATGCTACACAGTCTGTAGCAGCTCTTTGCTTCTGCCCGTTTAGCCAGGGAGGCCTGGCTGCACCCTTTGCTGAGGAATGCACAGTGATATTCAGCCCTAAGTTCCTGAACCATTGGGCAACCTGAAGATACAGATCTCTTAGCCCTGAGTTGGTTCTTATTCCTGACGGAGGACAGAGTTGGCTTCTCTGTCTCCCAGGCCCAGTGTCCTGGCTTCAGAAGCTGTAGCTTTGGCAGGTAGCAGAGCAGCTCGCTTGGATCCTTGCTTCTTGGTTGCTTTTCCGTGATGGTTTGATCTGGATGTGAAAGCTCACCAGGAGCAGCAGCGCACAGGCAGACAGCTGGCAGAGCCCAGGGAAATTCAGAAAGATCACTCTGCAGGAGCCACAGCAGGAAAATGGCCAGCCTTTGTGAAGCTGGGGCCAGGCTGGTGTGGGAAGAAGAGGAGAGCATGCTTTCTGGGCCAAGGAGTGCCCCTCTGCCTGCCGCCCACCCTGGCCTCCTGTCTTGCCCATCCAGCTCCTGTCCTCCCTCCATCCAGCCCTCTGTTTTGTTCCCTGGAGCCACAGTCCTCCTCTGTCAACTGTGTCCTGCAGCCTGAGCCTTCACTGGCTGTGCAGGTATGTGGCTCCCAGCCTGACTCTGCCATTCCCAGCTGCCCAGTGGTCCCGACCTGAACACCCTGTGCCAAGCTGTGGACCTCCTGCTGAGCAAATGTCATCCCTAAGTGACTTTGTACAACCCACATTCTCTGTCCCTCCCAGTGAGCTCCTCCGTCAGAGGAGGCAGTGAGCAGAGAAAGCCATGGAGTCATGGCCTTGGTGGTCTCTCCAGGTCACCCTTGAGAAAGCACAAGCCACCTGAATGCCAGAGAGGGTAGTCCAGAGAGAGGAAAAGCCTTACAAGCACACAGACCTGGCCTCAGAGCCCAGCTCTACCGTTGAATAGGTAGGACCCAAGCTGGTGGTTTGGCCTCATGGAGCCTGCAGAACGAAGAAGGGCTGCTGTTTGCCAGCCACCATGAGGCTCAGGTTAGCCTGTGTGAAGCGAGAGACCCAAGGCCTGGCCCAGTGCATGTGGTCTGTAGACACTGGGTCACATGGGGCTGCAGTTGGACTGGCTGAGGAGTACGGGGTGCCCACTTCCAGCCTGGATGCTGACCCAGGGCCCCAAGGAATGGCAGTGTCTTCAGAACAGGGTATGTGGTGGCTGCTGCCTCTCATGCGGGCCCACAGAGTAGTAACTCAGCGGGTCCACTCCCATATACCTTGTCTGCCATGGGAAGAAACCCACTCTCTCCAAACATGCACTCTTTTTTAAAATTTTATATCTTGAGTGAAGGAAAAATATTTTCTTTATCTAAAACAGTTTGTGCCAGTTGTTTCTGAAACAAGGCATTTTAGAAACCCCTCAGCACTTAGAGGCTTTGGGACTCACAGCAGTTTTGGTAGCAGCAGGACCACAAGCCAGCTGCTCACCCCCTGCTGTGGCACACTCCCCAGGGGACTTAGCTCTGTGCCACCTTGGACACAGGTTGCTCTGGCAGCCTCCAGGGAGGGGGAATGCCCAGTGGCACTTGAGCAGCTACTGAAAAGTGAGAGGGAGGGTGGGAAGGGCAGCAGCCTTGAGTGAAGAGGGCAGGCTCTGAAGGGAGATGGCCTAGCTCAGGGCCTAGAGCATGTGACTTCCCCTCCCTGAGCCTCATTTTCCTCATCTGTCCCCTGGGAATGACACAATCCATACCCTGACAAGGCTATTGTGAGGATACGCTGATGTCTGCACACAGTAGGCACTCAATAAATGAGAGCAGCCTTGCTCTTACAGGAGAAGAGAGTGACACCCCTGAAAGAGGGTGGGGAGAGCCGTGACTCTGGCCTGGAGGTCTTCGGGCAGGCCTTGAAGAGGGGGCAGCAGAGGGGTGGATGGGGATGCCTCTGAGGAGGTGAGGGAGGTGTGTGGAGGCTCCAGGTGGTGAGGACACAGCGGGTGAAGTTCTCAAGCATGAGTGCTCCGGACGTGCAGGGAGTAGACTGTTGTGGGTGTGGTGGAGAATGGCGTGGGGCCAAGAGCACAGGGAAGGTGGTGGGAAGGTCTGGGCCAGCTGGGTGCTTGCGAAACAGGCTTTACTCCCAGGAAAGGAGCTTTCGTGGGACGGGGTGGAATCTCCACCTCTCCACCCATCGCATACATCATAACTTAAGGGAGTTGGTGCCCTGCACAGCAGACAGGTGCCTGCAGATGTGCCCCCTCCAAAGTGTGGTCCTGGCCCTGTCATTGTAGCAGGTGCCCC
Organism: Dugong dugon; assembly: GCA_030035585.1. Taxonomy (NCBI): domain Eukaryota; kingdom Metazoa; phylum Chordata; class Mammalia; order Sirenia; family Dugongidae; genus Dugong; species Dugong dugon. The sequence goes on along the minus strand of CM057476.1, from coordinate 21,812,786 downwards.
CTTAGATTCCCTCCCATTGACTCAGGGCAGCCTCTCTGGTGCTGGAATCTGAAGGCCGTGATTTGCTGTGCTCAAGGAGGGGAGGGCAGTGTAGCCTGGAAAGCTGGGTAGGGGCTGGGACAGGAGCTGACATTATCCAGGGCACTATCTGCTCTGCCTTCTGCAGCCCAGGCTGGGCGGCCGCTGGTCATCGATGATAACCCCAGCCACTGTACTTCCCTCTGCAGATGACTCTGGCGATGACGACGACGAAACCGCCTCCCCGTCAGACAATAGCGAGCTACACCACACCATTAAGACCCTCTCCTTGAAGTTAGACGACCTGAGCACCTGCAATGACCTCATCGCCAAGCATGGTGCTGCCCTTCAACGCTCTCTGAACGAGCTGGACAGCCTCAAAATCCCTGCCGAGAGCAGCGAGAAGCTAAAAGCAGTGAACGAACGGGCCACGCTTTTTCGCATCACGTCAAATGCTATGATCAACGTAAGTGCCCCCCACCACTATCCTGGCAAGGGTGTCCCAGCACCCATGTGAAGTCTCTGTACCCCAGCATGGTCCTTGTGTGGGTGACTGGCCTAACAAGGGGCACAGTGAGCAAATCCCACCTTCATTGCTAACTGTGTGGTCAGGGTCGGCGTGAGTCCAGTTCTTGAAGTGGGGGGATGGAGCCAGTCCTCACCTTCCCACCTCTCCATCCTTGTCACTGTCACTCACTCACACAGCCCCAGCCACCGAGAGCTGAGTCAGAGCTCACATGTCGGAAGAATACCTTCCTTCAGACTGCCAAACTGGCAGATACCAGCCCCCGCTGGCCCCCACTGCCCCTGTGTGTTCGTTAACTTGCTGGAATGACTCACAGAATTCATGGAGAGCATACTATACTTACTATAGATTTATTACAGCCAAAAAGGATACAAACAAAGGGGCACATAGGGTGAGGTCTGGGAGGGTTCACAGCAAGGAGCTTCCATGTGCCAAGGTGGGATGTGCCACCCTCTCCTGTGCATGGTCACCAGTCAAGAAGCTCCATCTGAGCCTCAGGGCTCAGTGCTCTTACAGTCTCCCCACGTGGCCATGATACATTACATCAGGCCTTGTGAGGCTTAGTCAGCATCCAGCCCCCAAGTGGTCCCTATTGGTCTGGCCATCCCCCATTTGATAGTCTGAGGTGTTGGTACAGCTCAAAAGAACAGAGATCAAAAGCCAGAATTGCTTTCTGCAAGGTGATTCCACACCTTGCAGTGGCTGGGGACTCTTGACTGAGCAGGCCTCCGTTTCCTGTGGCTTCAAGTCTTTTCCCAAAGCCAGCACCTCCCTGCAGTCTTCATCCTGTCTGTCTTCTCATTCACACAGTCCTTGTTGGACAAGGATATCCTTTTTCATTGTCTGGTGGAAACTGGAATTGGGTGTGGAATCTGGATGAGGCTTGCAGTGGTTCGTGCCTGGGTGAGGAAGGCCAGGGCCCGTGTTGAGCAGCCAGCCAGGAGGGCCAGCTCTGCCTGCAGTCAGAACACAGCTGCCACACTGGCCCATAATAGCTGCTGCTGCTCCTTCCCTAGGCATACTCCTCATTGGCACAGAAGGATTGGGACCTGTGTAACCATGGGGGGCATATCCATGTGGTGGGGGCTGGGGTTGAGGGGCTCCTTAGCCAGAAGAATCTTAGAGCTGAGCCTGCCATGGCAGGCTTTGGAGGCAGATGGTCTAGTTGGGAGCCTGGAGCATGTGACTTCCCCTCTCTGAGCCTCAGTTTCCTCATCTGTCCTCTGGGGATGGCACAGTCCCTACCCTGACAAGGCCATTATGAGGATACAGCGATGTCTGCATACAATGTGGGTCCTGCCAACCTGAGAGAGGAAGTGAGTAGCCACAGACTGTAAACTAAGAGAGCTCTTCAGTGGGTTCTGGAAGCTACGTTGCTTGACTGGAACCTGGGAGGGTCTCTTTGCATGGTGGCAGGGAGTTTAGTGCTTGACCAGGCTTCCGGGCCCTTCCTCTTTGTGCCTGGTGAGTGTTCTCAGACGATGTGTGTGCTTCTCCAGGTGTTCACCCACCTGGACACAGGTCTGACTACAGCACCTCCTCCCAAGGATAGCTCCTTCTCAGAGGAGCTTTGGAGGACGTGTGTTGCGAGCAAGGAGGGCCAGAGCAGGGAAGGTGTGGGGAAGTGGAGGTTGCTGCAGAGCAGGGGCCCAGGTCCAAGAACATGATTCAGGCAGCTTCGGGATGGCCAGAGACAGTGGGCAAAAGTGATGCCCAGGTCAAGGCAGCCTCCAAAGCAAGGTGTCACTGACCAGGAGTCAGGATCAGGCTGTAGACCCAGTGGGAAACCCAGGGGCAGGGTGGGAAAACAGAGGCTGGAGCCCACTGCGGCCAAGACCCAAGGCTAAACTCTGGGCATCCAAGACCTGCCTAAGCCCAGGCCTCACTGCTGGTGTCCATCCCACCACCCACCCACCTGCCCAGTCCTCATATCAGGCCTGGAGTGGCCCAGTGCAGGAGGAAGCCTCAGGAATTCCTACCCTGGGTTTCTGGCAGTCAGAGCAGGAAAAGGCCACAGGGCAGTGGTGAAAGTGGAGGTGGGAGTGGAGTCTGGAAGTCAGGGCTTTAGAGGTCTCCTAGGGCTACTGTTAGTCTGTATGGCTGTTTTCAGCGCTTAATTGAAGCCGAGCAGAGGGAGCCCAGGCACAGAAGCGTCACCCTGAAGGGCCATCACAGCCACATGGCCTCTCCTGAGCACCTAGGAGCTTCCCTGGGAGCCGCCCTGCCTGTTTTCCAGTCCTACGTGGCATTGGTGTATCCTAGGGGACCAAGAATCTCAGTTCCTTCCAGAAACAGGGTCTGACAGGTTCATGTCTGACCTCTGGTCATGCTTTGGGGAGTTTCAGAATCTGGGCAGTCTCAGAGTAATGCCAGGTGCGCCAGGTCTCCCCACGGGTCATTCAGAGCTGGGGTTCACGCAGTTGTCTTGCCAGGTCCCTGAGTCACCTCGAGAGCTGGTCATGTTAGCCAGCCTCTATCTCTGAGTTGGGTACAAAAACAGCAGAAGGTATTCCCCCGACTTCCTCCTTGCTTTTTCAGACATAGTGTGTGCTCCGTGGCAGGGTAAGTGTATATGTATTTGTGTGTGTGTGTTTTCAAGGGAAAATTCCCTGGGGAAATAGAGCAGGGCCTGGAGCTGCTCATTTTATTTCATTTCTAGAAAGACTTCGCAGACCGTTCATGTGCCAGCACTGTGTGAGCATTGTAGAGGCAGAGCAAAAGCCCCAAACGAAGTACAACCCAGCCCCAAAGGCATTATAACATACAGCTTCCCCAAAGGAACTATAACCAACACTGCTCCCAAGTAGGCATGTACTGTTGGGGAAGCTGCCTGTGCTCACTGAGACTCAGTGTGTTAATCTGTAAGATGGGAATAATGTTACCTCTCTCAGGGATTGTCAGAAGTAAATATAAAAATAAGTGAATGTGCCTAGTATAGGTATGTAATTGTTGTTAGTTGTTGAGTCACCTCGAATTTGTGACGGCCCCATGTGTGACAGAGTAAAACATTCTCTGATCCTGCACCGTCTTCATGATTGTTGGTGTGCTTGAGTCCACTGTTGCAGCCACTGTGTATTTTGAGTGCCCTCCAACCTAGGGGGCTCATCTTTAGCACTGTATCTGGTGATACTCTGTTGTGATCCATCAGGTTTTCATGGGCTAATTTTCAGAAGTAAATCGCCAGCCCTTTTTTCCTAATCTGTCTTAGTCTAGAAGCTTTGCTGAAACCTGTCCACCTCGGGTGACCCTTAGCTTCCAGCATCACAGCAACGTGCAAGCCACCACAGTACGACAAACTGACAGGTGGTGGCTGGTATGTAATAGCCCTCAATCAGTCCTAAGTTTTCTTTCTTATTCAAATACAGACTGAGGATTGAGACTTGACTCCAGCCGCATCTGGCAGTGAACAGCGCACTGCCCATAGTGCTGTCTCTCTGTCTCTGGTCTGGGGCATCCAGCTCCTCCCTCCTGTTCTCCCTCGTGTTCTCTCTCCCTCTCTTTTCCACTCCCATCACACCCTCCATCCTGCCCTGCATCCTTCGGCCTCCTGCCTGCCACCCCCAGCCCAGAGAGGCCATGTACTCCCAAGGGCAGGGTCCTGTCTGCCTTCACAAAGAATCAAGCTCATTTGCTCATCCAGTCCATCTTTGTGTCATGGGAGCTTTCCTGTGCACGCATCCAGGCCCTGGCAATATGGGGGTGAGCAGGCGGAGCCCTTGCCCTCATGGACCTGGCCTTCTGGTGGGGAAGGTGGACAAAATATACACGAATAGAAATGTCAAGTAATGTCAGGTAGCAGGAAGGCTGTGGAGAAGAATAAAGCCACATCCAGGGAGCAGGCGCTCAGGTGGCTCTGGTTGTCCTAGAGTAGCTGGTTGGAAGGCCTCTCGGAGAAGGTGACACCTTAGCCAGTACTTGCATGAAGTGTGCATAGAGGCAGGAGGGAGCCATGCAAAGATGGCGCAGAGAGTGTCTACACAGCAGGACAGCATCGTTCCCTGAACAGTGGGAGGAGAGGGGGATTTGCACACAGATGGCTGGTGCAGTAATCGTACAATTTACTGTCCAGACTGAGACCTGGCAGAGGCTGAAAGCGGAATGGTTCGTACTGACATCACGATCACGGGTAAACAAGGCTGTCCCAGGCAAGCAGGCTTGGGCGTGACGCCTGGTTAGATGGTGGTGCTGCTAACTACAAGGGGTCAGTGGACCTGGGAGGAGATGTGGGCTGTATGGTGGCTGAGGCACCCAGGTGACACGGTCGAGTTGATTCCAACTCATAGTGACCCTATAGGACAGGGTAGAACTGCCCCATAGGGTTTCCAAGGCTATCATCTTTATAGAAGCAGCTCTGCTGCTGTCACACTGCATGGCCAGGGCTGGTCACTGACCTCACCGAGCCTCTACTGCCCCATCCCTAAAACAGGGAGCAGCCTGAACACAGGGCTGGCATGGCACAGGGCCCAGCACAGAGTGGGGCCACCCCAGGCAAATTGCCAACATGGGAGCCATTAGCCCCTGTGCCAAAGTGCTGAGAGCCCACAGACAGGCCAAGGGAGAAAGGAACTGCAGGAGATATAGAGCAATGGCTGCAGAGGCAGGCACAGGCAGGGGAGCGGGGAGGCGGCCTGCAGCATCCCCCAGGGCAGCCTCCCCACCTGTCCTGGGCCCAAGTGAGGTGGCCCCTGGGAAATGTGGCTTGCAGTGCACCCAGGCAAGTAGGGGCTCAGCAAGGTCTGTGCCTCTGCCTTCCCTGACCCCAGGGTGCCTAGGAGTGCACTTGGCCATGCTGGCCCCACCTTCGGCTTGTGCTCGTTTTCCTGTGTCCACCTCTCAGGCCTGGTGCCCTCCTCACAGCCCCTCACCCTGGGTGTCTGAGTTCCCATACTTCTACCTGTGACACATACAGCCGTTAAGCATTTTAATGATGATTAACACGCTTGAGTTTCCCACGTGTTTCAGAAGCCACTGCTGCCCCAGCCGCCCTGGCCCCACCCCTATTAACTGTGAAGCAGCCTTGTCTTGAGTAAGCAGTTCTCCCTTCTCCAAGGGAATGACTTCTCTGCTGGCTGTAGTCTATTACAGCTTTATGGGACATCAGAGGCTTGTCTGTATTTATGTAGCCATAAAGCAGCTTGCCATCCAAGTACATAGTAAATTGTCTTATGGGCTACCCGAGCCCCCAGGTTTGGCTATGGTGTCTGTCTCCAGTTCCGGCCATAGATGAGAGAGTCTGGCCCAGTGACAGGAGGGCTGTACCCTGAGCCAGGATCTGCCCTGACCTGCTCGGGTAAACCTGGTGTATCAGTCTCTCCCTGAGCCCCTGCTATAAAAAGCCTGATGGCTCTTCCTCACCCGACAGACACCAAAGGCCCAAGTCCCCACTGTGTGCATAGTGGCCCCTCAGCAGAGCTGGCCACTTGCCTAAGGGTCATGAGACACACATCTCCTTCACTCCCCAGCCAGGCCTCAGCTTCTGTACCTCTTAGAGGAGGAGGAGGGCCCTGGGGGTCTGTAATTCATTCAGCAGTGCAGCTCCCACCTCGAGCTTCAGGAGAGGCCATCCATGCCCTGGGCACCTCCCAACAACCACGTTAGTCCTGGTAAACCAGTTACGGTTGAGTTGATTCCCACTCATGGTGACCCTGTGTGTCTAAGAGTAGAATGTGCTCTACAGGATTTTCATTGGCTGATTTTTTAGAAGTAGATTACCAGGCCTTTCTTCTGAGGAGCCTCTGGGTGGACTTAAACCTCCAGTCTTTTGGTTAGCAGCCAAGTGTGTTGATTGTTTGCACCACCTAGGGACTCTGTTAGTCCTATTCCGAAACCAAACCTATTGCTGTCGAGTTGATTCCAACTCATAGTGACCCTATAGGACAGGGTAGAACTGCCCCATAGGGTTTCCAAGGCTATTATCTTTATAGAAGCAGACTGCCACATCTTTATCCCATTAGTCCTATTAGTATTAGGTATCATTATTACCAAAGTGGAAACTGAGGCTCAGAGAAGTCACATAAGCTTCCCAAGGTACACTCAGTAAGTAGCAAGGTTGGTATGCAAACCCAGGTCTGCTGGCCCGCCAGGGGAGTGACGGGTGTGCCACCGGAGGCAGTGAGGGGAGACCTTGAGAGCTGCACCCTGAGGGCAAGACACAGAGGGACAAGCATCGCGTCTGCCCTGGGGAGAATCCCACGTGCCTCTCTGAGCCCCAGGTGTGTTTTACCTTTTAACTGAGATATGACCTCTGGTTGCTGTGACTGCAGCAAACCCAGGACCCCTCTGGGAAGCTGGGGACTTGGGGATGGAAGCCAACCCCAGCTACCCTCAGAGGCATAAATCATCATCCCCCAGGCCCCTGCCCTGACTGGTGTGAGCCTCCAGCAGGGAAGCTCCCAGCAGTGTCCACCCTGGAATTTGTGAAGTCTGTTCCCACTAGCCCTCTGGGAAAGGGCCGGCTTTGTGTTCCCCACCTAAGTGTGCCTGGGCCTTGGATCTGGCACAGATGATGAAGGGCAGCTCCCCAGGGAAACCCAGGGAGGGACTGGATGCTCCATCTTTGTCGCCCCTTGATGCCCCCCCAACTCCACCCACATATCAGAGAGTCCAGGAATGTCCAGCCTTCAGAGAAAAGTCAGGGACAAATTTTAAAACAGCCTTCAAATTTGGAAAAGGGTGTCATTATCATAAGCTTTTAGGTGCAAAGTTCCCAGTGACCGTAGGCAGGGAGAGGGCTCTCTAGACAATTCCCAAGGTCCCCAGGAACCTGGTGAGTGGTGCTGGCCCATTCCATGCACACTGCTCCCCTGGGGCAGGAGTGTCCTCACCTTGCATGAGTGTGGCCTCTGCCTTAGGTATTTGAAAGAGCGAGATTCTTTGCTGTTCAGAGGTTTCTGGATTAGGAATTCTGAGCAGCCCCAAAGTATTCCACCCCTCCGTGTCTCTGCCAGTGCCATACCTTCTAGAATGCCCTTTTCCCATCTTTCAGATGCCTGGCCATAAAACTCGTTGCTGTCAAATCAATTCCGACTCATCATATCCCCTTTTATCCTCCAAAACCCCACACGGTTGTCTCTAAGGCTGGTGAGAACTCCCAGCATCTGAGGCTCCCCCACCCCATCTGAGCCCGTGTGGCCTTTCCCTTGTGTGGACATCAGCCCCCTCCTCAGGGTCTGCACCCCCTGTAAGCTGAGTGTCTTACCTATGTCCCCAACAGCAGCCCTGTGGGGATGCTTCAATCACTGCGGGTCTCACGTGTAAAGAAAACAGTGCTCCAAGTAGCCCACCTCATAATTACCTACTCTGTTACCCTGTACGAGATCTCTAATCCCATCTCCTCACCCAAACAAGGTCAGTCAGGAAGCAGAGACTCTGCCCCAGCCCTCCACCTGCAAAGCGGCTGACACCCCATACTCCCCTCTCTCCAGAGAAATGACCCAGCCCTGTAGCTGAGAAATAGGAACAGGACTTCATGAATTTAAATTGCAATTGCATTTCCTGTGCCAACACTGTGCTGGGCTCCAGCCTTCTTCCCAACCTCTTGGGGCTTTTTGGGTGGCAGCATTCTACAGGTCTCAGGCATTCAGCTTGCTGAAGAGGCTCAGTAGGCACAGCCTGGCGGTTTTGGAGGGGCCCCCTATAAACTGGGGGAAGCATCTGAGCAGGTGGATGGCACTGTGGTGGACTCTGGGCAGCCCCACCACCTGGTCAGGGAGTGGTGTCAGAAAGTTCTGCCTGATTAGAATTTAACTCAAACCCAAGCAGCTACCTACCAAGCTCTGCTCCAGGCCTGTGCCAGGCAGGGACTCGGCAGAGGACAGGCAGGTTTGACCCCTGGGACACTCATGTGACATGATGTCGCATGTGTGTTCAGCAGTGCGGCGTTTGCGAGGAGTCCCTACATGTACCTTTCTGAAGGGTGAGTTTGTAGAGGGTCTAGTGAGGGGCCTAGAAAGTTCTCAGTCAGTCAGCGAGGGAGGCAGGGCAAGCTGACCACAACCCAGCACGTGAGTGGGCCTCTGTTGGGGGGAGGGGGTGCTGCATGCATGTCCCACTGGGCCTGCAGAGTCAGGGGTAGTGGCTTCAGAGTGGGCCTGGGTGGGTAAAACAGGTTTTTCCCAGGTGGGAAGGAAAACTAGAAATGGTAGCCACGTGTGGCCTGCTGTGTGCGCAGTGTGCTGAGCTCTCGGATATTGATCCGCACACTGGGGTGGAGCCAACACCAGTCTGATTCTAAAGCCCACCCTTAGCTGCCCCACCCACCTACCCTGGCTACCCTTCTCAGTGGACAGTTCTCCAGTGCTGGCAGCAGCCAGGACAGGGCCTGGTTGTTGGGCAAAGCTGGCCGACTGTGTGTCACTGGCCTCACCACCTGCCGCCCTAGAAAGGACAACAGCGGTATCTCATTCCTCCCCAGGACATATGGGGAGGCCAGCTTGGCTGTGAGGTTCAGCCCTCTTCCCCTGGCCCAGCTTCATTTCCCTTCCCCTGTCTCAAGGGCCACCCATCCCCTGTCAGTCTGGGCTGTCAGCCCCCTTCCCACCTGTCAGCACCCCAGATGGACATCATCTCTTCTGTGAAGCCCCCTCAAGCCCACAGCTGCTCTCAGGCCCCTTCCCACAGTGCACCCAGCTGGAGTCAGCCTTGGGTGCCACCCTCCCTTCCTGGTGGGTTCCCCAGTGCCCAAGCCCCTGAGGACTGGGCTGTGAGGGGCTTGGGCAGGCCTCTGGCCAGTGGGGAGCCAAGGAGGATAGGGCATGAATTTCCCAGGCATTGTGTAGCTGGCCAGGTGTTCCAGGTGCATAATCCTGCCCAACCCACTCAGCAGGCTACACACGGGAAAACCAAGGCGTGGAGGGACTTGCTTAGGTCACAGCTGAGTCCAGGTCTTTCTGAGTGCAAAGCCCATGACAGCCTGCTGCCTCCTCGTAGAGAAATGAGCGAGCCACTCCCCTTGACTGGGGGTGGGAGGGTCAGGAAAGCCTCAGCTGCCCCCTCGCCCATACCCCAGCCGCCCCTGTTTGGGGTCCGCCGCATCTCATGGACTTTTCCACTGAAGCATCTTCACCTCCTTCTACCTGTGGGCTGGACACCCCACCAGGGCAGGGGCACATTCCCCTTGCAGTCCTGGAGCTCTGCACCCTCCACATCTGGCACCCTGCCCGGCACATGGGAGACTGAACAAGTGAGAGAGAGCAAGAGGGTGCAAAAACGCAGGAGCGAATGAATGAACCCCTGAATGTCTGGCAGCGTTCCCTCTTGGGTAATTTTCCGACTCTGATAGAAGCCAGCCCCACAGTTCTCTGCTTCAATTACTGTCTCGTGTAACTGTGAATTAGCCTGCCATTTAGAAGAAAGCTCACAGCACTATTAAATGACTCTTGTTTTTAAAATGAGCCTTAAGCCAGACCCAGTAAGGGGACAGGAGATCCGAACGCTCACACCCACAGCTGCACCCTTCCTGGGAACCAGAACGCACCTGTTTGTAGCACCAGATTATTCACTAAGTTAAAGAGGGAGAGTGACTGAATTAATACGTATTAATACATATTCAGGCTCATGCTTTGGCTGTTAGTTTCCCTAAAGTGAAAAGAATAAACCTCGGTTTTACTCTTTTTTGTTGATCTTTGTTCTAAAACAAAGTGCCCTTGATGGAAGGACAGACTTCTGGGATGGTGGTTCTGTGAGAACAGCCATCGGGGAGAGTTCCCCTCCCATTATTCATTTCCTCCTCGCAACAGCCATGAGAGATTGGTGTCATTACCATGTAGTCATCATCTGTGTTGTTCGAGAGCCACCCTGAGGCCCAGAGTGGTCATTTTGCCCGAGGGTCACAGGCCCAGCTGTTGTGTGAGCACTTGGGTCACAGTCATATGTGCCTGGGCTGTTCCCACTACTGGCCGTGGGGTCTGTGCAGAAGAACTGGGGTCGCCCCCTGTCACCCAGGCCCAGCACACCTGGGCCTCCACAGGTTACCTCAGTTCCTGTACAGGTAGGCCTTGAACCCCACATTCCAGCCTCATGGCCCCTACAGTGGGCAGAAGAACCCCACAGTGTTGCCATGGTCATTCTGATGGCAAGCCCACCCCAGTGTGGTATGGGTGCGACACACACACGCACGCACACGCGCACACACACACGCACACGCACACACACCCCAGCTCCTCTCTCATCTGCAGAAACAGGACCTATCTGCAGGCCAGTGCAGCGGAGCCTGGCTGGGGAAGTGCTCTCTAATGTCACCTCCATACAGACCCACTTCCCTCCCCACTGAGCCCTCAGGACCTCCTTATGCCACCTGTTCATGTATCTTCCTCCTTTTCCTCATCCTCCTGGTGGCTCTGGCCAGGGGAGAGGGCAGGAACAGTTCCCATTAGAAGGCACTGAGAGCTGTGTGTTGTTGGTGCTGATTGTCTCTCCCTCTGTAGTATTGAGCACCCACAGTGTGCCAGCATCTGACTCAGCTGTGGGCTTGTCCCCTGCTGGGTCCTGGGGCTCCTCCTCCTGGCCCCTGGAGACTGCTCCAGGCCTGGCCCCCCAGGCCTGAGCTACGGAGAGGTTCATGCCACTCTCCCCTGTAACCAAGCAGACAGTATGGGATGTCAGAGTGAGCTGTGAAGGTGGGGGGAGCCAACCTGCTGTGGAGCAGCAGGAGGCTGGGAGGGGGAGTGTGGGAGGGGAAGAGAAGGACCTTGTGCTCACACTCTGGCCTTCCACTCTGAATGAAACAAGGAGTAACTCACCCGACTTGCATTTTAGCAAGATATGTCCCCTGCTTGGAGAATGGGCTGTCAGCCAGGCAAGGGCAGGCAGGGGGAGACCGCTAGGAGGCCCCTGCTGGAGCCCAAGTGAGAGGCTGTGCTTGGACCGGGAGCTGGAGCTGGAGCTGGCAAGAAAGAAGCGTCTGTGTGCAGGTCTGTTTTGAAGGTAGGGCCACAGACTTGCTATGTGGTGTGAGAGGACAGGACAGGTTCCATGGGGGAACTTCCAAGGTGTGGCCGGAGCTTCTGAAAGAATGGAGGGCCCTGCTGTCTAACACACACACACCTGGACTCGGGATCACTTGTCAGTCCCGCAGGTTCCGGCAGGATGTGGGAGGTTCTGGGCAGCCAGAAGGGGAGCAGAGCCAGGGGCTGGGTGAGCCTCACAGAGATGGAGACAGAGACAGTCAAGGTGCCTGGAAGGTAGGGTGGGGAGCCTGATGGGGCAGAACATGGTGAGGGTGAGGCTGGCCCACCAAGGGCCCACCTCCAGGGGCCCCCAGATCAGACTTTGTACTCCAGGCCCCTCGGTCTACCCAGAATGGTTGCAGCCCAGGTGAGGCGCCCTGGAACCTGCAGCAGAGGAAGCTGGGCAGGGTGAGGGTGCAAGTTCTGCTGCAGGGACCTGGGCCCGTGGAGGAGGAAGCACAGGGCTAGGGTGGAGCTAGTTCAGAGGGCACTACAGTTGGAGGGACCTGCAATAGCAAAGGTGCAGGTTTGGGAAGTGGGTAGTGGGCGGGGCAGGAAGGTAGGCTTACAGACAGGCTAGTGCTTCAGAGTCAGGGTATCTAGTAACAAAGACCCAGGTCAGAAAGCTGTTTACGGCCAGGACTGCTCTGGAGGCTTCTCTGAGGCCCCTTCTGGTTCACAGCCCAGGAGGTCCCATGGACCTGCCCAGAGCCAGTATAAGTGGGGCAGTTGGTGAGAGGCCCGGAATGCCCACCCTTGTCTTGGGGTCAGGGCAGGCTCCCGTCAAGCTGACCGTGGTTCTACTCTTGACAGCTGGCCCACTTGAGGCCTGGGGAGATGGGTAAAAATAAATTCCAGAATGGTCTAAATCAGTTGGGAAACTTGCAGCCAGATGGTGCTTGTTCCTGTGCACAAGGGGTGGACTATTTTGAATGTGGAAAGGGCTGTTTAAAGTTGTAATTGAGTGAAAAGCTGCCTTTTAAAGGAGAAGCTGTACCCCCACCCCCCACAGCCTGGGGTGTTTAGGAAAGGCTGGAGCCCCCATGTAGCTGGATGAACAGATGACCTACCTGGCTTGCCTGGGAGTCAGGGACCAGGGCTGATGGGTACATAGCATGTTGCTTGGCTGGGCCTGTCCCAGAGAGACCCCAGGGGAGCCCAGCACACCCATTCTGGCCCCAGGGGGCCTCCCGCTTGGCCTTAGATGCCTGAGATGGCTGAGCTGCTTCTATCTAGCAGCGGCTCCAGAGCGTGTCTGATCTCCAGGGTTGGGCAGGCACATACGTGGGGCAGGTGCACACGCACCTCTGCTCTCCCAGCAGACATCACAGCAGGTGCTGCTGGCCCCTCGCCCCTTCTGGGTGGGGGTTGGCCAGCAGCAGTAGGGCCCCTCTCCTCCCCAGGTTCCTCCCTGCGTGACCTTCCCCATCAGGGTCAACATGATGCTGCAGTTTGAGGACACCGAGTGAGCAGTGTGGCTGCAGGGCCTCTGCCCACTGAGTGTGGCCAGCTCGGTTCTGTGTTCCAGTGCCTCACCAACCCCGCACTCCCTGACTGGCCAGCACCCTCCTGGGCACAGGGAAGTGGGGTGCTGTCCCCAAGGGGATGCTGTGCACCTGAATGCCCCAGAGGCCTCTTCTCAATGAGGTCCTAGCCAGGTAGGGCAGGCTGCCACCGGGGTGCAGGCAACCAGGCCAGTGACTTCCTGTGCCCACCTCTGGAGCCAGGGGACCAGCCTGAGTCCCCACACGCTCCTTCCTGCCTTCATGAGTTGTGCACTCTTGAGTTTTCAGCTTCTTTCCATGAAGGTGAAGCCAGCCTTCCACTTCCTCAGTGTGAGGGGGAACGAGACCTTGGGGGCCCTGTCGGGGTTGTTCACCACACAGAGGGGACCCAGGGAGAGCCACCTTCAGGGCCTAGACCTGTGAGAGGTGGCATCCACAGTATGATGCCCCCTCATGGTGAGCTATGAGGACATCATGGTGGGTGGTCAGCCTCCGTACCAGCAACCCGCCCAGGAGCCCAAGTGTAGTGGCAGGACAGGTGCGTGATGGTCAGATGCCTGGAGGTCCTGGCCCAGCTGCAGGGGAAACATAGCCCTTTCTCCCACCCACCCTGTACCCAGGTTATGGGATCTGTACATGCCTGGAGCATAAGGCCATCTCCCCATCCCCTTCTGGAGTCCAGGCCACCTACCCCAACACCCAGCAGTTATCTGCTTCTCCAGCCATGACCCATCTGACACCTTTCTCCTGCCTGTCTAGGAAGGGACACCTGGTGGTTCTGGGCTGGGCTGGGTCCCAGCTCCACAGACCCTCCCGAAGCTCAAGACACTGCCCTGGGCCACACGGAGTACCCAGGCCTGCTGACCACACCCTGCTCTTCCGTTTGGGGAGCAGTGAGGTTGTCAGGATTATGGTTAGGAGTAACAGATGTAATTAGCTAGCATTTGTCCTCCTTCCTCCTGGGCACCACTGGACAAAGGTTTCTAGTCAGGGACCCTCTGTGTTCCCCCCGCGTGAGATGCCTGTGAGGGCCATCACTCAGGCAGGAAGGCTGCCTCCCATGGAGCAGACACCCCTTGGCCCCTGAAAGTTTCTCCTGGACAGGCCGCCCTCCCAGGCTGCTTCCTAGCAGGGCCTGCTAACTCCTCAGCATCAGTGAGCAGGGTGGCCCTGAGGCAGCACCCTGCCTTTTCTGCTCTGGGTCTTCTCAGCAGGTCCCCCCCACGCCCCTCTGGCTGCCTCTACATCCTGGGCTCCTAGCATCCTTCTCGGCAACCCTGGGAGGCAGAGGGACTGGGAGATTGGCACTCTGTCCCCATCCTGAGGACAGTCTCCCTGACACTTCACAGAATCGGGGGCTCCGTAGGAGTCTTGTGGCTGATCCTTCTGTTCCACCCAAGAGTGTGCCCCAGGGTGAGTGGCAGACTCAGAACTCAAGCTCCCAGTTGGGCTTCTCACTCTGCCTGTCCCTCCCCCTTGCCCTGTGATTTAGGACATGAGTGTGGTGTGGGTAAGGGGACTTTGGATCCCACCTCCTCCTCAGGGCTGGGCACTAGCTCTCTGGCAGCAGGCACAGGAGTCTCTGAGCCCAGAGGGAGGCATGGCTGTGCTCAGGCCTTGGCTCAGTCAGCCCTCCCTGGGCCTGGGCCCCTCCGCCAGCTGGCCCCCAGTGCCAGCCCCAGGCCTAATCCAGCTTAGCCACCTCGAGGATGCACAGCCCAGCTCAGCATTCCAGGGCAGCAGGGCCAGGCCGGGCACCTGCCCCTCTCCACAGCACAGTCAGAATGGGGTCTGGGAAAGGCCAGTGGTGACAGAGGAGACCCTGGGAGTTGGGGATGGATACCAGGTAGGCACATCAGGGCAGCCAGGCTCTCAGCAGCCCATGGGCCAGCCCCTCCTCAGTGACCAGGACAGCTCATCTTCTGCAGCTGATCCCCCCACCATGGCAGTGACCAAGGCCCTGGTCTGGCCATGTGAACCCCTCAATATTAAGGTATAGCAGCTTCCGCCTCTTCAGGTGACTGTGACACTCTGTGACCTGCATATCCCAGCCATGTGTGGCCTAAGACCCAGCTGTCCTCAGGGGTCTGACTTCCTCTCTCCCTGTGCTCCACACTAGCCAGTCCTGTGGTGGCTTCAAGGTGGAGGTCGCACATGGCCAGGTCATTGGCAGCAGCCCTGGCGGTGTGGGCAGGGTCATCAGTGGGGATGAAAGCGCTGGGAGGCAGTGGCACCCAAGGCCGGGGCTAGGTCCTGCTGCTTGAACAGGGTTATTCCTAACACTGTGCCAGTGAGCCCTCCCAGGAGCCCAGCCCCATGCCCAGAGGGCCACAGATCCCACACCGCCCCTGCCCTCAAGATCTTGTGCTTCCAAAATAACCTGTAACAGAGCTATGGAGACAGGCATCTGGGGACATGGGAACTCTGACTCCAGCCCCACATGCACTGCCTGGTGGCCTGGGCAAGTCCCTCAGCCTCTCTGAGTCTCTGTTTCCTCCTTGGTCTCTCTGGCTGTAGAAGCAACTACCTCGGTGCTTATGAGGATGCCCCAAATAGCCTCTGAGTCACAGTGGTGCAGGGCCTGAGGGAGGGGAACAGACATTTGAAAAGGCAGGTGCATTAAGGATTCAGACAGGGAAGGGCAGGAAGACACGATCCCTGGTGGGCCACAAGGGGGTGTGGGAGGGATGGGGCCGCTGGAGAGGATCTGGGGCCAGGTCTGTAAGAAGCCACCAGCAGTCCCGGACTGTGGGAGACACAACAAAATACTCCATTTTCCCTCAGAGACAAAATGGTCACGTTATAGTATTTAGAGCCCATGAACATCAAGGGTGGGAGGGAGGGAACTTAATCATCTTCACTCTCTGATGGTGTTTCTCTATTTGCCTTTGCTGCTAGGAAGCCCAGAGGTCATATAGGGCCCCCTGGTGTGAATTTTCAGAATTAGTACCATGGCCTTTGGCTACTATTTTATACTGTTGTCTGGTGGCTCTGTTATAAGTTTCATTTTAAATGACATGAGTTACATGGAGACAAAGCACCCACCTATATTAACGCAGAGACAGTTCGGAGCCTGGTGGCACAGTGGTTAAGCACTCGGCTGCTAACCAAAAGGTCAGCAGTTCAAACCCACTAGGCACTCTGTGGAGAAAGATGTGGCAGTCTGCTTCTGTAAAGATTTACAGCCTTGGAAGCCCTATGGAGCAGTGCTACTCTGTCCTATACGGTCGCTATGAATTGCAATCGACTTGAGAGCAACGGGCTTGTTATTTTTTGGTATAGAGAGGGTTGGCCGGAGTGATGGGGCAGATAGGAGGGAGCGGTGGCTGAGGGAGGCAGGGGCAGAGGCCAGAGGCAACACATGCCCTGGGCAGGGTACTCACATATCCGTAGGAGTCTAGAAAACTTTGACTTCCTTGTCATCTGTCTTGCCTGTAATTGGCTTCACACACGGCACAGCCCACTTCTCTGGACCCCCCTCCCCAACTCTGCTCTGAGGCGGCAGGCTAGGGGGACATGGCTGGTGTGGAGGTAGCCTGGCTCCATGGATGGAGCGTGGCTTTGGGGGCAGGCCTGGGATCTGGTCCCACTCGCCCCTCAATGGCCCGAGCCCTGGGCTGTCCCACTCCTGAGCCTCAGCCTTGGTGGGGTTTCCCAGAAGCAGTCGCTGGACGGGAAAGGAGGGCGTGCTCCTCCACCACCACCATGCTCTTCCTTGAGTTTCTGACTACACTCCTGAATGTTAGCAGAGCTGCTGCATGAGGCTGGCTTAGCTGGCGGCAGCACTGCGGTGCCAGCAACGCCTTTCTTGGTCGACAGACAGGTGGCGGGAACCAAGATGAACTGGGCTGGGGCAGAACTCAGGGCTATGGGGAAATGGGGTTCGTGGGGAAGTGGGTATCTTGGAGCAGCAGCTGAGGGCTGGCCCGGAGGTGGACTGAGCTCCGGGCTAGGGACCTAGTTCAGGATCTGGCTGTGCTGCCTTCTTTCTGTGTGACTGTGTAACCTCAGTTTCCCCATCTGTGCAGTAGGGTGGGGCTCTCTCTCCTCCCATTTCACAGGGCTCCTGCAAGGGTCTGGAAAGTTCTTCAGGCCCCCAGAGGAGTAGAACAAGCAAGGAGTCACCATCGATTCTGGGCCACAGGAGTGGGCTGTTCCTATGTCTGCTGTCAGGGTCCCCACCCTGAGGAGTGAGGGGGGAAGGGATGTGGTCTAGGCAGGGAGGCCACTGTAGGGCCAAGGAGGTGAAGGGCTTGGCTCCAGTCCCAGGCCAGGGAACAGCAGTCAGGCCTGGAGCCATAGCCCCATCATGGGGGTCACTCCAGGCCCACCACAGGCCTGTCCCAAACCTACCATGGGGATCACTCCATTGCATCATAGCTGATGACCACAGCTCCACATGTGCGGGTGGACCTTAGCAAAAACCAAACACATTGCCATCTAGTGGATTCCAACTTATGGCAACCCCAGGTGTTACAGCGTAGAACTACCTCATAGGGTTTTCTTGGCTGTAATAATCTTTATGGAAGCAGTTCACTAGGGCTTTCTTCTGCAGAGCCGCTGGGTGGGTTTCAACCACCAGCCTTTAGGTTAGCAGCTGATCACAAACCACTTGCACCACCCAGGCTCAAGGTGAATCTTACAGATGCGTACTTTACAAACTCAGAATAGCCCCAGACCTGCGACTGTGCCAGACGCAGCCTCTCCCATCTTCAGGACCCTGTTAAGCACGTAAGGAGACTTCTTCCTTCCCCACAAAGGGCTCCTGCCCTGCCTCTCACCTGCAGTGCCTGGACACTTGTCAGTATAAACCCCTGCCCGTTCTGGGGAAGAAGGTCACAGTGACTTAGGTGCAGCCAGGCCTGTCAGATTGGGGGGAGGCACGGCCAGGCCTGTCAGAGGAGGGGGAAGGTACTGCCAGGCCTGTCAGAGGAGGGGGGAGGCCCAGCCAGGCCTGTCAGAGGAGGGGGGATCCGGAACTGGGGTTGAGTGAACACGCCTCCGCTGAGTCTTGACCACATGAGCTGCTGGGAGGTGAGGCTCTGTTTCCTCATCCATCTAGCGGGGATGATCCCTCTCCTCCACTTGAGACCAGAGCTCGTGAGCGCAGGGTCTGTTGGCATCACTGTCCTCTGACAGACAAGGCTGTGCAGGGACCTGGGTCTCCTGACTCCTGACACTGAGCCCCTGTCCACTACACTCGCTGTTCCCTCCAGCGAATCATGCCGCCACGACTCTGGGTCTCCATTTCCATGTCTTCAGAATGGGGCAAGGGGCAGGGGAAGGGGCTCCTTGCCTGCGTACCCTACATGGTGCTAGGAGTGTGAGATGAGGTGGTGGAGGGCAGGCACTGGAGCAGGGCTTGTTAGAGGGACAGCAAGCCTGCAGCAGGATGAGAGCAACCCCCTGGAGTGCCAAGCAGGGGCCTTGCACAGAGTGGTGAGGAGCGGTGAGCGCCCCCCCACCCCCATGCCACAAGATGCTCTCTTGAGGACCCCTCAGAGGAGGTCTGTCAGAGGAGAGGGACCCAGAACCTGGGGTTAGTGAATGCACCTCCTCCGAGCCTGTGGCCACACTAGAGCTGCTGGGAGATAAGCCTTAGGCTTAGTGAGGGTAAAGAGCACCCAGGGGCAGTCTCTAAATTGTGCCCCCCCAATTCGAGCACTCAGGGCAATCTCTAAGTTGTGCCCCCCAATTCCAGCACCGAGAGGCAATCTCTAAACCATGCCCCTCCCCAATTTCAAGATGAATAGATGCTGATAATGGCAAAAGATCAGCAGAAATGCCTTCCCCCTCTCTTGTCTGGCCGCCTCAGTCAGGCACCTTTTGTATTTGTGGTACCTCAGAGCCTCGTCTGGTGCCCCCTTGAACTTACACCCAGGGACAAGTGCCCCCCCCCCCGCCCCTGTCTCGCTATGCCTTAGTGAGGGGTCGCCGGACTCCCATACCCCCCTGCTCACTCAGCCCTCTGGTGGCTCCTGCTGTGTTTGGGGGTTCCATGGGATGAAAAAAGCAGGCACAGGCCACAGAGAATTAAGCAAGCTTGCAAATGTGTGGTGGAAGTTGAGGCGTCTGTGTGGGGAGACAGGTGTGGTTGGGTGGTGCCGGCGAGGAGGACCGGGAGCTGGCTGCAAAGGCACAGGCAGGCTCATTTGTAGGGGATGAAAATGCAGCATTAAGAGGTCCTTCTGCCAGGTGCTGTGCTCCCCCATTCCTTCTCTGTCTTCCTCACAACAGCCCTTCGGGGCTGGCCCTGCATTGTCCCTGTGTCACAAAGGAGGGCCTGTGCCTATCTCCCTCCACAAGAGAGGAAAGCGTATGATGTGTGTGGAGACCAGCGAGGGGTCCAGGTTAGCTAGTGCAACAGGAGTGGGAGGGAGCAGCCAGAGACCAGTGATGCAGGCTTGGGCTGAGGAAACAGGTCCCTTCCTATCGGCTTACAGAGTGAGAGAAGGTATACTGGCTTGGACCTCACCATCCTCCAGGGATGGCTGAGGCCTCTGCGTTCCTCTGAACTATGATAAAGACAGTTTGACTGACCCTGGGGAGCTAAAAAGAATCTGGATGTCATAGTAGGCCACTAGTTTGAAGGGGGAACCTTAAAAGCTGAGTTAATGTGATACAGACTATGAGGTTACCTGGAAGAAAATTCCAGTCCTCATTCCTGTCAGACAAGATCTGTTAGCTCTCTGAGCCAGGCAGTATAGCAGGATGGGGCTTTCCTTCTGTGCCAAAGCCAAGGACCGGCCTGAGCTGCTAGGGGTGCCTTTGGTACCAGTGGCAGAACAGGGGTCAGTGACAAAACCTCAGGCCCAGTACACAGTGAGGATGGGACAGATAAGAGTCCTGGGGCAGCTTGGTGCCAGCCATGATGAGCAGCAGCCCAGTGGGCCTCCAGCCCCAGGGTGGCTATGCTGCTGGGAGGCAGCGTGTGGCCAGCAACCCTGGGTTTGGTGCTACCAAAATGACATGCTGCCTGTGGGAAGCCAGCCTGGGTGGATGCCAGTCACTGGACTGGCTCCGAGAAGGCCAGGGTCCCAGGACCTCACAGAGGTGGAAGGTGGCAGTGAACGTGCTTCTAACCACCCTGGCAAGGGAGGGGGAGGCAGAATGGCCCCTGCAGCTGGGCAGGGTGGGGTACAGGGTGGGAGCAATCACTAGTGCTCCTCCCTTCCTCCCAGGCTTGCAGGGACTTCCTGGAACTAGCAGAGACGCACAGCCGGAAATGGCAGCGTGCGCTGCAGTATGAGCACGAGCAGCGCATCCACCTGGAGGAGACTATCGAGCAGCTAGCCAAGCAGCACAACAGCCTTGAGCGGGCCTTCCGAAGTGCCCCGGGACGGCCTGCCAACCCCACCAAGAGCTTCAGTGAGGGTGAGTGGGGCTGCGCAGCTCCAGTGGTCTGCCCACCCTCTGTCTCCTCCATTCTCAGCCTCGCTCTCAGCCAGCTGACCCCCAGTTCCCCAGTGCACATACCCCTTGGCTTGCCCATGAGGGGCTTGCCTGGCCCACACTGGCCTGACTCAGGCAGCAGACTCTCAGTGTCTTAAGTTCAAATTATCAAAAGGAAAGTTAGATGAGCCAGCCCAGCTGTCCCCTCTGTGACAAGGAGGCCAGGTGGCTGCCACCTGCCCTCGAGCTGTGGGTCACATGGTACCTGGGGGCTGTGAGCAGAGCAGGGGCCCCATCAGAAAAGGAAGCTAGACACAGATCTACCAACGTGCTCACACCCTGGAGAGATCAGGGGAGGCTTCTTGGAGGAGGCCTCCAAGCCAGAGCTATAACACTGAATGCAATAAGATTCCAGCAAAGGGAGCTGGCCCAGGGTAGTCAGGGCCAGATGACAGAAGCAGGGAGAGGAGTAGGGAGCCAGTGTGGGGGCAAGGCTGGGGGCACTGTGAGGACAGGCAGAGCAGGCCCTTTGGGCTCCCAGCTTCCTCAGACAGGCGAGATGTGCTTGTGTTGAAACTGCAGACTAAGTCAGTGGCCCCGTGTGTGTGTCTCCAGGAAGCCTCTTGACTCCCAAAGGAGAGGACAGTGAGGAAGATGAAGATACTGAGTACTTTGATGCCATGGAAGACTCCACATCCTTCATCACTGTGATTACCGAGTCCAAGGAGGACAAGTAGGTCTCCCTGAGCTGGGTGACTCACAGCAGCCTGGAAGCAGCCCCCAACCCCCACCCAGCCTCTTCCGCCCGGCTCTTCTCATTGCCCTCTATTCTCCATTTCACCAGCTATACTCTTGGGGCTTGCTTTCACATCTTGCTCCACATGGTATTTTGCTTAGATTCGTTCTGTTCTTCCTTAAACCAAAGGTGCTGAAATAAGGCTCATAACAGGATTTTAATTTCAAATGAGGAGAATGGGGCATTAGCTGGAGGGGACTGGTTCCAGCCTGGGGGGCGGGGGTTGGGGCTGAACCAAAGGCACAGGCTCAGGAGGCCCAGGCTCCCTCAGTTTCCCCTCAGCTGCACACGGACCCAGTCACTCCCCCAACCAAGTCAGCAATCAATCGAGGAAAAGACAAGATGCAGCAGGATTTTTACTTTTGATGTATTTTCTATTTCCAAGACTTTTCATAAAAGGATGCTCTTTTAGGGTGTTTCTAAATACACATTAGAGCACATGGTAATAACTAGGTGTTTACTGGTAATGAAAACTGTGTGTCCTACTCTCTCAGATCCACAGGAGATGCCAGGGACACGGACTGCAGGGAAGGGGGAGGGAAGAGAGCCGGGCTGGCTGAGTGTACACCAGGCCATCTGTGGTCAGAGGGGACAAGGGGGCATGACTATAAATGTAATATAATTAGGAATTCAGTCCTTGTTGAGATCTTTTTGTCCTGTCAAATTGCTAAAAACTCAAACCCAGACACGGGTGAGTGTCACTGTGTTGGGGGACACAGGCAGCAATGAGCTCTGCAGATGTCTGGGGCCCTGCTGTGGCCTCGGAGGGGCTGATATCACTGACTGAAGCCTGTGGTGCCCACTGCCACATCCACTCATGGGGCATGTCAGCCACAGAGCTTCATACCTCACCTCACCCCCCCACCCCCGACACACACACCATCGCCACCATGAATGTGTCCTAGGCAGGACACTCGGCTGACACAGATGAGGAACTGCAAGCTCCCAGCAGCCAGGTGCCCAGCCTGAGTCTGCCAGCTTTGGATACAGAGCCCCGTCCCTCTGCGCCCCCCTACTGCCCTCACAGAATCCCCTAAAGAGCCAGAGTACCACAAGGAAGCCCCAGTCAGGGGTGAGGAGGCTGGGAATTGCCACCGACCACTACATGGACCTACACTTCACTCCCTCCCTGTCCCAGCTTCTTCCGGGAAAGGGGGTTTGCATTCCTCTCACCCTCAGGGAGCTTCCAGGTCCCATCAGCAGTGTATTTCAAGCTCAGAATCATTTTTCCATTTTCCACTAACATTTTTCAATTGCTTGTATCGCTCTCAAGGTGAGCATGCTCAGCCGGTCTGCTCTTCTTCCACTTCATTACCTAGCAGCATCACCCTCTTGGCAATGCAGCCAGGAAGGTCTGCCCAGGCGGCCCCTGGCTCCTTGCCACTCCAGGGACCTGGGCTTCATGTCCTGGTGCTCCAGTGGCTCTGAGCCAGCCCCTGAGTGCCCAGGCCCCCTCTGCTCACACCTGGCCAGCATGCAGGTGACCCTCAGCACTCATCCCTGGCTCTCCTGACAGTCCACACGGCCCCTGCCTGTCCTGCTGCTCTTTTCCCCACCCCTCACTTGTACTGCAGCTACAATGGGCAGCAGGCAGGTCCCACCCAGGTCCCGTTCTGTCCTGCCCAGTGCCTCTGCCCTTGCTGCCCTCTGTCTGCGGTGCTCCCCCCCCCTCCCCCGCATTCTGCTAAGTGACCTGGATGATTCTTCCTTCCTCTCTGCCATGGTTTCAGGGAGTGGGACCTCCTCAGACATGGCATCCCCTGCTGACCGTCTCTTCTACAAGTATTGGTCTGGCACAGGGACACTTCAGACTCACTTCCTGCCCTTAAGGAATCCCACTCCCATGGGGAGGCATGCAAGCAGATGGGAGAGGACTCAGTGGGGTCTGTTCTGTGACGGGCCCATGGGCTCTGGGAGGCTCTCCCAGAGATGTCCACCCTCTGGCTCATCTGGGGCCAGGGTCAGCTAGTCCCCAGGAGGGGCTGTGTGCACAGACTGCCGACGAAGGCGTAGGTGGGAGCCTCTCCAAATAGATGCCCTGGGTCTCGCAGCCCCCCTCTTGAGTGTTCCAAAGGCTGCTGGGGGCTCCCATTCTAGAAGCAGCTCAGCCCCCTCGGACCTCACTGCAGATCTGAAGGTGGGACAAGGCTCAGGGTTTGTAAATAATGTGTCCCTTTGTGTCTCCTGCAGAAAAGCTGAGGGTGGGACAGGGGCAGTTTCCGTGGATGACTGGACCACGGCAGACAACGTAAGTGTGGCAGGAACCCCCACGGGAGAAGCCAGGGCTCAGGGGGAGGCCAGCACCCCCAGCATGGGGCCAAAGGGGCAGACTGCCTTTGGGTCCCCACTGTGCCTCTGCCGCCACCCTGTGCAAGGTCAGGCAGGAGTGAGGGTGGGGCCTGGGGGACTAAGGGGGCACTCTGGACCCACTGACAGCCACGCATGCTTCTCTGGCAGGTGCTAGATGGTACCTCACCCGGGCCCAAGGGTCCACCCAAAGTCAAGAGGAGATCACGCATCCCCGACAAGCCCAACTACAGCCTTAACCTCTGGAGCATCATGAAGAACTGCATTGGCCGGGAGCTCTCCAAGATCCCCATGCCGGTAGGTGCCATGTGCGCCCCTGTGCGTGGATGAGACTGACAGCCACATGAAGTACAGACAGCCTGGAGAGCCATTTTCTTGATGGCTCCAAGGAGCATGTACCTGTTTCTTTGCTCATGTCTATCTCCAGGCTTTGAGAGAAGGGGCAGGGGGCGGCTCTGCATGGCCAGAGATGTGGGGAACCCCAGGGCCCCTCCGGGCTGGCGAGACCTCACACTGTCCGCTGTCCTGCATCCTAGCTGGGGAGTAGCAGGATTGGGGTGTGGTGAGGTGGTGGGAGCCTTCTCTGTGCTCCTCACTGTCCCTGGTGCTCCTGTACCCAGGACATGGGGGCTCAGCGAGGTCAAGGCAGCGGCCCCCGGTCACACAGCAGGCTGAGTGCAGAGCTGTGGCCTTGGGCCACTAGGCGGGGATGGTGTCGCTGTGGAGGGCAAGCTTGGTGGCTCCAGGCCTGACTTGGTTTCTCTTCGTAACCCTGGACAAGTCACTTTACATCTCCGACCTCTGTGTTCACATCTGAAAAATGGGAATCATAATAGCACCGACTTCACAGATGTTGGGAGGATGAAATGAGATAACACAGGAAAAACTCTCTGCCCAAGGCCTGGCAAAGGGTCAGAGCCCAGCATCATAGGAGAAGGTGGATTGGAGGCCCTCGGCCCACCCATCGGGACCCTGGACCCACCCACCCCCACCCTGGCCCCTCCACTGAACGCCTAGACAGAAACTTAACTAACAGCTCACAAAAAAGAAAAAACCCCATTGCTGTCGGGTCAATTATGACTCATAGTGACCTGTAGGATAGAGCAGAACTGCCCCATAGGGTTTCCAAGGCTGTAAATTGTTACAGAAGCAGACTGCCACATCCTTTCTCCCACGGAGTGTCTCGTGGGTTCAAACTGCTGACCTTTCGGTTAGCAGCTGAGTGCTTAATCACTGCATCGCCAACTGGTCCTGGTACAGCTCACAATCTGAAAAAAAAAAACAAACCTGATCCTGACTGATAGTGACCCTATAAGACAGGGAAGAACTGCCCCATAGGGCTTCCAAGGAGTGGCTGGTGGATTCGACCTGCCGACCTTTTGGGTAGCAGCCAAACACTTAACCACTGTACCACCAGGGCTCCACAGCTCACAAAAGGAAGACCCGATTCATCCATTCTGACTGAGGTCAGTCAGTTAGCCAATAAGAACTGAACGCTTCATGTGATTCAGTGCTGAATACAAGCAGTGAACAAGTCAGAGACCTGGCCTTCACGGAGCCTCCATCCTAGTAGGGGGAGACTGGCAGTAAGCATAATATCTAGTATGTCAGAAAATGGTGAGTGCTTTGGAGAAAACTGAGGCAGGAAAGAGCTGGGAGGTGAAGTGCAGAGGGCTGCAGTTTTAGGCAGAGCTGCCAGGGAACCTCACCATGAAGGTGCCGTCGGGGCAGGATATCCTCAAACATCTGTGAAAAGCAATGATGCTGTCAACCCCAGGTTCTGTGCTGGGAACAGCATCTTAGTGGGGCTCAGCGGGCTGCTCAGGTAAGTTGGGGGTGGCTGCCCAGGCACCCCCGGCCAGCGCCTGCCTGACCACTACCGCCTTCCCCACAGGTTAACTTTAATGAGCCCCTGTCCATGCTCCAGCGGCTGACAGAGGACCTGGAGTACCACCACCTGCTGGACAAGGCGGTCAACTGCACTAACCCAGTGGAGCAGATGTGCCTGGTGGCTGCCTTCTCTGTATCCTCCTACTCCACCACCGTGAACCGCATCGCCAAGCCCTTCAACCCCATGCTGGGCGAGACCTTTGAGCTGGACCGCCTCGACGACATGGGACTGCGCTCCCTCTGCGAGCAGGTGAGGACCAAGCTCCCATGGGGCTGGTGCAAGGCTGTGTCCACTACACTTCAGCGAGGCTGCTCCCACCAGGTACCAGGGACACAGTGAGGTGAATGGGGCGTAGCCTCTGACCCTGCCATGCCGGTGCTCAGGGGTTAGACGGGTCTGTCCAGTCTGGTGGCTGGGCCTGGTGTGCAGGGAAGGGGAGGACATGATCTCCCAGCCAGTGGACCGTGGAGTAGAGGTGGAAGCATCTTCAGGGACTGTTGTGGAGTCAGGTGAGTGGGAGGGGGAGGGAGGCACCTGCGCAGTGTGGGTCGAGAGGACTTGGCCAGGTCAGTGACTACAGAGCCGGGACTCTGAAGGACTCCAGGGGTCAAAGACCCTGCCCGGGCATGGCTCACCTGTGTCCTCTCCACCCTTCCCCACTAAGATGCCGTGGGGAGCCTTAGCCATGGCACCAACACAGAGCCTGGTGTCCTTGTCTGATGGAGGGAATTCCACCAGTGCCCCTCACTGGGTTGTGCCAAGCTGTTGGGAGAACCCAGGCAGATACCACGTGGAAGCACCTGGGGTGGAGGTGCCAGGTCCAGGCACTGCCACCACTGAGCACCAGCTACATGCCATGTGCTCAGTGGGCCCAGTAGAATGCAACTGTGGACCCAGGAAGGTGGTCGTGACTGACCAGGGAGAGAGGTCCAAGCTTGGGCGTGTTCTGAAGGGGTGCCAGCAGGTCTGCTGATGCTTTGGATGTGGGATGAGGTGGCAGGGACGTCAAGGATGACCTAGAGTTCTTGGTCTGAACCGCTGGGCATCCATTCAACAAGTGTTGATGCAGTGCCCCCCATGTGCCAGGAGCTAGCAAGGGTCTAGCTGGGAAGGAAGCAAGCGTGGCTGGGGGAGTGCAGATCCTGTGTACGTTGAATGGTGGACAGGGAGGGGACTGGCCCTCTTAGAACGGGGGTGGTCAAGGAGAAGAGAAGGTGGGGGCAAAAGCAAAACCCTGCAGGAAGCAGGTGGGCCAACTCTGTGGGACCCAATCATGTTATTATCAGGGTCCCTCTGGCTACTGCGGGGACTGTTGAGCACAGGAGTAAGATGGAAGCAGGGAGAGCTGGCCCAGGCTGCTGTACTGGTTCTGCGTGGCCCTGGGGCTGGGGGTGTGGGGTGGGGAGGTGCAACTAGGGGGAGGAGCAGATTGTGGACGCACGTACTGACAAAAGCACAGACAGGGCTGGCTAAGGATCAAACGTTGACCATGAGAGAGAAGGCGGGGTCAAGGGCAACTGAAAGGACTGGGCGTTGGGGCTGAGAAGGGAGCATTGCTGACAGACTTAGAGCCATCTCCTTGAAGGTCACGCCTTGAGTTTGCCAGTGAGGGTGGGAGTTGGTGGGCCAAGAAGGCCCAGCTGCAAGGACAGCCCACCCATCTTAACAAGAGCAGCTGGTGGGTAGGGCTGATCTTCTGAGACAGAAGCCAGTAGTGGGGAGACCACCAGAGCGGGGAAGGGGTGGTAGCTGGAGCTCAGGTGACCCTGCTCAGGTTAGAAAGCCTAATGGAGGTGGCAAGTCAGCTGGGAGCCTACCTGAAGCTGGAGACAGATGAGGCTGGGGAGCAGGCTGAGATGGGAAGAAGGGCCGCCATGAGGCAGGAGGGCCAGGTGGGCAGGTACCCTGAAGGTGAGGTGGTGGTCAACAGTGCCCTTGGTTGCCGAGAGGGCCCACCACAGTGGGCCCAAGGCAGGGTAGTCACTCACTCTAGAGTGAGGCTGGAAGGAGGCCCTTCCACCCCTCGGGCAGCCAGTCTGGGCCTCCTCCGTGTAGCAGACGTGTCAGACGTGCCCCTTTGCCAGCTATGAAAATTAAACAAGAAAACAGTCACGGCAACGAAACCCTTCACTTGATTAGCCTCTGTCATAGGCAGGTCCTGGGAGCACAGGCCTCACCATCACCTGCATTGTACAGCCCAAGAGCCATGGGGCTCGAAGACGCCAGGCCCTTGTCTCCTGGCAGGGCCAGGACAGCAACCTAGGCTACTCCAACCCAGGCTGCCGAGGCCTTGCTTATCTGCATAGGCACTGTCCTCCGGGGGCCTGCCACAGGTCCATGGCCCCCAGGGGAGGACTCCAGGCCTGACTGCTGTGCAGAGAGGTAGAGGGGCACAGGACGGAGACAGGGCAGACCATCCCACCTGGCTGGGGCTAGTGCCTGGGACCTGTCCCCAGACACTTACATTGTATGTGTCTGGCCCAGGTGAGCCACCACCCACCCTCAGCTGCGCACTACGTCTTCTCTAAGCATGGCTGGAGTCTCTGGCAGGAGATCACCATCTCCAGCAAGTTCCGGGGGAAGTACCTCTCCATCATGCCCTTAGGTGAGCTGGGCACAAAGTGCTTCAGGGACAGGGACATTCTGGTAATGGGGGAGATCGTACCAACCCAGAAGCCAGCTGGGGGCTTCCAGGGGCTTCCCGAGGGTCCTCTCCCGTCCCCCTTGCCAGGCTTCCTGGCCGCCTCCCCAGCTGTCTCAATGAAGACAACTCCGGTCCTCCAGCATGTGGCTTCAGGATATTCGGCTGTGGGCAGGCCAGACCCACACTGATGGCTCTGACTACTGACCCTTCATCCGGCCACCAGGTGCCATCCACTTAGAATTCCAGGCCAGTGGGAATCACTACGTGTGGAGGAAGAGCACGTCCACTGTGCATAACATCATCGTGGGGAAGCTCTGGATCGACCAGGTCAGGGGGGCCCATGGTGTGGGGGGCATGGGGCCCACAGACTGGCTGCCGACCACTACCTCTCTCACTAGACTGGGGACATCGAGATTGTGAACCATAAGACCAAGGACCGGTGCCAGCTAAAGTTCCTCCCCTATAGCTACTTCTCCAAAGAGGCAGCCCGGAAGGTAAGCAGGACTGCCCCTTGAAGCCTGGGGGCCCAGGGCAGAGCGTGTGCCAACACTGGTCCTGCTGTGTCCACAGGTGACAGGAGTGGTGAGTGACAGCCAGGGCAAGGCTCACTACGTGCTGTCCGGCTCATGGGACGAGCAGATGGAGTGCGCCAAGGTCATGCACAGCAGCCCCAGCTCAGACGGGAAGCAGAAGACAGTATACCAGACGCTGCCAGCCAAGCTGCTGTGGAAGAAGTACCCACTGCCGTGAGTGGGGCCTGCAGGTTCTGTGCCACGGGGCGGAGGAGGGCAGCGAGGTGGGGAGGGCGAGCAGGACAGAGAGAGGGAGAGCAGGGGAGGCCCATGAGCAGTAGACAGGCAGGGGGACCAGGGCCCAGAGAGCCACAGGCACAGAGGAGGGCGGAAGCACCCCAGCCCAGGACACGCCAAAGCTCTGTGCCCTCGGGCAGCTGACATTCTGGAGAGTGCAAGACAGACAATCAGCAAGGAAATAAACGTGAACCCTCTGGTGGTGGGCAATATAATGCAGCGCCATGAAGCAGGGGGATGGGACAGAAAAAATGAACTTGAAGAGAACTGCAGGAAACAGAAAATGATAAAAAAAATGGCATAGCAGCTTTGAAAGAAAACAAAATAGAAATTCTACAAGGAAAAATAAAATAACTGAAACTAACATCTCCATGGAAAGGTTTAATAGACTGAGGACAACTGAAGAGAGAATCATCAATTGAATACAGATCAGAAGAAATTATCAAGAGATGAAACCTGGAAAAGACATGAAGCGAGAAGGTCAACCACCCAGTGACCCAGGGTAGGGTCCCCGAGCAGCACCAGGGTCCCCGGTGGCTTTAGCCCTTCCCATCCAAGGTCTTTCATCTCTTCCAAACAATTTGCACTCGACTAAAAGTTGATGGTTCAAACCCACCCAGCAGTGCCATGGAAGAAAGGCCTGGCAATCTCCTCCCATTAAGATTTCAGTCAAGAAGACCCTGTGGAGCAGTTCTTCTCTGTAACACATGAGGTCACCATCAATTGGAGCCAACTTGATGGCAACTTTTTCTTTATTGAAATTTTTATGCTGGGAAATTTATCTCCATTATATCTTTAACTATTTCTTCCTCCTTCCCATTTTTATTTAGTTCTTTCCTTTCCTTCTGGGACTCCAATTAAATACATTATTTTAGTGGTTACCCCAGAAATTACAATATGCATACTTAACACTCTGTGCGGCATCTCACCCAGACCTCCGGAGTCAGAGTCTGCATTTCAGTGCGGCCTCCAGGGGACTTGTCTGTACATGGAGGTCTGCGAGCAGGGTCTAGCATATACCTCTAGTCAGAGTCCCAGAAGGAAAGACGGACCATCTCTGAGGAGAAAACAGTGAAGAATTTTCCACCTAAATCTAACAGGGATTGAATGAGACTGTTGAAAACTCAGAGAGAAAGTATTAGATTTTAGAAGACATTCCTTTCAAAGGAACAGTGAGCCAACGGCCTGTCGAGGAGACGGCTGAAAGGTATCTTACATGTGCCACTGGAATCCTGCCATCCCACGGCTCTACACCCAGGGAGAGTAGCACAAAGAATGACATTGATAGAAAGATAGTTTCAGACAAACGAAAACAGTTTTTCACTAGCAGACCTGCACTACAGGGTATCTTTCAGGCAGAAGGAAACTGACCCCAGAGGGAAGCTCCAGGATGTATGAATGAATAGAGGGCAAAATTATGTGAATCTAAATGGACAGTAAATCAACAAGGATGTGAGGTTTCAAATCTAAAACATAAAGTTAAAATATGGCCACACTATCACCTAAGTCAGAAGAGGAATAAACAGAGGGAAGCTATTCTCAAGTCTACCCAAGAGGAGGATCAATTCACTTTTTTTTAGATTGAATACATTTATTCACAAATGTATGTGTGTGTATATATACATATATATGTATGTATGTATATATAGGCATGTATATATACACATACGTATACATAAACATACATTCGTACATAGAGTCCTCCCTGGGTGGTGCAGATGGTCAGCATGCTCTGCTGCTGACCCAAAGGTCAGAAGCTCGAGTCCACCCAGAGGCACCTCGGAAAAACCAGCCACTGAAAACCCTCTGGAGCACAGCTCCACCCTGACACACAAGAGGTCACCTCGAGCCAGAGTCTACCCAACAGAAAACTCTTTTTGTTTTTAAAATACGTATATATGTGTATATAAGTATTTTTAAGAGTGTTATGGTTCTAAAAATGCAAAAAATGCAAGATTCATCAGATCTAAAAAATTTTAAATTATATTTCTTGGAATCCCAATAAGTGCAAAGGTCTCTAGAGTTAGAAGTGCAAAGACATTTATGTAACTTAGTTTATCAACTTGAATAAAAGAACTCTTAGTAGACTAAAGAATTAGATCATGTGGATAACTTGAATCCATTGAAATGAGCTAACCTATCCTTTCAAAGTTATGAAATCACTGATGCAATAACCAAAAATTGGATTCAGTAAGTCACATCAGAGTTATGAACAACAGCCTTCTGCCCTAAATCTGTCAGTAATATCAACCACTTTTTTTTAATTGCGGTAAAAATATATATAACAAAACATGCCATTTCAACATTTTTATGTGTATAATTCAGTGACATTAATTATGTTTATCATCATGTCGTGCAACTAACACCACTATCCATTTCAATTTTTTCATCACCCTTAAGAGAAACTCAGTGCCCCTTAAGCAATGAGTCCCCCTTTCCCTCTCCCTCCCATCCCTGGTAACCAGTAATAAACTTTAGTTTCTATATATTAGCCTATTCTAGATATTTATGTAAGTGGAATCATACAATATTTGTCCTTTTGTGACTGACTGACTTCACTCAGCATAATGTTTTTAATGCTCGTCTATATCATAACATGTATCAGAACTTCATTTCTCTTTATGGCTGAGTTATATTTTATGTATATAACACACTTTGTTTATCCATTCATCTGCTGATGGACATTGATGTTGTTTCCACCTTTTGGCTATTGTGAACAGTGCTGCAGTGAACATTGGGGCACAAGTATCTGAGATACACTAATTTGATTGGCAAAAATTAAGTCTGATAATACCATGCGTCAAAGAAGATGGGAGTCACAGTGTCTTTT
Source organism: Dugong dugon (assembly GCA_030035585.1). Classification (NCBI taxonomy): domain Eukaryota; kingdom Metazoa; phylum Chordata; class Mammalia; order Sirenia; family Dugongidae; genus Dugong; species Dugong dugon. The sequence continues at coordinate 21,781,122 of CM057476.1, read as the reverse complement.
ACACGTTGCTGGTGGAAATGTAAATTGGTACAATCACTTTGGAAAACAGTTTGGCCTTACTTCCTAAAGATGAACATCACGTATTCTGTGACCCAGCAATTCCACTCATCTAACTATATACTCAAGAGAACTTCTGGCAAATGTACAACAAGAAACATGCATAAGACTATTCCAGTAGCAGAAACTTGGAAACAGCCCAAATTTATTGGATGAATAATATGGCATATTCACACAATATTACACAGCAGTTAAAACAAATGAACCACGGCAACATTCAACAATATAGATAAATCTTAGCAATACAGTATTAAGTAAAAAAACCAAGTCCTAGAAGATTACAAACCATTTTGTGAAGTTAAAAACAAGTATGTGTAATATATGTATATGAATGTGTACACACACACAGAAGAATATTTAAAGATGCAATAAAACTATATTAAAAGGAAAGCCAGCATCTGATGACCCCAAGAGTCAGGTTGATGGCTACCTGAGAATGGAGAGAATTGGTGCATTTTCCATATGGTTAGATGCAGGTTTTTGTCAGGGTTCTAACTTTTGTTTAGAGTGGTGAGGTTGTACTAATAAAAACAGGCTGTGCAAGGACTAATAAAGAGAGATTGTCACGAACCAAGGATTATGACTAATCCAGATGTGTGCACCTGAGGTCCAAAAACAGAACAAAAAGAAAAAAAAGAATTAGCAGATTTAAATCCAACATTTGTAGTTAAATAAAACCAAAAACCCACTGCTGTCAAGTAGATTCCAACTCATAGCGACCCTATAAGACAGAGTAGAACTGCCCCCATAGGGTTTCCAAGGCTGTACACCTATAGGAAAGTAGACTGCCACATACTTCTCCAAGGGTGGTTCGAACCACAGATCTTTTGGTTAGCAGCCGAGCATTTTGAACACTGTGCCACTTGGGCTCCTATATATTAACTGCACATGGTCTAAAAGCTCAAATTAACTTTCAACCTTTCAGACGGAATTTTTGAAAAACTCCAACTATATCTGATTTGCAACCGATACATCTAAATAAGACGACAAAGACTGAAGTAAAAGGATAGGAAAAGATATGTCCACAGAAATACTAACAAAAGCTGCTGTGGCTATAGTAATATCACAAAACAGACTGTAGGACCAAAGGAATACTAGAGGTAAGACGAACAGTTCACAATAAGGGTTCAATTCACCAGGAAGATGAATTTTAAATGTGAGCATACCTAGTACATAACAACAGCCTCAAAATATAGACAGCAAAATTTGACAGAAATATAAGGAGAATGATAAAGTGGGAAATTTGAGCATACCTCTTTTCGTAACAGTGCACTGAGCAACTGCAGAAAGCATATTCTCTTCAGTTTACATGGAACATTTACAAAAATTGACCATATACTGGGGTACAAAGGAAATTTCAAAGAACTAAAATTAAACCAAGTACTTTGTCTGACTCCAAGGCAATTATGCAAAAAAAAAAAAAAAAATCCCCAAATGTTCATAAAATTAAGAAATACACTTCCAGCTAATCCATAGGTCAAAGAAGATATAATAGAAGTTAGAAAATATTTAGAACTGAATGGTAATGAAAATACATATCCAGAATGGTGAGATTCAGTTAAAGCAGTACTTTGAGGGAAATGTATAGCCTTGAAATGCATATATTAGAAAACCTGGAAAGGAGCTAAGCATACATCTCAGGAAGTTAGAAAAAGAACAGCAAAATAAACCCCAACAAAGTAGAAGGAACGAATGCAAAAACAAAAATCAAAGCAGAAAACAAACATACAATTAGAGAGGATCAACAAAGCCAGAAGTTTGATCCTCAAACAGGAATAAACCGGACAGGCCTCTGACATGACTGTTCACAATAGAGAGAAGACATATATAACCCACATCACAGATGCAAACAGGGACGTGGTGTGTCAGACATTTAAGCAATAATACTGAGGATATTATGAAACAAGGTTATGTTTATGAATTTGGATGAAACATACAAATTCCCAGAGAAGTATGACTTAATGAACAGCTGCAGGTCGGTGGGTGGCTGTGGTGGAGCTGAGGGGTGAGGGGGGTGTAAAAGGTGAGTTGGGTGCCAGCGGTCAGGTCGGTCCGTTCTAGCGGGGTCCAGGGACGTGGCGCAAGGGAAGGTCGGGCCGGGACGGAGGGCCCTGGGCGCCGGGAGGCGCAGTCGGGGAGGCTCACCCGCCGCCCGCCGCAGGGAGAACGCGGAGAACATGTACTACTTCTCCGAGCTGGCGCTGACCCTGAACGAGCACGAGAAGGGCGTGGCGCCCACCGACAGCCGTCTGCGGCCCGACCAGCGGCTCATGGAGAAGGGGCGCTGGGACGAGGCCAACATGGAGAAGCAGCGGCTGGAGGAGAAGCAGCGCCTGACGCGTCGGCGGCGGCTGGAGGCCACTGCGCGGGGCAGCGGCTTCGGTGCTGAGGAGGGTGAGGCCGGCGGGGAGCGGCCCGGGGGAAGAGTGTTCCAAGGACAGAGGGGTGCTGGGGAGGGTGTGCCCCAGGAAAGGTGGCGCGGGGTGGGGGGTTACCCCGGGAAAGGGAGGGGGCTGCAGGAGGGTGCCCGGGGATAGTGGGTGCCCCTGAGAAAGGGAGGGGTGGGGGGATGCCCTGAGGGAGGGTGTTCCCCGGAGCGGGGAGGGAGGGGAGCCAGGGGAGCAGAGGGGTGCCCCATGGGAGGGTCGTCCCCTGGGGCTGGGAGGCCATGGAGCATCCGTCCACGGCCCGCTTTTCTGCCCAGCAGAGAAGGAGGCGGAGGTGTACACGCCGCTGTGGTTCGAGAAGAGGCTGGACCCGTTGACTGGGGAGACGGCCTGTATGTACAAGGGCGGCTACTGGGAGGCCAAGGAGAGGCAGGACTGGCATATGTGCCCCGACATCTTCTGAGCACCAACTCCCTCCGAAATACAGGCGCCTGCACAGCCTGGCCCACCTTTCTTTAATGCTCTCCGTTTAGTACGGAAGGTCCTTCTCTCCCCCTTCTTCCCCACTTTTTTTTTTTTTAAACTTTTTTGGGGCTATCACCTTTGAAGGAGTGTTGACCCGGGTTCTCTCCAGCCCCAGGTGTACCGGGTCACCCCAAGCCCCTCTCCTCGTGGACTTGGGGCCCGACGGAGATCCAAGCTCCCCAGTTACCACAACTCAGGCCGGGCACGGGCATGGGCAGCCCCCATCATTAGCCTAACCCCAGGAGGGCTGCTCTGCTTCTCCTAGGGAGCCTCTCTCTTGACTTTTTTAAAAAAGATCTCCATTTCTTTCCAGCCATGACTTTTAGAACATATTTTTAGTACAACACTTAGCAGAAACGTTCCAAGTGTGCTTTCTTGCCACACAAGTGTGCTGGCAAGAGCCCCTCTTTTTAAGAGATCAGGAAGCCAGACACCTTTGAGTTGGGAGATTTTGTAGCTCAACATAGCAAGGCCCCGTTTGTATCTGAGCTGCCCAGCCCCCAGGAGCCCAGGGTCCCAGAAAACTGAACATAAAGGGGGGGCCTGGCCCAGGAGAACACAGGAGTCCCTGGAGCTACTGCCCCCATCCACCTACCTGGGGGACACCAAGGGGGTGGAGAGGTAGATTTGAGGATGGAATTGCCTGGCCCTGGCTGTGCCAGGGCTGATCCCTGGCCCCAGAGGCCAGGAGGGCTGGTAGGCACGGCCTGCAGGTGCTTCCGACCCAGAACCAGGCCCCAAATTAGCAATAATGAACAAACCCTCAGCTCGGCCTGGGCTGGTGACCCAGGCACCAGAGAGACCCAGCTTCCCACCTTGGCCTCAGGCGGCTCCGGGGCACCCATCTCAGTGCTCCGGGACCCTTTATTTGCCTAATTTATACATATGATATATAAATATATATAAAATAGCTATTTTGCTTAACTTTCTATGGTATGTGAAAGTGAAAAATGATGAAGACAGGGCTCCTGTCTGAGTTTGGCTCTCTTGCCAGTCCTGTCTCCTCGCACCCCCTTCCCAAGGCTTGGACCACCGCAGCCACTGTCCCAGCCCCTTGGCACCCCCACTCCAACCCTCCCTACTTCAGTTTTGGTCCTGAAAGTCCATCACAGGGTTTTTCTTTCTACTCTAGGACTGGTTTGGTTTTTATATAAAAAAAAATAAAAGTGAAAACACCATGTACAATGCCTTAGGGGGCCCACTGGGAGTAAGAAGGCTGGGGCAGGCAGCCCCGCGGGCCTCCCCTAGGGCCAAGGGCCCATCAATGCTGTTGAATGTACCTCTTCTGAACACTGTTTGTAGGCAAGCACCAGTAACAATAAACCTTGGATTGGAGTTTTCCGCCACCTTGCCCTGTCTGTGGTGGATGGAGTGGCACTGATGAGGCAAAGAGCAACAGCCCGCAAGGAAACAGGACGTTGGCTGACAGGGAGGGAGTTCATAGTGGGGGCAAGGGTCTGGGCCCAGGCTGCCCAGAGGACTAGACCAGCACCACCCCAGCTCAAAGCTAGGGGAGGGGGCTGGGCTCTGCCAGAGGCTGGCCTAATGCCTCGGGTCCTGGACCCAGATCTGCCTATCCCCCAGAACGGCAGTGTTTTAGCCACATGGAGGCTGCCCCCCATCCGCTCCTGTCTGTTAGCTCCTGGTGCCCAGGCCAGGCCAAGACACCCACCGCCCTCCACAAGGGAAGGCCCACATGGTGATTTCTATGGTTGTCTGACAACCAGAGCCTAGGCTGCTTCTGCTGCCCCAGGTTGCCAAGCAACTTGATCACTAGCTCCTAAGACCCAACCAAGAGCAGCTCCTGATCAGACCCACTGGGTTCTTCTCTCACTGCCAATGCAGCCAGGTGAGGCATGGGTAGGGTGGGCATCACAGGCATCAGTGCTGGGCTCTCACCATCTGCCCTGACCCCTACTGCTGTGGGATTCAGGGTTGGCCCCGCAGAATTCCCTGGGCCTCCTTCTCCCCTGTGGGTCCCAGATAGGAGATGGAGAGTCAGTTCTCACTGGAAGGGAACCCAGGACGGCCTGCCCAGGGGAGGGGAGGTGGGGGAGGCTGCATGGGCCAAGCCCAGAGGTGACAGAGGCCAGTCCACTGGGCAAAGCAAGGGAGGCAAGGCACCTGCTGTGGAGTCAGTCATGACCCTGCCAGTCGCAGGGACCAGGCAGAGCTCTGAACAGAGAGTGACATCAGATCAATGTTCTAGAAAGAAACCTCTGGCCAGCAGTGGTCTCCTATAGACCAGCAATCACTGAGTAGAAAACATGAGAAAAAAATATTCTGCAACACAGGCCATGAGGGACCTCAGAATACATCTAACACAATGCTGTAAAGGGTTTTATGGATAAAACTTTAACAAATGATAGAGAAGGAAGACCTGAATTAAAAGGAAAAACTCCATCTTCATGAATGCACTAACTCAGTTATATTAGTTCTTCCCAAATCTACAAATTCAACACGATCTCAATCAGAATCCCACCAATGTTTTTTAAAAACCTGACAAGTTGCTCATGAAATTTCATGGGAGAGTAATTGCACACACACACAAAAAAGCAATCTCAAAAAGAACCCAGAAGGTGAGGGGAAGGGGCTGACATGGACTTGACCTGTTTATACCCAAACATGCAGTTAAGCTACCATAGCACTCTGATTACCATCTGGCATACTATGGGTTTTACTAACTTCTTTGTTGATTGTCTGCCCCCCTCCCCCCACCACCCTTAGTGGACTGTGAGCTTCACGAGAGTAGAAATCTTGTCTGTGTGTTCAATAAACAGTTGTTAACTGAATTGCTTCCAGGCAATCCAGACCAGCTAGACCAAAGGCTCAGAGGGCATACCTGGGGCCAAAGGGGAGTGTGGCTGCAGCATCAGCTGTGAGGGGGGCCTCAGAGGTGGAACTGGGAAAGAACTGGGCGTCTCCTGCTTCCTCCATACCCTAGAGTCCAAATCTTCCTCCCAGCTTTGGGGAGTGCAGAGAGGGACTGGGGAGGGGCTGCTCCTGACAGTGACTTGGAGGAGGTGGGGATGCCTGAGGAACACTCATCACTAGATCTGGGGCTCAGTGTGACGGGGTAGGGAGGAGAGGAAGCCAGATAGACAGATTTCAAAGTGTAAAACACAGAACGATAGAACCAGAGACGATTCCAATCCTATTTAATCTTCTTATGAAGCAAGCCAGCATAACGTCAACAACAAAACCTGATTAAGAGAATACTAACATATAAAAGGAATCCCTGGGTAGTGCAAACAGTTAAAGTGCTTGGCTGCTAACTGAAAGGTTGGAGGTTTGAATCACTCCAGAGATGCCTGGTGATCTACTTCTGAAAAATCAGCCATTGAAAACTCTATGGAACACAGTTCTACCCTGACACACATGGAGTCGCCATGGGAGTTGAAATAGACTCAATGGCAACTGTATGTATATGTGTGTGTGTGTCTCACTTAAGAATTCTCATAAATCCACTTCGAAGAGGAAATCACCAAATCAATACCATTTATAATAGCCCCCAAGAAGATAAAATACTTAGGAATAAATCTAACCAGAGACGTAAAAGACTTATACAATGAAAACTACAAGACACTATTGCAAGAAACCAAAAGAGACCTACTTAAGTGGAAAAACATACCTTGCTCATGGATAGAAGAGTCAACATTGTGAAAATGTCAATTCTACCCAAAGCTATCTACAGATAATGCAATCCCTATGCAAATTCCAACGGCATTTTTTAATGGGATGGAGAAAAAAATCACTAACTTCATGTGGAAAGGGAAGAGGCACCAGATAAGTAAAGCATTACTGAAGAAGAATTCCACCCAAAGTGATCTACAGATAAGCAATCCCTATCCAAATTCCAACAGCATTTTTTAATGGGATGGAGAAACAAATCGTCAACTTCATATGGAAAGGGAAGAGGCCCCGGATAAGTAAAACATTACTGAAGAACAACAAAGTGGGAGGCCGCACACTACCTGATTTTAGAACCTATTATATTGCCATGATAGTCAAAACAGCCTGGTATTGGTACAACAACAGATACATAGGCCAATGGAGCAGAATTGAGAGTCCAGACATAAATTCATCCACCTATGAGCAGCCAATATTTGACAAAGGCCTAAAGTTCATTAACTGGGGAAAAGACAGTCTCTTCAACAACTGGTGCTGGCATAACTGGATATCCATCTGCAAAAAACTGAAACAAGACCCATACCTCACACCATGCACAAAAACTAACTCAGAATGGGTCAAAGACCTAAGTATAAAATCTAAAACAATAAAGATCATGGAAGAAAAAAATAAGGACAATGCTAGGAGTATACACATGACATAAACAGAATACTAACCATAAGTAACAATGCACAAACACCAGAAGAGAAACTAGATAACTGGGAGTTCCTAAAAATCAAACACTTAATGCTCATCAAATGACTTCACCAGAAGAGTCAAAAGACAATCTACAGACTGGGAAAAAAATTTTGCCTATGGCAAATCCGATCAGCGTCTAATCTCTAAAATCTACAAGATACTGCAAAACCTCAACAACAAAAAGATAAATAACCCAATTAAAAAATGGGCAAAGGATATGAACAGGCACTTCACCAAAGGAGACATTCAGGTGGCTAACAGACACATGAAGAAATGCTCATGATCATTCGCCATTAGAGAAATGCAAATCAAAACTACAATGAGATATCATCTCATTCCAACAAGGCTAGCATTAATCCAAAAAACACAAAATAATTAATGTTGGAGAGGTTGTGGAGAGACTGAAACACTTATACACTGTTGGTGGGAATGTAAAATGATACAACCACTTTGGAAATCGATTTGGTGCTTCCTTAAAACACTAGGAATAGAAGTACCAATATGATCCAGCAATCCTGCTCCTTGGAGTAGATACTAGAGAAATAAGAGCCGTCACATGAATAGATATATTCACACCCATGTCCACTGCAGCACTGTTCATGATAGCAAAAAGATGGAAACAACCTAGGTGCCCATCAACAGATAAATGGATAAACAAATTACAGTATATTCACACAGTGGGATACTACGCAACGGTAAAGAACAACCATGAAATCTGTGAAACATAACATGGAGGAAGCTTGAGATCATTATGCTGAGTGAATTTAGTCATAAAAGTACAAATATTGTATAAGACCACTATTATAAGAATTCAAGAAAAGGTTTAAATACCGAAGAAAACATTATTTGGTGGTTATAAAGGTGGGGAGGGAGGGAGAGGGTTACTCACTAACAATATAGTAGACAAGAATTATCTTACGTGAAGGGAAGGGCAGCATGCACTACAGGGGAAGTCAGCACAACTGGACTAAATCAAAGCTAAGAAGTTTCCTGAATACAATCAAACACTTTGAGGGACAGAGTAGCAGGGGCAGGGGTCTGGGGACCATGCTTTCAGGGAACATCTAGGTCAATTGGCATAACAAAGTTTATTAACAAAATGTTCTGCATCCTACTTCAGTGAGTGGCATCTGGGGTCTTAAAAGCTAGTGAGTGGCCATCTAAGATGCATCAATTGGTCCCAACCCACCTGGAGTAAAGGAGAATGAAGAACACCAAAGTCACAAGGAAAGTATTAGCCCAAGAGACATAAAGGGCCACATAAACCAGAGATTTCATCAGCCTGAGACCAGAAGAACTAGATGGTGCTGGGCTACCACCAAAGACTACCCTGACAGGGACCACAGCAGAGAATCTGATGGAGCAGGAGAAAAGTGGGGTGCAGAACTCAAATTCTAGTAAAAAGACCAGACTTAATGGTCTGAGACTGGAGGAACCCCAGAAAGCATGGCCCCTGGACTGTCAACCCAGAACTGAAACCATTCTCAAGGCCAACTCTTTAGACGAAGAGTAGACTGGACTGTGGGACTTAAAATGATACTCGTTGTCTTAGTCATCTAGTGCTGCTGTAACAGAAATACCACAAGTGGATGGTTTTAATGAAGAGAAGTTTATTTCCTCATAGTCAAAGTAGGCTAAAAGTCCAAATTCAGGGCATCAGCTCCAGGGGAAGGCTTTTTCTCTCTGTCGGCCTTCTTCTCTTCAGTGTTCCCCCAGACTAGGAGCTTCTCGGCACAGGGACCCCAGTCCAAAGGACTAGCTCTGCTCCCGGTACTGCTTTCTTGATGGTATGAGGTCCCTCTGTCTCACTGCTCACTTCTGTCTTTTATATGTCAAGAGATTGCCTCAGGACACAATCCAGTCTTGTAGATCAGGTCCTGCCTTACTAACACAACTGCCACCCATCCTCCCTCATTAACATCATAGAGGCAGGTTGACAACATACAGGAAAATCACACAGTACCAGGAATCATGGCCTTAGCCAAATTGATATATTTTTGGGGGGACATAATTTAAACCATGACACTCATGAAGACTATGCTTCTTAGCTCAAGTAGATACACGAGACTAAATGGGCAGCTCCTGTCTGAAGGTGAGATGAGAAGGCAGAGAGCGTCAGAAGCTGGTTGAATGAACCCGGGAAATCCAAGGTAGAAAGGAGGAGTGTGCTGTCACAGTATAGGGAGAGCAGTTAGGGTCACATAACACTATAAATTTTTGTATGAGAGACTAACTTGAATTGTAAACTTTCACTTAAAGTACAACAATAAAAAAAAAGAATTCTCATAAATCCAAATAAGACAATAGCAAAAAGAATCCAACCACATACAAAAGACTGATACCCCAAGCTGATACACCCATACCCAAATGCAAGAATGGGTTGATATCAGGAAGCTTTTCATTGTAAATCATTCATCAACCAATTCAAGGTAGACTTCTCTTTCTCACAATATGGTGGACTAGGTTCCTGGACAGTACTCCTTTGCTGAAAACTTAGACACGATCGACAAAATTTTAAAATATCTTAAATGCATCCATGAACTGGAAAAAAATGTAAGGAATATCCAGGCCAAAAATTAAGTGGCTGTGGAAACCTGGAGAGGTAAGACCTGGCAGTGAGCCTAATCCTACATTTTTACTGCCTCTGAGGACCCTCCCAAGGTAGGGCATCTAATAGGAGAAGTTTCTCATAAAGCTGAAGCTCCCACAGGTTATATCTTCAATGTATTGGTGAACCTGAAATACAAGGAAAACTGCTTGACTTAAAGGCCTTGAACAGAGCAGGAAAAGAAATTTTTTTCCTAAAAATTATAATAACTCACTTTTGCTGCCCAAATACACACTACCTTAATGGTCCAGTAAAGCCTCTAGCAGAGAATTTAACATGGTCTCAGATTGTCAGCATCCCCAGTCACCTGAGAAGCAAATCTCCTCTGGAGGATCTCCCCTTCATTCCATGTTTTATGGAATCCTAGATATGATAAGATATGAAATTGCAAGAAAAAAACAGTGCACGGCATAAAAACCTCTAAACACACAAGGAAACAAGCTCCTATGAGCAAGGGCCAAGAGAAATAAAAGACAGCAGAATCAGACATAAAACTCCTCCATATAGGGAAGTTGTCAGACACAGGATATAAAATAAGCATGTTTAATATATTTCCAGAAACAGAAGGGCAGTTTGTTCATAGACAGTAGAGTGATGAGAATAAATATTTGGAAAAAAAAAAATACTATAGAACTTCGAGAAGTAAAAAATACAATCACTAAAAATAACTCAATAATTTAGCAACATTACACAGCTGAAGAAAGTATTAGTGACCTGGAGGTGAGAGCTGAAGAAATTATCCAGAACGCAACAGAGACAAAAAGACATGAAAAATATAAAAGAGAAACTAAGAGACATGGGGAGTAAAGAAGTTCCTGCATGTCTCTAATGATAAAAGGGACAATCCACCTGAAGACATAACCATAATAACTACGCACCCAATGACAGGGCTCCAAAATACATAAAACAAAATAACAGCACTGAAGAGAGAAATTGACAGTTCCATAATAATAGCAGAAGACTTCAACACACCATTATCAGTAAAGGACAGAACATACAGAAACTCAGAAAAGATACAGAAGATCTACAGGCCACAAAAATCAACTTGACCTCATAAACATATATAGAACTCATCACACAACAGCAGCAAAGTACGCATTGTTTTCCAATGCACATGGAATGTTTTCCAGAATAGACTACATCTCAGGCCACAAAGCAACCCTCAACAAAATCCAAAACACTAAGATAATAAAAAGTATCTTCTCTGATCACAAGACCATCAAAGTAGAAATTAGTAACAGGAAGAGCACGGAAAAAAATCAAATACATGGAAACTGAGTAACACGCTGCTTAACCAAAAGGTCAGCAGTTCAAATCCACCAGCTGCTCCTTGGAAACCCTGTAGGGCAGTTTTACTCTGTCCTATAGGGTCGCTATGAGTCGGAATCAACGGCACTCAACAACAACAACAACGTAAACAGCCAACATCATTCTTAATGGAGAGAGGCTGAAAACATTCCCCTTGAGAACAGGAACAAGACAACGATGCCTTTTATCACCACTCCTATCTAACAATGTGCTGGAAGTCCTAGCTAGAGCAGTAAGGCAAGAAAAAGAAATAAAGGCATCCAGATTGGTAAGGAAGAAGTAAAACTGTCCCTATTTGTGGATGATATGATACTATAACAAAAGACTCCACGAGAAAACTACTGGAACTAATGGAAAGATTCAGCAGAAAAGAAGGATACAAGATAAACATACAAAAATCTATTGGATTCCTAAACACCAATAGAGAGAACTACAAAAAGAAAATCAGGAAAACAACACCATTTATAATAGCCTCTAAAAAAATAAAATACTTAGGAATAAATCTAACCAGGGACGTAAAAGACCTATACAAAAAAACTACAAAACACTACTGCAAGAAATCAAAAGAGACCTACATAAATGAAAAAACATACCATGCTCATGCATAGGCAGACTAAACAATGTGAAGATGTCAATTCTACCCAAACCAATCTACAAATACAATGCAATCCCAATCCAAATACCAACAGTATTCTTTAAAGAGATGGAAAAACTTATCATTAACTTTATATGGAAAGGGAAGAGGCCCCAGATAAGTAAAGCACTACTGAAGAAGAAGAATAAAGTAGGAGGACTCGAACTACCTGACCTAAGAATCTACTATACAGCTACGGTAGTCAAAACAGCCTGGTACTGGTACAACAAGAAACACATTGACCAATGGAACAGAACTGAGAACCCAGATGTAAATCTATCCACCTACAGTCACCTGATCTTCGATAAAGTCCCAATATCTATCAAAAGGGGGGAGAAAGACAATCTTTTAAACAAATGGTGCTGGCAAAACTGGATGTCCATCTGCAAAAAAATAAAACAGGACCCATACCTCACATCATACACAAAACCTAATTCCAAATGGATCAAAGACCTAAATGTAAAACTAAAAACTATAAAGATCATAGAAGAAAAAATAGGGTAAACTCTAGAAGCCCTAATACATGGCATTAACAGGATACAAACCATAACTAATAATACACAAACACCAGAAGATACGCTAGATAACTGGGATCTTCTAAAAAGTAAACACTTATGCTCATCAAAAGACTTCACTAAGAGAGAGTAAAAAGAGAACCCATAGACTGGGAAAAAATTTTTGGCCATGACAGATCCAACAAAGGTCCGACCTCTAAAAGCTACAGGAAAATCCAACACCTCTACAACAAAAAGACAAATAATCCAGTTAATAAACGGGCAAAGAATATGAAAAGACACTTCACCAAAGAAGACATTCAAGCAGCTAACATAAGGAAATGCTCATGATCACTAGGCGTTATAGAAATGCAAATCAAAACCACAATGAGATACCATCTCACCTCAACATTACTGGCACAAATCAAAAAAACAGAAAATAACAAATGCTGGAGAGGCTGTGGGGAGATTGAAACTCTTATGCACTGCTGGTGGCAATGCAAAATAGTACAACCCTTTGATATGGCACTTCTTTAAAAAGCTAGAAATAGAAATACCATATGATCCAGCAATCCCACTCCTAGGAATATATCCTAGAGAAATAAGAGCCATCACACAAATAGACATATGCACACCAGCATTCTTCACAACAGCAAAAAGATGGAAACAACCTAGGTGCCCATCAACAGATGAATGGATAAAGCATGGTACATACACACAATGGAATAATAAAGAACAATGATGAATCTGCAAAGCGTCTTACAACATGGATGAAGCAATTTACAAACACAATGCAATCCCGATCCAAATACCAACAACATTTTTCAAATAGATGGAAAAACTAATTATTAACTTTATATGGAAAGGGAAGAAGCCCTGAATAAGTAAAGCACTACTGAAGAAGAATAAAGTTGGAGGACTCACACTACCTGACTTCAGAACCTACTATACAGCTACAGTAGTCAAAACAGCCTGGTACTGGTACAACGACAGGTACATTGACCAACGGAACAGAACTGAGAACCCAGATGTAAATCCATCTACCTACGGTCACCTGATCTTTGACAAGGGCCCAAAGTCCATCAAATGGGGAAAAGACAGTCTTTTTAACAAATGGTGCTGGCAAAACTGGATATCCATCTGCAAAAAAAATGAAACAGGACCCATACCTCACACCATATACAAAAACTAATTCAAAATGGATCAAAGACCTAAATATAAAGCCAAAAAACTTCTATAAAGTTCATAGAAGAAAAAATAGGACCAACGCTACAGGCCCTAATACACGGCATTAACAGGATACAAACCGTAACCATCAACACACAAACTCCAGAAGATAAGCTAGATAGCTGGGATCTTCTAAAAGACAAACACCTATGCTCTTCAAAAGACTTCGCCAAAAGAGTAAAAAGAGAACCTACAGACTGGGAAAAAATTTTTGGACATTACAAGTCAGACAAAGGTCTAATCTCCATAATCTACAAGAAAATCCAACACCTCTACAACAAAAAGACAAATAATCCTATTAAAAAATGGGCAAAGGAAATGAACAGACACTTCACCAAAAAAGACATTCAAAGTGGCCAACAGACACATGAGGAAATGCTCATGTTCACTAGCCATTCGAGAAATGCAAATTAAAACCACAATGAGATACCATCTCACCCCGGCATTACAGACACAATCAAAAACAATGGAAATAACAAATGTTGGAGAGGCTGTGGGGAGATCGGAACTCTTGTGCACTGCTGGTGGGAATGCATAATGATACAACCCTTTTGGAAAATGATACGGCACTTCCTTAGAAAGCCAGAAACAGAAATACCTTGCAGTCCAACAATCCCACTCCTAGGAATATATCCTAGAGAAATAAGAGCTGTCACACAAATAGACATATGCACACCCATGTTCATGGCAGCATTGTTCACAACAGCAAAAAGATGGAAATAACCTAGATGCCCATCAACAGATGAATGGATAAACAAACTATGGTACATACACACAATGGAGTACTGTGCAACGAGAAAGAACAATGATGAATCTGTGAAGCATCTCATAACATGGATGAAACTGGAGGACATTATGCTGAGTGAAATAAGTCAATCATAAAAGGACAAATATTGTATAAGACATCTGTTGTAAAAACTCATGAAAAAGTTTACACACAAAAAGTAACAATCTTTGTTGGTTGGGAGGGGTGGGGGGGAATACTAAATAGATAATAGTAAGTGGTAACTTTGGTGAAGGGTAAGACAGTACAAAATACTGGGGAAACCAGCACAACTTGTACAAGGAAAGATCGTGGAAGCTCCATAGACACATCCAAACTCCCTGAGGGACTGAATTGCTGGGAAGAGGGCTGTGGGGACCATGGTCTCGAGGAACATCTAGCTCAACTGGCATAACATAGTTTATAAAGACGATGTTATACATTCTACCTTGGTGAGTAGTATCTAGGGTCTTAAAAGCCTGTGAGCAGCCACCTAAGATACTCCACTGGTCTCACCCCTTCGGGAGCAAGGGAGAATGAAGAGAACAGGATACAAGGAAAAGATCAGTCCAAAGGACTAATGGACCACAGCTACCACGGCCTCCACCAGACTGAGTCCAGTACAGCTAGATGGTGCCCGACTACCACCACTCACTGCTCTGACCGGGATCACAACAGAGGGTTCTGGACAGAGCTGGAGAAGGATGTAGAACAAAATTCTAACACACGAAAAAAGACCAGATTTACTGGCCTGACAGAGACTGGAGAAACCCCGAGAGTATGGCCCCCAGATACCCTTTTAGCTCCGTGGTGAAGTCACTCCCGAGGTTCACCATTCAGCTGGGGATTGCACAGCCCCATAAAACAAAACAGGACTAATGAGGCACAGCAGTCCAGGGACAAGGACTAGAAGACAGAAGGGGACAGGAAAGCTGGTGATAGGGAACCCAAGGTTGAGTAAGGAGAGTGTTGACACGTAGTGGGGTTCTTAATCATTGTCATAGGGCAATATGTGTACTAACTGTTCAATGAGAAACTATTTTGCTCTGTAAACCTTCATCTAAAGTGAGAATAGCAACACAACTGGAAGAATCAATGTCACTGAACTGTGCATGTAGAAATTTTTGAAATGGTGTATCTTTGGCTATGTATATTTTCACCAAAAAAAAAAAGGTCCTCCAAGGCCAAGGAGGGAGCATGTTGCCATGTCTTGGGGTTATTAACCAATGTCATAAAATAATATTTGTACTGACTGTTTAATGAGAAAATATTTGTTCTGTAAACCTTCACCTAAAGTACAATTTAAAAAATACATTTAAAAAAAAGAATGCTCACAGCAGCACTTGTAATAGCAAAACACTAGAAACAAGCCACGTGCCAGCACAGAGGCATGGATTTTTTTTTTTTAAAGTTGTACGTTCAATTATAGGTATAATTCATTTATTTTCATTACTGTATAGCATTCAGCAGTGATGGGATACCATCCAGTAGTGAAAATGAATAAATTAAAGCTACATCCAACAACATGGATGAGTTTTTTGGAACATAATGTTGAAAAGAAAAAGCAAGTTGCCAAATAGTAAATAAAATATATCCATTCATGTTCAAAAACAGGCAAAACAAAACAATTATCTAGGGATACAAACCAAGGTAATAAACCTAAACAGAAGAGCAGAGAAAAGATGAACACAGACTTCAGAATGGTGGTTATCTTGGGGCAGGGAGGAAAGGGGATAGGACTCAGCAGGGGCACACAGGGATTTATAAAGTAATAGTGCTTTATCTTAAATCATGTAATGGATACATGGGTGTTCACTGTATGCTCTTTTTACCTTACAAATATTTTATAAATACAACATTCTTTTGTAGCTGCTCAATGTATAATAAGAATAATTGTTAAGCCGCAGCTTAAAGGAGAAAACCCTACATGGTTTTATCAGTAGATGTTGAAAAGAAGTTAGACTAAATTCAGCCACTGTGCTCCACTCTCTGGGGACTGCTGCCCCCTGGTGCCCAACTTGGACAGGACTGACAACCCCAGCTCAGAGTCTCCAAGGCCCCAAGCTCAAGAGAAATAGAAGGAAATTCCTTCAACACTTTAAAGGCTATTTACTAAAACCAACAGCCAACACCCTGCTCAACCCTGATATGTGGAAGCATGTCCCTCCACATCAGGAACGAGACCTGGATGATCATTCAGCATTGGTTCAGAGGTTCTAGCTAAAGCAAAAAGGCAAGAAAATCAAATAATTTACATTTTGCAATCTGCAAATTTGCAGACTATCTGATTATGTATGAGACATTGGTAGTTCGGTGGTAGAATTCTTGCCTATCATGCAGGAGACCTGGATTCAATTCCTGCCAATGCACCTCACGTGTAGCAGTCTTATGGGGGCTTATGTGTTATTGGCTATAATGCTAAATAGGTTTCAGCAGAGCTTCCAGACTAAGACCAACTAGGAAGAAAATCAGCCAATGGAAACACTGTGGATCACAGTGGTCCAATCCACCACCGTCATGGGGATGGTGCATGACTTGGCAGCATTCCCTTGTGCATGGAGTCACCATGAGTCAGGGGCCAACTTGACAGCAGCTAACAACAATGACTGTTATATCTATTTTTAAAAAAGGCTTTTTTAAAAAAAAAAAAAACTACCCAAGTTCATAAGAGAGAAAATAAATCATTAAAAACAGTATCTTTTCTCTATATTAATAATTAGTGAAGAATGGAGATGGAAAAAATATCCCATTCCCAATAGTGACAAAACCATAAATATTTAGGAATAAATTTAACCACAAAGTCCTGGAACCCCTATGAAAAAATGATAAAATCTTATTGGAGGATCTAAAATAAGTCTTCAACAATTGGAAACCCACTCTGTATCATCTAGGGAGATTTAGTATCATAAAAAAATGTCAACCCTCCCAAAACTTACACCTAAATTTGATGCAATTATGATTAAAACCCAATGGGAGTTTTTTGGGCAGGCATGGGGGAAAATTAGAGAAAGTGATTTTAAATTTCATGTGAGATAATAAATTCTAATAGCCAGGAAAATTATAAAAAAGAAAAACAGTGAGAGATTGAGCAATTTAGATGCTGATGATAACCCAAATTATAGTTTCAGTAGTTTCTCTCCCCTCACATCTGACTCGCCTGTCCAATTGACTACAGGATGCCTCCACTGGTATGGCTAAGTGGCATCTCAAACCCAACAAGCTGAAACCAAATTCCCAATCTCCCGCAACCCCTGCCTTTGCTCCCAGTCTTCCCCCAGCTCAGAAAATAGTAGCTCCATTCTTCCCAGTTGTTCAGGCTAAAAATGGTGGGATCATCCTTGACGCTTCTATTACACTCTGTTATGGACTGAATTACTTCCCCAAAGAATATGTGTTGTAAATCTTAACCTCTGTGTTTGTGGTTATAATCCCATTTGGGAATGGGTTGTCTTTGTAATGAGACAGGATTAGTGTAGGGTGTATTTTGAGTCAATCTCTTTGGAGATATAAAACAGATTATGCAAGCAGAGCACAGATGGGGGAAGAGAGATGCCAAGCCATCTGAAGATCACCCAGGACCAGAAAGTCAGAAGAGACAAGGACCTTCCTTCAGAACCGACAGAGAGAGAAAGCCTTCCCTGAGAGCTGGCACCCTGAATTCAGACTTCTGGCCTCCTAAACTATGAGAAAATAAATTTTTGTTTGTTAAAGCCACCCATTTGTGGTATTGTTGTTACAACAGCACTAGATAACTAAGGCACAACCCTATCAAACCTAACAGCAAATTTGATAGGTCTGCCTTCAAAATTCTCACCAGCTCCACCACTACCCACAGTCTAAGACATCTGAGAGTGAATGCTGTCGTCATCACTGTGGTCTCCAGGGCCTTACACAATCTGGCCCTTGTCATCTCTGCCCCTCACTCGTTCTTCTAGCCATGCTGGCCTCCTTGTTATTCATCAAACACATCCCACCTCAGGCCCATTCACTGGCTGTCCCCTCTGCCTGGAAATACTTATTCAGATACCCACAGCACTACTTCCCTCATCGTCAGGCCTTGCTTTGAATGTCATCTTCTCAGCTTTTCCCTGGCTTTTCTTACTTAAATAGGAATTCCAACCCCCTTCCTTTAATTTTCGCCATCACCCTCTGACATACTATGTTCTCTCTCCACACTAGACTCTCCACTCCATGAGGGCAGAGACTGCCCAGTTCGTGGCCATCTCCCCAGCGGCAGGTGTGACATATACGTATTTGTTAGCTGAATAAGCGAAAGAATGAATATAAAGCTGCTGAATTCAAGACATGATATTGGCTCAGGCCATAGATGAACAAATCAGTGGAAGAGGAAAGAGTTCAGAGACAGACTAAAGGAAAGAGTGGACTATAAACAACGACGAAGCTGGTTCATTTACTAAATGGGGCTGGCATAGTGACTTTCCATCTGGAAAAAAAAGTTTGACTCCTGCCTTACTGCGTCAGCTAAAATATATTCTAGATAGACAGGAGATTGACACCCACACACAAAAAAAAACACTGCAACAAAACGTAAAATAACGTTGGTGTGTGCGCATGCGTATTTACCTTTCAAGAAACACCATAAACCAAGTCAAACAGACAAACAACGCAGTAGGGAGATGGGCCAAAGTTAATAACAGGTTATTCTAAGGCGGGGAGACCTAAGAAGGCTCAGGTGCTCCCCGATCCCGGGGAGAGGCACCAGGCTGGAGCTTTAAGGAAAAGTAGCTGGAAGTCGCTACTGAAAAATGTAAAACATGCAACTTCCTTTCCAGGCGCTAAACCTTGCAGAAATAAACGCACCAAGCCATAAGAACTAAAATGTTCTTAGTAGTGACCAAAATTGGAAACAGTGACTCTGATTCGATGGCATTTTGAAATAATACGCAGTCGCCAGAAAAAAATAATTCCCCACCTTTCTGCTTGAGGTGTAGGGGCACCCCTGAGGTCGCCGCCCCCAGGCTGATCCTTGGTCTGACCATATGCGAAGTGCCGCTGAGCCCACACAGCTAGGCGCTGGCAGGCCTTGCCCCCTTGCGAGGTGCTGCCGGAGCGCGAGGCCACGTTCGGGGCACGGCAGCACCGGAGGAGGCAGCTCGTGCAGCGGAAGCGGAATGCAGCACCGCGCAGGCACTGTTGCGCCTGCCTCGCGGGGTCTGGAGAAGCTGGAGGGGGCGAGGAGGGCGTTGCCCAGAGTCAACCATTGCAGGCCGGGCGAACGTTATACACCCTCAAAGCTCCTGGAGAGAGACGACCGACACCTAGGAACTGTCTTTGTCCCGGGGCCAGGTGAGAACTTCCAGCCAGCCCTCAGGCCGTTTAGTACTGCGGTAGCTGGTGGTTGGTTTAGTGTGGGGGAACTAAAACTCCTCCTGTCTCCTGGTAAATAGGGTTCTCCTCTGTCAACTCCAGTCCTCCAAACTCATCTAGTGACAGTTGGGTTTAAACAAATGGGGCTTTGGGGTAGATGGGAGCCCAGAGCTTCAGTAGTGAAGGAAAAGTGCAAGGTGGGGATGGAGGGACAGCACATCCAAGGCAGTGAAGGGCGGCTGGCCCGTTTCCCAAGCTCGGGCGGGAGTATGCTCAAAGAACCCCATGGAGGCATCTCAGTAGAGTCCAAGGGGAAAGGAGAGGAGTGATGGATCCTCTCCGGCACTGGTCCAAGTTTGCCCCACCGTAGGGGCGACCCCCTGCAGGCCAGACCAGAGTCCAGGAAGTGTGGCAGGCGACCTACCCCAAGAAAGGTCTGTGGAAGCCCAGGCCTCCCTTGCTTTTGCGGGGGTCAAGAAACCAGCACTCTCTATAGGTGAGAAGGTCCTGAGGATGCCCACGGGCTCTCCACTGAGTAAGCAGCTGAAGGCCTACAGGTCATAGGTAGGGACCAGTGAATCTGAGGCGGAAAATTTGGATGTGAAACCCTAGGGTTCCCCTTGAAGCTACTCAGGTGGAAGATTGGGGGTCAGGGCAGTAAGGGCGCCTAGGTCCCCGACCGAACCAGAGCAGCTCCAGTGTTCTTGGCATTCTCTGCAGGCTTCAGGATAAATTTCAGGTGGGGAACTGGCTCTGTGGCCTAAATAAGTTGAAAAAACTACTGTTGTTCAGCCCCTTTATTTGAAGGGGAGCCAGAAGGGCAGAGACTTGTCTGAGGCCTTGCAAGCTGGTAGAAAGGAGGAAATTCCCCTTGGACGCACCCACCAGGGGCCCTGGCTAGGCCTGGTTTACTGGATGAAAATGGCCAGACTGAAGAGCAGGCCCGGCAACATTCTGGCTCATTTGCTGAGTGAGATGTGCCTGCTGGGCCCTTCCCCTGTCCAGTCTGTATCCTGTTCGCCATGGAGAGGATGTCCCAGCAGGGATGAGAAGTGGCAGCAGAGAAGGCATGTTCCCTCAGAGCGCTGCCTCCTGTGGCAGGAGCTGGCTGTTCACCAGCTCTGAATAGAGCAGTATGGCTGCTCCGAAGGCAGCCTCAGAGGTTCCATCTCCAACAAAGGTCAGAAGCCACCAGTGGAATTCTGAGGATGTTCCAGGCACCCTGGCGACAACCAGTGGGTCCCTTATAGCCTGACCCAGCTGCAGAACCACCACACTCCACTAGGGACAAATAGCCAGTGGATGCACAGCCCACTCAGGCCAGGCCTTGTGGTCTAAGAAGGCAAAGCAGCTTTGTATTACTCAGGCTTTATTGGTCCTTAAAGCTGTGAACTCATAGCCAACACTGCTTGACTCACAGGTCTGACAGTCCCACAGATGCGGGAAACTGGACCAGCAAGAGGCGCCTCAGAGACAGAAAAGCAGCATTGCTCAGATAGATGTGAAGAAGGAAGTGAAGTTTTTCTCAGCCTGTTATTAACCCACGCCTACCTTCTGTAAACAGAAATTTTCCTCCCCTGGAATTTGACATGCCCTAAAACAGCACTTATCCTCAAGTGGGGTTTTTAATCCCAAATCCATGGAATACTTTATTGTTGTTGTTAGGTGCCATCAAGTCGATTCCAACTCATACAACCCTGTATACCACAGAACGAAACACTGCCCAGTCTAGCGCCACACTCACAATCGTTATGCTTGAACCTATTGTTGCAGCCACTGTGTCAATCCATCTCGTTGAGGGTCATGTAAAGAACATTTTTCTGAGGACACGGCCCCTTGTTTTTCATCTGATTTATAAAAGGGTCCCTAAATAAGATGAGAACCACATCCCTCAGCCAGAAGAGTAACACAATTGGCTGACAACAATGCTTAATCTCACAGAATTCAAATTGATACAAAAAATTCATTTTTTCCATTCTGTGGGTTGTTTCACTTTATTATTGAACCTTCGATGATCTACAGAACTAGCTTCTCATTAAACAATACACATATTGTTTTATGACACTAGTTAACAACCCAACATGTCAACATTCTCCCTTCTTGACCTTGGGTTCCCTATTACCAGCTTTCCTGTCCCCTCCTGCCTTCTAGTCCTTGCCCCTGGGCTGGTGTGCCCACTTAGTCTCATTTTGTTTTATGGGCCTGCCTAATCTTTGGCTGAAGAGTGAACCTCAGGAGTGACTTCATTACTGAGTTAAAAGGGTGTCCAGGGGCAATACTCTCAAAGTTTCTCCAGTCTGTCAGGCCAGTAAGTCTGGTCTTTTTTTTTGTGAATTAGAATTTTGTTCTACATTTTTCTCCAGCTCTGTCCAGAACCCTCTATTGTGATCCCTGTCAGAGCAGTCCGTGGTGGTAGCCGGGCACCATCTAGTTGTGCTGGACTCAGTCTGGTGGAGGCTGTGGTAGTTGTAGTCCATTAGTCCTTTGGACTCATCTTTCCCTTGTCTTTAGTTTTCTTCATTCTCCCTTGCTCCCGAAGGAAACCAGTGGAGTATCTTAGATGGTTGCTCACAGGCTTTTAAGATCCCAGACATTACTCACCAAAGAAGAATGTAGAACATTTTCTTTATAAACTATGTTACACCAATTGAGTTAGATGTTCCCCGAGACCATGGTCCACACAGCCCTCAGCCCAGCAATTCGGTCCCTCAGGAGTTTGGAAAAATCCATCAGTTTACCTTCCAGATTAGTATCTCTACGTGAATGTGTAGGGGAGATGCACTGTTGGTAGGAACTGAAATAGGAACAATCGTTTTTGGAAGGCAGTATGGGGATGTACCTTAGAATTTTTAGTACACCACTGTCATGGATTGAATTGTATCCCCCTAAAATATGTGTCAACTTGTTTAAGTCCATGATTCCCAGTATTGTGTGACTGTCCACCATTTTGTCATCTGATGTGATTTTCCTGTGTTGTACATCTTACGTCTATGATGTTAATGAGGTGGGATTACTGGCTGTTATGTTAATGTGGCAGGACTCAATCTACAAGGTTGTGTCTTAAACCAGTCTCTTTTGAGATATAAAAGAAGCGAGCAGAGACACATGGGGACCTCATACTACCAAGAAACAAGAGCCAGACCAGTGTGTCCTTTGGAGCCGGGGTCCCTGTGCTGAGAAGCTCCTCAACCTGGGAAGATTGATGACAAGGACCTTCCCCCAGAGCTGACAGAGAAAGCCTGCCCCTGGAGCTGGCACCCTGAATTCAGACTTCTAGCCTCCTAGACTGTGAGAAAATAAATTTCTCTTTGTTAAAGCCATCCACTTGTGGTATTTCTGTTATAGCAACACTAGATGACTAAGACAGAATTTGGTACCGGGAGTGGGGTGCTGCTCTAACAGATACCTAAAATGTGGAAGCGGTTTTGAAACTGAATGGATAGTGCCTGGAAGAGATTTAAAGTGCCTCATAGTAAAACCCTAGATTGCCTTGAAGAGACTATTCATAGAATTATGGACATCAAAGATAATCCTGTGGAGGACTCAGTAGAAACTGGGGAGCTGTTATACGGGAGATGGCGCAGATGGCAAGAAGCAGCAGAAGAGAAACAGCAGCGGCAGAACCAAGAGACCAGCCGAGACAGTGCTGGAGCCGACTGACAGAGTGAGAGCTGACTGCCTTGGTGCAGGAGGCTTCCTGGCAGAGCAGGATGCCTCTCAGCACTTATGGGTGGAGCTCGGCTTGCCAACCCATGGCACAAGAAAGCTGAGTGCCTTCTGGCCAAAGTTGGGAGTGGGGTGCCTCCAGGAATTTATCGATGTTGCTAAAGAGCTTTGGAATACTTGCCCCAGCAGGGCAGACACAGGCATTGAGGCCTGAGGGGCTGAGGCCAAGGAACCAGGAAGTAGAAGCTGAAGAGACAAGGAACACAGGAAGCAGAGCTGCCTGTCTCAAAGGGTGGAGTCACCACTCAGACAGACTAGGAGAATGGGGCCACCCAAAGCCAAGGGAACCGAGTTGCCATTCCAGTGGGCTTGGAAGGCAGAGCTGAAGCCCAACGCTGAGAGGCCTCCACCCAGAATCCAGAGTGTGGGCAGCACCCAGTCTGGAGGGCAGGGCCATTGCCTAAGTGGTCTCAGAAAACAAACTCTCAAGCCTTGAGAGTTAATAACGTGTTCTGCTGACTCGCTTGGTGCCTGTTATCCCTTCTTTCCCTCCAATTTCTCCCATTTGTAATGGAAATGTCTAGCTTATGCCTCTTCCACCACTGTACTTTGGAAGCAGATAACTTGTATTCAGATGAAGAGAAATTTTTTTATTTTGGACTTTTTAAGAGTTGAACTGACTTTTGCTATTAATATGATGGAATGCACGTTTCACATGTGGCAAGGACATGAATTTTGGGGGACCAAAGGGTAGAATGTCATGGATTGAATTGTGTCCCCTCAAAAATATGTGTCACTTGGCTAGCCCATGATTCCCAGTATTGTGTGACTGTCCACCATTTTGTCATCTGATGTGATTTTCCTGTGTGTTGTAAATCCTATCTCTATGACGTTAATGAGATAGGATTAGAGGCAGTTATGTCAACAAGGCAGGACTCAAACTACAAGATTAGGTTGTGTCTTAAGCCAATCTCTTGAGATACAAAAGAAAGAAGAGCAGAGAGACATGGGGACCTCATACTACCAAGAAACAAGAGCCAGGAAAATAGCACGTCCTTTAGACCCAGGGTCCCTGTGCTGAGAAGCTCCTCAACCAGGGAAGACTGATGACAAGGACCTTCCCCCAGAGCCGACAGCGAGAAAAAGCTTTCCCCTGGAGCTGGCACTCTAAAGTCTGACTTCCAGCCTCCTAAAAACTGTGAGAGAATAAATTTCTCTTTGTTAAAGCCATCCACTTGTGGTATTTGTGTTGTAACAGCACTAGATAACTAAGACACCTACCTTCTGACACCACCATTTCCCTTTTTGGAATTTAGCCTATATACATACAGATCCCAAGTTACGAATAAATACACATACACATGCTCCAGATGGCATTTTTCATAATGAAATGTTATAAATAACCCAAATGTTCAATACCAAGACAAAACCAAACCCGTTGCCATCAATTCAATTCCAACTCATGGTGACCCTACAGGACAGAGTAGAACATCCCCATAGAGTTTCCAAGGCTGTAATCTTTATGGAAGCAGACTGCCATATCTTTCTCCTGCAGAGTGGCTGGTGAGCTCGAACCACTGACCTTTAGATTAGCAGCCAGGCACTTACTGTGCCATCAGGGCTCCTTAAACGGTCATCAACAGGGGACTTAAAATAAATGACATCCAAGACAATGAACTGCTATGTGGCTCAAAAGAACAAAGTGGAGCCATACGGGCTGTTTTTAAACAGGCTCCAACATACACCAAGTGGGAAAGAGCAGAGTGGATGTGCTTGTGCTCAGGATGCATACTCTCTGGGGGGAAGAACGTGGATCAGGGGTGGGATAAAGACTTGCTTTGCATGGTCCAACCTTTTGTACAGTTTATGAGTTTTTACCACATGCATGCATCCCTTTAAAAAACCCTAAAGTCCCCATTCCTCCCATTCTTTAAATACAACTACTCCTCACTTATGTACTATCTCTGACATTTCACATTTACGATAATAGTAAAAACTCGACTATCCGACTATTTTGCACATTAACTATGTATGTCTGGCAGTAACGAACACCGAGGTGTGAGGCTAGAGTAATGCTGGCTACGATGGTTATGTGTCAACTTGGCTGGACCATGATTTGGCAGTTATGTAATGATGTAATTTGGCAGTTACATAATGATATGGTCATCCTCCATTTTTGCGTAACACTGATTTTCACGTAACGACCTGGTCTTTCTAACCCAACCATGTTGGGTAAGTGAGGAGTGGGTGTATAAGGGTTGCCATACTCATCCACCTTCTTAGCAGCCTTGTACTAAGAACTTTCCTGCCACAGATCAGCCAGACTACCCCCTCACAGTTGTCAGACAGTGTCTTCATTCCCAGAGTGGGCACTGTCCCATGACAGTGAAAGAGAAGGACACCTGCATTTCACCTTTTCCCAGAATGTTAAGCTCTCTTTCTGGAAAACAGGCTGTGTCAGCACTGCAGTGGTTGGATCAAGAACAGCAGAGTGGGCACATCCAGAGGTTGAGGCTAAAACATTTAAGAAGTTCATTATTTCAGTTTCTATGGGCATTAAGGAGGGTGGAGACAGAAAACGAGATGGTGGAAGAGAAAAAAGTTGACAACAGAAGCCACAGTGACAGAAGTTTAACCCACACTGACAGAAAGAATGAAGAGGAGGAAAAGTACTGGATTCTAATAGTGAGAGAGAAGAAAACAGGCCAAGTTCGGGATTCTCACTGGTAAAAGTTTATAGTATTGCATTTTGATTACAGGTGTTTAAATTAAAAAACAAAACAAAACAAAACAAAAAAAAACTTTCGAGTATTACCCTCTGGTAAAAATGCAGAACCAGCTTCTTTTTAGATTAAAACAGTAGGTTTGGGGATAAAAATGGACTACATGCTACCTGGGGTGAACAAGGACTGCTGGATGGGAGGGGAATCACCAGTTTAAGAAACCCCAAGACCTTTAGAGAATCTTCCAGAGGACGAAGCCAGGGTCTCTCTGACTGTTATTTCCCCCCAAACAGCCCTCTCCCGGGGATGTGGTTTAGGAAGCCCAAAGCCCACAGGTCATGGGTGCTCCTGGCGATGTGCATAAGTGGGGAAGGGCTTCCAGTTCCAGTATAGCCTGCTTCCCTCACCAGTGCTACCAATTTTGCAGACTTCACAGAGTAGCATGATGGACCACTGATGACCTGGGTTAGGTAGATGCCAGAAACACACCAAGAGAGGTTTGAATCACAGACCAATGGTACAAGGCCATAGTTCTTGTGCCTTCAGAAAATCCAGAAGGGCCCAGTAAAGTTGGGAGGAGAGAGCTAGGGGGAAATTGAACCAGAATTTTTCCTATGGCCACTAAAGAGAGAACTCTGCTACTCTTTCCTTTGTCTTTGACCCTGAGATAACTTGCTGAAGGACACAGCTGTATGAAGGTCTGACTGAATAGGGACAGCCCTCCCAAGGGAAGGGATGTTGTGATTCCTGCAGAGCTGTCTCTGGAGTTCCTGCAGCCCAATTTCCAGGCCTCACTGGCTCCCCACTCTGTCCCAGAGCAGGGGCCATGACTGGGCAGGGCAGGGACAGGAAACAGGAAGTGGGAGAAGAAAAAGCAGCAGCAGGCTTTCCAGATGAGCCCGTACCATCTGAGGCAGCGGTCTGCTCTCCCAGGACCCACCCACCCACAGACAGAGGCCTCCACAACCTTAGCACCAGGGGCCCCTTCCTAAAAGGAATCCTTTGGAATTCAAACATTTTTTGTGCTTCTCAGGTCAGAGATCAGACCAGAGCCAGATGTATCTACTCAACCCGGATTCTTATTGAGGTGGGGAACCTCACTGTACAGGGTTAAACCAGGAAATCACTGCTTCAGAGAGAACTTGAGTGGTGGAAAGGGGAGGATCTTTCTTCCCCGAGCTGGTTTGGACAATGCCACAGCCCAGATGGGACTCTGACATCCCTGAGAAGGGCGGGAACCTGTGAGAGGGAGAGCCCTATAATACCAAACCTCTTCCTGACATACAGCCTCTTGTGGGTCTCCTGGAATCTGGGCCCCTAGGGGGAACACCCCTCCTGGGGGCTCTCTCCATCCCCCATCCCTCACATCCCAACTGCTCATTCTCTAGGACAGAAACCAGCATGTCCCAGAGCCTCTAGCTTCAGAATGGCCCTGGACTGCCACTATCTTGAGGGGCCAGGAGCTGAGAGAAGCATCTCAGGCTTGGCATCCTGGTGTGGCCAAAGCGGAAAGGTTCTCTCTCCTTTGCCCAAGAGTCACAACAAAATGTATGGTCTCGTAGCAGGCACAACATCTTATTTCTTTTAAAAAATAAATATTTATAAACTTAGGGAGGCAGATTCGAAGAACGAGAGTATCTTTCTCTGCAAAAGCACAGTACAAATGTCCCATGTGAGTCAAACCAAGGTAAGTCCACCAACCCATGAACGAAACACTACCCGCGGAGGTGCTGCCTCTAGGGGCAGGTGGGGTAAGGGCTGATGCCTTGCCCCTTAGTCACCCTTGGTGATGAGGTCCTCGATGTAGGCATCCAGCTCATCATCGGTGTTGATATCTATGTCCTGGAATAGAGCAGGGCAAGGGTCAGACAGGAGCCGGAAGGTGGGGCGGGGGGGTGGGGGGTGGGGGGGGGAGTCCATCTCTCCACCCTTCTCCCCACTCCTGGGGCTGAGCCCAGAGTCCCCTTTTTCCTCCTCCCCCCTCATCATCCACTGTGCACAGATGATGCCCACATTTCTTGCTCCTGCCCTGCCTCTGCCCCAGGTTCCCAGCTGCCTCAGATGTGCTCTGCAGGCTTCTCAGATTCAACACATTCCAAAACAGAGCTCAACTGCACCGCCCCAACCCAAGGTGCTCCCCTCTCAATACAGGGTCCCACCCAGGGGGTCAGGACAAAACTGGAAGAGCCACCCTCTTTCCCTCAGATATTACAAATCTGCCCACTTCTCTCCCTCCTCACACCACCATCCAGGGCCCTCACCACATCCCTCCCCTGGACAACTAACTGTAAGTGTCTGCTTATTGGAGTCCTGCTTCCTCACCCCCTCCAAACAACCAAAGTGAACATCTCAGACTGCAAACCAGATCATACCACACTCCTTCAGTCACTTCCCACTGCTCAGGATGAAATCCCAACTTATACAGGTCCTGCCCATGTGGCCTAGCTCTTGTCTTCCTATCACCTGCAACTCCTCACCTCAGGCCGCTGGCCCTGCTCTTCCCGCTCTCTGTACGGCTGGCTTCCAGTCTCAGCCCATAAATCATCTCCTCAGACAGGCCTCCCCTGAACACCCTAGCAGAGTAGCCTTCCTCAGTTTTGTCTCTCTTGCATTTACTTGGTAGCACCTGCCACTATGCTAACTATGTCTCCTCCACCAGTCTGTAGGACTGAGAGCAGGGACGTCGTCTTGCCTGTCATGTTTACCCCATATCCACAGGACAGACTGACTGCCTGGATGAAGGGCTGCAGCCCTATGGGGCACTGCCTACTCCTGGGCTACCCAACCTCATTTCTGCATCATCTGGAAAAGACAGAGCTTCTTTCCATTTTATGGCTTGGAGGGTTCTCAAACCAGGCTATATATGAGAATCACCTAAACATGGACAAAAGTTTGATTCCTTGAGTCTGGCTAGGGTGAGGCCTGGGGCTGCTGTACCCCCTCAGGCCCTCTAGTCAGGAAGATGTGAACCACAGAGTCCTGTGAGTGGGGCAAGGGGGCAGGAGGGGCCCAAGCTCCCCCTGGGGTACCAGGTGGTCCAGACACCAGCAGCAGGCTGCCTGGCTCACCTCCTGCACCTTCTGCAGGAGTGCCACGATGTTGGTCCTCAGCTTCTGCAGCTTCTCCTCTGTTTCACGAAGCTTCCTCTCAGAGTTGCGCAGGCTCTCCTCCGAGGCCTTGGCCCTTGAGTCAGCACGGCTCTGGTAGGAGTGGCACAGATTCTGGAGCCCCACTTCATACTGCTTGAAGTACTCTTTCTGTCGGGAGAGAAGCTGGAAGGTGAGTGCATGAGCTCACAGGCCCTCCCTGACAAGACTGGTGTCCCCCACTGGCTGAGACCAGGGGCACTTGGTTTGAAGGAGTCTCAGACACAAGTGGCAGGCATGCTTCTCTGGCTCCAGAGCAGAAAGACCTCAGTTTGAAACCCTCTGTGTGGCATTGTATGAGTCACTCTGGATTCCTTACCTGGAAGACAGGCAGACCCAGGGTGCCTATCTCCTGGGGCTACACGAGGACAAAGACGAGACCATACATGTAAACACTCGGCAGAGAGCTTGTGCAGACAGCAAGCCATGAGTGATGTGAGAGAGCGTGCTCACCTTCCGGTGGCACATAAGACAATGAAGAGTCACTTGACTGGCTCCTTCACATTCTTCTGAGGTTCAGAAAAGCTCATCCAACAATCCATTTCCAAGTCACTCCCAACAATGTCAGGACTAAAGTCAATTCTCTTTCACAAATGTTTATCAAGCACCTACCAAAATAGAGTCCTCCAGATTTGTGAGGCAGACATTTTTGCAGCCTCAGAGCTTTTTACTATTTTCCCTTGAGTACCTAACACTTAACTAGAAGTCTCTCTAGCTAGAAACATGGCTTTTCAAACTTTTAAGTGGCAGAACATTTTTAAAAATGAAATGTTACATGAAATCTCAGTGTAAACAATTTAAGTAGCATCTTTTTAAGTTAAACGTATTGTTCAAGTTCAAATTTAAAACATTTAGTCATAAATCAGTGAGAACGAAGAAGCCATTTTGATGAATATGATTTTCAATCAGTAGGTCTTGACTGACCACAGCAGTCTTACCAACTCAAGCATTTATTTACCTCTGTAAATATGTGTGAGCTACTCAGTACTGAGAGGCTCCTGACTGCTGCTTTTAAAAACCCTCACTGGCAAGTATTTAACTGTGTCACTCATCTTACAATTGAGAATATTATCCTATTAAACCAAGATGGCAAGAGAAACTTCGAGTTCTACACAAAAAAGAATTACCTTGGCAGCACAAAATAAATGTTTGAGGATGCTGCAAAGTATTAAAATTCAGTATAAACATCTTGAGGGTGATTGTGGTTTCTTGAGGGTGACTGTGGTTTATATTAATTTTTTTGTGTGTGTTTTAACTTTTTATTTTGAGATAATTGTAGATTCATGTGCATCTTTTACATTAGTTTCTTAAATAGTTATATATATATATAATTTCACAATGATACTTAAATCTAATATTCACAGGGTCCCTGAGGGCTTTATGGAACTCCTGCTCTGGCATCACAGGAAAAGGACGATCATTTACAGACTGACAAGGGCATACCCTGATGCTAAAAAATAAAAACTGGAGATTTTTTTAGACACTACAATTAGGAAGACAAAGTTGATGCACTGGTATTATACCTCTTTTTGCAAAAACAAGCTAATCTGCTAACTATTTTTAGCCTCCAACGCACATCCTAACTGTTTGGGTCTGGCTAGTCCAGTCCATTGCAGAGGTCTCGCTGTACCCAGCTGTTGCTCTGAGTTTGGCAACAACCTTAAGCCAAAAGCAACAAATCTCTGACTGAGAAGATGCCAGGCAGACCCAGCCCTCCTAACAACCGCCTGTGCCTCCTGGGATCTGCAGAGAGCTCCTGCAGCCTAAACAAGGGCAAAAGTTGAAGTGTGGTGCTTTCTTGTGAAGCAGCCGTGCTGAGTTCTGCCTTCTAGCTCCCTAGTTGTGCACCATGCCCTCTCATCTCACAGGGAGGGACAAGGCAGCCATCGTGAGAAGAGCCCAGTCTTTCTCCTGAGAAGTACCTGGGTTCACATCTGGCTTCCATCACTTACCAACAGAGACTCTTCACCTCACTGAGCCTTACTTTCTTCAACTCCTAGAATCATTTCATTTTTAAATGTAGAATGGACATAAAGCTCTCCATGTTTTCCTCTCTGGCAAACTATTATGTGCACACCTCATATGCATACATGCCTGCCACATGAGGGCCTGACACCCTGAACATACCAATCCACCAGTTTCTATTCCACTTCTCCTCTCTGCTCTAGAAACTCTTCCTGGGAAATGTAGCTGTTCCTACCAGATCGCAGGTCCCCACCTCCAGCTCTGATCTCCTTTCCCTTCCTCCCTCCCCACCAGTCCCTAATCTCCACCAGAAATGTACTACTGATGCTTCCAGTACATCCCTATCAAATCTCGACTCATCTTCAGCCTCACTGTTTTGTCTCCCAGTTAACAGCTTTAGCATCAACCTCCAATTCCCACAGGCCCTAAACACAGAAAGCAAGTGCCTGCTGCCTCCTCCCATCACTGGCCAACAGTCAACGACCAGTTTGCCAGCGACCCCTCACCTGGGCCTTACACACACCAGTCCATTCCCACCACTGCTCCCCATTCCCGTTCCCTCTCCTTGGACCTTCACACAACTGGACCAGCCTCCTTACCTCTGTGTCTCACATCTGCCCATCCCACCCAAACGTGCGGCTACCAAAGTTACAAACTATGACCTGCAGGCCAAATCCGACCGCTGCCTGTTTTGTAAATAAAGTGTTATTGGAACATGGCCATATCCATTCCTTTGTGTACTGTCTACAAATGCTCTTGCACTATATTGGCTGAGTTAGCAGTTGCCACAGAGACCACAAAGCTGAAAATACTTGCTAACTGGCCCTTTACAGAAAAAGACTGTTGACCCTGTCCTAGGACACATTTCTCTCAGCTCAGCACCATTCGCTGGCCTCCACTTCATACAGAGTGGAAGGCACCATGCCTTAGACCTGGCCTCCCAACGTAGTACATCCTGCTCTCAGGCCCCTTCTACCCTAAATGCTCCACCATACAGCCTACTGCCTTGACCCGTCCTTCCGTTCCTCTGGGCCATGACGCACAGAAGTCCCCTGCCTCAAACACTCCCCTTCACTCACACAAGGGAACCCACGTTTTCTTCCTCAGACTGAGCCCTGCCCTCTCCCTCCCCTAGGTTGCCTCGGCCCCTCCAGCTTCCACAGCACTCATTGCTCACTCGTCCAGCTTGGAGATACGACCCCCCTTCTGCTGCTCACTATGAGGTCCAGCAAAGGGCCTGTTGGTGGAGGCCACACATCAACACTTGCTAGGTTAAGTAAGACCCAGAGCTCATTTCCACACACCCCAGGCTTTTCTATACCTCCTTCCAAGTCAGGTTCTAGGCACTTTAAGCCTAACCTCTTCACTTTGTCTACGGCAGATTTACAAGGATACACTCCTTGTAAAATGTCAAACCAGGTCTGTTGTCCCTACCTGAGGACTCAGCCCCAGCACCTTATAGTGGGGTAGGTGGGGCAGGCTTTCTGCATACCAGAGTCATACCCAACTAAGCCATGTCTTTCCCCAGATCTGAAACTCACAGAGGTGGTGACAGAAGAAAGGGCATCTGGCTGAGGAAGGGCATGCAGCTGAGAGCTAGTGACCACAACAAACACCAAGGGAAGGGACGCAGAGTACAAAATCAAAGGTCAGGCCAGACTCACCAGAGGAAATGATATTAGCTCATCTGAATTCATAGAACTCAGCTCCTTCTTGGAGATGGGGAAACTTGGAGGCAGGAAATAGCGTAAACAATTCCTAAGCAAGAAAGAAGGCAGGGTCAAAAATTGAGAATGGCATGGAGATGGGTGAAGAACTGCTGCTGGCCATGGGCAGGCTGACACACCCACCGGAGGATCTGGACGAGCAGGTCGATGGTCTCGTGGTTGGTGCTAGGGGCTGTGGTGTCTGGCTCGATGGGGATACAGTCAGAAGTGGAGGGCTCCACCATGGCTACAGCCTGTGGGGCCACTGCCACCACCTCTTCCTCCTCACCACCCTCCTGCTGCGTGTCGGGGCTCTGATACTCTGGTGATGGGGGCTTCATGAGCCGCACGTCCTCACTGCCTTTCTCCACCCTATGCACAACACAGCACATGAGTCATATGAGTCCCTGGGCTCCTAGGACGGGCGGCCTGCAGAGGGCCAGGGAGACCTTCTGCCAGGAACCATCCCTCTTCCCCCTGCCCCAACCCCCTTCCATCACTCTGCCTCCCAGAAGGGTGCTTACCAGCGGTCTCTGGGTGTTGTGTCTGTGGGCACGTAGTCAAACTTCACCTTCCACCGCACCACGTGCTTGCCGACCTCCACAGCTGTGACACGGCCGGTGTACCACTCCCTGTTCACACGGACCTCCACATGCAACCCTTTATCTGAGGATGGGCACAAGGTGAGTCAGAGAGCTGGACTAAAGCCTCTCTCAGCCAGGGCCACCTTCAGAAAGTAGCCCAAGGGACAAGAACCCCTCGAGGCTTGCACCCACTCTGCTAGGCACATGAAGCCTAGCCACCCAGGTCTCCCTCCCCATCTAACACTGGAGGCCAACAAGCAGCAGGCTAAGTGACTGCCGCAGGCAAATGCCGAGGAGCTGGTGCTAGAAATAAACATAAATGTGCGTTATCTTAAGAATTCTTCTTGGGATTACGACTTGGAACCAATGCTGTACAAGATCCAGACCCCGAAAAACTCCAGAGCTTCAGGATACTGAGGGCTCCACTTCCCACTCCCACCACAGGTTGCCAGGTACATCCCCCCCAGCTCACCTTTCTGAGCCCTCTTGAGGTCAGCTGGGTCCTCTTCCCCAGCACTGTCTGACAGCTGCAAAAACAGGGTGTCAGAGGCATCCTGAGTACCCCCTGATACCACCCAGGGTCCTAGGCCATCACCACTGTGTCTTCTTACGCTGCAGTTTAAATCACCACAGCTTGCTAAGAGCCACTGTCTAAAATCACTACCCTAGGTATTTACCCTCTGCTACCTTTTTAAACAAGACAGCAGGCAAGGGACAGAATGGCAGACACAAGGAAGGAAACTGCTGCAAGCCCCCAATCCACCCATGTGACTTCTGCCATGATCCAAACTAGCCACCCATGGATGCCCTGTGATTGGAGCCAGAAGTAGGTCTCACTCCAGATTCTACTTGATACCATGTTTCTAGACATCTGTGTGACTGAGAGTCCTTCAGAGAGATGAACTAGGCTTCTAGAAATCTCATGTCACAGAACACAAACAAGGGTTGATTCAGCCTACAGGTGGAGGGTGGAGACCCTGGGGAGATAGGCTCTGAGAACCTCACCTCAACCACCTACCTCATTTGATTCCTTCTTTTCCTCCTTCACAGCCAACTTTCCCCGCTTGGACCTCTCCTTCCTTCTCTCAGCCTCTTCCTCAGCTTCCTCCTCGTCAGAGACCCCAAAACTGCGCTTCCGGCCAGGGGTAGCCTGGAGCAAGGGGGGAGTGGAAACATGAGGGGGCCTTGTTCAGAGTGGCTTGTACTCCCCTCACTGACATTACTCAGTAGGCAAGCCACCTCCTGGCCTCTGCACACATGGGGACCTTTGCTTAAAGGCGCAGGTTCAGGTAGACTCAAAGTTGTCATGGGAGAATGCCTCTCAATTCACATCCCCCTTAGCCTGCCTGGCCAGTCAGCTGTGACATCCCCGAAACACACCGACCACTGCTGTAGCCCACCAAGGCTGTCACCAGGCCGCCTACCTATACCCACCATGAGAAGCCAGTGATGCGACTCAAGTTTGCAGCAGACCACAACTCATAGAGAGCAGTGAAAGGCTACCTGGGTGGGGAACCACATTGTAACCAGTAACCAACTTTCTCTGGGCTCCTGACCCAGTCCCTTTGGCCATCTAGGCTCCCCTTCCTCATGGGCCACAGGGAAACTCCGGACAAGGTGATCCCCACAGCTCCCACAGTACTGATGACACAGCACGATTCCATTCCTATACCACTGAGGAGCAAGAGGCATGGAGGAGGAAAAGCATCTCACCGGAGAGAGTTTACTGGGTGGCTCTGGCTTCTTGACCACCGGAGTCTTAACGGCTCTGGGGACAGAGGTCTCCCGAAGGATCTTAGAGTTCGGCAGAGATGGTGATGGCGGCTGCACCAGAGGGGTGGGCCGAGGCACAGCTCTGACTGGAGTGTTAGCAGGCTTTCGGGGGGCCTCGGGTGATGGCAGCAGCCTGGACGTACTGGCCTCCTCCCCGGCTGCCAGAGCAGGAGGCTTCAGGGCACTGCTGACGACAGGAGCCCTCCGCAGCTGGGTGGTTGGCCTGAGAGCTGGCAGGGGAGGTGGTCTGCTTGGGGCGTTCTTGATCACAGCAGGTAAAGGGGGTGACCGAGGACGCTGTGGTCTACGTGCAGGTTCCTAAAAAAGGTCCAGAGAGAGTGAGAACACTGACGCTAGCACAAGACACCTGTGGGAATGCCCTCTGGCCCCTGAGACTTACCTCAGGGGCAGGTCTGGTGGTCACTTCCAAGGGTAATTTCTTCAGGTCAGCTTGGGAGCGGATGGGTGTGGTTTTCTGTAGGGCAAACAAAATGATGAAGTTATTTGCATATCTTGGTACATTCAGGTAAATTCTTTTGGGATGCCCACAAAAATCCTCACAATTGGACCAATAAACAACATCATGATAAATGGAAAAAAGAGTGAAGTTGTCAAGAATTTCATTTTACCTGGATCCACAATCAGTGCCCATGGAAGCAGCAGTCAAGAAATCAAAAGACGCATTACATTAGGCAAATCTGCTGCAAAAGACCTCTTTAAAATGTTAAAAAACAAAGATGTCACTTTGACGACTGAAGTGTGCCTGACCCAAGCCATGGTGTTTTCAGTCGCCTCATATGTATGTGAAAGCTGGACAATGAATAAGGAAGACTGAAGAACAACTGATGCCTTTGAATTACAGTGTTGGCAAAGAGTACTGAATATACCATGGACTTCCAAAAGAACGAACAAATCTGTCTTGGAATAAGTACAGCCAGAATGCTCATTAGAAGCAAGAATGATGAGACTTCATCTCACGTACTTTGCACGTTATCAGGAGGGATCAGTCTCTGGAGAGGACATCATGCTTAGTAAAGTAGAGAGTCAGAGAAAAAGAGGAAGACCCTCAACAAGATGGACTGACACAGTGGCTGCAACAATGGGCTCAAGCATGACAACAATCGTGAGGTTAGCGCAGGGCCGGGCAGTGTTTTGTTCTGTTGTACACAGGGTCACTATGAGTCGGTACCAACTCAACGGCACCTAAAAACAACACTATGTGTCTGAGATTGTGGACAAATAAAAATAAAAACATGGGCCACAGTCCTACTCTTACAGGCTTCCCATTCTCACTGGGGAGACATAAAATGCATACACACTAAGCCATCAGCAAATTATACGATACTACATAGGAGCCCTAGTGGCGCAGTGGTTAAGAATTCGACTGCTAAACAAACGGTTGGCAGTTCAAATCCACCAGCTGCTCCCTGGAAACCCTATGGGACAGTTCTACTCTGTCCTATAGGGTTGCTATGAGTTGGAATTGACTCGACAACAACGGGTTTTTGGTTTATATGATTAATCCAGCAATTGAGAGAATGGGAAAAAGTGTCAATGACTCAATTCCTAGAAAAGAATGAGCCAAAAGAGGTGGGAAAGACCTTCTCGGTGGGAGACAACTTGGACAAGTAGGATTTAGCGAGTAGGGCACTGCACATAAGACGTTTGGAGTCAGGGAGAGTGTCTGCACAGACACAGAAGCCAGAAAGGAAAAGCATTCTGACTAATTATGATAAAGGGCTGAGATCACAAATTTTAAAAGCTGACAAATTAACTGAGAAAAAAATAAATACCCCAACAGAAAAATAGATGAATAAGTAATTCTAAAAGAAACGTTAATAGACATATGAAAAAAAAATACCTCATCTTAAATATAAGAAGAGAAATTCAAATTACAAGCTGCATACCTTTGTCTTCCAAATTGGCAAAAACATTCAAAAATTATTATAACTCTCATACACTGCTGGTAAAAAATGTTAATATATCTTCTGGAGGGTAATTTGGGAATATGTATAAAAAGCCATAGCATTTTGCAAATCCTTTTTCTATTTCACTTCTAGAAAATTATCCCAAGAAAATAATTACGTACAAAAATATACACACGTATAGTATGATCTCCGTATTTCTATTTAAAAATACACATATTTTGCACGTATATAGGTATTCAATGAAAACTTGGAAAGATATGTAGCAAAGCATTAATGGCAGTTACCTCTAAGGTTGGATTTTTATTTTCTGGCATTTTAAAACATTCTAAACGAATTGGACCACTTGGTAATATGTAAACAAAAGTTTGCTTTTTAAAAAGAATAAGCAAGTTATACTCAAATAACAGTGAGCCCAGACCTGGCGGCTGGGACTGGGAAGCTTTGGCAAGCACGTGTGGGTGAACTGAGGGTGGGCCTGAGGGAACAGAGAAGCCACTGAAAGTTCTTACACTGTGAAGACCCTGACACAGGCTGGCTCTAATTGCTGCCCAATACTCACGCACCTGAAGGGCCTCCAGCTTTTCCTGCTGCTGGCGTATTTTCTCCGTCAGCTGCTTCTGCTTCTCTTCCTGTGTCTTCAGGTCCTTTCTGAACGTTCCCAAGGGGACCTTCTGCTTCTGTTCAGAAGCCTCACACCTGTAGAGGGAAGGTTCTAGGGAGGCTGTGGCAAAACAGGACTGCACTAGTACAGCAGGGACCTTCTTCCTCAGCCAATGCCTGCTATTGCCCGTAAGAGCAACCACTGCAGAGTTCCCAACTGAAATTGGTATTCACTGCAGGATACCCATCTATGTGAATTTCCTGGGCACCTACTAACCTATCGTGTGCAGCAAGACTGAGATGTAAGGATACAGGCACTGAACTTAAGAAGTACAGTGAGTTGTTACCATTTACCATTTAGCGAGAACCCTGGGGGGGGGGGGGGGAGAAGTACCCACAACTCCCTTGTTAAATAAAGTACTCACTGGTCTTGCTCAGGATCAGGGTTCATGGAGCAAACCCAGGTGTCAGGATAATCTTTTTCCACAGAACTCAGCTGGAAGGGTAGAGTCCGCCACTTCAGACACAAATCTGCATCACAGAAAACACCCCCCAACAAATGTCATCCACATCCACCAATAACATCTGTGATCCAGGCTCCTGACAGCCAAGCCCACAGCCAAGATGTCCCAGACTTTCCACGCAAAGATCTTCACTCTGGCTCTAACTCTGCTTGTCCTAACAGAAGAGTAATTCTCAGGGGCAGTGATTCCCACAAGGGGATGGAAACTTTGTATGGTGGGCTCTCTGGCTCCCAGCCCCTAGCCCCACTCCAGCAGGATCTCTGCTCAGTTATCTACTCACAGTACAAACAATATGGCATCAAACCCAGCAAGGCCTGGTGGGCTAGATGACCTTCTGCCTCATTCAGGAGGGACAGGCAGAGCCCCAATACTGAACTCACAGGTCTACCATCAAACAGTTCCTAGCCCTAGTGGGACTTTAAGTCCATGAATGCTACTCACTATAAGGAGGTAACATGAAGATGGAGGGTCGTGGACTATGATGGAAAGGAGTCAGGAGGAGGGTGCGGACTACCCTGACTCACCGCACTGGATGGTGGTTGGGATTTCCATAGCTCTCCGGCGTTTGTAACGCAGCTCATTGGATGGGGGCTGGTTCCAGTTGGCAGAGAGGTAGCCAAACTCATCCCAGAACTTGATGATTCCCCGCTGGGCTGGAAGGCAAACACCCACACATCAAGTTAGGAGCCAGCCTCTCCATCTTCCTAAATTTAGCCTCAGACAGAGCATATTAAGCCTAAAGGTGACAAGAAAGGACAAAGGCCCAGATGCCCAGCCCCATTACCAATGGCAATGTCCTTCCAGTACTGTGCCAGGTGCTCCCCCATCGCCCGCAGCAAATGTCGGTACTCCTTGGCGTCAGCAAAATCTTGCTTGTTGTGTGTAGGCTCCAGGACCAGGTAGGGCACATCAACAACCCCAACAACCCCGCCACATGCCCTGGAGGGAGATGCAAGACACACCTCTGTCACCACTTGGGCCAAAACCCTCCCACCACCCACCTTGGGCTGTAAGCTCTCCTTGGGCAGTACTCACATGCCCCCTTCCAGCTGTGGGCCCACTTTCTCATACATCTTGATCAGGCGGCTACAGTTGTAGATAAACATGCCATCCAAGTCCCGGTGTTCAATATTGACCCCAAAAATGAAATTCAGTTCCTTGGGTTCTTTAAGTGCGCTGAGAAAAAAAACAAGAGACTCATTCAAGCAGATCTTCCAATTAGCACACAAAGACTATGATACCTAAAACATGTTAAGCAAAACTTTTCGCATCTCCATTCAATGTGTAACCTCCCTTACACTTGATAGGGATGTGTGCAGTGGTTCTACCAACTGCTTTGGAGTGGACTGACTCATAGCCATGCTATAAGACAGAGCAGAACTGACCCATAGAGTTTCCAAGGCTGTAAATCTTTACAGAAGCAGACTGCCACATTTTTCTCCGCAGTGGCTCTACGCACCCCTATTTAAAAGCTTACGATTTTGGCTTTTGGTAACAAAACACAAGACAGATTTACGCATGAAATGGTGAACTGTGAAGCTGCTGCTTATTTCCGTGAAGGCAGGATTATCTTTATATCCTCCCCAAAACTCTACTAATGTAAACAGTAACTTAATAAAAGACAAAACTCATGAGAACAATGAAATACGAGAGAAGACACCATCATGGGATTAATGTCAATAAAACTTTCAAAGTTGGAAAGCAGATGGAGAGCAGTGGACTTATTTAGGCAGATGAAGCCAGAAACCTCTGCCTAGGCAAGGAGGCAACAAGAAGCAGCCAAGCAATTCAAGCCCCAGAGCCCAGAGCACTCTAGACATGGGATAATTTAATGGCATAGGAAAAATTATCATTCTATGTGCAAAAGAAGGCTACAAAACTCAAATCTCCAGCAACAGTACAAATTTGTAATGGGGGAAGTGATAAACAGGACTATAATTATATAAAAGAAATACATGAAAAATTAACAGTAGCTACCAACAGGTGGTAGAATTATAGGGGAGTTTAAATTTTTTATTTCTTAAATGTTCTGTTTTTAAAATTTTATACATTCTTTTAAAAAAAAAAAAATAGAAAAGAAAAAATGAGGGTTGCCAGTGAGGAGGGTTTAAACGATGTTCAATTCCAGGTGGCAGCCACCCTGCTCAGGAAAGCGCTAAGAGCACAGAGCCCGCCATCACTCCTGCAGGGGGTGTTGGACAGGCATTTGGGATCCCAACACCGGTGGCTTTCTCCCGGCAATCTTCATGACAGAATGGCAACCTGGGGAGGGTCCCTCGCACTCTTTGTCAACAGCCAGTACACGAGTGCACAATTGTAAAGGCCAACTTTGCGCAGCCCTGGCACTCACCGCTGCTTGGCCTCCTTGATCCGCTTCTTGACATCAGCCTCTCTTCGCAGAGTGATGGCCATGTTCTGCACCTGCCGCAACATCACCTGCAAATGCGCATCAGCACCAAGTGAGGGTACAGCTACTTCCGACTACAGCAGGTGACACGATAACATCCTCATCTAAAACTTCTCACTTTAACTCACATGGATGCAAAAACCACACCTGGAGGTGGACTTCTTTTTACAGAAAATGGCCCTCCCTGAAGCCATCTCACAGCTGTTTCACTTGACTAGGCCCACTGATGTGAAAAAGGAAACAGCAGATGAGGGAGGAGTATACCAGACAGACGGGGGCTGAATCCAGCTCTGACCTCACTGTGTGTGACCTGGGACACGGGACTGAGCCCCTCAACGCCTCAATTTCTCTAGCTGGGGATCATAATGGTGTCTACCTCATACAGTTGTTGAGGTGGTAAAATTAGCCAAGATTCTGGCAGACAATGGGTTCAATAAATGTTAGTGATCATGTAAACATCTGAACATCCCGTTTCTCAGCTTGAAGACAAGGCATTCATGACTGGCCTGGGGAATGCTGGCAGACTCAAGAACAGCGCATGGCTCTGGGGGCCTTACCCTGGAGTCCCGTGTGAGGTCTCCACCTAAGCGTAGTTCTAAAGTCCGAGCTTTGGTCTCTGCCTCTCTCGCCTTGTCTTCAGCTGAAACCCAGAAGAAACCGTGATAAGGAATTCAAAGGTTCAAAA
The DNA here is from genome assembly GCA_030035585.1 of Dugong dugon. Lineage (NCBI taxonomy): Eukaryota > Metazoa > Chordata > Mammalia > Sirenia > Dugongidae > Dugong > Dugong dugon. The sequence continues at coordinate 21,739,716 of CM057476.1, read as the reverse complement.
CTCTTGGTATTCCTCAGGGCAGTTCTGGGGAAGCTCCTGCCCTGCTGGACCACCTTCAAGGGCAGCCTTGTTCCAGGGAAGCTTCGAGAGCAACAGCCGATGAGCAGTGAGAGGAACCTCAAGCCTGGACCACAGCCGTCTGCTCAAAGAAGAAAATCTGGTTTCCAAAAATCTCAAGAAGGCCTCAAGGAAAACCAGCACTGTTTATACCTGAAACATGCTTTTCAAACTTTGCAAATGAATTGTAACAGGTCACAAAATGCCCAAGGCAAGCCTTCAGTATGAGCCGAAAGCTAATGAAGTCCTCAGACAATCACACTCCATCAAGCAGCATGAGGAAGGTCAGCACCAGAGGTGGGAGATTTTGCTCTGGAGTCAGGAAAACCAATTTCCCAAGTATTTGGGCCAGGGTAGAGTGTGGGATTCTTCACTCTGGGCAAGCCAAGGACTTGCTACAGTTTTAGGAAAATCCCTATAAATGACCTCAGGGGAAAAGAGTAGTCTGAGGATAAAAGTGCTGAGGGGCTTGGCAAGGGGAGGGAGGTTAAGAGACACAGGAGGAAACGGATCATACAGGAGAACAGCCTTGTCCCTGGATGCTGGAGGGAGCCTTTTCCTAGATCCTTGCTTTAGTTTGTGGTCCCCAGAAGACCCCCACCCAGCCCTCCTCCTGCACATTACCGATCCGCGCCACATGCTCCGCTTTCTTCACCTCCTGCTCCGCACGGGTCTTGAATCGGCTTGATGTGTACTTGTACATCCTGAAGGGCAGAAAAAGCAACTTCAGAAGATTTGAGCAGTAGTGGGACAGGGTGACGACCCCAGGAACCTCAGGAAGCACTCTACCTTCCTGCCTCCTCCTCCGAGCTGTGCTGCCCCAGTCCCTTGTGATGAAAGACCAATCCAAGCTTATTTTCGCAAGAAGATTCAATTTCTTATTCCATGTGTCACCTGCCTCCTGCTCTGTCTCTTTGGTAAACGATCTCACCATTTACCAAGCGGGAATCACCAAGTTCATTAATCCCACAGCAGAATCAAATCTTGAGTATTATGCCAGTGCCTGTGCTTTCCTATGTAGTGTCCAAAGACCCCTTGGCCTTGAAGCCAAGAGGCTCAGACAGCTCCCCGTGCCAGGAAGGGCACCCTCCATGCCACAGAAGGCACTCATCCCACAACTTAGCCAGCTGACTCCAGAGCCCATCACCACCTCTATCCCTCCCGCAGAACCCAGAAATGATTCTGTAGAAAATCACAGGAAGCTTAAAGGCCCAAACACAGCATTGCCAAAACTTCTCACAAGGCATCACTCCCTCAATGCCCCTATCCTGGGCCTATGGAAGCCAGGAGACAGTGGACCTACCTGGGCTTGTACAGGCAGCAGGAGAGCCTCTTGGTCTGCACCTTGTGCCCATGAATGAAGATCCTCATCCGGGGGTCAATATACAGCACGGCAGCGTAGGCGCGGAATGAGCGCCGCTCTGGCTTCCTGGAAGTGGCCGAACAGAGTGCTATCACCCAGCCCTGAAGAAACCCTGATCGAAGGTATGACATCCTCTCTGCAGGCCCTCCACCTGTCCACCTGTCCATCTTAGCTTCCCTTGCCGCCCTTACGGGGTGTTCCCTCAGCACAGGCACCACCTCCAAGTCCCCTCTGCCCCCACTCCCATGGTCCCCATCAGAGGTGCCTCACAGACATGGGTGCTTACTGCTGAGGCTGACGTTCTCGCCTGGCCCTACCACTACCTCACTGTGGAACCCTGGGCAATTCCTTTCCTCCTCCCTAGGCCTCAGTTTCTTCTTCCATCAACTCAAGAAGCTGGACCAAGTGTCATTACTCTTCTTTTGGCTTAGCTAAGGATCTGCTGTCCTTCTACGCATCCCTTCTGCCTTGCAGCATGAAGACGTGGTGCTCTCAGCTCCATCAGCTCTAGTGTTGCCTCAAGGGAAATCCAAAGAATAAGCACTCCCCTTTTTCCCTGAAGTTGCCTCCTTAGCTTTTCCTCCCTAAGAGAATCAACTCCAGTTCCAGGCCACCCTCCCTTCCAATCACACTTACGTGCCCTCTGGGGAGGTCTCTGCCATCTGGATGTCTCTTGGATTTGAGATTATATCTAGCTCCGGCTCTCCATTATCCATGAGTTTGAGATTAAAGATGATCACCAGCGTTCCTGGGAAACAAATCCTCCTTTCATTCTGCCAGGTGCCCACAGCCCATCCCCACCCAATTTGTGGCTGTAGAGCACCCGGGTTCTAGGGGCTGCAGGTGCAAAGCCTACTTACCACTGCCCCCAGGAATCTTCATGAACTGGGCCATTACGTCCTCCTCATTGCGGAAGGGAGAGTACTTGTAGATGAGTTCTGTCTCAATAGCAAACTTCTCCACGTTGTCTGTGACAGGCTCACGGGTCTGGGCATTCCAGGTGGGCAATGGGACAATCACCTGTGGAGTAAGCACAGGCAGACATTTGGAGGGCGGCCCCAAATCAGCCTTCTCCCAAAACGTGCATCTACTTGTCCCTCACCACAGAGGCTCCACGATGCCCCAAGGCGGGGTCCAAGTGCCTCAGCCTGGTAGCACTAGAGGCTCTCCTCTTACCAGCCCTCCTGGTAAGCTTCTGGCAAGCTTCCTGACAAGCCTCAGCTTCTGCCCCTGCCCAAAACTCAGCCTCACATCACTAGTTCCTCTGGGCATAAACTGGTTTACGGCCAGGGGTGTCTGCATCAGCAGTTCCCTTTGGTGGCAATGTCTCCAGCCATCTTCTTAAATTTGGTAAAAATCCTACTCTTACAACAAAAGAAAACACACCTGCAATTTCCAGTGAATCTAAAGATACACATAACCTACAACTCAGCAATTCCACTTCCGGGCTCAGTAATCCCACTCTACCCTTGGAGAAATGTCTGCACATGTAAACCAGCAAACGTGTAAGAACGTGCACTAGAACACTAGCTGTGACAGCTCAAAGTAGAACTAACCCAAATAGCCACCATAGATAAATTAAACTGTAGAATTTTTACACAATGGAATACTATGCAATGATAAAAATGAATAACACCTACTATCATCAACGTGGATGACTCTCACAAATACAAGGTTGCATGCAAGAAGCAAGATAAAAAAAAAAGTACAAGTCCATTTATTTAAAATTCATAAATAGGCAAAACTATTATTTAAGGATGCATACACAGGTGATAAAATTATAAAGAAAAATATGGACACAATCATCACAAGAGTCAAGTGTTAGTTTCTTTGGGGGCAGAATGAAGACTATGACTAGTTGACACAGGGGACTTCTAATGTCAGCCTGTAATGCAACATTTCTTTTAACCTGGATGGTGGCTACATGAGTGTTTATAATTATTCTCTCAGCTGTACATATATTTTAATACACACTTCCACATGTATCATAGGTTTCTCAATTGAAGTTGTTGTTGTTAGGTGCCATGGAGTCAGTTCCGACTCATAGTAACACTATGCACAACAGAAAGAAACACTGCCCAGCCCTGCGCCACTCTCACAACCATATGCTTGAGCTCATTGTTGCAGCCACTGCATCAATCCATCTCATTGAGGGTCTTTCTCTCTTTTCACCGACCCTCTACTTTAACAAGCATGATATCCTCTTCTTTCTTATCATGCTTTAAATGAAAGTTTACAGTTCAATATACACACACTGCTACGTGACCCTAGTTGCTCTCCCCATACTATGACAGCACCCTCCTCCTTTCCACCCCAGATTTCCCGTGCCCATTCAACCAGCTCCTGTCCCTTTCTACCTTCTCACCTACCCTCTGGACAGGAGCTGCCCATTTAGACTCATGTTATCTACTTGAGCTAACGAGCACACTCTTCACAAGTACCATTTTATGTCTTATAGTCCAGTCCAATCTTTGTCTGAAGAGTTGCCTTCAGGAATGGTTTTAGTTTTGGGCTAATAGAGTCTGGGGGCCATGTCTTCCAGGGTCCCTCCAGTCTTAGTCAGACCATTAAGTCTGGTTTTTTTACTAGAATTTGAGTTCTGCACCCCACTTTTCTCCTGCTCCATCAGGGACTCTCTGTTGTGTTCCCTATCAGGGCGGTCATTGGTGGTACCTGGGCACCATCTAGTTCTCATCTCAGGCTGAGGGAGTCTCTGGTTTATACGGCCCTTATTATCTCTTGGGCTCATATTTTCCTTGCATCTTTAGTGCTCTTCATTCTCCTTTGCTCCAGGTGGGTTGGGACCAACTGATGCATCTTAGAAGGCTACTGCCTAGCTTTTAAGACCCCAGAGGCCACTCACCGAAGTGGGATGTAGAACATTTCCTTTATAAACTTTGTTACGCCAACTGACCTAGATGTCCCCTGAAACCATGGTCCCCAGACCCCCACCCCAGCTACTCTGTCCCTCAGAGTGTCTGGGGATATTCAGGAAACTTCTTAGCTTTTGGGTTAGTCCAGCTGTGCTGACTTCCTCTGTAGTGTGTGCTGTCCTTCCCTTCACCTAAAATAATTCTTGTCTACCATCTAGTTAATAAATACCCCTCTGCCTCCAGCCCCACCCTCGTAACCATCAAAGAATGTTTTCTTTTGCCTTTAAACCTTTTCTTGAGTTCTTATAACAGTGGTCTTATCAACATTTGTCCTTTTGTGACTGACTAAATTCATTTGGCACAATGCATTCCAGATTCATCCATATTATGAGCTGTTTCACGGATTCTTCTTTATTTTTTATCATTGTGTACTATTCCATTGTGTAAATATACCATAATTTATCTGTTGATGGGCACCTAGATTGTTTCAAACTTTTTGCTATTATGAACAGTGCTGCAATGAACATGGATGTGCATACATCTATTCGCATGATGGCTCTCATTTCTCTAGCATATACTTCAAGGAGTGGGACTGCTGGATCGTATGGTACTTCTATTTCTAGCTTTTAAAGGAAGTGCCGAATTGATTTCCAAAGTGGCTGTATCATTTTACATTCCCACCAATAGTGTGTAAGTGTTCCAGTCTCTCCACAACCTCTCCAACATTTATCATTTTGTGTTTTTTGGATTAATGCTAGCCTTGGTGGGGTGAGATGGTATCTCACTATAGTCTTGATTTGCATTTCTCTAATGGCTAATGATCGTGAGCATTTCCTCATGTGTCTGTACAAGGCGCCTGAATGTCTCCTTTGGTGAACTGCCTGTTCATAGCCTTTGCCCATTTTTTAATTGGGCTGTCTTTTTGTTGTTGAGGTTTTGCAGTATCTGGTAGATTTCAGAGACTAGACACTGATCAGATTTGTCATAGTCAGAAACTTTTTCCCAATCTATAGGCTGTCTTTTTACTCTTTTGGTGAAGTCCTTTGATGAGCTAAGTGTTTGATTTTTAGGAGCTCCGAGTTCTCTAGTCTCTCTTCTGGTACTTGGGCATCGTTACTTATGGTTTGTATTCTGTTTATGCCGAGTATTAGGGCTCCTAGCATTGTCCCTATTTTTTCTTCCATGATCTTTATTGTCTTAGACTTTATATTTAAGTCTTTGATCCATTTTGAGTTAGTTTTTGTGCAGGGTGTGAATTATGGGTCTTGTTTCAGTGTTTTACAGATCGATAACCAGTTATGCTAGCATTATTTGTTAAAGAGACTACCTTTTCCCCATTTAATGAACTTTGGGCCTTCGTCAAACATCAGCTGCTCACAGGTGGATGAATTTACATCTGGATTCTCAATTCTGTTCCATTGGTCTATGTTTCTCTTGTTGTACCAGTAGCAGGCTGTTCTGACTACCATGGCGGTATAATAGGTTCTAAAATCAGGTAGTGAAAGGCCTCCCACACTGTTGTTCTTCTTCAGTAATGCTTTATCTACCCAAGGCCTCTTTCCTTTCTACATGAAGTTGATTGATTGCTCCATCTCATTAAAAAATGCCGTTGGAATTTGGATCAGGATTGCATTGTATCTGTAGATCACTTTGGGGAGAACTGACATTTTCACAATGTTGAGTCTTCCTATCCATGAGCAAGGCATGTTTTTCCACTTATGGATGTTTCTTTTGGTTTCCTGCAGTAGTGTCTTGTAGTTTTCATTGTATAGGTCTTTTATGTCTCTGGTTAGATTTATTCCTAAGTATTTTATCTTCTCGGGGGCTATTGTAAATGGTATTGATTTGGTGATTTCCTCTTCAAAGCTCTCTTTGTTGGTGTAGAGGGATCCAACTGATTTTTGTATGTTTATCTTGTATCCTGATAGTCTGTTGAAATCTTCTATTACTGCCAGTAGTTTTCTTCTGGATTCTTGGGGTTTTCCGTCTATAAGATCATATCATCTGTAAATAGATACTTTTACCTTTCCTTACCAATTTGGATGCCCTTTATTTCTTTTTCTAGCCTAACTGCTCTGGCTAGGACCTCCAGCACAATGCTGAATAACAGTGGTGATAAAGGGCATCCTTGCCTGGTTCCCATTCTCAAGGGGAATACTCTGAGAGTCTCTCCATTTAGGATGATGTTGGCTGTGGGCTTTGTATAAATGCCCTTAATTATGTTGAGGAATTTCCCTTCTATTCCTATTTTGTTGAGAGTTTTCATAATGAATGGGTGTTGGATTTTGTCAAACGCCTTTTCTGAATCGATAAGATCATGCGATGCTTGTCTTTTGTTTTATTTATGTGATGCATTACATTGATTTTCTAATGTTGAACCATCCCTGCATACTTGGTATAAATCCCACTTGGTCACTGTCATGGATTGAACAGTGTCCCCAAAAAATATCTGTCAACTTGGCTGGGTCATGATTCCCAGTATTGTATGATTGTGTATCATTTTGTAATTGGTGTGATTTCCTTATGTGCTGTAAACTCTATCATTATGATGTAATAAAATGGATTAGACGCAATTATACTGATGAGATCTACAAGATTAGTGTCTTAAGCCAATCTCTTCTGAGATATAAAAGAGAGAAGTAAGCAGAGACATATGGGGACCTTGTACCACCAAGAAAGCAGTGCCAGCAGGGCACCCTTTGGAGCTGAGGCTCCTGTGCAGAGAAGCTCCCAGACCAAGGGAAGATTGATGGCACGGACCTTCCTCCAAAACCTACAGAAAAAGCATTCCTCTGCAGCTGACGCTCTGAATTTGGACTTGTAACCCACTAGACTGTGAGAAAATAAATTTCTCTTTGTTGAAGCTATCCACTTGTGTTATTTGTGTTACAGCAGCACTAGATGACTAAGACAGTCATGGTGAATTATTTTTTTGATATGTTGTTGAATTCTATTGGCTAGAATTTTGTTGAGGATTTTTCTATCTATGTTTATGAGGGATACTGGTCTGTAATTTTCTTTTTTTGTGGTGTCTTTACCTGGTTTTGGTATCAGGGTTATGCTCGCTTCATAGAATGAGTTTGGAAATATTCCATCCTTTTCTGTGCTCTGAAATACCTTTAGTACTAGTGGTGTTAACTCTTCTCTGAAAGTTTGGTAGACCTCTCCAGTGAAACCGTCAAGGACGGCTTTTTGTTGGGAATTTTTAAATTACCTTTTCAATCTCTTTTTTTGTTATAGGTTTATTGTTCTACTTCTGTTTGTGTGTTAGTTTAGGTAGGTAGGTAGTTTCTAGAAATTTGTCCAATTCCTCTAGGTTTTCAAATTTGTTAGAGTACAATTTTTCATAGTATTATAATTCTTTTAATTTCAGTTGGGTGTGTTGTGATAGCACCCATCTCATTTCTTATTTGGGTTATTTGCTTCCTCTCCTGTTTTTTTGTTTGGCCAATGGTTTATCAATTTTGTTGATCTTTTCAAAGAACCAGGTTTTGGTCTGATTAACTCTTTCAACTGTTTCTCTATTCTCTATTTCATTTAATTCTGTTCTAATTTTTATTATTTGCTTTCTTCTGGTGCCCAAGGGCTTCTTTTGCTGCTATTTGTTCGAGTTGTAGGGTTAATGTTTTGATTTTGGCCCTTTTTTCTTTTTGGATGTGTGCATTTATTGCTATAAACTGACCTCTGAGTTATTGCTTTTGCTGTGTCCCAAAGGTTCTGGTAGGATGTGTTTTCATTCTCATCTACTTCTATGAATTTCTTCATTCTGTCCTTAATTTCTTCTATAATCTAGTAGTTTTTGAGCAAGGTGTTATTCAGTTTCCATGTGTTTGATTTTTTTCCTTGCTTTTTCTGTTACTGATTTCTACTTTTTTGGCTTTATGGTCAAAAAATATGCTTCGTATTATTTCAGTGCTTTGGATTCTGTTAAGGCTTTCTTTATGGCCTAATATGTGGTCTATTCTGGAAAATGTTCCATGTGCATTAGAAAAGAGTATACCTGGCTGCTGTTGGGTGGAAGTGTTCTGTATATGCCTGTGAGATCAAACTGGTTGATTGTGACATTTAGATATTCTGTGTATTTATTCAGCTTCTTTCCGGATGTTCTGTCCTTCACCAAAAGTGGTGTGTTGAAGTCCCGTACTATTATTGTGGAGCTGTCTCTCTTTTCAATGCTGTCAGAGTTTGTTTTATGTATTTTGGAGTCCTGTCATTGGGTGTGTAAATATTATGGTTATGTCCTCCTGGTGTATCAATGCTTTAATTATATAGCGTCCTCCTTATCCTTTGTGGTGGATTTTAAAGTCTATTTTGTCAGAGATTAATATTGCCACTCCTGCTCTTTTTTGAGTGCTGTCTGCTTGATATATTTTTTTCCATCCTTTGAGTTTTAGTTTGTGTCTTTAACTCTAAGGTGTCTCTCTTGTAGGAAGCATATAGATGAATCGGGTTTTTTAATCCATTCTGTCACGGTCTGTCTCTTTATTGGTGCCTTTAGTCCATTTCCATTCAGCATAATTATTGACAGGTATGAGTTCAGTGCTGTCATTGTGATGTCTTTTTTTGTGTGCATTGTTGACAGTTTCTTTGTTTCACTTAATTTTCTGTGCTGAGTTATTTTTCTTTATGTATTTTCTTTTCATCTTTTTCACTGTTGTTGATTTTGTGTTTGCTGAGTCTTTATATTTTTCTAGTTTTTTATTTTGACTTGTAAGATTGTTAGTTTCCTTTGTGGTTACCTTACTATTTACTCCTATTTTTCTAAGTTTATACCAGTCTTAGTTCTTATCACCTTGACTTCCTCTCCATATGGAAAATCTATGTCTACATTTTTAAGTTCGTCTTTTTTGTTTTAAAGTTGTTATCTTTTACATATTGACATTTGTTTCCCTATTTTCAGTGTTTTAGCTTTGATTTACTTTTGTGACTTCCCTATCTGGGTTGATAACTGGTTGCTCTGTCCTGTGTTCTAGTCTTGGGTTGTTATCTAATGTTACTGATTTTCTAACCGGAGGACTCCCTTTAGTATTACTTGTAATTTTGGTTTGGTTTTTGCAAATTCCCTAAACTTGTGGTTTATCTGGAAATGTCTTAATTTCGCCATCATATCTGAGAGACAGTTTCACTGGATATATAATTCTTGGCTGGCAATTTTTTTCCTTCAAGGCTTTATATATGTCATCCCATTGCCTTCCTGCCTCCACGGGTTTCTGTAGAACAGTCTAAGCTTAGTCTTATTGACTCTCCTTTGTAGATGACTTTTCATTTACCCCTAGCCACTCTTAAAATTCTCTCGTTACTTTTGATTTTGGCAAGTTTGATTATAATATGTCTTGGTAAATTTCTTTTGGGATCTACCATATGTGGGGTTCAATAAGCATCTTGGATAGATATCTTCTCATCTTTCACAGTATCAGGGAAGTTTTCTGCCAACAAATCTTCAACAATTCTCTCTGTATTTTCTGTTATCCCTCCTCCTCCCCCGACCACTGCCCCACTCTGATACTCCAATCACTCATAAGTTATTCCTCTTGATAAAGTTTCACATAATTCTTAAGGTTTCTTCATTTTTTTAAAATTCATCTGATTTTTCCTCAAATAAGTTGCTTTATCTTCAATCTCACTAATTCTGACTTCCATTGCCTCAATTCTGCCCCTATGACTTTCTATTGCGTTGTCTTATTCTGAAATTTTACTGTTCTCTGGATTTCTGTATGTTCTCAGTATGGATTATTGCAGCCTGTTAAATTTGTCATTATGCTCTTCTCTAACCTTCTTAAGTTCCTCTATTGCTTTGTCCGTTGTGTTGTTTGAATTGTTGTGCATTTTGTCTGATCTCCTTCCTGAGCTCTTAAAAGAGTTCTCTATATTAATCTTTTGTATTCTACCTCCAGTAATTCCAAGATTTTCCTCTGGAAAATTTCTTGATTCTTTGTTTTGGGAGCTTGCTGAAGCCATCATGGTCTGCCTCTTTATGTGATTTGATGTTGACTGTTATCTTGAGCCATCAATAAGTTATTATATTTATTTATTTATTGTTTGCTTACCATGTCCTAGCTTCTTGTTTTGTTTTGTTTTGATATGCCCAAATAGGCTGCTTGTGTGAGCTAGTTTGATTATTGGTGCCTCTGAAGCTATAACATCCTGTCACCAGGTGGTTAGACCTGTTACTTGGTATGTGAGCCCAGGAGTCTGTTTACTTTTCTTGTATGGATTCAGCTCAGGTGTCCAGGTAGTTGGTCACCAAGTGTGTGGTGCAGGCTCTCACCTACAGTCATAGATGAGCAGGGGTGACTGGTATAGGCACAGGTATCTGGCTGCAGTAGGGAGTTACGCATTGTGCAAAGCAGGGGGCTGACGGCTGCCCAAATGTCTGGGAGGAAAGTGTGTCCCTGTTCCCTAGAGCATGTAGGTGGGTGGGCTTTGCAGTAGGACTGTGGGCACCCAATGCTGTTGTCTGTAAGGACTGGGAGGCAGCACTTATTCTTGGACCCCGGTCACAGGTGGCTACGTGACGTAGGTGGAACCACCAGTCCTCAAGCCCCTGATGTGGGTGAGGATCCTGCTTAACGGGGAGAGCGGTGTCAAATGTCACAAACCTGCCACTCCACCATATAGCTGATACAGCTGAAGTTAGGCTTCAGGTATATACCCTATTGTACTAATGAGGGCCTATGCTGTTGAAATGCACCCACACAGGTCTATGCAGGGGTGAAAGTCATTCAAAGTCCACAGACTCCTATGTCTGTTCCTAGGCAAAGGAGATGTGTCTACCCTAAGTTCTTGGCTCAGGGTAGCTGGCAGGTTATTTATTCCTGTTTGTTAATTTGTTCCCTCTCCAAGGCTGGGAGAATGGCTCAGGGTGCATGATGGGTCCTTACTTCTAGCCCAGAGGACACAGCAATGGCTGAAGCCGGCCCAGGACCCAGTGCAGAGCAGGGAGGGGGCATGTAAATGGGAGAGAGGTTTTTCCCAAACTGGGTGTTTTTTGATCCACGCAGTAGGTTAGTCACATGTACTTATCTTTTGTCAACTGAGCGCCACTTTTCACTGGTTCTGGAGGCTTGAGTAGACTCTCTCCGCTGCTCAGTCGCTCCCAACGTGGAAAACACGTCCTGAGCACCACTGCTTGCCGTACTGTGTACACCGGCTGCAGGGTACCGGTTTTCGCTGGGTCAGGTCTGGCAACTCCTCACTGCTTCTGAACCATCTCTCCCTCCCCGTGCTGCTCAGTCCGATTCCTCAACTTTGCCTTTGACATTCAGGGTTCCTAGATTTTCATATATAATCGATTCACCAGTTTTGTCAGGTCTTTGTTGTAAGAGAGACCACAAGAAGTTCCTAACTACTCTGCCATCTTGGCCCTGCCCCCAAATGATGTCCTTTTCCAGGGACTGGTCCCTCCTGATAACATGTCCAAAGTATGTGAGACGAAGTCTTGCCATCCTTGCCTGTAAGGAGCATTCTGGCTATATCTCTTCCAAGACAGATTTGTTCATTCTTTTCACAGCCCATGGTATAGTCAATATTCTTTGCCAACACTGTAATTCAAAGGCATCAACTCTTCTTTGGTCTTCCTTATTCATTGTCCAGCTTTCATGTGCATATGAGGCAACTGAAAACACCATGGCTTGGGTCAGGCACACCTTAGTCCTTAAAGTGGTATCTTTGCTTTTTAACACTTTAAATAGGTCTTTTGCAGATTTTCCCCATGCAATACGTCATTCAATTTCTTGACTGCTGCTTCCATGGGCAATGATTGTGGATCCAAGTGAAATAAAATCCTTGACAACTTCAATCTTTTCTCCATTTATCAAGATGTCACTTATTGGTCCACTTGTGAGGATTTTTGTTTTATGTTGAGGTATAATCCATAGTGAAGGTTGTAGTCTTTGACCTTCATCATAAGTGCTTCAAGTCCTAATGTAGTTTTTAAAACTCCTACTCCTTCTTCAAAGACCTGACCTCAAATGCCATTTACTCTGAGGCCCCCAAAATGCTCCTCCCCCTTCCCCAGAGCCAACTGTCCTCGGGGAGCCTGCAGATGGTTGACTAAGCGATTCCCTCTGCAGGCTGGAGGCACCTCAGAGGTTCAAACCAGATGGCCCACCCTTAAGGATCCTGTATTTTAACACGTTTCAGGGTGAGAAATTGTTAAGGGTTCTGAGACACTTCGTTGATTTCTAAGAAGCTTTGTGCCCATAGTATTCAACCCCACGGCTGGTTTGGACACATTCCTCTCCAGCCAAAAATGATCTTATTTCGAAATCTTGGCTGAGTTCACACCAGAGTACAGTCCAAAATAGTTACCTTCTAGCACCAAGTAAGGAAAAAAATTTCAACCTAGCTTTTTCTCCAGGGGAACTGAGTTACATTTTGTGTTCTGTGAACTGCTACCTCACTCTACACCTCCCTCTTTCCACGGCAGTTCCAGGTCACAAGGGGATCACTTTAAAGTATGTTCATTCACTTCCCATTGGCACCCATCCTCTGGTCGAAACACTTCTCCCTTAGCTTCAATGTCACCACACTCTCTTGGTTTTCTTCCTAGCTTTCCAGCCACTCCGCTGTCTCCTTGATCGTTTTCTCCTCTCCCCAAACTTTAAACGTTGACGTGACTGAGATCCCAGGTCCATGTCTTTCTCTACATTCTCAGGTGAGCTTATTCGCTACCACGACTCCCCGAGCACAGAAATAACTTGACACGTCCAGAACAAAACTCACACTCTTCCCCTCCACACCTGCCCCTCTCCATTTCTTCCCCAGATCCAAACAGCCCACCAGTCCCCCAACTGCCACAGTAGAACCTATGAGTCATCATGGTTTCCTCTTCCCTTTATTGTTCACCAAATATATGGGTTCCACATCCTAAAGAGATGACAGACTCTATTTCTCTCCACCTCCCTGCTATGAACACAGGCCAGCCTACACTTACACATAGCCAGGGCCTCTCAACTGGTCCACTCCAACTCTCCACCTCCAATCATCACATAGTAACCAAACTGATCTTTCTAAAAACAAATCTGGAACTGCTGCACTCTTGCTTAAATTCCTTTTAATGGCTGTTTCCCACTGCTCCTTTGGTAAAGTCCCAGACCCTCAGTCTAACCCTGAGGTCAGGCCTGACAGGGTCCTCCCTGCTCTCCAGATCCACCACTACCTGTCTTCAGGTCATCCAGGTGCCAAGTCCTCTCCCACACCCCTCACTCAACCCTGAGGGCACTCAGACATGCTCCTTCTACTCACTAAACACCCTCCTCCCACCACTCACAGCTTCTTCTCTCCAGCTCTAGCCTCCATTTTTTAGGTGTGAGGGGTGCACAGACCTCACCAGAACCAGCTAGGCAGTTATCTGAGCCACAAGGCCACAAAGAGAATCAGCTGAGTGTATGTTTAACTTACACAGTGTATTCATTACCAAAATCTTTAAAAATCAGAATATTCTAAATTCATTAGGCCTTGCTTCCAACACAGCAATAATCGTCAGCTAAGGCTGAGGAGCAGCCACTCCCAACATCAGGCTAAGTGTCAGCTGCCATTAAACAACCAGCTTACACTGATGCTTTTTATACACTCACCTGCTTCACTACCTGCCTGCGCCCTGTAGATGTCTGATTCGTGGCTTCTATGTAGATGGTTAGAGCAACGCATTTCCTCAAAAGCAAGAAGTGCTCAAAGCACATTCCACAGAATCATCATCATATAGGAAAGACACTGATATTATTATTGCCAGCTGTGGTCTCCACCCATAGTCAGGGAAGCCTGAAATATTCTCCCCCGGTAAAACAACTCCCCATAGTGACACCCCGCTGCCTGATTTCAAGTTGCAGATCTAGAGGGTTATCTCCAAATCCAACTCTTGGTTCCTGCCACCTGACAGTTTCATTCTCAGAAACAGGTCGGGTTTTCTCTGAAGTGCTTTGAGGTTTCACTTCTTTTCATATTATGATACTTGCCTTAACGCCTCAACAGAAATCCTTCATTCAACCAGTTACTCCCATAAAGGGGGCAGGCACTCCAATCTCACAACTCCACAAAGCTCAGCTTTGCAAATGACCTACGAACACAGCCTGGGCAGACCCAGAAGTATGGAATGATGGATGACTCGGACCATGATGATGGGACCTACTTCATCAATGCCTTCCTCCTCATGAAAGGTACGAGACAGGAAGAGGCAGGTCATGGTGTCTTCCTTCTTGGTGAAGAGGATAAAATCCTTCCCAATGCGCATTGAGCCCCTGAAAGGGAAGCAGAAACAGATTATTCTCCCAGGGATTCAAAAGTTCATCTGAAAAGGTAAAAACCACCCTCTGGATGTGACTAGAAAATGCCTTTGCAGGGCTCTCCTAAAGGCCTCCCTAAAGTCCCAGAATCTTTGGCTGAGTTCCAAAGCCCTATTCCCTCCCTACTTATCTGACTCATCTGTACGATGAGCAAATAATCAGAGAAGTTGGACTATATGAAGAACTATATGGCACTGGACTATATGGCACCAGGATTTGAGGAAGACTCATTAACAACCTGTGATATGCAGATAACACAACCACGCTTGCTGAAAAGTAAAGAGGACTTGAAGTACTTATTGATGAAGATCAAAGACTATAGCCTTCAGCAGGAATTATACCCTAACATAAAGCAAACAGAAATCCTCACAAATGGATCAATAAGCAACATCATGATAAGTGGAAAAAGGATTGAAGTTGTGGAGGATTTTATTTTACTTGGATCCACAATCAACACGCATGGAAGTAGCAGTCAAGAAATCCAAAGACATACTGCATTGGGAAAATCTGCTACAAAAGATCTCTTTAAAGTGTTAAAAAGCAAAGATGTCACTTTAAGGACTGAGGTGTGCCTCACCAAAGTCATGGTGTTTTCAATCGTCTCATATGCATGGGAAAGCTGGACAATGAAGAAAGAAGACCGAAGAACTGATGCCTTTGAATTATGGTGTTGGCAAAGAACACTAAGTATACCATGGGCTGCCAAAACAATGAACAAATCTGTCTTAGAAGAAGTACCGCCAGAATGCTCCTTAGAAGCAAGGATGGCAAGACTTCATCTCACATACTTTGGACATGTTATCAGGAGGGACTAGCCCCTGGAGAAGAACATCATGCTTGGTAAAGTAGAGGATCAGTGAAAAAAAGAAGACCCTCAACAAGATGGATTAACACAGTGGCTGCAACAATGGGCTCAAGAATAACAATGACTGTGAGGATGGCGAAGGACCGGACAGTGTTTCGTTCTGCTGTACATGGGGTTGCTATGAGTGAGAACCGACTTGATGGCACCTAACAATAACGTAATTGTCTCAGGAGCCCTGGTTGTGCAGTGGTTAAGCACTCAGCTGCTAACCAAAAGGTCGGTGGTTCAAACCCACCAGCCGATCCGCAAAAGAAAGATATGACAATCTGCTTCTGTAAAGATTACAGCCTTGAAAACCCTATGTAGTAGTTCTACTCCATCATATGGGGTTGCTGTGAGTCTGAATCTACTCAACGGCACAAAACACAACAAACTGGCTCACATCTAATAACTATAGCCATCTTCAGTCTCAACTGTTTTTGCCACCTCATGCTCCTTATGACATAGGCATTTGGATGCAACCAGTCTCTGGAAACTGTGCCTTGAGGCTGCCTTCCGCAAGGCAAAACCCTGAATGCAATCAGCTGCTTCTTTACTCTGTTTGGCCAGGTAAACCGGTAAACTATCTGAACAGCACGCAAGGACAGGCCTCTCCCAGGCAGCACAGAGCAGGGCAGATGTGTGAAGCCTTACTGGGAGGTCTGCCTACTCAACAAGGAAGCTGTTGAGCTCCTTTCTTCCAAGCAGCTTCTGGGGCTTTAGGGCTCATTATCTCATTAGTCCTCATAACGCCCCAGGGAGATGATGGAAGAGGGAAGCTGTATTATCCTTTTCCATGTACTAATACAAACCCAACCGGCATGTCAAGCACACAGATGAATATCATGCCCCATTTCCACAAATGCTCAGGAAAGCTCCCAGGACACTATCCAGAAACATCCGAGGGGCTGCCAAGTCCTGTTTCTCCTTCTGGCAAAGCTTGTTTTTGCCCTAATTTGGCAAAAACTCTCACTTTATGCCTTTTTCCCTCTGTCTTTGATCCTGATCTCAGGGCACGAATAGAAAGAACCCAAAAACAACACTTTTCTGCTGGCTTCCCTGCTTTTCTGCCCTATTCTCACCACAAAGCACTTCCTCCTGGAACCCCTTTTGCACTTTTGAATTGGTTTCAGGATGAGTATACTGTCTACTCTAAACACTAGATGGCTCTATCTCTCAATGGGCCCTTTACAAAAATTGATCTAAAATATACTGACACTTCCAACTTCGGTACACTTTCCTTTCCAGTCTTCCAAGACTTTCAGTCATTTTTTACTTGCTCCTGAAACTAGTAACTCTGTAAGGGAGAATGTCACAGATTAGAACCCCCTTTTTTTAGATGAGGTGCCCTGGTGGTGCAGTGGTTAAGCATTTGACTGCTATCCAAAAGGTCAGCAGTTCGAATCCACCAGCTGCTCCTTGGGGTCACTATGAACAAACAGACACTCATAGAGGTGAAATGACTTGCCTGAGGCCACAGAACTGAGAAAACCAGGTAGCCTACAATCCAGGTAGAAAGTAGTGTTTCTTACATCACACTGACTCTACCAGATCGCAGTTAGTGAGGAGTTGGATCACCTGTGTCAGAATCACCCGGGCAAGCTGGGAAGAACACAAATTCCTAGGCCCTATCCCAGACACATGGAATTAGGCCAGGAATCAGCTATGGGAAGATGAAAGGAGAAATCAAATTAGAAGCCAGAAACTGTACTAGGGGCTTCATCCTTTAACCTATCTGGTATGTATTATAATCCCAAATTTACAAAGGAAGAAGCTAAGGCTCAGAGGATGAGGTGTAATTAAGTGACTGAGGTGGAATTTGAACCTTAGTTTGTCTGATTCAAGCGAAATGGACAGCACCTTGGGCTCTGAAGTCAGGAAGAACTAGCTCGTGTCTCAGGCTCTACGTTTATGCATTTTTACATATAAATTTCATTCCTATAAACCTATTTCTTCATTTGAAAACAAGAATAATAGCACTTACGCCTCAGAGGGCTATTGGTCATTGTTGTAAGCTGCTGTCAAGTCACACCTGACTCATGGTGACACCAAGTACAACAGAACTAAACAATCAGTTGTGGATTGACCATTGTGATCCACAGGGTTTTCATTGGCTGATTTTCCAAAGTAGATTGCCAGGCTGTTCTTCCTAGTTCATCTTAGTCTAGAAGCTCCAGTGAAATCTATTCAGCATCATAGCAACACACAAGCCTCCACTGACAAATGTTTGGTGGCCTCATGTGAAGTACACTGGCAGGAATCAAACCAAGGTCTCATGCACAGAAGGCAAGAATTCTACCACTGAACCACCAATGTCCCCCAAAGGGCTATTACTGTTGTTAGATGCCCTCAAGTCGATTTCGACTCATAGCAATCCTATGTGACAGAGTAGAACCGCCCAGTAGGGTTTTCTAGGCTGTAACCTTTACGGAGCAGATAGCCAAATCTTTCTCTCTGGGAGCAAGTGGGTGAGTTCAAACCACCAATCTTTCGGTTAGCTGCCAAGTGCTTAATCATTGCACCGCCAAGGCTCCTTCCATAAGGCTATAGTGAGGATTAAATGAGATCATCCATATCAAGCTTTTAGCACAGTGCCTAGTACAGAGTGTTTATTACTTGAGTTGGTTCCTGCCCTGATAGAAAATCACAAAGTCCAGGCACCAGCTCCTGATTTCTTTAGAAGCACTCCCTTTTCTTTTCCACACACCCACAATCATCAAGCACTCTGCACGTGTGGCACAAATGATGCTGCTGACCAAACCACCACCATCTCAAACAAAACATGTTTCCAGAGCAAGACTAAACACATGACTCATAATTCCATTTGCACAAAACTCCAATTCCACTACATTTCACTCCATCCAAAGGTATGTACAGCTGGAAGTGAGCATTTCAGAAATAGAAACCTTTCTCTTGGGGCTTCACTCAAAACCAGAACAACACATTCCAAACACTAAGCAAATGGGAACCAAGGGCTGAAAAGAAGTCCCCAAAGGATCTGAAGACATTAGGTAGGTGCCTATTACAGGGCCGTGCATGACATCTACATGGAGACCATGTCCTCAGGGAAGGAGGGCTCATGTCTCCCTTAGTCACCATGGGATCCCCAGTGCCTGGCCCAAAGCGGGACATAAGACAGGTACTTAGTGAGACTGCTATGTAGAATGATGCATGCCCCCTCACCATCCCAGATACATTCCAACCCCACAAAGAGTCACTCATATCCTTCACCACTGGATAAAAACAAGAATTTTCAACAGGAGAAGGAGCACAGTTCTAGAGGTCAGTGCCAAAAGAAACCTGAAGCCCCTCCCTCTCCAACTGGTTTTGTACATTCATACTTTTCAATATGTAGAGCAAACTCTGCTGGAAAACAGTTGGTATGTTAGTCCCAAACAACAACTCTTTTCTGACTTTACTCCTGTTCCACAGTTATAGACATGGAGAGAGACAAAGAGGAATGTACTTTTCATCTGAGAGAAGGAAAAATTGCTTGATTTTTGTTTTGAGTCTTATAAGAGGCTTCTATTATACCTACGATTTTAACCCATTCCCGTACTGCCCAATCTGGGTGGACTCTGGTGTTCGCTTAGCCGATTTCCCAAACTGGATCACACTGGCAGCATCACCTGAAGTGGCAGACACAAGGGAAAGCAAAAGGTTTGCACTTCTTTCCGAGGCTCTTCAGATTTATAGTCTTGCAGGTCTGTGCCTCTACTGAAAACCTCTCTCCAAGGAATTCACATCCATGAGGCAAACAGAAGCAACCTTTGCCTGGTCTATCAGTATCTGATCACTGTGATCTGTGATTCTGCTACCTGACTATGGTCATAAGGCTGGGGGAGGCCTCCATAGTTCCAGCTCCAGGATGTTGTCCAAGCTCGTAAATACAATGTCAAGAGATACGTAATCTGACTGACTTCAGGTTGTCATTCAGATTCTGTTGCCCACACTAGGGCAAGACCCAGCAAATACACTAGTGGAATTAAGTCTGAAATGTTGGCAACAGGCTTCGCTCCCCAGGTGGATCTTCTAATCACTACGGTGAGGCAACAGAAAAAACATGTGTACATCATAGGATGACAATATATGTTTTTTGTTAAAATAGTTACATCCTCCCCTAAAAAGCATAACCATCACATTACTTACTCGGATCCATTCCCGCTCCATCATCCAAAAAGCAAAGCATGAATCCTCCTCGAAGGTCCTCTCTCCTTTCTGTAAAAGAAGCCATCTGCCATTATTGGGTAGTACCAATCTGAGGGTGATAATAAGGTATAATCAGAAGGTGGATCAATGTGAAACTTGGTCCAAAAAGGCCATATGAAATCCAGCTTCTCCTTTAAACAATCCTGGCTAGTGTGAGTTAAACTTCAAGGCCCTTGAGGGTCGAGTTCCCCATCAAATGTTCTCCAGTGTTCTCTAGTTCATAACAAATCTTGGGAGACTCTATAAGGGTAGGGAATACCTGGTCCAGCAATTATCCATACCCAAAACCACTGAATATGGACGTATTTCACACATAATCCCAATCATCCTTCTACCTCTATCCCCCTGTGTTACCACCGCCTCTGCCCTCTGCCATGGACACCCAATCCACTCAAATACTCAAACTACTATACTATACTTTACCAAAACCACTCAAACTCAAGAGGGACCTCCTCTTTGAGTAAGTCTGGGGTAGCCTTCAGAGCAAAGTGATCAAGCCATAGAAGCACAGTGGTGGCAGCTGCTACGTAGAGGATAAATGTCTATGTCCGTATGTGACTATCCCCAGGCCAACTACAGTTTTCTGGGCTACCTGTATTCATCGCTGTATCCCCTGCTTGCTATGGGTCCTTGAAATGGCTCCTCAACCCAGGAGTGAGATGACGGCACAGGATGCAGTGACAGCTGCCTGGTTCCCAGCTGCACATGCCTGACTGGAAGGAGGCATAGTCCTTTGACAATAAGATATGGAGCGGCTGTGGCAGGGCTCCCTAGCCTACAGGAAGGGACCACAACAGACTGTGGCTGTCATTCCAGTCAGCAGAAAAACATCATCTTTCTGCAGCTGTCTTCTACAGCACCAAGCAGTCAAAGTAACCTGAGTCCAAGCATGTCATGGACATTGGAGAAGAGATTCCCAAATAGTGCAGGGGGCTATACACTAGATGGTCTCCAACATGCCTTCAACCCAATGATGAGGACTAGGAGCCCTAGTAGCACAGTGGTTAAGCGCTCCACTGCTAACCAAAAGGTCAGCAGTTCGAATCCACCAGCTGCTCCTTGGAAACCCTACAGGGCAGTTCTACTCTACCCTATAGTGTCACTAATAGTCAGAAGCCACTCGACAGCAATAGTTTTGGGTTTTTTTGGACAAAGAGAACTACACTACCCTTGGAATCAGTACAGTATAGACATGAAGGAGAAG
Source organism: Dugong dugon (assembly GCA_030035585.1). NCBI lineage: Eukaryota > Metazoa > Chordata > Mammalia > Sirenia > Dugongidae > Dugong > Dugong dugon. The sequence continues at coordinate 21,718,883 of CM057476.1, read as the reverse complement.
AGGCAGAGATGGAGGCAAGGGGACCCACCACTGCAGCCCCACACAAGCCAACCAAGGAACCACTAACACCAGCATCACCACTGTACATGCTGTTCATAGTCCACTGCTTTGCACAGGGATAAAAGGATAGCACTTTTACTAAAATGAAGGAGATCTGTGTAAGGTACTGTAGGAACAAGCTCAAGGCTGCTTTGGGGTCTGTTCCCTAACTAAGGATGTTTTTGAAACCCAAATTGCAGCTCACCAACTTTGTACAACTAAGCTCTCTGTCCTCCCCTCAGGCTAAAAATTCAAGTGAGTCGTCACTGCCTTCTGTTAATGGAGTAGTTAATGTAATTTAAAACACTATTTCTGAAGAACTAGAAACCACAGAGATTTTCAAATATCACTCAGTGTTCAGAAGCTGAACTTTGCTGAAACATTAACAAGTGGTTCTTGAAAGTTCAAGGGTAAGGATCCTCCTGAAAGTACTACTGGCGGATAAGAAAAAATTCTCCTTATGACAGAGTCTGGAGAATTTCAATGAGATATGGCAAGAAGTAAGTATAAAGGCATCAAAGTTTCCTTCTGAAGGAAGCAAAGTGTCATATGGAGATTCAAACTGAGTCACATACAGAGCATAGTATAAGTATTCTAAACCTAGCTGAGATCCATTTGTTGTAGGCTGCATTCATAGAATGTGCATGATGGCTCTGCTTTGGGATCTAGAAATTGACTTGAGCCAAGAGCATCTGAAAAACCACGAAAGATTACTGGCATTTCTTGAACATTTCTTGAACACAGCTTCTTATATTAGGATAGGACTTGCAGGATCTTTTAGCACATGATCATCACTTTACGGTGGGTCTGAGATCTCTTTCCAGCTCAAGGACTTTATTTCAAAGCTTTTTCATGTGGGTTATGAGTAAGAGAACCATGCAAAGATATTTCTTGATCTGAGGGAGGCGGAATCTTTGTAGTCACATAGCGACTGACATCTTGAAAAGGGATAGAAGTGTCCAGGTCCATGGTCACATGTAACCCCACCTCAGGACCAAAAAGATGGGCTGGCACAGCAGTAACTTCTTCAATTTTATATAAACAGACAGTAGAGTCTCTTCATCTGGCTACAATGCTTATCCCAATCACTCATTTAGTCAATGAATGCTTATTGAGCCCCTCCTGTGTGGCAGGCTCTGAGATGGACACAGTGGGCAATGCAGATGTGATGCTGTCCTCATGGAGCTCATTCTAACGGATCCGTAGTCTACTCTCTGTAGGAGATCAGGTAAGAAGTAAAGGACAGGTGGGTTTAAGTCAAAGGAGGCTGAGAAAAGTATCAGCTAGAGTAAAATGCAGTGTGCGGAGGAGTCACCTGAAGACCTTATTAAAATACAGATACCTGGGCTCCACACTCAGATTGAGACTGCATAGCAGTTCCACTCTGTCCTATAGGGTCACTATAAGTCGGAATCAATTCAACGGCAATGTTTTTTTTTTTTTTTTGAGGTGAAGCCCAAGAATCTACATTTCTAACAAACTCCTAGGTGGTGCTAATGATCTACAGACCACCCAGTGAGAAGCACTGAGTTGGAGCAGCCAAAAAGTACAAGCAGACTTCTCTACTCATACCTATCTTCCCAGACATTCCACCAGCAAAAAGATTCATTCCTAACACTTGATATTCACTTTATCAGCCACCAGAATGATACCTGAAGCCTCCAAGGAAAGGATTTCGATGAAGGAGGGGGAACTCTAGACTGAGGAGAGTCTAGGTAGCTGGGGGTCCAGTGCTCCCCCCGCCTCCCACCATACATCTTGAAAGCAAGAAAGGGAGGGCAAAGCCAAACAGCCTTCCTTGTGGTTATGCTTTAAATCCTGGTATCAGCTAAGTAGAGGAGCCCTGGTGGCGCAGTGGTTAAGCACTTGGCTGCTAATCAAAAGGTCAGCTGATTGAACCCACCAGCCACTCCATGGGAGAAAGATTTGAGTCTGCTTCTGTAAAGATTTACGGCCTTGGAAACCCTATCGTGCAGTTCTACCCTGTCCTATAGGGTCGCTATGAATCAGAATCGACTTGATGGCAATGGGTTTGGTTTTTTTTTTTGTTTTGTTTTACCAGCTATACTAGACCATCAAAACCAGTTTGTAAGGCTGCACATCTAAGCTTTCCCCAATTTGGCCAGCTCTGACTTCTCCACTTTAGCGTAACTTTCTTCCACCCAACTCCGACTGGGGAGAAAACAGAAAAAAGAAAGAAGTGGGAAAAGAGACCCAACCAACACACTGCCATCAAGTTGATTCTGACTCATAGTGACCCTATAGGACAGGGTAGAACTGCACGATAGGGTTTCCAAGGCCGTAAATCTTTACGGAAGCAGACTGCTGCATTTTTCTCCCAGGGAGCAGCTGGTGGGTTCCAACCACCGACCTTTAGGTTAGCAGTCAATTGCTTAACCACTCAGCGTCCTCGGGAAAAGAGAAGAGACATAAAATGGAGCTATCAATCAAAAGTTAGAGGTGACAAAATAAGTGTCCTTAGCAGAGGCTATAATAAAATGGCATCCAAGTTCTTCATCAAACTCTGCAGAAGTCTGAGCAGTATTAATTTCAGTTACATTTCCTCAGACTAATTTTCCATTTACTAACCACTGCTTTAGTTTCACAAAAGGGATCTTTCTTCCAGGAGGTGGAACTACCTATCCCAGGAAGTTGAGAATCAACAGAGAATCTACAGTCAATAGAAAGGCCCCACCTAATAACAATGCTTTGTGTAAACAAACACCTCATAATGAGTCCACCCACAGATGCCTCAGAAGAAAAGACCTGGCAATCTGCTGCTGAAAAGTCAGTCATTGAAAACTCTATGGAACATAGTTCTACTCTGATACAAATGGGGGGAAAAAATTGAGAGGCTGGATCCTTTCTCACTCTTCTTAGGTTTAAAAACAGTCTTTGAAAACGTGACTTTGTAGTGACTTCAAAACTAGATCTGATATTTGAGGAGATTTCCAAGGTAAGTATCAATCTAGTTTGAGAATGGGAGATAGAAAAATATTTCCCCCCATGTATTGACAACAAGAACTTTGTGGTATTAAGATATTACTAATTCCATTATTCTACTTGTAAAAAGAGAGAGCTTTTATAACTGTTGTTAAATGTGTCAGTAAGGCACAGAGCTAGAAAACTATAAAGTTTAAAGTCAAAGAAGCCTAAGCCAAGACTCCCAAGCTCCAAGGTCTAGATGTAAATCAAGTCTTTTTCCAATCTGCTGTGGTGCTTAGTGCTTCTATCACACTATTTAATCCTTAACTGCCTTGACTGTTCTCTTAAGATCTAGTTACTGCTCTCTAATTATCTCTAGAATGCTAACTGTCTCTCCAATTAGAGACTTTAAGTTCTCTGAGTGAACGCCCCGTCTGACTCCTCTAGGATTTCTCCCAAAGCATCAGGGCATAGCACTGAGCACAGAATAAATGCACACTGGGTCTTTTTCTCTTAAATTAAAATCCAACTGTTTTGCTGCTTTCTGAGTATCAAGGACTAAATTTTCTCTGAAATTTGCCCACCAAAGGGCAAACTAGGCAGAAATGATCTTTTAAAAAAACAACTTCTGAGTAGACTCAAATATTATGTTTTGTCCCTTTGATGTCCCTTGGAGCAGAGGCCCATTTTCTGGTTTGCAATCCGTACACTGATTAATTAAGATGGTCACCATTTCTTTCAGAAGGAGCTGCTATCACCAGTCACTAAAGTACACTAAGATGGAAGATACAAACTGTGGCTTTGGAGAGGTGCCTCCAACTGGCCCAATGTTTTAGTGATCATCTTATAACACTGTTCTGCTGTGTTCCTTTTTTCTGTTTCTTTCTTCTAAAAATAAAAGGAGCCTTATTTACAGCACTTTGGCAGAGCCTTTCAAACAGAAGCCTTTCCGAATTTAAGCAGTGTAGCTCACTTTTAGCTGTTCTGAATATTTTCTTTGCTCCAAAGTATATCAGGTAGGGGAAATTCATCAGATCTGGGGAGTCTTCGTAATCATATATGACTTACAGCATCCAAGAATTACTCCTTAATTGTGTACTTATTCACATTTATCAAATGGGTCCATGAAGAAGAGGGATTATTTGACTGATAACTGCATATTCCCACATAATCTTCTCAGAAGCTAGTCAATGTTGTTCAAAATATTACCTGAAACCTTTCAGAAGGCTTCAGAAAAGTTTATCAGAAAAATAGATCATCTTAGCCAAACTGAATTTAAAAGCTGTCTTCTTCTGTCCCTCTTCCACATTTTTTAGCATTCAAATGACTAAAAAAGTTGCTGGGACAAATATTCAACAGACAGAACACTAACAATTTAAAAAGAAAAAAAAAAAGGCCAATGATACTGACTAAGATTTCCTCCATTGTTGTACCCACTCTAGGAAAAAAAGGATCTTACTGTAAAACAAGAGAGTCAATTAAATAAGCAAAACAGTAGACTGTCAGTATCTTTAAATTCCAAGCAAAGCAGCCCTCCTCCCTTACTTGACATGGAACTACCTCTGCCTGAGAACATCTTCTCTGCAAACCTCGAAGCCAACCCAGACACCTAGCTGTTTGCTGCAACTGCCTCCAACAACTCTCCAAGTTAAGACTGGTCCTTACCAAGGTTTCCGGAGAAACTGGCCTCCAACAAGCTCACCTTGGCTGCAGATACCACAAACCTGGTCATCTGCTAACTTCTACCAAGAAAATAACTGGTGCTTGACATTTCACTACTTACTACTCTACTCCATCACCCTCATAAACCAGTGACAATTTACAGAGATCTGGATACTCCGTATTGTTTCTTTATACCAGTATTCTAAATGCCGCACCAGGGTTTCTCTGTTTCTACCTATGACCTGGAGCAACGGTGCCTCTTCCCCGGCTCCAGAAACCAGTTATTTCCCACTCATTTCTTCTTAGACACAGCAATCAATGCATTGAAAGAACTGGGCATTAGAAAAAAGGACTGAATTCTGACTTACCTGCATAAATATCTATTCTGGTGGCATCAGCATCTCTGCAAAAATTTCAAAAAAAAATCAAGATCCAAATGAGAATGAATATGAAATACCATCAAAATGGATAGTACTTACTCTGTTTTCAGGAAGCCACATGGAAATTCTATGTACACCTGACAACACAACTTTCCTCACGTATCTGTGAAACACTTCTTGAGCTTCAAATTATTTAAGATAATCATGTAACACATAGGGCCTGGATATGTATATATTTTTTAATGCTGATCTTATGGTGAAGATATTTGGAGAATGAGTAAGAACATTTTCCTTTACACACTGTTATGGACTTAACTGTGTCCCCCCAAAATACGTTATCAACTTGGTGAGACCAAGATTCCCAGTACTGTGTGACTGTCCACCACTCTGCCATCTAATGTGATTTTCCTATGTGTTGTAAATCCTATCTACGATATTAATGAGGCAGGATTAGAGGCAGTTATGTTAATGAGGCAGGACTCAATCTACAAGTTTACACTGCGTCTTGAGTCAATCTTTTTTGAGATATAAAAGAAAGAAGCGAGCAGAAAGACAGGGGGACCTCATACCACCAAAAGAAAGTAGCGCCAAGAGCAGAGCGCATCCTTTGGACCCGGCGTCTCTGCGCAGAGATCTCCTAGACCAAAGAAAGATTGATGACAAGGACCTTCCCCCAGAGCCAACAGAGAAAGCCTGCCTCTGGGGCTGGCACCCTGAATTTGGACTTTTAGCTTACTAGACTGTGACAGAATAAACGTGTTTGTTAAAGTCATCCACTTTTATTTCTGTTATAGCAGAAGTAGATAACTAACACACACTAAGAAATTACTCAAATATGTGTTTCTCTCACTTAATTTCCATCATAAAATGATGTTACAATAACTTGTCCACTTTTCTTTCTCACCAAAATATTACAAACAACGAAAAAGAATAATCTGCCACAAAGCTTGTGAAAAAAGCTGTCTCGTGGTATACACACTGTGTCAGCAGACTGATCCATGAGCCCATAATCTTATCCCCACCAACCCTGAAAGTCAGGGCACCTCATTTGGACTCCAGTTATCAGCTGAAATCACCCAAGTTCAGTCATCAATGAAGTCATCCATAAAGGCCTGGAAGTAATCTAGTTCAACTGTGCCAATTGCAGGCAAGAAAAATGAGGCACAAGTGCATTTCATTGGTTTTAAATGCAAAAAGTCCATTCTAAATCCATACACCTCTACATGTACCTATTCCCAAGATATAAAAACATTTTCAGATATGAGAGATTGCCATCTGTGACTAAGAAACAGATAGCTTGGCAAAAAGTGTGGGTGAGAGTCCCAGGAATCTTCCAGTTCACCACGATACACGAAAAAGCAGCCTACCACAGCACATCACAGTCTTGCTAAGCTGACAAGTGGCAAATTCTAACGCTGTTCCATTAAGCTACAACATTTTTCAATTAAATGTAAAAGTATGAGTCAACCAGGATTGAAACAAAATAAGAGTTTTCTGGTTAAACACCTTGCTAACCGACACGCTTCCATGAAAAGTCCGCTTAACAATAACAATAAAATAGCATAGTCTATACAAACACAGGTGGAGACTGGAAATTATCAGCAAGCTCATTAACTGGGAATCTGTTTAAAAGTACTTCTCCTATCAACTCTTATCCTCTTCTTCCTTTATCAGTCATCAACACCTGGTCAATAAACAATGTGTCTGAATTTTGACTGCATTCAAGAACAAGACTGAGAACAAGACTGAGACAGTATTTTCATAAAATAAACAGAATCCTGATCTGGACTTTGCTATTTGTCTCTGAACCAACCCAAACTTCTATTCAATCTTGCACAGTAACATTTATATGCTTCTATCACTAAGAACTCAGTATAAGACAGTGCTGAAGAGTGATTCCTTTCAAGTTCAGCGGCTAACAATGGAAGGTGCTCTGATCAATTAAAGTCATCTGACAATAAAATATACATTTTGAGAAGACACGGAGCTCTACCATAATTTGAAAGACATTAGATGGTGTACTCTCAAGGTAGCACAAATTACTAAATCAGAGCTTGTCTGTCCCATTAATTTGATTCCTAAGTTTCTACCTTAATTCCCTACATCCCACTAAAGTTACCTTGCTCTGATACACAAGGGAAAGTAGCTTTGGAGGTCATAAGTTCACTACTCTTAGGCTAGAACACAAAGAGCAATGAACGAATTTAAGTTAATCAAGTTTCCAAGTCGAAGTATCAACTAATGGGCTATTAAAAATGCTTTTTGGTTAAGAGGTTAAACTTTCAGGAGTTGTAGCTGCTACAGAAATGCCTTCCTCTCAAGTCTTCAGAGAGCAAAGGTCACAACAACCCAAAAAGTTTGCATTACAAGCACACACTATATTATATCTAAGGAATACATACCTTGCATTATCAACCAGTTCAGCAAGAGCACCAAACAAGAATTCATGAGTAGTTCTGAAATGATAAACACTGAGTCACCCAAAGAATTATCAAATCATGACTTCTAATAAAGTCAAGATTATAAAAGTAGGAAAAAACCCAAAATCACCATCTGCATTACTGATTTACACTACTACAATTTAAATGTCTTCACAATTCAAGCCTTTCCAGAACTCACTAACCCCCCTCAAGTGTTAATCTATCAAGTCCTGCTATCTACTCAGAAATGTTGATTCTTCCTATTTTGGGTTGAGAAACCCACCATAAAACATTAAAATATTCCTGTGTACCAACTGCTAAAAGCAGTGTTTTTCACTGTACTTCATATTCTGCCTAAAAAATGCATTTTATTTTTCTTTACCTTAACCAGCAAGGTTTATCAGTTTCTGCATATCTCAGCACACACTCAATGTACAATTTATCATTTTGCTTTACCAATCTCCATGTGTCATCTACTGGTGAAATACGCTTATGCGCAATTTATAAGCAAAAAATATATATTTCTGTATTAGCTCAAGAGACAGAAAGGGCTACATAAACCAAAGACTCCATCAGTCTGAGCCCAGAAGAACTAGATGATGCCCAGCTACCACCAATGACGCCCTGACAGGGAACACAACAGTCCCTGACATGGCAGGAGAAAAGTGGGGTGCAGAACTCAAACTCTAGTAAAAAGGCCAGACTTAATGGTCTGAGATTGGAGGGACCCCGAAAGACATGGCCCCCAGACTCTCTGTTGGCCCAAAACTAAAACCATTCCCAGGGCCAACTCTACAAAGATCAGACTGGACTATAAGACACAAAATGATACTTGTGAAGGGTGTGCTAAAATAGATACATGAGACTAACTGTGCAGCTCCTGTCTGGAGATGAGATGAGAAGGCAAAAAGAGACAGGAGCTGGATGAATGGACATGAGAAACCCAGAGCGGAAAGGAGGAATGTGCTGTCACATTATAGGGAGAGCAGTTAGGGTCACACAGCAATGTGTGTATACATTTTTGTATGAGAAACTGACTTGAACTGTACACTTTTCCTTAAAACACAATAAAATACATATATATGTATATATGTATTTCTCATTTTAAATAAGAGAGGGAAGGAGAGAATAACCTATTTCTTGATTTCTCCTTGCCAATAGTTTATATAAATAGATGACGACTAAAAAGGTAACTTTCTCCACATTAAAGAAAGGAATCCCAGCCCCTCTTGAGCAATTCCTCATAAAAGGACAAGAGCCTGGTATCGTCTTCCAGGGTCACTACTAAAGCTAACCCCTTTGAGCAGGGCAATTGGTAGTCATCTCCTCCTCTGGGAGGCTGCTCAAAGTCTGAGTTGGGTAAATATACAATTACCATGTTACTCAGGACTCAACAAAGGTATTTAATGTGTAAGATGTGTCCTTACAATTCTTCCTCCGTCTACACTCTCTTTATGTTATTTCCCATACTAGCCCTCATTAGATATAAAAGTAGGATGTGTCCTCATAGAACCACCAAGAAAACCAGCTTGACTTTTGGTGAGCAAAAGCATAAAATCATTAACCCACATGTTAGTCATCAATTTTTCAAAAATACTCATGATTTTCTGCATACAAAGCTTCAGCCAATGGATAAAGTAACAACTTCAAAAAATTTAGAATGAAAACATAGCAATATTAAATAAGCAGTAGCCTTATTAGGGTCTATGATCACTTACCATATTGTTAAAAACAAACCGTGAAACATTTGTTTATAAAATAAATATCCAAAACTGAAGTGTCCAAGAACACTGGCTTTTCCTCAAGTAACTCTTCAAATTCTTACAAATACAAATTTTGAATTAAACAAAACTACTGGTTCTTCAAATTTTAGGAAGCACTTTTCCCCTTGAGATCAGTGATTGCATCTGTTGCTAATCCAAAGAAGGCCCTAAGACATACATAACAAAAAGTAGAAATTATATCTCCAATTCAACTAGAAAATAGAGTTCAAATTCTTCTGGCTAAAATCTAATTCTTATTGTACATGGAAGAATCCAATTTCCAAAATGAAATCTGCATTAAAAAAGAATCCTGTTAAAAATATTTAAGTTTCTAGAATCATCACCTTAAATTGTTCAAATTACCAATTAAAGAAATAAAAAAGTATTCTGTAGATTACTGCACTACAGAGACAGGAAGAAATAAACTGAAAATTAAGGTGACTTGCCAAAAGTAATATTAGATAAAAGTAAATCAAACCCTTGCTCTCAAGTTCTCAACCAGTCGTTTTCCTGTCTGACTTACCAGTGACTTAGAAACTTACAAAATCTATCAGTCTTCTAATTTTTTTTAACTTTAGAGGGTTGTTATATAAAAGTATAAAACAACCATTTCTACTGCAATACTTTTAACTTAAATATGAATCTATACTTTAACTTAAGCCAAGCAATCTCAGAAATATAGCTTCTGGAAAAAACAAGAGCATAACCATACTAAAACAGAGACTACAATTTACATGCAGAATGTATTAACTTTGGCATAAATAAGTCAAAGAACAAAATTTCTAGTCTTTGGTAGTGAGAATGGTCAATATGAATAATCTGGGAACCTAATTCTGACACTCTTTGCTATCAGGACAAAGAAACCAAAAATAGAAATAACAACTGCTTCTCAGCCATACATATTTCTAATTGCTTCACATGAAAATGAGACATTTAGAATTCAATAAGCAGATCTCAAAAAAGCAAGCACAAAGGAACTCTGGCTCTCTGCAAGTTTCCACTGCTTTCTGTACGTTTGAAAATGTGTCCTTATACATTTAGAATATAAAAAGAACATTCCAAATGGTCTTTGTTGTTCCACATAGTATCAATGCTATTCCATACCAACAGATTTCAGATAAACTAAGATATGTTTAAAACATAGTTAACAGGTAGTACCTTTGTGATGGTAGTACACATCATAAAAGGGACTTTTGTGACAACTGTTGGTAAGGTACAGGAGCCCTGGTGGTGCAGTGGTTAAAGTGCTCAGCTGCTAACTGAATCAGCAGTTTGAACCCATCAGCCACTTCACTGGGGAGAAAGATGCTGCAGTCTGCTTCTGGAAAGATTTACAGCCTTGGAAACCCTACGGGGCAATTCTCTGTCCTACAGGGTCGCTATAAGTCAAAACCGACTCGATGAAAATGGGTTTTGTGTTGGTAAGGTCAGAGACAATACTCAGAACCTTTCTCAGACCTCCAGTTCATTCATGATGGATCCTACTAACAGATGCTAAAGCCGGTTCTAAATATCTCTTAAAATGATAAGAATCAAAAACATATCGCTGCATAAGATATTCTCTGCTTTTTTCAAATAATATTCCAAGAGGGGGACTCACTGCGAGCTAGCACTTGAGATAGAACAAATAGTTATCAAAAATTATTTTCTTCACAGACCAAAAGATCCCTTGCGTGTGCTCCAAGAAAGATCAACCATCTGGAAAAAGACAAAATATTTTTAACAAGCTTTTTCCACTTTCAGCTGATCATGGCTTTTATATCATTTGTTCTATGTTGGAAACAGTTTTGCAACTCAGCATTTCCAGTGACAAGTTCATGTGTAAATTGCTTAGTTATGAAAGAAAATGGTCTCCTTATTTAAGCTCCACTTGAATTTAAAACCAAAAAAACCAAATCGGTTGCCATCGAGTAGATGCCAACTCACAGCGACCTTGAATTTAAACCAACAGATTATCCACAAACTGACAGCTTCTGCTGAGTTCTTGGATATGTTGACAATAGTTAATCTGCCTTAACTGCTAGAAAAAAGCTAAGAAATTCTGCAGCAATCACTTTACATTCAAATGGCTTTAATGTATTTAGAGTATGGATCCGTGTTTCAACAGGCTTATAAATCATAAGAAATATTCTAGAGTTGATAGGTTCCTCTAAGTCCACTTCACATATGGGTAAAGCAAGCCAAAAAAATATGGCCAAGATAAGAAATTATATGTGCCAACAGGAACAGGAATAAAAGTCAGGCACCTTATCCCTAAGCATCCTGCTCTACCAGACCATTTAGCACTAAAGCAAACAAAACCAAAAACCAAAGCAAACCCGTTACTATTGAGTTGATTCTGACTCAGAGCGACCCTACAGGACAGAGTAGAACTGCCCCCACAGGGTTTCCAAGGAGCCTCTGGTGGATTTGAACCACCAGCCTTTTGGTGAGCAGCCAAGCTCTTAACCACTGCACCACCAGGGCTCCAAGATCAGCAGTGACTTGCAATAAGCATCTTATGTCAAAGGAACATCACAACCCCCACTACACTGGGAATCTAGGACCAAGGCTGTTGATGAACTTTTCACTAGCAGTCACAAATCCCACCACCAAAAACTAATAAAAGCATAAAATTCCTCTTATTTAAAAGCTCTAATTTTTATCAACTTGTACTAGCAACAACCAGTATTAAAAGAAATTACCCTAAGACTTTCAGGCTATCATGAGAATTTCCCAGGCCTGCTTTAAGCCTTAAAGCTGATGTAACCAAGAGCATAACCATCAAGCTACCACAGATGTGACGTAGAAAGAAGTTCTAGACTGCTGCTCCACAATTCACTAAGAACTCATCTGTATAAGCAGGACCAAACATGTTACTACCACACTGACCAACTCTTGGTTTATATAAACTTAATACTATTAAAAATAATAATCACCATCCACTCATTGCTTACTGTATGTCATGTATGAGCTAAGAATTTTAATGATTTCATGTAATCCACATACTACCATCAGATTAGACCCATTTTATAGATGATAAAACTGAGGCTCAGAGAAGTTGACTTCCCCAAAGACACGGCCAGGAAGTACTCTAGCCCAGGTTTCAACTGCTTCCACTTTCCACTGCACCAGACTGATCTCACCCTTTTAGCCTGGACTCTGCTTGCAAGTCCACATTAAATGGGAGGGAGGAAAGGCCATTCCTTTCATAATTCACAATTAAGACAATATTGTAGATGTCAGATGCCCTAAAACAGACTTTTTTTTTTTTTTAAGTAGAACGGAGAAGTTATTGTAAGGCAAATCTTCCTACACAGAAGGTGACTAATTCAACTACTTCACACAGAGGCAGCACATTTTCCATCATTACGAGTGAGAAGTCACATTAGTTGAGAATTTAAAATTTTCAGTTTCCTCTTTAGGATAAAAATGAACTTCTAATCAGGTCACCACAATAAAGAAATCTCTTGAAACCTTGGTGTTCTAGGGTTCATACATTCTTTTGGTAAGACTTGACACATTCAGAAGTAGAACGTCAATGGTCAAAACTGCAGTTCTGATAAGAAATTTCAGAGTTTCCAAAATAGTCCAACTCTCAAACGTTCACACAAGCAGGTGGTTCCAGTACAACATGGGTTAAGTCAAACTCACAGAAAATTGCCAACTTCACCTTAAACAAGTGACTTAAATGAGGTTAACCTCTTTGCCTTCACTGTCCATGTATTGTTAATAGCTATAAAACAAAAAAAGGAAAAAAGCAGGGAGAAATATCCCAGAATCCTTAAATTACTGTGACTCTAGATAAACTAAAATTGAAGACTTTAAAAGTGCAAAGGAAACCCTTTGTTTTATGAACAAGGAAGGGCCCTTAAAGGTGAAACTGACTAGGTCGGTCCTCCAAAATGATTAAAAAGCACTAATCTTTGTGGCCAAATAAATCTTATTGCCTTAAATCTTGGTGCTTTAAATCTGCCACTCAGCAGCTGTGTAACCTTTGGCATGTAACTTAACTTCTCTGAGCCTCACCTTCCTCATCGGCAAAATGAGAATAATCTTTATCTCACAAGGTTGCTGTAAAAATTATTTTAGACAATATTTAAAAGTGCTTGGCACGAAGCAATTACAGTTGTTACTATTTATTATCACATAAAGTCTTTGGAGAAGCTCTAACAAAAACTCGGATTCTGAAATCCAGTTCATGGTCTTCCAAGATTATCATATATTCTTAACAGTAACTGAAGAAGCCCTCGTGGCCCAGTGGTTAAAGCACTCGGCTGCTAACAGAAAATAGGCTTGAATCCACCAGCTGCTTCACAGGAGAAAGATGTGGTAGTCTGCTTCTGTAAAAGATTTACAGCCTTGGAAACCCTATGGAGTAGTTCGACTCTGTCCTCCTAGGTAGCTATGGGTCGGAATCGACTCAATGGCAGTGGGTTTAACCATTTTTGCCTGTTTGAGCTATGGCCTGTCATTCGAAAACTTATAACTGAGATAACTATATATATCAAACACAATCACCTATGAACAACCTAAGCAGTCTTCAACTGCCTGCTCTTAACAAGGCAGTCTGAACTGAAAAAAAGGACACTGCAGGTTTTGCCCAAGGCTGTGCTATCAAATAGGTGAATAACCTTTCATCAGCCATTTTATCTAACTGGGCTTTCAGGTTCATCATCCATAAGTATGAAAATTTTCTCTAAAACATTCAATAAAATGTTCAACAATAAGCTTCCTAAATAAAACAACACAAAACCAGACTCTCACCTTTGGCAAGTCACTTAACTACTCAGAAAAAAATTTTATTTCTTTGAGAAAAATAACAAACAAAAAAATAGACAACATTGAGGAATCACATATAACATGCTGTCTTTTCCATAAAAGGCTAAAATCATTGTACTATTATTGGAAGATTGAAATCTACACTCCCAATCCTGAAGATGGTTCTTCAGATAACTCTGGGTCATACACTTAGCTGCTCATCACCTCTTCAGGTACTAAACTGGTAGCTTACCTTGACCTCAAAAGTAACAGGTAAATGTACTAAAACACTTTAGTTTTTAACCCCACTGGCTCACTTTCAAGGGAATGGTCGTTAAGGATTCCGAGACATTCCAAGACCAAACTGGAGTGATGGTGATTTCTTCATGAACTCAAGAATCATGAACATAGTATGTGTCCTAGCTCTGTGATCTCTTCTGGCAAATTGTAGCTATATGTCTTCAGTCTCTTTTTCCCTCTCTTTACAAGAGCTGTTATAACCCAACTGTTTGGGCTGCTGTCACTAAAGAGCAGAAAATGTTGATCCTGGAATAGTCCAATTTTTGGTGATCCAAAGAGCAGTACTTGCTGGATTCCCACCAAACACTTGAACAAAAAACTCAATATACTGGCTTGAAATAACTGAAGTTTGCATTTAGAAAACTTTGATCCAATAAATGAAGATGAGATTCTTCTGGATTAGCAACAAATATTTCACTGATCTCAGTGCTTCAATATAGAGTTCAAGACTCATGCTGTGATACATCTCACTTCAGTGATACATCCCAAAAAGTAAAAAAAAATTATGGGGAAAGGACTTCCATACAAGTATCAAGTAATTCGTTATTGGTTACCTCTGTGGCACCTAAATACTTACGAATTTGTGTGCAGATATTCAAAAGTTAGCTGAGCTCGATTCAGACTGCTATAATTTGTGAAAGCCATGACTGCAGTGAGGTCTCCAGTCCTTTACCCACTGACCGTAAAGTCTAACCTTACAATGAAATAGATTTTCCAGGACTCCTTCCAGTAAAGGTTTGGTAAGTCTGTCCTCCTTAAAGACAGTTAAATGAAATTATCTAGTATCTATCCAAAATATACTTAAAGAGATGTCTGAACCTACAATTGATCTCTTCTTTTTTTTTTTAATCTTCTCAACGACTATGATGTAATATTTTGGAAAGAACTACGTCATAAATCTGTAGTCCTAAGGAGTTTTTAGCGTTAAATAGCGGTACTTCAGTCCCGATGAATGTAGGTGGTCCTGAAGTAGACAGATGGTCTTGGGGTTGGCGGTTTATTACTTCTTCATCTTCATGTTGAGCCTTTTTGTTGCCGGTGTTGTTCCCCTAAATTTCCTAGAATCAGGCAACTGACAGTCTAGAAATTCACTAATCCGGAAATTTACCAACTTCTGTCATAAAATCTGACAATCACCCATCTCTTCACCACCAGTGATTTCAGGATCCTCAAAAGGGCCCTAGAACGGCAAACACGACGTCGATGGAGTGCTTCACCACCTCCCAACTGAAAGGCCTCTTAAGCGCTTACAGACTTTTTTTCAAAGCCCGGACCAAACCCACTTTGTAATCTCGCCCCAGTTTTTTCAGAGTCCTGGGCAAAATTACCTCACACTAGCCTACTAAATCGCCTCAGAGTCGACCCGCCCAAATCACCACAGGCGGACCGCGCCCCTCCCCCACTTCCTCCAGAAGGCGGCCTCAGCCTCTCAGGACCTTCCCGGGCCTCGGTCCCGTGGCCTCCTCCTCACGAAAAGGAATCAGTTCAGACTTAAAGCCGGGATAGAGGGCAGTGGCGAGCGAAAAATCCGACCGGGCGTTGCCGGGCGCTCGCAGCTGCCTTTGTCCCTCCCCACGGAATTGGAACCCAACAACCGCAGCGCGCGCTTGGAACCATGTGCTGCTGCTGCTGCTGCTGCCGCTGCCGCTGCCGCTGCCGCTGCCGCTGCCGCCGCCGCCGCCGCCGCCGCCACCGCCACGAGCCCGGCTGCCCGCGCGCCGCACTGTATAAGAAGATGATGACAGGACACAGCGTCGCGAGTTCTGAGCTTAGGACTGCTCCGCCGCTGTCGCCGCCACCGCCACGGCCACCGCTTTGTCTCCGCTAGTGCACAGCTCCGGCCGCCTCGCGCACTCCGAGACGCCCCGAGGCCTCCGCGGCTCATTCGACCAATCAGAGAGCCGCAGCTCCTCCCGCCCCCGCCTTGATGCGCTGCTTCCTGATTGGCGGGCAACTCGCCCCCCATGTGACCGGATCTTGATGGCCAGGCCCGCCCATATCACGTGAGTGCTCGCGCCTCTCTTCCTGCTTTTCTGACCCTCTCCGCCATTTAAAGAAACAGTACCGGGGGCGGGCCAAGCGACGCAGCCGGGACGGTAGCTGCGGCGCGGACCGGAGGAGCCATCTTGTCTCGTCGCCGGGGAGTCAAGCCCCTAACTCGAAGAAGCCCTGGCGCGCCCTCCCCCCCTCCCCGGTCTGGTAGGGCGAAGGAGCGGACGCGCGGTCGATCGAGCGATCGGTTGGCGGCTCTTCCTCCTGCTCTGGCATCCAGCTCTTGGGGCGCAGGCCCGGCCGCCGCGGCGCGCGCCCGGTGGCCGTTGGCGCTCGCGCCGCGTCTTTCTTCTCGTACGCAGAACTCGGGCGGCGGCCTATGCGTTTGCGATTCGACGAGGAGTCGTCCGGGTGGTCGGCGGCGGCGGGCAACTGCTCCGCCCTGCTCCCGGGGAGGCGGCGGCGGGATTTGGCGCGGCCGGGGAGGCGGGGGCGTCCGCAGCTGGCCTGGAGGCCTGGCGCCACACGTCGGGGTCTGCAGGGTCCCAGTTGGGGGGGCAAGAGGAAGCTGGGGGATGGTTGGTGGTGGGCTTTCTGCTTTGCCTTTTTCTCCTTATGCCGCCTTAGTGAGGTGCCGGAGCTCTGGCGGCAGCTCCGGGGTGGGGAGACGAGCCCCGGAGTCAGAAGAGCTGGGTTTGCTTCCGGGCCTAGCCACTCGCTGGCCGAGTGACCTTAGGCAAGTCACTCTGTAATTTGTGCCTCAGTTTCCTCCACTGCCTGTCAATGTTTGTGGGATTAAGAGCGTTGTTGTACGTAAAAGATGATTATTGTTTGTAAGGTTTTTTGAGTTGTAAGAAAACTTAGTAATTGCCCAGTCCTTGGATTCTTAACCTGGGAACCTTGGATTGGTGTGGAGATTTCTAGACTCCCTGAAATTGTATGCAGAAATGTGTGGGAATGAGCATTTTTGGGGAGTGAGAATCCATGTCTGTCACGGTTTCACTGGGAGCTGTGACCCAATAAGAGTTAGGAACTACAATTCCTTTATGCCACAGGGAGGAAACTGAGGCCTAGATGTCATTTGGGACACTTCACAACCAGTTTGAAGCCCCTTAGTCCCTGGGATATGTGAGCTGTTGCTATGCATAACGGATATTCGGGGTAACAGCACTTCCTAGCTTGGCTTCTGTTGAGTCTTTTTCTTTTACCGTGGGGTGCCTGTAGGGTGACTGATGCATAATGGTACAATGGCACCTAATACAAAGCAGCTCAGACTAGGAGTGGGTGCTTTCCCTATTATCAACAAGTCTGTTTAATTGTTGGCCCCGCAATTTTGTTTTCTGCTGTTTATACTGGTGCCTGACTACCTTTTTGAATCTTCCATTGACCACTTTCCACAACCGTGGTCGCCATCCGTGTACTTGCTCCCTATCCCTGGACTATGTGGTTGGTAGCGAGCAGGCTTATTTTTAAATGGGGCTGCTAAATCCAGCTAAGTAGTGGTGCATGTGGATTTTTAGCAAGCAGCTCACTGGAGCAGGCAACCTGGCATGTGTGTGTTTGGGTTTTATTTTTTCCCCTGTATTGAAGGTTAACATTCTCTGAAACAGTTTGTTCCTAGAACTCCTCCTGCTGAACCTCAGAATCAGTAGATTTGGAAGTGGTTCACAGCTTAACTTTTTCATGGCCTGCCTTGTATTTAATTGCTTGAAAGTGATACTAGGACGGCCAAGATGCCAGTTTTTGCTTTGTTAATTATTAGCTGCTTTTATCAAATTCCAGACTATTATCAAACACTATTAAAATGTTTGATCAGTTGGATTTCAAACATTTTCGTATTGTGAAGTGGTGCTTACCAGTGGTACAGTTCTAAGTAAATGAGCAGAAATAAACAAGTTTAAATGTATTATGTCTGGTTAGGTGTTAGCCAGTCCTGGTAAAATTTCATACAAATGTTTGAAAAAATCTGTTTGACTAGACCCTTTACCTAAAGGGCAAGAGAAAATGTTCTCCCTTCCAGAGAAATGACTGTTTTGGAGAAAAATGTACTGGTCTTTTAATTCTTTCGTAATTGAATCTGGATGTACCTCAAAAGAATCTTAAGACTGTGGTGACGAGATGTTTTCTTCAGGAGAAAGGAGTGAAAAAACAGCCAGAACTCGGTGCTTGAAATTCTGTGACAAAACATGAGATATCCAGGATTGAAGGTTGAAAGGGTTTCACTACATTGTTCTTCACTAGCTAGAGCAAACTTCTTTCGATGTAGCCACGGATATGAAATCCAGCTTTCCAGATTTCCAAGAACTGGACCTTGGACTCGGGAGAGCTTGTCAGGATGGGGCAGGAACTCTGGAGCCAGACGTTTATTTTTGAATTTTGGGACTCTTGACTTTGTTGTGAGAAAAGAGCCAATGATTGAGCAAGCACTGCCATGAACACTGTTACTGGAAACTAGAAGACCTGAGTTTCTATCCAGACCCTCGGTGCATACTCTGACAACACTCCATCCAAAGTGAACTACGGTACTTGCCATTTTCCAGAATGCCTTATTGACCATCTCTCACTTTTGCTTATGCTCTTTTCTCTACCCTGGAATGCTTTCCTCGGTTCTTTACCTGTCAAAACTCTGCCATTTCCTCAATATACAACTTAGATGCTCTCCTTTCCATGAGTCTCTTAACTTCAGTCAGAAATAATTTTTTAAATTTTATAACATATTGTGTGTCTTTTATCTATTTTTGTGTACCATACCGTGTAAAATAGTTATTTGCGTGCATTTGATCTCTTTCCAGATAGCAAACCCCTTGAAAGCAAGGGCCTTGACTGATGCTTCTTTGCCCACACATACCACCACCCATGATGAAGCTTTTATTAGAAAGAAGGAGTTTAGAGAGCAGGCGATCTCAGAATAAGCACTCAGTAAGTGTTTGCTTAATCACTGTGTAATAACTGAAATTACTCTTGATTAGAAGAAAAGTCACTGGATGTGGGCCATGTTTCTTCCTTTATTTCCTATGTTATAATTTTTTCATTCCAAATTTGAAAAAGATCTAGGGAACCCCCAGCCATAAAGAGAAAGTGATGTATTGAATGGTGATCTGAAGAAGGGTGCAAGAACCTGGGCCATCCCTGGGTACCCTGTTCTCCGCCACATCAAGATGAAATCTTGTTAAAATGAAAGTTAAGGGCAGCTTTGAAGAGGACATGGTCACACAACAACTTGAGGAGGGTATTGGAAAAGGAAGAGGAGCAATATTACTTCTTGTTTTGTTGTTAAACCATAAACTTAAAATGTCAGCTCTTGTGTCATCTATGGAGCTACTCCCTTCTCCCCCACCAACTACTGCCTAGGGTCCTGAATATAACCAGTTTACCCCCAACCCTGCCCCAAAGTGTGAGGCTGGGGTGGTTACCTGTTTGCTGCTTCTCTGAGACAGTTTGTTCTCAGGAGGAAACAGTCTGCCAGAGGACTCTTTTTCTTCTCATCAGAGATTGTTAACCAGGCTTTTTTTTTTTTTTTTTTTTTTTTCATTTATGGTTTTTCAGCCTCTAAGCCAGGCTTATTGAGAGTTAGTACCTGTTACCTGTTAGTCAGCTGATGTCCGTGTTTGTAATTCCATGCATTTGTTATCTTACCTGCTTTGTCCCTGCCCCTTCTAGTCCTCTGCCTCCTGACTGCTGTGTTCACCTGGACCTTCTGACCACCTTCCTTGTACTGTTCCATCAGTCTACAGAACTGGTACCTGGATTTTTGCCCATGGTGATTCTCCTACCACCTCACTACTGAAGAAGGCACCATTCCAGTGGACCACTATGACCCAAGAGGCATTCAGCCATCATGATGTGCCCTTTACCTCCACTTCTGTCCTCTCCTACCCAGCCCTTTATAGTGAAGTCAGAGTCCTCAAGCCAAATACACAACAAAGGCTCAGTTTGTTCCATGAGTATATA
Organism: Dugong dugon; assembly: GCA_030035585.1. Lineage (NCBI taxonomy): Eukaryota > Metazoa > Chordata > Mammalia > Sirenia > Dugongidae > Dugong > Dugong dugon. The sequence goes on along the minus strand of CM057476.1, from coordinate 21,698,711 downwards.
TTTTGTTTCTTCAAAAGTCTTCAGAGACACACAATGGAATTTGGACCAGGGATGTTTTAGTTATCACCACTGTCTGAAGAATGGCAACATCTCTCTGAGAACAGTATTGGACCACACCCACACAATCTCAAATGATTGAGGTTCATGAAGTGTCTACGATCCCATCAAGGTCGTTGGGGCCTGTTCTTTTTCTACTTCAAATCTGTAGTAGCCTACTGAGTGACAGAGCAGGTATTCTGACCCATTGGGATCCAAACAAAGACACTGAACTTTTCATAGCATCTTCTATGGGATTACTCAGGAACCAGAACTTTTCACACAAACGTAAGAAATTCTACCAAGGAACCCCTTTACGTAGCAGCATCTCACAAAGCTCCAATCAGATCCAGAAAGACCTCTTGATATATCCAGGTAGAACCTATACGGTAATCCCTTATGTTTATATAGCACTTTACAGTTTCAGGGTGCTTTTGCGTGTATTTGTCTCATTTAAATTATCAAAATAACACAAGTATTAATCCCTTTTTCCAAATGAGAAAATAGAAATTTAAAAGGTTATGCACCTTATTCAAGGTGATACAACTACAAAATGGTAGAGGCCAGGCCTTCTGACTCCCAGTCCAGTGCTCTCCTTGGAATTATACTTGCCTTTCACTCTACCTTCAGTGTTAAAGTGGCTGGAGATTGGGAACCCCAGAAAAGTTTCCAAGTTGTGGAGCTTCTTAATCTGTTGTCCTCAATCAGGCAAGGCATCATAAATGCTATGTAATCTTGAGATGGCTGCATCTAGACCAAAATCCCGTGGCAACACCCCTAAAGTTTGGGAGCAGACTGTCTCCATGGTGGTAGATTGTTCAGTCAACAGGGCACATGTTCATGTGACAACAAACCAACCCCATCTGAAACACAAAACTACTTGTAGATGTTTTGTCCATCTTCATGGTCTTTCTAAAGATGGCCTGATTGGGGATTTCTGTTCATATGTGTTCCCCCCACTCCACCCCAGTCTTATTCCTGAACAACTGATCTTCTCTTACGGTCCTCTATCCTCAAGTTAATATTTAAACGAAGTGAGTCATTCGTTTTCTTTGGAGCAGCCATTTTGTGACTGTTGATACATATTTATAGGTATGGAGCTTCTGTACTCTGATAAAGTGGTAAAACACTAAGATAAAAATGCCTCCCCCAATCCGCTATGCAGTGTGGTATATTAAAAGATATCAGAAGGCTTATAGCAAAGAGCCCTATTCAGCTGTTTAGCCCAATATATTCTGAGTTTAATCAAGCACAGAACACTTTACAGCATTCCTTTCAATAGAATGGGCAAACTGCTTTAAATCGGTATTCCTGGTGCTTCCTGATTGCCAACAGATTGCCCTGGAAACCCAGGAATAAGCAAAGTATCTTTGAACCCTGCCTTTCTCTTATCTTGTCATCAGCTGCTTGAATTAGGATGTCTCCATCATCTGACCATTGACCATTGCCTTTATTTTCTGTCAAGAGAAACTCTAGAAGATTGGTGGGCATACTTGGAAGGGGAATGGGGGAAAGGTCATTCTGCCCCAAAACTGGGTGAGTTCGTGACCTTTAGCAATATACTTCTCTACCCCGTAAACTTAGTTCAAGGGCTTTGCATCCCAGGTAGACAAGGAGGTTGGGAAGGGAGGAGGAGGGGTAGGAAGGACATTTTCTTAGAATTTGAGTTGTGACCCATTGAGATCAGTGCTTGATGAGAGAAGTCATCCAACTGTGGACTTCTCAAAATAATATTTACAAAGAAATGAATGGATTTTGCAGTTGTAGGCTGACTGCAAAAGCTCCAGTGCTTTTGCCACTTACAGCCAATACCCATGTCCTCTGATCCTCACAAGCCCAACTCAGACAAATCAGAATTTATGGCAGACTTGAGCTTTTAACTCCATTAACCTGTAATGTGTCCACATTAGGGAAAGAATGAATAGGAAAACACCTTTTTGTCTTTGCTCACAGTTTCTGGTTTCTGTGACCTATTTTTTGTATTTCAGCATTTTGTGAACAACTTATTCTTAGATCATGGGTTTTCCAAAGACTTTGTGGCCATGAAGCCCTTTGAATGAAAATTATGCGGAAACCCAAAATAAAAGTGAAGCTGCTCTGGATGAAGCAGGAATGGGGGGTCTGAAACCCACTACAAGCACCTTCCTTACCACCATGGTGACAGCTAAGGGGACTTCCTTTCAACACCCAAAGCTCTTCAGAACACAGTTTGAAAACCACTGCCCTAGACAACAATATGATGTTTGACTTGGTTGGCATTCTGATCTTTTCTTTGACTCCACCCAACACGAGTGTTTTCAGTATATGCTAAACATTCTTTGGAATACTTAACTGGTGCATAAGAAGAAAAGTACAAGAAGATGGGCATGTCCTTGCCCCCAGAATATCCGTACACACTGAAGGTGATGTCAGATAAACCTAGATTAACAGCCCTCCACCCCAGATGGACTTCTAGTGATTTCTGGGATAGGACATAGCCAGAGAGTGATTCATACGTACTCTACACTGACAAACTCCCTTAACCAACTTCTGTCACAAATACCAGATGCTCTAGTGGTACTTGAAGTACATAACTTTGAAGTCTTAACTCTCCTTGGATACCGGAATCTTCAGCAAGCTGGTATCGTTGAACTGATGCGTCATTGGGGCCACATTATATCAACTTGTGTATTTGATCTCTCGTCAGCCATGATACTCCTTCGTATGCAAGGGATGACCATTAACTATAAAAGCATCATTCAAGGCTAGCAACAATACATAAAAGGAGCTCAGTACCTGGTTATCATTTGTCTTATTCTCAAGCTACAGGTTACTTACTTATATGACTCAACTAGGCGCATTTATACTGTCGGTTTTTATTTAGCTTCAGTGCTGTTTCCAGGATAAATAAGCTAAATAACCTTTAAAAAAAAAAAAAAAAAAGCCAAAACAGTTTTTCCATGACTGGCATATCTGCGTACTCTGCCCCAAAATTACTATGACTACTGAGCTCTACATGTAACAACTGATCTACAAGAGACAATCTTTGAATGTCCTTCTCATATATGTGATTTAAAATGTGGGTGTTTGGAAAATTGTCTTCTAACCAATGAGAAGTATCATTTTAAGGATGGCTCTTTTGAAGTCTGGTACCATCAACTGTAGGTGTTAGGGATATTAAGAAGCAGGTCCTTTGACAATGCTATGGTAGCTTACTTGCTGGGCATTTCAGGTTACACATCATCCACCTTTTTTGCTGGAAGTAGACTGACTTGAAAAAATCTACAAAGACTAGCTATGGATTTTATCAGTACACTCAAGAGCTTCCTGCTGCTGCTTCCAAATGTAAGACCACAGCCCCGTCTTTATGGATGTTATAATAGAATTTTATCTGTCTCAATAATGTTACTCTGACAGACACCTGATTCCAGAGTGACTTATTTCATTCCTTGTGATGAGATACTCTCAGACATCAAGACAACTTAATCTGTTTCTGTAAGGATTCAATGCGTGAACTCCCAGACCAGATCATGTTGAGCAAGATTTGTGTCATGAGAAAATCTCATTCCTTCACAGCTGATTTAAAGTCCAGCTATTTTCAGCTACTCTAATGAATGTACTGGCTAAGAGTTGGGCATGGTTTCTTTGTATCTTTAGCTCTTATTTTCTAGACCACTTGTGATTTCATGACTAGACTCTACAAATCATCCTCCAAGTGCTTCTCCACCTGGCTAAGGTCTCAAACAAGGCCTAGGTGTGTTTGCTCTAGATGGCTATAAATAAAAATGAAGTCTGAATGGCTAGTAGCCATTTTTGTATATACAGCTGTCGTTTGTAAAGAATTATCTACAAGCTCATATTTCTACTGCCTTCAGAATAATCAGCTTTTTAGCTTTCTGCTTTCAATCCTGTATTTTACATAAAAAGAGGTTAATCTACACTGCCAGTTGTCAAAATGAAGGATTTAAGGTGAGGGTAATCATCTGCTCAGGAGTCTGATGTCCACTGTGTGTAAGAATTAGTTGGAAAAGCAAAGAGCCTAAAACAAACCTAGGAGCTTACCTGCTATCTCCATGCTTCAGATCTCATCTGAGTCTTAACACCATTCAACCAGTCTGAGGCCTTGACTGACTTATAGATAATTCTCAAAGATTGGCTGAATTGCAGAAGGTGAAGACTTGATTGCCAAAGAAAGTTGGGCCAACCTTGACAAACTTGGCACTTCCAACCCTACCACTCCTAAATGTAGCGTAGACTCCTAAATAACCTCAAGTCTGGATTAGGATATGACCTTCTTCTGAACTGAAAGTTCTTGGTCAGATGAGCAGGGAAATGAAAGCTGCTATAGCTGATTTGCCCTTCAAGATCGGAATGTTGTATCCAGAGTAAGTCCTCCGGATTAATCCCAGAGTACCCAGGATAAAAACTAATTTACAGAGCTTCTTATCTGCCTCTTCTTTTAGATCATGTCCTGACTCTTGGTATGGCTGACTCTGCTGAAGGTAATCTGCTTGCCTGTTTACCTGACTGAGCTCTTGCCTGCCTTTTTTGACATGTTACTGCAGTCAGGCTTGGCTGCCTTTGAGAAGATGGCAACCAGACTCAGTCTATCCTGTGCCTAATTTCACCAAGGGTTTTGAACAGAAGCAGTCTACACCTCACTTCACCAGGACTGTTCACAGCAGAAAGATTATGCTGTGCACTCCTTGACCAGCACCTTTTTTTTCCTTTTTAATACACAGTAGTCCTCTGTGCCTATATGTATTTAAGCATTTTTTGGCATATCTTACAAGATTTGGAAGGAGTACAGCAAAGTCAAAGCACTGTCCGTTCTTATTTGCGATAATGAAGAGATGACTGATTCACCAGAACTCATAGAAATGTACTGGTTAAATTTAGCAAGACCTAAAGGAACACAAGAAAGGTTTTCTACTGCACTTAAAATTTGCAACTGACTCAGATAACCTTACAGAACTATTTGCCAGTCGGGGACTAGTTGTCCTGCTTTACATCAACAAGACAGGCTGTCAGACTCATGACCGCTGAGTTTGCTTGTACTTAAGCACTACTGTACTATCATCCAAAGTATGCTGTTCTATAATTATTATTTCATTCAGGTGGATTACAGACTTCCTGAGGACAGGACAAACTTACTTATCCATCATGGTGTTTTCAGAATACTTTTATTATCAAACAAGAAGTAAAGCCAGTTACCATTCAACTTCATGAACAAAGATCAAAGTTTTCCATTGTGTGGTCTTATCGTGGACATAAGTTGTGTTTTTGATTGCCCAGCATCCGCTCCATCTTATAACTTCTGATGTTTCTTGGAACCACCTCTCCCTATTCTGTTCTCAGTCCATATGGTTCAGATGGGCTGACTCACTGTGGGCTTCATGAGTGGGCATGTAATTCAGATTTAATCAATCAGCATAGTCTTATCTCCTTGACCATGGTGTTCACATGACCAGTTCAGGAATGATCATATGATTCTAGATGGTCCAGTGGTTCTCAACTCGAGGAGTTTTACTGATCTGTGGGAGAGGAGAAGCTCTCTGCTGAAGTTGCTGAGGTTGGTAGGATGAAAAGCTGGAACCAACAGGGCCTATGACATGGAGTAATCCAGTCAGAGAATGAAGCCAGTGCAGAGGAAAGCAGAGCCAAAAGATGGAGAGACATGAGTCCTGATGATGTTGTTTGTGCCCCTGGATCCAACCGTGCCTGAAGCTAGTATACTCCCTGGACTTTCCAGTTACGTGAACCAATAAATTCTCTTTTTTGCTTAAGTCACTTTGAGTTGGGTTTCTGTTGCTTGAAATTTAATCCTGAGTAGTATAGTATCTACCAATGTTGAAACTTGATGAGTCCAAGTATTTATTAAACAAGAGGCCATGGCCACACTATTTCCCAACCCAGGAGACCAAATGAAGCCAGAACTGACGATGTTTAAGTTACTACAGAAGCATAAAAATTAATTACATGGTAGGAAAAAAGATACCCTAAGTGTCCATCAGTAAAGGATTAGTTAAGTAAGTTATAGTTCAGCCATAAAGAAACTCTGAATATCCGTTAATATAGATGGAGATAACATTTATTGTGTGTGGATATGGGGAAAAAATGGCCATGATAAATTGTTAAGTGAACAAGCCATTGATAAGAGAAGTGTATATAGTATGAATCCATTTAAAAATAATTTATGTATGTTTGTAAATGCATGGAAAAGCCTATTAATGTCTTTCTTTGGAGAGTGAAGATCAGATGACTTCCAACTTTATACACACTATTCACATCGCTTTCAAAATAAAAAATAAAAATTTAAATTTAGCACTTACTGTTTGACCTTGGCAAGTTACTTAACACTGAGCCTGTTCTGACAAATGGTAAAAATACTGCACTGCAGTTAGATAAATAATGACAAATGGTAAAAATACCCACCTTTATATTAATGCATTTTAAAGTAATATGTTCCTCCTGTATTGCTGATTGTTACAATAGTTGTATTTGAGAAACAGAGCTCAGTAATCCTTAAGTTTTTCCACCCTGTCTGGGTGTATTTGGATTATGAGAATTTTATACTTTGTGTTAATCAAAGATTATTCCAGCTCACAACTAAGACTAATCTATTAAGACCACTATTGGAATGTTCAGACTAGGCAGAGAGAAGGGGGGAAAATCACATTTTCTTTGAAATCCTTGAGTTATTCTGATCTCACTGCAGTTAGATAAATAATGACCATTTTATTGCTAAGTCCAATGCACGTTCATTTTGTCTGAGCTATCAGCAGTACAGACCCACAGTATCTTGAAACACTTCCTTAAGTGCCATGATTTCCATTTTCTTCATTTCCAGCTAGTGTTTCATGGTTTCCGTTTTAGGCTCTTGTCTTCTCCCCATCATTTAAATACTGCTATCATAGGAAACCCTGGTGGTAGAGTGGTTAAGGGCTGTGTTGGCTAACCAAAAGGTCGGCAGTTAGAATCCACCAGGCGCTCCTTGGAAACCCTATGGGACAGTTCTACTCTGTCTTGTAGGGTCGCTATGAGTCCGTATCAACTTGACGGCAGTGGGTTGGGTTTGGTTTTCCCGCAGACATCAGTTATTTTTGCCAGCCCAGTATCACTTCATCTTTCCTTTAGTGATACTGTTAGTGGTCATCAAGTCAGCCCCTGACTCATGGTGACCCCATGCACAACAACGAAATGCTGCCCAGTCCTGCACCATCCTCATGATTGATTGCAGATCGAACATTGTGATCCATAGGGTTTTCATTTGCTGATTTTCGGGAGTAGATCACCAGGCCTTTTTTCCTAGTCCATCTTAGTCTGGAAGTTCTGCTGAAACCTATTCAGCATTATAGCAACACACAAGCCACTACTGACAGACGGGTGGTGTCTGCGCATGAAGTGCATTGACTGGGAAAAGAACCAGAGTATACGGTATGGAAGGTGACAGTTTTACTTTGGAACAACCAATACCTCATTGTTTAAGTGATTTTGAAAAAAACCCATTGCCATTGAGTTGATTCCAACTCATAACAACCTCCCCACTTTTCCTTTAGAAAGCCCCTTCCCGTTTCCTATGCTTATAGTGGAACTGTAGATTACAGTACTCTGGCCTCATATCCTCTAGTCAAGGTTTGATCTAAGCTTGTCCAGTCAAATTCACCTCCCAGCAGGAATATACGTCTTCAGAGAAGTGACACAAAGTAATTGGAATTGAGTCTTTCTCATGGCAGTGTCCCAAAGAAACCATATAAGAGTTGATGCAGTTGAGATCCCAAGGTGCTCTGGTTCCTTTTCTCAAGGCTGGCTGTCCCGATTTCCCTTTGATTTTATAGGTTATGATAAACCAAAAACCAAACCTTTTGCCACTGAGTCAATTCCGACTCATAGCGACCCTATAGGACAGTAGAACTGCCCCATAGGGTTTCCAAGAAGCAGCTGGTGGATTTGAACTGACAACTTTTGGTTGGCAGGTGAACTCTTAACCACTGGGCCACTAGTGAGGTTATGACAGATCCTTCTAATAAGTTCCTTTTTTTTCTTCAGCCAAAGTGGGTTTCTGTTTCTTAAAACCAAAGGACATAATTATTTTGGAAATTGATGCCAAAGTGTTAAATAGTAGGCTTCAGACCCTCAACATAGAGGATCTGGGATTGATTATTGCACTGATAACTGAGTTAAAGGCAGCAATAACTCCCACACTATGTCGTAGGGAGGGGGCGGTTCTAGCAATTCATGGCATGTAATGGCAAAACAGCAAGTTAAGAGATCACCACTCTTGTTGTTTGAACTATGTGCCTATTGAGGGGTAATTGGATAATTTACAAAGTGAGAGAACAAGCTCAAACCCAAAAACTTACCTGTAGGCATAGAATAAAATCCAGGGCCTTTCTGTGTCTAGGATGAATGTCTTGGTCATCTAGTGCTGCTGTAACAAATACCACAAGTGGATGGCTTTAACAAAGAGAAATTTATTCTCTCACAGTCCAGTAGGTTTGTTACAAGTCCAAATTCAAGGCATCAGCTCCAGGAGAAGGTTTTCTGTGTCTCTTGGCTGTGGAGAAAGGTCCTTGTGATGCATCAGTCTTCCTTCAGTCTGGGAGCATCTCAGCGCAGGAACCTCAGGTCCAAAGGATGCGCTGTGCTCCCAGCACTGCTTTGTTGGTGGTATAAGGTTCCCATGTGTCTCTGCTCCCTTCTCTCTTTTATATCTCAGAACAGATTGGCTTAAGACACTATCCAGTCTTGTATACTTTATCAGTATAACTGCCGCTAATCCATCTTATTAGCTCATAGTGATTAAATTTACAACACATAAGGAAATCACATCAGATTACAAAATGGTACACAATTATACAATACTGGGAATCATGACCCAGCCAAGATGACAGATATTTTTTGGGGACACAATTCAATCCATGACAATGAATGAATCTCTTTGTGCTTAAATCCAAACTAGAACTTGGAGGTATAATACTACAAATTGCAAAATTCCAATGCTGATTGAATTTGCAGCATTACTAAGATCTCTCATGAGAGTTAAGATACTAATCAGGAAAGAGACTGATGTATGGAGTGGTGATATCTGGGAGGATACAAAAAACTTGGAGAATCCCAAACCCCAATATCTCAGGAGTAAAGGTTTGGTTCACCCCATTAGTCAAAACTCGCTGAAGAAACAAGTATAAAATGTATAGTGAAGGAGTAAAAGATAAGTACCAGCTACAGCCCTGTGACTAGTTGCAGAAGAGAGTTCTATAGCCTCTACCCATATCCCTTAGCTTGCCTTAATCTTTTTTGCACCCTCTTTTCTCCATTAAGTACTCTGTCCCTCACATCCCCTGGCTGAAGCATGATCCAAGTTAGTTCAGTCAGATTTCCTTTCCACTGGAGCCAAGCCACTCTAATAACAGTATCCCCTAATGTGTAGGAGATGTGTTGGTAATGGTTTAATGTACTAGCATATTCATAAGTTGCAAATTATCAAGATGGGGTTAACTAGAGGAGAATGTGCATCACCCAGATATCTTGGACTTGACACTGGATGCAATAACTAGAGATTATTTTAGGTTTTCTACCTTTGGGGAGGAGATGTTCTATTTTCTATGGTATGTTCAGTGGAGGCATTTTAAAAAGTATTCGTGTTGAAAGAAGAACGCATGTACTGGGCAAACAAGGGTAGAACATAGTGGGCAGCTGTGTTTGCCTACCCAGTGTTTGCCTCCTTCCTTTGAGAATAACCCCTCACCTTTCCTTTGGGAAGCTACCCCTCTCTATGCCTGTGAGCCTATGGAACTATTGATCTCAGTATCTTGCACGCAAGTAAAACACACATACGCCGGATGGAGGGGTGGGTAGGCACCCAACTAGGGCAATAATAATCTCTACTTAGGAAATTAACTCTTACAAGGAGTTGACATGAGAACGGAAGATAATACATAAGAGATACATGAGTTCCCCCTAGAAGCACCTGGAAAGAGACCTGGTGATCTGCTTCTCAAAGGTCACACCCTTAAAAACTATAGAGCAGTACTACCCTGCACACGGGGCGTCGGCATGAGTCAGAATTGGCATGATGGCAACTAACGACAACAACCATTTATTTAGTTCTTGTTATAGGCTAGGCATTGTTTCAGGCAATTTACAAGTATCTCATTGAATCCTCACAATTTTCCCATGAAATAGGTAATATTATCCCCGTTTTACAGCTTAGAAACAAGTTCAGAGGAACAAAGTAACTTACCCAAGTCATGCAATAGGTGGCAGAGCCATGACTCAGACACTCTGACTCCAGAGTCTATACTTTGAAAAACCATATGATCTTCTGCATTTTAATAAGCATATGAAAGAGGATCAACTGCATATGTGATCAGCGTAATGTAAAAGCAACAAGAGGGTACCGTTTGTCACCTATCATCAGACTGGCAAAAATTTTAAAGAGCAATGACCTCTAGTGCTGGCAAAAATTAGAGTAAATGGGAACTCTTGTACATTGTTGGTGGGAATGTGGATTGTTCCAATCTTTCTGACAGATAATCTGACAATACAATCACAAATTTAAAATACGCATACTTTTGAAAGAAAGAAGCACCATGATATAAGGACATCTATACAAGGACATTTATTGCAGCATGGCCTGTGGTAGCAGAAAAATGAAAACTACTTGAGAGTCCATCAAAGGGAAGTGAGTGATTCAGTTGTAGCACAGCTATACTGAGGAATATTATGCAACTGTTAAAAAGAATAAGTCCGTTCTCTAGCTCTTGCCCAAAGACATGTCCGGGATGTATTCATTAAGCAAAAAGAGAAAGTTGCAGAGTAATGTGCATCGTGAGAACCCATTTTTGTGAAACCAAACAAAGAAACCTTACAAATGTGTCAAAGTGAGTGAGCATGAAAAAAGGGTGGAAGGACACACACCAGGCTATTATGGCTTCAACTGAGGAGTTAGGAAAAATTCAGTGCTTTACACATATTGGCATTGTTTCGCTGGTTGTGAGAATCACTTGCGTTTTTTTAAGAGACAGTTTACTAATTGAGGAATTAGAAATAATTTAAATATAAAAAAGCAATTAAATTGTAATTGGACTTACTTAAATTAGGATATGCTAATAGAAGAGTGATAATCAAAAAGAGGCAACAAAGAATAACAGTACAGTCTATATTCATGATTGCCTTTTGAGGGTGCTTGGATTCCAAGGGACTAGTTCTCATCATTTGGATGAGCCACTCCCTACAGCAGAGAAGGGCTGTCCCTTAGGTTGACAAAGACTGGCTGTCTCCTCATGGCTGTTCTCCCCAGAACAAACACCACATTTCCCAGCCTCCCTTGCAGATAAGTGTAACCCCGTAACTCAATTCTAGCCAACGGGACTTGAACAGCTTCTAAGAGTTGTCCTCAAGAGGAAGTGGGTGCCCATCTCCTTCCTTCATCTGCTGGCTAAAATATGGACTTGACAACTGCAAATTGAGCATGTCACTTTTGGACTTTGAAGGATCTGCATATGAAGGATAATAGAGCAACAAGTTATAAGGAGCCTAGGTTCCTGATTAATCTGGAGCCACCACACCAACCCTGGACTCTTTACCCCTTGTCTTATGCTAGGTTCTCTAGAGAAGCAAAACCAGTGAAGCGTATGGGTTTGGTTTGCAGCCATGGTGGCACAATGGTTAAAGTGCTTGGCTGCTAACCAAAAGGCCAGCAGCTCGGATTCACCAGCCACTCCTTGGAAACCCTATGGAACAGTTCTACTCTGTCCTGTAGAGTTGCTATGAGTCGGAATCGACAGCAACAGGTTTGTTTTTGTTTATATATAGAGAGAGATTTATCTCAAGAAAATGCTTCACACAGTTGTAGAGGCTGGCAAGTCCCAAGTCCATGGGTCAGGTGTCAAGCTGGAGGCTGCTTCTGACTCACGTAGCTGCAGGGGCTAACGAACCCAGGATCAGCAGGTAAGATGGTCACAGGCAGCAGAGACTGACAAACCCAAGATCGACGGGCAATACAGCAAGCAACTGGCTCAAGTCCCAAGACCATAAGTCAGATGATGACAAGCCGGATGCAGAATCCAGAGCAAGCAAGCAAGCTTTGCCAGAACATCTATATATAAATTGGATGTAGGCCACACTCCCAAGGAAAATCCCCTTAAAACTGGCTGATCACATCACATCACATCATGGAGGGTGAATGTATCATTACATAACTCCAAACTACACCATTACATAACTGTCAAACCACAGAGAATCATTGCCCAGCCAAGTTGACACACAACCTTAACCATCACAGCCCAACCTTGGCAACTTGGCACCTATACACATCCCCTTAAACCATAAAAAAATTTCTAAATAAAGACAATTACAAAGTCATACTTGCAACTAACATGATACAACTAATGTGCATACAACCAAAAACGCACTAGCCCCATTTACACATTACATTTTATAAGTAAACAAAAATATTTGATACACACATACAAAGCAGAAATACTCATAAAAATTACAATTCTCTTTCTGCAACTAGTCACATTGTCATAACTGTTATTTAGAACTACCTTCTTCCACCACCCATTCCTATTCCCTGTACCCTCAGCAAGCACCTCAGCTGATCATGGTCCTTTGCCTGGTGGGTGACCCAAACCTTCATTACTGAAGGGTCTGAGCTATTAGTAGTCAAGTCAGAATTGGGTTGCTGTAGTTTTCTATTGACTTTAATCACAGGACGTGGTAGTGCTAAGAGACGCCCTAAAGGATCTCCTGTATTCCAGACATACTCTTCTTTACCTCCATTATGCAACATCAGTATGATTTCCCCTTGGTGGTTAGGGTCAATCACACCAGCCAATATGTAACTCCCTTCTTTGTTGATCCAGAAGCATGAGGAGCCCAAAGTGGCTGGGCAGCATTCTTAACTTCCAGTTCAGTGGAATTCATGTTGTGCCTCCAGTGGAAGCATTCTTCTCTTTGGAACTAAGATTTCCAGACCCACAGAGCATAGAGTCACGGGGACAGGAAGCAAAATTTTTTCGAATGTATCTCTAGGGGAAATAGTGAGTGGTGCCACTCCTGTCTTCACCCCTTGATTCCTGGAGCTGTAAATCCTGGGTATGGGAAATATAGCGCCATATATTAGACACTGGTGGTGAAGGTTAAGGTTGTGCGTCAGTTTGGATGAGCCATGATTCTCAGTGATTTGGCAGTTATGATGTGGTTTGGTAGCTATGTAATAATGCAGTCACCTCCGTGATGAGATCTGTTATGAAATCCAATCAGTTGAAAGAGAGTTCCCTTGAGGGTGTGGCCTGCATCCTATATAGGTGGACTTGCTGAAAAAGCTAGTGGGCTCTTGCTCACTCTGGATCCTGCAGCTGGCTCCTGTTCATCTGAACTCTGGTTCTTGGGAATTGAGCTAGCAACTTACCTGCCAATCTTGGGGTTTCAGCCTCAGTCTGTGAGCAAGAGGCCTGCTGTCTGACCTGCCAATTTTGGGTTCACTAGACCCTGCAGCTATGTGAATCAGGAGAAGCCTCCAGCCTCTGCAACCATGTGAGCCATTTCCTTAATATCTATTTATCATCTTTCTGTCTATCTACTTCACTGGTTTTGCTTCTCTAGAGAACCTAGCCTAAGACATTTGGTACCAAGAATGGTTCTAGAAAAACAGAAATGTAAATTGGTTCTCAAGTCTGGTTAGTCTTAAAGATGTTGACTGCTTCCAACAGTAAAGAGGGCATTGCTAATGCATAGTCTGAGGTGGCAATAGAAATTTTCAAATATCACCACTGATAGATCAGGTATTGGTGAGAGTTTAGGATCTGGGTGACTGCATGTTTGATACCTTTCTACAACTTTGTCATAATGAGAAGTATAAGGAAGCTGACTGGTTGGTCCTACTTTTGCTAGATAAAGTGGTGAAACAAAGAGATGAGCTCAGGGCTTCAGAGTCAGAACCCAATCACCGCGTAAAAGACCTCAAAGTGTGCACTTGTGCCTTGAAAGACAAGCCTTATTTCTTGTAGTAACAGAGCTGATGTTGCCGAAAACCAAACCCAGAGTCTTAAGAGTGGCTGAAGTACACCACCACCTGAATTCCCAACCTCAAGTGGTGTCTGAAGTTAAAGTGAAGACATTGATAGGGAAGAAATAGGATCCTGAAACTTGGGGACATATGGGCAGATATTCAGGAAGCTGAGGACACTGAGGCCCTAAATTATGTTGAATCTCTCCTGCCAACAGAACCAGCCCTCTCACTCCCATCTGAAGAGATTATCTTTGTCTGCCAAGCCACCCTACCCAGTAAAACCATTATTCCCTCCATCCGCATCGATGAGATTAACCCAGCTGTGTCTGAAGAGCCATTGTCTTGAGTCATTGCCTGGGGCATCGCCTGAGGCAGATGCCTTATAAGACATTGCTGAATGTTCTCAGAACACAGCCCCACCACCATTTTTAGCTTCTAGACCTATACCTAGGCTTAAGTCCCAACAAGCCCCAAAAGGTGAAGTACGAAGCATGACCCGGGAGGAGGGTATGCTACACTCTGAAAGAACTGCTTGATTTTCTAATGTGTAAAAACAGAAATCTGAGTACTATGTGTATGAATGGGTATTAAGGATGTGGGATAATGGAGCAAGGAATATAACATTGGATCGGTCTGAGTTTGTTGATATCAGCCCACTTAGCAGAGATCTTTCATTCAGTGTTTCAGCTCGAGAGGTTAGAAAAGAATCCAGTAGTTTATTTGGTTGGTTCGCTGAAGCATGGATTACATGGTGGCCCACACAAAATCAAACTGAAATGCCAGACTTGCCTTGGTATACTGTAGAAGAAAGAATCCAAAGGTTTAGAGAAATTTGCATATTAAAGTGGATTTATCAGGTTAGAGCCACAGACCCATGCATGAAGTGCCCAGAGGACACACCTTTTATCACAACAGTGAGGAACAAATTTGTGAAGAGAGCCCCAGCATCCTTGAAGACTGCTGTGATTGCTATTTTGTGTAAGTCAGATTTGACAGTGGGAACTGCCCTAACTGAATTAAGACACCTAACTACAATGGGGCTGATTGAACTCCACGGTGGTAGGGGCCAAGTGGTGGCACTCAATCAACAAAAACAAGGTGAACATGTTATAGTAATGGACATTGGAGTCAAAGAAATAATCAGGATAGGCTATTTAGTCATGATGTCCCTAGGAGTGAAGCAGATAGAAAGTCTACTAAGTATTTACTTGATCTGTACAAGCAGAAGAATATAGTTCAAGTGAATGAGTCTAACTTTAATCACCAGAATAGAGAATCATGGTCTAAATGAATAATTTCTTTATAAGGATCAGCACAAACTAGTTCCTATGAGGGAGAGATTAAAGATGCCCCAAATGTCTAACTTTTCCAAGCTGCTCTGGCACTCCACCATCTCTAACATCAACCACTCCCTCTCCCCTCAGTACTCTCCCTCCTGTCTTTGGGTTCCCTAATTCACTGCAATGTCTCACAGAACTCAAGAACCGTATACAGGAAATGGCTCACACAGTTGTGGGCGCTGGCCATCCCAAATTCGTGGGTCAGGTGTAGACTTCTCCCTGGCCCTCAGTCTCTTCCCAAAGGCACTGAGCTTTTTCACTCCATGGGCCAGGAAACCTATTGCACCATCTCCTGCTGGTCTCTGCTGCCAGGCTCTCATTCTTTAGTGGTGGTAAGCTCTCTACCTTGGAATTGGTTCTCTTTTAAGCTCAAATTTATCAATCCCCTCAGTGGGCCAGTTACCTTATTTGCACAGCCTTGCCGAGTCACCTGGGTGGGAGTCACAAGATCATGACTAGAAAGGCTGCACACAAAAGTAATTAATTGCACTGCACAGCTCTTCAATCAAATCCCAGACTTGAGCTGGTTTACAAACCCACAACTCCTTGAATGAAGGGGAAGGGGAAGGACCCTATTATACTGATAAAAATGTATGCTGTTAATCTTTCTCCCAGGCTTCCCCAAAGGGATTTATGGCCTTTTATGGGAGTACTGTTCATTGGTGAAAAGGAAATAATCAGACTTTTCGGGGATTACTGGACACTGGCTTTGAACTGACACTAATTCCAGGAGACCCAGAACATCACTATGGCACAACAGTCAGAGTAGGGGTATATGGAGGTCAGGTTATTAATGGAGTTTTAGCTCAGGTTCAGCTCACAGTGTGTCCATTGGGTCCCCAAATTCACCCTGTAGTGATTTCCTCAGTTCCAGAATGCATAATTGGAATAGATATACTCAGCAACTGGCATAACCCCCACTTTGGATCCCTGCTAAGTGTAGGAAGGGCTAATAGGAGAAGCCAAGTGGAAGCCATTAAAACTGCCCTTACCTAGGAAAATAGTAAACCAAAAGCAATACTGCATTCCTGGAGGGATTGTGGAGATTACTGCCACCATCAAGGACTTGAAGGTACAGAGATGGTGATTCCCACCACATCCCCATTCAGCTTGCCTATTTTGCCTGTGCAAAAAACAGATGAATTTTGGAGAATGACAGTGGATTATTGAAAACTTAACCAGCTGGTGACTCTAATTGCAGCTGCTGTTCCAGATGTAGTTTCATTGCTTGATCAAATTAATATATCTCCTGGTACCTGGTATGCAGCTATTGACCTGGCTAATGCCTTTTTCTCCATACCTACTTCAAAGTACCATGAGAAGCAGTTTGCGTTCAGCTGACAAGGCCAGCAATACACCTTTACTGTCCTACCTCAGAGATATATCAACTTTCCAGCCCCGTGTAATAATTTAGTCTGCAGAGACCTTGATTTCCTTTCCCTTCTACAGGACGTTCACATTGATCCATTACATTAATGACATCATGCTGATTGGACCTAGTAAGGAAGAAGTGTCAACGACTCTGAAGTTAACGGTAAAACATTTGCATGATACAGGGTGGGAAATTCTACAAAAATTCAGGAGCCTTTCACCTCAGTGAAATTTCCACAGGTCCAGTGGTGTGGGACATGTTGAGATATTCTTTCTAAACTGAGGGATAAGTTATTGCATCTGACCTCTCCTACAACTAAAAAGGAGGCACAATGCCTAGTACACCTCTTTGGATTTTGTAGGCAACATATTCCTTATTTGGGTGTGCCACTTCGGCCTATTTATCAAGTGACTTGAAAAGCTGCTACCAGTAAAAACAAAATGCTGCCCTTTCCATGATGGAAGTGGTCCAATGTAATCAACCTGCCTCCAGACTGCTGGCTGATCACCTCGAGCAATGCTGCCACATAGGGGAATCAGTACTGGTCTCTGCTGCTGGAAGATCGTGCATTCAGCAGTGGCTGTAGTCAGTCAGCCTTGGTGAGTGGAAGTCCATGTTGCTGAGCCCATGTATAACCTCAATCCCTGCCACCATTGCCACTTTGTTCATGAGCCCATTGGGCAATGACAAGGGTGGCTGGAAGGAGGATGACTGGCTTCCACAGAATGAGTCATCCTATCCATTTGATTGTTAAAATCTTCTGCTAAAGTCACCCTATGGTGAGTATTCCCATAAGACATATTTGGCCCATTCAGAGAGGTCTGTCCACATACCTCTTCCCCACACTTCCTTGTCACCAATTTTCTAATCATGTTTCTTCCAAATCCTTGACCATCCAGAAAAAACATTGGCCACAGCCCATGAATCAGTATACAATTGCATATCTGGCCATTTCTCCTTCCAAGTGAACGACCAGGTGCACTGCTTGAAATCCTGCCCATTGGGAGGATTTTCCTTTACCACTGTCCTTCAGGGAGGTCCCAGAAAGGGGCTGCAGTGCTGCCACTGTCTGCTTTTGAGTGGTGCTTGCATATTGTGCAGAACCATCTGTAAACCAGGCACGAGTTTTCCTTGATAAACTGATCATAAGGAACTCCCCATGAGGCCATACGTGCAGACTGGGAGAGAGCAGGTAATGTGACAGGAGTGGATACCATGGGCATTTGAGCTACTTCCACATGCAACTTCCTTGTGCCTTCAGGTTCTGCTCAAGCCCAGTCTTGTATATACCACTTCCATTTAATGATGGAGTGCTGCTGTACATGTCCAAGTTTATGACTCTGTCACTCAGACAACACCCAGTTCGTGATGGGTAGCTCAGGCAGCATGGTGACATGGTGGCCCATGGTTAAGTGTTCAGTCTCTACTAAGGCCAGGTAATAAGCCAAAAACTATTTCTCAAAAGGAGAGTAGTTATCTGCAGAGGAAGGCAGGGCTATACTCCAAAATCCTAAGGGTCTGTTCTGCGATTCACTAATAGCAGACTATCAAAGACTCCAAACAGTATCTCTATCTGCCACAAACTCTTTCAGGCATCATTGGATCATCTGGATCATATGGCCCAAGTGGCAGAGCGGCTTGCACGGCAGACTGAACCTGTTGCAGAGCCTTGCCTTGTTCTGGACCCCACTCAAAACTAGCAGCTTTTCGAGTCACTTGATAAATAGGCCATAGTAGTACACCTAAATGAAGGATATGTTGCCTCCAAAATCCAAATTAGCCCAGCAGGCATTGTGCCTCCTTTTTAGTTGTAGAAAGGGCCAGAAACAATTTAACTTTAGAAAGAATACCCAGACAAGGCCAAAACCACTGGACTCAGAAATTTCACTGAGGTGGAAGGTACCTGAATTTTTGTAGGATTAATTTCCCACCCTATAACATGCAAAAGTTTTACCAATAACTACAGTCATTGACACATCTTCCTTACTAGGTCCTATCAGCATAATATCATTAATGTAATGGACCAGTGTGGCATCTTGTGGAAGGGAAAGGTGATCAAGTTCCCTGCAGACTAAATTATGACATAGGGCTGGAGCGTTTGTATACTTCTGTGGTAAGACAGTGAAGGTGTATTGCTGGCCTTGTCAGCTGAAGGCAAACTGCTTTGGGTGGTCCTTTGAAACCAGAATGAAGAAAAAGACACTGGCCATGTTAATACCTGCACACCAGATAGCAGGAGATGTATTAATTTGCTCAGCAATGAAACTACATCTGGAACAGCAGCTGCAATTGGAGTCACCAACTGGTTAAATTTCCGATAATCCACTGTCATTTTCCAAAATCCATCTGTTTTTTTGCATAGGCCAAACAGGTGAATTGAATGGGAATGTGGTGGGAATCACCAACCCTGCATCCTTCATGTCTTTGATGGTGGTAGTAATCTCTGAAATCCCTCCAGTAATGTGGTATTGCTTTTGGGAACATTCAATAATGTAAGGCTTCTACCCCCGAAGATGGCCCAGGCAATCACTCAGATGCTGCTGCAGTCGATATCTCAGACAAAGGCTTTTCACACACAGCTGGGTTAATCTCATCAGATCGGGGTGGAGGGGTTAATGGTTTTACTGGGGCAGGGGTTTTAGCAGACAAAGATGGAATAATCTCTTCATATGGGAGTGAGAGAGTTGGTTCTATTGGCAGGAATGATTCAATGGAATTTAGGGGCTCAGTGTCTCCAGCTTCCTGATTATCCTCCCATGTGTCCACATCCCAAGTTTCAGGATACCATTTCTTCCCTATCAATGCCCTCACTTTAACTTCACACACCATTCAAGGTTGGGAATTCAGTTGATGTTGTACTTCAGCCACTCTTAAGACTCTGGGTTCGGTTTTTGGCAATATCAGCTCTGTCACTACAAGAAATAAGGCTTTCTTTCAGGGTCCAAGTGGCAACTCTGAAGTATTTTATGCTGTGCTTGAGCTGTGACTGTGAAGCCCTGAGCTCATTTCTTTCACCACTTTATCTGTCAAGAGTAGGGGCAACCCCCATAAAACCAAATGGAACTAGTGAGGTACAGCAGTCCAGGGACAAGGGCCAGAAGGCAGAAGGGGACAAGGAAGCTGGTGATAGGGAACCCAAGGTTGAGTAAGGATAGTGTTGATGTGTTGTGAGGTTATTAATCATTGTCATAGGGCAACACGTGTACTAACTGTTAAATGAGAAACTATTTTGTTCTGTAAGCCTTCATCTTAAGTGAGAATAGCAGGACAATTGGAAGATTGTAGTTGATGTCACTGAACTGTGCATGTAGAAATTTTTGAAATGGTGTATCTTTGGCTATGTATATTTTCACCAAAAAAAAAAAAAGGTCAAGAAGGGAGAGGGTTGACATGTTGTGGGGTTGTTAACCAATGTCATAAAACAATATGTATACTACTGTTTCATGAGAAACTGTTCTGTAAGCCTTCACCTGAAGTACAATTTAAAAAAAAAAAGTTCAAAAAAAAAAAAAGTAGGGGCAACCAACCAGCTTCCATATACTTCTCATTCTGACAAAATTGTAGAAAAGTATCAATCATGCAGTCACCTAGAGCCTTGCTTCTCACAAATACTTGATCTATTGTTGGTGCTATTTGTTGTATTACTATTGCCACCTCACACCATGAATTAGCTGCACCCACTTAACTACTGGAGGCAGAGCCATCAACACCTTTAAAACTGGTCAGACTTGAAAACAAATTTCAAAAACACATCTTTACGATTTAGTTTCTCTAAACCACTCTCGATACTAAATGTCTTAGGCTGGATTCTCTAGAGAAGCAAAATTAGTGAAGCCTATATATAGAGAGAGAGGGAGAGATTTATCTCAAGAAAATAGCTCACACTCTTGCAGATGCTGGCAAGTCCCAAGTCCGCGGGTCAAGCATCACGCTGGAGGCTTCCCCTGACTCACGTAGCTGCAGAGGCCAGCAAATCCAAGACCAGCAGGTAAGATGGCAAGCTGCTGGCTCAAGTCTCAAGCCCAGAAGTCAGAATGATGACAGGTCAGATGTAGGATCCAGAGCAAGCAAGCAAGCTTTGCCAGAACATCCATATATATATTGGATGCAGGCCGATGAAACTCCCCTTACAACTGATTGTCTGATCAAATTAGATCACATCATGGAGGATGACTACATCACTACTTAACTTCCAAATTACATCATTACATAACTTCCAAACTACATCATTACATGACTGCCAAACCACTGAGAATCAAGGCACAGCCAAGTTGACACACAACCATCACACCTCTGGAGTTTGTTTACAAGAGATGTAAACTTCTATCGTCTCTGGTACATCATTGGTATTTGAGGTTTTCTCTCCCTCACAATGAACCTAATATGACCACAAATAGCTTAATGGAAATATTTCTTAGGAGCATCTAATTCCAATTCTTCTAATTTTATACTACTCAAGCAACCCTCTCCTAGCTGGACACACTGATGAGAGGGCAATGCCCTAGGTGGGAGACTGGTTGGTTCATGAACCAGGTGTATATCTCTACTGTAAATTAATAAATCTTACTCTTGATTTATTAGCTAGGGGCCCCTCTTTCATGCTCTCACAGCCCCTACTGCCATGAACATCTAGGTTGTTTTTATCTGCCCAGGGTCCACTCCCAATTATTTTGATAACAGCACATCAGTTACTCTCCAGATTTCCGAACCTCCACTCTCTGTCCATGTGCTAACTACCCTTGGCTTCAGGCATAAGCATGTAACCCAGACTGGCCTACCATAGCACTGCAGCCTCTTGGTCAAGGTAATTGGATAAAGAATGAGCATGTGATCTAAGTCAAGCCAATCTTATACAACCAGAACTAATCCTGGGGGTGGGGGGTTGTTTAATAAACAGGAAAAGACATTTCCTGTCTTTGATCCACTGAATTTAGAGCTGTAAGCTTGCAAGCCTGGCTCTGCTGGCAGCCATTTTACCACCACAAAAGAGATCACCCATCTGGAAATGGAACCTACACAAGGGACTAAAACAGAGACAGTTGGGGTACTGAAGACATTATTGTCCCCTGGATTCAGCCATGCCTGAAGCTAAACTAACCCTTGATGTTTCTGAAAGCCACTAAATCTGTGCTTAATTTAGTTTGGCTTATCTTCTCTTTTCATGCAACAGACAGTGTCCTGACAAAAACAACTATGATGGCTAAGATAGTGTGTCGACTTGGCTGGGCCATGGTTCTCAGTGTTTTGGCAGTCGTATGATGTTATGATCACTTCCCTATTGAGATTTGATATATGATCATCACCATGATGGGATCTGCTGTAAGCAGCCAATCAGTTGAAGGGGAATTTTCTTGGGCATATGGCCTGCATCGACTGTGAGTGGATGTTGAGACAGGGCTCAGGACTTTTGCTTGTTCTGGATCCTGCAGCTGGCTCCTGTTCATCTGACCTCTGGTTCATGGGATGTGAGCTAGCGGCCTACCTGTGGCCTTGCCTGCCAATCCTGGGATTCATTTATCTTCAAAGCCTGTGAGCAACAGCTCTGCTCTCCAGCCTGCCGATCTCGAGTTCACCAGCCCCTGTGGCTACATAAGTCAGAAGCCTCTTTCCTGACCCACGGACTTGGGACGTTATAGCCTCTACAGCTGTGTGAGCCATTTCCTTGATATAAATCTCTATGTAAGTATGTATGTATATACATATACATATATATATATGTGCACTTTACTGGTTCTGCTTCTCTAGATAACCCAGCCTAAGACATTTGGTACCGAGAGTGGTTCCAGAGAAACAAAATTGTAAGGATGAATTTTCTAAATTGGTTCTCAAGTCTTGTTAGTATTAAAGATGTTGATGACTCCTCTTCCAGTAGTAAAGAGGGCACTGCTAATCCATGGAGTGAGGTGCCAATTCAAATATACAAAATATCACCACAAATAGATCAAGTATTGGTGAAAGAGGAGGCTCTGGGTGATTGCATGTGTGATACCTTTCTACAGTTTTGTCATAATGAGAAGTATAAGGAGGCTGGTTGGTTGCTCCTACTTTTGCTGGACAAGCTGGTGAAAGAAAGAAATGAGCTCAGGGCTCAGAGTTAAAGCTCAAGAACCACACAAATGACCTCAAAGTTTGCACTTGTGGTTGAAAGAAAGTGTTATTTCTTGTAGTAACAGGGCTGATATTGCTGAAAACCAAACCCAGAGTCTTATTGTAACAGTGGCTGAAGTACAACACCAACTGAATTCCCAACCTTGAATGGTATGTGAAGTTAAATTGAGGGCATTGATAGGGAAGAAATGGGATCCTGTCCTTGAAGACTGCTGTGATTGCTATTTTATGTAAGTCAGATTTGACAATGGAAACTGTGCTAACTGAATTAAGACACCTAACTACAATGGGGCTGATTGAACTCTGTGGTGATAGGGGCCAAGTGGTGGCACTCAATCAACAAAGACAAGGTGGGCGTGGTTACCATAATGGACAGCAGAGTCAAAGCAGTAATCAGAATAGTCTGCCTCGTATGGACTTATGGTGTTGGCTGCTTAGTCATGGTGTCCCTAGGAGTGAAATAAATAGGAAATCTACTAAATATTTACTTGATCTGTACAAGCAGATGAATTCTAGGTCAAGTATAGCAGTCAAATTTTAATCGCCAGAATAGTCATTGCCCCTCAATCAGTTCCCAGACTTGAGCAAGTTTTCAGACCCACAACCCCTTGATTGAAGGGAAAGCTAGGTCCTCTTGAGGAAGGCCTCCAATACACTGCCAAAAACGTTCTCCCAGCCTTCCCCAAAGGGATCAACGGCAAGAGTTACTGTTCATTGGGGAAATAAAATATCAGGCTTTTGGGGGGATTACTGGATACTGGCTCTGAACTGACATTAATTTCAGGAGACCCAAAACATCACTGTGGCCCACCAGTCAGAGTGGGGGCATACGGAGGTCAGGTTATTGATAAAATCTTAGCTCATGATAGTCTCCCAGTAGGTCTAGTGGGTCCCCAAATCCATCCTGTAGTGATTTCCTCACTTCCAGAATGCATAATTGGAATAGATATACTCAGAAACTGGGATAACCCCCACATTGAATCCCTGACAAATGGAGTAGGGGCTATTGTGGTAGGAAAAGCCAAGTGGAAGCCAGTAGAATTGACCCTACCTAGGAAAATAGTAAACCAAAAGCAATACCACATTCCTGAAGGGATTGCAGAGATTACTGCCACTGTCAAGGACTTGAAGGGTGCTGGGATGGTGATTCCCACCACATCCCCATTCAACTTGCCTACTTTGCTTATGCAAAAAACATGGATTTTGGAGAATGACAGTGGATTATCGGAAACTTAACCAGGTGATGACTCCAACTGCAGCTGCTGTTCCAGATATACTTCATTGCTTGATCAAATTAATACAGCTCCTGATAGCTGGTATGCAACTATAGATCTGGCTAATGCCTTTTTCTCCATACCTGTTTCGAAGGACCACCAGCAGCAGTTTGCCTTTAGCTGGCAAGGCCAGCAATACACCTTCAGTTGCCTACCTCAGAACTCCATCAACTCTCCAGCCTTATGTCATAATTTAGTCCACAGGGAACTTGATCGCCTTTCCCTTCCATAAGACGTCACACTGGTCCATTACATTGATGACATGATGCTGATTGGACCGAGTAAGGAAGAAGGGTCAATGACTCTGGACTTATTGGTAAAAGATTTGAGTCCTGGAGGGTGGGAAATTAATCCCACAAAAATTCAGGTACTTTCCACCTCAGTGAAATTTCTAGGGGTCCACTGGTGTGGGACATGTTGAGATATTCCTTCTAAAGTTAAGGAAAAGTTATTGCATCTGGCTCCTCCCACAACTAAAAAGGAGGCCCAATGCTTAGTGGGCCTTTTGGATTTTGGAAGCAGTATATTCGTCATTTGGGTGTGCTACTCCAGCCTATTTATCAAGTGACTTAAAAAGCTGCTAGTTTTAAGTGGGGCTCAGAACAAGAGAAGACTCTGCAACAGGTTCAGGCTGCTTTGCAAGCTACTCTGCCAGTTGGGCCATACGATCTGGCTGATCCAGTGGTGCTTGAAGTGTCGGTGGCAGATAGAGATGCAGTTTGGAGTCTTTGGCAGGCCCCTCTTGGTGAATCACAGTGCATACCCTTAGAATTTTAGAGAAAAGCCCTGCCATCCTCTGCAGATAGCTACTCTCCTTTTAAGGAACAACTTTTGGCTTTTTACTGGACTTTTGTAGAGACTGAACACTTAACCATGGGACACCAAGTCACCATGCAGCCTGAGCTGCCCATGATAAACTGTGTGTTGTCTGACCCACAGAATCATAAAGTTGAACTTGCACGGCAGCACTCCATCATTAAATGGAAAAGGTCTATATGATATTGGGCCCGAGCAGGACCTGAAGGCATAAGGAAGTTGTATAAGGAAGTGGCCCAAATGCCCATGGCCTCCACTCCTGTCACATTACCTTCCGTCTCCCAGTCTGCACCTATGAACTCATGGAGAGCTTCTTATGATCAGTTGACTGAAGAAGTGAAAACTCGTGCCTGGTTTACACGTGGTTCTGTGTGATATGCAGGCACCACTTGAAACTGGAGAGCAGCAGCACTTCAGCCCCTTTCTGGGACCTCCCTGAAGGACAGTGGTGAAGGGAAATTCTCCCAATGGGCAGAACTTTGAGCAGTTCTGGTTATTCACTTTGCTTGGAAGGATAAATGGCCAGATGTGCAATTGTATACTGATTCATGGGCTGTGGCCAATGGTTTGGCTGGATGGTCAGGGACATGATTGGAAAATTGGAGACAGGGATTTATGGGAAAGAGTTATGTGGATAGACCTCTCTGAATGGGCAAAAGAAGTGAAGATATTTGTGTCTCATGTGAATGCTTACCAAAGGGTGACCTCAGCACAGGAGGATTTTAACAATCAAGTGGATAGAATGATATGTTCTGTGGAAACCACTCATTCTCTTTCTCCGGCTACTCCTGTCATTGCTCAATGGGCTCATGAAAAAAGTGGCCATGGTGGCAGGAATGGAGGTTATGCATAGGCCCAGCAAAATGGAGTTCTACTCACCAAGGCCAACTTAGTTGTGGCCACTACTGAATGCCCAGTCTGTCAGCAGCAGAGACCAACACTGAATCCTCGATATGGCACCATCCCTTTAGGTGATCAGTCAGCAACCTGGTGGCAAGTTGATTCCATTGGACCACTTCCATCATGGAAAGAGCCAGCGTTTTGTTCTTACTGGAATAGACAGTCTGGATATGGATTTGACTTCACTGCACGCAATGCTTCTGCCAAAACTACCATTTGTAGACTTACAAAATGTTTATCCACCATCATGGTATCCCACACAACACTGCCTCGGATCAAAGGACTTACTTCACAGCAAAAGAAATGTGACAGTGGTCCCATGCTAATGGAATTCACTGGTCTTACCATGTTCCCCATCATCCTGAAGCAGCTGGCTTGATAGAACAGTGGAATTGCCTCCTAAAGACACAATTATGGTGCCAGCTAGGTGGCAATACCTTGCAGGGTTGGGGCAGTGTTCTCCAGGAGACTGTATATGCTCTAAAACAGCATCCGTTATATGGTGCTGTATCACCTGTAGCCATGACTCATGGGTCCAGGAATCAAGGGGTGGAAATGGGAGTAGCATCACTCACTATTACCCCTAGTAACCCACTCACAATATTTTTGCTTCCTGTCGCCACAACCTTATGCTCTGCAGATATAAAGGTCTTAGTTCCAAAAGGAGGAATGCTCCCACCTGGAGATGCAGCACTGATTCTATTGAACTAGAAGCTAAGAATGCCACCTGCCCACGTTGGGCTCCTTTTGCCTCTGGATCAACAGGCAAACAAGGGAGTTACCATACTGGCTGGTGCAATTGATCCTGATTACCAAGAGGAAATCAGATTGATACTACGTAACAGAGGTAAAGAAGAGTATATCTGGAATGCAAGAGATCCCTTCAGGCATCTCTTAGTACTACCATGCCCTGTGATTAAAGTCAATGGAAAACTACAGCAACCTAATTCTGACATGACTACTAATGACCCAGACCCTTCAGGAATGAAGGTTTGGGTCACTCCACCAGGCAAAGAACCACGACCAGCTGAGGCGCTTGCTGAGGGCAAAAGGAATACAGAATGAGTGGTGGAAGAAGATAGTTCTAAATACCAGTTACGGCCACGTGACCAGTTGCAGAAACAAGAACTGTAATTGTTATGAGTGTTTCTGCTTTGTATGTGTGCATCATATATTTTTGTTTTCTTCACTTATAAAATATAAGATGTAAACAGGACTGTTGCATTTTTGGTTGTAGGTGTGTTCGTTGTATCATATTAGACCCAAGTATGACTTTATAATTGTCTGTTGTCAGAGATTATGTATGGTTTAAGGAGATGTGTACAGATGCCAAGTTGACATGGCTGGGCCATGATTCTCAGTGTTTGGGTAGTTGTATAACGTTGTGATCACATCCTTGTTGAGATATGATACGTGATCACCCCATGATGGGATCTGCTGTGAGTAGGCAGTCAGTTGAAGGGGAGTTTTCTTGAGCATGTGGCCTGCATTGAGTGTGGGTGGATGTTGAGGCAGGGCCCAGGAGCTTTTGCTCATTCTGGATCCTGCAGCTAGCTCCTGTTCATCTGACCTCTGGTTCTTGGGACTTGAGCTAGCAGCCTACCTGTGGTCTTGCCTGCTGATCTTGGGATCCGTTGACCTTCAGAGCCTGTGAGCAACAGCCCTGCTCTCTGGCCTGCCAATCTTGGTTTCATCAGCCCCTGCAGCTATGTGAGTCAGAAGCCTCTTTCCTGACCCACAAATTTGGGACGTTACAAACTCTACAACTGCATTAGCCATTTCCTTGATATAAATCTGTCTCTGTATATATACATTTATATGCTTTACTGGTTTTGCTTCTCTAGAGAAACCAGCCTTAAACAACAGCCTCTCCATTTCAACTTATTACCAGAACCTGACACATAGGAGATGTTTAGGAAACATTATACGTTCAATTCATAAGAAGCAGAAACTTTGTACCTCAGTATACTCCAGTATATTGAGCCAAGCAATTTTCTGCACCAGCAAAGCGGAGGACCAGATACTGCCCTGCCCACCAAGGTGATTTACTAAGGATTAAGTACAGAGAAGGGGTTACCCGTGAGCTTTGTCAACAGATGTACTCAAATCCCTATCCTGGCTCTGCCACCAGCCAACCATGTGACACCAGTGAGCTACTTAACTTCTCTAAACCTGTTTCTTTATTTGTAAAAAGAGAAATTGTAACAATCCCTACCTCAAAGATTGTGAGGATTAATGAACACAGAGTGCTGAGCACAGTGTCTGGCATATAGCAAGCCCTCAGTAAGCAGCAGTTGTCATTAGTAATCATGTTATTAATGTGATCATACCCTGGAAGCCTCTCAGCTCAGCCAGTTATTCCATTTGCCATCTTTGTAACCTCAGCCGCAACCACCAGTTTCAGTGACATGCACATGCTATCACATTCTATCTCTTTTAAAGGAAAACCAATTCCTCATTTGCTCCACTACTCTCATGAATGTTGATAGCATAAAAACATGCCACATTCCATTTATCTGATGGGCTGATGGAGGCCTGGATGCAGGAGGCCCAGTTCTCGATGATGGAAGTATATCCTTCCTCATCTGTATCAAGGATCAAAGACTACAGCCTTCAGTATGGATTATACTTCAACCTAAAGAAAACAAGAATTCTCACAACAGGATCAATAACCAACATGATGATAAATGGAGAAAAGATTGAAGTTCTCAAGAATTTCATTTTACTTGGATCCACAATCAATGCCCATGGAAGCAGCAGTCAAGAAACCAAACAAAGGATGTGGGGCTAACGCAGTGGAGTAGTCAGATGCTTCTCGTGGAGCCTCTTATAACGAAGACCCGAAAAATACAAGTGAATCAATTATATATGACAATCCAGGAGCCCTGAGCATCTAAGGCAAAGTTGAGGAACCGGACTGAGTGGCAGGGGAAGGGAGAAATGGTTCGGAAGCAGTGAGGAGTTGCCAGACCAGACCCAGCAAGAACCTGAGCCCTTCAGACCTGAGAAATTCATCAGTGAGAAGTGAGGCAGGCAAGCAGCAGTGCTCAGGAGGCACATTTTCCGCATTGGTAGAGACCTAGCACCAGAGTCTACTGGGCCACCCAGAACCAGTGAGAAGCAGCCCTGGATCAGGGAAACATAAGTACTTGCATACGGCCCACCACATGGATCAAAAACACCCCCCTTATGGAAAAACCTCTCTCCCATTTACCTCCCCACTCCCTGCACTTTACTAGATCCCGGACACACTTCAGCAATTGCTGGGTCCCCTGGACCGGAAGTAGGATCTGTCACACACCCTGAGCCATTCTCCTGGCCTCAGAGAGTAAACAAATTAACAAACGGGAAAAAATAAACTGCCAGCTCCCCTAAGCCAGGAACACAGGGTAGACACAGCTCCACTGCCTAGGCACAGGCATAAGGGATCCACAGACTTTGAGTACCTTTCTCCCTGCAGAGACTTGTGTGGGCCCATTTCAACAACATAGGCCCTCACTACCGCAGTACAACAGGGTATATACCTGAAGACTAACTTCAACTGGTTCAGCTGTGAAGTGGCAGGTTCGTGACATTTGACACTGCTCTGCCCATTAAGCAGGGTCTTCACCTACCCACACCAGGAGCCTGAGGACTGGTGGCTTCACCCACACCACGTAGCCAACTGCGATAGGGGACCAAGAATAAGAGGTGCCCTGCAGTCCTTACAGCCAACAGCATTGGGTGCTCATAGTCCAGCTGCAAAACCCACCCACCTATGCACTCTAGGGAACAGGGATATGCCTTCCTTGGGGACACTTGCGGATGGCTGTCAGCCACCTGACTTGCTCAGAGTGTCCCCAAGCTGCAGCCAGATGCCTGTGCCTACACCAATCACCCATGGCTGTCTAGGACTGTAGGTGAGCGCCTACACCACACAGTTGATTCCTATCTACCTGGGCACCTGAGCTGAATCCATACAAGAGGAGTGGGCAGACTCCTGAGCATACATACCTAGTAACTGATCTAACCACCTGGTGACAGGACATAAGAGCTTCAAAGGTGCCAATAATCAAACTAGCTTATACGAGCAGCCTATTTGGGCATGTCAAAACAAAACAAGAAGCTAGGACACACTAAGCAAACATTAAATAAATAAATATAATAAACTATTGATGGCTCAGAGACAACAGTCAATATCAAATTACATAAAGAGGCAATCCATGATGGCTTCAGCAAGCTCCCAAAATAAAGAATCTAGAAATTTTCCAGAGGAGGGAAATTTATTGGAATTACCGGAGGTAGAATACAAAAGATTAATATACAGAACTCTTCAAGAAATTAGGAAGGAAATTAAGCAAAATGCAGAACACACAATAGAGGAAATTAAAAAGATTAGGGAAGAGCATAATGACAAATTTAACAGGCTGTGAGAATCCGTAGAGAGACAGCAATCAAAATCCAGAAGATTAACAACAAAATTTCAGAATTAGACAACTCCATAGAAAGTCATAGGAGCAGAATTGAGGCAATGGAAGTCAGAATTCATGAAATTGAAGATAAAGCACTTGACACCAACTTATTTGAGGAAAAAATCAGATAAAAGGATTTACAAAAATGAAGGAACCTTAAGAATTATGTGGGACTCTATCAAGAAGAATAACAGACAAGTGATTAGAGTACCAGAACAGGGGAGGATAACAGAAAATACAGACAGAATTGTTGAAGATCTTTTGGCAGAAAACTTCTCTGATATCGGAAAAGATGACAAGATATCTATCCAAAATGCTTATCGAACCCTACATAAGGTAAATCCAAAAAGAAAGTCACCAAGACATATTATAATCAAACTTGCCAAAACAAAAGATAGAGAATTTCAAGAGCAGCTAGGGATAAATGCACAGTCATCTGCAAAGGAGAGTCAATAAGAATAAGCTCGAACTACTCAGCAGAAACCATGCAGGCAAGAAGGCAATGGGATGACATATATAAAGCCTTGAAGGAAGAAAACAGCCAGCCAAGAATTATATATCCAGCAAAAATGCCTCTAAAATATGATGGGTAAATTAGGGCATTTCCAGATAAACAGAAGTTTTGGGAATTTGCAAAAACCAAACCAAAATTACAAGAAATACTAAAAGGAGTCCTCCAGTTAGAAAATCAGTAACATCGGATAACAACCCAAAACTAGAACACAGGACAGAGCAACCAGATATCAACCCAGATAGAGAAGTCACTAAAATAAACTAAAACACTGAAAATAAGGAAACAGATGTCAATATGTAAAAGATGACAACATTAAAACAAAAAATGGAGACTTAAAAAATTTAGACATAGATTTTACATATGGAGAGGAAGTCAAGGTGATATAAAGAAATAAAAGACTGGTATAAACTTAGAAAAATAGGGGCAAATATTCAGGTAACCACAAAGGAAACTAACAATCCTACATGTCAAAATAAAAAACAAGAAAAATATAAAGACTCAGCAAATACAAAATCAACAACAATGAAAAAGATGGAAATACATAAAGAAAAATGACTCAGCACAGAGAATTAAGTGGAACAAAGAAACTGTCAACAACACACACAAAAAGACATCAAAATGACAGCACTAAACTCATACTTATCAATAATTGCACTGAATGTAAATGGACTAAATGCAACAATATAGAGATAGACCACGGCGGACTGGATAAAAAAACATGATCCGTCTATATGCTGCCTACAAGAGACACACCTTAGACTTAAAAACACAAACAAACTAAAAGTCAAAGGATGGAAAAAATATATCAAGCAAACAACACTCAAAACAGAGCAGGACTGGCAATATTAATCTCTGACAAAATAGACTTTAAAGTAAAATCCACCATAAACTATAAGGAAGGACACTATATAATGATTAAAGGGTCAATACACCAGGAGGACATAACTATAATAAATATTTACACACTCAACTACAGGGTTCCAAAAGACATTAAACAAACTCTAACAGCACTGAAGAGAAATAGACAGCTCCACAATAGTAGTAGGAGACTTCAACACACCACTTTTGGTGAAGGTCAGAACATCCGGAAAGAAACTCAACAAAGACACAGAAGAGCTAAATACTACAATCAACCAACTTGATATCATAGACATATACCGAACACTCCATCCAACAGCAACCAAGTATACTTTCTTTTCCAACGCACATGGAACATTCTCCAGAATAGACCACATATTAGGCCGTAAAGCAAGCCTCAACAAAATCCAAATCATTGAAATATTACAAAGCATCTTTTCTGACCTTAAAGCCTTAAAAGTAGAAATCAACAACAGAAAAAGCTAGGAAAAAAAAAAATCAAACACATGGAAACTGAACAACACCTTGCTCAAAAACTACTAGGTTATAGAAGAAATTAAGGACGGAATAAAGAAATTCATAGAATCAAATGAGAATGAAAACACATCTTACCACAACCTTTGGGAAACAGAAAAAGCAGTGCTCAGAGGTCAGTTTATAGTGATAAATGCACACATCCAAAAAGAAGAAAGGGCCATAATCAAAACATTAAACCTACAACTAAAACAAGTAGAAAGAGAGCAGCAAAAGAAGTCCTCAGGCTCCAGAAGAAAGGCAATAATAAGAATTAGGGCAGAATTAAATGAAATAGAGAATAGAAGAACATTTCAAAGAGTTAACAAGACCAGAAGCTGGTTCTTTGAAAAGATAAACAAAATTGATAAACCATTGGCCAAACTGACAAAAGAAAAACAGGAGAGGAATCAGATAACCCGTATAAGAAATGAGATGGGTGATATCACAACAGACCAAACTGAAATTAAAACAATCATAACAGGATACTATGAAAAACTGTACTCTAACAAATTTGAAAACCTTGAGGAAATGGACAAATTTCTAGCAACTCACTACCTACCTAAACTAACACAAACAGAGGTAGAACAACTAAATAAACCCATAACAAAGGAAGAGATTGAAAGGTAATTTAAAAACTTCCCACAAAAAAAGAAAGAAGCCCTGGCCCTGATGGCTTCACTGGAGAATTCTACCAAACTTTCTGAGAAGAGTTAACAGCACTACTACTAAAGATATTTCAGAGCATAGAAAAGGATGGAATACACCCAAACTCATTCTGTGAAGCCAGCATAACCCTGATACCAAAACCAGGTAAAGACACCACAAAAAAAGAAACGTACAAACCAATATCCCTCATGAACTTTGACTCAAAAACCCTCAACAAAATTCTAGCCAATAGAATTTAGCAACATATCAAAAAAATTATTCACCATGATCAAGTGGGATTTGTACCAGGTATGCAGGGATGGTTCAACATTAGAAAAACAATCAATGTAATCCATCACATAAATAAAACAAAAGACAAGAACCACATGATCTTATCAATCAATTCAGAAAAGACATCTGACAAAGTCCAACACCCATTCATGATAAAAAACACTCAAAAAATAGGAATAGAAGGGAAATTCCTCAATATAATTAAGGGTATTTATAAAAAGCCAACAGCCAGCATCATCCTAAATGGAGAGACTTTGAAAGCATTCCCCTTGAGAACGAGAACCGGACAAGGATGCCCTTTATCACCATTCTTAAATTCAACATTGTGCTGGAGGTCCCAGCCAGAGCAATTAGGCTAGAAAAAGAAATAAAGGGCATCCAAATTGGTAGGGGAGAAGTCAAAGTATCTCTGTTTGCAGATGATATGATGTTATACACAGAAAACCCCAAAGAATCCACAAGAAAACTGCTGGAACTAATAGAAGATTTCAGCAAAGTTTCAGGATACAAGATAAACATACAAAAATCAGTTGGATTCCTTTACACCAACAAAGAGAACCTTGAAGAGGAAATCACCAAATCAATACCATTTACAATAACCCCCAAGAAGGTAAAATATTTAGGAATAAATCTAACCAGAGATGTAAAAGACCTCTGCAATGAAAACTACAAGACACTACTGCAAGAAACCAAAGGAGACCTGCATAAGTGGAAAAACGTACCTTGCTCATGAATAGGAAGACTCAACATTGTGAAAATGTCAATTCTACCCAAAGTGATCTACAGATACAATGCGATCCCGATCCAAATTCCAATGGCATTTTTTAATGAGATGGAGAAACAAATCACCAACTTCATAGGAAAGGGAAGATGCCCCAGATAAGTACAGCACTACTGAAGAAGAAGAACAAAATGGAAGGCCTCACACTACCTGATTTTAGAACCTATTATACCGTCATGATAGTCAAAACAGCCTGGTACTGGTACAACAACAGATACATAGACCAGTGGAACAGAATTGAGAATCAAGACATAAATTCATCCACCTATGAGCAGCTGATATTTGACAAAGACCCAAAATCTGTTAATTGGGGAAAAGACGGTCTCTTTAACAAATTGTGCTGGCATAACTGGATATCTACCTGCAGAAAACTGAAACAAGACCCATACCTCACACCATCCACAGAAACTAACTCAAAATGGATCAAAGACTTAAATATAAAATTGAAAACGATAAAGACCATGAAAGAAAAAATAGGGACAATGCTAGGAGCCCTAATACATGGCATAAACATAATACGAACCATAAGTAACAATGCACAAGCACCAGGAGAGAGACTAGATAACTGGGAGCTCCTAAAAATCAAACACTTATGCTCATCAAAAGACTTCACCAAAAGAGTAAAAAGACAACATAAAGACTGGGGAAAAAAATTTGGGTACAACAAATCCGATCAGTGTCTAATCTCTAAAATCTACAAGATACTGCAAATCCTCAACAACAAAAAGACAAATAACCCAATTAAAAAATGAGGAAAGGATATGAACAGGCACTTCACCAAAGAAGATATTCAGATGGCTAACAGACACATGAAGAAGTGCTCACGATCATTAGCCATTAGAGAAATGCAGATCAAACCTGCAATAAGATATCCTCTCACCCCAACAAGGCTAGCATTAATCCAAAAAACACAAAATAATAAATGCTGAAGAGTTTGTGGAGAGACTGGAACACTTATACATTGTTGGTAGGAATGTAAAATGGTACAACCACTTTGGAAATCGATTTGGCGCTTCCTTAAAAAGCTAGAAATAGAAGTACTGTACGATCCAGCAATCCCACTCCTTGGAATATATCCTAGAGAAATAAGAGCTGTCACACGAATAGATACACGCACACCCATGTTCATTGCAGCACTGTTCACAACAGGAAAAAGATGGAAATAACCTATGTGCCCATCAACAAATTATGGTATAT
Source organism: Dugong dugon (assembly GCA_030035585.1). Classification (NCBI taxonomy): domain Eukaryota; kingdom Metazoa; phylum Chordata; class Mammalia; order Sirenia; family Dugongidae; genus Dugong; species Dugong dugon. The sequence goes on along the minus strand of CM057476.1, from coordinate 21,663,613 downwards.
CCACACAATGGAATACTGCACAATGATAAAGAACAATGATGAAGCTGTGAAACATCTTATAACATGGAGGAATCTGGAGGGCATTATGCTGAGTGAATTTAGTCAGTCACAGAAGGACAAATATTGTATAAGGCCACTATTATAAGAACTCAAGAAAAGGTTTAAACACAGAAGACAACGTTCTTTGATGGTTATGAGGGTGGGGAGGGAGAGGGAGGGTTATTCCCTAACTAGAGAGTAGACAAGTATTAGATGAAGGGAAGGACAGCACACACTACAGGGAAAGTCAGCACAACCGGACTAAACCAAAGCTAAGAAGTTTCCTAAATACAATCAAACACTTTAAGGGTTAGAGTCGCAGGAGTAGGGATCTAGGGGCCATGATTTCAGGGGACATCTAGGCCAATTGGCATAACAAAGCTTGTTAAGAAAATGTTCTGCATCCTGCTTTGGTGAGTGGCGTCTGGGGTCTTAAAAGCTTGCAAGAGGCCATCTAAGATGCATCAGTTGCTCCCAACCACCTGGAGTAAAGGAGAATGAAGAACACCAAAGACACAAGGAAAGTATTAGCCCAAGAGACAGAAAGGGCCACAAAAACCAGAGACTTCATCAGCCTGAGACCAGAACTAGATGGTGCGTGGCTACCGCCAATGACCGCCCTGACAGGCAACACAAGAGAGAGTTGCAGATGGAGAAGGAGAAAGGTGGGGTGCAGAACTCAAATCTAGTAAGAAGACCAAACTTAATGGTGTGACTGTGACTGGAGGAACCCCGCCAAGCATGGCCCCTGGATTCTTTATCAGCCCAGAACTAAAACATTTTCCCAGGCCAACTCTTCAGACAGTGATTGGACTGGACTGTGGGACATAAAGTGATATTCGTGAGGAGTGTGCCTCTTGGCTTAAGTAGATACAAGAGACTAAACGGGCAGCTTCTGTCTGGAGGTGAGATGGGAAGGCGGAGAGGGTTAGGAGCTGGTTCAATGGACATGGGAAATCGGATGGAAAGGAGGAGTGTGCTGTCACAGTATGGAGAGAGCAGTTAGGGACACATAATTTTTTTTTTAAATTTTTTTTATTGTACTTTAGATGAAGGTTTACAGAACAAATTGTTTCTCATTAAACAGTCAGTACACATATTGTTTTATGACATTGGTTAACAAGCCCACAACATGTCAACACTCTCCTCTCTCAACCTTGAGGACTTTTTTTTTGGTGAAAATATACATAGCCAAAGTTACACCATTTTGAAAGTTTCTACATGTACAATTCAGTGACATTGATTACATTCTTCCAGCTGTGCTGCTATTCTCACTCTCCTTTTCCAGATCATTCCTTCACCATTATCTTCAACTCACTGTCCCCTAGGCTTCCCCAAAAACCTTTTGAGTTGCTGTTGTCAATTTGATTTCACATAGATAATTCTTTTTTTTTTTTTGTACCTTAGATGAATGTTTGCAGAACAAATAGTTTCTCATTAAACAGTTAGTACACATATTGCCCTATGACATTGATTAACAACCCCTTGACATGTCAACACTGTCCCTTCTCAACCTTGGGTTCCCTATCACCACCTCTACCATCCCCTCCTGCCCTCTAGTCCTTGTCCCTGGACTGCTGTGCCTCATCAGTCCTGTTTTGTTTTATGAGGCTGTCCAATCCGCGGCTGAATGGTGAACTTCAGGAGGGGCTTCACCACTGAGCCAAAAGGGTGTCCAGGGACCATACTCTCGGGTTTCTCCTGTCAGGCCAGTAAATCTGGTCTTTTTTTTGTAAGTTAGAGTTCTGTTCTACATCCTTTTCCATCTCTGTCCAGGACCTTCTATTGTGATCCCGGCCAGAGCAGTCAGCGGTGGCAGCTGGGCAGCATCCAGCTGCACTGGATTCAGTCTGGTGGAGGCCGTGGTAGCCGTGGTCCATTAGTCCTTTGGACTGATCTTTTCCTTGTATCTTGTTCTCTTCATTCTCCCTTGGTCCTGAAGGGGTGAGACCAGTGGAGTATCCTAGATGGCTGCTCACAGGCTTTTAAGACCCCAGATGCGACTCACCAAGGCAGAATGTAGAACATTGTCTTTATAAACTGTGTTATGCCAATTGAGCTAGATGTTCCCCGAGACCATGGTCCCCACAGCCTTCCGCCCAGCAATTCAGTCCCTCAGGGAGTTTGGATGTGTCTATGGAGCTTCCATGACCTTTCCTTGTATAAGTTGTGCTGGCTTCCCCAGTAATGTGTACTGTCCTACCCTTCAGCAAAGTTACCACTTATCTATTTAGTTCCCCCCCGACTCCTCCCATCCCTCGTAACCAACAAAGATTGTTTCTTTTTGTGTGTGAACTTTTACATGAGTTATACAGTAGTGGTCTCATACAGTATTTGTCGTTTTGTGATTGACTTATTTCACTCAGCATAATGTTCTCCAGTTTTGTTCCTCTTACTCTCCTGTACTGAGTTCCTTTTGTTTGTGGATATTTTTTTTTCCATTTCTTTTGTTTTTGTAGGTTTTGTTTTTACTGAGACTTTATGTTTTTCTTCTTTATTTTGTTGAGTACATTTGTTAACTTTCTTTGTGGTTGCCGTGAAATTTACCCTTATCTTCCTAGATTTGAACCAGTCTATTATCACTCGATATCGCTTGACTTCCTCTCCATTAGAAGGTTCTATATCTACACCATTTATTCCCTCTTTTATTGTTCTGATGCTGTTGTCATTTACAGATTAACCTCTCTGGTTCCCTTTTGTAATTCTTTTGGTTTTGCATAGTCCTTAGGAGTTCATTTCCTAGGTTGGTGTCTGGCTAGTACAATCCTGTGTCCTATACTCAGCCTGTGGTCTGATATTGTTTGTTCTCAGATCAAAGGACTTCCTTTAATAAGTCTCGTAAGTTTGGTTTGGTTTTTACATAGTCCCTTTATTTCCGTTTATCTGGAAATGACCTAATTTCATCATGATATTTGAATGAGAGTTTTTCAGGATGTATTATTCTTGACTGGCAATTCTTTTCTTTCAAGGTTTTACATATGTCATCCCATTGCCGCCTTGCTTGCATGGTTTCTGCTGAATAATCTGAGCTTAGTCTTATTGTTTCTCCTCTGTATGTGACTTTTTGTTTTTCTTGAGCTGTGCTCAGAATTCTTTGTTTGTCTCTGGTTTTAGTGAGCGTGATTATGATATGCCTTGGTGATTTTCTTTTGGGGTCTATCTTATATGATGTTCTTTGAGCCTCTTGGATAGTCAGCTTTTCATCTTTCATGATATGGGAAGTTTTCTGTCAGCACTTCTTCAATGATCCTCTCTGTGTTTTCTGTTTTCTTCTCCTGTTCTGGAACTCCAATCACTCGAAGATTTTTGCTTTTGTTTGTATCCCACGTAATTCTAAGGGTCTCTTCATTTTTCTTCATTCTTTTTTATCAGTTTTCCTCAGAGTTGTATCCACATGTTTATCTTCAATTCCACTGATCCTGTCTTCCACCGTTTCAAATCTGCTTCTCAGCCCTTCTATGACACTGTCCATTTCTGAAATCTTGTTATCTTTTGGATTTCTAATTGTTGTTTTTGTATAATTTCTAGTTGTGAATTTATTTTGGCATTTTGTTCCTGCATTATTTTCCTGAATTCTTCCAATTTTTTTTGTCTGTATTTTCCATGAATTTTCTGCCTTTTCCATGAATTTGTCCATTTTTCCTCACTTTTGTTTGCTTTTTGCTGCAACTCTTGGATAATTCTGAGTATTAGAGATTTGAATTCCCTATCAGGTAGTTCTAGTGCCTTTTCTTCCACTGGAAAGTCATCCGGTGTTGTATTTTGGACACCTACTGGAACCATCCTGTCCTGTTTTTGTAAATGTTTTGATATTGTCTGCCGTCTTCAGGGCATTCAGTAGTTATTTTTCTCATTTAATGATTGTAGATTTGTTTGTTTTGTCCTTTTTTTTTTTTAATTTGGCTATGTCTGAGCTGGCGAGCTGTGTGTTCTTTGTTGTTTGCTCATCTGTGGGCACGAAAGTTTTTGTCTCCTTCCCCAATTGGCAGTGTCAGTCGCTCAGAAATGTTACAGCAGGGCAGGTCTAGCTGAAGAGGAGTTGCTAGGATGGGTTGTTTGTGGCACTTACTACAGCCACCAGGATGGGTCGGTAATCAGTGCAGGGCAGGTTCCAGTAGGCCGTGCCTGTGCTGCTTGGTGGTGTGATGTTAAGCGCACAGTACAGGTAGGCAGGATGAAGTGGGGAGATTGTGATGTGTGGAGCTAAGATGGGTATGGGAGAGAGGAGAGAGGAACAGGAGCCAAAAACATACAAACAAAAAAGAGTGCTAGGGCAACCTACCGTTGGAGTGAAGAGATGAGGGACTATGAAATGGAAAAAAACAAGAAGGGGAGAAGAAGAGGAAAAATAAAAGAAAAGAATGAATAAATAAAAATTAGAAAGAAGAAAGAACAGCAAAGCTCCCAGGGATTCCACCGGTATGGCTATGAGGTCTGGGGAAGTTGTTCCCAGGTGTTGAAGTACAGCCTAGCTAGGAGGTGTAGAGGTATTCAGCACCAGGTATCCAGGGGACAGGAAGAGAAGGAAGGTATAGAGAGACGAGAAACTGAGTATTGAAGAAAGACAAAAAGGGAAAAAGAGGGAAAAGTAAACAAAACAATTTAAAAAAAAAAGAAGAACAAGAACAAGAAAAGCCCCAAAAAAAACAGGAAAAAGAAAGAACCATGAAAAAAGAAATGCTCTCAGGGATCCCTCTGTGTGTCTGCACAAGCTGAGGGGTAGGTCCCAAGCCACGTATCACTGCCTGGCCAGAACAGGCTCCTAGCTCGAGAAAAGAAAAAGAAAATAAACAAACAATTCAAAACAAGCAAACAAAAAAAAAGCTCCAGGATCCCACCAGCGTTGCAGCACAGACCGGGAAGCAGTTTCACACTTGAATGGAGCTCCACAGCCCCTTAGGAAGAAGCAAAGATGGCGCCCGGAGTCAGGTATATGTGTGAAAGGAGGGAGAGGTGGTGAGAGGTAAGGAAGAAATCAAAAGAAACAGAAAAAAAGCAACACTAGCAGCCAACAAATGTCAGTCAGGGAGTCAGCCAGTGCAGGTGGTTGGAATCCAAGCAGCCGGTGCTTCCCAGCCAAGACACTGTGGCTGCGGGAAGCAGAGGAGGCCGAGTGGGGATGAAGAAGTGTGGGGGGTGGGAAAGCGTATACTGCTGTTTACCTGTTGTTCTGTCTCTTGCTGGAAGCTCCGTGAAGCTGTTTTCTCATACCGCTTGTTCGCTGGTCTCCGACTGGAGTCCAAGATGGCGGATCCACATTGCGTTAGCTGATAGGGGACCTCTGCATGAATCTCTCCTCGCTCTCTGTTCTCTGTCAGTTTCTCACTCCATTTGGTGTATGGCTGAGTTCTTTATCTCTTCATTTGATGTTTTAGGGTTTCAGGATTGCTGTTTTCTCTGTTTGGCATAGTATTTCGGATCTTTGCTGTGGAGGGACGGCATGGTGCTTCTACCTAGAGCACCATGTTTCCGGAAGTCCCAGGGGTGCATAACAATTTATGTATAAATTTTTGTATGGGAGACTAACTTGAAATTTAAACTTCATCTAAACTACAACAATAAAAAGAAAAAAAGTAAAAAAGAAATCAAACAACGCATTACATTGGGCAAATCTGCTGCAAGAGACTTTGTAAAGTGTTAAAAAACAAAGATGTCACTTTGAGGACTATGGTACACCTGACGCAAGTGATGATATTTTCAATCACCTTGTGTCGTGGGAAAGTTGGACAATGAATAAGGAAGACCAAAGAAGAAGTGATATCTTTGAATTATGGTGCTGGTGAAGAATATTAAACATACCATGGACTGCCAGAAGACGAACAAATCTGTCTTGGAACAAGTACAGCCAGAATGTTCTTTAGAAGCAAGGACGGCAAAACTTTGTCTCACATATTTTAGACATGTTATCAGGAGGGACCGTTTCTGGGAGCAGGACATCAAGCTTGGTAAAGTAGAGGGTCAGCGAAAAAGAGGAAGACCTTCAATGAGATGGATTGACACAGTGACTGCAACAACGGGCTCAGACACAGCAACCATTGTGAGAATGGCACAGGACCGGGCAGTGTTTCATTCTGTTTTACATAGGGTGGCTATGAGTCAGAAGCAACTCAACCACACCTGACAACAACATGGCAAAGTAAGCATGAAATCAGAGTCCAAGGCAACACACACACACACACACACACACACACACACACACACACACCCTGCAATCACCGCCACCAAGCTGATACAACCCAGGAGGTCAGGATGAAAGGCAGCCTATGGCAAAGGAGGAGCAGGTGGTCTGACCATCGCAAGGGCATTTCTTCCTGGCCTGCAGCAAGCCCCCAGCCACTTTAACATGTTTAATTGTCTCTGTCAATGGGAAAACTTACAGTGATCAAAACTGAAAGTGGAAAAGTTTCAAGAAACTTCAGGTCTATAATAGCAAACATCCTTGGCCACAGCTGAAAAGTAAATTGATACCAAGTTGATCTTAGCACTTCACCAAATCAACTGCTGTTTCCTTGTGCCTGGGGCACCCAAAAAGGGAATGGGGGCCCAGGCTGTGTTTTTGATTCTTTGCCTGGATACCTCTCTCAGTTCCTGCTTTGGAGGCAAAGAGCCCTGCTACGGTAGCGTTATGTCCTAACAGCCTCCCCGAGCCTGGCCTTGCCTATGTAGACCCATTTTGTGATAACTGGATACTCTTGGCTTCATCTTGTCTGCTTGTCATTGGGCCTAACATCCTAAAAAGGAGGGACAGAGCCTGCTTGTTCCCCTCCTTCCTCACCTCTCCTATGACCCAGTCTTTTCTGCGCTTAGAAAACTTGAGTCACATGTCCATGCGCCTTGGATGTGGGCCTATGAAACAGTGGGAGTAACAGCATCAGAACCTGTCTAACTACAAGGGGATAATGTGAATCAAGATCAGCCCAATGCTGATTCCCATGAGGTGGAAGTCAGATGTACCTCCACTCTCCAACCTTTTTACCAATTCTGACACCAGCCATCCATCCCATGGCATTCTCTACTTCTCTGTTGGGTTTGATAATTCGTTGCAACGCCCACACAGAACTTACAGACCATACTTACAGTTAAGTGGTTTATTAAGGAAGCAACAGGTACCCCTTGGAATCAGGATCAACCGGCTAAAACTCAGGATCAGGAAGCACGTAGGCAAAATCTAGAAGATTCCCCCAAAGGGGAGAACATATCTCTCCCTTTTTCAGTATAGGACAGCTCTCTCAGCTCCTCTTGGCTGTGCAAGCAAGCAGGCCCTTCTTTCTGCTGTGCATGCTTTGCTGAGCCATGTAGGCCTACTCTCAGCCCTTGAGGACAAGCCTCCTCTTGGCTTCCTCAGGACTGGCCTCCTCTCAGCCCCCTCGGGACAGGCTTCTCTCAGGCCCCTCAGGACAGGCCTCCTCTCAGCCCCCTGAGGACAGGCCTCTCTGCCTTCAGCCTCCCTGCTGTTGGGTATGCCACAGGGCTCCTTCCTGGCCTGTCGCAGTCTTCTGTGTTACAGCCCTTGACCCATGTTACAGTCTTTTAGGAAGCTCCTTGTCTCTTCTCTCTCTGCTGCTTCTTTCTTCTCTCTTCTTTTTTCCTTCTGCTTCTGTCTGAAAAACCTCTGTGGGGCTGAGTATATATATATATATATATATATATATACACACACACACAAACTCCTTGTCAATTTCAAGACATGGCCCTCCCACCAGAGCCACAAATTGACTGATCCCCTCTAAGTATGCCGTAGACACTTCATTTGCATAGTACGTTGACCAATCCCTGCAAGGTGCATATCAATCACAGGGCAGGCTGCAGCCCAGGACCAGACAAAAAGTATCCAACCAAGTTGTTCAGAGCTTATCCAGTGTTATGGATTGAATTATGTCCCCCAAAAATGAGTGTCCACTTTGCTAGGCCACGCTTCCTAGTATTGTATGACTGTTCACCATTTTGTCATCTGATGTGATTTTCCTATTTGTTGTAAATCCTACCTGTATGATATTAATGAGGCAGGATTAGAGGCAATTATGTTAATGAGGCAGGACTCAGTCTACAAGATTAGATTGTATCTTGAGTCAATCTCTTTTGAGATATAAAAGAGAGAACCTAGCAGAGAGACAGAGGGACCTCATACCACCAAGAAAGTAGTGCCAGGAGCAGAGCGTGTCCTTTGGACCCAGGGTCCCTGTATTGAGAAGCTCCTAGACCATGGGAAGACTGATGACAAGGACCTTCCCCCAGAGCCGACAGAGAGAGAAAGCCTTCCCCTGGAGCTGGCACCCTGAATTCGAACTTCTAGCCTCCTAGATTGTGAGGGAATAAATTTCTCTTTGTTAAAGCCATCCACATGTGGTATTTTGTTATAGCAGCACTAGGTAACCAAGACACACGGGAAATGTTAATCAACCTGGAGGAAAGTATCAAACTCTCTGGAGGTAAAAAAAAAACTAGGGAAAAGATAACTCCTCGGGGCTTAGGGGAAAAAAATCTCTCAAGGTGTTTTTCCAAATAACCAAGGCAAAAGACCACATTAAAAAACTCATTTCACCACAGGGCCTACAGGAAACCACTTCGTTTTACACAACTGTAGATGCCAGGTTTACATGGTGGGGATCCTCGCACACTCGCCTGAGCTCTAGCTCCTTCCCCTTTCTCTAGTCTTGTAGATTCCACCTTCTATTACCCTTGCCTTATGAAATTTCATAAAGAGGAAGTCCACTAGAGATATATCAAGACTCAGAAAAGATCAAGAGCTGTAGGAAATTTGGAAACTTCTCATACAGATTGCTACTAAGAACTGAGGTCAGTGTACAGGACCAGCTACATAATTTGCAGTGTCCAGTGCAAAATGAAAACGCAGGGTCCCTTGTTTAAAAAACGTTAAGAATTTCAATAGGGCAGCAGTAGGGCATTGAACTAAGTTTGGGGTCTTCTCTACGGGGCCCTGAGTGACTGCACAGGTTGCATGCCTCCTGAATCTGGCCTTGGTGGTATATGTCACTCAAATACCCTCTTAACAATCTGTGCCACCTAGTCTCCCAGTTCTAACCTGCATCAGTATTACAAGTACGTGGTAATAACTGTCATTTACTAGGGGTAGGCACAGAGCTAAGCCCTTTTCCTATATTACTCAATTAGTATTCACAGAAGTCCAGTCATTACAAAAAAGGAAAGCCAAGGTCCCACAGCTTTTAAGTGGTCTTCTAACCAAAAGCCACTCCTCCCAGCCTTGGCTTTCTGTTAGCCTGGAAACCAATGGAAACCATTAGGAGCTAATGATACCTCTTGATTGATGGTGGATGAATAAGAGCAGAGGCATTTCAGTCACACAAACTAGGAAATTTTGCCTTAATAGAATAGTAGCTTCCACTTATCAAACCCTTACTATGTGCCAGTTATTGTGCTCCTCAATTTACATACATCATCTCATTTAAACCTCAACAACCTAGTGGGGTAGCAAACAGTTAGTTGCCCCCTTTGACATGTTTCTGGTGTGAATTTTCCTTTGTTTCTGTAGGTCATTTAATACTGCCCTACACCAACTTGCCCACACACAGTACCACCCTCAGCCACTTCCAATGCCAGCAAAAAGAGGCATCTCCATGGTGGTCACCACGTGCATGCCATTCCACTTTTTATCATATAGATAGCTCTTTTAAAGAGCACAATGCTTCCAGAGGTGAGAAGGGAATGCAGAGAGAGTTAGGAGCTGGTTGAACGTTCATGGGGAATCAGGGGCGGAGGGGAGGAGTGTGCTGTCGCAGAATGGAGTGAGCGGTTGGGATCTGATAACAATGTATGTTAAAAAAAAATTCTCTATGGGAGACTAACTTGAAATGTAAACCTCATTTAATTACAACAATTAAAAAAAAAGAGCACAGTGCTCAAGGTAGACATTCTTTACTAATTAAGCTAAATTATTTGTTTGGTTTAAAGAATACAATGGGATATTTTTGGTTTAAGGTTTAAAGATTATATCAGGACAATAGTTGCAGGCATTCATTTAGCCTCAATGGCTCCAGAAAGTCTGGATTCCATTAGAATTTTAAATTCTGTTCCATATTTTCCCCCTTTTGATCAGGATTCTTCTATACAATCTTTGATTAAAATTTTCAGTAATGGTAGCTGGGCATCATCCAGTTCTTTTAGTCTCATGGCAAAGGAGGTGGTTGCTCATGGAGGCAATAAGCCACATATTCCAGTTTCTCCTCCTACTCTTGACTCTTCTTCCTCTGCTGCTGTAGGTGAATAGAGACCAAATGTACCTCAGATGGCTGCTTGCAAGCTTTTAAGACCCCAGGCACTACACAACGAACTAGGAAGTAGAACAGGAGCTCTAGAAATAGTAACAGGACAATTAACTGGGGTGTCCCATGAAACCATGACCCTAAACCTCTAAACCAAGAAAACAAATCCCATGAGGTGTTTGGTTGTTGTCTTAATCATCTAGTGCTGCTATAATAGAAATACCATAAGTGAATGTCTTTAACGAAGAGAAATTTATTTTCTCACAGTCTAGGAGGCTAGAAGCCCCAAATTCAGGGTGCCAGCTCCAGGGGAAGGCTATCTCTCTCTTTTGGCTCTGGGGAAAGTCCTTGTCATCAATCTTCCCCAGCCGAGAAGCTTCTCAGCACAGGGACCCCAGGTCCAAAGGACACACTATTCTCCTGGCTCTTGTTTCTTGGTGATAGGAGGTCCTCTATGTCTCTCTGCTCATTTTTCTCTTTTATATCCAGAAAGAGATTGACTTAAAACACAGTCTCATCTTGTAGATTGAGTCCTGCCTCATTAACATAACTGCCGCTAATCCCACCTCATTAACACCTGTAAAAAAACAGTTTAGGGGTGGTATCAGACCTCCTCCAACCCCATAAGAGGAAAGGAGAACCAAGATCAACAGCGCAAGGCTGACTCCCATGAGTTAGAGGCCAGACAAGCCTCCTCTCTCTGCCATCTTTACTAGTTCTGATACCAACCATCCCTCGCACAGCACTCTCTACTTCTCTTCTGGATTCAGTAATTCATTGCAGTGGCCACACAGAACACACAGACCATACTCAAGATTATGGGGTTTATTAGGGAAGTAACAGGTTACAATTCAGGCTCAGGAACACTCAGAATACAGTTCTTGCATCAGGCCAGACTCCTCCCAACCGAGCTCACAGGCATGCCTCTCCCTGGCCCTAGGCCTTTCCCAAAGACATTCAGCTTTCTCTCTCCGTGGGCCAGGAAGCCTACTGCACTGTCTCCTGCAGCTAAGTCTCTACGGCCAGGTCTCTCCTGCCACTGCTTCTCACTGTCTTCAGGGTTATAGCTTGCTCTCTCTCTCTCTCACCTCTGTTATTCCATTATGTTATATAAGACTTTATCTTGCATCAGACTTGCTTTAGAGACTCTCCTTGCTGGCTTGATGAAGTAAGCAGCCATGTGGGGAAAGCCCATGTGGCAAGGGACTGTGAGTGGCCTCCAGGAGCTGAGAGTGGTAAGGAGCTGGGGCCTTCAGACCTACAACCACAAGAAAATTAATTCTGCCAACAACCTGAGTCATTTTGGAAGTGGACTCTTCCCCAGTGGAGTCTCTAGATGAGAACACAGCCTGGACAAAACCTTGACTGCAGCCTTGTGAGTCCCCAAAGCAGAGGACCTAGCTAAACTCTGCCCAGACTCCAGGACCACAGAAATGGTGTGGTAATATGTGCTGTTTTAAGCTGCTAAATTTATGGTAATGTGTTATGCAGCAATAGATAACACATGCGTTAGGAAACCCCACAACCTCCACTAACCAGGCTGCCTGGATGGTTCTTCTCTTTTTGACTTCAACCTAGCGGCAAGTTGTGTACTTAGCAAGCATGACAAAGGGCTTATGCCAAAGTACCTGCTTAAAATATACATTTTTTAAATTTCTCATTAAGAAAATAATAGATGCTCGTTGTAGAACATTTAAAGGCAAACCAAGAAGAAAATAAAAATTACCAGGAATAATTTCCTCCTATTCTCTCAGATAACCACAGATAAAATGTTGGCAACAGCCTTCCCCAGCTTGCTTCTAGGCAGAGAAGTTGGATAAAGTTACAAACAGGGAACACTCTGTATGGGCTGTTTTGTAACTTGCTCTTTCCACAGTGTCAGCCCACATTTTTTAAGGAATTTGAACCATCAGAGGAGTGAACTTGTTTCTGGCATTTGGGGGCATTGCCAGATGCCATTTTTAATGACTTCAGGTTTTTCCCAGGCTGGGCTTCGACAAAGGACTCTCATAAAGAGGAAACTGAGGCCCAGCCTAAGGGCAGACAGCCTGTCAGCATACAGAGATTTCTCCCCATCCTAGTCCCCCAGAAAATTGCAGTTTAGCTTCTATATCCTCAAAGCCCACATAATGCCCCCAAACCTGTCATCTTTGAAATTATTATCAGAATTCAATTAGTGTAAGCCACAGCCTCACCCCCAAATCAAGGGAGTGGCTCAGAGGGGCTTGGAGTAGGGGGAAGCCAATACACTTCTGCCGGAGGCCTAGCCAGCCCACTACCCATGAAGCCAGATTCTCCCTTGGCCCCCAGGGCAGCTGCAACTTGACTCCTGAAGTATTATGCCAATATTTTTAGGGTTTGGCCATCTTTTAAATGTGAGTGGGAATGTGCTAAGGAAGAAAGACAAGAATCATTCATTCAATAAGCTTTCTTCAAGCAGGTGTTAAATTTGTAGTAAAAAAATAATGCTTAATGAATATTTTTAAAATAATGCCTGAGTTACATATTTATTATAAACTAGTGATTGTCCCAGTTATCTATTGCTCTGTAACAAACCACCCCAGAACTTAGCATAAAACAACAACCATTTTATGTGCTCATGATTCTGTGGGCCAGGAATTTGAGCGGGGCACAGTATGGCTGGCTCATGTCTGCACTTAGATATCTAAGACATCAGCTAGAGGGCCTCAGATGACTGAAGATGGCTGAGATAGCTCAGCCAGGGCCTCAGTTCTTCATGATGTGTCTGTAGGGGCAGGAGTTTCCAAGATGGCTTTTTCACTTCCATGTCTGACACCTGGGCTATGAGTAGATGGAATAGCTGAAGGTTAGTTGGACATGTTTCTCTGATGCTGCATTTCCACATGGAAATCTTGGGCTTCCTCTTAGCATGGCAGTCTCTGGGTACTTGGACTTCTTACATGGCAGCTGGCTTTTCCCATAGCAAGCATTCCAAGAAAGAGGAAGTGAAAACTGTCAGTCCCCTTAAAGACAACCAAGATGGAAGCCACAGTGGTTTTTATGGCCTAGTCTCCAAAGTCACACACCATCACTTGCCCTTTTTCCTATTCTTTAGAAGCAAATCACTGAATCTAGCCCACACTCAAGGGAAGAAGAATTAAGCTCTACCTCTTGAAGAAAGAAGTATCAAGGCATTTGTGGACATATTTTTTTCAAAACAACAATGGCAATATAATCCACTTCACATTGAGTACTAGACACCCATTCTTATCCCTTTCTTCGATCCTCTTCTCTATCTGGATCAGCGCAAGTTCTTCCTCTTGCCTCATGATGAGCAATGTAGCAGATTCCCTTTCCCTCCTGCTCTCTCCCAAATACTCTTACCCTCCTTATCTTCTACCTAAGAGAGCCTATCAGTGCATTTTCCTCAAAAACAGTCTCTTCCCTTCGATGACGTCTGGTGTCGGTTGTTAGAATTTGTATTTGTTACATGAAACTTTGTATAAAGAAAATTATTTTGAATGAAAATTCTATATCCAGCTATACTACCAATCAAATGTGAGGGCAAAAGAAGACAAGTACGGATACTGAAACTCTGTCTCATGCACGCTCTCTAAAAAAATTACCTGAGGATGTACTCCAGCAAACTGATAAAGAAATTAAAAAAAAAAAGGAGGGAAACAAGAAATAGTGGGACTAAAGTGGGAGAGGGATGGAGAAAAAACCCAGCATGACAGCTACATAGCAGCCATAAAATGCAATCTATTAAAACTAGAACTGTAAGTCAGAAGTCTCTGGGTCAAAATGTCCAGATGTAAATAGACATCATTGCACAAATGGAGTAAGTAAGAATCTGGAAGTTCCTAAAGATGTAATGCAGACAAAAGACTTCTTGATACCAAAAAAGGGAATTGCAGTTATAAACAGTGGGGGAACAAAAGCTGTGCTGGAAAATTGTAGTCGAGCTAAAATATACATGATTTGGGACAACCGATAGTGACTTAAACGATAAGAAATGAAGACCACCAAATAGAAGTCTGACACAAAGCTGGGTTTATTTCTTGCCTGGCAAGGAACTGCCATGTCACTCAAACATAAATTCCACAGGTCTCTCAGAGCAGAAATTAAAGTAAATAGATAAAGAGAAAAGAAGAAGAAGAAAGTATACCAAATAAGGCACGATTCTGAATCTTGGCCTCTGCTTGGCTCACAAAGCAGATTGTCAAGTCATCTTTACAAATGGTCACCTTCAAATTTTATGTCACTATTGCTGAAAAGCCTAGATTCAAGCAAGTCCAAGATAGGATATGGAAGATTCACCAGGCCTTAGCTCATTCACAAGTGCATGTTCAAAGATTATCAAGGTTTATCTTTAACAAGTGTTAATAAACAGTGTCCAACCCCTGTTGGGCAAAAAATTAAAGAGAGAAGGACAAGGTCAATATTTTGAATTCATGATTAATTTTATTGGATTTATAATCCACAGCAGGTGTGAGGGCTTCCCAGGGTACTTTTTTTTCTTCCTATGAGCAACTTGTCACTTTTACTGGATATTTTTCTTGAAGATCAGCCTTTATTACTTTTTACTGGAGAAAATGGGTTCAGCTTTTAATCTTTTTTCCTTTCAGTAAATTTTAATGTGTGTGTGTGTGTGTGTGTGTGTGTGTGTGTATTGTCTATTTGGTTATCAGAGGTGTCTTCTGATTTTCATTTGGCAGGTGACAAACTTTTATTACATGGAAGTTTAAAGTTATGCCTATTAAGAAAAACTAAAAATATAATGTTCCCACTCTCATACTATTTCACAATCTCTTTTTATATTTAGAAGATATTTCATAGGGAAAGGGAACTTTGGTTTTACTTCAGTACTTTTTCTTTTTTTAAATTCTAGTAAAATATATTAATTTTTTTTAATGAGACTAATATCTCAAGGTAATGGAATGAAAGATGATTTTTCACTTTCATCATTGTGCTCTATGCTTTGCTGTATTTTTCTTTTAAATTTAACCATAAGTATACTTTACTTTTAAACCATAAGAAGTTATTTCCATAAAAGAAAGCCAACTATATATGTAAAGTGGTATTTATGACAACATTGTTTATAATAATGAAAAATGGCAAATAACTGAAATGTCCATCAACAAGAGAAAGGGATGGTTAAATTATGATGCTATAAAGTACTATGTAGCTATTGAAAAGAATAGAGTAGACTTACGTAAAGGGACTAGAAAAAATATTTTTAAGTAAGGAAAGCAAATTGCAGAAAAATATATTCTCATTTTTTGTAGAGGACAGGGGGAAGAGTTACATTTAAATTACCCAAACTCAATTCTAAGGGCTGGGTAAGAGGAGGGAGAAAATACAGACATATAGATATATAGATATGTGTGTATTTCAATTTGACCCCTAAATGCAAACTGATACTCAGCTGGGAAAAAAAAAAGTGTGCTGTTTCCTGATAGAGGAAAAATTGACCTTGCTAACTTACTAGAGAAGATAGATAGAATATATACAAAACTACATACGCTGAACTTTGTGAGATGTGTAAAATGTTTTAAAGGGTAATTTTGACAATAATAAAATCTTACAATATGCACTGACTTCAGAAGCCATCACCTCACCACCACATAATATGTTACGGTAAAATCTGTGAAAGCTGGAACCTCTCTGAGGCAGAAACCTGTCAGAGAAAGAAAACTCAAATATTTTTCACTAATAGAGAGCAATAGAAAAGTGGTAAGACTCCACCCTGTCAAAGGTGGAAAACCTGTGAGACCCAGAAAAACAAGGCAGTCCCATCGAGTTCTGGCTCTCACAAGTTTCACTGTACTTCATTCTGTATATGTGGACCAGGAATACCAGGAAGATGGAAGCCCAACAGATGCTGGCAGCAGACTGTCCGTCTTCATTGTTAACTACATACAGTCCTATATTGTTTGAATTTGTTAAATTTATTACATAATTTATAGTTTTAAGAAAATTATAATGATTTACAGAAGTCTTTATACAGTCAATATTACCTTTCTGTATATTCATGTAACACTTTTTAATGGCTGCATATAGTTGGACATTTAAGGTTTTTTCTAATTTTTCATAATTACAAACATTCTTATGCACTAACTCGTCCTCATTTTTCCATTTAATTCATCCTAAGGAAAAAAGGGGGTAATACATTTTTTAACATTAACTTCATGAGGATAAAGTGAAACATTGTTTGAAAAGAACCTCACTTCTATAATTCTCCTTAAGGAGGCTGCAAATGGTTAAGCACTGGAGTAACCTAAAGGTTGGCAGTCGAACCCACCCAGAGGCACCTTGGGAGACAGGCCTGGCTATTTGCTTCCAAAAGCTCAGAGCCTTGAAAACCCTAAGGAGCAGTTCTACTCTGCACATATGGGACTGCCATGAGTCAGAATCAACTGACGGCAACTAACAACAAAGTAATGAATATGCAGACAATGAAAATAAAATAAATGAAAAGATACGAATAGATATAATTGTTCTCCTTCTCACTGGCCTTGGACCCAATCAGCCCTGATAGTTAAACAAACATCTGGGCTCCATTTCAGTTGCCGTAGCTTGGGCCCAGTCCCTGTATTTTTCTATGAAAATGTAACCATGAGTGAAGGGTAAGACAGTATACAATACTGAGGAAGCCAGCACAACTTGTACAAGGCAAGGTTATGGAAGCTCCATAGACACATCCAAACTCCCTGAGGGACCGAATTGCTGGGCAGAGGGGCTGTGGGGACCATGGTCTCGGGGAGCATCTAGCTCAATTGGTATAACATAGTTTATAAAGAAAATGTTCTACATTCTGCCTTGGTGAGTAGTGTCTGGGGTCTTAAAAGCCTGTGAGCAGCTATCTAAGATACTTCACTGGTCTCACCCCTTTGGGAGCAAGGGAGAATGAAGAAAACAAGACATAAGGGAAACATTAGTCCAAAGGACTAATGGACCACAACTACCACGGCCTCCACCAGACAGTCCAGTACAACTAGATGGTGCCTGGCTACCACCACTGACTGCTCTGACAGGGATCACAAGAGAGGTTCCCAGACAGAGCTGGAGAAAAAAGTAGAACAAAATTCTAACTCACAAAAAAAAGACCAGACTTACTGACCTGATAGAGACTGGAGAAACTCTGAGAGTATGGCTCCTGGACACCCTTTTAGCTCAGTGATGAAGTGACTTCCAAGGTTCACCCTTCAGCCAAAGATTAGACAGCCCCATAAAACAAAATGAGACTAATGGGGCACAACAGCCCAGGGATAAAAACTAGAAGGCAGGAGGGGACAGGAAAGCTAGTAATAGGGAACCCAAGGTCAAGAAGGGAGAGTGTTCACATGTCGTGGGGTTGTTAACCAATGTCGTAAAACAATATGTGTACTAAAAAGAAAATGTAACCATGAGTATGCATTATGTGGACCCTGACCCTGACCTTGAGGAACTCACAGTCTAGAGAAGACAGACATGAGTAACTGAAAACAAAGAAATACATATCACAGTCGAAGCATGGTGAGATCTAGTATCAGGGCCTATCTAAATTCCCAAGGGACAATAAGAACCAGTACTGGCATAAAGCTGGTTCCCTATGAGGTGGAGGTCAGACATACCTCCACTCTCCAACTTCTTCACCATTTCTGAAACCAGCTGTTCCCCTCCCCACCCCCACAGCACTCTCTACTTCTCTGCTGGTTTCAATAATTTGTTGTAATGGCCACACAGAACCCACAGGCCATAAGTGTTTTTTTAAGAAAGCAACAGGGTACAACTCGGGCTCTGGATAAACAGGCTACTACTTGGGATCAGGATCAGGAAGCAAGTGGACAAAGTCTCCCCAAAGTGGAGAGCACATTCCTCCCTTCTTCAGTGCAGGACAGCTCTCT
Source organism: Dugong dugon (assembly GCA_030035585.1). Classification (NCBI taxonomy): domain Eukaryota; kingdom Metazoa; phylum Chordata; class Mammalia; order Sirenia; family Dugongidae; genus Dugong; species Dugong dugon. Next base: position 21,645,483 of record CM057476.1, on the reverse strand, counting down.
CAGCATCTCTCTGCAGTGCAAGCAAGCAGGCCCTTCTCTCTGCTTTTCGTGCCCTCTCTCAGCTGTGCAGGCTTCTCTGCCTTCGGTTTCCCCACTGCTAACTGATCCATCTCATAGCCAGTGTACCAGTTGTGTTCAGCTCTTTTAGCTACATTCCTACCAGGGCCCCTTCTTGGCCTGTCACCGCCGGTTCTGCCATAGGGACCCTTTCAGGCCTCTCACTGTCTTCAGTGTTACAGCCTTTGATCCATGTTACAGCTCTTTGGGGAGATTTCTTACCTCTCTGCTTCTTCTCTTTCTTGCCTCTCTTGCCTTTTCTCCTTTGTAAAACCTCTGTGGGATTGGCTGCTTATATAAGCAAACTCCTTGTAAATTTCAATGCATGGCCCTCCCAGCTGGGCCACAGACTGAGCAATCCCCTCTGTGGACCACAGTCATTTCATTTGCATAGCCTATAGTATATTGACCAATCCTTGCTAGGTGCATGAAACAGACCAATCACTGGGCCGCCTGCAACCCAGGGCCAGACAAAAAGTATCAAGCCATCAAACTGTTTACAGCTTACCCAGGAACTGTCAATCAACCTGCATGTCCTGGGATGGAAAACTAGGGCAAAGGTAACCCCTCAGGGCTTACGGGGAAAATCTCTCTAGCTGTTTTTCCAAAGAACCAAGGCAAAAGGCCACATGAATGATTTCACTACATGTGGTGTCAGGAGCGGTATAGAACTTCTCAAATTTTATTTCTCAAACATGAATTACTTGGGATTCTCTTAAAATGCAGATCCTGAATCAGTAGGTCTGGGCTAGAGCTTGAGATTTAGCATTTTCACCGGTTCCTAGGTGATGCCGAATTTGCTTATCTGCGTGGACCACACTTTAGTAGTAAGGGTATATAGATAGAAGATAAGCAATGTATTATGTACATGTAATCAGAGTTTTGAAAGGTGAATAAAAATTTCCAAGACAGTTAATGAAGGAAAGGGTATACTCTGGAAAAGGGAGTAACTTATGCAAAGAGAGGCATGAAATGGCATGCTTTGTCTGAAGTGAGAAGTTCAAAGGGTGGGGGCACTTAGAAAGAGCCCTTCTTTTTTTTTTTTATTGTGCTTTAGGTGAAACTTTACACCTCAAGTCAATCTCTCATACAAAAATTTATTCACACAATGTTATGCGAAACTAGTTGCAGTCACTACAGTGTGACAACACACTCCCCCTTTCCACTTCAGGTTTCTTGTGTCCATTCAACCAGCTCCTATCCTTTCCTGCCTTCTCATCCTGCCTCCACACGGGGGACCCCCCATTTCATCTCGTGTATCTGATTGAACTTAAGAAGCACACTCCTCACGAATATTATTTTTTGTATTATAATCCAGTCTCATCTTTGTCTGAAGAGTGGGGCTTCAGGAATGGTTTTAGTTTTGCATTAACAGAGCTTCTGGAGGCCATAGTTTCAGGGGTTCCTCCAGTCTCTGTTAGACATTAAGTCTGGTGTTTTTATTAGAATTTGAGTTCTGCTCTGCACTGTTCTCCTGCTCCATCTGGGACTCTCTGTCGTGTTCCCTGTCAGGGTGATCATTGGTGGTAGCCAGGCACCATCTAGTTCTTCTGGTCTCAGGTTGATGGAGTCTCTGGTTATGTGAACCTTTTGTCTTTTAGGCTAATATTTTCCTTGTTTCTTTGGTGTTCTTCACTCTCCTTTGCTCCAGGTGGGTTGGGACCAAATGATGCATCTTAGATGGCTGCTCGAAAGCTTTTAAGACCCCAGACACCACACACCAAAGAAAAAGCCCTTCTGAGTAGCCACAGTGGTGATAGATCAGAGGAAGAGACAGGGTCTCAGGATGAATCCACAGGATGAGATAACTGACTAGAGTGGAGAGAAATGGAAGAGGACATGGGTGACAGAAGGAGGGGTGCCCCCAACAAGCCAGTGAATAAAGAACCAAGTTCAGGTTTGAAGGAGGAGGTAATGAGTTCAGTTTGGGATTCACCAATGTGGAGGTGAAGGTAGCAGTGGGACATTAGGTGAGTGAGATGAGTGGGGAGCTCCAGAGAAAGCCTGGGGCAGGAATGGAGACGTTTTAGGTGTGTTGGGAAATCAAAGCCATGACCTGGGAATGAGGAGAAGGATTTTCCAAGCCAAAAGATTGTCCCTGTGTCAACCTCAAAAGCACCATTATAAACAGGCAAGCCTGTGGGTGACGTTTCTCACATTTCAGCCAAGAACATGGATCATAAGGGTCAAAATCAGGATCTTGAACCCCACCCCAACAAATTATCAACATCTCACACAAAAACCTGCACATGAATGCTTGTAGCTAGCAGCTTTATTTATAATCATCAGAAACTTGGAAGCAACCAAGATATCCTTTGACAGGTGAATGGATAAACAAGCTGTGGCACATCTGTACAATGGAATATTATTCAGTGATTAAAAAGAAATGAGCTATGAAGCCATGAAAAAACATGAGAATACCTTAAATGCATATTGCTAAGCAAACCAACTAGTGTGAAAAAGCTACATATTATAGAATTTCAATCATATGATGTTCTGGAAAGCACAAAATTATAGAGACAGTAAAATGATCAGTGGATGCTAGGGGCTCAGGGGAAGGGGGGCAAGGTTGAACAGGTGAAGAATAGAGGATTTTTACAGCTCAGCACTTTTCAAGCTGAAAGAACTGAAGAAAAAATTCAAGCCTCAAGTTCCAATATTAATGGATTCTATTGGCAAAATATTAAACGACACAGGAAGCATCAGAAGAAGTTGTAAAGAATACACAGAGAAACTAACAAAAAGACTGATTGATATGATTGTTAAGCTTGTGTGTCAACTTGGCTGGGCCACGATTCTCAGTAGATTGGCAGTTATGATGTGATTTGGCAGTCGTACAATGATGTAATCACCTCCATGATGAGATCTGATATAGTGATCACCTCCATGACGGGATCTGCTGTGAGTAGCCAGTCAGTTGAAAGGGAGTTTCCTTGGGGGTGTGGCCTGCGTCCAATATACATGGACTTTCTAACAATGTTCCAAGGCTTTTGTTCACTCTAGATCCTATAGCTGGCTCCTGTTTGTCTGACCTCCGGTTCTTGGAATTTGAGCTAGCAGCTTACCTGCCAATTTTGGGATTCGACAGCCTCCACAGTCTGTGAGCCAATGGCCTGCCAGCTTACCTCCTGTCTTAGTCATCTAGTGCTGCTGTAACAGAAATACCACAAGTGGATGACTTTAACAAAGAGAAATTTATTTTCTCACAGTCTAGTAGGCTACAAGTCCAAATTTAGGGCATCAGCTCCAGAGGAAGTCTTTCTGTCTCTCTGTTGGCTCTGGAGGAAGGTCCTTGTCATCAGTCTTCCTCTGGACTAGGAGCTTCTCAGCACAGGAATCTCTGATCCAGAGGATGCACTCTGCTCCCGGTGCTGATTTCTTGGTAATATGAGGTCACCCTGTCTCTCTACTTGCTTCTTTCTTTTCTGTATCTCAAAAGAGGTTAACTTAAGACACAATCTAATTTTGTAGATCTCATCAACATAACTGCCACTAATCCATCTCATTAACATCATAGTGATAGGATTTATAATACATAGGGAAATCAAATGACAAAATGACAAATGACAAAATGGCAGACAATCATACAATACTGGGAATCATGACCTAGCCAAGTTGACAGATATTTTGGGAGGACACAATTCAATCCATGACAGCTACCAGTCTTGGGATTTGTTGACTTCTGCAGCCTGTAAGCTAGAGGCCTATTGCCTGACCAGCCGATCTTGGTTTTGACAGCCCCTGCAGCTGCATGAGCCAGGAGAAGCCTCCAACCAGACCCATGGACTTAGGACTTTCCAGCCTCTAAAACCAAATGAGCCATTTACTTGATATAAATCTCTCTGTATATATTTATATGCTTCACTGGTTTTGCTTCTCTAGACAAGCCAGCCTAAGACATTTGGTACCAAGAGTAGATCTAGAGAAAGACTATTGTAAGGATGAGTTTTCTAAATTGGTTCTCAAGTCTGGATAGTCTTAAAGATGTTGATGACTCTGCTTCCAATCCATGGCATGAGGTAGCAGTAGAAATATGCAAAATAATCACCATCAATAGATCAGGTATTGGTGAGAGGTGAGGCTCTGGGTGATCACATGTTTGATACCTTTCTACAATTTTGTCATAATGAGAAGTATAAGGGAGCCGGTTGGCTGGTCCTGCTTTCACTAGACAAAGTGGTGAAAGAAAGAGATAAGCTGAGGGCTTCAGAGTCAGTACTCCGAGCATTGCATAAACGACCTCAAAGTTTCCACTTGTGCCTTGAAAGAAAGCCTTATGTCTTGTAGTGACAGAGCTGATATTGCCAAAAATCAAACCCAGAGTCTTATCATAAGAGTGACTGAATTACAACACCGACTGAATTCCCAACCTCTAGTGGTGTCTGAAGTTAAAATGAGGGCATTGATTGGAAAGAAATGGGATCCTGAAACTTGGGATGAGGATATACGGGGATGCAATCAGAAAGCTGGGGACACTGAGCCCCTAAATTACATTGAATCACTCCTGCCAACAGAACCACCCCTCTCACTCTCATATGAAGAGATTACTCCATCTTTGTCTGCTAAGCCACCTTCCCCAGTAAAACCATTATCCTCTCCACCCCCATTTTATGAGACTAACTCAGCTGTGTCTGAAGAGCCTTTGTCTGAGTCATTGCCTGGGATGTTGCCTGAGGCACATGCCTTACAAGACAATGCTAAATGTTCTTAAAACAAATCCCCATCATCCATTTTGTCTTCTAGACCTATAACTAGACCTGAGGAAGTTCCAACAAGCCCCAAAAGGTGAAGTACAAAGTGTGACCCAGGAGGAGGTATGCTACACTCCAAAATAACAGCTTGACTTTTCTAATATGTATAAATACAGACCTGAGAAATATGTGTGGGAATGGCTATTAAGGGTGTGGGATAATGGTGCAATGAACATAAAGTTGAATCGGTCTGAGTTTATTGATATGGGCCCACTAAACACAGATACTTCATTCAATGTTTCAGTTCAAGAGGTTAGGAAAAAATCTAATAGTATATTTGGTCAGGTCACTGAAGCATGGATTACATGGAAACCTATGCTAAATCATGTTGAAGTACCAGACCTGCCTTAGCATACTGTAGAAGAAGGTATCCAAAGGCTTAGGGAAATTAGCATATTAGAGTGGATTCATCAGGTTAGACCCACAGACCCACACATGGAGTGCCCAGAGGACACACCTTTTACCAAAACAGTGAGGAACAAATTTGTGAAGGTAGCCCCAGCATCCTTAAAGACTGCTTCCATCTTAGAAAGGGCAGTATTCTGTTCTTACTGAAATAGACACTTACTCTGGATACAGATTTGCCTTTCCTGCATGCAGTGCTTCTGTCAAAACTACAAGTTCGTGGACTTACAAAATGCCTTATCCACCATCATGGTATCCCACACAGCATCGCCTCAGATCAAGGGACTCACTTCGCAGCAAATGAAGTGTGGCAATGGGCCCATACTCGTGGAATTCACTGGTTTTACTATGTTCCCCATCATCCTGAAGCAGCTGGCTTGCTAGAATGATGGAACGGCCTTTTAAGGACATAATTACAATGCCAACTAGGTAGTAATACTTTGCAGGGTTGGGGCAATATCCTCCAGGAGGCCTTCAGCATGACCTACAGACTTGAGACTTTCCAGCCTCTACAACTATGAGAGCCATTTCCTTTATATAAATCTCTCTGTCTTTATTTCTCTCTCTCTCTATATATATATATATGTACATATGTATGCATATATATATATATATATAGGTAGATGCTTCACTGGTCTTGCTTCTCTAGAGAACCCAGCCTAGGATAATCAATGTTCAACCATTTCAGGAGGTACCATATGATCAAGAACCGATGTTATTGAAGGAAGAAGTCTAAGCTGCACTGAAGGCACTCTCAAAAAACAAAGCTCCAGAAATTGACGGAATACCAATTGAGATGTTTCAGCCAACGTATGCAGCACTGGAGGGGCTCACGGATCTATGTCAAGACATTTGGAAGACAGCTTCCTGGCCAACTGACTGGAAGAGATCCATATTTATGCCCATTCCAAAGAAAGGTGATCCGACAGAATGTGGAAATTATCAAACAATATCACTAATATCACATGCAAGTAAAATTTTGCTGCATATAATTCAAAAACGGTTGTAGCAGTACATCAATAGGGAACTACCAGAAATTCAAGCCAAATTCAAAAGAGAACATGGAACGAGGGATATCATTGCTGACGTCAGATGGATCTCTGAAAGCAGAGAATACCAGAAAGAGTTTTACTTGTTGCTTATTGACTATGTAAAGTCGTTCAACTGTGTGGATCATAACAAATTATGGACAACATTACAAAGAATGGGAATTCCAGGTCACTTAATTGTGCTCATGAAGAAGCTATCTATAGAGCAAGAGGCAGTCATTCAAACAGAACAAGGGAATACTGTGTGGTTTAAAATCAGGAAAGCTGTGCATCAGGGTTGTACCCTTTCACCATATTTATTCAATCTGTATGCTGAGCAAATAATCTGAGAAGCTGGACTATACGAAGAAGAAGGTAGCATCAGAAATAGAGGAAGACTCATTAACAACCTGCGATATGTAGATGATACAACCTTGCTTGCTGGAACTGAAGAGGACGTGAAGCACTTACAGATGAAGATCAAAGCCTTTAGTATGGATTACACCTCAACACAAAGAAAACAAAAATCCTCACAACTAGACCAATAAGCAACATCATGATAAATGAAGAAAAGATTGAAGTTGCCAAGGATTTCGTTTTACTTGGATCTACAATCAACGCCCATGGAAGCAGCAGTCAAGAAATGAAAGGACATATTGCATTGGGCAAACCTGCTGCAAATGACCTCCTTAAAGTGTTAAAAAGCAAAGGTGTCACTTTGAAAGCTAAGGTGTGCCTGACCCAAGGCAAGGTATTTTCAATTGCCTCATATGCATGCAAAAGCTGGACAATGAATAAGAAAGACCAGAGAAGAATTGATGCCTTTGAAGTATGGTGCTGGTGAAGAATATTGAATATAGTATGGACTGCCAGAAGAACGAACAAGTCTGTTTTGGAAGAATGCTCCTTAGAGAATTTCTCCTTAGAAGTGAGGATGGTGAGACATTGTCTCACGTACTTTGGACATGTTATCAAGAGAAACAAGTCCCTGGAGAAGGACGTCATGCTTGGTAAGGTAGAGCATCAACGAAAAAGAGGAAGACCCTCAATGAGATGGATTGACACAGTAGCTGCAACAATGGGCTCAATCATAGCAAGGATTTTGAGAGTGACAAAAGACCAGGTAGTGTTTCGTTCTGTTGTACATGGGGTTGCTATGAGTTGGAACTGACTAGAAGGTACTTAACAACAACAATAAAATTATTCTGTATGATATTTTAATGGCGAATACAAACATGCACTTATCAAAACTCATGGAGCTGTACAGAACAAAGAGAGAACCTCAACTATGTAAATTTTAAAAATCATTTAGGAGATTGAGGGATCCCAGGAAGGAAAGCAGAATGTACAAAACAATCCAACTGAATTACAAATGTATGAAACAATGTCCCAGAAGGAGATTGGGGAGGGAAAAGGTGCAGTAACTTTGGAAATGAGTGGAGTCTGTAAGACTAAAGGCAAAAGGAACTACACATTAGCAGTGTACTCCAGTTAATAAAGTTGTTTCCAGAAGAGTAGAGGTTAACAGTTCTGATACTACTATCTATCTACACATATATATTTATGTATATGTATATACACTGAAGTGGATTAATTAATGGATTGTGAGTAGTGGGAGCCAGGTTTCTCACTGTTGGTGTGGGAGTTTACAGATAAGCAAGGGGAATAAACTATAATGATCCATGTTGTAATGAATTAGAGTTGGACACAACAATATGACTCATGTTTAGCTTAATAGAGAAAGAGATGTTTACTGTCTTAGTTACCTAATGCTGCTGTAACTAAAGTAGCAAAATGTGTGGCTTTAAAGAACAAAATGTTATTTTCTCACAGTTCTGGAGGTTAGAGGTTCAATTTCAGGGCATCAGCTCTAGAGAAGGTCCTTCTTTGTCTCTTTCAGCTTCTGTTATTTTTAGGTGCCGTCAAGTTGGTTCTAACTCATGGCAAACCTATGTACAACAGAATGAAATACTGCCTGGTCCTGCACCATCCACACAATCATTGCTATGTTTGAGCCCATTGTTGCAGCCACTGTGTCAGTCCATCTCGGTCTTCCTCTTTTTCGCTGACCCTCTACTTTACCAAACATGATGTTCTTCTCCAGGGACTGGTCCCTCTTGATAACATGTCCAAAGTACCTGAGATGACGTCTCACCATCCTTGCTTCTAAGGAGCATTCTGGCTATACGTCTTCCAAGACAGATTTGTTCATTCTTCTGGCAGCCCCTGGTATACTCAGTATTCTTCATCAACACTATAATTCAAAGACATCAGTTCTTCTTTGGTCTTCCTTATTCATTGTCCAGCTTTAGCATGCATACCATGGCTTTGGTCAGGTGCACCTTAGTCCTCAAGGTGATATCTTTGCTTTTTAACACTTGAAAGAGGTCTTTTGCAGCAAATTTGCCCAATGCAATGTCGCCAATGCAATGCTTTGCCATACTTTCCAAATTTTGTGATATAACTACAATGATGACATTGGAAAATGGTGTAAAATACACACAGACTGTATTACAGTATAATTGTGCTGCTCACAAGGTAACTAGAGGATTAAAAAATATATTAACTCATAGCGCACTACAGGTCATGTGTTCTGAGGATGGGATGCAAGTTGAAAGCTGTTTTGAGGACCATCATGGTCTTTTGAGCATATCAGCAAATCTTTGAGACCTGAGTAAAGTCTGGGCCCAGTGGTCCCTCTGTCCCCTCCTCCTGCTGTCATGGAAACCCTGCCTGGCTAGCCCTGCCCTCCCTTCCCCTGCAGGCTTCAAAGTCCTTCTCTGTGTGTGTCTCCTGGGTCCTGGGCCACCTAACACAGTGTATGGACTTGAATACTTCTTCTGGACAAACTTTATCCCTAACTCCCAAATCGCTCCAGGCATCTTCTGAACTTTAAAGATCAGAGTTCCTGTCCAAACAGGCCAAGCATTGAAGGAGACAAACCTGAGTCTGATGTATTTGTTCTACCTCTGTTGCCTCTTGAGAATGGCAAGAATGAGCCCAGGTTTCCCCAAGGCCCTTAGTGCTTGTCACTTGATGGGATCATTGATCTGGCCTCAGTCCATTTCCCTGGCCTAACCGCTGGATCTGATTTCAGCTATTTAAGCTGAGACTCAGAGGCCTGGCCATTTAGGTTGGCAACCTGGGGATAAGGCAGAAAGGACTTCTGGAATATTCTAATAATTCTGGGAAACATAACAGAAAAATACCTTTTATTCATGTTGGTGTGAAGGACCGGGAATCTACCACTGTGACTTGAATAAACCGATAGTTTCTGAAAACAAAGTTCAGTTAGGAGGGCTGGGTCTTGAGCTGACATAGTCAGTGAAGTTGTTTGAGAGTTGCTCATCTGTCTGGAGCGCATCTAGGCTCCCAGGACTGGCTACCTGCTCTGATACAGATGTTGTTGATGGCAGGTGTGGACGAGTTGGTTCCAACTCATAGCGACGCTATGTACAAGAAAAAGAAACACTTTCTGGTGCTGCACCATCTTCCACATCCTTGCGATGTTTGAGCCTATTGTTACAGCCACTGTGTCAATCCATCTTATTGAGGGTCTTCCTCTTTTTCTCTGACCCTCACTTTACCAAGCAGGATGTCCTTCTCTAGGGACTGGTCCCTCCTGATAACATGTCCAAAGCATGTGAGATGAAGTCTCACCATCCTTGCTTCTAAGGATCATTCTGGCTGTACTTTTCCATGACAAGTTTGTTCATTCTTCTGGCAGTCCATAGTATACTCAATGTTCTTCACCAACACCATAACTCAAAGACATCAGTTCTTCTTTGGTCTTCCTTATTCATTGTCCAGCTTTTCCATGTATATGATGCAATTGAAAATACCTTGTCTTGGGTCAGGCACATCTTTGTTTTCAAAGTGACACCTTTGCTTTTTAACACTTTAAGGAGGTCACTTGCAGCAGATTTGCCCAGTAAGTCCTTTGGTTTCTTGACTGCTGCTTCCATGGGCATTGATTGTGGATCCAAGTAAAATGAAATCCTTGACAACTTCAATCTTTTCTACATTTCTAATGATGTTGCTTATTGGTCCAGTTGTGAGGATTTTTGTTTTCTTCATGTTGAGGTGTAATCCATACTGAATGCTGTAGTCTTTGATCTTCATCAGGAAGCGCTTGAAATCCTCTTTGCTTTCAGCAAGCAAGGCGTCATCTGCGTATTGCAGGTTGTTAATGAGTCTTCCTCCAATCTTGATACTACCTGCTTCTTCATATAGTCTAGCTTCTGAGATTATTTGCTCAGCATACAAACTGAATAAGTATAGTGAAATTATACAACCCTGATACACACCTTTCCTGATTTTAAACCCCAAAGTATTCCCTTGTTCTGTTTGAATGACTCTCTCGGTCTCTGTACAGGTTCCTCATGAGTACAATTTAAGTGTTCTGGAATTCCCATACTTTGCAATGTTATCCATAATTTGTTATGATCCACACAGTCAAATGCCTTTGCCTAGTCAGGAAGACACAGGCAAACATCTTTCTGGTATTCTCAGCTTTCAACCAGGATCCATCTGACATTAGCAATGATATCGCTCATTCCACGTCCTCTTCTGAATCCGGCTTGAATTTCTGGCAATTTTTCAGCTTCTGCTAGCTGTCAACATGTACCTTCGTCTTCATATGACATCTTCCCCATTCGTGTGTACCTCTCCATGTCTGTTTTCTCTTTTTATAAGGATCACTTAGAAGGGATTATGTTTAGTACCAACCCTAGTCTGGTATGACCTCATTAACAAAACAGAGTCCTATTTTCAAATAGGGTCGCATTCACAGGTACAGTGGTTAGAACTTCAACATATCTTTTTTTTTTTTTTTTTTTACTTCTGGTAAAAATTTATATAACAAAATATTGCCATTTCAACAGTTTTTACAAGTATAATTTATTGACATTGATTATGTTCATCATGCTGTGCCACCATCATGATTCCTTTCCAAATATTTCCATCACCCTTAACAGAAACTCAGTGCCCCTTAAATAATAGCAGCCCTTTTCCCCCTCCCTCCTGCCCCTAGTAACCACTGATAAACTTTGGTCTCTATACATTTGGCTGTTCTAGATATTTCATATAAGTGGGATCATAACAATATTTGTCCTTTTGTGACTGACTTATTCAGCATAATGTTTTCAAGGTTTATTCATTTTGTAGCATGAATCAGGACTTCATTTCTCTTTATGGCTATATAATATTCCATTGCATATATGTACCAAATTTTGTTTATCCATTCATCTTTTGTTGGACATTTAGGATTTTTTCATATTTTGGCTATTGTGAATAATACCGTAATAAATTGGTGTACAAGTATCTGTTTGTTTTAATTCTTTTGAGTATATACTTAGAATTGCTGGTTCATATGATAGTTTTAAGTTTAACTTTTTGAGGAACTGCCAGATTTTTCACAGCAGCTACACCATTTTATAATCCCATCAGCAACAGATAAGGGTTCAAATTTCTCTACATCTTCACCAACACTTGTTTTCCATTTTTCTGATCATAGCCATCCTAGTGAGGGTGAAGTGTTATCTCATTGTGGTTTTGATTTGCATTTCCAACTGTCTAATGGGGAGTCCCAGTAGTGCAGTGGTTAAGCACTTGGCTGTTAACCAAAAGGTTGGCAATTCATATCCACCAGCCGCTCCTTAGAAACCCTATGGGGCAGTTCTACTCTTGTCCTGTAGGGTCACTATGAGTCAGAATTGACTCGATGGCAACAAGTTTGTTTTTTTCTTTATTTCTGATGATGTTGAACCTCTTTTCAAGTGCTTTTTTGGCCATATGGGTATCTTTTTTGATGAAATGTCTACTCAAATTCTTTACCCATTTTTTGATTGGGTTGTTTATCTTTTTGCTGTTAAGTTATAGGAGTTCTGTATATATTCTGGGTATTAAACCCTTATCTGATATATGTTTCCCAAATATTTTCTCCCATTATGCAGGTTATATTTTATTCTGCTGATAAAATTTTTTGATGAACAAAAATTTTTGATTTCAATGATGTGCAATTTATTTATTTTGTCATTTAGTTGCTCTTGCTTTTGGTGTCATATCTAAGAATCCATTATCAAAAACTAGATCCCGAAGCATTACTCTTATTTTGTTCTAAAAGTTTTACGGCTTTAGTTCTTACACTTAGGTCACTGGTCTATTTTGAGTTAATTTTTGTATATGGTGTGAGGTATGGGTCCAGCTTCTTTCTTTTGCTTGTGGAAATTCAGTTGTCCTGGCACCATTTATTGAAGACGATTCTTTCCCCCACTGAAATGATTTATCACTCTTGTTGAAAATCAGTTTACCATAGATTTTTGGGCTTATTTTTGTACTCTTAATTCTATTCCATTGGTCTCTATGTCAGTCATTATGCCAGTACCATACTGTTTTGATTACTGTAGCTTTATAGTATGTTTTGAAATTGGGAAGTGTGAGTCCTCCTAGTTTGTTCTTCTTTTTCAAGATTGTTTTTGTAACATTTCTTCTTGGGGAACACAAGTCAATCCATGACAGTTACATATTGTTGTTGTTAGGTGCCGTTGAGTTGGTTCCAACTCATAGTGACTCTATATACAACAGAATGAAACACTGCCCTGTCCTGCACCATCCTCACAATCATTGTTATGCTTGAGCCATTGTTGCAGCCACTGTGTCAATCCATCTCGTTGAGGGTCTTCCTCTTTTTTTGCTGACCCTCTACTTTACCAAGCATTTATCCTTCTCCAGGGATTGATCCCTCCTGATAACATGTCCAAAGTACATGAGACGTAGTCTCACCATCCTTGCTTCTAAGGAGCATTCTGGTTGTACTTCTTCCAAGACAGATTTGTTCATTCTTTTGGCAGTCCATGGTATATTGAATATTCTTTGCCAACACCACAGTTCAAAGCTGTCAAATCTTCTTTGGTCTTCCTTATTCATCATCCAGCTTTTGCATGGATATGAGGTGATTGAAAACACCATGGCTTGAGTCAGGCGCTCCTTAGTCTTCAAACTGACATCTTTGCTCTTCAACACTTTAAAGAGGTCTTTTGCAGCAGATTTGCCCAATGCAGTGTGTCTTTTGATTTCTTGACTGCTGCTTCCATGGGTGTTGACTGTGGATCCAAGTAAAATGAAATCCTTGACAACTTCAATCTTTTCTACGTTTATCATGATGTCGCTTATTGGTCCAGTTATGGGGATTTTTGTTTTCTTTATGTTGAGGTGTAATCCATACTGAAGGCTGTAGTCTTTGATCTTCATCAGTAAGTACTTCAAGTCCTCTTCACTTGCAGCAAGCGAGGTTGTGTCATTTGTGTAACCCAGGTTGTTGATGAGTCTTCTTCCAATCCTGATGCCGCGTTCTTCTTCCTATAGTCCAGCTTCTTGGATTATTTGCTCAGCATACAGATTGAATAGGTATGTTGAAAAAATACAACCCTGATGCACACCTTTCCTGACTTTAAACAACGAAGTTGTTTATCCCCTTGTTCTGTTTGAACAACTGCCTCTTGATCTATGTACATGTTCCTCATGAGCACAATTAAGTGTCCTGGAATTCCCATTCTTTGCAATGTTATCCATAATTTGTTATGATCCACACAGTCGAATGCCATTGCATAGTCAATAAAACACAGGTGAACATCTTTCTGTTATTCTCTGCTTTCAGCCAGGATCCATCTGACATCAGCAATGATATCCCTCATTCCACATCCTCTTCTGAATCTGGATTGAATTTCTGGCGGTTCCCTGTTGATATACTGCTGCAGCTGCTTTTCAATGATCTTCAGTAAAATTTTACTTGAGTGTGATATTGATATTGTTCAATAATTTCTGCATCTGGTTGGATCACCTTTCTTGGGAATAGGCATAAATATGGATCTCTTCCAGTCAGTTGGCCAGGTAGCTGTCTTCCAAATTTCTTGGCATAGATGAGTGAGCACTTCCAGCACTGCATCCATTTGTTAAAACATCTCAATTGGTATTCCATCAATTCCTGGAGCCTTGTTTCACCAATGCCTTCAGTGCAGCTTGGACTTCTTCTTTCAGTACCATTGGTTCCTGATCATATGCTACCTCCTGAAATGTTGAACGTCAGCCAGTTCTTTTTGGTACAGTGACTCTGTGTATTCCTTCCATCCTGTTTTCATGCTTCCTGTGTCATTTAATATTTTCCCCCATAGAATCCTTCAATGTTGCAACTCGAGGCTTGAATTTTTTTAGTTCGTTTCTTTCAGCTTGAGAAATGCCAAGCGTGTTCTTCCTTTTTGGTTTTCTATCTCCAGGTCTTTGCACATGTCATTATAATACTTTACTTTGTCTTCTTGAGCCACCCTTTGAAATCTTCTGTTCAACTCTTTTACTTCATCATTTCTTCCTTTTGCTTTAGCTACTCAACATTCAAGGGCAAGTTTCAGAGTCTCTTCTGACATCCATTTTGGTCCTTTTCTTTAGTTCCTGTCTTTTTAATGGCCTCTTGCTTTCTTCATGTTTGATGTTATTCCACAACTCATCTGGTCTTTGATCGTTAGTGTTCAACCCATCAAGTCTACTCTTAAGATGGTGTCTAAATTCAGGTGGGATATACTCAAGGTTTTTTACTTTGGCTCTCGGGGACTTGTTCTAATTTTCTTCAGTTTCAACTTCAACTTGCATATGAGCAATGGATGGTCTGTTTTGCCGTCAGCCCCTGGCCTTGTTCTGACTGATGATATTGAGCTTTTCCATTATCTCTTTCCATGAATGTAGTCGGTTTAATTCCTGTGTATTCCATCTGGTGAGGTCCACGTGTATAGTTGCCATTTATGTTGGTGGAAAAAGGTATTTGCAATAAAGAAGTCATTGGTCTTGCAAAATCCTATCATGAGATCTCTGGCATCATTTCTATCACTAAGGCCAGATTTTCCAACTAACTATCGTTTTTTCCAATTTTCACATTCCGATCATCAGTACTTATCAATGCATCCTGACTACATGTTCGATCAGTTTCAGACTGTAGGAGCTGGTGAAAATCTTCAATTTCTTCATCTTTGGCCTTAGTGGTTGGTGCATAAATTTGAATATTAGTCATATTAACTGGTCTTCCTTGTAGGCATATGGATATTATCCTATCACTGACAGCGTTGTACTTCAGGATAGATCTTGAAATGTTCTTTTTGACAATGAATGCAACACCATTTCTCTTCAAGTTGTCATTCCCAGCATAGTAGACCATATGATTGTCTGATTCAAAATGGCCAATATTAGTCCATTTCAGTCCACTAATGCCTAGGATATTGATGTTTATGCGTTCCATTTCATTTTTGACAATTTCCAATTTTCCTAGATTAATACTTGGTACATTCCACATTCCTATTATCAATGGATTTTTCCAGCTATTTCTTCTCATTTTGAGTCATGCCACATCATCAAATGAAGGTCCTGAAAGGTTGACTCCATCCATGTCATTAAGGTCAACTCTACTTTGAGAAGGCAGCGTCTTTTGAGTGCCTTCCAACCCGAGGGGCTCATCTTCCAGCACTATATCAGACAATGTTCTGCTGCTATTCATAAGGTTTTCACTGGCTAATTCTTTTCAAGAGTAGACTACCAGATCCTTCTTCCTAATGTGTAAATAGCTGGGTTAGTCTAAACACATTTATTTTTTGCTCTGTCATTTGAGAGATCCTAAAATTAATGACACCCCAGCAGCAGTGAATGGGCCTAGCACCCCCAGATCTTGGTTTCTAATACCATTCTTCTATAAAAGGAACCAGAACTCTTTGGAAAATAGTTAATTTTAGGACTGGGGCATAAAATATACAAGATGAACCTGCAGCACTTTGTAGTAACAGAAAGTAAGGACGTGCTCAAGTAAAAAAAAAAAAAAACACATTATGGGGAGTATGTCACAGGAGTTTAGGAACCAATTAAAAGAGCTCCCAATGGACAAAGCTGGAACAATCTGAGCAACAAAACAAATAAACAAATAAGTAGTATTGGATTATAACTCAAAGTATAAAATAAATACCTGTAAGTTCATAGTGATATAAATAAATAATTGAGTAAATTAATAAATGGAGACAAATTCCCCATGCAGAAGAATTCTAAACAATTTATATAGATATCCCACTCTTCAGGAGAGAGAGCATAACTCCCCACTCCTTAGTATAGGCTGTGTGTAGTGACTTCTGTTCAAAGAGAGTACAGTATGGAAAGGAGGAGGGAAAAATACTTTATAGTGAAGAAAACCTAGCCTGAGCTAGGTAATCAAGGCCAACATCAATCTTCATAAATCAGCTGCTAGCCTGTACACTTGATATGATGTAATAAAAATGGCACTTTACCTCTGTCCTATCATGAGAAAAACATCACGATAATTGCAATAGTTAGCCATCCTACAAATACCAGACCAGTACTCCTCAAAACTGTCAAGATCATCAAAAACAAAGCAAGTCTGAGAAGCTGCCACAGCCAAAGGGAGCCTAAAGAGACATAATAACTAAACGTAATTTGTTATCTTGGGTGGAATCCTGGAACAGAAAAGGACATTAGGTTAAAACTGAGGCAATCTAAAGAAACTTGGGACTTTAGTTAATAATAATGTATCAGTATTGTTACATTAATTATACACAAATACATCATACTAATAGGGAAAACTAGACATGAGGTATATGTGAACTTTCTCTGTACTATCAGTGTTTCTATAAATCTAAAGCTACTCTGAAAAATAAAAATAATTTAAACACAAAAATGTAGAAAGTGAAGATCTCTGCTGCCCTGGAGTCCTAATCCCCAGAGGTAACCATTATTAAACTTGATGCATATCCAAAATAAAGAAAAAATACCGAAAATACCTCCCAGTGATGTGCTTCAGTGCATTCTGATTGTCGTCTCTGGCCAACTATATTCTCAAAACTCTTGTTGTCTGGCTGCATGAGCAGAATAGCTCTGTCAGCCACTAGTGGCCCTTGCCTCTCGATTCTCAGAGAATTAGTGCCCAAGCCCCCACTGCTGAGAGAGCAACAGACTATGAAGCTTTCCCTGGTCAAAGATGATTGGCCCAGGATTATTTTCCTTTTTTTTTTAAATTGTTGTAATTAAATGACATTTACATTTCAAGTTAGTCTCCCATACAAAATTTTTATACATGCATTGTTGAGACCCTAACTGTGACTGACCCAGGATTAGATATCAAATTCCAGTAAAGCCAATCAAATTCTGTCCTGGGAATCTGGACTTGCTTCTTCCCTCATAAGTCAGCGCCAAGACCTTGAACTGGAAAGAATAAAAAGCTCAATGGCCATTTGCAGCTACATGCTGGGCAGGCAGGAAGAAACAGTCCAGGAAATGAGACCAGGAATCTCTGGAGGGATAGACAGTTCCTTACCCAGCCTATGAGGGTAAGGGGAAGATTCTATCCCTGGCAACTAAATGATCTTTATCAAGGCTCAGCCACATGGCATTATATAGACCATCTCTGCCATTTTCACACATGGCAATAAGCTGTTATAATCAATGTAGCCTTAAAAGAAAACCCAAAAGATTTCTTCACAGGAAGATTTTTCTAGAAAGTTTGGTGCTGGTTGGATTTTTGTAATCAGTAATCTTATAGTTAAAGAAACAAGTCCTTGCACATAGCAATAGTATTTAAAAAGAATAATTTCATCTACAGGAACTAGGTTAAACATTTGATATACACTGTTCCATTTAATCCTTCAGGAGCCCCATGAAGTAAGCACTAATATCATTCCCATTTTACACACGAGGAAACTGAGGCTTAGAGAGATTAAGTATCTTGCCCAAAGTCATATACTGTTTAAATTGAGAATCTAGACTTAAATCCAGGTCTGATTCCAGGGCCCATGCTTCTGAACAGTGACTACAGCCCTCCCAGCTCAACACATTGGTCATGGTGGAGTAGAGAGAACACATTCAACCTCCTTGACTCAGCTTCCTCATGAGTAAAATGGGAATAATAATACCTACTATAAAATACTTTCATAGTGCTTGACACATAGTAGGTGCTTAAGGAACTCATGTTCCCAACATTGATTAAGGATCAGATCCAAGCAGCAGAAATCTTAGTTGGTCCAAACAGGATTGTGTGTGTGTGTTGTGTTTTTCTTTTGTTATCCCAGTTGCTCTGTCTGATTTTTATGAGGAGAATTAAAACACACACACACAAGTATTGCCATATCTTACTACAGGAAGCCACACAAATACTTTAAGATTTTGAATTAGTTACAAACATTTCAAATTCACTCATAAAAATATGAATTTCCAGTTTCTTTTGACAAATTGGAAGCTCTAGTATCCCTGGATACATATTCCACAGTGCCACAGTCACTGGAACTGATGGATCTCCTTTAGATAGAATGTGTCCTCTAATTTGCCACAGTTCTCACCATTCCACACTGTTCCCCAACAGTGAGGCTAACAAGTTGGCTTGCACTGTTTTTTTGGTTTTTTTAAATCTTTTTATTATGAAAAAATCCAAACATAAACGAAAGTAGAAGGGATAGTATAGTGAGCCCCATTACCCATCACCCAGCTTCAATAATGATCTATGCATTGCCAAAATTATTTTATCTATATCTCCCGCCCCTTCCATTTTCAGGTTATTGCTTTTTTCAGCTTTATTGAGGTATTTACATACCGTACAATTCACCCAATTTAAGCATATAATTCAATTTCTAAAGGTATGTAACCATCACCACAATCATTTTAGAACATTTCCATCACCTTAACAAGTTCCCACAGGGTTGAGGGTGGGAGTGGGCAATGACTGCAAGTGGAGAACCCTCAACCCAGGCAAACACTGATCTGTTTTCTGTCTCTAGAGATTTTCCTTTTCTGGACATTTTATATAAATAAAATAATGCAATATGTAGTCTTTCGTGTTTGATTTCATTTAGCATAATGTTTTTGAGGCTTACCTGTGTTGTAGTATGTATCAGTAGTTCAATCCTTTGAATTGCTGACTGGTATTCCATTGTATGGACATACTACATTTTGTTTATCCATTCACCAATTAGTGGACATTTGTATTATTTCCAGTTTGAGGCTATTATGTATAATGCTATTAGGAATACTCCCATACAAGTTTTTGTGTGGACATATGTTTTCATTTCTCTTGAATATATATATATACCTTGAAGTGGAATTACTGAGTCATATGGTAATTCTATGTTTAATCCTTTGAGGAATTGCCAGACTGTTTTCCAAAGTGGCTGCACAATTTCACATTCCCATTGGCAGTGTATAAAGGATTCCAACTTCTCCACATCCTCGCCAATACTTGTTATTATCTGACGGTTGATTAGAACCATCCTAGTGGTATGAAGTGATATCTCATTGTGGCTTTGATTTACATGTCCCTAAAGACTAATTACGTCAAGCATCATTTCGTGATTTTTGACCATTTGTGTATCTTCTTTGGGCAAATGTCCATTCAAAATCTTTGCCCATTTTTAAATTGGGTTGTCTTTTTTATTATTGAGTTGCGAGAATTCTTTGTATATTCTACATCCAAACCAAACCAAACCAAACCCACTGCCATCGAGTTGATTCCAACTCATAGAAACCCTATAGGACAGAGTAGAACTGCTCCACAGGGTTTCCAAGGCCGTAAATCTTTACAGAAGCAGACTGCCACATCTTTCTCCCGAAGAGTGTCTGGTAGGTTTGAACCACCGATCTTTAGGTTAGCAGCTGAGCACTTAACCACGTCGCCACCAGGACTCCTTATATTCTAGATACAAGTCCCTTAACAAAAATATGATTTATAAATATTTTTTCCCACTCTGTGGGTTGTCTTTTCACTTTCATGATAGTGTCCTTTGAAGCCCAAAAGTTCTTAGTTTTGAGGAAGTCCAATTCATCTTTTTTTTTGCCTGTGATTTTGATGTCATGTCTGAGAATTCATTGCCAAGTCTTAGGTCATGAAGATTTACTCTTTTGTTTTCTTTTAAGAGTTTTATAATTTTAGCTCTTACATTTAGGTCTTTGATCCATTTTTAGTTAATTTTTGTATATGATGTTAGGCAAGGGTCCAACTTCATTCTTTTGGATGTGGCTTTTCAGTTGTCTCAGCACCATTTGTTGAAGACTATTCTTTTCCCATTGAGTGGTCTTGGCATTCTTGTCAAAAATCAGAAATAAACATATGGGTTTATTTCTGGACTCTCAATTCCATTCCATTAATCTATATACCTATTGTTATTCCGATAGCACACTGTCATGATTACAGTTGCTTTGTAGTAAGTTTTGAAATAAGGAAGTTTGAATCCTCCAACTTTGCTCTTTTCTCAAGATTATTTTGGTTATTCTCCATCACTTGCAATTCTCATATGAATTTTATAATCAGCTTGTCAGATTTTAGAAAGAAGTTAGCTGAGATTCTGATAGGGGTTGTGTTGAATCTGTAGATTAATTTGGGGAGCGTTGCCATCTTAACAATATTGTCTCTCAATCCATGAACATGAGATGTTTTTCCATTTATTTAGGTCTTCTTGAATTTCTTTCAACAATGCTTTGTCATTTTCAGAGTATAAGTTTTGCACTTCTTTTGTTAAATTTATTCCTAAGTATTTTATTCTTTTTGATGCTGCTGTAAGTGGAATTGTTTTCTTAATTTCATTTTCAGATTGTTCATTGCAAGTGTATAGAAATACAATTGATTTTTATACATTGATCTTGTGTTCTGAAGCTTTGCTGAATTTGTTAGTTCTAATAGTTTTCAAGTGGATTCCTTAGGATTTTCTAAACACAAGATCACGTCATTTGCAAATAGAGATAGTTTGACCTTCTCTTTTCCAATCTGAATGTCTTTTATCTCTTTTTCTTGGCTAATTGTTCTCGTTAGAACCTTCAGTACAATGTTGAATGGAAATCACAAGAGCAGGCATTCTTGTCTTGTTCCTGATCTTAGGGGAAAGGCATTCAGTCTTTCATCACTGAAGTATGATGTCAGATAGATAGCACCATCAAGTCAACTCTGACTCATGGCAGCCTTAGGTACATCAGAACAAAATGTTTTCTAGTCCTGCATCGTTCTCACAATTGTTGGTAAGTTTTAAGTTCACTATTGCAGCTATTGTGCCAGACCATCTTACCAAGGATCTCCCTCGCCCTTGTTGTCCTTCTATTTCACTAACCATGATGTCCTCCTCTAGCAATTGATCTCTCCTGATAACCCATCCAAACCAAGTGTTCTGTTGTAATCCATAAGGTTTTCATTGGCTAGTTTTTGAAAGTAGTCTGTCTTAATCTGGAAGCTCTGCTGAAACCTGTCTACCATGGGTGACTTTGCTGGTATTTTAAATACCAGTGGCATAGATTCCAGCATCACAGCAACATGCAAACCACCACAGTATAACAAATTGACAATGGGTGATGGGGTATGATATTAGTTGTGGGTTTTTTTCAGATGCCCTTTATCAGTTTGAGAAAGTTTCCTTCTATTGCTAGTTTTTTAAGTGTTTTTACCATGAAAGGGTGTTGAATTGTGTCAAATATTTTTACTGCAGCTATTGAGATGGTCGTTTGGTGTTTTTTTTTTTTTTTCATTCTGTTGATATGATGTGTTATATTGATTGATTTTTAGGTGTTAAACCAATCTTGCATTCCTGGAATAAATTCCACTTGGTCATTATGTATAATTCTTATGATATATTTCTGGATTCTAGCCCATTTTTCAATTTGATCATCTTGTTATTGAAATTGTAAAAGTTTATATATGTGTATATATATGTACATGTATATATATATTCTGGATACAAATTCTTTATCAGATATGTGGTTTAAAAGTATTTTCTCCTAATGTATAATTTGTCTTTTCTTCTTATTATAAGAATCTTTTGCAAAGTAAAAACTTTTTTAATTTTGAAGTCCAATTTATAATTTTTTTTTCTTTTATGAATCACAGTTTTGTGTCATAACTAAGAAGTCTTTGCCTACCCCAAGGCCGCAAATATTTTCTCCTATAAGTTTTCTTCTAAAAGTTTTATAGTTAGAGCCCTTACATTTAGGTCTGTGATCCAGTTTGAGTTGATTTTTCTGTTTGGTTTGAGGTAAGGATGTAAATGTATCCTTTTGCATATGCATATCCAATTGTCCCAGCACTATTTGTTGAAAAGACAACCCTTCTCAAATTGCTTGTCACGTTTGTTGAAAATCAATTGACCATAAATGTAAGACTTTATTTCTGGACTCTTGACTCTGTTCTATTGATCTATGTGTCTATACTTATTATGGTATCACACTGTAGCTTTATAGAGTTTTGAATTTAGGTGGGGTGCCCTCCAACTTTTTTCTTTGTTTTCATAGTTGTTTTGGCTATTTTAAGTCCTTGCATTTCCATATGAATTTTAGGATAAGCTTGACAGTTTCTACAGAAATCTTGCTGGGATTTTTATTGTATTAAATCTATAGATCAATTTGGAGATAATTGTCATCTTAATATTGAGTCCATGAACATAAATATCTCTCCGTTTATTTAGATACTATTAAATTTCTCTCAGCAATGTTTTGTGATTTTCAGTATACAAGTCTTGTGCTTCTTTTGATAAATTTATTCCTGCATATTTTATTCTTTTTGAGACTATTGTGAATGGAATTGTTTTTCTAACTTCTTTTTTTTTTTTTTAATTACTCATTGCTAGTGAATAGAAATACTTCCTACTGGCAATCCTTGAAGGTTATCTGGCACTGTTAGTCACTATTGTCATGTGGCAGATGAGTTAATCCTAGTCCTTGAGGGTTATCAATTTGTTCTGCCACCCTCCAAGGAAAAACTTCAGTCAATCTTACTGGAATAGGAGGAGAGAGAAAGAATAACAAAAAAAATCATGAGGAAAGGCAGGGGCTAGTAATGGTGGGAAGCAATAGTGGTAATTGAGCTTACGCAACCTGTTCCAATCCCTCATCTTCTATATTCTGGAAGAGATTGTGTAAAATTGGTATTAATTCTTCTTTGAATGCTTGGTAAAATTACAAATTCAATTTATTTAATAATTATTTGATTGTTTACATTATCTATTTCACCTTGGCTGAGTTTTGGTAGTTTGTGGGTTTTGAGGAATTTATCCATTTCTTCTAAATTGTCATAACGTAAAATTGTTTGCAGTAGTCCGTTATTTCCACCACTTGTCTGTCAGTTTGTCATACTGTGGTGGCTTGTGTGTTGCTGCGATGCTGGAAGCTATGCCACTGATATTTCAAATACCAGCAAGATCACCCATGGTGGACAGGTTTTGGCAAAGCTTCCAGACTAAGAGAGACTAGAAAGAAAGACCTGGTGATCTACTTCTAAAAAAATTGGCCAGTGAAAACCTTATGAATGGCAGTGGAACATAGTCTGATATAGTGCTGGATGATGAGCCCCTCAGGTTGGAAGTCACACGAAATGACACAGTGGCTACAACAATGGGCTCAAACACAACAAAGATTGTGAGGATGGCACAGGACTGGGCAGTGTTTCATTCTGCTGTACAGTCGGAACCAACTTGGCAGCACCTAACAACAACAACAGTCCCTTATTGTCCTTTTAATGCCTGCATAATCTGTTATGATATCCCGTTTCATTCCTGATATTGGTGATTTCTCTCTTTTTTACTTTGTCAATCTTGCTAGAGGTTTGTCAATTTTATTTCCATAGAAATAGCTTTTTTAAAATTAATTTTCTCCATTGTTTTTCTGTTTTCAATTTCATTGATTCCTGCTCTTTATTATTTCCTTCATTTTGCTTACTTTGGGTCCATTTTTCTCTTCTTTTTCTAGTTACTTGAGGTAGGAATTTAGGTTGTTGATTGAAATCTTTGCTATTTCCTAATGTAAACATTTTATGTTATAAATTTCCCTCTCAGCACTTATTTAGCTGCATCCTACATATTTTGAGGTCTCGTGTTTTCATTTTCATTGAATTATATACATTTTTTTATTTTCATTTGATAGTTCTCTTTAATCTGTGAATTATTTAGAAGTGTGTTCTTTAATTTCCACATATTTGGATGTTTTCCTGTTGTCTTTCCGTCACTGATTTCTAGTTTGATTCCATTGTGGTCAGAGCACATATTCTGTATGATTTCCATCCCCCCCTACCAATTTGTTAAGGTTTATTTTGTAACTCAGGATATGGTCTATCTTGATGAATGTTCTGTGGGCACTTGAAAAGAATATATTCTGCTGTTGTTGGGTGGAGTGTTCTATAAATGTCAATTGAATCCTTTTGGTGGATGATGTCATTCAATTATTTTATATCTTTGCTGATTTTCTGCCTAATAGTTTTATCAATTGCTGAGAATTAGGTGTTGAGTTTTCCAACTATTATTATGGATTTATGTATTTCTCCTTTCAGTTCTATTAATTTTTGCTTCATATGTCTTGAAGCTTTGATGTTTGATGCACACACAGTTAGGACAGCTATATCTTTTTGGTGGTTTGATCCTTTTATCTTTACGTAACATCCCTCTCTGACCCTAGTAATTTTCTTTATTCTGAAACCTACTTTGTCTGCTATTAATATTCTATTCCTGTTTTTATATTAATGTTTGCATGATATGTCTTTTTCCATCCATTTACTTTCAAACTACCTATGTCCTTGTGTTTGAAATGAGTTTCCTGTAGACAGTATATAGTTGGAGCATAATTTTTTAAATCAATTTTACCAATCTTTTAATTGGTATATTTAGACCACTTACATTTAAAGTACTATTGATATGTTAGGGCTTAAGCCTGCCATTTTTTATTTGTTTTTTGGTTGTTGTTGTTGTTTTCCTTATGTTTCTCATTCCTGTGTCTTTTTACTTACCCCTCATGTGGGTTACTTAAGCATTTTTAGAGTTCCAATTTTATTTATTTATAATGTTTTTAAGTGTATTGTTTTGTATAGGTGTATTAGTGGTTGTTCTAGGTATTACCATACGTCTTAGTCACCTAGTGCTTTTATAACCCAAATACCACAAGTGAGTGGCTTTAAACAACAGAGATTTCTCACAGTTCTGGAGGCTAAAAGTCCAAATCAGGGTCTTGACCATGTCGATTCCTTTCTTGTCAGTAGCCCCGAGTGTTCCTTGGTTCCTTGGCTTATAAACAATCCTCACATGGCATCTGTCTTCCCCTGTGTGTATGTCTCTTTGTCCATTCTCTTTTTCTAACTCAGACATAGGGTTTATGATCCACCCTACACCGATGTGACATCATTAACGTAACAAAAGAAGAACTCTATTTCCAAACAAGACCACATCCACAAGTACAAGGGCCAGGAATTGAACACGTATTTTGAGGGGACTCAATTCAATCCATAACATCACATAAATACATAATTTATCACTGGTGTCCGTGTTTTATCACTTTGAGTGAAGTGTAGAAATTTTACTTTCATTTAGATCCCTTTACCTTCCCACTTTTTAAATACAATTGACTTAAGTATTTTCTCTACACACATTATGTACCACATAAGATGGTTTTAAACTTTTACTTTAACCATAAAATATGATTAAAGAAGAACATGAAGTGAAGAATAGTTTACTTCTGTTTTTATCCATTCCTTTTTTTTCCTTCCCTTTCTAAAGGCCCTAGCCTTTTTCTGATACCATTTACTTTATGATTAGAGGTCTTCCTTTGACCATTCATTAACTGGTAGCTCTGCTAGCAGCAAATTCTTGTAGTTTTCCTTCATCTGAGAGTGTCTTTATTTCTCCTTCATTCCTAAAGGATAATTTCACTGGATATAAGATTTAGGGATAACAGTTCTTTTCTTTCAGCACTTGAAAAATATGTGTCACTTCCCTCTGGTCTCTGTGGTTTAGAATGAGCAATCCAGTGTCATTCAAATCCATGTTCCTTTATAGGTAATGTGTCATTTCTCTCTGGCCGCTTCTAAGACTTTTCTTTGTCTTTGGTTTTTGGAAATGTAATTATGATGTGTCTTGGTGTGGATTCTTTTGAGTTTATCCTATTGGGGCATTTGCTCAGCTTCTTGGATCTGTATGTGTATGTCTTTCACCAGATTTGGGGAGTTTATTTTCGGTCCCACACTCTTTCTCCTCTACTTCTGGAACTTCTGGATACAGATGCTAGATCCTTAGTTATTGCCCCACAGATACATGAGTCTCTGTTCTTCCCCCCTGACTCCCCTCAGTCTTTTTTTCAATCTGTTGTTCCAACTGAGTAAATTCTATTGATCTGTCTTCAAGTTCACTAATTCTGCGTTTGTCATCTCCACTCTACTCTTGAATCGATCCAGCAAGTTTTTTGTTTGTGTATTTTTTTGGTTTTTGGTCATTGTATTTTTCAGTTCTATAATTTCTGTTTGGTTCTTTTTTTATAACTTCTATTTCTTTGTTGAGATTTTCTATTTATTTCATTTGTTTCAAGAGGATCTGTAGTTCTTGTTAAAGCGTTTTTATGATAGCTGCTTTAGAATCCTTGTTAGCTAATTCAGACATCTAATTCACCTCAATATTGGCATCTGTTGACTGTCTTTTCTCATCCAAATTGTAATTTTCCTAGTTCTTGTATATAGGTGATTTTTTAAATTGTATCCTGGACATTTGGGTTATTATATCAGAAGACTCTTGATAAATCTTATATTTTAATAAGTCACATTGTTTAGGTGTAGGTTCTGGTCTACTTTTGTAGGCTTTAGTTCAATGACAACTTAGTTTTCTGAGTCCTTGCCATGTCATTCTAATTTGCTTTGTTCTCCCTGTGCTACTAAGGTTCCTGCTCAACCCTTGTTGGCGTCATATGTGGAAGAAAAAAGTGCTTTTCTGGGTCACCTACTGTCATTAGGGATCTTCTGGAGCCACTGGGCGTGGGTCTCCCTATGCCACTAAGCAGTGGGCAAGGAGATACAGGACTTTGCTGCTGCTGCCCCATGGATAAATGGTACCACTCAGCAGTGCCCTGGTTGTGGAATGGAGGCTGGGATGGTCAGGGACTTTGCTTCTGTCACTGCTGCTGGTGGATTATTCTGTCCTCAGGGGTCCCAGTTGTGGAGTGGGGTCAACTCACTTTATAAAAACTCTGATACACGAGATGATGCCCGGATACCACCACTGACTGCTCTGACTGGGATCACAACAGAGGGTCCCGGACAGAGCTGGAGAAAAATGTAAAACAAAATTCTAACTCACAAAAAAACACCAGACTTACTGGTCTGACAGAGACTAGAGAAACCCCAAGAGTATGGCCCCCAGACACCCCTTTAGCTCAGTAATGAAGTCACTCCCGAAGTTCACCCTTCAGCCAAAGATTAGACAGCCCCATAAAACAAAATGAGACTAATGGGGCACAACAGTCCAGGGTCAAGGACTAGAAGGCAGGAAGGGACAGGAAAGCTGGTAATAAGGGACCCAAGTTTGAGAAAGAACAGTGTTGACATGTCGGGGGTTGTTAACCACTATCATAAGACAATATGTGTACTGTTTAATGAGAAACTATTTGTTCTGTAAACCTTCATCTAAAGTACAATAAAATAATATATATATATATATATAAAGTCAGATACGTTTACTTACCAACTTTAATTAATTGTAACAAATAATGACCGTGAAATCATGAGTTTGGGGACCATTCTTAAATCTTCCTCTCACATTCATGCAATGGTTAATACAAAAATGTTTGTCTTTGTACCATCTAAAATCACCTTGTGGACACTCAGGGCCACTTTGGGGAACTGGTTCTGTAGAACACTGACACACTAAAGCCTTATACACCCCACCTGACTGAGTAATAAGTAGAAATAAACTCCCAATGATCTAAGGCCATTTTATGTTGAGAACACCCTAGAATGGGCCATGTATGTTGTTGCGATGCCATATTGCAGGCCAGAATGACAGTCAGGTTTGAAATTCTAGAAAGCAGCCTTGGTACACATCAGTGCAGTGTGTGGAGGCTGCATGTCTCACCCAGAGCAACAGGCTAGATAACCACATGCTTGTACCTGACCCACTTACATAATTGCCTGCTTATACAGTTATTTACATACTTTCTGCCTACATAATTTCATGCTTACTCCCTGACCTGCTTGCTCAATTATATGCTTACACACTTACCTCTTACATGCTTACATGCTACATGCTTACCTCCGTACATGCACACCTGTTTACATGATTATACTCTCACATGCTAACACAGTTACACACTTACTTGCTTATCTGTTTATTCTCTATATTAGTTTCCTAGGGCAGCCAAAACCAAGTACTGTAAACTGGATGGCTTCTAAGAACAGAAATTTAGAGTCTCTTAGTTCTGGAGGCTAGCAGTCTGAATTTAGGGTGTTGGCAGGGCCATGCTCTCTCTGAAGGCTCTAGGGGAAGAGGCTTTCTTGTCTCTCTCAGTTTCTTGTAGCCCCAGATGTTCCTTGGCTTACGGCTGCAGCATCACATGTCATTCTTCCTTCCGTGTGTCCATTTGTGTCTCCTCTCTTTTATAAGGACACTGGTCATGTTGAATTAAGACCCACCCTACTCCAATATGACCTCATGTTAACTGATAACATCTTCAAAGATCCTATTTCCAAACACGGTCACATTCACAGGTACCTGGGGGTTAGGATTTCAGCATAACTTTTTGGGAAAAACAATTCCGTTCATAACACCCTGTTATATGCTTACTTTTTTAACCTACTTAGTCACTTTCACACTTACCCCCTCACACACTTACACACTTACCCACTGACACAATTACACATTTACATGCTTACATAATTACACGCATACCCACTATACAGCTCCAGCTCCAGATCTGGTGAGGTCCCAGCCGCAAAGACACCCAGTCTCACAAGGGAAGGGGATCAGACTTCAGGAAAGAAAGGCGCTTAGTCATGATCCTAGCAACCAGGCCACTGTTGGCCCTGGCGCCTGCCTCATACCAGCCTATTCCTGCAAGAGCTCCTGTCCACACCTCTAACAGTTGTCAACATATTTCCTGTGGTCTAGTCATATTTGTGGGATTTTTTTTTTCCTTTCGTCTCTGTGTGCATCAAGTTTGAACAAAAACAACCAGCATTTGGGGCACTTGCACATCCCTAGCCTTAGTCTAGAAAATGGGCTCTGTTCACATTTTCCTCCCCAGCCTTTGGCGACTGGCCTGCTTGGCTTTGTGTGGCGCCCCCTGGTGTGAGTCAGAGCTGATTTTCAAATCAGTGGACACAGGCTCCAAGGACACAGGGATGCCCTCGAGGGAACAGTACCCTGAGAGTGGCTGGTGGAGGAGGCAAGAGCACTGAACCAAGAGTCCTTAGCCTGAATTCAGTGTCCGGATGAACCTCTTCTGAACTGTGTGAACTTGGAGGAGTCATTCATCCCCTCCAAGTCTCCATTTCCTCATGGAAGAAGAGGGATACTGGAGGCTTCAAGAGGCAGTTACTGGGTCCTTCCACCTTGTAGCCTCTGGTACACAATAGACCCTCCCTCAGTGAATGTTTTCAACCAGAATAGGACTTGTCAGACATTCATATCTCAGTGAGCATTAGACAAGTGGCATGAAAGCCACTGAACACTGTTCTCAAATCCAGCTCCCTGTATGATGCTGGCTAAATACAAATTCCTGGCTGTAGTATTTCTGGAATTAGGACCCAGGAGTCAACATTTTAACAACTTGCAAAGAGAAAATCACTTGCACAGGGTCATGGAAAGCAGTTTTCACTGTCCGCTTTTCTCCACGTGATGGATTCTTGTTCATCCTTCAAGGTGAGTTCCAAGGTCACCTCCACCATGAAGACTTCCTTGACTGAACCCAAGTGGAATTAATTGCCTCATCTTCTGTGGGCTCACAAGTAACCTATCTTATTCACATTCGTGTTCCCAGCTTCTAGCCCAGAACCCAACACATAATTCAAAAAAAACAAAATAGAAAACAAACCTGTTACCATCAAGTCAATTCTGACTCATAGTGATCCTATAGGACTGAGTAGAACCGACCCATAGGGTTTCCAAGGAGTGCCTGGTGGATTCAAACTGCTGACCTTTTTGTTAGCAGCCGAATGCTTAACCACAGTGCCACCAGGGCTCCCAGCACATAATAGATGCTCATATTTAAAAATAAAATCTAACCTCCCTCCCCAGGCCCATGAGGCCCTCTGTGATCTGACCCTCCCCTCCCTCTTCTCTTACTCTGTTCCTTCAACAAACCAATCTTTATCCAGCCTCTTGGCCTTTCACTATTTCCTCTACCAGAAGCATTCTTCCTCCAGATCTTTGCACGGCTGACTCCTTCCTGCCTGACATTCAGGTCTCAGATGAAATATCATCTTTTCAGAGATGCCTTCTCTGCCCACCCAACCAGTAACACCCTGTCTCATCACCCCACTTTGTTTTTATCATACATTTATCATTCTCTGATAATTTCTTTTTTTTTATTTAAACATGATTGTTGTGTCTCTCCCCAGGGAACATAAGCCCAGGAGATGAGGGATCTTTATTAGTCTAGCTCAGTGATTCTCAGCTGGGGTTGATTTGGCTCCCAGGAGACATTTGGTAACATCTGGAGACATTTTAGGGAGGTACTACTCTTATTTAGTAGGTAGAGGCTAAACATCCTACACTGCACAGAACACAATTATCTGGCCAAATGACAATGGTGCTGTGGTGGAGAAAGCCTGGTCTAGCTCATCTCTGATTCGCCTCTGACTAGAACAGTGCCTGGAGCAATGCCTGGCAAATCATATGTGGTGCACACATTTCTGTGGCATTAAATGAATAATTAATTTTATAAGGATCAGCACAAAGCTGATTCCTATGAGGCAGAAGTTAAAGATGTCCCAAATGTCCAACTTTTCCTAACTGCTGTACCACTCCATCATCTCTAACATCGAATACTCCCCTTCCCCTCAGTACTCTCCTCATGTCTTCGGGTTTGGTAATTCTCTGCAACATCTCAGAGAACTCACGAACCACACTCACAGTGAAGTGATTTATTAAGGAAGTAACAGAATACATCTTGGGATTGGGATCAGCTAAGAAGTGACAGGAATAACTCAGGATGCAGTTCTTCAATCAAGACAGCTTCTTCTTGCTCTCTGCTGCCAGGCCCTGCTGGGGACCTTCTCGGGCAAGTGTTACAACTTTTAGCTCCGTGGGTCGGCAAGCCCCACTACAGCCATCTCACACCCGTCTCCTGGTTTCGGTCTCGCTATCACTCTTGCTACTGCTGCAGAACTGTCTATTGCTGTCTTCCATGTTACAGCTCCTCCCTTTCTCCCCGTGTCTCCCTTTAAGCCTAGCAGGATGGCAAAACTGGCCAATCCCCTCATTAGGACTCTTAGTCATCTAGTACTGCTGTAACAGAAATACCACAAGTGGATGGCTTTAACAAAGACAAGTTTATTCTCTCACAGTCCAGTAGGTTACAAGTCCAAATTCAGGGAGTCAGCTCCAAGGGAACACTTTCTCTGTCAGCTCTGGAGGAAGGTCCATGTTATCAATCTTCCCTTGGTCTGGGAGCTTCTCTGCACACGAACCTCAGATCCAAAGGACACGCTCTGCTCCGGCACTGCTTTTCTTGGTGGTATGAGATTCCCACGTGTCTCTGCTCGCCTCTCTCTTTAATATCTCAAAAGAGATTGGCTTAAGACACTATCTAATTAGGTAGACCTCATCAGTATAACTGCTGCTAATCCATCTTACTGCATCATAGAGACAGAGTTTACAACACATAAGGAAATCACACCAGATTACAAAATGGTGGACAATCATACAATACTGGGAATCATGACCCAGCCAAGTTCGCAGATATTTTTGGGGGACACAATTCAATCCATGACAGGCTCCATACACCTTATTTGCATAGTCCCACCCCCACAAAGGTGCCATGCACTTTTTTACATTATTAGCAAGCTATCCAATCCCACTGATGGGCCACAAGCAACTTATTTGCATATCTCAGCCACTCATTTGGTGAGAGTGACAAAGATTATGGCTAGAAAGGCCATATTATGTAATTCACTGGGCCACCCCCTGGCTCTTCTATCCATTGGCCCTTTCATACTTGAAGGATTAATTTCCCCCTCCAAATCATTTTACCAGCCCAAAACAGTCATTAACAATTAGTCCTTCAGTAGGGTAAAGAGTCATCATGGTGAGGTTACTCAGGTACTAGCCATTCAGGTCTCCTGCAGATATCCATCTGATCTGGTCAGGTTCTCCAAAAGCCATCTCAGCTTCACCCTCTCTGGCCTCTGATAAAATTTAACTGAGAGAAAATTATTCCCTTCCTCTGAGTCTCTCTCAAGATATCCACATAATGTTAGATTTCCCCTACTGCACAACCCATTTATTCATACCTTTACCTTCAGCTGTTATTTCTCCTTCCTTCCATTTGTCATTTATTTTACCCAAACTTTTCCACCTTGGGAAGGGACATCAGGTTCAGCTGTTGTGCCAGTTCAGATTGCTGGTAGCAAGACCAGTCTAACAAATGCTTCCCCCTCAGTCCACTCCCATTCATGTTGGGTAGGATTACATAGGTATAACACTAGTGGGCTATCTCAACAGCTGTATTCACTGTCAACCCCAATTTTGCTAGATGGAGGAAGGTACAGTCCATCCTATCAGGCCCTTGGGAATTCTGGCATACAGGTTCAGGGGTATAGTTACATCCTGTTGCTTAGGGATCACCCCTGCTTCTGGCACCCACAGCTACATCCCTGGTCCTGGGATCACAGTATGCAGCAGGAAAAAATTAAATTTTAGGTGGTGTGGGGAAGAACTGTACAGTGGCATCAGCATCCTCCCCCGCCACCCTTCCCCAAACCCCCCAGTGAAGCATAGGAATCTGTTTAGTGGTGATCCTCCCTTTGCCCCCCTCATATTGAGTGTGAGCACACACTCATGAAGTCGTGTGAGCCAGCCCTTCATGCTTTTATCCACCCCCCCCCATTTTAAATAACAATTGTTTCAATTGCCCATTCCAATTCTCTATCAAACCATTACTCTGAAGATGATATGCAACATGGTATGTTCACTTAATATGATGTTTCTTGGTCCATTGCTGCACCCTGTGGGTTGTAAAGTGTGTTCCTTGATCTGATGAAATATAACTTGGTGGCCCAAATTGGTACAGTATCTTTTGCTCCAATCCCTTAATGGTGTTTTTGGCATTTGCATCTGTCATGGGATATGCAAAGCCCAGTTCAGAGTAAGTACCTATTCCTGTGAGGACCCATCTGTAGCCACCTGATGCCACCAACATCATTGGTTCAATATAACCAACTTGCCTACTATGTGCAGGGCCTTCCCCCTGGGGAATCTGCCCCATAGCCATTTGCAACCTCTACCTTTCTTGCTAGCAGACAGAGAAGTCCTTATTGGCATTTTGTACCTCAGAGGGTGCAAGAGGGCTGTGTTTAGATTCAGCTCATCTCTGCATTGCTACAACACCCCCATGTCCACTCATTTCATGGACCCAAATGGCCACTTCAAGTGAACATACCAACAGGTCCACTTGCTGATTCCAGTTGCCTTCCAATCCAGGAAGGGGTTTCTTCTGATGGGTATCAATATGTCTTACTCTAACACACCCTCTAAATTCCCAGAGTGCTTTCCATAAGTCCATGCCCCACATGAGTGTCCCCTTACTAGTCCAGATATCCATCACCCATTTGCCTGACCATATAGCCAGGCCATTTGCCATTGCCCATGAATTGTAAAACTCCAAACACATGGGCTTTCACCATTGCCCAATTCTTCCATCATGGCTAGGAAGACAGCATGTGGTTCAGCCTATTAAGCTGACCTGTTCTTACCTTCTTCCATCAGGGTCTTTCCATCTCCTGGTCTTAATACAGCAGCTTTCCACATCAAATGTTGTCCATGTACCCTGGAACTGCCATCTGTGAACCAAGAAACCTTCTGTTGATCAGCAGAAAGTTGTTCATAGGGCACTGTCCATGTAGCAATGGACTCTGAAAGCTTCTCAGGTGGTTTCAGGGTAAGACCTAGGGAAAAGAGGCTACTTGCTCATGGATACAGTGAGTGCCTCCCTGCATTCCCCTAGTAGCTTGTTCTTCTATGAACCATTTCCAATTTATTATGGAACTATTTTGGGCACAGCCTTCCTTATTAGAGGGTTTCTCTGACATCACCCAAGACAATATAGGTATTTCAGGTCTCATGAAGATTTTACATCCTTCTGTCACTGAACCCTGGTGGCACAGTCATTAAGAGCTCAGCTGCTAACCAAAAGGTTGGCAGTTCAAATCCACCAGCTGCCCCTTGGAAACTCTATGGGGCAGTTCTATTC
Source organism: Dugong dugon (assembly GCA_030035585.1). Classification (NCBI taxonomy): domain Eukaryota; kingdom Metazoa; phylum Chordata; class Mammalia; order Sirenia; family Dugongidae; genus Dugong; species Dugong dugon. Next base: position 21,611,027 of record CM057476.1, on the reverse strand, counting down.
TGTCCTATGGGGTAGCTATGAGTCAGAATTGACTTGATGGCAATAGGTTTGGTTTTTTTTGGTCATTGAGGCAGTCTCAATCAATGCTCAATAGCAGGCGAGTTATCACCTTTCAGGAGTCCTGGTGGCACAGTGATTAAGAGCTACAGCTGCTAACCAAGGGGTTGGCCATTCAGATCCACCAGCCACTGCTTGGAAACCCTGTGGGGCAATTCTACTCTTTCCTATAGTGTTGCAGTGAGTCAGAATTGACTCAAGGGCAACAGATTTTTTTGGGTTTAATTGCCTTTCAGATGGCAAGTATCATACTGCAGCATTTGAAAACTTTCTAACCCAGAATCCCAACAGCCACGGTAGGGTGACATTTTCAGGTTTTTACCATAAGCTCCAGTCTTCATAAGCACGTGTGGAAGAAAATCTTGTCTGAATGTGGATCATAAGAGCCTAAAGGCAGGGAGAGTGAGACCGCTTTCTGTAATTCCAACATAGCCTGCTGTTGCTCTGGCCCACATTTAAACTCAGTTTTCTTCTGAGTGGTTTTATGGATGGGGCCCCAGCAATATTCCAAGATGTGGAATACGTGTTCTCCAGGATCCATATAGACCAACCAAACGTTGGGCCTCCTGCTTCATCTTGGGGGTAGGTAGCAACAGTGATTTATTCTTGGTTGCCACAGAATGTCACAGATGGCTTCTGCCCAAGTAATTCCCAAGAATTTCACCATTTGGGCAGGGCCCTGGATTTTTGCTGGATTGCTTAACCAGCCTCTGTTGGTCATATGGGCCACCACTGTATTCAAATCATCCCTAGCCTGTTCTTTGATGTTTGATATTAACATAATATCATCAATGTAATGTATCATTATACAAGATTTGCACCAAGTCCAAGTCTTTTCTAACCAAACTATGACAGTAAGCCAGTGAATTCAAGTAACCCTGTGGCAATACAGTGAAAGTAAATTGAGATTCTGCCCACGTGAAAGCAAACTGCAGCTGGCTCTTTTCCGAGATAGGGATCAAGAAAAGGCGTGTGCAAGATCAATCACTGAGTACCAGTCTCCTTTAGCCTGTTGTATTTTCTGCACCATTGATAATATGTCTGGAACAGCTGAAGCCATAGGTAGCAGTACTTCACTGAGGCCTCAATAGCCTACTGGCAGTCTCTGTGAGCCATCTGGCTTTTTCATGGACCATACAGCGCTGTTATACAAAAAATTTGTTGGCACCAACAGTCCAGCCCTTAGCACATCTTTAATCAAAGAAGTAATCTCCTTTTATCTACCAGGTATCTGATACTGTTTCAAATTAGCAACCTGAGTGGATTCAGGCAATTCTATTGGTTCCCATTTAGCATGTCCAATCAATACTGGCCTAAGGGCAGTTACACATCTTCAGTTTTACCAATATTATGTAGCGGGAGCATTCCCCAATTAGACATAATATCCATACCAATAATACATTCAGGTAAGGGAGATGCAACTACTTCATACAAGATCTGTTTAAATTTTGCAGTTCTCATCCAACTTTCACCTTAGTCCCATCAACCATTGTATCTCCATATTCCCCCAGTCTAAACTTAGGCCCCTTCAAGATTTTACTGACAGGTTTTGATATTATAGTACATTGGACTCACAGGAGCCCCAAGAAGTTCTCTTCCCCATCCCCTGGCCATTTCACCCACACATGTGCATATGACCTCAGGTCCTTCGCTGGGGGCTGGACCAGAAGACCCTGGCCCCCTTATTAGCCCTTGATCAACTAGCTGAGCCTCTGCTTCAAATAGTCCCAGGTGGGACTTCCCATCATTAAATTCTTCCTGACTGAGGTGAATAGAATGGACTTGTTTAGGCCTCTTTAACATTGGGGGATCAACAAGAATTTCCATTGGTCCACTCAACGTCCTGTAGTGCTGCATTAGAACACTTGTCTAAACTCCAATAATGTCTGCTATATTCATCCCATTTCTTAGTAACAATTTAAAAATCTCCATCCTTCTGGAGTAAGTTCTTTCCCCATTGTCTCTTCCCATTATGTTTCTTGCATCTATAAGACCCATGCAGGGAAGCTGTGCCAACAGATCTAACAAGACTTCTCAGATTGTTGCTTTGTTTCACAGCAGCAAGGGTACATGGGGTACCCATGTAGAAGGGGCTCCCTTGATTACCATATATACCATGACCTGTGAAGGGACATACTAATTGGATGAATATCCTGATCACCATAAAGCCATTCCAGCATGGCTTGCATAATCAGCACATCAGCTGCTTCCTCTGGAGTGTTCCATTGGGTATTTCAAGGGGAGGGGGCAGTTTCCCTTCTCAGGGTAAACAAATCTCACTGCAACTTTTATCCAGTCCACCAGGCTGGCTGTTCCCTCCGTGTTAACCTGTTGTGCACCTGGATCTTGTATCATCATTTGTGACTGTTCCATAGTGAGTTGTGTGTCTTACATCAACTCAAACGTACTTTTCCATGCTGCAGCATTCAAAATTAAAGACAGTGACCCTAAATTAGTCACTCTCACAATCCATTTTAGTAATGGTTCCTCAGGAAGCTGACAATACCGATCTACAAACTGAAGCAACTCCTTTATGCTATACACCCTCGTTTCAGTGGTTTCTTTGTTTTGCCCATTCCCCTCCTGTCTTAGGCTGGGTTCTCAGAGAAGCAAAATCAGTGAAGCGTATACATATATATATATAGAGAGAGAGAGAGATTTATATCAAGGAAATAACTCACATGGCTGTAGATGCTGGAAAGTCCTGAATTTTTGTGAGTGAGGCTGGAGGCTTCTCCTGACTCATATAGCTACAGGGGCTGGTGAACCCAAGATTGGCAAGTCAGCCAGCAGGTTGCTAGCTCACAGGCTGAAGAGACTGATGAATCCCAAGATCAGCCAGTAAGACGGCAGGCCACTGTCTCACAGGCTGTGGAGGCTGATGAATTCCAAGATTTGCAGATAAGATGGCAGGCTGCTGGCTCACAGGGTGCAGACGCTGACAAATCCCAAGATTGGCAGCTCAAGTCCCAAGAACTGGAGGTCAGATGAGGAGTCAGCTACAGGGTCTAGAGCAAACAAAAGCCAGTGAGCTTTGCCAGAAAGTCCATACATATTAGATGCAGGCCACACCCTCAAGGAAACTCCCTTTCAACTGATTGGCTTCTCATACCAGATCTCATCATCGAGGTGGTTACATTATATCAGATTTCATTATGGAGGTGATTACATCATTACATAGCTGCCAAACTACATCATAACTACCCAACCACTGAGAATCATGGCTCAGCCAAGTTGACACACAACCTTAACCATCATACCTCCTGGACTACCTTCTTGGTGACCAGTGGTCATAGGGTACTTCCTGTTGTTCCGACATGATTTTTCCTTTCTGAGTCGGCTCTGAGACTAATGGTTGCAGCTCTGACCAAACAGGATCTGGGCTTGGTTCAGTGCTACAGTCCACCCCTACATTCTTTTTCCCTGCCCTTGCAGCTATTACTGTTAATAGCAACCAAGGAATTGTATGTCACACCCCTTTCCTTATCACTTTGTATTTCCATATGCATCCAACTAGCCAGCTCTTCAGGAGTTAGATCCACCACTCCTAATTCCCATGAACAGTTTTTGCCTTGGGTAACTGATTGCAACATAGCTGCTTCAATCCATGGGTTTTTTTTATCCTATCCAGAAACCAAAGGTTTCTCATTCTCCTGTTTATTCACTTTTTTCCAAAACCACAATTCCAGTGAGTCTGGGCCCTTGCAGTGAATCCCACTCCTGACACTAAATAAATGAATAAATGTTTTATAAGCACCAGCACAAAGCTGGTTCCTATGAGGCAGAAGTTAAAGATGTTCCAAATGTCCAACTTTTCCAAACTGCTATACCACTCCATCATCTCTAACACTGAATACTCCTTCTCCCCTCAGTACTCTCCTGTCTTTGGGTTTGGTAACTCGCCGCCATGTCTCACAGAACTCACAAACCATGCTTACAGTTAAGTGGTTTATTAGGGAAGTAACAGGGTACACCTCAGGATCAAGATCAGCTTGGAAGTAACAGGAATAACTCAGGATGCAGGTCTTTGATCAGGATAGCTTCTTCTTGCCCTCTGCCACTGGGCCCTGCTTAGGTCTTGTTGCCTCTGGGCACTGATGGCAGCCTTCTCAAACAAGTGTTATACTTTTAGCTCTGTGGGTCAGCAAGCCCCACCAAAGCCATCTCACGCGGGTCTCCTCTTTCCTACCATCTCTCACCACTATCGCTCTTGCTACTGCTGTGCCACTATCTCTTGCTGTCTTCCATGTTACAGCTTCTCTCTCTCTATCTCCATGTCTCCCTTTAAGCCTAGTGAGATGGCAAAACGTACCAATCCCCTTGTTAGGGTTCCATACACCTTATTTGCATGATTTACATTGTTAACAAGCTATCCAATCTCCTTGGTGGGCCACAAGCACCTCATCTGCATAGTCCCTACCAGTCATTGGAGGAAGTTACAAAGACTATGGCTAGAAGGGTCATATTAAGTAACTCACTGCACTGTGACATGAATGAATGAAATATTTGAATTTAATATTGGATTTAATTTTAAAGCCCGAAAGGCCCTTGTTGTTATTATTGTTTGATGCTGTCCAGTTGGTTCTGACTCATAGCGACCCTATGTACAACAGAACGAAACACTGCCCAGTCCTGTGCCATCCTCACAATCATCGTTATGCTTGAGCCCATTGTTGCAGCCACTGTGTTAATCCATCTCTTTGAGGGTCTTCCTCTTTTTCGCTGACCCTCTACTTTACCAAGCATGATGTCCTTCTCCAGGGACTGGTCCCTCCTGATAATGTGTCCAAAGTATGTGAGACAAAGTCTCACCATCCTTGTCTCTAAGGAGCATTCTGGCTGTACTTCTTCCAAAACAGATTTGTTCATTATTTTGACATTCCATGGTATATTAAATACTCTTTATCAACACCATGATTCAAAGGTGTCAATTCTTCTTCAATCTTCCTTATTCATTGTCCAGCTTTCTCATGCATATGAGGAGATTGAAAACACCATGTCTTGGGTCAGGTGCACCTTAGTCCTCAAAGTGACATCTTTGCTTTTTAACACTTTAAAGAGGTCCGTTGCAGCAGATTCATTCAGTGTGATATGTCCTTTTGTTTCTTGACTATTGCTTTCATGGGCATTGATTGTGGATCCAAGCAAAACAAAATCCTTGACAACTTTAGTCTTTTCTCCATTTATCATGATGTTGCTTATTGGTCCAGTTATGAGGATTTTTGTTTTCTTCATGTTGAGGTGTAATCCATACTGAAGGCTGTGGTCTTTGATCTTCATCAGTAAGCTTCAAGTCCTCTTCATTTTCAGCAAGCAAGGTTATGTCATCTGCATAACACAGGTTGTTAATGAGTCTTCCTCCAATCCTGATGCCCCATTCTTCTTCATATAGCCCAGCTTCTTGGATTATTTACTCAGCATACAGATTGAATAAGTATGGTGAAAGGATACAACCCTGACACACACCTTAGAGAGTAGTTAAACTGCAAGTTTCACACTTTGCTTCTGGAAGCCTCAGGCAACAGGGTGGAGTTTCAGGAATTCCACACCCATGAAGAATTTTCAGCTAAATGCTGACTATATAGATTTTATGACTATGGTGTGTTTTATATATTGGAGTCTCAGTAAAATTGTGTGACAAGTTCCACTGCTAAAAAAATGTTGGCAAGCCACCATTCCAGACCAGCCACTCATTTCACCAAGTTGAAAGCTAGGGACCCAGAGAAGCCAGGGCCTCTCAATATCTCATAGGGGGTCAGGCCTGGGTCTCCTGAGTACCCAGCTGGCCCTGGTCACAGCCTGGTCACGGCTCTATAATTCACAAAGACACAATCTAAAAGCAAGATAATGTGGCATACAGTTATGAGCACAGCTCCAAGGCCAGACTGGGTAGCTTTTCATCCCAGCTTTACCTCTGGGCAGCTGCATGGCCTTGGAAAAGCCACTAAACCTCTCTAAGGCTCTGTTTCCCTTGAGGATCTGTAAAATGAGTATAATAATTGTGCCTACCTTGTAAGGTTGTGATGCAGATTAAAAGAGTTAACATGTGAAAAATGTTTGGAACAATTTCTGGCACATAGTAAGCATTGTATATGAGATGACCAGCTTGTCCCAATTTGCCCAGGAATTTCCTGGCTTTGGCACTGAAAGTCCCACATCCTAAGAAACCCCCAGTCTAGGCAAAGCGAAACATTTTTCATCCTAGCTATAAGTGTGTGTTTGTTTTTTTTTGAAAACTGTCTACATTAATGTCTAATTTGACATTTCATTACTAAGCACTTTTCATTGCTTAGTATTTTTATGTACTAAGCTTGAGGAAAGGGTATAATTAACACAGAAAGGATAGCAGGGGACATGTTTAACCTGCTTTCTAACCATGAGATAAATGAAGCTGTTAGTTATTTTCTATCAATTTATGAAAAGAGACCAAGGGTACCTGTACTTGGGAAACATTTTTATAGCAGTTGGTTTGTTACTGTACTGGATTACCTCAAACAAGAGAACTCTGTTTCCTTTTTTCAAAAAGCCTACATTTCAAACAGTTCCCCACTTCAGATTGAATTTTCTCCAGTAACATAAGCCTTAGAGCTGGAAAGAAGTTCAGAAAATATTTACTCCAACCATCCAATTTTCCAGATAGGAAAAACTGAGCCCCACAGAAGTTCATTAGCTTTCCTGAGGTTACACACAAGTAAAGGATGACCGTGGGATTCAGACCCAGGGTTCTAATCCCCAGACCAGACTCTTTCAGGGGTTCTCAATAGATTCCACACCCAGCGCAGGTTTCATGGAGGAGTGAGAGGTGAAAGAGTGATAGGGAAGCTGTGTCACTGGTCACCTCTAGACCTCCAACTTCTATTATAGAAGCTACTCTCTTACCATTTTGAACACTGAACTTCAGCTTAAGCAGCCTCTGCAAAAGACTTCATCTGCTGAAAAAAAAGTTTTGAAAGCCACTTAATTATAGCATAATAAATCATAATATCATAACATATTATATCACTCGATTATATCATAGGACATATATTTTCTTCCCTGGAAAATTTGCTCCCATGGAGAAATCTTAACTATTTTTTTAAACTTCATTTTTCCCCTCCTTAATAGATTTTTACATGTTCGGAAAAACAGAGGTGTGGGCTCTTTAAAAACCAGCCCTTAAAATGACAGGCTCATTCACTCACAAGAATGAGCTGAGTGAGTCAAGGCATGGTGGGTAACAACTGGCCCAGATGTGTAACCTCATGTCCCTTACTTAGAAAAATGCTGCTGTTCAGGACCACTTGAATAAAAGCTCAGAGTGAGGGCCCAGGAACCCAGGGAGGGAGCAGGACAGAGATGGCCAGAGGGCCAGTGGGACTGTCTAGGATCCAGATCTGGCGTGTCTGGGATGGGAGCTGCTGGCGAGTTATGTCTCTCCCCACTACCTCCAATACGATTTTAGTTTATGGTGAAACAGACAAGATCCAAAGCCAGGAAATCATCCTGGGGTGACCCCCAAAGTGGGAGAATGACAACCAGAAGCTCAGCGAAGGCAGAGCGTGCAGGCAGACCATGGAATTCTGAGCTCTTTCCTCTAGTGGGTCTAGGCTTAAAGGAAAGGCAAGCGGGCGTGAGCTGATGCCCCAGGGCAGACAGGTGAAAACCCCGCTTTACTCAGCAGACCTGGGTTTGAATTCCAACTCGGCCACTCACCATCTGTGTGACCTCAGGGCAGTTACCTCACCTTTGAGCATCCTTTCCTGGTGGGTAAATGTAAATTGTGGAGTCCCTGGGTGATGCAAATGATAACCAAAAGGTTGGAGGTTAGAGTCTACCTACGGACAGCTCAGAAGAAAGGCCTGGTGATATACTTCCAAAAAATCAGTCACTGAAAACCCTGTGGAACACAGTTCTACTCTGAGACACATGGGTCACTATGTGTCAGAATTGACTTGAAAACAACTGGTTTAAATTTAGATTGTACTAGACCTACCTCATATGGTTAGTGAAGGACTAGAAGGGTTGTGCTCCATACCGTGCTTCAGTTCCAAGGAAATAGTTCCACCTACTGTTTAGTAAGCACTTACTAGGTATCCATTGTGGAACCAGTGCCTGAGCATCTTGTCATTGGGCTGCACAGTCTCTGCCCATCCAGGATGCGACCGATGCTGGGGGAGTTCAGGGTAGGGCTGTCACCATTATAATTTACAGCCAAGATAGATCTGGGTCAGAGGACACCCTGGTAGACGAGGAGTTCACCAGTCATTACCACAGATGACTGTGTTTAGCCAGCCCCCAGCACATAGTAGGCGATCAAGAAATAATTGTGGAGTGAGTGACTCAATAAAAGAAGAAATTAAGGAAAGACTGAATGTTGATGACTCTCCTTCTGGATGGAGGGAAGTAAGAGCTAAGAAATTCACAAAGATAATGTTGAGCGAAATAAGCCATATACAAGAGAATGTTCTGTGTGATGACATTAGTATAGAGTTCTAGAATAAGCAAGCTAAATCGATGGTGAAAGGAGTCAGAATCGTGGTCACCTGGCTGCTGAAGGTGAGGTGGTTTACCTGGGAGGGGACATGGGGGAGCCTACTGAGGGGCTGGAAATGTCATAGATCTTAATCCGAGTGGTGATTACCTGGATATTTGCATATGTAAAATGTCTTCACGCCATACAGTTAAGATTTGTACAAATCTTAAGTATACCTCAATTTTAAAAAGGCATCTTAAAAAACAGCCACTCAGAGATTAGTGAAATTAATGGACCAAGACCCAGAAATAAAGTATCCAAGAGCGAGAGAGAGAGAGAGCGAGAGAGGTTTGACTGGCTAAGCTGCCAGAGAGATGGCACCTGGTCCTGGGAGCAGGGGTCAAGATGAGGGAAGGTATCAGTGCTGGCAAATGCTTCCAGATTAGTCTGTGGGAGAGTTTGATGGGGTCCAGGATCAATCTGGGAGGGTTACGAATTGAGTCAGGACCTAAGCTCTAAGCTACTGTGTGACCTCAAGCAAGTCATCCAACATCTTGAGTGCAACAATTATAGCCAGATGTTTATGAGAGATAATTTACTTTATAACTGTGTGTGTGTGTATGTGTGTGTGTGTGTGTGTGTGTGTGTGTGTGTTGTTGATGTTGTTGTTAGGTGCCATGGAGTTGATTTTGACTCATAGCGAACCCATGTGACAGAGTAGAACTGCCCCATAGGGTTTTGTAGGCTGTAATCTTTATGGAAGCAGATCTCCATCTTTCTCCCATGGAGCCATTAGGTGGGTTCAAACCACCAACCTTTAAGTTAGCAGCCGAGTGCTCAACCATTGTGCCATCAGGGTGCTTTCTCTCTTGTACATGCTGTCTCTCTCTCTCTCTCTCTCTCTCTCTCTCTCTCTCTCTCTATATATATATATATATATATATATATATATATATATATATATATATATGTTTTCATTTTGAAATAATTTCAGAAGTATCAAAATAGTACAAAAACTTCCATATACCCTCACTCAGATCCACCAATTGTTAGCAGTTTGCCACATCTGCCGTATCATTCTCTCTCTCTCTCTCTGTATGTATGTATTTATATTTACTGAGTCATTTGAGTCAGTTGCACACATAATGTCCTTTTACCCCAAGTACTTCAGTGAATGTTTCCAAGAATAAGGACGTTCCTTACATTACTACATACAATGGTCAAAATCAGGAAGTTAACTTTGGCACAAAACTGCCGATTAATCCAGAGATTGTATTCAAATTCCACCAATTGTCCCCATTATATGCTTTATACTTACTTTTTTCTGGTCCAGGATCACGCATTACATTGAGTTTTCAGATCTTTTTAGTCTCCTTTACAATTACGTATTTTAAATACATGTTACATTTAAAATTATTAAAATTTTCAGATAATATATATAAACAACACATTCATGGGCTTCAAAAATCCAAGGTTCCAAAGGATAGCCAGAGAAAAGTCCCTCTCCCATCCCTGTCCCAGGCTACTCAAGTCCTGCCCCTGGAGACCACCATTGTTATGTGGTTACCACTGAGGAACAATGGTCATCATTTGTCGAGTTCTTGCTAGGTATCAGGATAAAAAAAAAACCAAACCCATTGCCGTCAAGTTGATTCTGACTCATAGCAACCCGATAGGACAGAATAGAACTGCTCCATAGGGTTTCCAAAGAGCACCTGGTGAATTTGAACTGCCAACCTTTTGGTTAGCAGCTGAACTCTTAATCACTAAGCCACCACGGTTTCCAGGTACCAAGATAAGCACCTTCAATGCATTATCTCTTTCATCCTTCTGGGTTTACAAAGGCTATTCCTTGTCAACCCAGTATCTGTTCCCTCATTCTTCCTTATAACTGAACCCATACAGAATAAAGTCTGTTTTTCTCAGCCTCCCTTGCAGCTAGTGTAACCACTTGATAAAGTCCTAGTCAATGAGACACAAGTGGTTTGGGTGGCAGTGGGGGAAAACGTCTTATAAGAGCTTGTTCATGCCCTTTGTTCCCTTGTTCCCTCTTCCTCCGTCCTGCTCTCTGAGTACAGATGTGATATCTGTAGCTCTGGCTGTCATGTTGGACCATGAAGAGTAAGGCCACACCCTAAGGATGGAAGAGCTGAGAACTAGATCCCTAACAACTCCCTGGAGCTGGTGCCGCAGCCCTGGAGTGCTCACCTCTGGAATTTTTTTTACATGGGAGAGAGAGAAACTCTCTCTTGAGTAAGTCAGTATTATTTTGGCATTTTCTGTCACATGCATTTGAACCTAATCCTCACTGCTTTGAGGTTAGTACTATTACTGTTCAGATGAGGACACTGAATCACAGGTTAAGTTCTAGCACAAGGTCACATGGCTAAAAATAGGGGGAGCCTGGATGAGAACTCACACATTCCTTCCCTAGAGGCTCCTGGGCACAGATCCCTGTTTTCTCATTCTTTGCTCCTGGGATCCCCAGAAAGCACAGCCCACAGTCATAGGACTAAGGGAGTCATAATGACGGCCCCCATAACTGAGCCCCCACCCACACGACGTCATCTACCCTTCCCAGAGACCGTGGGAGGTGGAGCCACATCTCCATTTTATAGCTGAGAGAATTGAGACTGTGGGTGTTGAATTCACTTGCATGGCATCACAAAGCTAGGAAATGGCAGATCTGGTGTATGAATCAGGGTCCTGCCAGAAGAGCCCACTGTCTTAGTCATCTAGCACTGCTATAACAGAAATACCACAAGTGGATGGCTTTAACAAAGAAAAGTTTATTCTCTCACAGTCCAATAGGTTACAAGTCCAAATTCAGGGCATCAGCTCCAGGGGAATGCTTTCTCTGTTGGCTCTGGAGGAAGTCCTTGTGCGGCATCAGTCTTCCCTTGGTCTGGGAGCTTCTCTGCACAGGAACCTCAGGTCCAAAGGACATGCTCTGTTCCAGGCACTGCTTCGTTGATGGTATGAGGTTCCCAGCTCTCTGCTTGCTTCCCTTTCCTTTTATGTCTTGAGAGATAAAAGGTGGTGCAGGCCACGCCCCAGGGAAACTCCCTTTATACTGGATCAGAGATGTGACCTGGATAACGGTGGTGTTACAATCCCACTCTAACCCTCTTTAACATAAATTACAATCACAAAATGGAGGACAACCACACAATACTGGGACTCATGGCCCAGCCAAATTGTTACTCACATATTTAGGAGACATAATTCAAACCGTGACACCCATGTTCTTAATGCCTCAGCCATATTGCTGCCTCAGAAGCCATGTAGCCGAATCTCCCATCAGATTTAGAGCCCCTTTACAGCCCCTGCCGACTGGTTAGCCAGCCTCCACTTGCACAGCTCCATCGACAGAGGACTTACGGGCCTGCAAAGGGTTCGAGTCCGTATCCTTGCTCTTACTCCTACCTGACCTCAGCCATCCTTTGAGTGCCCCACCCTGGAGATTTTTCTCCAGGTGGCCTTTTTCCTCAAACTCAATGGGGAAGGGGAAACCCTTTTATAACAGGTTTTCTCTCACCATCCCCTGTCTTTTTTTGAGGAGGCAAGACTATCATGGAGGATGATTTGGTAACCATTCAACAAATACAAAATGCACCTGCCTATGACCCAGCCATCTCTCGCCTTAAGCATGTGCCAAAATATAAATGGGGGTTTGTGAGAGAGAAACCTTGGAAACAACCTAAGTGTCTGTTAGTGTCTGTTGGTAGGAAACTGGTTACAACATCAGAGTGCAGCCTTCCCATAGAGGAACCCACTGCTGTTTAAAAGGTTGTGGTTGAGTTGTCTACCCAAGAGAAAAGAAAACATGTGTCCACACAAAGACTTGCAGATGGATATTTGTAGCAGCATTATTCATAATAGCCCAAAGCTGGAAATAACCAAATGTCCATCAACTGGTAAGTGAATAAACAAAACATGGTATATCCATACAATAAAATACTAAACCAAAAAAACAAACTAGTTATCTTTGAGTCAATACCGACTCATGGTCACCCCCTGTGTCTCAGAGTAGAATAGTGCTCCATAGTTTTCAGTAGGTGATTTTTTTGAAGTATATAGACGGAGCTTTCTTCCAAAACACCTCTGGGTGGACTCGAACCTCCAACCTTTTGGTTAGCAGCCTAGTTAGTTAACCATTTGCATCATCCAGGGACTCAAATAGAATACCAGTCGGCAATACAAAGGGACAAATTGTTGATATATGCTGCCACAAGAATGAACCTCAAAATAGTCATGCTAATGAAAAAACTCAAATGAAAAGACCACATATTGTGTAACTCGATATATATGAAATGTCCAGAAACAGAAAATCTATAGCAACAGAAAGTCTATCAGTGGTTGCCTGGGGCTGGGGTGGAAAGAGTGAGATTGACTTGCAAATGGGTGTGAAGGCACTTATAGGGGTGATGGAAATGGACTACAACTGGAATGCGGGAATGATCACACAACTCTATGAATCTACTAAAAGTCATTGAACTATAAACTCATAATAAGTGAATTTTATAGTATGATAAACAGAGAAAATATTGAAGTTGTCAAGGATTTCATTTTACCTGGATCCACAATCAACACCCATGGAAGCATCAGTCAAGAAATCAAACAACGTACTGCAGTGGACAAGTCTACTGCAAAAGACCTCTTTAAAATGCTGAAAGGTAAAGATGTCATGCTGAGGACTAACGTGCGCCTGACCCAAGCCATGGTGTTTTCAATCGCCTCATATGCGTGTGAAAGCTGGACAATGAATAAGGAAGACAAAAGAAGAATTGATGTCTTTGAATTATGGTGCTGGCAAAAAATATTGAATATACCATGGACTGCCAGAAGAACAAACAAATCTGTCTTGGATGAAGCACAGCCAGAGTGCTCCTTAGAAGTGAGGATGGCGAGACTTCATCTTACATACTTTGGACATGATATCAGGAGGAACCAGTCCCTGGAGAAGAACATCATGCTTGGTAAAGTAGAGGGTCAGCAAAAAAGAGGAAGACCCTCAATGAGATGTATTGATACAGTGGCCACAACAACAGGCTCAAGCATAACAACGATTGTGCAGATGGCGCAGGACCAGGTAGTGTTTCATTCTGTTGTGCATAGGGTCACTATGAGTCAGAAGCAACTCAACGGCACCTAACAACAACAACAAAGTATACACCAATAAAACTTTAAAAAAAAAAAAAAAAGACGAGGTTGGAGAGGCGGGGCCAAGATGGCAGAGTAGTCAGACGCTTCCTGTGGTCCCTCTTACAACAAAGACCTGAAAAAACAAGTGAATCAATTATATATGACAATCTATGAGCCTGGAACATCAAAGGCAAAATTGAGGAATTGGACTCAGTGGTGGGGGAGGGAGAGATGGTTTGGAAGCAGGGAGGAGTTGCCAGACCTGACCCAATGGGGGCCAGCACCCTTCAGGCCGGATAGGCTGGCGTGCTTGGTGAGGCAAGCAGTGGCACTCGGGAGGCCTTTTCCACATCAGGAGAGATTGAGTGGCGGAGAGTCTACTCACACCTCCAGAACCATTGAAAAGCGGCGCTCAATTGGCAAAAGATAAGTACACATATCTGACTTACCACACAGATCAAAAAACACCCTCTTTGGGAAAAACCTCTCTCACATTTACCTGCCCCCTCCCCACCACTCTGCAGGGGTCCCAAGCCAGCTTCAGTGATTGCCGAGTCCCCTGGGCCAGAAGTGGGATCAGTCACGTGCCCTGAGTCATTCTCTCGGCCTTCGAGAGGGAATAAATTAACAAACAGGAATAAATAATCTACCAGCTCCCATAAGCTGGGAACTCAGGGGCACGGCTCCTTTGCCTAGGTGGTCCATGGACTTTGAATGCCTTTCTCCCCTGCATAGACCTGTATGGGCCCATTTCAACAGGGTAGGCCCTCATTAGCACAGTACAACAGGGTATATACCTAAACCTTAACTTCAACTCTATCAACTTCATGGTGAAGTGGCCGGTTCGTGACATTTGTCACTGCTGTGTGCATTAAGCAAGGTCCTCACCTACCCACATCTGGGGCCTGTTGATTGATGCCTCCACCCACACCACCTAGCCACTGGCTACAGAGATCCAAGAATAAGTGGTGCCCCCGAGTCCTTTCAGCCAACAGCACTGGATGCTTATAGTTTGGCTGCAAAACTCACCCACCTACACACTCTAGAGAACAGGGATATGCTTTCCTCCCAGACACTCAGGGGCAGCCGTCAGCCCCCTGACTTGCTTGAGCAGGATCCCCTACTGCAGCCAGATACCTGTGCCTACACCAATCACTCATGCCTGTCTAGGACTGTAGGTGGGAGCCTGCACTACACACTTGGTGACTGACTACGTGGACACCTGAGCTGAACCCACACAAGAAAACTAAATGGACTCCTGGGCTCACATACCTAGTAACAGATCTAACCACCTGGTGACAAAATGTTAGACGTTCAAAAGCGCCCATAATCAAACTTGCTCACACAAGTACCCTATCTGGGCATATCAAAACAAAAGAAGAAGCTAGGACACAGTAAGCAAACATAAAATAAATACATGTAATCACTTATTGATGGCTCGCAGACAACAGTCAATATCAAATCACATAAAGAGGCAGACCAGGATGGCTTCAGCAAGCTCCCAAAACAAAGAATCAAGAAATTTTCTGGAGGAAGACAATTTCATGGAATTACCAGAGGTAGAATACAAAAGATTAATATACAGAACTCTTTAAGAGATCAGGAAGGAGTTCATGCAAAATGCAGAACAAGCTAAGGAACACACAGACAAAGCAACAGAGGAACTTAAGAAGATTAGAGAAGAGCGTAATGACAAATTTAACAAGCTGCAATAATCCATAGAGAGACAGCAATCAGAAATCCAGAAGATTAACAACTAAATTTCCGAATTAGATAACTCAATAGAAAGTCATAGGAAAAGAATTGAGGCAATGGAAGTCAGAATTAGTGAGACTGAAGATAAAGCACTTGACACCAACTTATTTGAAGAAAATCAGATGAAAGAATTTTTTAAAAAGAAGAAACGCTAAGAATTATGTAGGATTCTATCAAGAGGAATAATCGATGAGTGATTGGAGTACCAGAACCAGGGTAGGGGACAGAAAATACAGAGAGAATTGTTAAAGATTTTTTGGCAGAAAACTTCCCTGACATCGTGAAAGGTGAGAAGATATCTATTCAAGATGCTCATCGAACCCCATGTAAGGTAGATCTCAAAAGAAAGTCACCAAGACATATTATACAAACTTGCCAAAACCAAAGATAGAGAATTTTAAGAGCCGCTAGGGATAAACTAAAACTCATCTACAAAGGAGAGTCAATAAGCTTAACTACAACTACTCAGAGAAACCATACTGGCAAGAAGGCAATGGGATGACTTATATAAAGCCTTGAAGGAAAAAAAATTGCCAGCCAAGAATTATATATCCAGCAAAATTGTCTCTCAAATATGATCATGAAATTAGGGCATTTCCAGATATAAACAGAAGTTTAGGGAATTTGCAAACACCAAACCAAAATTACAAGAAATACTAAAGGGAGTCCTCTGGTTAGAAAATCAATAAAATCAGTTAACAACCCAAGACTAGAACACAGGACAGAGCAACCAGATATCAACCCAGATAGGGAAATTGCAAAAATAAATTGAAGCTAAAACACTGAAAACAAGAAAACAGAGATGTCAATATGTAAAAGATGACATTAAAACAAAAAAAAGGGACTAAAAAATGCAGTTATAGATCTCTCATATGGAGAAGAGGTCAAGGCAATATAAAAAAATAAAAGACTGGCTTAAACTTAGAAAAATAGAGGTAAATATTCAGGTAACCACAAACAAAACTAACAATCCTACACATCAAAATAAAAAACAAGAAAAACATAAAGACTCAGCAAATACAAAATCAACAACAATGAAAAAGATGAAAAGAAAATACATAAAGAAAAATGACTCAGCACAGATAATTAAGTGGAACAAAGAAACTGTCAACAACACACAAAAAGAGACATCAAAATGATAGCACTAAACTCATACCTATCGATAATTACACTGAATGTAAATGGACTAAATACACCAATAAAGAGACAGAGAGTGGCAGATTGGATTAAAAAACACAATCCATCTATATGCTGCCTACAAGAGACACACCTTAGACTTAAAGACACAAACAAACTAAAACTCAAAGGATGGAAAAAAAATATCAAGCAAACAACATTCAAAAAAGAACAAAGTAGACTTTAAAGTAAAATCGACTACAAAGGATTAGGAAGGACTCTATATAATGATTAAAGGATCAATACACCAGGAGGACATAACTATAATAAATATTTATCCACCCAATGGCAGGGCTCCAAAATACATAAAGCAAACTTCTAACAGCACTGAAAAGAAAGATAGACAGCTCCACAATAATAGTAGGAGACTTCAACACACCTCTTTCAGTGAAGGACAGAGCATCCAGAAAGAAGCTCAATAAAGATACAGCAAGTCTAAATGCCACAATCAACCAACTCGATCTTGTGGACATACACTGAACACTCCATCCAACAGAAGCCAAGTATACTTTCTTTTCCAACATGCATGGAACATTCTCCAGAATAGATGACATATTAGGCCATAAAGAAAGCTTAACAGAATCCAAAGCATCAAAATATTACAAAACATCTTTTCTGACCATAAAGCCATAAAAGTAGAAATCAATAACAGAAAAAGCAAGGGAAAAAAATCAAACACATGGAAACTGAATAACATCTTGCTCAAAAACTACTGCATTATAGAAGAAATTAAGGATGGAATAAAGAAATTTACAGAATCCAGTGTGAATGAAAACACATCCTACCAGAACCTTTGGGACACAGCAAAAGCAGTGCTCAGAGGTCAGTTTATAGCAATAAATGCACACATCCAAAAAGAAGAAACGGCCAAAATCAAAACATTAACCCTACAACTTGAACAAGTAGAAAGAGAGCAGCAAAAGGAGCCCTCAGGCCCCAGAAGAAAGGAAATAATAAGAATTAGAGCAAAATTAAATGAAATAGATAATAGAAAAACAATTGAAAGAGTTAACAAGACCAAAATCTCATTCTTTGAAGAGATCCAAAAAATCGATAAACCACTGGCCAAACTGACAAAAGAAGAACAGGAGAGGGAGCAAATAACTCGAATAAGAAATGAGATGGGTGATATCACAACAGACCCTACTGAATTTAAAGGAATCATAACAGAATACTATGAAAAACTGTACTCTAACAAATTTGAAAACCTGGAGGAAACGGACAAATTTCTAGAAACTCACTACTTACCTAAACTAACAAAGAGGTAGAACAGCTAAATAAGCATATAACAAAAGAAGAGATTGAAAAGGTGTCTTAATTATCTAGTGGTACTGTAACAGATATACCACAAGTGGATGGCTTTAACAAAGAGAAATTTATTTTCTCACAGTATAGTAGGCTAGAAGTCCAAATTCAGTGTGTCAGCTCCAGGGGAAGGCTTTCTGTCTCTGTCGGCCTTCTCATCAATCTTCCCCCAGACTAGGAGGATCTCCGTGCAGGAACCCCGGGTCCAAAGGACACGCTCTGCTCCTGGCACTGCTTTCTTGGTAATATGAGGTCCCCCAACTCTCTGCTTGCTACCCTTTCATCTCTTGTAAGATAAAAGGTGGTGCAGGCCACACCCCAGGGAAATTCCCTTTACATTGGATCAGGGATGTAACCTTAGTAAGGGTGTTACAATCTCACCCTAATCCTCTTTAACATAAAATTACAATCACAAAATGGAGGACCACCACACAATACTGGGAATCATGGCCCAGCCAAATAGATACACATATTTTTGGGGGGACATAATTCAATCCATGACAAAAGGTAATTTAAAAACTCCCAACAAAAAAAGCCCTGGCCCTGATGGCTTCACTGGAGAATTCTACCAAACTTTCAGAGAAGAATTAACACTACTACTAATAAAGGTATTTCAGAGCATAGGAAAGGATGGAATACTCCCAAACTCATTCTATAAAGCCAGCATAACCCTGATACCAAAACCAGGTAAAGACACCACAAAAAAAGAAACGTACAAACCAATATCCCTCATGAACTTTGACTCAAAAACCCTCAACAAAATTCTAGCCAATAGAATTTAGCAACATATCAAAAAAATAATTCACCATGATCAAGTGGGATTTGTACCAGGTATGCAGGGATGGTTCAACATTAGAAAAACAATCAATGTAATCCATCACATAAATAAAACAAAAGACAAGAACCACATGATCTTATCAATCAATGCAGAAAAGACATCTGACAAAGTCCAACACCCATTCATGATAAAAAACACTCAACAAAATAGGAATAGAAGGGAAATTCCTCAATATAATTAAGGGCATTTATAAAAAGTCAACAGCCAGCATCATCCTAAATGGAGAGACTTTGAAAACATTCCCCTTGAGAACGGGAACCAGACAAGGATGCCCTTTATCACCATTCTTAAATTCAACATTGTGCTGGAGGTCCCAGCCAGAGCAATTAGGCTAGAAAAAGAAATAAAGGGCATCCAAATTGGTAGGGGAGAAGTCAAAGTATCTCTGTGTGCAGATGATATGATCTTATACACAGAAAACCCCAAAGAATCCACAAGAAAACTGCTGGAACTAATAGAAGATTTCAGCAAAGTTTCAGGATACAAGATAAACATACAAAAATCAGTTGGATTCCTTTACACCAACAAAGAGAACCTTAAAGAGGAAATCACCAAATCAATACCATTTACAATAACCCCCAAGAAGGTAAAATATTTAGGAATAAATCTAACCAGAGATGTAAAAGACCTATACAATGAAAACTACAAGACACTACTGCAAGAAACCAAAAGAGACCTGCATAAGTGGAAAAAACATACCTTGCGCATGAACAGGAAGACTCAACATTGTGAAAATGTCAATTCTACCCAAAGTGATCTACAGATACAATGCAATACCAATCCAAATTCCTACGGCATTTTTTAATGAGATGGAGAAACAAATCACCAACTTCATATGGAAAGGGAAGAGGCCCCAGATAAGTAAAACATTACTCAAAAAGAAGAATAAAGTGGGAGGCCTCACACTACCTGATTTTAGAACCTATTATACCGTCATGATAGTCAAAACAGCCTGGTACTGGTACAACAACAGATACATAGACCAATGGAACAGAATTGAGAATCCAGGCATAAATTCATCCACCTATGAGCAGCTGATATTTGACAAAGGCCCAAAGTCTGTTAATTGAGGAAAAGACATCTTTTAACAAATGGTGCTGGCATAACTGGATATCCACCTGCAAAAAAATGAAACAAGACCCATACCTCACACCATGCACAAAAACTAACTCAAAATTGATAAAGACCTAAATATAAAATTGAAAACAGTGAAGATCATGGAAGAAAAAATAGAGACAATGCTAGGAGCTTTAATACATGGCATAAACAGAATACAAAGCATAAGTAGCAATGCACAAACATCAGAAGAGAAACTACATAACTGGGACCTCCTAAAAATTAAACACTTATGCTCATCAAAAGACTTCACCAAAAGAGTCAAAAGAGAGAAGTGCCATGCCGTCCCTCCACAGCAAAGATCCAAAAAACTAAGCCAAACAGAGAAAACAGCAATCCTGAAATCCTAAACATCAAATGAAGAGATAAAGAACTCAGCCAAGCACCAAATGGAATAAGAAAGTGACAGAGAACAGAGAGCGAAGAGATATACATGGAGAGCTCCCCTATTAGCTAATGCAGCACGGATCCACCATCTTGGACTCCTATCAGAGACCAGCAAATAGGGGGTACGAGAAAGCAGCTTCATGGAGCTTCCAGCAGGAGACAGAACAACCAGTAACTGGTGATATATGCTTTCCCACCCCCCACCCTTCTTCACCCCCACTTGGCCTCTTCTGCTTCCCGAGGCCACAGTCTCTTGGCCAGGAAGCACCAGCTGCTTGGATTCCACCTGCCCACACTAGCCGACTCCCTGATTTCCATTTGTTGGCTGCTGCTGTTGCTTTTTTCCCCTTCTTTTGATTTCTCCCTTACCTCTCACCACCTCCCCTTCTTTTTGCTCAAATACCAGGCTCTGTGTGCCATCTTTGCTTCTTCCTGAGGGGCTGTGGAGCTCCATTCGAGTGCAGAGCTGCTTTCCAGTCCATGTTGCTATGCTGGTGGGATCCCAGGGCTTTTGTTTGTTTGTTTTCAATTGTTTGTTTGTTTTCAATTGTTTGTTTGTTTGTTTTCTTTTACTTTTCTTGAGTTGGGAGCCCATTCTGGCTAGGCAGTGCTGCATGGCTTGAGACCTACTCCCTCAGCTTGCACAGACACACAGAGGGATCCCTGAGGGCACTTCTTTTTTCTTGGGCTTTTTTTTTTTTTTTCTGTTTTTTGGGGGTGTTCCTTTCTTTGTTTTTTTTTTTTTAATTGGTTTTGTTTTATTTTACCTCTTTTTCCCTTTTTGTCTTTCTTCATTACTCAGTTTCTCATCCTTCTATACTTTCCTTCTCTTCCTGTCCCCTGGATACCTGGAACTGAATACCTCTACGCCTCCTAGCCAGGCTGTACTTCAACACCTGGGAACAACTTCCCCAGACCTCATAGCCACACTGGTGGGATCTCTGGGAGCTTTGCTGTTCTTTTTTCTTTCTAATATTTATTCATTCTTTTCTTTTTTTTCTTCTTCTTCTTCCCCTTTTTGTTTTTCTCCATTTAATAGTCTCTCATCTCTCCACTCCAACAGCAAGCTCCTGTAGCACTCTTTTTTGTTTGTTTGTATGTTTTTGGCTCCTGTTCCTCTCTTCTCTCTCCTATACCCATCTGAGCTCCACACATCACAATATCCCCCCTCCATCCTGCCTACCTGTACTGTGCTCTTAACATCACACCACCAAGCAGCACAGGCACGGCGTACTGGAACCTGCCCTGCACAGATTACCAACTCACCCTGGTGACTGTAGTAAGTGCCACAAACAACCCATCCCAGCAACATCTCTTCAGCTAGACCTGCCCTGCTGTACAATATCTGAGAGACTGACCGTGCCAATTGGAGAGGGAAGCAAAAAGCATTGTGCAGACAGACAAGCAAACAACAAAGAACACACAGCCCCTCTGCTCAGACATAGCCAAATTTAAAAAAAAAAAAAAGGACAAAACAACCAAATCTACAATCATTAAATGAGAAAAATAACTACTGAATGCCCCGAAGACAGCAGACAATAACAAAACATTTACAAAAACGGGACAGGATGGTTCCAGTAGGTGTCCAAAATAAAACACCAGATGACTTTCCAGTAAAAGAAAAGGCAGTAGAACTACCTGATAGGGGATTCAAATCTCTAGTACTCAGAATTATCCAAGAGTTGAAGCAAAAAGAAGACAAAAATGAGGAAAAAAATAGACAAATTCATGGAAAATACAGACAAAAAATGGAAGAATTCAGGAAAATAATGCAGGAACAAAATGCCAAAATAAATTCACAACTAGAAATTATACAAAAACAACAACTAGAAATCCAAAAGATTAACAACAAGATTTCAGAAATGGACAGTGTCATAGAAGGGCTGAGAAGCAGATTTGAAACGGTGGAAGACAGGATCAGTGGAATTGAAGATAAACACCTGGATACAACTCTGTTTGAGGAAAACTCAGAAAAAAGAATGAAAAAAAATGAAGAGACGCTTAGAATTATGTGGGATTCAATCAAAGGCAAAAATCTTCGAGTGATTGGAGTTCCAAAACGGGGAGAAAACAGAAAACACAGAGAGGATCATTGAAGAAGTGCTGACAGAAAACTTCCCCAATATCATGAAAGATGAAATCTGACCATCCAAGAAGCTCAAAGAACCCCATATAGGATAGACCCCAAAAGAAAATCACCAAGGCATATCATAATCACACTCACTAAAACCAGAGACAAACAAAGCATTCTGAGCACAGCTCAAGAAAAACAAAAAGTCACATACAGAGGAGAAACAATAAGACTAAGCTCAGATTATTCAGCAGAAACCATGCAAGCAAGAAGGCAATGGGATGACATATGTAAAACCTTGAAAGAAAAGAATTGCCAGTCAAGAATAATACATCCTGAAAAACTCTCATTCAAATATCATGATGAAATTAGGTCATTTCCAGATAAACGGAAATAAAGGGACTATGTAAAAACCAAACCAAACTTACGAGACTTATTAAAGGAAATTCTTCGATCTGAGAACAAACAATATCAGACCACAGGCTGAATACAGGACATAGGATTGTACTAGCCAGATACCAACCTAGGAAACGAACTCTTAAGGACTATGCAAAACCAAAAGAATTACAAAAGAGAACCAGAGAGATTAATCTGTAAATGACAACAGCATCAGAACATTAAAAGAGGGAATAAACGGTGTAGATATAGAACCTTCTAATGGAGAGGAAGTCAAGTGATACCAAGTAATAATAGACTGGTTCAAATCTAGGAAGGATAAATTTCAAGGTAACCACAAAGAAAGTTAACAAACCTACTCATCAAAATAAAGAAGAAAAACATAAAGTCTCAGTAAAAACAAAACCTACAAAAACAAAAGAAATGAAAAAAAAATCCACAAACAAAAGGAACTCAGCACAGGAGAGTAAGAGGAACAAAACTGGAGAACATTATGCTGAGTGAAACAAGTCAATCACAAATGGACAAATATTGTATGAGACCTCTACTATATAACTCATGTAAAAGTTTACACACAAAAAGAAACAATCTTTGTTGGTTACGAGGGATGGGAGGAGTCGGGGGGGAACTAAATAGATAAGTGGTAACTTTGCTGAAGGGTAAGACAGTATACATTACTGGGGAAGCCAGCACAACTTGTACAAGGAAAGGTCATGGAAGCGCCATAGACACATCCAAACTCCTTGAGGGATTGTATTGCTGGGCAGAGGGCTGTGGGGCCCACGGTCTCGGGGAACATCTAGCTCAATTGGCATAACACAGTTTATAAAGACAATGTTCTACATTCTACCTTGATGAGTAGCATCTGGGGTCTTAAAAGCCTGTGAGTGGCCATCTAAGATACTCCACTGGTCTCACCCCTTCAAGAGCAAGGGAGAATGAAGAAAACAAGATACAAGGAAAAGATTAGTCCAAAGGACTAATGGACCACAGCTACCATGGCCTCCACCAGACTGAGTCCAGTACAGCTAGATGGTGCCTGGCTACCACCACTGACTGCTTCTGACCAGGATCACAATAGAGGGTCCTGGACAGAGCTGGAAAAGGATGTAGAACAGAATTCTAACTCACAAAAAAAGACCAGATTTACTGGTCTGACTGGAGAAACCCCAAGAGTATGGCCCCCAGACACCCTTTTAGCTCAGTGGTAAAGCCCCTCCCAAAGTTCACCCTTCAGCCACAGACTGGACAGCCTCATAAAACAAAACAGGACTAATGAGGCACAGCAGTCCAGGGACAAGGACTAGAAGGCAGGAGGGGACAGGAAAGCTGGTGATAGGGAACCCAAGGTTGAGAAGGGACAGTGTTGACATGTCATGGGGTTGTTAACAATCGTGATAGGGCAATATGTGTACTAACTGTTTAATGAGTAACTATTTGTACAACTGGAAGAATGTAATCGATGTCACTGAATTGTACATGTAGAAACTTTCAAAATAGTGTAGTTTTGGCTATGTATATTTTCACCAAGGAAAAGGTCCTCAAGGTTGAGAAAGGAGAGTGTTGACATGTCATTGGGCTGTTAACCAATGTCATCAAAGAGTATGTGTACTGACTGTTTAATGAGAAACTATTTGTTCTGTAAACCTTCATCTAAAATACAATAAAGAATTTTAAAAAAAAAAAAGAGTCAGAAGACAACCTATAGACTGGGAAAAAAATTTTGGCTATGACAAATCCGATTAGCATCTAATCTGTAAATTCTACAAGATATTGCAAAACCTCAACAACAAAGAGACAAATAACCCAATTAAAAAACGGGCAAAGGATAGGAACAGGCACTTCACCAAAGAAGACATTCAGGGTGACTAACAGACACATGAGGAAATTCTCATGATCATTAGCCATTAGAGAAATGCAAATCAAAACTACAATGAGATACCATCTCACCCCAACAAGGCTAGCATTAATCCAAAAAACACAAAATAATAAATGTTGAAGAGGTTGTGGAGAGACTGGAATGCTTATACATTATTGGTGGGAATGTAAAATGGTACACCACTTAGGAAATCGATTTGGCACTTCCTTAAAAAGCTAAAAATAGAAGTACCATATGATCCAGCAATCCTGCTCCTTGGAATATATCCTAGAGAAATAAAAGCTGTCACACGAATAGATATACGCACACCCATGTTCATTGCAGCACTGTTTTTGATAGCAAAAAGATGGAAATAACCTAGGTGCCCATCATGGACGAATGGATAAATTATGGTATATTCACACAATGGAATACTATGCAACGATAAAGAACAACGATGAATCCGTGAAACATAACATGGATGAATCTGGAAGGCATTATGCTGAGTGAATTTAGTCAGTCGCAAAAGGACAAATATTGTATAAGACTACTAATATAAGAACTCAAGAAAAAGTTTAAACACAGAAGAAAACATTATTTTATGGTTACCAGGGTGGGGAGGGAGGGAGAGGAGTATTCACTAACTAGATAGTAGACAAGAACTATCTTAGGTGAAGGGAAGGACAACACACATTACAGGGGAAGTCAGCACAACTGTACTAAACCAAAAGCTAAGAAGTTTCCTGAATACAGCAAAACCCTTCGAGGGACAGAGTAGCAGGGGCAAAGGTCTAGGGACCATGGTTTCAGGGGACATCTAGGTCAATTGGCATAAAAAAGTTTTTTAAGAAAATGTTCTGCATCCCACTTTGCTGAGTGGCATCTGGGGTCTTAAAAGCTAGCAAGCAGCCATCTAAGATGCATCAATTGGAGAATGAAGAACACCAAAGACACAAGGAAAATGTTAGCCGGAGATACAGAAAGGGCCACTTAAACCAGAGACTCCATCAGCCTGAGACTGGAAGAACTAGATGGTGCCTGGCCACCACCAATGACCACCCCGACAGGGAACATAACAGAGAGTCCCTGACGGAGCAGGATAAAAGTGGGATGCAGAACTCAAATTCACATAAAAAGACCAGACTTAATGGTTGGACTGAGTCTGGAGGGACCCCAGAAGACATGGCCCTCAGACTATCTGTTGGCCCAGAGCTGAAACCATTCCGGAGGCCAACTCTTCAGACAAAGATTAGACTGAACTATGGGACATAAAGCGATACTCATGAGGAGTGTGCTTCTTAGCTCAAGTAGATACATGAGACTGAATGGGCAGCTCCTGTCCGGAGGTGAGATGAGAAGGCAGAAAGGGACAGGAGCTGGTTGAATGGACATGGGAAATCTGGGGTGGAAAGGAGGAGTGTGCTGTCACAGTACAGGGAGAGCAGCTAGGGTCACATAGCAATGTGTGTATAAATTTTTGTATGAGAAACTGACTTGAATTGTACACTTTCATTTAAAGCACAATTAAAAAAAAAAAAAAGATGAGGTTGATACATGAAACAAGATGCCAACCAAAATATATGGTAATTCTCACTTACGTAAAAATAAAAATGAAACAGCCCTCCTGTAAGAACAGTGATATAAGTATAAATAAACGCAGAGAAGAGCCACCCCACACTTTTGACAATAGATACTTCTGGAGAGAGGATAAGGATGGGTGGCTGAGAAGGGGGAATTTTACTTTACAATGAAAGTGAATTCCTTGGGTTACTTTTTAATTTAAAAAAAAAAAAGCTATAAAGAAAAAGAGAAGAGACCTTGCAGAAGAGAGACACTAGAAACTGCAGTTCCAGGCCCCAGCACCCTCTGTTATTATTATTGGACCCATGCATTTAGGGAATTGGCCTTTTTAAGCAGTATATTAGACTTAGAAAGGACTTAAGGAATGATCTAGTCCAGTTCCTCTGTTCTGTAGGTAGAGAACCTGAGGCCCAAGGAGGAGCTGGGCCCGCCCAAAGCCAGAGCTCATTGGGCCTGGGCCCGGGCTGAAGTCCAGGCTTCCAACGCAGCTCCCAGCTCTGCCCCCGCACTGCACTCTGCACAGATTGTTTTGTGTCTCCGGGAAAGAGGAGTTTATAAATTTGGCCACATTTTGGAACAACAGAGCCATAAATGGACAAGTCTGCGGGAGACTGGGAGCTACCTTTGAGGCTGGGGGGTTGGGAGGGGAAGGACAACTGGGTGGGCAGGCCTAGCCACAGCCTAGATTCTTGCATCCAGGGGAAAATAAAATTAGGAAAGGAGCTAGTCTCAAGGGTGGACGGCAGATAAAGCTGGGAAACGAGTGGAACCAGATGGACCTGGTTCAAATGCCCCCTCAGTCGCTGTCTGGCTGGATGACTTTGAGCAAATGCCTTCATCTCTCTGAGCCTCAATGTTCTCCTCAGTAAAAGGGGGATAATTTGAAACCTCCCTTGCAGTTTTGTGGAAAGAGCTCATTGCAGCAACACTTTTAGAACAGTGGTTACCAAACCTGGTGAAAGATGAGAACCCATGGGAAGCATAGGTGACCAGGCCCCAGCTCTTACTCTTCCAGGATGGGGCCCAGGCAACTGTATTTTCCAGAAGCATCCTGGGTGGTCTGATGCTAAAGAACTTGAATTCAGGAGTCAGTGACATCCAGGCACTTAAAACAAGCTGTTCAAGATCATTTTTGTTAGACTCTGTTGCCTGTAGATGAGAGTCCAGAGTACTCAGCATGGCATTCAAGGCCTCCACATCAACCTCTTAAACTTCTCTGGGGCCTCATCTCCCTCTCAGCCCTCCACATTCATTCCTCCATTCCTTCAGCAAGGTTTCATGTCCTCCCTGTGGCCCCAGATAAAAGCAAGTCTCTGCCCTTGTCTTGGAAAGCCTGGTGTGGGTAGTGGTTAAGTGCTACAGTTGCTAACCAAAAGGTCAGCAGTTCAAATCCACCAGGCACTGCTTGGAAACTCTGTGGGGCAGTTCTCTCTATCCTATAGGGTTGCTATGAGTTGGAACGGGTTGCCCTTGTCTTAGTTATCTAGTGTTGCTATAACAGAAATACCACAAGTGGGTGGCTTTAACAAACAGAAATTTATTTTCTCACAGTTTAGAAGGCCAGAAGTCCGAATTCAGGGCACTGTCTCTAGAGGAAGGCTTTCTCTCTCTGTCAGCTCAGAAGGAAGGTCCTTGTCTCTTCAGCTTCTCTTCCTGAGTGATCTTCATGTGGCTTGGCATCTCTCTTTCCCCATCTCTGCTTCTTGCTTGCTTGCTGAATCTGCTCTTTTATGTCTCAAAAAAGATTGATTTAAGCCTCACCTTACATTTTATCATTAACATAACAAAGAAAACCCATTCCTAAATGGGATTAAAACCAAACTCGTTGTGGTTGACCTTATAGGACAGAGTAGAACTGCCCCATGGGGTTTCCAAGGAGCGGCTGGTGGATTCCAACTGCCAACTTTTTGGATTCCAATTGCTGACATTTTGGTTAGCAGCCTAAGCTCTTAACTACTTCACCACCAGGGCTCCCAAATGGGATTACAACCACAGATATAGGGGTTAGGATTTACAACACATATTTTGGGGAGACACAATTCAGTATATAACAGCCCTCCACCATGGGTCCAAAGTGGGAATAAATTCTACACTCCACAGTTTTCACACCTTCAAACTTTTGCTCAGGCAGGCAGTGCCCTCAAGCTTACAGTCCTTCCCACCCTACCTGACTTTTCTTTTGATGGAAAACCCATCTCAAATCCCTTCCTCTGTGAAGCTTTCTTGGGTCTTGGCATGCCTAGACTGGATTACCATTTATTCTGGGCTCTGCCCTTGAATAGGAGTCCCTGACACAATGGCTAAGCACTCAACTACTAGCTGAAAGATTGGTGGTTCAAACTCACCCAGAGACACCTGGGAAGACTGGCCTGGCAATCTGCTTCCCAAAGGTCATAGCCTTCAAAACCCTATGGAGCAGTTCTACTTTGAACACATAGAGTTGCCATGAGTGAGAATCAACTTGACAGCCACTGACACCACCACCAACCCTTGAATAAATGAATGAGTGAATGAATGACACACAGTTGGTAGCCAATGTTTGTTGAAATGCAATGAAATCTTGATTTTCTGAGCCAAACTTAATCTGAATGCAACCACCACTGAAAAACAGTGAGTCAGTCAACAAACACTTATTGAGTACCTACTATGTGCCAGGAACATGTAAATAGACAAGATAATCCTAGATGTAGTAAATGCTATGGGCGCTATGGTGCTGTTTTATATAGAGTGGTCAGGGACGCCCCTTGGAGAAGGTGGCATTTGAGCTGAGACCTGAAGGACCAGACAGAGCCCATGTGGAAGGCGTGACTTGATTTGGGTTTCAGAAGAGCTCTCTAGCTTCTTGTGGTGTGTGCAGGTGGGGTGGGGGCAATGGCCAAGCTAAATTACAGGATTCACAGGGGTGTGGAGAGAGGCGCTCCAGGCCACATGAAGAAAGGCACCACAGGGAGCCTGCTACTTGAATGCTGTGTCTGGCCTTCCAACCCTTACAGTCTTTGACTCTCTGACTCTTATCTATGTTTTCAACACACACACACACACACACACACACACACACACACACGCACAAGCACAAATAAAAAATAAATTAAAAAAAAAACACAAAACCCCACAGAGCCTCAGAAGTTGGCCAAAGCCCACAGGATATTTTATTTGTTTTTTAAAAATATGTTTTCCCACTACATCTTCAGTTTTGTGTTTGAAACATCTGGTGTCCACCCAAGAGGACAAGTTAGCTGGGACAAACAGGCTTCCGTCCCTCTGTCATTGTCCTTTGGGCTGCAGCTCGTGGTGGCTAAGAGGGTCATTTCCTGTGCCCTCAGCAGGGCTGGGAGGGTGAGGTATGGGGGCCAGGCCTTCCCACGGATGCAGCTGGGGAGGCTACATTTCCCTAGAGGACACTGCTCTGAGAGGTGGGGGTGGGACAGAGAAAGGCAACCCCCAAGGTCAGGCAAGCAGTTCTAGTCCAACAGTTTATTAAGTCAGTTATTTGTTAAGTCAGTTACACAAAACAACGTGGTGAGGCGCCCAGGCTAGCCCACAAGAAAATCTTACTGCACTGATGCTAGAGAATCACTTTGTGTGGGATGAGGCCCCCGACCCAAGAGAGGGCCTGGGCCACATGATTTCAAAGCTCATCGGATACAGGGAGGTGACCTGGGAATGATCCTCTGATGTGACGCTGGGCTGTGGCTCCACCACAGACCAGGGCAGGGGGCTCTTACCCAAGACATGGACTCCAGGTGCAGGGGCTGCTGAACTCCATGACCATCTAAGCCACACTCTCACTCTTTGCTGAGTTTCTAGGCTCAGCCCTTCCTAGTTACAATCCAGTTTCCTGAACTGGTGGTCTGTCCCCAGGGAGAGGAGGGCAGATGCCAGGGCAGTGTCTGATCCATAACCATCAAATTCCTCAGGCAAACCCATGAGTCTTGTATCAGGATCCTGCATCTTCCTCTTATACAACCCTCCCTTGCTCATTACCTCCAGCCACACTGGGTTCCTCCTTCCTGCCTCAGAGCCTTTAGCCATGCTTTTCCCCCTGCCTGAATCATGAGGCAAAGTGCTCACTAAAGGCACCCTAACCTTTTCCTTCTTGGAGCTAATCCCAACTGACAATAGCGATTTGTGTAATAATAGCAATTTGTGTAATAATTTTCATGATGTCTTCTTCCTCCAAAGTACCATTGAAGACAGTCCTCTATCTGTAATATGTGGCCTCCAAAATCGCCATGGAAGGGAAGAGAGAGTAAAGATGGCACATGGGAGGTTTTTATGAGCCAAGCCCAGAAGAGACACATCCTTTCTGCTCATATTCATTGGTTAGAACTCAGTCACATGGCCCCACTTAACTGAAAGAGAGGCTGAGAGATGTGGTCCAGCTGGAGTCAAAGAGGATTGGCTATTGGCGCACACCAGCAGACTTAGCCACAATGGAGCACAGTGGTCCTCCAACATCAGAAAAAAGGTTGATGGGGGGCTGGGCAGGCGATAGTCCCTGCCATGCACAGCACACTTCCTCTGCAGATGTGTCTCCTGAGCCTGTGTTGGCTTTTCCTGTGAATGGAAACCCAGCTAGTGGTCAGTCCCAGTAGCAGACACTGCCCACATCCCCCTGACAATCACTTCCACCCACCACTTAGTGTGAACACCTGTAACTCTGCCTGCACACCAGGCAAGGTAGAAATGTCAAAGTTAGCATCCCCAGAAGCAGCCCTTAACCGGCGAAGTTGGGGAATTGGTGGATAAATACCCCAACCGCTTTGTTCCTTGGCTAGGATGACTGAGGCGAGTTCCACATTGTCTCTGAGAATTCCCTAGTGAGTTTGAGCTCCGGTTGCCCACCACAGTAACTGGCTTGATGACAATTTTTTTAATTGGCTGTTTTCCTTTCCTTTTTTCACTTCCCCACTCTCCTATTGGCATTCCCTGGAATCACCTCCCAGATAGATTATTTGCACTGGAATACTTGTCTCAGCATCTCCTTCTGGAAGAACCCAAACCAAGACATCTTCCCAAAGGCAGGGACAATGACCTGTGCTCTTCTTTCCTAAATGTCCAGCCTATGGTTCATGGGTGCTCAGTAGTCCCCTTTGATTACGATTTAGAAACACACAAAATACATGTCAATGAATTGGTCATCTTGGCCAGGACTGCTGCAGACTTACCAGAGAGAGGACCTCACACACTTGAAAACAAGCCTCAGAAGATTATCTGTTCATCCTGTTCCTTTCCCACACACAGGAAATCCTGGGCAGGCAGAGCTTCCTGACCCAGAGGGAGCTTGCAGCTTGGGTCAAGACTCTCCTCCTCATGAAAGGAAGTGTTTGGGTCATTTCAGGGGATCTTTGTTGCTCTCCTCACTGCCTGGAGAAAGGGAAAGCTTAGAGTTCTCTGTTCTAGTCCTTGCTCCACCACTAGTTCACTGTGTCACTCTGGGCTGTCCCTTCCTCTCCCTGTGCCTCTGTTTTCCATTGTGAAGTGTAGAGGGGGAATGATTATGCTAGAGGGTATCTTAGAATTACTACGTTCTGAGTCTCCTCAGGACTCAGCTCCAGCCTGCCACGCTATTTCACTCATGAAAATTTTTAAGGGTTATGGAAAGTCAAAGCAGACAAGTATTTTAAGTATTTTGGAAACCTATATCAGCAACTATTAAGAAGTAGTTTGTCCTGTAGATGGAATTTTCCATGGAAAATACTTTTAAAACATATACTTTCTTAATACATTGGCACTCACTAGTAACTTTTCTTCCTTTCTCCAGACTTGCTCCGAGTTCTACATTGCAGCCCAAGTTACCTGGCCAATCTGCTCATGTTGCTTACCTGCTTAAACTCATCTACGGATTCCCTCTGCCCAGTGGGGCCTCCCACAGTGCTTAGCAGATGATTGATTATTGGATTTAATTTGATTTTCAAGCCGTTGTGGTCCTGGAAGACACCATAGCTAAGCTTGTTAGAATTGTGTCTAAAGTAAGAGTAAAAAGGCTCTGAGTGAAGGCCAGAAAAGTTTACATGAAACTAAGGTGCCTGGGCTCCTATATGGGCATTGTGGCATCATTTTTAGTTGTTTAGTTGCCCTTTTGGCTTCTTTTCAGGTTCTAGATAAAGGAAGTAATTGCTTAAGTTACTTCCATTAAGTGAGATGCTGTTGTGCACACTGATTGTATCCGTTAAGATTGCTTTGGGCTGCAAGTTGCAGAATACAGTGACTTAAACCATAAGAGATTTATTGTTTGCTGGTCTAGAGATCTGGAGACAAGTGGTCACAGAGTTGGTCCTTCAGCCCAATGACATCATAAAGGATACAGGTTCTTCCTATCTTTTCATTATCCTTAGCTGTCAGCACCTCCTGGTCCCAAGATGGCTGTCACTTCTGTAGACATCATCCTTGTTTAAGGAGGGTAGTACCAGTGAGTTCTCCTCTCCTTTCTGGTCTTTTTATCAGGAAAGCTTCCTGGAAGTACCCAGCAGACTTTCCCTTACATTTCATTAGCCAGGAATAGGTCACGTGACCATCGGTATTAGTTACCCATTGCTGCATAGCAAATTACTAAAAACTAGTTGTTTTAAAAAAAAAAATTTATTATCTCTCACAGCTTCTGTGGGCCAGTATCCAGGAATGGCTTAGTTAAGTGATTTTGGCTCAGGGTCTATGTTGGCCCATATGGCAGTCATCTGAAGACTTGACTGGGGCTGGAGCTACTTCCATTGCGGCCTACTCACGTGCCTGCCAAGTTAGTGCTGGATATTAGTGGGAAGACTCAGACTCAAGACAGCAAGGGAGAAACAATGGTTTTTATGACCTAGCCTCAGAAGTTGCTCTTTGAAATGAGTTACTAAATCCAGCCCACATTCAAGGGGAGGTGAATAAGTCTCCACCTTTGGAAAGGAGGGGTGTCAAAGAATTTCTGACATATTTTAAAACCACCAGGTCATCCCTGACTACAAGGGAATTTGGGAAAGCAAGGAAGAACAGAATTATTGTGACTAGTTTAGACTAATTATGATTCATCACCTGGGGCACATTGCCACCCCAGACAAAATCAGGGTTCAGTTAGCAAGGAAGAAGAGGGATGGTTGATGGGGAGGCAGCTGAAATTGTCTGCCAGAATGATAATGATAAAAATGAAGAGGATAGAAAAAAAAAAAAAAGATGTATCAATATTGGTTCATTAATTGTAACAAACGTATAATACTAATGTAAGATGTTAATAAGGGGAAATGGGGTGCAGTGGGTATGGGAACTCTCTGTACTACGTTTGCAATTTTTCTGTAAATCTAAACGTGTTCTGAAAAATAAAGTTTAGTTAAAAAAAAAAGAGGAAGAAGAGGATAAGGTTGACAGATAAATATATGTCCCAACATTGCATGGGATATATTTCTACTAAAACATTATTTGTTGTTTATCTGAAATTCAAATTTAACTGGGTATTCTGTGTTTTTATTTGGTGAACAAGTCTTCAGTGGTCATGGAAGGAGGCTAGGGAGGGGGTGGGACTTCTCAGGAAGGAGGAACAAAAGGAGGCCTGGGATTACCTGAACAGACGTTTCAAAGCCCTGGGTAGGTCTTGGGAGAGGGGGTGTAAAGTTGAGGTCTCCTGTGGTCCTATTCACTCTTCTCTGCTCCCACCCCAACTCCACATCCAAATCCACATCCTCCACCACCACCATCGCTACCACCATCACCTCCACCCTGATTTCAACACACAGCCAAGAAGCTCTAGCCAGAGTACCTCTCCTTTCAACACCCTGAAAAACCAGCTTACAAAGCCCAAGTAGGGACTGAGGGTTGTTATTGTTGTTAGCTGCCGTCGAGTCAACCCCCAATGCATGGAGACCCCACGCACAATGGAACAAAATGCTGCCCTGTCCTCAACCATCCCCATGATCAGTTGGGAATCGGACCATCGTAATCCATAGGGTTTTCATTGGAGCCCTGGTGGCGCAGTGGTTAAGTGCTTGACTGCTAACCGAAAGATCAGTGGTTCAAACCCACCAGCCACTCCACAGGAGAAAGCTGTGGCAGTCTGCTTCTGTAAAGATTACAGCCTTGGAAACCCTATGGGGCAGTTCTATTCTGTCCTACAGGGTCACTATAAATTGGAATTGACTCACCAGCAGTGGGTTTTAATTTTCAGAAGTAGATCACCAGACCTTTTTTCCCAGTCCGTCTTAGTCTGGAAACTCTGCTGAAACCTGTTCAGCATCATAGTAACACACAAGCCTCCACTGATGGATGAGTGGTGGCTGAGCATGAGGTGTATTGGCCAGGAATCGAACCATGGTCTACACATGAAAGGTCAGAATCCTACCATTGAATCATCACTACCACCCCTCTTCCCCTGGGGACTGAGGGAGTTCTGCAAAATGCTTCTGGGGGATGTGGGAACTCTGAGACTTGCTGTGTGACCTTGGGCAAGGCCCTTCCCTTCTCTGGGCTTCCTTTCCCTCCATTATATAAAGAGGGGTTGGTCTAAATCCTCTCCAAGAGCCCTTGTAACGGACCTACATGTTTCCCTCCCAGAAGGAAAAACAAGAGGGAATGAAAAGAAACGGGTGGTTTCTCTCTCGTTCTGTTTCCAAGCCAAATTCAGATGAAAATGTCCAGAGTGACATAGATTTAAAATAAATAGTGGCATATTAATACTCACAAATACCCCAAAAGGAGTCCCAGATGGGCTATTTTTATCCCTTAAAGCACATACACACACTCCCACCCCTACCGCCCCCATCCCGTAAGAGTTTCTTCAGTTGGTTTTTACAAGAAGACAGAGCTCCAGTGAAGGACGCTAATTAAACAGCCTTTGACTGCGGGCAGGAGGGAGGCTGGCAAAGCCTCCTCACTGGGCTTGATGTCATCACACTTCTGCCTTTCTCATGACCCAAGAATGTGAGTGTGTTTGCACTGCACGTTAGTCGGAGCTGGTGATGCAAGCGTGGCCTGGTAAACAGGCCCCAGAAAGGCAGGCCCTGCTAGGAGCCGCGGTGCAGAGGCCTGGCTGGGACCCAGCTCGAGATTAACTCCTTCCTGGCAGAGCTGGCTGCTGGGCCTTCAAGTTTTGGCCAAAGGACCTCCACTACCCAGCCCCTGCTTCTTTCCCAGGCAGGGTCCCGGTGGAGATAAGCCCTGAAGTTGGAGTCACCAGGGGGTGGGACTTCTACCTACCTACCTGCACCTTTTGCTTGCTCTGAGGTTTTGGATATGCAACTCCCCCACTCTGAGTCTCCATTGCCTCATCTGTACAATGGGGGAGGAATCAGGTCCCCAATCCTTTACTCTGAGCCTCAGTTTTCTTATCTTTACAATGGGGAGAGGAATCAGGTCCTCAATCCTTTATTCACAACTCTGAAGTCCAGAAACCCTAGACAACCAAAGGCTCTTCTGTACATAGAGGGTGCTCGTTTAGGGGTAAAACCGAGCTTGAATGGACAGAAGCTGTGCAAGGTATTTATCCCACTTAGAGTCAACACTCACACTTCTAGCTATGGAAATATTCGTATGTTTGATAGGAGATGGGCCACTGGGACAGGGGTGGTATATGTACCAGGCTACCTTTCTAAAATTAAAAAAAAATTCTGAATTCTGAAGACCATCCAGCCCCAAGAGCATTGATCAGCGGGTAAGGGCCTGGGGTACCTGCCTCCAGTTCATTGGGAGAGAGAGCTACTGAGCGATTGCCTTCTGCTGGAATACCAGCCTCCAGAACAAGGCTCAGCTTTGTACCTGCCATGTCCCCAGGAGCCAACCCAGAGCCTGGCGCCCAGAAGGCACCCAACCAGTATTTGTTTTATCAATAACTGAAGTGAGTTTATCCCATAAATGTCATGGTGGTAATTATGGGGAAACTGAGGCTCAAGCCTCTGAGCTGGCCTGCCCTAGATTCTTTCCCACAGAGGGAGTTCTAACTTTCCCCAGAAAAGGTAGCTGCTCACATTTCTCTGCCAGCCTCTCACAAACAGTGTGGTGACCCCTCTCCGACATTCCAGAAGGACCTCCTCGCAGGCTGGCTGTTGCGGGCACCAATGAGTTTTCTTTGGCAGAAGAATCAGCTGATAAAAAAGGTGGGCCCCATACAGAAAGCTGGGGGTAGGGAAGGGTGGTCACAGGGTGGAATGAAGGCTGAGGGCATCTCAGAAGGATGGAATCTTCCAGTCAACCTGAGGCCGAGGACCAGCCCTCAGACCCTTCCAAAGACTGCAAATGTGTCAGCCAGGGCCTGCCTTAATCCTAGGGCTGCCCCAAGCACAGACTCTGCCTCTTGCTGGGCAGGGAGGGCATGCAAGTCACTTTTCCTCTCTGAGCCTCAGTCACCTCATCTCTAAAATGGCATTAAGTGTACTGATGAATGTGCCTGGCACATAGTAGTGATAAAGAAATGTCAGATATTATTACCCTTGGCCTGAATAACCCTACTGATCTCGTGTTCTCTTAGGGAATTAGTACAGTAATAACCCCATTGTGTGAGCACCCACTATGTATCAGGCACTGGGCTAAGTACTTCACAAACATTGTCTCATTTCATCCTCTCCACATCTCTCAAGTGGGTACTAGCACTGTCCCCATTTTTTAGAGGGGGAGACTGAGGCTCAGAGAGGTAAAGTGACTCCCCCAAGGCTGCACAGCTGATGAGTGGCTTGTGAGTGGCAGAGCTGGGATCTGTCATACTCTAAGCACCTCATACCATGGCTTCAGAAAGATCTAATTGTCAATTCCACGCTCAGTTCCTTGAAGCAAGAGATTCCAGGCCTAGCAGGGCCCTTGATGTGATGTAGCACCTTGGACAGTACTAGGGCCTCAGTATCCCCATCTGAACTATGGGGCGGACACTCCCTGCCCTGTATCCCCCACGGGGCTGAGGTGAGGGACTGGTGACCTTGAAAGTATTCTGAGCAGAGCAGGTACCCTCAAAGTCTTTGTGGGTTTGGGGGCTAAGGGGAAGAATTAACTTTCTCCTGGCCACCCTGGCAAGTGTCAGACCAGCTCTGGTCACAAAGGGGCTGGGGTAGGGAAGGAAAGCAAGAGACAGCTGCCTCAAGACTGAGAAGGCTCTGGGTTAAGAGGTCTACATGGAAGCCAAGAACTGAAGGGCAAGTGGTCCCTGCCCTCCCTAGGACTTGACCCTTATCTTTGACCCTTCCCTCCATTAGGAGCTGGGTAGTATTTCCCAGTGATTAAGAACTTGGCCTCCAGAGTCTGAGGGATCGAGTTTCATGTGTTGGCTCACCCTTGGGCAAAGGACCTACCCTGACTGAGTGTCAGGCTTTTAAACTGTTAAATGAGGGTGATAATAATAACAGCCTCACTAGAACTGTAGCAAGGACAAATCTTGGCCCATGGTTATTGGTTGAACAATTATCTCCAGGTACCTAGTCTACAATCCTCAAGGGGTTTCTGATCTGGAAGGAGAGACTGTATGTAAAGTGCCTGGCATAGGTGGTTGCCTGATGAATGAAAGGATGGATGAATGGATGGATGGATGGATGACTGGATGGATAGATGGATAAGTGGATGGATGAGAGTGAGTGACTTACTCCAGGTCACACAGTCAGGAAGTAACTCCTTCTGATACCTCACACTGAGCACTGAAGGATGCATAAAGAGCTGGTTAGAGAAAGAGAGGCTCTCCAGGTAGAGAGCACTGAAAAAGTAAAGGCTTGGAGTTAGGAATTATCGCAGCATGGATGAGACACCCTGGTCTCACCTGCTTTATTGCAGTAGCTTGCCCAACAAGACGGATCCTAGTGGAATCTATGAGGAGGGGAATCTGAATGGAGGCTCTCCCAGAGTGCTTGGGCCACAGCGAGGAGACTGAGTGGGGAGAAGGGCCCCACATCCCAGACAAGGAGGCAGGAGCAGGCCCAGCCTGAGGGTCGGGCCTCAGAGGGCCTAGTCTGGCCATATTTGGTTTTCAAGGAGCTGGGAGCTTCTAACTCCTTCTGCTGCCCACACATGGGAGCAAGGCCATTCACAGCCTGAGTCAGGTAGGCAGCTGGCTTGGGAACAGAGGACCACAGTGACTATGACACAGTGGTTAAGAGCCTGGCCTTTAGAGTCAAGAAGATGTGGGTTCAAATCCTGCTTGACTATGGGCAGCTGTGTGACTCTGGGCAAACAGCATCACCTTTTAGAGGCTGTTTTCTTTATCTGTAAAATAAAACAATAGCAGTGAGGACAAGCATCATTATTGAGCTGACTACATGCCAGCCTATGCTAAGTTCTCTACCTGCATTATCTTGCTTGATTCTCAACACAGTAAAAATCAAAACCAAATCCGTTGCCATCATGTTGATTCCAACTCATGGTGACCCCATGTGTTACAGAGTAAAACTGAGCTCCATAGGGTTTTCTTGGCTGTAATCCTCACAGGTGCTGGGGTCCAAACCTCCAATCTTTTGGTTAGCAACTGAGTGTAAACTGTTTGTACCACCTGGGACCTATCATCACAATAGAGAAGTATCATTATTAGCCCCATGAAACAGAACATGTGAGACCGATGTTTCTCATCCATGCTGCAACAATCCCTAACTCCAATTCCTTCAGCGCCCAGTGTGAGGAAGAAGGAGGAGTTACTTTCTGACTGTGTGACCTGAATTTCCAAATGAGGAAACCGAGGCACAGAGAGATGAGGTCACATGCAAGTAAGAGACAGAGCTAGGAAGAGCTAAGAAGTGCTTAGCAACTTCCCTACACTTTCCTACATTCCCTACCTCCCATTTATGTTACTTAATAGTTTCCCCCTCAAAGGCTTCCTAATAGTTCCTATAAAACAACAGCTGGCACCTATCCCCTCCTTTCAGTTTCCAAAATGCTGCCACAGCCTTATTCAGCCCCTCGCAACGGCTCTATGCAGGGAGTTGGCCATATATCATCCCCATTTTACAGGTGGGGAGACTGAGGCTCAGAGAAGTGAAGCAAGTTTCCTGAGACCTTGCAACCAGCCAGATGGAGAGCCAAAAGTGGACTGCAGTACTGTCTGACTCCCATTCCAGTGCTCTCTCTCCACCATAGCAAGCTGACCCATAGCTTTCTGAGAGCAGAGTCTCTACCTCTCCTCCCACCCAAACCACCCCTACAGAGATGAAGAGGATAAAAGAGAAAATTAATCTGAGGTCCACTTGAGAGGAAAGGTCAGACAGGACTGCTAATTAGTGGGGCATTTCTCAAATAATAAATTAGGCTTTTTTGAAAACCATAAAAGAATCAGATGAATGAACAAGCTGTAACATTTCTAAATCAGATCTCTCTGCATGACAGGCAGGAGACCAGAAGAGCTCTCTA
Organism: Dugong dugon; assembly: GCA_030035585.1. NCBI lineage: Eukaryota > Metazoa > Chordata > Mammalia > Sirenia > Dugongidae > Dugong > Dugong dugon. The sequence continues at coordinate 21,571,609 of CM057476.1, read as the reverse complement.
AACCCATTAGCTATCTCACTCATTTTGGAGGCACCTCCTGCCCCACCACGTATCAGGTAGCGTGCCGGGAGCCAGGTGAGGGCCTTGCTCCAGGGGAATCAAACCTGGCCAGCACTTTTCCAAAGTCTGGAAAGTAAAATTTCCCCCAAAATGGAGTACATGGATGCCAATATTTTGTTATTTTTCAATGACTATTAAAGAAAAGGAAAAATAAAGCCAGTTACTTTCTACTATCACCATCATCTCAAAAAAATTAATAAAAAGGACTAATCTTAGAATTTAACAATTTAAAAATTTACCTTTAGGACTTCTGATTTCTAGTCCAACATGTAAAGAGCTTCAAAGTCATCATTCTCATCCTTACAATAAGAAAAAAGCTGGAAAAACTGAAAATCAACAACTATTCTTAGATCCATCAGAGAATTGAGGTCACAGGGCAAGCTGCCACCTCAAAAGTTGGAGAGGTCACACAGGCAAATACAGAGAATCACAGCGTACCAGGAGCAGAAGCCCACCACTGGAGTCAATTTTGGGGATTACAGCAAAAAGAATTGCAAGTCTCAGACCCTATCTAAGGAGTCTCTAGACGGCACACAACAACAACAACAATTAAACCCAAAGACAACAGGGAAGATGAAAACAAGGACACTTGAGGAAAGTTTAGCCGCTGACACCTACAGTTGCAGAAAATAGTAAACACAGCCTAACTCCTAGTCAGATAAACCTCACACTAAAGGGCTATTTACCTCAGTTCCTTTTATCTTATATATTATGTCTGACTTTCAACAAAAAATTACAAGACCTGCTAGAAGGCGAAAAGCACAGCCTAAAGAGACAAAACAAGCTTCAGAACCAGACTCAAATACGGCAGAGATTTCAGAATTATCAGACCAGGAATGTAAAATAATTATAGTCAATATGCTAAGTGCTGTAATAGGAAAAGTGGACAACATGCAAGAACAGATGAGTAATGTAAGCAGAGAAATGGGAACTCTAAAAAGAATCAAAAAGAAATGCTAGAAATCAAAAACACTGTAACAGAAACGAAGAATGCCTTTGATGGACTCATCAGTAGACTAGACACAGCCAAGGAAAGAATCTATATGCTTGAAGATATCAACAGAAACTTCCCAAACTGAGAAGCAAAGAGAAAAAAAAATGAAAAAATGGAACAGAATATCCAAGAACTGCGGAACAATTACAAAAGAAGTAATATATGCATAATGACAAAACCAGAAGAAGAAAAAGACAAAATTTTCCCTTTGTAAGCAACTCATCACATTGTCCTATTTTTCTCACTAGTTGTTGACAAGTGAGAACTGTATGGGTGTTTGACAACTCCCAGATAAATGGGAAAGAGAAAGCATTTATGCAAATAACTCAAAGTGAGTAGCTATATTCATGGAGAGTCTTTGGGCTGAGAGCCACATAAAACTGTTCTGTCTACCTTAATAAAGAAAAAAGATTATTGGAAGGTTTATTGGATTCTGGGAGTTAGGTAGTGGTCAAAAGGTTCAAACAACCAACCACTCCAGGCAAAGAAAGAAAACTAAGAACAAATGGAATCAGGTCTCTGTCTCTCTGTCTCTCTATCTCTGTGTGTGTGTGTGTGTGTACTTTTCTTGTGCATTATCTGTCTTCTTGGCAAGCTTCAGACAGAGTTCCCTGTGTGGCAGAGAACACAGCAGATAACAGCTTCCACATTTCATATCTCATGGCTCCAGCCACCAGAGACAGATCAGTTAACTTCTCAGTTCCCATGTGAAAAATATCAGGGAAGGTGTCTGATTGGCCCAACTAGGTCAGATGTCTACCCCTGGATCACTCAACTGTGGCTAGCGGTGGGGTCTGTAATAACATGGTAGCTAGTGTGAGAACTCTATGGCTGGAGTCGGAGGAGGAAGGTACAGGGCTGGTCAAGGGGTCTGGGTTGACAATATCATAGATATCCACTATGGAAATGATAAATGCCCTAATAGAGGAGCAGATAAAATGTCATGGGAGTTCAGGGGAGGAAGACACAACTTCTAGCTGTGGAGATCAAGTAGAACTTGGAAGAGGTGGCATTTGAACTGGGCCTTGAAGCCCAGAATAATCAGGAACATACAGAGATGCCAAATGCTATCTCAAATTAGCAGAGGAAGATGAGCACTGGTAGAGAAGAAGGCATCATCTAAAGGATCTATATATTAATCCTTTCTTTTGTGAAGATTTTTTTAGTTTTTTAAAAAGTTTATATAATTCACAAACCATAAAATTTATTTTATAGTTTTTAAACACTTTATATTTTGAAATAATTTTAGAATTACAGATAAATTGCAAAAATCATTCAGAAAGTTATCCTGTACCCTTCACCAAGCTTCCCTTAATGTTGACATCTTATGTAACCTTAGTACAATTATCAGAATGAGGAAATTAACACTGAAACAATACTGTTAACTAACCTATGGACATTAGTTGATTTTTGCCAGTTTTCCTTTGGATCTAATCAGGATCCCACATCGCATTTTGTTGTAATGTCTTATCTGCTCCAATCTATGACAGCTCCTCAGTCTCTGTTTTCTCTCATGACCTTAACATGAGAAGTACTGGTCAGATATTTTATAGAAAGTCCCTCAATTTGGGTTTGCCTGACATTTTCTCATGACTAGATTGAGGTTATGCATTTTTGGCAAGAATACCATAGAAGTGATGCCCTTCTTAGTGCATCATATCAGGGGCTGCATTCTGTGGATATGATTTATTACTGATGATGTCAACATCGATCACTTGTTTAAGGTGGTGTCAGCCAGGTTTCTCCACTGTAAAGGGCTCCTTTTTAATTAGTATCTTGAGGGGAGGTATTGGAGATTATGCAAATATCCTGTTTCTCATCATTTACAGTTCTTTTTTAAAGTGCTATCAAGTGCACATCTTCTACTTTTATTCAACAAATGTCAACTGTGCACACACTATGTGTGCCAAGCCCTGTGTGGTACAGCAGAAAGAGTAGGGGTCTTGGCTATGTATAGCTCCATGTCCGCACTGGGCCTTAGGATTCTTATCTGTAAAATGAGTATAATTATATCTTACCACTCAAGGTTGCTGAGGATAAAGGGGGACTGTGCTCGTGAAAGTGTTCTGTAAATTGTTAACTGGGATTGTTAATTCTCCTTCCGAGGTGCTCAGCTCTGTCCTCACCTCCACCCATTCATGGTTTCCTTCCTGCCTTTGTCCATGACTGCCAGCTTCTGTCTGTCCTCACTGGTCTGACTCCCTCTTTCTACTTGCCAAGTCTTACCTGTAATGTTGTTTAATAAGTGTTGGAGAAACAAGGCAAGCCCTGTAGAGACTGACAATTTCCTTCTGGATCCTGTCTGCGATTTTGAGACCTGCCTCAAGGAGCCAAGTGACGCCTGGGACCCGTGGGTGGAGGGCAGGAGGCCCTTCCTCCCATGACAGAAGTAAGTGGAAGAAATGGGACCTACCTTCTTCCAATGATGTTTTTGCCTTAAAAAGGAAACTCTTGAGCCTCATAGAGTATTAAACAAGCCCTGATGAATACTGTGTCTTACTGAGAGATCTAACATGGGCACACTTTAACAACTTTACAACATCATGAAAGGAAAGGAAAGGATGAGCTCACCCATAACCCCACTTCCTAATTCAACAGCAGTTTTAATTTGAGAACAGGAGTTTAAAGAACCAAGAGGGAGGTACAAGATAAGAAGCAACTCCCACAAAATTCAGCTGTACAGTCACTCCTGGGGTTGAATTCAACTGTTTTAGAGGCAGGAGACTTCCACATTCTGCTACTTCTTTTTGGTTCTTTGTTCAAGATTGTTAGGAAGATCAAATTGGATACAGAGTGAAGGAACTTTGGAACTTCTACAGGGCCAAGGAAATATCAGCTGTTCCCATTCTGTGGTCTGTGGGCAGCTTTTTTAGGAAATGCTTTCATGGAGTAGAAGAGGCAGGTCACAGGTTCCAGCTCTGACATCAGCCAGGAGGGCAAGGCCACCCTCTGCCTACCTTCAGTCAGACAAATGAGCCCCGTAAAATAGAGCCCCTTAAGTAGAGAACCCCACCACCTTTCTGTCAGTTTGTCACTGTGGTAGCTTGTGTGTTGCTATGCTACTGGAAGCTATGCCACTGGTATTTCAAATACCCACAGGGTGACCCATGGTGGACAGGTTTCAGCAGAGGTTCCAGGCTAAGACAAAGAAGAATGGCCTGGTGATCTACTTCTGAAAATTAGCCAATGAAAACTCTATGAATCAGAATAGAATACTGTCTGACTGGACTCAGACATATGAAGATCATGAAGATGGTGTGGGGCCAGGCAACGTTTCATTCTGTTATACATGGGGTCAACATGAGTTGGGGTCAACATGAGTCAGAGCCAGTTTAATGGCAACTAGCAACAAGTAGAAACTCAGCAGCATACAGGGCGTTCCCCCTAGGGTCCTGACCATTTTCCTGCTTCACAAGTTGCTTGCAGGTCTGGGTTTCTCAGGCCCATCTGTAGGTTAGACTCCCACCCAGCTAGCACCTGAGCAGAAATTCATGGCGGCAGCAAGGGACTACTAGCAAATTTTATTGCCCTCACCTTTCCAGTCCTGGGAAAGACCCACCCCCTGGAGTCCTCCAAGGCAGCAGCTCTTCTGGAAAGCCTAGGAAACTTCAGGTTTAACAGACTCCCCTGCCCAGTCCATTTTGTGGCCACAAAACTTGAAATCCACTAACCCAACCTGTAAGAGTCCGTGGGTGACACAGACAGTTAGGGGCTTGACTACTAGCTGAAAGGTTGGCAGTTTGAACCTACCCAGAGGCACCTTGGAAGACAGGCCTGGTGATCTGCTTCCAAAAGGTCATAGCCTTGAAATTTTTGTGGAACAGTTCTACTCTACACAAAGAGGGTTGCTATGAGTCAGAAATAAACTCGATGGCAACTAACAACAACCCAACCTATAATGTACACATGAGTCCCCTGGGAATCTTGATAAAATACAGATCCTGACTTGGTAGGTCTGGGGTGAGGCCTGAAACTCTTCATTTCCAACCATCTCCCAGGAGATGCCAATGCTGTTTGTCTGCAAACCACATATCCAATGCAAGACTATAACCAACAAGTTTATCAGAAGGAGGTCTGAAACCAGAAAATAATTTTGAGTGGAAAAAAAAACAATGAGCTTGAGGACCCCAGCTTTCTACTCCGATATTTTCATAATCTTGATACCATTTCCAATGGCCTTCCAGTAAAGTTCCCTTTTAGCTTAAGGTAATCCAGAGAAGTTTCTGATATTTGCAAAGGGACCTTTCCTAATACCCATGGGCACCCAAAAGTAGGAAAAGGTGACTCCTCCTTAATCCCCCACTTACAGCCACAGCCACTGAAGCCTGGTTAGACCCACCTGCTTCTTAAGGGACCAAGTCCCTTTTGGGGGGCTTCTGAACATTTAAATCTCTTTCAATGGGCACAGAAGAGGTTTTCAAACATTACCCTGGGATTGCTCATGTATCCTCTCTCAATATTTCCAGAAGGAGACCTGAGGGTCCTTTCCGAGATTCAATCTCTTGTTCTCCTCCCAGCCCCTCAGCCATCTTGTACTTCAATTAGTGGGTAACTAATTGCTGCCTAATTGCAAACCGGCTGACCCACTATAAACTCCCACTCACACGGCCCACATGGATCTCATGCATCCTCCAGGGAAAGATCTTTGTGAATCTCATGATTCATTAGTTCCACAAACATGTGTTGAGCAACACACATTCATAGCAGATTGGTCAGTCACCATCTTTGAACCAGTCACCTGTTTGTTTTCCTACTTTAAAAAGCCTACTCACAAGAGATTTGGTTGCTATGCAACACTTACGCTGCCCTTGTTTCCTCTGGCCATGATTAAATCTCTTCCAACCAGTTGGAAGCCCTGCTTTGTTTCTGTCTGCCATGACTGAAGCATTTAGAACCAGTTTGCAGCCCTGGTTAGAACACAACACCCACCACCCCCAACTGGGGACCAGAGAGGTAATGAGAAAGGGATGCAGTGGAGCCCCCAAGACAGCCTGAGTCTGGGGGGAGTCCAGACCCAGGCTTGAGATTTTGCAGAAAAATAGAAACACAGATTGCCATTTGAAATATCCTAAATTGTAAATCTTAGGGATGAATTCAAAAAACATTAAAACACTGTGTAGACCAAACCCAACATGTCTGTAGACAGGACCAGGCCTGCAGTGTGCTGTGGGGCTTGGTGAATGCCTGGGGGTAGGGATGAAAGAGGGGAGGAGTCAGGATGCTAACTATGTCCAGGACTCTGGGACACTCCTGCTCTGGCAGATATGTGCCCCAGGAGGAACTTGCTGTCACAGGCACATAGTGAGCACCTCCTGTATGCCCTGTTCTGTGCTAGGTTAAGGGATACAAAACATACTGTGGGATTGCGCCCTCCTTCTCCAGGCTAGAGTGGACCACCCTCTGGAAACCTGGGTTCCAGTCCTGGCTTGCCCTGCTGTAATTGCTGTGGGTCGTTGGGTTGGTTCATCATCTCTCTGGGATTCAGCACATGGCCTCTGTTGACATTAGGTTAACTAAATCGAGTGAGGACAGAGTTTCAAGAGCTTTGAGTGTCGGGTAGGGAGTATGAGCTGGATCTGATAGGGAGTAGAAGCCACTGCAGGTTCTTGAGCAGGAGAGTGACAAGCTGAGTAAAATATTTTATAAAATATATGTCTTTGTGTACAGAGAGAAAAGGTGTGTGTAGTTAGGACACGAACTAAGGCTTATGCAAATCAGATCTTATCCTCCCTAGCTCAAAAACTTCCCATGGCTCCCTGCATCCCTCACAGTGAAGTCCTTCCTTCTTGCTATAGTCTATGAGCAGGGCCAGCTTCATGGATGTGAGGCCTGTGCAGTTGCCCTGTACTTAGAAGGGCTCCAATGCTTGCTTTAATGCTCCACTCTCGCTGTCTTGAAATTCTTAATAATTTCTGAACAAAGGGTCCAGTGTTTTCATTTTGCACCCATACCCACAAATTACGTAGCCTGTCCTGCCCACAGGGACCCCTTAGTCTGGCCCCTGCTCTCCCTTCTTATCCGCACCTTGCTCCACCCTTGTCCTTCAACCTCCAGTCACACTGTCCTCTGTTAGTTCCTGGAGGTTGTTCCTGCCTCAACACATTTGCACAGCCTGTTCCCCCTGCCTGGAACACCACCTCCTACCCCAAGACCAACTCAGTTCTTTTTTTTATCAAATTTCTTCTTATCCTCTAGACCTAAGCTTAATTATCTCCTTTTCAGAAACACTCTCACCTCCAAGGATTACCTATTCAAAACAAAACAAAAAAATAATTTAAAGTAGACCCCCAGTTACCTGCTCGATAGCACCATGTGGCTCCTCCTTTACAGATATCTCCACAATCTGCAATGATAACTTTATATGGGGGTTGGCTTGCTGAGTCTGTCTCCCTTTCCAAACTGTGAGCTCCATAGGCTCATGAACCTCTGTTTGTCTGACTGTGATGAGAGTCTCAGAGATGTGTTAAACAGGGGAAGGGGAAGTAAAGCCACCTCTCACTTATCTTGGACCTTCCCTTCTACGAGGTTGGAAAATTTTCAGAATGCCCAGACCACACACCCAGCAGGGTCTGCTCTGGCCTTGGCCTTTCCCCAGCTGGAGCCCATTAGCTCCAGCCTCTCTTGCCCTGCCCCTTTCCCAGTGGTGGGACACTCCTGAGGTGAGGTGGAAAGGGGACGCATTTTATAGAGCCAAGCCTTAGTCTAAAGAAGGCAATAATGCAGGCTTTTCAGACCTCTGTCAGTGCTTACAAAGATTTCTTGAGTGACTAATATCTAACTCAGAAGAAAGGCCTGGCAATCTGCTTCTGAAAAATCAACCATTGAAATTCTATGGAGTGCAGTTCTACTCTGACACACATGAGGTTGCCATGAGTAAGAATCAGCTCAATGGCAACAGTTGTTGTTGTCATTGTTGTTGTTTTTTTAACATCAGATTGTGGCAAACATTTCCTTTTATGAACCAAGAAAATAAAGTAATTCCCATAACAAGAGGCAGGGAGCAGAGACAACATTTGCCCAAAACATTAGAAAGCACTTTGGCCAAATTTGTTGACTCTGGCAAGATAAGATCAGAAATAACATCACCTTCATCCAAGTCGTTCACATTTATTAAGCAGGTCCCACACACCAGGATCTGAGCTAAGCTCTTGACACACACAAGCTCACTGAATGCTCACCCAGCCCTACGAGGTTGAAAGTATTCCTCTCCCTATTTTATGGATGAGGAAACTGGGGCTCAGAGGGGTTGAGTAACTTGCCCATTGTCACACACCAAAAAAGTGATAGAGTTAGGATTTGCACCTAGATCTGTTGAGTCTTTCACCACCACAAACAGCTACTTAATTATCTTGCTGTGTGATCTGGGGCAAGTTCCTCAACCTCTCTGAGCCTCATATTCTTCATCTATCCCCTTATTTAATCCACCATGTGCCAGGTGCTGAAATTGGTTCTTTACAGATGTTAAATTTTTCACTTGACCCCCACAATAGCCCTGCAAGGGAAGGAATGTGGCAGAGCCGATGTTTTGTGTTCTCTGACCTTTTCCTCCTTCCTGGGCACACAGGAAGGGCACATTTCTCATCCACCTCTGCAGTTAGTGAAGTCAAGTGACTACATTCTGACCAATGAAATTAGACATGTCATCCTGGGCCAAGGAAGTTAAGGTTGGGTGAGCCTCCTCTGCCTTTCTGGCTTCTTTTCCACATCCAGAGGATTTAGAAGTGGATTCCAGGGAGGACCTGGGGGAGTCACCACTTGGAAAACAGCTGCCTGGGAGACGGCCACCTACATCAGACCTTGCACAAGTGAGAAACAAACTCTGATTGGTTTAAGTCACTGAGATTTTTGTTTTGTTACAGCAGCTAGCATTAGTTATAATGACTAAATTGTGTATCAGTAATTAGGTGCCACAAAAATGCTGCATAACAAACTACCCCAAACCTTAGCACCTTGAAAAGCAACGATTTATTTAGCTCATGATTTCATGGATTGAAAATTTGGCTGGGCTGGGCTCAGCTAGAAAGTTCTTCTGGTCTCAGCAGGGCTTACTCATTTATCTGTGGTTGGCTGTCGGAGCAACTGGAGACTGATTAGGATGACCTCAGCTAGGCCAACTCCTCCTCATTCCAGTGGTCTCTCATCCTCCAGCAGGATAACCCAGGTTTGTTCACATGGCAACAGGGAGGGTAGCAAGAAAGACTGGAAGCTACTAGGCCTCTTAAAGCCTCTTAAGGCCCAGACATAGTGTCACCTCTACTGCAGTCTCGTGGCCAAAACAAGCCACATGCCTGAGCCTAGATTCAAGGGGTGAGGAAATAGACTCCACCTTCTGATGGGAGGAGTTTCAAGTCACATTACAAAGGGGCTTGCATACAGGGACGCAAATAATTGAAGTCATTTTTGCAAACAACCTACTACAGAAAGTATTTGTTATTGTTGTTGCTGTTGTTGTTGTTAGGAGCCGTCAAATCAGTTCCGACTCATAATGACGCTATGTACAACAGAACAAAACACTGCCCGGTTCTGCGCCATCTTCACAACCATTGCTATGCTTGAGCCCACTGTTGTCAATCCATCTTGTTGAAGGTCTTTCTCTTTTTTACTGACCTTCTACTTTACCAAGCATGATGTCCTTCCCAGAGACTGATCCCTCCTGATAACATGTCCAAAGTACCTGAGATGAAGTCTTGCCATCCTAGCTCCTAAGGAACGTTCTGACTGTACATCTTCCAGGATATATTTGTTCGTTCTGGCAGCCCATGGTATACTCAATATTCTTTGCCAACACCATAATTAAAGACATCAATTTTTTTTATCTTCTTCATTCATTGCCCAGCTTTCACATGCATACGATGGCTTGGGTCAGGTGCACCTTAGTCCATAAAGTGACATCTTTGCTTTTCAACACTTTAAAGAGGTCTTTTGCAGCAGATTTGCCCAATGCAATATGTTGGTTTCTTGACTGCTGCTTCCATGGGTGCTGACTGTGGATCCAAGTAAAATGAAATCCTTGACAATTTCAATCTTTTCTTTGTTTATCATGATGTTGCTTATTGGTCCAGTTGTGGGGATTTTTGTTTTCTGTTTGTTAAGGTGTAATCCATACTGAAGGCTATAGTCTTTGATCTTTATCAGTAATTATGTGCTTCAAGTCCTCTTTGCTTTCAGCAAGGAAGGCTGTGTCATCTGCATATCACAGGTTGTTAATGAATCTTCCTCCAATCTTGATGCCCCATTCTTCGTCTGGTTCAGCTTCTCGGATTATTTCCTCAGCATACAGATTGAATAAGTATGGTGAAAGGATACAACCTTGACACACGCTTTTCCTGACTTTAAACCATGCAGTATCCCCTTGTTCTGTTCGAACAACTGCCCCTTGGTCTATGTACAGGGTCCTCATCAGCACAATTAAGTGTTCTGGAGTTCCCATTCTTCTCAATGTTATCCATAATTTGTTATGATCCACACAGCCGAATGCCTCTGCATAGTCAATAAAACACAGGCAAACATCTTTCTGGTATTCTCTGCTTTCCACCTGACATCAGCAATAATATTCCTTGTTCTACATCCTCTTCTGAATCCAGCTTGAATTTCTGGCAGTTCTCTGTCGATGTACTGCTGTAATCGCTTTTGAATTAACTTCAGCAAAATTTTACTTGTGTGTGATATTAACTATATTGTTCAATAATTTCTACGTTCTGTTGCATCACCTTTCTTTGGAATGGGCAAGCACAAATATGGATCTCTTCCAGTCTTTTGGCCAGGTAGCTGTCTTCCAAATTTCTTGGCATAGGCGAGTGAGCCTCTCCAGTGCTGCATCTGTTTGTTGAAACATCTCAATTCCTGGAGCCTTGTTTTTTTGCCAATGCCTTCAGTGCAGCTTTGACTTCTTCCTTCAGTACCTTCAGTTCTTGATCATATGCTACTGCCTGAAATGGTTGAACATCAACCAATTCTTTTAGGTACAGTGACTCTGTGTATTTCTTCTACCTTCTTTTGATGCTTTGATTTTCCCCTTCAACACTGCAACTCAAGACTTGAATTGTTTCTTCAGTTCTGCAGCTAGAGAAATGCTGAGTGTGTTTGTCCCTTTTGGTTTTCTAATTCCAGGTCTTTGCACATTTCATTATAATACTTTACTTTGTCTTCTCGAGCTGCCTTTTGAAATCTTCTGTTCAGGTCGTTTAGTTCATCATTTCTTCCATTCATTTTAGCCACTCTACATTCAAGAGCAAGTTTCAGATTCTCTTTCTAATATCCATTTTGGTCTTTTCTTTCTTTCCTGTCTTTTTAATGACCTTTTGCTTTCTTCATGTATGATGTCCTTGATGTCATCCCACAACTCATCTTGTCTTTGGTCATTAGTGTTCCATGCATCAAATATATTATTGAGATGATGTCTAAATTCAGGTGGGATGTACTCAAGGTCGTATTTTGTCTTTCCTGGACTTGCTTTAATTTTCTTCATCTTCAACTTGAACTTACATATGAGCAATTGATGATCTGTTCTGCAATCGGCCCCTGGCCTTTTTCTGACTGATAATATTGAGCTTCTCCATCATCTCTTTGCATAGATGTAGTCGATTTGATTCTTGTGTATTCCATCTGATGAGGTCCCGGTGTATAGTCGCCATTTATGTTGTTGAAAAAAAGGTATTTGCAATGAGGAAGTCGTTGGTCTTGCAAAAATCTATTATATGCTCCCGGCGCTGCTTTCTTGGTGGTATGAGGTCCACCATATCTCTCTGCTTGCTTCTCTCTTTTATATCTCAAAAGAGATTGGCTTAAAACACAACCTAATCTTGTAGATTGAGTCCTGCCTCATTTACCATAACTGCCTCTAGTCCTGCCTCATTAACATCATAGAGGTAGGATTAACAACACATAGGAAAATCACATCATATGCCAAAATGGTGGACAATCACACAATACCGGGAATCATGGCCTAGCCAAGTTGACACATATTTTGGGGGGACACAATTCAATCCATGACAATTGATATCCTAGGCATCAGTGAGCTGAAAGGAACTGGTGTTGGCTATTTTGAATTGGACAATCATATAGTTATTATAGATAGCTGCCATAAGTCAACCCCCCCCCGCCCCACCCAATTCATAGCGACCCCATGCAAAACAGGGTTTTCATTGGCTGATTTTCAAAAGTAGATTTCCTGGCCTTTCTTCCTAGTCTGTCTTAGTCTGGAAGTATGCTAAGACCTCCAATGACAGACAGGTGATGGCTGCACATGAGCTGTACTGGCTGAGAATAGAACCTGGGTTTCCCACATGGAAGGTGAGAATTCTGCCACTGAGCCACCACTGCCCCCATTACTGGAGGCATTAATGCCCCCATTAGTGCTCCCTGAGGCTCAAGGAGATGACATTCCTTCCCCAGTAGGTACAGTGACTAGTGAATGGACAAATCAGGATTTAAGTAAAACCTGAGGCTCTCTTCATGCCCCAAGCTCCCCTGGTGACCGACTCCATAGATTGCTTCTCTTTGCCAGGAGGGACCCTCCACCCCCTGCTAGCTGAACCTAGAATCCAGGGCCCAAAATCTAGGTCTTGCTCCAGTCTCCTGAAAAACAGGGTGTCTTTTCAGAAACTTGGGGCTAAGGAACATATTGGTCTGTCTTAGTCATCTAGTGCTGCTATAACCAAAATACCACAAGTGGATGGCTTTAACAAAGAGAAGTTTATTCTCTCACAGTCCAGCAGGCCACAAGTCCAAATTCAGGGCATCAACTCCAGGGCAAATGCTTTCTCTGTCAGCTCTGGAGGAAGGTCTGTGCCATCAATCTTCCCTTGGTCTGGGAGCTTCTCCGCACAGGAACCTCAGGTCCAAAGGACGCGCTCTGCTACTGGCACTGCTTACTCGGTGCTATGAGGTTCCCATGTCTTTCTGCTCGCTTCTCTCTTTTATTCTTAAAAGAGATTGGATTAAGACACTATCTAATCTTGTACATCTCATCAATACAACTGCCACTAATCCATCTTATTACATCATAGTGATAGAATTTACAACACATAGGGAAATCACATCAGATGATAAAGCACTTCAGGTGGCCCCAGAGACCTGCCTTGCTGTGTGACCCAGAAGCATCCCATACCTTCGCTGTGGCTCAGTATCAGGCTGTAGAGTGCAAAGAGCCAAGAGCTCAGGCTCTGAAATTAAAACTCTGGATTCAAATCCTCATTCATTTGCTGTTGATCCTGGTCAAGTCCCTGGGTTTGAACCCAAGTCTACCCTTCATAGCTGTGTGATCTTGGGCAAGTCACCTCTCTCTCTGGGCCTCATTTTCCTCGTTTAACTAAATTAGAATCTGCTTCTTAGTGCTGTGGGAATTCAGTGGGAAAACACAAGGGAAGTACTTAGCACAGTGCCAAGAAGGGACATTGTACTTGCTCAGTTATTGGAGGCTTCCATATTCATATTATTATTCACATGCTCTGTGCCTCAGTTTCCCCATCCATGGAATGGGGCTAGTGAGTCCTAGCTCATTAGAGTGATTGTGAGGAATAAATTAGTTACCGTGTGTTAAGCCTTAGCATAGTGCCTGGCGTGTAGTATGCACTTGATAAGGGTTTGCTATTATTTTTTAAGGTTCACCAGCCTGTCCCAGGCCAGCACGAGACGGTGTGAGACCCCCAGCCCCCCACTTGCTGGCTGCAGCTCCAGGCACTGCTTCTGCAGCCATTTGGCTATTATCAGGTCCAGCGTCCTCATCTCAAACCCAGATGGGGAGAAAGAAGGGCGAGCAGGACCAGGCTCGGCGGGGCGGGTTGACTGGGAACAAGGCTAGGAGGCTGGATTAGGCTTCGGGCCCCACCCACCTGCCCTCCCTCGCCTGCAGCTGGTCCTGCTGCCACGTCTACACTTGGCTAGGAGGCGCGGAGCACTCCCTCCAGCCGTGGCCGCCTCCTCTGGGAGGGTTCGCAGCGTTTCTGCAGCTTCAGCACTTTTTCGGCAGCCCCAGGGAGACCAAGGCCTGCGTGGAAATTTTGTGCCCGACACCGCTAGCCTCCTGAGCTTGTATTTTAGGGCTATTCATCCTCCTATCCACAGATCTACATGCCTCCCATGAGGCCTACTGGGTCTGCTGAGGGAAGATCCCACACACATGGGTTCAAATCCCAGCCCTTCCGCCAGCAGGCTGTATAAACTCCGACAAGTGACTTCACCTCTCTGAGCCTCAGCTTCCTTATTTGTAAAATGGACCTAATCTACCTCACAGGGTTGTAGTGAGGATTAAACAAGTGAGTGGCACATAGGAGGCACTCAGTATATGCCAGTTATTATTGCTATTTCATGCTTGGATGTGTCAGGCCCTGAGGGGTAACAGGGCCCTGGGAGGCTGTGGATCCAGGGTACAGAGCAGCATTTTTGCTAGGTGACTTGAGGCCCATCCCTTGCCCTCTCTGGGACTCAGGTTACCAATTTGGAACGCAAGGTAGGACTCCAGGACTCTATGATGCCAAGATTCAGCTGCTGCCCTCAAAGTAGAAAGAAGGACAAACTAGGAAATATGACAAGGTCTCATGTGGGTAGAGCTCCAAGTGCTATGGAAATGGTTAAGAATAAGGGCTAGACACCAACCATATGAATGACCCATTCCAGTGCTAGAAATTTACCCAAAAGAAATGAAGGCACATGTCCATACAAAGGCTTGTACTTGAATGTTCATACCAGCTTTATTTGTAATAGTCCAAAACTGGAAAAAACTCAAATGTCCATTAACAGGTTAATGGATAAACAAAGTTTGGTATATCCATATAATGGAATACTGCTCAGTCATAAAAAGGAATGAATTACTGATACATGAAAGAATCTAATTCCATTTGTATTAAACCCTAGGAAATGCATACTAGTCTATAGTGACAGAAAGCAGATCAATGATTCCTTAAGAAGTAAGGTAGGGTAGAAAGGAACTGGAGGGATGGAAGGGCATGAGAAAACTTTTGGGGGTGATGAATATGTTAACTATCTTCATTGTGGTGATGGTTTCATGGTATATACATATGTCAGAACTTATCAAATTGTACATTTTAAATATGTATAGTCTGTGGTACAAGCGGTTTGCGATCGGCTATTAACCCAAAAGTTGGCAGTTCAAACCCACCCAGGCTCTGTGAAAGAAAGGTCTGGCAAACTGCTTCTGTAAAAGATTACGGTTAAGAAAACCCTATGGAGCAGTTCTACTCTGTAACACAAACACATGGGTTCGCCATGAGGCAGGGGCTGACTCAATGGCAGACAACAACAACTGCATTGTCAATTATATCTCAATAAAACAAATTTTAAATTTAAAGAAAAAGAACAAGGGCTCTGAGTTTGAAGCCCATGTGGGGTGCTGGTGTGCCTTGGCCTCTCTGAGTCTGTTTCCTCATATGTAAAATGGTGATCGAGCCTCACAGGGCTCATAAAGACTCATGGTGATGAGGAAATTGCCACACACGTTGCAAGGGTGACATGGAGCCAGGGCCTAACCCACTGAGTAGTAATAACACAGTGCTCTTCCATGAGCCTAGACCACGTCAGGCACCAGGGAACCCCTGCAAATCATAAGAGGTCCAGGCCAGCCTACCCAGAGCCTTCTCACTTGTCCATAGGGCTGGTTTCCTGGGGCACACTACTGCCCGGTGGGCATTTCAGGCCCCCTTCTCCTTTCCAGGGCCCAGCTCACTGGTCTTCAAGTATCCTACATTGAAGAGTCACTCTCTTCTGTCTATCAGCACATGGGGGCGGCCCCCTTCTCCACCAAGGCTGGAAGTTTGTCTAGCACTGTCACCCAGAGAACACAGCGGATAGATGACATCATGGAGGAGGTGGCCTTGCCAAACTGGTTTGCCAAACAGGTGCCCGTCCCCACTCCTGAGGCCACACGCTGTGACCTTGGGGGCCTCTACTTCTGCCTATGAGTTGGAAGGTCACAGACCTAGGGAAGTTGAAGCCTCTGGATCCAGCCAACCCTAGCAAGAACCAGTTCTCCTCTAGGACCCCATGCTCCAGCCTCACCTACCTGACTTTTCCCCAACAAGGTCCTGTCAGGCCCGGCTCCATTCCTTTGCTTGTGCTGTTCCCTGCCCCAGGTTGCCTTTCCTGTCCCCTTGACATGTCCAGATCCCTGGTGTGATCACCCCCAGGGAGTATTCCCAAACAGCAAGTGAGGACTTAGGTCTCTAAAACTTCTAGAGCCCAGATACCATTCTACCTTCTCTGAATCTGTGTCTCCCCCGACCCCAGTCTTAGTCTCCTTGTGCTACTGTAACAGAAACACCACAAGTGGGTGGTTTTAAAGAACGGAAATTTATTTTCTCACACTTTAGGAGGCTAGAAGTCTGAATTCAGGGTACTGGCTCTAGGGGAAGGCTCTCTCTCTGATGTCTCTGGAAGAAGATCTCTCAGTTTGTGCTTACTTCTCTGTGCTTAATCTGCTCTTTTTTTTTTTTTTTCTAGTATCTCAAAAGTGGGAATTGCATCCACAGGTATGTTGTGTTGATTCTGACTCACAGATGCAACCTCCCCCTTCCACCTCCATTTGCTGTCCTACCCACGAGGACCTGTCCTCCTTTTCCCACTCACAACTCATCTCTGACCCCTCTATACTTCCCAGTGCTGTGGTCACCTTCATAGGCCTAAGGACCTCACAGCCACTTGCAGGCACATTTCTCCCTCAAAGTCAAGAATTCTACGTTGTCCACTCTGGGAAGGAGGCGGGCTTAGCGTGCTTAAGGCACAGCTCCGCCGTTGAACTGGCATTCCTTGATTCCTTGGCAAACTCCACATGGTATGTATCTTCCCCTCGGTTGGTTCGTTCTTCTTTATGCCTAATCTGCTCCTTTTATAGTATCTCAAAAGTGAGTACGTTTAAGACACACCCTACACTGGTATGGCCTCATTAACATAACAAAGAAAACCCTATTCCCAAACGGATTACATCCACAGGTATGTTGTTGTGTTGATTCTGACTAACAAAAGCTAAAACCAAATCCATTGCCTTCCTGTCAATTCTGACTCATAGCGTTGTTGTGTCGATTTCGACTAATAGTGACCCTATATGAGGAAGCAGAACTGCCCCATAGAGTTTCCTAGTCTGTAATCTTTACGGGGTAGGGCCCTGGTGGTGCAGTGGTTAAGTGCTCAGCTACTAACCGAAAGGTCAGCAGTTCAAACCCACCAGCCGCTCAGTGGGAGAAAGATATAGCAGTCTGCTTCCATAAAGATTGTAGACTAGGAAACCCTATGGGGCACTTCTACTCTGTCCTGTAGGGTTGCTGAGTTGGAATCGACTTGATAGCAATGGGTTCGGTTTGGTTCATCTTTACGGAAGGAGATAGCCAGGTCTTTTCTCCTGCAGACCAGCTGGTTGGTTGGAACCATTAACTTTTAGGTTAGCAGCGGAGCGCTTAACCATTGTGCCACCAAAGCTCACAGACATAGGGGTTAGGATTTCAACACATATTTTGGGTGGCATACAGTTCAATCCATAACACCCCCTACAGCCACCAGGCTGTGAGACGCCAATACCATGCCCACTCACAACTCATCTCTGATCCCTCCATACTTCCCAGTGCCCTTGTCTCCGTCATAGTCCTAAGGACCTCACGGCCACTTGCAGGCATATTTCTCCCTGAAAGTCTTGGAATTTTATGTTGTCCACTCTGGGACGGAGGGGGTGCTTAAGGTGCTTAAGGCACAGCTCCTCCATGGTGCAAATGAGGAAACGGGGGTCTGAAAGGACCAAGGCCTTGCCTGGGGAGGAACCATCACCTCTCTTGCCTCCTGATCCTGGGCTTTCTTTGCAGGGTTCTGGCTGTGGGGAGAGGAAGCCAGGGTGACTCAAGGATGGATGCCACCAGTTTGGTAAAATGTTTATTCGTGCACTGCAGGAAAATATCATTCTTGGCCCCAGGCTGCTCCACCTCTCCCCACTCTGCTATTCCAAGGCTGGACCTGGAGGGGCCTGGGCAGCCCCTTGCCCTGAAGGGACTGAAGTGGGCCAGACCAACCCAGTGCCCACAAGATACGTTGCTGCTCACCTGGCATTGAGGACCCTTCACAGGTGTGACCTCTCCCTTCAGACTCTGTTTCCTGCCCCACTCACAGCTGATCTCCCCTTCTTTTCCCATTCACAAGCCTCCCAGACTCTGCTCACACTGTTCCCCTGCCACAAATGTCCTTCCATGCCTCTCCTCCTCTTCTCTGTGGGGTGAATTTCTTTGCATCCCTCTTCAAGGATCACCTCCTCTGAGTTTTCCAGGATTCCTCCACCCTTGAGGCAACAAGGTGAAGGAAAGGGGCTTCGGCATCTGGCAGAATTCCACTAAAATTTGAATCCCATTGCCAGCCCTGGGGCCTTCACTTCTCTGAGCCTCAGCTTCGTCCTCTGTAGAATCGGAGTAATACCTATCCTGCGCAGTGGTCAACTTGCAATAGTGTGATCCTGTGCCTGACATGGAACAGGTGCTCGATAAATGGCAGGGCCCACCTCACAGGATGTTTACTCCTTCTTGGCTGCGGCTGCAAGCTTTCCCAGCACCAGGCTGCCCTTTGATCTCTGTACCACCACCACCTGCCACGCCCCTTGCAGGGAGAAAGGGAAGAAGGCGGGCAAGTAGGCCTGGAAAACCGCCCGGGCCCCAAGGGCTTGGCGGCGGGACCGGATCCATTCGTCCTTTCCCTGCGGCCAGGGACGGAAGTGTGCGAGGCATTAAATCCACCAAGCACGCAGCAACTCACCTGTGCGATTCCGCCAAACCTGCCTGGGCAGAGCCAGCACGCAGCAGGCCAGCCATTCATTGGTGCCGACAGCCGCCACTCAGGAAGGCCCTGAGAACCAGAGGCTGCCCGGGTGTGTCCCGCCCAAAGGGAGGTCGCAAGAGGAGCGCGAGGTTTGAAAGAGAATCGAGTTGGCCCTGAAGGGCGCCGACACTCGACCCTTGTTCTGGAGAATGACAGACGTGGAGGTGGGCTTAGCTAGGGCCTGCCCATGGAAAGAGGACCACAAACTATATCCTCCAAACTGGGCCGTTTCACCCCACGCCCCGTGTGACCTTGGCAAGTCGTTTCCCTCTCTACGCCTTGGTTTTCTGACGTGTAAAATGGGATCATCTGTCAGGGTGGATACAGGGACGAAATGAGGTGACACATGGAAAAAGGTCTAGCTCAGAGTGGATACTGGGCCTCTCTCCAGATGGGGAGATCACAGACGATCTGGACGGCGGGGTGAGGGCTCTCCTGGGGCAACAGACGGAAGACACCTCCCAACAACCCCACACCATAGTGGTTAAGAGTACCGATTCTGGATTCAGAAGGTGCTGGATATGAATCACAGCTCCACTGCCTATCAGCTGTTGTCCTCGTCTACAAAATGGGACAACAGTCCTGGTTTCATATGGTTGTTACAGGGATTATATTTCCGGTACATACCAAATGCAAATAAAATGAGTTGATGTTTTTATTATTGTTTTTATTTAATAGACGGGGCTCCAGACCTTATCCTCCTAAACAACACCACATTCGGGCTCCCTGGAGACCTGTGGGCGGCCCCAGGCCTTCGAGAAAGGGAGACAAGTAGCTTTCCCCATTGGAGCTGAGCCCTTGGGTCCCCTGGCTGGCTCCTGTGTGGCCATGGGCATGTCAGCTTTCTCAGGGCCTCAGTTTCCCCATCTGTTGAATGAGAGTCTGGACTCTTTATTCTCTATCTAGGACTCCAGCGCTCCAAGAAGCAAACCCTGAAGGACTGGGAAGAGAGAAGCATGCTAGGTGAGGGCGATATCTGTGCAAATATGTGTAGGCTGGGGAAGGGGTGCTATGTGATCAATTTTACTGCATCTAAGATGGTCCCAGCACTCCAGCACAGGGTCAAGATGTTGCCAGTCACTGTCTCTGCTCTGAAGTGGCCTTGGACCAGGTGTCTGGAAAGCGGCAAGGGGCTGCCGGACCCCCGCAATGACGTAAGAGGGGGCGGAGTCGAGGGAGGGAACACGGTCTCCTGAACAAAGAGGAGGGTGGGGAGGGGTTTTCCTGAAGGTTCCGCGGCTCCAGCGACCTTCGGTCGCTTACCCCGGTTCGGGGTGCCTTCTCCATCTTTGGCACCGAGGCTGCTTACCCCTTTCGGCAACACCAGACCCGCCCAGGCCACCGCGGCAGCTGTCCCAAAACTATAACCCCCAACACCCGCGGGCCGCAAGGGACGGAGCCTTCCTTCAGGGGCGTGACCGTCAAATTGAATTCCCCCAATGGAACGCAAGAGTGGGCGGGACCCATCCGAGGATTGGCTGGAGCGGCGGCACGGGGCGGAGCCGGTGAGGCTGCTGGCGCTGCTGGACGGGCGGCGCTCTCAGAGTCCCGAGGACGGTTGCTGAGCGGGCCTGGGATCACGGGTCGCCGCGCCTCCCGCCCGTCCATCCCTCGTCCATCTGTCCGGTCCCAAGCAAGTTAACCCAAGACCGCGCCAGGCGGGCGGGCTGGACTGAGAGGTGGGTGTGAGGGCCTCGGGGCTGCACTAGGACGCCCGACTGGTCCGAGGGGTGGAACCCGGATATCAGGACAGCGGTTCTGGGACTCCCAGACCTGGGAGCCCTCACTACCCCCCCGCAGGCTCTAAGCCATGGAATAAAGTTATGAGACCGCGGGGGAGGACTCCCACGGACCTCCAAGAGGCTCCACAATCCCTAGGGGCGCCTGGTCTGTGGGACAGATGTCCTGAGCAAGTTCCCACAGACTTCCGAGGTATCCGAGGACCCCAAACTGTGGGACAGGGAGCCATGGGACTGTAGGGGGCAGCACCAGGAATCTGAGGAAGAAGGGACTTCCGACAGTCCCCTAGACTTCCCAGATTAGGCATTAATGGTCCCTACCCCTCAGAAGATGTGGGGGAACTCAGAGTATCCAAAGGCCCTAAGGTAACCGGTGACCACTGAGCAACATTCTTAGACAAAGTGGGTAGATAAGAGGCAAGGACTCCAAGGAACAGAGGTAGCTGACACCCTCCCGAGCTGATGGAGATGGAAGGATTAATCAGGGACTTGAACAGGCAGGGTCCACCGAACCCCAGCTGTGTGGATCAGGGCACTCTCCCCCTAGACCCAGTCACTGAATGGAATGACTTGCCAAGTGACTGTTCTCAAGGGGGGTGACTGAGGGATGAGTCAACAGGAATGAGGGGCCATCCTGGGGCCATGTCAGTCACCAGATATTAACTAAGCATCTACGAAGTACTAGGCTGTGGGCTCCCAAATTCTGGAAAGATGTTAGGGCTGCAGGAGGAAGGAGAGAGGTGTGCTGGTGACCGGGTCAGGATTCACGGGTCCACTGTGATGGGCAGTGATGAGGCAAGAGGAGGTATCCTGGGCCCTGGATGCTCTTTGGAAAGGGCTTCAGAAGCCGGAGGTGTCCAAGGTTTCAATCAAATCTTTTCCTGCCCTCTGGGAATACCTGGTGTTTTTGATTCCTCCTTCCATTGTGACAAATCCCTGAGCCTCTGGATTTGCTTATCTAAAAAGTCCCTGGATTGGACAAGTCAGCTTCTAAGGACCCTTCCAGCTGGGGAGTTGAATTCTAAGTGTGTGAACTGTCAGGAGGAGCTGTGTGCCTGGACACCTGACTTTATGGAGTCAGGAGGGCTGGCGTGTATTTGTGTGTATGTGTGTGTGGGGTGGGGGGGAGGCAGGGAGAAGGGTGTGAGCAGAGAGCTGGTGCCAAGAACTGGAAGACAGGGTGTCACCTCCAATGGCTTAAGCCACCTGGGACATGGGAGTGGCAGCGGCAGCCAGGAGTTGGACATGGACTCAGCATTCAGGATGCATGGGGGCTGGGCAGGCCCAAGGGATGGGTGGGTGGGGCAGGAAAACTGTAGAGACTGGAGGACACCCCCTGGTGGTAAGCAGGGCTTGGGTGGGCCTTGTTGGGTCCCAACTTCTCATTACAGGTCCCTACCCTCCTTGTTTCATGCTTAGACAGGGTGAGGGGCCAGCCTAGGCCACACAGGCTGGTAGCAGGGACCCCCCCCCCCACCCCACTCTTGGTTTGGTGAGTTTTCCAGCAAACCACACTAGGGCAGAAGGCAATCCCCAGCCAGGAGCCATATCACAGGTAGTAAGGATGGCATAGCAACAGATGCACCTGGGTCAGAGAAGGAAACTGAGGCAGACAGCCCAGGTGCCTGTGACTTCTAGAGGCCCCAGCAGGCCTGACCCATGTCTGTCCCTACAGAATCCCAGCTCTTGTCAAGTGCCACAAGCACTGGGGATCTCGCCAGAAGGGGACAGACGGAGGTAGGGGCCAGGGAGATGGCGGACGATGCCTTGGCTGGGCTGGACGAGGGAGCCTTGCGGAAGCTGGTAAGTGGCCCCATCTTTCCCACTGTGGGGAAGGGCAAGCCAGGCCAGAGAGGCAGAGCCTGTCCAGGCTACCTCTCAGCTGACAGGAGGAGGTGATGGGGGTTGGGGGGAGGGGGAAAGGGGACAGAGGTAGGCCTGTTCTGCCTGGCTGATGCAGAGGCCCCCATGGTATGTGCCTGTCTGTGCCAGGTGCTGAGGCCCAGCCCCTCCTGGCCCCCCACTGCCACAACCTGTTTAAACAGTAACTGCTGGGAACCAGCCCATGTGCAGCCACACATGTGGGGAGGCCAGAGTTGCCTCTCCTGAGCAATAGTCTGGATAGAGCAATGACAATGGCAGCAGCAAGGGTTAATAATGCCATGGCATGGCAGGGGGGCAGGTCCGGTGCTGGGCGCACCATCTCACAGAATGCTGGTCACAGCAGCTTCCAGAGCCTGGAGGACACTGCACTCAGAGGTGAAATCACCTGCCCAAGGGCACCACTAGGAAGGATCCAACCCTAGAGCCGTTGCTCCTTTGGGCTACAAGGCTTTAGGCCACGGTGGAAGGCGTGAGAGGGGCAGGACTTGCTGGGACAGGGCCTGTGCCTGGGGTAGGAAGGGCAGCTTACAGGCTAGCCAGAACACCCAGCTGAGAGCCCAAGAGGCCATGGTGTTGGGGGTGGGGGTAGCAGGGAGACAGGCCTTGGGGGCCCTTCTGAGTTCTGTGACCTTGAGCCTGCCATTTTTCCCACTCTGAGCCTCAGTTTCTTTACCTGTAAATGGTGGAGAGAGGGGAGAGGTTGTGAACACAACATCTAGGTTCTAAGGTTGGCCTGGGGATGGAATGAGGCATGGGGAGGAAGGATGGGTACACTCAATCCCCTTCCCCCTAGCTTCTTCCTCTCAGTGGGTGGACCAGCAGAGACAGTGGGGCAGTGGAGTGGGGCAGCATGTCTATCTACACTGTTAGCAGTGGGGCAGGAAGCCCAGTGGTCCCATGAGTGGACATTCTCCTAAGGATGGGGCCTCTCAGCCTGGCCCCTTGTGATTGGTCACAGTGGGTGCCCTATCTATCCCCATGCACAGAGAGGCTGTGGGGCATCAAGTTCCTACAGCAGGGACAGGATGGGCCTACTAGCAAGGCCGGCAGGCAGCTGACCTGGGGGAGGGGCCAGAGCATCATCCCCAGATCCTTGTGGGGGAAATTAAAGATTTACCTTCCATAGGAAAAGTCAGGTGAGGCACCCTACCCCCATGCCATTCCCCTGGAGGCAGAGGCTGGACCCAGTGCCCAGCTGCTGCTCTGACCTACTGAAGGCACTGGCCGGTATGTCCTCAGACCAATGTCTTAGACTCTCTGGGTGTCTGCCACCACCATAGCTGGCTGTGTGCAGCTTGGAGGGGATGGACTTGAGTTTCCCAAGGTTCCGACCAAGTCAGCGCGACCTCCCCTCAGGAAGTCGAAGTCCCTAAGGGTATCAGAGGTAGAGGGTTCGAAACAGAGGGAAAGCCCATCCTGACCCCATTCATCCCCATCTCGCGGGGTCCACGCTGAGGCTTAGGTTCAGCAGCCGGGGTATGGGCGCTGGAAAAGGGTTTCAGAAAAGAAGCTGTGGCGGTGTAGCTGGTGCCCCTCTCTGAAGTCTGTCCACCTCCATTACTACTCCCTCTCTGGGAAAGGGCAAACAAGACTCCGCTCCCCACGCCGCCGGTAGTGGGGCCGCCAAAAGGCCTCCCCACCCAAGACCCCACTCCAACTCTACCGGGTGCCCGCCATTACTGCGCCCGAGTCTACCGAGCGTCCCGGCCGGCGCGCCAGCTCGGCCCCCGCCGGCCTTGTGGCAGGGATTGGGGCGTCCCGAGCCGGGTTCCTCCCCGCGGGGCTGAGCCTTATTAGGAAAGGCTGGGCCTGCGAAGCGGACCCCGCGCCCCCGCGTCGGGACGATTTGGGAACCCCGGGGGCTGCTTCCGGCCTCTGCTCCCGCACAAGCTTGAAGACCGGGCTGGGGGCTGCGCGGGACCCGGGCCCTGGGAACGTGCCCGCCGCGACCCGCTCTACCTCCTCCCCACCCCAAGTCCTCCGGCTCCGTCCCGGTCTTCAGCTCCGACATTTACTAGCTAGGTGACCTGCGGAAGCCGCTTAGCTTCCCTGAACCTCAGTTTCTTCTCTAGACGGGGACATTAAGGCATGTAGTAGCAGAAGGCCTCGTGTCCGGCTCCCCCCATCGGCGCCTAGCGCGGGCAGGGTGGGCGAGGCTCTGGCGGTCCCCGGGGAGAGGGGGCATGCGGGAGCCTGCAGGCCTTCAGCGCCCCCTGGCGAGGCCTTGCTACCCCGCCGGCCGGTGCCTGGTTAGTAACTGGGAAGCCGGGGGTGAGGGAACGCCTGGACAGTCTCCCTACTCCCCGCCCCACTGTGCTGATGGGGAGACTGAGGCCCAGAAAGGCGCGGGGGGCGGGGGGCGGGGGCCTGCGGGACGTCCCCTGCAGCGAGGGCGGAAAGTATCTGGAGGCCCGGCCCCCTAGGGGGAGGAAGCACCTTGTTTCCTCCAGGGAGAATGTCACAGGGCAGTTTCGGAAACCGCCCCATCTCCTTCCCCTTCCCCCGGTGGACAATGGCGCTTTGTACTTCATCCCTCCCTCTTCCCCTGCCCCAGCCTCCTCCACACACTGGAGGTGGGGCCCAGAGGGTGAAGACTGAGCAACACAGAGGGGGGACACTGTGGGTGGACCTTTTCCTCCAGGCTCACTGGGAAGGTCTTATGAGAGGGTGAATCAGTGGAAAGAGATTGTCCCCCGACCCCCTAGCCCTGCCTCACCCACTTAGGGGATCAGATGCAGGCTCCAAATTTCTGACTGGGGACACTTAGGCTCCTAGGGGTTGTAGAGGTGGCCAGCCTCCATATTGGCCTTATTTTAGAGGCAAAGACCCTATCTCTGGAGGCTAGGGTGTTGGGAAAGGGGACCCAGGAGGCAAAGGGCTAGTCATTGGACTTCTGGCCCTCAGTTTACCCTCTGCCCAGGAGGGACTAGACCAGCTGTCCCCTCAAGTGTACCTCAGGGGACTCTGGGCCTGAGGCAAGGCCAGGACTGGGGGGTAGATGAGCCTCCTAGTGACTCAATTTCATGCTCCCAAGCCTCCTCCCTCTGCTATAATAGCTCCCTTAGACCATAGGCAGAGCCCCGGTGGTGCACTGGTTAAGCATTTGGCTGCTAACTGAAAGGCTGGTGGTTCAAACCCACTAGCTGCTCCTTAGGAAAAAGATGTGGCAGTCGGCTTCCGTAAAGATTTACAGCCTTGGAAACCCTATGGAGCAGTTTTACTCTGCCCTACAGGGTCACTGTAAGTCGGAATCGACCCCACAGCAATGGGTTTGGTTTTTTGGTAGACCCCAGGCACCTCTAGTGCAGACTAGAGGGGCCCCCAACACAGGCTCCTGTTGCGGCAAAGTTGTCCTCAGCCCAGAGCAGACTGGAAACCCGGGTTCAAGCCCTGCCTCTAGTGTTTCCTACCTATGTGACCCTAGGCAAATCACTTCCCTTCCTTGAGCCTCAGCTTCCTCATCTGTCAAATGGGAGTAATGAAGTTCCCCCTCTCCTAGGGATTTTGTAAGGTTAGGACAGAGGGGCTCAGCACAGCATCTGGTACCGTAGGAGCTCAATAAATGGTACTGACGCTTCTGGACATCCTGTCCTTCCTAGTTAACCTCTCTTCTCCTGACTGTCTGGAACCAAGTGGGGAGATCGTGCTTACTGCATCCCAGCTATACAGGAGACCCTGAGTCACTGCCCCTGCACCCACCTACTGACCTGAGATGGGGGTCATTGTCCCATCTGGTAAATGAGAAAATTGAGGCACAGAGAGGTTGAGGGATGTCACCCAGGCAGGACTGGACTGCGACTGGAACCAGCTGTGGATTCTGGCTCCACCCCCAAGCAGCCCTCCTGGCCGGCACCTCAGGGTTTCCCTGTAATAACTCCTCAGGAATGCAGAGCCAGAAGGGATCCAGGAAGGGCTCTGTCCCCCTAGGACTCTCCCACTCTCTTCAGACCGAGACAAGTCATCTCACAACTGGGTTGGGCCAACCCAAGCTTCCTGCTGAAATCCATCTCCCCTCTTCCCTCCCTAGCCCCACTACTGAGCAGGAAGGAATGTCTCTGGGGAGGGAGGGCATTGGGCAGGGAGAGGGCTCCTAGGCCCTGGCTACTGAATGGCCATCTGGCTGTCAGACCCACAATGGAAGCTTGTCTCTCTCACCACCTTCCTGGGGGTCCCTGGGTCATTCCTGTCTCCCTTGAACCACAGAGGCTCCCTGGGGGGTGGCTTTGCCAGGTGGAAGTGTAAGAGGAGGCAATGGGATTTAGCTGAAAGTGCCCTTTCCCAGACTTCGTTGGACCAGCCACCCTCAACTTCCCAGGGACAGAGGGGCTGAGAAGCTGATGAGAATGCCTGTTCTCCATGGACATCCCTTCCAGGGCCCTGGGTGTAGTGCCAGCTGCCTCATTCGTTCAGGGTCCCATCCCCTTTGATGGTGGCTAGGTCTGGGCCAGTGCAGGGGGAAAAAAAAAAAGCCCCCAGTCAGCCTAGGAAACAGGACTCCTAAGCTTCTCCAGCCCTCAACTAGGTCCTGTCCTACCTCAGTTTCCCCATCTGCCCGATGTAGATGAAGAGGGTGGTGGTGCTTTGGGACTAGGCCATGGACATCTCTCTTGCTCACAGGGTGGACTCCTGTTGCCTGAAACAGAATTCCCTCCTCCTGGCTCTCGGGGGCGAGGGATGGGGGGGTTGATGGAGAAGGGCTTGGAGAGACCAAAGGAGCAGGAAGGCGTTCTCACTCATAGTAGGTGTACTGTGGGCTCTCTGGGAATGTCTGGCAGAGTGAACTGAGTCTCCTCAAGACCCTGGGTGGGCGGGCAGGCACGTGAAGGGCCTGGGGCAGAGGGAGTGGAGACAGACCGCTCATTGTGCCCCAGGCAAAGCCGTGGGCAGCTGGTGCCAGCCTTCCGCCCCTGGCAGCCAAAATGACCTGCCCCTCGCCCCCGCCTGCCTTGCAGCTGGAGGTCACAGTGGATCTGCCAGAGCGGCGGCGCATCCGCTCTGCCATCCGGGAACTGCAGCGGCAGGAGCTGGAGCGCGAGGAGGAGGCCCTGGCATCCAAGCGCTTCCGTGCCGAGCGGCAGGACAACAAGGAGAACTGGCTGCAGTGAGTGGTGGGGCGCTAGACATACCTATGGGTGGGAGGCAGTGTGTGTGTCAGGGTTCGGCTCATGTGCAGGCAGGCAGGAACACACATCACTGCCTCTGTGTCTGCTGCCCGCATGTGTGTATACACAGCAGTACATATACACATTTGGAATACACGAGAATGTGTATGGGCCTGGACCAGGCTATGCCCAGGCAGACAGCATTTCTGAACATGTAGTGTTAGTGCCCAGGGCCATGGGCCTGCATGTGCAAGTGTGCAGCCAGAGGGAGTGCACAGCTATACGCCCTTCTGCCAAGGGACTGGGGACCCTGTCCTGGCCCCCAGCTTCTGCCTCCAGCCTCCATTACCCAACCATGAAGGTGGTGGTCATAGTCATGATGTCTCTGCAGCTCACAGCAGCAGGAGGCCGAGCAGCGGGCGGCCCTGGCGAGGCTGGCAGGGCAGCTGGAGTCCATGAATGATGTGGAGGAGTTGACCGTGCTGGTGAGGCCCAGGCCTGGGTAGGAGATGGGGGGCAGAGCCAGTGAAGATCCTAGGCTCCCCAGCCCCATGCCCATGCCCTGCCTCTTACCCACAGCTGCGAGGTGCTGCTGAGTATGAGGAGCGCAAGCTGATCCGAGCAGCCATCCGCCGCGTACGGGCCCAGGAGATTGAGGGTACGTGTCCTGGCCTGGCTCCCTGTCCTGCTACCCACAGCAGCTCCCAGCCACTCACCTGACATTGGCTCCTTCCCTCCAGCCGCCACCTTGGCCGGGAGGCTGTGCAGTGGGCGTTCCATTGGTGGTTCAAGCGAGGACAACAAAGGGCGGCCAGCACATAGGCTGGAACAACGTGAGGTAAGGGGCGCAGGCAGGGTGGGATGGTGGCCCCAGAGTCCTGTGCCCATGGATGCCAGCAGCAGAGCACCTGTCTGTCTTTCCTAGGGTGCTATTTGACTGAGAGGGGCCCTCAGCGTGGGTTGGGGGGACTCTGGGACTCAATCTCAGGCCTCTGCCCACTTTCCCAGGCAACCTCTGGCCACACCTCCCCTGCTCCAGACCTTTTGTCTCTACCTAGGCTTTCCCCTCCAAGCCAGCCTGTCTACACTGCTCCTGAGTTCCTGTCCTGTGCCCCATCACCACCTTTGTTGACATGAAGGCGTTTCTCCCACCTGGGAGGATTGTGCCAGCCCTGCTGACCTCCCCACCCCTACCTCTCTTCCTGCCCCTGCCTCTCCTCCTGCCCCCACCTCTCCTCCCACCCCCACCCCTGCCATCCAACCTCCACTCAGCAGCCAATCTCCCTGAAATGCAGATCTGACCCTGGTACCACCCCTGCTTAAACCCATCAGGAAGCTGTCTCCACCCTCCAGACACAGCCCACATCCTTACCTTGGCTTACCAGCGTCTGTGTGTCAGGCCCCAGCTGACCTGTGGAGCGCTGTTCACAGAGTCCTCTCCGTTCTCTAGGGGGTGTCTCTGTTCTGTAGGGGGTTGGAAGCCAGTCTGAGCCTTGAGTGGTCCAGGCGATTCCCGACGTGGCCAGCAGAGGCTACTGGGTCCCTGGTCCTGGCAAGGCCCCTCCCCAACCCCGAATGACCAGGATGGGGCCAGGGGTCAGAGGCCTCGGTGCCAGAGATCTATTAAGGCTGGGAGCCCCCAGCAGGTCTTCTGCCATTCCCAACCCAGGCACCCAGAGAATGAGGTCCTCTCTGAGCCACTCTTGGCTAGGCAGTGCCAAGAGATTGGGAAGTGGGGCAGCTCAAAGACTGCCCATAGCATGCCAGTGCCAATGCTTATGCAGGTATGCCCGCAGGAAGCTGTGCCCAGCCCCTCCGCTTTGCATGCCCTGCCCTGTGCACCTGCCGGCCTGGCCCTCAGGGTGGGGGTAGCACTCGAGGCCTGGGGAGTCTCAGTCACATCCTGTGGGCTTCACGCAGGTGCTGGAGCGAGAGGAACAGGAGCAGGCAGGGGCCCCAGCACCAGCCCCAACCCCTGATGTGACCAGCCGGGATGTGACCTCAGTGACACTCCTACTGCGGGCCCCTCTCGGAGGCACACCCAGCTCACCCACCACTGCCTCCCCCGAGCCTCCACCAGAGCCTGCTGAGGTGCCGTGCCCTGCTACCGAGGCTCCAGGCAGCCCTGAGCCCCCTAGCCCTCCCGGGGACACCAGCCCTGAGCCCCAGGAGCCACCAGCCCCACCCAGCACTGAGAGGCACGTAGTCAACAAGGTGAGTCTCAATGAGGAGGAGGGATGCCAGGCAGGTGAGCTTCTTGGTGTAGGAGTCAGGCTTTGCCTATGCTGTGTCTCCCATGCAGCTCCCGGCTGGCCCCACAGAGCCCCCTGCTGCTCAGGGCCCCACCAGAGGCACCTCCGACACAAAGGGAGCAGGTGAGCATCCTGCCAGGGGTAGCTACAGGTACCTGCCTTCCCTCCCCTGGCCTCCATGTCCCTGCCTGGAGAATGGGCTCTTGTGCCTGGGCAGCTCCAGCCTCCTCAGGTCCAGGCAGTCTCCGACACACCCTCCACTGCCCGAGGTGTCCCAAGCTAGGCCCGCCCCCTAACCCAGGGCCAGAGGCCTCCCCACAGCCTTGAAAGGCAACGGGCCTCAGGCACATTCTTCTCCCCAATAAGGGAGTGTACCCATCTCCTGCCTGGAGCTGTGGGCAGCACTGGCCAGGGGGGTGTCCCACATTACCATCGCTAGAGAGGATCTGGGCACCCTCCTCCAGGCCAAATCTCGCCCTGGCCGTAGAGAGTGTCCAAGTCATCCTGGGGTCAGTAGCGGGGTGGGGGGGTACCTGTAAGAGATGCAGCTGGGTGTAGAGGCCAGGGAGTGTGAGGGGTGCAAGAGGGGTTAGGGAGGTCAGAGGGGTTGACGGGATGCAGGAAGGGGTTAAGAGGCTAGGGAGGTGGGGGTGGGGACATGCGTCCTCCTAGGTGAGCCCTCCCTTCTACTCTACTTTTTCTTCTCACCCACCCCCACTCCGTGGCTACCACCCCCTCCCCAACCTGCCAGATCTGGCCAGACCCCGTCCCTGCCAACGCTCCCTGTCAGTGCTCAGCCCCCGCCAGCCAGCCCAGACAGCCCAGAACCGAGGTACTGCCTGTTCCCACTCCCCTCCCCCAGGTCCTGGGCAGTCCCTGACCCACCCAACCACTGACAACCCTCTTGTCCCTTCTAGAGCCCACCCCCCTAGCCAGTGGACCTTCCCCATTCCAGCGGGCTGGCTCCGTGCGGGACCGCGTCCGCAAGTTCACGTCCGATTCTCCCATGGCTGCTGGGCTCCAGGACGGCCCACTGCGGGCCTCTCTCAGCACCCTGAGCCCCGCAAGGATCCAGGGCCCCTCCCTCATCAGCACCACCCCTGCCTCCTCCTCCAGCAGCTCCTCCTCGAGGGGCCCCAGTCACACCTCCTCCCGCCTCATCAAGGGGCAGCCAGGAACAGCCCGGCCCCTGGCCCAGCTTCGGAGCTGCCCCTGTGAGGAGGGCCCTGCGGGGCGGGGCTTGGCTGCCAGGCCCCTTGAAAACAGAGCAGGGGGGCCCACTGCCCGCTCAGAGGAGCCCAGCGCCCTGCTGCCCGTGGCCGCCAGCACTGCTGAGCCAAGGGGCAGCATGAAGACCACGTTCACCATCGAGATCAAGGATGGCCGTGGCCAGGCCTCCACAGGCCGTGTGCTGCTACCCACTAGCAGCCAGAGGGCAGGTAGGCCTCCCCACTGCCTCTGCCTGCTGGAAAGAGCACCTGCAGCCACCTCACTCTGCACAGAGGACAGGGGCTGCAGCTGGGGCTCACGGTATCTCCAAAGGGTGCACTGGGGGGTGAGGGCGCCATCAACATGGGCTGGCCCTGCCTTCACCCTGCCTGATCCTGACAAGAGCCCTTCTCTTCCCTAGAAGTAATGCTGGGGCTGCGGGCCCCCCCAACCCTCCTCAGCACCGGCAGTGGAGGCACGAGCACCGCGAGCCGTGTCAGCAGCCCTGGGACACCGGCCCGGCTGGGCAGCGTCACTCATGTCACTAGCTTCAGCCATGCCTCTCCTGGTAGCAGGGGAGGTTGCAGCATTAAGGTGAGTCCCCCCTCACCCTACCAGTCTCACCATCCATCAACCTCACACAGACTGCTCAGGGATGTAGAGTTGGCAAGGTTCCCCTGCTTCCCTTTTCCTTCAGTGCACAGACAGGGAAACTGAGGCCCAGAGAGGGAAAGTGGTTGCCCATGGTCCCCAGCCAGTTGATGGCAGAGCTGAGGACAGACACTAGTATATCAGCTGCTAGGCATGTCAGAAGTTCACTCTGTGATGGTCTTAAGCTTCCCACATGCTGATCTCTGGTCCTACCTAACAGATAGGAAAACTGAGGCTCAGAGAGAGCAGTAGGGACTTGCCCCCTCTTCCTGTGGCTGCCCCATGGCCCCTGCTTCTGCCGCACATTAGACATCAGCCCTGAGGCTCAGAGTCGCTCATCTGCTCATCCAAGATCAGCCTGGCCCTTCAGGAGATGGGAGATTAGCAATTAGCATCTGCGTCAACATCCCTGTAGTGGTTGGGCAGAAGGATTGATGGGGGACAGACAGGCAGGGGGGGTGCCAGTCAGGTAAGGCAGCAGCCTAGCAGGTGCCACGGGAACTGAATATGAGGCACCCTTCCATTATTCATTCCTGAGCCCAGGATCAGCTAGCTGGGAGCTCAGCTGGGGAAGGGATTCCCAGCAGCCACCCAGCTGTCCAGGTAATACCCTCTATGCTGCACCAGGGACTGAAGGGGACTTTGGCTACAGTGGAATGGCTAGAGCTTTGGGCTTCCTCACTGGTAACAGAGAGTGGGAGCAAGAAGGCACCCTTTCCTCCAGAAAGGAGGATCAAACCGCCCTCTGCCAAGAGTGTGGAGGGGGGATAACTGAGGCCCTAGGGGTGGATGGGAGGTGTCACAGTGAGCCCTGGGTCTGACACCACCAACTCACCTCAGTTTCCCCCTCTGAGAGCCAAGGGGGAGCAGAAGACATGCCTATAAGGCTCTTGCTCAAAGTCTGTGGTTGGATGTGAGCACCATAGGCAGGCCAGAGGACACCCATCTCAGGGACAAGACGGTTGTTACAGCAGACTGCTGTAAGGCCCGCCTCTGTGTCCCCCACACAGTCATAATGCTTTCTAAAGCAGCAGGGTGTGAGGCAAAGGAGCGCAGACTCTGAAGTCTAGCAGACTGGGTCCTCACAGCTAATGCACATGGTGGCTCAGGCAGGCTTTGTCCTGCTCCCTGCCTCAGTTTCCCCACCTGTGGGGCATGGAGCCCTGGCCTTGGTCATCTTTCAGAACTCGTGAAGCCTTGCTGTGCCACAGGTCTATGATCTCTGC
This sequence comes from Dugong dugon, assembly GCA_030035585.1. Lineage (NCBI taxonomy): Eukaryota > Metazoa > Chordata > Mammalia > Sirenia > Dugongidae > Dugong > Dugong dugon. Next base: position 21,538,690 of record CM057476.1, on the reverse strand, counting down.
AGGGCCAGGCATGGCCATCCGCCAGCCACTTGGGCTAGCCACCCCTCCCCCACTGCTCCTCCACAGGGGAGCCCAGAATAGGTTTCTATTTGGGCTGAAACCCCAGTTGGCTGGCGGGTGGCTGACTGGGAGGCTGGCAGGGGCGGGGCAGGCCCAGCTGCCCTTGCCTTCGCCCTCCGGCCAGCTGCAAAGACTCCCAACACTACCAGCCAGAGGCAGCAGCCCCTGCCACTATCCCCACCATCACCCCCCGTTCAACCCCCACCAACACCATGCCAGGGGTACCAGGGCCTGGTCCTGAGCTGGCTGCAGCCCTCCAGGACCGGTTGGGCCGGGCATTAGAGGAGCTGCGGGTGGTAGCTGAGGCAGGCCGGGCGGCAGTAACCCAGGCAGCTGAGGCAGCTGCCATAGCAGTGGAACCGGTCACCCGGGCAGCTGAAGACCTGCGAGTGGAGACAGCAGCACTGGGCCGGCGGCTGGATGCGCTGGTCAGGCAGGTGGAGGTGCTGAGCCTGCGGCTGGGTGTCCCACTGGTGCCTGACCTCGAGCCTGAGCTGGAGCCCAGCGAGCTGCTCCTGGCGGCTGCTGACCCTGAAGCCCTCTTCCAAGCGGCTGAGGGTGCCGGGACCCCCGTGGCCCACCCACCTGCCTTCAGCTCCTGCCGTCGCCACTCCTCCGCTGGCCCAGCCCACAGCAGCAGTGTCGTAAGTCCCTCCACACTGGGGGAGGGGTGGTATGGGACCAGGTTCGGCCCCTGCTGAATGACCTCAGGTGTGATAACCACCTTCTCTGAGCCTCAGTTTCTTATCTGTACAGGGGACTGGGGCACCAGTGCTCCAAGACTTGGGCGAGATCCTGGCCCTCAGGCACGCGTGGCAGCTGCCCTGGCAGCCCCTGGTCATGGCCCAGCCTCCAGCCCCACCCCTGCCTCAACCAGGCTGAGCCTCCCAGACAGCTGCCATCTCCTTACTGAAGAGGCCCTGCCAGGAGGGGAGGGGCTGTGAGAACTGGGCCAGGGGCTTGTCTACAAGGGGCTGGGGCATGCCCTGGGTGGGGTCAGGGGCTAGGCTGGAGCTGAAGGCCCCTTAGAAGGTGGTTCCCTGCTGGGGTAGGTGTAGGGGGAGCTTCAGAAAGCACTTGGCTCTGGGGCAGCCCCAGCCAGACATCTGATCAGGAGCCTACAGGCCCTGGTCCAACCCCCTTGGAGGTGGCGGTGGGGGCATGTGCTGCCTGGGCACTGGCACATGAGAACCCAGGCTCAGAAACTGGCAAGACAGAACAGAGCCTGCCTGGGAGTGAAACAACAGAAAGAACTTTGGCTCAGGAGTTAGGCCACCATCAGCTCAGACCTCAGGCTGCCTCGCACTTCTGTTAAATGTTTGTGTTGTTGTTAGGTGCCATTGAGTCGGTTCCGACTCATAGCAACCCTATGTACAACAAAACGAAACACTGCCTGGTCCTGTGCCATTCTCACAATCATTGTTATGCTTGAGCCCATTGTTGCAGCCACTGTGTCAGTCCACCTCATTGAAGGTCTTCCTCTTTTTCGCTGACCCTCTACCAAGCGTGATGTCCTTCTCCAAGGAATGATCCCTCCTAATAACATGTCCAAACGATGTGAGACGCAGTCTTGCCTTCCTTGCCTCTAAGGAGCATTCTAGCTGTACCTCTTTCCAAGACAAATTTGTTTGTTTTTTTGGCAGTCCATGGTATATTCAATATTCTGTCAAACAGGGACAGTAAAATCCCTAATGCTTATACAATGCTTACTACTGAATGGTTGTTGTTGTGAGCCGTTGAGTCAATTCCAACTCATAGCAACCCTATAGGTCAGGATAGAACTGCCCCATAGGATTTCCAAGGCTGTAATTTTTATATCTTTCTCCCACAGAGTGACTGGTGGGTTTGAACCACCAACCTTTCAGTTAGCAGCCAAGCGCTTAACCACTGTGCCATCAGTGCTCCTTACTGAATGGTCATAATCATAATTACTGTTGTTAATTGTATTAATATGATTCTGGGTACAAGCAAAACCCTACAACAAGGTTGTCAGTGCCTCTTCCTTGACACCAACATGGCCATCCCTGAGCAGGCAGGCTGGCAGGCAAGTGTTTATTTCCAAGGCTTTGCCAGTAGCCCCAGGGCCTGGTCACCTGTCCATTGGGGACACAGTTAGATTCACCCACACCCCTGCTTCAAGCCCACACCCTCACCCCACCCCACAGATGGAGCCAGAGCCAGCACAGCGCCCCTCTGCAGCAGTGGAAGCAGCCAATGGTGCTGAGCAGGCCCGGGTGGACAAAGCTCCAGAGCAGCGAAGCCCACTGAGTGCTGAGGAACTGATGGCCATTGACGACGAGGGTGTCCTGGATAAGATGGTATGGCCGGACCTGGTGGGCTGAGGGTTGGCAGGGGGCAGGAATCAGCAGGCCACTAGGTGAGCAATGACAAGAGCTCTGTCTGCAGCTGGATCAGACCACAGACTTTGAGGAACGGAGGCTCATCCGGGCTGCACTACGCGAGCTCCGACAAAGGAAGAGAGGTAGAGTACCAGCTGCCCCACCCTAGAACCAGCTGCTCCATTCCTCAGCTGCTCCCCTCCCCCGTGGCCACTCCAGCTCAGTGACTGCCCTACCTAGCTTCTCCTTCTCTAGACCCTGCTATTCCCTTGCCTAGCTACTTTCTTGATGGACCCAGACACCCCCTGTACATAGCAACTCCTCCCTGGATCCAGCTGCTCCCTTCCCTAGCTGTCTCTCCCTCTGGGTCCACTGATGACCACCGCAGTTACTGCCTCTAACCAACTTCTCTTCTCCTTCCTAGACCCAGTTAGTCCCTCCTCCAGCTACTCTCTCCTTGGATCCAATTTTTTCTCCAAGTACTCTCAACTACTTCTTTCCTGAGTCCAGATACCTGAGGTCCATTGATGGCCACCTTAGCCTCTGCCTCTACCCAGCTTCTTCTTCCATGGACACACCTACTTCCTCCCCCAGAAACTTCCTCCCTGGACCCAGCTATTCTTTCTTTCAGATTCTATATTTATTTGCTTCTCCGGATACTCGCAATTCTCAACTCTGGATTCAATTCTCTGAATCCAGCTGCTTCCTCCACAGCCTACTGATGGCCACGCCAGCCTCTATCCCTACCCTACTACTTTTTCTTTAGGCCCAGTTACTCCCTTGGTCAGCTTCTCTCCCCACGATTTTCACCCTGGGTCTAATTGCTTCTCAGGCACCTTCAATTACTCCTTCCCTCCCTTCCTGAATCTAGATATTCCTTCATTCAGCTGCTCTTCTCCCCCTAGGGCCCATTTGATGGCCCACTCAACTACTGCCCTCACCCAGCTTCTCCTTCTTTGGACTCAGCTACTCCCTCCCTAGATCTAGATACTCCCTCCTGGCACAGCTACTCATTCCCACAAGAACTCCCATCTTGGATCCAAATACTACTATTTTGAGTTCAGCTACTTTTTTCTGCCTGAGTCCATCACCACTGCCCCATTCTCTGCCAAGTTATGGCAGTCCCCTCACCCCGAGCTGATCCTAGAAGGGCCCTTATCCCCTATGTCTTTAGTGTTTCTAACAAGCTGCCCTTCACTCCATCTGTGTGCCCCATATGCCTGTGTGTGTGTGCTGTGTGGCATTGGGCGGTGCTTCTGGACATGCATGGGGCATCCCTGCCCAGACCAGCGGGACAAGGAGCGGGAACGGCAGCTACAGGAGGCACGGGCCCGGCCAGGGGAGAGCCGTGGCAATACAGCCACTAAGACCACCACACAGCAGAGTCAGCGGGCAGCTGATGGCTCAGCCGTCAGCACGGTCACCAAGACTGAGCGGCTCATCCACTCGAGTAAGAGCCCAAGCGGGGCACGAGACTCTGGGCTCAGGGCTCAGGGATCAGGGTAGGAATATGTCCTCCCACCTACCCTCCCTCTCACCTTCTCCCCCTCCAGATGATGGTAGCCGGACGGCCCGCACCACCACAGTGGAGTCAAGTTTCGTGAGGCGCTCGGAGAGTAAGGCCACCTGGCGTCGCCCTGTGCCTGCCTGCCTGCTCGCCTCCTCAGACTCTTCTCAAGCTCTCTCTGAGCCCTCATCTGCCTGTCTCTCTCCGGCTGTCACTTTCTCTTCTCCACTTGTCTGTCTCTCTCTCCGACCGTCACTTTCTCTTCTCCACTTGTCTGTCTCTCTCTCCAGCCGTCACGTTCTCTTCTCCACCTGTGGCTATGACTACCCACCCCACTACAGCACCCCAACCTGTCTCCTGATGCCCAGCCTGGGCCCTCACCCTGCTCCCTTGCCCCTTCTCTGCAGATGGCAGTGGCAGCACCATGGTGCAAACCAAGACCTTCTCCTCCTCTTCTTCCTCATCCAAGAAGATGGGCAGGTGAGCACAGGCACCTCTTCCCCATGACCACAGAGGAGTCAGTGCCACAGGGGACCTCACTGTGCACCCATTCCACAAAGGGGTAGACTGAGGTGTTGGGAGGTGACAGGCACCCAACCAGTCAGACCACTCCTGCTGACTTTGTGATCTCACCCATCCCATGGGGGAGGGGGAAGCTCAGAGAGGCCAGAGACTTGCTCAGGGTCTCTGAGTGGGAGCAATAGCACTGAACCGTTAGAGGGGCCCACTCACCACACTGAGCTGCTTGGTGGCACAGACTTCCTTTTGTTTCTATCTTTTTTTTGGTTTGTTTGTTTATTGTTGTAGTTTAAGTGAAAGTTTACATTTCAAGTTAGTCTCTCATACAAAAATTTATACATACATTGTTATGTGACCCTAATTGCTCTCCCTGTAATGTGGCAGCACACTCCTCCTTTCCACCTCGGATTTCCCATGTCCATTCAACCAGCTCCTAACCCTCTCTGCCTTCTCATCTCACCTCCGGACAGAAGCTGCCCATTTAGTCTCATATATTTACTTGAGCTAAGAAGCACGCTCTTCATGAGTATCACTTAGTGTCCCACCGTCCAGTCTAATCTTTGTCTGAAGAGTTGGCCTCGGGAATTTTTTTTGTTCTGGGTTGACAGAGAGTCTGGGGGCCATGCTTTCTGGGGTTCCTCCAGTCTCAGTCAGACCATAAAGTCTGGTCTTTTTACTAGAATTTGAGTTCTGCACCCCACCTTTCTCCTGCTCCATCAACGACTCTCTATACAGTGTTCCCTGTCATGGCTGTCATTGGTGGTAGCCGGGCACCATCTAGTTCTTCTGGTCTCAGGCTGATGAAGTCTCTGGTTTATGTGGCCCTTTCTGTCTCTTGGGCTAATACTTTCCTTGTGTCTTTGGTGTTCTTCATTCTCCTGTACTCCAGGTGGTTGGGACCAATTGATGCATCTTAGATGGCTGCTTGCTAGCTTTTAAGACCCTAGACAGGTGGCAGACTTTCTGATGTCTGCAAACGACGTCCCAGGTCAAAGAGCACCTTTACATCTTAGCCCCATGAGGGAGGGGTGCACCGCATGTTACAAAGGATGTCAGGGCTGGCAGAAAGCAGGGACAGGATCAGAATTCAGGCTAGCAACCAGAGGGGTCCAGGGACTCAGAGAGACTTGAGTTCAAGTCCCAGCTTTGTACCTCAAGTCCTCCGAAATCTTAGGCAAGCTACTATCAGAGGTCTCAGTTTCCTCATCCTTAATAGAAAAGGTATGGGTCCCTCCCTCCTCTTGTGATGTTTAAAATGACACCTAGATGTGAGCTATTATATTCCTGTAGTACAATGGTTAAGCACTCAGCTGCTATCTGAAAGGTTGGTGGTTCCAACCAGAGGAGAAAGACATGGCAATCTGCTCCCATAAAGATCTACAGCCTAGACAACCCTATGGAGTAGTTCTCCTCTGTCACATTGGGTCGGTATGAGTTAGGATCGACTCCAGGGCAGTAACAACAACAATATTACTACTATTATGCTGGTCGTTATTGATATTAGTTGATAGTACTCAGAATCTGAACTCACCTGGAGCTCGACGATACAATGAACCTTCTCAGAGAACTCCTTGGGATCCTGTTTCTGTTAGCCCCCTCACAGAGCTAAGGTGTAAAGGTGCTCTGTAACCTGGGATGTGGTCTGCAGACATCAGGAAGTAGCAGTGCCACCGGGCAACTCAAGCCTGATGTAAAGACTCGGCTTCCGTCTTCCTTTCATCTGAGCTTCAGTGTACTCCTCTGTAAAATGGGTGTGATGAAGCCACCTCCCTCACTGGCCAGGGTTGCTCGTCGTGGAAATGCTGCAGGGTTGGGGGGCCTGGTGTGCAGTAGGACTCGTCTCCTCAGCGAATGAGGGCTGAGGCTTTGGAGCAGCCCTACTCCACCTGCCTCACAGTCACCCCTCACCCTCTAGCATCTTCGACCGAGAGGACGAGGCCAGGCGCGGCTGCGTGGCAGCGCTGGAAAAACGCCAGGCAGAGAAGAAAAAGGAGCTGATGAAGGCGCAAAGTCTGCCCAAAACGTCAGCCTCCCAGGCGCGCAAGGCCATGATCGAGAAGCTCGAGAAGGAGGGTGCCGCAGGGTGAGCACGGCCCCTGGGGCAGGGCAGCGGGTGGGGGCAGGGCAGTGATGGGCATCTGGGCAGCGATGAACCGGGCTAAGTACGCGGAGAGTGGTGCTCGAGCTGTGATGGGAGGAGCCTGAGGTTGGCAGGATGGGCGCACCGAGGCGGCACCTCCTGGACTCTAGTGACCCGGCTCCCGGAACCGCCCCTGCAGCAGCCCTGGCGGTCCCCGCACGGCCGTGCAGCGCTCCACCGGCTTCGGGGTCCCCAATGCCAACAGCATCAAGCAGATGTTGCTGGACTGGTGTCGAGCCAAGACGCGTGGCTACGAGGTGAGCCCGGGATGCCAGGTCACCCAGCAACCCTCCAGCCCCCAGCTGGCCCCTCGCTCTTGGCAAAACTCCTTCTCACTTCTCTGTGCACCTTCACAGCCACCATGTGGCAGGGAAGATGGGAAGCTCTTTTCTGGCATGAGGAAACTAAGGCTCAGAGAGGACACATGGCATGCCCCAGATCCCAGAATAAGTGAATAAGTAGCAGTGCCAACCTTGGGTGTTGGGCACAGCTCAGGGCCAGACTCCACCCTTGAGTCCCCTCCTCATTGCTCTGTGGGAAGGCTGGCTAAGTTCCTTTAAGTGAGAGAAAGAGTGATAGGGGGCATGACCATTGCCTTAGCTGGGTGGTGCTGGGCCTCTCAGTTGCTCTGTCCACAAATAGCAAACAGACCTGGGAGTTGACAGACCAAGTTCCAGATGGGCAAGGCGCAGGTGTCTCTGAGCCAAGTTGTCCTAGGTCTGGAATGCCAAAAGCCAGGGGGCAGGGGGTGCTGAGGAGTTGGCCCCAGGGCCATGACCAGCCCTCCCACGCCCTTAGCATGTGGACATCCAGAACTTCTCTTCAAGCTGGAGCGATGGGATGGCCTTCTGTGCCCTAGTGCACAACTTCTTCCCTGAGGCCTTTGACTACGGGCAGCTCAGCCCGCAGAACCGACGCCAGAACTTTGAGGTGGCCTTCTCATCTGCTGAGTAAGTGTGGGTCCCAGCCTTGCTGGTGTCAGTCAGGCATCTAGGGCTGGGCGTCTGGGCCAGGCCCAGCCACCCTGAAGCCCCTGGAGCCAGCCAGCCTTACTGTCAGACAGCAGCTGAGAACCCCTTCCCCAGTGAGCCCCCATCCTCCTCCGCCCTGCCCGCCTGCTGCTGAGGGTGCCAGGTGCCCGCCGGAACGAAGGAGCCAAAAGCCCGCCTACCAGCCTGGGCCAAAGCCCACCAGGTGGCCCTGTCCAATCCCTCCTTCCTTCCTCTGCCCCCTTTCCCTCTCTCTTCTCCCTTTCTCTGTCCTGTTCTCCTCCTGCTGTCACCAGAGCTTCCTGCTCTCACGGGATCTTGGCTGGAGATTCCAAAAAGAGGCTCCTGGCCCGGGCACCGTGCCCGCCCAGCCTATATACGTGCTGCCAGAGGCTTATATAGGACATCCAAAAGCCCTCCACTTTGGAATCGGTGCCCCATCTGCTCACCTCACCCTCCACACCCTCCTCCATTTGTCTTTCCTTCTCTCCCCTTCTCTTTCTGGTTTCCCCCAGATCTCTTCCTCTTTCTCTTCCCCCCACCTCCTCTCACGCCTCCCTCACCCCCGCTCCCAGGGGCACAGCCCTCCTCTCCAACCTGGCGCCAGTGCCATCGCCCCTCCCCTACCCCATGTTCCTGCTTGCCCCAAGAGTTCTCTGCACCTGTGACTGGTCTGGCCCCCACCCCTGTCTGCATCGCACACCATTAGTGACGTGTAGTGAGCTGCACGTCCACAACGGGGAGGGGGCATGCGGGGGGGCTGGCCGACTGCAGCACTGAGAACGTAACTGAATCCATGTCTCTGTGTGTGTACGTGTATGTGTGTGTCTCTCTGTTCTCCTCCCCTTTCTCTTCTCTGCCTCTTACCCCTCCTCCTGCCTGGGCCCCGCCCCTGCCCCTTCCTGGCCCCCTCCCCTCCCCAGGACCCATGCGGACTGCCCACAGCTCCTGGACACAGAGGACATGGTGCGGCTTCGAGAGCCTGACTGGAAGTGCGTGTACACGTACATCCAGGAATTCTACCGCTGTCTGGTCCAGAAGGGGCTGGTAAAAACCAAAAAGTCCTAACCCCTGTTTGGGGCTCCACGGTGAGAAACACTGCCTCGCTCCCCTGCCCAGTTATGCCAGAATCTGCTGGGGGGTCACAGAGAGGGGCCCCAGAGGTGGGTCGGGGGATCAGGGGGACCCTGTCTTCTGGTAGCTCAGGGCCTGGCAGGTGAGACTATTCCCCTAAAGAGTGAGTGATGAGCCAGGTGAGCAAGACTATGATGGAAAAGCCTAAGAGGCTGTAGGAGCCCAGGAGAGGCACCTGTCTTAGCCTACAGGTACAGATCGCTATCTGAAAAAAGTGCACCCTAAGCTGGAAACTGAGCAAGTTCAGGGTAAAGGAGAGAGGGAGTTTCAAGCAGAGGGCTGGGGGAGAGAACATGAGAACATGGCACACCCAGGAAGGGAAGTGTAGTCTAGGGGTGAGAGGAGAAGAGCGGGTCACAGTCAGGAGTTTGGACTTCCTCCTGAGGATAATAGGAACCATAAAAGATTTCCAAACATAGAAGGGATGCTGTCAGGTTGGCGTTCTAGAACAATCCTTGGATGAGACCTGGATGAAGGTAGACTGAATGATTGGAGCAGCTTAAGAAATAGAAGGGACAGGGTTCAGGGAAGGAAAGAGGGTCAAGAAAGCCTCCCAGGCTTCCAACTTGGGCACTGGGGAGTCAGCTTTGTCACACCCCGAGGGGAGCTCAGAAACAGGGCTGGTTCAGCAAGAGATTTCTAGCTGGGGGGGGTCCTTGGTCCTCAAGTCAGCTATGGCATTTTCTTTCTGGTCCCCTCACCGTAGGGCCACAGTAGAGAATTAGATCCTGAACTAACTGCTCCATTACAGGCAAGGAGCTCAGAGAGGGGTGGGGGTGGGGAGCTCAGGGTATCTCACAGATTTTAGGGCAGAGCTGGGGCCAGAAACTGGGACTCCAGACTTCCCACTCAGTGGCTCTTTTCCTTGTCCCATTGTTGCTTTTCCCACTCATTTTGTAGAGAGAAGAAAAAATTAAAACCCTAGAGGGAGCAAGGGGATTGCTCGAGGCAACATGAGTCAGAGAGCTAGGGATACACTCAGATGCCCCTCGGGGCCTGGAGCCATTGCGGGGGGCAGTCCACATGTGCACACATATACTGACGGGAGCAGTGCAGGTGAGGGGAGGATGGTGGGCTTGGTGCTATGTCCAGGTCATATATGGGCTTTGGAGCTGCTGCCCAGCAGGACAGCCTGGAGAGAGGGGCCCGGCCCGGCCCTGATCCAGTTGGAAAGTGTGACTCAGCTGTGCTATTGCTTGAGTTGCCTGGTGTTTGGCCTGTAACTGGGGCAGCTTGAGCCCTGAGCTGTGAGCCCCATTGTAAACAATGGCTTTATAAGGTCTCCAGGGAAGGCACCAGGGTGGGAGGGAGCTCTAGATTGGGGGAGGGGAGCCGGGATCCCGGTGGAGATAGCCACAGCTGGAGAGAGCTTGGAAGAGAGGCTGTCTCTCAACTATGGTACTGCTGGGAAGCAGGCCTAGCCTGGGGCAGTGATGTCCCCAAGTGCACTCAGCACATAAGCAGCAGAGCCATGAACCCCTCACTCAGCCCTAAGGGCTTCCAAGGTCTCAAGGGAGGCAGGAAACAACTATACTGTTATAAAGACGGGGAAACTGAGTTACAGAACAGGGCCTTACCTAGCATTCACAGCTGGTCAGAGGGAGAGTCTGGACTGGAACAGAGGTCCCCTGCCTCCCAGAATTATTCCCTGGAAGAGTCCAGGTGAGCTGGGGGTAGGCCCTAGCCCTACCACAGTACCAGATGGGAGGTGGCCCAAGGCCCAGGGCTGTTTTGGAGACAGGGGCAACTCCTGCCCTTAAGCCTTCCCTGCTGCAGGAAACTCATTCAACCACATTGACTAAGTGCTTACTATTTCCCAGGTGTGGCAGATGCAGCAGGGAGCAAGGCAGAAAGGCAAATGAGGTCTTGCTCTCGAAGGGGAGGGGAAACGGAGCCAGGAATAAAACTCCAGCATCAGAGCTCTGGAGCTGTCAGTTCTTAGCAGGTGCAAGCCACTCCCCACAGACTGGGGAGAGGGCCCCTGCAGTAGGGAAGATGGGGCTCCAGGATCAGGTCTTATTTGACCCAGCCCTGCACCTACTGAGCTGTGGAGTTGGAAGCAAAAGATACCTCTGCTCCGTGACTCAGTCTCTCAATCTGCAAAGTTCAGGTATCACTGGAGAATGGACAGAAGGGTGGCTCACCCCTGAGCATGGTGTAGATGGTCTGCTCTATACTGGTTGGGATCCTCATCTACCTCCCCTGCTCTGCCCCAGGGTGGTGATAAGGATTATCACACACACTCCCTAGCCTCCATCTCATGCAGCTGGAAATTCCAGGGGCAGGGACAGGGATTCTTCCGTCTCTCCAAAGGAGGGACCAGGCCACGCAGCTGGCTGATAATCTTCAGGGGTGCTGTCCTGGCCCCAGAGAAAGATTTGCCAGTTGTGAGGCCTCTCCTGGGTGCAGTGGCCGCGATGAGAGGCCTGTGCAGGCTGGAGTGTGCCAGGGAGAGGGAGCTGGAGAGAGGAGGGAGGTGGGGTTTGGAGCCTGGACCTCCCCTGGGGCTGAGAGAACTTCCAGACCAGACGGAGCCCTGCCTGGGTCTACTCACCCCCAATTTCTGCCTCTACCCACCTGGTCTTGCCCCCTATAGGGGGTGCCTCCAGGCTTGGGTGGGTGAGGTCTGGGACTTCCTGCCTTCTGGGAAGGCTTTACCACCATTCCATCAATGGAGTCCGGAGTTTATGGAAGACCAGCAGGCAAGGGCAGTGAAAGAACCTCAGGGTAGAAGAGCACTGCGAGTGGCGGGCCGGCAGTGACCACCACCCCCCACGCCCCCTCCCTGCAGGATGCTGGTGGACTGCGTGCCCCTAGTGGAGGTGGAGGACATGATGATCATGGGCAAGAAACCCGACCCCAAGTGCGTCTTCACCTACGTACAGTCGCTCTATAACCACCTGCGGCGCCACGAGCTGCGCCTGCGCGGCAAGAATGTGTAGCCTCCCGCCAGCGGCCCACAGCCGCCCCCACCCTCCGGGCACAACCTCAGCCCAGCGTGCCTGCCCACCGCTGCCCCGTCTGTCGCGACACGCACCGCCCCAAACACACGCAGCATTTTGATAAATTATTGGTTTACAACGACCCTGAATCTTCTCTGCCTCTCTTTGGGGTGGGGTTGGGGGGTCGAATAGAGGGCGACTCGGCAAGGTATGCCCATATACCACTCCAGGGGCCCAAGCCCTAACGGAGGTGCAGGGTATCCTGGGGGCATGGCGAGCTCCTATATGGACCTCGCGTCCGCCCCCGCCCGCAGCAAGGAAGGAGTCGAGCCTTAGTTTAGGCAGAAGGGAATTTAGTGGAATTGAGAGGGAAGAATCCCCCCATCCCCACCCCTGCCGGCCCAGGGACAGGGCGTCGGCCCTCAGCAAGGAAGATGCTCCCTGGACGCTGAGCGCTTCATTTTGCCCCCGGGGCTCGGGCAGGCTAGCCCCAGCTCCGCCGGTCCTCCGGACCTACAGGTCGGCGCGGTCCGTGGCGCCCTCGGCTGGCCTAGCGGGCGCATGCAGGTACTCGGGGGGCACGGGCGCGTCGGGCGCCGCCTTGCGGTAGAAGCCGAGCTCCTGCACCAGCGCGTTGATCTCCTCACGGGTCATGTCGCTGAGAGGAATGCGCTAAAGCGGAGGAGGCGGGGTCAGCGCGCCGGGTCCCGCCTCTCGGCCCCACCCCCCCGCCGCCTCCCAGAGCCTCACCTCCAGCTCCTCGTAGCGTTGACCCAACAGCACGAGTTCAGGGTCGGCCCCCGGGAGGTGTTTCATCACCAGGTTGTGGCTTGAGGTAGTGTTAAGGAGGGTAATGGTAGGCAGAGGCAGGTGGGAGCTCCTGGAGCTTTGCTGATGTAAATAACTACAGCCACATATGCTGAGCGCCTACTCTTTGCCCGGGTAGGGCAGGAATCTCCAACTATATGTGAGGAAATTAGGGCTCAAAGAAGTAAAGGACCCTCCTATCCATTCCAGTGCCTATGACAGACATCACTAATCAGTCTCTTGTCCACCCAATTCAGATGCCACCTCAGATTCCTCTGGTCACTACCAATCAATTCCACTTGTCAGATGAAAACCATCTGCCATCCATCCCTCTCAAATCAAGCAGGAGAAGATTCTCTCAGACCCCCTCCCCATTTCTCCCTTCCCCAGGACAAGAGAGAAAGGATACTAAAATGGGATATCCTGGGTGACGAAGGCCTTCACCTGGGGAAGAACCACAGCATCAGAGAACATGACCCCAACCACCTCCAGGTACAGATGGGAAACTGAAGCCCAGTGAGGACACATAGCCCGCGCAGGAGCAGGCTGACTCCCAGCCCAGTGGTCCTCCCCACCCAATCATTGGAACCGGGTTGCCCACTCCCCATGAGGTTCAGAGGGGACAGCTGGGAAATACCTTCCTTCAAACTCACCTCCTTCAGCCGGCTCAGCTGTCATCCCCCACAGGTCTGGAAGGGGACAAAATGGAATGAATAGGTCAGGAGCCCCCCAGATCTGCTCCAACCGCACCCTCATTGCCATTTCACCCTCATCCCCAAGTTGGACCAGGGTTACCCCTGGAGCGGCCATTCCCAGGGTGTGAAGGAGATGGAGACCCCTTGTGGGTATGTAGGGCACTGTGCTGCAGATGGGGAAACTGAAGCCTAGGGCCATTCTGGGAAAAAAAGGACCAAGGCCAGAGACCAGCGGGGGGCCTTGCAGCTTCAGGCTCTTGCTGTACTGCCTACTGACTGTTCACTCACTAAAGTCTTCTCAATGCCCAGGAGAAACATCACCCTGGGTCTCTCATTCGGTAGAGATCTGGGCCTGGCCTTTGGCCCAGGGCGGAGACAGACTAGAAGGAAACAACTCAAAACTGCCCTGGGAGCCTCCGTTAGCGACCCCTGCCATCTGGTCCCTACCACATCGCAGGCAGAGCTGGCCCTCCCTGCCACTTGTGGCCAGCCCTACTGACCATCTGGTTCCTTCCTCCACATGGGGGACGGGAGGGCCCCTCCCTGTACTTCCTGCAGGGAGCACCTCCCAACAGGAATCCAGACCCTCGGGCCCACCCATTCCCGTTCCCCCACGTCTTCCTCCCTTTTGTCAGACAGAAAACTAAGGCCCAGAGAGGGGCTGTGATGGTTCGAGTCACACTGAAAGACAGAAACTCAGGCGGGGGACTTCCCGGCCGGGGAGGGTGGAAGTTGCTGCGGAGTAAGTGCAGGCAATGAGGTTCCCAGCCCCCTTCTGGCTCCGGCTTGGAGGAGGGTTGGCGCCTAGAGGGTCTTCCCTCCTCTCTGCCAGGAGAGAGAGACCCTCTAGAGTCCCAAGTCCTGGAACTGTAGGGGGGAGGAATTCCAGGAAAAAGTGATGGGGGATGGGGAGCTGGGCTCCAGAGGGCGGTTTTGGGGAAATCATAGGCCGGGAGAAGAGTCGAGGGGCAGAGCCAACGTGTCTTGGAGCTGGCTGTCCGGCCGGAGGCGGGGCTGGAGAGGGGTTCCGAGTTCCAGGCCGCAAAGTCTGGTGTGTTGGGCTTCCAAAGTGGGTGCTGGGGCGTCTTGGGGCTGGGGAAAGGGAGGGATGGTCCAGGTGGCGGAGAGGGTCGGGGGTCGGGGTGGTCGTGGCGCCGGGGCGGGCGGCAGTCCCAGGGCTAAGGGGCCGCAGGGTTCGGGGCGGTGGTCCCGGCGCTGAGGACTGGCGCGCTCACCTCTACACGGGCCCGGGCCAGACGGCGCAGACGGTTCCAGTCGGGCTGGAAGGTGGTGGTGGCGGAGACCGCGAGCGCCGCGAGAAACAGCAGCAACGGCGGCGGAGACAGCCGGAGGCGCATAGGGCCGGGGTCGGGAACCGGGTGGGAGACGGTTTGCAGGATGGAGGCGAACCGCGCAGCCGCCGCGCCACGTCTGGCCCCGCGGGCTGGCCCCGCCCCCGTTGAGGCTCCGGCACCAGACACTACTCCCCCAAGCCCCCGCCTTCGCCCCCGGGCCTCCCAGGGCCCACGTGGGGTCCTCCTACTAGCTCCCTGCGGAACATCCTGGCCCTACAACCGTCACTTTTCCTGTCCTGAGAGTCTTCACGCTCCGTCTGCCGACTGAAAGTGTGGATGCTTACACAGGATACGACCCGACAGCGCCACTTCGCGCCTGCAGGGGCCGCGGGCGGGACGCGGACCGACGCTGAAGTTTCGCGGCCAAATCCTCAACTTGAAGATGAGGAAACTGAGACCTGGGGAGTGCTTGGTTGCGCTTTTTTATTTGTCTGGAAGAAATTCCAATCAGGGTTTTGACTCCCGGGAGCACACATTGTGGTGATAGGAATATTATCTACCTGGTGGGATTTGGGAGGGTAAAAGGGTTAATACACATAACGTTCTTTCGAACAGTACCTGAAAGTGTCACTATCATTTCCTTCCTTAGCTCACAAAGGCACCATGAACTCCGTTTCGCATGTTAGGAAACAGGCTCAGAAATGTGAAATTATTCAATTGGTGGGCCTGAGATTGAACGCAAAAAAGTCTCTGTCTCACCAGACCAAAAGATGAAAATCCGGATTGCACTTTGCCTCTTCACGCCTAAAGCAGACACAGCAAACAATCGATCACAGTGCTCTTTCCCCCTGACCTTAGACTGGGACTCACAATCCTTCTTAACACAGAGACAAGTCTGCATTATGACTTTTGTGAACCTTAGGCATTTTTGCCTTTCTGGGCCCCTTCCTCCATTTAAAAGAAAAAAAAACAAATTTTAATTAGATTTTACAACCGCTTTGGTATAAAGATGAAAATAATCCAGGCTGGATTCATTATTATATATTCATTATTGTTAATATATTCTTTTTTACTTCTGATTTTAAAAGAAATTAAAATCAGAACATTTTCCCGGGCACCTAAAAGTATCATGGGCCCTAGACACTGTGACTATTGTGTCTAATAGATAAGTCAGCTCTGCATGGAGCCCTTTGCTTGCACTCTGCTACCTCCCTGACTTGATTGCAGAGATATAAAAATCTTAGCGCTGCTATTTAGTATCTATTTTCTGACCCATGCCATGGTTTTTTCAATCCCTTTGTATGCATGTGAAAGTAGGATAATGAAAAAGGAAGACAGAAGAAGAACCAATGCATTCAAACTGTGGTGTTGGCAAAGAATATTGAATATACTATAGATTGCCAAAAGAGCAAATCAGTCTTAGAAGAAATACAACCAGTTTCCTTAGAAGTAAGGATAGCGAGACTTTGACTCACTTACTTTTGACATAGCATCAGGAAAGGCCAACCGCTAGAATGGGACACTGTGTTTCGTAAAGTAGAGGGCCACTGAGACAAGGGAAACCCTCAGAGATGGACTGATGCAATAGCTGTAACAATGGACTCAAACATACCAGTGATCATGAAGATGGTACAGGGCCAGGCAATGTTTCGTTCTGTTATCCATAAGGTCACCATGAGTCAGAGCTCATTCAACGGCAACTAACAACAACAACTCTATAAATACATGAGAACACTGTAAATATAATTGGTGCTCTTCAGACTATTGACACAGTAGGTGTGTCTAACACTGTTCACTGTTGCGGAAGTGTGAATTCATCCAAGCTTTCTGAAGGGCAATTTGGCTCAGTTAATCAAAACCCTAAAAAATTTTGTTGGAACCAGTAATTCCACTTCTAAGAATTTGTACCAAGGTAATCATCAGAGATGCCCAATTGTTAGGTTAAGGTTATTTCTTGAAACTCTGTTTGTCATGGTGAAAAACTGGAGTCACAACCTAAGCACGTCACAGTAGGGGATGAATTAAATCAACGATGGTACCTCCACGGAATGGAAAACAACACAATTGTTTAAAAGGATGTAGCATGATGTTGAATGACATGGGAAATGTTCACAGATATTGTACTAAAAGGAAAAAAAAAAGCTGTGAAACGGTAATGTCAGTTGGAAGCGGGATGCTCTGGGCTGCAAGTCACAGAAATCTCTACTTAAATTGGCTTAAACAATAAAGAGAATCTGTTGACCCAAATTACAAAAAAGTCCAATGGCTGGGATGGCTTCAGGTGAGGTTTGATCCTGTTGATGAAGTCACCAAGTCCTTTTCTCGCTCCATTCTACTTTCTACAGTGTCAGCTTAACCTTAGGCAAGTTCCCCGAATAGTGTTTAGGATAGCTGCTGCAGTAACCAGAGCTACAGGCCCTTTCATTCATATCTAATGGGAGGGAAGTCATCTTTTGGTCACCTCCTTAGGAGAGAAAACAAGCTGTATTTCCCAAAAGCCCTCAGCAAGTCTCCTTATATTTCACTAGGCCATCCATGATCCAATGGTGTGGCTGGAGGAGTGGAAATTGCTCATTGGCTTAATCATTCAGGGCCCATTCTTCAAGCTGCGGGCAGGGATCATCGTATTCCAGTTCCCGTTAAGAAGGATATAGACTGAATTGGACGTTACGGAGGCAACACAGTGGCCAACCAATTTTATAAAATAAGTATATATAAATATACATGAGAAGTCCTGGTGGCATAGTTGTTAAGTGCTCAGCTGCTAACCAAAAAGTTGGCAAGTCAAACCCACCAGCCACTCCTCAGGAGAAAGATGTGGCAGTCTGCTTCCATAAAGATTACAGCCTTGGAAACCCAATGGGGTTTCTACTCTGTTCTATACAGTTGCTATGAGTCGCAATCAACTCAACAGCAGTGGGTTTTTTTTTTGTTTTGTTTTGTTTTTTTAAGACAAAAAGTATCTAAAAGGAAACAACCCAAAAAGTCAACCGTGGTCACTTCTTGGTAGATGAAATTATAGATGATTTTTTTTTCTCCTTTAAACTTTTTTCTCTATTTTCTATAATAAGCATGTATTACCTAAACACAAATAGTAAGCTTTGTTTACAAAAAAATGAGACATATCCCACAGGTTCCCACTACCACACTTCCCACGCCAGTAAGGACCCCAGAGTTGCTGAAGCCAGAAGCCCCATGGAGCCTGTGGTTTTTCTGCTGACAGAGCTAAACCCCAGTGCCCCATGGGCCCATGCTATTTACTGGACAGTTGCCACCAAACCACTCTCATTGCATTAACCTGGACCCTGCAGCCTACAGGGGCCACAGCTTGGGCTGCTAAGGGTTTTACCGGCCAGCCAGTGGAACCAGTGGTGGAGACACTGGCCACAGCTGTACTGGGAACATTCTGGCATTAGCAGTGATAGGAGGCCCAGGATTTCCCAGGACAGGTCTCTGCTTGGAATCCGTGTTCCTTATATGGCAGTTTGTAGTCTAGGCTAGCAGCGTTCCTCGGGTGGGGCTGAGGCCTGAGATGGGGTCAGGCTTAGACAGGATCAGGATTAGACCTTAGCCTAAGGTCAGGTTTAGAACTGAGTCTGGGGCTGGAGTTAGGGCTCAGTCACTGATTGGGCCTGGGGCTCAGTCTGTGCCCAGAGTCAGGGTTCACTCAGTGACTGGGCTCAGGGTTCAGCCATGACCAAGCTCAGGGCACAGCCTGAGATCAGGGCTCAGTGTGTGACCAGAATTGTGTGACCCAGGGTTAGGGCTCAGTCTGAGGTCAGGGCTCAGTCTCTGAACAAAATCAGAGTTTAGCTCAGGTCACAGCTTAGTTAACTACTAGACTGAAGCTCAGTCTAGATTCGGAGTCAGGGCTTAGTCTGAGATCAAGAGTTAGTCTAGAACGGGGTTAGAGTTCAGTCTTAGGGTAGGATCAGGGCTTAATTTGGGCTCAGGATCAAGGTCTCAAATTGGGATCAGCCTTAGTCAGGCTGGGATCAGGGCTCAGTATGTAATTAGAATCAGGGCTCATTCTAAGGCTATGGTTGGAGTTCACTCTAAAGCTGCAGTAAAGCCTCAGTCAACACGCAGATTAGAGCTTGTCTTAGTTATTTAGTGCTGTTATAGCAGAAATACCACAAGTGGATGGCTTTAACAAACAGAAGTTTATTTTCTCAGTTTAGGAGGCTAGAAGTCTGAATTCAGAGCGCTGGCTCTAGGGGAAGGCTTTCTCTCTTTCAGTTCTGGAGGAGGGCCCTTTTCTCTTCAGCTTGTTTCTGGGTTCCTTGGAGATATCCATGTGTCTTGGCATCTGTCTTATCCCATCTCTCCTCTGTTTGCTTGTTTAATGTCTTTTATATCTCAAAAGAGATTGACTTAAAATACACCCTACAGTAATCCTGCCTCATTAACATAACAAAGATAACCCATTCCCAAATGGAATTATAACCACAGCCATAGAGGTTAGAATTTACAACACATATTTTTGGGGGACATAAGTCACTCCATAACGCAGCTCAGTTCGAATATAGGATCAGGGCCATGACTAGGGCTTAGCCTGGCTCCATGCTATGTTCTGAGCCCCAGTAAAGAAAATTTCTGGAGTCATGGGATCCCAGGGCAGGTCTGCCTGCAAGAAATGAGAAACCTAGTCAAGCCTAGCAGACCTTACTGGTCCCTGCAGTAAACCTCCTGCTGAGGCTGGGTGTCCTAGAGCCTTCTAACCTACATGCCTCTGCTGCTCGAGATCCCCTCGCACCAGAATAAAAATAGCCACTCACTTCAGAGCAGCTGACAGCGGGTGTCCGGGCTGCCTGGGAGGAGGGGGAGCTGAGGAGGAGGAGAGATGCCCGAGCTTCTTCGAGCTTCGCCCCAGCTGTGTGATCTTGGGAAAGTCACTCCTCCTCCTGAGCCCATTTCCTGGCAAAATGAGGAGTGAGGATGATGCTTGCCCCAGAGGGTAGGAGTGAGGGGCCAGTGACACAACACCTGGCACTTGTTACCAATAACAAACCCTGGATTGACGTTTTGAGAGATGTACTCCTCTAAGCCTTGAACACCTCTTCCTCAGGAGGTGCTCCCTGCTGCTTACCTTGTCCACCTTCCCATGGTATCCTATATCACCCTTTATGCCTCAAGACATTTCTCAGATGGGGGTCACACAGCATGACCTCGCTTGCAGTGGGTCTCGGTCAGGGTGGCTGGGGGGAGAAGGAGGGAGGAAGATCCTTCTGTGCTGGTACCATCTTCAGTCACCCCCGGGAGGCAGGGCAGGAAGAGGAGGAGGAAAGAGGAGGGAGAAAAGCTCCTCCCCCTTCCCTGTTTGTGATGTATTCACTCTGAGACAAACGGCCAGAAGGGCACATGTCCAGAACCTTCCACAGGCCATTCCTTTGCACCTGCTGCTCGCTCTGCTTCCCAGGGCATTTATCTTCTTTTCCATTGGGCATCACTGACTCTGCTTCAAAGAAGGGGTTCAATGGTCGCTTCCTCGGTATGGGGGAAAATTACCCATTCCCTCCCTTGGAACCCCATATTCTGTCCCCTACTGGCTGTGTAATTCCTGGGCCTCAGTTTCTTCCTCTGTCCAATGGGGATCTTATTACCAATCTTACAGGATAACTATGGAGAGTAACTAAGATAATCCATGTCAACCACCAGCTCCCTCCCTTTCTATCCCATCCCCAAACAGCCTGAAGGGTGGCACTGAGAGTTTCCAGGAGGGGCCTGAAAGAGCTGTACCCTCCAACTCAGCACACACCCCTCCCCACCTCCCCAGAGTGAGGGAAGGAAGGGAGCCAGAAGGGGCTCCGGAGACAGCTGTCTCCAGGGGGGTGGCTCTCCCTGGCAGCTGCCCCCAGCCTGCCGCCCTGAGCCCTGGAGCCTGTTATCAACCTCCTTAGTCATCACACCAGGAGCTCAAATATAGCTCTTACCCGCTCCCTTCTCAGCAGGGGTCTACCTCCCCACCCTCCCACCCCCACACACACTTCTCCTTCCAAGGCCAAGCCTGGATCTCAGAGCCCCTTCCCTTTCCTCCAACACCTGCAACCACTCCAGGTCTTAGTTTCAGCATCCATCAAATGGGCAGGTTGGAGTAGCTAATGATGATGACGACGATGATGATGATGATGATGATGATAAGCAAGAACAGAGCAGCTGCCTGGACTGAGAGCTTGCCTGTGCCAGATTCTGTGCTAAGCATCTCATATGTATTATCATATTTAGTTCTCACAGCAACCTCAGAAGTTATCTCCTAAGTTATCTCCCTTACATCTGAGTGACTTGCCCAAGGTTGTGCAGTAAGTCAGTGGCAGGACCAGAAACAAAGTCTCCTGCAAGGTCTGTGGTCAGGGAGGAGGACGGTAGGAAATTCTGGGGCAGCCCGCTGGGGCAGAGGGATCCTCTACACACTTATTTGCATGGCATTTGCCTGGCTTCCAAAGAATGTAGAGCCCCTGTCCTGGCCCCAGTTGATCCTTAGGCCTAGTCCCAGGGGCCTGGATCTGCTCTCCACCCAATCAAGGATTGCATCAGAAGCTGGGTATTCTTGGGGGCCTCAGTTTCCTCATCTGTAAAATAAGAGTCAGAGGGCTGGGCAGGGTGAGTTCAAAAGCTCCTTCCTTCTCTGGCGCCCTAGCAGCACCACCATGTCCACTCTTACCTCCTCCCTCACCACCACCACTATCTTCACTTCCAATCCTACCGTCACCTCTTCTTCCATCAACAGAACACCTCTACCGCCTCTTCTACCCTCCTCTTCTCCTCTACTTTTCCTACCACCATCATCACTATTACCACCATCCCTTCATTCCACCACCTCCACCCTCACCCTAGTCTGTACCTTTGTTATCACCTCCACTATCTCCACTGTCACCATTATCTATACCATCATTATCACCTCTACCTTTGCCATTACTGTCACTCTACCACCTCCATTGATCTGAACCATCACTGTCACCTTCCTCTTTGCCATCACTATCACCTCCACCATCACTCAGTCCACCACTTCCATCATCATAGTTACCTACATCATCTCCACCACTACAATCACCTCCCCCATCACTGCCCAAATTTTTTCTACCCCAGGGCACTAATATGGCCCGAGTCTCTGCCCCCTGCAAATTCCAGCCTCACAGAGATGCTGGCCCAAATACCAGACTAGGTCTAGAAACAGTCCAGCAGAGGGGAGAAACCCATCCAGGAGAGGAGAGTGTCCACATGACCTTCAGGTAGGACACCACACAGAACCGCACATGAGGACGCAGAGACAACTGCTGACCACAGGAAGCTCTGGGCACAGAACTCTGGACATTTGGTGCCTAAACTGGTTGGGATCACTCCTCTCTAAGCAATCCAGGAATTCTGGAGGGACTGCTTAGCAGATAGAAGTGGGAGTAGGAGGAGGAAGAAGCAGAGGGCCCAGACCCTTGAGTCACTCATTCACTCTTTCCAATCATTCATTCATTCATTCAACAAACACTATCCAAGGCCTGTTGGGGACCAGTTCCTATGGTGAGTCTTGGCCAAGGAGCCCCCAGGCCTGTTTTTGACCCACCTGCCAGTGTTATCCTACTGCTGGAGCCTTCTGCACCCCACTTCCCTTCCCCAGCTACCCCAACTGGCTCTTGCTAGTCTTGGATCCCTTTTCCTCACTGAGACTCAGGAGATCTCCTCAGCTCTCCGGGTGACCTTGAGCAAGTCCAGCTCCCTCTCTGGGCCTGCGTGTCCCCCTCCCAAACCACAGTTAGTGAGCACTGGAGAGAGGAAAGCTGAGAGGAGCTGGGCTGGAACAGGCCTAGCTGGGGGCATACAAAGGCAAACGAGGAGTCTGCAGAAGATGAGAGGCCAGTGCTGAGGCTGAGATGGGAAAGGGCTCCAGTGGCTAGAGCCTGAGTGTCTGGCTCTTGGATGGGAGGGACAGAGCCAGGCTAGGGTGGGGTGGGGAGGGAGGGGCACCAAGGCCTGAAAATGGGGCAAGGGTGGGGGCCAGGGCAAGCCCTGAGCTAGCCGGAAGTCAGGAATGTCACATGATCTGGGCTGGGACTCAGGTGTCCCTGAGGCCCTGAAAAGGGTGCTGACCTCTGAGTCACCTGTCCCTACCTCACCCTCAGGTGTGTCAATGCCCCTCCCAGAGCAAAGCCTGGCCTATTGCAGAAGGGTGGGGGCAGACAGATGGCCTTCTCCGTGCTGCCAGTGGGGACATGGGCCAGGCCGATGTGCACATCTCCCTGCCTCCCATGGCCGTTCTAGCCTCAGCAGCCTGCTTGAAGTGTTCTTAGGGGGGCGGCCACCTTGCCCTGGACATCTCCAGGTTGGAAAGTAGGCATCTGTGCCTTTAAATTCTCAGCAGGTTGAAGCGGCTGATGACATCACTGGTTCCCGGGAGCTTGCGGGGGAGCTAGAGCCAGAGCCCGAGGGAGCCCGGGGCTGCCGGGGGCTGCAGACATGGAGGGCCAGAGCGGCAGTGGCAGCGGGAGGCCCATGCCCCATGGAGTTTCCCAAACTGGGGTGCCCTCCAAGGTAAGACCCCTAAAACCCAGGTTCCCCCATTCCCGATCCCTGGGCCCACGCCCCCCCCCCCCCCGCCACCTCAGGCACCCTCGTGTCCCTGGCTGAGGGGTTGGCACTCTCCTCTGCCCACTGAGCAAGGACTGGGCAAAGAGGGTAACCTAGGGGTTGGGAGGGTAGTGATAGATGCCCAGAGAGAGATGGAGTTAGCCGCCTCCAGGAGCCCCCACGAGAGCCCTGAACTGGGTGGCAGGGGATCCAGCTGTGCTCCAGGTTTGCTGTGTGACCTTGGGCAAGTTGCTTGTCCTCTCTGAGCCAATTCAAAATGAGAAGGCTTGTCCCTGAAGACTAAAACTGTGACATCTGGGATGTCTAAGTTGTTAATGCTGGAGGCAGTGTGGCGGTGGTGACAGTTGGGGGGACTTGCACAGTGTGACACTTGGAACCAAGGGAGATGCCGTAAACGCTCCCTCAAAGAGCTGAGTTTGGGGAGGGAGGTGGAGGCAGAGTTTCAGATTCTCTAAATCGAGAAGGACACGGGATGGGACACAGACAGAATCGCGTCTCTGGAGGCAGGGATGGGGCCACTCTGGTGAGTGTAGACTTTCTTCCACCCTCCCTGGCAAAGGAAATTCATCCAGTCTCCAGAATGAAGGGACCTCAGAAACTGGAGACAGATGGGGAGCAAAGAGAGGTCCTTGCAGGACGCTGCTCCTCTGCCCCAACCTGCTGGACATAAAGGGGATACCTGCTTGCCTGTCCTTACAGGTTGGGGAGAGGTAAAGGGGTAAAAAGGCACAACTTTGGGCACAGAGAGGTGCAGGACTGACTTAGAAGCCTGGACTTGCTCAGAATGGTACAATCACACTCGGTGAGGATGGGCTCTTCCGTAGGATTCACTGGAATCCTAGTGAATGTTGGGCTCATAAATGCAGAGAATATGAGAACAAGATTCTCTAGAATATGCTGTGGCTAGAGCCCCTTCACTCAGCACCTTCATTTTACAGCCAGGGAAACTGAGGCCCTGGGCAGAGAGGTACTTGCCTAAGGGTACACAGAAGCCCGGCTTGGAATCTGCAGGGTCAGTCTCAGCTCCAGGCTCTTGGCCCTGCATGGAGCTCTGGGCATGGGTGAGGAGGGTAGGGAGGGCTGTGGGCAAAGAGTTTGGGATGTTTGTGGGGACCTGAGGGTTCCTAGGCACTGTGGAAGAAGAGACGGGAATTTAACAGGTTGGACCCAGTGTGCCCAGAGTGTGTAGACCTGGGATGTTAGGTCATCAGCCCCTGGCTGGGGAGCAGCGGGGACTGCAGAGGAGGATTGCTCGAGGAAGCTGGCTCCAGCCACCCAATACTCGAGGGTGGGCAGGAAGTAGGTGCCGGCCAGGAAGGCAAGGAGAGCCCTCGGGTTCAGGCTCACTCTTTGCCTGATGCTTCCTCATCTGTGAAAGAGGTTTCAGACTTGGGGGAGGGGACAGGGTTCTGTGACCTGTCTCCTCTCAGAGAGGAGCTGACCTGCATCAGAATGGATTGAGGTGAGATATTAGGAAGAACTTCCTTCGAAAAATGTGTCTTTGTTAGCTAGATGGGGTCTGCCTGGGTCTCTATAGAAGTCAGGGCCCAATACCTGGTCAGGGTCACCCTGAGTCTTTGACTTGTCCTCTGCAAGGTGGACTCAAGTTTTCAGCTCCCGGCAAAGGGGAATGCAGCTCCAGTACCCTCGGAACCAAGGTTGGCTCTGGCACCTGTGAGGCCACAAGCAGCTATGTCACCTTCCTCAAAGGGACTGAGGCTGACTCTGGCATCTCCCCGACCCGTCCTGGCTCCATTGTCTACCCCTGGGGGACAGAAAACATCTCCTGCCCGCCGCAGCTCCAGCCTGGCTCCAACATCTGTGGGCCAGCTGGTGATGTCTGCCTCAGCTGGGCCAAAGCCTCCCCCAGCGATCTCAGGCTCGGTCCTGGCTCCAACCTCCCTGGGGCAGCTGGTGATGTCTGCCTCAGCCGGGCCCAGGTCTCCCCCAGCCACCCTGGGACCCAGTCTGGCTCTGGCTTCCCAGGATCAGAAGCAGGTGCCACCTGCCTCCATGGGACCCAAGTCAGCACTGGCAGTCTCGGGCCTAAGCCTGGCCCTGGCTTCTGAGGAGCAGCCCCCACCACCTCCCTCCAGCCCCTCCCTGGTGCCTAGTCCGATTCTTTCACCCTTTCAGGAACTGACCCCAGCTCCAGCGTCCATGACATCAGCCCCGGCCTCTGTGGGGCGGACACCTGCTAGACAGAGGGATGCCCCAGCCCCTAGACTTCTCCCCTCTTCTGAGGGGTGTCTCCAACCTCCGGCTCAGGCATCTGGTCCTGTGTGCTCTCCATCGTCAACCCAAGCTCCCCCAGACCCCCGGTTCTCCCACTCCTTCCGAGCCCGGCCTGAGGCCCCCCACAACAGTCCTGAGGATCCCGTTCTGCCATGGCCACCAGAGACCCTGCCCCTGGATGTGGGCCACAGCCCTCCAGAGCCTGGCACCTACTCCTCTGGGCTGCTGTCCCCCACCTTCCGGCCAGGGGGCCCCTCCGCCCAGACAGTGCCCCCAACTCTGCCCAAACCACCCCGATCTCCCAGCCGCTCCCCCAGCCGCTCCCTCTGTGCTCCCCTAGCCCCTGAGGTGGCCCTCCCCAGGCCTGGCACCCAGGGTACAGGGTCTGGTGGGCGCCTGAGCCCCAGCCTTCAGCCTCGAGAAGCCCCAGCCCCGGTCACCACCTCTCCTCCTACATCCACCTCATCATCCTCTTCTTGGTCAGCACAGCCTACCAGCGAGAGCGACCCTGGCTTCCGGTGAGGGGGCCTTTCTCCCGAGAAAGGTGGTTGGGGGCTTGACCTCTGAGACTAGCCACTCTTCCAGGGCAGCTCACCCTACTCTGCCTCAGTTTGCCTCCCAGAGGAAGAGTGCTTGGGGGTGCTAGGCCCACTCTGGGATCCTTTGAAGACAGCATGCCCTCCTGATAGACCTCCTCAGAGAGACCTCAGAGGCAGGACAGTGGCCCCCTGTGGACCTTCTGAGGATTTATACCCACTCCTGCCTCAGTTTATTTCCCCCCAAAGAAAGCCCTGAGGGAGGGGGGTTGAGGGTGAGTGGAGTGATACCCAGCAGTAACCCCTCCTGTGCCCCCACCCCCCAGGATCACTGTGGTCACGTGGAATGTTGGCACTGCCATGCCCCCTGACGATGTCACGTCCCTCCTCCACCTGGGCGGCGGTGATGACAGCGACGGTGCCGACATGATTGCCATAGGGTGAGGGGGGAGTGGGAGTGGACCTCCTCCCGGGCCTCCTGGACCCCTCAGGCCCCCACCCATTGGAGGGGCTTTTAGGGTGTCCCGCAAACAGATGCCCTCCCCCGCCCCCAGGCTGCAGGAAGTGAACTCCATGATCAACAAGCGGCTCAAGGATGCGCTCTTCACGGACCAGTGGAGCGAGCTCTTCATGGACGCGCTGGGGCCCTTCAACTTCGTGCTGGTAACGCCCCTTCAGCCCCTGGACCTGCCGAGACCCCGCTGGATTCACGGTCCCGCCTCCGCCTTGACTAACTGTAGGGCCCGCGGGTCTCTGGCGCCCGGTCAGTGAAATGGGAGAATGGTGGAGCAGACCTTACAGCCCAGGGAGAAGGTGGGGGGCGGACCGGGGGAGCTGTGTCCAGCTCCCCAGCCACGTCGCCTCCCGCTGCAGGTGAGCACTGTGCGGATGCAGGGCGTCATCCTGCTGCTGTTCTCCAAGTACTACCACTTGCCCTTCCTGCGGGACGTGCAGACCGACTGCACGCGCACCGGCCTGGGCGGCTACTGGGTGAGTGCGGAAGCGGCCAGGGAGGGCACGGGGCCCGAAGAGGGCCAGAGATTGCTCCTCTCCCCCGACCTACTGGTGGGGAATCCTTCCCAGGTTCTCTCCCTTCCCCCTTGGCCCGACCCTCTGCAAATCCTACCCTATAACCTACTCGATTTCCTTAGGCCCCACCCCTTTCGGTCCCCGTTTCTTTCCAGTGTTCCGCCCCCTTTCCTAGGACCCACCCCTCTCCGTACTTTGTCCCCCGGCTGGCCGGCCCCGCCCTTCGTGCCCTGCCCAGTGCCCCACCTCCTTGCCTAGATCCTGCCCCTAACCCGCCTACCCCTGCTTCCTCCCCAGGGCAACAAAGGCGGAGTGAGCGTGCGCCTGGCAGCCTTTGGGCACATGCTCTGCTTCCTTAACTGCCACCTGCCAGCACACATGGACAAGGCAGAGCAGCGCAAGGACAACTTCCAGACCATCCTCAGCCTCCAGCAGTTCCAGGGGCCCGGCGCACACGGCATTCTGGACCACGAGTATGGGCTGGGGCGGGGCCAAATGGAGATGGGGCGGGGCTAGCGAAGGAGGGGTGGGGCCTCAGAGGCGAGTCTCTTGGCAAACTTCAACGAGGAACCGGAGTACGGGCCTGGGTGAGGTTTGTGGGAAGAGGCGAGACCAATCGGGGTGGGCGGTCCCCCAAACTACATGTAGGAATAAGAACGTAGGTAAGAGTTTGAAGGGAAGTGGCGAGACCTGTAGAGTGGAGCCTTGCAGAATGAGGGGCAGGGCCTCTCTGAGAGGCGGGGCCTAACTTTCCTCTACACCGTCCCCCTGCGATGCTGTTTGGAAGGCTGGAGGTCCTGGCACCCATCACCTACCCACTGCAAAGCCCAAAGCCAGGAGACTCCCGCCCCCCTCCAGCCCCCGTCCCCGATACGGTTAGGATTGGAAGGGGTCCAGGAAGGGATCTAGATTGAGCCCTTCCTCCTCATGGACCCTGCTGACTCCCACCACCCAATAGCCTCGTGTTCTGGTTCGGGGACCTGAACTTCCGCATCGAGAGCTATGACCTGCACTTTGTCAAGTTCGCCATTGACAGCAACCAGCTCCACCAGCTCTGGGAGAAGGACCAGGTGTGGGATCTA
Source organism: Dugong dugon (assembly GCA_030035585.1). NCBI lineage: Eukaryota > Metazoa > Chordata > Mammalia > Sirenia > Dugongidae > Dugong > Dugong dugon. Next base: position 21,510,804 of record CM057476.1, on the reverse strand, counting down.
CCTGTACCTCCAAATTCCTAAGCATACACAGCATGCCCAGTACACACCTGTACCCTCAGTTATGCTCCTTGCCCTCACCTGCCCTGCTCTGCCTGCCCCTTCCCGGGGTTAGGCTCTAGAAGTTGGGGAGGGGCCTGCCCAGGCTATTGTGCAATTCTTCCCTTCCGGACCCTAACAGCTCAACATGGCCAAGAACACCTGGCCTATCCTGAAGGGCTTCCAGGAGGGACCCCTCAACTTTGCACCCACCTTCAAGTTTGATGTGGGTACCAACAAATATGATACCAGGTGAGCTCACCTGTGGAGTGGGGTGAGGACGTGGGCTGAGGTCTTTTGGAGAAGGAGACTTGGGAAGAGGGACAGGAGGCGAGGCTAGGGGCTGTGCCTTGACCCCCAGGCCCTGAAACTCAGGCTACGCCTACCCACTTCAGCGCCAAGAAGCGGAAGCCAGCCTGGACAGACCGTATCCTGTGGAAAGTCAAGGCTCCAGGTGGGGGTCCCAGCCCTTCAGGACGGGAGAGCCACCAACTGCAGGTGACCCAACACAGCTACCGCAGCCACATGGAGTACACAGTCAGTGACCACAAGCCCGTGGCTGCCCAGTTTGTATTGCAGGTGAGTTCTGGCTTCACCCACCCCTCCTGACATCCTCAGGCCTAACTCAGCATCCCACTGCCCACCAGCAACCCCTTGCACCTGTCCCCAGTAGCATCCATTCATCGTAGCAGAGTGGAGGTTATGATCTACGTTTTCAGATGAGGAAACTGAGGCTCAGAGACATGACATCATTTGCCCAGGATTACACAGCTAGTAAGAGAAAGAATTAGGACTTAAACTCAGTCCAGTCTGATTTCAGAGCCCATAGTCTTGGTGGTGCAAATGGTTAAGCTCTCAGCTGCTAACCAAAAGGTTGGTGGTTCGAATCCATCCAGCCACTACACAGGAGAAAGACCTGGCAATATGCTTTCATAAAGATTACAGCCTAGAAAACCCTATGGGGCAGTTCAGCTCTGTCACACGGGGTCACTGAGTCAGAAGCGACTTGACAGCTCTTCAGAACAACAACAAGAATTTCCGCTAGTCTTCTGTATTTCACTTCTTCCAAAAAAGATTTAGGGCATCTCGTGTTAAAATTCACGTATGTAATAAAACCAACGATATCAAAATGTATACTCAACTCCCATGTAGCATTCATTAATCCATTCATTATTTACTGAGTACTTACCATATGCCAGTCACTATAAGAGTGATGAAGGAGCCCTGATGACACATTGGTTAAGTGCTTGGTTGCTAACTGAAAGGTCGGCGGTTCAAACCCACCAGCTGCTCCAAGGGACAAAGATGTGGCAGTGTGCTTCCATAAAGACTCACAGCCTTAGAATCCCTATGGGGCAGTTCTACTCTGTCCTGTATGGTCACTTCAAATCAGAATGACTTGACAGCAATGGGTTTGGTTTTTTTTTGTTTTTTAATAAGAGTGGCAGAGAAGAGTAAAGATATTCAAAAAAAAAAAAAAAAAAACCCTAAATTCTAAATAAGAAAAAAAAAAGCCAAACCCATTGACGGTGAGCCAATTCCAACTCATAGCAACTGTATGGGAGAGAGTAGAACTTCCCTATAGGGTTTCCAATTAGTGGCTGGTGAATTCAAACTGTCGACCTTTTGGTTAGCAGCCAAATGCATAACCACTGTGTTGCCAGGGCTTCAAACTCTAAATAGTTACTATAGTTTAGCATCCTATTTAGGGTTGAGGTCCCTGGTTGCCAGAGGAAAAAGGGGGAAATCTTAGAATGTCAGAACTAGACCTGAGAGAACATCCTGCTTTTCAGTGGAGAAAATTAGACCCCCTGAGAGAGAGGGTAGGCCCATGACCCAGGCGATGCACAGGCTCTGTGACAGAATAGAATAGAACCTATCTTTGCAGCCCTGAAACCCAACTCTGTGCTCTTTGATTCTCTTGATCTGATAAGGGGGAGCCCTGCAGGCCAGAGAGTTTTCCCTGCTAACTTTGTCATGTGGTCAGTCAGTGAGACATTGGCAGTGTCCTCAGCAGGGAATGGAAATCTGCCTACTCCTGGCCTCCTGTGACCTTTGGTAAAGGGCTTGGGAGTGAAGTTTAACCCTCAGTCAGGGACCTCACCTTGGGAACTGCTCCTTTTGGGCACCCCACCCTATCCTTCCCTCCTCATCCAGGAGCCTCTAGAAATGCTACCTGTTGAGCACTTACCACACGCCAGGCCTTGTGTAGGGCACTGTACATATGTCCTTCCTTTGAGTGCCTCAGTAGGCCCTTAGATGTCCCAATTCCTCTCCCCGTTTTACTGGTGAGGGAAACTGAGGCTCACAGAGCTTAACTTCCTTGCTAAAGGCAACACAGTTAGAATGGGCCTCAGCGGGGGTTTTAACCCTGCAAGACTTTATAGGGCATTTCTGAGGACCCACCCTGGGGGCAGGGAAAGAATGTGCTAGTTTCCTCTAGAGAAGCTGGCTGAGAAGCTAAGGAGGGAGGGAGGAAAACCTGAAACCAGGTAAAGAGGGGAGTAGACAAAGACCTGAGGTTGGCACCACCTGAGCCCTTCCCTCAGAGACAGAGGTAGAGCCAATACCTTCACCACTCGCCACCCTGGGCAGCCCCACCCACACTGGTAACCCCCTGATCAGCCTGAAATGGGGGGAGGATTCCTATAATTTATCCTCATGGAGTGATGACTAGGCAATAGCCAATGGTCCTGGTACGGATGGGGAAACTGAGTCTCAGAATGGCTAGGGGCTTACCCGAAGTCACACAGCAAGTTAGTGGCATAGCCTGGAAATGACTGAGGGCTCCAGTCTCCTTCCAGGGCTCATACCCTAGAATACCCAGTGCATCATGGGACTTTACCTGTCTCCCTTGCTGGCATATAGGCAAATCATTTATTGAGCACCTACTGTGTTCTGGGAAGTTTATGGGATGCTTTACAAATGGTATCTCATTAAATCTGCAGAACACCCCAAGAATTAAATAAGAGCATCCAGTTCATAGACAAGGGTCCTGGCATTCAGACAGGTTGAGGAATTCTCCTAGTGCCACAGAGCCTATAAGTGGCAGAGCCAGGGCCAAACCTAAAGCTGCTCTTACTCCCTAAGGAGGCTGTGAGCTGGGAGACTGGCATGTATCCCAGACTGGTTCTGCCTTAGTTGCCCAGTGGCTCAGAAACCCTTTGTCTCAGTTGCTCTGTGCTAACCCTGAGACCCAAAGCCCTAGGTGCATGGGGTGCTAGAGAGTTGCCCCTGATGTTGCCCCTGCCTCCGCCTTGCCTGGGCAGTTTGCCTTCAGGGACGACGTGCCCCTGGTACGGTTGGAGGTGGCCGACGAGTGGGTGCGGCCGGAGCAGGCTGTGGTCAGGTACCGCATGGAAACAGTGTTTGCCCGCAGTTCCTGGGACTGGATCGGCTTGTACCAGGTGAGAAGGGTAGGGGCGGTCAGCCATTCAGGGCAGGAAGGGACACCAAGGTGGGGTCACTGGTTTGTCCAGAGTTTGATGCCACACCCAGAGGGAGGCATTAGTGGTCATAAACCTGAATCCTCTCACCCTAGGTGGGTTTCCGCCATTGCAAGGACTACGTGGCTTATGTGTGGACCAAACATGAGGATGTGGGTGGGCACGTCTACCAGGTATTTAGGGAAGGGGGGAAGGGGAGGAGTCCCCATTGCCTTTAGGGGCTCAGAGCTCAGCTTGGGGGAGCCCTGAGGCTGACCCTTGGACCTCGACCTGGGCCATTACCCGGGGCCCACCAGGTGACATTCAGTGAGGAGTCGCTGCCCAAGGGCCATGGAGACTTCATCCTGGGCTATTACAGTCACAACCACAGTATCCTCATTGGCGTCACTGAGCCCTTCCAGGTAAGGAGGCCAGACTGCAGGTCAAGGGATGCCCAGAGACCCTGTTCAGATTCCACAGCCTGAACTCCCTGAGTCTGCCAAGGGGAAGGATGAAGGATGTCTTAGTTATCTAGTACTGTTATAAGAGAAATACCACAGTGAGTGGCTTTAACAGGCAGAAATTTATTTTCTCACAGTTTGGGAGGCTAGAAGTCAGAATTCAGGGTGCCGGCTCTAGAGGAAGGCTTTCTTTCTCTATTGCCTCTGGAGGAAGCTCCTTGTCTCTTTTGAGCTTCTGCTCCGGGTGATCTTCATATGGCTTGGCATCTCTCTTCTTCCATCTCTGCTCAGCTTGCTTGTTTAATCTCTTTTCTATTTCAAAAGAGATCGATTTAAGACACGCGCTATACTAAATACTGCCTCATTAACATAACAAAGAAAACCCATACCCAAATCGGATTATAACCACAGGTATAGGGGCTAGGATTTATAACACTTATTTTCGGGGCACACAATTCAATCCATAACATTCTACCCTTGACCCCCCAAAATTCATGTCCTTGTCACATGCAAAACACATTCACCCCATCACATCATCCCAAAAGTCTTAAATCCACTCCAAGTCTAAACCTCATCTTCTGAATTATCTGAATCAAATATGCATGAGACTTTAGGTGTATTCCATCCTGGGGCAAAATTCCTCTTCTATGTGACCTGTGAAATCTAGATTACAAGTTATCTGTTTCCAATGTACAATTGTGAAACAGGTACAAGTTAGAAGTTTCCATTACAAATGGGAGAAATTGGAGGGAAAGAAGGGATAACGGGCATCAAGTAAGTCCGAAACCCAGCAGAACAATTTACATTAGCTCTCAAGGCTTGAAAATAATCCTCTGTTCTCTGAGACCATCTAAGCAATGGTCCCGCCCTCCAGACTCTGGGTGTTGGCCATGCCCTCTGCCCTGGGCTTCAGCTCTACCTTCCAGGCCCACTGGGACAGCAACTCTGCTACCTCGGCTTTGGGTGGCCCCATTCTCCTAGTCAATCTGAGTGACAACCCTACCCCGTTGGCCCTGGAAGTCCCCATTTTTCTGCCCCTTGGGCATGGCAGCCCTGCCCCCTCTGCTTTGGGCAGTAGCCTCATCCCTCTGGCACACCTTAATGGCAGCCCCACACTCCAGAACTGAGTTGGTAAAGATCCAACTCTTTGAAACCTAGGGGTCTGTAGCCCCACCCTTTGAGATCCTGGAGACTGTGGCCCCATCCTTTGAAACCCCAGAGGCCATGGCCCCAGCCTTTGAGACGCAAGCAGCTCTGCCTCCTGTGCTCATTCCAACAGTTCTGCTGATCTCTCTCTGAGCTGCTCCAGCGATGATCCTTTTCTTTTCTTGGACAACACATATAGCTCCTTTGTCCTGTTTCCTGCTGGTAGTATTCCAAGAGGCAGACAGCGTTCTCCCCTTTCATTCTTTCTCCGTCCCCCTCAGTTTAAGCTGATGGGTTTTCTGCTGTGGTTAATCACAGGCTTAATATCTTTAATAAAAATTTGTGTAGTCATATCCTTGGTGAAAATTCTGGGATACACGTACTTAGTTTATACAACAGAATTTTCCAAATCTTTCAGTTTTGTTTTCATTTTGCACAGTTCATTTTTAAGTCCATTTCTTTCCTCTTGCATGTTAGTATGAGAGGCAAGGAGTAACCACGCAACCCCTTTAAGATCTTGGTTAGAAATCTTCAGCCAAATATCCAAGTTCATCACTTACAAATTCTACCTTCCACCAAACATTTGAACATAATTCAGACAAGTTCTTTGCCACTCAATAAAAACCATTGCCCTTCTCCCACTGTCCAATCACGTGTGTATCATTTTCTTTTAAAGCCTCACCAAAATCACATTTAACATCCACATTTCTAGCAGCCTTCTGTTGCTGGCGCCACACGTATTCTCTAAGATGGTAGAGCCTTTCTCTATAGCTCTCACTTCTTTCTGAGCCCTCACCAGAATTGCCTTTGACATCCATAATTCTACCAACAGTCTCTTCAAGGCAATCTAGGCTTTTATTATTAGGCACCTTAAAACTCTTTCAGTGCCTACCCATTACCCAATTCCAAAACTGCTTCCACATTTTACGTATGTTAGAGCAGCACCCCACTCTCAGTACCAAATTTTGTCTTAGTTATCTAGTGCTGCTATAGCAGAAATACCACGAATGGGTGGCTTTAACAAACAAATTTATTTTCTCACAGTTTAAGAGGCTAGAAGTCAGAATTCAGGATGCTGGCTCTAGGGGAAGGCTTTCTCTTTCTGTTAGCTCTGGAGGAAGGTCCTTGTTTCTTTTGAGCATCTGCTCCTGGGTGATCTTCATGTGGCTTGTCATCTCTCTTCCCCCATCTCTGCTCTGCTTGCTTGTTTAATCTCTTTTATATCTCAAAAGAGATTGATTTAAGATACACCCTACACTAATCCTGCATCATGAACGTAACAAAGACAACCCATTCCCAAATGGGATTATAACCACAGGCATAGAGGTTAGGATTTAAAACAAATATTTGGGGGGAACACAATTCAACCTATAATACGGGAGTTCCAAGAAGCCCTAGTAGTTGGGTTGGGGATTGGGGTACCCCAGTAACCACAGCTCCCCCCAGATCTCACTGCCCACCTCGGAGTTGGCTAGCAGCAGCACAGACAGCTCGGGGGCCAGCTCGGAGGACGAGGACGACAGCACCCTGGAGCTGCTCGCACCCAAGTCACGCAGCCCCAGCCCTGGCAAATCCAAGCAGCACCGCAGCCGCAGCCCGGGCCTGGCCCGCTTCCCTGGTCTTGCCCTGCGGCCCGCATCCCAAGAACGCCGTGGTGCCAGCCGCAGCCCCTCACCTCAGAGCCGCCGTCTGCCCCGGGTGGCTCCTGATAGGGCCAGTGATGGTGGCAACCGGGGCAGTAGTGAGGAGGGACCTTCCAGGCTGCCTGGCCCTTGGGCCTTCCCACCAGCTGTGCCTCGAAGCCTGGGCCTGCTGCCTGCCTTGCGTCTGCAGACCGTAGACCCTGGTGGTGGTGGTGGCAGTGGCTCTTGGGGACCTGATCTGGAGGCCCCAGCCCCCAACCGTCTGTCTCCCAGCCCCGAGGGCCAGCAGGGGCTAGAAGAGGAGGGCCTAGGACCCTGAGGAGCAGAGTGAGGACCCACCTGCCCACTCTGCCCCAATCTTCCACAAACCCACCTGCCTCCCTCCCACTGCTGCTCCAGCTCAGTCTGCACATGGGGGTGGTCAACTGGGGACCCCCAAAAGTCAGCCCCCACATCTCAACTGTGACAATCAGCAAAGCCCCATCCTGGCCCCCCATCTGGGATGGGGGGGAACTGTGACAGACGTCCCATTCTGGACATCATCATTAGAAATTAAATTCTCCAGCCTCACTCCTCCTGGCTCTTTCCTAACTTGTTAGCAGGGTAGGGGTGGGGGGTTACGTCAGCGAAGGGATTCGAGAGGCAAAGGGGTGAGAGAACTGACATTTATGTTACACGCGCCATCTCCTTTAACCTGCACCACCACCCTGTGGGTTCAGTGCCATTCTTAGACCTATTTCACAGGTGAGGAAACTGAGGCCTCCAAGAGGATCTGTAAGCCTCTCAAGATCAGACACCTAAGCACAGTTTGGCTGTGCATTGGAGGGAGGAAATGTTTCCTAGGTGCTAAGCACTGGATGTGTACTAGTTCACTTAATCCTCAGCCACCCTCCAAATTAGCTCCTCTTCACGATCCCCTTTCTCAGAGGAGGAAACTAAGGCTCAGAGTAGGCAGGGGGTGGGGGTGTCCCTTTCCCAAGGGAATGGGGAGATCAGATTTAGGGCTGAAAGAATGGTCTAGGGCTGGGCCAGGAGAGATACAACAACTGTTAAGGGGCCCCTGGGGTGAAGTGGAGTTGGGAGGCCCCTCCCCAGTGCCATTGTCCTGGGTTCAGACATAAGCATTTCTGTGACATCTCTCATTCTCCACCTGCTGCCCAGGCAACCCTGCAGCAGCCAGGCACTGGGGGTCCTCTGGACAGGCCCATGAGCCACATACTAATTTTGCAACATAAGCATACCTCCCAGCACCTCCTGGGCAGCTGCAATAAGTTACCCTCTCCCCATTCCCAACTGGACATGAAAGTCCCTGGCAAGGCCCAAGCCCAGGGCCTCAGAGTGAGCCTCCTGAATACCACATCTGGGCACAGGGGTTGTGTCTTCAGTCCAAGGTCACCCAGAGCAGCAGGAGAAAAGGGCCAGTGCTTGGGCCGTGGGTTCCTCCCCTTCCAGCCTCTGGCTGTCCACAAATGTCTCTGCCGTGCTTCAGTCTAACACATGAAGGGGGGCAAGGCCCCCAGGGCCTGGCAAAGCCGGGGTAAGGGTCCAGGCTGGTGCCTAGGAGAACCAGAACTGAGGTCACTGGCTCCAGGATTTTTTCTGCCCACCAGGGCTCCGGACTGCCTGGGTCAGCCGCAGGCACTGGTCATAGAATGTCATGGGGGCCCCTGCGGGCTCCAAAGGCCACGCCTGCCGCTCATCTGTGCCTGCACCCCAGAGCTGGAGTCGCCTCTGCTGAAGCCGCCGCAAATGTCGAGCTGACACCTTGATGGCCCTAGGGCCTCCAGGACAGCTGTGGGGAGAGAAGAGTGGTACAGGTGGCCAGGGCTGGCAAGGATCCCACCCTACTCTTCAGAGAGGGAGACCAAGGCCCAAAGAGAGTAGGGGTGGGGCTAGGGCCACCAGCAAAGCAGGGAGGGAGGGTTACACCTAGGAGGGGGGCATAATAAATCCTAGGCTGGGACCCAAAGCCTGGGTTCTACACTAACTAGCTAGCTGTGGGACCCTGGGCCAGTATGGGCCTCAGTTTCCTCCCCTGTGAAATGGGAAAGGTCACAGGGGTTAGCTTTGAGGCTCAGCATCAAATGAGATTGTAAGTTAGTGTTAAGAGTTAAGCAAGCAGATAGGCCTTGGGTTAAGTGGGTCAAACACGTCATCTCCTTGGCTCCTACAGCCATTTCACAGATAAGGAGATGGAGGCTCAGAAAGTCAATCGATTTGGCAAGGTCACACAGAAGGTAAATGACAGCTGAGCTACCACCCACACAGGCCAACTGCAGAGCTCCAGTTGCACCTGGGTGGTGAAGGGGCGTAATGACAATGAGCTTAGAGTCCCTGGACTCCTCCTATACCTCCTCGTCTAGGTGCACAAAGTGTACGGTGTAAGCCTCCTATGCCCCACCTGGCCCCACCATCACTCACCTTTTGCCCTCAGCACAGTCCAGCGGAGGGGCCAGCTTGAAACAGGTCTGGCCCAGCAGCTCCCAAAGTGCACTGGTGCCTGCAGGTGGGCTGTGGAATCTCAGGAAGCGCACCAGGCTGAGGACAGAGGCAGGCTCAGGCTGGGCAGGGTCTTGCCAGCCAGGGGCCCTGTCCCACTGCCTGGCAGCAGGGACCCACCCCCACGGTCCAAGTAGCCTCACCGGCGCGTGCAGTTGCAGTGGAAGAGGGGCTCGCGGGCGCTGTTGAGCAGCTGGAACTTGGTCTCCTGGGGCTTGATCTGGTGCTCACACTGGTCCAGGCTGTGGAAGCTGCGGCAGGCATGGTGAGGGCCTGAGGGCAAGTGTAGTAGTAAGGGGAGCCCAGTGCCTCAGAGTGTCCCCATCACCACGGTCACCATCCAGGAGCCACTCTGGCACCCATGCTCCCTCTCAAAACACACAGTTCCCCTCCGGCTCGTGCCTTGCATGCCTTCAAGGGCTGCACATGTGGGAATGAGCCATGAGGGCAAGAGTGCTTAGGTGGGTCAGGAAAGTCTTCTGGGAGGCAGAGGCTGCTAGGCCGAGCCTGAGTTGGGAAGGGGCGAGCACTCCAGGCAGAATAGCACAGGCAAAGGCCCAGAGGTGAGCAAGAACACGTGACTTTTGAAGTTTGTGGACCTGGAGTGTCTACTCCGGGGTAGAGTCTGCAGGGCCAGGGCTTGAGGGTGTTGGGATGTCATCAGCCAAGGGAAAGGGGAGTCATGGTAGGGGCAGCAGGGGGTGACATGGTCAAGTTTGTGATTTATGAAAATCCCTCTGGCTGCATCAAGATTTCATGTGATGGGAGAGGTGGGAAGACCCTGGGAGGAGTTTAGAGCAGAAAAGGAGACAACACATGGCTTCTCACACAGAGAGCCAGAGATACCCCTCACACCAGGAGGCCCAAGAGATAGGGGTCCTTCCAGCAGGGAGGGGCTGCACCAGTACTTGTTCCTGCATTCCCAAGCCAATGTATCATTCAGCCACCAATCATCCAGGGAAGGTGATTGTACCCATAGTGCAGGTGAGGAGGCTCGGCTCAGCTCAGTGGGGTGAGAAACTGCAGGTCACAGGCCTAGTTGAGCTAGGCCCCGAGCTCACCTTCAGGTTTTAGGCCATTCCGTGGCCCCTGGAGGCGTGGACGGGGGACCCAGAAGGCTGTACGGCTGACTTTACTGAGGTGCTTGGGCCCTTCCAGCTGTGGTGGCCACTTCTTACGGTACTGCTTCTGTTGGGGCTTGGTGGGGGCTGAACTGGGAGTTATGGGGGTGGCTGCCAGAGGGGCGCTCCAGGTGGCATTGTAGAGGATCCTGGGCTGGAGACGGGCAAGAGGCACTGAGCCATACGTTCTACACCTGGAGGATGGCAGTTGATACAGTTAGTGACCTGGAATTCCCTTTCCCAGAAGCCCCTGGGGTCATCTCCATGGAGCCAAGGCTCTGCCAGTCCCACCTCCCCCCCCCCCCCCCCATCCCACTGGGCAGGCAGGACAAGGTAGATTCCCTGAAGGACAGACAGACAGATGGTCTCATTTCCCAGGCTTGGAGTCTGGGCTTCCCTCTGGCTTGGAAGGGGCTTGAGGGGAGCAGTCACATACCCGCCCCACCAGTACCATGCCACACACGCCTCCTGCTGCTCCAGCACGAAGCAGGGGATCTGTAACACATTGAAGAAGGCCACACCTACAATGTCCGAGATGGAGTCATGCTGGTTTCGCAAGCATTGCTGGAACCTGCCAAGAGCCAGCACTCAGGTCCCTGGACCACAGAGGGCCACCCAGCTTCTCCTCTAGCCCACCCTGACACCACCAGCCAGGCAGTTTGGGGCCCAAGAGTCCCTTCTCCAAGGCCTCAGCTTTCCCGCCTGCTCTTTGGGATCCAGACTGGCTCATTCTTAAGGAGTCTATGGAATTCCGGAGTGTACCCAGGAACTGGGCTAAATCCACTCACCCCTGAGCCCCCAGCTCTCCCTGCCCACCACCTACCTGGCATCACAGTCGCAGTGGGAGATGGTGTGGAGGCGGTAGTTTCGGATGCCGTAGCTGTACTGGAAGGGCAAGATGTTCTGTGGGCAACGGTCATGTTCTCGACAGCAGAGATCGGAGCCCTGGAAGACCCCTGCCGGGAGGGGAGGTGGTGCCAGCTCAGCAGAGTCCTGGGTACCTCACACCAGCTACACCCGCAGGTATCAAGAAGGCAGGGCCTGGTTCTTGCCCCAACCCTGGCACAGACGCCCTGGTGGCCTCAGACCTATCACTTTCCCTCTGCAGGACTCTCACCATTGCAAACCTTGAAGAGAGCACTAAGGCCACAGCCCTGGTGGGAAGGTGCAGATGCTGGGAGCCCAAGAGCACAAAGGAAGGTCTTCCTCTGGGGAACTGGAGTCTGCCTTCAGAGTTCCCAAGCTCACGCTCAATAAAACTCCAAAGTCACGAATGTGCATGTAATGGAATGGCAGACAGGCAGGGTGCAACCTTTCTTGCTGGCACGATGAGGTGTTGCCAGAATGCCAACCTGCTCCAACTCAGGTGCCAAGCCCTTTTCCCGCAGCCCTCTGTGCGTATGCACAGGCAGCTGTGCCAAGAGCAGAAAAAAAGGCACTGAGTTTAATCATCGTCTGAACAATAGTACCTTTTACTAAGCTACCCACACTCAGGCTCACAGCAGCCTTCAAGGAGGTGTCAGCTCCATTCTACAGGTGAGAAAATTGAGGTTCACAGGAGAAATGACTTGCTCATCTTGCACATGCTAAGCTGGGATTTGAACACAGGCCTTTGGGCTCCCTGCCCAGGGCAGAATATAGGCCCACAAAGCCTGCTCTTGGGTAGTGGCTTTTTGGCTTATCAGACCCTGGATGCACCCCCAACCTGCCCCCTCCCTCGGGATGGTGATTAATGAGGACTCCCAGGTTTTAGCAGGACCGTCCCCATGACCTCATTTAAGCATCCCATGATGCGACTCATTGTTACCCCCACTTTATAGATAAGGAAATTGAGGCTCAGTTAAGTCACTCCCCCAAGGACACCCAGCCCGAGAGAGTGGGGCCAGCTCTAAAGCCTGAACTTCCTCCCCCACCCAGGACCCCACGGCTCACCCAACTCCGATGAGTTTGCAGCAGAGTCCCCAACACCACACCACAGAGTGCCAGGCATGGTCCAGCCTCTCTTGGCCCGGCAGCATCCCCCACCAGATGCTCCACTCTGCCCAGCTGCTTGCTTCTTCCTGGCCTCCTCTGCTGGCTGCTCCCCAGGCCTGTGGCAGGCCTTCCACTGACTCTGAAGGGTGTTCAGGGTTCTCTGCAGCTCAGGTCCAGGGGTGTGGGTGAAGGCACCCCGGGTACTCTCATGAGCACAGAGGGTGCGGAAGGCTGCAGTGAGCTTGGGCTCGCCCTGCCGGCTACATGCCTGCAGCCTTCCGCGCCCATCCCAGTGGGCGTGGAACAGGGCTAGTCCCCGGGCATCCTTGCCCAGGAAGCTCAGGAACTCCAGGTGGCCACCGGGCATGGGCCCAGCCAAGTGGCAGGAGGTGCTGTCCCAGCGGAGAGCAGAGGAGCCCCCCAGAGCCACCTCCAGGAAGCCTAGCACCAACAGCACCTTCAGAACCCCCATCCCACCCTGGCCCAGGCCAGTCAAACAAAGCCCCCAGATGCCTGCCCTGGCGGCCTATGAGGTAAGGCAGCAGCTCAGCAGCCTGAATGGAAGCAGTGCCCAACAGGCTCCAATGAATGAAGCTGCAGGAGGAGGAGGAAGTCGGCTGGAGTATGGGGTGATCTCCGGCTTGTAATTGAATCCACCAACTGGGCAGGCTGCTGATTGGCTGAGGAGTGCACTTGCCGGGGGGGCCGACGCCTCCACTTACCCAGCCCTTCTCAGCACCAGCCAGTCACCTGCTGCTGGCCCCTGCCCAGATGGGGACTGTGGACACCAAAGCCCTGGGCCCTGGGGTGGGGACCAGAGGCATCTGTATCTCCTTGGAGAGGGACCGGGTTCAGAGGCTTGAGGAGGCCCCCAGAGCCCCTTCTTGTCCCCCCAGTCCAGTGGTGGCTGCCACACCCACCTCCATCAGGCTGGCAGAGGGCCATGGGCTGGGCCGCCAGGGCTGGGTGAAAGAGGTAAGGGCAGGGCTGGGGCTCTGTGGCCGCTGCCCTTGGAGCACCGGGGCTTCTGGGAAAGAGACCGCCCATCCCCTGGCCACCTAGGGTGCTTCCCCCCAGTTCTGGTTCTTGGAAAATCTCTTGGCATATCCAGGGGCAGGGCCCCAGGGCTTCCCACTTCCTAGGACTCTGAGCACCACAGCCTGGCCCGAGAGCGGTTCTCCTGGTCTAATGGTGGAGACACAGTAGGAGCAGACCTTGAAAGCAACATGGGCAGGGCTGGTGCTGTCCACTTGGAGGGACTGTGGTCCCCAGAGGAGCAGAGAGGGACCAGGGGCTGTGGCTGTGGCACCTCTGTCCCTGGACTGTAACCACCTGGGGGATATGCAGACACACATGTCCCCAAGAGAGATGGGTCCTTCTAGCAGGAGGGCTCCTTCCATCTGGGAGGACTGCACTGGTCCTTGTTCCTGTGTCCCCAAGTTGATGCATCATCCAGCCACCAACCATCAGGGGTTGGGTGATTTCACCCATAGTGCAGGTGAGATAAAGAAGCTCAGCTCAGCCCAGTGAGGAAAGGAAATCACAGGTCACAGGCCTAACTGGGGAGGGGCTGGAGCCTGGGTATGGAGATCTTGGGGGGCTTTGCTGCGGGGTCAGGGCTGACCAAAACAGGGACTTGTCTGTCAGACCATCTGCCTATGAACATCCTGCTCTTCCCAAACCCCCCAATCTCCATCGAGTCTCTTCTTGGGGGACGAGCCCCAGTGAGGGGGAACCCTGGGCGGAGCTGGGGGAAGATCACTGTGCAGGGGTGGTTGCAGGGGTGGTTGCAGAGGGGTAGGCCCATCTCTGTGGCCTCAGAACCAGGGCCTGTGACCCAAACGGCCTCGGCTGGGAACAATGAGAAGGGAAGCTGGGAGCCAAATTCCTTTCCAGAGTCAGGGCAAGAGAGTGTGGGTATGGGTGGGGGCAGGGCCAGTGCTGGCAGAGGCTGTGGGAGACCTGGATTCCCAAGGACAGGGGCGTGACCGAACAAAGGTGGTTCCTCCGGGAAGAATTCTAACATTTGAAAAACCACTTTCTGGGAACTTTCCCCAGCGGTAGGAACTGCCTGCCGCCCACCTCTGCCCTGATTTTCCTGATTACAGCCCTTCCCTGCCCATCAGCTGGAGAGGCTGGGAGGTACCATGGCAAAAACAGCCTTCCAGGTCAGACAGGCCAGGTCCCGTTGTGTGGCCCTAGGCAAGTCTTCACTTCTCTGAGCCTCGGTTTCCTCATCTCTATCAAGGGCATAGTGACAGTAGTCACCTCGAGGGGGTTGAGTAAGACTTGGCACTGTGCCTGACAACCAGAACACTGACCCTGAAGCCTCAGGACACCCCTGGACAGGAAGCAATTGCCCAGGGGAGAGTAAGTCCCAAGGTTTTCGGCCTCAGCATCCGTGTCCAGTCCCAGGTAGGTGATGGTCTGGCTGTGTGACTTGGGGCTCATCCCTTCCCCTCTCTGGGCCTGGGTTTCCTCCTCTGTGCAGTGAGGGGCTTGGAGTTGACCTCAGAGGTCTTTCCTGTCTGGACCCAGAGGGAGGCAGGCCTGGGTCTGCCTAGGCCTTGAGAGGGTGTCACTGGGCTTTCGCCTCAGACTCCACCCCGGCAGCCACGTCAGTCAGCTTTCTGGACAGGCTCTGGCACCCTGCCTTCCACCGGGGTGCCCCTCAGAGGCCTCTGAGCAGGGGGTGGGGAAGGCAAACCAGCAGGACAGGACAGGCTGGGTCCTGCAGATGGCAGGGGATTGAGGCTTTCCTCTAGTTCCCTACCTGTCCCAGATGGGGCAGGGCACATGGTGGGTGCCAGTGAGGAATGAGGAGTAGGGGTTGGGGGAGAAGGTGTTCCCTCCTCTGTCTTTATGTTTCTATCCTGTCTGTCTCCATCACTTTTTCCCCTTTTGGCTTCTTTCTCATCTCTCTGGCTCTTGGTCTCTTTCTCTCTCTGGCTCTGGTTCTCATAGTTTCTGTCTGTCTCCTCCAGCTCTCTCTTCTTATTTCCCTGTCAGTTTCTTTCTTGTCTTTCTCTTTTTCTCCTCTGCCTCTCTTGATAGTTTTTCACTGTTCCTCCATGTTTCACTCTTTGTCTTAGTCTCTCTCTCTGCCTCCTTCCCTCCCTGTTTCTCATTTTTTCTGCCCTTCTGTCTCTCTGGGTATCTTTCTGTGATTCTCCCCCTACTCTCTTTCTCTTTCCCGTCTCTTTCTCTCTCACACAAACACAGACACACACACCGTGTCACTCCCTTCTTCTGTCACATTTTCTCTGTCCTGTTGTTTATCTCTGTGTGTGTGTGTGTGTGTGTCTGTATTTCTCTCATGTGTCTTCCCCTGTCATTCTGTATTTCCTCAATCATCGTGTCTTCCTCCTTTCTCTGTCTGCTCCCCCCTTGTCAGGGCCAGATTACCCAATAAGCAAGGTACGTAAGGGCCCAATTGTGCCTTCCTGCCAATCTGCAGTGCACCATTTCACCTGTCTCCCACCACGGCAAAGACGTGGTGAAACCCATGTGAAATTGCTCACCACAGATTAGCAAGTAAATACAATTAAACCTGTGTTAAATGCAAGCCAGTGCATACGGTGCTTACTAGTTAACCCACCTCTGCTCCCTGCCCAATAGAACCCAGGGCCCAGGACCACAGAGATGTCCTCCATGTGCCTTGCCCTTTCTGTTCACATTTTCCCAGTCATGACCTCATCCAATGTCATAATCCTGCCCCTTCCTGGGAAGACAGGCAGGGCAGGTCTCTCACCCCATGGTAGAGATGGATGAGTGAGGCCCTAGAAGAGGAGTGACTCGCCATGAGTCCCTGGGTGGAGCAGGGAAGAAGTCAGGTCTGGCCCCCCTAGTGTGTGGGGAGGGCCTCCCCAGCGTCTGGGAGACTCCTGCTCCAGGCAGCCTCCCTGTCTCAGGGCCTTCTTCTCCATGGGCCTGGTCAGATGCCCCTCCCTCTGCCTAGAGGGGCACTCTCTTGCTCTCTTGCGCTCTCTTTCTCTCTTTCAGTGCCTGCCGGCAGAATGGGGCAGGTAGTGCCTACCTCCAGAGCACTCTGTGCTTATTCAAAACAAATAGTTACTGACTGTCTACCATGTGCCAGGCCCAGGGTGAGGTCCCAAACAGAGCATGCTGGAGAGAGATGGAGAGGGACCTCGTCCCCTGCAGGGACCAGGCCAGGACCTGGGTGCCAGGTACATCCTCACAGAGTGCGAAGTGCAGGAGATTTGTCAGAGGAAAGGCCCATGAAAGGCAAAGGGAGAGGGAGCAGGATTGCGCGGGGATGTCTTCAGGCTGTGTTGTAGGTCAGACCTGACATCTACGAAGGGAAAGAGGGGGAGGGAAGGAGCATTGGGTAAGAAGAACTTCCCACTGTGGTGCCACTCTGAGAACCTCTCAGCCGGCCAGCAGGGAACCCGGTGCACAGACTGCCCATAGAAGGGTCCTGAGTCAGTAGCAGTGGCCAGGCCCTAGTGCCCCAGCTGTGCTCAGTCTTCAGTCACCCGGAAGACGAGCTTCAGCTCCAACGCTGCTGCAGGGCCCCATGGTGTTGCAGGTGGAAGCAGTTGGCTAGCTGCTCTCCTCAAAACTGATGGCTGCTGTACCTGGGAACTCACAGCACCTCCCCCATTCCCCGCCATTTGGCGGGGGCAGCCCCTGCTGCAAACCAGGAGAGGAATTCCGGAAGGCAATCTTCTTCCAGGAGATTCCAGGGTTAAGGAGTAGGAATTTATGGGTACAGGACCAACCCCATAAGATTTCCAGGCAGGAGTCCACTCCCTAGCATACCTGGCATCAGCTGAGCCTGGCCCCAGATCTGAGGGAATGAAGAACTAGACTCAACTGTGTCTAACTAAAACTAATCATCTCGTCAAGTAGATACAAGAGCTAAACGGGCACCTTCTGTCTGGAGGTGAGGGGGGAAGGCAGAGAGGGTTAGGAGCTGCTTGAATGAATGGGGAAATCAGGGGTGGAAAGGAGGAGTGTGCTGTCACAGTATGGGGAGAGCGAGTAGAGTCACATAATAATGCATGTATTAATTTTTGTATGGGAAAAAATAAATAAAACTAATCATCTCAATGCATATGAAGAAAAGCATTAGATTCAATTCAACAGCTTACTAAACTAGGAATAGAAAAGGACAGGGGGAGGGATGGTGTCTTAATTATCTAGTGCTGCTGTAACAGAAATACCACAGTGGTGTTAACAAAGAGAAATTTATTCTCTCACAGTCTAGGAGGCTAGAGTCCAAATTCAGGGTGCCAGCTCCGGGGGAAGGCTTTCTCTCTCTGTCTGCTCTGGGGGAAGGTCCTTGTCATCAATCTTTCCCTGCTCTAGGAGCTTCTCAGTGCAGGGACTCTGGGTCCAAAGGACATGCTCTACTCCTGGAGCTACTTTCTTGGTGGTATGAGGTCTCCCTATCTCTTTGCTTGCTTCTCTCTTTTATATTTCAAAAGAGATTGACTCAAGATACAACCTAACCTTGTAGATTGGGTCTAGCTTTATTAACATAACTGCCTCTAATCCTGCCTCATTAACATCATACAGGTTAGAATTTACAACACATAGCGTAATCACATCAGATGACAAAATGGTGGAGAGTCACACAATACTGGGAATCATGGCCTAGCCAATTTGACACACACTTTTTGGGGACACAATTCAATCCATAACAGATAGGGAGTCAAACTATAGTAGCCATTCTATCTAACTGAGCAACAGTAGAAGCTGTGGTTGGTTTTAAAAGATGGATACAAATTCTTTGATCCTCTTCCCTTCCAGTGGTGAAGTCTAATTCTCCTCCCCTTGAGTGTGGGCTGTACTTAGTGACTTGCTTCTAATGTATAGAGTGTGGAGGAAGTGACATAACTTCTAAGTCTAAGTCATAAAAGGCATTTTGCCTTCCTCCTTGACCTTTATTGTGAATTCCTAGCTCTGGGGGAATCCACTAACATGTTATGAGGACCCTTAGCTGCCTAAGGAGAGGCCCACGTGGAAAGGAACTGAGGCCTTCTGCAAACAGCCATGTGAGTGAGCCATCTTGGAAGTGCATCCTCCAGCCCCAGTCAAGCTTTCAGATAAGTGCACCTCCAGCTGACATATTTTTTTGGTAACCACTTTATTGAGATATATTTCACATATCATATAATTCACCCATTTGAAGTGAACATTTCAGTGTTTTTTTAGTATGTTCACAGAGTTGTGCAACCATCACCACTATCTAATTCCAGAACATTTTCATCACCCAAAAAAGAAACCCCATACCCAATAGTAGTCATTCTGCATTCTTCACTCCCTCAAGTCCCTAGCAACCACTAATCTACTTTCTGTCATAACAGACTTGCCTATTCTGTACCTTTCATGTAAATGGAATAACATGATATGTTGTCTTTTGTAACTGGCTTCTTTCTCTTAGCGTAATGTTTTCAAGGTTCACCCATTTTGTAGCATGTATCAGTACTTCATTCATTTTTAATGGCTGAATAATACTCCACTGTATAGATATACCACATTTTGTTTATCCATTCACCAGTTGATGGATATTTGAGA
The DNA here is from genome assembly GCA_030035585.1 of Dugong dugon. Lineage (NCBI taxonomy): Eukaryota > Metazoa > Chordata > Mammalia > Sirenia > Dugongidae > Dugong > Dugong dugon. Next base: position 21,491,956 of record CM057476.1, on the reverse strand, counting down.
TTTTCTACTTTTTGGCTATTATGAATAATGCTGTTATGAATATTCATGTACAAGTTTCTTTTGTGGACATCTTTTCAGTTATCTTGGGTATATACCTAGGAGTGGAATTGCTGGGTCATATAGTAATTCCATGTTTAGCATTTTGAGGAGCTGCCAAACTTTTCCACAGTTGCTACACTGTCTTATGTTCTCACCAGCAGTATACAAGGGTTCCGATTTCTCCACATTCTCACTAACACTTATCATTGTCTCTTTTTTATTATAGACATCCTAGTGAATGTGAGGAGTCTCTGAGTAGTGTTGCAAACGGCTAACTTGCTCAGCTGTTAACCAAAAGGTTGGCAGTAGAAGGTCCACCCAGAGACACCTTGAAAGAAAGGCCTGGTGATCTACTTCCAAAAATTCAGCCACTGAAAACCCTATGGAGGAGGCAGGGCCAAGATGGTGGAGTAGTCAGACACTTCCGGTGGACCCTCTTACAACAAAGACCAGAAAACACAAGTGAATCAATTATATATGAAAATCTAGGAGCTCTGAACATCTAAGGCAAAGTTGAGGAACAGGACTGAGTGGCAGGGAGAGGAAGAGATGGTTCAGAAGCAGCAAGGAGTTGCCAGATCTGACCCGGCAAGAGCCTGAGAGCTTCAGGCCTGATCAGCTCATGGGAGAGCAGTGAGGCAGGCAAGCAGCAGTGCTGGGGAAGTGCGTTTTCTGCACGGAGAGAGACCCAGCGCCAGAGAGTCTACTCGCCCAGCCAGAACCAGTGAGAAGCAGCCCTCATCGGGGAAAGGTAAGTACTTGTGTACGGCCTACTGCGCAGACCAAAAACACCTCCCCTTAGGGAAAAAAATCTCTCCCATTTACTTCCTCTCCCCCTGCTCTTCACTGGGTCCCAGACAGGCTTCAGCAATTGTCGAGTCCCCTGGGCTGGAAGTGGGATCCGTCACACGCCCTGAGCCATTCTCCTGGCCTTGGAAAGTGAACAAATTAACAAAAAGGGGAAGAAATAAACTGCCGGCTCCCCTAAGCTAGGAACCCAGGGTAGGCACAGCTCCCTTGCCTAGGCACAGGCATAAGGGATCCATGGACTTTGAGTTCCCTTCCCACTACAGAGACTTGTGTGGGCCCATTTAAACAGCGTAGGCCTGCATTACCACAGTACAACCAGGTATATACCTGAAGTCTAACTTCAACTGTTTCAGCTGTGAAGGGGTAGGTTCATGACATTTGACACTGCTTTGCTTATTAAGCAGGGTCTTCACCTACCCATATCAGGGGCCTGAGGACTGATGGCTCTACCCATGCCACCTAACCACCTGCATAGGGGCTCAAGAATAAGAGGCGCCCCCCCAGTCCTTACAGCCAACAGCACTGTGTGCTCACAGTCCAGCTGCAAAACCCACCCACCTACGTGCCCTAGGGAACAGGGACACACCTTCCTCCTGGACACTCGGGAGTGGCCGTCAGCCCCCTCCCTTGCTCAGAGAGTGTCCCCCTGCTGCAGCCAGTTGCCTGTGCCTACACCAATCACCCATGCCTGTCTAGGACTGTAGGTGAGAGCCTACACTACACAGTTGGTAGCTATCTACCTGGGCACCTGAGCTGAATCCATACAGGAGGAGTGGGCAGACTCCTGAGCTCACATATCTAGTAACAGATCTAACCACCTGGTGACAGGAGATTAGCACTTCAAAGTTGCCAATAATCAAACTAGCTCATACAAGCAGCTTACTTGGGCATATCGAAACAAAACAAGAAGCTAGGACACAGTAAGCAAACATAAAATAAATAAATATAATAACTTATTGATGGCTTGGAGACAACAGTCAATATCAAATCACATAAAGAGGCAATCAATGATGGATTCAGCAAGCTCCCAAAATAAAGAATCTAGAAATTTTCCAGAGCAGGAAAATCTCTTGGAATTATCGGAGGCAGAATATAAAAGATAAATATACAGAACTCTTCCATTAGGAAGGAAATTAAGCAAAACACAGAACACGCAATAGAGGAAATTAAAAAGATTAGAGAAGAGCGTAATGACAAATTTAACAGGCTGTAAGTATCCATAGAGAGACAGCAATCAAAATCCAGAAGATTAACAATAAAATTTCAGAATTAGACAACTCAATAGAAAGTCATGGGAGCAGAACTGAGGCAATGGAAGTCAGAATTAGTGAGACTGAAGATAAAGCACTTGACACTAACTTATTTGAGGAAAAATAAGATAAAAGGATTTAAAAAAATGAAGAAACCCTAAGAACTATGTGGGACTCTATCAAGAGGAATAACCTACGAGTGATTGGGTACCAGAATAGAGGGGGATAACAGAAAATACAGAGAGAATTGTTGAAGATTTGTTGGCAGAAAACTTCCCTGATATCATGAAAGATGACAAGATATCTATCCAAGATGCTCATTGAACCCCACATAAGGTAAATCCCAAAAGAAACACCAAGACATATTGTAATCAAACTTGACAAAACCAGAGATAAAGAGAGAATTTTAAGAGCAGCTAGGGATAAACGAAAAGTCATCTACAAAGGAGAGTCAATAAGAATAAGCTCGGAATACTCAGCAGAAACCATACAGGTGAGAAGGCAATGGGATGACATATATAAAGCCTTGAAGAAAAAAAACTGCCATCCAAGAATTATATATCCAGCAAAACTGTCTCTCAAATATGATGGCGAAATTAGGGCACTTCCAGATAAACAGAAGTTTAGGGAATTTGCAAAAACCAAACCAAACTTACAAGACGTACTAAAGGGAGTCCTCTGCTTAGGAAATCAGTAACATCAGACTAACACTAGAACACAGGACAGAGCAACCAGATATCAACCCAGATAGGAAAGACGCAAAAGTAAATAAAAGTTAAAACACTGAAAAGAGGGAAACAGATGTCAATATGTAAAAGATGACAACATTAAAACAAAAAAGAGGGACTTAAAAAATGGAGACATAGATTTTTCAAATGGAGAGGAAGTCAAAGCGATATAAAGAAATATAAGACTGGTATAAAATTAGAAAAATAGGGGTAAATATTAAGGTAACCACAAAGGAAACTAACAATCCTACAAGTCAAAATAAAAAACTAGAAAAATATAAACACAAAATCAACAACGATGAAAAAGATGAAAAGAAAACACCTAAAGAAAAACAACTCAGCACAGAAAATTAAGTGGAACAAAGAAAATGAACAACACCCCCCCCAAAAAAAAATACATCAAAATGACAGCACTAAACTCATACCTATCAATAATTACACTGAATGTAAATGGACTAAATGCACCAATAGAGAGACAGTGGCAAATTGGATTAAAAAACACGATCCGTCTATATGCTGCCTACAAGAGACACACCTTAGCCTTAAAGATACAAACAAACTAAAGCTCAACGGATGGAAAAAAATATATCAAGCAAACAACACTCAAAAAAGAGCAGGAGTGGCAATATTAATCTCTGACAAAATAGACTTTAAAGTAAAATCCACCACAAAGGATAAGGAAGGACACTATATAATGATTAAAGGGTCAATACACCAAAAGGACATAATATAATAAATATTTACGCACCCAATGATAGGGCTCCAAAATACATAAAACAAACTCCAACAGCACTGAAAAGACAGATAGACAGCTCCACAATAGTAGTAGGAGACTTTAGCACACCACTTTCGGTGAAGAGCAGAACATCCAGAAAGAAGCTCAACAAAGACATGGAAGATCTATATGCTGCAGTCAACCAACTTGATCTCATAGACATATACAGAACACTTCATCCAACAGCAGCCAAGTACACTTTCTTTTCCAACATGCATGGAACATTCTCCAGAATAGACCATATATTAGGCCATAAAGCAAGCCTCAACAAAATCAAAAGCATCGAAATATTACTAAGCATCTTTTCTGACCATAAAGCCATAAAAGTAGAAATCAACAACAGAAAAAAGCAAGGAAAAAAAAAATCAAACGCATGGAAACTGAACAACACCTTGCTCAAAAACTACTGGCTTATAGAAGAAATTAAGGATGGAATAAAGAAATTCATAGTATCAAACGAGAATGAACACATCCTACCAGAACCTTTGGGACACAGCAAAAGCAGTGCTCAGAGGTCACTTTATAGTGATAAATGCACTAATCCAAAAAAAAGAAAGGGCCATAATCAAAACATAAACCCTACAACTGGAACAAATAGAAAGAGAGCAGCAAAAGAAGCCCTCAGGCACTGGAAGAAAGGAAATAATAAGAATTAGAGCAGAATTAAATGAAATAGAGAATAGAAAAACAATTGAAAGAGTTAACAAGATCAGAAGCTGGTTCACTGAAAAGTTCAACAAGATTGATAAACCATCGGCCAAACTAACAAAAGAAAAACAGGAGAGGAAGCAGATAACCCATACAAGAAATGAGATGGGTGATATCACAACAGACCCAACTGAAATTAAAAGAATCATGACAGAATACTACAAAGAATTGTACTCTAACAAATTTGAAAGCCTAGAGGAAATGGACAAATTTCTAGAAACTCACTACCTACCTAAACTAACACAAACAGAGATAGAACAACTAAATAAACCCACAACAAAAGAAGAGATTGAAACGGTAATTAAAAAACTCCCAACAAAAAAAAGCCCTGGCCCAGATGGCTTCACTGGAGAATTCTACCAAACTTTCAGAGACGAGTTAAAACCACTACTACTAAAAGTATTTCAGAGCATAGAAAAGGATAGAATACCCCCAAACTCATTCTATGAAGCCAGCATAACCCTGATACTAAAACCAGGTAAAGACACCACAAAAAAAAAAAAAAATTACAAACCAATATCCCTCATGAACATAGATGCAAAAATCTTCAACAAAATTCTAGTCAATAGAACTCAGCAACATATCAAAAAAATAATTTACCATGCTCAAGTGGGATTTATACCAGGTATGCAGGGATAGCTCAACATTAGAAAAACAATCAACATAATCCATCACATAAATAAAACAAAAGATAAGAACCACATGATCTTATCAATCAGTGCAGAAAAGGCATTTGACAAAGTCTAACACCCATTCATGATAAAAACTCTCAACAAAATAAGAACAGAAGGGAAATTCCTCAATATAATTAAGGGCATTTATATAAAGCCAACAGCCAGCATCAACCTAAATGGAGAGACTTTGAAAGCATTCCCCTGAGAACAGGAACCAGACAAGGATGCTCCTTATCACCACTCTTATTCAACATTGTGCTGGAGGTCCTAGCCAGAGCGATTAGTCTAGAAAAAGAAATAAAGGGCACCAAATTGGGAGGGAAGAAGACAAAGTATCATTATTTGCAGATGATATGATCTTATACACAGAAAACCCCAAAGAATCCGCAAGAAAACTACTGGAACTAATAGAAGATTTCAGCAAAGTTTCAGGATACAAGATAAACATACAAAAATCAGTTGGATTCTGGACAGTTCCGGCAAAATGGCACTCTAGGCAGAAGCACCACGCCATCCCTCCACAGCAAAGATCCGAAAAACTAAGCCAAACAGAGGATACAACAATCCTGAAACCCTAAAACATCAAATGAAGAGATAAAGAACTCAGCCAAGAACCAAATGGAGTGAGAAAACTGACAGAGAACGGAGAGCGAGGAGAGATTCATGCAGAGATCCCCTACCAGCTAACGCAGCGCAGATCCACCATCCTGGACTCCTATCAGAGACCAGCAAATGGGGGTATGAGAAAGCAGCCTCACAGAGCGTCCAGCAGGAGACAAAACAACTGGTAATTTGCGGTGTGAGCTTTCCCACCCCCCACCCCTCTTCGCCCCGGCTCGGCCTCCTCTGCTTCCCGTGGCCATGGTCTCTTGACCGGGAAGCGCCGGCTGCTTGGATTCCACACACCCAAGCGGGTGGCTCTCTGGGTGCCATTTGTTGGCTGCTAGTGTTGCTATTTTTTCTACTTCTTTTGATTTCTCACTTGCCTCTCGCAACCTCCCCCTCCTTTCACTCGAGTGCCTGGATCCATGCACCACCTTTGCTTCTTCCTGAGGGGCTGCAGAGCACCGGCAATTTGTGATATACATTTTCCCACTCCCCACTCTCTACACTTCTTCCTCCACACTCGGCCTCCTCTGCTTCCCGCGGACACAGTCTCTTGTCCAGAAACACCAGCCCGCGCTAGCTGGCTCTCTGAGTGCCATTTGTTGGCTGCTGGTGTTGCCTTTTTTTTTTTTTTTTTCCTGCTTCTTTTGATTTCTTGCTTGCCTCTCGCCGCCTCCCCCTCCTTTCACTCGAGTCCCTGGCTCCGTGCGCTGTCTTTGCTTCTTCCTGAGGGGCTGCGGAGCTCCATGTGAGTGTGGAGCTGCTTCCCGGTCTGGGCTACCGCACTGGTGGGATTCCAGGGCTTTTGTTCATTTGTTTGTTTTGAATTGTTTGTTTTCTTTTCCTTTTCTTGAGTTGGGAGCCCTTTCTGGCCAGGCGGAGCTGCGTGGCAAAGAACTCCCCTTCAGCTTCCACCGACGTGCAGAGGGATCCCTGAGAGCATTTCTTTTCTCGTTGTTTGTTTTTTTTTTTTCCTGTTTTTTGGGGGGGGCCTTTCTTGTTCTTTTTTTTTTAATTTGTTTTGTTTTCTTTTTCCTCTTTTTCCCTTTTTGTCTTTCTTCATTGCTCAGTTTCTCATCTCTCTATATCTTCCTTCTCTTTCTGATCCCTGAATACCAGGCATTGTATACGTCTATGCCTTCTAGCCAGGCTGTACTGTGACACCTGAGAGCGACTTCCCCAGCCCTCATAGCTGCATGGGTGGGATCCCTGGGAACTTTGCGGTTCTTTAACCTTTCTGATTTTTATTTATTCATTCTTTTCTTTTCTTCCTCTTCCCCTTTCTGTTTTTCTCCGTTTCATAGTCTCTCATCTCTCCATTCCAACAGCAAGCTCCCCTAGCATTCTTTTTTGTTTGTTTGTATGTTTTTGGCTCCTGTTCCTCTCTCCTCTCTCCCATATCCATCTTAGCTCCACAAATAACAATATCCCCACTGCATCCTGCCTACCTGCACCATGCAATTGACATCACACCACCAAGCAGTACAGGCACGGCCTACTGGAACCTGCCCTGCACTGATTACCGACCCACCCTGATGGCTGTAGTAAGTGCCACAAACAACCTGTCCCAGTAACTCCTCTTCAGCTAGACCTGCCCTGCTGTACCATATCTGAGTGACTGACCCTGCCAGTTGGAGAAGGAGGCAAAAAGTATTGAGCGCACAGACGAGCAAACAACAAAGAACACACAGTCTGCCTGCTCAGACATAGTCAATTTTTTTTTAAAAAGGGACAAAACAAACAAATCTACAATCAATAAATGAGAAAAATAACTACTGAATGCCCCAAAAACAGCAGAGAATATCGAAACTTTTACAAACACAGGACAGGATGGTTCCAGTAGGCATCCAAATTAAAACACCAGATGTCTCTCCTGTGGAAGAAAATGCACTAGAAGTACCTGATAGAGAATTCAAATCTCTAATACTCGGAATTTTCCAAGAACTGAGGCAAAAAGCTGACAAACATGAGGAAAAAATAGACAAATTCATGGAAAATACAGACAAAAAATTGGAAGAATTCAGGAAGATGATGCAGGAACAAAATGCCAAAATAAATTCACAACTAGAAATTATATAAAGACAACAATTAGAAATCCAAAAGATAGACAACAAGATTTCAGAAATGGACGGTGTCATAGAAGGGCTGAGAAGTAGATTTGAAACCATGGAAGACAGGATCAGTGGAACTGAAGACAAACACTTGGATACAACTCTGTTTCAGGAAAACTCAGAAAAAAGAACAAAGAAAAATGAAGAGACCCTGAGAGTTATGTGGGACACAATTAAAAGCAAAAACTTACGAGTGATTGGCATACCAGAACAGGGGGAGAAAACAGAAAACACAGAGAGGATCATTGACGAACTGCTGACAGAAAACTTTCCCAATATCATGAAAAATGAAAAGCTGGCCATCCAAGAAGCTCAACGAACCCCATATAGAAGAGACCCCAAAAGAAAATCACCAAGACATATCATATTCACACTCGCTAAAACTAAAGACAAACAAAGAATACTGAGAGCAGCTCGTGAAAAACAAGAAGTCACATACAGAGGAGAAACAATAAGACTAAGCTCAGATTATTTGGCAGAAACCATGCAGGCAAGAAGGCAATGGGATGACATATATAAAATCTTGAAAGAAAAAAATTGTCAGCCAAGACTAATATATACTGCAAAACTCTCGTTCAAATTTGATGGTGAAATTAGGTCATTTCCAGATAAACAGAAATTAAGGGAATATGTAAAAGTCAAACCAAACTTACAAGAATTATTAAAGGGAGTTCTTCGATCTGAGGACAAACAGCTTCAGCTCACAGGCAGAACCTAGGACGCAGGATCATACGAGCCAGATACCAATCTAGGAAATGAATTCTTGAGGACTATCCAAAACCAAAAGAAATACAACAGGGAATCAGAGCAGTTAATAGACGGATGACAACAACATCAAAACAATGAAAGAGGGAATAAACAGCATAGGTATAGAACCTTCTAATGGAGAGGAAGGCAAGGTGATACTAAATAATGGTAGACTGCTTCAAACTTAGAAAGATAAGGGTAAAATTCATGGTAACCACAAAGAAAGTTAACAAACATTCTCATAAAAATAAAGATGAAAAACATAAAGTCTCAGCAAAAACAAAACCTACAAAAACAAAAGAAATGAAAAAAAAAATCCACAAACAAAAGTAACTCAGCACAAGAGAGTATGAAGAATAAAGAAAACTTCAGCACCACAAAAGAAAGCACTACAAAATGACAGCAACAAACTCACATCTATCAATAATTACACTGAATGTAAATGCACTCAATGCACCCATAAAGAGACGGAGAGTGACAGAATGGATAAGAAAACAGGATCCATCAATATGCTGTCTACAAGAGACACACCTTAGAAACAAAGATGTGAATTAATTAAAAGTCAAAGGTTGGAAAAAAATATATCAAGCTAAGAATTACCAAAAAAGAGCAGGATTGGCAATTCTAATCTCAGATAAAATAGACTTTAAAACAAAATCTACCATAAAAGACAAAGAAGAACACTATATAATGATTAAGGGGACGATCCATCATGAAGACATAACCATAATAAACATCTACGCACCCAATCACAGGGCTCCAAAATACATAAAACAAACTCTAACAACACTGAAAAGAGAAATTGACAGTTCCACAATAACAGTAGGAGACTTCAGCACACCACTCTCAGTAAAGGACAGAACAACTAAGAAGAAACTCAGCAAAGATACAGAAGACCTAAAGGGCACAATCAGCCAACTTGACCTCATAGACATATATAGAACAATCCATCCAACCGCTGCAAAGTACACATTCTTTTCCAGTGCACATGGAATGTTCTCCAGAATAGACCACATCTTAGGCCACAGAGCAATCCTCAACAAGATCCAAAACATTGAGATAATTCAAAGTATCTTCTCTGACCACAATGCCATCAAGGTAGAAATTAACAATAGAAAGAGCAAGGAAAAAAAATCAGCTACACGGAAACTGAATAATACCCTGCTTACACATCAGTGGTTAATAGAAGAAATCAGAGATGGAATCCAAAAATTCCTAGAATCAAATGAGAATGAAAACACATCATACCAAAACCTTTGGGACACAGCAAAGGCAGTCCTCAGAGGACAATTTATAGCAATTGATGCACATATCAAAAAAGAAGAAAGGGACAAAATCAAAACATTAACTACAGAACTCAAACAAATAGAAAGAGAACAGCAAAAAAAGCCCACAACCACCAGAAGAAAGGAAATAGTAAAGATCAGAGCAGAAATAAATGAAATAGAGAACAGAAAAACAATAGAAAGAATCAACAAAACCAAAACTTGGTTCTTTGAAAGAATCAACAAAATCGACAAACCACTGGCCAGACTGACAAAAGAAAAACAGGAGAGGACACAAATAATCCAAATAAGAAATGAAATGGGGGACATTACAACAGACCCAACTGAAATAAAAAGGATTATAACAGAATATTATGAAAAACTATACTCCAACAAATTTGAAAACCAAGAGGAAATGGATAAATTTCTAGAAACACATGGCCTACCCAAACTACAACAAAGTGATGTTGAAAATCTGAACAGACCCATAAAAAGAGAAGAGATTAAAAAGGTAATAAAAAAAACTCCCAACCAAAAAAAGTCCTGGCCCAGATGGGTTCAGTGGAGAATTCTACAAAACATTTACAGAAGAGCTTGTACCAGTACTACTCAAGCTATTTCAGAGCATACAAGAGGAAGCAACACTTCGAAATTCATTCTATCAAGCCAGCATAACGCTGATACCAAAACCAGGCAAAGACGTCACAAAAAAAGAAAATTACAGACAAATATCTCTCATGAATATAGATGCAAAAATTCTTAACAAAACTCTAGCCAATATAATTCGGCATCATATCAAAAAAATAATACACCACGACCAGGTAGGATTCATACCAGGTATGCAAGGATGGTTCATCATTAGAAAATCAATCAACGTAATCCACCACATAAATAAAAGGAAAGAAAAGAATCACATGATCGTCTCAATTGACGCTGAAAAGGCATTGGACAAAGTCCAACACCCATTCCTGATAAAAACTCTCAATCAAATAGGTATAGAAGGGTAATTTCTCAACATAATAAAGGGTATCTGTGCAAAACCAATGGCCAACATCATTCTTAATGGAGAGAGGCTGAAAACATTCCCCTTGAAAACAGGAACAAGACAAGGATGCTCTTTATCACCACTCCTATTTAACATTGTACTGGAAGTTCTAGCTAGAGCAATAAGGCAAGAAAAAGAAATAAAGGGCATCCAAATTGGTAATGAAGAAGTTAAACTCTCCCTGTTTGCACATGATATGATACTAGACATAGAAAACCCTAAAGACTCCACAAGAAATCTACTGGAACTGATAGAAAGATTCAGCAGAGTAGCAGGATACAAGATAAACATTCAAAAATCAGTTGGATTCCTATACACCAGTAAGGAGAACGATGAAAAGGAAATCAGGAAATCAATACCATTTTCAATAGCCCCTAAAAAGATAAAATACTTAGGAATAAATCTGACCAGGGATGTAAAAGACCTATACAAAGAAAACTACAAAACACTACTGCATGAAACCCAAAGGGATCTACATAAATGGAAAAACATACCATGCTCATGGATAGGCAGATTCAACATTGTGAAAATGTCAATTCTACCCAAAGCAATTTACAAATACAATGCAATCCCGATCCAAATACCAACAACATTCTTCAAAGAGATGGAAAAAACTAATCATTAACTTTATATGGAAAGGGAAGAAGCCCCGAATAAGTAAAGCACTACCGAAGAAGAAGAATAAAGTTGGAGGACTCACACTACTTGACTTCAGAACCTACTATACAGCTACAGTAGTCAAAACAGCCTGGATACACTGACCAATGGAACAGAATTGAGAACCCAGATGTAAATCCATACACCTACGGTCACCTGATCTTCGGCAAGGGCCCAAAATCCATCAAATGGGGAAAAGACAGTCTTTTTAATAAATGGTGCTGGCAAAACTGGATATCCATTTGCAAAAAAATGAAACAGGACCCATACCTCACACCGTATACAAAAACTACTTCAAAATGGATCAAAGACCTGAATATAAAGCCTAAAACTATAAAGTTCATAGAAGAAGAAATAGGACCAACACTTCAGGCCTTAATACATGGCATTAACAGGATACAAACCATAACCATCAACACACAGAACCCAACAGATAAGCTAGATAACTGGGATCTTCTAAAAATCAAACCCCTATGCTCTTCAAAAGACTTCACCAAAAGAGTAAAAAGAGAACCTGCTGACTGGAAAAAAATTTTGGACTGTACAAGTCAGACAAAGTTCTAATCTCCATAATCTACAAGAAAATCCAACACCTCTACAACAAAAAGACAAATAATCCTATTAAAAAATTGGCAAAGGAAACGAACAGACACTTCACCACAGAAGACATTCAAACGGCCAACAGACACATGAGGAAATGCTCACGATCACTAGCCATTAGAGAAATGCAAATTAAAACCCCAATGAGATACCATCTCACCCCGGCATTACTGGCACGAATCAAAAACACTGGAAATAACAAATGTTGGAGGGGCTGCGGGGAGATGGGAACTCTTATGCACTGCTGGTGGAAATGCAAAATGATACAACCATTTTGGAAAATGATATGGCGCTTCCTCAGAAAGCTAGAAATAGACATACCGTTCAATCCAGCAATCCCACTCCTAGGAATATATCCTAGAGAAGTAAGAGTCGTCACTCGAATAGACATATGCACACCTATGTTCATGGCAGCATTGTTCACAATAGCAAAACGATGGAAACAACCTAGATGCCCATCAACAGATGAATGGATAAACAAACTATGATACATACACACAATGGAGTACTATGCAACGAGAAAGAACAACAATGAATCTGTGAACCATCTCATAACATGGATGAAACTGGAGGACATTATGCTGAGACAAATATTGTATGAGACTGCTATTGTAAAAACCCATGAACAAGTTCACACACAAAATGTAACAATCTTTGTTGGTTACCAGGGATGGGAGGGGTGGGGGGGAAATACTAAAGAGGCAATAGATAAGTGGTATCTTGGGTGAAGGGTTAGACAGTACACAGTACAGGGGAAACTAGCACAACCTGTAAAGGAAAGGTCATGGAAGCCCCATAGACACATCCAAACTCCCTGAGGGACTGAATTGCTGGGCAGAGGGCTGTGGGGACCATGGTCTCGGGGAACATCTAGCTCAATTGGCATGACACAGCTCATAAAGACAATGCTCTACATTCTACCTTGGTGAGTAGTGTCTGGGGTCTTAAAAGCCTGTGAGCGGCCATCTAAGACACTCCACTGGTCTCATCCCTTCGGGAGCAAGGGAGAATGAAGAGAACAGGGTACAGGGAAAAGATTAGTCTGAAGGACTAAGTGTCCACAGCTACCAAGGCCTCCATTGGACTGAGTCCAGTACGGCTAGATGGTGCCCGGCTACCACCACTGACTGCTCTGACAGGATCAGTACAGAGGGCTCTGGACAGAGCTGGAGAAGGATGTAGAGCATAATTCTAACTCACAAAAAAAGACCAGATTTACTGGCCTAAAGGAGACTGGAGAAACCTCGAGAGTATGGCCCCCAGGCACCCTTTTAGCTCAGTGGTGAAGTTACCTCCGAAGTTCACTGTTCAGCCTGGGAGTGGACAGCCCGTAAAACCAGATAAGACTACTGAGGTACAGGAGTCCAGTAACAAGGGCCAGAAGGCAGAAGGGTACAAGGAAGCTGGTGATAGGGAACCCAAGGTTGAGTAAGGATATTGTTGATGTGTTGTGAGATTGTTACCCATTGTCATAGGGCAACATTTGTAGTAACTGTTAAATGAGAAGCTATTTTGTTCTGTAAGCCTTCATCTTAAATGAGAATAACAGCACAATTGGAAGAGCGTAGTCGATGTCACTGAACTGTGTATGTAGAAATTTTTGAAACGGTGTATCTTTGGCTATGTGTATTTTCACCAAAAAAAAAAGGTTGAGAAGTTAGAGGGTTAATATGTTGCGGGATTGTTAACCAATGTCCTAAAACAACATGTGTACTACTGTTTCATGAGAAACTGTTTGTTCTGTAAGCCTTCACCTGAAGTACAATAAAATATATTAAAAAAAAAAAATCAGTTGGATTCCTTTACAACAACAAAGAGAACCTTGAAGAGGAAATCACCAAATCAATACCATTTACAATAGCCCCCAAGAAGATAAAATACTTAGAAATAAATCTAACCAGAGACGTAAAAGACCTGTACAATGAAAACTACAAGACACTACTGCAAGAAACCAAAGGAGACCTGCATAAGTGGAAAAACATACCTTGCTCATGGATAGGAAGACTCAACATTGTGAAAATGTCAATTCTACCCAAACCAATCTACAGATACAATGCAATCCCTATCCAAATTCCACCAACATTTTTTAATGAGATGGAAAAACAAATCACCGACTTCATACAGAAAGGGAAGAGGCCCTGAATAAGCATAGCATTCCTCAAGAAGAAGAACAAAATGGGAGGCCTCATATTACCTGATTTTAGAACCTATTATACTGCCACGGTAGCCAAAACAGCCTGGTGCTGGTACAACAACAGATATATAGGCCAGTGGAGCAGAATTGAGAATCCAGACATAAATTCATTCACCTATGAGCAGCTGATATTTGACAAAGGCCCAAAGTCCGTTAATGGGGGAAAAGACAGTCTGTTTAATAAATGGTGCTGGCATAACTGGATACCCATCTGCAAAAACTGAAACAAGACCCATACCTCATACCATGCACAAAAACTAACTCAAAATGGATCAAAGACTTAAATAGAAAATTGAAAACGATAAAGATCATGGAAGAAAAAATAGGGACAACACTAGGAGCCTTAATACATGGCATAAACACAATACAAACTATAAGTAACAATGCACAAGCACCAGAAGAGAGACTAGATAACTGGGAGCTCCTAAAAATCAAACACTTACGCTCATCAAAAGACTTCACCAAAAGAGTAAAAAGACAACCTACAGACTGGGAAGAAATTTGTGGCTATGACAAATCCGATCAGCATCTCATCTCTAAAATCTACAAGATACTGCAAAACCTCAGCAACAAAAAGACAAATAACCCAGTTAAAAAATGGGCGAAGGATATGAACAGGTACTGCGCCAAAGAAGATATTCAGGAGGCTAACAGACACATGAAGAAATGCTCACAATCATTAGCCATTGGAGAAATGCAGATCAAAACTATAATGAGATATCATCTCACCCTAGCAAGGCTAGCATTAATCCAAAAAATACAAAATAATAAATGCTGGAGAGGTTGTGGAGAGACTGGAACACTTATACACTGTTGGTGGGAACGTAAAATAGTACAACCACTTTGGAAACTGATTTGGTGCTTCCTTAAAAAGCTAGAAATGGAAGTACCATGTGATCCAGCTATCCCGCTCCTTGGAATATATCCTAGAGAAATAAGAGCCGTCACATGAATAGATACAAGGACCACCATGTTCATTACAGCACTGTTCACAATAGCAAAAAGATGGAAACAGCTAGGTGCCCATCAACGGATGAATGGATAAACAAATTATGGTATATCCACACAATGGAATACTACGCAATGATAAAGAACAATGATGAAGTCGAGAAACACAACATGAAGGAATCTGGAAGGCATTATGCTCAGTGAATTTAGTCAGTCACAGAGGGACAAATATTGTATAAGACCACTATTATAAGAACTTGAGAAAAGGTTTAAACATTCTTTGATGGTTACGAGGGTGGGCAGGGAGGGTGAGGGTTATTCACTAACTAGATAGTAGACAAATATTATCTTAGGTGAAGGGAAGGACAGCACACACTACAGGGAAAGTCAGCACAACTGGACTAAACCAAAGCTGAGAAGTTTCCTGAATACAATCAAACACTTTGAGGGACAGAGTAGCAGGGGTAGGGATCTGGGGACCTTGGTTTCAGGGGATATCTAGGTCAATTGGCATAACAAAGCTTATTGAGAAAATGTTCTACTTTCTACTTTGTTGAGTAGCATCTGGGGTCTTAAAAGCCTGTGAGCAGCCATCTAAGATACTCCACTGGTCTCACCCCTTTGGGAGCAAGGGAGAATGAAGAAAACCAAAGACACAAGGGAAAGATTAGTCCGAACGACTAATGGACCACATCTACCACAGCCCCCACCAGACTGAGTCCAGCACAACTAGAGGTGCCTGGCTACCACCGCTGACTGCTCTGACAGGTATCACAATAGAGGGTGCTGGACAGAGCTGGAGAAAAATGTAGAACAAAATTCTAACTCACAAAAACAGACCGGACTTACTAGCCTGACAGACACTGGAGAAACGCTGAGAGTATGGTCCCCTGGACACCCTGTTAGCTCAATAATGAAGTCACTCCTGAGGTTCACCCTTCAGCCAAAGATTAGACAGGCCCGTAAAACAAAACGTGACCAAATGAGCACACCAGCCCAGGGGCAAGGACCAGAAGGCAGGAGGGGACAGGAAAGCTGGTAATAGAGAACCCAAGGTCAAGAAAGGGGAGTGTTGACACGTGGTGGGGTTGGTAGGTAACCAATGCTACAAAACAACATGTGTACTAATTGTTTAATGAGAAGCTAGTTTGTCTGTAAAACTTCATCTAAAGTACAATAATTAAAACATATATATATTTCATCTCTATGGGGAGCCCCAAGACTATGGCCCTTAGACACCTTCAAACCTGGAACAGAACCCACTCCCAGAGATCACGTTTCAGCCAAACAATAGACAGGACTAGATAGTAAACAATAACACCTATGAGGAACATGCTTCTCGGAACAATCAACCATGTGAAACCAAAAGGTCAGCATTTGCCCAAAAACAAAGTTTAGGAGGCAGGAAGAGAGAGGAAATGGGCAAATGGAAATGGGAAACCAGGGAGGAAGGGGCTAGAGTGCTGTTACATTGAGGTGATTGCAACTACTGTTATGAAACAAAAGGTATATAAATTGCTAAATGGGAAACTGATTTTCTCTGTAAACTTTCACCCAAACCGCAATAAAATGTTCAAAAAAAAATTAAGCAAAATAATGATACTGTAATGGTGTATGCATGATACTATTCATTTGTCAAAATCCATAGAAATGTACAGTACAAAGAGTGAACCCTAATGTAAACTATGGACTTTCATAAAAACGTATGATATGCTGTGACAAGGATGGACCTTGAAAACGTTATGCTAAGTGAAAGAAGTCAGATTCAACAGGACGAGTACTGTATGATCCCACTTACATGAAACATCTAGGATCGGCGAATGCATACAGACCGAAGTTTATTAATGGTTTCCATGGACAGGTGGGTGGAGAAGAAGGGTAGTTATTGCCTAAGGGGCACTGAGTTTCTGTTGTTGTTGTTAGTTGCCCTTGAGTCAATTCCGACTCATGGAGACCCCATGTGTGTGGAGTAGAACTTCTCCACAGGGTTTTCCTGGCTGTGACCTTTCGGAAGCAGATCTCCAGCCCTGTCTTCTGAGGTGCCTCCGGGTAACTTTGACCTACCAAAATTACTTTTGGTTAGTAGTCAAGCGCTTAACCATTTTTGCCACCCAGGGAGCCAAGTTTCTGTTAAGGGTGATGAAAAAAAATTGAAACTAGACAGTGGTCATGGTTGCAGAACATTGTAAACATAATTAATGTCGCTGAATTGTACATGTAAAAATGTAAAATGATTGAAATGGCAAGTGTTCTGTTTTATATATATTTTACCACAATATTTTTTAAATAATGTATAAATATCAGCTTATCAACTGTAACAATTATAAGGGAAACTGTGCCACAGGAGAGGAGGTTATTTGGGAACTCTCCATACTTCCTGTGCAATTTTTCTGTAAACCTAAACTTGCTCTAAAAAATAAAGTGTATTAATAAAGAAATATATGCATGTATATATAAGTATATATGTGTGTGTGTACATATATATATATATATATATATATACACATATATATGGAGCCCTGGTGGCACAGTGGTTAAGAGTTGGCTGCTAAACAAAAAAGGTCAGCATTTGGAATCCACCAGCTGCTCCTTAGAAACCCTAGGGGGCAGTTCTACTCTGTCCTATAGGTGGCTGTGAGTCGGAATCGACTTGATGGCAAGGAGTTTGGAACAGGCTTGGGATATGCGTATAGAGATATATACATATAGATAGAGAGAGAGAGAGAGAGAGGTATATATATATCTAATCTTGGTAAAAAAGAGTGATTCTCAGGTTTCTGGCCAGAACGTGGATGGACAAAGTGTGGGACAATTTCCTGAGATGGGAGAGGCTGAGGGCAAACAGCTTAGGAAAGCTTTGTCTGAGGGCTTTTGTCCTTTTAGGGTCTCCTTGTCGTCAGCCCCTGGGAAAGGCCACTTGGCAGGGAGTATGCAGACCTCTGCTGCCCCCTGGTGGTCAGATAGCAGGTGGCAGGCAACAGATGGTACTGGTGCGTGGGTCTCCTCCCCAAAGCCTGAGAGGGGTCACTGTGACACCCAAACTTCCCTCCTGGATCCCAGAGTCCTAGGCTCTGCCAGTCCACACTATCTGGACAATAGGGATCCCCTCTAGCTAGGATTGTCATATTTAAGGGAAAAAATATCACACTCTGAGTTAAATTTGAATTTCAGATAAACAACAAATAATTTTTTTAGTATATCCCAGGTAATATTTGGGACACGCTTTTAAATTTAAAATTATTTACTGCTTGTGTGACATTCAGATTTAACTGGGCATCCTATATTTTATCTGACAACCCTACCTCTAGCTTATCCTCCAGGATTCAAAGGTAGAAAATCTGGCTCCACTTCCTCGCTTTGTAACCTTGGCTAAGTGTCTTCACCTCTTTGAGCCTCAGTTTCCTCCTCTGTAAAATGGGCCAACAATTCTTTCTTCAATGATCTGTTAAGAGACTTCAATAAGGAAAATATAAGAAAAAGACTCCCATACACACTTAATGCCTGGCACAACCCTTTCTCACTGAGCTTCTATAGGCACGGGGCAGAGATACGCTGCCCCACGAGTGCCCCGCCTCCCTCCCCACACTGTCCAGGGTTTGAACCCCATGAATTCTAAGTGTCCTTCCAGATTTTCCTCCCCTGCACTAGTTTGTTCTTTCCTTGGGTTCCTAGACTTTTGTCCTTTCCTCACTGGTGTTGGGAATCTCCCAGAATCCTTTGGGAAGAGTCTTGCTCCCAGGAATAGAGTCCTCCTGATGCAGATCTCAAAGGACTCCAGAATAGGGTCCCAATACCACCTAGTGCCTATGTCACTAAACAATACTACTCAGACCTAAACCCAGGAGGATAAGCTTGTACACTCTGCCCCTGACCCAAGTGAGATGCTGTGCTTGGCCAGCAGGGCCACCATGTGGGTGGATCCCTGAAGTGTCCCTCTGCAGAGGACTTGATAGCAGGGGTGCAGTGGGCTTCAGCCTAATTCCCTGGACACAGGCACAGAGAATGAGAAGAGTCTGAGGTTCAGCGGGTTAGATGACATGCCTGAGAGATTTACCATTTGCTCCAGGGCCTATGGCTAATGAGGCCGTGCTCCAAACCTGCCCACCTGTGGAAGGTTTGGGGTTGAGGAGGACTCAGGGAATGTCTTAGTTACCCAGTGCTGCCATAACACAAATACCACAAGTGGATGACTTTGAAAAACAGAACTGTATTTTCTTACAGTTCAGGGGGCTAGAAGTTTAAATTCAGGGTGTGGCTCTGGGGCGGGGTGGTCCTTTTCTGTCCATTTCAGCTTCTAGTAGCTGCCAGCAATCCTTGTAGATGCATCTGTCTCCCTCTTCTCCCTGTGTGTGTCTCCGTGTCCATTCTGCTCTTTTATAACTCAGAAGTGATTAGATTTAGAACCCATCCTACTTGGGCATTGCTTAATTAACATAACAAAGAAAACTCTGTTTCCAAACAGGATCAAATTTAAAGGTATAAAAAAAACCAAACCCACTGTCATCAAGTCAATTCCAACTCATAGCTACCCTATAGGACAGAGGAGAACTGCCCCATAGAGCTCCCAAGGTGTAATCTTTACAGAAGCAGACTGACACATCTTTCTCCCAAGGAGCAGTGGATGAGATTGAACTCCCGACCCTTCAGTTAGCAGCCAAGCACTTTGCCACTGTGCCACCAGGGCTCATTTATAGGTGTACCAAACCTGCTGTGGTTGAGTCAATTCCGACTCATAGTGACCCTATAGGACAGAGTAGAACTGCCCTGTATGGTTTCCAAAGAGTGGCTGGTGGATTCGAACTGCCAACTTTTTGGTTAGCAGGTAAGCTTTTAACTACTGAGCCACCAGAGCTCCCATTTACAGGTACAGGGGCCAGAATTCCAATGCATATTTTGGGAGGGCACAGTTCAATCCATAACAGGAGACTTAGAAGTGAATACTGAGGTTGTTTTCTCTGGCTTATTCTCACTCCTTTCTGCACACATGGTATGCTGTACACACAAGGGTAGACTAGCCACACCCAGCGTGGGGATGGGAGACTGGCCAGGCCCAAGGAAACTTCTCTGCCAAAACAGGTGAGGAGACTGAAGGAGAAGGTGATGCCATCTCCTTCCCAGCCACCAGAGCTGGGGTGTTTCCTGGAATCCTGGAATCCTCTCTTCCTGCATGGAACAGATAAGGAAACTGAGGCCCAGAGAAAAGCAGGGGACCTGTGAGTCCTAACAGATCAAATGGGCCAGAAAGCCCCCAGACTCCTATTCTCGCCTCACCTGGCAGCTGTCTCCTTAATCATGCCCTTCTCCTACCGAAGAAGTTGCCCTTTCCCACTCTTCAACTTCCCTTGTCCTCCAAGCCCTTTGGCTCAGGCCCTTGCACCCCCTGAGGCTCTGCAATGACCTTCTACTTGTCTTGTGCACCAAGAGCTCCCCTCTCACTGCCCCAGCTCTTTCCTCCCCTCCAACCCCTATTCCTTCCTCTTTACCTTCACATACCCTACTCTCCAGCCTAAAGGGGTGAGGCAGGGTTTCAACAAGAGCAGGTTTTGTAGGCAGTTTCCAATTTCAAGCCCAGTTCTTACTGGCTAAGTGGCCTTCAGCATGTTGCCTAACTTCTCTGGGCCTCTGTCTCCTCATCTATAAAATAGGGATAACAGTATTTGCCTCACAATGCTCGTGTGAGGATTAAATTACATAAAGCCCTTAGCATGGAGTGTGGAACATGATAAGCACTCAATAAATATTAGCTGCCATTACTGTCATTATTATTATAGGGGTAAGGGAAGGGGATGGGAGGCTTGGGGAGTGGGCAAATGGAAGTTTCAGGGATATCAAAATGAGAATCCTTGGGATGATCAGAGCAAGTAGAAGAAAAAATCAGAACAATTCTATTTACTTTATTCTTTTCCACCAGAATTAATGTTTTTTATTCAGCACAATTTGTTATAGGCAGCAAATAATATGAAATCCATGCTGGATCCTATGAGGATAAATGCAGACGTCACCAACAGGGCTTCCAGGGCGTATGAGTAACTTAGTGTGCTAAAGCAGAGAAGATATATTATTTGATATGTTTCTAGGGACAGTTTTTAATAAGAAGAACATGAATAAACAGTGCTGGTTCCCTAATGTTAAAGTTTCAGGAATGTGGCTATTGCTTTCCAGAAGAGACCATGAAAATAATCTCATTTCTAACAAAGGAAAATTTGAACTCTCCTTTAATCTGCTTTACAAACCTGACAAAAAGAGCAAAGGAGAATATAATCAACCAGCTTTTTTTTTTTTAAATTAAAGCTGATAGCTGTCTTTTCATAATGATGATTATCTGTGTCATTTTCAAGGAGGTGGTAGCTCAAGGAGGAATTTTTAAAAGCATATGGAAGGGGAGAAGCCCTGGTGGCACAGTGGTTAAGTGCTCAGCTGCTAACAAAAAGGTTGTCGGTTCGAACCCATGAGACGCTCTGAGGGAGAACGATGTGGTAGCCTTAGAAACCTTATGGGCAGTTCTACTCTGTGCTATATAGTTGCTGTGAGTTGGAATTGACTCGATGGCAATGGGTTGAGTATATTGAAGGGGAAGGGGAAAGTTTACCTGAAAAACATCTAACTGTGGGAATGATAGAAAGGAAGGTTCTTATGTGCCTTTTAGTTTTTGTGAAAAAGGAAAACTCAGAAAGGCTGAAGAGTATGTTTTATGTCTGGAGATTTAGAAATAAAGATGGCTGTTATAATGGATGAAAAAAGTATATTGAGCGCTCACTCTGTACTAAGCCTGTTTCAGGTATCCTCACAACAACCTTTTGAGGTAGGAATAAATTTCTCCATTTGAACATATGAGGAAGTGGAAGTTTCTGTAAGTGAAACTACTGTCTAAAGTGATCTCAAAGCTAGCGGGTGTGGGAGCTGTTAATACCCTCCAGCCGAAGACCATAAGCAACACACTTGTGGTTGAACAAGTTGGGTTTATTACTCATTACCTTCAGGGAGAACATGACCAAAGGGAACCGTGAGCCACCTCATTACCAGAATGTTAGAAAGGACTTACAGGGTTTGGGCTTGTGTTAGGTGATTTGGGAGAGGGTTTAAGGAAGCAGGGCTTTGCTTGTGATTAGATGTTGTCTATGATTGGGTTGGAGCCGTGATGGCACAGTGGTTAAGACCTCAGCTGCTAACCAAAAAGTTCTGCAGTTTGAGTCCACCAGCCACTCCTTGGGAACCCTATGAGGCAGTTCTACTCTGTCCTACAAGGTCACTAGGAGTCTGAATTGACTACACAGCAACAGGTTTGGTTTTTCGGTTTTATGATTGGGTTTGGTATCTTAATAAATCTTATGTAAAAGAAGGGAAGATTAGACTGAGTTAGGTAAAGCTATAATTGGCAAAGCAGCAGTAATCTTAATATGAGCCAGGATAGGGAAATGTTTGATCATTTTCATGATTTGGACAATGCTAATGTTTTGTCTGGATTCAGACATGATCACAGAGGGGTCTCGTTTTTGTCTTGACCCATTATGGTCACAGAGTGGCCTTGTCTGATGTTGGAGTCCTGTGAAAATCTATTTAGCAGGAGAACCCAAGGTCTAGCTGTGTCAGGCCAGCTCCTGAATGTTAGGGCCGTTTTTCTCTTTCTCAGAGCGTGGACTCAAATTCAGGTTTGTGTGATTGGAAACATCCCTTGTGTTACTGCCTGTCCACAGGAACCAGAGAAGGCTTATAGATGAGGAATTTCAGACACTAGCCTCTGGGAGCTAAGCAGGTGCACCTGTGAGTTAATCTCATCAACTATCTTTACCTCCTCTTCAGGCCCAACTCATGACCCAGTGCCTGGGATAATTGTAGGCACTTAATAAATGCTTGTTGGATGAATGAAGCAATGACTATGGGTGTCAAGAATTCCAAAGAACAACCATCTGGGTTCAAATTACAGCTCCACCACCTATAAGTATGTGATGTAAAAACTTTTTTTAAAAAACGTTTTTATTAAAATTAAACAAGATCCATACCTCACACCATATATGAAATGGATCCAAATGATCCAAATGATCAAAATGGATCAAGGAACCTAAAAGTTGAATCTTAAAGCCTCAAGGTTTGAGGATGGATGAACCCCTGAAACTACTGCCCTGAGATAATCTTTAAACCTTAAACCAAAAATATCCCCTGAAGTCATCTTAAAACAGAACAATAGTTTAGCTTTATTAGTTAAAAAAAAAAAAAAAGGTCTGCCTTCAGCACTATGCTCTTTTAAGAACTAAACGGGATCACACCGACAACAGCAACTCCAAAGACTAGACAGGAACCTTAGGGGGCAGTGAGTTTTTGTTAATGAGGGAGAAACAACTCAGAAAAGGAGGGTGAGAATGGTTGCACAACTGGAAGAATGTAATCGATGTCATTAAATTGTACATGCAGAAACTGTTGAATTGGTGTATGTTTTGCTATGTATATTCTTAACAACAATAAAATAAACAAAATTTAGAGAAAAAAATCCCATGAAGTTCTTAGAAGAAAATACAGGAGCAAAGCTTTGAGACCTAATTATTTTCAATGATAGATTATCAAACACAACAATGAATGCATGAGCAACAGAAAACAAAATAGCTGGGACCTCATAAAGGTTAAATACTTACGTTCATCAAAAGATTTTATCAAAAGAGTAAAGAGACAACCTACAGACTGGGAAAATAATTTGGGAAATTATATAACCAATAAGGGTCTAATATCTAAAATGTATAGAAAACTTCTACAAGTTAAACAACAAAAAGACAAATAACCCAATCAAAAACTGGGCAAAGAACATAAACAGACACTTCACCAAAGAGAATATTCAAATGGCCAATAAACACATGAAAAGATGCTCAATGACATTAGCCATCAGAGAAATGCAAATCAAAACCACAATGAGATACCATTTCACTCCCACTAGATTGGCCAAGATTAAAAAAAAAAAACGGAAAATAACAAGTGTTGGAGGGGATGTGAAGAAATTGGAACCCTTATCAATTGCTGGTGGGAATGCAAAATGGTACAGCCATTGTGGAAAACAGTCTGGCAGTTTCTCAAAAAAAACTAGAGGTAGAGCTGCCATATGACCTAGCAATTCCACTCTTAGGTATATATACTAGGGATCTAATAGAAGTGACATGAACAGATATATGCACACCTATATTTATTCACAACAGGAAAAAGATGGAAACAACCAAGTGTCCGTTAACAGATGTATGGATAAGTAAAATGTGGCACATACATATAATGGAATACTACTCAGTGATAAAGAATGAGTTCCTGAGTGGAGGACATTTTGTTGAGCGAAATAAGTCAATCACAAAAACAAACATATTTATGTTCTCGCTTTTATGAAATGACATGAACAGGTAAATATACAGAAACTAATGTCTGTTAGGAGCCCTGGTGGCACAATAGTTAAGAGCTCAGTTGCTAACAAAAAGGTCGGCAGTTCGGATCCACCAGCTGCTCCTTGAAAATCATATGGGGCCGTTCTGCTCTGTGCTATAGGATTGCTATGAGTCAGAATTGACTTGATGGCAACTGGTTTGCTTTGGTTTTTGGAATGTCCATTTGTGATTACCAGGGATGGGTGTGGGGGCAAGGAGGATTCACTTTTTAGATAGTAGACACATTGTATTTGGTGATGGAAAAGGTAACACGGAATGAGGGTGAAGTGTGCACAGCAAGACCAAGGTATTGTGTGATTTTCCTATATGTTGTAACTCCTGCCTCTATGATGTTAATGAGGGAGGATGGCTGGCAGTTGTGTTAGTAAGGCAGGACTCAGTCTACAAGATTGAATAGTGTCCTGAGGCAATCTCTTGAGATATAAAAAAAGAGAAATGGGGGACCTCACACCACCAAGAAATCAGTGCCAGGAGCACAGCGTGTCCTTTGGACCTGGTGTCCCTGAGTAGACAAGCTCCTAATCCAGGGACACTGATGAGAAGAAGGCCGACGGAGAGAGAAAGCCTTCCCCTGGAGCTGACACCCTGAATTTGGACTTTTAGCCTACTTTACTGTGAGGAAATAAACTTCTCTTTGTTAAAGCCATCCACTTGTGGTATTTCTGTTATAGCAGCACTAGATGACTAAGACACATACTTTATAATTCCAAGTTCTGATTATTAATGGATATTTGCAGCTGTTTCTTCTCATTTTGAGTCATGCCACATCAGCAAATGAAGGTCCCAAAAGCTTTACTCCATCCACATCATTAAGGTCGACTCTACTTTCAGGAGGCAGTTCCTCCCCAGTTGTATTTTCAGTGCCTTCCACGCTGAGGGGCTCATCTTCCAGCACTATATCAGACAATGTTCAGCTGCTATTCATAAGGTTTTCACTGGCCAATTTTTCAGAAGTAGACTGCTAGGTCCTTCTTCCTAGTCTATCTTAGTGTGGAAGCGCCGCTGAAACCTGCCCACCATGGGTGCCCTGCTGCTATTTGAAATATCGGTGGCATAGTTTCCAGCATCACAGCAACACACAAGTCACCACAGTACTACATACTGACAGACTTATTCATTAAAAATACCTTTTCTCAACAACATAAATGGCGACTATACACACGGATCTCACAGGATGGAAAACACAGGAATCAAATCAACCATATCTGCAGAAAGAGACCATGGAAAAGCTCAATATCATTAGTCAGAACAGGGCCACAGGCCAACTGTGGAACAGACATCAATTGCTCATATGCAAGTTCAAGCTGAAGCTGAAGGAAATTTTAAAAAGTCCAAGAAAGCCAAAATACAACATTAAGTATACCCCGTCTGAATTTGAGATCATCTCAAGAATAGATTTGACACGTTGAACACCAATGACCAAAGACCAGACGAGTTATGGGATGACATCAAGGACATCATACATGAAGAAAGCAAAAGGTCATTAAAAAGACAGGAAAGAAAGAAAAGACGAAAAGGATGTCAGAAGAGACTCTGAAACTTGCTCTTGAACGTAGAGTAGCTAAAGCGAATGGAAGAAACAATGAAGAAAACAGCTGAACAGAAGATTTCAAAGGGCAGCTCAAGAAGACAAAGTAAAGTATTATAATGAAATGTGCAAAGACCTGAAGTTAGAAAACCAAAAAGGAAGAACAAGCTTGGCATTTCTCAAGCTGAAAGGGCTGAAGAAAAAATTCAAGCCTTACGTTCCAATTTTGAAGAGCTTGGCTGATAACCAATAGGTCGGCAGGTCGAACAACCAGCGGTTCCTCGGAAACCCTTTGGGGCAGTTCTACTCTGTCCTTTCTGGTTGCTAAGAGTCAAAATTGAATCAACGGCAATGGGATTTTTTTTATGGGCAAAATATTGAATGCTGCAGGAAGCATCGAGAGAAGATGGAAGAAATACACAGAGTCACTGCACCAAAAAGCATTGGTCGATATCCAACCATTTCAGGTGGTAGCATATGATCAGGAACCAATGGTACTGAAGGAAGAAGGCAAAGCTGCACTGAAGGCATTGGCAAAAACAAGGCTGCACGACTTGATGGAATACCAATTGAGATGTTTCAACAAACAGATGCAGCGCTAGAGGTGCTCACTCATCTATGCCAGGAAATTTGGAAGATAGCTACCTGGCCAACCGGCTGGAAGAGATCCATATTTGTGCCCATTTCAAAGAAAGGTGATCCAACAGAAAGTGGAAATTATCAAAGAATATTATTAATACCACCTGCAAGTAAAATTTTGCTGAAGATCATTCAAAAATGTTTGCAGCAGTACACTGACAGGGAACTGCCAGAAATTCAAGCTGGATTCAGAAGAGGACATGGAATGAGGGATATCATTGCTGATGTCAGATGGATCTTGGCTGAAAGCAGAGAATACCAGAAAGATGTTAACCTGTGTTTTATTGACTATGCAAAGGCATTCGACTGCATGGATCATAACAAATTATGGATAACATTGCAAGGATGGGAATTCCAGGACACTTAATCGTGCTCATTCGGAACTTGTACATAGACCAAGAGGCAGTTGTTTGAATTGTTGTTGTTGTTAGGTGCCATAGAGTTGGTTCTGACTCATAGTGACCCTATGTACCACAGAACAAAACACTTCCCCATCCTGCACCATGCTCATAACTGTTTTTATGCTTGAGCCCGTTGTTGCAGCCACTGTGTCAATCCATATCATTGAGGGTCTTCCTCTTTTTCGCTGACCCTGTTCTTTACCAAGCATGATGTCCTTCTCCAGGGACTGATCCCTTCCGACAACATGTCCAAAGTATGTAAGATGTAGTCTCGCCATCCTTGCTTCTAAGGAGCATTCTGGTTGTACTTCTTCCAAGACAGATTTGTTCATTCTTCTGGCAGTCCATGGTATATTCAATATTCTTTACCAACACCACAACACAAGTGAATACTTCGTGGTTTAAAATTAGGAAAGGTGTGTGTCAGGGCTGTATCCTTTCACCATACTTACTTAATCTTTATGCTGAGCAAATAATCCGAGAAGCTGAACTATATGAAGAAGAATGAGGCATCAGGACTGGAGGAAGACTCATTAACAAACTTCGATATGCAGATGATACAATCTTGCTTGCTGAAAGCAAGGCGGACTTAAAGTACTCAGTGATGAAGACCAAAGACTCAGCTGTCAGTATGGATTATACCTCAACATAAAGAAAACAAAAATCCTCACAACTGGACCAATAAGCAACATCATGATAAACGGAAAATATTGAAGTTGCCAAGGATTTCATTTCACTTCGATCCACAATCAATGCCCATGGAAGCAGAAGTCAAGAAATAAAACAACATACTGCATTGGGCAAATCTGCTGCAAAAGACCTCTCTAATGAGTTGAAAAGCAAAGATGTCACTTTGAGTACTAAAGTGTGCCTGACTCAAGCCATGGTATTTTTTTTTTTTTATTGTACTTCAGGTGAAGGCTTACAGAACAAATAGTTTCTCATGAAACAGTAGTACACATGTTGTTTTATGACATTGGTTAACAACCCCACAACATATTAACCCTCTAACTTCTCAACCTTTTTTTTTTTTTTTTTGGTGAAAATACACATAGCCAGAGATACACCATTTCAAAAATTTCTACATGCATAGTTCAGTGACATTGACTACGTTCTTCCAGTTGTGCTGTTATTCTCACTTAAGATGAAGATCAAGCCATGGTATTTTTGATAATCTCATATGTGTGTTAAAACTGGACAATGAATAAGGAAGACAGAAGAACTGATGCCTTTGATTTATGGTGTTGGCAAAGAATATTGAACATACCATGGACTGCCAGAAGAATGAACAAATCTGTCTTGGAAGAAGTACAGGCAGAATGCTCCTTACAAGTGAGGAATGAGAGACTTCGTCCCAGGAGGGACGAGTCCCTGGAGAAGGACGTCATTCTTGGTAAGGCAGAGGATCAGCAAAAAACAGGAAGACCCTCAACAAGATGGATGGACACATTAGCTGCAACAATGAGCTCAAACACAAAAACGAATGTGAGGATGGTGCAGGACTGGGCAATTTTTCGTTCTGGTGTACATAGGGTCACTATGAGTTAGAACTGACTCGACAACACCTAGCAACAACAGTCCATTACTTGTGTGATTACATGTTTAATATCTTTTCCACTGGACACAAAAGCATAATATTTTCCAGTGCTTGGCACAGGAGCTGGCATGTGGAAAGCAATAATCAATGTTTGACAGATAAATAAGTGAATTGTCAAGGACCCAGGCACCTCTCTCCATTTTTTGGTAAATTTTAATTTTTATATCATTTCAAACTTACAGAAAAGTTGCAAAAACTACATAAGGAACTCCCATATACACTTTATCTAGATTCACCAATTGTTTACATTTTGTCTCATTTTCTTAAATCATTCTCTATTTTTACATATATGCATTTTTTCTGAATTATTTGAAATTAAGTTGGAGACACTGTGCCTGTTTACTCCTAAATACTTCAGTGAGTATTTCCTAAGAATAAGGACATTCTCTTAACATAATCACAGTACAGTGATCAAATTCAGAAAATTTAACATTGAAAAAATACATGTTAACAGTTAATCCATAATCCATATTAAAATTTTATCACTTGTCCCAATATCGTCAGTTACAGCTATTCCCTGTCGCTACCCCCAGTCCAGGATCCAATTTAGAATCACACATCACATTTAGTTGTCATGTGTTTTTTGTCTCTTTGAACTGGAACAGTTCCACAGCCTTTCTCTGTCTTTTGTGACACTGACATTTTTGAAGAGTACAGGTCACTTATTTTGTAGAATGTCTCTCAATTTGGGTTTAACTAATGCTTCCTCCTGAGGTTCAAGTTATGCATTTTTGGCCAGAAGAAATGTTCTGTCCTTCTCAGTGCATTGTTTTAGGAGGCACATGATCTCTACTTGACGAACTCCTTGTAGTGTTAAAGTTGATTACTTTGATCATTTGTTCCACTAGGTTAACCAAAAACCAAAACCTTTGCTGGCTAGTGGATTCTGACTCATAGCGTCCCTATAAGACAGGTAGAACCACCCCATAGGGTTTCCAAGGAGTGCCTGGTGGATTTGAACTCCCGACCTTTTGTTTAGCGGCCGAACTCTTAACCACTACGCCACCAGGGTTACTTCCACTAGGTTACACCTCTGTAAAATTATTACTTTGCTTTTGTAATTAATAAGTAATTTATGGGAGACACTTTTACAGTCTAAATATTCTGTTCCTCTAGGATTTATTATTAGTTGGATTTCTACTACAAAGAGCTTTCCCTTCTCCTCCATTATTTATTTATTCACTTCTTTATGTCAGCAAAGACTCATGAGTTGCTGTTTTATTCAATTGGCTATATTCTATTACTATCATTATATATTTTGATGCTCAAATTGCCCCAATTTGGCCAGTGGGATCCTCTTCAAGTTAGCTTGTGTCCTTTAACATATTCCTATTATTCTTAAGAACACTTCCTTACATTCTGGTGCAACAAGCTCATCTAGTACTTTCCCTGCCCCAGCTCTGGAATCAGTCTCTTCAAGAAGCCCCTACCCATGCGCTTTGAAAAGCTAACAAACCGCTTCCTGTCTCCAGGCGGAACCTTAGATCCGGGGCCCTGACCGGAGAACAGCGTAGCGGAACAACCTTTTCCGGTTGGGCCCGGAAGTCTTTGAAAGGGGCGGCTCCGCGTCAGGTGACTAGAGTTCGCGTAGGTGGGGTCGAAGGTCGGGCCAGATGGGCTCCCTGGCGGGTTGACTGGCAACTTGGTCGACTGACCGAATAGGCTGGAGCGGTCTAGGCGGCGTTAGCTGCGCGAAGGCACGTACGTGAGGTTCTGGGCTGGCAGACCGGGCGAGGTTGGGAGCCGCGGGCGTGGGAACGGGTTCCGCCTTCCGGAGCCCACAGGCTGTGGCACCTCAGCGCCAGCATCCAGAGACAACAAGCACAGCTCTGCTCTGGGCCTTCCTCCCCAGAAAGAAGGTCGGGCTAGTGTTGTGATCTTCCGTCCTGCAATTACATATTGGAGAAATGAGGCCCCAAGAAAGGGTGGGACTCCCACGACTCCTTTCCAGACGGGGACTTACCCTAACTCCCTTTACGCGCTTCTCTACCCGCATGGGACTGCCTCTCTCACATGGGGGTGCTTTTAACGCGTTTACCCGAGTGTAGAGGCCGAGGCTAGGAAACGTGGCGAATAGAGTTGGGCTGGGAGTCAGAGACCCTTGTTGCAGACTTCGCCGCCCGCAGTCAATTGTGCGTTCTGGGCCAAATCTCTTTCCTGTGCTGGGCCTCGGCTTTCTCACTTGTAAAACGGGATAGTGTTTCTCAGAATAATGGTTCTCACATCATCTGCTGCGAAATCTCCCGGGATGCGTGTTTTGAAATGCAGATTCCTGGACCTCATGTGAGACCTCTGATTTAGAATCTGGGTAGGAATCGTGGGAATCCTATACGTACAGATATTTGAAATCCACTGATCTTAGGTGCTTTCCTGCTGTGAGTACTAGATATTCATTCTTCACTTTGAGGCAGCTGGAGCCTCTTCAGGATCTTGAAAGAATTGTAATGATTAGCCTAGAAAAGAAGTGCACTGGAAGGGAGGAAGTGTCTTTAAAAAGCAAAAAGTTTTTATGGCAATGAGGGCTTCTACTTCTTTGGGACTGAAAGAGGCAGAACTAGGACCAGTAGGTGGATTCTACAGGAAGACAGCATTTTGACTTAGTAGAAGATCTTAATGGAAGAACCATCAGAGGTGACCAGCAATGGAATCGGTTTCCTCAAAGATAGTGAACTCCCTCTTCAGGGAGATGTATAGGCATTAGACGGAGGTTCTTTCCAACTTAAAAGTCTCTGGTTCTAAGTAGTTATTTTGACTCTTTCTGGTGCTGACTTTACCCTCAAAGTACATGTGACTTCTTTTTTATGCCTCCTTTTTTTTAATGACCCCCCCAACCCTGGGAGTAAGGCCAGTGGGTCTGGCCTTACGCAATCTTACTGCTTATTCTTTGCACCATCTCCCTTTTCAGGGACTTTGGAATGGCCCAACATTTCGCAGGGGTTCCTTAAATGTTTGTTGAACAAATAATTAAGCAGTTCCCTATCCCCATCATTTAATAGCTTATTTTCTTAGGACACCTTGGAAGTGCCCCCTTAAAACATTGTGTTTGATCAGGTAAAGCCAGTGAACTCTTTGGGTTGCAGAGTTGAGAAGTCTCAGTTGGAAGGGCTCCGTGAGGTTGTCCAGGCCAGCCTTCTCCTCCCTCAGACATAAATCCTTCTTTGATCCTCTCACCAGCAGTGTGTATTGTATAGATGTGCTGAGAGAATTTTTGCAGTCTGTTGGCTAACTTTCCATCCAGCATACAAAACCAGTCCTCTTACCAACTTAACCTGCCAGTTCATCCTCACTGATGTGTAATCTGCATATAATATTACTAGTATAACTCTAGTTTTCTAATCAGACGTCAAAGCTCCTTATTTTGTGATCTACAAAATTCAGAGTAGTTCACTTTTTAAAAATCTGTTAGAAGTGCTTAAGAATGCATAAGTTGCCCTGTGGAGCAGAGAATCCGTGTTATGACGCAATTCTGCTGACATGCTAATGTGCAAAAAAAAAAAAAAAGGTCAGAGTAGAGCCTAAACTTCCTGCCTGTGTTTATCTACTTGTTTGTGTGTGTTTCCCAGGATTAAAAATAGTTGTGAAATGCTTATTCAGATACTATCCAGGTGCCGGGTAAAATTATCTTAATTTGGTGGTTGGGAGATAAATTTTTAAAACTTGTTAATCTGAAGGTTTCCTTTTAAAGAAGTACTTAAATTAGCATTTTCATAAGTGTGTTCTTCAGGCCTCTAATCTGAAGCTATGTCGCTGAAAAAGGGGTTCTGTTGTAAAAATAAGTTTGGGAAAAGCTACATACCTTTATCCCTTCTTGAAGTTTCTCAGTACGTAGTACCACATTAAAGGCACTGAGAAGTTCTGCAATAAAGTGTGCTTAACCTTGTTAGTCTAGTACTGTCAAACTTATTTGAGTAAAACACTGTTGTTTTTTAAACGAATCACACATTAGCCAGTTCTGACCTAGACCAGGGGTCTACAAACTACCAATCCTTCTTTGTTTCTAGCTTTCGCATTCCAAGCAACAGTAATTATCAATGCATCCTGATTGCATGTTCAATCAATTTCAGACTGAAAAAGTTGGTAAAAATCTTTAATTTCTTCATCTTTGGCCTTAGTGGTTGGTGCGTAAATTTGAGTAATAGTCGTATTAACTGGTCTTCCTTGTAGGCACATGACAGTGTTGTACTTCAGGATAGATCTTGAAATGTTCTTTTTGACAATGAACGTGACGCCATTGCTCTTCAAGTTGTCATTCCCGGCGTGGTGGACCATATGGTTGTCTGATTCAAAATGGTCAATACCAGTCCATTTCAGCTCGCTAATGCCTAGGATATCGATGTTTGTGAATTTCACTTCATTTTTGACGATTTCCAATCTTCCTAGATTAATACTTTGTGTGTTCTGATTATTAATGGATGTTTGCAGCTGTTTCTTCTCATTTTGAGTTGTGCCACATCAGCAAATGAAGGTCCTGAAAGCTTGACTCCATCCACGTCAGTAAGGGTGACTCTACTTTGAGGAAGCAGCTTTTCCCCAGTTGTCTATTAAGTGCCGCCCAACCTGGGGGGGCTCTTCTTCCAGCACTGTATCAGACAATGTTCCGCTGCTATTCGTAAGTTTTTCACAGGCTAATTCTTTTCAGAGGTAGACTGCTGGGCCCTTCTTCCTAGTCTGTCTTAGTCTGGAAGTTCAGCTGAAACCTGTCCACCATGGGTGACCCTGCTGGTATCTGAATACTGGTGGCATAGCTTCCAGCATCACAGCAACACGCAAGTCCCCACGGTACAACAAACTGACAGATACTTGGGGGAATGTCTTGTAGAGAGGTCCATTAACCTAACCATTCACTTATTCTGTAAGTCATTAAGATAGACAATGCGAATAACAAGCTCTCAGCATGTTCTTCCACCATTTTCCATCGCAACTCATGGCGACCCCATGAATAACTGTGCTCCATAGGGTTTTGAATGGCTGATTTTTTTCAGAAGTAGAACACCAGGTGTTTTGTCCAAAGCGCCTCTGGGTGAACTTGAACCTCCAACCTTTTGGTTAGCAGCTGAGCACATTAGCTATTTGCACCACCAAGGGACCCCTCAGCATGTTCTTAGTGGGGTAGAAACGCAGTTTTTAAAAGTAGGGACCAAAGGGCTTCTGGCTTACAATTCTAAGATGTGGACCTAATTGCTTTATGGCTATCATGGCCCCTATTTCTCTACTCTTTACATCTGCTGGGCATGACATGGGTTCATCTCTTCATTTCATTGGTCTGTGGGACCAGAGCACCTGAGTGGTGGACCCTTGTCCCCCATTTGCCCCCCTAAGGACACATGACAATCGGAAACAGTACTTCTGTGGTCATTGAGCCTACTTCTGTGGAGATGGCCCAGGAAATTGGCTGGCAGTTCCCCTCTGGGACCAATCACCAGCTTGACCCCCATGGTAGTCTCTGTAGCACCTGACCATTTAATAGCCACTCTCCCAACTGCTTCTCAGAAGCACTTTGTTTTGTATGCATGGCAGGGGTTTTTAAAAATGAATGACTCTCTGAATACCCTGAGCCCTGGTGGTGCAGTGGTTAAGAGCTTGGCTGCTGACCAAGAGGTCGGCAGTTAGAATCCACCAGCTGCTCCTTGGAAACCCTGTGGGGCAGTTCTGCTGTGTCCTGTCGGGTCACTATGAGTTGAAATCGACTTGATGGCAATAGATTTTTTTTGGTTGGACAAAACCAGGAAAATTTTTGTTTTTTTCTTAACACTCACATCTTTGCCCAGGCACTTCTCAGTTGAAGAGCTTTTTTGTTTTTTGTTTTTTTTAAAAAAAACAGTTAAATTCTGACTGGACCATGGACTCTTTGAGGGCAGGAGCCAGAACCTTGTCTAATTTATTTTTATTGTTGAGCCGGTGCTTGCCATTCTCTAAATATTTGCCAAACTGACGGTAAACATAATTAACGGAGGTGGCTTGGGACATAAGCCTGGTTTGTAAACATAGTCTACAATAAATTCTAAATAGTGTTAGTTTAGTTTTATTATCTTTA
Organism: Dugong dugon; assembly: GCA_030035585.1. Classification (NCBI taxonomy): domain Eukaryota; kingdom Metazoa; phylum Chordata; class Mammalia; order Sirenia; family Dugongidae; genus Dugong; species Dugong dugon. Next base: position 21,457,187 of record CM057476.1, on the reverse strand, counting down.
ACCATGATTGGTATATCTTAATAGTCTTCTGATGGTCCTCCTTAGGATCTGCTGTTGAAAGGAAAGTGAGATCATTGTTTTTGTCAAGTATATGTTATTAAACGCTTAGAAAGTTTTCACCTCTGTTAGTTAAACCTTGTCAACTGTATTCATTTTCTTTTTGTGTTTTACCTTTAGAGTATTTCAGATGTCTAGCTCAACCTTAGGTAAAAAATCTGAATTAATGAGATTTTATAGAGTCTGAATTAATTTGATTTTACTGACTCCATAAAAACAAAAGCAAAGCTCTCATTTTGTAAACTTTTCTGGTAACACAGGCAGAGTAGGAACAATTATGCCCATTTGCTGATGAGGACACTGGCTTAGTGAGTGGCAGAGCTAAGCCTCAGACTAGGTTCTCCGGCTCCAGGTTGCTCCTTTCACTGTATTATCCTAGAAACCCACAGGCTTTCACTAGGATCTGTCCAGTCTAGAGATCTTTAATAAAGTTTTCTCCCCAGCTGTATTGATGTGACTTGAAATTCTGAAATCCCTATTATTCATTCCCATACATTTATTGAACATCTATCTACTCTGTGTCTGGCACTGTACTGTTGCCTCTAGGAGGTGTCTCACTAGAGTGGACAGTAGCCAGTTCAGTGGATAGTTAATCCTCTTTGTGAACAGTGTTATCTCCAATAGAGGTGGGCACCAACTTGGGAAAACCTGAACTTTTTTCTCGTTGCTGATCCTTGATTTTTTCCCCCCTATTTAAGAGTTTTTGGGCAATACTTCCTTACCCAAAAGGAAAAAAAAATTACTGATTCTAAAACAGTTGTGTAACATTTCCAGTTCTGAAAAACTTAATCGCTGAAGAAAGGTATGTTCTTTAAGGATACTGATTTTCCACAACTTGAGTTGGCTAGAATGACTCATACTGGCTTGCGCGGTTTTAAGTACTCTTCCGCTTCAGATCTGTCAACCCACACACATTTATGAGGTGTTTCTGAGGTGCCTGGTCCTGACCTGAGTAAGGCATTCGGAAACTGGGCCTGGACTTGAGGAGACACCCATAGAAGATAATTGGGGTCCTGTTTGTGAAGCACATTGGCTTGGTAATTGGGAAGCTTTGCCACTGACTGGCTCTGTGACCATGGGCAAGTGATCTAATGACTCTGAGCTTTAACTTCCCCATTCCAGGGGTGTTAATGATGATACAGTAGTGTTTATGTCAGAGGGAAGCTGTAAAGATTAAAGGAAAGGAGATAATTCACGTGAAGGGCTGAGCAGAGTGTTAGGTGATGTTATTCATAGGATAATAAATATAGCAACAAGTACCCCGATTTTAATACTTTGGGGGAGAATCTGATTTTGTCTGGATCAAACTAATTGTGTCTCATTCTAGATTTCCTCTCAGCACATAAATATTAAGTTCTGATGTCTCACCTACCCTGCCTTCAAGGAACAATGCCCATTCAGAAAGGGAGGTTGTGACTCATTCATTCAGCAAATTAACCAAGTACCTGTTGATTACATAGCTCTCTGGGGAATATAAAGAAGCAGTACACCTTCGGTGTACTCAGACCTTACAAGGGAGAGGAATTAACAATCCTTGAGCGCTTAAGTAGTCTCGTTACTGTTTTGTCTCTTTAATCATTACAGTTATCCTGTGAGGGAGGTAGTAGCCCCATTTTCACAGATGAGTTTCCCCCCCCCCCCCCAGTGAAGGCTCAGAGAGAAACTAACTTGTCTAAAGTCACAAAGTAAGTGGTAGAGCTGAGATTTGAACCCAAGGTTGTGAGGTTCTTCTGTGTCATGCTGATTTTTAAGGACAAAAGTCCTTAAAAAGGTAAGGAACAAGGGACAACAAAGGGCAGCCTGTTTGATGACTCTTAAAAGTTTGTAGCCAGTGATAGTCCAAATTGCATTTCACCCTCTCTTGTAACACCTGATAATCTTTAAGAAAAATCATTGGAGCTTAAAATAAACAAAAAAGCCTTTGGATTCAGAAATAGTAGAAGAAAAGACTGAGAAAGCAAGAACAGCTGACCTTAGAATCTCCACTCAAATATTTGTCATGTTTGGAAATTGTTGTGATGGAATATAGTGGGTCTCAGTAAGTAATTAGTGAATCCATTAGTGAATTTAAAATATCTTTATAAACTGCCAAAAATTATGCTGTATTTCTCATTTTCTCTTTTGAAAACGTACATGTCATTGGGAAGGACATGGGGAAACAAGCACTCATAGGTATTGCTTCAGAGTAAAAATTGGCACATCCTTTTTGGAGGGTGATTTGGCACTATCTATCAAAATTAAAAATAAAGATACCCTTTGCCCAGCAGTTCTATATCTAGGATTTATCCTAAGGATATGGTCTACGACCATTGGTCTCCAAGGTGGGAAGCAGGTTGGCTGGGTGTCAGGGATGGGAGAGAGACTTTTCAGTGTATATATCCTTTTGTACCTTTTGAATTTTGAGCCATGTGAATGTTTTGTTAGTTGCCATTGAGTCAATTCTGACTCATGATGACCCCATGTGTTGGAGAGTAGAACTGCTCCATAGGGTTTTCTGGGCTGTAATCTTAACAGAAGCAGATCGCCAGGCCTGTCGTCTGAGGTACCACTGGGTGGATTCAGACCTCCAACCTTTAGGTTAGCAGTAGATGGCAAACCATTTGCAACACTTAGGGAGAAAAGAGTCAATAAAATTTTAAAATGTCATAATCTCTGAGAGAATTATTATGCAAAAGATCATTCACACCTTAGAGTGAATTTCCTTAATCAGATTGCTTCCCTTTTTGTCCCCTGCTGAGATCTGAAGGTATGAGTCCTTTCGTATTTTTCCTGAGTATTAAAATAGTAAGAGTACTCACGATGAAAAAAGTGGAAAGTGCGGGAAAGTGTTTAAAAAACAAGCTTAAGGAATAATAAATTGGCTAAAAAAATACCACCCGTAAGCACTGTGCTCCTTTAAAAAATCACCTACATGAGACTAAACAGTCAAAAATTGCTTTCAAAGATGAGAATGAAAGGGGACAGGGAAACTAGATTAATGGTAACAGAACAACCAAAACAGAAATAATGAGAATGTTCACGCATTGGGAAGAATGTAGCCAATGTCACTGAACAGTTTGTGCAGAGGTTATTGAATGGAAACCTAAACTGCTGTGTCAACTGTCACTGAAAACACAATACAGTATTTTTTATTTTTTTTAAAGCTTCAAAAATTTGCCTATAATTCTGCTATTTGGAGACACAGTTAATATTTTAGCCTCTTTTCCAATTTTTTCATGTATTTTTAACATTTTGATATCATACAATGTTCATATTTGTGTATAATTTTATATCTGCTTTTCTTAGTTCATATTACGTGATTAAAATTTCCCACGTAAGCAATTTTTTTATGTAAGCATCATATTTAGTTGCTGTCTGTCATATGATGTTCCAGTTTGCTTAACTAGGGAATGTGCACTAGATGGGAAGAGAAAAAGAGGTTGGAGTCATGGAGCCCTCTAGAAGGATTAGGTCTGGATTAGGGGCACCAGTAGATCAAGGCTGGCCAGGCAGGCCAGGGCTGAAGGGCACTAGTAATCTAAGCATCCTCTAATGGCATATGGCATATGGACCATTCATGATCTGGCCTCTACCTTTCTTCCTGCCTCAGTCCCAGCCCTTGCTGTCCTACCACTTCCATATGTGCCTTAGGCTCCAGCCACACTGAAGTCGGCACAATGAATTGAATTGTCCACTTGTCCTGGGTTTCGTGTCTTTGTCTTCCCCTGTGTTCCCTGTCCTCAGACATTCTGTCCATACCTCTGTCAGTGCCCAGTACACTGGGTTCCTTGTTGTCTTACTTATTTGAGTCCCACTTTAGACTGAAACCTTTTTACTCTATCCTGAAGGCCTAGCAAATAATAGCTTGATAACTCTTTGAAGGCAGGAGGAGGCTTGGTTGAGTAGATAGGGAGATTAGACGGTGTCATGGAAAGTAGGCTGGTCTTCTCCACCTCATCTGCATTTCTGACCTGAAAGGCAGTCCATGCCCTTGGTCTTCCATATGAGGGCCAGGCCTCTGTGAGCTAGCCTAGGAGCCTCAGTACCACTTAGCGTGCAAATTTTAGAGCCTGGTTTCTGTGTGTTCCAAGTTCCAATCAAGTTACTCAGAGATTTTTTGCCTCTGTAATCTTCTGTGAGTATGATGTAGACATTCTCAGAATGCAGATCTTGCCTCTGCCTACATGTGGTCCAACAGCAGCCCATGAGCCATGCAGGCAGGCTTCGGCGCATCTGCCTTCCTGTGGAAAGCTCCTGTGTAAACGAGCATTTGCCAACAGGAGTAAGACCTCTGCCAGGTCCCCTTTCAGATCATGCCGATTTTTTATCAGCCAGATTTGTAACCTTCATTACTAAGATTCACATTTCTAGGTGCCTTTGTGCACCTGGTCCTGGAATTTTTAGAGTTAAAGGGGCAGAGAATGCAGATTATGAATACATGTAGCTTTGTAGAACTTGAGAATTGAACACGAGAATGCTTCAAAGACACTTCCTCATAAGGTCGAGTTCCCTGTAGGTTCTTGCAGGGATATACAGTTCTCTTGCTGTCTCCGTTGCTCAGTTCCTGTGAGGTGAACCAGGGCAAGTGGACCGAAGGCCAGCTCTGAGAAGGTAATAGGAGTGAGGATGTTGGGTCAGTCACCATCCACTGCCAGGCTCAGAATTCCTAAGGTGTCATTAAGGATTGCAAATCTGCCATATCCTGGCACCACAAGTGTCACCCTGGCCATCTCATATTTGGGAATGTTTCTCAAACTAAGTATGAACTTGTTTCTTAAATGGTCAGCTCTGTGTGAGTGGACCAGGTGCTGGCTGGCCTGAGATCTCAGCAGACTTACACCCCACCTCCCAAGTTTATCTGACCTCTCTGTGGTCTCTGGGGACAGTAGCTGGGGGGTCATGCAGTCTAAAGTCACTGCCTCTCCCAAGCACTGCACTGTGTGGTTATTGCTTTCTGGTTTTAGTAGCGTTCTCCCTGACCTACACGTGAGTTTCCAAAATTATACTCATCAGAGAATCATCTGGAATGGGGGTGGGGTCCCTTATTAAAAAAATAAGATTCTTGGGCTCTATCCAGGTCCATATTTAAATCACTGGGGGCGAGGGGCTTTGGGAACCAGCTCTCTGGGAGGGTGCCTTGTTTAGAAATTGTTAAGAATTCTTATAATTGTACATGTGCCTTGCTTAGCTCCTGTTCTAGACTCCAGGGCCTCAGTTGTCTTCCAGTGTTGTTGGTACTGGGGAGCTGTTGGTTGAATGAGTGACAGTTTTACTCTGCTCACTTCAGAGAGCATAAAAGTTACAGCATTGCACAAAGAATTTGAGGGAAAACAAAGACCTGGTGCTTAATTTTGTAAAGCTGTGTGTTAAAGGAGTAATGTGAAAATGGGAAGAGCATTGGCTGTCACGTTGAGAAGTCTGAATTTGGCACTGCACGGTGGCCTGGCCTTGGGCAAGTTCTCTAACCTCCCTGGCCTGGTGTCCTCATCTGTAAAATGAGGTGGGGATCAGAAGTGATGATAGATGTGAATGTGCTTTGAAAACTAGTAGTGGATTCAGGTCAGGGGTGAAGAATTGTCAGGGTAGAGAAAGGCGTACAGGATGAGCCCAGTGTGGTTGCTCTGTGGACAAGCTAAAATCTGTAGGTCTTATGACCAGGAAAGATTCTATTTATTTATTTTATTGTGCTTTAAGTGAAAGTTTATAATTCAAGTCAGTTTCTCATACAAAAATTTATACACACATTGTTATGTGACCCTGTTTGCTCTCCCTATACTGTGACAGCACACTCCTTCTTTCCACCCTGGAATTCCTGTGTCCATTCAACCAGTTTCTGTCACTTTCTGCCTTCTCATCTTGCCTCTGGACAGGAGCTGCCCATTTAGTCTCATGTATCTACTTGAGCTAAGAAGCACACTCTTCACTAGTATCATTTTATGTCTTAAAGTCTAGTCTAACCTTTGTCTGTAGAGTTGGCCTCAGGAATGGTTTTAGTTTGGGGCTGACAGAGAGTCTAAGGGCCATGTCTTCCGGGGTCTCTCCAGTCTCAATCAGACCATTAAGTCTGGTCTTTTTTACATGAATTTGAGTTCTGCACCCCACTTTTCTCCTCCATCAGGGACTCTCTGTCGTGTTCCCTGTCAGGGCAGTCATTGGAGGTAGCTGGGCACCATCTAGTTCTTCTACTCTCAGGCTGATGGAGTCTCTGGTTTATGTGACCCTTTCTGTCTCTTGGGCTGATATTTTCCTTGTGTCTTTGGTGTTCATTTTCCTTTGCTCCAGATGGGTTGGCACCAATTGGTGCATCTTAGATGGCCGCTTGCTAGCTTTTAAGACCCCAGATGCCACTCACCAAAGTGGGATGCAGAAAACATTTTCTTTAAAAACTTTGTTATATCAGTTGACCTAGATGTCCCCTTATGGTCCCTAGATCCCTGCCCCTGCTACTCTGTCCCTTCAAGTGTTTGGTTGTATTCAGGAAACTTCTTAGCTTTTGGTTTAGTCCAGTTGTGCTGACTTCACCCGTAGTGTGTGTTGTCTTTCCCTTCACCTAAGATAATTCTTGTCTACTATCTAGTTAGTGAATACCCCCTCCCTCCCCACCCTCGTAACCGTCAAAGAATGTTTTCTTTTGTGTTTAAACCTTTTCTTGAGTTCTTATAATAGTGGCCTTATACAATATTTGTCCTTTTGCAACTAATTTCACGTGGAAACCGTGGTGGCATAGTAGTTAAGAACTACGGCTGCTACCCAAAAGGTTGGCAGTTCGAATCCACCAAGCACTCCTTGGAAACTCCAGGGGGACAGTTCTACTCTGTCCTATAGGGTCGCTGTGAGTCGGAATCGACTCGACAGCAGTCGGTTTTCAGCTTTTAATTTCTCTCAGCATAATTCTTCCAGATTCATCCATGTTATGAGATGTTTCATGGATTCATCGTTCTGTATCATTACGTAGTATTCCATTGTGTGAATACACCATACTTTGTTTATCCATTCATCTGTTGATGGGCACGTAGGTTGTTTCCATCTTTTTGCTATCGTAAACAGTGCTGCAGTGAACATGGATGTGCATATATCTATTCATGTGATGGCTCTTATTTCTCTAGGGTATATTCTAAGGAATGAGATTGCTGGATCTTATGGTGCTTCTATTTCTAGTTTTTTAAAGAAGCACTAAATCGATTTCCAAAGTGGTTGTACCATTTTACATTCCCACCAACTGTGTATAAGTGTTCCAGTCTCTCCTCAACCTCTCCAACATTTATTATTTTGTGTTTTTTGGATTAATACTAGCCTTGTTGGGGTGAGAGAGTATCTGGTTGTAGTTTTGATTTGCATTTCTCTAATGGCTAATGATCATAAGCATTTCCTCATGTGTCTGTTAGCCGCCTGAATGTCTTCTTTGGTGATGTGTGTGTTCATATCATTTGCCTATTTTTTAATTGGGTTATTTGTCTTTTTGTTGTTGAGTTTTGCAGTATCTTATAGATTTTGGAGATCAGACTCTGATTGGATTTGTTGTAGCCAAAATTTTTTTCCCAGTCTGTAGATTGTCTTTTTACTCGTTCGATGAAGTCTTTTGATGAACATAAGTGTTTTATTTTTTTAATTTTTTCCCATACAAAATTTATACATATATTATTATGTGACTCTAATTGCTCTCCCCGTACTGTGACAGCACACTCCTCCTTTCCACCCCTGATTCCCCATGTCCATTCAACCAGCTCCTCACCCTCTCTGCCTTCCCATCTCACCTCTGGAGAGAAGCTGCCTTTTTAGTCTCTTGTATCTACTTGAGCTAAGAGGCACACTCTTCACGTGTATCACTTTATGTCTCACAGTCTAGTCCAATCCCTGTCTGAAGAGTTGGCCTCAGAAATTGTTTTAGTTCTGGGCTGATAGAGAATCCAGGGGCCATGCTTTCCGGGGTTCCTTCAGTCTCAGTCAGACCATTAAGTCTGGTCTTCTTAAGTGTTTGATTTTTAGGAGCTCCCAGTTATCTAGTTTCTCTTCTGGTGTTTGTACATTGTTACTTACAGTTTGTATTCTGTTTAGGCCATATATTAGGGCAGCCAGAGAGATTTTAGCAGGACAGTGGCCCAAGTATACTCAGGGCCTGCTTCCCTATTGCTCTGTCCAGTTCCTGAGCTGACCAGACCGTTCAGGGCCCTCTATCCTCTGGACCACTGTCCTAGTCGTGCTGGGCCCTAAAGGCTGTGACCCCATTCTGTGGTTCTGCCACGTGTTTAGTGGACAGTTCCCAGAACTTGGTGGGTCCAGGGAATGGGGAGGGCAGCAGACCAGCGGAGGTGACATGTGTGAGCACCTCCCTAGCAACAACAACTCTCCTACCTAGGTGGGGCCTCTAGGCCACAGGTGGTCATAAGACCACCTCAGGAGCCCTGTAGGAATTGCCTCACTTTCAGGTGAGAAGAGAAATTCAACCATCGAGACATCCAGGGATACATGGCTAGTCAGTGGTGGGGTCAGGACTTGAACTGAGAGTTTTTCAGGATTGAAGAAAACTGAAAGATTGGAGGAAGATTTTTGAAAACATTGTGTACTATTTTGTCTGATTTCAAAAGTAATACATGTAAAAATACCAGTATTATAAACATAAAGGACTTAGAAAGCACAGGTCATCCTCCCACCAATACAGAGATCCAAAACAACCAAACCTGTTGCTGTCGAGTTGATTCCAACTTAGAGCGACCCTATAGCACAGAGTAAAACTGTCCCATAGAGTTTCCAAGGCCTCATCTTTACAGAAGCAAACTGCCACATCTTTCTCCCATGGAGCAACTGATGGGTTGGAACCACTAACCATTTGGTTAGCAGCCAAGTGCTTAACCATTATGCCACCAGGGCTCCATAATACAGAGATAATCACTATTAACAATTTGCCAAGTTCTTCCACATTTTTCTAGATATTTTCTAGTATTTGTATTATTATCGTTGTGACAAATGTAATATATACATTCTTTTTTTTTTTTAATGTTCATATAAAAGTAGTATGTGCTTATTACAAAACATTAAAACAGGATAAAACCCATTGCTGTCATGTTGACTGCAACTAATAGCAACCCTATAGGACAGAGTAGAACTGCCTCTAAGGTTTCTAAGGCTGTAGATCTCTACAGAAGCAGATTGCCACATTTCTCTTGCAGAGTAGCCGGTGGATTCAAACCGCCGACCTTTCAGTTAGCAACCGAGCACTTAATCACTGTGCCACCAGGGCTCCTTTTAAAAACAGGATAAGAACTTCAAAAGTCAAAGTCCCACAGCCATCATAATCCCAGAAATAACTGTTGATAGTTTAGTGTGTGCCGTCTAGCCATTTTCTTTGCATATGTATCTGTGTACCTATATACGTACTTTGTTTTTACCCAGATAAGTTCATATACATACTCTTATGCAACCTGACCTTCCTTTTAAAAAACTCTTTATTATAGAAATTTTCAAACACACAAAAATAGACCAGTACAGCGAACTCCCATTTATCACCCATCTTCAGCAATCATCAGCTTTCTGTCGTGCCTGTTTCATTTTTTTCTCTCCACTTTTGTTTTTCCCCTGGAGTATTTTAAAGCAAATCCCAAACATCTTATCATTTCTTTCATAAACCCATAAGTATGTATCTCTAACAAATGAGAATTTTTTAAAATGTTATACAATGTCTTTATTATGCCCAACAAAATTAACTTAATTCATTAATATCAACTAATATCCAAGCTAAATCCAATTTTTGTCACTCATCTTAGCAAGTGGTTCTAGCAGCATACACACACCACTAATGGTTGATCTGTCTCCCAAGTCTCTAGTCTCAGTCTTTAACTCCCTGTAGACCCCCACACTCCCACTGCCCCTGCTATTTATTTTTTGAAGCATCTAAGTTGTTTGTCCTGTAGAAAGTCCTGCATTCTGAATTTGTCTGATTCACAGAGTTATTCCACACATTTATCTATCCTCTGTGTTTTCTGGAAATGGGTAATTCATTTTAGAAGCTTGGTGAGCATCTATGCTTGGAAGCGAGAGCTCTTGATTGGTGGTGTGGTGGACTTCTCTATTATGTCTCATCAGAAGTCAGTCCCGCTTTTAGTAATATTAAGGTTGATCAGCGAGCCTAGCTTTTTATGGTTGTCTTTCCATATCTGTACATTTAAATCTTGATTTTAAAGATATGTTTTTTTAAACAAAGAAATGTACTAGAGTTGGGTACTTGGGGTACTTTAGCTGGAATAATGAGCAAGGGCTCTTGGAAGCAAGCTCTGTCATAGAAGAAGACAAGAGCAGATGGTTGTATGGAGAAAAGGAAGTACCGGGTTGGGGAAAGTTCTTGGAGCCGAGGCCAGCAAGGCACTGGTGCTGCTGGCGGCCAGCTGCCCTTCTGGGACATCATGTAAAATGATGTAACTGAGTGAAAATGTGGCAGTGAGTGGCCTCCTTTCCCTGCTCCAGTCACTGAGCTCTGTTGGCGGTGAGGCCACATGCGTGAGCCAGAAGCTCTGAGTCTGCAATGTAAAGGAGGGCTTCTTAGTCTGAGAATACTGCATCGTTTTGGTCCTTATCTCCTCATACTTTGGAAGCTCAAATCAGAGTAGTCCCCGCACTCAGTTGGTGAGTCCCAGACTTGAGACGGGGCCACCTGCTTTGGAGGGAGGTGGGTGAGATGACCTAACTCGACATAATCTCACCTGGAGGGGCACTGAGGAGACCATCTAGTCCCATGCTTCATTTTACAGATGAGGAAACTGGCTTGGAGAGGGAAGGGAGGTTCCTTAAACCACTTAGCAGGCTGGAGGCTAGGCTGAGGCCGGCATCCGAGGCTCTAGTTCTTTGACTGGGGTACCCAGCCAGCATTCCTGCTTGGGATTTCTGAGATGGTAAGTTTGGCCAGCTGAGCCTTCAGACATATTCTTAATCTGCTCCCCAAATTTCTGGATATTGCTGGTGCTGGTCTCTTTCTCTTCCTTGTTTGGCTCCTGGCCAGGTTCTCTGACTTGGAGGCTATCATGAACAACGCTGTTTCTACTGGCATTTGGTGGCCAGCTTGATTTTTTAAATTTTATTGTGCTTTAGGTGAAAGTTTACAGAGCGAATTAGTTTCTTATTCAAAAATTTATACACAAGTTGTTTTGTGACATTGGTTGTAATCCCCGCAGTGTATCAGCACTTTCCCCCTTTCCACCTCGGGCTCCCTGTGTCCATTCGTCCAGTTTTCCTATCCCTTCCTACCTTCTCGTTGTTGCTTTTGGGCAGGTGTTGCCCATTTGGTCTCGTATACTTGATTGAGCTAAGAAGCACGTTCCTCACGTGTGTTATTGTTTGTTTTATAGGCCTGTCTAATCTTTGGCTGAAAGGTCAACTTCAGGAGTAGCTTCAGTTCAGAGTTAGAGGAGTGTCCGGGCGCCACAGTCTTGGGGGTTCCTCTAATCTCTGTCGGGCCAGTAGATCTGGTCTTTTTTATGAATTTGAATTTCGTTCTATATTTTTCTCCCGCTCTGAGACCCTCTATTGTGATCCCTGTCAGAGTGGTCGGTGGGGCCAGCTTGATCTTGGTTGTACAGTTGTTTGAATACAGATCAACATCTGGAGTCCCAATCTCAGCTCCATACCTGTCAGCAAGCTGAGCAATCTTAGACCTCAGTTCCCTGAAGAGATTGAACGAGATCAGGTTTCCCCAAAGCGTGTGTGAGTATGCCAGATGATACCAGGTGATATGAAGATAAACGGCGTTTCACTCATTGCCTTTATATTTACCTTTCACTTATGGTGAATAATACTAATTTTCCATTTACAGCAGTATCATAAGCTTCTTCTTTAAATGTATTGAGGCTAAAAAGTTGATATATTTAAACAAAATAAAGTAGGTGATGTTATGACATGGCAGAAGGGGAAACACAAAAGATTGAAGTGTAGAAGACACTGGGCAAGGTGACCTTTCTGGTCCTTCCCAGTCCTGACCTTTCATCATTACAGGATTTTCTTTATAATTGGGCACATACCAATCATAAGCTTCTGGCCTGAGCAGATTCGCCTACCTATAGAGGGCTGGATCATAGCCTGGACATTCAATGTGATGGAGCATATACTTACCACCGCGGATGGTTATCACAGGAGAATGTAAAGGCAAGCAAGACAGGGTCCTGGTTTCTGTGGAGAGCCATCTGGAGGCTACTATGTATTTGTGCAGTTTGAGTATTTGTATGGTACACTTTTGGCCATGTTCACGGGAAGTTTCTGAGTCATTGCCCCTCTAGCGAGTGCCCCACAGCTATCCTCCTCTGCAGCCTCCAGGAAGTCTGCTTAGAGATTCAGTCATAGTCTGGGCTTCTGGAGCCAAGAGGTGGCAGTATTAGCATGGAAGCTGGGAGGAGTGGGCTACAGAAATGGGCAGTTGAGGGCTATCTGCCTTTCAGGATTTCCTGAAGATTCCTGGAGAGACTCTTCACCTCAGAGCTTTGCTGACAGCCAAGGATGGCGAGCAAGGGGCCTTCGGCCTCCACGTCGCCTGAGAACTCCAGTGCAGGGGGGCCCAGTGGGAGCAGCAATGGTGCTGGCGAGAGCGGAGGGCAGGACAGCACTTTTGAGTGCAACATCTGCCTGGACACAGCGAAGGACGCCGTCATTAGCCTATGTGGCCACCTCTTCTGGTCAGTACCCCTCCCGTCGACCCAGAGCGCACTCTGCCAAGTTTAGAAAGCCTGTGCCCTAGGCAACTTTGGAGCAGAAGGCCTCCAGCTCACTTTGGGTCCAAACACCCTCAGGCCTAAGCTGGGTGACCTTAGGCAAATTGTGTCCCCACCCTGGGCTCCATATTCCCCTTTCTAAATAACATTCATGTAGTAAGTGAGCAGTTCCTGCATGCCACTTGGTGTGCTGAGCAGAGAAGCCGATAGTGGTTGTGAGCAGGGACTGTGGAGCCAGGCTGCCTCCTCCTGAATCCTGAGCTTGCCCCTTCCTTACTCGAGAACCTTGGGCAAGGTACTTACACACTCTGTGCCTCGTTTGACAGGGTGGTTTGTGAGTATTAAATGACTTGACATATGTAAAAGGCTTAGAAGAGCAGGTAGCGCACCGTAAATATGGTATGTTCTCAGTGATCATAATAATTGCTACTAGATTTTATGTATATCAAAATGAAAGGACACGGTCAATGTCCATGCCAGTTTTGATGATTACAGAGGCCCCTGCTGACTCTGGGAATCCGGGTGAATGTTGAGATTTTATTTTTTCTCTTGAGATTTTGAGCTGGCCCTTGAAGAGTGGGTTTGGGTAAGGCAAAGGGTGTGTATCACCCGGAGGCAGGAGTTTATTCTGGCAACAATGTAAAAAATAAAAGGTAAATTTATTGATGAGTGAATAGAATAGGGCAGTGATTTTTGTCCTAGAGGCCCTTGCCCTAATCATTAAATTTTAAGCAGAGATGTTGTGATCAGCCCCATCCTAAAAGTTAGAGATGCTCTGGGGTATCATAAAACCAGTACTTGAAATGAGTGGCAAAGTTAAGAACAAAGACAGGAAGAGATACCATTGGGAAGAACACAGACTGTAAAATGAAACAGACATTTCTAGTCCCTGGGCCAATCTGCTAGCCTCTCCGCACCTCAGTCTCTTCATTTATAAAATGGAGATAATTGTACCTGCTCATAGGTTAATGTGACCGTTCAGTGTCATTAGCAAATGAAAAGCTATTCAGTCACAGCCTGGCACATAATAAGTGCTTGATAAGTGGGAGAAATCACTACCATTGTTACAACCCAGAGAGTACCAGTCTCTACCATTGTTATAAATAACCTTGAGAGTTCCATGAGTGCCATTCAGTCACCTCCACTTTTTCCCTACAGCCTCTGGGGGAATTTGCCAGTGGAGATCTGCCATGGTTTGGGGTACCCTCAGCTCAGCTTGGAATAGTGATGCAAGGTTAATGTTGGAGCTAGATGTCAGGTGTCTGTTCTGTCTAGGGAGATTGTGTATCTGATTTGTGTGTGAGGCTAAACTTCTGTGGAAAGGAACCATCCTCTGAGTCTAAATTTTATTCAGCTAGAAAAGAAGATGCGTGTTATGTGAGAGAGAGAAACCATATCTACATTTTGTACTGTCCTGGCACATAGTAGTAGATATTATAGATCTTGCAAATCTGTGTCATTTGTTGTATGCAGTGCTGAGTGGTAGAAAGGGCAGTGAACTGGAAGTTGGGAGAAATGAGAGATTGGGTAGCAATCCCTGGGGTGTAATTCACTGAGCCCAAAGTTAGCATCTCCATCTTTCCCATTACATAAAGAAATTTTTAGAGTAGACCCAACCTTCTGAGCTCATTCCTGCCTGTAGAGTTCTCAAAGATGAGGACAGCCTGAAGACTTTGTTAAACTGGATCTGGACTGCCTGGTCGTCCACACATCCCTTGTGAGGCTGTGAATCCACTGAAATCGAGAGTAAAATTGCATGCATACACGTGAGAATACACCCATGAATCTCTGCACAGAGGGTCATTAGTTTTTATTGGATTCCTTCAGAGGTAACCCCCCAAAGGTGACTGTGTAGGGAAGCAAGATGTGAGATGGCCTGGGGCTTGGGGTCCCTAGGTATGGTAGGATCCCGAGAGTGGAGACTGGGACCTTGTTTCCATTTCCTCATATTTCCTGTGATTTTAGTCCAATTTTGCCTTTCACACTTCTAATTTCTGACACCCATTATCCTCACAGAGCCTCAGTGAGGTTGACTCCAGGAGAGGAGCTAACTCTCCAAGGCGGGTTGCAATATCCACACTTTTACCCTGTTTTCCCATTCTGCTGTCCTAAGCCCACTGTCAGTGTTTCTGCTAATGAAAGCATTTTTCTTCCTTTCCCCCTTTTTCTCCTTGCTGACTGATTGCCCTGGGGACTCTGACAGTTGGCCGTGTTTACATCAGGTAAGATGGATTTTATTTTACTTTGTCTTTCATCAGCTAGGGTTGCACAACGCACCCCTAGTCTCGGGAGAGTGCAGTCAGAAGCTGCAATCTCCCCTGCTTGTGGGCTCATTTGCTTACTTCCCCTCCAATCCTCTTACACATCTGCCCACTGACAGACACTTGATGAAAGAAGGGGCCAGTGTGGCACCCCTAGAAGGAGTGCTGGTTGCGAAGTGGTTAGCGCTCAGCTGTTACCCCAAAGGGTCAGTGTTTTGAACCCGCCAGCTGCTCTGTGGGAGAAAGATGTGGCAGTCTGCTTCCATAAAGATTACAGCCTTGGACTACCACAGTGACCGCCCTGACAGGGAACACAACAGAGAGTCCCTGATGGAGCAGGAGAAAAGTGGGGTGTAGAACTCAAATTCATGTAAAAAGAACAGACTTAATGGTTTATTTGAGACTGGAGGGACCCCAGAAGACGTCCCCTGGACTCTGTCAGCCCAAAACTAAAACCATTCCTGAAGCCAACTCTTCGGACAAGGATTAGACTGGACTATATGACATAAAATAATATTTGTGAAGAGTGTGCTTCTTAGCTCAAGTAGATACATGAGACTAAATGGGCAGCTCCTGTCCAGAGGTGAGATGAGAAGGCAGAGAAGGTCAGGAGCTGGTTGAATGGACACGGGAAATCCAGGATGGAAAGGAAGAGTGTGCTGTCACAGTATAGGGAGAACAACTAGGGTTACAAATCAATGTTTATGTATAAATTTTTGTATGAGAGACTAACTTGAATTGTAAACTTTCACTTAAAGCACAACAATTAAAAAAAAAAAAAAAGATTACAGTCTTGGAAACCCTATGGGGCAGTTCTGCTCTGTCTCATAGGGTTGCTATGAGTCAGAATTAACTCGATAATTGGTTTAGTTTGGTTGGTGGTACCCTAGATGGTCCTGACTCTGCCACCGATGGCCTTTGTGGCTTTGCAGGCCACCACCTCTCTAGATCTCAGTCCCTCATTTGTTAACTGCATTGAGTTTGATGATATGTTAGGTCTTTTTCTGTTTGTGAGATTCTCTAAAAACTATCTCCTATTATATCATACTCTCTCACCCCCAAAGGTCTTGAAAATGTTAGGGAGACTTTTTGGTATTAACAGACAGCTTTCGTGAGAAAAACAAGTCTGTTTTCCCAGCTTTAGATTATTATGCAAACCAGTTAGTATTCACCAAGACCCAGGCACCTGCTTGGTGATACAGAGCCGGGCCTGCTGTTCACAGTTGGCTGTGAATAATCACTGCGAGCTCACTGTCTCTGCAGTTGTCGGCAGTAGAGCCCCATACTCATGGGTGGTTTAGGAATGTGGGCGGAGGACAAAAGTTTCAGACCTCTGAGCCTCAGCATCTGGATGGGAGAAGAAAGGGGAACAGGGAGGCACTCCTGTAACCTCCAGGGCTTCATATTCGGACCCAAGTGGAGCCTGATAGACTACACTGGCTATGAATTTATAAAGTGCATATAACACGTAGATTTTGGGCATGTCGATTATAAGATAAGCAAAGTAGAATATAAAATTAAATGCTGCCATAGCCCTGAGGTCCTAGATTCACGTTTTATAAGCAAGCCTCAGATCATTGGACTAAAGATGAAATTTACGTTCTAAGATAAATGTTGAGACATATGTACATACATATATATGGAGTCCCTGGTGGCAGAAACAGTTAAGCACTCAACTACTGTCCGAAAGGTTGGCGGTTTGAACCCACCCAGAGGTGCCTTGAGAGACAGGCCTGGCGATCTGCTTCCGAAAGGTCACAGCCTAGAAAACCCTGTGGAGCAGTTGTACTCTGCATACATGGGGTCACCATGAGTCAGATGGCACCTAACATCAATAGCATACATACACGTATATACATATACACACATACACACATACATGTGCACACACACACACACATAAAATAATGTCTGTAAAGACGTTGTTAGGTGCTGTCGAGTGGATTTTGACTCATAGTGACCACATATGACAGTAAAACTGCCCCATAGGATTTGCTAGGTGGTAATCTTTACAGAAGCAGATCGCCACGTCTTTTTCCCATGGAGCCACTGGGTATGTTCAAACCACCAGCCTTTTAGTCAGCAGCCATGTGCTTAACCATTGTGCTCCCAAGGCTCCTTTATAAAGACATTACAGGTAATGTATTTTTATTTTTTATTTTTGTTTTTAAGAAAGTTAAAAATTTTTAATGTAACCAGTGAAAAGGCCTGAGAAACCCAAAATATGACTCTGGGGTTTTTAATATTGAAAGAAATATTTAAATTTAAAAATCAGTAAAAGTACATAAAAAACATTAAGCAAATTTAAGAAGATGAGCAAGGGCTATCCTTCAGCACATATTACATCACCAGGAAAACGAGGAGATCACAGAAGGAAAAAAAATGACTACTCTGATAGTACGATTGATCCATCAGAGAAGGTAGAGATTTAAAGTTCATTACACCTGCACCAGCACCTGAGACTGGGTCTCTCAGACCCCTTGCTATAGCCCCAGGGTTGTGGTTCTTTCTTGCTGTATTGCTGAGAGCACCTACAGAGAGACAAAGCATGAAGAAGCCTGTTTAATTGTGATGGTATTTAAAGGCAATTTTGTTTTCCCCACTTACAAATATTTATTGAGTGCCAGGAGCAGGAATCACAGAGAGACGATTCCTTGAGGTATTCCCTGGTCATGCTGGTGTTTCCTGGTTTGAGGCCCCTGGCCCTCCTCTCAACCAGCTCTGTCACCTAGCCTACCTCTGACTGACCTCGAGCCATTCATGTGTATTTCTCTCCTGCTTGCAGTGGTTGGAGACTAGACCTAACAGACAGGTGTGTCCTGTTTGCAAAGCCGGCATCAGCCGAGACAAGGTCATCCCGCTCTACGGCCGGGGCAGCACTGGGCAGCAGGACCCCAGGTGAGGACTTGGGGCCCCTCTCATACCCACTTCTCCCCTTCGGTGTGAATTCAGTTCCACTGAATAACCTCCTTTACCAAGGGCTGGCTGAGCACTCAGTTCTGAGGTAGCCAGACTCCAGATGGCAGCCAACCTGGAGGGGAGGGAGCCACTTGCTGAGCTGTAATAGACATATCCACTGAGTGTGTACCAGCGAGCAATCCTGTGCTGGGCCAGGGACCCAGCCATATATAAGACGTCACAATTCTAAGTGTGCAAAGTGCTGTGAAGGGGAAACTGGGGAACGGCATGTGCAATAGGAGAGTCTCCAGGGAGCTGGGTTGCTGCACCAGTGAAGGAGGTGTACAAAGTGTTCTGAAAGGCTTTGTGGAGTACAAGGTATACAAAGTGACAGGGCTCTAGGAGGCTTTGTGTTATTTAGGATTTCTAGAAATGAAAGTGTGAGTGGGTCCAGCATTCTACCAGTACAGGTCCTGAGGGTGCCTCATGGTTTGGCACTTGCCAGCCTCTCCAGCATCTCTTACCTTCCCCCACACCACCCCAGCATACTCTGTATGCCAGACTTCTCTTAAAGAGACTTACCCTTTCACATTGATGAGTCTTCGTATTTGCTCTTTCTTGTCTTTTCCATCCTTCCCGTTCCTGCTCATCCCACTCCACCTTCTCTCTTCTCCACATTAGTTGTTGTCACCTATGTTCCCACCAGGCTTCCTTCAGCCGCTATTAAAGAAATCTCTCCCCACACTATGTTGCCATTTGCTCTATATCCCCCCTAAACCATGAACACCTCAAGAGTAGGGTGTGTGTGATATTGTATTAGTATTTGCAGCATCTTGCCTAACTATGTGTAACAAGCCCTCAGTCCAGTATTTGTGGAATGAGTGATGGGAGGCTTAGACCCAGAGGCAAAAAGTATAGTGTGGGGTATTTGCCCATGCATAGTGGGAGGTAAAGCTAAAGTTAGATAGTGGTAGAGCAGAGGGACCCTGAATTTCAGCCCTCTCAGCTGATAGACTACCCTCTGTTTCAGTTTGGATTTGGGATTTCTGACATCTTTGCCTCCATGACCCCTGTTATCACACAGGACCAGAAAAGATGTCATAACCAGCCTGTGTCAGGCTGTCTGGGAGAGGTGTAGGCTGCAGCGCAGTCTGATGAACATCTCGTGACAAGCTGATTTTTCCTGGTTTTCTGTACAATTGAGAAAAACAATTGCAGACAGAATGAAGAGTTAGCCTTTGGTTTAAGTCGGCATAAGTTTGTGTGGACCAAGTGCTGGTCGGGAAGGAGGATATGCCTAAAGATAGAGCGACCCTGAGCTGGTGATGAAGAGCCCCTGGCCATTCAGGGAGCAGCTTAACGCAGATTGTAATTTATTTTACACCATTTCCGTTTCAGAGAGAAGACCCCTCCCCGTCCTCAGGGACAGAGGCCAGAGCCAGAGAACAGAGGGGTAAGGAACATTCTAGAAGAAGCTTCTAGAAATGAGCTCATGGCCCCCTTTTTTTTTCCTCCCTGATTATAAAAGTAAAGGAAAATTTGTAAAATACAGAAAGGAAAAAGCGGGGAAAAAAATCACAGTCATAGCATCCAGAGATAATCACTGGAAACGTTTTGGTCTATTTTCTTCTTTTCCATCAGTCTGTAATTATATATAGACACATAGAAATGTCATTATAGGTCTATTTGTGTGTGTGTATTTATTTATTTTTTACAATATTTTTAACCCCCTTTTAAAATTTCATTCCAGAAATATTTATTAAGTGCCTTCTATGTGCTGGGCATTATTCTAGCCCTGGTGATAGATATAACCTAGCAAGAGTCCTGCCCTCCTGGAGTTTCAATTCTCAAAGGCAGAGACTTTGACCAGTATACCTTGAGATTTTATATGTCAGTAATACTGTGTTTAGTGACTGTATGACTATTTAGTGTTATATAGACTTAACATAATTTATTCAACTAATCCTTGGTTGAGCATTTAGCTGTTTTTTCTTTTTTTTTTGCTATTTCAAAAATACTCTGATGAACTTATGGATAAATTTTTGAGAAGACTTAATTATTTTGTTGGGATAAATTCTTAGAAGTATTTTTAATTACTGGCTCAAAAAAGTTGCACATTTAAGTCATGCCTTAGTCTTAAAAAACAATTTCTTGTTAATTTTAAAAGTAAAATACCCACACTGCCAGAATTCAGCACAAATATATTCTCATTTCCCCATGTTGTCCTCATTTGTATGCTTGTGTATACATATTGTTATGTACAGATAGTCCCCGATGTACGACGGAGTTCCTTTCCAATGACTCCTTCGTAAGTCAGTTCTAACGTAAGTCGAATACCTCATTTTTATTTTTAGTTTTTATTATTATTGCTTTCTATTGTCAGTATCTTTATAAATCCAATCTTTATTTTGGGGGTTGGAAACATTGCATATAAACTTACAGATATATTTTAATGCATACATACATATTACATTAAGAAGTACAAAAAAAAAAAAAAAAACCAGATGGTGGTAAGTGTGGTTTGTTGTAACTTGGATATGTCATAAGTTGGGGACTACAGTGGTAGTCATCACCATTCTATTTGCTGCTTTTAAACTTTATTTTGTAAATATTTTCAATGGTGCTCTCTAGTGTCCTCTTTATCATTTTTAAAAGCTGCTGTTTATTCCATTGAATTTTGATACATTATAATTTATTTAAGATTCCCTTATTGAAGGACCTTTCAGGTGCTTGCGGTTTTTGCTGTTGTAAATAATGCTACAGTGATCGCATTTATACACATTTCTTTTTACTTATTTAAATTATGATGTTCTTAAGGATTCCCAGGAATAGAATTATTGAGGCAGGGATCTTGATAGAAATTGAGATCTTTTCCAGATTATCCTTAATAATAATATCAGTGAACACTTGTTGAATGGATATTGTATATGAAGAACTATTTAAGAGCTTTATATGCACAACCTCATTTAAGCCTCGCATCAACCCATTTAACAGAAGAGGAAGCCAGGGCTTGGAGAGGTAAAGTGACTTTCCTAGAGTCACACAGATAGGGCTGAAACTCAGATCTGGGTATTATTGAAGTTCCTGGTCTTGACCGCTAGGCAACGCCACTTTAACCCTTCCCAGGCTCTGGTTCTCTGTGGAGCATTAGCTTCTGACCCAGAAATCTGAGGTCCCAGGAAGCCAGAGGTCCTGGCCTTGGTGACTGCAGTGCACAACTCTAGTGTTACAAATACCCACAGCCATCAGTGATGCTGTTTACATACTTAGCCCCAGGATCATGAACCTACCAAATGTGAGAACTTGTGGGTCTGTATTGTGGGTCTGTATAGAAGGGAGGTCGGTAGGCCAGTCTTCAGGCTTGCGCTGAGGGAGCAGTGGTTCCTGATGAAACAATTGCACCTTCCTGGGTAAGGCAGCCTCAGTCCCAGGAGCGCTCAGACTCAGCCATGCTGGGTCTGGGTAGGAGGCATTTCCGTGCCTAGGAAAAGGAAACCAGTTGTTTTCCTTCCCTGTAGGCTTGCCCTCTTATTAAATCAGCTGTTAAGCTTTATAGGTAGTGCAGCAGGAAGTTGGAAGCTAGATGTCAGGCTACTCAGTATGGGCCGGGGGTGGTGACTTTCATGACTTGCAAAAGACTCACAAATGAAGGTCATTCAGCTCTCTGTGGAGAGCAGTTTCCCAATAATTTTTCTTCTTTTTATTATTTTTAAATTATTTTCTTTAAGAATCTAGGAAGGGGAGAAGTTTTTTAAAAAGATGTGTACAGTAGTTAAGAGCTGGATCTTCAGATCAGATTGACCTAGTTTTAGATCTAGCTAAAATTAGGTGTGCAAACTTGGTCAAGTTATTTCACCTCTCTGAGTCCCAGTTTGGTCATCTGTAAAATGCGCATGATGCTAATGTAAGAATCAAATGTGATTTGTGTATCCCAGTGCTTAGCACAATGCCTGGTGCACATTTGGCACTTTCAAAATGATACTTACAATATCACTATTCCTACTGAATCTTTTCCTGTGAAAGATGGTCCAGCATAGAAGATGGAAAGGAAAGAAATGCTGAGGACAGTGGGCCAGACTGCTGATGGTGGTTATTTTGTGGGGTGGGTGTGACATGGCAGGGTAAACAAGGAGACCTCTGATTTCTATCTCAGTTATTTCTGTCATATGTGAATTTTTTATAACAAGCACACATTACTTTTGTAATGAGAAAAAAATGAAAGAGCTCAGATTTTAAAAATTGTACGTAACAATAGTAAAAAATTTTTGAGGGTAAAAAACATATGCATATCTTGTCCGCATACCTACATATTGTCCTGTACATGTGACCATGGTATCCACATATCTACATGATGTCATGTGCTTGTGACTGTGGTATCCACATACCTACATGTTGTCGTGTACATATGACCATGGTATCCACATGTCTACATGGTGTCATGTACTTGTGACCGTGGCATTCACATACCTACATATTGTCCTGTACATGTGACCATGGTATCCACACATACCTACATGATGTCATGTGCTTGTGACCGTGGTTTTCACATACCTACATGTTGTCCTGTACATGTGACCATGGTATCCACATACCTACATGATGTCATGTGCTTGTGACCCTGGTATCCACATACCTACATATTGTCCTGTACTTTTGACCGTGGTATTCACCTACCTGCATATTGTCATGTACCTGTGACTGTGGTGTTCGGACAGTTTTGTCTGATAACTTTGTCACAAGAGTTTTTCTGTGTTGCTGCATAGTCATCATAATGGCCCTTTGAGAGAATGTATCAAGATTTTGATTATGATTTTTATTGTTGGCTAATTAGGGTTCCACTTTTTTGCTATTATAGATAATATGTAGTTTGTTTTGATATTCCCTTGTATTTGGGCACGAGGATTATTGCCGATTTTTTACTGTTATAAAACATGGAAGATTTATGGGCTAGTATGGGACTCTGGGAGGGAAAGAACTTCAAGATCTAAGAACCCTGAATGTGTCAGCAGGTGTTTGACTTTGGGTCAGAGCCAGCCCTTTTTGGCCCATTCACACAACTCTTTAGCTGGGACCCAAGGTTGGAAGGACAGAGGGGCCTCCAGAGTTGTTCTGCTTTGGGATCTAGATGGAAGGGAAAGATGTACCCCCTTGGAAACAGATGGCGGAGCAGGGAGGAAAAGTGGGCACTGTGTGTCTTAAGTCCCTCATGTGAAGGCCATGTTTGACAGGCACAGGAGGAGCCTGTTTGCTTCTCCTCTTCTCACTTGGTTTCTTCCACACAGGGATTTCAAGGATTCGGATTTGGAGATGGTGGTTTCCAGATGTCTTTTGGAATTGGGGCATTTCCCTTTGGGATATTTGCCACAGCATTTAACATAAATGATGGACGGCCTCCTCCAGGTAGGACTCTTATCTTCTGGAGAAATCAGGACAATATCTTGTAATCATACTTGAAGGTTCCTTGGGATTCAGCATTATATAAGTTATTGATAATTGTCACTACACAGAGAATCAGTCTTTCAGATGTGCTAAACTCCTTTCAGATTGCTGGTAGTCATGCCAGTGATACTGAGCATTGTACAGAGGGCTTTCCGTTATAAACTCGGAATTCTCACAACAACCCAGGGGGACACATGTGCGGTCAGCTTGATTTTATATTCAGAAAATGCTCAGTCGTGTTTGCCAAGACATACTCTCTATCCATAAAATGGAAAATTATAAATGATACCCAGTTGAGGAACAGTTTAGTCCTTAGTCCTGCACACACACCCCCACTTAGACACTTTGGGATGGGGAGGGCCGGGGAAACCTGTAAGGAGTCAGGGCCTCTCTGTTCTCTGGCATCTCTGGCAGCTTTCCACAGGAAGCATGGGGCCGCTTCCAAGCCTCAGTCCTTTGGGAACCCTGTCTAGGTGTAACACCCACTGCTGAGTTTCTTCCTCCAGCCAGCTTGAGAGTGCCAGCTGCATGGGTGTAGAGCAGGGCGGTGAGGCGGGTGCCCTGTACTCTGTCACAGTCTGATGCCCAGGCCAGATCCTTTCCATGGAGCCTGCAGAGATGCCACAGTCGAGTGACCTCTGCTCACAGTCAGTGGACCCTCGTGTGCTCTGGGCACAGTGCAGGCACAGAAATGACCAATGTGTGGTTCCTGAGCCCATGGTCCAGCACGCGTCCTTTGAGGGATGCCCACAGCCCAACTTGGCAGCAGGTTTGCCCTGCCACAGGCATCGCAGGGGTCCAGCAGGGGCAAGGGTGCCAGGTCACCGAGACTACTGCCCTGCTTCCCTGGCCCACAACACCTGGAGCCTCCCCATTGTGACCTTCATGGGGCTGTGGGGCCGCGCACTGAGCATGACCCAGCCAAACACTCACCTGAGGCACCCACAGCAGGAGCTTCCTGGGCCATGCGCAGCACAGCAGGCCCCAGGCCTGTGCACCCGGGAGCCCCATGCCCCACAGACCTCGGTTCTCACACAACATTCAAATCACGTACTGTCCTGTTTCACAGAATGTGTCGTGGACATTACATTCTGGACGTTACAGCTGGAGCATGACTATAATCCACTCCTGGGTCATCCTGAGACAGTAATCCACTCCTGGGTCTTCCCAGTTGTTCCCTGCCCCACCCTGGTACTCGACACATAACAGGCAATTGATACGTCTCTGTGGCTAATTTCCTGCATGAATCTATCAGAGCACCCAGCCGATGAATCTTATGCAGCACTAAGTGTTCTTGGGAATGTCCCGCCTCACCTTACCAACCTTGAAAATTTCTGCTTGGTTCACAGGTGGTATTCTCAGAGGAAGGAGACCCCAAAGGGCAGGGCGTGCTCTGTTCTGAGGGAAGGATGGAACCCTGTGGAGGCAGCAGGAACTTGCCTGGTACCCTGCTTCCCTCGAACTTGGGTTCCCAAGTTAAACAGAGCTCCACAGCCAGGCTGGACTCTGGATCACTCTGTCCCCTTACAACAATCACAAAGCATTTGCTCCTGTCATGTTTGGTACAGTTCCCGCATCTTGGATGTAGATTCTCTTACCTTCCTTTCTCCAAAGTCAGGACAGGGATTTCTAAATGGTAGCTGTTCTCAAAACAGAGGAGTGGAGACCCAGGTTTTTGCCCCAGTTCTGCTTCTAGTTTGCTGTGTGATGGGAGAGACAGGTCACTTTGCCTGTCTGGGCCCCATTTCTCTCCTCTGGGAAAGGAAGGTACTCCCTGCAGGGCTCTCTGAGGCCCTCCTGGCTTAGTGCCAGAACCTAGTGACTGTGATTTGGGAGGCAGCGTTGACCTGAGAGTGGCTGAGAGCACAGCTGTGGAGCTCTGCCACTACCTTGTGAACCTCATGGTCACCTCATAAACCCCTGTGCTGCTTTGTATGCACAACAGGAATAATACTATCCATCAAGTCGTAATGTGTACAGAACACAGCACATAGAAGATGCTTAACAAACAGTAGCTTTTCTCTTATTTTCCCCAGGAGCTTTCTATTAGTCACTTGTCTTAATTGCATCTGCAGGCCCAACCCTTTTAGGATGAATTGGAGACCTTGTCCTCATTGTTACATTGTTACATTTTTGTTTTGCCTGATATATTTGGAGTTAGAAACTTTTTTCAGTCTCAGGATTCTGTTGTTAAGAGGTGAATGCCAATGCTCTTGACTTCTGGCTCAAAAGGGGAGGTGGGGTGTACAGCTGGAGCATTCTGACAACCTCTGACAATCCCTCTTCTCCCTTCTTTCTCTCCAGCTGTGCCTGGGACACCCCAGTATGTGGACGAGCAGTTCCTGTCACGTCTCTTCCTGTTTGTTGCCCTGGTGATCATGTTCTGGCTCTTGATTGCCTAATGCTGGGCCCCTGGCCTGCATCCACGGCAGGGCCTCTGGACTGGTGACACACCACCCCACCCCACCCCCCCGCCCGGTGTTTGACTTCCTGGCTAATCCTGACCCCTGGAATCAGTGGGGCCAGTAACACCTCAAGGAGTCTTGCTTCTCCATCAGAGCTTTGGAACTCAGGACCAGTTGGTGAAGACCCCGAGTGTGGCTACTGTTGTGAACACCCTGCTGTAACCTCAGGCCTTGGCGTTTGTCCCCTCATAGGTGACACCATGCAATCCTGTGCCAGCCAGCTCAGCGGGTCCTGACTCTGCACAGAGGAGAGATGGCAAAAGAGAAACTGTCAGAGTACAATCTCACCTGAGTCTAATATTTCAAAAACAAAGGGATGAGCCAAATGGTATTTATGGAAACTTTCTTTTATCTCTCTAAATACCCCTTGATAAGTGGCCTCTGAAGCCAGTGGGCCTCCTTACGCAGAGAGGCTCCTTTCCAGATCCTAGTGCTGCTCTGCCCTCTTCCTGCCTCCTTTTCCTTCTCCTCGGCAGAGCAGCAAGAATTTGCTGTCCCATAAAGATCATGATTGCAGCAGCTGAACCTGGGGTTTTTCCCATCTATTCGTGAATTCACCAGAGACCCAAAGATGTTTCATTGGCTCTGGGCCGTGCTCAGTGTCTTTGGCCCCAGAGAGCAGCTTGAATGGCCTCCTGGACTCCTGGTGTAGATTATCCTCACGGGACACGCGGCTTCACTGATAGATTTCCATCGGCTTTACCCCCAGAACTACTCACGTCTGCCTGTCTTCCGGTGGGCATACAGCTTAGGCCACTGCTGAGGCTGAGACTGACTGCTATGCTAGGAGAGAGTTGCAGTGGGATCCGGAGTAACTGAACCAGCAGCCCTGAGCTGAGGCTGCAGAAACTCAGTGCCTTCTCTCCCAGCACCCACCAACAGGAAGCTGGGGCTTTGTCAAGATGGCCCAGCTGCATGTTGAAGACCACACTCCTTAGAAGCCCCTTATGAAGAGGCAAGGAAGGGGAGAGCTGCCAGGAGCATGATTTTGGAATGGCTTGATGGATTCCCCCTGCAAACCCCTCGGGGAGCATGTGACCCCAGAGCCAGCAGTCCCTATGATTGCTGAAGCCAGGCAGTGAGGCCTGGGGGCCCACCAGTGATAATATGATGTGGATTCCGTCGTTTGCCTCTAGGGGAAATTGTTCTTCCCAAGCCCTTGATTTGCTTTTTGATTTTACAATCTGCTTCCTCTGGATCTGATTGAGGGTGTGTAGTGCCAGGCCAGGAGGACCCTTCACCTGGTGGAATGGCTCTCACTCTGCTTACCAGGCCTCCTCCTGAAAAGCCAGCCTCTTCCCGGAGTCCCCAAGGGTAGGAGGTTAGACTTCCTGTGGGGGCTTCGCCCTCTTTTTTGTCAGTCCGGGCCGCTCTTGCCTCACCCCAGCAATAGCCAAAAAGTGGCAGAACGCCCCACATATTGCTTTTTCCCAGGATGGCTCTGCATAATGCGGGGAAACCAAGACCTGGAAGAAGATGAGGGAAGCCCTTCTCCCCTCTCCACAGCCCCAGCCCCTTCCCCCATGCGCCTATCAACACCAGAGTTCAGTGTTTAAACAAAATACAAGTATTGAGTAGGTGGTTCAATTGCCGAATCCATTCTGTAGGAATAAGCTGCCAGCTTTACTGTGTGCCTGAGGAATTTTAAATATTCTTGGGTTACCCATTCCAGTGCCCTTTTATCACTTTCAGAAACCCCTGAAGTTGGAAGAGCCCCTGGAGTTCCAGAGAGGATTGGTGGGCTCTCTCGGTGCAGTGGCCCCACCTGGTGGTGGGAGAGAGAACTTCAGTCAGATGGGCCCAACAGAAATGGTTTCTAGAAGAAAGTTGTGTGTAGGAAGACTCTCAAAATGGAGTGAGCCCAGGAGAGCTCCACCAGCAAAAGCATCCTGGGAACCTCTTAGCAAAGCCAGGTTAAAAATGTGTCCTTTGGATTTAAACCTTACAGGTCCCCGCTCATCCTTTGCCAGGAGCTGGGCAGGAGAACTGACTTGGGACTACTGAGCCAGCCCCAGCAGGGATTCCCCTTCCCACCACGCTGCAGGATCACCACCTTGCCCTTCTGCCAAGGTGGTTTTCCTTCCTTCTGTGTGTGTTTTCTGTTTTTGCAGCATCCACCCCACCCCACCTCTCACCACCCTATCCACTAGACCAGGTCCTGACCACAGTCAGACAATGACACTGTGTACAGTGGCACATCTTGACCAGTCACTAATTTTCACTGTTGTGAAAGTGGTTTGATTTAGAATTAAACAAATGGTTTTATATTATTTTGAGCTGTAGACTCCTTATCTGTGTCGTGGTGGGTGGGGATAATCACACACTGGTCTGGCCTCTGGGAAGCACCTGTGAGCCCTTGGTAATGCCACACTGAGGAGGAAAGCCTCAGACAGCCATGGGTAATTAAAGACAAGAAGCGTGGGCTGGAAGCCTGGCTTTATGCAAGCCCTGCCCAAGGTGTGGCCTATCTGACAGGCAGCCTTGGTCCTGACGAGTGTGTAGAATTCATAAGCTTGCAAGCAACAAGCTTCCATGATGGAGCTTAGCTTGTGGCTGATCAGAGCCTTAAGGACATTCATAAGTTAATTCAGTGTCAGCATCTGTCCCTGTTCAGTGACAGGGCAGGTGGATCCCAGCCAAACCCTTCCCCTGGAGGAGGGGGCGTGCCCCTCGGGGAGGTTCCTCATAGCAGGGTGTGGTGCAAGATGGAAGGTGTTCATGGGCTTACAAACCTGTCCCAGCCTTGGTCTCCCTGACGCCAGAGCCATGGGTCATCCCTCTGAAAGGAGTTCTTGTCTCCCTCTTGGACTGCAACCTAACAGTTGGATAGAGTCAAGGTATAGTGGGGAATGCAAAGGTAAGGAGGCAGTACATGTCCTTGGGGAACTCGGAAGCCTGATGAAACACACACAGAAGTCCACTAGGACAATAAAGCCTCCAAGTATCCGTCACTCTACCCCAATAACCATCCAGTCTTATCTCCACCATCCCCACGCTCTTCCCTTTCCCCCTGCCATGGATATTTTGAAGCAAATCCCAGTCATCATGTCTTTTATAAGTATTTTGATAAGCATCTCAAGAATTTTTTTTAATATAACCAAAATACCATTTTGTGTATCTTAAAAATTAATAATAGCTAGTTAACAATCGTATATGTAATCCTTGTTAAATGTTTCTGGTTGTCTCAATTTTTTGTACAGTTTGTTTAAATTGAGATCCAAATTGGATCAATATATTGGTATTGCTCAAGTTTCTTCCATCTGTAGATTCCTGTTTTCTTTCTGGTTTCTGTTTTCTTTTCCTTGCAGTTTAAACTTGTAAGGAAACCGGGTCATTTTTCTTGAGTTTCCCACAGTCTCAGTTTTGCTATTTGTATTACTGTAGTGTTATTTCACAAGCTCCTCTTACCCTGTATTTCCTGCAGATTGGTTGTTCGACCCAGACGTTTGACCAGATTGAGATTTGATTTTTTTTTTTTGAAGACTATGTCATAAATTATGGCATTTACTTCCTGTTGCATCATATCTAGAGGCATGTGATGTCTGGTAGTCTCTATGATGTTAGCAGCCATTAATCATTATCTAGAGCAGCACCGTCCAATAGAATTTTCTGCAGTGATGGAAGTGTTCTTATATCTGCACTGTCCAACACAGTAGCCACTAGTCACATGTGGCTCTCGAGCATATGAAATGTGGCTAATGGACTGAGGAACTGAATTTTTACTTATACTTTAAATAACCACATGTGGCTAATGGCTGTTTTATTGGACAATACAGGTTTAGATTAATTCATGGGGGTTACAAAATGATACTGGAAATAAGAGTTCAGAAGCAAGACTGCACTTCTGGGCAGAGTGAGGCCGCAGAATTGCGGAGAACATGGGCTGGTGGTTGTAGGAATGGCAGGGTGGTGCATGGGTAGAAAATGTTCAGGAAGAAGCAGAGTACTGGAGTGGATGGAGTAGGGAAGTAAGGCTGAGATGTAGATGTAGTTTGGCCTTTATTTTTTAGGCAACGGGGAGCTATTGAAGGTTTTTGAGCAGGGAGGTGGCAGAAACATACTTTTGGGAGATTAATCAGGCCATCTTAGATGGGATGATTCAGGGAGAGAAGAAACTGGAGGCCCGAGACTGGCTCAGTTTGAAGCAAGTGGGAATGACCCTTGGAAAGTCTGGCCAGACACGTATAGACAAGGACCCTCATGATGGCAGAACCTTGATTTGCTTTTCAGGATCCCAGTCCTCATTTCTGTAGGCTCAGAGGGTTGATTGAGGATCAGCCAGCAGGATCTGGCCTCAGCAACTGACCAAGCCATGGTCAGGTAAATTGTGAACAGGTGACTTGAGTACTAGAAACCCCCCGTAGCTCCTCTACTTGCTCAGGCCTTTTCTGCCTTCCAGAAGTCCCCCTCAAATTCACAGGTGATTTTGGAGTGTTCTTGCGTCCATATTGGAAAGATAGCTCTTGGTTTTATCCTTTCTACAGACGACTATTCTTCTCCATTTCAACTTATATTTCTCAGGATGCCCTGGGCGCCTTGCTGTGGGGTGGAGGGAGAGGGAAGAGACTGACAGGCCTTGCCCCAAGGCTGCTGAGTACCGGGATATCTGGGAAATACAGTGTAATCTCTTTCCACGTACAGGATGAGTAAAATCCATGCCCCCTTTTTGCTAGCATGAGGTGTCTTGTCAGGAGAACCTCTGGCTTCTTATCACTTTAATTCAGCATACCATCTATAATTAGAGATTCCTTGCAAATGAAACCTGCTGAAGAGGGATCCCAGGAATTAACGAAAGTCAAGCACAGCCCCCAGTATGTTCTGCATACTCAGGATGTCAGAGCAACTTTCCACACCCAGAAGAGACAAATCTGGCCAGCATCCGGTTTGGACTAGATGGTCAAGGCAGGAAGAAAGAGAATTGTGCTCACTGTTGCTTACCCCAGTGGTGAGACTGCGGGGTTGAACTTTGTCCTTGGTTGAGGCGGCCAGATCCATTTCCCTGGGCTCTGGGCCTTCCCCTTACTGGGCATTTGGACCCTTTTCCCATGACCTGAATCTGACCTAGGGAAGTGACAGTTGCCAAAGACCCAGCACAACACAATCAGATTGGAGGGACCTCAGGGATCAGCTGACATGGACAACACTTAGCCACATGGAGGACCCTCCCTCAAGCCCTTCCAAGGCCGCTCAGCCAGCTAGCAGCTGCTAGAACCCAGCTGTCTGCTGTCCTAACTCCTCATCCACTGCTCTCTTTTCCACATACCAAACCAAAAACTAGTTGCCATCGAGTTGACTCCAACTGATGGTGACCCCATGTGTGGCAGAGTAGAACTGCACTCCACAGGGTTTTCAAGGCTGTGACATTTTGGAAGCTGGTCACCAGGGCTTTCTTCCGAGGTGCCTCTGGGTGGGTAGGTTTGAACCACCAACCTTTCAGTTAGTAGTCGAGCACTGAACAATTTGCACCACCCAGGGACTCCTACACATCCTAAACTGGCAGCCCATAGAGCATGTTCAGTTTACAGGTGTGGTTTGGCCTACATGGCATTTAAAAAATATCTTTTAATGTTACCAACATTTTAAAAAGTGGGAGAATTCACCTAATTGTGGATTTTTAGCTTGTCTTGAACATCAGGAGGCCTGGTAATAGCAGGCCAGCATTGCAGGAGGGGGCCTGCCCTTCTTCCAATGGGGCATGCATGTTCCATTTTGCTGGGCTCATTTATATACTTAATTGGCCCAGCAAAGGATCTGGAATACTGGTTGCGGTACCTCCATACCACCTTATTCAGTGCCAACTTTTTCACAGTGGCTCAGAGAAGTGGCCTCTCTGAGTTGGAAGCTCCTAAGAATCTACCCTCAGTCCTCCAGAGCTACTCCATATTCATAGTCCTGATTCCAAACTGTACTGGAAAGAGCTTTGACTGGGGGTGAGGTGACCTGGGTTCCCAACCCAGCTGTGCCCCAAATGAACTGAGCCATTTTTTGAGGCAGTCTAACTTTCCTCTTTGGTTTTCCCATCTGTAAAATCATGGGCACTACCATTAGGCGCTTAGCTGCTAACCAAAAGGTTGGCGTTTGGAACTCCCTGAGAGGCTCCGCAGGAGAAAGACCTGGTGATCTGCTTCTGTAAAGATTATGGCCAAGAAAACCCTATGGGGCAGTTCTACTCTCACATGAGGTCGCTATTTGAGTCTGCATCTAAAAAAAAAAAAAAAAAAACCCAGAGGCCTTCAGTATTGAGACCTCCAGCCTACGCAGGATCACTCTTTACAGCACCCACGGAGGGCGCTCCTTGCGCTAGGGGGCGTCAGGGCCGATGCAGAGACCATGCCAGGGGGTGGAGCCATGTTCCGGGGGCGGGCGGGCCCCGGTACCAGGTGTGGTTTGGTCCTACCCGGGCGCCGTAGGCGGTGCATACCGCACCCGAGGCCGAGATCCTCCCTCGCCTGAGGCGGCGGCGGGAGCTGAGGGGAGCCGCAATAGCCCCCGCCTCCTCCTCCTCCCATTCCTCTGGGCCGTTGGAACCATGGACGCACAAGCGGGTAAGGAACTGCTGCCCGGTCCCGCTGTTATCTCCGAAGTCCCCGCCCGGGCGCCAGAGGGGAGCCGGCAACCGCTCGGAGGTTTCAGGCTGAAGGGACCCTGTGGGTCTAGGCTCCCAAGAAGGAGGACTTTAGGTGGACATGGTGCTCCTCGGAGGGCGTGGGGCTCCGGGAATTGAGAGGTCAGAGCATCCCAGGGGACAGGAGCTCTGAGGGGCAGGCAAGTTGGGGGCCTGCCAGGGGTCCATATTTCCCTTTGCAGGAAAGTTGAGGGGCCCGAGTTCCCTTGAGGTGGGGGCTCTATGGAATATGGAGAGTACGGAACCTTTTAATGATTAGGGAAAGGAGAGTGTACCCCTTACCCCTGGTTCTGAGTTTTCTGTGAAAAACGAGGGAGGATATGACTTCCTCGCCGGCATATAGGGCTTCCCGCGGATATCTTGGTCCCTGAGTCTTGGGGCCTTTTGAAGGAAGTAGGGAGTGTGGCCTCCCTTGAGGTTTAAGAAGGGAGTTAGGGGTAGGGAGAGATTGGACCATTCTTCCTGGGGCTCGAAGATCTCTGCTAGAGGTGGGACTGTGAGTCCCTGGGGTTCTGAGCCCTCTCATGGGACCTGGGCCCTCCATTGGCCTGAGGCAAAGGAGGGATGTGGCCAAATGCCTCCCGGAAGGGGGAGTTGTCAAAGAGTGAAGGGCAGCTTCTGGGTTAGGTTAGCCGCTCCTGCAGTCCCCTCCCAGTCACCTCACACACCACCCGGCAGCTTCCTGCTCTCCCTGCCTGTCCCCCAGCACCAGGAACCTTCTGTTGCCTGTGTTTCCTAACCACCTGTGTGGGTGGTGCAGCCTCTGAGTCGTCAAGGGTCAGCGTCCAGAAGCATTCTAGAGGTGGCAGGAGGGAACTGGGGGTGGGGGTCTGTCCTGGAGGTATCTGCCCCGGCTTCCTGTCTTTCCACCTGGGGACAGTCACTTCCTCCATCCTGAATACAAGGACCAGGCCACAGTGGGTCACTTCCTTGCCGTGGGAGCATGGGGTTTTTTTCCTCATTTTGGATAATAGACTTCTGGAGAAAGAGAGCTAGGAATGGGAATGCCCGCTGTCCCTTTCTGTCTTTTTCTTTTTTTTTTTTTGCTTTCAAGAGTTCTTTAGCTCAAATGATTTTTCCAGCAAATTTTTCTAATGTCTATGTTCCCTGTCTTGAACCTTGATTCTCAGAAACTTGTGAAATATTTTAGAGTTCAATAAAAAAAACTCATTGCCTTGGAGTCAATTCCAACTTATGGCGACCCTACAGGACAGAGTAGAATTGCCCCATAGGGTTTCCCAGGAACAGCTGGTTGATTTAAACTGCCAACCTTTTGGTTAGCAGCCATAGCTTTTAACCACTGCGCCACCAGGGCTGGAGTGCAATAGTGTTTATTATATTTTCCCTGAGTGAGAAGAAGCTTTCTGGAGGCAGTTTTCTCATTGTGAAATGGACAACATAAAGACTGACCCATTAGCTTGGAGCAGGAGGCTGGACAGCTTTTACATACTCATTAGTTTATGCATACTTCCATTCATTCAAAAAATAATTGCTGGATACTTTTTCTGTGCTGTAACTTAACTGAGGAATACAGTGTGAACAAAACAGACACAGTCTTTGCCCTTGTAGTGCTTACAGTCCTAGAGATGGACAGTAGATAATTGAGATAATAATTGAAATAAGTGCTATCAGAGTGCACCCGGGATGTGGGGAGGGATAGGGAATATTATCCTAAGAAAGACAAGTTTATGCTGATTCCTAAGGATAAGTTGAAGTTAGTCTGGCAAAGAAAGGGCAAAGAACATTACACGCATAGGGAACAACATAAAATGGTCCTAAGATAGGAAGACAGAGTGCCTTTGAAGAGCTCAGAAAAGACCAGTATAGCTTTTTTATGAAGAGGCTAAGGCCCAGAAATGACTTGTCCACAGTCCCACAGCTAAATAAGTGGTGGTGGTCCAATGTTTCATCCTCTCTGTACCACAGCCACCAGAGTGTGGTTGCCTGAGGAGTCAGAGAAGGAAGTGGGGCTTAAAATTTTACTTGTTGTTCTGGTCAAACTGTGTTCCAAGACAACTCAGATTCCTCTTGTGTAACAGGAGAATCGACAACAAAGAAATCAAATATTTACTGAGTGCCTGTGATGTTTAAGGTACTAGGCTGGGCCAAGTTTTACCTCTTACAAATTTTAACATGCTAGAGCAACAGTGACTTTTGAGATAATGTACAGTCTCCTCGCTTTACATATGAGGAAACTGAGGCCCAGAGAGGGAAAGTGACTGATCCAGGGTCACTCAACTAGTAATAGATCCAGGACTAGCCTAGGTCTTCTACTCTAGTACTCTTTCCAATATTCCAGGCTGCTTGAGATATACAGGGTCTGGCACATAGTAAGCCCTTAATAAATATTTATGGAAATGAATAATATGTGGTTTGTGCCTTTGAGAAATTCACTGTCTAGTTAGGGTAATTCAGAAAAAAACCATGACAAATCAAGAAAAGCTTTTATAAGGCCGGTATGTGATAACACTATGGAATTTCAAAGGTGAGGAAGAACTCTGCATACATTCATTCAACAAGTACGTATTGAGTTCCTACTATGTGCCAAGCACTTCTAAGGAGCCCTGGTGGCACTGTGACTAAAGCGATCGATCGACTGCTAACCAAAAGGTCAGTGGTTCAAAACCACCAGTGGCTCTGTGAGAGAAAGATGTGGCAGTCTGCTTCTGTAGGGATTTACAGCCTTGGAAACCCTATGGGATCACTATAAGTAGAAATTAACTTGACAGCAGTGCATTGGGTTTGGGCCAAGCACTTCTGGGCTCTGGGAGTTATAACCAAAAAAAAAAACTGTTGCTGTCGAATCTATTCCGACTCTTAGAGACCCTACAGGACAGGGTAGAACTGCCCCATAGGGTTTCCAAGGAGCAGCTGGTGGACTTGAACTGCTGACCTTTCTTATTAGCAGCCAGACTCTTAACCACTGCCAGGGCTCCAGGGAATAAGATGCACCAAATCCCTTTCTTCATGGAGTGTATGTTGTGATGGGTGATGGGGAGAGATACATGAATATCATATGTCAGGGATAAATACTTTGAAGAGAAATAAAGCAGGATAAGGGGATAGAAAGGTCCCTGGGTGATGCTAACAGTTTGCTCTCAGCTACTAACCTAAAGGTTGGTGGTTTGAACCCACCCAGCAGTGTTGTGGAAGAAAGACCTGGTGGTCTGCTTCCGTAAAGATTACAGCCAAGAAAACTATGGAGCAGTTCTGCTCTGTAACACACGGGGTAGCCATGAGTCAGAATCAACTCGACAGCAAGGTTTTTTTTTGTTTTGTTTTGTTTTGTTTTTTTAAGGCGATAGGGAGTGGTGATGTAGGAGCAGTGAGTAGTCAGGGAGGCCTCTGGTTAGTGACATCTGAGCAGAGAAATGGAGCAAGGGAGTGAGCCATGTGGATATCTGGGAAAAGAACATTCCAGACAGAGAATAAAAGAGAATGAGCAAAGGGCCCCGAGCTGGGGAATTTGCTTGGCATGTTTGAAGAACAGCAAGGAGTCCAAGATGACTGCCACATTTGGTTAGGGAATGCTTCATGGAGGAGGTAAGATTTGAGAAGTCTTAGATAGGTTAAAAAAAGGGAAGGGGTGATGATATTGTGGTAGCAGAGAAACTGTGAGTAGGGTACGAAGGTAGGCAAGTTTCAGAGTCATAAGGGATGGTAAATTGATATGTGTGGTAGAGCTGCGGATTGAGAGGTGGTGGTGGTGGGGGTCATAGGAAAGGGAAGGTAAGACTGAGCGGGTGAGTAAAGCCAGACTGTGGAGGGCTTTAACTGCCAGGCTGAGGTTTGTGGAATTTTCCGGTCTGCAGCAGAGATCAGACATTTAGAGGCAGGAAGATTCAAGACGTGGGCATATTGCTTTTAGAATATTATCTGGCACTAGTGAGTAGGATGGACTAGACAACGGTGAGGCAGGGCACCAATCTGGAGGTAGAGGTGGGTACAGTGAGCCTTGGGCTGGGGTGTGGGTAGTAGAAATGGAGAAGAAGGCAGCAACCAGTGAGAGATGCATTGTGTCATGGAGAAGTCATTGGGTATGGAATGGAGGAAGCAGGGTAGAGTATGAGAAAACC
Source organism: Dugong dugon (assembly GCA_030035585.1). Classification (NCBI taxonomy): domain Eukaryota; kingdom Metazoa; phylum Chordata; class Mammalia; order Sirenia; family Dugongidae; genus Dugong; species Dugong dugon. The sequence continues at coordinate 21,420,698 of CM057476.1, read as the reverse complement.
AGAAGGTTTCAAAGTTGGATGGAAACCCGTCATGTTCAAGGAGCTGTGTTAGGCTTTCATACACTTAGGGTGGGTTTTCTTCATCTTCTGGAGGCTGAGCTGATTCCCAGCCCGGGACTGACTTCTCGTCAGTGCAACCTGGGGGGAGTTGGGGCTCAGTGGCACTGCTGGGGGCAGAGGGGGACCACCCTTAGCCTCACTTTGGCATGCCAGTGAGGGCCTGGAGCTGTGGCATTTTCTTACAAGGTTCTGATTCCTCTCTCTCTTTTTTCTCACCTTTGACCTTCTTTTATACTTAGCAAGAGTTAGACTCTTACCTATTAATTTATATCCAACAGCAACTAGAACGTGAAACCATTGCCTGGTTCCATTAAAGTATTCCTTGAGCATCCACCCTAGGTTTCTATTTTGTCAGGTGTTTCTGCCTGTAATTTATTTTTCTGGGAAGGAAAGTCTAAAAAGTAGTTGAGAACATAGGCTTTGGAGTCTTGGAGACCCAGGCTGTAATTCCAGCTCTAACACATTAGCTGAGCATTTCAGTTTCCTCTTCAGTCAAATGGGAACAGTTAATAGTCTTTCAACACTAGTCCTTACTTTATAGGATCTTTGTATTAAGTTAGTTCATCCTTGCATAGTGCTTAGGACACTGCCTGGCACATTGTAAGGACTCAGAGTAGTTCTGTTTTCTTTTCCTATCATTAACAAAACTGGGAGAGAACCGCCATATGGAAATATATGAGCTGGTTCTGATAAAGAGATTCTTTGCAGGCCTTCCCCCGGATAAGAAAATGCCTACTCATTCACAGCTTAGTAAATTTATGGTTGAAAGTGAGAACCTGGGTGGCTGGAATGCCACAGGAACCATCTGTCTCATTTATTTCTCTACAGCGTATCGTATTACTGTACTGTGCTTGCCCCACGCCCAGCACCTGGTTTGTCTGTCTCCGATGAGTGTAATTTCTGAACCTATCCCTGTCCCTCAGACTTCGTGAATACTCACCAAGGGCCCCAGCAGTTCCTGGCCTAGTCTGTGCTTTGCACATGAGTACATAGAAAAAGTTTGCTGATGTTGTTGTGAAAATGTTTCCTTCAGATGTTAGAGATAGTGTATTCAGCTCAACCTTTTCCCCAGCCAGCCTCCGACATGTTCAAGAAGGAAGAAAGAAAAGGTATGCACGAAGCAATTGCCAATTAAGTGCCAGGCACTGCAGCAGGTATTTTCACATCCATTATGTTATTCCTTTTAATCCTCTTGGTAATCCTGTGAGGTAGGTGGTATTATACTCTTTTTAAAGATTGGGAAACTAGCTCAGAGAGGTTAAACAATTTGCCCAAGGACACAGAAGCAAACAGTGACAGAGCCAGGATTCAAACCCAGGTCAAGTTCTTTTACTTGCTCCTCATACATTTTTCGTAGTAAAACTAAGGAAGGGCAGGAGCCCTGGTGGCACAGTGGTTAAGAGCTACAGCGAGCTATGGCGGCTAACCAAAAGGTCGGCAGTTCGAATCTACCATCCGCTTCTTGGAAACCATATGGGACAGTTCTACCCTGTCCTATAGGGTCGCTATGAGTCAAAATCAACTTGACGACAGTGGGTTTAAGGAAGGGCAGAAGAGAACAACAGGCAGAAGAGAACAACAGCAAGAATGAAACCTTCTGAGATACTGGTGTCTGTCTTACCTGAAAATGAGAGACTGCTGGTTTGGTGTCACGACTCACAGAGCTGGAAGGAATCATTTGATTCCTCTTTTTACAAGGAAGAATCTAAGAGCCAGAGTTTAGAAGCTCCTTAGTTTATTTTATTTTTTTTTTCCAGAGACACTCCCTTTAGTAATATTTGGTAAGCTAGTGAGGAGGAGAGCCCTTTGGGACACGTGGGAGCTTATCTAGAGGAATGTTAATCATTGTGTTAGTCTTATTGGTAGCCACTTTATTAAAATGTGATCTTTCCTCTCTTGGCTGTTCCCCACCAGCTGCTGCCCTGCCCTTCTGCTTCCTGCTTTGTTCCAGATTTATACACCTAACCCATCAGTTCCCAGGGGACACAGTGGTTACCATACTTGTTTTATGCTGCACTACACTGACTGGGATTTTTCCTGGTTCTCATTGTGTGGTGGAATGTGAGAAGCATCAACGATTTTTCTCAAATGAAAGATAGGATCTATGCATGTTGGTTCAGGCTAGCACTGTGGTCTCATGAGCTCAGTGCTTGGAGATTTTTTGCCACTTTGAAGCTTGGCAACCTAGCTCTTAGACCACGTTTAAGATGAATATTGGAGTGTTGTGGGAAAAGCATTGGCTGAGCTGGAGTACCAGGTCAATCCCTTCCCCTGAGTAGCTGTGTGGTCTTGAGCAAGTCTCAACTTCCCTGAGGCTGCTTGGGGTAATAGAGTGCAACTAGCCTGGTAGTCTCAGAACATGGGCTTTAGTTCCTCCTGGACCAGTGGCTTTCACTAGTTTTTTTGATGGTTGGGCAACTCGGTCCCCCTAAATCCATTTTTCTTTCAAAAAAATGAAAAAGTTGGATTAGATTAGATGATATTTAAAGGTCCTTCCAGCCTTACCATTCTGCCATCCTAGTGCCTGCCCCCATGGGTTCACTGATAAGACAGTCACATCACCAGTTATTAAGCTGGGAGAGAGAAGCATATATAAACTGATATATTTTATACCAGGATTCAGAAGATCCTGAAGGTGAGAACCTTTGTAATAAGCCATTTGTTACAATTCTCACCTAGTTTTCATTGCACATCTGCTACCTGTTAAAACCAATAAATTCCAGTAAGGTGTAGGTCAGTTTTCTGATTACTAACCACCTGATAAAGGCCCCTTGTTTGAGACTGCTGTGAACATTTACTTAGTCAAGCTCCCTTTCTAGACTCTGACGATCAGTAGCCACTGTTGATAAGTCTGCAAATATGAGAGGTAAACATTGTCCAGAGATAGGGTGAACAGCCTGTACAATGAGGAATTTTCCTGAAGAACTTTCCAGGCAGATAGAATGGACTCCCGATTAGTCTTCCTTTGGGCCTCACAGAAATCTCCAAGACTTCACAGTATTATCTTTCTCTTATATTTCCCAGAGTAAAGGTTGGAGGAGAATTAGGATCCTCCACCCTCAGGACTATGAAGAAGCTGAGAAGGCCCAGAGTGTTCTATTGAAGAGAATGTTGGCTTGGGAAGCTGAGGACTCTGGGTGAATATCCTGGCTCAGATAGTTTCTAACAGAAAAATAGCGGATGCGTAACAGACTGAGGCCTGCGCGGCTACATGAGACTTTGTCCATAAGTAGTCACCCTGGAAGGAGCCCTGGTAGCGCAACGGTTAAGCGCTCAGCTATTAACCAGAAGATTGGCAATTCAAACTCACCCTGCGGCTCCACAGAGAAAGACCTGGCAGTCTGCTCCCGTAAAGATTACAGCCTAGAAAACCCTGTGGGGTAGTTCTGCTCTGTCACATGGGGTCACTATGAGTCAAAATTAACTCAACAGCACCTAACAACAGTAGTAACCCTGGGAGCCAGAACACTTAACTCTAGTGGAATCATCCCTGCCGACTAGTGCAGCTTCTCTTTGGAAATTACCTTTAAAGCTGGCAGCCCTTCTCAGTTGGATTTGCCACACAAAGGATTGTCTGTTCTGTACCAGGGCCTTAGAGATACAAAGATGACCAAGATGGGATCCTTACCCCTCAGAGCTAGGTAGGAAGGCTGAAGGAGACAGAAAACACGCACGGTGAACTGTAATTACGGAACAAATGATATAAAACTGGTGTAGACAAAGTGGAAACGAACACTGCCTGCCTTTGGGGGACCATCAAGGAAGGGTAGAAGTTTGATTAAGTATCCTAAATGTAGAGAAGAGCTTGAGGTGTGAATGTCAGGATGTAAGAACCTGAATGTGTGGCAGGAACAAAAAGCAGATCAACATGAAACCAGGGACTCTCTCTGTAAGGGATGATGAGAGAGAAAAGTTCTTTGGGGCCACCTTGTGGAGGGCCATTCCCTCCTTCAATAAATGTTTATTTAGGGACTGTAGTAGGCCAGGGGCCAGATTTGGTTCCCCTAGTCCTTTGGAGGAAACCCTGGTGGCATAGTGGTTAAGAGCTATGGCTGCTAACCAGAAGGTCAGCAGTGTGAATCCACCAGTTGCTCCTTGGAAACCCTATGGAGCAGTTCTGCTCTGTCCTGTAGGGTTGCTATGAGTCAGAATTGACTCAACAGCAATGGGGTTTTTTGTTTTTTGTTTTTTGTTTTTTTTTTCAGTCCTTTGGAGGAGCCCTGGTGGCATGGTGGGTAAGAGCTTGGCTGCTAACCAAAAGGTTGGCAGTTTGAAACCACCAGCTGCTCCTTGGAAACCTGTGGGGCAGTTCTACTCTGTAGGGTTGCTGTGAGTCGGAATAGATTCAACAACAATGTGTAGTCCTTTGGAGGGTGCAGTAGTTGTTAAGTGATAGAATTCTTGCCTTCCATGTGGGAGACCCTGGTTCGATTCCTAGCCAGTGCACCACAGGTGCAGCCACCACCCATCTGTCAGTGGAGTCTTGCGTGTTATTATGATGCTGAACAGGTTTCAGCGGAGCTTCCAGACTAAGACAGAAAAGGAAGAAAGGCCTGGCAGTCTGCTTCTGAAAATCAGCCAGTGAATATTCTGTGGATCACAGCAGTCCAATCTACAACTGGTCATGGGGATGGTACAGGGTTGGACAGCGTTTCTTTCCGTTGTACATGGGATCTTCATGAGTTGGGGGCTGACTGAAGGACAGCTGACGGCAACAACAGTCCTTTGAGTCCTTTGGAGCTGGTGGACTAGTTCAAGAGATGGCCAACTTAAATAATGTGTGACGCATTTGGATTCCTGCCTCAGGTTCTTGATTTTGTACTCCTAGTGTTCAGCACAGAGCAGATGCTAACTAGGTGTTGATTGAATGATTTTGAGTTTCTCAAGACCAGAGAAAGCAGGGCAGGCTCTGGAGAGTGTGGCAATACCAGGTTACCTTGAATTTCCTCATAGTAGAAAGTCCTGATCCTTTCTGAGTTTTGGAAACAGCCAGAAGTCAGTCATGAGCCAAGATGTTATGTTGTTGAGTAAGTGGGTGGTCAGGTTAGAGAATATTCTTCTCGGGTTAAAAAGTAAAAACAAGAAGTGAGGTGTGTCTCTGATGAGATTTGCTGGGGTGGGGTGGGGCACGGCAGCTCACTGACTTGAAAGCCCTTTTATGTAAGAGTTCCAAAAATGTTGTAGACAGGTACCTCCAGAACTGGGGAGATTCAGCTGGATGTCTGTTTGATGGTGTGTTTATTAAAAACTCTCTAATTATCTCTTCTGTTGTCTATAACTCGGCCTGAGCCTGAGTCAGTTTCTCAGGCTTTCTGCCTTGGAGTCTATGAGGATGATGGCTCATGCTGTGGCCACTACCACCCTGACACCCAAAAGTCAAAAAGAAAAAGATCCCTCTCGAGAGTTTGAGAATTTCAGATCTGGGAGGAATGCGTGTTGGTTATCTGTGTCTTGTCACTGTGGAACAAGAGGAGAGGAGCAGCCGGGTTGAGGGGCTATCTTAAAGTCTTCTGCCAGCTTGTTGAACTCTCCACCAGGGTATGAGGAGGACAGCTGTCTGTACACTGACTGCCCTGGAATGCTGCTGAGCAATCTTGAAGTGCCCTGAGCCGTGATTGTCTATTCATGGCCACTGTGTCTGTGAAATGGGGTTTGGTGACTGTCACTGTGCCCATCGCCAGTCTGGAGTTATCCAGAAAGAACAAAGCTGCATACATGGCGTGCACAAGAGAGTCTTGTAACAAGCCTGTCCCACTTTCTAGGGCTGAGTCAGGTACCATGGCTTGATCTTAGCTGCCCTCTTTATTTCAAGAAGTTGGCATCTGAGCCATGCCAGGAGAATTGTTCTTTGTTCCAAGCATCTTCCTTTTGGAGGGGCATGGTCTGTGTTTTTTGCCCATGCAGATCGTTCCATCTGCACAGCCCTTCCCTGTCCTTTCTCAGTCTTTGTTAAATCTTCCCCATCTTTCAAGGCTCAGCTCAAGTGTCAGCTTCCTTTACAAGACTTTCCTGGTTCCCCTAGTTGGTATTAGCAGGAACTACCTAAGGTGGAATGGAAAGAGCATGGGCTTTAGAATGAGCCAGACCTGAGTTTGAATGATAGATCTGCCACTTTACCTATTCCCCCACCATGCCCGCACCCGAGTTTTGGTTCCCTCATGCATTAAACGAGTATAATAACACCATGTCTCGAAGCATTCCTCATGCTGACATAATGATAATACCATGTCTCAAAGCATTCCCCATGCTGATATATAATAATACCTACCTCACAGGATTATTTTGAGAATTAAATGAGATTGAGTCTATAACAGAACATAGCACAGTTCTTGGCATATAGGAGGTGTTCAATAAATGTTTGTTCTTTCCTTTCCATACCCTTAACTGTTTTTTCTCTGAGCTATGACAGCACTTTGCTTCTACTTCTGAAATAACACGTAAGTGAAAAATTACAATCTGGAAGAGTGGTTCTTTCCCAATGGATTTGCTCCTTGAGGAAGAGCTCCTTGAGGCCAGGGATGTTGTTATCCAACAGTCCCCAATGTAGAGCTTTGCATCAAGAGGACCCATGATGTTGGTTGAATGAATGAGCTCCTGGACTAGATGACGGAAGATCTGAAAACCAGGGCTTTTGAGGAATAGTAAAAGGCAATAACATGTTTAACTCAGAGAAGAGAAGTGTCTGGAGGCTAGCTAGGAATAGTTGTAGGGAGAGCCGACATTGAAAAGTGGGAGACCCTGCTCATTTCTTCTATCCAGAGCTATAAGCAAGGGCTAAAAGTTCTAAGAAAAGGCAGGTTTTATCTCAGTAGAAAAAAGGCATAATCAGCTTTTTTGAAAAAAATGGCATGAGACTATTGTTGAAGCCATAAATTCCCTGGCCCTGGGTTGGTGAGCAGAGGCTGGAGAAGTGCTTACCAGAAATCTTGTAGAGGAGAGAATTGGCCTTCTAGCACAGTCAGATGTGATTCCTTCAATATGAGATTCAGTGGCTTAGTCTTATATTACATGATAGGAATCCTGCCTCTTTCCCCTTCTTTGGGCCTCAACCTCTTGGTTTTGTGTGCAGGTGAAGATTCCTGGAGGTGTCGGGGTTGTGGGGACCATGTCACTCCCAGCCAGAGGTTGTACAGGACTGTCAATGAAGCCTGGCACAGTTCTTGCTTTCGGTAAGTTGGCCTGTCCTCCTGTCTTTCCCAGTGCACTGCAGTCCAGGCCCTAGTTCACGTTCTGGCAAATACAGAAACAAACTTCTGACTTGAGAATTTCAGCCTCACTTGGGGGAAAGGAACGTGCTGAGAATACTGGGCAAACCTCAGGTGTGACCTCTATGAGGCCAGTTTAACATGACCCTCGATGGGGGAGGAGCCACAAATGGGCCAGGTGCAACTGGAGGCAGGGTGGGGGAATGGGAGGAGCCCTGCCCAGGGTTGCCTACCCTCTCCACTGCTGTCAAGTCGATTCTGACTCACAGCGACCCCATAGGGTTTCCAAGGCTGTAAATGTCTACCGGAGCAGACTGCTGCATCTTTTTACTGCTGATGGTTTTGAACTGCTGACCTTTCTTTCAGTTAGCATTCAGTTGCTTTAACCACTGTGACATCAGGGCTCCTTAGGTTTGCCCAGCACCCTCATTTCATAGGTAAGGAAACCAGGGCCCAGAAAAGGTGCCTTTCCCATAGCTGCACTATTGATAATGCAGGCATCTTAAGGGCTGTTTGCGGCTAGCTCTTCTTCACTGCAGGGTGCTTCCCTGGGTTCTTGCTTTTTGTTATTAACTTTATTATAGATCTTAGATTGTTGTTTTGAGGCAGCTTGGTGTTGTGAAAAGAACAACAGCACATGGTAGGCACCCACTGAATGGTTATTCCTTTTCCCCACAAGACTGGAATCCTCAAGGGTAGGAGCTTGTCTTTGTATTTTATGGAACATGAAACAGTGCCTGGCCCATAGTCATTTGATGTTGGTGGAATGAAAGGAGCTGTTCACTCTGGAGTATGGGTGGGCATGTCTGGCCCCAGTGGACTGAAGTGATGGGACTGTGCTTCTGTCCTGAGACTGAAACAGAACTGTAGACAGGCACCATATGCCGTTGATTCCAGCTCCCACACATAGCTTTTGTCCCAAAGCATCCTCTGTGCTGATAGCAAGCAATTTGATTTGACCTGTAAACTCTTGCCTCCACCTGGGAACTATATGGGGAGTTGGCCTGGAGAGATTCTGGCCTCTGAGAGGAGTGCTGGAGAGGAACCAGCATTGTTCTGCCCTTTCACCTCTAACTCAGAGCTCTCAGATCTTCTCTGTGGATCTGGTTGCCTTGGTTCCTCCTCCTTTTTTCCCAAAGAAAGTGATTCTGCCTTTTTTGTCCAGTTTCCTATGATAGGATCAAAGCACAGAATTATAAGGGACCTTATAGATCAAACCTTTGTTTATCCCTTTCATTTTACAGCTGAAGCTAGGGGACAGAATCAGAACCCAACTCTTTGAGTTCCCAGACCTGGTCTTGCCTTGGCATCCAACCCATATGGTCACATTTGTTCCTGGTGTTTTTCCTGCCCACCCCCCACCCCCCACCCCATAAGCCAGGACAGGGTAAAACAAGTCTTTGGAACTTATGCATTTTCCTAGAATTAAAGAACTTCAGAACTAGAAGGAACCACCTTCTGTACGGTATAACCCCTGCGCATCAAGGTTGAGAGGCCTGAAACCAAAAGCACTTGCTCAAGGTTACGCAAACAGGCTGTGGATGGCAAGAGCTGGACTTGCCACACACCCACCCACCCACACATATATGCACATAAAGAAGACATTGCAGTCTCATGTGTTTTAGAGTAGGACTGTGCTCCACAGAGTTTTCAATGGCTGTCATCTCTCAGAAGTAGATCACCAGGCCTTTCTTCCAAGGCAATTCTGGGTGGATTTGACCACCAACCTTTCGGTTACTAGCCGAGCACTTAACTTTTGCACCACCCTTCAGCATGGTGGATAAGAACTGCACGCTGTAGAATGAGATTGTCTGTTTTCAGGTTCCGGCTTTGCAGCTTATTAACTGGCCTTCGGTGACTTCCATGTGCTTCTGTAAAATGGGGATAATACTACTACTCATACCACAAGGTTATTGGGGAGGATTAAATGAGATAACTTATATAAAGTGCCTGGTGTAGCACCTGAAACGTGTTGTTAATTGCCGTCAAGCTAATTCTGACTCATGACAACCCTACATGTACAGAGTAGAACTACTCCATGGAGTTTTCAAGGCTGTGACCTTTTGGAAGCAGATTGCCAGGACTGTCTTTCAAGGCACCCCTGGGTGGGTTCGAACCACCAACCTTTCAGTTCATAGTCAAGCGCTTAACTGTTTGCACTACCCGGGGAGTCCTACCTGAAACATAGAAAACCCTTAATAGTCAGTAGCTGTCATTCTTCTACTATGTTGTATTGTAATCTATAGGTACCTACATTTATCTCTCTTATTACATACTCATTGGTCATCTGACACAGAGCCTTAGGGATTAAGGGCAACTTTGAACTACCCTGGCACAATTAAAGCAAAGATCGTGCCTGTGGGAGAAGTAGGGCATCAGCCCTATCTGCAGCTTCATGTCACAGACAGAGACTGTTGAAGGAGCCCATCTCTTGACTCCTGAACTTCCCCACAGAAAGTCCAAGTAGATGACCAGTGGAGCCTGGTAGTTTGCCCTGGGGAGACTGGCTGTTTTTTGGAGTCAATCTGACTTTTGTCCACATTGGAGGAAGATCTTCAGGGCTGGTAAGGACTATATTTTTTGACCCCAGAAGTAACCTGGTTTAGGAGGAGCTTGGGGCATCAGCCTGAATGGTCTTTGAAGGTCTCTTCTACCTTAGCTCGTCTGTGACTCTGATGAGTCTAGAGCATCTGAGTGTAGACTGCTGGAAACAGGACCCTTCCCTTTCCATGAAGAAATTCATCCTTCATGGCCCTCTTCCAATCTTGCTTTTATCCAGCTGGGCTACAGTTACAATAAAGGAAATGGCTTTTCTTCTCCCCCGCCCCCATACCTTTGTTTTCCTAGTCACAGGGTGGGGCTGGATATTGAATGGAGAAATTGCCTGGGTTTGGCCCAAACTCCTCCCCTCGCCTCCTCCTTACACTATCCCATTGCCATGTCTGCAGCCATATCCGTAATCCTGCCTCTGATAGCCTTCTGCCCAGTTCTCAGGTGCTTAGCACAATAAGAAGCCATTTAAGGCTGGAGCCTGGGACTATACAGTGGAGGCTAGCTGACAAACGTCCGGGAAGTAGCCCAGTCATTAACTGCTGGTGCAGTTGGGCACCTCACCAGCATCCTTCTGATCTCCTAGACCCAGACCCGTGGCTAGCCAGCCTTCTTTTTTCCTCTCCCCAGCCTTCCTGACAGGCCTTTTCAGACTCTGAGTACCTGTGGCCTTCCCGTTTCTTGGGCAGGGCCATTGGCTCTACAGCTGGGACCATCTCTCTGATGCTGTCTGGCCTGGCTCCCTCTCATTGAGGTGGCCAAGAAAGCAGCTGAAGTGCCTGCTGTTTGTAGCTGAGGATAAAGTGTACAGATGTGAATGGTGACCTGGCTTTTTGGCACATCTGCAAACCTGAAGAGCCTCGACAGATTTTCTGACGATGGACCCTCATTGGTGGTGCTTGGCCAAGGAGGAGGGAAAAGCTGCCCCTGTCAGTCTTTATGGCCCAGCCAGGGTCTGTATTGCTTGACCTGATTCTAACATCATTATCAGAGGGAAACTCCACCACTCTTTAGGCTCCTGGGAGCTGTTCCAGGCCTCCTTTCTCAGAATCGCAGGCACAAACTGTTTGAGCTTTCTCTTTTGAGAAGTGATTGCTAGTGACTATGCTCTAGAAATGCGCTCAAGCAGATAGAAGGCTGTGGTCACTTCATCAGGCAACAGAGTATTTCCGCTAAATTTGTGACTACAGGAAGACTGGTGAAGAAATGACACACGTAGCAGCCAGAGACTGATGTAATGGGCTAACTGACAACAGAGTATTTTCTGTGATGCTGAAAGCCACGCTTATTTTCTCACCCCACCCCCAACTCAACAAGCATGTTATAATTATAGTAATAGGTGTCATTTATGGAGTGCTTACTATGTGCCAGACGCTGTCCTAAGCATTTCACGTGCATAATCTTGTTTAATCCTTACAACAGCCCAGTAAATGTAGCACTGGTATTACCTAGTTTACAAATAGGAAAGTGGAGGTTACTTGCTCAGTCACAGAGCTTATAAGTAGCATAGCTGGGATTTGAACCCAGGCATTCTAAATCTTTGCTTACAACAGTCTCTTTGCCTTCCTGAATATGGACAAGTCATTTAACGTCAGTGAGACTCAGTTTCCTTCTCTGTAATACGGGGGTAAAAACACTGACTCTGCCTGCCACACACTGGTGGTGTCAGATAACACTGAATGGTCTTGACTCAAAGGCTTTATAAACTCTCTAAAGTGTCAATAAAAGTGCTGTTCAATTTCTCCTGGGTCCCCATCTCCTGATATGGGAGTCACCAGAGCAACCCTGCCATCTGCTGTTGTACTATTGATGTTGCTGCTGCAATTCTTGACCCAAGCTTTTGATTCTGCCTGCATCTTTCTCCAGAAGGTATTTGCTCATTTGTCCAGTTTATCTTTAAGGAAACAGGCAACCAGCAGGTCATTAAAGCTGGCTGTTGGACAGGAGGCTGGGGCCTTCCTGCCAGAGGAGGGGAAGGACAGCCGCCTAGGCCTTCCTTTGCTCTAGTGAGGTACTCCAACATGACACAGAGTGGGACTCCTAGGATGTAGCAGCAGCATGTGGTCTTCAGCGTTCCTTGATCCTGCTCTGTTCTTTGGGAAAAGAGGCCTAAGACTACATAGAGGCCCCACAGCTTCTGTCCAGGGCGGAAATGGAGAGAGGGCAGAGAGATGAGGGTGGGGCCAAGGATGAATGACTGATATTTATTAAGCATTGTATTGGGAGCTTCACTTAGATGATCTGATTCAATCTTCACAATAACCCTGTGATCCCCATTTTATACTAAAGCCATGGGAGGCCCAGAAAGGCAAAGTAACTTGCTCAGGATCACACAACGCTGATATTTGAACTCAGGTCTTTCTGGCTCCCCAGAGGGTCCTCTTTCCACTAACACTCCCAGGAAAATCTCAGTGGAAACTTGGACTCAGAAGACTGGGGTTTGAGTCTTAGCTTAGCCAGTCACTGGGTAACTGTGTAACTATTAGCCTCGATTTCTCTGGAAACATTAGAATGGTATAATGTGAAGGGTTAGCAGCAACACATGGCAGCATTGTGCTTCTTATATATTAACTGTCCACATATAATTTTGACCATCATCTGCTATATTAAGAGCACTGAATTGGGCACTGTTAGGGATACAGAGTTGATATACTAGCCTGGTCCCCTAACTGGCTCCCTCAGACAACTGGCAACAGGTAATAATAACATGGAGAGTCCTAAAGTGGACTCCAGCCTGGCTTCCATTCAGTCACTCCCCTGAAACAACTTTCCCTTAGAGATGTTCCAGAGGACAGCCTTGTCAGTCAGGCCACTGGCCACTCTTCAGTCCTAGTCTTACGTGTTTGACAGAACTGTGTTAGAGATAGTAGAGGAAAGTAAATAAGAGTTTGGAGTCACGTGCTTGGGTTTACATCCTAGCATCACCACTGACCAGCCACCTGACCTTGAGTCAGCTGTTAAACCTGTTTGCCAGTTTGCTTATCTATAAAAGGTAGAAACAATGGTTCCCACATCAAAAGATTGTTAAAAACAACCAAAACCCACTGCCTTCAAGTCGATTCTTACTCATAGGTAGAAACCCTATAGGACAGAGTAGAACTGCCTCATAGGGTTCCCAAGGCTGTGATTTTTACAGAAGCAGACTGCCACATCTTTTTCCTGCTGAGCGGCTGGTGCGTTCAAGCCGCTGACCTTTCTGTTAGCAGCCAAGTGCTTAACCACTGTACCACCAGGGCTCCTTCAAAAGATTGTTTAAAAAAAAAAAAAAAAAAAACCCATTGCCGTCGAGTCGATTCTGACTCATAGTGACCCTGTAGGACAGAGTAGAACTGCCCCATAGGGTTTCCAAGGAGCACCTGGTGGATTCGAACTGCTGACCGTTTTTGGTTAGCAGCTGTAGCTCTTAACCACTATGCCACCAGGGTTTCCAAAAAAAATTGTTAGGCAGGTTAAATTTGGCATGTAGTCAAAGCTCTTACCACAGTACCTGGCCATTGTTAGGAGTTAATAGATGTTAGCATTTATTATGAGCGTATTTGTCAGTCTTGAAACCTTCTCTTCCCTTGGCTTCCATGATATTCCATACTCTCCTGGTTTTCCTCCCACCTCTCTTGCCATTCTGGTTTGCTTACCTCCTCTATCCACCGGTGAGATGTTGTCATTTCTGAAGGTGCTTGCTCTATTTTCTCCCTAGACAGTTTCACCCACGCTTGTGGCTTCAGTTGTCCTGCACACACTGATGAGCCAAAATAAATATCTCCAACCCAAAACTCTTCACTGAGCTCTAGACCCATATATCCTGCTGTCAACTTGACATGTACCTTTGTGTGTTTTACAGGCACCTTAGACACAGCTGGACTTTTGGTCTTCTCCCCCAGAACTGGGTCCTTTCCCAGTGTAACTTATCCCATTGAATGGCACCACCATCTACCCACTGCCCAAACCAGAAACCTGGGACTTCTCTTTGATGCTTCTTCTCTCTCATCCTCCATATCCAAGCCTGTCAGTTTATCTCCAGATTGTATTTTGAACACATCCACTTCTTTGCAGTTCTCCCACCACCACACTGTTCCAGCCTACCATCATCTCTCATGGGACTGCTGCAGTAGCCTTCTGTCTCCCCACAGTCACTCTGTCACCCCCCAGTCCATTCTCCACAGAGCAGCCTGCGTGAATGATCTTTAAATGTATACGTATGTGTGTGTGTGTATGTATGATGTATATATAGCTGATCGCATCTCTCCTTACTTTTACACTACCATGACTTCCCAGTGTTCTTGGGTAAAGACCAAAGTAGTCTACAGAGTTCCCTGTGGTGCAGCCTTCCCTCATCTCCATAGCCTCCTGTTCTCTGTACTCCAGCCTCATTGCTCTTCTTCACAGGACCCAAAATGTACCCTCTTCTCTTGACAAGGGCTTTGTTCATGCTGTCCCCTCAGTTCAGAATGCCCCCTCTCTCTTTTTTCCTGATTAATTAGGCAAAAATAATTGTCAAAAATAATAATTGTTCACTCTTCAGGTCTTTACCTGGATATCTCAGCAAAATAGTTATCCCCACCCCTGAAGATTAGGTCAGGTCCCCCATTTTATGCTTTCATAGACCTTTCCTTGAAGCCTTTTTTGTAGTTTTAATTTCACGTTCATTCATGTGATCATCTCCTTAATGACATCTGAGACCTCTAATCGTTTGTAAGCATAACTAGATCAGGGGCCATGGGACTTTTTGCCCCTCATTGTGTCCCCACCGAATTGGCATGGGAGGGCTATTTCTTGAATGAATTTCCAGAGCTGGCCGAGAGATATGATATAAGTGAGGCCTTCCCCTGCCCTTCCCCTTCCCCACAGCCTTCCCTTATAGCTACTGAGGCTGCAGTTACTGTAAATGGCAGGGAGCAATCAGTTCCGGTCATTGACCATTTTGGCAGATTGCCTGCAAGTGTAGAGGTGATAAGTTGAAGCTTTGTCTTCTGCCCCGCAAGGAACCACCCCACAATGAGGAGAAGGCAGAGAGGCTTCCCAGGAGTCCCCTCCAGCAGCAAGGCTTGAGCTCTGCTTTCTCTGTAGGTACAGCCCAGACAGGAAAAAGCCCTGGGTACCTTCTGGAGAGAGTCAATAGGGAAAGAGTGAGTTCAGCCACTCCAACCCAAACTAGTTGTGAATTGACCTAAAATCTGAAAAATTTCACTGCCAGCTGTAAGTGGGTTTGTTTGTTTGTTTTTAATTTTAGAAGCTTTGAAGACTGGCATTAGTTATAGATGCCCATTAAGTATAGATAGAAAAAATGTAGTACATAGTACCTTTTATTTATAGGTGATATACGGGGTGGGGAGGTAGTAGATAGGTTGGCTCCCAAAGAACTTGGAAATGAAGTTTGTCCTCATTGAGTTAAACTAATCTGCATTCAGTGAGAGCAGTATTGTATAGTAGTTAAGAGTACAGTCTCTAGAACCAGATGGCTTGGGTTCAAATCCTGGTTCTGCCATTTATTAGCTGTATACCTTGAGCAAGTTACTTAACCTTTCTGTGCTTCATTTCCTTATCTATAAAATGGAAATACTAACAATTGCCTACCTCTGCTGTTATTGTGAGAGTTTAATGAGTGAAGTCATGTCAAGCACTAGGAACAGGATCTTGGGCAGAGTGAGCGCTCGTGAGCGTAAGTTGCTTGTTATTAGCTTGTTATTAGCTACTAGGGAGGCAAATGTCTCTCAAGACTGAATTATATGTGCATTGGTGATTATTACATATCTAATTGTCAAACAATATCATTAAATAACACCCAAGTAAAATTTTGCTGAAGATAATTCAAACACAGTTGCAGCAGTACATCAACAGAGAAATTCCAGAAATTCAAGCCAGATTCAGAAGAGGACGTGGAGTGAGGAATATCATTGCTGATGTCAGATGGATCTTGGCTGAAAGCAGAGAATATCAGAAAGGTGTTTATCTGTGTTTATTGACTATGCAAAGGCATTTGACTGTGTGGATCATAACAAATATGGATAACGTTGCAAAGGAATGGGAATTCCAGAACACTTAATTGTGCTCATGTGGAACCTGTACATAGACCAAGAAGCAGTCGTTCAAACAGAACAAAGCAATGCTACATGGTTTAAAATCAGGAGAGGTGTGCGTCAGGGTTGTATCCTTTCACCATACTTATTCAGTCTGTATGCTAAGCAAATAATCCGAGAAGGTGGATTATATGAAGAGCACAGCATCAGGACTGGAGGAAGACTCATTAACAACCTGCAATATGCAGATGACACAACCTTGCTTGCTGAAAGTGAAGAGAACTTGAAGCACTTACTGATGAAGATCAAAGACTACAGCCTTCAGTATGGATTATACCTGAACATAAAGCAAAAATCTTCACAACTGGACCAGTAAGCAACATCATGGTAAACAGAGAAGGTATTGAAGTTATCAAGGATTTCGTTTTACTTGCATCCACAGTCAATGCCCATGGAAGCAGCAGTCAAGAAATCAAACAGTGTATTCCATTGGGCAAATCTGTTGCAGAAGACTTCTTTAGAAGTGTTAAAAAGCAAAGATCTCACTTGGAAGACTAAGGTGTGCCTGACCCAAGCCGTGGTATTTTCAGTCACCTCCTATGCATGCAAAAGCTGGACAATGAATAAGGAAGACCAAAGAAGAATTAATGCCTTTGAATTATGGTATTGGCATAGAATATTGAATATACTATGGACTGCCAGAAGAGCAAACCAATCTGTCTTTGAAGAAGTACAGCCAGAATGCTCCTTAGAAGCGAGGATGGCGAGACTTTGTCTCACATACTTTGGACATGTTATCAGGAAGGACCATGCTTGGTAAAGTCAGCAAAAAAGAGGAAGACCCTCAGTGAGATGGATTGACACAATGGCTGCAACAATGGGGTCAAATACAGCAATGATTGTGATGTTGCTGCAGGACCAGGCAGTGTTTCGTTCTGTTGTGCATAGGGTTGCTATGAGTCAGAACCAACTTGACAGCATCTAACAACAACACATATCTAAAGAAGTGATGATTTTTTTCAATTAAAAATTAGTATAAAATTAATAGAATAATGAGTCAATAGCAGTGGAACAGAAAGTGAAAAACCAGTGAGGCAAAATTAGTGGTGTGTCTAGGTAAAGACGCTGAATCTAGGTTTGGTCACCAGAAGGGGTTCTTTGTTGTAGGCAGGTCTGGTTCAGCAGGCATATGCACCGCTGCCAGAATGAAACTTCTCTCATGGCTAGTCGTTTCCCTTTATTTAAGTCCATGCTAACAGAGCAGCCTTCTGATTCCTAGTTCAGCTTCCTGGAGTCCTTGATAACAGGAAAGGTCTAAGGATGTGGGTGTTCTGATTTCTATTATAAATTCATAAATGGACAGTGGGGTTGATAAGTGGTTAGAATGGAACCATCATAGAATGTCTGCACCTCTCTGGATGCCATGAAGTTCTGTTTCTGGACCTACAAGGCCAAAAATCAGATCCGATTAGGATCCTTCACCAAGGTGATTCCAGCCTGGGAGAGGTCTCTGAGTGGTTGGCCAGCCAAACTTCTTCTGACCACAACCCTTCCTTTCAGCACTGACCTACTAGTGTGGAATGTTTGTTCACCTAACTCCGTCTTTTTACACAGGAAGAAATTGAAGCCCACAGAAGTATAATGGCTTGCTTAAGATCACACAGCAAATTTTGTTGTTAGCCAGGGCAAATATTTAGGTCTTCTCTGCCAGGGCTCTTCTCCTGGCACTGTTGGAAGGTTGCTCAGGTGTCCAGTGCAGCCAAGAGAAGAGCATCTATGTGAAGAGAGCATTTGACACTGAATGTTAGACATTGAATTTTCTAATATTAGTATCATAAAGCAGCAGTGAAATGATTATCTACAAGGGGTTGCAGTCTCACTCTTACATGCTTATGGTCCTTACAGACAAATCTCTGCTGTTAAAATGAACAGCTCAGTAGAGATGTGGCCTGAGGACGGAGACACAGTTCTGTTCTTGGTGCATACTTCTTGGCCAGCAGACTTCACGTGGACATATCCGCAGCTAGCCATTCAGGGAGAGGGACTGGCAACTGAAAACCAGCATTCTCTTTGATGTTTCAGGCTTTATGTTCATTCATTAATTGGGAACTTCTGCTTGCTTAAAAACTTCTGGTAAATCGTCACTTTCAATGGGCTATTCTTTAGCCTGGTGGACCTGGCTATTGGCAGTTGCCTCCTGCCCTCTCCCACCACCCTGGCTGGCCTCCTCTCTGGTCACGCCCCACATATGCACTGCGCTGCAGCTTACAGACCTGCTCACTGTTGCTGGAGCACAGCGTTCCCTGTTATGCCTCAGTGCATTTGCACATGTTGTGCAAGTCAGTGATACATCCTGTCCTCGGTGGAGAAGCCTCCCTGAATCCACCCCACCCTTCCCCAGCATGCAGAGGAGACTGTATTACTCTCCTCATGCCTCAGTTAGGGCCCTGTTGGTATTTGTTTATACATCGAGCATCACTCTTAAAGGATGAAACTCTCTAAAGCTGGAGCCATATCTAGTTCGTCTTTGTATCCCAGAGCTTAGCAGGGTGACTGCTGGGCGAACGATGTCTTTGTTGAATGACCACCTTCCTCTTTGGAGCACTTGGATGAAGCCTTTCTGGGATGCATCATCACCATCTCTTTGCTCTGCAGTATCCTCCCAGGCAAGAGCTTTACTTTGGGAATGGAATAAGACCTCAGTCTGTAAATGTCATTCCAAAGTCTGAAAGCACCAAAGCTAGGGTCTCGAGGGATGGCATGTGCTCTTCACTGTGGCACCCCACTGTGCTCATTTGCCTTGTTTTTTTCCCCAAGGGCTATAATCCCTTCCCCCTGGGTTGTGCTGGAGGGGTACTAATAAATTCTTTCTCCAGACCTCTGCCAGCACATTCCTCACCCCTAGTACTTCATGCCAGGCTGGGATTCGAGTCTTCTTTGTGTCCATCAGAGTCCAACCAAGCCTTCCTGAGGGTGCCCTGCAGTGATCTTGATTTGATTCAGAGGCTGCTTTGCTCCGCTCCCATCAATCGCCCTGGCTCCTGGCAGCAGCACCAACTGTTTCTAAGGTTGGCTAATGTCATCCCTTGTGTATTATTTTTAAAACATGTTTCAGTTCCAGAGGTGGCCTTTTTATGGGATGACCCTATCTTCTGGAGCCACCTTTTTCTGTAGTACCCTGGGCACCACTACATTGTCACTGAGGAAATGAGAGAGGCAGCTACCGTGGGGAGTTACAAATGTGTAAGAACAGTGCCAGGAAGGGTGAAGTCCCCAGTGAGCCAAGGCTTTAAAAAAATGTCAACAACCAAACATTTATTTATTAAGTTGCATTCAGAATAAGAAGGTGAGCAACCTTTCTGTGCATTCACTTCCTTGCGTGTAACAAGGGGATAATAGTGATCTTCCCTCTCTGCCTCTCTGAGTTAGTGTAAGAGAAAATGAAATCAAGTGAAAAAGCACTTGGGAAGAGTAAAGCTGTGGTTTTCAAACTTTGGAGTGCATCAGAAACACTGGAGCTTGTTGAAAATCCAGAATTCTGGGTCCTGTTCCTCTTTATTCTGATCATTTTCACCAAGTGTCTCAAGGGAATCTAATGCTGCTATTCCTTAGACCATACTTTCAGAAACACCAAATCAAATAAAAAATATATACATATACACCCGGTGCCATCAAGTTGATTCTGACTCATAGCCACACTACAGGACAGAGTAGAACTGCCCCATAGGGTTTCCAAGGCTGTAATCTTTATGCAAGCAGACTGCCACATCTTTCTCCTGTGGAGTGGCTGGCGGCTTTGAACCACTGACCTTTCGGTTGGCAGCTGCATTCTTAATGACTGCGCCAACTGGGTTCCTTGTAAATCAAATAGATGTAGGATATAGTTATTTGAGGCAGCTTTAGTATCTTGGACTTGGAGTCTGAAGTCTTGGGTTTAACTCCCAGCTTTTCCACCTGCTAGCCCTGTGATCTTGAACATCACATTCTCCTCTCCAAGCTTTAGTTCTCTCATATGTAAAAAGATGATAATCCTAGCCTCACAGGGTTGTAAGAACTAAATGTGAGCAAGCCCAGCTAAGTGCCCGGCTCATGGAACTCACTTCGTCAGTGCTTTCTTGAGTGGGAGGTAAGTGTCCACTGCTTCTGGAATGTGGTGCAGTGTTAACAAATGCCAGACAGAAGACAGCCCTTGGTACTCATTGGAATCAGTTATTATGGAAAGAAAAAAGCATAAAATTTGGTGTCTGGAAAGAAAGATCCTTAGAGATATAGTCCAATCCTTGTTTTAGAGCTCATGAACTTGAAATAGGATGGGAGGAACTGAAGCCCAAGATGTATGCAAGTACCTAGTCATGAGATAGGCGCAGATCTTCAGACCAGAGAAATTATTTCCCAAGCTGCTGAACAAAGGAGGGGAAAAACCGTATTGGTACAGTGATGGAACTGTTAGTAACCTTTTTTTGTTTTAAATAATAATTGCTTCTGTTTATTGACAAGTTACTGTGTGCCAGGCACTGTACTGACTGCTTTCCATGTGTTTTCTCATTTGGCAGAGAGATCAAGAGCACAGGCTCTGGAGTTATTCAGTCAGCAATTTTTTTTATTAGTTGTATATTTATTTTTCAAATAAACATGCTGACATTATAGCATACCTACAGCTCTGTTTTTTGCTTTTTTAAAAACTGTGGTAAATATATATATACCATATTTTCGCAAATCATGTGCCCACACGTATAATGTGCATAGCGTCCTTAGGAGAATAACGCCGGAGGGTGTTGTGAGGTTGGCAGGAAAATGTGTAATACATGCGTTATTTGCATAAAAATACGGTAGGTAACAAAACATTGTACAGGGTCAGGGAAAAAGAGGAAGACCGTCACTGAGATGGATTGACACACTGGCTGCAACAGTGGGCTGAAACATAGCAAAGATTGTGAGGATTGGTGCAGAACCAGGCAATGGTTTTTTCTGTTGTATATAGGGTCGCTATGAGTCAGAACCGAGTCTACGTGGCACCTAACAACAAAAACAAAACATCTGTCATTTCAACAATCTTCGCATGTACAAGAACTGTTAGTAACTTTTGAGAAACCTTGGAGAATGGGGCGATGTCTCAAGTATAATGATTATTCATTCCATACCTACTATACAAAAGGCCCAGTTTTCAGAAAGGAGGAAAAAGAGATCCTGTAAAGAGTAAATGCAGAATTCTTTTGACTTGACTCCTTCATAAAATTCTGAGCAGATGATGGAATAGGTGGGATAGTGAGCAATTAGAAAAAGGAGTTGGTCCCTAGGATTCAATAGTAATGAATTAATCATGACTTACTAGACTTGAAGATGATGGAGGACCGGCCAGTATTTCCTTCCTTTCATTATATATTAGGGTACCCTGAATTGGAGCTGACTCGACAACAGCTGACAACAATTAGACTTGACTTCATGTTTTCACTGGGTTACCAGTTGTGAGACCCTCTCTTGATTTCCGCAAGGTATTTGATAAACATTCTCATGATATCCTGACAGTAAGAATGTGAGCAGGAAATCTAGAAAAATCAGAAGCAGGAGCTCAACCTACCCAACATATTGGGGTCCTCTATTGTAGTGGCAGGATCCCTGGTGGGTTGCTGGAGACAGGTCAAGAAATGGAGTGGGATATGGGGTGGCCATGGTGGTGGGCTGATGGGGAAGTAAAGAGGCAGCCCTAGGGACCTGAGTGTGGTGCCCCGAGGCAGAATTTGTCCTTTGGAAAAAGCATGAGGAGGTGTTTGCTCTAAATCACAGGACTTCTTTTTGTTGTTCATTTATCATTTTAAAAAGCAATGCTTAAGTGTAAGAAAAGTGTAAACAATGCCAAAATGGTAGAAAATGAATGTTGTTTCATTCTTGTTTCCTTGTTTCACTACTCTAAAGGGAAAAGTGATAATCCTATGGTAGATAGTCTTCCAGCTGTTCTCTATGGATTATACACATAGACTTTTAAAACAGTAAGATATATATTCTCTCTGAAGCTTGGATTTTTCACTTAACACTTTAGCTGGGACAGCTTTCTGTCTCGATACCTATGATCTACTTCGTCTTTTCTAACAGCGCCATTGTCCAGTGTTCGTGGTATTTTTAGCCCACCCTGTTGATGGATGCATGGATCACTGAGCATCCTTAAACACATCTTCACACATTTGTAGAAATATTTCTCTAGGCAAAATTTCTAGCAGTGGAATGCTGGAACCCTTATTTCAGAAACATGACTATATGCTGTAGTGGGAAAGGTGAGTTGGAAGAGGGAGGGAGCAGAGGCAGGAAAAATGGTCAGTAGGTGGGTGGGACCATGCTCACCTTATCTTGGTTGAAGTCCTCCCGGCTCATAGAGGGCCCCACACGAACACAGTTCCATGGGCTTTCAGATTAATTGACCAGAACCTTCCTCCAAGGAGAGGTAGAGTATTGATTCACTACTTCTCACCAGTGTGCAATTAGGGCTGTGGACCTTGAAGCCTGTTCTTTAGCCTGCAGATGCCTTAAAGGCTGGTGTCACAACTGGTTCTGAGGGTCAGTTTGCTCACGTTCCTGCCAGGTTTCCAATTTGTGAAATGTGCAGGAGATCAGCACCTCTCCTGCTGTTTTATCCTTACTGTAACTGCCAGTGCGAGGCCAGAGCTTTCATAATTGCTGAATAGTCTGTCAGCTGCTCTGGGACCTAGAAGAGCAGCTTACCACCCAGGACCATCTCCAAGGGCAGGAAGGGAATAGAGCCTCCAGTGTGACCTTTTGCCTCCTAATTCTGGTGATTATAGCCCTTGGAAGTTGGCCCTGAAGAACCACACACTTTGGTTTGAGCAGCCAGCAGCTTATCACCTCTGGTGATCAAACCTTCAGAGGTTCCTCCTGAAGTCTAGATTTACGGGGGGTCAAATGGAATCTACCTGGGAGGGGCTTCCGCTTCAGCTCACAACATGGGGAGAAAGTTACCCCTCTTCCAGGGGGAGGCAGTTTTCATAGCATTGAGAAGGCCTCTCACTAGTTCCCCACCTACCCACCCACTGAGTCCTTTGTGTGGGGAGTGGGGGAGAGGAGGACGCCTGCAGCCTTCTGCATGCATTCCTAGACACCGACTCACTGTGGCGCCACCACCGTGCCAACAGAGCTGTGTGAAATGTCAAGAGGAGTTATGCTCATGTGCTCCCTAGCCCTGGTCTCTTTGTGGCTTGCATTTTCTTCCATCTGCACTCTGTTCATGAGATGGAAATCAGAGGGTGCAATTAGCAGATAATTTGCTAGTTCCAGACTTAATTTGGGGCCCCCTTCTTGCCTGATCAAATTACAGGGGAACATAATAGATTTTTGGTGAGAAATAGTTGGCCCACTGGGAGAAAGCACTCCCTGCTTTCTAGCTGGGCAGCCCTTACAGTATCCTAAGTGTTGTTCCCCCCACCCCAACCCACCCACTTCCTCTGTGGCTCTTATGTGGCCCCCCTCCCAGGCCAGGATCCTGATCCCCTCAGGACCAGCTCAAGGGGTTTAAACTCAGTTGAGACCCAAGGAAAACAGGGAGCCCTCTGTGACCTTATTATAGGGCTGGAAAATGTTGAAGCTGGAAGGTATTTAGAGACCTAACCAAGGCCCAGAGGCAGAAACTTGCTAAAGGCCACATAGTTAGCCCGTAGTCTAGTAACAATAGTCTTAATGATATTAACAGCCAACATTTATCAACCCTTAATGTGTTCCAGACTCTGTGCCAAGGGCTCTACGTGCAGTGGATTGTCACACTCAAACCCAGACAGCCTGGCTCTGGGCCAGGCTGGCCTCCAGCATAGCGTGGTAGAGCCTAGTATAGACAGCCTGCCTTCGAATCCTGGCTCCATCTCTCACTTAGCAGCTTGCTGACCTCAGGCAAGTGATTTAACCTCTCTGTGCCTTGGTTCCTTCATCTGCTAAGAGGAGGAAATCACAGCTCTACTGAATATGGTTGTGTGAGTTAAAATTCATCCATACATGTATCTGGCACAGGGTGAGCACTCAGACCAGTGTGGATGTCTATGTGAGGGTGTGCTGTGTGGCAGTAAATAAAGAGTGGCTGAATTCTACACAGATGCCAAAAGCTGTTCTTTACTTTAAGAGGCAGTAAATAGAGTAGTTGAGTGCTTTGGCTCTAGAGCAGAGGTTGTCAAACTATGGCCATCACCTGTTTTCATAGGGCCTGTGAGTTTTACATTTTTTAATGGTTAGGGGTGGGGGGAAGCAAGAGAATAATTTGTGACGCATGAAAATTACATGAATTTCAAATTTCAGTGTCCATAAATAAAGTTTTATTGGGACACAGCCATGACCATTTGTTTACATTTTGCCTATGGCTGCTTTTGTGCTGCAATGGCAGAGTTGAGTAGCTAAGATGCTGTACTGCCTGTAAAGCATAAATATTTGCTATATGGCTCTTTACAGAAAGTATGCTAACCCCTGCTGTAGAGTCAGGCTAACTGGGTTTGAAACCCAGCTCCACCACTTACCACCTATTTGTCCTTGGACTGGTGACTTAACCCCTCCGAGCCTATGTTTCCTCATTAGTTGAATGGGGAATGATAGCACCTACTCCATAGGTTGGCAAATTAAGTATAATAGATAAATGCAGAGCACTTAACACAGGGCCTGGAACATATTAAGTGCTCAGTAGATGTCAGCTTATTAACAGGATGCAAACCGAATCTTATCACCTTCATTGTTGTCTCTGCACCCAGTTAGTGGAGGAGTGGGAAAAGACTCCCTTGTAAACCCAGCCACGACCTTTGCCACAGACTTTCCACCGTGGTTCACAGTTAGAGATGCTGGGGAGGAGTATGTGCCTGGTGGGAGAGAGTGAGGTCTGGACCTGCCTGGTCTTCTCCAGCAGGCTTGCTTTTCCTATCTTTGTCCTCCAGGCAGGGGCATGGGGCTTCCCTATGGTGGGATCTGGTCTGGGTATCCCCACAGCTGGGTTCTTCAGATGAGTCCCCAGTCCAGATACGAGGCCCAGCATCCCCACAGGCACTCCAGGCCTTGTCCTCCATCGTGCCCTATTTTTTGTTTTGAGAAGCACGGTTACCATGGACATAGTGGAAGAGGCTCCACTGTCCACTGGGGCCAATGCATGGCATTCTGGGAATGAATGAATGAGAGGGAACAGGTGACTTGGACTCCAGTTTCTGTGCTCTCTCCTACTTGCAGAAGGGCTTTTGGGCAAGTCATCTCCCCTTGAAGAGGCAGAGTGAAGCCCAGGGCTATGAGCTGTGGAGTCCCACAGCTGAGGTTTAAATCCCAGCCCCTGCCACTGACTCGTTCTTAGACCGTAGGTAAGTTACCTAATCTCTCTATACCTCACTTTCCTCGTTTATACAGTAAGGATAATTCATATCTCAGAGAAATAAGGGTGCATATACAATACTTGGCACATGGAATAATGTCAGATGTCAGTTAACACTCTGGGCCTTGTTTTCACATCTGCAGTGGGCTCTGCCCTGAAGTGGGAGTGTTAACCCCATTGGCCGGCTCCTGGGGCTGTCCCCAGGCCAGGCAGAGGGAAGGGATGAATGGAAGCCTAGTGCCAGGACAGAACAGGTGTAAGCCGGGAGCCAGGAGCCCAGAGTGGCTCTGGACCTGCTTCTCTTGCCAAAGAGGCCCCCCTTCTGGGGGCGTGGCTCATCCTGGAGCTCAAGTCTTGCGCTTTTTTCCCACCTCCAAGTAGAGTTACTGTCCTTTGGGCTGTTTGTCAGGCGAGGGACATTTGGGGGCAGCTGTGCTCCCCCATCTCTTCTGCCCTGCCCATCTGTGAGCAAGGAGATGGAAGCTCAGCTAGTCTGGTCATTGTCTGCAGCGCCTGCCTGCAGCCTCTCTCCAGCCCAGCTCCACCCCTTGCCTGCAAGGTCTGTTTCCTAATAGCTGCTCCAACCACACACCTCGGTTCCGCGAGGAGCCCCTCCTCTTCCTCCCTCCCTCCCTCAGGGGTGGGACTGGAGAAGAAAGCTCACTTGACAGCAGCGTTTCTTTCTGAGCTAGTCACCAGCCCCTGCCCAGGAATGCCTGTGTATGCGTAGCCAGGCTGCCAAGAACTGGGAAGGAGCTGTCCTAGCCATGAGCCCCTGCGGGCATCTGCCGGGGGGCGAGTGGCCTAGAGTCCTCACACTGCTCCAGAGGGAGAGGTGAGCGCCGGGCAGCCCGCCCGCAGCCAGAGGTGCCAGGAGCCCTGGGCCTGTCATGGTGGCCGTGTGCAGCTGGCCTGAGGCACTCCCAGACGGGTTTGCAGTTGAGTCTGTTGGTCTGGTGTGGGAAGAAGATGGGGAGTTACTTGTCCGTCCCGGCGTACTTCACTTCCAGAGACCCCTTTCGGTGAGTTGGGCTCCGTGTTCCCCTCCCCCAAGTCCTGGACCCTGGTCTTGAAGGGAGGGCAGAGGCCCTCCTGAGTCTGCTTCGCAGCCTTCACTCACTCCTCACCCATTGGCTCTGCCAGGCAGAAGCCAGTTTAGGCTGTTGCCAAACTGAGCCAGTGTAGCAAAGGGCTTCTCACAGGGTCCTGGGAACAGTGAGGTGAGGGATATGCCCAGGAGGCGGTGGCTGTGGGAGCCCTGGCTCCCCACCATCCCAGACACACCTGAAGAGCCTCCAAAAGATGCTACTGACCCCAGCCTGCTGCTGGTAGTACTGCTTCCTGGTGAAGAACACAAATAGAGTGCTATTCTTCCAGCTGTCACATGTCTTACCTGTGGGGCCGTGCTGCCTGCCCAGGAATTTGTCCCAACAAGCAGGACAAACAGGTTTTGCCAAACAGTGGATGCTAGTAAGGCTTGGGTGTGGGCAGCCTGGCACACAGTAGGCATGCTATAAACGTTTGTTTCCTTAGTGGCAGGCACATTTGCTCAGGCCTTGAAGGGCTTCTGAGTGCCCAGGTGAGTACAGTTGCTGGGGAAAGACCTGGCCAAGTGCTTCCTGGACTGAGCAATTGGCTTTGGAGTGTTCCAGCCCCCACACCT
This sequence comes from Dugong dugon, assembly GCA_030035585.1. Classification (NCBI taxonomy): domain Eukaryota; kingdom Metazoa; phylum Chordata; class Mammalia; order Sirenia; family Dugongidae; genus Dugong; species Dugong dugon. The sequence continues at coordinate 21,393,872 of CM057476.1, read as the reverse complement.
CCTCGCCCCCAGGCCAGAGTGTCCCTGGGGCCCTTTCTGTGGGGCTTCTCAGAGGGAGGTGAGGAAACTTTCCCTTGACCTCTGACCTACCTTTCTTTGCTATTTGCCCCACCCCACCTCCATAGAAACTCCCCAGGGAGTTTCTGGCCCTCAGGGTGCCTTCTGAATGGAGCCATTCCTGGCTAGGGTGGGGCTTCTTTTTATTCTTTGGGAACAGCCTATTCAGAGGGCTGCCTCCCCCTCACCGGTGGTCCTGGTGTTCCCTTCTGGCTTCCCCACCCCAGCCCCATGCCTAGATCTTAATGCTGGGCTACTAGTTAGGTGCCCTAGGCAAAGGCAGAGCAGAACACCACGGTTTCACTGAGTCACTGGATGCTGGTAGAGTAGTGGAAGACGTCTGGATTGGGGGAAGGGTGAAGAGAACTGGTCCTCGATGTTGACTGCCAGGCATCCTGCTAGGCAGTTTATTGTTTAATCTCCTTCCCATTTTATAGGTGAGGCAACTGCCTTCTACACGGATAACATGGCTAGCTTTTTCTGTCTTTCTGAGTTTCTCTCACCTCCCTCTGCACCTCCCTCTTCCACACCTCCCTCAGCGGTGTTCCCCTCCCAGGAGAGCGAGTAGAAAGAGGGCCGCCACAGCTTGCCTGGCATGTTGAAGGAAGGGCAGAGATTCTTTTCTGAAGAGCCAGCAGGATTCATCTTAAGTTTAGGAGGCAGGTTTTACTATGTGGAGTCAAGGTGCCAGGTGTTGAGGTAGGGAGCCACTGATCTAGCCAGAGCCTCACATTAATCCTGCTCACTCTTAATCCTGGAAAGGCAGTTTCAGAGAGAGCTTGTTCCCTTGGGAGCCAGGAATGCTGTGCCCCTTTTCTTCTTTGGGGGCAAGATACAACTTAGCCAGAGCAAGAGCAGATAATGAACTCTCAACTTGAACCTTTGAGGGCTGGGCCACCAGTGACACCGAGTTCTGGCTGTCCTTTGTCTTGTTTTGCCCCAGCCCCTCTGGGGAACCTGACAACTCCCCCTCTACCAGCTCTGTTTGCCCAGCTGGACTCAGGAGGGGACTGACTGACTGACTGTAGACCCTCTCCCCTCCCCTAAATGAGTGGCCACATTCCTGAAGCCACTTCTGAAGAGACAGCCAGCAGCACAGGGCTCTGCACCCCCGGGAGGGACCACCCAGACCTACTGCTGTCCCAAGTATCAGTCTAATCATTCGCCACTGGCACTGCGTGGTCAGAAAGCCAACAGCCCTCTCCTCTATTAGGGGGCCGTCCTCAAGGGCATCTCCCTGACCAGGTGTCTCTTCCCTCCCTGGGCCTCAGTTTCCTCCTCTGCAAAATGTAGGTGCTAGACTTCTGAGCTGTGAACAAGTCCTTGAACCCAGGCCTCTGGGGGAGTAGAAAGTCCACAGGAGTTCTGGGGCCATGGTTCCAAAGAAAGTGACGCAACCCAATTCCACGAGGACATGATCAGGTGTGACATCATGTGAGGGAGGGAATAGGGAACAGAGAATGAAGAAGCTAATTTCTGTGCCCCATGCACTGCTGCCTGACGGGTCACACTCAGCAGAGTGTCTTCCTCTGACTTGTGCTTCCTGCTCCCTTCCCAGTGCCATCAGTGTAGGGGTGCGATGTAGTTACGGGAGTGCTCCCAGGGGAGAGGAAAGCTCCAGCTGGAACGGACAAAAGAGGTGAATTAGGAAGTGACTTTTTATTTGACATTTTTAAAGGATTTTTCTTTTTATAGAATTTCCCTTGATGTCCAACACTGGATATTTAATAAGCTTGCTTTGCATGTTATCTCTTGAAGAAAACAGGATCATGTTTGTATTCTCAAGCAACCCATGTTTGAAGGGAGAAATTACTCTTAACCCTGTCCAGTTTAGCAGTACCTTTGGCAGCCGACTTAGGTCCTCTGGGATTCTTTTCTCCTCATTTGAAAAATGAAGGGCTTGGATCAGGTGAATGGTTTCCTGCTTAGCAGTTCTTGTGGCTTCTCGGAAGCACGCAGGCTCTTTCCCATTTTTTTTGGAATCATGGAAGTCCTACCTTTAACTGCAGTAAACTGCACAAATTACTTGGAATAACAGACTTCCTGGCTTTTGGTTGGAACTGAATCACCTCACTCTGGTAACATTTATTTCTTGTTGATCAGAGGCTAGTTAATGTGTTTGGTTAATGTTTCTCAACAGGTTAACAACATATTCCATAATAATTAGAGCTTAGTTGACAAATTGTTTGAATCCACAGGGTCTGCAGAAAGGAGGAGTAATAAAGGAATCTTTGGTGGTAAAAGGCTGAACTCTGATGGCCCAGGATGTCTAGGCCTCTGTCATATCTGCCCTTCTGGACCTCAAGGGAGAGTTGTCATTCCGGTCATGGGGCTCTTGGACTATGGTCTCTTGGACTATGGCGGAAGGAGCTGCCCATTTTCCCTTTCAGCCCAGTCAGAGCTCGAGGCAAGACACTGCTCACAGGGAAGAAGATTTTCCCTGACCACCTGTTCATGCAGGAGGCTAAGGATGATCATCTAGCCAGCCCTTCACCAGGACATGGGAGGGCTTGTTCTTTAAAGTGCACAAATCTGTAAGAGTGGCTGTTTGGTTCCCTTACCCCATGAGACTGAGAATTTACCTGTAACATTGGATGGAAGAATTTGGATGTGAGTGAGGCCTAGCCTATCTTATCTCACTTGGTTTCTTCCAGCACAGCATCTTGCCTGTTTGTTCTTGCACATCCTAGATGCGCAGTAACTAATTCCTAGTTGATAGGAATTGATTAGAATCAATTAATTTTTTGTTTTTGAAAAACACTAGACAACATATAAGTGGTAACTTTTTTTTTTAATTGTGCTTTAGGTGGAAGTTCACAGCTCAAGTTAATTTCTCATACAAAAATTTATACACATATTGTTATGTGACATTAGTTGCAATCCCCACAATGTGACCGCACACTCCCCCTTTCCACCCTGGGTTTCTTGTGTCCATTCAACCAGTTCCTGTCCCTTCCTGCCTTCTCATTCTGCCTCTGGACAGGAGCAGCCCATTTGATCTCATGTATCTGACTGAACTAAGAAACACACTCTTCACAAGTATTATTTTTTGTTTTATAGTCCAGTCTAATCTTTGTCTGAAAAATGGGCTTTGGGAATGGTTTTAGTTCTGGGTCAACAGAGCTTCCAGGAGCCATAGTTTTGGGGGTTCCTCCAGTCTCTGTCAGACCATTAAGTCTGATCTTTATACATGAATTTGAGTTCTGCTCTGTACGTCTCTCCCGCTCTGTACTTTTCTCCCACTCAGTCAGGGACTCTCTGTTCTGTTCCTTGTCAAGGGCCGTTACTGGTGGTAGGCAGGCACCATCTAGTTCTTCTGGTCTCAGGGTGACGGAATCTCTGGTTTATGTGGACCTTTTGTCTCTTGGGCTAGTATTTTCCTTGTGTCTTTGGTGTTCTTCATTCTGCTTTGCTCCAAGTGGGTTGGGACCAATTGATGCATCTTAGATGGCTATTTGCAAGCTTTTAAGACCTCAGATGCCACACACCAAAGTGAGATACAGAACATTTTCTTAATAAACTTTGTTAAGCCAATTGACCTAGATGTCCCCTGAAACTATAGTCCCCAGTCCCCAGTCCCCAGCTACTCTGTCCCTCATAATGTTTGGTTGTGTTCAGGAAACTTCTTAGCTTTTGCTTTGGTCCAGTTGTGCTGACTTACCCTGTATTGTGTGTTGTCCTTCCCTTCACCTATGCTGAAGAATCAATTGGTTTTTAATTGATTAGATAAATAATTTATTTTAGGACCTTCCTTATCTCCCTACGATAATAGCAGTCTGCTTCTGGAAAGATTACACCCTTAGAAACTCTATGGCCCTGTCCTATAGGGTCGCTGTGAGTCAAAATCGACTGAACGACCATGGGTTTGATTTGGTTTGGGTTAGCACCCTACAGAAATCGGTTTGGTTCCAGGCCAAGAAGTAGGTCCATGTCTTTGATGTAGTGAAACCCATGTGAAAATGTTACTACAGAGTAGTAAGTAAACAAAATTAAGCCTATGCGCGTACCTTACTGGTTAATTCACACCTGATGGGAGAGAAAGGGGTCTGTCTATATTTGCCCTTGGTGTGCCCAAATTAAAGAGTGGGGCGGAGGGAAATGAACACTTAACCGGGCACCTGCTGTGAGCAAGGTCATTTGTACATAATTTAATTCTCATAGCCCCATGAAATTTTACCATCACAATGGACAAATGAAGAAATGGAGCCTCAGAGTCAGGAAGTAACTGGCCTAAGGTGACACAGATAGTAAATGGTAGAGAAGGACCCAGGTCTTGAGAGTTATTTATGAGAATCTCAACTGAGTATTTTTTTTTTTTTTTAAAACCTGTGTGTTTTCTGCTGACCCAAAAGGCCTCAGTTTGGATCTGAGCTGGCCCACTGAACTGAGCTGACGACAGGTTTCAGTTTACCTTGTAATGTTTTGGGAGAGGAGTTTTTGGAGGTCATCCTTAGGCACAGCTTCAGCATGATCTCCTCTTGATCTCTTCTGGCTGGAGGGTTTCAGTTTCGTTCACTCTGGTTCCTCAGCAGTGTGGTGACTGATGCCATGGCCTTGGCAGACCCCAGCCACCTCCAAGCTGGATGCCCTTGGGCCTACAGCCAGGGCAGATTTTGACTTTCACTTGAAACCTTCAAAAGCTGAAAACCAGAAAAGAGCCTTGGCTTTGGGAAGGCCATAATGTGGCCATGGCCTTTAAGAATCTGAGGTGGGACTTTTTTGAGTAGCACCTTACATTTTCTGTGTGTTTTGGATTCCTTTTTTAAAAGGGCAAACAAAGACTGCTGCAGAACAGAGTACTACAGAATAAATGAAGGAGGACAATTAATTGTGCCATTAACAGTTGGTACTTAGGCTTAAGGAGACACAACATAAAGTGTTAACACTAAAAGGGACTCAAGTTTTCAGGGCTCCAGCCTCCTTTTTGCAGAAGGAAACACTGAGGCCCGGCTTGGTGAGATGTGCTTATCACCCAAGTGATGTAATAGAGTGGAAATGGCTTCCTAGCCAAGTCCACATAGTTTCAGGTTCCAGCTCAATCACTGATATATTGGGCAGCTTTGCAAAAGTGACTTGGCTGTGCTTTCAGTTGTATTGTCTGTGAAACAGGGATAATACTAGCATCTTGCAGAGTGTGGTCAGGCTTAGAGATAGTATAAGTAAGGCACGTCATACTGTGCCTGGAATATGTTTGTCATTCAAGTAACAACTGTTGTTAACAGCCAAGCTAGGACTCTTAAGTCTTCCTTTGCGACTTCTCCTAAGACCCCGGTTGTGTCCTGGGGCAAAACAGAGCTTTGGGGAGCCATAGCCAGAACAGAAAGCTGTTCTTCAAAGACACCTTGGCTGAAGACTTTAGCCATGTAGCTGGCCATGCCCTTCAAAGGCATTCCTTGTCACAGATGTGCATGTCGGTGATGTCGCTCTCCAGCCAGGTGCTCTCCCAGCAGGCTGACGTGGCTCTCTTCTTCATGCCTGCACTCGTTTCTCTCCCTTCCCCCTCTCCTAGGCCTGGCCAGGGCTACTTACAGCAAACAAAAGCAGGATATTTATTGGCAGCAGAAAGGAGAACGTGTTCTGGTGCTCCTGTGCCCTGTGGCGCACATACCGTTGTGAGAGTGTAACAGGGCCCAGGCCTGCAGTGGGGTGCATATATGCCTGCGCCAGCTTTTCTCCACTGCAGACAGGAGGAGGGAAGGACCTGGTGACCATGAGCCACAGGACCCTCTCCTCCCCCTGCTAGATCTTGTCATTCCCACCATTTGCAGTTCGGAGACATTTGTTTACAAGGCTACTCTGCCAGGCCCTTTGCTAGGTGCTGAGTCTACTAAGAGTAAGTGGGACACTGTTCCTACTCAGGTGCTTTAAGTCAGAAAGCAGGAAGAAGAAGGAAACCCTTCTAGTGCTGGCCCTCTGCTAGGTACCTCACAGTCATTTAGAACCACATTTGACCCTCACTGCTGCCCTGAAAATTACGTGGTGATGTTGCCGTTTGAAAAATGAGAGACAAGCAGCTTGCCCAAAGTTACTTAGGTGGTAAGTGGTCTCAGATCACTCAGGTGGTAAGTGGTGGTGCTGAGATTTTAAACTTGGATTATCTGGTTCCAAAGCCTGTGCTCTTGCTTTTTGTTCCAGAGGTTGCAAACCCAAATTGTCTCAAGAGCTAGCCAGGTAACCTAAGAGTGGATTAGGAAGGATAGGACAACAAACCAAATGGCCCTCTTGGTTTATGTTTAGTTTTTCTATTTCTGGTAGAGATGTGGTTACAGAAAATCATTTATTATGGGAAAGATAAGCACAATGGTAGATCACAGCAGAGTTGGTCTTGGTGTCAAGGAGACGATTGGGGATGGTGAGGACTGTAGCTAATCAGAAAGTGCATTCCTCACCTAAAAGGTCACTGTAGCTCACCTCCTGCCAGTTGTTGCCACGTCAGTGTTCCTAATGATGAAAAATCCAGATTTTTATGTGAAACATCCCAACTTTTAAGTATTGATGAACGATTTTAAAATATCCATGACTTAGAATCTTTCTAGACCTGGCTTTGCCCCCTATCTTCTGTGTAGCCTTGAGCAAATCTCATAACCAATTAGAGCCTGTTCTTACAGCTATAAAGTGTTTTCTTTCTGGGGATTGATTGTCACCATGTGAGCATGAGATAGTTGAGAGAGTGAGAGAGTAAAGGTAGCAGGACAAGCAATAAAGGGTTTCCAAACAGCCTGACATTTGAGCCGGGCCTAAAGGTTTCAGCAGGTGGAGAAAGAGGACTTACTTGACTTCAGAGTAGTCGGGAACCAGAAACTAAGATATTGGTGCTTCCTGCTCTGGCCTTGGTGTACCCTGGGATCCTGGCTGGGGGGAGAGCTGTCAGCCTGATTCAAGTCTCAGGTTTTTGGTTTTGTTTTTTTTTTTTTTTCCCCTGAGATCTTAGCAGACATGGTGGATGTGTGTGACATGGTTTCTGCCATCAGTAAGTCTATTATGTGAAGAATTCTCGATGCATGGAGCCATCAGAGACTAGTAGTGAATGACTTTGCAGTAAAGAAAGTGCAATACAGTTCTTGGCCAGAGCAAAACCAGACCTTACCTGGATTAAGTATAAAGTACAGGTTGGAGAAGGCTAGAAACCCAGACTGGAGAGGTATGTGAGCCTGGAGAGTGAGGGACCTTCGATGTGAGGCTTAAGAATCAGGAAATCAGTATTGGCTGGATTTGGTAGAGAAAACTCATGGATTGGAGCTGGGTGCTGGGAGAGGGAGATGGGATGGCAGCTTGACGTGGGTGGGAAAAATGTAACTATTCACAGAGCTAGGGGCATCTGGGGTATAGTCTTATCCCATCCTTTCACAGAAAGGGCCTTGTCCAAGGGCACGTAGCTCCTAGAACTTGAACCCAAGTCTCTCTCCCGATTCAGAGCTCATCCAACGTGTCTTTTACTTTGAGAGGAGTTTGGGTCCTATGCCCAGGGTCTGTCCTCAGCCTTCTATACGTGGTTCTTACTGCACAGTTCTAGGCATTTCATATCCATACCCTTCCTGCCATACCAAGCGCTCAAGGCCTTGAAGTTCAGCATCCATAGGACAAGTGGGAAAAGCAACAGGATGGCAGTAGCCAGCAGCAGAGCCATCTGTGTGGTTGAGCACCCAGGGTAATTGGGCACTCCAAAGAGAAAGAGGGATTCTCAGGCTGCCTCTGCACCCACCTAGCTCAGCTTCTGCTTTCCACAGCTCCTTCAGTGTACTCCCATCTCCCTCCTCTACCCACTGTGGTGCAGAGTGGTAGCACTCATTGTGGCTGCTCATCTTGCAGTGTTAAGTTTTCTTTAGACGTTCTCTTCCTCAACTAGTTATAAGCTCTTGGAGGGCAGGATTGGGGACCTCATGTTTCTGTCTTTTATATCTGCAGTGGCTAGCAAGTTACTATAACAGTGCAAATGCCTTGCCCTCCACACTTTGCAAAAGGCTTCCTCATACATTAACTTACAGTTAACTCACAGTGGCTCTTTGTAGTAGCATGCTATTGGTTGCAGTTTTTCTATGAGGAAAATCTATTAAGAGTTGTCCAAAGCTACCCAGCTAATGGCAGTAAATGGCTAAAAGGTAAACTACAGTTATCATCATCTTTAGTTGCAGAAGACATTTATTGAGTGCCTGCTGTACTAGGCCTTTTATATAAACTATACTTTATACTTTAATACACACTATTTCTTTAATTTTCACAGGAATTCATTTTACAGATGAGGAAACTGTCAGAGAAGTTAAGTAAATTACCCAAGATGATGTAACTAGTAAGTGGCAGGGTCAGAATTCAATCTTAGACCCATCCAGCTCTCTACTGCCTCCCAGAAGCGAGGATGTGGCCAGTGTGAGTGGTGCCAGGCCTTGACAACAAGAATGAGGAATCTGCTAACTAGAAGGAAAGAAGTGGCACTGGGTAAGCAGGCCAGGAAGTCTTTAGCTCTACATGCCGGTAGGCTCAGAATGAGAAGGAGGTTGTCTGTGTAGACCTGGCCTGAGAATAAACCCAGCCTGACTGAGAGGTAGAACTTCCCAACCAGGTGGCTGTCCGAGACCAGCTGTGGGTCCTCACATTTACATCTTGAGCTGTGCTAATGGAGTCTTTGTTTTCTCCCCCAATATTTTATTTTATTTTAAATAATATTTTATTGTGTTTTTGGTGAAGGTTTACAGAGCGGTATAGGTTCCCATTGAACAATCTCTGCACAGGTTGTTCACAGACATTGGTTACATTCTTCACAAGGTGTGTGAAAATTCTCATTATTTCTATTCTGGTTGTTCCATTTCCATTAGTCTAGTTTCCCTGCCCCCTTACATTGTCATCTTTGTTTTAAAGTAATTGTTGACCATTTGGAATCATATAGGTGATTTTTTAAGGGAGCACAGTACTTACAAGTGATACTCATTATTTTTTTAGCCATTTGTTATTTAGCTACAAGGTGACCTCAGGGATCCCAATATTGTATTTTGACAGTTTTCAAATCTACAGAAAAGTTGAAAAAATAGTTCAAAGACCATCCATGTGCCCTTCGTCTAATCTAGAGTCATAATTTTTAAACTATTTGCTACTTTTCTCTCTCTCTGTCTGTATCTATATATATATTTTTTTTCCTGCTGAACTCCTTAAAAGTAAGCTGAGATCATCTTGAGTCTTTACCTTTAAATACTTTAATATGTTTCTCCTAAGAATTCTCCTACATAACCAAAGTATCGTTATCACAAGAAAATTGACAGTAATTTCATAATACAATACATAGTCCAAATTCAAATTTCCTCAGTTGTTCAAAAAAATGCCACTCACAGCTGTTTTTTGTCCACTCCAGAATTGAATCCAAGATTCAGGTATTATGTTTGGTTGCTATGTCTGTAGGCTTTTTAAATCTCTGTCCCTTTTTCCTCCTGTGACATTAACTTTGGAAGAGTCATGACCAGTTGTGTTATAGAGTGACCCACGTTCTGTACTTGCCTGATTGCTTCTTTATGATTAACATTGATTTAGCAAGAATACTTAACATCAGCAATGCTGGCAGAGATTGGTAGGTTTTGAAGAGTGGAGGTGATTGAGCTTCTTTGGTTCATTGAGAAATCGGTCTAGACCTGAGATTTTTAACTGGAACCGTAAGTAGGATTCAGGGAATCCTTGATACACTCTCTCTATCCCCCCCAAAAAAGTATATGTACGCATATTTTCTTTGCATGTGCATTTTTCTGGGGGAGGCTCCTTGGCTTTCATCAGACTCTCAGAGGACTCCAAGACCCAAAGAGGTGGTCTACCAGCTGAGGTAGGCAGCATAGCGCTGGTTTCTGGGGCTTGTTCACTCTGAACTGGCTTACCTTGAGGAGATGCCTCTGAGGTGTAATTTTCTCCGATCCTGGCTTTGGATCAGAAAGGGGACTGTCCATTTTGTTGGTAGGCCTGGGAGCCAGGATAGCCTATGTGGCCTGATTTCCAGGGACCTAGGAGAGTTTTTGTGCTTGTCTTGCCTTCCAGGTGTTCCGAATGCCAAGATTCCCTCACTAATTGGTACTATGAGAAGGACGGGAAGCTCTACTGCCACAAGGACTACTGGGGGAAGTTTGGGGAGTTCTGCCACGGGTGCTCCCTGCTGATGACAGGGCCCGTCATGGTGAGTGAGTCCCTTCATCTTGGCCCCTCGTGGTCATCAGATTCCATTGGCAGTACCTCTGGTTCCCCATGGCCTGTCATCTTTCTGGTCTTCCCATCAGCGAGGGTTTCCCCCCTTTATTTATTCATTCACTCAACAGATATGTGTTGGGAATCTCTTAAGTGCCAGGTGAGATCCCTCCCTCAAAATTGTAAGTGTTGGGAGTGGGTGGGTAGGTGGTCAGGGAGGAGACACCTGCACTGGGGAGAGTATTACAGGTCAAGAGGATGACACACCTAAATTGTGTTCAGGGAGTCAAAGGGAGACCCTGGAATGGGCTGGCAGAGAGAAGTTCCACCTCCTGTACCTGTTCCAGACAAAGGGATTTAAGACATAGTCACAGACTTGTCAACCCGGTGTTGGAGGGATTGTGAGCCTTTCTAGTGGGGATGATTACTTCTGGGACTTGTTCTCATGGCTGAGACCAAAGCAATTTTTTGCAGTCTCAGAAATGACAAGGAAGGCAGCAATCTGAATTTTTCTCTGGCAGCTCTAGGGGAGGGGGTAAAAGGGTAGCTTATGACTGGGGTCTGTAGATTCTTGATCAGGGGTCACTCACCCCACCGCTGCTTCTACTCCAGCAACAGCAGCTGGGCCCAGTCCTCCCTGACAACTCACTTCCTCCCTCACCTGCTCACAGGTGGCTGGTGAGTTCAAGTACCACCCAGAGTGCTTTGCCTGTATGAGCTGCAAGGTGATCATCGAGGATGGGGACACATATGCACTGGTGCAGCATGCCACCCTCTACTGGTAAGAGGGTGACCCGCTGTCCATCCTCCCCGTAAGAGTGGCCAGGGGAGAGGGACAGGTGGCAGTATGGGATGGTCAGAACACTGGATTCCTATCATAGCAATGCTCAAAACCAGCTCTATAGCCTGTAAGCAAGACAGTTGATGTCTCTGCCCTCTATTCTTACCCACCATTTCACAACGCTCTGCCCCAGAGGGAGAGAATGGCGGGAAAGGCACTCTCCAGGGAGGATCCCAGAACAGTAAAGGCAAAGCCCCTTAGAGCTCACCCAGTCTAACTGCCACGGTTGACAAAATAAAAGAAGTCAGACTGAAACCCAGAGAGGAGAAGGGGGCTGGGGCAAGAACAAAGAAACAAGCCAGGCCACCTCACCCCTGGCCAGTACACCACTCACTGCAGATCCATCACACCACCCTCAGCCCCAGCCTACCCTAGGGAACCCAGACTCCTCATTCTGAATGACTATCTGGAATTATGGCAAAGAGGGTGGTAGTGGGTCTGTGGATAGTGTTACTTGAAACCACATGGTGCTAGAGGAGGGGATCCAGGTGGGGCTGCAGAATCTTAGACCACTTTATGGCCCTTCTCACCAGTGGGAAATGCCACAACGATTTGGTACTGGCACCCATGTTTGAGAGGCTTTCCACGGAGTCCGTACAGGACCAGCTGCCCTACTCCGTCATGCTCATCTCTATGCCAGCCACCACTGAGGGCGGACGAGGCTTCTCTGTGTCCGTAGAGAGTGCCTGCTCCAACTACGCCACCACTGTGCAAGTAAAAGAGTGAGTATTTGCAGGACTGATTGACCCCACATCTGCCCAGGGAGCCTGGAGCCACTGGAGAAGGGGTCCTTGAGCAGCGTCCACAGATGAGCCTCAAGAGGCTCAGAAAGCTAGTCTTATGAGAGCTCCCTTCATTCTCATCTCATGTCTTCTTCCTGGAGCTCACTATGCTGTTATCATACCTGGGCCTTGGCACTTATGTTCTCTCTGCCTAGATACTAAAGACCAGAATCTGCTCATCTTTCAGGTCTCAGGTTTCAGGGAGTGTTTGCTCTTTGAAATTATCTGATTTGATTATGTGTATTGGTTTGTTTATCATCTGCCCTTCCCACTAGAATGTAAGTTCCAGAAGGGACTTTGTCTTGTCAGTACAGCACGCCTAGGACTTGGAACAATGCCTGACACATAGTAGGTGTTTACTGATTATTGTTTGGTTGGTTCAGTGAACGTGAATGGAGGAAAGAGGAGAAAATGGAGTCCATGGCCTGAAAGAGGTTAAGACCCTATCCTAGATCCAAGACACAGACCAGATAGAGAAAGAGTCTGCATCCAGCTATTACTAATGATGAGGCATCTCTGGCGCTTACCCCCTAAATCATTATAGTGCACTTACTCTGTGCTGGGAGCTGGGCTGGTGCTTGCAGTACAAGTGAGAGGTACTAGGTTTGGAAAAGTCAGAGGAGATGAGGTCTATTCTAAACCCTCATTAGATGAAATGGGGAGGGAATTGTGTTCAGGACCAAGGGAGCAGCATGTCCCCAGAGGTGGGAGTCTGTGGTGGTGTCTGGTATAGACTGGGTGGTTGGAAGTAGCTAGAGGGAGCCTGGATTATGAAGACCCAGCAAGGTCCATTGAGGGGTTTAAGTACAGAGGTGATGTGACCAGATTAGCGTTTTAGAAGGATTGCTAGTGTGGAGGTTGGATGGAAGGGGATTAGCCTAGAAGTGAAGACACCAGTCAGGAGGCTGTTGCAGTGACCCAGGAGAAAGATGTGGTGACCATGATAATGGAGAGCCGTGGATAGACCAGCAAATTCTCAGAGATGGTGGAGTAAGGGAACTCAAGATGGGGAGGATGATACCCAGGTTTCTGGCTCAGGCCACTGGGTGAGTGGCTATGCCCTTCACTGAAATGGGGCACCTCAGGAAAGCGATGGCCTGGGCCTTTGGGCCAGTGGCAGGCCTGGGGCCTTTGAGCCTTCCTGCATAAGGAAAATTGGCTGGCCATGTCTTTAGGATGCCTTCATCCTGCCTCACTTCCTGCCTGATACAGGGTCAACCGGATGCATATCAGTTCCAACAACCGCAATGCCATCCACCCTGGGGACCGCATCCTGGAGATCAATGGGACCCCTGTCCGTACACTGCGAGTGGAGGAGGTAGAGTATGTGTCCAGGCTGTCTTGTGGGGTGGGACATGGAACAGATCCTCTGGGAGATCAGGCTGTGGCCTTTAACTTTCCCCACCCTGTCTCTTTGTCTCGGCACTGAGCCTGTGACTACTAGTGACCTCGTGTATCAGCCTGGTATGTTCTCAGGCCAGCAGAGATGCCAGGCAGAGAGCACTGTGGAGCTACTGGGAGCTGGAGGCCACCATTAGCTACGCTGTGCTTGGATCATCTGGGCCAGGGTGGGTGGTCCTGGGATGGGGCATCCTGTGGGAGCCAGCCTTACACTGCTCTTGACCACAGGTAAAGGACAGGATTAGCCAGACGAGCCAGACACTTCAGCTCTTAATTGAGCATGACCCCGTCTCCCAGCGCCTGGACCAGCTTCGGCTGGATGCACGGCTCTCTCCCCACATGCAGAACGCTGGCCACTCCCCCACCCTCAGCACCCTGGACACCAAGGAGAACCTGGAGGGGACGCTGAGGAGACGCTCCTTGAGGTGCCACCTCCCACCCCTGCTCTATTGCATCCCTGTGCCATCCCTCACATGAGGCAGATCCCAGTGGAGTTAGGGAGGGAACTGGCTGGCAGGGGCTGGGCTGTGAGGATTGTGCTGACCCAGCTCCCGCCCTGGGGATCATTGTTCATCGCCAGGGCTTGTGCATGATCTGACCCAGCTGTCTGCCAGGTTTCCTTAGAAACCAAAGGTCAGGCTCTGTCCACTGAGCTCCTGAGCTGGATGGGAGGTAGCAGCATGGCCTGTGGGGGAAGTGTGGGACTCAGAGCCTGGAAATAGGGGCACACAGAGGATTGACTAAGTATATACAAGGACTCTGACAGCTGTAAAACAGGAGATCAGCACAAGTTGTTTCACACTTGAAAGAGACCAACAGCCCAGACCTCAGGGTCTGCCAGGCCCATGGAGAGGGAGCAGTCTCCCTAAGGGCAAGCCCCAAGAGGGAGACTTACAGGAGTCAAGAGCACTAGCCCTCAAGGCAGACTAGCCATCTGGGCTTCGAGCTGAGCTCCCTGCACAAATGACTTCATCTGTCTGTGCCTCGGTTTCTGCATCTGTGAAATGGAGTTGCAAAATAAAGGTGGCTCTCTTGCTCAATTATGTAAGGATTAAATGTGAAAAGGACACAAAGAAGTACAGTGCTTAGCATAGGGTCAGCACTCAGTGAATGGGAAATTAGATTGTCTTTCTCTGCTATCCCGACCAAACAGCCTGAATCACTCAGAGCCCTCTTGGCTGGCATCTCCTGGAAACGGCCTCCCTACAGTGGTTCCCCTCACTTCTGGCTGCACTTGGCCTTGGTGGCATGAATGAGGTGGTGAAGGCAGAGCAGAGAAGGCCTAGGAATGCACAGCCTGAAAAAGGGAAGGTGTAGGGGCAGCAAGAGAGCTGCTCATGTATCTGGAGGGTCATCATGCAGGAGAGGGGACAGCTCTCCTGAGTGCTCCAGTGGGTACGGTCAGTGGGAGGCAGAGAAAAAGAGGAGGGCAAGCAAGCCTAAGCCAAGTAGCCAGCCAACCTCAGTCCTCTCCGGGAAGCCCAGTAAAACAGGAACATACCACGGAGAGGAGTTTCTGGGGTTGCAGTTCACCTGCATTGCTGTGGACTTCAGCCTTCTTGTTCTTTCTTCAGTAAGTCAAAGTAACAGTCATCTGCCATTACTATTATTTGTTGCTCTTAAAAATGTAGTAAGTCGTCTTGAAAAACCAGACCAAACCCGTTGCTGTCAAGTTGCTTCTGACTCATAGCAACCCTACAGGACAGAGTAGAACTGCCCCATAGGGTTTCCAAGGAGCGCCTGGTGGATTTGAACTGCCAACCTTTTGATTAGCAGCCATAACTCTTAACCACTACACCACCAGGGTTACTACTGTTACAAAAATCATACATGCTTGTTATTTTAAAATTCAGGAAATACAGACAGGTACAAAGATATGCAAAATGTCATTTGCTGATTTTTTGGATGGGATGCTGTTATTGGAGTCCCTGGGTGGTGCAAGTGGTTAACACACTTGACTGCTAACCAAAAGGTTGGATGTTTGAGTCTACCCTGAGGTGCCTCTGAAGAAAAGCCTGGCAGTCTACTTCTGAAAAATCAGGCATGAAGACCCTGTGGAGGACGGTTCTACTCTGACACACATGAGTCAGAATCAACTCCATGACAACTGTGGTGGTCGTAGTGGCATGCTGTCATTCCAACCCAGTCAGTACCTTGAATCAAGTAAATGTGGAAGATGGTGGGCTCCCATCTCCAGTATTATTAAAAAGTGAGCATTATAAGCTAACAGATGCTGGCCAGTTGTTTCAGGTGGGAAGTACTCAGGGTTCCCATTTTGAATGTTTTTACTAAGTGTTTTTGAATTACTGATATCTGCAACCCCAAAAGGGGCACATCTGTCTGATGTCAGAGCCTTCTCCCTCATCTCAGCACACTGTGGAGACTGAGAATTGGAATTGCCCGAGGTTTCTTCCTCCATCTTTTCCTGGCGGATCTCTGAGGCCTGCCGTACCCCCATCCCTCCTTGTCCTCAGGCGCAGTAACAGCATCTCCAAGTCTCCTGGCCCCAGCTCCCCAAAGGAGCCCCTGCTGCTCAGCCGGGACATCAGCCGCTCAGAATCACTCCGCTGTTCCAGCAGCTACTCACAGCAGATTTTCCGGCCATGTGACCTCATCCACGGGGAGGTCCTGGGGAAGGGCTTCTTCGGGCAGGCCATCAAGGTGAGCACAGACAGTGGCTGCTTTGCTCTTCTACTCCCTACCCCTGCAGAACACCAGGCCTCCTTCCTGGCTCTAGGTGGGAGTCCTCAGAAGGCTTGGTGATGGGGTAAGGAGTTGCACCTTCCCTCAGGCCACCTAAGGGCAACACTGCCAATGCAGTGAGCTTGCTGGGCCTGGAGTCTGGGTTTAGGGTGAGCTGTACCCAGGGCCCCTGTGTCTCCCATCACTGGGTGTTTATCAGGTGCCCACAGGCCTCTTGGTGCTGGGCCTGCTGTGAGGAGTACACAGGAGTGGCTCCCGCCTCCCTGATGAGCAGTCTTAGGGACTAACCTCTCTCTCACTCTCTCTCTCTTCCCCTCTGCTGAGAGCTGGGAGGGGGGGCCAGGTAAGCAGTGCATATCAGCTTGAGGGGCAGTGGGGCTGGAGAGTTTGCCCTAACCTACCCAGCTCCCTGGCGCATGTCTTTGGCACTGACCCGCCTGTCCCCAGACCCTCACCAGAACAACCCAAGGGACTCACTCCTGTTCCAGATAACCACAGTCCCTGCTTGGCTTGGCAGCATCCCCTCCTGGCCCCTTCCCCAGCCCTGTTTTCTGGATTCTCATTCTCCTCTGTGCATGCCCAGCTCTCCAGGGAAGAGGGCATACTGCCTGCTGAGTCCCTTGTTGCTCCCATGCTGTATCTTCCTCGTATGAACTCTGTCAGTGTCATCAGGCTCAGTGTGTCCCCCAAAGGACAGGATGACCAGTTGCTAAATTTTCACAAACTCCAGAACTACTGCCTTTGGTCTCTGCACTATGAATAGTTGCCCTCCCCATAGGTGACACACAAAGCCACAGGCAAAGTGATGGTCATGAAGGAGTTGATTCGGTGTGATGAGGAGACACAGAAGACTTTTCTGACTGAGGTGAGAAGATGGGGTGGGTGGCTGGGAGTTTCGTGTCACCATTGGATGGGGAAGAACCTTACAAATAACAATTGAAAGCGGAAAATTGGTTTGGAATCACTGACGTGAAAACTGAGCAAAAAAGAGTTCCTGGGGAAAGCTCCTGCCCCCTGTATTACAGCATAATTGTTCATTGACCATTTACTACAGACATACAAGCTGGGTGGTAGGGATGCGATAACTAACAAATGGGGCATGGTTCAGAGAAGGTTATATGGGTGATAGACACGGAAGCAGACCCGATTTTGTATAACCGGGTGCTCTAATCTGCCACCTTAACACCCTGCTAAGGGCACCTTGACTGGGGCCACCCAGAGAAACAGACACCCCTGAGCATTTACACAGTTTTCACCGTGTCAACTCCCCAGGTTGCTTCATTGCCATAGTCTTGAGTTGGCTACAGTTTTCTGGGTGCTGTCCCTCCAGGCCTTTGCTTCATTCTTGGACCCACCCACTCCAGTTCCCCTGGTGCAGTTCCTAGAAAGGCAGGGTCCCCATTCACCTGGAGGCTCTTGATCCTTACCTGATCTGAATGCCCTGCCACATCACATAAGCTGGAGGTGGGAGATGTAGGTAACTCTTGCCAAACTGCCTCCTGAAGGGAAGGGATGAGGAAGGCATAATGGAAAGTAACCAACCCTACCTTCCCTCCCACCCATCCCCTGCCAGGTGAAAGTGATGCGCAGCCTGGACCACCCCAATGTGCTCAAGTTCATTGGCGTGCTGTACAAGGACAAAAAGCTGAACCTGCTGACAGAGTACATCGAGGGGGGCACGCTAAAGGACTTTCTGCGCAGTGTGGTAAGCACACCACCCCCACAACCACCAAGATGGTGGGGTTGTCAGTGGGACATCTGTGCCACCACTACCATGGAACCACAGTGGCCAGAGGGGCCCCCTGCTTTCCCCTACAAGGACCATGCCAGGTAGAGCTGGGCACAGGTAGGGAGGGTTCCCTAGAAGACTACAGTAACCCACAAGAGGACCACAGTAGGACAGGACCCGACAGTCTCTGATGAGCATTCTCCGATCCTGCAGGACCCGTTCCCCTGGCAGCAGAAGGTCAGGTTTGCCAAAGGCATCGCCTCCGGAATGGTGAGTCCCACCAACAGCCCTGCTGGAGAGGTGCAAGGATTATAGGACAGGCACTGGGAGGCAGAGGCCCAGTCCTGGGCAGCTTGTGTGGGATGGTTTTGTTCATTCAGCAGTTTATTGAGCTTGTCTCTGTGCCAGTGAAATTGCCCCCACCTGGCTGTTCTTAACTCACAGCCTACTCACAAGGAATTCTAAGTCTTCAAGGGCAAACAGGGCACAGACAAGTTAAACAGGAGAAGCAAACTGTAGCACTAGGTAGCCTGGGCTTCCTGTCACAGAGGTGTCTGGTGTTGATGGCCTTAGAGCAAGCAGAGGACCTCACCACCTAGGAAATCTGAGAAGGGGACATTGAGCTCTAGTTGAGCGCTGAAAGATGGCCAGATTTGGATAGAAGTTCCTGTTGGCAGGGAGGCCCCAATGTTGAGAGGATGACAGCAGCATAGGCCTGGGGGAAGGGAGGAGGAAATAGTCTATTTACCTGGGAAAGAATGGTACAAAGCAAAGCAGTAATACTAAGAGATGACAGTTATTGAGTGCTTTCTATATGCCAGGCCCTGAGCTGAGGGATTAACAGGCATGAGCATACTTATTCCTCACAACGACCCTGGTTTCCAGATGAAAAACTGAGGCTAAAAAGGGACAGAGCTGGGGTTCTGGGCCAGTCAGTCTGGCCCCTGAGCCTGAGATTTTAACTAATTCTCTTCATGGGAGGTCTGTAACAACAACACGGGAACAGTAGATTGGGGTAGATTAAGATATCTAGGTTTCAAGCTAACAAGTCTGGGCTTCTTGTAGGAAGACAAAGAGACATGAAGGTTGTATAAGCAAGAACGTTTTGTGGCCAGAGCTGTCTTTTAGAAGATGAGTCTGGTGTGGTCAGTAGGTTGGGTGGAGTTGGAGAGTCTCAGGGCAGCGAGACTGAGTAGGGGGGCTGTTGAAATGCTTCAGGTTCCTGAATTAGGAGAGTGGCCTTGGGAACAGGAGACTTGGGAGGCAAGGTGGAGTCAGAATGGAGAGACTGGTTGTCAGAAGGAATGGAGTAGGAGCTGAGGTGATTTGAGGTACCTAGAGCGCTGGTGGCGCAGTGGTTAAGTGCTTGGCTGCTAACTGAAGGGTTGGCTATTCAAAAGCCACCAGCCATTCTGCAAGAGAAAGATGTGGCAGTCTGCTTCTGCAAAGATTACAGCTTTGGAAACCCTATGGGGCAGTTCTCCTCAGTCCTGTAGGGTCGCTATGAGTTGGAATCAGGTCAACAGCAACAGGTAGAGGCATCCATGTGGTTGGGAGCGCTGTGTGTGAAGAGAAGATGTCTTTGAGTGGGGCTGACATTGAAGAGGCCTGAAGGGAAAACCAGGCCCACCGGCATCTGAGGAGCCGGTAGCATGGGAGAGGGTGGGGCAGCCTTTAGGTAGGAAGAGGTTAAAGTGTATATTCAAAGTGAGGAGGGTTAGGGTTAGTCAGGAGCACAGAGCTAGTGTGGACCAAGAGGAGGTCACTTCTTCCACTGTCACAGGCAGGAAGGATCCAAGGTGGGTGAAGCCAGAGATGGGAGGAGGGAGTGGTGCACCTGAGGAAGTCACTTCAGATGGCCTAGAGCTTAGTAAAATGAATGGGGAGGAGATGAAAGGGCCAGGGCCCAGTGGAGTTGGAGACTTTGAGAGAGGGTAGGGAGGGTAGCAGGGGTTGGGGCTGTGGAGCCCGGGTTGGGTTCCAAAGCTGGATAAGGATGCCTGGAGAACAAGTTCTGTGGCCCCAGTTCCAGAGTTGGGTCTGCTTGATTTTCTGGCCTTTGGCCTCAGCTCATGCTTGTGTTCCAGGCCTACCTGCACTCCATGTGTATCATCCACCGGGACCTGAATTCGCACAACTGCCTCATCAAGCTGGTACGCCCCAGAGGCCATCCCTCTTGACTTTTTTTGTCACAAGGGAAGCTAACTGTACCCCCTGGCTTCAGACCAGAAGCGTCCCCTGGGCCTTCTTTCTTGCCCCTCCTGCTGCCTCTTATGCCCTCCTCTGTTGTCTGAGAGCTCCCAGACACAGACAAACACGATTCCACCTCCTTTTAGTAGCAGCCTGTGAAATCGTTTACTTAGAAGGGACTCAGAAGCTCCGTAAGTGGATATAGAGCTCTGTCACTTTACCTGGTTTCATCCCCATAATTCTCCTGTGAAGCAGCTAACTTTTTTGCAGCTGTGGCACCTGAACCTGAGAGCTAGTGGATTTATGGGGACCAGTTTGAGGCTGGGTCTTCTGATTCAGCATTCCTTCCACTGCCCCTCAGCTCTGCTGTTACAATGTTGTTCGTCTTATGACTTGCAGTCTGGCCTCCTGTGTGACTGTCTATCAGCTGGCCCAGGCTCTGTCCTCTGGACCCACACCAAACCATCTTAATCCCTTTTCTACATGATTGCCCTGTAGCTATTTGAAGAGTTTATCTCCCCCAGGTCCCCATATTGACTACCTCCATCTTGTCTTTCTCTGTCTTATCCTGGTTCTAGCTACTGCCTTAAATCCTTCTGGGAACAAGGCAGGACAAAAGAAATCCCCTATCTCACCTCTGAATCCACTCTCTGGGCCCCAGAGCCTCACCTTTCCAGACTCAGGGGCTCTGCTGTGAACACTCGGGTATTCCTGGGAATTTGCTGTGTGCACAAGCTGCATGTTTAGAAACACAAATGCCGAGCCTTGTCTGCTAGGTAGAGTTTTGCCTCCCTGGGTAGTGCAAACGGTTATGTGCTTGGCTGTTAACCAAAAGACTGGCAGTAGGAGTCCACCCAGAGATGCCTCGGAAGAAAGGCCTGGTATCTACTTCTGAAAAACCAGCCATTGACAACCCTGTGGAGCATAGTTGTACTCGACACACAAGGGGTCGGAGTCGACTCCATAGCAGCTGGTTTTGGTCTTTTGCTGTGCACCCTTTCTCCCCTTCTTCGTGGCTTCTCTGGCCTATGCCCCTACCCCAGGGCTAGGTTTGGGAACATCTCTACCAGGGCCTGATCAGGCCTGTGTCCTACCAGGACAAGACTGTGGTGGTGGCAGACTTCGGGCTGTCACGGCTCATAGTGGAGGAAAGGAAAAAACCCCCAGTGGAGAAGGCCACCACCAAGAAACGCACTTTGCGCAAGAGTGACCGTAAGAAGCGCTACACAGTGGTGGGAAACCCCTACTGGATGGCCCCAGAGATGCTGAATGGTGAGTCTTGAGGCCTGGGAAGGGCACGCTCCCAGGAGGGGGAATCCCACTGAGGCTACATCTTGCCTCCAGGGAGGCCTGTGAAGTGTAGGACCAGATACCCAGAGCCCAGGGCTGGGTAGTTTTCATCCTTTGCCAGGTCAGGTCTCATAAATTTCCTCTCTGAGCTCAGGGCTGGGCGTTAGTCGTTGTCCCATCCTGGAGGAAGGGTGAGGTCTGACTGGCCGTTGTGCCTCAAGGTTAGGTGAGAGCTCAGGCTACTTTTGGCCCTAGCGTTTGCCTTTTCTTCTCTCTCCTTGCTGAGAACTGAAGTGTGGTGCCCCCTGGTGGATAATGCTCAAACCAGCCAGAGATGCTAGATGGGATTCTGGAAACTCGCATGATTGTGAGGTCTCAGAAATAGCCCAGTACAACCCTTTCTGGAGTCTGAGGCCCAGAGAGTTTAGTGGTTTGCCCCAACACACAGCAAGCTGATGGTAGAGCCTGGATGAGTGTGGTTCTCTTCTCTTTACTGCACCACACACTTTCATCCTGGACAGTGCTGTTTTATAATAACAGGGCTGAGGAAAGGTGATATATGGTAGTACCTGCTCTGGACAGCCTTTGGAGCATCTCCATGGAACCTGTTCTAGCCCAGGTTCTTAATTGCGGCTCAGGTTGGCCCTAGGCCCTGTGCAGAGCAGATAAGGGACTTAAACTTAACGGCCTGCTCTCCTGTGTTCCCAAAGGAAAGAGCTACGATGAGACTGTGGACGTCTTCTCTTTTGGAATCGTTCTCTGTGAGGTAAGCTCCAGTACAGAGGCCATGCCTGAGGCAGCAGGCCTAGCAGCGCTGTCTTGCCTCAGAACTGGGTGGGGGTTCCTCTGCCTAGGGAGGAGTAGCTCTCCATAAAATTAATCATGGTAGTGCTTGATGGTTTATAGCGCATTTTGACATCTGCTCACACACTTGAGTCTCACTGGTCCCTTGAGAAGGACTGGATAGAGTGTTTTCAGGTGAGGAAACAGTTCAGGAAAGGGCAGTGGCAACGCGGAACTCTGGTAGAAAAGGCAGGAGGTTTTCACGTGGCTGTCCATCTCCCTCTTGGGCCTAATTCATCCTTGCCCAGTTCCCCCCTGCTCCCTCCCCTGCCTGGTGGTGCCCCCACCCTCAACCCAACAAGTGGAAGTAGCCACTCCAGGAAGTGGCAGCCCTGTGCTAGGCACTGTGGGGTACAGAGTGAGTTGTGACATGATTCCTACCCTTGGAGCTTAGCAGTTAGACAGTAGCATATCTCAGTATATCTTGAAGCAGGCAGTTAAACACACACATTGAAAGGCTTCTGTAATTCCCACAAAGTTGTGAGTGGGAGAGGAGAGACAAAGGCTATTTGGAATAATTTAGGAAGTTTTTTTTTTTTTTTTTTTTTTTTTTTAATTGTGGTAGGAATATATATAACAATCTGAGAACCATATAGCTGATAAAGGTCTACTACCCAAAATTTATAAAATACTTCTACAGCTTAACAACCAAAAAAAGACAACCCAATAAAAACTGGGCAAAGGACTTGAACAGACATTTCACCAAGTAAGATATTCAAATGGCCAACAGGCACATGAAAAAATGCTCAGAGTCATTAGCCATTATGGAAATGCAAATCAAAACCATAATGTCAGTGATCAAAAAAACTGAAAACGCTCGGTGTTGGCAAGGCTGTGGAACCCTCATCCATTGCTGGTAGGAATGTAAAATGGTACAGCTACTGTGGAAAACAGTTTGATGGTTCCTCAAAAAGTTGAACATAGTTCTGCTATATGACCCAGCAATTCCACTCTAAGGTATATAACCAAAAGACCTGAAAGCAGCAACTCAAAGAGACATAGACACCAATGGTTGTGCAGCACTACTCACAATAGCCAAAAGGTGGAAATAACCAAAATGTGCAACAACTGATGAATGGTTAAGCAAAATGTAGTATCTGTATACAATGGAATATTACTCAGCCATAAAGAGGAATGAAGTCCTGTTACATGCCACAACATGTGAACCTTGAGGACATTATGCTGTGTGAAATAAGTCTGACACAAAAGGACAAATACTGTAAGATCTCACTTACATAAAATAAGTAAATATAGAAACTAAAAGTAATTAGCGGTTACCAGGAGCAGGAGAGAGGAGAAAGAGGGCTTTTGCTTAGAGTGCACTGAAGGTGTGTTAATAGTGATGGGATAAATTTAGAAAAAGAGCAAAAATGGTTGCCCAACTTGGAGAATGCAGTCAATGTCACTGAAGTCTACATGTAGAAAGTGATGTATGTATTGTGTGTATATTACGGTAAAGTTTTATATATATATAAAACATTTGCCAATTCAACAATTTTTACACGTATAATTCAATGACATTGATTACGTTCATCATGTTGTGCAGTCATCACCAATATCCTTTTTCAAGGAAGGTTTTTAAAAAAAAATTTTTTTTTTTTTTTTTTTAAATATCAGTTGAGCATCTACTGTATACAGAGCACTAGGCTGGTGTCAAATAGTATGAGACACAGCCCCTGGCCTTACAGAGCCTTTACTCTGACACAAGCCAGAGCAGGGTGAAATGTGTGGAAGCTTCCAGACCTCATGTGCCAATGTGAAACATTGTGCTTCTGCTGCAGTGAGGCCCCCTCTAAGTCTTCCTCAGCAGCTGGACTCTCATTCAAGGGACAGATCTGGGTTACCAAGATTTGGAGAGATGGGCAGAGGGCAGCTCTCTGACCTAGGTTTTTCTCACTCCCTCTCCTGACCATCCCTCCTGCCCACATACCACTACCCTTCCCATGCCATGTGGCTGTGGCCTCCTCTGTCTGTTCCTGACCAGCATCTTCTCACCTGCAGATCATTGGGCAGGTATATGCAGATCCTGACTGCCTGCCCCGCACACTGGACTTTGGCCTCAACGTGAAGCTTTTCTGGGAGAAGTTTGTCCCCACAGACTGTCCCCCAGCCTTTTTCCCCTTGGCCGCCATCTGCTGCAAACTGGAGCCTGAGAGCAGGTTGGTGCTACCCCCTTTCCCCAGCTCACGCGGTCCTGGGATGCTTGCCTAGCCTTAGGCTGTCTGACTCTGACACGCCAGATTGTACAGGGAAGACAAGGGTGTAGTAGCACATGACCTTGATGTGATACACAGAGACACAGCTATTAAATTTTGAAAGAAAAAAATTCACCCAAACCTGTACCACCCTTTAACACAATAAACATCTTCATGTTTCCATATTCCCCTTGTCAGTGTTCACACACACACACACACACACACACACACACACACACACACACACACACACACACACACACACACACACACACAGAGTTGTTATTTCAGAATAGATAGAAATATTTTGTATTTTGTCCTGCATTTTTCATGTTACTACCCAGTCTTCCTGTTTATTCTTTTTGTTGACTACATGAAATTCTACTAAGAGACTGTCTGAACATATTACAATAAACATCATGTAGACTTCCCCAATTTTTCTGGTTTTTCTTTACTGGAATGGGTAATACTACAGTGAGCATCTTTATGCATTTAACTAATTTCTCCTTTAAGGAAATCTTTTTAAAATTACCTTTATTCTTCTTAGGTTATAGTTTTCATTATTACCAAAGTTAACCCAGGCCTTTCCAAGTTTTTGCATTAGAAAACTAGAATCTTTATATATGTTTGCTTTTTCTACTCTCAAAAGTCATGTTTCTTTTAAAAAACAAGTTCAAATGTTGCCAAAATATATTGCTTAGGAAGGATGATAAATCTTCTATAATCTACCCCAACCAGTATACCCCTCAACACTCCTCTGACCTCCCCAACTTCACCCTCCAAGACAACCTGTTGGCACATAATCCTTATTTTAAAATGATTTCCAAAGATCCACTTTAGAGGTAGAATTTGCTGGTGGGAGGCTCTATATCTTGTTCC
This sequence comes from Dugong dugon, assembly GCA_030035585.1. Lineage (NCBI taxonomy): Eukaryota > Metazoa > Chordata > Mammalia > Sirenia > Dugongidae > Dugong > Dugong dugon. The sequence goes on along the minus strand of CM057476.1, from coordinate 21,368,810 downwards.
TTTATGGGTCTTCAGTAACATCAAGGTAAGAGAATGAGGAGAAAATGTGGAGCTACACAGTATTTGTTTGCTAATATCCTTCTCAGTCATTCTAAATATCTGTCTTTAACTCATTTAAAAAATATTTATGGAGCCTCTGCCATGTGCTAGGTGCTGTTCGAAGCTCTTGAGCGCAGTGAACAAAACAAAGATCATTCCCTCATGGCACTGATGTTTTGGCAAGGAGGGATGATAAATACTAGAGTAAATAACCACTGAGTATTAGAAAGTGATAAATGCTATATAAAAAAGAGTCAAGCCCAGTACAGAGGATTGTTTGAGGGTGCTAGTTGCAGTTTTGAATGTGGGGGTCCAGGTAGGCATCACCCATTGAAGCACAGGCATGGAGGAGGAGGAGTGAGCCTGCAGATGTCTAGGAGTCTAGGGCAGATAATCAGTTTCCACAGCAGTAGAGCCAAGTATCTGCATTCTTGGAGGGAGCTGCTGAGTCTAGAAAATGCCCCTTTCCTGCAGATCCATGATGTGGAGACAGGAAGTCTGAGGACTAGAAAGAAATCTTTAAAATGTCACTTTTGATGATTGCATTTTTTCTAAGTCATAGGAGAGTCCTTTTTTCTCTTGGACTTTTTTTTTTTTTTTAAGCACTCACCTGGAGTCAATCACAGGGCCAGCCTTCTCTCCATGTTAGCACTAGTCTTTACAACAACCCTGTGAGGCAGCAGTGACATATTATCCCCATTTCCCTCAGAGGCACAGTGAGGTTAAGGGACTTGCCTGAACTCATACAATTAGGAGAGCCTCAGCTGTGGAATATTCCCACCTTGATCCATCCAAGCCTGAGGCCTCCTGCCTTCCAAGCCTCCCCAGAGCCCCAGTCCCTAGCCCGTCTGCATCTAACACTCCTTTTCTTTCTAGACCAGCATTCTCAAAACTGGAGGACTCCTTTGAGGCCCTGTCCTTGTACCTGGGGGAATTGGGCATCCCGCTGCCTGCAGAGTTGGAGGAGCTGGACCACACTGTGAGCATGCAGTACGGCCTGACCCGAGACTCACCACCCTAGCCCTGGCCCAGCCCCCTGCAGGGGGGCGTTCCATGGCCAGCATTGCCCCCTCTGCGCCCCATCCTGTGGCTTCCTGTGGATTGGCGGCTTGTTTAGAAGCAGCACAAGCCATTCCTACTACCTCCCCAGGAGGCGAGCGGGCGTAGCACCAGGGAAACACATCTCCACAGGTTTTGGAGCCTGGTTACTGTTTCTAAACCCAATACTCGCCTGAAAGCTGTGAAGAAGAAAAAAAAAGCCTGACCAGGAGGAATCTGTTACTTGGGACCACTTGGGAACTCCCTGGCATTGGGTTTCCACCCCCAGAGACTCTGGAGGCTCTTGCCTATGCTAATCAGCATAACGTGGACCTGCTGGGCAGGATTCTTGGGGGAACCTGCCTGTGGGCTCTGAAGTCTCTAGTCAAGCTGGTGCACAAAGACTTCAAGTGGGTCTGTGGACTATAGAGACTGGCAGCCAGGTGGCGCTCCAGGGGTGTGAAATGGTAGTGGTGCTGTCCTGCCTCCCCTGGGACAGAGTTGGGGGAGTTGGGCTTAGAAGAGTCTCTTAGTTGGTTTGCACTGTAACTGGCCAAGAGTTAGGGGAAGGACTGGTTTCTGTTCACTTCCCCGGGGCTGCTCTGGCTAGCCCAGGGACCACACTGATGTGAGGGGAGCTTCCACCTCATGTTCTCAAACTGCAGTACTGGAGACTGGCTGGGACCTTCTGGGCGAGGGTCCTTTCTGCCTGTAACAAGCAGTCACCCACAAGTGCAGGAAAGAAAGAGGCCCTGCCCTCTGAAACACCCATATCCTGGCTACTGTCACACATACCCTAGCTGGCTGCTCAGTTGTAGCCCAGAAGCTTCTTCTCACCAGATTTGCAGACATTTTGCCTAAAGCTAGATAGGCCCTGGAGGACAGAGTAGCTTGTTACAGGCTGAGGATCTCAGACGGGGAAGTGGGAGGAGACAGCATTCTCTTGGCCTTGTGGCAGCCACTACTCACCCTTCCACATCCCTGGTCCAGGCAACGTGGGGCTAGGAAGAGGTGTTGGCAGAGCCTCAGAACTGAGACTCTGAGGGACACAGCTCCCTGAGCTGGGCCAGCTGGCTTCTACCTCCCTTGTTGCTTGGCCCAGTTCACTAGTTGCTGGCCACAGCCCCCTGAGCCACAGCCTTGGGCACTGGACAGCCCTTGCGGCACCCTCTACCTTGGCTTCCAGAGCTCCAGGGGCTCTTCAGCACAACTAGATTTGCCTCTTTAAGTGTCTGCGAGCTTGCACCATATTTAACAAATTGGAAATGGGATTGGGGTATTAATGCAATGTGTGGTGGTTTATTTTTGGGGGGGGGGGGATGGGAGTGATCCAGGAGAGAGGTTGCTGTTAATAGTATCTTCATCTTATTCTGTCAATTGGGTGATACGTGAAATGTTGTAAATAGACCTGATGAGTTGTAGGATCAGATGTCATCTCTGGCCAGAGTTTACTTTCTATCTATACCGTACATAGGTGTAGAGTTTGCATGCTTGCTGTGGGGTTGAGCCCTGGGCTCCCAGTAGCAGCAAGGTTTAGCATTGTGTGGCTGGTTGTGCCTCAGCTGTCCCCAGCAAGTGTGGGAGTGGTGGGCTGAGCTAAATTTATTTAGCAGACTAAATAAATTAAGCAGTTAATATAACTGATGATACCGAGGTGAAAAAAGTGACTTGGGGCCTGGCTCAGGAAGATAAATGTGAGTCTGTTGTCCTGTTCTGTGCCAGGAAGTGCAGAGCCTCCCCTGCTCTTTCTAGAGGAACACTGGCTGCCTTCACCCCAGACCACGGAACTCCCCATTCTGATGCTCTCCAAGTCCCATCCTCTTTCCTTGGATTCAGACACTAATTTGGTCCAGAGAGCACACACATCCTACCTAAGGCAGCCCATTCCTGGAAGCAAGTCTGACTGACCCATCAAAGTCTCACAGAGCCTGACTCCCACCTGCTCGCCGAGTGGGACGTTCAGGCCCTGCTTCCCCCAAACCCCCTAACATATATACACTTCTCCAGCCTAGATGTCCTAGTGTCCTCTCCGCAGGGCTAGGTAACACTTTCATGTTAATTGCCTTTGAGTTGGTTCTGACTCTGTGACCCCATGTACAACAGAGCAAAATGTTGCCTTATCCTGTGCCATCTTCACAATCATTGTTATGCTGGAGTAAACTGTTGTGGCCACTGTGTGTTTTGAGTGCCTTCCAACCTAGGGGGCTCATCTTCCAGAACTGTATCAGCCTATTCTGTTGTGATCCATAAGGTTTTCACAAATTCATGGAAGTAGATCTCCAGGCCTTTCTTCCTAGTCTTAGTCTGGAAGCTCTGTTGAAACCTGTTCACCATGGGTGACCCTGCTTGTATTTGAAATACCAGCAGCATAGCTTCCAGCATCACAGCAATATGCAAGCCACCACAGTAAGACAAATGGATACACGGGTGGTGGGACATAATGGGGTGAGATAAATGCAGGTCACCCCCACCCCTTGTTTCCCTACAGGTGCTTGAGAGAAAACCTGTTTCTTCTTGCTTTTGCACCTGGGGGAGGGGTAAGCATTGGACAGGATGAAGCTGGCTGGTTAGTGGGGTCCTGGCACAATAAAAACCCATTATACCAAAAGGTGATTTCTCCCAAGGCTTGAGGAATGCAACAGGGGTAGAATGGTTGCTGGGGAACTGATGCTCAGGGTGCCTCTTGCTGGCCATATATAGAGCTATATAGACAGCAATGTCTGGTTTTGGGCAGAGGTCACCGTGGGTGTTCCTAGAGTTCTGCAAACCTGTTAAACTCCCTGCTAAAAGTCTAAGAAACATTCCTGTTAGCTTTTTATTGTGGAGCCCCCGGGACTCACCCCGCAGGCCCGTAGCCCCAGGTAGCCCAACAACCCATCCCCACACACTGTTCTCCCCGTTGGCTGCTACAGTACCACCACCCACTCCCACTGACTCCAGCCCTGGACAGGGCTGCTTGGATGCTCGTCTTCACTACCTTGGGAAAGAATGCTAGAGCAGGAGGGTACTGCAGTGACCAACTGCCTTCCTGGGATGTCTGCACACTGTCCTCCTGCAGGTTCATCTGAAAGGATTCCTGGTGAGGACACCAGTCAACAGTTACCAACCATTCACCTGTTGCCACCTCCCAGCTTCCTGATTCAGGACCAAGGGTCAGGAGAGAAGGCTGAAGCTCACTACACAGGTGCCAACAAGGTAACCTGCAGCTCCTCAACTCATGGGGCAGTGTTCCTGGTGCACCATAAAAACTTGGCAATGTGGAGTCCTTTTTTGTTTTGTTTTTAATTTATATAAGTCAGATGAAGAGCAATTTCCTGCACTTCATATACAGGTGTCAGGACGAGGTATATAAAACATATACAGAGAAATGCTTTTTTGGAAAAGTGGAAATGAGTAATTTCTTCTCCAGCATCACTACCACCAAAGAACCACCCGAAGGCCTAGGTCCCTCAGCAAACAGCCCCAAGGAACAGCCTGCTCAAGGGAATAAGCCATGCTAGCCTCCCTCCCCTCCTGCCGAGTTCAAATGGAAGTGGAAGGGCTTTGGAAAGGAAGCTGTATGGGTGGGGCACACTGCCAAGGCCTCTGAGTGAGACAGCAGGGTGTGGAGACCCTGCTGAGCCCCAGCATAGTGCAGTGGGGAAATTCTGCACCCAGTCAGCAAGCTGAGTTCTCTTGACCACGCCAGTAGCTTGCTCTATCATGTTCCCTGTGTCCAAATGGCTTGAAGAACCTGTAGGTCCCTTCAATAATTCTATGATTGTTTTACAAGTTAGGGGTTGTGACCCCAGCCCCACTGAAAGGTGGCTGGCCTGGGAGCCACAGGGTCACCTGCAAACTTAGGCTCCTCAGGGACAAGCCCTGCAGCACTTTATCACCTGGCCTCTGGGCTTAGTTTCCAGGTTAACCTTTCAGAAGCAGCTCACAGGGTCCCACAGTGTAACTCCTACGGGTTGGCTGGCTGCCCTCTTACCCCTGCAAAACGAAGTATGGTCATTGTCCACCCCTGAGGAGACACTGTCTGGGGCTGTCTCTGCCCCTGCAGCCTAAGGCAAGGAGTGGCTCCTTCTCTACCCTCATCCTAAGTGGAATGTTCAGTGCAGTTCTTCCCTTCCTTTCTTTTCAAAACAGGAAGCGTCCCTGGGCCCAGGCCCAGCCCACAGCTGACAAGGCACATCACTGCCAGCAGGCTGGAGCACTCCCAGCAGCCCCCAGCCTGGGTCCCGCTCTGGGCCTGCAGTTCTGGCTTTTGTACAAACTCATTTCTGGTTCTCAGAGGTCAGTAGGGAGTTCCCATCCCAAAGAGTTTTTTTTTAAACAGTTAAAAATGCCTCCTCTCTGGACCTGCTTACCTGGACTATGAATAATTGTGTGTCACTCAAGCCCCTGGAGAACAAATGGGAAGGTGGAGCCTGAGGCCATCTCAGATGATAAAGCACAGAGCAGCCTGTGGGGGCTCCCTGTCTGTCCCTGGTTTGGTTCTGGGGGTGCAGGCAATGTCTGGAAGCCCTTGTCAGCAGCGCCATCCACAGGCAAAATCCTGCTCCAAGGGATGGAGAAGGAGCACTGGCAGGACCCTCCCCAGCCTGGCCCTTAGCCCACAGCACCATCTGTTTCTGTCTGCTACTGGGACTCACACACAAAAGAAAGTGGAAGGAGGGTTTTAACCACAACAAAAAGTGTGGGGGGTAGGCTGTCCTACATCACTGTCTCACAGGCTCCTGCCCACTGGATGCTCAGGCCCCTGGAGTGCCAGCCTGGTCCATGAGGGGAGCGCAGCCCTCCTGAAGGTTGATTGGAGTCTGGCTGGCGTGGACCACAACAGTTTTCTCATCCACGATCTCACAGGTGGGGTTGGTGAAGGCAGATAAGGGCAGGGTGATTCGCTGCATCTCCCTCTCACACGCTTTCTGTTCATGCTGTGCTTTCAAGTCCTTCCCCCTGCCAGGAAAGAGAGAAGCGTTCAGGCTGCATGCTCATTAGACAGCACCCCTGAGGCCCAGAGAGGCAAGGCTAGCCAAGGTCACAGCAAGTTAGGACTCAAACCCAGGTCCAGGATACTAAGTTTCCATCCTGCCAGACTGCCTCAAACTCAACAAGGAGCTCCTGCACCTCTTGTCTCCGCTTCCTCATTTGTAAAACAAGGATGAAGCAGTATGAATCTCACACTGCTATAATGAGGCTCAGTCAAGGTAATGTGGAGGAAAGAGATTTTTAAAGCAAGAGTTTTGTTCCTTCAGCCCAGGGCTTTGAAAGACCAGAGAAGTATCCCAGCTTCAGCCCTTACCCATAAATTTGTCCAGAAAACTGACCCAACCATCTGTTCTCATGTGAGCCCAGGCTGGAAATAGGGAACGTCCCCAACCCCTTCAGGGGCAAAAAGGACTCTAAGGGCTGCTTAGGTCAATGGGAAACAATGGATAATGACCATCCTGTGAGACCACTGAGCATTTTCACACGCCTTTGGATTCTCATGGTGCTCAGTGACCCAACTAGGCCACAGTGTTACCTCATTTTACTCATGTGGAGTGCTCACGCCATGCTAACAGATAATATATATTTTCTTTATTGCATATATTTTACATATATTATTTCATTCTCAGCTCAACCATAAGAATTAGGTCTCCTCACTCATTTTATAGACTCATTTTATGGCCCAGAGAGATTAACTAACTCTTTAGGACATGGTGGGCTCAAACCCAAATCTGTTGGGCTGTGGTTGATCTCAGAGAAGTTCTGACCCTGTCAGGTCATCCCACATGGAATGGTCAGGTGGGGACTCTTCTGGTCCCACATGCAGGGCTCTGCCCACTGAGCCGGGCCACCCCCTGTGCAGATGAGAGGGCTTGGTGAGCGCCAAGCACACTGCACACCAGAACCAGGGCCCAGGTCAGCATCCTCCAAAACCAGCAACAGCAATTCCCTACACCGGTGGGCTCAGCCATCAGAGGAAATCTTCCCAGAATAGGCCCACCCTAAAGAGGCCTTGAAAGAGTGGCTGGTGGCTGACTGAAACAACACAGGCTTGAGTTGTCCTCAGGGAGGGCAAGGTCAATCACACATCCATCATGATGTGAAGTGCAGTGACAAAAGCTGGAGACTGGAGACGGAACTGGGAAAAAAGAGGGCTGGAGTGGGGACAGTTTGCCCTGTGGCCTTAGAACTGACTTTAAATCATCCAGTTCCCTTTACTTGTGTTCTAGAACATGCTCAGCAACTGATTAGCTGTGTGACTGTTGGGGCAAAACACGTAGCCTCTCTTGAGCCTTGGCTTCCTCATCTGTGAGATAAGGATAGTATCTACCTCACAAATATAATGAATGTGGAAGTGTTCTGAAAACAGTGAAACTACTCTACAATCATAGGCAGTTACTATGATCTGTCTTGAATATGATTTGACTCACGAAGCAATGTTATCTTAGTTTGGTTTCTCAAGGAAACTCTCCTACTGACCAGCCAAAGCAAGTATTATTTATGTGACCTTAGCGACCTTCCTTTCTTCATCTGTAGAACATGGAGCTGAGCTTGATCATCTCTAGAGCCCCTGACAGATCCCTCACATGATCCCCTGTTTCTGACTGTGAGGTCACAAGAGTCAAATCTGTGAACTCATCCTCGAGTCACCCTGGGTGATTGAGGGTGACTGAGCTTCAGAATGTGCAAGCCTGAGGTTCAGCCTCTTCCCATCTTTGTTGTTAGCTTCTGTATTGGACACCACCAACTCCCAGAGCAGAATAACTCCCAGCACATGCAGAGGGGAAATGAAAGGACACTGTCCACGTGGAGAGGGCTGGCTGGACCATGTGTGCCTCACTGTAGCCTGAAATTCACTTTGTTCATCAGGTACAGCTGCTGCCACACAGAAGCCAACACCTGCCTCCATAATAAAACAAAGCCAGGTTCTTCAAGGTTGCCCATGTAGAGAGAAACTTGGAAGGCCTTGGGTTCAATTTTATTAATGGAGTCCCCAAGCCAGTGGGAAACCAATTTACAAACGAAATGGAATATGTGAGCATCTTTTACCAAGGCCTGAATTTCAAAATCTAAGGGGCTGGAGGAAACCCTGGTGGCACAGTGGTTAAGAGTTTGGCTGGTAACCAAAACGTCAGCAGTTCAAATCCACCAGGCACTCCTTGGAAACCCTGTGGGGCAGTTCTACTCTGTCCTGTAGGGTAGCTGTGAGTCAGAATCAACTTGACGGCAATGAGTTTGGTTTTTTTTTTCTTTTTAAGGGGCTGGAGGAAGGGGAAAAGCTGGAAACTTCCTAAGTACCTACTAAGATGCTGGGAAATAGCCTTCCCATTATCCAGGAGAAGAGATACCGACACCCCTACTGGAGGCAAGCACTTTACGTATATACCATCTCCTTTTAATTCCACACCAACTTTGCAAGATAATATGATCCTAATTTTACAGATTAGGAAACAGGCTTTGGAGTCTGACTCCAGAGCCACTGTTTTTCTCAACTACCTTCTTCACCAAGCATCTGGCTATGGCCAGGCAAGCTGCTGATAATGGTCAGGCTGCATCATGCCCAAGTCTTTAGGGGAAAAGAACCCATTTGTATTAATGGGGCAGAGCAGGGCTGGCAGAGCAGCCAAGGGTAAAAGAAGCAGGTGCTGGAGCCAGTCTGGATAACAGTCTCAATTGAAAGGCCTTGAAACACACCCAGCCTCACACGCCTCCTGTTGAAGGTGCCTGGAGATGCAGCAGCCGCCCCAGCTCCCTCTGGAGATGGGAGAAGGGCCATCAGGCCTGCTGTGCTGACCATCAGGCAGTGCAGCTCCCTCTCACTGCCTGCGGGGGCAGCCGGGCTGTAGTCTGGCAGCCAAGAAAGAACAAAAGGTTTATTCACTGACTTGGCTCCTCTCCTAAGTGGGTAGAGTGGTGTTGACTTACAGTTTTTCCCTTGCCTTTTATATTTATTTACTTTAATTGTACTTCACGTGAAGGCTTACAGAACAAATAGTTTCTCATGAAACAGTACTACACATATTGTTTTATGATACTGGTTAACAACCCCACAACATGTCAACCCTCTCCCTTCTCGACCTTTTTTTTTTTTTTCGTAAAAATATACATAGCCAAAGATACACCATTTCAAAAATTTCTACATACACAGTTCAGTGACATCGACTACCCTCTTCCAATTGTGCTGCTATTCTCACTTAAGATGAAGGCTTACAGAACAAAATAGTTTCTCATTTAACAGTTAGTACACATGCTGTCCTATGACAATGGTTAACAACCTCACAACACATCAACACTATCCTCACTCAACCTTGGGTTCCCTATCACCAGCTTTCCTGTCCCCCTCCGCCCTCTGGCCCTTTACCCTGGACTGCTGTGGCTCATTAGTCCCATTTGGTTTTATGGGGTTCCCTTGCCTTTTTATCAGAAAATAAGAGCACCCTCTGAAGCTAGAGCTGACACTACTCTTGGGGCAGAGACGGAGCTGCTCAGTCGCAGACTAGCCGTCTGACCCTTGTGGCTTAGACAACCAGGACAAAGATCCTGCCGGGCTGAGCCCTTCCAGCCCCACCTGCCACCACCGTTCCTCCCCCAAGAGGAAGCCTGGTACCTGTCCATCCTTCCCAGCCAAGGGAAAGCTCCATCCATTAGCCACAGCTTCATGGTCTTTGGCAGAGTTCAACGCTTGCATTAATTCTATCCCTGACTGTTCCCAGGCCAGGACCAGCAGCCAGGCTGGCCAGAGGGACCAGGCGCAGATGGCGCTGTGGCCTGCCTCTAACTTCCTCCTTCTGGGGTGACGGAGGCACTGCAGACCTCCTTCAGGGAACACAGGTTTCTTCAAATTATTACATAACCCTGAGCAACTGCTATCTCCCCAGTCAGAAACAGTACTGTGCCCCACTGCTGGGCAGGAAAAGTCCCCCAAAGCAGTTATGGGCTGTAAGCACCAACTGTATGCCCTAACTACACTGTCTGATTTCATCCTCACAATAAACCTATGTGGTATCTATTATGATCTCTGTTTAGAGATGAGAAGGCAGGAGCAGAGATTAAATCTTTTGTTTAAGCGAATGGCAGAGCTGGGATTTGAACCTAGGACTGCCTGTCCATGGCCAGGCAGTCTGTCTTTTGAGGCTATACTAGGGCTGGGAGGATCATCATATGTAACCCCTTCCCCTACACTATTTCACAGATAAGAAAACTGAGGTCCAGAGAAGGTAAATGACTTATCCAGTGTCACACTCATAATTGGTGCCAGTTCAGCAACTAAATCCCAGTTCTTCTGACTTCTAACCCCAGCTATTTTTTTTTTAAGTTTCTATTGCTCCTACTTTGCAATTCAAAGCACATTTACATGAGGCTACTGGGTGTCACTGGACTTTTTGAAGATATTGACAATTCTTAGACACCACTTACTAGCTGTGTAACTTGGACATGGTACTCCTCTAGGTAAAATGGTATAATAGTGCTCCTTCTAGAGTGATCGTGAGGCTTAGGCAAGATCATCTGGGAAGAGAACTCACTAGGGCCTTACACAATAAATGTTGGCTGCTGTTGTGATTATTAACTGATTCATATCCTACTGTTCACATTTAATCCTCATGATAATCTTGGGCAGGCAGGTGCAGGGAGGGCATGGGTATATGTGGAAGGAGGTGTATCCCCATCTAACAGACAAGAAACTGAGGTTCAGAGAAGTGCGCTCAGCCTACAGCTCTTTCCAGGACACAGTTTTCTGATTTGGGTGAGAGTTAAAACCTGCTTTGCACGTGGAAGCTGAGGGCTTGCCTCCAGCCCACATGTGGTTTCCTGTTGTACACTGTGTTCTCAGAGCACTTTTGCTGAAGAAAGGGGCGGTCTGGTGGTTAGTGACGGGTAGTCGGGTAACTAGGTGCCTTGCCCTCAGTTTACAGGAAAGCAACTTCTAAGCCTCAGGGCAGTCGCATGACTGTCTAGGGGACCAGATCTAGAAGAAAAAGGTCTGGCTTCCTCACTAGGCACCAGAACTGAGCTTGGAATTAAGAACAGTTAGTTAGTTAGTTCCAAGCACCTGGAGGCCTGGAAACTGTCACAAGATTGGAGGAGAGCCAAATGCTGTCTAGTGGCTGAGGAAGGAGGAAATATTTGAAGGGCTAAACTCCGCCATATGGTTTGGGTGTGACTATGAATTCTAAGGCCAGGGCCACCATATCATTTCTTCTGAGTCTCTAAAACAGTCAAGGAAATGAAAAAGCACGTATATCTGGACCTAACATGTCAACCATCTACCTGGGGGCAACAACAGTGGACTGGGAGTCAGAAGACCCTCTCAGGCCAAGCACTTCCCCTCTCTGGACTTCTGCTTCTGAATCACAGAAAATCAAAGAAGGACTGGGGCTGAGAGAGCACTCATCCAGCCCCCACATTTTATAAGATGAAACAGCTATTGTTTACAACGTTCCATGCACTGTCCTAAGTAATTACATGCCTTCACCCGACAGCAATACTCGGGAATAGGAAATAGAAGGAACTTGCCCAAAGTCACACAGCTAGCTAGTTAGTGGCAGGGCCAGGAAATTAGCTCCACCAAATGCTAGGTGTGTGACCTTGGGCAAGGTACATACCTCCTCACCTCAGTTTCCTCATCTGTAAACTGGGGATAATAACAGCATTTCTCTCAAAGTGTGATTGTGAGAATTGAGTTAAAGCACGTAAAGTGCTTGAAGCAAAGTCTAGCATGCGATAAATAAGAATTATTATTACCCAACACTGCCCTATTTTCATTTGTAAAATGAGGATGGGTCTAAGGACCCAGCTCTGACACTCTAGGTTTATACGATGCTATGTGACCCACTGGAACTGTGGGCTCAAACGTGGTCCTCCACACTGGGGAGTGCAGTCCACCATGTCACTTCCCCTACAGGAAGCCTTCTCAGACCATACAAAAATATCATACATACACAGGGTTGGAAGTCAAACCCCCTTGATTTTGCCCAGGAACTGCAAATGATTTTGCCAGAGTCAGTCAGTGCTGTAAAAATGAATGCCACTTTGGCTTGTCATCAGTGAGATTCTGAGAGCCTTTTCCACATGGTGTCTTGAGGACTTTTCAAAATAGAATTCCTCCTCTTACCATCCCTGAGTTTCCCAGGTAGCCTCTTCGGCTTTCTCATACGTGATGAGGACTGGCAAAATTACACAGGCTCTCTGTTTTCCAACTCACTTTCTTCTCCTGTCCTAGAGGAGATCCCATTGCCTATGGGATCCTCAGGAAATTCAAGCCCCAACTGCAGAAAGGGTGGCTAGGGACCTTTCCTAGCAGTAGAATTTTACAACTCACAGAAAAAATTCAGTCTCCTGGTCGCTGCAATGAGTGCCCAGCCTGATTTCTGCAGAGCCACCCACTTCATGCCAGGCACCCTGGATTAGACAATAGGGAAAATGGTATCAAAAGAGCTGGGCTTGCGCCAGATTCTGCAACTCCCAGGTGGTGTGACCTTGGGTAAGTCACTTCACCTCTCTGACAACAGCTTTCTCATCCATAATATGAGAAACTAGAACCCCTACTCTATAATGCTTTGGGTGAGGAGTAAAGGCACTATGTCCAACCACCAGGTGAAGACTAGAAGCAAGTCTCTGTATTATAAGCTGGTTTTACTCTTTCAACACCTTGCTTCCTTTTTGTGTAAGAATGCCGGAAGAATCTGGTTTGACTTTGTGTATGTTCCCCTCTCCTCTTAAGAGAACCCAAAAGGGAAGCTACTTACCTCTTATAAGTATAGCCCAAGATGATGCCAATTCCAATGGCGATGATGACCACCATCATGGTGATGCCCAGCACATAGCCTGCCAAGGAGAAGACACAAGTCTCATTAGCCACATTCTGGACAATCAGTAAATGACATCTCTTGATGGATCCAAAAAGGACAAGGGTGGAGCAGTCATACCCAGGGTCCCCAGGTCCTTCTTCTCCTTGGAGTTCATCCGCACCCGCTGGCTGATACCAATCACAGGCTGCACTGCTGCTGCCTCGCTCCGGGCGGGTAGGGTGTTGGCAGGAGGGAACACCTGTGCTTCATCTTCCCCTGGCACTTCAAAGGCCTCCTCCGTTTCTGTTATGAGGGCTGGTGGAGCCTGGGAAGGGATCTCTGGAAGTGAGGTGGGAAATAGCTCTCATAAGAGACTGTCCCGAGTGAATTCCACATCTGAACCTGGCCTGAGAGTTGGCGATGTGGGGGAGATCCAACTTAGAATGCCCCCCACCCCCACCCCACACACAAATACTGAAATCAAACCCTGTTCCAGGACTAAGATCTGGAAAGGCCAGGCCTGAGAGTGCTGCACCATGGTTGAGACAAGGCAAGTGTGAGGGGAAGCCACAGAGAAAGGTCCCATCTCTCGCCTCCCACGTTTTCATTTGTTCAAATCCCTGCTATCCTCCAAGCTCCGCCCAGTGCCGACTTCTCCAGGGGACCCCTCCCCCCGCCCCACCGCAACACACGTCAGGAGGCACCCCATGACTCCTCTGAGCATCTCACATTCATTGAGCCCACGCTTTGTGCCAATCCCTGTGTTATCCATTTAATCCAAAGAACTGTGTTGTTGCTTCCGAAGCAACAAGTCTGCGCTGTGGAGTCTAAGAAACTTAGATTCAAATGTGGGTCCTGCCAGTGCCTCTAGGAAGTTGCTGAACTTCTCTGAGCCTCAGATCCCCCCAGCAGCTTCTTCCCCGGGGGGCTGCGGGCAGTATCCAGCACACAACACACTCTCCATAAATGATCAATAAAAGCCAAGGGGGCCGCCGAGGGCCACCGCCCCAGGGCGCGGTCCAGTGGTAGCCCAGAGGCAGCGCGCGAGTCGTGGAACGCGCGGCCGGGGGTGGGGGCCCGCCTCCTCCGGTTGTTTACAAGGCGCTCGCGGAGGATGAGCTCAGTCTGAGAGGCGGCGGCGGCCAATGGGCTTTCGGCCTCACGGCCTGGAGACAACCCTGGCCAATCGGAAGGCGCGGGGGCGGGGCGGGGCCAGCCGGCGTCGCCAGGCCGCACGTGCGCGGCGAGTGTAACGGCCGCTCCTAGTCAGGCCAGGCGGTGGGGTCCACGTCCCGGGCACCCGACTACCTGGGCAGCGCAAGTCTTCGCACCGCCGCTTTTCTGGGGCGCCGGCCTTGCCGCTGACGTAGCACCAGGGCCCGCGCGGGTCCTGGTCCGGGTTTCTGCAGTAGCTGTGGTTGCTGGCGCCTAGGAGTGGAGAGAAGGTGCTGCGGTTGGGGCCCGGGCCGCGTCGCCGCCCGCCGCCCGCGGCGTACACTCACCAGCCTCGGGGGCCAACGCCAGGCTGCTCTGCGCGTCCAGCCAGTTAAGGCAGCGGAGGCCCGGCGCCGGCGAGGTCTGGTCCGCCCAGTACAGGTGGCCGTTGTCCCAGAAGCAGCCTGTGAGGAAGAGGAGCGCCAGACACCGAGTCTGGCCGGGTCTCCCTCTCCTTGCGCGGAGACCCACCGGCCTCCTAGCGCGCTTGTGAGGCCCGAACGAGACAGAACAAGAAAACGCGTGCAGAGCCCCTAGCTGGTGTTTAGCCCACAGTCAGCGCTCTGAGAATGCTCGCTTTCTTTGTGTGTCAGCCCGAAAAGCGCTGCAGAAACGCAAGGGGTTGTTACTCTGAACTTGTGGCCACTTTGGAAGAGGCCGGCGTCTGGGTCGGAGACCCTTTGGAGATGCTGGGCAGGCCAGACCTGAAATTCCTCCCTGTGGTATAATGTCCCTGTTATATAAACTCTGCTGTGCCCTCCACAGTACGACCACCCCTGCCAGGTTCCACAGGCAGTATTTCCTCCAGAGAGAATTCTACAATAGCCTTGACTCAGTCAGGCCAAAGGTTCCAGAGCATCACCGTAGGGAACCTGCCTCGCTGCTGCCTGGATGTGACTCCAAACCCCCCCTCCCCTCAGCCGGAGCGTCCCAGGAGGAGGCTGGGCTTGGCCACACTATGCAACGGCCCCACGAAGAACAGGGCGCTGGGAGTGGAGGAGATCAACCCCCAAACTCCATCAACTTAGGAGCCCCAGGCAAGGAAAGGGAAAGAGAAAGTGGCTACTTGCCTTTGTTCTTAATAGCAAAGATGGAGCTGCCAGCCCCTGCTAGGGATAGGAAAGGGAATAAAAGCTTTCTTAAGACAAGCCAGCTGAGAGCTTCGTTTCCTTTCACATCTTCCTGTCTAGCCTCAGCATGGTGGGAAGCAGGGAGCTTTCCCCGTTCTGCTTCATTAAGTTGTTGCAGAAGGGAAAGCTTGTAATCTTACCTCTGGCTCCATAGGCTTCTGCTAGGAGCATGTTGCTGACAAGGACTGTTTGCACCCAGGCCAGCAGCATCCTCGCCTCCGCCGTCCTGCAGGTAGATGGCGGTGTCTAAAGTGCGGGCAATCGTGGTCCCCTGGGCGGCAGCGCTACCTCCCGTCCCAGCCTTGCAGGCCGACCTGCCCTTGTTCTGCGCTTCTTGTAAACAGCCTCTCTTTAGAACTGGGAGCTACCCAAGCTCGCTGCTGCAGCAGCGCGAGGTGTTTTCGGCGGAACGGCGCCCCCTGGGTCCTAAGCTCCTGTGCTTGCAAGGTCGCTGACCCTGGGCCCAGAGAGGAAGCCAGCCTCTGGGAGAGAGGCGAGGGAGGTAGCCTGTGCTGAGCAGCGGACCAGTTTGAGACCTGCACGGCTGCATCCCCAGAGCTTATCATCTCTTCTGTTCCATCTGTGTGAGTACAGAAACAATAATTCAAGAGGCATCATGGGGCAAAAGCAACTTAGGAGATGTTAGCTGTACAATCAGGAGGAGTTCAGGGTGAAGTAAGGTGGAAGAAACTCCTTATACTCATTCTTGGGGGAAAAGGGTGGGGGGGTTATGGTTTATACATGTTTATGAACACGGATGCTTTTTTTTTTTTTTTTTT
Source organism: Dugong dugon (assembly GCA_030035585.1). Lineage (NCBI taxonomy): Eukaryota > Metazoa > Chordata > Mammalia > Sirenia > Dugongidae > Dugong > Dugong dugon. The sequence goes on along the minus strand of CM057476.1, from coordinate 21,352,847 downwards.
TCTTAAATAGTGTAATTTTGCCAGGGTCAGATCAGTCACATTCCTTTCTTTTATTTGGAAGTTGGGGTTTGGGGTGTCGTATACTGTAGGAATACAGAAAGAAATCTCTATAGTTGAAAACATATATAATGCAAACATTGGAAATTTGCTCAGCTCCAGTGCAATAATAGTCTGTTCTTTCTACCAGCCTTGAATTCATATGGAGGAAGTTAAGTAAAATGTTTGCTTTTTGTCCCCCGCCCTGTGGGAAATCCATTTGAAGTGATTTGTAGCATCATTAAACCTCGCCACATCCATATGATCTGAGCCTTTTGGAGTTAGGCAGAAGGGCCCTTTTCCTGTGTGGCTGACAGTTCAAGTTCCCAGGCAGCTTCAGTAAACTGAGAGAACAGAGTGATTTGCCAAAACTACCTTGTGACTCAGGCAAATCCCGAAATAGAAATGGAGACTGTTTCAATCTCTGGGCTTACATTTTGTAATTTAGGGAGAAGACAAGAATCTTGACTAAATAAGCCTCAAATGCTTTATCAAGGAAGAAAGCTAATGGCAATCCAGCTAACCTAAAGTGAATCTGAACTCACTACAGATTTCAGACATGGAAGGGACAGAAAGATAAATTTAGTTCATCTATAAAATAGTTTGCTGACAGTATTTTGATTCCTTTAGTCCATTTAGTAAGATATGTTGCTTCGTTTTTGCAGTCACTCTCCTATTTCCCCACACAAGCATCTGATCCTCTGCTTCCTGAATTTGTTGACACTGGGAATCACACTCTGGAATCTGTAAATTTACACACACACACACACACACACACACACACAGAGATATGCCAGAATTTTAAATTTAACAATTTTAACAATATTCAGTCTTTTAACACTTTAATTTTATAAATGTTTCTAAGAACCTACTACATGCTATAGTTCTAGCTATTGGTACTTCTTCTGTTAACAAAATATTCAAAAATCTCTTGCCTTCAGGAAGATTATAATCTAGTGGTGAGAGATAGATGATAAATATACAAAATTCAGGTGGCCTTAAATGGTATGGAAAAAAAGTGAAGCAGTATAAGGGGGAGAGAGTAACTGGGCGGTATTTCACTTGCTCAAGAAAGCTTGCACTATTTTCAGGGAGCCAGTAGGATATTTCTGTAGGCAAAAAGCTGAAGGGGAAGGGCTCTTTGCACAGTTTTCCTTGAGGGTCCCATATCTATTCTTATGCCACTGCAAGATATATATGATGTGTATTTTGTTTCATAATATAAAATATATAGGCTTGAGAAAATAATAGTGTAGTTTTTAATTTCAGAGTAGCAGGGAGTTCTTTGATTTGAACCCTTAGCACCTAATCTATTGCTTTTGTATGCAGTAAGGGCTTAATTCTTGTTGTCTGAGGAAGTGCCCTTCCTTAGACTCTGCGGACTTCTTCAGCTGGATTATAGTATTTTCCCCGCTGATTACAATAGAGACAGGCTCTACACAGACCAGCAGTTGTACCATTTTCAGATTCTCTGCTGTGCCCACATATGGGTGCCAAGTATTTCTACCTAAGGAGTCCAAGACTTCCTTACCTATTGCTGTTATCAGATTTTTCTGTGAAACTGTTATCTTCCCCAAAATATATACATTGATATATACAGCAAAACCATATTTTATGCCATGTGTCTTATCAGGAACAGCACTGTCTAAAAAAATATATGAAACAAGCCAGGAGGAGATTTTTTTCAGGTTAGTCATCTCTGCTTTTTCTCCCTCGTAACTAAGACATTTATCAGTGTGATTTGATTGTTTCAGGAATGAAGGACCTGTTTCTCAATCCTTCAAAAGCAGATTCTATTATAATAGATTCAGTACCTTCCATCTTCAAGGAAATCAGATTTAGTTCAGAGACATGCCCATCATCATCATCGACTGTCTTTTTTTGATGATCCGCATTTGAATTTTGCCTCATGTATTGATGCAAAGTGGCCATGTTTTCTGGCCTATAGTTACTCCGAGCTTCAGATTTCTTCTGCAAATATTACTGCAATAACAATATGATACCCATTACCCGTTGCCGTTGAGTCAATTCTGACTTATAGTGATTCTATGGGACAGAGTAGAACTGCCCCATAGGTTTTCCAAGGAGCAGCTGGTGGATTTGAACTGCCGACGTTTTGGTTAGCAGCTGAGTTCTTAACCACTGTGCCACGAGGCCTCCGTAGTATGATATAGCCCTCCTCAAATACTCGTTCTGTATTGTTTATATCCCTGAAGACAACATAGTAAAATATAACACTCATATTTTACTATTTCAGGAATGTTTGACTCTTTGCTTAACACTAATCTAGAGAGACAAAGGTGTACCCTTAAATGAGGAAATAGCCTCCAAAGTGTTTCCCAAGTAGAATGAACAGTTCATTTTGTAACGGGATATGTTAGTGGGGCAGCTCCAATAAGGAAGTCATAAAGATGTTAAAAGGCTTAAGAATCACTTTAGTCAACAAAAGAGGTCCAAGATGTTGATAAAAATCTTTGGAGTAAACACTAGTGAGTTGGCTGCAGCTTTTCTGTCCATAGTAGTCATTGGGATTGTGCTGAAAGATACTTTGATGTATAATTAAAAACTAAGCAGGGGATAGTTTTATGAAGCTTGTTAAGGAAATAATATTCTAGTCAAAATATCTAAATCCCAAGGCCATTTCTTTGAAAGTAGGGCTTTCAATAAATTTGGTTATTTACATTTTTTTGTGTTGGGTACGTAGTTAATTAATAAATGTTTGAAATAAAAAGGAAAAGCAGAATACCATATAAGGAAAAAGAGTCTAATAAGACTACAGAGAACAGAAAATTTTTTATGGTAAACAATAAAATAGCCAAGAAGGCTTGTTGATCACAGGTTACTTTAAGAAACAGGACATTCCATACTTGGAGGACTGAGGAGCCACAGAAGCAGAGAATTTGGGAACATCACTGGTTTTGAGAAATAACAAGAAGAGCAAAGTCCTGAGTAAGAGTAGATTTTGACTTTGAGGCTAGACTTAGAAAACATGGCTTTCAAGTTGAAGAAAACAGTCTTCTCTGCCACAGGGAGAATGTTAGAGACTATACTGGTTGATAAGACGAGGTTGTCAATATTTGAGGTGAACTAGCCTAGTAAGTGGAATCCCTGGGTGGTGCAACTGTTAGCACACTCGGCTACTAACCGAAAGGTTGGAAGTTCTAGTCCACCCATTGGTGCTCAGAAGGAAGGCCTAGTGATCTACTTTCGAAATATCAGCCATTGAAAACCCTATGGAGAACAGTTCTACTCTAATGCACATGGGATCGCCATGAGTCAGAATTAGCTTGATGGCAACCAACAACAACAGCAGCAGTTACGATTATGCCTCTCTTAGAAGGGGTTCTGATGTTCTCCAATCTCAGTAAACTGGCTCTGCAGCTTTTAAAATTTGTCAACACTCAGTACAAATTTAGCACTGACTTTTTCAGCAGGAGAAGCAGTGTATCAAATAGTTAAGAGTGTAGGCTTTAGAATGACCTGGGTTCTAGTCTGAGCACTGCAGTATGATCCTGGGTTTAAGTTACTTAGCATCTGTAATTCTCAGTTTCCTTAGCCTACTATTATTGTGGTTAAGAGTATAGACACCAATGTCACGATTTAAATTCTAGCTCTATCACTAGCTGGGTCATTTTAAGCAAGCTGTATGACTCAATTTCCTCATATGAAGGAGAGGGAGAGATAAAAATAGTATCTGCATATATTTGCTATCTTAAAAAAACTTACAATCTAGTTATAAAGGTCAGACAAGCACATATGAAAACAAAAACAATGTAGGGCAGTATATAAGTAGGCATTAAAGAGTGTGGTACAGACAATAAGGTTTATTCATTCAATGAATATTAAGTGTCTGCTGTGCACCAGGCAGGCACTAAGCTGGGTACCGAGGACATAACAGTGAACCCCAAATAGTCCCTGTTCTTGGGGAGCTCACAGTGTAGTGATAGAGCAGATTAGTAGACAGGCGGTATCAACACAGTGAAATAAACGCTACAGTAGGGATTAGTACTGGGGATTGTGGGCACTCACAAGAGGGGCATATGCCATAGTCTTAGATGGTCAGAAAAGACTTGTCAAGGAAGTGAAATCTGAAAACGGGAAGGAGTTAGCATTCTCGGCAGGTGAAGCAATGTGCAGAAGCCTGAAGTATAGGCTACTATCGTGGCTAATACAGCGTTAAAAATGAGGCCAAACAAATCAAAAACAAAAAACATGAGGCTAAAGAGGTAAACCCTTGCCAGTCAGGTTATGGAGGTCCCTGAGTGACAGGTTAAGGAGTGGGGACTTTATCCTGAAGGCAGGATCCAGTAAAGAATTTTAAGTAAGAGAGTGACAGTCAGACTTATATTTTAGGAAGATCACTCTAACCACCTCTGGAGGACTGGAGGAAGCCAAGAGGGAGGCTGGAAGACCAGTGAGGAGGCTGCTGCAGTGATCTAGGTGAGAGAGACTAGTGACCTGGACACAGGATTTAATCACGATAAAGAGCTCAGTCCATCTGACTTTGAATCCTGCTCTGCCATTTAGTAGTTATGTGACTGTATGCAAATGACTTAACCACTCTGTGCCTATGTTTCTTCATCTGAAAATGGGAGATGATAACATACAGCTTGTGAGAACATGCCTGCTTGGCACAATATAAATGTAGGTAATGAGGCTGTTGAGAGGCAAACTATGTAGGAAGAAAAGCAGGACTCCATGATTGAAAGGATGTCAGGAGTTAGCAAGTAGGAGGAGCTAGGGAATTTGGTTTCTAGCTTGGGAGCTTCGAAGATGGTGATACCTTTCACTGAGATAAGGAATAGGAGGAAAAACTGGCTTGGGGATGGCTGACAAGTTATAGCCAGAGGTGGTTGGGTTACAACCAGGGGAGTATGGTGTTAGGGAAGCTAAGGGAAGAGAGCATATCAGAGAGGAGAGAGAATGGTCAGCATTGCCAAATGTTACTAGAAGGGTCAAGTAAGATAACTAAAAACAGCCCATTTGTTTTAGCAACAAGAAGGCCATTGGCAACCTTGTCAAGAGGAATCATAGCGGTGGTGGGGCAGCTAAAATGTATGGATTGTGAAATGAAAAGAAGATGATGAAGGAAGACTATGAGAACAGACAGTTTAGTAGTTTAGCTCAGAACAGGACAGAACAGTGGCTAGGAGGATTATGGGCAGGGCTGACATTGGACCCAATACACTGATATGCCCTACTGGCCTGTGGCGTTCGGAGTAGTTGAACATCCATTCTGATTGGTCAGTGGCCATGCCATGCCAGGTTAAGAAGGGGAGCTGGTTTGAGGACAGATAATGGATTTGACCTTGGTGGTTTTTAATTTGACACAAGGGCAAGGTGTGCAAGTAAAAATGCCTGGTAAGCAGTTTGATGTGGGTGGGCTGACTGGACAGAAAACTCAGAGTAAGACTCAGGTGAGTGGGATGGGCTAGGAGGTACTGAAATAAATGCAGGCTGGCAAAAAGGCATAAAAGAGTTCTGGGTCTACCCTTACAATGCATGAGCACCATGGAGCCAGGTCCTGGTGGGGTAGGAAATGAGTCTCAAAGTAGACATAAGAAACCAGGCCTCAAATCTTCATAGCTTGTAAGGAACATTTATAAGACACAAGGGAGCTCAGAGATGGAGTTCACGAGTTCTAAGCTGTCAGGGAGAGAGCATAGGCAAAGGAAAGACCCAGGTTTAGAGTTGGAGTGATTCACCTTAGCTAGATGCTAAACCTAGTCCAAGCAGTCACATGGCAAATTAACTCTTCGGGTTAACTTTAGGAATGCAGCACTGTTGCCCTAATTTTTGTTGTGTCTTCAGAACGTAAAAACGCGCACCTGTGTATTTGAGGTACATCAAGCCCTGATTGTGGTATTAGGCATGAATTACTTTTAGTTTGTCATACACAGTTGTAGTTAGTTTTTGTATTTATGTAAACAACATGTAAATCAGATGTTAATCTAATAAATATATCCTGAGTAGGGGACCAACAAGGTAGCTGGGAAAATGTCTCTGTTCCTCCTCCTTGATCGTGATATTTCATTCTACTACTGCTGTTTATTCTTTCAGTCAGCAAACAGCTATTGAATGCCTCCTGTGTCAGGGACTGGCTTTCCTTTTATCATCTTATTTCCCTCCTGGCTATCTTTCCTATTCTGCTCTGCCATGTGGACTGTTCTAGAAACTTCCCTCACCTACCTTTTCCCAGAATTGACTCCATCCCATCTCCTCTTAAGAGATGTCCCTTAAAGAATGTGTATGTTAGGAAATACTAAGAAATATTATAATTTTTATTTCTTAGTTTCTGTTATGGTTTGAACAGTGTCTCCCCAAAATATGTGTTGTAAATCCTGACCTCTGTGCCTGTATTCAGAAACCCTGGTGGCATAGTGGTTAAGAGCTATGGCTGCTAACCAAAAGGTCGGCAGTTCGAATCTGCCAGACGCTCCTTAGAAACTCTGTGGGGCAGTTCTACTCTGTCTGTAGGGTCACTAGAGTCGGAATCCACTCTACTGAAATGGGTTTACAATGAGTATGCCTGCGTTTATAATCCATTTGGGAATGGTTGTCTTTGTTATGTTAATGAGGCACGATTAGTGTAGGACGTGTCTTGAGTTAATGTCTTACAAGATGTAAAAGGTGCAGGCTAAGCAAGCCCAGAGAGGAAAAGATTGATGCCAAGCCACGCGGAGATCTCCAAGGAACTGGGAAACAGAGGCTGAAGAGACAAGGACCTTCCCCCAGAGCCAACAGAGAAAGAAAGTCTTCCCCTAGAGCCAGCGCCCTGAATTCGGACTTCTAGCCTCCTAAACTGAGAAAATAAATTTCTGTTTATTAAAGCCATCCATTTGTGGTATTTCTGTTATAGCAGCACTAGATAACTAAGACAGCCTCCATTATTGTTGTTGTTAGTTGCCATTGCATCCACACCGATTCATGGTGACCCCATGTGTGAAGAGCCAAACTGCTCCATGGGGTTTTCAAGGCCGTGACCTTTTGGAAGCTGATTGCCAGGCCTGTCTTCCAAGGTGCCTCTGGGTGGGTTCAAACTGCCAACATTTTGGCTAGTATTTGAGCACTTAACTGTTTGTGCCACCTAGGGCCTAGCCTCCATTACAGTCAGTAAAATGGAGAAAAGAAAAAACAAATAAAAGAATCCCAAACAAGATGATAGAATTCTTGTGGCTGGAAGGAGACGACAGGACAAGAGAAATCAACATCCTATTACTATGAGACACAACCATAAGATCTGACTGCTGCCCATCTCACCCTCTGTGAAGCCCACTTAGCAGAAATGAGCAATGTTAACGGGGCTATCATAAGCAGATTCAGATTGGCCCCAGCATGGCAAGACCCTGGGTTCAATAAGAGGAGGTAAAGTACCGGCTTCAAACACTCAGTATGTTTTCAGAGTTCCCGAAGATATTTCAGCCTGGAGCTTGCTTCTACATTTACCTTAATGGCTCAGTGGGAAGGCAGCCATCACTGCTAAGTGTTTTTGAGCTTTATGCAGCATTGGCGGCAGCTTCTCTGTTATCCTGACGTTAGAATTAGAAGCACCAGATGCAGCCAGGCTCTTGCCACCCAGGCAATGGTTGAGCATTTCCACTTTCTAGGATCTTGTCCTCTCCAACGTTGCGTGGCCTAACCTTTTGTCACCTTCATGAATCATCAGATTTATGAGAAAGCCTCCCAATTCCTAGAGTGGTTCTGCACTCAGCCAGCAACCTGCTTTTGGCTCTAGGTTTCTGCTTGCTTCGAGTAGGAGAATCCACTCCAGTGAACATTAAATTAGCGAATATATGTAAAGCATTTAGAAGAGTGCCTCACGCGTAATAAGAGAGTATATAACTATGAAGAACGCAGCATCAGGATTGGAGGAAGACTCATTAACAACCTGCGATATGCAGATGACACAACATTGCTTGCTGAAAGCAAAGAGGGCTTAAAGCACTTAATGATGAAGATCAAAGATTACAGCCTTCAGTACAGGTTATACCTCAACATAAAGAAAACAAAAATCCTCACAACTGTACCAGTAAGCAACATCATGACAAAACAGAGAAGTTGTCAAGGACTTCATTTTATTTGGATCCACAATCAACATCCATGGAAGCAGCAGTCAAGTAATCAAACAATGTATTGCATTGGGCAAATCTACTGCATAAGACCTTTTTCAAGTGTTAAAACGCAAAGATGTCACTTTGAGGACTAATGTGTGTCTGACTCAAGCCATGGTATTTTCAATCATCTATATGCATGCAAAAGCTAGGCAATGAATAAGGAAGACCAAAGAAGAGTTGATGCCTTTGAATTATGGTGTTGGTGAAGAATATTGAATATACCATGGACTGCCAGAAGAACGAACAAGTCTGTGTTGGTAGAAGTACAGCCAGAATGTTCCTCGGAAGCGAGGATGGCGAGACTTCGTCTCACGTACTTTGGACGTTGTCTTAGTTATCTAGTGCTGCTGTAACAGAAATACCACAAGTAGATGGCTTTAACAAGCAGTTTATTCTCTCACATTTTAGGAGGCTAGAAGTCTGAATTCAGGGTGCCAGCTCCAGGAGAAGGCTTTCTCTCTCTCTTGGTTCTGGAGGAAGGTCCTTGTCATCAAACTTCCCCTTGTTTAGGAGCTTCTCAGCACAGGGACCTTGGATCCAAAGGACATGTTCCACTCCTGGCTCTTGTTGCTTGGTGGTAATGAGGTCCCTCAGCCCTGGGCATCAGCTTCACCTTCTAGGTCCACTGGAATGGAACTCTGCTCCCTCAGCCTTGGGCGGCCATATTCTCCTAGTCCATCTGAGTGGCAACCATACCTCCTCGGCCCCTGCAGGCCTTGTTCTTCTGCCCCTTGGGCATGGCAGCCCCGCCCCATCAGCTTTGGGCAGTGGATCCAGCCATATCCCACTGGCACTTGTAAAAGGCATCGCCCTACTCTGGAACCGAGGTGGTGAAGGTCTGACTGTTTGAAACCTGGGAGTTCGTGGCCCCACCTTTTGAGGACTCAGAGATCATGGCCTCTTCAGCTTCTGCTTCCTAGTTCCTCAGTCTCTCAGCCCCTCGACCCCTTGGGCCTCTTGGGCTAACCAGGCTTGGACAAGTGTTGCAAAGTTCTTTAACTCTACTGATAAGTGCCTGGAGGCACCCCACTCTGCCAGTGAACCATAGCCAGAAGGCTCTCAGCTCTCTCACTGTGGGTTGGTTCCCACTCCATCTAGCACCAGTCTCCTGGTTCTGCTGCTGCCGCTGCTCACCATCTATACAATCTTTGCTGTCACAGCTCTCCGCACTTCCTTCTCAGCCCTCACCAGAATTGTCTTGATGTCCATAATTCCACCAATAGTCTCTTCAAGTCAATCTAGGCTTTTACTAGTAGGCACTTTAAAACTCTCCCAGCCTCTACCTGTTACTCATTTCCAAAACCTCTTCCACATTGTAGGTATGTATTAAGAGTAGCACCCTACTCCTAGTACCAAATTTCTGTCTTAGTTATCTGGTGCTAATATAACAGAAATACCACCAGTGGATGGCTTTAACAAACAGAAATTTATTCGTTCACAGTTGAGGAGGCTGGAAGTCCGAATTCAGTGTGCCATCTCCAGGTGAAGGCTTTCTCTCTGTCAGCTGTGAGGGAAGGTACTTGTTAACAGTCTTCCCCTGGTCTAGGAGCTTCTCAGCACAGGGATCCTGGGTTCCAAAGGACACACTCTGTTCCTGGCTCTTCTTGCTTGGTGGTAATAAGGTTCCTCTCCTCTCTGCTCGAATCTCTCTTTTATATCTCAGAAGAGATTTACTCAAGATACAACCTAATCCTGTAGATTGAGTCCTGCCTCATTATCATAACTGCCTCTAATCCTGCCTCATTAACATCATAGAGGTTAGGATTTACAACACACAGGAAAATTACATCAGATCTCAGAATGGAAGACAACCACACAATACTGGGAATCACGGCCTAGCCAAGTTGACACACATTTTTTGGGGACACAATTCAATCCATAACAGACATGTTATCAGGAGGGAACAGTCCCTGGAGAAGGACATCATGCTTGGTAAAGTAGATGGTCAGGGAAAGAGAGAAGACCCTCCATGAGATGGCTTGACACAGTGGCTGCAATGATAGACTCAAGCATAGCAATGTTTGTGAGAATGGCGTAGGACCAGGCAGTGTTTTGTTTTATTGTACATAGGGTCACTATGAGTCTGAACTGACTCGATGGCACCTAACAACAACAGTAGGGTGAAGTGGTATCTCATTGTGGTTTTTATTTGCACTTCCTTAATGAATAATAATTGGAGCACTGGTGGCACAGTAGTTAAGCACCCAGCTGCTAACCGGAAGATTGGCAGTTCGAATCCACCAGCCACTCCATGGGAGAAACATGTGGCAGTCTGCTTCTGTAAAGATTACAGCCTTGGAAACCCTATGGGGCAGTTCTACTCTGTCCTATAGGGTCACTATGAGTCAGAATCAACTCAATGGCAATGGTAGTGACTAATGACTTTGAGTATCTTTTAATGTGCTTATTGGCCATTTGTATATATTCTTTAGAGAAATGTCTATTCAAGTCCTTTGCACACTTTTTTTCTCTTTTTTTATTGTGGTGAAAATATACACACCAAAACATTCACCAGCACAGCAACTTCCCCATTTACAATCCAATTACACTGATTACATTTTTCATGTTGTGCCACCGTTATCACATCCTTTTCTAAAATATTCCATAACATAAACTCAGTGCCCCCAATACAAAAACTTCACCTTTCTCTCTCTTTTCCACCCCTGGTAAACCACTAATAATCTTTTGTTTCCATGTATTTATTTCATATAAGTGAGATCATACAGTATTTGTCCTTTTACGACTTATTTTGCTCAGCATAATGTTTTCAAGGTTCATCCACATTGTGGCATGCACAACTTCATTTCTCTTTATGGCTGAGTAATATTCTATTGTATGTTCATCTTTCATGAACATTTCAGTTGTTTCCATCTTTTGGCTTTTGTGAAAAGTGCTGCAATGAACATTGGTGTCTTTGCACATTTTTAAAAAAATTTTTTAATTGTACTTTAGATGAAGGTTTACAGAGCAAACTAGTTTCTCATTAAACAGTTAATACACAATATTGTTCTGTGACATTGGTTGCCAACCCCACAACATGTCAACACTCTCCCCTTCTCCACTTTGGGTTCCCCATTATCAGATTTCCTGTCCCCTCCTGCCTTCTCATCCTTGCCCCTGGGCTGGTGTGCCCATTTAGTCTCGTTTTGTTTTATGGGCCTAATTTTTGGCTGAAGAGTGAATCTCAGGAGTGACTTCATTACTGAGCTATAAGCGTATCTGGAGGCCATATTCTTAGGGTTTCTCCAGTCTCTGTCAGACCAGTAAGTCTGGTCTTTTTTTTTTTTTTTAATGAGTTAGAATTTTGTTCTACATTTTTTTCCAGCTCTGTCCAGGACCCTCGATTATGATCCCTGTCAGAGCAGTCAGTACTGATAGCCGGGCACCATCTAGTTGTGCTAGACTTAGTCTAGTAGAGGCTGTGGTAGTTGAAGTCCATTAGTCCTTTGGAGTAATCTTTCCCTTGTGTCTCTTCATTCTCCTTTGCTCCAGACAGGTGAGATCAGTGAAGTATTTTAGATGGCCGCTCACAAGCTTTTAAGACCCCAGACAGTACTGACCAAAGTAGAATGTAGAACATTTTCTTTCTCTGAACATTTTTTAAATTAAGAAATTTGTCTTTTTGTTGTTGAGTTGTAAAGGTTATTTATATATTCTGGATACTAGACCCTTATCAGAAAAACGATTTTCAAATATTCTGTCCCATCCATTCTGTGAGTTGTCGTTTCACATTCTTGATAGTGTCCTTTGATGCATAAAACTTTTTAATTTCAGTGAAGTCCCATTTATGTATTTTTTCTTTGGTTGCTTGTGCTTTTGGTGTCATATCTAAGAAATTATTTATACCTATATTTTCTTCTAGGAGTTTTATAGTTTCAGCTCTTACTTTTAAGGTCTTTGATCCATTTTGAGTTAATATTTGTATACGGTATAAAGTTGGGAGTCCAACTTCATTGTTTCTCATGTGGCTATTCAGTTGTCCCGGCACCATGTGTTGAAAGACTTTCCTTTCCCCCTTGAATAGTCTTGGCATGGCAGCTTTGTTGAACATCAACTGGTCATACATGTATAGGTTTATTTCTGGACTCTCAGTTCTTTTCCATTAACCTATATGTGTATCCTTTTGTCAGTACCACACTCTCTTGTAGCTTTGTGAATGCTCTGCTTTTATTACTCCAAATGTGCTTCTGATTTTTGGTACCTCTACGTATTGCAATTAGTATTTTGTGTTCTCCTTTTCACTTTTTTTTTGAAGCAGGCATTTCCATGTGGAACATTTACATAATCAGCACACTTGTCATTTAAAATAATTAAGAAGTATTTATTTTATTGCCTTACTGTGCTGTAGTTGGTTTTGCCAGGCTTTTATTTCACCTTGTTTTCTGGGTTGGTTTTTACTGCTCTAGATAGCCTTGTTTCTGCTGTTTCTTCTGAACCCAGACTCATATGTTATCAAGCCCCAATCCCTGGATGTCAAGGACTGCTGGCTGCTGTTTTTAGTTCATCCTCCCAGAAACTCTGACTTCTTTCGTTTGCCTCAACTCAGACCCAATATTTCCCACCAGTTGTGGAGTGAACTGCTAGGCCAGAGGCCTGCTAAGAAAACCTCTTCCTTCAACAGGGCTCCCAATAGGTCAGGAGTGCCACCAGCCTTATGGTCTGCTGTATATTTTTTTGTAGGTTTCTGTCTTAGCCTAGGTTCTCTAGAGAAGCAAAACCAGTGATGCGTACATATGTATATATACATGTATATATATAGAGAGAGATTTATATCAAGGAAATGGCTCACGTGGTTGTAGAGGCTGGAAAGTCCCAAGTCTATGGGTCAGGCATCAGGTGCAGGCTTCTCCTGACTCATGTAGCTGCAGGGGCTGATGAATCCAAATCGGCAAGTAAGATGGCAGACTGCTGGCTCAAGTCCCAAGAACTGGAGTTCAGATGATGACAAGCTGATCCAGAGCAAAGCAAAAGCCAGTGAGCTTTGCTAGAAAGTCCATATATATTGGATGCAGGCCACACCCTTAAGGAAACTCCCTTTCAACTGACTGGCTGCTCATAGCAGATCTCATCATGGAGGTGATTACGTTATATCAGATCTCATCATGGAGGTGATTATATCATTACATAAGTGCCAAACCACTGAGAATCATGGCCCAACCAAGTTGACACACAACCTTAACCATCACAGTTGCTATACCGGAGATGCCATAGTAATAAGGAGACACACCTCTTTCATGCTGCCCGTGCAAGCATTTACAAATGCTGTTTCCATATACAGATAACTTGTCTTCAGATAGGAGGAGCTCCCAGAGATTATGGAACTTATTTAAGGTCTCCAAGTGACCTCACAGTGCTACTAGAAACAGAATTCATCCATGGATTCCCTTCTCACCATCATTACCAAGCACTTTAACCCTGTTGGGCAACAGAAGGTGGCATGTACATCTCAATATTTTTCCTGAGGGAGGTTTTGAATTCCTTCTTGCCTTTTGGTAAATCAAGTTGATTTTCCTCTTCTCCACTTTAGATTCACTGTCCATTTCACTAAAATCTTTGGTAGATATTTTTTGTAACAAAGCTCTCTAGTCTTTGTGACTATTGAAAATTATTATGGGCTAAGTGAATTTACATTTACACAGGTGAAACTGAATTCTGTAGATCAAGTGATGAATGGGGTTTGAAAGTAGGTGGTTTCAGATTTCATCAACTCACAGTTAAGACCTCAGTTTCCGCAATACTTGGTTCCGTGTATCTTAAATGAGAAGAAAATTATCTGGGCCTCTTGAGAAATAGCTTTTATCCCTGACCTCTTTTGTCCCGCTGAAGAACCTGATTTTTTTCTGGCTCCCTCTGCTGGCCTCTCCTGGACAGTTGCATACAGGTGCCCCTGGTGGCAGAGGACTGGAGCCAGAGCCAAGTTCGGCCAAGAAAAAATAGAATATTGTTGTGGAATGCCCTAACCAGTCCAGGCAGGTTCAAGGAGGAAGAGAGCAACTTTTGAAAACAGTTCTGGAAAATGCAGCCTTCTGTGTAAGGATCAGGGAAGATGACTCACTGCCAGCTAAAGTCAGGAGGGCAGAATGAGGACTGCAGTACCCTGGAGTATAGTGACCACCTGGGCCCATAAATGAGCTGGTCATTATGTGGGGGTCAGACCCTGTGTTGGGAATGGAGACAGTGACACCTTCTTCCCTTAAGACAAAGTAACCTGTGGTCAGACATAGTCACCAGGAAGGCAGAGAGCCTACAGAGTTTTTATTAAATTGAGGCAAAGATGATGGTGAATATAGACAGGAGCATTCCCAGAATTCATGGCCATGTGTTAGATACATGATTCCCTCCCCCAAATCTTGAGACAAGTAACAATTCTGTGAGCTTTGGGTAGAGGTTCTGCCTAGGCCTCCTTCCTCCAACCTCTGTATAATGCAACACATTTTTCACACTTACCTACTCCCTGGATCACATTTCTTGGTTTACTTATATATCTTCTATTATTATTATTATTATTGTTGAGCTTTAAGTGAAAGTTTACAATTCAAGTTAGTCTCTCATACAAAAGTTTGTACATTGTTTTGTGACCCTAGTTGCTCTCCCTGTACTGTGACAATACACTCTTCCTTTCTACCCCGGATTTCCCGTGTCTGTTCAGCCAGCTTCTGACCCTCTCTACCTTCTCATCTCTCCTCTGGACGGGAGCTGCCCATTTAGTCTCATATATCTACTTGAGCTAAGAAGCACACTTTTCACAAATATCATTTTATGTCCCATAGTCCAGTCTAATCTGTCTGAAGAGTTGGCCTCAGGAATGATTTTAGTTTTGAGCTAACAGAGAGCCTGGGAGCCACGTCTTCCAGGGCCCCTCCAGTCTCAATCAAACCATTTAGTCTGGTCTTTTTACTAGAATTTGAGTTCTGCACCCCACTTTTCTCCTGCTCTATCAGGGGCTCTCTGTTATGTTCCCTGTCCAGGCAGTCATTGTGGTAGCCAGGCACCATCTAGTTCCTCTGGTCTCAGGCTGATGAAGTCTCTGGTTTATGTGGCCCTTTCTATCTCTTGGGCTAATACTTTCCTTGTGTCTATGGTGTTCTTCATTCTCCTTTACTCCAGGTGGGTTGGGACCAATGCATCGTAGATGGCCGCTCGCTAGCTTTTAAGACCCCAGATGCCACTCACCAAAGTGGGCTGCAGAACATTTTCTTAAAAAACTTTGTTATGCCAGTTGACCTAGATGTCCCCTGCTACTTTGTTCTTCAGAGTGTTTGGTTGTATTCAGGAAACTTCTTAGCTTTGGTTTAGTCCAGTTGTGCTGACTTACCCTGTAGTGTGTGCTGTCCTTCCCTTCACCTAAGATAATTATTGTCTGCTTTCTAGTTAATGAATACCCCTCTCCCTCCCTCCCCACCCTTGTAACCATCAAAGAATGTTGTCTTCTGTGTTTCAACCTTTTCTTGGGTTCTTATAATAGTGGTCTTATACAGTATTTGTCCTGTTGCGACTAAGTTCACTCAGCATAATACCTCCAGCTTCTTTCATGTTATGTTTCAAGGATTCATTGTTGTTCTTGATCGTTGCGTAGTATTCCATTGTGTGAATATACCATAATTTGTTTATCCATTCGTCTATTGATGGGCACCTAGGTTGTTTCCATCTTCTTGCTATTGTGAACAGTGCTGCAGGGAACATGGGTGTACATGTATCTATTTGTGTGATGGCTGTTATTTCTCTAGGATATACTCCAAGGAGTGGGATTGCTGGATTGTATGGTACTTCTATTTCTAGCTTATTAAGGAAGTGCCAAATGGATTTCCAAAGTGGTTGTACCATTTTACATTGCTACCAACAGTGTATAAGTGTTCCAGTCTCTCTACAACCTCTTCAACATTTATTATTTTTTGTTTTTTGGATTAATGCTAGCCTTGTTGGGGTGAGATGGAATCTCATTGTAGTGTTGATTTGCATTTCTCTAATGGCTAATGATTGTGAGCATTTCCTCATGTGTCTGTTAGCCACCTGAATGTCTTCTTTGGCAAAGTGCCTGTTCATAGCCTTTGCCCATTTTTTAATTGGGTTGTTTGTGTTTTGTTGTTGAGGTTTTGCAGTATCTTGTAGATTTTAGAGATTAGACGCTGATCGGATTTGTCATGGCTAAAAATTTCTTCCCAGTCTGTAGGTTGTCTTTTTACTCTTTTGGTGAAGTCTTTTGCTGAGCATAACTATTTGATTTCTAGGAGCTCCCAGTTACCTAGTTTTTCTTCTGGTGTTTGTGCATTGTTACTTCTTTTTTTTTTTTTTAATCTTTTCCACAACACGATTTCCCAGAAGGTAGGCTTTGCAGAGTGAATCTCTGAAGATTCCATCTGGCTGCAGGCATCAGGAAGAGGATTAAAGATGGTCAGAAAATAAGGGCAAATCCCCTTCTCTTCTCTCCAATCCCAAACCTAAGTGCAGGGTAATTCCACTTAAAGTTGAACATGGAAAATAGGCTTTTGTTCTTCTTCAGGACATAGGGGTAAGCATGTGTCTTTTCCCAAGAAACAAGGAAGGGAACCAAATTCAGAAGAAGCCTAACAAAAAAAAAAAAAATCCGTTGCCATTGAGTCAGTTGCAACTCATGGCAACCTCATGTGTTACAGACTAGAACTGCTCCATAGGGCTTTCTTGACTATAATCTTTTTAATATAATTATTAAAATTATTATTAATATATAACTTTGTTGTTGAGAATATACACAGTAAAACATACACCAGTTCAACAGTTTCTACTTGTAACATTTAGTGACATTGATTACATTCGTCAAGTTGTGTAACCGTTCTCACCCTCCTTTCCTGACTTGTTCTTCTCCTGTTAACAGAAACTCACTGGCCCTAAGGTTCCTGTCAGAGCCCTGGCTGTGCAGTGGTTAAGAGCTTGGCTGCTAAAAAAGATTAGCAGTTCAAATCCACCAGCTGCTCCTTGGAAACCCTGTGGGACAGTTCTCCTCTGTCCTATAGGGTCACTATGAGTTGGAATCAACTCAACTGCATTGGGTGAGGTTCCTATCTAATCTTTCAAATTGCTGTTTTCATTTTGATCCCATAGAGATAGTTCTTAAAAGAGCATATTGCTCAAGGCAGACATTTTTTACTAGTTAAACTATTGTTTGGTTTTAAGACTTCAGGGGATATTTTTCTATAATTAAGGTTTTAAAGATGATCTCAGAATAGTAGTTTCAGGGTTTCATCCAATTTTCATGGCTCCAGGAAGTCTGCAATCCATGAGAATTTTAAATTCTGTTCTGTATTTTCCCCCTTTTTGATCAGGATTCTTCTATGGAATCTTTGATCAAAATGTTCAGTAATGGTAGCCAGGCACCATCCAGTTCTGGTCTCATAGCAAAGGAGGCAGTTGTTCATGGAGGCAATTAGCCACACTTTCCACATCCTCCTCCTATTGTTGACTCTCCTTCCACTGTTGCTCCGGGTGAATAGAGATCAATTGTGCGTTGGATGACCATTTGCAAGCTTGTAAGACCCCAGGCACTACACATCAAACTAGGAGGTAGCACAGATTAACTAAACATATTATTAGGCCAATTAACTGGGATGTCCCATGAAACCATGACCCTAAACATCCAAACCAAGAAACCAAATCGCATGAGGTTTTTGGTTGTACAGAAGAAGCCCCAGCAGCTACTCTTTTTTTTGGTCATTGTTTTATATATATATATGTATGTATCACACAACTTTTGCCAATTCAGCTTTTTACAGGTGTTCAACTTATTGACAACAATTACAATAATTGGCTGTGCAACCCTACCTTTAATCAATGCGGTATTTCCGTCACCGTTAACTCCTCTTTTCCCTCTCCCTCCCACCCCGTAACCACTAAAAATAAACTTTGTTCTCTGTACATTTGCCTGTTCTTGTGTTTTTATATAAGTGAGGCCATACAATATTTGTCCTTTTCTGATTGACTTATTTCACTCAACATAATGTCTTCAAGCTCCATCCATGTTGTAGCATGTTTCAAGACTTCATTTCTCCTACTGGTGGAGTAGTATTCCACTGTATGTATGTACCACATTTTGTTTATCCATTCATCTGTTGATGGCCATTTCGGTTATTTCTACCTTTTGCCTGTTGTGAGTAGTGCTGCAATGAACATTGGTGTACAAGTCTCTTTTTGAGTCTCTGCTTTCAAGTCTTTTCGGTATATTCCTACGAGAGGGATTGCTGGGTAATATGATAGTTCTATTTTTAATTTTTTCAGGAACCACCACTGTTTTCCACAAAGGATGGCTAATGACGCTGAGCATCTTTTCATGTGTTTGGTGGCTATTTGAATGTCCTCTTTGATGAAATGTGTATTCAAGTCCTTTGCCCATTATACGATTGGGTTATTTGTCTTTTTGTTGTTGTCAAAGTTTTATATATTTTTTTGTTATTAGATTCTTGTCAGATATGTGGTTTCTGATGATATTCTCCCAGTTGATAGCTTGTCTTTTCACATTTTTGGTAAAGTTTTTTGATGAACAGAAGTTTTTTATTTTTATAACGTCCCATTTGTTTACTTTGTCTTTTGCTGTTTGTGTTTTTGTTAATAAAAGGATACAGATATTACATTAGATAATCCATTATTAAAAGCTAGGCCTGACAGTGTTGCCCCTGTTTTTTCTTCTAATAATTTTATGGTTTTAGTTTGCACATTTTGGTCCTTAATCCATTTTGAATTTGTTTTTGCGTATGGTGTGAGGCATGGATCCTGTTTCATTTTCTGCATGTGGAAATCCAGTTTTCCCAGTAGCATTTATTGAAGAGAGTCTTCTTTCGCTATTGAATGGATTAACATCCCTGTCAAAAATCAGTTGACCATATGCCAGGCTACCACCACCTACCGCTCTGAGGGGGATTACAATAGAGGGTCCCAGACAGAGTGGAAGAAAAATGTAGAACAAAATTCAAATTCACCAAAAAGACCAGACTTACTGGCCTGACAGAGACTGGAGGAACCCCAGAGACTATGGCCCCCAGATACCCTTCTAACTCAGAACTGAAGCCACTCCCAAAGTTCACTTTTCAGACAAAGATTAGACAGGCCTATAAAACAAACAGTAACACATGTGAGGAACATGTTTCTTAGATCAATCAAGTATACGAGACCAAATGGGCAACACCTGCCCAAAAGCCAAGATGAGAAGGCAGGAAGGGGCAGGAAAACTGGACGAATGGAAACAAGGAACCTGGGGTGGAAAGGGTGAGACTCCTGGCACATTGCAGGCATTGCAACCAATGTCTTGAAACAACTTGTGTATAAAGTTTTGAAAGAGAAACTAATTTGCTTTGTAAACTTTCACCTAAAGCACAATTTAAAAAAAAAAATCAGTTGATCATAGATGTGTGGGTTTATTTCTGGACTCCCAGTTCTAAATCATTGATCTATGAATCTGTTGTTATACCCGTACCAGGCTGTTTTGATTATTGTAGCTGTGTAGTATGTTTTAAAATCAGAAAGTGTGAGTCCTCCTACTTTGTTCTTCTCTTTCAACATTGCTTTAGCTATTCACGACCTCTTGCCATCCCATATAAAGTTGAGGATTGGTTTTTCTGTTCCTGTAAAGAAGGCTGTTGGAATTTTGATCGGTATTGCATTGAATCTGTAGATCAATTTGGGTAGTGTTGACATCTTAACAATATTAAGTCTTCTAATCCATGAACATGGACCATCTTTTCATTTATTTAAGTCTTCTTTAATCTCTTTCAGCAATGTTTTATAGTTTTCATTGTATAAGTCCTTCATGTTCCTGGTTAGATTTATTCCTAGGCATTTTAGTCTCCTAGATGCTATTATAAATGGAGTTGTTTTCTTAATTTCCCTTTCAGATTTCTCATTGCTGGTGTAGAAAAACCAAACTGATTTTTGTTTGTTGACCTTGTACACTGCTACTTTGCTAAATTTCTCTATTAGCTCTAGAAGTTTTCTTGCAAACTCTTTGGGATTTTCTGTATATAGGATCATATCATCCATGAACAGATATAATTTTACTTCTTATTTTCCAATCTAGATACCTTTTGTTTCATTTTCTTGTCCTATTGTTCTGGCTAGGGCTTCTAATACAATATTAAATAGAAGTGGTGAGAGCAGGCACTCTTACCTTGTTCTCAGTTTCAAGGGGAAAGCTCTCAGTCTTTTTCCATTAAGTATAATGTTGGCTGTTGGCTTTTCATATATGCCCTGAATCATATTGAGAAATTTCCCTAATATTCCAGTCTTCTTCAGGGTTTTCATCAAGAAAGGGTGTTGGATTTTATCAAATGCCTTTTCTGCACCTGTAGAGATGATCATGTGGTTCTTTTCTTTTGTTCTATTGATGTGGCGTATTACTTTGATTGATTTTCTAATCTTGAACCATCCCTGCATTCCTAGAATAAATCTCACTTGGTCATGGTGTATGACTTTTTTATCTTGACTGTAATCTTAACAGAATCAGATAGCCAGGGCTTTCTTCTGCAGTACTGCTGGGTAGGTTCAGACCACCAACCTTTAGGTTAATAGTTGAAAGCAAACTGTTTGTGGCACATAGGGACCTAGAAGAACTCCAGGGCATGAAAATTACCATTGGACTTGGGTAGGTATAACTATAAAATTTCCATCATAAAGAAATATTTGGAAGGAATCCATTTCTGTGTTGGTTCCTGGGGATGCAGCAGTCAGCAAAGTCCTGGTTTGTGAAGCTGACATTCTAATGTGGAAGGTAGACTATAAACAGATAATATATAATATGTCAGGGAGGCTAAGTGCTAAGGAGAAAAAATAAAGCTGGAAAAGGGGTAGGATAGAGGTGTGTTGTTTTAAATTTGGTGATAATGGAACAGAGACCTGAAAGAGGTGAGGAAGAGTGCCCTGTGAATATCTGGAGAAAGGATATTCTGGGCAGAGGGGCTAGAACGTGCAAAGTCCCTGAGGCAGGAGCATGCTTGACTTGTGGGAGAAACAGTGAGTCTGGAGGTGCGTGAGGGAGGAGGAGAGTGGTAGGAGCAAGATTAGAGAGATAACTAGGGGCTAGGTCACATGGGGCCTTGTTCTCCTTGGTAAGGACTTCGGATTTCATTCTGTGTGAGATGGAAAGCCACTGGAGGGTTTGGAGCTGAAGTAATGTGAACCAACTTAACATTTAGGAAGGCTCACTCTGGCTGCATGCAGTGTGGAGACTGATCCCAGGGAGGCAAGGGTGATGAACGGAGACCAGTGGAGGACTGTTGTTGCAGGAGAGAGGTGATGGTGGCTTGGATGGGATAGTAATGGGAGGGGAGGAAGCATTCAACTTCTAGATACGGTTTGAAGTACAGCCAGCAGGGTCTGCTGATGGATTGTATCCATTGGGTGTGAGAAGGAGAGGGCCAAGGCTACCTCCAAAGTTTTCGGCTGGCCTCTCTGGAAGAATGGAGTTGCCCTTTACTGAGATGGGGAACACTGGGAGAAGAGCAGGTTTGAGGGAAAAATCACCAGTTCTGTCTGGATCTGTTGAGTGAAATACCTACTTGGTATGCAAGTGGAGGTATCCAGTAGACATTTCAAATAATAGGTTCCTCAAAGTTTTATTGGCGTATGTTCAGAGAATGCAGTGTATATAAACTCTTCTATTTGGACTTTATTAAGATTTTTTAGTTCTTTACATTCCCTTTTTTTTTTTTTAACTACAACTTAATGGTTTCTAATACATTCACAGAGTTGTGTGACTATCACCACAATCAATTTTAGAGCATTTCATCACCTCAAAAAGAAACTGCATATTCTTTAGCAGTCATTCCCCAGCCTCCCGATCCCCCAGTCCTCGGCAGTCACTAATCTACTTTATGTCTGTGGATTTGCCTATTCTAGACATTACACATATATATGAAATCATACTACATGTGGTCTTTTGTGATTGGCTTCTGTCACTAAATGTCACATTTTCAAGGTTCTTCCATGTTGTAACATACATCAGTTGATAAACATTTGGGTTTTTTCCACTTTTTATCTATTATAAATAATTCTGCTTTCTTTTTGTTTGCGTTTATCTGGTATATTTTTGACCATCTGTTTATCAATTTTCTTTTATTTATTTTTAGCCTTTCTTTGTCAAATTGTTTAGCATTTCTTACATTTAAGATACAAGTAGGTTTTTTCGTCTCTGGTTTTGAAAGCCTATTTCAGCTAGTGTATATATATATATACATACACACACAAATATCCCAAACCCGTTGCCATCAAGTCCATTCTGATTCATAGCGACCGTATAGGACAGAGTAGAATTGCCCCATAGGGTTTCCAAGGAGCGGCTGGTGGACTGGAACTGCCAGACTTTTGGTTAGCAGCCGTGTTCTTAACCACGGTGCCACCAGGGCTCCATATACGTATATATCAAATGTTATTCCTTTCATGCTATTTTATCCTTACTATTTATACTATTTTATTATTTTCCTTTTCTTTATTTTTGCTGCCTTAATCAAATTTCCTTGTTCCCCTTTTATTCTAGAAGTTATGTTTTTCAATTCCACCATGGTTACCTTCCCATTCCAAACATCATAATCAAATCTATATTTCTTTATTAACATAGCACAATTAAATACCGTATTTTTTGCAAATAGCATGCGCATGTAAATAATGTGCTCACGCATATAATGCGTGGAAATGACAAAATTATGTTGGAAATTCTGGCATAGTGCGCGCATGAATATACAGCGCATGTCTCGTGACATTTCCAGAAATGAATTTCAACCTAATTCACCTTCATTCAATAGTCTGAAAATGTTACTTTTGATCATATTTGTATAATGAAGGTATAAACCATGGTCAAGAAGTAATGGATTGGGTTTGGTAGTACTCTTGGTAATCGGGAAATAAACAATTGAAACTGTGCGTTTGCTCTGGGGCAGCCAGGCCTGAGAGCGGTGGAATTCCTTCTAGCCAATGTACGTCGCTCTGTAGACCAGCAGAGGGTCGCGTGGAGAGCTGCGCTCGGTGCTGCCACAGCCGAGCACCGGTTAGTTCCACGGTGGTCAGAGGCCACGCTGCCCTTGCACTCCCGGGTCTGCGATGCCGGGTGGCAAGACGGTGAGAGTGTGGACACGCACTGCCCCACCTCGCGGGACCCCTGGGAGGCCATTTGTACCCCTTGCGTCCAAGCAAGCAACACGGGACTCCTTTGCGACCACAGCAATGTTCTATGGACATTTGTGTGTGTGTGTGTGATGAAAATATACACACCAAACTTCCACATTTACAATTCAGTGACATTGAATACATTTTTCATGTTGTGCCACTGTTATCACTATCCTTTTCCAAAATATTCCATCACCATTAACATAAACTTAATTCCCCCCAAACAGAAATTCCCCTTTTCTCCCTCTCTCCCACCCCTGGTAATCATTAATAATCTTTTTTTCCTGTATATTTGCTTATTTCACGTAAGTGAGATCATACAGTATTTGTCCCTTTGCAACTGATTTATTTTGCTCAGCATAATGTTTTCAAAGTTCATCCATGTTGTGGCATACATCAGAACCTGATTTTTTCTTTATGGCTGCATAATGTTCGATTGTGTGTATATACCACATTTTGTTTATCCATTCTGTTGATGGACATTTTGGTTGTTTCCACCTTTGGCTGTTCTGAAAAGTGCTGCAGTGACCATTAGTGTACAGGTTTCTGTCTGAGTTCTTGCTTTTACTTCTTCTGGGTATATATTAAGGATTGGGATTGCTGAGTCATACAGTAATTCCACATTCAACTTTTTGAGTAACCGCCAAACTGTATTCCTCAACAGCGGCACCATTTTACATTCTCACCAGCAGTGGATGAGGGTTCCAGTTTCTCCACAACCTCACCAACGCTTGTTTTCTGGTTTTGTTTTTTTTTTTTAAATCATTGCCATTCTAATGGGGATGGAGTGGTATCTCATTGTGATTTTGATTTGCATTTTCCTAATGGCTAATCAGAATCCACTGAAGGGCAACAGGTTTGATTTTTTGTTTAAGGGCTAATGATGTTGAGCATTTTTTCATGTGCTTGTTGGCCATTTGAATATCCTCTTTGGTGAACTGTCTGTTGAAGCCCTTTGCCCAGTTTTTAAATGGGTTGTTTGTCTTTTTGTTGTTAAGTGGAGATGAACATTTTAAAATTAATATTTTATTTGTGTAAATATTTCAAATGAGCCTTAAATACCAGAAGGAGACTGTTCTAATTCCTGAAAGTAACATCCATCATTAAATTGCCCAGTGGGAGAGAGGGCTTTGACATGGTGTCACAGAGGGCTGTTGAAAAAGATAAAATATGTTTTATGTTTATACAGGATGAGACTCCTCAATAATCCAGTTGCAGTTATATTTCCCTCCAGTCTTTTTTCTGTGCATCTTTTTAACATTGCTCAGATCTACCACTGTCTTAAGTATCTAGTGGATGGCTTTAAGAAACAGAAATTTATTCTTTCAGTTTAGGAGGCTAGAAGTCTGAATGCCAGCTCCAGGGGAAGTCTTTCTCTCTATCAGTTCTGGAGGAAGGTCCTTGTCATTAATCTCCCCCGGTCTAGGAGCTTCTCAGTGCAGGGACTGTGAGTCAAAAAGATGCGCTCTGCTCCTAGCTCTTCTTGCTTGGTGGTAGTGAGGTCCCTTTTCTCTCTGCTCACTTTTCTGTTTTATATCTCAAAAGAGATTGACTCAAGATACAACCTAATCCTGCAGATTGCATCCTACCTCACTAACATAACTGCCTCTAATCCTGCCTCATTAATATCATAGAGGTTAGAATTTACAACACATAGGATAATTACATCAGATCACAAAATGGTGGATAGCCACGCAATACTGGGAATCATGGCCTAGCCAGGGCATTTCCTCCTGTGGTATTAAACATTTTTTGTAATCATCATATTTAAATGACTGCATATTAACCAACCATTTAGGCTGCTTCCACATTTTACATACATCTTTGTGTATTAAGATTTTTAGGATTATTTTGTTGGATAACTCCCTACAAGTAGAATCATTGGTTTAAAGGATGTGAGCATTTTTAAGACTCTTAATAAATTCTAGCAAATTATCCCTCAGAAAGTTCTACCATCCAGTATAGAAGAGTAAGAGTGAGCCTTGGAACCAAGATCTCCTGACTACAAGTCTCAAGCTTTTTGTTGTGTGCTAGATCTCTGAGTGTCAGTCATCTTATCTGTGAAATGGAGACAACTGCACCTGTTGTACATCGTGGTTATGAGGACCAGAACTGTGTGCTTAGTAAATGGTCATCGTTATTATAATGAGAAAACTTGTTATTTTAAAAACTGGCCGCAGAATCCCTCTTAGTAAATTGTTCAGGAAATACTTTAATAATGTGCTTAGACATGATAAACCAAAAAACCAAACCCGTTGCTGTTGAGTTGATTCTGACTCACGGCGACCCCATGTGTTACGGAGTAGAACTGAGTTGATTCTGACTCATGGTGATCTCGTGTTATAGAGTAGAACTGCTCCATAGGATTTTCTTGGCTGTAAGTTTAATGGAAAGGAGTCCTGGTCGTGCAAATGGTTAAGCAGTTGGCTGCTTCCATAGAGATTACATCTAAGAAACTCTATGGGGCAGTTCTACGCTGTCACATGGGGCGCTATGAGTCAAAAATTGACTCAGTGGTACCTAACAACAACAACAATGATCTTAACGGAAGCATGTAGCCAGGACTTTTCTTCCGAGGTATCACTGGGTGGGTTCAAACCACCAATCTCTAGGTTAGTAGCTGAGCACAAACCATTTGCACCCCCTAGGGACACTTTTAGACATGATCAACCAAAAAAACCCATTGCTACCAAGTCAATTCTGATTCATAACGACCCTATAGGACAGACTAGAACTGCCCCATAGGGTTTCCAAGGCTATAATCCTTACAGAAGCGGACTGCCACATCTTTCTCCCACGGAGCGGCTGGTGGGTTTTAACTGCTGACCTTTTGGTTAGCAGCCGAGCGCTTAACCACTGTGCTGCCAGTGCTCCCCACTAAACATGATAACCCACCCATTGCCATCAGGAAAGGTAAATTCATGTTCTTCCTTATTCATCCCCACTCAGGATGGTTTCAGGTTAAAGAGAGCTGAATGCTCTGTATAATACATTTGAGGGGGGCCTAAGATGGAGGAAATGAGGGGCCAGAAAAGGAGAGGAGGATGAGGGGAGAGGGAGAATGACCACCCCTGCCCCCACCCCCCGAAGAGCAGTGGGGGCTGAGGAAGAGCCTTGGCCAGATGTCACCTGTGGCAGGATTGACTGAGGGACCAGCAATCAGAGTGTCTGATGTCACAGCTATAATTCAACCCCTCTCTTTTATCCTCAAGTTTGGGTAATTGTCTGAACACGTAATTGATTTGGGAAGAAATACAGGAAAAGGTCTGGGTTCCATGTCTGGGCTGGTGTGGATGAGAGAAGGGACCATCTTCAAGTAAGAGACGAATCCCACTGAAGTGGGAAATTGAAGAGAAAGGAGCCCCTGAGACTCCCCGGAGATATTGGAGGAGATGCCTCTTACCTCAGATGAGATGGGGCTGAAGCCATTCTAATTTCCAAATTAGTAAAAAGGATGATCCCATAAAGCAAGAGATCCAGAGGGCAGATGCTCAGGCACTGGCACCGCACAGCATTTCTATTAAAATAAGGCTCCCTGGAAATGTGAAAGCTGCAGGAACTGGCTTCCACAGCAAGGCCTGTGTATTTGGGGTTTTCAGGCACTTCTTGTTTACTTACACAATTGAAAGCATTTAAAAATGTTCTCAGGACCTGGGGTAGGGTGAGCCCTGGGCAGGGGAGATGCCTGCAGGAACATTGCGGGCCTCTTCCCACCCTTTGTAGGTTTCCACCTTCGCCCTGTGACCTGGCTTAGCGTTTCCTCCTGGGCTGTTTTTGTGATACAGAGCCTTGTGTGAGGGCAGGTAACATCATTTATCCCGTGCTCATCCTGGCATCTAGCCTCCTCTCCTTTTCTCTCAAGAAAGGTGATCCAACCAAATGCGAAAATTATCAAACAGTATCATTAATATCACACGTAAGTAAAATTTTGCTGAAGATAATTCAAAACCAGCTGCAGCAATACATCGACAGGGAACTGCCAGAAATTCAAGCCAGATTTAGAAGAGGATATGAAACCAGGGATATCATTGCTGATGTCAAATGGATCCTGGCTGAAATCAGAGAATAACAGAAGGATGTTTACCTGTGTTTTATTGACTATGCTAAGGCGTTCAACTGGGTGGATCATAACAAATTATGGATAACATTGTGGGAAATGGGAATTCTGGAACACTTAATTGTGCTCGTGAGGAATCTGTACACGGATCAAGAGGCAGTTGTTCGAACAGAACAAGGGGATACTGCATGGTTTAAAGTCAGGAAAGGTATGCATCAGTGTTGTATCCTTTCATCATACCTATTCAATCTGTATGCTGAGCAAATCTGAGAAGCTGGACTATATGAAGAAGAATGGGGCATCAAGATTGGAGGAAGACTCATTAACAACCTGTGTTACACAGATGTCACAACCTTGTTTGCTGAAAGTGACAAGGACTTGAAGCACTTACTGATGAAGATCAAAGACCACAGCCTTCAGTATGGATTGCACCTCAACATAAAGAAAACAAAAAATCCTCACAACTGGACCAATAAGCAACATCATGATAAATGGAGAAAAGATTGAGGTTGTCAAGGTTTTCATTTTACTTGGATCCACAGCCAACACCCATGGACGCAGCAGTCGAGAAATCAAAAGATGCATTGGGCAAATCAGCTGCAAGAGATCTCTTTAAAGTGTTAAAAAGCAAAGATGTCACCTTGAGGACTAAGGTGTGCCTGACCCAAGCCATGGTATTTTCAGTTGCCTCATATGCATGCAAAAGCTGGACAATGAATGTGGAAGACCAAATAATTGATGCCTTTGAATTGCAGTGTTGACGAAGAATATTGAATATACCATTGACTGCCTAAAGAACGAACAAATCTGTTTTGGAAGAAGTACCACCAGAATGTTCCTTAGAAGCAAGGATGGCCAGACTACGCCTCATATACTTTCGACATGTTATCAGGAGGGATCAGTCGCTGGAGAAGGACATCATGGTTGGTAGAGGGTCAGCAAAAAACAGGAAGAGCCTCTAGAAGATAGATTGACCCAGTGGCTGCAACAGTGGGCTCAAGCATAGCAACAATTGTGAGGATGGCACAGGACTGGACAGTGTTTCATTGTGTTGTGCATGGGGTCGCTATGAGTTGGAACCAACTCGACGGCCCCTAGCAACAACATTCTGGCATCTAGCCTCCTCTCCTTGTCTCCCACTCAAACCAGCCCCCACAACAGAGCACAGTCTGCCCTTTCAAGCCCTTCTCCACCATCTTATGGCTGGCCAACTTCCCCAGCAGCCCCTACACAGTGGAAGTATGTGCAGAACAGGGAAGTGGCACAGAGGAAGACACAGTGATGGAGTCCTGGGCTCTGGGGGGAACGGTTCAGGACTTGAGTCCAGGCTCTGCCACTCCACAGCTATGTGACACTGGCAGTTACCTGACCTCTGAGGGCCACAGTGAGAATAAAACAGCACCTATCTCCTAGCGTTGTGGATGATGTCAGGCTCCTGACACAGGAGTAGTGATGTATTCAATGTCATATGCCCTTCTGGAAGGGGTAGGGAAGCTTTGCAGATGAGGGGTCATCCAAGCTGAGCTTTGAAGGATGGCAAGGGATAAGGACTTTCTAGGTAGAGGAAACTGCATGAATAAGCGGAGAGTTTATCATCATCCAAAGAGAAGCTTTAAAAAAAAATTAAACAAGCCCTATTGCTCAGGGAATGTGTGCTCTTTGGTATGGACACCAAAACATTCCGTAGCTCAGGGCACAGATTCTTACTCAGAAGGGGAGACACTCAGAAGAGGATGCTCCTGAGGGAGTCTCTTTCCAGCACTGCCACAGGCTGTGACCTCTGCCCAGTACCGACTGGCCATTGGATGGGGCAGAGTTAGGGAGCGCAATAGATTTTTCCCTGAAGGAAAAATAGGTATTCTCCTGGTGTGCCCGCCCACAGAGATGCCCAGCTCCGCATTGCCCTGTCCTCAAAGGAAACTTGTTTTGTTAGGACAAATTTGTCTCTTAGATAAATATTTGGCATTTTCCTTCATACCAGTTTAGCAAGAGATGCAGATCCAGATAGTAATCATAGTAATCATCTGTCCTTTCCTAGGGGATGGGCAGGGGCAGCTGTGGGGAGGTGGTATGGAAGGGCTGCAATTCTGAGGGCCCTGCTGCCAGGTGCTTAGTTCCATATACTGGAGGGAATCTGCCTAGCCTGCTTCCTTCTAGGGCAGGGAGGGATTTACAAGAGTCTGGAGATCACTAACTATGGGTGAGTGCTGAGCATTGTCACTTGCCTTGCCCCACCCATGGTAGAAGGCAAGGCTGTGGAGTTTCCTCCTGCGAGGGGCACTCAAGAGAACTGTGCAGTTCTGAATTCACTGTCCAAACTGGCAGTCCCCACTTCATCCCTGGTGCTTCCGCCCAGTTAGGCAAGCCGGAAAGCAGAGGTAGATAAGACAGCTGAGCAGATGGTAACAGGATCTAATTACTGGCCTCATTCACTACTTCTTCCACTTCTTCCTTCTGCCAGCTCCCAAGTCCCTGTCCCTGCCGTCTTCCCTCTGGCCTTCCTCTTTCTGCCTATCCCCAAAAGGAGACATGAATGATAACAAAATGACCAGAAAATAGGGTAGAAGGTAAATTGGGCAGACAGTTCTTGTTCTGAGCACAGTAGACCCTTCTTTGTGTGGGCTCCAGAGTTGCCTTAAAACGACCCTTGTTGAGGGACATGGCATTGCACTCTGCATGGGTCGATGGACTGATCGGCAGACCAAGAAATCACAAGGTCTGGGTGTTAGATCAGTTTAACTCACATGAACCGTGAGCCTGTGGGAGGCTAGGACCTGAGCCTGGGTGAAATCTAAGACCTGAAAATGGGGTGGGGGGAGGCCTGGAGGAGCAGGAAGAGAAGCTGGCCTGTACCGTGGTCAACAAACTGACCTTTGGGCCAAACCCAGACTGCCACCTGTTTTTGTACAACCTGAGAGCTAAGAATGGTTCTTACATTTGGTAGCATGTTAAAAATCCTATGAAATTCAAGTCTCAGCATTCATAAATGAAGTTTTATCCTAATACAGCCATGCCTGTTTGTTTATATATTGTCTCTAGTTGGCTTCTCTTGTACTGCGAAGGCAGAGTTGAGTAGTTGTGACAGAGATCATAGGACTCTCTCAAAGCCACAAAGGTTTACCATCTGGCCCTTTACAGAACAATTTGCTGGTCCCTGCTCATGTTCACTCCTTCCACAAGAGTGAGGGGAGATAATGCAGGTAAAGGAAAGTTACTGAGTGTTTTCTTATGCGCTGTACAGGTCCTCTCTCATTTACTCTTCGCAGTAGCCCTGTAAGTACTCATTTTCCACTTGAGGAATGGGAGCCACACCTGCCCAAGGTCACCCAGCTAGAAAGTGGTGGTGCTGGGGTCTGCACCAGGCTGGCTGTCTCCAGACCACTCTGAGTCAGGGCAGAGTGATGACGATCGTCCCAGAGAAGGGCAGAGAAGAGTAGCTGCACTTCAGGAAGGCCATGGAGAGGATAAGATCCAAATGCACAGCGCTGTGAGGAGGAGCACGCTGGGGGAAGGCATTCTGTGGGTAAAGGCACGGGGGCTGGGAATTGAATGGATGCACTGAGAATGGTGAGGAGCCTTGGGTGGGGCCTCCAGTTGGACAGGACAAGCCGTGGCAGACCCTAGTACAGCGTGTTGGTTAAGAAACTGACTCTGAGCCTTGACTGCTGGGTTCAAGTCCTCGCTGCACTGCTGACAGCTGTGTTGGGGGCAAGGTGTTAATTGTAAAAATAGTACCTACCTCACTGGGTGATTGTGGGGACAAATTGAATTAGTATGTGTAAAGTGTTTACTATCAGGGTTATGTTGGTAGGAATAGGATGCAACAGAAAGTCAACATAAATAAAGGCCTCGCAAATAAAAAAATAAAAGCACAAGTGGGGATTTGTGCTTTGAGAAACACTAAGTAGGAAGCATGGGGTTGGAGTCGGGGAAATCCATAGGAGGAAAGCTGCTGTGTAGTTAGTTTTGAGTTGAGGGTCTTCCAAGGCTGCCAAGGGAGAAAGGCAGAGAGTGGAAACAAAGGTGGCCAGGGGAGGGGCTGAAGTTTACTCACACCCACAGGGAGGCTAGCTTTGTGCCCTGCAGTGGATGTACGTGAACTTAACCCTTACTACACCCTACCAAGTCAGTCCTGCCATGCCCACTTTACAGATATGAAAGCCAAGGCTGAAGAATTGTAAAAAGTGGCCCAGAAAATAGATCCTGCTCCTGGCTGCAGCCCAAACCTGCCCGCCCCCCAGGTCCCGACCTACTCTTGGCTGCCAGCAGTTAAATTTCTCTGTAGCGATATAGGCCACGTCTCTTGGTGTCAAACAAAGCCCAATGCTCACGGAGACTCCCTCACCTCTGCTGGGGCAGAGACAGGTAATCATTGCCTCGGAGAGGGGAGCGAAGGGCCCCAGTTGGGGCCTATCCTTGGCCCAGGCCCTTGACAGTGGTTGGACGGGCTCCCCACTGTGGTAGCTCTGCCTCCAGCTGCTCCTGGTGCCCTTTCACCCAGTGCAGCCTCAGGATGCTTTGGGCAGGGCCGAAATCACCTCCAGATGGTTAGTCTAATGAAGAGCAAGCTTACTCACAGGGCCCTTGGGCCCTTCCTCTAGCTGCCTAACTTCCTTGGCCTATTGCATTGTGCAGGCCTCATCCTGGGGGCTCCTAGGGGCCAGACGTGGAATTGAGTACAGGAGCTCCAGCCAGCCCAGTCAAGTCCTTGTTCGAGCCCAGGTTCTCTTGCTTTAAAATCTGGCAGGTGTGACCAGCTGGCAGATTCTGTGGTGGTCACAAAGCCCCAGCCCCATGTCCACAGCACCTCAGCATTCTAGGGTCACCCTTTCCTTTGATACTCATACTATATGGGCCAAGCCTCCATACTACGTATTCCTCAAAGCCTAGTGGCTTATTTCATGTTGATGGCATAGTTTAAAGGCATATCAGACAATCTTTGCCTTTAAACTGGTGCAGCTGTGTAATTACTGGTATTAATGTGGGACTAAATAATTTTGTGCTTTTGTTGATTTCTCCTGATCTCTATTTTTCTCTATTTTTTAAATTTTTTTTTTAAGGAGCCCTGGTGGCACAGTGGTTAAGCACTCTGCTGCTAACCAAAAGGTCAGCAGTTTGAACCCACCAGCTGCTCCATGGGAGAAAGATGTGGCAGTCTGCTTCCATAAAGATTTACAGCCTTGGAAACCCTATGGGACAGTTCTACTGTGTCCTATAGGGTAGCTATAAGTTAGAATCGACTCGACTGCAATGAGTTTTTTTAAATCATTTTTTTTTTTTCCCTCTACTTGTTTGAAGGTTAAATGCTGTTTCTATTTGCTTAGGTGTTTTCCCCTTCCCTGAGATTTCTCAAGCTGCCCAGAGCAGGGGAGACTCAAGCTGCTGTGCTTCCCAGAACCCCTTGGCCATGAAGGTTTTCTCCCTGCCCATGTTCCTCCTTTGGTGCCAGATGGCCACCGTGTTGACTCCCCTCTAATTTCAGGTTTTCTCTCCCAGAGTTCCAGCCCCGCCTCCCACCTTCCTGGGCCACCTACCTGCCCTCCTGCTGTCACTATCCCCTCACCCTGTAGTTCTCATTATCTGAAGTCATATTCAAGTCTGTTTACTTGCTAATTGTCTGTCTTTCCCGTTAAGCTCCACAAGGGTGTCTTATTCACCGCTGTATCCCCAGGGCCTGGAACTATGCCTGGCACTCAGCAGTGTAGACAACAGATAGTGAGTATTTGTTGAATGAAGGGATGCTGGCTGGCAGCTAGATCTTCAGGGGAAACCTCCATCTGTCAGTCCTGGTGGAGCTGGTGCACAAAGGGGAATCCTCTCGCATGAGGAGGCTTGTCCTATGCTTGGGAAGAGAGGTTTCCTGGGATCCTGCCTTACTCCAGGTGCAAGGTGTAGACTGCCCACCCTCTGGGTCCCAAAGACCCTGTCAGCTGAAAAACCAGACTCCAGGAATAGGTAGAGTAACATACTAACATTTTTAATACAGTCTAATCAGATCAATTCACATCATGAGGTCAATCTGGGCTTACTCAAGTGTGACACACTGAGGTACACAATGCCCCCACCTTCTTGCTTTTCCCACCTTCCTGGCTCCCAACAGCGTCAAAACCCATACCTCCCTGACCAGACTGGCATTTTTTAAAATTTTGCATAAAACTATTTCTTCCATAGACTTTAAACAATCAACTAGCCAAGTTAATTATGGTACATCTAAACAAGGTTTAATACTAACCCTAACGTGTGACTGCGGTTTACAAAGAGCTCTGTATCACCTGGGATAGCTTTCAGTAGCAATTCACTACAACTGGTCCTAAAAAATAATAACAATAATAATTAGAGAATTAAAACCCAACAGCAAGTTGAATGGTTAAAATCACATAAGAACTGGAATTTGGGGCAGGGGTGTCCTCAATAGCTGAGCTTGTCCCGGCAGTGAAATGCTGGCCTCCAAGCAGGGCCAAGGAAGAAGGTCTAGGGTAGGGCCCTCCAGGCCAAGGGTTGAGCTCAGGGGGACAGACCCTTACCCCATGGTCCATGGGATGCTGTAAGCTTCCGGCTTCCGTAAAAACAGCTGGGCATCAGCCTTGTGTAAGTGGGTGAAAACCCTACCACGGTTTCTTTTGAGGGACATGGGAAGGGGGTTAAGGGATTGGAGAAGTGGGAGGGGACCAAAATTACTGAGGTCCCAGAATGCCATGGGGTTGGGTTTGGTTTTAGGGTCACTAAGAATTGAGCACCAACAATTCCAGCTTCTGACCATTAGAGAAACCAGGATTGGTGTTGCCTTGGAGGCCTATGTAGTGTTTTCTGCCGTCATCCCATACTGGGTCTCGCAGACATTCTGCAGAGCATCAGATGAGAATCTATTTCTAAAGACCACTGGGAGACCGGGTGGTGGAGCAGGGGGAGTAAGGTGATAGGGTTTGGGGGCAGGGAGTTAAAAACGAATAAAAATCTCAGCTACAGAACCCAAAGACATCACTTCCCTCCGCATTCACAGCATTTCTCAGCAGTCCCCAGAGGGACACACATCTCCTCACTTCCCCTCAGGCCCCATGGGCTGCTGGTCAACCTCAGGATCTACTAGAGATGATGCAAATGCTGACTGAACTATCTGAAACCCAAAGGACTCGAGGAGAGACATGTTCTGCTGGGGAGAGAAGGGTGAGCCAAGGGCAGGGCCCAGGTCCCCTAGGGGGCCCCCAAGGGCCCGGACATGCACCTTCTGGATATGTTTGTTCAAGTAGGATTTGGAGCGGAAGAAGCTCCCGCATTCAGGGCATGGGTACTTCTTCTCCCCGTCAGATTCCATTTTGTTTTTGGGGACCGCCATGTCACAGGAGAAGGAGCCATTGGCGCTCTGTTTCTCTGGAGTCTTTAGGTCGCTCGCATCTGAGAGGTCGCCGTAGGAGTCAGAACTCTCAATCGGATCCTGATGTGAGCATTTCTGGCCTTCTACAAGAAAAACAAAACACAGGGGAGAGATGAGGCCAAGCTTTGGAGATGCCCCCTCCTGGAGGGGTTGTGGAAGGGAGCCGATGGCCAGCCACTGCCTTGGTAGAACCCACGGAGGCTCAGCTGGTCAGTCTGGGAGCCTGGAGTGCCTATGGGGTGAGACAGCAGGGCCCTGGGGCCGCCAACCTCCCTCGCTGCGACTCTTCATGCAGGTGCACATGTATCGCTCACCACCATCTCAGCCTGCTTCAAGGAAGAGGGGACAGAAAGGGGACTGTCACTGCTTCTGGCCAGAACTCAAGAGCCCCAACTCCTGGGGGCCTCTGGGGGTAAAACTGCTGCTCTGATGACGCCAAGGGGGATATCCAGCTCTCGCTCCTGAACCAGACTAGCTGTACTCTAGCAAAGCAAAACCAGAGCCGTGAGGGCCTCAACCGGACAGACCCTGTCTATGGCTCAGACAAAATCCAGTCCTTTTCCTTCTGCTGCAAACACAAGCCCTGCCCTGACTGCCTTCCTTCGGCCAAAACCCTTCCAGGCACAAGGGGTCAAAACACAGAGGTGAAAGCAAATTTGAACAACTCCATAGGCTGGGTGTCTGGGCCTGAGACAGCCCTCACTGCTCCACCTTGCCCAGTGCACGCTGGCATCCTCTATCAATCAGTAGCTTCCTGCCCGGGTTCAGTGTGCCATGCCAGGAAGGGAGGTCTGTGATGGGAGCGTGGAGCATGCCATCTCTACCATCTGCCGAGCTCCTGGCCTCATCCCCAAGGCAACAGCAGCTTGAAACGCCACAGAACAACCTGAGTCAACAAGTGAAGGTGGGGCCTCGGGAGCTCCCTGCAAACCAGCTGCAAACCAGAGTCCCCCATGCATCTCACAAACGCAGCCAGATGCCCTCCACAAAGGGCCACTCACAGCAACCAACCACCCCTATCACAGGAGAAGCCAGCCACTGGCTCCCCCATCCATAGGGTCAGAGGAGAAGGCTTTCAAGCCGCAGCTCCACACCATCCTCAAAGGGTGACAGTCAGTGGACAGGCACAGACCAACTCATCATGCAGGGCCCCTCTTCCTGCCCTGGGCCTGGGATATCCCTTCAGGCCCTGGCTAGTGGGGGCCACCAAGACCAGGGGAGGAGGGCTGAGGAAGAGGAGGCGGGGCTGGATCTCAGCAGGGCCCTAAAGGCTCACTCACTGCCCTGGAGTGAGACACCCACTGTGACTTTTATCCTGGAGGCCACTGCCACTTAGATCGCTGAGCCTCCTGGAGGCAGCCTTCCCGCCTCCCCACGCCCGGCCCAGCGCCCTCACAACACAGTCTGCGCAGAGAAGCAAAGTGCAGAGCAAGGGGTCGCTTGCCTTTGTTGCCATAGGTCCTGGCGCAGTGGAACGCTGCTCCCCCATTCGGGATGGGCTCCTGGTGCCTGGAGACCTGGGGAAGGGGAACACCGTGGTGGGTTTTAACATGGGCCTTTAAGTAGGAGGCAGAGGAGAAACCTAAACAAGACAAAAGGAGATGAGACCCTGCGGCCAGCACACACCTCTCTGCTTCCCCCACGCCTCTCATCTGGCCGCGCTGGCTAGCATTCCCGAGTCAGCTGCACCTAGAAGGGGTCCCCTCTTGGCTCAAAAACAGCTGCAACCACGTGAACCATGTGCTCTGGATGGAGGGGGGCAGTGTCCAGGAATCGGCTTCTCTGTAGAGCCCACTCTGCAAGGCTGCGGTGAGGGGCTGGGGCTGGCCACGTGGTGGGCTGGCCTGAGACCCTGCCCCTGCCAGGGCCAGAGGCCAAATGCCTCGAGGCTTGCTTGGTGCCTCAGGAACAGGTGCTTTGAGTGGATGGATGGCCCGTGGCCCCAGGCCAGCTGCAAGGACCGCGGCTAGAAACGTGGTCAGACAAGTATGAGGGCTCCAGGGCAGTCACGGAAATCCAGCCAGGAGAATGCCTACTTAAAACTTGTCAAGGTAACTGGAGAACAAACCAGATTCTGTCTCAGATGGGGTGGAGGCAAAATGAAATCCCAAAGGAACACCTCCATGAGTCTCCCTTCTTCTACCTGTTAGGAGGTTTTCTATGATTTTGCTAATTTCCCCACTTTCAGAATAACTGAATTTAGTAATTGTTTAGACCTTTCGAAGAACAACAACAAAAATAGGAAGTTATGTTATAGGGGTACAGCCATCTCTTCTTCATGGTTGTCTCTCAGGTTTGGTTTTGGAGCATTCACCAGGTCCTCTTAAGGAAGATGAAACAGATTATTTCTGTTGGTCTTCGTTTTAGGGGAGGGGCAGTCCAGCCATCTTGGAGCTGTTCCAGTCAACTTAAGCCATGAGATAGCGCAGGCTAGGAAGAGAAGATCTTGGCCCAACTTTCACAGCAGCCATGAGTCTGAAGATACGGAATCAGGTGGGCAGGCAAAGGATTTCAACTTGGGTTTCACAGGAAGGAACTGTGCCATCAAACCCCACCATGATCAAGGATCACGTGTCTTCCAGCGAGAACCGAGGCTTTTTAGTTAAGGCCCACTTGAGCACCAGTGCCCTGACAGTATGCCTTTAGTCCACGCAGATCTGCTGACACATCGCAATACTTTCATTCCCTTTTAAATTTACACAGTCGCAGGATGACAGTGGGATCCATTGTTACAGGGTCAGAGGCTGGAGAACATTGTGTAGTGATGTCGGCATGAGACTTGTTTTATTAAAAAAGTCTAAATTGGCACGCCCTTCTGAATGCCGCCAGAACTGTAATAAACAAAGGTTCACCTTCGGTGAGTGCTGACAGTGTGGGGGGCCGAACACAATAAAGACATTATTCTGTAGACTTCCCACAACTACCCTATAACCTAAGAATTATCATTATAGCCATTTGACAGATGAAGAAATAAGAGGCTTGGTGAGGTGAAATAACTGCAGTCACACAGCTACGAAGTGCACAGCCTGGACTCCAATCCAGGACCGTGAGGCAGCAGAATGTGGCCCTTCCCACTGGGTACACTCTTCAGTGGCTTGGCCCTGGGCCCTAGAAACATCCCTTGGACTGCTGTAACCATCATCCCCACTTACACTTATGTATCTCTCTCCCATACTGGTGGGTTAGAGTGGAAGCCCCTCGTGGGTGGGGGCTGGCCTGACCGCAGCAGTTGGTGGTGCTGGAGGGAAGTGGAGGACCAAGTGAGTCTGCCTGCCTTTCCTAACACAGCCGCTTCAAAGACAGACATATGCTGGTCTTGGCTCTGTCTGGTAGAGCAAGTTGTCCTGCACAGTGATCTGAGTGGCCTGTCTGGGGCCAACCATTTAGGGGGCTGACAGGCTTAAAAGGATCCCATGTTCACATTCCAAAGAGTGAGGCCTAGTCAGCAACGAGTAGGCAAGCCTAATAATGGGAAAGAGAGTCTTAGCCCTGCTCCTTGGTTTGGCACTGTGGAGACCCTCAAAACCAAGCTGAACCAGGAAGTACTGGCCCTTGGCAACCAGTGCAAGGTATCAGGAGTTTCTGATAATGTGATGAGGCCACCTTAGAAGAGGATTTTTTTCTTTGTTTTTAATCCTTTGCGGGGCTTTCTGAAGCAGTATGAACACCTCCCCATGGCGTGCCAAGACAGGTCCACTGCAATCAAAGGGGACAGGGTGGAAGCAACCAGGAATTACTAAGTTAACTTCTTGTGGGGAGTGCAATCCCAGGAGAATACAACAGATGCTTAATAAATACTTGCTGCGTTTTCCTGAAACACAGTCTGAGAAACACCTGGCTGGGTCCTCTTGACTCTCCCCAGCTGCAGACTACTATCTATAGCAGAACCACATAGCGGGGAGAGTAGGCGTGGATCCACAGCTGCCACTTGAAGCCCAGACTTGAAACACAGGGCAACTCAGCAGCTAAGTGTTAGGATGAAACAGAAGCTGAGTTTCTGAGAACACATCTTTTTAGCCAGACACGTTTAGCTGCCATTCTAAACTCACCCACCCATCTACCACTGATTAACCAAGAGTCAAGGAGGCAGCCTGATCCTTGCATCAGAACGGTGGAGATGCCACAGCCAACAGCCCCCCTCCCTCTTGTTCCAGAGGCAAAGAGACTCCTCTACTCCATGGACTCTCAGGATGGAATTCTTCGAGGGACTGACCCTCCAACCTTCTGAGGCCACCTGGAGTTTATTACTGAAAGGCTACTGCTCCTTAGTTGCGTTTTCTTGCCTGGTATGCCTGCAGTCCACACTCTAGGAGCAAATCCTCCTTTGGCAGGTTCCACATGCATGCAGGGGTCAGGGACTGCTCTTGCCTGGTCCAAGCCCTGGCAGGGCCCTACCCAGCTGAGCTGTGTTGAAGAGGGGTGCAAAGTAGGTCCATATTAGCTCAGGCCAGGGGAATGGTAGGCTGTTCCCTGTGTTCATGGTTGGCACTGGTGACAACTTCCGCACTTACCCCTGACTAGGAAGAAGTCTTCCTCTACCTTTTAAGTAGAGCAATGATGTTTGAGTCCAAATGTTATCTCTGTCAATGAGCTATCCCTCTTCCCCACACCAACACATATGCATATATACAAAGATCCTGCTACAGAAATTAAAAAAGGAAGAAAACTGTGGTGATCTACAGGTCCCTCTCTCCTTCCCACTGTCCAAATCAACTGATTTCCTCGACTTGAAAATGAGGGAACAAG
Source organism: Dugong dugon (assembly GCA_030035585.1). Taxonomy (NCBI): domain Eukaryota; kingdom Metazoa; phylum Chordata; class Mammalia; order Sirenia; family Dugongidae; genus Dugong; species Dugong dugon. The sequence continues at coordinate 21,313,402 of CM057476.1, read as the reverse complement.
CTTTTCTAGCCATAACACTTCGTTCCCTATAAATATCTTCCTCTAGAAATGGTATAATCCACATCCTGACATGCCTTTGGGACAAAGGCAAGATCATATGGCTTACAAACTTGCATCTGACTCAAGTGCGGGACTTAGGGCAGCCAGACTGCCTCCCCTCTTTCCCATTCTTCACGACCAAGGGTGGTTTGTGTGGCAAAGACTGAAAAAGACAGGCTAAGTAGATTAAGATTGAAGGATCTCAGAGGGTACTTTGAAATTCACTTGATCCAACCTCAACCGTTCTGACCAGCTGGCTGACATCTAGTCTTTGTGTAAACCTCGTAAAGATAACAACATTCATTCGTTCATGCAGCTCCTACTGTCATACTAGTCTTGGTGACAGGCAGGACAAAGGATGACACAGAGTGCTCTGCATTCTCATCCAATGTCTCAATGTCTTTGGTGTTCAGAAGACCCTTGTCCTCCTAGGAAAACTGCCTTCCCTCTCTTTTTTATTTTTTGGTCTCTTCTTACTTCTGCCCAAGGAATGAGACCAGAGGTAGAATCCTGCTCGTTCTCTTCTGATAAAGACCACAATTGTTTTCCCTTCTCTTATGAGTACCTAGGGTGGGTTGAACCAGAGCCCTCTTTTGTCTTCTTGGAAGAATGGAACTTCCTGCTCTGATTCTAGGACCCAAAGATGTTATTTTGCCATCCAGAACTAGTCCTCGCTTTTCCGAGAAATGGTGGGTTCTGGTTTTACTCTTCTGGTTCCCCTGCCCTAATCATGGAGCCCATGGTTGTTGCCTCTTTATCAGCTTGAGAAAAAAAAAATCCTGATGTACAATAGTTGTTGGCTTTGCCGTATCAGCTATCTCCTAACTGGGTCCACTTTCCCCGTAGTTCCCTACTGCTCTGAGCTCTCCTCTCTTCCTGAGCTGATCCCACCAAGGCTATGGTCCTGGCATTCCCACCCAGTTCTCTGCCACTCTGCAATCAGGACTAGGTTTTTTCTGAGTTTTATCATCAGCATCCTCCGTTCTTTTTGGTTTCCAGCCTCTGTTCTTTGATCCTAGCTTTCGGGCTGGGAACTTCAACACTGGAAACTTAATAAAACATCTGCTGACGGCATGTTGCAACAGGCTTAGAGTTGTTTGGGGGCACTGTCAGGAAGCCACATTTGGATGAAGAAAGACAGGAAGCTATCTTTTTCTAGGGCTGGGGCAGCCACACAGCCTGGTAACTCTCCCTGCACGCACAACCCCACTGCTCGCTACCTAGAGGAAGCTCCTGCTAGAAATGGGTTCTACTGACACATCAGAAAGCAGGACAGATGGTTTAAGTTGCTTTTATTACCAATTCCCTAGTTTCACAATGGCTTTTCTGGTGGTAGAAAGGCAGGGAAACATCAATATCCAGGGGCCTTCAAGACAAATCCTGAGTGTGCAGTCTCAGAGAGGACCCCAGCCCGAGGGCACCAAGAACACCCAACTACTCGGCAGTCTCCCTCTACTGAGGACCTCAGGGCAGCCAGCACAGGCCTCAAGGATCCCAGCCAAGGACTGTGCAGTGTTGTCCTGGTGCAAACCAGAGTGTCAGTGAGCCATGTCCCTCCTAATTGTCACGAAGTGTAAGGATGGCGCCCCTAAGTGTGCAGCATCTTGGGGTTCAGAGAACTTTCCCATACCTCTGTTCTGGGATCCCCACAACCTGTGAAGTGGGTAACAAGGTAGGCAAGGAGGGTTTTCAACCCCATTTGATAGATGAAGAAACTGAGGCTTAGAAGGGGAAGTGAGACCACATAGTAAGGTGGGGTGGGAGGGGCTGGGACTAAACCCTGAGTCACCTGACTCCTGGTTCAGTGCTCAACCCACTAAGCCACACCCCAGATTTTCAGAAGCATTGGGACAAGTGCATCCCAGGAGGTAAGGACTTCCCAGCAACGTCCCCAGCCAGGCCAAAGCAAGCACACCATGCGGAAGTATCCCTGCATCCACCATACGCAGCCATCCCAACCTCCTTCAGCACAGATACAGCGTAAGCCTCCTCTACTGACACTGCAAGACACAAACCTCCAGCCCTTCCGACAGCCAACAAAACCAAGCAGAACCTCAGGGACAGGCCTGACCTCATCCAACACAACACCTTTGCCAAAAAGTGAGACACTAGCTATGCCAACTTCGTCCTCCAGCACACCGACCTGCTCAGAGTATCTTCTACTTTTTTCTCATCAAGGCCGCAACCTACCTGAGTTTGGGATCTTTCTGACTATTTGTACTAGAAAGTTTCTGCCCCTTGTTCATCTCCAGACTCAGTCCCCTTCCCTGGCTGCTGAATTTCATGTGCCAGTGAGTCTTCCAGTGAAGCCTCAAGCAGGATCCCTTCTATCCCACCTCCTGGGACCTAATGACTCCTCCACCAACCTCAGGAGTTCAGGGGTATCTGCAAAATGCAGCCATCCTGCCACCTGAGCAGCAGATGTTTTGTGGGCCCAAGCTTGGGAACAGCACTCTCTCCGCCTGTTCCCACCTGGTCTCTTGGGACTGCCCATTCCAAGTACCCCAAACTTCTTGGGAAGGAAAGGTTGACAAACAGCTAGCTAGGAGCAGTAGGCAGATAGAAACTGGTGTTGGAAGGCATTTATCATTCAGGGGGAAGAGAGAACTGTGCAAAGAATCCGAGGCAGGGTGGGTAAGACACCCCCCAGGCCTCCCACAAAAGCTCAGGCCCATCGTCTGTAAGTGAGGAGACAGTGGGGAGATTACCTCGGTTACAGATACTGCAGAAGTTGCTGGGCCCCTCACTGTGCTTCTTCAGGTGATCTGCCATGTATGCTGCCCGCAAGTACTTCCCACACACCTGGCAGGGCACCTTGTCTTCATGACAGGCCAGGTGGGAGCGCAGACGGTCTCGGGTGGCAAAAGAGGCATTGCAGGTCTGAGGGCAGAAAAGAAAGAACAGGATGAGGCAAAACCCACCATTCCACTCAACTCCCCACCCAGCACACCATGAAGCAAAACCATCCTGGCCATCATGTGGGCCCCCTTTGCAGAGAGAGCTTTAGAGTCTGGCCCAGACTGTCTACCCAGAATGCCAAGTGGCTGCTCTTATTTCCAAAGATGGGACACCTGAGTTGAGATCATTGGTTCTAAATGGTTACCACAAATATTTCAGAACATGGCAAGCTGAGTTCTACACTCCTCTAAGAAATGAGAAGAGTAAGGAATGTTCTTGTTCTTAAATATGAAGAATTGACTTTAGTAGCATTGGCTATAAGTGAATTTACAGATGAGCTACTGGCATATAAACAGGCCAGTCCTCCTGTTCTCTATCCTTAGGTTCTCTCTAGTTGTTTTATATAAAGATTTCAATTTATTCACTTTATTCAAAAGTGACGTTAGCCTTAGCCACAGAAATGGAAAGGAAAAGCAGGACAAAGCACAGAGATAACTCATCATGATATTCTCATGAGTTTGTACTGAAAAAGCAGCCTCCCAAATGATAGTGTCAATTCTGTTAACCTGAGAATTAGCAGAGAGAACGAAGGCCAGAGGCTTTTGGGAGCATTTGTGAAATGCTAAGTTGGGGAAGTGCTGGTACCAACAAGGATGCTGATGCTACCCTGCATTGACTGCACACTCATTCTGGGCCAGGCGGGCACCAACTATGCTAAGCATTTTAGAGGCACTTAGCTCAAGCAATCCTTCTTTACAGCAGTCTGCTGAGAAGGCAGGCAGGCAGGCAGCCTCCGAGAGAGCATGGCCAGAGAAGGCTGTGGCGTGAGCACCCATTCACAGCCAGGCCCCAGGGCTGGACAGTTCAGGATCTGAGGTCAGCACCCTGGGAAGGCAACACCAGGTCACCAAGCATGTCCCGTACCTGAGGACTGGACTTAGCATTGGTCACTGATCTCTCCAAACACCCCTTCCTCAGCTGGGGCTCGCAAAGGCACCTCAGCCTTGGAGTCACAGAATGTCAGGGAGGCCCTCAGGCGAATAATCTGGTGACTTTCATGCTGTACTGATGTTCCAGTCAAGTTTGACACCTTTCTTTTTCTATTTGTGTGTTTACTTTTTTAAAACTGCAAGAGAAAGTACCATTCACCTTTAAGTGAGTTACAGACCGAATGTTAACCCACTGAAGATGCGCCACCCTGTTAACTTGATGAATGGAGCTGCTCCTGCCGTCTGGTAAACAGAAGCAGATCCTGAGATCTCAAGGTAAGTGTCTGAACACTGTCAGAATGAACAAATGTTTATCTCCTAACAGTACAGTCATAGTGTGAAATAAACACAGTGAGGCTGTAGGGGCAGAAGACACCACTGTTACTACCTGAGTCCAAAATGTCTGTGCTTTCTAAGTTTTTCTAATTAAGTGTTACAAATTTGAATAGGACAATTTATACAGATGAAATACTGTTTCTACCCTTTTTATATGTTGAGTTTCTTTGTTTTATAAATGAGAAAGCTAAGTTTAGAAAGTCACTTGCCCAAAGCACACAGACTCAACTACCAGAGGAAGCAGCAGGCTGTTACTCTGCCAATCATCCCAGATTTAGAGACGTGTAAACTGAGGCCCTGAGAGGCTATGGAGCAGCTAGAATGCAGACCAGCCTGTGCTCTTGCCATCTACAGCTTCAGTGGAGGTAGCTGCTTCGGGTGAGTAAAAAGTGCCAATACCTTTCAGCACTGTGTACTCGGTAGCCATTTCATCAGCAGCCATGCTTCTCCCGACAGGAGAAGGTGACAGGATCTGTGCAGGGAACTGTAGCACTGAGGTGACTCAGAAAGCATCATGGACCCTTGGTCTCATGGTCATAGGTGGGCCCCACCTCAAAGGCCTTGTGACCCAATCTCAGGCCACAGTGGGGGCAAGCAGAATCTTCCACCCAGTCCATCAGCCTGTGAACCAGAACAAGGGCTGCCATAAATGCCCTCGGGAGAGAGGGGTACACTTGTTGATTAACCCACACACAGAGCCGGCTTCACCCGCCAGTGACTAAGGACCACTCCTCCGTCGGTCAGAGGTACCAGACATGGATCCAGTGTAAGAAAACAGACTAGGCACACATTCAGGATTCCTTTTCCGAAGTCCCGAGGAGAAGGGACTACTATAGGGATATGAAAGAGATGCCTTGTTACTCTCACCAGCCTTCTTTGGGCATCTGTCCTCAAAAGGCTTTGCCTGTCATGCTAAGCTATCTAAAGATGATGGACAGCCAAACTTCAATTATCCACAAGTGGATTATCCATCTGGGGGATTAGCTAAGCAGAATTAAAATCCCACACTGGGCTGGCTTCCCTACCCCTCCCATCGATTATCTTACAAGGAATGAAAGCCAACTTTTGCCTGAGCAAACATAATTAGGGATGTAAATCTGCTGCTAGGAAAAAAACAAAACAAATCTTCACTGTGTTACAAAGCCAAACTGAAGTGACTGTTGGCTCTTCTGTGCCAGACTTGGCCCTCTGCTGCTGAAGTCCCCAAGACTTCCCGGGGAAATTGTGAACGCATGAGTCCAAGTCTAGGCTGCCAGAAGTTCAGATAACACAGGACATGAAAGAGCCTGGTCACTTGACCCAGGAGAGATGGGACAGAAAGAAAAGAGGCAGCTGAGAGACAGAACTCAGAGGGGACACCCAGAACTTCCAGGCTGGGGCCACTCGGGAGAAAAGCATCCCTGTCCTGGAGACAGAAGACAGAGCCCCTGCTGGGGGTAGAGTGAGCCAGTGGTGCACAAGGGGCTGCCCTGCTTCCTGCCCTGTGCCCAGGCGGCTATGCTGTTGCTGGATCATCACCTCTGATCACCACTCAACACTGAGCCCCCACCCATGCTCCCTCCCCTCCCCTGCCACCTGCCCCATCCCAGACTTCCTAAAGGCTTGAGCACCTTGGGACTGGGGCCCTGCTGGTACAGAGACACTAGCACACACTCCACTCTTGGAGGTGGTGGAAGTCTGGCAGCCTCAGGGGACTTCAGTAGCCTTTCCCACAGCCCTGGAGGTCCAGCTCCATGGGCTTTGCTGGGTCCCCTCTTCTTAAGGGTATCAGCTCCCTTCTTCCCACTTCATTCCTTCTCTAGTGAGTTGTCCCACCAGTTAAAACCACCACACCAGCCCGAGAAGTGGAGCCCCTGGAAACAACAGGAGAGGTCTGAGCGGCTCCAGCCTCAGCTTCAGGCTGGGCTCCAAATGGGGGAGATGTCCCAGCCCACCGAATCCATGAACCTAGCCGTACCTGGGGCATCTTGGCTGGGCCCAGCAAGGGAAGGAGACTCCAGCCCGAGGAGCGGCTGTACGTATGTCACTGCCCAGGCCCAGGATTCCTGCACCTCCATTCAGATGGCCTTTCATTCAAGCTGTGGCACCCGTCTGCATAACTGGCCCCTTTCACCCTCTGCACTAATGTCCACGCAGCACCAGAGGGGCTGAGAGGTATGCCCATGCCCAGCTCTGCCAGTGGCCCCCGGGACCAACTCCCAGGGAGCCCTCTACCTCTGATGCTTTCAGAATACCACACCATGCAAAACAGATGCCACTTCTGTTTAAGCAAGCCCAGGCACACCTGGCTGGCCAGCCCAGTGCAGAGAGCCAGCACACCTTCACCTCAGAATGAAGTTCTGGCTACAGCGCTAGAGGTGAGCCTGCAGGTCTGTGAGTGTGCATTGGAGGTGGGGCTGAAGCATGCTTGTACATCAAGGGACAGCGATGTCAGTGTTATGACACAGACCAAGGACAAAACACACAAAGCCTCAAATGTTAGAATGAAAACTTTTATCATCACTCCTCCCCGCGGAGCCTGCGGGGCTAAAGGGCACACCAGTGGGATCTGAGGATCTACATCTGTTTTATCAGCCCCATGTAAAGCTACTGGTTAGTCTAGTTCCTGAGCAGACCTGCTAATAAACCTCAAAATCACGAAAGCCTAATATACTAGCCAGAAATTAAAGCAGGACCCGTCGAGTGGGTAGGGACAAGGGCAACATGGGTGACCCCACTGGAGTTGAATCACAGTCTTCTCTGGAAGCAGATTTACTTCTGGGGGGTGGGGGATAGCCAAGCCCCATTCTAGAAACCCCATGCCTTACGGGAAGTGATGCCAGGGTCAGGGAGCAGATAAGCTGGTAGCTTAGTTCCCACAAAAGCACCAACCTCTAAAATCACCCAGGCAAGTACAGACATCTAGGGGTATCATCTGTTAAAGGCAGGGAAAAAAGGCAAGAGAGCCCAGAAAGAAACCTAGAGGCTGTGGGAGGATCCAGGAAGGAGCTCCTCGCACCCCTATCTAGGAGCCCTGAGCTGGGAAAGACCTCAAGTCAACCAGGGAGGGACTGGGCATGGTGGGCAGGGACCACCCTGCTGGCCTCTCCCAAAGCAGGGGTCTCAAGCCAACCACCACTCCTGTTCCCCTCCACAGGAAGCCCTCTATGGGAAAGCCCAGACTAGCCTACAGGCCACTGGGCAAAGGCCCGACCACCCTCTGGGGCGGTCCACCCCTGCCTCAGATATCCTGGCGGGGCTGGGCAGAAGAGAGGGTTGCTGGAGTGTGCTGGGCCCAGGTTTTCAAGGGCTGGAAATGATTTTTTTAGAGAAAGGGAAAAGGCGGTGTCAGGAACCGAATGGGACGACCTCCACAAAGCAGGCTGGGCAAAGTCCCATGATGGCAGGTCGCTAGGAAGAGGTTCCAGGGGCGGCAGGCCGCTGCTGCTCCCAACCCACACCTGGAAAAAGGGCAGAGAGTGCAGGTTACCCCCCCAGGCCACTGGGCACACCCCCACTGCCCTCTGGGCTCCTCCTACTCTGCCTGGACTACTCAGCACACTATGTGGGAGAATCAGAATGTGCGCCGCAATGGGAGAATCACAGAGAAAAAGCAGCAAGGTGAAGACAGATCCCAGCACACCCACCCCTGGGTCAGCCTCTTCTCATCCTCCTCTGGGGAGGCCACCTGGCCTGGCATCTGTGAACACTGTCTTCACCTGGCCCCTGGGACTCTGCGCTACCTACAGCACATCCCTCCCTCCCAAAAGGTCTCCCTGAGCCCTCCCCTCTGGCCACCAAGGAGGTAAGGAGAAACTGGTCATCCTACCAAAGGCTGTCCTGAGCTCCCGACCACCTCCCTATTCTCTCCTCAGATGGCAGGAACTTGGAACAGAAGGGAGAGAACCAAGGAAAAGACAAAGGCGTGTTTTTCATCTGTACAGGAATGCTTAGTGGGTTAGAGAAGAAATTCAAGCATCTGAGTACCAGCAGGGACTCCAAATATTGTTCAAGCAGACAAAGTAAGGGGGAAAAAGTCTGGCCTAGCCTTCCCTACCTGTTGCTGCACAGAGGAGACCTGGCAAGAAGAGAAGACCTTGCTCTCTGGTCCACCAGAAACCCTGGCTGTTTGTACACACAGCTAGGGATGGTTTACACAGGTGCCAATGCTCAGACTGGGCTCACCCCCACCCCTACCACCCTTTGTGCCCTTAAGCTGAGGGAAGCCAGAAGGACCTCCAACTCAGGTCAGCCTGCCTGTCAGATGAGGGGAAGACAGTGACAACACAGAGTCGTTGGCCAGACCGCCAGGAGCCCTTTACAAACCCTTCCCTCCAGTTGTGGGTCCCTGCGAACTGCTGGGGAGCCATTGCCTCCAGGGCAACATGTGTGCAGTATGGCCCGCCATCCAAGGAGCCGGCAAGGCAAACACCAGGAGAGGAAAGCCAAGCAACAGAGTGAAAACAGGGTGGGAACCAGGACCAAGCAACCAGGAACACTGGGGGGGTGGGTGGGCAGGAGGTGAGGGGGAGAACAAAGGATGAGAGCGGACGGAGGGACAGCGGGAGGTGTGCAAAGCGCTGGTCAGTCAGCTGGCCCCTGGCACGCACGGTGCCCGACACGTCAGTTGCTCATAGCCGCAGCTGTAAGAACAGCATTTTCCTTTAGCCCTTCTCTGCCCGGCCCGGCCCCTACCTGACACTTGTGAGGCCGCTCAGAAGTGTGCACCTGCTTGATATGTCCATTCAAGTGATCGGGCCTGGAAGAGAGAACCAAGACAGACTTTAAACCTTGAAAGAGAAGGCCAGACTTGGCCAGAAGCTCCCCATCCACAACACAAGCACACACTGCCGGGAGAGGACTCTCCCCACCCAGCTCTGGCTCCCATGGGCCCCACCAGGCCACTCTGCCCTGGCTTTCTCCAGGGGAGGAGGGATGGAGGGAAATAAGCATTTGTCCCTGACCCTGCCTGTCTATCCCCTTCTCCCCAAACCAGAAACTCAGTGATTTCTGGGGTCAGAAAAGTGGCATTAGAATGAGACAGGGCGGCCTTGCTGCAGCCTTTCCAGGAGGGGGTGTGTGTGATTCATTGTCCAGGACTAAAGCCCCTTAGAAACTCTGCGTTCCCCTCCCCCAGCCTCTCCAGCCACAGCAGCCAATGAATGCCACCCGGATGGAATTCAGTCCCCAGAGGCCACGAGATGGAGCTTAAGTCCCCAGCTGGGGTGGTAAACCAGATGCCCTCCCGGGCAGGTGGGCAGGGACTGCCTGACCGGTAGGACTGGTTCCTGGTTGGGGCCCCTCTGAGGGAGTTCCCCATCCCTAGGTTCACATATACAAGGCTCCTCAGGATCCAGACAAGTTAAAACCAGCCTTTCACTCTATTTTCTGAGAGAAACCAAACAATCCTCTGCTCCCAAACAAGTCCTCAGTTCCCCACCAAGCTCACTAGAAAGTGAATCTAAAAAGAAATCCTGCTCCTCTTCCCCCTGCGCTGAGGACATAAAGGGGACCTGTGAGTTTAGTGAGGCTCTGGAGGCGCAGCGTCCCAGCAGATAAAGATTCTGGCACTAAGAAGAGCCTCCAGGGGTTTCCTTGTGCCCTGATCCCAGGAGGCTGAGAAGTGAGGCTGGAATCTCTGTCCTGGCGGGCTTGGTGTGGCCAGGGTGAAGATGCACTTGTCCCAGTCCCTCCCTCGTCAGCCATTCATGCGGGGAGACTAGCTGGAGAAGCCCAGCCTCCCGCCCCCAGAGGGCCCCACGCCTGGTGCCGGAAACACAAAGGGAGCCCAGGAGAAGAATGGCGAGGCCTGGTGGCTGTGGCCTGAGGAATCTAGCCCTTTCCCACAGGCCCTGAGGAGAAGAGGCAGTGGAGGGCACGCCTAGTGCCAGAAGAACGTCCCTAAGGGAAGAGAAAGCAACTCTTGGCAGCACCATCTCAAAATCAGAGCCCTTAAAACACTTTCCCCAAACCTGACGTGACCCTGTAAAGTCAAGTGACCCCCAAAGTCCCACACCCCCAGATCTTGGCAAGGAGCTGCCCCACAAGTCAGGAAGACGCCAGGCCGTGGGCTGGGGCACCTTTCCTCACCTGGAGAAGCCTTTCCCACAGCTCTGACAGATGTAGGGCTTGCCCACGGACCCATCATGGGACCGCACATGGTAGGACATGCGGTCTTTCCTCTTGAACCGAAGTCCACACACAGGGCAGGAGTAGGGCTTCTCCCCAGAGTGGGAGAGCTTATGCCGGTTGAGATGGTACACGTCTCGGAAGATCTTGCCACAAATCTCACAGGCCACCTGCTTCCGGGTCCGGCTCCTCTTGCGGGGGCCGTCAGGATCCTCAGAGATGGGTAGGCCATTCTCGCCCAGCCTTGGAGGAGGAAGGTCGATGTAGCCCAGTTGGAGGCTGGTAACGCCGTGCTGGGCCTCGTGCTGCCGGAGCCGGTTGGCATCAGTGAACACCTTCCCACACAGGCCACATGGAAGGATGCCTGCCTCTCTCAGGCCCCCTGGGGACCCGAACATTGAGTCCAGCAGGTTGGCCTTCCTTGGGCGGCCCCGGCCTCGCTTGCCAGTCAAGGGAGGGGCACTGGATGCCACACTGGGGAATGGGGAAGTCAGCAGTTGGGGAGACAAGGGTCCAGCCACCATGGGCAAGCGGTCCACCCCAGGTAACACAGGCAGAGAGGCTTGGCTTGCAATGGCTGCACCTGCTGCCCGGGCCGCCTCCTCTTCCGGCTGCATGCTGCCGGCGATGCCATTGCTGTTGGCTGCCAAGGCTGCCCCATTGGTCATGTCCAAAGGGAAGCCCAAGTCCGAGGTCCCAGGGGGGCGGAAGAGCATGATGTCAGCCCGAGCAGGGGGCACCAGGATCTGCACGTTGGACTGTTTGATGACTTCCTGACAGATCTCGATGACTGACCTCATCAGCAGGAACTTGGCGGCCGTCATAAGCTCGGGGAAGCTCTCCAGGCGCACGACGATGCGGGAAGTGTACGCAAAGTCCAGGATGTCCCCGAACACCTTGGAGCTGATAGTATGCATCTCCAGCTCCCGGCTGTCCCCGGCCCCGCCGCCTGGCCCCGCCGCCGCGCCCCCCACGTCGGCTGGACCGCCGTCCGCAGCTCCACTGTCGCCCAACTGGGCGCTGAACACCGACTCAAAGTACTCGCTGCAGGCGGCCAGCACTGCGCGGTGCGCTGGGAAGCTTTCGTCGCCCACCCGCAAGAGCACATCGCAGAAACGCCCGCCGTTTTTGCGCTGCTGGTTCAGATTGTGCAGCATCTCGGTGCTGTGCCTGCTCACCTGGTAGGTGTAGCAGCCCGACGGACCGCAGGAAGCGTCGTTCACCCGCTCCATGGCCGCCACCCCCTCCCCACTAGCCGGGCCGCGGCACCTGCCCGCCCCCCTCCCTTCCCCGAGGCAGCAAAAAGCGGGGCGCAGCAGACGTGTCTACACTCTCCACACGTGCCGGCCCCGGGCTCTGTGGTCTCGCAGGTACGCCGAACGCACACGCCCCCTGCCCGGATAGGACTGTCTAGACGGTAGGGCGCACCACCCTCCACATTGCCGCCCCCAGCCTGGCTCGATCGCGTGCTCCTCTCTCCTCCCGGTCTGCCTGCCTCCCCTTCTCGATCTACCTTCCGTGGGGTACCCGAGCGAAGAGGTGGCGCCCCTCCAGCAAACGCACCTGCCACCTCCCCTCCTTCCCGCCAGGCGGCGCCGGCGCGCAGCCAAGAGGAGCGCGCGCGGGGAGGAGGAGGAGGGAGGAGGAGGAGGAGGAGGAGGATGGATCGGCAGCGCAGGCGCGCGCGCGCGCCGCGGCTTTTCCCGGGCCCGCTGGGGGCGCGCGCTGCGTCCCCTGCAAAGCGCGAGCCGGGGCGGAGGAAACAAAAGGCGAAGGCGGCGGCGGGGCGTGCGCGGGGGCGGTGGCGCGAGTCGGTCCCGGAGCCCGGCGGGCAGTGGCGGCAGCAGCGGCTGGAGCGGGAGGGCGGGCGGCGGCGGGGTGGGCCCTTCCCCGGGCCGGGCGAAAGCGGCGGCGGAGCGGAGGCGCTGCGGCCCCGGGCTCCGTGTGTTCGGAGCGGAGGAAAGATGGCAGCGGCTGCACTTCCTCTTGCACTTTCACCCCTGGGGGGAGGAGAAGGAGGGGGCGATACCAACAACACCCCCCCCCCACCTCGCTTACAGAAAAAAAAGAACGGCGAGCTCGGCGTGGGGGCCCCCGGCGCCCCTGGCCCTGCACGTGCGCGCCCGGATCCCTGGCCCGGGCTGCCCCGCACGGCAAACTTTCCACTTTCTTTGTGCCGAGCGCCCCCCCTTCACCCAGCCGAGGACGCACGTCCCCCCTTCCCTATTTATACAAACCCCCCCGCAGCTCACTCTCCCCCGCTTCCTGCCCCCCCTCCTCACTCCCCAGCTCCGCCAATGCTAGCGCAGGCTGAGCCCCCGTCCGCCCCCGCCTCCGCACCCCGCCCGCAGGGCTGGGGGCTGCAGTCCCAGCCCCCCCGGACCGATGCAAACGAAGCGCGGAGCCAGCAAACCAGCTCTCACTGCCCCTCCCCTCCCCGCCGAGAGTGGAGGCGAGCGGCCGGGAGGGGGTGGGGGTTGCAGATCCGGGCCCCCCACCCTGCGATGTGCACCCGCAGGCAGAGCGGGCGTCGGGCACCCCTCGGAGCCTCGTTTTGATGCTTGAGATCCCCAGAAGTCGCCTGCGACCGTCTCTCAGCTTGCAGCCCTGGAGAGGGTCCAGGGTCCTGGCCGGAGGCCGGCTCACCCTCCCAAGCTGCTTCACTCCGCGCTGACCGAGTCGAAGGGGCTGCGCGCTCCGGAGAGCTGGGGAGAAGGCGGCAGCGTACAGCCTTTCCCCCAAACCACTGCACGCTGAGCTTTGTGCCTCGGGGAGCAGGAAGTCACCAGCTCAGGGAGGCGACTAGATACGGGCGAGGGCGATGGACAGGAACAGGGACCCCCATGCGCCCAACAGCTCCCTAAGTGGGGGTACCGAGGGGCCAGGAGCACCCTCGGGCCTCCCCAGGTCCAGAGCATCCCCAGTGCCCGCAGCCCTGTGAGACGCCGACCGCTCAGGCCCCGGGCCCCGCCAGCAGGCCTGGGCACTTTGTCCCCCGCCGGCCTGGGGATGCTGCTGTGTGCGGGCTGGACGCCGCGGTTCGCCTGCCCGCAAAGCGCTGGCGGCCTGCGCTGGGCAGCCGGCTTGGAGCCCCGGGCTGCTGGCATCGCGTGTGCGAGCGGGAAGTTCCCACAGTTGCAAAGAGGGAGCGAACTGCGTGTTCCAAACTTTCCACGGTTCCAAACTGAGCGCTTCCATTAAGAGAAGCGGTGTGCGAGGAAAGGCATTCTGGGTATTAGCATGCAAATGAACAGCCCGGCTTCCAACGCTCCCGGGAACCCCAGCGCCGCGCGCCTAGCGTGGTGGGGCCACGGGCGCCCCGGGGCCTCCGGTCGTTTCGCCGCCGGAGGACTGGAGTTCGAATCCGAGACCGCCGCCTCTAGTTGTGTAGCCTAATGTCAGCTACTTGGCCTTTCTGAGCGTCAGTTAAACTGAGTCGGTTTCCTAATTTATGTCTCCACAGCGCTTATTTCTCGACAGGTTCTGCTTCCTTACACACCTCTACCCTCTTTAGGGTATAATAGGTGTTAAATGCCCCTTGGAAAGAAAGAATGAGCCGTAAAGATCTGAGGAAAGTTCCCTGGACCAAGAGTCATATCTGTGTTCTAATAGCCCACATTCTGTGTGACCTCGGGCTAGCGCCTTACCTCTCTGAGCCACAGTTTACACGGACAGATTCCGGGACCCAGCGATTTTTGTGTTGAGAGTGTTACTGGGAGCAGCTGCAAAGAATGAGGAAAGGGATCGACTCAACGGGCAATGGGTTATGTACACAATCCCTCCAGTATAGGTATGGATAGTCCCATTCTACCGCTGAAGAAACTGAGGAAGATGAGTGACTTGCTCAAGACCACACAGATAATCGTGGAGCCAGGATTCCAGTCCGGGAGACCAACTGTGCCCCTTTCTCACCGGTGGCTTGTGAAGCCCCGCACCCTCAATCTGCCATGTTTAGAAAACAGCTTAGGGCCATCATCCACAGTGTTCTGAGGAAAACAGGAAAGATGCATCAGCCCTGTTTCGCAGACAGGAAGACTGAGGCTCAGGGATCTTGAGTGAGTGGCCCAGGATCCCACCGTGGGGAAGGGGCCAGAGACAGGTTCAGACCCCAGTGCTAACCCACAGTCTGTAGCTTTTTCCTGCATATCACTTTGGCAGTGATCTCTCAACTCCATCCATAAGAGGGCCCTCAGTCTTACCCCCCGCCCCCGTTTCTTGGTCTCCCAGATGTCCATTCTGTAACTCAGACTATAAGACCTGCTTGCAGAGCTCCTGTTTTTGTTTTTTAACGAAGTGAAATTCACATAAATTAACTGTTTTGAAGTGTATAATTCAGTAGCATTGAGCACATTCACAATGTTGTGCAATCACTACCTCTATCAAGCTCCAAAACACCCCAAGAGAAAACTTCTTACCCATTAAGTAGTCACTCCCCATTCCCTACTCCCCACCAATCTGCTTTCTGTTTCTATGGATTTACCTATTCTGGATAGTTAATTCAAATGGAATCATAATTTGTGACCTTTTTGAGTCTGGCTTCTTTCACTGAGCATAACATTTTCGAGGCTCATCTGTGTTGCAGCAGGTATCAGAACTTCATTCCTTTTTGTGTCTGAGTAATCATTATATGTATAAACCACATTTTGTTTATCCATTCATTCGTTAATAAACCTTTGGGTTGTTTACACCTTTTGGTTATTGTGAATAGTGCTGCTATGAACATTCGTGTACAAGTATATGTTTGAGTATTTTCAATTCTTTTGGATATATACCTGGGAGTGGAATTGCTGGGTCATATGGTAATTCTGTGTTTAACTTTTTGAGGAACCACCAAACTTTCCCGCAGAGGCTGCACCATTTTACATTCCCACCACACATGCCCTTTTATAAATAATTTTAGAGCTGGCCAAACCTCCCATTTTGATAAGCATGCTGAGGCCCAGAGAGTTTCAACAACTTGTCCTAGATCACACAACATGGTCCAGACTAGAACCAAGTGTTCCTGATTGCCTGCTCGATACCCCATTAAGGGCCTCCCACCTACCTTCTAAGACCCAAATAACCTGTCTGAGCATTCATTGACTGATTTGACAAATCTGTCTGATGAATGACTAAGTTAATTATATTTATGAAGCTTCTTTTCCTTCAAATCCTGTTGAAAAAACCCTCACCCACCACATTTCCAGTGTCCAGGTCGCACCTTGAAAAGATGCAGTGCTCACAGTCCCTGCATCTGCCTTCTGCTGCTGGCCTGGTGGGCCCCCTTCTCTTCCCATGGAAACCATGCACCTCGGTTTTGG
Source organism: Dugong dugon (assembly GCA_030035585.1). NCBI lineage: Eukaryota > Metazoa > Chordata > Mammalia > Sirenia > Dugongidae > Dugong > Dugong dugon. The sequence continues at coordinate 21,297,732 of CM057476.1, read as the reverse complement.
CAGCTTACCAGCTGGACAGCCAGCTAGGATCATCTAGTCTCCCAGGCTAAATGGAGCTATTGAGGTCATCATTCTTTCACTAGATCGATATTTACTGAGCACCTACTAAGCACCAGACATTTTTTTTTTTTAGATGCTAAGGATAGAGCAGTGAACAGGCTAGACCGCAACCCCTGCCCTCACGGAGTTCGCAGACTATGGGAGGAGACAGACAAAAACCAAGGAAACGAAAATGGTTTCTTCTGTCTTCCTCCTCCCACTTCAAATTCTCCTATTTTTCCACGCCCTTCTGAAATCCCACTTCCCCTGGAGCATCCTGTCCATGAGCTCAGAACCAAATGATAGCTCCTTGATGCTCTTACTGCGCACTTATTTATTTTTCTGATTGCAGAAGTGACATGTGCATTGCAGAAAATGTAGAAAATACGTGAAAGCACAAAGAAGAAAAAAAAAAAAGATTTTCTATAATTCTACCAAGAGTTAAGCTCTGCCAACATTTTTCCCTCTTTACACACGTATAATTATTCCTTTTTAAACATAATTGGTTCTTATTTTACATACTCCTTCATACTCTTGTCTCATAAAAATATATTTTCCTTCCAACTCCTTTTGAAGCTCCCCGAGGGCAGGGACAGAGCACTGATAACGGTAGTAAATGTTTGTTGAGCAGAACGTTCCTCGGTTTACCTTCCTGATAGTTCCACACAACAACCCTATGAGATAGCTACTCTGAAGATTCCTGTTTTGCATATGAGGAAACTGGGGCCCGGAAAGGGAAAGAGACAGCCCAAAGTGTACAAAGGGCAGAGGCTGCTCCTGGGGCTTTTCCTAGTAAGTAGGTTGCCAGGCTTTGCTGATTGATGGGCCATGATCCAGGGACCTGATGAAAGGAGATGATGGGAGACAGCACAGGAGTGAGGTGCCCTAGTTTTTGCCAGAGAACAAGAAACCACCCCTCTCGCCTTTGTCAGACTTGCGTAGGAGGCATGTGCAGCCAATCCACTTCCTTTGCTCACTCTCCAGTTCTGGGCTGTATTTGGCTCCCTAATGACAATAGTAGCAAGACCAATGGTTGAGCAGTCTTGGCACACTTCTCGGTGCAAGGACAGAGCTCAGACAAGAGTTCAGATTCTGGCTCTGCCCCTTGCTGGAAGTGTAGCTTTGGGTGCCAGGAGCTGATTTCGTCCTCACAGGTTTCCTGTGAGGACAGGATCCTTGCTCCCTGTTGACAGGTGGGGTAACCGAGGAGATGGGTGTTTCATCCAAGTCTGCACTAGGGAAGGGCAGGGTGCGAATGGAATCCAGGCCTCCTTGACTCCGGCAGCCAAACTCTTTCCACTGAACTCTAGGCCTCTTTTCTTTCTTGACAGTTGGATTTCCTTTGTGACTGGAAAACCAAACAAAACTGGTTGCCATCCAGTTGATTTGACTCATGATGACCCCATGTGTATCAGAGAGGAACTATGTTCCATAGGGTTTTCAGTGGCTGATTTTTTTAAACTAAATCGCCAGGCCTTTCTTTTGAGCATCTCTGGATCAACTCAAACCTCCAACTTTTGACTAGCAGCCGAATGCATTAACCATTTGCACCACCCAGAGACTGGGAAAAGGGTACAAAATTACCCACCTCTCCTGGGGGCCCAGCTCCTTGAGCTCTGTCAAGGATCCTGCAGGGGACACAGGCTTGGGAGTTCCTGCTTCCTGCCCCCACCCGGGTTATCTCTATCCCTCTGTGTTGTGGTCTTTGGGGCCTGACAGGGGCCCTGCAGGCCATGGCTTATCACCTGCCATGTTTCCTGCCCCTGTGTCACCAGCAGAACCATAACTCTCTCTCTTTCAGTTAATCAGCACCAAAAAAGAAAATCCTCATATGCAGTTGTTTTCTATTTGCTATACTCACATCTATTAGGAGTTTCTTTTATGAGAGATTTAAGGAAGATGATAAACCATGTCATACCCACACATACACACACACAAACACACACACACACACACACACACACACACACACACATGAAAAGCAAACTGGAGAAAATTGGCTACATATTACAGAGGAAGAGTTAATATCCTTAATATAGAAAGAGCTCTTAAACATCAATTTAAAATAAACACCTCAGGAATTTGGGTGTTCATTTTACTGTTTTTTAAGCATTTTGTGAATTTGAAATTTTTCAAAATAAATGAATTAATTTTTTAAAAAAAGTACCCAATTGCACAACATTGGGAATGTACTAAATACCACTAAAGTATACACTTTAAAATGGTGAATTTTACCTCAAAATTTTTTTTGAAATACCCTATGGGGGGAAAAGTGGGCAAGGGACACAAGCAGGCAACTCATGAAAGAGAAAATACAAATGACCTATAAAAACAAAATCATATTTACAACATACTAATTGATCTCCATTTAAATGTTACTTCCTCAGGGAGGCTGCCCCCAGATAACTTAAGTCCTTCTTACATTTCCAATAGTACCCTAAACCAAAAAAACCAACCCATTGCTGTTGAGTCGAATCTGACTCATAGCGACCCTATCGGACAGAGTAGAACTGCCCCATAGGGTTTCCAGGGAGTGCCTGGTGTATTCAAACTGCCAACCTTTTGGTTAGCGGCGAAGCTCTTAACCAGTACACCACCAGGGTTTCCTAATGGCACCCTAGACTTGCCCTTTCACAAAACCTCCAAGTCCACTACTCCTCAAGGTAATAATTATCCCTTAAATTGTCCTCTTTTCCACTAGGTAGAGGCTCTGGTGGTAGGGACCCCAATGTCTCCACTTCCCCATCATATCTCCAAAGCCCAGCACAGAGCCTGATACAGAGAAGGCACTCATAAATATTTGTTGAATGAATAAATGAAAAAAATATTTTTCCTATAAAATTGGCAAATATTTTGCTAACTGCTGTTATGACTGACAAGGACCCAGAGCGACCCACTGCTCTCATACACTGGCTGCTGGGAGGGTAGATTGGTGCAACTTTCTGAAAAGCGGTCTGGCAATATGTTTTAAAAGCCTTGGAAATACTCTTGCCCTTTGATATGGCAGTTTTATTTGTAGGAATCTGATGAAATAAGCACAGCTGTGCTCTAAGATTTAGATTCAATAATATTTGCTGGAGCACTGTTTCTAATAATGAAACTGGAAACCGTCTGTATTAGTTCTGGCTCTCCAGAGAAACCAGAATCCCTAGGACATACACACACACACACACACGTATATGTGTATATATATACACGCACACAACGTACACACGTATGTGTATATGTGTGTGTGTGCATATATATTTATATATATATATTTCTTAGGTGATGCCGAATCTATTCCGATTCACAGTGACCCCATGTGACAGAATAGAACTGCCCCATAGAGTTTTTTAGGCTGTAATCTTTTCAGGAGCAGATCACCAGGTCTTTCTCTCACGGAGCCACTGGGTAGGGTTCAAACCACCAACCTTTCAGTTAGCAGCAGAGTGCTTAGCCGTTTGCATCACCAGGGCTTCTTTATATATATATGTATATATATGTATGTATTATGTATGTATGTGTATGTATGTGTGAGTATAAGTCCATGTTGCTGAGTCCATGCATAACTTCCATCTCTGTTACCATGGCTACTTTTTTCATGAACCCAATGGGCAATGACAGGAGTGGCTGGAGAAAGAGGCTGACTGGTATCCACAGAACGAGTCATTCTCTCCAATTGATTATTAAAATCCTCCTCTGCTAAGGTCACCCTTTGGTGAACATTCACATGGGACGCAAATATCTTCATGATTTTTGCCCACTCAGAGAGGTCTATCCACATATATCTTCCCCAGACATCCTTGTCACCAATTTTCCAATCATGTTCTTTCCAAGTCCCTCACCATTCAGTCAAACCATTGACCACAACCTTTGAATCAGTAGACAATCGCACATCTGGTCATTTCTCCTTCCAGGCCAAATAAAAACCAGGTGCACTGCTTGAACCTTGCCCACTGGGAGATTTCCTTTCACCACTGGATCCCTAGAAATTTCACTGAGGTGTAAGGCCCTTGAATTTTTGTTGGATTTCTTTTCCACCCTCTGTCAGGCAAATGTCTTACCAATAAGTCTAGAGTAGTCCCTGCTTCTTGCTCACTATGTCCAATCAGTATGTCATTAGTGTAATGAACTAGTGTGATGTCTTGTGGAAGGGAAAGTTGATCAAGGTCCCTGTAGGCAAAATTATGGCATAGGGCTAGAAAGTTGATATATCCCTAAGGTAGGACAGGAAGAGGTATTGCTGGCAATGAAATGACATCTGGAACAGTAGCTATGATCTGAGTCATCACCTGGTTAAGTTTATGATAATCCACTGTTATTTTCCAAGATCCATCTGTTTTCTATACAGGACAAATAGGTGAGTTGAATGAAGATGTGGTGGGAATCACCACCACTCTATCCTTCAAGTCCTTGATGGTGGCACTAATCTCTGCAATTCCCCCAGGAATGTGATATTGCTTTTGGTTTACTGTTTTCCTAGGTAGAACAGTTCTAGTGACTTCCATTTGGTCTTCCCTACTCTCCCTCCGCAGGTCAGGGAATCAAGGTGGGGATTCTGCCAGTTGCTGCGTGTGCCTATTCCAATTATGCATTTAGAACTGGGGAAATAACCACAGGATGGGTTTAGACCCTTTGGACCCACTGTGAGATTTGAGCTAAAACTCCATTGATCACCTGACCTCCATTTAGCCCCTACTCTGACTGGTGGACCACAGTGATTTTTTTGGTCTCCTGGAATTAGTGTCAATTCAGAGCTAATAATTCCTGAAATGTCTGATTATTTCCAGTCACCCTAGTAAAAGGCCACAGGTCCCTAAAGGGAAGTCTGGGAGAAAGATTAACAGTATAAATATTTGGCAGTGTAGTGGGATCCTTCATCAAGGAAACCCAATCTCCCCATCATTCATGGGGTTGTAGGTCTATAAATTGGCTCAAGTCTGAGAATTGAGTGAGGGGCCCTGACTCTCTGTTTTGGTGATTCAGGTTAGACTTATGTTCACTTGACCTAGAACTATTCTACTTATACAGATCAAGTAAGAATTTAATAGGCTTCCCATTTATTTCACCTCTAAGGATACCATGATCAACTAGTCAATGCCATTGGTCTCTGTGTGTCAGACCGTTCTGATTACCGCTTTGACTCTGATATCCATTGCAGTGACCATGCCCACTTTGTCTTTGGCAATTAAATGCTGCCACTTAGTCCCTGCCACCCTGAGGTCCAATTATCCCCATTGTATTAGGCTTCTCAATTCAGTGCCAGCAGTTCCCACTGTAATATTAGAATTCCTAAGCCAGTGGCAGCAGTTCTGACTGTAATATTTGGTAACCACAGAGCTCTTCAAGGATTCTGGAGCCCCTCTCACAAATTTAGTCCTCACAGTCATGGTGAAAGGTGTGCCCTCTGGACCCTCCTGGGGTGGGTGGGCAGGTCTTACATGATAAATCTAAATTCCAATCTCCCTAAGCCTTTGGATACCTTCTTTTACAGTATATCAAATAGTTCTGTCATTTCATTTTTATTTGAGGTAGGCTACCTTTTGGTCCATGTTTTAGCCAACCAACCAAACAATTGACCCCTTTCTAATCTCTAAAGCTACAACATTGAATCCAACTTTATGTTCCTTCCACAATTATCCCGCACCCTTAATATCCATTCCTACACATATTGCCCAGATTTCTGTTTGTATAAACTAGAAAAATCATGTAGTTATTTTGGAGTGTAGTGTACCTCCTCATGGGTCACACTTTGTACCTACCTTTCAAGGCCTGCTGGGATTTGAGTCTAGTTATAGGTCTAGAAACAAAGATGGGGGGTGGGGGTGGGTTCCTGAGAAGAATCCATCGTGTCTTCCAAGGCAGCTACCTCAGTGGAGGCCATTATAGTTTCCTCAGGCAAAGCAAGGTTAATCTTCTCAGAAGGGTGTGGAAGGGCTGCTTCTACTGTCAAAGAAGACTCAGTAGAGTTTAGGGGTTCAGGGTCTCCAACTTCATCAAGGTCTGCCAATATGTCCTTATTCCAATTCTCAGGAGCCCATTTCTTCCCAATCAATACCCTCACTTTAACATCAGACACCCTGCAAGGTTGAGAATTCAATTTGTGTTTTAATTCAGCCACTCTTAGGATGAGACTCTCAGTTTGTTTTCCAGCAATCTCTGCTCTGTGGCTATAGCACATATGGTTTTCTTTCATACAGAAAACAGAAACTTTCAGGTCATTTATCCAGCATTTGAGCTGAGAATTTGAAGCCCTGAGCTCATTTTTTTCTTTCCCCACTTTGTCTAATGAATTTCAGAGCAACAAGCCAATGTCATCAGTTTGACAAAAATGTTCTAAGGTATCAAATATATGATAGGAGCTTCGTCTCCTAAAAGTTTTTCATTAGGAGTATCCAGCTGTGATATTTGTGTATCTCTATTGCCACATCACGCCATGGACTATTAGTGCCCTCTTACTGGAAATAGAACCATTAGTGACTTTAAATATTATCAGATTGTTGTTGTTAGTTGCCGTAGAGTTGGTTCCGACTCATGGCGACCCCATATGTGCAGAATAGAATTACTCCATAGGGTTTTCAAGGCTATGACCTTTTTGGAAGCAGATCACCAGGACTATCTTCTGAGGAGCCTCTGGGTGAGTTCAAACTGCCAATCTTTCGGCTAGTAGTCGAGTGTTTACCTATCGGTGCCAGCCAGAAACCAGTTCCAGGAACTCCAGAACCAATTCAGAAAACTTATCCTTACAATTCTGTTCCTCTAGAATCACTCTTGGTACCAAAATCTGTATTAGTCAGGGTTCTCCAGAGAAACAGATCTGTGTAGGAACAAGAACTTATTTGGCCTTTTATCTCTAGTTTTTGAAAATAGCCCTTGGAATTTGCCAGCAATTCAAGGTGTCTTTGTTTTTCTGAAAGATCCAGGCAATACTTAAATATATGCAAATGAGGTGGGAGTCCAAGGACCACACCTGGTGAACTAACTTCAGGAAAAAAGGGGGGGCATGATGGAATCAGTTACACATCTTCAGTTAGTCAGTCAGTTACTGAATATGCATTAAGGCCCCAGTCATGTACGTACATTGAGACCTCAGTAACTATTATAGAGGACCCTGGACTTTAGAGCTTCCTTTTGAGCTTCCAGATTGATGACACACGTGGGAGGATCGACATGTCTCTGAGAACATGAAACTCTATGCCGAAAACTGCCCCCAGATCTCGCTTGTGCATGTCTTTGTGTATATCCTTTTGTGGTTATATTTAAAAGGTTATAGTGAGTGTACCCCTTTCTGTGAGTTCTGTGAGTCATTCTAGTGAATTATCAAACCCACCAAGGCAGTGAAGTCCAGCAGGGCCTGACATCTACCTAACTGGCAGTTGATTAGAAGGACAGAGTCCTAACTTGAGAAGGATCCACTCTTTGGTGGCTGGTGGACAGAAGAGGGCTGTATAAGCACTCATTTCATAAAGACCTAATTCTGTGTACTTAGGGTTAGAGAGAGAGTAAATGCCATGTGGGTGGCTGGTGTCGGAGATGGAGAAGTGGGAAAGTGGGGATGTGAGTTATCTTCACATTTGGGGGATTGGCCTGTGTCAATTATTATTAGCACAAGAACCAATAGGACAATAGGATATATATATATATATATATATATACATATATATATACACACATACATACATACACATAATTGAGTCCTTGGGTGGTACAGACGATTAATGTGCTAGGCTGAAAACCAAAAGGTTGGAGGTTCAAGTCTACCCAGAGGCACCTTGGAAGAAAGGCCTGGTGATCTAATTCAGAAAAAACAGCCACTGAAAACCCTATGGGGCTCAGTTCTGCTCTGAGTTGGATTCAATTTTAAGGTACTGACTCACGTAATCATGTAATTGTGGAGGGCTGACAAGTCCAAAATCCATAGGCAGGATATCTATGTTATAGTCTTGAGGCAGAATTCTTTCTCCTTCAGGAAACCTCAGTTTTTGTTTTTAAGGGCTTCAACTGATTGGATGAGGTCTACTCATACTATAAAGGGTAATCCCCTTTACTTAGAGGGTCAATTTAGAGTAAACTGATTTTAAATGTTAATCACATTAGGTACCTTCATAGTAACATCTAGACTAGCGTTTGACCAACAGCAGGCACCATAGCCTAGCCAAGTTGACATATAAAGTTAACCATCATACCATCTAAGTGTCCAAAAGTGGTGTTTGAGGTTAAACAAAGATGATGGTGCTTGGGCTGAGTTAAGCTTCTAGCTAAGGTCTCCGGGTGATGTGTGGTTCAGTCATCAGCTCCTTTTGAGCACTTTATGTCACCACAACCAGACTGAGAAGGCAGTGTGTTCTCTGAGTCACTCCTATTTCCCAGCTATTGGCACAGGGCACAGAGCATGGTGCACCGTAGGCACTTAACAGGCACACAATTCATGTTTGTTGAACTAAACTGATCGAGAGGAGAGACCTCCCTTGGATGTCCATGCTGGGTCTCTCGCAGAATTTCCCAGAGCATTGCCAATCTCTGAGCCTCAGTTTCCTCACCAATAAGATGGTGAGCACTCAAAAATAGTGCTGTCATTATTATGGTTTGCCAAGGGGTGATGGTCTGGCTTGGAGGCAGCCAAATGCCATACAAACTGATTCTTGAACTAGTGCTGTTCTTTGGGTTAAGTAAGCATAAGAAAGAAAAAGGCTTCTATTTATTATTTTTATTTTTAATGTTTAGTTTTTCTGTAAAGGATTACTAAATGAAGAAAAGTAGAAGGAAAAAGAAAAAAAATAAATTATTCACAGCCCCATCAACCAAACAGAAGTATTAAAATATTGGTACATTTTATTCTAGTCTTTTTTTTTTTTTTTTTGTATTTCAATGCATAGTTTTTTGGGGTTTGTTTTTTAAATAATAATTGTGAATATATACAAGGAGGCCTGGTTGCACAGTGGTTAAAGTGCTTAGCTATGGTGAAGGTTAAGGTTGTGTGTTAACTAAGCAGGGCTGTGATCCTCAGTGGTTTGGCAGTTATGATGTAGTTTGGCACTTATGTAATAATTCCTCCATGATGAGTCTGATATAATGTAATCTCCTGCATGAGATTTGCTATGATCAGCCAGTCAGTTAAAAGGGAGTTTCCTGGGGGGTATGGCCTGCATCCAATATATATGGACTTTCTGGCAAAGCTCAATGGCTTTTGATCTGCTCTGGATCCTACATTCAACTTGTCATCATCTGAACTCCAGTTCTTGGGGTCTGAGCCAGCAGCCTGCCATCTTACCTGCCGATCTTGGATTCATCAGTCTCCGCAGCCTGTGAGGCAGCAGTCTGCCGTCTTGTCTGCCAATCTTGGGTTTGTCAGCCCTTGCAGCTGCATGAGTCAGGAGAAGCCTCCAGCCTGACACCTGACCCAAGGACTTGGGACTTTCCAGCCTCTACAACTGTGTGAGCCATTTCCTTGATATAAATCTCTCTTCCCCCCTCTACATAAATAGATAAATAGGTAGGTAGGTAGATAGATAGATAGATAGATGTAGGTGTAGATATAGCTTAACTGGTTTTGCTTCTCTAGAGAACCTACCCTAAGACATTTGGTACCAAGAGTCATTCTAGAGAAACAAAATTGTAAGAATGAGTTTTGAATTGGTTCTCAAGTTTGGTTAGTCTTAAAGATGTTGATGACTCTGCTTCCAGTAGTAAAGAGGGTACTGCTAATCTGTGGTGTGTGGTGGCAATAGGAATACACAAAATATCATCATGAATAGATCAAGTATCGGTGAAAGGCAAGCCTCTGGGTGATTGCACGTTTGATACATTTCTACAATTTTGTCAGAATGAGAAGTATAAGGAAGCTTGTTGGTTGATCCTACTTTCACTAGACAAATTGGTGAAAGAAAGGGATGAGCTCAGGGCTTCAGAGTCATAGTTCAAGTGCCACATAAATGACCTCAAAGTAGCCACTAGTGCCCTGAAAGAAAGCAACATTTCTTGTAGTAAAAGCTGATATTGCCGAAAACCAAACCCAGAATCTTATCATAAGAGTAGCTGAATTACAACACCAAGTGAATTCCCAACCTCGAATGGTGTCTGAAGTTAAAGTGAGGGCATTGACTAGGAAGAAGTGGGATCCTGAAACTTGGAATGGGGATATAAATGAGGAAGTTGGGGACACTGATCCCCTAAATTCTGTTGACTCACTTCTGCCAACAAAACCATTAACCCCTACACCCCCGTCTGATGAGATTAACCTAGCTGTGTCTGAAGAGCCTTTGTCTAAGATATCACCTGGGGCATTGCCTGAGGCAGATGCCTTACAAGACATTGCTGAATGTTCTCAAAACACATCCCCCCACCCATTTTTGCTTCTAGACTTATAACTAGACCTAAGACCTAGCGAGCCTCAAAGGGTGAAGTACAAAGTGTGACCCAGGAGGAGGTACGCTGCACTCCAAAAGAGCTACTTGACTTTTCTAATATTTACAAATTGAAACCTGGGGAATATGTGTGGTAATAGCTATAGGGTGTGGGATAATGGTGGAAGGAACAGAAAGTTGGATCAGTCTGAATTTATTGATATGGGTCCACTAAACATAAATTATTCATTCAATGTTTAAGCTTGAGAGGTTAGCAAAGAATCTAATAGTCTATTTGGTTGAGTTGCTAAAGCATGAATTATGAGTTGGCCAACAGTAAATCAAGCTGAAGTACTGGACCTGCCTTGGTATGCTGTAGACCCACACATAGAATGCCCAGAGGACACACTTTTTACCACAATGGTGAGGAACAAATTTGTGAAGACAGACCCAGTATCCTTGAAGACTGATGTGACTGCTATTTTATGTAAGTCAGATTTGACACTGGGAGATGTTCTAACTGAATTAAGACACCTAACTGCAACGGGGCTGGTTGGACCCCTTGGAGATAGGAGCCAAGTGGTGGCATTCAACTGACAAAGACAAGCAGGCATGGATACCATATTGGACAGCGGAGTCAAAGCAGTAATCAGAATAGTCTAACTCATATGGACTTATGGTGTTGGCTACTTAGTCATGTGTCCCTAGGAGTGAAATAGATGGGAAATCTACTAGTTACTTGATCTGTACAAGAGGAAGAATTCTAGGTCAAGTGAATGGCAGTCTAACTCAAATCACCAGAGTAAAGAGTCACGGTCCCTCAATCAATTCTCAGACTTGAGCAAGCTTACAGATCCACAACCCCCTGAATGAAGGGAAAGCCAAGTCCCCTTGTGGAAGGACCCCACTACACTGCCAAAAATTTATACTGTTAATCTTTCTCCCAGCCTTCCCCAAAGACCTTTTACTAGAGTGATTGTTCATTGGTGCAAAGGAAATAATCAGACTTTAGGGGGATTACTGGATACTGGCTCTGAACTGACACTAATTCCAGGAGACCCAAAACATCACTGTGGCCCATCAGTCAGAGTGCAGGCATATGGATGTCAGGTTATTAATGGAGTGTTAGCTCGTGTCCATCTCACAGTGGATCCCAGAACCCATCCTGTAGAGATTTCCCCAGTTCCAGAATGCATAATTGGAATAGACATACTCAGCAACCAGCAGAACCCACATATTGGATCCCTGACACGTGGAGTAGGGGCTATTATGGTAGGAAAGGCAAAGTGGAAGCCATTAGAACTGGCTCTACCTAGGAAAATAGTAAACCAAAAGCAATAACACATTCCTGGAGGGATTGCACAGATTACTGCCACCTTTAAGGACTTGAAGGATGTGGGGGTGGGTGGTTACCACCACACTCCCATTCAAATCGCCTATTTGACCTGTGCAAAAAACCGATGGGTCTTGGATAATGACAGTGTATTATCGAAAATTTAACCAGGTGGTAACTACAATTGGAGCTGCTGTTCCAGATGTGGTTTCATTGCTTGAGAAAATTAATATATCTCCTGGTACCTGGTATGCAGTTATTGAGCTGGCTAATGCTTTTTCTCCATACCTGTTTTGAAGGACCACCAGAAGCAGCTAGCCTTGAGCTGGCAAGGCCAGCAATATACTTTCAGTGTCCTACCTCAAAATATATCAACTCTCCAGCCCTATGTCATAATTTAGTCCTCAGGGACCTTGATAACTTTTCCCTTCCAGAAGATGTCACACTGGACCATTACATCAATGACATTGTGCTGATTGGACCTAGTAAGGAAGAAATGTCAATGACTCCGGACTTGTCAGTAAAATATTTGCATGCTAGAGGGTGGTAAATTAGTCCCACAAAAATTTAGGGGCCTTCCACCTCAGTGAAATTTCTAGGGGGCCAGTGGTGTGGGACATGTTGAGAAATTCCTTCTAAAGTGAAGGATAAGTTATTGTATCTGGCCCCTTCCACAACTAAAAAGGAGGCACAATACCTGGTGGGCCTTTTTGGATTTTGGAGGTAACATATCATCATTGGGGTGTGTTACACTGGCCTATTTATCAAGTGACTCAAAAAGCTGCTAGTTTTGAGTAGGGTCCAGAATAAGACAAAGTTCTGCAACAATTTCAGGCTGCCATGCAAGCTGCTCTGACACTTGAGCCATATGATGCAGCAGATTCAATTGTTCTTGATGTGTCAGTGGAAGATAGAGATGCTGTTTAGAGCCTTTGCAGGTCCCTATTGGTGAATTACAGTGCAGACCCTTAAGATTTTGGAGCTAAGCCCTGCTATCCTCTGCGGATAACTACTCTCCTTTTGAGAAACAGCTTTTGGCTTGTTTCTGGGCCTTAGTAGATACTGAACACTTAACCATGGGCTACTAAGTCACCATGTGGTCTGTGCTGCGCATCATGAGCTGGGTGTTGTCTGACCCACAGAGCCATCAAGTTCAGGTGTGCATAACAGCACTCCATCATTAAATTGAAGTGGTATATACGAGATCAGGCTTAAGCAGGACCTGAAGTCACAAGTAAGTTGCGTAAGGAAGTGGTCCAAATGCCTGTGGTTTCCACTCCTGTCACATTACCTACCCTCTCCCAGTCTGCACCTATGGCCTTATGAGGAATTCCTTATGATAAGTTGACTGAGGAAGAGACAACTCGTGCCTGGTTTACAGACGGTTCTGCACGGTATGCAGGCCCCACTCTAAAGTGGACAACAGCAGCACTACAACTCCTTGCTGGGACCTCCCTGAAGGACAGTGGTGAAGGAAGATTTCCTCCCAATGGGCAGAACTTTGAGCACTGCACCTGGTTGTTCACTTTCCTCGGAAGAAGAAATGGCCAGATGTGTGGTTGTATACTGATTCATGGGCTGTGGCCAACAGTTTGTCTGGGTGGTCAGGGACTTGGAAGGAAGATGATTGGAACATTGGTGACAAGGAAGTACAGGGAAGAGGTATGTGGATAGACCTATCTGAATGGGCCAAAGAAATGAGAATATTTGTGTCTCATGTGAATACTTACCAAAGGGTGACCTCGGCAGAGGAGGGTTTTAACAATCACATGGATAGGATGTTGCATTCTGTGAAAACCAGTCGTCTTCTTTTCCCAGCCACTCCTTTCATTGCCCAAACGACTCATGAACAAAGTGGTCGTGGTGGCAGGGATGGAGGTTATACATGGGCACAGCAACATGGACTTCAGCTCACCATGTCGACTTGGCTGCAGTCACTGCTGAGTGCCCAATCTTCCAGCAGCAGAGATCAACACTGAATCCCTGATATGGCACAATTCCTCAAGGTGATCAGTCAGCTACCTGGTAGCAGGTTGATTACATTGGACTGCTTCTATCATGGAAAGGGCAGCATTTTGTTCTTACTGAAGTAGACACTCTGGATACGGATTTGCCTTTCCTGCACACAATGCTTCTGTCAAAACTATATCATCTATAGACTTTCAGAATGCCTTATCCACCGTCATAGTATCCCATACACCATCACCTCAGATCAGGGGACTCATTTCACAGCAAATGAAGTTTGGCAAAGGACCCATGCTTATGCAGTTCATTGGTCTTACAATGTCCTCCATCATCCTGAAGCAGCTGGCTTGATAGAAAGATGGAATGGCCTTCTATAGACACAATTATGGTGCCAGCTAGGTGGCAGTACCTTGCAGGGTTGGGGCACTGTTCTCCAGGAGGCTGTATATGCTCTAAACCAGTGTCCAATATATGGTGCTCTATCTCCCATAGCCAGGATTCATGGGTCCAGGAATCAATGGATAGAAATGGGAGTGATACAACTTACTATTACTCTTACTGACCCACTCACAAAATCTTTGCTTCCTGTCTCCACAACCCTATACTCTACAGGTCTAGAGGTCTTAGTTCCAAAGGGAGGAATGCTCCCACCTAGAGACACATCACTGATTCCATTGAACTGGAAATTAAAAATGCCACCCAGCCGCTTTGGGCTCCTTATGCCTCTGGATCAACGGGCAAAGAAGGGAGTTACCATATTGGCTGGTGTGATTGATCCTGATTACCAAGAAGAAATCAGATTGATATTACATAATAGAGGTAAAGAGGAGTATGTCTGGAATGCAGGAGATCTCTTAGGGCATCTCTTAGTACTACCATACCCTGCGATTAAAGTTAATGGAAAACTACAGCAACCCAATTCCAACATGACTACTAATGGCCCATACCCTTCAGGAATGAAGGTTTTTGTCAGCCCACTAGGCAAAAAACCACCACCAGCTGAAGTGCTTGCTGAGGGTAACGAGACTACAGAATGGCTGGTGGAGGAAAGGTAGTTCTAAATGCCAGCTCTGACCACGTGACCAGTTGCAAAAATGAGGACTGTAATTGTTATGAGTATTTCTTCCTTGTATGTGTGCATCAAACATTTTTGTTTTCTTCACTTATAAAATATGAGATGTAAACAGGGCTAGTACACTTTTGTTGTATGCCTGTTAATTGTATCATGTTAGGTACAAGTATGATTTTATAATTGTCTTTAGAGATTATGTATGGTTTAAGGAAATATGTACTGGTGCCAAGTTGACAAGGGGTGGACCGTGATGGTAAATGTTGTGTGTTAACTTGGCTGGGCCATGATTCTAAGTGGTTTGACAGTAATGATGTAGTTTGGCAGTTACGTAATGATGAGATCTGATATAATATAATCTCCATGATGAGATCTGCTAGGAGCAGCCAATCAGTTGAAAGGAGTTTCCTTGGGAGTATGGCCTGCATCCAGTATATATGGACTTTCTGGCAAAGCTCACTGGCTGTTGCTTTGCTCTGGATCCTGCATTCAGTTCATCATCATTTGAACTCTGGTTTTTGGGACTTAACTACTTAACTACTGTACTCAGCAAGGCCCAGGGCAGCAAGGTCCCAGCAGGTCCCAGCAGCAGAGGGTGAGAAGAAGCTGTCCTGATTGAAGAACTGCATCCTGAGTTACTCCTGTTACTTCCAAGTTGATCCTGATTCTGAGTTGTACCCCGTAACCCATGAGCCAGTAACCTGCCGTCTGATCTGCCAATCTTGGGTTCATCAGCCCCTGTAGCTACATGAGTCAGAAGAAGCCTCCAGCCTGACACCTGACCCATGATATTGGGACTTTCCAGTGTCTACAGCTTCGTGAGGCATTTCCTTGATATAAAGCTCTCTGTCTGTCTGCCTGCCTGCCTGCCTGTCTCTCTCTCTCTCTCTCTCTCTCTCTCTCTATATATATATATATATATATATATATCTACAGTAGTTAAGTGCTATGGCTGCTAACCAAAAGGTCAGCAATTCGAATCCAACAGCCACTCCTTGGAAACCCTATGGGACAACTCTACTGTGCCTATAGGGTTGCTATGAGTTGGAATCCACTTGATGGCAATGAGTTTGGTTTTTTTGCTTTATGTATATATATATATCCCCACACATCTGTCAGTTTGTCATACTACGGTGGCTTGTGAGTTGCTGTGATGCTGGAAGCTATGCCACCAGTATTTAAAATACCAGCAGGGTCACCCATGGTGGACAGGTTTCAGCGGAGCTTCCAGAATAAGACTAGGAAGAAAGACCTATTGGTCTACTTCTGAAAAGATTGGCCAGTGGAAACCTTATGAATAGCAGCAGAACATTGTCTGGTACAGTGCCAGATGTTGAGCCCCTCAGGTTGGAAGGCACTCAAAATACAACTGGGGAAGAGGTGCCTTCTCAAAGTAGAGTCGACCTTAATGACGTGGATGGAGTCAAGCTTTTGGGACCTTCATTTACTGATGTGGCATGACTCAAAATGACAGGAAGCAGCTGCAAACATCCATTAATAATTGAAACATGGAATGTTTGAAGTATGAATCTAGGAAAATTGGAAATCGTCAAAAAATGAAATGGACCACATAAATATCAATATCCTAGGCATTAGTGAGCTGAAATGGACAGTTTTTGCCTTTTTGAATCAGACAATGATATGGTCTACTATGTTGGGAATGATAAATTTAAGAGGAATGGTGTCTCATTCATCATCAAAAAGAAAATTTCAAGCTATACCTTGAGGTACAACACTGTCAGTGATAGGATAATATCCACATGCCTACAAGGAAGACTGGTTAATATGAGTATAATTCAAATATACACACCAACCACTAATGCCACAGATGAGGAAACTGAAAATTTTTACTAACTTCTGCAGTCTGAAATTGATTGAACATGCAATCAGGATGCATTGATAATCACTAGTGATTGAAATGTGAAAGCTGAAAATGAATAAGAAGGATTGGTAGTTGAAAAATATGGCCTTGGTGATAGAAATGATGCCAGAGATTGCATGATAGAATTTTGCAGAATGAACCACTTTCTTCATTGCAAATACCTTTGTTCAACAACATAAATGGTAGCTATACAAGTGGACCTCACCAGATGGAATATACCGGAATCAAATTGACTACATCTGTGGAAAGAGATGATGGAAAAGCTCAATATCATCAGTCAGAACAAGGCCAGGGGCTGCCTGCAAAACAGACCATCAATTGCTCACATGCGAGTTCAAGTTGAAGCTGAAGAAAATTAGAACAAGTCTATGAGAGCCAAAATATGACCTTGAGTATATCCCACCTGAATTTAGAGACCATCTCAAGAATAGATTTGCAGCATTGAACACTAATGACCAAAGACCAGATGAGTTGTGGAATGACATCAAGGACATCATACATGAAGAAAGCAAAAGCTCATTAAAAAGACAGGAAAGAAAGAAAAGACCAAAGTGGATGTCAGAAGAGACTCTGAAGCTTGCTCTTGAACATCAAGTAGCTAAAGAAAAGGAAGAAATGATGAAGTAAAAGAGCTGAACAGATTTCAAAGGGCAGCTTGAGAAGACAAAGTAAAGTATTATAATGACACGTGCAAAGACCTGGAGTTAGAAAACCAAAAGGGAACAGAAGAAACAATGAAGTAAAAGAGCTGAACAGAAGATTTCAAAGGGTAGCTCAAGAAGGCAAAGTAAAGTTTTATAATGACATGCAAAGACTTGAAGATAGAAAACCAGCTGCCCCTTGGAAACCCTATGGGGCAATTCTACTCTGATTCAGAATTGACTCGATAGCAACAGTTTTGTTTTTTTTTTTTTTGATGTGCAATGATGGTAAGCATCTTTTCATGTGCTTGTTGACTCTTTGAATATCTTCTTTGGTGATCTGTCCAAGTCCTTTGCTCATTTTTTGATTGGGTTGTTTGTCTTTTTGTTGTAAACTTTTAGAAGTTCTATATATTTATCTGATATATGACCCTTATCTGATATATGGTTCCCAAAAATTATCCTGCACCTTAAATGTACCATTATATCAATAACACATTGCAGTGTTAACAATGGGACCAAACCCGTTGCCGTAGAGTTGATTCTGACTCATATGAACTAGAGGTAGGTATATTTGTGGGGCACTTTCATTTTTAATCTTTGTGGTGCAATGAATTACTTAATATGGCCCTTCTAGCTGTAGTCTTTGTAACTCCCACCAAATGACTGGGTGGGACTATGCAAATGAGGTGCTTGTGGCCCTCCCCAAGGGTATTGGATAGCTTGCTAATAATGTACGGCACCCTTGTGGGGTAGGATTATGCAAATAAGGTGTATGGAACCCTAATGAGGGAATTAGTCAGTTTTGCCACCCCATAGGCTTAAAGGGAGAGGCAGAGAGAGAGAGGAGCTGTAACACAGAAGACAGCAAGAGATGACAGCACAGCAGTAGCAAGAGCAATAGCTGCACAAGATGGCTGTGTGGGACTTGCTGACCCACAGAGCTAAGAGTTGTAAGACTTGCCTGAGAAGGCCCTCAGCAAGGCCCAGGGCAGCAAGGTCCCAGCAGGCCCCAGCAGCAGAGGGGAGAAGAAGCTGTCCTGAATGAAGAATTGCATCCTGAGTTACTCCTGTTACTTCCAAGTTGATCCCAATTCTGAGTTGTACCTCGTTGATTCCATAATAAACCACTTAACTGGAAGTACGGTTGTAAGTTCTGTGAGATGTTGCAGTGAATTAAGGAACCCAAAGACGGAAGGAAGCGTACTGAGGGTAGGTGGAGTATTTGATGTTAGAGATGATGAAGTGGTACAGCAGTTTTGAAAAGTTGCACATTTGGGGCATCTTTAACCTCTGCCTCATAGGAACCAGCTTTGTGCTGATTCTTATAAAAGCAATTGTTTGTTTAACCTTAAACACTTCTATAGTATTTAATTTTAGTTTTTATCTTTATAGTGAAAGTAAATTACTTTTATAATTTGAAAAGCAATAGAAAGCCCATAATATCATGGGTACTTTTCAAGTAATTAACATCAACATTAAAAATAAAATGAGTAAGTATTATTTCCACTGGCTGCAGGGCTTTCCAACTGAGCAGATGGTTGTACCTTCACTCTTGAACCTCTTTTCCGTTGTTGGACATTTAGGTTGTGCTCTCTTCTCTTTTTGTTGTTACAATCATTTAGGGTGAGATGACCTAGACTGAGAGGTCAGGGCAGGCTTCCTATAGGAAGACACAGCCAAGCTCTGAGCGGTAAAGGAGAAAGTCCCAGGGTGTTTCTGGTGACTGGACCTTTTGAGAATGTAGTATATTCCAGTGCCAGGTGATTTCCAAACCTGGCTGTGCATTAGAATCCCCTGGGGGAGATTTTGCAATAATGTGAGTCCAGGGAATTAGAACCCTTACTAGGTTGGAGGTGGAGGAGGAGAGGTTGGCAGGTTACATGGGATTCTGGAGGCTTGAGCCCAGTGAGAACTGCTATTCTGTTATATGCGAGGCCCCTGACACTCAGTAGGCACTCAGCCTCACATCAGGCCTGAGGATTCCTGGTTTTCTGGTCCATGGGTTGTGTTCTATTGGAAACACTGGACTGGGAGTCAGGACCGTGGGACTCAAGCTGTAGTCTCCAGTCTTTGTGACCTTAGTTAAGTCCTTTCCTCTCTCAAGGACTCAGTTTCCTCATGTGTAAAATGAGGGAGTTGAACTAGAACAAGGATCTCAAACTCATGTGCCTCCAGAGCCCAGGAAGTAACTTGGTGAGATATGTGGGTTGCATGGGACTGCTGAAGGACCCACGGCGAAGGGGAAGCTGGAGTGCAGCTAATTGTGGGAATGCGGGCCCAGTGTTGTCAGGTCTTCTGATTTTTCACAGAAAGCTGGAAATCTGGAAATCTCCCGGTTTTAAATGGTTGGCAACTAGTCCAAAATTCTTATTAAACATTGTATGGCCAAATGAAACAAGCCAGTGGACTGGAATGGGCCCCAGCCACCAGTTTATCATCTCTGGAATGGCCGTACTTGGAGGATGCATTGCAAAGTATGAACTTGGGCAGTCAGGACACAGAAGGGGACTTTCAAATGCTTTGCCCCTGCAGGAGCCCTTACTACAGGAGCCTCAGAAATGGGGCTTGGGCCTCATATACTCAGAGCTTTCTCAGGAATTCCTAGAAATCCTCACAGCCCCACCTTATGGCAGGCTTATCTGTTAGATCCACCAGAACCAGGGGACAAGGACCCCACCATCTCCATACACCCTCCACTGGGCTGACAGGCAGATTTTGGTGAATCAGAACTTGAATCCACAGGAAGGATGCCTGAACTGAGCCTTAGGTCTC
This sequence comes from Dugong dugon, assembly GCA_030035585.1. Taxonomy (NCBI): domain Eukaryota; kingdom Metazoa; phylum Chordata; class Mammalia; order Sirenia; family Dugongidae; genus Dugong; species Dugong dugon. The sequence continues at coordinate 21,277,703 of CM057476.1, read as the reverse complement.
ACCTGGTTCAATTCCTCCATTTTATAGACCCAGAGTAGGAAGCGGCTGCCTACACCCAGGAGGACCAAGCCCTCTGCCAAAGGGACAGTAGTTACTAGTGAGCACTGAGGAGCCAGACAGGCCTGTGCTTAAACCCTGGCTCTGCCACTTACAGGCTCCTGACTTTAGGCCGTTTTCTAGATAAATAAATCTAACCATTCCATAACCCACTTCTGTTTCTTGATTCTACACTTTTACTCGTGTTATCCCTCTATTGGGAATTCCGCTTTCCCTCCATTTATTCTCCTCTAAAAAAAATTCCTGTCCATTTTTCAACACTTGGCTCAGATTTCAACTCCTCTCTGAAGACTTTCTTTATCCATTTATTCACTTACTAGGATAATACATCCATTCAAAATTCAAATGGTAAGAAGACTTTCTTGATCTCTAGGATTTCTCCCAATATTTTTTACCTCTCCCACCATTATACTGCCTCAGTGTTCAGCATGGGGTCTTCCAGCAAAGGGAGAAAGGTTATGGAAATTAAAATTCAACTCTGGGATTATAAAATATTATAGCAAAAACCAAACCAAACCTGTTGTCATTGAGTCTATTCTGACTCATAGCGACCCCATGTGTTACAGAGTAGAACTTCTCCATAGTGTTTTCTTGGCTGTCCTGATTACAAAGCAGATCACCAGGCCTTTCTTCTGCAGTACCACCGGGTGGGTTTGAACTGCCAACCTTTAGGTTAATAGTCTAGTACAAACCATTTACGCCACCCAGGGGACTATTAAATACTGTACAGCCATTAAAAATTAAGTGAAAGAATTTTGGCATATATTCACAACTGTTGTTGAATGAGAAGTGTAGGTTATCACTTGACAGAAAACAATTGGATCCCAGTTTTGTCAGGAAAAAAGAATGTAGGGATAGGAAAAAGGAAGATGCGCAGCAAAATCTTACTAGTAGCAATTGGGGGGAAGAATTACAGGAGAATATATATAAATATATATATTGCTTCCCTCCCTGTGTTATTCTTTATTTTCAGAATTTTTTACATAATCGTGCATTCGCTTTGTAGTCAGGAAAAGTAGTCATTACAAAGTAACAGTTCCTCACATGGGCACAGCCATCGTTTCATCTGTTATCCTCTTTGACACATCAACAACTCTGATCAGCAAAGTGAGGATTATTACTCCCATTTTAGAGATGTGCAGACTGAGGTGAGAGGGCAGGTCTAAGACTTCCCCAAATTCTGAAGTTAAGGCATGGAGCCAAGACCCAAACGCAGACCTTCCCGAGTACCGTTCTTTGCTTCTTTATGGGAAACCCCCCAGTCTGCCTAGGCATGCATGTGTGGCATCTAAAGATTGTGCATGGAGCAGAGAGACCAACACATGCATACCTCGGAGATATTGCAGGTTTGGTTCCAGACCACCACGATAAAGTGAATATTGCAATAAAGCGAGTCACATGAACTTTTTGGTTTCCCAGTGCATATGAAAGTCATGTTTACACTATACTGTAGTCTATTAAGTGTGCAATAGCATCATGTCTAAAAAAGATGAAGTACGGACCTTAATTAGAAATATTTTATTCCCGAAAATGCTAACCATCATCTGAGCGAGTCATAATCTGTTTGCTAGTGGAGGGTCTTGCCTCCATGTTGATGGCTGCTGACTGATTGGTGTAGCTGTGGCAATTTCTTAAAATAAGACAACAATGAAGTTTGCTGCATCAGTTGACTCTTCCTTTCACAAAAGTTTTCTCTGTAACACGTGATGCTGCTTGATAGCATTTTACCCATAGTAGAACTTCTTTCGAAATTGGAGTCAATCCTCTCAAACTCTGCTCTTTTATCAACTAAGTTTATGTAATATTCTAAATCCTTTGTTGTCATTTCAACAATGTTCACAGCATCTTCACCAAGAGAAGATTAGGTCTCAAGAAACCACTTTCTTTAGTCATCCATGAGAAACAGCTCCTCGTCCATTAAAGTTTTTTCATGAGATTGCAGCAATTCAGTCACATCTTCATGCTCTACTTCTAATTCTAGTTCTCTTGCTATTTCCACCACATCTGCAGTTACTTCTTCCATTGAAGTCTTGAAGCCCTCAAAGTCATCCATGAGGATTGGAATTAACTTCTTCCAAACTCCTGTTAATGTTGATATTTTGACCTCCTCCTATGAATCACAAATGTTCTTAATGACATCTAGAATGATAAATCCTTTCCAGAAGGTTTTCAATTTACTTTGCCCAGATCCATCAGAGGAATCACTATCTGTGGCAGCTATAACCTTACAAAATATATTTCTTGAAAAGTGAGACTTGAAAGTCAAAATTACTCCTTGATCCATGGGCTGCAGAATCGATGTGGTATTAAAAACCAAAAACCAAACCCTTTGCTGGCAAGTTGATTCCAACTCATAGTGACCCTATAGGTCAGAGTAGAACTGCCCCATAGCGTTTCCAAGGAGCAGCTGGTAGATTCAAACTGCTGACCTGTTGGTTAACAGCCGAGCTCTTAACCACTGCACCACCAGGGCTCCCGATGTTGTGTGTTGTTGTTGTTAGGTGCTGTGAAGTCATTTCCGACTCATAGCAACCCTATGTACAACAGAACGAAACACTGCCCAGTCCTGCACCATCCTCACAATCCTTGTTATGTCTGAGCCCATTGTTGCAGCCACTGTGTCAATCCATCTCATTGAGGGTCCTCTTTTTTGCTGACCCTCTACATAATATCCTTCTCCAGGGATTGATCCCTCCTGATAACATGTCCAAAGTCGTGAGATGTTGTGTAAGCAGGCATAAAAACAATATTAATCTCCTTGTACAGCCCCATCAGAGCTCTTGGGTAACCAGGTGCTTTGTCAGTGAGCAGTGATATTTTGAAAGAATCTTTTTTTCTGAGCAGTAGGTCTCAACAGTGGGCTTAAAATATTCAGTAAACCATGTTGTAAACAGAGATGCTGTCATCCAGGCTTTGCTGTTCCATTTATAGAGCACAGGCAGAGTAGATTTAGCATAATTCTTAGGGGCCCTAGGACTTTTGAAATGGTAAATGAACATTGGCTCCAACTCAAAGTCACTAGCTGCATTAGTCCCTGACAAGAGAGTCAGCCTGTCCTTTAAAGCTTTGAAGCCAGGCATTGACTTCTCTCTAGTTATGAAAATCCTAGATGGCATCTTCTTCCAGTATAATGCTATTTAGCCTATGTTGAAAATCAGTTGTTTAGTGTAGCCACCTACATCAGTTATCTTAACTAGATCTTCTGGATAACTTGCTGCAGCTTCTACATGAACACTTGGTGCTTCACCTTGCACTTTTATGTTATGGAGATGGCTTCTTTCCTTAAACCTCATGAACCAACCTCTGCTAGCTTCAAACTTTTCTTCTGCAGCTTCCTTACCTCTCTCAGCCTTTACAGAATTGAAGAGAGTTAGGGCCTTGCTCTGGATTAGGCTTCAGTTTAAGGGAATGTTGTGGCTGGTGTGATATTCTATCCAGACCACTAAAACTTTCTCCATATCAACAATAAGGCTGTTTCGATTTCTTATCATTCATATGTTCACTGGAGTAGCATTTGTAATTTCCCTCAAGAACTTTTCCTTTGCATTCACAGCTTGCCTAATTGGTTGGCACGAGAGGCCTAGCTTTCGGCCTATCTCAGCTTCCTCACTAAGCTGAATCACTTCCAGCTTTTGATTTAAAGTGAGAGACTTGCGACTCTTCCGTTCACTTGAACACTTAGAGGACATTGTAAGATTATTAATTGGCCTAATTTCAATATTGTTGTTTCTCAGGGAATAGGGAGGCCGGAGGAGAGGGAGAGAGGTGGAGGAACAGCTGGTCAGAACACACATAACATTTATTAAGTTCACTATCTTATATGGGTGCAGTTCGTGGCACCCCAAAACAATTACAATAGTAACATCAAAGATCACTGATCACAGATCACCATAACAGATATAATAATAATGAAAAACTTTGAAATATTGTGAGAATTACCAAAATGTGACCCAGAGACACAATATGAGCTCATGCTGTTGGAAAAATGGTGCCAATAGACTTGCTTGACACAGGGTTGTCACAAATCTTCAATTTATAAAAAACACAGTGTCTGTGAAGGTGACATAAAATGAGGTATGCCTGTAGTTATAAAGAAAGACACAAAATGATGTCCTGAATGGGGCCGGGGAAGCCTTATCCAATGTTGACTTCCACATAGATACAGGCATATGTCTATATCTCCATCTGTACAAACATATGTTGTTTTACGCAAAGCTCTTTTGGAAGCAAACAGTAAAGACCTATTCAAACTAGAAGAGAAAATGAATTTACTGAAAGGACGTTGTCACATCTCACCAAGTCCAAAAGGAATAGGGCCTCAGGAACAAGACATGGGAAGGAATCAGGAGCCCAGAGTCCTGGCCAAACTCTTCCTGGGAACCAGTTAGAGCTCTTTTGGTTGCAGGTAACAAAGTCAACTCAGGCTCCTAAAGTAAAAGTGGACTTTATTATAAAGGCACAAAGATGCCACCTGGAACTCACCAGCAGGAAAGCCAGCAGGTATAGGAGGGAGAAGAGCACTTTGGGGATCAAGAAAATTCTTTCTCTGTGTCTCTCATGCTGCAAGCCAGCTTCTCGGCCTCTCTGGTCTAGATGGGGAGCAGAACATGCCCCCTCCCCAGCTCCCATGTTCACATGTTGTAGTTCCAACCACATAGAAAGATTGAACCTCTCACCAAACTCCTGAGCTTCTCTCTGGTGGGGCTTGGATCAGGTGCCATGCAGGTCCCAGTCAGCTGTGGTCAAAGGTCAGGATCATGTGATAGATACGGTTTATATAGTCTCTCATTCCTTCTTTTCCTCCACAGATGAGCTTTATCTATCCATGTGCATGGCAGAAGATAGCTACACTGTGGACCTCAAATTTTGTCATGCCCCTCATCCCGGCCACATAGAAACTGACTAGAACTACTGAGTCCCAGTTCCAAATCCCTTGAAGAGAGAATTGGATGAGCCCAGCTTGGGGCCCTTGTCCACCCTGGTGCCATTACCTGATCAAGAGAAGGGGCAGGGTCCTGTCCTACCAAATGGCCGCCCTGACCCACTCCATGGGGTGAGGACAGTTCTCAGAAGCATGCGGATGTTATACACTGGCCAGCTACACCCCTGAGATGAGGACACTTCTTGACATAATTATATCATGTAATGGCTGTTTCTTGAAATACTTTCAGAAGTGAGGGGCTAGCTTCACTGTTTTCCACCAAAGCCCTGAAAAACCTGGGGTGTCTTTCTTTTTAAGGACATCAGGATCAGAAACCTTTGTGGACACCGGCTAATTCAATTTAGCCAACATACTGAGCAAGACACTGTGCCAGGCCCTAAAAGGTCAAAGATAATGAGCTTCCAGCTCTGCCTCTTCATCATCAGTGAAGTTCATTGAGAAATCTATTATTTCAGACACATCTTGCTCTGGAAATTCCATCTGACTGCATTAAAAAAAAAAAAAACCAAACCAAACTCCTTGCTGTCGAGTTGATTCTGACTCATAGTGACCCTATAGGACAGGGTAGAACTGTCCCATAGAGTTTCCAAGGAGCTCCTGGTGGAACTACCAACCTTTTGGTTAGCAGCCATAGCTGTTAACTACTATGCCACTAGGGTTTCCATCTGACTGCATTAGGAGGAACTAAACTGCATGAATTCATCTGAGAGTTTAGATCATAGGAACTAATAACGTACTTGATCTTCTTGCTTCGAATCAACATTTTTTAAAACAACAATATTATGAAGGCCATCAACAGTGGCAAAATTAATATCTGGTTGGGATTTCCCACACAGCCACAGAGGGCTGTTATTATTACGGAATGAAATCTGGGCCAGACACGTGTGGTGTTCTCTGGTGCCTGCTTCAAGTACATTGTGTTGTTAATGGTTCAGCTGGAGACAAAAGGAGGACACACCCAATGCCGGAGGCAGATCCATCTGGGTGTGACTCCCCCAGTTCTTCCATTTTCTAGCAGGATCACTGTGGATAGCATACCTCTCCTGTCTGAGCCCCAGCCATATATGTTGGGTTGGTTCCCAGTGTACCAGAGCAGTGAGCATATTCCCTGACACAAAGCAAGTGCCCTGTAAGTATCTGAATGACAGTTGAACTCTAGGAGTACATTTCCAGTAAACTGAAATTGTTAATGGAGAGAAAGGTGCTTGTGATACAATATTGAGGTAAAGAAAGAAAAGGTGCAAAACTGAATTTAAAGCATGATGCTCAATTTTGCCTAGAAAAAAAAGGAAATGCAGAGAAAAATGTCTGCAAGGTACATGCATAAATGCTAACAGTGGTGGGATTACATGTGATTTTCAGTTTCTTTTTGCATATTATACTTTCTAAATTTTCTGTATTAAGTATTTACTACTTTTTTTTAAAAGTATGTGTTACTTTTGTAATAAGAAAAAAAATTAATATAAACTGTCACATGTACATCAAATAAGGCCTACAAGGAATCATACAGAAATAAGAATAGTGGGTGGTGGGACTGTGAGTGTTTAACCTTTTCTTCCTTATACGTTTTTCGTCTGTACCAAAGTGTCTACAAGGAGATATTTTTATTATACTATTTAAATAGAATCTTAATAATAAAAATATTATTTAAAAACCAAACAGAGTACTGAAGGATCTCACCTTTACCATGGACCCCTTCCGTTCCATGGCTCTGTATTCAATGAGTCACTGCATTCCTACTGAGATAGAATTGGAAAGAATGATCATGTGACAGTCATTGTCTTCACACTTGGCATAGAAGGGGAGCATGGGAAGGGATCATAGAGACATCAGGTGAAAAATCCTCATTCATGTATACACTTATACTCCATTGGTTTTATTATTTTAAATATATATTTTTAAATTTCAGAAGTAATACTGTACATCTTCTACTCACTTATTGACTATCTCATTATTTGACATTTTGCATTTACAACAATAGTAAAAAATCTACTATCCTACCATTTTGTGTGTTAATGACATACATTTGACAGTAAAGAATGCCAAGATGTTGGCTTTGATGATTAAGATTATGTGTCAACTTGTCTGGGCCATGATTCTCAGTGGTTTGGCAGTTATGTAATGAAGTAATTTGGCAGTTATGTAATGATGTAATCATCCTTCATTTTGTGATCTGATGTGGTCGTCCTCCATTTTCACATAACACCGATTTGACATAACAACCTGGTCTTTGGGCCCTAACCATGTCGATAAGTGAGGAGAGAGTGTACATGCTTATTCTAACAGGTGAAACAAATCTCAATAATCTCTTTTCATCCCCCTCCATTTCCACTCCCTTGATGTAACCAGGGTTTGCAGCCTAATGTGTATACTTTGACATCTTTCTCCACACACATGCAAATATCTATGGATAAACATAGCTACATGTATACATAGGATTTTTTTAAAATAGACTTTATTTTTTGTAACTGTTTTAGATTTACATAAACTTTAAGAAGGTAGTTCAGAGAGTTCCCATATACCCTACACCTAGTTTTTCCTATTATTAGCATCTTATATTGTTATTTGTTAATGAACCAATATTGATACATTATTATTAACTGAAGTCCATACTTTATTCAGATTTCCCTAGTTTCTACCTGATGTCTTTTTGATATTCGCAGGACACCACTTTACATATACTTGTCATGTCTCCTTCAACTCCTCTTTTCTGTGACAGTTACTCTGACTTTCCTTGTTTTTGATGACCTTTGCAATTTTGAGAAGCACTGGCCAGGTGTTTCGTAGAATGTTCCTCTAAGAGGACTTGTCCAATGTTCTTCTCATAATTAGACTGAGATTATGGGTTTTTGGGAGGAAGACAACTGTCATGGATTGAATTGTGTCCCCAAAAAATGTCTGTCAACTTGGATAAGCCATGATTCCCAGTATTGTGTGATTGTCCACCATTTTGTCATCTGATGTGATTTTCCTGTGTGTTGTAAATCTTATCTCTATGATCTGGATGAGGTAGGATTACCAGCAGTTTTGTTAATGAGGCAGGACTTAATCTACAAGATTAGGTTGTGTCTTAAGCCAATCTCTTTTGAGATATAAAAGAGAGAAGCAAGCAGAGAGACAGGGGGACCTCATACCACCAAGAAACAGGAGAACAGCTCTTTGGACCTGGGGTCCCTGCGTTGAGAGGCTCCAAGACCAGGGGAAGATTGATGACAAAGATCTTCCCCCAGAGCCGACAGAGAGAGAAAGCCTTCCCCTGGAGCTGGCACCCTGAATTTGGACTTCTAGCTTCCTAGACTGTGAGAGAAGAAATTTCTCTTTGTTAAAGTCATCCACTTGTGGTATTTCTGTTATAGCAGTGCTAAATAACCAAGACAACAACAGAGGTGAACTGCCATTTTCATCACATCATGTTGATAGTACATGCTATCAACATGATTTATCACTGTTGATGTTGACCTTGATCACATGACTGATATATTTTTTGTCAGTGTCTTAGTTATGTAGTGCTTCAGTAACAGAAATACCACAACTGGGTGGCTTAACAAACAGAAGTTTATTTTCTCACAGTTTAGGAGGCTAGAAGTTTGAATTCAGGGTGCCAGCTCCAGGGGAAGGCTTTGGGTTTTTCTTTTTTTTTTTTTGTACTTAATCTTTTTATATCTCAAAAGTGATTAGGCTTAAGACACATCCTACACTGTTATGGCCTCATTAATATAACAAAGAAAACCCTGTTCCCAAATGGGATTACATCCACAGGTATAGGGGTTAAAATTCCAACACATACGTTGGGAGGATACAATTCAATCTATATCAACAGTCAGTAACTCTAAAGATACTCTTTTCTCCTCTATCCATACTGTCCTCTTTGGAAGGAGGTCATTACACATACAGCCCACAGTTAAGTAGTGAGGCATTATGGTTTCCTTCTTGAAGGTGGAGTATCTATATAAATTATTTGGAATTCTTATGCACAGGAGATTTGTCTCTTCTCCTCCACTTATAAAGTGGCAATGTAGGGTCAAAAGGCATGTATGTTTTAAATTGTAATACATATTGTCATCTTGTTTCCCAAAAGCATTGCAATAATTTATCCTCTTACTAGCAATGAATGAGAGAGCCCCTTTTTCCACATTCTCCTCAGCTCTGGATGTCATTTCTCTATTTTTATCAGTATGATGGAGCAATACGTTATCTAGTTGTTTCTTTAATTGGAATTTCCCTGGCCAGTAAACACTGTGAGCAATTTCTCATATGTTTATTAGCCAAGTGGTTTTTCTCTTCTTGGAATTGCCTGTTCATTTCTTTTGCCCATTTTGCTTTTGGGTTGTTTATCTTTATTCACAGCAAGTTGTAGAGGCTTTTTTGTATAGCAGAAATAGTACATCTTTGTCTTTTGTACGTGTTGTAAATGCTTTTACCAATTCATCATATACTTTTTAACTTTATTTTTAGTGTGTTTTGTAGTACAAAAATATTATATATTATACATATGTTTATATTTATATTATTTTTTGGTATGTATTTATATATATTATGTATATTTATTTTGTTGTTGTTGTTAAATTTGCCAGTCATTTCCTTTAAGGCCCTGGGTTTCCTGTCTCATTTAACAGTTTCTCTCACCCAAGGTTTTATAAATGTTTCCTAAAATTTTTTCTAATATTTTCAATTATGGCCTTTAAAAAAAAAAAAGATTTAATACTGCACCATTTCATATAAAATGTAAGACTTTTACAACAATATCATTCCATTTACACCCCAATTATTGTCTTTTGGGTTTTATGGTCTTTTGGCTATTATAATATATTTCACTTGTACATACAAACATGTGTATATACAAACATGTCAGTTTGTCTTACTGTGGAGGCTTGTGTGTTGCTGTGATACTGGAAGGTATGCCCCAGGTATTCAAATACCAGCAGGGTCACCCATGGTAGACAGGTTTCAGTGGAGCTTCCAGACTAAGACAGACTAGGAAGAAGGACCCAGCAGTCTACTTCTAAAAAGAATTAGCCAGTGAAAACCTTATGAATAGCAGTAGAACATTGTCTGATATAGTGCTGGAAGATGAGCCCCTCAGGTTGGAAGGCACTCAAAATACGACTTGGGAAGAGCTGCCTCCTCAAAGTACAGTTGACCTTAATGACGTGGATGGAGTCAAGCTTTTGGGACCTTCATTTGCTGATGTGCCATGACTCAAAATGAGAAGAAACAGCTGCAAACATCCATTAATATTGGAACGTGGAATGTACGAAGTATGAATCTAGGAAAACTGGAAATCATCAAAAATGAAATGGAACATATAAAGATCGATATTCTAGGCATTAGTGAGCTGAAATGGACTGGTATCGGCCATTTTGAATCAGACAGTCATATGGTCTACTATGCCAGGAATGATAACTTGAAGAGACATGGCGTTGCATTCGTCGTCAAAAAGAACATTTCAAGATCTATCCTGAAGTACAATGCTACCAGTGAGAGGATAATAGCTATATGCTGACAAGGATGACCAGTTAATACGACTATTCTTCAAATTTACACACCAACCACTAAGGCCAAAGATGAAGAAATTGAAGATTTTTACCAACTTCTTCGGTCTGAAATTGATCGAACATGCAATCAGGATGCATCGGTAATTACTGGTGATTGGAATGCGAAAGTTGTAAATAAAGGATTGGTAGTTGGAAAATATAGCCTTAGTGATAGAAATGATGCCAGAGACAGCATGATAGAATTTTGCAAGACCAATGATTTCTTCATTGCAAATACCTTTTTTCAACAACATAAATGGTGACCACGTATGTGGACCTCACCTCACAAGATGGAATACACAGGAATCAAATCGACTACATCTGTGGAAAGAGACAGTGGAAAAGCTCAATATCATCAGTCAGAGCAAGGCCAGGGGGCGACCCCGGAATAGACCATCAATTGCTCATATGCAAGTTGAAGTTGAAACTGAAGAAAATTAGAACAAGTCTATGAGAGCCAAAGTATGACCTTGAGTATATTCCACTTGAATTTAGAGACCATCTAAAGAATAGATTTGATGCACTGAACACTAATGACTGAACACCAGACGAGTTGTGCAAGGACATCAAGGACATCATACATGAAGAAAGCAAGAGGTCATTAAAAAGACAGGAAAGAAAGAAAAGACCAAAGTGGATGTCAGAAGAGACTCCGAAACTTGCTCTTTGACGTCAAGTAGCTAAAGAAAAGGAAGAAATGATGAAGTAAAAGAACTGAACAGAAGATTTCAAAGGGCGGCTCGGGAAGACAAAGTAAAGTATTATAACGACATGTGCAAAGACCTGGAGATAGAAAGCTGAAAGGGAAGAACACGCTCAGCATTTCTCAAGCTGAAAGAACTGAAGAAAAAGTTCAAGCCTCAAGTCACAATATTGAAGGATTCTATGGGGAAAATATTAAACAATGCACGAAGTATCAAAAGAAGATGGAAGAAATACACAGGGTCACTATACCAAAAAGAATTAGTCGACATTCAACCATTTCAGGAGGGAGCATATGAACAGGAACTGATGGTACTGAAGGAAGAAGTCCAAGCTGCACTGAAGGCATTGATGAAAAACAAGACTCTAGGAATTGACGGAGTAACAATCGAGATGTTTCAACAAAGTGATGCAGCACTGGAAGTGCTCATTGTCTATGCCAAGGAATTTGGTCAACTGACTGGAAGAGATCCATATTTATGCCTATTCCCAAGAAATGTGATTCAACTGAATGTGATAATTATCAAACAATATCATTAATATAACACCCAAGTAAAATTGTACCATGAGGTCTCCTGTTACACATAATAGCCTTTTGTAATTCTTTTAATTGCTGTTGTTAGGTGCCGCTGAGTGAGCTCTGAGTCATAGAAACCCCATGTATAACTGAACAAAATGTTACCATACAGTAATAATTATTTTTGAGCCCATTGTTACAGCCAGTTTGTCAATCCATTTCATTGAGGGTCTTCCTCTTTTTCGTTGACCCTCTACTAATTGCTATTATAGGTGGTTATATCTCCTTTCTTATTCATAATTGCTGTCTATTTTTTCTTTCTATCCTTTTCCCCCCTTGTTCAAGTGTTGTCAGGGATTTGTTGTTGTTGTTATTTTTTTCCCCTGTTTTATTGGTCCTTTCAAATCCTTCCCACTATTTTTGACAAGTCATAATTGTGTTAGTTTTAGATTTTAATTAGTTTTATTTGTACTTTTATTTTGGTTTACATGGTTCTTTTTCTAATTTATTAAGTTGAATATTTTATCCATTTATCTTTTTTTATAATAAAAAACTTAAAGTTACATAATTTCTTCTGAGTACAGCTTTAGCAGTATCCTTATGATTTTGGTATGAAGTGTTTTAGTCATAGATAATTTGAAATTTCACTTTAAAACTTTATTTGGGAGAGTGTTTATTAAATTCCAAGTTGTTAATTTTCCCTCCTATCGTCGTCCTTTTTTTTTTTTATTTAGTTTTATTGGAGTATGTTTAAAGAATGCAGCCTAACAAGCTCTACTATTTGGACTTTATTAAAATTTTTTAATGCTTACATTCTTTTTTCCTTAAACTACAATTTAATGGTTTTAATATATTCACAGAGTTGCATAACCAACATCACAATCAACTTTAGAGCATTTCATTACCCCCAGAAAACCTCCCTGTTCTTAGCAGTCACTCCCCAGCCTTTGGAAACCCTGGTGGCATAGTGCTTAAGCGTTTGGCTGCTTACCAAAAGGTCGGCAGTCTGAATCACCAGGTGCTCCTTGGAAACCCTATGGGGCAGTTCTACTCTGTCCTACAGGGTCACTATGAGTTAGAATTGACTTGAGGGCAATGAGACCCCAGCCTCCAGATCTCCGTCCCCACTCCCCCTCAACCCCTCGTCCTAGGCAATCACTAATCTAATTCCTGTCTCTATGGATTTGCCATTCTAGATATTTCATATAAATGAAATTATACTACATGTGGTCCTTTGTGATTGGCTTCTTTCACCAAACATAATATTTTCAATGTTGCAGCCTGTATCAGTACTTAAAACTCATTGCCATCCAGTTGATTCTAACTCATAGCAGACAGAGTAAAACAGCCCCATAGGGTTTGCAAGTAGTGGCTGGTGGATTCAGACTGCCAACCTTTTGGTTAGCAGCCAAGCTCTTAACCACTGTACCACCAGGGCTCCTAACACAGCACAATTAAATAACGAGTAAGCCTTTAGAATACGTTTTATTTCTCTACTACCCCCTCCCCCCCAGAATGCTTCCATTTTGCTAAAGTAGATTAACATTTCTAGTCCAAGGTTTTAGCTGGGTTTCTCTTTAGTTCATTTCTTCTGTTTCAAGAATGCATACTTAAGACAAACATTACAAGTTTTTGGACATTTTTATAGCTTTGTTGAGAAGGCTGCAAGTCTAAGGCAGGAAATGAATTATCCTGTAGCAAAGTACTATTTTCCTTTTACCCAAAAAAATGACTGCCCAATGCAGACTGTATTCATGATCTCAGGTGAGAAGGATGTGTGTTGATGTTCCAGAACAATTTCCTGTTTTCAGGACTTGCTTAGCACATACATTCATTCTCCAGCCAAGTGGTGCTTGCTGATATTCTGCAGATGTGTGCTGTGCTTCCCCCTGCCCTGCCTTTGCTCATCTGCTGGAATGTTTCTTTGTTCCATCTCCATCTTCCCAGGCCCATCTCTTCAAGAACCCTTTTCTGACCCAAACCAGATGTGAGCGCTTCTTCCTTTGAACCCCACAGAGTGCCTTGTTAATATCTCTCCTGACACCTCATTGGGTCTTTATATTACTGAGGTTTAGGTATTTTAGTACCTTAACCCCTGTCCTCTTCTCTTTCAGGGAGCAAAATGTACCTTATCTTCGTATCTCCAGCATCTAGCACAGTTGCTGGCACATAGTACGTACAGAACTGATATGATTAAAATGTGCTACGTGGGTTAAGGAATCACCCCTCTGAATGGCAAAAGAAACCAGTTTTGATTCAGTGAAGACGTTTTTGTACTTTTGTTTTTTGCATCTACGTGGTAAAGTGTTTATAGGGAAAGATGGTTTTCATAGTGTCCTAAGTATGTACTTTCCGGAGAATCTCCTTTCTGAAAGCCAAGTATTTATCACTCGCTAATGATTATTAAGGAGCCCTGGTGGTGCAGTGGTTAAGAGCTCGGCTGCTAACCAAAAGGTCAGCAGTTTGAATCCATCAGCCACTCCTTGGAAACCCTATGGGGCAGTTCTACTCTGTCCTGTAAGGTCGCTGTGAGTTGGAATCCACTTGATTGCAACAGGTTTGGAATTATATTTAGGGAGTCCCTCAGCCCAAACAAAAAACCAGACCCATTGCTGTGGAGTTGATTCCAACTCATAGCGACCCTACAGAACAGAATAGAACTGCCCCATAGGGTTTCCAAGGGGCGACTGGTGGATTCGAACTGCTGACCTTTTGGTTAGCAGCCAAGCTCTTAACCACTGTGCCACCAGGGCTCCAAGGGAGTCCCTGAGTGGTGCAAATGGTTAAGTGCCAAATTACTAACCAAAAGGTTAGCATTTCATACGCACCCAAAGATGCCTCAGAAGTAAGGCCTAGTAATTTGCTTCTGAAAAGTCACAGCCTTGAAAGCCCTATGGAGCAGTTCTACTCTGCACACAGTGGCCCGTATAAGTTGGAATCCACTCAAGGGCAATTAATAACAACCATATTAATAGTTGTCCTTCAGTGAGGGCTTCCCATTCTCTACTACTATAGTATGCTGGGAATTTTCATCTGTTTAGAAACTAGGCTTAAAAAACTGGTTATGCGGATTTTTCATCATCATTATCCTGTTATTTTTTATTCCATCAACCAGACCCAGGTATTTAGCTTTCAATTATGAACATGTCTGCTGTTGTTTTGTTAGCTGCCCTTGAGTCATGCACAATGGAAGGAAACGCTGCCCAGTCCTGCACCATCCCCGTGATCACTTTCAGATCAGACCATTGTGATCCATAGGGTTTTCATCCGCTGGTTTTCAGAAGTAGTTCACCAGGCATTTCTTTTGAGTCCATCTTAGTCTGGAAGCTTTGCTGAAACCTATTCAGCATTATGTTGTTGTTGTTAGGTGCTGTCAAGTTGGTTCCAACTCATAGCGACCCTGTGTACAACAGAACGCAACACTGCCCTGTCCTGCGCCATCCTCACAATCGTTGCTATGCTTGAGCGGATTGTTGTAGCCACTGTGTCACTCCATCTTGTTGAGGGTCTTTCTCTTTTTCGCTGACCCTCTACTTTACCAAGAATGATGTCCTTCTCCAGGGACTGATCCCTCCTGATAACATGTCCAAAGTACATGAGATGAAGTCTTGCCATCCTTGCTTTTGAGGAGCTGTACTTCTTCCAAGACAGACTTGTTTGTTCTTTTGTCAGTCCATGATATAGTCAATATTCTTCACCAATACCATAATTCAAAGGCATTAATTCTTCTTTGGGCTTTCTTATTCATTTTCCAGGTTTCGCATGCATAGGAGGCTGTTGAAAACACCATGGCTTGAGTCAGACACACCTTAGTCCTTAAAATGACATCTTTGCTTTTTAATACTTTAAAGAGGTCTTTTGCAGCAGATTTATCCAATGCAATGTGTCTTTTGATTCCTTGACTGCTGCTTCTGTGGCTGTTGATTGTGGATCCAACTAAAATGAAATCCTTGACAACTTCAATCTTTTTTCAATTCAGCATTATAGCAACTTGCAAACCACCACTGACAGATGGGTTGTGGCTGGGCATGAGGTGCATTGGCCAGGAATCAAACCTGGGTCTCCCCATGGAAGGCAAAAATTCTACCACTGAACCACCAATGCCCCCATGAAGATGTCTATAACAAGTGTCAAAGAGAAAAAATGATAGCAGATATCTTGCCTTGATATTATCACATGCAAGTAAAATTTTGCTGAAGATCATTCAAAAGTGGCTGCAGCAGTATACCAACAGGGATCTGCCAGAAATTCAAGCCAGATTGAGACGACAACAACAACAACACCTTGCTTTGATTTTGGGGTTTTCTTACCCAGGAAACTAAATATTCACTTTAAAGAAATCCCTGACCAAAATTAATCCAGCCATTGGTTTTTTCCTACCCAAAGTTGCAAATCCTTTCTTTCCCGTTGGAAGCCTTGCTTGCTGAATTTGAATTTCAAAAGATATGGCGGGGTGGAGGGCCAGAGACCATGTTGTGACCTGATACCAGTTTATCTCAGTAAAAGGGGGAGGGCAGGATTCAATCAATCATGTTAAGATTAGCCAGTGGCTGATCTATATTTCTCCTCCTCTTTATAAGATTCACTTTAACTAGCTTCTTCGAACCATTTGCCTTTTCTGGAATCAAAATTGTTTTCCTATACGCACTTAGAATACCTGCTCAGAATAAACCTTGTGTTCAAATTTTGCTGAGTTTTGATTATTTTTAACAGAAGTTATAAATACCTTTGTTTTTATTTTTAAATTTTCTGTCTTTTTTAATTTCCATTCACTTAATAAATGATTGAAGAGCTTGCTGTAGCTGACAAACAATATATGGTACTTGGATGGGGCAAAAATTTGCGATTGAGGAAGCCAGACGCAGGGCCATTACCCAGTCTTGGAGTATTAAGGAATGTTTCTTAGAGACAATAAGGATGAGGACTAGTTAACCAGATATGGGTGGTGGAAGGTTAGCGTAGGGGAGGAGTATGCTGAGCAGAAAAAAAAAGCAAGTGCCAGAGAAAGCCTGCATATTTGACAATGCACAATTATTTCAAAATTGTTAGAGTATTCCGGTAAGTGATAGGGCTTTTGTCTCTGCCTTAATTTTGTTTTAGAAATGCAGCGCCAAGGCATTAGTAGTTTATCCATATGGCAAAACAGGCCCTCTGTTGTGATTGGTGAGGGGAACTAGCTTAGCTATGGCTCCTTAGGAATTGGACTTAAGGCCTGGCCTTGGCCTCTCAACCTGGATACTTAAGCTCAGAGACTGTGTCTGAATCCCTTCCGGCCCTGTCCCCAGCCCTGGAACAGTGCTTGGCAGCAGTAACTTTGAAGAAATAGGATGGCCACCTAGGGTCCTGGGGGAAATGAGCGTTACTCTTTGTTGCACTATTGACAGCTTGGGGCTCCTAAAGTGGGTTCTGGAGTGTCTTTGAAAGATCAAGAGGTTACCTTAGCTGCAGGCTTCACTTAACAGATTTTGCTAACGGGAACCTACTCACAGAGCAGTGATGTCCTTTACATCCTCAACCAATTCCTTAAGACTCAAGTTAGGAAAGGCCTGCTGATTTGATTTTATCTGCCTTTTAAGACTGATCTTTGATCAAATCCCATCCCAGCTGGACTTCCTCTCCTCTTCTTTCCTCCTCCATTACTGATGGTGTGGGATCTAATTACCTCATCACCCCTTAATTTATTTATGAAGAGGCTGAGGTTAAAGAAAAGAATAAAACTCCTGGGTCCTTTGGGAAACTTCTGTAAAAGCTTTCCTCTCCCCATTCTCTTCCTTTTGCCTGATAAAACCCCCCTTTTCTGTCTCTGGCAAGTTGGAATTGTTCTTACTTGCTAATTTAAATAAATAAACTTCCCTTGCAGGGCTGGGTGGAGGCCATCTGTGTGGGTTAAGCCTGGCCTGCCAACTCCCAATGGATCAATCAATCTATCAACAAGAATTCATTGATCTTGCAGGAAGCAGCTTTCAAGACCAGCAAATAGCTCCTGGGTGTCCTGGCTTCCTCTTCACAAGACACTCAGGCGAAAGGAGCCTTTTGAATTTTTTTCATTTTATTATCACACAAGTAATACATGGATAGATTTGTCTTGTAAAAAATTCATACAATATAGAACTATGAGGAATAAAAAGTGAGAGGCTTTCTTCTCATTTTCTTGCATTCCATTCCACTGTTAAGAGTTTGGGACGTATGCTTTCAAGAAGATCTTGAAACAATCAATTTTCATACCAGTGCGCCTTTATAAATGCTCACCTAAATTTTTAAATGACGTAAATAGTATTACATTGTAGCTGCAGTTGCACTATTTTTTTTTCATTTAACAGTATGTCCTGCACATTCTTCCTCCTCAGACTACAAACCACACACGTTTTAATGGTTGTAATAGTATTTCACAGAATGTAAGTATCATTTTTTTTTTAATCCATTTTCCTACTAATGGTCGTCAATATAATTTCTAATTTTTGGGTATCACAAGCTGTGCTGCAAGTACTGGTTCTCTGGGAATTATCCATTCAATCATGCGTTAATTTATTCAACACATACTTATTGTGGGCTCACCAGGTGCCACGCACTCTACTCGGAGTTGAGGGTAAACAGAACAGTTAGCTAAAAATAAGATTTTTAAAAATTTGATTGCTGGAAAAGGGGCATTTTCTTTTTCCAAGAGGGCGAACCAGGCTGAAGATCGGTCTCTGCCCTAACCCAGGAGGACGAGGAGGCCTCCTGGAGCGTCTCTGCAGCTGTGAATAGGGGACCCCTGTCCAAGAGAATGTGAGTGCGCTTTTCACCCACGCCCAGGGTCAGACGACAGCCGAACGGAGCCGCGAGGTGCATGCGACGCGGAGCGAGACACTGGGCGCAGGCCTGACGAAGTGCAGCCGAGTTGCGCGCGATCCTCGGCGCGCTCGGAGAGGCCGGGCCATGGGCGGCCTCTCTGGCCCAAGTTCCCGCGGGCTCTATGACAGCGGGCAGCCTCGCGCGACGGGGCGGGGTCGGCTGAGGGGGGAGAAACCATCCCACGCTCCGCGTCTCGCGGCGAGCCTCGCGCTGGACTCTCGAGAGAATTGGGAAGTACCGCGCCTGCGCGCTGCAGTGGCGCCTGGAGACGGTGGTAGGTCTGCTGGCGTGTGTGTAAGCGGAGACAGTAAGAGTGGTCGCAGTTATCGCTTCTTCCCACCGGGACTTGCCACCATGAGCAGCACGTTAGCCAAGATCGCGGAGATCGAAGCCGAGGTAATAGGCGCAGCTGGCGCTTCACTCCCTGTCCAAGCATCCCTTTTTCGGTGGCCTGGCTCCTACCTGTTTTTTCTTCAGCCATGTCAGGAGAGGCCTGTCTCCGACTTCCTTCATTCCGGGTTCTCCATACCGCGACTCCCCTCAGCCCAGGACGGCGTTCCCTGACTCCCTTAGCCCGGGTTGGCGTTCCGCGACTCACTTCTCCCGGGCCCCGGTTCATCGACTCCCGTCAGCCTGGGCCCCGATTCCCTGACTCCCCTAAGCCTGGGCCCCCGTCTCTCTCCAGATGAGCCCTTGTTGCGCTCCCGCGAACCTTGGGGCCCTTCGCGTGTTCCCCCTTTAAGTGTTCGTCTCCTGTCCTGACGTTGTTTCTAAGTCTTTTATTCCTGTTTGAGTAGCAGTGAATTCTGTTCCCTACTCCAGTCCCGACCAGCTCACATGCTTCAGGATCTCTCTTCCTCATCCCTTGCTCCCTACCTCTGACACCTTCCTCACAGTATTGCTCCCGGGAATAGGATCTGGAGGTAAACAGACATCTTTGCGGTAGCAGTTGATTCTTCCTGGATTTTTGGATGACTCTGTTGCCTGAGGGCCTCAGAGCTCTTTACACTATGAAAGGGGTGACTCTTGTATGGGGCATCTGAGGTACAAGCAGTAGAAGAGGAACAGCTGGTGGGTTTTAGTTTAGCCTGTGAAATAACCTTGGTCATGTTTCTTCTCCTTGGGCCTCAGTTGTTTGCTCTGTAATGAGGGGAATGAGCTGGGTGATGGAGAGAATGAATTCCTACTGTGTTTTAAGTCGGAGTAAAATCAGTATCCTGATTTAGAAAAAATATATGTCATTCTCTTATAGCTGGTGGAGCAGTTCATTCTAGCTTCTTTTTGCCCTGTGGAAGCTGCTTGTGATTTATGGCTGTGATTCCTCCTTTACAGATGGCTCGAACTCAGAAGAACAAGGCCACAGCACACCACTTAGGGCTGCTTAAGGCTCGTCTTGCTAAGCTTCGCAGAGAACTCATTACTCCAAAAGGAGGTGGTGGTGGTGGGCCAGGAGAAGGTTTGTGTTTTTCTTCAACTTTTTTTTTTTTTTTTTTGGTGGGTGTAATTTCTGTGAAAATAATATAGGCCTGTAGTTTAAAAAAATAATTGAAAAAAATTTTCTTTAATCAAAGTAGATTGTGTTTTCTGAGTTCAAATTCTTGAATTTTTAAAAATTTTTTCTTCTGCTGGTTTCAAAGGCAAATGAATACTGTCTAAGTGAACAACAGTTTTATTTATTTATATCCTGCACTGATCCAAAATAGACTTAAATTGGCTTACAGAAGTATGTAGATATATACCATGCAACAGGATTTAAAAAAAAAGTAAGGAAATAGATGCAAAGAGAAAATGAAGGTGGGAAGAATAAGTTGAAGCCAAGAGAGATAAGGTTAGAACCAAAAGGAATTAAGGTCTGTACATTTCTAGAGAAGGGTCACAAATTTAGCTCTGAACTTGTTTGTGCTACTGTAAAAAAGAGAAAACCACTCTATTATATAATCCCCAGGGTGTGTAAGACCAAAAAGAAACCTGTTTTTTAGATCAATTATTGTATAATATTTGTGTCCTTTGTATTAGGGGTACTAGAAAGGTATATAACCGTTTAAGTGAAAAAGGAATAAAGTTTTTATATCAGACTCTGCATTGAATGTTGTAAATTGCTACATGCAGAATTTTGTGTACTTAAGTTCTACTTTAGAGGTAAACCATAAAAAGTTTGAGAAATAGGGCCTAGAGGGATAGGCAGCCAAAATGTGAAAGGAGTCATATGAGCCTCAGTGCTCCCAGAGGTAACACTCTTCCTCTTTTTGATATTTATTGTTTTAGGTTTTGATGTGGCCAAGACAGGTGATGCTCGAATTGGATTCGTGGGGTTTCCATCTGTGGGGAAGTCAACACTACTCAGTAATCTGGCGGGGGTATATTCTGAGGTGGCAGCCTATGAGTTCACCACTCTGACCACTGTGCCTGGTGTCATCAGATACAAAGGTGCCAAGATCCAGGTGCGTCAGGCCTGCAGGCCAGGGTTGGGATGAAATCCATTCCTTCATTCATTTAAGAAGCATTTATTAGGAGCTCACTGTATACCAGGCCTGATCTTCCATCTACCAAACCCTATCTATCATGAGAGTCGAGTTGATTCCAACTCATAGCTGCCCCACAGGGTTTCCAAGGAGTGGATTCAAGCTGCTGACCTTTCAGTTAGCAGCCATAGTAGCTCTTAACCACTGTGTCACCAGGGCTCCCATGAGAGATAAAACAGTACGTAAATGTGATACAGTGTACTGCCTGTGGAAACAAAGAGAAAGAAGACTAATTTTTCCCCAGGGGATGGATGAGGAAGGTTTGGTGAGGTAGTCAAAGAAGGCTTCATGTAGAAAGTAATGTTGGAGGTGGGCCTTGAACTTTGAATAGAATTTCACCAAGTCAAACTACTGTAAAAACTCATGAAAAGGTTCACACACAAAAAGAAACAATCTTTGATGGTTAGAGGGAGGGGAGGGGTGGGGCTGGGAAAACACTAAATAGATAATAGATAAGTGGTAACTTTGGTGAAGGGTAAGACAGTACACAATACTGGGGAAGCCAGCACAACTTGTACAAGGCAAGGTCATGGAAGCTCCATAGACACATCCAAATTCCCTGAGGGACCAAATTACTGGGCTGAGGGTTTGGGGACTATGGTCTCAGGGGACATCTAGCTCAATTGATATAACATAGTTTATAAAGAAAATGTTCTACCTTCTACTTTGGTGAGTAGCTCTGGGGTCTTAAAAGCCTTTGAGTGGCCATCTAAGATACTCCACTGCTCTCACCCCATCTGGAGCAAGGGAGCATGAAGAAAACTGAAGATACAAGGGAAAGATTAGTCCGGAGGACTAATGGACCGCGTCTACCACAGCCTCCACCAGACTGAGTCCAGCAGTACAACTAGATGGTGCCCGGCTACCACCACTGTCTGCTCTGACAGGGATTACAATAGAGAGTCCAGGACAGAGCTGGAGAAAAATGTAGAACAAAATTCTAACTCACAAAAAATGACCAGACTTACTGGCCTAATAGAGACTGGAGAAACCCTGAGAGTATGGCCCCTGGATGCCCTTTTAGCTCAGTAATGAAGTCACTCCTGAGGTTCACCCTTCAGCCAAAGATTAGACAGGCCCATAAAACAAAGTGAGACTAAAGGGGCACAGCTGCCCAGGGACAAGGACTAGAAGGCAGGAGGGGACAGGAAAGCTGGTAATAGGGAACCCAAGGTCAAGGAGAGAGTGTGGATGTGTCGTGGGGTTGTTAACCAGTGTCATAAAACGATTTGTGTACTGTTTAATGAGAAACTAGTTCTGTAAACCTTCATCTAAAGTACAGTTAAAGAAAAAAGAATTTCACCAGGTCGAGAAGGAAGAAGAAAGCATTTCAGGCAGCAGTAATGGTGAACAGCTGTGGTTTGAGCTTAGATGTGGGACAGGACGTAGTGGGAGCTGAATCTGGCAAGTTAGGTTGGGGCTTATGAGGGGCTTCTTATGCCTATTAAGGAAATTGGTTTTTATCTTGTGTGTAGCTAGGAACCATCAGAAACTTTTAAAATAGGTAAACATGGTCAGATACTTTTTAGAAGGGAATTCTTGTCTGTAAGGCGAATGAAGTTGTTCTCCTGAGAAATTCTTAGATAATAGATTTAGGGCTCCCAAATGAGGGGTCTCTTTGGGTATGAAAGAAGGTGTATATAAAATATAATGGAATGTATTTTCTTGTTGGCTGCATAACTAAGAAGGCAGGGATCTGAATTCCATGACATTTGAATTTAGGCTAGAGGTTTAATGTCTCAGTAATTATACCATGACACCTTTAGTGTCTCAGTAACTTTTCATGGCATCCTTAGGCCAAAAGAAATAACCTAATAGTTTTGCCTATTTAATAGGTCCAAACAAGTTGCTCTTGTGGCAACAATTGTTGACTCATGGCATATGTGTACCCGTTGGCTACTGCATAACCTTTCAAACCTTAGAGTCAGTTTGGACTCTGCCACATTTGTTTGTTTTTATCAATTTTATTGTGCTTTAGGTGACAGTTTACAGTGCAAGGTAACTTCTCATTCAAAAATTTATAAACATACTGTTTTGTGACATTGGTTGCGATCCCCACAATGTGACAGCATGCTCCCCCTTTCCACTCCAGGTTCCCTGTGTCCATGTGTCCAGTTCCTGTCCCTTCCTGCCTTCTTGTCTTGCTTTTGGGCAGGAGTTGCCCATTTTGCGTCATATACTTAATTAAGAAGCATGTTCCTCATGCATGCAATTTTTTGTTTTATAGGCCTGTCTAATCCATGGCTGAAAGGTGGACTTCGGGAGTGGTTTCAGTTCTGAGTTAGCAGGGTGTCTGAGGGCCTTAGTCTTGGGGGTTCTTCCAGTCTCTGTCAGACCAGTAAGTCTGGTCTTTTTTTGTGAATTTGAATTTTGTTCTACATTTTTCTCCTGCTCTGTCCAGGACCTTCTGTTATCATCCCTGTCAGAGAGGTTGGTGGTGGAAGCTGGGCACCATCTAGTTCTTCTGGGCTCATTTCTTTTTCCACATTGAATTTTCTATGGTACTTTCTTTTTACCATAGCAACCACTGAAAAATTGAGCTTTGCCATGATTTGGATATACTATAATTGAAAGCAATGTAATAGAATCTAATGTTTAAATTGTGAGCTACTTGCAGCCTGGAGCAAGTATCTCTGTGTTTCTTTTGAAAATTTAGAAATATCCCGCGACACCCTTGTAAGTTCATTGTGGTGCTCCAGAATTCCTTGAGACACAATTTGGGAACCATGGATTTAGGCTTTTGTTTTTCCCCTTGCTGAGTTGTGAGGTTCATTCATGGTTCTTTTATTATAGAATCTGAAAGAAGGAACCACTGTCTTAGTGGTATTGTAAGTGGCCTTTTTTCCTATTGGTTAGTACCCATACAGAGACTATTCAGACATGCCGCTCTCTGGAACCCCATCACAAAATGTGATATAACAGGAATTAGGAAGCTTGGGCATAGCTGGATCACAGTTCGATTCCAGCTGATTTTCAGAGTCACAGCTTTGGCAGCTCAGAGAATAACATCTTTCCTGATGGGATGCTATTGACATCCCTCTTGGGGTTTCTGAGTATGTAAGAATTAAGAGCTGGTCTCTTTCTTTCTCTTTCCCACAAAACCTCCATTCATTTCTGTCTCTCTTGACCTTTGAGGGTTTTTTTTCCTTTTCTATTTCCCACCTGCCCCCTCTGCTTCTCTTTTTTCTTCCCTTGTGACTCTCGAGAAACCACCTTAAGTACATACTAGTGAATGTACTTAACAAGCTTAAGATGACTGCCCGCAGATATTTTAAGAAAGGCTGCATCTTTTATTTGTATGTGTAAATGTACAGAATTAGAACCAATTAATAAGCATTATAAGGAGGGAGATTTCTGCTTTGTGTAAGGAAGATCTTTGTAACAGTGTTGTTAGCAGCTGTCAGGTCAGGGCAACCCCATGGAATGAAATGCTGCCTGGGCCTGGATCACCCCCATAATTGGTTGTGGATGGAACTGTTGTGATCCAGAGGGTTTTCACTGGCTGATTTTTGGAAGTAGATTGCCAGGTCTTTTTTGCTTGTCCTTCTAAGTCTGGAAGCTGAAACCTGTTCAGCATCATAGCAACATGCAAGACTAGGTAATGGCTGTGCATGAGGTGCACTGGCTGGGAATTGGTCTCCTTCACGGAAGGTGAGAATTCTACCACTGAAGCACCAGTGCCTAAAAACAGAATGGTACCTCTGGAGGTAATGAATTCCTGTGTCTAGAGGTGTTCAAGTAGCGACTGAACCACCATTTACCAGGAGTGTTGTAAAGAGGACTTATGTATCACATAGGCAAAGACTCGCCTGCAGACTAGGTGCAGTGTTTTGAAAAATTTGAATTTGAATACTCTTAGGCAGTGTCTTAGTATCTAGTGCTGTTATAGCAAAAAAAGGAGCCCTGGTGACGCAGTGGTTAAAGTGCTCGGCTGCTAACCAAAAGGTTGTCTGTTCAAACCCACCAGCCGCTCACAGGAGAAAGATGTGGCAGTCTGCTTCCGTAAAGATTTACAGCTTTGGAAACCCTATGGGGCAGTTCTCCTCTGTCCTATAGGGTTGCTAAGAGTTGGAATCAACTTGATGGCAGTGGGTTTGGTTTGCTATAACAGAAATACCACGAGTGGGTGACTTTAACAAATAGAAATTTATTTTCTCACAGTTCAGGAGGCTAGAAGTACAAATTCAGGGTCCTGGCTCTAGGGGAAGGCTTTCTCTTTCTGTCGGCTCTGGAGGAAGGTCCTTGTCTTTTCTGAGCTTCTGCTCCTGGGTGATCTTCAGGTGGTTTGGTATCTCTCTTCCCCCATCTCTGCTTGTTTTAATGTCTTGTATCTCAAAAGAGTTTGACTCAAGATACACCCTGTACAAATCCTGTCTTAATTACATAAAAATATAACCCATTCCCACATGGGATTATAACCACAGGCATAGAGGTTAGGCTTACAACACATATTGTGTGGGGGATACAATTCAGTCTGTAACAGGCAGGGTTGGTGCTTATGTTTTGGGAGTCCCAGAACTCCTTTGGCCCTGTACAGGATTGATTTGCACGCTTAAGTTACCTGCTTTAGCCTGTAAAAGCATTTGAGTTTGAAGTAGTTTAATGTCCATTTCTTAAAATCCTACAATTTGTGATTTAAAGAAACATTTTTTTCCTTATGTCCTAGTTGGTTGTAACATAAGATTCAGATATATAAAGTATTGACTATTTTTATTGAACGCAGTATAGTTGCCACGTTTAAATAATTCAGCTTAAGTTTTAAAATATTTCCCTCTCAAGGAAAGCTAAATTTAAAATTTTTTTTACTTTTGTGGGGCCTCAGTAAATTTCCACTGTGTTCAACTGCTGTATGCCCTTGCTCCTTTCTCCTCAGTTATAATATTCTTTCTTTTATTTAATGTTAAAGCCATACTGTAGGTTTGGAAATTATAGATTATCCAGATGGATTTTCCTTTTGGGTTTTTGACAGCATCAGTTAGACATAATGTGCAATAAAGCCTTTTGCTGGTGGTATACTTTTTATTTGTTAGCAGAAAGATTTTATAAGAGAGAGCTTGTAGAATCATTGGGAGGGCTGAAGAAACAGACTCTAGACTTACTTTCTAGGAACAACTGATGATGAATTTTTTTTTAAAAAAACTTCTTTATTGAGGTATAATTCACATACAGTAAACTGCACATATTTAAAGTGTACAGTTTGTTAAGTTTTGGCATATATATACACCAGTGAAATTTTCACCACAGTCAAGTTTGTGAACATATACATCAGCACTAAAAATTTCCGCATGCCCCTTCCCTTTTTTTCCTCTCTTCCTCTCCATCACCAAGCAATTATTGATTTGCCTTTGTCACTATAGTTTATGTTTTAAGAGTTTTATATAAATAAAACTATATAAATATATTCTTTTTTTGAAGGGGCTGGCATTCAGCATAATTATTTTGAGATTCATGATAATAAACTTTTAATTCCCCTGTATAGCCCCACCTCATTTTATACTAACTTTCTTTGGAACTAATTTTAGACTTACAGAAGAATGGCAAAAATAGTACAAAGAATTCTCTTATGTCACTCATCCTGCTTCCCTTAATGTTAACATCTTACATAACCATGGAATAATTATCAGGGGTAGGAAATTAACATTGGTGCAGTAATAGTCGCTAAACAGCAGACGTTATTCACATTTTTACCAATTTTCACCAATGTCCTTTTTCTGTTCTAAGATTCTATCTAGGATCATCCCATACTATATTCAGTTATTTCCTCTTAGTCTCTTGCCACCTGTAAGAGTTCCCCAGTCTTGTCTTTCATGACCTTGACACTTTTTAAGAATATTGATCAGTTATTTTGTAGAATGTCCCTCAATCTGGATTGTGAGATGTTTTTTCATGATTAGACTGAGGTGTTAGACATTTTTGGAAAGAACACCACAGAAGGGATATGTCCTTCTTAGTGTATCATATGGGGTTCATGATGTTGATATATCTTTTTTTTTAATATTAAGTTGGTTAAGGTTGTATCTGCAAGCCTTCTTCACTGTAAAGTTATTTTCCCCACTCATTTTAGCATCCATTTGTGGATCTCCTCTGCAACAATTATTTACTCTGATTCTTGCCTAATAGTGATTCTCTTTCTTTCTTACTACATTTATTAATTGGAATTCTGTTAAAGGAAGAGCTGTCGTTTCTCCCCGACTTATTTATTTATTCAACAACTTAGTATGGACTCAAGAATATTTATTTTCTGTAGGTTATATAATCCATTACTACCATTACTTTATTACTCAGATTGTTCCAGCTTTGGTCCTTAGGAACTGCTTTAGTGGTCTGTGGCTCGTGTATTCTTTACATAAGCCCCTGTCTTTTTTGTGAGCACTTCCTTATTTTCTGACACCACAAGATATTCCAGGCTGATGTTATATTTTTCCTTCCCTAGCCTTGCAGTAAATCACTCCTCAAGGAGCCTTGGTTCCTTTAATTGGAGAATGGTGTTTAAAAATCAAGTTCTGGGTGCTAGTTGTGCTTATTACTTCTTACGTAGCCTTTTAAACCACTGTATGTAAAGTTTTCAGATCAAAGAAGGTGTAGTCAACATAAATTATCTTCTTTTTCGAAAGAGTAAAAAAATTAAAAAAAACCCGATGCCCTTGAGTCAGTTCTGACTCATGGTGACCCCATGTGTGTCAGAGTAGAACTGTGCTCCATATAGTTTTCAATGGCTGGTTGTTTTTAGAAGTGATTTCTAGGCCTTTCTTCCAAGATACCTCTGGGTGGACTCAAACCTCCGACCTTTGGTATAGCAGTTGAGCTCTTAACTGTTTGCACCACCTAGTGACTCCTTGAAAGAGTAAAGGTAGCTCAGTTTGCATCATGGGAGTGATGCTGTTTATTATGTCCTGAGGAAAAGGGACGAACTCTTGAGTAGGGACTTGAATGGAGAAGTTTAACTGTCTAGCACCTTCTGAGTTAGTTCTTTTATTCATTTTTATTGAGGCGAAATTGACATAAAATTAACCATTTTAAAGTGAACAATTAGTGGCATTTGGTACGTTCACTATGTTGTGCAATCATCACCTCAGTCTAGTTGCAAAACATTTTCACCACCCCAACATGTGCTGTGAGGTTGACTTTGATGTTGTCATCATAGTAACTTCTGTGAAGTTTTACTTTAGTCCATATCCTGGGCAATTGAACAGTCATTCTCAATTGTGGATACACATCAGAGTTACCACTGGAACCTTTTGAAGTACAGCTCAATATATAAGCCTTATTTTGGCCCTTCCAAATCAGAATTTGCAGTTGTGGGGCTCAGATACCTGCTTTTTAAAAGGTTTTCTAGGCAATTCTCATGTGCTCTCCTGGTCAAGAACAGCTGTAGAAACATTTGTGAATTGGGAGACTCGCAAAGGTGTCAGTATGTACTAGTGACCTATCTATTATGTGCAGTAAGGAATTTGTATGGAGGCTCAACCTTCTAGAAAGTAGGGGACAACTGAAACATGTTAATGTAGAAAAATGCATTTGACCAAAAATATAAAATACAATAAAACGGGATATAATCTTAGCTCTGTCATTAACTTACGAGGACCGTGTCTTCAGTCAAGTCACTTAACCTCTGAACCTCAGCTAATATTCTTATCACACAGGGCCGTTAGGCATTTTGAACAGGTAAAATACATTAAAAAGATGCTGAGTAAAGGTAATAGTCAAATGCTCATTTACAAGGAAGGTGGGGTTTGAATCTCCTAAATTTTGGATACTTGAGGAGAAAGCATTTTATTTGATCTGTTCAGATTTACAACTGATTTTTCCTTTCTTCTCTTTCCCCTGTCCTTAATCTTGCAGCTTTTGGATCTCCCAGGTATCATTGAGGGTGCCAAGGATGGCAAAGGTAGAGGCCGTCAAGTCATTGCAGGTGAGTTGTCCAAGACCATCATGCCAGGAGGTTATCCCTTTACCTGTTATTGTTCCTTTACACAAGGGACTTTAGGCTTGGAAATTATGCCACAGTGAAGGGCACAGTTTTACCACTTCTCACTGGAGTAGACTGTCAGAACTTGAAGGGATCTCACAGAGTAATACTGTGGGCCCCAATCTGAGGTGAAACATAAGGACAGGAGAAGTGAAGTGCTTTGGTTAGTTCCCACCTTTAGTGGCAGGTTCACAACTAGAACTCAGGTCTTCTGACTCCCACCAATACCTTTGCTTATTTTTTTTTTTTCACAAGTGAAGTGTTATAAAAGGGAAATCATAAATTAATAACAGTCTGCTGTACCACTTCCTCTCATCCTTGCTCTCATTCCCTGTGGACAACTCCTTTCAACTTTTTAGCTGTTCCTTCTGTTACTTTTATATTTCTAAATATTATGCTTATATTGCTATTTCATAATTTTTTTAAAAATTTTTTATTTATTTTGTTGTTGAGAATATACACAGCAAAACATACACCAATTCAACAGTTTCTACATGTACAGTTCAGTGACATTGATTACATTCTTCAAGTTGTGCAGCCATTCTCTTGCACCCCGTTTTTTGAGTTGTTCCTTCCCCATTGACATGAACTCAGTGTCCCCTAAGGTTCCTATCTATTGAGTTGCTGTTGTCAGTTTGATCCCATATAGATAGATCTTGAAAGAGCATAATACCCAAGGCAGATGTTCTTTACTAGTTAAGCTAAACTATTATTTGATTTTAAGAAGACTTCAGGGAATCTGTTTGGTGTAAGGTTTAAAGATTATCTTGGTTGATTTGGTTCCCTGTACCCCACTACCCCATAAATTTTGCTGGATATTTGGTGGACCCTTTCAATATGAAACTCATGTCTTTCATTTATGGGAAATTTCCTTGTTTTCTTTGATAATTTCCTTTCTGTTTTCTCAATTCTTTCTTTATGGAATGCCTATTGATACGATCCTGGACTTCTGGATTGGGTTTATAATTTTTTTTTTTAATTGTGTTCCTTTTGTCTTTTTTTTTTTTTTTGAATTTTGTTCTTTGTGAGACTTTCTTAACTTTGTCTTCTAATCCTGCTATTTTAAAAAAATTCTGCCATGATACTATTTTTATTCTCTAAGACTTTGCTGCTGTTCTTTGTTCATTTTAGAGCATCTTGTTCTTGCTTCTTGGATGCAGTATCTTAGACTCTTACCTGCTGTATCAAGGACACCTGTGACTTCCCCCTTGTCAAACCTAGTTGTCAGTTCATTATCCACATCTTTCTTGAGAAAGTGACACAGTTGATCACTCTCTCCTTGAAATAATCTTCTTCACTTCTTTTCTGGGACACCACTGCTCCTTTCTGGTCTCTTTTGCTTGATCTGCCCCATCTTCAAGATTCTAAACTTTGATTGCCCAGGACCTAGTCTTGGGGATTCTTTTCTTCTCTGTCTGCACTCACTCTGAGGGTTATAGCATCTAGTTCCATGGCCTTAAATGCCTAGATATACATTCTAATGATTGTGAAACGTATATCAGCACCTTACCGTCTCTTGTGAACTTTAGGCTAACTGCCAATGCATCTCCATGTGGATGTCCAATAAACCAAAAAAACCAAACCTGTTTCCATCGAGTTGATTCCAACTCATAGTGACCCTATAGGACAGAGTAGAACTGCCCTGTCGAGTTTCCAAGGAGCGCCTGGTGGATTCGAACTGCTGACCTTTTGGTTAGCAGCCATAGCATTTAACCACTACACCATCAGGGTTTCCGGATGTCCAATGAATACCTCAAATTTAGCATGTCTAAAACTGAACTCTTGATCTGCCATCCCCAACTTGATCTTCCTTTATTTTTTCCTATCTCAGTGAAGGACAAGTATATCTTTCAAATCTTTTAGGTCAGACACCTTTTTCTCTTATCTTCCACATCCAGTACATTAACATATCCTATTGGCTTTACCTGTGAAATATATCTGAAATCAAGCCACTCTTTTTTTTCTTTTTTTTTTTTTAATAGTGCTTTAAGTGAAAGTTTACAGTCAAGTCAGTTTCTCATACAAAAATTTATACACATGTTGCTACTTGACCCTAGCTGCTCTCGCTATAATGTGACAAGTGTACTCCTTTCCACCCGGGATTTCCCGTGTCCATTCAACCAGCTTCTGTCCCTTTTTGCCTTCTCATCTCGCCTCTGGACAGGAGCTGCCCATTTAGTCTCATGTATCTACTTGAGCTAAGAAGCACTTGTCTTCATGAGTATCATTTTATGTCCCATAGTCCAGTCTAATCTTTGTCTGAAAAGTTGGCTTCAGGAGTGGTTTCATTTCTGGTCTAATGGAGAGTCTGAGGGTCATGTCTTTCAGGGTCCGTCCAGCCTCAGTCAGACCATTAAGTCTGGTCTTTTTATGTGAATTTGAGTTCTACACCCTACTTTTCTCCTGCTCTGTCAGAGACTCTATAATGTTCCCTGTCAGGGTGATCTTTGTTGGTAGCCGGGCACCATCTAGTTCTTCTGGTCTCAGGCTGATGGATTCTCTGGTTTATGTGGCCCTGTCTGTCTCTTGGGCTGATATTTTCCTTGTGTTTTTGGTGTTCTTCATTCTACTTTGCTTCAGGTGGGTTGGGACCAATTGATGTATCTTAGATGGCCACTTGCTAGCTTTTAAGACCCCAGATGCCAGTCACCTAGGTTGTAATCTTAATGGGAGCAGATGGCCAGGTCTTTTCTTCTGCAGAACGGCTGGTGAGTTCAAATGCCAGCCTTTCAGTTAGCAGCTGAGTGCTTAACCATTGTACCACTAGGACTCCTTTGTGGCCTTGTAGTTTTTTGTAAATATGCAAAGGAACAGTACAACACAGAGAGCACTAGAATAGATATTTTCAACTCCACTTTGGCTGTCGCAAGAAGCCTTTCACAATGAACTTTTTTATTCTGATTTTTGCCTATTGTTCCGGGGTAATACTAACAGTGTCCCTTTTCATTCTCAAAATTTCCTTATTTGGGTGATAAATTATATAGTAACCCTAATTTTTTTTTATTATTGTTTGAATTTTTACAAACGTTTACTTTTTTGGTCAGAAAGAAATAGATGTTAAAACAACTATGAAAAAACTCCCAGAATCTTTGATTAACTATTGTTCTGTAGAGTCTAATTAAATCCAAACCAGATGGAAAATCTTTGCTACCTTGGGAGAGGCAAAGATTTCTTAGACGGGGCACTAAAATCACTAACCATGAAAGAAACAATTGATAAATTGCATTTTATCAGAATTAAAAATTTTAGCTTTTCAGAAGACACAGTTAAAATGAAAAAGCAAGTCCCATATGGAGAGAAAATACTTGGCAATATGTATATCTGACAAAGGACTTTATCTGGGATATATAAAGAACTTTAGTATTTCAGGAATGAGACAACCCAGTGGAAAAAAAAAAAATGGGCAAAGGAGTAAACTCAAAAGAAGGTATATGAATGGCCAGTAAGCACGTGAAAAGATGTTTAACATCATTAGTCATCAAGGAAATGCAAATTAAAACTACAATGAGATACCATTGCACACCCATTAGAATGGCTAAAGTTATAAAAAGAATGATAACACCAAAGATTGGTGAGGATGAGGAGCAGTTGAAATTGTTGTACGCTGCTGATGGGAGTGTAAAATCATATAAACACTTTGGAAAACAGTTTAATAGTTTCTTATAACTTATGTCTACCATATAATCCAGAAATTCCACTTCTTTGTATTTCTTTAGGAGAAATGAAAATATATGCCAACAGAAAGATACACGAATGTTCCTACTAGCATTAGCCATAATTATCTGAAGTTGTAAACAATCCAAATGCCCATGAGCAGGTGAATGGATAAACAAATTGTATATGCATACAATGGAGTACTGCTCAGTAATGAAAGGAATGAATTACTGATACATATACAACATGGATGGACCTTGTAAACATTATGCTAAGTTAAAAGAGACAAAAGACTACATATTGTATGATTGCACTTATATGAAATCCTTAAAATTGCAAACTAGTCTATGGTGACAGAAGGCAGATCAGTGGTTGGCTGGGAGTGGAGGGAATGACTGACTGCAAAGGGGCACAAGGGACCTTTTGGTGATGATTGAAAGATTCTGCATTTTGATTGCTGTGGTGATTACACTGGTGTATACATTTGTATCAAACTATATGCTTAAGATGGATACAATGTTATTATTTTAAATTATATCTCAAGTTGATAAAAATATGCTAACCAGATAATCTTATTTCTTTCTGCTTTAAGTCTTTATACACTGTTCTGGAGATAGAGGCAATTGTTTGGTTAGTATTTTTATTCTGATTAGCTTTTCTACTAGTGTATCTAGAAGGTGTGCCAGTTCTACAGCAAGTCTGTAATGCCCTCAAGGCATACACTGTGAATTGACTTTCAGAATAAATATTTTTGTAAGCTTAAGGACTTCATGTGTGCATGTATTTACCAAAAAAATCCTTTGTCTCTTTAATGTAGAGAAAAAACCTTTCAGGCTGTTTGAGTATTTGGGTTAGTTAAGGCTTTTTTGACCTTTGCTTGAGTATAAATTTTTTCCCCGAATTCTTCAGTGGCTCGAACCTGTAACTTGATCCTGATTGTTCTGGATGTCCTGAAACCCTTGGGACATAAGAAGATAATTGAAAACGAGCTGGAAGGCTTTGGCATTCGCTTGAACAGCAAATCCCCCAACATTGGCTTTAAGAAGAAGGACAAGGGAGGCATTAATCTCACGGCCACGGTAAAGGGACTGCGGTGGGGATTAGAAATTAACGGCTTCTTGCTGCACTGATTGAGCTAGCACAGTGACCTTGCAAAGACTGACAGGGCATCAAGAAAAGGACAGGAGTCAGTTTCAGAGTTACCTTTGTAACTTCATTTCGTCTTTTGGGTTATCCTTTTCGGGTGATAGCGGAATATGGATCACCTTATACTTGCCTGAAGTGGATGGTTGTCAGTGTGATGTTTTCATTCATTTAGTGTGAATTTATAGAGCACCTGCTTTGGGCAAGCTCTGGGGATGTAATGGAGAGTATCTTAGTTACCTAGTGCTGCTATAACAGAAATACCACCAGTGGATGGCTTTATCAAATAGAAGTTTATTCTGTCACCGTCTAGGAGGCTAGAAGTTCAAATTCAATATGCCAACTCCAGCGGAAGGCGTTCTGTCTCTGTCAGCTCTGGTAGACGTTCCTTGTCATCAGTCTTCCCCTGGTCTAGGAGTTTCTCAGTGCAGGGACCCTGGGCCCAAAGGACATGTTCTCTCCCACCTCTTGTTTCTTGGTGGTATGAGGTCCCCCCTGTCTGTACTGGCTTCTCTCTTTTATATCTCAAGAGAGATTGACTCGACACAACCTAATCTTGTAGATTGACTCCTGCCTCATAAACATCACTGCTTCTAATCCTGCCTCATTAACATCATAAACCTGTTGCCTTTGAGTCAATTCAGACTCACAGTAACCCTGTAGGACAGAGTAGAACTGCCTCATAGGGTTTCCAAGGAGTGGCTGGTGGATTCAACCTATGGACCTTTTGGTTAGCAGCCAAGTTCTTAACCATTGCACCACCAGGGCTCCATTGACATCATAGAGGTAGGATTTACAACACAGGAAAATCTCATCAGATGAAAAAATGGTGGACAATCACACAGTACTGGCAATTATGGCCTAACCAAGTTCATGTACATTTTTTGGAGGACACATTTCAGTCCATAACAGGGAGCAAACAAAGTTAATGAGTAAAATATAGTATATTAGAAGATGATAAATCTAAGGACAAAAATAAAGTAGGTGGTAGGAAAGGAGTGTTGGCATGGGGATTGCAATTTTATGTAGGGTGGTCAGGGAAGATTTCATGAAGGTGTGAACCAAGTGGATATCTTGGGGGAAAGCATTTTATGTAGAGGGAATATCCGAGTGTGAAGGCACTGAGGTAGAGCATGCCTTTGTATGTGTGAGGAACAGCAGAGTGAGCAAGTAGAAAGTGTTAAGAGATGAAGAGATCATATAGGGCTATATATGCTTTTACCTTGAGTTCTGATCCACAGAGTAAAAATGATTTAACTTAGTATTGTTTGGTTTTTTTATTGTGGTGAAATACATAACAAAGTTTGCTACTTTAACCATCTTTAAGTATGCGATTCAGTGACAGTTACATTTATCATGTTGTGATACCATCGCCACTGTCTGTCTCTGAAAGTTTTACAAAATTTCAAACAGACCATCAATATGCAAGTTCAAGTTTAAGCTGAAGAAAATTAAAACTAAGTCCACAAAAGCCAAAATACATCCTTGAGTATTTCTCACCTGAATTTGGAGACCGTCTCAAGAATAGATTTGATGCACTGAACACTAATGACCGAAGACTAGATGAGATGTGGGATGACATTAAGGACATCATTCATGAAGAAAGCAAAAGGTCACTAAAAAGACAGGAAAGAAAGAAAAGACCAAAATGGATGTCAGAAGAAACTCTGAAACTTGCTCTTGAACATATAGTAGCTAAAGCTAATGGAAGAAATTTTTTGCTTTAGTCGTCAGTGCATAAATTTGAATAATAGTCGTATTAACTGGTCTTCCTTCTTGTTGTCAGGTGCCATCGAGTCCATTCCGACTTATAGCGACCCTGTTTACAACAGAACGAAACACTACCCGGTCCTGCGCCATCCTGACAATTGTTATGCTTAAGCCCATTGTTGCAGCCACTGTGTCAGTCCATCTCGTTGAGGGTCTTCCTCTTTTTCGCTGACCCGCTACTTTACCAAGCATAATGTCCTTCTTTGGGAATTGATCCCTCCTGACAACGTGTCCAAAGTATGTGAGACGTAGTCTCCCCATCCTTGCTTCCAAGGAGCATTCTGGTCACACTTCTTCCAAGACAGATTTGTTCGTTCTTTTGGCAGTCCATGGTATACTCAGTATTTTTCGCCATCACCACAATTCAAAAGCATCAATTCTTCTTCAGTCTTCTTTATTAATTGTCCAGCTTTCACATGCAAACGAGGTGATTGAAAACACCATGGCTTGGGGCAGGCTCACTTTAGTCTTCAAGATGACATCGTTGCTTCTTAATGCTTTAAAGATGGAGAGCAATGCGTCTTTTGATTTCCTGACTGCTGCTTCTGTGAGTGTTGATTGTGGATCTGAGTAAAATGAAATCCTTGACAACTTCAGTCTTTTCTCCATTTATCATGATGTTGCTTACTGGTCCAGTTGTGAGGATTTTTGTTTTCTTTATGTTGAGTTGTAATCCATACTGAAGGCTGTGGTCTTTGATCTTCATCAGTAAGTGCTTCAAGTCCTCTTCATATTCAGCAAGTCAAGGTTGTGTTACCTGCATATCACAGGTCATTAATGAGTCTTCCTCCAGTCTTGATGCCCTGTTCTTCATGTAGTCCAACTTCATGGATTATTTGCTCAGCATACAGATTGAATAGGTATGGTGAAAGGATACAACCCTGATGCACATGTTTCCGGACTTTAAACCACAAAGTATCCCCTTGTTCTGTTTAAACGACTGCCTCTTGCCTATGTACAGGTTCCTCGTGAGCACAATTAAGTGTTCTGGAATTCCCATTCTTCGCAATGTTATCCATAATTTGTTATGTTCCACACAGTGGAATGCCTTTGTATAGTCAATAAAACACAGTTAAACATCTTTCTGATATTCTCTGCTTTCAGCCAGGATCCATCTGACATCAGCAATGATATCCCTGGTTCCATGTCCTTTTCTGAATCTGGCTTGAATTTCTGGCAGTTCCCTGTCGATGTACTGATGCAGTTGCTTTTGGATGATCAAAACTTTACTTGCGTGTGATATTAATGATATTGTTCAGTAATTTCCACATTCGGTTGGATCACCTTTCTTTGGAACAGGCACAGATACGGATCTTTTTCAGTCAGTTGGCCAGGTAGCTGTCTTCCAGATTGTTTGGCATAGACGGGTGAGCACTTCAGTGCTGCATCCGTTTGTTGAAACATCTCAATTGGTCAATTCCTGGAGCCTTGTTTTTTTCTTGTCGGCATTTGGATGTTATCCTATC
This sequence comes from Dugong dugon, assembly GCA_030035585.1. Taxonomy (NCBI): domain Eukaryota; kingdom Metazoa; phylum Chordata; class Mammalia; order Sirenia; family Dugongidae; genus Dugong; species Dugong dugon. The sequence goes on along the minus strand of CM057476.1, from coordinate 21,240,593 downwards.
GCTGACAGTATTATAGTTCAGGATCGATCTTGAAATGTTCTTTTTGACAATGAATGTAGTATTGTTCCTCTTCAGTTTGTCATTCTTGGCATAGTAGACTGTATGATTGTCTAATTCAGAATGGCTAATACCAGTCCATTTTGGCTCACTAATGCCAAGGCTCTTCTTGATCTGCAAGTGTTCCATTTCATTTTTGGCAATTTCCAATTTTCCTAGATTCATACTTTATACATTCCGTGTTCCTATTATTAATGGATGTTTGCAGCTGCTGCTTCTGATTTTGAGTTGTACCACATCAGCAAATGAAGGTCTGGAAGGCTTTACTCCACGTCATTAAGGTCGACTCTACTTTGAGGAGAGGCAGCATTTCCCCGGTCATCTTTTGAATGCCTTCCAACCTGAGGGGCTCATCTTCTGGCACTGTAGCAGACAGTGTTCTGCTGCTATTCATAAGGTTTTCACTGACCAGTTATTTTAGAAGTAGGTTGCCAGGTTCTTCCTAGTCTGTCTTAGTCTGAAAGCTCAGCTGAACCTGTCCACCATGGGCATCCCTGCTGGTATTTGAAATACCGGAGGCATAGCTTCCAGCATCACAGCAGCATATGCAAGCCGGCACCGTATGACAGACTGACAGATGAGTTGTGGGATTAGAGGTTGGGAGATGGGAAAAACCAGCAAATAAGATTTCTCTGATAAAGTAGGACTGGAAGGAAAACTGGAAGAGTTTGGAATCCTGGAAATTGAGTAAAGAAAGTGTTTCAGATAGTAGGGAGTGATCAGATCTGTCAAATGCTGCTTCTAGGTCATATAATTTAGAACTGAGAATTTTCCACATTAAATTTAACATTCTGGAGGGCCAGATGATTTGGCTGGCATACATTTAAGTTATCCTGCCCAATAGATCTTTCTCAGTGTCCCATTACATTTGAAATTTTAGCATCCAAGATTCCTGCCTTTGAGATTAGAAAGCTTTTTAGTTTTTAAGCATTGCATGCTAAAAGGCACTCATTCTCCAGGGTAGTAATCTTCAGAAATGAGTTTGCACTTTAGCAAGGATTATCCAGATAATATGAGTATGTACTCTTGGGAGATCTTTTGCTCTCTGACCATTCATTGTCTTCTCGGCCCATTCAGTGCCCTCAGAGTGAGTTGGATGCTGAAACTGTGAAGAGCATTCTGGCTGAATACAAAATTCATAATGCTGATGTGACTCTGCGTAGCGATGCCACAGCCGATGATCTCATTGACGTGGTGGAAGGTAACAGGTACTTATCAGCCTGGTACCTGAGTTTTAGTTTGTAGCTTTGTAATGGAAATAACATTGAATCATTGATTGGACATCGATTTTAACCATAGTTATGCTAATATCTCAAATAATAGTGAGGATTTGGTTTCTTTGGCTGTGAAATGAGGTACTGGTCTTGATTTCTTACATTCTTCCTTTCACTGAAATTTGATGATGATGATCAAGTTTCTCATTTCAGTTACTTGCTGTGAACCAGGCTGTCCCCTAAGGTCTATGTGATGTGGTGATTAAAGAGAGTAAATTTTCACACTGTGCTCACAGAAGTAATCCATCTGAGAAACCCTGTAGGCTGCCTTACCCAGAACTGAGAGGTGGCCAGGCTTGGTCTATTCTTACCAATCTGTGGGGACGTAGCTGAGTGTCTGTTCCGTGAAACATTACTATTATTAAAACTTTTATGATTTCAACCACTGTCAGAATTATTCCTGGCATTTTGTTATAGTATTTTCTAGTTGCTTTCCTGTGCATTTTTTCCTGTTTGTTGGATAAATTTATTTGTTCATTTGAAAACAAAACAAAAGCCAACACTTTGAGTTAGGCATTTTACATGTGAGGCAACTGAAGCTTCAGAATTTGTCACTTGCCTGATTATTAGGAACCATAGCAGCCATATTGATTGAACACTAGGAATGTCACAGACATTGCTAAATGCTATGTTTAAAAAAATTTTTCTTTTGTCTGAAAAAGTTATCATAAAATATTAGAAATTGTACTTACATTCTTAAAATTCTTAAAACAACTTTGTAGGAAACTGACTCTGAGAGAGATTAAGTGATTTCCTGGGACACATACCTAGAAAGTGACAGAGTTGGGATTAGAATCATTCTCTGTGACTCTGGAGCTTGTCTCTTTCCACTGCAGCATGATGTCTCTCAGGAATTAGCTGCATGGCTGGTACTAGAACCTAAGTTTTGTTACTTCTCAACCTGTAGTTCACCTTTTGGACTTTACACCTCATTTTGGTAGAAAGCCTTTTTTGTACGGATCTGCCTTATATGATTAGGTCCTGTGTGAAGAGGTGATGATAATCAGATTGATAGTCTTGTGAGCAACTCGAGGCTAATGTCCTATTTGTCTTCTTTTCTTGTAGAGTTTATATCCCCTGTATCTATGTGTTAAATAAAATTGATCAGATCTCCATTGAGGAATTGGATATCATCTATAAGGTACCTCACTGCGTACCCATCTCTGCCCATCACCGCTGGAATTTTGATGACCTATTGGAAAAGATCTGGGACTATCTGAAGCTAGTGAGGATGTAAGTCTCAGTGGATAGGGGGATATTGCTGTAGGAATTGAACCAGACTGTCCTAAAATAATACCTTCTAGAGCTCATTAACAAAATCTGTCTCTTGGAATTCAAAACAAATTAGTTCCTATCGTCTGCTAGGCCATATTGAGGGGCATTCTCTTTCTCAGGTTGGAGGTTATTCTGACCTGATCTTCTCTGGGGTGATGGAAGGTGGGTTTGCATTCAGCACATGAAACGTTCCAAGCAGAAGGCAACCTCTATTCCCTCTGTTCCAGTTACACCAAACCCAAAGGCCAGTTACCAGACTACACATCCCCGGTCGTGCTGCCTGACTCCAGGACCACGGTGGAGGATTTCTGCATGAAGATTCATAAAAATCTTATCAAAGAATTTAAATAGTAAGTATCATGGGCGTGTGGTACCTCCTTTTTTAATTTTGTTAACTAGGAATTCTTAGGCTAGCATTAAAGAAGTCTGGCAGCTGGGAGGCTGCTGAATTGTTTGCTTGGTTTGAACTCAGCAGTGGCTTCTTAAAGCTATATAGGTTGGAGTAGGAAGAACTTTAGGAGCCTCTGCAGGTGAGGTGGGCTAATGGTACAGAGGGCCCTGGCTTTCCCTCGTTAATTCATCTTCCCCTTGACAACCAAAGTGTTAATTCCTGCCAGCCTCATACTGGCCTCCACTGAGTACTGAATTGCTCTCTAAAATGCTAGCTTAAAGATGGGCAAAACCTCTTCTTTCTCATAATTTTTACTGCTAATGTAGGCTAAAAAAATTTTTTTTTTTTATTTTTTATTATTGTACTTCAGGTGAAGGCTTACAGAACAAATAGTTTCTCATGAAACAGAAGTACACATGTTGTTTTATGACATTGGTTAACAACACCACAACATATCAACCCTCTAACTTCTCAACCTTTTTTTTTTTTTTTTTTTTTTGGCGAAAATACACATAGCCAAAGATACACCATTTCAAAAATTTCTACATGCACAGTTCAGTGACATTGATTACGCTCTTCGAATTGTGCTTCACTTAGGATGAAGGCTTACAGAACAAAATAGTTTCTCCTTTAACAGTTACTACAAATGTTGCCCTGTGACAGTGGTTAACAGTCTCATAACACATCAACAATATCCTTACTCAACCTTGGGTTCCCTATCACCAGCTTCCTTGTCCCCTTCTGCTTTCTGGCCCTTGTCACTGGACTCCTGTAGCTCATTAGTCTCATTTGGTTTTATAGGGCTATCCACTCCCAAACGGTGAACCTTGGAGGTAACTTCACCACTGAGCTAAAAGGGTGTCAGGGGGCCATAGTCTCGGGGTTTCTCCAGTCTCCTTTAGGCCAGTAAATCTGGTCTTTTTTTTGTGAGTTAGAATTACGCTCTACATCCTTCTCCAGCTCTGTCCAGAACCCTCTGTTGTGATCTTGGTCAGAGTATCAGTGGTGGTAGCCGGGCACCATCTAGCTGTACTGGACTCAGTCCGGTGGATGCCTTGGTAGCTGTGGACAATTAGTCCTTCGGACTGATCTTTTCGTTGTATCCTGTTCTCTTCATTCTCCCTTGCTCCCTAAGGGATGAGACCAGTGGAGTATCTTAGATGGCCACTCACAGGCTTTTAAGACCCCAGACACTACTCACCATGGTAGAATGTAGAGCATTGTCTTTATAAGCTGTGTTATGCCAGTTGAGCTAGATGTTCCCCAAGACCATGGTCCCCAGAGCCCTCCGCCCAGCAATTCAGTCCCTCAGGGAGTTTGGATGTGTCTATGGGGCTTCCATGACCTTTCCTTGTACAAGTTGTGCTAGTTTCCCCTGTATTGTGTACTGTCTCACCCTTCACCCAATATACCACTTATCTATTGTCTATTTAGTATTTCCCCCCCACCCCTCCCATCCCTGGTAACCAACAAGGATTGTTACATTTTGTGTGTGAACTTTTTCATGGGTTTTTACAATAGAGGTCTCATATAATATTTGTTTTTTTGTGGTTGACTTATTTCATTCAGCATAATGTCCTCCAGTTTCATCCATGTTATGAGATGGTTCGCAGATTCATTGTTGTTCTTTCTCGTTGCATAGTACTCCATTGTGTGTATGTACCATAGTTTGTTTATCCATTCATCTGTTGATGGGCATTTAGGTTGTTTCCATCGTTTTGCTATTGTGAACAGTGCTGCCATGAACATAGGTATGCATATGTCTATTCGAGTGATGACTCTTACTTCTCTAGGATATATTCCTAGGAGTGGGATTGCTGGATCGAATGGTATGTCTATTTCTAGCTTTCTGAGGAAGCACCATATCATTTTCCAAAATGGTTGTATCATTTTGCATTTCCACCGGCAGTGCATAAGAGTTCCCATCTCCCCGCAGCCCCTCCAACATTTGTTATTTTCAGTGTTTTTGATTTGTGCCAGTAATGCTGGGGTGAGATGGTATCTCATTGTGGTTTTAATTTGCATTTCTCTAATGGCTAGTGATCGCGAGCATTTCCTCATGTGTCTGTTGGCCATTTGAATGTCTTCTTTGGTGAAGTGTCTGTTCATTTCCTTTGCCCATTTTTTAATAGGATTATTTGTCTTTTTGTTGTAGAGGTGTTGGATTTTCTTGTAGATTATGGAGATTAGACCTTTGTCTGACTTGTACTGTCCAAAAATAAAAAAATTTTTTTGTTTTTAATGGTTATTTTGAACTAATTTTAGACTTACAGAAAAGTTGTAAAAATAGTACAGAGTTACTGTATATCACTCAGCCTCACTTCTAATGTTAACAGCTTACGTAACCATAGTACAATCATGAAGAATAGGAAATTAACATTGGTACAGGGTTGATATGAGTCGAAATTGACTCAGTGGCAACAGGTTTGGGCTTTTGTGTGTTTTTTTTTGGGTTTATAATATTATTAACTAAACTGCAGACCTTATTTGGATTTCACCACTTTTTCTGTCAGTATATTTTCTACCTTCCAGGGACTTATCCGGTATCCTACATAGCATTTAGTTATTTCTACTTAGTCTTCCAGTCTGTAACATTTCCTTAGTCTTTCATGACTTTGGTACTTGTTATTTTGTAGAATTATCTTTGAGTTTTTCTGAAGTTATCTCATGAATGAAGTGAGATTAATACATTTTTGGTAAGAATACCATAAAAATGATGATGTGTCCTTAGTACATCGTAAGATACATGATGTTAGTATGTCTTGTGGATAGTAGTACTTACCTTGATCACTTCAGTTGGTGTCTGTTGGGTTTCTCTACTATAAAGTATACTGTTTCTTTGTATATGACAAGTGTCTTGGGGGAAATACTTTGAGATTATGTAAATCCTGTTTCTTCAAATTTTCACCCCCTTCACAATTTTGGCCTCCATTGGTATAGCTTGTCTGCAATTGCTGTGGTGGTTGCCTGATGGTGATTCTGTTTTCCTCTTTCATTCTATGTTTATTTATTGGAATTCTACTGTGAGTGAGCCCTATTTATTTAATTAATTCATAAGTTTATACAGTTACTTGTAATTCCAGTTTAATACTGTAGGGTTCATTTTAGCCTTTCCTCTTTTCTTATTTTTAACTTCTTTCTCCAACAGTGAGAAACCTGTCATTACGTACAATCTACTTAGAATTTTTTTTGTTGAATTGTAGTATGTAGTTTCAGAATTGCAACCATTACTCCTGTTATTACAGCATTTATGTACAGTTAATTTTCATCTTTATAGGCTGAAAATTTCAAAATAGTTTTAAAAACAGGAGAAGAAGATATTTGTAGAAAAGGAAGAAAGCATAGAAATAGTGACATTTTAAAAATATTCTAATCTTAAGAATAGCGAGAGAAGTGAAGTCCTTTATTCAGCTTCACATTTTATAAAATGTAACTGCATTTTCACTGCACTTGAAGTGTATACTTTGGCACTTCCTTGAGTCAATGAAAAAGCCTCCTGGAAAAAAGTTAAGCTTTGTCCCTTTTCAAACTTTCTAGATTTCTTATCGCCCTGCCCTCTCACATTGGTTCCTTCCATGATGGTAGAATGCTATCCAAATCCCCCAGAGCTACAAGTTAGGCAATATTTTAGGCAAGATACATGTCAAAGCAAATAGAATTTTATTTGGCACTATTTTTGTTTTTGTTTTTTTTAAATTATTGCACAAACAGCATTTTAACATCTTAATAATAGAAAAAAAATTCAGCCTCAGTCCTTCTAATCATAACATTTGTCCTTTTCCCATTCTCTTCATGTCGTTGTCTATATAGACACATCTTTTTGTGTGTGTGTGGTACAATACATATGTAACAAAAAAAGTTGCCATTTTAACCATTTTTCAGTGTGCTTTTCAGTGACATTATCTTCTCCACATTGTGTAATCACCACCACCCTCCATTTTCAAAAGTTAATCATCCCTGTAAACAGAAACTCAGTACCTCTTCAGCAGTAACTATACATTTTCCCCTCTTTCAGCCCCTGGTAACCACTCATATCTTTCTTCTCTATGCCAGTTCTAGATATTTCATGTAAATGAGATCATACAATATGTGTCCTTATAACCATAGTATTTCCTATTTTTTGCTACTTTAGGTAGTTTTCTAGTCTTTAGTCGTTTCCCATTTTATTTTTTTACTGTAGAAGTAGGATTAATGATTGTTATGGTTTTAATATTGCTGCATTGCTTTCCAAAGGGGCTGAACCAGTTTGCATTGCCATCCACAAAATAGGAGGTGCTGATTTTATTGTAGGCATTGAGTATGATTGCTAAAAACTAGTTTTCTAGTAAAAGGGTCACCTCGCATTTTTTAAATGTATTTGCTTGTTCTTTTGAAAAATTATATGTTTATTTTACCAATTCTGTTTTACCAGTTCCTAATAGCTGTCTTTTTTTTTTTTTTTTTAAAATAGTTTCTAGTTTAATTATTTCTTTTTGGAATGTAGATTTTTAAAGAAGTTTTGGCTCAAAGATAATATAACAATATGGCCACCATTTTCCATCCTTAGATACATCATTGCTTTCAGCCTCTGTGGGACAGGGCTCAGTGTCTTGTTTTCCAGTTTCCATCCATTGTCTTGGAGTCCTATGGGTATAAAATACCTTCATATACATACATTCCAAGAAATCAGTAGGGCACATCAGTACAGTTTCTTGATTGGGGAGAGCATTTTCCTAGCAGATCTGAAGGAGGGAGATCCTGTATTTCTTACCAGATACCACTGGTGGTTTTAGTAGATCCAGTAAAAAGCGAGTGTTCTGTAACAGTCTGTAGTTGACATTTAAGTGTTTAAGAATCAGTCTCCAATCTGAATTATTTTAGGACATTTCTCTGTAACAAACCATGCTTTCTCCTTTTAATTTTAAACTAGGCGTCTTAGACTGTTCATTTGTGCTTTTTCCTCTTTGACCTTCTTAAACTGGCTGTGGGACAAGAGGAACCACACAACTTCCCAAAAGTGGAAACCTTGTATGCAGAAGGCTCCTGTGTACCACACTGCTGAGGGATCTAAAGTCTAGGATTTGAGTGTGGTGCTTGGGACCTGGGAGTGGGGACTTAGCTATTGACAGGCCTGTGGCTCTTAAGGGCTGGGGTACAGAATCAGAGCAGAAGGTGGCACCCAGGCAGAAAGGACAGAGACTAGATTATCATTTTCACTGAGTGTTCTTTTTTCCCTTCCATTCAGCGCTCTGGTCTGGGGTCTCTCTGTGAAACACAATCCTCAGAAAGTGGGTAAAGATCACACATTGGAGGATGAGGATGTCATTCAAATTGTGAAGAAGTGAAACCTTCCCTTTTACCCACTGACGGGCCAGCGCAGCAGCAGCATTCCCCATGACCAAGCATCCTGCCTCAGACCCCTTCTTGGCTTTGGCAGCCGCTGGATCAGGATTCAGGGGAGGGAGATGGAAGCACCCACACTGGAACTTCACTTTTCTTATCTTGGTGTCACCTTGTATGTTGAACTGCATAAAGGACCTGGTCTTCCGGCTGGCTACGTGCAGTTCATGTGTCAGTATGAGCATTCGTTTTGGGATGGACTCTAAGGGGAGGTATGTACACTGAGGCAGCTACAGAAGGGGCATTTGGGAGCTCGTTCTTGAGTGCAGGATGGATACATATGTGACATGCAACATCCTAATTGATGATTAGTCATGGGAAACCCTTCCAACTGGATGTGACCTTCAGCTGTTTCAGGTGGTCTCTCCCGAGAGATACTGGAGAGAGGAAAAATTTAATGTAAGTTAAGTGATTATTCCCTACAAGGTTAGCCCATTTTGGGGAGGTCAGTGTAGTGTGGCAGTTCAACAAAGTACCCTGACCAGAGAAGGTTTGAATTGCAGGCCCACGTCTAATTATCTGAACAAATTATTCAACTCTTTTGCGCCTCATGTTTCCTCATGTAACATGGTTATAGTACAGTACTTACCATCTAGGGTGATGATTGTTAGTGTTAAGGGAGATAGTACTGGTAAATTGCTTAGCACACTAAGCATATAAGTGCATATAAGCACTTGGTGAATGTTGGCTCTTGTCACTGGCCTTTTTTCCCTTCTTGGGTTCCCTGCCTGCTTTAGTGAGAGCCCAGCTGTACATCATGCATGTTGAATTGAGCCATGCTGTTGCTGGACCGCTAAGTGTCTTTTTTCCCATAGCCCAGCCTTGCTGCTTGAACCCCCGTGGCAGTCCTATGCTCAATCATATAACCTGGGTGAAGGCATGGAGGCGGAACATTGCAAGTAAGGCATTCAGTGTGATCAGAGCAGATTTGTCTGTACACGTGTATGTGTAGAGGTGGGAGGTTAGGTTAAGAAGAGGAGGGATGGGATCAGGATTATTTGAGAGAGAGGGTACCAAGGACATTATCAGAGGTTTTGCAGGCCAGGAATAAGGGAATTTAAGGGGATTGCTCTGACAGTTTGCAGAGATCTTGGTGTCCTGGGCTGGGCTAGTGATAACATGGGCAGAGATAAGGTGTGTGCACATAGGAACAGAGGTAAAATCTAAACTTAGTAAGAGACTAACTTGTTCTTTGGAGGAAATGAAATCAAAGATTATCCCTGGGATCCATACTGAAAGAGTAGGGCAAAAAAATGAACAAATTGCCATGGAGGGCAACCCCATGTGTACTCCCTGAGGGAATCAGAAAGGGGACCTTGTTTGCTGGAAGAGAGTGAGAGTTTGCTTTTAGATGAGGTAAGCTGGAGCTTCTAGCAGATTCTGAGGGATGGAGATGTGGGATTATCCACATATGAGTCTTTCTCCAGTGCTTGTTTCTCCTGCTGCTCTAGATGACAGATTTTTCTGTGGCAGTCTTCCTGGAGCTTGGGGTTAGCACTGTCCCCAGACACGGCAGATAAGCCCCTTGGGATTGTCAGGCCTGGTATCTCAGTCTCCTTTGAGGATATAGACTTTGGCATCACTGCTGCATTCATGATGGAGGCCAGATCGTCATCTAGAGCTTGTCCCAACTCATCAGGGAAATACTGGTTGTCTGAGCTATGGGATTTCCAGCAAGGGTGTGCTATCCAGCCAGAGCATACTGGGATTTTGCGGAATCCTCATGCAAAATTCATTTTCATTGAGCAAGCATTTAGCACTGTTACGGTGTGGGAGCGAGAAGGTTGCTGAAATCTTTGCTTCCGTCATTTATCACCCTGTCCCCATCAGTCTGTGGTTTGCTAATGCTTGAGGATTATCCACCTTCTCCCTTTTCTCCCCTTTGGGGTTAGACTTGGCAGTTTTGGGAGAGGGGTACCTTTTTTGCCTTGGAAATGCTGCCAGGGGCAGGACTGCTGAGGCAGTACTTTCCTACAGCTAATGGCTTTGTCCTCCTGAACGTCTCTGAGACTATAGTGGTTTGGCTGTCACAGCATGGCTCGAATTTCATTTGCCGTTATATGTCCATGGTGTTTCTTTCCTGACCTTTGCACAAATAAGCCAACCCATTTTTCTGTGTCCATTAATTAGCTAGAATACTTTTTGGTTGTACTTAACAGAAAGCATTAACTTAACCAGCTGAAATTTAAGGAAATTTGGTCCCTCATACAAGTTGTTTGGAGCTCAGATGGACTCAAGATAGCTGTTATGTTATTGAGGATCTAGGTTCTGTCTATCAATCAGGTTACTACTATGTCCGTTTCAGTTTGTTGGCTTTGCTAGGTAGCTGGCTTAGACTCACAACAGTCATAGAATGTTTGCTACAGTCCCAGGCCTTACATCCAGAATCCAGTGGATAATAAAAAGGGCTGAACCTTGTCTTTTTGAGAAGCCATTTCCCGGAAGCCCCCCTGGCGGATTTGTCCTGTGTCTCATGGCCTAAATTGGGTCACATGTCCATTCCTGAACCAGCTGATGGTAAAGGGAATAGAGTGACTAAGAATCACAGTGTTCACCCCTTTACCTCCATTCCTGTATTGTGTTTGTGCTTCTCTCTGTCATTCACAGAGAGGGGCAGTGGACCGGTCTTCCCTTCCCTTCCCTCTTAATACAGAGCCTGGCTTATGAGACACTTATCTCCTAAAGGAGGCCTAACCACACTCTCCCTTTTATTCCTGCTGCTTGTTGATTCCCACTGACCTCCCAAGCACTAGCTGCTCAATGCTTTCCTTTGGGAGGCAGTATTCTTACTTTCCACCTACCTGACCCCACTCCTTAAAGGTATATTTTCCATGAGGTTCTCTGTGGCCTTCTGCTCTTACTTGGAGGATGTCTTCCACATTTTTTTAGCTTGTCTTAACCTTTATTTTGCACCTCTTTCCAGCCCTGTTTCTAAGCCACAGTCATGCCTGTTAGACTTCCCGGAGTTGTTTCAAAGACATCTCTTCTTGGTAGCTAACACTTGCTCCCTGCCCTCACCCTGTATCAGCTAATATTACTAGCTTCCTCATTTGCTCCCATCCTCACCTCCAATCCATTGTGTGCAACAGAAGTTTTACTAAAACCTGTTACGTCTGGCATCTGCACTGATACTCCTGCCAACTTTCCCTTATTCCCTTCAGGCTCCACCTGACTGGCTAATGGACTTGCCATTTGCTTGGTGCCTACGTTTGTTCATTTCTGCCCCACCAAGCTTCTGTCCTGAAAAGGAAGCCTTTGCTGGCAGCTCCCATCCAACCCAACTGCCCTCTACCTACTAATGTTGTTCCAACATGAAGGGGAAATAAATGAAAGGACCCGTAGGAAAGGTGGAACTGGATTCAGGCACCTGTGTTCTGCTACCATCACTTGGGACTGCATTCCAGCGTCCACCTGTGGTAAGAAGAAAGCATTTACAAGAAATCTAACCATAGGGTCTGTTTTTAAAGCTGAGGAGTCACACTGAGAATGAGCAGTACGGGAGACTTATGAAGTTGAAAGAAAAGTACCACAGAGAGAGAAAGACCTCATGTTCAGTCCATAAAGACTGGTTTTGCTGAAATGTGACCTGCTTTCTTGTGTTGTTGAAAGTATAGGGCAGGGTGGGCAGCTTCAAGTTTATAACCAACACCCAAAACACTCAAGATTTGGCTGTTTTTCACCCTTGCAGTCAACATCCACCTTGCCCTTCACCTGTGTATTATTTGACCTCATTATTTGACCAGTGTGAAGTCAGAGTAGGTTTTGTGGCCCTAAATGGACAAATCAAGAACTCAGGCAAATCATCCTAAGGTGGAGCTTGAGAAGTAGGTATTGTCACCTCAGATAAACAGGAATGAAAAATCTTTGGTCAGGAAAGGGAACCCAAGATCCTATAGTATTCTGGTAAGACTCTGTTTCTCCAGTGCTATTTATGTAGTTAAGGTGAATAACGAAAAAAACAATTGTGAGCTGAGGAATGAGATACAGCACACAAGGAGCCAGACAACACAGGCTTCAAAGCTGAAATTCTGTATGGAAAAAGTGAGACTTAATGGATTGAATCAGAACCCTGAGGCCCCATTTTTCCTTACAGGGGACTCTGCGTTGGAGAAACAGAGTGCCAACAACTACTGGCTTTTGCCCCAATAAATGTGGATTTGCTGCTAGTTTTGAACTTGAGGCTGGAAGAGTGGCAGTAGCCTCCATATATACATGATTCACCAATGAACAGACTTTTCAGTAGGTGGTTTTATCTTGGAAACATCCTGGTATTAGCCACAAGGGTGTCTGTAGGGTCAGCCAAGCTTACGTTTACAGCAGGCCCATTTGAGTCTTTGGGGCTCAAGAAAGAAGGCCATAGATTCCTCCTCCTAAATGAGATAAAGAGATCAACTCCATGAAGTGTTAAAGAAAAATTAAAACTTCAGATCACTTCACATGGCTCAGGAAGGAAGAGCTGGCTGGAAACATGGAAGAAGGGATTCACAGAAAAAATAAACACAATAATGCCGTTCACTTCATTCACACACTTAGCATATGCAACTTTAATCAACCAAAAGAAAAAAGTCCCAAATGTACAAGTGAAAAGAATCCAAACTGTTGACACAGGCTTAACTAATATCAGCTACTTTTATGTACAGCTGTATAAGTTCAAAAAAGCTATCCTATATGTATATACAAAAGTCGTTTATACACAGGTCTGTACATAAGGGTCTATACATTTAATTCCTCGGAACCCTTAGGTGCCGCCTCTTGAAGACACCAACACTTCATTCACATATCTTACAAAAAAAGACTGTTTCTAGGATTGACAACACTGTCTCCTATATTCAGAGCATAGGCGCCACTCGATTGGTTAAGAGATACTTCCTCCATAATGCAGACCACACCAGATGTACGGGCATTCATTGTAAAGGCCCCCCGCCAAACAGCATTGTCAGAGTGCTCCGAAGTTAACAGCCCATAAACAAACACTAGATGGAGTCCTGACTTGACTGCCACCCCAGGTCCAGGCTTAGGTGAGCATGCCTGCCCTGCTCACTGTCGGTATTCCAACTCATCTACACTGATGACTTTGGCGGGCATAGAGGGCAGGGGTTGCTGCAGCACATCTGAGCCAAACCATTTGGCAAGGCCCACAGGGGAGCTGCTCCTCTGGGTGGAGCGATGCTCCAGCTGGGAGTGCATGTGGGGCAGGCCTGACCGGCTGGGTACATTTTGGGGGTTTGTTGGAACGCTGACAGCTGATGCCTGGGAACCAGAACCTGGAGGATGCAGAACTGTGGGATAAAAAGGAAGGGTTATCACTCAGCATGAGGGGGATAGCAGTTCTGTACACTCACTCCTCACTTACTGACATGGTTAGGTTCCAAAGACCGGATCGTTAATGCAGAAATGGGCATTAAGCGAAAATGGAGGATGATCATACCAGATCACACAATGGCGAATGACTACATCATTACACAACTGCTAAACCACTGAGAATCATGGCCCAGCCAAGCTGACACACAGCCCTAACTATCACAGCCAGCATTACTGGCCTCATACCTTGGCATCTGTTACTGTCAGACATATGTGATTAATGCGCAAAATAGTCGGATAGTAGTATTTTTACTATTGTAAATGCAAAATGATAATTAGACAGCAAGTGAGGAGTAGGTGTACTAAGCCCTGATTCACTCAAACTCTGTACATAAAACCCTCAGAAGAAGTCTTTACCAGAGGATTTATTCTAGGGTTTCTTTAGGAAACTCCTTTGCAAAATGCCAGTGCAACCAGAAGACAGTAGTGTATCTTGGAAACCTGAGCCACTCAGAAGCCATCCGGTTGAGAACCCATCAGGGATGGCATGACCACTATTCTTCCATGGCCAATAGCCACATCACAGAAAACACTTAATAGCTGGTGAGAAGGCATCTACCATGGAAGGCCCTATGTTGAACCTCTGTTTGAAGGATTCTCAGCCTCCTCTCCTAAGAAGTAAAGGACAAACAAAACCCAGTGTATACCTGCCTCTCCTACTACCCTTAAAGGAACGGTAATCCCAAATCGCATTGAGGTCAGTTTACTTCATCCTATCCTCTGGTTACAGACTGAACCCAGCCATCTTACTAGAACAGGTTAAAGAATGAGGATGCCTCAGTGTCAATCCATCCCCTCCACTGGATCCTGAGAGCTTCAAGCCTACCCAGCCCCATGCTGAGCCTACCTGAGCGCTGTAACTGCTGCTGCATCATTGCCAGATGCAAAGGTGTCCCAGGACGAGGATTTAGGAGAGGGTGACTAACGGCAGGTAAAGGGTAAAAGGGCTGACCCAGGATAGGGCCAGATATTCCCTGTAAATGAGTCAGGTCCATCCCAGGAGGAAGCACGCCTATTGGGCAGAAAAAAGAAGCTGCTGAGTAGCCTTAACCTTCCTGGACATTTTCAAGCTTGAATTTACAGTTCTGCTGATCTGGAAGTTTATTAAGAATCAAGAATGCTTAAGCTAGGTTCCTAATCTTAATGGACTAAGGGATGGATTGGATTGGACCCACTGCCAGCCAGTTTGATGGAAGAATCTAGGGGATGAAAACCTCCCATAGTGCAGCACTTTATCAGTACCAGCAACTGTTGCCATACCAGGGCTATAAACCTACATGCAAGCCAGGTTAGAAACTCACCAGCTTGGAGCAAACTTGGAAGATGCTGTGGGTGTACTCCCTGGGCGAGCATCCTTTGGACCAGCCCTGGGTGAAGCTGGTGAGCAGGCCGAACGATTGGTACATGGGGGACGAGGGGAACTTGGTGGACAGGGCGGAGAAAAGGTGCTCCTGGAACTGGGGAAGCCAAGGTGGGTGTTTTTCTCCCAGTTGCTTTAGGTCGATAATCTTGTTCTTTGGTGTAACGGTTGGTTTGGGACAGTGGGGTAGAACACGAAGACCGCTGCACCGTTGACAGTTTGGGATTTGTAGTGGGAGAAGAGTCTCGATCAGCAGTGGGCACAGAGTTGGCTGACAGGAGGGTCTCTGTAAGGATCCAGACAGAATATTTTGGTATTGGCAAACCTCTCCCAAACACTTTGGCCTCTCAAGGGTACAGCAAATCTCATTTCTCAAAAATGTCAATTCTTATTTGATCCCTTCAAGTTCAGAGGTCAGCATGGTAAGGATCATCAATTACCTTATAAAGAGGCCCAGAAGACAGATTGTGAATCTAGGTCATGGCTAGTTAAGGACAGAGCTGGGACTAGATCCAAGTTTTCAGGTCTTCCAGCTCCTTGGTGGAACAAAGTAATTTTGCTATGCCCTGGGAAAACCAAAGGCTCTGAAGTTCTAAAAGCCCAACTCCTAAGAAGCCTAAGTTTTTGTTATTATCTTTCTAACCCAGGAATAGGTGTGGGTAAGTGACCCTGGCTATCAGGTCTGGTGGTATAACTCAGTTGGGCACTCCACTCTGCCAGTATGGTTGTGGCTCGGATTTGTCAGCTACATTGAATTAAATGCCTTTCAGCCTAAGGGGAAAATCAAATAAGTCTAAAATAATGCAAATTTAAACAAAAAATCTGAACAGCAATCACAGTCTGGTGGAGGAATCTGAACTGCCTTAATAGGACCAACAGGATTTCCTTTTTCAGAAGCCTCAACGCAAGCAAAAAGCTCTCACAAGATTACTCCACACCTGTGACCATACCAGGTTAGGCCTGGTAGAGCTCTGTTACCATGTCCAACAGTGACTCTAAAGCCTATCAGACATTTTCTACATACTTTTAAGAGGCCTCCTCCTATATGCACCTCCTATGCACATCAACCAACGCACACATTTTGTTACATACTTATCTCCACAGATTGGAGAGAATCTTTCAGAAATAAAACTGGTTGAAGTATATTCATTTGCCAGATAAATTTACTAATAAGTCAAGAATCTTAAGGATCTTAAAGATTATTCTTCCTAATACTAGCACTCATACCATTATTAGGTTGATCAGAATTTTGAGTGGATTAACAACTGTGAGCTGGCCTAGCACATCTCACTATCAGACACAGAACAGAGGGCCAGATGTCTCGCCCAGGGCTTTGCTGAGAATCAGGTCAGGGCTGTGTTCTCTCCATCACCCACATTCTCGGACAGGTGCACCTCAAACACTGCAGTACCTTCACTGGCCTTGTGAGTGTCCTCTTTACTATCACTGAGAGCTGCTTTTCCAGACACTGGCTCCTCCTTGCTTTTCTCTTTGCTCTCATACATCTTACGAATCACTGAGGTAGGGGTGAAGGAAGGAGAAAGCTGCAGAGAAAAACCATTAGCATTAACATATTATCTTGGTGCCTTTCCCTAATCAACTCGAGATTAACTGGCCAAGCTACTCAGCAAGCTGAAGAGTCCCCATGTCTGCTACATGGTAGCAGAGGCCAACTCCAACGTTCTGGTCTCTAGCTGCTAGAAACAAACAGCATGGGGCAAAAAGTAAGCCTCACAGGTTACTTTCATCAAAACCTAGATTTAGCTCTAGTATAAAGGTAGTCAAAGCTTCAGCCTACCTGTGTCTGTGATGGTGGTGGACCTGCTGATACAGGCTTTGCATCAGCCATTTCCCCAGCCTGGCATTAGGACACTTGGGAAAGGACATTTCAGAGACAACCTCAGAATCTAAAGTACTCCATACTCCTAATGTTTCCCTTTCTACCTTGGCTACCAGAAAATTCACATTAGGATAATGATCTCAGCCATTAGGATTCACTATTAGGGGGCATTTCCCATCTCTTCACCGTCTATTAACTACTTTGATGATTTTATTACGCGTGTGCCTTTCTGCATCAAACAACCCCAAGTCCCTGATGATAGGAGACAAGGTATGACTTATGAACAAAAAAGCTCCTTCTCCTAGACTCTGCCTTCAAAGGTGGTTAGTGAGAAGATCCACTTGGGGTCCTGAAGCATACAGCAATACTTCCAACTGTCTATCAGCCTCAACTAGATGACGAAGGTCTGTGGGGAGTGAAATTTCTTTTTTATAATGCTGGTACACAAGCCAGTTGTAAAACCAGACATGTCACCACAAATAATCAAACCCCTTTGTTCTACTGGACTCCCCATGATCTAACCCCAGTCAGCCTTTCCAGCCTCACCTCCTGACCTTCACCCTTGTCTTCCTGGCAAAGCAACTATTCGTTTGTCTGAACATATGACATCACCTTTGTGTGCCCTGGCCATGCTCATCTACCTGCTGGAACACACTTTCCCCGGTATAGGGGCTACGCTAGACTCCTAACAGTGTCCTGAAATAACAAATAGGTATGACCGATGGACTATGAGATCAGTTATTCCTGTGGAAAGCACTCAAGGACATTTTGTGCATAGAGTGGTACAACAAAGGTACAACCAAACAGGGAGAAATCTAAAGGTCATTCGCAAAGGTCACTGACCATGCTTGTGATGGAGGCAGAGGGGGCAGGGGAAGAGGAATTCCCTTGATGCACAGGTGCTGGCGACTTCGTCACTCGCTGCTGCCTGTGAAGAAACCAAATATCAGTGTTGAGCACCAAACTGCTCACATCCAGAGTCGTAAAACGAGGTAACTCAAGAGCAGCCAAGGAATCCAACATCTTTCCCTTATCCAGTTCACTTTCCCAAGTATTTAGTAAATACCTAATATATGCAAAAAGCATATGCTAAGCTCTGAGCAGTGACAAAAGCTTAAGGAAACATAGTCCCAGCATTCCCAAAAGCTCTCAGTCCAGTAGGGGAGATACTTACCAACCCAGAGCAAACCAAGGTAGCAGACACCAACAATACAATGGGTTGAGGGAATGATAGGATACTCCTACTGAAGGGACTCTTGGGAAGCTTTTCAGGGAGCTCCGAGATGGAGGTCAGTGGTTCAGGGAACAGGTAAAGGACTTGGGAAGACCTTGGGCATGCCTAGGTTTATCCAGGGCCGGTGTACAGTTTATTTGTAGACTACACCAGAGGGCAGGGGGCACATGTTCCTCTCCAACACTAATTAGGACACTGCCGGGCACAGAATGGATGCTCTGTGGTTCAAATGAAAAGAGAACCAACAGTTGACGCTATTTTAGGCTGTTACATGCAGCATTCCCAACCACTCCTGGCCTCCACACAAGACTGATCCCAAGCCTCCCAAATAAAAAGAACAGACTTGTCCCCATAACCATTCTACTCATCCTCCCTTAATCTGGAAGAAAACAGGTGACAGCTGATGTAGGCATAAACAAGTTGAGAGAAGAAAATTATCTGAGCTCAGTGGCTAATGACGGCTTTACTGCATTCAAGCCAAGTCAAACCTTGTGCCACAAAGCTAAAGCCCAAGGAAACTCAGTGACTCTGAAAGCTGAATCACAAGCAGATGGGAATCCTAAACCTATGGCTTCTTCCCAGGTAAGCCCAAGTGCTGCTACTCAAGAGTGTGACATGGGCAGCACACAGATCAGTGATACTCTGAGTGAACAAGATGTGAACCCCTAACCTGGGGGTCCTGCATGACCTGCCATTTGTTCACTCTGGTAAACAAATAATTGAGTACCTATTATGTATTAGACACTGTTCTAGGTGCTGGGGATACAGCAGTGAACAAAACAAAAATCTCCGCCCATATGGAAATTACATTCTTACGGCTGGTGGGGTGGAGGAGGGTTACTGCAGGGAGGGAGACAATAAAAGAGTATGCTAGAAGGTGGTTAAGTACAAGAAAACAATGGAGCAGGTAAGGAGAAAGGCATGTCTGTTTGGGGACACCTGAGAGGCTGACATTTGATCTAAAACATGGAGGCTCTGCTGACACTGACTACGCTTTACTTGCTAGTTTTGAGTAAGGCACATTTTAAAAGTTCGTCTCAGTAAAATGCAGTTATTTATCCCATCTACTTCACAGGGCTGTCGTCAAGATCAAATACAATTTTGTATGTTGACTGAAAGTGCTCTGAAAGTCACAGATCATACCAGTGACTATCAGGTAACTATACTACGTGGTACAGAGACACCAAGGTTAAAGGGGCTCAGCAGAGCAGTCCTGCACTCCGGGCCTAGGCTGAGGGTCACTAGGGATGAGATGCATGTACTTGAGCAATAGTAACTCCTGGTCTCATTGCTCCCCTCCCTGCTCAGAGCATCATGCCCACTGTCCAGGTTAGGAAGGAAAACCTATTTTAGGCCCCTAGACTACTATATGCAAGTTTAAAGTGGTAGACTGATACACCATCCTTTCCCAGAGGTCTATACAATCCAGGGACAAGATTAGGAAAGGCAGCTGCTGAAAACATACAAAACTGCTTCAGCAGGACACCAAGGCACTGACACGGCAATTTTAAAAATCACATCAACACACAAACTGTAATTAGGAAGTACTTTATGAGCAGAACTAAACTGTAGTGTTCAGCGATGCAAATTTGGGTGATAAAGCTGAAAAGGAAGGTGGCAATTACTCTATGAAGGCTGAACAGTAGTCACCTCTGGGAAAGGAAGGGCATGTGGTTTGGACAGAGCACCTGGAGGGCTTCCAGGCAGTTAACAAGATGCTTGCCTTGTAAAAAGCTACACATTTGTTTTAGGTAGTTTTCTGTTTTACTTTGCGATAAGGAACAATATGCTGTCTCTTTCCCTTTTCTCCCCATCTGTGGTTCCTTTTTCACTACTTGTTACAACTAACTAAAAGAAGAGTCGGTGAGTGAAGTCAGTAATCTACTTGTTAACAGCTCTGATCAACAAATCCACCTCCATCAAGGAATAGCTTGATCACTCAACATGGGAGTGTCGGGGGAGGAAGCGAGGTGGATTTTACCTTCCATCATTTCATAAGCATAACTGCAAATAAGGAGCCTATGCTAACTATCAAAATCCTTCAACTGGCAGAAGACATCATAAGATTTTAAAATCTATATACTCCTAGCAGTGAGGTAAACAGGGCAGGCAGCATTCCTACCATGTGATCAATTAGCAAACTGAAACGAAAACAGTAATTTACAAATCAAGAACACAAAACAAAAGCATCATAGGCTGCAAAGCCGATGCCCCTGCAGTAGAATTCAATCATATAATTTCTTTATCATGTCTTTTATTGGCAGTATTTGGGGCGAGATGGAATTACCACCACATGCTGCACAAGAGATTAGCATGTATAACAGAATTAGACTGCAGATCACTAATTTGCTTATCTGAGGAAAACGCCTTTGCTAACCCAACATGAATAGACCAATGACTTACCTGTTTCTGAATCCATCTCTGGTTCTGTCCACCTGTGGTTTGCCAAAACCAGGCTGGTAGAAGTTTGCTGTCTGCATTCCAAGGTCATGTGGCAAAGCCAGCCCCTCCAAAGTGGCCTGCTGCAACTCTAGCTGGCTCATCTGCTGAACAGAAGCAGCAGAGGAGGATCAGCAGAAGAATGAAGACAGTCAATGTACTTTCTAAAAACATCTCTTAGAAAGGTATGGTTAAAGCAGTAGCTGAGGAAATCAGTCAGGTACTACAAACCTGACTCACCTGTGCTGCCATTCATTGAACAGGATTTTAACTGCATTTAAGTATTACTTTAGTTGCTCAGCAATATTCTAGCATTTGTTGAGCTTGAATTAGTTCAAAACCACTTCTGAGCATTGTAGTGATTCTTCATCCCACAAGCAACAAGAAGGTTGAAAAGCAAGCAACAAACTGAGTTTGAGAAAGAGCTCGGCCTGACCTGGGCTGTGACAGGACTCATGGGCTTGCGCATGCCTTGGAACGGGTCTCCGAGAAGCTGATGTGGCCCTGGTGTGAAACCTGTCGGTAAGTTAAGGTATCAGTGAGTGTCATCCTGAGAGGCACTATCACTAATGCGTGCTTCTCTTAATGCACACCATCTCCTTCCAGAAGCACGGACTCCCTGGGCTGACGGACGTCCCTCTTCTGCTGTGCCCCTACAGTGAACTATGTGGACCTCAACCAGAGCACTTAATGACCCCAAATGCTGGTGTGTCCATCTTCCCCACTAAACAGTCAGCTTTGCTCCTTTCAGAGCAGAGCCCTCCATCTGGGAGAGAGACCTTTTCTCGTCAGTGACTTGGCCCATTATTACCAAACCAGCTGGTACCAAAGCAGAGAACGGTGCTCTGACATTCACACTTTCCACTCATCTCCCTGTTGTGGAAGGGAAGATTTCAAACACTGCCTCTCAGTGTGTGAATGGCAGGATCTGGAGTGGCCAGCAGCTTAAAGTGGTCCAGCAAGGTCTATGAGAGTCTGTACCGGCACTTTGCTAGTACAGCTTTCTGGGAAGGGCTTTCTGGGAAAGGCTTTTTCTGGCCACATTCTGAATTAGCCACCAAAAACAAAACCAAATCCATTGCCATCGAGTTGATTCTGACTCATAGAGACCCTACAGGACAGAGCAGAACTGCCCCATAGGGTTTCCAAGGCTGTAAATCTTTTTCCAGAAGCAGACTGCCACAACTTTCCCCTACAGAGTGGCTGATGGGTTTGAGCCACTAACCTTTCAGTTAGCAGCCAAAACCACTATGCCACCAGGCCTCCGAATTAGCCAGAGACCTGTTTAAATAACCTCTCATAGTTGAGTGTCTACCACCTTCATTAGCTTGGTAGAGGAGCCACTACTCTGAATTCTACTCTAACAAGGAAAAACCTAGGAAGTCAAATTTACTTTTGATTGAATTCCCAAAATAAGACTAAAGAGCTGGATCCAATTTAGAGCAAACTCAAGGCAGGGGGAAATCTACAACATGAATATACTCACCTAGAAAGGCAGCTTAATAATCCTCATTTGTCCCCTTCCCCCCACCAAAACAAATACATATGCCCCCCATCAAAAAAATTATGATAAATTTACAAACTTTTTCATGGACATCTTTTAAATTCAAGGATGTCCATGAAAAAAGTTTGCCAGTTATAGGAGACAACTATAACCTTTGCTAGGGGAAGAGGAGGAAGGTGATACAGGGTGGAGGAACCTTTATGCGCAAGGGTATTTACCAACTGGTGAAGATATTCTAGGGCGAAGGTAGTCTGCTGAGGCTGCTCGTGACTGAAACACCTGTGACGAGGGCGGAGTAGGTGCTCTTTGGCCTAGTAAAGATGCTGTAGGCTCCAAGCTCCCCATAAGGCCACTCAGAAGGTTGGAAGAAGCAGGTCTCTGAACTGGGGGACCCAGAAGTTCCTTAAGGCAGAAAAAGCAGATTTCTGTGAACAAACCTAGTTCCTCCTCCTAGTCAGAGGCTTTGGATTATGCATGAACACTTGGACGGCACATGATGAGTCTCCCTCATGTTCCACTGAAGGACTTGGCATGTGTACATGCAATACATTTCTCTGAATGTTCAGTTAGGAACATTTGCTTCAAGTTAGTGCTACAAATACAGGTTTGGTACTTTTAAGTTCCACAGAAAGTGCAAACCTGCAAACCGGAAATCAAGGGCTTACACTGTCATCTTTTTTAGCCATCCTCCCCATTGAGATCACCAGCAACACAGAACAATGTCAGGTAGCAACATCACACCCTTGATTGCGAGGCAACAATTTCATTCTCTAAGGTCCAAATGTGGACTACTATGCAACACCAGTTCAAAGGACTACTGTTCAGGACTCTTAAGACCTCGCTAGAAGATTGTGAAGTACCTGGAGGATGTTCTTAGGGACAGGCTGGCCTGGAATCTCTGCAGGGGACATCAAATGGCTTTCAAGGTTTCGCTAAAAAAGTCAAAGGAAAACTGGTTTTAACCTTACACACTTAATTCTAGTTTAATTAGGGAACACAGTAAAGCACAAAAACTTCCCAAAGGAGCTGACACTTAATAGCAGAATGAGGTTAAAGTCACAGAAAACTAAGATCAACTTGTTCCACTCTCTCATCACATAGGTTCCAATGATCTAAGAATCAAAGAATCTTCCCATGCATACGCACGTCCACTCAGAGACCAGCAGACAAGGTCTTTCCTGTGAGGCAACCCTAGGCCATTTCAGAGTTTCTAACATTGTGACCAAAAGAAGGGAGAAAGAAAATGATGAAATTGAAGAACACTTACGTAGTAAGAAACTACAAGTAGGAACTTTGATAATTCAGATTTTAATTTGAGGCAACCCTTGCTACCCATTATCTTTAACAAGACTTACAGACCACAGATGGTACTAAAAACCTAGTACACAAGATGCAAAGTTTGGCCCGAATTGTTATATTTCAGAGAATTTAAACTTCGTTATTCCTTAAAAAGCTTTTGCAAAATGGGTCTGATATGCAGGGCAGAATTAATTCTTTCACTCTCTGCTCTTTTAATGCAGCAGCAGTTACGTGTTGCCATTCAACCTGCATTACCTCCCCCACTTCAGGACAGCCCTGAGCCCATTTGCACAACATGCCTGAAGTGCCTTCTGCTACAATTTCCCTTCCACTAGATGGAAGGTCCTTGGGCATGACAAATACAGTAGTACAAAGATATCCAAGTGTTTTATTGCTGGTTTTACAACTGGAACTAAATGCAGATGATTTTAGTAAGAAATCTCCTCAAGACTCATTTAATTCCATCTAGTAAGAACAAATAGGCTACTTTATACTACATGGCTTACTATATACTTGGAGGACAGCAGCTACACTTCAGTTTGAAATGGAGTTTAGACTGAACTAACATGTCATATTTGGGGATGAAGTAGTATGATGGAACCTAAATGGATAGAACAGATCAGAAATAGCATACAACACACAAACAGCAGTAGAAATTAAAGACACTGACTTTAGAAGTTGACCATGATTTAAAAAACAACATGCAAATCAAGCAGTATTTTGGGATAACACCTGATGTGCTTATTACGTTAATTTTCCTGTTGCTTTCTTTCATACGTTAGGTCGCACAGCAACCTGAAATTATATCATCTGTCCCTTTAGGCAGGCGTTTGCGGCTCATTCTCTCAGCTATACCGGAGAGCACTGAAATCCCCAAACAGTCACTCTCACAACTCATGGTCAGTTAAGTCATTATCAAACCCTAGAATCATATCTGAAAGAAAATTTCCAAAAGTGTCAAGAAACAAACTTCTAGATCCCCCTGTTCCCATTTCTTTACTCACTGATACTACGAAAAACTACTTACTCAGTTTGACCCACACCACCGCATGCCAGTCAACACCCAATTACCAAGACACAAAGGTAACAAGGAAGAAGAGGACATTTTGCAATCTCGTAATCTGGTCTTCATTTATATGCATTCGTATCTAACAGTTCTTTGTGTGGGAATAACTCAGTTTATAAGAACATTCCCTTGTAACTGACATGGTGTGGTCAGATATACAGAAACAAGTCTATATATCTGATACCTATTTCAGAACTGAGATGTCACTTTTCAGAGGTAGAGAGTCGTTCCTCGTACTAAGGCCAGGAATGACCCCTCTGTCTGACATAGGTAGGTTAGAATCTCTATCGTTAATTGCTGATCAAATAAGGAAAGTCAAACTCCATTGCCTTCCTTTGATACAAGACACAATGAGTCAAACAGCTGTTGCTGTTCACATCTTGGCCTAGAGGCTTCCAGACAAGAAAGTGTCAGAGGGAAAAAAAAGGAGGCAAAACTCAATGGCAAATCTGCTCCAATTTAGCAACTACAAAAATGGTGATATTGAGACACCAGCCATGGGCTCACAGCCACCTCCAGTAACTGTTATGTCAAAGACTCGTGTGTGCTATACACCTTTTACTGACATGCAGTCATGTTATAAACCAACTTCATGTATAAAAATATTTTAAAAGTTTGGAGTCACAACTTTTTCCATTAGTAAGTTAAAAGAAGGTATTTGTCTTGAAAAATCCATCTTAGATACTTTATAAATGATTTGTATGGCAGCCAATTACCTATTCAAGAAAGCAGGTAATCCCAGGTATCTGGGAGAAGGTGTGGGGTGGAAAAAGGATTTTATTATAAAAATATGGTTAAGTTACATGAACTTAAGTAGCCAAATAAAATACCTTTTTAAGTAGTGATTTAAGATAATGTTTAATCTTTCAATTTTTATGCTGTCACCACAGTACATACATATTAATCCCAAGCCTGCTTGTGCTTGTAACAAATAGCATACAAAATTAAAGAACACACAAAAGCATCAAGGACCAAATGACTACTAAAGAACTTCCAACATATTCAGAAGGCCTTTTTCTTTTAAAAATACATTTATTGTGGTGGGAAGTGGAATAGAAGAAGGGAAAAGGAGAAAAGGCTGGGTTTTGTGCCACATACTTACACTGGCTTTGGGCTGTGAAGGCAAAGTCCCACTTGCCTTCATGGTGCTCACTAGCTTGTTGAACGCAGTCATATCTCCATCCTTTTTGAGCTGCCGATTGCTTGTTACAGCATTTAGGGTCTCCTCTAAATGTTCTGCCATGAAGGGAGTTGAATTCTTCACTTGCTGGTCCACCTTCAAGCCCTTGAGCCCTGCTTCTACCTCTTCCACTGAGAGCACAACCCCTGAATGTGCTGTAAAGTTGAAAAAGTTCAGGTTAAGCCAGGCGGAAGGATATGTGGTAGGAACTCTGTTTGGCTACCATTATGGTCAAGGTGAAAATAATTTATTTCACGGCTGAAGTGAGGCTGTCAGAATAGGCTTACACCAAAAACAGACAAACTGAAGATAGTGAAAATCACAGATGCTCAGCAGGAATAAGGCTATAATTGTGTACTTACTAATGAAGTGGCATAAATTAAACCTAAAATGGCTAGATTTCATTTTATTTGGATCTACAATCACCACCATGGAAGCAGCAGTCAAGAAATCAAACAATCTATTGCACTGGGCAAATCTGCTGCAAAAGACTTCTTTAAAGTGTTAAAAGCAAACACATCCCTTTGAGGACTAAGGTGCACCCGACCCAAGCCATGGTATTTTCAATTGCCTCATATGTATGTGAAAGCTTGACAATGAATAAGGAAGACCGAACAAGAACTGATGCATTTGAATTAAAGTACTGGCAGACAATACTGGATACACCATGGACTGCCAGAAGAATGAATAAATCTGTCTTGGAAGAAGTACAGCCAGAATGCTCCTTAAAAGTGAGGATGGCGAGACTCTGTCTCACTTACTTTGGACATAGTATCAGGAGGGACCAGTCCTTGAAGAAAGACATCATACTTGATAAAGCAGAGGGTCAGCAAAAAAAGAGGAAGACCCTCATTGAGATGGATTGACACAGTGGCTGCAAAAATGGGCTCAAACATAGCAACGACTGTGAGGATGGCTCAGGACTGGGTAATGTTTCGTTCTACATGGGGTCACTATGAGTTGGAACCAACTTGATGACACCTAACAACAACAGATGCTAGACATTGGGGTCCATGACCACAGGGTGGTACGCTTTAAAATGTGACATGGTATGTATCTGAATCTCCTCTGGAGATGTCACTCAGGTCCCTAGGGCAGGAATTCCAAATAGTCCAACATAAGAAATATTTCTACCTGCATGGTGGTTATTATATAATACTAAATTTTTATGTTGTGGGTTTATAACCTAAAGAAAACCATGGCAGATTGAGGCAAAGATGTGAGGAGCTAGCAAGTTATGCTTAAAAGAACTAAAACAGTCACAGGAGTATAACAATCAGGCTCCAAGTAAACAGAACTAAGAAGAAAGGTCTTCATCATGGGGCCCATGGCCCACTGACTATCAGATTTTCAAAGAGGTGGTATTATTCGATAAAATGAGCTTTTTGTAAAAACATTAAACAAAACCCACCATAAATTTGACTTTTGATGAAACAACAGTATGCTAGACCAACTGCCCTAAGGCTGAGCATTCAAACTTTCCAGATACCTCAAGCAGACTCTCATAAACACTTACAGCTTTCTTTAAGTTTTTCTTTATTTGCAGAAAGGCTAGAGAGAAGAGGTTTTAAGTCCACTTTGGCTTTCTGTAGCATTTCTAAAATATCCACTTTATTTTCAGCATTATCTTCCAATGGTATAGGAGCAAAGTAATTCCCAGAGTTCTGTCCAGGAGAGAGGATGGCTTGCTCCAGACCTGGCATTGCAAATAAACATATTCATAATTAATTGGTCCCAATAAAGTACAGAAACTGCTCTTCAGCAGTACTGAGAGGACACAAATTAAGGCTTTTCAGTATCCAGAGATCCTTTGACCTTAACGGACCCATGACTAATGAAAACAGAATGAACCATGTCAGAGAAAGTTCAAATTTACACCCAAAGCCAGAATCTGATGTCATTTTACCTGCAAGTCTCTCCAGTTCTTCATGTGGTGTTGACCCAAGACTGCTGGACCGGCTTCCTGATCGGCTCGGGTTAGAGAACCACCTACTGAACCGACTGGCAGAGACTGACCCTTCGCCCAAAACATCTTCTATCATCTAAAGGAAAATATAAAAGGAGCTAATAGTCTCTAGGCGAAAAGGACAAGCAAGCTCAAATCTTAAGAAAGAGTCATTTACGTTGAAAACTTCCTTTGATGCTGTTGATCTGAAGGTAAACACCCTCAGAACTTAGAATTTTTAACACTTTTTAATTTACTTTTCTTCCTCTGTTGGGTCATTTCTGAGTAACCCAAACTTGGGCATAACAAACTAACCATATAAAATAAAGCCTGTATACCACAGAAAGTGTTTTGGTTTTTTACTCTTTGACTTATTAGAAAATCCATACACTACACCAAATGTTCTCAGAGGACACAATTTCAGAATAAAAATCAGCATCAGAGTGGAAGAATTCCACTGCTAAGGTGATGAGTGGACTTCAATTAAACATGAAGTATGGGGAGCTGACACAGAAAACTCTTGCTTCAAACTGGCCCATCCTAACAATTTCGGAAGCCAAAAGCTAAACAAGTAGAGTTTCTAAGTCAAAGTTTAGAATGTGTCAGAATGTGAATGATGAGCTTTTAACTTCTAATTTGTGTTTGAACTGAATGAGGAGTTCCAGGTGTTTGTTGTCTTTTTAAATTGACCTCCAACAGTTCTCAGTTTAATAAAAAGAACACTTAAATGATGTACCATGATCAGAAATAATTTACTCAACACTATTATCTCATAATAGAACTTCTATTACCAATTCTTAAAAACAAGATTTAAGCTATTTTAAAAATATGAATTTTCAATTCTACCCTATCATAAATCCAGTTAAATATCCAAACTGATCTTTACACAGTACTCTTATTAACATTTAGAAAACATAAAGCAGATGTCAATCAAAAAATGAGGCACACCCATGGAAGTAAGGCACAGACTTTCATTACTTCTACATCAACTGATACACAGAAAACATGTTTTTTCCAAAAGCTGGTACATGGATGACAAAGTTAGTGACTGTGATTAACCGAAGTCTGGAATCCACGGTTTCTAGTCAAAGTTTACCAGGGGAAAGTTAGATTTATTCTTCTGTTCCTACCTGGAAGAATTTTTTCATAACCTGCAACCCAAACTGAACCACAAAAGACTTCCCTTGAACAGAAGAAGGGATTTTAATTCAAGATTCCAATTCAACTAATGCTTCTAGTTCTTCTCTTTTCAGAGGAATTACTCAGACAGTGTCAGTCCCACTTGTAGACTTTCAGACCCTCACACTTTAAATAATGCTGACCTTCGAGTACATTAATTTTGGAATAATTAAAGTCTAAGAAGCACTACAAGTGAAGTTTCACTGTGAAAAATCAGGAACTGTACTCAATACAATCACTTTGATGATAAATAGGAATTACAAGACAAGTAACTAAAAGCTATAGCTAATAAATTATATTTTGATGTTAAAAGTCTGAAGTTTTACAAATAGCAAAATAATGGCTTTGCATTTTAACTCCTCTGGTAATACTGTATAGGGTAAAAAGTCAGAAGATACACAGAAGGAACTTGAAAAAGCAAGGGCATGAATATAAAGTATCTGGACATTTTCTAGAGAGACGACAGTTAAGTGTGGAAAAAATCACTTCCATATTTTGATCAGTGACCAACATAGTTTCTGGTAGAGAGGCACAGTTTTATTATAGCTAAAGTACAGTTAAAGGAGTAGAAACAAAGTTAATTTTATGCAATTCTGGTAGGAATGCCAACTTAAGAAACTAAAGCATTTTAAATGGGAAACAAGTCCTAAGAGTTCATCTGGTCATTTTTATGACAGAGCAAGCTGGGCTGCCCTAACAGCAGCCTAACAGCAGTGCCTCCCCCTGCACGTCAGTACAAGAGGTCGACACTACGTCTGAGAGCTCTCACTTTTTGGTTGGGCATCCTTGGAGCCACCATTGTCAGCCATCAGCTGATCAAGAAGAGAAGCCTGCGAACTCTTATTATGGTGTTTCAGTTGCACCTATGAGATGTTTAATAACATTTTTGAAGGTAACCTATGACTATTAGTCTGGTCTTTCAAACAAAGGTACTTTAGATAAGCCATATCCTCAAATTCATATCATTCTGATCAAACAGATACTGAAATATTTTTGCTCTTTATGGCAATTATTTGGTTTTAATGATCAATGATGGTTTGATTACTTTCCACTTTATGGAAACTTCTATTTTTTTTATTTGTTTCATTCTTGTTTATTGGTTTTGATTTCTAATGAATGCATTTAAGACCTATTCATTTTCTTCTTTTGACTACATCATCAAGGTTCTTCCATCATATTCCTATAATAATAAATAATAAATAATTTAGGATTTCTATTTTGATTTGCTTCCTCTTCATTCAACATATTTAAGCACTTGTTATATGCCAGGCACTGTACCAAGAGTTGCATCATATCTAAAATTCATTTTTAATGGGTTTAACTGACATCACTGACATGTATGATTCAAATGTTCGGTTTGTACAGATTTTTTTTTAGCTGTCAACCTGTCATTTTCTAATGTATTACAATGCATATGTATGTAGCCTACATATATATTTGCTTACTCATTCATTGTGTCCTCTTACTAAAAAGTAAACTCTATGAAGACAGGAACTTTGTTTTGTTCACCTCACTTCCTAGAACAGTGTCCAGAACCTAGAGTTGCTTGATTATTAATTTAAAATATTTCACTCAGAAGTAATTAAGTATTTGAGGTATCTTTTGTGGCCTAGTATGTGGTCAAGTTTTTTATATACAAAAGAAAAGTATATTCTCAGTTCAGAGATAAAGTTCTATTTATATCTATTAATATCTAATATCTGTAAAGCTTACTAAATGCCAGGCACCATTCTAAGCACTTTACATATTTATTAATTCATATTCAAATCCTATACAGACTTCTTATTTTTCCTATTTGTTTGTTTCCTAAGCATTGTATTAAGAGTTCACCTGTTTATACACCAGAGCATTTAAAATTGATCTCAGTTTTGCTTTTTAGTGGACCTGTTATAGAAGCTTTGTGCTGCAATGAGAGTACCTCGTGAAAACATGGAGCCGGACCTCCTGTCCTATTCCTTTCCACTCAGTATTAGCCAAGTTTTAGTCGGGAGTGGGGACCAAAGGATAGTTTCTGCTCTCATCCCTT
The DNA here is from genome assembly GCA_030035585.1 of Dugong dugon. Classification (NCBI taxonomy): domain Eukaryota; kingdom Metazoa; phylum Chordata; class Mammalia; order Sirenia; family Dugongidae; genus Dugong; species Dugong dugon. The sequence goes on along the minus strand of CM057476.1, from coordinate 21,209,784 downwards.
TATGCTTCAAAGGCAGTATAGCTGTAGGAGTTAAGAGCAGAGACTCTTAACTGAAACTGCATAAATAAGAATTCAGTTCCCACTACTCACTAGGTGTGTGACTTTGGGCAAGTTACCTAAACATTCTGTGCCTCTGTTTCCTCATGTGTAATATGCCTTATAAGGGTTTTGTGAGGATTAAATGACTTCTTAGAGTCATCAGAAAATCCGTGCACTACCAGATGTTCTCAAAGAAAAGCACCTAGAACTGCCTGAAGCAACAGTGCTATGTGCATGTTACCCACTGTTAATAGTTTAGGGTTTGCACTTAGTTTGGGTGTGCTCAGGCAGCGCTGACTTTCACAGGTGCTCACATTTGGAGCTAAGTACAGGCCTCTAAATTTTGACCTGCTGTGAAAACTCTGTACAATATGATTTCCATCAGCATTCTAAGATAATGCAACAACAACAACAACAACAACAAAAAAGCAGTCATTATACACCACCACGGAAAGAAACCCCTAAACCCGCTGCCATAGAGTCCATTCTGACTCATAGCGACTGTATAGGACTGGGTAGAACTGCCCCATAGGGTTTCCAAGGCTGTAATCCTTATGGAAGCAGAAAGCCACGCCTTTCTCCCATGGAGCCGCTGGTGGATTTGAACTGCTGACCTTTCAGTTGGCAGCTGAGTGCTTTAACCACTGTGCCACCAAGGCTCCTTACTTTGTAAAAATAAAAAAATTACTCAGAGGCTAAAAATTTGAAGGGACCACTCAGTTTTACATCAAGAAAATTAAGCCCACATCCAGATGGGACCCTTCTGCTTGAAGTGAACCAACCAACTATTGGCGAAGAGACTATTAAAGTTGCTGCCTTGGAATTCTGACTCAGTAGACCTCAATGAGAATTCTAGGAACAAAACCAAGCGACAGCTGCCCCACCTGCCTTTGGTGCCACACTCCACATGCTCCTCAACAGTGTTGTAGACAAGTGTAGTCTCAGATTGGGCAGGTACACACTGAAGTAAGTTCAGAAAGTGAGTAAATGCTTAGAGACTTTTATAGAAATTTGGCACTGCTGCAACATTGGTACTTCATTAAAGTATGGGTTCTCAATGGATTGCAGATAAAACCTGGCCCCTCACCACAGAGAATCTGAGAAGTACTGCCATAGAACTCACCTGTGGCCCTGTATCTATCAGTGCTAGGCAGTGCCTGCTCACCTACTCTGTGTGGCCATCTTCTGGGGATTGGGGAACAGCCAAATGACAAGCGAGACAGGTCAATGTTGTCTGCTGTCGTGCCCAGTTTTGTCTGCTCATGCAGGAATCTAATGAAGACTAGTGATGGTTTAGGATTACAGGAATTTAAGTTAACTCCCATGAGCCACTAATTTTAAGGGACTGGAGAAACTTACTTGCTTTATCTAGTGTTGCTTTATATAATTTGGACATCTAGAGATTACAGATTTTTCTGGTCAAGTGGTTTTTAAATTCTGTCCTGTCAGAGTTCCATGAAGTCTTTCAGCAACCACAGAAAACCTCATTTCTGTGTGCACAGGCCACAGTTGTATCTCTTCTCCAAAATTTTGGTGAGGATACATTAATCACTAAATGTCTAAAGGGAGTAGGAGCAAAAGCAGGCCACAATTGAAGATTTGGAGATGGCTTACTGTTTCTACTTTAAAATTCCAGAAAGACTAGGCCTCAAGAGTTAAATGCCAACACCAACAGCATCCAAAGTTCCTTTTCACTAATGGTTTTTGGAACCATCACATCACAAAATATACCTCTTAACCAAACAGCCTTACCCAAGTAATGCAGGTCAGCATAAAACTAATCGCCAATTATAAAATGCAACCTCCACAGTAAATCTTTACAACAAATACTTAACTACTTCAGAACAAAAGCAGACAGTACTCTTAAATATCTGAAGAATTTTTAGTTCAGTGCCACCAGCCTGGCAAAAAGTTAACTGGTACAGAATTCTCACTTGGTCATTTCCACTAAGCCTTTCAAAACAAAGCCAACAAAAATTCAAATAATATTTAAGAATAAAAGCCAAACAAAACAAAAGAAAACACCCAAACCCAAAGCACCTACCAAAACAACACTTAAAGACTCAGGTCAAATTTAACCATAAAATTGCTCCCTCCATGGTTGTGTGCTGCTACACTCACCGAAGCCAAGCACGGCACCTTATCAAGGTTAAAGAACTCATTAAAGTCAAATTCTCCTGGGGACTGCTCGGGCAAGACGGCGTCCCTTGGCACTTCCTGATCAGCGGCAGGCTCCTGTGCAAGAATGACCTCCACCTCATCCTCTTCGGCCACTCCTCCATTGCACTCGACTATGCCTGAAAGCAAAACCAGGACAAAAACAGTCTGATCAAGCCGTGTGCTCCAGTCTTCCTCTGTGTACTCAGCCAGCAATACACATGCAGAAGAGCCACAGATGACTTTAAAAGCAGACTTCTTGTGCAGGTACAGCACTTGCAACAGTAAAACAGTCCCAGTCCTATGGGAGCTAGAGAAGGAAAAAAGCCTTAATAACAAGCCAGAACAACACCACGATGGGGGAAGATTATGACCCTTCCCCACAGCACTTCATGTTTTCTATAGTGTAGTGGGTTCTTTTTCTAAAGGGAATTTTTTTTTTTTTAAAGATAGGCTTTGTTAAGTCCCTTACTGAACACAGAACCAAATTAAACTGGCTCTGCTTTTGCCTAAGCCTCTGTACCATCACAGCTTTTAAGGTAGGGTATCCACAACCAAAGGTATTACGTGGAACCTGGCATGAGGGCAATTTTCACTTGCCTACAGGTTGGCTGTAGCTTATCCTTCAAGGCAAAGCTCAAACACACCTCCTCTGGGAAGCCTGCACTGCCTACCCATTTTTACACTACCCAACAAGATTAATTATTGCCTTCCCTATAATCCTTGTGTTACCTCTCAGAGCACTTCTTATACTGTATTATAGTAACTCTCTGATGGGACTGAGCTCTCTCAGGGCAGGTAACCTATTTTAATCTGCCTCATCTTACTATACAGAGCTAGGTAAACCTAAAACTCAGTAATGTTCAGTTGTTTTTAGGATGGAAAATATTTTAAGTGCTAAGTGAAGCTACCAGGTATTAACATTTAAGGAATCTAGCCTATTAGTTTTAGCTAGAGTACAGACGAAAAGATCATACGACCTTGAATACATCCCACCTGAATTTAGAAACAATCTCAAGAATAGATGTGACACACAAAATACTAATGACCAGAAGTGTTGTGGGAAGACATCAAGGACATCATACGTGAAGCAAGTGAAAGGTCACTAAAAAGACCAAAACAAGGAAAAGATCACAGTGGATCTCAAGAGAGACTTTGAAAATTGCTCGAATGCAGAGCAGCTAAAGTGAGTGGAAGAAATGATGCACTAAAAGAGCTGAACAGAAGATTTCAAAGGGCAGCTCGAGAAGACAAGGTACAGTATTATGATGAAATGTGCAAAGACCTGGAGCGAGAATACCAAAAGGGAAAAACATTACAGCATTTCTCAAGCTGAAAGAACTAAAGAGAAAAGTCAAGCCTCAAGTTGCAATACTGAATGATACAGGAAGCATCAAGAGAAGATGGAAGGAATATAGGTCACTATACCCAAAAAAAAGGTCAGTGTTCAACCATTTCAAGAGGTAACATATCATCAAGAACCACTGATACAGAAGAACAATTCCAACCTGAACTGAAGGCACTGGGAAAAAGCAAGGGTCCAGGAATTGATGGAATACAGATTGCGATGGTTCAACAAATGAGATGCAATGCCGGAAGTGCTCATGCATCTATGTCAAGAATTTTGGAAGACAGCTACCTGGCCAACCGACTGAAAGAGATCCATATTCATGTCCATTCCAAAAAAAAGTGATCAAATGGAATGCAGAAATTATCATATAATATCATTGATATCACATGCTAGCAAAATTTTGCTGAAGATAATTAAAAAATGGCTACAGCCACACATGAACAGGGAACTGCCATAAGTTCAAGCCAGACGTGGAACAAGGGATATTACTGCTAATGTCAGATAGATCTTGTCTGAATGCAGAGAATACCAGAAAGATGTTTACCTGTGTTTTATCAACTATATGAAGGCATTCAACTCTGTGCATCATAACAAATTACGGGTAATGTGAATGAGAATTCCAGACCACTTAATTGTGTTCACGTGGAACCTGTACACAAATCAAGAGGCAATCGTTCAAAGAGAACAAGAGGATACTGAGTGGTTTAAAACTGGAAAAGGTGTGTGGCAGGGCTGTATCCTTTCACCATACTTACTCAATCTGTATGCTGAACAAATACTCCATGAAGCAGGACTACATGAAGACGAGGAGTCAGGACTGGAGGAAGACCCATGGTATGCATGCAGATGGCACAACCTTGCTTGCCAAAATAAATACGACTTGAAGCACTTACTGATGGTCAAAGGCTTCAGACTTCAATATGGATTACACCTGAACATAAAGAAAACTAAAATCCTCACAACTGGACCAATAAACACCACGATAAATCGGAAGAAACTGAAGTTGTCAAAGATGTCATTCTACCTGGATCCACAATCACAGTCCATGGAAGCAGCAGGCAAGACATCAAACGATGTAGTGCATTGGGCAAATCAGCTGCAAAAAACCTCGTTAAAGTGTTAAAAAACAAAGATGTCACTTTGATGATTAAGGTGCCCCGGATAAAATGGGTCAGGGAGAAGCACTGCTCTAGTGGAAAAGAATACAAACTTGGCACTGATTATGCCTGATACAAGCCATGGTCTTTTCAGTTGCCTCATATGCATGTGAAAGCTGGACAATGAAAAGGAAGACTGAAGGAGAACTGACACAGTTGAACTGTGGTGTTGGTGAAGAATACTGAATATACCACAGACTGCCAGAAGAACTAACAAATCTGTCTTGGAGGAAGTGCAGCCAGAATGCTCCTTAGAAGCAAGGATGGCGAGACTATGTCTCACATACTTTGGACACGTCGTCAGGAAAGACCAATCACTAGAAAAGGACATCATGTTTGGTAAATAAGAGGGTCAGCGAAAATAAGGGAAACCCTCCATGAGATGGATTGACGTGGTGGCTGCAACAATGTGCTCAAACATACCAAAGACTGTGAGGATGGCACAGGATCGGGCAATGTTTTGTTGTTGTACATGAAATACCCGTGAGTCAGAGGCAACTGAATGGCAACTACGAAAAATGCGGACAAGAAGCGAAAATCTCAGGGCAAAAAAAAAAAGTTATTTGAAAAAAGATTTTTTTTAAAAGAAAAATGTATTGAGAGATACTAGGTACTTTTATTTCAAGAACTGAACTTCCAAAGCCCCACCTTGCAACAGCTGTCTGTAGCTTCAAGATCACGACACACGTGACGTCATACTAGCAAAAACTGCCCAACAGTTACTGCAGTCTTCTTATTCACCAGCCAGGATCTTTTACCTCGACCAAGGCTAACTGCTAACTTCTGCTTTCATTCCAATAATGCTCCAAACACAGCTAGACAGCAAAGCAGAGGAATACAACATCTGAAAGGTTAAGCAGCTTATCTGAGGTCTCAATACTAGCAAGTGGGAGAACAAAGATTCAACCTCAGGACTGCACCCAAAGCTCTTGGACCCTGCGCTAGATATATAAAGGCACGCCTGCTCCTCCCAAGTGTGCCTGCCACCCAAGAGCCCTGAGGCTCCTGAGGGCCTGTGGCAACCAGGGAATCCAAGGCCAAGACAATGGGCAGTCTCTCCAGGGGGCAGCACACCCTACTGCCAACTTCTAGAGGTAAATGCTGTTCCCTAATGACTGGCATTTACATGAAAATGACTGCTACGGTGGCAGGTACCACCACTTTACAGACAAAGAAACTGAGTCTTAGCAAAAGAAACAACTTAAGAGCATCATCAGTGCCAAGTCTGTAGCCTTTTCCACTAGAGCAGTGCTTCTCCCTGACCCATTTTATGCACCAGAACCCACCTGCTCACTTTAGGACTGACAAGCAAACATTCTGATGCAGTTTTATCCCAATTTAAAGTGAGAGCCAAAAGAGATAGTCTGTACTCTGCACATACATCAACAAAAGAAACCATAATATTTTTCCTATTCATTTTTATTTTTTGATGAGATAGGGTCATCTCTTAACAGAAGAATGGCTTTCTGGTGAAAAGCAGCGAGAAAAGTGCCCCATATGCATTTTTATGCTAGGTTTAAACTCTCTGGAAAGCAGACTGGGCGTGACAACTGATAGTGGGTAAGAGTGCACAGGAGTGCACCAGCAGACAAATACAATAGGCCATTTATTATGATATACTCAAAAGCCAAGTACCTGTATAAAGATAACCAATAGCAAGTTCTATCATATTTGAGAATGGGCATATACTTTTACTAGCGTGGATGCAAATTTTTATTTTCTTTTCTATTAATGGAGAGTTTTAACCATTTCCCCTTCTCTCTCTATGTATGTATGTATTTTTCTGGTTATAAATGTAATCCATATTCAAACTATTTCATTCATCATGATTTGCACACAGCACCTAGCACTGGGTGCTGTATATAGGTGGACGCTCAATAAATGTTTCAAAATAATGCAGACAAAATTCACTACTATACTCCCAGCACTTAGTATGTGCCTGCAGAGGACAGCTACGTAGTAAGTTGAATGAACAGCTGGAATACACACACAAAACGGGCTCAAAGGCACTCACTGGCCCTTACCCTAAGGATAATCACCAGCACTTTGGCTAGTTCAGCTCCTTTCATCCTTTCAGCCAAGATGAAACTACAGAGTACTTGTTTATCTTAAATACAATGGCTAGGACAGCCCAGGAACCTTTTACAGTTAACAATGGGTGAACCAAGGCAGGACACCTGGGTTCCCTTCAAGGCTCTGCCATGAAAACTGTCCCTTCTCTCCAGGCTCCGGGATTTCTCTCACACCTCTGGCTCTTCCACTTGTTGATACAAGAATGACTAAAAGTCAAGATTCCACCTCTGTTAAGAAAACATCTGCTTTCTGCTTTTCTCACCAGAAACCTGAAAAGATCACATTTGCTGTTGCTGCTTTAGTCTCACTGAGAACAAGACAAAGGCAAATCTCAAAGCAATTTTCAGAACAAAGTCCCCCAAATTACCCATCGATTTCCTGTATAGCCCTAGTGAGGAATGTGGAACAGCACAAAGATAATGGTAATGTCTACTGTATTTAGCGAGCCCTGGTGGCACAGTGGTTAAGAGCTAGGCTGCTAACCAAAAGGTTGGCAGTTTGAATCCACCAGCCGCTCCTGAAAACCCTACGGGGCAGCTCTACTCTGTCCTATAGGGTCACTATGAGTCGGAATCAACTAGGAGGCAATCGATTTTGGGTTGGTTTTTTGGTACTGTATTTAGAAACTGTACAAATAAAGGTGAGTAATGAAATCTTTCCCTTCTTTTCTTTCTCCTTCCAAAGAAGTTCCATTAGCTTATTTATGCTTAAATTTGTCTTAACCTCATCATAATTTTAAGGTGGCACTGAATAAACACTCACGTATTAAAATAGCTTTCTTCTTTAGTTGCCTAGTATGTGCCAAAAGAAGGCTTTTTTCCCAATTAAACCTGAAGGCTGGAAGGAACTAGAACTTACTGAATAAGTGCTCACTAGGCTGGGCTCTGATGTACACATTTGATCTGCAATGCTAAAAGTAACCCTTTATGTTATGAAATAGGCACTGTCTTCATCCACAAAGAAACAAGCCCACCTTTAGTAGTTTTGTCAAAGATTATCCTCCAGTACTCAAAACCACAGCTGGCCCACCTGGCTAGCCCACCTGGCTCTTTACCATGGCCCTGCATGGCCTCTTCCCAAGACCATGAGCCCAACGCTGGCCACCTCAGAGCCACGTCACTGCCCTGAGAATGACCAGTTGCAGATCAACGGGACCTCGCTCTGTACCAGGCACTTCACGTACATTAGTTCTGGCTCCTTCAGTTTAGCAAGGGAGATACTTTACCCTCCCTTAGAGCTGAGAAAACTAAGTTCAGAAGAAGCCAAGTCATTTACAACTGACCTGGTAAGGTCTACCACCATGGTGAAGACAGTGGGCTCTGAAGCCCAAACCATCTCCTTCAATTCCCAACTTTAATATGTACTTCCTCAGTGACCACAGACAAATCACTTAGGCTCTCTTAGCCTCTATTTGCTCACCTATAAAATGAGGACAAAAGTACCTACACCTCACGGGGTTGTCAGAAGTAAACAGGATTACACAGACAAAACTTTTACCACTATCCACAGTACATAACTGCCCAATTAGTGGGACCCCTCATTATTTTACCACAGATTTCCTATGTCTGAGGAACCCTTTCGAGCTCTCAGAAACTAATGTGAGACTTTGCTGTTTAGCACTGTAGGCAGAACAAATTGAAGAGATACTACATTCTATACTTAAGAATTCACACTTAGGAAGCAGTTTCAAAACCAGGCTGCAAAATTAAAAACGTGCCATTTCTTAACATCTGGTGCCCATGCCCATCCCTAAGTGCACAGGAAGCCAATGATGACGACAGTGAATTTTCCTCCCAAAGTTTGCGCTGACCTTCCTTCACAGAGGCTGTCCGTCGCCGTGTTCGTTTTCTGCCTTTGTGATCTTCTTCTAGTATCTTATCATCAAAGCCAGTCAACTCAATGGTTTCAGACTGACTTGTAGGTCCAGCTGAGAACCATTCTGGTTCTTCTTCCGTGTAAGAATCGTTTCTTCTACGCTCGCCAAAGACACGCTTACTATCCCCAAACTCTCTCTGGAAAAGTACATAATGCAACATAAAAATAAGATTCTAGTTAAGGCATTTCCAACCTAATCACAGTCTTCATAAATTCCAAGAGTGAAATAAAAATACTATGCCGCAGACTTGAAGCCCATCACCACCCCTCTCCCTCTGGCTCTATTTCTCTGTCTGGTTTAAGAGTGGGCTCTGTTCATCCAAGATCTCAGAAGTAACCCAGTGCAAATGAAATGACTACAGAGTCCCCAGCACATGAAATGTCAAAGGGTCTAAAAGACAAACCCTGAAACGCTTGTCCTTGTAGTCCCTCTCGCGGTCTCTGTCTCTCAAATCCCGAAGGTCCTTATCACTAAGACGATGATCCTTCTCAAAGCTCCGGGCAGAGATTATTCTCCCACTGCCAATCCTGCGTCCACCAAGCAGGCGAAGCCCATCGTTGTCTTTCTCTAACGGGCTTCCTGAGTGCCGGGAGCTAACAGCAGCTGTCACGTGGCAGCCACCTCCAAAGCTTCGTCTCTGTGGACTAAGAACAACATCTAAGTCGTCTTCTTTTACACGCTCTCGTGGATCTGGAAAGATGCAGGAAAAGAGGAAGTTATGCAAACCAACAAGGGCATTTTTCTTATCCATGTGGTGTGTCCATGATTGGGGGAGGAGAAGGGTGTGGAAAGACTGGGTGTATCAACAGATACAGAGTAACATGTACACTGTATATTCAATAAGAATGAGCCTTTTGCTTTTTCTCTTTGGAGCAATGAGTGTACTTCACAATAATCTTCCATAATTAGTCTCTGCAATGCCTTTACTTTGAGTGAGTCCTTATCTATGCAATCATTAACAAATTTTTGTCAAGTAAGGCTCTCGCTGGGTGGCACTAAGGCTTAAGCACTTGACTACCAGCTGAAAGACTGGTGGTTCAAACCCAGTTTCCTAATAATGACATTTTTTCCCCAAGACATAAAACTCTCACAATAAAGAATGAAGCCAGCAGCATGTCCACAACATTCTCGAACCCACTAAGCGACTGCGTGCTCACCTACTATCCTGCGCACCAGGGAAGGCCGGTCTGTATCGAACTCTTTCCTCACACTTTCCACTGGTGAGCTCCGTCCTGAAGCTGGGTAGAGAGAGGCATGCCACTTCTCAGGGTCCCAGACGCCATCGCTACATATCCAAAGTTATCAACAGTTAGCACTTGGCACCTATGAACCACATGTGTAGTCTAATTTCTAAACCTCTTCAGGCAAAAAAAGTTATTAAAATTCCTCTACAATAAAAGATTTCATGGTTACCTTCAGAATGGTTACCTCTTTTAAGATGAAAACAAAAAAAACTATTAATTCAATAATACTTTATTGCTGTTCATGTATTACCAATATTCACCTATAAGCCAGTGGTTTGTGTATAAATGAAACATTCAGACCACAGAGTCTGGGGTGCATATCACCATATCGCTGCCTGTCCTACCCAGACGTTCCATAAGTACTGATTACTCAGTTTACTGAAGATTAGTACAAGTGAGCAAAACCCCCCTTAATCCTCTCACCGAAAACAGCTCCTGAAATGTTTCGGTATGTACTTGTCCAGAATTTCTGTGCAGGCTCAGTTTTTTCCAGAAACAGGACTCCCAATCAAAGCTGGTCGAGTCAATTCCAACTCTTAATGACCCTAAAGGACAGAAGAGAACTGCCCTATAGAGTTTACAAGGCTGTAAATCTTTACGGAAGCAGACTGCCACATCTTTCTCCCATGCTGTGGCTGGTAGGTTCATACCACCAATCTTTTGGTTAGTAGCCAAGCACTTTAACCACTATACCATCAGGACTCCTCAGAAGCAGGATAGACAACTCCTAATAGACTAAAATTTCTGGTTTAAGTTTTATTTTGTTATCCACTCGCTAACAATGGGGTGGCAGATGGTATAGCGTGCAGAGCTGAGAAGCAGCTCTGGAGCCCAAAGATCAAATTCTAGCTCTGTCACTCACCATTGGGCACATCCCAGAAGAGTTACTGAGTTGCATCCTTCAGTTGTCTACAGAGAGAACTTCCCCAAGCCCCAGATCAGACCAGGCCTTGCTCTGAACTAGCACTGTCCTCTATACTTGTGCTTCAGAGTGTGTAATGGGTGTGCTAATAAACTCTTATGAGTATTTAATTGTCTCCTACCATAGACCAATGTCCCATGAAAGCAGGGAGTATTTTAACAGCACCGGGCACAGTGTCCACCACATGTCTATCAGTTGGTCATACTGTGGTGGCTTGCATGTTGCTGTGATAGCAGAAGCTTTGCCACTGGTATTTCAAATACCGGCAGGGTCACCCTGGGAGACAGGTTTCAGCAGAGCTTCCAGACAAAGACAGACTAGGAAGGAAGACCTGGCAGTCTAATTCTGAAAAAAAAAACTGACCAATGAAAACCTTATGAATAGAAGCGGAACACTGTCCGATATAATACTGGAAGATGAGCCACTCAGGTTGGAAGGCACTCAAAAGACGACTGGGGAAGTAGTGCCTCCTCAAAGTAGAGTCAACCTTAATGACATGGATGAAATCAAGCTTTCAGGACCTGTATTTGCTGATGTGGTACAACTCAAAATGAGAAGAAACAGTTGCAAACGTCAATTAATAATTAGAATGTGGAATGTACCAAGTATGAATCTAGGAAAATTGGAAGTTGTCAAAAATGAAATGGAATGCATAAACATCCATATCCAAGGCATTAGGGACCTGAAATGGACTGATATTGGCCATTCTGAATCAGACAATCATATGGTCTACTATGCTACAATAAACTGAAGACAAACTGACAAATGGAATGACAAATTGAAGAGGAACGGTGTTGTGCTCATCTTCAAAAAGACAATTTCAAGATCTATCCTGAAGTACAATGCTGTCAACGATAGGATAATATCCATATGCCTACAAGGAAGACCAGTTAATATGACTGTTATTCAAATTTACGCACCAACCACTAAGGCCAAAGATGAAGAAATTGAAGATTTTTACCAACTTCTGCAGTCTGAAATTGATCAAACATGCAATCAAGATGCATTGATAATTACTGGTGATTGGAATGTGAAAGTTGGAAACAGAAGGACTGGTAGTTGGAAAATATGGCCTTGGTGATAGAAACAACACCAGAAATTGCATGACAGAATTTTGCAAGACCAACCACTTCTTCTTTGCAAATACCATTTTTCACTAACATAAACAGCGACTATACATGCGGACCTTGCCAGATGGAATACACAGGAATCAAACTGACTACTACATCTGTGGAAAGAACAATGGAAAAGCTCAATACTAACAGTCAGAACAAGACCAGGGGCCAACTGTGGAACAGACAATCAACTGCTCGTATGTAAGCTGAAGAAAATTAGAACCAGTCTGCAACAGCCAAAGTACGACCTTGAGTATATCCCACCTGAATTCAGAGACTATCTCTAGAATAGTTCTGATGCACTGAACACTAATGACTGAAGATCAGATGAGCTGTGGAATGACATCAAGGGCATTATACATGAAGAAAGCAAGAGGTCATAAAAAAGACAGGAAAGAAAGAAAAGACCAAAATGGATGTCAGAAGAGACTCTGAAAGTTGCTCTTTAACACTGAGCAGCTAAAGCGAAAGGAAGAAATGATAAAGTAAAAGAGCTAAATACGTTTCAAAGGGCGGCTCGAGAAGAAAAAGTAAAATATAATGAAATCTGCAAAGACAAGGAGTTAGAAAACCAAAAGGGAACAGCACACTTAGCATTTCTGAAGCTGAAACAACTGAAGAGAAAATTCAAGCCTGGAGCTGCAATACTGGAGGATTCTACAGGGAAAACACTGAACGACACAGGAAGCATCAAAAGAAGATGGAAGGAGTACACAGAGTCACTGTACCAAAAAGAACTGGCCGACGTTCAACCATTTCAGGAGGTAGGATATGACCAAGAACCAATGGTACTGAGGAAGAAGTCCAAGCTGCACTGAAGACACTGGTGAAAACAAGTTTCCAGGAACTGATGGAATACCAGTTGAGATGTTTCAACAAACAGATGCAGCACTGGAAGCGCTCACTTGTCTAGGCCAAGAAATCTGGAAGATAGCTACCTAGCCAACCAACTGAAGAGATCCATATTTGTACCTATTCCAAACAAGGGTGATCCAACAGAATGCAGAAATTATCAAACAATATAATTAATATCACACGCAAGCAAAATTTTGCTGAAGATCACTTCACTGTACTGTTGCAGCAGTACATTGAAACGGAACTGCCAGAAATTCAAGCTGGATTCAGTATAGGATGTGGAACGAGCGATATCATTGCTGATGTCAGATGGTGTCATGGACTGAACTGTGTCCCCAAAAAATATCTTGTCAACTCAGCTAGGTCATGATTCTCAGTATTGTATGACTGTCTACCATTTTATCATCTGATATGATTTCCCTATGTTTTATTGTAAACTCTATTACCATAATGTAATAAGATGGATTAGCGGCAGGTATACTGACGAAGTCTAGAAGATTAGGTAGTGTCTTAAGTCAATCTCTTTTGAGATATACAAGAGAGAAGTGAGCAGAGAGACATGGGAACCTCATACCACCAAGAAAGCAGTGCTGGGAGCAGAGCGCATCCTTTGGACCTGAGGTTCCTGGGCTGAGATGCTCCCAGACCAAGGGAAGACTGATGCATCACAAGGACCTTCCTCCAGAGCCGACAGAGACAGAAAGCCTTCTCCTGGAGCTGATGCCCTGAATTTGGACTTGTAGCCTACCACTCTGTGAGAAAATAAATTTCTCTTTGTTAAAGCCATCCATTCGTGGTATTTCTCTTACAGCAGCACTAGGTGCCTAAGACAGATGGATTCTGGCTGAAAGCAGACAATACCAGAAAGATGTTTACCTGTGTTTTTTTGACTATGTATAAGCCATTCCACTGTGCAGACCTTAAGAAGTTATGGATAACACTGTGAAGAATGGGAATTCTGTTAACACTTAATTGTGCTCAAGAGGGACCCGAACAAGGCAATACGGCATGGATTAAAGTTAGGAAAGGTGTGCATCAGGGTTGTGTCCTTTCACCATATTATTCAATCTGTACGCTGAGCAAATAATCCAAGAAGCTGGACTACATGAAGAAGAATGGGCCATCAGGATTGGAGGAAGGCTCATTAACAACCTGTGATACGCAGATGTTGAAAGCAAAGAGAATTTAAAGCACTTACTGATGAAGATCAAAGACCACAGCCTTCAGTATGGATCACACCTCAACATAAAGAAAACAAAAATGCTCACAACTGGGCCAATAAGCAACATCATGATAAATGGAGAAAAGCCTGAAGTTGTCAAGGATTTCATTTTACTTGGATCCACAATCAACACCCATGCAAGCAGCAGCCAAGAAATCTAACGACATGTTGCACTGGGCAAATCTGCCACAGAAGACCTCTTTAAAGTGTGAAAAAGTAAAGATGTCACTTTAAGGACTAAGGTGCGCACGACTCAAGCCATGGTGTTTTCAACTGCCTCACGTGCATGTGAAAGCTGGACAATGAATAACGAAGACTGAAGAAGAATTAATGCCTTTGAATTATGGTGTTGATGAAGAACGCTAAATACAGCATGGACTGCTAGAAGAATGAATAAATCTGTCTTGGAAGTACAGCCAAAATGCTCCTTAGAAAGCTGAATGATTCATCATCTCATATACTTTGCTGCTGTAACATAAATACTGCTAGTGGATGGCTTTAACAAAAAGAAATTTATTCCCTCACAGTCTAGGCGGCTAGAAGTCTGAATTCAGAGAACCAGCTCCAGAGAAAGGCTTTCTCTGTTGGCTCTGGAGGAAGGTCCTTGTCATCAATCTTCCCCTAGTCAAGGAGGTTCTCAGTCCAGGGACCCTGGGTCCAAAGGGCGCACTACGCTCCCGGTGCCTCTTTCTTGGTGGTATGAGGTCCCCATGTCTCTCTGTTCACGTCTGTCTTTTATATCACAAAAGAGATTGGCTTAAGATATAACCTTATACTGAAGATTGAGTCTTACCTCATCGACATAAACTGCCGCTAATCTCATCTCATTAACATCATAGAGATGGGATTTATAACACAAACGAAAATCACATCAAGTGACAAAATGGTGGACAATCACACAATACTGGGAATCAAGGCCTAGCCAAGTTGACACATATTTTTGGGGGACACACTTCAATCCATGACAGACATCATGCTTGGTAAAGTAGAGGGTCAGCAAAAGAAGAAGTCCCTCAATGAGATGGACTGACACAGTGGCTGCAACAATGGGCTCAACATAACAATGATCGTGAGGATGGCAGAGGACCAGGCAGTGTTTTCGTTCTGTTGTACATAGGGTCACTATGAGTCGAAACTGACCTGACGTCACCTAACAGGCACAGTGTTTGCCACACAGCAGATACCAAATGAACATCTCTTGAATAAATGAATGAACCTCACAGCTTCAATCTCCTTATCAATAAAGAAGACTGTAGTTAACTCTTACGGTGGTTGTGAGGATTACTTGGAGTTTAAGAGATAAACAAATTTTAATTCTCTTAGACAAGAGAAACAGCAGAATGAGAACTCTGTTTTCTTATTTTCATTGCTATTTACTAGGTACAACATCATTCACTTTAGAATAAAAGCGAGTATGTCTGCCCATGCAATTTTATTTTATGCCACAAAGTTATAGAGCCGTAACAATAAAATTCAACTTGAGGCATAAAGCGGATCTAGAACTTTAAACAAAAAGCCAGCTCATCTCAGACTTACGAAAAATCGTAACCAACCAGAATAACCATTATTCAAAGTATCTCCCCATCAAGGGAAAGTGGCAAGATGTCCAGGTTTAACAGGCCTTCTGAACAGTTCATATACAAATTAAAGAGTGTGTCTTACTCAACACCAAGGAATTAAACATAATAGATACTTTATACATTAAAAATTGTAGACCAATATGAACCATTTACCGTGATATTTATGAATCAACCTAAGCTGACAATACAGGGTTACTGTAACAGTGATTTTCAGAGCATTTTTAGCTTTGTCATTGTTGTTAGTTGCTGTCGAGTCGGTTCCGACTCATAGTAACCCTATGTACAACAGAATGAAAACACTGCCCAGTTCTGCACCATCCTCACAATCGTTACGCTTGAGCCCACTGTTGCAGCCATTGTGTCAATCCATCTTGTTAAGGGTCTTCCTCTTTTTCACTGGCCCTCTACTTTACCAAATATGAAGTCCTTCTCCAGGAACTGATCCCTCCTGATAACATGTCCAAAGTATGTGAGATGTAGTCTCGCCATTTTTAGCTTTATAGTCTTCTCAAATAAAAGCTTTCCACCTCTTATGAAGGAGCCCAAGATGTAAAGAAGGCAACCTGAATGGCTGGCTGAATGATTCTGTTGTTTATTTGGTAGAAGTGGCAGATAAAGGGTTCAGAGCCCTCCTGGTCCTCCTCCTTGGGAGAGGCCCTTCAGGAAGTACCCTTAAAGCATCATGCGAAAACCACAGGTAGAGAGAAAAGACCCTGTTGAGGGCGCCTGGGTTCAAGTCTTAGCTCTGTTTTCTGGCTATGTGGCTTTGACCAACTCATTTTCTAGTTTCAGCTTCATTACCAGTTAGCTGTCCTTAGAGTCCCCTGCAGTTCAAAATCTTTGGACTAGTGGTAAAGGCATTATGAAACTGATGAAGACAATGCAATGAGATGCTGTTTTGTCACATTCTTGGCTTATTCCCAATGCGCCTGTGCGGAAGTTCAATGTCATAACTTGCTGAAATCCCCCTACCCGTAAGTCTACCAAAACCCCCCAATAATATAATTCTTAATGTACCAAGTTTGGTGTAACAAAGTTAATGACTAGAAGCACACACCCTCATACCTGTCATATTTTTCAGAGAGGCAAGAAGGCCTCTGTTTTGAATGGGGACGTTCTTTTATATCCAAGAGCTCCTCCTGAAAAGAGAAATCAAATGTTGATTTAGAATCAAATTTCTCAGGTCACACGCTTTCAATTTATTTTTGTTCTGAGTAATTCTGAGTGTCTGCCTGAAGCATTTGAAGTAGTTCTTATTTATTTTTACCTTGACTTGTCCCAGAGGAGCCCTGGTGGCACAGGAGTTAAACTCTAGACTGCTAAGCAAAAGGCTGGAGGCTGGAACCCACCAGCAGCTCCATGGGAGAAAGATGCAGCACTCTGCTCCCATAAAGATTTCCAGCTTTAGAAACCCTATGGGCCAGTTCTACTTTGTCCTATAGGGTTGCTATGAGTCAGAATCAACTCGACAGCAATGGGTTTGGTTTTCTTGGTTTTGACTTGTCCCAGAAATGATTGGAGTGAGATCCCAGTTCTTACAAGCAGCTCAGCAGCAGTATCAAATAACTTAATAGCGATCAGTTTCTTGCTGAAACACATTTCTCTGATAAACTGCTGTTCAATAAGGTTATTTTCAGTAACACTGAATGCTCACCAAGGCACAAAAACTTCAGCCATACATAAAACCTCCAGCTAATCTTACCACTCTTAAGTGCCATTAAGATGCCAATTAACAAGTGGATAGCTTTTTTTTTTTTTAATGTATATTGAAGTCGCAAGAATAAAATAGCAACCCACATCGAACATCATACTTAATGATAGAAGACTGAAAGCTTTTTCCATAAGATCAGGAACAAGACAAGGATGCCCGCTTTTACCACTTCTAGTCAACAAACTACTGGAAGCACTAGCCAGAACAATCAGGCAAGAAAAAGAAAAGGCACCCAACTTGGAAAGGAAAAAATAATGTCTGTATTTACAGTTGTATTTACAGATTATATGATCTTACAGATATAAAATTATAAGACTACACACAAAAGCTGTAAGGGCTAATAAATTCAGCATAACTGCAGGATACAAGATCAACATACAAAAATTCATTGTATTTCTATACACTAGCAGTGGCCATTCCAAAAGGGAAATGAAGAAAATTCCAATTATAATACCATCAAAAAAATAAAATGCTTAGAAATACATTTAGCCAAGGAGGCAGGCATAAGACTTGTTCACTGAAAACTACAAAACACTGCTGAAAGAAATTAAAGATCTAAATAAATGGAAAGATATCCTGAGTTCATGGATTGGAAAACTTACATTATTAAGGTGGCAATATTCCTCAACACAAATTACAGATTCAATGCAATCCCTATCAAAATCCCTATGGCCTTTTTTTGTAGAATTGGAAAAGCAAATCCTAAAATTCATATGGAACCGTATCCTTAAAATTGTACTCCAAATGGCTAAAACAATCTTGAAAAAGAAAGCTGAAGACTTACGCTTCCAATTCCAAAATATACTATGAACCTACCGTAATCAAAACAGTGTGGTACTGGTATAAGGACACACAGATCAATCGAATAGAATTGAGAGTCCAGAAATAAACCCGTACATTTAAGATGAAATTATTTTCGGCAAGGGTGTCAGTTTTTTTTCTTTCTTGGTCCTCTTCTTTTGTTTTGTTTTGATGATTCCTGGCAGGCATGATTGGCATGGTGCTCCGGTTGTTGGACTTGCCATGTAGGAGCACTCCCTACCTGCATCCATGCAAGGAGGGTGGCAGGCAGGTGTGGGAGCTCAGTCTCTGTTTACTGGTCTTGCAGTGTGGCTGAGGGTGGGCAGGTCAGGCTTTGGCCTCCGTCTGTCTTCAGTTCAGTGGCACAGCAGCGGGGTAGTAGTGGATGGGGTTTGGTGGGGCAGGAGGGAAGAAGACAGGCTCGTGTTGTGGTCCCCCAGTCAGGTGAGGTGATCTGGGTACGGGACCCTGTCACCTCTGATTAGGAGAATGGGATAAGGGGGAGTACATCCCTCTGGCTAGGATATGCACGTGCCAGGGCACCTCATGCCACTACAGCCAGCAAGTGAGACCTGTCCCCTGTCGAGTGTGAGCAGGGAGGGCCAGCAAGGGATGCTCTGCAGGTCCACTGCCTTGGGCGCGCCACTCACTCAAGGTCAGGGGCCGCTGCTCCTGAGCAGTATCTCCAGTTCTGGATCCTGGCTCCCTCTTTGCTTCTGTTTCTTTCCTTGTGTGTCTATAGAGTTTCTCTGTCCCTTTTGGGAAAGTAGTGAAGTTGCCTTGCTGTTTTCTTCACATGAGATTGCTGTTGGCTTTGTCCTAAGATGGCTGTGTCAGACTGGGACAGCAGGCTGAGTTCCTCCGTTCTGTTACTCCTCTTTCGCTGCTCTCACTCACTTTTTCCTTCCAGTTAGTGTTCAGTTCAGTTCTTAGTCCTTTTTTGATGTTCAGGGTTCCTGGATTGCTATCTGCATCTGTTTCACTTGTTTCTTTCAGTCTTTGGTGCATAGGGACATTATGGTGTATGTGACTAAGCTACCATATTGGCTCTGCCCCTTACCTAGGAATCTTAAAAATAAATTTTTACCTGTCCTATTTTTAAATTATTCAACAAATAATCACTAGATTTTATCTTTTTATTTTTTATTGTACTTTACATGAAGGTTTACAGAACAAATAGCTTCTCATTAAACTATTAGTACACATATTGTTTTATGATGACGGTTAAGAACTCCACGACATTTCAACACTGTCCCTTCTCCATCCTGGGTTCCCTATTACCAGCTTTCCTGTCCCCTCCTGCCTTCCAGTCCTTGTCCCTGGACTGTTGTGCCCCATTAGTCTCATTTTGTTTTACGGGGCTATCTAATCTTTGAGTGAAGGGTGAACCTCAGGAGTAACTTCATTACTGAGCTAAAAGGGAGTCCGGGGGCCATACTCTCAGGGTTTCTCCAGTCTCTGTCAGGCCAGCAAGTCTGGTCTTTTTTGGTGAGTTAGAATTTTGTTCTACATTTTTCTCCAGCTCTGTCTGGGACCCTCTATTGTGATCCCTGTCAGAGCAGTCAGTGGTGATAGCCGGGCACCATTTGGTTGTACTGGACTCAGTCTGGTGGAGGCTGTGGTAGTTGCAGTCCATTACTCCTTTGGACTAATCTTTTCCTCATATCTTGTTTTCTTCATTCTCCCGTACTCCCGAAAGAGTGAGACCAGCGGAGTATCTTAGATGGCTGCTCACAAGCTTTTAAGACCCCAGAAGCTACTCACCAAGGTAGAACGTAGAACATTTTCTTTATAAACTGTTATGTCAACTGAGCTAGATGTTCCCCGACACCACGGTCCCCACAGTCCTCTGCCCAGCAATCCAGCCCCTCAGGGAGTTTGGATATATCTATGGAGGTTTCATGACCTTTCCTTGTACAAGTTGTGCTGGCTTCCCCAGTTTTGTGTACTGTCTTACCCTTCAAGGGTGTCAGTTCTTGTCGTGAAAGAATAGACTCTTCAACAAATGGTGCTGGGACAACACGATATCCACATGTAAAATAATGAAGCCAGGCCCCTAACTTTTGCCACATACAAAAATTAATTCAAAATGTGTCAACGACCTAAATTTAAGAGCTAAAACCATAAAATTATTAGAAGAAAACAAGGGTAAATATTCATAACTTGGATTTGCCAATACTTTTAGATATATGAAAATTATAAAATTCATGAAAATTAGAAACTTTGGTGCAGGAGGTGGAGCCAACATGGCACCACAGACAGAAGCACCATGATGACCCTCCACAGCAAAGACCCAAAAAACTAAGTAAAACAGAGATAAACGTCAATCCTGGAACCCCAAGCATCAAATGAACAGCTAAAGAACTCAACTGAGCACTGAACGGAATAAGAAAGCAGAGAACACAGAGTGAGGAGAGTTATGAGTGGAGGCCCGCTATCAGCTAATGCAGCATGGATCCACCATCTTGGAATCCTGTTGGAGACTGGCGGACAGAGAGTATGTGAAGGCAGATTCACCAAGCTCCCAGCAGGAGACAGAGCACCTGGTAACCAGTGAGACACACCTTCCCAATCCCTCCCCCTGCCTCCCCCTGTTCAACCTTTGCCATTTCCTAGCTGGCCGATCTGTGGCTTCCTGATGGGCCATGACCGTGGCACAGGAGGCACCATTTTCTTGCCACATGCATTTGCCCTGCCCACACTGGCCAGCTTCTTCACTGCCATTTCTTTGTTGCTGATGTTGCATTTTTTTTCAGACTCTTTTGGTTTCTTCCCTGCCTCTCATCTCCTTCCCTTGAACACCTGACTCTGTGTCCCATCTTTGCTTCTTCTTGACTGGCTGTGAAGCGCCGCTCAGCTGGGGAACTGCTTCCCCAATCAGCACAGCCAGGCTGGTGGAAACCCTAGGGGCTTTTTTTGTTTGTTTGTTTTCTTTTTAACTTTCTTTACTTCTCGGTTTCTCTTCTCTTTCTACTTACATTCTTTTCCTGTCTCCTGAATACCAACTGCTGTATCATCTCCACCTGTACTAGCTGGGCTGTACTGCGCAGCCTGGGAGCCACTTCCCCGATCTGTGCAGCTGCATCAGTGGAATCCCTGGGGGTGGCTTTCTTAAAAAATTTTTATTTTCTTTTTGTTTGTCTTCATCTCTCGGTTTCTTGTCTCTTCAGTCCAACGGCAAGCTCCCTCAGCACTTTTTTTTTTTGCTCCTGTTTCTTCCTCCTCTCTTTCTTCTTTTCCATATCTACCTTAGCACCACACATCAGAACTTCCCCTTCCCCTCCCTCCTGCCTATCTGCACCGTGTGCTGAACACTGCACTCATGAGCAGCACAGGCATGACCCATTGGAACCTCCCCTGCACTGACCATCAGCTCACCTTGTCAGCCCTTAGTACATGCCACAAACAACCAATTTCTGCCACTCCCCTGCAGATCTACCTACCCTTCTGCACCATAGCTGAGCAACTGGCCCTGCCCATTGGACAAGAGGTGAAAAATATCGTGTCCACAGACAAACAAACAACAAAGAACGTATAGCCTACCTGCTCAGACATAACCAAAAAAAAAAAAAAAAACAGGATAAAACAAACAAATCTACAGTCAGTAAGTGAATAACTACCAAATGTCCCAAAGACAGCAGACAATTATCAAAACATACAAAAAAACAGGACAGCATGGTTCCAGGAGGTGTCTAAAATAAAACACCAGATGACTTTCCAGTAGACGAGCACTAGAATTACCTGATAGGAAATTCAAATCTCTAATATTCAGAGCCATCCAAGAGTTGAATCAAAAAGCAGACAAAAATGAGGAAAAAATAGACAAATTCATGGAAAAGGCAGACAAATTCATCAAAAATACAAAGAAATGGAAGAATTCAGGAAAACAATGCCAAAATTCAGGAACAAAATGCCAAAATAAATTCACAACTAGAAATTATACAAAAACAATAATTAGAAATCCAAAAGATAAACAAAAAGATTTCAGAAATGGACAGTGTCAGAGAAGAGCTGAGGAACAGGTCTGAAACAATGGAAGACAGATCAGTGAAACTGAAAACAAACACTTGGATACAACTTTGTCTGAGGAAAAATCAGAAAAAAGAACAAAGAAAACAGAAGAAACTCTGCGAATTATGTGGGATACAATCAAAAGCTAAAATTTTCGAGTGATCGGAGTTCCAGAAAAGGGGGAGAAAAAGAAAACCCAGAAAGGATCACTGAAGAACTGCTGACTTAGAAAACTTCCATAATATCATGAAGGATGAAAAACTGACCATCCAAAAAGCTCAACAAACCCCATATAGAATAGACCCCAAAAGAAAATCACCAAGGCATGTCATAATCACACTCACTAAAACAAAAGACAAAGAAAGAATCCTGAGAGCAGCTCGAGAAACATGAAAAGTCACATACAGAGGAGAAACAATAAGAGTAACCTCTGATTACTGGGCAGAAATGATGCAGGCAAGAAGGCAACGGGATCATGTATATAAAACCTTGAAAGAAAAAAACTGCCAACTTAGAATAGTATAGCCTGCAAAACTCTCGTTCAAATATAGTGGTGAAATTAGGACATTTCCAGATAAACAAAAATTAAAGGAATATGTAAAAACCAAATGAAACATACAAGAATTACTAAAGGGAGTCCTTTGGTTTGAGAACAAACAACATCAGACAACAGCCTGAATCTAGGACACAAGCTAGCTCCCGCCAGATACCAACCTAGGAAATGAACTCCCAAGAACTATTCAAAACCAAAAGATTTACAACAAGGAACCAGAGAGGTTACTCTGCAAATGACAACAACGTCAGAACAATAAAAAAAGGGAATAAATGGTGTGGGACAGAACTTTCTAATCGAGAGGAAGGCAAGGCGATATCAAGTAATAATAGACTGGTTCAAACTTAGGAAGATAAGGGTAAATGTCAAGGTAAACACAAAGTTAACAAACCTACTCATCAAAATAAAGAAGAAAAACATAAAGTCTCAGTAAAAACAAAATATAAAAATGAAAAAAAAAAATCCACAAACAAAAAGAATTCAGCACAGGAGAGTAAGAGGAACAAAGATATTGTCAGCACTACAAAATGACAATAAATCACACGTATCAATAATTACACTGAACGTAAATGGCCTAAACGCACCCATAAAGAGACAGTGAATGTCAGAATGGATAAAAAAACAGGATCTGTCACTATGCTGTCTACAAGAGACACACCTTAGAAACAAAGACATAAATTTATTAAAACTCAAAGGATGGAGAAAATATATAAATAGCCATCAAAAGAGAGCAGGAGTGCCAATACTAATCTCAGATAAAACAGACTTTAAAACAAAATCCACCATAAGAGACATAGAAGGGCACTACCTCATGACTAAACAGATGATCCAGCATAATGACATAACCGTAATAAACATCTACACACCCAATGACAGGGCTCCTACAGAAAACAAACTTGAGCAGCACTGAAAAGAGAAATTTACAGTTCCACTGTAATTGTAGGAGACTTCAACACACCACTCTTGGTAAAGGACAGAACATCTACAAAGAAACTCAACAAAGATATAGAAGATCAAAAGGCCACAATCGGTCAACCTGAACTAAAAAACATATATAGAACACTCCACCCAACAACTGCAAAGTACACATTCTTTTCCAATGCACATGGAACACTCTCCAGAACAGACCACATATTAGGCCACAAAGCCTGAGAAAATACAAAGTACCTTCTCTGATCACAATGCCATCAAGATGAAATTAACAAGATGAGCAAGGAAAAAAAAAATCAATTACACGGAAACTAAATAACACCCTGCTTAAAAACTACTGGGTAACAAAAGAAATAAAAGACGGAATCAAAAAATTCCTAGAATCAAAGGAGAATGAAAACATATCATACCAAAACCTTTGGGACACAGCAAAGGCACTGCTCAGAGATCAATTTATAGTGATAGATGCACACGTCAAAAAAGAAGCAACAAAATCAAAATATTAGCTACACAACTTGAATAGAAAGAGAACAGCAAAAGAAGCCTACAGCCACCAGAAGAAAGGAAATAATAAAGATCAGAGCAGAAATAAATGAAACAGAGAATAGAAAAACAACAGAAAAAGAATCAACAAAACCAAAAGCTGGTTATCTGAAAGGCTCAACAGAATCAACAAACCACTCGTCAAACTGACAAAAGAAAAACAGGAGAGGATACAAGCAACCCAAATAAGAAATGAAATGAGGGACATTACAACAGACCCAAATGAAATAAAAAGGATCATAACAGAGTATTATGAAAAACTATACTCTAACAAATCTGAAAACCTAGAGGAAATGGGCAAATTTCTAGAAACATACTCCTACCCAACTATCACAAATTGATGCTGAAAATCTGAACAGACCCATAACAAGAGACTGAAAAGGTAATTAAGAAACTCCCAACAACAACAACAAAAAACCCTGGCTCAGATGGCTTCACTGGAGAATTCTGTCAAATATTCTGAGAAGAGCTCACACCAGTACTACTCAAATTATTTCAGAACATAGAAAAGGAAGGAATATTTCTGAATTCATTCTATGGAACCAGTATAACCCTGATACCAAAACCGGCAAAGACACCACAAAACAAGAAAATTACAGACCAGTATCTCTCAAGAATACAGATGCAAGAATTCTCAACAAAATTCTAGCCAACAGAATTCAGCATCATATTTTAAAAAAAAAAAAAAAAAAAAACACATCCTGATCAAGTAGGATCCGTACAATGTATGTGAGAATAGTTCAACATTAGAAAATCTATCAATGCAATCCATCACATAAATGAATCATATGAGCATCTCAACTGACACAAAAAATGCATCTGACAAAGTCCAACCCCATTCCTGATAAAAACTCTCAATAAAATAGGTATAGAAAGGAAATTCCTCTCCTAATAAAGGGCATCTATATAAAACCAACAGCCAACATCATTCTTAGTGGAGAGAAGCTGAAAACATTCCTCTTGAGAACAGGAACAAGACAAGGATGTCCTTTATCACCACTCCTATTTAATGCTTGGAGCCCTGGTGGTGTAGCAGTTAAGAGCTGGGCTGCTAACCAAAAGGTCAGCAGTTCAAATCCACCAGCTGCTCCTTGGAAACCCTGTGGGGCAGTTCTACCCTGTCCTATAGGGTCACTATGAGTCAAAACCGACTCGACAGCACCTGACAACAAACATCACTCAACGTTATACTGGAAATTCTAGCTAGAGCAATAAGGCAAGAAAAAGAAATAAAGGGCATTCAAACTGGTAATGAAGAAGTAAAACTGTCCCTATTTGCAGATGATACGATACTATACATAGAAAACCCAAAAGACTCCATGAGAAAACTACTGGAACTAATAGAAAGATTCAGCAAAGTGGCAGGATACGAGATAAACATACAAAAACCCACTGGATTCCGATACACCAACAAAGAGAACGACGAAAAGGAAATCAAGAAAACAATACCATTTATAATAGCCCCTAAAAAAAACTTAGGAATAAATCTTATCAGGGATGTAAAAGACCTAAACAAAGAAAATGACAAAACACTACTGCAAGAAAGAAAAAGAGATGCACATAAATGGAAAAACATACCATGCTCATGGATAGGTAGACTCAGCATTGTAAAAATGACAATTCTACTCAAAGCAATCTACAAATACAGTGCGATCCCGACCCACATATTAGTAACATTTTTTACAGAGATGGAAGAAAACAATCATTAACTTTATACAAAAAGGGAAGAGGCCTTGGAAAAGTAAAGCATTATTGAAGAAGAAGAATAAAGTAGGAGGACTCACACTATCTGACCTCAGAACCTACTGTACAGCTACGGGAGTCAAAACAGCCTGGCACTGGTACAATGACAGCTACATAGACCAAGGGAATAGAATTGAGAACCCAGATGTAAATCCATCCACCTATGGTCAGCTGATCTTCCACAAGGGCCCAAAGTCCATCAACTGGGGAAAATACAGTGTTTTTAACAAATGGTGCTGGAAAAACTGTAAGTCCATGTACAAAAAAATGAAATAGGACCCATACTTCACACCATACACAAAAACTAATTCAAAATGGATCAAAGATCTAAATATAAAACCAAAAATTATAAAGTTCACAGAAGAAAAAATACGATCAACATTAGAGACCTCAATACGTGGCA
Source organism: Dugong dugon (assembly GCA_030035585.1). Lineage (NCBI taxonomy): Eukaryota > Metazoa > Chordata > Mammalia > Sirenia > Dugongidae > Dugong > Dugong dugon. Next base: position 21,183,498 of record CM057476.1, on the reverse strand, counting down.
TTAACAGTATACAAACTATAACAACACACAACCTCCAGAAGATAAGCTAGATAACTGGGATCTTTTAAAAATTAAACACTTACTGCTCATCAAAAGACTTAAAAAGAGTACAAAGTGAACCTACACACTGGGAAAAAAATTTTTGGCTATTACAAGTCTGACAAAGACCTACTCTCTATAAAATCTACAGGAAAATCCAACACCTCTACAACAAAAAGACAAATAATCCAGTTTAAAAATGGGCAAAGGAAATGAACAGACACTTCACCAAAGAAGACATTAAAGTAGCTAACAGATATATGAGAAAATGTTCACTATCACTAGCCATTAGAGAAATGCAAATCAAAATCACAATGAGATACCACCTCGCCCCCTGGCATTACTGCCAGGAATAAAAAACCAAAGTAACAAATGCTGGAGAGGCTGCAGGGAGACTGGAACTCTTATGCACTGCCAGTGGGAATGCAAAATGGTACAACCATTCTGGAAAATGACACGGCACTTCCTTTGAAAGCTAGAAATAGAAATACCACATAATCCAGCAATCCCACTCCTAGGAATATATCCTAGAGAAATAGGAGCCATCACACAAATAGACATATGCACACTCATGTCCACTGCAGCACTGTTCACAACAGCAAAAAGATGGAAACCTAGATGCCCATCAACTGATGAATGGATAAACTATGGTACATACACACAATGGAATACCATGCAACGATAAAGAACAATGATGAAATCTGCAAAGCATCTCGCAACAAGGATGAATGTGGAGGGCATTATGCTGAGTGAAATAAGTCAATCACAAAAGGACAAATATTGTATGAGACCACTACTCTAAAAACTCATGAAAAAGTTTACACACAAAAAGAAACCATCTTTGATGGTTACAAGAGAGGGCAGGGGTGGGGGTAGAAAAACGTTAAATAGACAATAGATAAGTGGTAACTTTGGTGAAGGGTAAGATAGTACACAATACTGGGGAAGCCAGCACAACTTGTTCAGGGTAAGTTCATAAAAGCTCCATGGACAAATCCAAACTCCCTTAGGGACTGAATTACTGGGCTGAGGGCTGTGAAGACCATGGTCTCCAGGAACATCTAGCTGAACTGAACTGACATAACATAGTTTATAAGGAAAATGTTCTACTTTCTACTTTGGTGAGTAGTGTCGGGGGTCTTAAAAGCCTGTGAGCGGCCATCTAAGATACTCTACTGGTCTCACCCCATCTGGAGCAAGGGAGAATGAAGAAAACTAAAGACACAAGGGAAAGATTAGTCCAAAGGACTAATGGACCACAACTACCACAGCGTCCACCAGACTGAGTCCAGTACAACTAGATGGTGCCCGGCTACCACCACTGACTGCTCTGACAGGGATCACAAGAGAGGTTCCCAGACAGAGTTGGAGAAAAATGCAGAATAAAATTCTAACTGAAAAAAAGATCAGACCTCCTGGCCTGACAGAGACTAGAGAAACCCTGAGAGTATGGCACGCAGACACCCTTTTAGCTCAGGAATGAAGTCATTCCCAAGGTTTACCTTTTAGCCAAAGACCAGACAGACCCATAGGACAAAATGAGACTAAAGGGGCACACCAGCCCAGGGGCAAGGACTAGAAGGCAGGAGGGGACAGGAAAGCCAGTAATAGGGAACCAAGGTCAAGAAGGGAGAGTACTCACATGTCATGGGGTTGTTAACCAATGTCACAAAACAATATATGTACTAACTCTTTAATGAGAAGCTAGTTTGTTTTGTTAATCTTCATCTATGTACAAATAATAAAAAAGAATGAAATGAATAAATGGAATACCTGCAGCTGAATTTGTTCCTATGGCTAGAACCTCCACCGTCACCGCCGCCCCCCCCCCCCCCAAAAAAAAACAACACAACCTTTGTGCAAAGGACACTATCAAGAAGAGAATGAAAAGTCAATCCACAGAATGGAAAAAATATGTGCAAATCATGTTTCTGGTAAGAATCCAGCATCCAGAATATATAATGAACTCCTACAACTTTACAATAAAAAGACATTACACAACCCAATTAAAAATGGGTAAAAGATTTGAATAGACATTTTTCCAAGGAAAATATGCAAATGGCCAACAAGTACATGAAAATGTGCTTATTATTACTCATTACAGAAATGCAAATCAAAACAACAAGAATAGCACTTCATACCCCACCAGAACAGCTAAAATGAAAACAAAAACAAAAAAACGGAGAATACTAAACGTTGGCAAGAATGTGGAGAAAGTGGAACCCCATCCATTGCTGGCAAGATTGTAATATGGTGCAGTTTCTAGGAAAACAGTATGGTGGGTCCTCAAGAAGTTAAACACAGAACTACCATATGACCCAGCAATTCCACTCCTAGGTATATACCCATAAGAACTGAAAGCAGAGACTCAAACATACTTGTACACCAACGTTCATGGCAGCATTATTCACAACAGCCAAAAGGTGGAAACAACCCAAGTGTCCATCAACAGACGAATGGATACATAAAAACGTGATGTATATAATAAATTATGCAACATTATTCAACCATAAAGAGAAATGAAGTTCAGATACATGTTGTGACATGGAATGAACCTTGAAAACATTATGCTGAGTGAAATAAGTCAGACATAAAAGGACAAACACTGTACAAATTTACTAATATGAAATATCCAGAACAGGCAAATGCATAGGGACCAAAGGTTTTTAGTGAGTACCAGGGGCAGGTCCAAAAAAAACTCCGCTGCCATCGAGTCGATTCTGACTCATATGACCCTACAGGACAGAGCAGAACTGCCTCTATAGAGTTTCTAAGCAGTGGCTGGTAGAGCTGAACTGCTGACGCTTTGGTTAGCAGCCAAGTTCTTAACCACTATGTCACCAGAGCTCCAGAAGTGGGTAGGAGGAGGAAATAGGGAGGTATCACTTATGGGGTACCGAGTTTCTGTTAAAGGTGACAGAAAAATTTGGAAACGTAGGGTGGTGACGGTTACACAACATGGTGAACTTAATGCCACCAAACTGCACATGTAACAATTTCAACTGAAACGGAAAATATTTTGTTACACATATTTCAACATCATTTAAAAACAAAAACCCCACAGTAAACCACTACATCACACCCACTAGGATGACTGCAATCAAAGTTACCATATAACCCAGCATTCCACTCTTAAGCATATAACCAAGTGAAAACATATGCCTATGCAAAACCTGTACACGAATGTTCACAGCAACATTATTCATAATAACCAAAAAGCAGAAACAATACAAATGTCCAACAACTGATGAATGGATAAACAATATGTGGTACGTGCATACGATGGAAGATTTACTCAGCCACAAAAAGGAATGAAGTCCCTGTATGTGCTGCATAACATGAATGAACCTTGAAAATATTATGCAAAGTGAAAGAAGCCAGAGATAAAAAGTAACATATTATATGATTCCATTTCTATGAAACGTCTGGAATAGACAAACCTATAAAAACAGAAAGTAGAATAGTGGTTGCCAGGGAGAGTGGGGAGAGGGGAATGGGGAATGGACAGTAACTGATAACAGTTATGGAGCTTCTTTTTGGTGTAATGAAAATGTTCTATATTAGATAGTGGTGATGGATGCACAAGTTTGTGAATATACTAAAACCCACTGAATTCTACACTTTAAAAATGTGAATTTTGTGTATATGAGTTATATCTCAATTAAAAAACATTAAAAAAATAAAAAAGAAACGAATTTAAGAGAGTTCAGTTACCACAGGATATTCAGTTTAACTTCTCTTACAGATTTATTGCGCTAATCACAGACTGATAAATGCAAACTACCCTCAGGTACAAAAAAGTTGCTCAGGTAGGTAAACCATTTTAATGTTTGCTCCCATGTTATTCCAGTTTTCTTTGCTGAGTTTATGCTTGGCACATACTGTTGTGAATCTGTGCTCAGGTGACGACTGTACAAACTTGACAGGCCTGTGAGAACTGGATTAAGAGCAGCAAGCAGCTGCACACAGGCAATGACCACGCCTGTGGTACCATTTGTGCCAGGGTGCAACTGTGACTCAGTGCAGCGGCTAAAGCACAGCTCAGCTGTCTGTAGGGGATGAAGAGCCATTTTCTTCACTATTAGGGTAAAAAAAGAAAAAGAACTCTTGGGTTGTAAAAGCTGCTGGGCATAACTTTACACATCTAGGTAAAACTGTACTTACTGTTCTTGAGAGCAGGGCTTCTTAACTAGTTCCATGGCCTCAAAGAGTACGAGACCCTGTGAAACCATATACAAAATTACGCATTTGTGCAAATTCTGCAGTGAGGATTCATACCTTCAAAATATCTCCAGTGGACCCCAAAGAAGTTCAGAAATAATGCTTTATACTTAGCATGTTTCTCAAAATACGGTCCAAGGTCCACCTGGATGTTGAGGGAAACCTTCTCATCGGATTTAGAGAGCTGACTGTGAGTTACTCTCCATTCGCAAAGTAGATGATGTATCAGCCAGAGAGGAGCCCCCACTAAAATGGGGAGGAGACAACCACCAGCTAAGTGTTCTTGGGGGGTATATACAGGGTTAGCTCGTTCCATACTGTCCAAAGAACACCTCCTGTGTGCCAGGCTCAGTACCTGGCATATGCAGATGAATACTGTCCCCATCCCCATGGCTTTCAAGTCTCTCAAGAGAAGTGTGCTTGAACTTGCCATCTCAACAAAAACCCCTAACATCAATTATTCCTGGAAAGGAATCCCTCTGGTATATTTTCAAAGAAAACCTTCAATTTGGCTAAAGACAAAAATCCTTGGAAAATGCCCACTCTCACTGGGAGTGCTCCTTCCTGATGGGCATCCCGGGAGGGAATGTGAGATCAGCCTTTTGTAAAATCTTAAGAATTCACAGGTATTTACTGTGATAAGAAGCTCTGATCATGGATGAATTCACTGCAATTAGCATCTGGACAACAGAAGAGTTAATACCTGCGACTCCACTTTCTGAACAGGTTACTAAAACTGGACCAGGCAAGAACAAGCTGCTAATTGCCCAAGAGCCACACACCCAAAGAAGTATAAACATTTTCTAAGTTTCAGTCTTGCAAGGTGGGGCCAAGATGGCAAAACAGTCAGATGCTTCCAGTGGTCCCTCTTGCAACAAAGACCCAAAAAAACAAGTGAATCGATTACATATGACAATCTAGGAGCCCTGAACATCAAAGGCAAAGTTGAGAAATCAGACCAAGTGGCAGGGAAAAGGGAGACATGGTTCAGAAGCAGAGAGGAGTTGCCAGACTTGACCCAGCAGGAGCCAGCGCCCTGCAGGCCGGATCAGCTGGTGTGCGTGGTGTGGCAAGCAGCAGTGTTCGGGATGCGTTTTCCACTTTGGGAGAGACTGAGTGGCAGACAGTCTGCTCAGGCCTCAGAGCCAGCAAAAAGCAGTGCTCAATCGGCAAAAGATAAGTACATGAGTCTATCCTACCGTGCAGATTAAAAAACACCCCATTTGGGAAGAATCTCTCTCCCATTTAATTGCACCCTCCCCCCTATGCACCAGGTCCCCTGGGCCGGAAGTAGGACCCATCATGCGTCCCCAGCCATTCACCCAGCCTTGGAGAAGGAACAAATTAACAAACAGGAAAAAATAATCTGCCAGCTCCCCTAAGCCAGGAACTCAGGGCAGGCACAGATCCTTTGCCTAGACATAGGCATAAAGGGTCCACAGACTTGGAATGCCTTTCACCCCTGCACAGACCTGTGTGGACCCATTTCAACAGTGTAAGCCCTCATTAGCACAGTACAACAGGGTACATACCTGAAGCTTAACTTCACTGTATCAGTTATATGGTAGAGTGGCAGGTTCATGACATTTGATACCACTCTGTCCATTAAGCAGAGTCCTCACCTACCCACACCAGGGGCCTGAGGATTGGTGGCTCCACTCACACTACCTAGCCACCTGCGACAGGGGTCCAAGAAAAAGTAGCGCCTCCCAGTCCTTACAGCCAACAGCACTGGGTGCTCACAGCCCAGCTGCAAAACCCACCCACCCACACAATCCAGGGAATAGGGACACTCTTTCCTCCCAGACACTCAGGGCAGCTGTCAGCCTCCTGCCTTGGTCAGCACGTGATCCCCTACCACAGCCAGATACCTGTGCCTACTCCAATCACCCCTGCCCATCTAGGACTGTAGGTGATAACCTGCACCACACACTTGGTGATCAACTATCTGGACACCTGAGCTGAACCCATACAAGAAAAGTAAACGGACTCCTGGGCTCACATACCTAGTAACAGTTCTAACTACCTGCTGACAGGACTCGAGAGCTTCAAAGGCGCCAATAATCAAACTAGCTCACACGACCAGCCTATTTGGGCATATCAAAACAAAACAAGAAACTAGGACACAGTAAGCAAACATAAAATAAATCAATATAATAACTTATTGGTGGCTTGGAGACAACAATCAATATCAAATCACATAAAGAGGCAGACCATGATGGCTTCAGCAAGCTCCCAAAGAATCAAGAAATTTTCTGGAGGAAGACAACTTCTTGGAATTACCGGAGGTAGAGTAGAAAAGATTAACATACAGAACTCTTCAAGAGATCAGGAAGGAGATCAGGCAAAACACAGAACAAATCAAAGAACACAGAGACGAAGCAACAGATGAACTTAAGAAGATTACAGAAGAGCATGTTGACAAATTTAAGTTGCAGTCTTAAAAAATATTCATCAAGCCTCCCCAAAAAATCTATTTAGGAATTACTACTATGGACACCTACTTTCTTAATGATTAGTACTAAAGTAGAAAGCAAAAAAATTTGAATATAAGCCATGACAACAGTGATTACAATTCTCATCCAGTTTCTTTCTGCAGAAACAGCTCTACATACTGATGACATTCTGACGTTATAAAAGAATTACGTGCAAGTCACTTATAAAAAGAGGAAATATTACTGATCTTTGTAATATGAATTCAATTCACAATAGTAAAAAAAAAAAAAAAAAGAAATTAAAGTGGATGTTGTATAAAAAACCAGAGTTTTATTTCATTGTTCAGGGTCAAAGCACCCTAGTGGCCCAATACTTCTCCTGCGTACATGCCTGGCTCTCCCTAAAGAAGGCAAACATCCCAAGACCAGCATTTAGGCTTGGTCTGTCTTTCACTTCTTCTCCCAGTCCCCACCCTTATACACTCACTAGCATAGGGCCTGGCTGGACAGGCTCTCAAATGGTTGCTGAACTAACCTGATATCTAATTCTACAAAGTCATGTAACTTTTTTTGAAAAGATCAGAAAGCCCTTAGAAATAGATCACAATGGGATAATAGCATCCATACTTGGGACATGGGGCAATAGTGAACTACCAACACAGGGGGAATGTGGGATACATCCCACAGTCACCCCATTCGTGAGGTTTGTTGCTAAAGGGGTGCCATTTTGAACAGTTCTTGCAGGTGAGGATTTAAACTAGATCACGTAAGAGTTGACCAGTAAGACTTTAGCACCTGGATTCACAAAGCTGATTCGGTGCAAGGACTTTCTTCTCTTGAAAGAATTTACTTGAAACTGAGAAAATGGAAATTGAAAGGCAGGAAAACCTGCTTTTTTCAATTCATGTTTTTTCTATTGACCTGGCTAATGCAATAAAAATAAACCTTGGCATTTAATGTTTATACAACCAATAGAAACAATGTCAAACAGTAAGCAGGTAGAAAAATACAAGAAAGAAATTTAAAATATGAAAATCATTTTTAGGGTTTCATAGCATTACATCTTGGCTTTCTGTTTCACAATGAATTGAGATGGGTACCTATAACAAACATAAACCATGACACTTAGAAAATAAGCATCTTGATCTAAAGTTGCTGTATCTTCTTTTTCTTGTATTTTTGTTGTTGTTGCTGAATGCTGTATCTTTTTAATACCTCTCCCATCCGCATTACATCATAAGCAATGGTTAAAGCATGCTTGGCTGCTACCAAAAGGTCAGTGATTCAAACCCACTAGCTGCTCCATGGGAAAAAGATGTGGCAGTCAGCTTCCATAAAGATTATAGCCTTGGAAATCCTATGGGGCAGTTCTACTCAGTCCTACAGAGTCGCTATGAGTTAGAATTGACTTGATGGCAACGAGTTTGGTTTTGGTTTGCGCATTAGGCACTTTTCTAAGCACCTGACATGCATTTTCTCATTTAATCCCCGCAAAAATGCTACGAGGTAGGCACTATCCCACGACCATTTACAGATGAGAGAAAGGATGAGATTCTGAAGGTAAGTGATCGAGTAAGTGGTAGAGACAGGACCTTAACCAGGCAGTGGGGCTCAACATCACTTATCCTCTCCTCCACTTTCTTCAGAGGACAAGGAAAGGTGCCTGGCCCCCTCTGGCAGCTCTGCTACTTACTTGGTGCTGGGTTTCCATTTGTCCCAGTCCAGTGGAACCACTGAGAACATGGAGCCAGATTACCACTCCTTGGGCAGGTTGCCCCAACTCTGCCTCCTCATAGTACCCTTTCCTGAATTGAAGATCCCGTCCCACAAATTTCTACATTAAAGGATTCAACTGTGAAATGACTGGCTCCTTGCCTAGCTATAGGTTCCTACCTAGAGTGAGTAGAGTGGCTACTCAGTACTCATGGGCACAAGGGCTCTGAATGCCAACTTTTTAAGATGGCTTAAAATTGGAACAGGCAGGAAAGAGCAGTCAGAAGGCAGTATCTATTAACTCGGTTTTCTGCACAGCTGATGAATTAAGATTGTATAATGACTTTTTCATACAGTAATTCTGCTTCCCCAATATAAACAGGCACTCCTATTTTTATACTAAGAAATTCGTAACTAAATATGCCAAGGAAATGCCACCTTTCATAAACTCAGTTTATGAAAGATACATACTAACTTATCAAAGAAAATGCTTTGTATAGAAAAAATTTACCCTCTAACTACTAATTTCAGCCTAGGATTTAAATCACAATTACTCTTTTCTCAGTGGCTTGACTTCAAGTCTTGTAGCTGATTCTCTCCAAGAAGACTAAGAGTGCTCAAATCACTCCACTTCAGTTGCCTACTTTCTTAATGATTTCAAGGAAAGGACATAAACAAGCTGTAGCACTGTGACCAACTGGCCCAACAGCCACAAATTAGGGTGGCTTCCTTTGAAGATCCCTGAAGACACTGATGACTAAAATAGGTCCAGTTCATAACCAGTCGAGGTAATGAAGAGCACACATGAAGTTATGCCCAGATAATCTAATGCCTACTTTTTAGCTGGTATACTTAACATGTGCTTAACACTAGTCATATCAAGCTGAAAGTTTTAAGTGTGCTCTGCTTTTATTCCGTCATCCAACTGGCAGGTGATAGCATTTAATAAGGAGTCAGCAGCGAAATACAGGAGCAAAGGAGGAACAGCATAAGGTATGTAAGCTGTGTTCTAAGATCAGTCTGTTCACTTGAAGAAAAAATCTGAATAGTGCAACAGCCAAAGCCCTTCTATTTTGTATTTCAATCAGAAGACATCAATATTAGAATAGTAGGTACTAGGCTTCAACAACTGTTAAACAAGGGCCTCAGATGAAGGTAAGAAAAAGGTGAATGGGTCCCTAGAAGTTTTTCCACTAATAAACACCACCTGTCTCCTCTGATGTCCTAAACCAATGGTTCTCAAATTAGAGTCCCAGTCCTACGGAGGGCTTGTAAAATGCAGACTGCTGGATGCTACCCCCAGTATTTCTGATTCAGTACATCTGAGGTGGGGTCTGAGAGCTTGCATTTCTAACAAGTTACCAGGTGATGCTAATGCTAGTTCAGGATTACACTTCCAAAACCACTGTCTAAACCACTTTTAATTCATGACTTTCAAGTGAGACCCCACGTGATAACTTTAAAAAGTCCTTCAAACAATCCCATCATTTTAAAATATTACCAAAACATAGCTTCTGGTCTTAGAAACCTGGCATGGCAAAACGGACTCAACTGGGTCTGTAAATTATGGGCTAGGAGGCTCAAGGTAACAGGTGCATACGATAAACCCATTTATAACCATCCCAGTTAATCGTTACTGAGGCTTAAAGGTAGGACTGAAAGTACCAAAAGTTGAGTTCCTGACACACTCCTGGAAGCACAACAGACACCCTTCTCAACCCCAAGGAGCAACAATGCATCTGAGTTGCGTGACCACACTATCGCCGTTTTCAAAGTTTCCCCAAAGAAGTGTTAGGCCTCGCTACTCAAAAGTATGGCTAGTGGAACAGCAGTTATCAGCACCACCTAGGAGTCAGTCAAAATGCCAAATACTCAGGCACACCCCTGACCTACCAAGTAGCTACTGGCACCACCTAGGAGCTACTTAAAATGTCAAATCATCAGGCCTCCCTCTGACCTACCACACTATAACAAAGTTCACAGGTGATCCCCAGGCACATTAAAGACTAAGAAGCTCACTGGACTAAAGGATGTCCCAACACACAGGGAAACTCTGATATGTGATCCTGAAAGTCATCTGGACTCCTCCACCTTCATGGAAGAAAAAAACCTCACATTCATTATCCCAGAAGGCAACTGAATGCTAAACTAAGAAGAGACGAAGGTTAAGGGGTTCTCTCATCTTGCCAATGTGTTCATTTGACATTTTAGTAAACATCGCATTTACAAAAGTTTTCACAAAATACACCACCAATATAAATCACTGACGAGGATGGTTCCCTTCTATTGCTTCTAGTCTGTAAACCTCAAGTGGCAGAAACATCATTAAATGCTTTACTTGTTCCAATAATTTGATCTTGGCATGTAGATGAGAGAGTTGTTGCTGTTAGTTGCTGTCCTGTTGATTCCAACTCATGGCAACCCCATGTGTGCAGAGTAAAACTGCTCATAGGGTTTTCAAGGCTGTGACCTTTTGGAAGCAGATCACCAGGCCTGTCTTCTGAGGCGCCTCTGGATGGGTTAGAACTACTAACCTTTTGGTATGGGGGGTAGGATAGATCAAATATTATTTCAGTCACAGAACTAACAGGCCATTTATTATAATGCTCAGAATACAAGAATGTTTCCAGTTCCTTTGAAAAGGAAAAAAGCTTAGTTCTTGTAAAGAACCACATAAAATTACTGGAGTGTTGAGAAACATGTTTATTTAACCTCACAATACGCTAAAACTGCACTATTCCAAAATCGCCATTAACTAAATTCTCTTGAATAGAGGAGAAAGTGAACCTATTTCCAACTAAATTTGGGAGAGAAGACAGTTAAATACAAGCTCCACTGTTACTAATCTAGAAAATGTTTTTCTTAACCATTTCTTTAAGGCACATTTATCTAAGTATGGCAGAATCTGGAGGTCAGACTATCAAAAATGAACAATATCGAGCTTTTTTATCTTTGCTGGGGGCGCACATTCAGTTCGACTCTAAGAGAGACCAATATCTTCCTAAAAAAGACTTATGCGGCAACATGGAAATATATGTGAAAATGAAATACACCTGCCATCCTCAGATCAGTGTGTGAAAGTGATTCACAAGTTTCTGTGCCTGGACTCTGCAAGTTCACTCCAGTCAGAATATTAATTCAAAAAGAACCCTGAGATTTGAAATCACATAAGTTTATAAAAGCAATATAAACCAGTTTCCCTTCATTTGATAAGCTTTCCCCCATTCAGAATTCACCTGGCAACATTTCAGGTAATGAACTTAAGTTTTGAAACACTACTCAAGCACTCTCAGGTTTGAAACTACATTTGGAAAAACAAATCTGAATGCAGAACTAAACTGAAATTTTAAAAGCTTTCTAGAAGGATACTTTTAACTCAAATTCTGTTATGCCAAAACAGATTGTGCTAAGACAGCAATTAAGCAGGCAACCTTTTACATCTGAAAACAGTTTTTAACCTGGAGGGGCCCAGTGTTTTTAATATGTTAAAAACAAGTATTACTCTGACAGCATTAGGTATTTTATTGAGTAGGTGACAGTAGTGGCACTGGTACACAAACAAGGTCTGGGCTTAAGACATTAACCAAGCAGTATTCTTGGAAGCCAGGGACAATGAGCCATGTTAAGCGTCCACGATTTGGTCCATACTAAGGGAACATCCTAGATCTAGACCCCAATAGAACATCCTTCCCACCAACAGTCCCAACTGCTTTAACGCTCTTCAGCACATTTTAGGGACTCCATTACAGGGACCCAGAAATGAAATCACAGCTTCACTGTATCTTTTCATCCTCTTTAAAAACATTCAGTAGCCAATGAAATAGTGAAGCAATATCGTCAACAAATATACCACTTTTAACTGTCTTTTTTTTTTTTTCTGGGAAAAGCAGATGTGTAGGCACACAGTTTAAAATCATACCAAGTTTTTAGCCAGGAGAAATAGGATTGATGTCTTAGTTGTGTGAGTTCATATCCAATTTGTAACAGGAAGTAAAATTAGCAGAATTAAAAAATCCAGTTACCGTGGCCAAGTACACTAAACAGCATTTCTCTGGGGAGGTCAACTCTTAAGAAAACATCAACACAGAGAACACTGATTTTCGGAGGCATCCCAGAACTGGGCTTCTCACCATACAGATATGAATCAATAACATACCAGTTACACAGATGCGTTACAAAGCTTGCAAGACAATGTATACTGATCCATAAATTCATATGGGATCTGAGCCCATATTCCCTTAACCTCAAAGCTACTTAGAAGCAATTTCTTTACACTCTTGGTAGTCACAATTCCAGAAAAATGTTCAAAGCAATGCTTTACTAAATCTAGTTAGAATGTAGTCCATACAGTGGATCAGAATAAAAATGACTACCACTTCAGATAATACTAATAAATGCCTACACAATGTTACTAACCTCCCGACATATAAAGAAACACTATTTCATTAATATCAAAGCCTACTTTTGTATAGCGATGGGGGGATTTAGAGGGTGGCAGCTTCTTCAGGTCAAGGAAAGCATCTCCATTTTCCGTTTCACCAACACTTCTCCTATCCATGGCTCCTCGGTCTACAATTCTTTGCACCTGGAAGATAAACCAGCACAAACTGTCGTGGAGAATAGTATGTTTTCAAAAGCCTTGACTGCTTAAGAAATTGAAACTTTTTCATCTCTTAAGAAAGCAGGTTTAAAAAATAAACTTTAACCAAAAAAGAAAAATATCCTCACCCAACGATTATGCTATAAACCAGAACCCATTTGGAAATAAAACTACTGGTGCTCAGTTACCGCTCCCAGTAAAGTACCCGAGCATCAACGGGGTAAGGAAAGCAGAAGTAGAAGGTGCTCAGCTCAGGGCACAGTCTTTAAAACAGCTTCAATACAAAAACAAACCAAGATTACTAGCTGCCACCCATGGGGACCGTTTAGACAGTGGTGGGGGAAGTTCACCGGAGGGAGCAGGTAGGAGACTGGTTGGGGCAGGGAATCCGGGAACTCGGGCTGTTGTAAAGTGCCTGTCACTTGCCAATGGACGGCGCCAGCTGCCCTTTAGTAGCCGATAGCCAAGGATTGGGGACAGAGCCAGAACGCCCCTCACTCGGCCGGCCGCACCTGTGGCCATGTCAGGGACGCCCAGGGCAAGGAAGGGAGAGCGTCGGCTTCAGCTCCAAGACTCGGCTTGCCGGGCCGCGACCCCCAACCCGTGGCTCCTCGTTCAGGCCCCGGGCGGGTGGCCTCCTCCGGAGGAAGGGCGGGGACGGTACTTACGGAGGAGAGGCGGACCAAAGGGAGCGGGGAGGCCGACTCCCCCGGCCCAGGCGCTCCGAGCTGAAGCCTGCGCAGACCCGCTGCCGTCCGCCCCAGCCCGGCGGCTCGGGCCCCGCCAGCCCGCCCGCTGCCCGCCGGCCACCCCGCTTGGCTCGCGCCCCTGCCCGCCCCCCGCGCGCGTCCCGGTGCCCGCGCTCATGCACGCGACCCCAGGAGCGGCGCGCCCGTGTCCTTCTCCCCAGCTGGCCCAGCGCGCGGCCCCGAGACCCGCTACCGGGCCCTTACTCGGCTCCTCCGTAGCTCGGCGGCCCTTTGGCCCGGCCGCCGCTTCCTGCCCTGCCGCCCGCGCGGGTCTGATTGCTGCTCCCGCGGCCTTCGTTCTCCCCCCACCCCCCTACCCGATCAGGCTGTCTCTCTTCAGCCGCCGTAACCACGGCCCGGCCCTCCGCTCCTCCTCTTCGTCCCCCTCTCTCTTAGTAACTCCCTCCACGCACCCGGGCCCGGCGCTGCCGTCGCGCCCGGATGTGAGGTGGCCGGCGCAATGCCGGACGGAAAAGAGCTGATCACGGTGCGCTCCTCGGAGCCGGGTCCTGAGTTGGCCAGCCAGCAGGGAGGGGGCGGTGGCGGAGCGGAGGCGACGGCAGTCAGCCCCGGTGCACGCAGGCAGTCGCCGCGGGCAGCCCCAGCAAACGAGCCGTGTTCCCACGCGCGGGCGGGCGGGGAGCTCTGGGCCTGCGATACCACCTGCTTAGTCTCCTCGGATAGCGGTGGCGGCGAGGTGGGCCCAGTGCGGCCTAGTGCGGCCGCTGCTGCGTTACCACAGTTCGTGTTGGCGGAGAAATCTTGGGGCTTCGGCAGTGGGAATCTGAGTTAGGGGAACTTGGGATTTTTGGCGTCTTCCATACTAGTGGTGTGATTTGGGCAAACCTCTGACTTATTTGAACTTCGCTTTTTTCGTTTCTAAAAACGGCTTCTTTATAAAGAGGATTTGGAGAGACCAAGTGTTGCTGCATTAATCAGCAAATTTGCCACGATTGATTTTTGTCGAGATAAGGGCGACTGACAATTTCTTTGGAAATGTATTTCCCACCCATAACCTGCACGCGGAGGGGAAGTGCAGGTGTGGTTTGGTAAAAATGAGATGGTGAGTGTCAAGCGTTCAGCACTTGTCGAGACAGGGCACCGAAATTCAAATACAAGTTCCATATTTTGAGCAGTGCAAGCAACTGCCTTGCTGGGAAGGAGTGGTCAGGGAAGATTTGACAAAGGAGGTCACATCTGAGCCTGGCCTACAGGAATATGATACGAGATGATGCATAGGCGTGGAGGGAAATGTAATTTTTCACGTGAAAGGGCAACAAAGCCTTCATTTCTACGAAGGGGCCTATTTTTTTTGGGCTTCACTTTCTTGTGAAATTGGCATTGGAGTATGAGTTTTCACTAAGCTCTTCCTCTGACAGTTTGTAACAACAATTTGTGAGACTTGGCAAGAGGAAACAGTATTAAAAAGGTTTTTCTTCTGTAATATTGAATAAAATGTGTTTCTTACAAGTTTTCTTCACCCTGTCTGAGTCAAGAGAGAGGAAAACGTTTCCAAGTTGGCACCGAGTTTGCATCCCAGCTCTGCCACCGCCCACAGGCCATGGAAAGTAACCAACCAAAAACCCACTGTGGTGGAGTGGTTTCCGGCTCATAGCGACCCTATAGGACAGAGTAGCACTGCCTCGTAGGGTTTCCAAGGCTGTACAGACTGCCACATCTTTTCTCCTACGGAGTGGCTGGTGGGTTCGAACTGCTGCTCTCGTTAGCAGCTGAGCACTTTAACCACGGCACCAGTCAGGGCTCGTTGTGGAAAGTTAGGCAACTTATTTATCCTTAGCCTTAGTTTTCTCATCTCGTAAAATTGGGAGGATGATGATCCATTCTCCTGGCAGTTGTCAAGATTGAGATAAGGTGCGCTAAAAGCCTTATACAACCTCCATAAAGCTTTTTTTTTTTTTTTAAGCCTTATACAGAATACAGCATAAACAATAGTCATTTTTATTAATTAAAAACCAAGCCTTCTTTGGAATCCAAGTTCTTCCTAAAGCTGGGAGAAAGAGGCCTAGTCTAATCCCCTGGCCATTATGGAGTAGTGGAGAAGGCCCATTCTTTGAAGCTATTATATCCTGACTCTGCCACTTAGTGTGAAACCTCAGCCAGTTGTTTCACCTCTGGAACTTGGTTTTCTTATCTGTCCAATAGGGATGACTGTACCTACTTTTCAGGCTTGTAGAGGGAATTGGAGATAACATGTTACAAACATTGTTTCAGTTATCTATTGCTGTATAACAAACCACCCCCCAAATTTAGTGGCTTCAACCACCATTTATTTTGCTCATGAACGCAACTTGGGCAGGGTTCAGCTGGGGCAGCTCAAACACTGGAAGCTAGAATCATGTGAAGGCTCACTTACATGCTTTGGCTGTCAGATGGGACTGCGGGGGCTATTGGCTGGAACATTACATATGGCTACTCCATGGTGGCCTGTGTTTCCACGCAACCTGGTGGCTGGATTTAAAGGGTGTGTCCAAAGAGAAGGAGCCAGATGCTGTTTTTTTTTTTTTAAATAAACTTTATTATGCCAATTGACCTAGATGTCTCCTGAAAGCATGGTCCCCAGACCCCCACGCCTGCTACTCTGTCCCTCGGAATGTTCGATTGTATTTAGGAAACGTTTTAGCTTTGGTTTAGTCCCGTGTGCTGACTTCCCCTGTAGTGTGTACTGTCCTTCCCTTCCCCTAATATTCGTCTATTTAGTGAATAACCCTCACTAGATGCTGTTTTGCCTTTTCTAACCTAGCCTTGAAAGTCACTGCCAGTTCTGCCACATGGCACATTTTCTTAGATGGGAATCACTAAGGCTGGCCTATATTTACGGGGAGTGGAACTAAAGAATATGTGCACCTGTTTTAAAACTACCATGGAACGTGAATGAAATAAGTTCTCAAGGCATCACAGCTATGATGATTCTGGTCTGGCTGGAGATAATTTCCTGGGCGGGTGCGAGTGGGGGGTGTATGTTTTCACAGGAGCCCTGGTGGCGCAGTGGTTAAAGTGCTTGGCTGCCATCTGAAAGGTTGTCACTTTGAATCCACCAGCTGCTCCGTGGGAGAAGGATGTGGTAGTCTGCTTCTATAAAAATCACAGCCTTGGAAACCCTATGGGGCAGTTCTACTCTGTCCTATAGGGTCGCTATGAGTTGGAATTAATACGATGGCAATGGGTTTGATTTGGGGTCTGTCCTAGCTAAGACCTATTCTTCCACCAGTCTCTTCTTTAGGCCTTGTAGGACCTTCACCTCAACTCACGTGATTCTTACCTCTCAAAGTCTCTTGTCCTTGTAAAAACAGGAGACAATTATTATTCTAGAAATAGAAGTGATAATTTACTAAGGGAGTACATCTATAAACCTCTTTCACCTGTGCCCATGTAAAAAGCTAGATGCTTGCAAATCCTTGTTTCATTGTAGCTTTTGAATGTTACTCTTGGCAAGGATGGTAATTTGTAATTCTAAATTCCATCTTTTGCAACTAATAATCAAATTTCAGTATGAGGAAACCCTTTTGAAAGAGTGAGCTAAATCATTTATTCTAGTTCTGTACTAAGTATTTGTCACATATTGATTTAGGTTTGAATTGCTCAATGACTGGCATAAGGGGACTCAAAGGTTCAGTCACTTGGGGGAAATCAGCAGCCCAGTAGAGAAGCAAATTAAAATACTGGTAACCTAGAAATTACAAGAGCACCTGTAAGAGTGCTTAATGCTGGGCCATTATTCACAGCAACCTCATTTCACAAGGCTGGGATAACACCTCAACTGTCCTGAGCCTCTCTAAATTGACTTTTTCGTGCTCCAAGGGTAATTCCTAGTTTCAAGAAGCCAGCTGTGGAATCATAGCCTCAGGGTATAGACTAAAAAGACATTAGAATTTGAATAAAGGACTTCTGGAAGATTACACAGCAAATCGGCAGAAACTAGACCCCTTCATCTTTGATTTCATATACAGGGACGTACTTAATACAGAGCCTGCTGTACTAGCTAGTGTTATTATATACTATTTTCCTATCTTCTTATTTTTCCTGGCAGAACTAATTATTTTCGTTGTAACTCACGTGGAAATGCCTTTCATCTCTTCCTAAATAAGTTAAAGCTGAGGGTGGTGAATGCACGTAAGAGGAAGTATCAGCAAATCAACTAAAATCACATAGAAAACATGCTTGTTGATTTATCCCGAATGCCGCAACTTAGATGTTATTGCATAACTTACATATGATTTGTATAAATGTGCGTATAAAAAAAACTAACTTTACAGTAAGTAACAGTTACGGTGTTGGTTGGGAGGACTTTGAAACCAAATTAATTTTAAAACTCTACTTGGCCACATACCTTCTGTTAAAAATCATCCCTAAAAGGTTGGCTCCGTGTCCCTCTGTTTAAATTAGAAAGTCTCCGTTTAAACACTTTCTTTTAAATTACAAAGATTAATATATGTAGAAAATAGAGCAAAAGTGCGAATTACTTGAGATTCTAATCCCGAGACACTCAACAACAATTGTTGCCTGATGTTTTTAACGTAAAGTCTTTCAAGCACTTTGACGCATAACGGTAGACTTTTGGTCTCTCAACCAGAAATAACACGTTCTTTCAAATGATGTTTATCAAAATGTCCCACCTACCTCCCCCATTCCCAAGATTATCAAGGTAGACCCAAATTAAAGAAGAACGAAATATTTACATTACGAACAATTAGTGCTAACAAATTACTTTTTAAAGGAAGAATTGTAAGATTAGCCCGGCTCTTGCCGAAAACGAGGTTCTAACCCCTTCCACGACTGCGCGCGCCCCAGGAAACCATGGAGAACAAGAGCCAGAGAGGCTCACAGGAGCCGCGGAAGTGGGGGAAAGAAGCCGTAGGAAGCTGAGCTCAGAGAAAAGCGAGCCGATCCGGAGGGCAAAGACCGTCCTGTGGGTCGGCCCCGACGGTGCCTGCATCTACACACTTCAGAGCCAACTCGCTTTGCGGGCGCACGACGGAAGTTGGAGGTGGGAACCTGCCTGACTACGGCTGCGCAAATTCCAGGGTTGGGGGCGGGGCGTCCCCGAGCGCCGCGTCGCCTTGGAGACAGGGGTGGGGCCGGCGCGAGATCTGCGTCCGGGGGCGCGGGAAGCTGTGAAGCGGAGGTAGCCAGCGCTGGCGTAAGTCCGCAGGCTACAGCAGCGACTTCTTTCCGCCCCGGGGCCGGAGGCCTCGGCCTTCATAAGTACGAGTCCCAGCGCCTACCGCCTCTGGCCTTTGAGCGGCGCGGCCTCTCCGGCTGTGACCCCGGCGGCCAGCGCCCCTTGGAGTAAGGCCAGGTGACCTTTCCTGTGGGAGCTTCTGCTTCCTCCTCTAGTGAATGCGGGGGGTGCTGCCACGCGCGAGGCTGTGGTCTGGGAGTGAGGAGAGCGTGCAGGACGGCGCCCGCTTGCTTTCTGCCAGGCGCTTGTTATCTCCTGGGCCGCGGCGCCGCATCCCGTGCGCGTGGAAGGCTCCTTAGCGTGCGCCGATCCGAACCCAGGGTCTCTAGATCCCTGCTTTCATGCCACCGGGTAAAGGGCCGCTTTGCGCTCCTTCTGAGAGCCAGCACAACAGAGACCTTGACACTTCCCATCTGGGAGATTGGGGCTTTGTTTTTATTTGATGAGAGGACGTCCAGTTTCCTTGTAATCTCTGAGTAGGTGTTCAGTAAATATTTATTGAATGAATGGTGTTAGGGACCTGGTTTCAGGTCCCAGCTCCGCCCCTTACTAGTTGATGATCTTGGCCACACCATCTATCAAATGTCTGAGATAGTAACAGCACCTACCAGATGGGATGGTTGTAGTAAATTGAGCTACGTGCTGTGGCTGGCACAGAGTACCCGCTCCGTAAATGTTACGAATCTATACGTTTTCGACTGCGTGTTACCCTACGAAGTGCCATGAAAGTATGAGGCTCGGGGGTGTCAGGGAAGCTTCCTGGAAGAAATAGTTGAAACTTACTCTGGGACTTAAGATAAATTCAAGATTTCTTCGTTTTTCTTTAGCACAATCATTCATTTTTCATTGTTAGAAACTGCACAGTACTGGAGAAACTTGTTATTTAATATATTTTACATTAATTTTTACACTTTTCAAATTGATATAAGTGGTTCAAAAATTAAATATTAAAAGCTTATGATAAAAATAGCCCCCATGTCTCAGTTCCAATTTCCATTCTTCTGTTTGTTTTTCCTGATGTTTTTTATAAATCGGAAGGATAATTTATCCTCGGACAGTACTGGTATTTCTTATTTGTCAGTTTTACATATTATGTGCCGACTGTCATTAATGGGAAGCCCTAGTCACACAGTGGTTAAGAGCTTGCCTGCTAGTTCTCCTCTATCGTATAGGGTCGCTGTGAGTTGGAATGTACTCCATGACAAGTTTTGTTTTTTTGTTTTGGTCATTCATGGGAGATAAGTACTTAGCTCTCTCAGATTTCCTTTCCTCATCTTTCCAAGTTGATTAATTTGTTGTTAAATTATTAGTGTCTACATTATGTTACAAATATTCAGTACTGAACCAAGTAGAGTACTGTAACCCTTTCTTGGAGATCTCATCATTTTTTCTGTTTTCATTCTTAGAAAATAACTTATAAAAGATGCAATTTACAAAGCATATGAATTTTAAACCAGAGACTTCCCATGTTCACCTAGTATTGAATTAATGAGAGGCAGCTGTTAAGTAGCACTTCAGAAAATGTGATTCCTAAAAGGCTGTAGATAATTGACTTTTTTTAAAATTGTGTTTTAGGTGAAAATTTATGGTGCAAATTAGTTTCTCATTCAAAAGTCTATACACAAACTGCTTTGTGACATTGGTTGCAACCCCCACAAACGTGTCAGCACTCCTCCCCTTTACACCCTGGTTCCCCAAATCCATTGGTCCAGTTTTCTTGTTCTTTACTGCCTTCTCGTCTTTGATTTTGGGCAGGTGTTGCCCATTTGGTCTCATATACTTGACTGAACTCATAACGTGCATTGTTGTTTGTTTTCATAGGCCTGTCTAATCTTTGGCTGAAAGGTGGACTTCAGGAGTGGTTTCAGTTCTGAGCTGGGAGGGTGTCGGTGGTTCCTCCAGCCTCTCTCAGACCAGTAAGGTCTGTTTTGTTTTTTTTTTCAGGAAATTTTTTATTTTATTTTTTCAAATTAATTCTAGTTCTTGATTAACGAGAGGGCACTATAAAAAACTGACCACAGTAGCAGTTATGGGGTGGGCGGGGGTTGTCATAAGATAAAACAAATTTTACCTTTATTTGTTTTACAGTGCACCTAATTTTTTAAAAAATATTTTATTGTGTTTTAGGAGAGAGTTTACAGAGCATGAGCCCAGTAGTTTGGTGAATCCCTCTGATGGTTATTTCCTTAGTTCCTATGTGTTTGGCTAGAGATTCACCTAGTTAATGAAGATATCCCCATTTTGGCTCCCTGACATGTGAAGTAAGGTTATTATGATACGGCCAAGAGAAAATCCCTGAACCCCTCTCTCTACCAAAATGATAAAACAACAGTAGCACCTAATCTACAGGAGTCACAGCCATTATTGCCATCACCAGTCTTGAATGATGGTTGTTTGGCAATTCCTATCATATCTCATCTAAAATGCTAGTTGATTCATAGAGAAGACAGGTGAAACTTGAATAATGATAAACTATCATCATATATTTAAAAACGTGATGACACCAATGGCAGCTGTTCTTCCACTTTTTTTTTTTTTTTTAATTGTACTTCAGGTGAAGGCTTACAGAACAAATAGTTTCTCATGAAACAGTAGTACGTGTTTTATGACATTGGTTAACAACCCCACAACATATCAACCTTCTAACTTCTCAACCTTTTTTTCAGGTGAAAATACACATACCAAAAATAGACCATTTCAAAAATTTCTACATGCACAGTTCAGTGACATTGACTATGCTCTTCTAATTGTGCTGTTATTCTCACTTAGGATGAAGGCTTACAGAACAAAATAGTTTCTCCTTTAACAGTTACTACAAATGTTGCCCTGTGACAGTGGTTAACAGTCTCATAACACATCAACAGTATCCTTACTCAACCTTGGGTTCCCTATCACCAGCTTACTTGTCCCCTTCTAGCCCTTGTCACTGGACTCCTCTACCTTGTTAGCCTCATTTGGTTTTACGGGGCTGTCCACTCCCAGGCTGAACAGTGAACCTCAGAGGTAAATTCACCACTGAGCTAAAAGGGTGTCTGGGGGCTATACTCTCGGGGTTTCTCCAGTCTCCTTTAGGCCAGTAAAACTGGTCTTTTTCTTGTGAGTTAAAGTTATGCTCTGCATCCTTGTCCAGCTCTGTCCAGAACCCTCTGTTGTGATCCTGGTCAGAGCAGTCAGTGGTGGTAGCTGGGCACCATCTAGCCGTACTGGACTCAGTCCGGTGGAGGCCTTGGTAGCTGTGGACAGTTAGTCCTTCAGACTAATCTTTTTGTTGTATCCTGTTCTCTTCATTCTCCCTTGCTCCCAAAGGGATGAGACCAGTGGAGTATCTTAGATGGCCGCTCACAGGCTTTTAAGACCCCAGACACTACTCACCAAGGTAGAATGTAGATCATAGTCTTTATAAGCTGTGTCATGGCAATTGAGCTAGATGTTCCCCGAGACCATGGTCCCCAGAGCCCTCCGCCCAGCAATTCAGTCCCTCAGGGAGTTTGCATGTGTCTGTGGGGCTTCCATGACCTTTCCTTGTACAAGTTGTGCTAGTTTCCCCTGTATTGTGTACTGTCTCACCCTTCACCCAAGATACCACTTATCTATTGCCTATTTAGTATTTCCCCCCTACCCTTCCCATCCCTGGTAACCAACAAGGATTGTTACATTTTGTGTGTGAACTTTTTCATGGGTTTCTACAATAGAGGTCTCATACAATATTTGTCCTTTTGTGATTGACTTATTTCACTCAGCATAATGTCCTCCAGTTTCATCCATATTATGAGATGCTTCACAGATTCATTGTTGTTCTTTCTCGTTGCATAGTACTCCATTGTGTGTATGTACCATTCATCTGTTGATGGGCATTTAGGTTGTTACCATCGTTTTGCTATTGTGAACAGTGCTGCCATGAACATAGGTGTACATATGTCTGTTTGAGTGACGACTCTCTCTAGGATATATTCCTAGGAGTGGGATTGCTGGATCAAATGGTATGTCTATTTCTAGCTTTCTGAGGAAGTACCATATCATTTTCCAAAATGGTTGTATCATTTTGCATTTCCACCAGCAGTGCATAAGAGTTCCCATCTCCCCGCAGCCCCTCCAACATTTGTTATTTCCAGTGTTTTTGATTCTTGCCGGTAGTGCCAAGGTGAGATGGTATCTCATTGTGGTTTTAATTTGCATTTCTCTAATGGCTAGTGATTGCAAGCATTTCCTCATGTGTCTGTTGGACATTTGAATGTCTTCTTTGGTGAAGTGTCTGTTCATTTCCTTTGCCCATTTTTTAATAGGATTATTTGTCTTTTCGTTGTAGATGTGTTGGATTTTCTTGTAGATTATGGTGATTAGACCTTTGTCCAAGCTGTACTGTCCAAAATTGTTTTTCCCAATCTGTAGGTTCTCTTTTTATTCTTTTGGTGAAGTCTTTTGAAGAGCATAGGTGTTTGATTTTTAGAAGATCCCAGTTATCTAGCTTATCTATTGGGGTTTGTGCGTTGATGGTTATGGTTTGTATCCTGTTAATGCCGTGTATTAAGGCCTAAAGTGTTGGTCCTATTTTTTCTTCTATGAACTTTATAGTTTTAGGCTTTATATTCAGGTCTTTGATCCATTTTGAAGTAGTTTTTGTATACGGTGTGAGGTATGGGTCCTGTTTGATTTTTTTGAAGATGGCTATCCGGTTTTGCCAGCACAATTTGTTAAAAAGACTGTCTTTTCCCCATTTGATGGACTTTGGGCCCTTGTCGAAGATCAGGTGACTGTAGGTGGATGGATTTATATCTGGGTTCTCAATTCTGTTCCATTGGTCAGTGTATCTGTCGTTGTACCAGTACCAGGCTGTTTTGACTACTGTAGCTGTATAGCAGGTTCTAAAGTCAGGTAGTGTGAGTCCTCCAACTGTATTCTTCTTCTTCTTCAGTAGTGCTTTACTTATTCGGGGCTTCTTCCCTTTCCATATAAAGTTAATGATTAGTTTTTCCATCTCTTTGAAAAATGTTGTTGGTATTTGGATCGGGATTGCGTTGTATTTGTAAATTGCTTTCAGTAGAATTGTCATTTTCACAATGTTGAGTCTGCCTATCCATGAGCATGGTATGTTTTTCCATTTATGTAGATCCCTTTGGGTTTCATGCAGTAGTGTTTTGTAGTTTTCTTTGTATAGGTCTTTTACATCCCCGGTCAGATTTATTCCTAAGTATTTTATCTTTTTAGGGGCTACTGAAAATGGTATTGTTTTCCTGATTTCCTTTTCATCATTCTTCTTATTGGTGTATAGGAATCCAACTGATTTTTGAATGTTTATCTTGCATCCTGCTACTCTGCTGATTCTTTCTATTAGTTCCAGTAGATTTCCTGTGGAATCGTTAGGGTTTTCTATGTATAGTATCATATCATCTGTAAACAGGGACAGTTTAACTTCTTCATTACCAATTTGGATGCCCTTTATTTCTTTTTCTTGCCTTATTGCTCTAGCTAGAACTTCCAGCACAGTGTTGAATAGGAGTGGTGATAAAGGGCATCCTTGTCTTGTTCCTGTTTTCAGCCTCTCTCCATTAAGAATGATGTTGGCCATTGGTTTTGCATAGATGTCCTTTATTATGTTGAGAAATTTCCCTACTATACCTATTTTATTGAGAGTTATTATCAGGAATGGGTGTTGGACTTTGTCAGATGCCTTTTCTGCATCAATTGAGATGATCATGTGAGTTTTTTCTTTTTATTTATGTGGTGGATTACGTTGATTGATTTTCTAATGTTGAACCATCCTTGCATACCTGGTATGAATCCTACTTGGTCGTGGTGTATTATTTTTTTGATATGATGCTGAATTCTATTGGCTAGAGTTTTATTAAGAATTTTTGCATCTATATTCATGAGAGATATATGTCTGTAATTTTCTTTTTTTGTGACGTCATTGCCTGGTTTTGGTATCAGCATTATGCTGGCTTCATAGAATGAATTTGGAAGTGTTGCTTCCTCTTCTATGCTCTGAAATAGCTTGAGTAGTTCTGGTACAAGCTCTTCTCTAAATGTTTTGTAGAATTCTCCAGTGAAGCCATCTGGGCCAGGACTTTTTTTGGTTGGGAGTTTTCTTCTTACCTTTTTAATCTCTTCTCTTCTTATGGGTCTGTTCAGATTTTCAACATCACTTTGTTGTAGTTTGGGTAGGCCGTATGTTTCTAGAAATTTATCCATTTCCTCTAGGTTTTCAAATTTGTTAGAGTATAGTTTTTCATAATTTTCTGTTATAATCCTTTTTATTTCAGTTGGGTCTGTTGTAATGTCCCCCATTTCGTTTCTCATTTGGGTTATTTGTGTCCTCTCCTGTTTTTCTTTTGTCAGTCTGGCCAGTGGTTTGTCGATTTTGTTGATTCTTTCAAAGAACCAACTTTCGGTTTTGTTGATTCTTTCTATTGTTTTTCTGTTCTCTATTTCATTTATTTCTGCTCTGATCTTTAGTATTTCCTTTCTTCCGGTGGTTGTGGGCTTTTTTTGCTGTTTCTGTTTGTTTGAGTTCTGTAGTTAATGTTTTGATTTTGTCCCTTTCTTCTTTTCTGATATGTGCATCTATTGATATAAATTGTCATCTGAGGACTGCCTTTGCTGTGTCCCAAAGGTTTTGGTATGATGTGTTTTCAGTCTCATTTGATTCTAGGAATTTTTGGATTCCATCTCTGATTTGTAAGCAGGGTATTATTGAGTTTCCATGTAGTTGATTTTTTTTCCTTGCTCTTTCTATTGTTAATTTCTACCTTGATGGCATTGTGGTCAGAGAAGATACTTTGAATTATCTCACCGTTCTGGATGTTGTTGAGGATTGCTCTGTGGCCTAAGATGTGGTCTATTCTGGAGAACATTCCATGTGCATTGGAAAAGAATGTGTACTTTGCAGCAGTTGGATAGAGTGTTCTATATATGTCTATGAGGTCAAGTTGGCTGATTGTGCCCTTTTTGTCTTCTGTATCTTTGCTGAGTTTCTTCTTAGTTGTTCTGTCCTTTACTGAGAGTGGTGTGTTGAAGTCTCCTACTATTATTGTGGAACTGTCAATTTCTCTTTTCAGTGTTGTTAGAGTTTGTTTTAGGTATTTTGGAGCCCTGTCATTGGGTGCGTAGATGTTTATTATGGTTATGTCTTCATGATGGATCCTCCCCTTAATCATTATATAGTGTCCTTCCTTGTCTTTTATGGTAGATTTTGTTTTAAAGCCTATTTTATCTGAGATTAGAATTGCCACTCCTGCTCTTTTTTGGTAGTTCTTAGCTTGATATATTTTTTTCCCACCTTTGACTTTTAATAAATTCACATCTTTGTTTCTAAGGTGAGTCTCTTGTAAACAGCATATTGATGGATCCTGTTTTCTTATCCATTCTATCACTCTCCGTCTCTTTATGGGTGCGTTGAGTCCATTTACGTTCCGTGTAATTATTGCTAGATGTGAGTTTGTTGCTGTCATTTTGTAGTGCTTTCCTTTTCGATGCTTAAGTTTTCTTTGTTCTTACTCTTTTGCTGAGTTACTTTTGTTTGTGGATTTTTTTTTTTCATTTCTTTTGTTTTTGCTGAGACTTTGTTTTTCCCTTTTTTTTTTTTACGTGTATGTCTGTTAACTTTCTTTGTAGTTACTATGAATTTTACCCTTATCTTGCTAAGTTTGAAGCAGTCTACCATTACTTGGTATCGCCTTGCCTTCCTCTCCATCAGAAGGTTCTACACCTATGCCGTTTATTCCGTCTTTTATTGTTTTGATGTTGTTGTCGTTTACTGATTAACTGCTCTGATTCCTTGTTGTATTTCTCTTGGTTTTGGATAGTCCTCGAGAGTTCATTTCCTAGATTGGTATCTGGCTGGTACAATCCTGTGTCCTAGCTTCTGCCTGTGACCTAAAGCTGTTTGTCCTCAGATCGAAGAACTCCCTTTAATAACTCTTGTAAGTTTTGTTTGACTTTTACATATTCCCTTAATTTCTGTTTACCTGGAAATGACCTAATTTCACCATCAAATTTGAACGAGAGTTTTGCAGGATATATTATTCTTGGCTGGCAATTTTTTTCTTTCAAGATTTTATATACGTCATCCCATAGCTTTCTTGCCTGCATGGTTTCTGCTGAATAATTTGAGCTTAGTCTTATTGTTTCTCCTCTGTATGTAAGTTCTTGCTTTTTCAGAGTGCTCTCAGGATTCTTTGTTTGTCTTTGGTTTTTGGCAAGTGTGAATATGATATGCCTTGGTGATTTTCTTTTGGGGTCTCTTCTATATGGGGTTCGTTGAGCTTCTTGGATGGCCAGCTTTTCATCTTTCATGATATTGGGAAGTTTTCTGTCAGCAGTTCTTCAATGATCCTGTCTGTGTTTTCTGCTTTCTCTCTGTGTTCTGGAATTCCAATCACTTGCAAATTTTTGCTTTTGATTGTGTCCCACGTAACTCTCAGGGTCTCTTAATTTTTCTTTGTTCTTTTTTCTGAGTTTTCCTGAAACAGTTGTATCCTAATGTTTGTCTTCAATTCCACTGATCCTGTCTTCCACTGTTTCAAATCTGCTTCTCAGCCCTTCTATGACCCCGTCCATTTCTGAAGTCTTGTTTATCTTTTAGATTTCTAATTCTTGTCTTTGTATAATTTCTAGTTGTGAATTTATTTTGGCATTTTGTTCCTGCATTATTTTCCTGAATTCTTCCAATTTTTTGTCCGTATTTACCATGAATTTGTCTATTTTTTCCTCATGTTTGTCCGCTTTTTGTCTCAGTTCTTGGAGAATTCTGAGTATTAGAGATTTGAATTCCCTATCAGGTAGTTCTAGTGCATTTTCTTCCACAGGAGAGTCATCTGGTGTTTTATTTTGGACGCCTACTGGAACCATCCTGTCCTGTTTTTGTAAATGTTTTTATATTGTCTGCTGTCTTTGGGGCATTCAGTAGTTATTTTTCTCATTTATTGGCTGTAGATTTGTTTGTTTTGTCCCTGTTTTTAAAAAATTTGACTATGAGCAGGCGGACCGTATGTTCTTTGTTGTTTGCTCATTTGTGGACACAATACTTTTCGCCTCCTTCTCCAATTGGGAGGGTCAGTCACTCAGATATGGTACAGCAGGGCAGGTGTAGCTGAAGAGGAGTTACTGGGACGGGTTGTTTATGACACTTACTACAGCCACCAGAGCGGATCAGCAATCAGTGCAGGGCAGTTTCCAGTAGGCCATGCCTGTGCTGCTTGGTGGTGTGATGTCAAGTACACGGTGCAGGTAGGCAGGATGCAGCGGGGAGATTGTTATGTGTGGAGCTAAGATGGTTATGGGAGAGAGGAGAGAGGAACAGGATCCAAAAACATACAAACAAATAAAAAAGAATGCTAGGAGAGCTTGCCGTTGGAGTGGAGAGATGAGAGACTATGAAATGGAGAAAAACAGAAAGGGGAAGAGGAAGAAAAGAAAAGAATGAAT
Source organism: Dugong dugon (assembly GCA_030035585.1). Lineage (NCBI taxonomy): Eukaryota > Metazoa > Chordata > Mammalia > Sirenia > Dugongidae > Dugong > Dugong dugon. Next base: position 21,155,118 of record CM057476.1, on the reverse strand, counting down.
AAATGAAAATCAGAAATGTTAAAGAACCACAGAGTTCCCAGGGATCCTACCAGTGCAGCTATGAGGTCTGGGGAAGTTGCTCTCAGGTGTTGCAGTACAGCCTGGCTAGAAGGTGTAGAGAGATGTGACACTAGGTATTCAGGGAACAGAAAGAGAAAGAAAATATATAGAGAGAAGAAACTGAGCAATGAAGAAAGACAAAAAGGGAAAAAGAGGGAAAAGAAAACAAAACAAAAGAACAAGAAAGGCGCCCAAAAAACAGAAAAAAAAAAAAAAAAACCCAACGAGAAAAGAAATGTCCTCAGGGATCTCTCTGCACGTCTATGCAAGCCGAGGGGGAGTCTCCTTGCCACCCAGCTCCACCTGGCCAGAAAGGGCTCCCACCTCAAGAAAAGGAAAAGAAAACTAAGAAACAATTCAAAACAAACAAATGAACAAAAGCCCTGGGATCCCACCAGCACGGCAGCCCAGACCAGGAAGCAGCTCCTCACTCGAACGGAGCTCCGCAGCCCCTCAGGAAGAAGCAAAAATGGCGCACAGAGCCAGGTACTCGAGCGAAAGGAGGGGGAGGTAGCGCGAGGCAAGGAAGAAATCAAAAGAAGCAGGAAAAAAAAAAAGCAACACTAGCAGCCAACAAATGGCACTCAGAGAGCCAGCTAGTGCAGGCTGGTGTTTCTGGACAAGAGACTGTGTCCGCAGGAAGCAGAGGGGACCAAGTGTGGGTGAAGAAGGGTAGGGAGTGGGAAAGCATATATCACAAATTACCGGAGCTCTGTAGCCCCTCAGGAAGAAGCAAAGATGGTGCACGGAGCCAGGTACTCAAGCGAAAGGAGGAGGAAGTTGCAAGAGGCAAGGAAGAACTCAAAAGAAGCGGAAAAAAGCAACACCAGCAGCCAACAAATGGCATCAGAGAGCCGCCCGTTTGGGTGTGTGGAATCCAAGCAGCCAGTGTTTCCCAGTGAAGAGATTGTGGCCGCGGGAAGCAGAAGCCAAGTTAGGGTGAAGAAGGGTGGGCAGTGGGAAAGCGTATATCGCAAATTACCAGTTGTTTTGTCTCCCCCTGGAAGTTCCGTGAGGCTGCTTTCTTGTACCCCCTGTTTGCTGGTCTCCGATAGGAGTCCAAGATGGCGGATCCACATGGTGTTAGCTGGTAGGGGACCTCTGCATGAATCTCTCCTTGCTCTCTGTTCTCTGTCAGTTTTCTCACTCCGTTTGGTGCTTGGCTGAGTTATCTCTTCATTTGATGTTTTAGGGTTTCAGGATTGTTGTATTCTCTGTTCGGCTTAGTTTCTTGGATCTTTGCTGTGGAGGGATGGTGTGGTGCTTCTGCCTAGAGTGGCATTTTTTCCTGTTTTTTTTTTTTTTTTTTAATTTGAATTTTGCTCTATATTTTTTTCCGACTCAGTCCAATACTCTCTATTGCGATCCTTGTCAGAGAGATCGGTGGTGGAAGCTGGGCACCATCTAGTTCTTTGGGGCTCAGGCTGGTGGAGGCTGTGGTTCATGTGGCCCACCAGTTCTTTGGACTAATATTTTGCTTGTGTCTTTGGTTTTCTTCATTCTCCCTTGCTCCAGGTGGAATGGGACCAATATACTTACGTTAGGTGGCCACTTGAAAGATTTTAAGATCCCAGACGCTAGTCACCCAAGTAGGATGTGGAACATTTTATTTACGAACTATGTTATGCCAGTTCACTTAGGCCATGGTCCCCAGCCCTCAGCCCCAGTAACTTAGTCCCTTACGGTGTTTGGATGTGTCTAGGAAGCTTCTATGACTTTGCCTTGGTTAAGTTGTGCTGACTTCCCCAGTATTGTGTTGTCTTTCCTTTCACCGAAGTTAATGCTTGTCTACCATCTAGTTAGTGATTTCCTCTCCCCACCCCTCCCTCATAACCATCAAAGATTTTCACCCTTTTTTTTGTAGTTAAAAGGGGAAAATAAAAGATTTTTTGATTCATGAAGAATCTGCTCACTAAGAAGTATATATTAAGCCACTGGCTGAACTTCCATTAAAAAGAGATTAAACAGAGAATGGAAAGGAAGATCGACTCCAGGTGAGTGACAACATTTGACAAAAAAAGATAACTGTAATTATGGTCCGTATAAAAGTTTGTAAACACTTTGTGAGAGAATAACCTTTTTCCTAAATCATGAATGGGCGAGGTAGGAATTAGGAATAAGGATTTTTTTCTTTTGTCATTGATACTTTGAATTTCTCATCTAGAGTATAATGCACATTTCATACATTATGTTACAGTCAAAAAGTGTTTTGAATGTGTGAAAATACCCATCATTAAAATTCTGATTTTGACCAGAAGTGTTTAGGAGTGGTTAGTGAGGTTAGGAGTTACAACATCAATGCTGTAATTGGCTACTGTAACTTTCTTTGTTTTTGTTTTTTGTTTTTTATTGTGTTATGGTAAAATATATGTAACAAAGTTTGCCACTTTAGCCGTTTTTAAGCGTACAATTTAGTGACATTAATTACATTCATAATGTTGCACAGTGATCACCAGTATCTTTTTCATCACCCCAAACAGAAACTCTTTATCCATTGAGTAATAACTTCCTATTTCCCCTGCCCCCAGTTCCAGATAACCTCTAATATACTTTATCTCTATGAACTTTCCTGTCCTAGATACTTCATTTAAGTGAAATCATACAGTATTTGCCCTTTTGTGTCTGGCTTCACTTAGCATAATGTTTTTAAAGTTCATCCACGTTGTAGTGTGTATTACAACCTCATTTCTTTTTTTTTAATTTTACATAGCTATTTGGTAACTATGAAGTTTAATATTAAAAAACAAAGATTAGTTAAGATTCTAAAAACATTAAAGTTATGGATATTGAGAATTACATATAGTTTTGCTTTCTAGAGTGATGATAAAATATGTATCTTTTTTTAAAGACAGATCTTTATTATTGTAGTTTAAGTGAAAGTTTACATTTCAAGTTAGTCTCTCATATAAAAATTTATACATACATTGTTATGTGACCCTAATTGCTATCCGTGTACTGTGAAGACAGCACACTCCTCCTTTCCACCCCTGATTTCCCATGTCCATTCAACCAGCTCCTAACCCTCTAAAATATGTATCATTTTAGTAATTAACATTTTTTTTACTGTGGTAAAATATATGTAACTGAAAAATTGCCATTTTAACTGTTTTTAAATGTATAGTTCAGTGACTTAATTACCTTCACTATGTTTTGCAGCTGTCACCACTCTGTTTTCAAATGTTTTTCATCCCCCTAAATAGAAACTCGGTACCCCTTAAATAATAACTCCCCATTTTCCACTCCCTCTAGTTCCTTCTAACCAGAAATAAACTTTTACCTCTATGCATTTGCTTTTTCTAAGTATTTCACATAAGTGGAGTTACCTAGCATTTGTCCTTCTGTGTCTTAACTCATTTACTCAGCATAACGTGCTTTCAAGATTCATCCATGTCATAGCATGTATAAGAACTTAATTTTTCTTTATGGCTGAATAATATTTCATTGTATTAGTATACCACACGTTGTTTATCCATTCATCTGTTGATGAACACTTGGGTTGTTTCTACCTTTTGGCTATTGTAAATAATGCTACTATGAACGTTGGTGTACAGGTATCTTTTTGAGTCTCTGCTTTCAATTCTTTTGGGTATATACCAAGGAGTGGATCTTAACCTTATTCTAGCTCCTAGTCTCCTGCGCTTCCTTCTTAATTGAACACTAGATGAAAATATTCTTTGTAAACTGCATTTCTAAAGTTATTTTCTGAGAAAGAAAACTGAGAACAGACTGAGCCATACTCAAAAGTGTGGCTGACTCATTCTTCTGTCCAGATAATGGTTGATCATGGTTGCTTTCAGCCTGCATTAAGGTTCTTTTGATTCCAAATAGAATGCAACTGTGACTAGCTTAGTCAAAAGAAGGGAATTTACAGGAAAGAGATGGAGGTGTTAGCTCTGTGGGCTAACAAACCTCAGATCCACAAGAGTGGGCATAGGATTCACAGCTAGCCAATTTTGAGTACCCCTGCCCTGGGCACAGTGATTGGTTCAGGGGTAGGCATGTGACCTCATAGGACCAATCAGAGGTTTTTCTTTAAAGGTTGAAACAACCATTTAAAGAGAGAGGCCCTCATAATGCTGGGGTTGCTATGACCAGGCTGGCAGCAGTTTCAGTCTCCACCATGCAGAGTTAACAGGGAGCCCCTGATGTAGGAGGTAAGCAGGTCAGCATACTGAGAGAAGTGGGAAGACCTGACAATGTTGAGACCCCAGTACTAGGCTTTGGTTACTGCAGTTCTTTTTTCCATTCAGAATATTTCCAAAGTACAAGAGCCAGGAAATTAGGTTTTTGTGCTGGATATCTTCTTTAGTTTACTCCTCCAGATCTAATCTTCACTCTTTTACATCCAGGGACTTCTGACTTGTAGTTGGTTTTGACCAAAGGGGAGCCCTGGCAGGAGATTGTAGGGAGAGAGGAGAGTGAGGCTAGGGTGTTTATTCCCTTGACTCTTTCCTTGCAAGAGAGTTGGCTGTGTCCCTCCACTGAAGCTCATGGCACCTCATAAGTTGGTAGACTCTGTATGACTCTCCTCCTTCTGGGTTCTGGTAATTGTTTCATCTCATTTTTTATTGTGGGAAAAAATTACTAATTCAGTTTCTTTGCTTGTTATAAGTCTGTTCAGAGTTTCTATTTCTTCAAGAGTCAGTTTTGGTAATTTTTTTTTTTTTTTTAGGAATATGCCCATTTCATCCAAGTTGTCCAATTTGTTGGCATACAGTTTATAATATTCCCTTGTGTCTTAGTTATCTAATGCTGCTATAACAGAAATACCACAAGTGGATGGCTTCAACAGACAGAATTTATTCTCTGACAGTCTAGTAGTCTGAATTCAGGATGCCAGCTCCAGGAGAAGGCTTTCTGTCTCTGTCAGCTCTGGAGGAAGGTCCTTGTCATCAATTTTCCTCTGGACTAGGAGCTTCTCAGTGCAGGGACCCTGGGTCCAGTGGACGTGCTCTTCTCCTGGCACTACTTTCTTGGTGGTGTGAGGTCCCCATGTTCCTCTGCTCACTTCTTTTTAATCTCAAAAGAGATTGATTTAAGACACAATCTAATCTTGTAGATTGAGTCTTGCCTCATTAACGTAAGTGCCTCTAATCCCACTTCATTAACTTCATAGAGGTAGGATTTACCACACATAGCAAAATCACTTCAGATGATAAAATGGTGGACAGTCACATAATACTGGGAATCATGGCCTAGTCAAATTGACAGATATTTTTGGGGGACACAGTTCAATCTGTGACATTCCACCCTTTGGCCCCCCAAAATTCATGTCCTTGCCACATGTAAGACACGTTCACCCCATCAGATCATAGCAAATGTCTTAAATCAGCTCCAAGTCTAAAATCCAAAAATTCCTCTTTATCTGTGAAATCTAGAATACAAAGTACCTTCTTCCAAAGCACAATGGTGGAACAGGCACAAGGTAGACATTTCCATTACAAATGGGAGAAATTGGAGGGAAGGCATGGATAACAGGTACCAAGCAAGTCAGCAGAACACCTTATATTAACCCTTAAGGCTTGAAAATAATCCTCTGTTTTCTGAGTCCATTTAGACAATGGTCCTGCCCTCCAGACTAGGTATTGGCCACACTCTCTTGATTCTTTGAGTAGAGACACTTCAGCCCTGGGCTTCAGCTCCACCTTCCAGGTGCACGGGAATGGCAACTCTGCTCTCTCAGATTCAGGTGGCACCATTCTGCTAGTCCATCTGAAACCTTTTGAGACTTCAGAGGTGGTTGTCTTGTGCTTTGAGACTGAGGCAGCTCTGCTTCCTGTATTCCTTTTCTCCTCAGCTTTTGCTTCCTGGTTCGTTGGCCTCTAGGCTCCTTGGGTGCATCTGCCCCGCTGGGGCAAGTGTTTCAAAGCTCTTTAGCCCCACTTATAAGTGCCTGGAGGCACCCCACTCTGCCAGGAAGCCTCCTGTGCAAAGGGACTCTGCTCTTTCACTCTGTGGGTCGGCTCCAGTGCTTTCTCAGTTGGTCTCCTGGTTCTGCTGTTGAAGTTTCTCTGCTGCTGCTGCTTCTCACCATCTGCACCTTTTCAAGTGTAACGGCTATCCTCACTTCCTTCTGAGTCTTCACCAGAATTGTCTTTGAGGTCCACAATTCCGCCAACAATCTCTTCAAGATATTCATTGTTGTTGTTGTTGGGTGCTGTCAAATCGGTTCCTACTCATAGTGACCCTACCTACAACAGAGGGAAACACTGCCCAGTCCTGCACCCTTCTCAGAATCATTGTTGTGCTTGACCCCATTGTTGCAGCCACTGTGTCAGTCTGTCTCATTGAAGGTCTTCCTATTTTTTGCTGACCCTCTGCTTTACCAAGCATGATGTCCTTTTCCAGGGACTGATCCCTCCTGATAACACTTCAAAGTATGTGAGATGTAGTCTCACCATCCTTGCTTCTAAGGAGTATTCTGGCTATATTTCTTCCAAGACAGATTTGTTCGTTCTTTTGGCAATCCAGGGTATATTCAGCATTCTTCTCCGAGGTATATTCAGTTTCTTCACCAATGCCATAATTCAAAGGCGTGAATTCTTCTTTGGCTTTCCTTATTCATTGTTCAGTTTTCACATGTGTATGAGGTGATTGAAAACACCATGGGTAGGGTCAGACACATCTTAGTCTTCGAGGTGACATCTTTGCTTTTTAACACTTTACAAAGGTCTTTTCAGCAGATTGCCCAGTGCAATGTGTCGTTTGATTTCTGGATTGCTGCTTCCATGGGTGTTGATTGTGGATCCAAGTAAAATGAAATCCTTGACAACTTCATTCTTTTCTCCATTTATCACGATATAGCTTATTGGTCCATTTGTGAGGATTTTGTTTTCTTTATGTTGAGGTGTGATCCATACTGAAGGCTGTGGTCTTTGATCTTCATCAGTAAGTGCTTCAAGTCCTCTTCACATTCGGGAAGCAAAGTTGTGTCATCTGCATGTCACAGGTTTTTAATGAGTCTCCCTCCAATTCTGATGCCACATTCTTCTTCATATAGTGCAGCTTCTTGGATAATTTGTTCAGCATACAGATTGAATCACTATGGTGAAAGGATACAACACCGACCCACACCTCTCCTAACTTTGAACTACACAGTATCCCATTGTTCTCTTCAAATGACTGTCTCTTGGTGTATATATAGGTTTCATGAGCACAATTAAGTGCTGAAATTCCCATTCTTGGCAATGTTACCCATAATTAGTTATGATCCGCATAGTCGAGTGCCTTTGCATAGTCAGCAAAACACAGGTAAACATCTTTCCGATGTTCTCTGCTTTCAGCCAGGATCCATCTGACATCAGCAATGATATCCGTGGTTCAACATCCTCTTCTGAATCTGGCTTGAATTTCTGGCAGCACCCTGTCCATGCACTGCTGCAGCTGCTTTTGAATGATCTTCAGCAAAGTTTTACTTGTGTGTGATATTAATGATATTGTTCAATAATTTTAGCATTCAGTTGGATCACCTTTCTTTGGAATAGGCATAAATATGGATCTTTTCCAGTCGGTTGGCCAGGTAGCTGTCTTCTAAATTTGTTTGCATAGACGGGTGAGTGCTTCCAGTGCTGCATCCCTTTGTTGAAACATCTCAGTTGGTATTCTGGCAATTCCTGGAATCTTGTTTTTCGACAATGCCTTCAGTGCAACTTGGACCTCTTCTTTCAGTACCGTCGGTTCCTGAGCATATGCTACCTCCTGAAATGGTTGAGCTGTGACCAATTCTTTTTGGTATAGTGACTCTGTGTATTCCTTTCATCTTCTTTTGATGCTTCCTGCATCCTTTAATATTTTTCCCATAGAATCCTTCAATACTGCAACTCAAGACTTGAGTTTTTTCTTTCAGCTTGAGAAATGCTGAGCACGTTCTTCCCTTTTGGTTTTCTAACTCCAGGTCTTTGCACAGTTCATTATAATACTTTTCTTTGTCTTCTCAAACCGCCCTTTGAAATATTTTGTTCAGCTCTTTTACGTCATCATTTCTTCCTTTTCTTTAGCTACTTGATGTTCAAGAGCAAGTTTCAGAGTCTCTTCTGACATCCACTTTAGTCTTTTCTTTCTTTCCTGTCTCTTTAAGGTCCCTTTGCTTTCTTCATGTACAGTGTCATTCTACAACTCATCTGGTCTTCAGTCTTTAGTGTTCAATGCGTCAAATCTATTCTTGAGATGGTCTCTGAATTCAGGTGGGATATACTCTAGGTCGTGCTTTGGCTCTCATGACTTGTTCTAATTCTCTTCAGCTTAAACTTGAACTTCCATATGAACAATTGATGGTCTGTTCTGCAGTCAGCCACTGGCCTTGTTCTGACTGATGATATTGAGCTTTTTCACCATCTCTTTCCACAGGTGTAGTTGATTTGATTCCTGTGTATTCCATCTGGCGAGGTCCACCTGTATAGTCGCTGTTTGTATTGTTAAAAAAAGGTATCTGCAATGAAGAAGTCGTTGGTCTTGTAAAATTCTGTCATGCTGCCTCCAGCATCATTTCTGTCACCAAGGTCATGTTTTTAAACTACCGATTCTTCTTTGTTTCCAACCTTTGCATTCCAATCACCAGTCATTATCATTGTATCCTACTTGCATGTTGGATCAATTTCAGACTGCAGAAATTGGTAAAAATCTTCAATTTCTCATCTTTGGCCTTAGTGGTTGGTGGGTAAGGTGAATAATAATGGTATTAACTGGTCTTCCTTGTAGGTGTGTGGATATTATCCCATCACTGACAGCATTGTACTTCAGGATAGATCTTCAAATGTTCCTTTTGACGACGAATGCAATGCTGTTACTCTTCAAGTTGTTATTCCTGGCAGAGTGGACCATATGATTGTCCCATTCCAAATGGCCGATACCAGTCCATTTCAGCTCACTAACACCTAGGATATCATCGTTTATGTGTTTCATTTCATTTTTGATGATTTCCATTTTTCTTAGGTTCATACTTTTTACATTCCACGTTCCAATTAATGGGTGTTTGCAGCTGTTTCTTCTCATTTTGATTCATGCCACATAAGCAAATGAAAGTCCTGAAAGCTTGACTCTATCCACATCATTAAGGTCGACTCTACTTTGAGGAGGCAGCTCTTCCCAAGTTGTCTTTTGAGTGCCATCCAACCTGAGGGGCTCATCTTCTGGCACCATATCAGACAATGTTCCGCTGTTATTCATAAGATTTTCAACTGGCTAATTCTTTTCAGAAGTAGACCGCCAGGTCCTTCTTGCTAGTCTGTCTTAGTCTGGAAGCTCAGCGGAAACCTGTCCGCCATGGGTGACCCTGCTGGTATTTGAATACTGGTGGCATAGCTTCCAGCATCACAGCAACACGCAAGCCCCCACAGTACGACAAACTGACAGATGTGTGGGTAGGCTTTTTCTATTAGGCACTTTAAAACTCTCCCAGCCTCTATCCATTCACAGTTTCAAAACTGCTTCCACTTTTTAAGTATCTGTTAGAATACCACTCAACTCTTCCAGTACCAAAATCTGTCTTAGTGCTCTAGTTCTGCTATAACAAAAACAGCACAAATGGATGGCTTCAACGAACAAGTTTATTCTCTCACAGTCTAGTAGGCTAAAAGTCCAAATTCAGGGCGCCAGCTCCAGGGGAAGTCTTTCTTTTGTCAGCTCTGGAGGAAGGTCATCATCAGTCTTCCCCTGGACTAGCTGCTTCTCAGTGCAGGGACCCTGGGTCCAAAGGACACACTCTTCTCCTGGAACTACTTTCTTGGTGGTATGAGGTCCCCATGTCTCTCTGCTCTTCTTTCTTATATCTCAAAACAGATTGCTTTAAAACATAATCTAATCTTGTAGTTTGAGTCCTGCTTTACTAACATAACTGCCGCTAATCTTGCCTCACTAAACACCATAGAGGTAGGATTCACATTAGATGACAGAATGGTGGACAGTCACACAATACTGGGAATCATGGACTAACCAAGTTGACACTCATTTTTAGGGGAAACAATTCAATCCGTAATACGTTGTAATTCTTTTAATTCCTGAAGCATCAGTGATAATGTCCTCTCTTTCATTCCTAATTATGCTTATCTATGTCTTTTCTCTTTTTTCCTTGGTAAGTTTAGTTAAAGGTTTGTCAGTTTTGTTAAGGGACCCTTATTTGAACTAATTTCCATTGAGATCCTGTTGTTTGCAAACTAGAGTGCTGATATACCGAAGTTTCTTTTGAAATCTACTAGATCGTGGGCAAGGTGGGAGGAAGGGCAGCTCCAGAGACCGTTTCAGCAAGTATATGTACCTTTCTTCCTAAGCCGTGCCATCCTTGTGCTTCTACCTCCAACAACTTCTTGTCAGGCCTATGTCTCAACTCAAAATTCAGAAGTCCTGGGAGAATCGGGTTGGTTCAGTGTGAGTCAGGTTTCCCCCTCTGCTCTAATCAACTGAGACTTCAAGGAGTGTCATAGAGTTAAGTATAGCTGCTGAGGTCTTGCCGCTGTTGATTAGGGAAGTTCCTACAGAAGAAGGGATTCTTAGGAACTGGAACAAAACTCTGGCAGTGTTTAGTACATGGTCCATAGAGTACTTCAGACCGACCTTATTTCAGCTTCTGAAGCAAATTAACCATGGCCTTAAAGTGAAGCTCCATGGACTCTAACTCTGGCACCAATTCCCCAAATGTCTCTGCTACTTTAGGTTGTGGAACCTAAGGAAATGCATTGCTTAAAAAAAAATTAAACAGTGGTATATAATATAAATACAGAAATTGCATAAAATGTACAGTTTAGTACATTATTTTGAGACAAATGGATAACTAGGTAAAGAAATAACATTATAAACACCTCAAAAGTCCCTTTTGTATATCCTTTCCAGATTGTACTCCTTTATTCTTCCCTGGAGTTAACCACTATCCTACCTTTAATAGTAATCACTTTTTCAAATTTCTTTTTTTTTCTTATTGTTGTACTTTAAGTGAAAATTTCCAGTTCAAGTTAGTCTCTCATAGAAAAATTTATGCATACATTGTTACGTGATCCTAATTGCTCTCCCTATACTGTGACAGCACACTCGTCTTTTCCACCCGGATTTCCTGTGTCTGTTCAGCTGGCTCCTGACCTTCTCTGCCTTTTCCTGTCTCCTTTGGATGGGAGCTCCCCATTTAGTCTCATGTATCTACTTGAGTTAAGAAGCATACTCCTCACGAGTATCATTTTATGTCACATAGTCCAGTCTATGTCTGAAGAGTTGGCCTTGGGAATGGTTTTAGTTTAGGGCTATCAGAGAGTCTGGGGTTCATGTCTCCTGGGGCCCCTCCAGCCTCAATCAAACCAGTAAGTCTGGTCTTTTTACTAGAATTTGAGTTCTGCACCGCACTTTTCTTCTGTTGCATCAGGGATTCTCTGTTGTGTTCCCTGTCAGGGTGGTCATTGGTGGTAACCGGGCACCATCTGGTTCTTCTGTCTCAGGCTAATGAAGTCTCTGGTTTATGTGACCTTTTCTGTCTCTTGGGCTAATACCTTCCTTGTGTCTTTGGTGTTCTTCATTCTCCTTTGCTTCAGGTGGATTGGGACCAGTTGATGAATCTTACGTGGCCTCTCGCTAGCTTTTAAGACCCCAGATGCCGCTCATCAAAGTGGGATGCAGAACTTTTTCTTAATAAACTTTGTTATGCCACTTGACCTAGACAAACCCTGAAAGCATGGTCCCCAGACCCCTACCCCTGCTACTGTGTTCCTCAAAGTGTTTGGTTGTATTCAAGAGACTTCTTAGCTTTGATTTAGTCCAGTGGTGCTGACTTCCCCTGTAGTGTGTGTTGCCCTTCCCTTCACCTAAGATACTTCTTGTCTACTTTTTAGTTAGTGAATACCCCCTCCCTCCCTCCCAACCCTTGTAACCATCGAATGTTTTATTCTATGCTTAAACCTTTTCTTGTATTGTTATAATAGTGATCTTGTACAATATTTGTCCTTTTGCAACTGACTAAATTCACTCAGTATAATGCCTTCCAGATTCCTCCATGTTATAAGATTTTTCACGGATTCATCGTGTTCTTTATTGTTGTGTACTATTCCATTGTGTGGATATACCATAATTTGTTTATTCGTTCGTTGATGGGCACCTAGGTTGTTTCCATCTTTTTGCTGTTGTGAACAGTGCTGCAATGAACATGAATGTGCAGATATCTATTTATGTGACGGCTCTTATTTCTCTAGGATATATTCCAGAGCAGGATTGCTGGATTGTATGGTACTTCCATTTCTTGCTTTTTAAGGAAGTACCAAATCAATTTCCAAAGTGGTTGTACCATTTTACATTCCTACTAGCAGTATGTAAGTGTTGCAGTCTCTTCACAACCTAACATTTATTATTTTGTGTTTTTCGAATTAATACTAGCCTTGTTGAGGTAAGATGGTATCTTGTTGTGGTTTTAATTTGCTTTTCTCTAATAGCTAATGATTGTGAGCATTTCCTCATGTGTCAGCTGCCTGAGTGTCTTCTTTGGCGAAGTCTGTTCATATCCTTTGCCCATTTTTTAATTGGGTTATTTATCTTTCTGTTGTTGAGGTTCTGCAGTATCTTGTAGATTTTAGAATTAAACCCTGATTGGATTTGTTGTAGTCAAAAATTTTTTCCCAGTTTGTAGATTTTTTTTTTTTTTTTTTTTTTACTCTTTTGATGAGCATAATTGTTTGATTTTTCGGAGCTCCCAGTTATCTGGTTTCTTTCCTGGTGTTCATACATTGTTAGTAATGTTTTGTATTCTGTTGATGCCAGGTATTAGGGCTCCTAGTGTTGTCCCTGTTATTTCTTCCATGATCATTATAATTTTAGATTTTATATTTAGGTCTTTGATCCATTTTGAGTTAGTTTTTGTGCATGGTATGAGGTATGGGTTTTATTTCAGTTTTTTGCAGGTGGGTATCCGGCTATGGCAGCACCATTTGTTAAAGAGACTGTCTTTTCCCCAATTAACAGACTTCAAGCTTTTGTCAAGTATCAGCGGCTCATAGGTGGATTAATTTATGTCTGGATTCCCAATTCTGTTCCATTGGTCTATGTATCTGTTGTTGTACCAGTACTAGGCTGGTTTGACTATTGTAACGGTATAATAGGTTCTAAAATCAGGTAGTGTGAGGTCTCCCACTTTGTTGTTCTTCTTCAGTAATGCTTTACTTATCTGGGGCTTCTTCCCTTTCCATATGAAGGTGGTGATTTGTTTCTCCATCTCATTAAAAAATGCCATTGGAATTTGGATCGGGATTGCATTGTATCTGTAGATCACTTTGGGTAGAATTGACATTTGCACAATGTTGAGTCTTCCTATCCATGAGCAAAGTATGTTTTTCCAGTTATGTAGGTCTCTTTTGGTCTCTTGCAGTAGTGTCTTGTGGTTTACTTTGTATAAATCTTTTACGTCCTTGGTTAGACTTATTCTTAAGTATTTTATCTTCTTGTAGGCTATTTTAAATGGTACTGATTTGAAGATTTCCTTTTCTAAGTTCTCTTTGTTGGTATAGAGAAATCCAACTGATTTCTGTATGTGTATCTTGTATCCTGATACTTTGCTGAAATCTTTTATTAGTTCCAGTAGTTTTCTTGTGGATTCTTTGGGGTTTTCTGTATATGAGATTATGTCATCTGCAAATAGAGATACTTTTACTTCTTCATTACCAATTTGGATGCCCTTTGTTTCTTTTTCTAGCCTAATTGCTTTGGCTAGGACCTCCAGCACAATGTTGAATAAGAGTGGTGATAAAGGGCATCCTTGTGTGGTTCCCATTCTCAAGGGGAATGCTTTCAAACCCTGTCCATTTAGGATGATGTTGGCTGTTGGCTTTGTATAAATACCTTTAATTATGTTGAGGAATTTCCCTTCTATTCCTATTTTGCTGAGAGTTTTTATCATGAATGGGTATTGGACTTTGTCAGATGCCTTTTCTGCATCAATTGATAAGATCATGTGGTTTTTCTGTTTTGTTTTATTTACGTAATGGATTACACTGATTGTTTTTCTAATGTTGAACCATCCCTGCATAGCTAGTATAAATCCCACTTGATCATTGTGAATTATTTTTTCGATATGTTGTTGAATTCTATTGGCTAGAATTTTGTTGAGGATTTTTGCCTCAATGTTCATGAGGGATATTGGTGTGTAATTTTCTTTCTTTGTGGTGTCTTTACCTGGTTTTAGTATCATGGGTATGCTGGCTTAGAAGAATGAGTTTGAGAGTGTTCCATTTTTTTCTATGCTCTGAAGTACCTTTGGTAGTAATGGTGTTAATTCTTCTCTGAAAGTTTGGTAGAATTCTCCAGCGAAGTCGTCAGGGCCAGGGCTTTTTCTTTGTTGGGAGTTTTTAAATTACCTTTTCAATCTCTTCTTTTGTTATAGGTTTATTTAGTTGTTCTACGTCTGTTTGTGTTAGTTTGCGTAGGTATTGAGTGTCTAGAAATTTGTCCATTTCATTTAGGCTTTCAAATTTGTTAGAGTGTAATTTTTCATAGTATTCTGGTATGATTCTTTTAATTTCAGTTGGATCTGTTGTGATATAACCCATCTCATTTCTTATTTGGGTTATTTGCTTCCTCTCCTGTTTTTCTTTTGTCAGTTTGGCCAGTGGTTTATCGATTTTGTTGATCTTTTTAAAGAACTATCTTTTGGTCTTGTTCACTCTTTGAATTGTTCTTCTATTCTCTATTTCATTTAATTCTGCTCTAATTCTTATTATTTCCTTTCTTCTGGTGCCCGAGGGCTTCTTTTTCTGCTCTCTTTCTACTTGCTCAAGTTGTAGGGTTAATGTTTTGATTTTGGTCCTTTCTTCTCTTTGGATGTCTGCATTTACTGGTATAAACTGACCTTTGAGTACTGCTTTTTTGTGTCCCAAAGGTTCTGGAAGGATGTGTTTTCATTCACAATGGATTCTGTGAATTTCTTTATTCCATCCTTAATTTCTTCTATAACCCAGTAGTTTTTGAGCAAGGTGTTGTTCAGTTTCCATGGGTTTGATTTCTTTTCCTTGCTTTTTTGTTATTGATTTCTACTTTTATGTCTTTATGCTCAGAAAAGATGCTTTGTAATATTTCGATGCTTTGGATTCTGTTAAGGCTTGCTTTATGGCCTAATATGTGGTCTATTCTGGAGAATGTTCCGTGTGCGTTGGAACAGAAAGTATATTTGGCTGCTGTTGGATGCAGTGTTCAGTATACGTCCACGAGATCAAGTTAGTTGATTGTGGCATTTAGACTTGCTGTATCTTTATTGAGTTTCTTTCTGGATGTTCTGTCCTTCACTGAAAGTGGTGTGTTGAAGTCTCCTACTATTATTTTGGAGCTGTCTTTCTTTTCAATGCTGTTAGAGTTTGTTTTATGTATTTCGGAGCCCTGTCGTTGGGTGTGTAAATATTTATTATGGTTATGCTCTCCTGGTGTATTGACCCTTTAATCATTGTATAGTGTCCTTCCTTATCCTTTGTGGTCAATTTTACTTTAAAGTCTGTTTTGTTCTTTTTTGAGTGTTGTTTGCTTGATTTTTTTTTCTATCTTTTGAGTTTTAGTTTGTGTCTCTTGTAGGCAGCATATAGACTGATCATGTTTTTTAATCCATTCTGCCACTCTCAGTCTGTTTATTGGTGCATTTAGTCTATTTACATTCAGTGTAGTTATTGATAAGTATGAGTTTAGTACTATTCATTTTGATGTCTTTTTTGGTGTTTGCAAATTCCCTAAACTTCCATTTATCTGGAAATGCCCTAATTTTGCCAGCATATTTGAGAGACAGTTTTGCTGGATATCTAATTCCTGGCTGGCAATTTTTTTCCTTCAAGGCTTTATATATGTCATCCCACTGCCGCCTTGCCAGCGTGGTTTCTGTGAGTAGTCGGAGTGTAGCCTTATGACTCTCCCTTGTAGTTGAGTTTTCATTTATCCCTAGCCGCTCTTAAACTTCTCTCGTTATCTTTGGTTTTGGAAAGTTTAGTTATAATATGTCTTAGTGACTTTCTTTTGAGATCTGCCTTATGTGGGTTTGATGATCGTCTTGGATAGATATCTTCTCATCTTTCACAATGTCAGGGAAGTTTTCTGCCAACAAATCTTCAACAATTTTCTCTGTATTTTCTGTTATTCCCCCCCCCCCCCATTCTGGTACTGTAATCACTTGTTGATTATTCCTCTTGATAGAGTCCTACATGATTCTTAGGGTTTCTTCATTTAAAAAAATTCTTTTATCTGATTTTTTCCTCAAGTAAGTTGGTGTCAAGTGTTTTATCTTCCGTCTCACAAATTCTGACTTCCATTGCCTCAGTTTTGGTCCTTATGACTTTCTGTTGAGTTGTCTAATTCTGAAATTTTACTGTTAATATTCTGGCTTTCTGATTGCTGTCTCTCTGTGGATTATTGCAGCCTGTTCAATTTGTCATTATGCTCTTCTCTAATCTTCGTTAAGTTCCTCTGTTGCTTTGTCTGTGTGTTCCTTGGCTTGTTCTGCATTTTCAGTGATCTCCTTCTTGATCCCTTAAGAGTTCTGTATATTATTAATCTTTTGTCTTCTATCTCCGGTAATTCCACGAAATTCTCTTCCTCTGGAAAATTTCTTGATTCTTTGTTTTGGGAGCTTGCTGAAGCCATCCTGGTCTGCCTTTTTATGTGATTTGATGTTGACTCTTGTCTCTGAGCTATCAATAAGTGATTACATTCATTTAATTTATGTTTGCTTACTGTGTCTTATCTCCTTGTTTTGTTTTGATATGCCCAAATAGGCTACTTGTGTGAGCTAGTTTGATTATGGGCGCTTTTGAACATCTCACATCTTATCAGCAGGTGGTTAGATCTGTTACTAGGTATGTGAGCCCAGGAGTCCATTTACTTTTCTTGTATGGATTCAGCTCAGGTGTCCAGGTAGTCGGTCACCAAGTGTGTGGTGCAGGCTCTTACCTACAGTCCTAGACAGGCATGAATGATTGGTGTAGGCCCAGGTATCTGGCTGCAGTCGTGGATCATGCTCTGAGCAAGGCAGAGGGCTGACGGCTGCCCCTGAGTGTCTGGGAAAAGAGCATGTCCCTGTTCCCTAGAGCATGTAGGTGGGTGGGTTTTGCAGCCAGATTATGGCGACCCAATGCTGTTGGTTGTAAGGAGTGGGAGGCAGCACTTATTCTTGGACCCCTCTTGCAGGTGGCTAGGTGGTGTGGGTGGAGCCACCAGTCCTCAGGCCCCTGATGTGGGTGAGGACCCTGTTTAATTGGCAGAGCGGTGTCAAGTGTCACGAATCTGCCATTCCACCTTATAGTTGATATAGTTGATAATAGGCTTCAGTTATATTCCCTGTTGTACTGTGGTAATGAGGGCCGAAGCTGTTGAAATGGGCCCACACGGGTCTATGCATGAGTAAAAAGCATTCAAGGTCTGTGAACCCTTTATATCTGTACCTAGGCAAAGGATCTGTGTCTGCCCTGAGTTCCCAGCTTAGGGGTGCCAGCAGATTATTTTTTCCTGTTTGTTAATTTGTTCCCTCTCTAAAGCCAGGAGAATGAATCAGGGCAGGTGAAGGGTCCTACTTCCAGCCTGGTGACGTGGCAGTTGCTGAAACCAGCCCTGGAGTGGTGCAGAGCGGGGAGGGGCAGATAAATGGGAAAGCGGTTCTTCCCAAAGGGGGTGTTTTTTCATCAGTGCAGTAGGTTAGACACATGTACTTTCCTTTTGCTGATTTAGGACTCTTTTCCACTGGTTCTGGAGGCTTGGGTAGAGTCTCTGCCACTCGGTCTCTACTGATAAGAGAAACACATCCCAAGCAGCACTGCTTGCCTCAGTATGCACGCCTGCCGATCAAGCCTGCAGGGTGCCTGTTCCCTCCAGATCAGGTCTGGCAACTGCTTGCTGCCTCCAAACCATCTCTCCCTCCCCCTGCTGCTCAGTCTGATTCCTCTACTTTGCCCTTGATGTTCAGGGCTCCTAGATTGTCATATATATAATCGATTAACTTGTTTTTTTCGGGTGTTTGTTGTAAGAGGGACCACTGGAAGCATCTGACTACTCCGCCATCTTGGCCCTGGCTCCCCCAGTGTTAATAATTTTATGGTCTTTAAATTTTAGGCTTGTAAATAGTCCAGCCTGCTTACTATCTGGTAAAGAGTCCAGGGAGACAGCCAGAAGGAGAGAGCAGTCGTGGCAATGACTTCAGGGTTCAGCTCCCCAGGCTGTGGAGTGCTGATTAGCTCCTTGATTGTGTAGCAGGGCTTGGAAAGAGGACCATTCCTACGCTCCTTCTGCCAGCTAGCTGTGCTCCACGGGCTAATCACTTAACCTTTTAGTGCCTCTTCTGTTTTGAAATTGAGCAGATCCAAAATCTTATGTATTTATTTTAATTTTTATTAAACTTTTATTTTGAAATAATTTCAATCTTACAGATATGTTTCAAGAATAAGACAAAGAAGTTCTATATGTATCTTTCTTCCCATAGATTCTCCAGTTATTAACATTTTACCACATTTGTTTTATATTCTATCTCTTCCCTCCTGTCTGTCTCTCTCTCTAAATAACATTGTTAGACAACTGGCTGCAATTATATTTTATATATATATGTATGTATATATGTATACATAAGCATACACACACACGTACCTACATACATATATACACAGAGATCCTTGGGTGGTGCGAATGGTTTGTGCTCAGCTACTAACTGAAAGATGTGATGCATATGTAAAAAACCAAGCCTGTTGCCGTCAAGTCTATTCCAATTCACGGCAACCGCATGTGTTACAAGAGTAGAACTGAGTTCCATAGGGTTTTATTGGCTGTAATCTTTTCAGAAGCAGATCTCCAGGCCTTTCTTCTGCAGTGCCACCAGGTGGATTGGAACTGCCACCCTTTCAGTTAGTATATAGGTATGTGTTTTGGATTGAATTATGTCACCCCAAAATGTGTGTCAGCTTATCTAGGACATGATTTCCAGTATTGTGTGATTGTCCACCATTTTGTCAACTGATGTGATTTTCCTGTGTGTTGTAAAGCCTACCTTTATGATGTTAATGAAGCAGGATTAGAGTCAGTTACGTAAATGAGACAGAATTCAATCTATAAGATTAGTTTGTGTCTTGAGTCAATCTCTTGAGATATGAAAGAGAAGAGAGCAGAGAGACAGGGGGAACTCCTGCCACCAAGAATGAAGAACCAGGAGGGGAGCACGTCCTTTGGACCCCAGGGTCTCTGCATTGAGAAGCTCCTAGACCAGGGAAAGATTGATGGCAAGGACCTTTCCCCAGAGCTGACAGAGAGAAAGCCTTCCCCTAGAGCCAGCACCCTGAATTTGGACTTCTAGCCTCCTAGAGTGTGAGAGAATAATTTTTCTTTGTTAAAGCCATCCACTTGTGGTATTTCTGTTATAGCAGCACTGGATGACTAATATAGTACGTATGCATATATATGTATGTATGTGTATATGTATGTATGTGTGTATATATGTAAGTATACAACAAAAATATAATTACAGCAAGTTGTCTAATACCGTTATTTTATAGCAAAAAGAAAACAACTAAACATTGGAAGAAACAAATATTGGAAAAACTAATTTCTTTTTTTACCACTTTCCTTTCTTGTCCACGATTCAATCCAGGATCATGCATTGCATTTAATCTTTTTGGTCTCTTTCAATTTAGAACTCTTCCTCAGTCTTTTCATATCTTTCATGATGTAGATATTTGAATAACTCAGACTGCTTACTTTTTAAGAATATTCCTCAATTTGAGTTGTTTGATGCTTTTTCTTGGTTAAATTCAGGTTATGCTTTTTTTGGGGGTGGGGGCATGAATAACCACAAACAATGCTGTGTCCCTCTCGGTGCATCATCTCAGGAGGCCCATCATGTCGGTTTGTCCTGTTACCAGTGATGTTAACTTTTATCATTTGTTTAAAGATGGTGTCTGCTCAGTTTCTCCATTGTAACGTTAATGAATGAGGATTTCGTGGGGAGAAACTTTTTGAGACTACATTAATATCCTTTTCCTCATCAAACAAGCACACACGTTTTTGCATCCATTGATGGTTCTTATCTGAGTCGGTTATTTCTATGATGGTTCCTAAATGGTGATTTTCTAATGCTGTCATACCTTCTAAGATTATTGGTTGGCATTCTACTGCAAAGAAGAGCTTTCCATTTCTCTCATTTATTTATTTATTTACTTATATCATTATGGATTCCAGTTTTTTTTTCAGTGAGTTTTAATCTGTTAAATCTATTTAATCTATCAAATTGTCCCAGATTTGGTCAGTGGCGGCCCTTTCAGGCTGGCTCCGTGCTCTTATGACATGCCTCCATCATTCTCTGAGTACTTTAAAATTTTCTGACCCAGTAAGATATTCCAGATACATCTTGTAATTTTTTTGTCCCAGACCTAAAATCAGCTGATTCTCCTTTTAGTAGGGAATGGTATTTGAGAAACAATATCTGGGCTCTGTTATTATTAGTTGCTGTTGAGTTGATTCCGACTCATGGTGACTTCATGTGTGCAGAGTAGAACTGTGCACCTTAGAGTTTTCAAGGCTGTGATCTTTCAGAAGCGGATCACCGGGCCTGTCTTCCAAGGTGCCTCTGGACGGGTTCGAACTGCCAACCTTTCAGCTAGTAGTCAAGCGCTTAACAATTTGTACCACCTAGAAACTCCATATCTGGCCTCTAGGTATACTCATTGCTATAGTGAGATGTTATTGCGTCTAGGTATTTCCTGTGGGCAGAGCTCTGACAACACACCCACACACATGTATATATTTTTCAAAACCATGAATTCATACCAGTATATCTACTCCCAATCCAATACCCAGGATTCTGCCTCTGCTTTTTCCTTCCCTAATTGTAAATCTCTTAATGTCCCTGAGATGGGATTAAAATCAGAAATTTAGTGTTTAGTAAAAATATGTGGTGTCATGTAGACATAAAAATTGCATTTTCTGAAAATCTTTCCTAATTATTTCTTTATATAAATAAACTTGTTTTTAGTTTGTAAATGATTCCCCTTTAAAAGACACATTAAAAAAGAGCGTATTAGACCTAATGACTCAGAGGCATCCGCCAGCTCTGTGGTTACTGCCAGCCCAGCAATATCCTCCCCCTCTGTCTGGCAGGTATTTCTGTCAGAGGTTGGACTGCTTGTTGTTCTTGAAGCATAGTTATTATCAGTCTGAATGAGTGTCTCTATTTAATTTCATTTGAAACTTATTTGTATCATACGCAGAGATAATTTGATTCTTTCCTTTCCCACTTACTCCTCAAGTTTAAGATCTTTTAGAGATGGTGCAGTTAAGAAACCTCATTCTCTAAGGATACTGTCCAACAAGAAGTCTTCCGCCTTCCCTGGGGTCTGGAGTCAGTTACCTAGTACCAGTCATCCAGTGCAACATCATGCCTCACATACTTGGGACCGGAGGGGCCGGTTAAGAGAATTACGCATCAGGTAAGTGTACCTGTTATCACCTGCCTGCAATGACTTTTCCATTGTCCTCCTTTTTTGGTTAAAATGAGGGGATTATTCTTGATTCTCATATCTCAAGAGACGTTGATTCCTGCTCTACATAGCAGAATGCTGAGATGAGAAAGATGTTCAGGAATCTGCAGACCTAAAATATGTCACTGAGTGTTTTTCATTCGTGGTCTCCATTTGTGCCCCACAGTGTGTAAGCTATACAGATTCTCCCAGAAAAAGTTAAACATGTTCCAAGGAAAATGATAATCTTGATTAGGTATATTAAAGACATTGATTCATTCATTCAACAAAAACTTACTGGGTGCCCAGGGTTGAGTAAGGACAATGTTGATGTGTTGTGAGGTTGTTAACCATTGTCATAGGGCAACATGTGTGCTGACTGTTTAATGAGAAATTATCTTGTTCCGTAAGCCTTCATCTAACGTGAGAATAGCAGCATAATTGGAAGTGCATAGTCGATGTCACTGAACTGTGCATGTAGAAAGTTTTGAAATGGTATATCTTTAGCTATGTATATTTACACCAAAAAAAAAAAAAATGGTCAGAAGGGAGAGGGTTGACATGTCGTGGGGTTGTTAACCAATGTCATAAAACAATGTGTGTGCTTCTGTTTAATGAGAAACTATTTGTTCTGTAAAACTTCACCTGAAGTACAATAAAAAAATAAAAATAAAAATTTATTGGGTGCCTGCTAGGTGTTGTGCTAGACTCTGAGAATGCAAGATAATGAGATGTTCCTGATCCATGACCTCATGAACATTTAAAAGCAGATGGAGTAGACAGACCATTTTACAAGCCACAATAAAGTGTGCTATGAGAGGAGAAGAATGTGGTGCCAGAGGCACATGTGGCAAGAGCAGCCAAGCTAGGGTAGTCAGCAGTGACTTCCTGAAGAAGGGAGAGTCTAAGCTAAGTCCTAAAGGAGATATGTAAGAGTAAGTTAGGTAAGGATAGGAGGAAGAATGTTCCAGACTGAGCCTAGAGCTTAACTGGACAGGAAGTCAACTTTTTTGTGTGTGTGTACCAGGCACTGTGCTAGGTACTGGGGAGACTATAATACATAGTCTCTACTCTTGGGCCCACAATGAGGTGGGAATGACAGATACCCCAGCGAGCCCCAATTACTGTGATATAGTGTCATAATGTTACCCTAGAGGGAATAAAGCTACTCACTCTGTTTAGGTTGAGAAAGGTCCAGGAAGACTTCACATGGAAGCAAGCATTGAAGAGGAGTCTTATTGGATATGTAGGCATTTGCCAGATGCTTTAGGCAAAAAGAATACTGTGAAAAAAAGCATTATCGTGTACTTACTTTCCTCAACTCTGAAATCTGTATTTCTTCATTAACAAAATACTTGATAATGGAAATATTTTTTTAATAATCTGTTTGATTTTAGCTTTATAAATGTATACCAGCGTGTGCTCTGTTTGATACAAGATTAGCTATGATGTCATCTTTTGACTCATCCTAGCTTCCCTTCCTATGGGATCTTAAAAATTCCTTCTCCTTCCAGACGACTGATGACATAAGCTGGATGGAGTTTTAAAATATATATCCTTTCTTTTTCCTTCTTTCAGATGTGTGGCCAGAAAGTTCTTGTATTTGTGGATTCGAAGGACTTTTGGAAGAGTATTCCCCTCTAAAGCCAGGTAGTATTAGCTCAGAATACCAACTTTCTGATGAGTTCGTTGCAGGTTTTTTGATTTTTTGATTTTTAATATCAAATAATCTTTATTATGGCACGTATTACATTCCTTCCCTGTCCTTCCCCCGCTCCCAGCAGGCAGGAATAGTACCTGATTATGTAGTAGATAATTTAAACCAAAACCGAACCCATTGCCATCGAGTTGATTCCAACTCATAGCAGTCCTATAGGACAGAGTAGAGTTGCCCTGTAGGGATTCCAAAGCTACAGTCTTTACGGAAGGAGACTGCCACATCTTTCTCCTGCAGAGTGGCTGATGGATTCAAACCACCGACCTTTTGGTTAGCAGCCAAGCACTTAACCACTGCGCCACCAGGGCTCCTTAGTAGATCACTTAGTACATCATCAGTCACTGAATGAACGTATGAAGGAATCATACTTAAGTAAACCAGGACAGCTAACATCCTCTCTGGGGAATAACGTGTTTGTGCAGGAGAAATAAATGAACTCTTTCAGGGCACTGGTGAGACTGACAGATTGACTTGATTTAGGCAGAATCTGGGGAAAAAGTTGCCATTGACTGAGAGAGTGAAATGGTAGTGAAGAGAAAGTTCAGATCCTCTGCCATAGCTTCACTTCTGTAGATGCTGCTGCCCACTCTGCTGTTCAGTTGAGACCACTTCAGCTGCAGCGCAGAAGAGTGGACTGCAAGAGGGAGTCACAGCTGTCAGGGAAGCCTGTCAGAGACAGGTGCAGTTGTCCAGAGGAGAGGTGAAAGCAGTGGAGATGGAGAGAAGGGGCAAGGTGTAAAGTATATTTCAGAGGTAGAATTGACAGCCATTGAGAATGCAGTCATTTTTTTTAAACTGAAATGTTGTGAGTCCTCTCCCTCTCCCCTCTCACTCTCCTTTGCCTGTTTTCCTGTTACTAAAACATTTTCTGTTTCATTTTCTGACAGTATGGCTTTCCTGACCTGGGGCATCTCTCAGGCCTTGTTGATTAGCAAGCAAATTTGGCCTGCGTGTCTTCTGAAATCTTTGTGAGGGGCTCTGCTGTTTGCCATCTCCTCTCTGGGGATCTCTAACAGTGAAGCTCCTGTTGTGTTACCAGCCCATCCCTGCTGTGGCTCTTAGGCAGAATTCACTTCTCTGGTTTTCCTCCTTCTCCTGGATGTTAACCTTGTCCTTTTTTGCTGCCTTAACATCTCTCCAATGCCTTCAGATCATTTTTTTCCCCTATATTTTGTCCTCTTATTCTTGTTCTGTGTGGGAGAGTTGATCTGAATTGCCTAGTTTGCCATTATTGGAAATATCTTGTTTTTATTTTATTCAATTTAGTATCTTATTTATGTTCTCCTCTGTTAGCTTTATCGTTTTTTTTTTTAGTGACTGCCCTAAAGAATATAATATGTATCTGTAACTTACAGAGTCTATTGTTAATTGCTTCTTCTCAGTCAAGGCTAGGTCCTTAGTACACTTTAACTCTGCCTTTCCCCGCCCACCACTTATATGCTATTGTTGTAATGTATTTTAATTCTGTGTGTATTTAAAAATTTATAAAACATTATTATTCTAGTTTTTATAACCAATGTTCACTTAGATTTATTCACATACCTTCTCTGGGGCTCTGTTTTCTTCCTGCATCATTTTCCTTTTGCTGTAGAACATCCCTGAGTATTTCCTCTAGGGTAGATCTGCTGGTGATGAATTCTCTCAGTTTTCATTTGTCTAAAAGTGTTTTTAGTTTCACTTTCATTTTTGGTATAGAAGTCTGGGTATAGAAGTCTGGTTGCCAGTTTTCCCCCAGCACTTTGAAGGTACTACATTGTCTTATGGCTTCCATTTGTAAGCTGTTAGTCTCGTTGTTACTTATTTGAAGATTAATTCTTTGTCTTAGTTTTCAGAAGTTTTAATACAATATGCCTAGGTATGGATTTATTTTCTTAAACTCTTTTACCTCATTTTGAAGTAGTAGGCTACGAATCTGTTCTATTTTGTGGGCACATCTTTCTGATGTGCTTTCATTGTCTGTAAGCATGTTATTTTGCTCCCTCTTTTTTTTTTTAAGAGTTATATAAGTATATTTAACCTTTACACATAAATCTAGCTTGAAGAAGGTATTAGTAAATGAGTACACATTTATCTAGATCTTTAAAAACTTGTACGAAACATAGAATACATGTATTGAAATTAGATTTCCTGGGCAGTACTAGAAAACTATATGGCCAAATAATATTTACAGAGAGGGAAGAAGCTACAAAATGAGAATGGTAGGTATGCTGGATAGGATGATCAATTAAGCAGCCTTCGGATAGGATTTACATGAGAAGGCCAATGCTCTCTTTTCTATATTTTAGTCCCTTACACTTGTTCTTTAATCAATCATATCCTGCTATTCTAGCAAATAATACAGTTAAAAACTATTCCCCAAGTGTGCAATAAAATGTGTAATAGTTGCATATAGTTACTGATTTAATAAAACATAATCCAAATAGGTAATCAAATACTACTGTTCAAAATTTATAGTAAGAAACTTCTTAAAAAGAACGAAAGATTATCTCTTCCAACTTTGGGCCAATTTAAATGGTTTTCAGTACGGCTAAACTGAATGTCGGGATTACTTTGGTTAAAGCTGGCTGACCAGACTTCCAAAAATAAGCTTACATGGGTGGAGCACAAGGGTCAGTTGGTACCTTTCCTCAGTTGAATAATGCTTCCCTCTTATTGAGGAGACTCGTTAGGAAAGGACCCATCATCCATGCATTCACATAAAATCACCCTCCCAGAACGTTCTGCTGCCACCCTACCTCACCCCCACATTAAAAATTGTAAATTAGTTGTGCTTTTGTGGCTTCTTCACTGGAGACCATAAATTTAAACTGACTTATTCAATGTGAGGGTCACAATGAGAGAACATGGATCTTTCTTATTCTTGTGGACTGTGATCTTTCCTTTTAAAGCTTCCCCTGCTTTAACTGAAAATGGCTTTTCCAGTAGAAATATTGTTTGTTTCAGTGTGTTTTAGTACTCTAGGGACCCACAGAGAACATAACCCTGTCTCAAAACATATATCAAGTAACCAGTGGTTGTTATGCACATGTGTGGCTTTGTGATTTTCAGGGTAGAATCTGAAGAAAACTCTAAGTCTGAGATAGATGTTTGGCATCTTCTTTTTTCATACAATAACTTTGTCTAAGGACTTGAATACTTTAAATACTCAAATACTTTTCTATTGTTCATTTTTATGTGAAATCAGTTTTAGAATGAGACAAGATTCAATTAAACTTTCCTAATTTTACAGAGTTCCCTCATCTGTTGTTTTTCGTGTAGCATTCAAAAATTTGGCAACTTTTTCTATGAAATAATCCTGGTTCTGTTCCCCTACCACACTTGATCTGGGTTTTCTGTTTCCTTTGTCTCTATTGTCATTATCTTGCTCAATTTTTATTCTACTCCCAGCAGTTTCTCTTTAGTATGAGGCTCTGTCCTAGAAGGGAGCCCTGGTAGGCCAGTTTTGAGACTCCATAGTTGCTGAACTGCTCAACCACTTCAATTTTAATGTGAGCTGTGGTATTGAAGAGGCTAGAACTACCTCCCAGCTTTAGCTGTTGGGCCATCGAGTTGATTCCGATTCATAGCAACCCTATAGGACAGAGCAGAACTGCCCCATAGGGTTTCCAAGGAGCGGCTGGTGGTTTCGAAGTGCTGACTTTTTGGTTAGCAGCCAAGCTCTTAACCACTGTGCCACCAGGGCTCTTTCCAGGGAACACTTATAGCTATTTTGGGGTTCTCTTGTTCTCAGATGTCATTCCATTGTTCCTTCTTCCTCCTGCACAAATGCTAATCTATGCATATCTTATGACTGTGGGTGGCTTGTCCTCACCTGCTAGGGTTTTGTATTCATGGGAAATACCATACCATCTGCTTTTGTTGTAATTTGTACATAGGTTTTTCATTTTTCTATGCAGGTGCTGTCTGTATATCCTGGGGATTCAGAGATTGAAAAACTATGTTGCAGCTATTATCTTCCCCCAAATCACTTTCCTACTTAATTTTTTTTAATGTATATTTAACCCATATTTGACTGAGAACCTGTTTTGAAGTAATACCTATTTATATTGAGTGCTTTGGGAATGCTGATTGTATTACTTAGAAATGCGTTTGACTCTAAGTAAGAGAAAGTCTGACAGTGACCTAAATAACTGGGATTTGCTTTTTCTCACAAGCAGCCTGGAAGTTGACAGTGACTGGTATTGGTTCAGTTGTTCAGTGATGCCATCAAAGACTCAGGCTTTTTGTGTTTTTCTGGTTCACTGTTCTTTAGGTCCTTTTGTCCTCTGAGGTGCCAGATGACTGTTCTAGCTTCTGGCAGGGAGGGAAAGGGATGGTGCCAGCTTGATCTTCCCCTAAATCAGAAAAATGAAACTTTCCTAGAAGCCCCCACTTGCGTTCTGCTTCTGTCGTGTTGGCAGAATGATGTCCTTGGCCACCATTAGCTACAGGGGAGATTGGGAAAGAAACCTTTCCAGCTTCTGTGGTAGAAGGAAGCAGGGCTTTGGGACTAGGTATGGGGTTACCCAGTAGACGGCATCTACCACACTGCTTTAAAAATTTTGCATTTAAAATTTATTTTAAATTTTTTGCTTTTGGGTAGTAGCAGGGTGTAGAAGAAAGAGCACTGGATTGGAATTTAAGAGACTCAAGTTTTGGTCCCAAGCCTGTCCCTAGCTAATTGTTTGATCTGGTAACTATGTCTCTGGGCTCCCTGGGCCTCAATTTCTCAGACTGTAAGAGGAGATTGAGAATATTTGTTCTCTAAGCACTCACCAGAATTAGAATGCTGATACTGTGTTTCCATTGACTTAGAAATTTGGGAAGGGCTGGTTGTTTTCAAATTCAGTCTCTTTTTAAATAAACCAAGTGGGTTATTTGTTTATTACTTTGGAGAAGGATTGGCATACTGATCTTTGCTTTTTTTTGGCGGGGGGGGGGGGTCTTTTTCCATATTGAATTATTTATTTCTCACTTTTTAGGAATGCTAGAGGGAAAATATCATACCAGAAATCTCCCTGAATATCCCTGTGAATATCTTTATTAGCTAGTGGTTTTGTAAAAAAAAAAAAAAAAAAAATTGTTGTAGTAAAATATATACAACATGAAATTTACCATTTTTAAGTGGCATTAAGTACACAGTGTTCTGCAGCCATCACTACTATTTGTTTCCAAAGCTTTTTCATCACCCAAGTAGAAATTCTGTACTCATTAAGCAATAACTCCCCATCCTTCCCTTCCCCCGACCCCTAGTAACCACTAATGCACTTTCTGTCTCTAGACACTTGACTATTCTAGACATTTCCTATAAATGTAGTGTTTGTCGTTTTGTGTCTGGCTTATTTCACTTAACATAATGTTTTCAAAGTTTATCCATGTAGTAGCAAGTGTCAGAACTTCATTCTTTTTTAATGGTTGAATAATATTCCATTGTATATATATACCACGTTTTGTTAATCCATTCTTCTATTGATGGACACTTGGATTGTTTTTACCTTTTGTGAGTAATGCTTCAGTGAACATTGGTATACAAATATCTGTCTGAGTCTCTGCTTTCTTGGCCAGTGTTTTTAAACTTTAAGTGGGTAAGGAGGAGGGACACATTAGTAATCTCCAGACCCATGAAAAGAAATTCAAAGTGATCAACAAGACCAGAGTTCTTGAGTCATCAATGATCTTGACAGTGTGTTGTTAGTTTCAACACTCTGTCACTGCTGTTTTGTTTTCTTTCTTACTAACCTTCCCCTACCCCTTTATTTTCTCCTACCTATCTTTTGCTGTTATAACTCCCTGGTCAGATTTCTGTGAAACTAGCACATTATAATCCTGTTAAGTACTGGGAATATCTTTAGGCATTTATTTATTTTATAACTTTCAATCTTCCATGTAGATGAGAAATAAGCTGCTGCTTTTTACTAATTAAAAATATTTTTTAGTCTGGTGAATGAAAGAAATTGAGAATTAATAATGCTCAATTCACTTATGGTTCTTGAAAAGTCAGATTTTTATTTTACTTTAATATCTTTAATTGGTGTTGTGGATTGAATTGTGTTCCCAAAACATGAGTATTGTAAATCCTAACGCCTATTTCTGTGGCTATAATCCCATTTGGGAATGGGTTTTCTTTGCTATGTTAAGAGGCCACATCAGTGTAGGATGTGTTTTAAACCAGTCACCTTTGAGACATAAAAAGAGCAGATTAGGACAAGCAAGGAAGCAGAGATGGGGAAGATAGATGCCAAACCATGTGAAGATCACAAAGGAACCAAGGAACAAGGACCTTCCACCAGAGCCAACAAAGAGAGAGAGCCTTCCCCTAGAGCTGGCACCCTGAATTCGGACTTCTAGCCTCTTAAACCATCAGAAAATAAATTTCTGTTTGTAAACCCACCCACTTATGGTATTTCTGTTACAGCAGCACTAGATAACTAAGACAATTGTAAAATCTGTAGTGTAAATTAAAAAAAAATTTAATTTTAGTTAAAAATATATAACACAAAACTTGTCACTCTAAACACTTTTAAGTGTACAATTCAGTGGCATTGTTTTACATTCACAGTGTTGTGCCACCATCTACCTCCAAAAGATTTTCGTGTGTGTTTTAAAATTTTTATTGTAGTGAAATATATGTAACAATATTTCAACCATTTTATGTGTACAATTCAGTGACATTAATTACATTCAACATATGTTGTGCATCAAAGGAACCCTGGTGGTGCAGTGGTTAAGCGCTTGGCTGCTAACCGAATGATTGGCTGTTCGAACCCATCAGCAGCTCCATGGGAGAAAAGACCTGGCAATCTGTTCCCGTAAAGATTACAGACTAGGTGACCTATCAGGTAGTTCTATTCTGTCCTATAAAGTCATACGAGTTGGAAAAATCAGCTAGATGGTACACAGCAACAGCAGTAGTTGTGCAACAATCACCACTATCCTTTTCCTAGTTTTTTCATTGCCCTTAACAAAAACTCGGTATCCCTTAGCAATACTCCTGCCCACTCCCCTCCACTAACCTCTTCCCACCTGCCCCTGGTAACCACTGATGAACTTTTGTCTTTATGCATTTGCCTATTCTGGATATTTCATAGAAGTGGGATCATAATTGTCCTTTTGTGTCTGACATTTCACTCAGTGTGTTTTCAAGGTTCACCCGTGTTGTAGCATGTATCAGAACGTCATTTCTCTTTTTGATTGAATAATATTCCATTGTATGGATAACGTGTTGTTTATCTATTTATAGGTTAATAGACATTTGGGTTGTTTTCACCTTTTGGCTATTGTGAATTATGCTGCTATGAACATTGGTGTACAATTATCTTTTAGTCCACCTACAAAGCTTTTTCATCACCCTAAATAGCAACTCAGTATCCATTAATCAATAGCTCACCATTTCTCCCTCTCCCAGCTGCTTTTTAAACATCAGTCTACTTTTGTCTCTGTTCATTTGCGTAGAGACTGCATATAAATGAGACAATATTTGTCATTTTACGTTTGATTTATTTCAGTTATCACAATGTTGTAAAGGTTCATATGTGTCATAGCATGTATCCAAACTTCATTTCTCTTTATGGCTGAATATTATTCCCTGTGTATATAGTAATTGGAGTCCCTGGGTGGTATAAACAATTAAGCCCTCAACTACTAGCTGAAAAGCTGGCAGTTCAAACTTACCCAGAGGTGGCTCAGGAGACATACCTGGTGCTCTGCTTCTGAAAGGTCACAGCCTGGAAAACTCAATGGAGCACAGTTCTGCTCTGCACACATGGGGTCTCCATGAGTCAGAATCAACTCAACGGCAGCTAACAACTGCAATTATAGTGATTATTTATAAGGAAAGACATCTGCCATTTTGCTATTTATTTTCTATGTGTCTTAAACCGTTTTTGTCCCTCATTTCCTCCTGTATTACCTTCTTTTGTGTTTATTTAATTTTTTGTAGTGAACCATTTTGATGCTCTTCTCACTTTTGTGTAAATTTTTAAGATATTTTCCTTGTGGTTATCCTGAGTATTACACTTAACATCCTAAATTTTTAACAGTCTACTTTGAATCAACACCAGCTTAATTTCAGTAGCATACAGTTCTGTTCCTATACAACTCCAACCCTCCCCCCATCTTTATACATTGTGTGCCCAATAACATAAATCTATAATTTTTTAAAATGCATTAGTCTTTCATATCATGTGGGACATAACAAGCAGAGTTGCAAATCAAAGCTGGCCATTGTATTTATCCATGAAATTACCTTTACTAGAGATCTTTATTTCTTCATACAGCTTTGAGTTACTATCTTATGTCCTTTCTGTCAACCTAAAAGGACTCCGTTTAGCATGACTACCTCCCTTTTTTGTAGGGGAGGTCTGGTGGTAATGAACTCCCTCAGCTTTTGTTTCTCTGGAAATGTCTTAATTCCACCCTCATTTTTTTAAGGACAGTTTTGCCAGATACAGAATTCTTGGTTTACAGTTTTTTTCTTTCAACACTTAAAATATGTCATACCACTCACTGCCTTCTGGCCTCCATGGTTTCTAAGGAGAAATCAACATCTAATGATATCGAGATCCCTTGTGTGTTGTGATTTGCTTTTCACATGCTGCTTTCAAGATTTTCTCTTTCTGTTTGTTTTTTGATAGTTTGATTATAAAGCGTTTCAGTGTTGCTCTCTTTGGGTTTTTCCTGCTTGAATGTTTTGAGCTTCTTGGATGTGTAGATTCATGTCTTTTGCCAAGTTTGGGAAATTTTCGGCCATTATTTCTTCATATGTTCTTTCTGCCCCTTTCTCTATCTTTTCTCCCTGTCTTAGTTATGGAGTCCTGCTATAACAGAAATGCCACAAGTGGATGGCTTTAACAAAGAGCAGTTTCTTCTTTCACAGTCTAGGAGGCTAGAAGTCTAAATTCAGGGTGCCAGCTCCAGGGGAGGGCTTCCTCTCTCTGTTGACTCTGGAGGAAGGTCCTTGTCATCAGTCTCCACCTAGTCTAGGAGCTTCTCAGCTCCTCCAAAGGACACACTCTGCTCCTGGCACTACTTTCTTGGGGGTATGAAGTCCCTCTCCTCTCTCCTCGCTTCTCTTTTTGTATATTTCAAAAGAGATTGACTCAAGATGCAACCTAATCATGTAGATTGAGTCCTTCCTCATTAACATAACCGCCTGTAATCCTGCCTTATTAACATCATAAAGGTTATGATTTACAACACATAGCATAGTCACATCAGATCACAAAATGGTGGACAGCCACACAGTATTGGGAATCATGGCCTAGCCAAGTTGACACACATTTTTGGGGTACATAATTCAATCCAGAACACTCCCTTTGGGATTCCCATAATGTGTATGTTGACCCACTTGATGGCGTTTCACAAGTCCCTTTGTCTCTGTTCATTTTTGTTTTACTTTTTTCTTTCTGTTTCTCACGCTACATCATTTCAATTGTCTTACCTTCAAGTTTGCTGATTCCTCTGCCAGCTCAAATCTGCTGTTGAGCCCCTCTAGTGAATTTTTCATTTTGGTTATTGTACTTTTTGGCTCCAGAATTTCTATTTGGTTCCTTTTTACAATTTCTCTTTACTGATGTTCTCATTTTGTTCATAGATTGTTTACCTGATTTCCTTTAGTTCTTTGGGTTTTCTTTTAGCTCTTTGAGCATATTTAAGACAATTATTTTAAAGTCCAGCAAGTCCAATGTTTTGGCTTTCTCAGGGATGGTTTCTATCATTTTATTTTGTTCCTTTGAATGGGCCATCCTTCCCTGTTTCTCTGTATGCTATGTGATTTTTTTTTTTGAACATGACATTTGAGTAATTTAATGTGGTAACTCTGGAAATCAGATTCTCTTCCTTCCTCAGGGCTTGTTGACTTCTCTCTCTCTGTCTCTTTTAATTGTTGAAGGCTGTAATAGTCCCTTGGTTTAGGGACTTTTCCAAACTGTTTTTGCAAAGACCAGGTTACTTGACATGTGTGTTCACTAAAGTCTCAATAAAAATAAAAAACACCTCTTCAGTCTTTGAAGATCAGCTCTGTGCTGGGGCACTTCATCAACACTTCACCAGGCTTATACTCTGGTGCAAATTTTTATTAACCTCGTTTCTAGTGTAAGTAGCTCTGAGACTTTGACTTGAGGAAGTTAAATATATCTCTTTTTGATCTGTTTTGGTATTATCAGATAATGAGTCACACTTCTTCTATGAAAGGCAATGGCAGTATGAAACTGTGATTTTGGAATAAATGTCAGCTCCAGTATTATCATGGACATCTCTCTGATCTTTTTCTCATTGCCCTAGATTTTACTGTGAGCATAGAGTACTACAGAAGGTCTTCAGAGAATGGAAAGAAGAATGGTGGATTTCCCATCGAGAGTGGAAACTCTGTGTTCGGGCTGACTGTCACTACAGGTCCGATCTCGTGTTATATTACTTTAATTTTACTGTAGACGATATCAAATAATTCCTTGTTGCCGTGTTTCTATAGGAGCCCTGGTAGTGCAATGGTTAAGCACTCGTCTGCTAACCAAAAAGTCAGTGGTTCAAACCCACCAGCCACTCTGTGGGAGAAAGATGTGACAGTCTACTTCGAAAAAGATTTACAGCCTTGGAAACCCTATGGGGCAGTTCT
The DNA here is from genome assembly GCA_030035585.1 of Dugong dugon. Lineage (NCBI taxonomy): Eukaryota > Metazoa > Chordata > Mammalia > Sirenia > Dugongidae > Dugong > Dugong dugon. Next base: position 21,121,328 of record CM057476.1, on the reverse strand, counting down.
GCTCTATCCTAGTGTTGCTATGAGTTGGAATCAACTCAACAGCAATGGGTTTTTTCTTGGTTTGTCATGTTTCTTGTCAAAAAGCAAAGTTTTGAATCATTTCTTGTCTTGCTTCAAATCCTTTTTTGAATAAGCACAATCAAAGTCCTAAATTAAACCTGTGTTTGCGTGTGCGTGCGCACACACACACACACACAGAAACACCTCTCGATTCAGGTAACCATTTTGTGTTGATTATGCTAATGATTTGAATGGGATTTTCTTACTAATTCTCATTTTTATATAATTTCTAATTTTGAGAGTATTCTGTTTTTTAAATAATAAATTGTTTTAATTTATGTTGATTGTGGAAGAAAATATATGACCAACATATTTCATTAAGGAAACAGAAAAATCCCCTGGTCTTTGACATTTGTGTTGCCAAGGATAAGTGGAGAAAAAAGTCAAAATCAGGAATTATATTAAATACATGTTTTTAGGCCTCTTTATTTTTCTTTTACTTACATTCATTTACTTAATATCTTTACTTAATTGACTTAATATCTTATACATTGTGTCTTTAAAATGGTATTAACTCTCATTTATAGCTACTTCTCTATTTAGGTTGACTTTGGGGCAGAAATTTTGGGTATTTCAGATAAAGTATAGCAGTATTGTTGTTGTTGATATTAGTTAGCTTCTGTTGAGTTGGCCCCCAACTCATGGTGATCACATGTACAACGGAACAAACTACACCATCCCCATGATTGGTTGCATATTGGGCCATTGTGATTCATAGGACTTTCATTGGCTGATATTTTAGAAGTAGATCACCAGGTCTTTCTTCATCTGTCTTAGTTTGGAAGCTCTGCTGAAACCTGTTCAGCATCATAACAACATGCAAACCTCCACTGACAAGACAGATGGTGACTGTGCATGAGGTGCATTGGCCCGGAATCGAACCTGGGTCCTGCATGGAAGGCAAGAATTCTGCCACTGAACCAGTACTACCCTCATAGAAACACTAGATAGTTCTGAAAAGCTGATAGAGTATGAAATTAAGTCTTAGGAAGTGGGGTACTGAAAATATGCAGTGAAGGTCTTAATGTGTATGGTGTATGTACCAAGAAGGAGAAGGAAAATAAAGTTTTAGAAAGTGTCTTTGACCATGTTCCAGCACAAAGGAGAAGTAAGATGATGTGAATGACTAGGGTGATTAAGGTGTTATTCCAAATGTCATGGCTTTGTGGATGCTGAAGGTGAAGTTATTCTTAGAGAAGTGGAACCTTTTCTTTCTCAGTGACACTTTGAGATGTGGAGAATGGCTGTCAAGGAGAATAAGTTTCACCATGATTGTAGGAAATGGAATTTTAACTTAGGGTGCTGAAATGACCTTTTCATGTTAGAAGCTTCCATGTTAATTTCTCCTATGTGCAGAACTGACTTGTTGTGTTGGATTATAAGTTGTTTTGTTTGAAAGACACACCCTTTGCTTTTGGCTTCTCAGATATTACTTGTACAGTCTGATGTTCCAGACCTGGAAGACTTACGTGCATCAGCAGCAGAAGACAAGGAACAAGTACATGAGAGCCGAGGATTATGGTGAGAAAAGGAGGTACCCCTCTAGAAAAGATGCCCAAATATACTTTTGCAGAAGCCCTTGAGAGGGGCAAGCACATTGTTTCTTAGAGAGAATAACTCTAGACCTAAGGGAAGATTTGTTTAGTTCCTTTTCATATTTTCCAGAATGCGTGACTCTCTGAGTGGGGACTCCTGTGTGGTCACATCTCTATGGTTTTCTCCCTATGGCATGGTGCTGGCACTTAAAGCTCGTCAATCCATGATTTACATGAACTGTCTGTTCCTACCCTGGGGGCTCAGTGAGCTGGTCACATTTCTCCCTTGGCACCTGGTGCTGCCATTTATCCTTTTTTTTTTTTTTTTTTAACATTTTATTGTGCTGTAGGTAAAAGTTTACAGAGCGAATTAGTTTCTTGTTTAAAAATTTATACACAACCCGTCCAAACTACCTGAGGGACCGAATTTCTGTGCTGAGGACTGCGGGGACCATGGTCTCAGGGAACATCTAGCTCAATTGACGTAACATAGTTTATAAAGAAAATGTTCTACATTCTACTTTGGGGTGTAGGGTCTGGGGTCTTAAAAGCCTTTGAGTGGCTGTCTAAGATACTTCACTGGTCTCACCCCTTTGGGAGCAAGGGAGAATGAAGAAAACTAAAGATACAAGGGAAAGATTAGTCCAAAGGACTAATGGACCACATCTACCACAGCTTCCACCAGACTGAGTCCAATACAACTAGATGGTGCCCAGCTACCATTACTGACTGCTCTGACAGGGATCACAATAGAGGGTCCCGGATAGAGCTGGAGAAAAATGTAGAACAAAATTCTAACTCACAAAAAGATACCAGACTTACTGGCCTAACAGAGACTGGAAAAACCCTGAGAGTATGGCTCCTGGATATCCTTTTAGCTCAGTAATGAAGTCACTCCTGAGGTTCACCCTTCAGCCAAAGATTAAACAGACCCATAAAACAAAAGAAGACTAAAGGGGCATGCCAGCCCAGGGGCAAGGACTAGAAGGCAGGAGGGGGCAGTAAAGCTGGTAATAGGGAACCCAAGGTCGAGAAGGGAGAGTGTTGACACGTCGTGGGGTTGGTAACCAATGTCTCAAAACAATATGTGTATTAATTGTTTAATGAGAAGCTAGTTTGTTCTGTAAACATTCATCTAAAGAACAATTTAAAAAATTATACATAAATTGTTAAGTAACATTGGTTGCAATCCCTGTAATGTGTGAACACTCTCCCCCTTTCCATCCTGTGTTCCCTGTTTCCATTCATCTGGTTTTCCCGCCCCTTTCTGCCTTTTCATCTTTGTTTTTGGGCAGGTGTTGCATTGCCATTTATCTTCCTACCATGTGGCAAATTGAAGTGAGACTCTGGAGCGTTGCTACAGTGCTCACTTCTGAGCTGTTTTTCCCAGGGTGCCCCTCAGTGATCCTGTAGCCAGTTTCTCTGTGGTCTTTTCTCTGGTCAGGGTCTGGTTTCTCTGTGAGTTAAGCCAGAAGCCTGTGTGGGGAGTTGAAGGGAAAAAATATCAAGTTTTGAAATGATAATGCAGCCTGCATTACCAGCTGCCTTGTAGACATTCCACATGAATGTCCTGCAGGCGCCTCAAACACTGCAGGTCACAAATACAGCTTGTCAACTTCCCAGCTATTTAGACCTGTTCTTCCTTCTGCTTTTCTTATCTAAGTGAGAAACCTTATTTAGGAATAGCTTGTCCATTCCTCATGCCTCATATCATGCAGTTATCTAAGATGGCCCTCTGAAGTATTACTTGCAGGCATCTTTTTTTAAGTTCCACTGCCACAGCCTGAGGTTAATATTCATCTTTTCCCCAGGATGTTATAAGTATCTCTTTAATTGATTTCCCTGCATTTATTTTCTCCCTCTTCTCCTTGTACACATAGCTGTAAGAGTGAGAAGACATAGATAAGATCATCTCTCTCCTTTGCATAAAAATTCTTTTGACTCCTCTTTAGTTACAGAATGACATCAACACTCTTTGGTATGACATAAAAGGTCTTCACCTTTTCCCCCACCATGCCCTCCCACACACCCTACACCCTACACCCTGGCCACATTGCATGTGAATTTCCATATCTTTGCATCTGCAGTTCCTCTTTCAGGCCCATTTTAAATGTCATCTTTTTTTATGTAGCTTTTCCTGATCTCCAGCACAGTGGGCAGTTCCTTCTCCTTTCTGTGTTCCTGAAGCTCTTACCCACACCTTTTAGTTATAGTACCAGACAAATTGTTTCCATAATTAGCTGCTAACTAACTTTTTTATGTTGTTTAGTTTTAAATTTACATACAGTAAAATTCAGTGCTTTTGGTGTACAGTGCTGTGAGTTTTGACAAATGTGTAGAGTTATGTAACCACCACCACGATTAAGAGAGAACAATTCTGTGACACCCCAAAAGAATTCCCTTGTGTTAACCTTTTGTTGCACCCTCCCTCCATACTTCACCCCAGGTAACCACTAATCTGTTATCTGTCACTATAGTTTTGCCTTTTCTAGAATGTCACATAAATGGGATCATACAGTGTAGCCTAGCCTTTTGACTCTGCTTTCTTAGCATAATGCATTTGAGATTTATCCAATTTGCTGATACTCCTTTTTTATTGCTGAGTAGCATTTCATTGTATTGATGTAGTACAACAGCATGTTTATCCATTTACTGGTTGAAGGACATCTGGGTTGTTTCCAGTTTTAGACAATTGTGAATAATGCTGCTATAAATGTTTGTATGCAGGTTTCTGGGTGAACATTTCTCTTGGGTAGATTATCTAGGAGTGGGATTACTGGATCACATAGTAGGTGTATGTTTAACTTTATAAGAAACTGCCAAATTGTTTTCCAGCTTGGCTGTACCACTTTGCATTCCCACCGGCAATTTATGAGAGTTCCGCTTGCTCCGCATCCTCACTAGCGCTGGGTATTGCCATTAAAAAGAAAAAAAAAAAAAATTTTTTTTTTTTTTTAGTAAGTTTAATAATAAATGTGTAAAGGTATCTCATTGTGGTTTAAATTTGCCTTTCCCTAATGATTAATGATGGTGAATATTATGCTTATGCTTATTTCTCTGGTGACATGTCTGTTCAAGATATTTGTCCTTTTAAAAGTTGGGTTATTCTTTTTGTTGAATTTTAAGTCTTTTAATATATTCTGATTGTAAGTCTTTTGTCAGATTTGCAAATATTTTCTCCCGATCTGCGGCTTGTCTTTTCATTCTCTAAACAGTGTCTTTTGCAAAGCAAGTTTTTAAATTTGATGAAGTCCAGTTTATCAGTTTCTTCTGTTATTGTTTGTGTTTTTGATGTTTTTGAGATTGACCAGTTCCAACAACTCCATGAGCCAGCAGCCTTCCACCTGACCTACTACATGTGAGTCAGGAGAAGCCTCCAGCCTGACACATGACTCTGTCTAACCCAAGGTCACAAAGATTTTCTCCTGTATTTTCTTCTAAAAGTTCTGTAGTTTTGCATATTGATCTTTATATGCTGCAAAGTCAGTGTTAAGCTTGTTTATTAATGCTAAGAGCTTTTTTTGTAGATTCCACGTGATTCTATGTAGACAGTCAAGGTGTGTGTGAATAGGGACAGCTTTATTTCTTACTTTCCAAATTCTTTTTATTGTTTTATTGCATTATCTAGGGCTTCTAGTATGATATTAAATAGGAGTAGTGAGAGCGGACATCCTTCTCTTGTTACTGATCTTAGGGGATATAATGGTTAAAGTTATGTGTCAACTTGGCTAGGCCATGATTTTCAGTGGTTTTGCAGATATTATATAATCATCCTCTATTTTGTGATCTGATGTGAGCAGCCAATCAGTTGAAAGGGGAGTTTCCTTGGGGTGTGGCCTGCATTCAATATATATGGGTGTTCTGGCAAAGCTCTCTCTCTATCCTGCATCTGACTCGTCATCCTCTGACTTCCGGTTCTTGGGATGTGAGCCAGCAGCCTGCTGCCTGACCTACGGATTTTGAGATTCGCTGGTTCCAGGAACCCCATGAGCCAGCAACCTTCCACCTGACCTATTGTTTTTAGGTTCATTAGCCCCTGCAACCATGTGACTCAGGAGAAGCCTCCAGCCTGATACTTGACCCATGGATTTGGGACTTGCAGTCTCACAATTGTATAAGGCAGTCCCTCGAAATAAATCTCTCTCTCTATTTATATATACACTTCATTGGTTTTGCTGTCCTAGAGAACCCAGCCTTAGACATTTGCTACTGAGAATGGTTGTAGAGGAACAAAGTCATAAAAATGAGTTTTCTGAATTGATTCTCAAGTCTGGCTAGTCTTAAAGGCACTGATGACTCTGCCTCCAGTAGTAAGGAGGGCACTACTAATCCATGGCATGAGGTGGCAATAGAAATACTCAGACTGTCACCACCATTGGATCAAACATTTGTGAGAGATAAGGCTCTGGGTGATTGCATATTTGACTAAAAAAAAAAAAAAAACTGAACTCATTGCTATTGAGTCGTTTCAGACTCATAGCGACCCTGTAGGACAGAGTAGAACTTCCTCGTAGGGTTTCCAAGGCTGTAATCTTTATGGAAGCCAACTACCATATCTTTCTCCCACAGAGTGGCTGCTGGCTTTGAACTGCTGACCGTTTGGTTAGCAGCTGAGCACTTAACCACTGCAGCACCAGGGATGCTTGCATATTTGGTACTTTTCTGCAGTTTTGTCCGAATGAGAAGTATAAGGAAGCCAAATGATTGATCCTGCTTCCACTAGGCAAAGTGGTAAAAGAAAGGGATGAACTTAGTGCTTCAGAGTCACAATTCAAGTGCCACATACAAGACTGAAAGTTGCCACTTGTGCCCTAAAAGAAACCTTTATTTCTTGTAGTAACAGAACTGATATTGTTGAAACCCAAACCCAGAATCTTATTGTAAGAGTGGCTGAATTACTATGCCAGTTGAATTCTCAACCTCAAATTGTATCAGAACTAAAAATGAGGGCATTAATTGGGAAGAAATGGGAACCTGAAATGTGAGATGGGGACATATGGGCAGATAATCTGGAAGCTTGGGACATTAAGCCCCTAAATTCTGTTGAATCACTCCTGTCAACAGAACAGCCGTCATACTCTCATCTGAAGAGGTTATTCCATCTTTGTTTGCTAAGCTACCCTCCTCAGTAAGACCATTATCCCTTCTACCTCTGTCTGATGAGATTAACACAACTGTGTCCGAATAGTCTTTGAGATATCACCTAGCGTGGTACCTGGGGCATTACCTGAGGCAGATGCTTTACAAGACAGTGCTGAATGTCCCCAGGACACATCCCCACCACTCATTTTTTGCTTCTAGATCTGTAACTAGACTTAAGTCCCAGCTAGCCTCAGGAGGTGAAGTACAAAGTGTGACCCATGAGGAGGTACGCTACACTCCGAAAGAACTGCTTGATTTTTCTAATATATACAAACAGAAACCTGGGGAATATGGGTGTAGGGTAATGGTGCAAGAAACATGAAGTTGAATCAGTGTGAGTTTATTGATATGGTCCCACTAAGCACAGATTCTACATTCAGTGCTTCAGCTCAAGAGGTTAGAAAAGATCTAATGGTTTATTTGATTGGTTCTGAAGCATGGATTAAGCAGTAGCCTACACAAATCAAGTTGACAAATGCCAGAACTGTGTTAGTATACTGTAGAAGAAGATATCCAAAGACTTAGGGAAATTGACATGTTAGAGTGGATTTATCAGGTTGGACCCACAGACCCACCCATGGAGTGGCCAGAGGACACACTTTTCACCACAATGGTGAGGAACAAATTTGTGAAGAGAGACACAGCATCCTTGAAGACTGTTGTGATTTCTATTTTAATGTAAGTCAGAGGAAACTGCCCTTACTGAATTAAGACACCTAGCTACAGTGGGGCTGATTGGACCCAGGGGCAGTAGGGGCCAAGTGGTGGCACTTAATCACCAAAGACAAGGTGGGCGTGGTTACCATAACGGACAGCAGAGTCAAAGCAGTAATCAGAATATTCTGACTCATACGGACTTAATGGCATTGGCTGCTTAGTCATGGTGTCCTTAAGAGTGAAATAGGTGTGAAGTCCACTAAATATTTTCTTGATCTGTACAAGCAGAAGAATTCTAGGTCAAGTGAACAGCAGGCTAACTCAAATTGCCAGAATAGAGTCATAGCCCCTCAGTCAATTCCCAGACTTGAAAGAGTTTGAAGACTCACAATTCCTTGAATGAAGGGGAGGCTACGTCCCCTTGAGGAAGGACTCCAGTACACTGCCAGAAATTTATACTGTTAATCTTTCTTCCAGCCTTCCCCAAAGAGATCTATGGTCTTTTCCCAGAGTGACTGTTCGTTGAGGGAAAGGAAATAATCAGACTTTTCGGGGTTGCTGGACCCTGGCTCTGAACTGACACTAATTCCAGGAGACCCAAAAGATCACTGTGGCCAACCAGTCAGAGTAGGGGCATATGGAGATCAGGTTATTAATGGAATGTTAGCTCAAGTCCATCTCACAGTGGGTCCAGTGTGTCTCTGAACCCATTGTGTAGTGATTTCCCCATATGTATAATTGGAATAGACATACTCAGCAACTGGTAGAACCTCCACACTGGATCCCTGACAGGTGGAGTAAAGGCTGCTATAGTAGAAGAAGCCAAGTAGAAGCCATTAGAACTGCCATTACCTAGGAAAATAGTAAACCAAAAGCAATACCACATTCTTGGAGGGATTGCAGAGATTAGTGCCACCCTCAAGGACTTGAAGGATGCAGGGGTTGTGATTCCCACCACATTCCTATTCAACTTGCCTACTTGGCCTGTGCAAAAAACAGATGGATCTTGGAGAATGACAGTGAATTGTCATAAACTTAACCAGGTGGTGACTCCAGTTGCATCTGCTGTTCCAAATGTAGTTTCATTGCTTGAGCAAATTAATATATCTCGTGGTACCTGGTATGCAGCTATTGATCTGGCTAATGCCTTTTTCTCAATTTTAGTTTCAGAGGATCACCAGGAGCAGTTTGCCTTCATCTGGCACGACCATCAATACACCTTCACAATCCTAGCCTGGGTCTATCAACTCTCCTACCCTATATCATAATTTAGTCCACAGGGTCCTTAATCACCTTGCACTTTCATAAGACATCACACTGGTCCACTACACTGATGGCATTATGCTGATTTGACCTAGTAAGGAAAAAGTATCAATGCCTCTAGACTTACTGGTAAGATGTTAGCGTGCTAGAGGGTGGGAAATTAATTTGACAAAAATTCAGGTGCCTTCCACCTCAGTGAAATTTCTAGGGGTCCAGTGGTGTGGGGTGTGTCGAGATATTCCTTCTAAAGTGAAGGAATAAGTTGTTACTTCTGGCCCCTCCAAAAACTAAAAAGGAGGCACAATCCCTAGTGGGCCTGTTTGGATTTTGAAAGTATCACATCCCTCATTTTTGTGTGATGCTCTGGCCTACCATATTTTTACACAGATAACACGTGCCTTCTATGTTCGTTTGCCCACTGTGTCCTACCCCCACAAGATATTTTTGATGTGCACTATGGTAATTTTTTTTACAGCAGCATGTAAAAAAAACTGGCATAGTGATGCTTATAAAAATACCTCGAAGGAGAGGGTGCAGTGGACAAACAAGTGTAGAAGATGAGTGTTATTTGGATAAAGTGTTCATTGAGTGACTCAAACAGCTGCTAGTTTTGAGTGGAGCCCAGTACAAGAGAAGGCACTGCAGCAGGTTCAGGCTGCCATGCAAACCAGTCTGACACTAGGGCCATATGATCAGTCTGATCAAGTGGTTCTTAAATTGTCAGTGGCAGACAGAGATGCTATTTGGAGTCTGGCAAACCCCTATTGGTCAATAACAGCTAAGACCCTTAATTTTAGAGCATAACCCTGTCATCCTCTGCAGATAACTACTCTCCTTTTGAGAAACAGCTTTTGGCTTGTTACTGGGCCTTGGTAGAGACTGAACACTTAATCATGGGCCACCAAGTCACCATGCAGCCTGAGCTGCCCATCATGAACTTGGTGTTGTCTAACCCACAGAGTTATAAAATCAGATGTGCACAGCAGCACTACATCACTAAATGATAGTGGTACATACGAGGCTGGGCTATAGCAGAACCTGAAGGCACAAATAAGTTACATGAGGAAGTAGCCCAAATGCCCATGGTCCCCACTCCTGTCACATTACCTTCCTTCTCTCAGTCTGCACCTATGGCCCCACGGGAAATTCTTATGATCGGTTGACTGAGGAAGAGAAAACTCGTGCCTGGTTTGCAGATGGTTCTGTGCAATATGCAGGCCACGCTAGCAAGTGTACAACAGTAGCACTGTAACCCCTTTCTGAAACCTCCTTGAAGGACAGTGATGAAAGGAAATTCTTCCAGTGGGCAGAACTTCAAGCAGCACACCTGGTTGTTCATTTTGCTTGGAAGGAGAGATGGCCAGATGCGCGACTGCATACTGATTCACGGGCTGTGGCCAGTGGTTTGGCTGGATAGTCAGGGAATTGGAAGGAACATGATTGGAGAATTGGTGACAAGGAGGTGTGGGAAAGAGGCAAGTGGATAGACCTCTCTGAATAGGCCAAAGAAGTGAAAATATTTGTGTCTCTTGTAAATGCTTACCAAAGGGTGATCTTGGCAGAGGAGGATTTTAACAGTCAAGTGGGTAGGATAATGCATTCTGTGGAAACCAGTCAGCCTCTTTTCCCAGCCACTCCCATCATTGCCCGGTGAATTCATGAACAAAGTGGCTGTGGTGGCAGAGATGGAGGTTATCCATAAGCTCAGCAACACCGACTTTAACTCACCAAAACCAGCTTGGTTACAGCCACATGCCAATTGCCCTATCTTCCAGCAGCAGAGACCAACCCTGAGTCCCTGATATGGTACCATTCTTAGCGGTAAGCAGCCAGCAACCTGGTGGCAGGTTGATTGCATTGGACCACTTCCACTGTGGAAAGGGCAGCGTTTTTTACTTACTGGGATAGACACTTAAACTGTGGATACAGATTTGCCTTCCTTTCATGCAATGCCTCTGCCAAAACTACCATCTGTGGACTTACAGAATGCCTTATGTACTATCGTGGTATCCCACACAGCATTGCCTCAGATCAAGGAACTCACTGTACAGGAAATGAAGTGCAGCAGTGGACTCATGCTTATGGAATTCACTGGTCTTACCACATTCCCCACCATCCTGAAGTAGCTGGCTTGATAGAACGATGAAATGGCCTTTTAAAAACACAAGTTATGGCAGCAGCTAGGGGCAATACCTTGCAAGGTTGGGGCAGTGTTCTCTAGGAGGCTGTATATTCTATAAACCAACATTCAATATGTGTTACTTTTCTCCCATAGCCAGAATTCATAGGTCCAGCAATCAAGAGGTGAAAATGGGAGTGGCACCAGTCACTATTACCCCCAGTGACCCACTCACATAATTTTTGCTTTTGTCCCTGTGACCCTATGCTGTGTGGGTCTAGAAGTCTTAGTTTCAAAGGGAGGGATGCTCCCGCTAGAAGACGCAGCACCGATTCCATTGAATTTCAGTTAAGAATGCCACCTGGCCGCTTTGGGTTCCTCATGGCTCTGGATCAACAGGCAAAGAAGGGAGTTGCTATATTGGATGGTGTGATTGATCTTGATTACCAAGAGGAAATCAGATTGATATTACCTAATGGAAGTAAAGAAAAGTTTGTCTGGAGTACAGGAAATGTTAGGATGACTCTTAGTATTACCATGCCTTGTGATTAAAGTCAGTGGAAAACTACAGCAACCCAATTCCATCATGACTTCTTATGGGCCAGACCCTTCAGGAATGAAGGATTTGGTCACCCCATGAGGAAAAGAACCACAACCAGCTGAGGTGCTGACTGAGGTCAAAGGGAAAACAGAATGGGTAGTGGAAGAAGGTAGTTCTAAATACCTGTTACAACCACATGACTAGTTGCAGAAACGAGGACTGTAATTGTTATGAGTATTTCTTCCTTGTTTTGATATGTGTGTGTGTGTACGTGTATAAATAAATATCTTTGTTTTCTTCTCGCCCTTATTCCGTTACTTATTGTAAAATATAAGATGTAAACAGGGCTGTGCATTTTCGGTAGTAAGTTTGTTAGTTGTATCATGTTAAGCACAAGTATGTCTTTATATTTGTCTTTATTTAGAGATTATGTATGGTTTAAGGAGATATGTAGAGAGGTGCCTGGTTGACAAAGGGTGGACTGTGATGGTTAATGTTATGTGTCAACTTGGCTAGGCTGTGATTCTCAGTGGTTTGTCAGATATGATATAATTGTCCTCCATTTTGTGATCTTTTTGTGAGCAGCCAGTTATTTGAAAGGGGAGTCTCCTTCGGGGTGTAGCCTGCATCCAGTATATGGATATTCTAGCAAAACTTGCTCTCTCTCTTTCTCGATACTACATCTGACTTGCCATCCTCTGACCTCTGGTTCTTGGTATTTCTTGTAATTTTGGTTTGGTTTTTACAGAGTCCTTAAACTTCTGTTAATCTGGAAATACCCTAATATCGCCATTGTATTTGCAAGACAGTTTTGCTGGATACATAATTCTTGGCTGGAAGTTTTTTTCCTTCAACGCTTTATATATGTTATCCCGTTGCATTCTTGCCCGCATGATTTCTGCTAAGTAGTCCAAGCTTAATCTTAATGACTCTCTTTTGTAGATGACTTTTCGTTTATCCCTAGCCACTCTTAAACTTCTCTCTGTCTTTGGTTTTGGCAAGTTTGATTATAATATGTCTTGGTGACTTTCTTTTGGGATCTACCTTGTGTGGAGTTTGATGAGCTTCTTGGATAGATGTCTTCTCATCTTTCACAATATCAGGGAAGTTTTCTGCCAACAAATCTTCAACAATTCTCTCTGTATTTTCTGTTTATTCTCGCCTGTTCTGGTACTCCAGTCACTCATCAGTTATTCCTCTTGATAGAATCCCGCATAATTCATAGGATTTCATCACGTTTTAAAAATTCTTTTATCCAGTTTTTCCTCAAATAAGTTGGTGTCAAGTGTTTTATCTTCAGTCTCACTAATTCTGACTTCCATTGCTTCAGTTCTGCTCCTCTGACTTTCTATTGAGTTGTCTAATTCTGAAATTTTATTGTTTATCTTTTGGGTTTCTGTTTGCTGTGTCTCTGTGGATTCTTGCAGCCTGTTAAATTTCTTATTATGCTCTTGTGTAACCTTCTTAAGTTCCTCTATTGCTTTGTCTGTGCGTTCCTTGGCTTGTTCTGTGTTTTGCATGATCTCATTCCTGATATCTTAAAGAGCTCTGTATATTAATCTTCTGTATTCTACCTCTGGTAATTCCAAGAAGTTCTCTTTCTCTGGATGGTTTCTTAATTCTTTGTTTTAAGTGTTTTCTGAAGCCATCGTGATCTGCCTCTTTATGTAATTTGATATTGACTGTTGTCTCCGAGCCATCAGTAAGTTATTATACTGATTTATTTTATGTTTGCTTACTGTGTCCTAGCTTCTTGTTTTGTTTTGATATGCCCAAATAGGCTGATTATGTGAGCTAGTTTGATTATTGGTGCCTTTGAAACTCTCATGTCCTGTCACCAGGTGATTAGAGCTGTTAGTAGGTATGTGAGCCCAGGAGTCCATTTGCTTTTCTTGTATGGATTCAGCTCAGGTATCTAGGTAGTCGGTCACCAATTGTGTGGTGCAGGTTCTCACCTAGAGTCCTAGATGGGTTGGGGTGATTGCAGTAGGCACAGGTATCTGGCTGCAGTAGGGGGTCATATGCTGAGCAAGGCAGGGGGCTGATGGCTGCCCCTGAGTATCTGGGAGGAAAGCATGTCTCTGTTCCCTAGAGCGTGTAGGTGGGTGGGTTTTGCAGACAGATTATGGGGACTCAGTGCAGTTGACTGTAAGGACTGGGAGGCACCACTTATTCTTGGACCCCTGTCGGGGGTGGCTAGGTGGAGTGGGAGGAGCCACCAGTCGTCAGGCCCCTGATGTGGGGTAAGTGAGGACCCTGCTTAATGGGCCGAGTGGTGTCACATGTCACGAGTCTGCCACTCCACTTTATAGCTGATATGGTTGAAAATAGGCTTCAAGTATATACCCTGCTGTACTGTGCTAATGAGGGTCTACGTTGTTGAAATAGGCCCACACAGGTCTATGCAGGTGTGAAAGGCATTCAAAGTCTGTGGCCCCCTTATGCTTGTGCCTAGTCAAAGGGGCTGTGGCTGCCGTGAGTTCCCAGTTTAGGGGAGCTGGCAGATTATTTTTTCCTGTTTGTTTGTTCCCTCTCCCAAGACAAGAGAATGGCTCAGGGTGCATGACCTAGGGGACGTGGCAGTTGCTGAAGCCAGCCTGGGACTGTTGCAGAACAGGGAGGGGGCAGGTGAATGGGAGAGCGGTTCTTCCCAAAGGGGGTGTTTTTTGATACGCGCAGTAGGTTAGACATACGTACTTATCTTTTGCCGATCGAGCGCCGCTTTTCACTAGTTCTGGATGCTTGAGTAAACTCTCCGCCTCTCAGTCTCTCCCAATGTGGAAAAGGCGTCCCGAGCACCACTGCTTCCCTTACTATGCACACCAGCCCATCCCGCCTGCAGGGTGTCAGTTCCTGCTGGGTCAGGTCCAGCAACTGCTCACTACTTCTGAACCATCTCTCCCTCCCCCTGCTGCTCAGTCCAATTTCTCAACTTTTCCTTTGATATTCAGGGCTCCTAGATTATCATATATAATTGATTCACCTGTTTTTTCGGGTCTTTGTTATATGAGGGACCACAGGAAGTGTCTGACTACTCCGCCATCTTGGCCCCGCCTCTCTGACCTCTGGTTCTTGGGACATGAGACAGCAGCCTGCCACCTGACCTACTGTTTTTGGGTTCATCAGCCCCTGCAACCACTTGAGTTAGGAGAAGCCTCCAGCCTGATGCCTGACCCACAGATTTGGGATTTGCCAGCCTCCTCAACTGTGTGAGCCATGCCCTTGAAATTGTTGCTGTTGTTAGGTGCCATTGAGTTGGTTCTGACTCATAGAGACCCCATGTACAACAGAATGAAACACTGCCCGGTCCTGCGCCATCCTCACTATCGTTTTTGTCCCTCCTGATAACGTGTCCAAAGTATGTGATACGTAGTCTCGCCATCCTTGCTTCTCAGGAGCATTCTGGCTGTACTTTTTCCAAGACAAATCTGTGGTCTTGGCAGTCCATGATATATTCATTATTCTTCACCAACACCATAATTCAAAGCGTCAGTTCTTCCTCAGTCTTCCTTACTCATTGTCCAGCTTTCGCATGATAAGAGGCAGTTGAAAACACCATGGCTAGGGTCAGGTGCATCTTAGTCTTCAAGGTGACATCTTTGCTTTTTAATACTTTAAAGAGGTCTTTTACAGCAGATTTGCCCAGTGGAGTGTGTCATTTGATTTCTTGACCGCTGCTTCCATGGGTGTTGATTGTGGATCCAAGTAAAATGAAATCCTTGACTTCAGTCCTTTCTCTGTTTATCATGATGTTGCTTATTGGTCACATTGTGAGGATTTTTGTTTTCTTTATGTTGAGGTGTAATCCATACTGAAGGCTGTAGTCTTTGATCATCATCAGTAAGTGCTTCGGTTCCTCTTCACTTTCAGCAAGCAAGGTTGTGTCATCTGCATAACGCAGATTAATATATTTATTTATATGCTTCACTAGTTTTGCTCTTTTGCTCCTCTAGGGAACCCAGCCTAAGGCAGGGGGAAACATTCAATCTTTAACCATTAAATATGTTAGCTGTAGGGTGTTTTTGTAGATTGCCTTTATCAGATTCTCTTCTGTTCCTAGTTTTCTGAGAATTTTTATCATGAATAGGTGATGAATTTTGTCAAATGCTTTTTCGAAATCTGTTGAAATGATTATGTGGCTTGTTTAATTTATTAATACAGTGAATTACATAGAGTGATTTTTAAATGTTATACCAGCCTTGCATTCCTCAGATAAACACCACTTGGTCATGGTGTATTATCTTTTCACATGTTGTTGTATTCCATTTTCTGTTATTTTGCTGAGGATTTTTGCATTCATGTTCATTAGGAATATTGGTCTGTAGTTTTCTTGTCTGGTTTTGGTATCAAGGCAATACTGGCCTCATAAAAATGAGTTTCCTCCTTTTTTGTTTTCTGGAAGAGATTTGTAGAATTGGTATTGTTTCTTCCTTAAATGTTTGGTAAAATTCACCAGTGAGATTATCTGGGCCTGGTGTTATCTTTGTTGCAAGATTTTTAACTTCAAATTCTAGCTCTTTAATAGATATAGGACTATTTAGTTTATCTATTTCTTCTTGAATGAGTTTTGGTAGTTTGTGCCTTTCAAGGAATTGGTACATTTCAAATATAGTGTGCAAATTTAATGAGCATAAAGTTGTTTGAAGTATTCCATTATTATAATTTTAATTTCTGCAGTGTCTATAGGGATATCCTCTCTTTCATTCCCTATATTGGTAATTTATGTCTTCCTTTTTTTATTCTTCATCAGTCTGGCTAAGCTTTATCAATTGTATTGATATTTTCAAATAACTAGCTTTTTCATTGACATTGTTTTTTGTTTTCAATTTTTTTGATTTCTGCTCGTATCTCTATTATTATCATCTTGCTTTTTACCAACTTTGGTTTTAATTTGCTCTTCTTTTTCTAGTTTCTTAAGGTATAAGCTGAGATTATTGATTTGAGGCTTTTCTATTTTTTCTAACATAAACATTTACTGCTTAATTTTCCCTTAAAAAAAAAAAACCATTGCTGTCGAGTTGATTCTGACTCATAGCGACCCTATAGAACAGAGTAGAACTGCCCCATAGGGTTTCCAGGGAGCACCCAGTGGATTTAAACTGCTGACCTTTTGGTTAGCAGATGTAGCTCTTAACCACTACATCAGCAGGGTTACCCTTTAAGCACTGCTTTAACTTTATCACACAAGTTTTGATATGTTGTATTTTCATTTTGTTCAGTAAAAAAAGTACTTTCTGATTTCCCTTGAAACTTCCTTTTTGGCCTTTAGATTATTGGGAAGTGTGTTTAACTTCCTAATATTTGGGTATTTTCCAATATATTTCTATTATTGATTTCTAGTATGTTCCATTGTGATTAGAGAACAATACTTAGTATGATTTCAGTTCTTTTAAATTTGTTAAATTTGTCTTATGGCCCAGAATATGGTCTATCTTGTGAATGTT
Organism: Dugong dugon; assembly: GCA_030035585.1. Classification (NCBI taxonomy): domain Eukaryota; kingdom Metazoa; phylum Chordata; class Mammalia; order Sirenia; family Dugongidae; genus Dugong; species Dugong dugon. The sequence continues at coordinate 21,104,567 of CM057476.1, read as the reverse complement.
CTATATGTACTTGAAAAAAATGTGTATTCTGCTGTCTTATATAGTCATTTACAGTTATAATGAATACAGCTGTATTATGGAATAGTGGGAAAAGTAACTTGAGGTTTTAATATAAAAAGTTATTTTTTTAGATATATGACAACTATTTCAGGGCATGCCTGGAGACAGTTTTCATAGGTTATCTCATTACCCTTTACAAACATACCTCTAAGGGAGGTAAAGTTGTACAGATGAGGAACTTGTGTGAGGTTACTTAACTCATAAGTGACAGAGTCAGTATTCATACCCAGCTTTCCTGACTCAGGAGCCCAAAATCTAAGCCACAGCACCATGCTAGTCCTCATTGCCTAAAGCGTGGTGATTCCTGAGGAATTCCTGGGGTGGGCCTGAGGAAGCTATATGTTAAACTCTTCTTCATATTTTGATTTGCTTTACCAGCAACTCTGAAATATAAAGTATAGTTATAATCCTATTGCCATGTTGGATAATGTCCTAAAAATGGCTTACATGATCTCACTTTCTCCTTTTTGTTCTTAAAAGAAATTTACTTTTATTAGTGGTGACTGTTATAATGAAAGTGGAATTTACCAAAAATGGAGATATATAGCTCCCGTATCTAGTAAATTATCAGTCTTTCAGTATCATTAATGGTACTTTTTATTCTGTTTTCTAGACACATCCCTTCCTTTTTTCTACTTTGCAATTAACGTTTCAACCAGTTTTGTAACATTATTATTTCTTCTTACATTATGGAAATTTTTAAATACCTATAAATTTAAGCATAGTGCAATGAACTCCATGTACTGGCCCCATCCAGCTTTAGTGTTGTTTTATCTGTATCCCCACTCACTTCTCCTCTTCCTGTGTTAGTAGCTTTATTTCATCTGTGACTATCCCAGAATATACCTCTAAAAAAATAAAGACTTTTAAAATAAACTATTTTTGACTAGTACTGTACATTTATTTTCCTGTAAATGTTTTGTGAATGTCATCACTTATAAAACATTCTTCAAGTGCAGTTACATCCTTTTTAATTTTATTGCAGTTCACAACTTTCCCAGCAGGGGGCACTTGAAGACTGGTGGGATTTATGTTTTTAAAGGAAGGATGAGTATGGAGAGCATTTGAGCTTTTATCATAACCCAGGGTAATTCATCTCCCCCGAGTACCTTTTTAACAATCTCCTTGATGGACCTAGATGCAAAGCAAAAGATGCGTCAAGCCTGGAAGTCCTGGTTGATCTACGTGGTGGTTCGTAGGACCAAACTTCAGATGCAGACTGCCGCCCTGGAGTTTAGGCAGCGGAATATCTTGTGGTGAGTGGACTCAATTGCCCTGCTGATCAGTAGGCAGTATTTTACCTCAGCTTTGCTTTATGCTGCTGTAAAGCAGCATAAAAACTCATCTCAAAATAATGCTTCAAACATAATCAATGCCTAATAAGTATTTATAAGATCAAATGTAAGATTAGGTTTTTATATAATCATAAATGAACATTAATGGAGTACTTACCACAGTGGTTAAGAGTTTGGCTTAAGAGCTCGGCTGCTAACCAAAAAGGTTCACAGTTCAAATCCACCAGCCGCTCTTTGGAAACCCTATGGGGCAGTTCTTCTCTGTCCTATAGTGTCACTACAAGTCGGAATTGACTTGACAGCAACGGGTTTGGTTTTTTTTAAACTATGTTTTAAACCCTGTGTTAATTTTGTGTATGTGTGTTAATTTGTTTATGTTAAAAAGTCTTTTAATCTTCACCATAAACTGTGAAACAAGTACTGTTATTATACAGATCAGGAGACTAAGGCTTACAAAAGTTGAGTAGCTTGCACAAGCTCATACAAGTTATAGTTGGCAAAACCAGGGTTCACTTGTCCATTTTTCTGATATCAGAGCCCATGCTCTGAACTGTGGCCCTGCACTTCATCTCACCATCATTGTTCACGTGTTGGCGAGACATGAGTTAGCCCACTTTTAAAGCCAGACGTTTGTGACAAAGAGCTGCTTTATAATAGGATTGATTCCACTGTACCTTGTCTCTAGTGGTCCTCTGGGGTTCTGAGTGGCAGGATAGTAATAGCTCACCTCCTACCCAGAAGAACTGGGCACTGTATATAGTATGGGTAAGAACAGAAGCTTTGCAGCCAGGCTAACAGGCTTGAATCTCAGCTCCAACATAGATTTTTGGGTTATCTCACCTCTCCTAATCAGTGGCGTCACTAGGGTTGGTGATACTCAGTGCAGTAATTCATCATGTCACCCTCCTCCCCCAGCCTGGGGTGGGCAGGGCCGGCCAGCGAACCCTCCTGGTAGGCAGAGTGGTCCAGCCTGCCCCCCAATGACTCCCTGCAGCTCCTTCCCTCTCCCATTGGCCAAGGTGGAGACCCTTCTCTCTGCCTGATGGCGGGTGCTGCAACCCAGCCGCCCACACCCTGACTGTAGGGTGATGGGGTAGGTGGTAACAAGTTACTGCACTGAGTGATGGGTAGCACCAACCCTAGTAACACCACTGCCTTGGCAGACCCTCCCCCAGTGGCACCAGCCCACTTGCTGCTGCTGTACACCCTGAAATCATTTTGGTGTCACCTTCTCTGACAGTGTCAATGGGTGTGGTCTGTACCCCCACGCACCCTCCTAATGACACCTCTGCTCCTAATCTCACTTTCCTCATCTTTTAAATAGGCACATCATTAAATATCTTTCAGGGTTGTCATGGGGAATAAATAAGACAATATCTGCAAAGTATGTAGCATGATATACAGAACTTCAGTGGTGAACATAAAGTTATTTAAAATTTATTCAGCAAATATTTCTAAATACTTAATAAGCATGCAATTCTGTTAGAGTCTGTGGGGGATATTTTCCCATCATACATTCGTTTATTCATTGTTTACTTATTGATGGCTTATAATGTTCCTGGTACTGTATTGAGTGCTGAACTGCATTCAGGGAACTTATAATTTTATAAGTGCTTTAAAAGATGATAATGCAAGACAGCCTAAATTTTTGAAGTGAGTAATGCAGGTAAGCATAGCCTAGGTTAGGAAGAAAGAGAGCTCTTTGTGAGTAAACAAATAATTTCATTTTGTAAGCATCAGCACAAAGCTGGTTCCTATGAGGCAGAGGTTAAAGATGTCCCAAATGTCCAACTTTTCCAAACTGCTGTACCACTCCATCATCTCTAACGTCAACTATTCCCCTTCCCTTCAGTACTTTCCCTCTTATCTTTGGGTTCTGTAATTTGCTGCAACATCTCACAGAACTCATGAACCTTATAAAGCAAATGGCTCACACGGTTGTTGAGGCTGGCAAGTCCCAAATCCATGGGTCAGGTGTAGGCTTCTCCCGACCCATGTGGATGCAGGGGCTGATGAACCCAAACCAGCAGGTCACACCACAGGCTGCTAGCTCACAAGGCTGCAGAAGCTGTCAAATCAGGTCAGATGATAGGCCACCAGCCCATGGGGCTGCATCAGGTCAGATAGCAGGCAGGTCAAGAATCAGAGTAGATGATCCTGAATCAGATGCCGGATCCAGATGCAGAGAGAGAGAGAGCCCCGCCAGAGCACTCACATATATACCTTGGATGTAGGCCACACCGCAGGGAGGGGTATAATTTGAGTAAGAGTGGGACTTGAGTCACGCCCTTCTGCAAGGCTGTCACTCAAGATACACCCCACATCAGTCCTGCCTCATTAACATGTAGAGATTAGGATTTACAACACATGAAATGGAGGACAGCCATAGAATACTGGGAATCACGGCCTAGCCAAGTTGACATATAACCCCAGCAATCAAATGTTCCATATACCTGATTTGCATAGTCCCACTTAGTCATTTCGTGTGAGTTGCAAAGACCATGGCTAGAAGGGCCATGTTAAGTAATTCATTGTACCACGGTGGGTTAGAGTGACCAGGAAAAGCGAGTGTTTCAATAAGCAGATGCTGCAAACTGTCATTTCATCATTACTGTTCTCATGCAGTGAATTAGAAAATAATGAAGCAGGAAAGGAACTGTAATGAAAATGAAAACCTGGCCAGTCCAGTAGAAAGGGAAGGGAACCATCCAGACTGGAAAGCTACCACTTGTTGGCCCCAGACAATCAGTAGTTGTCAGACCTTCTTACTTAGCCAATTATTCTGTATAATCTCCTGATTTTTAGATATTGGCAGTAATTCATATGTTTAAAAATTGTGTAAGCCAAACAGAGTATGTTTGTAGTGTCTGAGACTGAATGTAACCTTAGGAACCATCAGTTTGCAGCCTGTAATCAGCAGCTCTTGGACAGTTTCTCAATTGTGTTTTTTCCAACAGTGGATGTTACAGGTCTCAGTCTAGAGATGGCACCATGAGAGAGAGGGACTTGAGCTGACGGCCTTAGGCCCAACCCTAACTGCCTTTCTCTTTTTCAGATGGCTTTTTTCTCATTGGTTCCATCTTCCATTTGCTCTTTGACAGGGTGTGGTGGAGCAAATGGAGGCAGTGCCTAGAGCAGGTCCATGTGGGTCGTGCCCTCTACGCCTTAGCCATGAAGCACAGAGCCCTGAGCCTCCAGCTGCAGGTGAGTCCAGCAGGCTCCAGTTTGGCATCCTCTGTACATGTTGCAAAGCCCTCCCACACATACACATGCAGAGGGTCAGCTCCGAAGTAGAGAATCAGCCATCATGCTGCTGCTTCTCCACTTGGCCCTTACAGCAGCTCAGAAGGCTCCGGGGGAAAGGGGTAGAAGCAATATGGTAAGGCTGAGCTCTTCAACAGACAAAGGTTGCTATTAGGACCATGCGCCATCTTGTCCTAGATATGATTACCAAGGAATTTCATGGTGCTTCTGGTAACTGTGGAGCTGGAAAGGGATTTATAAATTAGCTATAAACATGCTTAAAGAAACAGCAGTGTGCTCTTGTTTCCTCATTACTGTTTTCCTGCAGTGAATTAGAAAATGATGAGGGCAAAAGTGAAACTAAGACTGAAATGGAAACCTGGCTTTTTTTTTTTTTTTTTTTTTTAATAGTTTTGCTTGTCTTACAACTTTTGAGAAATCCACAAGCTTTTCATCAGTTATAAGGGTCTAAGGCCCGTAGCAAAGCTGTGATGTGATTACGCTTTCTTATGGCCTTTGATGTACTCGCTGAATTTCTGTCACTTTTTTGTGTCTTCTGGATACTATAGGGGTCACTATGAGTCAGAATCGATCGACAGCAATGGGATTTTTTTTGTTTTGTTTGGATACTTACAGGGCTGCCAGATCAGTTATAGAGAACACAGGGAAGGCGGTGGGTAGAATTACCTGTTACTAAAAGTAACTGAATGTTAGTAAATGTAAAATATCTTGGTAGTCGAAGATTTATTGCATAGTCCACGCAGTCATATGCAGATTACATGAAAATAGCATCAACAGTTGGCTAGATCATGGGTCAGCAAACTCTGGCCCACAGGCAGGGTCCAGTCTACTGCCTGTTTTTGTAAATAAAATTTTATTGGGATGAAGCTATGCCCATTCATTTACATATTGTTTATGGCCACTTTCAGGCTGCAAGAGCAAAGTTGAGTAGTTGTGAAAGAGACTGGATGGCAAAGCCTAAAAGACTCTTTAAGAAACGTTTACTGACCTCTGAGCTAAATAAATATATGTACGGTCTTATGAGACAATAGCAGGGAAATAAGAGACTCAGTCCTTGCCGTTAATAGTAACTGTAACAACAGCAGAGGCAATAGCATTTATTGTGGTCTTGCTTATGCTAGGCACTGGACTATGAGCTTTGTATGCGTTAACCCAAGCAAGCTGAAAACTGCAAAGCCATGCTCTTAACCACCATACTCTAGTGTTCTTAGTAGCCTTGTAACCTCAGGAGGGAGATGGAGTTGACCAGTGGGAAAATGTCATAAGCATAGGGACACAATGAGACTGATTTTCTGTCATTGATGGACTACAACTTGTAGACCTGTGTGAGAGTTATTCCCTTTCGTATAGCCACTTGGAAAGACTATGACTCATTTGCATGATGCTACTGGTGCTCAGAACATTTTAGAAATCCTCCTTTATAGTTGTCTGCAAAGCTTGCAACAACAGACGTGATTGAATATTTTTATCGATAGCAGGTTTTCATGATGTGAGGCTGGATTTGACTTATAGAAAGAGCCAAAAGTCATTCAGAATCAAATGCAATGAAAACTGAGTAATCAAGTTAATATCAACATAGACAAAAAACTATGTAAGACTAGAAGTGATAATGTATTTGTCTGAAAATCACCACGTGGTTTACCAAGAATTTTTCACTTAAGCCATTTCTCCAAATCCTCATGTCTCTGTGAACTAGGCAGGGCAGGCATTATGCTATATATGAAATTTTTTTAAAAAACTAAATTTTTGTATTTCAGATACTGTTATTGTTAGGTGGTATCAAGTCAGTTCCGACTCAGAGACTCCACACAGAACAGACTGCCGGGTTCTCCACCATCCTCACAATAGTTGCTGTCTTTGAGCCCATTGTTGCAGCCACTTTGTCAGTCCATCTCCATGAGGGTCTACCTCTATTTTTCTGGCCCTCTACCAAGTATGATGTCCCTCTCCAGGGACTGGACCCTCCTGATAACATGTCCAAAGTACGTGAAATGAAGTCTTGCCATTCTCGTTTCTAAGGAGCATTATGGCTGTACTTTTTCCAAGAGAGATTTGTTCATTCTTCTGGCAGTCTATCCATGGTATATTCAATATTTTTCACCAACACCATAATTGAAATGCATCAATTCTTTGCATTTCTTCTTGAAATGCATCAATTCTTCTTTGGTCTTCTTTATTCATTGTCAAACTTTCACGTGCATATGAGTCAGTTGAAAATACCACGGCTTAGGTCAGGCGCACCTTAGTCCTCAAAGTGACATCTTTGCGTTTTAACACTTCAAAAGAAGTCTTTTGCAGTGGATTTGCCCAGTGCAATATATTGTTTGATTTCTTGACTGCTGCTTCCATGGGCATTGATTGTGGATTCAGGTAAAATGAAATCCTTGACAACTTCAGTCTTTTCTCCGTTTATCTTGGTGTTGATTATTGGTCCTGTTGTGAGGATTTTTGTTTTCTTTATGTTGAGATGTAATCCGTACTGAAGGCTGTGGTCTTTGATCTTCATCAATAAGTGCTTCAGGTCCTCTTCACTTTCAACTAGCAAGGTTGTGTCATCTGCGTATCACAGGTTAATGAGTCTTCCTCCAATCCTGTTGTAGCTTTCTTCTTCATATAGCCCAACTTCTCGGATTATTTGCTCAGCATACAGATGGAATAAGTATGGTGAAAGGATACAACCTTGCCACAGACATTTCCTGATTTTAAACCACAGTGTCCCCTTGTTCTGTTCAAATGACTGTACAGGTTCCACATGAGCACAATTAAGTGTTCTATAATTTCCATTCTTTGTGATGTTATCCATAATTTGTTATGATCCACACAGTTGAATGCCTTTGCATAGTTAATAAAACACAGGTAAACATCTTTCTGGTATTCTCTGCTTTCAGCCAAGAATCCATCTGACGTCAGCAATGATATCTCTTGCTCGACGTCCTCTTCTGAATCCAGTTTGAATTTCTGGCAGTTCACTGTTGGTATACTGCTGCAACCATTTTTGAGTTATCTTCAGCAAAATTTTACTTGTGTATGATATTAATGATATTGTTCAATAATTTTTGCATTCTGTTGAATCACCTTTCTTTGGAATGGGCTCGAATGTGGATGTGTTCCAGTTGGTTGGCCAGATAGCTGTCTTCCAATTTTACTGGCATAAACGAGTGAGCGCTTCCAGTGCTGCATCCATTCATTGAAACATCTCAGTTGGTATTCTGTTATTTCCTGGAGCCTTGTTTTTTGGCAGTGCCTTCAGTGCAGCTTGGACTTCTTCCTTCAATACCATCAATTCTTGATCATATACTACCTTCGGAAATGGTTGAATGTCTACCAGTTCTTTTTGGTACAGTGACTGTGTATTCCTTCCACCTTCTTTTGATGTTTCCTGCATCGTTCAATATTTTGCCAATAGAATCCTTCAATATTGCAACTTGAGGCTTGAATTTTTTCTTCATTTCTTTCAGCATGAGAAATCCCAAGCATGTTCTTCCCTTTTGATCTTCTAACTGCAGTTATTTGCCTATTTCATTATAATACTTTTCTTTGTCTTCTCAAGCCAAATCTTCTCTTCAGCTCTTTTACTTCTTCATTTCATCTGTTTGTTTTAGTTACTTGTTATGGATTGAATTGTGTCCCCCAAAAGTGTGTGTCCACTTGGCTAGGCCATGATTCCTAGTATTGTGTGATTGTGCCCCATTTTGTCATCTGATATGTTTTTCCTATGTGTTGTAAATCTTGCCTTTATCATATTAATGAGGCAGGATTAGATGCAGTTATGTTAATAAGGCAGGACTCAATCTACAAGATTAGGTTGTGTCTTAAATTAATTTCTTTTGAGATATAAAAGAACTGAGCAGAGAGACAGGGGGACTTCATATCTCCAAGAAAGCAGTGTTGGGAGCAGAGCACATCCTTTGGACTCGGGGTTCCTACATGGAGAAGCTCCTAGACTAGGAGAAGATTGATGAAAAAGACCTTTCCCCAGAGCTGACAGAGAGAAAGCCTTCCCCTAGAGCCAGCACCCTGAATTTGGACTTCTAGCCTCCTAGACTGTGAGAGAATAAGTTTCTCTTTGTTAAAGCCATCCACTTGTGGTATTTGTGTTATAACAGCACTAGATAACTAAGATACTACTGTACGTTCAAGAGCAAGTTTTATAGTCTCTACTGACATCTCTTTTGGTCTTTTCTTTCTTTCCTGTCTTTTTAATGGACTTTTGCTTTCTTCATGTATGATGTCCTTGATGTCATCCCACAACTCATCTGTTCTTCGGTCAGTAGTGTTCAGTGCATCAGATCTACTCTTGAGATGGTTTTCAACTCAGATGGGACATACTCAAACCCTATGGGGCAGTTCTACTCTGTCCCATAGGGTTGCTATGAGTCAGAATCAACTTGATGGCAACAGGTTTTTTGGGTTTTATACTCAGGGTCGTACTTTGGCTCTCATTGACTTGTTTTAATTTTCCTCAGCTTCAACTTGAACTTGCGTATGAATAATTGATGGTCTGTTCTGCGGTCGGCCCCTGGCCTTGTTCTGACTGATGATATTAAGCTTCTCCATCATTTGTTTCCACAGATATAGTTGATTTGATTCCTGTGTTTCATCTGGTGAGGTCCACATGTATAATTGCTGTTTATGTTGCTGAAAAAAGGTATTTCTGATGAATAGGGCGTTGATCTTGCAAAATTCTATCACGTGATCTCCGGGGTTTCTGTTACCAAGGCCGTATTTTCCAACTACTGTTCCTTCTTCTTTGTTTCCAGCTCTCCCATTCCAATCACCAGTAGTTACCAGTGCCTCTTGATTGTGTGTTTGATCAATTTCAGACTGTAGAAGTTGATAAAAATCTTCAATTTCTTCATCTTTGGCATTAGTGGTTGGTGTATAAATTTGAATAATAGTCGTATTAACTGGTCTTCCTTGTAGTTTTATATGGATATTATCCTATCGCTGACAGCATTGTACTTGAGGATAGATCTGTCTGGAAGTGTTCTTTTTTACAATGAGTGTGACACCATTCCTCTTCAATTTGTCATTCCCAGCATAGTAGACCATATGATTGTCTGATTCAGAATGGCCAATACCAGTCCATTTCAGCTCAATACCTAGAATATCAGTTTTCAAGTGTTCCATTTCATTTTTGACACCTCCTAATTTTCCTAGATTCATACTTCGTACATTTCACATTCCAGTTATTAATGGTTGTTTGTGGCTGTTTCTTCTCATTTTCAGTTGTACCACATCAACAGATGAAGGTCCTGAAAGCTTTACTCTACCCACTTCATTAAGGTCGACTCCACTTCAATGAGGCAGCTCTTCTCCAGTCTATTTTGAGTGCCTTCCAACCTGAGGGGCTCATCTTCTGGCACTATGTCAGACAATGGTCCGCTGCTATTCTTAAGCCAGATTTTTAGAAGTAGATTGCCAGGTCTTTCTTCCTAGTCTGGAAGCTCCATTGAAACCTGTCCACCACGGGTGACCCTGCTGGTATTTGAAATACCAGTGGCATCACTTCCAGCATCACAGCAACACACAAGACACTACAGTATGACAAACTGACGAGTGGTAGATTTCAAACAAAGAACGTATAAAACATTTATAAAAATATTAACAGATATTGAGTACCCATCACTTACATTTAAAAAATAGTGACATTTTCCATGTTTGCTCCAGATTTTTTTACAGTAATAAAGTGGAATGGGCACTGCTAAAGTGGCCTTTCCTCCTCAGAGATCACAACTGTCATGATACTTCCTTGATTATTCTTGTCTGTGCTTTTTACTTGTAAAAATGTGTGCATACCAAACCAAACCCACCCTGTTGCCGTCGAGTTGATTCCCACTCATAGCAACCCTATAGGTCAGGGTAGAACTGCCCCTTGGGTTTCCAAGGAGCAGTTGGTGGATTTGAACTGCAGATTTTTTGGTTAGCAGTTATAATTCTTAACCACTGCACTACCACCACGGTTCCTAAAAAAAAAGGGTGTGCCTATGCATCCATAAAAAATAAATGTTATTCTTTTGTGTGGTTAGGAAATTTATGAATGGTGTCATAGTGTACATGTACTTCGCTATTTGTTTTTTTTATGCAATAGTATAATTTTGAGATTTATCCATGTAGAGACTTGGAGATCTATTACTGTTTATAATATGCCAGTGTATGAATAAGGCACAATTTATCTGTTCATCTACTGATGGACTGTTGATTACCTCTACTTTTTTTACAATTGCAGACAGTGCTGCAGAGAATATTTTTAAATATATATCCATGTACAAGTGTCTGAGAGTTTCTCTAGTCTGGTTCCTAGAAGTGAAATTGCTGGACCGTAGGGTCTTTACCTCTTCATTCTTTGTTAAGTGTTGTCCCAGTTGTTCTCTAGTGCTGGGTGTTTATATGACAGTGTTTCCATTCCCATTTCCCACAGCCTCATTAGCATATGCCAGACTTTTTTGGTTTTTACCGATTCGAGATTTTTATTGCTTTGAGTTGTGTTCTCTGATTCCTCATTAGGCTGCATCTTTTCATATGCTTATTTGCCATTTGGAGTCCCTGTGTGGTGCAAATAGTTAAGCACTCCACTACTAACCTAAAGGTTGGTGGTTAGAACCCACCCACTGGTACCTTGGAAGACAGGCCTGGTGATCTGCTTCTGAAAGATCACAGCCTTGAAAACTTAAGAAGAAGCTCAACTCTGCACACATGGGATCACCTTGAGTTGGATTCCACTCTATGGCAGCTAACAACGTTTGCCATTTGACTTTTTTGCTCTTGAGCTTTTTTACTCCCCTCTCCCCTTTTCCTGCTGGATTGTTTGGCTTTTTCTTACTGATTTATAGACACTGTTGTAAGTTCTGCTTGCTAATCTTTTGTCTGCTATATCCAGTCTATTGCTTATTTTTTCACTTTGCTTATGGTGTCTTTTTTGATGCAGGAGTTATTAATTTCAGTGTTGCCTAATTTATCATTCTTACCAAATCATATGGTTTGGTCTTTAATACATCTTGGGTTTAATTTTATCAATTCATGAAACAGGGATGTTTTTTATTTTCCATATGGGTAGTTAATTATTCCAGCACTATTTACCGATTAGTCCATTCTTTATCTTTTTTTTTTAATTTACTTTTTATTGTGCATTAGGTGAAAGTTTACAGAGCAAGTTAGCTTCACATTTGATAATTTTTACGTAGAGCTTTTCATGACCTTGATTTCATTCTCTACAATGTGTCAGTGCTCTCCCCATTTCTGCCCTGGGTTCCCCATTTTCTTTCATCCTGATTTTCTACCCCTTCCTGCCTTCTCATCTTTGCTTTTGGGCAGATAATACCCTTCTGATCTTGCATAACTTAGTGTTCTAAGGAGTACATTCCTCACGGGTGTTATTGTTTATCTTATGTGCTTGTCTGTTGTTGGGCTGGGAGATAGTCTCTGGGAATGGCTTCAGTTCCAGATCAGAAGGGTGTCTTAGGACCATAGTCTCGGGAGTTTCTCCAGTCTCTGTCCCACCAGTAAGTCAGGCCTTTTTTGTGAATTTGATTTTTGGTTCTACATTTTTCTCCTACTCTGTCCAGGACCCTCTGTTGTGATCCCAGTCGGAACAGTTGATAGTGGTAGCTGGACACCATCTAGTTCTTCTGGTCTCAGGGTTGTGTAGGCTATGGTTCATGTGGTCCATTAGTCCTTCGAACTAACTGATCCCTTGAGTCTTTGTTTTTTCACTCTCCTTTGCTCCAGAAGGGAAGAGACCAATATTCGTAGATCTTAGATGGCTCCTCGCAAGGTTTTAAGACCCCAGGCACTACTCACCAAAGTAGGATGCAGAACATTGCCTTTATGTACTGTGTTGTGCCAATTGATGTAACTGCCCCCCAGTCCATGGTCCTTTGTCCTTTAGCCTAGGAACTTCATCCCACGAGGTGTTTGGTTATGTCTAAGAGGTTTCCCTGACTATACTCCTTGTGTGCTCTATATGAGCCACACCTACAGTCATGTCTGTAGAAATATCCACCACCAAACCCGTATTTACTGTTGGGTGGGTTCCCTTACATCCTCCCACACCTTTTGGTGTATCTATCTACCTATTTGTGCATTTATAAATTATTGTTTGTTAATACTATTGTTGCAGGATTGTCTAAGCTATGCTAGTTACCATAGTTGCCCTTTAATTCTTGCATTCCTTTCAGTGTCCTCTCTTGCCTTGGTCCTGTTGTGCTGACTTCTCCCATAATATGTATTGACTTTCCGTTACTGGAGCCCTGGTGGCACAGTGGTTAAGCATTCGGCTGCTAACCAAAAAGTCAGCAGTTCAAATCCACCAGCCTCTCCTTGGAAACTATATGGGCAGTTCTACTCTGTTCTGTAGGGTTGCTATGAGCCAGAATCAACTCGGTGGCCAATATTAACTCATGTCTTCTATCTAATTGGTAATTTTCCTTCCCTCCCCCTCCCATGCTTGGTGATCATCAAAGAATGTTTTTTTTCTTTTTTCCTCTGTGTAAACCTTTTCTTGTTACTTTATAGTATAGTGGTCTCATACAATATTTGTCCTTTTGTGATTGACTTACTTCACTCAGCATAATGCCCTCCAAATTCATCCACATTGTGAGATGTTTTACAGATTTGTCATTATTCTTTATCTTTGCATAGTATTCCATTGTGTGTATATACCACAGTTTGTTAATCCCTTTATCTCTTGATGGGCACTTAGGTAGTTTCCATCTTTTTGCAGTCGTGTATAATGCTGCAGTGAACGTGTGTGCGCGTATGTCTATTCATGTCACAGCTCTTATTTCTTTAGGGTATATACCTAGGTGTAGGATTGCTGGATCATATTGTATTTCTTTTTCTAGCTTTTTGAGGAAGCACCATGCTGTTTTCCAGAATGGTTGTACCATTTTATATTCCCACCAACAGTGTATAAGAGTTCCAGTCTCCCCACAACCTCGCCAGCATTTGATATTTTCTGTTTTTTTTTTTTTCTTCTGGATAGTGTCAGTAATTTCATGGTGAGATGGTGTCTCATTGTAGCTTTGATTTGCATCTGTCTAATAGCTAATGATCACAAGCATTTCTTCATATGTTTGTTAGCCACCTGAATGTCTTCTTTGGTGAAGTGCCTGTTCATATTCTTTGCCTATTTTTTAATTGGATGGTTTGTCTTTTTATTGTTGAGGTGTTAAAGTTTTCTTTAATTTTGGAGATTAGACCCTTGTCAATATGTCATGGCCAAAATATTTTTCCCCCAAGTCAGTACAACTGTACTAAACCAAAAGCTAAGAAGTTTCCTGAATACAACTAAACACTTCGAGGGGCAGAATAGCAGGGGCAGGGTGTGGGGACCATGGTTTCAGAGGACATCTAGGTCAATTGGCATAACAAAGTTTATTAAGAAAATGTTCTGCATCCCACTTTGGTTAGTGGCATCTGGGTCTTTAAAAGGTAGCGAGCGGCCATCTAAGATGCATCAATTGTTCCCAGCCCACCTGGAGCAAAGGAGAATGAAGAACCCCGAAGACACAAGGAAAATATTAGCCCAAGAAACAAAAGGGCCACATAAACCAGAGACTCCATCAGCCTGAGACCAGAAGAACTGGATGGTGCCTAGCTACCACCAATGACTGCCCTGACAGGGAACACAACAGAGAGTCCCTGATGGAGCAAGAGAAAAGTAGGGTGCAGAACTCAAATTCTAGTAAGAAGTCCAGACTTAATGGTTTGATTGAGACTGGAGAGACCCCAGAAGACATGGCCCCCAGATTCTCTGTTAGCCCAAAACTAAAAGCATTCCTGAAGCCAGCTCTTCAGACAAAGATTAGACTGGACTGTAAGACATAAAATGATACTCGTGAAGGGTGTGCTTCTTAGCTCAAGTAAATACCTGAGTCTAATGGGCAGCTTCTGTCTGGAGGCGAGATGAGAAGGCAGAGAGGGTTAGGAGCTGGTTAAATGGACACGGGAAATCCAGACTGGAAAGGAGGAGTGTGCTGTCACAGTATAGGGAGAGCAACTAGAGTCATATAACAGTGTGTGTATAAATTTTTGTATGAGAAGCTAACTTGAACTGTAAACTTTCTCTTGAAGTACAATAAAAAAAAAAAGGCACAAAATTTTTTTCCCAGTCTGTAGGTTCTCTTTTTACTCTTTTGGAGAAGGCTTTTGTTGAGCTAAGTGTTTAGTTTTTAGGAGGTCCCATTTATCTAAGTTCATCTTGTGCTGTGTTTGCATTTTTAATTATGTTTGGTACTCTATGCCATATATTAGGGCCTGTACCATTGTCTTTATCTTCTTTATACAGATTTGTAATCCTCCTCCATCAAAGGCCAAGATTCCATTTATTCTTGGGTTTGTTTCTAGGCTCTGTTCCATTATTCCATTGTTTATCTCCTAGCAAATACCATACTTTTAATTATGGTATAATGTGTAGCAGGTAAGAAAGAGCATAAATTCTTCAGTCTGACTATCCAGGTGGAAATTCTGCCTCCATCACCTGTTTGCTCTGTATCTTTAAACAAGTTACTTAACCTCTCTATATCTCAGCTTTCTCATCTGTAAAATGTAGCTAATAATAGTAACTACCTCATAGGATTGCTGTGAGGATGAAGTGTAATGATACCTATAATATGCGTAGAACAGTGCTTGAATATGGAAATGCTTGATAAGTGCTAGCTGTTTATTACTTGTTGTTAAGTGCCATCAAGTTGGTTCTGACTCATAGAGACCCTGTGTACAACAGAACGAAACACTTCTGGCCTTGCGCAAGCTTCACAATCGTTACTATGCTTGAGCCCATCATTGCAGCAACTGCCAGTCCATCTTATTGAGGGTCTTCCTCTTTTTCGCTGACCCTCTGTTTTACCAA
This sequence comes from Dugong dugon, assembly GCA_030035585.1. Lineage (NCBI taxonomy): Eukaryota > Metazoa > Chordata > Mammalia > Sirenia > Dugongidae > Dugong > Dugong dugon. Next base: position 21,089,096 of record CM057476.1, on the reverse strand, counting down.
ACATGATGTCCCTCAGGGACTGGTCCCTCCTGATAACACGTCCAAAGTACATGAGATGAAGTCTAGCCATCCTTACTTCTAAGGAGCATTCTGGCTGTCCTTCTTTCAAGACAGATTTAGTCATTCTTCTGGCATTCCATGGTATAGTCTATATTCTTCGCCAACACCATAATTCAATGGCATCAATTCTTTTTCGATCTTCTTATTCATTTATTACTAATCCTACTATGTCTCTTAAATCTTTATATATGGTAAGGCCCAAAACCCAAACCAAACCCACTATTGTCAAATTGATTCCAACTCATAGCAACCATGTAAGACAGAATAGAACTGCCCTACAGGGTTTCCAAGGCTCTAAAACCTTACGGAAGCAGACTGCCACACCTTTCTCCCATAGGAACTGGTTTAAACTGTTGACCTTTCAGTTAGCAGCCAAGCACTTTAACCACCATCCCACCAGGGCTCTTTATGGTAAGGCCAGGTTTTTTTATTCTTGTTCTTTTTAAAAACTGTCTTGGCTGTTTTTCTTTATGCTTGCTTATTTTGAGGATCAGCCTGTCATGTTCCACAACAAAACCCACTAAAATTTTTGTTATAATAACACTAACTTTATCCATTAGGTTAGAGGAATTGTCATGTTTACGATATTGAGTCTTTGCATCCATGAAGTTGATATATCCTGTTATATATTGGCGAGCATGACAGGAGAGTAGGAAGGATGAGGTCATGAAATAACAGAGCTAGATCGCAGGACCCTGCAGGTTCTAACCCACCAGCCACCCCATGGTAAAAGGATGTGGCAGTCAGCTTCCATAAATATTGCAGCCTTGGAAACCCTTGGGGCCATTCTGCTCTGTCCTATATGGTTGCTGTGTGTCAGAATTGACTCAATGGCAATGGGTTTAGTTTGGTTTTAGAGAGAGGAGGAGGGAATTTACTTCATTATATACTTTAAAAAAAATTATTTTGTTGTTGAGAATATGCTCAGCAAAATATACACCAATTCAACAGTTTCTATGTGTACAATTTAGTGACCCTGATTACATTCTTCAAGATATACAACCATTTTCACCCTCCTTTTCTAAGTTGTTCCTCCCCCATTAAGATAAACTCACTGCCCCCTAAGGTTCCTATCTAATCTTTCGAGTTGCTGTTGTCAGTTTGATCCCATGTAGATAGTTCTTAAAAGAGCATAATGCTCAAGGCAGACTTTTTTTTTCTTTGCCTTAAACTATTTTAGATAAACATTTACAGACAAACTAGCTTCTCATTAAACAATTAGTACACATATTGTTTTGTGACATTGGTTGCCAACCCTATGACACATCAACACTCTCCCCTTCTCGACCTTGGGTTCCCTATTACCAGCTTTCTTGTCCCCTCCTGCCTTCTAGTCCTTGCCCCTGGGTTGGTGTGCCCCTTTAGTCTCGTTTTGTTTTATGCGCCTGTCTAATCTTTGGCTGAAGGGTGAACCTCAGGAGTGACTTCATTACTGAACTAAAAGGGTGTCCAGTGGCCATACTCTGAGGATTTCTCCAGTCTCTCAGACCAGTAAGCTTGGTCTTTGTGTGAGTGTGTGTTAGTCAGAATTTTGTTCTACATTTTTCTCCAGCTGTGTATGGGACTCTCTGTTGTGATCCCTGTCAGAGCAGTTGGTGGTGGTAGCCTGGCGCCATCTAGTTGTGCTGGACCCAGTTTGCTGTAGGCTGTAGTACTTGTGGTCCATCAGTCATTTGGATTAGTCTTTCCCCTTTGTCTTTGGTTTTCTTCGTTCTCCCTTGCTCCAGATGAGGTAAGACCAGTGGAGTGTCTTAAATGATCTCTCACAAGCTTTTAAGACCCCAGATGCTACTCACGAAAGTAGAATGTAGAACATTTTCTTTCAAGGCAGATCTTTTTTTACTGTTTACGCTAAACTATTATTTAGTTTTAAGAAGACTTCAGAGGATATTTTTGGTTTAAGGTTTAAAGATTATCTCAGGGCAGTAGTTTCAGGGGTTCATCTATCCCATGGCTCCAGAAGTCTCTAGTCCATTAGAATTTGAAATTCTGTTCTGCATTTTCCCCCTTTTATGAAGATTCCTGTATGGAATCTTTGATCAAAATGTATAGTAAAGGTAGCCAGGCACCACCCAGTTATTCTGGTCTCATGGCAAAGGAGGCAGTTGTTCATGGAGGCAATTAGCCACACATTCCTTATCCTCCTCCTATTCCTAACTCTCCTTCTTCCTCTGTTGCTCCAGGCGAATACAGACCAATTGTTGTGCCTTGGATAGCCACTTTCAAGCTTTTAAGACCACAGGTACTACACAACGAACTAGGAGGTAGAACAGAAGCACTAAACACATTATTAGGCCAATTAATTGGGATATCCCCTGAAACTATGACCCTAAACCTCCAAACCAAAGAACCAAATCGCATGAGGTGTTTGATTGGATATAAGCAACCTCAGTAGCTGCTATTTTTTTTTTTCTTTTTGTCATTGTAAATATATCTATCACAACTTTTTCCCATTTAGCTTTTTACAGGTATATAGCTTATTGACAGCAATTATAATAATCTTCTGTACAGCCCTGCCCTTAATCAGTGCAATATTTCCATCACTGTTAACCCCCCTTTACCCCTCCCTCCTGCCCTTGGTAACCACTAATAAACTTTGATCTTTGTATGTTTGCCTTTTCTTGTCTTTTTATATAAGTGAGGTCATACAGTATTTGTCCTTTATGATTGGCTGTTTTGCTCAGCATAATGTCTTCGAGCTCCATCCATGCTATAGCATGTATCAAGACTTCATTTCTCCTACTGGCTGAGTAGTATTCCGTTATATGTATTTGCCACGTTTTGTTTATCCTTTCATCTGTTGATGGACGTTTAGGTTGTTTCCACCTTTTGGCTATTGTGAATAGTAATGCAATGAATACTGATGTACAAGTCTCTTTTTGAGTCTCTGCTTTCAGGTCTTTTGGGTATATTCTTAGCGGAATTGTTGGGTCGTATTGGAGCCCTTGTGGCACAGTGATTAAAAGCTCAGCTGCTAACCAAAAGGTTGGCAGTTCAAATCTACCAGCCGCTCCTTGGAAACCCTATGGAGCAGTTCTACACTGTCCTGTAGGGTGGCTATGAGTCAGAATCGACTCAGTGGCAACAGGGTTGGTTGTTTTTTTGTTACTGTTTTTTTTTAATGGTAGTTCTATTTTTAGTTTTTTGAGGAACTGCCACACTGTTTTCCACAATGGTTGTACCATTTTGCATTTCCACCAGCAAGGAATGAGAGTTACACTTTCCCCACATTCTTGCCAAAATATGTAATTTTTTTGTTAACCTTAGCCATCCTACTGAGAATGAATTGGTATCTCATTGTGGTTTTGATTTGCATCTTTCTGATGGCTATTGACGGTGAGCATCTTTTCATGTGTTTGGTGGCCATTTGAGTGTCCTCTTTAGTGAGATATCTATTCAAGTCCTTTGCCAATTTTATGATTGAGTTATTTGTCTTTTTGTTGTTAAGTTATCAATGTTTTATATATGGTTTTTGTTATTAGATTCTTGTTGGATATATGGTTTTGGAAGATATTATCCCAGTTGGTTGCTTGTCTTTTCACTTTTTTGGTAAAGTTTTTTTTTTTTTTTTTAATTGCACATTAGGTGAAAGGTTACAGAGCAAATTAGCTTCCTTTTCGATAGTTTTTACATGAAGTGTTTTCCTGGCTCCGGCTTCATTTCCCACAGTGTGTCAGCACTCTTCCCATTTCTGCCCTGGGTTCCCCATTTCCTTTCATCCTGATTTGCTACCCCTTTCTGCCTTCTCATCTTTGCTTCTGGGCAAATAAGCCCTTTCGATCTCATATAATTGATTTTTCTAAGGAGCATGTTTCTCTTGGGTGTTGTTTATTATATGGATTTGCCTATTATTTGGCTGGAAGGTAGTCTCCAGGAGTGGCTTCAGTCCCAGGTCAGGAGGGTATCTATCTTAGGGCCAGTTTTGGGGTTTCCTCAAGTCTCTGTCAGACCAGTAAGTGTGGTCTTTTTTGTGAATTTGATTTTTCGTTGTCCATTTTTCTCCTGTCCTGTCCTCGACCCTCTGTTGTGATCCCAGTCATAGCTCTTGGTGTAGTGGTAGTTGGGTACCATCTAGTTTTGATCTTGGGTCATGTTTGCTGTGGTTCATGTGGTCCATTAGCCCTTTGGACTAATCATTCTCTTGAATCTTTGTTTTTTTTTCACTCTCCTTTGCTCTAAAAGGGAAGAGACCAATCGTTGTATCTTAAATGGCCACTTGCAAGCTTTTGAAGACCCCAGTTGCTACTCAGCAAAATAGGATGTAGAACATTGTCCTTGTGAACTGTGTTGTGCCAATTGATGTACATGTCCTTCCAGTCTGTGGTCCTTTGTCTTCGAGCCTAGAAACTTCATCCCGTGAGGTGTTTGACTATGTTAAGAGAGTTCGCTGATGATGCCACTTGTGTGCTCTATTGTCTATATTAAAAATACGAGGAGTACCTAAAGTCATGTATGTAGACATATCTACCACCAAACCTGTATCTGCCAGTGGGTGTGCTCCCTTACACCCTGCCACACCTCTTGGCATATCTATGTATCCATTCGTAAATTATTGGTTATTAATACTATTGTTGCAGGATTTTCTATGCTATAGTAGTTTCCATAGTTCCCCTTTATTCTTGCATTCCTCTCAGTGTCCTCTCTTGCCTTGGTCGTGTTTTGCTGACTTCCCCCATGTTGTGTATTGCCATTCCCTTCACCAATCTTAACACGTCTGCTATCTGTTTGGTAGTTTCCACTTCCTCTCCCTCCCATCCCTGGTAACTATCAAAGAATTTTTTTTCCCCCTTTGTGTGTGAACCTTTTATTATTACTTTATAATAGTGATCTCTTGTAATATTTGTCCTTTTGTGATTGACTTATTTCACTCAGCATAATGTCCTCCAGAATCATCCATGTTGTGAAATGTTTCATGGATTTGTCATTATTCTTTATCATTGCATATTATTTCTTTGTACCACAGTTTGTTAATCCATTCATCTTTTGATTGGCACTTAGATTGTTTCTACCCTTTTGCTATTGTGACTAATGCTGCAGTGAACATGGGTGTGCATATGTCTATTCGTGTCACGGCTCTTATTTCTTTAGGGTATGTACCTAGGTATGGGATTGCTGGATCATAATGGTATTTCTGTTTCTAGCTTTTTGAGGAAGTGCCATACCATTTTCCAAAGTGGTTGTTCCATTTTACATTCCCACCAACAGTGTATGAGTTCCAGCCTCCCTGCATCCTCACCAACATTTGTTATTCTCTGTTTTTTGGATTAGTCCAGTAATGTTGGGGTGAGATGGTATATTACTATAGTTTTGATTTGCATCTCTAATTGCTAATGATTGTGAGCATTTCTTCAAATGTTTGTTGCCCACCTGAATGTCTTCTTTGGTGAAGTGTCACTTCATATCCTTTGCCCATTTTTTAATTGGATTGTTTGTCTTTTGTTGTTGCTGAAGTTTTCTTTAAATTTTAGAGATTAGACCACTGTTGGATATGTCGTAGCCAAAATTTTTTCCCCATCTGTAGGTTCTCTCTTCACTCTTTTAGAGAAGTCTTTTCTTTTTTTAATTGTACTTTAGATGAAGGTTTACAGAACAAACTAGCTTCTCATTAAACAGTACACGTATTATTTTATGACATTGGTTAGCAACCTCATGACATGTCAACGCTCTCCCTTCTCAACCTTGGGTTCCCTGTTAACGGCTTTCTTATCCCCTTCTGTCTTCTAGTCCTTGCCCCTGGGGTGGTGTGTCTCTTTAGTCTTGTTTTGTTTTATGGGCCTGTCTAGTCTTTGGATGAAAGGTGAACCTCAGGAGTGACTTTATTACTGAGCTAAAAGGGTATCCAGGGGCCATACTCTCAGGGTTTCTCCAGTCTCTGTCAGGCCAGCAAGTCTGGTCTTTTTTTGTGAGTTAGAATTTTGTTCTACATTTTTCTCCAGCTGTGTCTGCGACCCTCTATTGTGATCCCTGTCAGAGCAGTCAGTGATGGTAGCCAGGCACCATCTGGTTGTACTGGAGTCAGTCTGGTGGAGGCTGTGGTAGTTGTGGTCCATTAGTCCTTTGGACTAATCTTTCCCTTGTATCTTTAGTTTTCTTTATTCTCCCTTGCTTGGAAAAGTATTTCATTGAGCATAAATGTTTAATTTTTAGGAGGTCCCATTTATCTTTTTCATTTTCTGCTGTGTGTACATTTTTAGTTATGTGTGGTATTCTGTTTATGCCATATATTAGGGCCCCTAGTGTTGTCCCTATTTTTTCCCCCATGATCTTTATAATTTAGGTTTTATATTTAGGTCTTTGATCCATTTAGAGTTAGTTTTTGTGTGTGGTGTGAGATATGGATCCTGTTTCACTTTTCTACAGATAGATATCCAGTTTTTCCAGCACCATTTGTCAAAGATCAACTGTTCTTAGGTGGATGGATTTATATCTGGGTTCACAATTCTTTTCCTTTGGTCTGTGTATGTTATTATACCAGTACCAGCCTGTTTTGACTACCATGGCTGTATAAGTAGGTTCTAAGATTTGGTAGTGTGAGGGCTCCTATTTTGTTCTTCTTTAATAATGCTTTACTTATTTGGGGCCTCTCTCCCTTCCATGTAAAGCTAGTGATTAGTTTTTCCATCTTGTTTGGATTGGGATTGCATTATATCTATATATCACTTTGGGTAGTATTGACATTTTCACAATGTTAAGTCTTCCTATCCAAGAGCATGGTATGTTTTTCCAGTTATATAGTTCTCTTTTGGTTTCTTGCAGAAGTGTTTTGTAGGTTTTTTTTTTTTTTTTATAAGTCATTTACGTTCTTGGTTAGATTTATTCTTAAGTATTTTATGTTTTAGGGGGCGTCTTAGTCATCTAGTACTGCTGTAACAGAGATACCACAAGTGGATGGCTTTAACAAAGTTTATTCTCTCACAGTCCAGTAGTCTACAAGTCCAAATTCAGGGCGTCAGCTCCAAGGGGACACTTTATCGGCTCTGGAGGAAGGTCCACGTCATCAATCTTCCCTTGGCCTGGGAGCTTCTCTGCGCAGGAACCTCAGGTCTAAAGGACGCACTCTGCTCCCGGCACTGCCTTCTTGGTGGTGTCAGGTTCCCATGTGTCTCTGCTTGCTTCTCTCTTTTATATCTCAAAAGAGATTGGCTTAAGACACCATCCAGTCTTACATACCTCATCAGTATAACTGCCACTAGTCCATCTTATTAGATCATAGTGAATGAATTTACAACACATAAGGAAATTGGATCAGATTACAGAATGGTACACAGTAACACAATACAGGGAATCATGGCCCAGCCAAATTGACAGATATTTTGGGGGGACACAATTCAATCCATGACAAGGGGCTATTGTAAATGGTATTATTTTCCTCATTTCATTTTCAAAGTTTTCTTTGTTGAAGTAGAGGAATCCAGCTGATTTTTGTATGTTGATCTTGTGTCCTGCCACTTTGCTGAATCCTTCTATTAGTTCTAGTAGCTTTGTTGTGGAAATTTTAGGATTTTCTATGTATGTATGTCATTGTTGTTAGATGCTGTCAAGTTGCTTCCAACTCATAGAGACCCTGTGTACAACAAAATGAAACACTGCCTGGTCCTGCATCATCCTCACAATCATTGTTAGGCTTGAGCCCACTGTTGCAGCCACTGTGTCAGTCCATCTTGTTAAGGGTCTTCCTCTTTTTCGCTGACCCTCTGCTTTACCAAGCACCATGTCCTTCTCCAGGAACTGATCCCTCCTGATAACATGTCCAAAATATGTGAGATGAGATCTTGCCATCCTTGCTTCTAAGGAATATTCTGACTGTACTTCTTCCAAGATGGATTTGTTCATTCTTTTGCCGGTCCATGGCATATTCGGTATTCTTCGCCAGCACCGTAATTCAAAGGCATCAATTCTTCTTTCTTTTTTTCTACTTATAGGATCATTTATATCATCTGCGAATAGGGATAGTTTTGCTTCTTCCTTACCAGTTTGGATGCCCTTTATTTCCTTTTCTTGCCTTATTGCTCTCTAGGACTTTCAGTACAATGTTGAGTAAGAGTGATGATACAGGGCATCCTTGTATGATTCCCATTCTCAGGGGGAATGCTTTTAGGCTCTTCTCAATTGAGGATAGTGTTGGCTGTTGGTTTTGTATAACTTCCCTTTATTATGTTGAGAAATTTCCCTTCTTTTCCTATTTTGCTGAGAGTTTTTTATCAGGAATGCATGTTGGACTTTATCAAATGCCTTTTCTGCATTGATTGAGATGATTATGTCATTCTTTTCCTTTGTTTTATTTATGTAGTGGAATACGTTGATTGATTTTCTAATGTTGAATCATCATTGCCTGCCTGGTATGAGTCCCACTTGGTTGTAAAGCATTATTTTTTTGATATGCTATTGGCTTCTATTGGCTAAGGTTTTGTTGAGAATTTTTCATCTATATTCATGACGGATATTGGTCTGTAGTTTTCTTTTTTAGTGATGTCTTTGCCTGGCTTTGGTATCAGGGTTATCCTGGCTTCATTGAATGAATTTGGAGCTTTTCTGTGTTCTGGAATAGTTTGAGTAAAATTGGTGTCAATTCTTCTCTGAATGTTTGGTAGAATTCTCCAGTGAAGCCGTCTGCGTCAGGGCTTTTTTGTTGGGATTTTTCCTATGACCCTTCAGTATCTTTGTTACGGGTCTGTTCAAATTTTATGCCTCAGTTGATAAAGTCTTTTGATAAAGTCTTTATAAGGTCCCATTTATTTATTTTGTCTTTTGCTGTCTGTGCTTTTGTTATTAGATAATCCACTGTTGAAAGCTAGGCCTGATATCATTGCCTCTGCTTGTTCTTCTGAGAATTTTATGGTTTTAGGTTGTACATTTAGGTCCTTAATCCATTTCGAATTTGTTTTTGTATATGGTGTGATCCATGGATCCTGTTTCATTTTTCTGCATATGAAAATCCAGTTTTCTCAACACAGTTTCTTGAACAGATTCTTCTTTCCCCATCAAATGGACTTAGCACCCTTGTCAAAAATCAGTTGACCATAGATGTGTAGGTTTATTTCTGGGCTCTCAATTCTATTCTGTTGGTCTGTGTGTCTGGTGTTATACCAGTACCAGGTTGTTAATGATTACTGTAGCTGTGAAGTATGTTTTAAAATCAGGAAATGTGAGCCCTCCTACTTTGTTCTTCTCTTTCAACATTGTTTTAGCTATTCAAGGCCTCTTGCTATTCCATATAAAGTTGAGGACTGTTTTTTACATTTCTGTAAGAAGGCTCTTAGAATTTTGATTGGGATTGCACTGAATCTATAGATCACTTTGGATAGAAGAAGTTCTCTCTTCATTGCTTTTATTTTCTTGATGAAATAAGAAAAATGCTAGTCAACTGAGAGGAAGGAAAGGTGTTACAGATTTATGAAAAGATGGCATGAAGTGTCTAAGGCAGCTATTTTCAGACTGGGTCATGCGTACCCATGAATGTACGTGAAGACTTTCCTGGGATGCATGTTTATGAGTAGTCTCAGGGCATCCTTTTGTAGACCCTCTGGTTCTGTAGATACCGTCCCTGAAACTAATCTGCCCAAGAAAGTTCCTCTTTACAGTGGGTTTCCTCCCACTTTGGAAGAAAAGTCAGACCCTCAGCCCACCCCAAATCTGAATCAATTTGCTACCCTTTGGATTGTCCTTTCTTCTTGCCTGCTTATTAGTTTTTATTGTTTCTTTTTTTCTCTTTTAACCGAGAAAAAAATTACTTTCTGGAAGCAGAACACCCTTCTTAAATATCATTTCACCCCTAGTTCCCATAGTTTATGATCCTGCTTGGGGATCGCCGTTTCCTTGTTCCTAACTTGAGACATGCTATCTTCTTCTTTGTTCCCCACCTGTACTTCACGTCTGTTCTTGCCTCTCCTTTGATCACTGTCTTTTCTCTGACTTTCAGGCTTGGTCACGGTGGCAGGAACGGCTCCTGTGTGTCCAGAGGGACAGACACAAGGTGGTCTCTGCAGTGAAGCACCATCAGCGTTGGCAAAAGTGGAGCTCCCTGAGGGCTTGGCTTGAATATCTGCAGCTCCGCAGAGTGAAGAGAGAGAGGAATGGTGAGCAGAAGTGCCAGGCGGATGCTGAGACAGAGGGCCTGTCGCAGATATCACTCTCCTGCTGCCAGCGGTGCTTTATTAAAAAGAAACATAACACATTACACTTGACATTTTGGAAAGAGAAGATTGAGGAGAAAATACATCATCCTCGATTCACATTCATTTCCTTCTGGCCTTTTCTTGTATTTTATTCAGTTGAGTTTTAATTATCCTGTATGTATTGTGATTGTTATGATTAACATGAAGATACATACAGTTTTCTTTTTAATTTTATTTTGTTGTTGAGAATATACTCAGCAAAACATACACCAATTCAATAGTTTCTACATGTACAATTCAGTGACATTGACTACATTCTTCTAGTTGTGAGCCATTCTCACCCTCATTTTCTGAGTTGTTCCTCCCCATTAACATAAACTCACTGCCCCTAAGGTTCCTTTCTAATTTTTCAAGTTGCTGTTGTCGCTTTGATCCCATATAGATAGTTCTTAAAAGAGCATAATGCTTGCAGCAAACGTTTTTTACTAGTTAAGCTGAACTATTGTTTGGTTTGGAGTAGACTTCAGGGGATATTTTTGATTTAAAGTTTAAAGATTATCTCAGAGCAGTAGTTTCAGGGATTCATCCAGCCTTTATGGCTCCAGGAAGTCTGGAGTCCATGATACATACAGTTTTGTATTTTGCTTTTTTCACACAACTAATCAACCCTTTCCTATGTCTTTAAGTATTCTTCATAAATGTTATTTTTTAAAGAGTGTTCATATTTTATAGGATGGCTTATCTTCATTTAGTTAACTATTCTTCTAGTAATAGACATTTGGATTGTTTCTAATTATGCAAATACATGTGATTTATGATGTCAGGTTTTTTGGACACTGTTTTCATGGTTTAGTTTCCCAATTAGAGTTCAGAAGTAGTAATACATGGAGTGTGACCTTGGTACACTGTTTTGTGCTTGGGCTTATTGTGCCTACACAGAAATGGGTCAAGCACTGTGATAGACATTGGGCTAGGCTCTCCGGCTTTTGCCCAAGCCTCACTGCAGAAATCTACTAGGATGCCAGCACCGTCTCTTATGAGCATTTGATTGTGTCTGTTTGACGATAGAGATGGGGGACCAACGTTTGGTTGCCCAAGCCTGGAAGGTGAAGGCATTTTTCTTTTGAGCATGGTGAGCAGCAGCATAAAGCATGCCTCCAATTACATTATTCTAATTCCAGGACTGATTACCTTCCACTTCCTGGCATTAGCCTACTTTCTCAGGCCATTAGCTGCTTCACGTTAAAAGAAAGAGGATCAACTTGGCTGAAAGTTCAAAAAAGCCTTTGCAGCATGTCTGCTGAATTGTATGCCATTGGCTCAGCCCCCAGGTTCTATCTGGAGAGAGAAGTATAAGAGGCAAAAGTAAAACAGAGTGTAGTTTGAAAACAGCGGTTGCTATTCCCGCTCGTCAGGAATTCTAATTAGATTCTAAGTAGAAGCTTCAACCGTTTGACATAACAGATTTTATAGCATCCCCTCCCTGAAAACACAGACCTTTTCTCTTTCCTTGGAGAGAGGAAATGTAGCTAAGGGGTTCCTAATGACTTTCTAGTGTTTAAAAAAGTTTTATCTAAGAATTCTTTGTGACAGGAGTCTTGAATGCCTGCTCTCTGCCAGTAGTGGGGTTCAGCTTGTCTTAAAGATGCTTCCAGCTGATCTCCCAACCTTGGGAGGGTAGTGCTTAAGTTATTTTCTCTGTTACAGAGATGGCAGAACGATTCCATCGTGTCGCTGTGCTCCAGACACACTTCTGTGATTGGCAGTGGGCCTGGGAGTGGAGGGAGAGCTTGTACGCCCACCATGCCCTGGTGGAGATGCTGGCCAGGAGGATGGTGCTGCGGCGGGCCTTTACTCACTGGAAACACTGTATCCTTTTAAGCCACCCAGCCCTGTCTACCAGCCTCAGCCAGGACAGCTTGAGCTCATCAGTGTGTAAATCAAGAGCCATGTGATAGATGGGAAATCGTTTCTGAGCAATTTAAGACACCCCTCATCTCTGTTGACTTTTTTAAAATTAAAAAAATTTTGCTTAATTGGGAATATACAGCCAAAAAAGTACCTATAACATTGTCTTAGTCATCTAGTGCTGCTATAACAGAAATACCACAAATGGATGGTTTTAACAAAGAGAAGTTTATTTCCGTACAGTAAAGTAGGCTCAAAGTCCAAATTCAGGGTGTCAGGTCCAGGGGAAGGCTTTCGCTCTCTGTTGGCCTTCTCATCAATGTTCCCCCGGACTAAGAACTTCTCAGCTCAGGGACCCCAGGTCAAAAGGATGAGCTCTGCTCCTGGCACTCCTTTCTTGATGGTATGAGGTCCCCCTGTCTCACTGCTCACATCTGTCTTTTATATCGCAAGAGATTGCCCCAGGACACAATCCAATCTTGCAGATTGAGTCCTGCCTCATTAACACAACTGGCACCCATCCTCCATCATTAACATCATAGAGGCAGGATTGATAACACATAGGAAAATCACACAATACCGGAAATCATGGCCCAGCCAAACTGATACACACATTTGGTAGGACATAATTCAATCCATGACAACATATTTTACAGTTTAAAGAATAGTAATAAACACCTATGAACCCACCACCCTACTTAAGGAAATAGAACATTGCTTAGCACCCTGTCTGCTCCTTCCTGATTGAGTTCCCCCTCCTGTCATCATTTCATTCCTATTCTCTACCCACTAGGCAATGGAAATAGCCATAGTTGTCTGTTCATTGGTGGCGCCATCACTATGACAATAAAAAAGCAAGCCTGTTGCCGTTGTGTGAATTCTGACTCATAGCGACCTTATAGGACAGAGTAGAACTGTCGCATAGGGTTTCCCAGGCTGTAATCTTTACAGAAGCAGACTGCCACATCTTTCTTCCACAGAGTGGCTTTGAGCACTTTTGGCTAGCAGCCAAGCACTTAACCACAGTGTCACCAGGGCTGCTTTCACTATGACAGTAGCTACCATTTATTGAGTTTTTACTATGTGTGGACATTATGCATTGTCTTCTTAATCCTCATAGCAACCCTATGGAGTAGGGGTCACTATCTCCATTTTACAGAAGAAGAAACAGATATTCAGGGGTGCTAAGTAATTTTTAAATCCAAAGTCACAGCAAGTCATTGGCAGATCTGGGATTTTTTAAGCCTAGCCCTTTGAATCCAGTGCGCATATTCTTAGGCCTTGCCCCTTCCACAACACCTGCCCAAGTGCCAGGATTTAGACTGCCTTGGATATTTATCCACATGCTCATTTGTTCATCGAACTCTTGCTTTGTGTTAAATTCTTGCTTAGGTTCTGGGATACGGGGAAACTCAAAGACTAACAGGAAGTAGTTTATCATCTAGCGGGGAAGATAGACATGCAAATGGGCCTTTACAATATGGTGGGATAAGTGCTGTCATAAAGATTTTATTGAGAGCTACTGTGGAGATATAGCCAAGGAGTTGATATTTGAGCTGAATTTAAGTCTTAAGAGGATGACAAGTTCACCCAGTAGAGAAGGTGGGATGGGCATTTCAGTTAGGAGGGATGGCACTGACACAGACATAGAGGAGAGGGAAGCATTCAAGGATGATGATGGGAAGTCTGTAGTGAATTGTGGAGGTCAGATGGTGGTGGAGCAGACACAGGGCAAGTAGCTGGGGACCAGCCTGTAGAGACCTTCTGTGCAGTGCTCAGGAACTGGGGCTTGATTCTGATGGTAGTAGGGAAGGAGCCTCGGGGTTTTCAAGAAGAGAAGTGATGCAGTCAGATTTATGCTTTAGGAAGATAATTCTGAATTAGATGGGGGAGGCTAGCACAGGGAAACCAGCTATGTGATAAGTCTCTTTTACTAGCCTGTATGATGGACAAGGGCTTGGACCAAACCAGTTGAACTACAGGGTGTCAGGCTGGCAAACAGAAGAACAGAAGAGGGGACAGATACATAAGAGATTTAGGAGGAGAGCAGATGGACTTGGTGAATGATTAGATGCCGGGAATGAGAGAAGTGAAGATATGAAAACAATGCCAGGGTCTTTAGCTTAAACAACTGATTCGATTGTGATGCCAAAACAGAATGCAGGAGGGGTAGGCTCAGCTTTCGATAAGTTGATTTTGAAATGGTTACTGAAATTGGTGACAATATATAGCCAGTATGTTTTTCCTCTAATCAAGTGGACATCGGAGGGGAGAAGGACAAGGCCAGCTGTTGGATAACTCGTCTGGTTTCCCTTTGCCCACTACTCCCCCGAGTCATCAGAAGGAGAAAGAGGTGGAAGGCAACCCTATGTGGCATGCCCATTATCACCTACTGCCATGACCCTTCAGATGAGTCACTAAGGAATCACACTGCATGCAGGTGGGAAGCTTGTTGAAATTAGGGGCCTTAACTTCCTGGCAGATGTGCTGATGTGTGCAGAAGAAGCTGCCCAGCGTAAGATGGTGGAGGAGCACTGCCGGCACCGCCTGCTGGTAAGAGCACTGCAAGCCCTCACAGCACCCACAGGCTCTGCTGGGGGACCAGGACCACCTGGTGTCCTTGAAGCACATCAGTTGTGATCCCCTCCCTTCATTGTGGGTGTCCCTGTTTGCATTTTGGATCAGAGAGTGTAATGGTGTGGGATCAGAGGGGTTGGAGCTGTAAGAGAGCCTCAGAGGTGATCTAGTCCTGGGTTGTCTTTTAAATGGTAGAACCCCTAGTCTGTAAAATAATCAAAGTAGACATGCTGTGGTTGAAGCAAGGTCTTTGGAGTCAGTCCCTGTTATACCAGCTACTCTCCCCCACCCTCACCATATGAGGTGGTCTTCGTCCATTTACTCATGAGCTTATGGAGTTCCTCCAGAGAGCACAATGTGAAAACCGCAATCCAGTCCAATCCCATCACTTCTGTTTCAGAAAACTAAAGCACAGAGGGGTGGGAAGATGGCTTTTGCTTAGGTCACACACAGAAACCCAAACCTGTTGTTGAGTCAATTCCAACTCATAGTGACCCTATAGGGCAGGGTAGAACAGCCCCGTAGGGTTTCCAAGGAGCGGCTGGTGGATTCGAATTGCCAACCTTTTGGTTAGCAGCCAAACTCTTAATTGCTCTGCCACCAGTGCTCCTGCTTAGGTCACCTAAGTCCTTACTGATGGAGCTCTCGCCAGGCCCAGATATCCTGCCCTGTCCCCCAAAGGTTCTTTCTATTCTACTCTGGCAAAACTGCATTATTATATAAACATACAAGTTGACCCCATTGGTAAGTTCCTTATGTGTCATTCATAGGCATGGAGATCTCTCCTGGCTAAAGGCAAAAGGGCGTGACCGGTTCACCAAATACTTATGAAGTGCCTACTGTGTGGGCTAACTTGGGTATGGTTCCAGATTGAATCCCAAAGTAGAGAAACCCTCTCAGGAATGGTGGCAGCTGTGAATGGGCTTCTCTCAACCTGATGTGGGCTACTGCCTTCCTTTTTCTGCTGTTACTTCATATTTTGCTATAATTTAGTAATTGGTGTGTCCTTTCTTCTTTTCACAGTCCTTTTGCTTTAGAGCCCTAAAGGATAATGTGGCCTGGGCGCATCTCCAGCAGATAAGAAGGAATCTTGCGCACCAGCAGCATGAGGCCATGGTGAGGGCAGTGTTCTCTATCAAGGCCTCTTCTGATGGCCGTCTTCTCTTTTCAGCCTTTATGCTTAGAGATTTTTCCAGACCTTTAGACTCCAGAGTCTTAGTGTCTGTTTTCTTTGGTAATCCATCCTGCTGATAGAGAAACTCTTTATTTTTTGCCTTGATTAATCTGATTTTTTATCTGTTTGCTAGGAAAATAGATAGTTGAATCGGAGTTGAAAAACTGTCAATTCCAGTGCTAACCTAAGGGATGTGGTGATACAAATACACATTCAGTCTTGCGTTATAGGAGATTGTTCTCTTCATTGGTTTACCGAGGGCAAGAACCTTCTATCTCTACGGGGTGCAGGAGGATGGGGTCAAGTTTCTTGTTGGTTGTTTTTTTTTAATTATGAAAATTTTCAAACATATAGAAAAATAGAAATATTAGTATAATAAACACCTGTATACTCACCACCTAGATTCAACAATTTGCTGTATTGTTTTTTTTTTTTTTTTTGCAAAATCGTTTCAAGGTAAACTACAAATATCATGACACTTTACATCTCAACATTTCAGCCTAAAAATAAGGATATTTTCCTTGAGTTTGGTCCCTAGGCAGACGAGAAGCAGACACTGTTTATGTCTCACAGGGGAAAAAAATAAAGTAAAAATAAGGACATTTTCTTGCATAACCATAGTGTTATCCCTAACAAAATTAACAGTGATTTAATTTAATATTTTCTAATACCTAGTCTATATTCAAATTTCCACAATTGTCCCAAAAATGTCTTTATAGCTGTTTTTCATTCAAACCAAGATTCAATCAAGGATCACTTGATACCTTTGGTTGTTGAGTCTCTAAAATCTTAGACTTTATGCATTTAGTGGTATTATGGTTAGTTTTAAAGAGAAGGAGCAGGCCAGGTGGACATTTATGGCTCAGCCTTTAAGGCTGCAGAACGTGTCCTTAATTTTCTAGAGTTAGCCATTCAGTTAAAATAAATACGAGCAGTGCGTGTGCATGGGGGAAAAATCAGAATGTATAGGAGGGAAGGTATAAAATAAAAAACAGAACTTGCTTGGATCCCTCCCTACCCCACCATTCCCACCCCCAGCACACACACGCTAATGCTTTTTTTTAATGACTTTGACTCAGAAAGAACTGGCCAGTTAGTTCATACAGTGTTCCTTATTCTAGATTTGTCTGATTATTTCCTCTTGATGTCATTTAATTCTCCTTTATTCTTTTGTTCCTATAAACGAAAAGTTAGATCTACGGGCTTGATTACATTAAACATTTTTGGCAAGGCTACCTCATAGGTGATAATATGCGATATGACTGGCTTTAATTTCTAAAAGAGGCCCAGATTTGGAATAGCTTCTTCATCCAGATTTCCATAGGCAGGAAGATCCATCTTTTGCTTTTTGCCCTGTAGCTCCATCTAGCTCAGCCATAATTCTTTTGCAAGCCTGCTCTGTGTTGGCTGCTCCAAATGGAGGTAATTTCCTGCTTTGGGGAAATTTACAGACCATTGGAGTAGGGATTAACTAATTAATAGGAGAGCTCCTTTTACCTTTTGCCTTAGTAAATTTCCATTTCCTTCCTGTCTTGCTGCAGCTGCTGCGCAGGTTCTGGGACTCCTGGCAGTCTCTGCTTGAGCAGAAGGAGGAACAGGAACAGCTCTCCTTACTGCATGCTGCCTGGGATCACTACAGGTAGGAACCCAGCTCTGTCCTCCAGGGATGCCTGTGGTTCTGAGTCAGTGTATCCCAAGAGTGATCACTTATCCTTCCATGCATTCCTGTGGCTGATTCAAAAAGGCCCTTCTGGGGCAGAGATGCTACTGTGAACCTTCTGGCTGATCAGATGGGAAGCAGAGTGAAGATATTTGTGCCGGTTCTTGCCCACCGTGGTTTGAAGTATCTGTCTGGCCCTCAGGCATTAGTACTCTTCACATCTTAGACTTTATGCATTGGTATTTTTATCGTCAGTTTTAAAAGAATGTGCAGGCCAGGTGGACATTTATGGCTCGGCCTCGAAGGCTGCAGACGTGTCCTCAGTTTTGTGGAGTTAGCCATTCAATTAAATAAATACAAGCAGTGTGTGTCCACGGGAAAAAATCAGAATGTATGAGAAGGGAGGTATAAAGTGAAAAATAAAACTTGCCTTGTCCCTCCCTACAGCCCTTTAGTCTTATTCCTCAGAGGTAACATGTCTGCTGCCAGAAATGTTTAATATACCCTTGCTTTGCCTTTCCAGCAAGTGGAATCTTAACATACATAAGATTCTGCAGTTTGCTTTTATTGTCTTATTCATCTTTCCTTCAGCCCCTGAAAAGGTGGCTGCAAGCAGTCTGTGAGTCTCCTGTGTCCCATACCCAGACTGTGCAGGAACCTAATTTTCATTCTTACCTGTGAATGGTAATAATGGCTTGTCATTATAGGATGCTGATGTTCCCCTCACTTCTTGAAAGAGTGATCTCTCTTCTAGACTACTTTTATTCCAGTGGGATCCATATTTTTTTTCATCCACGAAGCCACATGTTTGTAGTATGTATAGTCTATGTAAAGGTGAAATAACAGCCTATTATTTTAAAAGATAGTTTTGTGTTTTTTTTAGCAGCACTATAAAAGCAGATATTTCCCTCCCTCTAACAGGATAATCAGCTTAATTAGCATCGTTAGAGGACCAATTCTGGAGCGTTTTTTTAATGAGTCAGTGAGAATTGCAATATTTAACTGATTCAATTCTGAGTTATCAAGGTATATCTCTATTCTGAGTCCTGGCGTATAAAACCAAATGTGGCTCTTGCTCTCAGTATCACTATACATGAAAATGAACAGGATGTCACAGACCCAGATAGTCCTAAACAAGCCCCAGAGTTTGGCCCGTAAGCCAGAAAATTCAGGATATTTGGAGATTTCATATGTATTTCCTAAATTCCAGAGACACTGTGCTTGGTGGTCTGGTTAGGATTACACAGATGTTGCTAATGTTCTCAGACATGCCACAGTCGGAGATCAGGGCCTAAGAGGTTGCATGTTAGAAGCAGCGTCTTGTTTCCTTCTCCTAGAATGAAATGAAGAAGGCTGTGGGGTCCTTTTAACTCTCACGAAGTAACTACACTGGGTTTACCTGCCTTAAAAATAAAGAACCTGAAACCTGAAGTTGAGGATAGGCAATACCTTATTGGTGTTCTGTATTTTATTTCAGGATAACATTGCTACACAAGTGTATCAAATTGTGGTTACAGCACACTCGGAATAGACGTTACAAGCAGGTATGGAATCCTTTAATAGCCACTCATCTTGGATCCATTTGCTTTGGAAAAATTCTTTTAAAAGGCCTGTGCTAGGATGTCTTGATTTGGAAGAGGGGCTGCTCTAAAAGCTCAGAAGTCTCCTTCCAGCCTCCAGTAGTGACGTCAGAAAGCCTGTGTAACTCCCTGCTCCTTCATCTGCTTGGAAAATGCAGGCGCTCACTGAGAGTAGTGAGCGCTCACCAGTCATTTACTTCTTTACTCAAATTCATTTATTATTAGATAAGCCAGCCCATCATCCAGTTGGGCCTTCAGGAGACGTGGAGACAAGTCCAGAGCGAAAGTGCTGTATCCCAGTGCTGACCAGTGAAGATGTAGGAGTGCCCACAGTGGGTGAGGGGACATGGGGGTCAGAATGACAAGTTAGTGAAGGCAGATTGGGAAAAACGGGTTCAATTCCATGTAAGAAATATTTGAGTAACTGCTGTAATTCTGACAGTGCTTAAGCCCTGTGGTTGTAACTGTGATGCAAAGTAGACAAAAGTCCTACTCTCACAGGGCTTATATTTCAGTGCCAGAGTGACACATGAATGTGATCTTGTGGGCCAGTTTGCAGTGACGGGAATAGCTGTCTGGAGTGCTAAGCTGAGGACTGTTTAGAGGCCCTTTGCAGGCTCCATGGGGATGTGTGGAAGTAGTGCTATCGAGTGGGCATTGCATCAGGAAGTGGTGCTGCACTGCACATCCACTCTTTAACCATCCCTGGCAGTGAAGCAGAGGGAGACTCAAACCAAATTCCAAAATGGGACATTTCCATGCTGCCCTCCCTGCCCCCACTTCCATCTGCTGCTAGAATCTGACACATGAATCTAAAGATTTTGGCTAGCTTCCCATAGTTTTAGGATAGAATCCAAATTCTTTAAAGCATACAAATTCCTTTGGGAGCTGGTGGTTGTCTTATTTCTCCTCCTCCTCCTTACTATACCTGCATTTCTCTATTCCTCACTGCCCTTTGAGCTCAGGTATTACTTCCTCCTTCAGCCCACCCCACCATGCGTACCTTTTTCAGAGTATTTATTGCATAGTTGTTTACTCACCTGTCTTTGCTGCCAGGAGAGTGAGTTCTTTGAGAGTACAACCTGTATCTTTCATCACCGTAGCCCAACATAGTGCCTGACATTCGTCATAGGTGCTGACTAATATTTGAATAAATGAATGAGTGAACAAATGTCATTGATTGCTCCAAGGATCATCTTGGCATTTGGGTGCTACTAACCCAGGGTAAAGGGGCCCCGGTTGCACAGTGGTTAAGCACTTAGCTGCTAACCGAAAGGTGGATGGTTCGAAACCATCCGCTGCTCCACAGGACAAAGATGTGGCAGTCTGCTTCCATAAAGATTACAGCCTTGGAAACCCTATGGGGAAGTTCTGCCCTGTCCTACAGGATCACTAGGAGTTGGAATCCACTTGACAACAATGGGTTTGCTGTCGAGTCGATTCTGACTCATAGCTTATTCCAGTGAATAAGGCAGCACCTGTATGGCGCTTTATGGCATAGCCTCAGAGGTCAGATAGTGTCACTTTTGCCATACTCAATTGGTCAAAGCAGTCACTAGCCCAACCAGATTCAAAGGGAGGGTACAGACCATTTCTTGATGAAGGAAATCAAAGAAATTACAGTCATGTTTTAAAAATCACCGCACATACATCTATGCTCCCCCTCCAAAGTTTTTGATCATAGAACCATGTATGGTCTTATGTCAGTTGTCCGTTTCCTACTGATATATCAGTAAACTAGTAGTCTTTTATATAATTGCATAAAAATTAAAAGCATCCATGTGACAGACACTCTCAACAAAGTCAAAAGATGTATTACAGGGTGAGAAAAATATTTGTGACACACAAGACAAAAGGCTGATAAATTTCTTAATGTTCAAAAAGGCCATATCACTGAGTTAAATATGGACAGTCAGATAGTAAAATGGATGATGGGTATGAACACCTAAGTCACTGGAAGAAAAATTCAGATATGTATGTGTGTCTGAAATAATATACAAAAAGATGCTTAACCCTGCTTATACTTTAAAAAATGAAACACTTCCACCTTTATTTTATTTTTCACCTATCCGACTGACAGATTAAAATGATTTGCATCTTTTTCTCAATTTGATTATGTAGGAAGCAACTCTCCTTCAAGATTGTGACCCTCAAAGGTAATTTTTTTTTTAAATGTAAAGTAAAAATGAAGGTCATTCATTGCTTTACTCTAGCTGCTGCAGGCCAGAGCAGATGGCCATTTCCAGCAGAGAGCCCTGCCTGCTGCCTTCCAGGCGTGGAGGAGACTCTGGCAATGGCATCAGCGGGAAAGTGCCCTGAACGCAAGAGCAGTATGTTTTCACAGGTACGCTGTCTGCCCTAGGCCCGTGTCTTGAGTCTACCTGCTAACCACACAGCCTATTTGCTGTGCTTTTCAGTTCACAGCCCCCAAGGCCCTCGCTCTTACTGGTTTTTTAGTAATGTGGGCTCATTGATTTCATCTAGTGGAAAGAGGCCAGTATTTCCCCTGGGAAAACTTCTGTTCATCTTTGTTGCAAGTGCTTTCAAAACAAAGCCCGGGTCTTTTGCTCTTCCCTCATAACAAGCCACTATGAGCGCCATTAAAACTGCCCATTAGCTTTCTGCATGAGTGTGTCTGGACCTGCATCACCTTGGAGGCATCCTGCAATGTGGTTCCTGTTCTGCTGGACCTAGCTTTTTGAAGTCACAAGGGCTAGGAGCAGATCTACATCTTTTTACCTCCCTCAGGGGCAAACTGGCGCATAGCAGCTCCTTATTGCATGTTGGTGGAATGTCTTGGAGAAATTATGAATGACTTACTGTGTGTCTGCCACTGTGGCGAGCATTGTGTGATGGCAGAGAGGCAAGAAAGCCTTATGACATCATGATCTTATTTAGTAGTTTCATCCTCACGGCAGTTCTGAAATAGTGATTATTAGCCCATTTTACAGATAAGAAAACAGGTTCAAAATGACTTGCACATGGTTAACATAACCAGTAAGTGGCAGAGCCAGGATTTAAATTCAGATCTCTAATTCCAAAGTCCAGGTGCATTCTACTGGATAAAGAGAGAGAAGACATTTTTCGTGGCTTTGTAGGAGCTTTACACTTTTGTGGGGAGATAGACTGACACACAAGAAACAACTGAAGAACAAATCAAGAGACTAGGTCTATGTGTCCTTAATTCTGTCAGCCACAAGTTCTTCTAGAGCTTGGAACTAGTGCTGAGGGTGGCAGGGGGAGGAGGCATTGAAGTATCTTGGGGAGGCTTCCCGTGACCTTTAGGTGAGGACGGATGGCAGGGGTTGGGTAAGAGAGGAGGACCAGACTAAGGGAATGGGACTGATTCTATAGATAGATGGCTGACAGATGCTTGAGTAGGCACCTGGAACTAGTAAGGTGACAGTTTTGGAGATTACCCTGAGTCCTGTGTGCAGCAACATAGGACAGAGAGACAAGAGGGAGGGACATGCATAGGGAGAAGTTGCAATGATCTTGATTTTGGAGGACTGTGAATGTAGACTGAGGTGGTCAGCTAGAACTCGGGCGCTCCTTAGCACAAAGTCCAAGGAGCTGTTTTTGGAGGATGGCCATGGGGGATAGAGGCTGACAGGGGGTAGCTCTTGCCTCTGCCCACTGCTGCAAGCAGGGCACCTTCACCTTTACCTGGTTCCTGTATTGAGGTCTGCTGGAAGAACCATATGAAAAATGGCCTCAGTACTTAAAAAAGATACACATACCCCTTTGTTTCCTTCACAAACAAATAGAAATCCAGGCTTAGTTCTGCTGCTTTTTTGTATTTTGTTAGGCTGTGGGGACCAAACATTGAGAGATAACCTTCAGAGTACAAGAGGAGTTTCTAAGAGGATTTTCACAGGGAGCAGGCTTGGCTGATGAGTGCCTAGAGCTGTCGCTCTGGAGACATATCAGAACCAAGAGGCTTGTTCAATAGTACATGTGAAGAATGGTGAAGGCCTAATATAGGTTTTATCTTGTGGTTGGGTTGGACTTTTTTCTTGATTGTGGTAAATACGTATGAGGAGTCCCTGGGTGGTACAAATCGTTAAGCGTGTAACAACTGGCCGAAAGATTGGCAGCTGGAATCCACCCAGAGGCACCACGGAAGACAGGCCTAATGTTTTTAGGTTCCAGTCTGCCTGGTTCATGAGGGAGCAGAGTGATTGAAAGCTGACTGGAAGCTGGGTAAACCTGAGTTCAGACTTGCTTTTCCCCTTAGCTCTGTCACCCCAGGCAGGGCAGACAGTGTTTCTGATCCTCAGTTTCCTCAAGTGTAAGATGGAGATGATATGATGATAGTCCTTCTCTTACAGGGTTGTCATGAAATGAGATAATCCATTTGTGCCCAGCACAAAATATTAGCCATCTCCCTCTCCTCTGGAATTGACTTATTTGTGACTCTCATAGTTAATAAATATTTGTAGGTTTGGTTTGGAGTCTAACAAATCTTGAAAGTGTATTCTGCTTTGTTGTTTTTTTTTTAATCATAATAGATGAGAATCCCTGGTTCAAGTTCCAGATAAATAAGTATCTTGTCTTATCTTTCCAAAACTCTTATGGTGATTTTTTTTTTTTTAGGAATACGGGCAGAATTTATGGTAGAATCTCATGAATTAGGATTAACAATTATAGTTTATTAACCCTCTAGTGAAATAATTATATTGAGAAAAAAACTGGTTTGTTATTTTAAAAAAAATTTAGATAAAATTTACATACAGTGAAAGGCACAGATGTCAAGTAAATAGTTTGATGAATTTTCACAAATTATATACCTGGATAATCAACACCCCAGTCAAGATATAGAACCTTTGCACCACCCCAGAAAGTTCCCTTGTGGTATCTCTGTGAGTCTGAGTGCCTCGACAGCAAGGCAGATGTTGATCATCATCATGCTGGCCCCAGTGTCTCACGTGGAGCAGGCCCTTGGGGTTGTTAGATAATGTTGAATTCATGAAGGGCCAGGGTCTCAAGGTCAGGGTCTTTACGCAGTGTACAGATACTTGGCTGGTACCAGAAATAACTTGGAAAATGTTGGGGGTTTGGTTACTGTCTTCTTTCCTTCCCTTTCCCTCCTAGTTTCCTCCCTTCCCCTTCTACTTTCTTTCCTTTCTCCCCCATCAATGCTGATTCACCTCTTAAACAACAGCACAGTGTAAGAGGAAAAATCCAGTTATTTGGAACTTCTGGTTCTTTAGGAGTTTTTGATTTTGTTTTATTTTAATAGCTTTACTGTTATCTGTTATTTTAGGGAAACGCTAGGGAGGCAGGTATTTGCTATTTGGTGGCAGAAGATGTCTCAGCATCGAGAAAACCGCTTGGCAGAGAGAGTGGTAAGTGGCTTTCCCTGAGAAGGGTGCTACCCATTTCAGGCCTTTGATCCACTGCCTGCCCCAGCCCTGTCTCCTCAGGACCGTGCAAAGAACCCAGACCCACACTGAGGGGCTCACAAGGAAGGGACAGGGCCAAAGCAACTGTTTGTCAGTGGAGTTTATAGACGGCTGTGGGCCAGGGCACTCCCTGATTGTGCATTGCTTTTTACCTTGGGCTGTATTCTTGGCCTGTAGATTCCTCCCTGGCTTCTGTGCCCCTCCTACTTGACCCATTGTCTTCTCTCTCCTCTTGACTGCCCAGGCCATCCTTCATGCTGAGCAGCGGCTTCTGCACAGGGCCTGGTCCACATGGCAGCAGCAGGTGGCAGCAAGTCACCAGGAGCGACAGAGGCAAGCAGTGGCCTGTGCCCACCACCGTCACTGGCGGGTCAGGAGAACCTTTCATGTCTGGAGGGAGAGTGCCCGAGGGCTCAGAACACAGTGAGTGGCCCGGCCTGCCTCAGCAGCCCTTTCCACCTCCAGGCAAGCTTTGATCATAGTAGCTGCACCTTCGGCCTCAAGTGCCTATCAGGAGGGCCTGTAAGCCTAGACTCTGGTTGTAAGTTAGAAATCCAACCTTAAACCTCTTAAGCAAAACCCAGGCTTGCATGATCTTAGAGCTCCCAGCTTCAGGAATTGATAAGGGGACAAAAGTTCCTGTTCCCCAGCCATGTGGTGGGAGGTTAGCACGGGGAGGCATAGCTGAGCAACCCAGGACCAGCAGTGGTGGGCAGAGGGTCAGTTGTGGCCATTTTCACTATGCTGTGTGGTCGGAGTCTGGGGCAGGGCCGGAAGCCCATGTGTCCACTGCAGGGGTGGCCCTGCTTTGGCACCTTTCTGTATCTACTCTGTTCTAGGGATCTTACCACCTCTCAAACCCTGGCTACGTTTTATCCTTTTTAACCTCCTTCTTGGGCAGGGGTCTTCATCACAGCTGCACATGAACAAGCTTCCATGGTACTTGAAGCCCCTTGAAGGTGTGTGCAGAAATTCTGTTATATGTGGACTCTTCCAGGGTGCCCACATCTTTCGTCAGTTCTTCTGGGGGGATGTTTTTTTTTAAATTGTGCTTTAAGTGGAAGTTTACATTTCAAGTTAGTCTCTCATACAGAAATTTTATACATGCTTGTTACGTGACCCTTGTTGCTCTCCCTATACTGTGACAGCACACTCCTCCTTTGCACCCCGGATTTCCCGTGTCCATTCAACCAGCTCCTGACCCTCTCTGCCTTCTCATCTCACCTCCGGACAGGAGCTGCCCATTTAGTCCCATGTATCTACTTGAGCTAAGAAGCACACTCTTCATGAGTATCATTTTATGTCCCAGAGTCCAGTCTAATCTTTGTCTGAAGAGTTGGCCTCGGGAATGGTTTTAGTTTTGGGCTAACAGAGAGTCTAGGGGCCATGTCTTCTGGAGTCCCTTCAGTCGCAATCAAACCATTAAGTCTGGTCTTTTTACTAGAATTTGAGTTCTGCACCCCACTTTTCTCCTGCTCCATCAAGGACTGTCTGTTGTGTTCCCTGTCAGGGCAGTCATTGGTGATATCTGGGCACCCTTCTGAGGGGATCTTGACCCATACCACTAGACAGGGGCCAGACAACTCTAGCTCTGAGGCTGGGCTGCCACTCTGAACTCTGCCCTGTCTCCCTACAGGAACCTGGGAAAGGCACAAGCTGCAGAGTTCTACTGTGTGCAGCTCCTGCGTTGGGCCTGGAAGAGGTGGAGGGAGGTAAGGCCTTGGTGCAGCACCACCATGTGTGGCTTTGGATAGGTGGGGATGTGTGTTAGGGTGACTCAGAGCAGACATGCGAGCTACGTGGCAGTCCTTAGGAAAACACCTGCTCGGAGCTGAGGGAAGGGCTGGGCAAGCAGCTGAAGAAGCGTTAACCCACTTCCATGGGGTAATTGGCTCAAAATCCCCTTTTGCTTAGAGGTGATAGGCTGTTCTTAACTTACTAAATCTAAAATTCCTAATTAATCATTTACAGAGAGACTACTCGGGAAATAAATGTTTAAGCTAAGATTGATTGAGCATTTACCATAAGTCAGGTACTTGCCTCACTTATTCTCACCAAAGCCCTAAGAGGTATATATTTATAGCCGAGGAGACTGTGGCTCATGGGGGTAATGGGCCTTACCTGAGCTCATCAGCTGGTAACATGGAGGCCAGGCTGGAAACTGACCCCCGGCTCTGTTCGGCAGTGCCTGGCCCTGCGCAACACTGAGCGGCAGAAGCTGGTGCGAGCTGACCTGCATCACCAGCACTCCTTGCTGCACAGGGTGCTGCAGAGATGGGTGGTAGGAGCTGCTGCTTTCCTCCGGGTCTCTTGCTATCTGGGGAGGGCTCTGGAGGCTTTGTTTCCTGCCCCGTGCCTCCTGCTTCTCCCGAAACACGGTAGCTTGACAAGCCTCAAACAGCAAATGCCCTGGACAGACTGGGGCCTCCAGCCTTGGAGCCAAGTTCTTTTGACCCTGGCTTGGCAAAGCGGAAACAGTTGCTGTCGATGGCACCAGCCTTAAAATAAAAGTGGCCTGTGTCCAAGAGTCCCGTGGTTTGATTTAATGGGGCAAGGACATAGTGAGACAGTCTCCTTTTTGACGTCTGGGAGGGTCTCCTGACCTTGGAAGTGGGTTTTTTTTGGCCTTTCCACATCCTTTGTGGTGAGTGCCCCAAGCATTGCTGCCCTTTTATAAATGTGCTTCTCAGACATCCCTGGGAATAGGGAGAAGTGTGGGACCAGGGGCAGCCTCCAGTCCTCATCCCCTACAGACTTACCAGGACAGGATGCGGCGTGTCCTACAAGAGGTGGCAGCCAGGGAGAGCCAGCACAAAAGGCAGCTGCTGCGGTGAGTCTCCCTGCGTCTCACAGAGCCTGGCCTGAGTAATGAGGCTCGGTTCTAAGGGGTGAGCCTCATCGCAAGACTCAGAGCGAGGCAGTTTGGGGAATCCAGCCAAGGCCCAGACGGAGGTGGGCCTGGGTGCCTTCTGCTTGCATCATGGTTTTGGCTTTTCCACAGCAAACACGTAATCCACTTTTTCAACTCACTGTCTTTAACACCTGCTGTGTGCAAGGCAGGACCACTAGAAAGCAGCTCTCACCTGGATGCCTGCAAGATCTCCCATTTTTTGCTCCTCTAAGCACTTTTTCCTGCTTGTTTCATGCCTGCTCCCCAGGTACCATTTCATCACCTTACCTGCTCCAGAGGCAGCGGTGACTTCCTTTGTTCTCAGTCCATTCCCTCTCAGCTTGCCTTTCACTAACCGCAGAATCATCTTGGTCTTCTAAGACATCATCAGCGTCTTTCAGGCCCTTTGAGATCACCTGTCTGCCTCAGCTCCTATCTCTCTTAAGCCCCACCCTCTAGTTCCTTCTAAGTTCACTCTAAACTCACTCCTTCCAAGTAGGCTTCCCTTGGGCCCCTGTTTCACAGACCTTTTCCTTCCTTTGTATTTGTTCAACACATGCTGTTCCGGCCTGCCTGTGGGAAGTAGGCCTTGTGGGCTTTTAACACCTCTGTCCTTCCTTTGGGGTCCCATAATGTACCCATCCAGCTCCTCAGACAGGATGACTGGAGAGGGACTTTTCCTGAACTAACTCACCAGTAAGCAAACAATGAGTTTTGCTTCCCTGTTTCTCTGTACTTCTCTTATCATAGCATGAATCACCTGTATTGTCATTGCCTAGTTATGTCTCTGTGTCCCCTGTGGCAGGCCATGGTGTTTGGTCTTGTTCACTACTGTATCCTAGTTCTTACCCAGTGCTGGCACATAGCCAATGCTCAGTAACTATTTCCTGAATGTATATATGGGCATAAGCATGGATATCAGTGAAACAGATGTTCTTTGGCATGCAGAATCCTTGATTCAGAAGCCGTGTGAAGAGCTAGGAATGATTCATAGACATCTCCCATTATCTCCCATACTGGTGTCATCCCCCCACCCGTCCTGGCCTGTTTACCTGTAGGGTCGTGTTACATCGCTGGCG
Source organism: Dugong dugon (assembly GCA_030035585.1). NCBI lineage: Eukaryota > Metazoa > Chordata > Mammalia > Sirenia > Dugongidae > Dugong > Dugong dugon. The sequence goes on along the minus strand of CM057476.1, from coordinate 21,060,648 downwards.
AGAGAACACCATGGCCTGTGTGGATGAAGCTAAAAAGGCCTCTCAAGCATGTGATCACTACAGAAGGACCATGTGTTTAAAGGTGAGGTGTAAGAAGGCAAGCTTGTATTCTGACAAGGGCAGGGGTGTGTGATATCACAGATTTGAATTGAACAAGGAATCTAGAAATGGAATGACTCTCCTTCAGCACACACACGCACAGCCACGTGAGCATTTATTTTTACCGAATTATGAACCAATATCTGTTAAAAAGTACATTTCAAGATTTATCCTGAAGTACACTGCTGTTAGTGATAGGTTAATATCCATATGCCTACAAGGAAGACCAGTCCTTGGATAAGGACATCACACTTAGTAAAGTGGAGGGTCAGTGAAAAAGAGGAAGACCCTCAATGAGATGGATTGACACAGCGGCTTCAACAACAGGCTTAAGCATAACATCGATTATGAGGATGGCGCAAGACCATGCAGTGTTTCGTTCTGTTGTACATAGGGTCGCTATGAGTCAGAACTGACTCCACGGCACCTAACAACAACAAGGAAGACCAGTTAATACAACTATTATTCAAATTTACATACTAACCACTGATGTCAAAGATGAAGAAATTGAAGACTTTTACTAACTTCCGCAGTCTGAAATTGATCAAATACGCAGTTGAGATGCACTGATAATTACTGGTGATTGGAATATGAAATTGGAAACAAAGGAAAAGGATCTATAGTTGGAAAATATGGCCATGGTGATAGAAATGACAGCAGAGATCACATGATAGAATTTTGCAAGACCAACGACTTACTCGTTGCAAATAGCTTTTTTCAACAGCATAAATGGAACTATACACGTGGACCTAACAGATGGAAAATAGAGGGATCAAATTGACTACATCTGAGGAAAGAGATGATAGAGAAGCTCCCTATCATCAGTCAGAGCAAGGCCAGGGGTCAGCTGCAGAACCGACCATCAATTACTCATATGCAAGTTTAAGTTGAAGCTGAAGAAAATTAAAACAAGTCCACAAGAACCAAAATAGGACCTTGAGTATATTCCACCTGAATTTGGAGACTGTCTCAACAATAGATTTGATGCATTGAACACTAATGACTAAAGACCAGATGAGTTGTGGAATGACATCATACGTGAAGAAAACAGGGTCATTAAAAAGAAAGGAGGGAAAGAAAAGACCAAAATGGATTCAGAAGAGACTCTGAAATTTGTTGTTGAACATAGAGTAGCTAAAGTGGATGGAAAAAACGATGAAGTAAAAGAGTTGAACAGAAGATTTCAAAGGCTGACTCAAGAAGACAAAGTAAAGTATTACAATGAAATGTGCAAAGACCTTGAGTTAGAAAACAAAAAGGGAAGAAGACGTCCAGCACTTCTCAAGCTGAAAGAACTGAAGAAAAAATTCAAGCCTTGTGTTGCAATTTTGAAGAATTCTGTGGGCAAAATACTGAAGGACACAGGAAGCATCAAAAGAAGATGGAATACACAGAGTCATGGGATACAGACTGAGATGTTTCAACAAACGCATGCAGTGCTAGAGATGCTCACTCGTCTGTGCCAGAAAATTTGGAAGACAGCCATCTGGCCAACCGACTGGAGGAGACCCATATTTGTGCCCATTCCAAAGAAAGGTCATCTAACAGGATACAGAAATTAAACAGTATCATTAATATCACACACAAGTAAACTTTTGCAGAAGACAATTAAAAAACGGTTGCAGCAGTACATCAACAGGGAATTGCCAGAAATTGAAGCCAGATTTAGAAGAGAATGTGGAATGAGGGAAACCATTGCTGATGTCAGATGGATTTTGGCTGAAAGCAGAGAATACCAGAAAGATGTTTACCTGTGTTTTATTGACTATGCAGAGGTATTTGGCTCTGTGGATCATAACATATTATGGATAACATTGGGAAGAATGGGAATTCTAGAATATTTAATTGTGCTCATGCGGAACCTGTACATAGACCAAGAGGCAGGCAGTCAAACAGAACAAGGGGATACTGCATGGTTTAAAATCAGGAAAGGTGTATGTCAGGGTGTATCCTTTCACCAGACTTATTCAGTCTGTATTCTGAGCAGATAATCTGGGAAGCTGGACTATATGAAGAATGTGTCATCAGGATGGGAGAAGGACTCATTAACAACCTGCGATATGCAGATGACACAACCTCGCTTGCTGAAAGTAAAGAGGACTCGAAGCACTTACTGATGAAGATCAAAGATTACAGCCTTCAGTATGGATTACACTTCAATATAAAGAAAACAAATACCCTCACAACCGGACTGATAAGCGACATCATGATAAATGGAGAAAATATTGAAGCTGTCAAGGATTTCATTATACTTGGATCCACAATCAACATCCATGGAAGCAGCAGTCAGGAAATCAAACGAATATTGCATTGGGCAGATCTGCTGCAAAAGACCTCTTTAAATTGTTGAAAACCTAAGATGTTACTTTGAGGACTAATGTGCCTGACCCACACCCTGGTATTTTCAGTTGCCTCATATGCACGCGGAAGCTGGACAGCGAATAAGTAAGACCAAAGAAGAATTGATGCCTTTGAATTATGGTGTTGGCAAAAAATGTTGAATATACCATGGACTGCCAGAAGAACAAGCAGATCTGTCTTGGAATAAGTACACCAAGTGCTGCTTGAAAGAGAGGATGGTGAGACTTTGTCTCATGTACTTTGGACATATTATCAGGAGGCCCCAGTCCCTGGACAAGGACATCATGCTTGGTAAGGTAGAGGGTCCTCGAAAAAGGGGAAGACCCTCGTTGAGATGGATTGATAACAGTGGCTGTAACAATGAACTCAAGCTTAGCAATGATTGTGAGGATGATGCAGGACCCAGCAATGTTTTGTTCTCTTGTACATGGGGTCGCTATGAGTCAGAACCAACTCGGCGGCCCCTAACAACATCTGTTAAAAAGAGAAGTGTACCACATAGTGAGTGAACTAATGCTTATCAGACGGAATTTTCTACGCATATTGAATTGAAATCTTCGAATGTCAGTTGTTTGCTTGGACAAATTTTGTCAATCACTGAGCTTTAGTTTCATCTGTCAGAAGAGGGTGCTTACTCCAGCTCATCACACTCATGGTCGTAGAGGCTCTTTGGAGCGCACAGAGCATCCAATGAATGTGAGGTTATAGGTCATCCCTGATGAGAAGTGACCCCAAACCATCACTTTGTTCCTTTAACTGGTAGGGTTGTAGGAAAACTACTTGATAGGGCCTGGTTGCATGAGCAGGTGGCACAGAGCGATAGCAGGATGTGGGAAACTGTGTTGCAAGAAAGGGGATTCAGAGATCAACTTCCAGCATGACAACAGGAGCTCTGATAACCTGCTTTCTAGTGAAACTGATAAAGATTATTTTAAAAAATCAACTATTTAAAGCCTCTAGAAATAATCCTAAGGGCAAATAGCAAATGAAAAATATATCTATTCAAGATAATCTATGAAAATTTGGTAAAAAAGGTAAGAGTCTGTGGTATTTGAACCAAGACCCCTCTCTCCTTCCCTCCCTTCCTGCTACTAGCTTAGTGGGGGAGAGCCCTGTGTTTTTGTCTCTATTCTACAACCAACAACACAGGGCTCCCTCTGACCCAGCTCCCACCCAGAGGTCTTTCTTCCTGGGAGGAGCAGGATTCACCATTTCTTATCCTACCCCCAGCTACCTGAAAAATAGACAATCTGTATAGATCTATAACAAGCGAAAAGATCGAATTAGAAAAGCCCTGGTGCAGATGGCTTCATTGCTGAATTCTACCAACCATATTATGAGGCCACTATTAGCCTGATACCAAAACTAGACAAAGACATAGGAAAACTACAGACCAGTATCTCTATGAATATGGACACAAAAGTCCTTAACAAAATACTAGCAAACTGAATCCAACAACATATAAAATAATTATACACCGTGACCAAGTGAGATTTACGCAAGGATAGTTCACCATTCGAAAATCAAGTAATGTGATACATCATAGCAGTAGAATAAAAACAAAAATCACATGATCATCTCAATAGATGCATAAAAAGCATTTTATAAAATTCAACACCCTTTCATGATAAAAACACTCAGCAAACTAAGAGTAGAGGGGAACTTCATCAAGTAGATAAAGGGCATCTATGAAAAACCCATAGCCATTTTCATAGTTAATGGTGAAAGACTGAATGCTCTCCCCCTAATATCAGGAACGAGACAAGGATGTCTGCTATCACCACTTATATTCAGCATTGAACTGGAGGTTCTAGCCAGCACAGTTAAGCCAAAAGAAAAGAAAGAAAAGGCATCCAGATTGGAAAGGAAGAAGTGAAGCTATCTCTATTCACAGATGACATGATCTTATATATAGAAAATCCTAAGGAATCCACTAAAAAGCTGCAGCAACTAATAAGCCAAGTCGAGCAGAGTTGTAGAATACAAGATCAATATAGAAAAATCAATTATATTTTTTTATACTTGCAATGAACAATCCAAAAACAAAATTAAGAAAACAGTTTCATTTATATTAGCATCAGAAAGAGTGAAATGCCCCAAGACTGTGGCCCTAAGATATCTTTCTGAACTGGAACTGAAGACATTCCCGGAGACCACCTTTCAGCCAAACCATAGACAGGCCCATAAAATAAACAGCACGCAATAGGAGCATGCTTCTTAGAACAATCAATTATATGAGATCAAAAGGGCAACATTTTCCCAAAAGCAAAGATGAGAAGACAGAAAGGGGTAGAAAATCAGAATGAAAGGAAACAGAAAACCTAGGACGGAAATGGGGAGAGTGCTGACAAATTGTGGGGAATGAAACCAGTGTCAAGGAGCACTTTATGTACAAACTATTGAATCTGATGCTAATTTGTTCTGTAACCTTTCACCTAATGCAAAATAAAGAACTTTTTGAAAAAGAGTAAAATGCATAGGAATAAATTTAACAAAAGAAAGATAAAACTAACACTCTGAAGACTGCAAAACATTGTTGAAAGAAATTAAAGAAGATCTAAGTAAATGGAAAAACATCCAGTGTTCATGAATGAGAAGACTAACATTGTTAAGATGATAGTACTCCTCCAAGCTGATCTACAGATTCCCTGTCAGAATTCCAGCTGGCTTCTTTGTAGATCTGACAAGCTGACTGTAAAATTCATATGGAAATTGCAAGGGATGCAGAATAGCCAAAACAATCCTGAAAAAGAACAGCAACGTAGGAGGAGTTGTACTTCCCAGTTTCAAAGCTTACTCTACAAAGCATCAGTAATCAAGACAGTGTGGTACAGGCACAAGGACAGACATATATAGAACAGTGGAATGGAATTGAGAGTCCAGAAGTAAACTCACACAAATGTCGTCAACTGATTTTTTACAAGGCCGTCAAGACTATCCAACGGGGGAACGTGGTACTGGGACAACTGTATAGCCATATGAAAAAGACTGATGTCAGACCCCCTATTTCACACTGTATACAAAAATTAACTTAAAATAGATCAAAGACTTAACCCGTCAGAGCTAAAACTATAGAACTCTTAGAAGAAGAAAAAAAGTTGCTGTTGAGCTGATTCTGACTCATAGCGATCTCACGTGCGCCAGAGTACAACTGTTCTCCATCAGGTTTTATGTGTTTATTATTTAATATTTTACTGTGTTTTCAGTGAGAGTTTATACAGCATATTAGGTGCCCATTTAACAATTTCTGCACAAATTATTCAGTGACATTGGTTACATTTTTCACATTGTGTCAACATTCTCATTAATTCCATTCTGGTTGTTCCATTTCCAGTACTCTCGTTTCCCTACCTCCTTACCTTCTCGTCTTTACTTTAGGGTAATTGTTGACCATTTGCTTTCATATAGATGATTTTTCTAAAGGAGCACAGTATTTCTATGAGCCACTCTGTTGTTTAGCTAAAAGGTAACCTCAGGGCCTAGTTTTGGTTCAAGGTTTAAAGAGTATCTCAGGGCAATAGCTTCGAGGAGTCCTCCAGTTCAACTGGTCCAGTAAGTCTAGAATTTTTAAGAATTTGAGTTCTGTTCCACATTTTCCTCCCATTCTGTCAGGGTCCATCTATTGTGGCCCTGGTCAGAACAGTCAGTAGTGATAGCCAGACACCATCTAGTTCTTCTAGTCTCAAGGTAGACGAGGCCATGGTTCATGTATACTGTTAGTCCTGTAGACTAGGTTCTTCTCTGAGTCTTTGGTTTCCTTCTTTCTCTTTTGCTCCACAGGAGTAGAGACAATAGTTGTATCTTAAGTGGCCACTTGCAAACTTTTAAGACCCAGACACTTCTCGCCAGACTAGGATGTAGAACATACACTTTATAAACTTTATGTCAGTTGACCGAGTTGTTCCATGAGACTATGGTTCTAAACCTTCACCCAGAAAACCAAGCTCATGAGGTGTTTGGTTATGTCTAAGAAGTATCTAACTGTGCCCCCTGTGTGGCTTATTACATATATGAATATATATGCATGCACACACATACCTATATATACATATGTACACATGTATATACCTGTACACATGTATGCTTGTATATAATCGTACACTTTTTTTTTTTTTTTGGTGTTGCTTTTGCAGAATTATATGTCTTATCCCTTACCAAAAACATCCTTTTCTCTTGTGTATTTTCTTAGTGGCATCATTTACCTTGGTCAAGGTCCATGCACTTCACCCATACTCAGTGCTACCTTTCACATCACCAAAAATAACAAGTATCTGCTGTCTAGAGAGTGATTCCTTCTTTCCCCTCCCCATCCCTGGTAACTACCAATGAATGTTGGTCTCTGTATATATAGCTTTTTTTTTTTTTTTTTTTAATGAAAGTGTGATCATACACTGTTTATCCTTTTGTGATTGACTTATTTTTCTCAGCATAATGTCCTCCAAATTCATTCACATTATAATATGGCTAATGATCATGAGCATTTTTTCATGTGTTTGTTGGCTGCTTGAATGTCCTTTTTGTGAAGTGTCTGTTCATGTCCTTTGTCCGTTTTTTAATTGGGTTGTTTGTATTTTTGTTGTTGAATTGTTGAAATTTTCTATATATTTTAAAGATTAGAACCCTATCAGACGTGTCATTCCCGAAGATTTTTTCCCATCTTGTAGTTTGGCTCCATAAGGGTTTTCAATGACTGATTTTTCAAAAGTAGATCACCAGGACTCCAGACTTCCTGGAGCCATGAACATTAGATGAACTCCTGAAACTATTGCCCTGAGATAATCTTTAAATGTTAAATCAGAAATATCCCCTGAAGTCTTCTTAAAACCAAACAATAGTGTAACTTAACGATTAAAAAATATCTGCCTTGAGCATTATGCTCTTTTAAGAACTACCCATATGGGATCAAATTGACAACAGCAGCTCAAAGATTAGATAGGCACCTTAGGAGGCAGTGAATTAACATATGGGGGAGGAGCAACTCAGAAAAGGAGGATAAGAATGGTTACACAACTCGAATCATTGTCACTAAATGGTACATGTAGAAACTGTTGAATTGTTGTATGCTTTGCTGTGTATATTCCCAACAACAGTAACAAAATTATGTATATATTTAAAAAGTAGATCGCTAGACCTTTCTTTGATCGCGCCTCTGAGGTGGACTTTTTGGCTAGCAGCCAAGCATGTTAACCATTTGTGCCACCCAGGGACTCCTCTTAGAACTAAATCTTCGTGACCTTGGATTTGGCAAAGAATTCTCAGATATGACTCCAAAAGCATAAGTAACGAGAAAAAATAGATGTATTGGACTTCATCAAATTAAAAACTTTTGTGCTTCAAAGGACTTCATCAAGAAAGTGAAAAGACAGCCCACAGAATGGTAGAAAATATTTGCAAATCATATATCTGATAAGGATTTGTATGTACAATATAAAGAATGCTTAACAGTCAACAAAAAGACAAATAACCCACTTTAAAAATGGCGGAGGATCTGAACAGACATTTCTTCAAGGAATATCTACAAATGGCCCATACACACATGAAAACGCGCACCATCAGCAGTCATCAAAAAAATGCAAATCAAAACTACAATGATAATATAATAGCTAGAGAATTAGAATATAGTGTAACAGGGGCTGTAGTAGGGAACATACAGTAGTTACAGCAGCACATGCAGGAGGAAGCACCTAGCCCAGACCTGGGGATCAGGGACAACTAAGGAAGTGGTGGCATCTAAAGAACACACACAAACACAATGAGATGCCACTTCACACCCACTAGGAAGGCTATAATCGACATAATAACAGGTGTTAGCAAGGATGTGGAAATACCAGAACCCCCAAGCATTGCTGGTGGAAATGTGAAATGGTACAGCTGTTGCAGAAAACAGCTTGACAGTACCTCAAAAAGTTAAACATAAAATTACCATATGACCCAGCAATTCCACTCCTGGGTATGTATATACTCTAGAGAAATGCAAGCATATCTTCAAACTAAAGCTTGTATACAAATGTTTATAGCAGCATTATTCCTAACAGCCAAGAAGTGGAAACAATCCAGATGTCCTCTTGGACAAATGGATAAACAAAATATGGTATATCCATACAGTGGTATATTATTCAACCATAAAAATGAATGAAGCACATACTACAACTTGGATGAACCTTGAAAACATGTTAAATGAAAGACGTCAGATACAGAAGACACATATTATATGATTCCATTCACGTGAAAGTCTAGAATAGGGAAATCTATAGAGACAAAAAGTAGGTTGCTTAGGACTGGGGGAGGTGGGAGGATGGGGGGTGATATAGCTAAAGGGTTGCTGTTAGTCGCCATTGAGTTGGCTCTGACTTGTGGATCTTGTATAGAACAGAACAAAATGTTGCCCGATCCTGCACCGTCATCGTGCTCTTTGGTCTGTTTGTGTCCATTGTTGGCAGCGGTTGTGTCACGGCATCTCATTGAGGGTTTCCCTAATTTCCAGTGACCCTCTGCTTTACCAAACAGATGTCATTTTCTAGCAGTTTGTCTTTCCTGAATGGCGCTTGGCTGCTAACCAGAAGGTTGGCAGTTCGAACCCACCAGCAGCTCTGTGGGAGAAAGATGTGGCAGTCTGCTTCCGTAAAGATTTACAGCCTTGGAAACTCTATGTGGAACAGTTCTGCTCTGTCCTGTAGGGTCATTATGAATTGGAATTGACTCGATGGCAGTGGGTTTGGTTTTTTGGTCTTTCCTGATGACCTTTCCAAAGTAAGCAGGTTGAAGTCTTGCCATCCTTGCTTCTAAGGAATGTTCTAAGTGTATTTCTTCTAAAACTGATTTGTTTGTTCTTTTGGCATCCAAAAGGCAGTGATGAACATGTTTTAAAATTGAGTGTGGTGATGGTTGCACAACTCCATGAATGTATTAGAAACCATTGAATTATGCACTTTAAATGGATGAATTGTATCTAAAGCTGTTAATGAGGGAGGGAGGAAGGAAGGGAGTTCAAACCGATGAAATGACAGAAGCAGTCAGGTCTCAAGAGTCTCGGGCAGCTCTTGGCAGCCTGCAGGTAGGGCCGGGGGATGTTTTAGAAAGCACTTATGCTGGGAGCCCTGAGCAGGGACTGGTCACCTGCTGGACAGCTGGCCTGGGGCTGGTCCTGACAACTCTAAAGTTCCCGTGGATGGTGAACAACTACATAGTTGAGGCTCAGTGTGTTCTCAGGAAAACTCCAAGGCCAGCATGTGCACCCCGCCTTGGAAGGAATCTTCTCTCTTTGGCTTCAGGGCTCTTGCGGGTGGAGGAGTGGAGCGTGTGACTGGGGAGCAGGTGCCTGCCTTCCCCTGGCTGCCCAACTTGTTTTTAAAGTGTTTCGTTATTGTTATATATATCTCACGTACAGAAGAGTACATATAATGTATATGTTCAGTTTAACAATAATAATAGAATTAAAACCCACATAACGACTATTTCTTCGTGGCTTGGTTTGTGGTTTAAATCTTTTTAGTAGAGAATTCCCCTCACCTGAGCGACTGGGCTTCCTGTTGGGGGTACTGGGGGCTGGCTCTCATTGCCCTGCGGTCTGTCAGCGGTAGCAGGAGCCACATGGAGGAGTGAGTGAGCACGCTCCATCCTCCGCCTGGGCCCACCTAGGACAAAGCTGTCAGTGCAGGCTGGCACGTGCCCACAGTGACAGCCTGTCTGTGCCCGCCTGCCCCATAGGTCCTGGCCCAGTGGAGGGAGGCAGCATCGATGCAGATCTACTGCCGGCAGCAGGAAGACTGTGCCGTTAGCGAGGCCCGAGTTGTGCTGGATAGGGGTGAGTGCCCCTTTTAGAGTCCTGTTGACGAGAGGATTTTGAATGATGAAGAACTTTCTTAGCATTCCATTTGCCCCACCATAGTCTTTGTCTCCTCCTGGAATTCTCTTCCCAGCTGATTGCCAACCAGTTTATGTTAAAATGGAAGGCCAAGGCTTGAAATCCACAGAAGTATAAAGAAATAAAGCTGGAGTGGTAGAGTTTGACGGGGTTGGGGTGGAGCGAGAGGCAACAGGCAGCAAGATGCCACCTGAAGCTGCTTCTCTCCACTGGGACTGTGGGATGGGCACCTCCTTAGAGGGCGTGGTACATATGGTGGGCCCAGGGATTGTCATGTCCATTACAGATGGTACACAGGCTCTGAGCCAGGGATTTGAAAGACTAGGTGACAAGACACTACATTCTCTCAGTAGGTGTGCAGTAACTGCCATAGAACCATCTTGGCTGATGTAAAAGCCTCGGAGTCTCCTGTGCTCCTTGTCAGCCTGCAGGTGGGGCTGGGGGCTGGAGGAGGAGGAGCTAAGACGAAGGCCTCGTGAGACAATATGGCAGAGCACTTACAAAGCACAGGCTTGGGCCATATCCTGGCTCTGCAACCTTCTGAGCCCACAGTTCCTTCATCCGTACAGTGGGGATAATAGTACCTCTCTCTTAGGGTCATCATGTACACATAAATATAGTGCCTAAAGCAGTGCCCCAAGAAATGTTAGCACAGTGCTGAGGGTTGGCTCCAGGCCTGTGATCACCACCTCCCCTGCACTCCCCTTCAGGCCCTGGAGGGCCCTTTTTTTTTTCAGTTGTACTTTAGGTGAAAGTTTACAGCTCAAGTTAATCTCTCGTACAAAATTTTATACACATATTGTCATGTGACACTAGCTGCAATCCCTACAATGTGACAACACACTGCCGCTTTCCACCCCGGGTTTCCCATGTCCATCCAACCAGCTCCCATCCCTTCCTGCCTTCTCATTCTGCCTCTGGAGAGGAGCCTCCCATTTGGTCTCATGTATCTGCTTTAACTAAGAAGCATACTCTTCATAAGTATTTTATGTTTTATAGTCCAGTCTCATCTTTGTCTGAAGAGTGGTCTTCGGGAATGGTTTTAATTCTGGGTTAACATAGCGTCCACGGGCCATGGCTTCAGGGATTCCTCCAGTCTCAGTCAGACCATTAAGTCTAGTCTTTTTATGTGTGTTTGAGTTCTATTCCACACTTCTCTCTCACTCCGTCAGGGATTCTCTGTTGTGTTCCCTGTCAGGGCGGTCATTGGTGGTAGCCGGGCACCATCTAGTTCCTCTGGTCTCAGGCTGATGAAATCTCTGGTGTATGTGGCCCTTTTGTCTCTTGGGCTAATATTTTCCTTGTGTCTTTGGTATTCTTCATTCTCCTTTACTCGAAGTGGGTTAGGACAAATTAATGTATCTTAGATGGCTACTCGCAAGCTTTTAAGACCCCAGATGAGGAGGGCCCCATCTTGGCAGCAGTGCTCTGGTGTGAATCCTCTCCTCTTGTCTTCAAAAGAAACTTCTCTCAGGTCCTGAGAAAAATAGCAATATAAAAAAGTTCAGCCAGAGGAAAGCACTCCCCAAAGGGAGACTCTGATAACAGGAACACAGGGCAGGACTTGGCAGTCACCCTGGGGGCCTGGTGAGTGTGGAGACTCTGCTGTCAGACTGCTGTGTCCTCCTTCCCCGAGGGGCTTGGCTGTCTCCACTTCTCCGAGAGAGCTTTGGTTTCCTCTCTCGTAAAACAGGGCCTCTGCCTCCTCCAAGCTTCAGCTTCACTGGTGGGCTCCTCAAGCACACTCAGACCAAGGTTCTTCTGCCTTCTGTTCCTGATGGCATCTTGAGTGTAACTCCACAAGGGCCCCTGGCCTTGCTGTGGTGGCTGTGCACAGACCTGTGGCTCTGGGTAGCCCCAGGGCCCAACAGTGGATCTGGTTCCAGGCCAGACACAGTCATGAAGGTGGTCACTGAAGGTGGCCAGCGTAGTCCTTACAGAGCAGCTGCAGTCACCTGTGGTTCTACTGAGTGTTGCTGGACACCCCAGCCCTGTCCCCAACCCAGCCTTCTCCAGTCTAAACTCACCATTACACAGTTGCTCATGGAAATCCTACTAACGAGCAGACTCTGGCTGGGGTCTGCCCTAGGCTGTGTCCAGACTGTGTTTCAGCGCTGGTGGGACCGCAGCCAGAGTGTGGCCCAGGAGAGAGTCCAGATGAAGAGGGCGGCCCAGCATCACCGGCTCCGACTGCTGCAGGAGGCGGTGGCACAGTGGAAGGCCCACCATCTGGGGTGTATCAGGAAAACGGTGAGGCGGTGTCAGCAGCTCTCCAGGTTCCCCCCATGTGGCAGTGGGCATCCAAGCCAGGAGACCAGCTCTCGGGAAGAACTCAGAGCAGCTGATGTGGGTGCTGGGCAGCTTGGGGTCCTATGGGAGCAATGCTGCTGAGCCTTTCTGGGCATTTAGTGAAGAGTGTGGTGGTCAGGCACAGAACCTGGTCTCCCCCAGGTGATGGCTCAGCAGAGGAACCTGGTGTCCCATGGAAGCATGGCTTAACAGAGCTGGGGGACCCCCCCACCTGGCGCATGTGGCCCTGGCATCATCAAACACCCCTTCTGCCAATGGAAGGCCCATTCACCAGGAGCCTCTGCCCTGGGTGGTCAGGGTTGATGTTCCATGTGATTGTGGGGCATGGGGTACCTAATTCCCATTGGTACTCACCCCCCCGCCCCATGTGCCTGCTCCCCCAGCTCCTGCGGAGGCTAGGTGCCCAACTGCTGGCCCAGAGACTCAGCCGGTCCTGCTTCTGCCAGTGGAGGCAGCAGGTGGGCACCATCGACTTCCCCTTCCCCTCTACCCTGCCCCCTACCAGCTCATCAGCCTTACCCCTAGTTCAGTGTTTTTAGTGTCACCCTTGCCCAGAGCCACTGCCGCTCTGCCTCAGCCTTCCACCCCCAGTCAGTTCTTGGCACCGTCAGCTTCCCTCACCTGCAGCCTGTGTAAGGTCAAGTCACCCCGAGGCCCTATTTCCAATGTCCCATTCAAAAATAACAGCAGTGTGATATCCAAAAATTCTCTGAAAAGCATTTTAAGTCTTTCAGGCCCTCATAGAATGCCAGGAGGGACCACACCAATTGTGCACAGCAGAACATACTCAGGTCCACGCATCTGTCTTTCTCTGGATGCAGGGCAGAGCTGTCCCGACCTCTCTTCATTCTCACCCAGCCCCTATGGCTGCTCCTCTGTGAGCCCAGTGCCCTCTTGCCCTTTCCCAGTGAGCATTACCGACCCACCAGTCAGAATGATCTGGCCCTTTCTGGTGGAAGGAGGGAGACCCTCAGCTAGACTGGGATCTGAGAGAGACGCTCTGGCTAGGGAGATAACACAGACAGCCTCCCTGAAGAGGTGACATTCAAATGATGGAGTCTTTCTGGCTACTCCGGTTTTGCTCCTTTACCTAATACCCTAATACCCTGATTCTGTCCAACCAAGGCCCACCAGCCAGGCAGGCAAAGGTGGGAGCGGACAGGCTGGCGGTACTCTAGGTTGATACTTTCTTCCTGTCCTAGCTGGCCTGTGAGGCAGGTGGAGCCAAGTTGGAGCTGTGCTTGTGGTGCAGGGACACTGCGCAGCCCTCCTCTGCCCCCGTCTCCCAGCCCCTTTGTGTCTCTTGCCCACACACAGAAGTTTCTGTCCCCAGGGCTAGCTGCCCCCCATCACCCCACTTCTCACAGAAAGTTACAGTCCCAGATCTTGGCACTTGCTTCTCTTCCGTTTCCTCTGGCTTTTCCGTGAATCACCTTTCCACCCCAGCAAGTGGTTCTTCAGGGTCCGGCCCTGCACCCTCTCAAGCCCAGCCTCACATCCTTCTGGCCTGACTAGAGGGCTCTGCCATTTCACACCTCTGTCTGCACCTGTCGTTCCCACCCGTCTCACTCCAAATGGCTTCAGCAATACCACAGTGACTTCCTTGCAGGTCTCTGGGTTGACTAGGTGGTGGGTGGGTCTTCTGCTGCTCTTGGTAGTGGATTAAGTGCTAGGTGCCTGGGAAGTCTCAAATGATCCCGTCTGGGGCTGCCAGCCAGGGACCGTGGTCCTTACAGCGTAGTGACTGGGTTCCAGAAGGAGCCTTCTGGAGGTGAAGGCAGAAACTGCAGGTCTTTTGAGGCCCAGCTCGGAGGCGACTTAATGTTAGTTCCTCTGGGTCACAGGGCCAGCCCAGATCCAAGGGAAGGAAAATGGACTCTGCCTCATACCTGGGGTGGGCATCTCTGGAAACAGTCTACCCCACCAGCCCATTCAGAACTCCCCATACCCCCCTCCATGCCAGCCCTGGTCTCCAGCTAACTCTGCCAGTTGCCATTGAGTTGATTCTGACTCATGGTGACCCTGTGTGTGTCAGAGTAGAACTATGCTTCATAGGATTTTCAAAGGCTGATTTTTTGGAAGTAGATTGCCAGGCCTTTCTTCTGAGACACCTCTGGGTGAACTTGAACCCTCAGCCTTTCAGTTAGCAGCCAAGTGTGGTAACCGTTTGCACCAGCCAGGGTCTCCTGGCTAACTCTGATGGGGCCTTTAAAAACTTAGCTTGTGGATCATCTGCCAGGAACCCTTCCCCAAGGCCCAGGCTAAGCTAGATGTCCCTGCTCAGGGCTCTTGTCATCGGGCTTGTGTCCTGTGCTGACCTTGCCATCGCCCTGCCCTCAAGAGGCGAGACTTGGTTCCCTCGGTGTCTGTGAGCCTGGCACGCATGGGGAACTCAAGGGGGTCTGCTGGACAGTGAAGGCCTGAGGGTCAGCCTCGCTTTCCCCTCAGGCAGCCTCCCTGAGCCCTGCTTCGCCCCACCCCCCACCGGCATGCCGGCTGTGCCCTTTCGGTTGGGCCTTCCTGCCATCCCAGAGTGCTTCTGCTCACACGTTCGGCCCTTCTATCGATCCCTGAGGCAACTCTTCTTTGCCCACAGCTGGCAGCCCGGAGGGAGGAGAAGCAGGGCACAGCGCGGGCCCTCTGGTTATGGTCCTTCTCACTGCAGGCAAAGGTAATCGGGGTGCAGGATCTTGAGGACCAGGGCTTCAGCCCTGCCTGCTGGGAGGAAAGTACCTGGTCTTGGGGGTGAATGGGGCAGGCCTCACCTCTACTCTCCTTGGAGACCTGGGATGCCTGGCTGGGTTTTGTGCTGGAAAGGAGGAGAAAGAAGGTGCGGCTGGAGCAGGCAGTGCAGGCCTACCACCACCAGCTACTCCAGGAAGGCGTCACCCACCTCCTGCGGTTCACAGCAGGTGTGAAGGCCTCTAGGCAGCAGCTGCATGCCCAGCATCAGGCCCAGGTAGGCAGGGGTCTCCCACCCTTCTCGTGAGCGGGGCAGACAGCACGTGTCCCCCTGACTTCAGCGTGTTGGCAGGCGGCGCACAGCCTCCACCGTGCCGTCCACCGCTGCGCCATGCTCTGGAAGCGGAAGGTACTGGGCCCAGCCAGGGAACCCCTGTCCCCCACGCTCGCCACGCCCAGGAGAGTGACATTTGAAGTTCCCCTTCTCAGCCTCATGGCTGCTGGGGCTGGGGACACCACCCTGGAGACCAAGAGGCTGGGAGCAAGGCCTGAGCGAGGTCTGGGCCGCCTGGCCCTGGCTGCCGGGGAGCCCCAGCTCCTGGAACTGTGAGTAGCCCCCCTTGCCTCTGCCTCCTCACGCCCATCTCAGGCAAAAGCATTGACTGCAGGAAGGAGGAACAGTGGGCCCTGAGAGGGAACAGCACCAGCCAGCCACCGCCCCTCCACACATCTGAGCAGCTCAGGCCCCTGCCTTCCCCTCAGCGTCACCTCTGCCCTCTGTCTAGGGTGGTGGTGGAGAGGATGGAGTGGGATTTCCAGACCTGCCAAAGCTCAGGAGATATGTGTCCCTTCGTCTCCGATGCCTTCCTGCCACCTTCCCCAAAGTGATACAAGTCATTGACAAAAGTAGTAGGCAGCACCTACCCTTCCCGCCCAAACCTGCCAGTCCTCCCTCTTCTTCCTTTGCAGCCTAAGCCATGATCCCTGTCCCCATGGTGAGATCTGGAACCTGCCCTGTGTCTGCCTCCCTGATGGTCTCCCCAGTTCTACACCTACCCTCCCCCACCTCGCTGGGATGAGTGTCAGCTCCCATAGTAGCTAGCACTGTCTGGAGCCTCAGGCCTCGGGAGAGAGTCAGGCCTCATCCCTGTCTTGCCCTGCACTGTCCACCTCAGACAAGAACCCTAGTGTCTTGGAGGTGGTTTTCTCCCCCAGTCCCTTGGCCAGGGTGGTTTTAGAGGTTGGATGAGCCGCCATAGGGGAAGCCTCGTCACGGCATCGGTTACAGGCCACCAGCACTGCTGGGAAGTATTGTCTGGCCCAGATCTGCCCCAGTTTCCTTCTCTTGCCTTCAGTCTCTGTGTGAAAGTGGAGAGGGTTGGAGTAGATAACCCCATGCCCACAGAGATCTCAGGCCCCCCCGTAGCCCTCGAGGAACAGGCCCCATGTGTCTTCTTAGGAATGCAGCCCGCTCGGCAAGGAGGCAGCCCCGATACCCTGACTTCCTGCTGGAGCCCGAGCAGAGTCAGAGACCCCTGGGGTATGATCCCTTTAGGGGACAAGGGTAGGTCAGATGGTCCTGGGCCTTCCCAAAGCAGCTGGAACCTCCATCTGGGGCCTGTTTTGGGATGGGGAGGCCCCTTTCCTCTCTGCTCCTCAGGCAAGAAGGGTTCTCAGTCCCCCAGGAGGGTACTGTGGCCTGACCAGGCTCCTGCCTTCCATAGGCTCAGGCCTGAGAAGGTGCAGGAGCACAGCCTAGGCACAGCCCAGCCAGCCAGCGATTCCCTGCCAAGGCCCTTCCTGGTGGAGGCCCGGACAGCCCCAGCCTCATGCAGCCCCCTGTCCCAGCCTGGGGCCCTGCAAAGACCCCCTGGCCCAAGGCTGCCCCCCACGGCAAGTGCAGGTCCGGAGCTGGTGCTGCTGCCTCCTTCCTCCTTCATGCTGCGTGGGATAGAGACCTCTGCCAGGGTAACTGGACCGGTCACCTGGGCCACTTCTTTGGTCTGGCTTTCTCTTCATTGTGCTTCTAGTTTCTGGAACACCCAGCTGGGGAAGACATGAGGAGGCTACTTGTCCATTCACCAGGTGTAGGTGCCAGTGCTGTGCACACCAGGCCCCCAGGGCACAGCCGTTGAGGGGCTGTGGGGTCCCTGTCTTTGCGGGCAACTGAGAGTCTAGAGAGCAAACCCCCCACACGCAGACAGGCAGTGACAGCGGATCACGCAGATCTCAGGCTAGGGCAGAGAGTGTGCACTGTAAGAATGGGGAGTCGCTGACAGCTTTTAACGAGCAGGGGAGCCGCGTTTAGTTTTTTATTCTCGATCGCGGCCTGGTGCTGGATGGCAGTTGTGGTGGCCTGGATGACAGTGGTGGCTGCAGAGATGGGGAAAAGTGGACAAGTCCTCCCTGGGGGGGAGGGGAGACCAGGTGGGCTGGTTCTGGTGGAGTTGCTGAGAGGGGGAAGGGACGGGAAGGAAGGAACCGAGGTTCCAATAACTGGGTTTATGGTGGGCACTTTCACTGAAGGAGGGAAACTGGGTGTGGAGACTCTGGGGGAAACATGAAGAGTCTGTTTTGAACCTGTCACCTCTGAGAAAAAGTAAGCAGCAGGATTGTAGTGTGGCCTCACAAAGGGAGGAGGCAGGGCTGGGGGTCTCCACTGGGGAATTCTCAGCAGCGGCTGAGGGCACAGCCCCGATGAGGAAGAGAGTAGCAGAGGACGGAGGAGGGAGCAAAGCAGCCAGGGGTCATGAGCAAAGCCACTGGGTGCCCCAGGCGCCATAGAGGAGCTGATGCGTGGGGAGGGGAATGGAGCACGGTGGGGGCTGGTTCCAGTGGTGAGGGTGGTGAGGGACCCCAGCCCATTCCTGCAGCTGTGGGAGGGGGTGGTTAGGGGCACAGACACAGTGGCTGGGATGGGGGGTGGGTTTGAGAGGTTTTGTTTTGTGCACTGCCAGTGATGGGGTAGGGATGACAGGAGCAAGTCCATTCTCAACAGAGGGAATGAGGGGGGAACCCAGCAAAGAATTGTGATTGGAATTAGCGAACAACTGCGTTTGCCCACTTTGCGTATTGAAGTGCAGGCTCAGTAAGGTGGGGGCCAGGGGAGGAGGCTGAGGAGCCTGGTCTGGAACAGCTGTTTTGGAGCAGTCAGGGCTAAGCCAGCCCCTGGGGAAGTGGGGTGGGACTGTGGAGGAGTAGGCTGCCCAGGAAGCCCAATCCCTGCAGTGATGGGGTGGAGATGGGGTCCGAGGGCCGGTGCCCTCCTGGGCTTCTCTTTTCCCTGTCAGCTTCCTTCCGTCTTCCACAGATGTCAGCACAGCTTCCGTCCCAGGTACCCAAATCCCTGGCTGGTGCCCCTGACCCCCATCTGCTCCTCCCTGGGGACTTCACAGGCACCAGGACCCATCCTGGACTTGGCTCTGAAGTGGCAGGTGTGCATCTGAGGCCTGGCTGCGCAGTGAGCACTCGCAGCTCCAAGGGAGGGGAAGGCTGCACCTGCCATCCCTCTACTCACTGGGTTCCAGAAGGAAAGGGGGAGGCTGTCAGGATCAATCAAGCTTCCTTTCCTCGTATTCCCACAGGCAGCACCGAACTTGAGGTTGAGCTTGAGGGGATCCGCCAGCAATTACAGCACTACCAGGCCACCAAGCAGAACCTCTGGTGAGGCCCGGAGATGCTCTTCATGACAGGGCCAGCTGCCAGAGTCCATGGGTGATTTTTCTAAGCTAGGGGTGAGGAGCCCATGGTGGTAGTGTCCAGAAACCCCCCCTCCCTGCTGTGGCCTGAGGGCCTCCACACAGGTGGTGGCTTTACCCCGTCAATCCTGCTGTGGCAGAAGCCAAAGTGATTTGGAGGCCCGAGGAGGCCAGCTCTTATGGGGGAGGGTAAAGCCCCTGACTTGGTTATGTGGCAACAAGGTGTGTAGCTGTGACACAGAAGACGAAGGTGCAGGGGCAGGAAATCAGTCACGGGCCCAGAGCTCAGTGGCCCAGGCCTGGTGACTAGCAAGATGCAGCAGCGGCAGCCTCTGGAGATTTGAGGGGAGCACACTGGTCCCCTCACTCCCAGCTGTGTGGGGGAAGAGGGGCGAGGAGAGTGGGAGGCTGAAAGAGGACCACAGGGCTCGCACCTAAGGGCAGGGGCCCTCCACCCACTGCACCAGGACTCACTCCCCCCCCCCCAGGGGGGTTTCTGGGAGGCTCTGCCAGGTCCCAACCTGGTTGGCAATAGGCGTCTCAACCCCTCAGGTCCTGCCAGCGGCAAGCAAGCAGCCTGCGCCGGTGGCTGGAGCTGAGCCGGGAAGAGCCCATGTCTGAGGACCAGGAAGCGGAGCAGCAGGTGCAGAAAGAGCTGGAGGAGGTGAGGCCCAGGGTGCCCCCCACCAACCCCAGGGAGGCTCGGGCTGTGCTCCCACTCAGCCTGCCACCTCCTGCCCACAGGTGGAAGTGCAGATCCAGCACCTGGCTGCTGAGCTCCGGGCCCAACGCCAGCCCATCAGTGTCTGCATTGCCCGCGTCCGGGCCCTGCGGGAGGCCCTGTGCTAGTGGCCTCACCCCCGGAGGGCACCCGCTGGGCTGTGCAGGAGGCTCAGGCTGCTTCCAGGAACAGAACACAATGCTGACATTGAGGTTTTTTTGACTTTATTTCAAAATGTTAGCAATTAAATGAATTTACTGTTCAGAAGTCTCCCACTTTTCATACAAAAATACTGTGCTACTGATACAGTTGAAAAAGTTCAATGACTTCTCCTGCAGGAGAAATTGACAGCGTCCCCAGGATCAACATGAAACCCAGTGGCTCCCCAAGGACTGCGTACCTGTTAGCTGGGGACAAGGGTTTCTAGGTACTGACTCCCACACACACTAAGGCCCCCTCTTCCTCCATCACAAGCCCCTTGAAATCAATAGCAGGAACTTCCCTTTATTTCATGCAGACCTGGACGATGGGGGTGGACACAAGGACAAGCTCTCCGCTGTCCCAGGAGTTGCCCCAGCTGGGCCTCCACTTAAACACCATTGGGATACGCCCAGTTAATGGTCTTGTCCCCCTACCCAGCAGGCAAGTTTTGGAAGGCTGCCCATTGGGCCTGCAAAGGACCATGTCACTGCAGCAACAGTCTGCTGGTGTCGCCATCCTAAGACGACACTGGCAAAAAAGAGTCCGTGGTGATGAGTTTAGTCACAGTGCAAAGAAGGAAGATTTAGCTTTTTCCACTGGGCAGGGTGAGGAGAACTTGGGGACAGTGTGGGTCCACAGTCAGTGCCGAGAGCACCTCACCCTGTGCAAGAGGCAGGCAGGGGGTAGGGGTGGGGGGCGGTGCCAGAAAGCAACGGGGCCAACAGGAAATGGCCAGGTTGGAGAGAAGCAGCAAGAAGACTCATTGCCGTTTACCATCTGAAAACAAAAGACCACCTGAAACGCTCAAGCCAGGAGAGGTAGCTCCAGTTTATATGACACGTTAATGAGCCAAAGTGTCTCATTTGAGATCATCCCTGCCTGTGCTTTTTTCTTTTTGCGGAGAGGAAGGGACAACAGGTAGTGGGCACGACCAGGGGCTCTACTCTCCCCGCTGTGAGGGTGAAACCCTCTTGTCCCCATCTCTGGGGCAGATGGCAACCGTCATTTGGGTCCTACCCGGCCCGACTCCACACGGCCCAGAGACAGCCCCTCACCTGGACGCCTTGTGCGGTTTCCTGTCTAATATACCCTCGCATTTCTCTCCCTTTGGAAACAATTCCTCAGCAGCCACAGCCAGGACGGGCTCTAAAGGGAGCCCAGAGCCTCCCCAAAGCGAATCTTCTGTCCTGCTTTCAGCTCGAAGTTGAAGTCCTTGGGGGCCTCAAAGATGAGCACGATGGTGGAGCCCAGGTTGAATTCACCCAGGTGCTCGCCCTTGCGCATGGGGATGCCCTCCTTGTTGGTGTGCGTCACGAAGCTGAAGTCGTTGTAGGAGCCTTTGCTGTACCGCGGGCTGTTTGTGTGCAGGTCCTGGGGGCAGGATGGGGTGGGATCAGACAGGGCCTGGCCACAGCCCTCACTGTGGGGGGACAGGACTAGAGGCACAGAGCCCCTGCAACACTGTATTTGGGGCAGGAAGCATGATAAAGGAACCCTTCTCTGCAGTGGTCAGCTGAGCCTTTAGCCTACCTCTCTGCTTCTTATCCCCACCACCACCCAGCCCGGCTCAGAAAGGGAGGTGGGGTCACAGAGCCCAATGGGCGCTGACACTTGCTCTACTCTCAGCGTGAATGGTGCTGCCAGACCAGCACCCATGGGAGCAGATGGCCAATCATAAAACGACACTAGACTCTCTGCTTGTCCAGAGTGGCTATGCTCAGGGGAGGGCATATGCAGGGAGCGGCTGGCCTCAGCACTGGCTTTTCACAAGTCTGACCCTCCAATCAACATGACCCTTCCCAAGCTTGAGTTCTCTGCCTGTTCCCTTCTTACTCTCAGCTCTGCCCAGGTTCCTGGCAGAAGCAGAAGCCAGTGGGGAGCAGGCGCCTTCCCTCCATCTCTCCAGCCACCCTGAGACGGCAGGTGGAGGTGCTGCAGGGCAGGTGCTCAGGCCCTCACACCCTCCTGGAGTTTACAGTCCCAGTCCCAGCAGATCCTGCTGCCCAGGCAGGTGCGCCCTGGGAGCCAGCCCCAGACTTCAGCAGGGCCTGGGTTCTGCTCACCCGGTCAAAGTAAATGCGGATGGAACCCACGTTGGTGGCTCCCACGGCAGTCAGTGAGAAGAAGCCATGTTTCCAGTCCCCAGTCAGGACCACCCGCTCATTGTGGCAGAAGAGCTCCTTGATCCAGCGGGCCATGCCGGGGTTCACTGACATCAGGGAGCCTGTGGGGAACCTAGTGTGTCCATTTGGCACAGCCTGAGGCCCAACGTCATTCCAGATGCAGAGCTGGCTCCCCACCTCCTCCCCAAACCCAGCAGCTAAAGCTCCAACAACCCACCCAGAGCATCTGGTGCCTGAGGGAGGAGAAACTCCAAATCTGGAAGCTGAGTCCCCTGACCCCAAGACTCTGAGGGCCTCTGTCTGAAGCCTGTGGGGCTGCCACCACCTGTAACCTTGAACCTTTCCTCCCCAGGCAGCCTCTGTGGGCCCTGCACCTACCTGGGAAGTGGCGCCGGTGGGAAACAGTCCAGTCAGTGGGGGAGTGGAAGCAGTGGTAGTCGCCAGGGGCCAGGTAGATGACACAGTGGTAGAGCTCATTCCCTTCCCTGGTGACCAGCTGGCTCTTGAAGGAGCGGCAGGAGGTGGCTTGGGACAGACACGAGGGCCAGCTTGGGGCAGGCTCTCAGGTGAGCCCCCGTCCAGCCAGCTATCGTGAGCACCTGCTCAAAGCTGTGGGCAGTCTGCACCTGGACTCCAAGCAAGGGCCCCAAAAGCTTCGGTCGGAGCAGGCTCTGGCCCTCAATTCCTACAGCATTCCCAGCTTTCCCTCCCCTCCCAACCTCAGCAGGACTGCTCCAGGCTCCAGCTGGCGATAACCCACCTGGTGGGAAGGGCAGGTCCTCCGTGGAGGTGCGTGGGCCCAGGAATGACTCCAGGGAGTAGGTGACCCCCTTTACCTGCTCCACCTCAGAGTTCTTCACCTGCCCAAAGTTGAGGATCTTCCCATCTGACGGGCTGATCTGGAAGGGCCAGGAGAAGCTTGCTGTGGGGGGTTGGGGGGGGGGGGTGCAGACGGGGAGAGCCCTCCTGGAGAGACAGCCTACCTCATCATCTGCATGCACTCCAACTCCACCCTCCCACCCAACAGGACGTCCCCAGATGTAGGCAGGAGCCACGCTGTTTCCCAAGGAGGAAGAGGCCTCACCACACTGTGCAGGCTGCACACAGGCCGGGCCTGCGGCTTCAGCTTACGCCGGAAGAACTCGCTGAGGTTTCGGTAGTGGTGCAGGTCCTCCACAGCAGCCTCCTTCATGTTCACCCCGAAGGTCCAGATGTACAGGCTGTAGACAGGCCTGCGCAGCCAATGCGGCAGCTCCACCTGGTTGAGGCGGCCCCAGGCCCGTGACAGCAAGCGGGTCGGCACGGACTTGTACAGGGTCACCTGTAGGCCACAGGGCAGGGAAGGCAGAGGTTGGCACACGGCCCTGCAGGCCCCCAGCACCAGGTCCAGCACCGGCCCCTCAGGCCTTTCCGCCAGACGTAAGTCAGCTCCAGAGAGCCCACCCCAACAGAAGAGAACCACAGGAAGCCACAGGCGCCCCAAGCTGCTTTTGTGATGTGGCTGTTTTCTCACTAGGAACCAGACTGAGGGTGCCAAATCCTCTCACAAACACTAGGAGACTGCTGAGATAGCAATGCATTTACACACAGCTCAGTGTCTGCATTCACCCAGCAGGGAGACTGGCCAGCAATCTCACCCTCCAGGGTGGGGATGACAGAAAGGATCAGACAGCAGCCACAGAGAGGTGGCATGCTGCCTTGTCACGGGCCACTCCCACATCCCAGACCACAAAAAGGAGCAGGAGGCCCCCAGGCACTGGACCCCAATAAACCCAGAACGTGAGCTCCTCTGACCCCTGACCAACAGATGCAGATTGGCTCCAGGTGGAGACACAGGTACCCCCGGCCCCACAGGTTCAGCCAGCACTCCGAGGCCTGGAGCACCCAGTGTGAGGAGCCTGACAGCCCGGCCTGCGTGCCAGGGGCCTTGTCCTGTGACCAAGCAAGTCTGCAGAGTCGTCTGCACTGGGGGCTCCTCCCAGGACAGGGAGGGGAATCAGCACCTTGCAAGCCAAGCTCTCAGGGCCAGGTGCCCAAGAAGGGGCAGACTCCAGGTACTGCTGCCATAACGGGAGCCGCCTCAGACTGGCTGCTGCCTGTCTGAACATAACCAAGACATGAACTCCCCAAGGTTTAAAACTAATTTCACTGCAACTTTAAACACCTCTATGAGGTATTGAATTAATGGCTCCAAGAATTGCTCTTACCTTTCCCAGCTGCCACCAGCCTGGCTCAGAAAGGGAGGTGGGGTCACAGAGCCCAGTGGGCGCTGACACTTGCTCTACTCTCAGCGTGAATGGTGCTGCCAGACCAGCACCCATGGGAGCAGGTGGGTCTCATGCTACCAATGTCCCTTAGTGCCCTTGAGCTCTCAAGCCCTACTGATACCCACCATGGCTGTCCAAGGGCCTAGGAGCAGGTTTTCCTCCTTGGGGCACCAACCCCAAGAGCAATGGGAATAGCCCTGGCAGGCTCAGCCTTCCTATTTTGAACTTCTCTCAAAATCACTTCCTAAGACTTCTTCTGCCTGAACACAGAAAATGGGGACAAACACCGTTTTCTGAATCCCCAGTGTGGGTTCTTTCTGAAAACCGGTGTCTGTCCCCACAGCCATCTATCCACCTCTAATTTTGCCAACTCTGCTCCTCCTTGGGTCTTCCTGTGCCCCAACCTTAGGCCCAAGGAGGGAAGGCAGGACAGGCCATGGTGCCTATGCAAACACTTACCCTGCTCACAGGCCTCCATCCCACCCGGCTGAGCGGTCTGAGGGCTCCAAAGGGCAGGAGGTAGTAGAGGACGGTGAGGGGCCAGGAGCGCAGTTTCAGGGCGGGTCTGGACATACAGCTCAACTGCCCCAGCCTCCGCCTCAAGGCCAGCTGGGGGAACTGCAACCTGCAGGGCACATGTGCAGGCACAGGCCTGTCAGCCACCAGAGGCTGGGGGTGCCGAGGAGGTCCCCCACTCCCACCCTGCAGCTCCGGATCCACAGTGGTCCATGGCAAACCTCCCCTCTGACCGAGTGAGGAGGTAAGGAAGCACTAATGTGCCCCTCATCCTGACCCCACCTGAGTCAGGGCTGGCCTGCCCCTGGCCCAGCAAGCTGATAGCCCAGTCTCTCCCACCTCCAGCTGGCTGGGGGGCAGGGGCAGCTGAGGCAGTTCTCGAGAAGACAGCAAGAAAGTGTGGAGAGCCCCGAAGCACAACCCTGGCACCCAGCAGAGGGAGGGGAGCCCAGGGGCCAACTCTGTGCAGCACAGCACAGGGGAGCTATGACCCCAGCTGGCCAGGTAACCATGTGCTGAATCTTTTGCTCCTATCCCCTTGCAGGACCTGGAAGGACCTCTCCGTGGCTCCAGGCCTTGTTTTCCTCATCTGCTAAGTAAAGGGATTGGGCTCGACAGGATCTCAAAGGAACAAACACGGTCCTAACAGCAGAGAACTGGCTACAGCTCCATCCACCCGCGAGGCCTTCCACAGCAGTGTGGCTCTCCAATGCCCACTTCCCACCACAGTGCTCAGGCCACCTCCATGCTCTCCTGGGGCTTCACTCCTGATCTACGTCCTTCCTTTCAGCACAGGTGGGTGGGCCTCCCCCAGGACCCACCAGCTGAAATTTAGTGCGTTCAGCACAAGGTCGGCCTCGTGGGCCTTCTCCACACCTTTGGTCTCCTGATGCAAAACAATGAGACCCCAAGTCCCCTGTCACATGCCTATGCCCCCTCTAGCCATGGAGACCACACTGCCACCCACTCTGAGGATGCCCCAGGCCTCAGTTTCCTCATGTGCAAAGCGACTACATCAACTGGGGACTCTAAGGTTTCCCTTCTGTGATGGACTGTTCTCAAGAGAGGCTGTGTCCTTCATTTCCCAGTTGAACAAGAGAAAAAACAAAAGAGTCATTTCAGCTGATACTAAAAGCAAAAAAAAATGAGGGCTTCAGCCAGCAATGGGCCCCACTGTTCAGTGATGGCCATGGAAGACAGACTCCACGCTCTGGAGGGTGGCCTGTGGGGCCACAGGTCACCCAGATTGCCTGCTTTCACTCCTCTTCCACCCCACCCCCATTTTGTTTTTTAAAAGGTATGGGAAGGTGGCGGGGGCCAAGCAAAGACACATACTGCTGCTCTCCCCACGGCTTCCGCGCCCTCCCTCCTCACTGCAGAAGCCGGGGCCCAATCCCCGCGGCGCGGCGCCGCTCCCCGTACGGCCCGGTGCAGGAGCGAGGCAGAGCCCCCAGCCCTCGCCGGCCCCATGCACGCAGGTACCTGAAGCGGGCTCGCCGACTCAGGCCCGCCGGGCCCGGCCCCTCCAGCCGCGGGGGCTGCTCCCCCGGCGCCCAGCCGCCGCGGGGCCACCGGACATGCACTCGGACCCTCCGGAGGTCGTGACGAGGCACAGGGGGGTTAGGACGCGGCCGGCAGCATCTCACCATTTCGCGGCCGCACGGAGCTCTGGTCCTCGGCGAGCCTCTGACTGACACATCGCAGCAGCACGGGGCGGTGCCAGGCGCTCTGGCCTTTGTTTCTCCTCCTTCCTCCCTTCCCCCCAGCCACAGGAGCGCTGTGCTGTCACTGTTCCGGCTAGGCCCTGCAGGGCAGCTTGTCTCAGTGGCTCACAGGGCACAAGTTACAGGGTGGCCGCTGTTGCAAATGGAGAGCATTGGGTCACCACCTGCTCAGGTAACCCATGCAGAAGCCCCTGTACACTTCGTCCCCAGGGCTCGCCACCCCCAGGTGGGCGGGGAGGGCCCCAGGCAGCCCGGAATTTGACCCGCCCTCCAGGACCAGGAGGCAGCGAGGCAGCGTCAGCCTGTCTGGGCTGGAGGCTGGGCCCTCCCTCACCGGGACCTGACCCATTTTCAATTCAGGTGACAAGGTAGCATCTGAGGGATGAGAGGAACGGGAAGCTGGGCCAGATCTGCGGTGGCTCTCTCCTTAGTGACCCCTAACCCCAGGGGCCAGGACATGCCACTCCAGTGTACCTCGCTTTAAGACCTGCTCCAAAGATGGGAACCTGGGCCACCTCATGGAAGGCAGCAGGGGGCTAGCAGGGAGGGCCAGAAACGAAGCTCAAGGCAGCCCTCCTACCCCATTTCCTCGCTTTGCTTCAAGAAAGCACTTTAGCCAGCGGCCCTGCCTGGCTATGTGGGAGGACACACCCAGCCTACAAAGCCCTTTCTACTCCTGTCCACGCAGATAACAGGAGGGAGAAGAGCAAACATTCCACAGGAGTTGCTATCTCAGTCCAGGGTAATCGAGGCCTCTGGCGATGACATGGGCTGACCAGAGCCCGCCCTGCAGGCCTCCAATCCCAGGGCACCCCTAGAAGGGGGCAGATGCCTGTAGCCACCTTTAGATGGAGAAACATGGCCCCAAGATCTACTGTCAGAGGCAGTGAGAAGTCCCAGACTCAGACCCCAGTCCAAGGCCCAAGCTGAGCCGCCAGCATGACCAACTCACACCCTGGTAAACCCACCTGAGCCACTGAGATGAAAATTCCCCAGGCCTGGCCCCTTGGGTATGCTAGTGGCTTCTGGGCACCAGGACACTAAGGCCAACTAAGGTGTGGCCAGAAGCATGGATTTCTCCCCGATTGAGAAAGTGGAAAGGCCTGGCCCAACCCAGCCAGGGCCAGTCCAGACCCCTCACCACCCAAGCTCACCTTCTCGGGCAGAGAGGAACCACTCGATTCCAGGTGGGCCATGCCTGGTGGCCCTGCTCACCAGGCCTCACCCAGCACACAGATGCACCCATAAACCTCCTCCCCCGGGAAGATGCTGGAGCCGGGGGATCGGCAGACTTATGAGCCCCATCCTGTCCTGAAGGCCAGGCCCATGGACACCCAACTCCTGCCCCAGGCCCGTGCTGAGCCTCCCACTAACCTTCCTACCACAACAGTCATGTCACCTCAATCAGACCAGCTCTCTACTGAGCACCCACCGCCCAGCCCACCAGGCCACTGGGCTCCACCGAGGGCTCCTGCCACGCCCAGGAGCTGATTGTTTTACACAGGGAAACAGGCTCAGAGGGTCCCAAAGAAGGCAGCCAGGGCTGAGTCTGGTGCTTGGCTCCAAAGTCAAGGCTCTTTCCCTAATCTAGAGCTCAGACTGAGCACACAGATTCAGGGCAGGAAACAAGGTGGCCTTGGGGGCTGAGAGGGGATGTGGAATAGTGATATTGCAGCACCCTGTCAGAAAGGCACATTAAGGAGACCTCAGAACGAAAAC
The DNA here is from genome assembly GCA_030035585.1 of Dugong dugon. Lineage (NCBI taxonomy): Eukaryota > Metazoa > Chordata > Mammalia > Sirenia > Dugongidae > Dugong > Dugong dugon. The sequence goes on along the minus strand of CM057476.1, from coordinate 21,032,363 downwards.
AGAGCCCACAGACAAACCCAGTGTGGCCCCAAACCTCAGGTTCCCAAAGCAGTTTCATGTGTGAACCATTGCATTTTATTCTCCTACAGCGAGTGCTGCAAACGGCCAGTCAGGCCTCCAGCCCTTGCTCTTCCTCCCTGCAGTAGACCCAGAACCCACCAAATCCATTCTGCACCAGCCATCCAAGAAGCTCCCCAAGGAGCTGCCTTCCTAGAGAGACACGAAGCACTGCTGGGCCAGGGGCCACCAGCACTCACCCCAGACAAACCTCTGGGGTCTGCGGGCAGGACCAGGGTCCTGAGCCTGCAGGGTCTGTCTCCATCACTACTCTTCCTCTTTTTCCAAAATGGGACACTGAGACCAGAGGGTCAAGGTTCTTCCAAACCACAGTCCTTGGGCAGTGAAAGGTCCCCGGGGAGCAGAAACGAATTCTGCCATCTTATCGGAAAATGGCCCTCAGCACTCCAGCTCAGCTACAGAACGCACAGAGGGGAGAGTGTACCCACAGGTCACTGTTTTCTCCTTCCTCAGCCAGCAGTGCTCCAAGCCGCCCACTTCAGAGGCCCGCTTGCCCTCCCTACCTGTGATGGCCTTCACCAAGACCTCAAGCCAGAGAGTTCTCCCACCCTGGCTCTGAGTAGGACTGGAGGACTCAGGCCCTGGATGAAGACCCTGCTGAGTGAGGAAGTGCTGACACTTCCCCTCCCTCAGGGAGTCAAGGACATCATGAGGAGGCGAGTTTCAGGCTGTGATCAGTAGGATTTTAAAGGCCAGCCACCTGGAACCTGAGAACGAAGAGCAGCTTTGTGGCGGGGGTGGGGGGAATCCATTTATTGCAGTCCTGGCTGCCCCCCACCCGACGAGCTGGGAAAGGCCTTGCCAAGTCACAGGCCCTCTCTGCGTCTCAGCTTCCTCATCTGGAAATGGGAAGGGTCATTACTCCCACTTATCCACCACCACCCCTATCCTCCTCCCTGAGGCTCAGGGTTCCTGCACCTCTGATCAGAAACCCCAGACCTCATCACCTTGCCTCACCTCTTTCCAAAAAGGCAAGCTCACTGAGAAAAGATGGAAAATACAGGGGCTCAGCCGCAGTTCTAAAGGAAGAATCCAAACCATGGGGACTGTGGCTACCCTGAGAGGAGGGAGCAGTGGCCCAATGGGACTATTGGGTGCAGGGGGGATCATTTTTGTGAGGACATGCTGTTCTGGGGGTTCACACCTGAGCAGCACTGCAACGTCTCTGTCCACCCCTCAGTGCCTGGCACAAAGGCAACATAACCCCCACCCCCACTGGAATGGAACATTCCAACTGAAGCCAGGACAGTTACAAGTGTGTGTGGAGGAGGTGCTGTTGCCCTGGGGCCCTTGGAGCTTGGTGGATTCTGGTTTGAGCCTCAGCGAGGTAGGGAAGGCATGGAGGGGGACAGGAGATTGCCCACCCCGCCCACAGCAAGCTCTCCCTGAGCCTCAAAGCTCTACACACAAGCAGCCAGAGACAACTTGAGAATTTGCTCCTGCTGCCCAGAGTGGAAATCTCATTGGGTGCCAAGATCACCCCTCTTGATGCCTCACAGAAACCTCCAGTGCCCCCCCCACCCCCAATATCACATATACAGGCCAACCTGGGGCACACCCCCAGAGACCCGGCCCCCAGGCAGCTGTGTCCAGGTGGGGCTCCCAACCCTCCCCTATACTAGAAGCAGACAAACTTTTAAAGCCCTTTTGAAAGTAAGGAACGGGAAATGGATTTCACCCAGGTGAAATGGGTGAGCCATCTTGGGCAAGGAAAGAGGAAGCAAAGAGAAGTCTCAGAGGTGCCTCTTATCAAGGCCCCGCGCTAGCAGGGAAGGGTGGGAGGGAAGGCAGAAGGACTTGGCATGGCATGGCCCTTCATTCTTCCAAAGAAAAGGAACCTTCACTCTTTGGCGCTGGCCCTTGGGTGGTAACACAGTGACAAGTTTGGATACCTCCAGGGTCCCACTGAAGCACAGTGTCACTTCGCCCTGCTCCCCAGGCCCTCGGACCCCCCTGGAGGTCTCAGCGCCTGAGGCTGGCCCCCTCTGCCTGGCCCGCCCGTCCATGCCATCACTTCCCTTCTTCCCCGGCAGCAGGAAGGATGTGAGGAAGTGAGCTCACCCATCCTGAGCCCCGTGACCGGTGTGGGACTGGAGAAGCCCCAAACTTGGTTCTACGTTGTACGGAGCGCCCAGCACCCCCCAGGGCTAGAAGGGCGCTCCTCTGGGTCTGAAGCCGCGCCTCCGGCTGCGCGGGGCAGGTCGGCACCTCCCGGGAGGCTTCCAGGTCACCTGTGGCTCCCGCAGTCTAGCCGGGCCGCTAGCTCCTCAGAGAAGGCTTCCGGGCCCTCGGCTTCCTCCGCTGACTCTGACTCCGGAGGCGGCTCTGAGCGCAGCGAGCCTGGGACGAGCGAGTGGGGCTCGGCTGCCGGGGCGGGGGCGGCCTCTTGTTACGGATGCTGTGCTCGCCCTGCCCCGCCAAGTTCTCCTTTAAGAGGAGGGGCCGGGGCTAAGGGGAAAAGGGCGGGGCAGGGGGTAGCCCCGCCCACAGCAGAGCGAGAGGGGCTGGACATCCCCTGGGCAATGCCTACTGGAGCTGGAGGCGGGTCTGTCCTCACCGGCTCACAGGCAGGGCCCATGCTCAGAGAGTGGCTGACCTCACCGAGGACAGGATCCTCACTGGGCCGAGCAGAGAGCTCCTCCGACCACTCTCTCTAAGCCCAACAGAAGCTAAGTCCTTGCTCCTCCCCACGCCCCCTCCTGATGACACTGGGCTGCCCCCCACCTTCTCTCCTCCAGGCACACACACCCAATGAACAAAAGCTCTTGGCTAAAAAACGGCACAGACCAGTGAAACAGACCAGCTGAGCTTCTGGCCTGAGGCCTGGCGCCCCCTTGGGTCCCTCATCTATGTCTACAGCGCAGATGAATAACCTGTGAGCCCACTGGACCTGTGGTGACGGCAGGTGGCCAAGGCTGCCCTGAACAGGGCACAACAGGATGCAGACACAACCCCACACAAATCTGCATCTGGATCCAGCCAAGTACTATGCAACACCTACAGCAGCAGGGAAAGAAGACAGGCAGAGGCCTACCCTTGTGGATGTCCATGCTACTCAACAACCACACCACACCAGTAGCAACAGGGAGGCAGGGGGGAGCAAGGTCTGGTTCCAGCCCTCAGGGGCCTCAGGGCCAAAGGTGGCGCCACAGTGTCCTATCCTGTGCCCAATCACTAATTGATCTCTGAGCCCCAATGAGCTTCACAACCCTTCTCAGCACAAAGGTCCAAGCAAACATCATGCGAGATGGGATAAAAAGGGAGTTAAAGCACTGCAAGATAGGGACACAGACTCCCGGCAACACCACATTCCAGAACTGGAAATATCCTGGAAGACCATACTGACTTCCTCAAAGCCTGCAGTACTTCCAGACCAGGCACACAGGCTTGCTGGCTACAGAACAAAACCCAGCCCAAGCTAGACCTGGGGGTGGGGAGGTGGAGGGTGAGATTTGTGGGCCAAAAGCCTAGGTTTTGCATCGGCACCAGCTCTACTCTGCATTTGCGATGTTCTCCCCTGGTGTACCATGTCTACGATGCTCCTTGTTTAACCATACTCTAAGCTTCTATGGTGCATCAGCAGTTTAGAAAACTGTTTTATAAAAACAGTTTATAAAGCAGCCCACCTGCATGCCCTAAGACTCACCACCTTCTCATCACCCACACAACAAGAAATTAGCAAATGAATTATGGGGGAACCCCTTTAGTTAAGTTTTACTTTACCAGCCTGAAGGTCCCTTACTGCCACAGAGTCCTTAATTCCTCCCACTCTGGGTGGACTCCCCTGGGTAGGAGTGCTACCTAATGCCACTGCAAGTCTCTGCAGCCCAGGCCAAGCTGGCCACCAGTATCTGCTGACGGAGGGCCTCTCCCTGCAGTGAATCCAGTGGTCCTTGGTGCTGGGTCCCGCTAGGTTCCTGCTGAGTGAATGTCATGAACTCCCCTCTGGACTGAGGCTCTATGCTGGGGGCAGGGTGGCAAGGGCTCTCAGCTAACTCTCACTCCCTGGTGGGGAAGACGGATGATGGCTCGTGTTCCATGGCCAGCACAGGTCAGGTCATCAGCCTCCCAGAAGTCTGGGCAGGGAGCCGGGGCCAAGAAGGAGCTGCCCTCAGGTGATTTCTTCACAGGAGATTCTCCCAGCCACACCCCTCTTGTGTTCAGGAATGGTTCTAGGCTGTCCCACCAGCCCCAGCCTTGTGGTCCCAGCTCCACAGCTTCTCTGATGCCCCAGGCCCATGAGAACACTGCCCAAGCACCAGGGAGGGGTGGCCTGCAGCATGGCAGAGAAAATACGGGTAGTCCCTGACTATGACTACCTGTTCGAATTACAACGAACCCACACTTAAGACTATGTTGTTTTTTGTACTACATACAGTGTTGCAGCGTGTAATTTGCTGATGTTATTATCATTCTCAGATGTTCACTTGCAGATGTTTATATGTAATGTTTCCAACTCCCAAAGATAAGGATCAAATTTATAAAGATACTGATAATAAAAGGCAATAATAATGAAAAAAAATCAAAAAAAAAAAAAAAGAGGTATTCAACTTATGTCAGAACTGACTCACAACTACCTGTCAAGAGCACTTCTGGGTGGAGTAAGCCCAGCAGAAAGATTCACGGAGGGCCTTTAAGGTACCCTTCTATCTGAAAAATGTAGCTGTTAAGTTCCCCATCTCCTTCAGGCACAGTCCTCCTCTCTTCCAGGCACTGGCCACTCCAAGCCAAGTGAGGCAGCTCCCCAGTGATCTCCCCAGTGATCTGACACAAAGCCCTACACTGCCAGGAGGCAGGAGCAGAGGCAAGAACTGGAGCTGAGATCTGGGGTCCGGCCCCCGCCCCAGCATAGCCAGAGCTACCCAAGGAAATGGCTACACATCCCCAGACTCAGTTCCTCATCCATGCAGGGAAGGGTGGCCCTGAGCCCTCTGAGATTCCTTCCTCTCTACTACAAGCCCAAGGTTCCTGAGGACATAGCTGGCCCCTGCTGCTCAGTCCAGCAATGTAATCAAATTGCTTCAGGAATTCAAGCTGAACCTGAAAAGGAAGGGAGAATCTATTTCCCTGCCCAAATGACCACCTGCCCATTTTAACATCAACAATTGTTTTCTCAGCATCTATGAGGTAAGAGAGGGGCAGTAGTGGCTCAGTGGTAGAATTCTCACCTTCCATATGGGAGACCCAGGTTTGATTCCCAGCCAATGCATCTCATGAGCAGCCACCACCCATCTGTCAGGAGAGGCTTGTATGCTGCCGTGATGCCTCCAGACTAAGACAGACAAGGAAGAAAGGCCTGGAGATCTACTTCGGAAAATCAGCCAATGAAAACCCTATGGATCACAACTGTCTGATCTGCAACCAATCATGGGGATGGTGCAGGACTGAGCAGCATTTTGTTTCATTTTGCATGGGGTCACCATGAGTCAGGGGCCGACTCAATAGCAGCTAACAATAGGTAAGAAGTAAAATAGTCTCTACTCCCTGCTTGCATGGGACCAGACATTACTCAGACATCACTCTCATTTAACCCCCAAAACACTTTTATAAGGGAGTTAACAAACGAGAATAACAAAGCTATAGCATTTACATAAAGTTTGAAAACACACACAGCATATTCAATACTGTCCAGCATCGCGTACCATGTACACCATGGCACAAAGGGGCGCTTCAGGCAGGAAGGGAGGACACAGGGTGCTTCCCAGGGTCCTGTTTACAAAGCCTGATTTGTCTTTATGCTTCTTCATGAGGTGGAAAGTTGCACCATACTTTTTTAAAATTCCAATAGAGGCTAGAAATCAGGAAGCTGTGCTAACACAGGGAGGGAGCAGCAGACGCATGACCGGCTGCTCTTGACTCTCAGGCATTCCCTCCACTGCTGCTCCTCACTCAGCCCTCCCCAGCAGCCCCCGCGCCAGCCAAGCAACAAAACTGCATTGTTACCACACTCACATATGTGCTGACGAGTCAGGGAAAAGCTTCATCATGTTTGCAGTGTACTTCCAAATGGTTCCAAGAAAAATAAAATACATATACACGTGGATAAACTAGGTATGACAAAACATAAACAACTGTTACATCAAGGTGGTATGTATATGGGTAATTCTCCATTCTCTCAACTTTTCTACTCTGCTCAAAAGTGTTCACAATATAAAAATTTGCTTTGAACCACAGAAAAACCTCTCAATTTTCTCGTTGTTGTTAGGTGCCCTTGAGTTGATTCAAACCACGTGACAGAGCAGAACTGCCCCATAGGGTTTTCTCGGCTGTAATCTTTACGGAAGTAGATTGCCAGGCCTTTCTCTCACAGAGCAGCTGGGTGAGTTCAAACTGCCAACCTTTCAGTTAGCAGCCAAGCCACCAGGGCTCCTCCTAAACTCTATTACCAGGAGGAAAAATCCAAGACCAGGTTCCCCACATAGCAGTCCTTGAGGGAAGGTGGGACAGCGGGGCCTCTTCATGGTGCACCTACAGTATGTACTGCTTCGTCTTCACACTGGAGACTCAGAATCAATAAGGAACCATTTCCCTGTCAACTCAGCCCAGGCATGATAAGCACCTCCTGTGTGCCTGGATCTAGACTAGGTGCTGGAACCACAGGAACCTGCTCTACCCACTGGGTGGGAAAGACCAGCTGCCAACCATGCTCACTTTTCACCTGCAGTCCCTCCCATATCCATGGAGTCACCTCCGAGGGCCAAGGCTTGGGGAAGCAGGAGGGACACGTGAGACCAGGATTTGATTTACATCCATCAGGGGTGAGCGAGCTTCCACTGCCATCAGACCATCTCCTCCAGTACATGCTCTTCTGACCACTGGTACTAGCAGCCGAGGAGAGAGGCTCCTCCCAACTCAGACACGTTGTTACAGACCGAGAGGCTTTGTCACCAGATTTGGGACTCTGCTGTCTCATCCCACGTGGAAATGAAATCATCCACATGTTCACAGGGAGTTCCTGGCTGACGCAAACGGTTAAGCACCGGGCTACTAATCGAAAGGCTGGTGGTTCACAAGAAAGGTGTGGCGATGCTTCTGAAAGGTCACAGCCATCGAAAACCCTATGGAGGGCAGCTCTACTCTGACACACAGTGGGGGTCACCACGAGTCAGAGTCGCCTCAACAGCAACTGTTTTTTGTTTGTTTGTTTAGATGTTAACAGGAAACCCAAGAATCCACCACAGGGCACAGCTGTGCATGCCCCAACACCTGAAAACCTGATGTCACTTAATAACTTTAGGGTTACAGATGCCATTCTTCTATTTAAGGAATATTTATGACTTTATCTTCCCCTCTTTCTAGACATTACTTGTTTACCATTTAAAATTTCTCATTAACCCTAAACTGTTAGCACTGATGTTTTAACAAGGTCTAAGCCCACTCTGAGGAGACACTTCTTTGTCCTTTAGCCTGCAAAATCTCTTGGGAATGTCAGGGCTATTCCAGGATTAGCAGGAAGCAAGGAACGTGAGGCTCACAGCACACACTACTTCATTCTACAATGGTCATAATCTATGACCGAAGACCCTGAGAATGCCTTTACCCTCCTTTTTTCGGAGCAAAGAAAGAAGACTGAGGCTACAAAAGGCATCTCTATTGTGAATGCAAAATCCCTTCCCCATTCTGAATGGTCTAAGTAGTAGGCAAACTTTTCGATTCATAAAGCCTGACCTTTCCCCTTGCCCAGCATTTGCCATGTTAAATCCAGTGAAGATGAAAACTCTTGGTTCCTAACGAGACAACGTCCTACAAATTCTGACTCAGAGTATTTGTAAATTTAACATTTAGACTGAATGGCAAGGAACAAGAAATACCCACTTCTCCAGAAACAGGGCTTCCAGGCCCAGTCAGACCCAAGGGACACCATGCCTTTAGAGTCGGAGGTGCAGGGGGTCAGAGCCCACTCCCACAAGTTGGACAAGGAGTCACTCTTGAGGGGGGCCTCTGTCCTCCAAACTCTCAGACCAGGAGAGCTTCAGATATGTTCTCCATCGCTGCTGAGCCTGCCAGCCAAGTACTGGGTAGCCCCTAAGGATTAAAAGAGTTCTCTCCTAAGACCAAGACCTACAGAGCCAACTCTGACGGGACAGAAACCCTCACAAGAGCAACCGCAATCCTTCCAGAGACCAGAGCGGCCACCCCTGCTGCCAAGCCCCTCCCTGCCCCATGGAAAACTCCCCTCCACCTGACCATCTAATTGTGAGACGTAAGGGCAGGTGTCCATCAAATGCCAGGGGTTGTGTTGGCAAGGTAAGGGTGAAGCAGGGAGGACAGAGAAGATAGATGCAAAATGACCTGCAGGCGTCTCCTTCCCCTCAGAGGTCTGCCCTGATCCTGCCTCAGCCTCCTCCAGAAAAGCCAGTCCTGATCTCGACTACTAGAAAAGGAAAAAAGCAAACCCAGAGCTAAACAGGAAAACGTGCTTATTTTTAGTGTAAAAATTTTTGTGACCAAATTTTCGGGCATAATCTAAAAAAAAAAAAAAATTGTCAATTAGAGGGAAAGAAACTGAGCGATACGTTGTTTAGTTGTTAAGTAGTATTTCAATGTCCTATGGCGACAAAAAGCTTATCTGAAATCACAACTGCCACACAAATGTAGAACATGCGACTGCCCCAGGCACACCTGGCTGCCTCCGACCCTCTATCTATGCTATTTACTCAAAGCCAGCTCCTGGCAAAGGCCCCCGTGTCAACAGGAAGCCAGGTGGAGGCACCTTGCCCATGAACCCAGAGCGTTTCCCGGACATCATGAGTTCCTGAAAAGAAACTTGTGGGACTGTCTCCTCTGCACCCTGGGCTCCTCTCCTCAGGAGGGCCTTCAGAGTCCTTTTCGCCTTTGCCCACGGATGGATGCCATTCGGTGGAGTCAAGGACCCCAAGCGACTCTGGGAACCAGAAAGCACTATTCTACACGTGCATGACGTGTACAGGAACGCTGCAGTGAAAGGAAAATGCCGGCTCTTCTAGCTGAGAAGCTCAGCAAGAACTCTGAGAGAACACCATTTCAAGCTACCCTTCTAGTCATAGTATTCTGTGAAGTAAAAACAACATGGGAAACATCCATTTTAGGCTTCATCTCAACCAACAGTTCTTAACCTGGGATCCAGACATGGGCCTGAGAGACTCCTAACCCACTGCCATCAAGTGGATTATGACTCATAGTGACCCTACAGGACAGAGTAGAACTGCCCCACCGGGTTTCCAAGACTGTAATCTTTAAGGGAGCAGATTGCCACATCTTCCCCCCACGGAGTAGCTCAAACTGCTGACCTTTCAGTTCGCAGCCCAGTGCTTAACCACTGCGATACCGGGGCTCTTCCAAGGGACCCTTAGAGCCTGGGCACATTTTTTTGAAGGAAAGAGTCCATAATTTTTGTCCAACTCTAAAAAAAGTTCAAGGCCCCAAAGGTTAAAAACTATGTATCTAAACTGTTTAAAGAAGAAAAAAAAAAAGACTAGGGCTGAAATCCACAAAAAAAATAGCATTTCATAAATAAGCCAATACAGACAGAGGATAAACATCTGAAAAATGTTTAACTGGACTCACATTCAAAGAAAGGCAAATTAATAAAACCATATTAAGGTACCAAAGTACTGATGTTCCCTATTTCCTCCACAGCGCTCCCCATCTATGTAAAGAACTCTACCACCCTTCCACCTGTTTCAGTCAAAAATCTTGGAATCATTTTCCATTTCTCTCCCCCACTCCATTCAATCCATTAGGAAATCCATCCATCTCCCCTCAAAGCATATACAGAATCAAGTCCTTTCTCCCCACCTCTACCACTCCCACCCTGATCCAAGTCACCTCTTCCCGGGACACTTAGTCCCAGGATACTGTCAGAGTCCCTCATGGCCCTCTTGCCTCCCATTGCCCCCTATAGTCTGTCTGCACAGCAGCCAGAGCAACGCACCCGGAACCCAGATCAGCTCATCCCTCCCTCATAAGAGCCCTGCCTGATGGGCTTCCTCCAGTCCTTCGACCCCTCTGTCCTCAGCTCCTCTGGCCATACACGATCTTTGCTCTTCCTTGACCTTGCTCCGCACACCCCATCTCAGGCCTCAGCCTGATGTCTGCCAGTGTCCTCTCAGCTTGCCCCGCTTTTGTGCAGTCTCTGACCATGTGCCACCTGATCAAAGGCCCTGCTTCCCTGCCTGCCTTGGTCACACAGCAGCCCAGCTCTACCCCAGCCCAGGACACCCAAGCCCTTTCCCTGTTTGTTTCTTCACAGCATTTCACCACCTGACGTGTCTATTTGTCCCCTTGTTTCTTATTTGGCTCACCTACTATAGGGGAAGCTTGCTGAAGACAGGAACTCAGGGTCTGGCATGTAGAAGGCACTCAGAGACCTGCTGAATAAGTGTGTGAATTCAGGAAGAAAGCAATCATGCTCACCCATGATAACTGTATTCTGCTAATACCCAGTGCTAGGCATGGTGTGGGGAAACCGATTCTTGTATACACTGATGCCAACCACAAGCAGCTACAACAAACTGTGAAGGTGCCCATGCCCCTTCAGGCAGCAAATCCACACCTGGGCATCCGCCCTGAGGAAAAGGCTTTATGTGCATAGATGTGCTCAGCAACATTACTCATAATGGCAAAAGCCAGCCGGGAGCCACCTCAAAGCCTAACAGTTAAGCAACAATCCACCGTGGTAGTACAGCCACTTAAAAGTGCTATCGTGCCTTCTCGGAAAACCATCAGTTATCTAGCAATATGCATAAGGAAAAAAAGGCAAGACACAAAATAGCTGTATCCATTTAAAAGTAGAGACAACAACAGGAAGTGAGTGCATGAACAATAAAGCCCATGAATATGCAATCAAGGTCCTTCAAGGGGTACAGAAGCGGGGTAGGAATCATGACTGTCGTCCCCGTTTCCCAACACTCCGCCACAGTGACATGTCATGTCTTTCATTTAAGAGACAATGAGAGAGGGTGTTGGCAAAGAGAGGGAAGCACCCCTAAGACTCTGGATGGCTAAATATTACTGAATATTCTGGAATGGTTTCTGTTGGGGAGGTGCCATCAGTCGGGACAGACAGCAAAGTGATCCAGAAAGTGACGAGAAGTGACAAAGACAGACAATGAACAACAGAAGTGAGGTGAGAGAGGGCAGTCTCCAGGTCCGTCTCCTCTAGCTCCACTCCCCAGGGATTATGGACCACCCACCTAATGGGCCCCCAATGTCACATTTCTTGTGAATATGCCTCTGGGCACAAAGCTGCTTCCACTGTCCTTCTGGCCTCTCCTTGCCTCTCCGACACTTCTCTAGTCCAAAGAAGCACCACATCAAAGTCATATAATGAGTCTTCCTGGGGGCTGAAGCACACAGGACTCAGCACTGGCCTACCTCAACTCGTAGCATAGGGCCAGGAGGGCAGCCGGCATCATAACCGAAGAACAGAAGGACAGAGGCTCCTTAAGTGGGTGGTGACAGCTTCTATGCACAATCATTCCCGACATATTATGAAAAGGCCCCCCAAGTTGGAGTGAGTCCTGCCCGTTTGTAATAAACCCCAGGTAACTTCACATCATCAAAGAGAAAATTTGTCTTGTTTCCAGTGTAAGTTTAGTCCTAATTATCCCTCACATTTGTAGAAGTCTGTATAGTTTACACCCAGTCACATTCGCTACCTCATTTTGATTTGGGGACTGGAAATCCCTAACTCAGGCCCCTAAACCAGAAATCAGTTAGGCTTCTGATCAGCAGCAGGAAGTGAGGAAGATGCCTGTCATCACCACGAGGGCACAGGGCTGAGCTCAGCGCCTCTCCTAACCTAAAGCCTCTGGGACTTGGACAAGGCACTTCATCTCTGAGGACAACACAACCCACTTGCCTTATCACAGTGGGTTGCTGAGTCTCAACTGAGAAGGGGCAAATGTGACTGGGGGAAATAAAACCTTAACAACTATAACTGATCATCAGTGACCTTTATATTAAAGCTCTCTTAAAAATAAGATGAAAACCTAAAATGAAAAGTAAGACAGCAGCATGAAAAGGCAATTCACACCAAAAAATAAATACCAACAGCCAAAAAACATGAAAAGACACCCACCCAACAGGTAATAAAAAATGAAATCAAAGCAACATATCATTGTAAGCCCATCACACAGGCAAAGCTCACAGAGACAACACCTGGCATTGACAAGGCCGTAAGCCCACAGCCACTGACTCCCACTCCTTGTGGAAGTGTAAGGAGTGAGCTTTCTCCAAGGACTTTGCTAACACTAGACTCAGCAATCTCACTTTTGGAACCCTACTCTAAAGGGAGACCAGAATAAGTACAGAGGCCTGTGTACTAGGAAGTACACTGCACAGCTGTTCAAAAGAGTAAATGTAAGTATCATAAGGACTAGTTGAAAACTGGCGATGTGATCCATGGATACTACACAACTATTAAAAATGATCACCTGAAAGAATCTGTTGGACATAGACAGTGGGGAAAGAAGGTTACAGAATACATGTCTGGTTGCCCCTTTTCTACCTTCTTTTTTAAAAAGGTAATAAAAACACACTTCATACACTGTTTTTTGTTTTTATAAATATATATGGATTTCCACTTCTTACCACGATGGACTTATCCTTCCACTGTAAACAAAGAACTGGATAAAATATATTAAATAACCTGTTTTCAGACAATGGTCAACAAGGAGTTCAGGACTGTGATCCATGAGAGAAGCGAGATAAACAAGGTGAACTCAACAATCACCCTGCGTTTCAGCCTGGAGACTGCATGGCAGGGAAGGTCCCAGGCAGAGCAAGCTGTCTCACCAAGTTGAGGAGACAGTTTGAACAGGCTGAGGTAGCCAGATTCTTCAGCACAGAGAACCAGGAAGGAGGGAGCTATGCAGAAAAGGAGCTTCGTAAGGGTTCCCAAGTCTGTTGGTGAACAGTTAGCCATGAATGTGTACGGTTAAATTCCATGAAGTGGGCAAAGAAAAATCCAAGGGCTGTAAGCTGAACAATTCCCAAATTCCCCACAAGGCTGGGAGACATTTGCATTTCAACCAGCCAGAGTGGAAAGGCTTCCTTGAACACATATTCACTGGAGACCCCAAAAGGGTCACACCTCCGTAGCAGGGCTAAACTAGTCCAGAGTAAAGGCTCCTCTAAACCCACCCCAGCAAAGCTTAAAAACAAGCCTAAAAAGATCAAGGTGATCCACAATAAGTTAACTGCCTGCCAGAACAAAATCCAACTTTGAAGGAAAACAACAAAATCCAGCATTCACAATGTACAGTATTCAACCAAAATTACTAGACGCATGAAAAAGCAAGAAAATGTGATCAATAACCTGCAAGGAAAAAAAATTCAGTCAATATAAATAAATCCAGAAATGACAAAAGATGATAAATTTAGGAGAAAAGGATTCTGAGACAGCTATATAAACAAGCACAATATGCTCAAGGATTTAAAGGAAAATATGACCATAATGAGAGAAATGGAAGACACATATGAGCCACATGAAACTTCTAGAAATAAAGCGGAAAAACTGAAAATTTCTACAAAAAAGCTATTAAAACTAATAAGTGAATCTAGCAAGGTCACAAGAACTCTCATACATTGCTAGTGGGAAAGCAAAACGGTACAGCCACTTTCAAAACAGTTTGGCAGTTATTTATAAAGTTAAACATACACTTACTATATGACCAAGTTATTGTAATGCTAGGTATTTACACAAGAGAAAGGAAAAAAAAAAAAAGTCCAAAGACTTGTACACAAATATTTATATTGGCTTTATTCACAGTAGTAAAAAACTGCAAACAACCCAAAAATCAACTAAAAGTGAAAAATTAAAAAAAAAAACTTGTGGTATATCCATGCAATGAAATACTATCCAGCAATAAAGAAGAATGAATTTCCAACCACATGCAATAATATGGATGAATCCCAAAAACACTGTACTGAGTGAAACACGCCACACATAACTCTACATAATTTATATAAAATTCTTAAAAAGATAAATCTTTAGTGGAAGAGAGCAGATCAGTGATTGCCTAGAACTACAGGTAGACACCAACTGCAAAGCAGCACAAGGAAACTTTCTAGGGCGATAGAAATGTTCTCTACCTTTTATGTGGGGTGGATACACAGGTATATACATTCATCAAAACCCACTGGACTATAACTTAAAAAGACTATATTTTGTCATATGTAATTTACACCTGACTAAATTGATTTCAAAAATTAAATCACCTTTGAGTAACAAAAAATGTGTACGTATGGGGAAATTTTCTGGAAAGATACACAAGAAATTGTTAAAAGTACTTGCTTCTAGAATAGGATTAGCAGATGGGGGGGGGTAGGAGGCTTATTTTGATGGAGGAGCTTCTTCACTATTTAAGTTTCTACACAATCATGTATTATTTAGAAGAAACTCATTTTATTAAAAATTAACAATACATATGCTGAAGCATAGCCAAAGCCTGGAAAGGCTATGTTCACCAAAATGTTAACTATGGTTTCCGGGGGATGGTGGGATTATGGGTCATTCTGTTTTCTTCTTCAGGTTTTGCAATGCTTTCTGATTTTTTAAAAATGAATACCAATAGCTATAATTAGGAAAGGACAAAGCTATTTCCACCTTGGGGAAAGTGAACACAGCCGCTTCTGACCAGGGACTTCTGAACCCTTTCCTTAAAAAGGGAGGGAAAGTCCTGCACAGGTTACTTTGTTGCTCATTACTGAACATGATTAGGAGCAAACACAAAGGCTTCATTTCTACCCCGCCAACTGCATGAGCTTTCTGTCCACCATAAAAAGAACATAAATCTTAGAGCAGTCAAAGATTTTAGAAACATTTTCTTAAATCTGCAAAAATAGAACCCAGAAAGTTAAAACAACTTGCTGAAGGTCACAGAGGAAAGGGAGCCCAAAGCTCGAATCTCCTTACTCCCTGTCCAATGCTCCCTCCTCACTGCTGTGGGGGAGGCTACACTGACCTTCCAATTCATGTTTATCTCCTAGAAACCCTGAAAATGCTGCTCAGTAAATATCTGATCTTAACTAGTAGAGAATGTCTGCCTTGAGCATAGTGCTCTTTTAAGAACTGTCCATATGGGATCAAACTGACAACAGCAACTCAAAAGATTACGTAAGAAACTCAGGGGGCAGTGAGTTTATGTTAATGGCAGAGGAACAATTCCGAAATGGAGGGTGACAGTGGTTGCACAACTCAAAGAATGTAATCAATGTCACTGAACTGCACATTTAGAAACTCTTGAACTGGTGTATGTTTCGCTGTGTATACTCTCAATAACAACAAAAAATTAAAATGAATTTAAGTAAAAATGCTGCTCAGTAAAATAGAATCATCCTATCACCTCAGCTGTCCCATAGACCCCAGGGGCTCATCTTAGCAGTAACTGCCAGTCTGACTACTCTCGCAGCTCTGAGGATGCCAGATTTGATCTCAGGGACATCAAGGGACTGTATTCCAGCGAAATCAACCACCAGAAATTATCACTTGCCACTTAAACAGAGCCCTAAAGAGAACCTTACAGCTCACCTGCCCAGGGTCCCCAAACCTGTCTGGTCTTCAGAATCACCTAGGGAGCATTTAAAAATAGATCTTGAGCCTTACTTTCCAAATCTCCAGGGGTGAGAGCAAAGAATCTATAATCTTTAGAGTTCCCCAACAATTCTGATGATCAGCAATATACCCCAACTCTCATTTTGCATATGAGATGATGGCCATTAGATGGGGCCAAGGGAAGGACTAGGACCCAAGCCCCCAACTGCCAGTTCAGGACTTCCCCTCTCATAATCTCTCTCCTTTTAAATCTTACCGTGTCAACTCTCAGTTCAGACCATTTCCCCGTTACTAAAATGAAGTGTTAGAGTCCTGCTTGGCAATCCAGAAGTGGTCCTGTGGGTATTTTACTTAGCCAAAAAGAGTATCTAACTTAAGCTTAGTTCTTTATCGACAGGCATTCTAGGCCCCAGGCTGAACTAGGCCACTACACGCCAGTGTCCGGTCACAAGCCAGGCCCTAGAACTAACGAGCTAATCAACCCCATCCTCTTAAAAATCACTTTCCCCATTATAAAAAAACTACTGGTCTTTCGTATACCTGTAATTTTGAAAGCAACACATTTTTTTCTAAATTTAGAGTCTCTTGGGACATCTTTGAAATGGGGGAGGGAGTGCACTTCCTTAAAGCTGACAAGTTGTCACAGGGTGAGCCAGCCTGACAAACGACAGATCAGAGAGAAGCCAGCTTTGGTCTCCTTTTTTTTTATTGTACTTCAGGTGAAGGCTTACAGAACAAATAGTCTCTCATGAAACAGTAGTACACATATTGTTTTATGACATTGGTTAACAACCCCACAACATGTCAACCCTCTCACTTCTCAACCTTTTTTTGTGGTGAAGATACACATAGCCAAAGATACACCATTTCAAAAATTTCTGCATGCACAGTTCAGTGACATTGAATACGCTCTTCCAATTGTGCTGTTATTCTCACTTAAGATGAAGGCTTACAGAACAAAATAGTTTCTCATTTAACAACTACTACAAATGTTGCCCTATGACAATGGTTCACAATCTCACAACACATCAACAATATCCTTACTCAACCTTGGGTTCCCTGTCACCAGCTTCCTTGCCCCCTTCTGCCTTCTGGCCCTTGTCACTGGACTACTGTACCTCGTTAGTCTCATGTGGTTTTACGGGGCTGTCCACTCCCAGCCTGAACGGTGAACCTCAGAGGTAACTTCACCACTGAGCTAAAAGGGTGTCTGACGGCCATACTCTCAGGGTTTCTCCAGTCTCTCTCAGGCCAGTAAATCTGGTCTTTTCTTTGTGAGTTAGAATTATGTTCTACATCCTTCTCCAGCTCTGTGCAGAATCCTCTGTTGTGATCCTGGTCAGAGTAGTCAGTGGTGGTAGCTGGGCACCATCTAGCTGTACTGGACTCAGTCCGGTGGAGGCCTTGATAGCTGTGGACAATTAGTCCTTTGGACTAATCTCTTCCTCGTATCCTGTTCTCTTCATTCTCCCTTGCTCCCAAAGGGATGAGACCAGTGGAGTATCTTAGATGGCCGCTCACAGGCTTTTAAGACCCCAGACACTACTCACCAAGGCAGAATGCAGAGCATTGTCTTTATAAGCTCTGTAATGCCAATTGAGCTAGATGTTCCCCGAGACCAAGGTCCCCAGAGCCCTCCGCCCAGCAATTCAGTCCCTCAGGGAGTTTGCATGTGTCTATGGGGCTTCCATGACCTTTCCTTGTACAAGTTGTGCTAGTTTCCCCTGTATTGTGTACTGTCTCACCCTCACCCAAGATACCACTTATTACCTATTTAGTATTTCCACCCCCCACCCCACCCCTCCCATCCCTGGTAACCAACAAAGATTGTTACATTTTGTGTGTGAACTTCCTCATGGGTTTTTGCAATAGAGGTCTCATACAATATTTGTCCTTTTGTGACTGACTTATTTCACTCAGCATAATGTCCTCCAGTTTCATCCATGTTATGAGATGCTTCACAGATTCATTGTTGTTCTTTCTCCTTGCACAGTACTCCATTGTGTGTATGTACCATAGTCTGTTTATCCGTTCATCTGTTGATGGGCATCTAGGTTGTTTCCATCGTTTTGCTACTCTGAACAATGTTGCCATGAACATAGGTGTGCATATGTCTATTTGAGTGACGACCCGTATTTCTCTAGGCTGTATTCTTAGGAGTGGGACTGCTGGATCGAATGGTATGTCTATTTCTAGCTTTCTGAGGAAGCACCATATCATTTTCCAAAATGGTTGTATCATTTTGCATTCCCACCAGAACTGCATAAGACTTCCCATCTCCCCGCAGCCCCTCCAACATTTGTTATTTCCAGTGTTTTTGATTCGTGCCAGTAATGCCGGGGTGAGATGGTATCTCATTGTGGTTTTAATTTGCATTTCGCTAATGGCTAGTGATCGCAAGCATTTCCTCATGTGTCTGTTGGCCATTTGAATGTCTTCTTTGGTGAAGTGTCTGTTCATTTCCTTTGCCCATTTTTTAATAGGATTATTTGTCTTTTTGTTGTAGAGGTGTTGGATTTTCTTGTAGATTATGGCGATTAGACCTTTGTCCGAGCTGTACTGTCCAAAAATTTTTTCCCAATCTGTAGGTTCTCTTTTTACTCTTTTGGTGAAGTCTTTTGAAGAGCATAGGTGTTTGATTGTTAGAAGATCCCAGTTATCTAGCTTATCTATTGGGGTTTGTGCGTTGATGGTTATAGTTTCTATCCTGTCAATACCGTGTATTAAGGCCTGAAGTGTTGGTCCTATTTTTTCTTCTATGAACATTATAGTTTTAGGCTTTATATTCAGGTCTTTGATCCATTTTGAAGTAGTTTTTGCATATGGTGTGAGGTATGGGTCCTGTTTGATTTTTTTGCAGATGGATATCCAGTTTTGCTAGCACCATTTGTTAAAAAGACTGTCTTTTCCCCATTTGATGGTGACCGTAGGTGGATGGATTTACATCTGGGTTCTCAATTCTGTTCCATTGGTCAATGTATCTGTCGTTGTACCAGTACCAGGCTGTTTTGACTACTGTAGCTGTATAATAGGTTCTGAAGTCAGGTAGTGTGAGTCCTCCAACCTTATTCTTCTTCTTCAGTAGTGCTTTACTTATTTGGGGCTTCTTCCCTTTCCACATAAAGTTAATGATTAGTTTTTCCAACTCTTTGAAAAATGTTGTTGGTATTTAGATCAGGATTATGCTGTATTTGTAAATTGCTTTGGGTAGAATTGTCATTTTCACAATGTTGAGTCTGCCTATCCATGAGCATGGTATGTTTTTCCATTTATGTAGATCCCTTTGGGTTTCATGCAGTAGTGTTTTGTAGTTTTCTTTGTATAGGTCTTTTACATCCCCGGTCAGATTTATTCCTAAGTATTTTATCTTTTTAGGGGCTATTGAAAATGGTATTGTTTTCCTAATTTCCTTTTCATCGTTCTCCTTATTGGTGTATAGGAATCCAACTGATTTTTGAATGTTTATCTTGTATCCTGCTACTCTGCTGAATCTTTCTATTAGTTCCAGTAGATTTCTCGTGGAGTCTGTAGGGTTTTCTATGTACAGTATCATATCATCTGCAAACAGGGACAGTTTAACTTCTTCATTACCAATTTGGATGCCCTTTATTTCTTTCTCTTGCCTTACTGCTCTAGCTAGAACTTCCAGCACAATGTTAAATAGGAGTGGTGATAAAGGGCATCCTTGTCTTGTTCCTGTTTTCAAGGGGAATGTTTTCAGCCTCTCACCATTAAGAACGATGTTGGCCATTGGTTTTTGCATAGATACCCTTTATTATGTTGAGAAATTTCCCTTCGATACCTATTTGATTGAGAGTTTTTATGAGGAATGGGTGTTGGACTTTGTCAAATGCCTCTTCTGCGTCAATTGAGATGATCGTGTGATTCTTTTCTTTCCCTTTATTTATGTGATGGATTACGTTGATTCATTTTCTAATGTTGAACCATCCTTGCATACCTGGTATGAATCCTACTTGGTCATGGTGTATTATTTTTTTGATATGATGCTGAATTCTATTGGCTAGAATTTTGTTCAGAATTTTTGCATCTATATTCATGAGAGATATTGGTCTGTAATTTTCTTTTTTTGTGACGTCTTTGCCTGGTTTTGATATCAGCGTTATGCTGGCTTCACAGAATGAATTTGGAAGTGTTGCGTCCTCTTCTATGCTCTGAAATAGCTTGAGTAGTACTGGTACAAGCTCTTCTCTAAATGTTTTGTAGAATTCTCCAGTGAAGCCATCTGGGTCAGGGCTTTTTTTGGTTGGGAGTTTTTTATTACCTTTTCAATCTCTTCTCTTGTTATGGGTCTGTTCAGATTTTCAACATCACTTGGTTGTAGTTTGGGTAGGCTGTGTGTTTCTAGAAATTTATCCA
This sequence comes from Dugong dugon, assembly GCA_030035585.1. Classification (NCBI taxonomy): domain Eukaryota; kingdom Metazoa; phylum Chordata; class Mammalia; order Sirenia; family Dugongidae; genus Dugong; species Dugong dugon. The sequence continues at coordinate 21,012,370 of CM057476.1, read as the reverse complement.
TTTCCTCTTGGTTTTCAAATTTGTTGGAGTATAGTTTTTCATAATATTCTGTTATAATCCTTTTTATTTCAGTTGGGTCTGTTGTAATGTCCCCCATTTCATTTCTTATTTGGGTTATTTGTGTCCTCTCCTGTTTTTCTTTTGTCAGTCTGGCCAGTGGCTTGTCGATTTTGTTGATTCCTTCAAAGAACCAACTTTTGGTTTTGTTGATTCTTTCTATTGTTTTTCTGTTCTCTATTTCATTTACTTCTGCTCTGATCTTTACTATTTCCTTTATTCTGGTGGTTGTGGGCTTTTTTTCCTGTTCTCTTTCTATTTGTTTGAATTCTGTAGTTAATGTTTGGATTTTGTCCCTTTCTTCTTTTCTGATATGTGCATCTATTTCTATAAATTGTCCTCTGAGGACTGCCTTTGCTGTGTCCCAAAGGTTTTGGTATGATGTGTTTTCATTCTCATTTGATTCTAGGAATTTTTTGATTCCATCTCTAATTTCTTCTATTACCCACTGATGTGTAAGCAGGGTATTATTCAGTTTCCACGTAGTTGATTTTTTTTTTCCTTGCTCTTTCTATTGCTAATTTCTACCTTGATGGCATTGTGGTCAGAGAAGATACTTTGAATTATCTCAACGTTTTGGATCTTGTTGAGGACTGCTCTGTGGCCTAAGATGTGGTCTATTCTGGAGAGCGTTCCATGTGCATTGGAAAAGAATGTGTACTTTGCAGCAGTTGGATGGAGTGTTCTATATATGTCTATGAGGTCAAGTTGGCTGATTGTGCCCTTTAGGTCTTCTGTATCTTTGCTGAGTTTCTTCTTAGCTGTCCTGTCCTTTACTGAGAGTGGTGTGTTGAAGTCTCCTACTATTATTGTGGAACTGTCCATTTCTCTTTTCAGTGTTATTAGAGTTTGTTTTAGGTATTTTGGAGCCCTGTCATTGGGTGCGTAGATGTTTATTATGGTTATGTCTTCATGATGGATCCTCCCCTTAATCATTATATAGTGTCCTTCTTTGTCTTTTATGGTAGATTTCGTTTAAAGTCTATTTTATCTGAGATTAGAATTGCCACTCCTGCTCTTTTTTGGTAGTTGTTAGCTTGATATATTTTTTTCCAACCTTTGACTTTTAATAAATCCACATCTTTGTTTCTAAGATACGTCTCCTGTAGACAGCATATTGATGGATCCTGTTTTCTTATCCATTCTGTCACTCTCTCTTTATGGGTGCATTGAGTCCATTTACATTCAGTGTAATTATTGATAGATGTGAGTCTGTTGCTGTCATTTTGTAGTGCTTTTTTTGGTGGTGCTGAAGTTTTCTTTGTTCTTCTTACTCTCTTGTGCTGAGTTACTTTTGTTCGTGGATTTTTTTTTTTCATTTCTTTTGTTTTTGTAGGTTTTGTTTTTGCTGAGACTTTATGTTTTTGCTCTTTTTTTTTATGAGTATGTTTAACTTTCTTTGTGGTTACCATGAATTGCACCCTTATCTTTCTAAGTTTGAAGCAGTCTACCATTACTTGGTATCGCCTTGCCTTCCTCTCCATTAGAAGGTTGTATACCTATGCCATTTATTCCCTCTTTTACTGTTTTGATGTTGTTGTTATTTACTGATTAACTGCTCTGATTCCCTGTTGTATTTCTTTTCATTTTGGATAGTCCTCGAGAGTTCATTTCCTAGATCGGTATCTGGCTGGTACGATACTGCGTTCTAGATTCTGCCCGTGAGCTGAAGCTGTTTGTCCTCAGATCAAAGAACTCCCTTTAATAATTCTTCTAAGTTTTGTTTGACTTTTACATATTCCCTTAATTTCTGTTTATCTGGAAATGACCTAATTTCACCATCAAATTTGAACGAGTTTTGCAGGATATATTATTCTTGGCTGGCAATTTTTTCTTTCAAGATTTTATATATGTCATCCCATTGCCTTCTTGCCTGCATGGTTTCTGCCAAATAATCTGAGCTTAGTCTTATTGTTTCTCCTCTGTATGTGACTTCTTGTTTTCCACAAACTGCTTTCAGGATTCTTTGTTTGTCTTTGGTTTTGGCAAGTGTGCCAACAAATGGCACTCAGAGAGCCAGCTACCGCAGGCTGGTGTTTCTTGGACAAGAGACTGTGACCGCGGGAAGCAGAGGGGGCCGAGTGTGGGTAAAGAAGGGTAGGGAGTGGGCACAAATTACTGGAGCTCTGCAGCCCCTCAGAAAGAAGCAAAGATGGTGAGTGAAAGGAGGGGGAGGTGGTGAGAGGTAAGGAAGAAACCAAGAAGCGGAAAAAAGCTACAACGGCAGCCAACAAATGGCACTCAGAGAGCCGGCCCATTCAGGTGTGTGGAATCCAAGCAGCCGGTGTTTCCCGGTCAAGGGACTGCGGCCGCGGGAAGCAGAGGAGGCCGAGTCGAGGTGAAGAAGGGTGAGGGGTGGGAAAGCGTATATCGCAAATTACCGGTTGTTTTGTCTCCTGCTGGACGCCCCGTGAGGCTGCTTTCTCGTACCCCATTTGCTGGTCTCCGATAGGAGTCCAAGATGGCGGATCCACACTGCGTTAGCTGGTAGGGGACCTCTGCATGAATCTCTCCTCGCTCTCCATTCTGTCAGTTTTCTCACTCCATTTGGTGCTGAGTCTTTATCTCTTCATTTGATGTTTTAGGGTTTCAGGATTGTTGTATTCTCTGTTCGGCTTAGTTTTTCAGATCTTTGCTGTGGAGGGACAGCGTGGTGCTTCTGCCTAGAGCACCATTTTGCCGGAACTCCTCTTGGGTCTAACTCTTGAGAGGGTCATACAATCATAGTCTCGTGCCATCCACACTTACGAGTACTTTACAAGTCCAGTGGAGAAGGATATATTTAGGGAGGAGACATCAATTTCATGGGAAATAAATACAGTAGAGCATACTTTGAAAGTGTGACTCACACTATAAATATGATCTCTCACCAAGAGGATTCTGGGATATACTACCAAAAACCAGAAAATTCCTTTTTTTCTGGCCTAGGATAGTTTATGATAAAGTTTAAGGCATGTGAACAGGCCAGAGTAGACACACAGAACATATGGGGCAGACAGACATCTTTTAGGGTAACAGTCACATCTGCATCTCTATGGCCAGCTGACTAAGTCAGTTTCACAGAACTATTGGAAACTGAGTGAACTCCTTATATCGGATTCTACTGGAGGAAAAAGAGTCAAAACAGGGCTTTGGATGGAAGCCTACAATGTAGCACGTAATGCCCATGTCACCAAAGATGCTTGAACAAATTACATTACAGCTGGAAGTAACCTCAGAGCTGTGTTCCAGCCCAACCCACTCATGTTACAGTTAAAGACACTGAGAGCCAGATGTAAAGCAATGTGCCCAAGTTCACACAGTACTGAGAAGCCATGTTCAGGAGACCTTGGTCTCCTGACACCCTGGCCTGTGTTTCCCATTAGACTGGACTCAGCTGAGATTGATGAATGAAGTGGACAGAGAGGCAACCTGAACGTACCATCCAAAATACCATGAAGCCTCAACTCTCACCACCTCTTCTGCCCAGGCTATTGGGCCTATCACAGGTACTTTGATATTTCAGATTTTACACTTGGTAAATTAAGGATGAAGAGAAACCAATTTTTAAACTAACACCTTTATACCCAAATTCAACATCTACTGAATGTCCATTCTAAGTCATGCATTGTCCTGGGTCACAGGAAGCACAGATGAACAAGACAGTTATTATGTGTCACGCACGGTTCAACAACCACACAGTCTGCCCTTATAATGTTAGTAGGATGGAGCGGGGAGGTACATTTTGAGCAATAATGATAAAGGAATGTGATTACTTCAGCCTGGTTCCTGGTGAGTACTAATCCACATCACAAAGGTCCAACAGTTTTAGCTCAACCTCAAACCAAGAAGGGCATAAATGGCCAAGATCGCAGCACCAATATAAGGCATGAACTCTGATAATTTCAGCAGCAGGAAATTTCCCTTGAGAGCCCTTGGGGAGACAGAATAGGTTTGGGGACAGAAGGGATACCAGATGTGACAACAAAGGTATCACTTCCATATCTGGCCAAAACCCACTGGAGATGTGAGCTCCAAGAAAGCACATTTCACTCTTTCAAACGTTTCAACTTCAGGGCAATTTAAAAAGCAAGAGACAGCTATGCTGGATGAGGACCCAAGGTGGCTCCATCTTATTCCTACCTCCCAGGGACCAGCAAGTTTGAGTGGTATCTCCAATCCCAGCTTCTCCAACTCTCGCTCCCTGTACTTCGCATACTGCCGGTACCCTGCATACCCGCTGCCTGTTGCCAACAGAATGGGCAGGGGGCGCAGCAGGTACAAGGCTCGGGCAGGGGCAGTGTGGATTTTTCTGGCATCTGTAATAAAAAACAGGAACATTTTGAGCCTGGGGGTACAGGTGTAGAGAAGTCATGCAAACACAGCACCAACAGGAAGGTCAGGAAAAGCTAATGCATCTCAGGAGTCCTCAGTAAAGGTGGCCGGACCCTGAAGGGACTTGTTAACAAGGCAGGTGCAGCCTTCTGAGGCATTACTAAGACCCTTCCCTCTCCAAATTCTATCAATAAATAAGAACAGGCATTTTTTTTTTTCTTTTCTTTTTTATTGTGCTTTAAGTGAAAGTTTACAATTCAAGTTAGTTTTCCATACAAAAATTTATACACACGTTGTTTTGTGACCCTAGCTGCTCTCCCTATACTGTGACAGCACATTCCTCCTTTCCACCCTGGGTTTCCCATGTCCATTCAACCACTCCTGTCCATTTTTGCCTTCTCATCTCGCCTCCGGACAGGAGCTGCCCCTTTAGTCTCATGTATCTCTTCACGAGTATCATTTTATACCTTATAGTCCAGTCTAATCTTTGTCTGAAGAGTTGGCCTTGGGAATGGTTTTAGTTTTGGGCTAACAGAGAGTCCACGGGCAATATATTCCGGGGTCTCCATTCTCAATCAGACCACTAAGTCTGGTCTTTTTACTAGAATCTGAGTTCTGCACCCTACTTTTCTCCTGCTCCATCAGGGACTCTCTGTTGTGTTCCCTGTCAGGGCAGCCATTAGTGATAGCCTGGTACCAACTAGCTCTTTTGATCTCAGGCTGATGGAGTCTCTGGTTTACGTGAAGGACAGGCATCTTTTCTGTGGAAAGAAAAGATGCATCTCAATTGCCACCATAGTTTCAGCGACAGAATTTAAGATGAAAACACTGAATCCCAAAGAGGGTAATAAACTAATCAAGGTTGCCCAGTTGGCCACCAACACAGTCAAGACTTAGCACCAGGTACCATTTCTCACCAGGGCTCTCTAATCTTGCTTTTACAATCCAGGCCCGATTATGATTGAGCCCTAATGTTCCCAAATGCAAAATCTCATAAACTCTTAAAACAACAATAAAAAGACAAATAAAACAATTTAAAAATGGACAAAGGATTCTAATAGACATTAGATATACAAATGGCCAACAAGCACATGAAAAGCTGCTCGACATCATTAGTCATTGGGAAAATTCAAATCAAAACCAATAACAAGTATTGCCAAGGATGTGGAGAAATTGGAACCCTTGTCCATTGCTAGTGAGAATGTAAACTGGAAAGTCACTTTGGAAAATAGTGTGACAGTTCTTCAAAAAGTTAAACATACAGCTACCATGATCAGCAATTCAATCCTAGGTACACACCCAAGAGAAATGAAACAAATATCCACACAAAAACTTGTGCACAAATATTCACAGCAGCATCATTCATAATAGCCAAAAACTGAAAACAACACAAATGTCCATCAACTGATCAATAAGCAGAATGTGGTATTTCCATACAGTGGAATAGTATTCCACAATAAAAAGGAATGACATGCTGATATATGCTACAATACAAACCTTCAAAACATTATGTGAAAGAACCCAGTCACAAAAAACCACATATTGTGTAATTCCATTAATACAAAGTGTCCAGAATAAGTAAATCTATAGAGACACAAAGTAGATTAGTGGTTGCCAGACTTTGGGAGACAGAAATATGGGGAGTGACTACTAACGGGAAAAGTTTTTTTTGGGGAGTGATAAAAGTATTCTAAAATGAGATAACGGTGATGGTTGCACACCTCTGTGAACATACAGAAAATCACTGAATTACAGCATTTAACGCAAGGGTGAACTTTATGCTATGTGAATTATATCTCAGTAAAGCTGCTATTTTAAAAAAAAAAACTCGGAGGCGGGGCCAAGATGGCAGAGCAGTCAGATGCTTCCTGCGGTCCCTCTTACAACAAAAACTCAAAAATACAAGTGAATCGATTATATATGACAATCTAGGAGCACTGAACATCAAAGGCAAAGTTGAGGAATTGGACTGGGTGGCAGGGGGAGGGAGAGACAGTTCAGAAGCAGCGAGGAGTTGCCAGACCTGATGTGGCAGGCGCCGGCGCCCTTCAGGCTGGATTGGCTCACATACACGGTGAGGCAAGCAGTGGCACTCGGGAGGTGTTTTCCACATTGGGACAGACCCAGTGGCAGAGAGACTACTTGGGCACCCAGAACCAGTGAAAAGCAGTGCTCAATCAGCAAAATATAAGTACTTACGTCTGCCCTACCACGTGGATCAAAAAACACTGCCTTTGGGAGAACTCTCTCTCCCATTTACATGCCCTCTGCCCACTCTGCACTGGGTCCTGGACCAGCTTCAGTGATTCATTTGTCCCTTGGGCCAAAAGTAGTACTCATCATGAGCCCTGAGCCGTTCTACTGGCCTTGGAGAGGGAACAAAGTAACAAATGTGGAAAAAATAATCTGCCGGCTCGCCTAGGCCAGGAAATCAGGGTAGGCACAGCTCCTTTCCCTAGGCATAGGCATAAGGAGTCCACAGACTCTGAGTGCCTGTCACCCCTGTATAGACCGGTGTGGGCCCATTTAAACAGCACAGGCCCTCATTAGTACAGTACAACAGGGTATATACCTGAAGGCTAACTTCACCTGTTTCAGCTATATGGTGAAGTGGCAGGTTCATGACATTTGACAATGCTCTGCCCATTAAGAAGGGTCCTCACCTACCCACATCAGGGGCCTGAGGACTGGTGACTCCACCCAAATCACCTAGCCACCTGTGACAGGGGTCCAAGAATAAGTCATGCCCCCCAGTCCTTACAGTCAACAGCACTGGGTGCTCATAGTCCAGCTGCAAAACCCACCCACCTATGCGCTCTAGGGAACAGGGACGTGTTTTCCTCCCAGACACTCAGGGGCAGCTGTCAGCCCCCTGCCTTACTCAGCACGTTACTCCCTATTGCAGCCAGATACCTGCACCTATACCAATCACCCATGCCTGTCTAGGACTGTAGGTGAGAGCCTGCACCACACACTTGGTGACCAACTACCTGGACACCTGAGCTAAATTTATACAAGAAAAGTAAACAGCCTCCTGGACTCACATACCTAGTAACAGCTCTAACCACCCGGTGACAGGATGTTAGAGATTCAAAGGCGCCAATAATCAAACTATCTCACACGAGCAGCCTATCTGGGCATATCAAAACAAAACAAAACAAGAAGATTGGACACAGTAAGCAAAGATAAAATAAATCAATATAATAACTTATTGATGGCTCGGAGACAAAAGTCAATATCAAACTACAAAAAGAGGCAGACCATGAAGGGTTCAGCAAGCTCCCAAAATACAGAATCTAGAAATTTTCCAGAGGAAGAGTATTTTTTGGAACAACCGGAGGTGGAATACAAAAGATTAATATACAGAACTCTTCAAGAGATCAGGAAGGAGATCATTCAAAACACAGAACAAGCCAAGGAACACCCAAACAAAGCAAAAGGGTACCTTAATAAGGTGATTCAAGAACATAATGACAAATTTAACAGGCTGGAAGAATTCAAAGAGAAACAGCAATCAGAAATCCAGAAGATTAACAATAAAATTTCAGAATTAGACAACTCAGTAGAAAGTCACAGGAGCAGAAATGAGGTAACAGAACTCAGAATTAGTGAGATTGAAGATAAAGCACTTGACACCAACTTATTTGAGGAAAAATCAGATAAAAGAATTTTTAAAAATGAAGAAGCCCTAAGAATTATGCCCACAAAACTGTCTCTCAAACATGATGACAAAATTAGGGCATTTCCAGATAAACAGAAGTTCAGGGAACCTGCAAAACCCAAACCAAAATTACAATAAATACGAAAGGGAATCCTCTAACAAGAGGAATAATCTACAAGTGACTGGAGTGCCAGAACGGGAGGACAGCAGAAAATACAGAGAGAATTGTTGAAGATTTGTTGGCAGACAACATCCTTGATATCATGAAAGATGACAAGATATCTATCCAAGATGCTCATCAAACCCACATAAGGTAGATCCCAAAAGAAAGTCACCAAGACCTATTATAACCAAACTTGCCAAAACCAAAGATAAAGAGAGAATTTTAAGAGCAGTTAGGGATAAACGAAAAGTCATCTACAAAGAAGAGTCAATAAGATTCAGTTCAAACTACTCAGCAGAAACCATGTAGGCAAGAAGGCAATGGGATGACATATATAAGGCCTTGAAGGAAAAAAATTGCCAGCCAATAAATATATATCCAGCAAAACTGTCTCTCAAATATGATGGCGAAATTAGGGCTTTTCCAAATAAACAGAAGTTTAGGGAACCTGCAAAAAACAAACCAAAATTACGGGAAGTACTAAAGGGAGTCCTCTGGTTAGAAAATCAATAACATCAAATAACAACCCAAGACTGAAAAACAGGACAGAGCAACCAGATATCAACCCAGATAAGGAAATCACAAAAATGAATCAAAGCTAAAACACTGAAAATAGGGAAACAGAGATTCAATATGTAAAAGATGACAATATTAAAACAAAAAAGAGGGACTAAAAATGTAGTCGTAGATTTTTCATATGGAGAGGAAGTCAAGGCAATATAAAGAACTAAAAGACTTGTTTAAACTTAGAAAAATAGGGGTAAAGATTAAGGTAACCACAAAGAAAACTAACAATCCTATATCAAAATAAAAAACAAGAAAAATATAAAGACTCAGAAAATACAAAATCAACAACAATGAAAACAATAAAAAGAAAATACAGAAAGAAAAACAACTCAGCACAGAAATTCAGTGGAACAAACAGTCAACAACACACAAAAAAAGATCAAAATGACAACACTAAACTCATACCTATCAATAATTACGCTGAATATAAATGAAGTAAATGCACCAATAAATAGAGAGTGGTGGAATGGATAAAACAACATGATCTGTCTATATGCTGCTTACAAGAGACACGCTTTAGACTTAAAGACACAAACAAACTAAAACTCAAAGGATGGAAAAAAATATATCAAGCAAACAACACTAAAAAAAGAGCAGGAGTGGCAATATTAATCTCTGGCAAAACAGACTTCAAACTAAAATCCACCACAAAGGATAAGGAAGGACATTATATAATGATTAAAGGTCAATACACCAGGAGGACATAACTATAATAAATATTTACACACAGGGCTCCAAAATACATAAAACAAACTCTAACACCATTGAAAAGAGAGACAGACAGCTCCACAATAATAGTAGGAGACTTCAACACATCATTTTCGGTGAAGGACAGAACAACCAGCCAGAAGCTCAATAAAGACACGGAAGATCTAAATGCCACAATCAACCAACTGGATCTCATGGACATATACCAAACACTCCACCCAACAGCAGCCAATTATACTCTCTTATCCAACATACATAGAACATTATCCAGAACAGTCCACATGTTAGGCTATAAAGCAAGTCTTCACAGAATCCAAAGCCTTGAAATAGTACAAAGCATCTTTTCTGACCATAAAGCCATAAAACTTGAAATCAGTAACAGAAAAAGCAAGGGAAAAAAATCAAACACATGGAAACTGAACAACACTTTGCTCAAAAACTACTGAGTTATAGAAGAAATTAAGGATGGAATAAAGAAATGCACAGAATCAAATGAGAATGAAAACACACCCTACCAGAACCTTTGGGACACAGCAAAAGCAGTACTCAGAGGTCAGTTTATAGCAATAAATTGGACACATCCAAAAAGAAAAAAGGGCCAAAATCAAAACATTAACCATTCAACTAGAACAAGCAGAAAGAGCAAATGAAGCCCTCCGGTTCCAAGAGAAATGAAATAATAAGAAGTAGAGCAGAATTAAATGAAATCGAGACTAGAAAAACAATTGAAAGTTAACAAGACCAAAAGCTGGTTCTTTGAAAAGATCAACAAAATCGATAAACCACTGGCCAAACTGACAAAAGAAAAACAGGAGAGGAAGCAAATAACCCATGTGACAAATGCAATGGGTGATATCACAACAGATCCAACTAAAATTAAAAGAATCGTAACAGAATACTCTGAAAATTGTACTCTAACAAATTGGAAAACCTAGAGGAAATGGACACACTTCTAGAAACTCACCACCTACCTAAACTAACACTAACAGAGGTAGAACAACTAAATAAATCTATAACAAAAGAAGAGATTGAAAAGGTAATTAAAAAACTCCCAACAAAAAAGAGCCCTGGCCTGGACAGTTTCACCAGAGAATTCTACCAAACTTTCAGAGAGGAGTTAACACTACTACTACTAAAGGTATTTCAGAGCATAGAAAAGGATGGAATACTCTCAAACTCATTCTGTGAAGCCAGAAAAACCCTGATACCAAAACCAGGTAAAGACACCACAAAGAAAGAAAATTACAGACCAATATCCCTCACGAACATTGACCCAAAAATCTTCAACAAAATTCTAGCCAACAGAATTCAACAACATATCAAAAACATAACTCACCATGATCAAGTGGGATTTATACCAGGTATGCAAGGATAGTTCAATATTAAAAAAAAATCCATGTAATCCATCACATAAACAAAACAAAAGGCAAGAACCACATGATCTTATCAATTGATGCAGAAAATGCATTTGACAAAGTCCAACACCCATTCATGATAAAAACTCTCAGCAAAATAGGAATACAAGGGAAATTTGTCAACATCGTTAAGGGCTTTTATACAAAGCCAACAGCCACCATTATCCTAAATGCAGAGAGTCTGAAAAGCATTCCCCTTGAGAATGGGAACTAGACAAGGATGCCCTTTATCACCACTCTTACTTAGCATTGTGCTGGAGGTCCTAGCCAGAGCAGTTAGGCTAGAAAAAGAAAGAAAAGGCATACAAACTGGTAAGGAAGAATTAAAAGTATCTCTATTTTGAGATGATACAATCTTATACACAGAAAACCCCAAAGAATCCACAAGAAAACTACTGGAAGTAATAGAAGATTTCAGCAAAGTATCAGGATACAAGATAAACATACAAAAATTAGTTGCATTCCTCTACACCAACAAAGAGAACTTCAAAGAGGAAATCACCAAATCAATACCATTTACAATAGCCCCCAAGAAGATAAAATGCTTAGGAATAAATCTAACCAGAGACATAAAACACCTATTCAGCAAAAACTACAAGACACTACTGCAAGAAACCAAAAGAGACCTGCATAATGGAAAAACATACCTTGCTCATAGATAAGAAGACTGAACATTGTGAAAATGTCAATTCTACTCAAAGCGATCTACAGATACAATGCAATCCTCATCCAAATTCCAACAGCATTTTTTAAGGAGGTGGAGAAACAAAGCACCTACTTCATATGGAAAGGGAAGGGGTCCCACATAAGTAAAGCATTACTCAAGAAGAAAAACAAAGTGGGAGGCCTCACACTACCTGATTTTAGAACCTATTATACCGCCACAGTAGTCAAAACAGCCTGGTACTGGTACAGCAACAGATACATAGACCAATGGAACAAAATTGAGAATTCAGAGATAAATTCATCCACCTATGAGCAGCTGATATTTGACAAAGGCCCAAAGTCCAATAATTGGGGAAAAGACAGTCTCTTTAACAAATGATGCTGGCATAACTGGATATCCGTCTGCAAAAAACTGAAACAAGATCCAAACCTCACACCATGCACAAAAACTAACTCAAAATAGATCAAAGACTTAATATAAAATGTAAAATGTTAAAGATCATGGAAGAAATAATAGGGACAACACTAGGAGCCCTAATACATGCCATAAACACAATACAAATCATAAGTAACAATTAACAAACACCAGAAGAGAAACTAGATAACTGGGAGCTCCTAAAAATCAAACACTTATGCTCATCAAGACTTCACCAAAAGAGTAAAAGGACAACCTACAGACTGGGAAAAAATTTTGGCTATGACAAATCCAATCAGCGTCTAATCTGTAAAATCTACAAGATACTGCAAAACCTCACAACAAAAAGACAAATAACCCAATAAAAAAATGGGCAAACGATATGAACAGTCACTTCACCAGAGATAGTCAGGTGGCTAACAGACACATGTGGAAATGCTCAAGATCATCAGCCATTAGAGAAATGCAAATCAAAACTATAATGAGATACCATGTCACCCCAACAAGGCTAGCATTAATCTAAAATACACAAAATAATAAATGTTGGAGAGGTTGTGGAGAGACTGCAACACTTAAACACTGTTGGTGGGAATGTAAAATGGTACAACCACTTTGGAAATCAACTTGGCACTTCCTTAAAAAGCTAGAAATAGAAGTACCATAAAATCCAGCAATCCCGCTCCTTGGAATATATCCTAGAGAAATAAAAGACATCACACAAATAGATATATGCATACCCTTGTTCACTGCAGCACTCTTCACGATAACAAAAAGATGGAAACAACCTAGGTGCCCATCAGCGGATGAACAGATAAACTGTAGTATATTCACAGAATGGAATACTATGCAACGATAAAGAACAACAATGAATCTGTGAAACATAACATGGAGGGATCTGGAAGGCATTATACTGAGTGAATTTAGTCAGTTGCAAAAGGACCAATATTGTATTAGACCTGTCTTAGTCATCTAGTGCTGCTTTAACAGAAATACCACAAGTGGATGGCTTTAACAAAGAGAAATTTGTTTTCCCACAGTCTAGTAGGCTACAAGTCCAAATTCACGGCATCAGCTCCAGCAGAAGACTTTCTCTCTCAGTGGGCTCTGGAGGAAGGTCCTTGTGATGTATCAGTCTTCCCTTGGTCTGGGAGCATCTCAGCGCAGGAACCTCAGGTCCAAAGGACACGCTCTGCTTCCGGCACTGCCTTCTTGGTGGTAGGAGGTTCCCAAGTCTCTCTACTTGCTTCTCTCTTTTAAATCTCAAAATAGATTGGCTTGAGACACCATCTAATCTTGTAGACCTCATCAGTATAACTGCCGCTAATCCATCTTATCACATCATAGTGACAGAGTTTACAACACATAGGGAAATCACATCAGTTTACAAAATGGTACACAATCATACAGTACTGGGAATCATGGCCCAGCCAAGTTGAAAGATATTTTTGGGGGACACAATTCAATCCATGACAGGCCACTATTATAAGAACTCAAGAAAAGGTTTAAACACAGAAGAAAACATTCTTTGATGGTTACTAGAGTGGAGAGTGTCATGGATTGAACTGTAGGGAAGGTTGATGACATGGACCTTCCTCCAGAGCCAACAGAGAAAGCCTGCCCCTGGAACTGACACCCTGAATTTGGACTTATAGACTACTAGACTGTTAGAGAATAAATTTCTCTTTTGTTAAAGCTATCCACTTGTGGTATTTCTGTTACAGCAGCACTGGATGACTAAGACAGGGAGGGAAGGAGAGGGGTATTCACTAACTACATAGTAGACAAGAATTATCTTAGGTGAAGGGAAGGACAACACACACTATGCAACGATAAAGAACAACAATGAATCCGTGAAACATAACATGGAGGGATCTGGAAGTAAATCAAAGCAAAGAAGTTTCCTGAATACAACCAAACACTTCGAGGGACAGAGTAGCAGGGGCAGGAGTCTGGGGACCATGGTTTCTGGAGACATCTAGGTCAGCTGGCATAACAAAGTTTATTAAGAAAATGTTCTGCATCCCATTTTGGTGAGTGGCATCTGGGGTCTTAAAATAGCGAGCGGCCATCGAAGATGCATCAATTGTTCCCAACCCACTTGGAGCAAAGGAGAATGAATAACACCAAAGACACGTGGAAAGTATTAGCCCAAGAGACGTGTGATAGTTAAGATTGTGTGTCAACTTGGCTGGGCAATGATTCTCAGTGTTTGTATGTGATGGCTCCCATGACTGAATATGCTGTGAGTAGCCAATCAGCTGAAAGGGAGTTTCCTTGGGGGTGTGGCCTGCATCCAAATATAAGAAGACATTCTGGCTTTTTGTTCACTCTGGATCCTGCAGCGGCCTCCTGTTCATCTGACATCTGGTTCTTGGGACTTGAGCTGTCAGTTTATCTGCCAATCTTCAGATTCGATGATCTTCACAGCCTGTGAGCCAAGTCTTGCTCTGACCTGCTGATCTTGGGTTTGCCAGCCCCTGCGGCTACATGAATTGGGAGAAGCCTCTATCTTGAACCACGGACTTGGAACGTTCCATCCTCTACAATCTCATGAGCTGTTTCTTTGATATAAATCTCTCTGTATATATTTATATGATTTACTAGTTTTGCTTCTCTAGAGAACCCAGCCTAAGACAAGACAGCGCCACATAAACCAAAGACTTCATCAGCCTGAGACCAGAAGAACTAGACGGTGCCTAGCTACCACCAATGACTGCCCTGACAAGGAACACAACAGAGAGTCCCTGACGGAGCAGGAGAAAGGTGGGGTGCAGAAATCAAATTCTAGTAAGACCAGACTTAATGGTTTGTCTGAGACTGGAGGGACCCCAGAAGACATGGCCCCCAGACTCTCTGTTAGCCCAAAACTAAAACCAGTCCTGAGGCCAACTCTTCAGACAAAGATTAGACTGGACTATGCGACATAAAATGATACTCATGAAGAGTGTGCTTCTTAGCTCAAGTAGATACCTGAGACTAAATGGGCAGCTCCCGTCTGGAGATGAGATGAGAAGGTAGAGAGGCTCAGGAGTTGGCTGAATGGACACAGGAAATCTAGGGTGGAAAGGAGGAGTGTGCTGTCACAGTATAGGGAGAGTAATTAGGGTCACATAACAATGTATGTATAAATTTTTGTATGAGAGACTAACTTGAATTGTAAACTTTCACTTAAAGCACAACAACTTAAAAAAAAAAACTCAAAAGCTGAGTTACCACTACCAAACCAAACCAAACCAAACCTGTTGCCGTCGAGTTGATTCCGACTCAGAGCAACCCTGTACGACAGTGCAGAACTGCCCATAGGGCTTCTGAGGAGCAGCTGGTGGATCTGAACTGCCGACTTCTTGGATAGCAGCCGTAGCTCTTAACCACTGCACCACCAGGGCTCCAAATTACCAATAGCCTTTGACGTCCACGTTTTTTTCAGCTGTTGTTGTTTTTTTTAAATGAGCAAGTGTAAATATCATTAATTTTTTCCAGTTTCTCACTATCCCTAATGAACACTTGTTGTTGTTCTTGTTGTGTGTCGTTGAGTCAATGCAGACTCATAGCAACCCTATAGGACAGAGGAGAACTGCCCATAGGGCTTCCAAGGCTATAATCTTTACTGGAGCATACTGCCAGGTCTTTTGTCCTGCAGAGCCACTGGGTGGGTTTGAACTACAGACCTTTCAGTTAGCAGCTGAGCGCTTAACCACTTTACTACCAGGGCTTCTTAACGAACCCTTACTAGTTAACAACTAAATACTGTACCAGAAAAACATGCCAAAAACGTTTTATTTGTCCTCTTTCTGAAATACTTGGTGGTGAGAGAACTGTCGTGCTCTCGTCCTTTCTTCAAGCTATAGGTCTCTTCTTGTTGCCTTCTCAAAGGCTCATTTCACATCTCCAAAAGGCAGTCACATGTTGAGAGTGCCCTTCCCTCCTAACCACCTACTAACTGGTTTGTCACTTTATCCCTTTTGTGGTTGAATTATTTTATGTTTGGAATTTATTTTGGTGATGTCTTGTTTCTTCACTAATGGAATGCATGCTGAATCATAGACTGTTGGTAATTTTTTGATACATATGAAGATATTTATAAATGTTATGTAGGACAACGTATGTCCCAGTGGACTCCTTCTCAGAATCTTCCCCACTTTCTGGCACTTATCAGAACCATTGAGCAGGAAGTACATCACAAACATGCACTTACACTGCTCTGAGCCATAAAATATCTTATTTGAATATCACCAAATCCTGGAAACGGTACCTTCCCAACAACACACACGATACAGTAAATAAACTTGCAAGCCTTATTTCGCTGTCCGGAAAGCCGAAAGGCAAAAAATGCAAAGAGCACCTATGGGGACCGTTGAGCAGGAAGAACATCACAAACGCATGCCTATACTGTTTTAACCCTGAGAATAACTCATTTACTTGAATATTTCCGAATGCCCGTAACCGTACCTTCCTGACAACACAAAGGAAGTAGTAAATTACTTACAAACCTTATCTCACCGTACAGACGCCCAAAGACACAAAAGCGCTCTCCCAGGATGCATCCGCTCACACAAATGCCTCTCAACACTCAAACATGGTGCTGAAAAACTTCCTTGTTTTGTACATAGTTATATAGTTACACAAGTCTCTACTCAGACGCAAGTTATACAACAGGGGTTCTAATGCCTTCCAGTAAACCTCAAAGGCAAAAAAAGTACTTGGTCCCTAGAGGTACCAGTGAGCATTAAAGGGTTATAAAAGCACGGTAGCCACTTTTCTACAGATCCTGGGTTATGGCTTCACTCCTGAGGCTCTCCCTCCATCCTTCATGCTATTCCTCTTGTCCAGCATGCAATTTCTAATTAAGTAAGTAACTGCGGGTGAATAAGCTTATTGTTTTTGTTCTCATTAACCATCTCCTTTTATTCCCAAGGTACTCTTACAGGGCAGTTAAAAATAGCTTTTGGTATGGTAGAACAAAAAGGATACTTAGATAATACAGACAATACACATTTTTGTAGGGGTTCAAATAGCTGCTTACAAGTTCAGATAAATTTCGTAATCTGCAGTGTTGATACCGGTGTGGGGAAATGATGTACTCACAAGCAGTACAAGCTAAGTTGCAACAACTCTCTTTGAAGAGCATTTTGGTCTAAATACCAAGTTGTAAAATGCATGTACCTGTGGCCCAGCCAAGTCTACCTCTACAAATTTATCCTGAAGATGCACAAAGATATGTCACTAAAGAATTGTCTGTAGTAGAAAAAGACGAGAAACAACTTCAACATTCAGCACCAAATGGTACAGCCATACAGTGGAATACTATGCAGTCATTTTAAAAATGATGAAATAGAGTAACAGCTAATGCTTGAGTGATAACCATATGCCAGGCACTCGAAGCACTTTACACATACTATTTCATTTAATTCTAACAACAATCCTATGAAATAGGAGCTATGTTTATCTCAATTTACAGTTAACCAAACTGAGGCAGAGAGGGCCAGCACTATCTCTAGTTGCTACCTACCTGTGCGAAAGGCTCTGAGAGGCAGCATCCTTAAGGACTGTAGAAAATGGCTCAGGGCAGTATTTTCACAGTGAAGGCGGCTACAATCAAGCAAAAATAAACCATTAAATATTTTTCTTAAAATTAAAGAAAAACATTAGTGGGACAATTGGCAAAATCTGAATACAGTATATAGATAATAGTATTGTATCAATGTCCATTTCCTGGTTTTGACAACTATACTGTGGTTATGTAAGAAAACATCCTTGTAGGAAAAAGGCTGAAATACTTAAAGGGCTCAAGTACTTAAAGGTAAAAGGGTGTCCAGCCTGCAACTTGCTCTCAAGTACTTTAGGAAAAAAATAGATACACACACACACACACACACACACACACACACACACACACACACATATGGAAAGAGAATAATAAAGCAAACATGGTTAACTTACGCGGAATCTGAGTAAAGGGTATTTTGGGAATTCTACGCACTATCTTTATAACTTTCCTGGAAATCTGAACCTATTTCAAAATAATTTTTTTTTTTTTTAAAAGCATAAGATCAGGAAAACCAGTGCTCTTACACAAAGCCTTGTATTTCTGTGCCACAAAAGAAGGGCTTTATATAGACTTGTAAATATCTGAACCCTTACTCATGAATGAATCTAATATTTCAGGTGGCTGAAATTTTTAACAATTTAAATGTTTTTACTGGGAAAAAAATGACTCAAACAATGCTGGGATATTCTAATCTACTTCAAGTCTGGTAGGCTTGACTGGTTTAGAATTTTTTGAATTATCTCTTGTGGGATTTCTAATTTGACAGAGTGAAGAGGTTTCAAGTGTTCTGAGAGAAAAGTATCAATTATTTTCATAGCTTTAAGCTATAAGAAAGTATTTGATTCAGTTTGTTTCTCTTTTTTGTTGCATCTTCACCTGGGGAAATCAGATTCATCCCCCACGGGCAATAAATGACTACGCCAACAAATAAATCAATAAAGAAATTTTAGTTAAAAATGGGTTTGTCTCTTAATCAAAAGCAAACATCTCACTTTTCATTTCAGATAACACCAGTTTCCCCAAATATTAACCTGAAATCTAAAGTGTTTACTTTTTCCCTGGAGCACTTTTATGATAGAGTAATTTACTCTATTATAAACGTCTAAATTGATATTTTTATAAAATAAAAAACTGTATTCAGGACTTTCATACAATATTTACTTTCATGGATATTTAGTCAGTCTGTCATATATAGATATCCTGTAAACATGATCCAATTTAGATACATTTTTTCACATGAAATTTCCATGACTTAAAAACCTGTTCACAGCATGGTGCTAATGTGGCTAATATGATGAGTCTGATCCTCCTATAGGCAAACTAGGTTTGTGTGGAGAAAAACCATTTTGCCATTGTAAAAATGGCACGGAGGCAGCACCTGACATCCTCTAACTTCACAAAGAGGAAGGAGAATAAAGAACAACAGCCCAAGGCTGATTCCTATGAGGAGGAGGAGGTCAGACATGCCTCCTCTCTAAGCCTTCTTTACCAATTCTGACACCAATCATTCCTTCCACGGCACTCTCTACTTCTCTGCTAGGTTTGGTAATTCATTGCAATAGCCACACTGAACTCACAGACAATACTCACAATTATGGGGTTTATTAGGGAAGTAACAGGTTACAATTCAGGTTAAGGAACTCAGGATGGATACAGTTCTATCAGGACAGCCTCTTCCTAGCCGTGTCCGCTGGCATGCCTCTCTGGACCTCGGCATCTGCCCTGCTTGGGCAACTGTTACAAAGCTCCTTTAGCTCTGAGTAAGTGCCCAGAGGGACCCCTCTCTGCTAGCAAGCCTCGGCCCCAAGGCTCTCAGCTCTAGCTCCCTGGGTCAGCAATCCTAGCTCTACCAAGTGACCAGAGGCACCCTACTCTGCCAGCAAGCCTCATGCCTGAAGACACTCAGCTTTCTTGCTGCATGGGCCAGGAAGCCCACTGCACCATCTCCTGCCAGTCTCTCCTGCCACTGTTTTTCTGCCACCGCTTCTCGCAGTCTTCAGTGTTAG
This sequence comes from Dugong dugon, assembly GCA_030035585.1. NCBI lineage: Eukaryota > Metazoa > Chordata > Mammalia > Sirenia > Dugongidae > Dugong > Dugong dugon. The sequence continues at coordinate 20,992,850 of CM057476.1, read as the reverse complement.
TTCTGTCTCTGGCTCAGTCTCCTGGTTCCAGGAGCTTCTCAGCACAGGGATCCCGGATCCAAAAGATGTGCTTCGCTCTTGGCCCTTCTTCCTTGGTGGCGGTGAGATCCCTTCTCTGCTCTGGAATTGGCTCTCTTTTAAGCCTAGTGGGATGGCAAAACTGACCAATTTCCTTGGTGGTCCACAATTATCTTATTTGCACTGTCCCACCCAAGCACCCCAATCATCGGAAACCCTGGTGGTATAGTGGTTAAGTGCTAAGGCTGCTAACCAAAAGGTCAGCAATTCGAATTCACCAGGTGCTCCTTGGAAACTCTATGGGGCAGTTCTACTCTGTCATATAGGGTCGCTATGAGTCGGAATTGACTTGATGGCAACAGGTTTGGGGTTTTTTTTGTTTTGTTTTGTTTTGTTTTGAGGCCAGATGGATGTGTAGCTACTAATACAAAGAAGTGCATTTTAGTATATGAGAGTGCATTCAGCATTGAACTGTGCACATCTCTTAGACTGGATACTCCCACTACAAAAGCCAAAAGTCTAAAACCCGGATTTCCAAACAGAATTACAGCAGAGAGCATAAAAACTGACTAAATTAGGGTACACTGAAGTGTTCTGTATGTCACTGCATTGTGTGTTACAGAATACTGAACCCCTTATTACTGGTTCACTTCTCCACTGCTCAGCATCTGACAGTTTGTCAATCAGTCCCCACATGGTTGGTCCTTTCCAACCTCTCATCCTCACTCATGCTTCTTGCCACTCCTTGTTGTTGTTGTTAGGTGCCATCAAGTTGCTTCTGACTCATAGCGACCCTATGTACAACAGAACGAAACACTCCCCAGTCCTGCGCTATTCTCACAATTGTTGTTATGTCTTAGCCCACCGTTGCAGCCACTGTGTCAGTCCATCTCGTTGAGGGTCTTCCCCTATTTCGCTGACCCTCTACTTTACCAAGCATGATGTCCTTTTTCAGGGACTAGTCCCTTCTGATAACACGTCCAAAGTATGTGAGATGAAGTCTTGCCATCCTTGCTTCTAAGAGCATTCTGGCTGTACTTCTTCCAAGACAGATTTGTTCTCTTTTCTGGCAGCCCATGGTATATTCAATATTCTTCACCAACATCATAATTCAAAGGCATCAATTCTTCTCCGGTCTTCCTTATTCATTGCCCAGCTTTCACATGCATACGAGGCGATTAAAAACACCATGGCTTGGGTCAGGCACACCTTAGTCCTTCAAATGACATCTTTGCTTTTCAGCACTTTAAAGAGGTCTTTTGAAGCAGATTTGCCCAGTGCAATGTGTTGTTTGATTTTCTGACTGCTGCTTCCAGAGGTGTTGATTGTGGATCCAAGTAAAATGAAATCCTTGAAAACTTTAATCTTTTCTCTATTTATCATGATATTGCTTATTGGTCCACTTGTGAGGATTTTTGTGTGATGTTGAGGTGTAATCCATACTGAAGGCTGTCAGCTTTGATTTTCATAAGTGCTTCAAGAGTTCTTCACTTTCAGCAAGCAAGGTTGTGTCATCTACATAACACAGGTTGTTAATGCATCTTCCTCTAATCCTGATGCCCTGGTCTTCTTCATAGAGACCAGCTTCTTGGATTATTTGCTCAGCATGCAGATTAAATACGTATGGTGAAAGGACATAACTCTGACACACACCTTTGCTGACTTTAAACCATGCAGTATCCCCTTGCTTCTGTTCCAACAACCGCCTCTTGGTCTGTGTACAGGTTCCTCATGAGCACACTTAAGTATTCTGGAATTCCCATTCTTTGACGTCTCATCCATAATTTGTTATGAACCACACAGTCAAGTGCCTTTGCATAGTCAATAAAACACAGGTAAACATCTTTCTGGTATTCTCTGCTTTCAGCCAAAATCCATCTAACATCAGCAATGATATCCCTCGTTCCACGTTCTCTTTCTGAATCCATTTCGAATTTTTGGCAGTTCCCTGTTGATGTACTGCTGCAACCACTTTTGAACAGTCTTCAGCAAAATTTTACTTGCGCATGATATTAATGATATTGTTCGATAATTTCCGCATTCGGTTGGATCACCTTTCTTTAGAATAGGCACAAATACGGATCTCTTTCAGTCGGTTGGCTGTCTTCCAAATTTCTTGGTATAGACAAGTGAGCACTTCCAGTGCTGCATCCGTTTGTTGAAACATCTCAATCGGTATTCCGTCAATTCCTGGAGCCTTGTTTTTTCACCAATGCCTTCAGTGCAGCTTGGACCTCTTCCTTCAGTACCATCAATTGTTGATCATATCCTACTTTTTTGGAACAGTGACTCTGTGTATTCCTTCCATCTTCTTTCCTAAGGTACTACTGCCCATACTTGCCCGACCTAAGAGCCTCCCTGGGGCACTTGTAAAAAATACATTTGCCAGGTCCCCAACCTACATCTACTGAATCTGAATTTGGTGACAGGATAGGAGTATAGCTGGAAATCTTTGTTTTTAATAAATATCTCAGTCCATAAAAAAACTCACTCTTTTATCAAACAAGCATGGGAAATACTGCCCTAAATTATTACCCCAGATGTTGCTTTTTCTTATCACCCATCTATCACACACCACCCAGTTACTGAAAAACTTCCCCACAATGAGGCTTTCATCTACATGTCTCACAGACACTGCTTTACTTAAAGTCATGAAGATGTTATCTTTTGGGGTTTTTGTGTATCAATATACTTTCTATCTATATAACACTTCTGAAAATTAAGAGTTCTTCTTATTGTACCCAAATTCTAAGCCCTCCTACCTACTGCACCTAAATCTAGTCTTAGCTACCTACGCTGATACTAATATATGGCTTTTTTTTTCCTTCCTTTTTTAATGATGGTGAGGGAGGGACATTCTCCTCATCAATATCAAAAAAATATGTTTTAGGAATGTCATTTTTTAGTTTTTCCAATTCACAACACAGTTTAGATGACTCAAATGGCCTCCCCCCATAATAACACTGAAACCACACACAACCTCTTGCCCAAAACCTGTTAACACCACACTACAGAAGTCCCATCCTGAGAGGGCTATACCATTCCTTAATAGTTATGGTATGATGGGAGAGTGAAGCTTTCACATCAAAGCCAACGACAGTTTCTGATCCCTCTCAGACCAAATCAGCGATCTTTTACTCTCCAAAATTAAAATGATGACAGTCACTTCCGGTCACCGGGCAAGCTTTGATCAAATGAACCTTGCCGGAAACACAGAAGTACAGCGCGTCTCTCAAACCTTAGCTCTTTGAAGTTGACACCAAGCAGCTGACTCTGAGTCACAGCTACCAGCATTTTAATTCATTTTCCCAGAGTCCAGATGCTCCCAAACTATTTCTGGATAATAACTGCCCTTCCCGTGGGCAGCCTGAGGGAGAGGGCCTTGGGTGAGAGACAGGTACCTGGGTCAGGGTTCCGGCTCTACCAACTGGCTGGGCGAACTTGAGCAAGTCCTTCCCTCTCTCAGGGCCTTAATTTCGTCAACTCCAAAACGACAGAGCTGGATGGAGATGACCCCTCAGGTCCTTTCCAGCTCTAAGAACCTAGGAGCTGGGGATCACCAGGGCAACCAAGATGCCAATTCTATAACAGACTATTTTGAAACTACCGAATCCAATCCTCTAGCTTCAAAGACGAAGAACTGGAAGTGAAAATCGCCTGACTCCCACTCCAGCGCTCTCTCCACACACCACGCCGCCGGTTCCACGAACAGAAATCCCTGAGAAATAGGCGTCCAGCCCTGCCTCGACTCTAGTGACGCGCAGCAGCCTATTCAATCTGATTTTGTTTTGTCCCTTATGCACTTTACCTACCTGGCCAGGGCAAAGCGAAAGTGCTTACGCCAGACTCTAACTAAACCCGGTTCGCCCTACGGGGCCGCAGTCGCACCTGGTCCCGAGCTTGAGGTGACCGTGGCTCCGTCTCCACCAGAGTTCTCCTCAGGGAAGCTTGCGATAAAGAACCGATTCCTGTCTTCCGACACCAACTTGGCCCAGGCCTCCCTCCACCCTAAACCTGCCTCCTCGCACAGCTGTACCTGCTCTGCAACGGCGTGACCCCGCGCAGCAACCGCAGACACCACCGCCCCACAGACGTCGCCATCTTGTTTCTTCCTCCTCGGCGGGTCACGCCCCCCATTCACACGCCGGGCCCCGCCAGTGACGTCACGCTCCACCGATCTCCCAAGACCAATGAAGAGCGCGAATTGTCGGGGGGGGCGGAGCCAACTAATCCCGGCACTAGGGATGTTCATCCGGCACTTCTGCCTAGTGTTTCAGGCGGTTCTCTGGGCGCAGCGCTGTAAGTTCTCTTTCTTCCCCCTGGCGTACGCTTCCGCGTGGGCCTGGAAAACCTCAGTTACCCAGCGTCCGAGAATGTCGTTCAACTGACCTAACTCGTTTATTTTACTGATGGGGAAACCGAGACCCCCCACGACTCAGCTAGCATGTATTAGGTGCTTCCTAAGTGCCCTTATCTGAGAACTTTGCATGGTGTCCTGTCATTCTTCCCTCCCACCGCTGTACTGCGGGGAGACAAGAGGCAAGGAATCCTGAATCACCTGGAAATACAACTAGTCAACCTAGGTGCCTGGTGTGCTGGTGCTAGCTCCTGCAAAGGTTCATGGTGCAGGCACAATTTCAAGAGCCAGTGTGGCCCTCAGTTTTAAGGGAGTCTTTAACAGTACCTTTTTACTAACTACTGACTAGAGACGGCAGCTAGTCCTGAGACATTATCCCCATTTTACAGATGAGGAAACCCAGGCTCAGAGAGGTCAAGCAACATGCACAAAGGCACATTACTATACAGAGTCAGAATTTAAACCCAAGTCTCTGCTCCATGATCTAAACATTTTACCTTTTAACCCTTTGTCTAGAATCTGGTTGAATTTGGGTCCAAAAAGCAAAGAACTACAGCTCTAGGTTTCCTTCTGCTAAGATGCTGTCACTCACAGTTAGTGGTCTTCACCCGGCATTTGACACAGGAGGAGGAATATGTGGTGCCTGGTGCCTGCAGTTATTTCTCTGTGGTTATGTGAGTTCAGCCAGGGCATAACAATCCTATGGATCATAATGGTCCCATCCCGTTGTGCATAGGGTCACCATGAGTCAGGGAACGATTCTACAGCAGCTAACAACAACAACAAGGGCATAACCAGCCCCTGATATTGTTGTTGGGTGCTGTCAAGTTGATTTTCAACTCATAGCAACACCGTGTCATAAAGTAGAACTGCCCCATAGGGTTTTCTAGAATGTAATCTTCATGGAAACAGATCACCAGGTCTTTCTCCTGGAGATGCTGGGTGGTTCGAACTGCCAGCCTTTCAGTTAGCAGCCAAGTGTTTAACCATTGTGCCACCAAGGCTCCTTAACCAGCCCCTACAGGGAGCATAATAGACATCAGGTTTGGTATGGGAAGAAGACTGCTGTGGTTTTTCACACATCCAAAAATAAAAAAAAAAAAAGTATAGAATTGGTTTTACTATCTGACAGTAGTAACTCAAAATCAAGGGGAAAAATTATTTCAAAGTTAAGTGCATTTAACCTCTGTGATTTTACTAATCAGAATCTCAGCAACTGCCCAGCAGCGGCTTCTTCGTTGTCTTCCCAACCTTGGGTGTCCCTGCTGGGTCACAGCCTGCCCAGCAATCTGCCTTTCCTTTCCTTAGGGTAATTCTCTTTGGGACAGAGCTCAAATCCAGCAGAGCCCTTGACAATGAGGAGATGAGACTGGAGGGGGACTTAAAACTGCTGAGGTAGGCCAGGGAGATAGAAGCTGTGACGGGTGCCCCTAAAAGACCTGTCAAGGGAGCCCAGCAGTAAAAACAAGTTTGGGAAGACAAAAACACCCCCAAACACTGAAAATCAAAGGTGTCAAAACAAAAAGCAGAGACAAAGGACTATCCAACCTTTGAAATAGAAGCAGACTATGTTGTCAAATGTGCAACCAGTTGCCCAAAGAGAGTTGCCAATACCCAATGCCTTGCCCAAGTAGAAACTGAGGCCATTGCTATTTAAAGCTTGCCAAGATCCACCTGAGATGTTGTTAACAAATAATACTAAGCTCTTTCAAGTTTCCTTATTGCCACTCTGCACCAATTTAAAAGGGAAAATGGTGCCAAATATAGAGGTTTCTCTAATCTAGGATTGAGTGAATAAGTAAATATATTGTGGATAATGAAAAGCAGGTTTCCCACTGTCAGAAAAGGGAGTTACAACTATGGGAAAGGGGATAAGCTAAAATGAACAGAATGGAAGATATCAATCAGTATGGAGTCATGGCATTTAATGTTTTATACAGATTTAGTACAGAAATAGGTGTGTGTGTGTGTGTGTGTGTGTGTGTGTGTGTGTGTTTCCTAGCTTTGTCCACTGAGAAGACCTAGAAATCATTATACCCCAGTAGCAATAAACCACCTAACACTCAGATCTTGGTTTCTGACTACTGTTTTCCAATAAAAGGAACCAGAGATCCTTGAAAAAATGGCTAATTTCAGGTCTGGAAATCAGGGCAAGGAAAGTACAAGATGAGCCTTAAACATACAGTGATGTAAGTAAGAAAATGTTCAAAAATAAAAGGGAAATGTGAAAAGAACACAGGAGCCATTTTGTAGGGGCTTCCATTAGCTAAATCTAGGACAATGTGAGCAACAAAATGAATAATGATAGAAATAGAATGTAACCCAAAGAATAAAATAAGAATCCATTAACACCATTGCCATCAGGTCGATTCTGACTCTTAGAGACCCTATAGGACAGAGTAGAACTTCCCCATAGAGTTTCCAGGGAGCAACTGGTAGATGTGAACTGCACAACAACAACATAAATAAATAAATAAATAAGAGAGAGAATTACAATTAACATAGAAAGACTGAGAAAAAACCACTTAGCAAAAATGGCAGTAATAGTTAAGGCAAGAATTATTAATGTTTACTAAAATTAGTGGGTGAAAGTATAGTGAGAAATAGGATATTTACAAAGTCTCAGGCTATCTCCCCACAAGGTACTTATTGTTTACAAAGGGTAAGTAGCTTTATAATGGAGAAGCTTGGCAGACACCGCCTGAACCAGATGATCAAAGTTAACCTCACAGTAATAGTATCAAGAAGGACCCAATATCACTTCTGTGATATCCCGCCAAAAACGCGTTGTTGTTGTTGTTATGTGCCCTAAAGTCGGTTCCAACTCACAGCAACCGTGTAAGACAGGGTAGAACTGCCCCTTAGGGTTTCCAAGGAGTGGCTGGTGGATTCCAACTGCCGACCTTTTGGTTAGCATTCAAGCTCTTAACTACTGCACCACCAGGGCATAGTCTGAACCAAGTCATGAGGAAACATCAGATAAACCCAAATTGAGATATATTTTACAAGATAACTCACCTGTACTATTTCAAATCTCAGTTACAAAAGGCTGAGGAACTGTTCCAAATTAAAAGACCCTCAAGAAACCTAACAACTATATTTACAACAACAACAACAAAAACAGTAGCTGCTGAGGCTGATTGTGTACAACCAAACACCTCATGGGATTTGGTTCTTTGATTTGGAGTTTAAGGGTCATGATTCCATGGGACATCCCAGTTAATTGGCCTAATAACGTGGTTAGTACTTCTGTTCTACTTCCTAGTTTGTTGCAAGTGGCCATCCAAAGCAGAACAATTGGTCTCTATTCTCCTAGAGCAACACAGGAAGAAGGAGAGTCAGGAATAGGAGGAGGACATGGGAAGTGTGTCTAATTGCCTCCATGAACAACTGCCTCCTTTGCCATAAAAACAGAAGAACTGGATGGCGTCCAGCTACCATTACTGAACGTTTTGCTAAAAGATGCTGTAGAAGAATCCTCATCAAAAAGGGGGGAATGCAGAACAAAATTTCAAATTCTCATGGAATCCAGAATTTCTGGTGCCACTGAGGCTAGACGAACTCCTGAAACTATTGTCCTGAGATAAGCTTTAAAACTTAAATCAGAAATATCCTCTGAAGTCTTCTTAAAACCAAACAATAGTTTAGCTTAACTGGTAAAGAATGTCTGCTTGAGCATTGTGCTCTTTTAAGATCTATCTATATGGGATCAAAATGACAACAGCAACTCAAGAGATTAGACAGGAGCCTTAGGGGGCAGTGAGTTTATGTTAATGGGGGCAAAACAACTCAGAAAAGGAGGGTGAGAATGGCTGCACAACATGAAAAATGTATTCAGTGTCACTGAATTAATTGTACATGTAGAAACTGTTGAATTGGTGTATATTTTGTAGTGTATATTCTCAACAATAATAGCAACAACAAATAAATTATTAAAAACAAAAGACCTAACAGCTTAATGTAGCATTAGGGGCAACTGGGTCCTGGACCAGACAATAAGGACATAAGCAGCCAACTGGTGAAATCTGAGTAAGGGCTGTAGATTAGAGAATACCATTTTATCAATATTAATGTCCTCATTTTGAGAATTGCACAGGGTTAAAGAGGCATCATGTCTGCAACTACAGACCCTCAAACATTTCAAAAACAAAATTGGGTAGCTCAACTGATAAAAAAGCAGAATGGTAATTATATATGTTGAGGAAGAATCTGGGTGAAAAGTGTATGGGAATTCTTTTTACTATTTCTGCAACTTTTTTATAAGTCTGAAATTATTTTAAAATAAAAACATTTTTAAATGATCTAAAAATCAAAAGTAAGAAATAAAGTAGTTCTTACATGAAAAAAAAAAAATACGTTGGGTATCTAACGTGTCAGTCCCCGTGCTGGGGAGATGGTGAACAAGACAGGCCAAGTCCTTGTCCTTGGAGAGATTACAGCTGATGGGGAACTGCAGACACCAAAGTGACTGCAGTGTGTGGTGGGGAGAAAAAGGGGGAAAAAGCTGCTCCTCTGCATCCAGGAACTGGTCTGACATGTTGGCAGGTGTTTGCCTGGCACTCACAGTGAGGCCGTATTACTCTCCTTTCAGATAAAAACAATCTCATAGAACACCACCATCAGACAAAGTCACTCTGACACCATGGCAAAGTGACACAGAACAAGGCTACAGACAAAAACAAGGTCACTGGGAAATCCACTAGATACCAAACATTCCCTTCTTTCAGCTAATATGAGTGGCTGCTGCTTCTTTGCCAACTACGGCTTTATCCTGCCTCTAGTCTGCCCTCTCTATAGATAAGATGTATTGAGATACCCAATCATAGAATTATCCCTGCTCTCTGACAGCACTCAATCTAGAGCAACCCTGTACTTCCTTTGACTCTCCCCCAAATCACCCACCGAAAGTCCAAATCCTATAATAATTCTAACACCCTCTTTCACACTCCACTCTTCCCCATGGTAGATGGCCTCCCTTGCTTTGAGGAGTAATAAATCCAACTTGTTAGCTTATAGATGTGTTCACAGTGGACTTTGGCTGGAGGACACTGACAAGAACATCAATATTTTGAAAGAGGAAGTACGGAGTACTCTTGTTGTTGTTATTAAGTGCCATTGAGTTGGCCTCCTGACTCATGGCCGCACCATGCACAACAGAACAAAACACTGCCTGGTCCTGCACCGCCCCCATGATCGGTTGTGGATCAGAGGGTTTTCATTGGCTGATTTTTGGAAGTAGATAGCCAGGTATTTCTTCCTAGTCTGTCTTAGTCTGGAAGCTCTGCTAAAACCTATTCAGCATCACAGCAACACAGAAGCCTGTACTGACAGATGGGTGGTTGCTACGCATGAGGTGCATTGGCTGGGAATCGAACCTAGGTGTCCTGCAGGGAAGGTGAGAATTCTACCACAGAACTAGAACTTCAGACTCTAAGCCTAGACTTGTCCATCTATCTCAACAGGGGGTACTCTCTCAATTGATGGCCTGACCCCATGGCCTCATTCTTGTCAAATTTGAATCACTCTTTGGATGTAAGTGCTGTGTGGCCACTACTGTTGTACAAAGAAGTCCTTGGCAGAGATCAGAATTTTAGAATCCTCTTTAAATGAGAGATCTGAAGGTATCACTCCTTTCTCTTGTTGGCTGCCAGCCAACTCCAAGTCAAAACTGAGGCCTGCGATAGCCACGTGTATAAGCACTCAATAGATTGTCCTTTTATTAGCCATAAATCCTGGTCCAATTTTATGCCCTCCGCCCCTTTTCCCTTTTCATTTCTTGAATGCTTCTAATTTGTTATTTTATTGTCATTTATGCATCGTGTCCATCTTAAACCCTTTCTGCAACAGAGCAGGATATGTATAAATCAAATTTTAAGCATGCTACAGTACCACACAGATCAAATTGACATGACATTGATACATGGGCTGCAGAGCAAATGCCAGCAATTTCGTCAGTATGTGGCTGCTGGCCACTCACTGCTTGTCTAGAGCAAAGAAGGCTTCCCTTAGCTCCTGCAAGAAAAGGATGTCCAGTTCTCTGCCCCTGGGGTGGTACTTGTACCCTGGCTAACTAGCCTGCCGTGAATTCTCTTCTGTCTGGAAACAACAAACTGTAGGGTTTGCCTCCTCTTCCCCTGGATGACTGTGTTTCCTTGCAAAATAGATTTGCAAAACCAATATATGCAAGACAGCAAGCTAGATCCCGTAAGGGAATGCAGACACTTATGGGAGCATAAAAATTTTATAATGTTCAGAACTTATCTGTGGCCATTGTCACCAACTGAGCCCAGGCCACCATCTCTCGCCGGAATGGTGAAGAGATCTCTCTTCTTATCCTCTTGCCTCCTTCCAAACCACTGTACACGGCTGAGTAATCTTCCTCTTGCTGTCCTTCCTTTATATATCTTCTTAAGTAAAAAGACCATACTACAGCAATAAATAGTAAATATCTCATCACCCAATTTCCTTCCTTGGAGGTTACCACTATAGCAGTGTCTTAGTTATCTAGTGCTGCTATAACAGAAATATCACAAGTGGATGGCTTTAACAAACAGAAATTTATTCTCTCGCAGTTTAGGAGGCTAGAAGTCCGTATTCAGGGCACCAGCTCCAGGAGAAGGCTTTTTCTCTCAGTTGGCTCTAGGAGAAGGTCCTTGTCATCAATCTTCCCCTGGTCTAGGAGCTTCTCAGTACAGGGACCCAGGGTCCAAAGGACATGCTCCACTCCTGGCTCCTTTTGCTTGGTGGTAGGAGGTCCCTCTCCTCTTTGCTTGCTTCTCTCTTTTATATCTCAAAAGAGATTGACTCAAGATACAACCTAATCCTGTAGATTGTGTCCTGCCTCATTAACATAACTACCTCTAATCCTGCCTCACTGACATCATAGAGGTTAGAATTTACAACACATAGGATAATTACATCAGATCCCAAAATGGAGGACAATCATACAATATGGGGAATCATCGTCTACACAAATTTTGGGGGGATACAATTCAATCCATAACATTTTACCCTTTGGTCCCCTCCAAATTCATGTCCTTGGCACATGTAAAACATTTTCACCCTATCAAATCATCCCAAACTGACTTAAATCAACTCCAAGTTCAAATTCCATCCTGGGGCAAAATTCCTCTTCATCTGTGAAATCTAGAATACAAGTTATCTGCTTCCAAAGTGCAATGGTGGAACAGGCACAAGGGAGATACTTCCATTACAAATGGGAGAAACTGGAGGAAAAGAAGAGATAACAAGCACCCAGCAAGTACAAAGCCCAGCAGAACAATTTACAGTAGCTCTCAAGGCTTGAAAATAATCCTCTGGGGACCTCATACCACCAAGAAAGCAGTGACGGGAGCAAAGCGCGTCCTTTGGACCGCGGTTCCTGTGCAAAGAAGCTCCTAGTCCGGGAGAACACCCAAGAGAAGAAGGCTGACAGAAAAAGCCTTCCCCTGGAGCTGACACCCTGAATTTGGACTTTTAGCTTACTTTGACTGTGAGGAGATAAACTTCTCTTCGTTAAAACCATCCACTTGTGGTACTTCTGTTCGAGCAGCACTAGATGACTAAGACAGAATTTGGTACTGAGAGAGTGGGGTGCTGCTCTAATAGATACCTAAAATGTGGACGTGGTTTTGAAACTGTGAATGGATAGAGGTGTGGCAGTGACAGAGGATCATCAGCAGCAGAGAACCTACAGCAGCAGAGAAGCAGCAGCAGCAGAGAACCAACAGCCGCAGAACCAGGAGACCAGTGCAAGGGCATGACACTGGAGCCGACCCACGGAGCGAGAGGGCTGAATGCCTGTGCGCGGAAGGCTTCCTGGTGGAGTGGGGTGCCTCCGGGCACTTACCCGTGGAGCTACAGAGCTTTGGAACACTAGCCCCAGCAGGGCAGATGTGGGCGTGAGGTGCAAAGAGCCGACAGACCAAGAAACCAGAAAACAAGCTGAAGAGACAAGGGACACAAGAAGCTGAGCTGCCTCAGTCTCAAAAGGTATGGCCATGACCTCAGGGGTTTCAAAGGGTGGAGCCATAGCCTCTGGTGTTTCTAAGGGTGGAGTTGTCACTCCAATGGAGTAGGAGAATTGTGTGCCTAAAGCCAAGGGAGCAGAGTTGCTGTCCCAGGAGGCCTGGAAGGCGGAGCTGAAGCCCAAGGCTGAAGGGCCTCCACTCAAAATCCAGAGACTGTGGCCAACACCTAGAGTCTGGAGGGCAAGGCTATTGTGTAAATTGTCTCAGAGAACAGAGGATTATTTTCAAAGCCTTGAGGGATGATGTAATGTGTTCTGCTGACTTGCTTGGTGCCTGTTATCACTTCTTTTCCTCTAGTTTCTCCCATTTGTAATGGAAATGTCTAGCTTGTGCCTGTTCTGCCATTGTACCTTTGGAAGCAAATAGCTTGTATTCTAGATTTCACAGATGAAGAGGAATTTTTGGATTTTGGACTTGGAGTTAAGACTTTTGCTATCATATGATGGGATGAATATGTTTTCCATGTTGCAAGGATGTGATTTTTGGGGGGCCAAAGGGTGGAACGTCATGGTTTGAATCGTGTCCCCCAAAAAATGTGTGTATCAATTTGGATGGGTCATGATTCCCGGAATTCTGTCGTTGGCCTCCATTTTGTGATTGTAATTTTATGTTAAAGAGGATTAGGGTGGGATTGTAACACCACCCTTACCCAGGTCACATCCCTGATCCAATGTAAAGGGAGTTTCCCTGGGGTGTGGCCTGCACCACCTTTTATCTCTCAAGAGATAAAAGGAAAAGGAAGCAAGCAGAGAGTTGGGACCTCATAACACCAAGAAAGCAGTGCCAGGAGCAGAGCGTGTCCTTTGGACTGAGGTCCCTGCGCCGAGAAGCTCCTAGTCTGGGGGAACACTGATGAGAAGGCCAAGAGAGAGAAAGCCTTCCCCTGCAGCTGACACCCTGAATTTGGACTTTTAGCCAACTTTACTGTAAGGAAATAAACTTCTCTTTGTTAAAACCATCCACTTGTGGTATTTCTATTATAGCAGCACTAGATAACTAAGACAGTGGTTCTCAGTGATTATTTGTTATTCTCGATTGAATAAGAGCATTCAAAGTGCCTTTATTACATGGGCAAGACCTACTCTGAGGTAATAGCTTTTCTGGAATGCTGGATATATAGAAAGATTTGGCTCACATACAAAGTTATACCTAGTAGGTTATTATAATTTATAACAATTAGGTCACTAGACATTTGGGAGTGTATTGGTTTCTGAAACCATGAAGTAATTTATCCAGCAGGTGTCCTAGAGTGTCTTCTAAGTGCTGGCCATTGTGCAAGAGACAAAACTATAAGGAGAGCCAGAAGTGAGCTAGTCCCTGTCCCCATGATGCTGACATGCCAGAGGAGTTTCAGGATTTTGGGAAATAACCCAGTTCATGCCAGAATTCAGAGAAGTAGGACAGACCCATGGCCTGTACCTTCACAGACTGGCAGTGTTGTAGGGTTGCTCTCCCAAGCCTCAGAGAATTCAGGTAACATGATGGCATTCTGGTTTTAGGATATAGCTTCTGGAGATATCTCTAGAATGTGAGTCATAAGTGAGACCACACGAAGACTCTAAAAACAAGAAGAACCTTCTAAAGTCTAGAAATGTTGAAGTCAAATTATTTTTGAGTTTTGAAATGAACAGGAGAGGGGTACTAAAATTCTAATTCTACTATGGCAGATTTCTACACTTGAAACAAAATAAGAGAAGCACGTCTCCAGGATTGAGACACTACTTTAGAAATGTTGACCGTTCAATAAAAACCAATTGTGATGGCCCGGGAAGCATCAGATCAGGTTTCTGACCTTCTGCGGTTGTGACTGATGTTTGAAAAGACAAGCTAATCTGGATTTCTCAGATTAAGTTGAAACTTGGAGGAGTTAACAGCTACTTTCTGAAGACTGGGAAAGAGCAGGGATCAATATACACTTTAGCTGGAAAGGGTAATGTAGTGGTGGCCACCAAAAAGATAATATCCATGCCTTGGAAACTGTGACTGTGACCTAACTTGGAAAAAGAGTCTTTACAGATGTAATTAAATTAAAGATCTTGAGGTGAGATCATCCTGGATTATCCAAGTGGGCCCTAAATGTAACAAGTGTCCTTATGAGAGAAAAGCAGAGGAGGATTTGGGAGAAATGAGAAGAAGGCAAAGTGAAGGTGGAGGCAGAGATTTGAGTCATAGAGCCAGAATCCAAGGCCACTAGAAGCTGGAAGAGGCCAGGAAGGATCCTCCCCTAGAACCTCCAGAGGTAGCGTGGACCTTGCTGACACATTGATTTTGGACTTTTGGCCTCTAGAACCGTGACAGAATAAAATCTATTATTAAAAAAATAATAATAATAATTCTCTGTTCTCTGAGACCATTTAGGCAATGGCCCTGCCCTCCAGACTCTGGGTGTTGGCCACACTCTCCGAATTCTGGGTGGAGACTCTGGGCTTCAGCTTCACCGTCCAGGCCCACTGGGACAGCAACTGTGCTCTTTTGGCTTCTGGTAGCCACATTCTCCTAGTGCATCTGAGTGGTGACCCAACCCCCTCGGCTCTGGCAGTCCTCATTCTTCTGCCCTTTGGGCAAAGCAGCTCCGCCCCCTCAGCTTTGGGCAGTGTGGATCCAGACCCATCCCATTAGCACTCATGAAAGGCAGCGCCACACTCCAGAATTGAGTTGGTGAAGATCCGACTCTTTGAAACCTAGGAGGCCGTGGCCATATCCTTTGACACCCAGCAGGCTGTGGTTCCACCCTTTGAGACCCCAGAGGTTATGGCCCTACCCTTTGAGACCAAGGCAGCTCTGTTTCCTGTGCTCCTTGTCTCTTCAGTTTCTGCTTCCTAGTTCATTGGCCTCTCAGCCCCTTGGGTCTTTGGCCCCTTGGGCCTCCTGGGCTGGTCTGACCTCTGCCCTGCTTGGGTAAGCGTTACAAAACTCTTTAACTCTACCAGTAAGTGCCCAAAGGCACCCTACTCTGCCAGTAAACCTCAACCAGAAGGCATTTAGCTCTCTTGCTCCATGGGTCAGTCAGCTCCTGTACTGTCTCTCACCGGTCTCCTAGTTTTGCTGCTGCTGTTTCTCTGCTGCTGCTTCTCACCATCTGCGCCATCTTCAGTGGTATGTCTCTCCTCACTTCCTTCTGAGCCCTTGCCAGAATTGTCTTTGACATTCATAACGCCACCAACAGTATCTTCAAAGCAATCTAGACTTTTACTATTAGGCACTTTAAAACTCTTTCAGCCTCTACTCATTCACAATTTCAAAACCACTTCCACATTTTAGGTATCTAGTTAGAGCAGCACCCCACTCCCAGTACCAAATTTTGCCTTATTTATCTAGTGCTGCTATAACAGAAATACCACAAGTGGGTGGCTTTAACAAACAGAAAATTATTCTCTCACAGTTTTGGACACTAGAAGTCCGAATTCAGGATGCCAGCTCCAGGGGAAAGCTTTTTCCCTCTGTTGGCTCTTGGGGAAGGTCCTTGTCATCCATCTTTCCCTGGTCTAGGAGCTTCTCAGCTCAGGGAACCAAGGTCCAAAGGACACGCTCTGCTCTGGGCCCTTCTTTCTTGGTGGTAGGAAGCCCCTCTCCTCTCTGCTTGCTTCTCTCTTTTATATCTCAAAAGAGGTTGACTCAAGATACAACCTAATCCTATTGTGTCCTGCCTCATTAAATAACTGACTCTAATCCTGCCTCATTAACATCATAGAGGTTAGGATTTACAACACATAGGATAATCACATCAGATCACAGAATGGAGGGCAACCACGCAATACTGGGAATCATGGCCTACCCAAACTGACACACATTTTTTGGGGACACAATTCAATCCATAACAAGCAGTTTAACGAAAATCCTTCCAAATGTTCCTACATGCACACAGACACACAGACACCGTATAGAATAAAAACACACACTGTTTAAAAATGTATTCCTTTGTTTTCAGTTAACACATCTTGAAGATATCTCCATGTTAGCACATAGCTTCAGTATGGGCCCTTGTTGACTGACATTTAGCTTTTTGCCTTTTTTTCCCATACCATAAACAATGCCTTTATGTGGGACAAACCCAAAAACCCACTGCTGTTGAGTCGATTCCAACTTATAGCAACCCCATAAGGTTTCCAAGGCTGTAAATCTCTACGGAAGCAGACTGCCACATCTTTCTCCCGTGGAGCCACTAATAGTATCAAACTGCCGACTATTAGGTAGGTAACTATTTCTCCAGGATAGGAGTCATGAGAGTTTTTTTTTTTTTTTTTTAATACTTTATTGTGTTTTCAGTGAAGGTTTACACAGCAGGTTAGTTTCCCATTCAACCATTTTTACACAAGTTGTTCAGTGACATTGGTTACATTCTTCACAATGTGTGAACATTCTCATTATTTCTGTTCTAGTTCCATTTCCAGTAATCTAGTTTCCCCTCTCCCTTACATTCTCATCTTTGTTTTGAAGTAATTGTTGACCATTTGGTCTCATATAGGAGATGTTTTAAAGGGGCAGAGTACTTACGGGTGATATTCATTATTTTTTAAGCCAGTTTGTCAGTTAGCTACAAGGTGACTTCAAGGGTTAGTTTTGGTTCAAGGTTTGAAGAGCATCTCAGGGAAATAGTCTCGGGGAGACCTTCAGTCTCAACCAGTCCAGTAGGTCTTTTTTTTAATAGCAATTTAAGGCTCTGTTCCACATTGTTCTCCCATTCTATAAGGGGCCATCTATCGTGGCCCTGATTAGAACAGTTGGAAGTGGTAGCCGGGCACCGTCTAGTTCTTCCGATCTCAGGGTAGATCAGGCCATTAGAGCTTTGAAATAAGTGTATTTTCCATCTTCTCTATTAAAAGCTACTTTGAGTTCCAGACCACACCAGGGCATCAACTGGATGAAACTAGAATTCCGAAGCTGAGTTAGAAGAAAATGACAGCAGATCCACCTCTAAGCATGACTTTGGCACCAAAGCAGGGAATGTGCTGAGTGGGTGTCTCTGGTCCTTATGCAGCCCGTGGTTACACTTACAAGTTACCATGGATACCTCTATCACAGCCCTTGCAGCTTTTTGCCACAAGTAGGTTTGTTATGGATTGAATTGTGTCCCCCAAAAATATGTGTTGTAAATTCTGACCCCTGAAACTGTGGATGTGATCCCATTTGGGAAGAGAGTTTTTCTTCGTTATGTTAATGTGGCCATATCAGCATAGAATGTGTCTTAAGCCAATCACCTTTGACATATAAAAAGCTGATTAGACACAGAAGCAACAAGCAGGAATAGGTGAAAGACAGATGCCACATGGAGATCTTCAAGGAATGCTGAGACGTAGAGACAAGAATCTTCCCCTAGAGCGAACAGAGGGAGCCTTCCCCTAGAGCCTGTGTCCTGAATTCGAACTCTAACCTCCTAAACTGTGAGACAATAAATTTTAATTTGTTAAATCCACCCACTTGTGGTATTTCTGTTACAGCACATAAACACATTGCCATCAAGTCAATTTTGACTCATAATGATCTTCTAGGACAGAGTAGAACTGCTCCATAGGGTTTCCAAGGCTGTAATCTTCAGGAAAGCAGACGGGCACATCTTTCTCCTGCAGAGCAGCTAGTGGGTTCGAACTGCCAACCTTTCGGTTAGTAGCCGAACGCCTAACCACTTCACCACCCAGGGACACAATAATCAACCTCTGCCCTAACTTAAGCCGTCCCCTGCCTGTCAGGTTCTTATCAGGAGTCAGGGCTGTTCCCCTAAAGACCCGCAGTCCAGTCACAAGCGTCCCAGAGACATGCCTGTCCTTACTATGCCTTTAAAATTTTAAATCGGTTGGAAATGTTTAAAAATCAGGATAGATCATACAAAAATCCAGAATCTGTCTTCTGTCTTCTAGGCCTGGTAGTAGTCACATGGCTGTGGAGCAGCTGCCTCTTCAGGGAGGGGCTATGGCTTTTTTAAAAAATATTCAGCCAGCTGTGCCAATGTATATTATCTACTGGCTCTTGTCACTACAGGTCAGATCTCATGTTACATTACTTTAATTTTACTGTACACATTATCAAATAATTCCTTCTTGTCATGTTTCTACAGGAGCGCTGTGGCACAGTGGTTAAGCGCTTGTCTGCTAACCAAAAGGTCAGTGGTTTGAACTCACCAGCTTCTCTGTGGGAGAAAGATGTAGCAATCTGCTTCCAAAAAAATTTATAGCCTTGGAAACTTTATGGAGCAGTTCTACTCTGTCCTATAGGATCACTATGAGTCAAAATAGACTTGATGGCAAGGGGTTTACAGGTTTTAACAAAAATACCACTGCAACAGCAGTACTTGCAAGCCAAATCGATAAAACTAAAGGTATTTGAATCTCAGGTAAATTACCACTACTATATATTCTTCATTATAACAAAAGCAGTACTAACAGCTAAGAAGCAGAAACAGTTGCCCTGGAAAATTGCAGAACTGCTCACAGTGGTGCATTCCACTTGTTACACGTGGAAGCAATGATTGGGCCCTAAGATTGAATGCGGGGTAAGAATAACTTATAGGCGTTTGAGTCTCTTGAAAAGTACCACTGCAATGCATTATTCCTTATTGCAAAGGCATTATTTACTGTTTAGAAGCTAGAAAAGCAGGGATCCAATAACAGCTGGAAGCAGTGAATGGCATCCAGGAGAAAATGGTCACTATGACTGAATGAAGACTAAGAATAGCTTATTCTCATGATAAGTACATTCTCACGAGACCATAGTAATTGGGAAACATAGTGCGGAGGCTTATCACACAGAAATAAAGGCAAACCTGTCTAAAGTTCAGAAAATTCACACATGCAGGAGCAGGGATGGATTACTCAGTAAGCAAGGTATGCAGGGGCTTAATTGTGCTTACTGACTAATCTGTAGCACACAATTTCACCTGGTTTTCACCATAGCAAAGGTCTGGTGAAACCCATGTGAAGTTGTTCACTACAGATTAGTAAGCAAACACGATTAAGCCCATGTGTACCTCAACTGGTAAATCCATCCCTGTCCAGGGGTATCACCTAAAACAATGCTCAATCTACACAAAAATGAGGCTCCAATTCAGGGTCCATGAGTTTCAAGCATTTCAAAAGGCACCTTTTTTGAGGCTAAATGTGTTAAAATCCAGCTCCCTCCTTCCCAAAGAACTCCAGAGATGTAAAAAGTAGATGAGATACTGTTTGTCCCGTGGGTCACAAAAGTTCCCTCCTGCCTCTTCCCAGTTAGTCACCCCTGCCCCTAGTTTGGAGCCCTAGTGGCGTACTGGTGAAGAGCTCAGCTGCTAACCAAAAGGTCAGCAGTTCAAATCCACCAGCCGCTCCTAGAAAACCTTATGGGGCACTTCTACTCTGTCCTATAGGTCACTATGAATTGAAATTGACTCGATGGCAATGGGTTTTGGCCCCTAGTTCAGAGGCTGCAAAGGGGAAAGCAAGTACCTGGCCAGCCCAGAGGAGCAGAGGTCATGGCTTCTAGCATCTCATATCTGAGGCTCCAGATTGGACCATGGGCACAAAAACTTCCTATACAAGTCCTAGCACAATTTTTTAGAGTACTTTTCTAGTGTGGGAAAAAAAAAAGGATACCAATATATACTCCTAAAACTTAACTGTCCACCTTTACTGGCCCAGAAAAAGCTGTTTTGCTGCAATAGGAGCAAAGGAGCAACTAACTGATAACAGCAGTAGCTTCTTTATCTGCAACAGGTACGTGCAGTTCATACGCTGCAGCTGAAGTGAAGAAACAACCAACAAGGCAGCTCCTGGTGGAAAATAGCCACTCTTACTGGACAATACCAATCACAGGGAAAGAATATCCTGTTTGGTAAAGCAGAGTGTCTTAGGCTGGGTTCTCTAGAGAAGCAAAATAAGTGAAGCATACATATATATATATATAGAGAGAGATTTATACCAAGGAAATGTCTCACATGGGTGTAGAGGCTGGAAAGTCCCAGGTCTGTAGCTCAGGCTGGAGACTCCTCCTGACTCATGGAGTCGCAGAGAACCCAAGATCAGCACGTCAGACAGCAGGCCTCTGGCTCTCAGAGTACGGAGGCTGACGAATCCCAAGATGGGCAGGTAAGCTGCTAGCTCAAGTCCCAAGAACCAGAGGTCAGGATGAGGAGCCAGTTGCAGGATCCAGAGCAAGCAAATGCCAGCAAGCTTTGCCAGAAAGTCCACTTATATTGGATGCAGGCTATAACCCCAAGGAAACTCCCTTTCAACTGATTGGCTGCTCATAGCAGATCTCATCATGGAGATGATTACATTATATCAGATCTGATTATGGAGGTGATTACATCATTACACAGTTGCCAAACATCATAACTACCAAACCACTGATAATCACGGCCTAGTCAAGTTGACATACAACCTCAACTATCACACAGAGAGTCAATAAAAACAAGGGAAACCCTCAGTGAGATGATCTGACAAAATAGCCACAATGATGGACTCAAATATACCAATGATCTTGAAGATGGCACAGGACTGGGCAACATTTCATTCTGTTGTACACTAGGTTGTCATGAATCAGAGATGACTCCACCGCTACTAACACTAACCACAACTGGACAATAACAAATTCCAATCATTCCAATTACCATTGATAACTCCCCAAAGCCTCATTGGCAGTGCTTATTATTGTGATGTAGGTGGGTTGGAGAGAGCCTATTTTTCTAAGCTTACAGGAGAAGAAAGAACTGGCAAACTGAATGGTTTTTAGAGAAACAGAGTCTCAAACTTTAAAACATGCTCTCTACCCATCAACATTTCCACTAGCTTCCCCTCCTTCAAATGTCCCCTCCTCTACACAAGATTGGCGAGGCAGCCAGTGCCTTCTGCAGGGCAGACCAGCAGTATGTGGGCAGAGTGGGAATAAAACCTTCAGCAGCGTGGCTACCTCTGTGACAAAACTATTAAATTTCCCTGTGCATCCTTAAATTGTTGTTGTTGTTAGGCGCCTCTAGTTGGCCCTGGTCTCATGGCGAGCCCGTGCACAATGAAACAAAATGCTGCTCGGTCCTGCACCATTGGTTGCAGATTGAATCATTGTGATTCACAGGGTTTTCAGAAGTAGATTGCCAGGGCTTTCTTCCTAGTGTGTCTTAGTCTAGAAGCTCTGCTGAAACCTGTTCAGCATCATAGCAACAAACAAGCCTCCACTGACAGATGGGTGATGGCAGCGCTTGAAGTGCATTGGCCAGGAATCAAACCTATGCCTCCCACATGGAAAGTGAGAATTCTGCCACGGAATCACCAATGTCCCCTGCATCCTTAAATATTTGAATACTTGTTACTACAGATTCTTTGACTGTGTGATTCCAAAGAGCTGTGAATGTGACATCAAAGTCAAATCTCTTCTCTACTTCTAAACGGCAGCTCCTTAGAAGAACCTAATAAATTTAGAAACAATCCTCATCACAGTATCCTAAGCACAGTCTCTGCTCTGAAAAATGCAGACAGTATAAAAGACGCTGATTATTCAAAACTCTCCTAAGGTTCTGCTCTGTCTCCAGACTGGAAAGCCGGGAGCATAGCTTGGAATTCTCACCTGCTTGGGTCACTCATCTCAACTGTGGAAAATCCAGATAAACAAGATCTGCTGTATTCCCAGCCCAGGGATTGAAACCGGTTCTTCACTAACTGGTGGTTATGGGACCTTGGTTAAATGACTTAACCACACAGATCCTCGTACATTTGGCTATTGCTTACCTCATGAAATTTTGAGGATGAATTGATGCAGCATAATTTCAGCAGAATTTGATTCCAACTCATGGAGATCCCATATGTGTCAGAGTAGAACTGTGCTCCATAGGGTTTTCAGTGGCTGATTTTTTGGAAGTAGATCACCAGGTCTTTCTTCTGAGGCGCCTCTGGGTGGACTCAAACCTCCAATCTTTTGGTTAGCGGCTGAGGCATTAACACATTAGCTGTTTGTACCACCCAGGGACTCCAGCTGTTGCTTGGGCATTAATTTCTTCTGAGATTTCTCTACTGCCACTAGGGGACAAAATTTACTTAAGATTTAAGAACAAGTACGACATTGACCCTGTGACTCAACGTTCAATTTTCAAAGCATTTTTGCAAACAGTGTGGATGCTGGTGGCAGGATTGCATATAGCTTTCATGGGCCCTAGGCAGTTTTGCCTTCGTGGGTCCCTTCTTCCATAGAAAAATATTAAAATTGAGCAGTTGAGAGTTTGATTCTTCATCTGTTGAAATGGTGACAGACATACAGTTACATCTGTAACTGTTTAATGGGTACAGGGTTTTATTTTGGCGTGATGAAAATGCTCTGGAACTAGATAGAGGTGGTGGTTGCACAACACTGTGAATGACCTGAGTGCCACTGAATTGTTCACTTTAAAATAATTGATTTTATGTTATAGGGAAACACTGAACACGAGTTAGATTTGGGGTTCAAACAGGATGAAGAAGGCAACCAGGAGGACAGTTTGGTGCTGGAGACAAAGAAATGCATCTTAAATGCCCTGGAAAAACACAAAAAGATGACTGACCTTCAACAAGGTCACACCAGGCCCTCCAGTTAGACCCAGAGAAACCCAGTTGTGGTCGCAAGGATTCTAGGAGCTTAAATCCCGCCCCACCCCCACCCCCAACCACTACCCATAGGATAGTGTGCTAACTTCTAGAAGAGTTGTATGTGTATAAAGAGATTTGGGGGCAGATGGCCACTAGGGCCCAACTGCTTAGAAGGAGGTGATTGGTCTTGAGGTGGCCTTAGAGGGTTCTGAGGCAGAGGCTGGGCTGAGGTTCTTAGATGTGGAGGCTGGACTGAGTCTCAGTCTATGGAATCTGAATCTTTCCTTCTTCCTGGCCTGGAATCACGTGGTTGCAAAGTGACTTTTAGGATTGTGCAAGAAATTTGGTAAGTAGCAATGCTACAAGATGAGAGACTCAGATGAGATTCCATTTCACAAGAATTGACTATTGCTGCCATGATGTTATGGCTTGATCTGGGTGGGTACATTCCAGTTTGCAGGTGTTGGAAAACCTTCCTGATTGCCACCAATGACACTGTATTCTACTGGCACCTCTGTCACTCTTCTGCTTTATTTTTCTTCATAAGCCTCATCACTATCTGACACTGCATCATGTATATTATCTGCTTATTATTTATATCTCCTACTAGAATGAAATTCCATAACAAAAGTAAAAAATATTTACTGAATAAATGCCTAGATCTTCCAAGTCTCCAAGGTACTGGCTCAAGGGACAGGATCCAGCCAACACAGTAATTAATATCAAGCTCAATTCTCTGTTTAGGTCTAAATAGTCTGGCCTACTTGAAATTTTGACTTATTAGCATATATAATTTGAAATAAGTAGACTAAGTAGAGGTTATTTAGATTATAATTTTATGAATTGTTGATTGTGAGAACCAAAAACCAACTTTAAGCACATTTGAATAACCCAAAAATAGCTATCTAATTCTAATTCTATGAATTACTTTGTTTTTTGACTATACTCATCACTCTTTAAAAACAGTAGTTTTCCAATCCGTTACATGCTTTACCAGCTGCCTGTACTTTTCCTTCTAACACTCATCACAGTTTGCCATTTTCTATTTATTACAATTTTCAAATTACCACTTGTCTATCTCTCTTCCCCTCCCCTGCCACTGTAAGCTGCCAGAAGAAGCGGAAGACAGAAACCATACCTCTATTTGCTCTCCGTTAAATCCCTAGAGTCTACGACAATGTGTGGACACAGCAGGTGCTAAACAAATGTGTTGAAGAAATTATTCAAAGCAGTTTGGAGGCCATTGGAATGTGCAGAATTGAGTAATCCTAAACTGGAGTTCCCACCACCCGTCTGTCAGTTTGTCCTACTGTGGTGGCTTACATGTTGCTATGATGCTGGAAGCTATGCCACAGGTATTTCAAGCATCAGCAGGGTCACCTGTAGTGGACAGGTTTCAGTGGAGCTTCCAGACTAAGACAGAAGAGGAAGGAAAGCTGGAAATTAATCAATGAAAATCCTATGGATCACAACACAATATTATCCAATATAGTGCTGAAAGATGAGCCCTCTAGTTTGGAAGTCATTCAAAACACACAATGGCTGTAACAATGAACTCAAGCATACCAACGATTATGAAGATGACGCAGGATTGGGCAACATTTCATTCGGCTGTACACAGGGACACCATGAGTCGCAGCCGACTGGACAGCAGCTAACAACAACAAACGGGAGTTCAAGTGCTGGAAAGGGCAATGCTGCCCCTCCTCTTATAAAGCAACACGCTCTTCAAGTGTCAGTCAACTGAACACGAGGAATCTGTCCCATTTCCCTTTGCTGCTATCCTTCCTAACACTCCTTCCTCAAGATCCCCACATCTACCCTACCTCACCGGAGATGGCCCCTGAGGGCATGGGAAGGGAAGGAGTAGAGAAGCCAACCTCAGAGGACCCTGTAGGATTGAGGGGGCTTCCCTGGACCTCCCCTCTGCTGCAGTCACTCAAGAAGCAGCCCATCAGCCTAATCCTTACCAACTTCACGTTACAAAAAAAAAAAAAAATCCGTTGCCATCAAGTCTATTCTGACACACAGCAACCCTGTAGGACAGAGTAGAACTGCCCCATAGGATTTCCAAGAATCAGCTGGTGGATTTGAACCGCCGACCTTTTGGTTAGCAGCCGAGCTCTTAACCACTGTGCCACCAGGGCTCCCAACCCCACATTACAGTGGTTCAAACCAGCTCCCTATGAGGTAAGGGCCTTTGCCACAGGGTCTCAGCCACTCCCATCACTTCTCTCCCTCCCTTCTGGGTCCTTCAAAGAGACCCATCTCAGCCACACTCACCAGATAGGGCGCCATTCTGGAGCACATCATGCCACCTTCACCCTTCCAAAGTGGTAGAGAAACCACGGGCTTGGGAGTCAGATTTGACGCCAGTTACCTCAGTTAGATCGCAGATCTGCTACTTACTACCAGTTGACCTAAGGTTCTCAACAACATATCAGTGTGAAGCACACCAAAACCTGCTGGTGTCCAGATGATTCCAACTCATACTGACACTATATAGGACAGAGCAGAACTGCCCCATAGGGTTTCCAAGGCTGTAAATCTTTAAGGAAGCAGACTGCCACATCTTTCTCCCAGTGAAGCACACAGGAAGTGCTTAGTAAGTGGGGACTGATATCTTTGTTGTCACCACTGTCATTACTACAGGGCTCCTGTCTCTCGACGTTGCCCATGCCCATTCTCCTTCGTTCCCTTCTTGCAGCCACACCAGACACCTCCAGTCAGAAGTAGTTGATCCTTCTTATCTGTGGATTCCATATCTGAAAATTCACCTAGTTGCTAAATTTATTAGTAACCCCAAAATCAATACTCATGATGCTTTCGTGGCCATTCGGAACACGTGCATGTGCAGAAAGGTGAAAATTTTGAGTCGCTTTATGCACAAATTTCCAGCTGAAGTCAAATAAGGCGACCCATCTTCAGTTTTATAGAGAAAGGCAAGTGGCCCCAAATAGCTGAAGCAATTCTGATGAAGAGAACAAAGTAGGAGGACTCACACATCCTGATTCCAAAAGTGAGAGAGCTCTGAACAATAGAAGATGGATGCTAATCCGCAAAGGACTCTGGGGAAGAACCAGAGTACCTGACTGAGTAGTGACTTGGGCCAAGAAAAAATACACCAAACATTTGACTTCATGGTCATGTCAGCTGGAACCCATTAACTAGTACAAAAACAACCCCATCCATCATGGGTTAACATGTTTTTCCCGGTCCTCCTGCATGTATCCTTGCATGTAAGCATTGGGTGTATAAACACACACCACACACCGCGCAACGCGGACCTCTGCCTGGGTGATTCAGCACATCCCTGTCCGTCATGGGAATCTTGGCATCAACCTCTGTATGTAACTTCCCTAATAAAGCCTTGTCTAATCAGCCAGGCTTTTTCTGCCTCTTTTTTTGGAATCCGGCCTGTGCCCCTACCTTGTAGCTACTCCTGCTGCTTGTCCAGTGGGGTGTGACAAAAACATACTTTACAGCTACAGTAATCAGAACAGTCTGGTACTGGTATCACAATGGACACACAGACCAATGGAATAGAACTGAGAGTCCAGAAATAAACCCATATATCTATGGTCAACTGATTTTAGAAAAGTGTGCTAAGTCCATTCAATGCAGATGGAAAAGTCTCTTTCATAAAGTGCTGGGAAAATTGGATTTCCACATGCAAAAGAATGAATCAAGATCCATGCCTCACCCCATACACAAAAACCAATTTAAAGTGGATCAAGGACCTAAATGTGAAAACTAAAACCATAAAATTCTTAGAAGAAAACATAGGGATGTGGCTGTGGGGCCTAGTTTTTTTTAAATAATATTTTGTTGTGTTTTCAGTGAAGGTTTACACAGCAGGTTAGGCTCCCATTCAACCATTTCTACAAAGGCTGTTTAGCAACATTGGTTACATCACTATGTGTGAACATTCTCATTATTTCCATTCTGGTCGTTCCATTTCCATTAATCTAGTTTCCTTGCCCCCTTACATTGTCATTTTTGTTTCAAAGTAATTGTTGGCCATTTGGTCTCATAGAGGTCATTTTCTAAAAGAGCACAGTACAATACTTATGAACGATATTCATTATTTTTTTAGCCAATTTGTTATTTAGCTACAAGGTGACCTCAGGGGTTAGTTTCAGTTCAAGGTTTGAAGAGTGTCTCAAGGTGATAGCCTTGGGGAATCCTTCAGTCTCAACCCAGTCTGGTGTTTTTTGTTTTTTTTTTTTTTTAGGAATTTGAGGTTTTGTTCCACATTTTTCTGCCATTCTATCTGGATTCATCTATTATGGCCCTGCTTAGAATGGTCGGTAGTGGTCGCCGAGCACCATCAAGTTCTTCTGATCACAGTGTAGATGAGGTCATGGTTCCTGTAGACTATTTGTCCTGTAGACTAGCTTCTTCTTTGAGTCTTTCATTTTTTTCTTTCTCCTTTGCTCCAGACAAGTAGAGACCAACAGCTGTATCTTAGATGGCTGCTTGCAAGCTTTTAAGACCCCAGACACTACTCACCAAGTTGGAATGTAGAACATAACTTTATGAACTATATTATGCCTATTAACCAACATATCCCACCTGGTTATGATCCTAATTTATGGATCCAAATCCATAAATCCAGTCCCATGAGGTGTTTCATTATGTCTAAGAAGTATCTGTAACTGTGCCCCCATGTGCTTTATTATATATATATGTGTGTATACAGACACAAACGTGCATATGCATATACCTATACATACACACATATATATCTATACACATATATGAGGAGCCCTGGTGATACAGTGGTTAAGAGTTTGGCTGTTAACGAAAAGGTCAGCAGGTCGAATCCACCAGCTGCTCCTTGGAAACCCTATGGGACAGTTCTACTCTGTCCTGTGGGGTCGCTGTGAGTCAGAATTGACTTGATGGCAACAGGTTTGGTTTGTTTTTTTATACACATATATGAAGGGGCCCTGTGGCTCAGTGGTTAAAGTGCTCAGCTGCCAACCAAAAGATCAGAGTTTGAACTCACCGGCCACTCTGTGGGAGAAAGATGTGGCAGTCTGCTTCTGTAAAGATTTACGGAAAAATCTTTGGAAACCCTACGAGTAGTCAGTTCTACTCTGCCCTATAGGGTTGCTATGAGTTGAAATCAACTCGATGACAATGGGTTTGGTTTTATGGTAAACACATATATACCTACATAGATATGTATATACCCATACATACTTTTTGG
The DNA here is from genome assembly GCA_030035585.1 of Dugong dugon. Classification (NCBI taxonomy): domain Eukaryota; kingdom Metazoa; phylum Chordata; class Mammalia; order Sirenia; family Dugongidae; genus Dugong; species Dugong dugon. The sequence continues at coordinate 20,964,710 of CM057476.1, read as the reverse complement.
TTGCTTTTGCTGTTGTTTCAAAATCATGTATGTCATAGCAAGTACCAACAGGTCTTTTTTCTTGTGTACTTTTTCAGTGACATTGTTTATCTTTGTCAAGCTGTGTATTTACACTTCACCTCCAATTGGTGTTACCTTTCCCATCACCAAAAATAACAAGTGCCTCCTATCTAGACAGTGAATTCCCTGCTCCAATTCCTGGTAACCACTAATGAACATTAGTTTTTGTGTATTTACTTGTTCATGTAATTTCATAAAAGTGAGAACATACAATATTTGTTTTTTTGTGATTGACTTATTTCACTTAACATAATGCCCTCCAGGTCCATCCAAGATGTTTTGGAAACTCATTTTTCCTTATAGTTTAGTATATCATTGTATGTATGGGGGCCTAGTTTTTAACAATGGACTATCAGATTTTATAACAAAAGCATGAGCAACAAAAGACAAAATAAATGAGACCTCATAAAAATTAAATACTTTTGTTCATCAAAGGGCTTTATCAAAAAAAGAAAGAGACAACCTACAGACTGGGAGAAAATCTTTAGGAACCATGTATCTGACAAGGGTCTAATGTCCAAAATGTACAAAACTGTTACAACTTAACAGCAGAAAGACAAAAACTGGGCAAAGGACTTAAACAGACATTTCACCAAGGAGGACATTAAAATGGCTAACAAGCAAGTGAAAAAATGCTCAACATCATTAGCCATTAGAGAAACACAAATCAAAACCACAGTGAGATATCACTTCACTCCCACTAGGATTGCTAAGATAAAAAACAAACAAAAAAGAAAATAACAAATGTTGGCGAGGATGTGGAGAAATTAGAACACTTGTCCATTGATGTTGGGAATGTAAAATGGTACAGTTCCTGTAGAAAGCAGTTTGGCAGTTCATCAAAAAGTTAAGCATATGACCCAGCAATTTCACTCCTAGGTATATATTCAAGAGACCTGAAAGCAGCAAGGCAACCAGACACACGTACACCCATGTTCATTGCAGCACTATTCACAATAGCCAAAAGATGGAAACAACCTAAATGCCCACCAACAGATGAATGGATAAACAAAATGTGGTACACACATACAAAGGAATACTACTCAGCCATAAAGCAAAATTAAGTCCTGATACATGTTACAGCATGAATGAACCTTGGAAACCCTATGCTAAAGTGAAATACATCAATCACAAAAGGACAAATATTGTATGATCTCACTTATATGAAATAACAAGAATAGACAAATGTATAGGTACTGAAATTAATTAGTGGTTACCACAGGCAGGAGGAGGAGGAAAGGGGCAGCCATTGTTTAGGAAGCATTGATTTTTATGACAATGGGAAATTTAGCAATGATTATGGGTGGTTGCACATAATTAATATAGTTGATATCACTAAATTGTACACCTGAAAAATGTTGAATTAGCAAATGTGGTATATATATTCTCACAACAACAACAAAAATACCCAGAAGAAGATTATTATTTTTCAAAGAATTTTTTACTGAACTTCACACAATGCTGTAAATCATTTGGAATTAGTTATCCATTTGCACTGTATTCATATTTTTAAATGCCATCTCTCTGACAATTTTTTTACTTTATTTGTTGTTGTTGACAATATACTCAGAACATATACCAATTCAATAATTTCTACATGTACTATTCAGTAACATAGATTACATTTTTCAAGTTATGCAACCATTCTCAACCTCCTTTTTCAAATGTTCCTCCTCCATTAACATAAACTCATTACCCTCTAAGTTTCCTCTGTAATCTTCCGAGTTGCTGTTGTCAATTTGATCCCATATAGATAGTTCTTAAAAGAGCACAGTGCTCAAGGCAGACATTTTTTACTAGTTAAGCTAAACCATTGTTTGGCTTTAAGAACACTTCAGGGGATATTTTTGGTTTAAGATTTAAAGATTATCACAGGGCAATAGTTTCAGGGGTTCATCCAGCCTCAATGGCTCCAGAAAAATTCTGGATTCCATGAGAATTTTAAATTTTATTCCACATCTCCCCGCTTTTGATCAGGATTATTCTATAGAATCTTTGACCAAAAAGTTCAGTAATGGTAACCAGGCACCATTCAGTTGTTCATGGAGGCAATTAGCCACAGTACATTTCTTCCTCCAGATTCTTCTTCTTCCTCTGTTGCTCCAGGCAATAGAGACCAATTGTTGTACCTTGAAATGCCCACTTGCAAGTTTTAAGACACCAGGCACTACACAGCAAACTAGGAAGTAGAACAGATGCACTAAACAAAATATTAGGCCAATTAACTGGGATGTCCCATGAAACCATGACTCTAAACCTCCAAACCAAAAAACCAAACCCATGATGTGTTTGGTGGTACATAAACAGCCTCAGCAGCTGCTCCTTTTTGTTGCTGTTTTATATATTTGCCATTTCAACATAACACTTGCCAATTGAACTTTTTACAGGTGCACAATTCGTTGACATCAATTAATCAACAGTGTAACAATTACCCTTAATCAATATGATTTTCCCCCTCCATAAACCAAAACTCAGTGCACCATAAGCAATAACCCCTTCTCTCCCCCTCTCTCCTGTGCCTAGTAACCACTAATAAACTTTAGCCTTTATATATTTGACTGTTCTTGTCCTTTTATATAAGTGAGGTCATACAATATTTGTCCTTTTGTGATTAACTTATTTCATTGAACATAATGTCTTCACACTCCATCCATGTGTAGCATATATCAAGACTTCATTTCTCTTTCTGGCTGAGTAGTATTCCATTGTATGTATGCACCACGTTTTGTTTATCCATTCATCTGTTGATGGGCATTTAGGTTGTTTCCACCTTTTGACTATTGTGAATAGTGCTATAAAGAAAATTGGTGTGTATATGTCTGTTTGCAGCAATGCTTTCAAGTACCTTGTGTGTATTCCTACCAGTGGAATTGCTGGGTTATATGGTAGTTCTATTTTTAGTTTTTTGAGGAACTGCCACACTGTTATACACAATGGCTGTACCATTTTGTGTTCCCACCAGCAATGGATAAGGTTCCAATTTCCCCACATCCTTGCCAACATTTGTTATTTTCTGTTTTTTTGTTTTTTGTTTTTGTCTTAGCCATCCTAGCGAGAGTGAAATGGTAGCTCATTGTGGTTTTGATTTGGGTTTTTCTAATGGCTAATGATGTTGGGCATCTTTTCACGTGTTTGTTGGTCATTTGAATGTCCTCTTTGGTGAAATGTCTATTCAAGTCCTTTGCCTATTTTATGATTGGGTTATGTGTCTTTGTTGTAAAGTTTTCAAAGTTGTATATTTATTCTGGTTATTAGATTCTTATCAGATGTATGGTATCCAAAGATATTCTTCCAGAGGGTAGCTTGTCCTTTCACTTTTTTTGTAAATCCTCTGATGAACAAAAGCTTTTAATTTTTATAAAGTGCCATTTGTCTTTTGTTGTTCATGCTTTTGATATTATATTAGATAATCTATTGTTAAAAGCTGGGCCCGACAGCCTTGCCCCTGCATTTTAAAGTTTTAGTTTTCACATTTAAGTCATTAATCCATTTTGAATTTATTTTGGTGTATGGTGTGAGGAATAGGTCCTGTTTCATTTTTTCTGCATGTGAAAATTCAGTTTCCCCAGCACCATTTGTTAAAGAATTGGATGGACTTAGCACCCTTATTGAAAATCAGTTGACTATAGATGTACGGGTTTATTTCTGGACTCTCAATTCTGTTCCATTGGTCTATGTGTCTATTTGTTATACCAGTACCAGGTTGTTTTGATTACTGTAGCTGTATAATATGTTTTAAAATCAGGAAGTGTGAGTCCCCCTACTTTGTTCTTCCCTTCAACATTGTTTTAGCTATTCCAAGCCTCTTGCCATTCCATATAAAGTTGTGGATTGTTTTTTCCATTTCTGTAAAGAAGGCTATTAGAATTTTGATCAGGATTGCATTGAATCTATAAATTGCTTTGGGTAGTACTGGTATCTTAACAATATTAAATCTTCCAATCTCTGAACAGGGAACATCTTTACATTTATTTAAATCTTCTTTAATATCTTTCAGCAGTGTTTTATAATTTTCATTGTATACTTTTTTCACATCCCTGGTTAAATTTATTCCTAGATATTTTATTCTCTTACATTCAGTTGTAAAAGGAATCGTTTCCTTAATTTCCCTTTCAGATTTTTCATTGCTGGTATACAGAAACCCAACTGATTTTTGTTTGTTGATCTATACCCTGCAAGTTTTCTAAATTTCTCTATTAGCTTTAGAAGCTTTCTTATGGATTCTTTGGGATTTTCTATACATAGGATCATGTCATCCACAAATAGAGATAATTTTCTATTCTATTTTGTTTTTCTTGTGCTATTGCTTGGCTAGGACTTCTGATACAATATTGAATAGTTGTGGTAAGAGCAGGTACCCTAGTCTTGCTCCTGATATCAAGGAGAAAGCTCTCAATCTTTTCGCCATTAAGTATAATGTTGACTGTTGGTTTTTCATATATGTCCTTAATCATACTGAGGCACTTCCTTTCTACTTCAATCTTGTTGAGCATTTTCATGAAGAAAGGGTGTTAGATTTTATCAAATGCTTTTTCTGCACCCATATAGATGACCGTGTGGTTCTTTGTTCTACTGATGTAGTGTATTACACTGATTGATTTTCTAATGTTGAAGCATCCTTGTATTTCTTTAATAAACCCCACTTGGCCATGGTGTATGACTCTTTTAATATGGTGTAAGATTCTGTTTACTGGTATTTTTGTTGAGGATTTTTGCATCAATATTCTTAAGGGAGATTGACCTGTAGTTTTCTTTTCTTGCCATGTCTCTGTCTTGTTTTGATCTCAGGGTAATGTTTCCTTCATAGAATACTTTAGGGAGTATTAAAAAGGATTGGTGTCAATTCTTCTCTAAATGTTTGGTAGAATTCTTAAGTGAAGCCATCCGGTTCAGGACATTTTTGGCGGACAGGTTTTTGATCACTGATTTGATCTCTTCACTTGTTATGGATCTGTTGAGATTTTCTATTTCATTTAGGGTCAGTTTGAGTAGGTTTGGGGCTTCTAAGAATTTGTCCATTTTACCTAGTTTATCTAGTTTGTTGCCATACAGTTGTTCATAATATTCTGTCACATTCTCTTTATTTCTATGAGGTCGGTTATAAATGTCTCCTTTTTAATTTCTTATTTTGGTTATTTGCATCTTTTATTGTCAGTCTAGATAAAGGTTTTCCAATTTTATAGATCTTTTCAAAGAACCAACATCTAGTTTTGTTGATTGTATCTATTGTTTTTTATTTCTTTTATTTCTGCTCTGATCTTTGTTATTTCCTCCTTTTCTGCAAGTTTAGGCTTATTTTGCTCTTCCCTTTCTAGTTCCTAAAGTTGTAGAGTTAGGCTGTCGATTTGAGATCTTTCTTCTTTTGTCATATTGGCATTTATTGCTTATAAGTTTTCCTCTAAGTACTGCCTTCACTGCATCCAATAAGTTTTGGTATGTTGTGCTTACATTTTCATTTGACTCTAAGAAATTTGGGAATTTAAAAAATTTCTTCTTTGACCCATTAATAGTTTAATAGTGTGTTGTCTAATTTCCATAAGTTTGTGTTCTCCAGTTTTTTTTTTTTCTGTTATTGATTTCTAGTTTCACCTCATTGTGGCCAGAGAAAATATTTTGTATGATTTTAATCTTTTTAAATTTATTGAGACTTGTTCTGTGACCTAATATGTGGCCTATCCTGGAGAATGATCCATGTGAATTGGAGCAGAATGTATATTGTGCTGTTGTTTGGTGAAGTGTTCTATATCTATCTGTTAAGCCTAGTTGGTTTATACTGTCACTGAGGTCCTCTGTTTCCTTGTTCAACTTCTTTCTAGATGTTTTGTCCAATATTGAAAGTGGTGTATTGAAGTCTACAACTATTATTGTAGTGCTATTTCTCCCTTCAGTTCTATCAGTGTTTGCTTTATATATTCAGTTGCTCTCATGTTGGATGCATATATACTTATGATTATTAAATCTTCTTGATGAATAGATCCTTTTATCACTATATAATCTCTATTTTTATATCTTCTAACAGATTTTGTCTTAAAGTCTACTTTGATTGATATTAAGATTGACACCTCAGCTCTTTTGTATATTATTTGCATAGAATATTTTTTCCATCCTTTCACTTTTAACCTACTCATGTCATTCGGGTCTAAGGTTGTCTTCTGTAAACAGTATATAGTTGGATCATGTTTTTTTGTTTTTTATTTTTAATCCATTATGTCACTTTTGTTTGGAGCGTTTAGTCTATTTACATTTACTGTAGTTACTTATGGGAAAGGATTTAGATCTGCCACTCTATTATTAGTTTTTGGTGTATCTTAAGCCTTTTTTGTCTTTTTCCTTAATAGTGCCTGCTTTTGTGTTATATTTATTTTTTATTGTTGTGCTTTATGTGAAATTAAAATTCAAGATAGTATCTCATACAAAAATTTATAAATACATTGTTATGTGACCCTAGTTGCTTTCCCTATACTATGAAAGCACATTCCTCCTTTCCATCCCTGATTTCCCGTGTCCATTCAACCAGCTCCTGACTTCCTCTGCCTTCTCATCTCACCTCTGGACAGGAGCTGCCCATTTAGTCTCATGCATCTACTTGAGCTGAGAAGCATACTCTTTGTGAGTATTATTTTATGTCCCATAGTTGAGTCTAATTTTTGTCTGAAGAGTTGGCCTTGGGAATGGTTTTTGTTTTGGGCTAACAGAGAGTCCAGGGGCCATGTCTTCTGGGGTCCCTCCAGGCTCAGTCAGACCATTAAGTCTGGTCTTTTTACTAGAATTTAAGTTCTGCACCCCACTTTTCTCCTGCTCCAACAGGGACTCTCTGTTGTGTTCCCTGTCAGGGTAGTCATTGGTTGTAGCCAGGCACCATTTAGTTCTTCTGGTCTCAGGCTGATGAAATCTCCAGTTTATGTGGCCCTTTCTGTCTCTTGGGCTAATACTTTCCTTGTATCTTTGGTGTTTTCCATTCTCCTTTGCTCCAGTTGGGTTGGGACCAATTGATGCATCTTAGATGGCCCCTCACTAGCTTTTAAGGCCCCAGATGCCATTCACCAAAGTGGGATGCAGAACATTTTCTTAATAAACTTTGTTATGCCACTTGACCTACATGAACCCTGCAAGTATGGTCTCCAGACCCCCGCTCCTGCTACTCTATCCCTCGAAGTATTTGGTTGTATTCAGGAAACTTCTTAGCTTTGGTTTAGTCCAGATGTGCTGACTTCCCCTGTAGTGTGCATTGTCCTTCCCGTCACCTAAGATAATTCTTGTCTACTATCTAGTTAGTGAATACCCCTCTCCATCCCTCCCCATCCTAGTAACCATCAAATAATGTTTTTTCTGTTTTTAAACCTTTTCTTGAGTTCTTATAATAGTGGTCTTATACAATATTTGTCCTTTTGCAACTGACTAAATTCACTCAGCATAATGCCTTCCAGATTCCTCCATACTTCACGGATTCATTGTTGTTCTTTATCATTGCGCAGTATTCCATTGTGCGAATATACTATAATTTGTTTCTCCATTCGTCCCTCGATTGCCACCTAGATTGTTTCCATCTATTTTGCTCTCGTGAACAGTGTTGCAATGAACATGGGTGCGCATATATCTATTCGTGTCATGGCTCTTATTTCTCTAGGATTTATTCCAAGGAGTGGAATTGCTGGATTGTATGCTACCTCTATTTCTTGGTTTTTAAGGAAGCGCCAAATCAATTTCCAAAGTGGTTGTACCATTTTACATTCCCACCAACAATGTGTAAGTGTTCCAGTCTCTCCACAACCTCTCCAACATGTATTATTTTGTGTTTTATGGATTAATGCTAGCCTCGTTGGGGTGAGATGGTATCTCATTGTAGTTTTGATTTGCATTTCTCTAATGGCTGATGATCATGAGCATTTCTTCATGTGTCTGTTAGCTGAGTGAATGTCTTCTTTGGTGAAGTGCCTGTTCATATCCTTTGCCCATTTTTTAATTTGGTCATTTGTCTTTTTGTTGTTGAGGTTTTGCAGTATCTTGCAGATTTTAGAGATTAGATGCTGATTGGATTTGTCATAGACAAAATTTTTTTCCCAGTCTGTAGGTTGTCTTTTTATCTATTGGTGAAGTCTTTTGATGAGCTTAACTGTTTTATTTTTAGGAGCTCTTAGTTACCTAGTTTCTTTTCTGATGTTTGTGAATTGTTACTTATGGTTTGTATTCTGTTTATGCCATGTAATAGGGCTCCTAGCATTGTCCCTATTTTTTCTTCTATGATCTTTATTGTTTTCGATTTTATATTTAAGTCTTCGATCCATTTTGAGTTAGTTTTTGTGCATGGTGTGAGGTATGGGTCTTGTTTCAGTTTTTTGCAGATGGATATCCAGTTATGCCAGCACCATTTGTTAAAGAGACTGTCTTTTCCCCTATTAATGGACTTGGGGACTTTGTCAAATATTAACTGCTCACAGGTGGATGAATTTATATCTAGATTCTCAATTCTGTTCCACTTGTCTATGTATCTGTTGTTGTACCACTACCAGGCTGTTTTTACTACCATGGTGGTATAATAGGTTCTAAAATCAGGTAGTGTGAGGCCTCCCACTTTGTTCTTCTTCTTCAGTAATGCTTTACTTATTCGGGGCCTCTTCCCTTTCCATATGAAGTTGGTGATTTGTTTCTCCATCTCCTTAAAAAATACCGATGGAATTTGGATCAGGATTGCATTGTATCTGTAGATCACCTTGGGTAGAATTGACATTTTCACAGTGTTGAGTCTTCCTATCCATGAGCAAGGTATGTTTTTCCACTTATGCAGGTCTCTTTTGGTTTCTTACAGTAGTGTCTTGCAGTTTTCTTTGTATAGTTGTTTTACATCTCTGGTTACATTTATTCCTAAGCATTTTATCATCTTGGGGGCTATTGTAAATAGTATTGATTTGGTGATTTCCTCTTTAAAGTTCTCTTTGTTGGTGTAGAGGAAACCAATTGATTTTGTATGTTTATCTTGTGTCCTGAAACTTTGCTGAAATCTTCTATTAGTTTCAGTAGTTTTCTTGTAGATTCCTTGGGGTTTTCTATGTATAAGATTGTATTATCTGCAAATAGAGATACTTTTACTTCTTCCTTACCAATTTGGATGCCTTTTATTTCTTTTTCTAGCCTAACTGCTCTGGCTAGGACCTCCAGTACAATGTTAAGTAAGAGTGGTGATCAAGGGCATCCTTGTCTAGTTCCCATTCTCAAGGGGAATGCTTTTCAGACTCTCCGCATTTAGGATAATGGTGGCTGTTGGCTTTGTATAAAAGCCCTTAATGATGTTGACAATTTCCCTTGTATTCCTATTTTGCTGAGAGTTTTCATCATGAATGGGTGTTGGACTTTGTCAAATACCTTTTCTGCATCAATTGATAAGATCATGTGGTTCTTGCCTTTTGTTTTGTTTATGTGATGGATTACACGGATTGTTTTTTTAATATTGAACTATCCTTGCATACCTGGTATAAATCCCACTTGATCATGGTGAATTATGTTTTTGATATGTTGTGGAATTCTGTTGGCTAGAATTTTGTTGAAGATTTTTGGGTCAATGTTCGTGAGGGATATTGGTCTGTAATTTTCTCTTTACCTGGTTTTGGTATCAGGGTTTTTCTATCTTCATAGAATGAGTTTGAGAGTGTTCCATCCTTTTCTATGCTCTGAAATACCTTTAGTAGTAGTAGTGTTAACTCCTCTCTGAAAGTTTGGTAGAATTCTCCAGTGAAACTGTCCAGGCCAGGGCTCTTTTTTGTTGGGAGTTTTTTAATTACCTTTTCAATCTCTTCTTTTGTTATAGATTTATTTAGTTGTTCTACCCCTGTTAGTGTTAGTTTAGGTAGGTGGTGAGTTTCTAGAAGTGTGTCCATTTCCTCTAGGTTTTCCAATTTGTTAGAGTACAATTTTCAGAGTATTCTGTTATGATTCTTTTAATTTTAGTTGGATCTGTTGTGATATCACCCATTGCATTTGTCACGTGGGTTATTTGCTTCCTCTCCTGTTTTACATGTGTCAGTTTGGCCAATGGTTTGTTGATTTTGTTGATCTTTTCAAAGAACCAGCTTTTGCTGGTGATAGGGAACCCAAGGTTGAGTAAGGATATTGTTGATGTGTTGTGAGATTGTTAACCATTGTCATAGGGCAACATGTGTAGTAACTGTTAAATGAGAAACTATTTTGTTCTGTAAGTCTTCATCTTAAGTGAGAATAGCAGCACAATTGAAAAAGCATAGTCAATGTCACTGAACTGTGCATGTAGAAATTTTTGAAATGGTGTATCTTTGGCTATGTGTATTTTCACCAAAAAAAAAAAAAAAAAAAGGTTGAGAAGTTAGAGGGTTGACATGTTGTAGGGTTGTTAAGCAATGTCATAAAACAGTATGTGTACTACTGTTTCATGAGAAACTATTTGTTCTGTAAGCCTTCACCTGAAGTACAATTTAAAAAAAAAAAAAAAAAGAATCAGCTTTTGGTCTTGTTAACTCTTTCAATTATTTTTCTATTCTCTATTTCATTTAATTCTGCTCTACTTCTTATTATTTCATTTCTTTTGGCACCCAAGGGCTTCTTTTGTTGCTCTTTCTACTTGTTCCAGTTGAATGGTTAATGTTTTGATTTTGGCCCTTTTTTCTTTTTGGATGTGTCCAATTTATTGCTATAAACTGACCTCTGAGTACTGCTTTTGCTGTGTCCCAAAGGTTCTGGTAGGGTGTGTTTTCATTCTCTTTTGATTCTGTGCATTTCTTTATTCCATCCTTAATTTCTTCTATAACTCAGTAGTTTTTGAGCAAAGTGTTGTTCAGTTTCCATGTGTTTGATTTTTTTTCCTTGCTTTTTCTGTTACTGATTTCAAATTTTATGGCTTTATGGTCAGAAAAGATGCTTTGTACTATCTCAAGGCTTTGGATTCTGTGAAGGCTTGCTTTATAGCGTAACATGTGGACTGTTCTGGAGAATGTTCCATGTATGTCAGATAAGAAAGTATAGTTGGCTGCTGTTGGGTGGAGTGTTTGGTATATGTCCATGAGATCTAGTTGGTTGATTGTGGCATTTAGATCTTCCGTGTCTTTATTGAGCTTCTGGCTGGATGTTCTGTCCTTCACTGAAAATGATGTGTTGAAGTCTTCTACTATTATTGTGGAGCTGTCTGTCTCTCTTTTCAATGCTGTTAGAGTTTGTTTTATGTATTTTGGAGCCCTGTGTGTAAATATTTATTATAGTTATGTCCTCCTGGTGTATTGACCCTTTAATCATTATATAATGTCCTTCCTTATCCTTTGTGGTGGATTTTAGTTTGAAGTCTGTTTTGTCAGAGATTAATATTGCCACTCCTGCTCTTTTTTTAGTGTTGTTTGCTTGACATATTTTTTTCCATCCTTTGAGTTTTAGTTTGTTTGTGTCTTTAAGTCTAAAGCGTGTCTCTTGTAAGCAGCATAAAGACAGATCATGTTGTTTTATCCATTCCACCACTCTCTATTTATTGGTGCATTTACTTCATTTATATTCAGCGTAATTATTGATAGGTATGAGTTTAATGCTGTCATTTTGCTGCCTTTTTTTGGTATTGTTGACCGTTTCTTTGTTCCGCTTAATTTTCTGTGCTGAGTCGTTTTTCTGTACATATTTTTTTTCATCATCGTTGATTTTGTACTAACTGAGTCTTTCTATTTTTCTTGTTTTTTATTTTGATGTGTAGGATGGTTACTTTCCTTTGTGGTTACCTTAATATTTACCCGTTTTTCTAAGTTTAAACAAGTCTTTCTTTCAGTTCTTTATATTGCCTTGACTTCCTCTTCATATGAAAAATCTACGACTACATTTTTAGTCCCTCTTTTTTGTTTTAATATTGTCATCTTTTACATGTTAACATCTCTGTTTCCCTATTTTCAGTGTTTTAGCTTTGATTCATTTTTGTGATTTCCTTATCTGGGCTGATATCTGGTTGCTCTGTCCTGTTTTTTAGTCTTGGGTTGTTATCGGATGTTATTGATTTTCTAACCAGAGGACTCCCTTTAGTACTTCCCGTAATTTTGGTTTGTTTTTTGCAGGTTCCCTAAACTTCTGTTTATCTGGAAATGCCCTAATTTCACCATCATATTTGAGAGACAGTTTTGCTGGATATATAATTCTTGGCTGGCAATTTTTTTCCTTCAAGGCTTTATATACGTCATCCCATTGCCTTCTTGCCTGCATGGTTTCTGCTGAGTAGTCTGAGGTTAGTCTTATTGACTCTTCTTTGTAGATGACTTTTCGTTTATCCCTAGCCACTCTTAAAATTCTCTCTTTATCTTTGGTTTCGGTAATTTTTATTATAATAGGTCTTGGTGACTGTCTTTTGGGATCTACCTTATGTGGGGTTCAATGAGCATCTTGGGTAGATTTCTTCTTATTTTTCATGATATCAGGGAAGTTTTCTGCCAATAAATCTTCAACAATTCTGTCTTTTCTGTTATCCCCCCTTTTCTGGTACTCCAATCACTCATAGGTTATTCCTCTTGATACAGTCCCACATAATTCTTAAGGTTTCTTTATTTTAAAAAATTTTTTTAATCTGCTTTTTTGTCAGATAAGTTGGTGCTAAGTGCTTTATCTTCAGTCTCACTAATTCTGACTTCTATCACCTCAGTTCTGCTCCTATGACTTTCTACTGAGTTGTCTAATTCTGAAATTTTATTGTTAATCTTCTGGATTTCTGAGTATTGTCTCTCTATGGATTCTTACAGCCTATTAAATTTGTCATTATGCTCTTGAATAACCTTCTTAAGATCCTCCATTGCTTTGTCTGTGTGTTCTTTGACTTGTTCTGTGTTTTGCATGATCTCCTTCCTGATCTCTTGAAGAGTTCTGTATATTAATCTTTTGTATCCTACCTTCAGTAATTCCAAGAAATTCTCTTCCTCCGGAATATTTCTAGATTCTGTATTTTAGGAGCTTGCTGAAGCCATCATGGTCTGCCTCTTTTTGTAATTTGATATTGACTGTCGTCTCCGAGCCATCAATAAGTTATTATATTCATTTATTTTATGTTTGCTTCCTGTGTTCTAGCTTCTTGTTTTGTTTTGTCTCGATATGCCCAGATAGGCTGCTCATATAAGCTAGTTTGATTATTGGTGCCTTTGAAGCTCTAACGTCCTGTCATCAGGTGGTTAGAACTGTTACTAGGTATGTGAGCCCAAAAGTCTGTTTACTTTTCTTGTACGAATTCAGCCTAGGTGTCCAGGTATTTGGTCACCAAGTGTGTGGTGCAGGCTCTCACCTACAGTCCTAGATGGGCATGGGTGACTGGTGTAGGCACAGGTCATCTAGCTGCAGTAGGTGGTCATATGCTGAGCAAGGCAGGGGGCTGATGGCTGCCGTTGAGTGTCTGGAAGGAAACCGTGTCCCTGTTCCCTACAGCACATAAGTGGGTCGGTTATGCAGCTGGACTATGGGCACTCAGTGCTGTTGGCTGTAAGGTCTGGGGGGCACCATTTATTCTTGGACTCCTGTTGCAGGTGGCTAGGTGGCGTGGGTGGAGTAACCAGTCCTCAGGCCTCTGATCTGGGTGAGGACCCTGCTTAATGGGCAGAGCAGTGTCAAATGTCATGAACCTGCCACTTCACCATATAGCTGAAAAGATGAAGTTAGCCTTCAGATATATACCCTGTTGTACTGTGGTACTGAGGGCCTACACTGTTGAAATGTGCCCAGACGGGTCTATGCAGGGGTGAAAGGCATTAAAAGTCCATGGACCCCTTATGCCTATGTCTAGGCAAAGGAGCTGTCCATACCCTGAGTTCCTGGCGTAGGGGAGCCAGATTATTTTTTCCCTGTTAATTTGATCACTCTCCAAGGCCAGCAGATGGTTCAGGGCACATGATGGGTCCTACTTTCGGCCCAAAGGATGAGGCAAATCGCTGAAGCCTGCCCGGGACCTGGTGGTGAGCGGGGAGGGGGCAGGTAAATGGGAGAGAGGTTTCTCCCAAAGGAGGTGGGTGTTTTTGATTCACGCAGTAGGTCAGATGCAAGTACTTGTCTTTTGCCAATTGAGCACTGCTTTTCACTGTTTTTGGATGCCCGAGTAGACTCTCTGCCACTGGGTCTCTCCCAATGTGGAAAATGCCTCCCAAGCACCACTGCTTGCCTCACCGTGCACACAAGCCTATCTGGCCTGAAGGGCTCCAGCTCCCACCAGGTCAGGTCTAGCAACTCCTCGCTGCTTCTGAACCATCTCTCCCTCCCCCTGCCACTCATTCCAATTCCTCAACTTTGTCATTGATGTTCAGGGCTCCTAGATTGTCATATATAATCGATCACTTGTTTTTTTGGGTCTTTGTTGTCAGAGTGACCACTGGAAGCATCTGACTACTCTGCTATCTTGGCCCCGCCTCCTCTGCTTTTGTGTTTTGTTGGTTTATTGTAGAGAGCCTTTTTGGTTCCCTTCTTCTTTCCTTTTGTGTATTTTTTTGATACTTTTTTAGTGGTTACCATGAATATTACACTTGACATCTTGCATTTATAACATCCTAGGGTGAGCTGATACCAATTTAACTTCAGTAACATGCAAGCAATTCTATACCTATACCATTCTCCCTCCACCCCATTTTGTTGCTGTTATCACTAATTACATCTTTATATTTCATGTACTCCATAATTCTATCCTTGTTTTTTAGACATTTGTCATTAAAAAGCTAGAAGGACAAAATAATTAGAATCATCAAACATGAATAACTTATTAACAGCCCTTATACTTGTCCATGAAATTACCTTTACTAGAGACCTTTCTTTTTATATATGGCTTTAAATTGCTTTCTAGCATCCTTTCTCTTCCATCTGCAGAACTCTCAGTAGTATTTTTTGTAGGGGTGGTCTGGTGGATACACGAAGTGTATCAGATTCTGTTTGTCTGGGAATGTTTAAATTTCACCCGCATTCTTAAAGGACAGTTCCGCTGGGTACAGTATTCTTGGTTGATAGTTTGGTTTTTTTTGTTTGTTTCAGCACTTTAAATATATTATTCCATTGCCTTCTAGTCTCCAATGTTTCTGAGGAGAAATCAGAAATCAGCACTATTGGTGATCCTTCCTATGTGAGTTATTTGCTTCTGTCTTGTTGCTTTCAGGATTCTCTCTTTATCTTTACTTTCTGAGAGCCTGATTATGTGTCTTGGTGTACATCTCTTCAAGTTTATCCTGCCTGGAGTTCTTGGAGCTTCTTGGACTTACAGATTCATGTCCTTTGTCAGATTTTGGAAATTCTGTCATTATTTCTTCAAATATTCTTTCTGTCCCTTTCTCTGTCTTATCTTCTGGAATTCCCATGATGTGTATATTAAGTCTCTTGGTGTTGTTCCATAATTCCATTAAACTGTGCTCAGTGGTCTTGAACCTCCATTGTTGATGCTCTTCATCCTCCGTAATTTGCGCTATCGTACCTGCTAATTCACTGATTCTTTCTTCTACCTGATTAAATCTGTTGTTAAATACTCGCATTATATTTCTCATTTCAGTTATTGTCCTTTCAGTTGCAGTATTTGTTTTCTTTTTATCAGTTTTATTTTTAAACATATATTCTCATTTTGTTCATGCATTGTTTTCTTATTTGAAGATGACTCTTACATCAGTTTGGAGCAGTTCTCTTAATAGAGGTGGAGGGGAAGAATGGAGGTATTCTGGGATGGGAGATGTTAAAGAAATAATACTGCTTAGTAATTAGCCTTTCTCCTTTCTGATCAAAGACAAGGTGTAGGAGAGTACTCTTTCCCAAGTGATCATGAAACCTAACAAGCAGAAGCACAATTGTCAGCCAGAATACCCCCTAAAGGTAGAAGATACATTGACAGAATTCCTTATTGTAGAAATCCTGAGATGAAGAAGGTAAACGACACTGCTTATGCTCTGTACTGAGGAAAGAATCTCCCCAAGTCACGTGAAACATGTCAGTGTGGTGTTAGAGAGTCAAGCTTTCAGGGTTGTTCTTTTACCAGTTTCCATTGGTTCACAAAGAATTGAGGATTAGAAGACTCAAAGCCTAACCTCATGTACAACTGGGAAGGGTATGTGACAAAGGTGAGACTTTTTCCTTAAAATGAATATACCCCACCATACTTAGACCCTCCTTGGCAAGCTAGGCACCTATTCTAATTATGTTGTTATAGCTGAAATATATTTTGACCTGAATTTATAACTACTCTGTAATTCCCCAGCTATGTGAGAAAATAAGTTGCACCATTTAAAAATCACACATAAAATATTTGCTTAGCAATATTACCCAATTTAATCAGGTATGATTGGATCTGAATGACTTTTGTTTCCAAATATGAAACTCTTTCACAAAAGATAAGTTGCCACCACTGGGTAAATTCAGAAAGCTCCACAGCAAGCTCTGATGCCCATTCTAAGTGTGAGGTTTACATGCATTCTGAGCACAGGGTAGTCCTCAGAAAATGGTGACCACTTGGGAAGGAATAATGCTTGTTGTGACATATAAGTTTGTAACATCTGTAAAAAAGAACCTTATGACACTTCAGGTTAAATTTTAACGGATTACCAAGCCATCAGAATAAAGCACTACCCTGGAAAGTTATCTGAAAGGTTTAAAAAATTTTTATTTTCATAAATTAACACACATAACAGTGGGAATTTTAGCGTCACAAACTACCAAACAGAAAAGAAATTGCAGGGGCATCATGTATGCCAATGTTACTAAAAATGTACAAATTTCACTGAACTATTGACCATGATTATATATAAACACTTCAGGCAGCAATTTACTGGCCCAGACCAGCCCAAGGAGATGCTGAGTTCTCTCACCAAGAATTCACATCCAGTTCAGCACCAGAGAGGGAATTGTGAAAATACACAATTAACAAGGATCAAATTTGAGAATATGCTGTGCTAGATGATGAGCTATATAGCGACCCCCACTTTATAGTCAAAATAGCTTTGCTGCTCAATTTGTGGATAGATGGTAATATTAAACTTTGATTTTAGTAAAATTAAGCCTCTCCCTAGTCAGCTTAATAAGTAAGTTCAGTTCTGGCATGGATCCGTTTCCTCGCATGAATCCAGGAAAGGATACTTCACACCTCTGGACAATTATTCATACTTTGGATACAGCCACCCACAATGTGGAATTTAAGAGGTCCTTTCCATGATAGCAGGGGAAAAGCTTATAAAAACAAAGCAAAACAAAATCTCCAAGGGAATTAAAGAAAGCACCAACTGCATACTTTACCCACAGGGGAAAAGTATCACTGCCTAAAAGTTGGTCTTTCGTGGATCTTAATGAACATGGTATCGATTACGAAAGATGGAACTCTAGCCTGGAGATGGAGCACTGGCTCTGTATCCCACCAGCCTGCACCAAAGCCTCAGCTCTGTGGCTGCAGTTCGGCCCCCTCCTCGCTGCTCTCAGTCAGGTAGGTGGGGAGGAACCACGGTCCATGTATGGTGCCCAGAGAGCAGATCTGGAATTGAGCTCAGGTTGGCTCTGGTGCCCATGCAGAAGACCCTTTCAGGCAAAATTGTGACAAAGTATCATGATTTTCACAGCTCTAAGCAGAGCACTGAATTTTAGGATTCACAGCATAAGTTTCTGAGCTCTTCAGGCTCTGAGTAAGGCAAATGCCACGTCTTTCCACTGTACCTTCCTCAGTTTTAGCTCTTAAGAGTAAGGTCAGTAAGAAAAAATGGACATAATCTGCTTTAACAGGTGATGAGGTACGTTCAAACTAATGGAGAAATGATGCTAGAAAGACCAAAAGAAGAAAAAAAGATAGAAAGAGGAGAAGGAGGGGACGGGGGAAACTAAATATAGCTATAAACTAAAAAAAAATTTCAGTGAAAAGCTGATGGGCAGAACCCTGATTGGACCTGAGATTTCTCCTCTCCTTCCCATATTAAAAACAGTAAACCTCTGGAGGTGAGCTATAGTTGAGTAAGTTACCACCTGGGATGGGAAGTCCCCATACCAACTTGCACTCTGGAACCAAACCTCCTGTAGCTATAGGCAGGTGGCATGCCAGCAGGTGACGAACATCTCCCCTCACGGGCAGGCACCACAACAGGCCTGGCACTGAGGGACCACTGACAGCACTATGGCTAGTTAGGTCAATGGCTAAACTGCAAGTTAAGACAGATATGGCAGAGCACAGCTATAACCCGATGTGTCAATTTCAGGTAAGTAATTTCAAGTTTGTAATGGGAGCCCCTTCTTAATTTTGGACTGCGGAGGGGACAGAGAGGGTCAGCCTCAGAGCAGATTCTCTACTACTTTCCCAGCACAAGGAAGGACTGGTAGGGTTTCTAAGAGCCCAGGTCTCCATTTCTCCCAACGCTCCATTCTCAGACACCAATGCTCCAAATCACTGCTCCTGGCCCTTTCAAGTGCCACACCTACAACGAACAAACTTGAAATCATTATCTCTGCAATGCTGGTGGTACCACAGTTACGGCCACCTCAACTCGTCTGCTGGATGACATGGTCATCACATTGCTGACCTGTCTGTACTGGTAATGGAGCTGGACACAGGGATATGTCAATTCCCTGGTAGTGAGCTAGCTGCCCAGCAAGAGCTCCCTAAAATGTCTGCACAAGGGCACGATGTATTTACTCATCCCACTCCCCGAAGTGAAAAGACAGAGAGAAGCATTTAGTGTCTAAGAACCCTGCCCCAGGAAAGGAGAGGTACCGAGGTAAACCATGGTCATTCTATACAGTCTGGGCAAAGGGGCTGTAGAATGGCAGAATCAGGTTAGCATCATTAGGAACCAGTGCGGACACTTGGCTTTCTTCTAATCCAATTGGTCATGATCTTAGAAGCCTCTGAAGATTACCAGGGGTACATTTCAGTTATCTAAACACTATGTCTAAGGCAGTGGGCCTAAAAGACAGATGTGGCACTGTTTTTTTTTTTTCTTCTTTTTTCTGCTCATGTCAGTTGCTCCAGCATGGCATAGACTGTCAACCTGCAAAGGAAAGGCACACAGAGACCCCACCCCCACCCCTATGTCCCTGCCCACTAACAAATGGGGGATAAAAAGATACCTACGAGAGATGCCAACATTCCAGGCCAGCACCCTCATTCTTTTTCCAGCTCCAGTCTCTGGAGCTTTCACAGTTCCCACCTGCAGCTGCCTCACAGCAGGGGCTCCCAGGAGGACAGAAAGAGGTGGCCCATGTCCTGAGGCTGCGTCAGCATCCCCCTTGCCAGTCAAGGAATGTTAACTCTCTGAGCTCTTTTTTTGAGAGTGAGTGAGAGAGATAAAACACAAGGGAAGGAAAGGAGGGGAGCAGAGTGAGGGCACAGGGGGATTAAGTGGAAAAGGAATGAGACCTTCAGGCCTCTGACCCACACAGCATCCTTTTGCCCCCAGACTCCTATAGGCACAAACAAAGAAACTTTGCTAACTCTGGTATTCTACATAATTTCCAATAGGTTTGACACAGGAACCCAGAGTATAGTCACATACCCTCAGAGACAGATGACTGTGGAAAGTCATGATCCCATGCAAGCATGCATCACTGGATCTGAGTCACCACTCGTCCCCTCTTCCACCCTCTGAGCAGGCAGCTCTGACAGCTGCAAATACTCAGGGCCAGATCTGTCATCACCCAAGCTGTTATACCCAACTTTGTGACACACCACTCTTTCAGATAAAGCCCCATTAAAACCACACCCAATCTTAGTGTTTTTTAAGCATGATCGGGAGAGAAACCTGCTCTTCCTTATGTCATTAAAATAAACACCTCTACTTAGTGGGCAAGAATGAGAAACCAGATGAAAAAAGTGCTCCCCTAAATGAGTTACACCAAAAGTTAGAGATGGGGAAGGGATTGCTTAAAACACGTCAATGGGAAAATGTCTATCATCCCATAACATGCACCAAAAACTGGGTCAAATGCCTACAATAGATTCTTAAGACATGTTCTGTTTTTCTCCTCAATGTCTTAAGAAAAAAAATTGTTTTAAAATCACATTTAAAGGTTCCAAACATGCAGCAATAATAATACAAAAAAGGAAAAGAAAACAAATGAAAATCATCAACATCACATTAAAAAGTGCAACTGACTTTGAATGGGGCCTGGATGGGCTCCTCTGGCACTAGTGAAACAGTTACAGAGGGGAGGAAACAATGGGGAACACACACACACAAACACACACACACACACACACACACACACACACACACACACACACCCTCCCAGGCTCTGGGCAGACGAACTCAAAGGATTGGAAAATACAACAGCTCAACTTCCCTCAACTACTGAAATGAGCCAGTGAGACCCCAAAGGACAGGACACCTGGTCCACCTCCCTAGGCCCCGTTTTTAATCAGTCTTGGTCTAGCACCACCGTAAACAATGCAGAACTTTCATATGGACGTGCAAGTGATGTGTGTCCTTGGAATACTAGTGTTACTTAAGATTTACGGCTTCCTCCTCCTGTGGATGGCAGAGATGGAAATGAGGAGGTCAGTTGTCATTCAGGACCATTTCCAGGAGAAAGGGAGCATTCCTGAGGTTCTACACTCAGCAGTAGAAGTAGAGGACCCTCCTTCACCAGTCACTAAAAAGTCTGCACCTTGAAATAGGCAAAAATCCACGGACTGGGCATTTTGAGTGGTTTGGGTGGTAGGACAAAATTAGGCAACCTCTTCCAAAAAGGTTCAAAAAACCAGAACTGAAACCTCTCAAATGAATTGCTTCTCAACAACCTGATGATTGCTCCTGTTCCTCTTCCTTGGCAAAGAAGGTCTCCAGTTCCATTAATTTCTGTATCAAAAGCGCATCCAGCTCTCGACTCTGCATGGCTGCCTTCTGGGCCCTGGTAAAGCTGCCTGCCACCTTGACTTTACCGCGAGCTCTCCTCTTTCGCGGGACCGTAAAATCTTGAAATTCTAGAACTCGCTTTCTCTTCTGCTGACTAATTGAGATTAGCGTACCATTTCGTTCCTTAGGTTCCTCAAAGATGGTTTCTAAACACCTAAGGATGGAGCAGAAAACAGAAATCACCTGTCTCATCAAATGGGGCTGAAACCCAACTTGCACTAACAACTTCTTATTCAAGTATTTAAGTGTTTCCTCTGGCCACAATGTTTTTTTTTTTGGTATGAAAAAGTATATACATTTATGAATAGGTTAACACATGCACACTGTGAAAAAAATTCAAAATGGACAATACCATAGGCAATACCGTTAACACTTTTTTGTGTGTATCCTCCCAAAAGTCATACAGTACATAGACAAGCATAAATAAGCATATATAATCAGGGTTTGGCCCTTCTTTGTAAATGGCCAGAGGATAAATATTTTAACTTTTGTGAGCCACTTGATTTCTGTTCTATATTCTTTTTTAAAAATAAACCTTAAAGTGTAAAAACCATTCTTAGCTCACGGGCCATCAAAAATAGGCCAATGTGAGGACGTGGCCTGAAGTTTGCCAACTCATGGCATATATCCTCCATTTTTTTTTTGTCTTCTTACTAAAATGGTAGCAAACTACAAGCACTGTCCTATGCACTGTATCTCATTCACTCTTTTTGATGGTTATATAGCGTGTTCCGTTATAAGAATGGACCATAATTTAACAAGAAACCGATTAATGGATATTTAGATTGCTTCTACACTCTAACTATTCTTTAACAATGCTGCAATGAATACCCTTGTACAAACATTTTAGCACAAATGTACAAATACATCTTGCAGGATAAAATCCTAGAACTCCTCCTGCTGCATCCTATGTACATAGGCAACTAATAAATGTTCACTGACTTAAACTGAATTAAGACGCAAAGGTAGCCAAGTGAAACTTCTTCTCTATTTGGGTTTTGAGGTGTATCTGAATAGCTGAGAACATAGAATATTTAGTAAAAACACAAGCACAAACTAAAAGGAGACTATATTTTCTGTACCTACCTAATCCAACACACATCTCTTTCCCATTCTATCACAAACCCCAGTTCAAGTGTTGAGAACTAAAAACATCAATTGTAGCTTTCCAAGACCCAACACTGGCAGAACTGAACATAAGCCCTTTCTGAAGTGAAAGGATTGGAGATTTACTTCAATCATTTCAGAAGTCTTCCCAGCCATGTGTACTTACCTATTTGCAGGAGGGGACTTATAATTTTTGTTGGTATATATTTCCTCTAAACTAAACTCCTTCTTCTTTAACCTGGAAGAAGAAAAAATAAACTCTTCATGCTCTCTTCAGAGATTGAGTCCTCAACTCTAATTTCCATTAATATGATTATTTTGACCCACGATTTATAAATGTTTCTTAATTTCTAAACATACGGCTTTTTTTTTTAGTTAGCTATCTTTTGGTTTATTGATTTCCAAATTAAGTTAATCATGGTCAGTGAATACAGTCTGTACACTAATTTTTTGAAATTTGGTAAAACTGGCTGTTATGGATTGAATTGTGTCCCTCCAAAATGTGCTATAAATCCTAACCCCTATACTTATGGATATAATCCCATTTGGAATTGAGTTTTCTTTGTTACGTGAATGACACAGTATTAGCATAAGTTGTGTCAATTTCTTTTGAGATATAAAAGAGATTAAACAAGCAAGTGAGGAAACAGATCAGGAAAGACAGATGCCAAGTCACATGAAGATAACCAAGGAGCCAAGGAATAGAAGTTGAAGAGACAAGGATCTTCCCCCAGGGCTGACAGAGACAGAAAGTCTTCCCCTAGAGCTGGTGCCCTGAGTTTGGACTTATAGCCTCCTAAACTATGAGAAAATAAATTTGTTTGTTAAAGTGACTCACCTGTGGTATTTATTGTAACAATAATAGATAACGAAGTAAAGCCCAATGATGTCCTTTGTGAAAATGACTGTGTACTTGCTGAGTACACGCACTCCTCACTAATCGACATGGTTAGGTTCCAAAGACCAGGTCATCATGTGAAAATTGGCATTATGTGAAAATGGAGGATGACCACATCAGATCACAAAATGGAGGATGACTACATCATTATATAACTGCCAAAATACATCATTACATAACTGACAAACCACTGAGAATCATGGCCCAGCCAAGCTGACACATAACCGTGGCCAGTATTACTCTTGCACCTCGGCGTTACTGCCAGATGTACATCGTTTACTATTGTCGTAAATAACAAATGTCGGATAACGAGATAGTTGATAAGTAAGCTGTAGGTGGATAATGCCTTTTAGTATTACAGGCAAGAAACTCATTGCTCCATGTGCTCCCCCACGTTTCCCCAGCCCTTCCAGTAAGGCTGGGCCACATGGTTAGCTCAGGCCACTGGAGTGAGCAGATGTGAAATGTGTAACTTCTAAACCAACGCATTTAAGTGCTGGAGTGATCACTGGTACACTTCCTCTACCCTAGTGACCTAGACGCAATGGTGACTCAAAAAGCCTGGATGTCGAGATGAGTAGGCAGAAAGGGATAGGAGCTGGCTGAATGGACATGGGAAATCTGGGGTGGAAAGTAGGAGTGTGCTGTCACATTACAGGGATTGCAACTAGGGTCACATAACAATGTGTGTATAAATTTTTGTATGAGAAACTTAAGTTTTACCTAAAGCACAATTTAAAAAAAGCATGGCTCTCTAAGCCTATCTAGGAGGGCTGTCAGACCATCAGAAGCCTTAGTGTAAGCAAGAAATCTCAATGTTAGCCACTGAAATTTCACTGTTTGCTAGAAATAGCAAAACTTGTTATTCCTCACACATTCATTTATTAAAACAAGCTGGTTAACTGTGCTGTTTAAATCACCTATATCCTTACTGATTTCTGTTTGATGAGAATGTAATTAACATCTGTCTCTTTGTAGCTGACATTTTTGCTTTACATATTTTAAGTATGCTATTAGCTGCCCCAAAGTTTAGAACTGTTACTTCTTAGTGAATTAAATAATTTATCATTATATAGTGATCCTTTTTTATCTCTATTATGTCTGTTTTGCCTTAATGTCTATTTATTTGCCACACAAGGTTCTCGTTCACCCAGGTCCCTCCCTAATGTCTATCTTTCCCATTTTTTTTTTTCAATGTTCTACCTGTCCGTAATAAGTTTTAGGTATCTCTCATGTAAATATTTAACTGCCTTTTCTTTTCCAGGCTGCCAATCTTCAACTTTATGATATTTACACCTTTTACATTTAGTGAGATTGGTATAATTTAATTTATATCTATTATTTTTATTTGGAAATATTCTTTTTGACGATGTGTAAAAATGGCATGACGGCAGCATCTGACCTCCTCTAACTTCACAAAGGAGAAGGAGAAACAAGATCAACAGCCCAAGCCTGATTCCTATGAGGCAGACGTCAGACATGCCTCCTCCCTCTGCCATCTTTACCAGCTCTGACACGAACCGTCACTCCCACAGCACTCTCTACTGTTGTTGTTAGGGGCCGTTGAGTCAGTCCAACTCATAGCGAACTCACGTACAACAGAACGAAACACTGCCTGGTCCTGCGCCATCCTCACAATCATAGGTATGCACTCTCTACTGGGTTCGATAATTCACTGCAATGGCCACAGAACTTGCAGTCAATACTCACAATTACAGGGTTTATTCGGGAAGTAACAGTTACAATTCAGGTTCAGGAATACTCAGGATACAGTTCTTCCATCAGGACAGCCTCTTCCCAGCCGTGCTCACGGGCATGCCTCTCCCTGGCCTTCTGCCTCTGCCCAAAGGCACTCGGCACTTTCTGTGGGCCAGGAAGCCTACTGTACCAGGTCTCTGCTGCCGAGTCTCGCTATCTTCAATGTTACTTCTCTCTCTGTCTCCTGGGTCCAGGAGCTTCTCAGTGCAGGGATCCCGGGTCCAAAGGACATGCTCTCTCCTCCTGGCTGTTCTTCCCTCATGGTGGTGGGATTCTCTCTCTCCTGCCTCTGGGATGGCTCACCTCAAGCCCAATGGGACGGCAAAACTGACCAATCCGTTTGGTAGACAACAACTACCCATCACACAGTCCTGCCCAATAACTTAGGTGGGAATTACAAGACCATGGCTAGAAAAGCCACACAAAATCAATTCATCACACTGCACGACGAATGCAATGTCATTCCTCTTCAATTTGTCATTCCCGGCATAACAGACTATATGATTGTCTGACTCAAAATGGTCAATACCAGTCCATTTCAGTTCACTAATGCCTAGGATATCAATGTTTATGCGTTCCATTTCATTACTGACAACTTTCAATTTTCATAAATTCATACTTCTTACATCCCATGTTTCAATTACTAACGGATGTTTGAAGCTGTTTCTTCTGATTTTGAGTCGTGCCACGTCAGCAAGGGAAGGTCTTGAAAGCTTGACTCCACCTATGTCATTAAAGTTGACTCTACTTTGAGGAGGCAGCTCTTCCCCCCTCTTATTTTGAATGCCTTCCAATTAGGGGAGCTCATCTTCCGGCGCTATATCAGACAACGTCCCACTGCTATTCATAAGGTTTACACTGGCCAATTTTTAAAGAAGTAAACCACCTGGGCCTTCTTCCTAGTCTGTCTTAGTCTGGAAGCTCTGCTGAAACCTGTCCATCACGGGTGACCCTGCTGGTATTTGAAATACCGGTGGCATAGCTTCCAGCATTAGAGCAAAACACAAGCCACCACAGTATGACAAACTGACAGACGATCTATCCTGAAGTACAACGCTGTCAGTGATAGGATAATATCCATACAAGGAAGACCAGTTAATACGACTATTATTCAATTTTATGCACCAAAAACTAAGGTCAAAAATGAAGAAATTGAAGATTTTTAGCAACTTCTGCAGTCTGAAATTGATGAAACACGCAATGAAGATGCACTGGTAATTACTGATGATTGGAATGTGAAAGTTTGAAACGAAGAATGATCAAAAGTTGGAAAATACAGGCTTGGTGATAGAAATGACATCAGTGACTGCATGAAAGAAATTTACAAGATCAAAGCCTTCTTTATTGCAAATACCTTTTTTCAACAATGTCAGAAGAACGAACCAGAATGCTCCTAGAAGCAAGGATGGCGAGACTTTGTCTCACTTACTTTGGACATGTTATCTGGAGGGCCCAGTCCCTGGAGAAGGACATCGTGGTTGGTAAAATAGAGGGTCAGTGAGAAAGAGGAAGACCCTCAATGAGATGGATTGACACAGTGGTTGCAACAATGGGCTCAAACATAGCAACGATTGTGAGGATGGCACAGGACCAGGCAGTGTTTCGTTCTGTTGTACATAAGGTCGCTGTGAGCCGGAACTGAATCGACATCACCTAACAACATTTTATTTTACGTCTTATTTTTGTTCTACCTTTTCAATGTTTTGGTTTTTCTATTAATTGACTTTTATTTTTATCCCTCTCTCCTTGCTTGGAAATCAAATGCTCTACTACTATTATTCTTTTAATGGTTAGCAAGAATTTTAACATGCATACTTAACTTACAAAGACTAACGTTCATCAATATATTTACCCTTTTCCCAAACAACACAAGATCCCTGGAACATTTTAACTCCAATCAATATTGTACCAATTTATATGCTATTGGTGTTTCATCTTATCTCTTTTAATATACAGTTTCAACCTGAGATTACTCTTTTAAAAAAAAAAAAATTGTAAAAGAAACCAGATCATTTGGCTGTTAGCTTTACCCAGTCTTGATTTTCTTGATTACATCTCCATGGTTTTATTTAACATGTTTCTCTGTTCCAAACACGTTTTATTCCCTGTCCCAAACATATGGGAAATATTACAGCTACTTCTCTTTTACTATCTCATTATCCAATATTTCACATTTACAACAGTAAAAAATCTACTTTCCGACTATTTTGCACATTAACAATGTACGTCTGGCAGTAACAAAACCCAAGGAGTGAGGTAACACTGGCTGTGATGGTTAAGGTTATATGACAACTTGGCTGACCCATGACTCTCAGCGGGTTGGCAGTTATGTAATGATATAATTTTGCAGTTATGTAATGATGTAGTAATAGTCATCCTCTATTTTGTGATCTGATGTGGTCATCCTCCATTTTTGCATAATGCCAATTTTCCCATAACAACCTGGTCTTTGGAACCTAACCATGTTGATAAATGAGGAGCAGGAGTATAGTAATTCACATAAATTGGCAACTAGACAGAAAGGCGCGATCAGATTTAGCTTTAATTGTTTTTGGGAAGAAGACTTTTAGGTGGCCATCAGGAGCACATGATACCTTTGTCTTCTTGTAATATTAGCAGCCACTGATGAAAAGTGATGAATATTATTATTTCTTTAGGTTTGTAAATGGTGACAATCTATCATTCCTCCTTCATTTATTAGGCAGTATACTTGCATATAAAGAGAAACTTCATGTTAATTAATTATCCGGTAATACTAAAACACCGTTAACACAGCAAAAGCAGGTCATATGCTTGGTTGTGTTTATTCAGCAATTTTCCAAATAATGAATTGGTTTCCTAATATCCTACAAAGATGGAGTTTTTGTTTTTAGTAAAGAGCATTAACAACTACTAGATTTAATTATTATTTGATGTGCTTCAATTTACTGCAGTTACTATCCCTTTTGATGTCCCATATGTGGCCAGTGGAAGTCTCTTCAAGCTGGTTCCTGAGTTTCTTTGATATGACTCTAATAGTATTTGAGAATTTCCTTGCTTATTGGTATGCCAAGATAGTCTACGCTTATCTTGTGTATTTCCTGCCCTTAATGTATAATCACACTGTTCACATACCATATAATTTAGTGTTTTAAAGTGTATAATTCAGTGGTTTTTAGTATACACAAGGTTGTGCAAACATCACTACCTACTTCCAGAACACTTACATCACACTCATAACAACTCCTGTACCCACTTATTCCCTATTCCTCCGTCTTCACCCCTGGAAACCACTATTTTACTTTCTGTCTCTATAAATTTGCTTATTCTGGACATCTCATATAAATGAACCATACAATAAGTGGTCTTTTGTGTCTGGCTTTCACTTAGCATAATCTTTTCAAGGTTCATCTATGTTGTAGCATGTGTCAGTACTTCCACTCTTTTTGTGGCTGAATAAATGTATAGATACCGTACAATATACCATCTTTTGTATATCCATCAAATTGATGGGATACTTGGGATGCTTCCACATTTTGGCTACCAGAAATAATGCTGCAAAGAACACTGGTGTGGACGTATGTTTTCAATTCTCTTGAGTGCAGAATTCCATTTAGGAGTGGAATTGCTGTGTTATTTGGCAAATCTATGTTCAATTTTTTGAGGAACATCCAAAGC
The DNA here is from genome assembly GCA_030035585.1 of Dugong dugon. NCBI lineage: Eukaryota > Metazoa > Chordata > Mammalia > Sirenia > Dugongidae > Dugong > Dugong dugon. The sequence goes on along the minus strand of CM057476.1, from coordinate 20,936,417 downwards.
TGTTATCCACAGTGGCTCCAACATCTTACATTCCCACCAGCAACAGATGAGGGTTCCAATTTCTCCATATCCTTACCAACACATATTGTTTTCCAACTTCTGATAATAGCCATCAATTAGTGGGTATGAAGAGCTATTTCACTGTGGGTTGTGATTTGCATTTCCTAATGACTAAGAGCATCTTTTCATGTGCTTATTGGTCATCTGTGCATCTTCTCTGGAGAAATATCTATTCAAGACCTTTGCCCAGTTTTCAGTTGGGTTGTCTTTTTACTGTTGAGTTATAAGAGTTCTTTATATATTCTAGATACTAGACACTTAGCAGATACATGATTTTCAAATATTTCTACCATTTTTGTTGGCTGTCTTTTCACTTTTTGATGCACAAAAGCTTCTAATTTTAATGAAGTCCAAATTGTCCATCTTTTCTTTGGTTGTTGTGCTTTTAGTGTCATATCTAAGAAACCACTTCCTAATCCAAAGTCACACAGATTTACACTTGTGTTTTCTTCTAAGAGTTTTACAACTTTAGCTCTTACATTTAGATCTTCGATCCGTGGAAGTAATTTTTTAATATGAAGTAGGGGTTCAATTTCATTCTTTTGTATGTAGATTACCCATCTCTGTATGTCTATCCTTATGACAGTGGCTGCCAACAATGGGCTCAAGCACAACGACTGTGAGGATGGCGCACGACCCAGCAGCGTTTTGTTCTGTTGTAGACAGAGTTGCTGAGTCGGAACCAGCCTGACAGCACCTAACAACAACATGACAGTACCACATTGTCTTGATTATTGCAGCCTTGAACTAAGTTTTGAAATTGGGAAGTGTGAGTTTACCAAATTTGGTTTTTTCAAGGTGTTCTGGTTATTCTAGGTCACTTGCATTTCCACACATATCTGAAGATCAACTTGTTAAATTATGCAAAAAAAGAGGGTGAGCAGCAGATTTTAATAGAAATTGCACTGAATCTGTAGATCACTTTGCAGGGTATTGCCATTGTAACAATATTAAGTCTTCCAATACATGACACAGGATGTCTCTTTATTTAGTTTGATCTTTCATTTCTTTCAACAATGTTTTGCAGTATCCCATGTACAAGTCTTGTATTTCTTTGGAAAAATTTATTCCTAAGTATTTAACTTGATTAATGCAACTGTAAATGTGATTGTTTCTTAATTTCATTTTTGGATTAGTAAATGGTATTTTATAGAAATTAAATGGGTTGTTTTATATATTGACCTTGTTTCCTGCAGTCTTGATGAACTCATTTGTTAGCTCTAACTAGTTTTTTAGGGGGGATTATCAGGATTCCCTATAAGATCATGTCATCTGCAAATACAGTTTTAATTCTCTTTCTAATCTGGATTCCTTTAATTTCATTTTCTTGCCTAATTGCCCTGGCTAGAACATCCAGTGCAGTGTTGAACAGAAGTGGTAAGAACAGACACCCTTGTCTTGTTCCAATTTTAGGGGAAAGGCTTTAAGGCTTTCAGCATTGAGTATAATGTGAACTGTTGGTTTTCTGTAGATACCCTTTTATCCACTTGAATTTCCCTTCTATTCCTAGTTTGTTGAGTGTTTTTATCATGAAATTTTGTTGTATTTGGTAAAATGTTTTTCTCTGTTAAGATGATCATGTGGAGTTTTTCCTTTACTCTGTTAATATGGGGTATTACACTTATTGGTTTTTGTACATTGAACAACCTTGCATTCATGGGTAAATATCACTTGGTAATGGTTGCATAATCCTCTTTATATGCTGAATTTGGTTTGCTATTTTATTGAGTATTTTTGCCTGTATATTCGTAAGGGTTTCCAGCTGCTTTTAGATTATTACTTTTTCTCTAGTATTCTGCAGTTTTTTCATATGATGCATTAAGTTTGAAATTTTTTCTTTTTATTGATCCTGTCTGGGATTCCTATTTTTTGACCAGTGTTCATTTTACCAAATATTAACCCCCCGCTCCCCATTTTCTTTCTCTTTCTGGAACTCTGATTAGATGATCTAGTAGGTCTTTTCAATCCTCTCCATCTCTCTTACCCTTCTTTCCTATCATATTTTCCATCTTTTTATCTCTGTGCTTTATTCTGCAAAATTTGTTCAGGTCTATCTTCCTGTACATAGATTCTATTTAACCTACTGTTAAACCCATTTATTATGGCTTTATTTCAATTACTCAATTTTTAATTCAATTCAAAGAAAATTTTGTTTCTTCATTTTTAGAAACTCTATTTGGTTTCAATCCCAATCTACTTGGTCATTTTTAAGTCTCTTGCTTGTTCATATTTTCAATCTACTTTTATTTCTTTATATATACAAAACATACCAATTTATATTATTATAATTCCAGTATCTGAATTATTTTCACATTTGATTTGTTGTCTATTGTTTTTGTTGGCACTCACTCATGACACCTTGTTTCCTTCCAAGCTTTGTGATTCATTTTACTGTGAGTTGTTTCATATTTCTTAAACGTTATGTGGGGCCAGATGTGAAGGTGGGTTCCTCAGTAAGTGATGTATTTGTCTCTGCCAGGAGCCTGAGCATACTATCAACCCAGGAACACTGTAAACTAAATTCTCAACTAAAGGTTATTCAGTCTACCTAGGCAGCTTTGATTCAGCCTGTAAATCCATAAGGTAAACTTGTAGTTATTCTCAAGTGAGAATTTTTTTCCTGCACTCAGTGCCAGGATTTGAGGAAGTCAATTTCTCTGCTGTCCTTTTGGGGACATAGGGGAAGGCACACAGGTTTATTTTTGGTTCATCTTCACATTCAGGTTAAAAACCCTTTGGGGGGGGTGTCAATTTAACATGTGTCTCATATAAACTCTCATCTTCTTAAGGGTATAGATGTCATCTCTTGTCCTTGCACTCTGGATGTCAATGAAAACCTAAGCACAATGAAATTGTGATTTTGTAAACGCCCTCAAAGCAAAATCTGGCGTTAGTGCCCACTTACCTCTCTCCTCTCTGGATTGCTACTTTCACTTAACGTTTTCAGGCTCCAACAATTCCTTATTTTCCCAACAATGTAAGGATTCAGCATTTGTTATTTGTTTTCAAAAGAAGGTCACCAGGGTAATGAGTGTACCATAATGTTAAAACCGAAGTTCCAATATCTCATCTCCACTCTAGTCACAAGGGTTATGGTGAAATGAGAATTGGGATAGCAAGTTGTAGATATAAAGGTTTCAAACTCTAGGTCTGTCACTAACTGCTTTATGACAAATTTCTGGGGCTGGATAATCAATCTCCAAGATTTGTTATGGCCATGCCATTCTATGATAAAACTGGACCAGAAATTTAAGTTCATCACTTAAAGTTAAGGTACTTTCTAGGACAAGTCTGCTGCATTTTTAATTATGAGGAAGGCTGGTTCAAAGCTTTCACTGGAAAGTGTCTACACAAAGCATGATCTTGATGTTGAGATGTACAGATACATACTAACTTGTAGCAATAATTTTTTTAAATTGTGGTGAAAATATACACACCAATACATCAGAAAATTCAATTTCTCCATGTATAACTCAGTAACATTGATTACATTCTTCATGTTGTGCAACCATTTTTGCTATCCTTTTCCAAATTATTCCACCACAATTGACTTTAAACAGTGCCCCCTAAGCAAAACTCCCCCTTTTCCCCTCCTTCCCAACCCTGGTAACCAATAATAATCTTTAATTTCTATATATTTGCTTATTTCATATAAGTGAGATCATACACTATTTGTCCTTTTGTGACTGACTTTGCTCAGCATGTTTTCAAAGTTCATCCATTTGTTGCCATGCATTAGGACTTCATTTCTCTTTATGGTTGAGCAATATTCTATTGTATGTATTTTGTGTATCCATTCATCTTTTGATGGACATTTTGGTTGTTTCCACCTTTTGGCTACTGTGAAAACTTCTGCAACGAACACTGGTGTACAGGTTTCTGTTTGTGTTCCCGATTTCACTTCTTCTGGATATATACCTAGAATTGGGATTGCTGGGTCATATGGCAGTCCTATGTTCAATTTTTTGAGGAACCACCAAACTGTTTTCCACAGTGGCTGTACTATTTTACATCCCCATGAGCAATGGATAAGGGTTCTGGTTTCTCCATGACCTTGCCAGTACCTGTTTTCCTTTGTTTTTTTTTTAACCACAGCCACCCTAGCGTGGGTGAAATGCTATCTCATGTGATTTTGATTTACGTTTCCCTAATGGCTAATGGCACTGAGCATTGTTTTATGTACTTGTTGGCCATCTGAATATCCTCCTTGAGGAAATGTCTGTTCAAGTCCTGCGACCCATTTTTTGATTGGGTTGTGTTTTTGTTGTTAAGTTGTAGATGTAGCAATAATTTTTTTATGGCATCTGTATTCTGGCCTGGACTATGTCCAGTGGACACTGAGTAGCTAGGATAACCCAACTGCCTGGGTGACAATGGCTTTTACACTCTGACATAGAGAATAAATTTATAAATAAGGCCCAAGAAAAAACATTAGGTATTTGGAGTGGGTTCAAATTTGGTTTTTGAGAAATTATGTCTCTCCTTTACAAAGGAATGTTTATGGAGACCCTGACTCCAGAAATAGTTTGTATAAAACACACAGGTCTTAAAATTTTATTTCCCTACCTCCTGCCTCCATCATATGCAAATAGTAGCATTCTATAGACACTATTCAACTCTAGCTTAACAATATCTTAGACAATGGTTTACACTGGTATATAAGCACTGTATCTTTTAATTTATCTTAAAACTGCAAGGCTGCATTCTATTCTTTTGAATCAATATAATTATTTAAACAGCCCTGTACTGAGAAATGTTTTCAATTCTTTCCCATTAAACGCAAAACCCATTGCTGTGGAGTTGATTCCAACTCATGTCATTTCCTACATATGGATGTATACCTGTATGATAAATGCTATTAAAATTACTGAATCACAAAGTCTGTGCATTTATAATCTTGATAGCTACAGTCCATCATATAGGTTATAACAATATACAATCCCACATGTGATGTGTTAATACTTGGTTATCAAATATTGTTGCTCTGCCAATTTGACTGGTGCAATCTAGTAGTAACTTAGAATATAGGTAGTTCAAGTTATGACGAACCACACTTAGGACTGTCTGGGTTTTTTTTTTCCCGATACATCTTATCGTTAACATGTACTATACACAATGTTGCAGCATGTAATTTGATGATGTTATCATTCTCAGATATTCACTCACAGATGTACAATGTTATGATTTACTGTTCAAAAACGGCCATATAGCAGGCAATAATGAAAACAGAAATAATATTAAAGGTACTCGACTTATGTCAGAACCGACTTACTACAGAGTCGTTAGAATGGAACCTCGTTGTACATTGGGGACTACTGGTGATTTTAATTTGTAGTTATCTCACTATGGGTGACGATCATTTTTTCATATGTTTAAAGACCATTTGTATTTTCTTATCTGTGGACTATCTATTCATATTGTTTACCCATTTTGGTGTCAGGATTTTCATTTGTAGAAGCCGTGTGTGTGTGTACATAAACGGATGTGTATGCATAGGTACACATAAAGAAATTAACCCTTTGGTATATGAGTTTGTGCTGTGACTTTACTTATGGTATTTTTTTCCAAGTAGAAGTTCTTGATTTTAATGTAATATATTTTTCCATCTTTATTTTATGGCTTCTAGAGTTTGTGTTAGCCACTTGAGCTAGAAAAAGAAATTTCCTATGGCATCTTCAAGTACACTTATGATTTAATTTGTTTACATTTAAATCTGATTCCTTTGGAATTTATTCTAGTGGTAGGTATGAGGTACAGAGCCAACTTTATTCTTCTTAAAATGACTACTACCCAGCTGTCCCAAAACCATTTAACTAAATAATGCATCTTTTCACCACTGATTTGAGATGCCAACTTTGTTATATACTGAATTTCTCTATATATTTGTATCTATTTCTAGACTTTCTATTCTGTTTTACTGATTTGTATATTTATTTATACTCTGGCATACTGCTGTAATTCTTCTTTTTTTATTTTTTCCCATACAAACATTTATACATACACTGTTAATGTGACTCTAATTGCTCTCCCCACACTGTGACAGCACACTCCTCCCTTCCACCTGATGCCCCATGTCCATTCAACCAGCTCCTAACCCTCTCTGCCTTCCCATCTCACCTCCAGACAGAAGCTGCCCATTTGGTCTCTTGTATCTACTTGAGCTAAGAGGCACACTCCTCACAAGTATCACTTTATGTCCCACAGTCCAGTCCAATCCCTGTCCGAAGAATTGGCCTCAGAAATTGTTTTAGTTCTGGGCTGATAGAGAATCCAGGGGCTATGCTTTCCAGGGTTCCTCCAGTCTCAGTCAGACCATTTAGTTTGGTCTTCTTACTAGAATTTGAATTCTGCACCTCACCTTTCTCCTGCTCCATCTGGGTCTCTCTGTTGTGTTCCCTGTCAAGGTGGTCATTGATGGTAGCCGGGAACCATCTAGTTCTTCTGGTCTCAGGCTGATGAAGTCTCTGGTTTATGTGGCCCTTTCTGTCTCTTGGGCTAATACTTCCCTTGTGTCTTTGGTGTTTTTCATTCTCCTTTATTCCAGGTGGTTGGGACCAACTGATGTATCTTAGATGGCCACCTGCAAGCCTTTAAGACCCCAGACATCACTCACCAAAGTAGGATGCAGAACATTTTCTTAATAAGCTTTGTTATGCCGATTGACCTAGATGTCCCCTGAAAGCATGGTCTCCAGACCCCTACCCCTGCTACTCTGTCCCTCGAAGTGTTTGAGTGTATTCACGAAACTTCGTACTGCTGTAATTATACAGACTTCATATTTTAATATTCATTACTAGTACTCCCTTATTTCACTTTTTCTAAATTTTCCTGACTCTTCTTTCTTCATTTTTCCATATGAACTTTGTGATTGTGTTAAATATATGCCTTTTCATTTATTCAAATCTCTTTATGAAAGAACAGCTCTTATTTAAGTGGATAATGTGTTCAAACTCCTATTGTCTACTGGAATGTGCCAGTTTCAGTTTATTGCCTCCCTGCTCAAAATTCACCCTTTGGTACTTGCTCTGTGATAACGGACTGGATACTTTAAGCATTTCACCTTTTCTCTGAATATGAGGCTAAGCTTTGTCAGAAGTATGTGCTGAAGGGGATGTGCAGGAGGAAGGGGGCTTTCCTTTCTCGTTCTGATGTGCTTCTTTTCCTGCTTCTGCATGGTCCATTGGTGGTGTGTGTATGTGGGGTCATCTGGAGGTGCTCTGTCCTGCTGTGCAGCCAGAGCATACGGTCCCTCTGCAACCTCACAACACTTGCCCTGTGACCACCTTCCCACAGGCCTGCTGATATAGACACTGCATGCTAGGACTTAAGCACGCAGTGGCACACCAACTCCCTGAGGGTTGTTTCCCATTCGCCTTCCTGAAGCGAATACCACATACTCCAGGCCTTGCATCCATTGCCACCTAGGTGGTATTCCATCTCCATGTGCATATCCACCAGCCTCAGTTCATCTGTGCCCATAAGGATGTTGTTTCCTGCTTGCCCAGTTTTGAACCAGCTCTGGCCTCAGCAACCCAGCCATCTAATGGGCTGTAACCACACCTTCTTGAACCAAGTCTAAACCCCAACCTTGGGGCGGGGGGTCCTCCTTTCAAGTTTGTTCTTCCTTGGGTACTCTCCCTTAGTCCTAGAGTACTCTTTAGAATTCCCTTTCATCTTTTTCTCTTCTATTGAGTTTAATACTTCTTTACATTAAGTTTCTTCAGTTAAAATACTCTGTGGTTCCTATCTCCTAACTGAACCTAGACTAACAGGTGGTATAAGGTAAAAACCCTAGAAGCTAAAAAACGTTGCTTCTAAATACCCTAGACCAGTGGTCTTCATACTAGTGTACCAGAAGACTTTCCAAAGGATACAAGAGAACACAGAGTTTTAAGGAAATCAATCTCTTGATTTTTAATTTCCAAAAAGTGTTATGTCTGAGAAGTAGCCTCAACTCTCATGTAGGTTTCTCCATTCCCACAAATTCTATCAGAACAGCCCCTATCCATACTGAATTCTACTTTGGTATATGAATCAAATCACTGATCTTCCTAAGCCCTCTGTGGTGATTAATGAAATCACTGTAAACCTGCCTGAGACTTGTTCCCCGCCTTATGCACAGTTCTATTAACAGAGATTCTTGACTTTAGAAAGGAGAGTATTTTGGCTGGTGTTAGGACTTTCTGATTTCCGATGACGTGTGGAATGGGACTGTCAGAGTGAATTTGTCTTATATGTTCCCTAATTATCATTAAATAATGCCAACTTAAGGGAGAGATCCTGTATAACAAAGCAAAAAAAGCTTCAAACACTAAAAATAGCTTGTTCATGTATTTAATTGCATAGAATATTTTTTTCCCAACCTGTTCTCAATTCTCAGTAACAGGAAGTCATTACTAAGAAAGAAAAGCTCCACTCAATAGTTGACTCTTTTTTTGTTTAAATATAACTGAAATATCTACTGGGACTACCATATATTTCAAGCCGAAGTGTTTAAATCCACAGATAAAATTTTTAAGTAATTTCCTTCAGTTAAGGTATGAACTTTTAACAACTCATCTAATTAAACATTTAATTCAATTACAGTAAATTCTCATCTTATTTGGTTCTTATAAAATGCTATAATTTCTACCTCCTGTTAACAATAACAAACATTATATGGTGAGCTGCCATGCCAGTTGATTTGTAGCGAAACAGTTTTCTCTTATAGTAAATATAGCACCAACCATTAGATTTAAATAAATGAACGGATTTATTTTTGATTTTTCTACATGATTCTTAATTGGTTCTAAAAGCCTAATAACAGTTACATTCATGTATGCACATACATTTACTGAAGCAATATCATGCTACGTACCATACTCCTCACTTCATAATTTATTTTAGCTACACATTACATTGCTTTGTTACAAATTAAGTAATGAGAAATAGTATTATGTTGATTTAATAATTTATTATTAAAATGGATAAATTAATTATATTACTTATACACATTTTTAATTTTGACTTTATGGCTTTTAGAAATCTACCTTACAAGATATGTTCCATAATTTATTTCCAAGTAGTTTCTATAATTTTCTTCAAAATGCAAATTAACATATTTAATTGAATTGGAAAACAGTCAGACCTTTTCTGTCAGAAAGTAAGAAAGACTTGACTGACTGGCTTGAATAAAGACTGCCTTTGCTGGTAAGTTATGTGGCAAATATTGTCTATGAATTTAATGTATTAAATCTGCAATTTTAAGGTTTTTAAACAAATGTATTTTTAAAACGGTAAAAATATTTTGTCATAAAATACAGGCAAAAAATTTATTGAAATTCTTACTTTTTTCAATCCCCTTTCAGTACATCAAATTAAATAAGGTGCCTCTAGGTGAAAAGAGTAACAGATACAGTCATAGGCATTTGACATTTACTGGTACAACCTTTTTGGTGCACTTCCCAGACACTGACACAGTGACTGCCACCAATGTCTGGGTAATGTAAACTTTTGCGAGTCAAGCGCTTTTCAATACTTTGCTTTCAAAAAAATTAGGCAATAGATCCTTAAATATAATTTGACAACAGTCATTTTGTGATTTTTTTTTTTGGCATATAACTTTTGAAAAAAGTGAAAGTGCTGAATGATACTACTATATTAAAACTCTTTCCATTCACAACTCCTTATTTACATAAACCAGGTTTTTCAAAAGTTACATCTCCACACAAATGCAAGATGGAATACAGCTAATCCTGAATCCTAGCTCATTCTACTAACTACTCTTCAACCTTGGATAGGTGAAATGTTTTTAAAATGTCTTTTGAAGAGACATAGAATAGGTGATCAAAATAATTACAAGGTAAAAATACATTATATTAGGATAAAAGCACATGGGAGACGTGGAACATCAATCACCATTATTATCATCATCATCACCATAATTAACTAGTTACTGCATTCATGCTCTGTGTGAAGCACTATAAAAGATCCAGTACACATTTTTTCTCAACTGGACTGTAGACCAATCTTAAGTTTTGGGGACTTTTCTTATTCACATTTTACACATAAGTTCCTGAAGCTCAGAAAGGTAAAATAACTCATGCAGGGTTACATAAGGGACCACTGTTAGGCTTCTTCTGCCAATGAGAAATGAAGGGGTGAAATCCAAGTCTGTAGATCTTTCTAAGAAGTTTGTTTTTATAGTGTGTTCATGTAATATATATAAATGGCAAAATTGGAATTGCACCACATATATAATTTGATAATCTGTTTTCTGTTTCCAGTTCACTTTATAGAGCTACTAATTCTCTATGTCATTAAAAAAAAAAAAAAAACTTTGAAAACTGAATTTTTAATGGCGATAATACAGACCATAACGTGGATCTGGCATTTTCCAAAAAATTAAACTTCTCTCCCTCATGACATTTAGACCCCTTCCCAGTTGTGTGTGCAGAGTGTTGGGAGCCTGGACACAGGAGTCAGGTAAAGCTTGTACTAGACAGAAAACGTGTGCCATGGGCCGACACTACAACCTGACACAGGTTTCTTAACCACTAAGCCTCAGTATCCTCATCTACACATGGGGATAACAAAGTACTTACCTTACAACGTTGTTGGAGGATGACTGAGACTACGTATGCAAAGCGCTAGCACAATACCTGCACACAGTCAGCTCAATAAAAATTAAGAAAGCATTAAAATATTCTTGTACATAAATCTATGGTCACATTATCAATTATTTCTTTGGGATAAATTCCTAGACGTATAATAAATGGATCCAAGTATATGGTTATTATATTTGGCCAAACTATTTCCCATAAAAGTGAAATTAGTTTGTATTAGAGAAGGAGCTCACCTTTTGGGTCGAGGGAGGCCCATGGGGGTAAGGTTAGGATCTGGTTTAGGAATAGTTTTCCGGATGCGAATCTGTGAGACTTTCTTTGGCCTCTTCTCCGGCTCAGCCTATTTTTAAGGGTTAAGAAGAAGGATTTCCAAGTTATAAGACATTTTAAATATGGAAAGTCTCCTTTCTTCACACTCAAAGACATCACTTCCTCAGTTTATAGATGATTCTATTAAGTAGCCTATGATAAAGCTCCCCATCCTCCTGCCAACTATGTTTTCAGCAACTACTCTCCTCTATATAACTAAAACAGAATTGTACATTCAGTTCAGATATTAATCAGTATGAAAGTTTGCAACTGTTGGAGACAGCAGACATTGCAAAACTGAAGACATCAACATTCACTCATCTGAACGCACGAAACAGCTCTTTGGTCCAATTCTCTACACAATGTTAAATGCTCTCTTCAAGAAAAAAGGATCTGCAACACAATATAGATGAAGAAATCCAAGGTATCCTTTAGTGGCCAAGCAGAAACACTCCTCGCTTAGTAATCTCCAGTACTCAGCTGAAGCTAACCGTGGTTAAGTAAGGATACTCAAGTGCTAGTCTATGCCTATCATGGACACTGCCAGTGCCACAGTCACATTTCCCTACCAGCATTTTACCTCTTTCTGTTCTGGAGGACTGCTCTGTGGTCGAGGGCACACTGCTGTCACGCCATCCAGCTCATCAAATCCAGGAACTTGGAACTCAGAGGCTGAAAGCAGGAGCTTGCTGACAGTTGTTTCTGTTACCAAGCAAGACTTTGGTACCAAGGCAGAGAATGGAGGCTCTAGCCTAGCATCATGGAGAGAAAGACAAAGAAGAAAAATATGAGAGGTGTCCACTTTCTATGTCTGGCACATTCAACATCTTTATACATCCAACTAGGGCTAAAAATTTCCCCCTTTTTCAGGAATGGCATCTCCAGTCAACCTGTTTTCTGTTCACTTCTGGAGGCAGCCTGGGCGCATATGCAGAAAATTGCCAAGAATGTGGTTAACTCATTTCATTGGTACAGAGCAGTTTTATAAGGAGAAATGTAAAAAGGAACAGGTTTTTGGAGGGGAGAAGACATTTTGAGAACCAAACAAATGAATACTGCTCAGAGGAGAACAATCCCATTTAGGGAATGAAGTTGGCTAAATGACCAAGATATAAGGGGACTTCTGGAGCAATGAGCTGCCTGGAGATTTTGGCTATTTTTTATAAATGGTATTGTTCACACATCCCTATTTGCCAGTTGTAACGAGCACAGTCAAATCTGAGAGCTGTTCACCTGAGAGATGTGGATCAGGTTTCAAAGGAGGACAAGAGGTCAGAGTCATGCCATCCCTGCCCACATCATGTGCTCTCCCTCTCGCACACAAAAATGTGGCGAGCCCTCGTGTGCCAGGCGCCATAGGAGGCTTACCTCATCTGACTGCCTCTGGTGCTATACACAGCTTCCATGCCTGGAAGAGGCACATATGGTAACATGGTGTGGCTGAGGTGAAGCAAAAGTACAAAAGCAACAGGTAAGTGGAACAACAGGAAAGATTCTGATGCCATTGCGAGTACTTAGCACCTGATATTTAATTAGAATCCAAGGAATATAAGAAATTTCAGTTACCCAAGAAGACGAAAACCTCCCAGCCATGAGAATTATGTGCCCATTAATGAATGGAGATAGGTGGACAGTAAGATTATTTTCTAATTTAAGTGGAAAAAAGGTGGAGAGAAAAATAAAGAGAGGACAGTAAGAGAAAGAAGGAAAACAAATGATTTTGAGTCTTATCCTTCTAATTAAGTTGGTGAACATATATGTTAAAGTTTTTTTAAATATAATTTAAATAGAAAATATACCAGTCAACTCTGTATTAAGGCTATTATAATAAAATTTGATAGTTTCTATAGTCTTACAAAGAATTCCATAGAAAACCTATTGTTTTAAGAAAGTAACATGTGAAACAAGGCAATGTAAAAGTACACTGTTAACAAGGTTGTTTCTTTTAAAATTAAGCTACCATTTTTATAAATGAATTCTGGAGAGCTTTTTGTGCCTCTCAAAATAAAACCTGCATCAATTTCTACTGAACCTAGAACATAGTACGGGTTTAACTAACAAGGCCATGTGATCCATTTCCTCTAAGAAGTAAGACAGACTTGTTTAATGGCTAGGAAAGAACAGATAATTCAGATTTTGAGAATAATGCTCCACACCAGTGCAGGATCCCTTGAGGAGTACTGATAAAGGAAGGAGAGGCAGGGTGGAACACTGGAAAGGGAAGTAACTGAGTCAGGAGTCAGGAGATCTCGGGTCTAGTTCTAGCTCAGCTGAAACACTAGCTGTCTGAGTGATCTAGGTTAGAAAAAACCTTGAGGTGCCTTAGCTTCATCATCTCTATTAAAAGCAAGTCTCAGTTCTTGGGGGGTAATTTTACCAGTTTACCATGCTGGAAAATACTTGGAAGTGTGCTTAGAAAAACAGCAGACTTCCTAAACTCTAAGCCCAAGCCTGTGATGTTAGAGCACTTTTAGAGCCAAGGAGAGGAAAAAGTCCCTATAATCACCAGCCTTCCACCTTCCATTTAAATTTAAATAAAATAAAATAAAAAGCCAGGCTAAGGAGTAAGGGAGAGGGTGAAAATATTCTACACCAGGAAACAGAAAAGTCAGGGGGGAAAGAGTTCTAGAAAAAGAAAGAGGGCCAAAGGAAAACACCTTCATGGGGTGAAATGACTAACTACCCTCTGACTGACCTAAGGAGTAAACATATTTTAAAGAAGGTAACACAATTTAAAGCAGTTTGTCACAGACATACAGCAGAGAACAAATATGAGATTTCAGAGGCATACAATCAAACCAGGCAATGAAAGCAATGATTTGTTCTAAGGCATATTTATGGCTAGATTATATGAAGTGGACATTTTTCTATTAACTATAGGACAAGGACTTTTAATAGTGATTCATCTTTCAATTTCAATCAGCAATGTTCAGGGTCTGGGGTGTTTTCCAACAACCCCTTTATTTATTTACTTTTTTTGTCAAGATGCTCAGGAACTATACAATATGCATCAGCAGCTTTTTAATGACACAGAATTATTCTGCATAAAAGACTGCTCAGATATGCAAAGAGTAAGGCTTCATCTAGACTATTTGGAATTTTAAGGCTTTTTGCTGTTGTTGAATTTTTATACAATAGCAATACCAAACCAAATCTACTGCCATCGAGTCAATTCTGACTCATAGCACCCCTATAGGATACAGCAGAACTGCCCCATAAGGCTTCCAAGGAGTGGCTGGTAGATCTGAACTGCTGATCTTTTGGTTAGCAGCTGGGCTCTTAACCATTGTGCCACCAGGGCTTCACAATAGCAACAGAAAGTGCAAATTATAAACAGGATTTATCTATTATGTCTAAAGCAGCTCTTAAGAATTCTTAAGACAGGTAGTTTAACTCTCGAATTATTTTTCTTCTCTTATATTTCCAGTGGCCATATCACAATAACTCCTTGCCAGTTCACTTAAAATCCTGTAAATAGCTAAGTATTTATTCTGTATCTTTTACATGCCAAACAATGAGTTAGCTGCTGGTTGTATAATGCCTTGTAAACAAGATAATAGCTACGAACCATTATTTTCACTATTTATATAGAGCCTTTAGCTCATACTGGGTGTTTGTTCTTTGTAAAGTGGAGGCAAGAAGAGAAAACGAGGTTAAAAAGACTTGGTGGTTTGAAAAATGAAATGATAGAAAAAAGAATGGTACAAAATACAGGAGTAGATTCTGCAGGATATTAGAAGGGTCTACACTTAAGAATTAATGTTTCATTTTCCCAGCAGAGATTTGTCAAGGTAAACAGAAAATGCAGACATAAAGAGGACCCCAAATAACCTTGCATTTCCAGGAGTGTTCAATCCCCTCTCCTCTCCCAGGTGGCAAGAAGACCAAATATTTGCAAAGAACAGGGGACAAATTTTACCTGCTTGTCGTGCCCAGGCTTGACTGCAGGCTTGGCTGCCACTTGCTGTGACTGGAATGAAGAGCAGACATTTCGAGGGGGCAGGCAGAAGGCCCATGCTGGCTCCAAATGGACAGCACCCTGCCCACCGAGTAGGGCAGAGAACAGAAGACTTTGTCTGCTATGGACGCTGGAGACCTTAACCCTTTCAAGCCCTGTGTAAACTGTGTCATGAAAAGCCTCTGTATGGTAGGCATGTGGCTGGAGAAGCTCCGTTTTTTTGTCCAGATCCGGTAACATCCAGGGGAACAAAGTGCTAGCAGCGTATGAAGGCCAAGGACAGAGAAACCTGCTCTGGTCTGGACTATGTCAGTGCCACCAGAGTCTTGGAGAGGAGCTGGAGGAGCCTGGGAGTGAGCCTGACTCTGAAGGCCAGTGTCTTCCCTGAATGTGGCCGTCCCAGAACCACCATGTGAGAAGAAGAAAGAAAATGTCCACTTGGGAGGTTGAGATGGGCACCTGGGGGCCTCTCCTAAGGCAAGCTTTGCTGGAGCACAGTGCTCAGGGAAAGTCCTGAAGGCCTCAGCTATGCAATCTGAGCCTGAGTTCATGTGAAACGATACTGGAAAGATTTCGGTACCAAACAGCAGGGATGGCATCTTGTTGCTCAAATCTATGAAGCTCATTTTGATGGCTTCAAGAGGATAAAGTGCCACGGGGTTACTGTTAGGCTTCTTATCCCATCTACTAGCTGCCAAATATGGATTCAGCTGCATCATATTATATGAAAACCCATCCAGGAACCTTTTATATCTGAGTCGCTTGTAGCTTTTAGCCATTGGAAGGAGTTCAGAGGAACAATGCCAGTATCTCAGTTTCTGGGTCTTTGTGGCTGGGGCCAGTTTACATGCGAGGATGGACAGCTTGCTTAGTAAGGCTGATTCTTTGGTAGGCTTCCTGAAGTTCAGGCTCCTCAAAACATGGCATGGAGCAGCCCTCTGCTTTGGTATGTGGCTAGTTGAGCTCCTGGGCATTACTGTTTCAGATTCCAATTGTACAGATACAGACACAGCACGTGAACTGAGAAGTCTAGGTTCTTTTGTGGGGATGGTTTCTGAGGAACTCTTTAAAAAGGTGGAGCTTCTGATTTTACTTAGTTTTCTCCCAACCTTTACTTGATCCTGACAGGAAGCTCTTTTACACGTTCGATGGGGCTGCTTCTTTAAGGGAAGCACACTTTTCTGATACGAAGTGTTCTCAAAGGCACCGTGTATTTCATCACACCCAGCAGAGCGGGCATCTTGTGCTTTCTGGGGAGTGCTAGGAAGGCAAGGGCCTGTGGACAACTCAAGATCTTTTTTCAATGGCTGATATAAGCTTTCCACCTTTGGGTCTTTCAACTTCTGAGACCATGCAGCAATGTCACCCCTGGCCAGCTTTGCTAGGGGGATTTCCTTCATCATGGTGAACTCATCCTTGTAATCCTTAGCTGGGTTCTTATTTTGTACCTCATCAGACAACATATTAGATGATGT
Organism: Dugong dugon; assembly: GCA_030035585.1. NCBI lineage: Eukaryota > Metazoa > Chordata > Mammalia > Sirenia > Dugongidae > Dugong > Dugong dugon. The sequence continues at coordinate 20,920,011 of CM057476.1, read as the reverse complement.
GCATTGTTCTAACATAGCATGTGCTCCTTTTTGATGTATATGCTTCTCTTTCTTCTGCAACAAGTTGTAGAAAACCTTCTGGCTGTGTTGTTCTTCGGCATCAACCAGTATTCTGTTGCATTTAAAGTGGGTCTGAGAAATCTTGCTCATATTATCAACATCACCATCTTCTCTGCTCATCCTCTCTTTAGATTTCTCACCAATAATTAAGTGACCCAGTGGTCCCCTCTGGTGTTCTTCGATTTCTTCTCTTTTCACTTTAGCTTCTGTTTCCAATGTCAAAGGCAAGTGTCTAACACTGGAATTCTCATCAGGGTGACCAACTTTTGATATATCCTTTTTCACACTGATGTATACAGTGGTTCCTTCACTAGGACTAATATCCCTTGGTGCTTCTTCCTTCATCTCAGGCAGGATTGTGTAGTCCTTTACATTTTTACAAAGTATTTCACCATCTTTTGGTTTAAAAAGATTTTTTAAGTGAGTTTCTCCACCCAAGGTATTATTAACATTAGTTTCTGAATTTTCTTGAGAAGACAGATACAAAGGCAGTCTCTCAATGGAGTGTAGGCTCCCTGGGGGAGCAGAGTTTTCATCTTGGCATCTAGAAGACATTGCCTCTTTTGGAGAAACTGCAAAGGAATTTTCCTCATCAGACTCAGAATTTATTTCTAGTCTTGATCCTTTATCCATTACTCGTGGTTCTCTCAGAGATGCTCCTTTAACTTGCTGTTCATGATGAATACAATTTAAAGACACATTTACTCTACCCAATACTCTTATACTTGGTTCACGATCTGCAACAGACTGTACCTCATGGGCACGAGAATCTGTACACAAGTTCATTTCACAATCTTTTAAAGACCTGCATATTTTCTCTTCATATAACTTTTTTAATTCAAGAGATTCCACTGCAGAGGAAGCAGCCTTGGGGAAATCTAAGTTCTGGTCAATCGTTCTTACAAATCCAGCATTCAGTTCTCCTCTCTGAAACAGGGCACTCCTTGAGGTTTCAGGTAATGCTCGTTTATCTTGCCCTGCACTGCTATGAAGTGTACTACATGCCTTTTCATCCAGCACTCCTTCTGCAGGTTTACTAGTACAGTCTGTGTAGACGGTGTCTACCATGCTGTTTGAGAAGTCTTTACAGCCAGGAATATTTTCAAAGGCTCCTTTAAAATCGTCTTTCTTTGGACTTTCACAAGATGATGGGTTATTATTGCCTGAACCAGCCATCAGATCCTTTTGGTTGTGGCTTAGTTCTTTGCTAGGCTCTGTAATGGTCTCTCTCTGGTCACTGTCTTGTGTCTCCTTAGCTGGTTTACCTTCACTTCTCCATTCATCTGGTCTGTTTAGGTTACTCTGGCAGTCAAGGACTTCATCTGCCTTCTTATAAAGAGTTTCTTCTGCGTGGTTCATGCTTTTAAAACTGGAGAACATAACATTAGGAGACTGGTCCAACAATTTTTCAGGACTTGGAATGTTTGCAGATTGGTTTAGTCCTTGTGTAGCACAATCAGAGATGTCATACTTACAAAATACAGTCTCTTTGGGTGAATCCTGTCCCTTTCCTTCTAGCCCTTCCTCACTGTGTCTGATGTGACTGGTGATACAAATGGTTTTGACTGGGGCTCCATTACTTAATGCACCTACTGTCATTTTCTCTCTGATCTGATCTTCTTGAAGGCTACCTTTAGTTTCTCTCCCATCAAGTTTACTTTCCTCTGATGCATAACTCGCTTTATGGGCACTACTTTCCGTGGAGTTTTCTATTCCTTGGGAGTGGTGATGATCACTATGCTGAAATGCATTTTCACATTTTGTTACAAAAGAATTTTCAACTTCCAGAATGATTTTGCTGGACTCAAAAGTAGCACAAGCAGAACATATGCCCTCTTCCGACGCATTTTTACTTACACAATGGCTGCTAGTGTTATCCTGAGATTGAACATTTTGACATTCCATGACAGCAACCTCTTGAGGAAAGCCAGCTGCTTCATTCTTACTTGAGAGAAGCCTGGAATGCAGATCTTCCATTCCTGAATCAGCTGCTTGTTTCTTTCTTTCTAGGCTTCCTGGTTTGATGTTTAAGGTGGAACTGTTTGAAGAGGCACTGCAGGTTTTGTCACCTGGTGGACAGATGTCTTTCATTCTAGTCTTAATGGGAATGGTTTGGGTATTAGCGATGATGTCTGCTCTATCCTCAAATGGAGGGTGATGGCTCTGTTGGAAATTCTCACTTCTTGCTCTAGGTATCTCTTTGTTTATATTTAGTAGGGAGTCAGTTGGCAACTTCACGTGGTCTCGAGAATTAAGGGACACTTGTTGATTTAAAACACATTCACTTTCTACTTTGTTTACAACTAGTTCATCAGTACAAGAAAGTTCATTCACCTCACAAGGAATGCTCTGTTCATCTGAATGTGGAATATCATCATTTGAGGTCCATATAGTTTTTTCTGACTCAGGTCTGTAATCTAATTCTGGGGATCGTGGAAACTGAACAGTATCATACTTGAGTTTTGACATCTCATTTATAGGACTTATCTGGTCCTCTGGCAGTATATTCAAAGGCGATTTTCTTTTAAACAGAAATCCACTACACAATCTTTCATTTAACTGGGTATTGTTTTCCAAATTCCTCTTGATATTGACTAAGGAGTTTGAGTCTTTACTGTAAATCTTTTCGCTTAATATACTGGGATCTATAGTGGTTGTCCGTTCTGGCTCTTCAATCTGCATCAACGAGGAAGTACTGTTTTCTTCATAGTTGTTGCCTGAATGGTTAATATTAGCAAAAGTTTCTCGGTCCTCATAGTTTGTAAAGCTTCCTTGAGTGTCTGAAGTGATTCTCAAATTATTTTCTTTTGACATTACTTCTGCGGCTTCAGTAAAAGAATTGGGCATTAAAGAACAAAAGCTCTCTGTATAGATACTGCCTTGAATGTAACGGTTATCGAGGACGGTATTTTCTTTTAGGGAGCCAACAGTCTCTTTTTCACAGGAACAGCCAGAACGATGACCACTAGCATACTCTTCTGGTTGACTGGAATTAAAAGGAGAGCATTCTCCCCTTTCACTCCCAGGGCTCAAAAGCTGTTCTTCATTTTCCTCTCTGGAGGTCAAGTTCTTGCTTTGATCGTCCTGATCAAAACAGGAAGTGTCTGTCTTTTCAGTAGATCCCTTCATCAAGCCATCACCTTCCAAATCACATTCTTCTAGAGATGTTGTTCTGGATTCCAGATTAGACAAGTTTGATGTGAAATATGAAACTTTATAATCTTCTTCCACGGGTTCTACAACTACACTTCTCGTGGTCATGGGGCTGTCACATGCAGAACTGTTTTTTTCATTATGGTGGACAAGAATCTGTTGGTGATTGTCATCTGCTTCAGAGACAAGGTTTAATTTACATAACTCTTCCTTCCCATTGTCCACTTTGGAAATGTCACTGGTCCCTGGTAATAATGACAATGAAGAAGGACAAAGTTTTAATTCTTCATGTTCTTTTTCTTTAGAAGTTGTTTCTGTTAATCCAGGGTCCACAAAAGTTAAAGGCTCTAGGGAAACTAACGTGCTGGTTTCTGAAACCTCACCACTGGTCATGATTTTGTCTACTTCTGGGTATTCACTGCACCCAGCTGAGAGACCTTTACTCACATTGCCATGCCTGTGTCCTTCATTATTATCCATCTTAGTCTCATTGACCTTCATACCTTGTGCTTTTTCAATGGATTTTAGTAGAGTTTCAGTTGTAATCTGTACATTTCCTAATACACAAGAGAAAGAAATCAAAATCAGTATGCACAGCATAAAAAGAATTGCTCTATATTTATGAATTTAATCATGCAACCAACAGCAGTGTTACGAGTTGAATTGTGTCCCCCGCAAAATGTGCTGTAATATAAATCCTAACTTCTATGCCTGTGGTTATAATCCCATTTGGGAATGGGCTATCTCGGTTATGTTAATGAGACAGGATTAGTGTAGCATGTATCTTAAGTCAATCTCTTTTGAGATATAAAGGAGACTAAGTGCAAGCTAGCAAAGAGAGACTGGGGAAGAGAGATGCCAAGCCATATGAAAATTGCCCAGAAGCAGAAGCTCTGAAAAGGACCAAAAAGCCCTCCCCTAAAGCTAGCACCCTGAATTCGGACTTCTAGCCTCCTAAACTGTGAGAAAATAAAAAATTTCTGTTAAAGCCACCCACTTGTGTATTTTTGTTATAGCAGTACTAGATAACTACGACTAGCAGCAACAACAACAAAAAAAAAAACCCAACTCAAAAAAAGAATTGCAGAGTTACTGCGCTATACCATTGGTTTTGCTCTTCGCTGCAAAATAGTTAAGAGGGCCAAAAATGTACCTGGAAGAAACAGTTAATTTTCAAATGTCTTTCTCTAAATGTTACTTACTCAGCATTCATAGATAAACGCTGGACAACTAAATACAACACAGAGACACATACCTAGCTCAGAGTCTTGAAGAAGCTTCCATTCTAAAACACAGTAGAATCACAATAGAGCAGCTTACATTATTAGATAACCACTTTATTATTACTTGAGCTTAGATAAGTCATATATAAAAATGCCTCTTTAAAAAAGAACATTTACACACAAAACCTAATATAAAAGAGATTAATCTGTAAATCAAGTGTTAGTATCGAACTCAATTACCTGCAATAATCACAAGACTGGTCATGAGCTGATATTTATTCACTAAGTTTGAAACATTAAAAAACAAACAAACCCTTCTATGCAGATAGCAAATGCAACTCATAAAGAGGTTTTACTGTACAGAGTTTCTCTGAAATTCTAGGTATAGATGCACTATAAAGAAGTTCCCCAAACTTAAGTTACATACAGAGGAAAAATATTTCTACCCCTCCTCCCACTTAAGAAAACAAACCCAAAGCTATATAACCATATATACACACAAACATATATGTGTATTTGTACATATATCTACATATATATATGTATACATGTATGCATGTAAGCATGGAGTCCTTAAATGGCACAGTTAAGCACTTCACCACTAGCCAAAGGACAGCAGGTGGAACCCACCCAGAGGCGCCTTGGAAGACAGGCCTGGTGCTCTGCTTTTGAAAGGTCATAGCCTTGAAAACCACTGCGAAGCAATTCTACTCTGCACACATATGGTCACCATCAGTCAGAATAGACTTGATGGCAACTAACAACAAGTATGTAACAGGACACCTGGACTAAACAAATAAGCTAACAAAAATTACTACTAATTTCTTTACGCCTCATCCATTCTGCATAACTTTTGTTGTTGTTGTTAGGTGCCCTCAAGTCGATTCCGACTCATAGCGACCCTATGGACACAACAGAACAAAACACTGCCTGGTCCTGTGCCATCTTCACAATCGTTGCTATGTTTGAGCCCATTGTTGCAGCCACTGTGCCAATCCATCTCGTTGAGGGCCTTCCTCTTTTTTACTGACCCCCTATTTTAACAAGCATGAAGTCCTTCTCCAGGGACTGGTCCCTACTGATAACATGTCCAAAGTATGTGAAATGAACTCTCGTCATCCTTGCTTCTAAGGAGCATTCCGGCTATACTACTTCAAAGACAGATTTGTTCCTTCTTCTGGCAGTCCATGGTATATTCAATATTCTTTGCCAACACCACAACTCAAAGGCATCAATTCTTCGGTCTTCCTCATTCACTGTCCAGCTTTCACATGCATATGAGGCAACTGAAAACACCATGGCTTGGGTCAGGCACCCCTTAGTCGTTCAAGTGACATCTTTGCTTTTTAACACTTACAGAGGTCTTTTGCAGTAGATTTGCCCAATGTAAAACATGGTTTGATTTCCTGACTGCTGCTTCCATGGGTGTTGATTATGGATTCAATTAAAATGAAATCCTTGACATCAACCTTTTCTCCATTTATCATGATGTTGCTTATTGGTCCACTTGTGAGGATTTTTGTTTGCTTTATGCTGAGGTCTAATTCATACTGAAGGCTGTGGTCTTTGATTTTCATCAGTAAGTACTTCAAGTCCTCTTCATTTCAGCAAGCAAGGTTGTATCATCTGCATATCACAGGTTGTTAGTGAGTCTTCCTCCAATCCTGATGCTGTGTTTTTCTGCATACAGTTCAGCTTCTTGGATTGTTTGCTCAGCATACAGACCGAATAAGTACGGTGAAAGGATACAACCCTGATGCACACCTTTCCTGACTTTAAACCATGCTGTATGTATCCCCTTATTCTGTTTGAATGACTACCTCTTGGTCTATGTACAGGTTCTTCAAGGGCACAATTAAGTGTTCTGGAATTCCCATTCTTCGCAATGCTATCCGTAATTTGTTGTGAGCCACACAGCTGAATGCCTTTGCATAGTCAATAAAACACAGCTAAACATCTTTCTGGTATTCTCTGTCCTCAGCCAAGATCCATCAGCAATGATATCCCTGGTTCCAGGTCGTCTTCTGAATCTGGCTTGAATTTCTGGCAGTTCCCTGTCAATGTACTGCTGCAGCTGCTTTTGAAAGATCTTCAGCAAAACTTGACCTGCATGTGATATTAATGATACTGTTCGATAATTTCCACATTCTGTTGGACCTCCTTTCTTGGAAATGGGTACAAATATGGATCTCTTCCAGTTGGTTGGCCAGGTAGCTGTCTTCCAAATTTCCTGGCATAGACGAGTGAGCACTTCCAGTGCTGCATCCATTTTTCTGAAACATCTCAGTTGGTATTCTGTCAATTCCTGAAGCCTTGTTTTTCACCAATGCCTTCAGTGCAGCTTGGGTATAACTTTTAGTCTGTATAATTTTTGGTCCCAAGAAAATGAGCAGGTAGCAAATTTTTATGGGAAGGTTCTTTGTAGTGAAACAATCACTTTCATTCCTTAAGGCATGAAATTAAAATTAAAATTAAAATTTCACTTAATTTTGTAAGCTTTCTTGCTCTCAAAAGAGCCGTCTCCACAGCTCAGTAAACTATAATGGAAGCTTAACATACTGCACATCATTACTGTTTGTTTTTACGGATATTACTGAACACTTCTACCTTTAAAACAACTTAATAAAACCACTTGCAAAGCACGAATGCATATAATTTAATTGTTCTCACAGATCACTTGTTTCTTTGTAAAAAATAATATAGAAAGAATTTTCGTTACATGACTACTCTGCTCTTGGCCCTTATTCTTTGGTGGTGGTGAGACCCTCCCTCTGCTCCGGAATTGGCTCTCTTGTAAGCCTAGTGGGATGCAAAACTGACCAATCTCCTTGGTGGGCGACAACTACCCTATTTGCACAGTCTCACCCAATCACTTGGGTGCGAGTTACAAGACTATGGTGAGAAGGCCACACAAAAGCGATCCATCACACCACAAACCCCTAAAACTATTGCCCTGAGATAACCTTTAAACCTTAAACCAAAAATATCCCCTGAATTGTTCTTAAAACTATATAGTAATTTAGCTCACCTAGTAAAAAATATCTGCCTTGAATACTGTGCTCTTTTAAGAACTATTGCTCAGCTGCTAACCAAAAGGTCAGCAGTTCGAATCTACCAGCTGCTCCCTGGAAACTCTATGGGGCAGTTCTACTCTGTCCTACAGGTCTCTATGAGTCGGAATTGACTCAGTGTTAAAGGGTACAGTATATGGGATCCGACCGACAACAGCAATTCGAAAGATTAGACGAGAAACCTAGGAAGCAGTGAGTTTATGTTAATGGGGGAGGAACAATTTGGAAAACGAGGATGAGAATGGCTACACAACTTGAATGTAATCAACATTGCAGAACTGTGCATACAGAAATTGCTGAACTGGTGTAAGTTCTGCTGTGTATATTCTCAACAGCAATAAAAAACAAAATGAATTATTAAAAAAAAAAAGGCTGTGGGACACTGATCTGTTCTTTATCTGTAAAGTAGGGTAAAGATGGTACCTACTTAATAGGGTTACTGTAAAGATTAAATGAGTGAATAATATTTGTAAAGTTCTCAGAAATGCCTGACAGGGAGTCCATGCTCTGTTATTGACAGCTGTTCTTATTATTCCTTCAGGACTCCACTCCCTTGCACACCATCCCTAAAGGATCTGCAATACTGTTTCTCAATTATTTGTGTAACATATCACTTCCATGAGACACAATGCTATTTGAGAGTGGAAAATGGATCTTAATGATCACTGAGGGCTCAGTATCTGACGCTGATGTTGGTACACGGTGTGTACATAAATGTTGGCTGAATTAAGATTGGGAAATCTGCTAGAAGTATTAGGTATACACTGGAGGGTGAAATGTGTCTTCTGTTTTGAGGTACAGACCCATTTTAGAAGGACAAGAGTTTCACAACCACAGATGAAAATCCTGAAATTTTGTTGTTGTTATTTTTGTGTGCCACTGAGTTGATTCCGACTCATACAGACCCTACAGGACAGAGCAGAACTGCCCTACAGGGTTTCCAAAGCTATAAATTTTTATGGAAGCAGACTGTCACATCTTTCTCCTGTGAGATGGCTGGTGAGTTTGGTGAACCATCAACATTTTGCTGCTGCCGCCTCATGAAGGCCACACACCATCACACAGACCGCAGAGGGAAGTTCATAGCCCAGTGATGTCAACCACTGCAGGGAAAGCCCGTCAAAAAACCACAGGTGATTCTAAGGGCCGGCTACGAAAAACTTTAAATTTTCCAAAATGCCTAAAATCTGTGGAACCGGAGTAGAACCTTCAATCAACAAAGGAACTACCTGAGGCCCCACCACAGAAGAGAAGACGGCACACACATCCCAAGAACAGCTGAGTCGGTGCTGCAAGAACCAAAGGGCCAGAGTGCCCTTTAGTGAAGCTTAGAAGCAGAAGATGGAAATAAAGAGGATGGGGGAAAGTTTCTACAAATAGAGAGGATTCTGAGTTCCAGATTATCATAGTAAGATATTCAAATGCCCCACATTCAACAAAACATTATAAAACATACAAGATTACAGGAGAAAATTGCCCAAGCAAAAGAAAACCAGAAAAAAGCAGAAATTAGTTCAATGGAGGCCAAGTTAAAGGGAGAAATACAGGACATCCAGAAAACAATGCTAAATATGTTTAAAGAATGCACAGAAAACAAACTAATGAAGATCAGGAAATGAAACAAGAAACTCAATAAGGAGACTGAAAGCATTAAAAAAAAAGAGAGATACTGGAATAGAATAACAAAATAGCTGAATTGGAAAAAAATACAAGACAAGGATTCAACAATAGATTTGAACAGATATAAGACAGAATAAGTGAACTAGAAGACTGAACTGAACTTACCGAACCTCAAGAGAAACAAAATAAAAGAAGAAAGAAAAGTGAACAAAACCAAACCAAATTGTGGGATCCAATTACGAAATGCAACACTAGTATTTCTGGAATTCTAGAGCAATAGTATAGTAAAAAAAGACATAAAAAGAATTTTCCAAGAGATAATGACAGAAAATTTCCCAGGCTTGAATAAGGAATCTAGCCTGCAAATCCAGGAAGCTAGGCAAACTCCAAGCAGAAGGAATAAAGAGGTGTACACCAACAGACATTGTAATTAAAATTCTTGAAAATCAAAGACAAGGACAGAGTCCTGAAAGCAGCAAGAGAAAAGCATAGCACAACATATCAAGGGTGCTTCATAAAAATGAGTGTGGATTTCACCTCAGAATTCCTGGATGCCAGAAGACAATGGAACGACATATATAAAGTATTACAGGAAAAACAACTGTCAACCAAGACTTTTTTTTTAATTCAGTATATATATATTTTTTTTATTGCTGTGCTTTAAGTGAAAGTTTACAATTCAAATTAGTCTCTCATACAAAAATTTATACATACATTGGTATGTGGCCCTAGTTGCTCTCCCTATACTGTGACAGCACACTCCTCCTTTCCATGTCCATTCAACCAGCTCCTGACCCTCTCTGCCTTCTCATCTCACCTCTGGACAGGAGCTGCCCATTTAGTCTCATGTATCTACTTGAGCTAAGAAAGAAGCACACTCTTCACGAGTATCGTTTTATGTCCCATAGTGCAGTCTAATATTTGTCTGAAGAGTTGGCCTTGGGAATGGTTTTAGTGTTGGGCTAACAGAGAGTCCAGGGGCCACGTCTTCTGGGGTCCCTCCCACCTCAGTCAAACCATTAAGTCTGGTCTTTTTACTAGAACTTGAGTTCTGCACCCTACTCTTCTCCTGCTCCACCAGGGACTCTCCGTTGTGTTCCCTGTCAGGGTGGTCACTGGTGGTAGCCGGGCACCATCTAGTTCTTCTGGTCTCAGGCTGATGGAGTCTCTGGTTTATGTGGCCCTTCCTGTCTCTTGTGCCTTTGGTGTTATTCATTCCACTTTGCTCCAGGTGAATTAGGACCAATTGATGCATCTTACATGGCCACTCGCTAGCTTTTAAGACCCCAGACACCACTAACTAAAGTGGGATGCAGAACATTTTCTTAATAAACTTTGTTATGCCACTTGACCTACATGAACCCTGAAACCATGGTCCCCAGACCACCGCCCCTGCTACTCTGTCCCTTGAAGTGTTTCGTGGTATTCAGGAAACTTCTCAGCTTTGGTTTAGTCCAGTTGTGCTGACTTCCCCTATAGTGTGTGTTGTCCTTCCCTTCACCTAAGATAATTCGTATCTACTAACTAGTTAGTGAATACACCTCTCCCTCCCTCCCCACTCTCATAACCATCAAAGAATATTTTCTTCTGTGTTTAAACCTTTTCTTGAGTTTTTATAATAGTGGTCTTATACTGGATCGTATGGTACTTCTATTTCTAGCTTTTAAAGGAAGTGTCAAATCTGTTTACAAAGTGTCAACCAACAATTCTTTACCCAGCAATGTTGTCATTCAAAAATGAGGGGGAAATCAAGACATTGCCAAATAAACGAAAGCTGTGAAAATTTGTTACTACCAGATCTACTTTGGGAAAAAGAAAAATTTAAAAAAAGATGAGGGAGATCTCCAATAAAGGTAATGGTATGGGCAAATATAAGGACCAAGTATATGGTATTTCCAACTTAGTAGTTAAGTTCCACAAGCAATAAAACATCAAGTGCATAAGAAATAAATACAAATTAAACCTACCAGACATAGGATGTATAATGAGGCAACTGAAAAACAACAGAAATGGGGCAGGGAAGAACAAAACGGGAGGAAAGTTTTAGTATGCTAATGTTGTATGTTACTTGCATGTATGTTAAATGTTGGCATCAAGCTGAAATAAGTTGGTGCAACTGTAAGTTGTTCAATGTAGTATTTGTGGTACCACTAAGAAAATACTTAAAAATATACACAAATGGGAAAAAGGAAGAAATCAAAAAGGCTCAATACAAAAAAGCAGTTAAACACAAAATATAACAAAAGCATGGGAATAGTGGGACAAAGAAGATATAAGACACACAATTAGCAAAATGAATGAAGTAGGTCCTTCATTTTCAGTAATTACCTTAAATGTAGAGGTTTAAACTCACAATTCAAAAGAAAGAGAGTGATAGAATGGATAAAAAACAACACAGTCCATCCTCATGCTGTCTACAAGAAACATACCTTAGGCCCAAGGATACAGACTGTAAGTTAAAGGAAGGAAAAGAATACTTCATGCAACAGTAACCAAAAAAGGGCAGGGGTGGCCATACTGATACCAGATAAAATAGACTTTAAATCAAACTCTATTATAAGAGATGAAAAAAAACAGCAATGCTACTAAGTGAATTCAGCAAAGTCAAAAGAATGCACAAGAAAGCTATTAGAGCTAATAAATGAACAACAAAGTGGCAGGGTACAAGGTAAACACACAAATATCAGTCAGGTTTCGATATATCAGCAGTGAGCATTCTGAAAGGAAATTAAGGAAACAATTCCATTTACAATAGCATCTAAAAGGATAAAATAACCAGGAATGTGAAAGACTTGTATACTGAAAACTGTAAAATATTACTAAAAGAAATTAAAATGGAAGAACTTTGTGTTCATGGGTTGGAAGACTTAATACTGTTAGGATGTCAATACTTATACTGAAAGCAACCTACAGATTCAATGAATCCCTATCAAAATTCCAATACTTTCCTTCCAGAAATGGAAAAGCCAACATGGAATTTCAAGGGGCCCTGAACAGTCAAAGCAATTCTGAAAAAACAATTCCTGATTTCAAAACATAGTATCAAGCTCCAGTAATCAAAAGAGTCTGGTTGGTACTGGTATAATAATAGACAGAGATCAATGGAATAGTATTCAGAGTCCAGAAATAAACCCATATATTCATGGTCAAATGATTTTTGGCAAGGTGGTTAAGCCTATTTTACGGGGGAAAAAATAGTCTCTTTAATAAATTATGCTAGGAAAACTGGATTTCCACATGCAGAAGAATGAAGCTGGATCCATACTTCACACCATACATAAAAATTAACTCACAATGGATCAAAGACCTACATATAAGAGCTAAAACTAGAAAACTCTTAAAAGAAAACAAAAAGATAAATCTTCATGACCTTGGATTTGGCAATGGATTCTTAGAAATGACACCAAATGCACCAGCAACAAAAGAAAAAACCAGATAAACTGGACTTCATCAAAATTAAGAAACTTTTGTGCATTTAAGGACTTTGAAAAAGCTTTAATATCCAGAATACATAAAGAACTCTTATACTTCAACAACAAAATGACAAACAACTAATAAAAAAATGGGCAAAGGACTTGAAAAGACATTTCATCAAAGAAGATATACAAATGACCAACAAACACATGAAAAGATGCTCAATGTGATTAGTCGTCGTTGTTATATGCCATCGAGTTGATTCTGACCCATAGCGTCCCTACCAGGATAGAGCAGAACTGTCCTATAGGATTTCCTAGGCTGTAAATCTTTACAGGAGCAGATCACCAGGTCTTTCCTCCTGCAGAACTGCTGGTAGGTTCAAACTGCTGATCTTTCAGTTAGCAGCCAAGAACTTAAAATCATTGCACCACCAGGTCTCCATCCATCAGTCATTAGGGAAATGCAAAATCAAAACCACAATGATGGCTGTGGTAAATTCTGACGGTTCTCCAAAAAGTTAAACATACAATTATCATATGACCTGGCAAGTCCAATCCTAGGTATATATGCAAAACAATTAAAAGCAGGAATGCAAACAGATACTTGTACACCAATGTTTATCGCAGCACTATTCATAATAGCCAAAAGGTGGGAACAACCTAAATGTCCATCAACAGATGAATGGATAAACAAAACAAGGTATGTATGTGTGTATGTATGTATACATATACACACACACACACACACACACACACACACACACACACACACACCCCATGGAATATTATTCAGCCATAAAGAGAAATGTAATTCTGACACATGTTACTACATGGATGAACCCTGAAAACTTTACACTGAGTTAAAGAAGTCAACACAAGAAGAAAAATATTGTATGATTCCACTTATAAGAAATACCTAGAATAGGCAAATGTATACAAACCAAAGTTCATTAGTGGTTACCAAGGGCTGAGGGAAGAGGGAATGGGGAGTTATTGCTTAAGGGGTACTGAAAAAGGAGTGATAAAAAAAAATTAGAAACGGATAATGGTGATGGTTGCAAAACATGATGAACATAATTAAGGTCACTGAATTTACATGTAAAAATGGTGAAATAGCAAATGTTTTGTTATATATACTCCCCTCGACACACACAAATAAATTTCAAAAATAAAATCTAGATGCATATAAGACATAAGTGCTTTATTCATAGGTTCATATCATCTACTTATAATGTTCAATCTGTTTATACAATCAGTGCTTCTCCTTGATTATATACATTTAACAGGAGAGGCACTAGCAGTGGCAGAATTCTTGCCTCCTATGCTGGAGACCCAGGTTTGATTCCCAGCCAATGCACTTCATACACAGTCACCACCCATCCGTTAGCGGTGGACTGTGTGTTGCCATGATACTGAACAATAAGCCCTGGCAGTGCAATGGTTAAGAGCTCGGCTGCTAAAGGAAGTCAGCAGTTCAAACCCATCAGTGGCTCCACATGAGCAAAAAGCTGGCAATTTGTTCTCCAAAGATTACAGCCTAGGAAACCCTATGGGGTAGTTCTACTCTGTTCTACAGGGTCGGTATGAGTTGGAATTGACTCAACGGCACACAACAACACGATGCTGAACAGGTTTCCGCAGAGCTTCCAGACCAAGGCTAGGAAGGCCTAGGTATCTACTTCTGAAAATCAGCCAATAAAAATCTTATGGATCGTTTATTGCCCACCTACTGCAAGAGGAGGGAATTACCAAGATTGAGTTCCTACTAGTACTTTACATATGACAGATAAAGCAGATTGAGTGAAGACAGTGCAGTGTGAACCTGCTTCCAGCTCTCTTAGGAAAGACAGAAAAGATAACCAGAAAAGAATCAAGAAGGGGTGCCCTCATCATACCATAAATTATGAGGAATGTCTGAAAGGCAGAGGCAGATGGAATCACCTGAAAGAGGAAAATGCAGCCCAAAGGTGCAGTGAGTGCCACAGCCTTCAGATTGGAGGGGTACCAACAGAGAGAAGGGATGCCAAAGTAGGAGCACCTGGGTGAGAGACTGCCTTCATCTCCCATCTTTGCAAGAAGGTGTCCATACCAGACCACAGCAATGAACCTGAGAGGCAGAACAGTGCCCTGAGTGACTGGCAACACAAGAAGTACAGGGAGCCACATCCCAGAAGGTGGGCTATGAGCACATTCCACGTACCAGCCCAACCCACCTACACCTTACCAGCTCTGCAAGCAGGCAGAACCCATGCTGCACTTCAGATGCACAAATGCACACACACCTGAGAACCACTCAACATTAGAGGAAAAACCAACACCAAAGAGAGGTATTTAGCTCAATGAAAAAAAGAAGAAGAAATAAGGAAACAGAGTCACTTACTAAGACAAACAGAAGAATAAGTATAGAATAGAATAAATACAATTAATACTCTCAGAGATCTGAAAGGACATTATATGCATAACAAAGGAATCAGCAATCTTGCAAGTGAAACTATGATTGCTGAAATGCAGAAAATTTCATAGATGGGTCAAACAGCAGAATGATCACCTTAAGGCAAATTAATGAGCTGGACTATGTATCCTAGAAATTCTATCAGGTTATACTAAAATATACTAAAAGAGAGAAAGATACGAAAAAGAATTTAAGAGTCATGGAGGGCAGTTTACCAGTTGCAACTTTCATCTGAAAGGAGTTGCAGAAAGCAGGTATTGAGAGAACAGAGAGGAAGAAATACTCATTAATAGAAAAAATATGAGTGTCATTTCATTTACTCTTCCTAGCAATGCAGTGAGATGAGAAAACCAAGGAGAGAAAGTAAACGGGACTCTCCCAGAGCCCCAGAGCTAGGAGGATCAGCTCCCAGGTCTGCCTGACTCCAGAGATGGAGCTGTTTCTATGGGATTACCCTGACTAAGACATGCTGTATATTCCCTAAAAGCTCACACAGTAAATAGTATTTCTCCAAGTGTGTACCATGGGATATTACTACAGGTTATGTGAAAAGGGATTCTGAGGTCAAATACATCGGGGAGGTGCTAGTCAGATGAAGTAAACTGACTCTCTTAGTACAGAACTTCTCAGCCTTTAGCATGCACTCTTCGTATTTTAAACACAATATAGTAGTTAAGAGCACTGGCTTTGGAATCACTCATATCTGAGTTCTAGACCCTTCTCTGCCTTCTTTTGTCTTTGTGACATCTGTGAAGACTTTTTGTCCCTCTGGGCCTCAATTTTCTCATCTGTTAAATGGGAATCATAATTATATCCCTAGCTGTCTTCCAGGTTTGGGGGGAGGGCAAGAGAAATGGTGGATGTGAGAGACTGCTTTATAAAATGTTAAGACTGCACGAATATGGGGGGAAAAAACAAAAACACCCTGTGGATCACAACTGTCTGATCCACAAACAATCCAATCATGTGGATGGCACAGGACGGGGCAGTGTTTTATTCTATTGTGCGTGGGGTTGCCATAAGTTGGGGACTGATTTGATGGAAGCTAACAACATTTATGTAACAGAAATAAAGGTTCATAAAAGATTGGTTCAATTCTAATTAATCTAAATTATTTAAACTATTTAATTCTAAAAATTATATGCTCTTCCAATTTCTGGTGGCCCCCCTATTTCAGAGAATTTCCAAATAAGCCTTAATGGAAAGCGCTACTATAGGAACTAAGTCTTACTAATATTTTTTCTAGTGTTCATTCTACCTTTTTTACACACAGCCTCTCCAAACAAGCCCAGTTATAAGGGATGCATACTGGGGGAAAAAAAAAAGCTTGATAATTTCAGTATTATAAAATATTAAGAGACAATCATGGTGAAATAGCCACATTAAAACTCACAAGAATAGCAGAAAGGGAGATGGTATCAGACAGAGTGCCTGACAAGAAAACATTCTCCCCTTGTGAAATGGCTCCTCAACTAACACACATTGCTGATCCACCACTCCTACTTACCATGGGCCTGCCCTACAGAAATTAAAAAATAAGGAACAACAGGCAAAACAGTATCTCACCAATTAAAGACCCTTTTTGGTTTATAAGGCTCCTCTATAAAACACAAGGAGTCCTGGTGGCGCAGTGGTTAGGTGCTTGGCTGCTAACTGAAAGGTAGGTGGTTCAAACCCACCAGCTACTCCATGGGAGAAAGATGTGGCAGTCTGCTTCTGTAAAGATTACAGCCTTGGAAACCTTATGGGGCAGTTTTACTCTGTTCTAAAGTGTCATTATGAGTCAGAAATGATGTGACAGCAACAGGTTTTTGGTTTTCTATAAAACACAAAAGTCTGTTAAAGGGTTAAGCCTGTTCTCATTTCACCTAATTGAACCACACCACAACAGAAACATACGACTTTAGAGCAACTCCAACTCCTGGAATACCATGGTAACTTCAGAATACTGTGAATGGGACATTTATATAGAGAAGGAAAAAAACCCACTGAGGAGAGTGTAGCTGTCTAGGTCCACTGACTAAACAACTCAGTGCAGGGGATGAAAACTTATTCCTCAGCTAATTTTTAAATTATAATTTAACAATGACCTTTGAGGTCCCCCCTCCACATTCAGAATAATATAAGTAAGACTATATAAGGCATTTGGCACAGTGCTGAACATGGCAAACACTTAATAAAAGGATATATTAGATTTTCATCAGGAAAATGTAAATCTAATACTTAGGACTAGGAGCTATGATTTAGGGTAGTGAACAAATTTTGTCAGCTGGGGTCCCCGTAAAGAGTATGGCTGGATTTCCAAGAAGGGTGTCCTACTTCTCAATTCTGTAGTAAATGCTAACGTAGTGGATGCCTGACCTTGGCAAAGCAAGCAGCAATACTGGCCACACTACCATAGATCATGTGCACCTGTTTAACTCAAATCCACTCTTGGGGGATTGTGCTGGGGCATGTTTTGCTTGAGATCCCAGAGCTCAACTCCCTCACAGAACTGCCTTCATAGAACCTTCGTCTTTGCCTTGCTGTGACTGGCTGTGACTTTGGACAGCTGAGCCTATTTCCTCATGTGTAACATGGGGACACCTGGGCAAGCGTTTAGGAGATGAATGGATGAAATAACATACAACAAACTTCACAGGTCATTGCTGCTAAATACCCTAGCAGAGCTGCCATTTTCAAGCTCCCCCATATCAAACTGAAAGCCTTACAAGAGGCTTTGGGGAAAGAAACTCAAATAATTCATTTTACCAATTTAAGTCATTAAAGAAGTAGTATGACATTAGGACAGGAAGAAAAGGGCCACAAAGTAGTTTATCTGAGGACACTTTCCGGAAAAGCTCATCTTATCCGTGTCCATGTGGACCTTTTTAGGTAGATGGAAAACAGTCAGATAAGTCTGAGAAGGCAGATTTCCAAGTGGAAAACAACTCTGGTTCCGCTGTTCAAAAGGCCAGTTAAGTGATTAAACAAAAATTTACTTCACCACACAGACAATGGATTTTGTGGTTAAGATATGGGTGAAAATATACGAAAGACTGAACATAACTGCAAAGTAATGAAATTACTTTAATCCATTATACTTACAGCCATGGCCTTTGTGACTCCCACAAAATGACAGTGGTACTATGCAAATAAGGTGCTTATGGCCCACCAAGGGGACTGAAGAGCCTGCTAATAATGCAAAAAAGGTGCACGGAACCCTCGTGAGGGGTGGGACCATGCAAATAAGGTGTATGGAACCCCATCCAGGGGACTGGTCAGTTTTGTCATCCTGCTAGGCTTAAAGGGAGCCAATTCCAGAAGAGGAGGGGGGAAGGTCACTACCACCAAGAAGAAGAGCTGGGGGGAAGCATATCCTTTGGACCCAGGGTCCCTGTGCTGAGAGGCTCTTAGACCCAGGGGAAAGAGAAAGAGCTGTAATACCAGAGATGGCGCAAGATGGCAAGAAGTGGCAGCAGAGGATAAGTGGCAGCGGAACCAGGAGACCCATGCAAGACTCTGCTGCAGTGGGCTTCCCTGACCATGAAGCGAGGCAGCTACAGTAGGTGAGAGCGGCTACAGTAGGTAAGCTGACCTACAGAGCAAGAGAGCTGAGCGCCTTCAGGCAGGAGGCTTGTTGGCAGAAGGGGGTGCCTCTGAGCACTTGTCAGCGGGGCTAAAGAGCTTTGTAACACTTGCCCGAGAAGGGCAGATGCCAGGCTGAGGGGTTAAAGGGTCAAAAGAGAGGCTTGCCTAAGGGTATGGCGAAGAGGCTGTCCTGACCAAAGAACTGTATACTGAGTTGATCCTGGTCCTGAGTTGTAACCTGTTACTTCCCTAATAAACCCCATAACTGTGAGTATGATCTTTGAGTTCTGTGTGGTCACTGTAATGAATTACCAAACCTAGCAGAGAAGTAGAGTGCTGTGGGAGGGATGACTGTTGTCAGAATTGGAAAAAAAGGTTGGAAAGAGGAGGTATGTCTGACCTCCACCTCACAGGAATCAGCTTCGGGCTGATGTTGTTCTTAATTCTCCTCCCCCAAATTAAGAGATATGATTAGGCTGCTGCACCATGTTTACCATAACAATACTGGAGTCTTGCTAAAATGATCTTGGGGGCATGTGGGGAGGGTGTCTAAACTGTATCCTTAGTAAGATCCCAAGTACCAGGTGAGACTTACAAAACTACATCGCTCATCTTCAGAGCAAGGTCCTGTAATCTACACTGGACAGTCAAGCCTCTGAGCCAGAGAGAAAACCTCCAGCAGCAAAAAGCAGGGTGACAAACTGGGACAAGTGCCCTTCCTCATAAGAACGATTTGTGCTTCATTCTCTACTCAGGCTGCCAGGAAGCTGAGAGCCAAATCTGATGTTCCATCACAGTAACAAAATGCTTATATAATTTAACATATTTGCTTTACCTTCTCCTCTTCCTTTTTTTGAAATTTTGATTATTCTGTATTATTAACCTTAGTTGTACAATACACACAGTTCTCTGTGAAGTTATTTAAGAGTATTTTAGAAAGAGATGCATTATAAAATAGTAGCTAGAGCGCTTGACTAGGGGGGTGCGGATCTTGGCTCTGCCACTCTCTTTCTCTTTGAGCCTCAGCTTCTTCAACCAATCAAGCAAGCAAGCAAACTAAAGGTAGTACCCCAGATGCCTATATGCAACCATTGTTTTGAGGAGCAAAATGAGTTAATAGGAATGAACTACTTTGAAAATGCTCAAGGTGACCTGAGTAAACACTTTTCTGCCATTCCTGCCCCAGAAAACAAGAATACTATGCACTTCCACAGCACTGAACTATACTGGGTGAATTATTGCCCCATCTATCTTAATGCTTCCAAAATGGCAGTTTAGTTTTATAAAATCAAATAAAAGATTTCACAACAGTAGTTAAGGGTTCAACACACAGTCAATAGGGACTCATTACAGAAAAAGTAAGTGGAGGCAAACTATTGTCAAAAATAAGGCATTGCTCTATTACACAAGCACATCCACAGGCAATAGCAAGAATTTCTATTGTTCCAGAAGTTCACCCTTCAGCCACAGATTATACAGGTCTATAAAACAGACACTTAACACACATGAGAACATGGTTCTTAGTTCAATCATGTATACAAGACCAAAAGGGCAACATCTACCCAAAAGCAAGAAGGCAGGAAGGGGCAGGAAAAATGGACAGACGGAAACAGGGAACTGGAGTGTGGAAGGGAAGAGTGTTGACACATCTCAGGGATTCCAACCAAAGTCATAAAACAACCTGTGTATAAATTGTTGAATGACTAACTAATTTGCTCTGTAAAGTTTCACCCAAAGCACGATAAATAAATAAAAAAACCAGAATTTCTATTGTTAAGGCCCTCTTGCAAGGTGGGCACCTTACATTCCCAGTACAAAATAAAAACTGTAAACTAAAGCTGTGTGTGCAATAAGAAGAAAAAAAGAAAAGATTTGAGAGAAATAAATACCTTTGCTCCTTAGAAAATCTTCAGGGAGATCACCACATGTAAATTCTTTCCTTGATTGTATTAGGAGTTCCTCCTACAGTAAGAAAATCCAGGAGTCAGAAAGGATTCAGACACCTGAGCTCATGAATGTTAACTAATCCTTGAGACTTCTCTATGACTCCAGGGAACTTGCTAGCAGTCACAAGTATTGGGAACTGAAGGACATCTCAAATTTAAGTAAATATAATCAATAAAAACTTCCACTTCTCTAGAATTTGAACTTGGAAAGCTAAATTTTCCAAGTTCTGGACAATCCAAACAAACAAACAAACCCGTTGCCAATGATTGGATTCCGACTCACAGTGTCCCTATAGGACAGAGCAGAACTGCCCCACAGGGTTTCCAAGGAGCGCCTGGTGATTCGAACTGCCGACATTTTGGTTAGCAGCTGTAGCTCTTAACCACTATGCCACCAGGGTTTTCATTCTGGACAACAGAGGTTTAAAATACCAACCAGCGAATGCGAATGGGATCCCACAGATATCTTCTGAATCAAGAAATAAATCGCTGCAATGTAATTTTAACTTATTTGACAGGAAAATATCAGGAAATTGACATATCTCACTCCCTAACCATTCTAGATAAAGAAATTTATCACATAATAATTTTTCCCCAACTTTCTTAGCAGGGCTGTTTTTTTTATCCTCCTTCATCAAACTGGGGAGAGAAGAGACCACTGTCAATCATAACCAGTTTCCTCCTGCAGAGGAAATTCAGAAAACTGGGACAAGGAAGTGGCAGAATGGGCATGTCATATAGCAACTGGCTTGGATTCCCATCAGGTAATAGTTCTACCAGGTTTACGAGCTGGGAGACTCTGACAGACCAAAGGTTGCTGCTTACACTAAACATTCCTTCTTTTCTATTCTTTCTCAACTTTTCTTCTGAATCACCTCTTTTCCCCTGCCCTGAGGTTAAAAGATTCTGACATAGCACAAACCTAATCAGTGAAATCGCTATAACTTTTGATAGTTTTTCCCTTAATTTTTATAGCATGTTTTCTTTTAAAAACTATTTTAAAACAAGCAAAAGCGATTTGACTCTAAGTAAAAGTCTGCAGTGGAAACAGAACACAGGATGGGGAGAGGGAAAATATAAGAATGGTGAATACAGATGGCCACAGACAAGAATAAACACCACCACAGGAACTGAGAGAAGAGGACTAGAATGGATGGTCATATATGAATCAGAACTATTCCTTCATTTTCTATTGAAACATTAATGTGGCATACTTTTGTAGAGCATGAACTTAAAACAAGCATCTTTCAGATAATTTATGGGTAACAGTACCAGGTGTGGCAGTAAAGTACAAATTCTAGCATGATGCCAGATTAAACTAACTTGTAAATGGGGAGAAGATAAAGCTCTTACTTACCATTGAAGGAACAACGGAATTAGAAAAATCACCATTTGGCAACCAACACAGTAATAGTTATCTCAAGCAAGAATCATCAATGGATGTTAAAACTAGTGGCTACAAGTCTGAATGAAAAATAGAAATATTTACATAGTCTCAAAGTATCTCCCCACAAGATACTCATTAATCACAAAAGGGAAAATAGAAACTGAACAAGGGGAGAACCCCAGCAGACTCTCCCACCCTGCAACCTATGATCCCAGTTCACCCCCCAAGGAATGAGGCATTCCAACACCATGAGCCTCTTAACAGGATGTACCAAGAAGAAATCAGCATCACTTCTGTGCTATTCCCGACCAAAAAATGCATAACTAGAATCTAATCAAGAGGAAACACCAGACAAACCCAAACTGAAGGATGTTCTACAAAATAAATGGCCTATATTCTTCAGGACTAAGGTGCACCTGACCCAAGCCATGGTATTTTCAAACGCCTCGTATGTATACAAAAGCTGGACAATGAACAAGACTGAAGAACTGATGCCTTTGAATTACGGTGTTGGCAAAAAATATTGACTTATACCACAGACTGCTAGGAAAATGAACAAATCTGTCTTGGAAGAAGTACAGCCGAATGCTTAGAAGCGAGGATGGTGAAACTTCATCTCATGTACTTCGGTCATGTTATCAGGAGGGACCAATCAATCCCTGAAGAAGGACATCGTGCTTGGTAAAGTAGAGAGTCAGCGAAATACAGGAAGACCCTCAATGAGACAGACTGACACAGTGGCTGCAACAATGGGCTCAAACATAGCAACGATTATGAGTATCGCACAAGACCAGGCAGTGTTTTGTTCTGTTGTACACAGGGTCGCTAGAAGTCGGAACCTAACTCAATGGCACCTAACAACGGTAACAACAACACACTCTTACAAAGTGTCAAGGTGATGGACTGAAAAACTAACTCTTCCAGATTAAAGAAAACAAAACAACTGAATGTCACAAGTGATCCTGGATTTACCCTGGTTCAGGGGGAAAAAAAAAAATTTCTTTTGCTATAAAGGTCATCAGTGAGACAACTGGCCAAATTTGAAGATGGTCTATAGATTAGTCCTTAGGTCAGTGTTAATTTCCTGATTTTGATTAATGTACTGTAGTCATGTAACATGATGTTTATAAAATACACATTTAAGTATTAAGGCATATAAATATCTAAAATATCAAAAGTTGTAGTAATGATTTCATTGACTTGGATCTTTGCGTTTGTGCTAGGAAGAATCTTTTACTTACCAATTAAATCAGTGTGTGTGTGTGTGTGTTTTCTCCCAACTTTAGGGCACAGGAAAAGAGGTGACTATAAGTCAAGTCTGTGGCTAAACTCTAAATTTGTTCAGAAAAAAAAAAAACGGAAATGTGGTAAAATGATAATGTGTCAGGAATCTGCATGAAGCGTATATGGGAATTCCTTGTATTTTTTTGCAACTTTTCTGTAAGCATCAAATTATCTGAAAATAAATGGTTAAGAAAACACCTTTATTAGAATATTTGATCCTTTCTTCAAAATGATACTGTTCTCTACTTTTTCCAGTTCTAAGGCTGAACGTTTGAGGTGTGAGATTAGATGTTTAGGAAATGGAAAAGGCAGAGTGCTAGAGCAAAAGACTGTGAGATCAGAAGTCAGTCAGAGCTGGGTTCCAACCCCAGAACTGAAAGAACAAATGGGGACCACAAAAAACACCTAGCAAGACACCCTGTGAGGACTGGGTGCTCCATAAATAGAAGTTTCTATCATTCATAAGACCTCAGACACTCGTTTCCTCTTTCTGTAAGAAAAGCCTATACAACCATCACCAACACAGATTCCAGTCTGCCATCTGGAGTGACTAGCCTAGGCTTTTCTGGGACCAGATGAGCTATGTAAGATGAGACTGAGCTCAGGTCAGCAACATACAGGCTCCTTCAGATTCCGAAGGTCTCTGCTGGTGAGCTTGTGCAACTGTTACTGAGTCCTGCCCCGGGAGGGGCTGCTGGGATTTTCATTCGGTCCCATCTGTTACTCTAAGGAAGTGCCCCTATTTGGAGGCCCTGAGTGCCAAGGTGACTGCTTCAGCCATGCCTCCTTCTCCTTGGTTCTCCTAACAGGGAAGGGGAGAAACAGAAATTAGAAGTGAGTGAGTTCACTCTCTTGGTGCCCTGCTGACTTCTTGTAAAAGGTTCTGGAGTAAGAAAAACAGGTTCCCCTTCACAAGACTGGAGGCTCTACAAGACTTGAGTCTCAAACATAATCAGGAGACTGGGTTGAAAAGGAAACAGAGTGTAGGACTGATTTCAGACACGAAGGCCACCACCACTGCCACTCCCACTGTGGCAGGCACCCTCCAGATGGTGGGAGCTCTACCAGCCTGGGGCCAAGTTCCCTCAAGTGGTCTGGGGAATGGAACAGCCCAATTATATACAATGAACATGTGGATAATAACCCATTATGTAAAAAAAAAACAAAAACCCACTGCTGTCAAGTTGATTCTGACTCACAATGACCCTATGGGAAACCCAGAGGGTTTCCAAGGGACGGCTGGTAGATTCAGACTGTTGACCTTTTGGTTAGCAGTTGAGCTCTTAACCACCATGCCACTAGGGCTCCCTTTTAGGTATAATTCCCCTTAAATAAAGAACATTTACAGATACTGATCAGACATTTCTTAATCTTAAAATATTTTTATCAGCTAAATGTTCTAACTTCCAGGATTCCAGGTAGAGTCCCAAATATTTGTCTCCACCATCCAGATTTTGTTAAAATCTAGACATCTGTCATGGATTGAATTGTGTCCCCCAAAAAATGTGTGTGGCAACTTGGCTAGGTCATGATTCCCAGTACTGTATGATTGTGTTATCTGATGTGATTTCCTTATGTGTTGTAAACTCTACCACTATGATGAGATTATATGTGATCTCCTCATGCGTTGTAAATTCTATCACAGTGATGAGGTTATATTGATGAGGTTGACAAGATTAGTGTCTTAATGCGATCTCTTTTGAGATATAGAAGAGAGAAGTGAGCAGAGACACACGGGAACCTCATACCACCGAGAAAGCACTGCCGGGAGCAGAGCACGTCCTTTGGACCAGAGGTTCCTGCGCAGAGATGCTCCCAGACCAAAGGAAGATTGATGACATGGACTTTCCTCCAGAGCCGACAGAGAAAGTGTTCCCCTGGTGCTGATGCCCTGAATTTGGACTTGTAGCCTACTGGACTATGAGAGAATAAATTTCTCTTTGTTAAAACCATTCACTTGTGGTATTCCTGTTAGAGCAGCACCAGATGACTGAGCCAACATCTGATCATTCATGTATTAACGTTTCCTGGAAAATGTGTCCTGCATGCATCTAGGTCAATTGGCATAGCAAAGCTTATTAAGAAAATGTTCTGCATCCTACTTTGGTGAGTGATGTCTGGGGTCTTAAAAGCTTGCAAGCAGCCATCTAAGATGCATCAATTGGTCGCAAACACCTGGAGTAAAGGAGAATGAAGAACACTAAAGACACAAGGAAAGTATCAGCCCAAGAGACAGAAAGGGCCACATCAACCAGAGACTTCATCAGCCTGAGACCAGAAGAACTAGATGGTGCCCAGCTACCGCCAATGACCACCCTAACAGGGAACACAACAGAGAGCCCCAGATGGAACAGGAGAAAGGTGGGGTGCAGAACTCAAATTCTAGTGAGAAGACCAGACTTAATGGTCTGACTGAAACTGGAGGAACACTGGAAAGCATGGCCCCTGGATTCTCTATCAGCCCAGAACTAAAACAATTTCCAAGTCCAACTCCTCAGACAGGGATTGGACTGGACTATGGGACATAAAGTGATACTTGTGAGGAGAGTGCCTCTTAGCTCAAGTATATACAAGAGACTAAACAGGCAGCTTCTGTCCGGAGGTGAGATGGGAAGGCAGAGAGGGTTAGGAGCTGGTGGAACAGACATGAGGAATCAGGGGTGGACAGGAGAAGTGTGCTGTCACAGTATGGGGAGAGCAATTAGAGTCTCATAACAATGTACGTATAAATTTTTGTATGGGAAAAAATAAAAAAAACTGTCCTGCATGAACCAACCTTCTAGATCAAAGTACACAAGGATCCCTTTTTCAACATCAAATGAGCTAACTACTATGGTTTATAGCATTCTATAAACTATGAAACATAAGAAACACCACATAATAGTATAATTTGCTTATCAAATTAATAGCAAATTATCCTGTACATCCAATGTATCATTCACCTATTTACTGTATTGGAATCAAATCAACTTTTGATATTTTTCCAAAGTTTAAGAAAATTTTAGGAGGGTTTTGAAAACCATTCTTACTGTTCATCTGGGTCTAATTTCCCATTATAATTTGGCTATGTGTCCTCGAAAAGATGCAATTCTGATACATTCCTATAAGACTGTTCAGAGTAGAAAAAAAATCACAAACACCTTAAGAAGGAAAAGAATATACATGGAGCTCTTTAGCTTTTATAAGCAGGGTAGCTAGAAGCTCATCTGGGCCTGATGTGCTCCAAGCTCCTCCTAACCTAAGCTTCCTGAGCTGGAGATCAGTCAGGGCAGAGCAGCCGGGGCCACATCTGGAACTGCTATACACTGAACTATACAATTAAAGTGCCAAAATTTAGAGCAAATGAGATCCTTCTTACTTACTGGCATTTTTGGAAATAGCCATGATTACATTTATAGCTAAGAACACTCTGGAAATAAAGAAAACTTTTACATCTCTAAATGAATCTTTCGGTTTCTTATACTTGCATATCTAGAAAGAACACCTGTAAAAGAGTAACCTTAAATCACCTTTGCATAGCTTTAAAAGGAATATTCCTTCTCAATTTAGAGAAATAACTGGTGACTTTTAATAAGGCATCAACTATGTTAGCTGGGTAAAGCATTTCATTACATCCCCCACAATGAATTAACTAAGAGAATTGCTGAATTAGAATAAAGTTCTAACTTAATTCTCAGCAATGTGCCACTGGTGCTTTGGTACTTCTCTGTCACACATTTAACCTGAATTGAGAATCCCGGGCAAACCATCAGTGTGGGTGCAACAGTGCCTTGGCTCATCCAGAGAACAGCTTATGGCCACCAGTTTTACTCCGGAAAGCTTGAAGTTCAGATTCTTCAATAAAGTCACTGAAAATGGAATAGTTTCCAACAAGATTTCCTTTTAAGCAAGCTCCTTCACACTACTGCAATTTCCCCGTAGGATCAAAGACTCTAAGGGTTAAAAGTGAGGATGCTTAGTGCAACAACCTTTATATAAATTCATACAAACTACACAAAGATTGGGTAACTTACGATCATGCTATTAAAAAATAAGTTTCTCAAACAGCATAAAATACTTCAAGTGATTAACAGCCACTCTGCTTCCTTATTTGATGTCCCCTCCCCACTCCATATACCTTCGAATATCTGTCAAAAAATGTATTCTGGGCTTTCATATGATACAGCTAAAGGACAATTCAGAACTGTTTCTAGGTGTGTTGAGCAAGAGTGAAGTATTACATCCTGAAACCAAAGCTTTTACAACACATTCAGCCCCGGGAGATCCACCACTATGTGGGAGAAAAGCAAATGTATGAAAGTGAAGCACTCTACAGCTTATATCTAAGCACTTAAAAAAAAAAAAAAAAAAAGGCACATTATATAGAGTTGTGAAATCACCCATGTCAAATGTCACACACCCACCCCTCTGTATCTTCAGGGCATACTCCTTCAATAAGGCCAATCTCCCATGTCCTGGTAGCCTCCAAAAGCACCATCATTTCTGCCCTTCCTCCCTACAAATGTGGGCTTCAGAACTGAATGCTTTCTTTTCACAATTTGGTTTGGCTCCTGCAGCTGTCACTTGCATAGTGCCGCCTCTCAGATATTTTCCCTCCTTCTGTTTCACCTTTCCTCTCCCCTCCCCATTAATGGGGTGTCCCTGATCAAAGCACAAAATAATATTTACATGTTTTTACACTTTTTTGACACAATCGTAAGGCAGGAAAGGATTATCATTTTGTTGTTTATCTTTCCATGGTCGAGATATTTATTTTAACATTTGACATTAAATCATTCAATTCATGCAGAAGATGACTTGGAAGCCTATGTGGAACCCTGTCCCCTTGAAGCTGCTACCTTTTCTGCCTTGTCATCTGAATGTAAGTCCAGAGACAAAGGAGGGGGCGGGGAGGGGAGTAAGTAGTAACCTATGAACATTCTTCCCAAACCTGAGCCAGTGTCTGACTGTGGGTCTCTAATACGTTTGAGATGAGGAACACCTGAAGAAAAAGAACTTTGAAGAATGGTGCTTAAAAAACAAAAAACAAAAATAACAACAGGTCAAGGACTAGAAAAATCACAGAATTTAAGGATGGCAAAGAGCACCCTGGAGATTGCTTTGTCCAAACCAGAATCCCCTTTGCCACACCTCTGACATGGAGCACTGCCTTAGTTATCTAGCGCTGCTGTAACAGAAATACCACAAGCGGATGGCTTCAACAAACAGAAGTTCATTCTCTCACAGTCTAGTAGGCTACAAGTCCAAATTCATGGCGTCAGCTCCAGGCGAAGGCTTTCTCTCTCCATCAGCTCTGGAAGAAGGTCCTTGTCATCAGTCTTGCCCTAGTCTAGGAGCTTCTCAGCGCAGGAACCTCAGGTCCAAAGGACACGTTCTGCTCCCTGCGCTGTTTTCTTGGTGGTATGAGGTCCCCCTGTCTCTCTGCTGGCTTCTCCTTTATATTTCAAGAAATTGACTTAAAACACAACCTAACCTTGTAGACTGAGTCCTGCCTCGTTAACATAACTGCCTCTAATCCAGCCTCATTAACATCATAGAAGTAGGATTTATAAAACATAGGAAAATCACATCAGATGACAAAAGGGTGGACAATCACACAATACTGGGAATCATGGCCTAGACAAACTGACATACATTTTTGGGGGACACAACTGAATCCATAACAAGTACCAAGTCTCTTCATAAATACTGCTTCCCTAGGTGACCTATTCCATTTTTAGACTGGTCTAGCTGTTAAAAAGTACCTCTCACATTGAGTTAAATTCTGTCTCTAGCAACAATAATTTTTACTATTATTATTTTAATTTTTAATAATTGATTTAGAAGTAATTCTTACAAAAAATACGCAAAAATCTTACATAACCACAATACAATTATCAATACCATTAAGTTATGTTGTTAAGTGCTGTCAAGTCGGTTCTGATCTATAGGGACCCTACGTACACCAGAAGGAAACACTACCCAGTCCTGCCCCATCCTCACAATCATTGCTATGTTTGAGCCCATTGTTGCAGCCACTCTGTCAATCCATCTCATTGAGGTCTTCCTCCTTTCTGCTGACTCTCTACTTTAACAGCATGATGTCCTTCTGCAGGGACTGATCCCTTCTGATAACATGTCTAAAGTACGTCAGACAAAGTCTTGCCATCCTTCCAAGGAGCATGCTGGCTGTACTTCTTTGAAGATAGATGTGTATGGTTTTTCTAGCAGTCCATGGTATATCCAATATTCTTAGCCAACGCCAGAATTCAAAGGCATCAATTTTTCCTTGGTCTACCTTATTCACTGTGCAGCTTTAACATGCATATGAGGCAACTGAAAATACCATGGCTTGGGTCAGGCACACCTTAGTTCTCAAAGTGACATTTTTCTCTTTTAACATTATAAAGAGGTCTTTTGCAGCAGATTTGCCCAATGCAATACGTCCTTTGACTCCCTGACTGCTGCTTCCATGGTCGTTTATTGTGGATCCAAGTAAAATGAAATCATTGACAACCTCAATCTATTCTCCGTTTACCATGATGTTGCTTTTTGGTCTGGTTGTGAGGATTTCTGTTTCTTTATGTTGAGATGCAAGCCATACTGAAGGCTGTGGTCTTTGATCTTCGTAAGTACTTCAAGTTCTCTTTACTTCCAGCAAGCAAGGTTGTGTCATCTGTATAACGCAGGTTGTTACTTAGTCTTTCTCCAATCCTGATGCCCTGTTCTTCTTCATATAGCCCAGCTTCTCAGATTATTTGCTCAGCATAAAGACTGAATACGTATGGTCAAAGGATACAACTCTGACATACACCATTCCTGATTATAAACTACAACGTATCCCCTTGTTCTGTTCGAACAACTGCCTCTTGTTCTATATACAGGTTCTGCATGAGCACAATTAAGTGTTTTGGAATTCCCATTCTTCACAATCTTATTCACAATTTGTTATGATCCATACAGCTGAATGCTTTTCTATAGTCAATAAAACACCGGTACACATCTTTCTGATATTCTCTGCTTTCAGTCATAATCCATCTAACATAAGCAATGATATCCCTGGTTCCATGTCCCCTTCTGAATCCAGCCTGACTTTCTGGCAGTTCCCTGTCGATGTACTGGGGCAATCGCTTTTCAATTACCTTCAGCAAAATTTTACTTGCATGTGATATAAATGATATTGTTCGATGATTTCTGCATTCTGTTGGATCACCTTTCTTTGGAATGGGCACAAATACGGCTCTCTTCTAGTCAGTCAGGCAGCTGTCTTCCAAATTTGTTGGCATAAACCACTGAGTGCTTCCAGCGCCTCATCCGTTTGTTGAAACATCTCAACTGGTACTCTGTCAATTCCTGGAGTCTTGTTTTTCACCAGTGCCTTCAATGCAGCTTGGACTTCCTCCTTCAATACCATTGGTTCTTGATCATATGCTACCTCTTGAAATGGCTGAATATCAACCAATTCTGTTTCGTACAGTGATTCTGTGTATTCCTTCCATCTTCTTTCGATGCTTCCTGTGTCACTCAATATTTTGCCCGTAGAATCCTTCAATATTGCAACTCGAGGCTTGAATTTTTTCTTCAGTTCTTTCAGCTTGAGAAATCCTGAGAGTGTTCTTCCCTTTTGGTTTTCTAACTCCAGGTGTCTGCACATTTCATTAAAATATCTTACTTTGTCTTCTTGAGCTGCCCTTCGAAATCTTCTGTTCAGCTCTTTTAATCATTTCTTCCTTTCACTTTAGCTAAACATTTTTAACAGCAGTAAGTTTCAGAGTCTCTTTAACACCCATTTTGGTCATTTCTTTCTTTCAAATGACCTTTTTGCTTTCTTCATGTATGATTGTCCTTGATGTTATCCCACAACTCATCTGGTCTTCGATGATTAGTGTTCAATACATCAAATCTATTCTGGAGATGGTCTCTAAATCCAGGTGGGATTTACTGAAGGTTGTACTTTGGCTAACGTGGACTTGTCTTAATTTTCTTCAGCTTCAACTGTCACTCGTCTGTCATACTTTGGTGGCTTGCATGTTGCTGTGATGCTCGAAGCTACGCCTCTGGTATTTCAAATGCCAGCAAGGTCAGCCATGATGAACAGGTTTCAGTGGAGCATCCAGACTAACAGAAACTGGGAAGAAGGAGCTGGTTATCTATTTTAGAAAAAATTGGCCAGTGAAAACCTTATGAATAGCAGCAGAACACTGTCTGATATAGTGCTGGAAGATGAGACTCAGGTTCTAAGACACTCAAAATACAACCGAGGAAGAGCTGCCTCCTCAAAGTAGGGTCAACCTTAATGATGTGAGTGGAGCCAAGCTTTCAGGACCTTCATTTGCTGATGTAGCACAACTCAAAATGAGAAGAAACAATTGCAAACATCCACTAATAATCGGAAAGTGGAACGTACGAAGTATGAATCTAAGAAAATTGGAAATCAACAAAAATGAAATGGAATGCATAAACATTGATATCCTAGGCATCAGTGAGCTGAAATGGACTGGTATTGGCCATTCTGAATCTGACAATCATATGGTCTACTGTGCCAGGAATGACAACTTGAAGAGGTATGGCGTTGCATTCGTCATCAAAAAGAACATTTCAAGATCTATCCTGAAGTACACTGCTGTCAGTGATAGGATAATATGCATATGTCTACAAGGAAGATCAGTTAATATGACTATTATTCAAATTTACTCACCAACCGCTAAGGCCAAAGATGAAGAAATTGAAGATTTTTACCAACTTCTGCAGTCTGAAATTGATCAAATACCCAATCAAGATACACTGATAATTATTGGTGATTGGAACGCGAAAGGTGGAAACAAAGAAGAAGGAACAGTCGTTGGAAAATATGGCCTTGGTGACAGAAACAATGCCGGAGATTGCATGATAGAATTTCTCTTTTTTTTAAATTTTTTATTTTATTGTACTTTAAGTGAAAGTTTGCAATTCAAGTTAGTCTCTCACACAAAAATTCATATATACATTGTTACGTGACCCTAACTGCTCTGCCTATACTGTGATAGCACACTCCTCCTTTCTACCCCTGATTTCCTATGTCCATTCAACCAGCTCCTGGCCCTCTTTGCCTTCTCATTTCATCTTCAGACAGGAGCTGCCCATTTAGTCTCATGTATCTACTTGAGCTAAGAAGCACACTCTTCATGAGTATCATCTTATGTCCTACAGTCAGGTGTAATCTTTGTCTGAAGAGTTGGCCTCAGGAATGGTTTTAGTTCTGGGTTGACAGAGAGTCCAGGGGCCATGCTTTCTGGGGTTCCTTCAGTCTAATTCAGACCATTAAGTCTGGTCTTTTTACTAGAATTTGAGTTCTATGCTCCACTTTTCTCCTGCTCCATCAAGGACTCTCTGTTGTGTTCCCTGTCAGGCTGCATGATAGAATTTTGCAAGATTAATGACTTATTCATTGCTAATACCTTTTTCAACAACATAAACGGCAACTATACATGTAGACCTCACCAGATGGAATACACAGGAATCAAATCAACTATATCTATGGAAAGAGACAATGAAGAAGCTCGATATCATCAGTCAGAACAAGGCCAGGGGCCGACTGTAGAAGAGACCATCAGTTACTTATATGCAAGTTCAAGTTGAAGCTGAAGAAAATTAAAACAAGTTCATGAGAGCCTAAGTACAACCTTGAGTATATCCCACCTGAATTTAGAGACCATCTCAAAAACAGATTTGATGCACTGAAATTAACACTAATATATTATTAAATAATGTGCAGACCTTATTAAAATTTTGTCATTTGCCCCAGAGTATCCTTTTGTTTGGCCAGGATCCAATCCAGGCTCCTGGAATGCATAGCCACCATGTCTCCTTAATCTCCTTTAAACAGTTCCTTAGCCTTCATCTTTCAAGTCCTTAATACTTTTGAAGAGACTGTCCCTCCGTTTGGGTTTGTCTGATGTTCCCTCTTGATAAGATTCTGTTTATGCACTTCTAGGGCAGGAAAGGTGCAGAAGCGATCTTGGTTCTTCTTGGTACATCCTATCAAGAGGCTCATGGTGTTGGAATACCTCATTTCTGGGGAGGTGAAGTGGGGTCACTTGGTTCAACTGGGGTCTCTCCTGTTAAAGTATTATTTTTAATTAATAAGTTAATTTTTGTAATTAATAAGAATCTTGTGGGAAGATACTCTGAGACTATGTAAATATTTGTTTCTCATTTATACTTAGTAGCCACTAGTTTTAACACCCACTGATGACTTTGTTCAAAAGTATTTTAACTGTTGGTTGCTAAGTTTTTCATATTCCCACCATTCATTTTTATTAATTTAATAATTTATTAATTAAAATATAATCCTATATGTATTCATTAGGATTCTATACAACCTTTCTTTTCTCAATTTATTCATTCAATTTTTTACTTATATCAGCATGGACTTGTGGACACCTGTTTTAAGTTCAATTCATCCCAGACTTTCTCATTGGGCGCCCCTTCAAGTTGGCTCCTGTGTCCTTTTGACATGGTCCCATAACCTTTTTTCTTTTTTTGGCACTTCCTATCTGTCACCACACATTGTTCTGGGTGTGTCTTAGTTTCTTAGTGCCGTTATAACAGAAATACCACAAGTGGGTGGCTTTAATGAATGGAAATTTATTTTCTCACACTTTAAAGGCTAGGTCCAAATTCAGGGTACCAGCTCTAGGGAAGGCTCTGGGAAGGTCCTTGTTTCTTTTCAGCTTCTGTTCTCTTGCTAATCTTCATGTGGCATGACATTTATATTCCCCCATCTGTGCCTCCTTGCTTCTGTGCTTAATCTGATCCTTTCATATTTCAAAAGTGATTGGCTTAAAACACACCCTACGCTGATTGTCGCATTAACACAACAAAAAAAATTCAATTACCAAATGGGGTTACATTCACAGGTATAGGGGTTAGGATTCACAACGCTTTTTTTGTGGGGGGACACAATTCAATTCATAACATTCCACCCTTTGGCCTCTAAAAATTCACATCCTTCCAGCTTGCAAAACATTCATTCCATTCCATTACCCCACCAATTATACCCCATTACAGCATCAACTCTAAATCTAAAATCTCATCTTGTGGATCATCTAAATCAAGTACAGGTTAGACTTTGGGTGTGTTTCAACCTGGGGCAACATACCTTTTCATCTGTGAACCTGCAAGACCTAGAGTACAAGTTATCTGCTTCCAAGATACAATGGTGGAACAGACACAAGGTAGACATGTCCATGACAAATGGGAAAAATTGGAAGGAAAGAAGGGATAAAGAGCACCAAGCAAGTGCAAAACCTAGCAGAACAAACTACATTAGCGCTCAAGCCTTGAAAATAATGCTCTGTTCTTCAGGACCTCTAGGCAACAGCCCCACCCTCCAGATTCTGAGTGTTGGTCAAGGTCTCCAGGTTCTGGGAGGAGGTTCCTTGGCCCTGGGTGTCAGTCCCACTGGGACAGCAATTCTGCTCCCTCAGCTTTGGGTAGTCCTCTTCTCCTAAGGCCATCTGAATGGCATCCCCACCTCTCTGGCCCCTAGGCAGCTCTGTTCTCCTGGTCCTTGGGCATGGTGGTCCTGCCCCCTTACCACTGGGCAGTGGCCCCATTCTCCTGGCTCTTGGGCATGGCGGCCTCCCCCTTCTCCACTTTGGGCAATGATCCCATCCTCTTGGCCCACCTGAAAGGCAGTCTCACACTCCAAAACCGAGGTGGTGAAGATCTAACTATATGAAACCTGTGGAGGCAGCCCTGCCCACTATGGTACCTCCAATAGTTCTGCTGATCTCTGAACTGTTCCCTGGATGGTGCCTTCCTTTTCCTGGGGGACAACACATGCTTGCAACCAAGTTGCTCCATTGGTTTGTTTTCTGTCCGTAAAATTCCAGGAGGCAGACAGCTTTCCTTCATTTTGTACTGTCCCTGTCCGTTTCTGCTTTAGTGGTTGAATGGATCCATCAATCACAGGCTTAACAGAACAAAACTCTTAAACAAAAGTTTGAGTAGCCACACCTTTGGTGAAAGTTCTTCCATGACATGTTTCCTCAGTTTGTACAACAGGATTTTCCAAGTCTTTAAGTTTGGATTTCATTTTACATAGTTCATTTTTTAATCTATCTCTTTCTTCCTGTATTTTACTTTAAGCAGCAAGGAGAAACAACACTACTCCTTTAAGATCTTGCTTAGAAATCTCCTCAACCAAATATCCAAGTTTATCACTTACAAGTTCTACCTTACACAAAACATTTGAACGTAATTCAGAGAAGTAAATTCTTTGCCACTGCATAAAAAGCATCACCTTACCTCGTGTCCAATCACATGTTCACCATTTCCTTTTAAAGCCTGATCAGAAGTACATTTAACATCCACATTTCTAACAACATTCTGTTCATGGTAACAGAGGCTCTCAATTCTTCCAAAGCCCTTGTCTTAGCTATCTAGTGCTGCTGTAACAGAAATTTATTCTCTCACAGTCTAGGAGGTTAGAAGTCCGAATTCAGGATGCTAGCTACAGGGGAAGGCTTTCTCTGTCGGCTCTGGGGGAAGCTCTTGGCATCATCATCTAACCTGGGCCTAGGAGTTTCTCAGCACAGGAATCCCAGGTTCATAGGATGCACTCCACTCCCGGCTCTTCTTTCTTGGTAGTAGGAGGTCCCTCTCCTCTCTGCTCACTTCTCTTTTTTATATCTCAAAAGAGATTCACTCAAGATACAATCTAATCCTGTAGATTGTGTCCTGCCTCACTGACATTATAAAGGGCAAGATTTATAACACATAGGATAATTAGATCACAAAATGGAGGACAATCACACAATACTGGGAATTATGGCCTAGCCAAGTTGACACACATTTTGGGAGGACACAATTCAATCCATAACAGCCCGCATCAGAATCACTCTTAATGTCCATAATTCTTACCAATAGTCTCATTGAGGAAAACTAGGACCTTACTATTAAGCACATCAAACTTTCTCCAGATTCTACCCATTACCTAATTCCAAAACCACTTCCACATTTTAGGTATTTAGAGCATCACCCCACTCTCAGTACAAAATTCTTAGTTATCTAGTGCTCCTACAACAGAAATATCACAAGTAAGTGGCTTTATAATGAACACAATTTTATTTTCTCACAGTTTAGGAGGCTAGAAGTTCAAATTCAGGGCACTGGCTCTAGGGGAAGGTTTTCTCTGTCGGTTCTGGGGGAAGGTCCTTATCTTTTCACAGCTTCTGTTCCTCGGTTCCTTGGTGATCTTCATGTGGCATGGCATCTACATTCCCTCATCTGTGCTTCCTTGCTTTTGTGCCCAATCTGCTCGTTTTATATCTCAAATCTGATTGCCTTAAAACACACCCTACAGACAATGCTAGGAGCCCTAATATATGGCATAAACAGAATACAAAGCATAAGTAACAATGTACAAACACCAGACGAGAAACTAGATAACTGGGAGCTCCCAAAAATCAAACACTTATGCTCATCAAAAGACTTCACCAAAAGAGTAAAAAGACAGACTGGGAAAAAATTTTGGCTACAACAGATCCAATCAGGGTCTAATCTCTAAAAATCTACAAGATACTGCAAAACCTCAACAACAAAAAGACAAATGACCCAATTAAAAAATGAACAAAGGATATGAACCGGCACTTCACCAAAGAAGACATCAGGCAGCTGACAGACACATGAGGAAATGCTCATGATCATTAGCCATTAGAGAAAGGCAAATCAAAACTACAATGAGATACCATCTCACTCCAACAAGGCTAGCATTAATCCAAAAAACACAAAATAATAAACATTGGAGAGGTTGTAGAGAGACTGCAACACTTATATACTGTCAGTGAAAATGTAAAATAGTACAACCACTTTGGAAATCGATTTGGTGCTTCCTTAGAAAGCTAGAAATGGAAGTACCATACGATCCAGCAATCCTGCTCCTTCGAATACATCCTAGAAAAATAAGAGCCGTCACACAAATAGATATATGCCCACCCATGTTCACTGTAGCACTGTTGACGATAGCAAAAAGATGGAAACAACTTAGATGCCCATCAATGGACGAATGGATGAACAAATCATGGTATATTCACACAACGGAATACTACGCAATGATAAAGAATAACGATGAATCCCTGAAACACCTCATAACATGGATGAATCTGGAACGCGTTATGCTGAGTGAATTTAGTCAGTCACAAAACAACAAATACTGTATAAAACCACTATTATAAGAACTCAAGAAAAGGTTTAAACACAGAACAAAACATTCTTTGATGGTTACAAGGGTGGAGAGGGACGGAGAGGGGTATTCACTTACTAGATAATAGACAGGAATTACCTTAGGTGAAGGCAAGGACAATATACAACACAGGGGCAGTCAGTACAGTTGGACTAAACCAAAAACTAAGAAGTTTCCTGAATACAACCGAAGACTTCAAGGGACAGAGTAGCTGTGGCGGGAGTCTAGGGACCATAGTTTCAAGGGACATCTAGGTCAACTGACATAACAAAGTTTATTAAGAAAATGTTCTGCATCCCACTTTGGTAAGTGGCATATGGGGTCTTAAAAGCTAGCGAGCGGCCATCTAAGATGCATCAATTGGTCCCAACCTACATGGAGCAAAGGAGAATGAATAACACCAAAGACACAAGGGAAGTATTAGCCCAAGAGACAGAAAGGGCCACATAAACCAGAGAATCCATCAGCCTGAGACCAGAACTAGATGGTGCCTGGCTACCACCAATGACCTGCCTGACAGGGAACACAACAGAGAGTCCCTGACAGAACAGGAGAAAAGTGGGGTGCAGAACTCAAATTCTAGTAAAAAGACCAGACTTAATGGTTTGACTGAGACTGAGGGACCCTGGAAGACATGGCCCCCAGACTCTCTGTTAGCCCAAAACTAAAACCATTCCTGAGGCCAACTCTTCAGACAAATATTAGACTGCACTATGGGACATAAAACGATACTCGTGAAGAGTGTGCTTCTTTCTTAGCTCAAGTAGATACACGAGACTAAATGGGCAGCTCCTGTCCAGAGGTGAGATGAGAAGGCAGAGAGGGTCAGGAGCTGGCTGAATGGACACAGGAAATCTGGAGTGGAATTGAGGAGTGTGCTGTCACAGTACAAGGAGAGCAACTAGGGTCACATGACAATGTGTGTAAAAATTTTTGTATGAGAAACTAATTTGAACTGTAAACTTTCACTTAAAGCACAATTAAAAAACAAAACAAAATACACACCCTACACTGATATGGTCTCATTGACATAACAAAGAAAACTAAATTCCCAAATGGGATCACAGCCTCAGGTATAGGGATTAGGATTTACAATACATATTTTTTGGGGACATGATTCAATCCATTAACAAGGCTCACCTTGTATTTCTCCCTATCCCAGCCTTGTAAGCAGCCATTTCTTCAAGGAGCCTTAGTTCCATTTTATTAGAAACGAATACCTGGGCACCAGGTGTGCTCACTGCCATGGGGTATCACTGCTTCTGGGCCCCATTTCAACCAAGCATGTATTTCTAAATCTGTATGTATTAAAAACTCTTAAGTTATACTGATACCTCCAATTCCAATGCAATACTACAAGGTCCATTCCATGCTCCACCTCCTATGTGTAATTTCTATCTTTGACAGTGAGAAACTTGGCTTTCATTATCCATATTATATTTATCATTTGCTCAGTCCTAGAATTCCCATAAAGCAGTTTAGGAATTGCTAAGCCACCCTGTGAAAAACATATTTACTAACTAAAGTAGAATATTTGTACACAGTTCTTTTTGTCTTTAATCTTGTAGCAGATAGTCAAAATACTGTTTCCCAATGTTAGATTAATTTTCTTTCTCATTGTGGTTTTATTATTCATTTGTAATACAGTTAGATTCATTTGTTGTACTTTATATTCAATTTTGGGTTATCTCCATTACCTGGTTGTCTAGTTATTTTTCCAGTATGTGAGAAATCAACATGGTTCTTGATGTCAGAACTATACAAAAAGGTACACTCAGAAGTGTCTCTCCTTCTACCCTCATCCTTCTATTCTGGTCCTTTTCCCCCATTCTTTCTACCCTGCTCCCACACACTCCCTATAAGTAACCAATCTCATTAGCTACTGCTTTATCCTTCTTATGTATGCATGTGGGTGAGTTTTGTACAAGTGAGCAAGTACTTGTATACTTGCTTATTTCCCCTTCTTTCTTAAATGAAAGGGAGGATATTATAGATTTTCCTTTGCACTTTGCGTTTTTCACTTAACAGGATATCCTGGTATGCAAAAAAGGGTTAACACAGCAGGCCTGAGGCTCTTATCCTTTACAAAGCCAGCTTGCAAGGATGGCCCTTGGCTGGTGTCTGGGAACTTGGATTTTGGGAGGATTCCTACCATTTCCTCCCTAAGGATGAGTGGCTCACTGTGCCTAGACTGTCTGTACAATCTGGCTTATGCTGAACACGTGCTTTCCTTCTACAAGTCTGGAATTCTGGTATATGCTAAGCAGAGAGTACCTATGTGACTAGCCGTCCAAAAGAAACGGTAGGTGCTGAGTCTCTAACAAGTTTCCCTGGTTGACAACAGTTTACACATGTTGTCATAATTCATTGCTGTAGGATTGTGTGTGACTACACAAGGACAGGATTCTTGGAAGCTTGTGCCTGGTTTCCTCCTCAATTCACCCCATGCATCTTTTCCCTTTATTGATTTTGCTTTGTATACTTTCTCTATAAAGGATATCTTTTCACTGTGCATCTTAGCTGAGTAAGACTACATGCTGCGTCCTGTCAGTCTTCCTAGCAAATCATCAAACCTGGAGGTGGTCTTGGCAACCCCTGACACCCTGAAAACCAGTAAGAGTCATCACTGTTCATTACAGTTGCAGAGTACTTCACTGTATGAATGTAGAGTGACAACATATAATTTGTTCAACCTGTCTCCTATGCATGGACACTTAGGTTGCTTTCAGTATTTTGCGATTATAAATGTGATAGGAGTCCCTGGGTGGAGCAGATGGTTAAGTGCTGGACTACTAACCAAAAGGCTGGTGGTTCAAACTCACCCAGAGACACCGCTGAAGTTAGCCCTGGCAACCTGCTTCCAAAAGGTCACAGCCTTGAAAATCCTACAGAGGAGCTCTATTCAGCATACTTGGGGTAACCATGAGTCAGAATCGACTTGAAGGCAGCTACCAACAACAACACAAACATGATGCAAAGAATAACCTGGTGTCTATGTATTTTCCATACTGTTGGCGATATATCTCCAGGGTAGATTCCTAGAAATGGGAGTGCTGGGTCAGTAAGTCAGGTACTATATAGTTTTGTTAGGTGTTGCCAAATTCCTCTTCAGAAGGGTTTATCAGTTTGCATTTCCACCAGCAATGTGTAAGAATGCCTGTCTCCTCACAGCCTTGCTAACCATATGCGTTGTCAAACTTTTTCATTTTCAATACTGTGATGAGTAAAAAGTGGTATCTCAGGTTGTTTAAATTTGCATTTCTCTAATTATGAGTGACGATAATCATCTTTTCATGTTTAAGGGCAATAGTTATACATGCATACATACATACACAGTAAATTATCTATTCAAGTCTTTTCCTCATTTTTCTATTTGGTTTTGTTCCTTTACTCCTCAATTCAAGGGTTCTTTACGTAGTAGAGATACAGGCCCTTTAGGAGCCCTCATGATCCAAAGGTT
Organism: Dugong dugon; assembly: GCA_030035585.1. Lineage (NCBI taxonomy): Eukaryota > Metazoa > Chordata > Mammalia > Sirenia > Dugongidae > Dugong > Dugong dugon. The sequence continues at coordinate 20,879,163 of CM057476.1, read as the reverse complement.
AAGTGCTCGGCTGCTAACTTAAAGGTTGGCGGTTGGACCCCACCAGTGGCTGTGTGGGAGAAAAGACCTGGCAATCTGCTCCCATAAGGATTACAGCCTAGGAAACCCTTACGGGGCAGTTCTAGTCTGTCATGTAGGGTCACTATATATTGGAATCGACTCGATGGCACACAACAACATAAGCCCTTTACCTGTGATATATGTTACAAACATTTTCTTCCAATTTGTCAGTTGTCTTTTGACTGTGTTTACAGTGTTTTGCTAATCTACCAATTCTTCTTATTTTTAATGTTCACTGCTGCTTTACTTACAACAGCAAATAAATAGAAACAACTGAAGTGCCTGTCAACAGATGAACAGACAAGCAAATTGTGGTACATACATACAATGGAACACCATGCAACCATAATGGACAATGCTGAGCCCGTGAAACACTGTAACATGGATGGACCTGGCAAGCATAACACTAAGTGAAATAAATCAAGCATACAAGAACAAATATTGTACAGTCCCTCTTTTACAAGACGACAAGAACAGATATATAGAGAGAGACCAATGTTCATCGGTGGCCAGATAGGGGGAGGGAGGAAAGTATGCTTTAGATTGTAAAAAATTGTTATTTTTGGTGATGGGAAAAGTGGCACCGAACGTGGATGTAGTGAGCGCAGAACAACTGAAGTAAAAACGAGTTTTTAAGCACATACGGATGGATATAGGCATACTGGTATATGGCTTGGTAGAGGTATGTACATAGGTGATAAGAGACAGAAGTATCTATAAACCAACCAAAACCAAACCCATTGCTTGTCAAGTCAATTTCGACTCACAGCAACCCTATAGGACAGGGTAGAACTGCCCCAAAGCCAATCTAGCAATTCTTATCTTGAGGTCCAAGGATAGATTTCAAGGGATCTGAGAACCTTTTGAAATGGTATGTCTGGTTTTCTGAGAGGTCTGTAGCTTTTAGATTTCCAAAGGGTTCTGTGACCACAGAATGATTAAGGGTTACTACTGCCCCACATCTTTCATCAAGCCTTACTGTTCCCAACAGGAACAATTCTGCTTGACAGCCCTGCAAATTCTTCAAAACTTCTCTCATTTCTCTTGGTTCTTCTCTTTCCTAAGTCAGACACCCAGTGACCTGGCCTCCAAAGGCATATTTCAGGTTGTGTCATTAAAGTGTGAATTCTTAACCATGAATACATTCCTGATTTTCTATACTCCCCTCACATAGGTCACTGAGAGGAGACTACGATCCTCTAGCTGTAAGCTAACCAGCACAAAACAGAGCTCAAACATCGCCTCTCAGCCCAGATAACATTTCTGTTAACGCATATTAACAGTAAATTGGTTCTTGGCAGTCATACCACTTAGTCAATTCTAACCGACCAAATAAAACCTGTAGGTCTTCCATTTCCCCCATGAGTACTTCTGCCTTTTTTCCCCCCATATGTGAAGTTTACTTTTTGGAACCAAGTACAGAACAGTATTTACCTCTAGTGGAAGGAGATGGGAGAAAGGGGATGGTTTAAAAAAAGAACAAGGAGGTAGTAATCTTTTAGTTCTTAGGTTGGGTGACATATACGTGTGTGTTCATTATTATACTTCATAGTTAAACATATTATGCATACATTCAGTTTATATCAAATGTTACGTTAAGAAATTTTTCATCTTGTTAGACTCGGTTCAAAGTATCGAGAAATCAAGAACTTCTATATTCTGAATCTGTTATTTTACTTATTTAAATATTCATATTCTTAAAAGTAGGTCACCACAATATAAGATCTAGTAAAACACTATGTTCAGCTGTTCCCATAAATGTTTCATCCATTCCTAATTAGAGGCAGTGTAGAAAGCCTACTAATAATAATCAACTGTACCATAGCCTGTGTAAAGAAATGATGTGTTTATCAAGTGGGGAATGGATTCTAGCCCAGGAAACTCATAGAACATGAATTTATCAGTGGGTCTAGAGCAGGGGCCAGCAAACTACAGGCCATGGGTCAGCCACCTGTGTTACAAATAGTTTCACTGGAATACAGCCAGTCATTCATTTACATATTGTCTACAGTTGCTTTCTTGTTACAACAGCAGAACGAGTAGTTCCAACAGAGACCATGTGGCCCGCAAAGCCTAAAACATTCATATGGTCATTTTCGGAAAAAGTTTGCCAATCAAACTAAACAAGTTCAGCTGAATGAGTAAATGTTTGCTTTGGGTTATTATCTGTATGAGATAAAAGTGACAATAGTATCTCTAAAGCATAGATGAATAGCTTATGGGGCAGTGAGTGTAAGTCAATGGTGGTGAAATAACATGAGGAGAGGTAGCAAGAAGGGTGACACAATGTGAAGACTGTAATCAATGTCACCGAACTCTACGTGCAGAAACTGTTGAATGGACGTATGATCTGCTGAGCATATTTTCGCCAGAAAAAAAAAAAAGTTGGCCAACCCTTGGTCTAGGGCACCTCTCAGGGAACAGAACGCATTTTCTCATTCACTAGGCAGGTATATTCTTTTAGGAATTTGGGTCCATCAGGCTGTCACAACTCATTAACCATCAGTCTCACTTAACTTACCCCTTGTATTCTAATTTCAGGCTCACTGAGAGAAATTTGATTTTCCACATACATCTGTCTACAGGAAGAAGACATGTTGACCAGCCAATGTGACCATTTCTACCATAACTATTCCACTTTTCATTATGTATTTATACAACAGGCTTTCTGATTTATACTTAAGTCTCTCATTAGTGGGTTAGCATGGGTCAGTCCTTTGGAGACTATAATCTCTAATATACTGAAAAATAAGAGTCAAGTTTCTGGATTGGCAAAGCTAAGGACCAGCTCCTAAAATATGGTGATCCCTCTAAGGTGTCGACTCTGTGGAGGCCTACCTCAAAGACATCTCTGTGACATCTCGCTCCACCCTAATTATGATACTCCCAAAATTAAGAGATGAGTACACATCATTTCCTAACATCTAATAGTGAACTACCACAGGACTATCACAAAGAGACTCAACATTCCATATACTGCAGCTGATTCTCAGAAGTGACACTTTCTCATTAGATTAGCACTTCTCTCTTCAAGAGTCTAATGTGACATAAACGTTTAAGAAGATCATCAAGAGAAAGTTAGCATCAAAATCAATACTTTGGAAATGTTTCAAGAATAAATCATAAGCTACCTGTCAGCATCTGTATTTTATAATGTGAAGCATTACTTTGGAAAGCTGTCATTCATACTCAACTTATCTTACCTGACTTGGGCTCATCTTTCCTTCAGCAGCTGTGGAATGTTGACTCTGGTCTTCCTTTGCTCCCTCACAAGGGTCTCTTACAATTTCTTCCTGGTTCCCTTGATCTCTGAAGACCTTTAGCTCCATGCTCTTGGTTTTCTCTTCCCTATCCAAGGTGCCAGAAGCCACAGTGCCTCCTGCTGTGGAATCCACCAGCCCACACCGCCCAGGCTCACCCCCATCATCCAAGGTCTCAGAGTTTTCTTCACAACAACTTTCCACATGAGTCCTTTGCTGCTCCAAGGGCAATGTCCTACTCTGACTTATAAGCGCCCTGGAGGCTCCGGAATTTACATCTGGAATCCCACTTGGCTCAGAGTCAGCATGAAGCTCTTTGGAGACACTCACTGGGAGTTCAGAGTATAATTCCTGTACCACGGCAGACATGGAGGAATCAAGTGGAACTGGCTGAGTCTCTACTCCAGATGACAGCATTAGGGCAGACGTAGATTATGGAGTCAAGTCTTTTACATCAAATGGTTCACCCTGACACAAATCAAAGGAAGGGATAAAAGTTTAAAACTTTGACAGGGTAGAAGAAAGCTCTCTAAACTCTCACTGAAATAAGGAAAATTATACCATAAATGTCAGTATTACTTGGTACCTGGTACTATTAATTTCTCCTTAACAGACTGTGAATTTGTGGAAAAATAAATACCTTAAACTTTTAATAGATTTCTGTCTGATCTCAACTCAAATACTGCCTTATAAACAATTCTCAATTTAAATCTAAAGGGCCAGGAAATGTAGACGGAAGTAAGGTATGTCTAAATATCCAAGGACAGACCTGACACATAACAAAGATGTTTTCTATTTGTTTTCAGGGCATGAATATACCTGTTTTGTTTGCTGTATCCTCAATGCTTAGGTGTAGGCATTGTAGGCAGGTACCTGACATATAACAGGCACTCAGTAAATACTTGTTGAATGAATATACACTAAGGAACTCTGAAGAATCTGACACACTGATTTTTCCTCAAGAAATATTATCTCTTTGGAGGATATGTAGAAAATGTTAACTCCATTCCTTTTCTGCTTACCAAATATTTGAACTACAGCTACCCAAACCAGCACAAGACACTACTACAACAGCTCTTTAGCAGAATTATTCCTTTATCCAACATCTTGGGATTTTCCAAGTGCTTTCATGCATACTCATTTGATGCTCAGGACAACCTTGTGAGCTAAGTAAGGCAGCTATCATTCTCCCATTATAGATGCTAACACCATGTGAGGAGGTTAAAGGTGACCTTCCTAAAATATTACATGGTTGTCTGAGAGAAAGGAGGGGGATAAAAAGCTTCCACTGTGTTGGTAATGTTTCATTTCTTCCACTGGGTGCTGGGAACGTAGGTTATTTGCTGAAATATTTATATCTAAGTAGTTCATAATACTTCATTATTTAAGTAGTTAAAATACACACACAGGGCTAGAGAATGGTACACCCAGGACCAGGGTCTCCAGGCCAGCAACTTTTCCATTTCAGTCTACCAAATCTTTGCAGTTTTCAGAACAAAATCCACTTTAACTTGTTAAAGATAGAAACTGACTAAGCAAGAAAGATACTGCTTGTTTTTCATTCTTGATGCTTTCCTTAACCCTAAATATAAGGAGAAAAAAGATGAGAAGTGTTCGGCAACTCAGAGCTCAAAACAAGGATTTATCAGAGGTATTGATTTCAAATCTCTTCAGCCAAAACGCACACAGAGATTTTTAAGAAAGCCAGCCGATTTCTACTCCCATCACTTTCTAATGTTCATTTCCGCCCCCAAAATAAACACAAGTACCAAATTTCTGGGTACTAAATTGTTTTAACTGTTGAGATGTTTTACCTTCTTACCAGTGACCACAATCAGATTTCTAAGAGATAGAGTGAGAGGGAACGTCTAACACACCATACAAATCTTCACAACTCAGTTCCCTCAGTCCCCGTTTTATTCCTCCCCTGATTATCTAGGGAAGCCCACAGTCATTACTTACACAAAAGGCTCATGCTCTGCTCCCAAGTCAAGAAGCACACTGCTCCTTGAATTTATCATCTTTCTTCCTTGCACAGAAGGTCCCATCCGCTGTGCTATCTGGACTGAAGCTAGGGGCTGAGGAAGGGGAAGATGAAAGGTCCTTTCATTTTGGACTGTTTTGCCTTTCTTTCGGTTTTCCAATCTGTGGCGGACCTCACATCATGTTTCTAATGCTTTCATCCACTGGGTGTCCTTGATGCTCTTATGTAATCCTCCCCAAAATGTAAAAGGATGTAAAGCTACACTATAACTTAAATACTAGATATTATAGGAAATCAGATTGCTGGACTATAAAATTTAGTAAAGTCAGGAGGGCTGATAAACTGAATCCAAAAAAGCAGCAAAGAGAGATAAACTGTTGTACAGGCAGTCCCCAGGTTAAGAACATCCTACTTTAAGTACAACCTGTAGTTACCCCCATAAAGCCTATTACAGTAAAAATTTGAGGTACATACAATGATTTGTAATAACAAACAGGCACTACTTTGTGATGTGCATCAAAATGTTATTACTATTATCACTGTACTATTATATTAAAAATGTTTTACTATATCTGAAGTGTTTCTTTAATGTTTTTTATGCATAGAAAGGTACACTATATACAACACACTAAAACAAACATTTGACTAACTGATGTGAGATACTAACTGTACCTAACCGACTTAGGAACTGAACTCGTTTGTAACCTGGGGACTGCCTGTATATAGGAGTATGGTGAGAATCAAGTAAGACTCTCTATGTGAAGGCCTTTCATAAACAGTGCTGTGCTAGAGATGTAAGAGGACGAGAGAAATGCATCCTTTTTTGAGCTACCATCCCTCCACTCCTCTCTTACTCCTGGAATACTTCTGGGGACACTTCAGATTGTATGCCATTTTTTGGTGTGTATGTGAGGGGTAGCAGAGGTAAACTTGAATTGCTACTTGATGCCAAAAAAGTAGGAAATAATAAACGTTAATTTGGTTCAGCTTCTGTTTCCCAGCAACATACACAATCCAGTTTTTGGTCTTTGCACCACATATAGAGGGGAGAGAGTATATGCAGGAAAGTTTACTGTAAAAGTGCAGGCTTGCCCATAGCAACCAGCTCCTTGGGTCTCTTTGCCACCTGTGCTCAGCTCTTCTTCCCCTGCCCACCACAGAGGTAGTGTTCTCGGAAGTTTAATCCTTGACAACCTTCCCTTTTCAGGTTTCATTTTCTTGATAACCTTACCTACTCCTGTAGCCTTTCTGCTATAAGCATGACTCAAAACTGTCCCTTTAAGCGTAGAGTTAACATATGACCTAACACTTCCACTCCTAGGTATATATGTAAGAGAAAAGAAAACGTACATCCACAAAGAAATTTGGACAGAAATGCTAACAACACCATTATTCAAAATAGCCAGAGTGGAAACAACCCAAATGTCCATCAGCTGATGAATGGATGAACAAAATATGGTATATTCATACAACTGAACATTATTTGGCATAAAAAGGAACCAAGTACTGATTCATGCTACAACACGGATGAACCTTCAAAACATTACGCTAAATGAAAGAAGCTACTCATAAACGGCCACGTATCGTATGATTTATATAAAATATCCAGAACAGGCAAGGAGCCCTGGTGACCCAGTGGTTAAGCACACAGCTGCTAACTAAAAGGCTGGCGGTCAAACTCACCCAGTGGCTTTGCGGCAGAAAAGACCTGGTGATCTGCTCCCATAAAGATTACAACCTAGAAAACCCTGTGGAACACTTCTATTCTGTTACACTGGGTCGCTGTGAGTCGAAAATCAACTCCACAACACCTAGTAACATAGAGGTGAAAAGTAGATTAGTGGTTATCTATGGCTGGGATAGGGAGTGGCTGCTAATGGGCACTAAAACGTTCTAACAAAAATATTCTAAAACTGACTGCAGTAATGGTTGTACAACTCTGTGACTATACTAAAAGCCAACAAATTGTACAATTTCAATTGGTGATTGTATGGTATATGAGCTGTATCTTTTTTTATTCTTGTTCAAAGTATACACAGCAAAACACACCAATTTAACAAGTTTTACATGTACAATTGATTACATTCAAGTTGTGCAACCATTCTCTCCCCTTTCTCTTCTAAATTGTTCATTCCCCACTAACATGAACTCACTGTCCCCTAAGCTTCCTATCTCATCTTTTGAGTTGCTGTTGTCTATTTGATCCCATGCAGTTCTTCAAAAAAGCATGACGCTCAAGGCAAACATTCTTTACTAAACAAGCTAACTCTTTGTTTGGTTTTAAGAAGACTCAGGGAATATTTTTGATTTAAGGTTTAAACACGATCTCAGGGTAACCGTTTCAGGGGTTCATCCAGCCTCAATGGCTCCAGAAAGCCCGGATTGTGAATACGTCTTAATAAGCTGTTAAAGGAGCCCTGACGGCGCAGTGGTTAAGAGCTACAGCTGCTAACCAAAAGGTCGCAGTGCAAATCCACCAACTGCTCCTTGGAAACCCTATGGGGCAGTCTGCCCTATAGGGTTGCTATGAGTTGGAATCCACTCAACAGCAATGGGTTTGGTTTTTGGTAAAGCTTATAAAAACAAAATAAAAAGTCTTTATCCCCAACCTTTCTCTCAAAAACCTTTCTCTGACCTATTTCACTCACAAAGATGGCAACCCCAAAACTTAACATGTCTAAAAGAGAACCCATTTAATCCAATGAATAACTGAGTCTTACCCTGTTGCTGTCAAGTCGATTATAACTCATAGCGACCCTATAGAACAGAGTAGAACTGTCCCGTAGGGTTTCCAAAGAGTGGCCGATGGATTCGAACTGCCAAACTTTTGGTTAGCAGCTGTACGTCTTAACCACTGCACTACCTTACTACATGCAAAAATAGCTGTGAGAAACAAGAATAAGTATGATGCCCTTAGTAAACTTATATGTTTATTTTTTTATCCTTTTGCCTCTCTCGGTAACAGCATCACCATTATCCTACAGCTCAGATTTGAACCCCAGATAAAACCATATCTGAACTTCCACTCAGCATTCAGGTAGCACTTGTAGCCTATAAGACTCAACTCCTATAGTGTCTGTAATAAATCCCATTCGTTTCACTCCCACTATCCCAATTCAAGACTTCATTCCAGATGCTGTTCAACACAGGGTCACGCACAAATACACATTTACTAAACATCTTTATGATGAAGAGTCAATATTGATATTCCTCAGGGAAAATAGTGCTCTTACTTTCCCTATGTCTGCATATACACTGTAAATTGGCCTTGGCCAAATGGCATTTTATAGCTCTGGTCACTGAAAGATAACTTTCAATTTACAAAAGCCAAACACCACAAGTCTATGATCTCTTGATACTCTTGCTTGGTAGAGACAAGAATTTTCAACCTGTAAAGCAACTAAGTACACTGGCTGGGGAAGCCAAACAGACACTCCTTTCTTTTTCCCCTAGACAAATTCTGGGTCCTCAAATTTTTGAGCTGTATCTGCAGGTGATTTACAGAGAACAGCTGAGCGTTTCAGCTGAAACCCTCAGAGATGAAGCAATATTTAGATGCAAATCTAGAGTCTAAACCCACTGCCTTTGAGTTGATTCTGATTCAGTGACCCGGTAGCACAGACTAGAACTGCCCCACAGGGCTTCCAAGGCTGTAATCTTTCCATAAGCAGACTGCCACATCTTTCACCCGTGGAGCAGCTGGAGGGTTCAAACCACCAACCACTGGGTTAGCAGCCAAGTGCTTAACCACTGCACCAGGGGTCCTTAAGCCTAGAGTAACCAACCAGCCAACCCACTGCCATTGAGTCAATTCCGATTCATAGAGACCCTATAGCCTAGAGTAGCAAATTAAAATTATCTTCAGCTCGCTAGCTCACATCCCCAAACTCTTCTGCCTCCCAATTTAGCCATTTATCGAAACACTGGTAATGCCACAAAACTACAGTAACAGCAACATTTGAACAAGACATTAAAGCTCTTCTAAATGAAATTTTGGATACAATGGAGCAATTAAAAATGATGGTGTAGAAAGACATCTCCTTACTAGAAAGTTCCCTAGGATATCTTATTAAACTATAAAAACTTAGAACTCTTGTTTTTGAAAAACCTATATGCGTATACAAAAAATGTTTGTAAAAATATAAACCAGATATTAACAGTATTACCTTGGGTGATGGATCATGAATGACTTACCTTTTTTACAATGGGTATGTTACTTATGTGAAAAAAAAAATGAAACATTATTTCTCAATATTCAAATGAATAGTAATAAAGAATAACAGGTAAAAGTATTATTCCTCTATTTTATCAGTATCTTTGCAAATATCAGCTCTCTCTAACTCAACGATAAAAGTTTTTACATCAAAGTGTTAAATACGCTTGAAGTAAAAGGAAAGAGTGAATAACACATTCTTACAAAGTATTGGCAGGGATTTACAGCTAATCCTCACTAATGATTTATAACCAGCCTACTAGGTTAGGATACTGGATAATCATCTAGTTTGAGATAAAAGCAAAAAATAAACCACTCTCCCCAACTGTTAATGGTTTAGCATCTTTACCATAACACAAGTAAGAAGTAGACTGCTTAGGGAACTAGTTTAGTAATACTTATAGCAAGTATGCAGTAAAATTCTTCCAATAAACAAAGAGATTCTCTTGAATTGAGAGCAATTATCTTACAATCCTTCTCTTTCAAATGCAGAATCAGTACAATGAAGCAGTCTAATTGCTAGTCTTCAAGTCCAGGAGGCCAGGGTCCCGTTTAGTAGCTGCATAGCCTTGAATGTGTCACTTAACTTCCAGAGCGTGTTTGTCACAGGTAAAACGAATCGTTAAAACGATCTCAAAGGGTCCTGCCACCCATAAAAATCCTATGACTAAATTATAACTTTCCTATTTCTCTTTGTCTAAGCAAAGAACACCTACAGATACTAACAATGGTGGGGCAGAACTCAGACTAATCCATCTCCTCATTGAAAGTATTCAAGGGCATTTGAGATAATTTAAGAACACTTCACATACCAAAAAAACCTGAAAGCTTTTCTTTCGTTTGTTGCCAGGTATAGCAGTGTTAATTCTGATCCTATCAAATAACAAAAACACGAAAAAAGAAAGAAACTACCAGTCGAAGATGAACACTGCAGCTCTTGATCTCATTATAATACGTTTCACAGTCTTAGAAACCTGCAAAAGTGGCAAGTTTTACTTTAGTTGATCAAACACTCCCCAAAACACGAGTTCTGGAGGTACAAAATTTATAGCAACAAGCAAAAAATAGGGGGAAAAAATCAAACAAAGAAAGAAAACAGCAGAGCAGAAAACCATGTGCCCCCATAATCCCGAGTCTGAAGGTCTCCTGTCCATTTAATCCCAACGCAAAGAGCCTGCTCTTAAATGAAAAGAGTAACAGTTAATAACACTGGGTGTTGCCTCACTTGTGTCAAGAACAATACTCACAATAACGATCAGGCCCTGAGAAGTTCACAACACTCCTTTCACCTTGAGAAAGAGCTTTCTTTTCCAAAGATTCAGACACTGTAGCCAGTCCCTCCATGAGGGAATTCGGTGAAGGGGCCTCTTCTTGAGGGACAGAGAAAGCCGACTCTTTTAACAAGATCTCTAGACAAACTGAAAGTGGAGCAAAGAAGCCAATATACTAAACACCGGCCCAGTTCTTCAAGGTGGAGTGTGCAGGAAATCACGAAAGCATCAAGCACTGTTTTCCTTTTCCTCCCTTCATTAGCATGCAGAAAGGGATCCTTTGCCTCCACATGGGGAGTGAGACAGTGGAAATGCTCCTGATGTCTACTGACAAACACTCTGCATAAAAGATTTTCGTGTCTTTTTCAAAGGAAGAGGAGAAAAGAAACCATCTCTAACACTCTAAATACACTAAAGGAAAAGTTCTCTTCTCAAAGGTATAGAGGGGAAAAGTCTTGTTTTTCTTGAGAGAGCAAGAGAAAGGAAGAAGTTGGAATCTCCCTCTTTCAGAGAATGTGCACATATATGGAAGCCTTTTCATCACTGAAGCAACTAAGAGAAGTGGAGAGAACATCCCTAACCGATCAGGAAGAAGTGATCGCTTCTGTGGACAAAGGAAAGGCTGGCTTCTGGCATCGGGTCTCCCTCTCGAGTACAGAACTGTTTTCAAAAGCAAAGTCTTTTTTCTGATTATTTTATTAACTGAGGCCACTGAATAAAATTTGGTGAGTGAAGTGAGTTAGTATCTAAGTGGAGCAGAAGTGTCTATTTCTTCACCTGGGGGAAAAACAGTCTAGTCTTCCCAGATGGGCTGAACACCAGTAATAGGGTAGGGGTGGAAGGAGGCATGCATAAAAAAATCTGCTTTTTTGTGCAAGATACTAGTTCTTTAAAAAAAAGTAACAGTATTAGCAACAACTTACCAAAGGGTACTATGTACTAAGTACGCACACAAATTCTCTCTTAGCCCTCATGGCAATCCTGTGAGAAGTGTACGCAACTTAGAAATGGGTTACATGAGATTGAGATAGATGAAGAAATTAGTCAAGGTCACAAAAATGGGAAGTGGAAGACACAGGACTGCATCCATCACACTCCAAAAGCCATGCTCTTAACTATGCTCATTACACACCAGACACTTGAGGGAAGGAGAGAAGCGAGGCTCCGTTGTGGACATGACTGAGGAAGGGGCGAGAGGCTGCCTCCCAATCCCATAAATTCAGGACCTTCTTCTATCTTGGGGCAAAGGTGCAAAATAAAGGAGGAAAGGTAAGTCGCTCTCCCACAGGGCAGGAAGATACCTTTTAAGCAAGCTGAGAATCTCCCTCTTCACCTGCGGGGCGCTGACCAAAGGGAGGAACGGTCTTGTTTGGGGATCATCCCTCATCCCTCCTTAAAGCAAGTTCAGAATCCCGCTCTCACACCCTAGGAACGAGTCTGTCTCTGTTGACAATCAAACCGGAACTGGGGAAAAGCGTACACCCACGACAAGGGGCGTCGTCCTCCCTGAGGAGATAAGTTGGGGGATCCCTTGCCGTATCGAAGTTGAATAGGAGTCTCTCTTCCCTGTCGGGGCCATGACCCGGAGAAGCCGTTTCCCCCTCGAGACGCGGCGCCTGGTCTCCAGCCTCTCCCCGGGTCGCTCCGCCGCCCGCAGCGTAGCCTCCACTCCCTTCCGTGGTCCGAGAAGGCTGGGGGCCCAGGCTCCCCTTCAGCCCGCACCACCAGGCGAAGGGTCCCCTCAGGGCAGGGTGGCTATGCCCGAAGTCTTCCCGCCCCCCGGCCTCTTACCCTGAGGCCTGCTCCGCGGCCCACGATCGCCCAGCCAGCCCGGCCTCTGCAGCCCCGCAGCAGCCCCGCGTAGCCAAGTCTACCAGAGCCTACGGAGCCGTGAGAGCCGGGAGGCTCTCTAGCCGCCGCCGCCTCTTCCTCTCTATGGTCCCCGCACTTCCTCATCCGGGGCCCGAGCCAGCCATGCGGGCTCGCCTAAGTCCCGCCTCTGCACGGCGCCCGCGCAGTGCAAGAGGCGCGTTTTCCCGAATTAGGCCTCTCGGCTTCAACTCTTGCCGGAAGCATTTTGCCCAGCCCCTGCAGCTTGTCTTCTGAAAGGAAAAATTCTTCATGACCCCGCTTCTGCTGGACCCCAGGACCCAGTGTCTGTCTCCACTATAATTACCCCGTTCCACTCCACCATTTTTCTGGCCTGGACGGCTGCAACTCTAGAGACCTCCCTGCTTTCACTCTGGCAGCCCAAGATCTTTTCGTAACTGGAATCTGTTTTAGGTCGTGCCCTCCCCTTCTCCTGATCGCTCAAGCTGAACAGCACCCCTGTTCCACTTCGTTATAGCATTTTGTTTTAATTTCTTCATAGCTTTAACACTAGCCGAAAATACTGTTTCATCTCTTTATTAACTTGTTTGTCCTTTCTCACTCTTGTCTATTTCGTTTATCACTCTATGCTCACCTCAATGTCTGGCACAAGTAAGCACTCAAGAAACTTTTGAAGGAAGGAAAAATGTTTGCCCAGGAGGGAAAGGAGGTCCAGAAAATGGAAGCAACTTGCCGGAAATCACAAAGCTTTGTGCTAATAGTAAAATCGGTTCCTTGTTGGGGCTTATCAATCTAGCCAACTAAGAGAGTGAGAGGGTTGGGTTTGCGGTTTGGGGGAAATTTAATGATCTTTCTTCAGATCAAGATATCTTTGAGCCAGTCAACACGTGGACCATTTTGACTGAGATAGTGGCTTTCCGAGCTTTAGTTAGAGTTCAAGATGTACAAACCCATATGCAAACCCTATTTCTACAGCCTGTATTGTCGCTGGGTGGAAACCCCAGGTTCTGCTCAGTGCAATTTGTCTCAACCAATAAACGAGAGACTGAAGTGAAAGAGTAGAAATGCACCTTTATTTCGCTGGGCAAGGAAAGGAACAGTCTGCCAAGCCTGCTCAGTGAGGTCAGGGGGGAAGGCTGCTTTTAAGGGATTTACAGGTAGGAGGTTCATTCAGGTTACGTTAGCAACATTCTTAATCATACTACACAGGCGCAATGGGGTTTACATATAACTTCAAGCATCATGTGTTCAGAAAATGGTTAAACTCCACCCAGAGGTGGGGAAGTTACTATGTATGAGGTCTAAAAGGTTATCCTGAATGGCAACATGGCACCTGAACCAGTTTCTGCCCATATCCTCTAGATTTGGGCAGCAGTTAAGGAGAAGGGAACCATGATTTTAATGTAAAGCAACAGGGGCGTGCCAAGCAAGCTGCTTGAGGCAGTGCAATTTTCCACAGCCTGGGGACCTCTGTCTTATTATGAATAATGTACAGTCTTTATATAAGCTACCTTTTTCTAATACAGATGCTATTGAGATGAATAAGCTAGAAATTCACTTTAAAAAAATTCCTAAGTTTTCATTATTCGTATCTTCAAGTACTTTCTGAGGCAACTGCATGCCTAAAGAAGAGGATCTGAGAAACTTTTTTTGTGTGAAATACGAAATTTTATACATAAAAGGATTGAACATTAGTGGTTGAGTTGGAAGAGTCCTGGACTGGAAGGAAGAAGACCTGCATTCATTTCAAATCATTTTCATTCCATGTTTAATGAGCATCTGCTATGTGCAATGCACCATGGACCATGGTAGATAGCTTTGATTTCCATTGGACTGTAGTCATGGCTCTTTCTTTCTCTCTTTTCTTTTTTTAATTGTTGTAACATAGTTAACAAAAAATTGTCTTTTTAACCATTTTTAAGTGTACAATTCAGTGACATTACATTCACCAGGTTGTGCAACCCTCATCCCTGCCTATTTTCAGAAGTTTTTTTATCCCTTAAACAGAAACTCAGTACCCCTTAAACAATAACTCCCCATTCCTCCCTCCCCTCAGACCCTGATAACCACTAATAAACCTTGGTCTCTGTGCATTTGCCCATTCTAGATATTTCATATATAATATTTGTCCTTTTGTGTCTGACATTTCATTCAGCACAATGTTTTCAAGGTCATCTATGTGATACATAGCATGTATTATAACTTCATTTCTCTCGATGGCTGAGTAATATTCCAGTGTATGTATATACCACATTTTGTTTATCCATTCATATGTTGGACATTTCAATTGTTTCTGCCTTTTGGCTATTGTGAATAGCGTTGCAATGAACATTGGTGTACAAGTATCTGTTTGCAATCCTGCTTTTAATTCTTTTGAGTATATACCTAGGATTGGGATTTCTGGGTCTTGTAGTAATTCTATGTTAACTTTTTTAGGAACTGTTTCAACTGTTTTCCACAGCAGCTATACTATTTTACATTCCTACCACCAATGCACAAGGGTTCCAATTTCGCTACATCTTCACAAACATTTGTTTTCCTTTTTTGCTTTTGTTTCCAATATCATAGATATCTAGTAGGAGTAAAGTGGTATCTCAGTATGGTATTGACTTGCATTTCCTTAATGACTAATGATGTTGAGCATTTTTTCATGTGCTTGTTGGCCACTGGTATATCTTCTTTAGTGAAATATCAATTCCTTTGCCCATTTTTTGATTGGGTTATTTGTTTTCTTGTTGTTGAGCTGTGGGAGTTCTTTATATATTCTGGATATTAGACCCTTATCAGATCTATGATTAACAAATATTTTCTCCCAATCTGTAGATTCTCCCTTCACTTTGTTGATAAATTCCTTTGATACACAGAAGTTTTTAATTTTGATGAAGTCCAATTTATCCATTTGTTCTTTTGTTGCTTGTGCTTTTGGTGTCATATCTGAGAATCCATTGCCAAAAACAATGTCCTGAAGCTTTATCCCTATGTTTTCTTCTAATAGTTTTATGGTTTTAGTTCTTATATTTAGGTCCTTGATCCATTTTGAGTTAATTTGCATATAAGCTATGAGGCATGGGTCCAACTTCATTCTTTGATTGTGGAAATCCAGTTGTCCTAACACCATTTTTTAAAGAGACTGTTCTTTCCCCATTGAATGGAGTTGGCACCCTTGTCAAAAATCGATTGGCCAGAGATGTTTGGGTTTACTTCTGGGCTCTCAATTCTATTCCATTGATTTATATGCCTATTTTTTGTTCAAAATAATCAGTACTCACTGGAATTTGAACATAAAGTTCACTCTGAGCATTTATTCTATATGCATATAGGGAGGCCATTTTGATTCCAGGAAAAGCAAATGGCTCAAAGAAGCTAGGTACAATGGGGCTTATAAAGAGAAGAAGAGAGAGAAATATAGAAGTTCAACCATTGGCTAATTTTAACATGATTGATTGAACCATGCCTTCCCCCTCCGCTGAGGTCAATTGATGTCAGTTTACTTCTGGCCTTGCTGGTAATAATTTGGCCCTCCACCCACCTACAGCCGTGAGGCTTTTTGAGATTTATAGTAGGAGGTCATGGTTTGACAACTACCTTTTTCTAGCAGGATAAGACAAATTTACATTGCTATAGAACAATTTCTGGCAGGCTTTTGCAGTTTGGGTCGGGTTTTTTATGGCTAATATTTGGTTTCATGGATAAGAGAAACCTAAAAATTAAAGTAAGATGTCTGTTAGGTGAGGGCACTCTAAAATGAGATGTTTAGCATGTGTAAAAATGACTGATCTAGGTCTGAATCAAAGGTCCATTTTTCGAATTAAATTTTAGTTTGTCCTAAGTCCTCCTTTTTGACTTCCTGAATAGTCACTGCCATGGAGTTGTTTCTGACTGATAGCGACCCCATACGGTTTCCAAGGATGCAAATCTTTACAGAAACTGCCACATCTTTCTCCCACAGAGCCGCTGGTAGTTTTGAACTGCTGACCGGTGGAGTGCTTTAACCACTGCCCAACCAGGGCTCCTTTTCCTTAAAACCTGTGATTTAGAGCCTGTGTCTTAATTATCTAGTGTTGCTGTAAAAGAATGCCATAAGTGGATTGTTCATGAGTTTCCCCATTGGAAAATAAACCCTCAAGTCCCCCTTTGGTATGCAATGCTTATGCTTTTTTTTTCTTTCAGTATTTCTGCTTTACAATTCAGAAATCAGAGATTTTCTGAAAACCATAGGTCATTTAGGTGGAGCTGGCAACTTGTCAGGATCCCTTGGCAAGCGTCAGGCACAGCCTACCCAGCTTTGAGTTTCTCCCTGAGGAAAGATGTTCCAGCAGATAGGGGTTTAGACCGCGTGTGACATGAAGGTGCTGGGTAAGACCCAAGTCGGACTTGCCGGCGTCAGGATCCAATCATGCTTCTTTCCTCAGAGTTTTGTCTCCCCGGCCTCAGTCCCCTATCTGTAAAATAGTGATAGTTACCTACCACCTATTAATGTTACATAACGTTGTATGTGAAAACTATGGTTGCTGCTGTTCAACCAGAGGCATGAAACGTCATTTGGGATTTGGAAGGTTTTGTAAAGCCCCCCAAAGAGGGTAAGTCCCAACAGGTGCCATCACACTACGTCGCATGTGCTTAGTCCTTTGTATTTTACCAAAGTCCCCTCAGAAACTCCTTTTTCGTGTCTTGCAATAACCCTGACGGAAATTAATTTCGTTTATAAACGAGGGAGCTGAAGCTCAGCGAGATCCGGGGAGGCTCGCCTGAGTCTCCCCAGATGGGGATCATGAAGTCTGAAACACAGCTCCAGACTACGTTTCTGCTCGGAAACTTCTGGGAAGTAAAGGATTTCCTCTGCAGGGCGGCGGGCAGCCAACCTACACGCGGGAAATGAACAGCAGTATTCGGAACCTGAGGCCGCACGCAACGCCCCACCCCCCTAGCGAGCCCCGGATGAGGAAGTGGCGCGGTCACCGAGACGAAGCAGAGGTCGGCCCAGAGTGGCCCGGGATGGGTGGGCGGGAAGGGGGCCGGGCACCGGGGCGGAGCCAGCGGAGCGGCGCGCGTTCTGTGGTGAGCTCTCCGCGGTAGTGGCTGGCCAGCCGGCGCTTCGGGTTCGGGACAGGAAGCCGCGCGGGCGGTGGGGTCGTGGACCGGGCGCCCGGAGGAGGCGCACGGGACCCGGCGATTGTCTGGCCCGCGAGGGCCTGGAGCCGCGGGTGAGTGAGCTGCTCACCTCGGGAGCTGGCTCGGGGGCGTGCGGGGGGGGGGGGGGGGTCGCGGCCGGGGTTTGAGTCGGCCCCTTTCCGAACCTTGGCGACCTCTACTGTGAAAAGGGGTGGGTGGGGGAGTAGGAGGATCCGCTAAGACTTTGTACAAATGGAGATTTGGAGAACGAACCCCTGCCTACCTCCTTTACAGTCGCTTTGCCCTGGGCGTTGACGGCGAAACGTGAACAGTGGACATGCCTCTTAGTCTCTGAGTGACCTTAGGCAAGTCCCTTTACCTTTCTAGCCCTCTTTTTCCTCATCCACAGAATGAATGGACTAATCTTTTTTACGTTCTTTTTAATATTCGGGTGTTCTAGGTTTAGATGGAGACAAGGTCCACTCATTGCAAGTCTTCTCTTTAGCTGTGTATTACAAAGAATGTCGTCTTGGAGGTTTGGACTAGACACTGGCCCGAATACCCCTTAGTTCCCCAGATTCCGGGGTTCTATTTGTTCTCCATATTTTCTTGTAATAGGAGGAGTGATTCTGTCTGTCCAAGGGTTGGTGCCGCTTCTCAGCTGAGTATTTTCACTGGGCTCAAATCAGAGCAGTTGCAAGGAAAAGTCTGACATTCTAGCCTTTTTGTTTGTGTATCAGTGGCAGGGAGTCAAGATGACTTCTTTCACCCTGGACTGGAACAGCTGAAGGAAACGACAGTGCAAGATGAGAACAGCAAAAGTCTACAAACTCGTCATCCACAAGAAGGGCTTTGGGGGCAGTGGTCAGTATTGATTGATTTTTGTGAGTTGTGTAAATTGGCTGGGATTCTGGTGTGTCTGGTGCTTTGAAAACTACACACTGACTCATGTGACAATTGAAGCTACACAGGCAACTTAACTGAGCGAAGCCGAAAGCATACTACAGAGATGGGGAGGTCAGTCTGACTGGAGAACACAGGCCCCTTCTAAAAGCGTTCACATGCTGACTTTGAAGAAACACTGTGAATGTTTCAAATTACTACCCTTCATTCATTTAGTTGTTTTGTTTACTACATATTCACTGTACACGTTGTGTTAAATTCTAGTCTGGCACTGGTTTGGAAAATAAGAGAAATTAAAATCGCATTTATTTTCACATTCAGTGAGAGAGAAGTAGTGTAGGTGTGCACACGACAGGGTTGATCACGGGGTGAACCTCTGCCTGGCTTCCAGGCATGGTGAGAAGGGTTAGGACACAGCTTGTTGTCCTCTGTGAAACTGTGAGTTGGGAAACCAGGATCTGGGTACCAGTCCTGCCTCTAACTTTCCATGTCATCTTGGGCAAGCCCCTCATTTGTCTTAGCTGCCAATTCAGGGGCTTTAGAATAATTTCTGTATTTCTCTTAATACCAGGAGTCTATGAATCTATAGAATAGGAAGGGTCTTAGTACCAAACCAAAACCAAACCCATTGTCGTTGAGCTGATTCCGACTCATGATGACCTATAGGACAGGGTAAAACTTCCTGATGGGCTTTATAAGGCTGTAATCTTTATGTAAGCAGATTGCCGCATCTTCCTTCTGTGGAGTGCCTGGTGGGTTCGAACTGCCGACCTTTTGATTAGCAATCAAGCTCTTAACCACTGTACCACCAGAGCTCCTTAGGGACTTAGTGATATGATGTAACTTTCCCTTCTGTCTTGACAACCTTCTTTACTTCAGAAACTGGAATTATCAACACGATGTAGTAGCTTCTATATAATAGGACGTTGTGAAGATTAAGTAAGTTGATCTGTGTAAAGCATTTAGAAGAATGCAGGGCTTGTCCTTAGTAAATGTAGCTGTTTTACTTACCGGGACAAAGATATATGAGTGTTGCTGTATTTAAAACACAATTCCTGCTAAAATGTAGTGTGTTGTTAGCACTATAGTTTGTATGTTGTTGATGCTGCCTAAACATCTGTGGAGTAGAATTGAAGAGACAGCAGAAATAATTTTTGGCAGAGGGAGGGACACAAAGATACAATGTTTACAGTGTATACAATGTATAGTCCATGTTTCATGAGTACAAAACAAAGGTAGATGGGTGCTATACCTAGTCTTCTGCAGGAGTATATAAAAATAAAAATACAGCTAACAAATATATATTAGGCTCATACGTCTGCCAGACATAAAGATGAATACAAGATCCCTTGTCCCTAAGGAACTCTCAGCTTGATGAAAAAGACAGACACACAATAAGGAAATGATAAAATGAAGCAAAAGGAAATGATAAAATGAAGCAAAAAGAAATATGTGCTTAGGGAGTGTAATTCAGACTATGGAGGTTAAGGGAAGACTTCACAGAAGTTTTGGGATAAAACTGTCAATGGAAACAGTATAGCGAATAAAATTTGGAATTAACCCAGTGTTTTGCTTTACATGACAGAATTTTGGTTGGATATTAATTTTATGAGCCCTGGTGGCACAGTGGTTATGTGCTCGGCTGCTAACCAAAAAATCAGCGGTTGGAACCCACCAGCCACTCGGCAGGAAGAAGATACGACATTCTGCTTCTGTAAAGATTACAGCTTTGGAAGCCCTATGGAGTGGTTCTACTCTGTCCTATAGGGTGGCTATGAGTTGGAATTGACTCAACAGCAACAGGTTTTTATTTTATTTTTATTGGTTATATTAAGGTCCCTGGGTGGTGCAAACAGTCTGCACTGGACTACTAACCTAAAGGTTGGTGGTTCAGACCCACCCAGTGGTACCACGGAAGAAAGGCCTGGTGATCTGCTTCTGTAAAGATTACAGTCAAGAGAACTCCCTGGAGCAATTCAGCTGTGTAACACATGGGGTCACCATGAGTTGTAATTGACTCAATGACAACAGGTTTTTTGTTTTGTTTTACTGATTATATTTGAAATCTGGATATACTTGTTTGTCATGGTTTTAGCATAATTGAAGGCCATGTTTTTCCCCTAAAATTAAAATAGAATAAATCATTCCACCTTTATGGTTTTCAGTTTGGTATATTTGAAAGAGTTCCCTCTCACCTCTGGGGTGGTGAGGGGATAAACATATTAAACTTCCCTATATTTTGTTAAGAGTCTCATTGGACCCTAATGTGAACTGATACCTGAAGTTTTGCCCTGGTCAGGTGCTGCCCTCCAAAGATCAGGCCATTTTATTTGGCTTGATTTTTATGACATGAGAAATTGTGGGTTTCATCCTGCCTGTGCCGTTACTAGCTGTCTACCCTTAAGCAAGTCACTTTATCTCCTAGGTTATTTTCTTGACTCCTGTTAAATCTAAAGATTATTGTGAGGGTCAACTTAAGACAATATTTCAGACAGTTCTTTGAACACCGTACTTGTATAAGGGATTGCACTGTGACTGTGGGACCCAGCCGTTTTGTTAGTATCTTGGCATATGTCAGGTATGCAGTGTTTGAGGAAGTAAAGGGCTCTCCTGGGAGGCCTAATTCCCAGAGGCCAAGGTCTGCTTTTTCACTGGAAGCAGGGGAGTAGTAGAAAGACCATGAGCTCTGGAGACAAGGTACCTGAGTGATGTCCTCCTCAGCTACTTACTAGCTTTGTAGACCTGTGTGAATCCTTTAGTTGTTCTAAACCTCAGTTGAAAATGGAAGCGCGTCCGTCAATGAAGGTAGTAATACTAACCGGATAGGGTTATGGGGACCCAGTGTGAGAATGTATATTCAGTCTCCCTGATGCCCACGTGACTGTTTCTGAGTGAGATCGTTGAATTATCTTTCAGATGATGAGCTGGTTGTGAACCCCAAAGTGTTTCCCCATATCAAGCTCGGAGACATTGTGGAGATTGCTCACCCCAACGATGAATACAGGTGAGTGTCTTGCTAGAATCAAGGGAACTAGGCAGCCTGCTGCTTCCAACTGGTATTTTATCTAAGGGACTTGAAAGGCAGGATAACTACTTGCCTTTGGATAAACATGCTCATAGCTGCCATCGAGTTGCTCCCAACTCGTGACGAACCCATGATAGGTTGCAGATTGGACTGTTGTGATTCATAAGGTTTTTGGAAGTAGATTGCCAGGCCTCTCTCCCTAGTCTGTCTTAGTCTAGAAGCTCTGCTGAAGCCTGTTCACCATCATAGCAACATGCAAGCCTCCACTGACATAAGGTGCATTGGTCTGGAATTGAGCTTGGGTTTCCTGCATGGAAGGCAAGAATTCTACCACTGAACCACCACTGCCCCCGTTTGTGCCCTCTAGAATCTGATAAAGCAATAAAAATTTAAAAATTTGTCCATTCTTTCTATTTAAAAAAAAAAAGCTGAAATGACAACTCTGAAAAAATCATGTGGTATTCATCCGTTTCCTTTGGTATAAGTGCAGAGTTTGTTTCTAAGGTAACTCATTGTTGTGCTGCAAGTTACAATATGTCAAAAGGGATCTGTTGTTTGCTTTTTTGGTGGGGGTGAGGAGGGAGGGCTGAAGAGAGCTGGTTATAGTTACTCCCGAAAGCATCCACCTTTTTGTTGCTTTCTTTTCCAGCCCTCTGCTTTTGCAGGTCAAGTCGCTTAAGGAAGATTTACAGAAAGGTAAGATTTCCATTTCTCTTCTTTGAGATGTTTACACTTTACTGCCCCAGAAACCTAAGAAACCTCTCTTCACAATCTCAGGGCATGAATGAGGGCACAGTGCTGTCTTATCAAAGTCTGTTCTGTCTTTAAAAAGTATCAGATATTACTGTCAAAAGACTGCTCATCTGTCAGCATCTTGAGGGCATTGAAGAAACGATCTTTAGAGTCCTCCATATGAAAGTTACTTGAGTATGTGATGTTCATACCTAACTTAAGAACAAACAAAATGTTGGCAAACCAGGCTTTCCTAAATATCGTATTTTTCACAAAATATTTATTGAGTGTCTACTCTGGGTTGGGGAAAGAAGAATCGGAAAGAAACATACTGATGATTGCTTACCACGTTTGTAAGGATCTTTCCTTATATCCCCAACAGCTCTTGAGTGAATGAGGAAACTTAGAATTGTCTTGCCTGAATTAAAATGAGTAAGTGGAGGAACAGGGTAGCAATTCTGCTTATACATTCTGGATCCCGATTCTTTTTCACTCTAATGACTATATCATGCTGATCAAGGAATCAAAATGTTAATTGATAACAAAGTAAATTCCTTAAATAGTGCTTAAGAGAAAAACCAAACAAAAACCCGAAACTTCTAGTTTTATCCTATAGGATTTTGATGTCAACTACTCTTTTTGTCTTTAATGGGAAGACATTCTATAAAACCAAAATCCTAACAGTTAAGATTTCTATAAACCCAAATTATAAAAGTATTCTTCTTACCTTTACCCCATCTCCTGCCACCTTTTATGTTTCTTGCTTACCAGACTTAAGGGCTTGTTGAAAAGTTTGTTTCTTCCTTAACTACCACTGCTACCTTCATTCCAAATAAGAAGAGCTCTCTTTCCTCTTTGGAATTTTCACAGCTATTTGAACTCTCTTTTATGTTGCTTTTTAAATTCTTTTTCTCTCTCAATTTAGTCACTTAGGCTCAGGTCTTATTTCATTTGCTTTTTTCATCTCAAAGCAGAGAACTATCTAAATTGTAAGTTCCTGGAAGGCAGAGAATGCATCTTGCCTGTGGCAAATAATCAATTGTGTTACCTGTGGAATGTCTGAGTATTTAGCAGGGCTTCAAACCAGTTCTTCCCAGTTCAGTCATGGCCAAGGAAGTGAAACCCGAACAGACTCAAATTTTTAAAATTTGGGTGAACCATAACAATAACTGGAATGGAAAAATTGTGGGTCGAAGCCCTGCTAGAAACCTTATCTCCCTGTTAGAAAACAAGGGAAGCATAGGCATTGAATAGCAACGAGATCTCTTGCCTGTGGGATTTTGAGCAGAGTCAGAAACAGCAGTGCCCCGCTCAAAGATGGTGGCTGACCTCAATGTTTTGAATGCGTGTTGCTCTCCATAGTCCTGTCAATAATCCAGTCTCATGCATCAGGCTCCTGAAGGGACTCAATATGCCTCTTCTGAGTCTCCCGTTCCAGGGCTTTGACCTGTAATTTCTCCTGTTCTGGATCACCCAAATTGTAAAAGTTTGCTTCTCTTCTGGTTTCACTTTGTCAGCCATGACTGAACCGGGAAGAACTGGTTTGAAGTCCTGATATTTAGGATATATTTACCTGCTTTTCCAGAAGATGTTATCTGATTGGAATTTCTTCTCTCTTAGAAACTATCAGTGTGGACCAGACTGTGACTCAAGTGTTCCGGCTAAGACCTTATCAAGATGTCTATGTTAATGTTGTGGACCCTAAGGTGTGTCTCTGTTCTGGACTTGAATATCTTTTCGGAATGATTGGTACCCTTCCTCAATATTAGATCATTAAGGAAATAATCAATTACTTAAGAATAATGTTACACCTTTTGCCTTCAAGTCGATTACAAATCATGGTGACTCCATGTGTTACAGAGTAGAACTGCTCCATTGGGTTTTCTTGGCTGTGATCTTTATGAAAGGAGATCAACAGGCCTTTCTTCTGCAGTGCAACTGGGTGGGTTCAAGCCGCCAACGTTTAGGTTAGTAGTCCAGCACAAACTGTTTGCGCTACTCAGGGACCTTAAGTATAGTGTTAGGACTATTAAATATGTAGTTTTATATAGGTCGTTTAGATTATAGGTAGTATGTAGGTTGCATTGGAACCCTTTTTTTCTCATTAGAGTGTGTGCTAAAACGTTTCTGTATACATATGTGTGTTTATGAAACCATGTGTAACATTTTCTATTAACATACTAAAATTTTTTTATGCATTTTCATTTTTCTTCTAGAAATGATGCTATACTAGGTAAAATCATTGTTCAGAGGGTATTATTGAGCCTATGTAGAGAAATAAAAGCACACAACTCAATGTCATGTTTATGTGTCAGAATCTAGACTAGAATACAGAATTAGTACTCTGGTACTCTTTGCATTAAACTGTGATACTACTACTGTAGGATCTATCGTAGACTTATCTGTACTAGAAAGCCTTCTTTGGTAGGATAACATTTGACTTATCAGGGTTCTGCTATTAAATGGTCTTCTACAGTGAAACCTGTGAGCTGGAACTCGATGGGACTGCCTTGTTTTTCCTGGTCTTGCAAGTTTTCCACCTTTGACAGGGTGCAGTCTTACCACTTTTCTATCGCTCATTTTAGTGGAAAATGTTTGAGTTTTCCTTCTCTTGACAGGTTTCTGCCTTATACAGGCTCCGACTTTCACAGGTTTTACTGTAGTCGTTTTCTTTTTTACAAAATGGTTTTTTCCATGGTGAGTTGTCATTTTCGTATGACTATGAAATGTGGCAGAGTGATGCAGAGAGAAATATATTTGATTATCCTTTTTAGGATGTGACCCTTGATCTAGTGGAATTAACCTTTAAGGATCAGTATATTGGCCGTGGGGATATGTGGCGACTAAAGAAAAGTTTGGTAAGATACGATTAAATAGAAATCTTTTACTTTTTTCACCATATGAGTAATCCATGCTCACTGAAGGGATTTAGAATATCTAGGTTTTTTTTTTTTTATTGTTTAGGAGGAAGAAGAGTATAAAATCGTTTATAATTGAGGCATCTATCTACAGACAATTACTATAAACATTTTTTCCATTATTTTTCTGTGTAGCTTTTTTGAGCTTTTTTTTGTTTATATTACAGGTTTTTACTCTGCATTTTAGATTAGAATGGGAAATTATATTACATTGGAATGGGACTAGTTTCCAAATTTTTACTTGATCTCATTTATTCCTCACATCCCTTTTCTGTGGAAAGGTAATATTGTCCCCAAATTGTAGATGTGAAAACTGAGGTTGAGAAGTTCAGTGATTGCTCAAGGCCCCACAGCTAGTAAGCAGTTGACATGGGGCTATTACCCAAATCCTGGGGCTCCCAAGTCAGACTGCTTTTAACTGTATCCTCCTTCCATTTTCCTTATTTTTTACTAAACATTTTCTAACTTAAAATGATTAGTTCATCATTCAGCTCTTGCTGATAAGTCTTCTTATTGGACATTTTAAGTATTATGAAACAATGAATTATAGGCAGAATTTGCATACAGTATATATTTTTAGAAAAAAAAGTCTTTGCTCATGTTTTATTTGGTGAGGAGAGTTCAATTTTCTAAATGAGAGATAGAATGTACTATATTCAAAGAAGTATGTAAATGTATGTATGAGTGTGTATACACATATGTATAGATAATATACTTGTGAAGCTGGCCTACTGATTATCCCCCTAGTCTTTACTATTGCTTATACTTGCCAAACTTTTAAGAATCTACTGTTGTACCTCCCCCAGCAGGCTTTCCAGTGGGATAAATGTGTTACTCCATTGTTAAGTGAACTTTGGGTTGTTAAAGGAGATAAGAAAGCCAGGAGACCTTGTTTGTGACTTTTCATGGCCTGATGTGTTGTTGGATCTCAGCAACACAACAAATGTTTCTCTCTTTCTCTGTTTCTTGCCTTAGGTCAGCACATGTGCTTATATCACCCAGAAGGTGGAGTTTGCTGGAATCAGGTAGGCATTACATCACTTTTGACGTATCAGCTAATACAGGAGTACGATTTAGTGCAGTAACTAGGCTACCTAAGGTACTTCAAGAGGTAACACTATAAGCATATGAATGTCTGTGTAATAAAATGCACATTAGCTTAAAATGTGAGATTGTTGTAGCTGAAACAAACAAAAAACCAAGAAGTTGCTGAAGCCACCTGGTATTCTGTAACAAAGAAGGAGGTGTAAAGTCAGTAATTTTAGAATTAGAAAAAACCTTAGATGAAGACATTGAATCAAACCTTCTCATTTTACAGATTAGGAAAAAGGTTTAGAGACATAAACTGACTAGACCAATAGCTTCTAATCTGCTGCCTTTTAAACTATATTGTACTATTCTTTATTTATTAAAAGTATGTCTATTTCAGTTTGTGGAAAAAAAAGAGAAAAAGGGACTTTTTGAAAACTTTCTAATTCAGAAAGTACAGCATGCACACAGTAAAGCATTCAAACGGTACAAAAAGGTATATAATGAAATATAAATCTTTCTCCCCAGAAGCAACCTGCATCTTTCCTGAAATTTCCTGTGTTTGCACAAATGTATTTATGTCTGGTTGACTCACTTTTAGTGATGCTGACATTGATTCGTGGAGTCAGGTGATGCAGGCTGATCTCCCCCACTATGAAGTTCCCCATCAGCCTTTCACCTAATGGTTTTAACCATTGACAATTGTTGCAAAGTGGTGATTTTCTAGCTGGGTCATTCCTTCTATGTTTATTAGCCAGAATCCTTTTGTAAAGAAGAACTTTTCATCATCAAGTAGGGTTATTTGATTAGCCTGAAATACTGATTCTAAAAGAAAGGATAAAGGATTAATTCTTCTCAAAAAGAGATGTTTTCAAAGTTATTGGATGATCAAAATATTAGTAAGTCTCTAGCTGGACAAGAAATGCAACCGAGATTCATGCCTTCCAATACCAACTAGGTGTCTCCTTTTAGGAGGTGAGCCAGGAAACCTGTATTCTAGTCCTGCAGTACCACTGATTAGCAGGGTGACCATGGGCAAGTCAGTTCTCTCTTTGAGTCTTTCTCCTCATCTGCAAAATGAAATGGTTGATTTAGAATCTTTTCCTGTATAGCTCCTAATAGTAAATATTTTAGGCCTTGTGGGCCCCATAGGTCTCTCTAGCATTTTCTTTTTTCCTTCAGCCATTTTAAAATGTCAAATCCATTCTTAGCTGTGGGCAGTACAAAAACAGGAAGTGGGCTGGATTTGGCCTGCAGGCTGTAGTTTTCTGAGCACTGGCTTGAAAGCCCTCTCAGATCCCTTTTGGTCTTAAATTCTTTGATTCTCTTATTATAGTTCAGCCTTATGGATGTGAATGTCCTCAGACACATGGTGCTAGAGGGAAAAACGAATTTAATTTCAGTTTTAGACTTCTATTTTAAAGATCAGTTGTAAAAATATGGTGTAATATTTTGCTCATTCATGGTTTGATGTAAGCCACAATGTCTTCTGCCATTTTTCCAGAAGACTTATTTATAATCTTCCTACACTGGACCGAAGGTCACTTTCTTTTGCCAACTGCATGAAGGCGTGCATATTTTAAAAAAAAAAAAGAAGAATGATATCTGGACCTCATACTAGGAAAAAAAATGTAGTCATTTATTTAAATAAGGTCGTAATAAATTATTAAAGAATTTCCCTATAATTTAGCCTTTTGACCTGATAATTTAGTTGAGTAATTAAGGACATACGAGACAGTTTGATCACCTTGAGACCCTGCCTTTGAAACGTTTTAAAGACCTCATTTTTTTGTTATGTTAGAATATATATATATATATATATATATATATATATATTATGTTAGAATATATATAACAGATCATTTGCCATTTCAACTGCCTTTAAGTGTGCAATTCAGTGACATTAATTACATTCACCATGTTTTGCAACCATCACCACTATCTTTTTGTGTGTGTGTGTTTTCGGTGAAAGTTCACAGAAAGTTTCCCATTTGATAGTTTATACATAAAGTGTGTCATGACCTTGGTTTCATTCCCTACATGTGTCAGCACTCTCACCAGTTCTGCCCTGATTTCCCCATTTTCTTTCGTCTTGATTTTCTACCCCTTCCTGCCTTCTCCGTTTTGCTCTTGGGCAGATAATGCCTTTTTGATCTCGTATAATTGATTATTTTCAGGAGTATGTTCTTCTTGAGTATTATTGTTTATCTTACATGCTTGTCTGTTGTTTGGCTGAGAGGTGGTCTCCTGAATGACTTCCTTTCCAGGTCAGAAGGATGTCTTAGGGCCATAGTCTTGGGGGTTCCTCCAGTCTCTGCCAGCCCAGCAAGCCTGGTCTTTTTTGTGAATTTGGATTTTTTGCTACAGTTTTTCTCCTGCTTTGTCCGGGACCCTCTTTTGTGATCTCAGTCAGAGCAGTTGGTAGTGATAGCCAGCAACCATCTAGTTCTTCTGGTCCTGGGGTCATTAGGCTGTGGTTCATGTGGTCCATCAGTCCTTTGGACTAATTGTTCCCTTGAGTCTTTTGTTTCCTTCACTCTCCTCCTTCCAAATGAGAAGAGACCAATAGTTATATCTTAGATGGCTGTTTGCAAGCTTTAAGACCCCAGACGCTACTTGCCAAAGTAGGATGTAGAAAATTGTCTTTATGTACTATGTTGTGCCAACTGATGTAGATACCCCCAAGTCTATGGTGCTTTGTTTTCTAGCCTAGGAACTTCATCCTGTGAGATGTTTGGTTATATCTAAGAGATTTCCCTGACTATACCCCTTGTGTGCACTATACGAGCTGCACCTACAGTCAAATATGTAGAAATCCAAACCCCAAAACCAAAGCCATTGTCGTTGAGTTGATTCTGATTCATAGCAATGCTATAGGTCAGAGTAGAACTGCACCATAGGGTTTACAAGGGGCGGCTGTTGGATTCAAATTGTTGACCTTTAGGTTAGCAGCTGAGCTCTTAACCACTGTACCACTAGGGTTCCATATGTAGAAATATCTACCACCAAACCTGTATTTACTGGTAGGTGTGTTCCCTTACATCCTCCCACACCTCTTGGCATATCTATCTGCCTATTTGTCCATTCGTAAATTACTGTTTGTTAATACTATTGCCGCAGGATTGTCTAAGCTATAGTAGTTACCATAGTTGCCCTTTATTGTTGTGTTCCACTCAGTGTCCTCTCTTGTCTTGGTTGTGTCATGCTGACTTCCCCCATATTATGTATTGCCTTTCCCTTCACCAGTATTAACTTGTGTCTTCTAATTGGTAGTTTTCCCTCCCTTGCCCTGTCGTCCCTGGTAGCCATCAAATAATGTTTTTTTCTTTTTTTTCCTGTGTGTAATCCTTTTGTTGTTACTTTATAGTATTGGTCTTATACAATATTTGTCCTTCTGTGCTTGACTCATTTCACTCATCATAGTGTCCTCCAAATTCATCCATGTTGTGAGATGTTTCGTGGATTCGTCATTGTTCTTTATTGTTGCATAATATTCCATTGTGTGTATTTACAACAGTTTGTTTATCCATTCATCTGTTGATGGGTATTTAGGTTGTTTCCATCTTTTTGCTGTTGTGAACAATGCTGCAGTAAACATGGGTGTGCAGCTGTCTATTCATGTGGTGGCTCTTATTTCTTATGTCTTCTTTGGTGAAGTGTTTGTTCATATCCTTTGCCCATTTTTTAATTGGATTGTTTTTTTTTTAATTGTTGAAATGTTGAAGCTTTCTATAAATTTTAGAGATTAGTACCTTGTTGAACATATCCTAACCAAAAATTTTTTCCCAGTCTGTATATTCTCTTTTGACTCTTTTGCAGAAGTCTTTTGTTGAGCATAAGTGTGTAATTTTTAGGAGGTCTCGTTTATCTGTCTTGTGCTGTACCACTGTCCAGTTTTAAATGTTTTTTCATTCCCCTAAACAGAAACTCGGAACCCTTAAGCAATAACTTCCCATTCCTCCCTTCTCCCAACCACTGCTTGTCTCTGTGCATTTGCATTTTCTAAGTATTTCATAAAAGTGGAATCATACAGTATTTGTCATTTTGTGTCTGACTTATTTTACTCAGCATAATGTATTCTAGGTTCATCCATGACTTATTTTTTAAACTTTTGGTTTTCTTTGAGTAGATTTGCAAGGTATTCTTTTAAATGTTTTAAAAGATTAAATCAGTATTTGAAAAACATTAAACAAAAATTTAAAATAATAATGTTGCACTAAAATCATATCTCCTGATTGTTAAAATTTGGTTTTTTAAAATATTGAACTGAGAACTCTAGTCTATTTGACTTCATTATAAAGAGATCTAATTTTTCTAGGTACAATCTTTATGGCCACTAACTAGCTATGGTTTTGTTTTTAACTTAAAATTTGTTTTTTTCCTGATTATACTAATACATATTCATTTTAAAAACATCACATTTCACAAACGTGTAAACACTGAAAGCCTCTTGCAGCCTCACATCCGGCGAGAACCACATGGACTGATCTCTGGCGCTGGCTCTTGGCTGTCACGCTTGATTCTTTTCTTGAGAGAAGAGCAAGCCAGGATCTGGCCTGTGCATGGAGTCATACTTTAAGCCCCCAGGAGCGTCCGGTTTGTGTTTTTTCCTGCTAGATCCTCCACATTGAAAAGGCTCTCTGGGATCTTTGACTTGAAGCTCTTATTCTATGATGGCCATTCTCAAAATGTTTCTGCTAGCTCTAAAATTAATGCTATCGAGTATTTGAGCATATACTTTATGCCAGGCATATGCTAAGTATTTTAACATATAATGCTTGTTCATTTGTAGACAATTCGAAAAATAGAATAAAGAAGCAGGAAAGAAAAAAAAAAAAAACCTTAAAATTACTACTCAGAAGCAACCACTGCTAACATTTTGACATAATTTTTCAGTCCCCCCCCACCCTTGGGCTTAGCACTATGTGTATAATTTTATATACTGTTAAAAAAAATACAAGACAGTCTCTTATATTTTAAAATATATGTTTGTTCTAATACAGAGAGTATAAAGAAGAAAATTAGAATGGTATATAAGCCTACTACCTGTAGGTAACCACTACTAAAATTTTGGTGTGACCTTCTGGTATTTTATTTTCATACACATCCACACACACACTCCTCTTTTACTTAGATGATCATATTCTGTGTGTGCTATTTTGCATCCTCCTTTTTTCCTCTTAAAAACACGTCATAAACTTTTCCTGTAAAGTTAAAACTCCTTATAAATGTTATTTTTTATTGTGTTAAATATATATGTAACAAAACATTTGTCAGTTTAACAGTCTTCACATGTACAATTCAGTGATGTTAATTATGCTTATCATGTTGTTCAGCCATCATCCTTAACCATTCCTGAATTTTTCTATCACCCTTAACAGAAGCTCAGTGTCCCCTGAGCCTTGTGTCTTCCTTTCCCTCTCCCTCCTGCCCACCCCTAATATTCTTTAACAAACTTTAGTTTCTTTGGCTATTCTAGATATTTCATATAAATGAGATCATACAATATTTGTCCTTTTGTAACTGACTTCTTTCACTCAGTGTAATGTTTTCAAGGTTCATCCATGTTGTAGCATGTATCAGTACTTCATTTCTCATAAATGTTATTTTTATGGTTCCATAATGTTGTGTGGATAGACCATACTTTATTTAACTGGTCTGCCACTGCTGGACATTTAGGTTGTTGCGAGGTAATTCTAGTGACACTACGGTGACCATGCTTTGCACTTATTTTTAACATTTTTTCACAGAATTATCATTCTGAGACTTAGTTTTAAGGGATGTGGGAGATCACTGACTCCAAACAGCTCCTTTGATAGAAAAGGGAGTGGAAGTGCCGAGGATTATCAGGAAGTTCTTCTCAGGTCGCTTTCATCCTGTTCCAGAGCTTGGCACTATGCCACTCTGCCCTTCTTGTGCAAAACTGTGTGTGCTCTTGTATTGTGTTCTGGGGTGTGTGGATTTTGGAACTTACGTTTATCAGTGTCATTTCTTTCTTCCTTGAACCAGTAGAAAAGAGATGGGTTGCTGACTCAGTGCCGTTCTAGGCTCCTGTTGGATAAGGGCGAATAAAAGGCTTAGTTGCCGAATATAGATGTGAGCTGCTCAAGAGTCAAGACTGCATTTTCTGTGTGTGTGTTTACTAAAGAACCATATCCATAGGAATAATACCTGTTTTGCAGTTACCAAGTCCTCTCATTTACAGTTCCTCAGTTGATCTTCCCAAGAGCTCAGGGAGATAGGGGGGCAGGATCTTATTAAACACATTTACTGATTTTTTAAAATAAACTAAGGCTCAGAAAGATTGTGGCTTGACCTCTAGAGGGTGTAGAGGTGCAGAAATTTAAGCCCAAATTTTGTACCACCACTTAGCATATGTTTACTAGTAGAAGTTGGAGAGTTAGTACACTAAAAAGGAGCTTTGGTTTATTGGGTGTTTAGTAGCTCCTATGCAGAGTGCTTCCTGCTAGAAGAATTCCCACACTGGTGCCCTCTTTGTAATGTTAAAGACACAGACTGATGTCTCTTCTAAGGTCAGGCTTGCTGCACTTTTCTATTCTCAGACACAGCTGGGCAAAAGAGTACCAAGAGGCAGCCCTCTTAGGGAAAGCAGAGCTGGGATCCTGAGAAGCAAATTTGAAAACCATGGACGTGGTCCAGCCTCCTTCATTTTACAGAAGTGAGAGAGGCCCAGAGAGGTTGACTGGTTGCCCACTGTTTCCCAGGTAGCCTGAACTGTGGTTCATGGTATATAGCATTTGCTTTTATCTCTTCTTCCTTTTTATGATTGCTGCTTGCTTAGTAAGTCAGGTGACTGCATTGGGAGAAAGGGAGTGGGATTGGTAGAATTGAAGAGCTTGATTGATTGCTTGAAGAATGATTACAAGGTCCTTGGGTAAGAACTACAACTTTCTTTCCAGGATAGCACTTTGTGTTAATATCTGCTATCGCTGTAGTTCTTATTAACGCAAATTACAAAATTAAGCACCTACTATCCGAGCACTGAAGTCCCTGGGTGGTGCAATGGTTAATGCGCTCAGCTGCTAACCAAAACTTTGGCCGTTTGAGTCCACACAGACGCTCCTTGGAAGAAAGACCTGGTGATCTACTTCTGAACTATCAGCTGTTGAAAACCCTATGGAGCATATAGTTCTATTCTGACACACAAGGGGTCACCATAAGTCGGAATTGACTGGATGGCACCTGGTTTGGTTTTAGTTATACTAGCACTTTCTGGAACAGTTTTCCTGCATTATAAAAAAACCTGTTGCCACTGAGTAGGTTCCAGCTCATAGTACTGCCCCATAGGATTTCCAAGGAGCAGCTGGTAGATTCAAACTGCTGACCTTTTGGTTAGCAGCCAAGCTCTTAACTACCGCACCACCAGGGCTCCTTTCCCACAATATCTTCTTTAACTCACAGAACAGCTCTATAAGTCAGGTAGCATTCTCTTGTTTTTTAAGATAAGGACTCTGAGCCCCACAGAATTATTTCCCCAAGGCCATTCAACTAGTAAGTGGCACTCAGAGCTTGAATTCCTGCTTACACCAGTTTAACTTCAGACTAATCACAGCCAAAGACCATGTTCTTTCTACTGTACTATCCATTTCAAGCCCTTAAAAAGTTGCAGAGGCAGGGAGACTGGAACTCTTACGCACTGCTGGTGGGAGTGTAAAATGGTACAACCACTATGGAAAACTATATGATGCCTCCTTAAAAAGCTAGAAATAGGAATATCATATGATCCAGCAATCCCACTCCTAGTAATATATCCTAGAGAAATAAGAGCCGTTACACAAATAGACTTATCACACTTGTATTCACTGCAGCATTATTCATAATAGCAAAAAGATGGAAACAACCTAAGTGCCCATCATCAGAGGAATGGATAAACAAATTATAGTGCATACACACAATGGAATACTACACAACTGTAAAAAAACAATTTTGAATCCGTGAAACATCTCACAACGTGGATGAATCTGGAGGGCATTATGCTGAGTGAAATGAGTCAAGCACAAAAGGACAAATATTGTATGAGACCACTATTACAAAAAACCAAGAAAAGGTTTATACACGAAAAGAAACAATCTTTGATGGTTACAAGGTGGGTGGGTAGTGAGGGGAAATCACTAGCTAGATAGTAGGTGATAGTTAACTTTGGTGAAGGGAAAGACAACGCACAATATAGGGGAAGTTAGCATGGCTTGACCAAGGCAAAGTCATAGAAGCTTCCTAGATACATGCAAATACCTTGGGGGACTGAGTTACTGGGGCTGAGTGCTGGGGACCATGGTTTTGGGGGACATCTAGGTCATTTGGCATAACATAGTTCATAAAGAAAATGTTCTACATCCGACTTTGGTGAGTAGTGTCTGGAATCTTAAAAGCTTGCTTGTGGTCATCTAAGATGCATCTATTGGTCTCACCCCATCTGGAGCAATGGAGAATGAAGAAGACCAAAGACACAAGGAAAATATTAGTCCAGAGGACTAACGGACCACATGAACTACAGCCTGAGCCTAGGAGAACTATAACTAGATGGTGCCCGCTACCACCACTGACTGCTCTGACAGGGATCACAGTAGAGGGTCTCGGACACAGTGGGAGAAAAATGTAGAACAAATTCAAATTCACACACACAAAAAGACCAGACTTACTGGTCTCAGAGAGACTGAAAGAACCTCTAATACTATGGCCCTTGGACATCTGCTAACTCAGAACTGAAGCCACTCCCAAAGTCCACCTTTCAGCCAAAGATTAGACAGGCCTATAAAACGAACAATAACACGTGTGAGGAATGTGCTTCTTGGTTCAATCCAGTGTACGAGACCAAATGGGCAACACCTGCCCAAAAGCAAAGACAAGAAGGCAGGAAGGGACAGGAAACCTGGACAAATGGACACAGGGAACCTGGGGTGGAAAGGGAAAGGGGGAGATGCTGACCCAATGCCGGGATTGCAGCCAGTGTCACAAAACAATGTGTGTATAGATTTTTGAATGAGAAACTGATTTGCACTGTAAACTTTCACCTAAAGCGCGATAAAATTTAGAAAAAAAAAGTTGCAAAGGAAAAAACATCAAGCCTGACATATGTAGTACCAAGTTGCCATTGAAATTTTTCAGCAGAATGGCCTTCTTTGGATAGAGACCCTGTCCCTTTGTGGCTACTTGTCTTCTAACCCTGATAGTAAAATGGATTTGTTTCTATTGAAACTCATATCAAAGCTGAGATTAGCAAAATTGTTCATCAGTGATTCTTAATTTTTTGTATGTCATGCACTCTTTTTTTTAGTCATGGTGAAAATATACCCACCAGAACATTTGCCAATACAACAACTTCCACGTTTACAATTCAGTGACTTTGATTACATTTCTCATGTTGTGCCACCATTATCACTATCGTTTTCCAAAATATTCTACCACCATTAACAGTGTTTAAGAGCTACAGCTGCTAACCAAAAGGTCGACAGTTTGAGTCCACTAGCCGCTCTGTGGAAACCCTGTGGGGCAGTTCTGCTGCGTCCTATAGGGTCGCTATGAGTTGGAATCAACTCGATGGCAATGGGTCAGTACCCCTCAAACAAAAACTCCTGTCATGGACTCTTTAAATTTTGACAAAGCGATGGGTTCTTTGGCCAGAAGATTTTGCATATACTTTCAGGAGGTTCATGGATCTGTGAACCCCTTCCTTAGACCCCTATGTTGCCCATAAACTCCCCTAATTAAGAACTTCTATTGTACGTATTTAGTATACTATGAGAATTCTTAATGTTGTATCATCTTCTCATGGATTTCTCTATGGAAATCCTTAACTGATTGGGTCATTTAGGTGCAAGTGTCTGAGTAAGGTGAGTCACCTAGAGTTGCCCCTGTTTCTTCTTGGTTTAATATGAGACTTGGAATAACGTGTGTGTGTGATTTCTTTCAGGGCACAGGCTGGTGAGCTGTGGGTCAAGAATGAGAAGGTCATGTGCGGTTATATCAGTGAGGATACCAGGGTAAGTTTTGTTTTAAAAATTGTGCATTTTTTGGTTTTGTTTCTCCTAACCACTATGTCTAAGTCCTGAAATTAAAAACAAGACAAAGAAAGAAACAAAAATTTTATAATCTTATGATTGCTATTGTCTGCTCTGGTGGAACTGGTAATATTGTGAGGGTCTTCTGAAACTTTAAGGTTTTATGTTTGGCTCTTTCAATTTGGGGTTGATCTGCATTTTCTTCTTCTGAGGGGGGTATATTTAATCTCAAAAGTAGACATGTTGTGTCTAACCTGCGAGCTTCTTTTCCCGCTAATACATAGCAAAAGTTTAGTGCAAGATCACATTGGTAAACATAGAGCGACCTTTGCAAAGGAATCGCCTTTGGCTCTCTATTCCTGTTAGAAAAATCCAAACTGAACAGGTGTGAACATTATTCATGCTGGTGAAGCTGTGTGTTCTGTTTCCCTCTAGTGGCTTGGTTCTTAACTGGGGGTGATTTTGATTACCAAGGGTCTTTTGGCAACGTTTGGAGACATTTTTGGTTGTCATTGTCTGGGGATTGTGCCACTAGCATCTAGTGGGGATGCTACTAAACATTTTACAATGTATAGAACAGCCCAAAATTGTCTGCCTCAAAAGGTCAATAACGTTCTTGTGGGGGGCTGCCCTGTGCATTGTAGGATGTTTAGCAGCATCCTCGGCCTCTACCCACTAGATTCCCGTAGCACCCGCTCACCCCACCCTCCACAGTCATGACAACCAAAAATGTCTCCAGACATTGCCAAATGTCCTTTGAGGGGCAAAATTGCCCTTGGTTGAATATTTAGAGATAACTGCTGAAATTTATTTTTATAATTTCCTTGTTTTTTAAATACTGTTAAAACATGTTTTTCTGGACAGCCTATTATTTGTTTTGCTTATTTTTGAGCTGTATTAAAGCAGAGAGAAAATTATGTACTCTTTTAAAGTTAACTTTTTCATACTCAGTACTGTATTTTTAATCTATAATTTGGTGGATCATAAGTTCCCCTTTGTAAGATAATGCCAAATTATTTTTCAAGTTGTCTGTACCAGTTTATACTCCTAGCAGCAATTCATAAAATCTACCGCAATCTACTGCAATTTTCCATTTTATCCAACACGTGGTATTAGATTATTAAAGTTTTTGTAGCTCTTGTGGGTAGACGTTGGTATCTTATTGTGCCTTAATTTACCTTTACTTGGTTTACTAAAAATTAAAACTTTTAAGGATGACTTAAACAGAGTCCATTATAATTAGATGTATGATTACCTCTTTGACCTCATTCATTCCTTTATTTAACACATAATATCCAAGCTCCTCTTGTGTGCCAGCTGCTGTGCCAGGCACTGGGGATGCAGAGGGGAACAGCACAGACAAGATTCCTGCCAGTAAAGAGCTTATACTCTAGACAGGGGACAGATGTTACTAGTCACCCACTCCACAGATTATGATGAATACTCTGAGGGAAATTAATTGGACAATGAGAGGGATTAACTGAAGGTGGCCTCCTTAGTAAACAAATAAATGAGAGATTCCAGGGAAACAGAGCATTGAGTTAGCGAATAACAGGAGGACCTAAGGTGACATTTCATGTGACCTGAAGGGTGAGATTTAGCTAGTGTATAGTGTAAGGAGCCCTGGTGGCACAGTGGTTAAAGCGCTCAGCTGCCAATCCAAATGTTGGTGGTTCA
Source organism: Dugong dugon (assembly GCA_030035585.1). Taxonomy (NCBI): domain Eukaryota; kingdom Metazoa; phylum Chordata; class Mammalia; order Sirenia; family Dugongidae; genus Dugong; species Dugong dugon. The sequence goes on along the minus strand of CM057476.1, from coordinate 20,841,130 downwards.
AACCCCCAGCCACTTCACAAGAGAAAGATGTGGCAGCCTGCTCCCGTAAATATTGCAGTCTTGGAAACCCTATGGGGGCAGTTTTACTCTATCTTACAGGTTTGCTGTCAGTCAAAATTGATTCGACAGTAATGAGTTTGGTTTGGGTTTTGGTTACAGAGGTTGAGATGAAGAGGAAAGAATTGCAAAAGACCATGTGGGAGAAGTATAGTGACTGAGGTGAGAGAATGATGTTGGTTAGGAGGCAGCCGGGTTCCAGCCAGTAACCAGTTAAGAGTATATTCTAAGGACAACTAGAAACCATCAAAGTGTTTTAGGGGGGAAGGGAGGAGTGATACCAGAATTTGTTTTTCAGATCACTATCAGTATTCAGTTGGATTTCACTGAACAAAAAACTCAAAGTAAAAGTGACTGAAATGTTTCAAGGTCAACTTTTATTCTTTCAAATGAAAGAAGTCCATGGGTTGGCAATTCATGGGTGGTATGACATTGTCACAGTCGTTGGTGATCCAGGCCTCCTTCTGTCTTCCTGTCTGTCACCTTCAGCACAGGGCTTCTGTGAAACAGCTGGAGCTGCAATAACTGCATCCATATTCCAGGCAGTGGAGTCAGGAAGGGAGGAAGGACAAGAGGGGTGCACCTTCCAGCTATGTCAGCTTCCTTTAAGGATGTGACGCTTCCATTTCCATCTTACTGGCCAGAATTTAGTTATAAGGAGGCTGGAAAGTTCAGTCTTTTGACTGAGCCCTTGCATCAGCTTCTGGTAACTTAGGAAGAAGGGAAGAATGAATATTGGATAGGCATCTGGCAGTATAGTACCTCTTGCCACCCATCTGGTGCTAGTGTAGAGGGTTGTTTGTAGGGGCAAGAGTGGAAGCAAGGAAACAAGTTAGGAGGCCTGCTGTAGTCCAGCAAGAAGATGGTGGCTTAGACCAGAGTGGGAGCTGTAGAAATGGAGCAGTGTGGTTAGATTTGAGGTGTATTTTGGGTAACGTCAACAACTTATTGATGTAAGGAGTGATGGAAACAGAAGAATCAAGAATGACCCCTGGGTTTTGGCTTGAGCAGCTGGGTGGATGGTGGTGACATTTGTGAGAAGGGGAAGACTAGGGGAGGAGCAGGTTGAGGGGGTGATTAAAAAGCTCAGTTTTTGAGATGCTTGTTGGACATCTGTGTGGAGGAATCAGGGAAACAGTTGAAGCTGGACCTAATTTCATCACTTTTCCCATGAGCTGATCCCCCCATAACCTAGCCACATAAACCATCCGCTGTTCCCCGAACCTGCTATGTTCTCTTTTGCCTCCGTGTCTTTACACATGCTACTCCCTCTGCCTGGGGCACTTAGACCCTGCCTTTCCCCTTTCCCTAGCCACTCATCCATCCCTTAGGAGGAGTCTCCGGCATCCCTGCTTCTAGAAAGCCTCCCTGGTTCCACTAGGCTAGAAGTGCCTCCGTGGCACCCTGGACTCGTGCATATTATGGAACTCATCACACTGTCATGGATATGTTTGCTTGCATGCTCTGTCACAGGACTGCCAGCACCTTGAGGGCAATCTTCTGTCTTTCTATCCACCAGTTCCCTGGCATGGCTCCCAGCACTAAGTAGGCTTTCCAGTGTTTGTTGAATGAAATTTTAGACATGGTCCCTTTTCTCAAGAAATTATAACCTGATAGGAAAACAAGATTTTAATACATGAAAAGAAATTAAAACTACAACGTTTAGTTTATATCACAAGTCCCACTTTAGGTAAATTTTATAACCAGTTTGATCAACTGGTTCTCTAGCCCATGGAAGATTAGAAGTGGCAAATTAAAAAGGAAGGAGAGTATTGATGTAACTTATTTTCACATTGAACTAGTAAGATTGATTGATTGATGAATAAACGGATGGCTAGATGGAGCCCTGGTGGCACAGTGGTTAAGTGATATGGCTGCTAATCAAAAGGTCGCAGTTCGAATCCACCAGCTACTCCTTGGAAACCCTATAGGGCAATTCTGCTCTGTCCGGTAGGGTCACTATGGGTCGGAATTGACTCGATGGCAGTGGGTTTGTCTTTTTGGATTTTAGATGGATAGATAAATGATGCAGCAGTGTAATGTTAAGTATAGAATCTAGGTGTTTGCTGTATAATTTTTTTCAACTTTTTTACGTTTGGAAGTTTTCATAATAATGTAAAAACCCAAAATTCTAAATTACAAATAGCGACGTTAACTGTGTGGTGCAGATCTAGATAGATATATGTATATATAAATGTTAAAATACAGAAAAGATTCTAACCAGGATGAGCTAGAATTTTTAATAGTGTCTTTGAAAGATATTCAAATAAAGTAAATAATTGATTCATTTAGAAAAAATAGAAAAGCAGATAACTCAATTAGGAAATGGGCAAAAGACTTGAGTAGAAATTTCTCTGGAGAAGATACACAGATGATCAGTAAACATATGAAAAGATGTTCAACATCATTAGTCATTAGGGAAATGCAGTCAAAACTGCAATGAGATACCACTTCATAACCACTAAAAACCAGCTAAACCAGTTGCCATCTAGTTGATTCCAACTCATGGTGACTCACGTGTTTCAGAGTAGAGTTGTGTTCCATGGAATTTTTAATGGCTGTGATCTTTTGGAAATAGATTCTGAGGACTTTCTTCTGAGTCCCCTCTGGGTGGACTTGAACTGCCAACACTTTGTTTAGGTTAGTAGCCAAGCACTTAACCGTTTGTGCCACCAAATGTACCTTCATACCCACTTGGCTGTCTATATTTGAAAAAAAAAAAAAAAAAAAGGGAAATAACTAGTGTTAGTGAGGATGTGGAGAAATTAGAACGCTCATCCATTGCTGATGGGATTGTCAAATGGTGCAGCCGCTGTGGAAAATGGTTTGGTAGTTCCTCAAAAAGTTAAACATAGAATTATATGACTCAGCAATTCCACTCCTAGGTACATACCCAAGAGAATTGAAGTCATATGTCCACACAAAAACTTGTACACGAATGTTCATATGGGCATTATTCATAATAGTCAAAAGGTGGAAACAACTCAGATATTTACCAGCTGATAAATGGATAAACGAAAGATGGTATATCCATACAATGGAATATTATTCAGCCGAAGAGAATGAAGTGCTGATTCATGCTTTTATATACAACCTACTAACCTGCCAAAGGAGCCTTGCTGGCACGGTGGTTAAGAGCTCGGCTGCTAACCAAAAGGTCGACAGTTTGAATCCACCTGCTGCTCCTCGGAAACCCTATGGGGCAGTTCTACTTTGTCCTATAGGGTCGCTATGAGTCAGAATCCACTTGGTGGCAATGGATTTGGTTTGTTTTTGGTTTTTAACGTACTAAAAACCACTGAATTGTACACTTTAAAATGGTTAAAATGATGAGTTTTATATTATGTGAATTTTATCTTAAAATCTATCTAAAAAAACAAAACACACACTTAAAAAAAGAAGGGACCGCTAGGGTAACTTGAATATCACAGTAACTGACATTTTTACAGCTTCAAAGTGAAGGACACGTAAAAAGTTATATAATTAACTAAAAAGATCACTTTCTATATTTATGTATACACACACACACACACACACACACACCCACACACGCTCTTTATAAATGAGAATATGGATGTGTTAACCAGGTCTTGAAAATATCTTTTAAATCAACTTAGTACAGTGTAATTTTTGTACAATAAAGTACATTCATTTTATGTGTACAGTTAGATGAGTTTTGACAAATGTTATAGCACCAGTGAGAAGCCCCTGCCCTCACACACAGGCAACCACTGATCTGCTTCTGTCTGTGGAATAATTTTGCCTAAAAAAAAGTATCTTTTAAAAAATAACTTTTCTTTAGTTATAAAAACATTGCATGCTTATTAAAAAAATTAGACATATGTATTTCTGTATGTTTCTCTGAAATATTTTATAATTAGAAAGGAATTTATAGGAAAACAGAAAGAAGCAAAATCACTCATAATGCCAATACTCAGAGATGATCCCAGCAGACAGTTTGAAAGGTATATTTCCTTCCAGGCTTTGTGTTTATGTGCCTTAGAAAGGGAGCGAATTTGTCAAGGGCCTGTTACAACCCCCCCTACTGTGAAAAGCCCTGGGTTGTGAATGGTGAATATCTCATGTCTTTGAGGAGTGAGGTCTCTAGTAAACTAAAGGAGAATAAGAGATTTACATTTTGCTTTTCTATCACACCTCTTTAGAGTCTTGTGACAGGTATAAAGAAGAGCTGGCTAAGGGGCTCCAGGGTAGATAAAGCACATAGCCCAGAAAACCGCTTATGCTTCTCATCCAGGCAACTAGGGTATAAAGGAGGTCTGCTGTGAATTATAATTTTTTAGACTGACAACTCATCATCTGGCACGTCTTAGCTCAAGTTCTACCTCCATAGTGAGGCTTCCTTGACTTTCCCAGATAAGAGTCAGTACCCTTCTCTGTGTTTCTTGTGTGAACCTTCATGGAAAGTTCATATATATTGCAATATGTTGTATGTGTTTATAAGCTCATAGAGGGCAAAAGTCCCATGTCACAATTAGGGGAATTCTTGCATCAATGCTTTTTAATGCAATTATATTTTTATTTGTTTCAGGTGGTGTTTCGTTCTACGTCGGCTATGGTTTACATATTTATTCAGATGAGCTGTGAAATGTGGGATTTTGATATTTATGGTACGTTCCTAAATGCTGGTTGTAACTCCCTCTGGGGAGAATTTTCTGGTTACCCCCAAGTTGGTATCACTTTACAGTAAGCTCTTGACATTCTGTAAAGATGTATCCTGAGACCTTTACCGTCCTCAGATGCTCCAGAAAATACCTGATTGAATTCCATGAAATGCTGTCAGGTATTAATGAAAAATCTTACTTCTCAGATCCTTAATTATTCTATAAGTACAGAATGAAAAGTCATATAGAGAGTAACTCTGTGGCTAAGAACCAACACTTTCTTTAATATCTTTCATTTTTCTTTCTGTCCTCTCAAAAATCACCAGGGTTGCCTCATTTTATTAGAATTACTCTGTAATGAGTAGAGAACAATAAAGCTGCTATGAGGTGCAGATACTGTCTCTAGCACTCCAGCCTTATGGTCCATGCAATTCAAATTTGTGTTTAGCAGAGTTACAACTTATTTTTTGTCACGGGTCATCAGGTTGCTCGAGAACAGCAGGAACCGCAAATGAGAAATCAGTGAATGTCTGGGGTATACCAGATCATCTTCTAACAAACTTTATTATTATAAGAATAATCACTTGTAGGGGTTAGTTTTCCTGTCATTTAGAAGATAGGCTGTGTTTTTGAATCATCAGACTTCTCAATTTTGTATTTAACCATTAAGCGATGGCCTCTTACCAAGTGAAGCAAACATTAAATTTGGCTTGATAGAAAGTTTAGGTTGAAACCATTTTTGTAGACTGGCTTCTATGATCTTGTTTTAAAATGTAGCAGAATCTGCCTTCTCTTTGACTGATCCCATTCTTTTACTTTAGTGAAAGAAGAAATTGCAAGAAAGAAATAATGATACTCCTCATTCTTTGCTCACTGTTTCTTTACAGGAGATTTGTATTTTGAGAAAGCTGTGAATGGTTTCCTTGCTGATCTCTTTACCAAGTGGAAGGTATGCTCTTTTTTATCTACTAAGTTTCATTATGTAAACATTACCCAATGTATATTTTAAAAACCCAGTGTTTCTATTAAGGTGCTTTAAACTGAGCTATCTTAGCCCAAACCTAAATTGATAAGACTCCTGATTTAAATTACCCTAAACTCCTCAACATGATGAAGGGCATTTGTTGAAAAACCTACAGCTAACATCATACTAAATGGTGAAAAACTGAAAGCTTTCTCCTTAAGAAAAGGAATAAGACAAGGATGCCCACTTTTGCCATTGCGATTGAACATTGTCCTAGAGGTTCTAGCCAGAACAATTGGTCAAGAAAAAGAAAAGCCATCAAATTGGAAAACATGGAGTAAAACTGTCGCAGATGACAGCATCCTATATATAGAAAATCCTGAAGAATTCACACAAACCAAATACCAATAGCATTCTTTAACGAGATGGAAAAACTAATCATTAACTTTATATGGAAAGGAAAGAGGCCCCAGGTAAGTAAAGCATCACTGAAGAAGAACAAAGTAGGAGGACTCACACTACCTATAGAACCTACTATACAGCTATGATAGTCAAAAAAGCCTGGTACTGGTACAGTGACAGACGCATTGACCAATGAAGCAGAATCGAGAACCCAGGTTTAAATTGATATACTTGCGGTCACCTGATCTTTGACAAAGGCCCAAAGTCCATCAAATGGGGAAAAGACAGTCTTTTTAACAAATGATGCTGGAAAACTGGATGTGCATCTGTAAAAAAATGGAACAGGACCAATACCTCACACCATACACAAACACTAATTCAAAATGGATCAAAGCCGTAAATATAAAACCCAAAACTATAGAGATCATGGAAGAAAAAATAGGGTCAATGCTAGGGGCCCTAATATACAACATAAATAGGATATAAACCATAACTAACAATACACAAAAACCAGACGATAACCTAGATAACTAGGGTCTTCTAAAAATTAAACACTTAATGCTCATCAAAAGACTTCTCCAAAAGAGTAAACAGAGAACCTACAGAATGGGGAAAAAATTTTGGCTATGCTGTATCTGACAAAGGTCTAATCTCTAAAATCTACAGGAAAATCCAACACCTCTACAACGAAAAGACAAATAATCCAATTAAAAAATGGGCAAGTTTTTGAGCAAGGTATTGTTCAGTTTCCATGTGTTTGATTTTTTTCCCTTTTTCTGTTATTGATTTCTACTTTTATGGCTTTATGGTCAGATAGTTTTTAAAAGAGCATAATGCTCGAGGCAGAACTTTTTAATAGTTAAGCTGAATTATTGTTTAGTTTTAAGAAGACTTCAGGGGATATTTTGGTTTAAGTTTTCAAGATTATCTCAGCCAATAGTTTTTGGGATTTATCCAGCCTCCCTGGCTCCAGAAAATCTGGATCCCATGAAATTCTGTTGTGCATTTTCGCCGTTTTGGTCAGAATTCTTCCATAGAATCTTTGATCAAAATGTTCGGTGATAGTAGCTGGGCACTATCCAGTTCTGGTCTCATGGCAAAGGAGGCAGTTGTTCAGGGAGACAGTTAGCTGCACATTCCATTTCCTCCTCCTGTTCCTGACTCTCTTTCTTCCTCTGTTGCTCCAGGTGAGTAGAGACCAATTGTTGTGCCTTGGATGGCCACTTGCAAGCTTTTAAGACCCCAGGCACTATTCAGCAAACTAGAAAGTAGAACAGAGGCACTAACACGTTATTAGGCCAATTAACTGGAATGTCTCCTGAAACCATGACCCTAAACCTGCAAACCAAGGAACCAGATACCATGGGGTGTTTGGTTATACATAAGCAACTACAAAGCTCTTAAAAACTTTAAAAAGCTTACTGTAAAGCTACAGTAATCAAAACAGTGTAGTACTGGCATAAGGATAGACATCAATGGAATGTAAAGTCCATAAATAAACCTGTACATTTATGGTCAATTGATTTCAACAAGGGTGTCAAGACCATTCAGTGGAGAAAGAATAGTCTTTTCAGCAAATGATGATGGATATTTGGATATCCATGTGCAAAAGAATAAAGTTGGACCCTTACTGCACACCCCATGCAGAAATTAACAAAATGGATCAAAGACCTAAATTTAAGAGCCAAAGCCTTAAACTCTTAGAAGAAAACGTGTTGTTGTTGTGTGCCGTCGAGTCGATTCCAACTCCTAGCGACCCTATAGGATAGAGTAGAACTGCCCAATAGTGTTTCCAAGGAGCAGCTGGTGGATTTGAACTACCAACCTTTTGGTTAGCAGCCAAGCTCTTAACCACTGTGCCAACAGGGCTCCAGAAGAAAACATAGGGGTAAATTTTCATGACCTTGATTTGGCAATACTTTCTTATATATGACACCAAAAGCACAAGCAACAAAATAAAAAATAGATAAATTGGACTTCATCAGAATTGAAAATGTTTCTGCATCAAGGGACTCTCAAGGAACAGAAAAGGCGTAGAGGAATCCAGCTGATTGCTTTTCTGTTTCTTGAGGGTAGAAGAATCAGTTGGATTCCTCTACACCAACAAAGAGAACTTCGAAGAGGAAATCACCAGATCAATACCATTTACTGTAGCCCCGAAGAAGATAAAATACTTAGGAATAAATCTAACTAGAGACATAAAAGATCTATGCAGTGAAAACTAAAAGACACTACTGCAAGAAACCAAAAGAGACCTCCTCAAGTGGAAAAACATACCTTGCTCATGGATAGGAAGACTCAACATTGTGAAAATGTCTATTCTACCCAAAGTGATCTACAGATACAATGCAATCCCATTCCAAATTCCAATGGCATTTTTTAATGAGATGGAGAAACAAATCACCAGCTTCATTTGGAAAGGGATGAGGCCCTGGATAAGTAAAGCATTACTGAAGAAGAACAAAGTGGAAGGCCTTACGCTACCCAATTTTAGAACCTATAATACTGCCACGTAGTCGAAACAGCCTGGTACTGGTACAACAACAGATACATAGACCAGTGGAACAGAATTGAGAATCCAGACGTAAATGCATCCACCTGTGACCAGCTGATATTTGACAAAGGCCCAAAGTCCATTAATTGGGGAAAAGACAGTCTCTTTAACAAATGGTCCTGGTGTAACTGGATATCCATCTGCAAAAAACTGAAACAAGACCCATACCTCACACCATGCACAAAAACTAACTCAAAATGGATCAAAAATCTAAGTATAAAATCAAAAACGATAAAGGTCATGGAAGAAAAACTAGAGACAACGCTAGGAGCCCTAATACGTGGCATAAACAGAATACGAACCATAAGTAACAATTCACAAACACCAGAAGAGAAGCTAGATAACTGGGAGCCCCTAAAAATCAAACACTTCTGCTCACCAAAAGACTTCACCAAAAGAGTCAAAAGACAACCTACAGACTGGGAAAAAATTTTTGTCTGTGAAAATCTGATCAGCGTCCAATCTCTAACATCTGCAAGATACTGTAAGACCTCAATAACAAAAAGACAAATAACCCAGTTGAAAAATGGGCAAAGGATATGAACAGCCACTTCGCCAAAGAAGCCATTCAGGTGACTAACAGACAAATGAAGAAATGCTCACTATCATTAGCCGTTAGAGAAATGCAAATCAAAACTACAATGAGGTACCATCTCACCCCAACCAGGCTAGCATTAATCCAAAAACACAAAATAATTAATGTTGAAGAGGTTGTGGAGAGACTGGAACACTTATACAATGTTGGTGGGAACGTAAAATGGTACAGCCACTTTGGAAACTGATTTGATGCTTCCTTAAAAAGCTAGAAATAGAAGTACCAGGGATCCCACTCCTTGGAATATATCCTAGAGAAATAAGAGCCGTCACACGAATAGATATATGCACACCAATTTTCATTGCAGCACTGTTCTTGATAGCAAAAAGATGGAAACAACCTAGGTGCCCATCAACTGACGAATGGATAAACAAGTTATAGTATATTCACACAATGGAATACTATGCAACGATAAAAAACAATGAATCCATGAAACATCTTATAACATGGAGGAATCTGAAGGGCATTATGCTGAGTGAATTCAGTCAGTCACAAAAACACAAATATTGTATAAGACCAGTATTATAAGAACTCAAGGGGGGTTTGAACACAGAAGAAAACATTCTTTATTGTTTACGAGGGTGGAGGGGGGAACATGGGTATTCACTAGCTAGGTAGTAGACAAGAATTAGGTGAAGGGAAGGACAGCACACAGTACAGGGGAAGTCAGCACAACTGGGCTAAACCAAAGCTAAGAAGTATCCTGAATACAACCAAACACTTCAAGGGACAGAGTAGCAGGGGCAGGTGTCTGGGGAATGTGGTTTCGGAGGACATCTAGGTCAGTTGGCATAACAAAGTTTATTATGAAAATGTTCTACATCCCACTTTGGTGAGTGACATCTAGGGCCTTAAAAGCTAGTGAGCGACCATCTAAGATGCATCAATTGGTTCCAACCTGCCTGGAACAAAGGAGAATGAATAACACCAAAGACACGAGGAAAGTATTAGCCCAAAAGACAGAAAGGGCCACATAAACTAGAGATTCCATCAGCCTGAGACCAGAAGAAGTAGATGGTGCCTGGCTACCACCAGTGACCACCCTGAGAAGGAACACAACAGAGTTCCTGTTAGAGCAGTAGAAAAGTAGGGTGCAGAACTCAAATTCTAGTAAAAAGACCAGACTTAATGGTTTGACTGAGACTGGAGGGACCCAAGAAGACATGACCCCTGGACTCTCTGATAGCCCGAAACTAAAACCATTCCTGAAGCCAACTCTTCAGACAAAGATTAGACTGGACTACGGGACATATAATGATACTCGTGAAGTGTGTGCTTCTAGCCCAAGTAGATACATGAGGCGAGATGAGAAGGCATAGAGGGCCGGGTTCTTGTTGAATGGACACAGGAAATCCGGGGTGGAAAGGAGGAATGTGCTGTTACAGTATAGGGAGAGCAACTAGGATCACATAGCAATGTTTGTATAAATTTTTGTATGAGTGACTAACTTGAATTGTAAACTTTCACTTAAAGCACAACAGTAAAAAAGAAAACAGAATAGGCAACCCACAGAATGGGAGACCATATTTGCAAATCATGTCTCTTTTAAGGACTTAATATGCACCACCCCCTGGAAAAAAAAAGAAAACAGTTGCCATCAAGTTGACCCCGACTCATGGTGTCCCCATGTGCATTAGAGGAGAACTGCCCACCGTAGGTTTTTTTTTTTTTTTTTAAATAATTGTTGTGATAAAAATATACACAACAAAACATACACCATTTCAAACATTTCGATACATATAATTCAGTGAGTTTGATTTTATTCTTTTAACATTTAGTTGTGCGCCATTGCTAACCTTTTTCAAATTATTCCACCACCATTAATATAAACTCAATGCTCCCTAAACAAAAACTTCCCCTTTCCCTCTCCCTCCCTCCCCTGGTAACCACTAAGAATCTTTGGTTTCTATATCTTTGCTTATTTTATATAAATGAGATCATACAGTGTCTATCCTTTTGTGACTGACTTCTTTCTCTCAGCATGATGTTTTCAAGGTTCATCCATGTTGTGGCATGCATCAGAACTTCATTTCTCTTTATGGCTGAGAAATATTCCATGGTGTGTACGTGCCACATTTTGTTTATCGGTTCATCTGTTGTTGGACATTTCAGTTGTTTCCACCTTTTGGCTATTATGAAAAGAATTGCATTGAACATTGGTATATAGGTTTCTGTTTACATTCCTGCTTTACTTCTTCTGGGTATATACCTAGGGTTAGGATAGCTGAGTCTTATGGTGGTTATATGTTCAACTTTTTGTGGAACCTCCAAACTGTTTTCCAAAGTGGCTGTACCATTTTACATGGTGACAAAAGTGTTCAGTCCATTCAATGGGGAAAAAGTATTCTCTTCAATGAATGATGCTGGGAAAATTGGATTGTCACATGCAGGAGAATGAATCAGGATCCATACTTCTCACCATACATAAAAACCAATTCAAAATGAATGAAGAACCTAAATGTGAAAACTAAAATCAGAAAATTTGTAGAAGAAAATACAGGAACATGGCTCAGGGGCCTAGTTTATTTATATATTTTTTTAATTAAGATTTTAAGGATTAAGGTTTACAGAGCAAATTAGTTTGTCATTAAACAGTTAATACACGTATTGTTTTGTGACATTGGTTGCCAACCCCACAATGTGTCAATACTCTCTCCTTCATATGTTATCTCCTCTGTCATGTATGTGTTGAGAGGCTCTTATGTTCACATCAGCCCACTGTGAGGCATTTTTCCTGTACATCACTTATATCAAAGTCAGATACGGATGCTGAGATAAGAGTTTGGAGCACTTGGAGTCCAGTAAATTAGTTGGTGCCTAGTTACGTGCTTGGCTGCTAACTGAAACATTGACGGTTTGACCTGACCCAGTGGCTTCGTGGGAGAAAGACCTGGCAGTCTCCTTCCATAAAGATTACAGCCTAGAAAAGCTTATGGGGCAGTTCTGCTCTGTCACACGGGGTTGTTATGAGTTGAAATCAACTCGATGGCACTCAACAAGACTCTGATCTTTTTCTGGCACCCTGATCCTGGTACCATGAAAAGTAGTTAAGAATTCCTGTCCACTTGAGCTACGTTTATGGAAGAATATAAGGTGCATTGTATTATATGATGTTATATAATGTGCATTGCTATACGCTTTACTTGCTGAATACTAAATTGCATAGCCAGTAAGTATGGTTGAGTTAGAGATGGGGTTAGCTAGTGCAGGTTGTCATCATTAAAGTCTCAGGAGGAACTGAAACTGAGTTTCCTGGCTTACTGGTGCCAGCTAAATTTCATGTCCATCTGTAAACATCCAACTCTCAGGACACTGATCTCCAGACTCCATGGAAACATTTATTCTTACCAGCTCCATCCCAGGCCAATGACAATTGCTTGCCTTGGCTTCCACCTCTCTATCTGGAGCAGCCCCCAATTCTCATCCTATGGTAGTGGGTAGCGTGTAGGAGTGTCTTTGGTTTTTATGTCTAATACCATGGGTGCTGCTCTTGTTCCTAAACTGAAGTTCTGAAGAGATTAAAAAATACTGTGAAGCAGGTGCCAATATCATGAGCCTCTGACACCAGGCTGATCAGTTTCATGCCAAATCAAGAGCTGGAAGACAGGGTCCCTTACTTGTTGGTGATTTGCAGCTTTCAAAGCACTTTCCACGTCTCTGGGACTTTAAGTAACTTGCCCAGGGTCATGTACTGCTAAGTGTCAGAGCCAGGACTCTAGCCAAGTCTTCTGACTCCCAGTCCAGTGCTCTTTCCACTGCACTATGCAAACTATTATTACATGAAGTTAGCCAGTACCATGGACTGCCACTGAGCCTCTTAAATGGAAAATATTCTGTGCCTGCAGGTTATTGCATAGTGAAGACAATGAAATAAACTTGAACTCTCTTTACTTTTTTTCTGTTCACAACCAGGAGAAGAACTGTAGTCATGAAGTAACAGTGGTCCTGTTTTCTAGAACATTCTATGATGCAAAATCTGTTGGTGAGTAATGCTTTTTTCTTACTTATTTTATGTTAAGCTCTCACATACCGCTGTCCACGTCAGCCATCTCTTCATTTTCTGCCCCCTTGCCCTGCTCCATCTTTCCTACCTTTTGCATTTGAGGGTGAAATAGAAGATAGTATAGTCTATTAGTGGCTGCAAGAAGTTAGTGAGTTGTGCTTCATCTTAAAACCAACTTAATAGATACACCTGTTAAAACCCGTTGCCATTGAGTCGATTCCAACTTATAGCAACCCTATAGGACAGAGTAGAACTGCCCCATAGGGTTTCCAAGGAGAGTCTGGTGGATTTGAACTGCCAGCCTTTTGGTTAGCAGCCTGAGCTCTTAACCACTATGCCACCAGAACCCCAAACAGATACACAGTTATCTTTATTTACTTTTTTGGGGGGTGGGGGAATTGCAAATCTCCCAACTAGGAGGGGGCCAGAGAAAATGTGAATTTCTCTTTTTAGTCTGATCTGCAGACTGTGTTTTCTCTATTTTAGATGAGTTTCCCGAAGTAAGCCGAGCCTCAATTCAACAGGATCACAAAGGACGATTCTATGAAGACTTTTACAAGTATGTTTGGGTGCTTCACTATGCTTTTTTGTTGTTGTTTCTTTCCAAACTTTTCTTTTTAAAAATAACTTCCTCTTTATTTTGGAATACTTTTAGATTTACAGAGAAGTTGTGAAGATAATACAGAGAGTGCCCATATACTCTTCATCCAAAAACTGAAACCAAACCCATTGCTGTTGAGTCAATTCTGACTCATCAACCCTATAGGACACGGTAGAACTGCCACATAGATTTTCCAGGGCTGTAAATCTTTATGGAAGCAGACTGCCGCATCTTTCTTCTGAGGCATCTTTCTCCCATGGAGCAAGGGTACAACCTTTTGGTTAGCAGTCGAGCACTTAACCACTGCACCCCCAGGGCTCCCCATTACCTTTCGCCCAGTTTCCCTTAATATTAACATCTTACTTAGACATGCTACATTTGTTAAAATTATGAGAAGTGATATATTACTATTAATTAAACTTCAGGTTTTTTTTTTTAGATTTTCCACTCATGAAATTTTTTTGTTCCAGAATCCAATCAACGATACCACATTGCATCTAGACTTTGTTTATCATGAAAAATTTCAGCCTACAGAAAAGAAGAGCAAAGAATGCAATGAACCCATATATCCAATACTGAGATTTAACAGTTATTTGCTTTGTTGTTTTCTTTCCCTAAATTACTTTAAAGTAAATTATGAATATTTTGACATTTTATTCCTGTGCATATCTAAAAAATAAGGGCATTTTTATATGTAACCACAGTATTGTTACCACATTTAACAAAAATTATCAATAATTCTATATTATCATTTAATACCAGGTGCGTGTTCACAGTTTCTTAATTGTCCCGGAATGACTTCTTATGTTTGGTCTGCCTCTTAAGTTTTTAGATTGAAAACATTTCCTTTCCTCCTCTCCCTCCTAGACCACTGGCTTATCGAAGAACTGGGTCAGCTGTCCTGTAAAACTGTGTTTCTCAAATGTTACGGTGCTTATGAATCACCCCCCACCCCAGTCCCGATCTTCTTAAATGCTCATTCTGTTCAGGAGGTCTGGGGTGGAGCCTAAAATTCTGCTTGTCTGACTAGCTCCTGTGTTTGCACATATTGATAGCCTTTGTACCACTTTTGAGTAGGAAGGCTGTAGGATACCCCTTCTGGATTTTTCTGATTGCATCCTTGTGGTGATCTTTTAACTTCTTTATTTCCTGTAAACCAAAGGTTACGGTGATTCCAGTTTGTCAGTGTCTAGAATTTGGCAGTATCTAGAGATAATTTTGATTGTCAAAACTCGGGGGAGGGGTACACCTGGTGGCATCTAGTGGGAAGAGGCCAGAGATACTGCTAAACATCCTACAGTACACAGGACAACCCCCCTCCCTGCCCAGCAATGAGTTATTTGACCCAAAATGTCCGTAGTGCCAAGGTTAAGAGACCTTGCACTAAAGGCTTGATTGGATTCAGGTTAATCCTTTTTAGTAAGACCACTATCATCGCTGATGCCCTGTATTTCATATTGTGTCATGACAGGATGCGTCTCAGGCTGATTGTCCCAACAGAGCCACTGAATAAGGGTTCACTTTGTGAGATGATGGAAGGCTTACCAGATGGGACCCGTTGGGGTTGTGCAGTGGCGTGGAGCTGTAGGAGTTTGACCTTTTAAACTTTTAAATGTGTGGAGAAATTTACCACATGATTATTGGCACTTCAGTTGGAGGATAGACTAGACATCAAAATCGACTTTAGGAGGCCTTTTGCTTTTTAGAAGGTGTTGAAACAATTGTTTTATTCTTGACTAAAGTATGAAGATTTTACATTTAAGTAAAATCCAGTCCCTTTGTTAATAAGTTCATTTTGTTACTTCTGACTTTGCTTGTTAAAGCCTTTCCAGATAGCTTTTCTCTTAACTCTCTTCTGTAAGCTAGAGGAATAACTAACTTCTTGTTAGTTTCTCCTCATACCTCAGACTTGGAAATATAATGTCTCGCTGTTTTGCAAGAGGAGTTTATTATGTGGGTTTAGTTTTTATCTCAAATGTCCAAGGTCCCACCTGCGGCCTTAAACATTTTTTTGTAGCTAGCTCTTTCCTAAGACCCAAGCTGGCTTTTCTTGTACCAGATGCCAATCTGTAGAGTTATTTCTCCCTCATTTTACTTTTTCAGCCTCATAAAACACTCCTAAAGAGCAATCCTTTTATAACTATAAACCAGAAAAAACCCATTGTGGTCGAGTCGATTCCGACTCATAGTGACCCTATAGAACAGAGTAGAACTGCCCCATAGGGTTTCCAAGGAGCGCCTGGTGGATTCCAACTGCTGACCTTTTGTTTAGTAGCCGATCTCTTAACCACGACGCCACAGTGGCTCCTTTATATCTATACTGCTTGCTGTCTAGTTGATTCCAACTCATAGCGACTCTGTAGGACAGGGTAGAACGGCCCCATAGGATTTCCAAGGAGCGGCTGGTAGATTCAGACTGCTGACCCTTTGGTTAACAGCTGAGCTCTTAACCATGATGCCCCCAGGGCTCGTTTACAGCTATAGTTGTTTTTTATTGTGATTTTGTTCATAAAGTAAAAAGAGAGACAGAAATCTTATGGAAACTTTTTAGACAGTTTTTTGTATAACCTTTTGAAGTTTTTATTTAAAAAATTTAAAACCTACCGGAAAGTTGAAAGAATCGTATAATGAACATCCATATACTAGGTTCACAAATTATTAACATTTTGCCACACTTGCTTTCTCTGTCTCTGTATCTACATATTTATTTATTTTTAAATATTTGAGAGTAAGCTACATAAATCATGACCTGTCACCTGTAAATACTTCATGTATTTCCTAAGAACAAGGACATTCTATTACATAATCAAAATATAATTATATTCAGGAAATTTAACATTGATGCAGATATTATCCAACAGAGTTCACATGCAGATTTTACTAAGTGTTCTAATACTATGCTTTATAGAAATGTTTTTCCTGATCCAAGTTTCAATTTAGGATCATGCATTGCTTTTAACTTCGTTGTTTGTCCAACATTTTATTATAAAAATTTTCAAACCTAGAGCACAGCTCATAGAATTGCACGGTGAACACCCATATACGCACCATCTGGATTCCAGAATTAACATTTTGTTATATTTGCCTTATCACATATTATTTTACCTTTTTCTGTCATTTTAAGAGGAATTCATGTTCATCATAAAATTTCTGAAAAATAAAATAGCACGAGGTGGAAAATAATAGTGGCCCCACCTATCCTGTTGAGATGATAATGTTGTTGTTAGGTGCCCTTGAGCCAATTCCGACTCATAGTGACCCTGAATACAACAGAACGAAACACTGCCTGGTCCTGCGCCATCCTCACAATCGTTGCTATGTTTGAGCCCATTGTTGCTTGCAGCCACTGTGTCACTCCATCTTGTTGAGGGTCTTCTTCCTTTTCACTGATCCTCTACTTTACCAAGCATGATGTCCTTCTCCAGGGACTGGTCCTTCCCGATAACATGTCCAAAGTACGTGAGATGAAGTCTACCATCCTCGCTTCCAAGGAGCACTCTGGATGTGTTTCTTCCAAGACAGACTTGTTCATTCTTCTGGCAGTCCATGGTATATTCAGTTTTCTTCGCCAGCACCATAATTCAAAGGCATCAATTCTTCTTTGGTCTTCCTTATTCATTTCAGCTTTCGCATGCATATGAGGCGATTGAAAATATCGTGGCTTGGGTCAGGCACGCTTTAGTCTTCCAAGTGACATCTTTGTTTTTTAACACTTTAAAAAGGTCTTTTGCAGCAGATTTGCCTAATGCAAAATGTGGTTTGATTTCCTGACTGCTGCTTCCATGGGCATTGATTGTGGATCCAGTTAAAATGAAATCCTTGACATCAACCTTTTCTCCATTTATTATGATGTTGCTTGTTGGTCCATTTGTGAGGATTTTTGTTTTCTTTTTGTTGAGGTGTAATCCATACTGAAGGCTGTAGTCTGATCTTTATCAGTAAGTGCTTGAAGTCCTCTTCACTTTTAGCAAGCAAGTTTGTGTCATCTGTATATCGCAGGTTGTTAATGAGTCTTCCTCCTATCTCGATGCCCCATTCTTCTTCATATAGTCCAGCTTCTCTGATTATTTGCTGAGCATACAGATTGAATAAGTATGGTGAAAGGATACAACCCTGACGCACACCTTTCCTAACTTTAAACCAGACAATATCCCCTTGTTCTGTTTGAACGACTGCTTCTTGGTCTATGTACAGGTTCCTCATGAGCACAATTAAGTGTTCTGGAATTCCCATTTTGTGCAGCGTTATCCGTAATTTGTTATGATCCACACAGTTGAATGCCTTTGCATAGTCAGTAAAACACAGGTAACCATCTTTGTGGTATTCTCTGCTTTCAGCCAAGATCCAGCTGACATCACAATGATATCCCTTGTTCCATGTTCTCTTCTGAATCTGGATTGAACTTCTGGCAGTTCCCTGTCGATGTACTACTGCAACTGCTTTTAAATGATCTTCAGCAAAATTTTACTTGCATGTGATATTAATGACATTGTTCGATAATTTCCACATTCTGTTGGATCACCTTTCTTTGGAATGGGCACAAAGATGGATCTCTTCCAGTCAATTGGCCAGGAAGCTATCTTCCAAATTTCTTGACACCTGTAGCGCTGCATCCGTTTGTTGAAACATCTCAGGTAGTATTCTGTCAATTCCTGGAGGCTTGTTTCTCGCCATTACCTTCAGTGTAGCTTGGACCTCTTCCTTCAGTACTATTGGTTCTTGTGCTACCTCCTGAAATGGTTGAATATTGACCAATTCTTTTTGATACAGTGACTGTGTATTCCTTCCATCTTCTCTTGATGCTTCCTGCATCATTCAGTTTTTTCCCTGTAGAATCCTTTCATATTGCAACTCAAGGCTTAAATTTTTTCTTTGTTTCTTTCAGCTTGAGATATGCTGAGCGTGTTCTTCCCTTTTGGTTTTCTAACTCCAGGTCTTTGCACGTTTCATTGCAGTACATTACTTTGTCTTCTAGAGCTGCCCTTTGAAATCTTCTGTTCAGCTCTTTTACTTCATCATTTCTTCCTTTTGCTTTAGCTGCTCTGTGTTCAAGAGCAAGTTTCAGAGTCATTTTGACATGCATTTTGGTCTTTTCTTTCTTTCCTGTCTTTTTAATGACCTTTTGTTTTTTTCATGTATGATGTCCTTGATACCATTCCACAACTCATCTCGTCTTTGGTTGTTAGTATTCAGTGACTCAAATCCATTCTTGAGATGGTCTCTAAATTCAGGTGGGATATATTTACGGTCGTATTTTGGCTCTTGTGAACTTGTTCTAATTTTCTTCAGCTTCAGGTTGATCTTGCATATGAGCAGTTAATGGTCTGTTCCACAGTCAGTCCCTGAGCCTTGTTCTGACTGGATTATATGAGCTTCTCCATCGTCTCTTTCCACAGATGTCATCAGTTTGATTCCTGTGTCTTCTATCTGGTGAAGTCCACGTGTAGAGTCACTGTTTGTGTTATTGAAAATATGTATTTGCAATTAATAATTCTTTGGTCTTGTGGAATTCTATCATGCAATCTCGTGTCATTTCTGTCACCAAGGCTATATTTTCCAACTACTGTTTCTTCCTCTTTGTTTCCAACTTTCACATTCCAGTCACCAGTAATTATCAGTGCATCTTGATTGCATGTTTGATCAATTTCAGACTGCAGAAGTTGGAGAAATCTTCAATTTCTTTATCTTTGACCGTAGTGTTTGGTGTGTAAACTTGAATAATAATCGTATTAACTGGTCTTTCTTATAGACGTATCGATATTGTCCTATCAGTGACAGTGTTGTACTTCAGGATAGATCTTGAAATGCTCTTTTAGACAATGAATGTGATGCCATTCCTGTTCAATTTTTCATTCATGGCATAGTATGATTGTCTGATTCAAAATGACCAGTACTAGTCCATTTCACCTCACTAATGCCTAGGATATCAATCTTTATGTGTTCCATTTCATTTTTGACAACTTCCAATTTTCCTTAGATTCATACTTTGTACATTCCATGTTCCTGTTATTAATGGATATTTGCAGCTGTTTCTTCTCATTTTGAGTCATGCCACTTCAGCAAATGAAGGTCCCAAAAGCTTGACTCCGTCCACGTCATTAAGGTTGACTCTACTTTGAAAGGAAGCTCTTCCCCAGTTGTATTTTGAGTGCCTTCCAACCTGGGAAGCTCATCTTCCGGCACTGTACCAGACAATCTGCTGCTGCTATTCATAAGGTTTTCACTGGCCAGTTTTTAGAAGTAGACCTCCATGTCCTTCTTCCTACTCTGTCTTATTCTGGAAGCTCCACTGAAACCTGTCCACCAGTGGTGACCCTACTGGTCTTTGAAATACCGGTGGCATTGCTTCCCGTATCACAGCAACACACAAGCCCCACAGTAGGACAAACTGACAGACGTGTGGGGCAGGTTTTACTGTATCCCATAAACCCATTGCTGTCGAGTCGATTCCGACTCACGGTGACCCTACTGGACAGAGTAGAACTGCCCCATAGGGTTTCCAATGCTGTAATCTTATAGAAGCTGACTGCCACATCTTTCTCACATGAAGTGGCTGGTGGTTTTGGGAGGAGCTAGTGGGTTTGGGAGTAGTTGGTGCGTTCAAACTACTGACCATTTGGTTAACAGCTCAGTGCTTAACCACTGCATCACCAAGGCTCCTATATACATATTTTTTACAACAACAAGTTTTTACAGAAACATGTAAAAAAAAAAATTGGCATAGTGATACTTATGAAAATACTTTGCAGGGGGCGGGCATGATCGACAAACAAACGTAGAAGGTGTGCATTATTTGCATAAAAACACATTTTGTGTGTGTGTGTGTGTATGTATATATTTGTGACTATAGATCAGAGATTTATGTATAAATTTTTCCATGTCATTATAAAGTCATCCCCAATATTAAAAGAAACTTTAGTTTTCTTTTTCTTATAAAAGCAATACAGGTTTGTTTTAGGAAAATCTCAAAGTATAGCTATCTAAGGAGCAAGTCAAAACACCCTCAATTCCACCTCCCACGTCCAGTCAGTATCACCTCAGAAAATCAAGCCTCATTCGCTGTATACAGAGAGAGAAAAATTAATTTTCAGAGAGATCTGATCACATACTGCACATGTTATTTTTATGTGTTTTAAACCTACATTTCCAATTACTGTATTACAAATGCTGTTTCATGTCAAACACTTCTACTGTATCATTTTTTTATTGCTATAGAGAAATTCCACTGGGTTGCTAACTTTTGTTAAACACTGAGGTGATTTCCAGCTTTCATTGTTGTCAGTAGTACTACTCTTGAATGTTCTTACAGCTAAATCTTTTAAGTATATCCTTAATTATTTTTTAGGATAAATTTCCAGAACTGGAGTTATTGGGTCAAAGGGTGTTCTGTTTTTGTTAAGACTTTCGGCTGTGAAGCCAAATTGCCCTCCAAAAACATTGAAGTGGAAAATTCTATTTGCTTAGCAACAGTGCATGAAAATTATCTCTTTGCATTCTTACCTACACTGAATACGCTTTCCTTCGTTGGTTCTTTGCCAATTTGGATGGAGGAAAAATTATCTCATTGTGTGTTACTATTCATTTTCTAGCGAGAGTAAGTGTTTTCTTAGGTCTGTTGTCCTGTGTGTTTTTCCTTTATGTGAGTTGTCTGTTCATCTTGTTAGCTCATCTTTTCATCTTTTTTTTTTTTTTTTTTATTCCTAGTCTGACATAGTTAGTCCAGAGTGAAATACTTTTAACAGTGTGGTATCTGTTTCTCCAGATCTTTTTCTGTTTATTCCATTTTAAAATTGGCATCATCTTTTTTGGTTTGTTTTCGTTTTTAATAAAACCAAACATACTTAGGTAGAGAGAACAGCATAGTGAACTTCCATGTACCTATTACCCGTATTCAAAAATTACCAAAAATAATCATATAATTTTTGATGACTATACAGTATTTTGTCATAGTCTATCAAATTTTATCATAATTTAACCAATTCTTTTTTGTTAGATATTTTTTCTAGTTTTTGAAATTATCTATACCAGTGTGATAAATAAATATATGTATATATACACATATATATACAAATAGGTAGTCATGTACCTCTGAGTGTTTCTTTAAAATAAATTCCTAGCATTGAACTCACTGTATTAGAGAAAATGTGTAGTTTTCTTTTTAAATTTAAATTTTATTTTTTTTTGGAATACATCCAAATGGTTCAGATTTTTAAAGGTACAGAAGAGTGTACAGTAAACAGATTGACAGCCATCCTTTTCCTCTAATCTAGTTAGTTCCCTGACCTGGACGTGCTCAGTGCATCTATATGTTATGAACATATATGGGACAGTCTCTTTTAAGGCTTCTTGTACATATTGCCTAACAGTAATTCATAAAGGTAAAATTTACATGCCTTTAACAGTATGTGCCTATGTTCCTGTCCCTGCTGAACACTGGGCATTAATACAATCTCAAGGCAAGTTTTTTTTTGTTTAATGTTTTCCCATGTTTTATTTTTAGTTTATGTGACTCTTAATGTGATGACATTCCTTTGGTAATGCTTGTTAGATGCATTTGGCTTGATTACTTATTACTATAGACTACTTATGTGATGCTTGTTGCTATGTAACACTTGCAGTTTAGATAGTAAATTCTCTTAATTCTGGGAATCCCGTCTTATCTCCTTGGCATCCTGTAAGGGCCCTGATGTCCTGTATGTAGTAGCTGTTTGATGAATATTTTCTAATAATACTGCATTTAGAGTGGTGGTGCAGAATGAGAGAAGAGAAGAGTGGACTTCACTACTTGTGACCATTAAAAAACTCTTCATCCAGTATCCAGTGTTGGTGCGACTGGAACAGGCAGGTACTGCACCCATGTATTAGAAAGTGCAGTGGGAAGGGAGGTGTAACACGGGGGCTGAGAGACAAAGAGGTTCATGCTTGTTTCCCTTTCCGTTGCTGTGTGTAGTTTCTGCGTCTCATCAGGGTTCTATTGCCATATGGGTCCAATTGTTAATTATATGTAGTCAGTTCAACAGTGTACCTAGTAGAGGGCAGAGGCCCTATGGAGCCAGACATCTTTTGCTTATTCTTTAAGGTGTTCATCTTTCATAAGATGTTTTTCCTTCTCTGCGTCTTTTGCTTCAGAGGGCTTTCCTGAAGGAGACAATTCTACCTCAGCACAAGGAAACTACCTAGAGGCCATCAATCTGTCATTCAATGGTGAGTCATCGGGCCAACCACAGTGAGTTGTTTTATTTACCACATAGCTGTGAACTTCTTTTTACTAATGCCCAAAGACCCAGATCTAGTTGATTCTTCCCCACTACTGAAATTAATTGAAATCACTACTTTCTGATTGGATAGTTCTTCTGACCAACCTTTAGCTTTTTGGTCTTTGTTGGGAAATTAACTTGCTGTTCTCATCTGCTTCTCATGGTAATCTAAGATAAAGATCTGGAGGGACTCTTACTTAGGCTCTTTGTTTTACTAAGAACAGTGTTCTTATTTTTCATCCTGTCCCCAAATGCTCATGGGTAACTTAAAAAAATATATTTTCCACGCTAGTTTTTAAAATTACCAAAGTAACTCCTGTTACTAAAATTCAAATAGTAGAGAGGTGTATCGAGTAAAAAATGAAAATCTGTCCTTCTGCCCGCTGTCAGTCCCTTTTCTAGAGGGACCATTGTTAACAGTGCAGTGTGATTTCTTCTAAATTTGTTTCTGTCTTTGTGTGGGTGATACTTTTATTTGCAAATAACAGGAAACTGCAGAGTTGGTATAAAAAGGGAAATTTAAGGAGACAGGTTTGGGGAGGCAGCTAGGAAGACTTGAGCACCATGTTGAAGAAGGATTGGGACAGATGCTCTGGGAACCACAGCAGCAGGAATTCTCAGAACAGCGGTCAGCTCCCACCTGCCCTGTGTCTGCTCTCTGTTCATAATTCCACATTCCTTATAGAGTCTGATTGGCCCAGCTCAGGTTAGGTGCCTGTCCGGCCCTGGCCAGTGATAGAAGTGATTATGTGTGGTCACTTCACTTTGTGGATCACCTTTCCATTTGTCTGTACCCCGGTGCTGGTGATTCTAGAGCACAGTGTCATCTTTTATTAGTAAATCTTTTGTCATATTTGAATATCACTGACTATCCAGAATGAGAATTGTAAGGCCCAGAAATAAAAATTAACTTTCCAAATTTATGAAGTTGTCTCAAAATTCCGGTCTACTCTGTTAAATATTGTCTTAAATTAGTATTTGATTCTTATACGTTTCAATACAGGTTCATTTATGGCTAGTTTAAGTTAACGGCATGCAATTTCAGCATTTAAGGCTGCACAAGGCAAGTATTAGGCATTGATGAGGGGAAGTAGCAAAGATGACAGTGACATAGTTCTGTATTCAAGCAGTTCTTAATGTAGAAGGGACAAGACAGACATGCATATGACTTACTAGAATTCAGGTCAAAATGTGACAGTCACTATGAAAGGAGTAGAGGTAAAATTCTCTGAGAGCACAGAGATGCCTGCCAAAGATTGGTTTCCGAAAATCTATAGTGTCTTTATTGGGGAATTTTTGTTTCTTTTCAAGTGTTTGACAAGCATTACATCAACCGCAACTTTGACCGGACGGGGCAGATGTCTGTGGTGATCACACCTGGGGTGGGTGTGTTTGAAGTAGACCGCTTACTCATGATCTTGACCAAGCAGCGGATGATAGATAATGGTAACTCTCCCTGGTTTGTGCTCTGTCTCCATGTGTTTATAGCCTGACTTAAAACTCTGAGCTTTCGCTGGTGCTCAGAGAGTGAGGAGACTCACCAAGTGCTCTGTGCATGCTGAGTTCTGAGGGTATGAGTAGGTGTTCGGTAACAGGAAGAGTTCTATGGCCAGATTGGTTTGGAAGTGCTGCATCATGCAGAGTTAAACAATTAGTTTCCTAATTGCAGGTCTTCCTCAGAGCTTTTTGTATGTTACCCTGTCTATATTATCTCTGTGTGTCTGATACTCTGAGTTTCCCAAACGTATTTAACATTGGAGAATGTATTTTTGGGAGATTGTCTCAAGGGACCAGTATGCATTCAACCCTCTTGGGCAGCACCATCTGTATCACCTAGTGCAGCTCTCCCTCCAGGATGTGCCATGCCCCCCCCTCCTCCCCCCCCCGCCCCCACCAAGTCCCCGCATTTGATTTATGTTTTACCAACAAGATGGAGTTGGGAAAGTAAGCCCTGATTGCCAATAAAGTGATGGGGGCTGTTTTCCTTTAACTATGAGATTACAAGGTTCCTTTCTGGCCATGAAACTTTAGTAATGGTCATTTGACTATCTTCTTTTTACAAATTATCACCTGTAAGGCAGTCAAAGGCTAATTTTGAAACACTGAATAGTGGCAGGTATGACGGGACTCCTTTGTAAAGAGGAAACAGAAAAAATGCATCTGTTTACTTCTTTGCTGTGTAGGCAACACTGCTGGGGTTATTAATTGTAGGATGGTGAGTAAGCTTTGCCTCCTGCTATGACCCAATTGAAAAACATCATAAATACAAATGGAGGAACTTATCTCTGCCTACTCCCTCCCCCCAACTCTTTTTGTCTTTTCTTTTTTTTTAGGAATTGGTGTGGACTTAGTGTGCATGGGGGAGCAACCATTACATGCTGTCCCATTGTTCAAGGTAATTAGATTTTGATTTGCTTACTAAAGACCAGTTTCTAGCACCAGGTCTTGTTGTTGTTAGCTGCCATTGAGTTGGCCCCAACTCATGGCGACCCTGTCACATACAGCAGAACGAAATGCTGCCTGGTCCTGTGCCATCCCCATGAGCGGTTGCAGGTCAGACCATTGTGTTCCGTAGGGTTTTCATTGGCTGATTTTCTGAAGTAAATAGTCGGGCCTTTCTTCCTAGTCTTAGTCTGTAAGCTCTGGTGAAACCTGTTCAGCATCATAGCAACACTAAAGCCTTCAATGGTGGATGGGTAGTAGAAAGCAAACCTGAGTCTCCTGCATGGAAGATGAAAATTCTACCACTGAACCACCAATGCCTCAGAGTGATCTTAAGAATAGTTAAAAACAGAAAAGTTGGAGCGGTTCCCGCCTCTACCTCCTAATTGTTTTCTAGCTGATCTGGGTGCTGGTTTTCTCCTTTCAGCTACATAATCGGAGTGCTCCTCGGGATTCTCGTCTGGGCGATGACTATAATATTCCTCACTGGATAAACCACAGGTGGGTACACGCTTGATTAATATTAGATGATAAAGGTTTGGAGTAACTTCCTTTCCATTTCCTCTTCAAATCTGTTGTTCTTTTTACAGCACTAAGTCTTTAGTCAAAAAAATGGGGAAACCCAAGTTCCAACATTTGCTTAAAGACTCTCTACCTATAAGGCAGTAGCAGTAATATAAGAACAGTCTATGATGATAAAAAATAAAATCAACATAAATTCTGAAGGGCTTATTTCCACTGTTATTCCCAACTCGGTTGGTTTCGACTTTCTTAGCATTTCTTGTGGGGAAGGGCACTGGTGGGGATCCATGGATCAGAGCAGACCAACATTGTACTCAGGCTTCAGGCAGAATGATGACCTCCTCTATTTGTAGAAAAATCCCCATGTATTTTCTTCACATGGGACAAGGCCTCAGTTTTCCTATTGATTCCAGCTCAGGGATGGTTTCTCTTGTCCCTCTGCCAGTGCCATTGCCTTATCCCAGTCCACATTTTTTTTGAATTATTGCAGTAATCTTATTGGTTTGCCTCTTTCTAGTCTTGTCTTCAGTCCATCCTTTAGATCCAGGTTTCTCAACCTTGGCACTCTGACATTTTGAATCAGAGTATTCTTTGTTGTGGGGATCTGTCCTGTTGCCTGTAGGATGTTTGGCAGCATACCTGGTTTCTATCCATGAGATGCCAGTACAACCCACCCACCCCTGTGTTGTGACAATTAAAAATGTCTCCAAACATTGCCATGTGTCCCTTGGGGAGCAAAATTGCCCCCACTTAGAACCACTGCTTTAGACCAATGATTTTCTTCTTTCCTTTTTCTTTCTTTCTTTCTTGGTGACCCAGTATATAAAAATGATAAAAGTATCAGTATTCTCAAATGGGACTAATGAGGTACAGTAGTCCAGTGACAAGGGCCAGAAGGCAGAAAGGGACAAGGAGGCTGGTGATAGGGAACCCAGGGTTGAGTAAGGATATTGTTGATGTGTTGTGAGATTGTTAACCATTGTCATAGGGCAACATGTGTACTAACTGTTAAATGAGAAACTATTTTGTTCTGTAAGCCTTCATCCTATGTGAGAATAACAGCACAATTGGAAGAGCGTAGTCAATGTCACTGAACTGTGCATGTAGAAATTTTTGAAATGGTGTATCTTTGGCTATGTGTATTTTCACCAAAAAAAAAAAAAAAAGGTTGATAAGTTAGAGGGTTGACATGTTGTGGGGTTGTTAACCAATGTCATAAAACAATATGTGTACTACTGTTTCATGAGAAACTATTTGTTCTGTAAGCCTTCACCTGAAGTACAATAAAAAAAAAAAAAAAAGAGAGAAAAGAAAAAAAAAATTTGTTATTAAAAAAAAAAAAGTTGGTCAGGTGGCTTGATTACCGAGGATCCTCCTCAGCAGTAAAGCTGCACCCCTCGTTCGGGGCACACAGAGGGACGAAGACCTCAGAGGTGGTGCTGGGCGGGGAAGCGCCAACGGGCTATAGGCCTCCCTTTGACACCACACAGGTGCAGGGCTGTGGACAAGCTAGTTAATCTCACTGTGCAAAGGATGTTTGTTGTGAGGATTATGTGAGTAAATGCGTGTAAAGTTCTCTGAACTGTATAGTTAGTGCTGTAAAGTAGTTAGCGTCTACAACCCCCAAACCCATCTGTTCGATGAACTAGAGAACCTTGAAGTGCATCTGCTTTGAGCATTGTGCTCTTTTAAGGAATTATCTGTGTGAGATCAGATTGACAATAAAAACTCAAAAGGTTGAATGGGAAATTTAGGGAGCAGTGTGTTTAAGATAACGGTGCTGGAAAAATTTGGAAAAGGATAGCAAGAATGGTGGCACAACTTGAAGAATGTAACCAAAGTCTCTGAATTGTACATGTGGAAATTGTTGAACTTTTGTATCTTTGACTGTGTATACGTTCACCAAAATAAAAAATAAAAAAGGATCTCCCAGCGCTAAAAAAAAAAAAAAAAAAAGCATCAGTGTTCTTCTCTACCCTCACATGGTAGTCCTTGATGTAGCTCCGAGGAACCCTGAGGACCTGGGGACCAGTGTCTGACAATCACAGAGTCATTTCTGTGAAAACCAAATCCTACTGCTCTTTCCATCTGATTCCTCATGCCGGCTTAATATCCAAGGCCTCCTCTCCTACCACTTGCCCGTTTTCATTCTGCATTGCGGACACCCACATCACTGCCTGGAGGCCCTCTGCACCTGTTCTTTCTCTCGTGAACACCTGTTTATCCTCTGAGACCCAGCTCAGATGTCTCTACTCTGTGAAGTCTTCTCTGAAGTCTTCTCTTCAGAGCTTCTAGAGCATTCTACCCTTCTCTGCATTGCTTCTCTTAGGCCAGGACCCATGATAGACAGAAGACCACTTGGCTGAGGTCTCAGACACAATAGAGCCTTCAATTTTGGCTGCTGTTTAGTTGCAAATCTTCACGGGAGACCGGCTTGAAACCTCATCAGGAATGTTGATTTTAGCCTTGCATTATATTTATCTTTTTTATGGGCCATATTGCCATCAATATGGTGGTTGTTGCTGGTCACCTGTAATTGTTCATAGGTGAAGAACCAGTTTCATGAGCAAGGAATGGTTTGGCCAGCTCAGTAAGGATGGCATTGTCACTTTGTCATTCTCCTGCTCTGAGTATGCCCCTCTAAGCCCAAGATGCTCTGTGAGGTACCC
This sequence comes from Dugong dugon, assembly GCA_030035585.1. Classification (NCBI taxonomy): domain Eukaryota; kingdom Metazoa; phylum Chordata; class Mammalia; order Sirenia; family Dugongidae; genus Dugong; species Dugong dugon. The sequence goes on along the minus strand of CM057476.1, from coordinate 20,812,442 downwards.
TTTACATATGTATATATGATGTTCACTTTTATATGTTGTCATTGCATTGCCTGATAAAGTCACTATTTAAAAAAATATGACTGCTTCGTAATAAGATGCCTTCTTAATCTTTTCACCTTGTATTTACTGTCGTTTTTAAAACTTTGTTCAGGTAAAGTAGGAGTATTTTGAGCTTATTTCTTTTTCGCTTATTTCATAGACCAATGTATCTTCTTTTTCGTCAGCCCTCTGTTTTTGGATCCATTTGTAATTTTTTTAAAAGAAATTCAGATTCAAATGCCAATACAAAAAAGCTGCTGTTACATTACATGCCATATTTCGTGGTTTTAAGTTTAGTTCAGGAAATAATTGAGGTAACAAGTAACTATTAAAAACAAAACAAAAAAACCTGTTGCTGGAGAAAGTAACTATAGCATACACTAAATTGTATGTGAATTTAAGTACTGCCGTTTTTTCAAATTTTGCGTGAAGTTTTCCTGATTTGTCACTTTATTTTTCATCCTAAATTGACCATTTGATGCCAGTTAAGATGGACGATGATGTGAAAATTGTTGAAATGTCAAACGTTTTATTACGTATGTATTTACCACAATAAAATAAAGATGAAGGATGGATCCACAAGTGAGAGGCTTTAGAATCTGAGGACTGGGAGGCCCTGAGGCCTGCTTTCACATTTCACTGTATTCCTTGTTTGCCTGAACCACTCGGGGATGGGGATCAGAGGGCTCGTGGTCTGAGATTAGCAGCTGCTCACAGGGGCCATTGTTCTCATCCTGTCAGCAAAGCCTCTTCAGAAGTGCAAGTGCCCCCGCTAGAGTAAGGCCAGAGACCTTAGTAAGCATAATCAAAAGGTCTTCAGTGAGAACTTATTACCCTAGAATATTACTGGCTAATAATGAAAATCCATTCAAAAAGTAGATTAGTATTAGATACGTAAGAGTTATAAAACTGGGATTTATGAGATATCACAGGATATAGCTTGGAGATAATATAGACCATTCAGTTACATTATACAGGCGAAGAAACCAAGTTCCAAAATGGTTAAGTGGCTTGCCTTAAGGTTTAATAGCAAGTCCATGACCGAGCTGCAGCTATTCGTTTGAACCATTTGAATTCACAATATTCAACTATTTTTGACCTTTAAAAGCAGAAATTTTATATGGTTCAATCTAATAGAAACCTATCCTGGCTAACATCACTTTACCAGCCAGATCTTTTACAATTAATGTCTGGAAAGCGAGTGGCATCCTCTGAGAGTTCTTTACTTGGTACCACTGCACAAGGAAAAATCCTGGAGGCTGGTTGGACTAGCCCAGCTCTGGTAGGACTCTGACTGCAGGTGACATTCTTGTGTTCTTATGTGCTTCATGTGCCAGTAAGATTGCCCTATAGTCCATTGGTTATCTATTGAGACTGCCTGTTTGTTTTTTTGTTTTTTTTTATAGTCAGAGTTTTGATGGAAATGGAGATAGATAATAAGTCAATCTTCAAAACATCTTTATAACAAATTAATTGTACATAATGGCAAAAGAGAATACAGAGAGATACTGGAGGAATAGAAAAGGCTGCACAGCTTCTGTTCACTCATTCCTTCAGCATGCTCAGAACAATGCTGAGTTTCTAGTTTTCTTGTGTTAAATACCTGACATGAGTATATTAAGATGTGATTTTCAGAAGGGTTGGGAGTTAGTGATTTCTGCTGTCTTTTCTTGAGGGCAGACCATTTTCTTTTTCTTGCCTGGGGTATTCTTGCTCATCAATCAGTGAATGATAAGGACCTCCTTGAGCCCAGCTTCATGCCAGATGTTGTTATTAGCTGCCTTCAAGTCAGCTCTGACTCATGGAGACCCATGTACAACAGAACGAAATGTTGCCTAATCCTGTGTCATCCTTAAAATTGCCAGCATGTTTGAGCCCATTATTGGGGATATTGTGCCTGTCAATCTTACCAAGGGTCTCCCATGCTTTCACCAAACATGATGTCCTCTTCTAGTCTTTGATCCCACCTGTTGACGTGTCCAAAGCAAGCGAGTTGGACAGTCTTCTGTTGAGATCCATAAGGTTTTCATTGGCTAATTTTTGGAAGTAGATCACCAGGCCTTCCTTCTTAGTCTGTCTTAGTCTGGAAGCTCCATTGAAACCTGTCCATCATTGGTAACCCTGCTGGTATTTGAAATACCAGTGGCATAGCTTCTAGCATCATAGCAACACACAAGCCACCACAGTACAGCAAACTGACACATGGGTAGTGGTCATGCCAAGTATCAAGGTGAAAAAAGTATCGTGGTATAAATAGATTAAATCCATGCCACAAGGAGGAGATTCTAATCCAGTTAGGAATGAGGACTATCACACATGGGATAATTTATGGGAAGACAAAGAAAGAACAATTGTTATGGCTTGAATTGTATTCCCAGAAAATATGTGTCAATTTGGCTAGGCCATGATTCCCAGTATTGTGTGGTTGTCTTCCATTCTGTAATCTAATATAATTACACTAGGTGTTGTAAATCCTAACCTTTATGATATTAATGAGGCAGGATTAGAGGCAGTTATGTTAATGAGGTAAGACTCAATCTTCTGGATTAGGTTATATCCAAGTCAGTCTCTTTTGAGAGAAATAGAAGAGAGGAGAGGTAGGACCTCATTACCACCAAGCAAGAAGAGCTGGGAGCAGAGCGTGTCCTTTGGACCCAGGGTCCCTGCACTGAGAATCTCCTAGATCAGGGCAAGATTAATGACATGGATCTTCCCCCAGAGAGAGAAAGCCTCCCTTGGGAGCTGGTGCCCTAAATTCAGACTTAAACAGCCTCCTAGACTGTAAGAGAATAAATTTCTGTTGTGGTATTTCTGTCATAGCAGCACTGGATAACTACGATAACAGTAAAAACATAATAATGTTTTATAGTAATTGCAAAAGAAGTTAGAGTTAAAGAAGATCAGTGAAGCCTGAGACAAAGCTAGGCACGAGAGGGCTGATCCTTGGCCAGGATATCAACTGTCTTGATGTTTAAAATGGAAGAGCATTAGATTAATGGCCCTATTTGTTTCTTTTACAGTTTTTACACATCCAAAAGCCAGCTCTTTTGTAATAGTTTCACCCCACGAATAAAACTGGCAGGAAAGAAGGTAAGTTTCACCAACCAGTATAGCTACAGGAATACTTTTGTCCTGAGTTATCTCCCCTCCCTGCCATAGTCATAAATAGAAATTAAGAAATTTGGCTTAGAACTTTACAGTTTTCTATATTAAATAAATAAATAACAAGGCAAACCCCAGACTGCAAGAAATATTCTTGGAAAATATGACAGAGTTAATTTTATTATTATATGAGTGGTTTATTCAGATACTGAGACCACTCAGATAACGGTGGAGATGTACACAAAGACAAAGACATGGATACATATTCTGGCAAAAAGGAAATCTGATAAAAAGGTCACATCTTAGTAGTTAAAGAGATGCAAATTCAAACAAGAATGGGGGTTCTTTTCTTGATTATCAAGCAGGTTTAAAACATTAACAGTTATACCAAATGCTGAGAAAGGTGTGATGAAATTGGTTCTTGAGTACCTGGTTGGCATTTGATCCTTTTGGAAAGCGGTTTAGCTAAGGGTATCGATGAATGAAGCATGAAGCAAACGTTCATGCCATTTGACCAGTAATTCCATTTTTGGCTGTGTGCTCTGAGGAAATATTTGAGGGTATCTTGTGCATGTAGATTTTGTTCTAGTTTTGTTTATAATAGTGAGAAGTTGAAAACAGTAGAGAAATGGCTAGATAAATGAAATATCCACTCAATGGAATATATTTGCACTCAATAAAAATACCAATTTAAAGAACTTGGAAGAAGTGTTTTTGTTGTAAAGAGAAAAGCAGACGTTATGTTTCTGGGCACCACTCCGCCACTCTCTCCATCTGTGTCTAACAGAGCTGAACGCCATTATAGTTATGTTATGCTAGTAGCATCAGAGCCACTTCTTCCTTTTTTTTTTTTGTAATGATAGTCTTCTGATAAGGAAAACATTCATTTGGAGGGATATGGAAGACTCCTAAATGAGTCCATGTCAGGTAGTCAGGTGCTGGGAGGTGAGACTCTGCCTAGAAAATGCCTTCTTCTGCCTTCAACCCAACATTTTTGGCAAAGTGGAACATAGAAAAACTTTTGCAACATGATCAGTTTAAAGAGGAAAAGGATGAGTGCTGTTATGGGAGGTTTATTGTTGTGTGCCATCAAGTTGATTCCAACTTATAGTGGACCCTGTAGGACAGAGTAGAAGTGCTCCATAGGATTTCTTAGGCTGTAATCTTTACAGAAGCAGACTGCCACATCTTTCTCCCGCAGAGCAGCTGGTGGGTTCAAACCACTACCTTTCACTTAGCAGTCAAGCGCTTAACCACTGTACCACCAGGACTTATGGGAAGTTTAAGGGTCTTGAAAAAGATTCTTTTTTGTTGTTGTTGTTATTGTTGTGCTTTAAGTGAAAGTCTACAATTCGTTAGTCTCTCATACAAAAATTTATACATACGTTGTTATGTGACCCTAATTACTCTCCCTATACTGTGACAGCACACTCCTCCTCTCCACCCCAGATTTCCTGTGTCCATTCACCCAGCTCCTGGCCCTCTCTGCTTTCTCATCTCACCTCTGGACAGGAGCTGCCCATTTAGTCTCATGTATTTACTTGAGCTGAGAAGCATACTCTTCACAAGTATCATTTTAAGTCCCATAGTCCAGTCTAATCTTTGTCTGAAGAGTTGGCCTCAGAAATGCTTTTAGTTTTAGGCTAACAGAGAGTCCGGGGGCCATGTCTTCTGGGGTCTCTCCAGTCTCAGTCAAACCATTATGTCTGGTCTTGAAAAAGATTCTTAAAAAAAAGTTATGGCTCATTTCAGTTTTTACTCTACCTTTGTACTCCATTTCATCAAATTGGGCATTCTGCCAACTGCTCAGCTCTGGTCAGTAGAGGCAGACGGGTGACAGTGCTGTGGTCAGATGGGAGCATGCAGAGTTTGAGCCTGTGGTGGAAGAAACACAACAGTGGACTGACCAAAGTCTGAAGATCTGGGCTGGGTTTGGGCTCTGTCACCTGTGGGTTGTGTGCCTTTGGGCAAGTCCCTTATTCTCTCTAGAATTGAATATCCTTGCCTGTAAAGTGGTGTCTGTGCCATCTGCCTACTGAATAGGGTCGTGAGATAAATAAGATACGAGGTGGGAAGTAAAGGACCTAGTAGGACCCGACACCATGGTAGGTGTCATATATTAGCTCCTGCCTTTCTTGAAGCTACAGTGAGGGTTAAGACATGATCCCTATTGTATCTTTTGGTTAAATTCTATTCTAGCAGAAGAGGAAGTGATTATTTACGTATTTAATTTTGCAGCCTGCCTCTGAGAAAGCAAAAAATGGCCGTGATACATGTGAGTATTTTTTGAGATCCTCTTTTGTCACTTTTAGAAAGAGTTGGCTAACTTATGGCAACAAAATTGTTTGAGGGCACATAAAAAGTTCACAGCTAAGTTGGGGAGACCTGAGTCCTAGTTCTCGTTGTGTGACCTTTGAAAGGTCCCTTAACCATTTTGTAATTTTGTCCCATCGACTGCGAAATGGATGATGACAAAACCTGTTTTTTCTTTTGCATAGGTCAGTTGCAGGAATCAGGTAGAAAATTGTAAAGAATAAGCATATTGAGATGGTATTTTTTAATCAGGAGCACAGAAGAATGAAATACTCCAGACACTTGGCCTTTATTTAGTGCCATACTATTTACATACCACCTTATATATGAGTCATTTAATCTTGATAACCTGGTGAATGGGCGATTGTCCCATTTTTCTGGGGCAGATGATGATGATCACCTGTACCTTGCACATTTTGAGGAAGACCCTCTGAAGGCACCTGTGTGAAATGTGTTTTGATGACAGTTTGCATTGCTTGTGTATTTCAGCTCTGGGGACTCCCAAAGAGTCTGAGAACACCATTCCCATCCAAGTGGATTATGATGCCTACGATGCTCAAGTGTTTAGGCTGCCGGGCCCATCCCGAGCACAGCGCCTCGCCACCTGCAGGTTTTCTCTCAGATTCACTTTGGGGTGGAGATAAAATTGCTTAGGAGATCAAACTGAAACCTGCAGTCTGGTAGGGACCTTCACAAGAACTTAAATGTGATATTGAGAAGTATAAAACTCTTAGAAGAAAGCAGGGGTAATGCTTCGGGAGCTGGTTTTTAACCATGGGTTGTTAGGTATGACACCAAAAATATGAGCAGCAAGAGACAAAATAAATGGGACTACATAAAAATTACAAAGTTTTGTGTATCAAAGGACTTTATCAACAAAGTGATGAGACAACCCACAGATTGGGAGAACATTTTTGGGAACTGTCTATTTAATAAGGGTTTAATATCCAGTAGGGACCTTCATGAGAGCAACCTTAAAGCTATTTTAAATTAAAATTAGCCAAATGGAAGCTATCTCAGATCACTAGGGATTCTATTTTCAGGCTCTGGGCCCAGCCATTTTGTTTGGCTATTAAGTATTGTCTCAAAATAAGAGTTGTTATGCCTTTTCTAGCCAGGTGACTATTATGTATTGTTTCAAAATAAGAGTTGTTATGCTTTTTCTAGCCAAGAGAAGAAGCTCACAAATTCCAGAATCTGCCTCTTAGTGGACTGACCCAGAGATTATAGATCATAGGTCCCAGAGTTTCTTTAAGCTTATTATTTCTAGCAAGCAAGAGACTTTTCTTCCCTTAATGAGTTGATAGTAGTCTCATGATAGTTTTCTGTCCTATTCTCTCCCCACGTCCTAACATCTCTCCTGAGAAAGCTTCTTGTTGTTGTCGTTGTTAGGTGCCGTTGAATTGGTTCCGACCCATAGCATTCCTATGTACAACAGAATGAAGCACTGCCCATTCCTGTGCCATCCTTATAATCGTTACACTTGAGCCCATTGTTGCAGCCACTATGTCAGTCCATCTCGTTGAGGGTCTCCCTCTTTTTCACTGAACCTCTACTTTGCCAAGTGTAATGTCCTTCTCCAGGGAATGATTCCTCCTGATAACATGTCCAAAGTTCAAAGTCTTAGAGCTCAGAATAAGTGCTGTTAACAGCAGCTTCCAATGACATGGATGCTACTTAGGTGCTAAGCAGTGCTTTTCTTCTGAGAATTTAAAAATGTTTGAAGATCCCTAGTCGTCTTTTTTCTAATCAAAGATAGCAAGACCTGGTGTTTTAGAGACCCAGGTTGTGTGTTCCTTGAGGGCAGCATAGACCATGTCTTAACCAGTGCTCTATCCCTGCACAGGGCAAAGCCTATAGCTGGTACTGAAATGTTTATTGTTGAAATAATGAACCCATAGTCAGCACTTGGGATCTATTCTTGGGCTCTGTTTAAGCCCTTATATTAAACAAAACCCTTCCAGGAGGAAAGAGACCAGCTCTGATGCCAGGAGGGCAGCCCTGTCAGTAGTGGCTAACTCTTGTTCTGAAGTTTTGCCTCCCCATTGAGCTTCTCTCCTTTTGATCCCTCCTACTGCTGCCAGAGCCTTCCCCTTAGGAAGTTTTGTCTTAATAAGGCTTTACTTTTAAAACTTTTATTAAAGATATGTTCAAACATGTACAGAGAGACTAGACTAGTATAATGAACGGTTATCAACATATTGCCAATCTTGTTTCATTACTTCCCTCAGTTTTTAAAATTTTGGTTAGAGTATTTTAAAACAAATCCTAGGCATCCTATTTTATTTTTCTGCCTGTAAATACTTCAGTATGCATCTGTAACAAATAGGAACTTAAAAATGTACATGGATTAGGACAGCACCATTATCATTAGTAACACAATTAACACTAATTCCTTGATATCATCTACTAGCCAGTCTCATACTCAGATTTCCCAATTGTCTCAAATGGGTTTTTACAGTTTGTTTGAATTGGAAGCTAAACAAGAGCCACACACTGCATTTGGTTGTAATGTCTCTCTTTTTTGCGACAGTAGAATGTCTTGCTTTCTTCATTTAGTGGATTGTTTCCTTGTGGTATTTAACTTGTCCTCTGTTCCCTGAGTTTCTTGTCAACTGGCTGTTATCTCAAGGCTGGATTAGATCTAGGTTCAGTTTTGGGGGCAAGAAGATTTCTCAGGTGGCACTGTGTTGTGTACTTTCTCTTGCACACATAGCCTGTGTGGTGACTCATTTTTGGTCACGCCCAGATTGATTTGTGGGATCAGGTGGGGTCAGACGGGAGCGCTCACTGCCTTACCGATGGTGATCCCAGGACTCTGGCTGTTTGAGAAATGTCAGTCATTTCCCCTCTTCTTAAGCCACATCTCAGGCTGCCCCAGGCGGAGTACGTCCTAGATTATTTCCTGTTCATAAATCATGATGGAGTTTTTTGTTATTGCTTTCCCAGGGAGCTTGGGTTGGTGCCGGATTTGGGATTTTTAACTCTGGATGGCCAGCATTCATTGCTTGGTGGTAACTATTTGTCTCTCACTTGTCAGGTCTGTGAGAGAGCGGGAGAGTCAGAGTCGAAAGAGCGCCAGCTCGTGTGATGTCTCCTCCAGCCCTTCCCTGCCAAGCCGTGCACTGCCCGCAGAGGAAGTGAGGAGCCAGGCTTCTGATGACAGCTCCCTGGGCAGGAGTGCCAACATCCTGATGATCCCCCACCCCCACCTGCACCAGTATGAAGTCAGCAGCTCCTTGGGCTACACCAGCACTCGAGGTCAGAATGCTGAAACCTAGGCAGAGCTGGACAAGCTGGGGCAACTTCCTTTCTGCGGTGGGGATGGGAAGTGGAGGGCAGTGGTTAGGAGTGGGGTGTCTGTTCCACATGTTAATTATTTCTATTCCAGCCTGGTGGGTAGGAGGGTATGAATCTCCTAAGCTGTTGTATGTGTATGTATTATGCTGTATTTGTTGCTATCTTTTCTTCCCCATCATCATAACTATATACTTTTCTACTGTGTTATTGGAGAGGTTTTCTTAGGCCTGGGGTGTAGGCGTTAGTTCATTTCTTTACCATTTCCATTTGTGCCATCCTTAAAACAGCCTCTGTCTTAGATGCCGTTTTAAGATTTCTCCTAGCAGTTACCTGTTAACCTGTCTTACTCAAAAACGCACAGGTACAGCTTTTCCTATACTTTATTGTGCCCATCCAGGTACCTGCAATTATACAGTGCAGGCCCCTCCTGACTTTTTTTTTTTTTTAACTTTATTTTTAAATAATTATGAATTCATAGGACATTGCAAAACATGTACAGGGAGGTCCTGTGTACCCTTTACTCATTTTCCTCAGTGGTGACATCTTGCATAACTATAGCACAGTATCAAAACCAGGAAATTAGCATTGGTACAATCCACAGAGCTTATTCAGATTTCACCAGTTTTACATGCACTCAGTATGTGTGTGTGTATTTCTGTGCAGTTTTATCACATGTGTGGATCATGTAACCACCACACAATGAAGATACAGAGCTGTTCTGTCACTGCAAGCCTTCCTCATGCTACTCCTTATAGGCACACCCTCCCACTTATCTTTCTCTGTAATTTTGTTGTTTCAGCAATGTTATGTAAATGGAAACATACCTTTCCTGACTTGATCACCAACTTAGGGATGTTATGTACACACAGATGCCTCCTATTGCCCTGGAAGGATTCCCGAAGGGCAAGGAGTGTTTTCCATGACCCAGCATGTTGATGGGTACACCATTGGCTGCCAGAACCTCAGGCTGGGGAGCAGGGCACTTTTATCCATTAGGCACCACAGACACTGTACCAAGGGCCTATGAAAACTTTTGAGTGCTGAAAAACATTTTTTTAATGTTTTAAAATATAAAAAGGAAATTCTAAAAGAGAAAGTGGCAGCTCTTTAATCCACTAGGTTATGTAGCTTGCTGTTTCCATTTCCACAATAGGGACCTATCTGCCATTGGACAGGACAGGTTGAGTCTAAATATCATGCTACCTCCTTGCTTAGTCAAGACTACATGCATCTTTTCTTCCCCAAGTTTTTTTTTTTTAAAAGCACAATAACGTTTCTTATTCTTGTCCACTGAGTCAGTGAGGGGTGGGGGGTGGGGGGGCCTGATCCCACCTAGTAATTCAGGGCGCCAGGCTCATTCCATCCTAGGATGCCATGGTCACCAACAGTGGTCTCTGAAATCACCACAGAAGGGGAAGAGAGAATGGAGCTCCTGCATAGATTTGTTTGTGGTCCAGGGCTGAATTTGGAGCATGCCACTTCCACCTTTGTTCTGTTGGCCAGCACTCAGTCACATGGCCCCATACAAAGGGGCTGGGAACTTTAGTCTCTTATGTCCAAGAGGAAGAGCAAATGGGTTTAGTGAACACATAAAACTGTCTGTGCCAGAATCTGCCCTTCTGGGAGCCAAATAACAGTTTTCACTGTTCCTCCCATACATAGAGGGAGACATTTCAAGCCCCATCATTCAGTCATTGTGTCCAGGTCAAAGTCTAGGGTCTCCAGGTGACATGTGGTGCTCCCTTTTAGGTTTGGATGTGTTTTCATTAGGGCTGGTAATTTAGGAATTGGAACCCCTTCTCCCAAGTATTCTATTTCTTTATAGTTTGGTGATTTTACTCATTTCTCTCACTCCTTTAGCCTTTATGATAGCCAAGATTCTTGTCAGCCTTGGCCTCAGTCTCCCTAGCTTGGTTTCAGTGTGGTTTTGTGCTTTCTCTTTGTGCCTCAACTCCTCGACAATGGGCAGATGTCCTGGAGAACATGATGGAGCCTTCGCAGCGAGACTCCAGCGCTCCGGGGAGGTTCCATGTAGGCAGTGCGGAGTCCATGCTGCATGTTCGGCCAGGTGGATACACACCCCAGCGAGCGCTGATTAACCCCTTTGCCCCCTCACGGATGCCCATGAAGCTGACTTCCAACAGAAGGCGCTGGATGCACACCTTCCCTGTGGGTAAGTTAGCTGCTCAGGAAAGAGCCTGGACGAGGAGCGTCTAATCATGGTCCTCAGCACCAGTCAACCTCTTGTCCTTGGTCAAGTATCTCAACTTCTCTGAGCCTCTGTTGCTCCACCCACTTTGCTTATCCCGGGGATGTTAGGAGGATCCTTGAAGACACACTTGGGAATAGACTTTGTAACCATAACTAGCTGTATGAGCCTTAGGGCTTCTTTTTCTCTATTTGTTGCCTGCTTTCTTTCCTAAGACTAATGCTCTCATCCTTGTGTGTTCCTTCCTTTCCTGGCTTTCTCTGGATATTGATATTGTGGTCTGGGTTACACAGAATTAATGTTGTTTTCTTTCAGGGGTCTCTGACAACTGAAAAAAATTTTTTTTTCCAATTCACTGTTCTTCCTAGCTTGTCCTTTTTGATCTGTATTCTGTCCTAAAGGAGATGACAGCGAGGTTTTATAAAGCTGTGGCTAAAATTAAACTTCGGCTTAATGGGCTATTACTGGGCTAGGAGGGAGCGCAGATGTGTTAAACTCCAGGGTTTTGTTAATGGAAACCATCCTGCTGGATGCCTGGAAATTTCCAGTTATTTTCTTTTGCACATGCTTTCAGTGTTTGAAAGTTAAATACTTGAGAAATGAATCTTGTTCATTTGGCTATAGTTGAGGATCATTCCCAAATCCCCTTATCTCTACTATAATCAGTCCTACTACATGTTTCTTTCTGGTGTCTCTTTTTATTGTTATCCCCTCTGGCTCCCTTTGAGTTCTCTTAAGAGACTTCTTCCATGACCTTTAGCTCTTCTTGTTTCTGTGCTTTTCTTCCTCCCGCCCATCACGCACACAGTACTAAAACAACATTCTCCCAAACACTGCTTACTTGAGTTTGCCCTGCTGCCTACCTGGCCTTCTAATCTTGAAGGCTCTCCTTTACCAGGGTCCCCAATTCTCCATCCTTTTGTTTTTTTCCTCAGAGGCCCTTTTCTTGCACAAACTAATCTTGTGGTCTCCTGCATGTGTTTTGCCTCTTCTATGTCTGGGATTTAACACATATCATTTCTTCTGTTTAAAATGCCCTCTCCTTCAACCCCTGCTAACCTCGTTCATCTGTCAGCTATAAAAATTCTCTTCCTCTAAGAAACCTTTTCCAGTAGATTGACTAATTCTGATTTATCTTCTGCTTGCACTCCTTTTTACACTTATGCATCTTCTGCTTCTTAGAGTCACGGTTGTTACTATCATTTAGGTGTTTCACTCTTGTTTTCCTTCTTAGTTAATTGGTGTTAACCCTCCTGGGAAGGGCCCTTGCCTCCCATTTTTCTGTATCTCTCCATGGCACCTCACTTGACCTACATTAGACCTAGACTATTCTTAGCAGACCGAACAGGATGACAAACATCAGGATGGCTGCTGTTTGGCAGTAGAGGTGTCCTCGGGGAGCCAGAGGGTCCTGTGTATTATGTTCCTCTGTGATGTGCTCGCCTTTCAATCTCTCCAACACTCATGTCCCAGCAGCTAGAGAGAAGGAAGATTGGAATTAAGTGCACAGCACTAGCCGTTGGGTGGGAATGATGCTCAGTGGATCTTTGTCTGGGTAGGACCATCCGGAGAGGCCATCCAGATCCATCACCAGACCCGACAGAACATGGCGGAGCTGCAGGGCAGCGGGCAGAGGGACCCAACCCACTCCTCTGCTGAGCTGCTGGAGTTAGCATATCATGAAGCTGCCGGCAGGTGAGGATGTTCACAGGGCTCCAGGAGGTGCCTGGAGAATACTTTCTGGCATCCAGGACAATGTGCAGAACAGACTACTGACAAAATGTCTTGCTGATAAGACTTGAAAGGACAGTATGAAATCAGGCCCTCCCTTTGTTGGTCAGCATCGTTCCCTTCATTGGCAAAGTGCAAAGCAAACAGCCTGGCATTTTTGCTTGAGATGTTACCTAGGCCCTGCTTCAGGTTTTATTTTGAATCCAAAACACACTTTGTAAACCTCAAACATGGGTTTCTTGAAAACTCCAGTCAAGGGTGAAAACGAGAGGAAATGCTTTGGCCTTTGTACTCAGAGACAGGTGCTGCTGGCTGTGTGTTTCGGGCAGCTTCTCTCTGACTTCTGTCGTTTCGGTCATTGAGAAATTCCACTGTTGAGTTTAGAAGACGTTAATACTAGAAGCAATGTGGAAATCGAGACCTGTGTTTATAGGAACAACTGTTTTTGTGAAACGAGCTCTGAATGTGTTACAAGGCATCCAGAGAGAGTCATATAGGAGAGAGTGATTTACGCCTTGGCAACCCTGGGCTCACTGTTCCTGGGATGCTTTGCAAAGAGCAATCTCTGAGCCCTTTTTCGGTCACCTTAACATCATGTGAGATGGGTGACGGCTGAGGGTAGTCCATGGCCCTCTTTACCTCTGCTCAAGCACCTCACATCCTCCTCTTTCTGTGGGTGCTTGTAAGGCAATGGGAAAGCATCAGGGTGCCAGGGCAGGAGGTGGTAGCCATAGGAGGCCAAAGCTGGCACACAAACCAAGCCGTGTGACCTGCTGGTCTTTGATATGGATCCCTGTGGCCAAATAGTCAGACTGGTTCTTGATGACAACCCCTGGTGTATAGGGGGAGCAGGATGTAAAAGGTGATGATCTGCATTAAGCCAGGTGGCTGGGCTCTGTTCTCTGCAGGCACAGCACTTCCCGTCAGCCTGGTGACAGCATGTCCTTCTTGAACTGCAGTGGAACAGAAGAGCTTTCTGTCAGCCTGCTTAGCAACAGTGGTGCAGGTAACCATCCAAGAGGTAATAGACTTGGGATGCTCAGAGCAGGCACACATCTCGAAATGACATGAGAGCCAGTAAGCAGAGTCATGTCTATTTTAGGATCGTTTCAGCCACAATTTTGGGTGGCCCATTTAGAAGCACTGCTGTATAATGCATGGAATTATAAATGGCCTGCACAGTACATTTTTAGCTGAGAACATGTTGGTCAAGCCACGTTTGTCATCGGTCTGTCAGCAAGTTGCAGTGGAGGGCTGCTTAAGGGCTGGGTGTGGGGGAGACACCGGGGATGGGGCAGGAGTGGTCTCTGTTTAAGGGGCGCTTTCAGTTGGGGGCAGGGGCAACCCACTCCCATAAAACAGGAGTGACCCAGAGGGGAACAGTGTGGTTCTGGCTATGAGATCGGAAAAGAGAAGGGTGGCAGAGTAGCTTCGAAAAGTGGGCAGGCACCTCAGACTTGCTGGGATATCATCTGGTTAGGTAGAGAGTTAGAGGGTGAGCACCCAGATGGAGGTGGGGGGAAAGTATGAACTTATATTCATAAAGGTTTCGTGCTTCTGGAAGCGCTTTGATTTTGATGATCACATCCAGTCATTCTAATAGGGCATAAGTTATTAATAATATTTTACACATTGGGCAACTTAATACCCAGAGATGTAGAAATATTAAACCAGTTTCTCAAGCCAGTTGCCAGGTGTCCTGACTTGGGCAATAAAAATAATGTATTTATTTTTAAATTTACACACAGTAGAATTCACTCTTTTTAGTTCCTCATCTGACGGCACTATTCAGGATGCCTTTAAGGGTGCAGTAGAACATTAGTTCGGATGGGTGGAGGCAGATTTTAGAGAGCCTCCAAGGACAGATATTCTACAAAATGAGTGTGGAAGACATTAAAACTGGGGGAAAAATGGTGCTACTACTTACTGCTTTAGTGTTCTATAAGCTAACTGTTCTTATTCCTACATTAGTGTATTGTAAGCTGACATTATTCTTCCTGCCTTAGAATTTTATAAGCTGACTTGCATTTCTAAAACTTCACTTAAGGAAGGTATAGTAAAAAATTGGTTAATCAAGTTTCCCTTCATTCACTGACAGATTAATCTGATAATATTCCTAGAGGCCTATGGTTAAAGCTTGGGAACTGAGTTGGCAGTGAGAGAATCCCTAAAGGATTATAATTTTATTCTTTCTTTTTTTTTTTTTAAATGGAGAAAACAAATAGAATAAAATTTTGGGGATAAGTAAGGTACTTGGTGCCTTTGCCCACACAGTGCTGATAATGTTACCTGGCTATAAGACTCTTACAAATTGCCTTCAAGATATTATATATAAAGACACAATTTTTATTGCTTTGCTAAACCAAGGAGCTATTTTTTAGAAACCCAGAGATTGAGCTTCCTAGGTTGTTGGGGTAGAGTTACACCAAAGAGGGTTATTCTGGGGCTTGCTGGACTACACATTGAGCTAGTTTCACTGGTGCCTAAAAAATACCAAAACCAAACCTGTTGCCATTGAGTCGATTCTGACTCATAGCGACCCTGTAGGACAGAGTACAACTCCCCATAGCATTTCTAAGGCTGTAATCTTTACGGAAGCAGACTGCTACATCTTTCTTCTGCAGAGCAGCTGGTGAGTTCAAGCAGCCAACCTTTTGCTTAGCAGCCGAGCGCTTAGCCACTGTACCACCAGAGCTCCTTTCACTGGTGCCTAGAAATGGGGAAATTATCGCTTCAGATGGTTGCAGCACCAGGAGCAACCCAGTGTAGTTTCGGAGTGGTTCTGGGCCTAGGGAAGCTCAGGTAGACCAGATGATTCCCCAGAAGGTGAGTCCTTTGCAATTTTCAAATCTACTCTAGGGAAAAGAGGAAGGTTTCAAAGAATCCTGATTTGGGGATGCCTGTGGAAGATCCTCAAGTGACATCAGTCCTCTGAGCTAAGAGTTACCCGGCACACACAAAAAGCATTTGCACCAACCTGGATCTCTGGCTCAGCCCTCTCCCTCTTGAGCTCCTGAGCTCTAGATTCATTTGCCTGATGGGCTACTCTGCTTGGGTGACCCCCACGTACCTTATCTTTGTTGACGATACAAGTACCTTATCCTTGTTGACAACGCAACTTATGTCTCCCTGTTTCCCAAACCCACCCTTCCTCTTCTGTTCCCTCTTTCTTCATTCATTGATAGCTCATCTCCATTCTTATTGCCATTGCCTTTATTCAGACCCCTGTCATTTCTGGCCAGGATTATTGCAGTAGCCTTCTAAGTGATCTTGCCACTCTGTTCTTATTTGTCCTCTCTGATCGTCTTCCATTCTGTCACTGATGAGATGTTTCCGAGTGCAAGTCTGATCAGCCATTTCTTCCCACATGTGAAACCTTCAGTAGTTCCCTGTGGATTATAATGCTGGTTGTCATCTGACTCCTGCCTGCCTTTGTATCTTCATCTGCCTCCACTTTCACGCAGCACTGCCTGTGGAAAGAGAGCAGGCTCTAGAATCTTAGGATGTGAGTCCTGACTCCACCTCTCACTAGCTGTGAGGCCTTTAGGCCAGTTACCCAACCTCTGTGCATCTCAGTTTCTTCATCTGTAAGAATCATGAGTATTAAATGTGATGATCCACGCAAAGTGCTGAGAACAGTGCCTGTCAGCCATGGTGAGTGCTCAACAAATGGTAGTTGTCATTGTCATTATTATTGTTAAATGAGTATATTTTATACTCCAGCCATTGCTTGTAGTTCCTCAAGGAACTGTGTCCTCAGATACCTTCCCTTAGACTAGTACTTCTGTATGGAAGATGCTGCTTCGCTATCTTCACCTCCTTTGTCTGCCTGACAGATGTCAAGTAGGTCTTTATGATTCAGACTGAACAATACCTCCTCTTTGAAGGCCTCTTTGGTGGTTCCTGTCTTCCCCATGCCCTCCCAGCAGATGTTTCCACACAGCTCATTATGCATAATTCAGTTGTGCACCTTGACACACCATGATCCAACTGTTTCAATGTCTGTCTCGCCACTAGACTGAAGGAGCTTATCTTTAGTCATCTTCTCCCTACAATGTTTAGCACATTTATTGACAAATGCATTTTATATTTCCAAGACCAAGCTGCTGTATACGAGAAGCATTCAAACGACCCACAAAATTAATCTGTTTAGTTTGTATGCAAGTGTTCAATTATATAAATGTGTCCTAGAATATTCAGCTTCTTATGAAAGATGTGGGTCCTTGGGCTGTCTTTCCAGTCAAGGTGATATAGTTAAGCGGCGTCATCCTTACCCTTGTCCACCAATCCTCTTATAACCAGTAACATATGTTTTCAAAGGGTCATCTGGAAGTAGTCTGTAGCAATTCTCACATGTGAATTGAATTTTCATTTTGACCCTGTGCTACCTGATCTATTTTGTTAACTAGTGACAGAAAGAAAGTAGATAAGGTCATTTTGATTATTAATACCACATGCAATAACCAATTAATAAGCACATCTTGTCAGAGCTATCTTCAGGATACACCCAGAATCAGGCCAGATCTCATCATCTCCACCAGTCCTACCTTGGTCCAGGGTACCATCATCTTTCACCTGGATTGTCATAGTAGCCTGCTAACTGGTCTCTTGGCTTCCTCCTTCCCTGTGGTTTATTCTCAACACAGTAATTCCGAGTGCTCCTTCTAAAATAGAACTCAGATCATGAAAGCTCTCTGTGCAAAAGCCTCCAGAGGCTTCCTGTCTCAATCTGAGTAGAAGCCAAAGGCATTACCATAACCAACAGAGCCCCCTGTGTAATGTGGTCCCTTGTTACTTCCAAACCTTGTCTCCTACTCTTCCCTCTCATTTCACTCTAGCAGCTCCCCAAGCCTGTCAGGGATACCCTGAATCTCAGGGGCCTTTCTCTAGTTTTAAGAACAGGAGAAATAGCTATGAACAGAACAAAAATCCCTGCCCTCATAGAGCTTACAGTAAAAAAATGTAGAAGTCCCCTGTGCTGTAATGGTCTTAGAGAGCTTAATGGCTAAGATGTCCATATGTCTGGGTTTGTCCAGGATAGTCTTGGTTTGAGTTTATTGTCCTGTGTAATTATTAATAGTGTTACCTTTCACTCTCAGAGATGTCCTGGATTAAATAACAAATTATATGGGCTCCCTGCCCACAGCTTGCTCTCATGTACCTGAATTGCCAGGTCCTATCCTGGCACTCCCCACCCATCTTCCCTGCCTAATATTTCTTCATAGCACATATTACCACCTGACATACTAGATTTTTAAATTTTACATTTTTTATTGTAAGCTCCATGAGGGCAGGGATTTTTGTTTTGTTCATAGCTATTTCTCCTGTTCTTAAAACTATTTCTGTCACAGATTAGGTGGTTGAATGAATGCTAAAAGCCTTCTTAGGTTAACATCTCTCTACTGAAGAACAATTTTATTTTTTTCCTAATGCTTTTCTTCTCTCCCTTATAACTTCGTTGAATAATTAACTGGATTCCTTTCCTGAAAGATTTGGACAATCTTTTTCTAACTCCCTTGGTTTTGAAGTGACTTTCATTTCAAGTCATCTTCCATCTCCACAGAATATGGTTTGCTTTCCTCAAACTCACTAAACTTTTACCCATTCCAGAAATGTTTATTGAACTCTACTAGGACACTGTGCTAATGGTTGAGAAGAAACAAAAATAATTAAGACACCTACTCTCCAGGCCTCAGGGAGCCTTGGCACATTAATCACTTGAGATTCTGTTTGAAGTAGTTCCATGTGGGGTGGGTAACGTGTGAAAGGAAAGCCTTCTCACGGGAAGTTGGACTATGAGTTGTTCTGGTGATACGCTGCGCTTTAGCATGTGATCCCTGCAAAATTCTGCTGTACTAGGTGAGTGAGTGTTCTGGATCAAAGCCCCAGCCCTGCTCCTCACTGGTGCTTGGAGGTTAGCCTTGAGCCTCCATTGAGCCTCAGGTTCTTCATCTGTGTCATGGGTGTTACACACCTGCCTGCTTGCCTCACAGAGCTGGAATCAACTTGATGGCAATGTATTTGTTTTTTTTGGTTTGGCCATCTCTATAGCCCAGAGAGGAGGAACAACCAGACCCAGGCATGGGCTTCTAGATGTGCGTCTGGGAGCAGCCCCAAAGGCCCTATACGGATTACCCTTTCAGGCCTTGAGGTAAACTACCAGAGAACAAGTCCAGACTTCTTGACTTTGAACAGATGTCAAAAGAGACAGAACTGAGATGACTCTTTTCAGTGTTGGCTCTCCAAATTATGTGTCTGGCATTGAACTTTGAGAATGAGTTTTCATTCTCAAATGTTGAGTTGGAGCACAGTGACTGACCATGAGGTCTCACTCTGCCATGTTAGGTTGTTGAGGGTCTTCATATGCCAACAGTGAGTTTACTGGCTAAAAATAAAGCCTCAGAGGCGGAGTCTGTGGGAGAGGCAGTGTGGTAGCCATGGACTGCAAGGAAACTGTGTAAGTAGCTTGCTAGAAACCCTTGAAAGATTATTTCCTTATTTTTCTGAATTTTTAAAAATTGCTGTTTCCTTAAAATAAAATTATTGGGGGGGGGAGGAGGGCTGGCGGGCTTGAATGGGCCTGTATTGGTTAAATATGAAAAAGGTCTGTTTTTGGTTGAAGAGCCAAAGCTCCTCTGAGAACCCTGTTATTGGTTGCCTCTATGAACTTAAACAATTGCTTGCAGGATTATAAATTGAACTATTTTTTAGGGTAAAAATTACAGTTGTCTCACAGACCAAGTCTAGATTGAGTTTTTTGGTTTTGTTTTGTTTTTTCCAAAATGCTAAAGTATCAATATAAATTAGTATGACTAACTTTACAAAAAAATGCTCAAACTTAAGATCCAAATAAGCATTGCCTCCTTGAGAACAGTAATTCTACTATTGCTCAGTGTTTTGGGAATGCCAGTTTTGTAACTGCCTTCATACCAGTTCTCAGGCTGAACAAGAAAATCTGCCTCATTGCTGCTGTCTAGTCTTGCTTTATGTTTGCATGAAAATGGATGTTGGTAGCCTTTTTAGAAAATTTAGCTCCAAATGGCTTTGGCAGTTAACAAAGCACAGATTATGTACGTTTCTGACAGCTGAAAATTGGTGCCCCAGATGGATAGCTGGGAAATAGAGTGGCCAGAGAGTTGAACAGAGAGGACAGCCTCAAGGACCTAAATGTGGGCTCCACCTACTTTCTGTTTAATCTTCAGTAAGTTACCGAACTTCTCTGAGCCTCGGTTTCTTTAGCTGTGAAAACTGGATAACACCTGCCTCACATCTACCTCATGGTGTGGGTTTGAATGAAAGGAAATACTATATATGTCTGACTTAATAAAATACATCTTCTATTGTGATGACTGGTAATTTTTAAAAATCTGCAGAAGGCAGTTCCAAAAAATAGGTTCTAAAATTGTTTTGACCAAGTGATACCATCTTTTTAATTTTTAAAAAATTTATTTATAAATTTAAAAAAAAGATACATATTTTTAATTTACGTACAATAAAATCCACCCTTTCCAGTGTTTAGTTCTATGAGTTTTGACAAATGCATAGTTACATAACCACCACCACATCAAGATACAGAACATTCCCACTACCCCCCAAAATTTCCTTAAAATGCTCCTTTGTACTCAGCCCCTCCCTGTGTCCCCTGGCAACCTGTCCTCTAGTTTTGCCTTTTTCAGAATGTCGTGTGCATGGAATCATACAATTTGAAGCCTTTTTAGTCTGGCTTCTTTCACTCGGCATAATGCATCTGAGGTAGATTCATCCAGGTTGTTGTATCACTAGTTCATTCCTTTGTATTGCTGAGTAGTATGCCATGGTATAGATGTGCCACAGTTTGTTTATCCATTGGCCAGTTGAAAGGCGTTTGGGTTGTTTCCAGTTTGGGGTAATTATGAATAAAGCCACTATAAACATTTACATGACAGGTTTTTGTGTGAACATAAATTTTCACTTCTCTTGTGCAAATTCCTAGGAGTAGAATTACTAGGTCAAATGGTAAATATATGTTTAACTTTTTTAGAAATTACTATTTTCCAAAGTGGCTGCACCATTTTGCATTCCCACCAGTGGTGTATGAGGGTTTCAGTTGCTCTACATCCTTGTCAGCGCTTGGTATGGCCAGTTATTTTAGCTATTCAGATAGGTGTATAGCAGTAACTCACTGTGGTTTCAGTTTACCGTTTCTCTAATGACTAATGATGTTGACCATTTTTTCATGTGCTTATTTGCCTTCTGTATATGTTGTTTGGTGAAGTGTCTGTTCAAATCTTTTGCGCATTTTCTTTCTGTGTTTTTTTTTTTTTTTTCTTCCTTTCTTTCTTTTTCTTGAGTTTTAAGAGTTCTTTATATATTCCGGATACAAGTTGTCAGATATGTGATTTGCGAATGTTTTCTTCCAGGCTGTAGCTTGTCTTATCATTCTCTCATCAGTGTCTTTCACAAAACAAAAGTTTTTGATTTTGATGGCGTCCAGTATATCAATTATTTCTTTTATGAATCATTGTTTTGTTGTCATATCTAAAAACTTTTTGCCTAAGATTTCATCTTATAAAAGATTTCACAAGGAATTTACAAATATATATTCTCGTTATAAAAGATTCAGATGACACAAAAGTAAAAAGTACAAGTTCTCTTTTACCTCCATCCCCTCCTCCAGCTTTCTTTTCAGAGATAACCACTGTCAATAGTTTGCTAAGGATCCTTCCAATCTGTTTTATTATACCATAGTTTTCTAGTAAATACATATGTTTTGAAAAGGGACATTTTAAAATTAGTTCTGTTACTTTACCATCACTAAGTTTTGTATCAAAGAATCTATTTTTTTTACCCCAATTATAGGTTAAATCATTGTTTTTCTCTTAAAAGTAGTGAGTTCTGTTTCATATTCTAGAAAGTCATCATTTGAGGAAGAAAATTCCAGAAAATAAGATGACTGTTGAGTGGACTGAATTTAAATAGGTCATTTTATATTTGCTAAAGATTGCTCTAATTAGTTGAAGTGACTTTGAAATATGTCCGTTTTCTTAAAATAAGTGGTAGATTGCTCGTGTGTATGTGTGTACCCACACGTGTGCTAAATGTCTGCTTGGGCAAATGGTATTGAAAACCTGATAGTAAAGTTCTGGCTCATTCCCAAATTTTAGACTGCTCGTTTTTCTTTGATTGATTCTTTTGTGCTATTTGAAATACTCAACACAGAATTTATAGGTGGTTCACATTTTTATTTTTAGCTACAATTTTGGACTTTTTCAACATAACTATTCAGAACTTTTTTTGCAGAATGACCTTCATTAATATAAGCTGTTTTCATCTTTCCGTAGGTATGAATCCTAGGACCCAGAATAAGGATTCTGTAGAGGACAGTGTCTCTATCTCTCCAGACCCAAGTAAGAGGGGGCGGCTGACTGGGGAAGTGGGGAGGGTGCTGGTCAGAGCATCTAGAAATAAGAGGGGCCCCTTTGAGAAGAGGATGGTCTGGAAGTCCACATGTCTCTGGGGTGAGGGTAGACAGTATGCTGAGCAAGGACTGGTCCTTAGGGTCTCTGATGGAAAGTGAGATTGGAGTGGCCAAATACTCCTGAATGTGATTCAGGGGCACATGGGAAGAGTAATAGAATTCCCACAAGCCCCTTGTACCAGTCCAGAACTGGCTCTTACTCCTTAAATGCCCAGTAATGGCTCTGGGGAGAAGTCGAAAGGAAGTAATAGGAGGAGCTGGAGCCATTTACCTACCTGTAGTTGAAAATATTTGGTTGGGAGGCATTTGTTGTGATCATCCTTGTCTATTTAAATGGGTGTGCAGTAAGAGAACTGGTAAATACCTACAATAACAAAATAACAGGGAAAAAAAAAAATCCTACCACCTAGTGGACTTATTTTACTTAGTTGTGACCACTGTGTATACATCACTGAGTCTTTTTTGTCCCCATTTATGGTGAACTTAATAATCCTTTCATTATTTCTTCAGCTCCCTCGTATTAGTCTTTTTTAATGACAATTCTATCACATGACTGTATCCTAGTTTGAATAATTATTTTTCTATTGGTGGCCATTTGGATGGTTTCCAGTTTTTTTAGCTATAACATATAATGCAGATTTAATGCATGACACAGTAGGTCTGTTTTCTCTTTTGGTTCATGTCCTTGGAATACATTCCCCAAAGTATGGTTGTCAGATTGATTATTTTCCAGAAAGTTGGCAGCATGAATAGATCAGCCTATTTGTCTGCAACCCCAGCCCTGGATTTTGTTACCTGTGTTTATCATTGCTAATTTCAGGGTTGTGAGATGGGACCCCCTCAGAGGTCTTCTTTGCAGGACCAAAAGAAATGGGGGTTCTTTTCAGGGGGCCACGCTCTGGAGACAGGGCATCATTAAACTTAGAACCGAGAGCTGTTCTTACCATGGGATCTTGGATCAGGCATTTGAATTCTCTGTATCTTGGTGTGTGCCCAGCAGAAAACATTTCTGAAAGGTTTTAGTAAATCTTGGAAGCTGATAGGGCCAGAATGATCTAATTGCAAATGAAGATATAGCTGTCTTGTGTTTCTGGCTTCCCCCATTGTGACTTTGATCAAGTCTCTTCCTTCTGATCCTGGTTCTAACCAGGAGGTAGGAACAAGCACACCCTCTCATCTGCCATATAGGTAAGTTGGAGTGATTAATTAGGTAATTCTAGGCTATGTTGTGAGCTCCTCAAAATATTAGTAAGTTGACAAGACCAGTCTAGATTGTGGGGTTAGACCCACCTCAGGTCAAATCATCTTCCCAAGGTGCTGGTGCTGCATAAGGGTTGTTTCCCACTGTGACACAGTTCTCCTCTTGTCCTTTAACTCCTGGTTCAGTGAGACTCTGTTGTACTGGGTAGTTTGTGTCTGTCACACACTATATGGTGGAAAGATCCCTGAGCAGAGAGGCTTCTGTCCTGGCTCTGCTACCATGTTTAACTTCTTGGAGGTTCGGCGTGGTCATGTGTTTGAAGGGGTTGATGGTGCCACCATACCTACTCCATGAAGGCAGCGTGAGGTCTGATGTGACAACAGGTGCTATACCACATTGTATAGCACTGTAAAATGAAAAGTGTATGAGTATCCTGCTACGGAGTCAGAGGCAAAGGCATGGAGTATTTTTGCTTCATAGTGCTCCCTCTTACAGAGATTTGAAAAATAATCTTTACTTAAGTTACTTAAAGAGGTAACTTCCCTATTCCTTGAACTTAGTGTTTCTCAACCAGGGGTAGATTTGCCCTCTAGGTGGACATTTGGCAATGTCTGGAAACATCATTAAGGAGCCCTGGAGGCGCAGTGGTTAAAGTGCTCAGCTGCTGAAAGGTTGCGGGTTTGAACCCACCAGCTGCTCCATGGGAGAAATATGTTGCAGTCTGCTTCCGAAAGATTACAGCCTTGGAAACCCAATGGGGCAGTTCTAATCTGTCCTGCAGGGTTGCTGTGAATCAGAATCAACTTGACTGCAATGGGTGGTTTGGTTTGCTTGGAGACATCTTTGATTGTCACACCTTGGGGGTGCTACTGGCATCTAGTGGGTAGAGACCAGTGATGCTGCTCAACATCCTACAATGCACAAGACAGCCCCCACAACAAAGAATTATCCTGTCCAAATGTCAGTTGTGCCAAAATTGAGAATCCTTGCTTTAACTGAAGAGCAGGCATTTCTGGACAGATCTATGTGGTCGAGCCAACGCTGCTGACTGCAGCTTTCCTTCCTGGATTGTTAACTCTGTATCTTAAAGTTCTGGCCTCGTAACTTTCCCACACATCCTTCCTTGATTTCTCCTCCTACCTTTTTGGATCTGTTACTCATTTTTGCAATTCTGAAAATGTTCCGGATTCTGCTACTGTATGCTGTTTATTCCAAAATCAGGTGGAGCTCTCCTCCTTTCCTCACCCTGGCCCTCTGCAGCCCTGGGAAGAGGCTGTGGCTTGAGCCTCTCTCCTGCTCTTGGAATGTTGATTTGCTTCACATGTAACTGCCTACCCTGCGGTAACCTCACTGGCATTGCGGCTGTAGCTTAAGAGCAGCAGAAAATAAAACGTATCAGCTGTGACCATTTGCATGATGGGATTGGATAAGCATGTGCACTGTATTATCTAACAAACTCTGTTTCTCTTTCTCTCCCCCCCCCCCCACCCTCCCTCCCTATCCTGGCAATTTTATCACCTTTCACCATGAATGTTTTTTCCCCACCCTTCCCATTTCCTCTCCCACCTGCATCCTACACCCGCTGTGGCGACCACATGTGCCTTTTTCCCCTGCGACACGAGGCAGTTCTGACACTGTCTGCTCCCCCTGTAGTGCCAGGCTTCTGTTGCACAGTTGGAGTGGACTGGAAATCTCTCACTACTCCGGCGTGCCTCCCTCTCACCACCGACTACTTCCCCGACCGCCAGGGCCTGCAGAACGACTACACGGAAGGCTGCTACGATCTCCTCCCGGAAACAGACATCGACAGGTGAGTGTTGAAGGAGAGGTGCACCTTGCCTTTGTTTGTGGGGGTTCTAGATGTGTCCCAGTAAATGTGTCCAGTTTTCAACTCTATGCCCTTCTTTCTGTATTTAGGAAATTTTATGATACAGGAACTGCTGACTTTTTTCAGAGTTCTACTGATATGCCTCCATGACAATTCCTCCTCGTTGATTGTTTCTCATATTTTCTAATGCAGTTGTTTTGGGTGCATTCAATCTGATTTTCTTCTCTAAAATTACCCAATTGGGCATTGAATTACGTGCCTTTTTTTTAATTGAATTTTTTTTTCTTTGAATTGATCATTTCTTCCAAAGATGGTTTACAAATTGTTAATTTTGTGAACTGCCATAGAATGGTTGTCAGGGCTGGTTTGTGGGGATGAAGCAAAGGAAGGGATGGGACTGTGAACTCTTAAGTGTAACTCTGTCTTGGGCCAAGCGGATCCATGTGAGGAATCGTCTGTGTTTTCAGGCGGGATGAAGAGGGTGTGCAGATGACGGCCCAGCAGGTGTTTGAAGAGTTCATTTGCCAGCGGCTCATGCAGGGCTACCAAATCATAGTGCAGCCCAAGGCGCAGAAACCCAACCCCGTTGTCCCACCCCCACTGAGCAGCAGCCCGCTCTATAGCCGAGGTGAGTTTTTCTCCTTGGACTTTTTTTTTTTTTTCCCTTCTTCTTTTCTTCTGAAAGAAAAGTTAGTGGGAGTAGTCTCAAGATGGTAGAGAATAGATACATTTAGGAGTAATTGTTTTCAATGCAACTTTTTTTTTTTTTCCTAAATTTTACTTTACATTAGGCTCTGATTTATCTTAAACACTCTCTTTGACCTGTGGCTTAGGAGTAGCAGACAACCAAGCTGATACTGAGCTGTCAAGGTACATAGTAGTAGATATTCTAAACCATTTAATAGAAACATCTATTGAATTTTTTCTAGCACAGTGCCTGACACACAGCCGGTTCTTAGATGTTACCTAAACCTTAAGTTTACACTTGGTCTTTGTCTCTTGCTTATCACTAAAGCTTAGTGACTTAAAGTGGGAATGGATTATCCGTGAGTAGCAGAAGCTAATAAGTGACAAAGAATTGGCGCCTCAGACTGAATTAGAGCCAGGTTCCAGAAAGCTCTTTTAAAATAACTCAAGCAGAGAGAATTAAATGCGCTGCCAGGAACCAGAAAGCAGAGATGTAACTTCCCAGAACAGTCAGTGAGCTATTAGTTTGCCCCCTCTTCCTCATTGTTGCTCATGAGGCCCCCACTCCATAAACACCCAGCTCAAAACCTCACATCATGTTTGGCTCCGCTAAAGCATCTCTGGCCAGAGGATGAAGAGAAGTGTGGATGTGTTACGGGAGCTTGGTGTTCATTTAGTCCAGGCTCTGTCTTTTGTAGGCAAAGCTCTGGACTCCCTCAGGATTTTCTTTGAAAGCTTCTTATGGCATTTATTAACATGTTACCTTGTATTCATATTCTAGACTCTAATGAGCAGTAACCTTTTCTTTTTCTTTTTTGGTGAAAACATGGACAGCAAAACATACACCAGTTCAACAATTTCTACATGTACAATTTGGTAACATTAATTACATCCTTCAAGTTGTACAACCCTTTGTGCTATCTTTTGCCAAATTATTCTACCACCATTAACTTACGTTACTCACTGCCCCCTAAGTTTCTCATTTAACTTTTTGCCGATGTCAGTTTAATCCCATATGGATAATTCTTTAAAAGAGCATGGTGCTCAAGGTAGAAATTCTTTACTAATTAAGCTAAACTATTGTTTGGCTTAAAGATGAAGTCAGGGGATAGTTTTGCTTTAAGGGTTAAGGTTTAAAGATTATCTCAGGGCAATAGTTTTGGGGGATCATCCAGCCCCAGTGGCCCCAGAAAATCTGGATTCCATGAGAATTTGAAATTTTGTTCGACGTTTTTCTATCTTTTGATCAGGATTCTTTTATAAATCTGTGATCAAAACTGAACAGTAGAGCTGTAGAGCTCCTGTAGAGCTGCTGGTTTGAACTGCCGACCTTTTGATTAGCAGCTGAGTGCTTAACCATTGTGCCAACAGGCTCCTTTGATATGCCTTTAAAAAAAAAACAAACCGAACCCTTTGTCGTCGAGTCCAGTGTGATCCTAGAGGACAGAGGAGAACTGGCCCATAGGGTTTCCAAGGAGCAGCTGGTAGATTTGAACAGCCCACCTTTTGGTTAACAGCCATACCTCTTAACCACTGCGCCACCAGGGGTCTGTAATTTCTCTGATGTCCAGTTCTGTTCCTGCCTGATTCGTGAGCCAGGGACCACTTGCCTGACTGTACCCTTCTGGTTTTTCTTTCTCCTTTGATAAACTGAATCCCTCTTATTTTTGTAGGAACAGCAATGGTACCATTCTTATTATAATTCCTGGAAAACTTGCCATCATAACCTGTGATACTCATCTCAGATTCATTGAATACCAGTTTTGTGCTGGGCCCTGTTCCAGTAGTTCTAGCATCAGGTCTGCCCTCAGAGTTTACAGTCAACTGACGGAGACAGACGTTAAACTAATAAGCCTCAGTGTATATTTGGCCAGAGATCGTGAAGAGTGCTGTGCAGGAAAAAAACAGGAATTACAGAGGTGCACCTAATTTAGGATGGGTCTCAGGGTCCTGTGGTAGATGATTGCGAACATTATCCTGTGACATTGTCTTCCTCACGGCCCACAGGGTGTTCGTTGCATGAGCAAAGGAATGCACGAGTAGGGCATGTCCTTTCTCTAGTTGGAGAAAGCACGGCTCAGACAGGTTTGGTGTCCAAATTGCACAGCTGGCAAATGAAAAGAGCTGGGTTTAACACAGAGTGCCCTGAGTCAAAGCCTGTAGTCTTTCCTGTATGTGCCCCACCTGCCACTCCCTTGGCATCCTCTGGAAATTTTCAGCATTCACAGTGAAAAGCCTTTCAGCTCTGCCCAACCCCCGCCCCCACTTTTGTCCTAACCACTCTCCTGCTGCTTGCTACTGTGAGAACCTCAAAGTGCGGAACATGAGGACTGAGTTTCAGCTTGAGACCAAAGGAATCTTGTTTTGGCATGGTTGTTCTTCAAGACGCTATTTTGATTCTCTTGAAAGCTTGTACTTGTCTTGATTCCGCCTGTGTTCAATTCAGTTCAGTACTTTTTGAATATCTACTGTGAACTTGGCACTTTTCCAGGTGCTACCAAATATATAAGCAAGATTTGGGCTGTGGCCTCCTCGAACTTTTACTTTTTTTAAGTGTATGAGACAGACACATAAAGAACTACACACAAGGTAGAATTCAGACGGCTGATAGAAGGAATAATCACATTTTATTGGGGAAATCAGGAAAGGTTTTGTGGGGGAAAGTGGCATTTTATGGTCACCTTAAATGATCCATGGGATTTTTTTTTTTTGGTGAAAATATACACAGAAAAACCTGCTCCTGTTCCATAGTTTCTAGACATAATGATCAGTGACCCTAGTTAAATTCTTCACGTTGTGTCAACATTTTCATTATTTCTGTTCTGGTTGTTTTACTTCTATTTACTTAATCTCCTTGCCCCTCAATCTTCTCATCTATTTAAAATAGCTGTTGACCCTTTGGAGATATATATATATATATATATGTATGTATGTATGTATATATGTAAAATTATATATATACACACAATTTTGTGTATATGTACACATAATTTTTTCAAATAATGTAATACTCAAGGGTGACAATCTTTACTCTTTGGGCTAAACTGTTACTTAGTTTAAAGATGACTTAGGGGTTAGTTTAAATTCAGAGTTTGAAGAATAACTTAGCCATAGTCTAGGGGACTCCTCCAGCTTCAGTAGGTAGAGTAAGTCTGGATTATCTTAAGAATTTGAAGTTCTGTTCCACATTTTTCTCACTTTTTATCAGGATTTATCTATTGTGTTCCTGAGGAGAACATTCAGTAGTGGTAGCAAGGTACCATCTAGTTCTTCTGGTCTCAAGGTGGAGGAGGCAGTCATTCATATAGACAATTAGTCCTGATTCTTCCTTCTCTGATTCTTGGATTTCCTTCTTTCTCTTTTGTTCCAGATGAATAAAGACCGATAGCTGTATCTCAGATGGCTGCTCGTAGCTTTTAAGACCCTAGACACTACTCACCATACTGGGAGGTAGAACATAAACTTTAAGAACTATATTATGCCAATTGACTGGATTGTCCCACAAGACCACGGCCCTAAGCCCCAAAACCAAGAGAACTAATCCCATGAGGTGATTGGTTTTGTCTAATTGGTATCAGCATCTGTAGCCTCCCCACTTTTTTAAGTTGTTATTGTTGCAAAACCGTACACACTTCAGCATTTGCCCATTTATCCCCTTTTCCCTGCGTGTACAGCTTATTGACATCCAGTTTATCCGTCATCTCATGCAAACTTCACCCATAGTCGGTGCCACCTTTCCCATGTCTATAAATAAAAAGTGGCTACTACCTAAGGAATACTTCACCCACCCCAACCCCTGGAAACCACTAATGAACATTAGTTTTTATATATTTACCTATTCATGTCATTTCATAAAAGTGAGAACATACAATATTTGGTTTTTTGTGATTGACTTATTTTGTTCAGCATAATGTCCTCCATGTTGTAAGATGTTTTGGGAACTCATTTTTCTTTATTGCTGAGTAGTATTCCATTGTCTGTATGTACCACATTTTACTTATCCATTCATCTGTTGATGGGCACTTAGGTTGTTTCCGTATTTTTGCTATTGTGAATAGTACTGTGATGAGCACAGTGTGCGTATGTCTGTTTATGTCACTTCTATTAGATCCCTGGGATATATGTCTAGGAATGGAATTGCTGGTCATATGGCAGCTCTACCTCTAGTTTTTTGAGGACCCGCCAGACTGTTTTCCACAACAGCTGTAGCGTTTTGCATTCTCACCAGCAAACAATGAGGGTTCCAACTTCTCCACATCCGTTCCAATACTTGTTATTCCCTCTCTCCCTTTTTTTTTTTTTTTTTTGTCTTAGCCGTCCTAGTGGGAGTGAAATGGTTTCTCATTGTGGTTTTGATTTGCATTTCTCTGATGGCAAATGATGTTGAGCATATTTTCATGTATCTATTAGCCATTGAATATCCTCTTTGGTGAAGTGTCTGTTCATGTCCTTTGCCCAGTTTTTGATTGGGTTATTTGTCTTTTTGTTGTTACGTTGTAGAAGTTTTCTGTTAGGTATTACACCTGTGTCGGTTATATCGTTCTCAAAGAGTGTTTCCCAATTTGTAGGTTGTCTCTTTAGTCTTTTGATAAAGTCTTTTGGTGAACATAAATATTTAACTTTTATGAGGTCCCAGTTATCTATTTTGTTTTCTGTTGCACATGCATTCATTATTGTGTTTGATAATCTACCACTGAAAAAAATTAGGTTCCAAAGCTTTGCTCTTATATTTTCTTCCAAGAACTTTATGGTTTTAGATTTAACATTTAGGTCTTTGATCCATTTTAAATTAGTTTTTGTGTGTGGTGTGAGTTAGAGATCTTGTTTCATTTTTCTGCATGTGGAAATCCAGTTTTGCCAGCACCATTTGTTGAAGAGACTCTTCCTCCCCCATTGAATAGATTTGGCTCCCTTGACCATAGATACTTGGATTTATTTCTGGGTTTTCAGTTCTATTCCATTGGCCTATGTGTCTATCATTAAACCAGTACCAGGTTGTTTTGATTTCTATAGTTGTGTATTACGTTTTGAAGTCAGGAAGTATGAGGCTTCCTACTTTGTTCTTTTTCAAAATTACTTTGGCTATTTGAAGTCTCTTGTCTTTACGTAGAAAATTGAGGATTATTTTTTTCCATTTCTGTGAAGAGTGCTGTTGGAATTTTGATCTGGATTGCATTCTATGTATAGACTGCTTTGGGTAGTATTGACATCTTGGCTATGTTAAGTCTTCCAATCCATGAGCACAGGATGTCTTTCCAGTTAGATCCATGGGAATTGTATTGTGGCCCAGAAAGAGAGGCAGAAGAAGAAACACGAGCAAATGTTTGGAGGAGGGAAATTACAGCACATAAATAAATGGTCGTTTAAGACTGAGCTTGATCTAGTGTGTGGGAGTACCCAGAAAAACCAAACTCATTGCCATCAAGTCAATTCTGACTCAGCAATACCATAGGACATAGTAGAACCACCCCATAGTGTTTTCAAGGCTATAATCTTTATGGAAGCAGACTGCCACATCTTTCTCCTTCAGAGCAGCTTCTGGGATAACATTGGGAAGAATGGGAATTCCAGAACACTTAATTATGCTCATGCAGAACTGTATGTAGACCAAGAGCAGTTGTTCAGACAGAAGGAGGGTATACTACGTGGTTTAAAACCAGGAAAGGTGTGCGTCAGGGTTGTATCCTTTCACCATACTTACTAAGTCTGTATGCTGAGCAAATAATCCGAGAAGCTGGACTATATGCGGAAGAACACAGCATCAGGACTGGAGGAAGACTCATTAACAACGTGTAATATGCAGATGACACAACCTTGCTTACTGAAAGAGAAGAGGATTTGAAGCACTTTTGAAGCACTTACTCAAGAATATCAAAGACTACAGCCTTCAGTATGGATTACACCTTAACATAAAGAAAACAAAAATCCTCACAACTGGACCAATAAGCAACATCATGATAAACAGAGAAATGATTGAAGTTGTCAAGGATTTTATTTTACTTGGATCTGTAATCAATGTCCATGGAAGCAGCGGTCAGGAAATCAAACGACATATTGCATTGAGCAAATCTGCTGCAAAAGACCTCTTTAAAGTGTTAAGAGTAAGGATGTCACGTTGAGGACTTAGGTGCATCTGACCCAAGCTAGGGTATTTTCAGTCACCTCTTATGCATGTGAAAGCTGGACAATGAGTAGGGAAGACTGAAGAAGAACTGATGCACTTGAATTATGGTGTTGGCAGAGAATATTAAATATACCATGGGCTGCCAGAAGAATGAACAAATCTGTCTTGGAAGAAGTACAGCCGCAATACTCCTTAGAAGCAAGGATGGTGAGACCTCATCTTACATACTTTGGACATGTTATCAGGCGATCCCAGTCTCTGGAGAAGGACATCATGCTTGTGTAAAGTAGAGGGTCAAGGAAAAGGAGGAAGACCCTTAACAAGATGGATTGACACAGTGGCTACAACAATGGCTCAAGCATAGCAACGATTGTTGAGGATGGCGCAGGACCAGACATTGTTTCATTCTGTTGTAAATAAGGTTGCTATGAGTCAGAACCGCTTTGACAGCACCTAACAACAACAACAGATCTTTATGGAAGCAGACGGCCACATCTTTCTCTCTCAGAGTGGCTGGTGGGTTCGAACCGCTGACATTTCAGTTAGCAGGCTAGTGTTCAATCATTGCGCCACCAGGACTCCTTTGTGTGGAGTAGTGGGAGCTAAAGCCAGAAAGCTAGGCTGGCTGCACCCTGGGGTGAGGGCCTTGATGCTCGAGCAGGCAACTTGTGCTTGTGTGAAGTGGATTCCATTTTACTCCCACAGTCATCTCTTGGCATGTTAACGGTCACTCTAGAACTTTTCTTCCCAGGGCATCAGACTGTTCACCTTTGAATGTGTCATCTAGGTGCTATCAGAATCCCCAGCTTCTGATCTGCTACTGGTTGGTTCAGTAACAGAAAAATCTGCCAACTTCAGCCCCTCCCCACCTCTTTTTTTAACCAAGAATAATTTTGTTCCGTGAAAGTACCCCTCAAAGGAAAAGTGCTACTTGAATTGGCAAATATGCTTTGACAGTATGACAATTAAAAAAAAAGGAAATAGATAAGAATAATAAATGAATGAGACAAGTGATAAAGGTACATAAAAAAATCCTGGTACAATGATTGGCACACAGCAGATATTCAGAATATAGCCCATTATTATTTTTACATTGATCATCTATTTAGGACTTTCCAGCAGACAATCTTAATCTTTCTACTATAAATAAAGAACAGTAATACCTTTTAAAAAAAAGCATTTACTCTTTTGTTTCTCTTTTCTGAATCTATATGGGGGAGAAGCAATTGCCTGTTGTAGAACTGACCCTCAACCAGATGGAAGAAGTGATTTTTTTTTTCCTCTGTTAGGCCTTGTGTCCCGAAACCGCCCCGAGGAGGAGGACCAGTACTGGCTAAGTATGGGCAGAACTTTCCACAAAGTGACACTGAAGGATAAGATCATCACAGTAACGCGATACCTTCCCAAGTGAGTCCTTGGATATTTAAGGCTTTCAGCTACTGCCCGTATAATGCATAATTCAAACATTTAATTCAGAAAAGTTGAGTGGTTGGTTTTTCTTTTGGAGTTACTGTTTTGTTTTTAGGATTATCTTTGGGTTATAGCTCACCTGCCTCCAAAAAAGATTTAATTCAGATTATATTGTTTAATTTAACATGATTCCTAACAAGCCAACTAAAAATAAGGAATGCAAGGCTAGGAGAATGAAGAAGTTTAAGAAGATCTGATAAATCTCCATTATCTGTTCCCTGGGATGAGTTGGTTTCTACAGTTGAGGGTTGAACACCAAAGATGGTGGAGGATTGGGGGAAGTTCTCTTTTGAATTTTTGGACATGCCCTTTGTTTTTCAGGTACCCTTATGAATCTGCCCAGATCCACTATACCTACAGCCTCTGCCCTTCCCACTCAGACTCAGAGTTTGTCTCCTGTTGGGTAGAATTCTCCCATGAACGGCTGGAGGAGTACAAGTGGAATTACTTGGATCAGTATATCTGTTCTGCCGGCTCTGAGGACTTCAGGTCAGAGAGCAATCTTTGGCTTTCCATGCGTGCTGCCTTGGGTGTATGTGTATTTTAACACTTCTGTCCTGTTTTCTGATTACAAAATGATGTCTGTTTTAGAAAAAAATAGAAGAACAAAAAGCACATCTGTCCTTTAGTAATATCTCTTGCATTGGGTTAAATACTCAGTGATGATGTGCTGGTTTGGTGGAAGTATCAGTGCAGATCAGGTTCTTAACATTTTCCTGACTAGTTGGCTGGTAGCTTTGTGATGTCTTGTTTTTAGTTTTTATGTGTGATTTATGACAGTGATGATAAAAAGCCAGAAGTTCATTGGGCCTGTGTGCGCAAAAGTATCTGACATCTTTGGGATATAAAGTAAAAGCAGCCTTAGCAGACTTCCTTCAGAGCTTGGGTTTTAAATGAACCATGAGATGTACCATCAGATACGCATGCTCATGGGAAGATAGACACACGTGTGATCTCCAGAGAGACAATCAGGATGGTATCTTCACTGGGAGTGCTTTTATTATCTACTTTTTCTCAGCCCCCTCCCACCTCCTTTTTTTCCTTTGACCCTTCATAGCTTAATTGAGTCTCTGAAGTTCTGGAGGACCCGCTTCCTGCTGCTGCCAGCCTGTGTCACTGCCACCAAGCGCATCATGGAGGGGGAAGCCCACTGCGACATCTATGGGGACAGGCCCCGGGCAGATGAGGAGGAGTGGCAGCTCCTGGATGGCTTTATCCGCTTTGTGGAGGGTCTAAACCGGATCCGCAGGCGGCACCGCTCCGACCGCATGATTCGGGTAAGGGGGTCTTTGGCTCCTGGTTTGGAAGCAGGACCTACCTCCTCCTGTCTCAGGGGCCACACATTGGCCAGTTTACTCCACATTGCCCAATGCTTACCTTAAATCCAAACAATGAGTTCTCCAGTGCAGGGGAGAGGAAGAAGGGATGGGTGCAGACAGCATCTGGGCAGTGTTCCATGGCACGAAGCCACCCCTCTCTACCTGAGGACACAGCTCCTGTGTGTGCTCCCCAAATGGGACCTGGTATCAGTATGGCCACTTTTTGTGATACAGTGCTGAATTGCTGAGTAGAGACTTGTTCAGGAAGAGTAACAGCAATAATACTTTCTCTTATAGCTTTTAGAGTTTTCAGCTCTCTTGAAACTATGAGGAAACTGAGGCTCACACTGCCCTGTGAGGAGGCCAGAGCTCATGGGGATTGTAGGATATGTCTGAGAACGTAAATACCCAGCTAATAAGAGGCAGATATGGGACTCGACTGTTTTTTTTTTTTTTTAATTAACATAAAATCGGCTTTTTTGTTGTTGTTCAGGTCTGTGACTTTTAACAAATGTATAGATTCATGTAACCACCACCATAATCAGGATACAGACTAGTTCCATCATTCCCAAAACACCTCCGCATGCTACCCTTTGTAGTCACACCCTCACTCCAGCCCTAACCCCTGGCAACCACTGGTCTGTTCTCCATCGCTATATTTTTGTCTTTTCCAAATGTCATATAAATGGAATCACACAGCATGTAACCTTTTGAGGCTGCTTTCTTGCACTCAGCATAAATGTCTTTGAGATTCATGCAAGTTGTTGTGTGTATCAATAGTTCATTCCTTTTCATTGCTGAGTAGAGTTTCACCATCAGCCGTGTTATTTCTGTTTTTAACCTCAAGTTCAGTGTTTTTACCACCACACCAGCTTCCTTTTGTACACAGCCTCACTTGTGACTAGAAACATTTCCAGGAGAGCTTGTATAGAAGAAAGCACCTTGGTTTTGAAGTCAGGTAACTAAAGTTTGAATTCTAGCTCCAGTGGGATTTGGGATTCTACTTAACTTCTCTGGCCCTCAGTTTCTTCTTCCATGAAATAGGAATAACATTACCTGCTTCCTACAGCTGGGGTGAGAGTATGAGATGATGTGTGTAAACTGACTCCAAGAGGTAGTTTGTTTTGAGTCCGACAGGCAATGGGGACCTTCAGGTGAGGAGCAGTTTTCTCTCACTTACTGAACACCACGCACCTGTGCTCCTCAGCTTTGTTAGTTGGATTCCCAGGGTCTGAAGTTAACAGATGCAGAAGCATGTGCTGGGGTAAGAGTGACGTCCACTGGGACAACCCACTTGGGCTGATGGCCTTGTCTACTCTCTCTGCTTTAGAAAGGGACTTCCATGAAAGGCTTGCAGATGACTGGGCCCATTTCCACGCACTCCCTTGAGTCTGCCGGCCCCCCAGTTGGGAAGAAGGGAACCTCGGCTCTGTCTGCCTTGTTGGAGATGGAGGCCAGTCAAAAGTAAGTGCCTGGTGGAGAGTGACTCGTCCGAGCCCTGCAGGCCCCGAGGGACTTCCGTTGCCCACTCTCATGAGCAGGGTAAAATATGGTTTCTATTTCCAAGGAGGTTGTAATTAAGAAAAAGACACATGCATGAAAAGAAAGCTAGTCTAATAACTGCTAAATGTCAAATAACATGTATGAAAGAGACCAGAAGTTATAAACTTGCAGTCTGTGTGCTTAATTTGACCTACAGATGTATTTAGTTTGGCCTACAAGGTATTTTTAAAATATTTAAGCCAGATTTTTTAAATTTGAAGATTTCCTATAAAAATCTGAATTTTATATCAATTTTTATGTGAAAAAAATAATATACATCATACATATAAAATAATGAACGATTGCATTATATAATATATAAAACAATATACGACATACAGTATAATGCACAGTCATATATAATATATAAAATCTAGCTTTGTTGAAATACTGGCGGCCCAGTAACACTGGATCCACATCCTGACACAGCCACGGTGGGCTGGCCCTTCAGAAGGGGCACGTGCCCTCTGGTCACCGGAGCCCAGCATACCCTCTCGTCTGGCACTTGTCTTGCACCCTCAGTCATGCTGCCTGGTCAGCTTCTCTGGGCATCTGAGTGTGTGGCCCCTGTGTAAGCAGTAAGTATACAGTTGACAGGACACTGGTGGGGCCACGTCTTGCTTGGGCAGGCAGGGAAAGGGTCACAGGCGGTGGGATTTATGCTGGCCTTAAAGGAAGAGAAGGACTGGCAGGGTGTGGGGGGTGGGGGGTGCAGGGAGGGGAGTGAGACTTGGTGGAATGGGGAAGCCATTGTCATGCGCATTGACCTGCTCCAGGGAGCTTCCCTGATGCGCTTATTCTCTTGACTGGATTAGGTTCCCTCTGTGCTTCCCAGAGCTCTTAGCAGTGTTCTAGTAAGGGCCACAGTCTCTTTGCTCGTCTTCCCCTGAATTGCTCTGAGGGCAGAAACTTGTGGTGTGCATATTTAGTGAATGATGGAGGAAAGGATGCTGCAGGACCCCCTGTACAGACATGGGGCTGAGTGTGTCAGGGGAGACTGGACCACATCTATGTGCTGTGAGGGTACATGCTGTGCCCAGCAGGAGCCCACACGTGAGGCTTTCCGGCAGAAGTGGTAAGCGGATGAGCACATGAGGCATGATGGGAGCTGTGATGCCAGGCTGTCATACTTCCTGATAGCAGGAGGAATGCTTTGAAGGTTTTACTTACTTTTTTTCTGTAATGGACAATTTCAGACAGATAAGGTAGACAGTCTAGTATAATAACCACTCGTTTACCCATCAGCCAGCTTCAACGATTGTCTACTCATGGCCAGCCTTGTTTCATTTGTATTCCACTCACTTTAACCCTCCGTTTTGTTTTTTATCAAATCTCAGACATCACATCACTTCATCTGTAAATATTTCCGTAAGAATCTCTGAAAGATAAGTATTTTTTTTTTTTAACATCAAAACCATAATACTATAATTTACTTTAAAAATGACAGCAATTCCTTAATATCATGAAATTGCCAATTGGTGTCTTTAGCAGAAGTGGTGTTTTCAGCGGGGCTTTGAATCGCTTCTTCCTGATTCAGACATGGCTGAGGAAGTGAAACCAGAACAGATCCGAATTTTTAAAATTTGGGTGAACCCTAACAATAACTGGAATGGGAATAATTACGGGTTGAAGCCCTGCTAGAATCCTAATCTCCCTCTTAGAAAACAGGGGCAGCGTAGGCATTGCTTAGCAACCATATATCTTGCCCATCTGAGCAGAGTTGGAAATAGCGATACCCTACTCAACAATGGCAGCTAACCACGCCACTTTGAATGTGTGTGGCTACCCACAGTCCCGTCAGTAATCCAGTCTCACACATGAGGCTCCTGAAAGGGCTCACTGTGCCTCTTCCGAGTCTCCCATTCCAGGGCCTTGACCTGTAATTTTTCCTATCCTGGATCATTCAAATTGTAAAAATTTGAGTCTGTTCTGGTTTCGCTTCGTAGGCTTTGACTGAACTGGTTCAAACCAGTGTGAAGCCCTGGTTTTCAGAGATGGACCCCACTTCTGGGAAGACTTGAGAGGGGTGCCAGGAGGCAGAACCTGACTAGGAGGCTCAGAGTCCAGGCAAGAGGTGGCAGAGGCTGCATGGGGGGGGTGGTAGTGATGATGATGGAAAGGAAGGGTGCAGTGAGAGAAAGGAAGAACATAGCCAAGCGATTAGAAGGGAAGTGAGGGGAGGAGAGCTAGTATTGATTGGGCTCATGACTGAGGGAACTGGTTTTTCTTCAGAAAATATCTTTTATTGGACCAAGGAAGGACCCTAAAACCCTGCCTGGCAGGTTATCCCTGTAACTAATCACAGACCTTTCCCACTGGGAAAGAAGAACAAGGAACATATGTTGCTGGGAGGGTGTGAATCTGAGAGTGGGGGGATCTTATTTTAATTTGTTAGTGAGTCATTGTGTAGTGCACTCCAAGAAGCCTCTTTCTGTTCAGACTGGAAGAGAAGGGCTAACTTGGGGTGGTAGCATCTCCTGATGTGAAGGGTGAGACTCCCAGCTCACCCCATAGCAGGGGCAGGACAAAAAGAGGCCCCAGACTTCTTCCTTGCCCCAGATGACTGCTCCTGGGTGATATACCTTTTCTCAATGCTGGCGGTAGTGTAGAGGGAGCCAGACCTTTATATAATGTTTGCTGATGCATTCTTTCTGTTTGTTTGCTTTTTTCCTTTTGTTGCACCAAGCAAATTCAATTTTATTTTTTATGGAAAACAATATTATAGCAACAAGAAAAAGAATTTCTAAAACTTTACATGTAGTCCCGCCATCTTACCGTGACTGTGTTTATTTCTCCCAGTTCCCTTCTAGTCTTTATCTGTAGGCATGTACACTTAGTCAGGCTTTTATGGAAGACAGGCTCCTGAAGTCTGCCTTGTGCTGATTAACAGTATAGATTGGGACAAGTCTGGGAAGCAGGTACCGGTCAGCAGGCTTCTCTTCTCTTATTAGCTGAGGAGACCCAATGACAGCCAAGGCAGGGCAGACAGGGAGACACCCCAAAGAAACAAGAAGTTCATGGCGTGTCCAAGGTGGGTCTGGTTCTGTGTACTCGTAGCTAAAGGCTCCGTGGCGAAAGCATACGGCAGTGTGACATCAGCCTGCATCTGCCTGCAGCATCACGTGAGAGCATTTGTGTGCTTTTCCTCATCCCGCCTCTATGGAGGCTGTGTCCTTCTCCCAACGCATATGTCACTTCCTCTGTGGAGGCTTTACTGGTGACCCTCTTCTTGGCAGAGTGTTGTGTGCCCTTGTGTATGTTCCTGCGTATACACATATGCATTATCTCTGGTTGTTTTGTGTCTGACCTCTTCCCCTGAGCTATCAGACAAGGAGCATCTTACAAGGACAGGGTCTTACTCATCTTTGAATCTGATTCCTAACCCATGGGTGACAACTCAATAAATGTGGATTATTCTGTGTATTAGACGATGCATCTGAGGGGCCACTGTGGGGTAACCCAGGTTCCCTGCCACAGCTGTGCTAGCCCCAGCCTGCTGCTGCAGCCTCAGGAGATGCAAGAGAACATCAGTGTGTGTTTGTGGATGAGGCTGAGAAAAGATGCAGTGCAATGTAATAAAACAGTATGGTATAAGTGGATGAGAGAAAAGATCAAGCATTGATTCTGCTTTTCCTATATTGAATTACACCTCAGGGTTACCAAGTAATTGGTGTGGGAAAGTTTCTATTTTTAAAATATTCCAGTTAATATGTACCGAAGGAATGGTAGAATATCACCAATGTGTAGTCTCTAACGAATTAATGAATATAGCAGAGATCGTCAGTGTCTACTAACATCACCAAAGAGAGACAACTAGACATTATGGGCCTCCAGGTAGAAGTGCACACCACTACTAAGGAAGTATTCTTACCCAAAAGCAAACCTAACTGCTCAAACCTCTAGATATAACTTCTGATTTTAAGGATCTGCAAGGCACAGAGGAACATGTTAAACGATAAAAGGGTGTTATCAGCAGAATCTAGACTATGTAAATTTATAGTACAAATGAACAACTTTCTTCAAGAAATAAATTACAAGGATAAAAGGAGAGATGGAGAGGAGCTTGTAGTTTAAAACAGACTTGAGAGACATAACTTATTGCAAACTAGGGACCTTAATTGAATCCTGTTTTGAACAAATTGTAAAAAAAATTTTTTTTGAGGATAATTGGAGTAATATTTTATATTAGGAAATCTAAAACAATTTTAATAGAATTTTAAGTTATCTTTTAGAGATGCTGTGCACACTGAAATATTTATGGGTGAAAATATCATATGTAAATTTTGCTTCAAAATAATCTAGGTGATGCAACCAGTGTCACAAAAAATTTGTATAAATTTTTGAATGAGAAACTAATTTGCACTGTGAAGTTTCACCTACAACACAATCAAATTTAAAAAATATATAATTTAATACAAAAACTAATTCAGAGTGGATCAAAGACCTAAATATAAAACCAACAACTATAAAGATCATAGAAGCAAGAATAGGGTCAAGGCTAGAGGCCCTAATACATGGCATAAATAGGATACAGACCATAACTAACAATACACAAACACCAGAAGATAAGCCAGATAACTGGGATCTTCTTAAAATTAAACACTTAGGCTCATCAAAAGACTTCACCAAAAAAAGAAAAAGAGAACCTACAGACAGGGAAAAAAATTTTGGCTATGACATATCTGACAAAAGACTAATCTCTAAAATCTACAGGAAAATCCAACACCTCTACAACAAAAAGACAGATAATCCAGTTAAAAAATGAGCAAAGGTATGAACAGATGCTTCACCAAAGAAGACTAACAAACACATGAGGAAGTGCTCACGATCACTAGCTATTAGAGAAAGGCAAATGAAAACTACAGTGAGATACCATCTCACCCCGACATTACTGGCGTGAATAAAAAACAGAAAAAAGCAAATGTTGGGGAGATTGTGGGGAGATTGGAACTCTTATGCACTGCTGATGGGAATGCAAAATGGTGCAACCATTTTGGAAAATGATATGGTGCTTCCTTAGAAAGCTAGAAATACCATATGATCCAGCAGTCCCACTTCTAGGAATATATCCTAGAGAAATAAGAGTCATCCCATGAATAGACATATGCATCCATGTTCACTGCAGCATTATTCACAATAGCAAAAAGATGGAAACAACCTAAGCGCCCATCAACAGATGAATGGATAAACTATGGTACATACACACAATGAAATACTGTACAACTATAAAGAACAATGATGAATCAACAAAATATCTGACAATATGGATGAATCTGGAGGACGTTATGCTGAGTGAAGTAAGTCAGTCACAAAAGGACAAATACTTTATGAGACCACTATTATCAAAACTCATGAAGAGGTTTCTACACAGAGAGAAACTTTTTTTTTTTAAACATTCTTTTTTATTTCTTATTAAGTCTTCAAAATGCAGCATTCATTTTACACTTAAAGTGTGTGATGGTTAAGACCGTGTGTCAGCTTGGCTGGGCCATGATTCTCAGTGTTTTTGTGTAATCACTCCCATGATTGAATATACTGTGAGTAGCTAATCAGATGAAAGGGAGTCTCCTTGGGGGTGTGGCCCACATCTGTATATAAGCAGACGTTCTGGCTTTTTGCTCTCTCTGGATCCTGCGGCTGCTTCCTGTCGTCTCATCTCCTGTTCTTGGGACTTGAGCTGTCAGCTTCTCTGCCGAACCTGGGATTCGTCAATCTGCACAGCCTGTGAGCGGGAGCCCTGCTCTCCGACCTGCTGATCTTGGGCTTGCCAGCTTCTGCAGCTGTGTGACTTGGGAAAGGCCTCTACCCTGATCCACGCACTTGGGACATTCTAGCCTCTACAGTCACGTGAGCTGTTTCCTTGATATAATCTCTCTCTCTATGTATATATATTTATACACTTTACTGGTTTTGCTTCTCTAGAGAACCCAGCCTAGGACATTTGATACCGGGAGTGGTTCTAGAGAAACAAAATTGTAAGGATGAGTTTTCTAAATTGGTTCTCAAGTCTAGTTAGTCATAAAGACATTCATAACCCTGCTTCCAGCAGTAAAGAGGTCTCTGCTAGTCCATGGGGCGAGCTGGCGATACAAATATGCAAAATATCACCACCGGTAGATTGGGTATTGGTGAAAGGTAAGGCTCAGGGTGAATACATGTGTGATATCTTTCTACAGCTTCGTCAGAATGAGAAGTATAAGGAAACTGGTTGGTTTGTCCTACTTTCACTAGACAAACTGAAGAAGGAAAGAGATACACTCAGGGCTTCAGAGCCAAGGCTCAAGTGCCGCATACATGACCTCAAGGCTTCCATTTGTGCTTTGAAAGAAAGCCTTATTTTTTGTAGTAACAGAGCCAAAATTGCTGAAAACCAAACCCAGAGTCTTATCGTAAGAGTGGCTGAATTACGACCCCAGCTCAATTGCAAACCTCTAGAGGTGTCTGAAGTTAAAGTAAGGCAGTGATTGGGAAGAGATGGGATCCTGAGAGTTGGGATGGGGACACACGGGCAGATAATCAGGAAGCTGGAGACACTGAGCCTGTAAATTCCGTTGAATCACTCCTGCCAGCAGAACCAGTCCCATCTGAAGAGATTACTTCATGTTTGCTAAACCACCCTGCCCAGAAAAACCATTAGCCTCCTCACTCCCATCTGAGGAGATTAGCCCTAGCCCAGCTGCCTCTAAAGAGCATTTGCCTGAGTCATTGCCTGGGGCATCACCTGAGGCAGATTCTTTACAAGACAATGCTGAATGTTCTCAAAACAATTGCACACTACCGATTCTGGCTTCTAGACCTATAACTAGGCTTAAGTCCCAGCGAGCCCCAGAAGGTGAAGTACAAAGTGTGACCCAGGAGGAGGTACGCTACACTCCAAAAGAACTACTTGAGTTTTCTAATATGTACAAACAGAAACCTGGGGAGTATGTGTGGGAATGGTTGTTAAGGGTGCGGAATAATGGTGCAAGGAACATAAAGATGGATCAGTCTGAGTTTATTGATATGGGCTCACTAAGCGCAGACTGTTCCTTCAGTGTTTCAGCTAGAGAAGTTAGGAAAGGATCTAATAGTTTATTTGGTTGGGTTGCTGAAGCATGGATTATGAGGTGGCCGACACTAAATCAAGCTGAAGTACCAGACCCTGCCTTGGTATACCGTAGAAGAAGGTATCCAAAGGCTTAGGGAAATTGGCATGATAGTGTGGATTTATCAAGTTAGACCCACAGACCCACCTATGGAGTCCAGAGGACACACCTTTTACCACAACTGTGAGGAACAAATTTGTGAAGGGAGCTCCAGCATCCTTGAAGACTGCGGTGATTGCTCTTTTATGTAAGTCAGATTTGACAGTAGGAACTGCCCTAACTGAATTAAGACACCCTAACTACAATGGAGCTGATTGGACCCCATGGTAGTAGGGGCCAAATGGCTGCACTCAATCAACAAAGACAAGGTGGGCGTGGTTACAGTAATGGTCAGAGGAGTCAAAGCAGTAATCAGAATAGTCTGTCTTGTATGGACTTATGGCATTGGCTACTTAGTCATGGTGTCCCTAGGAGTGAAATAGATAGGAAATCTACTAAATATTTACTTGATCTATACAAACGGATGAATTCTAGGTCAGGTGAACAGCAGTCTAACTCGAATTGCCAGAATAGAGTCACGGTCCCTCGATCAATTCCCAGATTTGAGCAAGTTTAAAGACCCACAACCCCTTGAATGAAGGGGAGGCCGGGTCCCCTTGAGGAAGGATTCCAATACACTGCCAAAAATTTTTACTGTTAATCTTTCTGACAGCCTTTCCCAAAGGGACCTACTGCCTTTTACGAGAGTGACTGTTCATTGCGGAAAAGGAAATAATCAGACTTTTCAGGGATTACTAGATACTGGCTCTGAGCTGACACTAATTCCAGGAGACCCAAAACATCACTGTGGCCCACCAGTCAGAGTGGCGGCGTATGGAGGTCAGGTTATTAATGGAGTCTTGGCTCATGTCCGTCTCACAGTAGGTCCAGTGGGTTCCCGAACCCATCCTGTAGTGATTTTCCCAGTTCCAGAACGCATAATTGGAATAGAGACACTTAGCAACTGGCAGAACCCCCACATTGGATTCCTGACGAATAGAGTAAGGGCTATTATGGTAGGAAAAGCCAAGTAGAAGCCATTAGAACTGCCCCTACCTAGGAAAATAGTAAACCAAAAGCAATACTGCATTCCTGGAGGGATTGCAGAGATTACTGCCACCATCGAGGACTTGAAGGATGCAGGGGTGGTGATTCCCACCACATCCCCATTCAACTTGCCTATTTGGCCTGTGCAAAAAACAGATGGATCTTGGAGAATGACAGTAGATTATCTAAAACTTAACCAGGTGGTGACTCCAATTGCAGCTGCTGTTCCAGATGTAATTTCACTGCTTGAGCAAATTAATACATCTCCTGGTACCTGATATGCAGCTATTGATCTGGCTAATGCCTTTTTCTCCACACGTGTTTCAAAGGACCACCAGAAGCAGTTTGCCTTCAGCTGGCAAGAC
Source organism: Dugong dugon (assembly GCA_030035585.1). Classification (NCBI taxonomy): domain Eukaryota; kingdom Metazoa; phylum Chordata; class Mammalia; order Sirenia; family Dugongidae; genus Dugong; species Dugong dugon. The sequence goes on along the minus strand of CM057476.1, from coordinate 20,767,584 downwards.
CAGCAATACACCTTCACTTGCCTACCTCAGGGCTACATTAACTCTCCAGCCCTATGTCATAATTTAGTCTGCAGAGAACTTGATCGCCTTTCCCTTCCACAGGACATCACACTGGTCCATTACATAGATGACATTATGCTGATTGGACCTAGTAAGGAAGAAGTGTCAATGACTCTGGACTTACTGGTAAAATATTTGCGTGCTAGAGGGTGGGAGATTAATCCCACAAAAATTCAGGCACCTTCCACTTCACTGAAATTTCTAGGGGTCCAGTGGTGTGGGGCATATCGAGACATTCCTTCTAAAGTGAAGGTTAAGTTATTGCATCTTGCTGCTGCTCCCACAACTAAAAAGGAGGCACAATGCCTACTGGGCCTCTTTGGATTTTGAAGGCAACATATTCCTCATTTGGGTGTGCTACTCCGGCTTATTTATCAAGTGACTCAAAAAGCTGCTAGTTTTGAGTGAGGACCAGAACAGGAGAAGGCTCTGCAACAGGTTCAGGCTGCTGTGCAAGCCACTCTGCCACTTGGACCATATGATCCAGCTGATCCAATGGTGCTTGAATTGTCAGCGGCAGATAGAGACGCCGTTTGGAGTCTTTGGCAGGCCCCTATTGGTGAATCACAGCGCAGACCCTTAGGATTTTGGAGCAAAGCTCTGCCATCCTCTGCAGATAACTACTCTCCTTTTGAGAAACAACTTCTGGCTTGTTACTGGACTGTAGTAGAGACTGAACACTTAACTGTGGGACACCAAGTCACCACGAGGCCTGAGCTGCCCATTATGAACTGGGTGTTGTCTGACCAACAGAACCATAAAGTTGGACGTGCACAGCAGCACTCCATCATTAAATCCAAGTGGTATATTCAAGATTGGGCCTGAGCAGGACCCGAAGGCACAAGTAAGTTGCATGAGGAAGTGGCCCAAATGCTTATGGTCTCCCCTCCTGTCACATTACCTTCCATCTCCCAGTCTGCACCTATGGCCTCATGGGGAATTCCTTATGATGGTTGACTGAGGAAGAGAAAACTCGTGCCTGGTTTACAGATGGTTCTGCACGATATGCAGGTACCACTTGAAAGCGGACTACGGCAGCACTACAGCCCCTTTTTGGGACCTCCCTGAAGGACAGTGGTGAAGGGAAATCCTCTCAATGGGCAGAACTTTGAGCAGTGCACCTGGTTGTTCACTTTGCTTGGAAGGAGAAATGGCCAGGTGTGTGATTATATACTGATTCACGGGCTGTGGCCAATGGTTTGGCTGAATGGTCAGGTACTTGGAAGGAACATGATTGGAAAATTGGAAATAAGGATTTATGGGGAAGAGGTATGTGGATAGACCTCTCCGAATGGGCTAAAGAAGTGAAGATGTTTGTGTCTCATGTGAATGCTCACCAAAGTGTGACCTCAGCAGAGGATGATTTTAACAATCAAGTGGATAGGATGATGTGTTCTGTGGAAACCAGTCATCCTCTTTCCCCAGTTACTCCCGTCATTGCTCAATGGGCTCATGAACAAAGTGGCCATGGTGGCAGGGATAGAGGTTATGCATGGGCCCAGCAGCATGGACTTCCTCTCACCAGGGCTGACATGGCCACAGCCTCTGCTGAGTGCCTAATCTGCCAGTAGCAGAGACCAACACTGAGTCTCCGATAAGGCACCATCCCTTGAGGTGATCAGCCAGCAACCTGGTGGCAAGTTGATTACATTGGACCACTTCCATCATGGAAAGGGCAGTGTTTTGTCTTACTGGAATAGACACTTATTCTGGATATGGATTTGCCTTCCCTGCACACAATGTTTCTGCCAAAACTACCATCCATGGACTTACAGAATGCCTTATCCACCGTCATGGTATCCCACACAGCATTGCCTCAGATCAAGGGACTCACTTCACAGCAAATGAAGTGTGGCAGTGGGCCCATGCTCATGGAATTCACTGGTCTTACCATGTTCCCCTTTGTCCTGAAGCAGCTAGCTTGATAGAATGATGGAATGGCCTCCTTAAGACACAATAACAACGCCAGCTAGGTGGCAATACCTTGCAGGGTTGGGGAGGCTGTATATGCTCTAAACCAGCATCCAATATATGGTGCTGTTTCTCCAATAGCTAGGATTCATGGGTCCAGGAATCAAGAGGTGGAAATGGGAGTGGCACCACTCACTATTACCCCTAGTGACCCACTTGCAAGATTTTTGCTTCCTGCCCCCATGACCTTCTGCTATGTAGGCCTAGAGGTTTTAGTTCCAAAGGGAGGAATGCTCCCACCTGGAGACACATCACTGATTCCATTGAACTGGAAGTTAAGAATGCCACCTGGCCACTTTGGGCTCCTTATGCCTCTGGACCAACAGGCAAAGAAGGGAGTTACCATACTGGCTCATGTGATTGATCCTGACTACCAAGAGGAAATCAAACTGATATTACATAATGGAGGTAGAGAAAAGTATGTGTGGAATGTAGGAGATTCCTTGGGGCATCTCTTAGTACTACCATGCCCTGTGATTAAAGTCAATGGAAAACTACAGCAACCTAATTTTGACATGACTACTAATGACCCAGACCCTTCAGGGATGAAGGTTTGGGTCACCCCACCAGGCAGAGAACCACGACCAGCTGAGGTGCTTGCTGAGGGCAAAGGGAATACAGAATGGGTGGTGGAAGAAGGTAGTTCTAAATACCAGTTACGGCCACGTGACCAGTTGCAGAAACGGGGACTGTAATTGTTATGAGTATTTCTGGTTTGTATGTGTGCATCAAATATTTTTGTTTCCTTCACTTATATAAGCTGTAAACGGGGCTAGTGCATTTTCGATTGTACGTGTGTTGTATCATGTTAGGCGCAAGTATGACTTTCTGATTGTCTTTATTCAGAGATTATGTATGGTTTCAGGAGATGTGTACATGTGCCAAGATGACAAGGGGTGAACTGTGATGGTTAAGATTGTGTGTCAACTTGGCTGGGCCATGATTCTCAGTGTTTTTATGTAACCACTCCCATGATTGAATATACTGTGAGTAGCCAGTCAGATGAAAGGGAGTCTCCTTGGGGGTGTGGCCAGCATCTGTATATAAGCAGACGTTCTGGCTTTTTGCTCTCTCTGGATCCTGCGGCTGCTTCCTGTCATCTCATCTCCCGTTCTTGGGACTTGAGCTGTCAGCTTATCTGCCGAACCTGGGATTCGTCGATCTGCACAGCCTGTGAGCGGGAGCCCTGCTCTCCAACCTGCTGATCTTGGGCTTGCCAGCTTCTGCAGCTGTGTGACTTGGGAGAAGCCTCTACCCTGATCCAAGGACTTGGGACGTTCTAGCCTCTACAATCATGTGAGCTGTTTCCTTTATATAATCTCTCTCTCTCTCTCTATATATATATATATGTATATTTATACACTTTGCTGGTTTTGCTTCTCTAGAGAACCCAGCCTAAGACACAGTGCATCTCAGTTGGGACTAGTCACATTTCAATGCACAGTCTTTGTCTGGCATCTCTAGGTGGCATAAACACATCAACCATGATGTAGACTTTATGGCCATTCCATTAATAGTGACAGTCTATACTCCAAACCCTTGCATTCTGAGGAACCTTCAGAAATACAGAAATGCTCACAGCTTCCTAGAGCATCCCTGTGAAAGCACAGATCCCAGAAATTATCCTGCAGTAAAAAAGGTGAAGATGAGCTAGGGTGTAATTTGGGGTCACGTATTTTGCTTCCTAATCTTTTGTTTTTTAAGTGTAGTTTAGATGAAGGTTTACAGAACAAACTAGCTTATCATTAAACAATTAGTACACATATTATTTTGCGACATTGGTTGCCAACCCCATGACATGTCAATACTTTCCTCTTCTCAACCTTGGGTTCCCTATTACCAGCTTTCCTGTCCCCTCCTGCCTTCTTGTGCTTGCCCCTGGGCTGGTGTGCCCATTTAGTCTCATTTTGTTTTGTGGGCCTGTCTAATCTTTGACTGAAGGGTGAACCTCAGAGTGACTTCATTACTAAGCTAAAAGGGTGTCTGGGGGCCATACTGTCAGAGTTTCCCCGGTCTGTCAGACCAGTAAGTCTGGTCTTTTTTGTGTGTGTGAGAGTTAGAATTTTGTTCTACATTTTTCTCCAGCTCTGTCTGGGGCCCTCTGTTGTGATCCCTGTCAGAGAAGTCAGTGGTGGTAGCCGGGCACCATCTACTTGTGCTGGGCTCAGTCTGGTGGAGGCTGTAGTGCTTGTGATCCATTAGTGCTTTGGACTAATGTTTCCCTTGTGTCTTTGATTTGAAAGAAACAGTCTTTGATTGTTACGAGGGAGGGGAGGGATAGGGACGGAAAAACATTAACTAGGCAATAGATAAGTGATAACTTTGGTGAAAGGTAAGACAGTACATGATGCTGGGGAAGTCAGCACAGCTTGACCAAGGCAAAGTCATAAAAGCATCATAGACACATGCAAACTCCCTGAGGGATCAAATTACTGAGCTGAGGACTGAGACCATGGTTTCGGGGGGCATCTAGTTCAGTGGCATAACATAGTTTATAAAGAAAATGTTCTACATCCTACTTTTGTGAGTAGCGTCTGGGGTCTTAAAAGCTTATGAGCGGCCATCTAGGATACTCCACTGGTCCCACCTCATCTAGAGCAAGTGAGAATGAAGAAAACCAAAAACACAAGGGAAAGATTAGTCCAAAAGGACTAATGGACCACAGCTACCACAGCCTCTACCAGACTGAATCCAGCACAGCTAGATGGTGCCCGGCTATCACTACCAACTACTCTGACAGGGATCACAATAGAGGACCCTGGACAAAGTCGGAGAAAAATGTAGAACAAAATTCTAATTCACAGAAAAAGACCAGACTTACCAGCCTGACAGGGACTGCAGGAACCTTGAGAGTATGGGCCCCGGACACCCTGATACTTCTGAGATTCATCCTTCAGCCAAAGATTAGATAGGCCCATAAAATAAACAATAATACATATACTTCAACAATGTATAGGAGACTAAATGGGCACACCAGCCCAGGGGCAAGGACCAGAAAGCAGGAGTGGACAAGAAAGCTGGACAAATGGAAATGGGGAACCCAAGCTCAAGAAGGGGAGAGTGTTGACACATCGTGGGGTTGGCAACCAATGTCACAAAACAATACGTGTATTAATTGTTTAATGAGAAAATAATTTGCTCTGTAAACCTTCATCTAAAACAATAAAAAACAAAACAGAACAAAAAACTCAAAAAATATATAATCTAGGTGAATAAATAGGGGTATAAATGAAAGAAGATTGGCTTTAAGTGTATAATTTGGGCTTCTGGGTATGTAGGGGTTCATTATATTATCCTCTTTACTTTGGTTTGTGTTAGAAATTTTTCATAATAAAACGTAAACGTAAAAAGTGCAACAGGTTACTATAGGAACACTTTTGTTTTTTATTGTACTTTAGGCGAAAGTTTACAGAACAAATAGTTTCTCATTAAACAGTCAGTACACATATTGTTTTATGATATTGGTTAACAAACCCACAACATGTCAACACTCTCCCTTCTCGACCTTTTTTTTTTTTTTTTTGATGAAAATATACATAGCCAAAGATACACCATTTCAAAAATTTCTACATGCACAATTCACTGACATCGATTACGTTCTTCCAGTTGTACTGCTATTCTCAGTTTAGATGAAAGTTTACAGAACAAAGTAGTTTCTCATTAAACAGTTAGTACACATGTTGCCCTATGACAATGGTTAACAACCCCACTACGTCAACACTGTCCTTACTCAAGCTTGGAGGGAACACATTTTTAATCTCAGAATTTAAGATGAGAAGTGTTGAAGGTTGGGTTCATGGGAAACAGACTCTGAGGCAGAGTTTGGTGTGCAGGATGTTGTTAAAGAGTGGCCTTGGGATTAGCACCTGTAGGAGGGAGAGGGCAGAAGCAGGACCGCAGAGGGAGAAGCTGGGCTGTGATACAGGCCCAGTGACAGCCTTGGCTGCCCCACGTGAGCTTGGAGCTAGAACAGCCTCCAGAGGTGACCCAGTTGGGCCAACAGAGCCGGGTCTTCATACCCCCTCATCCACCATTCATTCGATGTGGACAGCCAGGGAGTGTGGCGGCAAGGCCTTCAGGACAGGGGGATCTGAGCGGTGCCTCGCAGTGTCCACCACAAGAGTTATATATCACAATGATAACGAAGCGTTTAAGACTAACATGAGTCTTCTGAATACCTACTATAAATAGAATGTGATATATTAAAATGATTTCATTTGGAGGAACATTTAAGCTATAATAGTTCATAGTTAATTTTAGTAAGGAGAAAAATTAGGAAAATAAATATGTGAATATTGATTTATGCACATCAGAGTAAGATGAGATGTCATAAGAAAACCATAGTTGTCTTGTGTTATGAGATAATGTCTGAGATTTATGTGACTGTGCTTGCGGGGAAGGGATACAAGTATGTATGTTTGAAAGACTAGCATATAAATACCTTCACAATGTATAGAAAGTTAACACATTTTCCCCTATTTGATTTATGCCACATGCTAATGTGACTTTAATTTTCAGAATGTGCTTCTGCTGGATATTTAATAAGAAATTAGGGGAAAGTCTTCCCAGAGGGTTAAAAATATGGTGTTCATGGATGGAGTCACTAAAACTTTATCACTTGCCTTTGCAAAGTCATATGTAAGCACCAGGGATTGCCAGGATGCTTTTTAAATTGGGCTGTTTTCTGATTTCCCATGGAGGACTTGTGATTGTCGAGGGCAATGAATGAAGTCAGGGTATCATGCAGGACCTGAGGGAGAAAACATGGCAGAAGTGTGTGTTCAAAGATGACAGAGATGTCTTCATCTTGGCTAATGTGGATCCTTCAGCAGGGAGCTCTCAGCAACCTGCAGCCATCTGTGTTTCCTCCTTTCAGGTGCCTGGGAGAACAGCAGGCAGCAGTGCATGGTGGGAAGAGCTCCACCCAGCCTGCAGAGAGCACCAGCGTTGCCATGACGCCTACCTACATGGACAGCCCACGAAAGGTAAGAGACTCTTCTAGTACGGGACTGCCGCATGTTGTGGGAGGATGAGTTGATTGTTTATTCTCTTACCTGGCTCCTATCACTGGAAGGTGAAGGAGATTCGACAGATGTCTTTTATTTTTCAAAATTGTGGTCAAATTATACATCCATCTATATATTATTTTACTTTTATATCATGAAATTTCCCTGTGCCATTAAATATTTCCCAAAAGCGTAATTCTTTAACATTAGGTATATAGTATTTCATCATACAGATGTACCCTCATTATATCTTACTTTTTGGCTAAAAATGTAGATAGTTTCTCTGATTTTTCTATCATTTTCAGTAATTGTTCCAAGAATTTTTATAATCGTTCTTGAACATATCACAATTATAAATAATACTGCAAACATTATTTGTACATAATTATTCAACCACATCTCTTCTTATTTCTTTAGGATAGATTACTAGAATTAGACTACTAGGATGGAGGGATTAAAGTCTGAGAAGAAGTATCAACTAAGGCTACAGGCATCTTGTAGAAGCTATAGACTAGAGGTCAGCAAACTGTTAAAGGGCCAGATAACATTTTAGGTTTTGTGGGCTGAGAGGCAAATCAAAGCTATTGTGGAAGTACCTCCATAATCATTTAAAACTGCAAGAACCATTCTTGGCTCTCAGGCTGCAAAAAAGCAGATGTCTGGTCTGCTGACAATAGTTTGCAGACCCCTGCTCTAGGTAGTGGCTTTAGGTACAGTCCCAAGGATAGTCTATGTGTAATGCTGTTGGTCAAGGGAGAGTGTTTTCACCTGTCCTCACATGTGTACTTGAAGACCAGCAGCTTCTCTGCATCCACATTTTCTGGCAGGGAAAGGACACAAATGAAACAATGAGATACATTGTGTGTTGTCCACTAGCTTTTACCTCTACTTATTTGTCATCTTTGGGGATTAGAAACAGTTCCAGGGACAGGACTGAAAAGTAGAGAGAGAAAGAGTCACAGTGTTAAGGGTAAGATGCACCAAAGACCAAATATTAGTTTGCTGTACAGAACACTTTCCTAATGTCGTCTTCCAACTGAACACTAAACTCCACATCTGTGAACCGTCAGTAGTGCTGGATGTTGATTTGCAAGTCGTGAAGACAAAGCAAAGATATCACGAGATGGCCAAAGTGAAGAAACCTGGCTGACATGCCCAGAAATTTCTTGTGTAGGCTGCACAGGGTGCCTGAATCTGCATCTCCATAGCCCACCTTTCCATGGTCTGCTCCTGGAGTTTGCAGTGGATTATAGGAAAATAGCAGGGTTGATAAAACAAACCCCCAAATAGTTCAGTTATTCTGCTTTTAGGCTTAAGGAAAAATTGTAGGAAAACAGGGACCTGGAGAGATATCAAGTGCCATTTCTGAATTTCGGTGATGTTAAAGCATAAACTATAAAGATTTTGAAAGGACAGAGGGCACTTCTTGACGTTAAGAAGATGTAAGAAAATCAGAAAAGATCTAGCAGAGTGTCAACTGATGAAGTGACCCCTGTGGGGAAAGGCTAGAAGGATTAGGATTCAGCATTAAGCATTCATGCATTCAGGTATTATTGAGTACTTTCTTTATACTAGGTATTAGGGATGCAGAGATAAGAAAACTGCCCTAGCCCTCAAGGAGCTCACAGTTTATAATGGGAATAAGGCTGTAAGTAATAATTATGGCACATGGTCAAGGTATGGTGGCGATACATTTGACCAAGGTTATATCCACACAGAGAGGCTCTTAACTAAACTGCTGCCTGTAATAGCAGAGGTAGATGGGGGTTGTCATAATGAAATGAAATCATATAGAGATTAGGTGTCTTTGGGGAAATGACTTACCCTCTCTGGGCCTTACATTCTCCCTCCTGAAAATGACATGGTTAGACGAATCATTGACTTCCAAATTTGTATTCATGAAGCCGTTTGTTCAGATAAAACACACTCTGAATATAAAGGTGCTGATAGAAGCGCTTACTCTGGTGGACAGGAGCAGGAGAGCCAGATCCTCCCTTCCTGCTTGTCCTCCTCACTTCCAGAAACCTTCACAGAACCGCCAAGGCTCCCTGGGATATTTGCAGCCATTGAATGTGATGGAATCAGAGGTCACTTCTGCCTGCATAAGGGGCAGCAGCAACTAACACTGGCCTTCTGCTTGATCCCTTGGTGCCTTGCTACCTGGGTAAGAAAAGGCTGGTCTGAGCCAGAGTTTAAGCTCTTCTCAGTTGTCAGGGCAGCAGTGTAGTTCTGAGGAATGGTCAGGGCTCCTGGAATTGTCTTTATGTGTCTTACTAGTGCTGTTAGAAGCCCTGGTGGTGCAGTGGTTAAGCACTCGACTGCTAACTGAAAGATTGGAGGTTTGAATCCACCAGCTGCTCTGTGAGAGAAAAAACATGGCAATCTGCTCCCGTAGATTTACAGCCTAGAAAACCCTATGAGGCAGCTCTACTCTGTCCTGTAGGGTCGCTGTGAGTCAGAATTGACTCACTTTGACCCAACAGCACACAACAGCAAAATGCTATTAAGACAGCCACCATGTTCTTTCAGAGAGTTGGCTATTCCTACATCAGTCACTGAAGGCCAAAGCTAGGACTTTGTTTCCTGTTTGAAACCGCTAGAAACTAGGGGAGCTCCGGTGTGCAAAACAGCTATAAAAGGTTTATTTATAAAACTGTTTCAGGAGAATTCTTTGGAAAAGCCCTCTATGCCATTTTTGTTTCAAATATATAGTGACTTGAACCTTACTGGAGTAAGGTGGAAGGGGAAGAGTTTCACAAAGCCTCTCACGACACATGCTTGTGCATCTGACATTACATATTTCCTAGCTTCTTGATGAAGCCTTTGTTACACAACCAATAGTGGAGAAGGTATTGCTGCTTCTGTGCCCCTTGTCTGTTCAGAAAATTAAAAATGTTTCCTGCATTAAATCCTCTTCTCCCATCTGGCTGCCATGTTAGTGACAGAGGCAGAAATGGAAACCTCAGGCCTCTGTGCATCTTGCCCCCCTCCCGAGCCAGGTGGGAGGCCAGGATGCTGCCGTGAAGCTGCTCTCTGCCATCCCTACCGAGCTTCTCTGTGGCCTTTCCCTTCCTTGGCATAGGTCTGAAGGAATTTCAGAGCTATGCGAGAGGGCGTAAGCATCCACCCTGTGCTCTGATGAGACTGGCAGGATCTTGGACACACCTTCTAGCCCAGGTGCTTCTCCCCTACAGATGGGGTACCTGCCCAAGAAGGTGTGAGTTCCTGCTAACGCTTTGCACTTGGATATTGTCTCCCTGGATGGATCTTTTTTTTTTTTTTTTTTCCCCTATTCTCCTCATTATGTCCTTGTTTCTCTCCTTCCTTCTTTTTTTTTTTCTCTTCCCCTCGCTTCACCCTCATATGGTGGTTCACCACTGGCACCCATTCTGTTCCTTCGCTTCCTTGCACCTGCTGCTGCTGCTTCCTCCTCCTCTGACTTCAGGATGGGGCCTTCTTTATGGAGTTTGTCCGCAGCCCACGCACAGCATCGTCCACCTTCTACACACAGGTTAGTCCAACCCGAGGCACCAAACCCGTGCATGCCTGTCCTGTTGGCAGATGCCATGGGTGGGATTGGCCTGACACTGAGTGTGAGGGGCAGTGAGACTGAATGTGAACTCCGAGGCATGTATTCTCCACCGTGGTGTTCACAGCAGTGAAGGGGCTAGAAGAGGTTAATGTACGAGAATATACAATTACACCAGTGTCGACACATGTACTTCTCTCTTCCTGTCTGCTTCATATCATTTTGCCACGGAGTCTTTGCCACATTGCGTCATCTTCCCCTGTAGGTGTTTCTGCCCATATACATAACATGAAATATGCTTACTCAAGGACTGAACACTTATTTTTTTCCTCCTGGTAGAGCCAGATAAATTCATACCAGTGTTTGATGAGGTGGTGAAAACTGAGTAAACAGTTATTAACAGGCAATGCGCTAGGTCATTGGCTGACAGTGCACAGCCTGGGCAACTTGCCTTGCCCCTGACTCCACTAAACTCATTTGTTAAATAAAAGGTTTGGACTAGATCTTCAAGGGCCTTCTAAGCTTTGAAACTCTTCACCTACTAAGTGCGAAGCACATGTATTATTTCATCTTTATAACATAACCTATGAAGTTAAGTAGAAGTTTTATCCCAGTTTTTACAAATGAAGAAATCGAGGCACAAATAAAATTGTCATGTGCTCAAGGCACACAGTAGGGGGTAGAACTGGGATTTAAATTCTGGATCCACAGCTTGACTCTCTGCCTTCTCTGTAATTACTGTTAATAATTGCTATTTTGATAGCTCATAGAGGAGAAGAAAGGAGCCCTGGTGGCATAGTGGTTAAGTGCTTGGCTGCTAACCAAAAGGTCAGCGTTTTGAACCCACCAGCTGTTCAATGAGAGACAGATGTGGCAATCTGCTTCGATAAAGTTTAACAAAACAAAAGAAAACTAGCCTTGGAAACCGTATGGGGCAGTTCTGTTCTGTCCTGTAGGGTTGCTATGAGTCAGAATTGACTCCATGGCAGTGGGTTTAGTTTTTGGTTTAGATGAGTAGAAATGGGGCTCCTTACTCTTTATAGAGGCCCCTGGGTATATGAAATTAACTTAGCTACAGAGAGCCAGTTATAGAGATCTGAAAGCGTTGACAGGGTTTGTGCAGAGTGAAGCAGGCTAAGGAGAATGGGTCTTGGGAGGTTCAATGGCAGAGGTTAATGAGTCCTCCTTATTTGATGGATGGAACCAACATTTACTGAGTACCCACTCTTGTCTGCTACAGTGCAAAGGGCTTTGCAAACATAATCTTCATTACAATCTATGAGGTGCAGTATTATGACCCCATTTTCCAGATAAGGAAACTGAGGCCCAAAGACATTGCATGGTCAGAAGTGAAGGGACTGAGCCCCTCCACCACCCTGTTCATGCTGGGAGTGAAGGGACTTAGTTAACAGTGGAGTTGTTATGGATTGAATTGTGTCCCCCCAAAATGTGTGTCAACTTGGCTAGGCTGTGATTCCCAGTATTGTGTGGTTGTCCTCCATTTTGTGATCTGATGTGATTATCCTACCCTTTGCTGTCGAGTCGATTCCAAACTCCTAGGACCCTACAGATCAGAGTAGAACTACCCAGTAGGGTTTCCAGGGAGCCTCTGGTGGATTCAAACTGCTGACCTTTTGGTTAGCTGCTGAGCTCTAAAACCACTACGCCACCAGGGCTCCGTGATTATCCTATGTGTTGTAAATCCTAACCTCTATAATGTTAATGAGGCAGGATTAGAGGCAGTTATGTTAATGAGACAGGACTCAAGCTACAGGATTAGGTTGTATCTTGAGTCGGTCTCTTTTGAGATATAAAAGAGGATCGAGCAGAGAGGAAAGGGACCACCTACCACCAAGAAAGAAGCAGCAGGAGCAGAGCACATCCTTTGGACCCTGGGTCCCTGGGCTGACAAGCTCCTAGACCAAGGGAAGATTGATGACAAGGACCTTTCCCCAGAGCTGACAGAGAGAAAGCCTTCCCCTGGAGCTGGTGCCCTAAATTGGGACTTCTGGCCTCCTAGACTGTGAGAGAATAAATTTTTGTTTGTTAAAGCCATCCACTAGTGGTATTTCTGTTATGGCAGCACTAGATAACTAAGATAGAGTTCTTCCCTTTCTTAGGAGACCAGAGTCGGCTATGTCTATCTGTGCTGGCCTTCAGATGTCTGCACCTGCCTCTCACCAGTGAGCCTCGTGACCGCAGGCAGATCCCCAACAGTACCTTTCAGTCCCAGTCAAGGATCTCTGACCTCTAGTTGTGGGAGGCACAATGTCTGATTGCTTTAAATAGACTTGGGTTGATCTTTTTAGTCCTTTACTTTCTAACAAAGACCCTCTCGTGAAAAGTTTTGGACTTAGATTAGAATTTCACATAAGAAAAATCAACAGAGCTAGAAGAGAATTGTTTTATAAATCCTATAATATAATAATCCACACCATTTCATGTGCTGAAATTTGTCAGTAGAACAAGAGTAGATGAGTGTACACAATTGGAAATAGCAAACAGAGGTCAGACTTCAGGGGGAGGCACATGGATAAAGTTTATATTACTTGCCAGATGTGTTGTTAAAAAGATGTATAAAGTTAAAAAAAAATTATAGCTGTTTACAACAACAACAGAAAGAGCAGGTGCTAAGGCTGCTCATGTACAACCAAACACCTCATGGTATTTGGTTTCTTGGTTTTAAGGTTTAGGGTCATGGTTTCATGGGATATCCCAGTTAATTGACCTAATACCGTGTTTAGTGTTTCTATTCTACCTCCTAGTTCATTGCGTAGTACCCGGGGTCTTAAAAGCTTGTAAGCAGCCATCCAAGGTCCAACAGTTGGTCTCTGTTTTCCTGGAGCAACAGAGGAAGAAGAACAAGAACAGGAATAAGAGGAGGAAACAGAATGTGTGGCTAATTGCCTCCATGAACAATGGCCTCCTTTGCCGTGAGACCAGAACTGGATGGTACCCTGCTACGATTACTGAATGTTTTGATCAGAGACTTTATAGAAAAAATCCTGATCAAAAGGGGGAAAATATAGAAAAGAATTTAAAACTCTAATAGAATCCACACTTTCTGGAGCAATGGAGACTGGATGGTCCCCCTCCCCCCTGAAACTTGCATTGAGATCATCTTTAAACCTTAAACTTTAAATAAAAAATATCCCCTGCAGTCTTCTTAAAAACAAATAATAGTTCAGCTTAACTAGTAAAGAATGTCTGCCTTGAGCACTGAGCTGTTTTAAGAACTCTCTATACGGGATCAAATTGACAACAGCAACTCAAAAGATAGGAAACTTCAGGGGCAGTGAGTTTATGTTAATGAGGGAGGAACAGTTTTGAGAAGGAGGGTGAGAATGAGTGCACAACTTGAAGACTGTAATCAATGTCACTGAAGTGTAGGTGTAGAAATTGTTGTATTAGTGTATGTTATACTGTGTATATTCTCAACAACAACAAAAAATAAATTATAAGAAATTATTCAGACAGTTTCTTAAATGTAAAAAAAAAAATTATAGCAACTCAGATATAGTAAGGGAGCCCTGTATACTTACACAAAATTAAATTATACTCGGTTTGTTTTCTAACCATGCAATCTGGAAGAGTAGAGAGGAGCAAGGGAGTCAGCTCATTCCAAACCTTGGCTCTGGCACCGTGCTGAGATGCCTCAGACACGTTAATTAACCTCTTGAACCTCAGTTTTCTCATTTGTAACATGGAAATAAAAATAATTTCCTTGCAGGGTCATTTTGAACATTTGAAATAATATGTTTCTCAACAGATTTCAAGAGAATGAAATCAGAGTATATTTCTTACTACAGTGCAGTTAAGTTACATGTCAGTGACAAAAGGATGACTAGAAAAACCCCATATGTTTAGAAATTAATCAACACACGCCTGATAATGCATGTTGTTGTTGTTAGGTGCCGTCGAGTTGGTTCCAACTCATAGTGACCCTATGCACAACAGAACAAAACACTGCCTGGTCCTGCGCCATCCTCACAATTGTTATTATGCTTGAGCCCACTGTTGTAGCCACTGTGTCAATCCATCCCATTGAGGGTTTTCCTCTTTTTTGTTGACCAAGCATGATGTCCTTCTCCAGGGACTGATCCCTCCTGATAACATGTCCAAAGTATGAGACGTAGTCTCACCGTCTCTGCTTCTAAGGAGCATTCTGATTGTACTTCTTCCAAGACAGATTTGTTTGTTCTTTTGTCAGTCCATGGTATATTCAGTATTCTTCGCCAACACCAAAATTCAAAGGTATCAGTTTTTCTTCAGTCTTCCTTATTCATTGTCCAGCTTTTGCATGCATATGAGGCGATTGAAAACACCATGGCTTGGGTCAGGCGCGCCTTAGTCCTCAAGGTGACATCTTTACTTTTTAATACTTTAAAAGAGGTCTTTTGCAGCAGATTTGCCCAATGCAATGCGTCTTTTGATTTCTTGACTGCTGCTTCCACAGGTGTTGATTGTGGATCCAAGTAAAATGAAATCCTTGAAAACTTTAATCTTTTCTCCGTTTATCATGATGTTGCTTATTGGTTCATTTGTGAGGATTTTTGTTTTATGTTGAGATATAATCCGTACTGAAGGCTGTGATCTTTGATCGTCATCAATAAGTGCTTCAAGTCCTCTTAGCTTTCCGCAAGCAAGGTTGTGTCATCTGTATATCGCAGGTTATTAATGAGACTTCCTCCAGTCCTCACGCCTCATTCTTCTTCATATAGTCCAGTGTCTCAGAATTATTTGCTCAGCATACAGATTGAATACATATGGTGAAAGGATACAACCCTGATGCACACCTTTCCTGACTTTAAACCATGTCTTTTGGTCTATGTACAGGTTCTTCATTAGCACAATTAAGTGTTCTGTGATTCCTATTCTTTGCAGTGTTATCCATAGTTTGTTATGCAAGTTCAAGTTGAAAGTAAGAAAATTAGAACAAGTCCAGGAGAACCAAAGTATGACCTTGAGTATATCCCACCTGAATTTAGAGACCATCTCAAAAATAGATTTGATGTATTGAACATAATGACTGAAGACCAGATGAGTTGTGGAATGATATCAAGGACATCATACATGAATTAAGCAAGAGGTCATTAAAAAGACAGGAGAGAAAGAAAAGACCTAAATGGATGTCAGAAGAGACTCTGAAATTTGCTCTTGATCGTTTAGTAGCTAAAGCAAAAGGAAAAAAATGATGAAGTAAGAGTTGAACAGAAGATTTCAATGGGTGGCTCGAGAAGACAAAGTATTATGATGACACGTGCAAAGACCTGGAGATAGAAAACCAAAAGGGAAGAATTTCAGCATTTCTCAAGCTGAAAGAACTGAAGGAAAAATTCAAGCCTTGAGTTGCAATACTGAAGGATTCTACGGGAAAAATATTAAATGATGCAGGAAGCATCAAAAGAAGATGGAAGAAATACATAGAGTCACTATACCAAAAAAAATTGGTCGACGTTCAGCCATTTCAGGAGGTAGCATATGATCAGGAACTGATGGTACTGAAGGAAGAAGTCCAAGCTGTACTGAAGGCATTGGTGAAAAAGAAGGCTCCAGGAATTGACGCAATACCGATTGAGATGTTTCAACAAACGGATGCAGCGCTGGAAGTACTCACTTGTCTATGCCAAGAAATTTGGAAGATAACTACCTGGCCAACTGACTGGAAGAGATCCATATTTATGCCTATTCCCAAGAAAGGTGATCTAACTGAATGCGGAAATTATCAAACAATATCATTAATATCACACGCAGGTAAAATTTTACTGAAGATCATTCAAAAGCACCTGCAGCAGTATATCAGTAGGGAACTGCCAGAATTTCAAGCCAGATTTAGAAGAGGACATGGAACCAGGGATATTATTGCTGATGTTAGATGGATCCTGGCTGAAAGTAGAGAATACCAGAAAGATGTTTACCTGTGTTTTATTGACTGTGCAAAAGTTTTTGACTGTGTGGATCATAACAAATTGTGGATAACATTGCAATAATGCATGAGGCAGCAATAAATGTAATATGAGTAGCATGGTGCTTGATATGTGGTGGGTACACAGAGAATGCTAGCTATGATTAGCGTTAGGATTGTTACAATGCCAGATTTTAATGCTAGTTTTCTGTATCTGTTTATTCGTGCCTACTCTCTATTTCAGCTGCCTCTTCTGTCTGTCCTAATTCCAAAACCGTGAAGTACAGAGTGTTGTAAGCTCCTTAAGAGAAAGGTCAGAGTGTAGGCTCTGGCATCAGGCTGCCTTGGTGTGACTCCCAGCTACTCCACGACTGGTTGTGACCCTTTCTGCAGTTGTGCTGTCTGAACCTCGGGCTTCTCATCTGTAAAATGGGGCTATTTATTGTGTCCTCTTCATAGGGTTGCAGTGAGAGTGAAATGAAGTGAAGCATCTGTTGTGGAAGTGGCGATCCGGGCACAAAGTAAATTCTTCATCTGTAGATCTGTGTGTGGAAAGGGGAGGGAGGGAATGAGGAGGTCGGGCTGGGGTTCATGCAAATTAATGAACCTGGATTGGGCCAGTGACATCTTTTGTCTGAGTGTGTATAACATGGAGATGGACTAGATGACCTATCCTATCCTGTCTAGATCTGACATTCTGGGATGACCCTGTTGGACTTTAAAAAGCAGATAAGTGCTCCAGCTCTGGCTGAGTCTCAAAGGTGTAGCTTGTGGTTTTGCCCCTCATAACAGCTCTCTGCTGAGAAGGGTTTCTTGTAGGCCAAGGAGGGCATCACTCCTGACTGTGATTCTGCTAAGGGAAGGAAGTTCCTGTAGAATTGAAACAGATATGAGTGTACAGAGGCTTCTGGATAATGGGCTGTGCACCCATCTTGGAAAAAGGCCCTTTGTGCCACCAATTCATCATTCTGATGATAATGACTGTGTCACTCTGTGTCTGATAACCAGAACACAGCTATCCAGTTTTCTTCTCTGTATCCTGCTCCCCAGAAATAGGTTTTTATCATCACAGAACTATCCAAGAGTTTGGAGAGCATGAGAAATACTTGGTAATGGGATTGTCTTTAGAAGTCAACCTGTTGATGTCTTCTGTCCTCGGTTTGGAGCCTGAAGGGACGACACTGATGGTCAAGGAAAGAGGCTTCTGCCAAACGAGGCCAGCGTGAACATTGGAGTCTTTTCCCCTCCACCCGCTAGCAATCATTCTCACAAGGAGGCTTGGCTCTCAGCAGCTTAGAGTCCAGTGCGTCTTGTGGGATTTGTCTGGCAAGTGTCTCTGAAATCATTGGCTTCTCTCCATTGCTTCTATTACCACCGCCACACCCTCGAGTCCAGGCAACCATTTCTCACCTGGACCCTGCAGCTGCCTCCTCTGGTCTCCCTGCCTCCATCCTGGCCTCTCCAGTCTGCTTTCCACCCAGCATCCAGGGTGACTTTTTAAAATGGAAAACTGATTATGTCACCCCTGATTAAGTCTTTCCATGGCTTTCTTCCCCTTAGGATAAAGGCCAGAAATCCTTACAATGGCCTGAAAGTTCCCTCATGATTGGGGCCCTGCCTCACCAGCCTCATCTTCTGCCTTATTGTTCCTTGCTCTTGCACTCCAGTGACATGGGCCTTTATTCAGACCTGTGTAGGCTGTAGGTTTCCTTCTGCCACGGTACCTTTGCACATGCTGTTCCCTCTGATTGTGCCTAGTTAATTCCTACTCATCTAGTCATATACCCATGTTATTGACTTTCATAACTCCAGTACCATGCCTCTTAGCACTTCTCATGGTCTGGTTCTACTTTTGCATTTGTATGACTGGGATTTAATTAATGCCCATCTTCCCCATGAGATTGTAAGCTCCATGAGAGCAGCTACCATGTCTGTTTTGCTCACTGCTGCATCTCTAGCCCCTGTCTCAGCCCCTGGTACTTAGAAGGTGCTCAGTAAATGCTGCTTCAGAGATAATGGTCGTAAAGCTAGAAACACAAAACGTTTACTTTAAACAATGGAGCCCTTTTTTTCCCCATTAATAGTTTATGCAAAACCCTAAAATATACCCCGGTAAACATGGAACTATTTTGTGACAAGTGTGTGGGATGGAGGAAGACTCATAGCCCCAAAGACGCTGTCACACACACCCAGGGCTTTGCAAAATGCACTTTGGAGCCGTGTCTGTTAGGGCAGCAGTTTTCAGTGTGCTCATGGGAGCATGGAGTGAGTTTCTGGGAAGTCAGAGGTGATGTATCTAGAAGTGGACTTTTTGCCCTTTGCTCTGTTTTCTGTCTTCAGAGACATGAATGAGCAAAATGCTCATGCCCCAAAGGCTTAGCCCCCCACAGAGGATCCCAACCAGACCAAATACCAAACCCACTGCCATCGAGTCGATTCCAACTCATAGTGACCCTGTAGGACAGAGTAGAACTGCCCCACAGGGTTTCCAAGGCTCTAATCTTTATGGAAGCAGACTGCCAAACCTTTCTCCTGTGGAGTGGCTGGTGGGTTTGAACTACTAACCTTTTGGTTAGTAGCCGAACGCCTAACCACTTCACCACCCAGGGACACGCTAATCAACCTCTGCCCTAACCTAACCTAAGCCCTCCCCTGCCTGTCAGGTTCTTATCGGGAGTCTACATGCAAAGGTCAGGGCTGTTCCCCTAAAGGACGCATGGTCCAGTCACAAGTCCCAGAGGCATGTCTGGCCTTACTGTGCCTTTAAAATTTTAAATTGGTTGGAAATATTTTAAAATCAGAAGATTTCATGCAAAAATCCAGAATCTGTCTTCTGTTGTAAAATTAGACAGACGCTGAGCCTGTCAGTAGTCACATGGCTGTGGAGCAGCTGCCTCTTCAGGCAGGGGCTATGGCTTTTTCAAAAAAATACTCAGCTAGCTGTGCCAATATATATTATCTACTGGCTCCTGTAAACATTTTTTTTGTTTGCCACCTTTGCTGTGGACCAGCATTGTCCAGTAGAACTTTCTTTGGTGGTAGAAATACTCTATATGTCCGCTGTCCAACATCGCAGCCACCAGTCTAGCTATTGAGTGTTTGAAATGCGGGTGGTGTGACTGAGGAATTTTTTTTGTTTTATTTTATTCAAATTAATTTACAATTAAATAGAGCTACCTTATTGGACAGCACAACTCCAGACATTTAAAATGTTACCTTTAGATAAAAAGTATTTATTAGGTACTATAATTCCATACTTTTTCTACCCGTTTTCTCTTTACTGGATTTTGTGATTTATTTATCTTGTTATATGTGTATTTATTTGTTAGCCTCATCTTTTTTAGTGATGTGAGATTTAAAAATATAAGTAACCACTCAGAATGAGAAGTTAGGATGGATTTGTGGAAAAAGGAGGCTGTAGCTAGGGAGAAAATTGAGTTCAATCGAGAAAGCAAATACTGAGCACCTCTTATATACAGGGCTGTGTCAAGTGCTATGGGAGATACAGAAATGAATAAAATGCCTTCTGGACATTACTTATTTAATGTCTGTCTTCCCCCATCAGGTGGTAGGCTCCATGAGGGCAGAGGGCTGTGTCTGTTTTGTACATCACACTGTCCCTCAGAGTTTGGCACATAGTAAACACTCAGGAAATATATTACCTTACATGCATACATTCGTAAATGAATATGACACCTTTATTCTCAATAACTTGATGAGATCTTAGATTATTGATGGGAAAAATGAACTAAAGACCTTGTCCCTTTATTGCCAATAGGTTTTCTTTCCTTTCCTCCTCTCCTACCCATTCTAAACTGTTAAAGAGGGTATTAGAGAGAGAGAGTTTTGATTTGGGATGATATACCTTCCTTCCCTGATATTATAAACTTTGGGAAACATCCTGGCTATGAGTCTGAGAGTTAATCCCAAGCTCTACAGTTCTAGAAGGCATATGGGGTCTGTCATGGGTCCCTTAGGAGCCCTGGTGGCACAATGGTTAAAGTGCTTGGCTGCTAACTGAAAGGTTGGCGATTTGAACCCACCAGCCACTCCATGGGAGAAAGATGTGGCAGTCTACTTCCGTAAAGATTACAGCCTTGGAAGCCCTGTGGGGCAATTCTACTCTGTCTTATAGGGTTGCTATGAGTCGGAATTGACTCGACAGCAGTGGGTTTTGGGTTTTGTATGGGTCTGGCTGTCATGAGGGAGCCAGGCAGCTGGAAACCAGAGCACCAAACACATTGTCTCCAGGTAAGATAAAGCCGTGTGTTATCTCTACCAATTGGTTATCTCTACCAGAGGTACATTAGAGAGCTGGGCTGGCAGATCTGGCTGCTTCCTGGTGGCTGGTTATCCTCCAGCATTACTGGGTCTCTGACAGGCAGATATGTTAGAAGACTTGTAGGGGTCCCTGTCATCGTTGGGGCTAATCTTAGAGGCATCACTGACAGAGCTGCCTCCCTCACCTTCTCCCACAGCTTTGGGTGTGTGGAAATGTGGGAGGAGACTGAGGATTAATGCTGCTGATGAGCATTTGTTTGTTTAGTAGTTTTAAAAATTTACTGAACTCCAGACTTCATTTGGATTTAACCAGCTGTTTTGTTAATGTCCTTTTTTTGTTCCAGGATTTAGTTGTCATGTCTCTCCAGTCTCCTCTGGTCTGTAACCGTTTCTCAGTCTTTCACTATTTTTTATGATCTTACATTCTTGAGGATTATTGGCCAGGTGTCCTGCAAAATGTCCCTGAATCTGGATTTATCTAATATTTTTCTCATGGTCAGACTAGGATTATGGGTTTTTGAAAAGAATACCACAGAGGTGAAGTGCCCTTCTGTCACATCATATCAGGAGGGACATGAGATCCATGAGGCATCACTGATGGTGTTAACCCTCGTCACTTGTCTCACGTAGTGTTTGCCAGGCATCTCCACAGTGAAGTTACTATTTTTCTCATTCCCTACTCTCTTCTTTGGAAGCAAGTCACTAAGTGTAGCCTACCCTCAAGAAGGGGGGCGGGGGGTAGATTAAGCTTCACTTTCTGGAAGGAGGAATATCTACATCTATTAAATGGAATCCTTCTGTAAGGAAGATTTGGGATGAGGTTCCTAAGATAAAGTGCATCCTAGACAAGCACCTCCCTCTGCTTGGCCCTTTGCCATTCTGTCCACCCAGCCTGCCTTTTCTTTTTGTTTACCTCTGTCTGGTCTTACTCCAGAAGGTTACTTCAGGTGGATTGTGGAAGTAATGCAATGCTTAGAATAAAAATGTGACTAGATAGGAAATTCAGGAAGTTTTGTGCTAAATATGGCTCTGAACTTCTTTTTTTTTTTTCACAATTTTTTTTTTTTTTTATTGTACTTTAGGTGAAGGTTTACAGAACAAATAGTTTGTCATTAAACAGTCAGTAGACATATTATTTTTTGACATTGGTTAACAACGCCACAACCTTTCAACTCTCTCCCTTCTTGACCTTTTTTCTTTTTTTTGGTGAAAATATACACAGTCAAAGATACACCATTTCAGAAATTTCTACATGCACAATTCAGTGACATTGATTATGTTCTTCCAGTGGTGCTGCTCTTCTCACTTTGGATGAAGATTTACAGAACAAAATAGTTTCTCATGAAACAGTTAGAACACATGTTGCCCTGTGACAATGGTTAACAACCCCACTACATGTCAACACTGCCCTTACTCAAGCTTGGGTTCCCTATCTCTGAACTTCTTGATAGCCAAAGAGAAGTGGGAAACATCTGTTTCAAGATTCAGAGTGGTTCTTGTCACGTGCTGAACTTTCAGAAATACACATAATACAAACACATTCATGCCACAACCTGTCAAACAGCTACAGATTTTCTGCTTATGTATTATTTTTCAGATGCTATTTAAAAGAGGCTCCTTTTATAACCTTAAGAGCCCATGCAAATGATCATTTCAAGAGTAAGCCCCTTTGAAATGAAGTCCTGATACGATACGTATTCCAACATGGATGAATCTTGAAAAATTAGGCTGAGTGAAATAAGTCCGAAAAATGAGGCTGAGTGAAATAAGTCCATCACAAAAGGACAAATATTGTGTGATCCCACTATATGAAATATCTAGAATAGGCAAATGTATAGAGACCAAAGTTTATTAGTGGTTACCAGGGGTGGGAGGGAAGGGAAAAAGGGGAGTCATTGCTTAGGGGAAACAGCACTTCTGTTATGGTTGGTGGAATAATTTGGAAATGAATAGTGGTGATTTGCACATGAATTCAGTGACATTGAATGTTAAACAGGCAAATGTGTTGTTATGTATATTTTTACCACAATAAAACAGTAATTAAAAAAAAAAAAAAAAGATTCAGAATGGTCCTAAGATAAAAGGAAACTAGTTGTTCAGGATAAGTAACTTTTCCTGGTATGAAAACCTGAGTTAAATGCCTTTCTGTGCAGCCTCTTGAAACACAGGTGTTATATGATATAGAGCAGGGGTCAGGAAACTTATGGGCCAAATCTGACCCATTGTCTGTTTTTATAAAATTTTATTAGACTACAAGCCACACCCATTTGTATTGTTTGTGGCTACTTTCATGCTACAACAGCAGAGTTGAGCAGTTGTAACAAAGATGATATAGTCCACATTAAACATTTACTACCTGACCCTTTTGGACCACTGGTGGTGCAGTGGTTAAGAGCTCTTGCTGCTAACCAAAAGGTTGGCAGTTCAAATCCACCAGCCACTCCTTGGAAACCCTATGGGGCAGTTCTCCTCTGTCCTGTTGGGTCACTATGAGTCGGAATCGACTCTTTGGCAACAGGTTTGGTTTTTGTTTTTTTCATCTGGCCCTTTACAGAAGACATTTGCCAACTCCTGATATAGGACATAGCTCCTTAACCATACCCTGACCAAAATAAAACTGCAGGAAACATTGACGTTTCTGGCAACACCCCCTTAGGTTAGGCTGATGGAGCAATTCTCAGGATGCAGTAGATGAGAGATAACCCTACTACAGGGGCCTATGAGGCGGCACCTAAGAGCCCCTCTTATATGCAGTAGTTCTGGGTCTAGTCCTCCTCAATCAGCTTCTTCTAATTTAATTTTTATAGCATTGTATCTGTTCCAGAGCTTTGCTGGATAGGGGCAGATGGTGATTGGTAATTACAAACTGCCCCTTGCTGAATTGCCCCATGAATTTAGGATGACAGCAAAGCCTGTGTGGTCTGTTTAGCACATCATTGAATGTGTAGTAGGAGAGCAAAATGGCTCTTTTAGAACTGGGGGCGCTTTGCCCCCAAGGGGACATTTGGCTATATGGAGACTTTTTTATTTGTCACAACTTGTGGGAGGAAGTTACTGGCATGTAGTGGGCAGAGGCCTGGGATGCTGCTCAGCATCCTACAGTGCACAGGACAGAGCCTACAACAAATCATTATCCAGCCTCAAATGTCAGTAGGGCTCAAGTTGAGAAGACTGCTTTGAAGGAGTGATTTTTACATCATCTAAAAACATATCTGAAAATATAAGGCTCCATTCGGAAGGTACCCAAGACCCCCACGTTACAGAGAGTAGGAGCCTTATGCTTTTCAAGAAGCACTCAGGCAAGGCTTTGTAATCTCTCCAAATATTTGCTGATGGCCTACTCTGTGTGAGGGAAGCTTAGGCAGATGCTGCAGGGATTCTAGGTGAGCAGGTCGTAGTCTTGCCCTCCAGGACACACAGAGGCAGTGAGACAAATAGAGCACCATTCCATGAGGCAGAACCTGGCAAATACCAAGGGAGGTCATAGAGGTTCAAAGCAGAGAGAAATATGGTTTCTGCTTGGTGGGTGGGCCTGAGTGAATCAGGAAGCCACATTTGAAATGGCCCCCCAAGACTAATAGGTTTTTAGCAGGTGGTCGTGGAAATTCCACAGCAACAGGGCACATAGCATTAAACATGTGGGATTTGATTTGTCTGGAAAGGTACATGTGGGTGAATGATGGGCTGTCTGGTGGGAACACAGGTTGAGCCTGTGTTGTGCAGGACCCTTAATGCCTTTTGTAGCTCATGGGGAGACTTGAAGGATTTCAGAGTAACTGAGCAGCGGAATTGGAATGGTTCTTTAGGAAGATGAAAATGGAGGCTATGTCCTGTCAGGGGCACCATGTTGAACAAGTGGCAGGTAGGGTTTTTGGGGGAGAGGCTGAAGTCAGAGGGCCAGTTAGGAGATGGCTCTGAAGCAAGAGGCATGACTTGGAGAGGCATGTGAGTGAGTCTGGGAGGGAAGGCCACAGGACAAGGCCTCTCTTTAGATGTGAAGCTCAGGAGAAAAGGGTGCTATCAGATGCCTCTGAGGTCTTGAACCTCAGTAAGAGGAAGACCAACAGTGCTGCTGACAGGAAAGGAGGGCTGGGGGAGGGTGGGGGAGGGCATGCCTGCTGTACTGCTCACCTGTCTGTCTCTACGTGTGCTCTCTCTCTCTGCCTCTGCCGTTCTCATGAGAAGTGATTCTGATTTCTTTACTCTTTTTATGGAGATTTTTCTTTAGTGTAAATCTTATGGTTCAAGTCTGTGCTGGAGCGATTTCTTTGGTCCTAGGGATTTACTATGAACAGTCGCCTCCCATCTAGAAGGCAGTGCACACAAGCATGGGTGTGGTCTCTAAACTCCCTTAACTCTTCCACCAGACCAGTGGGGATTGGGAATGAGAGAGGATGGAAACGACCATGTTTGTAAATCGCTTTAGAGATTTATGTGTGTGTGTTAATTCTTAAATCTCCTACAGGTGTCTGTGGACCAGACGACTGTTCCAGTCTTGGATGGCACTAGCTTGGGGGTAAGCACAGGCCAATCCATGGACAGAGGCAACAGCCAGACCTTTGGGAACTCCCAGAATGCAGGGGAACAGAGCATCCCCTCTGCAAACCCCAGTGACAGCAGGTGAGATTCACAACGGCTGAACTCATGCTCTGGGCAGTGGGGATAGTCTAACCACAAAGGCTGCAGTGACTGGGAGTCCAAAGCCTGAATCGAAGTTCTGACTCTGCCATGAATTATGTGTAGGACCCTGGGCAAGTCAGTCCTTACCACCACCTCTAAGATAGGGTTAATAGTTTGTGCCTGTTTTCCTCCCAGCATTGCTAAGAGGTTCCCATAGAGATGTGGAAGAGTCAGGTAACATGCAGGAGGGGGCTTAGTGGGCCCAGACTGAGTCCATCTTGTTCAACATGGCACCCCTGGCAGGACATAGCCTGGCACAGGATAGCCTGCAGACAATATTTGTTGGTTGAAGAAATGAATGAACAGTGAGTAAGTTGCTAATTGTGACCAAACATGGGTGTTTTTCTCCTACTCATTGTCCAGAGAAAAAAGAAATTTCTTGCACCTCATTTGCTTAGCAAGTGCTCCAGCTTTTGATGCCATTGTCAAATCTGAGAAGCTTCTTTCTTACTTCCTTCCCAGCTCTATTTTCTTTATAATGATTCTGGGCATTCTATCTTGTTGCCTCCCTGACCTGAGTGAGCAGTCCTTGGTTAAAGGATCTAACTAAGAAGCTTGACTTTTCTATCCCTTCACCTGAGAGCAAAGGGTCCTCTGGGGCTGCTCACCTGGCTGGCCCCTGTCCAGCAGTCACTTGGTTTCCTTTATGTCCTAAGTTTTACCCTGATTCCCCCTGTGCTTACTCACTCTGGCCAGGGAACATGGGGATGCTGGTCAGCTCAGAAGCAGTAGAAGGTCTGGTCTTCTGGAGTGCTGCCTTCTCCCCAGCCTATAACCCCATCAAACCTGGCTGGCTTTTCAGCTCAGGCCATGGGGGAGGCTGGGGTGGCTGCCCAGTGCATGGGAAGGGCATGCATTTCTCTGCTTCCTCATTGCTTACAAGGGTAGACCAACAGGTTTTCTTCTGCTTTGGGAAGAAAAGAGGAACTGGGGATGTTCAGGCTGGAGATGAGAAGACCAAAAATGACATGGCCTGGAGAATCAGGACCAGTGACTGGGAATTGCAGAGAACATATTCCATTTCATGATAAAGAACTTACTAGCAATTGGGACTGCTGCGTGGAAACGGGCTGCACTTCGAGGAGCCCCATTCTCTGCCAGTGAAGATATTCACAGATGAAACAGCCTCTTGTCATAACTCTGACAACGGGGATTCAGGCGTTAGAAGGAAGTTCACTTCAAGGGTCTTTAAAGGCTTTTTATAACTCTAATCTGGGTCCTGGAGCCTCCACATAGCCAAGAACAGGAGGCTAGGACTAAGAAAAGAGAGGTCTAGGAAACTTGAGGGGCTTCCAGGTAAGCTCCAGAGCTGCCCAGTTTGGTAGAGTGGTGGCGTGTGTATCCCATATTCAGTAGCTGAGTACTGAGTATGTTTTAAGGGGCCGTCATACTGTTGAGGAAGAACTCGGCAGCAGGCGGTGGAAAGAGCTAGGCTCTGGTGTCAGACTGACCTGGATTCAAATCCAGACTCTGACACTTCCCAGCTTTTTGACTTCACTCATCCTTTAACCTTTCTAAGCTTCAGTGGGTTGATGTCATTGTTGTTACATTTAGTATTGTTTTCCACTTTGGACTTTGTGGGTATCAGTCCTACGCTTTGTATTTTACATAGCATGAACCTCACAACAACCCTGAAAGACAGGAATAGTGTTAGCCTCATTATTCAGATGAGGATACTAAGGCCAAGAAAAGATAAAGGCCCTACAGCTGGTAAGTGGTGATACTGGGATTCCATCCCATGTGCTCTTACCAGTTACCTAGCTCTCTCTGGTGAAGATAAAATGATGTGACATGTGAAAGGCACTTGGGCAAATCGGGAGATTTCTCAGAAGTGGTTGGGCCTCCGGCAGGTTATTAGAAGGGGGATGCCTAGTAAGGGTAAGTGAATTTGTATACAAAACCAATTTTATTTTATTTTTTAAATGTATGTGCTTTGGAAGGAGGAAATCACCTGTAAGATACCCCCAGGATGTAGCTGTCCAGCATTTGTTGTAACATCTTTAGTATCAATATCTCTATAAGAAATGGAGCGTGTTTCTAAGATTTGTGCTCTCGGACCATGTGTGTGCCCTCTGGCTTAGCTGACCGGACACTCTGTGTTAACAGCTTGCAGCAGCTGGCGACTAACTCCTTGACATCCTCCTCCACCCTAGTGGAGATCCTGGAAGCCATGAAGCACCCCTCGTAAGTGACCGTCACGTGTGAGGGTGCAGGGGTGGGAGGATCCTGCAGGGCCCGTGTCATGGCAGTGCTCAGGCCCTGTGGCACGGTGGGTTTATACCATGACTGTTGCTCACCAGCTGTGAGACTTTGGGAAGTTACTTGACCTCTCTGAGCCTCTGTTACCTTGTTGTAAAATGGGATAATAGTGGCTAAATCATAAGGAGTAAATGAAATAATTACGTAAAATACCTAGTGTGATGACTGACAACTATAGGTATTCTATAAATGTCAGTTCCCTTCTCCTTTTTCCCCTGTAACACCCTTTTTCTTGTTGTGGGGATTTCTCTGGGCCTAGGAATAGTGAAGAGGAATTGCTTTATGGCAGTCCTCACGTCAGATACTAAACGCTTTAGTGAGAGTCCCTTCTTTCTCCTCTTTTCTTTCTGCTTGGTGCCACTGTGTGCATGCACACCCTGCTCCCTGCTCCTGGAACTCAGGACCGGCATCCAGCTGCTCTCTGAGCAGAAGGGCCTCTCGCCATGCTGCTTCATCAGTGCCGAGGTGGTACACTGGCTGGTGAACAATGTGGAGGGCGTCCAGACTCAGGTGATGGCCATTGACATCATGCAGGTGAGACTCAAGAGCAGGGCCTGCAGGACTGTCCACTCGGGGCCCCGCAGGGCCTTCAGAGTTTCTGAAGGGGTCACTCTTTCCAGTAATGAGATCTGTAGGTTGGGGTGAAGATCTGTTTTTTATAAGTGTGAGGGCTGTCTGGAATGCAGGAAAGAACAAGTCTTGCTTTGAAATACACAATACCTTGACTGAAAACTCTGGAAGAATTTATTGTCTGAATGAAATGTTCTGGAAGGAATCTGTGCACTTTTGAACCTCAGAGGAAGCTCTAGGAAAGATCCCAGGGGACACCGTCCCTTTGCCTCAAGCTCCCATTTTCTCCTGGTCAGCTGCTGCTCATTCAGGACCCAAGGCTGGACTCAGGTCCCTGCCTCAGGGCCCTTCTGGCACCCTGTGCGTACTCTGACAGAGTGCTGAGCCCACAGAGGGAAGACTGTTCATATCTCATCTGCCTCTCGCCTGGGCTGGGCTCCTTGAGGGCAGGGCCATGTCTTAGCATCCCTTTCCATATCACCAGTGCCTGGTGTGTTGCTTTGCACCCAGTAGGCACGTAGTGCTTACTAAATTCAGTGACACTGTTCAGACCTGGAATTAAACCTGGGAAAGACTGAGTTGGCCAAGGCGGTCCAGAGGCCCCACCAGAAATCACTGCATTTGCTGACCAGCTGGTGTGTCATCACTGAAATGTAAAACCAACAACTGATTTGGATTAGCATGAGATCCTCAGTTTTGTCTTTAAGGCTTGCTATGTGCTATTGCCCAATAACTTTATATATACTCTCCTCTCCCTGAACAGCAGTGTTTCCTTAGACATACAGTGGAATACAGCAGTTACACGAGTGAGCTGGAGGTACACGTATCAACGTGGGGAAACGTCAGGAGCGTGATATTGAGTGAAAAAACAAGTTGCAAAATGATATGCATACTATTAGACCCTTAAAATTTAAAAACCATAAAAAATTCTTCATATTCCTTATCAATTAATGTCTGTATAATAAAATGATTAAAAATGGTGTGTGAGAATAGATTATTTATGGGGAGAGAGAGAAGGACGAGTCCATGGAGATTTTTTTTTTTTTTAAATGAAGAGATCTGAAGTCAGGATAGAAAAATGTATATTGGTCAAAGCTGAATGGTGGATATAGCTGGTTTTTCTTTATACTTTTCTGTATATTTGAAATACTTTATGTTATTATATGCGTATGTATTTTACAGTACAATTACACCAAGCACAGCATTTTTTTCTACTGATATATCAGTGGAAACTTATTTTTTTCCCTAATTCTTTAATATGGAAAAAATGCAGTAAGTCCACTTCTTTTTATATATATATAAACTTTATTTTCTTGTTATTGTTGAGAACATACACAGCAAAACATACACCAGTTCAACCATCTTTACACGTATAATTTAGTGACACTGATGACGTTCTTTGAGTTGTATAACCATGCTCCCCCTCCTTTTCTGAGTTGTTTCTTCCTATAAACATAAACTCACTGCCTGCCGAGGTTCCTATCTAATCTTTGGAATTGTGTTGTCAGTTTGATCCCATATAGATAGTTCTTAAAAGAGTATAATCCACGTCCAGCATTTAACATAGTGCAGTTGTCATGTCCTCTTGGGGGTGGGGGAGGCTCCAGTGTATAAGTGAGATCTGCTGCTCTAAGATGTCCCTCTGCAGGAATGTCAGAGTGTCCACGTTTTTTCTCCTAGAAAATGCTGGAAGAACAACTCATCACACATGCATCTGGTGAAGCTTTGCGGACCTTCATCTATGGCTTCTATTTCTACAAGATAGTAATGGACAAAGAGCCCGACCGAGGTCAGAGACTTGCTCTCTCAAATGAACATGCTTCTTGAGCTCCATTTGTGCCTTAGTATTCTAGGTTGACGGATCTGTCAACTTCCTTGAACATTTTACTTAATTTAAGCATAGCCAGAGTGACAGAGTTTCTTAGGCTGCAGTATGTTCTTGGTAAGGACAGTGTGAGTGGAAGATAAATCTAAACGATGCCAAGGCACTTGGTATGATGTAACTCCCACGGGTCGTTTTCTGGTAGTGGTTTTTAATTCTAGCCCCACCCCTCCCCCAGCGCAGGTGGTTCAGATTATGACAGCGCCCAGCTCTAGTCTGTGATTTGTAGCACTTTTCACTTGCTAGGTCTCCAGACTCCCTTTATTCCCCCAGGAAGACTCTCTGTAGCAGTTTTCTAAGATATATTTTAAGTTTTTGTTTTTTGAAAAAGTAATTCCCCAGAGGGAACACTTTCCAGCATGGTCAGAGCAGGCTCGTGTAGCCCTGGAGGTGCCAGGCCTCAGACCAGCATATCCAGTGCACTCAGAACCTGGGACTCCCATCCTGTAGACAGCGGCTTCTCCCCCTCTGGGCTTACGGAATCATAAATCAGATGAAGTGGACAGTGCCGTGTCAGAAGTAGACCTCCTTGTAGCCATTAGTGTGTCTGTCATCACCTTTTCCCTTAAATTCTAAGCGCAACCAGTACAGACCTATTTTGCCTTCGAGTTGAAAAAACCCAGGTTACCATGGTGTGCTCTGAGATGAGAGATCTGAAACAGGAGGAGATGAGTGTTTGCACTGAGGCCCCTCTCCCCTCTGCTCTCCCAGTGGCCATGCAGCAGCCCACCACCTGGCACACGACAGCAGTGGATGACTTTGCCAGCTTCCAGCGGAAGTGGTTCGAAGTGGCCTTTGTGGCAGAAGAACATTTGCACTCGGAGATCCCTGCCTTCCTCCTGCCCTGGCTGCCCAGCCGGCCAGCCTCCTATGCAAGCAGGCACAGCTCCTTCAGTCGCAGCTTCGGAGGACGGAGCCAGGCAGCTGCGCTTTTAGGTAGATGCTGGACCCACATGGGGTCTGGGGATATGCTGTGGGGTGGCTGAGAGAGAGTGCAGCCAGCCAGGGAAGTGATGCCATATGAGCCATGGTTAGAGCCGCTATGGCTGTCGTACCAGCTGTTCCTCTGCCAGCACTGTGGGCTCTATCACTCTGTCCAAGTGGGTTGAGCCTCATTATCGTCCCAGCCGACAAACTGTGTTCAGCAGCTATCAAGTCAGGAACCAGTGAGAAACCTGTATAGGTAGAAGGGAATATAAAATGTGGCCCTTCCCGCAAGGGGCTCTCAGGATGCAAGGGATGGGGCCTTGTGGGCTGGTCCTCACTCCAGTTCATTCCTGCTAGAGGCCTTCCCTAGACTGTAGTGTCCTAGGATCTCAGGAAAGTTAGGAACTGAAAAGGCCGCCCATTCCTGAGCATGCATCTACCTCCTCCCTTCTCACCACATGTGCATACCACATCAAGGGATGTCCATTGGGAATCTCCCTCTTTTCCTTGGTTCCTGCAGCTCTGCAAGAGAGTGGGCACCTGCTTACTGAAGGGTGGTGACTGATAGGAAGTCGGGGCTTCCACTCCAGAGCACCCTTAGGAAAGATATGATGTAGGCCAGGCCTCATGGGAGGTTGGAGAGATCCCGAAAGCCCTCTGGAAGGAAGGAAGCACGCATAACCCAGAGCGACTCCAGTGAAACTCCACCTTCTACTTAGTTTACCTATAAAGGCCCAAACCAAAAAACCAAACCCACTGCCGGTGAGTCAGTTTTGACTCATAGTGACCCTATAGGACAGAGTAGAACTGCCCCTTAGGATTTCCTAGTCTGTAATCTTTATGGAAGCAGACCACTACATCTTTCTCCCGCGGAGCGGCTGGTGGGTTCGAACTACTGACCTTTTGTTTTACAGCCGGACACTTTAACCACTGAATCACCAGGGCTCCTTTATAAAGAGTCAGCTACCCGGAATTCTTATCTAGATGGTGGTCTGTCACTGTAATCACTCTTTTGCATGTACCCTGAAATCCTCTGCCTTCACCACACTCACATGGCAAAATGCCAGCCCTTGCTAAAGCCAAGTGTGCCACTTCCGTGTCTGTACTGCACAACTGTGCCTTGCCAGCAGGGAGGGGGAGACGTACAACCTGCTGCATGGTCTCCCTTTAAATTCAGGATCACTGCCTCAGGGGGGCCCTTGTAGCTGCCTGGGGTCATGTTGTAACTCCTTAGTCTGTTCACTCTCCCACTCTTTTGATGACCATTGCATTTCTTCTCTCCCTTCAAACCACTAACCCCTGCTCCCCATCCCCACCCTCTGCGTCCCATATGACTGAGAAAACTGAAGCATTCAGAAGTAAGCTCCACAGCTGTGTCTGTCCCCACTCCTCTGCCTTTGCCCGCTACCATGGATGAACCACTGTGTGTCTCTCTAAAGCCGGTGCCTCCACTGGTACATGAGACCTGGTACCCTGCATTCCTTAGGGTAGTGCTCCAACAGCCATCGCTCTGTGAAATCCCCTCTCTACTAAAGCATCCCCATCAGTGGACAGGCATGTACACTCTCTCCCATCATCAGAAGCAAAACAAAACAAAAACCGGATAGAAACTGGAATCAGATTTCTGTTTATCCCCTCTGCTGGCGCAGCTCTTCCCAGAGTCACCAGTGACCTCCATGTGGCTGAGTCTAGCAGTCAGTCCTCAGTCTTCGTCTTCCTTGCCCTGTTAGCAGCATTTGGCAGGCGACTCCTGACTCCTCCTTTAAACACTTCATCTACTTGGCTCTAGGGATACCACTCTCTCCTCCTTTCTCACGGGTCTCCTTGGCTGGTTTCACCTCACCTCCCTGCCCTTTCAGCTTTGCAATGCCAGGCAGGCCCTTATCTCTCTGCCCCCAGGGCATCTCGTCCATCTAACAGCCTTGATTACCCCTAGATCTGGCCATTCCCAAATGTGTCTCATCCCAGGCCATGCCCTGCAGCTCGAGACCTCCATCCGTCCACCTACTTGACATCAGCATTTAGATGACTGAACCTAAATGTTTGAACAGTGCCTGCTGTTCCTCCCACACACCTGTTCTCCGGTAGCCTTCCCCTTCTGATTCTGGTTGCCTAGGCCAGCTGTCTTGGTGCTCCTCTTTCTCTCCCACCCTTCATCTGGTTCAGCAGTAAACTCTATCAGTTCTGCCTTCAGCATAGACGCAGAGTTGACCACTTCTCACTGTCTCCTCTGTGACCCCCTGGTCCCAGCCTCCATTATTGCAGTCACCTCTCGATTGGCCTCCCGACTTCTGTGCTTGCTCCCCTATAAGCCGCTTTCCACACAGAAGCCAGAAAGACCCTTTTAAAATGTAAGCTGGATCACATTCTTCCTCTGGGCAGAGTCTTCTGCTGTCTCCCCAGCTCACTCAGAATTAAAACAGCTTTCAGCAGCCCACAGCCTCTGCGATGTGGTCCTGTTCATGCTGCCTCACCTCACGTTGCTGTCCTTCTGCCCAGCCTGCTTCACCATGCTGGCTTCCGTTCATAGCTGTGAACACGCTGAGCAAACTTCTCCTTTGGGCCCTTTCCTTCTGCTTGGAGCACTATCCGCCAGGTGCCCTCAGGGTTCCTCACTGCTTTGCCTGCTTCAGGTCTCTGCGCAGAGGTCACTGCATAAAGGAGGTCTCCCGACCACCCCCCACTCTGCACTCTTTGGGCCCCCGACCCTGCTTCTTAGTCCCCTTTGCTCTTGTCACCATCTGCTGCTGTGTGTGTGTGTACGGCACGAGTGGTTTTCTACCTCCACACGAATTTAAGCTGTGATGCACTTTGTTTTCTCCACTGGATGTCCCAGCACCCAGAACAGTACATGACACAATAAATAGTTTCAGATGAATGAAAAATGTGAATGAATGTAGTTCGGCAGAAATGGAGAAAGCTGAATTTGGAACATTAAATTTGGAGTCAGTAAACCTTCTGACACTAAGTAAGCAGTTAAATGTTGAAATGTCAGAAAGGCAGTAGTTCTGTTGTTCATTCTGTTGAAAATGCTGCTGACCAGTAAACAGACAAGCCGTGTGTCACGGAACTGTGTGCACAGGCCCCAGCCCGTTTGCTGCACTTACGCCTTGGTTAAGGAGTCCTGGTGGTGCAAACGGCTAAATGCTAGGCTGCTAACTGAAAGGTTGGCAGTTTGAACCCACCCAGTGGCTCCATGGGGGAAAGGCTTGGCAATCTGCTTCCTGTAAAGATTACAGCCAAGAAAACCCTATGGGGAAGTTCTTCTCTGTCACATGGGGTCACTATCAGTCGGAATCAACTAAAGGGCACACAACAACTCCTTGGTTAAAGTTATTGCTTCTGAAAAATGCTTCAGGAATGGTCACCTTTGTGCCACCATTTTGGTTCTGTGAGTTATCGTGACAGTTGCTACATAACATCCTCATTTCTGAAGACTTCTCCATCAGCAGGCTGGCGAAACCTTCTCTTGACTTCCATAGTCTTAAACTCAAGATGAGCATCATATCATCCCATTTTAGCTTTGACTCTTAGTTACTTCAGAAAATTGTGCTTAAAGAAGAGCAGGATATGGAAAAATAAGTCATGTCCAAAAGAGAGGGAGTAGGGAAGAAGAGAGGATTTCTGTCCCCAGCAGGTAGTTTATTAAATAGGTACTGTTAACCTGGGATCTGTACATGGGCTTAAGGGGGGGCTTGTGAATCTGAACCTAGGCAAAATTTTGCATGTGTGCATGTTTTCTGTGAAAACCTCCTTTTATTAGCTTTCTAGTGGCTCCCATGATTGTTACAGTGAGATTTTATTCCACTAGCTTCGTTTCCCACGTGCCTTCCCACGAGGAAGTGTCTTTTCCTTTTAAACCCAGTCTGGCAATATTCCCACTAATTCTGTCCACTGACAGCCCTCAGACCTTTGTGTTCCGGTTTGAGATGCTTCTTCCCAGTATTTCTTCAGGTTACAGTATAGGCTTTTACTGTGTCGTTTACTAAAGTGAGAAAGATCTGTTGTCTTTAAGTTGGACTATCTTTAGTGTGTGTGTGTGTTTTAATAGGCTTTATTTTTTAGAGCAGTTTTAGGTTTACAGAAAAATTGTGCAGAAATACAAAGTTCCCATATGCCCCCCTCCTATTAACATCTTGCATTCTTGTGAGTATTTGTTTGTTAATGGTAGCATAATTGGCTTTTTCCTCAGAAAAAAATTAGCAGGATCTATAGATGGAAAAGGCCTATGTACCATTTATGACCTATTTCTTTTTTTGTTTGTGTGTTTTGACATGTTCCTTTTTAAACATCTCTGATTCTCAGCTAGAGGTTAGCAGCAAAAAGTTGCTTTGACACATACCTGATAGTTGGCTCATTGGTCCTTTCTTGCTCAGCCCCTGGTGGCTCACACTTCCCCATCTCTTTCCTCCTGTTTCACTGAGCTCTGATGCTGCAGGAGCGTCTAAGGATCTGGAAGAAGCAGCACCACATCCCTTAAGCCCACTCACATGCCTTTTACTTGTTGACAACCAGCTGGATCACAGGGTCATAAGGGACTGTAGGGCGCATCTGTCACGACCCTGATGCATGACCATCTTCTACAACACTCCTAATAAGTGAGGAGCCAGTTCTCTTTGAAAACTCTCATCAATGTGGAACTCACTCCTGAGACTGCTCATTCTGTTGGGCACTCCGATTGTGAACAAGTCATTCGTATGTCCCTGGGCATTGGAATTTTTCTCCTTAATTAACATTCCCCCAACTATGACCTGGGTGAAGGATGCTCTGCAGCTCCTCCTCTGGGTTTGCACTTACTATTGGACTTTCCATCTCTCTCTGTCCCCAAGGGAAATTAAGTCGGTTCTCATGGAGCTCAAGTAATGATTGTGAGAACTCACCTAACGCTGCCACTCAGCAGGTCTCAGACTGTTGTGAACATTGTAAGCCTGCTGGAAGCGTCTGTACTGTCAAATCTAACCCCTGGAGTATGAAGCCAGTGGTTTCTTGGCTAAACAGTGTACTTCCTGGAGCTTCCTCAAATTAGCATGCCAGGTGGAAGAGAGATGTGCGAGGTCTCTGCTGGTATTTATTGAGTGCCCTTCTTTTGTGTCCGGGGCTTTTCACTTGGGGAGGAGCACAGTGTCCTAGACCAGAGAGCGAAGTTTTTTTTCTTTGATTTGGACTGTTAGGTAAAGGGTTACTGTGGCTGTGTCATAAATCGGGAACATGAGGCAGAGACAGAATCTAGTTTCAATGAACCTTTTAGCACCAGAGCTATTGAGTTCTTCCACCATGTCACAAACAGCTAAGCAGTGTCCATGGAAGTCACGGAGGGCCTTGGATTGAGGACTGGTGAGCTAACTACTTAAACTGGGAGGAAAGAATGACATGAGTGGAAGGAAACGAGGAGAGTTACAGGTGAGGGTGATTGGAGGAGAAAGCAAGAGGGGGATCTGTAATCCCTTCTCATCCATTGTTTCACCTGATCCTCACCGCTCCTCTGTGAAGGAGGTGGGGCTGGCACCTTCTCAGCTTACAGGAGAGATCAAGCAATATTCCCAGGGTCACATCTCTAGTAGATGGCTGAGCCTAGATCTTCCAATTCCAAAT
Source organism: Dugong dugon (assembly GCA_030035585.1). NCBI lineage: Eukaryota > Metazoa > Chordata > Mammalia > Sirenia > Dugongidae > Dugong > Dugong dugon. The sequence continues at coordinate 20,730,922 of CM057476.1, read as the reverse complement.
CTAGAACTTCTCCCACTTTATATGTTTTGGTTCTGAGAGAATGTTGAGTTGTGCACCTGGCAGCTGGGTGTCAGTTTGCCAGGTGCTGTTCAGCGCCCTAGCAGTAGCTCCCCTCCTTCCCAGTGAAGCTCATCAAAATCACTGACTCAAGAGTTTGAACCAATTTATCCTTGTCAGTGAGAAAAACCACTCAGGGCGTCTGCCTGCAAAACTCAGCACTAAGCTAGCTGTTTCAGATAAAGAAATACCATTGGACTCATGGGGGCAGAGGAGATAATTGTTTATAGAAATCCTAGGTCTGGCAGTACCCACCCAGGCTACAAACAGATCTCTGATCTTTTCTCTACTTTTGAATCTATTTCAGTCTTTCAGTCTGGGCAGGAACTTGACTGTCTGACAAGTCTCTAAAACTTCCCTCTCAATTTGTGTAGGATTTTTAAGCAGGAGTCCCAGCTATGGGTTGAGCAGGTTTACTGTTAACCCAGGATCCTTGAGCAACACACAGTTGATGGAACTGGGTGTTAGGCTTTATTAGGAAGATCCGTTTCTTCAGAAAAGATTACAGAATTACTGCTTTCCTTGGTTGAAACCAGAAAAGCAAGACTTCCTCTTCTCTGCAATCTGGACTGTGTGTCCCAGGCTGTCCCCTTGGATCAGAAGAGCTGAGTTTCAGCCTGGCTGAGGTTCTGATTCTGTCGCCTTGGCCAAGGCATTTTCCCTCCCTGGGCTGCTGTTTCTTCATCTTTAAGTGGAAAGACTGGATTAGATTAGGGGTGGCACACTACATCTTAACTAGCCAAACCAAGCCTACATCTGTTTTTGTAAGTAAAGTTTTATTTAAACACAGTTGAGCCTGTTCATACTCTAATGGCAGAATTGAGTAGTTGTGACAAAGACCATAGGGCCCACAAAACCTGAAAGATTTATTATCTGGGCCTTCACAGAGAAAGTTTGGCAACCCCTGGACAAGATGATTTCCAGGGAACTTCTAGAATCTACGATTTTCTATTGGGTGACTCTGCAGTCTCACATCTGGATGCTTAATTGTTCTTCCTCCTCATCCCACTCTTCCTTGCCCTCTTTCTTGGGGTCCCTCCTGTGTGCTGACATAGCTGCCACTGTCCCAGAGCAGAGGACAGTGACCCTGGACGTCGACGTGAACAACCGCACAGACCGGCTGGAGTGGTGCAGCTGCTATTACCATGGCAACTTCTCTCTGAATGCAGCTTTCGAGATCAAGCTACACTGGATGGCAGTGACTGCTGCAGTGCTTTTCGAGATGGTGAGCGCCTTCGCGTGCTGGGGTTAGGGTCTGTGGCTTATCTTGCAGAGGGGCATGGTGGATGCTTAGTAGAGATTCATGTCACTTTTTTAGTGCAGGCTCCTATCACCTTACACCTAGATTACTGGAATAAAAAAAAAAAAAAAAACCCAAACCTGTTGCCATTGAGTCAGTTCTGACTCATAGTGACCCTATAGATGTTGGAATGGCCTTTTTTAAAAAAATAAATAAACATAGTAAAAAAATTCAAATAGTCAAAAAGAGGGTTTTTCAACCTTGCTCTCCTGACATCTGGAGCCAGATAATTCTCTTTTGGGAGCGAGGGTCTCCTGTGCAATGTAGGATGTTGAGCAGCATCCATGGCCTGTACCCACTAGATGTCAGTAGCACCCACCCTCACCCACCCCCAGTTGTGACAGCCAGAAATGTCTCCATATATTACCACATGGCGGGGGGTTGGGGGGGAGTGCAGGCAGACATTGCTGCATATTGGAAACTACTGGTCTAGAGTGAAAAGTAAGTCTCTCTCCTACCTTTATCCTAGTTCCCTGGGACCTCCATGTAAAAGCAACCACCACTACCACTTTGCCACTTTGTTGAGTGTGCTTCCAGAGAGTTTCTATGCATATACAAAACCATGTTACTTTTTTTAATAGAGATGATAGCATGTGACATAGTATACAATTTACATTGTGTTTTTTCCTATTGCCTGTATATCTTCCATATAGTACAAATAGATCTGCCTTGTTGTTTTTAATGGCTGCAGATAATTCCATTATTTGTTTGTACCATAGTTTACTTAACCAATTCCTTGTTAATGAGCATTGCTGCTTTTAACTCAGTGGTTTTCAACTGGGGGCAATTTTTTCCCTTTCCCCCAGGGCATTTGACAATGTCTAGAGACATTTTTGGTTGTCACAACCGGTAGGGGGTACTACTGGCATCAAGTCAGTAGAGACCAGTGGTGCTGGTCAACATTCTACAATGCAAAGGACAGCGCCCACAGCGAAGAATTAACTGGCCCAAAATTTCACTAGTACTGAGGTTGAGAAGCCCTGTTTTAACTGGTCTTCCTGCCTGTCTTTCCTCCTTCAATGCTATCCTGGCTTGTCTCTCTAATCAGGCCACTCATTACTCCTGCACTAAGAAGCCATCCCTGGCCACTCCCACTCCAATCCCATTGTTGATAGAAGAAACACTGCTTAACCAAATTGTCTGTATCTTCTAAGAGCCCTCTGTAACCATCTTGAAGTTATTAACCATCTGGCTACTCTCCTTCACACGCTGTACCCTTCAGCCAAAAGGAATCTTTTTTTCCACGGTTTCAACTGAGTCCTACTCCCCTCCCACCTTGAACCAAGCATCCTCATTGCACAACTGAGAGCAACTGGAAAATTCGGAAAGCGTTTACTAAAACCTAGGAGATGGCCAAAGAGAAATGAGCATAGCATTGGCTGACAACATATAGATCTTTGTCCAGAGCTCATAGGCTCAGTTTTGTCCCACATAACAGGTATCCCAGGGAAGAGATTTGTCTGGGTCTCTGTTGGCCCAGCCCCTAGTCTGCCTTCACATGACATAAGCATCTGAGAGAGACCTTCCCTCAGGAGAGAGTCCATCAGGGAACATCCTTAAAATCCAAATCAAAAAAGAGGCCCAGCTGCCATCTACTCAGCTACCAGAGGACGTTAGCTCCTCCCCAGCTGGTTGACACCAGGCTGACCACTCCCTTTAGGCAAAAGTAACCCTTTGTCCCTGTGGGCTTAAGTGGTCTCCCTGCAGGCCCTAGCAGACAACCATATCTCAGAACACCAGGACCGTATGCAGAGAGACACACATACAGTTACAGTCTGGCAGTGAGAAGAGTGTTGTGTTTCCTTAGAGGAATTTAGGTATTATTTTTAAAAAATAAACTTTTTACATCAGTTCATGTAAAACCCACTGAAAGCTGCTAATCCCTTTTATTTTGTTAAAAGTTTTTAAAAATCTGTAGTGTGGGTTAATTATTATTTTAAGGGAATGCCCAAATGTGTTAAAATCAGATTTTATTAGGATAAATATTTCATAAAATAAGAAAGTTATTAACTAAGGCTTGGAAATTATTTTGGCCAAGAAGAGATTTTGCTTTTTTCTTGTATAATTGTTGCTATTATGAGGAGAAAAGAGTGGTATTCCTCAATTTTTAACATAGATATGTTTAAGTCAAGATACAGCCCAAACTGTTTTGTTTTTTTTTTTGGAAATAGTGTGTAACACGAATCTCATCCATATGCCTGAGCCACATGCATTAGCTTTTTAAAAAATATGCGTATGTTTTATGGTTAAAAATGAATCTCAATACCTAGAACACTGTCATGGTTCCCTAAGAAAATGTTATTGATGAAGAAGTTTGTCTTTATGCCCCATTAACTTTCTTTCTTGGTCTTCAGGGCCGTCTGCTTTTGGGAGTTTGCTGTGGAGCAGCTCTCAGTCCGTCAGGCCAAGGCTTGTTGCTTCTGGCCAGAGGCCACCACAATCATCATGTACTCTGCATCATGTTCCCCTCAGCCAGCCTGAGTGGGTTGTTTTCCTATGTGATGCTTTGGACTTAGTAAATTTTTGATAAAGGACAAAACAGAAGAATTTAACTTATATCCTATGACCTTTCTCCAGCATTCCATAGAGTAAGGTTTTTAGGAGGTGAGAAATAGCTCTCTCCAGTCTGCTCATTCCAAAAGAAAAACAATGATGAGAAGCCATGTTCTTAACTCACAGGTATTCAGATATTTGTTGGAAGTTAAACTGTGCTTCTTCCTGTCCAGGACTGGCTTGGAGCCAGTGAAAATTAATAAATGAACATGCCAATCAATGTGTGTGCCGCAACTCTAGCAGGTTTGCTTCTTGGGAAGCATTTTGTCTTAAAGAACTTGGAGATGACATTGTTTGTTTCTGTTCTTTCCACCAGGTCCAAGGTTGGCATCGAAAAGCCACCTCTTGTGGCTTTCTGTTGGTCCCAGTTTTGGAGGGTCCCTTTGCACTGCCCAGTTACCTGTATGGCGATCCCCTTCGTGCCCAGCTCTTCATCCCGCTCAACATCAGCTGTCTGCTCAAGGAAGGCAGTGAGCACCTGTTTGATAGTAAGAGATATTCCCCTCTGGAAGTTCTGTCTCTACCAGTAAGATCCCCTCCCCCACCCCCTCCCCCGCCCCCACCCAAGAACTCTTCTCTGGGTATCTCATCCACACAGGCTAGTGCAAAGGGAGAGCCTTTGGGCAAGGGCCAGAAAGGATCTGGGTTTCTATCCCAGCTCTTCACTTGCTCTGTAACCCAGGACAAGTCACTTAATGTCCCTGAGTCTTGAATATCTTATTTCTGGCTACTAATAGGGGTAGTCAGAGCTGCTGGCCAACCTCAGGAAGACCATCGTAAGCCTAGAGCAGAATGCTGGCAAGAGAGACTTTCTGCGCTGTAGTGAAGAGTGGCACTCCCGGTCTCTTGCACACTCTTTTCAGGGGTAGAGCCTAACTGGTCTAGGCTGGAGCCTTGGTGGTGCAGTGGTTAAGACCTTGGTTGCTAACCAAAAGGTCAGCAGTTTGAATCCACCAGCTGCTCCTTGGAAACCCTGTGTGGCAGTTCTACTCTGTCCTCTAGGGATGCTGTGAGTCAGAATCAACTCGATGGCATCATCAGAGCAGGAGACAGCTCCGAGGAGGCAGTGGGACCCAGATCAGAGCTCTTGGAACGGAGATGTCAGTCAGAAAGGGAGCACATGGCCCAGCCTACCTGCAGCTTGACCCCAGCCCACCTGGACTCAGAGGGCAGAGGCAGGGCCTGTCAAAGTTCGGGCCCTTCTTCACACAGCACGTGATGTTTTATCACCCAGGGTTCATTGCAGTTGAACATACAAACAGCTCCTAAAGAGCTTTCGATGAGTTCACAGATGATCTTTTTTATTATTGCTGCTGATACATCAGAAGCTCTTTAGTTTCTCAGGTGTAGAGATTATAAACGTGAAAGAAATAACTTGATGTAAGGGAGGTGCTTTCTTCTTATGCCCTTCCACGGCTTGTAAGTCTGTGTCATGGTCTGCAGCAGAGGTCTGGCCCAGAGGGAGAGGTGCCACCAGGTGGGGCTGCCAAGCTAAGTATTCCTGGGCTTTTCCTGTGACAGGCTGTCCTCGTGGTGCAAACCGTTTTTATTCCAAAGGCCCGTGTATATGTCCTTTGTTTAAAATTTGGAAGACATTTTTGTATAGATGTAATGTTCTAGGTGATTGCTGGGACTCCAGGTGAGCCTCACAGAGCCACTGGAGACCATAGATGCCACAGTACATTACAGTCCATAAAGTACTCTTTACACACACACACAAACTTTCTCATTTAACCTCACAGTGTAGCTGAGAGAGGACCATCATAACTGACCATCCTGAGCCAGCAGCACCTCATACCGTCATTTTCATATATTGAGGGGGCAGAGAGATGCTCCTCCACATCGCCCAGAGATTCTTGGGGGCATTCTACCTTTGCTGTAACCGCACAGGATTGCTCGCAGAGCTAGCATTGAGGACATCTTTCTGTGAGTTGATGGTTTTCCCAGCCAGTCATAACCCAGTCTGCAGGCTAGCAGCCTCTCTTGGTTGCCATGGTTACAGCTGAAGAAAGGCATCCTAGTTTAAATGAATAAGGACTCGAATCTGAAATCGATTTTCCTGCTTCTGTGCTGCTTCTCTTCCTGTTACTTCCTCTTCCTATAATAGTAAATTCAAAATCTTAAAAATCTGACTAGAATGTGCTATGCATGTGGGGTTTTTTTCCCTCAGTTAAAACCAAAATCTTCTCTTTTTTTTTTTTAACCCTAAAGGTAAAAAAAAAAAAAGAGCCTCAAATCTAGCCTAGGTAGAAAATTCCAAATGTGGAAAGAGAAACAAAGCCACCACAGGCGCCACTGGTCTTTAGGATGTCTTGTGACCTCAGCCATCAGCCCCTTCATCCCAGAAGTAGCCCAGGTTTCACTGCCTGGTGTCCTGTGACAACTGCCTCTGCCCTCCGACCTCCTTACCCGGCTTCCAGTCCTCACCAGCAGCCGAGCAGGAAGGCGGTGGGGGCTGCAGCAATGAATTGGGGGTAGGAGATGGGACTTGTCCTCTCTGCTCCCCTCCACAAATGAAAACTTGTAGGAAAATCATTTTTATATTTGCTTCATCTCCCCACCCCTAAAATGGGGCTTAGAATATTGCTTTTCCTTATGGGGAAAAGGAAGATTGGAAATTTAAAAAAAAAAAAGGAAATTTTTTTTTTTCTCTTTAGAAGCAGATAATATGTATTTAAAGTTTGTCTTCTGTTTGTATTTTAATATCATGCTCTTTTCAGTTTTTGGCATAAGAAGTCATTAGAGTAAGTCTTAATTTGGTTTCTGATATCTCACACACAGATACTTGCTGAGGACTTGTTCATCTTTCTAGACCCTGGCATAGTTTGGTAGGGATATGATGTGAACACACAGCTGTCACTCTCATTGCCCTGTGGGATGGAGGCTGGTCTTCCCAAATGCAGGTTGTGTGGAAAAGCAGAACTCAGGCTCAGGGGGAAGAACTGCCAAGAATAGTGAGGGGCCCAGAGGAGCAGATCCAAGGAGAATAGCAAACCTCATCCACAGCTCGGCATTTACTCTTCTTTTTTTCAGGCTTTGAACCAGAGACGTACTGGGATCGAATGCACATTTTCCAGGAAGCCATTGCACACAGGTTTGTCCCTTAGCAAGAAGGAATAGTGGGAAGGTATCAGGGTTTACCTTGAACAGCATTTACCAGAGTGAAACCCAGTTTGCTTCATTTCTGGAGAAAGGGACCTATTCTAGCAACGACAAGTTCGCCACTTATCTCTGACAGAACTCTGCCTTGATTTCGAAGACAGGCTTCAACCTCCAGTTTCTATAGCTGTTGCTTTTCAGACCTTGTTACCTTCTTCTCATTGAGGGGAGTCCATACAGCTCTTTCCGTAGCCTCCAGCAAGACCCTGAGCCAAGCTATCCAGGAGATAGCATGAAAAGAAAAATTGTAAAATTTGTCAAGAGACCCTTAATATGTGTTGAAAAGACAATGAATGGTTAAAAAGTAATAGATGAGTCAGTATTTACTGAGCACTTAATAATGTGTGGCAGGGAAGGCCTTCCCTGTGCTTAGCTGTCTACCCCCTGAAACCAGTCTGGCAAACCACTAACTCAGTGTCCAGTTGCTAATCCATGTTAATCATAGTGAAAAAAAAAGCCTCCCTTCCTTGCTTCAGTAATCCGTTTGCCACGCCTTCTTCAGTATTATAGCCTCTGCTTATTCAAGCATCTCTAGCCATTACCACCCTGGCCCCTGTAGCCGCAGGATGAAGGCCAGATTCTTGAATCTCCCGTCACCAAGTCTGGCCCCAGCCTACTTCTTGACCTCATTTTGTGCTTTTGTTTTATCGATCTAGCTCAGAAGCTTAATAAAAGCTTGTGGAATGAATGTAAGAACAGCTAATCTCTCTTCTCCAGCAGGAAGGAGTGCAGATTTGGGGTAGTAGGGAGAGAGTGCAGTGGTCATTGGGAAGGAGTGTTGGGGTGGGAAGCAGATGGCCTGATTCAGCCTCCACCTTTACCAGCATCTGGCTGAGGAACTATGGGAAGTCCTGGAATGGCTTAGGCTTTATTTTCTTGTAGCGCTGTGGGGATTAGACTAGCTCTGAACTCACAGGGCTGTTAGGAGGATCCTTTGATGTTCCTGCCTCCTAGTCAGCCCTCAGTAGACAGTAGTTATTATGAATGACCCCAGCTAATTGATGTGTCTATGAGCGGGTCTTACACTGCTTGCCTCAGGCATCGTCGGGCAGTCATTGAACTGTTGCTGGCTGGATATCACTCAGGACCTGGCCATTGTCAAATCTTCTTTTTTCTTCACAACATATTCCTTGTAGATCCACCTTAGTCCCGATTCTAGTCATATCTTCTCTAAACCACTGCCATTTCCTCCCCTTCAGCCTACTTTTCTAGCCTTAGCTTTTCTTACATGGCTTCTGCCTGGTCCTGTGCATCAACTCTACTACACTTGGTTGTGTGTCCCTTCACCTAATCCCCTCCCACCTTCCACACTTGAACCCCCCTCCCACCTTCCATGCCTAAACCCCCCTCCCACCTTCCACACTTAAACCCCTCTCCCACCTTCCACATCTGTCCCCCTCCTGCACCCTCTATACCTAATGCCTTCCCATCTTCTATACCTAACCTCCCTCCCACCTTCCATACCTAAACCCCTCCCCCACTTTCCACACCTAAACCCCTCCCCCACCTTCCACATCTGTCCTCCCCCACCTGTCCTTCTCCCCCACCTTCCACACCTAATGTCCTCCCATCTTCTATACCTAAACCCCCCTCCCACCTTCCACTCCTAAACCCCTCTCCTTCAGCACATGTTGGTCTTCTTTCACCATGGATTCCCAGGTCCCTCCACTCTGAATTCTTCTTTCCCTTTTTTTCAATACACTCTGTCCATCTATTATACCACTAATTTGGGGGCCCCTAGAGGTCAACGAGGAAACCCTGGTGGCATAGTGGTTAAGAGCTATGTACAGCTGCTAACCAAAAGGTCTGCAGTTCAAATCCACCAGGTGCTCGTTGGAAAGCCTATGTGGCAGTTCTACTCTGTCCTATGGGGTCGCTATGAGTTGGAATAGACTGAATGGCAGTGGGTTTGGTTTGGTTTGGAGGACAAGGATGTGTATTTGTCTCACTTTTGTTTCTTTCTACAATGCCTAGCAGAGTGCCTTACCCAGAGAAGTTGTTCAGTATGTGGCTTAGAAATAGAATAGAACTCTAGATGGGAATGTGGCTCTAAAATGAAACATTAACCAAAATCCAAACCCATTAACGTCAAATTGATTCCAACTCAGCGACCCTATATAAATGAAACATTAGCCCACCCATAATGTCCATCTCAGAAAGAGTTAGAAAAGTGTCCAGCTTCCCAGACCCCTGTGCTCTGGCCCCCAGCTCCTCCTGCATCTTCACCTGAGCAGTTGGGAGGTTGGTATGTCCCCTTCACAGGGACTGGAGCCCCACCCTCCCTGTGATCCTGCCTTATATTCCCACTGAGTGGAAACGAGGGCCAGAGCAAGCTAAGGAAGAAGAGAGGCAAGAGCACGTCTCTCACTGACCATCTCTGGCCAGATTGTGTGGTCCATGCTGAGTTAAAAAATAACCTTGATTAGAAAGTAGAGAGGAGAGGAGAGCCACACCCAGAGCCCTTCCTGCACGAGGCAGAGAGAATCAGCAGTAGATGATGGAGCTTGTAGTGCATATTTGTCTGTTCGTCTAGTTTGCATATTTAACTTCATGAAAATAATGACTGAGTCCCAGTGTAAGCAGGCAGCTTGTATAGAGGCTAAGACGCAGCACCTCCCCAAGGCAGATGTCTTACCTCCTTTAGTTCTGCCTTCATCACTCCTTTATTAACCCAGCCCTCAAACTGAGGGCAGCAGCCACATCCGTCAGCACATCCTCTACAGCACTTAGCAGGTGGAACTGTAATAAACGTGCTTGATGGAAATGGAAAAACCAGGAATAGAACACATCATAGATGAAAAATGGCTTCTTCTGCCGATTTCTGGAGCCCTGGTAGTGCAGTGGTTAAGCACTCGGCTGTTAACCAAAAGGTCATCTGTTTGAACCCACCAGCATTCCACGGGAGAAAGAAATGGTAGTCTGCTTCTGTAAAGATTTACAGCCTTGGAAACCCCATGGGGCAGTTCTCCTCTGTCCAGTAGGGTCTCTGTGGGTCGGAATTGACTCGACGGCAATGGGTTTGGTTTTTTTTTTGGTCATACATTTCTAGAACACAGCTAGAGTCCCAGATTGGTGTTCCTCACATTGAAGAAAAGGATTCCAATTAAGATACATCATCCCATTTCAGTTCAGAACCTTTACTGAGAACCTACCATGTGGTTAGCAGGGGAGAACAGTGAGGAAAGGGAGAGAAGTGTGGCTGAGGTGAGCTCGGGTAGGGTTCCTTCCCTCAAGGAATTGATAATGTCAGGTACACGGGTGGATGTGCAGCCAACCAGAGGAGATTCCAGCAGGAGCCAGAGTAGTCGTGCTGGATAGGTCAAGGGATGGACGCACAGTAGGAAAGTCTGATGGGAAAGCTGGGGCGCAACAACGGGAGGGTGGCTGAGCAGAGATGAGGGCTGGGTGAGGAAGGGCTTCTCACTCAATGCGGTGATGGTGACAGGGCCGAGGAGATGAAAAGAGGCCGGTGGGAGAAGGTCTGGTGAGTCATGTTGGGGGAGAAGGGGGGAAGTGGTGAGGACAAAATTAAGCAGCTTAATTTTCCTTCTTGAAAGAGATCTTTCCAGCTCACTTATCTCAGGGTGTCAGGGAGTCTTAGTAACCACACTCTCCCCCCCCCCCCCCCTTTATCTAAAGAGGCCTTAACCAGTATATCTTCCTGTCCTTCCCTTAGGTTTGGGTTTGTACAAGATAAATATTCTGCCTCTGCTTTTAACTTTCCTGCTGAGAACAAGCCTCAGTACATCCACGTTACAGGTGAGGAGCTCTGAGGCAGCAAGTTGGGAGGTGGCCTCTGAGGCAGGAGCACAAGCCCTGGGGAGCCTCGCCCTGTCCACGGTGGTAGCTCCTTCCCTTTCCCTGAGCCTGTGGTAGCAGAACCACCTTGCTGATTCCGGGCACCCCTCCCATGGCTGTGACATAGTTCTTCCCCTCTTTCTTCAGGAACAGTGTTTCTGCAGCTGCCCTACTCCAAGCGGAAGTTCTCGGGTCAGCAGCGTCGGCGGCGGAACTCCACCAGCTCCACCAGCCAGAATATGTTCTGCGAGGAGCGGGTCGGCTACAACTGGGCCTACAACACCATGCTGACCAAGACGTGGCGCTCTAGCGCCACAGGGGACGAGAAGTTTGCCGACCGACTACTGAAGGACTTCATGGACTTCTGCGTCAACCGAGACAACCGGCTGGTCATGTTCTGGACAAGTTGCCTGGAGAAGATGCACGCCAGTGCCCCATGAAGCGGGCTGCTCAGGCTGGAGGCAGGGTGCTGGCTGTGCCCTCATTGGGGGTGACAGGGGCAAACCCTCACCTTCAGACACAGGCAGAGGATTCTGGTTTTGCTATTGGTGTTCAATAGGATACAGTCAGGCTCTGGGTGTCAGGTGTCAGTTTGTCGCTGTTGATGAGCGGGGGCCACTGCTTTGTTTTGGTCCCCCCACCACCCACAAGTGTTCCTCCACTCAAGGAGAAAGACTTTGGAAGCAGCTGCTGCCGCTGCCACCACCCAAATCCTGTCAGTGCACACTGAGAGCAGGTGGGAGGCACAGATTGTCTGTGGGAGGACGTCAGTGGCTGGGAGGGGGAGGGCAGCCACCATGGATGCCCTTGGAGAGGGGCAGCTTCTGTGAACGTCCTTGTTCTTCACCACCCGTGGGATATTTGGAGCAGGATCTGCCAGTTCCTGCCCAGGAACAGCCACAGGTCTAAGATAAACTTGTGAAATAGTGTACAATAGGCTCACACCAACTGTATATACCTGTAAATATCAAATGGGAATAAAGCTTGTCACGAAGCACCTCTGTCCCTAGCCCGATTCCCCACAGCAGTGGCACACCCTCATCTGGCGGTTGGGCCATGGCACCAGGGTCGTAGAATCACTAGCTGCAGATGGTGTGGAGTACTTTGGAGTTTAATGACTTGGGGTCTGCCTTACTGAAATCTTTCAGTGAGCTTACTACAAGATTTCTCTCATAGGTCCTTGGGCAGGAGCAAGGATAATTTTGGTTGGGACTGGGAAGCAGATAGTACAAGATTCTAGGTCACCGCAGACTTGTGCTGTTGGTGTTGAATCTTGCTCAGAGTCAAGCATTCTGAGAAAACCAGAGGAAGCCTCTTTGGCTGTGTCCTCAGTCCCATTACTTAACAGGATAAAACCCAGCATGGTGCTCAGTCTCAGCACCCTACCCCTAACCTACCCAGTGTGGATGGGGCTGCCAGCAGAGGCTAGAGGATGACTGTTACCACCACCTCTTCTTCCATATCCGGGTCTAGTTAATCACAAGCCCTGTTGATTCTACTCAATAGCTTGTGAATCCATCCACTTCTTTCCAGGCCCTCTGCTACCACTCGGTGAAGCCCTCCGTCATCTTTCTCTCGCACACCAGGAGAACTTCCCAACTCCTCGTTCTGTCTCTCTGCTTTCATGCCAGTCTATTCTCCACTTGGCAGCCAGCCAAGTCCTTTTTAAAAACCAATCTGGTTGTTGTTAGTTGCTGTCCAGTCAGCTCCGACTCATGACAACCTTATGTATAACAGAACCAAACGTTGCCTGTTCCTGCACCATCTTCAATCTGACTGCGCCCACCACTTATTTAGAACTGTTTGGTGACTTGAACTTCAAAAATCTTAGACACAGCCCACGTGGTCCTGCATGATCTGTTCCCAGGCTGTTTCTCCAGCCACCCTGGCCCTTGTGCAGTCCCTTGAACATCTCAGACTGTTCACCGGCTCAAATCTTTTGCATGCGCTGTTCCATCTGCCTAGAACACCCTTCCCCTCCTCCTCCACTCTGCCATGGTACCTTCCTCCCCACCAGCTCTTAGCTCAGTTGTCAGTTCTTCAGAGAAGCGGAGTTAGGTACCTACTGGATCTTCCCAGGGCACCTCGTGTTTTCCCTGACATTTATAGCTTATCTAGTTTGTTCATCTTTTTGTCCATCAGCAGTAGAATAACAGATGCTGGAGATGTGGTTATTGGCTGAGTGCGTGAAGGAACTTTAGACTTGAGTGCTGGGCACTGGGAACTACATCTGAATCTCCACCCCACTAGCTAGGCTCTGAAGTTTCTTATCTATAAATTGCAGCTGTTGATGCTTCATGTGGACATCTTGAGAGAATAGTGTGTTCATACATGTGAACGCACACTGGTTTATTCCTGGCATGGAGCAGGCCCTTGATAAAAAATCAATTTTCTTTTCCTTGTTCACCTTCCCTTCGACAACCCATTGCTCCTCACTGAGTGTCAGTGTCCTCATCTTTAAAATGGGAAGCATCTCCCAGGGCAGTTGAAGGTCAAAAGAGACTCATAAGAGAATGTATCTGAAAGGATTTATAACGAGAAGGCAGTAAATGGATGTGGCTGCTCTCAGAGTGCCGGCTGGGGAGTCATCCTAGCTGCGCCTTCCAATCTAGCTCTGAGTGGCTGTGCTGCCCACGGCCACTCTTGGCTTGTTCAGGTCGTACAGCGTGATCATTTATGATCCTCAGTATCCTGCGTGTAAGGCCAGCAGTTGCCTCTGCTTTCTGCCACTCTCATAACTTGGGAGGAAAAGGCTCAGAGAATGATTGACGAAAGGAGAGCTAACTGATGTTAGAATGCTGGGCACTTGCCATTCAGAACTGGACCTGAAACACACATGCCCTTGAACCTGTTACACCACTGGCCTGTTGCTCCTCATTCCACCTTCTGCTCAGTGCCCAACCCAGAATCCAGAGTCACACTCGATGCCACCACCTTCTCCATCACCCAATCCTTCTAGCTCCTACCTACTCTTCAGATCATCTCACTTTTCTCCATCCCCAAGGCCCAGGTGCAGGGCCCGGCCCTCCAGGAGCATGTGATTTGATTAGACTTGGAAGGTGTGTGGGTGCGCTTCAGAAGCCCTCCACGAGACACGTTGATGTGAATGACCATCCCTGATAGAGAGGGAAAACCAATAGGCTTGGGACCAAGAGCATCTGGGTTTACATTCCAGCCCTGCCATTGTTGAGCTGTTAGAAAGGACTAGAGACTGTTTTTGTCTCCTGAGTGTGTTTCCTCACCTGTCTCCCTCGGCCCTCACACACACACACACACACACACATGTGCACACACCTTTGAGTGTTGCCCTTCTGTGCTGTGACACCATAATTATCTGCTGACCCATTTCAGCTCACTAGGCTGAGAATCCCCGTAAGGCAGGTACCAAGCCTCTGGTCTCTCCCCAGCCCTTGGCATGCGCTTCAGTTGATGGGAGTTGGCGAGTGAGTCAGTGAGATCCAGGAGGCAGTGCATGCAGCAGCCTCTCACACCTGAGCTGCCAAAAGGACCTCTATGGGATCAGCTGACTTTGCTTCCTCCATGAAGTCAGGGAAGGTCCTTACTCCTGCAGAGAAAGGAGGCCATTGAGGCCTGGATACATGCTCAATAAGCCTGAGGTCACCTCAGCATGGGGGCTGGGGGGATGAGGATGATGAACTAAGACGAGAGCCTTAGAGCAGAGGGGCTCTTGGAGATCTGGTCCAACCTCTTCATTTTCCCCAGATGAGGAAATGTGCTCTAGCTAGTTAGAGATGGAACCTGAACAGGGACCCAGGTCTTCAGACTCCCAGTGCAGTGCCTGTCTAGGTATCTAGTTCTCGTCAGTAGCATGGTGGTTAAGAGGGAGGGCTCAGGAAGCAGGTGTCTGGATTCCAGCAGGGCCCTCTGCCAGCCTCATGACCCTGAATAAGGCACTGCATCTCTTACAGCCTTGGTTTCCTCATCTGTAAAATGAAAAGATAATATCACCTCATAGTGGGGATGTGAGGATCACACAAGCAAGTGTGGGTAAAGAGCTTAGCCCAGTGCCTGGAACTTTGTAACTGCTCCATAAATGTTAGCTATTATGATGATCATCATTGCTGCAGACTCTGTGGGCCTCAGTAGTTAAGAGAAGGGAACAATCACAGTGGGCTGGAGTGGACAGGGCAGAATTTAAAGAGGAAGTAGGCTTGTGCCTTGTAGGATGCATAGGAGTCAGAGTGGTGAGGAGGAGCCTGCATCCCAACGTGGGCTGGAGGCCTGCACTCGTAACAGACTCTCTGACTACTGTCATCGTTCTGCCTTCTCTGGGAAAAGTTTTTTGTTAGCACAGGTGCCACGTTGCCAAGATTAGGGAAGAATGGCCTCCTGACCACACTGAAGAGACTGCCCTACTCCTGCCAAACGGGAACAGGGGGTTGCACAAAGCTGGGCAGCTCTAGCAACATTTCTCAGCTACATGATGTGGTCAGGGGTGCACACAGGTCCTGGCATCCCAGGGGTAGCCCCAGTCAGCCCCCAGGAAGTAGAAACGGAGCTGGGGTGGGGAACCATAAAGGGTATGGGATGCTGAAAAACATGGTGGGAAAAGAAAAGAGAGTGACATGTCCTTTTACCAAAGGAACTAGAAGTAAGCCAAAAAGGCTGCAAAGCAGTTAGCCATCTTAGCTGCTCACCTAAAACCAAATCAAACCCACTGCTATTGAGTCAGTTCCAACTCATAGCAACCCCACAAGGCTGTAAATGTCTACGGCAGTTGATCACTTTAACTACTACGCCACCAGGGCTTCCTAGCTCCTCATTAAAAAAAAAACCAACCAACCCATTGCCATAAATTCCAGCGTATAGTGAATGGCTCTCAAATGTTCCTGTGCATAAACACTTAAAGTGCAGATTCCAGAGCCACCTCCCAGAGCAGGTCTGGGACTCTGCATTGTAAGCAGACACTCCCAGTAATTCTGCTATCAGGGGTCCATTTGAGAAACGCTGCCCCAGATTCATTCTCTGAGCTGCTTCTCACTTACTTCACATGCAGCTCTAACCTGCCTAGAAATCCAATTCTTAGACCAAAGCAGATTGGAAGTGGCTCACTGGAAGGCAATACGGAAGAGGCAGAGTGCCCGGCAGTAGACAGAATGGCAACTGGCAGCCCAATGGCAATAGGAAGGCTGGAGAACTGCAAACGACCTCTGAAGCCACAGGACCTCCAAAAGATGAGCTTGCCGGGCCAGGAACTGCCAAGAACCATGAAGGTAGGAAGCCCATGTGCCATTTGTAGAGACTTATCTACATAATTAAATGGAAACTTTGGGTATTAAATGGAAGGAGTCCATGGTATATGCCTGAGACATTAAGGAAATCTGTGAGGCCTTGCTGAAGTGGGTAAGAGATAATCCAACCAACCCATTGTCGTCAAGTGGATACCAACTCATAGTGACCCTAGAGAACAGAGTAGAACTGCCCCATGGAGTTTCCAAGGCTGTAAATCTTTACGGAAGCAGACTGCCACATCTTCTCCTTTGGTTAGCAGCTGAGCACTTTCACCAGTGTACCACCAAGGCTCCTGGGATAGGAGAGAGTGGAAGAGAAAGCTGAATAGAAGCTTTTACAGGCCTCTTCACTGATCCAGTCCTGGTTAACTTGCTCAGCTACTAACTGAAAGGTTGGTGGTTCAAGTCCACCCAGAGGTGCCTTGGAAGAAAGGCTTGATGATCTGAAAAGTCAGGAATTGAAAACCCTTTGGAGCACAGTTCTACTCTGACACATATGGGGTCCCCATAAGTTGGAATCAACTTCATGGCAACTGTTTTTTTCTTTTGTTTTTTTTTTTTTTCCCAGTAATCCAGAAAACTCAAGATACATGGAATAATAATGGCTGCTCCATTTCTTGAGCATTTACTGTGTTCTGGGTACAGTGTGCGTACTTTATCGGGTAATCTTACCAACAACGATCATACTAGCTGAGGGGCAAAACATCCAGGATGGGGAGCCCAAGGCCACACAGCTAACAGCTGAGCTGGGACTCAAGCTTGTGGGGCTCCAGAGCCCAGCCCCTGTCCTGGTGTGCTGGGTCAGTGATATGCCCCCCAGCTCTGTCCTGGGGTCCTGGCCAAGGCCCCTGTGCTGCTGTATTAGGTGCATGGTACACCCCTGCTAGAGTACACTTGTCATGTGACATGGCCCCACATATAGGCTGCACCTCTGTTAGGGAGTGGGCAGTGACTTTGCCCAAGGACCACAGAGAACTGGTGGCCGGGTCCTGCCTGGAATCTAGGTCATCTGAGTGGGAGACAGTGGCCTCTCCTCCAGGCCCCTCTCACCAGGACCCTGGGTGCCCAGGCTCCTGTCTTGAAGACACTGTTTCTCCTTCCCTCCCAGCCTACAGCTGCTGTCTTCATCCTGCAGGTGCTTCAGGGCAGCTCCTGCCTTCCTGCCTGTGCCACACGAGTGGCCTGGGATGCACAGGTAGTTCGGGGAAAGCAAGTGCCAAGAACTCGGTCCTACTAGCCTTCAGATTTGACTTCCATCTGCTGCTCCAGCTGCAGCAAGGTCCATTTGTTTCCTCAGTGGTCAGCATATAGCTCTTTCAAGAAGAAAGTCTCTTCCCCTGTGGGCACAAGGAGAGATTGGGAGTAGCTGCACCATCTCGGGCAAACCCCTTTGTCTCTGAGCCCTGAAATGTTCATCTGAACTTGTCCAGCAATGCGTGGTCTAGGAGAACCTTGGGGACCATCAGTTTCACAGACCTTTCCCTTTGTTCACTGGTGTGGAGCTGAATGCTGAGAAGACACGAGTCCCCTCTGGCCCCTCAGCTAGCTCATGGCAGTTGTGACTAGAACTGAATCTCTTATCTTCTCTCTGTGCACTTTAAATTGTTCCAGTTTGCTTTTCCAGGCTCAATTTCCCCCTTTAATCCTCAAATGTCTCCTAAGAGATAGAAAATTTTACTTTTAAGCTCCATGACATCCTAGGATAGAAACATTCTTCTAATGCTTCTGATGTTCAATCAACCGTAGCAGCTCGTGTTCTAGGTCCCTCTCCTCCCACGGTCAGAGAGAATCTCATAGACACAATCAGGTATTTTCAAGGCAGAATTTCCAGCCTCTCCTCAAGCTGTGTGTCCTCAGAACTTGAGCAGACAAACAATCTTGAAGAGGGTGGGCAGGGGCTCTGCCAACAGCTGACTTGTCCTGATGCTGTCTCAAAATGCCCGACCCCTTTTCCAGGCCTCTGAACAGAGCACTGGGGAGAGCCAGAAGCTCTCCAGGGCTGATCAGCCAGGGCAGTTTTGCCCCCCAAGGGCCGTCTGGTGCTGTCTGGAGATATTTTTCATTGTCATATTTGGCGGGTGCTGCTGGCATCTAAGGAGCCCTCCTGGCACAATGGTTAAGTGCTCAACTGCTAACCAGGTCAGTGGTTCGAACCCAGCAGACGCTCCTTGGAAGAAAAGAGATGGCAGTCTGCTTCTGTACAGATTACAGCCTTGGAAACCCTATGGGGCAATTCTACTCTGTCCTATAGGGTTGCTATGAGTTGGCATCAGGTGTAGTGGCATCAAATCTAATGGGTAGAGGCCAGGAATGCTTCTCAACACCTTAAAATGCACAGGCCAGCCACCCACCACAGAGAAGTATCCAGCCCCAAATATCCATGGTACTGAGGCTGAGACACACTGAGCTAGACTCTGCTTCCAGTAAGAGCTCCAGTCGGGCCCTTCCTTCTGTGACTTTGGAGGAATTGAGACCTGCCACTTGCCCCTGCCTCTGGAGATCTGGATCTTTTCTGGACTCTCCAGTGATGGCAGCCCCATCCCTTATCTCCTGTAGCATTTACTCTCACTAGATTCTGAGGCCAGAGTGGTTAAGAGACCTGCCTAGAGCTACACAGCAAGTTATGGACAGACCGGGGTTTTGAACCCTGGTTTTATTTAGTGCTCTTACAGTGTGGGCAGCTTTTGTTTCTCTTGAACCTTCTTTGTACATACTGCTTGCCTCTCCAGTTGTGTATAATCTCCTTGAGGGCAGAGAGCACATCTTGCTCATCCTTTTATCCCCACAGCAGTGCCCATCACATATTAGGTGCTCATTTAAAATGAGTTGAATTCATTCATTCTGCCAACATTTATGCACAGTTGAACCAGTGTGGGCCCTGCCCTCCTAGAACTCACAGACTTGCAAACCAGCAACTCCAACCCTCTAGAATAGGTCTTGTATTGGTAGGCCATGTGTAAAGCATTTAGAAACAGCAGGGGGCTTAATTCTGCATAGGGGAGCTGGGGAAGGCTGAAAAAGGGGGCATTTGGGCTGAGATTTGAAGGCTATGTAAGTGTTCTGGCAGGTGTGGAGGTCAGAACAGGGAAGGGGATTCTGGTAGTGAAGCTGGGGGCTTTAGCACCAGGTTAGACAAGAAAAGATGACGGCCTAGAAACTCAAGGGAGAAAACCAGAGAGAGATTTCTCCAAACTTGCACCCCTCAGTCCACACTTTCAACAACTGATATCCGGAGGGAACTGAGCATTGTCAAGTGCCAGGGGTACAAACCTGGGCAACAAATGGCCCATTGTTGGAAAGCCTGAGCCAGCCTGTCCCCTGGGGTGCTGCCTCCTGGGGCCTTGCTCACCTGTCAGCCTTTGCTCTTCTGGCCTTGGATCTGGGCGGAACAATGGGCTCTAAACATTCCCAGGCTCCAGTGGTGGTCAGCAGCTTGGGTGAGGCAGGCCAGGGAATGATCCTCTTTCATCATGGTCCCACGTCCAGGTTACTGTGTCTTCACCGTGTGGCCCTGGACAAGCTCCCAAAACCAGCCTGAACCTCGTCCCTCTCCATATTGACAAAATAAGAATCATCCAGCCAGCCTTGTGTAACTCGGGGTTGTTGTGAGAACCTGGGTAATAAGGGTTGTGAAAACATTTTGAGAACTGAGCCACTTCAGTCACGAGGTAGAGTCATTGTTACTCTGGTCTGACTTTAATGCCAGCTACCTGTGTGATCCTCAGCAAGTCCATTCACCTCACTTGACCTCAAGTCCCATGGTGGCCAAGCTTGGGTTGGGCTGATGATGGTGTTTCTCCTGCCTCAGAGGGTTATGGTGAGGCTCCAGTGGGGTCAGCATTGCACAGGCATCTGCGTGATGCTAAGTGCTTCCCTAATGGAGGCCAAACATTCTGTTCTAAATGTGCCAGTGGGTCTGCAAAGAACTTGGTCTACCACCAACTAGTCTGAAGCTTGGGAAGGGAGGGAAAGAAAGCAGGAGAAAAATAATATTAAGAGATTAGTCTTATATTGGACCCCAAACAAGTGTATGCCCATAGTCATGTTAGGGCTGAGGACAGTCCCAAAGGAGGTGGAGTGGGTGGAGGTTCCTCACTTCTCAGAGGATAAAATGGGACTCAGGGAAATGGAGGGACTTGCCCAGGGTTACTAAGTACAGTCATGGCAGGGCAGGGACAGAACCCAGGCTTCTTTCAACCCCAGGGCTCTTCCCCTTAGAGAGAAAGAGATAGGACTGAGGTTGGGTGTGGAGAAAGAATCCCCCTCCAAGGGGCTTCCATGGGGGAGCAGCCGTGTCCGGGAAGGAGGGAGGGCAGGACTTGGGGTCTGGGCTCCCTGCACAGCGATGAGGACCGTGCCCCAGGTCCTGGCCCCCCAGGCACCCCAGTTCCTGGTCTCCACACTGGCCACCATTCATGTTTGGCTCTGGGAGGACAGGAGGGCTCCCTGGATGGTATGACACACAGGATGTGTCTCGCCTCAAAGCAGAAGTGAAACAGAGCCCAGTTCCCCTTGCAAGGCCAGACACTGTCTCTCTTCTGCAGGAATCAGGAGACTGGCTGCCACCCCCTGGGAACCTGGCCCAGATTGGGGGACAAAAAAGACAAGCAGGCTTGGTCTGGGGCCTAACCTGTCCACATCTCACTGCACACATCCTGGCATCTCTTCCTACATGCCTCCTTGGGCAGTGTCCAGCTGTTTGTGTCAGGCTTTATGATACAGACTCTGGGAGATGGCCCTCCATCCATATAGTTCCTGTCTCCGGGCAGAACCGAAGCCCGCCCATCCTTGCAAGGGGGCTTCGTTTGTGGTTTATTTGCTCATTGTGCACACATTCAGTCATCATTCTTGCATCAGCAAATACCTGTTAAGAACCATCTATGTGCCAGGCATTGCATGGATACAGGAGGCAGAAGGCAGAAGGATGTTAAACAAAATATTACATAAGTAGCAATTGCTATGATTGTAAATAATAATACATGGAGCTGTGGAAAATGCTCCAGTGACAGAGGACCAGCCTCTGTTAGGCTTGATGGGGACTCTGGCCTATCCAGGGGTCAGGGAGGGTTCCTTGGCCATGTCCATGAAGACCTGACAGATGACAGGGCTTGGAAAGGCAGAGAGGTGGGGGTGGCCTGGCTTTGAAGCCCCTGAGATGGAAAAAAGCTTTGTGGGCCCAAGAGAAAGGGAGGGGCCAGTGTGGCTGAAGAAGGAAGTAGAGGCCAGATCAGCAGGGCCTTGCAAGCCACGGAAGGGGTTCTGCAGGTTTTGTGCATCTTCAAGGGAAATAGTCTCTCTCTTTTTTTTTTAAGGAGACGTTGTGGCTTAGTTAAAACATCCCCATGCTGAGAGCTACAAGATTGGAGTTATGGTTCTGGCTTCCTCCCTCACTGGCCGGTGACCTTGGGGAAGTCTGTACCTTCTCTGGGCCTCAGTATCCTCTTTTCAGTAGAAGCATGCTTGTCTTCCTTGTGGGGTTGTTGAAGAGCCCATAGGAAAAGCCCTGAGTCCCATGCTTGGCACGCAGAGGTGCCCAATGAGTGCAGACAGTCACCTAGTTGCTGGTGCCAGGAATGCAGGCTGCCTGCCTGCACCCCCCCAGGGCTGCTTCTAGGAGCCACTGAGCCAGGAGCTGTCATCAGGCTCAACATGTTGGCGTAAGCTCCAGCTTGCTCTCTGCTGAAGTGTTTTTCTGCTGACATATTACTGCCCCTTGCCAGCTGAGTTAATGCAGCCCCGGAGAAGGCTCCAGTCTAGAGCTAGGCTCAGCCCCTGAAGCTGATGTCCCCTCCCTTCTCCCAGCCCGGAAGCATCCCAGGCTCCCGGACAACTTAATCCCTTTCCCCAACTCTAATTCCTGTGCTTAGCTGGGCAGCCATGTGACCTGCAGGTGAGGGGCAAGGATGGCACAGAGCTGGCCTCTTTGAGGTTGCCGGGCACCAGGGCTGCATTCTTCTGAAAGAGTAGAGCCACCCTGGGCTCCTCTCTTCTGCTTCAAGGGGAGAAGTCTCCTAAAGCAGAAAGGAAATGGCGTTGACTGCGAATATGCCTGGAATGGCATGGGATGCTTTGCTCGATAGCTGGTTTAGTTCTAGCAACAACTCCTCGCAGTGAGTATTACTGGTCTCCTCTTACAGGTAAATAACTGGGGCTCAGAGGTCATTCAAGGCCACCCAACTAGTAAGTGGCAGAGAGTCTGGATTCTTCTGCAGGTCAGCATGACCCTGCCTTGCCTTCCCTCGCACATCGATTGTGGGCCTTTGGTCTCTGTTTTGCTGCATTTTGGATTTCACGTGGTGTGAGCTGATCGTAGGAGCCCTAGAACTGTGGCAGGAAAGCCTGAGCAAGTCGCTGTCTCTCCATCTCAGGAGTGTCGTAGAATGGGCAAATGGGAGCCACCTTAGTGATGGGGGAGGCCATCTCCCTGCTTATAGAGGGGAAACTGAGGGCCAGGAGGGGAAGCAACTTGCCTGAGGTCACAGGGTTGGGTCAGGCTGGGATGCTCCTCGTTGCCCGTCTCTCTCACTCTCCCTTTCTGGCCTCTGTGCCTCTGTCCAACCTTTGCTCATTGGGGACCTTAAGCTGTGGTCCTGGACCTGTCCTGTGCATCTCACTCCCCAGGTGACCCAGTCCCGTGGCTTTGAATACCATCTACATGCCCATGACTCTGACTTGAGAGCTCTAGCCCTGACCCTGACTCTGAACTCCAGCCTGTCTGTCCAGTTGCCACTTGACTTCTCATTAGAGATCTAAGAGGAATGTTGTGTTATTATTAGATGTCTTTAAGTTGATTCCAACACATGGCGACCCCATGTGTGCAGAGTAGAACTGCTCTATAGGGTTTTCAAGGCAGTGACCTTTCGGAAGCAGATCACCAGGCCTATCTTCCCAAGCACTTCTGGATGGGTTTGAACTGCCAACCTTTTGGCCAGTAGTTGAGTGCTTGACCATTGCACCACCCAGCCGCCTCTAAGAGGAATAGCACACTTCATATGTCTAAAACACCTACTCCTAATCTTCCCACAGCATTCTCTGTTTTAGGGTCTATACCATCATCAACTCAGAGGTCACTCTGCCAGCTTTACCATGTACCAGCTGTGTGACCATGGCAAGTTACTTAATCTCTCTGTGCTTCAGTTTTCATCATCTGTAAAATGGGGATAACAAGAGTGCCCACCTCATAGGGTTTATGTGAGGACTGAGGAAATGAATGAATGCATAAAGAGTGCTTAACGTGGTGCTTGGGACATAGTGTTCAGTAATGTTAGCTCTATTTTTATTATTTTTATCATTATTATTACCATCATCATCACCAGTTTGACTCCTGGGAGAAGCAACAGCGGTTTACCTCTCTGCCTTCAAGTAATAATACTTACGTCACTTTACCTGCTCAGCACCCTTCAGTGACTTCTTCTGTCACTCAAGAAAAAGACCAAACTCCTTTAAGAGGTACTAGCTTGAAGCCTCCAACCTAACCTCTCTCATCTACCTAGCCCCATCTTGTACCTCTTTCCCCATTGCTCATCCCCCTGTGGCTATACTGACCTCATTTCAGTTCTTCATGTGATTTATGCTCTTCCCATGCTAGGCCTTCTGCCTAGAATACACCTTCCCTTCTTCTTCACCTGGTTAATGCCTGCTCTTCCTACCAAAGGTTGCTAAAACCTCAGAGAAGCCTTCCATGACCACTGACCAAGGTGTTCCCCTTATTACATGTTCTTGGGGTACCGTGTGCTTCTTCTTGGGGCACTTATCTATCACAGCTGTGAGTTTGCGTTTATTCCTTCAATTTGGTTTAACATCTGCTTTACCTAATAGACTCCAAGCTCCATGAGGGCAGAGACTAAGTCATTCTTTGCTCTCTTTTGGACTCGTGTTGCTAGAGCTAGCACAGTGCTTTGTATATAATAGGTATTCAATAAATGTTAAATGAATGAATGAATGAGTGCTTAGAAAGCCTTTGGGTTAGAGGGCAGCACATCAGATGAAGTACAAAACTTCCCCTACCACCTGTCTGTCAGTTTGTCATACTGATGTTGCTTGCATGTTGCTATGATGCTGGAGACTACGCGACTGGTATTTCAGGTAGCAGCAGGGTCACCCGTGGGGGACAGGTTTTAGCAGCACTTCCAAACTAAGAAAGACTAGGAAGAAAGGCCTGATGATCTACTTCCAAAAATTAGTCAATGAAAACCTTATGGATCACTATGGAATATTGTCCAGTATAGTGCTGGAAGATGAGCCCCCTAGGTTGGAAGGCATTGCACAACAGCCACCACAATGAACTCAAACATAGCAATGATCATGAAGATGGCACAGGGCTGGGCAATGTTTTGTTCTGTTATACATAAGGTCACCATGAATTGGAGCCAACTCAGTGGCAAACTAACAACAACAAAACTGCCCTAGGGGAAAATCTACTGCTTTTGCATAACCGACCAGCCTTTCTCACCAGCCTCCTGCCATGGGGACTGGAACAGCCCTCTTGCCTTCTGCAGGATTTCATTTGCTAGAGAAGTGATGTTGGGCAGGACCCTGCCTGTTGTGCATCTTTCATAGGTGACTGTTTGTTCCTAGGACTGCTGTAACAAAATACAACAAATTGAGTGACTTATAAGAATAGAAACTTATTATCTCACAGTTCTGAGAATCTGAGATCAGGGTGTCAGCCACATTGATTCCCTCTGAGACTTTGAAGGAGAATCTGTTCCGTGCCTCTCTGCTAGCTTCTGGCAGCTCCAGGAGTTCTTTGGCTTCAGCTGCAGTGTCACATGGCAACCTTCCTCTGTCTCCCTCTCTTTGTATATCTTCTTTTCCTTTATAAGGACACCATTCATACTGCCGTAGGACCCACCCTACCCCAGTATGATCTCATGTTAACCTAACTGGTTACATTTTCAAAGACCCTATTTCCAAACAGTCACATTCACAGATACAGGGATCAGGACTTCAGCTAACCTCTTTGAGGGAACACAGTTCAATCTATAACAGTGACCACCAGAGTTAGAAGAGTAGGGAGAGCCTTGGCTCATCTAAGCCAAGATAGAAACTGGACATGAAGCATAATACAATGGAGAAGTCTGTCTCACTTTCTGAGCTCAGTTTTCTCACACACAGCTACAGGGATCAGGACTTCAGCTAACCTCTTTGAGGGAACACAGTTCAATCTATAACAGTGACCACCAGAGTTAGAAGAGTAGGGAGGGCCTTGGCTCATCTAAGCCGAGATAGAAACTGGACATGAAGCATAATACAATGGAGAAGTCTGTCTCACTTCCTGAGCTCAGTTTTTGCACAGAGCCAGACACTTTCAGCTTTTACTTCCTCTTGAAACAGGGTGCCTGCTGTGTCCTGATCACATCGTACTCTGTTCTGGTTTTTCTGGATGACGGTATTTTCTTCTATGAGTTGGAGCAGAGGTTCACATGGGCCATCAGACCTGGGCCAGTCCCCCACAGTCTGCACCAGTGCATGGCAAAATGAGGAAAATAAGGACAAGGTAGTGAGTTTTCATAAAGCTAAATAGATTCTGAGATTATCTACCCTACTTTTTTTTTGGTGTGTCAGGATGCCCTTTCTTTTATGAAATAAGGGTGATAGGGTTTTTTTGTTTGTTTTTGTTTTTTAACGCCCTTGCTTGTCAAAATCACCTACTGTATTTTCTTTTCAGATTTTCTAGTGCGTGGTCAGCAGCTGAGCTGGGATGGGGCCCCCGGCCTCCCAGTTCCAAGTTAGCGCTCTCCCCCCTCTGCAGCCCTCTTCCTGGAGTGGATAAGATGGAGGGGGATGTGAGAGCTGGCTATAAATTAGTGATGGGCTGCCATGTGGAAGAGGGGACACGCTTGTTCTAGTTGTTTCCAGAGGGCAGAATTGGGGTCACTGGGTAGCAGTTTCAGACGGGCAAATTTCAGCTGAATTTTGGAATGAAGTTTCTAACAGACAGATATTCAGCAACAGAAAGAACTGCCCCATCCCTGTTTAAGCAGAGGAGTGGCCGTGTTCAGGACTGTTGGAGAGGCTGTTCCGGGCCTGGGGTACCCGTCGGGGACCTTGGCTTTGGAATCATACCAACCTGAGTTTCAGCACTAGTCTGACCGCGTATTATCTGTGCAACCTTGGACAAGTCGTTTCTCCTCACAGAGTCTCAGTTTCCTCATATTTAAAATGGGGGCATCATGCCTCCCTCCGGGTCCTGTAATGATTAAAAGAGAGAGTGGGCATAGAATGCCCGGCCCACAGATGGGCCCTCTGTGAGGTGTGACCCTTGTCCTCAGGGAGCTTAGTTACAGTCTGGTGGAGAGGAAGAGACTTACAGAGAATGGCTAATATGAAGCACAGGTAGTCTCAGACTTATGACATGTTCGAGTTACGACGAACCACACTTAGGACCGTCCTTTTTTTTTTTTTTTGGTACATCTTATCATTGGTAATACGTACTGCCTACAGTGCTGCAGCGCATGATTTGCGGATGTTATCATTCTCAGATGTTCACTCACAGATGTTCAGAGACTGGATTGATAAAGATACTGGTAATAAAAGGCAATAATAATAAAAACTAAAAAAAAAAAAAAAAGAAGTATTTGACTTATGGCAGAACCAGCTTATGATGGAGTCATTGGAATGGAACCCCATTGTAAGTCAGGAACTACCTGTAATTTATGATTAAGGACCAGCAAGAGTGCCCCAAATCGATGTGCTGGCGTGGTTCCAAGGAGCGGAGATGAGCGTGAGCTGGATGATCAGGGAAGACTTCCTGGAGGAGGTAACACCTAAACTGCACCTTGAGACACCATTAGGCTCTGGATAAGAGAGGAAGGAGTGAGGAGCTTCCCAGTAAGAGGCCATACAGTGACCTCTGGCACATAATAGTCAGTGTTAATTGGAGGTAGCTATTATTACTCTCTAAGTTTCAAAGGCAGGGAAATCCCTGCTTCCTTGGGTTCTGACAGCACTGTGGGCACACTGGATAAATGAACAGGGGAAGACTGGCTAGCCACAGAATAGAGGGAGCTCTGATTAGATCTAAGTAAGCTGAGCAAAATGGGAACATCCATGAATCTATTCATCCATCCATCCATACATACATCCATTTATTCATATACTCATTCATCTATACACCCACTCATCCATACATACACCTGTATATCCACACATACACATCTATCCATACACCCATATATACATCCATTCACCCATTCATCCATCATTTCATCCACCCATCTATTTATACACATTGCTGTCCATACACTCATACATCATCCACCAACACTCCCTTCATTTTTACACCCATCCATCTGTACATTTATCCATCCACACACCTGTCACATATCCATACATCATCGAACAATACTCCCATACATCCACACACCCATCCATTTATACACCCATCCATTCACCCATCTATCCACACACTCATTCATCCATCCATACACCCATCCATTCACCCATCCTTCCATCCATCTATCCGTACACACATTTATCCATACATTCATACATCATCTTGCAATACTCTCATTCATCCATCCATCCATCCAAAGGCTTCAGGAAGAGAACAAGACAAAGTCACTGCCCTCATGAAGATTACATCCAGTGGGGCAAGGCTTATATATATGAATCAAATAATTATACTAACAAGTGTAAAATTGCAACTGTGATAAGTGCTACAAATGAAAAGGGTACATGGTACCTTAAGAACCTGCAACAGGGTGATTTGACCTAGTCATGGAGGTCCAGAAAGGCTCCCCAAGGAAGTGAACACTGAACTGAGAGCTAAAGAGTGAGTAGGAGTAACTGGGAAGGGAAGAATGTTCCAGGCAGAGAAGGAAGAACACGTGCAAGGGCAAGATGAAGTTAGAGGAGTACGGCTGATGACTCAGGGCCCTTCAGGCATGCTAAGGATTTTGATTTTTATCCTGAGGTTTTAAGCAAGCAGCAGATGATATGGTCACATTGTGTTTTTAAAAGATTGTTGTGGCTGTGGGTGTAGCAAATGGAGGTGGGGGATGGGATGAGCAAGTGTAAAAGCTAGAGGTTTTTGTAGTTGTCTAGGGAACTCAGAATAGGACTTCGGACTGGGGAGGTGTTGAGGGGAGTGGAGTCAAGGACCATTTAGGAGATGAAATGGACATGACTGGGTGTTGGGTTCAGTAGAAAAGATGAGAGTGAGAGCATTGTCTAGGATAACACCCAGGTTTCTGGATGCAACTGTTGCCAGGCAACAGAGTGGAAACCAGGCAGGAGTGGGGAGGGGATGGAATACACTGTCCATTGCAGTTGTCATTATTCCAGTGTTTTCAAAATAAAGGGTGTTAGAAGTGTGGGTTACACGGCTCCCTGACTGCCTGTCCAAGAGTGAGAAAGCTGGTTTAAGGAGGTTGTACACTAGAAAAGGACATCATGTTTGGTAAAGTCGAGGGTCAGTGAAAACAAGGGAAACCCTCCTCCATGAGATTGATGACACAGTAGCGACAGCAATGGGCTCAAGCATACCAATGATCATGAAGATGGCACAGGACCAGGCAATGTTTTGTTCTGTTAGACATAAGGTTGCCATGGGTCCGGAGCTGACTCAACAGCCAACTGACAACAACAACAACATTGCAGGCTAAAGGGCTTCCAGTTCTGGCTCTGTATTCAGGTAGCTGTGTGATCTTGTGTGGGCAGCTTCACCCCTCTGGGCCTCAGCTCTACAGTGGAGGGCCCTGCTGGGCTGGCAGTCTAAGGGCACAAAGTGGCCTGAGTCTTATTTGCATCCACAGGCACTATTTACATGGCTCCCTCCTGGGACATTATTTCTGCAAATCCACTTTACCCACAGCCTGAAGGTGAAAACAGCATTAAGTCTAGAATACTAGGGCTGAAAGAACACACAGAGCCCATCTGCCCAATCTTCTAATTTGACAGAGATAGGGAGGGAGAGCCCCTGTGTCTGACACTTAGCTCTATTCTTCCATTCTACCATGCACCTGGGAGGAGAGGCTGAGCAGTGTGTCTAAATCCACAAAGCTCTAGGGCAGAAGAGGATCCTTTGGGGGTGAGCTCCACATTCCTTTTCTTACTTTAGGGGTGGGGATTTTTCTACAGTCTGTGGTCATTTCCTAGGACAGAGGGAGCTAGGGAGAACTGAGATCATAGACACGGGTGATGCTGAGCATCTGGGGGAATAATGATGAAGGGGACAGCTGAAGCCCTGCCCTGCTAAGCTGGGTCCTTTCTGACTCTTTGAAGATGCTTCCTGTCACGTACCCCCACCGTGACTCCTGAATGTCCTCTCGGGGCTGCAAAATGCTCTTTGCACAAAAGGAATGCAGAAACCCAGCCCACCCCCTGCAAACGAGACATGGAAACAAAAACGGTTGGAACCTCAGGGTTGAGGTTTCCATGGTGGCTCCACTCCACCGCCTTTCCCATTGGCCAGGCTTCCTGCTCTGGCTTTAGCAACAGAGGCTCAGATACCCATCTCCTTCCTGATTGGCCAGACCATACTGTAGTGTCATGGCAACAAAGGCAGAGGGACCAGTATCTGTAGAAACACTTGAGTCACTGTCTACCTGGGGTGGGGCTGAGATCCAGAGGGCTGCTTTTAGAGGGTACAAAGGGGAACAAGGAGCCCCCACCTCCTCCTCATCTCATTTATCCTGTATCTTGCAGCATCTTCCCAGCCCTTCTCTTGCCCCAGGGCTCCTGTCTTCTGCGAAGAAAAAACAAATGTCTAGCAGGGCCGGAGTTGAACTCATTTGCCCAAAGTTACGCAGGTAGTAAGTTGCAAACTAGGATTCAATCCCATATTATATGGCCTGGCTTAGAGGGTCCTTGCTAGAGAATCCAGGGGTCCTTTTGGTTTTAATAGTGATCCCCTTTTATTCATTGAACAGCCAATGCTTTCAAAACACTCTCTTATCTAAATCATTATTTGATCCTCCCAACAACCCTACGAGTTCAGTAAAGGAGGGATTTGTTGTTGTTAGTTGATGTCACATCAGTTCCAACTCATGGTGACCCCATGTGTGGAGAGAAGAACTGCTACATAGGGTTTTCAAGGCTGTGATCTTTTGGAAGCAGATTGCCAGGCCTGTCTTCCAAAGCATCTCTGGGTGGGTTAAAACCACCAATTTTTCAGCTAGTAGTTGAGTGCTAATAACCCATTTTATAGATGAGGACACCAGAAACCAGAGAGAGTAAGTGATTTTTTCCGTGTCATGAGTGCCAGAGCTGGGTCTTCAACCCATGCCTCCTGAATCCTTGTCAGGGCTCTACCTCCAAACCACTAGACTTATCCATACCAGCTGACCTTCAGGGGGATTGGAGGGCTGTTCTGAGGGGTCCTCTCATTAGTTAGAGTGCAGTGCCAAACAGAATCAGGCACTTCATCATGGACAAGGGTTGCACACCATAACCCTAGCACCTGCCAGGTAACTCCCAGAGGGGGTCCATGTTACACTGCAAACCTTGTCCCCCAGGTGCCTCCATGCATCCACAGGTAGAAAGACACTTATAAGAAAAACCAGTCAGTTTTCTGTTCCTGCGTTCTTGAAGCTGTGCTAAATATGTACCAGGGCTTCAAACTGGTTTGTTCCAGTTAAACCTCCTGCTAAGAATTTGCCTTTCCACCCCAGATATAATGAATCAGAATCTACAGTTTAACAACATCCCCAGATGATTCTTAAGTATAATAAATAGAACAGTGGGCCTCAAAATTTATTATACATAAGAATCACCTGAGAATCTTGTTAAACTGTAGATTCTGATTCAGTATATCTGTGGTGGAAAGGCAAATTCTCAGCAGGGGGTCAAACCGGACGGAACTGGTTGGAAGTCCTGGTATGCACCATCTTACTGAATCCTAATTCCAACCTTAGGAGTTAGCTCATCACTATCCATCATCCATAGATGCAGAGACTCGTGCTCAACAAGGTTAGGTAGCACACCCAGGGTCACACAAATAGTTGGTAGTGGAGCCAGACTTGAATGCAAGCTAGCATGGATGGTGATGCTGCTCTCTTTGCTGTCACAGAATGCGGAATGGTGGGGCAAAGAAGCGTACGAGAGCTGATTTTTATTTTGCTCTTGAGTGTGCTTTTTTTCCCCTCAGTTGAGGCTGCAGCTGGACCAATTTCTTAGCACTGGAAAAAGCAAGCTCTGAGGACTGGCTTTGTGTTAGGGACTTGGAGAATCTTGGTCCCTGAGGAGTGATTCCATGCCCCCAACTTTATTGCCTCCCATTGCCCCGTTTCTCAGCTTTGCCATCCTGCAGGAGGGCATGGCTGGGCGGCTGGTAATCAAAAGCAGATGTGGAAGAGGAAATCCCAGCGACCTCCTTAGTCTGAGTCTGAGCTCCTGCTGAAATGCATGTTTTGGCTGATTCCTTTCCTTTCTCCTCAACTCTGGCTCCCTGAAGCTTTTGCGCCTAACACAGAACCTGGCCACTTGGTAGGGGGGAGCCTGAGGGCATAGATTTCAGCATCTCACACCTGCCACTCTGCTCCCCTAAGTGCCACACCAGCAAGGGGCAGGCTCTTTATTTCATCACAGTGATGGTTAAGTTTATGTGTCAGCTTGGCTAGGCTATGGTTCCCAGTGGTTTGGCCAAACACTAATCTAGTTGCTGTTATGGAGTAGTTAACCCATTGTCACTGAGTCGCTTCAGACTCCTGGTGACCCTCTAGGACAGAGAAGAACTGCCCCATAGGGTTTCCAAGGCTGTAAATCTTTATGGATATGTCATCAGGAGGAACCAGTCCCTGGAGAAGGACATCATGCTTGGTAAAGTAGAGGGTCAGCAAAAAAGAGGAAGACCCTCATCAAGATGGATTGACACAGTGGCTGCAGCAGTGGGCTCAAGCATAACAATTGTGAGAATGGCACAGGACCAGACAGTGTTGCATTCTGTTGTACTAGGGTCACTATGAGTCAGAACTGACTCGATGGCACCTAACAACAACAACAGCAACAAATCTTTATGGAAGCAGATCGCCACATCTTTCTCCCCTGGAGCTGCTGGTGGATTTGAACTGCCAACCTTTGGTTAACAGTTGAGTCCTGCACCACCAGGCTCCTTCTAAGAAGTAGTCACATGTGATTAATTCAGTTGGCCTTAAGTAAAGGAGATTACTCTCCATCATGTAATCTAATGTGATGTGATCAGTCTATCAGTTGAAGGCCTTAAGAGGAAAAAGGGAGTTTCCCTGGGGTGTGTTCTGCGTCCAGACTATAAGTAGATATTTTGGCAGAACTCTCACCTCAGTCTTCTGTCATCTGACCTACGAATTTTGGAATTTCCAACTCCCTAAAATCATGTGAATCAATTTCTTGAAGTAAATCTTTCTTTCTTTCTTTCTACACTATGTATACCACTTCCTCGGTTTCCACATCTGTAAAGTGTTAACTAAGGGTGCTTCCTGCCTCCTGTCTCCTTTGTAGGGTAGCTGTGGGGCTCAGATGAGATGAAGGATGTAGGGGGCTTTGCTTCAGGGATAGGGCTAGGATATTGGTTTTGGTGGAAGAAGCCATCACAGGAGCTCAGTTGGGCATTGTCTTAGGCTGGGTTCTCTAGAGAAGCAAAACCAGTAAAGTGTATAAGTATATATAGAGAGAGATTTATATCAAAGAAAGAGCTCACGCAGTTGTAGAGGCTGGAACGTCCCAAGTCCATGGATTAGGAGAGAGGCTTCTCCCGATTCACGTAGCCGCAGGGACTGGTGAACCCAAGATTGGAAGGTTGGAAAGCAGGACTCTGCTCACAAGCTGTGAAGATCAGTGAATCCCAGGATCAGCAGATAAGCTTCTAGCTCAAGATCTGAGAACTGGAGGTCAGACGAACAGGAGGCAGCTGCATGATCCAGAGAGAGCAAAAAGCCAGAACGTCTGCTTATATTCAGATGCAGCCCACACCCCCAAGGATACTCCCTTTCAACTGATTGGCTACTCACAGCATGTTCAGTCATGGGAGTGATCACATATAAACACTGAGAATCATGGCCCAGCCAAGCTGACACACAATCTTAACCATCATAGGCATCCACCAAACTTGCCAGCTTTTGCTGAGCACAGGAAAGCATGGTGCTCAGCACTGCAGGTCACAAGGGAAAAGTCTGGAGTTTGCTGATCTTGCTGAGTTTATGGGTCAAAAAGTCTGCTCACCTCCCCAGTAACTCGGACAGCCCAGGTATGTCTCAGAAGAAAAGAGCTGGGAGGATTGTAGAGTCAGGTAGGCCTTTGGGCAGTGGGATTCAACAGGGCCTGGTGCAGCACTAGGATTTGGCTGAAAGAGGGCAGTGGGGGGCTGCTGTGGAATTTAGAAATTCAATGCAACAAATGTTTACTGAAGCCCTACTCTGTGCCAAGTGAACAGGAAGGACAGAAGACAGAAGTACCCAGAGGTATTACCCAGACCTGGAGAGCCAGGCAGGCTTTCAGGAGGAGGTGACAACTGTTCAGAGTCAGGTTGAGCACAGTGGGGCAGTGTCATGGATTGAACTGTGTCCCCCAAAAATATCTTGTCAACTTGGCTAGGTCATGATTCCCAGTATTGTATGATTGTCTACCATTTTATCATCTGATGTGATTTCCTTGTGTGTTGTAAATTCTATCACTATGATATAATCAAATGGATTAGCGGCAGTTATACTGATGAGGTCTACAAGATTAGATAGTGTCTTAAGCCAATCTCTTTTGAGATATAAGAGCAGAGACACAGGGGGACCTCATACACCAAGAAAGCAGTGCCGGGAGCAGAACGTGTACTTTGGACCTGATGTTCCTGCACTGAGATGCTCCCAGAGCAAGGGAAGACTGATGACAAGGACCTTCCTCCAGAGCTGACAGAGAAAGCAAGCCTTCCCCTGGAGCCAGTGCCCTGAATTCAGACTTCTAGCCTACTGGGCTGTGAGAGAATAAACTTCTTTTTGTCAAACCCATCCACTTGTGGTATTTCTGTTACAGCAGCACTAGATGACTAAGACAGGCAGTGAGAGGAGTTGAAGCACAAAGAGTTAAACACAAAGAGAGTCCTACACAGAGGGCAGTATGCGTAGGGTTACCAGAAGAAATAAAATAAAAATACAGGACGTCCAGTTAAATTTCAGATAACTGACAAATAATTTTTTCAGTGTAAGTATGTGCATGCAGTTGCATTCTTGTACTAAAAAATCATTGCTCCTTGCTCCTTCCCATTATGTGGCCAAGGAAGCCTCCCGCCCCCATACCTCTTCCATCCTCAGCCCCTACGCCTGGCTTGGGAGATGGGACTCAGAATTTGTGGAGAGCCCACTGTGTGCTGAGTTAGGTCCTCTGCATGGCTGGTCTCACTGAACACTTACTTCAGCCCCATGAGGAAAGCAATCATTACCCCCATTTTACAGATGAGGAAGCAGAGGCTCAGAGCAATACAGCTGCTGTCCAGCCACACAGCTGCAAACCTGGAGTGGAATCAGACGCCAGTGTCTGTGCTCTGCCCTCCACGCCCCACTGCCACTAGGAAATATCCCCGGGAACCTAATCCCTCTATTTAGCACTTGGGCTCTGTCAGCAGTGTCCCTGTCTACTGAAGGCATGTGCTGTGCTGGCTTTTCCTGAGCTCAGCCGGGACTAAAAAGTGTGGACGCAATGCACAGCTGCGAGGGGTTACAGTTTGTGAAGCCTGTCACAGCTGTGTGCTCCTCGAGGCCCTTTGCCCTGAGACTCTCCACACACACCCCACCACTCCCCCGCCCCCTGCAAGTCTAGTCTGCATCCCTGCCGCAGTGGAGCCTGTATTAAATATTCATGGGTACTGCCTGGCACCGCGGTAACATCAACTACTGGGTTGCTTGCTGAGGGCTGTGGCTATCTCTCCAATGTGAAGAAGTGACTGAAATTCAGCTGGCTCGAATGGCGTCCCAGGAGGCTGGCTGCTGGGACTTGGAGAAGATGCTGCTAATGTAAGGCATGGCAGGAGTCCAGAAGCTTCTCTCTGAGTCACCCCGGCTCCCTTGGGGCCCTGTGGCATCCCAGTGCTGGCATTCAGCAAATACTCATTGAGTGCCTCCTGTATGCCAAGCACAGTGCTAGGCTCTGGGTATACAGACAAGGTCCTTGTGTCTAGGAGCCCCGACGGGAGGAAGGGGAGAAACTGTCACCATGCAGAGCGGTCAGTGCAGAGGGGCACCTGATGCCAGGGATTCTTCCAAAGGAAGCCACGGCTAAGTGCCAGTGAAGAAGGAGCAGTTAGGCAGGAAAGAGGAGGGGTGAATGTTTCAGGCAGAGGGAATAGGATTGGGCTCAGATCCTGGTTCCGCCCTCTTCCTAGCTATTTATCTGCAAACTGGGTTCCCACCTTACAGGGTTGCTGCGAGGCCGAAATGAAGCCATGGCTGTTGATAGCACCAGGCTTGATGCATAGAGAGATGTATAGTGAGCTTAGGGGTGACTGTGATGAAAATCGCTCCATATCTTTATATACTTTCCTTCACCCTGCTAGGAATTCTTACCTCCACTTGATGAGCAGAGAAACTGAGACCCAGAGAGGCAACCTGACGTGGCCAGGGCCATAGTATGGATTAGACCCCCCAGGCCAGACACACACCCCTAGGCACTGACTGGGGTCTTTTCACACTCCACCTATAGGCATCCCAAGCAGTTGTCTCAGCTCAGGGAGACATGGAGTCCCATCAGCGGTCCCACTTGAGTCCCTCCGCTGCTTTGTCAAGGGTGATCTTGGCCTTCCTAGAGGTAAGGCCGAAGCTGTCGGAGGGCAAGCCCAGGCCTGGGCTTTGGAAAGCCTGGGTGTTAGTTCTGCTTCAGCTGCTAGCCTGCTGTGGGACCATGAGTGAATACTTTCCCTTTCTGAGCCTCTCAGTTCCCCATAGTTAATAATAACAGTTGCTGTCATTGTCTGGGTCTCTAATCCTCCTAACAGTGCTGTGGAAAAGGAACTATTGTTAACTCCATAGTAAAGATGAGGAGCCAGCAGATCGAATGGATTTAGTCTGAGCCTTTGTACGTCAGGTTAATCAGAGTGGCCAACAAAATAGCATCCTCATGGGAAATATCTCCACGGGTCTCTCGTGTTCCTGCACATCTTGGGAGCAGGGATGCAAACTGCCTTTTTTCCAGACTCTTTTTCAAGGATTTTTGTATAGTGAACACTCTTGGAAAATAGAGTGTCTACCTCCAGGGCAAAGGGCAGGTTTGCTGACTGCCTTGGAAGATAGAGACAGTGTTTCCCTCCAGGACAAAAGTCCTATTTTTACTCCCCTAAACTCAGCTTTCGTTTCCTGGAATACCATCCACTATATATGCAGGCCCTTTGCATAACCCAGTGGGAATTGGGACTCGAGGAACTGCTGCAAGAAAAGGTCTACTGTGGCGACTGCTTTTGCTACTGGAAATAAAGTCCTTTGTCTCGGGGCGGGGTGGGGGGAAGGGGGAAGATGAGGAGCCAGTCTCAGAGGGGCAGAGTAACAGGCATGAGGCCTAACGGTTAGCAAGTGGGGGGCCAGGATTTGGAGGCAGGTGTGTCTGCTGAGCCAGCCATCCGTCCACCATGCTGTGCTGCCTGCACTGAATTGTCTCCAAGATCCTTACTGTGGGTCTGGGATTTGGTAAGCTCCCTGTTGCCGCCAGGACTCCAGGGCTCAGTGACTTCATGGGGGTAGGGTTGGTCCCCATATAAAGGAGGGGACAGCATTGTCCTGAATGCCCAGTGGGCAGCACCCAACCTCTCCCTCAGCCACAACCTTGTTCATCCGGGCAACAGCCCGGGGTCCAGTGTGGACAGCACCATCGCCAACATGCCCGTTTTATGAAGAGGAAACTGAAGCCCAGCTTTCCCAGCTCTGAGTGGAAGAGCTGGAATTTACCAGAGTCTGTTAACTCCAGATTTTGTACTCTGAGTAACTGGAGGTCAGGGGTGGCTGAGGCAGTGGGGCAGGCAGGATGCCAAATTCACCCTGGAGCCTTCTCTTCCCCCTCCTAAAGGTTCTGTCCCAGCTCCTGAAATCTTTTCTTCCCCCGTACTCCCTCCCCTTTCTTCTCTTTCACTTAGCTCTCAATCCTCAATTAGGAGTCAGCTGGTTTTTTTATTATGTGATTGTATTTTTGGTGAAAATACACATAGAAAAATCGGCTCCCATTTCAGTTTCTAGACATAAATGATCAGTAGCATTGGTCACCTTCTTTACATTGTGTCAACATTCTAATTATTTCTGTTCTCGTTGGTCCACTTCCATTTACTTAATATCCCTGCCCTGCAACCTTCTCATCTGAGCTTTAAAATAGCTGTTGAAACTTTGGTCTTTGTCTTAGTTATCTAGTGCCGCTATAACAGAAATACCACAAGTGGGTGGCTTTAACAAACAGAAGTATATTCTCTCACACTTTAGAAAGCTAGAAGTCTGAACTCAGGGTGCCAGCTCCAGGGGAAGGCTTTCTCTCTCTCTTGTCATCAGTCTTCCCCTGATCTAGGAGCTTCTGAGTGCAAGGACCCCAGGTCCAAAGGATGAGCTTCACTCCTGGTGCTTCTTTCTTGGTGGTATGAAGTCCCTATCCTCTTTGCTTGATTCTCTGTTTTATATCTGAAAAGAGATCCTGTAGATTGAGTCCTGCCTCATTAACATAACTGCCTCTAATCCTGCCTCATTAACATCATAAAAGTTAGGATTTACAACACATGGGATAATCACATCAGATCACAAAATGGTGGCCAACCACACAATACTAGGAATCATGGCCTAGCCAGGTTGACACACATTTTTGAGGAACACAATTCAATCCATTACATTCAACCCTTTGGATGCCCAAATTTGTGTCCTTGCCACATGTAAAACACTTACACCACATTATATCATACAGGCACAATACAGACATTTCCTTTACAAATGGGAGAAATTGGAGGGAAAAAAGGAATAATGGGCACCAAGCAAGTAAAAAACCCAGCAGAACAATTTACATTAGCTCTCAAGGCTTGAAAATAATCCTCTGTTCTCTGAGACCATTTAGGCAATGGCCTTGCCCTCCAGACTCTGGGTGTTGGCTACACTCTACAGATTCTGGGTGGAGGCCCCTGGCCCTAGGCTTCATCTCTGCCCTCCAGGCCCACCAGACGGCAAATCTGCTCCCTCAGATTTAGGTGACCCCATTCTCCTAGTCCATCTGAGTGGCAACCCTACCTCCTCAGCCCTGGCAGGCCCCGTTCTTCTGCCTCTTGGGCATGGCAGCCCTGCCCCCTCAGCTTTGGGCAGATTTGGTCCCATCCCTCTGGCACTCATGAAAGGTAGCCCCAGACTCCAGAACGGAGTTGGTGTAGATCTGACTCTTTGAAACCTAGGCGGCTGTGGCCCTACACGTTTGAGGCCATGGCTCCACCCTTTGAGACCTAAAGATCGTGGCCCTACCCTTTGAGACCAAGGCAGATCTGCTTCCTATGTTCCTTATCTCTTCAGTTTCTGCTTCCTGGTTCCTTGGTCTCTCAGCCTGTCAGGCTCTTGAGCCGGCCTAGTGTCTGCTCTGCTAGGCAAGTGTTCCAAAGCTCTTTAGCTCTACCGATAAGTGCCTGGAGGCACCCCACTCCACCAGTAAACCTCAGCTGGAAGGCACTCAGCTCTCTTGCTCCATGGGTCAGCAAGGCTAACTTTACTGATAAGTGCTGAAAGGCACCCCACTTCACCAGGAAGCCTCCTGCTGGAAGGCAATCAGCTCTCTGGCTCCATGGGTCGGCTCCCATGCTGTCTTGTGCCAGGTCTCCTGGTTCTGCTATCACTATTTCTCTGCTGCTATTTCTCGCTGTCTGTGCCATCTCTGGTGTTACAGCTCTCCTCACTTCCTTCTGAGTCCTCACCAGAATTGTCTTTGATGTCCATAATTCCACCAACAGTCTCTTCAAGGCAATCCAGGCATTTACTATTAGGCATTTTAAGACTCTTCTAGCCTCTATACATTCACAGTTTCAAATCCACTTCCACATTTTAGGTATCTGTTAAAGCAGCACCCACTCTTGGTACCAAATTCTGTCTTATTTATCTAGTCTGCTATAACAGAAATACCACAAGTGCCTGGCTTTAACAAACAGAAGTTTATTATCTCACAGTTTAGGAAGCTTGAAGTCTGAATTCAGGGTGTCAACTCCAGGGGAAGGCTTTGTCTCTCTGTCGGGTCTGGGGGAAGGTCCTTGTCATCAATCTTCCCCTGGTCTAGGAGCTTCTTTGTGCAGGGACCACTGGTCAAAAGAACATGCTCCACTCCTGGCTCTTCTTAGTGGTAGGAGGTCCCTCTTCTCTCTGCTTGATTCTCTCTTTTATATCTCAGAAGAGATTGATTCAAGATACAACCTAATCCTGTAGATTGAGTCTTGCCTCATTAACATAACTTGCCTCTAATCCTCCCTCATTAACATCACAGAGGTTAGGATTTACAACGCATAGGATAATCACATCAGATCACAAAATGGTGGCCAACCACACAATACTGGGAATCATGGCCTAGCCAAGTTGACACATATTTTTGGGGGACACAATTCAATCCATAACAGTCTTACATAGATATGTATTGCATTTTAAAGAGACAATCTTTACTTCTTGGGCTAAACTGTTACTTAATTTATAGGTGACTTCAGAGGATAGTTACAATTCAAGGTATGAAGAGCAACTCAGGGCCATAGTCTCAGGGACTCCTTCAGGCTCAATTGGTCCAGTAAGTCTGGACTCTTTAAGAATTTGAAATTCTGTTCTACATTTTTTTCCCTTTTCTGTCGGGATTCGTCTGTTGTGTTCCTGATCAGAACTTTCAGTAGTGGTAGCCAGGCACCATCTAGTTCTTCTGGCCTTAATGTGAAGGTGGCAGTGGTCCATGGAGATGATTACTCCTGTAGTCCAGTTCCTTCTCTGACTCCTGGAGTTCCTCCTTTCTCTTTTGTTCCTGACGAATAAAGACCAATGTTGTGTCCTAGATGGCTGCTTGTAAACTTTTAAGACCCCAGATAGTACTCACCATACTGAGAGGTAGAATATAAATTTTGTTGTTGTCAAATGCCATCAAGGTGTTCTGACTCATAGCGACGGTCATGGATTGAACTGTGTCTCCCAAAAATATGTGTATCAATTTGGCTAGGCCATGATTCCCAGTATAGTGTGAGTGTCCACCATTTTGTCATCTGATGTGATTTTCCTGTGTTGTAAATCCTAATCTCTATGATATTAAGGAGATGGGATTAGCGGCAATTATGTTAATGATGCAGGACTCAATATACAAGATTAGATTGTGTTTTAAGCCAATCTCTTTGGAGATATAAAAGAGAGAAGTGAGCAGAGACACAGGGAGACCTCATACCACCAAGAATGAAGCACTGGGAGCATAGCACGTCCTTTGGACCTGGGGTCCCTGCACTGAGAAGCTTCTAGTCTAGGGGAAGATTGACAGCAAGGACCTTCCTCCAGAGCTGACAGAGAGAGAAAGCCTTCCCCTGGAGTTGATGCCCTGAACTCAGACTTCTAGCCTACTAGACTGTGTGAGAATACATTTTACTTTGTTAAAGCCATCCACTTGTGGTATTTCTGTTACAGTAGCACTAGATGACTGACACAGTGATCCTATGTATAACAGAAAAAAATGCTGCCCGGTTCTGCGCCATCCTCACAATCGTTATGCTTGAGCCCATTGTTGAGCCACTGTGTCAGTCTGTCTCGTTCAGGGTCTTCCTGTTTTTTGCTGACCTTCTACTTTACCAAGCATGATGTCCTTCTCCAGGGACTGATCCCTCCTGATAACATGTCCAAAGAATGTGAGACATAGTCTCACCATCCTTGCTTCTAAGGAGCATTCTGGCTGTACTTCTTCCAAGACAGATGTGTTTGTTCTTCTGGTAGTCCATGGTAAATACAATATTTTTTGCCAACACATAATTCAAAGACATCAATTCTTCTTTTGTTCTCCTTATTCATTGTCCAGCTTTCACAGGCATATGAGGTGATTTTAAATACCATGACTTGGGTCAGGCACACTTCAGTTCTCAAAGTGACATCTTTGCTTTTTAACACTTTAAAGAGGTCTTCTGCAGCAGATTTGCCCAATGCAATACGTTGTTTGATTTCTTAACTGCTGCTTCCATGGGTGTTGATTGTGGATTTTAGTAAAATGAAATCCTTGACAACTTCAACATTTTCTCCGTTTATCATGATGTTGCTTATTGGTCCAGTTGTGAGGATTTTTGTTTTCTTTATGTTAAGGTATAATCCATACTGAAGGCTGCAGTCTTTGATCTTCATCAGTAAGTGCTTCAAGTCCTCTTCAGTTTTGGAAAGCAAGATCGTGACATTGCATATCACAGGTTATTGATGAGTCTTCCTCCAATCCTGATGCCACGTTCTTCTTCATAGTCCAGCTTCTTGGATTATTTGTTCAGCATGCAGATGGAATAAGTATGGTGAAAGGATACAACCCTGATGCACACCTTTCCTGATTTTAAACCATGCAGTATCCCCTTGTTCTGCTCAAATGACTGCCTCTTGGTCTATGTACAGGTTCCACATGAGTACTTTAAGAACTATATTATGCCAATTGACTGGACTGTCCGAGACCATCACCCTAAACCTCCAAAGCAAGAGAACTAATCCCATGAGGTGACTGGTTATGACTAATTAGTATCAGCATCTGTAGCCCTCCTCCACCCCCCTCTTTTTTTTGGTTGTTGTTATTGCTGCAAAACCATATACAACCTAGCATTTTCCCATTCATTCCTTTTCCCTATGTACAGCTTAGGAGTTAGCTGATTTAAAGTGCTCTTCCTCCCCAAAACTGAAAAACCTTGGCCACTCAGAGAGGACACTAGTGGTAGAATTTCTGTAACAGGCAGAAGGTGAGATGAAATTCAATACAGCATTCACCAAGAGGCCCTTGGGCTTGGATGATCAATGAAACACAGGCCCTAATCTCCCCAAGGGAAATGGCAATTTCCTAAGACAGTTGGAGGCAGGTGGTGTAAGTGATGAAGAGGGTGACCTCTATAGTCACAATGACTGAGATTCAAATCCTGGCTCTGCCTCTACTAATAGCAGGACCTCGAGTAAGCAGCTGCCTCTCCTTTTTTTTTTTTTTAAAAAAAAAAAACTCACAAGTAATTTTTTTTTTTTTTTTTTAAAAACTCACTTAAGTAATTTTTTTTTTTTTTTTCCAGAGAAGGTGTGGTAGGTATGAATTCCCACAACTTTGTTTATTTGGGAATGTCTTGATTTCATCCCAATTTTGAATGACATCTTTGCTGGGTAAAGAATTCTTGGTTGATAATTCTTTTCCTCCAGTACTGTATATATGTCATTCCATTGTTCCTGGAGCTGTGATGGCGCAGTAGTTAAGAGGTCAGCTGCTAACCAAAAGGTCAGCAGTTCAAATCCACCATCCACTCCTTGGAAATCCTATGGAGCAGTTCCACTGTGTCCTGTAGAAGTGCTATGGGTCGGAATCAACTAGATGGTGACCAGTTAGGTTTCAGTTTCCTCCTGGCCTCCAGGAATTCTGAAGGGAAATCTGCACTAATTCTTATCAAAGACCTCATATGTTATACTCCGCTTTTCTCATGCTGCTTTCAGGAATCTCTCCTTGTGTTTGGTTTTCAAAAATTTTATTTAAAATACATCTTCATGTAGACCTCTTTGTATTCCTTCTTTTTGGAGTCCACCTGGCTTTGAGGATTTGCAGGCTTGACTCCTCATTCAGGTCTGGGAAATTCTGTCACTGTATGTTGGAAAATTCCTTCTATCTCTTTCGTCCTTTCTATTGTTCTGGAAATCTGTTCTATTGTTGGATTTCTTCCTTGAGTCCCACAATTTCATTTGGCTTTGTTCACTTTTCATTGTTTTTTTCTCTTCTTTCTCTTGAGGCTTGATGTGTTTAGTTACCCTGCCTTCTAGTTCACTTATTCTGTCTTCTGTCTACTTGAATCTAAGTTTGAAAACTTCCGTTGTATTTTCCAATTCAAACATTTAATTCTTCAATCCCAGTATTTCTGTTTTCCTTTTTCCAATGTTTTCTGTCTTCTTCTTTTGAATTTCTTGTTTTGTTTCCTGATTTCCAGTTTGTTTCCTGTGTTTTTTTTTTAAATTTTTTTATTGTACTTTAGATGAAGGTTTACAGAACAAATAGTTTGTCATTAAAGAGTCAGTACACATATTGTTTTATGACACTGGTTAACAACCCCATGACATGTCAACACTCTGCCTTCTCGACCTTGGAGGACCTTTTTTTTGGTGAAAATATACATAGCCAAAGTTACATCATTTCAAAAATTTCTACATGTACAATTCAGTGACATCAATTATATTCTTCCAGTTGTGCTGCTATTCTCACTATCCTTTTCCAAATTATTCCATCACCATTATCTTCAACTCACTGCCTCCTAGGCTTCCTATCAAACCTTTTGAGTTGCTGTTGTCAATTTGATCTCACATATTCTTTCTTTCTTTTTTTTTTTTTTTTGTACCTTAGATGGTTTGCAGAACAAATAATTTCTCATTAAACAGTTAGTACACATATTGCCCTATGACAGTGGTTAACAACCCCATGACATGTCAGCACTGTCCCTTCTCAAC
Source organism: Dugong dugon (assembly GCA_030035585.1). Lineage (NCBI taxonomy): Eukaryota > Metazoa > Chordata > Mammalia > Sirenia > Dugongidae > Dugong > Dugong dugon. Next base: position 20,687,249 of record CM057476.1, on the reverse strand, counting down.
CTTGGGTTCTCTATTACCAACTTTCCTGTCCCCTCCTGCCTTCTAGTCCTTGTCCCTGGACTGCTGTGCCTCATTAGTCCCATTTTGTTTTAAGAGGCTGTCCAATCCCTGGCTGAACGGTGAACTTTGGGAGTGACTTCACCACTGAGCTAAAAGGGTGTCTGGGGGCCATACTCTCGGGGTTTCTCCAGTCTGTCAGGCCAGTAAATCTGATCTTTTTTGTGTGAGTTAGGATTTTGTTCTACATCCTTTTCCAGCTGTGTCCAGGACCCTCTATTGTGATCCCAGTCAGATCAGTCAGTGGTGGTAGCCGGGGACCATCTAGCTGTACTGGACTCAGTCTGGTGGAGGCTGTGGTAGTCCATTAGTCCTTTGGACTAATCTTTTCCTTGTATCTTGTTCTCTACACTCTCCCTTGCTCCCAAAGGGATGAGACCAGTGGAGTATCTTAGATGGCTGCTCGCAGGCTTTTAAGACCCCAGACGCTACTCACCACAGTAGAATATAGAACATTGTCTTTATAAACTGTGTTATGCGAATTGAGCTAGATGTTCCCCCAGACCATGGTCCCCACAGCCCTCCGCCCAGCAATTCAGTTCCTCAGGGAGTTTGGAAGTGTCTATGGAGCTCTCATGATCTTTCCATTGTGCTGGCTTCCGCAGTATTGCATACTGTCTTACCATTCACCAAAGTTACCACTTATCTATTGTCTATTTAGTTCCCCCCTACCCCTCCCATCACTCATAACCAACAAAGATTGTTTCTTTTTGTGTGTAAACTTTTACATGAGTTTTTACAGTAGAGGTCTCATACAATATTTGTCCTTTTGTGATTGACTTATTTCACTCAGCATAATGTCCTCCAGTTTCATTCATGTTATGAGTTGCTTCACAGATTCATCATTGTTCTTTATCTTTGCATAATACTCCATTGTGTGTATGTACCATAGTTTGTTTATCCATTCATCTGTTAATGGGCATCTAGGTTGTTTCCATCTTTTTGCTATTGTGAACAGTGCTGCAATGAATATGGGTGTGCATATGTCTATTCATGTGACAGCTCTTATTTCTCTAGGACATATTCCTAGGAGTGGGATTGCATTTTGTAGTGCTTTATTTGTGGTGCTGATGTTTTCTTTTTTCTTCTTACTCTCCTGTGCTGAGTTCCTTTTGTTTGTGGTTTTTTGTTGTTGTTTTTTTTTTTTCATTTCTTTTGTTTTTGTAGATTTTGTTTTTACTGAGACTTTATGTTTTTTTTCTTTATTTTGATGAGTAGGTTTGTTAACTTTCTTTGTGGTTACCTTGAAATTTACCCTTATCTTCCTAGGTTTGAATCAGTCTATTATTACTTGGTATCGCCTTGCCTTCCTCTCCAGTAGAAGGTTCTATACCTACACCGTTTATTCCCTCTTTTATTGCTCTGATGCTGTTGTCATTTACAGATTAATATCTCTGGTTCCCTGTTGTAATTCTTTTGGTTTTGCATAGTCCTTAAGAGTTCATTTCCTAGGTTGGTATCTGGGTAGTAAATCCCTGTTTCCTATATTCAGCCTGTGGTCTGATGCTGTTTGTTCTCAGAATGAAGGGCTCCCTTTAATAAGTCTTGTAAGTTTGGTTTGGTTTTTACATAGTCCCTTAATTTCTGTTTATCTGGAAATGACCTAATTTCACCATATTTGAACAAGAGTTTTGCAGGATATATTATTCTTGGCTGGCAATTTTTTTCTTTCAAGGTTTTACATATGTCATCCCACTGCCTTCTTGCCTGCATGGTTTCTGCAGAATAATCCGAGCTTAGTCTTATTGTTTCTCCTCTGTATATGACTTTTTGGTTTTCTCTAGCTGCTCTCAGGATTCTTTGTCTTTGGTTTTAGTGAGTGTGATTATGATATGCCTTAGTGATTTTCTTTTGGGGTCTGTCCTATATGGGGTTTGTGGATCTTCTTGGATGGTTAGCTTTTCATCTTTTATGATATTGGGAAAGTTTTCTGTCAGCATTTCTTCAATGATCCTCTCTGTGTTTTCTGTTTTATCCTCCTCTTCTGGAACTCCAATCACTCACAGATTTTTGCTTTTGATTGTATCCTATATAATCCTCAGGGTTTCTTCATTTTTCTTAGTTCTTTTTTCTGATTTTTCCTCAAACAGAGTTGTATCCAAGTATTTGTCTTCAGTTTCGCTGATCCTATCTTCCATCATTTCAAACCTTCTCCTCAGCCCTTCTATGACACTGTCCATTTCTGAAATCTTGTTGTTTATCTTCTGGATTTCTAATTGTTGTTTTTGTATGATTTCTAGTTGTGAATTTATTTTAGCATTTTGTTCCTGTATTATTTTCTTGAATTCTTCCATTTTGTTGTCTGTATCTTCCATGAATTTGTCTGCCTTTTCCATGGATTTGTCTATTTTTTCCTCATTTTTGTCTGCTTTTTGGTTCAACTCTTGGATAATTCTGAATATTAGAGATTTGAATTCCCTATCAGTTAGGTCTAGTGCCTTTTCTTCTACTGAAAAGCCATTTAGTGTTTTATTTTAGACGTCTACTGAACCATCCTGCCCTGTTTTTGTAAATGTTTTGATATTGTCTGCTGTCTTTGGGGCATTCAGTGGTTATTTTCCTCATTTACTGATTGTAGATTTGTTTGTTTTGTCCTGCTTTTTTGTTTTATTTGGTTATGTCTGAGTGGGCGGGCTGTGCATTCTTGGTTGTTTGCTCGTCTGTGGGCACGATACTTTTTGCCTCTACCAACGGGCAGGGTCAGTCACTCAGGTATGGTACATCAGGGCAGGTCCAGCTGCTGAAGGGGAGTTGATGGGATGGGTTGTTTGTGGCACGTACCAGGGCTAACAGTGAGGACTGGGAATCAGTGTAGGGCAGGTTCCAGTAGGCCGTGCCTGTGCTGCTTGGGAGTGTGATGTTCAGTGCATAGTGCAGGTAGGCAGGAAGGACGGAGTAGATTGTGATGTGTGGTGCTAAGATGGGTGTGGGAAAGAAGAGAGAGAGGAGAGAGGAACAGAAGCCAAAAACATACAAACAAACAAAAAAGAGTGTTAAGGGAGCTTGCTATTGGAGTGGAGAGATGAGAGACTGAGAAATGGGGAAAAACAAAAATGAAAAAAAAAGAAAAAGGGTGAAAGAAAAAATGAATAAACTGAGAAACTGGAAATGAAGAAAGACAAAGGGGAATAAGAGAGAGAAGAAAATGAAACAAAAAACAAGAAAAAAGTAATGCCCCCAGGGATGTCCCTGTGCATCTGCGCAGAGTAATGGAGTAGCTTCCAAACCATGTGGTAGTGCCAAGAAAAGGAAAAGAAAACAAATCAAAACAGAACAAATCAGAGCAAACAAACAAAAAAGCCCTGGGGGTCCCACCAGCGTGGCAGCATGGGCTGGGAAGCAGTTTCACAGTTGAGCAGTGTTTCACAGGCTTTCAGGAAGAAGCAAACATGGCACACAGAGCCAGGTATTTGAGAGAAAAGAGGGGGAGGTGGTGAGAGGTAAGGAAGAAATCTAAAGAAAACAGCAACACCAGTAGCCAACAAAAGGCACTCAGGGAGTCAGTCAGTGCGGGCGGTGGAATCCAAGTGACACAGGGGTGAAGCTGGTGCTTCCTGGCCTAGAGACTGTGGCTGCAGGAAGCAGAGGAGACTAACTGGAGGTGAAGAAGGCTGGGGGGTGGGAAAGCCTATATCGCTGGCTACCAGTTGTTCTGTCTCCTGCTGGAAGCTCCAAGAAGCTGCTTTCTCATGCCCCCTGTTGGCTGATCTCTGATAGGAATCCAAGATGGCGGATCCATGCTGCGGTAGCTGATAGGGGACCTCTGCATGTATCTCTCCTCGCTCTCTGTTCTTGGTCAGTTTCTTATTCCATTCGGGTCTTGGCTGAGTTATCTCTTTATTTGATGTTCAGGGTTTCAGGACTGACGTGTGACTGTTTTACTTAGTTATTCTGATCTTTGCTGCAGAGGGATGGCGTGATGCTTCTGACTGTAGTGCCATGTTGCCTGGAAGTCCCTCACAGCTTCCTCTCTTAGCATTAGTTTCCCCATCTGTTTAATGAGTGTAAGAGGAATTTCCACCTCATATGGTTATGAGAATTAAATGAGATCATAAATTAAATTGCCTAGCATAGTGCTTGATACTTAGTAGCTGGCTGGTCAATATCAACCCTTCTGAAATCACTCTGTGCACAGGGCAGAGTGGTATACCAGAGCCACAGTGGAACCAGGTGGAAGGGAGAGTGGAGAAACTGGGAAGGTCCATTAGAGGAGGTAAGATTTCAACTAGGCATTAAGGACTTTAAGAGCCAGGGAAGGGGATGGAAATGTGGGAAAGGACATTCTAGTTGGAGGAAACTTGTGGGCAGCATCTGGGAACCTGGTGGGCTTAGGATGTCCAGGGAGTGAGTGATGTGCTTGGAGAGGTGGGCTAGAGTTAGGCTAGATCTTTTAAGGGGAAGGGGTCCTGCCTAGGATCTTAGGGGTAGCTCAGTGCTGTGTCTGCAGAGACCAGCCCATGGAGTCAGCCTCTGTCTGGATTCCTGTGTTTCCTGAGTTGGGGCCAGCCTGCCAACGTAGTCTGGAAGGAGACAGAAAGCTGTAGCAATCGGCTCACCTCCTAACATACTGGGAAGGAAAAGATGTTTTATGGCAAAGTTGCCTGGTAGGGAACCTTGGTGAAAACTCAGCAGCCCTCTCCCCTACTTCCCAGGGTAGGGTTTAAGCAGCAGGAGATGAGTGCTACAGTTATGCTCACAGCTCAGCAACCAAAAGAACATTCTTGGGCTCTCAGAAGGTCAGGGGCAGCAGTGGAAAGAATGGTGTAGGTGGAGCGCAAAGGCCTGGTTCCAGATTCTGGCTCCTCCCCCTTGCTCTCTGTGCTGCATTTGGGCAAGTTGCTTAACCTCTCTGAACCTTGGTTTTATCATCTCTAAAATCAGAGTAATAACACCAACCTCACCTAAACCAAGTGAGAGCACATTGGCAAACCGCTGCCCATGTTTGGGCATGGAAAGGAAGAACTACCTTTTTCTTCCATTCCATGTATTGACATGGTCCAAACACTTGTCCTTTGAAACACCCCTGTTCTATCCTCTTGAGTTGTCATGCCATCTGTGATGGATTGGACTGTGTCCCCCCCAAAATATATGTTGAAGTCCTGACCCCTGTTCCTGTGTATGTAACCTTGTTTGGAAATAGAGTCTTCTTCAAAAAAAACTATCAGTTAAGCTAACAAGGTCATACCTGAGTAGGGTAGATTTTAATCCCTTCTAAGAGTGTCTTATAAAAGGGGAGAACAGGCACAGAGACAAAGTCACACACAAGGGGAAGAGGCCATGTGAAGATACATCCTCAAGTAGCAAAGGAATGCCAAGGATTGCCAGCAGAAACTAGAAGCTAGACGACAGGCACGAACACTTCCTTTCTCAGGGCCCTTGGGAGAACTGACACGGCTGATACCCTGATTTGGGCTTCTAGTCTCTAGAACTGTAAGACAATAAATGTCTGTTCTTTAAAGCCACCCACTTTGTGGTACTTGTTACTGCAGCCTATGAAACTAAGACACCATTATTTGCTGAACTTTCAGTGCTGAAATGCCCTAGACCATCAGAGCTGCCAAGTGCCAGTATGACCTCCCATTTTATTTATTTTGTTAAAATTTGCATAACAAAATTCACCATCTTAACAATTTTAAAGTGCACAATCCAGTGGCATTTAGTATGTTCACAATGTTGTACAACCATCATCTAGTTCCAGAATATTTTCATCACCATTCTTTCCTCTGCTGCCCCATTCGCAGTCACTCCCTAGTTCTCCCTCAGCCCCTAGCAACCACCAATCTGCTTTCTGTATCTATGCATCTGTCTGTTCTGGATATTTCATATAAATGGAATCATCCAGACCTTTTGTGTCTGACTTCTTTCACTGAGCATAATGTTTTCGAGGTTCACCGACGTTGTAACATGTGTCAGTACTTGATTCCTTTTCATGGCTGAGTGATATTCGATTGTATGGATATACCACATTTTGTTTGTCCATTCATCACTTGATGGACATTTGAGTTGTTTCCACTTTTTGGCTATTGTGAGTAATGTTGCTATTTGTTTAAACACCTGTCTTCGGTCCTTTTGGGTATAATCCTAGGAGTGGAATTGCTGGGTCATATCGTTACTCTATGTTTAACTTATTGAGGAACTGCCAAACTGTTTTCCAAAGCTTCCCATTTTACGGATAAGAAATCCAAGGATCAGAGTGCGGAAGTAACGTGTCCAAGAGCACTCAGCTATGGTTAGAAGCAGAGATGAGTATATACAGGTAGGGGAGTGGTCAAGGGACTCTCTAGCCCTGACTCCCAGCTTTCCCAGACCACAGCAGCCGCTCCCCACCTAGGCCCACCCAGTGGGAACCAAGCAGAAGCTTGAGGCAATTATCCAGATGGTTCAAGCCAAACTATCTAGAAAATTCTGGCTAAGAAACACAAGTTACCCAGCCATCTGCAGAACTGAAGTAAAAGCCTTTCCTCCCTCATTTTAACTGTGATTCCATAGGTGACAGCTTTATCCTTCCCCCAGAACCGGGCTCCTCTGAACATGCTTTAGGGGGGCGGGTGCTGAGAATGGGGCTCCAAGCTCCACTAGCTCACAGATTGCAGCTCCCAGGACATTTTCACACTTCTTAATGCCAAAACCTGCCTTGAGAGCCGATCTCCTCCCAAAGCACTCTATGGAAGAGTGGCAGAAGGCTGTGGGTCAGTCCAGAAATCTGTGTGCTCAGGCTGATCTTGGACACGGGCCAAAGTGAAGGAGCAGAAAATGGTGTGAGCTGGGTGAGGCAATGTGACTGCCTCGACCACAGAGCAAGAGCCTGGCCTCTCTTGGTCTCAGTTTCCTCATCCATATCATGAGGATAACCAACTACTTCCAAGGGTTGTGAGGATTTGGTGAGATAATGTATATAACTGATTAATAAATAAGAGCTGCTATTAGTGTTATTATCATATTGCCTTGGGATCAGCAAGGTCACCTTGGCAGCAGGAGGCCTGTGCTTGGGAAAAAAACACAGAAGTTAAAATCCTATCTGGGTAATACAAATCTGTGGGTAGGTGACCCTTCCTGCTCAAGATGGTAACCACGCCGACAGTGTGAACACCATCTCCCTGGAACAAGAGCAGGTCCTCTCTGTAATATGCTCCTTGGTGTCCAGGCTTCTCAGGGAGTTCAGAGTGTCCCAGTGCATTGGAGAAAAACAAAACAAAAACAAAAAAAAACAGGACGTGCCTTTTCTGGGTCACCTATTCACTGGGCTCCAGCTGAGGGTTCTGGCAATGCTTTAGAAATCTAGTCCAGCGCAAGGGGCATCATCACTGGCTCACAGAGTGGGACACAGCCAAGAATTATTATATAGCCCTGGTGGCTGGTGCTTTCCATGTGCTGCATCAGGCAGACATAGCACATACATGCTCTTGCTGATTCTCACAACCACCCTAGGAAGCGAGTATGGTTAGACCCATTTTTCAGGGGAGAAAACAGAATTAGAGAGGACAAGTGCCTTGCCCAAGGGTACCCTGGTAACTGGCAGAGCAGGATTCTAGCCCAACTCCAGAACCAGATGCTTTTCCCCCATCATACCACACACAGTTCTCAGGAAGCCAGGGGGTGGAGTCTGTTCCTTCAATGATACCCTGTGCCAGGTGAAGATGAAGACAGACCTGGCCCCTGCTCTGGACCCCTAAGGAACACAGTATGTTTAACGTTAACCATCAGCCTCCTTCACCTTACTCAGGAACTCTTTGGAGTTGTTCCAAGGCCATGTTTGTTGATCAAACTTGTTGGTAGCTTCCATCGAGTCGGCCTTTGACTCATGGTGACCCCATGCACAATGGAACAAAATGCTACAGTACTGTGCCATCCCAGTGATCAGTTGCAGATCAGACCATTGCGATCCACTGAGTTTTCATTGGCTGATTTTGGGAAGTAGATCACCAGCCTTTCTTCCTAGCCTGTGTTAGTCTCTGGAAGTTCCACTGAAACCCGTTCAGCATCATAGCAACACGCAAGCCTCACTGACAGATAGGTTGTGGCTGTGCATGAGGTGCACTGCCTAGGAATGGAATCTGGTATCCCACATGGAAGCCGAGAGAGTCCTAGGATTGCGTGCCCTGACCAAGGTGGTTGTTGTAATCTTTATTTATGAGGCTTTGGGGAGTTGGCAGGTCCCTGGGTGGCACAAACAGTTTGTGCTGGCCTACTGTCATAGATTGAATTATGTCCCCCCAAAAATGTGTTTATCAATTTGGCTGCGCCTTGATTCCTGGTATTGTGTGATTTTCCTATATGTTGTAAATCCTGCCTCTATGAAGTTAAGGAGGGAGGATGGGTGGCAGTTGTGTTAGTAAGGCAAGACTCAGTCTACAAGACTGGACTGTGTCCTGAGGCAATCTCTTGAGATATAAAAGAGAGAAGTGAGTGGAGAGACAGGGGGACCTTATACCACCAAGAAAGCAGTGCCAGGAGCACAGCGTGTCCTTTGGACCCAGGGTCCCTGTGCGGAGAAGCTCCTAGTCCAGGGGAACATTGATGAGAAGGCCAATGAGAGAGAAAGCTTTCCCCTGGAGCTGACACCCTGAATTTGGACTTTTAGCCTACTTTACTGTGAGGAAATAAACTTCCCTTTGTTAAAGCCATCCACTTGTGGTATTTCTGTTATAGCAGCATTAGATAACTAAGACAACTACTAACCTAAATGTTTGGCAGTTCAAACACACCCAGTGGTGCCACAAAAGAAAGGCCTGGCAATCTGCTTCTGTAAAGATTACAGCCAAGAAAACCCTATGGAGCAGTTCTACTCTATAGCACATGGGGTTGCCATGAGTTCGAATTGACTTGATGGCCATGGGTTTGGTTTTTTTTTTTTTTAGGGGGAGGGGAGGTAGTAGCTCTCTCCCAAGGGCAAAAGAGATGGGTGGGAGGTTGTGTGTGCATTTTACAATGTGAATGACTTCAAAAGAGGTGTCACACCTGAGCTTTTCTCAGCTAATACCAGGGCAGTGTGGGGCCATCAGGCTTGGGAGTCTGAATCTGGGGACCTGAGTTTGAATTGTAGCTCTGCTGATTACCAGTTGTGTGACTTTGTTCAAGTCATGAAACATCTCTGTGTTCATTTCCTCATCTGTAAAATGGAAATGGAAATTGTACCTACCTTACAGGGGTATCCTGAGAAAAACTATGACCATCCGTGGTGCTGGCAACATGGCAGATGTCTCTTTCCTCTCAACAGTGGGAGTGGACAAGGTCATCCAGGAGAGGGCAGAGTGAGAAAAGGGCCTGGGACAGAGCCCTGAGGAACCCTGCATTTCAGGGTAGGCCTAGAAGACAAGCCCACACAGGAGACAAGAGGAGCAGCCAGAGGAACAGAGGGGAAACCAGGAGAGTGTAGAGTAACGGAGCCAAGAGGAGACTGTTTCAAGGAGGGGTGGCAGGGACGGATTATCCAGTCAGCAAGATAGGCACGAGCTTAATTGTGTTTATTGACTAATCTGTAGTACACAATTTCACCTGGTAACTGGCAGAGCGGGTAAAATTGTGTACTACAGATTAGTCAGTAAACACAATTAAGCCCCTGTGTACCTTGCTTATTGTAAACGGTGCATACTGTGCTTACTGGTTAATCCGCCCCAGGTGAGAGCTGTGTCCAGCACAGCCAAGAGGGCCAGGAGGTGTCCTTTATTTGGCAACAAGGAGGCTGCTCATTGCCTCGATGAGCGCTATCTAGGTGGAGGGGTGGGGACAGAGCCAGAGTACAGTGGGCTGAGCAGTGGGTGGCAGGTGAGAAAGCAGAGACAGGGAAATTTGGTGAGAAGGAAAGAAAGGCTTCCCAGAAGAACTAACTCATCATTTATGAACTGAGTCAAAATCAGTTTAGAAAGAAAGCTCTAGCTCTTTGTTTTGAGTTCAATCTCAGTCTAACATGATCAGAAAAGCATGGCCTCTAAGGACTGGAAGAAACTGTGGAGGTCCCCCATCCAGCCCTGGACCCTTCTCCACCTCTCACTGGAACCTCATCCTCATAGGGGGTGGAGGAAAGGATTAATTACTATCTACATGCTCTTTAAAGATATTCACTAGGGGGAGGATCAGCCTGGTTTGTTAAACCTTGATTCCATTTCTAGTTAGCAAAGTTGACTCTTCAAAGCACAGTGAAACCTGGGTGGGGCGTACTGGACCCACACTCAAATCCTGTTCCATGGGTGCTACTGTCCTTTTCTTAGTATTACAGAGGGGAGAAGGTGGCCTGGGGGGGCAGCCTCTCCTCTCCCTAAGTCCTCAGCTTCCCTTTATGAGGAAATAGGGTTGGACGGCAGTGACTCTAAGGGCCCTGCTTGCTCTGACATTCCAGGGTGCAGATTTCTATTTCAGTCCTTTAAATAGTCCATCAACTCCAGTTTTCCAGATGGCAAAACTGAGGTCCAGAAAACTCCCAGTCTCCAGACCCTCCCTTTTCCCCTCTAATGTATCTTACCTTCCAGAGCCAGACTCATGTCATGAACTATGGCTTTCACCACCTTCAAAAAAAACAAACCAAACTTGCTGCCCCTGAGTTGATCTCCACTCATGGCAACCCCATGTGTTACAGAGTAGAACGGCTCCATAAAGTTTTCTTGGCTGTAATCCTTACTAAAGGAGATCACCAGGACTTTCTTCTGTGGCACCACTGGGTGGATATGAACTGTCAATCTTTAGGTCAGTAGTCAAGCTCAAACCATCTGCACCACCTAGGGATCTTCCACTACCTCTAAACCAAAACTCATTGCTGTCCAGCCAATTCCGACTCATATCCTCCCTATAGGACAGAGTAGAGCTGCCCCATAGGGTTTCTGAGGCTGTAACCTTTATGGGAACAGATTACCACATCCTTCTCTCCTGGAGGGGCTAGTGGGTTCAAACTGCAGACCTTTCAGTTAGCAGCCCAGTGTTTAACCACTGCGCCTAAGGATAAAACCTCAAATATTCAGTCTGGCATTTAAAATACTGCATAATCTCGCCCCAGCTAACCTCATTTCCCACTGCCAGGTCTCTCTTCTCACCATCTCCCAAATTTTCTTCCTATCTTCACTGCCCAGCCTTTGTCCAGGCTGCACTCCACTTCCTAATAATACATTTTCCCTGATTCTCATTTTCTTCAAGGTCCTGCTTACCTCTTCTTGAGTATTTAGCTCTCAGCTTTTCAGAGGCAAGGGCTGTATCTTATTCAGTAGCTTCCTACCCCGAGTGCTGAGCATGCAGTAGATGCCCAGTAAAATTCTCAAGAGAGCCCACCCGCCCCCTCCTGTGCTGGCCTTGGCATCTTGTAAGTTTGGGCCATGTTTAGTTATGGGGATTTTCTTAGCTTGGCCGGCGCCCAAGCAGGGCGTGAGTGACATTCAGCAGTCCATGGCAGGGTTGGGAGGGGCTTAGTGACCAGCCAGCGGATCCACCGGCCTCTTTGCCGCCCCAGGAAGTCCAGCCCGGCTTTGAACCCAAATCCTGGCCCCGCCACTTAACAGACTGTGTAACCCTGAGCAAGTCACTAGTCTCGCTGTGCTTCAGCAGGTTCCATATCTGAAAGGTGGGGACACCAGCCGGCTCACTCTTGAGCTGGGTTGTGATCAACTAGGATAATGCTGGTGCAGGCCCAGCACTGGGCAGGCTCCTAGGAAGTGTGCTGTGACTGTTCTCGCGCCGCCTCCTCTCGTGGAAGGCACTGCAGCTCTGCAGCCCGGGGAAGTGTGGACCCGATCCTGCCAGGCCAGCGTGGACTGGAGCGCAGGGTGTGGCCCGCGAAGCCGCTGGCCAAGCTGGGCTCCGGGCAAGCGGGACGCAGGGGCGGGCCCGGCCCACCCTTGGGCCCGCGGCCTCCAGCTTCTCCATGCAGTGATTTTGCTTTCTGGATCTTTCTCAAGTCAGACCGCTAATGTGGATTCAGCGGCGCTTTTCAGGGTGGGACTGCGACATTGCGCTGCCTGTACAGCCCTCATCACGGCGCCCATCCTTCAGCCCTGAAGGGAGTCCAGGCGCCGCTCTCTACCCCCACCTCCACCTATGCGGCGGTAAAATGCAGCACTCGCAAAGCGCCTGCGCGGCTCCTGGTTGGGGCGGGGCGGCTATTTATAGTAGGTGACGTCACCTTGAAATAGACCGTTAGGGCCGGCCCGCCCTCCCCCACAACTCTCGTCGCTCCAAGCCACCCGCCCGGCCTCTCCCACTGCGCAGGCGTCTTTCCGCCCGCCCCTGTTCCGCGCCGTGCCTCTCCCTCGGCGGCGTTCGCGGCAGAGCCACAGAACGCGGGGCGAGCCAGTGAGCTGGGGAGCGCGGTGCTGCCTGCAGCCTCAGGCCGGCCGGAGCCAGTGCGCGTGCGCAGCGGCCTCCGCGGCGACCAGGAGCGGCTAGCGAGAGAGCGAGCGAGGCGAGGCGCGACGACATGGGGGACCGGGAGCAGCTGCTGCAGCGGGCGCGGCTGGCCGAGCAGGCGGAGCGCTACGACGACATGGCCTCCGCTATGAAGGCGGTGAGCGCGGCGGGGGCCTGGGCGGGCGGCAGAGGCCCAGCGAGGGGAGGAATGGGCAGCCGGCGGGGTCTCCTTCTGGACCGGGGCGGCCCCGCAGGGCGCGGCCGCCCGCCGGCAGGCCGCGCTTCCCGCGCTCGCCGGGCGCCCGGCCATTTCCTGCGGCTAGCCCCGGAGTGAGATTTGCGGGCAGGGAGCCGCTCCCGGTCACCAGTGCTACCCCACGGGGGCGGGCGGTGGGTGGGGGTCGCTGCATCCCAGCTTAGAGTCCTGGGGAGGGCCGGGGGGTGCCCGAGGGAACGTGAGGGAGCCACATTCCTCCTTCCACACAGTTCTTCCGGCACCTGGCGGCCCAGCCCCTCTCACCTTCCCCCACCCCACCTTGTAGAATCCTCGAGCGAGTGGAGCCTTGTCTCCTGCTTTTCTTTTCATGACCTGCAGTCGCTTTAATTCCGATCTGTCTCTGCTCGCCCGAATTGTTCTCATTCCACCTTCCCACGCCCGACTCGGGCTTTGTGTGCGGAGACCCCCCTTTCTGCAGCCGCGGCGGAGGGCGGGCCGGGGCCCACTCTGTGGCCCGGGTTCGATGCGGCGCCCATCTGCCCGGAGATTAAAATGAGACGTGACTTCTAGGTGAGACGAACCTGCGTGCCTTTGCTTTGCCAAGACCCTCGTAGATTGAGTGTGCAGCTTCATTTCCGGTGAAGGAGTCGTGCCAGCCACACCCTAGCAAACGCCGTGGATTACACACGACCTGCGTTTCTGAGATTTAGAGTTCCGGATATCTTCTCCTATCCCTATCTTTTCACATTATATTACATTTTCTCTAAGTGAACATTATTTCTCTCTCAAGGTCATTCAGTGGTAGAGCTACAACTGGGGCTACCAACCTGCTTTGTTCCTTTATCTGATGTACAACCTCCTTAGACCCTGGAGGGTCCCCTTGGCCCCACCTTAGACCTAAAGATTCAGAATCTCTAGGGGTGGAATTCAGAAATCTGCGTTTTAACCAGTGCTCCTGGCAAGTTTTGGCGGATTTAAGTGGGAGAATTACTGCTCTGGATTGTTGCTCTTTTGCCCTTTGCCCTTTCACTGGCCTTGGTGGAGGGATTTCTTAAAGAAAAAACTCAAATCCACAGGTTCCCTAAAATTTCATAGTCGTCTGAAATGCTCATTTTAAAAGGGCTTTTGATATTAGCATATAATATGTGGTTAAAGCCAATTTTTAGGATTATCCAGGTAAGAGAGGTGCTTGAAGACGTATCTTTCCTGTGGTGTCCTTCTTACACATTTAACTAGTTAGTTGTGTTTGGAAAGTAACAACAACAGGTCTGTTTGTGGATTCATTGGTGATCCTGATTTGAGCACTGTAGCAGTTGTTGGTTAGACAGGAACTTTTCATCCAAACCAGGGGAGAGTCTGAGTTTGGGGTCTGAAGCTTATGTAATTTTGGGGATTCTCTTTAAGAAAACAAGTATAAAAATACGTTAATTTGGCAAATTTTACAGGAACAGGACTGATTATGTGAACATGTTCCCTTGGAAGGGCCCCTGGAGCTTCATTTTCTCTGGGATAAAATCACCTCTGTGCATACAGCAAGTCACACCTTAAGTGAGCCTCTTCTCCGCTGGTACCTGAGTGGTACTGGGATCGTGCAGGCTGAGGTCTTTCTGTAGCACATTTTTATGAAGCGTTTTGCTCACCAAGGCTGCAATGTGAGGAGCCCTTTGAGGAGTAAGGATGCTGAAAGTAGGGCTAGGGCGTGAATTGAAGTTGAGGAAAAACGGCTAGAGAACACATTTTGGAGCTAAAGGAAATGTGAGGCAATATAAAATGGGGAGTAAAAGAGTGGGGAAAAGTTACCAGAAAGAAATTTGGGCAGAGAAAAAAATTGGCAGTCTGGTCTTCATAAACAGGCTTAGAAAATGCTATCCTGCGGCTAGCTATTTGTGGCCACAGATTTTCTCTGAGGCATTAACGTAGCATTTTACAAGCTAATGGACCCTTCACTCTGCTGGAAATCTATAACATTTCTATCTGAAATGACTGATGGGTTGGGCAAAGCATCCAGCATTGAAAATTCAGTCTATGCTTTCATTATATTATTTCAGAATTGTGGTAAACCATTTTCTCAAGGAAACTCCTATTAAAAGATAACTTTTTTGTCTGTTTCATTTTGTTTAAAATAATTTTATTTGTCATCTAAATTAATGGGATATATTTGTTGGAAAGGACTTGGCAGGGGTCAGTGGGGAACAGTTCTTATGTTTTACCTTTAAGTTGGTGTTTGTAGGTTGAATTCTTCATAAATGTTATTGGGAAGATACAGCCCCTGTTTTATTAAAATCATAGGCCTTAAATAGAGCTTTTGGAAAGAATCTGAATTCTAGTAATCCTCTGGGCTTATGGGATTCTCTTCAGGATAGTGGATGGGCATGAAAATAGACTGCTCTAGGGGGAATGGAGCAGGGCACCTGAGTGAGGAGATGTTCTGGTGCCACCACTGCACCTTTGAACCTTAACATCTTTGGCATCTTTCTCTGAAGTGTAAAGGTAGGAATGTTGGTGTTACTAACAAGTGAGTGTCCAACCTCTAGTCTTCTAACTTGTTTTCTATTTTCTTTGTAGTTTAAATGGTCACCTGCTAATACTGCCTGCTTATAATGACTGATTTTCCTTATACTACCAGCGTCACCTGGAGGATGGAGTCGTAAGCTTTAAGAAAAATCATGCATATTGGAAACAATGATGTTACCTCAGATTAATTGAGAACTTCAATGTCCTGCCTCACCCCATAATTTGAAGAGGCAAGAAGTGTTTCTGAATTGAAGTAAAGGAATATCTTCAAGCTCTCCTCATCTATCTAGTACCTTTGTCATGTTTTGGACATAGAATGTAATAGTGGGATGAAACATGGAAGATTCTAGAACCCAAGTACTTTTTAGGCCAGGCTTTGAGTAACCATACATAATTCATAACCTCTGTAAAACTGATATAATAACATCTTATGAGAACTGAAAACTATAAAGTCAGATAAAAATATTAGTCCATAAGACTAAGTGATTTAAGGAAAACGGGTAAATAAGCAGGTAGCTTTCTGGTGAATATTCATGGATAGAAATCATTCACATCTCTTATTGTCCTAAGTCTTCTATTTTGTATTAAAACTAATATAGGTGGTAATTTTGAAGCTGTAAAACAAATTATTTGGGAAAGCATGGTATATTTTCACACAATATAGAGTTGATTATATAAAGGATGGGGAGAAATATGTCTGAAAGACTTCAGGGATACCTGTAGAAATCTTAACTGCAGGAAACAAAGCTACAGCATAAGGAAACGAGTCGGAGGGGAAGAGGCATTTGGCCCAACCAGTGGCACAAGGCTCTTACTCCAACAGCTGTGAGATTATTGGAATGAGCAGGTGGTATTTAAAAGGAGAGCACGTGCTGAGCAGCCCAGGGCAAGACTTTGTTGTGCTGCAGAGAAAAACCAAGGGTGATTTTGAGGTGCATCAAAATTGTGGTTAAAGCCATGTTGCCACTAGAATTTGAAATATGTAAAAGCTAGTGAGCCCTGTTTATCAGTAACTGGTCACTTGAATTGTAATTATCACTGTCGTGTATCTGTGAGGAGGGGAAGAAGATTCTGGCTTCTTGCAGTAGTCTGAATCAAAAGGCACTAAAGGTAGTGGGTCGCTGGGTGGTACAAACAATTAATGGGTTATTGCTTTGAGTCCACCCAGAGGTGCCTTGGAAGAAGGACCTGGTGATCTGAAAAATCGGCCATTGAAAACCTTGTGGAGCACAGTTCTGCTCTGACACACGGGGTCGCCATGAGTGGGAATTGGCTGGATGGCAAATAGGAGTAAAGGTAGCAGACAGTTCACATAGCTTTGCTGCTCTGAAGTTGGGGAGTGTGGGCTTGGGGTTCCTGAATTAGCCCCAGAAGAGTCCCCACAGTCAGGGACCCACCACACTTCCTTTAAAGAAACCAAAAATGTGTTTCTCTTCTTTGGGATTTTACATTAGTGGTAAACTGCAGTGTCATACATTTTCAGAGATACGGCCTGGGAAGGGTGTACCCCCAGTGTGTTTTCCACATTAAGTTTATGTAAGCTTCTTTATCATTTTACTTCTTAGGTACTCAGTAAATGGTAGCAGTTACTCTTTATGTATATTTTTATTTAATCTTTATAACAACCCTGGATGGATACTGTTACTAACTTCATTTTATAAATGAGGAAAACGAGGCTTAAGGAGATAACTTCCTCATAATTAAACAGCTAGTAAGTTGTGAAGCTGAGATTCAAACTCTTGAATTTAGAGTACACACTTTCACCCATGTATGATACTGCTCTGGTGTGTTTGTCATTGTTGTAACTGGTGACCAGATTCTGAGTGCCTTACACAAGTGAGCTTATTAAACTTCAAGAATTTGATTTCTTGGGTATAAGTGATTTTTTGCCAAGTTTGATTGAAAACAGAATCTACCACTTTTAGCTGGAGCAGAGAAGCGTAAAACACAGACTCACAAATCTGGCTTTTGCTTGTTCTAAAGGCCAGAAGTGTTTTTTTTTTTTTTTTTTTTTTTTTAGCTTAAAAAGTAAAGTATTGAATTTGAGTCCTTGTTACGGATTCAGAAACGGATTCAGAAGTGCAGGATTGCTAAATTGTGATATTTTAACAAATTGTTTCATATCTGTCTTGTCACCAGTTGTTCTTTCATATTAGTGTATCTTATAAGCCTATTGGAGCCCTAGTGGCATAGTGGTTAAGAGCTTACCTGCTAACCAAAAGATTCGCAGTTCGAATCCACCAGCTGCTCCTTGAAAACCGTATGGGGCAGCTCTACTCTGTCCTGTAGGGTCGCTGTGAGTCGGAATCAACTCGATGGCAATGGGTTTGGTTTTTTGTGTGTGTGTGTGTGTGTGTGTGTAAGCCCATAAAAACCCATTGCCGTTGAGTCCATTCTGACTCATAGCGACCCTATAGGATAGGGTAGAACTGCCCCATAGGGTTTTCAAGGCTGTAATCTTTACAGAAGCAGGTTGCCTGTAGGGCCCCCACATTTCAGTCTCTGGTTGTTGGTAACATTCCTCCTGTGTCCAGCTGAGGCAGCCTGTCTCCCCAGCCTTGTGGTCCTCCCGCTCCTTGCTGCAGTGTGGCATTCACTTCTTTGGTGGTGGGTGTTGGCACTTCTCTATAGGAACCTGGCACAGCTGCTGAGGCCTGCAGTCCTGGTGCCTCCGGAAACAGTAGCATGCAGTAATACCGTTCATAGATGGGGTTATATTTCATCCCTGTCAATCCCTACGGAAATGTTATATCAAAAACAGGACAAAGACGGGAGAAAAATAGAACAAAAAAATCAAATTCACAAAAAAGACCAGACTTACTGGTCTGATAGACACTGGAGAAACCCCCGAGACTGGCCCTAAGACACCTCTCTGAACTGGAATTGAAGCTATCCCTGGAGTCCACCTTTCAGCCAAACCATAGACAGGCCCGTAAAATAGTAACGCCTGAGAGGAACGTGCTGTTTAGAACAATCCATCATATGAGAACGAAAGGACGACATTTGCTCAAAAGCCAAGATGAGAAGGCAGGAAGGGGTAGAAAATCAGGACTAAAGGAAGCGGGAGACCTAGGATGGAAATGGGGAGAGTGCTCACACATTGTGGGGAATGAAGCAATGTTATGGAACACTTTATGTACAAACTATTGAATAGGAAACTAATTTGCTTTGTAAACTTTCGCCTAATGCACAGTAAAACAAAACAGGACAAGGGAAATCTTCACCACAGGCTTGGAGTCGCTATTAAGTCAGTACTTTGAACTGGTTTGTTCCAGTTCTAACCCCTGCTGAGAATTTGCATTTCTAACAAGTTCCCAGGTGATGCTAATGCTGCTGGTTAGGGACCACTAGTAGAGCAGTGATTCTCAAAATTTTTACATAAGAATCACCTGGGGATCTTGTTAAACTGTAGATTTTGATTCAGTACATCTGGGCAGAAATACAAATTGTCAGCAGGGGTTTGAACGAGAACAAACTGGTCCAAAGCCCTGTATTCCCAAGCCTGTCCCGTCTGGTGGCCTCATAGAACTTACCATAGTGTGGCGTAGGGGACTCAGCCAAGCCCTGGCTTGGGAATATGCCTTGGACAGTGGTCAGGATAGAGTGGTCTTGCCAGGCCTGGGCAAGTGGTGACTGATGGCCGGTGCTTTGCTAGCTTGGGGCCAGGCAGGATCCTCACTTCCGAGCATTGAAGCTTGAGGAAGAGCTTTCGTCCCTCTAGCTTCCTTTCTTTTTACACTGTCAGGGTTCTGCAAAGAAGTTTGGAAGGTTTTGTGATGTGGTTATATTAATTATTCATGAGAATCATTTTCTTCTGTTAAAAACTCATCAAAAAGGTAGCTTGTTGGTAGTGTGTGGGTGTGAGTAACTATAAAGGATGGGATATGACTGCCTGCGAGTGTGCGTGTTTGGGGGGAAATGTTGGTACAGGTGTGTCTATGAAGGATAGGAGTACGGGTCAGGAGAAGTAACATTTCTCCCTCACTTTGACAGTAGGGCCTGGCAGCTCAGGGGTGGCATTTTTGTTTGCTCAGTGTCACTTGTGGTGTTGGATGTCTCCCAGATTAAGAATTTTGACTTTTCCCAAGTAGTCCCCGTGCTATTTTTGGCAGTGGGTCTATTTTTACTCACAAACACATAGTTTATTGCCTTGTGAGTAGTGGGAGGAGGCATTAGGGTTTTTAATTTTTTTATTGTGCTTTAAGGGAAAGTTTCCAATTCAGGTTAGTCTCATACAAAGATTTATACATACGTTGTTATGTGATCCTAGTTGCTCTCCCTATACTGTGGCAGCACACTCCTCCTTTCCACCCCCGATTCCCCATGTCCATTCAACCAGCCCCTGACCCTCTCTGCCTTCGCATCTCACCTCCAGACAGGAGATGCCCATTTAGTCTCAGGTATCTACTTGAGCTAAGAAGCACACACTTCACGAGTGTCATTTTATGTCCCATAGTCCAGTCTAATCTTTGAAGAGTTGACCTCAGGAATGGTTTCAGTTCTAGGCTAACGGAGAGTCTGGGGGCCATGTCTTCCGGGGTCCCTCCAGGTTCAGGCAAACCATTAAGTCTGGTCTTTTTACTAGAATTTGAGTTCTGCACCCCACTTTTCTCCTGCTCCGTCATGGACTCTGTTGTGTTTGCATTATGGGTTTTTGAGTAAGCGAATGGTGTTTTAGGAAGGTGAAGGAATTAGAAAATGGGTGAAGCAGGTGCCCTGGCATTGGGGGTTGGTGCAAGTGAAGGTCGTGTGGTGAGGTCACTGGTAAAATGACTGGCAGAGCCCAGTGCTCCCTAAAGGAAGTGGAGAGGAGGGCCTTTATCACATGGAAAGGATGTGGGCAGGTTTTCCTGGGGTGGGAAAGTGAGCAGACGAGGGAGAAAGTAGAGAGCCTGTGGGCAGAGGTGGGGGTATAGCCGCGGAAAGACTTGGTGCCCTGGGGTGGCTGTGCTGAGGGCAGCTGGTGTGTGGTGGAAATAAGTGTGTTTTAACTGCCGTTGGAGTGGAAAAGTTGAGAGCCATTGTTCTTCTATCTCAGAAATGTTATGTCTTGTCTTTGCTTTGTGTTAATTAGAAACTATTTTGGAAACTTAAGATTGTAAAGATGCAATAAATCTCATCTCCATAGAATCTACACATCATGAC
The DNA here is from genome assembly GCA_030035585.1 of Dugong dugon. Classification (NCBI taxonomy): domain Eukaryota; kingdom Metazoa; phylum Chordata; class Mammalia; order Sirenia; family Dugongidae; genus Dugong; species Dugong dugon. Next base: position 20,666,989 of record CM057476.1, on the reverse strand, counting down.
CCAGTGTGGCTGGGACTAAAAAAAAAAAAAAACCCTTTGCTGTGGAGTGAGTTTCAACTCACAGCTAGTGGTGGTGTTATTTTCCTTCGCATTACATGACATTGTCTTTCTCTTAGTATGTGATTGAACTTTTCTTTAGTTCTCCTGGCTCCACTGTTTTGATATTTGAAGTGTTGGGAAAACTAGTGCTAACTAGAATTAATGGAGATTATTCTCAACAAGTATCACTAATTAAGACTGACTGAAAATCTTTTTAACAGGCCGTCTGATGTCACTTTGGCCTGTAATTTTCCAAACTGGGGAAAACTCCCAGTTTTCTTTAGTTATCTGATTAAGTAATAAACTACTTTTATTGCACAAGTTTCCTTGTTAACTGAGTTGTAACCCAGGAGTGTTAAAAAATACTATATTTAAAAGTATCCAGTAATGTCCTAGTTAGGCCCTGGTTAGGGTTCTCAGAGCAGTGTTTTCTTGCTTATGTTAGTCATCCTCAACCGATGCTGAGAGTGATTCATTCAGACTGGCAGGCGACCAGATGATTGTTATATAAACACTAATATTTAATAAATGATTTTTCTTGGGAAGATGTCATTAGAAATACTGCCAGTGGCCATTTTAGGTAGTTTGCTCCTGATGAAGAAGGGAGAAGCTCCATGAATTCTGAAACCCACAGACATAACCTAAACTTCATTCAAGTCAATAGTATCAACCTCCTGCTTTACTACACCTTAGAGAAAAATGGAATCATAGAAATTTGGAGCTGCAGGAGGTCTTGGAGATCATTTGGGCTAGTGTCCCTTATTTTACATTGTTGTGTGCTGTCAAGTATATCCCTACTGATAGTGACCCCAGAGGACAGAGTAGAGCTACCCCATAGAGTTTCCAAGGCTGTAATCTTTATGGAAGCAGATTGCCACATCTTTCTCCCACAGAGTAGCTGCTGAGTTTTAACTGCTGACCTTTTGGTTAGCAGCTGAGCACCTTAACCACTGCACCACCATGGCACCTCACTACTTTACATTAGATGCCCAGAAAGTCTGTGATTTGTTCAAGGTCACATAGTTATGTCAGGCTAAACAAGATGTCTTAGGTCTTAGTAATTGAACTGCTCCTTGTACAAGCATATTATATAATATTTAAATGTATTTCCCCCATGCGTCTGTCATTTGTCATACCGTGGTGGCTTGTGTGTTGCTGTGATGCTGGAAGCTATGCCACTGGTATTTCAGATACCAGCAGGATCACCCATGGTGGACATATTCAGCTAAGTTTCCAGTCTAAGACTAGAAAGAATGACTTGGTGGTCTACTTTTGAAAAAATCAGCTAGTGTGAAAACCTTATGAGTAGCAGTGGAACATTGTCTGATATAGTGCCGGAAGATGAGCTTCTCAGGTTGGAAGGCACTCAAAATATGACCGGGGAAGAGTTGCCTCCTCAAAGTAGAGTCAACCATAATGACATGGATGGAGTCCAGCTTTCGAGACCTTCATTTGCTAAGGTGGCATGACTCAAAATGAGGACAAACAAATGCAAACATCCATTAATAATCAGAATGTGGAATGCACGAAGTATGAATCTAGGAAAATTGGAAATCGTCAAAAATGAAATGGAATGAATAAACATTGATATCCTAGGCATTAGTGAGCTGAAGTGGACTGGTATTGGCCATTTTGAATCAGACAGTCATATGGTCTGCTATGCAGGGAATGACAAATTGAAGAGAAATGGCATCAATATTCATCATAAAAAAAAACATTTCAAGATCTGTCCTGAAGTACAACGCTGTCAGTGATAGGACAATATCCATACACCTACAAGGAAGACCAGTCAATATGACTATTATTCAAATTTACACACCAACTACTAAGGCCAAAGATGAAGAAATTGAAGATTTTTACCAACTTCTGCAGTCTGCAATTGATCAAACATGCAATCAGGATGCATTGATAATTACTGGTGATTGGAATGCAAAAGTTGGAAACAAAGAAGAAGGATTGGTAGTTGGAAAATGTGGCCTTGGTGATAGAAATGGTGCCAGAGATTGCATGATAGAATCTTGTGAGACCAATGACTTCTTCATTGCAAATACCTTTTTCAACAACATAAACGGCAACTATGCAGGTAGACTTTGCCAGGTGGAATACACAGGAATCAATCGACTACATCTGTGGGAAGAGATGATGGAGAAGTTCAGTATAATCAGTTAGAACAAGACGAGGGGCTGACTGTGGAACAGACCATCAATTGCTCATACGCAAGTTCAAGTTGAAGCTGAAGAAAATTAGAACAAGTCCACGAGAGCCAAAGTATAACCTTGAGTATATCCCACTTGAATTTAGAGACCATCTCAAGAATAGATTTGACTCATTGAACACTAATGACTGAAGACCAGATGAGTTGTGGAATGACATCAAGGACATTGTACATGAAGAAAGCAAGAGGTCATTAAAAAGACAGGAAAGAAAGAAGAGACCAAAATGGATGTCAGAAGAGACTCTGAAACTTGCTCTTGAATGTAGAGTAGCTAAAGCAAATGGAAGAAATGATAAAGTAAAAGAAATGAACAGAAGATTTCAAAGGGTGGCTCGAGAAGACAGAGTAAAGTATTATAATGAAATGTGCAAAGCCCTAGAGTTAGAAAACTGAAAGAGAACACACTGCACATTTCTTAAGCTGAGAGAACTAAAGAAAAAATTCAAGCCTTGAGTTGCAACATTGAAGGACTCTACGGGGAAAATATTAAACGACACAGGAAGCATCGAAAGAAGATGGAAGGAATACACAGAGTCACTGTACCAAAAAGAATTGGTTGATATTCAGCCATTTTAGGAGGTAGCATACGATCAAGAACCGATGGTACTGAAGGAAGAGGTCCAAACTACACTGAAGGCATTGGTGAAAAACAGGCTTCAGGAATTGATGGAATACCAATTGAGATGTTTCAATAAATGGCTGCAGCGTTGGAAGTGCTCACTTGTCTATGCCAAGAAATTTGGAAGACAGCTACCTGGCCAATCCATTAGAAGAGAGCCACATTTGTGCCCATTCCAAACAAAGGTGACCCAACAGAATGCATAAATTATCAAACAATACCACTAATATGACACACAAGTAAAATTTTGCTGAAGATTATTCAAAAGCGGCTGCAGCAGTACATCAGCAGGGAACTGCCGGAAATTCAAGCTGGATTCCGAAGAGGACATGAAACTAGAGGTATCATTGCAGATATCAGATGGATCTTGGCTGAAAGCAAAGAATAGCAGAAAGATGTTTACCTGTGTTTTATTGACTGTGCAAAGATATCTGACTATGGATCATAACAAATTATGGATAACATTGTGAAGAATTGGAATTCCAGGACACCTAATTGTGCTCATGAGGAATCTGTACATAGATCAAGAGGCAGTAGTTGGAACAGAACAAGGGGATACTGCATGGTTTAAGACCAGGAAATGTGTGCATCAGGGTTGTATCCTTTCACCATACTTAATCTCTATGCTCAGCAAATAATCTGAGAAGCTGGACTATATGAAGAAGAACAAGGCATCAGGATTGGAGAAAGACTCATTAACAACCTTTGATATGCAGATGACACAACGTTGCTTGCTGCAAGTGAAGAGGACTTGAAGCACTTACTAATGAAGATCAAAGACTACAGCCTTCAGTATGGATTATACCTCAACATAAAGAAAACAGAAATCCTCACAACTGGACCAGTGAGCAACATCATGATAAACAGAGAAAAGATTGAAGTTGTCAAGGATTTCATTTTGCTTGGATCCACTGTCAACACCCATGGAAGCAGCAGTCAAGAAATGAGATGACAGATATTTGCATTGGGCATATCTGCTGCAAAAGATCTCTTTAAAATGTTGAAAAACAGAGATGTCACTTTGAGGACTAAGGTGCGCCTGACCCAAGCCATGGTGTTTTGAGTTGCCTCATATGCATGCGAAAGCTGGACAGTGAATAAGGAAGACAGAAGAAGAATTGATGCCTTTGAATTATGGTGTTGGCATAGAATATTGAATATACCGTGGACCTCCAGAAGAATGAACAAGTCTGTCTTGGAAGAAGTACAGCCAGAATGAAGCATGAGTTGAGACTTCATCTCACATACTTCGGACATGTAATCAGAAGGGTCCAGAAGGACATCATGCTTGGTAAAGTAGAGGGTCAGCAAAAACGAGATGTACTGACACAGTTGCTGCAGGAGTGGGCTCAAGCATAACAATTATGAAGATGGCACAGGACCAGGCAGTGTTTCATTCTGTCGTGCATGGGTTTGCTGTGAGTCGAAACTGACTCCACGGCATCTAACAACAACAAATGTATTTCAAATGTGCACTCTCAGTTTTAATGATACACTGGAAAGTTACCTTGGTGTATCTTTGCAAGTCTGCCAGAAGCAGCTTTATTAGTCATAGGATGAAGTATACTGTGACTCCTTATGGATATCATTTTCAGTTTTAATGCCAGGTGGCCTTAGTTGGATTCAGTTACTGCAGGATCTGAGGAGCTGTCCAAATTCTGTTCTTGCCTCGTGTTTTGTGTTATTGAAATTGCCCTTGAATAGTGAGGTGTATTCTAAAGGATTTGAGCAGTCAGATTTGTCAAGAGTATTTGGGATGAAATTTTGATCCCTAAGGGTTGCTTCCTTAAAAGACTAAACTTTCAAGCAAATGTCTACAAAGTCTCTTTATTCCCAGTAGGCAAATGTGAGTAGTATGTGTGTTTAAAGGCACTCACTGGTGGGTTTGCAGATCTTTGGCCAAATTTGAAGGAAGCACGGGTTTTGCGTTAGTAAAGAGAAGATTGCCCTAGACTGGGGCAGATCACAGCGAGAGGTATGGAGGTATATGTGTATATGATGAGAAATAAGGAACTGGGTTTGACTGGAGTAGAGGCAGCTGTTCTGGGAAGTGGTGAGGGGTGACTTGTGGCCAAAGATCACACTGAAGAAGGAAACAGGGTTGGGTTGATTGAGGAGGAAAGGAGGAGAGATACAACAATGGATTAAGGATTTGCTTTACAGTAAGAGAGTAGGAGTATTGGGGAGAGAAAATGGGGGAACTGGATTTTTTTTTTTTTTTGGTCTGGAGTTCGCGGGTGGAGGGGGGCAGTAGATAATTGCTTGTTTTACTTTTTAAGAACTTGGCATAAATTTTCTAATTTTACATCTAATAATGATTAACACTTGTTACTTATGTACTTGAACTACTGATTCCCCAAATTAACATACCTTTTTTGTTTGTTTAAAAGTTCTGATTCTCTACTGCTCAGTCTTCTCAATCCACTTTAAGCATGTCTTTTTGAATATGCTGTTAATAACTTTCTCCATCGAACTTGGTGTTTCTCCTCCATTGGAGGAGGTTCTGTCTTTGTAGTTTAAATAATACTTTTTTGTCTAATGCTTAATGGTTTCTTAAGTGCTTTGCTTTTTAATTATTTTTTTGTTTTTTTAAAGGCCTTTACCAGTAGATCATGTAATTAAGGAATCCCCCTATTTATAGAGGATGATACAGGCTCTTTCGAGAGCTTGTGAAATGCCTTTCGTCAATTTAGTAAGTAAGTGGCTTTGCTGGGGCCCAGACCAAGGTTTTTTGGTTCCAAGTCCAGTGCTCTTTCTAATGGTTCACTTTGAGTTGGCTTCATGGATAACTAAGAGTAGTTACAACTCATGAATTTTAACTTCCGTTTAAAACAGTTGGTGCTTCCCCTCCTCGGTGAGCAGGCAGGGCATCCCGTCAGGTAGGTCAGAGAGTGGCTATGCTTATTTTAAGCTGAGGCCAAGTGCACTTTACTGTCGCTAATGCATTGCTCTCTGTTTTGGCTTAGGGGAGGGTGGGGAGTACCAATGAAGTTCCACGCATAGCCCCACAGACCAAAGTTCTGGCCACTAGAGGTGTGTGGTGTTTGATTTCATCTGTGAAACTTCTGTCATCTGCTAATTTGTATTTTAGGCGTGATTTGTTCTTGAGTATAAAGCTGGAAGTAGGATTCGGAACAGACTTCCAATTTATCGTCTTCTTTGAACATTTGACAAAGGAACTGTATGATCTTATTGTTCAGAATATCTTTTGTGAAAGAGCTGAATCTCAGGGTTTTCTTCCCTGCTGTTATGTACCACCACCTCACAACCTTTCCATTGTTCTTATCCCTATACCTCTACCAAGATGAAGGCAGCATCTTCTAAGACCTGAATTACGAATTTCCCAAGGGCCTTATCACTTCCTATTTTGAGTTTCAAGTATTTATCTCTTCCGTTGTACTATAATCTTCTTCAGGTAGAATTCATGTCCGATTGGTTTTTATTCTCCAAAGTGCCTTGTCCAGAATCCTGTTTTTGAGAAGGGTTGTCGATTGGGTTGAATGGAAGGTTTCTTTCCAAGGTTTTCAGACTTGTCTCTCAGTGTTTTATCTTTTTGGGGTTTTGCAGGTGACAGAGCTCAATGAACCTCTCTCCAATGAAGATAGAAATCTCCTCTCTGTGGCCTACAAGAATGTGGTTGGTGCCAGGCGATCTTCCTGGAGGGTTATCAGCAGCATTGAGCAGAAAACAATGGCTGATGGAAATGAAAAGAAACTGGAGAAGGTTAAAGCTTACCGGGAGAAGATTGAGAAAGAGCTGGAGACAGTATGCAATGATGTCCTGGCTCTGCTTGACAAGTTCCTCATCAAGAACTGCAATGATGTCCAGTACGAGAGCAAGGTGTTTTACCTGAAAATGAAAGGTGATTACTACCGCTACTTGGCAGAGGTAGCTTCCGGGGAGAAGAAAAACAGTGTGGTCGAAGCTTCTGAGGCTGCCTATAAGGAAGCCTTTGAAATCAGCAAAGAGCACATGCAACCGACACACCCCATCCGGCTGGGCCTGGCCCTCAATTTCTCCGTGTTTTACTACGAGATCCAAAATGCGCCTGAGCAGGCCTGCCTCCTAGCCAAACAAGCCTTTGATGATGCCATAGCAGAGCTGGACACACTAAACGAGGATTCCTATAAGGACTCCACGCTCATCATGCAGTTGCTGCGAGACAACCTCACCCTCTGGACAAGTGACCAGCAGGATGAAGAAGCAGGAGAAGGCAACTGAAGATCTCTTGGGTCCCTGGCTCTTTCTTCACCCACCACCCCCGTCATCACTGATTCTTCCTTGCCACAGTCACTAAATATCTAGTGCTAAACCCGTCTGTATCGGCAGCACAGCTGCTCAGATCTGCTCTCCTGTCCCTTGGGGAGTAGTTTCAGATAAATCTTCATGGCATTGCTGGATTGATGGTTGCTTTGAGCCCTCAGTAGCTCCCTTTTTGGACTGTGCAGACAAGTGCATTCTGAATGAGGCGTTTTACTATGCCTATTGATCTGTCAGGAAATCCAGGTGAAAGTAATGGGGAAGTTTAGAAAGGAGAATTAGCCAATACAGGCTATAATTGATATTTAAATGATCCATTTAAAACAAGCTGATAGTGTTTTGTTAAGCAGTACATCTTGTGCATGCAAAAATGAACTCCCCCCCTCCCCCGCCACCTCTTTCTTCAGCTAATGGAAAACTGTTAAAGGAAGCTGACACAAAGAGACAACTTGCTCCTTCCCATCAGCTTTATAATAAACTGTTAAGTGACTTTCAGTAGCGCCTTGTTTTGCCTCTTTAAATTATGATGTGCGCATACCTTCTTTTCAATGCAATGCATCTAATGTTTTGATACTTGTAACTTTTTTTTCCCCTTTGGTTGCCATTGTTTAAGAATCATGGATTTATTTTTTGTAACTCGCTATTGTCTTTGTGTACCCTGACAGCACCATGTGTGTCAGCCCATGTCAATCAAGATGGGTGATTATGAAACGCCAGACTTCTAAATTAAATGTTTTGGAATTCAGTGGGTAAATAAATGCTGCTTTGGGGAGATTATGTGTATGGTGTTGATTTTTCCCTCTCAAGGAGTTCTTTCACTGATTACCATTTTGAATCCTGGTTTGAGTCTCTCAAACACTAAAGCATTTTTAGTACAGTATCTAAGTTTTCCTGCCCTCCAATTCTGTTATGTATTTTGTAATATACAGATATGACTTACTAGGATGAGACTTACTAATTTTTAATAGTTTTCAGTGAACCCAGCTAACATAGTCTCTCTGATCCACTGTTCCTGATGGGTAATTGATATTTGTAAGAGCCTGGCAGACCAAAGTATTGTCTTCCTTAATGTAGCACCTCTGTGAAAGGTTGTGGTCTGTGTGTGTGTGGGTGGGGGTTTTTGTTTTTGTTTTTGCTTTTTTTTAATTGTGGTAAATACGTACGTAACGAATCATCTGCCGTTTCAGCCTTCTTCACGTGCTAATTCAGTGGCATTAATTCTGTTTACCATGTTGTTAAACCATCACCACCGTTCATTTCCAAATTTTCCCATCACCCTTAACGGAAGTTCAGTGTCCTCTAAGCAAAGAGTCACCATTTTTCCGTCCCTCCTGCCCAACCCTGGTAATCGTTAACAACCTTTGCTCTCTACACTTTTGACTGTCCTAGATATTTCATATGTGGATTCACGCAATATTTGTCCGTTTGTGACTGACTGATTTCACTCAGTATAATGCTTTCAAGGTTCATCCATGTCACAGCTTGTATTACAAATCCATTTCTCTTTATGGCTAATATTCCATTGTGTGTGTATATGCCACATTTTGTGTATCCGTTCATCAGTTGATGGGCATTGAGGCTCTTTCCACCCTTTGGCTATTGCGAAGAGTGCTGCAGTGAACATTGGTGTACAGGTTTCTGTTTGCGTTCCTGCTTTCAATTATTTTGGGTATATACCGAGGACTGGAATTGCTGGGTCATATAACATCTGTTTTATTAAGGTTGGAGCAAAGCAACCACAGAGCCTGCGCAGATTCAAGGTGGGAGGCCTAGCCCCTGCCCCCTCTATGGGAGGAGTGTCAAAGGCTTTGTGGCCATCTTCGCCATAGTACGTCAGGAGAAAATGTTTTGAACACTTACTCCCCAGTAGCTGTGGATCAGCAGCATCACATCCACATACTTACTCAGTCTGCTGACTATCAAAACCCTGGTTCTGTGGTGGGTAAAATCATTTACCAGTTTGACGTAGAGTGAGATAGATTCTTTTGTATTCCTTATGGACTCCAAAGTCACACTGGCTTAAGTCATCCTGAAAGAGGTCAAGAAAATGAGTGGCTATTCAAGTGGCGTTTATTCATTTTCCTTTGTCTCTTTATTGTCTTTCCACATAATTTGAGAGAAGACATTGTTTTTTAGATTTTTTTCCATACAAAAATTTATACATACATTGTTACGTAACTCTAATTACTCTCCCCATACTGTGACAGCACACTCCTCCTTTCCACCCTGATTCCCCATGTCCATTCAGCCAGCTCCTAACCCTTTCTGCCTTCCCATCTCGCCTCCAGACAGAAGCTGCCCGTTTAGTCTCTTGTATCTACTTGAGCTAAGAGGCACACTCCTCACGAGTATCACTTTATGTCCCACAGTCCAGTCCAATCCCTGTCTGAAGAGTTGGCCTCAGAAATTGTTTTAGTTCTGGGCTGATAGAGAATCCAGGGGCCATGCTTTCCGGAGTTCTTCCAGTCTCAGACCATTAAGTCTGATCTTACTAGAATTTTAGTTCTGCACCCCACCTTTCTCCTCCATCTGGGTCTCTCTGTTGTGTTCCCTGTCAGGGTGGTTGTTGGTGGTAGTTCTGGTCTCAGGCTGATGAAGTCTCTGGTTTATGTGGCCCTTTCTGTCTCTTGGGCTAATCCTTTCCTCGTGGAGAAGACAGACATTGTATTGGCAACTATGACCTGTAGTGTAAAAAAACTGGCAAAACTGACAAATTTTAACTGAAAAACTGATTTCAAATAGGGAAGCTTGGATTTCTATCTTGTTTAGTCCAAGTGCAATGGCTCCTGCATACTAGACAGTCTATTCTGACTGCAACGTCTCAGAAAATATTGCTGTGATCCCCACTTCCCAACCAAGCTTTTGTGGGTGAATGATCAGAGAGCTTAAGGCACTTTCACATGTTCACATTATTTCTTTCGATCTTCTTAAACAACCTATCTTTCAGCTTATTTCTTTTTAAAGATAAGGAAACTAAGACTGAGAAAAGTTACATAGCTAAATAAATGATAAATGGTAGAGCTAAGACTGGTTGGTTTCTCTTCCTCCCAGCTGAGAGAAGGTTCTCGGGAGTGGACACGTGATACAAGTTCACACAGAGGTGGGTTTCCCCACACATTACTCCCTCTTTTTTCTTACAATTGCAGAATCATGTGAATTTCACACAACTGGTGTCTTAGGCTGGGTTCTCTAGAGAAGCAAAACCAGTGCAGCTTGTAAATATAAATAAATATATATATATATATATATATATATATATATATATATATAAATGTATATATATTTACATTGAGAAAATGGCTCATAGCGGTTGTAGATGCTGGGAAGTCCCAAGTCCATGGATCAGGCTGGAGGCTTCTGACTCATGTAGCTGCAGGGCCTGGTGAACCCAAGATCGGCAGGCAAGACGGCAAGTAAGCTGCTAGCTCAAGTCCCAAGAACTGGAGGTCAGATAAATCGGAGCCAGTTGCAGCATCCAGAGTGAACAAAAGCCAGTGAACTTTGCCATAAAGTCCACCTATAGTGGATGCAGGCCACACCCCTAAGGAAAGTCCCTTTCAACTGATTGGCTGCTAATAACAGATCTTATCATGGAGGTGATTACATTATATCAGATCTCATTATGGAGGTGATTACATCATTATACAACTGCTAAACTACATCATAACTGCCAAGCCACTGAGGGCCATGGCCCAGCCAAGTTGACACACAATGTGGCGTGTGTTTTAGCTCGGGAGGGTGTTGCTCAACTCACCCTACGGGAGTGCTGGTTGATATTTTACACTGAAGGTAAATACTGAGATTATATATGTCCTTTTCAAATTTTCTTAATGTTTTTTCTGTAGTCAGATGTAATACGATTAGGGACACAACCTAGATTTCTGAAATTAATAGTGATTATTAAAGCTTTGAGTATTCTTTAAAATAGAAAACAAGCCTCAATCTTAGTTTAAAAAAGAGAAAAGTCCTAACCCCTTAAGCGCTCTTCCCAACTGCCCTCCCCATAAGGCATCTTTTGAGGCTCAGCATCACCAGTTGACCTGTTCACTGGGTGAAGTGTCTCCTACCCCTCAATTTTTATCACTCTATAAGTGCCCAGGACTGAACATGCTTTTTCAAGTGGGTTTGTTCAGTAACACAAAGGTCTTTTAAACACCTTATTCTTGACTAAAGCTTGGCACTAGCAGGTGAAAATGACTATGAACCAATCTTTGAATTTATATTCTGGTGGAGCGCATAACTTCTCAGTATAGAAGTTTAACCTATTTTCTCGTTCTGAAGTAGAGGTATACTCCTTTGGAATCCTGTTTCAAGCTGACCCAATTTTAAGCTAAAATGCTTACTGAGTTCAACTTCAATTAGTAGATCAGGTATTTTAAAGCTACAAGTTTAAGTAGCTAACACACTTGACTTTTATAAACATGTAGGCATATAAATTTTACATTTGAAATGCCCATCACAGCTGCTAAAGCACTTACGTTTTCATTTCACAACTATCTTGTGGAAGGTTTTGTCCCCACTTTATAGACAAGGAGGAGCCTTGGTGGCATAGTGGTTAAAGCACTTGGCTGCTAATCAAAAGCTCAGTGGTTCCAACCCACCAGCTGCTCTGGGGGACAAAGATGTGGCAGTCAGCTTCCGTAAAGATTTACAGCCTTGGAAACCCTATGGGGCAGTTCAACTCTGTCCTATAAGGGTCTCTGATAGTCGGAATAGACTTGGCAACAGGTCTGTTTTTTTGGTATTACAGGTGAGGAAACTGAGGTGCAAAGGTTTTGGACCTCTTGAATTCACACGGTAAGCCACAGGTGATGATCTCCACCCAAGACTTCTAATTCAGAGTTCTAACTGCCTTCTCTGGTGGAATCGAGCAGTGTCATGCTGCTAAGGCTCTGGGCAACCTTGGCAAACCATACAAATTTTGAGGCTCAGGTCCCCCATTTAAAATTTTTTTTTATTATACTTTAGATGAAGGTTTACAGAACAAACTAGCTTCTCATTAAACAGTACACATATTGTTTTGACATTTGTTAACAACCCTACGACATGTCAACACTCTTCTTGACCTTGGGTTCCCTATTACCAGCTTTCCTATCCCCTCCTGCCTTCTAGTCCTTGCCCCTGGGCTGGTGTGCTCCTTTAGTCTCATTCTGTTTTATGGGACTCTCTAATCTTTGGCTGAAGGGTGAACCTCAGGAGTGACTTCATTACTGAGCTAAAAGGGTATCCGGGGGCCATACTCGGGGGGTTTCTCCAGTCTCTGTCAGGCCAGTAAGTCTGGTCATTTTTTGTGACTTAGAATTTTGTTCTACGTTTTTTTCCAGCTCTGTCCAGGACCCTCTATTGTGATCTCTGTCAGAGCAGTCAGTGGTGGTAGCCAGGCACCATCTAGTTGTACTGGACTCCATCTAGTGAAGGTCATGGTAGTTGTGGTCTATTAGTCCTTTGGACTAATCTTTTCCATTGTATCTTCAGTCTTCTTCATTTGCCCTTGTTCCTGATGGGGTGAGACCAGTGCAGTATCTTAGATGGTCCGTCATTTTTTAAGTGAAGAATTTGGATTATGTTTTAATTCAGCTCAAAGTATTCAGTGTGTGTAAGGCACCCTCTTTGGTCTGAGAATGGGAGGCGGAAGAGTAAGTGATAAATGGGGTGCTATGAGAGAACCTAAGAGGGAGCTATAGATTATATACAGCATGAACCGAAAAGGTTTCTCTACTGTCTGATCTCAAGGGTTTACTTCCAGCTCTACACGCTCTTAGGATGTTTTAAAACTTGTCCCCTCAAGATAAATTTGAAGTAGGTAAGGTGAGGTCATCTGAATGTTACAGCAGTGGAAACTGAAGTCCATAGAAATGAAATGGCTTTTTACAGTTACACAGCAAAGTTAATGACAGAAGCTAGAATAGTATTCAGACCCTCAAAATCCTTGTTCATGGTTCTTTTCACTGTGCCATGCTCTTTATGTGGATTGAGAGTAGAAAAAAATGGATGTGACACACATCCCATTCTGCAGACACTTCCAGTGCTTTTAACACTTGGACTTATGGTTGAAGACACTGTACTTGGAAAGGGGTGCTTAAATTTATTGGTGCTATTGCTTCAGATACTCAATCGGTCCTCACATCCTGCTCAGAAGTTCATTTATTTGAGTTGGCGGAAGAGGTTGGATTCTTGATGGAGTTACTGTCAGGTTAAGTGCTTGGCCCTCTTAAATTACTTGGGATTGGGGAGTCCAGGATTTCTCTTGGCTCTTTAAGAGAAAGTAAGCTGCTTTCTGATTATTAGGCCCTCTCCAACTTCCATTTAGAAACTGAGAGCATCCTCAGTTCTCAGGAGTTCCCACAACTATTGGGTAAGCACAAACACTGATTCAGAGCTGGATGGGACTTACTAGATCACCTTTCATTATAAAACCCAGTCTTTACTGATTAAAATGTTGTTGTTAGGTGCTGTAGAGTCAGTTGTGACTCACAGCGACCATATGTACAATGAACACAACACTGCCCCATCCTGTGCCATCCTCACAATCATTGCTATGTCTGAGCCCATTGTTGCAGCCATGGTTGAGGGTCATCCTCTTTTTCATTGACCCTGTACTTTACCAAGCATGATGTCCTTCTCCAAGGACTGGCCCGTCCTGATCACATGTCTGAAGCATGTGAGACAAAGTCTCGTCATCCTAGCATATAAGGAGCATTCTGGCTGTACGTCTTCCAAGACACATATGTTCTTCTGGCGGTCCATGGCATCCTTCACCAACACCATAACTGAAAGGCATGAATTATTCAGTCTTCATTATTCATTGTCCAGCTTTTGCATACATATGAGGCGATTGAAAATACCGTGGCTTGGCTCAGGTACATCTTAGTTCTCAAGGTGACGTCTTTGCTTTTTAACATTTTAAAGAGGTCTTTTGCAACAGATTAGCCTGACACAATACGTTGCTTGATTTCTTGATTGCTACTTCCATGGGTGTTGCTTGTGGAGCCAAGTAAAATGAAGTCCTTGACAACTTCAATCTTTTCACCATTTGTCATTTATCATGATGTTGTTGATTGGTCCAGTTGTGAGGATTTTTGCTTTCTTTATGTTGAGGTGTAATCCATACTAAAGGCTGTAGTCTTTGAGCTTCATCAGTAAGTGCTTCAAGTCCTCTTCACTTTCAGCAAGGAAGTTTGTGTCATCTGCGTATCAAAGGTTGTTAGTGAGTCTTCCTCCAATCCTGATGCCATGTACTCCTTCATATAGCCCAACTTCTCAGATTATTTGCTCAGTGTACAGATTGAGTAGGTACGGTGAAAGGAAGCAACCCTGACGTACATCTTCCTTAACTTTAAACCACGCAGTATTCCCTTGTTCTTTTTGAATGAATGCCTCCTGGTCTATGTATAGGTTCTGCATGAGCACAGTTAAGTCTTCTGGAATTCCCATTCTTCTCAATGGTATCCATAATTTGTTATGATCCACACAGTAGAATGTCTTTGCCTAGTCAATAAAACAAAGGTAAACATCTTTCTGTTATTCTCTGCTTTTAGCCAGGATCCATCTGACATCAGCAATGATATTCCTTGTTCCACATCCTCTTCTGAATCCTGCTTGAATTTCTGGCAGTTCTCTGTCAATGTAGTGCTGAAATTGCTTTTGAATGATCTTCAGCAAAATTTTATTTATGTGTCGTATTAATGATATCATTTGGTAATTCCCACATTCTGTTGGATTACCTTTCTTTGGAATGAGTAGAAATATGAATCTCTTCCAGTCGGTTGGCCAGGTGGCTGTCTTCCAAATTTCTTGGTGTAGATGAGTGGGCACTTCCAGTGCTGCATCTGTTTGTTGAATCATCTCAATTGGTATTCCTTTAATTCCTGGAGCCTTGTTTTCCGCCAGTGCTTTCAGTGCAGCTTGGACCTCTTCCTTCAGTACCATTGGTCCTTGACCATATGCTACCTCCTGAAATAGTTGAATGTCAACCAGTTCTTTTTGGTATAGTGACTCTGTGTATTCCTTCCATCTTCTTTTGATGCTTCCTGCGTCATTCAATATTTTGCTCTTAGACTCCTTCAAAATTGCAACTTGAGTCTTGAATTTTTTCTTCAGTTCTTTCAGCTTGAGAAAGGCTGAACATATTCTTCCCTTTTGGTTTCCTAACTCCAGGTCTTTGCACATTTCATTGTAATACTTTACTTTGTCTTCTCGAGCTGCTCTTTGAAATCTGCTGTTCACCATTTTTACTTCATCATTTTTTCCATTCGCTTTAGCTACTCTTTATGTTCAAGAGCAAAAAGTCATTTGAAAAAACAGGAAAGAAAGAAAAGACCAAAATGAATACGTCAGAAGAGTCTCGGAAACTTGCTCTTGAACACAGAGCAGCTAACACATGCATATGAGGTGACTGAAATACGATGGCTTGGGTCAGGCGCATCTTAGACCTCAAAGTGATATCTTTGCTTTTTAACACTTTAAAAGATGACTTTTGCAGCGTATTTGCCCAGTGCAATACGTTGTTTAATATCTTGACTGTTGCTTCCATAGCATTGATTGTGGATCCAAGTAAAATGAAATCCTGACAACTTCATTCTTTTCTCCATTTATCATGATGTTGCTGAGTCCTGTTGTAAGGATTTTTGTTTTCTGATGAAAATGGCCATTTCGAATACCTACTGCATTCTGAGCACTTTATACACACGGTCTTTGAATCTTTACAGTGACCCTGAAGGTTGGAATGATAATCTTTTTTTTTTTTAGCTTTTTTTTGTTGTTGAGAATATACACAGTAAAACATATACCAATTCAACAATTTCTACATGTACAATTCAGTGACATTGATTACATTCTTTGAGTTGCACAACCATTCTCACCCTCCTTTTCTGAGTTGTTCTTCTCCATTAACACAAACTCACTGCCCCGTAAGGTTCCTATCTAATCTTTCAAGTTGCTGTTGTCAATATGATCCCATATAGATTGTTCTTCAAAGAGTGTAATCCTCAAGGCAGACCAGTTTTACTAGTTAAGCTAAACTATTGTTTGGTTTTAAGAAAACTTCAGGGGGTATTTTTGGTTTAAAGATTATCTCAGAGCAGTCGTTTCAGGGATTCATCTAGCCTCCATGGTTGCAGAAAGTCTGAAGTCCATGAGAATTTGAAATTATGTTTGATATTTTCCCCCTTTTGATCAGAATTGGAATGATAATCTTTTTAACAGATGAGGAAACCAAGTGTCAGCAAGTGGTATGAGGTACACGGATAGTAAGAGATAATGCCGACTAAAAAGAGAAATAGACACTACCACAATAGTACTAGGACACTTTAACACACCACTGTCAGTGAAGGACAGAACAACTAGAAAGAAGCTCAGCAAAGACACAGAAGACCTAAATACCAGTCAACCAACTTGACCTCATAGACATATACAGAGCATATTACCCAACAGTGGCAAAGTGCACATTCTTACTCCAATGCTCATGGATCATTCTCCAGAATAGACTACATTTTAGGCCATAAAGCAAGCCTAAACAAATTAAAAAACATCAAAATAATACAAAGCATCTTCTTTGATCATAACACTATAAAAGCAGAAATCAATAACAGGAAGAGCAAGAAAAAAAATCTAATAAATGGAAACTAAACAACACCCTGCTTAGAAACTACTGGGTGATAGAAGAAATCAAAGATGAAACTTAAAAATTCCCTGAATCAAACAGGAATGAAAACACAACATACCAAAACCTGTGGGACCCAACAAAAGCAATGCTCAGAGGTTAACTGATAGCAGTAAATGCACCCATCAAAAAGAAAGGGCAAAAATCAAAACATTAACCCTACAGCTAGAACAATTAGTGGACTTTGAAAAGAAGTCCACAGTTGCCAGAAGAAACAAAATAATAAAAATTAGAGCAGAAATAAATGAAACAGAGAACAGAAGAACGAGAGGATCAATAAGACTAAAAGCTGGTTTTTAAAAAAGTTTAATAAAATTGACAAACCACTGGCCAAATTGACAAAAGATGCAAATAACCCAAATAAGAAATGAGATGGGTGACATTACAACAGACCCAACTGAAATAAAAAGGATCATAACAGAATACTATGAAAAATTGTACTCCAACAAATTTGAAAACCTAGAGGAAATGGACAAATTTCTAGAAACACAACACCTACCTAAACTGACACAAACTAAGGTAGGAAACTTGAACAGACCCATAACAAAAAAAGAAATTGAAGAGGTCATAAAAAAAATTCCCAACAACAACAACAACAAAAAGCCCCAGTCCAGCTGGCTTCACGGGAGAATTCTACTGAACATTCAGAGAAGTTGACACCAGTTCTATTCAAACTATCCCAGAACATAGAAAAGGAAGGAATACTCCCGAATTCATTTAGTGAAGCCAGCATAACCCTAATAATCAAAGCCAGGCAAGGACACCACTAAAGAAGAAAACTACAGACCAATATCCCTCATGAATATAGATGCAAAAATTCTCACCAAAATTTTAGCCAATAGAATACAACAGCATACCAAAAAAAATACATCACAACCAAGTGGGATTCATACCAGGCATGCAAAGTTGGTTCAACTTTAGAAGGTCAATCAATGTAATCCACCATATAAATAAAACAAGGGAAAAGAATCACATGATCATATCAATCCATGCAGAAAAGGCATTTAATAAAGTCCAACACTCATTCCTGATGAAAACTCTCAGCAAAATAGGAATAGAAGGGAAATTCCTCAACAGAATAAAAGGAATTTATACAAAACCAACAGCCAACATTATCCTCAATAGAGAGAATCTGAAAGCATTCCCCCAAGAACGGGAACCAGACAGAGATGCCATTCATCACTACTCTTATTCAACATTGTATTGGAAGTCCTAGCAAGAGCAATAAGGCAAGAAAAGGAAATAAAGGGCATCCACATTAGTAAGGAAGACGTAAAACTATTCCTATTTGCAGACAATATGATCCTGTACATAGAAAATCCTAAGGACTCCACAAGAAAGCAATTGGAACTAACAGTAGCTTTCAGCAAAGTGGCAGGATACAAGATTAACATACAAAAATCAGATTCCCCTACATCTACAAAGAGAACTGTGAAAAAGAAATCAGGAAAACAATACCATTTACAGTAGCCCCCCAAAAGATAAAATACTTAGGAATAAATCTAACCAGGACATAAAAGACTTATAAAAAGAAAATTACAAAACACTACTTCAAGAAACCAAGAGACCTACATAAATGGAAAAACATACCATGCTGTTGGATAGGAAGACTTAACATTGTGAAAATGTCAATACTACACAAAGTGATACATAGATATAATGCAATCCTGATTCAAATCCCAACAGCATTCTTCACTGAGATGGAAAAACTAATGACTAAATTTATATGGAAGGGAAAGAGGCCCTGAATAAGTAAAGCTTTATTTAAAAAGAACAAAGTAGGAGGCCTCACACTACCTGATCTCAGAACCTACTATACAGCCACGGTAGTCAAAACAGCCCAATACTGGTACAACAGCAGATACATAGACCAATGGAACAGAATTGAGAACCCAGATGTAAATCCATTCACCTATGGATATCTGATCTTTGACAAAGGACCAAAGGTTGTTGAAAGAGGAGGAGACAATCTCTTCAACAAATGGTGCTGGCAAAATTGGATATCTGTAGAAAAATGAAA
The DNA here is from genome assembly GCA_030035585.1 of Dugong dugon. Lineage (NCBI taxonomy): Eukaryota > Metazoa > Chordata > Mammalia > Sirenia > Dugongidae > Dugong > Dugong dugon. Next base: position 20,648,175 of record CM057476.1, on the reverse strand, counting down.
CAGGATCCATACCTCACGCTGTACACAAAAACTAACTCAAAATGGATCAATGACTTAAATATAAAGCCTGAAACTATAAACATCATGGAGGAAATATTAGGGACAATGCTAGGAGCCCTAAAATATGGCATAAATAGATTACCAAACATAACTAAAAATGCACACACAGAAGAAGAAGAACTAGATAAATTTAACACTTATGCTCAACGAAAGACTTCACTGCAAATGCCCTGAAAGACCGAGCTACTGAGCTTACTGCTGGGGACCATGGTCTTGAAGGTCATCTAGCTCAAGTGGCATAACATAGTCTATAAAGATGTTCTACATCCAACTGTGGTGAGTAGCGACTTGGGTCTTAAAAGCCTGCAAGCAGCCTTCTAAGATACATCTATTGGTCCCATCCCTCCTTCAGCAAAGGAGAAAGATTAGTCCAAAGGGCTAATGGACCACAACTACCACAACCTCCACCAGGCTGTGCCCAGAACAACTAGATGGTGCCCAGTTACCACTGCCAACAGCTCTGACGGGGATCACAATATAGGGTCCCAGACAGAGAGGGAGAAAAATGTAGAACAAAATTCAGATTCACAAACTTCACACACATACACACACACACACACACACACACACACACACACAAAGACCAGGCTTGCTAGTCTGCCAGAGACTGGAGAAATCCTAAGAAGATGGTCCCCAGACACCCTTTTAACTCAGTACTGAAGTCACTTCTGAGGTTCACCCTTCAGCCAAAGATTAGATAGGTCTGTAGGGCCAACGATAACACACGTGAGGGTCGTGCTTCATAGTTCAATCACGTTTATGAGACTAATGGGCACACTAGCCCAAAAGCAACGATGAGAAGGCAGGAAGGGACAGGAAAACTGGACAAATGAAAACATGGAAACTGGGGTGGAGAAGGGGAGAGTGTTGACACATTGTGGGGTTGGCAACCAATGTCTCAAAACAATTTGTATATTAACTGTTTAATGAGAAATGGTTTGCTCTGTAAACTTTCATCTAAATCACAATGAAAAAAAAAAAAAAGAAGAAGGACAAAAGAATTATAGTTTTTTTTTAAAAAAAGGACTTCACCAAAAGAGTAAAAAGAGAACCTACAGATTGGGAAGAAAATTTTGGCTATAACATATCTGACAAGGACCTAATCTCTAAAATTTATAGAAAAACGTCAACACTTCAACAACAATAAAAAAGACAAATAGTCCAATTAATAAATGGGCAAAGGATATGAACAGACACTTCATCAAAGAAGACATTCAGGCTGCTAACAAACATATGAAGAACTGCGATAATTAGCAATTAGAGAGATACAAATCAAAACTACAATGAGATACCATCTCACCCCAACATTACTGGCACTAATTAAAAAAAAAAAACCAGAAAATAACAGATGTTGGTGAGGATGTGGGGAGATTGGAACTCATACACTGCCGGTGGTAATGTAAAGTGATACAACCACTATGGAAAACGGTATGGCACTTTCTCAAAAAGCTAGAAATAGAAATACCGTATGATCCAGCAATTCCACTCCTAGGCATATACCCTAAAGAAATAAGAGCCTTAGCACAAATAGACATATGCACACCCATGTTCATTGCAGCATTAGCCACAAAAGCAAAAAGGTAGAAGCAACTTAAGTGCCCATCAACAGATGAATGGATTAACAAACTGTGGTACATACACACGATGGAAGACTACTCAACAATTAAGAATAATGACGAATCTGTGAAACATCTCACAACGTGATGAGTCTGGAGGGCATTAGGCTAGTGAAATAAATCAACTGCAAAAGGACAAATATTGTATGAGACTGATTTTATAAAGTAACAACAAAATGTTTACAGATGGGGAGAAAAAACTCTTTGATGGTTACCAGCGATGGGAGGGAAAGGGAGGGAAAAATTACCTAAGAGATAGTAGACACGAGTTAATATTGGTGATGGGAAAGGCAATACAGAATATGGTAGAAATCATCACAAATGACCAAGGCAAGAGAGAACACTGAGAGGAATGCAAGAATAAAGGGCAGTTATGGTAACTACTATAGCACAGGCAATCCTACAGTAATAGAATCAACAAACAATAATCTACAAATGGATGCATGGATTGATAGGTATGCCAAGAGGTGAGGGAGGGTGTAAGGGAACACACCCACCAGCAGATACAGGTTTGGTGATGGAAATTTCTAAATACATTTCTGTGGGTGCCCCTCATATATTAATATAGACAATAGATCACACAAGTAGCACAGTCAGGGAAACCTCTTGGACATAGCTAAACATCTTACGCGTGAAGTTCCCAGGCTCGAAGGCAAAGGACCGTAGACTCGGGACATCTACGTCAATTGGCACAACATAGTTCTTAAAGGCAAGTGTTCTACATCCTACTTCGGTGAGTAGTGTCTGGGGTCTTAAAAGCTTGTGAGCAGTCATCTAAGATACAACTATTGGTCTTTTCTAGTCTGGAGCAAAGGAGAAGGAAAAAAACTAAATACTCAAGGGAGCAATTAGTTCAAAGGAGTAATGGATCACATGAAAATTACAGCCTACACAACCCTGAGACCAGATGAACTAGATGGTGCCCAGCTTCCACTGTCGACCACTCTTACTGGAATCACAACAGAAGGTCCCGAACAGAGTCCGAGAAAAATGTAGAATAAATGATCAAATTCACAAAAAAGACTTCTGGAAGGTACCCCTGAGACTATGGCCCCTGGATACCCTTCTAACTCAGAATTGAAGCCACTCCCAAAGTTCACCCTTCTGCCAAACGTTAGACAGTCTTAGAAAATAAACAACAGCACACACAAGGAATGTGCTTCTTAGAGCAATCAAGTATATGAGATCAAATGGGCAACACTTGCCCAAAAACAAGGTGGGAAGGGATGGGAAAACTGGATGAATGGAACCAGGGAACCCCGGGTGAAAGAGAAAGGGAGAGAGTGCTGACACAATGTGGAATTACAACCAATGCTACAATACAATTTGTGAATAAATATTTGAATGAGAAACTAATTTTCTCTGTAAACTTTCACCTAAAACACAGTTGAAAAAAAAAAAAAGAAATGATAATGCTGAGATCAAAACCGGGTCTATCCTGCTTCAAAGCCCTTTCCACCACACCATGGGTATTTTGATTCCCATCTGGAGAAAAAAAGGTCCTCGAAAGGTCATAAAAATAGCTAGCTTCTCTGCCTCTGGGCTGTATTCTTCCTCCAATCTATCTGACAGCCTACTCAAGTCAAATGCTTCCTTCAAGGTCTAATGAAATACTATCTCCTTATGAAACTTCTGATCCAGCTAGAAGCCTCCTCTTCCCTTCTGAACGGCCATGTAACTTTGGGTCAGTCTTTTGCATCATTATTGTAAGCTACTGCGCACATCACTCCACCTCCACTGGACCACAGACCCCTATGGTGCATAGCTCAACATCAGATGCAAAGCAGAAGCTTCAAAAGGTTGGGTGAGCTAGAGAATAAAGGAATCCATTGTCAAGATCATTTTCCCAAAGCACAATTCCTATGCTATTCTGACGGGCAGAAACTGTGCCCAGAAGAGAAGGGGAAATAACATTTGCTGACTGCCTTCTGTGGGCCAGTCACCCCGCTAAGTGGGGGTCTACTTACACTGCTTAGTTCAAAGCTAACACTCTTGTGAGCTAGGTTTTTAGCTCCAATTTAGAGGCTCAGAGAAGAAAAGTGACTTTCCTATGGTCACACAGCTGGGAGACGGCAGAGCCAGTCTTTGTGCTGTACTCCAAGGTCCTTGTTCTTTTCACAATGCCATCTGACTTTAGACAGGGGAGGGAAGCCTGACATTCCTGGTCTTTCTTGATGGGAACTCTTCTTTCCTTGCCAGCTGCACTTCTCTCTGCTACCTACTCCTTCACACTTGCCTCTTTAGTCAGACCAGTTTTTTTGCTGCCCCTTCCACCTTCCCCAGGCATATCCTACAATCTGGACCTTATTGCTTTTCTTTCTCCTAAGCCTTGGCACTCCTCCTACCAGAGAGTGAGGTACCTGTATGTGCTATGTCTACAATATGACTTCAGAGTGGACCAAAGCACCACCTGTTAAAAATCTCTCTCCAGCTGCACCCAACTGTTTTAATGTGCTCTCTCACTCTTGCACCAGCTACTGTGAGCTCTTTGTTCTAGGCTGTTTGTTCTGTGGCTCTTACCACACAATGATATATATCACTCTGTCTTCATTCATTCAACAAACACCAAGCTCCTGCTATGTGATAGACCTTGAGCAGGGCACTGGGGATACCTTGGTGAATTATGCAGACACAGTCCTTGTCCTCATGGGGCTAATGATCTAGTGGGGGGAGATACAATAAAAATATAATAAGTAACTATGAACTGTGATATGAGGGAAACTAGCAGGGTACAGTCATGGTGAATAAGAAGGACAGAACCTGTGTAGATAGGTGGTCTGGGAAGACTCCGGGTGAGTGACATTAAGCCATGATCTGAAAGTTGACAAACAAGTCAGTGGAAGGTGGGATGGTGTAGTAGAGTGGGAGGGGAGGGGGGTGGAGGGTTCTAGGCACTCTAGCTAAAGTGTGAAGGCTCTGAGGCAGGAGTTTGGGTGGATGAGCTTGGTGTGCTCAAAGAACTGACAGAAGACCAGTGTGGCTGGAATGTAGCAAATGAAAGAAACTAGTGAGCGATGAGTTTGGAAAAGTAGACGAGCCAATCAGGCATGGCCTTGTGGAATGTGTGTGTGTGTGTGTTGAAGTGCAATGGGAAGCTACTCGAGCTTTAAGCAGAGAGTGACACATTCAGATTCACATTTCAGTATCACTATGGGAACCCAGTTAGGAAGCTGCTGTAACAGACTGGGTAAGAGAAGATGGTGGCTGAGTCTAGGGTGGTGACTCAGATGGAGATGTGAGCAAATTCAGGAGGCATTCTGGAACAGGAAACAGTAGGTCTTGCTATGGGATTGGATTTGGGGATGACAGAAGTGAAAGGGAGAAATCAAGAAAGACCCCCGTTTCTGTCTGGAGAATTGGGAAGATGGTATTGAGAAATGCAGAGAACTTGGAATCAGAGAATGCTTTTTGGGGGGACAAAAAAGGTTGATTATGGGCATGATGCTTATCTTTAACAGGTCTGTGAGACATCCAGCTGGTGAAGTCAGGTAAACAAGGCAGTGGATAAATGAGTCTAGAGTCAGAACAAGATGTGAGCTGGTGGGAAAATTGGAAGCTGTCTGCACACTGCTTAACTTGCATGTCTTCTCGCTTGTGAGCACTCTGAGGAGGCTGTCCCATCTCTGGGCTTCTCTCAGGGCCTGGTACACAGCTCAGAATAATAGTCCGCTGAGTTAATGGGTAACTGATTTTAGCCAGAAATTTTAAAAAGAAACGGCTGAAAGGAATCTTTCATTTCCCCACTCAAATCTACTGATAAGCCATATAAGAAACTGAGGGTAGTTAAGGCCACGGGCCTAGGTCTAACTTCACTTGTAAACTGGCAGTGTGACTGTGAGCAGGGCCTGCCCTCTCTCAGCCTGTGTGAGAACGGGCCAGTGGCGCCTGGTGGTCTTGGGGTCTGAGATTCTGTGTTATTTTCACTGTTTGGAGGATGATCCTCATCCTCTTCCTGGCCTTTTCTCCTGCACACACCCTTTTTCCTTCCACCCTTCACATTTGTCCCTTCCGCATCCGCCCTCCACCCCCCTTCACTTTCCTGGCCACCTCCCCCTGCCACCCTGGCTCCACCAAGATGGTCACCATGGCAATCATCTCCTGGAAGTGACATCACTCATCTCCTAGGCAACTGTTTCCAGGGCAGTGACATCATTCGATTACCATGGCAACCCTCCAGGAAGACACTTCCGCAGTGAAATGGGCAAACAGAATTCTTATGCATTCCTGGGGGCTAGGGGCAAATCAGGAAGAATATTAAAAAAAAGAAAGAAAGAAAGAAAAACACCTCAGGAGTAAGCGGAAAAAGCTTTGGGCTTGTAGGGGAAAGTGGGGAATCCGTATGAGGCTGGAAAAGAGCAGAAGCTCTGGGTGAACCCCTCCTGCTTTCCAGTAACTAGGCTGAATGTATGTCACCAAACCAGGACACCTGAGGGTGAAACGGGGCACTGTCATAATTCCCGGGACAATTGGAGGAAACTGGTACTCCTCAAGCAAACCAGGGCATGTGGTTCCCGCCCCTTAATCCAGCACGTGCCTGGCCTCTCTCCCTCACCTCTCATTCATCCAACAACATTGACTCAGCTCTTCCTGTGTGCTGGGCACTGAGGATACCACAGTAAGCAAATTCAGCCTGGGTCCCCACCCCAATGGAGTTTAGTCTGTGTGTTGGATCCTGCCTGGGGTAGGTCTCTGTGGGAGGAGGAAAGGCGGAGGTCTAAGAACATGGCTCTGTGCCTCAGCTTCCTCCTCCGTAAAATAGGGATAATGATAGTAATAGTCCCTGCCCCATCGGTCTGTGGTGATGCTAAACGATATGAGTAAAGTGTTGGCACAGGGCTCCAACACAGGATGTCATCGGAATGTTAGTGACTGTCAGAATCAGGGTAGGAGGGCAGGAGGTGCGGGTACCTATGTTACACATGGATCTGTGGGGATGGAGGCAGAGAGGCAGGGCACAGGGACACGTGGACTAGCTGGTTGATGAGGGAGAAGCCTCCTTCTCAACAGCTGCCTCCCATGGAGATCTCCTGCCTCCCCTCCCCAACCCTCCATCCACTGCAGGAACAGTGGCCTGGCCTGGCCTCCTTTGGGAAGAGGAGGCCACAGAGGAAGTCTGGAAACAAGCAGATAAGGGCAGGGTCTGGGCGTAGAGGAAAGGGGTAGGGAAAAGGGGTAAGAGGCCTGTATCTGGGCCCTCCACCCTAATCTACCTCACATCCCTACCCCAGCTCTACCAACAGAATAACCATGGTTTTGCTAAAACCTCCAACTAGAGGGCCCCTAAAGGCACAAACCACCCTGACCTTAAAAAGGAGTGCCCCAAGCACACACACACATACCCCTTCCTCAGTGTGACAGGTTCAGCCAGAGAAAGACAACCAGTAGGAAATACACATTTAGAGATTTATTGTAAGGAATTGACTTATGTGATCGTGGGGGCCGGCTAGGGAAGTCTGCGATCTGTACGGCATGTGGTCAGGCGGCAGGCTGGAATTGTCCTGCACCAGCTGCAGCTGCTGTCCCCAGGCAGAATGTCTTCTTCAGGGAAGCCTCAGCTCTGCTCTTCAGGCCTTTCAACTGATTGTGGGCTTGAATCTTCTACTGATTATGGACTTTAATTGCATCTACAAAATACCTACACAGCAACACCTAGATTAGTATTTGATTAATTGGGGACTGTAGCTGAGCCAAGATGAGGCATAAAAAAGACCACCACACTCAGATACCAGCTGGGCGGGGTCTTGGTGGCCTGTGGAGCATTCCTTTACATTTGGTAATGTGGCTATTTACTGAGCACTTAACACTGTGCTGAGATTTCCATGTGGCATCTCAGTTAATCCTCAAACCATTCTTGCCCCGGTTTTACAGGTAAGAAAACAGAGCTTCAGTGTGGCTGGGCATGGCCGTGTGAGTGCACTTGTGTTCTGAACCATCACTTTCTGCTGCCCCTCCATCTTGGTTGGCGGTTCAAAACCATCCAGAGGTGTCTCGGAAGTAAGGCCTGGTGATCTGCTTCCAAAAGGTCAGAGCCTTGAAAATCCTATGCAGCAGTTCTACTCTGTACACTCGGGGTCGCCATGAGTCGGAATCTACTGGACATTAACAACCACCACCTCTATCTTGTCTCCTCTTCTCCTGGGGCAGGAAGTTAGGGTCCACATCGCGGCGTGCCTCGAGCACGTTCCTGCCACTCTGGACTGCAGTTCTCTCCAAGAAGTGGTTCCATTTTCCCCTGCCTTTCTGGGAATATAGTGGAAGGGAGGGACCATTCTAGGACCACTTTCTCAGGCCTTTGGTGACACCTAGAGGGCTCGCCGGAGGCAGTCCGGGAAGGCAGGTGAGCGTTTGCAGATGAGTTGCTGAGGACCAGCGGGATGGCAGGAGGAAAGGAGGAGAGGTACTTACGGGCCTAGTAACAGAAACAATGCAAATTCCCCCCGTTCTTGTGCCCACCTGCTCACTCAGGCTCCCAAGGCCTCTGCAGAGTCCTCAAGGATTTCTGGGCGCTGCGGAAGGGAAGGGGGTTCGGCCCCTGCCATGCGCAGTCCCATGCCTGACCCCCGAGCCGTTCTGCCACCCGCTTCCTCAGGCCAGGCTGCTATTGGAGCTACCGGGAAGCCGGGAACTTCTCTCGCCCCATCAGGTCTTTAGTGCGACTCAGGCTCCGGACTGGCGAGAAGGAAAAGGAGGCCCCGGCGGAGCAGACGAGGAGGAGAAGAGGAACGACGTCCTGGTAAAGCAGATACTGGGACGCTCCGCCAAATCCCTTCCCGCGCTTTCCGAACTCCCACCTTCAGGTCCACCTCTCAACACGTAGCCCCGCCCACGAAGCCCCGCCCACTCCCCTGTCCCGCCTCTCAACCGCTAGTCCGCTCTCCTAGCCCCGCCTCCCTCACTACCATCCCTTTCTTCCGGGCTAGGCCACGAGGTAGCACCACGGAGCCGCGCAGGGGCTTCAGCTCAGGATCTGGCGGGATCCGCGGCTGACCAGCTCAGAGCCCTTTCACGGTCGTGGTGGGAGAGGCCGCGAGCTGAGCCAGAAATGGGAATCAGAGTTGAGAGTCTGGCAGCTGCCCAGCAACACCCTTAAACAGGTAACTTGTCAATCAGTTCTGTCAGTCAGTCTGTCAGTCGAATCAGCGCTAGTCAGTCAATCCAGTCAGTCATCCTGTTGACCTAGTCAGACATCCTGTCAGTCAGTCTAGGCAGGCTGTCAGTTTAGTGAGTGAACGAGTGAGTGAGTCAATCCGATTAGTTTGTCAGTCATTCCTGTCAGTTAGCCAGTCAATCTATTAATAAATGTATTTATTCAGTCAATCCAGTCAGTCATCTAACCAATCTGTCATTCATCCTGTCAGTCAGTCAATTTAGGCAGACTGTCAGTCAATCCAGTTAGCCCGTTAGTCACCCAGTTGGTTGGTCACACCATTTCTCCACGGGTACTTAGTTCAGTTTCTTGCCAGGCAGTCGGCAGGCCATCACTGTGCCCTTGTCACTTATGTCCTGGTATGCTGGCGTTGCACGTAGTGATAGCAAGGGGGATTCATGGAGGTTAGTAAGGGGAGGAAATAAAATATGCAGAACCTCCTCCTTGGTTTTGCCCTCAGGATCTTCCAGGCATTTGAGGAAGAGTGGACAATGATGCTAGAAAGATCCCAAGCTGGCACTCTTGAGGGCAATGCAGAGCAAGTCCCACGCTCTCTGATGGTTGAGTTGGGAGATGCTTCCAAGTTAAAAGTTCAACACTTTATTGTGCAGACAGGAATCTGAGACCCAGGGAGGGGTCACTGTGTGAGGAGTCCCCAGGGAGGCTGTGCACTTGGCCTAATCCGTTCCACTCTTCACACGTCGGTGGTGGCCATGATCCTGGCCCTTCCAGGACCTGAGCTGGAGACAGGATACCTGGGTTCTGGTCTTGGCGTTGCTTCTGCGTTCCCTTGGGTGAGCCACTTAATCATCTGGGCCTCAGTGTCACTGTACACATCTCTCAAATGGGGAAAACAATCTTCATAACCTGCCTCTACCTCCATACTCTGCTTCATATCTTGAGTTGGAAATGAAGTCACAGAAGTGAAAACCCAGGTATGAGGAGGTCATTAATAACCAGACTTTCTTGTGGTTTTCTTGAGGCAGAGAGGATAATGGAAGAAAGAAAATCAGGGGTGACCTGAGCCCCTGGACTCTAGGGGAGACCATGGCCTATCACCTCCCCTGCAGGAGCCTGAGGTTCTGACTCTGCCCTGGATTGGCCATGTGACCCTGGGCAAGCCCTGCTCCTTTGTGGGCTTCTGTACAGTGAGGAGTTTGGACTTCATGGTCTCTAAGGCCTGAGGCTTGAGTGGAAGGAAAGAAAAATACCTGATGGGGGATATCCCCGAAGGGCAGTCTAGGACTCTGACTAATCACAGCTTGGGGGTTGGGAACACACCCTCTTGCTTTTTGATCTTGTAAATGTGAGGTTGAAGTGCCTGGCCATGTACTCAGAACAGTGGAGGTGAGGAAAGGGACCAGGGAGGGTGGTAGCTGGGTCTCAGGGGTCAGAAATCCTCACTTAGCCCAACCAGGGTGGGCTTTGGGACTCTCTCTGGGAGGAGTGCTCTGCTAACTCCCATGGGAGGGGGAGAGGGGAATGGGCGAGCCTCAGACATACGCCAGGGACAGTAGTCCTCCCTTCTTTCCACCCCAGCCCTGCCCCTTTCTCCCGAGGAGGCTGCGTACCCAGCTGACCTCATGCTCAGGCCTCCTCAGTGGCCTAGTGAGGCAGGGGCTGCAGTTCCTGGAAGTCGGAGGAAAGCAGGGCAAGGCAGACTTCTTGTAGGACACTGGTAGGACACCCACAGAGGATAGCTCCCCTGGGCAGGGCTGGGAGGTACTGGGAAGTGTTCATTATTCATTCAACAAATATTTATTGAACATCTGTCTGCCAGGCTTTATGCCAGACAGTGGGGGACAGACGTTGTCCCTGTTTATGGAGTGTAGAGTTGTGGTAAGGGCAATGGGAGAAACAAAAAGAGAGTAAACAAATTGGCTAAAGTAAAAATTGTGGTATGTGCTATGAGGAGAGCAAAGAGGGTGCTGAGGCAGAGAATAAAGTTGGGCAGTTTGGGAAGTTTCTCTGGGGAGATGACATTTAATCTTAAGACCTGAGGGGAATATGTGCCAGGTTCTATTCTAGTTGCTGGAAAAACAGAGATGAAGAATACAAATGGAAGGAGATAGAAAAACACAGAAACAACCACCAAATCAAACAACCAAACAAATAATCTTAGGGAGTGAGAAATACTATGAAGAAAAGAAAAACAAGATTATGGAGTAGAAAAATAACTAAGGATGAGGGGGCTTTTGCGGATAGGTGAATGATGAGAAGGAGCCAGTCACGCAAAGGTCTGGAGGAAGAGCGCTCTAGGCAGAGGGAGCAGGAAGTGGGAATGCACTTAGCAGTTTGAGGCATATGGCTGGTGGACAGTGATAGGTGGTAAGGTGCGGAAAGCAAGCTAATGAAGGATATGGTAGAGCCATGCGAGGGGTTTGGATTTTATTAGAAGGCACCGGGGAGCTGGTGGAGGGATTTGGGCAGGGGAGAGGTAGAGTGTATGAGTGTGTGAGCGTGCATGCGGTGAGGGAGTGGGAGGATAGGAGTGGAAGCAGTTAGGAGGCTGTTCTAACAGCCCAGCCCAGATGATATTGGCCTGGGATAGGGTAGAAGCAGTGGAGATGCAGGCAAGTGAACAGATACATTTATGGGCTGAATTGGTAGAACTTGATTACTGTTTGGTTGTGGGGTAGCAGTGAAGGAAGAGGATGACTGTTGGATTTTAGTTCTAGCAACTGGGTCGATGGTAGTTCCATTGACTGGTGTTGGACTGGGTGGTGGGAGATAAGTTTTAGGGAGGAAAACGAGAATGCAGTTTTGGGCAACTTGTCTCCAGAGATTTTCTGTTAGACAGCCAAGTGGAGATGACAAGCAGGCAGTTGGCTCTCTGAGCTCAGAGCTCAGGTGAGAGAACTGGTCTAGAGATAACATTTGGCTTAGGACACGGGGCATCGCTGGTTAGGACAGCAGGGGCAGCGCTGCTTATGGCACTAGAGCTAAGTGGTCCAGTACAGAAGCCACTAGCCACATGTGGCTGTTGAGCACTTGAAATGATGCTTTTTCGAATTCAGATGTGCTGTTAAGTGTAAAATACATACCGAATTTCGAAGACTTAGTATGGAAAAAAGCATGTAGAATATCTCGATAATTTTTTATATTGATTATGCATTGAAATGCAAATATTTTGGGTATATTGGGTTAAATAAAACCTATGATCAATATTAATTTCACCTCTTCCCTTTTACCAGTTTTTAATGTGACTACTAGAAAATTTAAAATTACATTATGGCTGTCAGATGTCTGTCTTGCATAATATTTCTATTGGACAGCCCTGCCCTAGAGGGCAGGCTGGAGGGGGCATCGGTGGGTATGGCCAGTCAGGGCACCAGGGGACAGCTCTGGTTAGGAAGTCGAAGGGCACCTTGAAACAGGGCAATTCTACGTGAAGCCCAGCGTAGGGGTTGTTGGCTGGGCTTTCCCTTGCTCCCCTTCCTGGAAACTTGTCAGAGCAGAACCGCCCCTCTGAACTGCCCACCTCTTTGGTTGTCTCAGTTGGAGTTGAGGAAGAGGCAGGAAGGTCCCAATGAGGTGACAATATGAACAGTTGGGGAGGGTACTGGAACCTCAGATGCTGACATCACTCTGCCAGGAGAACATTTCTACCCCTTGGGCTGAGCAGGGTATGCCAACTAACAGCTGGGTAGTCAAGGCGACCAAGCCCATAAAGCTCACAGAGTTTAATTTATATGAAATAAATGTGGCTGTAACCTATTTTCATGCGTTAGTGTTCTAAACACCTTGTTCAAACTGCCCACAGTGTTTCCAGGTGGCAGGGAAGTGCCACTAGTGGTGGAAGAGTCAGGGGAAGAACACTGAGATGATTGGGAACGAGATTGAATTCTCTTCTCATAGGTTGGTGTGCCTTTCATGAGTACCGCTGTGTGCCAGACCCTGTGCTGGGTGCTGTGGGTTGTTAGTATGCGGCCCTCAAGGATCATATGCCCAAATACCTTAATACAGGGAGAAGATCTATGTGGAAGTAAAAACAGTGGCCCATGAGTGCTCAGAGGAAGCTAAATTAATGCCTCTGTGTGTGTGTAACCTTTGAGCTCAAAAAAGGTGGCAGGTGACATCAAAGCAGAGGTGCAGGACTTAGCCATGCAGTGGAGGGTGGGTAGAGAGAGGGTTTTCCAGGCACATGGAACAGCAGGAAAGGACATGGTACTAGCAAGGGCAGGGAGACTCATTTGTCTAGAATGTCATACATGTGGAGCAGAACCTTAGGCAAAGAAAGTTGGTGCCAGATCGTGGGGGCCTTGATTTCCAGGTTAAGGAGATTGGATTTAAATTGTAGGCACTTGGGAGCTATTGAATGTTTTTGAGGAGGAAGTGATGTGGACAACACTGCTTAGAAAGAAGAAACCACTTGCCTGGTGATTTTGGTGCTCAGAGGTGTGCAGAGAAGAGGAGCTTTTGTGAGAAAAGGAGGGAGGTGAGGGGCCCTCTGGGATTAGACTGCAGATGAGACAGTGCGAGGGAGTGGTTAAAAGCATTGGTTTTGGAGATGGAAAGACCTGGATTTGAATCCTAGTCCTGCTACTTTTTTTTGGTAACACCTTTTTTTTTTTTTTAAGATTAATTCATATACAATTATATGAATTAATTGAATACAATTCACCCATTTAAAGTGTGTAATTCAATGGTTTTTAGCATATTCAAGGAGTTGTGCAATCATCATCACAATTAATTTTACTTTATTAAAAATTGAGATATAATTCACATACCGTAAAATTCACCATTTTAAAGTTTACAATTCCAGTTTTCAGTATATTCACAAGGTTGTGCAACCGCCACCACTGTCTAATTCCAGAACATTTTCATCACTCCAAAAGGAAGCCCCTTGTCCATTAGGAGTAACTCCCCATTTCCCCTCTGTTCATCAACTGACAACCACTAATCTTTCTGTCTCTATCAATTTGTCTCTTGTGGACATTTCATAAAAATGAAATCATGTAATATGTGACATTTTGTGTCTGGTTTCTTTCACTTAGCATAATGTTGTCGAGGTTCGTCCATGTTGTAGCATGTATCAGTACTTCATTCCTTTTTATGGCAGAATAATATTCCATTGTAGGGATAGACCACATTTTGTTTATCCATTCATCAGTTGATTGATATTTGAGTTGTTTTCACTCTTTAACTATTATAAATAATACTGCTGTGAACATTCATGTACAGGTTTTTGTGTGGACGTAAGTTTTCATTTCTCTTGAGTATATACCTCGGAGTAGAAATGCTGGGTCATATGACAATTGAAGGATTCTATGGACAAAATATTGAGCAACAAAGGAAGCATTAAAAGAAGTTGGAAGAACACACAGAATCACTGTACCAAAAAGAATTGGTTGACGTTCAGCCATTTCAGGAGGTAGTATATGATCAAGAACCAGTGGTATTGAAGGAAGAAGTCCAAGCTGCACTGAAGGCATTGGTAAACACAAGGCTCCAGGAATTGATGGAATATCAGTTTAGATGTTTCAACAAACGGATGCAAAGCTGGCAGCACTCACTCATCTATGCCAAGAAATTTGGAAGAGAGATACCAGGCCAACTGACTGGAAGAGATCCGTATTTGTGCCCATTCCAAAGAAAGAATCCAACAGAATGTGGAAATTATTGAACAATACCATTAATGTCACATGCAAGTAAAATTTTACTGAAGATAATTCAAAAATGGTTGCAACAGTACATCAGCAGGGAACTGCCAGAAATTCAAGCAGGATTCAGAAGAGGATGTGGAATGAAGGATAACATCACTGATGCCAGATGGATCTTGGCTGAAAGCAGAGAATACTAGAAAGATGTTTGCCTGTGTTTGATTGACTATGCAGAGACATTTGACTGTGGATCATAACAAATTATGGATAACATTGAGAAGAATGAGAATTCCGGAAGACTTAATCGTGCTCATGCAGAACCTGTACATAGACCAAGAGGCAGTTGTTCCAACAGAACAAGGGGATACTTTGTGATTTAAAATAAGGAAAGGCATGCGTCAGGGTTGTATCTTTTCACAATATCTATTCAATCTGTATGCTGAGAAGCTGGGCTATATGAAGAAGAACAGGGCATCAGGATTGGAGAAAGGCTCATTAACAACCTTTGATATGCAGATGACACAACCTTGCTTGCTGAAAGTAAAGAGGACTTGAAGCACATACTGATGAAGATCAAAAACTATAGCCTTCAGTATGGATTACACCTCAGCATAAAGAAGACAGAAATCTGCACAACTGGACCAATAAGCAACATCATGATAAACAGAGAAAATATTGACGTCATTAAGGATTTCATTTTACTTGGATCCACAATCAACACCCATGGAAGCAGCAGTCAAGAAATGAGACAACATATTGCGTTGGGCACATCTGCTACAAAAGACTTCTTTAAAGTGTTGATAAACAGAGATGTCACTTTGAGCACTACGGTGTTCCTGACCCAAGCAATGGTGTTTTCAGTTGCCTCATATGCATGCGAAAGCTGGACAATGAATAAGGAAGACTGAAAAAGAACTGATGCCTTTGAATTATGGTGTTGGCAAAGAATATTGAATGGTCTGTTAGAAGAATGAACAAATCTGTCTTGGAAGAAGCACAGCCAGAGTGCTCCTTGGAAGCAAAGATGGGGAGACTTCGTCTCATGTACTTTGGACACATTATCAGGGGGGACCAGTTCCTGGAGAAGGACATCAAGCTTGGTAAAGCAGAGGGTCAGCAAAAAAAGAGGAAGACCCTCAGTGAGATGGATTGACAGAGTGGCTGCAACAGTGGGCTGAAACATAGCAATGATTTTGAGGATGGTGCAGGACCAGGCGACGTTTTGTTCTGTTGTACATAGGGTTGCTATGAGTTGAAACTGACTCGATGGCACCTAAAAACAACAATAACAACATGACAATTTTATATTTAATTTTTTTGAGGAGCAGCCAACCTTTTTTCCAAAGTGGTTGCATCACTTTACATTTTCACCAGCAATGTATGAAGATTCCAATTTCTCCACATCCTTGTCAACATTTGTTACTGTCTTTTTTTTTTAAATTATAGCCATCCTGTTGGATGTGAAATGGTATCTCATTGTGGTTTCATTTGCATTTCTCTAATGACTAATGATGCTGAACATCTTTTCATGTGTTTATTGGCCATTTGTATATCTTCTTTGGAGAAATGTCTATTCAAATTTTTTTGCCCAGTTTTAACTGAGTTATTTGTCTTTTTATTGTTCAGTTGTAAGAGTTCTTTGTATGTTATGAATACCTAGACCTTTATCATATATTTGATTTGCAAATATTTTCTCCCTTCTGTGGGTTGTCTTTTTACTTTCTTGATAGTGTCCTTTGAAACATGAAAGTTTTTAAATTTCATGAAGTCCAACTTTAGTTGCTTGTTTTTAGGCGCCATATCTAAGAAATCATAATGTCACAAGGATTTACATCTATGTTTTCTTCTAAGAGTTTTATAGTTTTAGCTCTTACATTTAGGTCTTTGATCCATTTTGAGTTAATTTTTATATACGGAGTGAGGTAGGGATTTCACTTTATTCTTTTGCATATGGAAAGACGATTCTTTCCCCATTGAATTGTCAAGGCATCCTTGTTGAAAATCAGTGGACTGTAAATATATTCCTACCACTTGTTAGCTCTGTAATTTAAGCCTAGGTTTCTCTTCTGTGAAATGGTGATAATAATATCCATGACTGACTTATCCATCAGGCACAGGGGCACAGTGCCTAGGGCCCATGATACTTTTAGGGGCTCATGGAAATGTTTTAATTGCTTTTAAAATCAGAAGCAAAAATGAACTTTTAGGTCAATGAAAATGTTTTAGCATCCAATATTAATATATTCATTTTTATCCTGACATATTTGTAAAATATAGTTAATTTTTTTTTTTTTTTTCACAGAAGCGGACTACGAAGTCAACAGTGCCTAGGGCCCATGAAGGTCCTCCTGTGGCCCTGATAATATCTACCTCATAGGGTTATTGTGAGGACTAACCACGATGCTCATGTAAAACATCATGTGCAGTGCTGGCCCATAGTAGGCCATCAGTAAATGGACAGTGTTTATAGGAGGAGCAGAGAGAATCTCCCTCACCAGCCTTGGCCCCTTTAACAGGGGGGCAGTGGGAGACTTTTCTGCCCGACTGGCACCTTGGCAGGCTGGAGAATTATTGACTGTGCGAACCCATGAAGGAGCCACCCGGTAAGCTAAAGGGAAGGTCAGCACTAAGGAGCTGCCCCTTAGCCCTGATTTCCTGCTGTGACCCCTCTGAGGTCTCCAGTGGCACCTGTGGCCTCACTAGGCAGAGATGAGGAGGGGAGTGACGAAGGAGCACTCTGCCTCAGTGGCTGGCTGGGTTGGTAAAAGTCCCTTGTTGTCATCTCTCTGCTTTAAAAGTGGAAGCCTGGTGTCTGCCTTGGTGGAGAAGGCAATGCCCATGCAAGAAGATTTAAATGACCCCAATAATCCAAGAAAACTAGTTGATGTAGAATCAATTCTGACTCATGGTGCCCCCATGTGTGTCGGAGTAGAACTGTGCTCCACAAGGTTTTCAATGGCTTTTGGGAAGTAGATTGCCTCTGGGTGAACTCGAACCTCCAACCTTTTGGTTAGCAGTGGAGCACGTTAACTATTTCTACCACCCAGGGACTCCTTATAAGCCTATAGGGCCTTCCATGCAGGAGAACCGGGTTCAGTTCCTGGCCAGTGTACCTCATGCACAGCCACCACTCATCTGTCAGAGGGAGCTTGAGAGTTGCTGTGATACAGAACAGGTTACAACTGAGCTTCTAGACTAAGATGGACTTGGAAGAAAGGTCTTGTGATCCATTTTGAAAATCAACCCTTGAAAACCCTATAGATCACAATGGTCTGATCTGGAATCAATCAAGGGGATGTCTCAGAATAGGGCAGCATTTTGTTTTGCTGTTGTTCAAGGGGCCAATTTGATGGCAGCTAAGAACAACAACAACAGCAACAAGTCTTGTTTTTTCTTCACTTCTTTCTTGTTTAAATTGAGGTAAAATTCACATAATATAAAATTAACCATTTATAAATGTACAATTAAGTTGCATTTAGTACATTCACAAGATTGTGCAACCATCCCCACTATCTAATTCCAGCACATTTCAGCATCCCAAAGGGAAACCCATTAAGTAGTCCCTTCTCATTCCCCCCACCCCCCCGCAACCATGAATCTGTTTTCTGTCTCTGTGGATTACCTGTTTTGGCTGTTTTGGATATTTCATATAAATGGAATAATCCAATATGTGACCTTTTGTGTTTGGCTTCTTTCATTTAGCATAATGTCTTGGAGATTCATCCATGTTGTAGCATGTACCAGAACTTTATTCCTTTTTATGGTAGAGTAACCTTTTATTGTATGGATATACCACATTGTCCATTCAACAGTTGATGGACACTGGGTTGTTTCCACCTTTTGGTGATTGTGAATAGTGCTGCTATGAATATTTGTTTACTAGTATTTGTTTTCAATTCTTTTGAGTATATACCCAGGAGTAGGATTTCTGGGTCTAATGATAACTATGTTTAACTTTTTGAGGAACCACTAAACTGTTCCTGCAACATTTTACATTCCCACCAGTAATGCATGAATGTTCCACTTTCTCCACATTTTTGCCAACACTTGTTATTTTTGGCTTTTTTTTTTTTTTTTTTAATATTTTATTGTACTTCAGGTGAAGGCTTTCAGAACAAACAGTTTCTCATGTAACAGTAGTACACATGCTGTTTTAGGACTTTGGTTAACAACCCCACAACATTTTAACCCTCTAAATTCTCAGCTTTTTTTTTTTTTTTTTTGGTGAAAATACACATAGCCGAAGATACACCAAATTTTTGGCTTTTTTGATTACATTCATCCTTGTTTGTATGAAGTGGTAATCTCATTGTGGTTTTGATTTGCATTTTCCTAATGATGTTAAGCATCTTTTCATGTGATTGTTGGTCACTTGCTCCACTCTTTTTCTTAAGCTAAATCAAACCATCTTTTGAAGTCAGGATGGATAGAGCTATTATCATCCAGAGGAGGTTTATAGATGTGTCTATGGCATAGTCTGAGATTCTTTTGATCTAAGCCTGGTGAATTCTCCTCCAGGTTTTATAAGAAAGTCCTGTCCTATGTATTAGTATTTGAAATAAAGAGCTTCCCCTAAAGGGCTCTGGGGCCCCCAAAGGGCCCTATTGGGCCAGACTTAGATGTTAAACTTGCAGTCTCAGCACCTTTTCTGCCTCCTTGTCCTGGTGACCCTTCTCTATTTGGCCTCATCCACTCCTTGCTTCAGAATTTGGGCTTGTCCTGCTGGCCGCTCCGTTCCCAAGGTGCAACAGTAGTATCTTAGTATCTTTGGGAGTTCTCTGCCCTGACAGAGTCCTTATAGTTTGTTTATCCGGAGTTTGCCAACTGTAACCTCTGCCCACTTAGGCCTCACTAAATTTTTCCCCACATCCTACTTGTTCCCAGTTATCTTAGATACCGTGGCATCCAAGGCTTCCTAGACTCTCTCTCTTAGCCCTGGGAAGATTTCCAACATGGGGGACCTTCTTGTTCTGGCATAGGTGGAGAGAAGGGCAGGAGCCTGGCTGGCCTCCCCAAGGCAAATGGTGTTGGGGTGGCAGATGATTCACACTTCAGCTCTCACCAGGAATCGTGGGGAGGTCTCTACAGAACCCTGTCTGTGGAGGAGGAGGAGGTTGCCATGCCAGCTCTCGTGGTAAGAGATGACAGTGATGGCAACCTGCATGCTATTAGTGGGGTAACAACCCCAGTCTGGCTTGGCCTCAGGGGTTCCTCCTTTCTGCATCATGGCTCTCACTTTCTCCGACATTCCACTTATTCACTGTCTCACTAACAACGCACATTTATTTGGTGCTGAATCCGCAAGGCACGTTGCTATGCCCTGAGACTAAAAAACTCAGCATTTGAGGATCTCCTAGTCTGGGGAGGTACACAAATTAACATCTAAATGCAATATGATGTGGCATGTGTCATAGTCAAGGTATATATGAAGTGGGAACACAGCTGAAGGAGAAATAATTCTGCCTTGAGAGAAAGAAAGGGACGCTTGTGCTGCAGGGGAAAGGTGACACTGAGCTGGGTCTTGAAGGAGGAGATGGGGTTTGTTAGGCTAACACGGGAGAAGGGCCTTCTAGATAAAGGACTCGGATTTGTTGCATGGACTCAGATGAAGGGTGATTTTGGGGAAAGTGCAGAAGCCCACTGCATTTCCTTTTGTGTCTCCCTCCCCAGCTACACTGGGAACACCGTCTTCCAGAGAGTGGCCCAGGCCCAGACCATCTCTTGCCCTCCCAGGTAAATTCATTTGTCCTGTGTCCCACCTACTCCAGATGCAGCAAACTGATGTGACAAACTCATGCTAATGTGTTATTGGGAATGAATGGGCTAATTTGTTAATTAATTAACTAAATAATTCACTCCTCTAACATTTATTTGGGCTCACTATGAGCAATGCATTGTGCTAGGTATGAAAGACTGCAGTGTGGTGCTTAAGAGGGCAGGTCTTAAAATCAGAACAGCCTGGATTTGATTTCTACTCATTAGCTAGGAGACCTCACTCAAGGTACTTAACCCCTTAGTTTCCTCCTTTATAAAATTGGAACAGTAATGCTCTATGGTGTTGTGGAAGGAACCCTAGTGGCACCAATGGTGAAGCACTGGGCTACTAACCAACCAAAAGGTTGGTGGTTCAAACTCACTCCATCAGAGAAAGACCTGGCAATCTGCATCCATAAAGATTAAGCCAGCAAAACCCTATGGGGCACTTCTGCTCTATCACATGGGGTTGCTGTGAGTCGAAATTGACTCGATGGCATCTAACAACAACAAAACAACATGGTATTGTGGAGATTAAATAAGACAGTACATGTTTGAGCTCCGAGCATGGTGCCTGTCTTAGTCATCTAGTGCTGCTATAACAGAAATACCACAAGTGCACAACTTTAACAAGCAGAAGTTTATTCTCTCACAGTCTAGTAGGCTAGAACTCCAAATTCAGGGCATCAGCTCCAGGGGAAGGCGTTCCCCAAAGGATGCACTGTGCTCCTGGTGCTGCTTTCTTGGTGGTATGAGGTCCCCAACTCTCTGCTCACTTCCCTTTCCTTTCATCTCTTGTAAGAAGATAGGTGGTGCAGGCCACACCCCAAGGAAACTCCCTTTAAATCAGGGATATGATCTGAGAAGGGGTGTTACATCCTACCCTAATCCTCTTCAACATAATCCTATCTTGCCTCATTAACCACAGGCGGAGATTAGGATTTACAACACATAGGAAAATTACATCAATCACAAAATGGAGGATAACCACACAATACTGAGAATCATGGCCTAGCCAAACACGTATTTTTTGGGGACACAAATCAATCCATGACAGTGCCTGGTATAGAAAATTTTAATTAAAAGTTGGAATATACAGTATATGTTGTTAGTTGCTGTTGAGTCAGTTCTGACTCACAGTGACCCCATGTGTGCAGAGTAGAACTGCTTCATAGGGTTTTCAAGGCTCTGCCCTTTCAGGAGCAGATTGCCAGGCCTGTGACCTGAGGTGCCGCTGGTTGGGTTAGAACTGCCAACCTTTCGGCTAGTAGTTGAGTGCTTAACTATTTGTGTCACCCAGGGACTCCTGTACAGTATATACAAATATAAAAAATATACATATTTTACAAACAAATAAGTAAATGAATATTTTTCCCCTGCTATTAAGGAGTTTCATAGTGGTTAAGTGCTATGGCTGCTAAACAAAAGGTCAGCAGTTCAAATCCACCAGGTGCTCCTTGGAAACTCCATGGGGCAGTTCTTCTCTGTCCTATAGGATCTCTATGAGTCAGAATTGACTTGACGGCAACGGGTTTGGTTTTTGGTTTTATTAAGGAGTTTAAAGACTTCAAATGGGAAAGAAAAGTACTCAAACTCTAAGGTAATATTGCATTTTTTCCCAGATTATGTATTAGCATTTGAAACAGGGACCCCCTGAAGACACAGGTCTTAATCAAAGGACAATTATTCCCAGATAGAATCTTGTTGTTGTTGTGTTTTAGGTGAAAGTTTACAGCACAAATTAGTTTCTCATTCCACAGTTTATACGCAGATTGTTTTGTGACATTGTTTGCAATCCCTGCAATGTGTCAGCATTCTCCTCCTTTCCCTTTACACTCCAGGTTCCCTGTGTCCATTCGTCTAGGTTTCCTGCCCCTGCCTGCCTTTTCGTCTTTGCTTTTGGGCAGGTGTTGCCCATTTGGTCTCCTATACTTGATTGAACTAAGAAGCACATTCCTCACGTGTGTTATTGTTTGTTTTATAGGCCTGTCTAATCTTTGGCTGAAAGGTGGACTTTGGGAGTGGCTTCAGTTCTGAGTTAGCAGGGTGTCTGAGGGCCATAGTTTCTGGGTTTCCTCCAGTATCTGTCAGACCAGTAAGTCTGTTTTTTTTTTTTTTGTGAATTTGAATTTGTTCTACATTTTTCTCCTGCTCTGTCTGGGACCCTCTATTGTGATCCCTGTCAGAGTGGTCGGTGATGGTACCTGGGCACCATCTGTTTCTTCTGGGGTTAGGCTGGTAGAGGCTGTGGTTTGTGTGGTCCATTAGTGTTTTGGACTGACATTTTCCTTGTGCCTTTGGTTTTCTTCATTCTCCTTTGCTCTGTACATGATGGGACCAATAGATGTATTTTAGATGGTTGCTCACAAGCTTTTAAGACCCCAGATGCTACTCACCAAAGTAGGATGTAGAACATTTTCTTTACAAAGTAAGTTATGCCAATTGACCTAGATTTCCCCCAAGACCATGGGAGAATTGTTTTTTTGGAGAGAAAGCAGGACCAATGAATGGAAGTTGCTAGGAGGTAGATTTTTGTCCCAGTACAACAGAGATGTTTTTAAGAGAGCATCTTGAAGGTAGTGAGCTCCTCATGTCCTGGAGGTAACCAAGCAGAGGCTGGCTGACCTGTTGGTGGAGACGCTGTAGAGGGCTTCCTGGATTCCTTAGGAAGGTGCAGAGGGGGTGCTGGACACCTGAGGGGCATTTTGCAAAGGGCTGTTTTTTCCACCCACCTTCCCAGAAGCCCCTGCCCTCTCCCCGTTTGAGTGGCTTCCTCCTTTGTTGGGACTTGGAACCCTGCAGGTATTGTGGTGCCAGAGGTGCTGCCAGGGCAGGTGCCTCCTGCAGGTGACATGGTACCTTATCTCCCCTACCCCCATCTCTCCCCTGCCTTTTCTGGCTTACCTCCTAGAGCAGAAATAACCCAGGGCCAAACATTAACTGTGAAACGATAAAACCATGTGAAACTCAGGTGGCTCCCAGTGGCCTGGACTCTTGGTGCCCTGTTATCAGGAAATGCTGCCTCACCTCCCTATGGGTGGGGAGGGCGGGGTGGCTGAGATGATGAGCACTCAGGCTTCTAACCTGGTAGAGCAGTGGGCAGAGGGTGCCCCTATTGCCTGAGGCTGAAGTGAAGGTTCTTTAGAATCTGATCCTTGGGGTTTGGGGAGTGACCACAGCAGCATCTTTCAGCATCAACAGAAGATATGTCCTTACTTATGCAATCAGGAATTTTCCTAGCTTGTGATGTGGTTCCTGCTGTACACATACATAAGTGCAGAGATTTCGTGGACACCTACATAGTACCAAAAAACATGTGTACCATTCATGTACTGTGGTGTATAACCATGCATATATTGTGTCTTAGTCATCCCCAGAGCCTTGCCCAGTGCCTGGAACATCAATATGTCTTTCTGGAACTGCAGGGTGAATGATGAGTAAACAAATGTTTATGTCCATTTACATACTTATGCACACTTGTACACATTTACAGGAGGGAACTGGGTAGTACAAACGTCCCTAGGTAGCGCAATTTGTTTGTGCTCAACTTCACACCTAAAGATTGGTGGTTTGAACCTACCCAGCAGTGCCACAGAAGAAAGGCCTTGTCAATCTACTTCCACAAAGATCACAGCCAAGAAAACTCTCTGGAGAAGTTCTACTCTGTATCACATGGGGTCACCATGAGTTGAGTTGACTTGACAGCCATGAGCTTGGTTTTCAGTTTATTGGGTGGTGCAAACAGTTTAAATGCTTGGCTGCTAAGCAAAAGGTTGGAAGTTTGAGTTCATCCAGAGATGTCTCAGAAGAAAGTCCTGGTGATCTACTTCTGAAAAATCAGCCGTTGAAAGCCCTATGGAGTGCAGTTCTGCTCTAGCACACACAGGGTTGCTATGAGTCAACGTTGACTTGACAGCAATTTTTTTTTTTTTACATGCAGATACAAATTCACATTATACTTATCCAACACACACACACACTCAAACCAAAAGCAGTAGCGTAGATGCTTCTGTCCCTACACACCTGCACTTAGTAGTCACGTACATATGACTACGTGTGTATATGTGTAGATTCCTGAGTGACCCTGTGGAATGGCAAAGATGGTGGCTGTGATGATAGAATAAGTTTCCATGCAGCCTGGACAGGGCAAAGATGTGATTTGGCTGGGAAGCCCATCTCTCAGTTGTGTGCGGGGGTACTTGCACACATTCCAAAGCTTCCACTCTTCTTGTCTACCTGCTAAGCAAGTTGGTGCAAAGGGGAAGTGGGCAGGGGTTGAGGGGAGCACCAGGGCAAGTAGGACTGAGTCCAGTGTCTCCCAGCCTCTTGCCATCTCTGAGGAAATATATTGGGCTGGCTGAGGACCGTCCTGGGCTGTTGTTCCCTTAGAGAACAGTGATAATAGGGGGAGAAAAACAGTCCCTAGATGCTAAAGGGATGAAGCTCCAAGCAGGCTGGAGTCAGTATGAAGATATTTATGAAGTGTGTATGTGTGTGTGCACTTGTACATTAGTATGAAGTCAGCTCCAGGCTGCAGTTTCTTAATCAGGGAGTCAGGTCTGATCTTACTGTGTGCAACACCCCTCAAAACCCAGGACCGGGAGGCAAGAACTCTGTGTCTGGATCCAGCACTAACACCAACTTGCCGTGTGGCCTCAGGCAAATTGCTTCACTTCATTCTCATTTGTCAAGTGGTCAGCCTGCCTCACAGCATTTCTGTGAGGGTCGGAGGAGCTAAGAGAGCTAAGGTGCTTTGAACAGTTAAGAACATTTCCTTGTGTTCTTATTTTTCAGTTCGGTGAAAAGCATTTCGAATGTTCCTGCATCTCAACGGTGAACCTGTGCCATGCCCTTGGAAGGGTCAGGGGATAAAAGGCTGAACACAGCACAGTTTCTGTTCCCAAGAGGAGGGGCCGAGGAAGAAGAGTACCCGCAGGAGGGGCTCCCTACCAACCCCAAATGTCAGTGCTAATGTACTGGCTCTGCTAGGGAGGCGGTCAGAGGACGGTGTGGTCACGGGGTCTAGGGTGTCAGAAAAGGTTTCATGGAGAAGGTGAATTTAGTCAAGGGAAGAGCTGGGAGGATAGAGCACTCTGAGTGGGAGGGTTGGGGGGATGGCACTGGCATGTTGGAAGTGGAAGGACAAGCCCTCACAGTTGTGGATGGTAAAGATTAAGCAGGTTAATTTTTTTTTTTTAAATTGTACTTTAGATGAAGGTTTACAGAACAAATAGTTTCTCGTTAAACAGTACACGTATTGTTTTATGACAATGGTTAACAGCCCCATGACATGTCAACACTCTCCCTTCTTGACCTTCGGTTTCCTATTACCAGCTTTCCTGTCCCCTCCTGCCTTCTAGTCCTTGTCCCTGGACTGTTGTGCCCCATTAGTCTCATTTTTGTTTTGTAGGGCTGTCTCATCTTTGGCTGAACGGTGAACCTCATGAGTGACTTCATTACTGAGCTAAAAAGGGTATCTGAGGGCCGTACTCTCGAGGTTTCTTCAGTTTGTGTCAGGCCAGTAAGTCTGGTCTTTTTTTGTGAGTTGAAATTTTGTTCTGCATTTTTCTCCAGCTCTGTCTGGGACCCTCTGTTGTGATCCCTGTCAGAGCAGTCAGTGGTGGTAGCCGGGTACCACCTAGCTGTACTGGACTTAGTCTGGTGGAGGCCTTGGTAGTTGTGGTCGATTAGTCCTTTGCACTAATCTCCCTTGTATCTTGTTTTCTTCATTCTCCCTTGCTCCTGAAGGGGTGAGACCTTCATTCTCCCTTGCTCACAGGCTTTTAAGACCCCAGATGCTACTCACCAGGGTAGAATGTAGAACATTTTCTTTATAAACTGTGTTATGCCAACTGAGCTAGATGTTCCCCAAGACTATGGTCCCCATAGCTCTCTGCCCAGCAATTCGGTCCCTCAGGGAGTTTGGATGTGTCTATGGAGCCTCCATGACCTTGCCTTGGACAAGTTGTAAGCAGGTTAATTTTTAAATTCTTTCTGAAACTGGCCCACCCGATGGTTAATCTGATTAATGCCTTTAGGAATCTGTTGGCATACATACACACAATGGGAGAATCCAGAGCGGCCCGGAGCAGAGCTGAGGAAGACCTTGGAGGTCACCCTATCCAGGCCTTACCCTTTTCCAGAGGCAAAACTGAAGCCAGGAGAGGACAAATAAAAGGACAAAGACTTCACAGGGAGTTAGTGGCAGAGCAGGAATTTGAACTCAGGTCTCCCGAGACAGAGTCTAGTGCCTTTTCTAGGTCACTAGCTGTGTCTTAACAGTGGACTGGGTTTTGGAGGCTTTTGCCCAGTGTTGGGTAAGGTTGAAAGTTAGGATCTTGCCTTGTGAGTGTAATTGTATATATTTGCTGATTGTCTTGAGGGCAGAGCCTGGGATTGCACACTGGCTAGGCTTCTGCAAATATCTGAGGTAGGCAGCTCCCTGTGCCTGGAGATTTCAGGGGTGACCAAAAGGCCCTCTGTGTTCCCACATGGCCGATAGCTAACATTCAGTAGTGGGGCTTCATGCCCATGGCTTTAGGCTTTGATCTTTTTTGAAACGCTGTTCAGTTCTGGGAGGAGGAACGTCCGTAGCAAGCTGTTAATCGGCTCTGGCTCCATGTAAATGGGGCGAGCAGATCCTTTCTGAGAGCTGGTTTTTAAATTAAAAAAATTTTTTTTATTGTAGTTAAATATATACAACAAATCATTTGCCATTTCAACCATTTTTACGTGTACAATTCAGTGACATTAATTATATTCACCATGTTGTGCAGCTATCACCACTATCTGTTTTCAAATTTTTTCATTATCCTTATCAGAAATTCAGTGCTTCTTAAGCAATACCTCTCCATCGCCCCTTCCTGCCTGCGCCTGGTAACCACTAATAAAGTTTGGTCTCAATGCATTTGCTTATTCTAGATGATTCATATAAATGGGATCATACAATATTTGTCCTTTATGTTGTGACTTATTTCACTCAGCATAATGTTTTCAAGGTTCATCCATGTCGTAGCATGTATCAGGACTTCATTCTTTTTATGGCTGAGTAATACCGTATGGATGTACCACATGTTGTTTATCCATTCAGTTGCTGAGGGACACTTGAGCTGTTTCCACCTTTTGACTGTTGTGCGTAGTGCTGCTATGAACATTGGTGTACAAGTATCTGTTTGAGTCCCTGCTTTCGATTCTTTTGGGCATATACCTAGGAGCGGACTGCTGCGTCATACAGTAATTCTATGGGATCAGTTGTGGTTCAAGGGTAGAATTCTCACCTTCCATGAGGGAGGCTCAGGTTTAATTCCTGGCCAGTGCACCTCAAGTGCAGCCACCACCTATCTGTCAGTGTGTGTTGCTATGATGCTGAACAGGTTCCAAAGATGCTAATAGATTAGGAAGAAAGACTTGTCAATCTACGTCCAAAAAATCAGCCAATCAAAACCTTAACAGTTTGACTCCATGAGTCAGGGGCCAACCTGAGGGCAGCTAACAACAACAGCAGCAGCAGCAACATGGTAGTTCTTTTTTTTTTTTTAAATTGTACTTCAGGTGAAGGCTTACAGAACAAATAGTTTCTCATGAAACAGTAGTACACATATTGTTTCATGACATTGGTTAATAACCCCGCAACGTGTCAACCCTCTAACTTCTCAGCCTTTTTTTTTTTGGTGAAAATACACATAGCCAAAGATACACCATTTCAAAAATTTCTACATGCACAGTTCAGTGACATTGACTATGCTCTTCCAATTGTGCTGTTATTCTCACTTAAGATGAAGGCTTACAGAACAAAATAGTTTCTCATTTAACAGTTACTACACATGTTGCCCTATGACAATGGTTAACAATCTCACAACACATCGACAATATCCTTACTCAACCTTGAGTTCCCTATCACCAGCTTCCTTGTCCCCTTCTGCCTTCTCGCCCTTGTCACTGGACTGCTGTACCTCATTAGTCCCATTTGGTTTTACGGGGCTGTCCACTCCCAGACTGAACGGTGAACCTCGGAGGTAACTTCACCACTGAGCTGAAAGGGTGTCTGGGGGCTACACTCTTGGGGTTTCTCCAGTCTCCTTTACGCCAGTAAATCTGGTCTTTTTTTTTGTGAGTTAGAATTATGTTCTACATCCTTCTCCAGCTCTGTCCAGAACCCTCTGTTGTGATCCTGGTCAGAGCAGTCAGTGGTGATAGCCGGGCACCATCTATCTAGCTGTACTGGACTCAGTCCGGTGGAGGCCTTGGTAGCTGTGGACCATTAGTCCTTCAACTAACCTTTTCCTGGTATCCTGTTCTCTTCATTCTCCCTTGCTCCCGAAGGGATGAGACCAGTGGAGTATCTTAGATGGCCGCTCACAGGCTTTTAAAACCCCAGACACTACTCACCAAGGTAGAATGTAGAACATTGTCTTTATAAACTGTGTTATGCCAGTTGAGCTAGATGTTCCCCGAGACCACAACATGGTAGTTCTTTTTGAGGAAATGTTTCCCACAGGGGCTGTACCATATTACATTCCCACCAGTAATGGATGAGGTTCCAATTTCTCCACATCCACTAAGAGCCAGTTTTGATGGGGAAAGAAAACATGAAGGTATTCCGTGCTACAAAAAGAGAAGGAAGACCAGGGAGGCCAGCCCTCACAATCTGGTCTAGAAGTTAGGACCTTGGTTTCAGAATCAGGCAGACTTTTTTCTTATTAAAAAGGCAGTATGGCTTCATTAAGGAGCTCTGGTGGCACAATGGCTAAGTGCTCAACTGCTTTTGAAAGGTCGGAGGTTTGAACCTATAAGCTGCTTGGTTTGAACCTATTAGCTGCTCCACAGAAGAAAGATGTGGCAGTCTGCCTCTATAAAGATTACAGCCTTGGAAACCCTATGAGGCAGTTCTTCTCTGTCCTACAGGGTCACTATGAGTTGGAATCAACTCGATGGCAATGGGTTTGTTTTGATTTATCACCTCATTACAGAAAAATAAGAAAATAGAGAGGGCAATAATAACAGAAGAAAACAAACCTTCACAATCTTGTTCTCCTCTTCCCCATGCAGTCTCTTCTCTACGCAAAGTCTGTGTGTGGGTAATGTACGTGCGTGAGTATGTATATATACATATACACACACACACATATACAATTATATAGGTTGTTGTTATTGTTAGTTGCTGTCAAATTGATTCAGATTCACGGCAACCCCATGTATGCAGAGTAGAACTGCTCCGTAGGGTTTTAAAGGCTGGAACATTTTGGAAACAGAACACCAGGCCTGTCTTCCGTGGTCCTCTGGGTGGGATTGAACTGCCAGCCTTTCAGCTAGTAGTTGAGTGCTTAACCAATTGTGCTACCCAGGAACTCCTTATATATAAGTATGTGTGTGCATATATATATATATATTGGAGCCCTGGTGGCACAGTGGTTAAGAGTTTGGCTGCTAACCAAAAAGGTCGTCAGTTCTAATCTACCAGCTGCTCCTTGGAAATCCTATGGGGCAGTTCTACTCTGTCCTATAGGGTTGCTATGAGTTGGAATCAACTCAATGGCAATGGGTTTGATATATATATTATTATTTATATGCATACTATTTTTTTTTTGTGTGTGTGTGTAGGCAAAAAATAATACATAATCTCTTTGATTTCACTCTGGCCTGGGAAGTATACTGAACCATTGACTGGGAAGCACGCCTTATGGACATGTCAAAGCAGGCCCTTTTGTGCATAACCATTAGCTGTGAGTAATATCCTCTCCTTGCCACTCTTCATTACCCTCTAGAGCAGAGGTTAGCAAACTTTTTCTGTAAAAGGCCAGATAATAAATATTTTATATTTGGTGGGCCACATGGTCTCTGTCACAACTACTCAACTCTGCCATTGTAGCACAAAAGCAGTTACAGATAATAAGTAAACGAATGGCCATGTCTGTATTCCAATGAAACTTTATTTATTGACCCTGAAATTTGGATCTCATATAATTTTCATGTGTCACTAAATTTAACTTTCTCCCCTGCAATTCTGGCTTTTTTTCAACCAGTTAAAAATATAAAAACTGTTCTTAGCTGGTGGGCCATACAAAAACAGGTGGTAGCTGGGTGTGGCCCATGGGCCATAATTTGTTGACCCCTGCTCTAGAATGGCGTCGTCCAATAGAACTTCCTGCAGTGATGGAAATGTTCTCTATCTGTGCTGTCAAATACAGATGCCATGAACTACGTGTGAGCACTTGAGACTTGAAATGTGAGCCCTTGAGCTACTGAGCACTTGAAATGTGGCAACTAAGAAACAGAATTTTAGATTTTATTTCATTTTAATTAATTTAAATTTAAATAGCCACAGGTGACTCCTGTATTGGACAGAGTAGCTAGAAAACAATGGTTCTCAGACTTTAGTGTGTACCAGAATCACCTAGAGAGCTTGATAAAACAGTTTGCTGGGCCCCACCCTCAGAGTTTCTGATTCAGTAGGTCTTGGCCTGTCTAATAAGTCCCAGGTAACGGTGATGCTGCTGGTCCAGAGACCACCCTTTGAGAACCACTGCTCGAGAGACTGTGACTGTGCATTTAACACCCTGAGCCAAGGGCTGTCTTCTTTGGGTTCCTGCATACAAGATGACCTTGCTTCTCTTGTCTTTGAACTTTGGATGGATGCTGGCCTGTGTGAGTGCTCGTAGGACTAGGAGACAAAAGTTTTGGTTTTTAGTTATGCCGTGTTGACACTCAATAGGGGGAGCTGGGACAAATTACTTGTAGTCTCAAGGCCTTAGTATCTTCCTGGCCTTTGGTCAGCACTGACAATTGGTTACTCCCTGGTGGCAAGACAAGGGCCCATCTAGTCTTTTGATTAGTTCTTGGCCTTTATGCTCTCTTGCATACCCTTGGTAGCTATACACTTGTGCCAATGAGACTAAATTCTGGAATTTGGTCTTTATGGAACTTACTGATTTTTTTCTGTACTCTGTTAATGTTTTCTCCACTTATTAAGCATCTATTGTGTACTAGCCATTATGCTGAACAGAGCAGGGTCCAGGCTTCTGACCTCACAGCCTGGTGGGGAGATAGACACACGCCAAATAATCAGAAACACATTTGAGGAGTGCTGTAACTGTGTTGTAAATATAATGTGCAATGGGAACTGGGAGGGTGAGGTGGATAATTCTGCCTGGGGGAGTCAGGGAAAGCATTAGTGAGGTTCTGAACTATATCTTGAAGGTTGAATAGCAGTTTTACAGGCAAAGAGGGCCAGAAGAGAAATTCTAAGTAGAGGAACAGCTTGTGCAAAGGCTGGTAGTATGAAATTCAGTGTGGCTGGTGCTCTGAGACATGTGGAAAACTAGTAAGAGACAAGGCTGGACATATGCCTTCAGACCTCACCGTGAAAGGTTGCTATGTGCCAGGCCAAGGCGTTTAGACTTCATCCTGAGGCAAAAAGGGAATCATGAGGGTTTTCATGCTGGGCAGTTTTATGTTCACATGTTTTGAGAGGAGCTCTCTGGCAGCAGCCTGAAGGTGTTGGAGGAGAAGAGGCTTGAGGCAGGGAGAGCAGTTAGGAGGCCAGTCCAACAGTTCAGGTGAATGATGATGGTGTCTGAATTGAGGCAGGGGCCATGGTGATAGAGAGGAGAGGACAAATTTGAGAGACATTTAACAGGTCTTTAGCTGGGCAACTGGGTGTTTAGTTGCACAGTAGCTGGGAAGTGAAGCGGGGGGTAGTTGGCTGGAGAAAGTAATGACTTCTGCTGGACACATAGCATTCAGGGGTCTGGGTACCTCCCAGAGGAACCCTGATGGTTTAGTGGTTAGAGCGCTCAGCTGCTAACCAAAAGGTCCGTGGTTCAACCCCAGCAGCTGCTCCATGGGAGAAAGATGTGGCAGTCTGCCTCCATAAGGATTTACAGCCTTGGAAACCTTATGGGGAAGTTCTACTCGGTTCTGTAGGATCGCTATGAGTTGGAATTGACTCGACAGCAATGGATTTGGTTTTGTACCACCCAGGGAAAACTGTGCAGTCAGCTTAAGAGCTACAGGTTTAGAGCTTGAGAAGGGGGCAGGGACCATCTCATGCAGTCTCTCCCCGCTTACTGCTCCAGCCACACTGCCCTTCTGTCACTTCTTAGACCTTGTCAGCCAAGCTCATTCCCATCTCGTTGTTGTTGTTAGCTGCTTTCGAGTCGACTCTGACTCATGGTGACCGTATGTACAACAGAATGATATGCTGCCCGGTGCTGCATCATCCTTATGTTTGAGTCCGTGGTTGCAGCCACTGTGCCAATCCATCCTCACCCTTGTTGGCCCTCTACTTCACCAAACATGATGTCCTCCTCTAGCGATTTATCCCTCCTGATGATGTGTCAAAAGCAAGTAAGTCAGACAAGGTTCTGTTGTGATCCGTAAGGTTTTCATCGGCTAATTTTCAGAAGTAGATCAATAGGCTTTCCTTCCTAGTCTGCCTTAGTCTGGAAGCTCCACTGAAACCTGTCCACCACAGATGACCCTGCTGGTATTTGAAATACTGATGGCACAGCTTCCAGCATCATAGCGACTCTCAAGCCACCACAGTACCTTAGGGCCTCCATTTTCACATTTCCTTTGGTTTTCTGCATAGCTAACTCTCATTCTTCAGTTCTCTGTTCTGTGAAGGCAAGTAACTTGCCTTGACTGTCTTGTTTAGAGCTAAATCCTCAGAGCTAAATCCTCAAGGCCAAGCAGAGTGCCTGGCGCATGGTAGATGCTCAGTGAATGTCTGTTGAATTAATGAATGAACGTCCAGGGGTGAAGCAAGGGAAAAGGATGATCATTAACATTAGAAAGATCCAAGAGGAATCAGATCCAAGGGTAATCCAATTCCCCTCCATATTTGGAGAGGAGGTATTGGGATCCTTTCTGTGTTATTATTTTTGTTGTATAAGGGTCAGAGTGTCTGGTTTCAAATTTCCCACTTACTAGCTGTATGACGTTGGGCAAGACTCTTAAATACTTAGCGCCTCGGTTTCTTCATCTGTGAAATGGGGATAATAATAGAATCTACTACCCTGGGTTATGTGAAGACTGAATGAGATGGTACCTGTGTAGACAGGCACAGAATACATGTTCAGTAAATATTAGCTATTATTGCTAAGTAAACATTACTTTATGCCAGGCACTATGCAAAGGACAAATGCAAGTTCTTAATTAGCACAATAACCTGGTGAGAGAGGTTTTTTTCCCACATTTACCAGCTAGGAGGTGGAGGCACTAGGAGTTAAGCCCAGGTTTGTCTGACTCTAATGCCTGTGCCCTTAACCACTGCACCATGCTGCATCCCCTTTGCAATGTGACCCTGGAGTCCTGGCCTGGTAAAGAGAGCTGGCCACAGAGGCTGGTTAGAACTCAGGGGTCCTTCCTCTTAGCCCTTAGACTCCCTGAGCCTGCAGAGGTCCTCTCTGGCAGGACAGCAGAAAGGGTATCCCAAGACAAGGGGGACCCCAAGATTGGTCTCCCTAGTTTTGACTAGGAAGACAGGGCAGGGGAACTGGGAGACTTTGGATGTTTACTGCCTGGTGACCCACACCAACATATGGACCAGAATGTTTATGGCCAGTCATCACATTTCTCTCCAGTATGTAGATCCTCAGGGTAGGATAAGATACTTCAATTAAAACATGATCTTTTCTAGGTCATGGAAGCCCCATAGACACATCCAAACTCCCTGAGTGACTGAATTGCTGGGTGGAGGGCTGTGGGGACCATGGTCTTGGGGAACATCTAGCTCTATTGGCATGACACAGCTTATAAAGACAATGCTCTACATTCTATCTTGGTGAGTAGTGTCTGGGGTCTTAAAAGCCTGTGAGCGGCCATCTAAGATACTCCACTGGTCTCATCCCTTTGGGAGCAAGGGAGAATGAAGAGAACAGGATACAAGGAAAAGATTAGTCCTAAGGACTAATGATCCACAGCTACCAAGGCCTCCACCGGACTGAGTCCAGTACAGCTAGATGGTGCCCGGCTATCACCACTGACTGCTCTGACCAGGATCACAACAGAGGGTTCTGGACAGAGCTGGAGAAGGATGTAGAGCATAATTCTAACTCACAAAAAAAAAAGACCAGATTTACTGGCGTAAAGGAGACTGGAGAATCCCCGAGAGTCTGGCCCTCAGACACCCTTTTAGCTCAGTGGTGAAGTTACCTCCGAGGTTCACTGTTCAACCTGGGAGTGGACAGCCCCGTAAAACCAAATGAGACTAATGAAGTACAGGAGTCCAGTGACAAGGGCCAGAAGGCAGAAGGGGACAAGGAAGCTGGTGATAGGGAACCCAAGGTTGAGTAAGGGTATTGTTGATGTGTTGTGAGATTGTTAACCATTGTCATAGGGCAACATGTGTAGTAACTGTTAAATGAAAAACTGTTTTGTTCTGTAAGCCTTCATCTTAAGTGAGAATAACAGCACAATTGAAAGACCGTAGTCAATGTCACTGAACTGTGCATGTAGAAATTTTTGAAACGGTGTATCTTTGGCTACGTGTATTTTCACCAAAAAAAAAAAAAAAAAAAAGGTTGAGAAGTTAGAGGGTTGATATGTTGTGGGGTTGTTAACCAATGTCATAAAATAACATGTGTACTACAGTTTCATGAGAAAGTATTTGTTATGTAAGCCTTCACCTGAAGTACAAAAAAAAAGAAAACATGATCTTTCCTTTTGACTAATTAACCTTGAATTATCTTCCTACTTACTAACCTTGGTTAATAACCATGATAAGTAAGAGGAAATAACATTTGAATTAGTTCATTGACAACAAGTCTTCTAAAGAAAGGGTTTTATATATACACAGATTCCCATGCACATGCTCTCTCAACTGCAAATATGCAAACACATGTAAAAGGTTGGAAGACAGCCAAGATGGCCTCCCACAGCACGTGTATATACAGTTGGTACACACAGTCCCCTGGAACACAAACAACCTTGCAAAAAACTTGCCACACGTGCATGATGGGTGTGCATACACAGAAAACAAAACAAAACAAACAAATAAACAAAGCAAAGCAACAACAACAAAAATCCTCAGATAACTATGAAATTTGGAAGGACAGAGGCTAAGTTAAAAAATATTAGCTTCCACTCATTGAGTGCTTCCTAAGAGCTGGGAGTTGTGTGAAACACTTTACATATACTTTCTCACCTAATCTTTATAACAACCTTGTCTTAGTTACTTAGTGTTACTGTAACAAAAAAATCACAAGTGGGTAGCTTTAAAGAACAGAAATTTATTTTCTTACAGTTCAGAAGGCTGTAAGTCCGAATTCAGAGCTTTGGCACTAGGAGAAGGCCCTTCTTTGTCTCATTCAGCTTCTAGTAGCTGCCGCCAATCCTTGGTGTTTCCTGGCTTATGGATACATCTGTTTCCATTGTGACAAGGTGTCTGTCTCCCCCCTGTGTGTGTCTCTGCATCTATTCTGCTCTTTTTTATTTTATTGTGGTAAAATATATATAACAAAACATTTGCCAATTCAACATTTTTTACGTGTACAACTCAGTGACGTTGATTACATTTATCATGTTGTGCAACCATCACTACTATCCATTTCCAAATTATTCCATCATAAGTAGCAGAAACTCAGTGCTCCTTAAACAATGACTTCTCCTTTCCCTCTTCCTCACACCCGTTATTGTTGCTAGGTACCTATCAGTAGGTTCCAACTTATAGTGACCTGATGTACAACACAGTGAAACACTGCCCAGTCCTGTGCCATCCTCACAATCGTTGCTATGTTTCAGCCCACTGTTGCAACCACTGTGTCAGTTCATCTCGTCGAAGGTCTTCCCCTTTTTCATTGACACTTTACCTTACCAAGCTTGATGTCCTTTTCCAGGGACTGGTCCCTCCTGATAACATGTCCAAAGTATGTGAGACGAAGTCTCACCATCCTTGCTTCTAAGGAGGATTCTGGCTATACGTCTTCCAAGACAGATTTGTTCATTCTTTTGGCAGTCCATGATATGTTCAATATTCTTCGCTAACACCATAATTCAAAGGCATCAATTCCTCTTTGGTTTTTCTTATTTATTGTCCAGCTTTCCCATGCATGTGAGGTGACTGAAAATACCTTGGTGTGATAGTTAAGGTTGTGTGTCAACTTGGCTGGGCCGTGATTCTCAGTGGTTTAGTGGTTACGATGTAGGTTGGCAGTTGTATAATGATGTAATCACTTCCATGATGAGATCTGATATAATGTGATCACCTCCATGATGGCATCTGCTGTGAGTAGCCAGTCATTTGAAAAGGAGTTTCCTTGGGGCTGTGGCCTGCATCCATTATATGTGGACTTCCTGGCAAAGTTCACTGGCTTTTGCTCTGCTTTGGATCCTGCATTTGATTCATCAGCATCTGACCTCTAGTTCTTTGGACTTGAGCCGGCAGCCTGGAATCTTATCTACTGATCTTGGACTCATCAGCCTTTGCAGCTATGAGCCAGCAGCCTGCTGTCTGACCTGTGGATCTTGGGTTCATCAGCCCCTGCAGCTACGTGAGTCAGGAGAAGCCTCCAGCCTGACACTGATGCCTGACCCACAGAGTAGGGACTTGCCAGTCTCTACAACTGCATGAGCCATTTTCTTGAGATAAATCTCTCTCTCTCTAATATGTATATATATGCTTCACTGGTTTTGCTTCTTTAGAGAACCCAGTCGAAGACACATAGTGGCTTGGGTCAGGTGCACCGTAGTCCTCAAAGTGACATCTTTGCTTTTTAACACTTTTTTGCAGCAGATTTGATTTCTTGATTGCTGCTTCCATGGGTGTTGATAGTGGATTCTAGTAAAATGAAGTCCTTGAAAACTTCAATATTTTCTCTGTTCATCATGATGTTGCTTATTGGTCCAGTTGTGAGGATAAACTTTGGTCTCTATACATTTGCCTATTCTACATATTCCCTATAAGTGGGATAATACAATATTTGTCCTTTTGTGACTGACTTATTTCACTCACCATAATGTTTTCGAGGTTCATCCGTATTGTAGCATATATCGGAACTTCATTCATCTTTATGGCTGAGTAATATTTCATTGTATGGATATGCCACATTTTGTTTATCCATTGATGGACATTTGGGTTGTGTTATGGATTAAATTGTGTCCCCCAAAAACATGTGTTGTAAACCCTAACCTCTATGCCTGTGGTTATAATCCCATTTGGGAATGGGTTGCTTCTGTTATGTTAATGAAGCAAGGTGTGTCTTAAGTCAATCTCTTTTGAGAAATAAAAGACATTAAACAAGAGATAAAAGGAGAATCAGAGATGGGGGAAGAGAGACACCAAACCACATGAAGATTTTCCAGGGGCAGAATCTCAAAAGAGACAAGGACATTCCTCCAGAGCCAATAGAGAGAGAAAGCCTTCCCCTAGAGCTAGCACTCTGAATTCAGACTTCTAGCCTCCAACAGGGAACTGCCAGAAATTTAAGCTGGAATCAGAAGAGGGCTTGGAATGAGGGATATCATTGCTAATGTCAGATGGATCATGGCTGAAAGCAGAGAATACCATAAAGATGTTTACCTGTGTTTTATTGACTACGTAAAGGCATTCAGCTGTGTGGATCATAACAAATTATGGATAACATTTTGAAGAATGGGAATTCCAGAACACTTAATTGTGCTCATGAGGAACCTGTACTTAGACCAAGAAGCACGTGTTTGAATAGAACAAGGGGATACTGCGTGGTTTAAAATTAGGAAAGGTGTGCGTCAGGGTTGTATCCTTTCACCATACTTATTCAATCCATATGCTGAGCAAATAATTCAAGAAGCTGGACTGTAAGAATAAGAACAGGGCATCAGGATTGGAGGAAGTCTAATCAACAACCTGTGATATGCAGATGACACAACTTTGCTTGCTGAAAGTGAAGAACTCTTGAAGCACTTACTGATGAAGATCAAAGACTACAGCCTTTGGGATGGATTACACCTCAACATAAAGAAAACAAAAATCCTCACAACTGGACCAATAAGCAACATCATGATAAATGGAGAAAATATTGAAGTCATCAAGGATTTCATTTTACTTGGATCCATAATCAACACCCATGGAAGCAGCAGTCAAGAAATCAAACAATGCGTTGGGCAAATCTGCCGCAAAAGACCTCTTTAAAGTGTTAAAAAGCAAAGATGTCATTTTAAGGACTAAAGTACGCCTGAGCCAAGCCATGGTGTTTTCAATCGCCTGACATGCATGTGAAAGCTGGTCAATAAATAAGGAAGACTGAAGAATTGATACCTTTGAATCATGGTGTTAGGGAAGAATATTGAATGTACCATGGACTTCCAGAAGACTGAACAAATCTGTCTTGAAAGAAGTACAGCCAGAATGTGCCTTAGAAGCAAAGATGGCGAGACTTCTCTCACATACTTTGGACGTGTTATCAGGAGGGACTAGTCCTTGGAGAAGAACATCATGCTTTGTAAGGTGGAGGCTCAGTGAAAAAGTGGAAGACCCTCAATGAGGTGGATTGACACAGTGGCTGCAATGGGCTCAAGCATAACAATGCTTGTGAGGATAGTGCAGAACGGGCAGTGTTAGGTTCTGTAGTCCATAGGGTTGCTGAGTCAGAACCAACTTGATGGCACCTAACAACAACAGCCTCCTAAACCGTGAGAAAATAAATTTCTGTTTGTTAAAGCCAACCACGGGTGGTATTTCTGTTATAGCAGCACTAGATAACTAAGACAGAAGTTGGTACCGAGAGTAGGGTGCTGCTGTAACAAATACCTACAATGTGGAGGTGGTTTTGGAATTGGGTAATGGCTACAGGCTGGAAGAGTGTTGAAGTGCCTAACAGTAAAAGCCTAGATTGCCTTAAAGAGACTGTTGGTAGAATTATGACATCAAAGGCAATTCTGGTGAGGGCTATGAAGGAAATGAGGAGAGCTCTAGAGAAAGTCTCTATTATCTTGGAAAATACATATGGCACGAGCAACAGGATTTTGCTAGAAATGTGAATGTTAAATGTGCTTCTGGTGAGGTTTTAAAAGAAAATGGTGAACATGTGATCGGACAGTGGAGGATGGGCAATGCTTTTTATGCAGTAGCAAAGAACTTGTCTGAATTATGTTCAAATGTTTGTTGGAAGGTAGAACTTGTAGTAGATAAACTTGGATGTTTGGCTGAGGAGATTTCTAAGGAAGATCTTAAAGGGACCATGTGGCTTCTCCTTGCTGCTTACAGTAAAATGCAAGAGGAAAGAGATGGACTTAAAAATGAACACAAAACTTAAAGATTTGGAAAAATTCTGTTGTACAAACTAAGGACAAGTGTCCTAGAATTTTCACCAAGGATGTGGCAACACAGTCTTTTGTTAAAGAGATTTACTAAGCCTGTGACTGATGGATCTAACCAACTACCACAGCAGAAAACCCATCAGCTTAGACTAAAGGGGACAGAGAAAGAATGAAAGGAAAGAATGCTCTGCCTCATGGAATTCTACAGGCAGGATACAGGTCAAAGGAGCTACATCTGTTGTCCTCCAAGAAAAGAAAACGATCATCCCTGGAGCAACTTGGAGATCAGCAGAACTGTTGGAAGAAGCACAGGAAGTAGGGTTGCCTTGATTTCAAAGGGTGGAACCACAGCCTGCTGGGTTTCAAAGGGTAGGGCCACGACCTCCTAGGTTTGAAAGAGACAGATCTTCACTAACTAGGTTCTAGAGTGTGGGGCTGCCGTTTACAAGTGCCAGGGAGATGGGGCCACTGCCCAAAGCTGAAGGGGAAGGGCTTACCATGCCCAAGGGTCAGAAGGATGGGACCTGTCAGGGTCAAGGGGGTGGGGTTGCCACTCAGGTGGACTAGGAGATAGGGGCAGCCCAAAGCTGAGGGAACAGAGTTGCCATCCCAGTGGGCCTGGAAGACAGAGCAGAAGCCCAAGGCTGAGGGCCTCCAACCACAACCCAGAGGGCGTGGCCAACACCCACAGTCTGGAGGGCAGGGCCATTGCCCAGATGATCGCAAAAAACAGAGGATTATTTTCAAGCCTTGAGAGTAAATGCAAATTTTTCTGCTGGGTTTTGGACTTGCTTGGTGTCCATTATCCCTTCTTTCTCTCCAATTTCTCCCATCTGTAATGGAAATGTCTAACTGTTGTCTGTTTCACCATTGTACTTTGAAACAGATAACTTGTAGTCTGGATTTCACAGGTTCACAGGTGAAGAGGAATTTTGCCCCAGGATGAAATATGCCTGAAAGTCTCACCCATATTTGATTTAGATAATTCAGAAGATGAGGTTTTAGACTTGGAGTTGATTTAAGACTTTTGGGATGATGTGATGGGGTGAATGTGTTTTACATGTGGCAACGACATGAATTTTGGGGGCCAAAGGGTGGAATATTATGGATTGAATTGTGTCTCCCCAAAATATGTGTTAAATCCTAACCTCTATGCTTGTGGTTATAATCCCATTTGGGAATGAGTTGTTTTTGGTATGTTGATGAAGCATGATTAGTGTAGGGTGTGTCTTGAGTCAATCTCTTTTGAGAAATAAAAGACATTAAACAAGAGATAAAAGGAGAATCAGAGATGGGGGAAGAGAGATGCCAAGCTGAAAGAAGATTGTCGAGGAGCAGAAGCTCAAAGAGACAAGGACCTTCCTTCAGAGCCGATAGGGAGAGAAAGACTCCCCCTATAGCCAGCACCCTGAATTTGAACTTCTGGCGTCCTAAACCATGAGAAAACAGATTTCTGTTTGTTAAAGCCGCCCACTGGTGGTATTTCTGTTATAGCAGTACTAGATAACTAAGACAGGATGTTTCCACCTTTTGGCTATTGTGAATAGTGCTACAGTGAACATTGGTGTACAAGTTCCGGTTTGCGTTCCTGCTTTCAGTTCCCTTGAGTATATACCTAGGAATGAGATTGCTGGATTATATAGTAGTTCTGTGTTTAACTTTTTGAGAAACCACAAACTGTTTCCCACATATTCTGCTATTTTTATAAGACACTACTCAGAAGTGATTAGGACCCACCTATTCTGGTATAACCTCATTAGCATAACAAAAGAAAACCTCTGTTTCCAGTGTCATATTTACTGGTACAGGGGTTAGGACTTCCTCGTTTCTTTTTGGGGGACACAATTTAATCCACATTAAACCATATGAAGTAGACATTAGTACTCTCTTTTTTTTCCCACAGGAAGACTTAGTCTGTGGTAAAGTCCATTTGTCTGTCTTAGTGATTTGTATGCACGCTAATGTTTGGAAGCATTGTGGTGCAGCTTGCCCAAGGTCACACAACTAGTGAATCACAGAAGCAAACATTGAATACAGCTGTGTCCTAACTACAAAACCTTTGTTCTTAACCACTAAGATTGTATTGGTCTGTATTTTCATGACAGGGACTGAGAGAGAGGAAACACAGTTAATCTTTTTTTTTTATTATTATTATTATACTTTAGATGAAGGTTTACAGGACAAACTAGCTTCTCATTAAACAGTTAGCACACATATTGTTTTATGGCATTGGTTACCAACCCCACGACATGTTAACACTGTCCCCTTCTTGACTTTGGGTTCCCTATTACCAGCTGTCCTGTCTCCTCCTGCTTTCTAGTCCTTGCCCCTGGGCTGATGTGCCCCCTTAGTCTTGTTCTTTTTTATGGGCCTGTCTAATCTTTGGCTGAAGGGTGAACCTCAGGAGTGACTTCATTATTGAGCTAAAATGGTGTCTGGGGGCCATACTCTCCGGGCTTGTCTGGTCTCTGTCAGGCCCACAAATCTGGTCTTTTTTTGTGTTAGAATTTTGTTCCACGTTTTTCTCCAGCTGTGTCTAGGACCCTCTATTGTGATCTGTGTCAAAGCTGTCAGTGGTGGTAGCCGGGCACCATCTAGTTGTACTGGACTCAGTCTGGTGGAGGCTTTGGTAGTTGTGGTCCACCAGTCCTTTGGACTATTCTTTCCTGTGTGTCTTTGGTTTTCTTCATGCTCCCTTGCTCCAGATGGGGTGAGAGCAGTGGAGTATCTTAGATGGCCACTCACGGGCTTTTAAGATGCTGGACGCTACTCACCAAAGTAGAATGTAGGACATTTTTTTTATAAACTATGTTATGCCAGTTGAGCTAGAAGTTCCCTGAGACAATGGTCCCCACAGCCCTCAGCCCAGTAATTTGGTCCCTCAGGGAGTTTGGATGTGTCTATGGAGCTTCCATGACCTTGCCTTGTACAAGTTGTGCTGGCTTCCCCAGTATTGTATACTGTCTTACCCTTCACCAAAGTGACCACTTATCTCTTGTCTATTTAGTGTTTTCCCCTCCCACCCCTCTCCTCCCTTGTAACCATCAGAGATTGTTTCTTTTTGTGTGTAAACCTTTTCATGAGTTTTTATAATAGTGGTCTCATATAATATTTGTCCTTTTGTGACTGACTTATTTCGCTCAGCATAATTCATCCATGTTGTGGGATGCTTCGCAGATTGATCATTGTTCTTTATCATTACATAGTACTCCATTGTATGTATGTACCATAGTTTGTTTATCCATTCATCTGTTGATGGGCATTGTCATGGATTGAATTGTGTCCCCAAAAAAAAGTGTGTAACAAGTTGGCTAGGTCATGATTCCCAGTATTGTATGATTGTGTTACCTGATGTGATTTCCCTATGTGTTGTAAACTCTACCACTATGATGAGATTATACTTGATCTCCTCATGTGTTGTAAATTCTATCACTGTGATGAGGTGATACTGATGAGGTTGACAAGATCAGTGCCTTAATGCAATCTCTTTTGAGATATAAAAGAGAGAAGCGAGCAGAGACACATGGGAACCTCATACCACCAAGAAAGCAGTGCTGGGAGCAGATCTCGTCCTTTGGACCTGAGGTTCCTGCGCAGGGAAGCTCCCAGACCAAAAGATGACTGATGACATGGACTTTCCTCCAGAGCCGATGGAGAAAGTGTTCCCCTGGAGCTGATGCTCTGAATTTGGACGTGTAGCCTACTGGACTGTGAGAGAATAAATTTCTCTTTGTAAAGCCATCCACTTGTGGTATTTCTGTTGGAGCAGCACTAGATGACTAAGACAGAATTTGGTACCAGGGGTGGGGGTGCTGCTCTAACAGATACCTAAAATGTGGAAGTGGTTTTGAAACTGTGAATGGATAGAGGTGTGGCAGCGGCAGAGGACCAGCAGCAGCAGAACCAGGAGACGAGCCCGAGACGGTGCTGGAGCCGACCCACAGAGTGAGATAGCTGAGTGCCCGTGTGCCAGAGGCTTCCTGGCGGAGTGGGGTGCCTTCGGGCACTTATCCGTGGAGTTAGGCTTGCTGACCCACAGAGCGAGGGAGCTGAATGCCTGTGTGCAGGAGGCTCCCTTGTGGAGTGGGGTGCCTCCAGGCACTTAATCAGTGGAGCTACTGAGCTTGGAACAATTGCCCCAGCAGGGCAGATGTGGGCGTGAGGCCCATGGGCCAAGAGCCCACAGGAAGCAGAAGCTGAAGAGACAAGGAACACAAGAAGCGGAGCTGCCTCAGTCTCAAAAGGTATGGCTGAGACCTCTGGTGTTTCAAAGGGTGGAGCCATGGCCCCTGGTGTTTCTAAGGGTGGAGTTGTCACTCCGATGGACTAGGAGAATGGTGCGCCTGAAGCCGAGGGAGTAGAGTTGCCATCCCAGTGGGCCTGGAAGGTGGAGCTGAAGCCCAGGGCCGAGGGGCCTCCATTCAGAATCCGGAGACTGT
Organism: Dugong dugon; assembly: GCA_030035585.1. Classification (NCBI taxonomy): domain Eukaryota; kingdom Metazoa; phylum Chordata; class Mammalia; order Sirenia; family Dugongidae; genus Dugong; species Dugong dugon. Next base: position 20,604,320 of record CM057476.1, on the reverse strand, counting down.
GGCCAATACCTGGAGTATGGAAGGCAGGGCTATTGTGTAAATTGTCTCAGAGAACAGAGGATTATTTTCAAGCCTTGAGGGCTAATGTAATGTGTTCTGCTAACTTGCTTGGTGCCTGTTATTCCTTCTTTCCCTGCAGTTTCTCCCATTTGTAATGGAAATGTCTAGCTTGTGCCTGTTCTGCCATTGTGCCTTTGGAAGCAGATAACATGTATTCTAGAGTTCACAGATGAAGAGTTATTTTTTGATTTTGGACTTGGAGTTAAGACTTTTGCTGTGATATGATGAGATGAATATGTTTTGAATGTTGCAAGGATGTGATTTTTGGGGGGCCAAAGGGTGGAATGTCATGGATTGAATTGTGTCCCCCCAAAAATGTGTGTAGCAACTTGGCTGGGTCAGGATTCCCAGTATTGTATGATTGTGTTCTCTGATGTGATTTCCCTATGTGTTGTAAACTCCACCACTATGATGAGATTATACTTGAGCTCCTCATGTGTTGTAAATTCTATCACTGTGATGAGGTGATACTGATGAGGTTGACAAGATCAGTGCCTTAATGCAATCTCTTTTGAGATATAAAAGAGAGAAGCGAGCAGAGACACATGGGAACCTCATACCACCAAGAAAGCAGTGCTGGGAGCAGATCTTGTCCTTTGGACCTGAGGTTCCTGCGCAGGGAAGCTCCCAGACCAAAAGAAGACTGATGACATAGACTTTCCTCCAGAGCCGATGGAGAAAGTGTTCCTCTGGAGCTGATGCCCTGAATTTGGACGTGTAGTCTACTGGATTGTGAGAGAATGGACTTTTCTTTGTTGAAACCATCCAGTTGTGGTATCTCTGTTAGAGCAGCACTAGATGACTGAGACAGGCGTCTAGGTTGTTTCCATCTTTTTTCTATTGTGGACAATGCTGCAATGAACGTGGGTGTGCATATGTTTATTCGTGTGACAGCTCTTATTTCTCTAGGATATGTTCCTAGGAGAAGAATTGCTGGTCATATGGTATTTTTATTTCTAGCTTTTTAAAGAAGCACCATATCGTCTTGCAAAATGGTTGTACCATTTTGCATTCCCACCAGCAGTGCATAAGAATTCCAATCTCCCCACAGCCTCTCCAACATTTGTTATTTTCTGTTTTTTTGATTGGTGCCACTAATGGTGGGGTGAGATGGTACCTTACTGTGGTTTTGATTTGCTTTTCTCTAATGGCTAGTGATCTCGAGCATTTTCTCATGTGTCCATTGGCCACTTGAATGTCTTCTTTGGTGAAGTGTCTGTTCAATTCCTTTGCCCATTTTTAAATTGGATTATTTGTCTTTTTGTTGTAGAGGTGCTAGATTTTCTTGTAGATTTTAGAGATCAGACCTTCGTCTGATTTGTAATGGCCAAAACTTTTTTCCCAGTGTGTAGGTTCTCTTTTTACTCTTTTGGTGAAGTCTTTTGATGAGCATAAGTGTTTAATTTTTAGAAGATCCCAGTTATCTAGCTTATCTGTTGGGGTTTGTGTGTTGTTGGTTATGGTTTGTATCCTGTTAATGCCCTGTATTAGGGCCTTTAGCATTGATCCTATTTTTTCTTCTATGATCATTATAGTTTTTGGCTTTATATTTAGGTGTTTGATACATTTTGAATTAGTTTTTGTATATGGTGTGAGGTATGGGTCCTGTTTCATTTTTTTGTAGACGGACATCCAGTTTTGCCAGCACCATTTGTTAAAAAGACTGTTCCTCATTTGATGGACTTTGGGCCCTTGTGGAAGATTAGGTGACCATAGGTGGATGGATTTACATCTGGGTTCTCAGTTGTGTTCCATTGGTCAATGTATCTGTCATTGTACCAGTACCAGGCTGTTTTGACTACCATAGCTGTATAGTAGGTTCTGAGGTCAGGTAGTGTGAGTCCTGCTTTATTCTTCTTCTTCAATAGTGCTTTACTTATTCAGGGACTCTTCCCTTTCCATATACAGTTAATGATTAGTTTTTCCATCTCTTTAAAGAAAGCTGTTGGTATCTGGATCGGGATTGCATTGTATTTGTAAATTGCTTTGGGTAGAAATGTCATTTTCACAATGTTGAGTCTACCCATACGTGAACATGGTATGTTTTTCCGTTTATGTAGATCTCTTTTGGTTTCTTGCAGTAGTGTTTTGTAGTTTTCTTTGTATAAGTCTTTTACATCCCTGATTAGATGTATTCCTAAGTATTTTATTTTTTTTTAGGAGCTATTGTAAGTGGTATTGTTTTCCTGATTTCCTTTTCATAGTTCTCTTTATTGGTGTGTAGGAATCCAACTGATCTTTGTATGTTTATCTTGTATCCTTCTACTCTGCTGAATCTTTCTTTTAGTTCCAGTAGTTTTCTTGTGGAGTCTTTTGGGTTTTCTAGGTATAGTATTATATCATCCGCAAATAGGGACAGTTTAACTTCTTCATTACCAATTTGGATGCCCTTTATTTCTTTTTCTTTCCTTATTACTCTAGCTAGGACTTCCAGCATAATGTTAAATAGGAGTGGTGATAGAAGGCATCCTTGTCTTGTTCCTGTTCTCAAGGGGAATGTTTTCAGCCTCTCTCCATTAAGAATGATGTGCCAGTTGGTTTTGTATAGATGCTCTTTATTATGATGAGAAATTTCCCTTCTATACGTATTTTATTGAGGGTTTTTTTTTTTTTAATCAGGAATGGGTGTTGGACTTTGTCAAATGCCTTTTCTATGTTTATTGAGATGATCGTATGATTCTTTTATTTATGTGGTGGATTAAGTTGATTGATTTTCTAATGTTGAACCATGCTTGCATACCTGGTATGAATCCCACTTGGTCATGGTGTATTATTTTTTTAATATGATGCTGAATTCTATTGGCTAGAATTTTGTTGATAATTTTTGCATCTACATTCATGAGAGATATGGTCTGTAATTTTATTTTTTTGTGGTGTCTTTGCCTGATTTTGGTATCAGGGTTATGCTGGTTTCATAGAATGAATTTGGAAGTATCCCTTTCATTTCTATATTCTGAAATAGTTTGGGTAGTACTGGTGTAAGCTCTTCTCTGAATGTTGGTAAAATTCTCCAGTGAAGCCATCTGGGCCAGGGCTTTTTTTTGTTGGAAGTTTTTTTAAATTACTTTTTTGATCTGTTCTCTTGTTATGGATCTGTTCAGATTTTCAACATCACTTTGTGTCAGTTTGGGTAGGTAGTGTGTTTTTTAAATAAATTTATCAATTTCCTCTAGGTTTTCAAATTTGTTGGAGTGTAGTTTTTCATAATACTCTGTTATGATCTTTTTTATTTCAGTTGGGTCTGTTGTAATGTCCCCCATTTCATTTCTTATTTGGGTTATTTGTGTCCTCTCTTGTTTTTCTTTTGTCAGTTTGGCCAATGGTTTGTTGATCCTTTCAAAGAACCAACTTTTGGTTTTGTTGATTTCTTTCTATTGTTTTTCTCTTCTCTATTTCATTTATTTCCACTCTGATCTTTTTTATTTCCTTTCTTCTGGTGACTGTGGGATTTTTTTTGCTGTTCTCTATTTGTTCGAGTTATGTAGTTAATGTTTTGAATTTGTCCCTTTCTTCTTTTTTGATGTGTGCATCTATTGCTATAAGTTGTCCTCTGAGCAGTGCCTTTGCTGTGTCCCAAAGGTTTTGGTATGATATGTTTTCATTCTTGGAATTTTTTGATTCCATGTTTGATTTCTTCTATTACCCAGTGGTTTGTAAGCAGGGTGTTATTCAGTTTCCATGTAATTGATTTTTTTCCCTTGCTCTTCCTGTTGTTAATTTCTACCTTGATGGTCCGAGAAGACACTTTATATTATCTCAGTGTTTTGGATCTTTTTGAGGGTTGCTCTGTGGCCTAAGATGTGGTCTATTCTGGAGAACGTTCCATGTGAATTGGAAAAGAATATGTGCTTTGCAGCTGTTGAGTGGAGTGTCCTATATATGTCTGTGAGGTCAAGTTGGCTGATTGTGCCCTTTAGGTCTTCTGTATCTTTGTCGAGTTTCTTTCTAGATGTCCTGTCCTTTACCGAGAGTGGTGTGTTGAAGTCTTCTACTTTTATTGTGGAACTGTCAATTTCTCTTTTCAGTGCTGTTAGAGTTTGTTTTATGTAGTTTGGAGTCCTGTCATTGGGTGCATAGATGTTTATTATGGTTATGTCTTCATGCTGGATCATCCCTTTAATCATGATATAGTGCCCTTCTTTGTCTTTTATGGTGGATTTTGTTTTAATGTCTATTTTATCTGAGATCAGTATTGCTGCTCCTGCTCTTTTTTGGTAGCTGTTTGCTTGATATATTTTTTTCTATACTTCGATTTTTAATAAATTTGCATCTTTGTTTCTAAAGTGCATCTCTTGTAGACAGTATATTGATGGATCCTGTTTTTTTCCCCATTCTGTCACTCTGTGTCTTTTTTATGGGTGCATTTAGGCCATTAATATTTAGTGTAATTTATTGATAGGTGTGAGTTTATTGCTGTCATTTTGCAATGCTTTTTTTGTGCTGCTGACATTTTCTTTTTTCCTTTTAGTCTCCTTGCTGAATTCCTTTTGTTTGTGGATTTTTTTTTCATTTCTTTTGTTTTTACTGAGATTTTATGTTTTTCTTCTTTATTTTGATGAGTACATTTGTTAACTTTCTTTGTGGTTACCTTGAAATTTACCCTTATCTTCCTAGATTTGAACCAGTCTATTATTACTTGATATCACCATGACTTCCTCTCCATTAGAAGGTTCTACACCTACATCGTTCATTCCCTCTTTTATTGTTTTGATGTTTTTGGTCATTTACAGATTAACTTCTCTGGTTCCCTGTTGTAATTCTTTTAGTTTTGGGTAGTCCTTGAGAGTTCATTTCCTAGGTTGGTATCTGGCTGGTATGATCTTGCATCCTAGATTCAGCCTGTGGTCTGATGTTGTTTGTTCTCAGATTGAAGGACTCCCTTTAGCAATTCTTGTAAATTTGGTTTGGTTTTTACATAGTCCCTTAATTTCTGTTTATCTGGAAATGTCCTAATTTCACTATCATATTTGAATGAGAGTTTTGCAGGATATGTTATTCTTGGCTGGTAATTTCTTTTCTTGCAAGGTTTTATATATATCATCCCATTGCCTTCTTGCCTGCATGATTTCTGCAGAGTAATCCGAGCTTAGTCTTATTGCTTCTCCTCTGTATGTGACTTTTCATTTTTCCTGAGCTGCTCTCAGGATTCTTTGTTTTTGTTTTAGCAAGTGTGATTATGATATGCCTTGGTGATTTTCTTTTGGGGTCTATCCTATATGGGGTTCGTTGGGCTTCTTGGATGGTCAGCTTTTCATCTTTCATGATATTGGGGAAGTTTTCTGTCAGCAGTTTTTCAATGATACTGTCTGTGTTTTCTGTTTTCTCTCCCTCTTCAGGAACTCCGAGCACTTGCAAATTTTTGCTTTTGATTGTATCCCACACAATTCTCAGGGTTTCTTCATTTTTCTTCGTTCGTTTTTCTGATTTTTCCTCAAACAGTGTTATATCCAATCGTTTGTCTTCAGTTTTGCTGCTTTTGTCTTCCATTGTTTCAAACCTGCTCTTCAGCCCTTCTATGACATGGTCCATTTCTGAAACCTTGTTGTTTATCTTTTGGATTTGTAATTGCTGTTTTTGTATGATTTCTAGCTGTGAATTTATTTTGGCATTTTGTTCCTGTATTATTTTCCTGAATCCTTCCATTTTTTGGTCTATATTTTCCATGAATTTGTCTGCCTTTTCCATGAACTTGTCTATGTTTTCCTCATTTTTGTCTGCTTTTTACTTCAACTCTTCAGTAGCTTTGAATATTAGAGATTTAAATTCCTTATCAGATAGTTCTAGTGCCTTTTATTCTACTGGAAAGTCATCTGGTGTTTTATTTTGGACACCTACTGGAAACATCCTGTCCTGTTTTTTTTAATATGTTTTGATATTGTCTGCTGTGTTTGGGACATTCAGTAGTTATTTTCCTCATGTATTGATTGTAGATTTGTTTGTTTTGTCCCAATTTTTTGTTTTATTTGGTTATGTTTGAGCTGGCAGTCTTTGTTGTTTGCCCGTTTGTGGACACGATACTTTTCACCTCCTTGACCAATCGGCAGGGTCAGTCATTCAGATGTGGTGCAGCAAGACAGGTCCAGCTGAAGGGGAGTTGCTGAGATGGGTTGTTTGTGGCACTACTAGGGCTGACAGGGCGAGCCGGGAATCAGTGCAGGGCAGGTTCTCATAGGCTGTGCCTGTGCTGCTTCAGCTGAAACTCCACCCTTCAACTTTTCTTCCTCCCTCTCCAGAGGTAACTATTATCTTGAAGTTCTGTTTATCATTTCTTATAGCAGTTTTTATACTTCATTCTACATTTGTATGTACCCATGAAATATATATATGTATATACAAAACATATGTATATATAAGCTTCCTGGGTGGCGCTAATAGTTAAGCACTTGACTACTAGCCAAAAGGCTGTAGTGTGAACCCACCCGGAGGAACCTTGGACAGGTCTGGTGATTTGCTTCTGAATGGTCACAGTGTTGAAAACCCTATGGAGCACATTTCTACTTTAAACACATGGGGTTGCCATGAATCAGAATCCATTTGATGGCAACTGACGACAACAATATATATAGTTTTGAATGTTTAACATGTATATAAATGCAAGCACACTGTAAACTTGTTTTTAGCTTGCTTTTCTCATGCAACATTGTTTTTGAGACTTATCTATGTTGACACGTTATATATTTCTAAGAATAAGATATAAAGTGTTTATTATCTGATGTACAGTTAGATTGTTTCTTTTCCTTTTTTATTGTTGTTGTTATAGTGCTGCAATAAACATTCTTACATCTGCCCCTTTGCACATATGTAAGTTTCTTTAGCGTAGACGTGGAAGTGCTTAAAACCGTACACATAGCCCTACCTTTACTTAAAAAAAAAAAAAAACAAACAAACACCAAACCCATTGCTGTTGAATTGATTCCAACTCATGATGACCCTATAGGACAGAGTAGAACCGCCCCATAGGGTTTCCAAGGAGTGGCTGGTGGATTCAAACTGCTGAACTTTTGGTTAGCAGTCGTAGTTCTTAACCACTATGCCATAGGTATAGCCAAATGTTATCCACAGTATTTGTACTAATTTATACTCCCATCAGTAATACATTAAAATTCCCACTCCTTCACACCCTCTCTAACACCTGCTGTTTTCAGTCTTTTTTCATATTGGCCAATCAGACAGGCATGGAATGACAAGTTGTAAATGTGTATTTCCTTTATTACTATTGAACCTGAGCATTTTTTGTATAATTATTGGTTATTTCCTCTTTTTGAATTGCCTGTTCATATCTTTTGCCTCTTTTTTTTCTGTACTGGCTCTTCTTTCAAATCTATTGTTTTTGTTAGCTGTCATTGAGTCAGCTCCCAACCCATGGCAAGTCCATGCACAATGGAATGAACTGTTGACGGGTCCTGCACCATCCCACAATTGGTAGTGAATCAGACCATTGTGGTCCATAGGGTATTCATTGGCTAATTTTTGAAGTAAGTTGATAGGACTTTCTTCCTAGTCTGTCTTAGTCTGGAAGCTCCACTGAAACCTGTTCAACATCATAGCAACATTCAATTCACCACTAACAGATAGGTGGTGGCTGAGGATGAGGTGCACTGGCCAGAAATTGGACCTAGTCATCTGCATGGAAGGTGAGAGTTCTACCACTGGATCACCCTATATATTCTGGGTGCTTATTTTTGTGTATATGTTTACATACACTTTTGTTGGTTATTTTGTTTACACAAATAGATGATAGGTTTCTGGACGGCACAGACTGCTTGTTTATTCATTTATTATTCCATTCAGCAAACACAGACTGAGTATCTACTGTGTACATGTACCATGCTAGGCATTGGAGAGCAATGGTAAACAAGGCAGACACATAACCTGCCCTCACAGACTTCACAGACAAATGAGGTGAACAGGTAATGGAGTATGATGGGTGCTATGAAACATACAGAGAGATAAAGGATACCTAAGTCAGATTTTAGGGGGAGCGGGAGGCTTCCAGAAGTTACATTTAATCTGAAGTCTGGGGCACGTTAGCCAGTTGGGAAACTGAACCACATCTCGTTCCTCTTTTTATCTCTCCAACACTTTCTCGCACATTACCACCCACCAAATGAGCATTATTTAGTGCTTATTGACATGAAATGGAATTTCAGGTAGAGGAGAGATTTGGGATAGGTAGGACATTGTAGTATCTCTCTAATTTTACTCAGCTGAAGAGATTAGGGGAGTGCAGCTTCTTCTGTGTAGTGCTTGGCACTTTTGTATTTTAGAATTTGTCCAGACTTAAGAGGCCATTGAATCTAATTTTTCACCCACTGCCAGAGTCCCCTGTATACAATCTTAGGTTCATGGTTAACCTACCTCTGCAGTTTAGTCCCCAACGCTGAGAAGTTCACTCCTTCATGAGGCACTCCATTCTGTTTGTAGATTCACTCTGGTTGTTACAAAACTCTTCTTTATACTGGGCTGAAGTCTATCTCTGTGCCTTTTCAACCCATTGGTTACTGTCTGCCCTCTGGAAACAAAAAATACCTGTTCTTTCTGCCTGATTGCCCTTCAACTATCTGAAGAGAATAACCTTGTTTCTTTTGAGTCTCCTTTTCTTCAAATTAAACATTCCCAGCCCAGTCAACCTCCGTTTTCATTCCGAAGCATTCATGGATCACCCTTTCCAATTCAATAAGTCTTTGTTACTGACCCCACTGGATTGGAACAGGAAACTTGGCCTCTTCTTTTGAGAAGCCTGGGAAGAAAAGGTAGTCCTAAGGGGATACATATATATATACATATATACACCTATACATATGTGGGAATATAAATGCCTTGGGCTATACCCTGATTGCATATTAGAACCACCTGGAGTTTTTCTTTTTTTAAGATGTAAAGAAATGGTAGTATATTAATTTACACTTTGTTGTAAATAACATATTTCCTACAGTTAAAAAAATATTTTAACTAAATATAAAACCTGAAACGATAAAGATCATGAAAGAAAAAATAGGGACAATGCTAGGGGCCCTAATACAAAGCATAAATAGAACCATAACTAACAATGCACAAACACCAGAAGATAAAATAGATAACTGGGAACTCCTAAAAATTAAACAATTGTCTCATCAACAGACTTCACCAGAAGAGTAAAAAGAGAACCTACAGACTGGGAAAAAAATTTTGGCTATGACATATCGACAAGGGTCTAATCTCTAAAATTAATAGAATACTTCAACACCTTAATAACAAAAAGACAAATAATCCAATTAAAAAATGGGCTAAGGATATGAACAGACACTTTACCAAAGAAGACATTCAGGCAGCTAACAGACACATGAGGAAATGCTCAGGATCATTAGCTATTAGAGAAATGCAAATCAAAACTACAATGAGATTCTTCTCACCTTGACATTACTGGAACTAATAAAAATAAAAAAACAAAAACAGAAAATAGTAAATGTTGGAGAGGTTTCAGGGAGATTGGAACTCTTACACACTGCTGGTGGGAATGCAAAATGGTACAACCACTACGGAAAATGATACGGTACCTCCTTAAAAAGCTAGAAATAGAAATACCATATGATCTAGCAATCACACTCCTAGGAATATAGCCTCGAGAAATAAGAGCTGTCACATGAATAGACATATGCATACCCATATTCACTGCAGATTATTCACAATAGCAAAAAGATGGAAACAACCTAAATGCCCATCAGCAGATGAATGGATAAACAAATGATGGTATATACACACAATGGAATACGATGCAACTAAGAAGAACAATGATGAATCCATGAAACATCTCACAATATGGATGAATCTGGAGGGCATTATGCTAAGTGAAATAATTCAATCACAAAAGGGCAAATACTGTATGATACCACTGTTATAAAAACTCAAGAAAAGGCTTACACACAGAAAAAAACAATATTTGATGGTTACAAAGTGGGGAGGGGAAATCACTAACTAGATAGTAGACAAGTGTCAACTTCGGTGAAGGGAAAGACAACATATGATATAGGGGAAGCCAGCACAACTTGACCAAGGCAAAGTCATAGAAGCTTCCTAGACACATCCAAACACCTTGAGGGATGGAGTTACTGGGGCCTGAGGGCTGGGGACCATGGTCTCAGGGGACATCTAGATCAATTGGCCTAACATAGTTCATAAAGAAAATGTTCTACGTCCTACTTTGGTAAATAATGTCTGGGGTCTTAAAAGCTTGTGAGCAGCCATCTGAAATACATCTATTGGTCCCATCGCATTTGGAGCAAAGGAGAATAAAGAAAACCAAAGATAAAAGGAGAATATTAGTCCAAAGGACTAACAGACCACATGAACCACAGCCTCCACCAGCCTGAGTCCAGGAGAACTAGATGATACCTGGCTACCACCACCTACTGCTCTGACAGGGATCACAATAGAGGGTCCCAGACAGAGTGGGAGAAAAATGTAGAGCAAAATTCAAATTCACAAAAAAAGACCAGATTTATTGGTCTGACAGAGACTGGAGGAAAACGAGCACCCTGCTAACTGAGAACTGAAGCCACTCCTGAAGTCCACCTTTCAGTCAAAGTTTAGACAGACCTATAAAACAAACAATAACACACATGAGGAAGGTGTTTCTTAGTTCAATCAAGTATAGGAGACCAAATGGGCAAAACACCTGCCCAAAAGCAAAGACGCAAAGGCAGGAGGGAACAGGAAAACTGGAGGAATGGACACGGAGAACCTGGAGTGGAAAGGGAAAGGGGGAGAGTGCTGACCCTTTGTAGGGATTGCAACCAGTGTCACAAAACAATTTATGTATAAATTTTTGAATGAGAAACTAGTTGGCGCTATAAACTTTCACCTAAAGCACAATAAAATTTTAAAAAATTACTATTTTTTGGTGTTTATTCGATGAATTTTGACAAATGCAGTCATATAGTCACCATTACAATGAAGATACAGGACAGTTCCATCATCCCCCAAAATTCCCTAGTGCTGCCTGTCTCAGTGGCGACGGTTGTCGGGACGGTGGAGACAGTAACCAAACACAACTCTTACAGAGAAGTGGGGCCAGGAGGGTGACTCTGAGGAGTCGACCCCGGCTTCAGTCCCAGGAGTTTATTTATAGTCAATACAGCAAGCAGTGAAGCAAATAACAGAACAATGGGCTTTGGGTGCGGGCAAGGGAGAAGGAATTCAGGTAAACAAGCCAATCAGTAAAGGGACAATAGATTTGGGAAAACAAGTCGTGACAAGTCTCAACATGTTGGGGACAAGTCTCAACATGCTGTGCAGCATAGAGGCCTTTGGGGACTGCAGTTGTCAATAGTGCAGCCATGTTTAAATGGCATATATCCCCACAGCTGCCCATTTGTAATAAAACCCTCTCCTCACCCTTAGTCCCTGGCAATCACAATCTGTTCTCCATTACTGTAGTTCTGTGTTATCCCGAATGTCTGTGAGTGAAATAATACAACTGTAGCCTTTTGACTCTGGCTTCTTTCACTTAGCACAATATATTTGAGAGTCATCCATGTTTTTGCATATATCAGCAGTTTATTCCTTTTTATCGATGAATAATAATCCATTTTATGGAAGTACTGTACCCTTCCTCTTTCCCCCAGCTGAGGACATTGTTTCCAATTTTTGACATGTGCAGTTTCTTATGTAAACATAGGTTTTCATTTCACTTGGGTAAATACTTATGAGTGGAATTGGTGGGTCATATGCTAAGCAAATGTTTAATTTGATAAGAAACTATCCAACTCTTTTCCAGAGTGGCTATAGCATTTTACATCCCCATCAGCAATGTATGAGAGTTCAGTTGTTCCACATTCTTGCCAACACTTGGGATTTAAAAAATTTTATTTATTTATTTTAGCCATGCTTATAGGTTTGTAGTAGTATCTTGTCATTTTATTTTGCATTTCCTTAATGTCTAGTGACATTGAGCACCTTTTCATGTGCTTATTTGCTATCCATATATCTTCTTCAGCAAAGTGTCTAATCAAATCTTCTTCCCATTTTTTAAATTGAGTAGTTTGCTTTCTTATTCTTAAAATTTGAGAGTTATATATTTTGGATACAACCAAGTCCTTTGTCAGGTAATGTGATTTGCAAATATTTTCTTTCAGATGGTGCCTTGTCTTTTCATTCTCTTAACAGTGTCCTTATAGAGCAAATGTTTTTAATTTTGAGGAATTCCAGTTTATCAATTTTGTTCTTTTATGGATGGTGCGTTTGGTGTCATATCTAAGAACTCTGCCCAATCTAAGCTCACAGAGATATTCCCCTATGTTTTATTTTAATGCTTTTATAAAATGTGAAAATTTGACATTTAGGTATATGATCCATTTAGAGTTAATTTTTGTGTAAGGTATAAGTCAAAATTTATTCTTTTTCATATGGATGGCCAATTTTCCAGCACCATTTGTTGAAAATATTATTCTTTTTCCACTGAATTGCCTTTGTACCTTTGTTAAAAAGTCAATTGGCCATCTTTGTGTAGGTCTATTTCTGGACTGTACTCCCTTGGTAGGGCAGATGCTTAACGCAGCTGACTGCTAACTGAAAGGTTGAAGGTTCCAGCCCACTCAGCGGCAACTTAGAAGAAAGGCGTGGTGCGCTACTTCCAAAAAAAAAAAAAAAAAAAAAACACAGCCATTGAAAGTCCTATGGAGCACAATTCTACTCTGACACATACAGGGTCACCATGAGTCTGAACAACCTGTGATATGCAGATAACACAATCTTGCTTGCTGAAAGTGAAGACGACTTGAAGCACTTACTGATGAAGATCAAAGACCACAGCCTTCAGTAAAGAAAACAAAAATCCTCACAACTGGACCAATAAGCACCATCATGATAAATGGAGAAAAGATTGAAGCTGTCAAGGACTTCATTTTACTTGGATCCACAATCAATGCCCATGGAAGCAGCAGTCAAGAAATCAAACGATGCATTGCATTGGGCAAATAATGCTGCAAAAGACCTATTAAAAGTGTTAAAAAGCAAAGATGTCACTTTAAGGACTAAGGTGCGCCTGACCCAAGCCATGGTGTTTTCAGTCACCTCACATGCTTGTGAAAGCTGGACAACGAATAAGGAAGACCGAAGAAGAATTGATGCCTTTGAATTATGGTGTTGGTGAAAAATATTGAATATACTATCGACTGCTAAAAGAACAAACAAATCTGTCTTAGAAGAAGTACGGCCAGAATGCTCCATACAAGCAAGGATGTTGAGACTTCGTTTCAGATACTTTGGACATGTTACCAGGAGGGACTAGTCCCTGGAGAAGGACATCATGTAAGGTAGAGGGTCAGCGAAGAAGAGGAAGACCCTCGAGATGGATTGACACTGTGGCTGCAACAATGCGCTCAAGCATAACAACGATTGTGAGCATGGCGCAGGACCAGGCAGTATTTCATTCTGTGGTACATAGGGTTGCTGTGAGTCGGAACCGACTCGACAGCACCTAACAACAACAACAACAACAACCATTCATTCATTGAAGGAGATCTGGGCTGTTTCCAGTTTTTGCCTGTTATCAATAAAGCCGCTAAGAACATTAGTGTACAGGTTTTTCTGTGCATGTAAGTTTCCATTTTGGGGATAAACACCCAAGAGTGAATTGCTGGGTTGTATGGTAGTTGCATGTTTCTTTTTTTTTTAATCTAAGAAATAGCCAAACTATCTTCTGAAGTGGCTGTGCCATTTTGCATTTCCACCAGCAATGTATGCGTGATCGAGTTTCTCCGCATCCTTGCCGGCATTTGGTGTTGTCACTATTTTTTGTTTAACCTTCTGATATGGGGGTAGTGATACCTCATTGTGATTTTAATTTGCATTTCCCTAATGGCTAAGGAAGGGAGCCCTGGTAGTCCAATGGTTAAGCACTTAGCTGCTAACCCAAAGGTTGGCGGTTTGAACCCACCCAGCAGCACGGCGGGAGAGAGATCTGGCAGTGTGCTCCCATAAAGATTACAGCCTAGAAAACCCTATAGGGCAGTTCTGCTCTGTCATATGGGATCTCTTACAGCCTAGGAAACCCTATGGGACATTTCTATGCCATCACATAGGGTCACTGTGAGTCAAAAATCGATTCAATGTCACCTAACAACAACAATGGCTTAGGATGTTGAACATCTTTTCATGTGCTTATTGAGATGTCTCTCACATCCTTTGCTGATTTTCTAATTGGATTCTTTTTTTTTTTTTTTTTATTGTTGACTTTTGGAAATTCTTTATATACTCTAGATGCTTTGTTAGATATGTGGTTTGCAAGTATTTTCTCCCGGTCCATAGCTTGTCTTTTCATCTTTTTTAAAAAACAGGATCTTCTGCAGAGCAAAGCTTTAAATTTTTGATGAGGTTCAGTTTAGCAATTTTTTTCCTTTTATGAATCGTGCGTTTGGTGTCAAGTATAAGAACTCTTTGCCTATCTGTAGATCCTGAAGAATTTTTTTCTGTTTTTTTTCCTGAAACTTTTATTGTTTTATATTTATTGTTTTACATGTAAGTCTGTGATCTATTTTTAGTTAATTTCTGTACAAGTTGTGAAGTTTAGGTTGATTTTTTTTTTTTTTTTTTTTGCATATGCCCAGCTGCTTTAGCACCACTTGCTGAAAAGGTTACCCTTTCTCCACTGAATTGCTTTTGTACCTTTGTCAAAAACCATTCGGGCATATTTATGTGAGTCTATTTCTGGGTTCTTTATTCTGTTCCATTGACCCATGTGTGTCTTCCTCTGTCAGTACCACATTGTCTTGATTACTGTAGCTAAATATAAGGCCTTAATATTGGGTAGAAAAATTCCTCTCACTTTATTCTTTCCTTTTAAGATTGTTTTAACTATTCTAGAGTCTGTGCCTTTCTATAGAAGTTTTAGAATAAGCTTGTTTATGTCTACAAAAATCTTGTGGGGATTTTGGTAGGAAGCACATTAAGCTTATAGATCAATTTGGGGAAAATTGACATCTTTATTATGTTGAGTCTTCCAATTTACGAACATAGATTTTAATTTATCTATTGACTTTTCGACTTTATCTCTTTGTATTTTTAATTGATTGCTCTCAAGATTATAATATACATGTTTTATTCTATTAAAACAAAGAAATCTTGCTAGCATATAGATTCCTCTGCTCTATCTCCTTTATGTAAGTTGCATGAGGAAGTGGCTCAAATGCCCATAGTCTCCACTCCTGTCATACTATCTGCCCTCCCCCATTCTGCACCTGTGGCCTCATGGGGGAGTTTCTTATGATCAGTTGACTGAGGAAGAGAAAACTCATGCCTGGTTTACAGATGGTTCTGTGTGATATGTAGGCACCACTCAAAAGTGGACAGCGGCAGCACTACAGCCCCTTGCTGGGATCTCCTTGAAGGAGAGTGGTGACAGGAAAGCCTCCCAGTGGGCAGAACTTCAAGCAGTCCACCTGGTTGTTCCCTCTGCTTGGAAGGAGAAATGGCCAGATGTGCAATTGTATACTGATTCATGGGCTGTGGCCAATGGTTTGGCCAGATGGTCAGGGACTTGGAAGGAAGATGACTGGAAAATTGGTGACAAGGAGGTATGAGGAAGAGGTATGTAGACAGACCTCTCTGAAGGGGCCAATGAAGTGAAGATATTTATGTCTCATGTGAATGCTCACCAACGGGTGACCTTGGCAGAGGAGGATTTTAGCAATGAAGTGGATAGGATGACGTGTTCTGTAGAAACCAGTCAGCCTCATTCCCTAGCCACTCCCATCATTCCCCAATGGGCTCATGAACAAAGTGGCCATGGTGGCAGGGATGGAGGTTATGCATGGGCTCAGCAACAAGAACTTTCACTCACCAAGGCTGACTTGGCTGTAGCCACTGCTTAGTGAGAGACCAACACTGAGTAACTGATATGGCACCGCTCCTTGAGGTGATCAACCACCAACCTGGTGACAGGTTGATTACATCAGGGAAAGAGAAGCATTTTGTTTTTACTGGAATTGACACTTACTCTGGAGATGGATTTGCCTTCTCTGCACGCAGTGCTTCTACCAAAATTACCATCCATGGACTTACAGAATGCCTTATCCTCTATCATGGTATCCCACACAGTATCGCCTCAGATCAAGGGATTCACTTCCAGCAAATGAAGTGTGGCAATGGGCCCATGCTCATGGAATTCACTGGTCTCACCATGTTCCTCATCATCCTGAAGCAGCTGACTTGATAGAATGATGGAATGGCCTTCTGAAGACACAATTATGGTGCCAGCTAGGTGGCAATACCTTGCAGGGTTGGGGCAATGTTCTCCAGGAGGCAGTATGTGCTCTAAACCAGCATCCAATATATGGTGCTGCTTCTCCCATAGCCAGGATTCATGGGACCAGGAATCAAGGGGTGGAAATGGGAGCAGCACCATTCACTACTACCCCAAGTGACCCACTTGCAAAATTTTGCTTACTGTCCCCGAGACCCTGTGCTCTGCGGGTCTAGATGTCTTAGTTTCAAGACATACTTCCACCAGGAGACGCAACACTGATTCCACTGAACTGGAAGTTTAAAATACCACCTGGCCACTTTGCGCTCCTTATGCCTCTGGATCAACAGGCAAAGAAGGGAGTTACTGTATTGGTTGGTGTGATTGATCCTGATTACCAAGAGGAAATCAGATTGATATTACATAATGGAGGAAAAGAAGAGTCTGTCTGGAATATAGGAGATCCCTTAGGCTGATTAAAGTCAATGGGAAATTACAGCAACCCAATTCCAACACGACTACTAATGGCTCAGATCCTTCAGGAATGAAGGTTTGGGTCACCTTACCAGACAAAGAACCACCACCCTCTGAGATGCTTGCTGAGGATAAAGGGAATACAGAATGGGTGGTGGAAAAGGGTAGTTCTAAATACCAGCCATGACCACATGACCAGTTGCAGAAACGAGGATGGTAATTGTTGTATTTCTTCCTTGTATGTGTGCTTCAAATATTTTTTTTTCTTCACTTATAAGATGTAAACAGGACTAGTGCGTTTTTGGTTGTATGTGTGTTTGTTGTATCGTGCTAGGTGCAAGTATGACTTTATAATTGTGTTTATCTAGAGATTGTGTATGGTTTAGGGAGATATGTATGGGTGCCAGGTTGCCAAGGGATGGACTGTGATGGTTAAGGTTGTGTGTCAACTTGGCTGGGCCATGATTCTCAGTGGTTTGGCTATGTAATGAGGTAATCACCTCCATAGTGAGTTCTAATATATATATAATGTAATCACCTCCATGATGAGACCTGCTATGAGCAGTCAGTCAGTTGAAAGGGACTTTCCTTGGGGGTGTGGACTCTATCCAATATATGTGGACTTTCTAGAAAAGCTTGCTGGCTTTTGCTCATTCTGGATCCTGCAGCTGGTTCCTTATCTGACCTCTGGTTCTTGGGACTTGAGCTAGCAGCTTACCTGTCAATCTTGGGATTCCTCAGCTTCTGCAGCCTGTGAGCCAGAGGCCTGCTGTCTGACCTGCCAATCTTGGGTTCACCAGCGCCTGCAGCTACATGAGTCAGAAGCCTCCAACCTGAACCATGGACTTGAAAATTTCTAGCCTGTACAACCTCGTGAGCCATTTCCTTGATATAAATCTCTCTCTATATATATATATATGCTTAACCAATTTTGCTTCTCTAGAGAACCCAGCCTAAGACAGTGTCATATATATTAAATATACATACATTGGAAATGTACCAGCAATGTTATAATTTTTGCTTCCAACAGTCATACATATGTTGTAAAGAAATTCAGAGAGGAGCAATATTCTATTATATTTACCATTTTTAAAAATTGTGCTTTAGGTGAAAGTTTACAGAACAAATTAGTTTCTCATTAAACAATTAATACACAAATTGTTTTGTGACATTGGTTGCCAACCCCACAATGTGTCAACACTCTCCCTTTTCCACCCCAGGTTCCCCATTTCCATTTGTCCAGTTTTCCTGTCCCTTCCTGCCTTCTCATCTTTGCTTTTGGTCTGGTATGTCCATTTAGTCTTGTATACATAATTGAACTATGAAACGTGTTCCTCACGTGTTGTTGTTTATTTTATAGAACTGTCTAATCTTTGGCTGAAGGATGAACTTCAGGAGTGACTTCAGTACTGGCTTAAAAGGATGTCTGGGGGCCATACTCTCAGGGTTTCTTCAGTCTCTGTCAGACCAGTAAATCTGGTCTTTTTTTGTGAATTTGAATTTTGTTCTACATTTTTCTCCTGCTCTGTCCTGGACCCTCTACTACCCCAAACAGTCAGTGGTGGTAGCCAGGCACCATCTAGTTGTTCTGGACTCAGTCTGGTGGAGGCTGTAGTAGTTGTGACCCATTAGTCCTTTGCACTAATCCTTCCCTTGTGTCTTTGGTTTTCTTTTAATTCTCCTTTGCTCCAGACGGAGTGGTACAAGTAAATGTATCTTAGGTGGCCACTTGTAGGCTTTTAAGATGCCAGATGCTACTCACCACTGTCAGATGTAGAACATTTTCTTTATAAACTATGTTATGCCAGTTGAGCTAGATGTTCCCTGAGACCATGGTCCCCAGCCCTCAGCCCAGTAACTCAGTCCCTCAGGGAGTTTGGATATGTCCATGAAGCATCGATGACTTTGCCTTGGTCAAGCTGTGCCGACTTCTCCAGTATTGTGTTCTGTCTTACCCTTCACCAAAGTTACTGCTTATCTACTATCTAGTTAGTGTTTTTCTCTCCCTACCCCTCCCCTCCCTTGTAACCATCAAAGATTGTTTCTTTCTGTGTGTAAACCTTTTCTTGAGTTTTTGTAATAGTGGTCTCATACAGTATTTGCACTTTTGTGATTGACTTATTTCACTCAGTATAATGCCCTCCAGATTCATCCGTGTTGTGAGATGTTTCACAGATTCATCATTGTTCTTTATCCTTGTGTAGTATTCGGTTGTGTGTTGAATGGGCATCTGTTGATGGGCATTTAGGTTGTTTCCATCTTTTTGCTATTGTGAGTAATGCTGCAATGAACATGGGTGTGCATATATCTATTTGTGTCACAACTCTTATTTCTCTAGGATATATTCCTAGGAATGGGATCGCTGGATCATATGGTATTTCTATTTCTAGTTTTTAAAGGAAGCACCATATCATTTTCCAAAGTGGTTGTACCATTTTGCATTCCCACCAGCAGTGCCTAAGAGTTCAATCTCCCCAAAGCCTCTCCAACATTTGTTATTTTTTGTTTTTTTTTGATTCGTGCCAGTAATGTGGGGATGAGACAGCATCTCATTGTAGGTTTGATTTGCATTTCTCTAACAACTAGTGATCGTAAGCATTTCCTCATGTGTCTGTTAGCCCACTGAATGTCTCCCCTGGTGAGGTGTCTGTTCATATCCTTTGCCCATTTTTAAGTTGGATTATTTGTCTTTTTGTTGTAGAGGTGTTGGATTTTCTTATAGATTTTAGCGATTAGACCTTGGTCGGATATGTCATAGCCTAAAATTTTTTCCCAGTCTGTAAAGTCTCTTTTTACTCTTTTGGTAAAGTCTGTTGATGAGCATAAGTGTTTAATTTTTAGAAGATCCCAGCTATCTAGTTTATCTTCTGGTGTTTGTGTATTGTTAGTAATGGTTTGTATCCTACTATACTGTGTATTAGGGCCTCTAGCGTTGACCTTATTTTTTCTTCCATGATCTTTGTAGTTTTTGATTTTATATTTAGGTCTTTGATCAATTTTGAATTAGTTTTTGTATATGGTGTGAGGTATTGGTCCTGTGTCAATTTTTGACAGATGAACATTCAATTTTGCCAGCACCATTTGTTAAAAAGACTGTCTTTTCCCCATTTAAGGGACTTTGGGCCTTTACCAAAGATCAGGTGACCAGAGGTGGATGGATTTACATCTGGGTTCTCAATTCTGTTTCATTTGTCAATGTGTCCATCATTGTACCAGTACCAGGCCGTTGTTTTTTTTTTTTCAGGTGTTACTTTGGTTGTACTCAAACTGAGCAACTCTGAAGGTGCTAAGGGAAAATGAACCACCATTGATTTAGCTCACAGCCAGGCCAGAAGAAGCACACTGAACTAGCTAAATTTTAAAGTACCAGGCTGTTTTGACCACCGTAGCTGCATAGTAGGTTCTGAGGTCAGGTAGTGAAAGGCCTCCTACTTTGTTCTTCTTCTTCAATAATGCTTTACTTACTTGGGGCCTCTTTCTTTTCCATATAAAGTTAATGATTAGTTTTCTCATCTCGTTAAAGAATGCTGTTGGTATTTGGATAGAGATAGCATTGTATTTGTAGATTGCTTTGGGTAGGATTGATATTTTCATAACATTGAGTCTACATATCCATTTGGAAGAAGTACAGCCAGAATGCTCCTTAGAAGCAAAGGTAGCGAGACTTCGTCTCACATACTTTGGACATGTTATCAGAAGGGACTAATCCCTGGAGAACGACATCATATTTGATAAAGTAGAGGGTCAGTGAAAAAGAGGAAGACCCTCAACGAGATGGATTGACACAGTGGCTACAACAATAGGTTCAAGCATAACAATGATTATGAGGATGGCCCCGGACCGGGCAGTGTTTTATTCTGTTGTACATAGGGTCATTATGAGTAAGAACCAACTCAACAGCAGCTAATAACAACAATCTATGAGCATGGTATGTTTTTCCATTTATGTAGGTCTCTTGGTTTCTTGCAGTAGTGTTTTGTAGTTTTCTTTGTATAGATCTTTTAGGTCCCTGGTTAGATTTATTCCTAAGTATTTTATTTTTTTAGGGATCGTTATAAATGGTATTGCTTTCCTGATTTCCTTTTTGTAGTTCTCTTTATTGGAGAATCCAATTTATAGGAATCCAACTGATTTTTGTATGTTTATCTTGTATCCTGCTACTGTGTTGAATCTATTAGTTCCAGTAGTTATCTTGTGGGGTCTTTAGGGTTCTCTATTTACAGTATTATATCATTCATGAATAGGGGTAGTTTTACGTCTTCCTTACCAATTTGGATGCCCTTGATTTCTTTTTCTTGCCCAATTGCTGTAGCTAGGACTTCCAGCACAATGTTAAATAGGAGTGGTGATAAATGGCATCCTTGTCTGGTTCTCAGGGGGAATATTTGCAGCTCTCTCCATTGAGAATGACGTTGGCTGTTGGTTTGGATAGATGTCTTTTATTATGTTGAGGGATTTGTCTTCTATTCCCATTTTATTGAGAGTTTTTATCAGAAATTGGTGTTGGACTTTATCAAATGCCTTTTCTGTGTTGATTGAAATAATCATGTGATTCTTTTCTTTTCCTTTATTTATGTAGTGGCTTACGTTGATTGATTTTCTAATGTTACCCATTCTTGCGTACCTGGTATGAAACCCACTTGGTCACGATGTATTATTTTTTTGATATGATGCTGAATTCTATTGGCAGAATTTTGTTGAGGGCTTTTGCATCTATATTCATGGGAGATATTAGTCTGTAATTTTCTTTTTTTGTGGTATCTTTTCCTGGATTTAGTATCAGGTTTATGCTGGCTTCATAGAATGAATTTGGGAATATCCCTTCCTTTTCTATGTTCTGAAATAGTTTGAGCAGTACTGGTGTAAGCTCTTTTCTGAATGTTTGGTAGAGTTCTGCAGTTAAGCTATCTGGGCCAGGACTTTTTGTTGTTGGGAATTTTTGATTACTTTTTCAATCTCTTCTCTTGTTATGGGTCTGTTCAAAATTTCTATTTCAGTTTGTATTAGTTTAGATGGGTAGTGTGTGCCTAGAAATTTGTCCATTTCCTTCAGGTTTTCAAATTTGTTGGAGCAGAATTTTTCATAGTACTCTGTTATGATCCTTTTTATTCCAGTTGGATCTGTTGTAATATCCCCCATCTCATTTATTGTTTGGGTTATTTGCTTCCTTTCCTGTCTCTTTTGTCAATTTTGCCAGTGGTTTGTCGATTTTGTCAATCCTTTCAAAGAACCAACTTTTGGTTTTGTTGATCCTTTCTATGGTTTTTCTCCTCTGTATTTTATTTATTTCTGTGCCAATCTCTACTGTTTCCTTTCTTCTGGTGGCTGTGGACTGCTTTTGCTGTCCTCTTTCTATTTGTTTGAGTTGTAGAGCTAACATTTTGATTTTGTCCCTTTATTCTTTTTTGATGTGTGCACCTATTGCTCCTTTTGCTGTGTCCCAAAGGTTTTGGCATGATATGTTTCATTCTCATGTTGATTCTAGGAATTTTTTTTTATCCCATCTTTGATTTCTTCTATTACCCAGTTGTTTTTAAGCAAGGTGTTATTCAGTTTCCATGTTTTTAATTTTTTTCCTTGCTCTTCCTGTTATTAATTTCTACTTTTGTTGCATTGTGATCAGAGAAGATGCTTTGGGTTATGTCAATGTTTTGGATTTTGTTGAGGGCTGCTTTGTGGCCTAAGATGTGTTCTAGTCTGGAGAATGTTCAGTGTGTTGGAAAAGAATGTATACTTCGCTGCTGTTGGGTGGAGTGTTCAGTATGTGTCTATGAGGTCTAGTTGGTTGATTGTGGCCTTTAGATCTTCTGTATCTTTGTTGAGTTTCTTTCTAGATACTCTGTCCTTTAATGAAAGTGGTGTATTGAAGTCTATTATTATTGTGGAACTATCAGTTTCTCTTTTCAGTGCTATTGGAGTTTGTTTTATGTATTTTGGAGCCCTGACATTGGGTGCATAGATATTTATTACGGTTATGTCATCATGGTGGATTGTCCCTTTAATCATTATATAATGTCCTTCTTTGTCTTCTATGGTGGATTTTGCTTTAAAATCTATTTTATCTGAGATTAGTATCACCACACCTGATCTTTTTTGGTTGCTGTTTGCTTGATATATTTTTTCCATCCTTTGATTTTTAAAAAAATTACGTCTTTATTTCTAAGGTGTGTTTCTTGTAGACAGCATATTGATGGGTCCTGTTTTTTTATCCATGTTGTCTACTCTCTGTCTCTTTACGGTCACATTTAAGCCATTTAAGTTCAGTGTGAGTAATGATCAGTATGAGTTCATTGCTGTCATTTTTAGTGCTTTTTTTTGTGTTGTTGATGTTTTCTTTGTTCCTTTTACTCTCCTGTGCTGAGTTCCTTTTGTTTGTGGATTTTTTTTTTCCATTTCTTTCATTGTTATAGATTTTGTGTTTACTAAGACTTTATGTCTCTCTTCTTTATTTTGATGAGTAGATTTGTTAACTTTCTTTGTGGCTACCTTGAAATTTACCCTTATCTTCCTACATTTGAACCAGTCTTTTATTACTTGATATTGCCTTGACTTCCTCTCCATTTGAAAATTCTATACCTACACTGTTTTTTCTGCCTTTTATTGTTCTGACATTGTTGTCATTTACAGATTGACATTTCTGGTTCCCTTTTGTAAATATTTTAGTTTTGTTTTATCCTTGAGAGTTCATTACCTAGGATGGTATCCAGCTGATACTGACCTGTATCCTAGATTCAGGTTGTTGTCTGATGTTGTTGGTTCTCTGACAGAAGGACTCCATTTAATAATTCTTATAAGTTTGGTTTTTACATATTCCCTTAATTTCTGTTTATCTGGAAATGTACTAATTTCACCATCATATTTGACCGAGAGTTTCGCAGGATATATTATCGTTAGTTGGCAGTTTTTTTCCTTCAAAGTTTTATATATGTCATCCCATTGCCTTCTTGCATGCATGGTTTCTGCTGAGTAATCAGAGTTTAGTCTTATTCTTTCCCCTTTGTATGTGACTTTTCATTTGTCTTGAGCTGCTCTCTGGATTCTTTATTTGTTTTTCGTTTTGGCAAGTGTGATTATGATATGTCTCGGTGAACTTCTTTAGGGGTCTCTCCTATATGGTGTTCATTGAGCTTCTTTGATGGTCAGCTTGTCATCTTTCACGATATTAGGGAAGTTTTCTGTCAGCAAGTCTTCAATGATCCTCTCTGTTTTTCCATTTTCTCTCCTTGTTCTGGAACTCTGATCACTTGAAAATTTTTGCTCTTGATTGTATCCCACATAGTTCTTATGTTTTCTTCATTCTTTTCTCAGATTTTTCCTCAAACAACATGGCATCCATGAATTTGTGTTTAATTTCACCGATTCTGTCTTCCATTGTTTCAAATTTGTTCCTAAAACTTCATATTTCATTGTCCATTTCTGAGATTTTGTTATCTTTCGATTTCTAATTGCTGTTTTTGTATGATTTCTAATTATTTATTTATTTTGACATTTTGTTCGTGTATTATTTTCCCACAGTTTTGTGAGCATGCTCCTGTGGCTACCATGTGAGAGTGTCTGGGCACTTCCTTATGCTGGGTTGCAAACATGTTCTTACTTAGCTCTGGGTGTGTTCATGCCATACCTCTATCTCCTATTAGGTGTCTTTCTGCATTCTTCATGTGGGGTTATTGGCTTTATTCCAAGATGGCCATGCTGTGTCCTGCCAGTTGGCCAGGAACTTCCATTCCGTATCTCTACTCATTCACCATTTTCTGTCAGTTTCTTCTTCTCAGTGGCTTCCGATCTAATACTTTATCCCTTCATTTAAGGTTCAGGGTTTCAGATTGACATCTGTATCTGTTTTACTTGTTTTTTTGGGTCTTTGTTGAAGAAGGATGTCTTAGTGCATCTGACTAGTCTGCCATCTTGGCCTTGCTCTCAATATTTACTATTTCTGTTGCTCTTCCTTCATTCTTGAAGCTTTGAGTTTCCCCATGGAATTATTTCCCTTCAGCCTGAAGAATTTCCTTTAGCATTTCTTTTACAGCAGGTTTGTCTACTAGCAAAAATTTTTCTTAGTTCTCCTTAATCTGAGAATGTCTTTATTCAACTTCTTCCTAAAGGATATTTTCACTGGACATAGAATTCTTGGTTGATGGTTCATTTCTTTTAACACTTAAAAATGTTGTTCTACTGTCTTCTGGCCTCCATAATTTCCAATGAAAAACCTGCTGTATTCAAACTGTTGCTCCCTGTCTTAGTAATCTAGTGCTGCTATAACAGAAATACCACAAGTGGATGGCTACAACAAAGAAAAGTTTATTCTCTCACAGTCCAGTAGGCTACAAGTCCAAATTCAGGGCCTCAGCTCCAGGAGAAGTCTTTCTCGCTCTGACAGCTCTGGAGGAAGGTCTTTGTGATGCACCAGTCTTCCCTTGGTCTGGGAGTATCTCAGCACAGGCACCTCACTCCAAAGGACGCGCTGTGCTCCTGGAAGTGCTTTCTTGGTTGTGTAAAGGTTCCCATGTGTCTCTGCTTGCTTCTCTCTTTTATATCTCAACAGAGATTGGCTTAAGACACTATCTAATCTTGTAGACCTCATTAGTATAACTGTTGCTAATCCATCTTATTACATCATAGTGATAGAGTTTACAACACATAAGGAAATCACATCAGATTACAAAATGGTACACAATCATACAATACTGGGAGTCATGGCCCAGCCAAGTTGACAGATATTTTTGGGGGACACAATTCAATTCATGACACTCCCCTAGATATAATGTATGTGGTTCCTCCCCTGTGGTTGCTTTAAAGATATTTCTTTATTTTTGGTTTTCAGTTTGATTATGATGTGTTTGGATATGGATTTCTTTGAGTTTATTCTGTTTGGGCATCATTGAGATTCTTGAATCTGTAAATTTGTGTCTTCCCCCTAATTTGGAAAATTTTCAGCTATTGTCTCTTCAAATATATATAAAATTCAAGTAAGCTCACCACCACCACATTGATCATGCTTCAGGTTTGACTTTCCTCTGCAATCTGCTTGCTTTGCTTTACAGTCTTCGGGCAGCTGCTTTTTGTGTTTTGTCCTGAGCTTTCAGCTGTAATCAGTGGAAGTGATAGTTTACAATGAGTTTACTCTATCTTGGTAAGAACAAGAACCTTTGGAAGTTTATCTTTGAACTTTTTGACATAATTTTAGAATTATAGAAAAGTTACAAAATAGCAGAAAGATTGGCCATATACTCTTTATCCGGATTTCACAAATAATATATATAATATATATATATATATATATATATATATATATATATATATATATATATATATATATATATATATATATATATATATATATAATAATAACATATAATAATGTAATATTATTGTTGTTTTTAGCTGTCATTGAGTCGGCCCCCAATTCATGGTGACCCTATATATAAGGGAACAAAATTCTTCTGGTCCTGCACCATTACCCTGATCAATTGTGGATCAGACTGTTGTGATCCATAGGGTTTCATTGGTCGATTTGTGGAAAGAGATCACCAGGCCTTTTTTCCTAGTCCATCTTAGTCCGGAAGCTCCACTAAAACCTGTTCAGCATCGTAGCAGCATTCAGGTCTCCACTGACAGACAGGTGGTAGCTGCACAGAAGATGCACTGACCAGGAATCAAACCCGGGCCTACTGCATGGAAGTGAGAATTCTACCACTGAACCACCAACCAGACCATTTGAGAGTCAGTTGTAGACATGACACTCTTTTACTTCTAAATACTTCAGTGTGATTTTCTAAAAACAAGGATATTATCTTATATAAACACAACAAATCAGGGAATTAACATTTTTATATTACTATTAAGGAGCCCTGGTGGCACAGTGGTTCAAGTGCTCGGCTGCTAACTGAAGGATTGGCGGTTTACACCCACCAGTTGCTCCACGGGAGAAAGATGTAGCAGTCTGCTTCTGTAAAGATTTACAGTCTTGGAAACCCTATAGGGCAGTTCTACTCTGTCCTATAGGGTCATTAGGAGTTGTAATTGACTCGATGACAGTGGGTTTAGTTTGGTTATAATACTATTATCTAATATACAAATTTTTTCAGATTTTGCCAGGTATCCCAATGAAAAGAAAACCCCAGAGCATGTGTGGCATTCACTTGCCCTGTCTCTTTAGTCTCTTTTAATCTTGAGCAGTTACTGTCTTTCTTTATATTTCATGACATTGATAGTTTTGAAGAGTACAGGTCAGTTATTTTTTTTTTTTTTTAATATATATTTTATTGTACTTCAGGTGAAAGCTTACAGAGCAAATAGTTTCTCATGAAATAGTAGTACACATGTTGTTTTTTTTGACATTGGTTAACAACCCCACAACGTATTAAGCCTCTAAATTCTCAACCTTTTTTTTTGATGAAAATTACAGATGGCCAAAGATACACCGTTTCAAAATTTTCTACATTCACAGTTCAGTGACATTGACTACGCTCTTCCAACTGTGCTGTTATTCTCACTTAAGATGAAGGCTTACAGAACAAAATAGTTTTTCATTTAACAGTTACTACACATGTTGCCCTATGACAATGGTTAACAATCTCACAGCACATCAAGAATATCCTTACTCCACCTTGTGTTCCCTATCACCAGGGGGCTTCCTTGTCCCCTTCTGTCTTCTGGACCTTGTCAGTGGATTATTGTACCTCTTTAGTCTCCTTTGTTTGTTTATTTATTTATTTATTTTTATTTTATTTAAACACCATTTCAAAACTTTTTACTTACACATTTAAGTGATATTGACTATGCTCTTCCAATTGTGCTGCCATTCTCGCCCAAGATGAAGGCTTACAGGACAAAACAGCCTCCCATTTAATAGTTACTACAAATGTTGCCCTATAGCAGTGGTCAACAATCTCACAATACATCGACAGTGTCCTTATTCAATTTGTGTTCCTTATCATCAGTTTCCTACTCTCCCTCTGCCTTCTGGCCCTTGTCACCGGACTCCTGTACATCGTTAGTCCCATTTAGTTTTACTGGGGTGTCCATTCCCAGGCTTAACATCGAACCTTGAAGGTAACTTCCCCTCTGAGCTGAAAGGGTGTCTGGGGACCACACTCTCGAGGTTTCTCTAGTATTCTTTAGGCCAGTATATCTGGTCTTCTTTTTTTTTTTTTTTTTTGGGAGTTAAAATTATGCTCTACATCCTACTCCAGCTCTGCCCAGAACCCTCTGTTGTGATCCTGGTCAAAGGAGTCATTGGTGGTAGCCGGGCACCATCCAGCTGTACTGGGCTCAGTCCCGTGGAGGCCTTGGTAGCTGTGGACCATTAGTCCTTCAGACTAATCTTTTCCTTGTATCCTGTTCTCTTCATTCTCCCTTGTTCCCGAAGGGATGAGATCAGTGGAGTATCTTAGATGGCCGCTCATAGGCTTTTAAGACCCCAGACACTACTCACCAAGGTAGAATGTAGAGCATTATCTTTATAAGTAGTGTCATGCCAATTGAGCTAGATGTTCCCCGAGATCATGGTCCCCAGAGCCCTCCGTCCAACAACTCAGTCCCTCGGGGGGTTTGGATGTGTCTATAGGGCCTTCATGACCTTTCCTTGTGCAGGTTGTGTTAGTTTCCGCTGTACTATGTACTATCTCATCTCTCACCCAAGTTACCACTTACCTATTACCTATTTAGTATCCCCCCCCCCCCATCCCTGGTAACCAACAAGGATTGTTACATTTTGCATGTGAATTTTTTCATGGGTTTTTACAATAGAGGTCTCATACAATATTTGTCCTTTTGTGATTGACTTATTTCACTCAGCATGATGTCCTCCAGTTTCATCCATGTTATGAGATGGTTCACCGATTCATTGTTCTTTCTCGTTGCATAGTACTCCATTGTGTGTATGTACCATAGTTTGTGTATCCATTCGTCTGTTGATGGACATCGAGGTTGTTTCCATCGTTTTGCTATTGTGAATAATGCTGCCATGAACATAGGTGTGCATATGTCTATTCGAGTGATGACTCTTATTTCTCTAGGATATATTCCTAGGAGTGGGATTGCTGGATCGAATGGTACGTCTATTTCTAGCTTTCTGAGGAAACGCCATATCATTTTCCAAAATGGCTGTATCATTTTGCATTCCCACCAGCAGTGTATAAGAGTTCCCGTCTCCCCGCAGCCCCTCCGACATTTGTTATTTCCAGTGTTTTTGATTCGTGCCAGTAATGCCGGGGTGAGATGGTATCTCATTGTGGTTTTAATTTGCATTTCTCTAATGGCTAGTGATCGCGAGCATTTCCTCATGTGTCTGTTGGCCAATTGAATGTCTTCCTTGGTGAAGTGTCTGTTCATTTCCTTTGCCCATTTTTTGATAGGATTGGTTGTCTTTTTGTTGTAGAGGTGTTGGATTTTCTTGTAGATTATGGAGATTAGACCTTTGTCTGACTTGTACTGTCCAAAAATTTTTTCCCAGTCTGTAGGTTCTCTTTTAACTCTTTTGGTGAAATCTTTTGAAGAGCATAGATGTTTGATTTTTAGAAGATCCCAATTATCTAGTTTATCTGTTGGGTTTTTTGTGTTGATGTTTATGGTTTGTATCTACAGGTCAGTTATTTTATTTTTTAAATTTTTATGGTGGTAAGATATATCTAACAAAAACTTTTCCATTTTAACAGTTTTTAACTGTATGATTCAGTGACATTAATTCAGGCCAGTTATTTTGACCTGGAGAGTTTTAAAAACTATGCCTGGGACCTCACTCCATGAGATTCTGATTGAATTGTTCAGAGGTGGGGCTTGCACATTGATGTTTTAGAAACAACAACAACAGAATTACCCCAGGTTGTTCTATTGTGAAGCCAGGGTTGAGAAACCACTGGCTTTGAGACTTCAGAATAAGAGAATCCCTGCCAGGTGTGTTTAATTAGGGAAGGTGGGACTTTGGCTGGGCCTTGAATGATGGTTTGTTAGTCCAAAGGCACAGATTCAGGGGTAAATCCAGATCCCAGGTTCACCTCTTGCTACCTGAGATTCTGGGCAATTTATCTCACTTCTCTGAGTCAGTTTTCTCATCTGTGAATCTGATAATAAATCTCACCTTATAGGATTCTTATGAAAATTCCACTAACTAATATATTGAAAGTGCCTAGCCCAGTGCCCAGCACATAATGGGTAGCTGCCATATTAGTATAGCAGTGTTAGTATTATCATTTATATAATTAAAGGTAGGGCATTCCTGGCAGAAGGAACAGCCAAACCAAACTGTGAGGCAGGAAACGTAAGTTATGGAAGTGGATGTGTTCCCAGTGAGGTCAGGGACCACATCTAACTCACCTTTGGTCTCTCTAGTGCCGAGCTATGGGCCGAATGTTGTTCAGGCAGGCTGGTGAGAGTCAGTTCTGGGGTGGGCAGGGGAAGAGAGCTCTACCAGATGAGTGGTGTCCAAAATCAAGGGGGTGGACCTAATGGGTGGCTTCCAGTTGGTGTTCCGAGGAGCCCTAGGAGGACCACGGGACACTTGGTAACAGTGTGTCACTAAGGTTGATGTCACCCAGTGCTTTAACTCATGATGTCACCTCTCCATGCTAATTACCACAATATTGTAGCTAAAACACCAGAAAATTTGACAAAATCAGCAACTGTAAACACACTGGCAGCAATGAAAACAACAGCCCGTGCTTGTAAGGAGTGCAGACAAAACCATGTGATTCGAAGCATCATTGTAATTGGGATGGGAGAGCATTAGAAGGTTCAAAAAAAAAATTAGTATAGAGTTTTAGCCTTCTTGGTATATTGATACATGTAAGCTGGACTTATGAAGAATGTTTTTGTTGTTATACCTAACTAAAAAAACCAAAACCAAACCTATTGCCATCGAGTCAATTCTGACTCATAGCGACCCGGTAAGGACAGAATAGAACTGCCCCATAAGGTTTCCAAGGTTGTAAATCCTTACAGAAGCAGACTGCCACATCTTTCTCTGTGGAGTGGCTTGTGGATTCGAACCACTGACCTTTTGGTTAGCTGCTGAGTGCTACCAGGGCTACTTTTATAACTAACTACAGGGATATTTTTATAAAAAATAATAAATTTCTGCTGAAACATTGCACAAAAATTTTATAGATGGTTATTTTGGTGTCATTCCCTCTGACAGTATCACTCTGTGTGGTTCGCACCCTCTGCACCTCCTTAGTGACGCCACCCCTTGGTAGGAGTGAGGAGAAGGCAAAGTGTTCCAGGTGCCGAGACTTCCCTCCATGTTTGTCTGCTTTAAATAGACGCTAGGTAGCCCTGAAAGAGTTTATTTAAATTACAAACTTACCGGATTTGATAGTGACCACGAGGCCCCTTTCAATTAATAACTTTCCACAAGACTGTAGGATGTGAATTTTGTTTCAGCTGCTGACTTGACTGCCTCGTGCTCACAGGGCCTGAGTGTGAGACAGGTCTCCTTCCCTCGCAGCTGCTGGTGGTTTCCCAGCTGTGGTAGGCTGAACAATGTTGTTGTTGTTAAGCTGCTGTCTAGTTGACTCCGACTCATGGTGATCTTATATACAACAGAACAGAATGTTTGCCTGGTCCTGTGTCATCCTCACAATTGTCAGCATGTTTGAGTCCATTGTTTTGGCTATTGGGCAAATCCAGCTCACTGAGGGCCTCATTGGCCCTCTACTTAACCAAACATGATGTCCTGCTCTAACGATTGATCCCTCCTGATGATGTGTGCAAAACAAGCAAGTTGGACAATGTTCTGTTGTGATCCATAAAGCTTGGAACTAGAGTGCCAGGCCTTTCTTCCTAGTCTGACTTAGTCTTGAAGTTTCACTGAAACCTGTCCACCATGGATGATCCAGGCTGAATAATAAACCTAAAAACCAACCCACTGCTGTCAAGTTGATTCTGACTCATAGCGACCCTGTAAGACAGAGTGGAACTGCCCCATAGGGTTTCTAAGGCTGTAAATCTTTATGGAATCAGACTGCCATATCCCATGGAGCAGCTGGTAGGTTTGAACTGCTGACCTTTTGGTTAGCAGCCAAGTGCTTTAATCACTGCGCCAATAGTCCCCCCAAAGTACCCATGTTCAAATCCTCAGAACCTGTGAATGTTACCTTACAGGGAGTTGGCTGATGTGATCAAGTATCTTGAGATGGGGAAATTATCCTGGATTATCTGGGTGGGCTCGGTGTCATCACAGGAGTCCTTATAAGAGAGAGGTAGAGGGGAACTTGGCACAGAAGAAGAAGGCAGAGGGAGACTTGACCACTGAAGCAAGATGCTATGCTGCTGGCTTTGAAGATGGAGGAAGGGACCATGAACCAAGGAATTCAGGAATGCCGTTCTAGAATGTGGAAAAGGCAAGGAAACGGCTTCTCTCAGACAGCCTCTGGAGGGAGTGCAGCCCTGCAACACCTTGACTTTGGACTTCAGAACTCCGGAACTGTAAGAGAACAAATGTTCATTGTTTTAAGCCACTAGTGTTGTAGTAATTTGTTACAGCAGCCATAGGAAATTATTAACTTGCCCTCCCCTGACACCCTCCTGTCCTTCTTGAAACAGTTGATGTTCAAGATGCTACTCTTGCATCTGTGGATCACGGTGTGGGCTGTGGTTGAGACCCGGTCTAGTGCAGTGGTGTCGCCAGGAGGGTACAGGGGGTGTGCATTGCACCAGGTGACACTGTCAAAGGGGTGACACCAAAATGACTGTCTACAAACATATCCTTGTAGTTAGTTATAATAACAAAAACATTTTTTATAAACCTAGCTTACATGTATCAATATACCTACAAGGCTAAAACTCTATGCCAATTTACTTTTTGAACCATCTAATGAGCTCTGGGCAGAGCTGTCATCATTACCCAATTACAGTGATGCTTCAAGTCACATGGTTTTGTCTGCGCTGCGTTACAAGCATGTAATTGTTTTCGTTGCTGCTGGTGTTTTTATAGTGGCTGATTTTGTCAGACTTTCTGGTGTTTTAGCTACAATGTTGTGGTAATTAGTATTTGTGAACCTATATCAATAACTTTTTTGAGAATGAAGTAGCAATTAAAGGAAAAGGAGTGATATATGGGAGTTACAATTTACTAGTAACATTAGTAAAAAAAAAAAAAAACAACAAAACATTACTAAGGATTCTGTATGGTCTGGTATGGGAGGAGGGTCTGATATGGGAGGACGCCCATGGTGGAGGGTGACACCATGAGTTACCACACGGGGTGATACCAACCCTAATGATGCCACTGGTATAGTGCCTCCTCGATAGGATTATAGCCACACAACACGAAACAATTAAAAAATGATCAGATTGACCAGATCTTTTGGGCTATATGATGTAAATAATTCAGATGGATTTTTTTCATCAAATATAAAAGTTTTTTAAAAAAAAAAAACGGCTAATTTATTACTAAATTGACAAAGGTGACTTGATTTTATATAATTCAATATTCTTCCTTCAAAATCACTGTTTTAACATGCAATTTGTTTATTTCTCATCAGATTAAGCAAATTTACACTCACTGAAGCTGCTTACTTTTGCCCTGGATTCAGTGGTTGCATATGCTCCACCCCAGCAATGAGCCCTGGAGTCTCTGGGCTCCCTTCCCCCTCCAGATTTCCCAGGAAAAGGGTGTGACAGTGCTTATAAGATAATTAGAGTTTCTTGCTTCAGAGACAGGTACGACAGGAGACTGTGGTGCCAGTCACTGCAGGCCAAACTTTCCTGAACTGAGCAGGTGAGGGCATGCCCCTGCCTGACTCAGCTGGAGGAAGGAAGGAGTTCAGTCCAAAGGCTCAGTGTTCGTTCCCAAATCTGGAAGCAGGGAACTGGGGCAGACCTCAGGGGAAGACTTAGCCAAGGTCAATGCTATGACTGTGGCAGGAGTCCCAGGGCTCCGCCTCTGTTATGGATTGAATTGTGTCCCCAGAAATATTTGTCAGTTTGGCTAGGCCATGATTCCCAGCATTGTGTGGTTGTCCTCCATTTTTGATCTGATTATCCTCCATTTTGTGATGTGTTGTAAATCCTAGCGTCTATATCTGTGGTTATGGTCCCATTTGGGAGTGAGTTGTCTGTTGTGTTAATGAGGCAGGATTAGGTCATGTTATTGAGGATTAGGGTGGGATGTGACATCCTTATTCATGTCACAGCCCTAATCTAAGAGGTGTTTCCCTGGCGTGTGGACTGCATCACCTTTTATCTTACAGGAGATTTAAAAAAAGAAGTCAGCAAAGAGGGAGGGCCTACTACCACCAAGAAAGAAGAGCTGGGAGTGGAGCATGTCCTTTAGACCAGGGATCCCTGTGATAAGGAGCTCCTAGACCAGGAGAAGATTGATGACAAGGACCTTCCCCCAGCCAACAAAGAAAGAAAGCCTTCCACTGGGGCTGGCCCCCTGATTTCAGACTTCTATCCTTCTAAACTGTGAGAGAATATAAATTTCTGTTTGCTAAAACCGTCCACTTGTGGTATTTCTGTTATAGCAGCAATCTTCCCTTGGTCTAGGAGCTTCTCAGCCCAGGGATCCCAGGTCCAAAAGGTATGCTCCATTCCTGGCTCTTCTTGCTTGGTGGTAAAGATGTCCCTCTCCTCTCTGCTTATGTCTCTCTTTTATGTCTCAAAAGAGATTGACTCAAGATACAACCTAATCCTGTAGATTGAGTCCTGCCTCATTAACATAACTGCCTCTAATCCTGCCTCATTAATGTCATAGAGGTTAGGATTTACAACACATAGGATAATCACATCAGATCACAAAATGGTGGACAAGTTGATACACAATTTTTAGGGGACACAATTCAATCCATAACAATAACTAAGATAGCCTTCCACCCCAGGCTCCTCTCATTTAGTAAGTATTTACTGAGCACCACTGTGTAATAGTGCTCCTTGTCTGGTGCTGTGCCTTCTGTCTGGCTCTCCGGGTTTGCTCCTTTTCCCTGGATCATTATCATTGATCTTTCCAGAGGACCTTACCTCACTCTCAGGTAGCTTCCTTGACCCTCTGTCTCCTAGAGAATAGTCCCAATTTTTGCTCTTCTGGCTGCTTCAAAGCACAATGTGGATATCTTTGTCATAGCAGGTGTCCCTCTGTGTGGATATGCAGGTCATCTGTTTCCTTGTTGTCTTCCCCACACTAGTCTCTGAGTCTTCAGAGGTATGGGTCTAGTTTTATCTGTCTTTGTATTCTCAGCATTCTTCACAATTCCAGGTACATAGTAGGAGCTATATGCTACTATTTTTATTAGTAGTAGTATTGCCATATTAACTGAACATTTACTATGTGCCAGGCATTGTGGCATGCATATAGCACTGGAGGCATAGCTTCTAGCATTGCAGCAACACGCAAGCCACCCCAGTACAACATGCTGACAGACAAGTGGTGGAGAATGTGAATAGGGACTGTGTTTTTTCACTGCTGTCTCTCTAGTGCCCAGAACAGTGTGTCTGGCACATAGAGGCATTCAATAAATATTTATTGAATTATATGAATAGATACAAAAAATATCCATCCAAACGAGACTCTTCATGCCCCCATGCCTTTGTTTATGCAGTTCCCTCTACCTGTTATGCCATTAAAATTTATCCTTTTTTTTTTTTTGCAAATCAAAACCACAATGAGATACTACTTAACACCCACTTGTCAGTCCCCAACTCATGGCAACCAATTGTGTTACAGAGTAGACGGCTCTATAGGGTTTTCTATACTAATCTTTGCAGAAGCAGTTCTCCAGGCCTTTCTTCCATGGAGGTGCTGGCTGGATTTGAACCACCAACCTTCGGCTTAGCAGCCAAACCACTTGTGCCACCCAGCTTTTTTTTAACCCCTGGGATGGCTATTACTAAAAAAAAGGAAAATAGCAAGTGTTGGAGAGGATGTGGAGGAACTGAAACTCTCATGCATTGTTGGTGGGAATGTAAAATATGTAAAATGGTGCAGGCACTGTGGAAAACAGTTTGGTGGCTCTTCAACAAGTTAAACATAGAATTACCATGTGACCTGGAAATTCCACACCTCGATATATACCTCCAAGACTTGAAAGCGGGGAATCAAACAGACACTTGTACACCAATGTTCATAACAGCATTATTCAGAATAGCCAAAAGGTGGAAACAACCCAGGTGTCCGTCAACAGACATCAACAGATAAATGGATAAACAAAATGTGGTACATACATAGAATGGAATATTACTCAGCCATAAAGAGAAATGAAGTTCTGATTCATGCTACAACCTGGATGAACCTTGAAAACATTATGCTGAGTGAAACAAGCCAGACACAAAAGGACAACTATTGTATGATCCTGCTTACGTGAAATATTTAGAACAGGCAAATGCACAGAGACCAAAGTTTATTAGTGGTTACCAGGAGCTGAGAGGAGAGAGGAATGGGGAGGTATTGCTTAAAAGACATGGAATTTCTGTTTAGGATACTGAGCAAATTTTGGAAATAGATAGTGGAGATGGTAATTAATGCCACTGAATTGAACACTTAAAAATGGTTAAAATGGCAATTTTTTCATTATATATATTTTGCCACACACAAAAAAAGAAGTGTGCCAACCACTGAGCCCAGACCACTCCATCAACTTTCCTTTGACTTGATTTCAATAATTTAATATAGTAATAAGACACTCACTGATTTTGTAAAAAAAAAAAAAAATTATATATATGTACACACACACACACACACACACACACACACACACACACACACGTCCACATATTTATGTTGCTTCTTTCGTAAAGCCTTTCTTGGTTCCTCAGAGATACTAACAAATACATGTTAAATTCCAAATAGGGCGTAATCTTCTGGGATTGTCTTCTACTTACACCTGCACTTATCGGAAGTTCCTTCTCTCTTTATAAGGCATTATAAAAATTGCAACCTTGGATTAATGAACCAAAATATCAGGCTGCCGTCTTGTTAATTGGAAAAAGACCCAAAGCAAAACTTGCCAGCAGAGTCACCTCCTGTTCAGCGCACAGCCCCTAAAACATACCGTAGTTTGAGGGCCCATCACCCATCTGTCAGTGTGTTGCACTGTGGTGGCTTGCGTGTTGCTATGATGCTGGAAGCTATGCCACCAGTATTTCAAGTACCAGCAGCGTCATCCATGGTGGACAGGTTTCAGCATAACTTACAGACTAAGACAGACTAGGAAGAAAGGCCTGGAGATCTACTTCCAAAAATCAGATATTGAAAATCGTATGGATCCCAACAGAATATGTCTGAGAGAGTGCTGGAAGATAAGCCCCCTAGGCTGGAAGGCCTTCAAAATACCCAGTGACTGCAACAATGGACTTGAGCATACCAAGATTGTGTAGATGGTGCAGGACTAGGCAACATTTTGTTCTGTATATAGGGTCACCATAAATTGGAGCTGACTTGATGGCTACTAACAACATCAGTTTGAGGCCAGTTTAGACGTGAGTTCTGCCCATATTCATTTGTTTTTTCTAATTATGCTTGCAGTACATTAATTTATTTAAAAAATTGATTTATTTGAAAAAATGCAGGCAGACAAAAGAAAAAAAATCTGCTTTTAAGCCCATATTCTATAAATTGCCACTGTTAGCATTTGTTGTATATGTTCTTTCAGACTTGAAAATATATATTAAATTTAATATACGTAAATGTTAAATATATTAATATTTATAGTATATATTTATAAATAAGCATCACATATTTACAAACTGGGATCGGAATATGTATAACATTTTGTGGTTCTACCACATTCTTTTTAATGGCCACACATTGTTCTAGCATATGGATATATTTATGTTTATTTAATGAGTCCCCTATTATTGGAAATTTACATATGTATTTTTCACCTCCTTTCCTGGAGAGCTGTCACCCTTGTAAAAGAGAAACACTGGTTCAGTCAGGTACTGCTCATATATACTGTGGAATACTAGTGACCAACAAGACAGTCATTAACATATAGGAAAGTCTTCCTCAATATATTGCTATGTGAATAAAACTCTATAATATTCCAGATTCTAACTAATACTCTGAGGAGCACTGGTGGCACAGTGGTTAAGTGGTAATAGCAGAAAGGTTGGCGATTCAAACCCACCCAGCAGCTGCACGGGAGAAAGACCTGGCGAGCTGCTCCTATAGAGATTACAGTCTAGGAAACCCTATGGAGCAGTTCTACTCTGTCAGGACTTGCTGTGAGTCAAAATTGACTTGACAGCACCTAGCAACAACAATAACCAATCCCCTAGAGAGGACGTTTAGGTTTTTTCTAGTTGTTCACTATAACAACTAACATATGCTGAACATTTTTGTTCACTTGTGTGAGTATTTCTACAGGATAGACATCTAGAAGTTGGAAGTGCCAGGCCAGAGGGCACACATTTAAAGACTGGAGAGATACTGTTATAAACTAAACAAAATCTATACCCCACTAAGAGTGTGTGAGGGTGCCTATTTTCTCTTATGCTCGCCAACACTGGGCATTATTAATCCTTTTGACATCTTATAGGTAGCAAATGATTGCTTATTTCAGTGTGGCTTTCATTACTAAGGGCTTGCTCTGGCCGATGTCCTTTGGTGGAATAATGCCAGGAACTGTTCCATCAAGAATCACCCTGTGGATGAGCTCATTAGAACTGCATAGTCCTTGACAACTAGCTGAGGGCAGGGCCTGAGGAGCCCAGAGTTTAGATGGCAAAGGAAGGGGATAGAACTTGGTCTTGGGGCTTTGCTTGGGGACGGCAGGGTTGGAGACCCCAGAGGGAGCCAGAGAGAGCCCGGGGCAGCTGTAGCAGGGCCCTGCTGAGAGTGGGGAGAGGAGCAGGAAAGGATAGTGGGGAGGTTCACGGCCCTGTGGGTGGGGGGAGCACAGGGGCCACGAGCCAGGGGCTAGGGCCCTAGTCCCAAGTCTGCCATGGATTTGCCGTGGGACTCCCAAGTCCCTGACTCTCTGAAATAGAGTGTGTTTGACAGCTGAGGGGTGAGCTGCATACTCTTCCGTCCTGTGACCACAGGGACGCTGATACCCGTCCAGAACCAGTCCCCGGTGGTGAGGCTGCTGCCTCTCAGTCTCATTTTTCTCTGCTGTAAGATGGAGACAGTGTCCCCTGCCCTGCCCGTGAGGTTGCTGTGAGGTTCTTGTGAGATGAGAGGTGGAGAAATGCTCTGCTAACAGAAAAGAACAATGCAAACGTAAGGGCTTGTCCTTTAAAAAAAAACAAACAAACCTTTATTGAGGTGGTTCAGTGGTAGAATTGTTACTTTCCATGTGGGACATCAGGGTTGGATTCCCAGCCAATGGACCTCATGTGCAGCCACCACCTGTCCTGGTGGCGTAGTGGTTAAGAGCTACAGCTACTAACCAAAAGGTCAGCAGTTCAAATCCACCAGGTGCTCCTTGGAAACTCTATGGGGCAGTTTTACTCTATCCTGTAGGGTCTCTATGAGTTGGAATTGACTCAACTGCAAGGGTTTTTTTTTTTTATTACGTGGGATATCTGGGTTGGATTCCCAGCCAATGCACCTCATGTGCAGCCACCACCTGTTCTGTGGAGGCTTGCGAGTTGCTGCGATGCTGAACAGGTTTTGGCGGAGCTTCCAGACAAGATGGACTGGGAAGAAAGGCCCGATGATCTACTTCTGAAAATCAGCCAATGAAAGCCATATGGATCACATGGGGTCACCATGAGTCAGGGCTGACTTGACAGCAGCTAACAACAACAACAACTGACATACAAAAAAATACACAGATTTTAAGTGTACAGTTTGGTGAACTTTGACCAATGTAACCGCCATGTCAGTCAAGATACAGAATATTGCCAGCACCCCAGAAATTTCTCTCGTGCTTCTTTGTAGTCAATCACCCTTCTCCTGCTCCAGACAACCACTTTGTTTTCTGTCACCATAGGTTAATTAGCTTTGCCTACTCTAGAGCTACATATAAATGGAAAATACAATATGTACTCTTTTATGTTTGCCCATTTTTCTTAATTCAATGTCTGTGAGATTCAGCATGGATCAATAGTTTGTTCCTTCTTATTAATTAGTATTCCATTGAATGAACACACTGCAAAAAAAAATTTTCTTTTTTTTTTGTTTTTGTTTTGTTTATCCATTTGCCTGTTGATGGACATTTGAGTTGAACTAGTTTCTGGTTATTATGATGAATAAAACTGTTACAAACATTTGTGTACAAGTATTTTTTGTGGACTTATGTTTTCACTTCTGCCGAGTAAATACTTAGGAGTGGAGTTGCTGGACCATAAAGTAGGTATGGAGCCCTAGTGGCGCAGTGGTTAAGCGTTCAGCTGCTAACCAAAAGGCTGGCAGTTTGAATCCACCAGCTGTTCCTTGGAAACCCTGTGGGACAGTTTTTCTCTCTCCTATAGGGCCACTATGAGCTGGAATCAAGTTGGGGCAATGGATTTGGTTTTGGTTGGTTTAAAGTAGGTATAGGTTTAACTCTATAAGAAATTATAAGAGTTTGGAACAATGTTTTTGGAGAAGGCAGAGCATTGTATTAGGAGTTCAGAGAGTAGGCCATGAACTTGGACAAGCCACTCTTTTCTTCAAAGCTCAGTTTCCTCACTCCAGAATGAGGGTAGGTTTCCCTGGGTGGCGCAAACAGTTAAGGAATCGACTACAAGCCAAAGGCTTCTCAGTTAGAACCAGCCCAGAGGTGCCTGGGAAGACAGGCCTGGCGATCTGCTTCTGAAAGATCACAACTTGAAAACCCTATGGAGCAGCACTACTCTGCACACTTGGGGTCACCATGAGTCGGAATCTACAGCAACTAACGACAACAACAATAAGAATGAGGGTGTGGGTTGGATGCTCTGAATTCTTTTTAGCATGAGAGTCTGTAATTCTTAGAGGATGGGGGATTAGAAAACCTGATGCATGCCTGATTGAGGCATGAAAGGAACTGGCCCTCAAGGCCATTAGCAGCAGCTCCCTGTGGCCAAGAAGGCGCAAGAAGCCTTCCCGTATCGGGGCTATCTGGGGGTAATCATCGTGTTAATCACACTTGTAGTTTAAAGAAGGCTTTGCCCCGTGGCGCTCACTGCCCTTTCACGTGGAACTTTGACTTTGGAAGATACTTTGCTCTGAAGGAAGCCCTCCAAGCCCTCAAGCAGTGGAAGTGGGAAGCAGTGAGTAACTCAGGATGAGTCAAAACGGGAGATTAAACTGGGACCTGCGATTCCCACTGGCTGGAGAGCAGAGCAAAGGGGCACTGCAGCCGGCCCTCCACTGAGAATGAGGCCCTGCGGTTGGATCCACAGTCTAAGCCTATAAAAAAATCCTAGTTTGGCTTCTCTGCTCTTCTCATTCACATCCCTGAACCATTCCTCTCTCCCATCAGCAATTGCTGTCTCAGGAAGGATCAATTCCTTACTATACCTATCTGTCAGAGCCAAACTGAAGCTAGAAGGTCAATCATCAGGCTCTCCTCCAATAATTGTTGTTATTGTTAGGCACTGTGGAGTCAGCTCAAACTGACAGTAACCTTATGTATAACAGAATAAAACACTGCCCAGTCCTGTGCCATCCTCACAGTTGTTGCTGTTTGAGCCCATTGTTGCAGCCACTGTGTGAATCCATCTTCCTCTTTTTTGCTGACCCTTTACTTTACCAAGCATGATGTCCTTCTCCAGGGACTGGTCCCTCCTGATAACATGTCCAAAGTATGTGAGATGAAGTCTTGCCATCCTCACTTCTAAGGAGCATTCTGGCTGTACTTCCTCCAAGACAGATTTGTTCCTTCTTCTGTCAGTCCATGGTATATTCAATACTCTTTGCCAACACCATAATTCAAAGGTATCTATTCTTCTTCAGTCTTCCTTATTCACTGTCTAGTTTTCACATGCGTATGAGGTGATTGAAAATACCAGGCATATATGGGGCACTCAAGATATATTTGTTGAGTTGGTGAATCTATTATGGAGTTGGGTTAGAAGTTCTCTGTGGTTCCTTCCAAAACCAAACACGTTGCTGTCAAGTTGATTCCAACTCATGGTGACCCCATGTGTTACAGAGTAGAATTGCTCCATAGTGTTTTCTTGACTGTAATCCTTATGGAAGCATATCACCAGGACTTTCTTCTGTGGTCCTGCTGGGTAGGTTCAAACTGCCAACCTTTTGGTTAGTAGTCGAGGGACCTTCTGTGGTCCCTTACCACTTGAATGTTCAGTGATCCTGGAGTAGTGTTCAGAGTCCCTGAGTGGTGTAAACAGTTAATGGGATCAGCTGCTAACCAAAAGGTTAGAGATTTGAGTCCACTCAAAGATGCTTCGGAAGAAAGACCTGGTGATCTATTTGCCAAAAATCAGCCATTGAAAACTCTGTGGGGCACAGTTTCTACTCTGACATACAGGGGGTCGCCATGAGTCAGAATGGACTCAATGGCAACTGGTGGGGGTAATGTTCATCTTCCCTCTCTTCTTCCCTTCACTCCTCCCTCCCTTCCTCCTCCTGTCTATTGATCTAGTAGATCTAGTAGATAATACATTCACACGGTTCATAAGGTACATAGGGTATATAGAGAAAGCCTCTTGGCCATACAGATTTTCTTCCTGGAGGCAATCATTTTAACAGTTTCTTGTCTAGAGATTTATGTAGCGATAAACAAATATGTACCTATATTCTTCCCCCATCTCCTACTATTTTACACCATTTGCATACTATACACTGTTCTGCATACTTTGCTTTTTTAACCAAACAAAATATCTCAGAGATCAATCTATATTGATACACAAGAATTTTCTTATTCTTTTTGTTTGTTTATGGTTGCATAGTATTATTAAGTGGATGTACTGTAATATATTCAAACAGTCCTTTATGGATGGGCATGTAGGTTATTTCCAATATTTTCCCATTACAAACAGTGCTGCAATAAATAACTTTGAATGTAGGTTGTTTTGCCTGTATGTGAGCCTATCTATAGCATAAATTCTTAGAAGTAAAATTGTTGGGTCAAAGAGTATGTGCGTGTAAAATTTTGATGGACATTTTCAAATTATTCTGTAGAGGTGATAACCAACTTATACTCCCATCAGCAATGTGTGAGAGTATATTGTTTCTCCTCACAACACAAGATGTTATCGATTTTTTAAATGACCATTTCCAGTCTGGTAGGTAAAAAATAGTATCTTACTGTAGTTTTGATTTGCATTAATCTGATTAGAGATTGGATTTCTTTTAATATGTTTATGTGCTATTTATATTCCTTTCATATTAACTGTTTCTATTTTTGGTTCATTTTTTTATTGGGGTTGCAATGGATGGGTGAGTAAATATTATGAGCTAGTTCAGAGCAGATCTCCAGCTCCTCGAAATGTGCCCTCTCTGCACTGTTTGTTTATACATCCTTCTTTGGCATTTGGACCCATTCACTGCCAGCATCCTCTGCAGTTCAACGTCCTGAATTGACCCTGTTTTTGCTGATTCGACTGATGTTC
Source organism: Dugong dugon (assembly GCA_030035585.1). Classification (NCBI taxonomy): domain Eukaryota; kingdom Metazoa; phylum Chordata; class Mammalia; order Sirenia; family Dugongidae; genus Dugong; species Dugong dugon. Next base: position 20,561,146 of record CM057476.1, on the reverse strand, counting down.
TAGTTGTTTTGTATGTGATACTGTATGTGGTCTTTATTCAGCTTTCATTACTCCCTTCCTTTGCAGGGAAATCCCATTCTCCTTAGTCAGCAATATCGTAAGTTACAGTACATAATCCTTTGACTGATGCATGCCAACTGTGGTCATAAAATAACAAGGAGTTACTCATCTTTATACGTATTTTGCAATTCCCTTTAACTCAACACTACTGCCATGGTTACAATGGAATCACTCTTACCTCACGGTATCTCTGATGCTTCTTGTGTCATATACAGGTGCAGAGTGTCACAGCCAGGACAGGAAACAGATCTCTGAATTTCCAGTTCAGAGCTCTTTCATTTACCTGTCCATCCACCTATCATCCATCCATCCATCCATCCATCCATCCATCCATCCATCCACCCACTCATCCATCATCCACCCATCGACATCCACCTATCCATCTACCTATCATCCACCCATCTATCTATCATCCACCCATCTATCTATCATCCACCCATCTACCTATCATCCACCCATCTATCATCCACCCATCTATCTATCATCCATCCATCCATCATCCATCCACCAACCCATCCATCATCCACCCATCCACCTATCATCCACCCATCTATCTACCTATCATCCACCCATCCATCTACCTATCATCCATCCGTCATCCATCCATATAGCATCCACTCATCCATCCATCCATCCATTCATCCACCTATAATCCATCCATTCATCCACCTATCATCCACCCGTCCATCCATAATCCATCCATCCACTCATAAATCAATCCATCCATCCATTCATCCATCCCATCCATCCACCCACCCACCTGGCCTGTGGCTCCTTCTTGTTTCAAAAAGGATTAAAAAATACCTACAATAAGATTTATGTGATTTATCAATACATATTTACTGGTCTTCTATATGTTCCAGATCACATGTGATAGGCACTGGAGATAGAACAGTGAATAAAAGAGACAAAGTCCCCATACTCACAGAGCTTGCCTTCTAGCGGGGAAGTCAGACAATAAACGAATAAGCAAAGGAACAAATGAATTATTTATATTTGGTTATGAATACTACAAAAGACATGAATTGGAGTGGGAATGGGGCTGTTTTAGTTAGAATTGCCAGGAAAGGCATCTCAGAGAAGGTGACGTTTGAACAGAGACCTGGAAGATAAGAAGCTGATTCAGTCATGTGAAGAGGTGCGGGGAGCATCAGGGAGAACAACAAAATGCATAGGTCCCAAAGAAGAAAAGAGCCTGGCATGCTAGAAGAACAGAAAGGAGGCAAGTGTGGCTGGAGCCTGGTTAACAATGATGTGAGATGGAGAAACTGGCAGGGGCCAGATCATGAAGACCAGGACATGGGCTTTATATTTTATGCTAAGCAGGATAGGAAATAATGGAAGCGTTTTGAGCAAGGGTGTATGTGACCTGATTCACCTTTTAAAAGATCCCCTTACTGCTGTATGGTGAATGGGGAACATGAATGAGAGAGGAAGAAGACCAGAAGGCTGGTGCAATCATTCAGGCAGATGGTGGTGGCTGGCCTAGGGTGACAGCAGTGCAGATGGAGAGCTACGGATGGAGTTGGAATTATTTTGGTGGTAGAACCAACGGGACTTGCTGAAAGATTAGATATAGGGGGGAGATGATGTCAAGAGGGGGTTGTGGCTTGAGCAAATGAATGTGTGATAGGCCCCTTTACTGAGAGGAGAAGTTTGGGAGAGGAGTGGGTTGTGTGTGTGTGTGCATGCATGCATGTATGTGTGTATGTGAGGGGGAATTTAAGAGAACTAAATGAGAAAATCTCTTTCTACTTACCATCCTGCCTCTGAAAGCTCACTGAGGGTCTCCATCTTTGGACTTGTACCCTCCAAAGCGCTGGTGCTTGTGTTGTGCACACCAGTGTTTCTGACAACCCACTAGACTTCTGCCAGTGTATTGCCCAGGGGTCTAAAGATCAACATGGCTCTAACTTTACCCATCGTTGTCATGGTTTGAATTATGTCCCCCAAAAAATGTGTGTACCAATTTGGCTAGGCCATGATTCCTGGTACTGTGTGATTTTCCTGTATGTCATAAACCTGCCTCTATGATGTTAGTGAGGGAGGATGGGTGGCAGTTGTGTTAGTAAGGCAGGACCTGATCTACAAGACTGGATTGTGTCCTGAGGCAATCTCTTGAGATATAAAAGACAGAAGTGAGCAGTGAGACGGGGGACCTTATACTATCAAGAAAGCAGTGCCGGGAGCAGAGCGCGTCCTTTGGACTGGGGTCCCTGCTCAGAGAAGCTCCTAGTCTGGGGAAACACCGAAGAGCAGGCTGACAGAGAGGAAAAGCCTTCCCCTGGAGCTGACACCCTGAAATTGGACTTTTAGCCTACTTTGACTGTGAGGAAATAAACTTCTCTTCATTAAAACCATCCACTTGTGGTATTTCTGTTATAGCACTACTAGATGACTAAGACAATTGTCATCCCAATCTTACTTATCCCCCGGCATTCCCAAGCCAGGTGAACGCACTTGGTTGCCAGCTGAGCTAGAATTTGGGGGTCATCCTTAATGCTTCTCCCTTTAAAAAACTCCCATCTTGGAAATCACCGAGTCCTATCCTTTCATTTCTGGAAATACTTCCCTTCCTCTCTACCACCATAGCCACTGACAAAGTTTAAGGCATCCCTCATCATGGCACACCAGATTATGCAATAGCCTCCTCTCTGCCCTTGGCCTGCAGTCTTGGCCTTTGGTAGTCCACCCTCCCCGAAGCTGTCTGGTGGTGAAGTTTGAGATATCTCACCACTATGCTTTCTGTGAAGTTGTTCTTAACATTTTTTTTTTTTTTTTTTTTTGAGGTTGGGGTGGTCACTGGCCTTTCTGAGAATTTGATAAAAGCCACGAGCCCTCTCTCCAGGAAAATACAAATCTGACCACAGTTTTGTGTACAATTTTAGGGAGGTGCCTGAAATCCACCTCTGTGGGGGTCTGTGAATCTAAGGCTAGGGACCAATGCCTTACTGGCCCTCAGTGTTCTATGGAATGAATTCTAGCATGCTTAGCATGATGTATAAGGTTCCCTGTGGTCCAATTCCAGCCCACATCTCTGGCCTTATCTCCTGCTGTTTTGCCCATCCATGCAGACCACAAGCACTCCCCATTATCTAAATATGCATACTGTGTTCTCTCATACCACCATACTTGTCCAAGCATGGTTCCCTTTGCTGGACTGTCTTTCCCCAACTGTGTTGCTTCAGGAATTCCTACTTGTCCCTTAAATATCCCCTTTTAATATTATTTCTTTTGTCCTTCTCTCTACCTCCCTTAGCTAGACAAAGTTAGGCAAGTTCTTCCTTACCTTGCCTTGCCATCAGAGCATGTATCACATTATAATTGTTTCTCCTCATTATTTTAATTCATTTATTCACCCAGCTAATGTTTATTGAGTATCTACTATATGCTAGCCACAGTCTTAGGACAGTGATGGCCGAGAGACATTGTCACTACCCTCGTGAAGCTTGTAGTCCAGTGGGGAAGACAGATGTGAAATGTATAGTTATACAAATAAATATAAATAGAAAATTGAGACACGTGCTAGGAAGGAGGAGAAGAGGGCTCTCTGAGGGACAGTTTAGGCTGGGGGTTGGGTGCAGGAAGCCCTTGAAAGAAATTTAAGCTGAGACTAAAGGATGTGTGTGGGCTATCTGGGTGAAGAGTAAGGGGAAATGCATCCTTGGTGGAGAAACGGCATGCGCATATTATGTGTAAACTTTCCTTGATTGACTATGAGGGCCTGGAGGCCGAGATCATGTTTTATTCAAGTTTGTAACCCCAGTGCCTGGTGTGACTAGATATACTGAATGAATGAATGAATGAATGATTGAATATGTTTCTCAATGTAGAATTATCAGGACCGGCCATTAGAAGAGAGGGAGTATTCTATTGATCCAGAGGGTTTTTGTTGGCTAATTTTCAGAAGTAGACCTCCAGGCCTTTCCTCCTAGTCTAAGTCTGGAAGCTCCTCTGAAACATGTCCACCACGGGTGACCCTGTTGGCATAGCTTCCAGCATCACAGCAACACACAAGCCACCACAGAATGACAAACTAACAGCATGGAGAGACTTGCTTACTTTGGCCACGTCATCAGGAAACACCAATCACTAAGAAAGGTTATCATGTTTAGTAAAGCAGAGGGCCAATGAAAATGAGGGAACCCTCAATAGCCAAACAGACATAATCGTCACAACAGTAGGCTCAAACATATCAAAGTTCGTGAAGATGCTGCAGGATCAGGCAACACTTCATTCTGTTATACATACAATTGCCGTGAGTGAGAGCCAACACAATGGCAACTAACTAACAACATCGACATTTTACTGATGTTGTTAGGTGCCGACAAGTTAGTTCGGACTCATAGCAATCCTATGTACAACAGAACAAAACACTGCTTGGTCCTGTGCCATCCTCACAATCGTTGCGATGTTTGAGCCCACTGTTGCAGCCACTGTGTCAATCCATCTTGTCAGGGGTCTTCCTCTTTTTCTCTGACCCTCTACTTGACCAAGCATGATGTCCTTCTACAGGGACTGGTCCCTCCTGATACCATGCCCAAAGTATGTGAGATGAAGTCCAGCCATCTTTGCTTCCAAGGAGCACACTAGCTGTACTTCTTCCAAGACTGATTTGTTTGTTCTGGCAGTCCATGGTATATCCAATATTTTTTGCCAACACCATAATTCAGAGGCATCAGTTCTTCTTTGGTCTTCCTTATTCGTTGTCCAGCTTTCGCATGCATACGAGGCAATTGAAAATATCATGGCTTAGTCCTCAAAGTGACATCTTTGCTTTTCAATACTTTAAAGAGGTGTTTTGCAGCAGATTTGCCCAATGCAATATGTCATTTGATTTCTTGCCTGCTGCTTCCATGGGTGTTGATTGTGGATCCAAGTAAAATGAAATCTTTGGCAACTTCAGTACTTTCTTCATTGATCATGATGCTGTTTATTGGTCTAATTGTGAGGATTTGGTTTTCTTTATGTTGAGGTGTGATCCATACTGAAGGCTGTAGTCTTTGATCTTCATCAGTAAGCCCTTCAAGTCCTCTTCCCTTTCAGCGAGCAAGGTTGTGTCATCTGCATATCGCAGGTTGTAATGAGTCTTCCAATCCTGATGCTGCATTCTTCTTCTTCATATAGTCCATCTTCTCAGATTATTTGCTCAGCATACAGATTAAGGATACAACCCTGACGCACATCTTTCCTAACTTTAAACCATGCAGTATCCCCTTGTTCTGTTTGAACGACTGCCTCTAGATCTATATACAGGTTCTGCATGAGCACAATTAAGTGTCCTGGAATACTCCTTCTTCTCAATGTTATTCATAATCTGTTAAGATCCACACAGTTGGATGCCTTTGCATAGTCAATAAAACACAGGTAAGCATCTTTCTGGTGTTTTCTGCTTTCAGCCAAGATTCACCTGACATCAGCAATGATATCCCTCATTCCACGTCCTCTTCTGAATCCAGCTTGAATTTCTAGCAGTTGCTTGTCGATGTACTACTGCAACTGCTTTTGAATGATCTTAAGCAAAATTTTACTTGCATGTAATATTAATGATATTGTTCAATAATTTCCACATTCTGTTGGATCACCTTTCTTTGGAATGGGCACAAATATGGATCTCTTCCATTTGGTTGGCCAGGTAGCTGTCTTTCAAATTTCTTGGCATAGATGAGTGAGAACTTCTAGCACTGTATCCATTTGTTGAAATATCTCAGTTGATACACTATCAATTTCTAGAACCTTGTTTTTCAACAATGTCTTCAGTGCAGCTTAGACTTCTTCTTTCAATACCATTGGCTCTTGATCATATGCTGCCTCCTGAAATGGTTGAACATGGACCAATTCTTTTTGGTACAGTGACTCTTTGTATTGAAGGCAGTCAGCAAGCCCCTGTTATATCACGTCAGATCCCCATATCAAGGTGATTCTCAGAGAAAGCCCAAGGTCATCCAGAGCATCAGGGCTGAGCCAGAGCTCAGATCCTTGGATGGAACACATCAGGGGTCATCCTCCTGCTGATTTTGGTTTTAGAGGGAGCATCAGGAGCTCTTTGCCCTGAGCCAACAAAGAAAAGGAAAAGGAGAAACAATTGTAACAGCCATCTCAGCCCCTCACCTTTGGGGATGTCTTTCTATCAGTGAGCCCCTTCACACAAATCATCTCAGGTGCCCCTGGTACGAATGTGAGTCGGTCATTGTTTCTATGACATTTTACAGGTGTTCAAAGGGAGGGTCATGGATGTTAAGTGAGCTGTCCATGGTCTGCTACTGGTTGGTGGCTGAACTGAGATTCAGACTAGTATATGGGCCCCCTCCCCAGCTTCCACTTCCCCAAAGCTCACAGCCTCCCAACATAGGCTGTTAATTTCACTGCATGGCCAGAGCTCCAGAGCTGGCCATTCCACCACGGGGTCTCTTGCCAAGAAGCAGTCTAGCCAGTGAGAAGTGGACACAGCACATTTTAGGGCTTTCCTAGCTTCAGGTCTGCTGGGTGGGGGCCCCCAGGCTGGCAGAAGAAGATGGGACTCCTGTGGGACCTCTGCAGATGAATGGTGTTGAAGGAGGCAGAAAAGAGGACAATGGCTCATGTCCAGTTATTTGCCAGGAGTTAGTACCCTCCAAATTACTAGTTCCCTACTCTTTCCCTTGTCCCCACCATCTACAGACATAGGCTTAGCAGCTTCAGAGTCACTGAATATTTGATCTTCTACCAACATTTTTGGCTGTGACTCTGTGGACACCTGGCCTTTTAAACTCAGAGTCTTACTCTGACCACCGATTGTGAACTCATGTGGCCTTAGGTGGGGTCTGCTTTCTGTTTTCAGGCCTGTCTTTCCTCATCAGCTTCATCTTCCCCCATTATTGATGTTGCTAGTTACCATCAAGTTGGCTCCCACTCACGGTGACCCCGTGTACAACAGAACGAAATGTTGCTCGGTCTTGCACCATTCCCATGATCGTTGGCATGTTTGAGTCCATTGGACAATAATCTGTTGTGATCCATAGGTCTTTCGTTGGCTATAATTTTGGAAGCAGATTGCCAGGCCTTTCTTCCTAGTATGCCTTAGTCTGGAAGCTCTACTGAAACCTGTCCACCATAAGTGACTTTGCTAGTATTTGAAATACTGATGGTATATCTTCCAGCATCATAGTAACATGCAAGCCACCACAGTGGGACAAACTGAGAGACAGGTGGTGGACTTCTCCCATAGTTGGGGCTTTCTTCCCTCTCTGGGGTTCTGGTAACAAGCTTCCTTTTAGTGACATGGTTGGCACCAGTTTGGGCAGGAGAGAGTGGCTCTCAGGGTGAGGTCGACAAGATCCTGATCAATGAGCAGTGATCCAGCAGCTGTGGTCAGCTGTGTAGGGGCAGGCCGTGCCTCACACCATGTTCTGGAAGCATCCTTTCAGGAAAACTAGGGTTTAAAGTGTCCTTTTAGAAGAAACCAATGAGGAAGAGCAATCACAAAAGGGCCTCAGGCAGCCTGGGGATGACCAGCCCTTGGGGGTTACTTGCTGATGACGTGCTTTTTATTTATTTTTTCTATTATCTCCACCTGGCCCCTCTCTATTCATTGCATGCCTCGCCCCATGCTTGCCCATTCGGGAATGTCCCTCACTCCCCACTCACTTGGCTCACTCCTCCTCTTTCAGGTCCTGCTCAAGCCTTCCCCTCTGGCCTCCCCCAACCTTACCTCATTTCCAGATCAAATTCTTTGCTAGATGCTTGGAGCATTAGTACTTCTCCTTCAAAGCACGTATCACAATTGTAATTTTCTAGATATTTGTCTCATGTTTGCTGGCGGTCTGTCTTCCCCACTGAGTAGGAGCCATGTGGGGCTTTTTCACTGCTGTATCCTCAGGGTTAGCACACATGACCTGGCACAGAGAAGCTGCTCTTTTGTTGCAGGAATAAATGAATGAATGAATGAATGCATTTTCTGGCTTCTCCCTGACCACTGCCCCTTTCCCTCTCTGCCCATCTATGTTCTACTGTCCTAGAAAGATCAAAGGAAGCCTTGGTCCCTCCTTTGAAGCCCTGTACACTTCCAGTGCCCTCCCCACCCACTTTTTGGATTTGCTCATTCCCAAAGACTCCACTTTCTGTGCCTTGTACTTTTGGAACTTGGCACAGCCTGGCCTGGACCTGCACTTGTCCTGTGGGTGGGATCACCTCCAGACCAGAAGTTCCCTGAGGTTAGGGACTCCACCTGGGCTTTGTGGAATGCAGGAATGACTGGAGCTGTGACTGAGGGCTGAGCTCTTCTCCAGAGGCACCCACAGTGGGATCCCTGCTTCCAGAGTCCCCAGAAAAGGAATTCCTGCTCCCTGTGGGCATTATTTCCCTGAGGGGTCCAAACAGTTAATGTACTTGGCAGCTAACCGAAAGGTTGGAAGTTTGAGTCCACCAAGATGCACCTTGGAAGAAAGGCCTGGTGGTATACTTCTGAAAAATCAGCCATTGAAAACCCTGTGGAGCACAGTTCTACTCTGAACACATGAGGTCGCCATGAGTTGAAATTGACTGGATGGTAACTTTGTTTTCTTTCTTTCTTTTTTCTTCTTTGGTGGGCATTTTGCTAGGCCCTGGGCATGCCCTTATACAGTTTATACTCCTGGGGATGGGTCGGGGGAAATGGGGAAAACAGACACCATGGACACTGTCCAGCGGGAGCCTCAGGAAGAGCAAGTGCCGATGGGAGAGAGTGAGAAGTGGATCAGTCCCTGGTAGCAGGTAGGCTCTGACCTCAAGGCACTGAGTTGCAAAAGGACAGGCCTCTCATCTTTGGGCAGTGGATGGCTTGCTAGTGTTGGGCAGGGAGGGCTTGAGGCAGAACAGAGCCCTGTGTTCTTTGTGGGTCCTTCTCCCTCCCTGAGCCTCATTACCTGAACAGGGCTCCCCTCTCCCAGAGCAATCACTGCTGGCTCTAGGGCAGCCCCTGGGAGCATCCCCCAGCCCTCCCTCTGAACTAGGCCTGCCCTAGCCTGGGCTGCAGGGCCAGCTCTGTCATAGGCTTCCGGTGTGACCTTGGGTAAGTTACGCCTCCTCTCTTGGCCATAGCTGTCCTGAGCTCCTGCTTGCAGCCTTGACACCTGTTTCCAGGTGGCCTGGCCGAGTCCCCAGCAAGAGTCAGGGTTTGATGAGCTCCTTGGAAGGGGTTGTCTGGTATTGTCCCTCCCACCTGCCTCAGAAGGGCCCCAAATGGCATTAGTGGGAAGGAGGTGAGGCCCAGGACAAGGAGATGGTTCCCTGGGAATCCCCTCTCCCAGCCTCCTTTCTCCCTTCTTACAGTGGGGGTAACTGCCCCCAGGAGCTTCAGGCTGTGGAGCGGGAGTCAGGAAGGTGAGTGGGTGGCCATCCCTGTGACAAAGAGATTGCAATTGTGCAGAACTTCACCCGTCAATATCGGGCAACCTCCTCTCCTCATCACAAGGTTCTCCAGCTAGAGAACTTGGCTGGCTACTGGGAATAGCCATCCCACGATCTTGCACCCACTTCACGCCTGGAGAAGCTGGGATGTGGGACTGGTCCAAGAGCAGGCGGGTGACCCACAGCCTCTAAGCCCATGCCCCAGGCCGCCCTGTCCCTGATGGGAGCGGCTCCGGCTCTGTCCGGGTGCGGCTTCTTGGCAAGCCAGGAGGTGGGCCGGCCAGTGACTGCGGGAGCACAGCGCGCCTTTGTGCCAGGCGGGCACCACCCCCCCGGCCTGCCCCTCCTCCCTTGGGGACAGCCCTTACCTGCTGGCGTCATGGCCCCGCCGGCAGCTCTGGCCACTCTGGCTCCGCGCGCCCAATCGCCCAGCTCCTCGACGACGCGCAGCGCAGCCCAGGGACCCGGCACTGCCGCCCCGCTGCCCAGCGTCGCAGGTCCCCTCCCCCGGGGCTGATCATTAACCCGGGGGCCGTGTAAGAGGCAGCGGCCGGGACACGGGGACGCAACGCCGCCATGGGCAACAGCATCTTGGACGCCGAGGTCACTACCTGGAGCCGGGTGGTCACTACCTCCGCGCCCCCTGCGTCCTACGAGCGCATACACAATGCTGCGGACATCTCGGTCATCGTCATCTACTTCGTGTTGGTGATGGGCGTCGGGCTCTGGGTATGTGGGGAGCTGGAACAGCGGGCTGAGGAGCGAGGCTAGCGGGAGGGATGAGGAGCGGCGCACTGAGAGTGATGGCCTGGGGCTGTGGGTTTAATTTCAGCGTCTGTGGAGCAGAGCAGAGTCTAAACGACTAGGCTCGCCTTGGAAGCACTTGAGGGAAGTTAAGAAGGCACAGTGCAAGGTGAAGGGGACCGGGTGAGGGTGAGAAGTGAGAGAGCTGTGAGGGGAGTCAGCCAGAAAGGCCAGAGAGGGATGCCAGGGAGCCTGCCCTGAGCAGCATGGGGATGGGAGAGGTTGTCGGAAGGTGCCAGAGTCCAGGACAGGCAGCTTGCAGCTGCAGGGAAGGTCTGGGGCTTGGGAGTTGAGCCCACGGAGGTGACTGTCCTGTCCGATGGAAGAGAAACAGTGTAGAACCTAGAGACACAAGCACTCAGACTGGCCGCCAGCTGCAGGTGCCTGGGCAGCAGGTGGAGGCCTGACCATTGCCCCTCTTGGGAAGGCTGGCCCCCAGGCCTTGGTGCTTTGGAGTCCTAGGGGCTGGAGCACTTGGAGTCGCGGCTGCAGGGCCAGGAGGAGGAAGGCAGGAGGCTGGCCAGGTGTTGGAAGAGGGAAGTGCTGGTGTTCCCCTTTGGGACTCTGGGGACACATCAAACCACAGAAACTTGGTCTCAGCGCTTGGAACTTGGAGATTTCACTGTGACAGACTCTGGCACACCCAGCCACTAGACAAGGAGGTGATTTAAAAGTGTGGAAATATTCCAGCCACTTTCAAGGGCTGTCCTGGAGGGTGACAGGCTGACAGTCTGAGGGAGGCTTCGGTGCCAGCAGGTGGCTGTGTTTAACTCTTTTGACTTAGAGCAGGGAGGGTGAGCATTAACCCTTCCATGACCATGGAGTTCTTTCAGGGGGTAAAAGGAAGTGTTGATTTTTTTTAGGGTCTTTTTTTTTTTTTTTTTTTTTTGAGGTGTGGATGTGTGTGTTGATTTTTTAAAAAAGGAATTGTATAGACCAGCTGTGACTGAAAGCCTCCTGGAAACTCATGTAGAGTTAGAGGGGTTGACTCTTTCTGTGTACTCTCTGCTTCCTAGACACAGTGGAAAGTGTCCAGCCAGGAGACAGAATACTCAGGTTACCATACTGGCTTTGGCATGGTTTAAGTCATTTGACTTTGGGTGACCTCCCCCAGCCTCAGGTTACTCAACTGTAAAGTAGGTACAATCTTATCCAGGCTTATGACTCCCCAGGGTTGTAGTGGGGACCTGCAGAGAGAATCTGAAAGGTTCTTATGGACGCCTTCCTGGTTAGGGTACTGTTGTCATTTGACCTCTAGGTATGAGTTAGGCCCTAAATAATTTTTGTCCTTTTAAGCAAAATGGACAACGATGGTCAGCAGGATAGTACATCTTCACAAAAAGCCACGAGATGGGGAGAACAGGAAGGGTAATCCTGTTTTCGGAAGAGAAATCAATGCCCCATGTAGTAGTGATTTGCCGAAGGTCACAATAGATGAAATTGTCCCTGGAACTCAGGTCTCTTGACTCCTGGTTTTCCATGTGCTTTGCCACCTTGCCTGCCCCCCTCCCCAACCCCATCCCAATTTTCGAGTGCTGCAGCCAAGAGTCACATCCATCATTTGCTAGCAATGCTACTGCCTGTTTCTGAGAAAATCACCGTTAATCTCTCTGTGCCCTTAACCGATCTCATCTCAGCCCTGCCAGGCCTGTTGATCATGGTGTTTACACTTTTCAAATACCTGTAAATTGGTATCATTTGCCCTGTTAAATGCTACTTAATGAGCCTTTTAGTGTTTGTCCATATTTAATCTTCCCTCATTCGTCAGTGCCTCTGGACCCTGATCATTCAAGGTGCTGGATTTCTTCCAGTTGACTTCCTCTTTCTGCTATTGAAGCATCAAGAGCAGCTGGGTTAGGGATGGGAATCCTGGCCCCTGCATTTTCTCTGGGCTGTGCAGACAGAATGGCCCAGGCCCATTGTGCTTCCTCAACTTAGAAAAGACACCCACAGCCAGTGTCCTGTCTGTCACCGTCCCCATCTCTTCCAACATTGTTTTGTTTGTTTTATCCTCTTCCAACCCTGCCTCATCGGTTCATATTTGGGCCTTAACTTGTTACTTCTTGAATGTATATTTCTGTTTTTCTTTCCCTACTTCTTAGTTTGTTTTTTTGAGATTGTGTATCCTTTTAAATGGAATCTTTGACTTTATTCTGACTGGAAGATTTCATTAAGCTATACTGTGACCCCTTGTGCAGGGATTATTAAACTATGACCCATAGGCCAAGTCTGCCTTGTTTTTGCATAGCCTACAGCCAAGAATTGTTTTTACACTTTTAAAGGATTGTAAAAGAGCGAAGGAAACAAAACAAACATGTGGCAGAGACCGTATGTATCCCACAAAACCTACAGTATTTGCTCTCTGGTCCTTTACAGAAAAAAATGTACAGTAAGTTTTTAGGCATTTGAACCATAGCATCATTTTATGCCTGAGTTGGAATGGCCCCTGGGGGAGCCCAACCTTCTCATTTTACAGATGAGGATCAGAGAGGATGACCAGAAATCACTCAGATGAATTACTGGCAGAGATGGGACTAAAACCAGGTCTTATGATACCAAAGGAGTCCCTGGGTGGCGCAAATGGTTAAGCACTCGGCTACTGTCTGAAACACTGGTGGTTCAAACCCATGAAGAGGTGCCTCAGAAGACAGCCTGGTGATCTGCTTCTGAAAGGTCACAATCTTGAAAGCCCTATGGAACAGTTCTACTCTGCACACAGGGTCGCCATGAGTAGGAATCGACTTGATGACAACTAACAACAATAATATGAAGCCAAAGCTAATACCCTTTCCACTCTTCCACCTTTTCTCCTCCCAAAGATAGTACCCTTTCTGAGAACACCCTCTCCATGGTCCTTACCACCATGGGCATTGACTCAACAGTGTCCTTGTGGTGCTGAATTCCTTCTTTCCTCACATGTTTCTGGGAAGCAAGGGCCTAAAATTTATTGAGTTCAACCTTCTTCATCCTATGCTTGAGTCCCTTCTTTTACCGTCTTGACAAAACCATCTTGACAATTGTCAGCAGCCTTCTGCTTGAGTACTTCCAGGAGAATCTCTCTCCAGTGGCACTGCTTCCATCTCTGGACAGCTCTGACAGTGAGGAAATTTTTCCTAATACTGAGCTCAGCCCAAAGTCCTGGAGGGCCTCCCACTGCATTGGTGCAGACCATGCTGAGCTTGTCTGGCCACTTTATGTACTAGAAGACAATTGGCCACACTCAAGTCTTCTCTCTCCAGACCCAGCAGCCTCAGTTTCTTAGGCTTTTCCTTATCTAAACAGAGGTCTGAAGCTCCTTCCTTTTGCTCAATATTTTTATTCCATTGAGAAAGCAAAAAAAAAAAAAAAAAACCCAGACAGACAAAGAAACAAACAAACAAATCATGGTGAGTCAGTAATTGTGCTTCTTTTGCCTCTGTGGCTTGCAGTTGTGACTTTATTTTCTTCTAGTTGGATGGACAGGCAAATTTAACGCCATGGTTTACAAAGTGGAGTTCTGGAGCCTTAAAGTTTCCCTTTGTGTATCCCTTGCTCATGGGGCCAGTGCCTTTCTATTTGTAGGGCCAGCAGTGACGAAGAGGAAGGCAGGGTCCTGGGCTGCAATGCATGCCCCAGAGGGGGGAAAACAAAACAGTTGCTGTCGAGTTGATTTCGACTCAGGGTGACCCCATGTGTGTTACAGTAGAACTGTGTTTCATAGAGTTTTCAATGGCTGATTTTTGGAACTAGATGGCCAGGCCTTTCTTCTGAGGAACATCTGGGTGGACTTGAACCTCCAGTCTCTCAGTTAACAGCAGTGAGTTAACTGTCTGCACCACCAGGGGACTGCTGGGGGCACCTACTAAATACTGCTCATAGACTGACCCTTTGCAGAGTGCCTGCCGGATGAGTGCTGCTCATTTCCAAAATGGGCTTTAAAGATGGGATACAGGGGAGGAGTGAAGGCTGAGGGAACTGAGAACCCATTCATTCAACATTTATATTCAATGTGTATCATCCACAAGGCATTATATTAAGCCTTTTGGGGGATTAAATGATAACATAAAGTAAAACAAAATTGTAAGGGCCATGAGAGAAATACAGAAAAGTTCTCCAGGTGTTCAGAGGAGGGAGAGATTACTTTTGTTTGGGGAGGAGAGGGTGCCATCAGATAGAAGGAGGCTTCTGTGGGGAAGTGTCACGTAGGGCTTCCTGGGAAAAGTGGCATTTGAGGGGCCTTGAGGATGAGTATGGAGCCCAGATTGTGCAGTGGTTAAGAGCTGAGTGGTTAAGGTCTGCAGTTCGAATTCAACAACTTCTCCTTGGAAACCCTATGGGGCAGTTCTACTCTGTCCTATAGGGTCGCTATGAGGTGGAATTGACTTGACGGCAATGGATTTGGGTGGGTTTGAGAATGGGTAGGTGCGGGCTGGCCTTGCAGAGATGAGGGGATGGGCATTCCAGAGAGGGAAGGGCCTGAAGTAGACACTCTTCTCCTAACCTTTTATCCATCCGCAATATATTCTAGCCCTCCAATCTCACATTCTTCCTTAAAGCTCTTAATTTCTGAGACTAACTGGGGAATATTTTTGTGTGGGCTCCAAACTCACTTTTTCTGTTCCTCCAACCCTGCCCAGTAGCTATCAACCTTCAGAATACCTTCCAGATGACCTTTTCCTGACCAATTGCCAGAGCCTGGGTCTTTGGGACTTCTTCCAGTTTCACTCCTACCTACCTTCTCTGCTCTTCAGGTCTGTTGAGTCTCTTACTATTCCCCCTACGGAGGCCTCGAGAGTATGTCTTATGGGCAGGAGGACCTTGCCAGGAGTCCAGAAAGGTCTGAGCTGTGTTCTCCCTGACCCTGCCTAGCACACAGTAGGTGCTCAACAAATCTATGTTGATTGGATGCATGACCAGCTCACTAGGGACTAAGTCCCATCAATACATCCCTGTAGTCTGAGCACCTAGCAGTGTGCTGTCCCTAGCAGCTAAGTTTGCTGAATGAATGGCGAGTGACTGAGTGCCTGACATGGCACTCTCAGAGGATAATTCCTTTGGATCAGAGACCCTCTGAGCCTCAGTGTTCACCCGTGGGAATGTAAACACCTCTGACAGGGCTAAGTCATTGTCTACCATTAACATCTTCAGGGAGCTTATCAAGCTTCAGCTGAGGGAAGGCCATTAACGTAGAGAGAGGAAGGCGGAGGGGGCCTGTTTTGTGCTGGAGGCCTGCATCTGGGCCTGAGCTGGACCAGGAATAAACTAAAGGCCCAAGAGGCAACAGTCCAAAGGAGCTGTGTTAGGGACTGGCTATCATTTATCGAAAATTCATGTTTTTTTTTTTTTTTCTCATAAGCCTTTAGTGGCTCCCCACTGCCTACAGAATAAAACCTGTGCTTCATAGCCTGGCATTTGAGGCCCTGTGGTCTACCTCTACATATCAGCACTCTCCCCATTCAAACGCCTCATCCAGTTTCACCTGCTGACACCCTATTTCTCCCTCCCACACACACTAGGCCAAGGCACTTAAGGTCATTGTTCATTCTGTTCCCTTTTTCCCTAATAAAACCCCATACTTTCTTCAAGATTTGTTGAAACGCTGCCCTTCTCTGAAGGCTTTCCTGACACCCCAGTCCAAAGGAATCCCCCTCCTTCCTCTCTATTTACCTCAGTTGTCATAACATATTGAAAAGTCATGATCCTAGGAAGCTCCTATGTAAATCCTCAGAGAGGAAAGATTGAAATGAGTTTGAATGTCCAGTCTTTTAAGTAATACTTAGTACTACCTTACATTCTTATAGTATCTTCTGTTCTTTCTTTCTTTTATAACAGCTTTATTGAGACATAATCCATATACCATATGGCTGCTTTTCAAAAGTATGATATTTCATTAGGCACCTTGAGTACGCTTGTAACAAAGGCATGAAAAGTTACATTTTCCCCTGTTTAATAGGCAAGGATACAGATCCGGAGAAGTGAGGTAACTTGCTAGTTGCAGAGCTAGGACTAGAGCTAGGACTAGAGCTAGGACTAGGACAAGCTGTTTAAACTTTCTGAGCCTTCAGTTTCCTTGTCTGCCAAATGTAGGTTCCCGCCTGGGTATATGGGTGGGTACGTCCTTTCGGCTGGCAAGGACATTGTTCTAGTTTCCTACTAAATTTTCACCCTTTTACCCTCAGGCTATGTTTTCCACTAATCGTGGGACTGTTGGAGGCTTCTTCCTGGCAGGCCGAAATATGGTGTGGTGGCCGGTAAGTTTTCCCTGAAATACTGTTTGCTTAACTGTGATGATCCCTTTTCTTCTGGGCTTTGAAAGGTGGTGATTCTTCCTTCCACCTTAGATGCCTCCTCAGGTTTCCTGGGTACCCTAATCTCCTGTGGTAAGGGAATTGCTTTTAAATAAATAATGCTTGGAATCCCTCCAGGAATAAACAGAAGAAAAAGACGGCGCATTGTGGTCAGTGTGGAGAAGCAAAAAGAGCACGCAGACCCAGGTGATCTTGGGCAAGTCTGAGCTTCCACTTTTGTATCTATAAAATGGGGATGATAATATTTACCTTCCAGAGTTCTTATTAGGAATCCCTAGGTGCGGCAAATGGTTAAGCTCTCTCTTGACTACTAGCTGAAATGTTGGTGATTAGAACACACCCAGGGGTGCCTCAGAAGACAGGCCTGGTGATCTTCTTCCAAAAGGTCTCGAAAACCCCATGGAGCAGTTCTAATTTGATGGCAACTAACAACAACAACAGGGTTCTTATGAGAAGTGAATACAACATATGTGGTGGAAAAATCAATCAATGTTAACTCTTTTACTTATATTTTAAGCCCCACAGAGGAGGGACTTTATCTGCCCTACCTCCAGCACCTAATGTAGTGCCTGATACATAGGAAAACAAACAGTTGTAGAGTTGATTTCGACTCATGGCAACCCCATGTGAGTCAGAGTAGAACTGAGATCCATAAGGTTTCGATGGCTAATTTTTTGGGAAGTCTTTCTTTTAGGGTGACTCAGGTGGACTCAAACCTCCAGCCTTTTGGTTAGCAGCATTAACCATTTGCAACACTTGAGAGGCCATCAATAAATACTCATTGAACAGATAGAGGAGAAGTCCCTCACTGTTTCCAATCACAGTTTTCCTCCTGATGAATTTTTTTCACTTTTTGGTGGATTTTGTATTTTGTATATTTAAGAGGTGTTTTTCTTAATAGTTGTATGTGGGTAGACACTTTCCCAATCAAAGGACGTATACTTGGGCAGAAGAGAAACTGGGAGATCTCTTTCATCATAATCAACACGGGGCTGAGGCTGGTTTATCGATTCATTCCAGTGACCATGATTTTTTTGTGTGTGGTAAAAATAGATAGAACAAAACACTTGCCAGTTCAACATATTTCACTTGTACAATTCAATGGCATTGATTATGTTTATCAGGTTGTGCAACCATCACCATTACCAATCCAAATTTTTCCATCACCGCCAATAGTCCAATGACCATTTAGATCCGAGTTCTCACTGGAGCAACTGGCTGACTAACTTGGCCAGATTTTGTACTTCCTTGGGCTTAAGATACAGGTAAGACTGGCTGGTGAAAGAGGGGGTAATGAAACATACGTACAGAGAAGGGAGTGACAGTTGTGTGTTGGCTGGAAGAAGAGAAGCAAGAAAGTAGACTATCACTGTCATAGTATGTATAGCACAGAGAGAAGTTACCAGGAAATGGTGCCACATCCTGCAGCTGGCCTTTAATCAGCTATTTTGGGATGGATTTTAATAACTGGCACCTTCACAGTTGCTTGGGCTATTCATGAAATCATTTCTGTTTCATCCTTAAGGTGACCAAGAACACTGAGCTGATGCTTATTTCTGTGAAAGGTCCCTTATGGTAGCTCTCCTGACCCCTCATGTGTATAGAGGCGTACACATCTGACCTTCTTTCTTGTTCCATGCCCGGGCCTTTTGTCTTTTCATGCCTTGAATTTTGGTGCTTTCCTAAAAGTTGATGTTGAACAGGCAGCTCTGATTCTAATGTTCAGGATAAGGCTGGGTAGTCCTCTAGAGCTATACTGTCCAATACCATTCACCACATTGACTATTGAATTAAAATTAAATAAAATTTAAAATTCTATTTCTTAATCACACTAGCCACATTACCAGTGCTCAATAGCCAAATGTGGGTAATGGCTACCATGCTGAACAGCACAGATCTAGAACATTTCCATCACTGTAGAAAGTTATATTGGACAGTACCACTGTACAGATTTCAGAGCCAAGCCTGGTATGAAATTCCAGTAGACTTGAGACTTGCTAAATTAGAGAGCTGAACAGGACTTTGAAGTTCACTTGAATTATTTGGAAAACAGTGCATTCCCCTGCTCCACCCAGGCTTCAGTTCCCTTATAGTAAGTCTGCCAAGTGCCATATGGCTTCAGTCTGCATCCAGCCTCCTTTTCACCCCAACTCTGACAGTAAACTCAAGATAAATCATTTGATTTTCAGACAACAGTTTTCCACTTCTCTTGCTGTAATCAACATGAAATTGCATCTCTTTATATAAAATTTCTAGGGCTGATTGATTAGGGGTTAGACCTTGGCCTCCAATCTCTGGGTCTTGGAGAAGCAGTGACGTGAGAGGCATGGATCAGAACCACCCTTGGGAGATACTCATTTTAGGCTAGGCCAGGGAACACATCACAGTTTAACTAGAGATGATCTTTCTTCCTGATAGTGCCCAGGTCTGGACCTAGGTTGAGGTTTGGTTGATGAGAGAGATTAATTCTATGCAAAGCAGTTAGGATTCAATGACTCATGGGGTTTTCCGTGGATGTTCTTATCCTTACTATGTCTCAGTATCGGATTATTCTGACCAACAAAGAAACTTGGCATCATTCTTCTTTTGTGCATAATTCACTGCTTCCTTGACAAGGTGGAAATTGGACTCTCTTACTCCAACAATAGTTTACATTTAATGCTTCTGGAGATTTACATTTGTGGTTTCTAAACCTACCCATGTATTGGAATCACCTGCTGTGCTTTCTAAAAATACCGATTCCTGGGCCTCACTCCAGACCTACTAAATAAAAAAAAACTTGGAAGTGGAGTCCAGGAGTTTACATTTTTAAAAGCTTCCGAGATGTTTTTGATGATCAACCAGGTTTGAGGATCACTGGTTTGGGTAAACTCTTACCTATCTGGTCAGATTTACTGAGAACATCACCTCTGATAGGGATGCTGGGGGAGGGGATTCTGGAATGGGGAAGTGGCCTCTAAATCCCTTCCAACTATGAGAATTCTCTAATTCTAGAAAACTCTATAGTAGAACAAGCATGAGCTTTAAAGTCAGCAGGTCTGTCCTACCACATTTACTAGTTGTATGACTTTGGGCAAATCACTGAACCTCCCTGTCTTAGTTTGCTAGGGCTGCCATAACAGAAATACCACAGGTGGGTAGCTTTAAAGAATAGAAATTTATTTTTTCATAGTTTTGGAGGCTAAAAGTTCAGATTAGGTTCTCAGCCATGTTGATTCCTTTTAAGGGCTTCTCTTCTACTTTCTGGTGACTGCTGTCAATCCATGGCATCCCTTGGCATCTATCTTTCTCCTGTGTATGTCTCTCTGTGTCTATCCTACTCTTTTTATAACTCAAAAGTGATCAGGTTTAGGACTCACCCAACTGGTATGAACTCATTAGCATAAGAAAAGAAAACCCTATTTCCAAAGAGGATCACACCAACAGGTACTGGGGCCAGTACTTCAATACATACTTTTGGGGGACACAATTCAATCTGTAACACTCCCTGAGCCTCAATTTCCACTGCTGTAAAATAGAATAATACCTATTTTCCAGGGTTCCTGTTTAAGGATTAAATGAGATATGCATGTACGGCACTCAGTACTGTGCCTGCTAGGAAGTGGAGGGCTAGCCACGATATCAATGTGATGCCCAGTGAGCATTTGTCATGGTGCACGGCACTTAGTGGTGCTCAATAAATGGATGCAATTGCTTAAGTGAAACCGTTGCTGATGCTTCACTTAAATTGAACCCTTCAATTGATCATGTTAAAAAGTTAACATGATTTATGTATTTATTTATACTACTGCAAACCATCAGCTCCAGTCACACACTGATCCCATTTTAGCATCTCTGAAAATTGGGTTGTGTCTTAATATCAGTGGCCTGACATAGTGTACGTGGCACTGTTTTCTCTTTTTTAGCAGTACATGGCGTGTCTTATAATAGTGAGCATCTTAGAGTCAGTAAAGAAGGTCAACAGTTCAAATGCAGCAGGCACTCCTTGGAAACTCTGTGGGGGCAGTTCTACTCTGTCCTATAGGGTCGCTATGAGTCAGAATCGACTCTACGGCAACAGGTTTGGTTTTTATATTCTAAAGCACTGGTATTTAAGCTATGGTCACTACAACCCTTGGGCTCAGTAGAAATGCCTCAGGGGACACTCCTCTTCCTCCAGAGCAGTATGACTTTTATTTATTTAATTTATTTTATGTAAATGGACTCAGGGCTGGGTTACAAGAGGTGTCCGCTTACACACGACTGGTGGCAGGCCTCCAGAAGCCTCAGTCACGCTTGAGGCAAGCCAAGCAAACTGAGTAACATGAAACCTTACATAATTGTGGACTGGTTGGTGGTCCAGGATTCCATTTCTCTGTGGCTCCCTGGCTTGGTACCTTGAGCTAACAACTGTCAGTGTGCTGTGTTGCAATGATTATGTGGGAATGTGGGAAATGTGAAAGCAGGAAGACTGTAAAGCTCAGGGGCTGAGCTTTGAGGAGGAAATTCCCTACTCCTTGACTGGTGGCAGTAGAAATTACTCAGAGAGGTGGGGCCCCAGGTACAAAGCCCAGTGGAGGGTTCTTGCTCTGCAGGAGAGTTTGCCCACACCTTCTGGGACCATTAGCTGGCTCCATTGGAACAGCCGGATACAACAGGCTGAACCAACCCTTAGACAAACCCCTTCAGCTCAGAAGGAAACATTCCAAAGGTCAGGGAGTGGGAACCTGACAAGGAGCCAAAGGTCTTGGCTTGTCCCAGCTCTGTGACATAGAGCAAATTATTAACCTCTCAGAGTCTCTGAGAGTCTCTTCTGTAATGTGAGATCAGGATCTCATTGGCTCTTCCAGGACTGAGATTCTAAGATTTTCTGCCACAGAGGAGGGAAGGAGCAAAGGAGAAATGGGTGTGGGCATTCCAGCGCATCACCAGTGATGGCCTTGATGATGGAATGCTTGTGTGTTTCTCAAAAGCCACAGGTCCTTTCCTTCCTTTATTATTACAGGATCATCAGAGACAAGCATAACATAGTGGTTTAGGGCAAGGGTTGGAAAACTTTTTCTGTAAAGGACCAGATAGTAAATATTTTTGGCTTTGCAGGCTATATGGTATCTGTCAATTACTCAACTTACCATTGTAGTGAGAAAACAGTCATAGACAATACATAAATGAATGAGCACGGCTGTGTTCCAATAAAACTTTATTCACTAAAACAGACAGTGGACCAGATTTGGCCCAAGGGTCATAGTTTGCTGACCCCTTGTTTAGGCCTGGGCTTTGGAGTCAAATTGCTTGGATTTGGATCTGGGCTCTGCCCCTTACTAGATGTGTGACCCTTGGTGAATTACTAGACTTGAGATTGTGAGGACACATGCACAGGGCTCAGAACAGTGCCTGGCAAACAGAAAACTCTCAGGCATAGCTCTTGTTCTTTTTTCAACTGGAACCTTTTGAAAGACTTTCATATCTCTTAGCTCATTGAATCCTAAGTGATAAGTACAGCAAAGATGATGATTAACCCCATAGATTGCCCAAATTCACACAAGATAACGACAGAGCTAGGACTACCTCTGTTCTTCTGGCTCTTCAGGTCGCTTACTCCTTGTCCTTTGAGATGGGAATTTATGAGGTTAACAGCTGTGGTGTACAGATTGATCTGAAAACTAAGGAATTCTTTTATTTACAGTTGACCAGAGACCCTAATGGAGCCCTGGTGGTGAAGTGGTTAAGAGGTTGGCCGCTAACCAAAAGGTCGGCAGTTTGAATCCACCAGCCGCTCCTTGGAAACAATATACAGCAATTCAGCTCTGTTCTGTAGGGTTGCTATGACTCGGAATTGACTCGATGGAAATGGGTTTGTCTTCTTTTTTTTTTTTTTTTTGGTTGAGATCCTGATGGAAATTTTCCCTGGGGAAGGAAGGCAGCTTCTTAAACTTCTTGAACTCTCTTGAGTAAAATGGATTTGATTTTATCTTTAAGTCTCTAAAACCTAATGATCAGATCAAAGGTCTGCAACTTATGAGACAACCAGAATGGCCAAAGGGAGTCCTGGAAGAGCTCACAGACCTAAGACATACGTGGGGCTCTTGGATCAGAGAAGAAGAGAGGGAACCAGGCAAATGGACCGAGGAGAGGCAGAGAGCACACCAAGAGAGCGATCCCTGGGAAGAAGTGACAGGGAAGAAAGATAAGCCCTTGGGCCTTCATGAGCATGGGTGGAAATGACTGCTGCCTCCTCTGACCCCGAGTCCAGGTGGCCCTCTCTCCATGCTCTGCAGGCTTTCCATCTGTAGGTCTGTATCCTCATTCATTCTGGTGACCTGCCAGGGGGGCTGAGCCTCTATTTGGCTTAATCATCTTCTTTGTTTTTCATTCCCCACAACACCTAGTCCAGGGTTTTGTGTGTAGTAGGCACTTGACAAACATTTGCTAATTTTATTTTCATATTTTATTTTATTAGTGTTGAGAATATACACAGCAGAACGTACAATTCAACAATTTATACACGTACAATTCAGTGACATTGATTGCATTCTTCAAGTTCTGCAACCATTCTCATCCTCCTTTTCCAAATTGTTCCTCTACTGTTAACATAAAATCACTGCCCCCTAAGTTTTCTGTCTAGTCTTTTCGAGTTGCTGTTGTCAATTTGATCCCATGTAAATGGTACTTAAAAGGCCCAGTGCTCAAGGCAGACATTCTTTACCTGTTAAGGTACACTGTTGTAGCTTAACAACAGCATTGAAGACTTCAGGGGATATTTTTGGTTAAAGGTTTAAAGATTACCTCAGGGCAGTAGTTTTGGGGGTTCATCCAGCCTCTGTGGCTCCAGAAAATCTGGATTCCATGAGAATTTGAAAAATCTGTTCTGAATTTTCTTCCTTTTGATCAGGATTCTTCTATACCTTCTTTGATCAAAACGTTCACTAATGGTAGCCAGGCACCGTTCTATTCTTCTGGTCTCATGGTTGTTGTTTGTGGAGGCAATTAGCCACACATTCCATGTCCTTCTCCTCCTAATCCCGACTTTTTCCTTTTCCTCTGTTGCTTCAGGCGAATAGAGACCAATTGTTGTGCCTTGGATGGCCACTTGCAAACTTTTAAGACTCCAAGCAGTACGTAATGAGCTAGGTGGTAGAACAGAAGCATTAGACACGATATTAGGCCAATTAACTGGGATTTCTCAGGAAACCATGACTCTACACCTCCAAACCAAGAAACCAAGTCCCAGGAGATATTTGGTTGTGTTTAAGTAACCTCAGCAGCTGCTCTCTATCTCTTTGCTGTTCCTGTTGTAATATTTGCTAAATTAAAGAAATGAGATGGGGGAGAGGGACATGTCCACAGACCCTCATGCCTGGCCCTAATCAGAGAGGCTGATTTCAGCCCACGCTGGAGCCATTGGTAAGGTTTGATGTGGCCATGCTTCCTCACTATCTCAGGACATTTGATGCTTCTCAGCTTGAGGGAAGGTTTTGTAAAACTTGGCAGTGCCCATAGATTGGGATTGCCTTTGTGGTGAGAATTTCTTGCTTAGCAAGTGAGTTCCTGCCTTGCTCTTGAACAACCTGTTCCCTCCTTTTCTTCTTCTTCTTTTCCTTTTCCTTTTTTTAACTCCTCCTTCTCTCCCACCTCCTTCTCTTCCTCCTTCTCCTTTTACTCCTTCACTTTCTCCTCCTCCTCTTCCTCTCCTCGTCCTGGTTCTCCTCCTGCTTCTCCTTTTATGCCTTCTTTTTCTCTTCCTCCCCCTCTCCTCTTTTTTCTTCTCCCCCCTCATACCCCCTCATCTTTCTCCCCACTCCTTTTTTTGGGCAGAGCCATTTCTCTACTATTCTTCATGGTGTAGTCTTCTCTGAGGAGCTTCTCTGATTAATGCCCAGCCACTCATCACCCAGTATATTCTTTGTGTTCTAGGCATCTAACAGGTTAGCACCTCTGCAGACAGAGAAAAGAAAAAATGAAATATAATCAATATTTCTAGTTGACTGAAGTCAGAGGAGACCTGAAACTATCAGCTAAAATGAAGCCTTTGGATTATCCACCTTAGAAATGTATTTGGACTTTCCTTGTCTATCACTGGCATGGCAGATAGAGGCAGCTGCAGTTCTATGTATTCTTTTGGGTAAACTTTGTATTAGGGAGGTGATTTAGAGTTGGGTTAAGAGTGTGGACTCTGAAGCCAGGTTATCTTGGTTTGAACCCCACTCCACCAATTCCTAGCTTTGTGGCCTTGGGTGAGTTACTTGAGCTCTCTGTGCCTCTGTTTCCTCAACTGCAAAATAGAAATCACAGCACTTACCTAATAGAGTTGTTCTGAGGACTAAATTAGTTAATACAAACAGGTAGCATTATTTGAAAATATTTCTCATTAAGTGTGATCTCTGCACATTATTGTAGATTGTAAGAATGTCTGTATAGCAGTTCTCTTCTACTCTTACACTTTGACGGTGAGATACTGAAAACTTGAAGATGATTTATTTAATGTATTTGGTGAGAAATCATCATAAAAGAGCCTGGATTCTAAAAGCGCAAAACACTTGTTGTAGAGACTTAAGAAGAGGGCAAGAAACATGAAGAGAAGTTAAGAAATGTGAAGAATGAATCACTAGGGCTTGCTGATTGACAGGATGAGGAAGGTTGTAGAAAATGATCAAAAAAAGCACTAAGTACTTTAAATTTCAAGTCTGAATGTCATGAATGAATTAATAAAATTTTCTCAAAAAAATAGAAGTCATGAGGAGAAGGTAACCTCTCGTCCACATTGAGTATAGCATGGGTCAATCACAGAGTGTAAGTGGGAAAGTTGTTAAGTGATCACAACAGAACAGGGTAACCAGGAGAGGATAAATGTCATCTAAAACATAAATAAATTCAAGACTCATATGAGATAATAATGAGGAGTAATCAATGCTGCAAAACGTTTTAGAAAAACCAAGAGTGATGATAGACAATAACCTAATATATTCTAGATTTCCGAGGTTATTTTGAACTTTGAAAATTTTAAGGTAAATAATGAGATAGGCTAGAAGATCGTTTTTCCTTTTACTAAAAGTCTTTTTTGTTCATATAAGCTTTCTCCTTCTATTAAAAATACTGCTAATAATAGATATCATTTTAAATCTTAATCATAGACCAGTAAACTTACTGAGAACTTCATATTCACTAGCTTATGATTGTATACGCATTGTATGCTGAGAAACCTGGGTCTTTTGGTCAAGGAAACTAGAAAACTTTGGTCAAGGAAACCAGAAAGTAGGAACTGTGGTATTCTCAGTCAAGGCCCCCTATCTCTGTAGCCAGTAATACGTGAACTCTGAGAATGAGTCTGCAATTCAAACCCTATAAGCACTCCAACCACAAATACACCCTCAGCTTTGGACGACAGTTGCTTTGTCTTCTACACTATGTTTGTAGGCAAATATTTCAAAGGTTCTCAGGGAATGTCTCCTTTCCTTGATTTCCTAATGTATAGTATAAGCTGGACTAGGCTTCCTTCTTGTGGTCAATAGCATTTAACTGTTTATACATGTTTTTGACACTGAGTATTCAGATAGCTTGTGAAAGGTCAAGGATTTCTTAATTCAAGATGCTGAATTTTTTACTCTTGAAATCACTCAAACATTTGCCGGATGTGTTTGACCTAATTAGGTTGTTTAAATGGTTTTCAACTTTAAAATGTTTAAAGTCTTACAAAGACCAATGAAACAGAATTGAGAACCCTGGTGTAAATCCATAAAAAAAAGAGTTAACACAGGTAGATCTCTTAGGACAGTATATAAACCCATTGCTGTCGAGTCGATTCCAACTCAAGCATATAGTTAGTACTAGTCAAGTGTTGGCTATTATTATTTTCATCATTATTGTAGTATCTCATCTCCAGATCTTCCTTCTTAAACTGTGAATTCCATCATACATCCATCTATCCATTAATGCATTGCTATCCCTTCATTCAACAACTACATGTTGATTCCATGGCCAGATTCTGGGTTAGGTAAAGTCTATATTGGAGACACATGCATATTTGCACAAAACATACATACAATTACAAATAGCGATGTTAAGAAAGAAATGTATTGAGTCAAGAGAAGTTAGAAGGAGAGGAATCTTAACCTACACAGGAGGGTCCAACCAACCAACCAGTTGCCATGGAGTTGATTCTGACTCATGGCAACCCCATGTATGTCAGAGTAGAACTGTATTCCATAGGGTTTTCAATGGCTGATTTTTAAGAAGTAGATTGCAAGGCCTTTCTTCCAAGTTGTCTCTGGGTGGACTCAAACCCCCAACCTTTTGGTTAGCAGGTGAGCACGTTAACCATTTGTACCACCCAGGGACTCCCATAGGAGGGCCAGGGAAGGGCTTTCTGAGGATTGGACATTTAGGCTGAGACTGAAAAGATCAGAAGGGGCTAGCCAGTAAATAAAGATTGGAAGATGTGCAATCCAAGCAGATGGAACAGAATAGGCAAAGGACCTGGAGTGGGAAGGAACTTGGAGTATTTGAGGAACTGAGAGGGGGCCAGTGTGGGCGAGAGATAGTGCATTTAGATCAGGTCCCTCAGGTCAGGGACCCAGAGTTGGTGATGATTCCAAAGACAGTCCCATCTGGATTGGTGGGAGGGGTGGTCTCCAGTGCCCTTGATCTATAAATGCCAACAGAAGACCTCACCTGCCTTTCTGTGCCAGAAACCAGTGGGAAAACGCTAGCTTTGGTTGTGGTTTCCTATTTCCTGCCCCTTTGATTCTTTGAGCAAGGAGAGGTATTTGTGAAGACAATGAATGAAAAACGACCATTATTCATGAAGGACATGAGCTATCAAGAGTAGAGATTGTGATGACTCTGCAGCAGGGACTGTGACTAACTATTTTCAAGAGTCTAAGAAATAAAATATTCTGAAAATATGAGCCCCATGTTGTCTTGTCTCAATCCAGGAAGCGTGGTTCCTAAGATGGCAACGGTCAAAGGTTAAATCTCTCTGTCTTAGTTATCTAGTGCTGCTGTAACAGAAATACTACAAGTGGATGGCTTTAACAAAGGGAAGTTTATTCTCTCACAGTCTAGTAGGCTAGAAGTCTGAATTCAGCCTGCCGGCTCCAGGGGAAGGCTTTCTCCCGCTGTCAGCTCTGGAGGAAGGTCCTTGTCATCAGTCTTCCCTTGGTCTGGGAGCATCTCAGTGCAGGAACCTCAGGTCCAAAGGATGTGCTCTGCTCCCAGCGCTGCTTTCTTGGTGGTATGATGTCTCCCTGTCTCTCTGCTCGCTTCTCTCTTTTATATCTCAAAAGAAATTGACTTAAGACACTATCTAATCTTCTAGATATTATCAGTATAACTGCTACCTCATTACATCATAGTGACAGGATTTACAACACTTAGGGAAATCACATCAGATGATAAAATGGTAGGCAATCATACAATACTGGGAATCATGACCTAGCCAAGTTGACAGATATTTTGGGGGGACACATTTCAATCCATGACACTCTCCAAACTTCCCCTGCTGAAAGAGAGCTTACTAAGGGAATAGAGAGGCTAATCAAGATGGAAGACAAGCCCCTGAGAGAATGAGGGAGGAGTCTGAAGTGAAAGCACAATGCAGATGGGCACATGAACTTAATGAGATGGCTAAGGGGTCTGACCCACTGTGCCACTTCAGGGAAATTCAGAAGAGAATGTTTGGGAGGCAGGGGGCAAGGGGAAGGAAAAGTCAGTGTGGGGCTACGTCCAACGTCACCTCTCCCCCAGAGACTTCAGTCATATTTGGTTTTGGTACCTCTGACAAGTCATTTTACTCCTCTGAGCCTCCGTCTTCTCATCTGTAAAATAAAGTTAAGAATAATGCATACTTCACAATACTATTGTAAGCATTAAATAAGATAAAGTGAATGAAGTACCTGGCCCAACGCTTGGTCCAACGGAGGCACTGTAAAAACTAGTGTTCCTCTCTCCCTGGACAGTGTGGTACTGAGACTGGCAGCATCAGCAAGTCCTGGACTCTTGTTAGAAATGCACATTTTCCAGCCCCAACCCAGACCCACCTATTTAGAAACTCTAGGGGTGGGGCCCAGCAATTTGAGTTTTAACAACCCCTTCAGGTGATTCTGATTAGGGTTGCCAGATTTAGCAAATAAAAATACAGTACGCTCAGTTAAATTGGAATTTCAGATAAACAGTGGATACTTTTTTTCATATAAGTGTGTCCCATGCAGTATTTGGAGCATGTTATTGTTGTCAGTTGCTGACTTCGATTCTGACTCGTGGTGACCCCCACGTGTTACAGAGTAGGCCATAGTCTTAATGGCAGCAGATCGCCAGGGCTTTTCTTCCATGGTACCACTAGGTGGGATCGAACCACCAATGTTTGTTAGCAGTCAAGCTCAAACCATTTGCACCGCCTAGGGGCCTTATATTTGGGACATACTTATACTGAAAAGATATTCGCTGTTTGTCTGAAGTTCAGATTTAACTGGGCATCGTGTATTTTAACTCTAGATTCTGATGTATGCTAAGGGAGGCCTCTAGTACAACCCAGAGGAGTGGACAGGAAGTCCTGGGGTGTCCTACTATTCCTTAAAGGGGAGGACAGCAGCGGGGACCAGGAAGCCATTTCCAGAGCTCTGGATATGCTGGGTATTACATGATCCATTATTAAAGAAAGCAGTTTCCTAAAATTAGCTGAGTGCATTTTCCATCCAAGCTGTGATGATCTTGCTCTCTCAAAGAGAGAAAACGACCACTCTGTCTCTTTCAGGAAATTCAGGGCGTCCTGTAAAGACACCAGCTGTGCAAAAGCATTGTTAATATTTCTTCAGAATAGCATGCGTTTATGGGGCAAAACTTTCTTATAGGCTTCTCACATTTGTCACCTAATTTAAGCCTGATAACACCCTAGTGAGTTAGGCTAGGAGGGATTCTTTTCCTCGGCTTATGTACGCTTAGGAAAAGGGGAAACGAGGGCAGAGGTCCATACTTTAAAGCATGTTATTGATACAGGCTACTTTTTTCAAATCCATTAGCTCCCTTTGGTCGGGAAGCCAGGAGAACCCACACAGCCACTTGTCCACTGCCTTGCGCAATTCTTGATTCCTCAGTGTGCATATGCTGTCTTACTTTTCTTAGGGTGTGGAAGGTAAAGACAAAGTTAATGTGTGAACTTGAATCACTTTCTTCCTCTGGGCTATGAATTTTTTTTTACCTGAAAATGACGAAGTTGACCTTATTTCCAAGATAATTCCAGGCCTAATGTCAGATGAGCTGGGCTAAGATACCTGTTTTCTATTTCCTGTTGCACTGAACATAATTTTATTTAGTATTCAGCGACATTTTCATCCCTTTTTCTACATACCCCCACCAAAAGGAACACATAATTTACCTGCATGCTTTGTTCTCACCCCTCAGCCTCTGCAGGTGAACCTGAGATAGCTCCAGAATTGTCTTATATTGTTAAAGGTTTTAAAGAATTGTGTTCTGATTATAAAATTACACAAACTCATTGTGGAAAATTTGGAAAAGCATAAAAAGAAATACCCACTGTTTTCTCTTCCAAATAGAACTACTGTTAACTTTGGATATATTTTTATCAATTTATATCTACATGTATGTATACATTTGTTGTTGTTAGGTGCCGTTGAGGTCCTGCTGCAACTGCTTTTGAATGATCTTCAACAAAATTTTACTTGTGTGTGATACTGATGATATTGTTCGATAATTTCTACATTCTGTTCATCACCTTTCTTTGGCATGGGCACAAATATGGATGTCTTCCAGTTGGTTGGCCAGGAAGCTGCCTTCCAAATTTCTTGACATAGACTAGTGAGCACCTCCGGCGCTGCATCGGTTTGTTGAAACATCTCAGTTGGTATTCTGTCAATTCCTGCAGCCTTGTTTTTCATCATTCCCTTCAGTCCAGCTTCAGCTTCTTCCTTCAATACCATTGCTGTTGATCATATGCTACCTCCTGAAATGGTTGAATGTAGACCAATTCTTTTCGGTACAGTAACTGTGTATTCTGTTCATCTTCTTTTGATGCTTCCTACGTTGTTCAATATTTTCCCTTTAGAATCCTTCAATATTGCGACTTGAGACTTGAATTTTTTCTTCAGTTCTTTCAGCTTGAGAAATGCTGTGTGTGTTCTTTCCTTTTGGTTTTCTAACTCCAAGTCTTTGCACATTTCATGATAATACTTTACTTTGTCTTCTCGAGCTGCCCTTTGAAATCTTCTGTTCGGCTCTTTTAGTTCATCCATCATCTCTTCCATTCACTTTCTCTACTCTACATTCAAGAGCAAGTTTCAGAGTCTCTTCTGACATCCATTTTGATCTTTTCTTTCTTTTTAATGACCCTTTGTTTTCTTCACGTATGATGTCCTTGATGTCATTCCACAACTTGTATGGTCTTTGGTCATTAGTGTTCAATGCTTAAAATCTGTTCTTGAGATGGTCTCTAAATTTAGGTGGGATATACTCAAGATCGTGTTTTGGCTCTTGTGAATTTGCTCTAATTTTCTTCAGCTTCAACTTCAACTTGCATATAAGGAATTGACAGTATGTTCTGCAGATGGCCCCTGGCCTTTTTCTGACTTATGATTGAATTTCTCCATCATCTCATTCCACAGATGTAGTTGATTTGATTCCTGTGTTTTCCATTCAGTAAGGTCCACGTGTATAGTCACCATTTATGTTGTTGCAAAAAGGTATTTGCAATGAAAAAGTTGTTGGTCTTGCAAAATTCTATCATGCGATCTCTAGCATCATTTCTGTCACCAAGGCCATGTTTTCCAACTACCAGTTCTTCTTCTTTGTTTCCAACTTTTGCATTCTGATCACCAGTAATTATCAATGCATCTTGATTACATGTTTGATCAATTTCAGACTGCAGAAGTTGGTAAAAATCTCCAGTTTCTTCATATTTGGCATTAGTAGTTGGTGTGTAAATTTGATTAATAATGGTATTGACTAGTCTTCCTTGCAGGCGTAGGAATATTATCCTATCACTAACAGCATTGTACTTCAGGATAGATCTTGAAATGTTCTTTTTAAATGATGAATGTGATGCTATTCCTCTTCAATTTGTCATTCCCATCATAGTAGACCGTATGACTGTCTGATTCAAAATGGCCAATACCAGTTCATTTCAGCTCACTAATGCCTGGGATATTGATCTTTATTCATTTCATTTCATTTTTGACAACCTCCAATTTTCCTAGATTCATACATTGTACATTCTACGTTTCTATTACTAATGGATGTTTGCAGCTGTTTCTTCTTGTTTTGAGTTGTGCCACATCAGCAACTGAAGGTCCCAAAAGCTTTACTCTATTTACGTCATTAAGGTCGACTCTACTTTGAGGAGGCAGCTCTTCTCCATTCATATTTTGAGTGCCTTCCAACCTGAGGGGCTCATCTTCCTGCACTATACCAGACAATGTTTTGCTGCTATTCATAAGGTTTTCACTGGCCAGTTTTTTCAGAAGTAGACTGCCAGGTCCTTCTTTCTAGTCTGTCTTAGTGTGGAAGCTCCACTGAAGCCTGTCCACCAAGAGTGGCCCTGATGGTATTTGAAATACTGTTGGCATAGCTTCCAGCATCACAGCAACACGCAAGCCACCACAGCAGGACAAACTGACAGACGTGTGGGGATAATTTACTCTACATACATATATTTTAAAATATGGCACATGAGACCTTGGGCAGTACAAACAGCTAACACGTTCAGCTGCTAACCAAAAGGTTGGAGGTTTAAGTCCATCCAGAGACATCTCAGAAGACACCTGGGAATCTACCTCCAAAAAATCAGCCATTGAAAATTGTATGCAGCACAGTTCTACTGTGATACACAGGGGGTCACCATGAGTTGCAATTGACTCAACAGCAATTGTTTTTTCTTTTTTTATGGCATATTGTTTTGTATGTTTTTTTTATTTGACATTTTATTATGAGCATTTCACCATGTCATGACAAATTACTCAAAGCTATAATTTTTAATGGCTGCTTAATATTCTATCATATGTATGTACCTTAATTTATCTAATCGTTTTGCTACTGTTGGACATTTGTATTGTTTCCAGTTTTCCTCTATTGTGTATAATGTAGCAGTGAACTTTCTAACAAACATTCCTTATATATAGATCTCTGTCTGCATCTCTGGTTTACTTAAAATCTAGTCCGAAAAGTAGGATTATATAGTGGAAGGTGATGAAATTTTAAATGGTTTTAATCCATACTGCTTTCCAGAAAGATTGTATAGATTCACATTTCTATCAGAAATATATGGAAGAATCTGTTTACTTGCAAACACCAAGAGTTATCATTAAAGAAATTTGTGTATTTGATGGACTAGCCCACAAGGCGGTCAGATCTCCTTTGTGGTCTTGTTCTTATTAATGCTGAGCTTGCAGGTCACCATATCGATGCCTCTGAGTGCTTCTGAATCTCTAGTATGCTCCACTCTCCTTTGGGCCCCTTATGAGCCCTTGGCAGGCCAGGTTTGTTGCCTCTTCCCAGAAAAGAGTGGCCCTTGGCCTGTCCTTGTGAAGAGCAAATGCAGATCTAAGGCATCTGGCTGCCCTGGTCCCTGTTGTTTCTCCCAGAGGAGCATCCAGTGATTTGATGTCACTTACTTGCTCCTTCAGCAAACCTTTGCTGAGGGCTTGCCACATGCAAGGAAGGTCCTGTGCTAAGCGGAAGCAGAAATGCTCTTTGAGGCCAGAAGACACTTGGGGGACAGAACTTGCACAGAAGTAGTTACCAATATGGGATGTGACATGCACCACGAGAGTGGAACAGACAGCACATGGGGTAAGAATTAGAGAAGGAGGAGATGGCTCTGGTTGGAGTCAGAGGAGAGGCGGGACTGAGCTTCATTTTCAGGTAGGCAGAGCTCAAAGAAGAGGGCGTTCCAAGCAGAGAGAAATGCAACAAACAAAGGCAGGAGGCAGGAAGGCACAGAGCATGTCTGTTGTGCATGTCACATCCTAGGAGACTGAGTCAGTGTGATTTAGTCACAGCTTAAAAAAAACCCATTGCTGTTGAGTGATTCCAACTCATGGTGACCCCATGTGTTACAAAGTAGAACAGTTTCATAGGCTTTTCTTGGGTGTAATCTTTATGAAAGCAGATTTCTTCTGGAAGGCTTGCTTCTGCAGCACCGCTGGATGGGTTTGAACTGCTAACCTTTAGGTTAGAAGTTGAGTGCAAACCATTTGCTCCACCCAGGGACCTTCAGCCAGAGCTTAGGGGACATGAAAGTGCATGGAGGGACTGCTGGGAATGGGGAAGGAGGATGGGGCTGGATTGCAGAGAGCCTTGAGCGCCTGTAATTCCTCTTTCCAGCTTCATGCCATGGCAGAGGTATTCTCCAGTAGGCAGTCTTTGTTGCCTCTGGCAGTTGAGATGATCCCTGGGAACTCTTACAACTCCATAAACTGTCTTTGGAAGGATGTCCCACAAAGACTTTGAGTGGTCTCTGTAGATGTCCATTAGAAATATTGTCTCAATAACTTTGCTGTGCTGAGAGGATATTCTGGAAGTCTTTATTTGACTGAGCCCACCTGTTCTGGGGTTTCACCAGCGTGGATCAGTCAAATTTTCCTTCGGTCCATGTGCGATACATTGGCATTTGATTGAAATGATAGTGTCTCCTAATGGGCAGCATGAGTGCATGTTAGCAGACCTTTAAAACTTTGGGGGTTAAGCAGGAATTTTGGAGAGAGCCTCTTTCACCCCCCACAAAACTTTTTGTCCTCCACATCTTAGCATTCCAGTTGTCTAGCTAATCTCTGTGCTCCCGAAGAGATGTCAACACAAGTTTAAGGAGGAAATGATGACTTTCAGTATAGCATAGGGCAGACTTCTCAAACTTCATTGTGCATAAGAATCTCTCAGAAGGTTGTTACAATGCAGATCTCTGGGCCCATCCTTAGGGACTCTGATTCAGCAGGTCTGGGGTGGGGACTAAGGGTTTGCATTTCTCACAGGCTCCCAGGTAAAGATAAGGCTCCTGGCCTGGAGAACACGAAGAGTAGATGTTCCAGAGAGCCCATTTCAAGAGCCTAGTTAAGTCTTGAAAGAGTAACCATGACTTCCCTTTGTTTCAAGAGATAAATGCAATCTTTGCTAAGTTACAACTTTTTAAAAAATTGTGATAAAGTATATATAACAAAAATTTACCATTTCAACCATTTTTACACCTACAGTTCAGTGATATTAATCACATCCACCATATTGTGTAGCTTCAGACTTTTAACATTAACAGTTGGTGGAGAGAAATGTATTTAGCCAAATGTTTTCCTTTGTGGTTTAAGTAGCTTTCCCTGGAGAGATGGTTCATGGGGAAACATCAAATTTGTGCCAAAGCCTGGAGGGACTGAAGTGAAAAATTTTAAGTGATATAGCCACTGTATTTTCAAGACAAACCCAATCGGTCCTATCAGGAAGCTAAACTGCAATAAGAGGAAATCTGTTTTTGTTCAATGGTCCAAATAATTTAGAGGCAGATTCTCTGACAGTGACTGGAATTAGAAGGACTGACCCTGTACTCGCCACTGCCAAAGACCCATGGCTGAGTGGCGGGCTTATAGGAGAATCTGAAGCCAGATGATGTTAAAACCAGATGAGAAGTCAAGAAGGGCAGCCTGCCTCCCTCTGACCAACCCATGTCTGGATTAGTTCATTTGGGTCTGAAGACCACCTGGGGACATAGCCTGACAGGGCTGAAAGCAGCAGAGAGCGACAAGGGTATTGGGGTTCAAGTCCATGGCAAGTGAGAAGTTTAGCTGGGAGAAGACTTGAGGGGGGCATGGCCCCTATCCTCAGTTATAGGAAGAGCTGACATGTAGAAGAGAGATTTGATTTGTTCTGTATTACCCAGAGGGCATAAGTAGGACTATTGGGTAGATTTCAGCTCAAGGTAAAGAAAGACCTCTTAATAATTAGAGTTGTCCCATCATGAAATTGGCTGCATTGTAAGGTGGGGAGTTCTCTGTCACTAGAAGTATGCATCTAGAAGCTGACCATCACTTGGGGGTATTGCAGAGGAGATTAAAGCTGCAACATCTATGGACCCATGAATGCTAGAAGATTCTATGATTCTATAATTTCTTCACTTATTTCCCCTCCTGCCAACCTTCCAGAAGAGGAAATTTAGGCCCTAAGATGTGATTGTGAATTCCCTAAAGTCGAAGGAAAATAGCTTTTAGTTTATTCCCCATTTTCCATGTTGAGTTTGGTCAGATTGGCTCATTTTACCCAGCGGTAGAAAAAATATCTATGTACTTGTAATGGCATCTTGAGCTCCATTAGAGAGTGAGGAAGGCTTGGAAAGAAGTTAGTCTGAGCAAGGTCAAGCTAGAGGAGTTTTAGATAAGGACTAAAATCCTGAATGCTGAAGGAATGTGGGAGGAAATCACAGAAGACACCATGATTCGGGTTCATCATTGAGTGATTCATTGCGTCACTCCCTAGAGGGGGCATGATTCCCAAACGGGCATGAGCGTGAGTGTGGAGTGGACAGAGAGTGTTTAGGAAGCCAGGGAGATGAAAGCATTGTTAGTGGACTACTGGGAGGAAGGAGTAGTGGGAAAATCTGGTAGGGTATGTGGGTGATAAAGCAAGGGTGGCCATTGTAACTCTTGTGAATTGTTTTTGAGGGTGACATAGATGTTCTCTTGGGAGGAGAGGGGAGAGAAAGGATACTGACTGAAGGCCAGCTGAGTGCCAGTCATTATTGATTCATAATCTCATAACCCTGTCATGAGAGAAGATTGAGACTTGAAGATGTTATGACCACCCAGAGAGTAGTAAGAGGTCACCAAAACATTCAAACTCTAATTCTTAAGCCCATGTTGGTTTCTCACTGGAGGGGAACTTTACCTTGACATCTTTCTGAATTCCCAGCACTATGTCTTTAAGCCTGGAGCTGTCGGGAAGACCACTTGGCAGGCCCCATTTGGGAGTCCAGGGGGGTCTCTGAATAGGGAACGGGCATGATCTGAGTTGTACTTCTGGAGTTAACTGGCCATATGGGTGTAAGATGGTTTATAGGAGGGAGAGGCTGGGAATCAGAAGCAACAGTTCTGGTGACAGATAGTGACCAGCTGGTAGAAGGGTATCTAGAAAGCACTAGATGCCTATGACATTGTGGAGGCAGAGCCAGGGTCTTGGTAAATGACTGAGTGAAGGCCATGGGGTGGATGGAGGGAGTTCAGGATGAGGCCAAGATGACTGACTGAGAGAACAGTGGTGACCCTTACAGAAATGAATGGTAACTTGGGCCCAGAAAATTCTCGTATCCCCAAAGCTTTCCTGGCCCCCATTCCATCCCCTTCTCAGATGGTGAGCCTGAACCTGCTTAAAGCCCAGTGTCCCCATTTGAGGGGATGAAGGAGAGGCCTTCTTGAACTTAAGATTAATCTAATGCAGTTAATCATTACTGGTAATTATGCTCTTAATAGTACAGCATTAGGCTTAATCATTTATCAAATGAGAGGTGATAGATGAAAAGATAATGGATCAGAATATGTAGGCCATATGCCGAAAGGAAAGTAGGCTGTTAGTGGTTGAAATGGCAAACTTTTGCTATATGTATTTTACCATAATAAAGTTAAAAAGAAAAAAGAAGTGGCTGTTATCCCCATCAAGCTTTGAAGAAGAAGAGGTGGATGTCTCTAGACCTGGTTTCCCCCGTCTTCCTCTTCTTAATGAATGGTGTCGACTCAGTTACTCAAGTTCCAAATATAAGAGTTTCCCTTGATTAGTCTCTTCCCCTCTTTGTAGGGGCAGCGGTGGTTCAGTGGTAGAATTTTCGTCTTCTGTGCGGGAGACCTGGGTTTGATTCCCAACCACTGCACCTTGTGCACAGCCACAACCCATCTGTTAGTGGTGCTTTGGATGTTGCTGTGATATTGAACAGGCTTCAGTGAGGCTTCCAGACTAAGTCAGACTACGAAGAAAGGCCTGGCAATCTACTTCTGAAAATAGCCCATGAAAATCCTATGGGTCACAATAGTTCCCTTCCCAACCCATTCATGGGGATGAGACAAAACTAGGCAGCATTTCATTCCATTGTGCATGGGGTCTCCATGAGTTAAGGGCCAATTTAATGGCAGCTAACAACAACAACAATCTGTTGACAAGGTCTGTCAGCTTTATTTCTGAAACATATTCCCAGCTCTACACTTGTCTCTGTCTCTACTCCTCCTGCCCCAGTCCACACTGCTGTCATCTCTTTCCTAGAACTACAGCAATAGCCTCCTACCTGGTGTCTCTGTTTTCTCCTTTGTCCGGAAACGCTGTAGTCTCCACACAATTCAGAGTAATCTTTAACAGAAAATTAGGTCATGTCCCTTCTCTGCTTAAAACCTTCCAGTATTTTCTCATCACACTTAGAATAAAATCCACACGTCCTATCCTGGTTTACTAGCACTGCCATGATCTAGTCCACACCGACTTCCTAGCTTCGTCTCACACCAATCTCCGTCTTGCCCACCATGTTCCCTACTGCCACTCTGGCCTTCTTTCTGTTCTCCAGCATACAGGCTCATTCCCACCTGGGGTCTTTGCTTTGCTGGGGTGCTTTCCTTCTGATCTCTGCAGGGTTGACTTTTCATTCAGGTCTCAGGTCCACTCCACAGAGGGGCCTTCCCTGACTCTCCCACTAACGGAGTCACCCTATCACATCCTCTGCTTTATTCTCTTCACAGCACTTACCACTATTAGATTCTTTTTTTTAAATTTGCTTATTTATTTATGTTTCCTCTGTCAGAATGTAAGGTTCTTGAGAGTAGGGATTTTGCCTGTGTTATTCACAGCAGAATCCTCAATGTCTAGAACAGTGCTATTGAATACATGGTCTCTTGACTAAATCTATTTGTTGCTGGAATGAATGAATGTGCTTATATCACTGTCTCCTAATCCTCCCAGAGACCTCCCTCCTACTGGGCCTTCAGGGATCTCCCTTTTGTCTGACTTAACATTTGGCATTAAGCACCTGCTGCCTTACGGTGGGAGCAGGGCTGGTATAGTTAGGGCAGTTTCTTGGATCCACAGAGTAACCTGCCTTTTGGGAAATATGTGTTTAATTCCAGATTTGGACCATCTTAGGGACTTTAGCAGGAGTCCTGGTGGCACAGTGGTTAAGTGCTCGGCTGCTAACCAACAGGTTCGCGGTTCGAACCCACCAGCTGCTCCATGGAAGAAAGATGTGGCAGTTTGCTTCCATAAAGATTATAGCCTTGGAAACCCTATGGGGCAGTTCTACTCTGTCCTACAGGGTCGCTATGAGTCGGAATCAACTGAACGGCAATGAATTTGGTTTTTTTGGTTTAGGGACATTAGACAAATAACTACAAGCCTCCCCTCATCTGCTTAGCAGGGGTGGGGATACTTATACTCATTTGGTACTTACTGAATGCTTCTATACCTTCTCCTTGGTAAGGAAGGGTTCTAAAACTTTAGAATTGCTCAGATCAATTGAGTTGATGGCAAAAATTGAGTTGATTGGTCAGTGCAAGATCCCGCTCTTGTTTCACCTGATATTTTCTCCTTTGTCTCCCATTCACAACCCCATTCTTCTTTTCCCTCTCAGGCCTCTGCTCTTGGGTATTTAATATATGTTCTTCCAGTCTGCCCTCTAATCTGTATATTTAGACATGTGTGTATCCTTGAAAAATTCAGTGTTTTCTACAGGTGTCCATGGAGCCTCTAGGACCTTTCTAAAATATAACAACACTATATAGATATGCTTGCTGAAAGTGAAGAGGACTTGAAGCACTTATTGATGAAGATCCAAGACTATAGCCTTCAGTATGGATTAAAAAACCAAATCCTAAACCTATTGCTGTCGAGTCTATTCCGACTCATAGTGACCCTACAGGGCAGAGTAGAACTGTCCCATAGGAGTGGCTGGTAGATTCGAACTGCCGACCTTTGGTTAGTAGCTCAATGCTTAACCACTGCACCACCAGGGCTCCTCAGTATGGATTACACCTTAACATAAAGAAGACAAATATCCTCACAACAATCAGCGAAATCATGATAATCAGAAAAGATTGAAGTTGTCAAAGATTTTGTTTTACTTGGATCCACAATCAATGCTCAGGGAAGCAGCAATCAAGAAATCAAACGATGCATTGCATTGGTCAAATTTGAGGCAAAAGACCTCTTTAAGGTGTCAGAAAGCAAAGATGTCACTTTAAGGACTAAGGTGTGCCTGACCGAAGCCATGGTGTGTTCAATCACCTCATATGCATGAGAAAGCTGGACAATGAATAAGGAAGACTGAAGAAGAATTGACGCCTCTGATTTATGGTGTTGGCGAATAATATTGAATATACCACAGAGTGCCAGAAGAATAAACAATTCTGTCTTGGAAGAAGTACAGCCAGAATGCTTCTTGGAAGCAAGGATGACAAGACTTCGTCTCACATACTTTGGACATGTTATTAGGAGGGACCAGTCCCTGGAGAAGGACATCATGCTTGGTATAATAGAGGGTTAGAGAAAAAGAGAAAGACCCTCAAGGAGATGGATTGACACAATGGTTGCAACAATGGGCTCCGCCTTAATGATTGTGAGGATGGCACAGGACCGGGCAGTGTTTTGTTCTGTTGTACATGGGGTCTCTATGAGTAGGAACTGACTTGATGGCACCTAACAACAACAACATATAGATATGGAGCCATGGTGGTGCAGTGGGTAAGAGCTTAGGCTACTAACCAAAAAGTTGGCAGTTCAAATTCACCAGCCACTACTTGGAAACCCTACAGTGCAGTTCTACTCAGTCCTGTGAGTCGGAATCAACTCAACGGTAATGGGTTCAGTTTGGTTTTATATAGATATATAGAATTATTATTATAATTAATATAATCTATTGTTACTTGTTAGTACATGGAATCACAGAGTTTAACAACTAAGAGTCACTTGGAAATCACCAGCTCCCATTCTCCCTTCCCTTACCCCAATCTTGTTTGACAAGTGAGGACTGAGACCCAGAGGCTTCCATTTTTTAAAATTTAATTTTATTAATTTTTATTTTAGTGAATATATATGTAACAAGTCATTTGCCTTTTCAACATTTTTCACATGTACAATTCATGACATTTGTTAAGCTAATCATGTTGTTCAACTGTTACCATTATCCATTTCCAAATTTTCCCATCACCCTTAACAGAAGCCCAGAGGCTTACTTTTAAATGATTCCTTTCAACAAAATCGTGCACATTTGCTAAGAGCCTGTATTGGGCAAGTCCCCAAGCCAGGTGTGCTGGAGGATGTGAAAATGAATGGCATGGCCCTGCCCCTGAACCTACAGCCTTGTGGAGGACTTCCAGGGGAGGCACAGTGGGTGGTGGGCTTCCTAAGTTTTCTTACACTTCTTTACTACTCGGCATTGGACTGGGTGCACAGTGGGCTCACAAGGAACTCACAGATGATCTCATTCGGGGATAAGTCCCACTGCCCCTCACAGGTCCCACCTTTGTCCTCTGAACCAGTGGCCTTGACAGACTCTAGCAGGGTCATGTTCCTGGCTATTTCTCCTATTCTTTGTCCTTCTCTTGGCTGCCATGTCTCTTCTCTCTCTGGCCCACCGTGTGTATCCATGTCAAGCACAGAGTTCTCACTTGACTTTATCTCTGTGTTTCCAGATTGGAGCCTCTCTCTTTGCTAGTAACATTGGAAGTGGCCACTTTGTGGGACTGGCGGGGACGGGAGCAGCTTCAGGCATCGCCACAGGGGCCTTTGAATGGAACGTGAGTAACATCATCTTTACTGTATCCTGGAGCTGGAAGGAGTCTTGTGCTCTGAGGAGCTCTAAAGGTTAGGGAACCCCTTGGGGCCACCTCAGGGTGCAGATGGAGGAGGGGTACAGTTTCTGGAGCTGCAGAGTCCTGCTCCCATTCCACCAGAGTGGCATGAGAAAACCACTGATCTAGGTCAGCACTGGGGAAACAGAGATTTAGGAGTGAGTTGATGGCAGTGCTATTTCTTTCTTCTCTTTCCCATTGGTGTTAAAAAGCCAAGTCCCTCACTACCCTTCCCGCTGTACTGGAGGTTTAGAAATGCTTACCAGCATTTATAAGGAGCCCCGGTGCTGCAAACAGTTAAGTGCTTGACTGCTAACCAAAAGGTCGGTGGTTCGAACCTACCAGTGGCTCCTCGGGAGAAGAGACTTGGCAATCTGCTCCCATTAAGATTAAAGCGTAGGAAACCCTATCGGGCAGCTCTGCTCTGTCCTATAGGATTGCTATGAATCAGAATTGACTTGACGGCACACAACAATAACAACAGCACCATTTCTATTATTATTATTAAAAGGTCTCTAAATGGGATTTTACAGGGACGAGTCAGAGAACTCAGTGTTCTCTCTAGGGTCTGGTGCTGTGACTGGCAGTGGGCAGGCTTCTGGGCTCCCCTCCACTGTTGTCCAATTCCTGTTCCCATCTGCCAATCAGGCAGCTAAGGCCTTCTCCAGTCTCTGATGACGCTTAGGGAGTTTTACTTAGAGCCAAAAAGAGACAATGCTAGGTGATTGGTCTGAGCAACTGAGGGAGTGTGTGCTTGGTGTGGTGGTTGCACAAGGCAGCAGGGATGGGTTAAGGTTCCTCCTGGTTTGACATCACCTCTTTTTTGGTTTCAGGTACTGGGTATGCTGGTTGTGCTGGGCTGGGTGTTTGTCCCCATTTACATTAAGGCTGGGGTAAGTATCTGCTCTGTTACCCACTTTCCTGCTGACAGATATGATATGTGAGCTTGGTCCTGCTAGAAGGCAGACAAGACTGTGGGATAACTGGCAGAGAACCTGTGGCTTGACTTTTGCTCCCAAGGTGTAAAGTTCCTGCCTGCCAATGGGTGCATTAAATGGTCCACTTGGCCTGGGTCTGACTGCTTTTTTCAGTCCAGGCTCGTGACTCATCCCTCTAGGAAATCCCCTAGGTAACCCTGTTCTCTTCAAAGTATACTCAGAAGTATCATGCCCCCTTGCCCTGGGTGTGTACTTGCATGGTATTGCCATGCACTTGCCCTTGATATATAGCTTCTATCTTTGCCCCTTCATTTATACATATCAGCCACCCTTGTTTGCTGAGCACACAGCTGGTACTCAACTACTGCGTGCATGATTGGTCTCCTGACCAAGTCTCACGTTATACATAAGACAGCTTTAGTATCGTCTGTTCTGTGAGAAGGGAGCTCTAGTGGTGCAGTGGTTAAGAGCTTGGCTGCTAACCAAAAAATTGGCAGATCGAATCCACCAGCTGCTCCTTGGAAATCATATGGGGCAGTTCTACTCTGTTATATTGGGTCACTGTAAGTCAGAATCGACTCAACAGCAATGAGTTTGGCTTTTGGTTTGGCTGTGCGAGATGTAATGAGCACCTACTAGGTGTAAGCCTATGCATTAGGTGCTAAAAGCAACAAAGAATAAACGCAAGGCTGATTGCATCTTCAAGAGGCTCACAGACTGTTGGTGACACATGTCTTATCCAGGAAACAATAGGCTCAGGGTTGATGGAGCAAGATAGGAAGTGTGGTTGGAATTTGCAGAGAGGGACTGGGAAGACAGTTGGGCAGGCCTGTAGCCTCAATCCTTGGCACAGCCTGTCTGCAGAGAGGGGGATGTGCAAATCCAGCCTGGCACCTTATTTGGTGCACTGGAAGGATGCTTCCACTGTTATGATGTCTGGTCCACAGTAGGTACTCTGTATAGGAATATATAATTCCCTCATCCTCCAGGGCAAGGATCTGCTTTCTTGGTTATGCTTGATTTTGGTCATGTGTTCATTCAAAAACAGGTGTTTACTGGGTACCTTCTATGTGCTGGGATGATACCAGGTACACTGCAGTGGCAGGGCATGTGGGACTGAGGTGAGGAAAAGGCTGGAGGACCAAGGCCATCTGGCTACCTCACAGATTTCTCTGGCCAGCAAGGGTTATGAATCCTTAATCACACTGCTGTGGCTCTAACACAGGGTGGATCCCATTGCTCTGCTTGCCCTGGGCCCTCTGGTCACTCTGGCTGATGGTGACCTCCTTTTCATCTCATGCAGGTGGTGACAATGCCAGAGTACCTGCGGAAACGATTTGGAGGCAAGCGGATCCAGATCTACCTCTCCATTCTGTCCATGTTACTCTATATTTTCACCAAGATCTCAGTAAGTCTGCTGCCTTGGGGGCTTGGCCCTGGCTGTCTCAGACCTACCCTGCTCTCACTGCCCAGCAATGAGGCAGCTCTGCATGTTTCTGTTAACTTGGTCCCTTATGCCTTCTTGCTCCTCTGTTAAAGTCCTATCTCACACGTCAAGGAGCCAACAAATGGACCTCCTTATCTTCCACGTGGTGCAGTTGAAAGAATAAACGGATTCAGGAAGGTTCAGTGAAAGCAGTCCTTAAAAGGAGGTTAAAAGG
This sequence comes from Dugong dugon, assembly GCA_030035585.1. Lineage (NCBI taxonomy): Eukaryota > Metazoa > Chordata > Mammalia > Sirenia > Dugongidae > Dugong > Dugong dugon. The sequence goes on along the minus strand of CM057476.1, from coordinate 20,517,254 downwards.
GAGTTGGGATGTCTAAGGGCTGACTCCAACCTTAGAGGCAGCCATGGGCCTTTGTGCCCTTTGATGTAGAATCTGACTCCATGTGCCATTTCTGATGTGCTTAAACATGGGCAGTCAGAGCCAACTCTTGAAGGGACCTCAGAGATTGTCTGGTGGAGTCCCACCCTCTTCTTTTATGGATGGGGAAATGGAATTCCTGAGGATGGAAAGCACTTGCTCAGGATCCTGAATCAGGAATAGAAGCCCAGCTAGGTTGGGTGCTGAAAAAAACAGCTGGCTAGTGCTTTTATTTTCCTGCTTACTAAAAGCTGAGACAACATTAATATTAAATAACATTTCTAATTTTTTTAACTGTGAAAAATTTCAAACACACCAAAGCAGAGAGAGAATAGTATAACATGTACTCACAGACCTAATATTTATCACTCAGTTTCAACAATTATCAACATTTTGCATTCTTGGTTCACCTATCCCTTCTTTTTTTTTTTTTTTGCAATGCACCCACTCCTCACTTATCAACATGGTTAGGTTCCAAAGACCAGGTCATTATGCAAAAATCGGCATTATGCAAAAATGGAGGTTGACCACATCATATGACAAAATGGAGGATGACTACATCATTGCATAACTGCCAAGTTACATCATTACATAACTGCCAAATTACATCATTGCATAACCGCCAAACCACTGAGAATTACGGCCCAGTCAAGTTGACACATAACCATGGCGTTCGTTACTGCTAGATGTACGTCATTAACGTGCAAAATAGTGGGATGGTAGATTTTTTACTATTGTCGTAAATGCAAAATGTTGGATAATAAGATAGTAAGTGAGGAGTAGGTGCATTTTGAATCAAATCCCAGACATCATGTTATTTCTCTGTAAATTCTTCAGAATGCATCTCTAGCTTTTAAAAAACATAACCATTGTGCTATTATCACTCCTAACAAAATTTATAGTAATTTCTTAATTTCGGTAATTTAATACCTGATCCATATCCAAAATTTCCTGATTATCTCCAAAAGTTCTTATTACACTTGGTTTGTTTGAATCAGGATCCAGACAAGGTCCACATGGTGCATTTGGTTGTTCTTTCTTTAAAGGAAATATGTATGTGTAGAGCTTCAGCCTACCACAATTATTTTTCCCTTTTATATCATTATCTTTCATTCCTGGCCTACATGCACATAGTTTTTTTGATTGAGTTGTTTGTCTTTTTTGTTGTTGAGTTGCAACAGTTCTTTATATATTCTGGATACTAGACCTTATCAGGTATTTGATTTACAAATATTTTCTCCTATGCTGCTGTCTTTTCACTTTCTTGATAGTGTCCTCTGATGTACAAATGTTTTAAATTTTGGTGAAGTCAAAGTTAATCTATTTTTCTTTTGGTGCTTGTGCATTTGGTGTCATTTCTTGGAACTCAATGCCAAATCCAAGGTCATGAGGATTTACTCCTATATTTTCTTTTAAGAGTTTTAGCTCTTATAATTTAGCTCTTGTAAATTTATAATTTCACTATTGAGTTAGTTTCTGCATATTACGTGAGGTAGGAGTTTAAATTCATACTTTTGCATGTGGATACCCAGTTGTTCCAGCACTATGTGTTGAAAACACTTCTTTCCCCATTGAATGGTCTTGCACATATGTTTTAGACAGCTCGATAAAAACATGCTCTTATTGACAGGACCAATAAGGCTTTGTTTTGGACTTGGGACTGACACCTAGGAATAGTGCTCTGTCCCTGCTCAGCGTCCTGACTGTCACTGCTAATACCCCTGTCCTTTGTGCTCTCTCTGACAATGTGATGAACCCATCTGCTGCACTTTCTCCTCCTCTCCTTCAGGGTCAGGTTTTCATTACAAAATAAAAACCCTGGGCTTTGCAGTCCGATTTCATTAGAGACCCGTGTGCAGAGCCTTGACTAGGAAGTCCTGGGAGAGGTCAAGAAATCAGGCCTCTGGCTTCCTAAGGGAGGAAAGATGAAGAGCATGAAAGAGGAGGAAAAGGGAGGCTGGGAAGGTCAGGCATGAAGGAGCAGGAGGCTGGTGAATGATTCACTCCTTGGTTCAGATGTGAGGTGGCACCTGTCTTATGAGCACGTAGAGGAGGGCACTGGCTTCCCCTGCTTGGAAGCAAGTCTTCTCCAAGTCCACAGTTCAAGTGGGTGAAAGTCTGTTGACTGCAGTTGCCATGGAACGGGCACTCTGCCCTCAGAGCTGGGGTAGGGGCATTCATATAAATGAACAGAGTACCCAGCCTCTCTCCCTTTCTTCCAAGCCGTGTATTTTCCTGGTTACAGTTTAACCACTTTAAACTTGGGAGCCCCCAGGTAGCCAAAGGACTGCCTCTCTCAGCTCAGTCCTGATGGAGCCCATCCCCTCTAGAGTCAGGTCTTTCTGGGAATTTTGCTTTTTAATCATAGATGGTGTAGACTTCTCCCTCTGTATGTGATTTCTACCCAATGTTATACCTGCTCCACCTGCTGCCCAGGGCCCGTGATTCCTTGAATAAAGCACAAGGATGATAAAGCCAATAAACCAGTTGCCACTGAGTCGACTCTGATGGTGACCCCATGTGTGTCAGAGTAGAACTTTATAGGGTTTTCAAAACCAAACAAACCCATTGCCGTTGAGTTGATTCTGACTCATAGCAACCCTATAGGACGGAGATGAACTGCCGCATGGGGTTTCCAAGGAGTGACTGGTGGATTCGAACTGCCGACCGTTTCGGTTAGCAGTGAAGCTCTTAACCACTGCGTCACCAGGGCTCCATAGGGTTTTCAGTGGCTGATTTTTTGGAAGTAGATCACCAGCCCTTTCTCCTGAGGCATTGGATTTTATGCAGTAAAACAGCTGATGCATCCTGTCCAGGGGCAGTCTGGTTTCTTCTGCGTGCAGAGATTTGAAAACAAGGTTCCCCATCATCCCCTAATGCTACCCTTCCTAGTAGTGTTTTGGAGAGGACATGAAAATTCATTTTGAGTGACCCCAGTGCTCTCTGCTGGTCTAAATTAGCAACTGCACCATCTAGCCCTGTAGAAGGTTCTCAGTAGCTTTATTGGAACAGTTAAATGAGGCAGGGAGGAGGAGAAGTAGGAGTGTGTGTGTGGGAACTGCATTAAGAACATAACTGGTGAATTCAGGGGTGAAGAGGAAACGATTTCCCTTTAAGTTATATGAGAAAATCTAGATAAAACCACCTAGCACTAAGCTTACCGTGCGAGAGGTGCTTAGTGATGTGCAGGTGTTTTTGATTCAAGATGGATGCCATCTGGGCCTGGAAGATAAAATTATGATGTTGCTGAAGTTTCTCTCCACTCAGGGGTGACAGGGGGTCTACTCACAGCCTCTTCAGCACTCAAATTTGCTTTGGGGAATAGGTCTGATAAACCACTGATCACTGAGGTGTAAACGATGGATAACGGCTTAAGGCAGCAGTTCACAAGGTGGGTTGTGAAGAACCTCAGGTGTTATAGCTGTTCATTGGTAAAAAGAGCGCTAAGGTTAAATAAGTTTGTGAAACATTGCACGCCATGTTCCCCTCCTGGAATTCACAGCCCATGGTGTATGTTAAAGGCTGAGAAGCTGTGTTGTAAAGAAACTACCTTAACTTTGTTTAAACCAGCATTGCACAGACTTTTTTGACCGCGGAATGCTTTTTGTTGTTGTTGTTTCCAGGAAATTCAGGAATAGAGTGTTACTCTCCTTCAGATATTCATAGTCTTGACTAGGGATAAATATGTAGTAGTTTTGTTAGCTGCCGTTGAGACAGCTCTGACTCATGGAGACCTTACGTATAACGGAATGAAACGTTGCGTGGTCCCGTGCCATCTTCATGATTGTTTGAGTCCATTGTGCTTATGTGTCAATCCATCTCATTGAGGGTTTCCCGCATTTTCACTGACCCTCTACTCTACCTAGCATGATGTCAGATCTAGAAAAGGACATCATGTTTAGGATAAATACATGAACCTCTAATTGTGGGATTTCAGCCAAAGGGCAAGAGGATAGGGGCCAACATTTGTTACTGTTGTTGTTAGGTACCTTCTAGTCACTTCCAACTCATAGCGACCCTATGTACAACAGACAAAATTCTGCCCAACCCTGATCATCCTTTTAATCCTTGTTATGCTTGAGCCTGTTGTTGCAGCCACTGTGTCAATCCATCTTGTTGAGGGTCTTTCTCTTTTTCACTGACCATCTACTTTACCAAGCATAATGTCCTTCTTCAAGGACTGGTTCCTCCTGATAACATGTCCAAAGTATATGAGATGAAGTTTCACCATCTTTGCTTCTAAGGAGCGTTCTGGCTGTACTTCTTTCAAGACAGAATTGTTCATTCTTCTGACACTCCATGATATATTCAATATTCTTCACCAACACCATAATTCAAAGGCGTCAATTCTTCTTTGGTCTTCCTTATTTATTGCCCAGCTTTCATATGCATACGAGGCGATTGAAAACATGGCTTAGGTCAGGAGTACCTTAGTCCTGAAAGGGATATGTTTGCTTTTTAACACTTAAAAGAGATCTTTTGCAGTAGATTTGCCCAATACAATGCATTATTTGATTTCTTGACTGCTGCTTCCAACCTTGAGCTTCTGGAAACTGCAGACACTGATGCACTTTTCTATGCAGGAGAAGGCTTCTGCTAGCCTTTCCCGGTTGCCTTCCTGTCCCTTTGCAGCTCAGGCACTGGGCACACCCTGCGGCCAGCTGGCCTTTCCCATTCCTAACTCTGGCTCTCCTCTTCTTTCCAGGCAGACATCTTCTCTGGGGCCATCTTTATCAATCTAGCCTTGGGCTTGGATCTGTACCTGGCCATCTTTATCTTATTGGTGATCACTGGCCTTTACACGATCACAGGTGAGTCCATTCAGAGGATCCAGCTGCCCATGCCCAGCTTGGGGTTGGAAATTGTGAAGGATAAAAGGAAGTAGTGGACATGGCTTCCTTCTCACGGAGGAGAGATATGCACCCAGGAAACAGTTTGAGAATGAGGTATTTGCTTGACCCCAACTCACAGACCGCATAAGTTATATGGATGGTCTCAGAAACCGAAATATTTCGGTCAGCCGAAATATTCAGGACAACTTCTCACAGGAGGTAGGGCAGGGCTTGGCTGTGCAGGTGTGGAGAGGACTTGGCTAAGCTGGAAGAATCAGGGATGGAGTGCCAGGTTTAGGGAATGGCGTAAGCAGAGGAATGGGAGTGAGGATGGGTATGGCATGAGGCAGGAGGTAGGGTGAGCAAGCAAGTGGGCTTAGCTGGAGGAGGGTGGTCACTGGGAGACAGTGGAGGTGGGGATTGTGGATGATAAGACTTAATGCTTCAAATGAGGCCACACTATAGGTACCTTAGGAGCCCTGGTGGCACAGTGGTTAAGCGCTCAGCTGCTAACTGAAAGGTCAGCAGTTAGAACCCATCAGTTGCTTCATGGAAGAAAGATGTGGCAGTCTACTTCTGTAAAGATTACAGTCTCAGAAACTCTATGGGGCAGTTCTAGTCTGTCCTATAGGATCGCTATGAGTTGGAATCGACTCAATGGCATTGAGTTTGGTTTGGGTTATAGGCACCTCGGAAACCAGACAGAGGCTTCAGGTTTGAGGCGGGGAATGTGAGCCACTGTAGGGAAGGAGGGAGTTACACGTAGAAAGAGGTTTTAGAAGAAGACTCAGGAGGTGACCAGAGGAGTTGGTGACACAAATAACAACGGAGGACACCTTTGCAGTAGTGTTATTCTGCCCATGTAGGGGGCAGGGTCGGCAATGGAACTTGCTGTCCAGTTGGAGCCCCGTCCCTGGGTTCCTGTTCCAGTTAACTTTGGAGGCAAGAAGTTACTTAGATGCTTCTGAGAAAAGAGAGATATATGAATAGCACTTTGAAATGTGATGTGCCAGTTTGGTAATGCTCCCAGACATCTCCGCAGTCAGCTCTTTCTTCTTCCCTGCCTTTGTTTGTGGAAAATCCTTCTTCTCACCATCAGAGAACTAACTCCTGGTCACCTCACTCAACAAGTTAAACATAGAACTACTATGTTGTTGTTGTTAGTTGGCATTAAGTCGATTCTGACTCATGGCCACCCCCTGTGTGCAGAGCAGAACTGCTCTCAGGGTTTCCAATGGCTGCAATCTTTCAGAAGCCGATCGCCAGGCCTGTCCTCCAAGGAGCCTCTGGGTGGGTTCAGACCACCGCCCTTTTGACTAGTAGTCGAGCACTTAACCGTTTGCGTCACCCAGAGAATTCTAGAACTACTATAAAACCCAAAACCTGCTGCCATCGAGTCACTGCCATTGAGTCGATTCTGACTCATAATGACCCTATGGAACAGAGTAGAACTGCCCCATAGGGTTTCCAAGGAGCGGCTGGTGGATTCGAACTGCTGACCTTTTTTTGGTTAGCAGCTGGACTCTTAACGACTGCGCCACCAGGGCTCCAGAAAGAACCCTGTTTTCAAGTCTTTGGGGGTATATACCTAGGAGTGGATTTACTGGGTCATATATGTGTATATATATATATAAGTAGTAGGTATATACCCCCAAAGACCTGAAAGCAGGGACTTGAAAACAGTTACCTGTGCACAAATATTCATTGCAGCATTACTGACGATTGCCAAAAGGTAGAAACAACCCAAGTGTCTCTCAACAGATGAATAGATAAATAAAATGTGGTATAAACATACAATGGAATATTATTCATCCATAAAGAGAAATGAAGTTCTGATACATGCTATGACATGGATGACCTTTGAAAACATTATGCTGAGTGAAATAAGTCAGACGCAAAAGAACAAATATTATATGATCCTGCTTATATGAAATATCTAAAATAGGCAAATACATAGAGACCAAAGTTTATCAGTGGTTCCCAGAGGTGGGAGGGAGGGGGCAATGGGGAGTTATTGCTTAATGGGCACTGAGTTTCTGTTAAGGGTATGAAACATTTGGAAACAGACAGTGGTAATGGTTATACAACATGGGGAACATAATTAATGTCACTGAATTTTACACATAAAAATGATTGAAATGGCAAATGTTTTGTTATATATATTTAGCCACAATAAAAAAAATTAAACTAAAAAAAGGGTCACCTTATACCTTATACTCTTCCACATCAAATATGGAGAAACATTCTCTCCCTAAGGCCTCCTAAGCATTTCAGTGAAAAGTGGAGATATGCATACCTGCTGAGTAGCAGAGCGCTGTAACAGGGCAAGGGAGGGAAGGCAAGTGGGTGGTTCAGGGGGTGTGCTCAGAAGGTGTGTGGAGGTAGAAGGCTGGAGGATGGGGAAAAGAAGCAGGCAGACAGATTGCCTTCAATGCAAGGCCAGATGCATTGTCTTCTCATCTGCTTAGGTGGCCTGGCAGCTGTGATTTACACGGACACCTTACAGACATTGATCATGCTGGTGGGGTCTTTTATCCTGACTGGCTTTGGTAAGTGGGGCTTGAGCAGGCTGAGGAGGTTGGGCCAGAAAAAATAGTCGCTATGGAGTCTATGTCAGAATAGAACTGTGCTCCATAGGGTTTTCAATGGCTGATTTTTCTAAAGAAGATCACCAGGCATTTCTTCTGAGGTGCCTCTGGGTGGATTTGAATCTCCAACCTTTCGGTTAGCAGCTGAGTGTGTTAACTGTTTGCATCACCCAGAGACCCTGAGGAGGTGGGGCAGAGGTAGAGAAAAGCAAGTTTGGCCCCTTTGCCTGCCTCCAACCTAGTCAGTGAGTTCAGACACTCTCTACCCTCCTGAGGGGAGCACGGATTGGGGCATCACTGTGAGCGTGCAGGGTCCCCTCCTCACCTCTGGAGGTCTCAGGCTGGATTTCCTGCTTCCCTTTTTAGACAGTCTAGGCCAGTGGTCCAGTGCTGGCCTGTGATGACCTGTCCACAGAGAAAGTGGACAAAAAAGGATAAGAATACTGTAGTGAGTTTTCCATATGTTCACCTACTGCGTTTTTTAATTTCAGATTATGCCTTGTTTACATTTAGAGGTTAAATGACCTTTATGATTTGATAATAGTAAGAAATAGTTCTTTTTTTAAAAAAAAACTATCCTTATTTGACAAAATTTAAAAATTGGCCACTCAAAGTTAGTCTTCCCCCTTCTCAATTTTTTGAAGTCTTGTCTATGAGATCCTAAGGACAAGACTGGAAACCACAGATCTCGGGGGTCTTGCTATGGGAGGGTATAAAATACATTCCATCTGTGTGTCCTGTGAAGCCTCTTACCTGTATCTATTGTTCTGTTTTGCAAGAGCTTTCATTCTGTTTTCCCCAGTAGGGCTTGGGGTGGGCAGGACAGGGATGGAATGATGTATTCAGGGACACACAGCCAACAGGTGGCAGGGCTCCACACTCCTCACCCATTCTGTGTCCCTCCCACCTCACTTATGGGACCAGGGTAGTCTCGCCTGGTCTGTGTGTCTCTAGGTCTGTGTCCAGGCCCCCAAAGGCCATTGCTGATAGCAGGGAGTGAGGGGAAAAACAGAGAGATCCAAAACCCAGGGCTTCCTTTAATAAATAAAATACCTTCCCTTTGTAAAGAAGTTCAGATACTTTCACAAATTATTACTTTGGATCCTCACAGTAGCCCTGAGGGGGCTGGGCAGGGTTAACAGTCCCATTCTGTGGATGAGAAAGCTGAGGCCCAGAGGGAAAAATGACTTGCTCAAGATCGCACAGTTGATGACACAGTCTGTTGGTTGGATCCTCTCAGTATCTCACGCATCCTCAGAAGGAATACACTATGAAGACTTCAGAGCTTCCGAATGTTGCTTTTTTTTATTACTGATGTTTTCCAGCTTTTCATGAAGTGGGAGGGTACGAAGCCTTCATGGAAAAGTACATGAAGGCCATTCCAACCTTGACCTCTGATGCAAACACCACCGTCAAAGAAGAGTGCTACAAGCCGAGGGCTGACTCCTTTCACATCTTCCGGGATCCTCTCAAGGGAGACCTCCCATGGCCTGGGCTTATCTTTGGAATGTCCATCATCGCCCTGTGGTACTGGTGCACGGATCAGGTACTCACACTGGGAGTGCAGGGTGGACAGGGTCCGCAGGAAGCCTTGTTGGTCTTGGCCTATGGGGTTGGGAAATGTAGGGCACGGCTCACGTGGTCAGAGGGCCACTGGGCCCTAGTGACAAGGGAGTGCCTGGCTAAGAACCCAAGATGGGGAGACTGAGTTAGCAGGAGATGTTGCAGGGGCCTCTGGCTGGCACCCTTTCCTCACTGGGCTTTGCCTGGCAGGTCATTGTGCAGCGCTGCCTCTCAGCCAAGAACATGTCTCATGTGAAGGCTGGCTGCATCCTATGCGGGTACATGAAGCTGCTGCCCATGTTCTTCATAGTGATGACGGGAATGACCAGCCGCATACTGTACACAGGTAATGCCTTCTGCAGGACTCACCGGCGACTCGCTTCCATTTTCTTGGCTCCAAGTCACTTCCAAAGCCCTGTAGCTCTATTTCATCCCACTACCTTCTTCTTTTCTTGCCATATTATTGCTATATTATTGTTCTCCTGCCATACGCTGAGCAGCCTGAGGGCTGTGGAGTTGCTTTGTTTTTTACATTGGCAATTGTTTCCCCTTCTTTTTTCAAATCCTTTGAAGTCATGATATGCCTCCAGTTCTAGTTTCTTCCAGCTAATATTTGCTTGATTGTTGCTCAATTCTTCCAGGGCTGTTGGCGTGGATAATGTCCTTCTTAATGTCAAAGGACCCCAGCCAGTCTCTACTTGCCTGCTGCTCTGAGCCTGCTTTCTGGGCTTTTCCTTGAAGGAGCTCTGAGGCTTGCATTTTGCTATCCAGGGTGATGTTTTCTTCCCTGGCCCGTTTGTGGCCTCTCCAGCATTGCCATTCCATGTCTTTTGTCAGCCATCATGGGTCAAAATTGTTTCCTGGGATGTGGCATAAAAAGAGCACAGCGGAGTGAAAGTTTGGTGAGCACCCTCCGAAATGAAGACAGGAAGGTAGGAGGCACTTGCTGTCATTGGCTGAGTGCTCCCAATAGTACTTCAATACTCCTACACTGGCTCACCTGTCAGAGAAAAACATACGCAACCCAGTATAATATGCATCATATTATAATGACTATACCAAAAAAAAAAAAAAAAACCTGTTGCCCTTGAATCAATTCCGACTCACAGCCACCCTATAGGTCAGAGTAGAACTGTACCATGGGGATTCCTAGACTATAATCTTTACAGAAAGGAGACTTGGTGGCGCGGTGGTAAAGATTACAGCTTTGGAAACCCTATGGTGCAGTTCTACTCTGTCCTATAAGGTCGCTTTGAGTTGGAATCGACTTGATGGCAATGAGTTTTTTTGTTTGTTTGTTTGTTTTAAATCTTTACGAAAGCCGACTGCTACATCTTTCTCCCGTGGAGAACCTCCAACCTTTTAGTTAGCAGTCGAGCGCTAAACCACTGCACCACCAGGGATCCTCTTATAATGGCTATAATGCATATTTATTTATAAAAATATTTGAGATAGTGCTATATGGGGCAGCACTAAGTGAGGTATACTTGTAGTAGGTACTTAATAAATATTTGCTGATATGAATTCTATCCAAGTTTCTAGAATTCTCTTCTAGTCTCTGGAGTCCCTGGGTGGTGCAAATGATTAATGTGCTCGGCTGCTAACCAAAAGGTTGGAGGTCTGAGTCCACCCAGAGGTGTCTCAGAAGAGGGGCCTGGTAATCTACTTCCAAAAAATCAGCCATTGAAAACCTTATGGAGCACAGATCTACTCTGGCACACATGAAGTCACCATTACTTGGAATCTACTTGATGGTGACTGATTATCCTAGTCTCTAGCACATGTCCCCTTCCTTTCTCTGTATAGTTCTAACCTGTCTCCACCCCAGATTTCCCACATCTTGAAAGTGCTACCCAATGGCCGTGCCACTGGAGAATTTCCTCAGTTGTCTGGGCATTCAACCCTACTTGTACGGGCTGCTTAGAATAAATCTCAAAATTAGGAGCTACAAATCATTGTGATCTTCAGGAGGAAAAAGAGAATTATCACTGCTCAGCTGCAGAGTAGCTAGCCAAAATCTAAGGGCCGTGCCCCCTTCCTCTCGGCCCTGGCATTTCCTCGTTTATTCCGCTCTGCCTAGGGTCAGTCCCTTCTCCCCAGTCAGAGCTTGGGGATGGGCAGGCCAGCAGGGAAGGAGCATGGCATGGAAGGGCTCAGCTGGGAGCTACATCTTTCATAGTGCAATTTCAAGGCCTTGAGTAGGAATGTCCTGTTTGAACCTTGTTTGAAGAAGGCAAATCTTGGAAATATTTACCCAATGTCTGTTTGCTAACATGGCTCTTCTTCTCTCCCCAGACAAAGTTGCCTGCGTCCTCCCCTCAGAATGTGAGAAATATTGTGGCACCAGAGTTGGCTGTACCAACATCGCGTATCCAACCTTAGTGATGGAGCTCATGCCCGTTGGTGAGAGTTTGTTCCTGCTGGTGAGGTTTCATGGGAGGCCGATTGGGCTTAGCATCCACATAGATTTATGTGAGCTTTCTGGGGCAAAACTGTTTCTGAGAGTGGGAGGTGGAGCAGCAGGGAAAGCCTCATTCCAGGTGTCCTCAGTTTTTGGACATGTCTTCCCTCAGTGAGGAGACGTATGACTTAGTTGGGCTCTATGAAGCCAATCAGACTTGAAAAGGAGATCATCTGAAAACATTTTTTAGGAAAAAATATGACCTTTTCATGCTTGTCTAGAAGGCTTTGCAAAGCTCTTAAACAGATATTAACATGATGGCTTAAAATAAGGGTCCTAGGCCCAAGGGAGTTATACCTGGAGAATAAACTGACTTCTAGACTGTTACAAGGAAATACACGGAAAAAAAGGCAAGGAGTGATTTTAGTTCTAGGATGAGAGAGTTTGAAGCAGTAGGTGGATGGGATACAAGGGAGATTCTTACCATAAAGAATGAGTTATCCCAGGAGATTTAAGTATTTAACCTTGAGTCCAGAACAGCTATAGTTTTGGGATCGATGTGTGAGTTGCTGTTCATTTCATGTTGAAGAAAAATCTAACTCTGTCTCATGGGGAAGTAAACCTGGTTAGATCAGGGAGTCTCAGAAGACCAAAAATTAAAAGGTCTTAATCAGGAAATTTAGAACAAGCTTATGGAATTTTATTACTGAAATGAAAGACCATCTAGTCAAATACCTTCACTTAACACTTGGGGAAACTGAGGCTACAGAAGAGTGACTTCTAAGGCCATACAGCAACTAAGGGTCTACTACCTTGGCTTGCTTAACTCTGCTCAAGGCTGGAATTGAACCTGGGAGGGTTTGTTTGATTGTTTTTAGACGACAGACTTGATGCATGATCTTGGGCAACCATTTGCATTTAAATTCTTTAAAAGTGGAAGTAATAGTTAACTATTCCACTCAGCCAGGCTGCTTAGTAATTAAGGCTGCAATTAGCAAGAGTCATGATGGCCTTTTTAGAGTTCTGGCTTGAATAACAATGACCTCTGTTAGGCGCGTTTATTTCTTTAGATTAGCAGACCTGGGGTAAGGAAAGTAGCTCTGTGCTAGAGTGGGCTGTACACAACGCAAAGATATGTGGCACAAACAGCACTGAAAAACTGTGTTTACACGTGCCATTGCCATTCCGTCTCCTTCCGCAACGACTGGGCATCTGTGAACACTGAATTCACCAATGACCTCCCTGTGTTCAATCAAATAGGTGTTTTTCATTCAACATTATTGATCACTTATCCTTCTTGAGGAAACCCTGGTGGTGTAGTGGTGAAGAGCTAAGGCTGCTAACCAAAAATGTCGGCAGTTTGAATTCACCAGATCCTCCTTGAAAAATCTATGGGGCAGTTCTACTCTGTCCTGCAGGGTTGCTGTGAGTCAGAATCGACCCGACAGCAATGGGTTTGGGTTTGGTTTTATCCTTCTTGAGTTACTCTCGTCCCTTGGATTCCATGGTACTGTACTCTCCTGTTTGTCTTTTTCTTCCATCTTTTGCAGCTGCTTCTTTTGATCTTGTTTTCAGATTCAGCCTTCTCTACTCCAACAGTAAATGTTCCCTCCGATTCGCCCCAGTTTGCCTTCTAAATATCTCTTGTACTCATCTACCTTTCTCTATTTTATCTCCGTAAGCCAAGTCTGAGATGTCATTGTTTCTTACCTGGATCATTATGTTCAACGAACATTTACTGAGTAAATAAATGAATGAGGATTCGATCACAGTGTGGTATAGAGGGGAGAATTCTGTCTCAGTTTAGCAATTAACTGGTGAAGTAACCTGAACAAATGGCAAAGCTAGGACTAGAAGCCCTACCGACTAACTTCTTATAGCCACTGGAAAATGAGAGAGTTGGAATAATCTTTGTAACTCCTTCTATAGCTCTGATAGTCTGTGATCTGCATTATGAAAACCCAGGAAGGACCATTTTTAAAATCTCCTAACAAATGAAAAAGTAATTAGAATAGACAGGCTTCATCATTCGTCTTGCCAAGACTATAGATGAAATCATAAAATTATCTATGGATAAAAAACCAAGAAAAATGACAGAATCATGTTCCAGAATGATCTCAAGAGCCAGGAATGTTGAACCAAGTATAACAAGCTGAAATTTAATAGAGGTATAAGTCAAGTTCTGAATATTTAGGTCCCTCAGACTTAATTGTACAGGATCATTGCAAGAAACTAAGGATGTTTATCTTGGAGAAGAGAAAGTTCACGGGACATGAGTTGTCTCTGAGTATGTGAAAGATGGTAAAGTGAGTGAAGGGTTAGACCTGTTCTGTATGGATCCAGTGGGTAGCCCAAGGGCTATGTCTGAAGAGAAGCAGCTTTCAGGCTAGTCAGTACTGTCCTAGAAGGAACAGGCTTCCTGTGGGATGGTGGATTTCCTATAGCTGGACGGTTTGGGCAGAGGAAGTGTTGCCGAAGGGACTCATGTATCAGATGGATAATTGACCCCTAAGGTTACTTTTACTCCTGAGACTGTGTAATGTGTCACCAGATGGTGGTCCCTTAGCTTGGTCTGGCCTTCCGGCTCTGACAAATGCAACTTTATGCCCTTGTTGGCATGGGAGCGAGAAGAGAGATTATAGCCAAACATACTTGCCATGATGGAGAAAACTTTGAAAATAACAATAACTTATTCTGATTTGGGCAGGTGTAATGTCATTTAACACATCAAGAAATGATTTGGTTATTGGAGGAGTTGAAAACAGAACCTCATTTTTTGAATCCTAGTTTAAATCTCTTTCTGCTATATCATGAATATTTTGAGTGGGAGACCTATACACACACACACCACCATCATCATCATCGTTGTCATCAACAACCTCATCATCCAATCGCAAAAGCATTTACTTCATATATATTTGCTCCCAGTTCTTTGTTGGCTGCTGTGGGGCTTACAAAATAATTCAAAACCACAATCCATTCCTTTAAACTGGTAGTCTTTCTGGGAAGATAAATCAGAGAACACGACATGGTTTCAGAAGGCCTTCATACCTTCCCAGCACAAAAGACCTGAGGTGCTGTTTGTGTGCCACTCAGGATCTCTCTTTTCCCCCCAGGACTGCGAGGCCTGATGCTGTCGGTCATGATGGCCTCTCTCATGAGCTCCCTGACTTCCATCTTCAACAGCGCCAGCACCCTCTTCACCATGGACATCTACACCAAGATCCGGAAGAGAGCATCTGAGAGAGAGCTCATGATTGCAGGAAGGTAAATGCTGCTTCCCTCTGCCATGCACCAAAAAAGCTTGAATGATCAGAGAGGTTCTGTCTCTGCTATCCCTCAACCCATGGAAGGTTGGCAGATGCCTGGGTGGAATGATTGTAGCGTTAAATTGCAATCATCCAGTTGCCCCTCTGGAGCTAGAAGTGATATTAGAGATCAACTAACCCAACCCTCAGGCTATTGATGAGCAAAATGAGGCCTGGAGAAGGACACTGCTTAAGCCCATACAGTGGACAGTGGCAAAGCCAGGACTAGAATCTGGTAAACTGAGTCCCTGTCCAAAGTCCTTTATGCTGCCCCATGCTCAGCCAGCAGCTCTTCATACTGGCCATTTTTTTGAGGCCTAGACCCTTCAGATGCCTTGATGCTACACTTTGCAGAGAACGTTGTGAAGGTCAGGTGAGATTGTGCTTGTGAATATGCTCTGTAAAGTCTAAAACACCACGCTATGTGTACATTTACTATTACTGTCTAAAAGGCTAATGGACACAACAGGATGCCAAAAGCAGCAGAGCAATGATACATGGATCAGGTGTGCTTATTATCATGATTATTCATGGAGCAGATGCTCTGGGTAGAGGTTTAACAGAAGGTCTGCTGTATCTCTCCATGGGGCGAAGGCAGGGCAACAAGTCCATGTGATGTCAGTCCAGGAAAAGGTTCCAGTGAGGTGCCCAGGAGTATGGGTTTCTACCTCATAGGTCTCATCAGAGATTAGGGTAAAGAAAGTGAGGGAGAAATGACAAGCCATTTTCAGGAGACAGGACGCCTGGCACCCAGGAGAAGTCTGACCAGCCCAGAGCACCACACTGCTTCACAGAAAGCAGCCCTATTACCTTGGCTGGTTTTTCTATAGGAAGGAGTTTACTGACTTTTCCTGTTGTTTATAAGGCTCAAGATCCAGAATAGGAAGAGAGCCACTTTGCTGCTCTGCTCAGCTCAGGCCTGGAGCCCATGGCCCTGAGATTATGTTGGTGCTCGCATTTCTGGGCTTTCCATGACTGCTGCCCTGAGGCTTGTCCCTCCTTGGACTAGCTTACATGAAACAGCTCCAAACTCAGATGTGGGGACTATAATAGTGATCAGGGGCTCAGAGGGGGAGAAATGAGCATAGCAGGCCATAGTCAGGGATGGCTCCTGGGGAAGGAAGAACCTTAGTTGAGTCTAAAGTGATGGGTAGGATTTGGTAAGTGGGGAACAAAAGAAAGGGCATTCCAAAGGGAGAAATATGTGAGCACAGCACTGCTTTGTGAAGGTCAACTTAAGATTCTTTTGTCTTAAATTTGGGTAAGTGAGGTAAGGAATCACAGCCTTCTATCTAATTAAATCAAAAGCACAGATAAGAAGAGCTTGTAAGGGAACCCTCCAATCTTACCAGAACTTGAAGTGAAACTCAAAAAGGGGAGAGTTAGAAGTACTTGGTAATGTCTCTTCCTGTCTAGACTCTTTCTTTATACAATCTTCTTGGTTTATATTTTTGAGTTTATTATAAGGAAGAAGGAGAAAAAAATACTACTACGGCTCTAAGAGTTGTTATTATTTATTGAGTGCCTACTGTTTGCTAGGTGTTTTACTATCACTGATCCTTATTTCAGCCTTGCGAAGTTGGTCATATAATCCCCAGTTTCCAGATGAGGAAATTGAGACTCAGAGAGGTTGTCTTAGTCAGCGTTCTCTAGAGAAATAGAACTGTGGTTGGTATAAATGGTCACGTGCTACTAACCAGAAGGTTGGCAGTTTGAATCCACCCAGAGGTGCCTTGAAAGAAAGGCCCGGTGATCTACGTCCAAAAGGTCACAGTCATGGAAAACCCTATGGAGTACAGTTCTACTCTGACATACACGGGGTCACCATGAGTCAGAATTGACACGATGGCAACTGGTTTTGTGTGTGTGTGTGTGTGTGTGTGTGTATGTATTTATGTATCTATATATTAAGGAATTGGCTCACACAATTGTGGAGGGCTGGCAAGTTGAAAACTTGTAGGTCAGGCGACAGGCTGGAGATTCCTGCAGTCTTGTGTTCCAAAATCTGAAGGTTAGACAATGGGAAAAGTGAAGATTGATAGGTTCTGGCAAAATGTCTATTTGCAGTCTGGAGGCAGAATACACTCTAGGGAAAACTCCCTTTTGTTCTTAAGGCCTTCAACTGATTGGATGAGGCCCACCCACATTACGGAGGGTCATCTGCTTTACTTAAGTAATCTGATTTGATCCATGTAACAACTTCATAGCAGCATCTAGACTGTTTGACCAAACAGCTGGGCACCATAGCCTAGTCAAGTTGACACATAAAGTTAACCATCACAGAGGTTAATCAATGAGTCCCATCATCATACAGAGAGAATTACAATTTGAATTTGAATCTAGAACTATCTGACTCCAAAGTCCATACTCCTGTTCCTATACTCTATTGCCCCTCGAACTGGAATACTTTTATGGTAGTGACTGGATCTAGGTTATTATTGAATTACTCATAGGTCAATATGACTTTCCTGAAGGCAAAGTTTGAAAGAAGAAAAGCCTAAAGAATGACTTGCTGTGGTTAAATTTGCTAAGGAGATTTTATGTATATGTGTAGTATAAATAAGTCATAATTAAAAAATACAAACTATTGCTGTCAAGTCTATTTTAACTCATAGTGACCCTATAGGACAGAGTAGAACTGCCCCCATAGAGTTTCCAAGGCTGTAAATCTTTGTGGAAGCAGACTGCCACATCTTTCTCCTTGAAGCAGCTGGTAGGTTCAAACTGCTGACCTTTCGGTTAGTGGCCGAACACTTAACCACTGTACCACCAGGGCTCTTTCTCTCTCTCTCTCTAAATATATATATATACACACACACAGAGGTGCACACACAGTAATATGTTTTTATTTATTTAGAGTTATTTTCTAACACTCTATTGTGGGGCTTTGATTTCAGGGTGTTCATCCTGATCCTGATTGGCATCAGCATCGCCTGGGTGCCCGTTGTGCAGTCAGCACAAAGTGGGCAGCTCTTTGATTACGTACAGTCCGTCACCAGTTACTTGGGACCACCCATTGCAGCTGTTTTTCTGCTTGCTGTTTTCTGGAAGAGAGTCACTGAACCAGTAGGTGTCATTCTGGCACGCCCAGAATAAAAACTAAAGGAATAGGAAGAAGTTAATTGTCAAAAGAGGAAAAAAAAAGCCTTAGAAAGTTGTATCAATACTGTTCACACAAACTCAAGATCAAGAAGTACTATTTTGAGTGACAAATGAATGGGGAACAGGTTCTTCTTTTTCCTTATGCGTTTATTCATCTAGCAGACACTTTCAGGTGCCACACATGGGGCCAGACACCAGAAACACAAAGGTGTAGGAAACCTGGTTCCTGCCCTGGACAAGCTCCCAGTTCAGATGGGGAGACAGAAAAGTGAATGAGTAATTACATAGCAGGGAGATCAGTGCTGGCGTTGGAGGTGTGTCCACAGTGCTGAGGCCACAGCAAGGAAGGCATGTCCAACTGCGCTGTCTCTGGGGAGTAGGGATGGGACATTCGAGCTAGAACAAGGTTACCGGGAAGGGAGGTGCTTGTGCTCTCCCACAGAGGGAATGACCAGTATAGAGACCCAGGCACATGAACATACAGGGCATGTTTAAAGAGTAGCTGGTAATTTATGGCTGTTAAGAACAATACTTGACAAATCATGAAGGCCTCCTTTTGGCCATCCTTCTATGAGCTCACTTTACTTTGTCACTGGCTCTCTTAAAATGTCATCTCCAGATCTTGATCTGGTGAGTTCTGTCAGGCCTTCAGTGGGACATACCTTGTTACAAGAATCCTCTAGGGGTAGACTGACCGAAAATCAATCACTCTAATATGCAAACACAAAATTCAATGTAAAAACACATAGTTCAGTAGTATGTTTTCAAATTAAAAACGGTGACTTTGGATCTATAAAGAGGGATGCAGAAAGAAGTTTTATTTATAGTTTGATGGAAAAGTTCCTTTCTCCTCCATTCCCAAAGGACTCCATTTCTTTTTCTATGTCTTCAAGGAATACAAATTAATTCACAAGTAGTTACTTATATCTGAATGTGCCTAAATCTATGGGCTGGTAGTGATGGTAGCTGAGGACAGAGAGGTTCAAATTATTTTAAAAGTTAAAGAGAATTATTTTTGGAATTACTAAGACTTCTAGTTAATATTATATACCAGTTACTAGACACTTTATTGTTGTTAGCTGCCATGTAGTTGACTCTGACTCATGGCGACCTTATGTACAACAGAATGAAACTTTGCTCAGTCCTATGTCATCCTCAGAACTGTCAGCATGTTTGAGTCCATTGTTGCAGCTATTGTGCCAATCAATCTTGAGAGTCTTCCACACCCTCCTTGGCTCTCTACTTCACCAAACATGATGTCCACCTTTAGCAATTGATACTTCCTGATGCTGCTTCCCAAGCAAGGGAGTTGGATAATATTCTGTTGTGATCCATAAAGTTTTCATTGGCTAATTTTTGGAAGTAGATCACTAGGCCTTTCTTTCTAGTCTGTTTTAGTCTGGAAGCTCCACAGGGTCTGCCACAGGTGACCCTGCTGGTGTTGGAAATGCCAGTGGCATAGCTTCCACCATCATAGCAACACACAAGCCACCACATTACAATAAACTGACGAACGGGTGGTGGATTAGACACTTTACGCCGCTATATTATGAATCTTTCTTTTATGATCCAGGTAAAATCATGTCCCTGAAATGTAATAAATATATCCACTGCAGGCCTGACCATATTCCAGTCTGCAGGGTTCTGGCTCAAGGAGGCCTGGAGCTATCATTTCTCCCAGCTTTATTCCCTTGCCTCTGTTTCCCCAGGAATGCCATAATGCTCAGCTGTGCTGTGTGTGTGGCATTAGTTAAACCAGGGTTTTCTTTCACAGGGAGCCTTCTGGGGACTGATCCTAGGATTTCTGGTTGGGATAGCCCGTATGGTTACTGAATTTGCCTATGGAACCGGGAGCTGCGTGGAGCCCAGCAGCTGCCCCACAATTATCTGTGGGGTGCACTACTTGTACTTTGCCATCATCCTCTTTGTCTTTTCCATCATCATCATCGTAGCTGTCTCCCTGTTTACCAAGCCCATTCCAGATGTGCATGTGAGTATCCATTTGGGAGGCCTGCCTTTCTCTTGTCTCATGCTCATGCTGCAGTGTCCATTTTCACTGATCTTGGCTTAGACATTTCACACTCACACAACTAAAATAGGCCATACATGGCCTTGGTTTCAGGCAGAAGGATACAAGACAGGAAGCACAGCGGGTCAGCGAAGCTGTGTCAGGCACGCACCTTCAATGGTCCTGACACTATTTCACACTTCAGCTCAGGGTCTATTCTCTGGCTCCATTCCCCAAGTGACAGCTCAGGTGCAAGGAAATGAAATTACACGGGCAGGTGCAGGGGCCTCCCTGGCTCAGAGGCCCATGTCCCAAATAAAACCTGCTATTTCTTGTTAACAGTCCCGTGGTCATTAGAGTCCAGGAGCCCCAACAAGGGACATATCTTGTTACAAGAATCGCCACACTCGGGAGCCTGAAGTATGATTTCCTCTTTGAATTTTTTTTCCCGAGTAAGTCATAGAATCTAAGACATTTCTAATAATATCAATGTCCAATTGATTCAAAACTTCAAAAAATTACTTTTCTTTAGCTTTAGATAAACCCCTTGGTTTAGGGTTCATTTACAGCCCACCCAATCCAGTTGCAGTTTACCAATTAGGAATCATATTTACCATAAGCAATGGAGTCTGATAATCCAACACAGCTGACATTCCAGTTTTTCGGATTTCCAAGGGATCAGAGCTAAAAAATTAACCCAAGTTCATATTTGTCCGTAGAAAAGGAGAATAGGTTTAGCTAACACTTTACACACACACACACACACACACACACACACACAAATACAGGCATCCAAAGAATTTCTAAGAGATTTGAAACCCCAGTGCCAAATTTTCAAAAGCTATGACCAGCCTCAGTGCCAAACGAAGACTGCTTTATATTGTCTGTTGGTCAGATTTGTGATGGGCCTTTTTGGTTTTGTATCAACTGCTTCCCCTTGTCTCAGTCTTTTAAAGGATCACAACACCAAACACATTTATCTCCATGCTTCCTCTTGCAGTAGAGAAAGCAAAGTAGTTGCCAAGAGGGCATGGATGGGATGAACTCTTTGCACTGTTTTTCAAACTTCTCCAAGTTTCTGGTTCATGCTCTAGACTGTGTTAATAGAAATTGTGCCTCCAGCTCTACCCTGTTCCAATATGACTCGTGATTCTACGGATCTTTCTTCCCTGTGTATGAGAAACATTCAGCACAAAAATCTGATTTTACACTGTAAGTCTGGACAAACAGGTGTCTAGTCTTGTTTCCCACTTGTTGTTGTTGTTAGGTGCTGTAGAGTTGGTTCTAACTCATAGCGACCCTACGTACAACAGAACACAACACTGCCCGGTCCTACGCCATCCTCACAATCCTTGCTATGTTTGAGCCCATTGTTGCAGCCACTGTGTCAACTTATCTTGTTGAGAGTCTTCCTCTTTTTGCTGACCGTCTACTTTATCAGGCATGGTGTCCTTCTCCAGGCACTGGTCCTTCCTGATAACATGTCCAAAGTACGTAAGATGAAGTCTCGCCATCCTTGCTTCTAAGCGGCATTCTGTCTGTTCTTCTTCCAAGACATATTTGTTCATTCTTCTGGCAGTCTATGTATATTCAGTATTCTTTGCCAACACCATAATTCAAAGGCATCAATTTTTCTTCAGTCTTCCTTATTCATTGTCCAGCTTTCACATGCATATGAAGTGATTGAAAATACCATGGCTTGGGTCAGGCGCACCTTAGTCCTCAAAGAGACATCTTTACTTTTTAACATGAAAGAGGTCTTTTCAGCAGATTTGCCCAATGCAGTATGTCGCTTGATTTCTTGACTGCTGCTTCCATGGGCTTTGATTGTGGATCCAAGGAAAATGAAACCCTTGACAACTTCAATCTTTTCTCCGTTTATCATAATGTTGCTTATTGGCCCAGTTCTGAGGACTTTTGTTTTCTTTATGTTGAGGTGTAATACTGAAGGCTATAGTCTTTGGTCTTCATCATCAAGTGCTCCAAGTCCTCTTCACTTTCAGTAAGCAAAGTTGTGTCATCTGCATAATGCATGTTGTTAATGCGTCTTTCTCAATCGTGATGCCCTGTTCTTTTTCATATAGTCCAGCTTCTTGGATTATTTGCTCAGCATACAGATTGAGTAAGTATGGTGAGAGGGTACAGTCTGATGCACAGCTTTCCTGACTTTATGCAGTATCCACTTGTTCTGTTTGAATGACTGCCTCTTGGTCTATGTACGGGTTCCTTATGAGCACAATTAAGTGTCCTGGAATTCCCATTCCTTGCAATGTTATCCATAATTTGTTATGATCCATGCAGTTGAATGCCTTTTCATAGTCAGTAAAACACAGGTAAACATCTTTCTGGTATTCTCTGCTTTCAGCCAAGATCCATCTGACATCAGCAGTGATATCCCTGGCTCCACGTCCTCTTCTGAATCTAGCTTGAATTTCTGGTGGTTCCCTATTGATGTACTGCTGCAACCACTTTTGAATGAACTTTGGCAAAATTTTACTTGCGTGTAATATTAATGACAATGTTTGATAATTTCTGCGTTTGGTTGGATCACCTTTCTTTGGAATGGACATGAATATGGATCTCTTCCAGTAGTTGGCCAGGTAGCTGTCTTCCAAATTTCTTGGCATAGATGAGTGAGCACTTCCAGCTTTGCATCTGTTTGTTGAGACATTCAGTTGGTATTCTGTCAATTCCTGGAGCCTTGTTTTTTGCCAATGCCTTCATTACAGCTTTGAGTTCTTCCTTCGATCCCATCGATTCTTGATCACATGGTTGAACATCAACCAGTTCTTTTTGGTACAGAGAATCTGTGTATTCATTCCATCTTCTTTTGATGCTTCCTGCATCTTTCAGTATTTTGCCCATAGAATCCTTCAATATTGCAACTCGAGGCTTGAGTTTTTTCTTCAGTTCTTTCAGTTTGAGAAATGCTGAGCGTGTTTGTTCTTCCCTTTTGGTTTTCTAACTCCAGGTCGCTGCAGATTTCATTATAATACTTTACTTTGTCTTCTTGAGCCACCCTTTGAAATCTTCTGTTCAGCTCTTTTAGTTCATCATTTCTTCTCTTCGCTTTCGCTACTCTACGTTCAAGAGCAAGTTTCAGAGTCTCTTCTGACATCCATTTGGTCTTTTCTTTCTTTCCTATCTTTTTAATGAACTTTTGCTTTCTTCGTGTATGATGTCCTTGATGTCATCCCACAACTTAGCTGGTCTTCGATCATTAGTGTTCAATGCGTAAAATCTATTCTTGAGATGGTCTCTAAATTCAGGTGGGATATACTCAAGTTCATACTTTGGCTCTTGTGAACTTGTTTTAATTTTCTTCAGCTTCAGCTTGAATTTGTGTGTGAGCAATTGATGGTCTGTTCCGCAGTTGGCTACTGGGTTTGTTCTGACTGATGATACTGAGCTTCTCCATCTTCTCTTTCCACAGATGTAGTCGATTTGATTTCTGAGTATTCCATCAGGCGAGGTCCACTTGTATAGTCACTGTTTATGTTGTTGAAAAAAGATATTTCCAATGACTAGATTGTTGGTCTAACAAAATTCTATCATGCAATCTCTGGAGTTGTTTCTATCGCCAAGGCCATATTTTCCAACTACCAACCTTTCTTCTTTGTTTCCAACTTTCATAGTCCAATCACCAGTAATTATCAGTGCATCTTGATTGAATGTTTAATCAATTTCAGACTGCAGAAGTTGGTAAAAATCTTCAATCTTTTCATGTTTGGCATTGCTGTTTAGTGCGTAAATGTGAGTAATAGTTGTATTAACTGGTCTTTCCTGTAGGTGTGTGGATATTATCCTATCACTGACAGGGTTGTACTTCAGGATAGATCTTGAAATGTTCTTTTTGACAGTGAATGCAATGTGTTCCTCTTCAACTTGTCAGTTCCGGTATAACAGACCATACGATTGTCTGATTCAAAA
Source organism: Dugong dugon (assembly GCA_030035585.1). Taxonomy (NCBI): domain Eukaryota; kingdom Metazoa; phylum Chordata; class Mammalia; order Sirenia; family Dugongidae; genus Dugong; species Dugong dugon. The sequence goes on along the minus strand of CM057476.1, from coordinate 20,493,465 downwards.
TGGCTAGTACTAGTCCATTTCAGCTCACTAATGCCTAGGATATCGATCTTCAAGAGTTCCATTTCTTTTTTGACAACTTCCAATTTTCCTAGATTCATATTTTGTACATTCCACATTCCAATTATCAATGGATTTTGTAGCTGTTTCTTCTCATTTTGAGTAATGCCACATCAGCAAATGAAGGTCCCAAAAGCTTTATTCCATTCATGCTATTAAGTTCGACTCTACTTTGAGGAGGCAGCTCTTCCTCAGTCATGGTTTGAGTGTCTTACAACCTAAGGGGCTCATCTTCTGGCACTGTATCAGTTTTCTGCTGCTATTCATAAGGTTCCCACCGGCCTTTTTTTTTAGAAGTGGATTGCATAGTCCTTCTTCCTAGTCTGTCTTAGTGTGGAAGCGCCGCTGAAACTTGTCCGCCATGGGTGACCTGCTGGTATTTGAAATACCAGTGGCATAGCTTCCAGCATCATTACAACACATAAGCCACCACAGTATGACAAACTGATATATGAGTGATGGTGTTTCCCAGTACGTGTTAAAAGGAACAAACTCATTTATCATAGGTAATAAGAGTTTGTTCACTTATCAGACAAAACAACCCATTGCCATGGAGTTGATTCTAACTCCTAGTGACCACATTTCTGTATTCAAGGCAGTTCCCTTAGCTTCTGAATATGCATATATCTTAAGGTCTACTGTATATACATGTGTATGATTTACATCTAAATTCCCAACATAGTTAGGGATAATGCAGAGGACGGGACTGCTATCTGTGTTCTTGCTGGGATTGAGAGGCCACATGCCTTTTCCTTTTTTGGCACATATCCCTGTGTTCGCCCAGCTTCTTTTTGTGAGACACTATTTAGCTCTTTTTGCTAACCTGTCCTGTTTTCTCTGCAGCTGTACCGTCTGTGCTGGAGTCTTCGCAACAGCAAAGAGGAGCGAATTGATCTAGATGCAGGAGAGGAGGAAATCCAGAAGGCCCCAGAAGACACCATTGAAATTGGTGATTTATGACTCACAGACTATTTCCAAGCTCTAAAAATTACTCCTACAGTAATAGCAAGACCACTTTGCTGAAGGCTTTACTAATATCTTCATCAAAGTTCAAATCTCTTCCCTAGAGGGAAGGGAGGAGTGGGATGGGGATGAGATGGACGAAGGGGTTTTGAGAAGTTCACTCCAAGGCCTGGTCAAGGGGAGGAAGAAGGTGCAGAATTATTCCACCTCTCCCACTCTCACATTTTACAGTGATCAGTTGAGTAAGTGTACACAAGAAACATGTCACCCTGCCTTGATTCGGGGCATGGCTAGGGATGAGGGGACAGTCAGAGCTCTTCTGACATAGCCTATGAACTGATAGCAGATGGAATTAAAGCTATGGTCAGTTCTGGGGACCTCAGGAGGATGGGAGGTAGGCCCTTCGGATTCTATGTCTCTCTGACTTACCAGATTAGATTTAGAAAATCAAATTTCTCTGGAAACCAAATGAGATAATGCTTAGTCAGTGCTCAGAGAATTATCCTGATCATGGAGATATGCTTTCCTTAACTTTAGCGTTGCAGCTTTACTTTCCTACATGGGAGAGGGGCACATATGGAGGATGGCTGTGTATATGCGTGGCGTGCACAGGCATGGGAGCTCAAGATCATATGTGCTTGACCTAGTGCTGGGTTGGAAGTCTCATCACTCTGTTCAAAGAGCACAGCTGCATCAGAACAATTCCTGAATATAGCCATTAGGAATGTCATAGAATATTAACTTTGGAAAGGACCCTAGAAATAATTTGATCTTATCACCTAATTTTACAGACATGTCAATTGAGGTTTAAGGAGGGGGAGACTTTGCATATGGTCCCAGGTCTCATAGTCTGCTTTTGATCTCTCAGGAGTTTTCAGTTCTAAATTCTGTGACTGTGCAAGTGCTGGGGGGAACCTGGAGCCTGAGATAGGTGACCATGGCACTGAAAAGGAAGCCTCTTCCTGTTTTTCTGGAGCAGGCACGTGTGAACCCTGTTGTTGTGGTGTGCCGTGGAGTTGATTCCAACTCATAACAATCCCATAGGACAGAGCAGAACTACCCCATAGGGTTTCCTAGGCTGTACTGTGAACACTACTCCTTCAAAAATGTCTCCACTTTGAGTGATAACATCGTAGCTTTGAATGGGACATAGATGAGGAGGTATTTTGAATGTTGAGAGGTTTTCATTTGGAAAAAGAGATTATTTTTGTTTGAACCAGAGGGCAGAATTAAGACTTATGGGTGAAAATAACCCTCCAGTTTTAACTCAAAGTAAGGAGGCAGGATAGGGCAGAGACAGAATGTGGGATCTATAATCAGGCAGAAATGGGGCTGAATCTTGGCTCCTCTGCTTACTACCCTGGGCAAGTGTTCCACTTTTCTAAGGCTCAGGTTCCTCACCTAAAAGTATTTTAAATAATAGCCCACACCTCATAGTACTTTTGGAAACATTGACTGAGATAATGTTTGACTATAAAAATTTATTTTTTGGTCACACTCATAATTATTATTAAAATAAGAGTTTTATAATTGAGTTGGGTCAGAAAGGAATGAGTAGGAAGTGTGTATCTATCAGGGATGCTATAAAGGAGACTCTCACACTGGCTAGAGAGTCAACTTGATGACTTCTGAAGTTCATGGCAGCACTAGAATTCTTGATGAACTCATGGTGCCCTATTAAAGCACAATAAACCACACTCTCTTGAGGGCTTTTACAGACCATGAATGTCCCCTCACCATATTCTAAAGTGTTGAGAAGTAATAGCATGAAGAAACCTTGCAGCTGTATCATGATCCCCATCATCATGGTGGAAGATGATATGATCATAACATATTTTAACTATGAATATCTTACCCTAGGTGGGGAAACCCTGGTGGCATAGTGGTTAAGTGCTACAGCTGCTAACCAAAAGGTCAGCAGTTCAAATCCACCAGCCTCTCCTTGGAAACCCTATGGGGAAGTTCTACTCTGTCCTATAGGGTCACTATGAGTTGGAATCAACTCAGCAGCAACGGGTTTGTTTGTTTGTTTTTTTTAATGCTTCATTTTAGCACCACATCATTCTTTTAAGGAAGACAATTTAAGTATGATTCTTCCAATCGTACCGATTTTTTAAGTAACCCAGATAACCATGTAGTTCTCACTTGGGCTGGTCAGTGAGCCCAATTTCTTCCGCTCCTTCCATTTTTCCTATTTTGGTGGGGTGGTCAAAGGGGAAGGGGTATAAATATGTTTGTCTCTCTTTCTTATGTGTGTGAGTGGAAAGAAAGAATAGAAGGAGATTAATATTTCTCAACACCTACTATGTGTTGGGTGCTCTCTCATTAAATCTTACAGTGATGGAAGTGTTATTTATCCAATTCTACATATACCTGAGGATAAGAGAGGTGAAGCATCTGGGTCACAAAACTAGGTTTGGTCCCGGTTCTGACACATTTACGTGTTGATAGCTAAAATTCGTTCCAGTTCTAATACTCTGTAACTCTTGTAGAAACAAGAGACGACAGAGCAGTGGACCCCTGGCCATGGTGCTGAAAACACGGTGGGCTTCATCTCGTAGCAGTGAGTGGCAGAGCTGGGATTCAAACCCAGGGCTCAGAACAGCTTCATTGCTTTTAGTGGGCATCCACTTACAGAGTCAGGAACAGTTTAATGGTTCGATTGTGTAGTGTTGACATGCACCACCAGATCTTTAGGCCTTAAAAAGTGTTGATCACTGCTGCCCCTGCATCAGAGCCTGTTAGGACCAATCCTTATCCCTTGACTGTTGATGAAGTCTTGGAATTTCCAGGTATAGGCAATGCACTCCTGAGTCATCCAGGGATGTAGGAAGCAGATATGAATTTATGTGTTTCTGAGGTGGATTTTTTACGTCTTTCATATGTCACAGTTCCCTAGCCAATTGTTACCGTTTTTCTTTCATAAACTATTTACTGTTTGACTCTTACCGTTTTAACAAAATATATTTCCATTGAGACTGATAGGTTATCTTAGGTTGGCTGATCATAAGGATGTAAGATCCATCTATTAACATTTCTTGTAGCTAATCTACTTCCTTTGAACATTCTGTACCATTTCCATTTCTACAAACAAGAAAACTGGGAAATTTCTGCTGATGCTCAATGGTATTGCTTCTCCTTGGAAACCTTTTCCAGTCACTCAGTAATTATTTTATGCCTTTCCTCTGACACAGAAGTTTCTGAGGAGAATAAAGGTTGCTTCAAGCGAGGCTTTGACCTGTTCTGTGGGCTGGACCAGCAGAAGGGCCCCAAGATGACCGAGGAAGAGGAGGCAGCAATGAAGCAGAAGCTGACAGACACCTCTGAGAAGCCTTTGTGGCGGATGGTAGTAAACATCAACGGCGTCATCCTGCTGACTGTAGCTGTTTTCTGCTATGCATATTTTGCCTAAGTCTTGCTTTCTGCTGAAGGCTGTGCTCACGAAGGCCAGATTCTTTGCTCTGACTCTCTTTAGTCCCATTCTGTGGTGGAAGGGAAGTCAGCCAGTTGTAATTTTGCTCAGCTGGATAAATGTGTACATGTGTAATTACAGGCTAGCCAGATGAAAATAGTTTACTGTTAAATTATGTATCTGAAGCCAATATGATACAGTCAGGTGTACATGCTAGGGTTTCAAGAGGAAAATCCACTCAGTTTTATCCAGAAAAAGGCAAACTAAGAAACAGAAGTCCTGTGATGTCTGATGCATGTTTGTCTCAGGTAGATTCAGTACGTCAACACTGTTTGTAACCCTTGAGTATTATTTTAAGAGATCACCTCCCCCTCATTTTTTAAAAGCAAATATTTTTCCCCATCATATCTCTGTCAACTTTTTCCTGGCACAAGAAAAATCAGTCTGATAAACTGATGGACACATTGAAGCTGAGGATGGGAGCTTGATGAAGCCCTTGTGCTGGGGTGTTTGCTCTTTGAAGTAGAGGCCTGGAGGTGGCTACACTTCCCCTGAAGGGAGGAACCAGGCAGCAGCCTTAGACCAGTGGGGAAGGGATAATCTTAAACCTGGGGATCTTCTGGTCTTCTTAAAAGTGTCCATCGTGAGTCCCCCATGTTTGGCATTTCACTCATTTTGGCATTCATTGTACCTGCAATGTCTTAGCCACTCAGCAATGTTTGTTGACTGACTGAGTGACATGGATATTTATTTATAAATACATGCTTTATTTTTATGTAAGCCTGGCCCTTGGTTAATATTTTCCTGTGACTACACAAACTTTGTGCTCTGGCGACTATAATGAATTGAAAAGCTTTTGCCTGAGACCACTCTTCCTCATGGTGCTGTCATTCCCCTATGACCTGTGAAACTGACCCCGGGTCATGTAATAGTGGGAGCAAATGTGTCTCCCAGAGGCATCTTTTGTCTCAAAGAAGCCGTGATCTATTGAAACACTGAAATAATTTGCCTCCTTGTGACTTCATGTGTTTTGATTGGTAATCATCAATTTGATTGAAGTTAGAATAGGCGATCACTGTTCCAGGCAGTAGTGCCCAACACTCCGAGGTGAGAGGAGTGTATTTCTTATTTAACATATTTCCTAGAGGTAAAGTCTTTTAATCCACTGTGGAATCTCAATTATTATTGTAATGTAATGCCACTGAAGTTAAGAAAAAATCACAATGTTGGTACCAATTTCAGGCTAACTTTGCAAAGAATTGGGATCTGAAATTCTGCAGAGCTGAGTGTGGTTCCTGGGTGTAGAAGTGGTTCAACATGGAAAGGGATGGCTTGTTCTTGTGGAAGGAAGCAAACTCAGAGAGCGCTGTTTAACATATCTTCTCATTCCCCTGTAGATGATCCCTTAAGCTAGGCAGAGCAAAAGGAAAAGTGAAGAATTTCACTTGGCTAGCGTTGCCCAGAGTACTCAGTCTTGTGTGGAGTTTGTGGTATGTTTTGTGCTTTGAGACGATAAAGGGAAAGTTTAGAGAGCTGGTGGATGGGGTGGGTGGCGTAAAGTGTCTAGATTGTCCTGGATTCTGGTTCTGGCTTTACTCATGATTCACTGTGTATATTGTGGTAAATTATTTTGTCTCAACTGTGTATTTTTCTCTTTGAAAAATGGGACCTTGTTGTCTACCTACCTCCTGTGGGTGTGACAAGGTCACTTTGAAAAGGGAATGGGAGATCCGTACGTGAAAGATGCCATTCAGGTGTTATAGTAAGCTGCATTGTCATCTCATAAATTGAAATGTATTACTTTGATAAAAATAAAAACATTAAAAATCCTAACATCCTGGTTTTCTGTTCTCCAAAGAATCTAGACAAATGCTGCGCACGTGTCTGTGGTGAACTTTGTCATGGCACAAGGTCTGGATTAGGAAGCAGGAAGTCAGGACAGTTGGGAAGAGAATCTAGTGACTTGACCATTTTTTAAAAATGTAGCAAAGTTTTTAGATTATTTTAACTGCGAAACCTCTAGAAAACACGAAGCGAGTTACTAACTGCACTTGACCACTAGTCAAAAGGTTGGTGATTTGGACCCACTCAGAAGTGCCTCACTGGACACGCCTGCAATCTGCTTCCAAAAGGTCGCAGTCTCGCAAACCCTATGGCACAGTTCTACTCTGCACACCTGGGGTCACTGTGAATTGGAATCAACTTGAATACAACTAACAACCATACCTACCATGCAATAATGTCCTATTAGAACAGCGCTTGGGTAACCAGAGACCAGTAAGAGATAAATTCTACTAGAATAACTTTAAGGATGCAAGAAAGAGCTGTTTTTTCCCTCGAAGTATGCATTGTACACGGGGCAACCACCAATTGAGTTTATTCCGACTCATGGAAGTCCCATGTGTGTCAGAGTAGAACAGTGCTCCAGAGGGTTTTCAATGACTGATTTTTTTGAAAGTAGATTTCCAGGCCTTTCTTCCAAGGAGCTTCTGAGTGGACTTGAACCATCAACCTATCAGTTGGCAGCTGAGCGTGTTAACTGTTTGCACCACCCAGGGACTCCTACATGGGGCAAAGTGATTTGTCATTAATGCTCAGTTTACAGAATTGAAAAGTCATGCCCTATCAGGAAAAAAAAAGGCTTCTTTAAATATGGATGACTATTTTATCTGTTTAATAGTTACTGGTAGATAAACCTACCACTCACAATTTCTGCCCCTGGAGGTGTATTGGCAGACATTTGAGTCACTTTAGTACATTCTGGCATCGTGGCAGATACTGGTGCAACCACCTAAAACACAAGGAAGTTGGTCTGCACCACATTTGAGTGTTGAGAGCCATTTGTGTGAGGACATACTTCCAGAGGAGTGATTGTGTGAAAGTTTTGTGTCTTTTTGAGTCTGTACAGTGAGATAAATCTTGCAAGCATGTTTTCTATTTCCTTTTTGTTGTTGGGAAGGTATGGTTACCAGCATTCAGAGATATTCAAGTAAATAAGGTATTTTTTTTTGGTGAAAACAGTTTGTGATGTACTTCCTGGGCCATGGTACTGATATGTACATGTGTGATGTACTTCATGGAACATGGTACTGATATGGCCCACTCTTAATCAAAATGATAATTATGTGCAGAAAGTGCAATGTTTATTTAGTATTTTGTGTATATTTTTGGAAAATTGAGTAGGATAGTTTATGGCTCAAGCGTAACCAGGAAGTGTGATGCACTTCCCGGACCATGGTACCGGTATGTACTGCATGTGTGATGTACTTCATGGAACATGGTAGAAATACGGCCTGCTTGCAATTGCACCCCATTTTTTCAAATAATAAAAAAACTACCAATAGTGATTCGGCATCCATTCTACTGGTGAAGAAACATGGCATCATCAAAAGATTAAAAAAAAAAAAAAAATTCAGCCATGAAGAAGTCCTTCAAAATGAAAAGACGGCCTTTCTCCCTGCAGAGTGAAGTTGGTCTTGGGGCCTTTAAGCTACCTGGGACCATTGCTTACATCTGTATAGCTAAGTCAGGCAATGGTGTTCACTTAAAATTTTTTTTACCTTTGGAACTCACCAGAACCCCTCTTTCCCAGTGCTGAATTCACCATCTCCTAAAAGAGGCACTCTGGTTCTCTTGTCCTGCTTCACCAAAACAAACCTTGGGAGAAAAACATATGTGTGCTTGATGTGGGGAAGGAAGTTTCTTAACATTGCTCCCCCAAGAAAACCACTCTAATTTCCAAATTGTATTTGGATGGATGAAATTGTTTGAATGAGGTGCTGTTCCAGAAGCTCACTGGCTTTGTGGATTGGTGGAGACAGGATTGGGAGGTTAATGGTGCCAGTGTTGTTTGATTGGCTCCAAAGGATTCAAGTTAGTGTTGTTCAGTTCCAGAGCCCCAAGTTGCACCCTTAGACCAGTTATCTTTCTCAGTCCTAAGAGTAGTTCAAAGAACAGGTGATACAATACAATTAATTCCATGCTTGCAAAACTGATAGCAAATGCCTATCTGATAAAGGGACCTTCTTTACATGTAATTCTGGCAGCACAAACATCTGCATTTCAGAATCAGTCAATGACTTGGATCTCAAACTATAGCCTGCATCATAATACCCTGGAGGGCTTGTTAAATCACAGGTTTCTGGGATCCACCCCCATAGTTTCTGATTCAATAGATCTGGAGTGGGACCCCAGAATTTGCGTTTTAACAAGTTTCCAGATGATTTTGACACTGCTGGTCCAGGGAATCCACCTTGAAAACCGCTGGCTTAGAGTTAACTTCCAAAGGGGCCTTATTTTCTCACCAAAGCAGGCAGAATTGAAGAAACCTGTTTCCCATGCCCTCTGTTGAGAATTTTAGTCATGTCTCAGGACCAAAAGTCTTTTCTGAAACCAATAGTGTATAGGTATAGCTGAAGCATTTTACAATGTCAAATGTAATGGATTGAATTGTGTCCCCGTAAAATATGTGTTGAATTCCTGACCCTCGTACTGTGATGTGATCCTGTTTGGAAATAGGGTTTGGAAATAGGGTTTTTCTTATGTAATGCTGATTTTATAAAAAGACCAAAATAATCACAGACACACACACACACACAGCTATATGAGACAGACACACACAGCAGATGCAACTACAAGCCCAGGAACTCCAAGGATCACTGGCTACTAGAATCTGAAATAGGCAAAGAAGGATCTTGCCCTAGAGCCACACCCTGAATTTAGAGTTCTAGCCTTCTGAACTGACAGAAAATAAATTTCTGTTCTTTACAACCACCCAAGTGTGATATTTGTGTTACAGCAGCCCTAGGTAAATGTTATGGATTGGATTGTGTCTTCCAAAAATATGTGTCAACTTGCCTAGGCCATGAATCCCAGTATTGGGTGATTTTCCTCCATTTTGTGATCTGATGCAATTATGTGTTGTAAATCCTAACCTCTATGATGTTAATGAGGCAGGATTAGAGTCAGTTATGTTAATGAGACACGACACAATCTACAGGATTAAGTTGCATCTTTAGTCAATCTCTTTTGAGATATAAAAGAGAGAAGTGAGCAGAGAGGAGAGGGACCTCCTACAACCAAGAAAGAAGAGCCAGGAGCAGAGCGCGTCCTTTGGACCCAGGGTCTCTGCCCTGAGAAGCTCCTAGACCAGGGGAAGATGGGTGACAAGGACCTTCCCCCAGAGCCAACACAGAGAGAAAGCCTTCGCCTAGAGCCGGCACCCTGAATTTGGATTTCTAGCCTCCTAAACTGTGAAAGAATAAATTTCTCTTTGTTAAAGCAATCCACTTGTGGTATTTCTTTTATGGCAGCAGTTATGTTAATAAGGCAGGATACAATCTACAGGATTAAGTTGTATCTTGAGTCAATCTCTGTTTTAGGTTGGGTTCTCAAGACAAGTAAAACCAATAAAGCATATTTGTTTATTTATTTGTTTATTTGTTTGTTTATTATTTTTTATTTGTTTATTTATTTATGTATGTATGTTAAGGAAATGGCTCACACAGTTGTAGAGGCTGGAACATTCCCAGTCCGTGGGTCAGGCTGGAGGCTTCTCCTGATTCACATAGCCACAGCAGCTGGTGAACCCAAGATTGGCAGGTTAGACAGCAGAGCTCTTGCTCACAGGCTACGAAGACTGACGGATCCCAAGATTGGCAGGCAAGAAGGCAGGTAAATTGCTAGCTCGGGTACCAAGAACCAGAAGTCAGAAGAACATGAGCCAGCTGCAGGACTCAGAGCAAGCAAAAGCCCATGAGCCTTGCCAGAAAGTCCACTTATATTCGGTGCAGTTCACACCCCCAAGGGAACTCCCGTTCAACTGATTGGCTACTTATAGCAGATCTCTTCATGGAGGTGATCACAATATATCAAATCTTATCATGGAAATGATCACATCATTATACAACTGCCAAATACATCATAACTGCCAAACCACTGAGAATCATGGCCTAGCCAAGTTGATACACAACCTTAATGATCACAGTCTCTTTTGAGATATAAAAGAGAGAAGCAAACAGAGGAGAGGGACTTCCTACCATTAAGAAAGAAAAGCCGGGAGCAGAGCTCGTCCTTTGGACCCAGGGTCCCTGTGCTGAGAAGCTCCTAGACCAGGGGAAGATTGATGACAGGGACCTTCCCCTAGAGCCAACACAGAGAGAAAGCCTTCCCCTATTGCTGGCACCCTGAATTTGGACTTCTAGCCTCTAAACTGTGAGAGAATAAATTTCTCTTTGTTAAAGCCATCCACTTGTGGTATTTCTGTTATAGCAGCACTAGATGACTAAAACAGTGACCAAGACATCAAGGCACAGAAAAATCCCACCCCATTGACCTTTTGGGCCATCTATTTAATTTTCAAAGTCAGTCTCACAGGGCAGGACTCTAAATGAGTGGAATTTGTTGAGAGCAGGGGATGAGGGGAGAAAGTACTAACATTTACCTGGCATATTCTGTGGGACAGGCACACTAAATACAATATCAAATGACCTCACCTAGTCTTTACAATCACCACCTGTCTGTCAGTTTGTCATACTGTGGTAGCTTGTGTGTTGCTATGATGCTGGAAGCTATGCCACTTATATTTCAAATACCAGCAGGGTCACCCATGGTGAATAGGCTTCAGTGGAGCTTCCATTCTAAGACAGACTAGGAAGAAAGGACCAGCAATCTACTTCCTCAAATTAACCAATGAAAACCCTATGGATCATAGCAGAATGTTGCCAAATATAGTGCTGGAAAATGAGCCCTCTAGGTTGGAATGCATTACACAATAGCTGCAACGATGAGCTAAAACATATCAATAATCATGAAGATGGTGCAGAACCAGGCAACATTTCGTTCTGTTATACATAAAGTCGCTATGAGTTGGAGCTAAGTCAACAGCAGCTGACAAAAACAACAATCTTTACAACAGCCCCATGAATTCTACATTATACTTAGAGAACACTGAGGTTCAAAGAAATTCAAGGACTTATCCAAGGTATGTCTAGGGTTTGATAGTCCCCTTCCCTACTGCAGAATTTCCCAGGGCAGCCTTCTGACAGTGATACAATGGGTCTCTTCAATTCCAAATATCCTGGAATGGGGGTGGGGTTTGGATAAGTGAGGAGACCAACATCTATTAAGTACTATTATGTGCCAGCATATAATAACAAAAACAAACCAAATCCATTGCCGTTGAGTTGTAACATTTAAATCTGTGTGTCAAACATTCCTGTCTTGTTTTCAGATGAAAAATGAAGGCTCCATGAGATTAACTGCTTTGCTCAAGGTAGATCTGTCTCTAGAGCCTTCCTCCTAGTTTTGGTCTAGATGGGTATCATCTCCTGACCAAATAGTGATAGGAATCTGTCTTCTCTGTCAAAGCAGCTTCTACACTTCCATGAGGGCTCTTCTAAGACTCCCAGCATGTGGATAATGATGCTTTCCGGTTCCACTTCACCCCTAGCATGAGGGAAGATGGTCCTTCAATGAACCTGTACCCCTTCATCATACTCAAAGATCAAATTCAGATGAGCAAAATACAAATTAGAGTTCTGGCGCTTTGCTTCTATTTCCTGATAGGCTGTAGTCCAGGAGTCATGGTGCCTGAGTCCTGGGAGCAACAGATGCTTTCCTACTGGTTCATTATTGAAAAATGTTGTCGTTAAGGCCACCCTGCTTTTCCTCACCCACAGACTCTATATGTTCATCTTGCAATTTTTTTTCCTCTTGCTACATAATACCCAGTTCAGATTACTTTCTCCACAGAAACCTGGGGGTTGGAAATCCACAAGATGCATAATTAACTCCATCTGCAAGGGCGTTAGATCTCTTCCACTTCTCACAACTAGTTGAAAGGTCTACAGGACACCATCAGACAGCCTCTTAGTCGGGGATTGCACCATCTTTTCCTTAAAAGACCATCACCCTCTGTCCCCTTCTCAGCCTTTCTTCTGGCCCCTTCATCCTCTATTCTTCTTTCCTCTTTGTCCCCATTCTCTTCTCCCCGGTATTAACTCACCTGATGTAGTATTTTTAAGGACACCATTGTGTGCTCAGTGACCCAACATCAACAGTCTCTATCTTCACTTCTAGCCCCTTTCTTATCCCTCTTGAAACCCGTCAACTGGAGCCCATCAAGAGCACACCTGTGGACATACAAAGCTAGATTGATTCGGCTGTTGCAGCAAGGGAGACATGCAAGCGGAAGTGCAGCTTCTCACCAAACAGAGGAAGAGATAGAGAGATAGGATAATTACGGGATTTTGAAGAAAGGTGGAATGTAGGGAAACTTTACATGAAGTAAAACTGTTAGGCTCAAAGTAAAGCAGAGTGTCTATAAAGCGGTTAACTGCAAGCCTGACCTGAGAAGCCGATTGAGGATCTCTGTTTCCGTGGAAATTCAAACTTAATTCGGACTGCAATATCTGAAAACTCCTTGTCTGACTGTGGGACAAAGAACTCTATCTGGCCTTTCTGAAAATAGCCTTAGCAATTAAGGTATTTTTTTGTTTTTCCAAAACAGCCAGGCAACACTTAAACATGTATAAATGAGTTGAGAGTCCTCCAACTCATCATTTTGGCAACAGGCCACAGCAAGGGAGGGCGGTATGATGAGGCCTCAGCAGGGTTAAAAAGATACTTTTCTGGGTTGGTGCCAAGGTGTCCGCCATCCCCCTCCCCCAACCAGGGTGGTCAGGCCAGAGTGTGGTATGTCATGTAGGCTTTAGGGTATAAAAATTGTTAATCAAGGGACCTCGTGGTCCCTCAGCTATGGTGCTAGGTGGAAGCACATGTAGCATAATTTTTCAGCCCATCTAACTGGGCCTGCCTGGTCAAGGGAGACTGGAAGAATGTAGGTCCCCTTTTTAAGGTTCTCGCCTATGGCACAAAGTGGGGTGTGTGTAGAAGAGTTGCCATCTTTGCTCAGACAGCCTTCTTGATCCTGGGGAACACTTGGAAAATGGATTTGCATTTGTTCTGGTGTGCTGTCTGCTTCTTGTTGTAAGTACACCCTCTTCTTATTTATCGACATGGTTTGGTTCCAAAGACCAGGTCATTATGCGAAATAGGCATTATGCAAAAATGGAGGATGACCACATCAGATCTCAAAATGGAGGATGACTACATCATTACATAACCACCAAAATACATCACTACGTAACTGCCAAACCACTGAGAATTGTCACCCAGCCAAGTTGACACATAACCATCGCAGCCAGCATTACTCTTGCCTCTCACCTCAGCATTCTTTACTGCCAGACGTATGTCATTAATGCCCAAAATAGTTGGATAGTAGATTTTTACTATTGCTGTAATGTGAAATGTCAGATAACGAGATAGTCAACAAGTGAGGAGGAGGTGTAACAAAAACTACTTTCCACGTGTTAATGCTCTGGGAGCACCTGATGTGTTTAGACTCTGATTGGAAGGATGTAATATTCATGGAGGAATCAGTATCAGCGATTGGTACCCTTTTTCTAATGGCCTTCTGGCTATTTAGAAACTGTGGACGAAGTGACTGTCTCACAGATTTGGTGATGTTGAGCAGAATCTGACAGAGTTGAAACATGACACTTTGGGAAAGTAACTATGGTATATGTAACCATAGCCAAAGGTCAAGGGGGTCAACACTGGGACAAAGAACTAGGCTCGGCCTTTTGTCTCTGGTTTCTGAAAATAGCCTGAGCAATCCTGCAGGGGTCCTGCTGCAGCTAGCTTGCTCTCAGTGGGTGCTTGGCCGATGGGCATTTCCCACCTTGGCTGATGGACAGGCTCTACAGCCAATGTGTGTTTGTGGGTCCCAGAGTGTTTTTCCACTGCTGTACTTTCTTAAGTCACGGGAGCACAAACTTTCACTGGTGCACTTTCCCTGTGCCCTTCCCAGATGTGCTAACTCTAGCCTTCCTGTTCACCACCTGGGTATTCCTACAGTTCAGTCCACACCATTCTACCCAGGCAGCACTGTTCTGGAGTAACTGGGACTCAAATCTATGCATTGCCCTTGTGCAGCTCTCTCCCAGGACAGCTGGGCCCTTGTACATGCCTTGCCCAACTTGCTGCTCTGTTCTAGGGCTGTTTCTCAATCTCTCCATCCTGGTCTGTGTCCTTTGCATTGCTCCTGCCCTGGGTTCCCTGATCAGGAATCACAGCTGCTGGCTTCCCAAAATGGCCATGATGAGCTGGACTGGTGAGTTGCTTTCTCACTGCCTGTATTCTTTCCTTTTCTTGATTTAGCATTCATTTTGGTTCTCTAACACTTCAATTGCTGCCCAGAGTTCTGAGATCATCAGCTGCATTGATTTTTACTTGTTTTCTTCTGACATGGTTGTCGGGGGATGTGAGGATGCAACTGGTCATGCCCCCATTTCGCCAGAACAAAAAAGTTTTAATTTTTATCAAAATATTATATGTTTATACCCTTTTTCCCTGTATACTATTTCTAGGAATCAATCATTAAAGAAGAAGAAAAAAAAAAAAAACCTAGCTAATGTGCCAAAGGATGAATATACAGGTATGCGTAGTTAAGCATTGTTGATAATAGCATAATTTTAGCCTACATGAATGCTCCTCAGTGGAACAGTGGCCAAATTATGGTAAACCATTCTATGGAATAATGATAAAGCTGTTTAAAATGAGGGAGACTGACAGGCAAAGATCTCCAAGATATACACCTACTCCTCCCTTACAGGCTCTCTCATTATCCAAAATTTCACATTTATGACAGTAGTAAAACATCTAGTATCCAACTATTTTGCACATTAATTAAGTTCATCCGGCAGTAGTGAAGGCCGAGGTGCAAGGGAAGAGTTACGCTGGCTGAGATGGTTAAGGTTATGTGTCAGCGTGGCTGGGCCATGATTCTCAATGGTTTGGCAGTTATGTAATGATGTAATTTGGCAGTTATGTAAAGATGCAATTTGACAGTTATGAAATGATGTAATTTGACAGCTATGGAATGATGCAGTCATTCTCCATTTTGTGATCTGATGTGGTCATTGTCCATTTTTGCATAATGCCAATTTTTGCTTAACAACCTGGTCTTTGGAAGTTAACCATGTCGATAAGTGAGGAGTGGGTGTATTTTATGCAGAAAATCCTATCACAGAACAACACATAAAGCAAGACTGCATTATGTAAAAATCTGTGTCTTTCATAAATGAATGGAAAGTTACTGGAATTTATACTTTAATCTGTTAACAGTTATTCCTCTGTGAAGTTAGTGGCATGGATGACAGGAGTGGATTGTCATTTTCTTTCATAGTTGCTGTTGAGTCAATTCTGACTCATGGAAACTCCATGTGTGTCAGAATAGAGCTGTACTCCATAGGATTTTCAATGACTGATTTTTCAGGAGTAGATCACCAGGTCTTTATTCCAAGACACCTCTGGGTAGACTCCAACCTATTAGCTTGCTTAACAGTTGAGTGCCCAGGGACTCCAGGTTGTCAGTATATAGTGTCATATTTAATTCTATAGAACAAACCTTTGTTTGAATTTTTCTAACAATAAGATACATATGTGTTTCTTATGTCATTTATTTAAAAACATTTTCATTCATTGACGTGTAAAACAAATGTGTTTTAAAACCAATTCCACACAGAGATAATTATCATTCAAAATGACGAAATAAAACAGAACTATAAAGACAGAGAAATGTACATATTTAAGTAAATCATGCCAAAAAATAAATTAATGTTAAGATATAAAATTAGATTGTGGTAATGGTTACACAACTCTGTGAATATACTAAAAATCCATTGAATGGGTGAGTTTTATGGTATGCGATAACATCAAGAAACCTGTTGCAAAAATCAATGACTTGATATTGTCACATTTAGTGGGAAGGTGAATTTATTTAAAACATAAGCTAATAATTTCCATTAGATTCATAAAAAAGTTTACAACAAGGATTTTCAGCTCACCCTACCCCCCACCTATTAGAAAATACTTATGTATTTCAAAACCTTTAGAGTAGTGAGGTTTATACAGGAGGAGAACATCACTGTTTTATAGATGAAGAGGTTACTAGGTGTGGCAGAGTTCAGAGAGGCATTCTTTCCAACTGGATATCTTTGGAAACTGCAGAAAGCAACTGTAAGGTAGTGCAATATGCTTGGAGAGCTATTTAAAAAAAGAATTTGGACCTAATGTTCCTAGTTTATACACGTATAGGGTCATTTCCTTGGTTTTCTAACTTATCACTGCAGGGCTGGGCAGTGTTTCATTCTGTTGTACACAGGGTCACTATGAGTCAGAACTGATATGACGGCACTAGCAACAACAACAATCTTCCTTTATTGGCACAAAGGAACAATAAAAGCAAACAACCAAGTCTATAATCATCTCATTAGATAAAATTACAAACTGTCTTTCTCTCTTATGCAACACAAAATCTATAAAAGTGAAAATCAATAAAATTATGCTTTGCTTAGCTAATACATGAGCAGCTCAGTTAAGAGTTCAGGCAAATTAGCCATGGACGAAAACCCCCACTGCCAGGAGGAGGATAGCGTTGATGTTCATGATAGTCCTCCATAAGGGCTTCTCAGATGTATCTGTCAGCCTCTTCTTCAGGGCTTCTTCCTCCTCTTTGGTCAGCCTGGGGCCTTTCTTCTCCATATTGCAGAATATATCATTAGCCTTCTTGAAACACCCACGAGGTTCTTCAGGAATATCTGAGACAAGAAAAGATAAACACATTATCACAAAACATGGGAAATAGAACCCTTTTTCAACTGACCCTGGCTGTTCCTTGCCAGTGTAGTACCTATTACAGTAAAGAGTGATCACAACCATTTCTAAAGGTTAAATATAGATAAAATATAGATAAATTTGATTATATATAAATAGGAAAATTTTGTATGGCATAAAATTCAGTAAACAAAATAAAACGTTAAGTGATAAACTAGGAAAAATTTTTCATCTTGTTTCACAAAGATTTAGTATCCTTAGTATACAATAAGTTTCCAAAAATAAGGAAGAAAAGATCACCAACAATCCTATGTAAACATGCTAGAGAAATAAATAAACAGTTCAGAGTGAAAAAGTGACTCTTAACCCCACCTAGAAAAGAGAAATTCAAATTAAAGCTATACTGAGATAGCACTTCTCATTTATTAGTGGCAAAAATGTAAAAGTTTCACATAATACTATGTTAGTGCAGCTGTGCAGAAACTGACACTCTTATATGTTATTGCTAAGAAAGCATGATTCAACCCCCATTGAGGAGGATTTGGCAATACACCCACTCCTCACTTATCGACACGGTTATGTTCCAAAGATCAGGTCGTTACGTAAAAATCGGCATTATCTGAAAATGGAGGATGGCCACATCAGATCACAAAGTGGAGGATGATTACATAAATTCCCAATTACATCATTACATAACTGCCAAATTACATCATTACATAACTGCTAAACCACTGAGAATCACGGCCCAGCCAAGCTGACACATAACCTTAACCACCATAGCCAGTGTTACTCTCATCTCATACTTCGGCGTTTGTTACTGCCAGATGTATGTCGTTAATGTGCAAAATAGTCCAATAGCAGATTTTTTACTATTGTCATGACACGAAATGTCAGATAATGAGATAGTTAATAAATGCAGAGTAGGTGAGGAGTAGGTGTATAACAAAACTGTATAGTCACTGACCCTTTGATCCAAAATCCAACTTCTCAAAAATCTATTCCAAAGATAGACTGGCTAAAATATGAAAAGACTTAGGCACAGGACTATTAGTTGAAGCACTGGAAATTTTTAAACATACTTCTAAATTCAAATGTTTATGAAAATTCATAATGATAGTAACATAATATTTAGAAATAAATGATAATGAAAGCTATCTACAAATTAAAAGCTGTGAGACACAGCAAAAAGCATTACTTTGAGGGAAAAGTATAGCCTTAGATATTTACATTAGAAAATAAGGGAGGCTGAAAATTAATGAAGTATCCAACTTAAGTTAGAAAAAATGGCAACAGAATAAATCCAAACAAACTAAATGGAAGGGTGTAGAGATAAGAATAAGTAATGAAATAGAAAGTAAGGATAATACTAGAAATAGCAAAGCCAAGTATTGGTTCTTAGAGAAAAGAAATATAGATGTCTTTAGTGAGACTTATTAAGCAAAAAAGAGAATCCCCCCAAATCATAAAGACTTATGTTAGGAATTTAAATGAAGCCATAACTATAGAGGCAGCAGAGATAGAAAAGACTAAGTAGATATGAAAAAATTTATGCCAATAAATTCAAAACTGTGTACCTAATGGCCAAAATCCTAGCAAAATCGAACTTTCCAAAACTGATTCATGAAGAAATGAAAACCCTTAATAGCTCTATAGTCATTAAATAAATTTAATCAGTAGTTTAAAGCCTCTTTGTCTCTTTCTCTTCTTCATACACACACACACACACACACACACACACAAACCCATCAAGTTCTAATGGTGTTATTGTCAAAATACCAAAATTGTAATGGGGATATCATTCCAAACTTATTGAAATAGTTCCATAAAATGGAAAAAGGTGTTAATCCCTAATTTGTTCTAGGAGTATGCTATGATCTTAATACCAAAACCAAACAAAGACTAAGGAAAATTATAGGCCAGTCTTATTCAGGAGCATCCATATAAAAAACCAAAATAAGTAGAAGGCATTGATCCTTCTTTCAATTCAAAGAACAAAAACTAAACTAAACTAGATCAAATCAAACAAATTAGTGTACAGTTCAAGACAACATATCTCAAAGTGCTAAACCTTGTCAGTGGATTAAAAAATATTAGGTAAACACAGAGCCGTGGAGTGGCTGCTGGAGAAATTTAATGAAGGAAGTGAGATTAGAGCCAAGTTTTACAGAACAGGAATTTTTTTTTCTCTTGGAGAAACAAACGAAAAAACCAGACTCACTGCTGTTGAGTCGATTTCAACTCACAGCAACCCTGTAGGACACAGTAGAACTGCCCATAGGGTTTCCAAGGCTGTAATCTTTACAGAAGCAGACTGCCACATCTTTCTCCCCTGGAGCGGCTGGTGGGTTTGAATGGCTGACCTTTTGGTTAGCAGCTGAGGGTTTAACCACTGTACACCAGGGCTCCTGGACAGGTAGAAATATCCTAAGAAGTCATGAGTTTTGTATATGTGGGGAAGTGAGAAAACCTGTCAGTTTGGAATGAAAGCTATATTGTGGAGAATAGTGAGAAATAAGTTTGGAGTGAGAGGTGGGGATAAATACCTAGTCACAATCAATCAAGACTAATTTGTTGAACATTTAGTATGTGACTAAGAACAAGAGAGTTTGGAACTGATTTGTAAGTTCGGTAGCTGACACATAATTCCAGTTATGTGATGGACAGGCAGATGAATGGATAGATTTCATATGAAACAAGTTGTTTTCGTTGCTGGAAAGTTAAGATTTTCCATAAATGTAACAGCTTTTTCAGAAGCTGGGCTTTGTGGCATTTAAGAACATTAAACCAAGGCAGGCACACAGAGTTCCTGTATTAAAGCCAAATGAAAACCAGATATTACCTTCTTCAAAATCATCAGCTTCTTCCTGTCTTTCGTCTTCTGCATCTAAATCGGTTCGTTCCTCTGTACTGTTGTGAAGACCCCAGCACAGGTGATGGAGCTGACCAGAGACCATACACAAGTCCATTAGTGATAGGGAAATGTTTACAATAATACAAAGGTGCTTTTGCTTATTGTATGGTCTGAACAAATCAAACAGCGGAGGAAGAGAGTACAGATCACAAAGAAAAGGTCTCCTACCACACCCACTCACCCAAACACACCAACCACTTTTAATTATTTCTTTTTTAAAATCCTCCTGGTAGTTACTCCCAGTCTAAATAATAAGCCTTAAAACCTCTACTTGTTGGTTTATAATTTCATAAAAGTTGAGGATTTAGCTCATTTACACTATATTCTGGCTTCACTCATTGTCTCTATCACCCAACTGTTATCAGATCTAGCGTTATTATTTTCAGTACCTCTCGTGCTACCGAAACTTTTTAAATATCTTCTTAAGTTGCATTCTGGATCTAGCATTGTCATGGTTTCAATTATGTCCCCCCAGAAATGTGTGTATCAGCTTGGCTGGGCCATGATTCCCAGAATTGTGTGGTTGGCCTCCATTTTGTGATTGTAATTTTATGTTAAAGAGGATTAGGGTGGGATTGTAACTCCACCTTTACCCAGGTCACATCACTGATCCAATGTAAAGGGAGCTTCCCTGGGGTGTGACCTGCACCACCTTTTCTATCTCAAGAGATAAAAGGAAAGGGAAGCAACTAGAGAGTTGGGGACCTCATACCATCAAGAAAGAAGTGTCAGGAGCAGAGCGCATCCTTTGGTCCAGGGTCCCTGTGCGGAGAAGCTCCTAGTCCTGGGGAACACCAAAGAGAAGAAGGCCTACAGAGAGAAAAAGCCTTCCCCTGGAGCTGATGCCCTGAATTTGGACTTTCAGCCTACCTTACTGTGAAGAAATAAATTCCTCTTTATTAAAGCCATCCACTTGTGGTATTTCTGTTGTAGCAGCACTAGATGACTAAGACAAGCATGTTTAGGAAGTATCTGTGCACTATTCACAAGTCTGATAGCAATTAATACCCTTGCATGTCAGTTTCCCAACCACCTCCCAACTTCTGTCAGCTTTTCCATTATTTTTAAATACTAAGTTTTTGTAGAATTTTAATTTTTCTGTAAATATGATTAATATTTCCATGCTTTGTCTGTATGTTGATTTTAATCATTAAAAATAAGTAAATAACATTTATGCTATTATGATTATATAACTTTATTCCCCCCCAATGGGTCCAAGACATGCCAGTGGCCACAATGAAGAAATATCAGCCTTGAATCATTCTGAGGAAATTATTCCAAGTATCAATTGGGTTTTTAAACCCAACGGATTCTTAAAGTCATGCCTCATTTCAATTGGCTTTCTATTTGGCCCATGACTTTCTTGCACAGATTTATTTTACTAGAATTCGTAATTGGCTTTTTTATTTCTTATAGACATAACAAGCATATACTTTCACCTTGTCACCGAGATTCTTAATCACAGCTTCTTAAGCTCCTAAACCGTAGTATTTCTTTTGCTAAATCTTCTTTGTGAAAACTCTTCTTGGGGATCCTTGAATTTCTGTTCTAACTTGGACCAGGTACTTCCTTGTTGTTAGTTGCAGTTGAATTGGCTCTGACTCATGTTGACCTTATGTATAACAGAATGAAACACTGCTGGTCCCGTGTCATCTTTATGATTGTTGGTATGTTTGCATCGATTGTTGTGTCTATTACGTCAATCCATCTCATTGATGGTTTTCCTCATTTTCGTGGACGCTCTACTTTACCAAACATGATGTCCTTCTCTAGCAATTGCTCTTTCCTGATGACATGTCCCAAGTAAGCAGAACAAATCTCATCATCATTGCCTGTAAGGAGCTTTCTGGCTGTATTTCTTTTAAGACTGATTTGTTCATTTTTCTGGCAGCCTACAGTGTATTCAATATTCATCGTCAACACAATTCAAATGCACCCGTTCTTCTCTGTCTTCTTTCGGCATTGCCCAGCTTTTGAATGCATATGAGACAATTGAAAAGACCATGGCTTGCGTCAGGTGCACCGTAGTCATCAAAGTGAGATCTTAGCTTTTTAACACTTTAAGGAGGTCTCTTGCAGCAAATTTGCCCAGGGCAATATGCCGTTGATTTCTGACTTCTGCTTCCATGGGCATTGATTGTTTATCCAACTAGAATGAAATCTTCCACAGTTTCAATTTTCTCTCCATTTACCATGATGTTGCTTATTGGTTCAGTTGTAAAAATTTTCATATTTTTCTTTATGTTCAGGTGTAATCTATACTGAAGACTATGGTATTTTACCTTTATCGGTAAGGGCTTCAATTGTCTTCACTTTCTGCAAGCAAGGTTGTGTCATCTGCATATTACAGGTTGTTAATGAGTCTTTCTCTAATCCTGATGCTGTGTTCTTCTTCATAGAATCCAGCTTCTCAGATTATTTGTTCATCATGCAGATTAAATGTGTACGGTGAAAGGATACAAATCTGCCTGTCTTAGCCTGGGTTCTCTAGAGAAGTAAAACCAGTGAAGCATATATAGATATACATAGAGAGAAATTTACTTCAAGGATACGGCTCACACAATCGTGAGAAAATGGCCTATGCAATTGTAGGGGCTGGCAAATCCCATATCTGTGGGTCAGGCAACAGGCTGAAAATTTCTGCTGGCTCACGTGGTTCCAGGGGCTGATGAACCCAAAATATGCAGATCAGGTGGCGAATTGGAGGCCTTTGCTGGCTCATGGGGGTTACAAGGTTGGCTAATCCGAAATCTGCAGGTCAGGCAGTAGGCCAGAGACTTCTGCAGGTTTATGTCCCAAGAACTAGAGATCAGCTGAAGAGAAGGGTGCAGGTTCAAGACAGAGCAGAGAGCTTTGCCAGACATCCATTTAGTTACTGGAGGCAGGCCATATCCCCAAGGAAACTCTCCTTTCAACTGATTGGCTGCTCACAGCAGATCACTAAATGGAAGGTGATTACATAGTGTCTGCCAAACCACTGAGGATCATAGCCTAGCCAAGTTGACATATAACATTAACCATCACACTGCCCCACACCCACACCTTTTCCACTTCTGAACCACACAGTATCCCCCTGCTCTGTTTGAAAAACTACCTCTTGATCCATGTACAGGTTCTGTATGAGCACAATTAAGTATTCTAGAATTTCCATTCTTCATAATGTTATCTAATATTTATTATGAGCTACACAGGCGAATGCCTTTGTGTACTCAATAAAACACAGGCAAACATCTTTCTGATATTCTCTGCTTTTGGCCAAGATCTATCTGATACCAACAATGATAACCATTGTTCCACGTCCTCTTTTGAATCCAGCTTGAACTTCTGGCAGTTCCCTGTCAATGTATGGCTGTAGTCATTTTTGAATTATCTTTAGCAAAATTTTTGCTACCATGTGATATTAATGATATCGTTAGATAACTTTGGCATTCCGTTTGGTCACTATTCTTTGGAATGGTGCAAACATGAGTTTCTTCCAATCAGTTGACCAGATAGCTGTCCTGCTGGAAATCTGTCATCCTGGGATTTTTCTATGCTGCACTGCTAGGTTAGTTCTGCAATACTACCCATGACTTTCTCTGAAACAGCTACTGATTTTCATCAGTCTGTTTTGGAAGTTCATACCTCACAGTGTATTAGTGAAACACAAACATAAATTAGTAAATGATTTTGCAGACAGATTTTTTTCCTCAAAATAAATAATAACTTATGGTTATTTCTATTGGCATAACAGAGTTTAACATTTATATTTATTTCTTGGAAACTATGATATGTTTTCTAATGTTCTTTCATCCAGTTCAAGTCCCAATATTCAGCAGAAATATTTACTTATGAATTCCAGTGACGTGTCCTTGGTAAAGTCATTTAAACCACCCTGGGCCTCAGGTTTCCCCACCCACACATAATCTGCTGGTCACTCTACTAGGAAATATGCAAATAAGTATTGCAGTGAAGATTACAAGTGATAAATGCAAAAACACACGTAAGTTATACGTGTTAGTCAGAAATTCAAACCATATAAGTGTATAAGCAGTATTAAATTTTAAAAATGTTTAGCATACGCCGACTACTATAGTACCTTACCCAGAGATACCGCTTCTCAACACTTCCAGGTATGTATGCCTTAAGACTTTTTTCTATGCTTAGACAAACATGTACAGATGCCTACGTGTATATAAAAACGATACAGTGAAACCTGTGAGAGCCAGAACTGGATGGGACTCCTTTGTTTTTCTGGGTCTTGCAAGTTTTCTGCCTTTGACAGGGTGCAATTTTACCACTTTTTTTATTGCTCTCTATTAGTGGAAAATATTTGAGTTTTCTTTCTCTGGCAGGTTTCTGCCTTATATAGGGTCCAGCTTTCTCAGCTTTTACTGTATTATACCATATTATATTATTCTTCAAGTGGTTTTTTTTCCTACCTAACTATATTATGGGCATTTTTCAAAGTCCGCAATAGAGCTCTCTCATGCTTTTGAGTAGCTACAAAATATTCAATGTAAAATTATTTGCGTACTTATTTTTATAGTGATGGAAATTGGGGACATCTCCATTTCTTTGTTTGCTATTAGAAACTTAGCTACAGAGAAAATTCTTGTATATATATGTATTCCTACTTGTATAAGAATTTCTACATAATAGACTCCTGGAAGTAGCATTGTTAACTCATAGAGTATGAGAATTTTAGAGTAGAGAGATACTGCCAAATTGCTGTCTTACAAATGCTACACTCACCAACACTTTTGGGCATTTCCCCACATCCTTGCCAACACTGGAAATTATACAAATTAAAGCTTTTTTGCCTATCTTAAATAAAAAAGTACATGTCACTGTTCTATTTTGTTTTTTTCTGCTCACTGGTACCGTGTGCTTTTTTTTTAAACCTCTGTGCCAGTATTCATGCTGTATGTGAAATCCTACTGCCCCAAACAACTCCACCCCAGGTGACAGCTCTACTGTGAAGTCTTGCCCAGTGTCTCAGGGAACACTAATTATGCTGTGCCTGGAATCCTGTATAATGGTATAAACGACCTCCTATCTGCACTGTGAAATTTTTTTTGAGGACAAAATCCATTTGCTAATACCTTATTTTTAAATTCACTGGTGCCTTGCACATACTAGGTGCATACTGTGGTCAATTTCATGACTGGATGATATTCTCTTAGGTTCCTTTTAGCTGTACTGCTCTCTTGTGCTATGATTCCATTGGCCTGAAACTTGAACACTATTTGCAGTTTTAGGAGGCAAAGAGTCCTTCTTTAAAAATGAGCATTAATTCATTACTCCTTATTCACATGTACGTCAGGAATGGGTTTGGTTATCAGGGAGACTCCCAGGATAATTAGGATGCACACGAAAAAGATGATGACTGCAAAGTACAGATAGTGCACTCCACAGATAATCTTAGGACAGTCACTGGGAGCCAAGCAACTCCCTGTTCCATAGACAAGTTCTGCAATCATAGGGATAAGGCCAATCACAAGTCCAATGATTAGACCCCAGAAGGCTCCCTGCAAAAGAAAAAAGAACAAAATCAGAGTTTTTAGAAAGGATGAGAAATTCATTATAGTAACTCATAATTATCACCCTGCCTAAGGATCGACACACAGCTAACTTTAAGCACAAGGTTACCGAGGCAGGGAAAATATCAAAAACATGTTATATGAGTAGGTTGTTGCTCTCTTTGGTCCTGAAACATCAGTGCTCTGTTGCTTCTCCAAATCCACAACACCCCTGTCTACCCTGACCCAAGCTGAAGTTTTCCTTGACTTTTATACACAGATTTTAAGAACTTAACAAGTTATTATATATAATAAAATAAAACTATGACTAAGTTACACATTTTACAATGTTGATATTAGGTATTTTAACAGTTCCATTAAGCTAGTGACAATTGCAAGCATTTATTTCTCTGAGAAGTTGATGGGGGTGAAAACATGTGCCCCCTCTTACCCTGTTCAGTATGTTATGTTTAAGGGAAGCAATACTGTATGGAGGTGAAGAATATGAGCATTTTATGTAGGAAGGCCTGAGTTTGAATTCCAAAGCACAGAGATATTAATCCCTTTGAACCTGTTTCTCATATGAAAATTATAAAAGTAAGGCTAACATCTAGGAACAATTAAGAGAGTAAATGTACATGTACTATGGTGTTAGTTGCTGTAGAATCAGTTCTGATGCATGTGACCCCCATGCGTGTCAGAGTAGAATTGTATTCCATAAAGTTTTCAAGGCTGTGACCTTTTGAAAGCAGACTGCCCGGCCTGTCTTCTAAGGTTCCACTGGGTGGGTGCTTAACCATTTGCCCCACCTAGGGACTTCATAATGGTTTCTAATAATTAATTAACCAAATATATATATACACACATATATAACAGTAATTAATATATTTGAACAATTCTTAGTGTGTTAGGCCTCCTTCTAAACCCATTATATATTTTATCTCAAAAAATTCTCACAACTACCCCATAAAATAGGTACAATTATCTTCACTTTACAGATAAGGAAACTGAGACACAGAGAGATAAGTGATTTGCTTACGATCACAATGCTATTAAGACAGCAGAGCCAGGACTGGACCCTGGCAATCTGATGTCAAAACCTGTATTGTTCAGCACTGTGCCATATATGTACATAGTATTTTGTAGGAACTTTAACACTGTACTATGGGTGTGCGCTGTATAGTTACACACTTTAGAGAGAATCAGGAATTGTGGCTGACTGAAACCAAATGTTGAGATAGGATTTGAGGGGTATAAATAGGGTGAAAAGGACATATTTTACTATCCCAGAGAAATAAACAATATTTTTCACTTCTGCAGGGAAAAAGCTCCCCAGTTTTCAGTTACCTGTTCTTTGACTCTCTTACAGAAGACTGCAAGTAGAAAGACAGCTGCCAATGGAGGCCCAAGGTAGCTAGAAATTGATGCTGTATAATGGAATAGTTGTCCATTTTGAGACACCTGTAACAGTGGGACCCACAGAATGCTGGTAACAAGTAATAGAATGATGACTAACCTGGGAAGAAAACAAAATGATTTAAATATTAATCAAAAGCGTTTTCGGTATCTCTATTGTGCTTTAGTTCTTGCATTCATTCTTGTAGCCATTCATTGGTTTTCCCAAACAAAATCAGGTCCTTGATGCCACGTGAATCCATGCCATGTATAACAATTATCTGTTAGTAAAATGCCAATAAAGCAATTGCTTGTCTATAATTAGCCATAATATCTGCATTTATGTGATTAGACATCCATTCACAAACCATAAAAACAGTTCAAATGTCAGCAATTGATTGGTCACTCCCTAATGCAACGTACGTAATATAGCAATTAGAAATAACCACACTATTTCTACTAGCAAGTAATTATTTGTATGATAAAGAAAGCTGACTCTTATTTTTGTCTTTTTTTCCAGCTTGAGGGGAAACTAAGTCAGTTTTCAGAGGCTAGAATGAAAACAGCTTCTGTCCTAGAATGTTGAGCGATTTGGCAAAAAATGCTAATTTTTGCCTTTTACTACTTGAGTTCACTTGCAGGTAGAAAGAATTGGTCAACATGTTGGTAAGTTAGTAAAAACCTATTAGAGGCTCCTAGAACTCAGGAAGCATGACTTGCTCACCTGTCTAAACTCCACAGTAGTCTGTGCTTATTGTGTGAACAAACAAATACAGTGAAATCTATGACAGCCTCAACTTGACAGGACTGTCTTTTTTTCCTGGTCCCCCAAGTTTTCTGCCTTTGACAAGGTACAGTCTTACCACTTTTGTATCGGTGTCTATTAGTGGAAAATATGTGAGTTCTTCTCTGACAGATTTCCACCTTACACAGGTTCTGGCTTTCGCTGTTTTACTGTATAATTTATTAGACCGTCCATAAAAGACCATCATTTCTCATACCCGCATGACACAGAGAGGTGGTGATTAAGTGGAGAGAGGAACAAGCATCTGAGCAGGAGATTGTGACACAGTGTCTCATTTAAGCTTTACAAAACCTCAACCTTGCAAAAATTAAATGTGATAAACCATGAAAAGTTTTAGCAGAATGCCTGGAACACTGTAAGTATTCAATTAATAACATGTACTATCATTACTGTTATTATGGTTGGAAATCAGATCATATTCCATCTGGCTCTCTTAGCTTCAGTAGCTTCCTATCACAT
Organism: Dugong dugon; assembly: GCA_030035585.1. NCBI lineage: Eukaryota > Metazoa > Chordata > Mammalia > Sirenia > Dugongidae > Dugong > Dugong dugon. The sequence continues at coordinate 20,465,284 of CM057476.1, read as the reverse complement.
ATGGAATAAAATCCAATTCCTTTCTAGCCGGAGTGACCAGATTTTAAAATGGCCCTGCATGAACTCTCTGATGATGAACTTTCTGACCTTGTTTCTTATTACTCTCCCAGTTGCTCCCCATGTGCCAACTTCACTCCTTGCTGTCCTCTAACATGCTGTCTTAGGCTGGGTTCTCTAGAGAAGCAAAACCAGTAGAGCGTATAAATTAAATATAGAGGGAGATTTATATCAAGGAAACAGCTCACGCAGTTGTAGAGGCTAGAATGTCCCAAGTCCATGGATCAGAGTAGAGGCCTTTCCCAAGTCACACAGCCACAGAAGCTGGTGAGCCCAAGATCGGGAGGTCAGAGAGCAGGGCTCTGTTCACAGGCTGTGAAGATTGATGAATCCCAAATTCGGCAGAAAAGCTGACAGTTCAAGTCCCAAGAACTAGAGATGAGATGACAAGAGGCAGCTGCAGGATCCAGACAGAGCAAAAAGCCAGAACATCTGCTTGTATTCAGATGCAGACCACTCCCCCAAGGAAACTCCCTTTCATCTGACTGGCTACTCACAGTACATTCAATCATAGGAGTGATCACATTTAAACACTGAGAATCATGGCCCAGCCAAGTTGACAGACAATCTTAACCATCACAGTCCACCCCTTGTCAACCTGGCACATATACACATCTCCTGAAACCATACATAATCTCTGAATAAAGACAATGAAAAAGTCATACCTGAGCCTAACATGATACAACTAACATGCGTACAATGGAAAATGCACTAGCCCCATTTACATCTTATATTTTATAAGTGAAGGAAACAAAAATATTTGATGCACACATGCAAAGCAGAAATACTTATAACAATTACAGTACCTGTTTCTGCAATTGGTCACATGGCCATAGCTGGTATCTAGAACTACCTTCTTCCACCACCCCTTCTGTATTCCCTTTGCCCTCAGCAGGCACCTCTGCTGGTCATGGTTTTTTGCCTGGTGGGGTGACCCAAACCTTCATTCCTGAAGGGTCTGGATCATTAGTAGTCATGTTAGAATTAGGTTGCTGTAGTTTTCCATTGACTTTAATCACAGGGCGTAGTAGTACTCAGAGACTTCCTAAGGAATCTCCTGTATTCCAGACATACTCTTCTTTACCTCCATTATATAATACCAATCCATTTCCTCTTGGTAATCAGGATCAATCACATGAGCCAGTATGGTAACTCCCTTCTTTGACTGTTGATCCCGAGGCATAACGAGCCCAAAGTGGCCAGGTGGCATTCTTAACTTCCAGTTCAATGGAATCAGTGATGTGTCTCCAGGTGGGAGCATTCCTTCCTTTGGAACTAAAACCTCTAGGCCTGCATAGCAGAAGGTCATGGGGGCAGGAAGCAAAACTCTTGCAAGTGGGTCACTAGGGGTAATAGTGAGTGGTGCCACTCCCATTTCCACCTCTTGATTCCTGGACCCATGAATCCTAGCTATTGGAGAAACAGCACTATATATTGGATGCTGGTTTAGAGCATATACAGCCTCCCCAACCCTGCAAGGTATTGCCACCTAGCTGGTACCATATTTGTGTCTTTAGAAGGCTATTCCATCATTCTATCAAGCCAGCTGCTTCAGGATGATGGGGAACATGGTAAGACAGTGAATTACATGAGCATGGGCCCACTGCCGCACTTCATTTGCTGTGAAGTGAGTCCCTTGATATGAGGTACTGCTGTGTGGGATACCATGATGGTGGATAAGGCTTTCTATAAGTCCACAGATGGTAGTTTTGGCAGAAACATTACATGCAGGGAAGGCAAATCCATATCCAGAGTGTCTATTCCAGTAAGGACAAAACACTGTCCTTTCCATGATGGAAGTGGTCTAATGTAATCAATTTGCCACCAGGTTGCTGGCTGATCACCTCGAGGGATGGTACCATATCGAGTACACAGTGATGGTCTCTGCTGCTGGCAGACTGGGCATTCAGCAGTGGCTATAGCCAAGTCAGCCTTGGTGAGTGGAAGTCCATGCTACTGGACACATGCATAACCTCCATCCCTGCCAACATGGCCACTTTGTTCATGAGCCCATTGAGCAATGACAGGAGTAGCTGGGGAAAGAAGATGAGTGGTTTCCACAGAACACGTCATCCTATCCACTTGATTGTTAAAATCGTCCTCTGCTGAGGTCACCCTTTGGTGAGCATTCACAAGAGACAAAAATATCTTCACTTCTTTGGCCAGTTCAGAGAGGTCTATCCACATACCTCTTCCCCATAAATCCTTGCCTCCAATTTTCCAATCATATTCCTTCCAAGTCCTTGACCATCCAGCCAAACCATTGGCCACAGCCCATGAATCAGTATACAGTCACACGTCTGGCCATTTCTCCTTCCAAGCAAAGTGAACAACCAGGTGTACTGCTCAAAGTTCTGCCCATTGAGAGGATTTCCCCTCACCACTGTCCTTCAGGGAGGTCCCAGAAAGGGGCCGTAGTACTGCCGAAGTCCACTTTCTAGTGGTGCCTGCATATCGTGCAGAACCATCTGTAAACCAGACACGAGTTTTCTCTTCTTCAGTCAACTCATCGTAAGGGACTTCCCATGATGCAATAGATGCAGACTGGGAGATGGAAGGTAATGTGATAGGAGTGGAGACCATGGGCATTTGGGCCACTTCCTCATGCAACTTACTTGTGCCTTCGGGTCCTGCTCAGTCCCAGTCTTGAATATACCACTTCCATTTAATGATGGAGTGCTGCTGTGCATGTCCAACTTTACGACTCTGTGGGTCAGACAACACTCAGTTCATGACGGGCAGCTCAGGCTGCATGGTGACTTGATGTCCCATGGTTAAGTGTTCAGTCTCTACTAAGGCCCAGTAACAAGCCAAAAGTTGTTTCTCAAAAGGAGAGTAGTTATCTGCAGAGGATGGCAGAGCTTTGCTCCAAAATCCTAAGGGTCTGCGGTGTGATTCACCAATAGGGGCCTGCCAAAGACTCCAAACAGCATCTCTATCTGCCACTGACACTTCAAGCACCATTGAATCAGCTGGATCATACGGCCTAAGTGGCAGAGCAGCTTGCACAGCAGCCTGAACCTGTTGCAGAGCCTTCTGTTTTTCTGGTCCCCACTCAAAACTAGCAGCTTTTTGAGTCACTTGATAAATAGGCTGGAGTAGCACACCCAAATGAAGAATATGTTGCCGTCAAAATCCAAAGAGGCCCACTAGGCATTGTGTCTCCTTTTTAGCTGTGGGAGCAGCAAGATGCAATAACTTATCCTTCACTTTAAAAGGAATGTCTCAACATGCCCCACACCACTGGACTCCTAGAAATTTCACTGAAGTGGAAGATGCCTCAGTTTTTCTGGGATTAATTTCCCACCCTCTAGCATGCAAATGTTTTACCAATAAGTCCAGAGTCATTGACACTTCTTCCTTACTAGGTCCAATCAACATAATGTCATCAATGTAATGGACCAGTGTGACGTCTTATGGAAGGGAAAGGTGATCAAGGTCCCTGCAGACTAAATTATGACATAGGGCTGGAGAGTTGATATAGCCATGAGGTAGGCAAGTGAAGGTGTATTGCTGGCCTTGCCAGCTGAAGACAAACTGCTTCTGGTCAGCCTTTGAAACAGGTATGGAGAAAAAGGCATTAGCCAGATCAATAGCTGCATACTAGGTACCAGGAGGTGTATTAATTTGCTCAAGCAGTGAAACTACATCTGGAACAGCAGCTGCAATTGGAGTCGCCACCTGGTTAAGTTTTAGATAATCTACTGTCATTCTCCAAGATCCATTTGTTTTTTGCACAGGCCAAATAGGTGAATTGAATGGTGTGTGCTGGGAATCACCACCCCTGCATCCTTCAAGTCCTTGATGGTGGCAGTAATCTTGCAATCCCTCCAGGAATGCAGTGTTGCTTTTGGTTTACTATTTTCCTAGGTAGGGGCAGTTCTAATGGCTTCCACTTTGCTTTTCCTACCATAATAGCCCTTACTCTGTTTGTCAGGGATCCAATGTGGGGGTTCTGCCAGTTGCTGAGTATATCTATTCCAATTATGCATTCTGGAACTGGGGGAATCACTACAGGGTAGGTTCGGGGACCCGCTGGATCTACTGTGAGACGGACATGAGCCAAGACTCCATTAATAACCTGACCTCCATACGCCCCCACTCTGACTGGTGGGCCACAGTGATGTTTTGGATCTCCTGGAATGAGTATCAGTTCAGAGCTAGTATCCAGTAATCCCCCAAAAGTATGATTATTTCCTTTTCACCAATGAACAGTCACTCTCATAAAAGGCCATAGATCCCCTTGGGGAAGCCTGGGAGAAAGATTAACAATAAAAATTTTTGACAGTGTATTGGAGTCCTTCCTCAAGGGGACCCAGCCTCCCCTTCAGTCAAGGGGTTGTGGGTCTTTAAACTTGCTCAAATCTGGGAATTGATTGAGGGACCATGACTCTCTATTCTGGGGATTCGAGTGAGACTGCTGTTCACCTGACCTAGAATTCATCCGTTTGTGTAGATGAAGTAAATATTTAGTAGATTTCCTATCTATTTCACTCCTAGGGACACCATGACTAAGTAGCCAATACCATAAGTCCATATGAGTCAGACTATTCTGATTACTGCTTTGACTTCTCTGTCCATTACTGTAACCACGCCCATCTTGTCTTTGTTGATTGAGTGCAGCCACTTGGCCCCTACTACCACAGGGTCGAATCAGCCCCATTGTAGTTAGGTGTCTTAATTCAGTTAGGGCAGTTCCCACTGTCAAATCTGACTTACATAAAACAGCAATCACCGCAGTCTTCAAAGATATTGAGGCTCCCTTCACAAATTTGTTCCTCACAGTTTTGGTAAACAGTGTGTCCTCTGGGCACTCCATGTGTGCGTCTGTGGGTCTAACTTGATAAATCCACTCTAGCATGCCAATTTCCCTACGCCTCTGAATACATCCTTCTACAGTATAGCAAGGCAAATCTGGTACTTCAACTTGATTTAGTGTAGGCCACCTTGTAATCCATGCTTCAGCAATCCAACCAAATAAACTATTAGATCCTTTCCTAACTTCTCTAGCTGAAACATTGAATGAACAATCCGTGCTTAGTGGACCCATATCAATAAACTCAGACTGATCCATCTTTATGTTCCTTGCACCATTATCCCACATCCTTAATAGCTATTCCCACACATATTCCCCAGGTTTCTGTTTGTATATATTAGAAAAATCAAGTAGTTCTTTTGGAGTGTAGCGTACCTCCTCCTGGGTCACACTTTGTACTTCACCTTTTGGGGCTCGCTGGGACTTAAGCCTAGTTATAGGTCTAGAAGCCAGAATCGATAGTGTGGAATTGTTCTGAGAACATTTCAGCATTGTCTTGTAAAGAATCTGCCTCAGGCGATGCCTCAGGCAATGACTCAGGGACGGGCTCTTTAGAGGCAGCTGGGCTAGGGCTAATCTCATTAGATGGGAGTGGAGGGGCTAATGGTTTTTCTGGGCAGGATGGTTTAGCAGACAACATGAAGTAACCTCTTCAGATGGAACTGGTTCTGCTGGCAGGAGTGATTCAATGGAATTTATGGGCTCAGTGTCCCCAGCTTCCTGATTATCTGCCCATATGTCCCCATCCCAAGTTTCAGGATCCCATCTCTTCCCAATCAATGCCCTTTGACTTCAGACAGCTCTCGAGGTTGGCAATTGAGCTGGCGTTGTAATTCAGCCACTCTTACAATAAGACCCTGGGTTTGGTTTTTGGCAATTTCAGCTCTGTTACTACAAGAAATAAGGCTTTCTTTCAAAGTACAAGTGGAAGCCTTAAGGTCATGTATGTGGCACTTGAGTTTTGACTCTGAAGCCCTGAGTGCATCTCTTTCCTTCATCAGTTTTTCTAGCAAAAGTAGGACAAACCAACCAGCTTCCTTATATTTCTCATTCTGACAAAGCTATAGAAAGATATCACACATGTGTTCACCCTGAGCCTCGCCTTTCACCAATACCTGATCTACTGGTGCTGGTATTTTGTGTATTTGTATAGCCACCTCACACCATGGACTAGCAGTGCCCTCTTTACTGCTGGAAGCAGAGTCATCAGCATCTTTAAGACTAACCAGACTTGAGAACCAATTTAGAAAACTCATCCTTACAATTTTTTTCTCTAGAACCACTCCTGGTATCAAAATGTCTTAGGCTGGGTTCTCTAGAGAAGCAAAACCACTAAAGAGTATAAATACATATATAGAGAGATGTATATCAAGGAAACAGTTCATGAGATTATAGAGGCTAAAATGTCCCAAGTCTGTGGATCATAGACCTCTCCCAAAAGACCTATGTAGAGGCCTCTCCCAAGTCACCCAGCCATAGAAGCTGGTGAGCCCAAGATCAGCAGGTCGGACAGCAGGGCTTCTGCTCATAGGCTGTGAAGGTTGACGAATTCCAAGATCAGCAGGCAAGACCACAAGTTTTCTCCTGATTCAAGAAGCTGCAGGGACTGGCAAACCCAAGATCAGCAGGTCAGAGAGCAAGGCTCTGCTCCCAGCCCGTGAAGATCGATGAATCCCAAGTTTGACAAATAGGCTGACAGCTCAAGTCCCAAGAACCAGAGATGAGACGACAGGAGGCAGCTGCAGGATCCAGAGAGAGCAAAAAGCCAGAATGTCTGCTTATATTCAGATGCAGGCCACATCCCCAAGGAAACTCCCTTTCGTCTGATTGGCTATTCACAGTATATTCAATCATGGGAGTGATCACATTTAAACACCAAGAATCATGGCCCAGCCGAGTTGACACACAGTCTTAACCATCACACATGCCAAGTATGTGACTATTGGAGGATTGTAGGCAGTTCCTTCCCCAGAGAGCCCAGGGGCTCACTCCTGCATTTCCTTCAGGGTTCTGCTCAAATGATCCTCCTCAGGGAGGACTCTGGGTCTTAAGTAGCCACCATCCTCCTGTCCTGCTTTCATTTTCTTCCTATACTTCTTCCCACCTGATGTAGCACACATTTATCATCTATCTCCCCACAAAGCATAACTACCATGAAGGAGGAAATTTTTTTTATATGTCCTGGAGATAATAGGTATTGAATAAGAGAGAGAGAGAAAAAAAGAGTCATTTATTTACCATTGAGATGTAAACAGGATTTGTGCCTGTCAAGGATTGAATTATGTCCCCCCCCCAAAATGTGTGTATCAATTTGGCTGGGCCATGATTCCCAGTGGTGTGTGATTTTTCCCATGTGTGGTAAATCCTGCCTCTATGACGTTAATGAGGGAGGATGGGCGGCAGTTGTGTTAGTGAGGCAGGACTCAATTTACAAGACTGGATTGTGTTCTGAGGCAATCTCTTGAAATATAAAAGACAGAAGTGAGCAGTGAGACACGGGGACCTCATACCATCAAGAAAGCAGTGCTGGGAGCAGAGCGTGTCCTTTGGACCGGGGTCCCTGTGCAGAGAAACTCCTAGTCTGGGGAACATTGACGAGAAGGCCGACAGAGAGAGAGAAAGCCTTCCCCTGGAGCTGACGCCTGGAATTTGGACTTTTAGCCTACTTTACTGTGAGGAAATAAATTTCTCTTTGTTAAAGCCATCCACTTATGGTATTTCTGTTGTAGCAGCACTAGACAACTAAGACAGTGCCCGATATCATATACCTATTAGTGGGACTACTGCATCTTGGGCCTCCTGAATTCCAGTCCATCATTTTATCTACCACAGAAACACAGATGCCTTACTGTTCTCTGTTTCCAGTAGCATTTTTCCAGAGTCAAGGCTGAGATCAGGAGGGGTCTTGAGAATTTTCCCCTAAGTGTTTAATTTACTACAGTAATTGTAACTGTATTAAATGTCACCAAGAAAGTACAATCTTCTAAGCAAATTGTCAATTTCTCTTCACACCCCATTTCACTGAAAAGCTGGCAGGGTTCCTCCAAGATTGGTCTTCATAGACACTGCACTCTGGACTGTACTGAGATGGCCCCTGTGCTGGATCCACTGAGGCTGGGTGCCTAGGCTACCTCATTCAGTGAATGAGCCATGGGAAATGGGGAGATTCCAGGTTATGGGAAGAATAGCAGGGCTTCTGCTTCCATTCCACCCAATGGGGAAACACTGAAAGAAGCTTCAAGTGCTAAGCCACAAGTACATAATCACACATTCTCATTATAAACAATTCACACAAGTAGAGTACCAAAAAAAAAAAAGAAAGCCCAGAAGGAGAAACGATGTATTCATACTTTTACTACTTTAATCACATTTAGATTTAATATTACCATAAATATGAGCATTTTTGCAAGAATCATAATCTGATTTCTCTTGTTTTAAGATCTCTTCCCACGTTCCTTTCTAGCCAGAGTGACTAGATTTTAAAAGACTGGGAGCGAAAGACATGCACACTCCTAGCAATCTTCCTGACAGAAATAAGTGCCCATGTGCACCAAGAGACAGACAAAAATGCTCAGGGCAGCATTATTTGTAACAGCCCCAAACTACAAAACAGTCAAATGTCCATCAACAACAGCAAGGATAAATTGTAATGTATTCCTACAATGGAATACCATCCCCCAAGAAAATCAATGAACTACAGCTATACACAACAACATGACTGAACATCACCAACCCAGACTGAGTGAAAGAAGACAGCAGGGAATGCATCTGGAGTTATTCTATTCATACATAGTCCAGAAGTGGAAAAAACTATAGTGTTAGAAGTCATAGTGGTTAGCTTTGGAAAAAAGAAAGCCCAAGGCAGCTTTTGTGTGCCGGTAATTTCCATATCTGGACCTGACTTATGGTTACATGGGTCTCATTTTGTGATAAATGTATGTATTTATGCTTTGCATGTTTTCTGTATGTGTTCTATACTTTAACTTTTAAAAACATTTTACAAAATTCCATGATGTTGTATGGTCTATTTGAAAATTATGAAAGGGAAAAAGAAGAATATGCCATCCATCCTTTTTGTTGTTCCATTCCATCCTGATGCCCTTAGGGCCCCCGGGTTGCTTAGGGCCCCCTGGATTGACATAACTCAATAAGCAGACTATTGAAAATAGTCCCGTCTCTGAGTCTGTCCGTTTCTAGCTTGGCTCAATTCTTAATGAATGCACTTGATAAACTGCTGTGTGGTAATGTGTGCATGACTTAATCTATTACCACTTTCATGTGATATACATGGAAACTTCTAGAGGTAATATGTTAATCTATCAGAGTAGGTGAGAATTTTATATTCCATGAAAACACTGACCAATTATTGTGAAGATGTCATTGTGGGGAGGGGGTGTGTAAAGGAAGAAGTAAGAGACAATCAGAAGCATTTGAAGTCTGGAAAAGAAACTATTTCATTTAAAGGTATGGACCCAATGTTTGTTATCTGGAAAGACATAAAGTTAAATTAAATGTCTTCTAATGTTTTTTTTTTTTTCTAGGAAGAAAGGCCTGGAAATCTACTTCTGAAAATCAGCCAATGAAAACCCTGTGGAACACAATGGTTTGATCTGCAACTGATTATGGGCATGAAGCAGGACGGATAGGGTTTCATTTCATTGTGTGTGGGCTCGCTATGAGTTTGGACAACTTAATGGCAGCTAACAACAAAACAACAATGTCCTTTCCCCTACTCTAGAATTCTATATGAGTTTCACTGGAAACAAAGGTGAGGTGGCTCAAATTCACTTCTACATCTGCACTTTCCCAGATAAATTTCAGGTGGAAACTAGAGTTCTCTCACCGTCCAGCTATAAGGAGCTCTTTCTCCAATGCCTTCTTCTGAATCCTGGTGTAGAGATCCATGGCGAAGAGGGTGCTTCCACTGTTGAAGATGGAGGTCATGGAGCTCACGAGGGAGGCCAACATGACTGGCAGCATCATGCCTCGCAGTCCTGGGGCCAGAAGAGGTGCAAACACTGGTTAGGGGATGGACACCATGGTCTATAAGGATCCTGTTAAACCAGAGAGTCATTCAAAGATGAGATTGTTATCTGGAACGTTTACTAACTGATGTGCCTATCAACATGCGCATCAACTTGTGATATTTCCTACATATTTCCTGATGTTTTGAGAATAATCCACTACAGAATTTTTTGTTCTAAATATATACTTAGAGTTCATCACTGTAATGTTATTTCACTCAAATGAAAATGAGAAAATATCAACTAGATTCAGTGTCTTCTCAATTGACCTGGTAATAGTCATAGTCTTTGATTAGCCAAGGAAGGTCTAGTTATATTTTCTTCACATTTTACAATAAAGAAAGTTGATTTTTAGGAAGACTTTCAACACTAGTACTCTCAGTTGACTCAGAAATTAAAGTAACTCAAACAACCTGATTCCAAAGCAGTGAAAGTTGGTGCAGTTCTCCAGTCCGCTCAGAGGGATCGGGAGAAGTTCTCCAGACCTTCTTTTTTTTATTATTATTATTATTTATTGTGCTTTAGGTGAAAGTTTACGGAACAAATTAGTTTCTCATTAAACAATTAAAACACATATTGTTTTATGACATTGGTTGCCAATCCCAACATGTCAAAACTCACTGCTTCTCGCCTTTAAGCTCTCCATTTCCATTTGTCCAGCTTTTGTGTCCCCTCCTGCCTTCTCATCCTTGCCCTTGGGCAGGTGTACCCATTTAGACTCATATACATGGCTGAGCTACGAGTATTATTGTTTGTTTTATGGGCTTGTCTAATCTTTGGCCGAAGGGTGAACCTTAGGAGTGACTTCAGTACTGAGTTATAATGGTGTCCAGGGTCCATACTCTCGTGGTTTCTCCAGTCTCTGTCAGACCAGTAAGTCTGGTCTTTTTTTGTGAGTTTGAATTTTGTTCTACATTTTTTTTTCCAGCTCCGTCCGGGACCCTCTATTGTGATCCCTGTCAGAACAGTCAGTGATGGTAGCCAGGCACCATCTAGTTGTGCTGGACTCAGTCTGGTGTGGAGGCTGTGGTAGTTATGGTCTATTAGTCCTTTGGACTAATGTTTCCCTTGTCTCTTTGGTTTTCTTCATTCTCCCTTGCTCCAGAAGGGATGGGACCAGCAGATGTATCTTAGATGGCCACTCACAAGCTTTTAAGACTCCAGACGCTACTCACCAAAGTAGGATGTAGAAAGTTTCCTTATAAACTTTGTTATTCCAGTTGAGCTAGATGTCTCCCTAGACCATGGTCCCCAGCCCTCAGACCAGTAATTCGGTCCATATGGGAGTTTGGATGTGTCTGTGAAGCTTCTGTGATTTTCCCTTGGTCAAGTTGTGCTGACTTCCCCAATATTGTGTACTGTCTTACCCTTCACCAAAGTTATCACTTATCTATTGCCTAGTTAGTGTTTTTTCTCCCCCTCCCCTCCCTGGTAACCATCAAAGATGGTTTCTTTCTGTGTATAAACCTTTTCATGAGTTTTTATAATAGAGGTCTCATACAGTATTTGTCCTTTTGTGATTGACTTATTTCACTCAGCATAATGCCCTCCAGATTCATCCATGTTGTTAGATGTTTCACAGATTCATCATTGTTCTTTATCATTGTGTAGTTTTCCATTGTGTTAGGTACCATAGTTTGTTTATCCATTCATCTGTTGATGGGCACTTAGGTTGTTTCCAATCTTTTTGCTATTCTGAATAATGCTGCAATGAACATGGGTGTGCATATGTTTATTAGTGTGATGGCTCTTATTTCTCTAGGATATATTCCTAGCAGTGGGATTGCTGGATCATATGGTATTTCTATTTCTAGCTTTTTAAGGAAGGGCCACATTGTTTTACAAAATGGTTGCACCATTTTGCATTCTAACCAGCAGTGCATAAGAGTTCTAATCTCCCAGCAGACTCTCCAACATTTGTTATTTTTTGCTTTTTTGATTAATTCCAGTTATGTCAGGATGAGATGGTATCTCATTGTGGTTTTGATTTGCATTTCTGTAATGGCTAGTGATCAGGAGCATTCCCTCATGTGTCTGTTAGCCATCTGAATGTCTTCCTTGGTGAAGTGTTTGCTCATATCTTTTGCCCATTTTTAAATTGGATTATTTGTCTTTTTTTGTAGAGATGTTGGATTTTCCTATAGATTGTAGAGACTAGATCTTTGTCGGATATGTCATAGCCAAAATTTTTTTCCTATTCTGTGGGTTCTCTTTTTATTCTTTCGGTGAAGTCTTTTGATGAGCAAAAGTGTTAATTTTTGGAAGATCTCTGTTATCTAGCTTATCTTCTGGAGTTTGTTTATTGTTAGTTATGTTTTGTATCCTATTTATGCCACATATTAGGGCCTCTAGCATTGACCTTATTCTTTTTTCCATGATCTTTATAGTTTTTGGTTATGTATTTAGGTCTTTGATCCATTTTGAATTAGTTTTTGTGTATGGTGTGAGGTATGAGTCCTGTTTCTTTTTTTTCCAGATGGACATCCAGTTTTGCCAGCACCATTTGTTCAAAAGACTGTCTTTTCCCCATTTAATGGACTTTGGGCCTTTGCCAAAGATCAGGTGACAGTAGGTGGATGGATTTACATCTGGGTTCTCGATTCTGTTCCATTTGTCAATGTGTCTGTCATTGTACGAGTACCAGGCTGTTTTGACTACCGTAGCTGTATAGTAGCTTCTGAGGTCAGGTAGTGCGAAGTCTCCTACTTTGTTCTTCTTAAATAATGCTTTACTATCTGGGGCCTCTTTCCTTTCCATGTAAAGTTAATGATTGGTTTTTCCATGTTGTTAAAGAATGCTGTTGGTATTTGGATCAGAATTGTATTGTATTTGTAGATTGCTTTAAGGAGAATTCACATTTTCGTGATGTTGAGTCTACCAATCCACGAACATAGTATGTTTTTCCATTTATGTATGTGTCTTTTGGTTTCTTGCAGTAGTGTTTTGTAGTTTTCTTTGTATAGTCTTTACATCCTTGGTTAGATTTATTCCTAAGTATTTTATTTTTGGGGGGGCTATTTTAAATGATTCTGCTTTCCTGATTTCCCTTTTGTAGTTTTCTTTATTGGTGTATAGGAATCCAACTGATTTTTGTATGTTTATCTTGTATCCTGCTACACTGCTGAATCTTTCTATTAGTTCCAGTAATTTTCTTGTGGACTCTTTTGAGTTCTTTATGTATAGTATCATATCATCTGCAAAGAGAGATAGTTTTACTTTTTCCTTACCAGTTTGGATGCTCTTTATTTCTTTATTCTTGTCTTATTGCTCTAGCCAGGACTTCCGGCACAATGTTAAATAGGAGTGGTGATAAAGGTCATTCTTGTCTTACTCCTATTCTCAGGGAGAATGTTTTCAGCCTCTCTCTGTTGAGCATAATGTTGGTTGTTGGCTTTGTATAAACAAACAACAAAAAAAAAAAAACACAAACCCATTGCTGTCGAGTCAATTCTGCTTATAGTGACCCATTAGGACAGAGTAGAACTGCCCCATAATGTTTCCAAGGAGTGGCTGGTAGATTTGAACAGCCGACCTTTTGGTTAACAGCCAAGTTCTTAACCACTACACCACCAGGGTTTTGTATAGATGCCCTTTATTATGTTGAGGGATTTCCCTTCTATTTCTATCTTATTGAGAGTTTTTATCAGGAATGGGTGTTGACTTCATCAAATGCCTTTTCTGTGTCAATTGAGATGAGCGTGTGATTATTTTATTTTATGTGGTGCATTACGTTGATTGATTTTCTAATGTTGAACCATCCTTAAATACTTGATAAGAATCTCACTTGATCATGGTGTATTATTCTTATTATTTTTATATGATGCTGAATTCTATTGGCTAGAATTTTGTTGAGAATTTTTGCATCTATATTCCTGAGAGACATTGGTCTGTAATTTTTTTTTTTTTTTTTTTGTGGTGTCTTTGCCTGGTTTTTGTATCATGGCTATGCTACCTTCATAGAATGAATTTGGAAGTATCCCTTCCTCTTCTATGTTCTGAAATAGTTTGAGTACTACTGAGATGAGCTTTTCTCTGAATGTTTGGTAGAATTCTCCAGTGAAGCCATCTGACCAGGACTTCTTTTTGTTGAATGTTTTTTATTATTATTATCTTTTCAGTCTCTTTTCTTGTTACTGATATGTTCAGGTTTTCTACCTCAGTTTGTGGTAGTTTAGGTAGGTAGTGTGTTTCTAGAAATTTATCCATTTCTTCTACGTTTTCAAATTTGTTGGAGTATAGTTTTTCATAGGACTCTGTTATGATCCTTTTTATTTCAGGTGGGTCTGTTGCAATGGCCTGCATTTCATTTCTTGTTTGGGTTATTTGGTTCCTCTCAAGTTTTTCTTTCATCAGTTTGGCCAATGGCTTGTCAATTTTGTTGATTCGTTCAAAGAAGCATCTTTTGGTTTTGTTGATTCTTTCATTGTTTTTCTATTCTCTATTTCATTTATTTCTGCTTCAGTGTTTATTATTTCCTTTCTTCTGGTGGCTGTGGGCTTCTTTTGCTGTTCTTTATTTGTTTGAATTGTAAAGCTAGTGTTTTGATTTTATCCCTTTCTTCTTTTTTGATGTGTCCATCTATTACTATAAATTGGCCTCTGAGCACTGCCTTTGCTGTGTTCCAAAGTTTTTGGTATGATGTGGTTTTTCTCATTTGATTCTAGGAATTTTGTGATTCCATATTTGATTTCTTCTATTATCCAGTGGTTTTTAAGCCAGGTGTTATTCAGTTTCCATGTTTTTGATTTTTTTCCTTGCTCTTCCTGTCATTAATTTTTACTTTTATGGTGTTGTGATCAGAGAAGATGCTTTGTATTATCTCAATGTTTTGGATTTTGTTGAGGGTTGCTTTGTGGCCTAAGATGTGGTCTATTTTGGAGAACATTCCATGTGCATTGGAAAAGAATGTGTCATTTGCTGCTGTTGGGTACAGTGTTATATATATTTCTATTAAGACAAGCTGGTTGATTGTGGCCTTTAGATCATCTGTATCTTTGTTGAGTTTCTTTCTAGATGTTTGGTCCTTTACCAAGAGCAGTGAACTACTATAACTGTGGAAACGTTAACTTCTCTTTTCAGTGCTGTTAGAGTTTGTTTTATGTACTTTGGAGCCTGCCATTGGGTGCATAGATATTTATTATGGTTCCAGGAGTCTGTGCCAGTGTTGTTCAGGGGCACAGCACTCAGTAGGGTGGGGTGGGGCGGGGTGAATCATGGGGTGGGGTCTGGAATTCTGCACTGCTTCTGCTCAGGAGCATGGCACTCAGCAGGATGGGGTCAGGGGATGGCACGGGGCTCAGCATGAGGATGTGGAGGTCTGTGCCAGTGCCACTAGGGGGTGCAGCACTCAGTGGGGAAGGGCTGAGGGTGGCACAGGGTGGGGTCTGTGGGTCTGTGGAGATCACTGCAATTGTCTCTCAGGGGCACAGCACTCGGCACACAGTGCAGAGAGGCAGGAGAGTAGGGAGAGGATGTGAAGCGTGGAGCTAAGTGGGAGAGAGAAAGGAGAGAAACAGAAGCAGAAAAAAAAAATGAAGAAAAAAATAAATAAAATGTGCATTAAGAGTCAGTGGGTGAGTGTGGGGCAGATCCGTGGAAGCTGTGTGCCTGTGGCTTTCTAGCTGAGTGGTGTGACATGGCTGGTGGTGAAGGGGTGAGGGTACCACAAGGGGCTAGGTGAGTGGGAGAAAGGAAAAGAAGGAAGAGAAAGAGAGAGAAGAAACAAACAAACAACAGCAACAAAAACAAACAAACAAATAAGATAAGCTATGACCCTGAGGGAAGCAGCCATTTGGGGCAGGGAGGAACTGAGCTGATGTCTCTCTCGAGAGGCGGTGTGCCATATCCACTGAGAAACAGAGGGGGCGGTACACAGGGCTAGGTAGACAGGAGAAAGGAAAAGAAGGAAGGGGGAGAGAAAGCAGAAACAAAAACAGAAAAACAAACAAAAACCCAAAAAAACCAAAACAAACAAAAAATATGCCACTGAGGGAACTGGCTGTTGGGAGCAGGGTGGAACCGAGATGGTGGCAAGCTGATGTCTCTCTCAATGGAAGGTGCAGCACAGCCAGTCAGGAAGGAGCAGGGGCAGTACAGGGCTTAGGTGGGAGGGAGAAGGAAAAAGAAGAAAGGGAAAGATGAAGAAAAATAAAAAATATGGCCCTGAGGGAGCCAGCCTGTGGGGGCAGCGTAGACTATGGGAGGCTGGTGGCTCTCTAGCTGAGTGGTGCGGTGTGGCCTTTCGAGAAGGGGCAGGGGTGGCACACAGGGCTGGGGGCTTGAGAAAGGAAAGGAAGGAAGGGAAAGAGAGAAGAAACAAAAACAAAAATATGGCCCTGAGGAAATCAGCTGTTAGGGGCAGGGCAGACCCAGAGCAGCAGTGAGCTGGTGTCTCTCTGGCTGAGTGACCGTGGCCTGTTGGAAAGTGGTGTTAGCAGCATACAGGGCAGAAGGATAGGGGGTGGGAGAGTGTATCTCTGATTACCAGCTGCTCTATCTCCTATTGGGAGCTCCATGAAGTTGCCTTCCCGTACTCCCTTTCCAGGGCTGTTGGTGGCTGTGCTCCAAGATGGCCAATCCATGTCACATTAGCTGGCAGAAGACCTCCATTCCGTAGCACTCTCTCGTTCTCTATTCTCTAGTTTCTTCTTCCATTCAGTGCTTGATCTAGTTCTCTATCCTTTTTGTTTATAGTGCTATGTTGCATGATAATCCCTCTGGACCTTCTTAAGTCAGAGATGCCACTGAACTCAACCATCATAGTTCTCCCAACTCATATTTGCCCAGTTCTACCTCATCCTCTGGTATGCTTTTGCCTTGTTTTCTAAAGAAATAACCAAAACCAAAAACAACAACAACAAACTGTTGCCATTGTGTTGATTCCAACTCATGGTGAGCCATGTGTGTCAGAGTAGAACTGTGTTCCATTGGGGTTTTCAACGGCTGCAATTTTTTGGAAGTAGATCTCCAGGTCTTTCTTCTGAGGAGCTTCTGGGTAAATCTGAACCATCAGCTTTTTGATTGATCCTTTGTGCCACCCAAAGACTCCCATTATTCTCCTGACTTGCTGAAATCCAGGCCACTCACCAAAACAGGACTCACAGACTCAAATGTCTACAGGCAACAGGCAGGGAGCATAAAAGAGCTAAGTGAACAAAGTGTGAAATACACCAAATTTTCTCCCTGGACATTCTGCACAAGCTGTCCCCTCCATCTTGAACTGTGTTTTTACTTCCATTCTGAGGTTTTCTAGTTTATCAAGGTTTTATGACACCTTAAAAACACTTCTCAGAATTCAAGCATAAAAAAAGAGAGGATAAGAGGATTCAGGACTTGCCTGCATACAGGATGCGGCTGATCATTCCTGGCATCACTGTGAGGAACATGGGCAGCAACTTCAGGTACCCACACATGATACAGGCGGCCTTCACTTGAGACATGTTCTTGCCCAAGAGGCAGCGCTGCACAGAGACCTGCCAGAAAAATATGACACAGTCATGAAACAACCAGAGGATGATTTCAAAGGTGACTGTCTCTTTTCAGGGTTTAATGTTATATAAGAAACGATGCTATGGTTAGTGGAAAATAAAGGACTTTGGAGTAAGATCAGGACTCAAACTCCAACTCTTCTTATATGGTATTTGACCTCTATGAGTCTCAAGTTTCTCATCTCTAATGTTAGGTTATCTCTTGAAAGACATTCTGAATATTTGGTATAATGTATGTGAGGCCTTTCGTGCATAGCAATTCTACTAAGTCAATAAATGTCTTTATATGTTTACAGCTCCCAGGCTGCAAAGCAACAATGGCCATGTGCTCCTCCAGGTACAAAGTTCTTGTTACTGCTCCCTGCCACAGGTTGTGTGTTTAAGTTGTACTTTGATATTTCAGGCACTAAGTAAGCCACATATTTATCAGTAACTCTTTACTGTTACGCTGCAACTGCCTCCTTGGGAATCAAGCCTGTCACCATGGAAATGCCATAGTCAGGGAGCCATCAGAGTAGAATCCTGAGACATTTGTCTCTAGATTTCTTCAGAATAATTCTGAGAACCTCATCTAGTTATGAATCAAATATTACAGTTATGGGAAAAATAGTATATATAATTCCTAGTTAAATTGTTCAAATCTCTTGACCAAGGATTTTCTAGCAAAGTGGAATTTCTATGAAAGATGGCACAACTTCTTGATATTTTTATTCTCAAGGACCATTAGCAAACAGGGATGCCTTTTTTCTGCCTAATTGCCTTTGGAGAGACAAATCCATTAACAGTGTCATTCAATGCTGGGGGAGAAGACTGCATTTTTAGATAGAGGACTTAGAGCAGTCAGAGGGACAACACACACCACAGTGAGGAGGGGAGCCCTGTCAGTAGACAAGCAGATCTAAGGGTAATGTGAGACAAGCCAGGGGATAAGAGGCGAAATATACATAAAAAGATGCTTCTGAAAATCAACAGTGAAATGATGCGTTCTTTGGTAGATATGTTGGAAAAACTGGTTCCTTATATAGAGAAAAATAAAACTGGATCCCTTACTAACTCACAGTACCTATTGATTCAAGATGGGTTAAAGATTGTGAAAATATAAGCTTAAAGGTGACAAAGACTATTCAGAGAAAAGAAAAGTTCAAAAAAGCAAACAAACAATAACAAATTGGTACTTTAAAACAGAAAACAAAAATTAAGGAGACCTTGGAAAGTAGAAATACAAAAGAAGAGAAAACTAGAAGATAGAGTTAGGGAATCACCTGGAAAGTAGAATAAAAACACCAAGTTATGGAAAATGGGGATAAAAGATAAGAACACCAGAGAACCAGCTCAGACAATCTAACATCCAAACATAAACTCATTGCCGTCGAGTCAATTCCGACTCATAGTTACCCTATAGGACAGAGTAGAACTGCCCCATAAGGTTTCCAGGGAGCGAGTGGCTGGTGGATTTGAACTGCCAACCTTTTGGTTAGCAGCCCTAGCTCGCTGTAGCTCTTAACCACTGCACCACCAGAGCTCCCATCCAGACACAGAAGGTCCCCAAAGAGAAAAATAAATGGAAAAAATCAAAGAAAGAATCCTTCAGAATGACCCAAGATATCAATTACCAGAATAAACAGGTCCAGCACAATGGACAAAAACAGATCCATAACAAGACATATTGTGGGAAAATTTCAGAACACTAAGGACAAAGGAAAGTAGAGCTTCCACAGAGAAAAGACAGTCACATTCAAAGGATCAATAATTAGAATAACTTCAGGCTTCGCAGCAGTAACAAAGAAAGTCAGGAGAAAATGGATCTACGACTTTGGGAAAATTATTTCCAACCTAGAAGTTTTTACATGGCCAAACTATCAATTAAGGGAAGGTTGGAGTGGCGATATTTTCAAACATGCAAAGTCACAATAAATTTATTTCCTATGAGGCCTTTCTCAGGAAGCTACTGGAGGATTTGCTTGCCCTGAAAGAAACAGTTAATCAAGAAAGAAGAAGACATGGGCTACTGGATACAGGAACTATAACCCAAGAGAGAGGCAAAGGGAATTCCAAAGATGGCAGTGAAGGGGGTTCTGGGTAAGGGTGGGCATTGAGTACAGGAGCAACTTGCCAGACTGGGAGAGGCCAAAGGCTCTGGGAGTAAGCAAGAAAAATGAATTGGTAGAATACTTGATGTGTTTTCAGGTATTGAATGGAGATTAAGGCAATTTGCAGAGGGCTAGTGGTTTATTTAATAATAATTACCAAGAAAATGTGAAAATTAGAAAAGTTAAGATAATTATTCACTGGAGGAAAAACAGATAGCTGTGGTACAAAAGAAGGAATCAGACAGAGGATACGATGTAGCTCAGGTGTGAATCACATTTACTAATCGTAAAATGGAAGCATTAAGTGTTATGTCATCGAAAAATTATGATTTAAATCTATTGGGAGCCTGGGAGGACAGGAGGTGGGCTTGTGTGTGATTCAGGATGGAAAGTTGAAAGAGACCTAATCCACCACCTCTCACTTTGGGAAGCCAATAGGAGATTGAAAAACCAAGAGGGAGCAATACAAGCATGCAGTCTGAATCACTTGGGTATCGTTAACAAGCAAATTCTGCTTCAATGGATCTGGGTAGGGTAGAAGAGTCTGCATTCCTAATAAGCTGCAAGGTGACGTCCATGCTGATGGTCTACAGAACACACGCTGAGTGCAAGGATTTAGAGAATAAAAATAAATCCCAAAGTCACATCAGAAAGAGCTGAAAGTGTTTGCCTCTGCGAGACAAGAAATAAGGGAGATAGCAGGGCAGCTCTTTGTCATAACAAGCCTGGTAGAACTGTTTGACTCTTTAAGTAATGTGTGCGTATAATGTCATCACAAAATGGAAACTAGAAGCTTTTCTCTGAGAAGAAAAAGAACAATATAAACATGTTAAAACATGCACACGCATACGCACACACACACATCACCTGATCTGTGTACCAGAACCACACAGCCAAAACGGTCAATCCAAAAACCATGCCCGGGCACGGCATATCCCGTGACAGCATCTAGGAAAAGGTGGAAGGAGTCGGGCTGAGGAGTGTAGCATGTGGAGCTGATTGTTAGGTTGTCACCCTCAACTATGGACGGGATGGCATTCATATACTTCTCCGTGAAACTCTCATAGCCGCCAACTTCGGCAAACGCTGAAAAGGCGTCAGATAGAATGAAATGTCTTATAAAAGCCTAAGACCCCGGGTATTCGTGACTATTCCTTTGTGGTGGAGGTGCTGAAGCACATTAGGCTGGTCCTTCTCCCAGGATCCGCTGGTATCTATCATGCTACTAAATTTATTTTCACAAAGTACATAAAGCACATCTCTCTTTAACTTTTCTCTTATGGTGCTTTTTAAAACTTTGATTTAATTTCTAACCTTATGGTAAAAATAAAACTGTTACCCAACAGTCCAATATTGATGTCTCACAACCATCTAGAGAAGAAACGAACATGAAGGTGAGCTAACAGAGCAAACATAACAGAATCAACCATCAGAAAACCCCAGCTCCTCTGAAAGGGCCAAGAAATGATAGCCTCTCCTCCTGACAGGGAGCTGGGCTTGTATGATCTTACCACCGTCTTGTTTTCAGGTGAAGCACTGTGTTCTGCCTATGTTACAATTAAAAAAAAAAAATTGGGTAGATAAGTAGCAGAAATTGGGGCAGGAGGTTGGATGCAGGTGGAAAATGGTGAGACTAAGCCCACAGGAGGTCTGGAAAGGTCAGTCGAGAGTAGAGAAGAGCTACAGTAGATGGAAACTCAGAAAGATCAGTCCAGGCACCTAGGACCACTTCATATAGGTTCAAATGATGTAAAATTTATCAAAATATCGTATAATTATAGAGTTGAGTTTGGCATTCACTTACTTCTTCACTGGTTATTTTATTAAGCACCTACTGTGTGCCAAACGTTGTGCTGGGAAGTAAGGATGTGGTAATGAGAAAAATGAATGTGCCTAGTAAGGGAGAGGGAAGACAAATAACCATAATGCAGGGGAATTTTTCTGATAAGGGAAATGTGGTTTGTAACAAAATACATGGAAGACTCTAAGTGATGAGGGAATTCCACCTCTTCAGACTAAGAGAAGTGAGGCTTAGAGAGGCTGAGTAATTGCCAGCAAGTGCCTCACTGAGGCCAGATACCAACGACCACGAACAAGAATGGCCTAGAAGTTTTCGCTAACTAAAGAGAAAGATATAAAAGGATTGGTACCAGCAGTTGCCTCCAGAGCAGCACTGTGCAATAGAGCTTCCTGTAATGACAGATCATTCTCTATCTGCATTGTGCGATACAGTAGCCACTAGTCATATATTGGGCACTTGGAACATGGTTAATGACAGAATAACTGAATTTTAAATTTTATTTAATTTTAATTAATTTAAATTTTAAATAGCCACATGTGGCTAATGGTATCTGCATTAGGTTTTAATCACCAGCTATCATTGTGGATTTGTCTATTTTTGCAATTCTGTCAGTGTTTGCATCATGTACGTTCAAGCTCTGTGATTACGTGCGTGTGTACTCAGAATCGTTGTATTGAGTGCAACTCAAGTGGGTTGAGCATAGTGGCTGCAAGATGGGAGTGATGAAGAGAAATTTATTTTCAACCTGTTATGGATTGAATTGTGTCCCCTCAAAAGATATGTTGAAGTCCTACCTGTTGGTACCTGTGGTCATGACCTTGTTTGGAAATAGGGTCTTTGAAGATGTTATCAGAGAAATAATAAAGATCAGAGCAGAAATAAATGAAATAGAAAACAGAAAATCAATAGAAAGAATTAATAAAACCAGAAGCTGGTTCTTTTAAAGGATCAATAAAGTAGACAAACTGCTGGCTAGATGACAAAAGGAAGAAATTAGAAGAGGCAAATAACCAAAATAAGAAATGAAACTGGAAACATTACAACAGACCCAACTGAGATAAAAAGGATCATAACAGAATACTATGAAAAACTGTACTCTGATAAATTTGAAAACCTGGATGAAATGGACAGATTCCTAGAAACACACTGCCCTCCTAAACTAACACAAATAGAGGTAGAACATCTAAACAGACCTATAACAGAAGAAGAGATTGAAGAATTGAAGACGTCATAAAAAAAAACCTGTCCAAAAAAAAAAAAAAAGCCCAGGACAAGATGGCTTCACTGGAGAATTCTACCAAATATTCAGATAAAAGTCAACACCAATTCTACTCAAACTCTTCAAAAACATAGAAGAGGAAGGAATACTCCCTAACTCATTCTATAAAGCAAGCATCACCCTGATACCAAAACCAGGTAAAGACGTAACAAAAAAAGGAAATAACAGACCAATATCCCTCATGAATGTAGATTCAAAAAAATTTCAACAAAATTTTAGCCAACAGAATTCAACAACATATCAAAAAAAGTTCATACACCAAGATTCATACCAGAAATGCATCTAGAAGAACTAGATGGTACCCAGCTACCACTTCTGACTATTCTGATCAGGACCACGATACATGGACCCTGAAAGAATAGGATAAAAATGCAGAAGAGAACTCAAATTCTTAAAAAGTCTAGACTTACTGGACCAGCTGAGACTACAGGCCTCCCTGAGACTATCACCCTGAGATACTCTTTAAACCTTGAACTGAAATACCCCCTGAGGTCACCTTTTAGCAAAATAACAGATTGGCACAGAAAATAAAGGATATTACCTGTGAATACGGTGCTCCATTAAAAAACCATCTATATGAGACCAAAAGGTCCTCAATTACTCTAACGCAAAGATGAGAAGATAAAGGGGCAGGGAAACTAGAGCAGTGGAAACTAAACAACCAGATGCAATTAAAGAAAATGTTGACACATTGTGAAAAGTGTAACTAATATCACTGAAAAATTTGTATAGAAATTGTCAAATGGGAATGTAATTTGCTGTGTAAATTTTCACTGAAAATACAATAAAATATTATTTAAAAAAAGATGCTATCAGTTAACATTAGATCATACTGGAATAAGATGGGTACGAATAAAATCTGAGTGATGTTCCTATAAAAGAGGAGAAGAAACAGAGAGACAGACAGAGGAAGGGCTGCCACATGAAGATGCGTCTCTAAGACAAGGAATTACTGCGGCTATTAGAAGCTGGGAGAGACAAGAAAGGATTTTCCCCTAGAGACTTTCGAGAAAGCATGGCTCAGCTGACAGTTTGATGCCTCCAGATCTGTGAGACAATAAATTTACTTTTATAAGTCAGGTATTTTGTGGTATTTTGTTACCACAGCCTAGGAAAACTAATATACACCCTATACCTATTTACTGTGTATATGGATTGCCTATCCAAAGATTTTTAAAAAACACCATAATAAAATAAAACAAAAATTAGGGAGTTCCTGCAAAATGGCACTCTAGGCAGAAGCACCATGCTGTCCCTTCACAGCAAAGATCTGAAAAACTAAGCCAAACAGAGAATACAACAATCCTGAAACCCTAAAACATCAAATGAAGAGATAAAGAACTCAGCTAAGCACCAAATGGAGTGAGAAAACTGACAGAGAACGGAGAGCGAGGAGAGATTCATGCAGCGGTCCCCTACCAGCTAACGCAGGGCGGATCCGCCATTTCGGACTCCTATCAGAGACCAGCAAACAGGGGGTACAAGAAAGCAGCCTCACGGAGCTTCCAGCGGGGAAAAAGACAACCAGTAATTGGTTGGTAGTGGTAGACAGGCACCACCTAGTTCTTCTGGTCTCAAGGTAGAAGAGGCGGTGGTTCAGGTGGGCTATTTGTTCTGTGGATTGGTTTCTTCTTTGAGTCTTTGGTTTACTTCATTCTGTTTTGCTCCAGATAAGTACAGACCAATAGTTGTATCTTAGATGGCCATTAGACAGCGTTTAAGACCCCAAGCATTAATCTCAAACTAGGATGTAGAACACTATCTTTATGAACTATGTTATGCTAGTTGACTAAGTTGTCACACAAGACTATGGTCCTAAGCTTTTTAACTCAGTAAGCCAATCCTGCAAGGTTTTTGGATATGTCTTGGAAGCTTCTGTAACTGTGCCCCCTACGTGCTTTATTTTACCAAAACCAAACCCATTGCCATCAAGTCAATTCTGACTCATTGTGACCTTGTACAACAGAGTAGAACTGCCCTATAGGCTTTCCAAGGAGTGCCTGGTGAATTCAAACTGCTGATTTTGGTTAGCAGCCGAGCTCTTAACCACTGTGCCACCAGGGCTCTGTGCTTTATTATATATATGGATATATATGCAGCACAAATAAACATGTATATACATATGTCTACAGATACACCTATACATGCATGTGCATTTATTCACGTATGCCCTCCTATACACATATATGCATACATATCTACCTATGTAACCACACACACATTTTTTGGTTGTTATTACTGTTGCAAAACTGTACTGAAATTGTCCCTTTTTCTTGTGTACTTCTTAGTATCATCATTTACTTTGGTCAAGTTGTGCAGATTTCATTGGTATTGCCTTTCCCATCATAAAAAATAACAAGTGTCTACTATCTAGAAAGTTATTCCCTCTCCCTCCCCCTTCCATCCCTGGTAATCATCAAAGAACATTGCTTTTGTGTGTATCTCTATTCTAGACTTTTTATAATAATGGGACCATACATTTGCCCTTTTGTGATTGACTTATTTCACTCAGCATAACGTTTTCCAGATTCATCCATGTTATAAAATGGTTCACAGACTCCTCATTATTCTTTGCAGTTGCATAATATTCCATAGTATGTACCATAATTTGTTTATCCATTCATCCTTTGATGGGCACTTAGTTGTTTCCATCTTTTTGCTGTTGTGAATAATGCTGCAATGAACATAGATGTGCATATGTCTGTCTGTGTCCTTTTATTAGATCCCTAGTGTATATACCTAAGGGTAGGATTGCTGGATCATATAGTATTTCTATTTCTACCTTTTTGAGGAAGAGCCATGCTGTTTTCCATAGTGGTTATGCCATTTTACAATCCCACCAGCAGAATATAAGTGTTCCAATCTCCCACAGCCTCATCAGTATTTGCTGTTTCTGTTTTTTTGATCACTGTCATTTTTGCAGGGATGAGACGGTATCTCATTGTAGTTTTGATTTGCACCTCTCTAATGGCTAATGATTGCAAGCGTCTTTTCATGTATTTGTTGGCCGCCTGAATTTCCTCTTTGGAGAAGTGTCTGTTCATGTCCTTTGATTATTTTTTTTATTGAATTGTTTGTCTTTTTGTTGTTGAGTTGTTGAAGTTTTCTGTATATTTTAGAGATTAGACCCTTGTTAGATACGTCATTGCCAAAGGTTTATTCTTTTGGTAAAATCTTTTGATGAGCATAAGTATTTAAATTTTAGAAGGTCCCAGTTATCTAATTTATCTTCTGTTGTTCATTCATTTTTAGTTGTGTTTGGTAGGCTATTTATGCAGAAAATTATGTTCCCTAGTTTTAATCCTATTTTATCTTCCAGAAATGTTCAATTTTCACTTTAACATTTAGGTCTTTAATCCATTTTGAGTTAGTTTTTGTGTACAGTATGAGGTATGGATCCTACTTCATTTTCTGCAAATGGATATCCAGTTTTGCCAGTACCATTTGTTAAAGACACTGTTTCTTCTCCATTGAATGGACTTGGACTCTTTGTTGAAGATCAGCTGCCCGTACATGGATAAATTTACTTCTGGGTTCTCAATTCTATTCCATTGGTCTATGTGTCTGTCACTGAACCAGTACCAGGCTGTTTTAATTACTGTGGCTGTATAGTAAGTTTTAAGTCGGGAAGTGTGAGGCCTCCTACTTTGTTCTTCTTCAACATTACTTTAGCTATTTAGGGCCTCTTTCCTTTACGTATAAAGTTAGAGATTAGATTTCCCATTTCATTAAAGAATCTTGTTGGCATTTGGTTTATGATTGCTTTATATCTGTAGATGGCTTTGGGTAGTATTGACATTTTCACAATATTAAGTATTCCAATCCATGAGCATGGGATGTCTTTCCATTTATGTGGGTCTCTCTTGATTTCTTGCATTAGTGTTTTATAGTTTTCCTTGTATAAGTCTTTTACATTCCTGGTTAGGTTTAGGCTTTCTTCATTTTTCTTTATTCTTTTTTCTGATCCTTCCTTAAACAAAATGGTATTAAGGGATCTGTCCTCTATTTCAATGATTCTTTCATCCATTTATTCAATTCTACTCCTGTGTCCTTCTGTTGAGTTATCTATTTATCATTAATCTTCTGGATTTCTAGTTGTTATTTTTGTATTGTTTCTGATTGTCTATTTATTTTGTCACTTTGTTCTTGTAATGTTATCCCGAATTCTTCTAGGATTTTGTTTGTATTTTCCTTGATCTCTTTGAGGAACCTAAATATAAGTCTTGAATTCCTTATCGGATAGTTCTATTACCATTTATTCATCAGGAAGGTTTTCTGTCCCTTTATTTTGCTCAGTTGTTTGAGCCATCTTATTTTGTTTCTTCATATGATTTGTTATTGTCTGCTGTCTCTGAGGCATTAATTAATTAATTTATCTATATATTTCTTTATCGATTGTTTGTTTGTTTTGTCCTGATTTGTTTGTTTTGTTTTGTTGGATATATCAGGAGCTTTGTTTCTTCTCATCCTCTTTAGAATGTCTTTATTTCTTTGTATTATTTTAATTGTGGTTTTGGTTTTCTGGTACTGGTCTATGTGTGACTTTGGTGGTGTCGGTTGACTGCGTGTGATTTCCTTTCACTAGTGACTATGGCGAGTCATATTCATGGTTAGGCTCATATATCTTTCCTTACAGTATTGAGTGGAGGTGGGGGAGCAGATTCTTTCCCTTATATTGGGTGACAAGTGTTGAGTGGTCAGGGTCCCTCCACAGCCCTTGTGGGACCCTGGAGTCCTTCTGGGTTGGTACTAGCGGTTAGTGTGTCCTCTGGAGGTCGGGGCAGAACATCTCTGTAGTCTCTGCAAGGAAGTACTAGCCAAATGGACCGGATAGGCCCTCTGTGTGTGCATAAATTGGTGTCTCATAGGTAGTGAGGGAACCAAGGGGTTACAGTGCAAGTGCAATCAGCCTGCGGGAACTGTCTGGGTGTGGGATGTATGACATGGCAGCTGGGCAGACATCGGATGAGGGGGCTAGGATCTCCTGCTTGTTCTTTGGTAGAGGTGCACATGGCACCGTGCTTCACCCTAGATTTGTCTACACAGTATCTCTTATCCTATTGCAAATTCCATGATGTTGTCTTCCTATGCTCTTTACCCAGGAGTTCCGTTCACTTTGTCTCAAGATTGCCATACTGCCCCAGGTCAGCTGGCAGGGCACTTATGATTCATAAATCTCCTCATTCATTTTTTTCATTCAGTTTCTCCTTCCATTCAGTGTTTGATCTAATTCTTCATTTTCCTGTTCGCTGCTCAGGGCTCCAGAATTGTCGACTGTATCTGTTTCACCTGGAATCTCTGCTCTTTGCTGTAGGGGGATGGCATGGTATGTCTGACTAAGCTGCAATCTTGGGCTATTCTCCCACATTGCTTCTTTGGTTGAATACTAGATATAGTAGTTGACTTGTATTTTGCTAGAGTGTTATACCAAAAAAACCCAAAAACTTCTCTTTAAACTCTAAACACACTAGTTACCTACAGTCAGGGAAATATTTCCTTTATGAGAGTGTCATAGGGAAACTAAATGGATCCTGAAAACACCAGATTTATACCTCCATCTCTCACTTATCCTGAAACATATGCTCACTGTATGAAAATGGCTCCAGAACTATCTTGATTGTCCAAGCTGTTTTTTTTTTTTTTTTTAGTTTTTCCTACAGAGCAGGTATAATTTAATTTTCATAATTTAATATACATGTGACAGTACTCCAACATACCTGGTTTGTAAGAAACTGCTTGGACTATTGCTACACACCTTCCCCCTCCAGCCAGCTGGCTACCACAGTTCTCCTCCCTGACTCTGCCACTCATAGCCCACCACCATGCCCTGGCATCCTTTATTCATTGGGGCCCACCTTGCTTTATCCAGTCTCATGTGTGAGCTGTTCTTTTACCCTGACCTTCCATGTGTATTATCTGCTGGGTTCCTAATTGTCAATCTGGGTACTGAACATACAGCTGAAACAGATCACCAGTTCCCCACCCCTAGTACTCACCTCAATATCTTTGACCAAGATGCTCACATCTAATACTGAGGATTCTATTTTCTTGGCCCTAGTTGTGTTCCTGGACCTGTACTTGACTCCCATAGTGGGAACAGAATGGTGTCCTTCAATGGCATTACTAGGGGTGTCCAGGGGGTGCAGACTGCACCTGATGACACTGTCAGATGAGGTGACAGCAAAATGACTGTCTATAAAAATATTCCTGTAGTTAGTTATAACAACAGAAACATTTTTCCTAAGCCCAGCTTACATGTATCAACGTACCTACAAGGCTCCAACTCTATGCTAATTTACTTTTTGAACCTTCTAATACACTCTGGTCAGAGCTGTCATTATTACCCAATTACAATGATACTTTGAATCACATGGTTTCATCTGCATACGCTACAAACACTGTTGTTTTTGTTGCTGCAGGTGTTTTTATAGTTGTTGATTTTGTCAAATTTTCTGGTATTTTAGGTACAATAATCTGGTAATTAGCATCTGCGAAACTATTTCAATAAATTTTTTGGTAATGAAGTAGTAATTAAAAGAAAAGAAGGCGTGATATGTGGGAATTACAATTTATGAGTAACATTAGTACAAAAAACATTACTAAGGAGTCTGTATGGTCTGGTATGGGAGGAAGTCCATGGTGGGGGGTGACACCGTAAGTTACTGCACTGGGTAACACCAAACCTAGTGACACCACTGATGTCCTTACCTTGTTGGCAACAAGGCTAATGCTGATGTTCCTAATTGAAAGCTGTAGTGGGGTAAGCAGAAGGCAGCATGAGAAATAAACATGCAATGGACTCACCAGTGATTGTGTAAACGGCAGTGATAGCCAGCTTGGTGAATATGGCTCCAGAAAACATGTCTGCCTGAAAAGGAACAGTGGGGATGAAAAAGAAACATGCAGTTCAGACCTCTAGTTTCTCTGCTCCAATGTCCCCCCTCTCATTTTCCTGGTTGACTTCGACTCTTGCTTCAAAACTCATTTGGCCATTCGGCAAGGGATTGGACAACCTCATAAAACAAAATGGGATTAATGAGGCACGGCAGTCCAGGGACAAGGACTAGAAGGCGGGAGGGAATAGGAAAGCTGGTGATAGGAAACCCAAGGTTGAGAAGGGACAGTGTTGACATGTCGTGGGGTTGTTAACCATTGTCATAGGGCAATACGTGTACTAACTGTTTAATGAGAAACTATTTGTTCTGCAAACCTTCATCTAAGGTACAAAAAAAAAAAAAAAAGAATTATCTATGTGAGATCAAACTGACAACAGCAACTCAAAAGGTTTGATGGGAAGCATAGAGGGCAGTGAGTTGAAGATAATGGTGATGGAATAATTTGAAAAAGGATAGTGAGAATAGCAGCACAACTGGAAGAACGTAATCGATGTCACTGCATTGTACATGTAGAAACTTTTGAAATGATATAACTTTGGCTATGCATATTTTCACCAAAAAAAAGATCCTCCAAGGTCAAGAAGGGAGAGTGTTGACATGTCATGGGGTTGTTAACCAACGTCATAAAACAATATGTGTACTGACTGTTTAATGAGAAACTATTTGTTCTGAAAACCTTCATCTAAAGTACAATAAAAAAAAAAAAAACTCATTTGGATGTCCCTATAGTGATACCTTCCATAGAGTCTTAAACTGTGATTTTTACTCTCTCTCTCCTTTTGTCCCCATAGTACTTAGTTCATTGCTCAACTGAGGCACTTCTTAAATGAAGTGGCATGTCCTGAGAAATTTCTCTGTACCAGGAACTTTATATGCTTATAGGAACACTCTTGACTGTGACAAAATACTTTTTTCATATTTTTTTAAAATCAATATTCTTGTTTGCCGATGAGGATTTTCACAATTACATATGTTTACTTTTGTTACACTTATATACAAGATTGGGTCTGTCTCGGGGGTGAATTGAATAATATTTTTTCTCTGTTCTGATAAAATTTAAGCTGTTAAATAACTATCTTTTTCTTGAAACCTTGAGAGAATTCACCCCCACCCCACTTCACTTCTCAAAACTACCTGTAAGCTATCTTTGTTGTTATAATCACTTTGTAGTTGAGTAAACTAAGACTCAGAGAGGTTAATTAATTTGCCCAAGGTCACCAAGATAGCAAGTGGGAAAGTCAGGATTTGAATCTGTGCAGTGTGACTCCAAACATCACACTATTAAACACTTTGTCATACTACCACCATGAAACTTTACTTAATGATATGTATCAGGCACACCTAGAAGTATAGAGAAATCAATCTGGGAAGAGGGTGATTGTGGTAGCATACTTTGTGACTCTCCGTATAAGAAAACTTAAGAAGTAGATAGCAAAACCAAATCACGTGAACATTTCCAACGAAACTAGGTGACAGAGAGTCCTGAATGGAGCGGGACAAAAGTGTGGAGCAGAACTCATATCTACATAAGAGGGCCAGATTTAATGGTCTGACAAAGACTGGAGGAACCCCTGAAACTATGGCCCCCAGATGCTCTTTAACTCAGAACTGAAACCACTCCCAAATCCCACTCTTCAGACAAAGATTAGGCAAAACTATAAAGCAAAAAATAATACACATGAGGAGTGTGCTTCTTATTTCAATCAGATACACGAGACCAAATGGGCAGCTCCTATCCAGAGGCAGGCTGAGAAGGCAGGAAGGGACGAGAACTGGCTGAACGGATAAAGGGAACCCCGGGGTGGAAAGGTGGAGTGTGAGGATTGCAGCATACAAAACAACATGTATAAATTTTTGTACGAGAAATTAACTTGAGCTGTAAAATTTCATCTAAAGCACAATAAAATAAAAAAGAAAGAAGGAAATTCAAGTTCCATCTTCAGCTCAAAGCAAAAATAGCAAAACTGGCCACTTAGCTGATTACTTATCCCAGCTGCTACACTTATTTTCAATTTAGTTGATTTTAATTTGCTGTAAAGTGATATAATATACCCTCATTTAACTGACATCACACAAAATTCAGGGTGATGCTAATTTCTCTTTCAGTCGCAATGCTCATTAAAAAGTTAGTGTCACTGTTGTCTCCCTTCCCCTGACTGCACACCTAGGTTTCAAAGATAAAAATGCTCCTTACCTGAAATGTGAACTGAAAAGGAAGAGCTAGGTAGGGCTGGTTGTTAGAGGTTCTCAAGCACGCACTAATAATGCTGAACTTCATGTTTATGGTACTTTGGGCTCCGGAAAACATGGGGTTTCTGAAACCTGCTCACTCAGTAGCCATCAACTCACTTCAAATCCCTGCCGGCTTTCTCAAATAAAACTTATTCCCCTCATTTCTGGTGGAAAAAAAATAAAACAAAACAAACAAATACAAAAAAACCAGTATGGATTGCACCTCAATTTAAAGAAAACAAAAATCCTCACAACTAGACCAATAAGCTACATCACAATAAATAGAGAAAATACTAAACTTGTCAAGGATTTCATTTTACTTGGATCCACAATCAACGCCCATGGAAGCAGCAGTCAAGAAATCAAATGATGTATTACATTGGGCAAATCTGCTATAAAAGATCTCTTTCAAGTATTAAAAGGCAAAGATGTCACTTTGAGGACTAAGGTGCGCCTGACCCAAGCCAAGGTATTTTCAGTTGTCTCATATGCCTGCGAACGTTGGACAGTAATAAGTAAGAAAGACCGAAGAAGAATTGATGCCTTTGAATTACGGTGTTGGTGAAGAATATTGACTATACCACGGACTGCCAGAAGAATGAACAAATCTGTCCTGGAATAAGTACAGCCAGAATGCTCCTTAGAAGCAAGGATGTTCAGACTTAATCTCATGTACTTTGGACATGTTATCAGGAGGGACCAGTCCCTGGAGAAGGACATCATGCTGGGTAAAGTAGAAGGTCAGTGAAAGACAGGAAGACCGCCAACAGATGGATTGACATAGTGGCTGCAACAATGGGCTTGACTGCTGCTTCCATGGGCATTGATTGTGGATCCAAGTAAAATGAAATCCTTGACAACTTCAATCTTTTCTCCATTTATCATGATGTTGCTTACTGGTCCAGCTGTGAGGGTTTTTTGTTTTCTTTATGTTGAGCTGTAACCATACTGAAGGCTGTGGTCTTTGATCTTCATCAATAAGTGCTTCAAGTCCTCTTCACTTTCAGCAAGCAAGGTTGTGTCATCTACATATTGCAGGTCATTGATGAGCCTTCCTCCAATCCTGATGCCACGTTCTCTTTCATATAGTCCAGCTTCTCAGATTATTTTCTCAGCATACAGATTGAATCAGTATGGTGAAAGGATACAACCCTGATGTACTTTCTTAACTTTAATCCACACAGTATTCCCTTGTTCTGTTCTAATGAATGCCTCCAGGTTCCGCATGAGCACAATTAAGTGTTCCGGATTTCCCATTCTTTGCAATGTTATCCATAATTTGTTATGATCCACAGGGTGGAATGCCTTCGCATGGTCATTAAACACAGGCGAACATCTTTCTGGTATTCTCTGCTTTCAGCCAGGATCCATCTGACATCAGCAACGACATCCTTTGTTCCACATCCTTTTCTGAATCCTGCTTGAATTTCTGGCAGTTCTCTGTCAGTATACTTTTGAAATTGCTTTTGAATGATCTTCAGCAAAATTTTATTTGGGTGTAATAGTAATGGTACTGTTCGATAATTTCCACATTCTTTTGGCTCACCTTTCTTTGGAATGGGTACAAACACGAATCTCTTCCAGTCAGTTGGCCAGGTAGCTGTCTTCCAAATTTCTTGTCATAGACGAGTGAGCACTTCCAGTGCTGCATCTGTTTGTTGAATCATCTCAACTGGTATTGTTAGTTCCCGGAGACTAGCTTTTTGCTAATGATTTCAGTGCAGCGTGGACCTCTTCCTTCAGAACCATCAGTTCTTGATCATACACTACCTCCTGAAATAGTTGAACGTCAACCAATTCTTTTTGATACAGTGT
Source organism: Dugong dugon (assembly GCA_030035585.1). NCBI lineage: Eukaryota > Metazoa > Chordata > Mammalia > Sirenia > Dugongidae > Dugong > Dugong dugon. Next base: position 20,431,787 of record CM057476.1, on the reverse strand, counting down.
CTTATTCCTTCCATCTTCTTTTGATGCTTCCTGAATGATTTAATATTTTCCCCATAGATATCATTACTGATGCCCTTCGATTGCGAGGCTTGAATTTTTTTCTTCAGTTCTGTCAGCTTGAGAAATGCTGAGAGTGTTCTTCACTTTTGGTTTTCTGTCTCCAGGTCTTTGCACATGTCAGTATAATACTTTGTCTTCTCGAGCCGCCCTTTGAAATCTTCTTTTCAACTGTTTTACTTCATCATTTCTTCCTTTTACTTTAGCTACCCTATTTTCAAGAGCAAGTTTCCGAGTCACTTCCGACATCCATTTTGGTCTTTTCTTTCTTTCCTGTCGTTTTAATGACCTTTTGCTTTCTTCATGTATGATATCCTTCATGTCATTCCACAGCTCATCTGGTCTTCAGTCATTAGTGTTCAACGTGTTAAATCTATTCTTGAGATGGTCTCTAAATTCAGGTGGGATATACTCAAGGTCGTACTTTGGTTCCCATGGACTTCTTCTAATTTTCTTCAACTTCAACTTGCATATGAGCAATTGATGATCTGTTCCACAGTCGGCCCTTGGCCATGTTCTGACTGATACTGAGGTTTTCCATCGTCTTTTTCCATAGATGTAGTCTATTTGATTCCCGTGTGTTCCATCTGGTGAGGACCACATGTATAGTCATCATTTATGTTGTTGAAAAAAAGGTATTTGCATTGAAGAAGTCCACTGGTCTTGCAAAATTCTGTCATGCACTCTCCAGCGTCATTTCTATCACCAAGGCTGTATTTTCCAATACCAATCTTTCTTCTCTGTTCCCAACTTTTGCATTCCAATCACGAGTAATTATCATGTGTGATTGCATGTGTGATCAATTTCAGACTGCAGAAGTTGGTAAAAAAATCTTCAATTTCTTCATCTTTGGGGTTAGTGTTGGTCAATACCAGTCAATTTCAGCTCACTAATGCCTAAGATATTGATCTTTATGCAGTCCATTTCATTTCTGATGACTTCCAGTTTTCCTAGATTCATACTTTGTAATTCCATGTACTGATTATTAATGGATGTTTGCAGCTGTTTCTTCTCATTTTAAGTTGTGCCACATCAGCAAATGAAGGTCCTGAAAGCTTGACTCCATCCATGTTATTAAGGTTGACTCTGCTTTGAGGAGGCAGATCTTCCCCAGTCATATTTGAATGCCTTCTAAACCTGAGGGTTTCATTGTCTAGCACTGTATCAGACAATGTTCCTCTGCTATTCATAAGGTTTTCACTGGCCAATTTTTTCAGAAGTAGACTGCCAGGTCCTTCTTCTTAGTTTGTTGTAGTCTAGAAGCTCCGCTGAAACCTGTTCACCAAGGATGACCCTGCTGGTATTTGAAATACCAGTGGTAAATCTTCCAGTATCATAGCAACACTCAAGCTACCACAGTACAACAAACTGAGAGATACAGGTATCTGATGTAGTCATGCCCAATCATATACATATTAAGACACGTATTATTTTATTATGGATCCCTTGACTTTTGTTTCTCTTATATAGTACAATTAAGACATTAAATTGATAGTTTTGAAATTGTATGTAAGTAGCTTATATTATCAATGACTTTTATTTCAGGATAGTTAAGGAGGTATTATAAAGTATTGCTCATAAAAAAGATTCATTGCGTGCATTAGCCAGGATTTTCTTTTGCTATTAAAGACATTATTGGAACAATTGTCAATATTTGAATTAAATCTATAGATCAAATAATAGCTTGTATTAAAGTTAATTTCCTGATTTTAAAATTTACAATGTGGTTTTCTAAAAAAAAGTCAACACTTTCAGGAAATAAAAACGGAAATACTTACGGGTAAATATATATATATACATTAATTCTCAGTATGTATATTATTGGAGATTGACAATCAGTGAACAAGATGATCTTTGCTAAGGTTAGGGCAGGGGAGGATTATAAAAACAGTCCTAATTCCTTATAATTTTAATAAGGTTTAATAAGTAACCAGGGAAAAAATCTTTATCAGAGTTTATAAGTACACAAAAGGTCATGTCAAAGATTAATTGCTATTAATATCACTTGAAATGTCCTTGGAGGCAATAATGGACTCCTACGACCATATCATTCCAACCAACCGAAGACCTGCAGTCACATGCTCCCCCTCCTCCAGTTCCACAACATTCCAGCCCTTCCCTAACCCCTCCCCACCACCAGAAACCCACCACTCCAGGAGGCTGCATCCCTTGGGACTCTTTCGGTCACGGTCATTCTGCCCTAGCACCTTGTTCATGCCTTTAGGACCATAAAACTGTAGATATCAGAGCCAGAGGAGAACTGGGAGATTAGTGAGTCCAACACACTGTGGACCATGGGAGCCCAAGGGCCCAACACACTTGGGCGCCTCTGCTTCCTTCTGCCTCTCCTAACCTTTCACATCTTGCGGACTTGTCTAATGCCTTCTCCATGAAGACGACCTCCATATTCCACCCATCAAGGACCACTCTCTTTTCCTGAGTGTCCATAGCACATGTCTGTACTTGTCCACACATCTCTATTTCAGTTAACATTTTAGTATCGTCACATATATTGTCATAAAGTGCTAATTATTTCATGTGTAAGATTCTGGTGAGCTCCCAGCACACAGGAATCTTTGTTACCTCTAAAATGGAGCTAGCTAGCAAAAGGTAAGTGCTGAAAAAATGCTCACACTGCATTAGGAAGGCTCATGCCATCTAATCTGAATGGTTGCTTTTTTTCCCAACGGTGAATCAGCTCAACAGAAGAGCAATAGTGAGGATCAGCTCCTTTTTTTATGAACATTGAGACAACTGCCTGGACTGTAAACTTCCAGATTATTTCATTAGTCACTGATAGATGAGAAGGAAATGATTTACTCTTTGTTTTCTACTCGTGCTGCTGAATCTTCTTCTTCTTCTTCTTCTTCTTCTTCTTCTTTTTTTTCCCCCCTCTTTACTCACTGATTATCTCCAAGGAACAGAATCTTTAAAATTTTTTAAAATTATTTTAAAGCTAATTTGTAGGAGGAATCTTAGATAAAACAGAATAAGTGTAAGAAAATTCGGTGTAGACAATGCAGAACACTTTTCTTTGGCTTCATGTGTCAGATAGTTCAGCTGAAAATAAAAATATAAACCCAGAATGATTCTGCCAAAGAGAATGAAGAGGATATTGTGTGATGGAAAGGCAGGAGACCAGAGAAGTCCTCCTCTTCTCCACTACTAATAACTGTGTTCCTTGAACGAGACATTTTGTTCTTTCTGTACATCCATTTTTTCATTTCCTTAATGAGAAGGTGAACCTACAATGTGAAGCTTCTCACAACTTGGAAGTCTACTACTCTATGAACACAGGGTCTCTGAAGCTCCTGTTTTCTCACAAAGACTTGGTAGAGAGACCCAGCTTGTTAACACACCTACGTGGCTCCAGCTGTAAAGGCTGTCAGTAGTCTACTCCTCTAGCTCTCTGATCTTAGCTCTCTACCCCATCAAGGCAATTACTCAAAAACAAACAGCCAGGAGGCTCTGAACTTACTGAGATTCTCAAAATCACATAGATTATGAGGGATGGAACGGAGAGGTAGACCTGGAGTCGATTCCCACCAGAGCGCTTCTTCAGATATTCTGGCATGGTCATCACCTGCAGAGACAGACGCCTACAGGGATTCACCGCAGCGCCCAGCACATTTGGATAATTCAACATTTACTAAGCACCTACAGGTGATTAAGCACTGTGCATGGCACTTTGGGAATACAGAGGTGAGAAAGGAATGATCCCTTGGGAGAGCAGCAAGGCACAGGAGCTGGAGTCAAAGAATCCTGGCATCTGTTCTTAGCTCTGACATTTACTGCTTCATCAGGCTCCTGCCCATTGCTCCACCCAGTCTCCATTGCCAACATCCGTACCCTGGCCCCAGTCCCTGTGCTTCAGCCACATGGAACAACTTCCAGGTCCCCAAATGTGCTGCACACTCTCTCATTCTGGGCCATTGCAGGCAATATTTCCCCAGTGTGAGAAACCATTTGTGCCCATCTTTGACTGGCTGACCCATTCCTCAAGCCTCCACTAAGGTGACCTTTCCTCAGGGAAGCTTCCTTCGATGCCCAGCTTGCATTAGGAATCTTTCCATAGCTCTCCAGAATCTTCCAACACAGCCTTCCTACATGTAATGTCCAATCTATTTGTCCCTCTTTCCTGGTTGGAGAGAAGTGGCTTCCTGTTCTCAGACACATCCCTGAGGCACATGGTGGGAGCTCAGACAACATTTCTGAAGAGAAAGACTCTTAAATGGATAACTCTAGCCAAGATCTCCGTCCTGACCGACATGTTCATTGGCCTGATGGGTGCGTTCATGCTAGTGTCTGAAAGGAACCAAGACCTCACTCAGTTCCAAAATGAACTCGTTATTCTCCCTGTTGTGTATCATATGGTCTCCTCTCGGATTCCCTCCCTCCATTAACAGTGGCCTTATGCACCAGGTCCCTGAGCGTAAAGTCTTAGGATTGCTCTAGATGCTTCCCTCTGCACTGCCTTCCCTTAATCTGTCATCTCTACCTCAGAAACTTCTCCCCTTCCTCTCTGTTTCTTTGCCTACAGCCTCCCAAGGCATCATATAAACTTTCTCATTATCTTGTCTTCAGCAGGTTTCCTCTCAAGTCCATTTTCCACTCAGCTGTCTGAGTGGAACTTCCTAAAACAAGAATCTGATCAAGACCCTTGGCTGCTTGAAAGCCCACATTGACTGCCTGTTTCTAGGAGAATAAAGAGCATACCTTTCAATCTCAGACACACACAAGGCTTTCCACTATCAAATCTACCTACGCCGGCAGACCCCCTCCAACCCACCACTTCTCCCACATATTTAACCATAATTTCCCTTGACCCCCAACACTGCAAGTCCTTTCATGATTTTTAGTCTCTTTATATTGTTTCCACCAATCCTCCATGATCCCACTTTTCTACCCACAGAAGTATTACTTATTCCTCAAGACTGGACTCAGGTAATCTCTAAGAATCATGTTCTGAAGCACGTGTGTGGCCCAGCTTTAGTATTCCTGCACCAGGCTGGCTGACCTCTATTGTAGTGGTCATTGTTCAGGGCCATTACTGATTTGTCTCCTTGCTGCAGCCACAGTATACACTGGGAGTCTCTCTAGGGAAGGAACTGCGTCTTGGTTACCTGCATATTTCTAGAAACAGGCCAGCTAAGTGCCAGGTACCTAGACATCATGATTGAACAGAATGAATGAGTGAATAAATGAATGTATAAAGTACATCTGAAAGATAGGCACAGGACACCCAATTGAAGATACTCACCCCCGCCTTGATGTATATGGGGACAAAAGAACCACCCTACAGCCAGCAACAGCAGCAAGGCCTACAGAAACAAAGGGAAAAGAAGTATATTTAAAGAGATATGGTTGTGGACCTTATCACTTCATGAACTCAGGGTCTGGGGAAAAAAAAGTTTGCTTAGATCCTGTTTCACTTCACCCAGTTATGACCCCCAGACAGCAACCATCGGTTCCTGTCTTGTTTCCATGATTCAGAGGTTACAGTGTCTAGGGGCTTAGGATGTGACAAAAAATGTGTGGTGAGAAATGAACAGAAGATAAAGGGTCTGAGCCCAGCTGCCCCCAGAAGATTATACAGCCTTTGCCAAAATAAAATAACCTTGGAATGGAAGGAATTACAGGCAGAGTGAGTAAGCAATGAGAAAGAAATTTGGAGATAAGATATTACTAGTCCTCCCCCAAGTCTTAAAATATAATGACAATCATATAATCTTGCATTAATATGTAATGTTTACAGAGAGCCTTCACATGTATCGCTCATGTTGCTCTCATGACAACCAGGTGAGGCAGATAAGCACAGTCATTCTTATCTGATGGAGCGGGAACCTGAGGCTTATTGAGCTAAAGGAAGCCCAAGGTCACAGGTGATAAGAGGTGCAGCTGGGATCTGTGCGGCCTGATAACCACACCTACGCAGCCATAGTGCACATCTGTCCTTATCTCTAGGTGTTGCGTTCATTCCAGGTCCCTGACATTATCTAAGAAAAACCAGGGGCAAAATATTCAACAAAGAGGCTCAGTCATTTGTAATGACTCAAGGTCATTCCTAAGTCCATCTGATGGTCTGCTTACACTTGCACTATGATTCAGTTTTCTTCCATACAGGCATATCCCTCTGACCGATATGTACTCATGTGTACATGCAAATGCTGGAAATGATAAGAGAAAAAACTCAACCACCTCAAGAAATATTTATGGCATATTCACCATGTGCCCAGCCATATGCAGGATGATGGAGTTGTGTGAGTGGAGAAAGAACATGACCCCTCGTCTTAAAGAACTTAGAGTCTAATTAAGGAGACACAACTTCTATGGTAAAATGACAATAGGACACTTGGGAACTCAATCACAAAGCCTGTAGATTCTACCTACCATCTTTCAAATCAGTCACTGCTCACTCCACTGTCACTGACTTGGTCAGGCCCCACTTGTTTAATTCCTACTTCTCCTCCTGGTATCAGCTTCAGGAAGCTCCTACCACATGTACTAAGTCCCACCCCTTGTCCACAATAGATGCCCCTGCTGTGAGATCCCCCAGTAGCTGCCCATGCTTCTGCCCTTGTACTGGCTAAGTTGTACTGATTGTGTGTCTGTCTCTCCCACTGGAATGTAAGCTCCTCAAAAGAAGGAAGCATGGTTTTTACATTTTTTAATTCCTTGTATCTAGTTCAGAGCTGGACCTATAGTGTGATAGCTCAGAGAAGAGAGAGACAATTGAGAGCTAAAGTGGCCAAAGAGGTCAAGTGAAAGTGGGCTTGAGTCAAATAGAAATCACATTCATGGTGGGAGTAACTACTTGAACAAAATCTCAAAGGAGGGGAATGATATGTCTGGAAGAAAGGTCCTGAATGTCAAAAAAGGGATGGACTAGGAGAGGGTAAAAATAGAAATCAAACCAAAGAGAAGTTTATCCTATACAGACTCTCAGAAAAAAAAAAAACTGGATATGGGCTTGACTGAAAAGGAAAAAGCCTGTGATGTGACTTATATTCCATTCAGATGATGCAATGGCAATGCCTGAAGCTGCTCTCGTTCCAGCGAGCGACACAAAGTGGCTACTGCCGATGTTACTGGCAAAAAGGGAGGCACCCATCTGGAATCCAAGAGAACAGATTAAGATCAGAGCTGAAAGACTCAAATAAGAATTCTTGAAAACAGGTAAATGTTGAGATGCTTCAATTGCTACTCCGGAGGGCAGGAGGTGGCAAACTATGGCTGTGGACTAAATCTGCCCATCACTTGTTTGTATGGCTCCTAAACTAGGAATGATCTTTACAGGTTTAATGTTAAAACAAAACTAAATAAAGCCAAAACAAACAAACAGTCTAGAGAGGAAGAATATTTTGAGAAATGTGAAAATTGTATGAACTTCAGATTTTTGTTTCCGTAAATAAAGATTTACTGTAATACAGTCACACTCATTTGTTTATCGATTGACAATAGCTGTTTTTGTGCTAGAATGGCAGAGTTGAGTGGTTGTGATAGAATGTATGGCTCGAAAACCATAAATACTTACAATGCGGCACCCTACAGAAAAATCTTGCCAGCTGCTGCCTTAGGGGAACTTTGGCCTATCTACCTCCAGCTCTAAGTTGAGCCTGTCCTTGGTCAAGAACTTCCAAACCTCCCATCAGCCCCGGCTCTTCTGATCAGCCTCAGCTAGGGAAGAATGGTGCTTCCTTCCATCCTCCTGGCCCTAGGACCCTCTTCTAATCCAGCACCCTTTCCACACTTCAAGTCTGAAGTCTCTAGATCAAGAGAGATCTCTTGAGTGGGCACGGATGAGCCCTAGTCCTGACAGGCCTGAATTAGTGTGTGGGACCCCTGCAGTGCCCATTCCTCAAGTGCACTGCTCTCTGTTCCCACCTTTATAGTCCTCTGTAAAATCAACTTTTCTATTCAGACATTTGGGCCTCAGGGATGGGATTCAGGTTGTATGTGGCTATACGATTGGCTCAGCTCTGAGTATTTCCAAAAAATAATACTAAATAGGACAAAGCAGGTAATGTCTGATTGGACACCCCAATAAAAATCCATTTCAAGCTTTCAGTTGGTCACTGGTTGTCCCCTTTAATCACTCTGGTCAGGTCATTTCCCAATATCAATATGTTTTCATACTGTATGGACAATGAGCTCAGCAGATCTGTGAATGAGGCACTTACTGAGCACCCACTGTATACCCAATCAAGCACTGACACTCTAAGTGGTTCAGAGGAGAAGACATACCCTCTGCTGCAATAAGGGGCAGGGAGGGCAGGAAAAGGCCAGAACCCAGCAAGGAAAATACCAAATGGACAAGAGTCAAAGAGACCTCAATATTAGCATCATCAAAGGGGAACACACACTCCATTAACAACTAACTCCAGTCAGTGCAAGGACTAAAAGTTCAGGTGAAGGCTGGAGTGAGCTGGAATGCTTCTCAGATGAATAAGGGCTTGAGCTGGGTGTTGAAAGAGGACAGCAGAGAGGGGGAGGCTGATCCAAATAAGAGGGGACTCATTAACTCAGGCTTGGGAACAAAGAGGGGATGTGCTGGCATAGTATGAAGCCAAGGCAGAAAATTCTGGATGAGGAACAGGGAAAAAGAATCTGAGGGAGAGCTAAACTAGGGTCGTTAAATGTTGGACAAGTGGCTCTCAAAACTGGTGACAAAGTATAACTTACTAAAACTACAAGGAAGCGCCCTGAGGTCAGGATTTAGGAAAAGAAATGCCAGCAAGTGGGCAACCAGTGTAGTTCAGAAAATATCATCAGTCCCCATGTTTCCTTTATTCACTCTTACACACACACAGGAAATTTAATTTCAGGAAGCCTTGGCCCACTCACCGGCCACCAGCTCGGATCTCGACCAGCCAGGAAGAACCCTCCAACAGTGCTCCTGTTGGTCTTCAGCATGACCTGAGCAGAAGGGAAGACAAGGGAGGGTCAAACTGAACACATTCACTAAGGAGTCCGGGTGCTCTGTCCAGGGTTCTGAAAGAGGCGACGGCTTCAGCACTTCTAAAGAGAGAATCGTTTTCTGGAAGCTGTGATATAACTGAAATCCTGCTTGAGGACTTCAAAAATCCATAGTTACATAAAAACCCAGAGCTGGAAGAAACTTGAGAAATCCTATTCCTCAACTGCTATCCTAAGTGCTCTGGTTATTTTAATTTACTCAAACAATGTCAGGTACCACTAAAGCTGGGCTTGAAAGAAACTTTGCAGGCTCAACCACATTACCAAAAAGAAAGAACAAAAGTAAATGGACTAAGCATCCAACTCACTAAGTTAGAAAGTGAGCAAACAACAAAGGCAAGTAAAATGAATGAGATGATAAAAATAAAATCCTTATTCACTCATGCCAGTAACTGGGGATGCCAAACAGAGTAAGTCTGACTTTCCAGTGCTGGCTCTCTTCAAAACGATGGGGTTGTTAGGAGAATAAATTAACTCACACAGTTCAGTATAAACTTTACTTATGTCACACACAGACAAACGACTTTGATACAAAGACAGTGAAATTTGTGAAAGCTGTCACATTTCTTCAGCTTTGCCACTCCACACCTCTCCCTCCATAAGATGCCTTCCCCACGTGTCTTGTGCCCACCCCAAAGCCCCAGTGAGCTCTCACATACCCACACCCTAACTACTATCATCAATATGAAGTAAATGACAATGACAGAGATGTCAGCAGCGTTTCGGATGCATTCTGACAACACAGGCTGCTCCGTGGCCCTGGCCATGGTGCTGGGCTTAATGTGCTGGCCATGGCTGCAAGTGGGGTTTCTCCTTCCCAGGGTGGCCCCTTTCTTATATAAGCTGTGGGTTAATGATCAGCCTCAGGCAGGTGGGGCGTGTTATCAGAGCTGGTGCCTGGCATGAGGACCTTTAAACCTCTCCTCTGAAGCTGGACTCTGAGACCCTGGCTCTCCAGCAGTCAGTGTTGGCCTAGTTGGAGGCTGAGAATGAGGCATGAGGGTCGAGAAATGGGGTAAGAATTGGAGGTGGAGGGTGCAGGGTCACTGTGTGGATACACAGGGCCTTTATGAAGACTTAACCAGGTTGAGTGAGGATTAGGGAGAGACAAAGAGAGAAGTAGAAGAGAAAGACAGAAGTGAAGAGGCCAGAAAACAGCCAGGAAGGGATACAGGGCAATGGTCCCTTACAGATCAGTTAAGATTCCTGAACCAGAAGTTATATCCCTTGAAAATGAAGTTAATTATGCATTTCATGGGTCCTAAAGACCTATATTTTTCTGTAAGGGTAACTTAAAATGGGCTTCATATGACTCATCAGGACTGTGGTGACCTATGCAAGAAAGGGAAGTGACTCTAAGAGCACAGCACATTGTGGGGGGCCAGAGGGAGCAATGACAGTGCTATTGGTGGTTAGATCAGAGGTTTTGACCTGAAAGCATGACTTGGGGCTCATGACCCCAGGGCCACAGCCAGAAGTTCAAGGTTAATCCTTGACAGTCTTGATTTGCACCTGTGGCCAATCTGAATGGTCTGGTTGTTGACCGTTTGTTATCTGAGAATGCCAAGGGATCCAGGGTCATTCAAGAGACGTCTTCCTCCTCCTGACGGTGAACCAGAACCAGACACATCACTAACTAAGCGCTGGGAGTCCTCAAATAGCCCACCTGGAAGGATAGAAACTCCTGTGCAGGGAAGGCAGACTAGTCATTCATTCCATCAAGGAGAACCACCTAGTTCCAAAATAAGGAGTATAGGCTCCAGGGCTGATCCTTAACTTCCCTGAACCTTATACCCCTTTCAGTGGTAAAGTGGAGATAGTAATGCACTCCCACCTGGATGGAGACCACTTACCCTAATCTTTATGAATCAATGATCACCAGTCAGGACATCCAAGAAATTAAGGGCTGTGGTCATATGATCTCAAAGAAGAGGGATCTGAGGTTAACTATTCCAATGTTACAGTAGAGTGCTGCTGCTTTGAGGTGATGGATGGCCCCAGGATATACATTTATTCCCACTTTGGGATAGAATCAAATTCTGAGACTGTCAGTGAAGAACATCTCCAGAAAGAAGGGTGGACCCAGACAATTACATTCCAATTGAGTTCCATCCCAAGAGCCATGGTGTAGCATCTGCAACCACACCAAGAAAGCAAGCATTCAAACTGCAGGAACAAAATGCTAACAAAGAGCAGACTTAGCTGGAAGTAGAGCAGGTAATTATGAATGAATGACCCCATCTTTCATTCATTCAGACAAACATTACTGAGCGCCTAAGTCATTGCAAGCACAGTAAAAGCCATAATGAATGAATCTAAAACAGGGAAATTCATAATGGACATATTAAAAGAAGCCCTTATGTCCCCTGGGATCAAGATTATCCCTTTCTCCGCTGGTCTGAGGTTGCTGCATGGGTCCCTTCCTTTGTGGGAAGCACTGCCACTTCCAGGCCCCTACTTCAAAGATCGAACAACCAGCACAGGGACTCCATCAAGCTCCTGTCCTCAGCTTCAATGACCTGTGCAAGACGTTTAACAGTTTATCTTGTGCCAGGAAAAAATTGAGAGGGATATGATGGGGAAAATTTTCTCACTTTTAAAGAGAAAGGGCAGAAAAGGAAGTTGGAAGTGGCTATGGAGACTAACCACCATCCGTCAGTTTGTTGTATTGTGGGGCTTGCATGTTAGAAGCTCTGCCACCAGTACTTTAAATACCAGCAATGTCACCCATGGTGGACAGGTTTCAGCAGAGCTTCCAGACTAAGACAGACTAGAAAGAAAGACAGCTTCTGAAAATTAGCCAATGAAAACCCTATGGATCACAACAGAATATTGCTCAATATAGTACTGAAATAGAGCCTCCCTAGGTTGGAAAGCACTCAAAATACACAGTGGTGGCAACAGTGGACTCAAGCATACCAATGATCATGAAGATGGCACAGCACCAAGGAATGTTTTGTTCTGGTGTACATGGAGGCACCATGAGTCAGAGCTGACTCAGCAGCAACTAACAACAATAATGGAGGCTAATAGTGTCAAAATAGTATTTAAGGTTTACAAACAGTGTTGATGTACTGGAACTGCCCGAGGAAAACATGCATCAAACATCACGGGGCTGCTGTTTCTTAGTCTACCTCTTTCTAGCATGACTGAGTGGACTTTATTCTTGCACGTCTAGTATCTACAGCTGACTATATCACATTGGCTTCAAATACGTGTTTTAACAGCAAAATAATAATTTTTTGTCCAAATAGCCTGTAATTACACCTGTACACCTTTATCTCACTGGGAAAAATTTACAACTGGCTTGCTTCCCTTCCACTCCACAGAATGGGACTAAAGGAATGCAGAGTAAATAATCTGGCCTTCATGAGCACACTCTGCAGCAGAAGTCAAGACTTAGTTGGAATAAGTGGGGCGGAAGATAGCCACGGCCAGCATGACAATGATGTTGATGTTCACTATTGTCCACCACAAAGGCTTCTCAGAGGTGTCCGTCAGCTTCGGCTGCATTGCTGCCTCCTCTTCCTTGGCAATCTTGGGACACTTCTCCAGGTCCAGCCCACAGAACAGGTCATAGGACCACTGGAAGCATACTTTATTCTCCACAGGAACTAAAGGATTATTGGATACAGGAGGAAGAGGGAACACAATAAGTTTCTATAGGAACAGTCATTCAGAACGCTTTACAGAGATTCTTTTCATCCACTTTGGAGAATCTGCTCAACTCTCTTGACCGATGGAAATGATGCAAAGTATTAATAGGCACTTAACTCACTGTAAGGAAATGGAAGAGATAAACTCTTCATTCTCATCATCAGTAAGACTAAATTTTGAACATATGTGCCCAATGCAAATGCATTTCAAAGTAGATCAGTCACAGAATCCATGGCATAATTTAGTAAAATCATACCAGTGAGGCCTAAAATCAAACATAAAAAAAAACTTATGAGAGAAGAATGAGCAATAAGCTGGGGAACTCTGACATAGGAAGGACGTGGAAAACTCACCTCAGAAATACGTGAACTCATATCTGTTTGCTACGTCTCTGGGAAGCAATGAGACCAGCACGACTCATGAGTGCATTGGCTGTACCTGGAAATTCCAAAGCTTCAAAACAGACACAGCCAGGCAGCAAGGATGGTCTGAAGATGTCACTGCAATACATTAGGACAGCTGCAGAAACAGCAGTAATCAACACTTTCAGGGCTAAAGACTTTCTGTGGTGTGGCACCATAGCTTAATCAACTCATCTAGTTTGTTCTACCACTCAAAGTGGATGCCTATCACAGGAACTGGCTCTCTGCTCTGAGCCTAGTGCAGCATGGGAGGTAGATAGACCTGGGATCCAGTTCCAGCTCTGCCAATCACTGGCTATGAGGTCTAGGCCTCTGTGTTTTCAGCTCCATGGTCAGGGGCCTTGGGCTCTGCACACACCCCAGTACTGTATTTAAAACTTAGTCAGAAATTTAGAACTGGAAAGGACCTTATAGAACAAGATCACCTACTCCTCTGTCAGAGTTGGGACTAATTCCCATATTTTGGCTTTGGCCAAATTGCCACACTCTCCGGTCCTCAATTTTAGAATTTGACTAGTAATAACTACTTCACAGAATTACTACGACCAGCTCTGCCACTCCAGGTGACGTTCATGGAAAACATATGACATACTCATATTCCACATTTCTCACCAAGCAGTACATTTCCAAGGAAACAGTGCTATGAAAAGGTGGACCCCAGGCCATCTTCCCAGGCAGACAGTCTGTAGAAAAGGGTTCAGGCCTGCTGTTGACTTTTTACTCACAGACCCACCCTAGGACCTCAAGTCAATGCACTCACATTACATATTCCTCAGATATTTTGTGAACTTATTTTGACAAACCCATCTCTAATAATTTATGCACTGTTCATATCAAAAATATTATGTGCCCGATGAGACTGTCAACTGAGCATATTCTACTCTGGATACAGGTTTGTCTGGGTCTTCCTCATGGCTTCCTCACAAGCTGTCTTTTTAGAACTCCAAAAGAGAGTCAGTTGACCACCATATTACTCCTATGTGCCCTCCTCTTGAGGCCATGCTGGTTCCATGGTTGATTTTCTTAAATGATTTCTGTTCACATTCATGCCTCAGTATTCAGAAGATCACCGAGGACTCTGACATATGGAGCAGGCAGTGGCAATTTGCTTTCCATCATACCCAAGAAGCTGTCTTAGTAAAGTGTCATTGTGATTCACAGCCATACAGATCACAGAAACCTGACTATTCGATAACTCTGCCCTATGCAATTCAAGGAAACCCTGGTGGTGTAGTGGTTAAGAGCTATGACTGCTAAGCAAAAGTTTGGCAGTTCGAATCTACCAGGTGCTCCTTGGAAACTCTATGGGGCAGTTCTACTCTGTTCCATAGGGTCACTATGAGTCGGAATTGACTTGACAGCAACGAGTTTTTTTTATATGCAGTTCAAAGGTGTATCTCTCTCAGATTATCTGTAAAAGAATCAAAAGATTAAACACAGCTCACAAAACGTGAGACAAACAGTGGTTCCAACCAGATACTGATTCACTGAATCATAAGATGGCATTGTGTCACATGTGTCCACCAGATCACTCAGGTGGAGTCCACATCAATTGGCCAATTCTCCCTCTCGAAGGAGAACCATTCCAGAAGCTTCTCCAAAGAATAAGCATAACCTGGTATCATATCTGAGAGAAACAGCCACGAGTACTATTCTCTTGCCCTGAGAGTCTCACTCTTGAGAAGATAGAGTATATCTTTCCCTTAAGTTGTAACTCATTTGTTGGCACCTTGTTCCCCGAATTTCCTCTTTCCTCCATTTATTATCCATCCTAACCCAGACTTGGTTACTCCAGATGGGGCCTCTAGTTCACATATACTGCAGACAAATAAAGAAAGCAGCAATATAAGTCTTCCAGGGTCTTTCTTTTGTCAAAGTGCAGGAGGAGGAGGAAAGGTTGGAGAAGTAAAATATTATAGGACCAGCTCTACATGAAGTAGCAGACGGCACTGTGGTCAGTCCTAATCTGGACACGTGATATGAGGTTAATAGCTAACTCAGAGTTTCCTTAAAAAATCAAAAGAATATTTCAGATAAATGGAATCATATAATATTTATATAAAATATACAGAATAGGCAAATCTATAGAGACAGAAAGCAAGATAGTTGTTACCTTGGATTAATGGGGGTTGAGGAATTGGTGGGTGATGGCTTAGGGGTAGAGATTTCTTTGTGAGGTGATGAAAATGTTCTAAAATAGATTGGGATGGTGATTACAAAACTCTATGAAAATAGTAAAAGCCATTGAATTGTATACCTTAAATGGGTGCATTGTATGGTATACGAATTATATCTCAATAAAGCTGCTTAAAAATCAAAAGAATAGGGACAATATCTTAAGTAGCAATGTCCCCTTTATAACACACAAATGCAACCCTGGGTCCAAGACCACTGGCTCCAGTTACACAAAAGGGAAACTTCATGAAGTGGAAAAACCAGAAAATTGTGTCTCTGCATTGTTCCACACTCCAGTACCCAGAAGCTCCTCCACAGGGAGTCCCCCTTTATGAGTCCCATATTTAAGCCAATCACATCGTCAGCTTGTCTAGTAGTCAACCCTTCTTGCCCTCATCAATACCTGTATTTAACAGTAAATGTTTAAATTTACCTCTTTTGATTTTTAGTTTAGAGACTGCTCTGTGAGTGGTAAAGGATATACATTCATATGAAAGTTTTGATTTTAGCCCATTTTAGCCATCTTGAAATGTGTTTCTTGATTCTATGAGATGTAGGTCAGAAGACTAAATGGACTGAAAGTACATCCTTCAAAACCCTTGACAGTGTTCTCAGTGGTGGTTTCAGGTGTGGGGCAAATGAAACCCAAGGTGGAAGAAATCTGTATTCCTATCAATTCCTGTTTTAATCCTCTGGAAACAATGCACACTGGTCCTGTGTAGTACACCTGTTAGTTATGTGGCAGCCCTTGTCCTCAGGCCATTCTCCTCAAAGCCATTATAATATAGAGTTTTTCTTGACTTTTAGGACAGTCCCTCCAACCTCTGAGGCTTCATCATGACTTGACCTCAACTCTGCCCACTCATTTTGTGTACTCAACTGTCCACCTCCAGAGGCTGGGCAAACATATCCAACCTGGCATCCTAGTCCCTCTGCGAGCCAGCAGTTGGATTCTTTTGATGGGCATCTACACCACCCACTTTCATTGTCCTATAGAAGTCTTATGGGACCTTTTCATAATTGAATTCTCAATACCAGACGAGAGCATTTTTTTGTGTGTGTATGTGTGTGAGGCCGTGCGTGCTTTTTTTTTTTTATTGTTGAATAGTATTTTATTGTATGCATGTGCCACAGTTAATGGGCATTTATGCTGTTTCCAGTTACACATTATTATAAATAAAGCTTCTATAACCATTAATATACACATCTTTTTAGGAAATATGCTTTCATTTCTATTTGGTAAATATCTAGGAGTGAAATGGCCAGATCATATGATACAAAACCAAAACCAAACCCATTGCCGTTGAGTCGATTCTGATTCATAGCGACCCTGCAGTAGGACAGCGTAGAACTGCTCCATAGAGTTTCCAAGGAGTAGCTGGTGGATTCAAACTGCTGGCCTTTTGGTTAATTGGCATAGCAGACCAGAACATTCTTGACTGTACATTAATTAAAGGCCTACTTGCCTGACCATATGGTGTGGCCATTAGGTATGGTTCAAGAAACTTTGAATACCCAGATGTTACCCTGTGAAAGACAAGCAAACTCTTCCTGTGCTGCCATATACATTGTTCTTACTTTAGCCTACCATGAGGACTTAACTTTGTGTTCATCGGAGAATGAAGCACCCTGCTCTACTTCAGTGGGAAGAGGTATTAGGTTCACAACATTCAGTTGTAGCAGTAGGAGGCTCCTTGAGGTGAGGGTGGTGGTTTCCACCACCAGTTCTAGAGGCAGACATTTCACCCATTCATGGATAGAGAGCATTCCCCCCAGAAATACTCCCCCTAAACTTAGCATGAGCCATTTCATTGAGGAATTAAGTGGCACAAGTCTTTATTAGAATGTCTTTTTGACATCACCTGAGACATAATAGGTTCTTAAGCCTCAATATAATCTGACGTCTTTCATCCCAGTGTTGTTGTTATGTTGTTAGGTGTCATCGAGTCGGTTCAAACTCATAGCCATCCTATCTACAACAGAACGAAACACTGTCCAGTCCTGCACAATCCTCACAATCGTTGTTATGCTTGAGCCCGTTGTTGTAGACACTGTATCAATCCATCTCGTTGGGGGTCTTCCTCTTCACTGACCCTCTACTTTACCTAGCATGACGTCTTTCTCCAGGGACTGGTCCCTCCTGATAATATGTCCAAAGCACATGAGAAGAAGTCTGTCCTTACTTGTGTCTAAAGAGCACCCCAGATGTACTTCTTCCAGGACAGATTTGTTCGTTCTTCTGGAAGTCCATGGTGTATTCAATACTCTTCGCCAACACCATAATTCAAAGGCATCAATTTTTCTTTGGTCTTCCTTATTCATTATCCAGCTTTTGCATGCATATGTGGTGATTGAAAACATCTTGGCTTAGGTCAGGCACATCTTAGTCCCTAAAGTGACATCTTTACCTTTTAACACTTTAAAGAAGTCTTTTGCAGTAGATTTGCCCAAGGCAGGGCGTCATTTGATTTCCTGACTGCTGCTTCCATGGGCGTTAATTGCGGATCCAAGTAAAATGAAACCCTTGAATACTTCAGTATTTTCTCTTATTTATCATGACGTTGTTTATTGGTCCAGTTGTGAGGGTTTTTGCTTTCTTTATGTTGAGGTGCAATCCATACTGAAGGTTCAGCCCAATAGCATGCTAAAATTGTCCAGCAGGCTACATGTAGCTTTAGAATCAGCGAGTGTTCTAGTCCAAATTCCAATGGTCACCTCTAGGTGGCTGCATAGACTTTCGTCAGAAACTCCAGCCTGCCTGTGTTTTAGCTGCAGACACATTCACAGCATTGGAATCAGGGCTGGGGTTTCCATTGTCCTTTCAGAATCCAGAACTGTTTAATATTTACTGCGTAGGCAGGTTCCGACAATTCTAAAAGCTCCCATTTAGTATAGTCAATTAAACTGGGCCAAGTGTGGACTTCTCCAGCATTCAGTTATAAGCTGGTGATAGCAAGACCTCCAGTTATGAATCCTGTCCATTTCATGTACACTTTTAGGTAAAGATGACAGCACGAGTACCATTATCTCTTTCTTTCTCATCTCCCGACTTGTGGTTTTGTCATGACCTTGGTACATTTTATCATAGCATCTTAATATTGCCTCCCTCCGGTCTGTAGGTATTACAATACATTGTTCATTGGTATGCACTACAGCTTAGCTCACCACTCCCAGACAGAGTAGAACTGCCCCATAGGGTTTCCAAGGAGCTCCTGGTGGATTCAAACTGACGATCTTTTGGTTAGCAGCCAAACTCTTAACCACTATGCCACCAGGATTTCCCCTTTTATCACAGCATCTTAATATCACCTTCCTCCTGCCCCGTAGGATTATGATATATTGTTCATTGGTATTCACTAAAAAGTAACTCACTACTCCCAGGCCATTTAGCATTTTTTGGGTAACTTTTAATTTTGATACAATTTAAAACATACAAAAAAGTTTCAAGTATTGCACAGTGTACCCCAGTATATCCTTCACCCAGATCACCATGTTAACATTCGCCATGTTGGCTTTTATTTGAGGGTTGAATCAGAGAATCACGGCTTCAGAGATGGAAGGGATTTTATTGAGGGGGGCAGGGGCTTGCTCGAAGGGACGTAGTGGGATGGGGCAGATGGGGGAGCCCTGCCTTTCATGCCATACCAGGCAGGAAGGAGGATCCCATACTCCGTCCCTCCAGAATCCTTTCTCTGTCCCCCACTCCCACTCAGCACATCACTCCTCAGAACATTCCCTCTACCTACCTCCATCTGTGACATCTTTTTCTGCCCCTCACTTTCATACCTGACTCATTCTTCAAGACTCAGCCTAGTATCACCTACTCCAGGAAGCCTTCCTGGATTGCCTTCCCCTTTGCCCCCACTCCCCAGGCTAAGAGGCCTGTCTTGCCATACCACTATACTGATGTGGCCTCTGCTAAAAACTTGTCTTTGGCCAGCTCCACTCACCACGTCGCCTCCTCCCCTCGCCCGGGCCAGTGCTTGCTAGTGCCGCGACCCTCATCACTCTGCACTAGAATTGTTTGCTTCTCTGCCCTCCCTTTTGCGCTCCTTAAAGGCTGAGCCCTAATCCTCCTGCTCCTTTGTAAACAGCTTTATTGAGATATTGTTCACATACCGTACAACTCACCCATTTAAGGTATACAGTTCAGTGGTTGTGTAACCACCACCACAAAAATGAAATTTTTAGCGCATTTCAACTCCCCCGCGGCAAAAAAAAAAACAAACAAAAAAACAAACTCACACCCATTAGCAGTCAGTCTCCATTGCCCTCTTCCCTCAGCCCCAGACAACCACTAATCTACTTTCTGTCTCTATAGATTCCCCCATTCTGGACATTTCATAGAAATGGAATCATACAATGTGAGTCCTTTGTGACTAGCTTCTGTCACTCAGCATCATGATTTCAAGGGTCACCCACGCTGTAGCATGAAGTACTCCATTCCTTTTACGGCTGAACAATATTCCATGTTGTTTTTCCATTGATGGACACTTGGGTTGTTTCACCGTTTGGCTATTGGGACTAAGGCTGTTATCAACATCCGTGCACAGGTTTTTGTGTGGACATATGTTTTCAACTCTCCTGGGTGTATACCTAGCAGCGGCATTGCCGGGTCACTCTAAGGAGCACTGGTGGTGCAATGGTTAAGCGCTTGGCTGCTAACTGAAAGACTGGCAGTTGGAACCCATCTGGTGATCTGCTTCCATAAAGATTAATCCAAAGCCAAACCCATTGCCATCAAGTAGATTCTGACTCATAGTGACCCTATAAGACAGAGTAGAACTGCCCCATAGAGTTTCTTTACAGAAGCAGACTGCCACATCTTTCTCCTGTGGAGTGGCTGGTGGGTTTGAACAGCGGACCTTTCGGTTAGCAGCCAAGTGCTTTAACCGCTGCACCACCAGGCAGTTCTACTCTGTCACGTAGGATCCCTATGAGTCGGAATTGACTTGATGGCACAAAACAACAACTTGCTAACCCTGTGTTTCACAACTGAGGAACTGCCAGACTGTTTTCCAAAGCGACTGTAGCATTTTACTTCCCCACCGGCAGGGTATGAGGGTTCTGATTGCTCCATATTCTCGTCAACACCTGTAATTATCTGACTTTTTGATTCTAAGCCACCCTAGATGGTGTGAAGTGATAGCCTTAAACCCTTTACTTACCAGGCAGCGAGGCCTGGAGGTGGAGCTACGGGCCCTGGAGGCCAATCCTGGGCTAGAAGCCCAACCACTTCTGCCTGAGGGGTTTGGGCCAGGTCTTTTCACTTGGCTGAGACTCATCTTTCCCTTTTGTGGAATGGAACCATAGTAGGTGGCTGAGAGGTAAGCTGTGAAGTCCTCAGCACAGTGGCTTGGCATAAAGCACGCGTTACAGCTAGATGATCACGTCAGCGCTCCAAAGCCAGCACAGGCTCTGGTGTGGGGTGGGGCTTTGTGGTTGTAGCTGGAGCGGATGGCAGTGAGTGTGGCCCAGGGCAGACACCAGCCGAAGACCTGGGCGGGGCCGGCCTGGACGTGAGGAGGCCTGAGGAGGCGCTCACAGCCTTCCGTTCTGGGGCCCTTTGGCCAAAGCCCCTTCCAGAAGGCTCTTGCCTAGCTTGGGAAGTCGTTTTCTTTCTACAGGTGTTTTTTGAGACTTAGCGCACGTGAGCCACCTCCTGATGGTTTGAATTAGGAAGCAGCCGATGCCTTCTGGAAAACCTAGGAAAACATTATTGTTGGAGGCCAGTCTCTTGCTGGCAGGGCTGACTGCCTGGCCTGGCATTCCAGAGCACAAAAGCCTTCACTGGCAAAATTGGGCCTCCCCACTGGGGACTCCCCTCAAGCCCCCTTCCCCCAGCCATCCTTTGGGACTGGCAAACCATAGCTGCCGGTGGGAGTTGGGACAAGACTCCTGCGAGGTCTGGGCTCCTCTGTCCAGCAGTGTGTTGGCTGACCAAGGGCTGATTCAACTCCCAGCCTGGCAGAGGCCAGGTGTCTGGCCTATTGCAAAGGTGTTGCCTTCTTGAGAAGGGGGGGCTGCTGGGGAGGGAGCAGGGCCAGAAGGAAGGTGCCAACAAGCTGGTTGGATGCTGAGCTTGTGGAAGGAGAGACAGTGTTAACAGCTTTCATTTCACAGATGAGGAAACTGAGGCTCACACAGCCAGGACTGGCTCAGAAGCCTCATCTTTCCTTTCCACGCTGAGAATGGGAGTAAAAGTAAAAGTGCTTTGTGACCCAAAAGGCACAGCGCAGCCGTGAGGGGTTTTCAGTATCATCCTTGGCTGTTCTCCTCACCTGGGCTTGTCCTTTCCTGCCCCACTGACCCAACCGGAGTAGCCAGAGCAGGTGACGGAAAAGCCTGGAGGGACCTTCTCTCGGGCCAGACACTGCCTGGCTGTGGCTTCCACATGCTCACCAACAGTCAGAGCCCCATGCCTGGGGTCCCCTTATCTCTGGCCCAGGCTCGAGGGTGCAGTTTGTGCTTTGCTACAGGCTGAGAAGTCCAACCTCAGATGGACAGGGGTGAATTGTCCGGGCCTGTGGCGCCCTGATAAGGCCCCTCAGCATGCAACAGAGGGCCAGGAGGCCCCCTCACACCACCTTCCTGCACTCGGCCCCTACTACCCTCTGCTTCTTAACTTCTAGAAGGACAGGCACCCTGAGGGTGGACCCTGGAGCTCAGTGGCCCCCACCCTTGCGGCCTATCTCTTTACCGCTCCTCAGGTGAGCCAGGCCTGGCTCCAAACCACTGCCACATCCCAGCACTGGGTGTGGGCGCCTGTTTCCTAATCCTAAAATGAGATTTCACTTGTCTCTACCCCATGGGGCTGCTGGAAAGATCAAATGAGGTGGCACATGGCACACATGAGAACAGGCTGGCACATACAGTAGGTGCTCAACAATTGGTGAATTGGTTTATTTGTTTTCCAAGCGCTTGTGCCCTAAGCCGTAGGGTTTTCTTGGTTTAAATCTTTATGGAAACAGATAGCCAGGTCTTTCTTCTGTAATACTTCTGGGTGGGTTTGAACTATCAACCTTTAGGTTAGTACAAAAAAAACAAGCCTGTTGCTGTTGAGTCTATTTTGATTCATCGTGACCCTATAGGACAGAGTAGAACTGCCCCATAGTGTTTACAAGGCTATAATCTTTATTGAAGCAAACTGTCACGACTTTCTTTCTTTTATTTATTAGCACTTTTATTTACTTATTTCAGTCTTTTTATTATTTAAAATTTTTTATTTTTGTAGTTTAAGTGGAAGTTTACAATTCAAGTTAGACTCTCATACAAAAATCCATACACACATTATTATGTGACCCTAGTTGCTCTCCCTATACTGTGACAGCACACTCCTCCTTTCCACCCCTGATTTTCCACGTCCATCCAACCAGCTCCTGACCCTCTCTGCCTTCTCATCTCACCTCCGGACAGAAGCTGCCCGTTTAATCTCACGTATCTACTTGAGCTAAGAAGCACACTCTTCACGGGTATCAATTTATGTCCCACAGTCCAGTCCAATCTTTGAAGAGTTGGCCTCGGGAATGGTTTTAGTTCTGGGTTGACAGAGAGTCTGGGGGCCATGCTTTCTGGGGTTCCTCCAGTCTCAGTCAGACCATTAAGTCTGGTCTTTTTACTAGAATTCGAGTTCTGCGCCCCACACTTCCCCTGCTCCATCAGGGACTGTCTGTTGTGCTCCCTGTCAGGACGGTCATTGGTGGTAGCCGGGCACCATCCAGTTCTTCTGGTCTCAGGTTGATGGAGTCTCTGGTTTATGTGGCCCTTTTGTCTCTTGGGCTAATACTTTTCCTTGTGTCCATGGTGTTCTTCATTCTCCTTTACTCCAGGCGGTTGGGACCAATTGATGCATCTTAGATGGCCACTCGCTAGCTTTTAAGACCCCAGACGCCACTCACCAAAGTGGGATGCAGAACATTTTCTTAATAAAATTTGTTATGCCAATTGACCTAGATGTCCCCTGAAAGCATGGTCCCCAGACCCCTAGCCCTGCGACTCTGTCCCTTGAAGTGTTTGGTTGTATTCAGGAAATTTCTTAGCTTTGGTTTAGTCCAGACGTGCTGACTTCCCCTGTAGTGTGCACTGTCCTTCCCTTCACCTAAGATAATTCTTGTCTACTATCTAGTTAGTGAATGACCTCTTTCTCCCTCCCCACCCTAGTAACCATCAAAGAATGTTTTCTCTGTGTTTAATCCTATTCTTGAGTTCTTATAATAGTGGTCTTATACAATATTTGTCCTTCTGTAACTGACTAAATTCACTCAGCATAATGCCCTCCAGAGTCCTCCATGTTATGTCTCATGGATTCATCGTTGCTCTTTATCATTGCATAGTATTCAGCTGTGTGAATATGCCATAATTTGTTTATCCATTCATCTGTTGATGGGCATCTAGGTTGTTTCCATCTTTTTGCTATTGTGAACAGTGCTGCAACGAACATGGGTGTGCTTATATGTATTCGTATGACGGCTCTTATTTCTCTAGGATATATTCCAATGAGTGGGATTGCTGGATCGTACAGTACTTCTATTTCTGGCTTTTCAAGGAAGCACCAAATCGATTTCCAAAGTGGTTGTACCATTTTACATTCCCACCAACAGTGTATAAGTGTTCCAGTCAGTCTCTCCACAACCTCTCCAGCATTTGTTATTTTGTGTTTTTTGAATTAATGCTAGCCTTATTGGGGTGAGATGGTATCTCACTGTAGTTTTGATTTGCATTTCCCTAATGGCTAGTGATCGTGAGCATTTCTTCCTGTGTCTGTTAGCCACCTGAATGTCTTCTTTGGCAAAGTGCCTGATCATATCCTTTGCCCATTTTTTAATTGGGTTATTTGTCTTTTTGTTGTTGAGGTTTTTCAGTATCTTGTAGATTTTAGAGATTAGACACTGATCGGATTTGTCATAGCAAAAAATTTTTTCCCAGGCTGTAGGTTGTCTTTTGACTCTTTTGGTGAAGTCTTTTGATGAGCATAAGTGTTTGATTTTTAGGAGCTCCCAGTTATCTAGCCTCTCTTCCGGTGCTTGTGCATCGTTACTTAGGGTTTGTATTCTGTTTATGCCATGCATTAGGGCTCCTAGTGTTGTCCCTACTTTTTATTCCATGATCTTTATCGTTTTCGATTTTATATTTAGGTCTTTGATCCATTTTGAGTTAGTTTTGTGCATGGTGTGAGGTATGGGTCTTGTTTCAGTTTTTTGCAGATGGATATCCAATTATGCGAGCACCATTTGTTACAGAGACTGTCTTTTCCCCATTTAATGGACCTTGGGCCTTTGTCAAATATCAGCTGCTCATAGGTGGATGAATTTATGACTGGATTCTCAATTCTGTTCCATTGGTCTATGTATCTGTTGTTGTACCAGTACCAGGCTGTTTTGACTACCATGGCAATATAATAGGTTCTACAGTCAGGTAGTGTGAGGTGTCCCACTTTGTTCTTCTTCTGAGTAATGCTTTACTTATCCGGGGCCTCTTCCCTTTCCATATGAAGTTGGTGATTTGTTTCTCCATCTCATTAAAAAATGCGATTGGAATTTGGATCCGGATTGCATTGTGTCTGTAGATCGCTTTGGGCAGAACTGACATTTTCACAATATTGAGTCTTCCTATCCATGAGCAAGGTGTGTTTTTCCATGTATGCAGGTCTCTTTTGATTTCTTGCAGTAGTGTCTTGTAGTTTTCATTGTACAGGTCTTTTACGTCTCTGGTGAGATTTCTTCCTAAGTATTTTATCTTCTTGGGGGCTATTGTAAATGGTATTGGTTTGGTGATTTCCTCTTTGAAGTTCTCTTTGTTGGTGTAGAGGAATCCAACTGATTTTTTTATGTTTATCTTGTATCCTGATACTTTGCTGAAATCTTCTATTAGTTCCAGTAGTTTTCTTGCAGATTCTTTGGGGTTTTCTGCGTATAAGATCATATTATCTGCAAACAGAGATACTTTGACTCCTTCCCTACCAATCTGGATGCCCTTTATTTCTTCTTCTAGGCTAATTGCTCTGGCTAGGACCTCCAGCACAATGTTGAATAAGAGTGGTGATAAAGGGAATCCTTGTTCTCAAGGGGAATGCTTTCAACCTTTCTCCATTTAGGATGATGATGGTTGTTGGCTTTGTATAAACGCCCTTAATTATGCTGAGGAATTTCCATTCTATTCCTATTTTGTTGAGAGTTTTTTTTTTAATCATGAATGGGTGTTGGACTTTGTCACATGCCTTTTCTGCATTCATTGATAAGATCGTGTGGTTCTTGCCTTTTGTTTTATTAATGTGGTGGATTACATTGATTGTTCCTCTAATGTTGAACCATCCCAGCATACCTGGTATAAATCCCTCTTGATCATGGTGAATTATTTTTTTTGATATGTGCTGAATTCTATGGGCTAGAATTTTGTTGAGGATTTTTGTGTCAATGTTCATGAGGGATGTTGGTCTGTAATTTTCTTTTTTTGTGGTGTCTTTACCTGGTTTTGGTATCAGGGTTATGCTGGCT
Organism: Dugong dugon; assembly: GCA_030035585.1. NCBI lineage: Eukaryota > Metazoa > Chordata > Mammalia > Sirenia > Dugongidae > Dugong > Dugong dugon. The sequence continues at coordinate 20,406,007 of CM057476.1, read as the reverse complement.
TCATAGAATGAGTTTGGGAGTATTCAATTCTTTTCTGTGCTCTGAAATATCTTTAGGTGTTAACTCTTCTCTGAAAGTTTGGTAGAATTCTCCAGTGAAACAGTCTGGGGCAGGGCTTTTTTTGTTGTTGTTGGGAGTTTTTAAATTATCTTTTCAATCTCTTCTTCTGTTATTGGTTTATTTAGTTGTTCTACCTCTGTTTGTGTTAGTTTAGGTAGGTGGTGGGTTTCTAGAAATTTGGCCATTTCCTCTAGGTTTTCAAATTTGTTAGAGTACAAGTTTTCATAGTATTCTGTTATGATTCTTTTAATTTCATTTGGGTCTGTTGTGATATCACCCATCTCATTTCTTATATGGGTTATTTGCTTCCTCTCCTGTTTTTCTTTTGTTAGTTTGGCCAATGGTTTATCAGTTTTGTAGATCTTTTCAAAGAACCAGGGTTTGGTCTTGTTAACTCTTTCAATTGTTTTCTTATTCTCTGTTTCATTTAATTCTGGTCTGATTCTTATTATTTCCTTTCTTCTGGCGCCTGAAGCCTTCTTTTGCTGCTCTCTTTCTACTTGTTCGAGTTGTAGGGTTAATGTTTTGATTATGGCCCTTTCTTCTTTTTGGATGTGTGCATTTATTGCTATAAACTGACCTCTGAGCACTGCTTTTGCTGTGTCCCAAAGGATCTGGTAGGATGTGTTTTCATTCTCATTTGATTATATGAATTTCTTTATTCCATCCTTAATTTCTTCTCTAACCCAGCAGTTTTTGAGCAAGGTGTTGTTCTGTATTCCATCCTTAATTTCTTCTCTAACCCAGTAGTTTTTGAGCAAAGTGTTGTTCAGTTTCTATGTCTTTGATTTTTTTCCCTTGCTTTTCCTGTTATTGATTTCTACTTTTATGGCTTTATGGTCAGAAAAGATGCTTTGTAATATTTCGATGCTTTGGATTCTGTTAAGGCTTGCTTTATGGCCTAATATGTGGTCTATTCTGGAGAATGTTCCGTGTGTGTTGGAAAAGAAAGTATACTTGGCTGCTCTTGGGTGGAGTGTTCGGTATAAGTCTATGAGATCAAGTTGGTTGATTGTAGCATTTAGCTCTTCTGTGACTTTGTTGAGCTTCTTTCTGGATGTTCTGTCTTTCACTGAAAGTGGTGTGTTGAAGTCTCCTACTACTGTTGTGGAGCTGTCTAAATCTCTTTTCAGTGCTGTTAGAGTTTGTTTTATGTATTTTGGAGACCTGTCGTTGGGTGCGTAAGTATTTATTATAGTTATGTCCTCCGGGTGTATTGATCCTTTAATCATTACATAGTGCCTTTCCTTATCCTTTGTGGTGGACTTTACTTGAAAGTCTATTTTGTCAGAGATTAATATTGCCACTCCTGCTCTTTTTGAGCGTTGTTTGCTTGATATATTTTTTTCCATCCTTTGAGTTTTAGTTTGTTAGTGTCTTTAAGTCTAAGATGTGTCTCTTGTAGGCAGCATATAGATGGATCGTGTTTTTTTAACCAATCTGCCACTGTCTGTCTCTTTATTGGTGCATTTAGTCCATTTTACATTCAGTGTAATTATTGATAGGTATGAGTTTAGTGCTGTCATTTTGATGTCTTTTTTTGTGTGTTGTTGACAGTTTCTTTGTTCCACTTAATTTTCTGTGCTGAGTCATTTTTCTTTATGTATTTTCTTTTCATCTTTTTCATTGTTGTTGATTTTGTGTCTGCTGAGTCTTTATATTTTTCTTGTTTTTTATTTTGACATGTAGGCTTGTTAGTTTCCTTTGTGGTTACCTTAATATTTACCCCTATTTTTCTAAGTTTACACCAGTCTGTTATGTCTTTATATTGCCTTGACTTCCTCTCCATATGAAAAATCTATGTCTACAGTTTTTAGTCCCTCTATTTTGTTTTAATGTTTTCATCTTTTATGTATTGACATCTCTGTTTCCCTATTTTCCGTGTTTTAGCTTTGATTTACTTTTGTGACTTCCCTATCTGGGTTAATATCTGGTTGCTCTGTCCTGTGTTCTAGTCTTGGGTTGTTATCTGATGTTATTGATTTTCTAACTGGAGGAACTCCCTTTAGTATTTCTTGTAATTTTGCTTTGGTTTTTGCAAATTTCATAAACTTCTGTTTATCTGGAAATGCCCTAATTTTGCCATCATATTTGAGAGACAGTTTTTCTGGATATATAATTCTTGGCTGGCAGTGTTTTTCCTTCAAGACCTTATATATGTCATCCTATTGCCTTCTTGCCTGCATGGTTTCTGCTGAGTAGTCTGAGCTTAGTCTTAGTGACTCTCCTTTGTAGATGACTTTTCATTTATCCCTAGCTGCTCTTAAAATTCTCTCTTTATCTTTGGTTTGGCAAGCTTGATTATAATATGTCTTGGTGACTTTGTTTTGGGATCTACCTTACATGGGGTTCGATGAGCATCTTGGATAGATATCTTCTCATCTTTCATGATATCAGGGAAGTTTTCTGCCAACAAATCTTCAACAATTCTTTCTGTATTTTCTGTTGTCCCGCCCCCCCACCCCCACCCCCCGTTGTGGTACTCCAATCACTTGTAGGTTATTCCTCTTGATAGAATCCCACCTAATTCTTAGGATTTCTTCATTTTTTTAAATCCTTTTATCTGATTTTTTCTCAAATAAGTTGGTGTCAAGTGCTTTATCTTCAATCTCACCATTTCTGAGTTCCATTGCCTCAATTCTGCTCCTATAACTTTCTGTTGAGTTGTCTAATTCTGAAATTTCATTGTTAATCTCCTGGATTTCTGATTGCTGTCTCTCTATGGATTCTTGAAGCCTGTTGAATTTGTCATTATGCTCTTCTCTAATCTCTTTAGTTTCCTCTATTGCGTGTTCTGCATTTTGTATAATTTTCTTCCAAATCTCTTGGAGAGTTCTGTATATTAATCTTTTGTATTCTGCCTCTGGTAATTCCAAGACATTTTCTTCCTCTGGAAAATTTCTAGATTCTTTATTTTGGGAGCTTGCTGAAGCCTTCATGGTCTGCCTGTTTATGTGATTTGATGTTGACTGTTGTCTCTGAGCCATCAATCAGTTATTACATTTATTTATTTTATGTTTGCTTACTGTGTCCTAGCTTCTTGTTTTGTTTTGATATGCCCAAATAGGCTGCTCATGTGAGCTAGCAGCACCTCTGAAGCTCCAACATCCTGCCACCAGGTGGCCAGAAATGCACTAAGTATGTGAGCCCAGGAGTCAGCCCCCTCCTGTATAGATTCAGCTCAGGTGTCCAGGTAGTCGGCCACCAAGTGTGTGGTGCAGGCTCTCACCTACAGTCCTAGACAGGCATGGGTGATTGGTGTAGGCACAGGCATCCAGCTGCAGCAGGGGGACACACGCTGAGCAAGGCAGGGGGCAGACGGCCACCCCCAAGTGTCCAGAGGAAAGCATGTCCCTGTTCCCTAGAGTGCTTAGGTGGGTGGGTTTTGCAGCCGACTGTGAGCACCCAATGCTGTTTGCTGTAAGGACTGGGGGGCACCTCTTATTCTTGGGCCCCTATTGCAGGTGGCTAGGTGGCGTGAGTGGAGCCACCAGTCCTCAGGCCCCTGATGTGGGTAGGTGAAGACCCTGCTTAATGAGTAGAGCAGTGTCAAATGTCACAAACCTGCCACTTCACAGCTGAAACAGTTGAAGTTAGACTTCAGGTATATACCCTGTTGTACTGGGGTAAAGAGGGCCTACGCTGTTGAAATGGGCCCACACAAGTCTCTGCAGGGAGAAAGGCACTCAGATTCCTTGGATCCCTCATGCCTGTGCCTAGGCAAAGGAGCAGTGCTTACCCTGAATTCCTGGATTAGGGGATCTCGCAAGGCCGGGAGAATGGCTCAGGGCACGTGACAGGCCCTACTTCTGGCCGAGGGGACTTGGCAATTGCTGAAGCCATCGGGACCCAGTGCAGAGCACGGAGCGGGGAGGTAAATGGGTTATTCCCTAAGGGGGCTGTTTTTGATCCATGTGGTGGGCCAGATGCAAGTCCTTATCTTTCACTGATCAAGGGCTGCTTCTCACTGGTTCTGGATGGCCGAGTAGACTCTGTGCCGCTAGGTCTCTCCCGATCTGGAAAACACCTCCTGAGCACCACTGCTTGTCCGCCTTACTGCACACCCTGAGCTGATCCGGGCTGAAGGGCTCCAGCTCCCACCAGCTCAGGTCTGACAACTCCTCACTGCTTCCGAACCATCTCTCCCTCCCACTGCCACTCAGTCCGATTCCTCAAGTTTGCCTTTGATATTCAGGACTCCTAGATTGTCATATATAATTGATTCACTTGTTTTTTCAGGTGTTTGTGGTAAGAGGGACCACCACAAGCATCTGACTACTCCACCATTTTGGCCCTGCCTATTCTGCCACGACTTTCTATTGCGGAGTGGCTGGCGGGTTCAAACCGCCAATCTTCTGGTTAGCAGCTGAGTGCTTAATCACTGTACGACAGGGCTTCTTAGCAACTGATTACAGAAGAGAAAAGGCGACCGTGAAGTATAGCTGTGTGATCTAGAGCAAGTCACTCCATCTCACCCACTAATCTGATGACTAACACCAGTGAGAATCATATGTCCTAACTGGGGACCAGCAGTGTGGCCCCAAGACAACATGTCACCTCCTCCTGCCTGGTTTTCCACCATTTTGTACAGGGGCCTGACACCTGCTCACCTTCCCTCCTCCAGGTGCTTGTAAGAGCCAAATGAGACAACAGGCATTTTGTTAAGCACAAGCAGCGACGCAAATGAAAATGCTTGATCCCCCCCATCTGGGGGGGTTATGAGAATTTAACAATTCTCTTTCCCACATGCTCTCTAAGGATAATAGTGAAAGTAAAGATGACAACATGGGAAGGTCACTGTCATCATTCTTCCCTTGTTCTAGGTGCTTCTCCACGCAGGAGCCCTGGGTCCAAAGGACGTGCTCTGTTTGTGGCACTGCTTTCTTGGTGATATGAGCTCCCCATATTTCTCTGCTCACTTCTCTCTTTTATATCTCAAAAGAGATATGTTTAAGACACTACTTAATCTTGTATATTGAGTCCTGCCTCATTAACATAACTGCCTCTAATCCTGCCTCATTAACGTCGTGGAGGTAGGATTTACAACACATAGGAAAATCACATCAGATGACAAAATCATGGACAATCACACAATACTGGGAATCATGGCCTAGCCAGTTGACACTTATTTTTGGGAAGCACAATTCAATCCATGATAACACCTATCCCCACTTATTCCCCAGCCTGGGGGAAAATACCCCTGTGCTGAGTGTCCATCTCTAATGTGTCCCAGAGTTCCATGAGAGAGCTGCATCTGTGGCTTCTTCTGGGAGCAACCCAGCAAGGTATGGGAGCTTGAATGCAAGACCCTAAGACGAAGTGGGTGCCCTCAGTCTTGAGGGGTGGATGCTGCTCCCCTCCTGATGGCTCTGTTCCGTAAGAGGCCACCCGCCTCCTCCACACCCCACCCCTCTGTGGCCAGTGTGAAGATCGGGGCAGCTATGCATAGTGACCACCGGACCACTCCCTGTGGCAGAACCCAGCCTCTGGCCAGAGCCGGGCCTGTAGGGCAAAGGCGTCTGCTCCAGGAGGAGGCTGGCCTCTTCCTGCGCGTCCACGCACTCGGTCACCCCAAGAGGCGAGACACTGCCTCCCTTACTTCGCAGACCAGGCCCAGGTTGGCCCACACTACCTGGCTGGGCCCAAGGCCCCAGGTGGGAAGGGGCTGCTTCAGGTGGAAGGAAGGAGCCGGGCACGCCTCTGCTGTCCTGGGGCAGGAGGGACCACATCATCAAGAAATTTTCAGCTCAGACTTTCACTTTACTGACCATGAAACAAGTTGAATGAGTACGGCAAGAAGCATATTTTGTTTTCTTCATCACAGTCCCTCTCCAGCTGGGGCCAGGCAGGAATGGTTAGAGAAAGGTAGGTCCCCAACCACAAGCCTTACTTTCTGCTCCCGTTCCTCCATGAATTCTATGGAGCTGTGTCAACACATCGTTAGGAAAGCCTTCTGTGAGGCACCAACTTAAATGTTTCTGTGGACTTAACAAATGGTTTGACAGTCACACTTTGGCTTCATCTTTACCCTGTAGTTATGTGTTCCTGACAGCACCTATGTTTGATCTGTGGCCCTTGCTTCCTCTGATAACTCCTTCCTGGCTGGAAAAGCTGTTGTCTTAGTCATCTAGTGTTGCTGTAACAGAAATAGCACAAGTGGATGGCTTTAACAAAGAGAAATTTGTTTTCTCATAGTCTAGTAGGCTAGAAGTCCAAATTTAGGGTATCTGCTCCAGGGGAAGGCTTTCTCTCTCTGTCAGCTCTGGAAGAAGGTCCTTCTCATCAATCTTTCCCTGGACTAGGAGCTTCTTTGTGCTGTAACCCCAGTCCAAAGTACGTGCTCTTCTCCAGGTGCTGCTTTCTTGGTGGTATGAGGTCCCCAACCCTCTGCTTGCTTCCCTTTCTTTTTACCTCTTGTCAGATAAAATGTGGTGCAGGTCACACCCCAGGGAAAGTTCCTTTACATTGGTTCAGGGATGTGACCTTTGTAAGGATATTACAATCCTACTCTAATCCTCTTGTACATAATCTAATCTTGCCTCATTAACCACAGGCAGAGATTAGGATTTACAACACATAGGAAAATTACAATCACAAAATGTAGGACAACCACACAATACTGGGAATCATGGCCTAACCAACTTGACATATGTTTTTGAGGGACACAATTCAATCCATGACAGCTGTCCAGACCCTTTACATTTTCCTCCCAATTCTACTGAAAGCAGAATAGCTCCTGCCTTAGGTTCCTAGGGATGTGGTAACTAAAAACCACAAATTGGGTGGCTTATAAAAACAGAAACTTATTGTGTCACAGTTCTGGAGTCCAGGGGTCCTAACTGGGGTATTGGCCATCCTTCTGAGAATTCTGAGAGAGAAACTGTTCAGTGCCTCTCCCCTAGTTTCTGGTAGCTCCAGGCATTCCTCGGCATGCAGATGTGGTGTCACATGGCATTCTTCCTCCCTGTCTCTGTGTCTCTTCTCCTCTTTTATAAGGAACCACTCATATTGGATTAGGACTCACCCTACTCTAGTATGACCTCATGTTAACCTAACTGATATCAGCTTCAAAGATCCTATTTCCAAACAAGGTCATTTTGATTGTTAAGGTTGTATGTCAACTTGGCTGGGTCATGATTCTCAGGGTTTTGGCAGTTATGATATACTTTGGCAGTCTTATAATAATGTGATCACCTCCATGATGGGATCTGCTGAGAGTAGCCAATTAGTTGAAAAGCAGTGTGGACTGCATTTAATATAGGTAGACTTTCTGGCAAGACTCTCAGGCTTTTGCTCTCTCTGGATCCTGCAGCTGGCTCCTGTTCATCTGACCTCTGGTTGTTGGGACAGGAGCCAGCAGCTGACCTGCTGATCTTGGGTTCGCCAGCGTCTGCACTTATGTGAGTCAAAAGAAGCTTCCAGCCTGACCCACAACTTCTGACTTTCCAGCCTCTACAACTGGGTGAGCCATTTACTTAATAAAAATCTCTATAGATATAGATGCTTCACTGATTTTGCTTATCTAGAGAACTCAGACTAAGGCAGTCATCTTTACAGGTACTTGGGGTTAGGGCTTCAACATATCTTTTTGGGGACACAATTCAATCCATAAGAGCCCTTTTTTCACTTCATCTCTGTCTCCTCTCAGTTTATCGTAGACAGATAGAAACAGCCTGGTGGCACCTTCAACACTCTGCCTGGAAATCTCCTTGGCCAGATTCATTAGCTTATTGGGTACATTTTCTGTTTTCTATTTTACCACAGATGAGAAAGTTTTGCTACATTTCCTACCGCTACATAACAAGGTTCCCTTTTCCTCCAGCTTCCAATAACATGCTTTGCTTTCTTCATTTCCTGACTGGCAACCTCTTAAGGCCCATCATGCTTCTGTTGCTAATCAGTCCCCAACTCAGTGCCACAGGTTTTAGGTTTTTGTTATGGCAGCACCCACATCCAGGTACCAAATCCTGTTCTCGTTATCTGTGCCGCATAACACTCCACCCAAACTCATTGGTGTACAAAAACCATTGAATGATAGTCATACATTCTAGGGGTCAGGAATTCGGACAGGAACTGTCTCTGCCTACTACCTGTGGAGCGTCGGTAAGGAAGACTCACATAGTTGGGGTGACTCAAACAGCTGTGGGCTGAAATCATCTGGAGACTTCTTCACTCACATATCTGGAGCCTGAGCTAGGAAGACTCAAAGGCTGGGCTCAGCTGAATTTGTCAACTTAAGAACTTCCACATGACCCATCCATGAGCCTGGGCTTCTCACAGCATGTCAGCCTGTTCTGACAGGGTGTAACTCGACAGGAAGCATCTGAAGAGAGTGTGTTCTGAGAGAACAAAGTGGAGAGAGCCACACTATTGGTCAGAGCAGAAGTGACTCTGTGTGACTTCCAAGACTGAATCATAAAAGACTATGCAGATTCTGCCTGGCATTTTTGGAATACTCTCTGTCTCTCAGGATGCTTCCTCAGAACCAAGGCCTAATTACGATAGTCTAATTATGATCTAGCCTCAGAAACCACATAGCATCACTTTGGCCATAATCTATCTATTGAAACCTCCTAGACTCAAAAGGAGACAGAGACTCCATATCTCAATGGAAGGAGTGTCAAAGAATGTGGACACATTTTTTAACTGCCACATAGGCAGAGTCTATGTACCTTTCCACTGAATCTGGGCTGGCCTTGTGACTTGCTTTGACCAACAGAATGTTCACCTGACAGGTAAATAAGTCTAGGGTATCCTGCTAGAGAGAAGAGATCTACATGGAGTAGAACCAAGTGTACCAGCCTATAGCTAGTGCCAAGACTCTAGTATGTGAATGAGCTCATCTTGGACCTTCTAACCCTACCCAGCAGCCGTATGAATGGACTCAATTGATGCCACAAGCAGCAGAGACAAAACGCCCCTCCTGAGCTCTGCTCACATTTCTGATCCACAAAATCATAGGAGGAAAAACAAAAGGTTACTCCTTCCAGGCACTGAGTTTTGGGGGTGGATGGTTATACTGCAATAGATAACCAGAATAGTACAGCACAATTTGGTGTCCTGCTTTCTCTATTTTGATTTCTAAATCATCTCAATAAATTCTAGAAAACAGTTTGATAACATTGAACATCTATTTATCATTTTAAAAGACAAACTCTTAGTAAATCAGGCATTGAAGGATACTTCCTAAACATGAAAAAGAATATCTATGTTAAACACTGGAGGAATTTCCATTAATACCATGAATGAGACAAAGATTCTGGGTATAATCATTACTATTTGTCAGTATTTGGAAATTTTAAGTTCCCACCAAGAAATTCAGAATATGACAAGATATAATATTGGAAAGAAAGGAACAAAATTATAATTTTCAGATAGGGGATTATCTAACTAGAAAAACCAAGAGGATAACCTTAGAATGATTAAATATAGTTAAATAACTCATTGAGTTTTCCAGTTAGTAAACAAACATAAAAAAACAACTTTCCCATGTTCCAGCAATGTCAATTGTAAAATATTATAGAAAAAGTTCCTATTCACAATAGCACCAAAAACATAAAATACCCACCATTTCAGTAACTATTACTGCATAACAAAGCACACCAAATTCAGTGGATCAGGACAACAGCTTATATTTTTTTCAAATATACAGGTTGACTGGTCCGTTTTCTGCTCCACGTGTTGTCAGCTGGCTCAACTGGACTGGAACATCCAAGATGGTGTATTCACACACCTGGGAGTTCAGTTCAGGCTGTTGACCAGAGCGCCTACTCAAAGCCTCTCCATGAGGCATTGGCTTATCACAACACAGTGACTGGGTTCCAAGAGGGAGAACCAAAGAGTGAATATTCCAAGAGACACATCTGCAGGTCTCCTTTTGACCTTGCAGATAAGGGAAAACTTTCTTGAACATCAACTGAAATGACAACCGTGACAGTAAGAATCAGCACGAGGCTGGTGCTGGTTCCTATGAGGCAGAGGGTAAATATACCCCCCTTCTCCAGGTTCTCCATTTCTGACACCTGCCATTCGCCCACTGCACTCTTTCAATAATTCTTTGGAATGGTCACAGAGAACTCATGGAAATAATAACTGCAATAACAACTTTAATCACAGGAGAGGATATAAGCAGAAATGAAATTATGTAAAGGGTGAGGTCTGGGAGGAGTCAAAGCATGGGGCCTCAACCTCTAAAGGGGACCCACTTACTCTTACTGATAAATGATGTCCATTCTCACCCACCAGGAAACTTTCAAACAGGAAACTCAGCCAGGTCACTTGGCCCACTCTGCTATTGTCGTTCCTTTCAGCTCTCAGTAGAGTTGGGTCTTTACATTCTGCTGCCACTGCCTGGGTCTGCTCCTTGTCTCTGCTTTTTCTGGGACCATCACAGCTGCTGCTTCTGTCACTGTCACAGGTTTAACTCATTCTGGGAGGTTCAAAGCACAGGTCCCCATGACACACTCCTCTCCTGGCTGTCATTGATTAGGAAGCCCCATCTTAGTCTCTGTGTTCTAGGATTTTTATTAGCCAAGGGAGGGGGGTGGCGGTCCGCCAGCCAATTAGTCTCTAGCTCAACTAGTGGGTGTGACTTCCCCAGCCAATCCTGGTAAATGTCAGACTGGGTGGAGCCTACCAGACAATCCCAGTAAAGGCCAACTACTTGATGGAGTTTAGGAAATAGGATCAAAAGGCCAAATTTCTTTTTTTTAGTAAAGGGATTCCCCATGTGCAGACCTAAATTCTGAAGTCCAACAACATTCCTTCTACTGCATTCTATTGGTCAAGTGAGTCACAGGACTAGAACAAGAGGAAGAGTGATCATGGAAGAAGTGAGAAAGAATTTGCAGACACCTTTAATCTAACACAACGAGAAATAAAGTCCTAAGAAAAATTGAACGAGACCCATACAAAAAAAAACTACAAAACTTTACTGAAGATCTTGAAAGCAGATTAGATGAGCAGACTCGGTGTGGAAAAGATCATAAGTATTTCCGATTAAATATATAAAGTTAAAACAATTCCAATAAAATTCTTAAGAATATTTTTGTCATTGTGAGTAATTTGATTATAGGGTTTATTTAGAAGAATAAATGAGAAAGTAGCAGTCCCTGGGTGGTGCAAATGGTTACAGCGCTCCGACGCTAACTGAAAGTTTGGAGGTTCGACTCTACCCAAGGCACCTCGAAAGAAAGGCCTAGCAATCTAGTTCTGAAAAAATCAGCCATTGAAACCATCTATGGATCACAGTTCTATTCCTGACACACACAGGGTCACCATGAGTTGAAGCTGACTTGACAGCACCTGGTTTTTGTACTGGTATTTTAATTAATAAAAGATAGTGGTAGTGGGAGCTCACAAATGGGACCCAGTTTGGATGGATGGATAAACAGATAGATAAGTGTTACATAATAAAGGTTGAATGAAAAATTGTTACATTTGTGGGCAGGGGAAACTCCATACCTGACACCAAAAGCTAACAAACTCTGTATGGATTGAAAAGTTAAATGGAAAAACGGAAATCATAAAAATATAAGAGAATATTTTTATGATCTTTATGTGAAACAGGACTTTCTTGAATAGCAGACTCTCTTGAACTTAAAATATATGATAATCAAAAACAATCATGTAAAAAACTATAAGCTAAATGATAAACCGGACATGTGAGAAAAGATTAATATCCTTAACACTTGAAGAACTCTTATAACTCAATAAGAAAAAATCAAACAAGTATCAATCAAGCTCCTATTATGTGCCAGGCACAGTTGTAGGCACTGGAAACACTGGAGTAAGTAAACAAAGAGTCTGTCTTCATGAATTTTCCTGCTAGTATGGGAGACAGACATCAAAGAAGCAAACAACAACTGTTTGCGTGTGTATGTGCGTGCAGTTTAATGCTTGGTTATAATAGTGTCGCTATGAGTCAGAATCTACTTGACACCAATGGGATTGGGTTTTTTTTTTTTTAGTTTTAGAACAACCAATATTTCAATTGCCATTATTACTCTGGATAAAAGCATGTTCTGCGGTCTGAAGAAATACAATTTAGCAGTCCCAGATTGATGCAGAGTCTTCTGTTCCAGTTCTTGTATAGCACTCAGAGCATTTGAATCTACCACTGGTTAAGCAAAGCCCAGTCCAGGTAAATGTAGTCTTCCAGGGCTACCAGCATCTGTCTGACTTGCCAGCTATGTGCAGGGTCTTCCCCCAATGGGGAATGTGCCCCATAACCATCTCCAGACTCTTTCTCTCTTGGCAGATAGGAAAGTTCATCTTGGCATTCTGTGCTTCAGAAGGTGGAAGAGGACTATGTCTAGATTCAGCCCATCTCTGCATGGCTGCACCTCCCCAATTTCCATTCTTCTCGTGGAGGATCTAGTTGGTCATCTCAAGCCAGCATACCAGGATTATCTACTCTCTGGCTCCAATTAATGTCCCGTGCTGGGAAGAGGTTCTTCTGGTGGGCACGGACATTAACAGGTCCTACTTGGATGCACCCTTCAGACTTCCATAGGGCTGTGCCCCACACAAGCATCTGTTTAATAGGTCAGGTTTCAATTGCCCTTTTACCTGCCCCTATAGTCCACCTGTTGGTTTTACTGCCCATGAGTCAGTAAAAACTCAAAAATGGGGGCAAACTGCATGCAGTTCAGTTCATCAGGCTGAATTGTTTTTAGTTTCTTTACTCAGAGTGTTTCCATCTGCTGGTCATTGTCCCTCAAAGGAAAATCTCCCGGTCCTGGTGGTATTCACAGGCTTTGGCATAAGTCCCAATCTATTATAACAACCTGTGTGGGCTTGGGCAATCTTACTAGTTCCCACTTACCGTATCCAATTAGTATATTAACTGAAGGGTGGACCTACATTCCTTCTCCTTCACAAAATGTTCCCCAGTTAAACACAATATCCATAATACATTCAGATAAAGGGAACACAACCACTTTACGTAAAGCCTGTTTAAAGGTTACATTTTTCATACAAAGTACTCCCCACCTACAAACACAATTTTACTCATTCATATGCATATGGGCTCAGATCCCTGTATGGGGGTCAAACCAGGAAGATTCTGGACCTTTGTAAATCATCTTGATTAACCTGTGGGGCCTTTGCCCCAAACAATTCTAGGTGGAGCTTTTCACTGTCATCTTCTCTTACTAGCCTTCTAAAGATTCCCACTCCCCTGAGATAAGTCCCTTGACTCTCCCCTGTGTCTTTTCTCACTGTTTTCTCGGAGCAGGTCTAGCCCTCACTATATGTAGTCTCAGCGTGTCTCCTTTGGAAATGGCTCTGACGCAGTTAGCTATACCTTGGGTTTGCCGGAATCTAAACTTAACTCATCTATTGCTTTCATTTTAGCTATGACCAATAACAAACCCCCCCAAAAAAGAAGAAAAGCCCCATTGCCGTCAAGTTGATTCTGACTCATAGCGACCCTATACGACAGAGTAGAACTGCCCCATAGAGTTTCCAAGGAGGAGCTGGTGGATTCGAACTGCTTACCGTTTGGTTAGCAGCCATAGCTCACCATACCTCTTAACCACTGTGCCACCAGGGCTCCAAATAACAACCAAGGTATCATATATTTTGCTTTTTTGTTGTTATTTTCCATTTCCTTGTATATACAGTGAGCCAACTCCTCAGACGTTCGATCCACCACCTCTGAGCTCCGTTGGTAACTTTTGCTTTAATCACATATCAAAGTGCAACTGCAGTTTACAAAATGTAGAACATTATCTTTATAAACTGTGTTATAAAGTGAGCTAGATGTTCCCTGAGACCATGGTCCCCACAGCCCTACACCCAGCAATTCAGTCCCTCAGGGAGTTTGCATGTGTCTATGGAGCTTCCATGACATTTCCTTGTACAAGTTGTGCTGGCTTCCCCAGTATTGTGTACTGTCTTACCCTTCACCAAAGTTACCACTTATCTACTGTCTATTTAGTATTTCCCATTATGCATTATTCATCTCCCATCCTTCGTAACCAACAAAGATTGTTACTTTTTGTGTGTAAACTTTTTCATGTGTTTTTACAATAGAGGTCTCGTACAATATTTGTCCTTTTGTGATTGACTTATTTCACTCAGCATAATGTCCTCCAGTTTCATCCATGTTATGAGATGCTTCACAGATTCATCACTGCTCTTTATTGTTGCATAATACTGCATTGTGTGTATTACCATAGTTTGTTTATCCATTCATCTGTTGATGGGCATCGAGGTTGTTTCCATCATTTTGCTATTGTGAATAATGCTGCAGTGAACATGGGTGTGCATATGTCTATTCGAGAGACGGTTTTTATTTCTCTAGGTTATATTCTTAGTAGTGGGATTGTTGGATCGTATGGTATTTCTATTTCTAGCTTTCTAAGGAAGCACCATATCATTTTCCAAAATGCTTGTATCATTATGCATTCCCACCAACAGTGCATAAGAGTTGCTATCTCCCCGCAGCCTCTCCAACATTTGTTATTTCCAGTGTGTTTGATTCGTGCCAGTAATGCCGGGGTGAGATGGTATCTCATTGTGGTTTTAATTTGTATTTCTCTAATGGCTAGTGAACCGAGCTTTTCCTCATGTGTTTGTTGGCTGCTTGAATGTCTTCTTTGGCGAAGTGTCTGTTCATATCCTTTGCCCATTTTTTAATAGGATTATTTGTCTTTTTGTTGTAGAGGTGTTGGATTTTCTTGTAGATTATGGAGATTAGAACTTTGTCTGACTTGTACAGTCCAAATTTTTTTTCCCAGTCTGTAGGTTCTCTTTTTACTCTTTTGGTGAAGTCTTTTGAAGAGCACAGGTGTTTGATTTTTAGAAGATCCCAGTTATCTATCTTATCTTCTGTAGTTTGTGTGTTGACGGTTATGGTTTTATATCCTATTAATGCCGTGTATTAGGGCCTCTAGCACTGATCCTATTTTTTCTTCCGTGAACTTTATAGTTTTGGGCTTTATATTTAGGTCTTTGATCCATTTTCAATTTGTTTTTGTATATGGTGTGAGGTATGGGTCCTGTTTCATTTTTTTTGTAGTTGGACATCCAGTTTTGCCAGCACCATTTGTTAAAAAGACTGTCTTTTCCCCATTTGATAGACTTTGGGCCCTTGTCGAAGATCAGGTGACCGTAGGTGGATACATTTACATCTGAGTTCTCAACTCTGTTCCATTGGTCAATGTATCTGTCATTGTACCAGTACCAGGCTGTTCTGACTACCGTAGCTATATAGTAGGTTCTGAGGTCAGGTAGTGTGAGTCTTCCTACTTGATACTGGTTTTTAATGTATATTAAAACCAGTTCTATTTATCTACAAAATTGAAAAATAAATAAGAGGAATATAGTTAGCTTGTAATCCTACCCCCTTAACTCATTCCACATGATCATTGCATTGAATTTTCTTTGGATTTTTGTGTCTTGTTTGAATATATACAAAAATGTACAGAAAATCTATAGAACCTCAGCTTGATAAATGGTGCCCTGAGGTGACCCTCATCCTCAACACATCTCCCCAGAGGCTGAGGGCCCCAAGAGCTTGGGAAACTCCCAGTCAGACTGGGATCATACAGGGTCCCTTACTTGATGGTAGGGATGACCACGCACCCACAGGGAGGCAGAGCAGAGCCAGGTGAGCTATGTTGCTTGCACCTGAGGTGACACTGGATCCCCTACCCCACCCCTTTCCCAGGTACCTGGAGTAGAGGAGATCAGGGCACCATACAGGGTCTCATCGCCCTCAGTGGTTAACTGGGTGCTCCCTGTTGACCCTAAGGGAGGTGGGAGGGCAGAGTTGTCTTATGCATAGGGCAAAGTTGAACAATTTCAGGAACACCCTTCACAAATAATTCCTCGTGAATGGCACCCCCTGCAGTTATGCACATGGGCACCCTACAGCCTTCTTCTCCGAATTACGGCAGCCATTGGACAGCTTAGCCTTAGGGCCAAGGCCTTACCACCCTTAGGGTCTTCTATGGAATGGATATCCCTTCCCCAGGGACGATGTCCTCTTCACTTACCTAAACTTATTTTTATAATATTGTCTCCTTCCATGTATACCACCCAGAATCCTGGTATTCTTGGTTGTGATGCTTTCCCTAAAGTGTCAAAACAAAAGTTAGGGAGGCAGTGGTGCACATGCCTTCCCCTCTTCATCCTACCCCTTCCACACTCATATTTCAGATTCCAAGAAGTTAGCTTCTGCATGGACCAGGTCAGTGACTACGATGGTGTGGCCTTGGGAAGGGAAAGGGAGAGTCAGTGTTGAGGTGAGAACTAGGGCCCCTGCTGCTCATGGCAGGATGTAGCCTGACCTCAGGACCCAACTCTGTCCTCATCTCTGCTCTCCTGGGGCCTCAATGGCTTCACCTCTGCAGTGAGGGAGGGGTTCTAGGATCTCCAGGGTACTTTTCCTGCCCTGATGTGGTATAACTTTGACCAGGAAGCAACGGCTTGTCCTCTTGTTCCTCCAAGAAGGCAGCCACTGTCTCCACGACCCTCTGTGCATGACCATTGCCTTTTTGCTTCCTCCCTTCCCTCACTACTCCCTGCCTGTTTTCTTTCCCCTAGTTATTGCCCAACTCTTTTCCCCCTGTCAATCTACACCAATCACAAGGTTCTCCAGTTGGGAAACTTTGGGAGAATGATCAAGGTTTACTGCCTCCATGTATAATCAATCAGTTGATAAATTTCACAGTCCATCCTACCCAGGGAGCACCTGTCATGGGTCAGGGGTTATGCAGGGCCCTGTGGGAGACAGCAACAATTAACCTCACTTATCAAGTGATGCTTCTGTGCCTGTGGTGACTTAGGAACTTGGGAGACACTTGATCCTCACAAGAACCCCATAAGCTTCCTTGCCCATTAGAGAGGGTGAGTGTGAGATCAGAGGTGAAGTGACTTGTCTGGTTTCTCTTAGTCTACAAGTGAGGCAACAGGGCTGCTACAGCAGGGATGGCCACAGAAATCAATGCTACCTGCCAGGGTTTGCACCAAACCTTGAGAGGACTCAGAGGTGAGGGCACCGGGGCAGGCCTAAGGAAAGGTAGCTGAGTAGGGTGTGACTGGAGTGTGGGGAACAGGTGCTGACCTATGTGGCTGGAGTGGTGAGTTCAGAGGGGAGGAGTGCCCCCCATCTCACTTCCCAGCCCCGCTGCCCAGAGGCTCTGTCCTGGGCCTGGTCAGTTTCAGGAGACCAGGTCTGTGGACTGTGACAGCAAGTGTGTGATGCAAGCCCAACAACCCCTTCACACACGTCCTCTAGAGTCCTGCCAGTATTGGAGCGTCTCAGGGGGCAGCTGAACAGAAGCCTTTCAAATGGAAGCAAATTGTGGTTCTATTCTTAAAACTAGGACTTGGGGTTTGGGTGAGGAGTGGACACAAGAAATGTGCTCCAGGTTATGTTTCCCTCCTCACTTCTCCAGGGCACTAGGCATATGTGGTGAGCCCAGAGTAAATATTCTTTATCTCTTCAACCTGGGAGTGCCCTTTAAAGCAGGAGTAGGGAAACTAATACACCATAGACATGTATAACAAAAAAAATGAACCTTAATATTAGCTATGGACTTCAGTTAATAACAATATGTCAGTACTGGTTCTTTAACTGTAACAAATGCACCATAGTAATCAAAGACTTCAATAATAGGGGGAACAGTGTTCTGGGGAAGAGGACTCGATGGATATGAGAACTTTCTGTACTATCTGCTAAGTTTTTATATTAATCTGAAACTGTTCTAAAAATTTAATCCTATTGATTAAAAAAAAAAAACAACATAATCTGGCAGCACTGTTTCAAGGATCGATCTATTTTAGCAAATGTTCAACAATTGGCTAATGTGCAGACATTAACAGGAGACGTTGTCTACCATTAAATGTGAACCAAATACGTCTTTCATTCCGTGGTTGTTGCACCAGTGGTTGACTTAGTAAATTATAATTTTCGTATCTAAATAAAATATGGTTATAATTTTTATAGTTTTCTCCTCATTATGGGACACTGAGTGTCTTGGATTTTATTCCCCCAAAATATGTGTCAATTTGTCTAGTCCATGATTCCCACTATTGTGTGATTGTCCACCATTTTGTCCTCTGCTGTGATTTTCCTATGTGTTGTAAATCTTACCTCTGTGATGTTAAGGAGGTGGGATTAGCTGCAGTTGTGTTAACGAGGCAGGATTCAATCTACAAGATTAGGTTGTGTTTTAAGTCAATCTCTTTTGAAATATAAAGGAGAGAAATGAGAAGAGAGACAGGGGGACCTCATGCCACCAAGAACCAGGAGTCAGGAGAATAGTGCATCCTTTGGACCCAGGGTCCCTGTGCTGAGAAGCTCCTCGACCAGGGGAGATTGATGACAAGGGCCTTCCCCCAGAGCTGGCAGAGAGAGAAAGCCTTCCCCTGAAGCTAGCACCCCAAATTCAGACTTCTAGCCTCCTAGACTATGAGAGAATAAATTTCTATTTGTTAAAGCCAACCACTGTGATATTTCTGTTATAGCAGCACTAGATAACTAAGACACTGAGTAAACTACAGTCATTACTCCAGAATCAAATTAATGATTGAGAGTCTACAGTACCTTGCACTGACCTGTGTCTAGAGGATATGTGACAATGCACCGTGTTCCTTCTCCAGAAGCCCACCCTGATGAGGCTGTCCCAGTGCCGAGGGCGCAGCGTAGATTTTCTTGACCAAGAATCAACTTTTCTTGTAAGACTGAGGCAAGATCCTGGGAAATGCATTCAAGCAGAGAGAGAGCTGTTGACATACTGCTGGCAGAAGACCATAGGAAAATTGTTAATCATTTATTCTTAGTTCAAACTTTTGATCCCCTGTTGACCAACTGTGTAGCAGAGCCACATGAGTCAATGTTGGGCTTTAGGAAGATCTTGAAATTTGGCGTGCACTTAAAACACTCGGCAGACAGACTGCGTGGGCAGATACCTTTATTTGCATGAGAAATATAGGAAGGCAGCACAGCACAGTGAGCGAGAGCATGGGTGCTGGTGCCTGATGGCCGGGGTTCAACAGTCAGAAGTCACATGTACCTGTGGTTACTTAACTTCTCAACTCCCTGTTGTATGATGTTGAAATGTTAACAGGGCCTACTTTTTAGTATTATGTTTTGGGGCTAAAATGAAGTACATACAAGTAAAGCCTTAAGAAACATGGCTGGTACTTCATAAATGTACACTCCACGGTGTTCAGTTATTAAATGTCAGGAAGAAGAAGCAAGAAATGTGGTAGTGGCTGCCTACGGAGAGGGCACTGGGTGCTATAGGATGGGGAGGATGGAAGCTTACTTTTCAGCCTTTGCATGGACATGATGCTTTATATAGCTCATGGAGAATATCTGTTATCATCTCCTGTGATCCCACAACAGACTGTGGAGTGTGCAGAGCAGGGGCTGTGACCCATATTTTATGTTTCAGGGCACTGAAATTTGAGAGGTGAAGTGACTTACCAGAGTCACAACACTGATGAGTGATGGATCTGGGGCAGGGAATGGAGTTGGCTCCCTGGGATCAGAGATCCCTGAACACCTGAGGTCTCTAGATCCTGCCCCGGACCCCTGAGACAAGAGCTCCCCTCACTCCCTTTCCCAAATCCTCCTCCTCCAACGTTGCTGCAGTGAGAGAGTTGATGCCCTGTAAGAGGTGCTCAAGCCAAGAGACAGGCCCAAATCCTGACCCAGCCTCGTGCCTCTGTTTCAGTCCCTGACCCAGAATGCAATGCAGTTTCCCCCAAATGAAGCCCCTCTGAAAGACCAGGGGAAGGCCAACCAGTGTCCACCCTCCTCCAGCACCTTCACATTGTCAGTTGCTGTGCAGGGAGCCTTTCTGGTGATCAGGAGACCATCCACGTGACAGTGGTCTGCTTGACTCCCATGCTGCCTCAGAACCAAGGACATTCCAGACCAACTGCCACATGATGGCTCTGCCCAGAGTTAGCTTCCCCTTCAACTGACCAATCCTGGCTGAGAGGTTAATGCTAAGGAACTGGGAAAGTGGCCAGCTAGGCTGGTGCTTAGATGGTTTAAGGAATGAAGTATTTAAGCCTCCAGTTGACTCATTGACTAAAGGTCTGAACGACTGTCAGCAACCTGGACGGAAGGCCTGGCTGGAACGGGCAGTGGCTGCACTGGCACTGAGTGGGCACCTTCCCTGCTCAAGGCCTTCCTCCACAGGATTCAGTCTCTGCTGTACACAGATGGACCACCGTTTGTTATCAAAAGGCTTTGCTCTCTCTTTTAGGACAGATGATAGCAACAGTGACATAGTCAATCAGAGTAACGCTCACTAGAAGAGAACACACACAGGGCATAGATCTAAAATCTGACCGGTTCCTTTCACTTCGGGATTCAGTTGATCCATTCAATCCCTTGTTGTATCTCACGCCATCCACCTGCTCGGTATTCCACATGATGTACAACAAGCACCTTGTACAGGAGAACCAAACCATGTCTTTTTTTGTCTTCCCTTTAGTTGCCCTATGAAGCCCGTACATATGTTCAGAGAAGACCTTTCAAATAGATGTTTTAACTGCATTCTCAGGCTGACAGTAATCTAGGATGAAAGAAAACTGTCTGTAGATTGAAGACATTTTTCCATGGAACAACCTTGTAAGTAAAATAATCACATTACACACACACACATTCACACACGTCACGTTCTGCTCTTCAGAATCTCACAGTGCAATTGTGGCAATTTTTATGTAAATGTAGAAGATCCACTACTGAGAATGACTGTTAGAAAGAATCTTCCATTTGAGATAAGCATTTATCTTCCCGTTATGCAATCATCTTTCCCAACCAGTGAAACACTTTAAAAACCTCGGTGTGTGTTATTATGGATAACACGTAAAGGACATTTAAATACATGTGGAATGGAAATCCCGAAGTAAAAAGTTGACCATTATTGAACTTTTTTTTTTTTTTTTTTTTTGCTTTCAGAACTCCAGAGGCTCTGATGTTATGGGATCCTCAAATCTTAACGCCTGAACGAAATCACTTTCTTCAACAAAATTAAGTCATGCTCTAGGTCCCCTCACCCACATCATCGGCATCACCTGTGAACTTGTTAGAAACGCAAAATTCCAGGAGTCAGCCCAGACCTTAGACCTGTCAGTCAGAAACTCTGAGGTGGGGCCCAGAAGTCTATGGTTGAACAAGCCCCCTGGGTGATTCTTCTTCAAGCTACTACCTGAGAATCACTGTTGTTGTTGTTGTTGTTGTGTGCCGCCAAGTTGATTTTCAACTCATAGCAACCCCATGTGACAGAGTAGAACTGCCCCATAAGGTTTTCAAGGCTGTAATCTTTATGTAATCATATTGCCAGGTCTTTCTCCCATGGAGCTGCTGGATGAGTTCTAACCTTTCATTTAGCAGCCAAGCACTTAACCGTGGTGCCACCAGAGCTCCTTCCCCCAGGGACCAGGCCTTGGCATTCATGGTTACTGGCTTGTCTGTGCTGCACTTGGGGCACTGGGAGGTCATTTGGCAGAGACAGGAAAATAAGCATAGAGAGAAGCAGACATGGGAGGACAGGAAGAGAAGGAGAAATTAAAGAAACTGGGAAAAGAGATATAGAGGGAGAGAGGGAGGACAGACACATAGAGAGAGAGAAGACACATACACATGGACAGAAACACCCCTAGAGGAGACACACACACACACAAACAGACACACACAGGGACACAGCAGGAGACCGAGTGAGAGGGTGGGAGGGAAGGAAGTAGGGGAAGAGAGATCCAGGGAAGAGAGCAGAATGATGGCAGGAGAGAAGCTGTCCTGGGTCCTGACTGCTCCCAGGTCCTGACTCAGTGCCTCCTGGGCCAGCTGCTCCTCCTGCTCTCAGTCTCCAGATCACGCCCTGAATATCATGACCAGACCCCCCTTTCTGGGCACATTAGTTCGGGTAGGTTTCTACTTCTGCCTGAGAGAGTGGGTGGCATCTGCTGTCCCCTGCATCCAGAGTGGCAAAGAGCTGGGTCAGTAGGGCCTGGACTGGCTCCTTCATCAGCTCAGAGCCCAGCCCATGCCAGGTGCTGTGTGGGAGCCCAGAAGAGCCACAGGCAACTGTTGCTCTCAAGGCCCAAAAAGAAGCTGTGTGGGGGATGCAGGACGTTTGCAGCCTGCTGTGGGAACATTATTCCCCCCAACCCTTAGAACTGGTTTCCTCCTGCAGACAGTTCCCCAGGCCAGTTGTGAATTATTGTATCTATTTGCTTCGTGTTTTTAAGACAGAGAGGCAGCATGGTGAGGTGGAAAGAGCAGAACTAAGACCCAGATTTAAGTTCTGACTCTCTCACTAGCTGTGTGACCCTGGACAAGCCACTTTACCTCTCTGATCCCGTCTCCCACAGTGGGATTAATAATCTATAAAGTTGTGGTGATGATTAAAATGCTGTTGGGTACAGTGAGCAGTTGGAAACAGTAGGTACTCAGTAAATGTCATCTTCCTGCTGCTCAGTCCTTTTTAACTGTCATGTTGTTGTAGGCTGTCATCGAGTCGGCCCCTGAGCCATGGCAACCCTGGGCACAACAGAATGAAAAGCTGCCTGTTCTGTGCCATCCCCATGCTCGGTTGGTGATCGAACCATTGTGATCCATAGGATTTTCATTGGCTGATTTTGGGAAGTAGATCACCAGGCCTTTCCTCCTAGTCCTTCTTAGTCTGGAAGCTTCTCTGACACCTGTTCAGCATCACAGCAACACGCAAGCTCCAGTGACAGATGGGTGGTGGCTGCACATGAAGTGTATTGACTGGGAATCGAACATGAGTCTCCCGCATGGAAGGCGAGAATTCTGCCACTGACCCACCACCGGTTTAACTATCATAGCAGTAATGTTTATATTTGACAGGTTTGTTACATTTTCCAACGACAAAATGATTAATTTTTTTTGTGTTTCCAGTAATTCAAAGAAATAAAATTTATCTCTGACACCAGTGTTACAACTTTCATGTCCTTAAAACTGACCTTAAATAATGAATATAACAAAGGAATTTCCGTAAATGTGTAAATGCTCTTCCCAGAAAAAGTGGGCTTTTGCTTCTCTCATTGATGATGATGATAGTAATAATTGTTTCCCTTTTTCGGGCACTTCCTATCCCCCTGTCTCTGTGCCATGTGCTTTCCATGGTATCTTTCACTGAACCCTCACGACTCTGTGATGTGGGTCCTACTGGGATCTCCGCTGTGGAGGAGAGGAGAGGAGACTGGTTTGTTCTGAATTCTTTTGCAGAAGGGGGAGGGAGGAGTGCTTGTGGTCAGGGGCATGAGGAAAGGCAGAGCGTTATGGGAAAGAGAGGACATGAGGGCCTGGTATCCGTCCCTGTCGAGCCTCATGATTAGGATGGAACCCAAGGACCTGATGTCAGAGGGACAGATGAGCCCAGCTGCTGAGATGTGGCCCAGAGCAGAGCCGGGGTGCCTTGGCTGGGCCCTGGCATAGAGCTGTCTTCTTCCCTGGCATCCTGAATGATGGGGAGGGCAGTGGAGGCAGTGCCTTTAGCTGGACACTGGGCAAATGGAGCAGAACATAAAAGTTGTGCTTCTAAGCACACAGGACCCAGAGACTCATCACCAGGGATGTCTAGGGAGGGGGATAGGACCTCCTCCCGGTCACTTTTTAGGGGACATCCTCTGACCTCCCTTGCTAGGACACACAACACGTGCAGGTCACCTTCCTTGCCTTCTTCTCAACCTTTTTCACAGCTTTTTAAAACTTACTCTTCCAAACTTCACTGTGACATTTTCTCAATATTCCTTCTCCTCCATCAGGGGGTAATGTACACCCACCTAAGAAAGCCACGTTTTCTTATTTGTTGGTCCTAGTGCGCAGATGGTGGGATGGAGACTGGAGTGTTTACCAGGGCTCTTTAACATTGTGGTAATCATATTCGTTCCAGTATCTCTAACTTGTGGAGCATCTACCATTGCCAGGTTCTTTTCATGGGTTAGCTCCTTTAAACCCCACATGACCCTGTGATGTAAGCACCTATTCTACATGTGAGGAAACTGAGTCTCAGAGAGATATGTGACCTGCAATTAGTTAACGATCTTGAGATGAAATCATATTGGATTAGAGTGGGCCCTGAACTCAATGAAAGTGTTCTTGTAAAAGATGGAAAAGAACACACAGAGAGACACATAGAAAAGTAGGATGTGAAGACAGAGGCAGAGATTGTAGTGATGCTGCCACAAGCCAATGACTGCAAGGAGCCGCCAGAAGCTTGAAGAGGGAAGGAAGCTATCAGAGGCTTTAAAGGGAGCAAGGCCCAGCAACACCTTGATTTCAGACTTTTGGCCTCCAGACCTGTGAGAGAGTAAATAACTGTTGTTTTAAGCCACCAAGTTTGTGGTAATCTGTCACAGCATCCTTAGGACACTAATACAGGCTTCAAGCTCAGAAGATTTAGAGTAGACCTGGCTTCAAACCATGGTCCTGCTCTTTGCTAGCTGGGCAATCTTGGGTAAGTGACTTAACCTTGCCGAACCTCAGTTTCCTCATCTATAAAACAAATTCTCTTCTCAAAATTAGCTTAGCACATGCCTGATAAACATAAGTAATCAGTAATTATCAGTTACTGTTACAATCACCCCCACTTCAGAGATGAGGGCACTGAAGCTCAGAAAGGTTAAGTAGGATGCCTGTAGCCACGAAATGAGTTAGCAGATGAGCCTGGATAAGAACCAGGATAAGATTTGTGTTCCCAGCCTGAGCTCTTAACTACTGAACTGTCCTTCTCAGTCAACTGGACTTGAGTAAAATCCAGGAACCCTGAAAAACAATTCTGCCAGACACAGAAAAGGAAGGTGACTGTACCAGTGTGCTTTCCTCTCCCTTCCAGTTCCATCTTTCACTCAAGGCTGCCTCCCCCTCCTCTGGGTTTCTCCTGGCACTCCAGCAAAGAGGAAAAGAGAGACCACACCACTCACTTCCCCTTCCTGGAGCCAGACCACCACAGCCAAGAACCTTCCTTGTCTGCAACTTCTCGAGTTAACCAGCGCAGGTGGCCCCTTTTGTGCAGCCAGCAAGTCCGAGTTTCCCCAGCCTGGCTCCCCCTGACCACCACCCATGCCTGCCCTAGTGTAGGGCCTCTGGACAGCTCCAGGGACAAGAGAGAGAGAAATTTGTATTTTCTCCTCTTGGTCATTGGGTTTACTATTCATTTTGGCAGTGGTTGGTGCTTCCATATATCTTATCACAACAGCAGTGATAAGCCTGAAAGTTTGGGTTTTGGTACTCTCTTAAAGAAATGGCAAGGTTTGGCGGGGGTGGGGGTAGGGGGATGACTGGAGAGTTTGCAAACTCTGAAACCCATGTTTTTCTAACTTACTGTATGTTGTGTGTGTGTAACAAACAGTGAAGTTTAAAACAAATGTTTAGTCACTCTTTGTTCTTTTTATGTATGTGATTGTATTGATATAGCCAAGCTTTTTTAGCTTCTAAAGACTTTTCTCCCAGAACAAGCCATGAAAATCACCCAGTTCCTCTTCATTGATTCCTTGACATTCCATTTAGAAACGCCCTGTCTCCTGTGAATTTTTCATGCCTTAAATAAACAGACCAACAAAGGCAAACCAGATAAAGTGGATTATGCACACTGGAAAGCAAAACTTCAAATAATCCTACCCACCTCATACACCCTCACACCATCCCCAAGAAAACGAAATATTTGCAAGTGCTTTTCTGAGCGGCGTTTCCTTGAAAGTGTGAGGCAGTCCATTTCTTGTCGATGCTGTACTGTTTAGTCTCTGCCGGTGATTCACGGAACTTGGGAGCTGTCCGTGGTCCTCAAAGCCTCCATAAGTTCCGACATGCCTACTGGATTTCAGAATGTGAAACTTTCAAGAAAGTGACCTCGAGAATATTATTTTAGCCATTCTACCTCTAGTCCAATCTAAATAATTAACTGTGTTAAAGTCTTATAGGTCTTATACTATCTCCCAAGTGTAAATAACTACTGGGATATTCCAAATAAAAATTAAAATGTTTCCAGCAATCTTTGCTGCTTATTTCCAGCAAGATTACTGAGTAAAACTGAGCTTTGCCCCATGTAACCCAAACCTGATCATTTAGCCTGTCTAAAATTCATATATTAAAAATGTGAGGTGGACTGTACTTGTGTGCCTTTAGCTTAACAGAAGAAAGCCCATAGTCTGTGCAGTTTGTCTGGGATTGAGAGATCCTGCATCGAGCCTTGGTAGGTCATTAAATTAGCATTGAAATAAGGGTAAATGCATGTTTTATCTGTGAGTTTTCTTTCTCAGCCCAATGATAAGAGTGTAATGCACTCATATAATTGAATACTGTGCAGTCATTAAATGGAAGCCATTGAAAAGAATGAGGTAGATTTCTATATATTAACTCAGAATGATGACCAAGAAGAAAAGGAGATGCAAAGCAATATCCTCTCATTTTGGTAAAACATGTGGGTTTATGATGGTTCACACTTAGAAAAACATCCATAAGATCATGTTGAATTGTTGTTGTTAAATGCCGTCAGGTCGATTCTGACTTGTGGCAACCTCATGTGACAGAGCAGAACTTCCCCCATAGGGTTTTGTAGGCTGTAATCTTTACAGGAGCAGTCACCAGGTCTTTCTCAAGCAGAGCCGCTGGGTGGGCTGGAACCCCTAACCTTTGTGTTAGCAACCGAGCACTTAACCATTGTGCCACCAGGGCTCATTCACTGTTGAATTACTGCAACCAAAATAAATATTTTTTAATTAAAAACAACAAACAGTATTCAGTGTT
This sequence comes from Dugong dugon, assembly GCA_030035585.1. NCBI lineage: Eukaryota > Metazoa > Chordata > Mammalia > Sirenia > Dugongidae > Dugong > Dugong dugon. The sequence continues at coordinate 20,379,204 of CM057476.1, read as the reverse complement.
ACAAAGCACTCAACCCCGCAAACTGGATGCAAGTCTTACTTATAAATAAAGTAATGAATTGTCTGGTTCTCTCTGCTCTGTAATAATAGCTTAGTTTTTATAAAATTTTCATCATTTTTAAGTTGACTTTATGTCAAATAACTCAGTCAAAAACTGTGCAAAGAACATAAACAGACACTTCACCAAAGAAGTTATTCAAATGGTCAACAGACACACGAAAATATGCTCAATGTCATTAGCCACCAGAGAAATGTAAATGAAAACCACAATGAGGTACCATTTCACTTCCACTAGGATGGCCAAGATTCTTTTTTTTAATGGAAAATACAAGTGTTGGAGAGGATGTGGAGAAATTGGAACTCTCATCCATTGCTGGTGGCAACGTAAAATGGTACAGCCATTGTGGAAAAGTCTGGCGGTTCCTCAAAAAACTAGAGGTAGAGCTGCATATGACCCAGCAATTCCATTCCTAGGTATATGCCCTAGTGATCTAATACAAGAGACATGAACAGTTCATCGAAGTGCTATTCACAATAGCAAAAAGATGGAAACAACCCAAGTGTCCATCAACAGACGAATGGATAAGTAAAATGTGGTACGTACATACAATGGAGTACTCAGCAATCAAGAAAAATGAGTTGCCAAAACATCCGGGAACATGGAAGAACCTGAAGGACATTATATTGAGTGAAATAAGTCAGTCACACAAAAAAACAAATATTGTATGTTCTCTCTTTTATGAAATGACATGAACAAGTAAATATACAGAAACTAATGTTCATTAGTGGTACCAGGTATGGGGATGCGGGAAGATTCACTCTCTAAATAGTAGACACTTGTTATTTTTGGTGATAGTAAAGGTAACACTGAAAGAGAGTGAAGCGTATATATCTTGATAAAGGTAAACAATGTTGCTAAAAAGTACACAAGAAAAAAGGACCTGTTGGTAATTGCTATGGCATATATAATTTTGAAACAACAGCAAAAATAACTAGAAAATATATGTGTGGTTACATACATATATATGTAGACATATATGTGTAAATGTATGTATATGTGTGTATATATAGTTTATGCATATGTATATGCATCTATGTGACTGTGTGCGCATATATTCATATATGTCATAAAGCACATAGGGATCACAATTACAGATACTTCTTAGACATAACCAAACACCTCATAGGATTGGATTTCTGGGTTTGAAGGATTAGGACCATAGTTTCACGGGACTTCTTGGTCAATTGGCATAAAATAGTTATAAAAGTTACGTTCTACATCCTAGTTGGAAGAGTAGTGTCTGGGGTGTTAAAAGTTTGCGAGTGGCCATGTGAGAAATACCTATTGGGGTCTACTTCTCTGGAGCAAAAGAGAAAGAAGGAAACCAAAGATTCAAAAAATAAACTAGTCTACAGGACAAATAGTCTGCAGGAACCAAGGCCTCCTCTACCCTGAGACCAGAATAACTAGATGGTGCTCGGCTACCACTACCGAGTGTTCTAATCAGGGCCACAATAGATAGACCTTGATAAAATGGGAGAAAAATGTGGAACAGAACCTCAAATTCCTTAAAAAAAACCTACTGGACTGGTTGAGAGTGGAGGACTCCCCAAGACACTCTTCAAACCTTGAACCGAAACTATGCCCTGAGGTCACTTTGTAGCTAGATAATAAATTGGCTTTAAAAATTATATAAGTACTGTGCTCCTTTAAAAAATTACCTATATGAGACCAAACAGTCAGCAATTACTTTAAAACAAAGATGAGAATGTAAGGGGCAGGGAAACTAGATTAATGGAAACAGAACAATCAGAACAGAAATAATGAGAATGTTCACTGAACAACTTGTGTAGAAATTCTTGAACAGGGACCTAAACTGCTCTGTTAAACCTTCACCAAAAACACAATAAAATTCTTTTTTATTGTGCTTTAGATGCAGGTTTACAGAGCAAATTAGTTTCTTATTAAACAATTAATAAAAACATATTATTCTGTGACATTGGTTGCCAACCCCGAGACGTGTCAACACTCTTCCTTTCCTTTCTTGACCTTGGGTTCCCTATTTCCATTCGTCCAGCTCTCCTGTCCCCTCCTGTCTTCTTGTCTTTGCCCCTGGACTGGTGTGCCCATTTAGTCTCATATACATGGTTGAGCTACGTGTATTATTGTTTGTTTTATGGGACTATGTCATCCTTGGCTGAAGGGTGAACCTCAGGAGCGACCTCAGTACTGAGTTAAAAGAGTGTCCAGGGGCCATATTCTCGGGATTTCTCTGGTCTCCATCAGACCAGTAAGTCTGGTCTTTTTTGTGAGTTAGAATTTTGTTCTACATTTTTCTCCACCTCTGTCTGGGAATTTTTTTTTTTTTTTAAAAAAAGACTTTATGGCAGCAGGCTTTTGGAAATAAGCACAGATGAGGCCATCGGTGTTGCTTTAGTTTTGTGAATAGCAGGCCTGTCAATTCACCTATTTGCTACAAACAGATACCAAATAACATTAGCATAATGAATCCAATTTCCAGGTTCTATGTAAAAATCTCAGAACTTTTGGCTCCTTACTATAGGAAGACTTTGAGGAAGGGGGTTTCTTACTCTCCTGGTGCTGCTGTAACAGAAATACCACAAGTGGGCAGCTTTAATGAACAGAAACTCATTTTCTCACAATTCAATCAAAACCAAACCAAACCCGTTGCCATCAAGTCGATTCCAACTCATAGCGACCCTATAGGATAGAATAGAACTGCCCTATAGGGTTTCCAAGGACTGGCTGGTGGATTCGAACAGCCAACCTTTTGGTTGGCAACTGAGCTCTTAACCACTGTGCCACCAGGGCCCCTTTCACAGTTTAGGAGCTAGAAATCTAAATTCAGGGCACTGGCTCTAGGGGAAGGCTTTCTCCCTTCTTTCGTTTCTGGGGAAAGTCCTTGTCTCTTTTCAAAAAGCTTTTGTTCCTCGCTTCCTTGGTGATCTGCATGTGGCATATACCTTCCCCTTCATTTATGCCTCCTGTGTGTCTAATCTGCTCTTTTTATATCTCAGAGGTGATTTACTTAAGACACACCCTACAATGATATGCTCTCATTAACATAACAGAGAAAACCCTATTCCCAAATGGGATTACATCCACAGGTATAGGGGTTTAGGATGTACAGCACATATTTTGGGGGGGGCACAATTCAATCCATAACAAGGGGTGAAGAGCCAATCCCAGGCCATCTGCCAGGGAGTGACGAGAAATAGCTGCAGTTCAGGGTTTGAACAGCTCTGGCTGAAAGAGTTTCTCCAGATCTCTCGACCTCCAGTTACTATTGACAGTTATTTCTAGATAAAGCAGTGCCTCTACTGCAGCACTTTGTAGGTTGGGCTCTCTGGTTCCCACTCAGCAACCTAGGCTTGGGTCTCATTTGCTATCAGCTTTACAGTGCTAAAAGTGTTCCTGTGTAGGGTAAAATTCTGTCACTGCTGACTGTTGGCAAAACTGTGAAGTCAGGGAAGTTTGTCTTTAGAGTTTGGGCTTCATATTTTCTAATTCATTCTCCCAATTCATTTCAAACTGTGTTAAGGAAATGGTATTTTTTAGTCATTTGCACTGGGTTGCGCAAATGGCTAAGTGCTCTACTACTAGCCAAAAGGTTGGCAGTTCGAACCCACACAGAGGCACCTTAGAAGACAGGCCTGGCAATCTGCTCCTGTAAAGATTGCAGCCAAGAAAACCCTATGGAGCAGTTCTACTCTGTAACACATGGGGTTGCCATGAGTCAGAATCGACTTGACAACAATGGGTTTAGTGTTTTGTTTTCTCTATGTCCTTTAACCCTGGATGTGTGTCTGAGGCCAGAAAAGACAAGCCAGGGTCAAAAGCCTGAGTCCATCTGCCTGACACTTGTCTCCTAGTGGACACAGATACACCCCAGGGCCTGAGCCCAAGACTGAGTGAGACAGAAAAGAGGCAGAGCCTGATCTCTGACCCCTGATCCTCTCTATTGCCAGATATCCAGGCAGCTGGACTTCTTGTCTTGGAGCTCTCTCTGCTAAATTCCTAGACTCCTGGAGGAGTTGCATGAAACCCAGCTCTGTGGACAGGAGACAAATGGCACGTTTAGTCTTTGTCATCATATACAAACCAATAGATGTAGACACAAATTTCACATCCTTACAGCAACCTTCCCACTCCAGACGGAGATAAATGCACAGCTACAGAGTGGAGAGTATCAGGGCTGGTAAGCACCCTGTGAGAGCATCATCTTACTAATCCTCATAACAACGCCGTGTGGCAGGATCTGTTATCACACCTATTTTACAGAAAAGAAAACTGAGACAAAGAGAGGTTAAGTCACATAGATAGGAAGTGAGAAAACTTGAACTCAAGCATTTTGGCTCCAGATTCCATTCTTAAAACCACCTCACTTTGCTTTCACTTGGAGCAGCTCAGGGTAGAGAGAGAGGAAAATAAACAGAATTTCTAAAAGGAAAATTAGAAGCATGTGGTAATGAAAATGATGGGATCATGGTGGCTTTCCAGACTCTAGAATGTACTGAGAAAAGCTATGGCTTCAAAACACATAAACCAGAGGGTGATGTAATTGCTTGTCGACTCCTGTTGCGTCACCAATGTTTTGTTCACTCCTTCAGTTCTGGAATTTGATGTGTCCTCAGTCACCAGTTCAGTGGAAGAGTCAGTAAATATGCCTTGGTCTTGAGTCAAAGACAAGTACCCACCACGACCGCTGAGGAAATACTGGATACCCAGCAAAAGCAAATATCAGGGTCGGTTCTCTTTTCTCCCTGCCCTGTCCCCCTCTACGGGCAAGAGCCTTTCCATACAAGTTGCAAAACAAAAAGAACAGGACAAATAAACTCACATCTGTTTCCTGTTGATTGAAAATATGAGTATTTAGCGACAGATTCCAAACTGTTTGCTTGTTGTAAAGGTTAGTTGCTGAGTCTTAACACAAACTTTGAAGGATCACCAGGACAGATGAGAAAATCCATTTACATATAAAACTCCTTGACCAGGAACATAATTGTATGGAATGGAGCTGTGATTTGGTGTTAAACAAACAAGAAATATGTGACTTTAGACATCCCCAGAGTAGATGCACTCATATGAATGGAACAAATTGACAGACAGCAAAAGTTGCTGTGTTGATGGTTTTAAAACTAGAGTGTTAATAGAACTAAACGCGACCCTGTCTCAGGACACAACAGCATGAACATGGTTCTATTTGAGAAAAATACAAAAAGACAACCTTGATTACTAAAAAAAAAAAAAAAAAAAAAAAAAAATGGGGTAAGAAGGGGATGGGACAGGAGAGAATAGCTCGTTTTGGGCTCCAAATGTAGGTGAAAATAGACATTTTGCGGCGGTATTTTAGATATGTAACACTTTTTGGAAGCCAGTCTCCTGTCATCAATTGACACTTCACTTCTGCTGGAGTTTTAACATTTTAAAAGATGTAATTCAAGTGTCCATGTAAGAAAACTTATCTAAAAGGACAAGAAGGCCATATGTGGAATTCCTGTTTTATGTCAACCTGGTAATAGAAGGAATATCTTGAATGTACTGAGGCAAATTAAGGACGTGAGAGGGAGGAGGCAAAGCAAAGACGGCTGTGTCGTACCTCAGCAGAAGGGACAGGACAATTGCGACATTCTCTTTTCTAAAATAGCTAGGGTACTTCTTATTAACTCGGGCTTCTCCAAGTCTGCTATGTCAAAACTTTTGGGTGAAAATCACAGGAACTCAACTCAAGCTAAAGCAAAAATTGAAACTTATTGGCTTAGGTGACTGTAAAGTCTAATCCAGGAGGCTGGGGACTGACGCTCAAACAGTGTTATCAGACGTCACACCATCTGCATCTGGTCTTTCCTCTCGGACCTGTTATCTTCTATCTTCTGTGTTTGCTTCATCATCCTACAGGATCTACCCAAGAAAGGGCAAGGTGGCTTTTAAAAACACTAGCAGGAAAAAAAAAAAAAAAAAGCATCTGCCCGGAAATAGCCTGGATATAACTCTTATTGGTCCAGCTGGGGTCACATGCGCAGTTCTGAACCAATCACTAGTGTTTGGTGTTTGGAAGATGTTGATTGGCCATGCCTAGATCATTCCTGGAGGTAGGGGAGGAGGTCAATTTCACCCAAACCCGGCAGGCTGAGAAGTAGGGGTGTTTCCCTAAGTGCCCACTGGGATTCTATAGCTGGAAGGAGGCAGAACAGTTCCTGGGCAGACAAAAACAGCCAGTGTCCACTCAGTCATCACCGTGGGATGTCCGCAGACCTCTCCTACATCTCCAGAGATTCTCTTGGTGGTCACGTCGTGCTTGAACTTTTCCTGTCGCCCTTGCTAGTTTCCTCAACACTCTCAAGGCTGCCTTTCTGTCTCTAGCCAGAATCACCCCAGGCATGGACACATCCCCCTCCTTAATTCCCCGAAGGGCCCCTAACTAAAGGTGTTGCTGTGTATATTCATTCCCCTTTTACTGAACGTTTTGGGATGGGATGGGTGTGGCAGGGAACCACAGAAACCCGAAAATGTCCATCTCGTGAGTCTTCTGGCGCCATGATGCTGGAGGCTGCTGCTTTGCAAACTGGTCCCTTCTCCCGCCTTCTGATATCATCCTACAGTCTCTTAAGTCCCCACCACTTATTTTTTAGGTACTGGGTGAAAAATCAGAAATTAAGATTATTATCCCCAAGAAAAATCAGAAATTAAGATTATTATCCCCAACAATTTAGTTCTCTTTACTTTCAACTCTGCATTCTGGACTATGCCCTAGGCCTTACCTTTCGTAACCAAAAAGGCCGCTAAAGTTTCTGAACAATAGTAACAAACCACTTCTTTCCTAAGTTAAAATTGGCACTTCCCCCCAAAATTGGCTTTTTACTTTTGTTTATGTTTTTATACAAGAAAATATATATATATATATATGTATATGTATCACCTGAAACATAAGGACTATCAGTACTAGGGCTGCAATTTTAGAAAATGATGTCCAGGTAAGGGGTCCCTGTGAAGGAGAGATTTGTTTAATGGGAATATAGTGTTCAATTGGTCCAAAATGGACCGACGACAACTTTATGGAAAGAAGCTGGCCTGAAGCCAAACACATGGGTAAACCTTGGACGCGCTGGAATGTTTTCCAAGACGGAACGTTCATCAGGGAAAAACGATGATCCAGGCGCAACCTTGGCGGGAGCGGAACTACGCCAGAGTGTTACAGTTACCCTGGCAACGCTGCGCGCCCGGAGAGCGGAGGCGAGGACGGAAGGAGGCGCGCGGTAGGAGGGAGAGGCGGGGCTTGCGGCGGAAGTGGTGTCTCTCCGGCTGCGGGTCGGGGAAGATGCTGCGTCCCGTGTGGCGGTGGCTATGGCTCGGGATGTGCGGCCTCCTGGTGGGGCAGGCGGAGGCCCAGAGCACCGTGGAGCCGCCGGAGCGGAGCCGGCCGTATGCTGTGCTGCGCGGACAGAACCTGGGTAAGTGGCAGCAGGCTGGCGGGCGGCGGGGTCGGGCCTGCTGTCCAGCTGCTCCGGGTGGCGGAGTCTGGGACATGCGGGAGGGAGGGGGGAATGTGTGAGGGCTGGGGGTGCAGGTGAGGCCACTCAGGGAGCCCCGCAACCGCCCTTTCCGTAGTCCCGAGGTAGAAGGCCTGGGCTGTGTTTCATGAATGAAGGAATTGGGAGTCGGAAGACTTGGGTCTCGTTCAAGGTCCCCTCCTCACTGGCTGTGTGCACCGGGTTAGGCAACAATACTCATACCCTACCCCTCTTCATTACTAATGGAGCCAATAGTAATAGTAATAACGTTAAATCATATTTATTGAGCATTTACTGTATACCATGTGTTGTGTGCTAAGCGCTTTGCGTATGCGATTTCATTTGAGCCCAGCAGTAATTTAATGAAAAAGAGTCAGGTTTTCAGCCCTGTTTTACAGATAAGGAAAATGAAGTTCCTAGATGTGAAGTTATTTGCCCAAGTTTACACAGCTAGGAAGTGGTGAAGGCCAGTACTAGAACCTAGATTTTGTGGGGCTTGAGGCTTAAACCTTTTGGAAGGACCTCTTCAGTTAGGGAGGGGGGATTTATACATATACATATATATGATGTTGTTAAGTAATATATATATATAATGTTGTTGTTAGTTGCTGAGTTAATGGTGATCCCATGTGTGTCAGAGTAGAGCTGCTCCATAGGGTTTTCTTGGTTATAATAACGGAAGCAGATTGCCAGGCCTTTTCTTCTGTGATACTGCTGGGTGGATTCAAATCTCCAACCTTTAGGTTAGCATTTCAGTGCAAATCGTTAGCAGCACCTACCAAAATTAAAAAAAAAAAAAAAAACCATTGCCACTGAGTCAATTCCAACTCATAGCGACTCTATAGGACAGAGTAGAACTTGTCCCATAGGGTTTCCAAGGAGCGACTAGTGGATTCAAACTGCCGAGCTTTCGGTTAGCAGCCAGAGCTCTTAACCGCTACACCACCAGGGCTCCTTGCAGAACCTAGGGACCTAGATATACACACAGACATACATATATATGCATGTATCTGGCTATGGAAGGAACCGTGAAGCTTAAAGCTTGGCAAGCTTCACAATAAATCTGCCCCTTCTCCCACCAGAGTCCTTCCTTTGCACTGTACCTCATTGTTAACGTCTGTATATCTATGAAGTTGCCACATAAAACCATTTCTCGATTATCTTGACTCTACATGAGCTCAATATCTGTCATGTATTGGCCACTTAATGTGTACCTAGCACTCTGCTAAGTGGTTTCCACACATTATCCTGCCTAATGCTTTAGAAAGTGTTTCTCAACCTTGGTACTACTGACATGTTGGATCCATGATTCTTTGTTTTGCAGGAGAGGGGACTGCCCTGTGCCTTGTAGGATGTTAGTAGCATTCCCTCTGTCTACCCTCTAGATGTCAGGAGCAACTCCTCCCCCTCCCGCCCCAACCCCAGTCAGGACAACCAAGAATTTCTCCAGACATTGCTATTAATGTCCAAACCAAAACCCAAAACCAAATCCATTGCCATCGAGTTGATGTCTGACTCATAGCGACCCTCTGAGTTGGATTAATGTCCACTGAGGGCAAAATCACTCCCAGGTTGAGAACAACTGCTCTAAAACAGTGCCACCCAAAGGGTGATTTGCAGGCCAGTGTGGGTCTGCGAACTGTTTGTTATCTGCAAAGAGATGACTATAGAAATTGAGAGTAAGTGGTTAGAAACTTAACAGTTTGACATCGTTGCAACATCCAGGCAAGTGGAGACCAGTTCTAGATGTGGTTGAACTGGAATGCTTTGCAGGTGGAGCGAGCTGCTTATTAGTCGTGCACAGTGGGACTACATAGTGGTCTGGGACAGACCAGAAATTATAAAAACTAAATCCTTCACCACAGACAGTTTGAGAGACACTGCCCTAGACAGTCCTGTGCAGTGGGTATTTTTCTTATCTCCATTTTTACAGAAGAGGAAACAGATACAGGGAAGTGGAGTAACTTAGAAAAGGTCACTAGCTAGCCTGTAAACTTTGTGGATTGGATCCCAGATGGTCTGACCCAGATCCTGAATTGTTGATCACTATGCCATGCTGCCTGTCTTGATCATAACAGTTCTCATTTATCATGTACTTATTTTATGTCCAGCATCGTATTAAACACATTTCATTGGTTAACATATTTAGGCCTCAAGAAACCCTTGTGAGGCGTGTTTCATTTGCCCCAGAAAACAAGACCCAACGATAGGAGGTGACCGCAAGGATCTTTTAAGGTCATGTCATTTGTACAACTGATACTGCATGCAAAGTGCTTGGAGAAGTAAAAAGATGAATGGGAGAATTTATCAAGCCCCAAACGGATAACAGTCCAAACAGATGTTATGTCCCCATCAACTTATGATCGTAAGCTCTTTTTAATTTTTTTTTTTTTTTTTTTTTTTTTTTTGAGCATTTCGAAAATACAGAATGCCAGAGAACAGTTCAAACAGAATAGGACTACTTTGCTCGCTTATTTTGGGCATGTCATTAGGAAAGACCAATCGCTAGAAAAAGACATCATGGTTGGTAAAGGGTCAGCGAAAACGAGGGAAGCCCTCAGTGAGATGGATTGACACAATAGCCAAAGTAATGGACTCAAACGTAGCACCAGTCATGAAGATGTTACAGGACTAGGCAATGTTTCATTCTGTTATCCATAAGGTCTCCATGAATCAGAGGCAACTCGATGGCACCTAACAACAACAAAGGTCGAATTGCAGTCATGACCTTAGAAACTCATGGAATTCAGAGCTTTGAAAACTAGAGCAGGTATTTAGTTAACAAGGGCTGTTTTGGGATATGACATTTTAGTTCATGTTAGTCATAGATTTCATTTAACAGAGGTCTTTAAAACTACTTTTGGAGTTATGACAAACTGTCTTTGTCACTTTGTCCTCCCCTTTTCTGTCCCCCCACACCTTCTCAAAAGATGACCTTTCCATATGGTCAATTTTTAAATAATAACTGGATTAAGCATGGGAAGTGGGGCAGGAGGTCACAGAGTCACAGATACCCCAGAATTACTGATTTGAATAAAACTATGCTCAAATCTTAATTTTTCAGAGGAACAGTAACCATTCTGAAGAACAAGCGTGGTTAACCCCAGCTGCAATCTGGGATGGGCCGACATACTTATAAACACATAAACATATATTCACTTGTTAAAAGTAACGTCATTTCAAACAGTTCGCAGCATCTCTGGGACATTCACACAAACAGGATTGGCTATCAGAGCTGCTGTGGCAGGTTGGTGCTTACGTTGGCAGTTTAAAGCCCAGGCAGGACCTTATACCTCTGTCCAGCCAGGGCTAGCCTTGAGGTATTGTTATACAGTATCATTTGTAGGCCCCATTTCTCACCTGAGCACCTTGGAGATTTGGTTGTGAAATTTATTCTAAAAAGTGTAACAGGTTTGTGAAGTTAGTTAATTGCTTCTTTGATCAGAAAACCCTTGTCAAGATACACCTAGGGACTGAAAGAATTTTTTCTCTATTAAATCTCCTGTTTGCATTAATGAGCTCCCTGCTTCTATTCTTCCTTCCTATAATAGAATGGTTTTCCACGTAGCAGCCAGGGAATCTTTTCTCCAACTAAATCACTCATGTCACTCCTTGCCTACAGCCTTCCAGCGGCTTCTCTTTAAACTTAAAATAAAATCCAGGTTCCTTCATGACCCGCAATGCTTTGCGTGAACTGGCTCCAGCCTTCCACTCAGAGGTCATTTCTTGCCTCTTCTCTTCACTCCTGCCACGTCAGCCATGCTCACCTCCTTTCTGTTCACTGAATATACTGGGCTTGTTCTGGCCTCAAGGCCCCTGTTTGCTGACCCTGTGGCCTGCAGGCCTCTGCTCGCAGATCCCCCCCCACAGCAGCACGTTTTATTCAGGTCTCAGCCTGTGCGTGACTTCCTCAGATGCTTCCTCAACCACCCCTCCCCCATTTCACATGGCTCTGTTTGTGTCACAGGCACTTCGAGCTATGTAAAAGGCTCTTATTTGTTTACATTTCTGTCCCCTACATGGAGATGTCCCCAGAGCAGAGACCCTCTTAGTCTGTTCACAGCTGTTTCCACTGTACCTGGAACGGTGCCTGGCACCGAGTGGCATTTGGTGAGCTACCATGAGGAGGTAACCTCTTTTCATTTTGCAGTGTTAATGGGAACCATTTTCAGCATCCTGCTGATAACCATGATCCTTATGGCATTTTGTGTCTACAAGCCCATTCGGCGCCGGTGACAGCGAGCAAGCAAGTTCTTCTTCGATTTGTCAACAGGATACATTGTGTTGCACATGGGCCAGTAGAGAAGCTGGAATCAGAACTTTCCTGCTTGGAAATGACCTTTGGTCTGGACAGTTGGTAAACTAATGGTTTAGAAGAAAATATCTACTAGCAATTATTTTTCCCTAACACTGTAATGTAAATAATTGGCCAGTTGGCTCTTCCATGTTTTGTTTTTTATACATATCAGGTTTTACTTGTTAAAAGTAAGGCCTGAGGCTCCAGTGTCAAAACAGAGTGCTCACAAGAAAGAAAACATGGTAATCCTTGTGTCTGTAAGAAACATATTAGAAAGGACTAATGATTAATGTTTGGAAATATTAATAAGAAGAAGTCTTAACATGTAGAGATTCCCTACTTAAGCACCATTCAGTCATAATGGGGTAAGAATCACAAATGTTTTTAATTTTACTCAGTTGACCTAGAATGCTCTGGGTGCAAAGCCATGTCTCTCAGCTGCATCCAGCTCTGTACTTGGAGGCTCCCATAGAAGTCAGGATCATCGTCCAGTGGGTGTTGGACTGGAAATGTGACTAGTTAGCCCATCTGAAAAAGAACTCCACCCTGCTCAAACACCCTGATCTCCCGCCTACCACACTCAGCCCACAACCTAAAAATGGTGGTAGCTTTTCAGGTTTGTGGTCTTGAAGAGACAACAGGAGCTCCTTTGACCCCTGGGGTAGGGGGAGGGCTCAGCCATGGAAATGACATACCTTGGCAGGGTAGCAGGTGGGTGTGTGTTTACACAGATTTAATCTCAGCTTTGAAAATGCTGCTATTAGTTTACACTGTTGATGAACTGGATTTTTTTCCCTGTTGAAATACTCTTTGTACTTACAAAGTGGTTATCAGTATTTATTTTAAAGGTGCTAGGTCTAATTGTTTGTTATTAAATTGAAATGCTTATCTTGTGCTCCATTCAAGCACCAAACCTAATGCTTGTGAGTCTAACTCAGACTCGTAGCGACCCTACAGGACAGAGTTGAACTGCCCTGTAGGGTTTCCAAGGCTGTAATCTTTACAGAAGCAGACTACTACATCTTTGTCCTGCAAAGCGGAGCAGCTAGTGGGTTCGAACTCCTGACATTTTGGTTCGCAGTCGAGCGCTTAACCACTGCACCACCAGGACTGCTTCCATTCAAGCACAGCACTGATTTTTTTTTTTTTTTTCCCCCTGTAACAACCTGCTGTTAATGTGAAATAACTAATGTGAGACTTAAGGGTTTATTTGTAATCATAACATTGAGCCACTGAAATGTTCACTGTTGTGTGCTTTTGAGCAAAATGCCAACTAAAATTAAAGTAAAACCTTACATACTATTTAACTGTATTATTTCCACCAGTTGTCTGTCAGTTTGTCATACTGTAGTGACTTGCGTATGTTGCTATGATGCTGAAAGCTATGCCACTGGAATTTCAAATACCAGCAGCGTCATCCACGGTGGACAGGTTTCAGTGGAGCTTCCAGATTAAGAAGAAAGGCCTGGCAATCTACTTTGGAAAATTAGCCAATGAAAGCCTTATGGATCACAACCGACCATTGTCCAACTTGGTTGCTTTGGACATGTCATCAGGAAAGACCAATCACTGGAGGGGGCATCATGTTTGGTTAAGTAGAGGGCCAACAAGGATGAGGGAGACCCTTGGTGAGGTGGATTGGCATGGTAGCTGCAACAGTGGACTTGGACGTGCTGGCAATTTTGAGGATGAAGCAGGACCAGGCAGCATTTTGTTCTGTTGTACATAAGGCCACCATGAGTTGGAGTCAACTTGATGACAACTAACAATTATTTTCTAAGAGTTTAAAATGCAGTTGTGTGTTTGAATCTGCTCTAATCTCTTAAGGCAGTACAGTGAAGTGAGTCTCTAAATTTGGTAACAGTATTGCCCTAAGGTAAGATATTGTTTCAGAAAACTGAGCCATAATTAAACTCAGGCTGGGCAAGGAGTCAGTAGACCTGGATTCTTGTCCCGGCTTCAGTTACCAACAGGCTTACCTTCTCCAGAGCCTCCATTTTCCCATCGTAAAATGGTAGTTTACACACTTTTTCTTAATTCTCATGAAGATCGAATGATATGAAAACTAATACAGATTGAAGGTAGAATCGCCACAGTTGGCCTGTCCCACAGAAGTTCATAGTTATTTATTCCCAGGGGTGTACATCCCCCACCTCATCCAGAATCCTGTGCTTTGATGTGTTTTGATACACTGACCCAATATTTATTGCCATTTTTAGGACTTAAGAAGGAAACAGTTAAAAACCTGCCAAGTCCATAAACCTTGTGAGTTGCTGTTTGCTCACAGGCAGATAGTTTGATCCTGTTCCAGTTTTCTGGCACAACCTCACAATACTGTTATTCCACATACAAATCCAAAACCCAGTCTACATCTTCATTCCAATTTTATCATCAGTTCAGTATGCGAGATTTCAAGTTAGAATAATCTTTGTGGAAAAGAGACTTATTACAAAGGGATGAGTAAAGACAAAAATGGCAATTCTGTGAGAGAAAGAGATTGACCTTCATCTTTTGGGTGGAGGGGCCAGTAGGCAAACTCTAGACCACATAAACTGAACTGTACACAGAATATCTACCGTATACCCAGATGAACACATTTGATCAATTTACACCAGTCAGATGAAAATAAGTTATTTCAGCAAATACTACTCTTAGCTTTCTTTAAAGTTGAGATTAAGACACCTGCCAGTGCTTGAGATTTAGGTGCTCTTGAGTCTTAGAAGTATATTAATTTTTTTTCCAGCTGGGCCTCAATCTTAAACCTATACATGTTTCTAGACAGAGGTCTCTGTTGGACTTTGAACTCTATACTGCAAACAGTCATTTGAAGTTTCCATAGTCCCATCTATCTTCCTCGATGTCATCTGTTCAGTTGGAACCTGGGGAGCACGCTGATGATTATGGTAATTCTTTCCCTTTTCTGTCATTACTTAGAGCCAACTTTTCAGTTTCCGCAACACCTCATGTTACGTATGGTACGACAGCTTGTAAGCGTAAGTCCATAGGCATTGTACCTTTTAACCTAAGAAGAGTAACAGTTTGCTTCATAGTGATCTGGTGGCTGAAAGTTGGTATTTGCTTTCCCCCAAAAGCAAAGCAGCTCCTTCACATCTTATCAATCAGAGATGCCAAGGCCTCATTTCTGATACCCAGACATTTTTACCAGACACTGCCTCTTTTGTTTTCATAGCAACATTATTTAGGTGTAGGATAACTCTGGAAGCGATAATCATCATCTGAACTTGTGAAGACAGCCTCACTAAGCACTTTTGCTTCCATGGAGAGTGTCTGTTCACTCAGATTAGACGGGCTTCCCTTACTCCCCAAGAACCAATCCACATCCGGGGGGACTGCAAAGGCAGATCAGAACAGCCCTGATACCAACCAGTAGTGTGGGGTGTATGGGGACAGTACAGCTTGGACTGGGAAGAGCATGTCACCTCTGTGGAATATGCAACTGAGTCGTGAGGGCACTCTAATGTCCCAGTAACGTTCTTACACAGAAACAAACCAATGAAATCCACTGCCATCTAGTCAATTCCAACTCCTAGTGACCCTATAGGACAGAGTAGAAGTGCCCCATAGGGTTCCCAAGGCTGTAAATTTTTACAGAAGCAGACTGCTACACCTTTCTCCCACAGAGCAGCTGGTGGGTTCCAACCGCCTACCTTTTGGTTAGCACCCAAGTGCTTAACCACTGTGCCACTGGGGCTCCTTTACACAGCATGGAGGACTAGAACATGCAGTATGAAAAAAGTTTGAAAAAATGACTCAAGAGCGTAGACTATTGTATGAGCACCCTCTAAGGAAGCGGTCTTTATTTGCATTTTAGAAGAGTGAACACATACGATGTAAAACATTGTGACAGGTTTGACACAATGCTCAGTCCCTTCTTAACCAACTGCCTGGGAAGAGTCAAAGAAAGCAGAGCAACGGAATGCAGATCTGGAAGTTACCTCTGATTTGCCTTAGTGAGTAAACCACATGGCCTAACTGGCAGCCATTCCCAAGAAGAGTCTTCACCTAAGGTAAACGCCAACTAAACAAAACGCCAAGCTGCATATTTGAAATTAAACGTGATGTGTATACCGGCCTCCTGTGCAGAGAAGGAATTTTGGTCAGACCATGACAACAAAGGCAGATGACTGTATGGAATTAAAAGCACAGACCTCTGTGACGAGGAACATTTTACTGGCAACACTAACTCTATGATACAGACATTAACTGGAATAGTAGTATATGTTTCTCTTCCTATCCCAAAAGAAGTGCAATAGATAGGAAACAGACGTGAAACAGGAGGATATCGTTTACCATTTACTTCAGTGCAGCCTGTGGGAATGAATACATGGGCCAGAGGTGGGCACTCCACTGTATTCCACAGGGTTCTGGATGCTGTGTGATGGTTATTTACAGAAGGGTTAGATAAGATAGTTAACTACTAAAGGCATACAAAAAAGGCCTGAGAAAATCTGGTTAAAATGTATAACCTTGTATTGCTACTGATGGGAGTAGTCATTTTCATATCTTTTAAAAGTAATAAAAAGATTCTGTTAAAAAATAGATTTATCCAGAAAGATGTTGATTTGAACTGTAAAAAGCAATACGGAATCATCATTTTCCCTTTGGACTAGCTTCACTGGCTTCAGTTTTAAGCTCCCTTTCTAGTTTCAAGTCTATCCCTTTCTCAGGTGAGACCAGGGAATATGGTGGGTTCTTCTTAGGCTTCTATGTAGAAATCTTCACTAGAGAACATATAGGAAACACACTTGGTTTGGTTCTATGCTGTTCCAGTATTTTGGCCAGCTTACCCACTTCAAGAACAGCTTCAAGTTTCCCTGGCTGCTCCTTCAGGGACAGGATTAGCTGCCTTTGATTTAGCACGGAGGATCCTGCTCTTAACAAATTCAAATCAGATCCCTCAATAAGTAAAGTGAGGTTGTTTTAAACAATTAATAATTTTTAAGGCTAAGGCAACATCCATGGTCATTTGTATAACCTAATTTGAGGCAAACAGCTAACTGTAATCTAAAATAGATCCTGTACATTTCCCCTCTAACTTTAGTTTGGGGGAGAAGCATAGTGACAGTGTTCTAGAAACCCTGTACGAAGATGAAAATAAAGATCGTCCATTTCTTTGGTGAAGTAAAGAAGTGTCTCACAAAGTTTTATAAACCACACTCTACAAAGGCTGCTGCTGCTCTCATATATAAAAGCACCCTGACTGTGAAATTACTTTGTTATCATTCCTCGATAAAAATTAATCTACAAACCTGCGAGGATTGGAGTTTTTGTCTAAAGCTGGTAGTTAAAATGTGACCTGCAAGCCAATACAGTTAATGGAAGTGACGGTTCTCTCCTCCCCTTAGCCTGGAGATGGAGCCTGCCAGTCCCCAGCCCCTTCTCCCACAGGGAGAGTCACAGCCTGGCCTGGAGGCCGTGGCCCAGCACCTCTGCGTAAGGAATGGGGCAGCGGCCACCTCCTCCACAGAGTGCATGAGCAGTGCAGTCCCTCTGGCCCATGGCGCCAGCGGACGCGGTGCTCACGGTGCAGCCAGGGTTTGCTGCTTGTTGCAGCCCAGGGGCGGAAAGGGTCTATTTCTCAGTAAGCGACAGCTGTAAGACTTGCTGGAGCTCTGCCTCCTCCTCCTGTAGCCGGAGCTCCCGCTCCTCCAGCTCTTTGGCAGAGAGCTCCATGGCCAGCTGCAAGTCACTATCGAAACGGCTGGTCTCACTTGGGGTGCCAGGGCACAGGCCTTCTGAGCTGGTGAGGAGGCTCTCCTGGATGGCCCTGGGTTGGAAAATGAGGAAAAGAGAGATTCATCACCACAGCAGCAGCACCAACTACATTTCTTAACTGCTTACAAAGCACTATAGATGCGTAATGTCTTTTAATCCCACATAACTCTGGGGGTGTTCGTGCTGTATGCAGCTGGGAAACCCAAGGCTCAGAGAGGTTAAGGAACCTGCCCTCAAGATCAGTCAGCTACTAAGTGATGAAGCTGGGAAATGAATTTGGAGTTATTTTAAAGCAAAACCCAGGCTCCCGTATATGCCTAAAGTATGCTTTTTAAAATGAATCTTTCTAGTTTTTCCCCCTGAAAAAAAGAGATATTCTGTTCATCTCTGTAGCTCTTCCCTAAAGTGTCATCACCCTTAAAACTGTACAGACTTCCTACTGAGGGCTCCTAGACCCTATGTGACTTTACATTCTTTGTAAAAGATCAAACCAGTCAGTACCCAGTGCCTTTCTGCAGTGACACTGACAGATAAAAAAACAGCTCCAACTCAGGGCGACCCCATGTGTGTCAGAGTGTATGTGCTCCATGGGGTTTTCAATGACTGATTTTTCAGAAGTAGATCACCATGACTTTCTTCCAAGGTGCCTGTGGGTGGACTCAAACTGCCAACCTTTCGGTTAGCAGCCGAACGGATTTACCATTTGCACCACCCAGGGATTCCCTGACAGGCAGAATTCAGCAGTTCTGTCACCCCTTCCTGGAAACTTCCCTATCAAGCATTTATAGCTATTTTAATGAGAAGAGCCACAAGAGGAAGTGGAGAGCTAAAACATGCTCCAGTGTCTACTGCCAGGCACGGTCTGTGCACTAAGTGCTTGCCTCAACCTTGGTTTAATCATTAGCAGTCAAGTCAATCACCTCTCATACTGGGCATCATAGGCATGTGTCCGGCTGATCCCTCCATTTGAAGCTGGTCCTGAGACTTCCTAGAAAAAACAAACGTGATAGACATGAATACCTCTCAGAAGGAACAGGTATCATACTGACATAGAACTGAAAGCAACAGAACAAAATTAAAAATATTTACACACTAAATATCTCTAAAACCACACCTAAATGTCAGGTAGTATACAGTACACTACCCTGATTAACAGCCATGACCTTTTCATGTTATTATTAGGTGCCATTGAGCCGGTTCCGACTCATAGTGACTCCATGTACAACAGAACAAAACACTGCCCAGTCCAGCGCCATCCTCACAATCATTGTTATACTTGAGCCCATTGTTGCAGCCACTGTGTCAGTCCATCTCATTGGTGGTCTTTCTGTTTTTCACTCACCCTCTAATTTACCAAGCATGATGTCCTTCTCCAGGGACTGGTCCCTCTTGATAACATGTCCAAAGTATGTGAGACAAAGTCTCGCCATCCTTGCTTCTAAAGAGCACTCTGACTGTACTCTTCCAAGACAGATTTGTTCGCTCTTCTGGTAGTCCATGGTATAGTCAGTATTCTTCGCCAACACTACCGTTCAAAGGCATCAATTCTTCTTTGGTCTTCCTTATTCATTGTTCAGCTTTTGCATGCATATGAGACAACTGAAAATACCATGGCTTGGGTCAGGCATAGTCCTCAAAATGACATCTTTGCTTCATAACACTTTAAAGAGGTCTTTTGCAGCAGATTTGCCCAATGCAATATGTTGTTTGATTTCTTGACTGCTGCTTCCATGGGCATTGACTGTGGATCCAAGTAAAATGAAATCTTTGACAACTTAAGTCTTTTCTCCATTTATGATGATGTTGCTTATTGGTCTAATTGTGAGGATTTTTGGTTTCTTTTTTTTTATGTTGAGGTGTAATCCATACTGAAGGCTATAGTCTTTGATCTTCATCAGTAAGTGCTTTAAGTCCTCTTCACTTTAAGCAAGCAAGGTTGTGTCATCTGCATATCACAGGTTGTTAATGACCCTTCCTCCATTCCTGATGTCATGTTCTTCATATAGCTCAGTGTCTCGAATTACTTGCTCAGCATACAGATGGAATAAGTATGATGAAAGGATACAAGCCTCACACTCACCTTTCCTGATTTTAAACTATGCAGTATCCTTTTGTTCTGTTCGAATGACTGCCTCTTGGTCTATGTACAGGTTCCTCATGCGCACAATTAAGTGTTCTGCAATTCCCATTCTCTGCAATGTTATCCATAATTTGTTATGATCCACATAGTTGAATGCCTTTGCATAGTCAATAAATAAACATAGTCAATAAACCCAGGTAAACATCTTTCTGGTATTCTCTGCTTTCAGCCAAGATCCGTCTGACATCAGCAACGATATCCTTCATTCCACTTCCTTTTCTGAATCTGGCTTGAATTTCTGGCAGTTCCCTGTCGATGTATTGCTGCAACTGTTTTTGAATGATCTTCAGCAAAATTTTACTTGCATGTGACATTAATGATATTGTTTGATAATTTCCACATTCGGTTGGATCACCTTTCTTTGGAGTCAGGTTGGCCAGGTAGCTGTCTTCCAAATTTCTTGGCATAGACAAGTGAGCACTTCCAGCACTGCATCTGTTTGTTGAAATATCTCAATTGGTATTCCATCAATTCTTGGAGCCTTGTTTTTTGCCAATGCCTTTAGTAGAGCCTGGACTTCTTCAGTACCATTGGTTTTTGATCATACATTACTTCTTGAAATGGTTGAACATTGATCAGTTCTTTTTGGTACAATGACTCTGTGTATTCCTTCTATCTTCTTTTGATGCTTCCTGTGTTGTTCAGTATTTTCCCCATAAAATCCTTCGATATTGCAACTTGAGGCTTGAATTTTTTCTTCCGTTCTTTCAGCCTGAGAAATGCTGAGCATGTTCTTTCCTTTTGGTTTTCTAACTCCAGGTCTTTGCACATTTCATTATAATACTTTGTCTTCTCGAGCTGCCCTTTGAAATCTTCTGTTTAGCTCTTTTACTTCATCATTTCTTCCATTCATTTTAGCTACTCTACATTCACAAGCAAGTTGCAGAGTCTCTTCTGACATCCATTTTGGTATTTTCTTTCTTTCCTGTTTTTTTAATGACCTTTTGCTTTGTTCATGTATGATGTACTCGGTATCATTCCACAACTCGTCTGGTCTTCGGTCATTGGTGTGTTCAGTGCATCAAATCTACTCTTGAGATAGTCTCTAAATTCAGGTGGGATATACTCAAGATTGCACTTTGGCTTTCATAGACTTGTTTTAATTTTTCTTCAGCTTCATACCTTGTTATACTTTACACAAAATCAGTCTATTAAAAACAGTTAACTTTGAGCAAATTTTAAATGAACAAAGCAGGTAACTCTTTTACAGCAAAATTAGAATACATAATTCCATATTTGTTGTCTTTGACTTCGATCACATAAACAAGTGATGGTATATAAATAAGATTTATGTACATATAGGGGGAAAAAATAAGTTCACCTACATAGGGCAAGGAAAAGCATACTCGACCGGCAGTGACATCCAGGCACTGGGTCTTCCCTAAGAGGCCTCTCACAGGGAATATGCCTGCTTTGGGGTCTGGGAGTGGATCCGTAGTGGTAGCAGCAGGGGAGAGGGGAGGGGGCAGTGGAGTGGGCCTCATATCCAAGTTCCAGAGACTCAAAAATAATACCAACAACCTGAGCCAGTGGGGATGATGGAGTGTGGGTACTGTCCACAAAGCAGCCTTGTGAGAGCAAAAGAGTTCCTAACGCCTGGCACAAAGCAACCAAAAACCAAATCTGTTCCTGTCGAGTTGATTCCGACTCATAGCAACCCTATATGACAGAGTAGAACTTCCCTATAGGGTTTCCAAGGCTGTAAATCTTTACAGAAGCAGACTGCCACATCTTTCTCCCGCAGAGTGGCTGGTGGGTTTGAACCAATGACCTTTCAGTTAGCAGCCAAGCACTTAACCGCTGTGCCGCTAAGGCTCCTTGGCACAAAGCAAGCACTCTGTAATATCTCTTGACTGGACCATGGAAGGAAAGAAGAAACCAATAAATGCACAAATGGACAGCAAGAGCCCAGATACACCAGAGGGCAGTGGAGGCAGAAGCAGGACCTGCTAGTAGAGCAGGGAGGCCACCGAGACAGGGCACAGAAGGAGTTGATAACTGGGAGAGGAGGACCTCAAACCCTGGACTGCTGCCAGGCAGGTGAGGCCTGGAGAAACAACTACATAAAAGGATAAAATGAAACTGTTCTTATTCCAGTCTGTCCTGAGCTCTCTTTTTAACTAGAGGCTCAGAGAGAGTTTAAGGAGACAGAGAAGTCTGTCGGGAGGCAACTTGTGTATGATGTTAACTTGGGCTGTGCAGATGGCCTTTTACATAATAAGTTTTTGCAAAAGACTAGGTGCATAAAATGTAAGATAACCTGTATAAATATTTCTAACTTGTTATTGAAATTAAATAGTTAAATCTTTCAGTCAAAAGCTGAGGGTAAAACCTTCCAAGCCTGTGTTTGGGATTTGTTGTGATAGAAGTACCTGGCTCCTGCTGGACTCCAGCAAGCTCTGCTGGATGGCAAACTGCATTATCTCGTAATCTTCGTCTTGCAAATGCACATTTCTGCCATTGTCTTGAATGTGATACGACTCGGGAATTTCAAACACAGACTGGTCGACCTCAAAGTTTGTGACATGGGAAGCTGAAACACAAGAGTTAATTACAATAAAATTTCCACTCCAACTTATAAAAACTTAATTTTTAAAAACTGAAAGGACCAAAGTGATGATAATCAAGGTTTGCTACCATGTGAGAGATTTTGAGGAAGAGGAATCTTCACAGAAAAAAGTACCAGAATATTGCTTTTGTCTTTTTGCCTTGATTCTTTTTCTAACGATGACATTAATGCATATTCATAAATAAAATGCTACAGACAACTGCAAAGTGAAAATCTCCTTTCCCACCCCCATTCTCCTATTATCAAACTCCATCAATAGCCATTCTTGTGTACCCTTCAAGCAATGTGATGTGTATATGTATGTGTGGATGGGTATGTGTATAAGTTTATCTATAAAATCACACCAATATGCCTTTTTTTCTTTATTATGAAATATAGTAAACATACAAAAGAGACTATATATTTGTACACTTCAAATAAAAGGAATGCCTGTGTATCCTTCACCTAAGCTAAGACACAAAACACTACCAATACCACATACCATGTACACACCTTAATAACATTCCCTTCCTCCTCTCCATAGGTAAACACATAATTCAGAACAGTGGTGATCACTGCCCAGGTCTTTAGACTTTTGCCACATGTGTATAATCTTAAGTAACAGTTTGTTTTAGGCTGTTTTTAAATTTGACAATAAGGGAACCATATGGAATGTATTCTTCAAATTGGAGTTGTTCATTCAACCTTGTTTTTGAAATTCACCAAATTTGATGCACACGGCTGTAAATTTTCATTTTCACTACTGTATGTTACTCCATTGTATTAATATACACAATTAGCACATTCTACTATCATGACATTGGGCTGTTTCTGGGTTTTGCTACTATGAACAATGCTGCTGTCCATTATTAGAGTCTCTACCAGCCCATATGCATGTTTTTCTCAGGAAACCCTGGTGGCGTAGTGGTTAAGAGCTACGGCTGCTAAACAAAAAGGTTGGCAGTTTGAATCCACCAGGTGCTCCTTGGAAACTCTATGGGGCAGTTCTACTCTGTCCTGTAGGGTTGCTATGAGTCGGAATAGACTTGATGGCAATGGGTTTGGTTTTTTTTTTTGTTGTCTAGGGCACGTGCCTAGGAATTGGTAGATGTGCTAGATGTGCACATCTTCAGTTTTACTAAGTAATGCCAAATGTTTTGTTCAAGAAATTATACCAATTTACTCTCCCACCACAAGTGGATGAGTGTTCGTTTGCTGTATAACCTCACAAATAATAATACTACCTGACTTTTTTGCCTGTCTGGTAATGTTCAATTGTATATCATTGTTGATTTTAATTTTAAAATTTGAACTATAATTTACATAGCATAAAACACTATCTTAATTCACCATACTAATAAAGGAGTAAAGCCATATGATCATCTCAGTAATTGCAGAAAAAGCACGTGACAAAAGTCAACACCTAGTAATGATGAAAAAAACTCAGCAAACTAGAAATATAAGGGCATTTCCACAACCTGATAAAGGGCATCTACAAAAAACCTACAGCTAATCTCATACTTAATGATGAAACATTAAACTGTTCTGCCCCTAACATCAGGAACAAAACTAGGACATCCTCTCTCACCACTTTTACTGAACACTGTACTGGAGGTCCTAGCTGGTGCAATAAGGGAAGAAAAAGAGATAAAAAGCTTACAGATTACAATGGAAGAAATAAAATTGTCTTTATTCACAGATAGCATGACTGTATATGTAAGAAATTCTAAGAAATCTATGAAAAAGTTACTAGAATACCATATTTTACACAAATAATGCGTACCTTCTACATTTGCCAGCCGTGCCCTCTCCCCAAGAGGTATTTTCGTAAGTGTACTATGCCAATTTTTTTTTTCCAAAATTAGCATAGTGTACTTACGAAAATACCTCGCAGAGGAGGGCATGGTTGGCAAATGTAGAGGGCACATGTTATTTGAGTAAAAATACAGTCAGTAATTTAGCAATGTTGCAAGATACAAGGTCAGTATACAAAAATCAGTTACATTCTATATACTAGCAATCAAAATTGGAAAATAAAATTAAGACAATAAATCCATTTACAATATCATCCAAAAATATGAATTGGATCGACTGCAAAGGAGCATGAGAGAATTTTTTGGTATGATAGAAATGCTCTGTATTTTTATTGTGGTGATTACATGCATGTATAAGTACATTTGGAAACCCTGGTGGCATAGTGGTTAAATGCTACGGCGGCTAACCAAAAGGTTGGCAGTTTGAATCCACCAGGCTCTCCTTGGAAACTCTATGGGGCAGTTCTGCTCTGCCCTAAGGGTCACTATGAGTCAGAATCGACTCAACGGCAACAGGTTTGTTTTTTTTGTTTTTTTTTTTTTTGGTTTTTTATAAGTACATTTGTCAAAATGCATTGAACTGTCATGGGTGCATTTTTATTATATGTATATTACACTTTAGTAAAATTAATTTTTAAGAATATGCTGTCTTTTTAATACAAGTGGGATCATATGTATTCTACAAGTTTATTTTTTCACTAGTTTATCTAAAACTTAACACAGAAATCTGCTTCATAAGATACTCCAATTTCAAACTAAGTAATTAATGACTAAATTACAGATTTTTTTTTTTTTAAAACCACAAAACTCAACTTTTCTTTTTACCTGAACTGGCCTGGGTCCCATCCACATTTTGGGATACAGTTTCTTCAGCAGTGCTACAGCCGTTAACATTTCCAAATGTAATCCGTGCATTTAAGACATGAAACAATGGAATTTCTAACAAAATAAAAGCTTTTATAAATACACTGCACTTAGAATAGCAATAATAGTTATAATTTACTACATGTTTACTATGCTAGTACTGTGTCAAGTACTTTTTATAAGTATATAATTTCATCCTCATAATGACCCTCCCCAATATACAGAGGGAAAACAGATGCAGAGAGGTTAATTAAGCAGTTTTTCCTAGACCACGGCGAGTAAATAATGAGCCAGGGTTCAAGTTTCATGAGTCTACAACAATCCAAAATGAAAATTCCTCGTGAGTAATATCTGTTATACATGGTATTATGCATACTAGTCAGGGCCTGAAAACATTTATGTATCAGAGGATCTTGCTGTCAACTATCTGCCTCAAATAACTATCTAATTTGAAGTTTGACTTAAATAAGGTTTGACATTAAAACAATGAATGTATCATATTTTTATGCCTTTTTACATCTATCAGGACTGCCTATAAATAGAACTGATGGTTGGTGTTTCCTAATTTTGAGATGCAAATCCCCAACCTGAACCAAGAATCATGACACTTCTTTACATCAGACTGCAGAATAATTCAGACCTCCTCCTCCTTGTCTATTATATATTACTCTGTGTCTCAAGTGCTGCAATTCCCTGAAGCATATTCTGTCACCCACAATAATGAGCAGAATCTACAAGTGTTCCTGTGGTTCATTTAACGGTACCTATTTTGACAGGAAATCCTGGTGGGAATTCCAGCTTGATGAAATCTCTCAGTCTTGCAAAATGAGCGCTTGTTCTAGCCATCAGGTCAATGATGGGAATGACCTGCTCCTCGAGAGACAGAGGAAACTCTTCACACATCCACAGCGTTGCTTTAAACCTGCAGGATTTAGCAGAGAAAAGATGAAGACCATCTCTACCAGACGGGGAAAGCAGACTACTTACTATATGCAGTAGGCTGGTCGCCACCAGGAGCCCTGGTAGTGCAGTGGTTGAGCACTTGGCTGCAACTGAAAGGTCATCGGTTTGAATCCACCCAGCAGCTCTGCGGTAGAAAGACCTGGCAATCTGCTCCCATAACGATTACAGCCTAGGAAATCCTATGGGGCAGTTCTACTCTGTCACATGGGGTCTCTATGAATCAGAATCGACTTGATAGCACCTAGCAACAATAGTCACCACTAGCTTCCTGACTCCACGGTCTTTCCAGTTATCTCTTAATTCTATGAAGGGATGAGAACTATAGGAATTCAGATCATTATAAAATCTGGCAATCAGAGGAAATGGCCTGATTACAGCCACCCACTGTAACCGACTTAAATGTCAGGAAGTATGAAGAAATAAGATGGCCAGTGGAAACCATTTCATTTGATCAGTGGAAGCTTGTTGGCAGTAAAAGAAGGAATTCTTAACATTCAAACTATGTACTGTCTGGAAAGGGCTCCTAAGATGGGCAATCTACTGTTAGCTTCCTTCAGATAAAGTGGTTTAAAATTTGTTTTTAAAGGAAGGGGGCAAGGAATAACTGAACATGACAATTAAACAGCACAACTTCCAGCCACAGAATCTCTTACTTTTGTGTTCTAATCGTCAGCTCTTTAGGCCTTCCAATGTCCCTATCTTTCAGATCAAACTCTTCATTGAAGTACTCCTCAGGTGTGATGGCTGTGGGGTTGTTTGCGGTGGCACATTCTGTGGTGAGGTCCTGCCAAGCCAAAACCCAGAGAAATTAGAAATGCCAAAGTATGCTACCCACTTTATTAAGTTATTGCATTGCATAAGAAAATCTACAATGGTGTTACCAAATTCCATGGCAAGTCTAATGGATTTCTCTCTTTTAAAATTAGAACTAAATATTTCTGCACTCTCCTTTGCATCCTGATTATAGAAAAGAAAAGAAAAAAAAGGCAGAAATATTTGGAAGTACGTAAGATTTGGGGCTTAAGTTCCAGCTCTGTCATTCTCAAGCTTGTGACACTGGAACAGTAATTCCATTTCTCTGACCCTCGGTGAATTCCAGTTTACCAATTTCATATAGTTAGTGTGAGGATCAAGTAAGATAATGTTCGTTAAAGTGCTCTGTAAAATATAAAGTCCTGTATATTTCTCGGAACCCTGGTGGTGCAGTGGTTAAGAGCTCAGCTGCTAACCAAAAGGTTGGCAGTTCAAATCCACCAGCTGCTCCTTGGAAACCCTATGGGGAAGTTCTACTTTGTCCTGTAGGGTCGCTATGAGTCAGAATTCATTTGATGGGAACAGGTTTGGTTTGGTTTGGTATACTTCTTAATCCTGAAGACCTGCTTCTGAAAGTTCACAGCCTTGAAAACTCTATGGAGCAGTTCTATTCTTCACACATGGGGTCACCATGAGTCAGAATCAACTCATTGGCAAACAACAACAACATACTTTTTAAGTTCCATTGTTATAGAGACGCCCTAGTTTATAATGAGTAAGAGAGGAAGCATCTGATTTCCATAATCACCACCCCTCCTCTGAAATGTTTATTTTTAAAGACTTGCCTAATTCCCTTCCAAAAGAGTATCTCAAATTCTAGCTTAGGAGTACTCTTTAACCTTTTCAAATAGAATGGCCTGCACTTGATTCAATAAATGCTATCACAAGCACAAATAAGTCCTTTCCTTCCATAAGACTGCTGAAAGCCTGTGGCTTAAACTTACCCCTTGAGCACCAAACTGGTGTTCCACAGTCCCCAGCAGAGATTCCAATGGATTCCTGTCCGCTACAGAGGGGGAAAAAAGGTCAGTTTCTAATGGTATACCTTATTGTGGCTACAGAAAAAGATGCTCATCATATTTTAAAGTTTTTGATCCCAGGAATCTGCATTAGGCAATGCTGAAGTAAAGTTCTTCACTTATGAACAGGCTGACTAAGATCATCCACAAACAACCATAAGCTAATTCATCCTTCATAGGACACTTTTTATTAGGATTTCTAAACTAGATGGACAACAGATAGGAGAATTAAAGCAGAATAGTGGAAAGAGTGTGGATTTAGGAGGGAGCCATCTCTGATTCCAGTCCCACCTTGACCATTCACTCTCAGTGTGTCCAATGACAGATAATTTCTCTGAGACCTTGGTTTCCTCATCTGTCAAACTGGAGTAATGGTAATAGTAGCGGTACTGGTGGTAGCTACCAGTCACTGCATGCCGACCTCTCTGTTGGAGAGGTTTACAGGGAGTAATGCATCTAATACTCCCGACAACTCTAAGGAAGGTCTAATATCACCTCCAGTCCACTGCTAAGGAAACTGAGGGTAGTTAACTTCACCAAGCCATTGGAAGAGCTGGGATATGGCAGCGTTTTGACTTACAGCCCCAAGTTCTGTTCAAATCTTTCATCATGATATTTTGGACTAAGTCACTCATTGCAATGGTAAACATTCTCCAATTTCCCCATCTACTTTTTCGGCCAAATCCAACAATTGTTCTTCATAAAACATAAACAAGCCTTCGTGAATGGCTTTAATTACAGCAGAGGCCAACTATGGGGAAACACCTTCAAGAATGAGTCAAACTAAGGAAATTTTTATAAAAAGGAAGTTAAGGTTAGGATTAGTGCTTCCTGATCACATTAACCCAAAACAGAGCCAATGAAGGCCCTCTCTAGGCTAAAAGAAGGAGGGAGCATTACCTTTATATCTCTTTTTTTCTTCCTCGGTCAGATGTTCTGTCCGTATTTTAGTTATCACACTCACATTATTTACTGTGTAAACCTTGAGAGATGTGTGCAAAAGAAAACAGTGACACAGGGAATCAAAACTCAAAAAATAAGCATAGCAAGAGCAAAAATGCTGAAGCAAAAATAAAATAATAATCCACAAAATAAAAATGAGAAATGGTTAACAATCATTAGGATTCTTCAGAGAAAATATGCAAATTATCAGCTAAGAAATGCATCAGCAGTTACTTCCCACATGAGACAGTTTTAAATACTGAGGAGTTAACAGTGTCAGGCTGCATCTTCCTACTCGCCCTCCTCGCTGCTGAACAATCTCAAACCAATGTCCTGCAATTTAGGTTTCCCAATGAGTTTCTGTTGTCCTAAGGTTCCCAAACCTACATCATGTACTTCTACTGGTTGGTGGTAATCTTATACGGACTTACACAGCCATCTGCTGGAGAGAAGGAAAAAGGAAGGAATACAAGGTTTTCCACACCTAAAAGGTTTACAGAAAACCAGCAAATCACTATTTAAAAGGAATTCTGTAATAGTGACCAAAATTTTTTTTTAATTTTAACTGCCAGAGTAAATGTTCTGTTACCCAGGTTGACTGGTGAATATGGTGGTCTGGGAAGCCGACACAGTGGTTAACAGAGAACTCACTCTCTATGCCATTTATGGATTCTTGACATGAGAGATTCAGAAAACACACTCAGCACAAGTATATCTGCTTCTAAATGTGTCTTGCTGAGCATGGTGTAGCTTTCTAAGTGCTCACTCAGAGGCCACAAGAGGGCCACCAACCCCTCTGCACTGCAGGCTAAGGAAAGGCCACAACACAGAGCTTCCCAGCTGACAAGATGCCAGATGACTCAAATGACTGTCGTCTCCACTATTAACTATTTTCTAAATTCCCTGATGTCATGTAAATGGGCAATAAGCCTACTGGCTACAATTAGAGACATAAAAGCTACATTAGGATATTTTTAAAAATCACTCAGGTGATAAAAACAGATGGACAAGTATGCTAAGTCTAATTCTTTTTCTCTCTCTTTTCTTTTTTTTAAGAATTAAATGAATCATTAGCTTGTCATTCCTACCAGGACAACTGGTACCTATACTCTTTTCTCTACAATACTGTTTTTCTTTGGCATAACTAGAGACCTCCTTAGGACATGCCATCCCATTTCTGAAAGTCCAATAAGATAAAAATTCAAGTGAGAGACACATTAGACAACACGTATTCCCCCAGAGCATCTTCATGGCACAGGTGCATGAAAAAATCTGAACAGACTCCTCGTTTGCATAGAAGCTAAATAGCTATAGTAAATCTTATTTTAAGAGTTTCCTTTTACCTTTGCTTCGTAACCATTAACAACTTCTGCTTTATCTGTCCTCCAGCCCCAGAATCCGGATTTAGTTCTGATAAAAAGTGAACACCACAAATTTCTACATGTACAATATGTATGCCATTCAGATTTATCCCTGCAGCCGTTACAGTTTTTTTTTTTTTTTCCCCCAGCTTAAGTTAGTGAAGGACACTTGGAAATTACGGTCCTAAGGTCCACAAAAGGATGTTGTCAATGACAGATGGCTTAGGCATCCCCCGCCCTTCCCCACACAGTTAGTCATCAGTCTGCCTAACCCCTGGCGTGAGGGCCTCCATTCTTGGCTCCTTTACAAAAACTACCGGCACAGATGACAAAGGTGGTAGCATTTACTGGACAGGTGTCTTAAAGAGTGAGTGAAGACGACCAGCGGCCAAGGTCTTGCCACAGGGTAGTATCTGGGTCACAGCATTTATCTGGGTCATATTAACTTAGGGCACAGACGTCAGCGGCTCTGTCTCCATAACCAGCCGCTTCTCAATCGAGGAATTCTTAGAACAATGAGGCACAGCCCGTCCTGCTGCTTGGAAGACAGCGGGTGGGAGCAGGAACTCATCCTGTGGCCACCGCCTGGAGCAGCCATTAATGCCTGCGAAATGGCTTGTGAGTCACACACTTTGTCGGGTTTGGTGTAGCAGGGCCTTTGAGTCCGGTTCCGTTGAACTGCTGTTAAAGTGAACCAGCATTCCAGCAGCAGCTGCAGCTCTGGGACAGTGCCCGAAAGCCCAGCTATTTTAACTCAACATATTTCTGAAAAAATGCATTTAGGGACTGAGAGCAGCCTAGAGGCTTGGATTGTTTTTCACAAAGCAGCTCGCCCTGGGAAATGCTACCACGCATGTGGGCCCCCTGACCAGCCCAGCCCCTTTGTCTAGGACATCACATCCTAGCTCCACTGTGACTGCTGCCCTTGACCCTGCTGCCGGCAACCGCTTGCCTTCTGCTCTGACCCCCAAGTGGGGCGGGAAGTCATGCAGGAAGCTCAGGAATGGTGGCAGGTTAGCCAAGTCGCGAAGAACACACATGGTTATTGGCATTTTGTGTTTCCAAACAGTTTGCTTTTCTTCTAATGGAATTTTGTAAATAAAATTAGGCCAGATGGAGTATTATGAGTTTCATGTGTATTATAAACCATCAGATAAAGGAGAGACTAGAACTTTAATTTTCCTACTGTTGTTGGCTGGGTGCGGTCGAGTCAATTCTGACTCACAGCAACCCCATGTGACAGAGTAGTGCCCCATAGGGTTTTCTAGGCTGCAGTCTTCACGGAAGCAGATCACCAGGTCTTTCTCCCACAGAGCCGCTGGGTGAGTTCGAACCATCAACCTTTTCAGTTAACAGCTGAGCACTTAACCTTTGAGCCACCAGGGCTCCTTAACAGTTGTCTACACACAAGCTTTGGATAATGTTTAAGCATTACTTTTCTTACTTAAAAATTTATTTAAAAAAAAAAAAAGTTGTCACAAGTAAAAACCCACTGCCGTCGAGTCAATTCCAACTCATAGCGACCCTATAGGGTAGAGTAGAGCTGCCCCATAGGATTTCTAAGGAGCACCTGGTGGATTCGAACTGCTGACCTTTTTGGTTAGCAGCTGTAGCTCTTAACCACTGCGCCACCAGGGTCTCCTGTCTACAGTTAGTGCAGCATAATCCATGGAGGCAAAGCGACAATCCTAAAAGGATTGCTCCAGATGCTAGCTACCTCCAACATATATTTCAGAAACAAAATAACAATGATGGGGGAGCTTTGAGGGCCACACCTGACTCATAAATAAACCAGAGTCCCCTTTCAGTCATTGATAATTGAAATATTTCTTTTAGTTAACTAATTACATCCTCAACTCCTTGTCTTCCACTTAACTCACTTGATATCTTGGCATGGGGAACAACTGCTTTCTGGCACATAGTCTTCTGAGGACCAAAGGATGACTCAGTCAGCCCCTACTGTATGCTGAATGAGTCCACCCTCAGGTATGCTGAAAAAATGGAGCTTCACCTTTCTCCCTCACTCATGCACATCCACTCTACCAGCAATCCTGGTGATGCCAGTTCCCTTTCCATTTCCTGTTATAAACTCAATGTCTACACTGTATTTTAAAACCAAGATTCTAATAACCCCTTGGTCCTTGATTAACTTTACATTCCGAGGCATCTGAAGATGATAGGAGAACACCGGCGTCCCTCTTTTGCCATTTTCACCTCTGTCTGTCTCCACTGGGACCACCACCAACAAAGGCCACTTCACAGATGCAGTGTCTCAGAGGCTGCTACACAATTTGGAGAAAGGCTCTGAGGGTGGTGGGAAATGTTTCATTTGAGGCAGACAGCAAAATCTTCCAGGGAAGAAAAAATCCAAACTGCAACCAGAGGGTATATACTGGCAGGCCCAAAATTCATGGCAAGAGGGTATTAGTCTGCAAGCATCAAGCTCCAAATAACAGATCAGACAAAAAAAAAAAAAAATGGGTAAAAATAACTACCACAACATGGGAGAGAGCCACACCGTCCAAATTCGATCAAATGAACACTTATACCTCCAGCAAGAAGTAGGTGCATGTACTTTTTGTACCAGCAAACCTCACAGTCAAGAGTGGCTCAGTAAAGGAGAATGAATAACACCAAAGACAAAAGGAAAGTATTAGCCCAAGAGACAGAAAGGGCCACATAACCAGAGACTTCATCAGCCTGAGACAGAAGAACTAGATGGTACCCAGGTACCACCAATGACCGCCCTGACAGGGAACACAACAGAGAGTCCCTGATGGAGCAGGAGAAAAGTGGGGTGCAGAACTCAAATTCTAGTAAAAAGACCAGACTTAATGGTTTGACTGAGACTGGAGGGACCCCAAAAGGCATGGCCCCCCGACTCTCTGTTAGCCCAAAAATGAAACCATTCCCAAGGCCAACTCTTCAGAAAAAGATTAGACTGGACTATGGGACATAAAATGATACTCGTGAAGAGTGTGCTTCTTAGCTCAAGTAGATACGAGACCAAATGGGCAGCTCCTGTCCAGAGGTGAGATGAGAAGGCAGAGAGGGTCAGGAGCTGGTGGAATGGACACGGGAAATCTGGAGCGGAAAGGAAGAGTGTGCTGTCACAATATAGGGAGAGCAACTAGGGTCACATAACAATGTGTGTATAAATCTTTTGTATAAGACACTAACCTGAATTGTAAACTATCACTTAAGCACAACAATAAAAAAAAAAAAGTAGCTCAAATCCTTGCTCAACGTACAACACCCACTGATCACATATTTAATTCTGAGCACTATAAAAAAGCAGCTGTCTTCCAGAAATTCTCTCTTAACAACCCACTGTCAGTTGCAAAAGGAGGGTTAACTTGATCCATCTGAAAACCTTGTGACCACATAAATACAAAATGTCCTTAGTCCTCAGTACAGATGGAACATGCTATCATTTCCCATCTACCCTCAGCAGGGTAACAGCCTGGGATCATCACACTGTCTTCATAAATTACTACATTTAAGAACAAACCATGACTCTAGCAACTCTGCTGATGAACTAAAGGGAACAACATCTCATCTTGTGACATCTTAGAGTCACAGACTTCAGAGACTTCATCTCTAGACCCACCCTTTTTCAGCTAAGGAAATGGAAACCTGGAGAGCTTAAGCAGTTGCCCAGTTATTTCGTAGCCCCACCAATGGTGCTCAGTTCTTCTAACACTCATCTCTGCTGATTGGCTGTGGCAGTGAGGGCAGCCCTTCCTGTCTTCCAGCTTTATGCATTCTCCCAGACCCTCCCTGTCTTCAGAGGCATATGCTGAAGCATGGAGATGTCTTCCAGACTCTTCCAGGTAAAGCCAAGGTCAAGTCCCTAAACCTCACTGTCCTTGGGACAATGGCAGTCAACTGGAGAGGCTGGAGGAGGAGACTGGCGATGAGGACAGACCCTCCTGCTACCGGGAGATGTCACTGCTCTTATCAAAGCAACAGCAGCTCTGTGGACACAGGCTGGCGCTTTGGTTTTTTCTTCCACTAAACACAGACACCCTAATTCCACAAGTCAATCTAAATTAGAAGAAAAAGGGCATTCGAGAAGTTTGATGTTGGACCAAATGGAAAACTCCCGGTTTTATTAGCTATTTTATATTGGAAACAAAAAAGACAAGAACAATAAAAACAGAGGACAGTATATTCATCAAGAGAAAAGAAAACCTAAATCCAGGATAATACAGTCCAGTTTAGCGCAGGTTAGGCTACTGTGGTTTACAGAGAGCTGGATGTGACATCCTAGGCAAATACTCAGGGCTCTTGTGGACTCCCTTGGTGTGGTGTGTCCTGTGGCAGAAACATTTAGGGTAATAGCTTGTGAGAAATACTTTTGATGACCCCTCCACCTCCACTTCCCTTACACTCGAAGGCCCTCACACCCCGTGTGACCCAGGGGCAGATGACAAGTGACAGTGTTCTCATCCAGTTAACCAAAGCATAGACCTCTCCAGAGAATTCTTCTGGTAGAGTCTGGAATTGAAGTGGAACCCCTCCAGACTCTCAACTACTGGGCCCCAGAGGTGGAAAAAAATATATGACGCTATTTTTTTATACAGTGTGAATATGACTGACTAATATTAGTTCAACCAAATTCAATACAGAGTCAGTTCTAGGTTCCAGAGATTCAAAGCACCATGGTTTGAGACTAGAGAGTGTTGTGGATCCCTAAACATCAAAACAAGAATAAGATTTGTGTAAACTCCATTAGAAAAGGCCCGTAAAAGTGTAAGAAGACATTTCTCAAAAAAACCAATGTGCTACAAAAATGATATACAATGCAGGGTGTCAGCTATGGTTTCTACTTGGTTAGAATACAGATTAACCTTAAAACCCACTAGTGTTGTGCAAATTAGAAACATTTCAATCTATCCATAATTTCCAATTATTATATACATGCCACTAAAGATGGCGAAGAGCCCTGGTGGCACAGTGGTTAAGAGCTTGGCTACTAACCAAAAGTCAGCATTTCAAACCCACCAGCCACTCTGCAGGATAAAGATATGGCAGTCGGCTTCTGTAAAGATGACAGCCTTGGAAACCCTATGGGACAGTTCGACTCTGTCCTATAGTGTCATTATAAGTCAGAATTGACTCAACGGCACACAACAACAAAGATGGCAGTACAGGGATTAGACATCAAAATATAAAGCCTACATTCGTACCTTTCAAATGCAATATTTTTAGTATCGAGGCTGGTGTTGATGACTGGGCTGGTGAGCCGCCTCTCAACTTCCCTGCTTTTTGGCTTCATCAAGTCTAGAGTGAGGCGCTCCATCTCCTGAGAGAGGTCAAAGTGTTCAGTCATGACCACTTTGTCATCGTGGTTGACTTCCATCAGCTCTGCCCAGTTGTCTGTGAATAGAAACAAGGGCATAACTAAGCACAATGCAAAGAAGATGCAAAAGCAAAGAAGCCTTCTATACATTAAAATGCATCATCTTTCAATTTTTTCCTCCCAGCGGCTTATCTGATAAAACCTGAAGAGTACTGATTATCGATTACCTGCTTGCACAAGGATTATCTGGCCTGCTTTTCTTGAATTAGGAGGCTTCTGGGCCATCACCCCCAAAGATACAGACTTTTAAAAAATAATTTGCATTCTTTATTAGCAACACATTTCATCTGTTTTTTAAAATATACAATTACATATTTAATATAAATTATTTATGCCCAACATTGGGTTAACAATGCCATTTCTCACCTTCCATAGGAGGGTCATTGCCTGATATGGTGGGAATATAAAGAGATTCAGGGCAGCCTTGTCCTCAAAGGCCCAGGAAAGTGAGACAGACACATGTCAGAAGGGGAGCAGTGTTAAATGGTAAATGATATGTACAAGAGGACTACCCAGACAAGAAATAAGATAGCAATTGAGAGCTCAGTAATTAATAAAAATAACAAAAAACAAAACATGCCGCAGATAGGATCAGATAAAGCAAATGAATCTGAGTGCATTTTGATGGTTAAAAAAAATCACTCTGTCATTTAGCTTGAGCAGTGATTCTAGAACAACAAATCACTCACCTTCTCCCTTAAATATAAAACTACGCCTCCCTCTTATCCAGCTCATGTTTTCAAATCCCAGTAATGTGATATCGACACGCAGTTTGGCACCACTTTTCCAGATGCGGCAGACATCATTCGGGCATATCCTGGAAACCAAGGGCACTGGAGAAGAGAAGCGTATGAGTGAGAAACCCTAGGGCCACGGCAGCGCACCCAGGCTCAGGAAATCAGAATTCAGGCTTTAATACAAGGATGGGAGTGGCAAGATGGTGACCATCATAGACAACTGGACATCTTGGCTCCCATACTTACTACATAGGATGTCACTGTAGGAAAATAAAAATGCACCTTCTGCTCTGTAGCTCTTTACAAAAGGACAGATGTATGTCTTGCCCAGAGAAAACTCTAAATGAATTTCCCAAGAGTATTCTCAATCCTGACATGAAACCCACCAGGTGGACTACAGAGTGTGTCCATCTGGCCTTTCTCGTTCACATATGCTACTCTTACCATATGGCTTCGGCCTACATATTGTCGTATCTGTCATTCAAAATATCAAATGTCTAAAATATACTGCTTTTTAACAGAACCTGAAATAAGAGTGATTGTTTGCATTAGAAAAGAATCCATTAATTTCACAGGAGAATCTGAAGTTCTCTTCTTTTAAAGACTTTTTACTTCACTTAAATGTTCCATTACAAATATGGCTTCTTGCCTGAAAGGGAAGTTTGGCAGTGAAAATGGCTGAAAACCTGGGAGTTAGGAGCTATGATTAACTCATCTACAAGACATAAAAGTAAAACATCTCTGAAATTGTAATGTCAGTCAATATGCCTTATGTAATATTTTGAGGAAGGGCATCCATTTTGCAAAAAAATAAGCTATTCCAATATTCACCTAATTTTCTTCCTTAGAATAGCAGGCTTAAAAGAAGCTGAACTACGTAAGAAAATCAGTAACCAAGTTATGGTAAAAACCACCTACTGAAATGTTAGCAATTTAAAGTGATATTATTTAAAAAGCAACAATAGGGACAAATGTCAGCTATAAGTGACAAAAGAAAGAGACAAAGTTGTCCATACATTATATTTACAGATGCTTAGAGGAAAAGTCCTGTGCATGAGGGAAAAGACTAGAAGGAAGACAACCCAAAACATTAACAGTAGTTGTGCTGAGGTGAATCTAGGAGTGATTGTTTTTCCTAGATTTTTAAAAAAGACAAGTTACTTTTATAAAGAAAAAAGAATCCTATATTCAGGCTAAATAAACTTGGAAACAGTAAATTACAAGCCCCCAGCCACTTACCCCAGCTGGTGAATTCCCATTTCATCTGCACATAGAAATCTGGAGCCTGGAGGGCAGACAAAGATTTAAAATAATTTGCCCCTGCCACTGTTAACTAAACACAAATAAACACAGCAAGGGTTAATAGGACAAAAAAATAAGGGAGAATAGGAAAAATAATAAGAAAGGCATAAAGTGCAAACCTATCAAAATAAATGATTATTTTATCTTTAGGTTGTTATCTTACGTTGAAATAAAATACGTCTAAACAGCTGAAGTTAATTGAAAGCAACAAGATTGGAACGTGATAAAAGTCAAACCTGCTTTAAGGGCTGGATCAGGTTCCTAACAATAACAGAAAGAGGGGCCTGGGAGGAGGGGCTTAAGTACAACCACGCAATGGTGGTAACAGTCTATTCTGGGCAAAAGAAGGGAAAGTCGATTCCATCTATTCTATGGGGAACTTGACTGTCAAAGGCTTTGTGTTCTGGGAAGTGCTTCATCAGACCACTCCTAGAAACCGAAAGAGGCTGCTAGATATCACTTCCCCAGGAAGCAGATTTTCCCCCCAATTAAGACTGCCCCAACTCTCTTCTTAAGCTTTCACAACGTGGCTTCCTGAAGGTTCGCAGCACCAGAGCAGCTCTGTTTAGGATTGTTGTCTTACCTACCATGGATGCTTTTGGAAGGTTCTTGGAGAACTACTTTAAAAAATTCAACAGTTACCATCTAAGAAAAAGAGAAAGGCTAGAAATTCCAGGTGTTTTTCTGTTTCCTTTTACCCCCCAAGGGTGGGCCATGGTTTTCTACAGAAGCACAGAGAGTAAAACCAGCCAGGATTCCAATGATGGACAAAGACAACCTCCAGGGAGGGGCTGATAAGAACAGCTGGCATATTTTATGATGAGACACTGTTGAAAGACAAAAACGTCAACAACTACCTCTAGTGCCACCAAGTACACAGGTCATTTCTGAGCTACCTATAATTTCAAGCAGTGAACACAATTCAGTGCAGTCCATTGGCACGCATCAATAAGGTTCAAAAAAAAAAAATCCTTTGCCCTGAATTTTTGCAAGGAAGGGTGACGCTGTGTTAAGTGGTTTTCTGCCAAATGGGCAAATGATGTTTTTAGTTCCTCCTGCAGTATGTTAGATAAGGAAACAATAAATCCATGTGATCTTTGCACACTCATAAACACAGAACTGTTAAAAACAATGCCCACAACTACTTCAGATTTCATGGGAGATTTCGTTGTAGGGCAGAGGACTTGAATATATTAGGCAAACTTTAAGCTTAAGGGTCATCAGAATGTTTTTTTAAGAGTGCTCAAATAACTAGCAGTGATTGTCTTACATAATAGCAAAGGTGTTCCTTTTCTCAAAAGAGCTATTGATTTCCCTCAAGAAATATATTTTAAGTAAATTTGTAAAGCCAATTTATCAAATAAATAGTCGGAGCAATTCTGGGGAGCCCACTTCTGTGCTTAAATTGAGAATTCCAAAAAAACCCAAACCCATTTCCACCGAGTCAATTCCAACTATAGTGACCCTAGAGGACAGAGCAGAGCTGCCCCATAGGGTTTCCAAGAAGCAACTGGTGGATTCAAACTGCCAGCCTTTTGGTTAGCAGCTAAATGCTTAACCACTGCATTAGGAGACATGAAAACTGAATTACTGGGACTTTCTGGTTTCCTGCTTTCCTGGGAATACTGCTCATGGTTGACTGGTAAGATGGTTCTTTCAGGTAACAAAAATGACCTGAAGATTGGCAACCATCATCCAGAACACATCTGTGAGCCTTGAAGTCAATTTTAAAAAAGAAAGGCTGCTGAGTGACATGGAGCTCCTGCACTTTACTCCGCAAGACAGATGAACTGCTGAAACGCCAATACTGTGAATAAATTAAGGCCCTTTATTAAAAGTCACAAAAAATACTAATGGCTAGAAGTAACAGAGGTGGCAAAGAGAAGATGCACACAAACCTCTGAGCCCCAACAGGCCCTGAAAACCCCTGTACAGTAACTGATGCTCATGCCCATTTTCTCAAGATGACCTATGCTCAGGGTGCTACTTTTACAAAAAAGCACGCCTAGACAAATGCATTGTGTTTGATGTTCATTTTTCTTAAGCTATCATTTTTCAGAAGCCCTTAAAAGGGTATCCCCAGTGACCTGGAAACATAATTTGTGAACGATCTCATACATTCCCGGTTGGACAGGCAAGGAATAATGCTATTTGGTATTCAACATATAGTATTCACTGTGCATAAAACTCTTTAGGAAGTCACACAGGATGTCAAGCTGCTTCTGTAGCTACTACACCAGCACTTCATTCCAATTATGGCATGGCCACATTTTTACAGGTACCTCAAGAATCTTTCGGAGCAGCTCAGGAACGCCTTCGAGGGCCATGGATGTGTTGTGGTAGTCTCGGTGCTGAAGAACTGTGTATACCATCTCGGGATCACCGGTGCTCACAGCCTCATGTAAAACTAATAAAAAAGAGAAGATGAAATCACCAAGGAGTCTTATAATTTCTGACAAACTCCAAAGCCAATTTGAAAAGTATCTATACAGATCAATATTCTTCTTCAAAGAGGGAGAGAGCCTATAGTCAAACCTTATCACTTATAACCATGACTTATCGCTACCTCTTAGCTGAGTGAGAAGAAAATAGAGCGAGCACTCAGTCTCTTGATCACAGCCCCTCAACTCATCCATTCTTGCCAAACCAAAAAAACCCATGGCCATTGAGTTGATTCCAACTCATGGCAATTCCATGTGTTACAGAGTAGAACTGCTCCATAGGGTTTTCTTGGCTGTGATCTTTATGGAAGCAGATCATCAGGCCCTTCTGTGGTGCCACTGGGTGGGTTTGAACCACCAACCTTTAGGTTAGTAGTCAAGCACAAGCTGTTTGTGCCACCCAGGGACCTTCCTATTCTTGCTACTTGTTCTGAAATCTTGACATTTTAAGAGAGCTGGCTTTAACAACCATGGTTACACGCAGATCTGGCAGGCAGGGCTTGTGCTTGTGAGCATCCTTGCTCAGTCAACACAAAATTGAAAAAAAAAGAAAAAGTGAATTGCTAGGATTTTGCTAGAATAAGCTACTTCTAGCCATAATTTATTTTTTATTTTGCTTCTCTTAATGGAGTCACTGGAGTTACCATCATATTCCTCAGGGGGCAAGTGGCCTCCAGACCCATGTACACTGGAGAGGGTTTATGCTGAGAGCTGCTTTCTAGACAAGAAATCACCTTCCACCAAGGGCTTTTGGCCCAAGACACAATCCTGGTGGTGTGCTCTAGATCAGCAGCAGCATCTTGGGCACTCATCCCCCTACCTCCTACTCCCAAGAGAGGAAAAGTCTTAAGGTAAAGATGACTCCGAGGAAAATTAGGATTGAGCCTTGCCTTCCTTCAGAAAGAGAAACCAATACGAAACGCTTTAAATTATTTTCCAAGTACACTTGCCTGTCCATCCCTGGCGATTTTCTTTTGTAACATCTGCTTTATGTCGAAGCAAGACTCTAGCAGATTCCAAATGTCCCAAAGACACAGCAAGATGCAATAAGGTTCGACCTCGTGGATCCAGAGCCTCCACATTCTGTGAAGTAAACATTAGCATTTTATTATAAACCTGTTAGT
This sequence comes from Dugong dugon, assembly GCA_030035585.1. Taxonomy (NCBI): domain Eukaryota; kingdom Metazoa; phylum Chordata; class Mammalia; order Sirenia; family Dugongidae; genus Dugong; species Dugong dugon. The sequence continues at coordinate 20,338,206 of CM057476.1, read as the reverse complement.
GGATATATTATATAGAAATGTGGAAATGTATTTGGAAGATAATATTAAGTATAAAAAACAGAAACTATTATTTACACACTAACTGCAGCAGCATATGTAAAAATGTATGCTTACACGTGGACAAGTTTGAAATATTAATTTGGGGGCTATACATAAAGTTTGTAGTTACTGAGTTCTTTTTTCTAGAAAGTTAACAGCCTGCAAGGTATGCAGTCACTGTTATGGATTGAATTGTGTTCCCTAAAAATGTGTGTCAACTTGGCTAGGCCACGATTTCTGGTATTGTGGGGTTGTCCTCCATTTTGTGATCTAACTATCCTATGTGTTATAAATCCTAACCTCTATGACGTCTTAGTCATCTAGTGCTGCTATAACAGAAATACCACAAGTGGATGGCTTTAACAAAGAGAAGTTTATTTCCTCACAGTAAAGTAGACTAAAAGTCCAAATTCAGGGTGTCAGCTCCAGGGGAAGGCTTTCTCTCCCTGTCGGCCTTCTTCTCATCAGTGTTCCCCTGCACTAGGAGCTTCTCCACTCAGGGACCCTGGGTCCAAGGGACACGCTCTGCTCCTGGCACTGCTTTCTTGGTGGTATGAGGTCCCCTGTCTCTCTGCTCACTTCTTTTATATCTCAAGAGATTGCTCCAGGACACAGTCCAATCTTGTAGACTGAGTCCTGCCTTACTAACACAACTGCCACCCATCCTCCCTCATTAACATCATAGAGGCAGGATTTACAACATATAGGAAAATCACACAATACCAGGAATCATGGCCCAGCCAAATTCACACACACATTTTTGGGGGACATAACTCAATCCATGACAGACGTTAATGGAGGAGTCTTGGTGGCACAGTGGTTAAATGTTCGGCTGCAAACTGCACGATCGGCAGTTCAAACTCACCAGCTGCTCCCTGGAAGAAAGATGTAGCGATCTGCTGCCATAAAGATTTCAGCCCAGGAAACCCTATGGGACAGTTTCACTCTGTCCTGTAGGGTCGCTATGAGTTGGAATTGACTTGATGGCAATGGGGGGAGTGACATTAACGAGGCAGGATTAGAGGCAGTTATGTTAATGAGGCAGGACACAATCTACAGGATTAGGTTGTACCTTGAGTCAATCTCAAGAGGAGAGGGACCTCCTACTACCAAGAAAGAAGAGCTGGGAGCAGAGCATGTCCTTTGGGCTTGGGGTCCCTGCACTGAGAAACTCCTAACCCAGGGGAAGACTGATGACAAAGACCTTCCCCCAGAGCTGACAGAGAGAAATCTTCCCCTGGAGCTGGTGCTCTAAATTTGGACTTCTAGTCAGAAAATAAATTTCTGTTTGTTAAAGCCATCCACTTGTGGTATTTCTGTTATAGCAGCACCAGATAACTAAGACAGTTACCTTGCAGAAAGCAATTTGACCTTTGTTCTTGGCTTGGTCAAGCCAGACCAACACCTGAGGCTAATAAACCAGGATGACCAGACCAAGAGGGACCACCTGGGGGCCCGATGCTGATTAAGCCTCAGGAGGCCTGATGTAATCTATCATAGCTATGTGGTGAGGCCAAGAAGAGCACTAAGCCCTGAGTCCCGAATGGCACTTCCTAGTTGGTGACCATACACGGGAGAGGGTGGTGTGTCCCTCTTTGGGGCATGGAAGCTCTGTGCTGTGACCACTCCCCCCAGACCTCACCTTATGTATCTCTTCATTTGTATCCTTTTTGGTTGTAATAAATGCGTAGCCATGAGCATAGTATACTGTCCGTAAATTCTGTGAGTCTTTCCAGCGAATTAATGAACCCACAGGCACAGTGAGAGCCAGCAGGGGCTGGCGTCTGCCTGTTTGGCATTTGAAAGAAGATGTCCTTCTAACATGTGAGCTCTGACCCAGCTCTGGCTGGTTAGGGTCAGAGAGAGTGTACTGCATGAGCAGCTGCTCATAAGGATGGTGAAGTGGGAAGATGAGGGCTAGGTGATCCTCACACTTTGGAAACTGGATTCATGCCGACCCCAACCACACAGTTTAGCAATTAAGGTGGGATTTGCCCACTGTGCCCCTTGTTCAGTGCAGGAGATAATATCAAATAGAAAAAATAGAAAATAGTAGTAACACACTAATTGCAGCAACATATGTAAAAATGTATGCTTGTGTGTGGACTATAAATAAAGTTTATAGTTACTGAGTTCCTTTTTCTGTAAAGTTAAGTACCTAATAAATACATGTGAGCTATGGGCCTCAGATCATTAAACACAACCAGAAGAGTAACCTTAAGCTCTCAACAACAGTTAAATTATGTCTAAATAAGGCCAGGGGCTTTCATGAAATGCAATCACCCGATGACACGGAACGTGGGGAATTTCTCAAGCACATTATCAGTCCTACATAGGAACAGCAGGACTTTAACCAAAACAAACTACAGAAGATAATTCGAGTCAGAATAAAATTACATTTTCTAGCTGGATTCCCACCAAAACACCACTCTTATTATTGTGTATTGAGTTCCAAGTGCCCTGAAGTAGCACATAAATCCCGCAGCATCTGCAGTCCTTCAGCAGGACCCGTGCCAGGCGGAGATGTGGACGTCATTAAAGATCAGTGTGAGAACACACGCACATCATTATTCTGGTCCGTTTCCCCTCATGAGGAATTTCTTCCTCATGCTAGACATACATATTTGGCTTTTATCTCTTCATTCCTATTCTGACCCTCCTTTAAGTACTTGCATTTGGTCTCCAGGGCCAGCAGCAATTTCTCCGGTGTGAGCTACATCTGTGTGACGGGGCACCTCCTTCAAAAGAGGGCTCTGAAAGGGCTTCCAACTACACAATAAACTGCCATGGGACTTTCTGGAATAGAGAAACTCTTTTACTGCTGTAGTACTTCTTAGCAGACTGCTGTTGTCCACACTCTAACTGCAATCTCCAAAGATAACCTTAGCATGCTGCTCCCAGAGCCACAGGGATGGAAGGTGAAGCGGGATGGCAGGGAAACAACTACAGCCCAGCAGCTATTGAATCTCCGTGTTTTGTGAAAACTATATCAGGGTTATTGTGCAGTGAAGATAAGAGCTGTTACCAAGGAATAATAGAAGTGGTTGAAGACATTCTGCTAACTGAACCCAGCCCGCCTGGACCAATCCCAGGCCTCGAGGACCTCCTAGGTGCTGAAATCCCATAGTGTCTCCTGGAACATGGTCCACACCACCTCCTATGAGTCCCAGTTTTCACAAGGATATCGCTGTCTATCTCACTAAAAAGACTGAGAATTCCAAAGGGTAGGGTCCAAGTTTTGTACTGCATCCTAGTAGCCATCTGGGTGGCATAAATAGCTAGACTACTAACCTAAAGGTTGGCAGTTCAAAACCACCCAGTGGCACCACAGAAGAAAAGGCCTGGTGATCTGCTTCTGTAAAGATTACAGCCAAGAAAACCCTATGGAGCAGTTCCACTGTGTAACACATGGGGTGCTGCCCTAAGTCAGAAACGACCGGATGGCACAAGACAACAACAATTACCCTGATACCAAAACCAGACAAAGATACTACAAGACAAGAAAACTAGAAACAATGTCTATTAGGAATATAGATTTTAAAAAATTTTATACAAAATTCTAGCCAAAATAAAAGAGTGCAACAAAACACTAGAAAACCAAATTCAGCAACACAGAAAAGGGATTATATATATCATGACCAAGTGGGATTTATACCAGGAATACAAGGTTGGTTTAACATCAGAAAATCAATTAATATAATATACCGTATCAATAGAATAAAGGATAGAAACCACATGATCATCTCAGTAGGTGCAGAAAAAGTATCTGACAAAATACAACACCCTTTCATGATAAAAACACTAAACAAACTCATAAAGATCATATACCAAAAAACCACATTCAACTTCATACTTAATGGTGAAAGACTGAAAACTTTGCCCCTAAAATCAGGAAAAAGACAGTTGCAGGATGTGATTCTATATATAGAAAATCCTACGGAACCCTCTAAGAAATTATTGGAACCAATAAATAAGCTCAGCCAGCTTACAGGATACAAGATCAATATATAAAAATTAATTGTATTTCCATATACTAGCAATTAGCAAACCAAAAATGAAGAAAACATTCCATAGCATCAAAAAGAATAAAATACTTAGGAGTAAGTTTAACAAACGAAAGAAATTTGTACTCTGAGTAGCATCTAGGGTCTTAAAAGCCTGTGAGCAGTCATCTAAGATACTCCGCTGGTCTCACACCTTCGGGAGCAAGGGAGAATGAAGAGAACAGGATACAAGGAAAAGATTAGTCCAAAGGACTAATGGACCACAGCTACCAAGGCCTCCACCAGACTGAGTCCAGTACAGCTAGATGGTGTCCAGCTACCACCACTGACTGCTCTGACCAGGATCACAACAGAGGGTTCTGGACAGAGCTGGAGAAGGATGTAGAACAAAATTCTAACTCACAAAAAAAAAGACCAGATTTACTGGCCTAAAGGAGACTGGAGAAACCTCGAGAGTATGTCCCCCAGACACCCTTTTAGCTCAGTGGTGAAGCTACCTCCGAGGTTCACCATTCAGCTGGGCAGTGGACAGCCCCATAAAACCAAATGGGACTAATGAGGTACAGCAGTCCAGGGCCAAGGGCCAGAAGGCAGAAGGGACAGGAAATCTGGTGATAGGGAACCCAAGGTTGAGTAAGGATAGTGTTGATGTGTTGTGAGGTTGTTAACCATTGTCATAGGGCAACATGTGTACTAACTGTTAAATAAGAAACTATTTTGTTCTGTAAGCCTTCATCTAAAGTGAGAATAGCAGCACAATTGGAAGAGCGTAGTCGATGTCACTGAACTGTGCATGTAGAAATTTTTGAAATGGTGTATCTTTGGCTATGTATATTTTCACCAAAAAAAAAGAGGTCGAGAAGGGAGAGGGTTGACATGTTGTGGGGTTGTTAACCAATGTCATAAAACAATATGTGTACTACTGTTTCATGAGTAACTATTTGTTCTATAAGCCTTCACCTGAAGTACAATAAAAAAAAAAATTGTACTCTGAAAACACAACCTAAAAAGTGAAAAGACATCCCATATTCATGTATTGGAAGATGTAATATTGTTAAAATGGCAATGCTCAATGGTGCTGGGAAAATTGGATTTTCACACGCAGAAAAATGAAACAGGATCCGTGCCTCACACCATATACAAAAACAAATTTGAAATGGATTAAGGACCTAAATGTGCAAACTAAAACCATAAAATTTTTAGAAGAACAAGCAGGGGCAACGCTGTCAGGCCTAGCTTTCAACAATGGATTATCTAATATAATAACAAAAGCATAAACAGTAAAAGACAAAACAAATAGGACCTTATAAAAATTAAAAACTTTTGTACATCAAAAGGGTTTTACAAAAAAAGTAAAAAGACAAGCTACTGATTGGGAGAATATCTTTGGAAACCATATATCCAACAAGACACTAATAACCAAAACATATATAAAATTTCAACAACTTAACAACAGAAAGACAAATAACTCAATCATAAAATGGGAAAAGGACTTGAATAGACATTTCACCAAAGAGGACATTCGAATGGCCACCAAACACATGAAAAGATGCTCAGCATCATTAGCCATCAGATGCAAATCAAAACCACAATGAGATATCATTTCATTTCTACTAGGATGGCTAAGATTAAAAAAATAAATAAATAAATAACAAATGTTGGTAAGGATGTGGGGAAATTGGAATCCTTATCCACTGCTGGTGGGAATGCAAAATGGTACAACCGCTATGGAAAACAGTGTGGCGGTTCCTCAAAAAACTAAAAATAGAACTACCATATGATCCAGAAACTCCATTCCTAGCTATATACCCAAAAGACTTGAAAGCAGAGACTCTTAAAGAGACTTGTACACCAATGTTCACGGCAGCACTATTCATAATAGTCAAAAGGTGGAAACAACCTAAATGCGCATCAGCAGATGAATGGATAAACAAAATGTGGTAGATACATATGATGGAATATTACTCAGCCAGTAGGAGAAATGAAGTCTTGAGACATGCTACAGTATGGGTGGAGCTTGAAGACATTATGCTGAGCGAAATAAGCCAATCACAAACGAACAAATATTGTATGACATCACTTATATAAAAAGATAAGAAAAAGCAAATATATAAAGACCAAAGTTTATTAGTGGTTACCAGGGGCGGGAGGTAGGGGGAAAAGAAGGGTAGGGATGATGGAAAAATTGCACTGATTAAGGGTAGGGTTGGACAGCCGATTATTATAATTGCTGTCAGTAACTTGTACACCTGTAAAAAGTTGAATTGGCAAAAGTTGCGTGATAGATATATTTATAACAGCAAAAGAAAAAAAAGAGTAGCTGCTGAGGCTGCTTATGAAAAAGTAAATAAAATAAAGTATATTTTAAGAAAAAGGCAATGCTCCCCAAAATGATCTACAGATTCAAGAAAATCCCTATCAAATCTCAGCTGCCTTTTTTTGCAGAAATTGACAAGCTGATCCTAAAATTCATATGGAAATGCAAAGAACACAAAATATCCAAAACAATCTTTAAAAAGCAGAGCAAAGTTAGAGGACTCACAATTCCCAATTTCAAAGTTTACTACACAAAGCTACAGTAATCAAGACAGTGGAGTACTGGCATAAGGATAGACAAATAGATCGATGGAATACAATTTAGAGTCTAGAAATAAACCTACACATTTATGGTCAACTAATTTTCAACAAGAGTGCCAAAATAATCCAATGGGGAAAGAACAGTCCTTTCAACAAATACTGCTTGAACAACTGGATATCAACATACAGTGAAGTTGGACACCTTTACACAAAAAAAATGAATTCCAAATGGATCACAGACCTAAACGTAAGAGCTAAAAGTTTACTCTTCAAAGAAAACAGGAGTAAGTCTTCATGGCCTTGGATTAGGCAAAGCATTCTTAGGTACAACAACAAAAGTACCATGCAACAAAAGAAAATATAGATAAATGGAACTTCATCAAAATTAAAACTTTTGTGCTTCAAACAATACCATCAAGAAAGTAAAAAGACAACCTACAAAATGGGAGAAAATATTTGCAAATTACCTATCTGACAAGGGTCTATTATCCAGAATATATAAAGAATTCAACAACAAAAAGACAAACAACTCGATTAAAAATAGATAAAGGATGTAAAAAAGACATTTCTCCAAAGAAGATATATAAATGGCCAAAATGCACATGAAAAGATGCGAGGATGTGGAGAAACTGGAACCCTCAAACACTGCTAGTAGGAATGTAAAATGGTGCAGCCACTTTGAAAATGTTTGGCAGTTCATCAAAAAGTTGAACATATAGTTACTATGGTCCAGCAATTCTTCTCCTAGGTATATATCCAAGAGAATTGAAAATATATGTCACCATAAAAACTTGAACAATGTTCAACACTGTAACAGCCAAAAAATGGAAACCCAAATGTCCATCAACTGATGGACAGATAAATAAAATGTGGTATGCCCTATAAAATGGTATATTATTCAGCGATACAAAGGAACAAAGTACTAATACATGTTACAACAGCAATGAACCCTGAAAACATTATACAAAGTGAAAAAACAGACACAAGAAACTATGTGTAGCATAGTTTGTTTATCCATTCATCCATTGATGGACACTTCAGTTGCTTCCATCTTTTTGCTATTGTGAAATGCTGCAATGAAAATGGTTGTGCCTATATCTATTCGTATCACGGCTCTTATTTCTCTAGGATATATACCTAAAAGTATATATACCTAAGAGTAAGATTGCTGAACCATATGATATCTCTATTTCTAACTTTTTAAGGACATGCCATACCATTTTCCACAGTGGTTGTACCATTTTACAATGCTACCAGCCGTGTATGAGAGTTCCAATCTCCCCACACCTTTGTCAGCATTTGTTGTTTTCTGTTTTTTTTCTTATCATTGCCATTATTGTCGGGTTGAGATGATATCTCGTTGTTGTTTTGATTTGCATCTGTCTAATAGCTAATGATTGCAAGCATCTCTTCATGTATTTTTTGTCCACCTGAATGTCATCTTTGGTGAAGTGTCTGTTCATGTCCTTTGACTATTTTTTAATTGTATTGTTTGTCTTTTTGTTGTTGAAGTGTTGACTTTTTCTACAAATTTTAGAGATTAGCTCGTTGTCAGAAATGTCATTGCCAAAATTTTTTTTCCCAGTCTGTAGATTCTCTTTTTATTCTTTTGGATAAGTCTTTTGATACACAAAAGTGTTTAATTTTTAGGATGTTGCAGCTGTCTAGTTTATCTTCTGTTATTTGTGCGTTTTTAGTTATGTTTGACAGTATATTTATGCCATCAATTATGGCCCCTAGGTTTGCCCCTATTTTTTCTTTCATGATCTTTATAGTTTTAGGTTTTATTTTTATGTCTTTGATGCATCTTGAGTTAGTTTTTGTGTATAGTGTGAGGTATGGATCCTGTTTCATTTTTCTGCAAATGGATATCCAGTGTGGCCAGCACTATTTGTTAAAGAGACTCTCTCTTCCCCATTTAGTGGATTTTGGCCCTTTGTTGATGTGGTGTGATGGATCACTTTTGTGTGGCCTTTCTCGCCATGTTCTTGTAACTCCCACCCAAGTGATTGGGTGGAACTCTGCAAATAAGGTAATTGTGGCACACCAAGGGGATTGGTCAGTTTTGCCACCCCATTAGCCTTAAAATGAGCCATCCCAGAGGTGGGAAGAGAGGATCTTACCACCACCAAGGAAGAAGAGCCAAGAGCAGAGCACATCCTTTGGACCTAGGATCTCTGCACTGAGAAGCTCCTGGAACCAGGAGACCAAGAGAGAGAGAGATACAGCTGTAACACTGAAGACACGAGAAACAGTGGCAGAGAAACGGGCAGGAGAGACCAGCAGGAGATGGTACAGCGGGCTTCCTGGCCACGGAGTGAGAAAGCTGACTGCCTTTGGGCAGGAGGCTTGCTGGAGGAGTAGGATGCCTCTGGGCACCTGGTAGAGCTAGGTTTGCTGACACAGAGCCAAAGCTGACAGCCTTTGGGCCAAGGCTTACTCGTGGAGTGGGGTGCCTTGGGGCACTTACCAGCAGAGCCAGAAGAGCTTTGTAACACTTGTCCAAGCAGGACAGAGGCCGAGGGACCAGAGAGAGGCATGCCTGCAGGCACTGCTGAGAAGAGGCTGTCCTGATAGAAGAACTGTATCCTGAATGTTCCTGACAGTGAAGTCTAACCTGTTACTTCCCTAAGAAACCCCATAATCGTGAGTACTCTGAGTTCTGTGTGGACATTGCAATGAATTATTGAACCAAACAGAGAAGTAGAAAGTGCTGTGGGAGGGACAGCTGGTGTCAGAATGGGTAAAGATGGTGGAGAGAGGAGGCATGTCTGACCTCTGCCTCATAGGAATCAGCCTTTGGGCTGTGAACTTGATCCTCCTCCCACCTCATGAAGTTAGAGGAGGTCAGAGGCTACCACTAGGCCATTCTTACAGTCAAAAATCAGCTGTCCATTGGTGGACACATTTACTTATGGGTTCTCAATTCTGTTCCACTGGTCTATGTGACTGTCATTGTACCAGCACCAGGCTGGTTTTTTTGTTGTTGTTGTTTGTTTGTTTTTTATTTTTTTATTGTACTTCAGGTAAAGGCTTACAGAACAAATAGTTTCTCATGAAACAGAAGTACACATGTTGTTTTATGACATTGGTTAACAACCCCACAACATATCAACCCTCTAACTTCTCAACCTCTTTTTTTTTTTTTTTGATGAAAATACACATAGCCAAAGATATGCCATTTCAAAAATTTCTACATGCACAGTTCAGTGACATTGACTACGCTCTTCGAATTGTGCTGTTATTCTCACTTAAGATGAAGGCTTACAGAACAAAATAGTTTCACATTTAACAGTTACTACAAATGTTGCCCTGTCACAATGGTTAACAATCTCACAACACATCAACAATATCCTTACTCAGCCTTGGGTTCCCTACCACCAACTTCCTTGTCCCCTTCTGCTTTCTGGCCCTTGTCACTGGACTCCTGTACCTCGTTAGTCTCATTTGGTTTTACGGGGCTGCCCACTCCCAGGCTGAACAGTGAACCTCGGAGGTAACTTAACCACTGAGCTAAAAGGGTGTCTGGGGGCCATAGTCTCATGGTTTCTCCAGTCTCCATTAGGCCAGTAAATCTGGTCTTTTTTTTGTGAGTTAGAATTATGCTCTACATCCTTCTCCAGCTCTGTCCAGAACCCTCTGTTGTGATCCTGGTCAGAGCAGTCAGTGGTGGTAGCCGGGCACCATCTAGCTGTACTGGACTCAGTCCGGTGGAGGCCTTGGTAGCTGTGGACAATTAGTCCTTTGGACTAATCTTTTCCTTGTATCCCGTTGTCTTCATTCTCCCTTGCTCCCGAAGGGATGAGACCAGTGGAGTATCTTAGATGGCCGCTCACAGGCTTTTAAGACCCCAGACACTACTCACCAAGGTAGAATGTAGAGCATTGTCTTTATAACCTGTGTCATGCCAATTGAGCTAGATGTTCCCCGAGACCATGGTCCCCAGAGCCCTCCGCCCAGCAATTCAGTCCATCAGGGAGTTTGCATATGTCTATGGGGCTTCCATGACCTTTCCTTGTACAAGTTGTGCTAGTTTCTCCTGTATTGTGTACTGTCTCACCCTTCACCCAAGATACCACTTATCTATTGTCTATTTAGTATTCCCCCCACCCACCCCTCCCATCCCTGGTAACCAACAAAGCATTTTGTGTGTGAACTATTTCATGGGTTTTTACAATAGAGGTCTCATACAATATTTGTCCTTTTGTGATTAACTTATTTCACTCAGCATAATGTCCTCCAGTTTCATCCATGTTATGAGATGCTTCACAGATTCATTGTTTTTCTTTCTCGTTGCATAGTACTCCATTGTGTGTATGTAGCATAGTTTGTGTATCCATTCATCTGTTGATGGGCATCTAGGTTGTTTCCATCGTTTTGCTATTGTGAACAATGCTGCCATGAACATAGGTGTGCATATGGCTATTTGAGTGACGACTCTTATTTCTCTAGGATATATTCCTAGGAGTGGGATTGCTGGATCGAATGGTATGTCTATTTCTAGCTTTCTGAGGAAGCACCATATCATTTTCAAAAATGGTTGTATCATTTTGCATTCCCACCAGCAGTGCATAAGTGTTCCGATCTCCCGGCAGCCCCTCCAACATTTGTTATTTCCAGTGTTTTCGATTCGTGCCAGTAATGCCGGGGTGAGATGGTATCTCATTGTGGTTTTAACTTGCATTTCTCTAATGGCCAGTGATCGCGAGCATTTCCTCATGTGTCTGTTGGCCATTTGAATGTCTTCTTTGGTGAAGTGTCTGTTCATTTCCTTTGCCCATTTTTTAATAGGATTATTTGTCTTTTTGTTGTAGAGGTGTTGGATTTTCTTGTAGATTATGGAGATTAGAACTTTGTCTGACTTGTACTGTCCAAAAAGTTTTTCCCAGTCTGTAGGTTCTCTTTTGACTCTTTTGGTGAAGTCTTTTGAAGAGCATAGGTGTTTGATTTTTAGAAGATCCCAGTTATCTAGCTTATCTGTTGGGTTTTGTGCATTGATGGTTATGGTTTGTATCCTGTTAATGCCATGTATTAAGGCCTGAAGCGTTGGTCCTATTTTTTCTTCTATGAACTTTATAGTCTTAGGCTTTATATTCAGGTCTTTGATCCATTTTGAAGAAGTTTTGGTATACAGTGTGAGGTATGGGTCCTGTCTCATTTTTTTGCAAATGGATATCTCGTTTTGCCAGCACCATTTGTTAAAAAGACTGTCTTTTCCCCATTTGATGGACTTTGGGCCCTTGTCGAAGATCAGGTGACCATAGGTGGATGGATTTACATCTGGGTTCTCAATTCTGTTCCATTGGTCAATGTATCTGTCGTTGTACCAGTACCAGGCTGTTTTGACTACTGTAGCTGTATAGTAGGTTCTGAAGTCAGGTAGTGTGAGTCCTCCAACTTTATTCTTCTTCTTCAGTAGTGCTTTACTTATTTGGGGCTTCTTCCCTTTCCATATAAAGTTAATGATTAGTTTTTCCATCTCTTTGAAGAATGTTGTTGGTATTTAGATCAGGATTGTGCTGTATTTGTAAATTGCTTTGGGTAGAATTGTCATTTTCACAATGTTGAGTTTGCCTATCCATGAGCATGGTATGTTTTTCCATTTATGTAGATCCCTTTGGGTTTCATGCAGTAGTGTTTTGTAGTTTTCTTTGTATAGGTCTTTTACATCCCTGGTCAGATTTATTCCTAAGTATTTTATCTTTTTAGGGGCTATTGAAAATGGTATTGTTTTCCTGATTTCTTTTCAATATTCTCCTTATTGGTGTATAGGAATCCAACTGATTTTTTTTTTTTTTAATTTTATTGTACTTCAGGTGAAAGCTTACAGAGCAAATAGTTTCTCATGAAACAGTAGTACACATGTTGTTCTATGACATTGGTTAACAACCCCACAACGTATTAAGCCTCTAAATTCTCAACCTTTTTTTTTGATGAAAATTACAGATGGCCAAAGATACACCGTTTCAAGAATTTTGCATTCACAGTTCAGTGACATTGACTACGCTCTTCCAACTGTGCTGTTATTCTCACTTAAGATGAAGGCTTACAGAACAAAATAGTTTTTCATTTAACAGTTACTACACATGTTGCCCTATGACAATGGTTAACAATCTCACAGCACATCAAGAATATCCTTACTCCACCTTGTGTTCCCTATCACCAGGGGGCTTCCTTGTCCCCTTCTGTCTTCTGGACCTTGTCAGTGGACTATTGTACCTCTTTAGTCTCATTTGTTTATTTATTTATTTATTTTATTTTATTTTATTTAAACACCATTTGAAAACTTTTTACTTACACATTTAAGTGATATTGACTATGCTCTTCCAATTGTGCTGCCATTCTCGCCCAAGATGAAGGCTTACAGGACAAAACAGCCTCCTATTTAATAGTTACTACAAATGTTGCCCTATAGCAGTGGTCAACAATCTCACAATACATCGACAGTGTCCTTATTCAATTTGTGTTCCTTATCATCAGTTTCCTACTCTCCCTCTGCCTTCTGGCCCTTGTCACCGGACTCCTGTACCTCATTAGTCCCATTTAGTTTTACTGGGCTGTCCATTCCCAGGCTTAACATCGAACCTCGAAGGTAACTTCACCTCTGAGCTGAAAGGGTGTCTGGGGGCCACACTCTTGAGGTTTCTCTAGTATTCTTTAGGCCAGTAAATCTGGTCTTCTTTTTTTTTTTTTTTTTTTTTGGGAGTTAAAATTATGCTCTACATCCTTCTCCAGCTCTGCCCAGAACCCTCTGTTGTGATCCTGGTCAGAGGAGTCATTGGTGGTAGCTGGGCACCATCCAGCTGTACTGGACTCAGTCCGGTGGAGGCCTTGGTAGCTGTGGACAATTAGTCGTTTGGACTAATCTTTTCGTTGAATCCTGTTCTCTTCATTCTCCCTTGTTCCCGAAGGGATGAGATCAGTGGAGTATCTTAGATGGCCGCTCATAGGCTTTTAAGACCCCAGACACTACTCACCAAGGTAGAATGTAGAGCATTATCTTTATAAGTAGTGTCATGCCAATTGAGCTAGATGTTCCCCGAGATCATGGTCCCCAGAGCCCTCCATCCAACAACTCAGTCCCTCGGGGGGTTTGGATGTGTCTATAGGGCCTCCATGACCTTTCCTTGTGCAGGTTGTGTTAGTTTCCCCTGTACTATGTACTATCTCACCTCTCACCCAAGTTACCACTTACCTATTACCTATTTAGTATTCCCCCCCCCCCATCCCTGGTAACCAACAAGGATTGTTACATTTTGCATGTGAATTTTTTCATGGGTTTTTACAATAGAGGTCTCATACAATATTTGTCCTTTTGTGATTGACTTATTTCACTCAGCATAATGTCCTCCAGTTTCATCCATGTTATGAGATGCTTCACAGATTCATTGTTGTTCTTTCTCGTTGCATAGTACTCCATTGTGTGTATGTAGCATAGTTTGTGTATCCATTCATCTGTTGATGGACATCGAGGTTGTTTCCATCGTTTTGCTATTGTGAATAATACTGCCATGAACATAGGTGTGCATATGGCTATTCGAGTGATGACTCTTATTTCTCTAGGATATATTCCTAGGAGTGGGATTGCTGGATCAAATGGTATGTCTATTTCTAGCTTTCTGAGGAAACGCCATATCATTTTCCAAAATGGTTGTATCATTTTGCATTCCCACCAGCAGTGTATGAGTTCCCGTCTCCCCGCAGCCCCTCCAACATTTGTTATTTCCAGTATTTTTGATTCGTGCCAGTAATGCCGGGGTGAGATGGTTTCTCATTGTGGTTTTAATTTGCATTTCTCTAATGGCCAGTGATCGCGAGCATTTCCTCATGTGTCTGTTGGCCATTTGAATGTCTTCCTTGGTGAAGTGTCTGTTCATTTCCTTTGCCCATTTTTTGATAGGATTGGTTGTCTTTTTGTTGTAGAGGTGTTGGATTTTCTTGTAGATTATGGAGATTAGACCTTTGTCTGACTTGTACTGTCCAAAAATTTTTTCCCAGTCTGTAGGTTCTCTTTTAACTCTTTTGGTGAAGTCTTTTGAAGAGCATAGGTGTTTGATTTTTAGAAGATCCCAATTATCTAGTTTATCTGGTGGGTTTTTTGTGTTGATGTTTATGGTGTGTATCCTGTTAATGCCATGTATTAAGGCCTGAAGTGTTGGTCCTATTTTTTCTTCTATGAATTTTACAGTTTGAGGCTTTATATTCAGGTCTTTGATCCATTTTGAAGTAGTTTTTGTATATGGTGTGAGGTATGGGTCCTGTTTCATTTTTCTACAAATGGATATCCAGTTTTGCCAGCACCATTTGTTAAAAAGACTGTCTTTTCCCCATTTGATGTATTTTGGGCCCTTGTCAAAAATCAGGTGACCGTAGGTGGATGGATTTACATCTGAGTTCTCAAATCTGTTCCATTGGTCAATGTCTCTGTTGTTGTACCAGTACCAGGCTGTTTTGAGTACTGTAGCTGTATAGTAGGTTCTCAAGTCAGGTAGTGTGAGTCCTCCAACTTTATTCTTCTTCTTCAGTAGTGCTTTACTTATTCGGGGTTTCTTCCCTTTCCATATAAAGTTAATAATTAGTTTTTCCATCTCTTTGAAGAATGTTGTTGGTATTTGTATCGGGATTGCATTGTATTTGTAGATTGCTTTAGGTAGAATTGCCATTTTCACTATGTTGAGTCTGCCTATCCATGAGCATGGTATGTTTTTCCATTTATGTAGATCCCTTTGGATTTCATGCATCAGTGTTTTGTAGTTTTCTTTGTATAGGTCTTTTATATTCCTGGTCAGATTTATTCCTAAGTATTTTATCTTTTTAGGGGCTATTGAAAATGGTATTGATTTCCTGATCTCCTTTTCATCGTTCTCTTTACTGGTGTATAGGAATCCAACTGATTTTTGAATGTTTATCTTGTATCCTGCTACTCTGCTGAATCTTTCTATTAGTTCCAGTAGATTTCTCATGGAGTCTTTAGGGTTTTCTGTGTATAATATAATATCATCTGCAAACAGGGACAGTTTAACTTCTTCGTTACCAGTTTGGATGCCCTTTATTTCTTTTTCTTGCCTTATTCCTCTAGCTAGAACTTCCAGCGCAATGTAAAATAGGAGTGGTAATAAAGGGCATCCTTGTCTTGTTCCTGTTTTCAAGGGGAATGTTTTCAGCCTCTCTCCATTAAGAATGATGTTGGCCGTTGGTTTTGCATATATGCCCTTTAGTATGTTGAGAAATTTCCCGTCTATACCTATTTGATTGAGAGTTTTTATCAGGAATGGGTGTTGGACTTTGTCAAATGCCTTTTCTGCGTCAATGGAGATGATCGTGTGATTCTTTTCTTTCCTTTTATTTATGTGGTGGATAACGTTGATTGATTTTCTAATGTTGAAACATCCTGGCATACCTGGTATGAATCGTACTTGGCCGTGGTGTATTATTGTTTTTGATATGATGCTGAATTCTCTTGGCTAGAATTTTGTTCAGAATTTTTGCATCTATATTCATGAGAGATATTGGTCTGTAGTTTTCTTTTTTTGTGACATATTTACCTGGTTTTCTATCAGCATTACGGTGGCTTCATAGAATGAATTTGGAAGTGTTGCTTCCTCTTCTATGCTCTGAAATAGCTTGAGTAGTACTGGTACAAGCTCTCCTGTAAATGTTTTGTGGAATTCTCCTTGAAGCCGTCTGGGCCAGGACTTTTTTTGGTTGGAAGTTTTTTTATTACCTTTTCAATTTCTTCTCTTGTTATGGGTCTGTTCAGATTTTCAACATCACTTTGTTGTAGTTTGGGTAGGCTGTGTGTTTCTAGAAATTTATCCATTTCCTCTAGGTTTTCAAATTTGTTGGAGTATAGTTTTTCATATTATTCTGTTATAATCCTTTTCATTTCAGTTGGGTCTGTTGTAATGTCCCCCATTTCATTTCTTATTTGGGTTATTTGTGTCCTCTCCTGTTTTTCTTTTGTCAGTCTGGCCAGTGGTTTGTCGATTTTGTTGATTCCTTCAAAGAACCAACTTTTGGTTTTGTTGATTCTTTCTATTGTTTTTCTGTTCTCTATTTCATTTACTTCTGCTCTGATCTTTACTATTTCCTTTATTCCAGTGGTTGTGGGCTTTTTTTCCTGTTCTCTTTCTATTTGTTTGAATTCTGTAGTTAATGTTTGGATTTTGTCCCTTTCTTCTTTTCTGATATGTGCATCTATTGCTATACATTGTCCTCTGAGGACTGCCTTTGCTGTGTCCCAAAGGTTTTGGTATGATGTGTTTTCATTCTCATTTGATTCTAGGAATTTTTTTATTCCATCTCTGATTTCTTCTATTACCCACTGATGTGTAAGCAGGGTATTATTCAGTTTCCATGTAGTTGATTTTTTTTCCTTGCTCTTTCTAGTGTTAATTTCTACCTTGATGGCATTGTGGTCAGAGAAGATACTTTGAATTATCTCAATGTTTTGGATCTTGTTGAGGATTGCTCTGTGGCCTAAGATGTGGTCTATTCTGGAGAGCGTTCCATGTGCATTGGAAAAGAATGTGTACTTTTCAGCAGTTGGGTGGAGTGTTCTATATATGTCTATGAGGTCAAGTTGGCTGATTGTGCCCTTTAGGTCTTCTGTATCTTTGCTGAGTTTCTTCTTAGTTGTTCTGTCCTTTACTGAGAGTGGTGTGTTGAAGTCTCCTACTATTATTGTGGAACTGTCCATTTCTCTTTTCAGTGGTGTTAGAGTTTGTTTTATGTATTTAGGAGCCCTGTCGTTGGGTGCGTAGATGTTTACTATGGTTATGTCTTCATGATGGATCATCCCCTTAATCATTATATAGTGTCCTTCTTTGTCTTTTATTGTAGATTTCATTTTAAAGTCTATTTCATCTGAGATTAGAATTGCCACTCCTGCTCTTTTTTGGTAGTTGTTAGCTTGATATATGGTTTTCCAACCTTTGACTTTTAATAAATTCACATCTTTGTTTCTAAGGTGTGTCTCTTGTAGACAGCATATTGATGGATCCTGTTTTCTTATCCATTCTGTCACTCTCCATCTCTTTATGGGTGCATTGAGTCCATTTACATTCAGTGTAATTATTGATAGATGTCGGTTTGTTGCTGTCATTTTGTAGTGCTTTTTTTTGTGGTGCTGACGTCTTCTTTGTTCTTCTTACTCTCTTGTGCTGAGTTACTTTTGTTTGTGGATTTTTTTTTCATTTCTTTTGTTTTTGTAGGTTTTGTTTTTGCTGAGACTTTGTTTTTCCTCTTTTTTTTTTTTATGAGTATGTTTGTTAACTTTCTTTGTGGTTACCATAAATTTTACCCTTATCTTTCTAAGTTTGAAGCAGTCTACCATTACTTGGTATCGCCTTGCCTTCCTCTCCATTAGAAGATTCTACACCTATGCCGTTTATTCCCTCTTTTATTGTTTTGATGTTGTTGTCATTTACTAATTAACTGCTCTGATTCCCTGTTGTATTTCTTTTGGTTTTGGATAGTCCTCGAGAGTTCATTTCCTAGACTGGTATCTGGCTAGTACGATCCTGAGTCCTAGGTTCTGCCTGTGAGCTGAAGCTGTTTGTCCTCAGATCGAAGAACCCGCTTTAATAATTCTTGTAAGTTTGGTTTGACTTTTACATATTCCCTTAATTTCTGCTTATCTGGAAATGACCTAATTTAACCATCAAATTTGAACAAGAGTTTTGCAGGATATATTATTCTTGGCTGACAATTTTTTTCTTTCAAGATTTTATATATGTCATCCCATTGCCTTCTTGCCTGCATGGTTTCTGCCGAATAATCTGAGCTTAGTCTTGTTGTTTCTCCGCTGTATGTGACTTCTTGTTTTTCACAAGCTGCTCTCAGGATTCTTTGTTTGTCTTTGGTTTTGGCGAGTGTGAATATGATATGCCTTGGTGATTTTCTTTTGGGGTCTCTTCTATATGGGGTTCGTTGAGCTTCTTGGATGGCCAGCTTTTCATCTTTCATGATATTGGGTAAGTTTTCTGTCAGCAGTTCCTCAATGATACTCTCTGTGTTTTCTGTTTTCTCCCCCTGTTCTGGAATTCCAATCACTCGCAGATTTTTGCTTTTGATTGTGTTCCACATAACTCTCAGGGTCTCTTCATTTTTGTTTGTTCTTTTTTCTGAGTTTTCCTCAAACAGAGTTGTATCCAAGTGTTTGTCTTCAATTCCACTGATCCTGTCTTCTACCATTTCTAATCTGCTTCTCAGCCCTTCTATGACATCGTCCATTTCTGAAATCTGGTTGTTTAATTTTTGGATTTCTAATTGTTGTCTTTGTATAATTTCTAGTTGTAAATTTATTTTGGTATTTTGTTCCTGCATTATATTCCTGAATTCTTGCAATTTTTTGTCCTTATTTTCCATGAATTTGTCTATTTTTTCCTCATGTTTGTCAGCTTTTTGCCTCAGTTCTTGGAGAATTCTGAGTATTAGAGATTTGAATTCCCTATCTGGTAGTTCTAGTGCATTTTCTTCCAGAGGAGAGTCATCTGGTGTTTTATTTTGGACTCCTACTGGAACCATCCTGTCCTGTTTTTGTAAATGTTTTGTTATTGTCTGCTGTCTTTGGGGCATTCAGTAGTTATTTTTCTTGTTTATTGATTGTAGATTTGTTTGTTTCATCCCTTTTAAAAAAAAAAATTTGACTATGTCTGAGCAGGCAGACTGTGTGTTCTTTGTTGTTTGCTCGTCTGTGGGCACAATACTTTTCGCCTCCTTCTTCAACTGGCAGGGTTAGTCACTCAGATATGGTACGACAGGGCAGGTCTAGCTGAAGAGGAGTTACTGGGACGGGTTGTTTGTGGCACTTACTACAGCCAGCAGAGCAGGTTGGTAATCAGTGCAGGGCAGGTTCCAGTAGGCTGTGCCTTGCTGCTTGGTGGTGTGATGTCAAGCGCACAGTGCAGGTAGGCAGGATGCAGCAGGGAGATTGTTACGTGTGGAGCTAAGATGGATATGGGAGAGAGGAGGGAGGAACAGGAGGCAAAAATATACAAACAAACAAAAAAGAATGCTAGGGGAGCTTGCCGTTGGAGTGGAGAGATGAGAGACTATGAAATGGAGAAAAACAGAAAGGGGAAGAAGAAGAAAAGGAATGAATAAGTAAGAATCAGAAAGGTTAAAGAACTGCAAAGTTCCCAGGGATCCCACCGGTGCAGCTATGAGGTCTGGGGAAGTTGCTCTCAGGTGTTTCAGTACAGCCTGGCTAGAAGGCGTAGAGGTATACAACGCCAGGTATTCAGGGAACAGAAAGAGAAGGAAGATATAGAGAGATGAGAAACTGAGCAACGAAGAAGGACAAAAAGAGAAAAAGAAAACAAAACAAATTAAAAAAAAAAAAAAAAAAAAAACAAGAAAGGCCCCCAAAGAAACAGGAAAAAGGAAAAAAAAAAGAAAACCAACGTAAAAAGAAATGCGCTCAGGGATCCTTCTGCACGTCTGTGGAAGCCAAAGGGTAAGCCAAAGCTCAGCCTGGCCAGAAAGGGCTCCCAACTCAAGAAAAGGAAAAGAAAACAAACAAACAATTCAAAACAAATGAACAAAAGCCCCGGGATCCCACCAGTGCAGCAGCCCAAACCGGGAAGCAGCTCCACACTCGAACGGAGCTCCGCAGCCCCTCAGGAAGAAGCAAAGATGGCGCACGGAGCCAGGTACTTGAGCAAAGGGAGGGGGAGGTGGCGAGAGGCAAGTAAGAAGTCAAAAGAAGCATGAAAAAAAAAAAAGCAACACTAGCAGCCACCAAATGGCACTCAGAGAGCCAGCTAGTGCAGGCTGGTGTTTCTGGACAAGAGACTGTGTCCGTGGGAAGCAGAGGGGGCCGAGTGTGGGTGAAGAAGGGTAGAGAGTGGGAAAGCGTATATCACAAATTACCGGAGCTCTGCAGCCCCTCAGGAAGAAGCAAAGATGGCGCACGGAGCGAGGTACCCGAGCGAAAGGAGGGGGAGGGGGGGAGAGGCAAGGAAGAAAATAAAAAGAAGCGGAAAAAAAGCAACACCAGCAGCCAACAAATGGCACTCAGAGAGCCGCCCATTTGGGTGTGTGGAATCCAAGCAGCCGCTGTTTCCCGGTCAAGAGACTGTGGCCACGGGAAGCAGAGGAGGCCGAGTCAGGGTGAAGAAGGGTTGGGGGTGGGAAAGCATATATCGCCAATTACCAGTTGTTTTGTCACCCGCTGGAAGTTCCATGAGGCTGCTTTCTCATACTCCCTGTTTGCTGGTCTCCGATAGGAGTCCAAGTTGGCGGATCCATGCTGGTCAGGGACCTCTGCATGAATCTCTCCTCACTCTCTGTTGTCTGTCAGTTTTCTCACTCCATTTGGTGCTTGGCTGAGTTCTTTATCTCTTCATTTGACATTTTAGGGTTTCAGGATTGTTGTATTCTCTGTTCGGCTTAGTTTTTCGGATCTTTGCTGTGGAGGGATGGCGTGGTGCTTCTTCCTAGAGCGCCGTTTTATCAAAGCTGTATAGTAGGTTCTGAAATCAGAAAGTGTGAGGCCTCCAACTTTGTTGTTCTTCTTCAGTAGTACTTTGCTTATCCGGGGTCTCTTTCCTTTCCGTATAAAGTTGGTGATTAGTTTTTCCATCTCCTTAAAGATTACTGATGGAATCTGGATCGGGATTGCACTGTATCTATAGATAGCATTGAGTAGTATTGACATTTTCATAATGTTAAGTCTTCCTGTCCATGAGCATGGTATGTTCTTCCATTATATAGGTCTCTTTTGGTTTCTTGCAGTAGTGTTTTGTAGTTCTTTTTGTATAAGTCTTCTACATCCCCAGCTAGGTTTATTCCTAAGTATTTTATCATTTAGGGGGTATTGTAAATGGTATTATTTTCTTGATTTTTTTTTCAGAGTTTTCTTTGTTAGTGTAGAGGAATCCAACTGATTTTTGTATGTTGATCTTGTACCCTGCCACTTTGCTAAATCCTTCTATTAGTTCCAGTAGGCTTCTTGTAGAATTTATGAGATTTTCTTTGTATAGGATCATATCACCTGCAAATAAGGATAATTTTATTTCTCCCTTACCAATTTGGAGGCCACACACTGTATGATTCCATTTATATGAAATGTCCAGAATAAGCAAATCTATAGCAACAGAAAGCAGATTTATGGTTGCCTGGGGCTGAGGCTTTTGGGGAAAAATGGGGAGTGACTGCTAATGGGTATGGGTTCTCTTCAGGGTGATGAATATGTTCTAGAATTTGATAGTGATGATGGTTTCATAACTCTGTGAATGCACTAAAAATTACTGGATTAAAAAAAAACATTGCCATCAAGTCAGTTCTGGAAAGTATACTTCAAATGAGTAAACTGTATGTTATGTGAATTATAGCTCAATAAAACAAACAAAGAAAAAAAAAACTGTTGCCATCAAGTCAATTCCAATTCATAGTGACCCTACAGGACAGAGTAGAACTGCTTCATAGGGTTTCCAAGGAGCAGCTGGTGGATTCGAACTGCTGACCTTCTGGTTAGCAGCTGAGCTCTTAACCACTGTGCCACCAGGGCTATATCTCAATAAAAATGAAAAAAAAAAGCGTACGTGTTTATATGTAATATATAAAACTAATCTATCACCTACAAACTGTTTGACCTTGGGCAAGCTGCTTAAATTTTCTTCAATTTCAGTTTGCTTACTTGTAAAATGGGAGCAATAAAAAACACTTGCTTTAAAAGTTCTTACAAGAAGTACAGTGAAAAATGAGTAAAGCCCTTAGCACAGGGCCTAACACATAATGAGCACTAAGAAAGGTTAGCTCTTCTTATCATACACCCACACTACATAATATAAATTGTCGCTTTCTTCCTGAAAGACATTTGCTCACATTTCATTACAGTTAATAGTGAAGCTCAGGGTCTTCAATGAATGACATTAGTTCAGATAGCAACAGCCTTTGGAATGTGTCTTAGTTATCTAGTGCTGGTATAACAGAAATACCACAAGTGGATGGCTTTAACAAAGAGAAATGTATTCTCTCACAGTCTAGAAGGCTAGAAGTCCAAATTCAGGAGGCCAGCTCCAGGGGAAGGCTTTCTCTCTCTGTTCGTTTTGGGGCAAGGTCCTTGTCATCAATCTTTCCTTGGTCTAGGAGCTTCTCAGCACAGGAACCCCAGGTCCAAAGGACGAGCTCTGCTCCCGGGACTGCTTTCTTGATGGTATGAGGTCCTACTGTCTCTCTGCTCCCTTCTCTCTTTTATATCTCAAAAGAGATTGACTCAAGATACAACCTAATCTTGTAGATTGAATTCTGCCTCATTAACATAACTGCCTCTAATCCTGCGTCATTAACATCATAGAGGTAGGATTTACAACACATAGGA
Source organism: Dugong dugon (assembly GCA_030035585.1). Classification (NCBI taxonomy): domain Eukaryota; kingdom Metazoa; phylum Chordata; class Mammalia; order Sirenia; family Dugongidae; genus Dugong; species Dugong dugon. The sequence goes on along the minus strand of CM057476.1, from coordinate 20,315,259 downwards.
AAATCACATCAGATGACAAAGTGGTGGACAATCACACAATACTGGGAATCATGGCCTAGCCAAGTTGACACACATTTTTTGAGGACACAATTTAATCCATAACAGAATGTAACTGGAATTCACTTTCAAAACTGATAGTTTAAGTTCTTCCTTTTTCAGCCATGGGTTATATCCAACTAAAAAATATTCAACCCATTTAACTATAATAGTGTTCCAAAAGAAGAAAAGGAATGAGATTTCTGCAAATCTCCTTCCCTCTTGCTGATGTAAGCCCACTTTCTTGCTCAAAGCCTTGTTTACCATCCTGCCTTCTGGAGGCTGCAGAAGGCCGAGCTTAGGATGCAGCCTGCAGAATCAGACAACTGGAGCCTCAGTTCCAGCTTCCTCACTAGCCTTAGTGAATGACTGCACCCCTCTGTGCCTCAGTGTCCACATCTGCACAATGGGGATAATGACAGCACCTACTACACCTCACCGCTGTTGTGGAGATTCACTGAAAATGTAAAGGCTCAGAATGGTATCCGGCACGCAGTAAGCACTTCACAAGCATCACTGTTATCTCTTGGGGGGGCCTCCTGCACAAGGCTTGCTAACTGACCCCTCCACTCTCTCAGCAGAGTCAACCACCCCACTCCTTTTCGCTCTCAGTTTGCCCTGGTCCTTTGCAGCTGTGGCCACAGCTGGTTACCATACCCCAAGGCAGGCGGAAAGGGGTATTCATAGGCCTGGTTCCCTAAAGTGAGCCTGAGCGCCAACAGCCAAGGGGAAGCACTTGAGAGTAGGCTCTAGGGTCTTTATCTTGGTTGCCTGGCCCCTGGCTGGCGCACAGGAGGCCTCCAGCCAACCGCCGGGACTGTGTGCCCAGTAGCCTCACCTGGCCTGCCCATGGGCTGGGGCTGAGAAGCCCAGGATGGTTCCCTGTCTGGACCAACCTCTTCCTCTGGCCTGGATGCTGTGCTTTCAGCTGCTGACTCCCACCCTGAGGTCAGTCCTGATCTGCCACTCTCCACCCTCCCCAGTCCCAGGGTTTCCCCTAGCCTGTCTAAGGCGCATTCAATTTTTCATTTGTTCTCCCCGCATCAGTAAGAAGGTCAAAGGAGTTTAACAGAACTCTCTAGCAAAATGGCAAATGACAGAACCAGAAAACAAATAGTTTCAACTTCAGCAAGCAGCTCTCAAGGCCCCACTGAACATTAAAGACAGCAGAGCTTATGGGTTAAGAGGCATTTTATTAAATGCCTCTGCTGAGCAAACATTGAAAGCTTGAAACAATCTCATCGTTGGCAAAGTTACCCGAGCGCCAGCTATTAGAGCAAGACTGCGGGATTGGGGCTGGCTCGCACACACTCAAACACGGCCTTATCCTCTTCATCTGGACAGATTGGACTCTTTTTGTGCTGCTGTCTCTGGAACAAAATAAACTTCTTACAGCTGCCAGTGTGCCTGCTGCGAGTCCCACTCGTGTGATGGGAGGAATGAGGAGAGGACAGCAGAAACGCACTGGCAAACAAACATTAAATGAAACAGCTGGTTTTACTGCTGGGATGATAGGAATTTTCTGTTTTTGAACTGTGCAATCAATACATGTTCCTTGTAGAAAAACTGGAAGATAAATAAAAGGAGCTAAATTCACAGGTTGAAAAATGATTATAATAACAGCAGCAGCAGCTCCTGGTAAATGGTATTGCTCCCATTTGTTATGTGCCTACATTTTCAGATCCATATCTTTCTTATTCTCCTGAAATGGGGGCATTCTTATTGGAAGAAGTATGGCGAAGTGGTTAAGAATACAGGATCTGGGCAGAGTCCTACTTTCTGGGTTCAAATCCTGGCTCGGTCACTAGCTAGGTGTGTGACTGAGGATCTCTTCACCTCAGTTTCCTCATCTGTATAATGGGAATCATAATCGTATGCATCTCAGAGGGTTGTTGTGAGAATTAAATCTAAGACTGCACATAAAACACTTCAGCACACGCCATCTGGCAAAATAATAAGCTTTCAGTGTTACTCTCAAATGATGAAACCATTTAGCAAAGGTAAATAACTTGCCCATGCTCCAAAATTAATCAGCATTAGTGCTGGCCATTAAACCCAAATGCCTCCACGCCACAGAGGTAGGTGGCTGTTTCATAAATCAACAGAGGATCTAGATAAATATGAAAGGGACAAAATACTTCTGCTATATATTTTAATGTTATCAATTATCAACTTCTGGACCCTGAGAAGATATATAATTTACAGGGCTCAGTGAAAAATGAAATGCAAGGCCCATTATTAAAAAATAATTAAGAATTTCAAGACTGTGACAGCAGAACATTAAACCAAATATGGGACCCTTCTGAGCACAGGCCCTGCTGCACAAGACACATGGCTATGAAGTCAGCCTGTCTGGACCTTTCAATGACCAAGTTGCAGGACCAAATTGGATTACATGGTCATGCAGGACAGGCTTCCAGAGTCAAGACATTCTTTATGACTACACTTCAACTGTCTCTTCCCCAGAGGGAAGTGGTATGTCATGAAATGATCTACAGTGATAACCAAGAACAAAGTCAAAACCAAGTAATTGACAAGTATGAATATTCTTCCTTAGCCTTCTTGACAAATGAAGGAATTAAGGACCAATTTACTCCAGGAAAATCTGCTGCAAAATTATAATCCCTAGTCACAAATGTCCTTAACATTGTTTAAGGTAAGAGGCGCAGAGAACTTTCAAAGAACACTTTTATCACAGTTTGCAGGAAAAAGAGAGAATTCAACTAGGTCATATTTTAGATTATAAGCCAAGACCTTGTTTGTTATTGTTTTATTAAACAAGTACTAATATTCTGTCAAAAAAAATGCAATTTATTTAAACTCTTTTCTTTGTCTCCCTTGAATAGAAAGCCTGCTGTTTTCAAGAATCGGCATTGAAAGAGTGGATGGTTTAATAATGATGATGAGCCTCTCAATTCAAATCAGATTTTAATTCTGTGGCTTTCTTTATACTTTCACAAGAAGCTGGGGCAGACACAATAATGAGTAACTGCAGATACAAAAATGCAGCAGACACCTAAAAACCAGAATTAATCTAGTCATTTTTTAAAGTGTCCCAGGTGAGACTTAAAGATAGAGCTGAGTAAAATGATGGAGGATTCCCTCTGAGCCAAACCCAGTAAAAGAAGGGGAATTAAATCATCAGGTATGCTGGGATGCCCAATGGTGAATCATTTAATTTGGGGCCTGTGTCACTTTCTCTCCTTAACTCTTCAATAGTGGTGGTGTTATCTAATTAAGACCAATGATTCTTAGAAAAGTTTCTTCTTTCTGGACAGAGGATTTAAACAAAAGAGAGACTTTTGACTTTCAGTGGGTGCTTGACAGATATAAAAGAAATGTGGCAGGGTGCAAGCAAACACTTAGCAGTTAGCGTTCAGCAAATGGGGTGATGCTGACCTGGCTCAATTTTTGCCAACCAAAAGAAAAACGATCATCCTTTTCCTCGAAAATTTCTTCACAACTATAGGGCCAATTTTGAGCCATTCAAAGATCAGGACTTTAGCCCACTAGATAAAATGAGTAGACCCAACAAGAACAATTATACCATATTTCAGAAGTAATTACAGATCCTTATCCTGTTAAGTCTGTTAGCTTGTAACCTCACAGCAACAACACCTCCCAGGATTGCTGGGAGGACTTTAAAGCATAGTTTCTCAACCAAGACACTACTGACATTTTGGGCCAGATAATTCCATTGTGGGGGGCTGTCCTGTGCACTGTAGGATGTTTAGCAGCATCCTTCCCACTAGATGCCAGTAGCACCCCACCTCCCCACCCCTAACAACCAAAAATGTCTCCAGACACTGCCAAATGCTCCCTGGGGGCAAAATCACCTCCAGTTGAGAACCAGTTGAGAAGAGATGGCAATAAATAAATAAAATAAAAGACAAGAAATCAAAGCACTTTAGAACAAGGAAGGATAATGAGGCTCCTGTACACCAGTGACTCTCAAACTTTGGTAGGTATCAGCCCCCCTAGGGAGCCGGTTAAAATGCTGAATCCTGGACCTCACCCCAGACCTATCAATGTAGTAGAGTACTGGGTTTGCCCACCCTCATTCTGCAGATAAGCTGATGTGGGCCAGAGAGGGGTAATGCCTTGCCCAAGGTCACACAGACCAAGTTAGAACCGAGACTCGAAACCTTAACCAAGCCCTACCTTACAACAACGGTGGGTGAGGTGAGGTGAGGTGTGTGTGTTTTCCAGAGACAACAGTAGAGCCTAATGTGTAAGTCTTGGAGAGAGGTAGTAGAGCCTAATAGAAAAGACAGTGCTCTCTCTGGAGCCAGATGATGCTCTCTGGAGCCAGCCAGTCTGAGTTAAAATCCCGACTTGGCAAATTTATTAGCTGGGCGACCTTGCACAAGGCCCATAACCTCTGAGATCCTCAGTTTCCTTCTCTGTCAAATGGACTAATAATACCCACCTCCTAAGGATACTGGAAAGGTTAGAATAGATAATGTATATAAAGCCCTCGGCACAGGGCTTGGCACATAGTAAGTGCTCAGTACACGTCCTGTTATTATTGCCGTCCCACGATTGCAGAGCTGAAGGGATCCTTGGGGACCCCGAGAGCAGGGGCTTGGAAATGGGCTTAGGGAGTCAAAGCGATCCTCGACTCCCCCTAACCAGGGGCGGACCCTCGCCCTGCCCCGCCCCTCACCTGGTCCCGCAGCTCCTTCTCCAGCTGCCGGTAGTCGTTGTTCCAGACCAGGCGATGCAGGCGGTAGTGATCGCTGGCGTCGCGGGCCGAGGACATCGCGAGGAGGCCGCAGCCGGGCCCTCGCCGTCCGGTCGCCAGAAGCCTCAGCCCCGGCGGGGTCTCCGGAGCCCGCCGGCGGCAGTCGAGCGAGAGGACGAGGCGAGTGAGCAGGCGAGGGGCGCGGCCGGGTAGCCTAGCGGGCTGGGTGGCCTAGCGGGCCGCGTGCGTGGTGCGCGGGAGGTCGGGGGTCGCGGGCCGGGTCGGGGACCGGGTCGGCCGCGCCCACCCCGTGCCCCGCCGCGCTCCCGCCCGCGCTGACAGCTCCCGAACCGACTTCTGGAGGCCGAACTGTCCCAAACAGGGAAGTGCGGGGAGCGAACCACCGCACGCTGCGGCGGGGGAGGAGGAGGCAAAGTGGTCGGTCCGGTGTCCACCCAACTGCACTCACCTCCAACTTCACACGGGAACATAGTATAATACTTAAAACAGAGTTACAGTTCCCTCTCTCGTCCCAGGATCTTGACATGGAAAACTTGGTCTACCCGTCACCAGCCTCTTTCCTCCTGCTTTATTGATCCCAAATGGTCCGGTCCACAACTGGCCCTCTTCCATTGGCTCAGCGGTCAGGGGGGGTGACAACAGGGGCCTGGGCTAAACCATTCGGGCTACTGACTCCCTTGCAGCCTTTTTGCACCAGGGCAGATGCTTCCACGATCGGTCAGAAGCCATTTTGGAAGTGGGCAACACCAAACAATTTTAAAGGAGGAACAATAAACCCTGGAGGAGTGGCATTAAATATTTGCGTAATAAGGAGATAGTTCTATCATAGAGTTTCTCAACCTCGGCACATTTTGGACCGGATAGTTTGTTGTGGGAGCTGTCCTGTGCTTTGTAGGATGTTAAACAGCATACCTGGCTTCTACCCACTCTATGCTAGTAGCACTCTCCAAAAAATGTCCCCAGATATTGTCAGATGTCCCCTGGGGGAGAAAAATGGTCCCTAGGTGAGAACCACTGTTCTATCTGAACTCTGAACTGGGTTATGATTCAAAGCTCCCTACGATAATGGTTTATCCTACATACGAGTGTCATTTATTTTTGAAGCTAACCGTTTGGATTTTGGATTATGACTGAAAAGACTGATATATAATACTGAGACTTAACAACAGTCTGCGAATATGAAGTTCATCCTTTGAGTTTCAACCTCAGACACTGTACCTCCTTGCCTCAATGAAGAGCCAAGTCAATTTATAGCTGCTCACCATCCTAAGCTTCCTGCTGCTGCTTCCGCTCAGCTGTCTACAGCTTGACCACATAGCTGGGCAAAGTTATTCAATCCATTCTGAAAGCATCCCCTGGGCCTTCTCTGCTTATGCACAGCCAGCTTTTCAGACGCCTGCAACAACAGCTGTTCAAGAATCCTAGGCTAATCCATTCTCCACACGTGCTGAGTCCACTTGTGAGTCGGGGAACCAAAACAGGATGCAGGAGCATCGGGATAGTACTCATAGACTGTAACTGTGGAATGTGTGGGAACTATGTGGCTATTCCCACACCACGCATTTATCAAGCTGGAGGGATGGACCAAGGACCAGTGCTTCTGAGGCCTCGTCCAGGATTTCTCATTCTTTCAAAAGTCTTGTGCAACTTAATCTTCTTTCTTTCCATCGCCCCATGTTTCCTGAACATCTCTCCTGTCTCATTAGTCTGAAAACTCCAAAGCTGTCTTGTTTACTGGATTACCTAAAGCCAAAACAGTTCCTGACCCATAATAGGCATCCAATATTTGCTGAATGGAGAGTATAACTGCGTTTACATGTAATACATACAATAAATATTCATTAGCACTAGAGTCACATCTCCTCTCCGTCACACTGATTAACCTCATCGTGTTTACCTCACACTATCCTGTAAATTACTCTGGATTATCTATTCTTTTCAAATTTGAAGTACAGGAAGAAAAGTAGTGATTTGAAAATAATAGTAAAACACACTAGAACTGCCCCATATGCTTTCCATGAATCGGCTGGTGGATTTGAACTACTGATTTTTTGTTACACAGCCAAATTCTTAACCACTGCACCACCAGGGCTCCAGTAATAATAATAGCTACAATTTATTGAGGTGCTTACTGTGGGGTAGGCACACCACACTTTTCCATAAATTAATCCATTTGTCCTTGGCCAGACAGTAAGTATTGAGGCTTTGTGGGTCACATATGAGTTCTGATGTATATTTTTGTTCCTCTTCTTTTTTCTTTTCCTATTTCACTCCTTTTTATTCTCTTTAAACTCTTTTAAAATGTGAAAAACATTCTCAGATAGCAGGCCATACAAAAAAGACAAATCATGGGCTGGATGTAGATAATAGATTATCTCCATTTTGCAAATGAGATTAAAACTGCAGCGTAAAGAAGTAAGGAACCCTGGTGGTGCAGTGGTTAAGAGCTCTGCTGTTAACCAAAAGGTTTGCAGTTCCAATCCACCAGCCGCTCCTTGGAAACTCTATGGGGGCAACCCTATGGGGTCACTATGAGTTGGAACAGACTCGAGGGCACCTAACAACAACCCCCCCCCCCCCCAGTAGAATGTAAGCTGCATAACCAAAACCAAACCCACTGCTGTGGAGTCCAAATATAGCGAACCTATAGGACAGAGTGGAGCCCTGGTAGCACAGTGGTTAAGAGCTAAGGCGGTTAAGCAAAAGGTCCGATCCAACATTTCCTCCTTGGGGACGCTGTGGGCAGTTCCCTAAAAGTTTCCAAGGCTGTAAATCTTCAGGGAAGCGAACTGTCCTATCTTTCTCCTGGTGAGCAGCTGGTGAGTTCCAACCGCGGACCTTTTGGTTAGCTGTTCGGCACTTTAACCACTACACCACCAGGGCTCCTCGTAAGCGTCGTCGGACAGCGCACAGTAGACGATAAATATTTGTTGAATTAATGAATGAACTAACTTGGCCAAAGTTACACTAGGTAACTTGACCACTGATTGCCTCAGGAAAGCTGTGGCTGCAGAGCTCTCTCTGGTCTCTAGGTTTTGCAACTTCCCCGGAATTAATCAGTACTGGAAAGGCAGTATCTCTTCCAGAGAAAAAAATCACCCACTGCCCTCCAGTGGATTCTGACTCATAGCAACCCTGTAACGACCCAGAGACCACTAAAATACCCACTGTCGTGGAGTCGATTTAGACTCATATTGACCCCATAGGGTTTCCAAAGCGATAAATTTCTAGGGAAGCGGACTGCAGACTGCCACATCTTTTTCCCCGAGCCGCTGAAGGTTTCCAACAGCCGACCTTTCGGTTAGTAGTCGATCGCTTTAACCACTGCGCCACCAGGACTCTTTCCCCTACCCAGAGGGAGAAAAAAAAAACGAACCCTTTGCCACGGAGTGGATTCCGACTCATTGCGACCCTATAGGACAAAGTAGAACTGCTCCATAGGGTCCCCAAGGAGCAGATGGTGGATTCGAACTGCCGACCTTTCAGTTAACAGCCGTAGCTCTTAATCATTGCGCCACCGGAGTTCCGCGACCCCGGAGGGGGGGGGGGGGGGGGGTCCCAAACTCAAGATTTAAAAGTAACGCAGAGGATCCTGAAGCAAGCATCTGCCCTCATTCAAGATGGCGACAAAACAGTGTGCCCTTTCCGGTCACATGACCTTTCCGTCGCTGAAGGACACCTCCCCGCGCGTGCGTGCTGGGGCGGGCTCCGAGGAGCTGAGGGGAGAGGCGCTGTCGCCGGCGCCGCCGCGGGGACCCGTTAGAGCGGAAGCACCGCCGTCGCCGCCGCCTTCGCTGTCCAGGGGCCCCTAGTTCCCCGCGGGTGGGAGGTGGGAGCCATGTCGAAGCGGCTCCGGAGCAGCGAGGTGTGCGCTGACTGCAGCGGGCCGGGTGAGTCGCACCGGCCGGGCCCGCTCCCCTCTGCTCTCCTGACCCGGACCCCTGCCCTGAGGCAGCCCCTTCAGGTCGGGCGAATCCGGACCGCCGAGCCCCCCGCCCGGCGCCTCGCGGCTGGGGTCGCGGCGAGGGAGAGCCTGGGGCGGCCCTGGAGCAGGGCCCGTACCGGGCCTGTCAGAGCCCGGCGGGGAGGGGGCCACCGCCCTCCCATCTCTCCCTCTTCCCGGTCCCCTTGGTCCCAGGCCGGCTGGGGAGGCGGCCGGGTCCAGGGCTTCTCCCCCAACAGGAAGGGGCTTGGGCAATTTACAGGAAGACCAATTACAGAAGTAAAATGCGAGCATCCTCCCGGCTGCGGCCCCCAGAGGCTGCAGGTGTCACCCTCACACACACCAGCCATCCAGACCCCTGCCCCGCGAGATGGGCGACGCTCGCGGCTTCCCTCACCGAGACCCGCCAGAGGGCCCACGGGCAGATTCCTTCCAGGCTTCTGGCATCCCGACTCCCACTCCACCGGGGAGAATCTCCAGGACATCGGGGTTTTGCAGAAACAGCCAGCACTTAGAAGGCAGAGCATGTCTCAAGTTTTGAGATCTGAAATAGCGTGGGTTCAGACTAGGTGTGGGTGACCTTGAGCTTGTGACTTCGTGTGGCCAAGTCTTGATTTCCTCATTCTTCCCATGGAGATAGTCGGGAGTGTTTCGCTTAGTGATTAGGAAGATACAATGAGTATTCTTATCATCTCATCTAAGGTGTTTTTTTTGTTTGTTTGTTTTTTGTTTTTTATTGTGTTCTTTACTACAGAAGTCTTGCAGTCCTTTAAAGCGAGATTTGAATTTCTGAATCATACATTAATTACAACTTACCAAAAACAAGCAAGCACAAAATCACTGGCAATATACACATTTGAGGATTCAGCAGTATAGGCATAAACCATTTCTGCCCATGCGCAGTTTTCAGATACAGAGTTCAGATCTGTCTTAGCATTTGGAATTGAGTTGACACGTCTCTATGGTTAGGTTATTATATGCTGTTTTCAGTTTTTAGGTTTATCTGCTTTGAGTTTGAAGTAATTCAAAAGTAAGATGGCCTCCTCGGCACAATAGCGTCCGATAAACAATCTTAATGAAATCATTGAACACTGGTGTTGTTGCAACTGTTCTCAACTTCATCTTGTCACTTGGAAGTTGAGGCTTATTTTAAATAGTACTATGATAACTTGGAATCGACTGGACAGCAACTAACAACATGATAACTCAAACCTGTTGTGTTTTTTTTCGTAGTCTGTATAGTGAGCAGGGTTACCAGTTTCCTTTGTAGATAGGGAGATGGGTAGAGGAGTGTAAAAAAGAAGTGTTTTATTATAAACCAGTTAGCGTGGGTCATACAAAATTAACCCTAGTCTCTAAAAACGTTATTTGTTTCCACTTCCTTCTTTTCTTGCCTGTTTTCAGTTGAACTTTCTGCGTCATATTTGATTCACATGTGTCTAGCTTCAAACTTCCTCTTGGAATGAGTATTCTTTACTTCTCAGTAGATGTTGTGGGGTAAAGGAAAGGTTGCTTCTCCATTGCTACCCTAAATACTACATTGCATTTCTGCAGCGTTTTATGCATTTCAGAACATTTTCTCTTCCATTGTATCATTTTAGTTGTCTGATGCACCTAATCTGCAGAGACTTGAGTCACTTCCTTCCTGTTGTGAGTATAATTAGGCTACCTTGAAATGTTCTGTGAACTTGAGCAGCTAGGAATTTGTTCTGCCTTTTCTGCAAAGCCCTAGTGACTCCTTTGCGAATCTAATGATTGCTAAGGCCCTTTCCCCAGAAAATGCACGTGTATATACTCCACATAGAATTTTATGCACGTTTCCTCCATGGGGCCATAGACACTTCTGAAGCTCATTTGTGGCATCTGTGGAGCCCAGGTTAAGAAGCCCTGACACAAAACATCCATGTAAACTGGAAGGGTTTCACCCAACCTTATTTGTACAAACTGGATTTGATTTTACTCTGTTGTAACATTCTAGTACTCTTTCCATGGAATTGTGATCCGTAATGTTAAAATGGTTAATTGAGAGCCTTGCTTAATTGTTAAATCCTTGCTGTCCTAGTCCTGTTCCATTTCATCTAAGAATACTGTGAATTCTATGGATGATATGTGAAAGTCGAAGCTACGCTTCAAGACAAAGTCTTCTTTTCCCTTCATAAGTAGTAGTACCATACTGCAAAAATACAACACCGTGATGTATCTTTTTAGGGATCCTTTATCTTGATGTTTACAATCTTTGCTTTTTAGAATGGTATAGTAGTACTGAGAGAGTTATATTTCATTGACTTATTTTGTTTCTGTTTTGTTTCATGGCAAACGTTTACCTATGATTATTTTTTCTTAAATATTTTGCTTGTTTATTTTAATGAGTGTAGTTTATTTTAACTACATCACACTGAGTTCAATTACCTGAAAAATCTGCTGAAATTTTCACTATGATAGTATAGTATTTATATGAAACATTTGATGTTTTAAGTTTTTCCAATCAAAAATTTCTTTCAATGATCATGAATTTCAGTGGGCTCTTGAAATATCTGAATGGTGCTTAGAAAATAATTTATAAAAGATGTAACAGCTAACATTACTGAGCACTTACTGTGTGCGAGGTACTTTACTTACTTTTGATATCCTCACTGCCCTGAGATGTATGTGTTATTCCCATTTAATCCATGGTGAGGAGGCGCAAAGAAATTATTTGCCTGAGTTCATTGTGTGAGAAGTGGCAGAGTTGGGATTCAAACCCTGGAATGCTTGTCTCCAGAGCCAGTTCTCTTAACCACCACACTCTTTGACTCCCAGGATTTGTCTTTGATTGAAATCCCATAACTTTTCATTATATGGTTTGAAAGAGTTTGAATAAACTGTTAAGAATGGTAAAGATGATGTACATGCATTTTAGAGATTTTTGTGGACATTGCAGAATTTTGAAACATAACCCTTAGACCGCTCAGCTTGAGTGGCACCTATTGTCACCCCATTGTGAGTCTGATGAAATGTAGAAGGTCTTCCTTTCTTTTGAGTTTCGAAGTGCTTGATTTACTTGCCCAAATCCATTTTGCTTGCCAAGTGTGGATTATACCTTGTTCCAAAGGATGTCTAATGAAGCTCTGGGACTTTGTAGGAAAAAAGTATTGTACACGCATCAAAAATATGATTTGTTTTTATGTTACAACTTTGCTTCTGGAAGCTGCTATTATTAAAGCTTATGTTCTTTCACATCAATTGGAGGGTTGAACTCAGTGAACAGTTTATTTAAAACACCTAATGGATATCAGTTTGCACTTGACTGCTAACCTAAAGATTGGTGATTTGAGCCCACTTGGTGGTACCACGGAAGATAGGCCTGGCAATCTGCTTTCATTAAGATAACAGCCAAGGAAACCCTATGGAGCAGTTGTACTCTGTAACACATGGGGTCCCCATGAGTCAGAATTGACTGGATGACAGCTAACAACAACAACAATGGATATCAGAGGAGACAGCATTTCCCAGTTTATGCTCAGAACCATAGCAGCTGAACGACTATAGTTCTGTCACTTGCCACTTTCTGCTAAGCATAGAGGCCTATAGATTTGTAGCAGTGGATTAGAGTAGCAGTCTTTTTCACCATTTACTTCAGATGTTATACTGCTAATTCACTGTCAAAATTGTGTTATCTTGCTGTTTGTGGGCCATGGATTTTAAATGATTCGTCTGTATCCTCTCAATTTGTTTCTCTTATGTTGAATAAAGGAGCATACATCTGAGATGGGAGATCCACATCAGGGCTACAAACTGTGGCCCTGAACCAGAAGGGAGATAACTGATTAGTATCAAATAACATTTCGCTTAATTAGTATCATCAGACAGGATCACCAGCCTGATATGTTGACTACCATATTAAACCAACAAAAATTTCTTTCTTTTTTTTTTTAAAACCAAACCTCAGTCATCTTTTACCATCTGGCAGTATAGCAACTAACTGGTATCCCCGCCACTGATATTTCATTCTTTCCAGATCCTTCCTGGGCATCAGTAAACAGGGGAACTTTTATATGTGACGAGTGCTGCAGTGTCCATCGGAGTCTGGGGCGACATATCTCTCAAGTAAGGCATCTTAAACACACACCCTGGCCTCCGACATTGCTTCAGGTAAAGAATGAGAATTCTACTTCTCAGTTTGTGATTTAAGTTTTTAAGGATCATTGTTCTAGCGACTAAATTTTTTTTTTTAATTGTAGTTTAAGTGAAAGTTTACAATTCAAGTTAGTCTCTCATACAAAAATTTATACATACATGGTTATGCGACCCTAATTGCTTTCTGTATACTGTGACAGCACACTTCTCCTTTCCACCCCAGACTTCCTGTGTCCATTCGACCAGCTCCTGACGCTCTCTGCCTTCTCATCTCAGCTCTAGACAGGAGCTGCCCATTTAGTCTCACGTATCTACTTGAGCTAAGAAGCACACTCTTCACGAGTATCATTGTATGTCCCACAGTCCAGTCCAGTCTGTGTCTAAAGAGTGTTTTAGCAGCTAAATTTTCTCCTAGTATACTTCTTAAATCTTTCACAAATGTTTGAATTGTAATTGGGTAGAGGTGCTGTTTCCATTAATGCTGTATATGTCAATGTTGTTGTCTGTATTGAATTCATCATTTAAGATTTTTTTCCTCTCCTGACATAAATCTTGTCCCAAAAGCTCAGTCGTATATATGTCTGTTGTAGTCATTGAAATTTCTTGGTTATGTTTCACTGCTGACTTCTAGAATGTTACCAGAAATTGTTTTTAAATAGTTTATCCTTTCTGCCTACCATGATGAATGTTTCAAAAGCTACTGCCTTAGAAACTTTTAATTAATGTACTTATTCCTGAGTACCTGCTAACATTTTTAGAACTTTTATCCTGCCTTGATAGAAGCATGAGCTGGGATTCCTCAGAAGTTTCTGAAACATCGATTTAAGTTTTCTTAAAATTTTTGTTGCTAGTCAGAAACCAAATTAAATTAGCATGTTTTGATTGAGTGCTTAATACTCTGCTAAGCGTTAAGCAGGCTTTTTGTTTTATTGGGGGTCCAATGGAATGTCACCTGTACTTCTGTTTTGGAGCACACATTCTTTAAGTTCTGCTGGAATTCAGAATTAAGCATGTGTTTTGCTTTCATTTGTCTTGAGTACACATTTTACTAAACCTATGGCAGCTGCACAACATGTCCCTTAAACTTGGCCCAGATGATCCAAGGGACCAGAACAGGTGGGTTTGGATCTCTGATGTGAAAATATTCCCCTAATGTAAAAAACAGACGGGGCCAGGCTGCCACGTCAGGAGTCATGCTTTGAAATGAAATTGGGAGATACGGTTTATTAATAAATTGGGATTAGAAGTTTCTAACAATCCATTCTCATGTGAAAGAGTGTTCACTGCTCTCTGGTCTGTGTTTACAAAGCCAGATTATATCATAGGATCTGAAATAAAGTTCAGAGATGAGTAGTTCAAAATGCCAGGGTTACCCCTAAAGTAACAATTCCCAGAATATGGTATATGAGCCACCAGTGGTACTCAAGACAGATGTAGGTAATATTCAAATATTTATTTTAAGAGTTGCATGATATTAACGTGTATAAGAAAAATTTTACTAGCACATAAAACCATAATTGCTAGTAAAAGTCTTAAAAAGTGAGTGGATTTAAAGAAAAATATTAAGTGAATAGTATACGTGGTAAATGGGTCATTAAGAATCTTGAAAATAGTATTTGAACGATCCCGCTTAGGAAACACCACCTAAGGTGGCAAAGTATCCTTCTGGGTAATCTGTTTTAAATAAACAACCAAACCCATTGCCTTGAAGTTGATTCTGACTCATAGCGACCCTAGAGGGGAGAGTAGAACTGCCCCCTGTATTTTCCAAGGCTGTAAATCTTTGTGGAAGCACACTACCACATCTTTATCCCCTGGAGCAGCTGTCCAGCTGCTTACCTTTCACTCAAACCCATTTAGGTATTTAGCTATCCTACTGGTCAAACCTGAATGTTGCGTACAGGTTCTTTCTGATTCCAAAATCAGGAAACAGTGATGTGAGTGATATCCCGGTCATGGTAGTGTTTGTGGTGGGGCTTTGTTTTCTCAGTTCAGTCACTGATTCCCATTGAATATTCGTGGAAGGAAATTAAAATGCTGTTTTCATACTACTTGGTTTTAGATGGTTGAAACCTTGTATAATAATGGTGCTAATTCTATATGGGAGCATTCTCTGCTGGACCCTGCCTCTATTATGAGCGGAAGACGTAAAGCTAATCCACAGGATAAAGTACAGTGAGTGACATGTTTATAAATACTTTTATTTCTTCGTAACAAATGGGGCCCACTGAAAGGAGTGCCGCTATTTTTGACTGGCTTTCACAAGGGCAGCACAGGGGGTGGTGACCCCAGGTGTGCGTTGTGCTCTTTGCTGTCAGAAATGCCCATGGAGGCGGGCGGGACCATCTCTTGCACGGTTACCCAGCACGATTAAATGGTTTCTGCAGTTTGAGCCAAAGGCTTGGAGGCCCTTGTTGGAATCAGGTTTACAGTTAGTGCTCAAACAAGAGGCAATCAGATCAGAAATCTAGCTTCTGGGCACCAGTCTGCATGATGCCTCACCTAGGAGACAGAGCTAAATGTCTCTTCCTCACAAGGTTGGTTGCTGGGTCAATTAAGGAAATTACACAGTGAAGAAAGAGGCTATAAAAAGCAGGTATTATAATGACTGGCCATTATAATGACTAATGTATGTTTTTAGACTCCAGGCCTTAAACAGCATTAGAACTTACTTTACCATTGTTCATTTGATTCTCAAAGGGGTGATGTGGGTCACTTCCTCTTCTTTCTACAGTGTAAAGAATGGGGAACGTGGGATCTGAACTGCAAGTGAACTGTTTTCTTTTTTGTTTTGAACCAGTCCCAATAAGGCAGAATTCATCAGAGCCAAGTATCAGATGTTAGCATTTGTCCATCGCTTGCCCTGCCGGGATGATGATAGCGTGACTGCCAAAGATCTTAGTAAGGTGGGTCGCACTTTTAAAATTCTTAAGAGAGCTGAATGAATCAGCTTACTCTTTTGTTTGGGGAAAAAGAAAAAACTTTAAAAAGGAAGAAAAGAAAAAAACCTCATTTCTGTACACTAAATAATTAATAATAGCCTTTTTTGCAATTGGTTTCATTTTTAATCTTAATTCAAATAACAGTCATTCACGTTCATGGAGGTGCAAGGGCAGAGGGGAAAGATACATATCCAGAAAACTATTTGTGTTTTTCAGATATATTGTTAAAATTATACTTCTATACATTTTTTGTTTGTTTGTTTTTAACTTTGAAATAGGAACCATCTCAGAGTTTGTTTCTAGAGGGGACTAGAGAGTTTGTGGGACAATTATTTGTTTCTAGTGAGGACTAGGGAAAGTACCAAAGGAAGAGAGCTAACGTCTTCATGCTCCTACATTCTTTTGTGAGTAGGAGCTTCAGAAACAAGGTGTGACTCAAAGCTGGAGTTAACGTGGAGTGGCTTATGATACTCGTAAAATGAGGATTTGGTTTTCTTTATGTGGGCCTTAGCATGTTTTTGAGAAATGCTGCAAGAAATGTACATCTGTATTTTCAAAGCACTGCCTTTGGCAAATGGTCACACAAAATGCTGGCACTCAGATTCAGAATTTTAAATTTTATGTAGACATGCATGTAATTGTTACTTTCATCAACTGAGAAGACTTAGATACAGATGTTAGAGTAGATTTCTTCATTCCCACGATAAGTTGTTATTGCATTTTGGACAATTCTAGGTTAGACTGGAAGGAAGGCAGCTCATTTTCTGAATGTGTAAGAGCTTTTCTGCAATAGTACAGAATTTGGTATCCCACAGGCCTATTTCCCACCCCGAAGACTTAATTAAAGTATTGCTTACAGACCAAGAATCATGCTGTGGAGAGGATGTGGCATAAGGCAGAGTTCTGTAGCTTATGCAGTGTAAAATATATGAAACCCTAAAGCTCTAGGTTCAGCAACAACAACTCATCATAATAGCAGCAAGCTCAATGCAAGGCACTTCATTGTATTATATCAGTGAATCTTCGTGATAACCCTGTGAATAGATGGCTTTATTATCACGGTTTTAGAGATAAGGAAACTGAGGCTCAGAACTTCAAGAACCTTTTCTGAGTCACACAACTTGAAAGAGATATGGTTTGAAATCCAGATCTATCAGACTTCAGAGCCATGCTGAACCACCTCTTCATACTGCCTCTCACTCACGTTCTGGCTGTGCCACTTGGACAGGACATGCATTTGGGCATGTCAGCATCACAGCACTAATTTCCTTATCAGTATTATGGGCCTGGCGCCACCTTACAGCCCAGGGGGCGTGACCAGCAGGGGAGAAACTGCTTCATCCACCTTGCTGAGCCAAATAAAGATTATTTAGTACTGGTGAAACTTGTGTTAAAAGGATCTGCCAGCTGCTGTAGTACATCATTCTTTTTGCTTTTAAACGAATATTCTTTTTTGTTTGTGTGTCTTTCAGCAACTCCATTCAAGCGTGAGAACAGGGAATCTTGAAACTTGTTTGAGGCTGTTATCTTTAGGAGCACAAGCCAACTTCTTTCACCCTGTAAGAAAGCATGGGTTGATTCAGATATTAAACTAAAATGAAATTAGTTGTGTTCAAGTAGCCTTTAGTTAATTTACTTTTTGTCTACTTTTTATTAATGATTCTTAGGAAAAAGGAAACACCCCACTCCATGTTGCCTCCAAAGCAGGGCAGATTTTACAGGCTGAATTATTGGCAGTATATGGAGCAGACCCAGGCACACAAGATTCTAATGGGAAAACTCCTGTTGATTATGCAAGGTAAGAGATCTAGATTCTTATCACTTCTCTCTGGGATTCTTTATGTTGGTATGATTCATTGTTATCTAGCTAAATTGTGTATGATTAGCATTTAACCCCTTTAAAGATTTACATTCTGTTATTTTGCAGTTGAAGGCATATCAAACACATGTCAGCTGAGCCTGGGAAAGTCAGGAAAGAGTAGAGTTATAAACCTGTGTATTCATCTTCCAGAGCCCTGGTGGAGCAGTGGTTAAGAGCTCAGCTGCTAACCAAATGGTCCCCAGTTCGAATCTACCAGCCACTCCTTGGAAACCCTATAGGACGGTTCTGTTCTGTCCTGTAGGGTTACTATGAGTCGGAATCGACTCAGCAGCAACAGGTTTGGTTTGGGTGTTTCATACTCATCTTCCAGTCTTTTACTGGAGCGGGTAAAAGATTGGAAGATGAGTATCAAACACCCAAACCAACCCATTGCTGTCGAGTCGATTCCAACTCATAGCAGCCCTATAGGACAGAGAACTGCCCCATAGGGTTTTGAAGGCTTTAGTCTTTATGGAAGTAGGCTGCCACATCTTTCTGCGGCACAGCGGCTGGTAGGTTCAAACGCACAACCTTTCAGTTAGCAACCAAGTACTTAACCACTGCACCACCAGGGCTGCTCCAATCTTTTACTTGATCCTTTGTAGCACAGTGGTATTTGAGCCATACTCAGAGTCCAAATCAAGTATCGAGAATTACAGAGCCCACCCTTCAAGTTTTTAATACTCTTCTTCTTCATTACTTGAATTTAAAAATAAATCTGTATAGACAGATATGTGACTAAGCATGTGTAGTAAAATGTTAATTGTAGCTATCAGGTGGTGGACATCTGGGTGCTCAGTGTAAAATTCTGTGAATTTTTTGTTGTTCAAAAATTTTAACTACAAAATGTTGATTAAATAAATAAGCCCGTAGGTTAAACTTGAGTATCTTTTAAATGAGATTGAGAATCAACCATCTTTTCTTCTTTTTCCAAATTAACTCTGTTAACTGGGAAACACTACTCACTCCACTCTGCAGAGGAAAAAATGGGTGAAGTGACAAAACTCAGCCCTCCTAGAATTCAGTGTCTCTTGGAAGAGATGATTCATAAAGGCATAAGAGTTAAATCAGGCAAGATATTGTGTGAGTCATTGCCGAAATGGGTAATTGGTCTTAAAATGTATTTATAGGGCTTCTTCATTATGGTACAAATCATTAAGAAATTTCTTTAGGTGGTCTTGGATGAATGAGTTGGATTTGGATAGATGAAAGAGGAAATAAGGAATGAGTCAAGATTTGGAGGTAGGGATTGGCAGGGCATATTCAGCACAGCAGGAGACCTGACTGGATAGAGCAGAGTGTGCCTGGGAATAGTAAGAGCTAAGGTTTCCAGGTATGGATGAATACATGATATTATCAGATTTAAGAATCCATTGATTGTATGATGTATCATTATTTCATATACCACTAAGAAAGAAAAAAACTTGACCAATTAAATTATGAAAACCCATTGCCATCAAGTTGATTTTGATTCATAGCGACCCTATAGGACAGAGCAGAACTACTCCATAGGGTTTCTAAGGAGGGGCTGGTGGATTCGAACTGCCGACCTTTTGGTTAGCAGCTGAGCACTTAACCACTACGCCACAAGGGCTCCATTAAATTATGGTGTACCATACATTGTAGGATACTTCCTGATTTCACAGATGTTAAAAAAATGAGGAAAAAAAGATTTATGTCTTAAAACAATCAAAGCAGTTTGGTAGGTTGGAGGATATCTTGTAATGCCTTAAGTGTTGGGAAGAGAAACTGACTGAAACTAAACTTGATCTTTTAAGGGTAAGAGAGCTCTCGGTAAATGATACTTATTGTCTCTCACTTTGGAATTTCCTCATGTGTACCTTGCATATAATAGTCCCTCAAGGTAATAATTTATGCTTTGTTACTAAAAGAATTTTAAGCAGTTTAAATATTTATTTCATGAATGAAGAAAGGTAAACTTAGATTTCCTATTATTTTCTGTTATGGAAATTGAAAATAAGTAGCTACAGATGTTCTGAGGTGGGTATTAGGTTGGTCTGTCTCTCCCTGAATTGAAGCCCTCACATCCAGAGTCAGACTGGCTGCATCAAAATCATCAGAGGAAGGCCCTTCTTCAAAATACTGATGCTTAGGCCCCATCCCATCCTTATAGATTCAGAATTTCTAAGGGTGGGGCCTGGACATTTGTAGATTTTTTTAAAGCACTCTAGTTAATTTTTAAGAACCTCTACCCTAGACCATGTATTAATTTTATCTTCTCATTGGACCAAGTTATTCTCTGTCTCTCATAAATCCTTGTATTCCTTATTGAATACTCTGTTTTGGAAATTAATAAAGAAATTAACCTTTTGGTTAGCAGCCAGACACTTAACCACTGCCCAACAGGGCCCTAATGAAGAAATCAGGTAGTTCAAGTTGTGAAACAGTTTATAAAGATGGGAATCAAAGCAGACCTTGACGCTGTATTCACACAAGGTCAGTCAGTCTACAAGGTCGTGTTCGATAAGTGGTTCAGGTGTCTTCGGAGATGTCTTTGTACTTTTATATTCTAAAGCCATTGAATGGTGAACAATATAAGTGATACTTTGTTTTCTCTTTGTAGGCAAGGAGGGCACCATGAACTGGCAGAACGCCTTGTAGAAATACAGTACGAGCTGACTGACAGACTAGCCTTCTATCTCTGTGGCAGGAAACCAGGTAAGTGAAAGAATAACAACCTCTTTCCACCTCCAGTCAGTAAGTCTCTGGAAAAATAAGTGGAGAAAATAGTTTTTATGACCTCCTTTACTTTCACATACTCTTGAGAAAATTGTGAATAAGAATTTTTATTTGAAATGATAAAGTAACTGCAGAATTGTCAGTTATATGTAAAAATTATGAAGTTGGTCAAATCTCCTTGAATTTTTAGTTTTTAAAAGTTTATTTAGTTCTAGAGAAGGACTGTTTCAAAAATCAAGAAACATAATTGAACCAGAATTGAATGTGCACCACTGTAATTGAGCGTAATGGGACTAGGAGTGGAAAAGCAAAGCAGTAACTTCTGTGAAGTTGTTATTTGAAGAATTCTGCCTTCTAAAGTATGGAAAGAAGTCCAAAAGTGTACTTTACCATTAGCCAACTTAGTTATCTGTAATGTAGAACAGGGGTTGGAGACTACTGTCCGAGAGGCATATCCAGCCCCTCTCCTGTTTTTGTCAATAAAGTTTTATTACAGGGTAGCCATACACATTCATTTATGTATTGCCTATGGCTGCTTTCTCACTCCAGTGGCAGAGTTGAGTAGTTTCAACTGAAATTGAATGACCATGAAGCCGAAAATATTTACTATCTGGCCCTTTACAGAAAAAATTTGCCAACCCCTGCTGTAGAATATCCAAAAATAGTGATTATTCACTCTAGTTGTACAGTAAAGAACTCAACAAAATATTAGCAAATTGAACCCAACACTATATAAAAGGAATAATACAACATAACCAAGTGGGGTTTATCCCAGGTGTACAAGACTGATTCAGCATTTGAAAATCAATTAATATAATCCATCACATTAACATTCTGTCTTAGTTATCTAGTGCTGCTATAACAAATACCACAGTGGTTGGCTTTAATGAACAGCAATTTATTTTCTCACAGTTTGTTGTTGTTAGGTGCTGTTGAGTCGGTTCTCACTCATAGCAAACCTGTGTACAACAAAACGAGACACTGCCTGGTCCTGCGCCCTCCTCATAATTGTCGTTACGCTTGAGCCCATTGTTGCAGCCACTGTGTCAGTCCATCTCATTGAGGGTCTTCCTCTCTTTTGCTGACCCTCTATTTGCCAAGCATGATGTCCTTCTCCAGGGACTGGTCTCTCTTGATAACATGCCCAGAGTACATGAGACAAAAGTCTCGCCATCCTTGCTTCGAAGGAGCGTTCTGGCTGTACTTCTTCCAAGACAGATTTGTTCGTTCTTCTGGCAGTCCATGGTATATCCTCACAGTTTAGGAGACTGTAAGTCTGAATTCAGGGAGTGGGCTCTAGAGGAAGGCTTTCTTTGTCTGTCACCCCTGAGGGAAGGTCCTAGTTCCTTCCTTCCTTGGTGGTCTTTATGTGGCTTGGCTCTGTCTTCCCCTATCTCTTTTGCTTAATCTGCTCCTTTTATATCTGAAAAGAGATTGACTCAGGACACACCCTATGCTAATGATGCTCATTAACATAACAAAACCCTCTCCCAAATGGCATCATAACCACAGATATAGGGATTAGGATTTACAACACATATTTTTTGGGGACGCAGTTCAATCCATAGCACAGACTAAAGGAGAAGAATTATGTGATCATATCAATTGATGCAGAAAAAGCATTTAACGAAATTTAGCCTCTATTCATGATAAAAATTCTTAGCAGATAGGAATAAAAGGAACTTCCTTCATCTGATAAAGTATGTCTATAGAAAACCCACAGCTAACATCATCCGTAATGAAGAAAGACTGAATGCTTTTCTCCTAAGATCAGGAAGAAGGTTAGAATGTACACTCTCACCGTTCCTATTTAACACTGCGCTGGAAATCTTAACCAGTGCCATCCATAGGCAAGAAAAATAAATAAAAGGCATACAGATTGAAAAGAAAGAAATGTTTCTGTTTATAAATTAGATGGTTTCTATGTAGAAAAACCCAAGGAAGCTACAAAAAAGTTCCTAGAACTAATAAAGTGAGTTTAGCAAGGCTGCAGGATATAAGGTCAACAGCCAAAAATCAATCGTATCTCTGTAGACTAGCAATGAACATCTGCGTAATGCAGATGACAACCTTGCTTTCTGAAAGTAAAGAAGACTTGAAGCACTTACTGATGAAGATTAAAGACTACAGGCTTCAGTATGGATTACACCTCAACATAAAACAAAAATCCTCACAACAGGTCAGTAAGCAACATCCTGATAAATGGAGAAAAGATTGAAGTTGTCAAGGTTTTCATTTTACTTGGATCCACAATCAACACCCATGGAAGCAGCAGTCAAGAAATCAAACGATGCATTGGATTGGGCAAATCTGCTGCAAAGGACCTCCTTAAAGTGTTAAAAAGCAAAGATATCAGTTAAGGACTTAAGTGCACCAGACCCAAGCCATGCTGTTTTCAGCATGCCTCATACGCATGCAAAAGCTGGACAGTAAATAAGGAAGACTGAAGAAGAATTGACTGCTTTTAATTGTGGTGTTGGCAAAGAATATTGAATATACCGTGGGCTGCCAAAAGAACGAACAAATCTGTCTTGGAAGAAGTACAACCAGAGTGCTCCTTAGAAGCAAGGTTGTCAAGACTACGTCTTACATACATCTTTACATTATGTCTTACATACTTACATACGTACTTGGACATGCTGTCAGGAGGAATCAGTCCCTGGAGAAGGACATCATGCTTGGTAAAGTACAGGGTCAGCAAAAAAGAGGAAGACCCTCAACGAGATGGATTGACCCAGTGTCTGCAACCGTGGGCTCAAACATAGCAACAATTGCGAGAATGGTGCAGTGTTTCATTCTGTGGTACACAGGGTCTCTATGAGTCAGAACCGACTTGACAGCACCTAAAACAAGAATACAGTAATCATAAATGAAAATGTAAAACCTAAAACTAAAACAAAAAATAGGAGAAAATCTTGTGATCTTGGATTAGGTAAAGCTCTTATATATGACAATAAAATCCATAAAAGAAGATATTTATAAATTTGGACTTAGTCAAAATTAAAAGCTTTTGCTCTGTGAAAGGTGCTGTTAAAGAATGAAAAGACAAGCCACAGCCTGGAAGAAAATACTTGGAAATCCCATATCCAGCAAAGGATATTCAGGATATTTAAAGAACTCTTGAAACTCAGTAGTAAGAAAACATCCTGTCTTAGTTATCTAGTGTTGCTCTCTGTTAGAGATACCACAAGTGGATGGCTTTAATAAACAGAAATTTATTTTCTCACAGTTTAGGAGGCTAGAAGACTGAGTTAAGAGCACTGGCTCGGGGGCGGAGGGGGGGGGCTTTTTCTCTCTGTCTTCTCTGGAGGAAGGTTCTTTTCTTTTCAGCTTCTGCTTCCTGGTTCCTTGAAGATCTCCATGTGTCTTGGCATCTCTCTTTCCCACCTCTGCTTGCTGGCTTACTTGTTTTAATCTCTTTCTATCTGAAAAGAGATTGACTCAAGATATACCCTACACTAATCCTGCCTCTTAAAGTACCAATGACAACCCATTCCCAAATGAGATTATAACCACAGGCATAGAGGTTAGGATTTACAACACATTTTTCAGGGACATAATTCAGTTCATAATATAACTCAGTAAAAACTGGACAAAGTATATACAGATGGCAAATAAGCACCTAAAGAGAAGCTCAGTATCGTTAGGCATTAGGGAAATGCAAATTAAAACCACAAGGAGATACCATTACATACCCCTATTAGTATGACTAAAATAAAAATAGAAAAACTGACAATGCCAAGTACTGGGGAAGATGCAGAGCAACTGTAACTCTCTTACATTGTCTGTTGGAATGCAAAATGATGTAGCTGCTCTGGAAAAAAGTCTGGCGTTTTCTTACAAATTAACCGTACTCTTACCATATGACCCAGCAGTCCTGTATGTGGACATTTATAGTGGCTTTTTGCATTGGATCATGATCAGAATATCTTCCAGAAGCTAGATTAGGACCAAGTCAGCAAGTACCATGAAAGATGGAGCCCATGGTTGGTTCTGCAAAGTCCTCCTGCCCCAGCCTTGACTGCAGGAGGTTTTATACTGGTTGATTTATTTAGGCCACAAAACCTCCACAAAGCTCTACCGTCTCACACGGAGAGCTGGTAGAAGCCTGCTCAGAGCTAATTTGGCTTCCTAAAAGTTCTTCCCATGCCTGAAGATCATCAGTTTATACTGGGAATAAACTGAGCATAAGGATTGGGGTGAACGTAGGGTTTCTGCTTGATCATGTCTGGACCTTTGTACCAGAAGAAAATGAGGATGGGACCCTTGAAACCAGCCAGCTTCTTGGAAATTTGTAGCCAGTCTGATTAAATGGCAACTTCTGTTCCCCCACCCAAATTCATAATTATGAAAAAATACTAAAACATAAATTGAGAAAATAATGGTGGTGTTGCCTTTATGGATTTACTGATATTTATATGAACAGAACTTTGGCTTGGTTTCTATTTCAGATCACAGAAATGGACAGCACTTTATAATACCTCAAATGGCGGACAGGTAAGGCTAATTGAAATACCAATTAATTTTTTCTTTCTAATATTTCCTTGGTTGTTTAGTGGTTAAGTGTATTGTATTTTGTGTTTAACAAAGCCCATACATTTTTCTCTTTTATGGCTATGCAATTTGGAAATAAGACGGCTGTAAGTAAACCATCATATAAAACTTAAGTTTGAAAGAGCACAAGTTACAAATTTGCTAATAAGATGGTTGGAGTCAGTAGGATTGTCACTGTTTTAGCCAGCTGTGACAGCATACTGTATCTAGAGATTATAGTCACAGAATATTTCTATGTTATAAGAGATTATATCCTTTTTTTATAACAGAGGTCGGCAAAGTTTTTCTGTAAAGGGGCAGATAGTAAATATTTTAGGCTTTGCAGGCCATACAGCCTCTGCTGGTACTACTCAACTCTGCTGCTGTAGTATGAAAGCATCCGTGGATAATATGTAAATGAATGGGCATGTCTGTATTTCAATAAATTTTTATTTCAGGACACTGAAATTTGAATTTCATATAATTTTCATGTGTCATGAAATATTCCTTTTTTTTTTTTTCCCCAACCATTTAAAAATGTATAAACTATTCTTTGCTCACGGGATGAACAAAAAGTGGAATGTCCTTTGCTGACCCCTGGTTTATAATGTCAAATGAGCTCATTGATGCAGGAATGACCCTTGAACCGTGACTTATTCAGTTACCTTTGCACAAATACTCTCAAGAGTTTATGAAATGATCACCTGCTATTCCAGATGTGATCTTGCCATTCTGGTTTTTCACATTCTGATCTTTTCGTATTTTTGTCTATCATGCTTTTTTGTATACTTCAAAAACTGTAACTTCTCACATAAGAGCCTGGAGATTGGCTTGGCAGTAGTTTTTGTCTTTTAGTTGGTAGGTGATTTTTTTTTCCCTTAACCATGTTGTATAATTTATGGTATTTGTAGAAGAAGTTACTTTCGCCAAGTTATTCTGCCTGTTTCCTCGCTGACTTCTACTGGGCTGGCTCTGACAGTGTCCAAGAACTACAATTAATATCTTGATTTTTGGGGTGTCTTAATCTTCTACAGAGCTCACACACAAAAAAAATGGTTTTATTTATTTGCTCATTAGTTTTGTACATTTTCTTAGCAGCCTGGATTTGTCTGAGTTGGCAAAAGCTGCTAAGAAGAAACTTCAATCTGTGAGTATCTCTCTTTACTAGTGAAAATCCAGTGTGGGAACCAGTGTATCCTTCTAATACCTATTCTCCGTCCAAGTTACCTGTTGCATCAGATGGCTGACCTTGTTTCATACTTTTAGATGTCGTTCGATCAGAAGCAGACTATTTAGGTATGTAGGGACGAAGATGGAAAGTACTGTTAAATTTGGTGTGTCTAATTCATTGGCTCTGCTTCAGATAATGCCATTGTTCTCTGTGTTATTTTGAAAGTGAAGGCGGTGCCTTTGACGTTAGGAAGTTGTTTCTCCTGGTCAGAGTTCTCTAGTTTCTCCCAATGTCAGTGATTTAATGTGAGACTTACTTCCTTGGGATTACTTCCTATAGCCATATAGGATGGCAGAGAATGCTAAAAGTTGGTGCAGCAACGGTGAGTATCATAGATTTACCCGCTGCCACTTGGGACCCAGCCACTGTTTTAACTCGCTTGCATATCCCATGCCATTCATCGAGTTTCTGAAATTTAGGATTTTCAAAGCAGGTGGTCCTGCCCCAGGGTAGGTGCTCAGAGTTTGCCCGGCTCAGCAGGTCACAACCTCACTTGCATCTGTGTATTGCTTCCAACCTGCCTACCTCAGCCTTAGTCAGGAACCCGAGAAATCTACTTCTCTGGAAACGATTTCTCTTTGTTTAGTCCCCTCAAATGAAGTCTCACCAGGGTACCTCACCAGCCATTTTAACCACCAGATTATACTCCTGGCTGTTCTCATTGCTCTCTGGATCAGAACCAAGATTCTTAACTTCTTTTTGTAACCTGTAAAGGCATCATTCAACTCTCACCTTTTAGATTTTGCCCTACTTACTGTGTGTGTGTGTGTGTGTGTGTGTGTGTGTGTGTGTTTATTTCTTTATTGGTCAGCACTCCCTGAGACGATTAGCTGCCACCTTCAAGTCCTCTTTCAGGAATCCTCTTTTGCCTGCAGTGTTCCCTTTCCCAGCTTCCAGCCTTTTCATCATTCAGGTAGCTGAAGTCTGACCACCTTCACAATGTAGGTGGTAATTTTCCCAAAGCCTAATTCTGAAATTATAGCTTCCCTAATTTATGACTTCCCTTTCATTTCCCTTTTCACCTTTACTCAGACTTCATACAATATTAACTATTAAATATTATATTAAATGAATTTATCCTTCACTAGTATTTAACTGTAATATGAAATAAATGTATTTTATGCAATTTGTTTGGTGTCTTTGTGTTCTGTATCTACGGTTTTGTGTGTCTGTGTGTTTTATTGCCTTTCTTCAATTAAGGAATTTGCATAGTAAGGTGATTAAGCTTTGGAGTCCGATAGCACTAAATATTGAGTGATTTATTTTTATTAAGTAATATGTAATCAAATTGTTATTATTCCCTTTGACTAATCAACATTCGTTAGGCTGGAAGTTTCATTAAAGCCAGGATTATGTCTGTAATATTTCTAGCATGTAGCAGGCACTAAATAAATTTCTGGAACAAAGTTTAGTACCAAAAAAACCAAACCCATTGCCCTCGAGTCAGTTCTGACTCATAGCAACCCGATAGCACAGAGTAGAACTGCCCAATAGGGTTTCCAAAGAATGGCTGGTGGATTCAAGGAGTCGAGCTCTTAACCACTGCACCACAGGGGCTCCAGGTTTAGTACAGCACTCAAGAACTTGGGCTCTGGGGCAGATTGGTCCAGATCTCGGCTCTGCCAAGCTCCTTAGCCTCTCTGTGCCTTGGTGTTCTCTTCTAGAAAAAGGAGATAATGATGCAGCAGGGGTTGCAAATCATTACTGCACAGTAACAGTTAGCTGCTGCTGTTATTACTTGTTGACCCCTGCTCTGTAGTCCCCTTCCCATAGTTGACCACTCTTACCAGTGCCAGTTTAGTGTTTGTCCTTTGGTTCCTTCCTTCCTCCCCACCTTCCTGATGAAAAACTGAGAGGAATAGAACGAGAATTAATGTGTTCCTGGAGTCAGTAAATGTTAATGTTTTGAGGGACAAATTTGGATCTCAGGTCCATCACTTATTAGCTTTGTGACTTTAGGCAAGCTACTAAGTTCTGTGCCTCAACTCCTTGTCTGCAAAATGGCATGATAGTAGTTCCTGTTTTTATAGGGCTGCTGTATTAAACATGATAATATTAGTGTAGTACCTGGGATGTAAGCAATCAATCAGTATTAGCCATTATAGTTGTTGTTAGTAACAATAACACTAGCTTGTAGCCCCCTTAGAGGATAGAGACTATATTTATAAAGCAAGGTCAAGTTCCCAGTTCTTCATCATCTTAACCAGCAATAGGCTCTCAGAGTTTATTTTTAATTATAAATGTAATATAACCAGATTAGAGAACATTTGAAAAATAGAGAAGGGGGAAGCATTCTCCATCACTATACTCTTAATGGATTCAGACTCAATATTTTGGTGTATTTCTTCCAATTCTTGTTTCACACGCATATCATTTTTTAAACTGAAAATCATAATTATAGAATTTTATATCCTTTTTTTAACCCAACAGTGTATTGTACCCATTTTAATGTGTTCCTATGAGGTTTTTGTGGAGCCCTGGTGGCCCAGTGGTTAAGAGCTCAACTGTTAATCAAAAGGTCGGCAGTTCGAATCCCCCAGCTGCTCCTTGGAAACCCTATGGGGCAGTTCTGCTCTGTCCTGTAGGGTCGCTATGAGTCAGAATCGACTCGACGGCAACAGGTTTGGTTTTGGATAAGGTCTTTGTAGCCAGCATTTTAAATTACTGCATAAAGTACTACCTCCTGGTCATTCCGTGAGTAGCTATTTATTGAGTACCTCCTAAATGCCCTGTCCTGTTTGTGTGTGTAAGGAACACAGTAGGGAAGGTAACAAATGCAGAGTCTGCCCTCACAGAGCAGGGAAGCAGCTGATTAAAAAGTGACAGCTGTCAGTGCCAGGGTGAGTTTTATGAAAGAAAATGTGCAAGGAGAACTGGGGCCACCTTCCTAGCGGCTTCACCTGGGCAGAGTTGAGGAAGACCTTGGTTGTCCTACCCATCCCCACCGCCTCCATTAGGCGCTTCAGTCTGTGTGGTGATCGTTCAGTTAGCTAACACTACACAGTGTACTCACCAATCAATCTGTGCTCCACTGGGAAAGTTCAGTTCTTCTGGGGAGTGAAGGACTGCTAGCAAGGAAGGTAGCAGATAAACTTGACTGAGACCTGGGTAATATTTTTGTTCAATGACACATTGTAATCTCAACATTGCTTGTTTTGGCTTCTTTATCCTACCAAGTGTTTAGGATCCCTTGTATTTTGGGAACCTGGTAAGCGCTCTCGAGAGCAGAAGAAGAAACCAAAAGGGTAATATCACGTGAAGAGTAGAGAACTGGAACTTGCTTTTGAAATTATACCCTGTGCATCTGTTTTACATCCTTAGTAGCAACACCCATATCTGTGTATCAGAAAGTAACGAGGCTGCTGTGGGAGGCAATTCCTAGAGGATCTGTACTATTTGGAAATTTGTATTGTCTGCTCTTTTAACAGTGGGTATTTGCTAATAAGCACTGGCTTTGGGTAAGACATTGGAGATAAGGGGGTAACTAAGGCCCCTCTAGTGTTAATCCTTGTCCCTTGTGTTCCTGATATGTTTTACTTTCAGCTAAGTAACCATTTGTTTGAAGAACTTGCCATGGACGTGTACGACGAAGTTGACAGGCGAGAGACCGATGCAGGTGACTTAACATGTGGCTTTATCTAGTAAACTTCTGCTATCAGTGGGCGGTGACAAGCCGCCAGCTTCAGTGTTTGCCTTGCCCAGTTTCTCCTGTCCTGATAACTCGTGCGTCGACATTTACCTTTGTGTGTGTTGGCTTCAGAGTGTGCTCCCCCAAGTATCCCTAGTAAAGCACGAGCCATGGCTCCGAGAGCAGCAGTGGCACACCAGTTGTGATTAGATTCTATCTCTGGCTCTTTCCTCTGGCTAGTCTGGCTTGCCACTCAAAACCACAGCACCCTGGTAACCGAGACAACCGTGGTTCCCTTCCTTCCGGTCAATCCTGAGTACTCATCAACACGAAACCAGGCAAGTGGCTGAGTTTGAAAAGTTTCTTGTAGTAGTATTTTGGAAATGACTGATATCATGGTATTTTATTTTCCCAGGGCAGGTATCTTAAGTTTCTGATTGATAAAATGTTAATATCCTGCATATATCACACACACAACTCGCAAATTGTTAAGAAAACCAATAGATGTAAATAGATGACTGGGAAATAATATAAAACAATTACAGAATAAATACAGATGGCTTACAAATGTAAAGAAATGTTTAACCTCATTAGTAATCCAAGAAAGCAACCTAAAGACATTAATGAAACTTTGATCCATCAAATTAATAAAATGTACAGTAAAAGGATACTCCAAGCTGGTAAGGACATGGCGAGATAGCCTTTCTCACGCTATAGATAAAGAGTTTAAATTGCTACAGACTTCAGAAAGCAATTTGTTAATCAGTTTCAGCAGCCTCAAACTTAAGTACATTCTTTCACATGGGAAGTCCTCATTTGGGAATGCGTTCTAATCAAATAATAAAAAATTCAAAGATTTATACATACTGATTTTTATCAAAGCACTATATATGTAATAATAGAGCATTAGAACAACCTAAACAACTGTCGAGAGGAGAAATGGTGCATAAATTAGAAAGAAATTTTAATTTTTATTGATTAATGACTATATATAACAATGGATAAACATTGTTTATCTTGAAATTTTGCAATTTCCCTCTAAATTTTTCATTACTGGGTCTACTTAAAAATGAATTGATATTAGAAGAAGAGAATTAAATAGAACTGTTTTTTGTTCACAAAAATAAAAATGTTACAAAATTCTCTTATGTAAATGGTTTTAAACTGTTAGCATGGAAAATGTGAATGTTTGATTTAATTATGGTGGGGATTGATTATATTTTAAGCATGTTGGAAGGTCTTGGCTGGGGTCTAATAATAGTCTGACCAGTTTTGTGTGCATATGTATGTATATATCTTCTACATTGGGAATCTTTCCAATTATTTTCTCACCTTTAGGGCAGACAGAAGTTAGCTCGGTTTAATGCCCATGAGTTTGCCACGCTGGTTATCGACATTCTCAGCGATGCCAAGAGGAGACAGCAGGGCAGTCCTCTCTCTAGTTCAAAAGGTAACTATTTCAAGTCTGTACATATTTGCTTTTTTGGCCTTCTAAACTTAGCGCAAGTGTTAAATTTAAAGGTATACTTTATTTAAACCAGTCATCAACAGCTTATTTAAAGTTTTACTTGTAATATGTTATGACTAAAAATATACCTCTTTGAACTCTAGTGAATGTAAAATATTTCCAGGTTATTATTATTCAAATTTATCTTCCAAATGCAAGATGATTTTTTTCCTCTTGGGTCACTATCTTCCCTATAAAATTGCATCCTGAAATTAATCCAAAAGTCTGACTTACCTCTTATTAAAAGACATAAAGTATTGTTGATTGATGTTGCATCCCACTTCCTATTGCTTACTTACAGAAAATGCTTAAAATCTGTTATTACAAGCTTTAAATGTCTGAAGTGAGAATGATTGTGGTTTAAAATTGTAAAGAAAGCAACACCTATTTCAGAGGTGCCATTATTTAGTCTAGCTCAGTAGTTCAGGGTCCTGTCTCCATGCTTAGGAACACACTTCCTCCCCACCCCCATTAACTGTATCCTTGTTGTTTTTTTCCTACTTATAGAAATAATACATTTTTTATGGTAACGTATTTAAACAAGAAATGTGTTACATGCCATTGAGTCAGTTCCAACTCATAGCTACCCTATATACAACAGAACGAAACACTGCCCGGTCCTGCACCATCCTTACAGTCATTGCTATGTTTGAGCCCATTGTTGCAGCCACTGGGTCAATCCTCCTTGATGGTCTTCCTCTTTTTCACTGACCCTCAACTTCACCAAGTATGATGTCCTTCTCCAGGGACTGGTCAAGGAACGTGCACCATAAAAATAAAATTTCCCATTAAGTTCATCATCCCATTCCCCAGAGATGGTCATATTAACTGACAACTTGGTGTGTTTAGATCTTTACAAGGCTTTCTTCTGGCCCGTTCAGGAATTTGATTTTATCAGTTCAACTGGGAATAAACAAGTTCTAAGAAAGTTTATTAAATTTTGGCAAAGGTGCAGTGATAAGGGTCGTTGCATAAATTTGAAGTCTCAAAATGTGCTTTCTCTGATTTGGTAGTTCTCTTTCTAGGAATTAAAGGGAAATAATCCTTGGGTACATATATGTGTGTTATGTGTAGCAGTGAAAACAACTAAATAGTCAATAATAGAGGGACGATTAGTCACATATGTGACTGGTACGAAGACATTGAGCCCTGGTGGCACAGTGGTTAAGTGCTCGACTGTTAACCAGAAGGTTAGCGCTTTGAACCTACCAGCTGCTGTGCAGGAGAAAGCTGTGGCAGTCTGCTCCTGTAAAGATTTACAGCCTTGGAAACCCTGTGGGGCAGTTCTCTGTCCTGTAGGGTCTCTATGAGTTGGAATCGACTTGATAGCAGTGGGTTTGGGACACAGGCTATTTTTTCCAGAGCATGAGATAAAGTAAAATTTTTTTAAAGGTTTAGTATAATCCCAATTTTGTAAGGAAAATATATGTATGTACATGTGAGTATAGCACATGTAAGTATAAATATGCATATATATACTTAGAATAAAGGAAATAGATCAACATATTAACAATGGCTAAGAGTGATTATTCTATTTTTCTTATTCATTAGTTTTCATATTTTCTGTATTGAACCTGTATTACTTCTGCAATCATAATATTTATGTGTATTTTAAATATTAACTTCAAAAATTAAAGTAGGACCTATTCCTTTTAAGAAACCGTAAGCTATCACCCACATATCATCCATCAGTATACCTGGGAAACAAGATTAGAAATCAGAGTTTGACTGGAAACTCTCATGAAAACACAGTAAAATTAAACTGTTATTAAAGATAGAAAAAGAAATCAGATTGGCTTGAGTTGCCTGAAAGCACCTGGAGAGATTTGAATAGTTTGTGAAATCTTTTATTCAGAGTGTGTTGGAGCCTATAGAATCCTCCCTGCTCCCTATGGAATATGGAATATACTTTCCTAATAATAGGCAAGGAGCCTCCAAACTCTTTCTGCAACAGCTGCACCATTTCACATTCCACGAGCAATTCAGGAGGGTTTCAGTTTCTTTATATCCCAACCAACACTTGTTATTTTCTTTTTTTCTACTAGTAGCCATCCTAGTGGGTGTGAAGTAGAATCTCATTGTGGTATTTTGTTGTTGTTGGGTTTTTTGCTATAATTAATTTTATTATTTTTGTTGTTAAGAATATACATAGCAAAACATACACCAGTTTAACAGTTTCTACATGTACAATTCAGTGACATTGACTGCATTCTTCGAGTTGTGTAACCATTCTCACCCTCCTTTTCTGAGTTGTTCCTCCCCCATTAACATAAAATCATTGCCTCCTCAGAATCCTATCTAATCTTTCGAGTTGCTGTTGTCAGTTTGATCCCATCTAGATAGTTCTTAAAAGAGCACAGTGCTCAAGGCAAACATTTTTCACTAGTTAAGCTAAACTGTTATTTGGTTTTAAGAAGACTTCAGGGGCTATTTTTGGCTTAATGTTTAAAGATTATCTCAGGACAATAGTTTTGGGGGTTCATCCCACCTTCATGGCTCCAGAAAGTCTGGAGTCCATGAGAATTTAAAATTCTGTTTCACACTTTCCCCTCTTTGATCAGGATTCTTCTATAGACTCTTTGATCAAAATGTTCAGTAATGGTAGCCAGGCACTATCCAGTTCCTCTGTTTTCATGGCAAAGGAGGCAGATTTTCATGGAAGCAAGTAGCCACACATTCCATTTCCCCCTTCTATTCCTGACTCTCCTTCCTCTGTTGCTCCAGTTGAATAGAAACCAGTTGTTGTACCTTGGATTTCATTGTGGTTTTGATTTACATTTTCCTAATGACTGATGATTTGAGCATCTTTTCATGTGCTTCTTGATATTTGCATATCTTTGGAGAAAAATCTGTTCAAGTCCCTTGCCCATTTTTAAATTGGGTGGTTTGTCTTTTTGTTGTTAGTGGTAGGAGTTTTTTTTTAATATATTTTGAATAGTTAAGCCCTTATCAGATATATGATTACATGTGTTTTTTTTAAATGTAATTTTATGGTTGTTGAGAATATACACAGCAAAACATACACTAATTCAAAAGTTTCTACATGTACCATTTAGTGACATTAATTACAGTCTTTGAGTTGCATAATCATTCTCACCCTCCTTTTCTGAGTTGTTCCTCCCCCACTAACATAAATTCACTGTCCCCTAAGATTCCTATCTGATCTTTCAAGTTACTGTTGTCAGTTTGATCCCATCTAGATCGTTTTTAAAAGAGCGTAATGCTCAAAGCAGCATTTTTTACTAGTTAAGCTAAACTCTTGTTTGGTTTCAAGAAGATTTCAGGGGATATTTTTGGTTTAAGGTTTAAAGATTATCTCAGGGCAATAGTTTCAGGGGTTCTTCCAACCTTCCTGGTCCCAGGAAGTCTGGAGTCCATGAGAATTTTAAATTCTTTTCTGCATTTGCCTCCTTTTGATCAGGATTCTTCTGTGGAATCTTTGATCAAAATGTTCAGTAAAGGTAGCCGGGCACCATCCAGTTCTTCTGGACTCATGGCAAAGGAGGCAGTTGTTCATGGAGGCTATTGGCCACATATTTCATATCCTCCTGTTGCTGACTCTCCTTCTTCCTTTGTTGTTCCAGGCAAATAGAGACCAATTGTTGTGCCCTGGATGGCCACTTGCAAGCTTTTAAGACTCCAGGCACTGTGCATTGAACTAGGAAGTAGAACAGCGGCATTAAACATGTTATAAGGCCAATTAACTGAGATATCCCATGAAACCATGACCCTAAACCTCCAAACTAAGAAACCAAATCTCATGAGGTTTTTGGGTGTACATAGGCAGCCTCAGCAGCTACTCTTTGTTGTTGTTGTTGTTGTAAATAGATCTATCACACAACTTTTGCCAATTCAAGTTTTTTGAGGTGTACAGCTTATTGACAATAATTACAGTAATCAGCTGTGCAACCCTACCTTAACGAAATATTTTAATCACCTTCAACCCCCCGTTTCCCCTCCCTCCTGCCCCAGGTAGCCACTAATAAACATAGTTCTCTATACGTTTGTCTTTTCTTGTCTTTTTATATAAGTGAGGTCATATCATATTTGTCCTTCTATAATTTGACTTATTTCACTCAGCATAATGTCTACCAGCTGCATCCATATTGTAGCATGTATCGAGACTTCATTTCTCCTGCTGGCTGAGTAGTATTCCATTGTATGTGTGTACCACAGTTCGTTTATCCATTTATCTGTTGATAGGCATTTAGGTTGTTTCTACCTTTCGGCTATAGTAAATAGTGCTGCAGTGAACATTGGTGTACAAGTCTTTTTCTGAGTCTCTGCTTTCAAGTCGTTTGTGTATATATACCTAGGAATCGAATTTCTGGGTCATTTGGTAGTTCTATTTTTAGGTTTTTGAAGAACTGCCACACTTCCCACAACGGCTGTACCATTTTGCGTTGCCAACAGCAGTGGGTAAGGGTTTCAGTTTCTCCACATGTTCGCCAACATTTGTTGTTTTCTTTTCTTTTTTTATCTTAGCCATCCTAGTGGGCGTGAAATGATATCTCATTGTGGTTTTGATTTGCATCTGTCCGATGGCTAATGATGCTGAGCATCTGTTCATGTATTTGGTGGCCATTTGAATGTCCTCTTTGGTGAAATGTCTGTTCAGGTCCTATGCCCATTTTATGATTGGGTTATTTGTCTTTTTGTTGTTAGGTTGTTGAAGTTTTATGTATATTTTGGTTATTAGGTTCTTGTCAGATATATGGTTTCTGAAGATATTCTCCCAATCAGTAGCTTGTCTTTTCACTTTTTTGGTAAAATCTTTTTAATTTTTATGAGGTCTCATTTATTTTGTCCTTTGCAGTTTGTGCTTTTGTTGTTAGATAATCCATTATTAAAAGCTAGGCCTGACAGCGTTGCCCCTGCTTTTTCTTCGAAGAATTTTATGGTTTTAGTTTGCACATTTAGGTCCTTAATCTGTTTTGAATTTGTTTTTGTGTATGGTGTGAGACATGGATCCTGTTTCATTTTTCTGCATGTGGAAATCCAATTTTCCCAGCACCGTTTATTGAAAAGACTCTTTTTTTCCCATCAAATGAGCTTAGCACCCTTGTCAAAAATCAGTTGATCATAGATGTGTAGGTTTATTTCTGGACTTTCAGTTATATTCCATTGGTCTCTGTGTCTATTGTTATGCCAGTATTAGGCTGTTTTGACTACTGTAGCTGTATAATATGTTTTAATATCAGGAATAGTGTGTCCTCCTACTTCATTTTTCTCTTTCAGCATTGCTTTAGCTATTCAGGGTCTCTTGCCATTCCATATAAAGTTGAGGATTGGTTTTTCTATTTCTATAAAGAAAGTTGTTGGAATTTTGATCAGAACTGCATTGAGTATAGACTGCTTTAGGTAGTATTGACATCTTAACAATATTAAGTCCTCCAATTAGTGAACATGGAACATCTTTCCATTTATTTAAGTCTAATCTCTTTCAGCAGTATTTTATAGTTTTCATTGTATAAATCCTTCACATCCCTGGTTAGATTTATTCCTAGGTACTTTATTCTCTTAGATGCTATTATAAATGGAATTGTTTCCCTAATTCCCTTTCAGATTTCTCATTGCTGGTGTATAGAAATCCAACTGATTTTTGTTTGTTGACCTTGTACCCTGCAACTTTGCTAAATTTCTCTATTAGCTCTAGAAGTTTTCTTGTGGACTCCTTGGGATTTTGTGTATATAGGATCATGTCATCCACAAATAGAGATAATTTTACTTCTTCTTTTCCAATCTGGATACCTTTTATTTCTTTTTCTTGTCTTATTGTTCTGGCTGGGGCCTCTAACAAAGTACTGAATAGAAGTGGTGAGAGCAGGCTCCCTTGTCTTGTTCCCAATTTCAAGGGGAAAGCTCTCAGTCTTTCTGCATTAAGTATAATGTTGGCTGTTGCCTTTTTAATATATGTCCTCAATGATATTGAGGAATTCCCCTTCTATTCCAGACTTCTTTAGGGTTTTCATCAAGAAAGGGTGTTGGATTTTATCAAATGCTTTTTCTGCATCCATAGAGATGATCTTGTGGTTCTTTTCCTTTTTTCTGTTGATATGGTATATTACATTGATTTTCTAATGCTGAACCATCTTGTTTTCCTGGAATAAATCCCATTTGGTAATAGTGTATGACTCTCTTAATATGCTGTTGGATTCTGTTCACTAGTATTTTTTTAAGGATTTTTGCAACTATATTCATAAGGGATATTGGCCTGTAGTTTTCTTTTCTTGTGGCTTTGTCTGGTTTGGGTATCAGGGTTATGTTTGCTTCACAGAATGAATTAGGGAGTATTCCTTCCTTCTCTATATTTTGGAAGAGTTTAAACAGTAGTGAAGCCATCTGGTCTAGGGCTCTTTCTTGTTGGGAGGTTTTTGATCACTGATTCAGTCTCTTCACTTGTTACGGGTCTGTTGAGACTCTCTATTTCCTCTCGAGTCACTTTGGGTAGGTTGTATGCTTCTAAGAATTTGTCCATTTCATCTAGCTTACCCAGCTTCTTAGGAGCCCTGGTGACATAGTAGTTAAGTGTACAGCTGCTAACCGAAAGATCAGCAGTTCAAACCCACCAGCCACTCCACGGGAGAAAGATGTGGCAGTCAGTTTCCGTAAAGATTTACAGCCTTGGAAACCCTGTGGGGCAGTTCTACTCTATCCTATAGGGTTGATATGAATCGAAATCAACTCAACAGCAATGGGTTTTTGGTTTGGTAGCAAGTCAAACATTTTTTGTTGTGTGTCTTAAGCCTTCTTTGTCTTTGTGCTTTACTACTGCTTGCTTTTGTGTTTTGTTGGTTTATTGTAGTGAGCCTTTTTTATTCCCCTCTGCTTTCCTTTTGTGTATGTTCTTTATATGTTGGTTACCATGAATATTACATTTCACAATTTGTATTTATAATATTCTAGGGTAAGTTGGTACCAACTTAACTTCAGTAACATACAAGAAATTCTGTATACCATTCCTCTCCCCCTTTTGTTGTTATCACTAATTACATCTTTATAATTCGTGTGCCCTGTAACATAATTTTTTCCTTGCTTTTTATATATTTGTAATTAAAAAACATGAAGGACAAAACATTTAAAATTATCAAGCATGAATACCTTATTACTAACCCTTATATGTGTCCATGCATTTCCCTCTATTAGGGAATCTTTCTTTTTATGTGTTGCTTTGAATTACTTTCTG
Source organism: Dugong dugon (assembly GCA_030035585.1). Taxonomy (NCBI): domain Eukaryota; kingdom Metazoa; phylum Chordata; class Mammalia; order Sirenia; family Dugongidae; genus Dugong; species Dugong dugon. Next base: position 20,276,871 of record CM057476.1, on the reverse strand, counting down.
TTGTCTTTTCCCTTCCATCTGCAGAACTCCCATTTGTATTTTTGTAGGGCCAGTCTGGTGGATATGAACTCTCAGCTTCTGTTTATCTGAGAGTGTTTTAATTTCACCCTCATTCTTAAAGGATAGTTTTGCTGGGTATAGTATTGTTGATTGACAGCTTTTTTTTTTTTTTTTCTTTCAGCACTTGAAATATATCATTTAAATATATGCCTTCTGGCCTCCAGTATTTCTGAAGAGAAGTCGGCACTTAATCTTTTTGGCAATCCTTTATATGTGACTATTTGCTTCTATCTCACTGCTTTAAGGGTTGTCTCTTTATCTTTACTATTTGAGAGCATAACTATGATGTATCTTGGTGTAGATCTCCTTGAGTTTATTCTCCTTGAAGTTCTTTGAGCTCCTTGCATTTGTAGATTAATGTTCTTCATTAGGTTGGGGAAATTTTCTGTCATTATCTCTTCAAATATTCTTTCTGTTCCTTTCTCTCTCTCATCTCCTTCTGGAACTCCCATGATGCATATAGTAGATTTCTTGTTGTCCCATAATTCCATTAAACTGTTTTCAACCTTCTTGAGCCTTCGTTCTTGTTGCTCTTCAGTGTCTGTAATTTTAACTATTTTATCTTCTAATTCAATTATTCTTTCTTCTGCATGGTAAAATCCGTTGGTAAGTCCTTCTGTTATGTTTCTCATTTCAGTTATTGCTCCTTTCAGTTACAACATTTTAGATCCTCCTTTTATTCGTGCATTGTTTTCCTTATTTAGCCTTTTGTCTGTGTTTTCCTTTAGTTCTTTAATTGTGTTTAATGTTGTAGTATATTCTTCCATTTTTTTCATTATTTGGTCATCCCTAGATGTACTTTCATTGCTTTTATCATGTTCCTTTCAATGGGCCATTATTTTTCTGTTCTTTTTGTGTCTTGTGATTTTTGTTGGGGCATTGGAATTTTCAAGGGTGTTCACTTTCTCAGTTTTTCCCGGTATTTGGTGGTTTTGCCCATGCTGCTTTCTGCAAAAAACTCTTAGGTGGGCAGAGCCTTCGGCCTTTGCTTACCGTTTCCTCTCCCTCTCTGTGATAGCTCCTTTTCCCTCCCTGTTTTAACTAAGACTTGAAAGTTCCCAATCTCGGTTTTCAATTTTCGATGTCTCCCAGACATATCAGAGAATATGGTGTGGTCATTCTGTCCACTAGCGGGCACTACCACTCAGGTGAGATATCATGTGCTAATCAATCTGTCCACCAGGGGTCACAGTCTTCTCTCTCTGGTTATTACTCCCTTCCCTTCTCTTTTCTGCAACCACGTTTTTAGTCAGAAAACTCACACCTTGTTAGCCTCCTTCAGGGCTGAGTGTTGCTCTCTTGTTTTGCCCGAGATTTCCTTCCCTGCTCTGTGGAGGCTGCTTATATCTGAGGTGGCATTCAGGAAAAGCACAGGCATAGTTTCCACCATTTCAAGAGGAGGAGGGGCTGGCACTCCCCAGAAGTACCTCTGAGAGGTCTGTATTACTGATTTTAGAGCCCTAGTGTCCCTGTGGTGGTTGGGGGAGCAGTCTCCACTTAGGTTACTCACCTCCGGACTCCACCGTAGGGAACTTTCTGTAGGAGTTCATATCAGTCCACCAGCAGACAGTTACCAGTTGGGGTAGGGGTTGTCACACTCTGAACGAACCCCTGGAGAAGTCTGCCTTGTTGCTGTTAGAGCTCCCCGTAATCTGTTGCCTGTGGGTATAGCCTCCACTAAAGATGCCTGCTTCCTAGCACGCAGCAGTCCTCAGTACCAACTGGAAGGGAGAGTAGACAGACCCAACCTTATTCCAATGCTGGAATCTTCTTTAGCAATTCACAGCTGGCTTGCAGGTGACTGTTTAGATGAGGGAAGGGTTATCAAGCTCCAGATGGACCCCTAGGGAGGTCGGTTTTGTTGATATCAGAGCCCCCCCCCCCCAAAAAAAAAAAATGTTGCCTGTGGGTGTAGCCTCCACAAAAGATGCCTGCTTCCTGGTACACAGCAGCATCAGTCAACAGTCCTCAGCACCGACTGAAACAGAGAGCAAACAGACCTGACCTGACTCCCTGGGAGGTCTGTCCTATTGGTTTCAGAGGCCTGAACTGTGGGGTATGGAGGGAGGCAGGTAGAGTGTTGACTATGAGAGCAGACTCCACTGCCTGGGCCTTCTGTAGCAATTCACAGTAGGCTTGCAGCTGACAGTGTCTAGGTAGGTGGTGTGTTGGCACACTCCAAACAGACCCCTGGGGAGGTCTGCTTGTTTATTTTAGAGCAGAAGCTTGAGGACCTGTCTCTGTACAGGCAGGAACTGTGGTGGTTACAGAAGCAGGCTTCTTTTCTTCACAGCAGCCGTCCGTCCATGTGGCAAGGGGCAGGGACAGTGAGAGAAGTGATTTTCCTGCTATATGAGACTTGATTCATTGATTCTTTCCTTTTTGTAGTTCCTCCCTGCTTTCCTCTGCTCCCTGATTCAGAATCTCTCAAAACTGAACACTGTTTCCTTGTTGTATTTCTTGTTGCATTTGTGGGCTACGATTGGAACAATGGTCTGTTTACGCTGTCATCTTCCCTGAATCTACATGTAATTTTGACACTGCTGATTCTGTCATTTTCTTTCAGTTCTTTAAATGACTAAACCTAGATTCCTCCCCACAGTGTTGGAATTTTTTTTCCCAAGCCCGAAGTAAAGTTGTTTATTTGTGTCAATAGACAATGTGGAGCTCATACTGAAAACAATCAATAACCAGCACAGCGTTGAGAGCCAAGACAATGACCAGCCAGACTATGACAGTGTGGCATCAGACGAAGACACGGATTTGGAAACCACTGCAAGCAAGGCAAACAGACAGAAGGTAGGATCACACACTTCACACAGAAATGGCAATGTCCCTTTTTAAAATATTTCTCCTACAAAGTTGCCTTATTTGCAAATCACTTGAGGGCTAGCCCTGTGAAAGGTTCTATGGAGTTAAAGTTGGGTTCACTACTAGCTTGGGCCAACCAAAAGTGGAAGGAGGCAAATAGTTTTAAAATAAAGCTCTTTCATCCCAAAGTGAATTGCTGAATCACAGCAGTTCTGCAGTTGTGATTCTATAAAACTTGTGAGTAGTGACTGGTATGTTGTATTCATTCAACAAATATTTATGGGGTGACTTCTCTGGTAATACTTTAACTCTACTGATTGAGGCCTAATCCCTTTCCTGTGAGGATGTCACTACCTAATAGGTGAGCTAACTGCAGTAAAAGGTACAAATTGATACATATCATGAGAAGCACAAATAAAAGTGGAGGCAGGGAGGAGAGAGCTGACTTACTGCTGAAGGGTGCCAGGGAAGGCTTGTTAACCCTTTGGTGACCCATTTATTTTCTGCTTTGAATTTTTTTGTTGATACCATCTGTTTTCGTTAGTGGAAGCATGCTGAATCATTGAGTGTGTTGGAATTTTTGGTAGGTAGTATGGATTTTTTTTTCTTGCCTCCTCCCACAAGTCTACCCTAAGTGTTTAGTGGTACATATGAAGTGCCACTTATACCCCAGAGTCTCCACTAGGGTCTGTTGGTACACATGTGTAACAAATAAAAATTTTCAGAATTTCTAATTTTCCTACCAAAAATTCAGACACCTCATACAATAGCTTGTGAAAACAGTTATTTGTGGCACCGCCTGTTTCTTCAGTTTCAAATAGTCATAAAGGCCCCTGCCTTGCAGCCAGCACACACTATCAGTGGTACAGCAGCTTCCCAATAAACCCTCGAGGCTGAAAAAGTTCCTGGTTGCTATCTGTGCCGAGCACAAAAGGCTCTTTAGATGTGCCTTGGAGGAGGCAAGGAAGGGTGGTGGTCTAGGCAGAGAGAATGGGGAAACCTGGTCTTATAGAGGAACAGCCTAAAAAGAGTGAGACTCAAAGCTGCAGCCGAGGGCTGGGGCCACACCATGAAGGAACAAGGTGGCAGACAGAGGAGCCTGGACTTCTGCGGGCATGTGGAGCTCAGGTAGCTTCAGGCAGGGCAGGAAGGCAATGGTCAGAGCTATGCTTCGGGAGGACTGCAGGCGGGTCAGAGAGTGGAGGCAGGGAGCCCAGTAAAGATCCTCTTAAAAAGGTCCAAACGAGCAGACACAAGCCACCTCAGGGCCCAAATGAGGAGGGCCTGGCTGGGAGAGACTGCTCACCGGTGAGCCCGCGGGACATCGCGGCAGGTTCCCACACTCTCCCCCCACTGCTGAATCCCCAGGACCTCACCAGGACCTGACCCCTCGGAAGGGCTCAGCAGACTTTTGAGAATGAGTGAATAGAAACAGAGAGTAGAAAGATCTTGGCAGTAAGTTGGATGTTTCAAGTGGGGAAATAGACTTATGGATGATGTATCCAGAGTGTCTAGCTCACATGACTGTGAGCATGATGGGGCCACTACAGGGAACCCTGAAGGAAAGGCAAGAGCCATACATCCTACCCAGAACTCCCTTGCTCAGACTCCCCCGAAGCAGCCTGCAGCACCCAGAGTGAAAGCCGGAGTCCGTACACGGACCCACGTGACGGGCCCTCCGGCGGCGACTCTGACTGACTCCGGCTCCTCTCCCTCTGCTGCTCCCGCTGCGGGACTAATGTCCTCACCTCCTTCAAGCTGTCGCTCACATCTCAGCTGTTCAAAGGCTTACCCCACTCGCTAATTAAAATGCAATCCTCCTGTGTCCCAACTTCAGCTCCTCAGCTCTGTTTTACCCTGCTCTGTCTTCTCTTTTTTCTATAGCACTGATTACCTTCTATCATACTATATAGTTATTTTTCTTTTATATGTGTCTCACTCTACTGAAATGTAAACTCCATGGAAGCAGGAATCTTTGTCTATTTTGTTTTCTAATCTATCGCGAGCACCTCGAACACTGCCTGCTGCACTCCTGATTCTCAGTAAAAATCTGTTGAAATGAAGGAATTAGTGAGAGAATGAACAAAAGAGAAAAATGAATGAGCAAGAGAAAGGCAAACAAGACAAGACAAACTCAGTTAGAGAATCGTTATCAGAGAAGATTTGTAGCCACGCTGCCTGTTCTGTTAGAAAATACTGGCTTAAATTTTTTAAAGTGTTATGGCGACCCATTTATGTTAGCTTTGTGCTACTCTCAGAAGCCTTTATTTGGTTTGATGGATTTTGCAATTCAGCTGGCCTTGTCAGAATTCGAAATGCTCTAGCTGTTAGTCTTTAATGTTATCATCGACTCAGATTGTGAACATTTTCCCCAATTTATTTTTAGAGTCTAGATTCAGATTTATCAGATGGACCAGTCACTGTACAAGAATTTATGGAGGTCAAAAACGCTCTAGTGGCTTCTGAGGCCAAGATACAACAGCTAATGAAGGTGAATAACAACTTGAGTGACGAGCTGAGAATTATGCAGAAAAAGGTAACATGTCTATAAATTGCCAGGGTGATTGACTCTTTCATCCCGTAGTATAAGGAAGAACCACAGGCATGATGCTTGTAACCAGAAGGAAGTTACTTCTTGTAACAGACCTAAAAATCCTTGGGCCGAGCTGTCTTTTTGGAAGCAGGATGTGTTTGGATATTTCAATTAAGATTTCTTTGATTTGAAATATATCCAGAGTAAGTTTCCCAAGTAGGAGAAAGGTAATGACCTAGTAAGTATTGGTATCAGTTACAGTAACCCTTGCACTATTCTGTGCTTCCTGGGTGTCACTGCATGGACGTGATCTTCCTGTTGCTGGTTCTAAAGAGTAATCACGCCATGAAGACAGAGCAGACAAATGCCCTAGACATATATATGTGTTTATCAGTGGTCCAGACCCCACCCCATGGCATGCAAGGGCTGCTTTTTCTGTTCATTCTTGTTCTGAATTGTTAGCCACGCCCCCTGGCAGCCCTATCCCACATCCCTGCTTTATTTTTCACCAATACTTAACCACTTATTGGTGGTGTCCTCAGAGCCTAGAGCAGGGCCTGCCACACAGTAGGTTCTCAATAAGTATACAAAAATATTTCACTTACGTTAGCGAGAACAGTACGCTAGTAAAAAACAATCCCATTTGTTGAGCATTTTGCCATCCAGTACCTTTTGAGAAAGTCAGAAATACATGAATGTATTAACCCCTAAAAGGAATGTGGCTAATGATAGCAAGGAATATACTCAAGAGGGAGATTATCAGTGTAATTCTTAATGAGAATGCTAAGAAAAGGAAGTTGAAAAATTCTAAATTATACCTAGGACTTTATAGGTATTACCCCCGTTATTTAATTCTCTTCAAAAATGAGGTTTTGTACACTTCCCTTAAACAGATTGTACACTTCCCTTAAACAGAAACAGAACAGTGTACGTGCCTGTGTCTTCATACTGTAATTTGAAGTGAGGCATTTCAGATCCTTTTCACGAACTGTGGCCATGGTGTGTTTCATTTGTGGCGGGCCCCTTTTCAGAGACACTTCCTAAAGGAAGGCCAAAGAGCTGAAAGCGGGCCCTGGCCCTCCTACTTGTTAAGGGAAGTAAACGGCAGCACACCTTCACCTGGAGTTTGGTCTGGGATCATCTGAGTGTTGAGTCCTAGGTTGTTTTTTAGAGACCTTTTGAGATAAATGGCTAGTATACCTACAATAGAAGGGAAAGAGAATCAATTAGACCCTAAAGAAATCAACACTTACAGTCAGGCAGTTAACTAGAATTGGCATTGCAGGTGCTCGACAGCTATCCAGAGAGCGTTTGCTCTGTGCACCCAGCCTTGTCCAGGGCTGGTGCGTGGCGGGAACGAGGCCGACACAGCCCTTGCCTCACAGGGCCGGCATGCTTGCGGCAGTTTATCTGTCATCGAAATACAAGGTGTACTTTGCCCTAACAGACAGGATTTGCATTTCCTCTGTCTTTTCTGAAATAAACCTTTTATTTAATAGTTTGTTCCACTAATTGGACTAATAATTTCATTGACAAGACTTTTTCTGAAACATGCCGACTTTGCCATGTAAATCAGTCTGCTAAGCGTTACCTTTTTTTATTCTGTAATGCTCTTTTTAGTATTTGTAGAAATCACCAGAAATAACCTTGTGTCTCTGAAAGCAAACATCTTAGCCTTCTTTAAGAAATGCAGAGGGAAGAAGTTTGCGATTGCTAGTTGATCATCTCTTCCATTTTTAGAAATGCTTTTGATTTCTGAGCCTATTGAATTATTTGTAACTTTTTATTTCCTGTTATACTCTTCCCAAACAAAAAAGTGTGTCCTGGTCATTATTAAGATAAGCATCATTAAAATTGATCCAGAGACATCTCTCTAAATACAGAGGACTCAGATTTTTCAAAATTGAGACCAGGAACTTGTACTCATCAAAATACATTGAAACAAAATCCAGGCTGGATGTTTTGGAGGCCTGAAAAGGGCAGATAGTTTCTGACTGCCAGGCCTTGGTAAAAGCTTGTAATGGGTTTTTATGTAGACAGACAAGCACGTGTCCAAATGCTCCAGTCATTTGGTGCAGGGAGCCTGTAAGCGATGTTTCTCACTCTTTGGACTTTGGCCATTTCATTTTAGGACACAGCTCCCTTGATAAATAGTTTTGAAAGTACCTTATGCCTGTCTGGATCCTGGAATGTAGAGACTTTCAGTGGCTGCTTGTCACTTTGCAGCTGTTCTTTCTTTGGAAAGGGAGGCGCAATTCATAAGCTATACCCCAAAGGCCTTTTTGGTGGAGAAGCCACCTCTCACCCCTTAGTGCATGGCTCTTTGCATCAGAAAACAGACTGAGCTGCTGTTTCTGTGGAAGAAGCAGGAAGTCACCCTTTCACAGAGGTTCTGCAGGGTTCATGTAAAGTATGTAGAGTTTATTTTGCAAAGATGTATCGATTTTATTTCAAAGTTAGGTAAAGTTTTTGTTTGTTTTTTATATATAGTTAACAAAGTAGCATGATTTGTATCTGATCTTTCACATTTAACAGTTGCTTGGAAAGGATGCTAATTAATGAAGAGGAGCAGCTCCTATTGGTGTATTTGTCACAGATTGGTGCTTTCTAAATAAAAGCTAAAAGTAACTCCTAACACTGAATGGGTTTGCTATTGAGAAAGTTATGATCATCTGGCACAAATACAGTTGCTTGCGGACCTAAACCTTGGCACTGGTGGGGAACTTGGTCAGATTTTACAATCACTGTCAAAGAGTAGACAGCTGAACTCACACCACACCCAGCTTATAAATTGTCATGGAAGATGAAGGCGCACCAGAGGGGAAAGGACACGGTGCAGAATGGACTCAGTTAATTGTGTTTAACATGACAGACGTAAAGAGTAACATGAATCCTTGCTGACCCCTTAACTCTAATCCATCAAACACCATGAAGCAGCCTGCATGTGAGGAATGGAAAGAGCACTCAGGGCCTCCAAGTGACAGCCTCTAACTAAGACGGGGTGGTGCCAGGCAGATTAGAATGCTTGAAGCCGACACTACCATGGTCGCGTTTTTGTGTGACAAAGCCCGAGGAGAGAAAGGCCAAAAATTCCAGCCCTGGCTGAAAGATGATCGATCACCAGAGGGAAGCAAGCATGCTACGTGGAGCATTCAGACGAAGATATAAACATAGTTCCATAGGCTCACAGTTTTGTTTGTGATATGTTAATATAGCAAACTTACCATGATTTGATTCCCTCGATTTAAACAAACAAACCCCCCAAAAAGTGCTAAATTGTTTGGAATATCAAGAGTATTATGTAATAAAAACTTGTTGATCATAATTTTTCTTGTTGGCTTTTTGGAAAGCACTAGCTAATCAAATATTTCATCCGCTGAACTTTGCTGTCTTTCTTGCTTTGCAAAGCAACTCTAGTTATCTCTGTGCTGCTTCCATGGTGTCTGCTGTAATTTTTGGCATTTGCAAATTGCTTAGGACTCACTTGAAAAGCAAGTTACCTAAGTGATGTTTGAATGATCTCAAGCTCTTACTTGAAAACAGCCTTAGAAAATTTAGAGTGCAGCTTGCCTACAAACATTTCCCAGCCCCACCATGCCAGATTTTTTAAGAGGTTAGACATTTGTCTCTAGTTTTTACGAAGTTCAAACCTGCAACTTTTCCACATTCAGAAATTAAACTGTTTAGTTTGCTTAAGTGATGAAGTGAGTTCACTGTGTTTCACTCATTCTAGAAGAAAGAATTCTTGTTTGTAGCTGCCTTTTACTTTCAACCCAGCTAGCTGTAACTGTTCTTATTGTTAAAGCCGATAGTCGTATTCGTTTACTTGGTGTTTGCTCTTTCTGCTTGCTGTAGAAAAACACAGTCCCACTGCCAAACATTTCTTTCAGCTTCAAACACTCCAGAGTGAAAATTCGAACCTCAGGAAACAGGCCACAACCACTATATATCAGGTGCAAACTGGTTCTGAGTACACAGACACTTCCAACCACTCTTCCTTAAAGCGACGTCCATCCGCCCGGGGCAGTAGGCCCATGTCCATGTACGAGACGGGATCAGGGCAGAAACCATATCTCCCCATGGGAGAGGTGAACCACCCTGAGGAAAGCAGGACGCGGCTCCAGCCCTTCCCCGCGCACGTAAGTAACACCACTGGCGCTTCCGCTGTTCACTCTCTGCCCAGCCTGACTGCTGCATCCCCCCTTCTGAACCTGCAGATCCCCACGCCTCTGCTTGGCCAAACTGGGCTACGAGAATTGTCGTTGTGTTTGCTGTATTAACATGTCAACCAGTGCTTGCGGTGTTCCCACAAACACACAGGGCCCTTGACGGGAAGTTCTCCAACAAAATTGGGCATTCTGGCTCTTGTTCAACCTCCACCTTTTTCTCTCCCATACCCATAATATATTGCCCAGCCAACCAATAGTGGTATATATTTTTCGTAAAGCTTCCTTCCCCACTTCCAGAAACAAAAACCGTAAAACCCAATAGCGGAAGGAGGTGCCATCTTCCTCGAGATAGACAGGGATGTGCCTGTTCTGGACTGGAGCCCTCAGGCTCCACGGTGGCCTCTTAGCTCCTCCAGTGGAGCAGAGCGGTCAGTGGGTGTGGCCGGGGTACTGAGGGCAAGGCTGGAGGTGGCCCAGGCCACAGCAGCCTCTGCCCACGTGGTCTGCATGCCCACTTGGTTAGCTTCTGTTTCCTCCTCCTCCTCTTCATGAGAAAGTGTTGCTGGATCCTTTCGTAAAAATGAGATGTAAAAACTCCTCATTGATTTTTACAAGTGTTGTATTCCAAAGATTGTATTCTGTACCGGGGTACTAACAATTTTATTTTATGATGGCATAAATATTATGTTGTGAGGTTTTCAAATATTTCTTTTGGATTGGTTTATTATAAAAAAAATTTGAAACAATGTTGCAGACATTTTAAACTCTCATGTGATTTTTTTTTCCCAAAGAGTAATTATCGATTTTAATGCCTAAAAGTTATTATTTCCTCTGTCAAATTTTTTAGAAGTTTTGAAAATAATTCTCAGGGTAAATGCAAATTAAAGAGTACGCACTAGTGAATTAAACCCTAGTTTGCCCTAGTTTAATGTTGTCAAACTTTAAAGTGGTAAAGTTACAATGTTGTTATATTGTAATTGGGAGTTCATATTTTGACTTCTTTTTAAGTTGTTTGGTTTAATGTTCTAAGGCAGTTAATTCATTTGCTGTAATGGGAATGGCATTGAACTATGTTAGAATATTATTTTTGTGTAACTGAAAACAAACTTCTGGAAAAGCAACCTTTGTTAGTTTCAGAGTGTACTTTCTAATTTTAAAAAATTTAGAGTGTAAGGACGTCATATTATTGCAGAAGTTATATATACTGAACAATCTATTGGTAACATATACCAATTTTTAATCATTCCTATAGTTTCTCATTTCATATTATCAATCCTGATTGAAAAACAAATTTTTACCTTAGGCTGTACATTTAAAATGGAGCCCTGGTGGTGCAACAGTTAAGCACACAGCTGCTAACTGAAAGTTGGCAGTTTAGCGGCTCCGCAGGAAAAAGACTTAGTGATCTGCTTCTATAAAGATTATAGCCTAGGAACCCCTATGGAGCAATTCTACTTGGTCATATAGGGTCGCTGTGAGTGGAAAAAGGAGCCCTAGTGGCACAGTGGTTAAGTGCTCGGCTGCTAACCAAAAGGTCAGCAGTTTGAACCCACCAGCCACTCTCTGGAAGAAAGATGTGGCAGTCTGCTTCCATAAAGATTACAGCCTTGGAAACCCTATGGGGCAGTTCTACTCTGTCCTGTAGGGTCACTGTGAGTCAGAATTGACTCAGTGGCAGTAGGGGAGTGGGCATCAGTGGAAAATCGATTTGATGGCACCCAACAACAACATACATTTAGAAATTATTGACAAATTTTGCTAGGTATTACCTTTTCCCATATAGAAAAATAGCTTTATTAAGTTCAGAGTTATTTATGGGGGGCATTTTATTAAGGGAGTAAATGTCTTTGGAATCTGTCACTGGGTTGTCACATAGTGAGGGATTTTTTTATGATTCTTTCATTGGGGAACTTGGGCAGAAGCCAGTTTATGGTACCGGGTTTTTGTTTGTTTTTTGTTTTCCCGAGTGTGTTTCTCTTTCCCCTTCTAGATTGGGAGGAGTGCGCTTGTGACCTCCTCTTCGTCTCTGCCTTCCTTCCCCTCCACACTCTCCTGGTCGAGGGACGAAAGCACCCGAAGGGTTAAGTACATTCTGAATTGGTTGCTCTCTGGAGGAGGCGGCAGTGCTCATGGGCGCTTTGTGCTTCTGTCCTTCCATCCTTCCGCTAACTGCCCTTCTGTCCCGCATGATGCCTCGCTTCCCTCCTGGTTTCTTACAGCACAGCGGGCACACACACTCATGCAGACCTATAGAGAGGCACCTCTCCCATCTAACTCCACATTGCTAGTTACACATAATATTTAACAAGATTCGCAAATCACCCCATGGCATTGATTCTGAACATACTGTCTTTTCAAACAATCGAAAAATTAGCTGGGTGCTGGTTAAACACTGTAATAGGGAAATCCCTTAGATTTGTTCAGAGCTACCGTAACAGATCAAAACTAGTGTATTTGGACTAGCTGAAGCACTAAAATGTCATGCTTTTTTTTTGTTGGTTTGTTTTTTGTTTTGTAAACTCTGACATATTTTATGTCAGCACCATACTTGACAAACCAGGCTTTTCCAGTCCCTGTGTCCCACATCAGCATTGTGACCTACAGTGGCATTGGAGGCATGAGCAGCTGTTGGTATGAAGCTGTTCATGTGTATTAGTTGGTCATATGCAGCCTGCTAATGTATCATTTACATTCTCAATAACAGTACATGGTTCAAGTATGCTCCTTTTAGAGTAGCCAAGCAACGAGTATTTATTAAGCACCTCCTCTATGCCCAGCGAGGTCCCTGGGTAGCACAATAAAGGTTGGCAATTTGAACCTACCCAGAAGCTCCACAGAAGAAAGGCCTGGTGAACTGCCTCTGGAAAGATTATAGTCCAGAAAATCCTACGGTTCTACTCTGTAACGCATGGGGTCACCATGAGTCAGAATTGACTCAGTGGCAGTGGGTTTGGTTTTTTGTTTTTTTTCTATGCCCAGCCTTTATCAAGTCAATTAATTGACTTACGTGACACGGTCCCTGCTCCCAAAGGCACCGTCAGTAAACAAATAGCACAAAGAGTCCATGACTGTAACCTGGGAAAGTCATGGAAAGATCCCAGGCTTTGAAGACCTCAGTTCAGGTCCTGGCTCAACCTTTTATGGAAGGGGAGTATAATTAAGGTGAGAGAGGGGAAGTTCGCTGTGGGTAAGGGGCCACCTTTGCAGACAATTTTGGATTTGCCCGGGCTTTGGTCCACTCCCTCCACATCAGTGGAATGATGGAGAAACGTTCTTTTCCAATGTCAGTGCCATGTAGCTCTTCAGGGCCTTTTTGTGGTCCTTTTATTCTCTTAGAAGTAGTATATTAAAAGGAAAACTTGATATATGGTACTTAAAATCTTTTGAGCCGTTCTGAAATTGATCTGTAATGTTTTCATTATATTCCAGTTAAACGAAGGGGTAGAGAAATAGTGATGAAATACTAATTTGAAACTTTGTTAATAAGAGTCAAGAAATCTCTTTTGACCACAGTGAAATTTTTTTCTTCTTTTTTAAATTTTTGGTAGTTTTGAAAATCATTGCAAGGACTGCTTGCTGAGACAAAGTGTTATTTAAACTGATAATCCTGATTGTTTCTGACAGCTTCATCCTGGGTTTAGATTGTTATGGTGTGTGTGTAATCAGAGAAAACTGAAAATCTATTAAATAAACTGAACCAGCACCAGCTATAAGGTAACTTTTCTATTAACAGCTTTAAAAGAACAGCACTTTTTAACCGATAGATCTTGGCTCTGCATGTTTACAATAATTTTCATAAAAAAGCTGGCTAACATGCTTTGGTTGACAACGGCGAAGGACTTCATGTGTAGGTAACAGATTTCCTGGGTGGCTTCTGCTATCCTGTGTTTTCTATTCTTGAAAAATGGTTCCTTCATGCTTTTATGAGGTATACGAGTTGTTACTTTTCTAAAATGCTTATATGAAACTTGGTATTTTTGATCATTGCGGGGTAGTGCACTTGATTTGTGATTGTCAAACTTACATCAAGTAAAGCAAAAAGACCCATTATAAAAATGTGGTATTTTCTGGGTTTAATTCTCACTGGAGCAACTCTGGAAGAATTATCTAATTACTTAAATGTAAATTTTTTACATTCCATTTGTGTGTGTGTTTGTATACACATACACTTGCTCATCCATACGTGTGTGTGTGTGTATGTGTGTGTATTAAAGGCAAAGAAATATAAAGATTAGTTGAACACCCCTGTGAAAGGTGAGAAAGGGTATCACTCTTTCTAGAGGTCACCTCCAGAAGACCCTGGTTTCACTGTTGTCTGCAGTGGACACAGTGCTGCCTTGGCCTTCCATCTGGACTTCCAGTAACACTCACTCACTGATTCCTTACATAAAGGCAGATCAAAACACGGCAGCAAGTGAAGCATAACCTCTTGCTGGCAGGAGATGTAGGCAAAGGGATCTTAAACATCGTAGTAGATTTTGCAGAGCTTAATTCTACAGACTCCCCATGTGGCTGAAAGCCAACATCCTTAATAATTGGCCAGCTGAATTTGAGTGGGTTTAAGTGCAAGTTCATCTTGAATTTTAGGAGCCCAAAGCAGGTGTCTTCTATTAGAGTGCCTGGGACTGCATAGGGGACTTTGGGGGAACGTGAAAGACCTTGGCAGAGAGAGGAAGAGAGCATTTGCCCTGGGAGAGGAAAAGAGGCCACAGAGATAGTAAGCTGATGTGACCTGCACAAGGGGTCTTCTCCACCTTGCTGGTGGCTGCTGTGCCTGTCCCCTTAGGTCCTGTCAAGGGGCCAGACGGCATTATCGGTAACGAGCCAATAATCAGACTGTATGTAGACTTCTCAAACTGACTTACCCATAATCAGCCATGCTTTTGGATGACACTACCAGGTGTCCATATATTTAAACGAGGCTCTTAGTTTACAGCGATTTTCTTAACCACGTTTTGTTGCAGCAGCTTTAAAATCCCTTAGTCACATACATGTTTTGGTTAACTTGGATTGCGTTCAAGTTATAGAACTGGAAAAAGGTCATATTTATATTTTGCAAGATAATCAGTCTAGGCTTTGAATCAGCCTCCACTGATCTCTGTTCTGGGCGAAGCAATTCTCAAACCTTGTGGATAAAATAAATACTACTGAGGGAAAATAATTTTTACTAAACACTCCAGAACTAACCTAGTTTCCTTCAGAGGAACATGGTCCCCTTCAAATTTTTTCACCTTGGAAGGCCCTCTACTTGGCAGTGCTGCCATTTGCTCAAGACATTTTTAGGATTCCTCTTTTGAAATTGCCTGTTGAATCTCCATCACATTTTTGAATCTCCACAGTTGCACCAAATCTTTATCTTTTAAAGAGTAGATCTCTTCTTTTTTTTTTTTTTTGAAACAGATAGAAGTGATTTGAAGCCAAGTGTCCTACTGGTTTAAAAACAATAGTGGCTGCGAATTAATAAGCCTGGTTTTTCTGTGTGGCTCATAAAAGCCATCTCTGAGGGCAGTTCCTAGAGAGCCATGAGTGCCTGGAGCGGTGGTGATCTTCGGAGCCCCAGGCGTGGAATATGGCAACTAGCAGGAGGCTGGAGACCTGGGTTCCTGGTCCTGTTTTTCTTCTAAATCTGTGGCCTTGGGTGGGCCACCCAGCCTTTTTCGGCCCTCCATTGTCCCAGCTGGCGTTAGACTAGGTAATCTGTAGTAGCTTCCAGCATGGAAGACCTATAGTTGCTTACATTCTGGCATGTTTTTAAATGGAGCCCTGGGTGGCACAAATGGTTAAGCGCTGGACTACTAACTGAAAGGTCGGTGGTTCAAGCCCACCCAGAGGCACCTCAGAAGTAAGGTCTGGCCATCTGTTTCTGAAAGGTCACAGCCTTGAAAACCCTATGGAGCAGTTCTACTCTACACACATGGGGTCGCCATGTGTCAGAATCAACTCAACGGCAGCTAACAACACCAACATTATAGTTAAACTCCATACTCCATTGAGAGCTAAATGTGGGTATGTTGCCTTGTCGGTCTGTGTTCGTTTGTAACAAGGATCTTTTTATGGAATAGCCCCTGGGCTAAGAAGAAAGTGGTGAGAAGAAGGAAGGAAACCATATCTGGATCCATTGTTCACCTGTTACTAAATTTTCAGTAAAAGGTGGTCTCCAGTCCCAAAGGAGATCTGGAGGGCGAAGGCCGCATAGTGTTAACAGGTAATGGATTCCTGGGGAGAGCTCTCGAGAAGTGTCTCATGTTCTAAGCTAACGGAGGCTGCCTTTTCTGTCTTTATTTTAGGCATCCAGGCTGGAGAAACAGAACAGTACCCCTGAAAGTGACTACGACAACACTCCCAATGACATGGAGCCCGATGACACGGGGTACAGCTGCAGGAAGAGCGTGCCCGGGGGGTGGGCTCTGAAACACCAGAGACCCAGCAGGCCTAAGTGGTGCAAACGGTTTGCACTCAACTCCTAACCTACAGATTGGCGGTTTAAACCAACCCAGCAGTACTGCAGAAGATAGGCCTGGTGACCTGCTCCTGTTAAGCTTACAGCCAGGAAAACCCTATGGAGCAGTTCTACTCTGTAACACGTGGGGTCGCCATGAGTCGGAATGAACTCAAGGGCAAGTAACAACAAAAGCAGCGGCAGGCCTTGGTCAAGAGAAGCTGTTTATCACCTACACCCCTTTTCTCTATTTTCAGACCCATAAAGTCTTAGAATTTTCAGGCATAAATTCCTAGTTTACGTGTCTTCTCATCTCACATTATTATCACAGAGGCCTTTTTCTTTTACTAGCATTCTGTACATGTCTCTTAATATCTGTAATCTGCTTAAATTCAGCCCTTCACTTCAGTTTTAAATCGACATTAGGTTACAGTCGGCATTTGTACCCAAGGAACTGGCTCTCTTGGCGTTGGCTTTATAAAGACATACCCTCCCCGTTCCTCCTCACCCTCCCACCCTGTTCTGTGAGAGTCACTTTAATAATTGTCAGCCCCATGAGAGGATGAAACGGGCTCCATGTGAGCCAGAGCCGCCCTCTGATGAAACAGCCTTAGCTGTGAGTCTCCCACTGACGGGACAGAGGAGACCACAACAGCAGCCTGTTGGTGCATTCAGCTGGTGCATATTAAGTGGTTAGTAGAAGCAGAGAAGCAGCTCCTAAACCCCTGTCATATTTAGCTACTTCTGTATCGTTCACAGGTCAAGCAGAAAGGGAAGGCAGAGGAGTACGGTGTGGCAGGGTGACAGCTCTGCACCAAATGCCACAGAGCCCCACGCAGCCCCCAGCCCCTCTCTCCCCAGCACTGAGGACGTCATCCGGAAGACCGAGCAGATCACCAAAAATATACAGGAGCTCCTGAGAGCAGCCCAAGAAAATAAACATGACAGGTGAGGGGGACTAAAAATCCTGCTTTGGGGGAATATGCATACGTGCTGTGAAAGACAAGCTCTTTCAGTTAGTAAGTGGGTTTTGTTTGTTTGTTTTTTTCCCCCAATTTACTGAGCTTTAAGGTAACTGAAACTTGAAGAGGCTTGTGAACAAATCTGTAAAAATCTGGGGTTTCTTTTTCAAACATCGGGTTTTTAATCGTTCATCTTGTCAGGTTCTCAGAATAAATGTCTAGAAATAGAATTGTAGCATATTGGGTAGTGATATTTCTACGTCTGGATGGAAGAGAAAAAGAAACCGCCTTAAAACTTGAGCAGTTGTTTCTTCCAGCCTCTGCTGCTCCATGTGATCTTTAGCTTGGGAAGGGTTTGCTGACATGAATGGTATCCTCCAGTGAACCTGATTTCTTATATGTCTCCCTTGTGTGTGTGTGTGTGTGTGTATGTGTGTGTGTGTGTTTAAACTTCTAAGAAACAAATGGATTAGAAATAGAAGTTGTCCTAACCCTCACCCAAGTAATTCTGTGCTCGTGAAAGAAGAATCTGTTTACTCTGAACAGACAGAACCATATCCTGCGGAGTTACTTCTTACTGTAAGGAAAGGACTGGCTTTTGTTCTAACTTATCCTTCTGTTCTCTCAGAATTCTCTGAGAACTTCTGGTAAGTTGTAAACTGTTCTGGGTGACATCCTATTCCCACACGCTGGCTTGATTTAGACATACTCATAAACAGTATTTAACACCGTCCTATTGAGTTTGAGAAAACAGCAGCAGAGTTTGGTCAAAACCCAAAAACAGTCTCATTCTTTTCATTAGGTCAGCAAACGTTAGGACTTCGGTGAACTTCTCATCATGCTTTGCAGAAACAGAAGTTACTCAAGGAACACAGCACTGTAGCTTCTCTCTTGCCTCTGTTCTCTCCTGCAGGGAAAGATGCGTCGGCGTCTTCTTTGTTTTTCCGCACGTTCCCGGCACTACTGTGCCGACCTCCCCTTTTTCTATACCTTTTTTATGTACAGTTAGTTCTCTCCTAGTGTCCTTTTTCCCCCTAGGGAAGAGAGGAGTAGTCAGTGTTTATTAAAAGATAAGAGTGAATCTTCATGAGTGTACCATGGGAGGATCCTCAGAGGAAATGTCCTACTTTCTGGGCCTCCTGTCCAGAAATCACATGGCTGCTTATCTTCCCCCTTCCCCCAATATCCTCTTTATCCCAAGCCTTTCGTGCCTCATGTGTAATAGGTGTTCAGTTACTTTGCTCAGCTTCATTATCTGATTCTGTAACGCAAACTGTCACAGCTTTCCAAAGTACAGTTTTTGACAGTCTTTCAAGCAGCCCTGGTACCAAGAATAACGCTTTGTCTAGTGTTCTCTGCCTCACTTCACACTGCATCTCACTCAGAAGTGCTGTGCTTGTATTTCAAACTAAAAAATGTGCTTACACTGTATTGCTCTCTTTGATAGTTGTCAAAAATAAATAAAATCTACCCAGAGGCCATTTCTGGCTCCAAAGATTGCAATATGGTGCCTCATACAATTTGAGAAGTTCCTTTTTTCTTTTTCTAAGATGTACAAATCCATTCAGTACGTTTCATGATCTAATTTTTTTTTTAAGTACATGAGGGAATGATGCAGAGATTTTCATCATTAGGTCATCCTTCTGGTTTTAAACCAGAATCGGTCCTAGAGGATTTCTATTTCATAAATGGCTTGGTGCCTTATTAAAATCTGTAGTTATTCACATATCCGAGACACTTTTCATTTATAACCTTGCATTGTAGTAATTAAATCCATGCCTATTCCTGTTGTTCTCTCCTTTGTTGATCTGTTCCTCGTGTTCACCCTAAGTAGACCCTTAGCCCGTGCCGGCACATTTAGGCTTGGTCCTGGTTCCCCGGGCTCAGTGAGCCCCCTGCAGCCTCTGACCTTCCTGCAGGCTGGCCCCATCTCCTGGGCCTCTGGCTTGCTCTCTGCCTCTGTGTCTGTCTGTCTCTCTCTTTCTCTCTCACACACAGACACACATTCTCTGTCACTTTGTCTCTTACATACACACACATTCTCTGTCTTTCTAGGGATTACTAGATATTATTCACAAAAACCTTTTTTTGTTGTTTGAATTTTTTAAATTTTATTGTACTTTAGATGAAGGTTTACAGAACAAAAAGTTTCTCATTAAACAGTTACTACACATATTTTATGACATTCCTTAACAACCCCACGACATATCAACACTCTCTCTACTTGACCTTGGGTTCCCTATTACCAGCTTTCCTCTCCCCTCTTGCCTTCTAGTTCTTGTCCTTGGGCTGTTGTGCCCCATTAGTCTCATTTTGTTTTATGGGGCTGTTTAATCTTTGGCTGAAGGGTGAACCTCAGGAGTGACTTCATTACTGAGCTAAAAGGGTGTCCAGGGGCCTTACTCTCGGGGTTTCTGACACAGTGATCGCTGTGGCCGCTGTGCCACCGGGTAGGTTGTTGCTCCTGCATATTTGCAAGTGAAATGCCTCCTTACGCGTAAGCGTTTTTATGAGTACACAGCCTATGGTTCTAATTGCTCTCAAAGGGAGCACGGGACCACAAGGAAAAGGTAAGTCAGAGTTTCCCGTTTGAAGGTACTTTTGGATAATAAAAGCCATTCTACTGAAATGTAACGGTTTAATTAAAACGTAGTCCGTCTTAATTTAAATAGTTTTGGTACTAAATTTCTTACAAAGATGAAGAACAGAGGTTGCTTATGACAATATTTAAGCAGAAACCAACTTCATGGTTTAAAAAACTGGGGGAAAATGTTACTTGATGGCTTTAAGGGCTAGGATAGGTGCTAACAGCACTGGGTTCTGTATCTTAGAAGAAAAGACTTAAAAATATGGTCATAGGGGATCTCGTGTAAGGCCAGACGTAGGGCTGTCACAGCAGTATTTCCTAATGTGCTAACAACAGGCTCCACAGGGCTTCCTCATCTGACTGGACGCAACAGGGTTGGGTTTTTTTTTGGCTATAGGGCTTCCTGGGCTGTGGGTCAGTCTTCTGGAAACAAGTCCAAGCTTGGTGGCATTGTGGTGGCCATCACCGATCTGTTTTTGCCTCTCTGCACTTTGTCATGCATACTACTCAGGTGCGGGAAACCACCCCCATTTGATATTGCCACAGTACTCCTAGATTCTTCCATTCCTCCTCACCTAAGAAGTCAGAATCACCAACCACCAGTGGAAAGAGGCTTGCTATAACAAACAATATGAATCTCTCAGGAGAGGCCTGTTGGGTAGCAGGAAGGAGCTCAGACTCCAGCCCCGGGTGGCAGGGCTTGATCTCAGCCCGCCTTTTAGCAGCTGTGGGACTGTGGACAAGTTGGTCGCCTCTCCTGGTCTTCGTTTCCCCATCCGGAAAACAAGCATGCTAACAGTGCCAGCCTCACAGGGCTGCTGGGAGGATCTAGTGAGTTCTCTGTAGAGTCAGAGCCTGCACCCCGTCAGCGTTCCTTAAGTGCTTACTCGGTGCTGTCACCTAAGAGGCCAGGTGAAGAGGTGGCCTGGAAGGAAAGGTCTGACAGGCAGACATCATGCACTTGGTTTTCTGAGAGCATGTCAGTGAGCAGGAAAGTGCTGCTTGCGCTCGACCCGTTGCTGGCGAGTCTGTTCTGACTCATGGCGACCCCATGTGTGTCAGAGGAGAAATGTGCTCCATACAGTTTTCAGTGACTGATTTTTCAGAAGTAGGTCTCCAGGCCTTTCTTCCGAGTTGCCTCTGGGTGGATTCAGACCTCCAGCTTTTCGGTTAACAGCTAAGAACATTAACCGTTTGCACCACCCAGGAACTCCACCATTTTATTACAAGCAAATAAGTGGCAACTTTATGGAAAAGTAGAGAAATGTCTGAACAAGTATATGAAGCAGACTTCAGTGTTTTCTCCTCACACAAACATTTTGGTTTTCCACCAATTCAGATGCTTTCGAACGGAAGGAGTTTAGAAGTGCCCATTGGTTAAACGGCACGTGGGTGTTAAAGTGGAGGCCCTGATTATAATGCTGAGATTTTTTTCAGTCCTTTATTTTTTTAAAAGAAGCCCTGGTAGTACAGTGGTTAAACACTCGGCTACTAACTGAAGGGGTCGGTGGTTCGAACCCACCAGCAGCTCCATAGGAGAAAGATGTGGCAGTCTGCTTCCATAAAGGTTTACAGCCTTGGAAACCCCGTGGGGCAGTTATACTCTGTCCTACAGGGTCACTGTGAGTCGGAATCAATTCGATGGCAGTGGGTGTGTTGGGGTTTGGGTGATTTTTTAACTTCTGTGGCCTGTTGCATGGAAATCTCTGTTTCGCTTTCAAGAAATGAGGAAAGAGAGCAAACACATGAGAAATAAATGATCGACTCGAGGAGGCGCTTAAGTTGCCATGTAGCTGTACCCAGCCCGTAGTGTATGCTGCCTGCGTCTCATGCCTGCAGATGGCTTTTATCTGAGCCACTCAACTTGGGGGAGAGGATGGGAGACTGCTTTGTCACCAGGGGCCTTCTGGTCGAGTGTATGCACAGTGGCTGTCACGGCCTCAGGCCTTTCATTAAGGGGATGGGAACTGAAGCTGCTTGTGCCTCTAAATACTCTCAGTCTCTGAATTGTTTTTATTGTCATTTGAATAACTTCTTCAATATTCTTGCAGTTATATTCCCTGCTCAGAGAGGATACATGTAGCTGTTACAGAAATGGCAGCATTGTTCCCCAAAGTAAGTCACTTCCTACTTACTTGGTTCCGATCCTTTGAAATGAGCTGCAAGAAATTTCCTTATGACCTTTACATTAACATTTTTTAGCACATAGAGCTTTAAATAACAGCCATATGTTTTTTGTTCTACGAGAATATTGGTTTTAGTAAGATGAGTATGTATAAGTCAAGTGGTAAAGACAAAACATTAATAAAATTTTATCTGGAATAATTTACCCAAGTGAATTAATAATTTTCAAAACATTAATAGCACTCAAAATAGCACACAGTACTAAAATTACACTGCATGCTGCGTGATCTTTTGAGTCAGAACGCTTCAGCATCTCTTACCCGGCGGACTGCAAGGCTTCCAGTTGAAAAAGTGCATGACAAAACCCCCTCTCACTGTATGGAGCACCTTGAGTTGTTTGCAGAAGAACGTTTGTCCCTTGCTTTTGGGTGTCTACCCTCCAGTTCACGGCCAACGGCTGTGTTTCTCTCTTTAGAAACCCAAGTCCGACATGGTGAGGACTTCCCTCCGTTTACTGACATCCAGTGCCTACCGCCTGCAGTCCGAGTGCAGGAAGACCCTCCCTGGGGACCCTGGCTCCCCCACGGACATTCAGCTGGTCACTCAGCAGGTCATCCAGTGCGCGTACGACATTGCCAAGGCCGCCAAGCAGCTGGTCACCATCACCACCAAAGAGAACAACAACTGAAGAGCGGAGCATTGTCCCTTCTATTTTCTAGGCTTTTTAAAGTCCGATTTCAAATTTAGACATGGACCTTTTCTGATTTTTACAAAAGAAAAACATTTAATGACCGTTTAAAACTTTTTAAAAGAAAGCTCAGTATTATTTTTGCATGTTTTCTAACAAATTTTCAGCTATTAATTTAACCCACTTGCCTTATTTTGTGCCCGTGTGCCAGTTCCATTTCTGATTTTCTGTTGTGTCATCAGTGACTGTCGAGTTAATGATCGTCTGCATCCAAAAGCACAGCTTCATCGTTTAAACTCTGTGAGGGCTTTTTCATCCCTCAGAACTCCCTGCCTATGGTTAAAACTATAAATGAGGTTTTTAGTAAAATATTTTCTTCAAATAATTGAGTTTAAAAAAAAAAAAAGGTCAACATTATCTGTTCCCTACCAAGCATTGTGCAATAAGTGAATTTCCAACCTACTGCAAAATCTCTAAAGTTTGGGGTATCTCCAAGCACATATATAGAGAAGGACTTTGTCACTTTCTAAAAGGAATGTAACAATCTCTCTTGGAAGGAAACAATTAACTGCTCTATTTGTTTTAGCTACTCTATCCCGTTAAATGTTGTTTTATTTAATTTTTTTACTTGAGCTTCTGTCTCTTTCTATTTTGCTGTCATCCTGAAGTCTCCATGGAGTCAGTTAAAGCATATATCCCCTCCCCCATTGTGACCATTTGGCCATGTTCAAGGCAGGAGTGCCACCATGATATCACTCTGGGTCAAGAGCTCTGCCTTCCCACTGTCAGCCAAGGGGAACATGGGCCAAACAAGCCATAACGAATTCTTTGCCACCCACCCAGTTATCACTGCCATGAACTGTGGGAGAAAGAATCATGCACCCCCTGTCCCTGTGTTGCCTCGCATCCAAAATTCAGTTACTCCTTTAACTTCTAGTGCTTTCTCAACGTGACCTGCTTCATGTTTTTTGTCACCTTTAAGGACTTCTTATAAGGTAAGATTTATATAATCATCTGAGTTCGTTTCTTCTCCATTGCCTCACTGGTACTTACTTAAAAATTAGACATCAGCTTTTAAAAATTCCTTAGGGAGTGTGCCCTGACTGACTTACCAGTATTCCAAAGCTATGAAAGGATACAGGTTTAAGTTCTGGAACATGCTGAAATTTTTTTTTGATTACTAAAAAGACCTTTCTTGTTCTGAATATTAAAACCTATTCCTACCCCTGCTCAGTGCAGCAGTTTTGTGTGGGTGTGGTTCAGACCCTGACCTACACCAGACGGGCCAGGCAGCAGTGCAGGTGATTGGAGCAGAGACAGCTGGGGACCCCTGCAGGAATGTGGGCCTGGAGTTGCCAGAGGTTTGATTTTTCAAGAGACACCTGAAACCTGGACTTTTTCTTGCCATGTCTCCATCTTTAAAAGTTGACAGCTAATTTCAAACATTTTAACAGAACACATGTTGGGGGGAGTCATTGGCCTCTAGGCTGCCAGCTCACAGCTTCTGCCACGGGGCCCTGTGACCTCTGCAGGGGGAGTGCCTTCCCTGGTCACACCTAGTTTAGCCTCTGAGCCTTACCTGTAATGTAGGCACCCTGCACTATCCAGCTGCTGCTAGTCCTCCTTTTAACCAGGCATTCTGCCCCACAGTGGCCACGTACCCACATCAAGAAGTCGGGATAATCAACGTACAAGTCGTCTCTATTTTCACAGAACCATTTGATTCATGAATAACTTAATAGCTTGACCGTATGCTGTCATGAAAATAGCACCACAGCGGTGTTTGGTTTACTAAGTCGCAGTGTGTGGGCGCTTCTGTCGGGTTTTGCTCCACTGTGAGTAGCCTGGGGAGAAGGGTTCATGTCTCCAAAAGACTCATCCCACTTGTTTGTCTGTACATACAGCCCTAAGTGCCACAAGATCGTCAGGTGCTGAGGTGAAACTGCAGTCCTAACTGCCTTCTAGAAGGCGTCTTCTGAGGTTCAAGCACCGTCTGATACCACTGTCTGCATGCTTCGTGCCCTTAGCTGTCCCTCTTTCTTGTAAACACCTGCCCCTCCTGTTGCGCTGCCCAGGTCCTCGGGAGAGGCCCAGCAGCAGTCCTGAGGATTGCTGGGGAGGATGGGTGTCCGCGGAGGTTTGACACGCATTGTCTGAAGGAGGTGAAGTAGTGTCTTCACTTGAACCTAAGATACAGGATGTTGATTTTAGCCCTAGAGAAGGCCAAGGAACATGGGGACCAAAAAACACATGTCTAGTTGTGAGAATACCACAGGAGTTTGCTCTGGTAACTCACAGGGCCACCTTGGGAAAGAAGTTCCCTGGTGGAGTGGCAGCCGGTGCCCTCACACTTCCTTAGCCTGACCTGAGATTGTGTGCCAGAGGCTCTGCAGTCCTGCGAGCAAATGGCACCTTGTCTGTCTGCTTGTTCTAGTAGGCCACCTTTTGCACATGGATCCTACAGCCTTGCACTAATATCTTCATCCCATGAGTCGTTTTTACCCTATAATTCTCAAGTACCCCCACCCCCGGAAGCTGATGGGACAGAGGTGCACTTTATGAAACTGGCTCTTGCTGAGCAGAAGGTAACAGCTCTACCCCGAAGGTTCTTTAACTGGTATCATCTCCTGCCGTGGAAATGCAAATAGTTCTTATTTGCCAAAGAACAATGAATTGGGCCCAAAGATCAAATACAGCATTTTATAAAATTGGAACTATAAGCGCACAACTCAGGAGCTGTTACACAACCTAAATGATTGACATTTCAGAACCAAGACTGGAACTAGCATGTTTTTGTCCTCAACAGCATCCGCGAGCTTTCCAATAATAGGATTTTATTTCTCTCCTTGTCCTGGTTGAAGGTAACCCTTCTTTTTACAAAAGAATATGCTGCATAGGAAAAATGAAATGCCTTTTACTCAAACGTGTTTCTATCCATGTCACTGATTCTGTACTTATTTTTCATTTTTATTGTACATTCTATTCCTGTAAGTATTGTACAACCCTTTAAGTGTTGTAAAATTGTTTTGGAATTTGTGCCTGCTAGTTATGCAATAAACAGGCTCTATAAGTGTCTTTTTGTGGCAATGCTGTTGTTGTTGTTAGGTGCTGTCAAGTCCATTTCTGACTCATAGTGACCCCATGTGACAGAATAGAACCGCCCTGTAGGGTTTCCTAGGCTGTGATCTTTACAGAAGCAGATCACCAGGTCTTTCTCCTGTGGAGCCACTGGGTAGATTCCAACTGCCAACCTTTTGGTTAGCAGCCCAGTGCTTAACCATTGTGCCACCAGGGCTCCTTGGCAATGCTATTCTCCTTGCCAGTTAGTTGAGGTTCCTTTACTACCAGGTGCCGTCGAGTCAAAGCTACTCAGTAAAAGTCGTGACAAGCCCCTCATGCAGCACCATTAATAAGAGACACTGTGTGATATGCTTCCCCCTGGGGCTCTGTCAGTTGTACAGCAGTAATGGCCTTTGCCTCCTCTGTGCTTCGTAAATGGCTTTCTTAAGTCCTGCGTCAAGATCTTAGTTCCATGTATCTTATGATGCGTTTACTCCACCAGCGTCAGACCCCAGATGGGCCTGCTGAGTCACAGGCTGCTCGGCTTCTGACTCTGCAGGCCTGAGGGGGGGGCCTGAGAAATTGCATTTCTATCAAGTTCCCAGGAGATGCTGATGCTGTTGGTCCCAAGACCACAGTTTCAGAACCGCTGCCCTCTACCATTTTCAGGCCCTCTCACCACACGGCTCATTGCCTTCTGCTCTAAACGTGTTTTTGTAATATATAATAATAATTATTATAATTGTAGCTAACATTTATCAACTGTTTACTCTGTGCCAGGCACTGTGCTGATTTACCTGTATTAGTTCATTTAATCCTCACTACAACCTATGAAGTAGTTGTTATCCCCATTTTATGGAAGAGGAAACTTCCACATGGGGAGGTTAAGTCTCACGTCAGAGGGGAGGGGGGAAGGCCTCTTTGACATGCACAAAATATGTTAGCTCGTTTGTCTAGTTTGTCTCATTCCTCTTCGAAACAGCTGTGTTTTCACGACCCTAGCAGTGCCCGTGACTGACAAGTCCCAGAGAACGCCACCCCGGCTGTGTGGAGGGGGTGCCACCGCACTGCCTGCGCCGAGGTGGCCTGAATTCCCTTCTGGCACAGGACCCCAAAGCGCTAGCTCTAAGAGGGGCAGGTGGGCAATGTGAGACTACAGAAATAAATGACTTTCACAGCCCTGTTAGGGTCTGTGTCCCCAAAAGACTGCAGGCCCCTCAAGTCTCCCCTTAAGTCCTCTGGTGCCTACACCTCCACAGTGTTTGCTGAGTGACCACGAGGAAGGACCGCCCGAGCTCCTGTCCACAGGCCCCCAAGCACCGGAGGGCAGCGTGCACGTCGTGTGCGTTTTCCACCGCGGACTGCACAGATGGCCGCCTCGCCACAAGGAAAGCTCCTCATGGTCTCAGGAGTGACCCACTGCCCAGATCCCGGGCAGAGGAGACTCAGGTGGTCCCTGCCTCAGCCAGCGGCCACCACGCCAGCAGCCAGAGCCACAAGAGGCAGGATTCCCTCACCCTGTCCTGTACCATTTTTCAGCCATTTCACAGAGCCATGTGTAAATTCATGACAAAGCCAGGTCCAGAGGTCCCCTAAGGAAGGGGCCGCTGGACATAAGCAGCAGTATGGCAAGGGCCCTGCCTCTTTCCCCATCTCCCCCCACCTTCTCCCTAACCCCCAGGCTTTTGGCACACAGCTTCCCTAACCATTTTCTCTCCTCCTAGGTCCTCAAACTGCCTAAACCCACTTAGAACTGCTCAGTCTTCACTTCTCTCCGGTGACCCGTGTCTCCTTCTCCTCCAGAATCTCTCTTCCCACTCTTCCTCACACTGGTACTTCTTGGCACTCATCTTCCCCTCACACTTGCTTTTTGGGCCCCTCGGGGCCCCTGCTGCTTCTACCTCTCTGCATCCCACACTCCCCTGGAGTGGCCCCACCTTCACCTCCCTTCCCTGTCACAACTCCCAAGTAATTACCAGTCACGTGGCGATGGCCTTTTCTCTTGGCTTAGTCCTGTACACCTCATCTCTCCCAGGTCTCGCTTTCTTCATGAGCCCCTGAACACCTTAGGGACAGGTAGGAGTTTTGAAATCTTAATCTTGTAATTTTCTTCTGCCAAGGTAAGACTGGCCTCTTAGCCCTCCCCTTGTACTGCTAATTTGCTGTCTACTCCCCTATCCCAGACCTCTCCTTCTCTTCCCTTTCAGTATTTCTCCACCCCAACCTACTTCCTTCAGACCAGAGGAGCTGAGTTCATAATAGCACTCAACTATGTGTAGCCACTGTGCTAGGCGCTCTATAAATTTTCCAGTTAATTATCAAAGCAATCTTGTAAAGCCAGAATTGAAACCATGCCATTTTGCAGATGAGGAAACTGAGGCTCGGCCCTAGAGCCCACAGTCGGGAGTAGGGTAAGTCAAAAAGCACAGCCTGTGCTCTTCACCAGTGGGAACTGCTGGCAGAGATGGGCCCTCCCTTCCAGGAGAGCTGGAAGAAGGTGACAAGGACAGGTCTTCTGGAACCAGAAGGGGTAAGGAATGGCAGCAGCCTTGGCAGAGGTGCAGCAGTGGGGAGGGCACAAAGGCAGTGGGATCGTTGGGGGAGGGGGGCCGAGACCCTCAGCTCTGCCTAGCCTGGGCCTGAGGTTGTTGCTTGTTGTGTGGTCCTCTGCCCGCCTGGTGGGAAAGCTTATAGGAATAGAGCCTGGGTGGCCGGTTTCTCTTTGTCTTCCAATTCCTTATTTTTGCCACAAGTATTTCTCATCTTTTCTGTTTGTTTCAAATTGAGATATTCAGTAAACGCTGCTCAAGGAAGACTCAGCTCTACGTCGGAGGACATTGCCCGATTCAACTGAGTGTATGATTAAAGGACCTCCAGGTTCCACGGGGCACACTGACTTGCCCAAGCTGGCTGTCCTGGGGTGAGCAGCCCCACACATGGAAGCAGGAGGGCTCCTTTCAGTACTGGGATGGGCCATCTGCCTTATCTCAGGGTTAGGGGAGAGTTCCCCCAGCGAGGGTGGAGGAGAGCCTCTGACTCAGAGCCGAAGAATTAAGAGTCTAGCCTGAGTCTGACCTGCTTCCCATTAAGCGAGATGAAAATTGTGCCCAAGCCCAGTGGTAGACATGATCTCCTCCACCACAGCATGTTGTTTCCTGGGAGAAGAGCATCCTCTTGGCTAGGAGTAACAGGTCCCTGTGAGCTTTGTAGGAGTCCTTGGGTGACACAGATGGTTAACACACTTGGCTACTACTCAAACAGTATTTAGCTACTAATTAGCAGTTCAAGTCCACCCAGGGTACCTTGGAAGAAAGACCTGGTGATCTACTTCCAAAAATCAGCCATCAAAAACCCTACAGAGCACAGTTCTACTCTGACACATATGGGGTTACTGTGAGCTGGAGTTAACTCGATGACAACTGGTTTGGTTTTTTGGATGTGTGTGTATGAGAGCTCATCACATCCTTGTATCTCCATCCTCCATGTTTCACAGATGAACTAGGTCCAGGGAGGGGTACCCCAGCCACTAAGTGGTAGGGCATCAGCACTAGAATTGGGCCAGCTTGGGCCAGAGCCTCATTCTTCTCTTTGACCCTCCCTCTCTTTTATTGTCAAATATAAATACAGAAGTGTGTCTAACATATCTGTGTAGAATTACAAAGTGGATGCCCGTGTAGCGACAACCCAGGTCAAAAATACTGCCTTTCGAGAATGACAAACACCAAAGTCACAAGGAAAGCATTAGCCCAAGAGACAGAAAGGGCCACATAAACCAGAGACTTCATCAGCCTGAGACCAGAAGAACTGGATGGTGCCTGGCTACCACCAATGACTGCCCTGGCAGGGAACACAACAGAGTCCCTGATGGAGCAGGAAAAAAGTGGGGTGCAGAACTCAAATTCTAGTAAAAAGACCAAACTTAATGGTCTGACTGAGACTGGAGGAACCCCAGAAAGCATGGCCCCCAGACTCTGTCAACCCAGAACTAAAACCATTCCCAAGGCCAACTCTTCAGACAAAGATTAGACTGGACTATGAGACATAAAATGATACTCGTGAAGAGTGTGCTTCTTAGCTCAAGTAGATACGTGAGTCTAAATGGGCAGCTCCTGTCCAGAGGTGAG
The DNA here is from genome assembly GCA_030035585.1 of Dugong dugon. Lineage (NCBI taxonomy): Eukaryota > Metazoa > Chordata > Mammalia > Sirenia > Dugongidae > Dugong > Dugong dugon. Next base: position 20,247,314 of record CM057476.1, on the reverse strand, counting down.
ATGAGAAGGCAAAGAGGGTCAGGAGCTGGATGAATGGACACGGGAAATCATGGATAGAAAGGAGGAGTGTGCTGTCACAGTATAGGGAGAGCAACTAGGGTCACATAACTATGTATGTATAAATTTTTGTATGAGTGACAAACTTGAATTGTAAACTTTCACTTAAAGTACAATTAAAAAAAAAAAGTATTGCCTATAGGTCGCTGTGGGCCCCTCCTTCCCCTGGACTTTAGTGGTATCGTTTCCTTGCTTTTAATTGAACACCATGTATTTACCCACAATAGCTTCATTGTGCCTGTGTTTGAACATGTAAGTGGAATACTACTGATTTTATAGCTTGTTTCTTTTTCCCTCCACTTTGTATGAGTCACCTAGGTCCATGAGTGTAGTTCCAACCACTTCCTTTCCCATGTTGTATAGTATTCATTGATGAATACACCACAACTGATTTATCTAGTATGTTACTGATGGGCACTTGAGCTCACTGTAGCTTTTGGCTCTTATGACTAAAGCTGCTATGTGAGAATTATTGCATGTGTCTGTTGGTACATAAGTGACTGCATTTCTATAGGGTACATACCTAGGGGTGAAAATGTGGGTCACAGAGTGTGTGCCTCTCCAAATGTCAGATGGTTTTCCAAAGTGGTTGTACCAATTTATAACACCGCTAGCAGAATATGAGGTTTCATGTCTATCGATCAACACTGCTGCAACCAGACATTTTAATTTTGCCAATCAAGTGGGTTTGTAGTGGTGTCTCAGTGTGGTTTTAATTTGCATTTCTCTGATTAAACATGTGGTTGAGAGACCAATTCAAGATGGCAGCCTAGTCACATGCACCACACCATCCCTCTACAGCAAAGACCTAAGAAACAAAGTATAACAGATATAAATGACAACCCTTGAACCCTGAGCATCAAATGAAAGTATACAGAATTAGATCAAACACCAGTTGGAAAAAGAAACTGAACAACAGTATTGAACAGAGAGAGAGATGGAGTGGAGGTGCCCCGCTAGCTGTTCCGGAGCCATTTTGAGACAAAGTCAGCAGTGACCCTGGGTGAGAAGCATAGGAAGACAGCATCACAGAACTCTCAACAGGAGACAGAGAAACTGCGCAGACATACCTGGAGTGAAACAAGGTGAGCAGGACATGAACTGGAGCTAAGGAGGGTAAGTATGGGAAGGGGGACGAGAGCTTCAGGGATCTTGTGTACACAGAGCAGGGAGGAAATCAAGATACAGAAAAGGACAACTCTCTAGTGGTGGTACCTGACCAGTAGGGCAGGTGGCAAGCACAAAGCAACAGACAACACCCCCTACCCCCTTTTCTTCCTTTTTCTCTCCCCTTCCCTCCCCAGCCAGCTGCCCCACCCCTTCCCAGCGGAGACAGTGCCTGCACAACCTCCCACCACCCGCCCTGCTTCTGGCTGCTGCCCACACACAAGGCAAGTGACTGTGAGCATTCCCGTACCACTGGCTAGCACCCGCCCAGCATACCCTCAGCCATCTCACACATACAGGGAACAGCAACAAGGGCCCTCACTGCCTACTGCTGCCCTGTCCATCTGGGGGCAGGCAGAGAACACCCCTGTGCCACCAGATGAGCGACCACTGAAGCACGCCTGACCTGCCTGCTCTGATAAAACAAAAAAAAAATTGTAAATAACACCTTAATGCCTCAGAGACAGCAAACGATATCAAATCATATAAAGAAACAAGACAAGATGGCTCAACCAAGTGACCAAACTAAAGGGGCTGAAGACCTTCCTGAGGAAGAGATGGTAAGGAACTACCTGATAAGGAATTCAAAAGGCTCATAAATAGGATCCTCAAAGAGCTCAAGAAAAACACAAAACCCTACAATAATTCAGCAAAACAATGCAAGAACAAGTAACAGAGACGATCAGAAATCATACATAACTAGAAATCCAGAAGATTAACAATAAAATACTAGAAATAGATAACTCAATCAAAGAATACAAAAGTAGAATTGAAACAATGAAAGAATGAATTAGCAAAAAAGAAGACAAATCAGAAAACAGAATGAAAAAATTGAAGAAAGCCTAAGAGTTACATGGGACACTGTGAAGAGGAATAATTTATGTGTGGTAGAAATCCCAGAATAGGAGACAAAAAAAAAGGGCACAGAAAGAATTTTTGAAGAGCTGCTGGAAGAAAACTTCCCCAATATTATGAAAGATGAGATTTCCATCCAAGACAGGATAGACTCCAAAAAAGACCAGACTTACTGGTATGATAGAAATTGGTGGAACCCCTGAGATTATGGCCCTTAGACACCTTCTAAGTTGGAACTGATGTTTAATGAGAAACTAATTTGTTCTGTAAACTTTCACCTAAAGCACAATTTAAAAGAAAAAAAAAAAACAACTTGGAACTGAAATCACTCCCAGAGATCACCTTATAGCTGTACAATAGATAGGCCTATAAAATGAACAATTAACACCAGTAAGGAATGCACATTTCAGAACAATCAAGTATAGGAGACCGAAAAGGCAGCATTTGCCTAAAAGCAAAGTTTCAGAAGGAAGGTAGGGGCAGGAAAGCTGGGCAAATGGACACGGGGAACCCAGAGAGGAAGTGGGGAGAGTGCTGACACATTCAGGGGTTTGCAACCAGTGTCACAAAATAAGCCGTGTATAAATTGTTGATTGGGAAACTAACTTGCACTGTAAACTTTCACCTAAACCACAATAAAATATTTAAAACAATAATATGAAGTTCCGGCAAAATGGCACTCTAGGCAGAAGCACCACGCCGTCCCTCCACAGCAAAGATCCGAAAAACTAAGCCAAACAGAGAATACAACAATCCTGAAACCCTAAAACATCAAATGAAGAGATAAAAGAACTCAGCCAAGCACCAAACGGAGTGAGAAAACTGGCAGAGAACGGAGAGCGAGGAGAGATTCATGCAGATGTCCCCTACCAGCTAACGCAGTGCGGATCCGCCATCTTCGACCCCTATCGGAGACCAGCAAACAGGGAGTATGAGAAAGCAGCCTCACGAAGCTTCCAGCAGGTGACAAAACAACTGGTAATTGGCGATATACGCTTTCCCACCCCCCCACCCTTCTTCACCCCGACTCGGCCTCCTCTGCTTCCCGCGGCCACAGTCTCTTGACCGGGAAACAGCGGCTGCTTGGATTCCACATACCCGAAAAGGTGGCTCTCTGAGTACCATCTGTTAGCTGCTGGTGCTGCTTTTTTTCTGCTTCTTTTTATTTCTTCCTTGCCTCTCCCCACCTCCCCCTCCTTTCACTCGAGTACCTCGCTCCGTACGCCATCTTTGCTTCTTCCTGCGGGGCTGCGGAGCTCCATTCGAGTGTGGAGCTGCTTCCCAGTTTGGGCTGCCGCGCTGGTGGGATCCCGGGGCTTTTGTTCGTTTGTTTGTTTGGAATTGTTTGTTTGTTTTCTTTTCCTTTTCTTGAGTTGGGAGCCCCTTCTGGCCAGGCTGAACTCCGTGCCAGGGAGACTCCCCTTCGGCTTCCACAGACGTGCAGAGGGATCCCTGAGCGCATTTCTTTTTACGATGGTTTTTTTAATCCCGTTTCTTTGGGGACCTTTCTTGTTTTTTTCTTTTTTTTTTTTTTAATTTGTTTTGTTTTATTTTTCCTCTTTTTCCCTTTTTGTCTTTCTTCACTGCTTAGCTTCTCGTCTCTCTATAGCTTCCTTCTCTTTCTGTTCCCTGTATACCTGGCGTTGTATACCTCTATGCCTTCTAGCCCGGCTGTACTGCAACATCTGAGAGCGACTTCCCCAGACCTCATAGCTGCACCAGTGGGATCCCTGGGAACTTTGCAGTTCTTTAACCTTTCTGATTCTTACTTATTCATTCCTTTTCTTCTTCTTCCCTTTCTGTTTTTCTCCATTTCATAGTCTCTCATCTCTCCACTCCAACGGCAAGCTCCCCTAGCATTCTTTTTTGTTTGTTTGTATGTTTTTGGCTCCTGTTCCTCTCTCCTCTCTCCCATATCCATCTTAGCTCCACACGTAACAATCTCCCCGCTGCATCCTGCCTACCTGCACCATGCGCTTGACATCACACCACTAAGCAGCACAGGCAAGGCCTACTGGAACCTGCCCTGCACTGATTACCGACCTGCTCTGGTGGCTGTAGTAAGTGCCACAAACAACCCGTCCCACTAACTCCTCTTCAGCTAGACCTGCCCTGCCGTACCATATCTGAGTGACTGACCCTGCCAGTTGAAGAAGGAGGCGAAAAGTATTGTGCCCACAGATGAGCAAACTACAAAGAACACACAGTCTGCCTGCTCAGACATAGTCAATTTTTTTTTTAAAAGGGATGAAACAAACAAATCTACAATCAATAAATGAGAAAAATAACTACTGAATGCCCCGAAGACAGCAGACAATAACAAAACATTTACAAAAACAGGACAGGATGGTTCCAGTAGGCATCCAAAATAAAACACAAGATGACTTTCCAGTGGAAGAAGATGCACTAGAACTACCTGATAGGGAATTCAAATCTCTAATACTCAGAATTCTCCAAGAACTGAGGCAAAAAGCTGACAAACATGAGGAAAAAATAGACAAATTCATGGAAAATGCGTACAAAAAATTGCAAGGATTCAGAAAAATAATGCAGGAAAAAATACCAAAATAAATTCACAACTGGAAATTATACAAAGACAACAATTAGAAATCCAAAAGATAAACAACCAGATTTCAGAAATGGACAATGTCATAGAAGGGCTGAGAAGCAGATTTGAAATGGTGGAAGACAGGATCAGTGGAATTGAAGACGAACACTTGGATACAACTCTGTTTGAGGAAAACTCAGAAAAAAGAACAAACAAAAATGAAGAGACCCTGAGAGTTATGTGGAACACAATCAAAGCAAAAATCTGTGAGTGATTGGAATCCCAGAACGGGGAGAAAACAGAAAACACAGAGAGGATCATTGATGAACTGCTGACAGAAAACTTCCCCAATATCATGAAAGATGAAAAGCAGCCATCCAAGAAGCTCAACGAACCCCATATAGAAGAGACCTCAAAAGAAAATCACCAAGTCATATCATATTCACGCTCGCCAAAACCAAAGACAAAGAATCCTGAGAGCAGCTCATGAAAAACAAGAAGTCACATACAGAGGAGAAACAATAAGACTAAGCTCAGATTATTCGGCAGAAACCATGCAGGCAAGAAGGCAATGGGATGACATATATAAAATCTTGAAAGAAGAAAACTGCCAGTCAAGAATAGTATATCCTGCAAAACTCTCATTCAAATTTGATGGTGAAATTAGGTCATTTCCAGATAAGCAGAAATTAAGGGAATATGTAAAAGTCAAACCAAACTTACAAGAATTATTAAAGCAGGTTCTTCGATTTGAGGACAAACAGCTTCAGCTCACAGGCAGAACCTAGGACGCAGGATCGTACCAGCCAGATACCCATCTAGGAAATGAACTCTCAAGGACTATCCAAAACCAAAAGAAATACAACAGGGAATCAGAGCAGTTAATCAGTAAATGACAACAACATCAAAACAATAAAAGAGGGAATAAATGGCATAGGTATAGAATCTTCTAATGGAGAGGAAGGCAAGGCGATACCAAGTAATGGTAGACTGCTTCAAACTTAGAAAGATAAGGGTAAAATTTTATGGTAACCACAAAGAAAGTTAACAAACATACTCATTTAAAAAAAAAGAGGAAAAACATAAAGTCTCAGCAAAACCAAAACCTACAAAAACAAAAGAAATGAAAAAAAAATCCACAAACAAAAGTAACTCAGCACAAGAGTAAGAAGAACAAAGAAAACATCAGCACCACAAAAAAAACCACTACAAAATGACAGCAACAAACCCACATCTATCAATAATTACACTGAATGTAAATGGACTCAATGCACCCATAAAGAGACGGAGAGTGACAGAATGGATAAGAAAACAGGATCCATCAACATGCTGTCTACAAGAGACACACCTTAGAAACAAAGATGTGAATTTATTAAAAGTCAAAGGTTGGAAAAAAATATATCAAGCTAACAACTACCAAAAAAGAGCAGGAGTGGCAATTCTAATCTCAGATGAAATAGACTTTAAAATGAAATCTACCATAAAAGACAAAGAAGGACACTATATAATGATTAAGGGGACAATCCTTCATGAAGACATACCATAATAAACATGTACGCACCCAATGACAGGGCTCCAAAATACACAAAACAAACTCTAACAACACTGAAAAGAGAAATGGACAGTTCCACAATAATAGTAGGAGACTTCAACACACCACTCTAAGTAAAGGACAGAACGACTAAGAAGAAGCTCAGCAAAGATACACAAGACCTAAAGGGCACAATCAGCCAACTTGACCTCATAGACATATATAGAACACTCCATCCAACCGCTGCAAAGTACACATTCTTTTCCAATGTACATGGAACGTTCTCCAGAATAGACCACACCTTAGGCCACAGAGCAATCCTCAACAGGATCCAAAACGTTGAGATAATTCAAAGTATCTTCTCTGACCACAATGCCATCAAGGTAGAAATTAACACTAGAAAGAGCAAGGAAAGAAAGTCAACTACATGGAAACTGAATAATACCCTGCTTACACATCAGTGGGTAATAGAAGAAATCAGAGATGGAATAAAAAAATTCCTAGAATCAAATGAGAATGAAAACACATCATACCAAAACCTTTGGGACACAGCAAAGGCAGTCCTCAGAGGACAATGTATAGCAATAGATGCACATATCAAAAAAGAAGAAAGGGACAAAATCCAAACATTAACTACAGAACTCAAACAAACAGAGAACAGCAAAAAAAGCCCACAACCACCAGAAGAAAGGAAATAGTAAAGATCAGAGCAGAAGTAAATGAAATAGAGAACAGAAAAACAATAGAAAGAATCAACAAAACCAAAAGTTGGTTCTTTGAAAGAATCAACAAAATCGACAAACCACTGGCCAGACTGACAAAAGAAAAACAGGAGAAGACACAAATAACCCAAATAAGAAATGAAATGGGGGACATTACAACAGACCCAACTGAAATAAAAAGGATTGTAACAGAATAATATGAAAAACTATACTCCAACAAATTTGAAAACCTAGAGGAAATGGATAAATTTCTAGAAACACACAGCCTACCCAAACTACAACAAAGTGATGTTGAAAATCTGAACAGACCCATAACAAGAGATTGAAAAGGTAATAAAAAAACTCCCAACCAAAAAAAGTCCTGGCCCAGACGGCTTCACTGGAGAATTCTACAAAACATTTACAGGAGAGCTTGTACCAGTACTACTCAAGCTATTTCAGAGCATAGAAGAGGAAGAAACACTTCCAAATTCATTCTGTGAAGCCAGCATAACGCTGATACCAAAACCAGGAAAAGATGTCACAAAAAAGAAAATTACAGACCAATATCTCTCATGAATACAGATGCAAAAATTCTGAAGAAAATTCTAGCCAATAGAATTCAGCATCATATCAAAAAAATAATACACCACGACCAAGTAGGATTCATACCAGGTATGCAAGGATGGTTCAACATTAGAAAATCAATCAACGTAATCCACCACATAAATAAAAGGAAAGAAAAGAATCACATGATCATCTTAATTGATGCAGAAAAGGCATTTGACAAGTCCAACACCCATTCCTGATAAAAACTCTCAATAAAATAGGTACAGAAGGGAAATTTCTCAACATACTAAAGGGCATCTATGCAAAACCAACGGCCAACATCATTCTTTATGGAGAGAGGCTGAAAACATTCCCCTTGACAACAGGAACAAGACAAGGATGCCCTTTATTACCACTCCTATTTTAAATTGTGCTGGAAGTTCTAGCTAGAGCAATAAGGCAAGAAAAAGAAATAAAGGGCATCCAAATAGGTAATGAAGAAGTTAAACTGTCCCTGTTTGCAGATAATATGATACTATACATAGAAAACCCTAAAGACTCCACGAGAAATCTACTGGAACTAATAGAAAGATTCAGCAGAGTAGCAGGATACAAGATAAACATTCAAAAATCAGTTGGATTCCTATACACCAGTAAGGAGAATGATGAAAAGGAAATCAGGAAAACACTACCATTTTCAGTAGCCCCTAAAAAGATAAAGTACTTAGGAATAAATCTGACCAGGGATGTAAAAGACCTATACAAAGAAAACTAGAAAACACTACTGCATGAAACCCAAAGGGATCTACATAAATGGAAAAACATACCATGCTCATGGATAGGTAGAGTCAACATTGTGAAAATGACAATTCTACCCAAAGCAATTTACAAATACAATACAATCCTGATCTAAATACCAACAACATTCTTCAAAGAGATGGAAAAACTAATCATTAACTTTATTTGGAAAGGGAAGAAGCCCCGAATAAGTAAAGCACTACTGAAGAAGAACAATACAGTTGGAGGACTCACACTACCTGACTTCAGAACCTACTATACAGCTACAGTAGTCAAAACAGCCTGGTACTGGTACAACGACAGATACTTTGACCAAAGGAACAGAATTGAGAACCCAGATATAAATCCATCCGCCTACGGTCACCTGATCTTCAACAAGGGCGCAAAGTCCATCAAATGGGGAAAAGACAGTCTTTTTAACAAATGGTGCTGGCAAAACCAGATATCCATTTGCAAAAAAATGAGACAGGACCCATACCTCACACTGTATACAAAAACTTCTTCAAAATGGATCAAAGACCTGAATATAAAGCCTAAGACTATAAAGTTCATAGAAGAAAAAATAGGACCAACGCTTCAGGCCTTAATACATGGCATTAACAGGATACAAACCATAACCATCAATGCACAAAACCCAACAGATAAGCTAGATAACTGGGATCTTCTAAAAATCAAACACCTATGCTCTTCAAAAGACTTCACCAAAAGAGTCAAAAGAGAACCTACAGACTGGGAAAAACTTTTTGGACAGTACAAGTCAGACAAAGTTCTAATCTCCATAATCTACAAGAAAATCCAACACCTCTACAACAAAAAGACAAATAATCCTATTAAAAAAATGGGCAAAGGAAATGAACAGACACTTCACCAAAGACGACATTCAAATGGCCAACAAACACATGAGGAAAAGCTCGGTTCACTAGCCATTAGAGAAATGCAAATTAAAACCACAATGAGATACCATCTCACCCGGGCATTACTGGCACGAATCGAAAACACTGGAAATAACAAATGTTGGAGGGGCTGTCGGGAGATCGGAACACTTATGCACTGCTGGTGGGAATGCAAAATGATGCAACCATTTTGGAAAATGATACGGCGCTTCCTCAGAAAGCTAGAAATAGACATACCATTTGATCCAGCAATCCCACTCCTAGGAATATATCCTAGAGAAATAAGAGTCGTCACTCGAATAGACATATGCACACCTATGTTCATGGCAGCATTGTTCACAATAGCAAAACGATGGAAACAACCTAGATGCCCATCAACAGATGAATGGATAAACAAACTATGGTACATACACACAATGAAGTACTGTGCAAGGAGAAAGAACAACAATGAATCTGTGAAGCATCTCATAACATGGATGAAACTGGAGGACATTATGCTGAGTGAAATAAGTCAATCACAAAAGGACAAATATTGTATGAGACAGACCTCTATTGTAAAAACCCATGAAAAAGTTCACACACAAAATGTAACAATCTTTGTTGGTTACCAGGGATGGGAGGGGTGGGGGGGAAATACTAAATAGGCAATAGATAAGTGGTATCTTGGGTGAAGAGTGAGACAGTACACAATACCGGAGAAATTAGCACAACCTGTACAAAGAAAGGTCATGGAAGCCCCATAGACACATCGAAACTCCCTGAGGGACTGAATTGCTGGGCGGAGGGCTCTGGGGACCATGGTCTCAAGGAACATCTAGCTCAGTTGGCATGACACAGCTTATAAAGACATTGCTCTAGATTCTACCTTAGTGAGTAGTGTCTGGGGTCTTAAAAGCCTGTGAGCGGCCATCTAAGATACTCCACTGGTCTCATCCCTTCAGGAGCAAAGGAGAATGAAGAGAACAGGATACAAGGAAAAGATTAGTCCAAAGGACTAATTGTCCACAGCTACCAAGGCCTCCACCGGACTGAGTTCAGTACAGCTAGATGGTGCCTGGCTACCACCACTGACTGCTCTGACCAGGATCACAACAGAGGGTTCTGGACAGAGCTGGAGAAGGATGTAGAGCATAATTCTAACTCACAAAAAAAAGACCAGATTTACTGGCCTAATGGAGACTGGAGAAACCATGAGACTATGGCCCCCAGACACCCTTTTAGCTCAGTGGTGAAGTTACCTCCGAGGTTCACTGTTCAGCCTGGGAGTGGGCAGCCCCGTAAAACCAAATGAGACTAACGAGGTACAGGAGTCTAGTGACAAGGACCAGAAAGCAGAAGGGGACAAGGAAGCTGGTGATAGGGAACCCAAGGCTGAGTAAGGATACCGTTCATGTGTTGTGAGATTGTTAACCATTGTCATAGGGCAACATGTGTAGTAACTGTTAAATGAGAAACTATTTTGTTCTGTAAGCCTTCATCTTAAGTGAGAATAACAGCACAATTCGAAAAGCGTAGTCAATGTCACTGAACTGTGCATACAGAAATTTTTGAAATGGTGTGTACCTTTGGCTATGTGTATTTTCACCAAAAAAAAAAAAAAAGAGGTTGAGAAGTTAGAGGGTTGATATGTTGTGGGGTTGTTAACCAATGTCATAAAATAACACGTGTACTTCTGTTTCATGAGAAACTATTTGTTCTGTAAGCCTTCACCTGAAGTACAATAAAACAAAATAAAATTAAAAAAAAAAAAAATAACAATGTGCTTGAATGCTATTTCATGTTTATTTGCCTTTTAGATTTTTTCCTTTCTGAAGTGCCTGTTCGAGTTTTTTCTTTACCCATTTTTCTATTAGGTTCTTTTTTAATTATTCATAGATTTATAAATGTTGTACACATTAGTCCTTTGTGGCTTACATGGGTTGCAAATATCCTTTCCTATTCTGTGGTAGGTGTTTTCCCTCTCTTTAGGTATCCTTTGATGATAAGCTTTATTAATGTAGTCAAATTTATCAATCTTTTCCTTACGGTTAGTGTTCTTTGTGTCTTAAGAAACTTCCCATATGCTACAAGTCATGAAGAGATTCTTTTTTTTTATTTTTGAAATAATTATAGATTCACAGGAAGTTGCCAAAATAGTACAGAGAGGCCCCCTGCATCCAGTTTTTGATTGTTCATGACATTATATCATAAATGGCTCTCTAAAATGAAGACATTGCAGTATCAAATGCTGTTGTTGCTGTCAGGTGCCGTCAAGTTGGTTCTGTCTCATAGCAACCCTAGTACAGCAGAATGCAGCACTGCCCGGTCCTGCCCCATCCTCACAATCCTTGCTATGTTTGAGTCCATTGTTGCAGCCACTGTGTCAGTCCATCTCGTTAAGGATCTTCCTCTCTTTCACTGACCCTCTTCTTTACCTAGCATGATGTCCTTCTCCAGGGACTCATCCCTCCTGATAACATGTCCAAAGTACATGAGATGAAATCTCACCACCCTCACTTCTAAGGAGCATTCCGGCAGTACTTCCAAGACAGATTTGTTTGTTCTTCTGGCAGTCCATCCTTACTCAATATCAAATAAACTTGCTGCCATCAAGTTGATTCCAACTCATAGCGACCCTACAGGACCGAGTAAAACTGCCTCATAGGGGGTTTCCAAGGAGCAGCTGGTGGATTGGAACTGCTGACCTTTTGGTTAGCAGCTGAGCTCTTAACCACTGCACCACCAGGGCTCCTATATCAATATCAAAAAGACCCCCTAAAATAAAACTCCACATGGCTTCACAGGTGGAACTGCTAATGCCAATGCTTTTAAAGGCATTAAAATGTCTTTTAAATGATGCTGTCTATAGTTTATGAACAGAGAAGGTATCTAAAAACCCAGATCATGCAAAAAACATTCATTATATCCATAAAGAAATATGGAGGTACTGACTGTATTTATTGCACAAACGGTCTGGGCAGTCCCACGAGTTACAGCAGGACTGTGCCTGTCAGGGACGTCTGCTTGTCATAGGCTGGTCTGATTCCTGGCATTATTGTCTTGTTCAGCTCCACAACATCCCCACTGCCTGACGTTCCCCTCCGTAGAGAGAGTATGTGCTGAGTGAGGAGCAGGAGGAGAGGGAAAATCTTCATTACGTACACAACGAGGTAAGAATCACTTCATATTAGTGGTTTCCACACCATCTGTACTAAAGGAATTGACCTTTACTGAAGAATCGCTAAAGAATAATCTGTAAAATCATTAATTTCACAGTATGTGAAGTAGAAAAAGGTGCTTAGAGACAATAAAACCAATATATGTCTACAGAACCAGGACACATCAAAATACATATGAAAGGAGAGGAATAGGGGTGTAATAGAAATAGTAAAATGGGGGCTCTAAATTTAGGAGACAGATATTTTGGCCCAGCTTAGAGATGAAACATGTATGCAGTATTATTATAGGGTAGAGAGCCGGTGTAACATAATCCTCAATGCTGATAAGGAAGATTGCAGCCAGGCCACAAAAGCAAGCAAGCCAAAAAAGTAAGTAAAGAAATAAAATTTATTCAGTATTTGAGTGCCCATTTACCAGGCATTCTGTTCACATTGGTTATGTAGTGGGACTTGGTCAGTATATGACTGCTAATAATTTTCTGTGGTTTATTGAGAAGCGCCAATGGAATGGAAACAAGTGGGGGGAACGCCACACATTTACAAGAAAAATGAACATTACCTATAAAAATGTGACCAGTCACAAATGTCCAAACCTGTAGGCAATGTGAATTAAATCAATAAAAATGTATCAGTCCATACAGCCCACTTGCAACAATTAATAAGAGCAACAGTACCAAGCCTGGAGGCAAGGGGATCAGAGCAGAACTCCTTTTCACAAGGAAGGGCCAGCGGACGTGGGAAGTGAGCAGGAGCGGCATCCTGAGAGTGGCACTCTCTCGGGGAAACACAGCCAGAGACATTCAAGACAGGGCAATGAGAAGCAGGTTCTGGGGCATTTGCAGCTCCATTTGTTTTTACAGCACAACAGAAGTGCAAGGCAATGCAGCCCTTAGACTCAGGGTTTTTAATGAACTGTAGCTTTAAGAACCATGTAGCAATGCCCTGTCATTAGCAATACAGGTGAAAATTTACTGAGATATGGAATCTTAAACACCATGCAATGAAAACTGAAACCTCAGAGAAAGAGTGTAGGTCATAAAAATATTCTTGCTGCCAGGGACTTGTAGCTTTGTAGAGAATTCATCGAATGGTATGCCACATCTGCCAATCTGTGGGTCTGAGTCTTCAGGTTCAGCGCCCCCTCCTCTGGGCCTGTAAATCCTGGAAAGCTGCATGTGGCTAAGACCCAGAGGGACCTTCCCAAGACACTAGAGGCCCAAAGTGTCGTGCCTTTGGAAGATTAGGCAACCAGGTGACATCCATCACAAACCCACACACAGCACTCTGTGAACACTCCACCAAAATGCTTCCCCATTCCTCAACCTTTCCACAAAGCATCCATGGACCAAGGAGACTGTCTCAGGGATTTAACTAGTTAATGGTTCTTTTCTTCCAGAATACAAAAGACATGATCCTGCGATAACCCTGAGTAAACTGCACCAAGGCCTACTAGCTTGTTTTCAAGAGAATCTTTAAGTTAAATTTTAAACAGCAATGGCAATTTTAACAACTGGAAAACCTCCTCCCAGGAGGCTGACAGTGAAGAATAAGACAACAGGAAAACACACCCATCATGGAGCATGACGGGTACCTCTTAGTACTGATTTAGAACCTTATATATTTATAAATATGTTACAACTGCTAATAGCACTGGAAAACTGTGTCTGTCACAGATGCTTTCTTGGACAAGAGAGGCAGGAAAGGGCCTCTCATGGGTGCTGAGTGTCCTCAGCACCTTCGCGTCTGGCCAGCCTGCGATCCGCGTAATCACATCCCTGAACGGGAACTACTTTACAGCAGCTGGCCCCCTGACTATAACAGAATAGCGTGAAGCTGCCGGGTGGCTGCGTACCACAAACCCTAACATCGTCGCTCCCTGTGCTGACAGGACGAACGGAGTCAGTTCCAAGCGATCCTGGGATGTCTGTAAGTCTGGGAAGAGAAAGAAAACACGTGACTGGTCAGATGAGCAGTCTCCGGAGCACTGGGAATTCGTCCCATTTTAAGTACAAGCCAAAGGCACAGCTTAAATGGCTGTTTTCATTCACAGCTGAAAAAGCTTTGACCCTAAGCCACGAATGAGGCACTTTATACCTTTTTAAAAGGTACTGGCCCTAAGAAGCATTTTCAGATGTGCTCTGTAAGACCCTGATCCTGAGAAATGCATCACTCCACGGTCAGGTGAGTTTAGAAACGGCTGCTCCCTGAACCTCTCGGAGAGTCACGGTGTGTTGGGACGTTTAAGTTCTACAGCAAATGTAGTACCTGCTCCAACTGTTTCGCACAGTTTCCCAGAGCTAATCTGACCACAGAGGGAGCCAGCCCTTCTCTCCTGCAGCACACGTCCCAGGGAAGGCACTTTGGGAGTGCAGTTCTGCAGCCACCATGGGGCCCCGGCGGGGCTCCCCAGCCCAGCAGTAATGGAGGGGCAGAGGCAAGGCCTGCTGCCCTTGTCACCACTGCTGCCCTGGTCAGCAGCTCCCTCAGGGGAGGGTCACAGCCTTGGCTTCTCTGTGCTCCCAAGGTGCCCTGCACAAGGGCTCACTCAGGTACTCAGAGAGACAGGGAGAGAAAGACGCCTCAGAGAGGGCAGGAGAGGACTGCATAGAGGGAGAGGACAACGAGGCGCCGAGAGGAGCAAGGGACCGGAAGCAGGCCTCCCGTTCACCGGGGCTCCGGCTGACTGCAGTCACACCTGGTGCCACGGCTTTCACCTCTCGTCAGTGGTGGCCAGCACTCTTCTTAGATTGCTCCTTGTCCCCAGACAGGGTGGAAAGGCACCCAGCTCATCATCTTAGAGCTGCAGTGGCAGGAGCCAGAGCAAAATCACCTCAAGGGCCATCTGAGGTCCAACCAAGGACCGAAACAGACCCTGTGTCGAGGTTCCCTACCAGGCGGGGAGAGAGACGCAAGAGAAAAGGCGCGGGCAAGAACCCGGGACAGCTGGAAAGCAGAGCTGAGCACAAGGCTATGCGCAGGCCCAGAAGAGCGGGCGCCAGGTGGAGTCTGGCTTGGCAGTGGTGGCCCTTCGCCTGGCAGGCTCCCTACCTTGGGCCAATAGCCCTGCTCAGCCATCATCTTCGCCTCCTGCTGGAGGAGGGCGTCAGTGAGCTGCTCCGCCTGCCTGGCCGCCTCCTCCTCCTCCTCTTCTCGCTGGTCCTCTTCCTGTGCCTGCAGCTGGCGCTCTACAACCTGGGCACCAAGAGCAACGTCACCCACAGCACAGGCCTGTGGGCAGAGCCCCGCCTCTGACCACGAGGGAAAGCCCTGGTTCTGCCCTGCTGGGGAATCATAGCTAAATAACAGTGACAGCACGTGCCAATGAGCAGGAGGGAAACTCAGGGTACTGAGAAAGGTCATGTGTATGGGACTATGTACCTTGTAAAGACCTCTGGATGAGGCCATGTGTTTGGGGACTATTTTATGTTACATATTAGGTACTGAATTCAGCAACTCGCCTGGAGTGAGTGTGAATTACAATCATGTCGGCCAGGGTTTCAACTGGAAATAAAAGAGGTGCACTGAACCCCCACACATGGACTTCGGGGACAACACACACTGCCACACGGTGGCATCAGTCAAGGGCTTCTGACTCAGAAGCATGGCCTGGGAGCCAGCAGCTGCTGCCCCCAAGGCTCTCACCCCCCCTTGCTGCTCCCACGGGCTGCTCCCGCCCCCGGAGCTGAGCCCCACCTGGGCTTCTAGCTCCTGTTTCCACGCTGACTTCAGTTCTTCGCTCTCCTCTTTCTCCCGACGAGCCGATTCTCTCGCTTCCTCAAGATGGCGGATGAGTTGCTCCCTGTGTTTTAGGGATTCCTCTTGTGCACGTCGGTTCTGTTCAATCTTTTCTTGGATTTGTTGTTGTCTCCCTGTCAGAACCTGTTCTCAGCAGAAAGGAAAAGGGAAGATTCCAGTCTGACTCCAACAGATACGTGTCCTACAAGCCTAATGCTCGGCCTCAGGCCTAAACGCACCAGACTAAGGCGAGTCAGGAGGAGCCCCAGTGGTGCGGCGGTTAAGTGTCTGTGAACGACTGGAGGTTTGAATCCACCCAGAGGCACCCTGGAAGAAAGGCCTGGCGATGTACTTCCAAAAAATCAGCCACTGAAAACCCTACGGAGCATAATTCTACTCTGACACACGTGGGGTTGCCGTAAGTCAGATGGCAACTGGTTTTTTTATTTAAGGCAAGTCCAGACCACAGGATTTGGTCCAATCAATGTTCACCACGTTTATCAGGGTACAGAGGCATTTCCCACCCACCCCCAACACACGGCTGAGCACAAAGAGACCAAAGGAGTTGTAGATGATGCCCCCTCCCAGGGGCAGAGAAACTTCTCAGCAACAAATTGTGTCTTGCTCCCCATCAGTGGGTTCTAAAAAAAGAGAAAAAGCCACAAGCCACAATGACCACAGGCACAGTCTGGGTCACCACCCCCCTCAGTGTTTTGGGTTTACAACTACTGTTTAAAGCAGCAGAGTCCTATTGTGGTGAAGACCTGGCCACAGAGTAGTATCATGCCCATCACCAACCCAGCATGCGGTCAGGACTCAGGACCCAAGAGCTGCAGGAAGTCACTGGATATGACCCACATTTATGCTTTCTGAAGGGGGCATGGAAAGTGGCCACAACCAGGAGAAGAATTTAAAATGGGGAAACTCAAAAGACGCTGGAGAATATTTGGTATTCACAAAAGT
The DNA here is from genome assembly GCA_030035585.1 of Dugong dugon. Classification (NCBI taxonomy): domain Eukaryota; kingdom Metazoa; phylum Chordata; class Mammalia; order Sirenia; family Dugongidae; genus Dugong; species Dugong dugon. Next base: position 20,230,359 of record CM057476.1, on the reverse strand, counting down.
GGAAAATCACCAACTGGGATCCGGTATCCCATCGATTCCAAAATATAGCGTACCAGCATGCACAAAACCAAAAAATTAAACCCACCGCCGTCGAGTCAATTCCGACTCATAGCGACCCTATCAGGCAGAGTAGAACTGCCCTATAGGGTTCCCAAGGAGCAGCTGGTGGATTTGAACTGCTGACCTTTGATTAGCAGCCTGAGCTCTTAACCTGTGCCACCAGGGCTTCAGCATGCGCAAACCATTTTAAAATATCTTTCAATACATGGATAAAGAAGACAATTTTTCTCCCAAAAGACTTCCTCATAACTGAGGTGTGTTGTATATGCATTACTTACATACTGACAAATAAAATAATTATGGTCTTTAACCCACTTAGCCCACTTCTGGTTATCTACCCTAAGGGAAAAAATTCCTAAATATGGAAAAGCGTTATGTACCAAGATGTTCACTGCAGTGTTTCTTATAATAACTCAAAGTTGCAAAATACCAGGATACCCACAAGAGGGGAATGGTTAAACAAACTATGATACACCCACGTGAGGATATCTCATGCAGCCATTAAAATAATATTTAGGTCTAGTAAAAAGACCACAGTTAATGGTCTGACTGAGACTGGAGGGACCCCAGAAGACGTGGCCCCCAGACTCTCTGTTAGCCCAAAAATGAAACCATTCCCGGGGCCAACTCTTCAGACAAAGATTAGACTGGACTATGAGACATAAAATGATACTCATGTAGAGTGTGCTTCTTAGCTCAAGTAGATACATGAGACTAAATGGGCAGCTCCTGTCCAGAGGTGAGATGAGAAGGCAGAGAGGGACGCAGGAAATCCAAGGTGGAGAGGAGGAATGTGCGGTCACAGTACAGGGAGAGCAACCAGGGACACATAGCAACATGTGTATAAATTTTTGTATGAGAGACTGACTTGAATTGTAAACTTCCACTTACAGCACAATAAAAAATAATATTCAGGAAGATAATGTAATAGTATGTTAAAATGTTTGAAATCAAAGGTAGCACAGTATTAAAAAATTAGGAAAAAATATTACACGTAGAAACAGAAGAGTAGGAGGAAATAAATAGTGGCTACGTGGCTGAAGGAGCCCTCGTGGCGCAGCGGTTAAGAGCTTGGCTGCTAACCAAAAGGTCAGCAGTTCGAATCCATCAGCCACTCCTTGGAAACACTATAGGGCAGGTCACTGTGAGTCGGAATCGACTCGACAGCAACGGGTTTGGTTTTTGGTTTTTATGTGGATGAAAATCCCATGGAGTGCAGTTCCACTCTGAAACACATGGGGTTGCCATAGGTCGGCACTGACTCAACAGCAATGGATTTGGTTTTTTGGCTTATGTGGATGATGGGGCTCTGGGTGATTTTTTTTCATTTTTACTTTTCTGTACTTCTGAATTTCTTTTTCTAATAAGCTTATGTTACCTCTGTAATACTTTTTAAAGTCTGTTTTAAAATAACCAGAAAAGACTCTGTCTGTCCCCAGAAGATCTGAGGGTCAGAATATGATCGATGACTCCCAGACACCTGCCCGGGGATCTGACGGCCCTTCGTGTCTGCCCACTGGAATTACCTCATTCATCAGTCGGTCACGCGCGCTCCTCTCTCGGGCCCACTCTGCCTCTCTCTTCTCCCACATCTCCTTGGCCTCGTCCCTGGGCAAACAAAATGGATGCGAGCAGGCCGATGGCAGAATGTTAACTGAAGAACAAACAGGGCTGCAAAGCATCAGTTAGCACACATCTTGGGCTTCCTGTGGGGCCAACCTTCAAGTAAACCTACCCAAACAAGCTTTTAAAAGCTTAAAATGAAGGGTGACATTCATAGAAAGTATTATTATAAGTACTTTAAATTACCTTTTTCAATATACCCCCTATCTTTACAGAAAACATCTGGCACACTCTGCCACCAAGGCCATTTAAGCACCGAGGTGAAGGAAGTCATCGGGACCCTGAAGAGGAGGGGCAAAGCTTGTGCCTGAGCCTCCTCACCACTCTCCTGGGGCCAAGCTGGCTTGCCCTCGAGTCTCTGTGCCCTGAGATGGCTGGGCATCAGGATTAAATCTTCACGTCTGGCACACAGTAAGTGCTCAAAAAACATCACCTATTCTCAGGGTTGACTCTACTAGCTTAATTTTTAGGATCCGGACCCATTTATATAGAGTTACAAAGCATTCAACACCTGCCTAATTCATACCAATTTCCTTTCAAATTTCTAAGATTTTAGATCAACAGATCCTGACTCTCTACCATGATTTCCACTTTCAATAACCTAAAAGGGAAACACTCCCCACATGCCAGGCCCAACAGCAAAGATGTGCTCCTCACGAATGATGGACACATCAACAAGGACAGAAGTTTCCATAACAAGTGGTAACCCTCCTGTGACTAGTGGGGCTCCAGAGCAGAGGCCCGGAGGGTCCTGGCCAGTCACCCCCTCTCACCTCAACAGCATCTGCAGCTCTGCCTCACGTTCCCGCTCCAGCTGCAGCTGCTCCTCGATCACCCGCTTCATCCATGCCACGTCGGCCAGGGCCTGCTCCCGCCTGGCCAGGTGGACGCGCTGGTTCTCGTCCTCCTTCTCGAGGAGCGCCTGGAGGATCTGCTTGTCTGCCTCCTAGAGGAAGCAGGACAAAGTGCAGCGGTGAGCAGTGTAGAGCCCTGTGCAGCAGCGGCGGCCACCTGCCAGCTGCTCTCCTGCACCCATCACTGAGAGCAGGAGGTCATGACCCTTCCAAATGCTCTTAAGACAGACATGGGAAAACGTGGGATTGCTTTTTCAGAACAGACAGAACAATCGCTTAGGGATGGTTTAAACACTGCAGAGGCCCAGGAGTTTTCTCCCTAACGGAAAGACCCTCCGCCATCAAGTGTGTGTCTGTGATCCTGGACACGTCTGTGGAACTGAAAATTGGCAGGGCTTTAGGACAAACACTCTGGCAGCAATTTCACTTCTAGGAACATGGACTACCGTGACAGAACTGCACAGGTACATATACAAAATGCTGATGGCAGCTTTATGGAAGAGGGAAAAACCAGAAACAACCCAAATATCCATTAGTGGGAAAATTACTCTTATGTGATCTCTACAATGGAATGTTGTAAAGAAAGACTCAGAACAGCACCTGTGACGCTGCTACCTGTGGTTGCCCTGACTGGCATAGACAGGGATGGAAGGAAAGCGGCTTTGCTCCCTCTCTGTGTCCCTGTCTCAGAGAGGGAGCTCCCCAAAGCACGTGACAGGAATTCTGAGCAGCTACCACAAAAGACACTGCTCAGCCTAAATATATTGATCTTAAAAAATATTTGAGATCTACTGTTAAGTAAACACACTGCAGAATGCAACTTCAGTTATATTTAACAACCACCACCAAAAACCCTATGTATGTGTGTGTGTGTGTATAGAAATATATCTAGAAGGATACACACCAAATGGTCACTTCTGGGGAGGGCAGGGATTGCAGGGGCCGGTCGAGGGGGATTCTCACTTTGAGTTTTAATTTTGACAAGAATATACTCATATACTGAGCAATGAAAAACACTGTTTTCAACAGAGGTGGAAGAGAGGCCAGGCTGTCTCTGCAGACTTACCAGCTCCTCTTGGATCTGCTGTGTACGTCTGTTGAGTTGCACGTTATACTGATGTCTCAAAAAGCGCCTACAAATGAGCAAAATAGAGACTGCTGTCAGTTATCTCATGAAGAACCGAGGAGGTTAGAGAACTACCTACTATAGGTCACATCTTTCATGGTATCAAGGCCCTGGATGCAAGGCTGGGAAAGCAGCGAGGCGCCCGCCGCCTGGAAGGGCCCTGGAGTGGGAGGGGCAGGCAGGGCCTTTTCACACACCCCAGCTCTGCTTTCTGCCGGAGGGCCGCCATCCGCTTCCTGTCCTCCTCCAGCCTCTCCAGCTCCCATCGCTGCTTCAACAGATTCTCCTGCTCCTTCTTCAGTTTGGTTGCCTGTGGTTACAAGGACAGGAAACCCAACTAAGATCTTGGGAATCAGAGTGGCCTTCATTCCTCATCGTCATTTTTGGCAGATACAAGCAATAAGGGCTGGCCTGGCCCCCCATGGTCATGTCCTCTCCCACCTCTGGGGCTCTGAGCCCCTCTGCCCAGCTTCACTCACTCATCTGTTCCATCTCAGCAAGCCGTTTCCTCCAAGAGCCTTTCCCAACCACAGACAAGGAAGCTCTGTGCTCCCCCAGGACCCTGTACTTGTCCCCACTTTACTGAACTTAATGTCTGTTTCCCCACCTGACACTTGCCTGTAATGGCTGGGACTATGGGCCTTGCTCACCGCCCCAGAACTTAGCACCTAGTATGAGTAATGGGCACTAATTACCTGTTTATGGAACCATTCAGTCCTGGGGAATGGAGAGACAAGGGTCAAATGAGCCCAGGGCCTCACCACATCTGAATAGGAAAACTCAGCCCACCAGGAAACTGCACAGTGGACCAAAAACCCTCATGGTTTACGCCTTGAGACCCAAGACCTGCTAGCAGTGGAGAGCCATGTGCTAAGGACATCAGACTGAATCACGGCTACTTAGCACACTGGAAATCCAAGTCCTAAGAAGGCTCTGGGACAGCAGGTCTCTAAACATGGCTAGAGAACATACATTGTCTCCACATTGTTCATGTCCTAGAATCTGGGCACACAACCTAGGGGTATGGAAAACACGAGATGGGAATTCATTCGAGAGAAGGGAGAGCCCAGCTGTTGTTGCGTTTCATAAAACCACATCTCCTGATATGATCTCTATTTAGAACAGCTTTTTAAATTCCCATTTGATAGCAACGAGCAAATGCCGGGGAGGCCGTCGCGGGGCCTGTGCTCACCTCCATCTCCTTCACCTTCAGCTCCTCCATCTGCTGAAGCAGCACCTCGGCCTGCAGCTTCTCCTCCAGTTGCCTCCTCTCCTTGTCGGCTTTCATCCGTTCCATTGCTTCTCTTCGGGCCGTTTCATATTCGTTTTCATACCGCTTTTTCTCTTCCTCCTCAGTAGCTTCCTGCTACATGGGGCCAAATGAACCAGAAGGTCATATCTGGAATGCACAGCCTCAAAGACCTGGCTCCTGCCCCCACCCAGCAGGCCACAGGCTGCAGTTCCTCGTGCCCACACGTCTGCCTTGAGTCCCGCTTGTTCACCCCTTGGCCTTGGGCAAGGGGGCATCCTCCTGGGCTCGGTCCCTCCCTGTGCTGGGGGAGCGAGGCTGCCCTCAGGGAAGAAGCCAGGAGGCTGGCTCTGGAATGCCGGGAATATGAGGTTTCCTCCCCCTTCCACAATCCAAACAAATACTTTCCCAAATGAACCCAGAGGCGGAGGCAAAATGATGGGTTCAGGAGATGTGTGGACGTTTAACCTAGAAGTGCCACGGTTAAGTTTATGATGCCATTACATCAAGAGAGACAGCCAGGGGCAAAAATGCTGTTAGAGATGCACACTCCATCTAGAAGCCCCTGTGGAGGCCTGCCAGCCCTGGTCTTGTTCTGCCCTTGGGGACGATGATCCCAGAGGATCCTAGTACCTGCAAGTACCAACCTTCAGTTTTAACACGTGTTTAGTAATCTGGGAGACAGTCTGTTCCTCGCTTGGAATCATTAGCATTGAAAACAAGAAATAAATTCAAACAGAGACAGTCTCACGCCACAGCACATGGGACTGTTTCCAGGGTTGTATACCACACCTGTTTCTTTTCCTCTCTCTGTGCTTCCCAAGAGTTTATCACATGCTTCTTGTGAAGGTCCAATTCAATCTAAGGATGAGAGGGCGAGAGTATTAATTCCTTGGTTGGTACATTTGACAGATATGCACTGTGGGAGACAGTGTGCTGCCTTCTGTGCCACCACTGGAACATGATTATGACGTCCCTTTGTGAGGACTCAGAGTGGCCCAAGTGCCCACTTCAGAACAGTAAAGGTGCGCAGGTTGGCCCCAGCAAATACGGTCTGAATGCTGAATTAGAAAAGGAGCAGGCACTTCTAAGCCAATGTCAAGAGTCAAAACAAAGTTAACAGAAATTTCTCCAAGTCAGCAGAGTGAACTGGAAATACGATTTCAAAGGCCACCTGGTTGCCTTTATCTAGAACATCCTTGCCTCGTCTCTGCACCTTCAAGTTAATGGCCCCTGTCCCTCCAAACCCCAGCTCTTCCTCTCAGATGCCTCCCAGGCCCTGACCGAGTTGGACGCACTGCCCCCGTGCCCCATCTCCCCAGGCTGGCCCAGCACCCAGCATCCTGCACTGCATCCCTCTGCCTGCTGTCTCCCTGCTGGACTGCGAGCTCCTTAATGGCAGGGACCACGTGTCTTCTCCACACCCCATTTGGAAGCCCTGCAGGAGCTGCTCAGTAAATGTTTGTGAAAGGACCAGTGACCGCTCAGTGCAGGCTACACCAGCTCCTCTGCGTGGTGCTCTTCACGGCTGGAGTGTTCCCTCCTCTGTTTCAACCCAGCACAAGATGCAAATTTAAAACCATCTGGAACCATGATTTCATCTACTTAGGCAAATCAGTGGGAGGATCTCTTTGGTTTTCACCTCTCGAAGTTTAGGGTCATTCTTTTTCCAGTGTTCATACAAAAGCTGCTCAGCAATCTGTCAAGAAAATACAAAAAGGGAAGCACAATGTCATTTTTCAAATCTTAGACACCCACAACAGAGGCCAGCCGAGGAGCCAGGCTAAGAGCTCCTTGCTCACACGTACTCGCTGCACCCGGCCTGGCACCCACGGCTCCGCAAGCCAGACAGCAAGAGACTCTTATAGTGGCGAGAAAAGGGCCAAAATCTGAGCTACAGACAGGTCGGACCTAAGGGTTTTACAATATGTTAAAACAAAAAGTTGCTGTTGAGCTGACCCTGACTCATGGCGATCCCATGTGTGTCAGAGCAGAACTGTGCTCCGTAGGGTTTTCAATGGCTGATTTTTAGGAAGTAGATCATCAGGCCTTTCTTCCGAGGCACCTCTGGGTGGACTCAAGCCTCCAACCTTTCAGTTAGTGGCTGAGCTTGTGGTCACCGTTTGTACCACCCAGGGTGAAAACACAGGCTAAAAACATAGATTGGGGCTCTCCCTTCCACCTACTCTGGAAGGTAAAATATTCCACACCCAGACCATTGTGGAACCACAGAACTGGAAGAAAGGGAAAGGATTCGGGTGAAATGACTCAAGGGGACAAAGACAATAGAGTCAGCTTGTGCAAAACACACTCCCTAACTAAGGACTTAAGAGTTATGCTCTTCCCAGCTGTTCGGGGGTCAGCTGCCATCTCATCGGATCAGAGTGCCTGGAGGCAACCCGTGCGTGTTCACTGACAGGCTGAGGATGCTCCGACTAAAGACCTCTGAGAAGTTACCAGTTTCCTCTGCTCTTCTCGGGCTGATTTCAGGTTCCCATGCCTCTCCCGGATTCTTCTTTCCCGTGAGTTCATGCTCAGCCTCAGGTCTTCCAGTTCCTTGGCCAGCAGGTCCTGCTCCTCTAGCATAAGCTGCCTCAGTCGCTCGCGTCTGGCCTCCAGACTCCTCCTCTTCTCCTCCTTCATCTTCTCACGCTGATAGGCGTGCATGCTGGGTGAGAAGGAGCCCACGATAACATCAGCGGCACTACAGACACGTGGTGGAACGCTCTGCTCTGCTGTGTGGGTCAAAGAGGCTTGGGCAAACATAGCATGGTGACACAAATACATATAACACGCTCCTGCATACATGTGACAACAGTAACAGCTAACTTTTTTAAACAATCACATGTACCAAGAGCTAAGGTATGTGTATATATGTGTACACGTGTATACATATGTATACATATTTGTGTGTGTGCGTATGTATGTATATACATGGAGTCCCAGGTGATGCAATACGTTGCTAACCGAAAGGTTGGAGATTTGAGTGCATCCAGAGGCACCTCAGAAAAAAGGCCTGGCGATCTACTTCCAAAAAATCAGCCACTGAAAATGCTATGGGGCACCGTTCTACTCTTGACACACATGGGGTCACCATGAGTCAGAGTCGATTCAATGACAACTAGTTTATGTATATATATGTGTGTGTATATATGTACTTACATGAATGATGATATATTAACTATCACATAAGTCCTATAAAGTAGGTTCTGTCTTAGCCCTATTTTAGGGATGAGAAAACTGAGACCCACTCATGTACCAAGTGACAGGATTTCCATCCAGATCTGTCTGACTCCAAAGCCTATGCTTTTAACTTCTATATTTTCACATGTATTTCTATAAAAATGGGTTTATGTGTGAGTGTGTGTTTTTACACAAAAGTATAGAGATGTAGGATTACAAGGAGACTTCTATATTCTATTTCAAACACTTCCGTATTATCCTTTTTTTCTAAATTTTATTTATTTTGTTGCTGTTGTTGAGATTATACACAACAAAACATACACCAATTCAATAGCTTCTACATAGACAATTTAGTGAATTGATTACATTCTTGGAGTTGTGAAAGCCATTCTGACCCTCATTTTCTGAGTTGTTCCTCCCCCATGAACAAACTCACTGCCCCTAAGGTTCCTAGCTAATCTTTCCAGTTGCCTGTTGTCAGTTTGATCTCAGATAGTTCTTAAAAAAAACATAATGTTCAAGGCTGGCCTTTTTTACTAGTTGAGCTAAACAGTTATTCGGTTTTAAGACAACTTCAAGGGATATTTTAGGTTTAGTGCGTAAAGATTGTCTCAGGGCAACAGTTTCAAGAGTTTATCCACCCTCCACGGCTCCAGAAAGTCTAGAGTCCATGAGAATTTGAAATTCTGATCAGCATTCTTCTATGGAATCAGAATGGATCAGAATGTTCAGTCATGGTAGCCGGGCACCATCCAGTTCTTCTGGTCTCATGGCAAATGAGGCAGCTGTTCATGGAGGCTATTAGCCACACTTTCCATATCCTCCTCCTATTCTTAACTCTCCTTCTTCCTGCTGCTCCAGGTGAATAGAAACCAACTGTTGTGTCTTGGATGGCTACTCGCAAGCTTTTAGACCCCAGGCACTACTCAAGGAACTAGGAGGTAGAACTGAAGCACTAAACACATTATTAGGCCAGTTAAGTGGGATGTGCCATGAAATCATGACCCTAAACCTCCAAATCAAGGAATCAAATCCCATAAGGTGTTTGGCTGCACATAAGCAGCCTCAGCAGCTACTTTTTGTTGTTGTTGTTGTAAATGTCTCTATTACACAACTTTTGCCAATTCAGCTTTTTACAGGTGTACAGCTTATTGACAGCAATTACAATAATCGGCTTTGCAACCCTGCCCTTAATCAATGCGATTTTTCCATCACCATTAACCCTCTCTTTTCCCTCTCCCTCCCACCCCTGGTAAACATTAATAAATTCTGGTCTATATACATTTGCCTGTCCTTGTCTTTTTATATAAGTGAGGTCATATAATATTCGTCCTTTTGTGATTGGCTTATTTTGCTCAGCATAATGTCTTCAAGCTCCATCTATACTGTAGCATGTATCAAGACTTCATTTGTCCTGCTAGCTGAGTAGTATTCCACTGTATGTATGTACCACATTTTGTTTATCCACTCATCTGCTGATGGGCATTTAGGTTATTTCCACCTTTTGGCTATTGTGAACGGTGCGGCAATGAACACTGGTGCACAAGTCTCTGAGTCTCTGCTTTCACGTCTTTTGGGTATATACCTAGGAGTAGAATTTCCGGGTCATATGGTAGTTCCATTTTTAGTTTTTTGAGGAACCGCCACACTGTTTTCCACAATGGCTATACCATTTTGCATTCCCACCAGCAGTGGATAAGGGTTCCAATTTCCCCACATCCTCACCAACATTTCTTGTTTTTGTTTTTTATCTTAGCCATCCTAGTGGGAATGAAATGGTATCTCACTGTGGTTTTGATTTGCATCTCTCTGATGGCTAATGAAGCTGAGCATCTTTTCTTTTTTTAATGCAAATGTATTACTTCACTGATTTTTTTTTTTTTCAGTTGGAAAAAAACATCACCACCAGGCAGGCAATCCATGCTGTTCAGCAAATCCCTCTAGAAGACATGCTGTCAAGCTGCGCCACACTCCCCAGGCCTTTAATGCCACATCCCGTGACCAGCGAGTGGTCCCCATCTCCATCCAACTGGTGGTCACCATGTAATTACCTCCGCTGGTAGGAGGTCTTGGAGCTCCACTCTGCCTGTTTGGAGCTGCAGATGTCAGAGAGTTGGAAGTAGCGGCTGTTCTGATCCCACTGCTGCCGAAGCCGGTCTGCCTGCTCTCGCTGCCGTGCTAACTGCTGACCTAGGAGCCGCCGGCTGCACCAGTAGGAGGGCAGTGTGGGCAATGCCATCTGAGAACAGCAATGGCAGGAAAGTGAGCTGACTGCAAACCCCAGGAACCCTCCCAAGCTAGGCCTCATCCCCTGATCAGTGGTCCTCACCCCGGCTGCACACTGGAATCGCCTGGTGGAGCTTTTAAAAAAATAACAGACCAATTAAATCAGAAAATCTTAGAGTGGGCCCCAGGCATTGGCATTTTAAAAATTATTTGCTGTCAGCACTGCAAATCACTGACTTAAATAAACTTGGGCTGCACTGGCTATGAACCAGGCATTATCAGGGGCACTGAGGACACGAGAGAGAACCACTCCTAGCAATGCTGGATCAGACACCTTGGGGATGTTTACACTCTGCATAAAGTAACAGAGACAATCATTCAAGGAACATCTTACGTTCTCATCCTTATAACCATCCCCATTATTTGGTAGGTTAAATTCGAAGAGGTGAAATGATTTGTCCAGGAGCACACAGCCAGTAAACAGAGGAAATAAAAGAGATGGAATTCTAATTCACATTGGTCTGAGTCCAGATTCCAGGCTCTGTCAACTGCGACAGGCTGCTTGTTGGGAGCAACGTGCCCTGGCAGTCCTAAGCCCAGGCGTTGCAGCTGAAAGCGTTCTGGGCCACCTCGTCTTACAGATGGAGAAACTGCAACCCAGAGAAAGGACGTGACTTGCTTACAGTCACAGGGCAATCTGGGGACACAGCTGGGACAAGAAAGCAGAGCAGTCTTATTCTGGGCTGGACAGCTTTCTCCCTGCCCCACAGCTGCCCTCGTGTGCAGGATTTACCCAGTGGCCTGGCTATGGTCGTGCCAACGTCTACTGAATACGCGAATAGGCCTGGGTCCCGCCAAGAGTTTCTAACTCACAGTCCTCCAGGACCTGCGGGAAAATAACCTGCATCTATAGGTCAATTCTAGCCCACGGGCGGCCAGTTTGCAACCTCTGTCTTGAAACTGTGGCAGGCCTGACATACATTCTTCCTTGCCCTTTAAAGTCGCCAGTAAATAAACCTCTGTACCAAGTAGTCAAGAAACTTAAGGTTCCAATCCCGGATCCGCCACCAACAAGCGGGGTGGCTCCCTAACAAGTCGCTTCGCTCTCTGAGCCTCAACATCCACATCTGACAAACAGGACGACAGCGGGAAGTGTCGGAGCCAGAGCGCACTGGGAGCAGACCAAGGATGGGAATCCGGGCGACCTGTCCTCGCGTCCCCAGACCCACCCCGGTTCCCGCCACTGCGGGCCGACGGCGGCTGGGACCCGGTCTCGGCCCCAACACCGGCTCCCGGACGAACCTAGCCTCCTGACTCACGTTTCTCTGGGTCCTGGAGTTTCCCAAGAGACCTCTCCTAGCTCAAGGTCCCACAAGCAATACAATTTCCCCGCAGGCAGCGCCGCATCGACGCCACCCGTCTCAAGATTCGCTGTCCCGGCAACGAGCCCGGCGACGGAGCGTCGCGAGGGCCAAGCTAGCTCCAGAGCGATACTGAACGCGCGGAAGAAAGAAAGGGGTCTATTTTCTCTGGCGCCCCCTGGTGGTGGGCGGGAGATAACTAGCAACGGTTGCTTTTCAAAAAACCAAAAAACAAACCCATTGCCACGGAGTTGATTCCGACTCATAGGGACCCTATAGGACAAAGTAGAACTGCCCATAGGGGTTCCAAGACTGTAATCTTTACGGAAGCTTAGTGCCACATCTTTCTCCGGCAGAGCAGCTGGTGAGTTCGAACCACCAACCTTCCTGTTAGTAGCCGAGTGCTTAACCACTGAACCACCTGGGCTCCTAAACGTCACTAGTCCTTAAAATAAGGAATGATAGAGGAAAAGAATCCGTTCACTACAAGATTACCCAGGAGGATGAAGGTGAGGGTGGTAGGAAATCCGTGGGATAGGACGGGGGAAGAGAATATAAGCCACCTGGTTGTATGTGAGAATCATCTGGAGAGCTCTTAAAAATCCAGATGCCCAGACCAAACCTGACAAATCACTCCTGGGGGTGGAAGGCGGGCATCAGTTTTCCAAGTTCCCTAGACGCATTTGGTGTGCAACCAGGGCGGAGAACTACCGGTGTAAGTAGATGTAGGGTATTGGCAACCTTCTGTTGTAGAAAAAGAATGAGCAGATCCCGAACTTTGAGTCTCTTCTCCCCATTCTCCAAAAGAAAAAGGGAGTGATGAAAAAAAGCAAGAAGAAGCAAAGCAACTCACATTTCTTGAATACCTGCACGTTCCAGATGCTTTTAGATATAATAACGTGTTTAAGCCTCCCTTCTTCTTGCCTTCATTTTGAACATGAGGAAACTGAGGCTCAGAGAGGTGAAGCAACTCTCTTGAGGTCACACAGCAAGGACAGAGGCAGGATTGACACTCAACCCCCAGAAGTTGTGAGTCCCTTTTCCATCCTTTTTTCCACAAGCTTGTAGCCACCATCACTCGGCTGCTAACTGAAAGGTCGGTGGTTGGAACCCACCAGCCGCTCTGAGGGAGAAAGATGTGGCAGTCTCTTTCCATAAAGATTACAGCCTTGGAAACCCTATGTGGCAGTTCTATTCTGTCCTACAGGGTTGCTATGAGTCGGAATTGACTCGAGGGCAATGGGTTTTTTGGTTTGGTATCCACCATTACACATTGCAGATGTAGCTAGTAAGTGAGGCCTGCAAAGGTGAACCATTTGGGCCAACATAAAGAGTTCAGCAATATCAACTGGCCAAGGACTGTGGCTCACAGGGGGCTGAGAGGGGAGGCCCTGGCAGGGAATCTTTGGGGTGGGTGCTGCTCACACCACGCAGCTCTACGGGGCTACTCTCCTCAAACCTGTCTTTGAGCGTCCTAGCACAAGAGGAGACACGGGAATGGGGAGATGGGAGCTGATCAGACGGGATCAGCTCTCCATCAGCTGACATGTGACAGCACTGGAGGCTGCACAATGTCCCTCACTTAATTAGCAGGTGGCATTGCCAGGCATTTCTATCCATGCCGAGCTTTATAGCCTTTCAACATCAATGACACTGGCTCCCTTCAGCTAGGGCTGGGCTCCCCACCCTCCCTGAAGACAAAGATGCAGAATTAGACAGTGTGTGTTCAAAGACCCTGGCGGGACAGGGATGCCTCCCGGAGCCCAAGTTTTGTGTTTTAATAATAACAGCAATGGGAATAGTAACAAATGTAGATATGCATGAGAACAAAGTGGAAAATGCCACTCAGCAAAAACAGTGGGGATGGCTGGGAGCTGGATTAGGGGTGGTTCCGACTCATGGTGACCCCGTGTATGTCAGGGTAGAACTGTGCTCCACAGGGTTTTCAATGGCTGACTTTTGGGAAGTAGATTGCCAGGTGCCTTAGTTGTCTCCTGCTGCTATAACAGAAATACCACAAGTGGGTGGCTTTAACAAGCAGGAATTTATTTTCTCACAGTTTAGGAGGCTAAAAGTCCAAATTCAAGGCGCCAGCTCTAGGGGAAGGCTTTCTCTCTGTTGGCTCTGGGGGAAAATCCTTATTCCTTGGCTCCTTGGTGATCTTCAAGTGGCATTGTGTCTGTCCTCTTCCCACCTCTGCTTGCTTGTTTAATCTTTCTCATATGTCAAAAGAGATTGACTCAAGATACACCCTACACTAATCCTCAGTAACGTAACAAAGCCAACCTATTCTCAAATGGGATTATAACCACAGGCATAGAGGTTAAAATTTACAACACATATTTTTGGGGGACACAGTTCAATCCATCACACCAGGCCTTTCTTCCGAATCTCCAGCCTTTTGGTTAGCAGCCCAGCATGTTAACCATTTTCACCACCCAGGGTCTCCCTGTCTCACTAAGTGTTGGTTTTATTTCCCTCTCTACTAAAAGAAGAAGCTGGGAGATATTTACTGATTTACTCACAGTAGCAGACACCACTGATTGATTATGTAATAGCTGTTCCCTCAACTTCCTTGTTCAAGCTGGTGCCTAATTGGGGTGGGGCATCTACCCTTCTCTACCAGATTCAGGGGGTACTGATTAATCTAAACCAACCCTGGTAGACGCACGCCCCCTGTTGGTGACTGGCTAGTGATGAGCTTGTGCCCTGTTCTGCCCACAGAGACCTGAGGGATATCTGCAGGGGAGGGGGCTGGGAAAGGTCTTCTCATTCCCTCTTCTCTCTCCCTCTTCTGCTGGGGTTGTCCTCTCTGAGTGTACCGGATACGGTCCAACCCTGGATGGCAGAGAGCCTCCACTTCCTAAGTTCCTAAGTTCAAGACAGCTGGTGGACGATGTGGGAGCGGCTCCTGCCTCTACTTAGCGTTCTTTCACGGCCCCCCATTTCCCTCTGCACAAGGTCCACACTACGTCCTGCACGGTCTGGCCCCTGCTAGCCTTGCCAGCTACACTGGCCTTTGCTTCAGCTCTTACCTCCAAAGTTTCCACCATGCTGTTCCCTCCTCCTGGAAGGCTCTTCCCCTCTGCTAACTCTTACTCAACCTTTAGGTCTCAGTGTAAATGTCCCTTTCTCTAGGAAGCCCTCCCTGATACTCTCTGACTACGTCAGGTCACCATACCTTGGGTTATACTGTATTTTTCCTCCATAGCATTCACTGCCACTTTAAATAAATATTTTTTAAATTAACATCTGCCCTTCATCAATACACCATAAACTCTGTCTCCTGCTGTGTGTCTCAGCCTCTGACTGGTACAGAATAGGTGCTTAAAAATATTTAGTAAATGTCCATCGATAATGGAGACCTGTGGAGCAGTGGTTAAACAACTTGGCTGCTAATTGAAGGTCAGCAGTTCTAACCACCAGCTGCCCTGTGGGAGAAAGATATGGCAGTCTGCTTCTGTAAAGATTTACAGCCTAGGAGGTGGTTCTACTCTGTTCTATAGGGTCGCCATGAGTCAGAATTGATTTGAAGGCAATGGGTTTGGTTTGGGTTTTCTCCAGCAACAGATGAATGGATAAACAAAATATGGTATATACACTCAATAGAATATTACCCATGAAAAACCCATTGCCGCTGAGTCAATTCCAACTCATAATGACCCTATAGGACAGAGCAGAACTGCCCCATAGGGTTTCCAAGGAGCGCTGGTGGATTTGAACTCCAACCTTTTGGTTAGCAGCCGAGCTCTTAACCACTGCGCCACCAGGGCTCCACAATAGAATATTAGTCAGCCATAAAGAGAAATGAAGTCCTGAGGCCCATACCACAAGATGGATGAACCTTGAAAACATCATGCTGAGTGAAATAAGGCAGTCACAGAAGGACAAATACTGTAAAATCTCACTTACATGAAATAAGCAAATATATAGAGACAAAGATTATTAGTGGTTATCAGGGGTAGGAAGAAGGAGGAAAGGGGAAGCTTTTGCTGAGGGTGCACTGAGTTTATGTTAATTCTGGTGGAAAAGGATAGAGAGAAAAAGAGAGAGAGAAAATACGTAGTGAATGAATGAAGGAAAGCATGGCCAGTGAGACCCTACCCTAAGTGCCCCAGCCTGCAGCCGGGGGTGTAGGGGATGAGCTAGGACCCTGCCTCTGTCAGAGAGGTTTGTCACAGAACCTGGACAATGTGCCAGGGCCGGTTCCTTAAAATTAAGCTCAATCCCTGTTGAGCAAGCTCCTGGGATGTTCCCAGACTCCTCTGTTGAATCCCGGGAGGCTTTCTTCCCTGAGAAAAGCCTCACCACTCAGTCTCGTCTCCTTAGGCGTTCCCCAACTCCACCCTCCACAGAAAAATAAAGAGTTTGTATTGCTGGTGTGAGGTCCTAGAGAAAGGCTGGCTGCTGGGGCCAGCAGGAATGGGGGGCACAGCCCCTAATGCGACCACTGGGATTAGAAGTCTCCAGGGTCCTCAGAAATAATCTTAAATAATATTGCCAGATCCATTCATTTAACAGGTGGGGAAACTAAACCCAAAGAAGGAAATAGGCACTTGGAATAAGTTAATGGCAGAGTTAGGATGAGAACTCAGGTCACCTGACAGGTTGGCCTGGGTGCTCTCTTAGATTCTTTGCTTTCACCCAGAGCTACTGAGACCTGGGGAGGGCAGTTCTATAATCATCAACTTCTTCATCTTCAGCATCCTTATGGGGCTTAAGTCTAGTGCTTACCTATGTCCCAGGTAGATCCTTAAATATGCTATCTCATCAAATATTGTCCTCAACACTTCGAAGGAGATACGGTCATGATCCCCATTTTATGGATGAGGAAACTGAGGCTCAGAGTGATTATATCACTTGGCCCAGGTCACACAGCTAGAAGTAGTAGAGTTAGGGTTTGATCCCAAGTCTGTCTGCCAGACTCCAGAGCCTGGGCTCTTACCTCCTCCCTCTTGTCCTCAGTTTTGGGTGCTCAGAATCAGTACAATTCACATCTGTTAAAAATGCAGAGGTCTGGGAACCCACATTGCCTAACAGAGCCTGGTCTGAGGAAGATGCTCAAGAAATGACTGTAGAACTGAATTGAATAAAGAAGGTTGGTGTCTTAGTTCCCTAGAGCTGCTGTAACAGAAATACCACAAGTGGGCACCTTTAAGGAACAGAAACGTATTTTCTCACAGTTCATGAGGCTAGAAGTCCAAATTCAGGATGCCTGCTCTGGGGGAAGGCTCTCCATCACCTCTGGGGGAAAATCCTTGTCTCAGCTTCTGTAACCCTGACATTCCTCAGCTCTTTGGAGGTTTCCACAGGGTATCTAACTTTCCCCCACTTGTGCTTGCTTCTGTCTGTGTCTATCTGCTCTTTTTATAACTGAAAGTGATTAGGTTTAGGGCACATCCTACACTGATATGGCCTCATTAACATAACAAAGAAAACCCTATTCCCAAATAGGGTTACATCCACAGGTATGTTGTTGTTATTGGAGTCAGTTCCCACTCATAGTGACCCCACGCACAACAGAAGGAAACTCTGCCTGGTCCTGTGCCATCCTCACAATTGTTGTGTTTGAACCCATTGTTGTGGCCACTGGGTCATTCCATCTCGTTGAGGGTCTTCCTCTTTTTCCGCTGACCCTCTACTGTATCCACCAGTACAGGGGTTAGGATTCCAACACATATTTTGGGGGGACACAATTCAATCCATAACAGTTGGCTTTCAAGTTTCATATTTCTGCATTTTTAGGACCATGGTCGTTGTGCTGTGACACCACCTCAGGTCACTGTCCCATCAGGTTTCCTCCGAGCCTGTTTTCCAGGTGAAACTCTAAAGGCCGGGTGCTCCCAGCCCTGAGGCCACCCACGTGGGCACTAGGATGAGGTGGAGTTTCTGCTGCTCATCTACTCTACACTGTTTAAGTGACCAAAATTCTGTTTTTATCCAGGAATTGAAAAAATGTGTAAACATTTGGCTGCGCTGTTTTCTGGGGCGGTTGTTGCCTTTGCATTAATTAGGGAGAAGTGACAGACGAGTTGGCATGGCCGCTCTTAACACCCAGAGGAGTTGGCTCAACAAAGCCCATTTGGCATATTTAATCCTGCTGAAAACCTGGCGTTTGAAGAGGTGACATCATTGGAATCGGTTACCCCCACAATTGCCAGTACTGGGTAGAAATGACTCAAGAAATCAATTCATAATAACCACACCATTGACTGAGGGCTGCCCACCTGCCAGTGTGCCAACAGCCTGACCTACATTAACCCACTGAAACCTCACGTCAGTCCTGAGAGTTAGTTACCATTATTACCATCCCCATTTTACAGATGAGGAAACTGATGCTCAGAGGTGGGAAGTGTAGTAGGCTGAATGATGGCACAAACAGTTAAGTGCTAGACTGTTAGCAGAATGTTTGGCAGTTCGAATCCACCCACAGGCATCTCAGAAGACAGGCCTAGCAATCTGCTTCTAAAAGGTCACAACCTTGAAAACCCTATGGAACAATTCTACTCTACACTCACAGGGTTTCCATGAGTTGGAATGGTCTAGAAGGCAACTAACAACAACAAGGAAGGCTTGGAACCTATAAATATTACCTTATTTGGAAAACAGTTCTTGCAGATGTGATTAAGTTAAGAATCTTTGATATGGGGAGATAATTATGGATTATCTGTGTGGGCCTTGAATGTAGTCACATGTCTCTTTAGAAGAGAGATTGAGGACAGAAGAGAAGGCAATGTTACCACAGAAGCAGACAGGAGTGATTCAGCCACAAGCCAAGGAATGCTGGCAGCCACCAGAAGCTGGAAGAGGCAAGGAACAGATTCTCCCCTAGAGCCTCCAGAGAGAGTATAGCCCTTCCACCACCTTGATTTCAGCCTAGTGATACTGATTTTGGGCTTCTGGCTTCCAGAACTGTGAGAGAATAAATTTCTGTTCTTTGAAGCCATAAAGTCTGTGGTAATTTGTTATAGCAGTCATATACAGGAAATGACTTGCCCAAGGCCACACAGTTAGAAAGTGGAAGCATTGCTTTGAACATAGTAATGGTTAGTGTGCTTGGCTGCTAGCTGAAAAGTTGGAGCTTCGACTCTATCCAGAGTTGCCTTGGAAGAAAGCCCTGGCAATCTACATCTGAAAAATCATCCATTGAAAACTCAGTGGAGCATAGTTTTACTGTGACACACATGGGGTCACCATGAGTTGGAATCGATTCGACAGCAACTTGTGGAAGTGCTTGATTACTATACTGCACGTGGGAAGGCCGAGTTTATAGGATGAAATATCAAAAAAGACCAGGAACATGGCCTACTTTACCCATCCCAACTGATGCTGTAAGGGACAGGCCGCCTGAGTAACCAGGATTTGATGATTCAGTTTTGGAGGATGCAATTAACACTGGGTGAAGCTGATTCAGGAAAATGATGACACTTTGCAGGGTCAACACCTCACCCGCAATGAGTCAATTCCAACCACTAGAATTAACTCCACTGATGAAGCCGGTCCTGCAAATCAATTTGAGAGGGGTGCTGATAAATTTACAAATGTATGGGGCATGTATGGTGGCCTAGCAGTCCAAAAAGATGAGGTGGCTCCTCTGTGTCTGGCAGTATTTTCCCTCACAACACTTTATTTATTGCTCATTTAATCCTCTGTCCTCTTTGGTTCAGAGTAAATGCTCAATAAATACTTGTTGAATGTGTGAATGTCTGCCTCAGTGGATGGTAAGCTAAAGGGAGGAATTGATGGCCCAGAGTTAAAGCCAGTCTGCAAAAGGCTTTTGTGGGTCTTCCATCTTCTCCTTTCCCTTTCCATTCCATTCCACTCTACTCTACTCCACTCCACTCCATTCCATTCCACTCTACTCTACTCCACTCCACTCCATTCCATTCCACTCTACTCTACTCCACTCCACTCCGTTCCATTCCATTCCACTCTACTCTACTCCACTCCACTCCATTCCGTTCCATTCCACCCTACTTTACTCCACTCCATTCCATTCCATTCCACTCTACTCCACTCTGATCCATTCCATTCCATTCCACCCTACTTTACTCCACTCCATTCCATTCCATTCCACTCTACTCCACTCTGCTCCATTCCATTCCACTCCACTCCACTCTATTCTATTCCACTCCATTCCACTCCATTCCATTCCATTCCACTCTACTCTACTCCATTCCATTCCACCCTACTTTACTCCACTCCATTCCATTCCATTCCACTCTACTCCACTCTGCTCCATTCCACCCCACTCCACTCTATTCCATTCCACTCCATTCCCATCCCTTTCTTTTTCCTTCCCTTCCCTTCCCTTCTCTTTCCAAACAATTCAATCCAAAAATGATTAGCTACATTCAAGCAAGGTAAGCATCAGCAATGGGGGGAGTATGGTGATCCAAAGGGGGTGTCAGAACCCAAACAGGATGAGGAGGGTGTCTACATAGGATGAGGGTGGTCCAGTGAGAGTGGTCAGAGCTCAAGGGAGTGAGAAGGGCATTCTCATGGAAAGGCAGCCTGGCATGGGGTATCAGAGCTTGAGTGGAGTGAAAAGGGAGAGGGCGGTGGCAGCAACAGGAAATTGTTACATATAGGGGATTGGCCAAATAAGTAAGTATATTAAAATCAGTGAGAACCAGGTTTATCACTGTTGGAGAAGGGAATTACAACTATGGAAAGGGAGAAAACTAGAATTAACCATGGAAGTTGGACTGGCATTGGATCTATCAGGGTGAACTCATGGTTTTCAATAAAGATAGATGGCTATACAAACAAATATAAATGTGTGTAAGTATAACTCTGTCCACTGAGAGGGTCTAGGAATAGTGACACCCCAACAATAATTAGCACACCTAGCACCCCATCTTGGTTTCTAAATACCATTCTCCACTAAAAGGAACTCCAGCTTTTTGGAGATATGACTGATTTCAGGACAAGGGCAGAGAAAGTACAAGATAAGCCTGGAATATCTTGTGCCAGAGAATAAGGACATACGTAAAGAATGATGAGGATATGTCAAAAGGACACAAAAGCCAGCTTGAAGGGGCTATAATAGGCCAAATCTGGAATAGCTTGAGCACTTAAATAAATAATAACAGCAATGGAATCACAAATCCATACTGATGTAAATAAGTAAATGGAAAGTGTGATGAGGGATGGGATATTTACCTAATCTCACTCAAAGTACCTCCTTATGAAATATTTAATTTCAAAGAGGAGAAGAGTAACTTCACAGTGGAGAAGCCTGGTAGACACCAACTTACTCAAGTAACCAAAGTGAACATCATCAATAATGGGATAAATCAAAGTCATGTGTCCTCTGTTACGATGCCATGAGAAAAATATAGCATCATTTCTGAGACACTCTTGCCAAAGATACACAACCTTGATTTAATCATCAGGAAACATCAGACGAACCAAAAGCGAGGGACATTCTACAGAATAACCTGTCCTCTTCAAAGGTCCAAATCATGAAAGTCAAGTGAAGACTGAGGACAGTTCCAGACTGAAGGAGACTCAAGAGACAGGACAACTAAATTCCATGAGTGTTCCTGAATTGGATCCTTTTATTACAAAGGACATTATTGGGACAATTGGTGAAATTTGAATGGGATCTGAGTTTTAGATGGTAGTAATGTATCAATATTAATTTCCTGATTTTGATGGTTATAGCATGTTTATGTAGAACGTCCTTATTTGGAAGAAATACACATGTAAACATTCAAGGTAGTGAGGCTTGTGGCACCAATTTATATTTATACACAAATAGTTCAGGAAAGACAAATTCTTTGTCCTGTACTTGTAACTTGTCTGCACGTTTGACATCGCACAAAAGAAAAAGAAATAAATATTTTGTGTGGCTTAGGATTTCTTTGAAATTTGGATTAGTTGCCAACATCTAAAAACCAAGAGATTTTTCATACAAATCTAGATTTCTGACTTTCTTGAGAAATCTAAAAAGCTGGCAACTCTGGACAATGACTGGCCAAATGAAGAGCCACAGTGCTCTTTAGATGGCCCATGTGGCCTCCAGTTTTCAAAGTCCCACCATTCCTTATTATACAACACCCAGCCCACAGCATCCAGTTATGGTACCAGCCCAGCCCCTGGTGCCAGCCCAGCCCCAGTCGTAAGCTATGGGAAGGCAAGAACTTGTCTCAGAGCAGGCACAAGAAACATTTGTCGGACAGATAGATGGATGGATGGATGAATGGTTTGATCTATCAATCGATGGATGAGCAAACTTTCAAGCTCCATTAACCCTGAACAATAATACCAGCAATGTCAAGTCTATGTTCTGTGGCAAGGCCAGCCACTCTTGTAGACTTGGATTTTTGTATCAGCCAGAGAATCTAGGTGGTTCAGCTGGGATGGAGCAAGTTGAGAAATCAGGGTGCATCTGATGCCAAAAGTCCCCATGTGGCCTGTGATCTCTCCCTGGGGTTTATGGAGGAGTCTGAAAGTTATGTGGGATTCTGGCACCGGGCGGGACTGTTGGGTGGGCAGGTGAGGCTTTGAAGAGATGGTATCTTTGGATGCCTGAGGCAATGAGGTTGGGCAGGGTGGGAACAGGACATACTTGATGGCTTGGGTTCCTAGCACTGGGAGATCTGACTTGATGGGGCATGCCAGGGTCTGGGTTCTGAGCAAGAGGTGATGATGGCTTCATGTTCCCCAGCCCCTCTCACTTCCTGATTCTGCCTGGGTCATGCTCTTGGTTTGGAACAACTTCTTCTCTCATCTGCCCCCTGAAAGGTTAAATTGAAAACATTTAATAAGGTTTGACAGATATTTTTCTAGTATTTCTCATTGGCCTTAGAATAAAATCCAAATTCCTTACCAACCCCAACCTGACCCAACATACTTCAGCCCCTGTTCACCTCCCTGGGTACTACCACTCATGTCCCACCCTCACTGACTCCACTCCCCTCCCCTCTCCTGGTTCCTTACACACACCAAGCCCTTTGCCACATTAAGGCCTTCTCACCTTAGTATTCAGGGTAGTGGGGCTTTGTATCAGCAATTCACACTCAAATCTCCTGCTGTTATTGAGTAGATTCCAACTCATGGTGGCTCTGTGTGTTACACAGTAGAACTGAGCTCCATAGGGTTTTTTTGGCTGTAATATTTATGGAAGCAGATTGCCAAGCCTTTCTTCCACCACACCACTGGGTGGGTTTGAACTGCCAACCTTTCAGTTAATAGTCTATCACATAGTGAAGTGTTCTCTCTGTACACTATTCTTTGGCCTGGCTATCTCCTACTTCCCCTTCAGATCTTAGCTCAAATGTCACTTCTTCTGAGATTCTGCCCCTAACACCCTACATGCTATCTCAACCAGCAGCCCTCTGCCAACCTGTATCACTACATCCTGTTTTATTTTCTTCATTTTATCCTTATCAGTGTCTAAAATTGTCTTATTTATTTGCTTAGTGTCTGTTTCCCCAATTGGAATGGTTGCTGGGTGGCAACCCATATTTATTCTGGAATGAATGAGAGACTCTCAACAACTATGTGTTGGATTTCTGGATAGGCTAGGCATAGGGTGTTAGGACATAAGCATTTAGGTGTTGTGGCTCAGGTGAACTGTGCTTTAGATTGTGGGAAGAAAGTACCCTGGACTGTTGGGGGTGAGGTTAGATTTTGAGAAACAAGCGCCCAGTCAGGTAGTCTGTAAACTGTGCTGGGTCCAACGTGTAACATTAGACTGTGGAGATCAGACTGGACCTCAGTCCAGTTGGGCAGTGGCTAAGTTCGCTTGTGACTTGAGCAGAGTCCAACACATCACTTGGGGCTGTTGGAGGGCGAGACCTGGATTTGGGGAAGCTGGTGTCCTGAGGGGCACTGGCTGGGTTGGGGTGTAACCTGGGCTGGTGGGTGGGTTGTGAGCTGTGACCAGAGCAGCTTCACGCCCTCATCAGGCGACGACCTAGTCCGAACCGGCCCGCCTGGGATGGGAGTGGAGTGAGGGCCCAAGCCGGGGTCGGTGGACGGGACACCTGAGTAATACCCACTTGGGAGCGAATCACCCGGCCCGACGGAGACACACTCGTAGGCGCGTTTTCGCGCCGGGCTGGCCGGCCCCGCCCCTGCGCCAATGACAGCGCGGAAACCCGCGACGGCGGGCGTGGATTGGGCGCGGGGGAGCGGGGGCGGGGCGACGCGGCTGGAAGCTTAGGCGCTCAGCCGGAGGGCGGCGCTGAGCGCTCGGCTACGCTGGCGCTGCGCGGGCGGAAGCGGCGACGCTGGCGTCCCCGGAGCCTGCGGAGGACGGCGGCGACGGCCCCGACGCTGACGGCGGCTGTCCGGGGGGCGGCGAGGACGCCCGCGGCGCCGGCTGGGGCATCACCGCGGGCCTCGACCCCGAAATGGCGCTGCTGGCCGAGCACCTCCTGAAGCCGCCGCCCGCAGATAAGCAGATCGAGACGGGGCCCTTCCTGGAGGCCGTGTCCCACCTTCCGCCCTTCTTCGGTGAGCCGGGTGAAGTGGGTGGCCAGCCTGCAGCCTTGCCCCAGGGCGCCCCGGGTCTTGTTGCTCCACAGCGCACCTCCTGAATCCACCTCCTCCCAAGCACCCCTAAATCCTCCCTTCCCTAGACACCTCGAATCCTATTTCCCTAGGCTCCCTAAATCCCATTTTTCTCCAAGCACACCAAATTCTCCCTGCTTGAACCACCTCCGTGTCGTGTGGAGGAAGGCTCGGGAGCCCTGGGAAGGCGGCCGCTTGACCAGTTTCAGACCCTCCTCCCCTCCCTCGCCCAGCCTAGGCCTTGAATGGAAAATGGGAAACTGAAGACTATATCACCTGCCCCTGCCCTTTGCCTTTCGGGTCCTGTGTAAAAAGAGTGCAACCTGAGCCTTTGCTTTCTTCTTTTCCATGCGGGCTCACCCAGCGTCCCACCCTGCTGGTTCCTTTGGTGGCCCTGCAGGAAAATACCAGTCCCCAGGGCAGAGTCTACCTGAAACCCACAAACTGGCAGAACCTTAAGATGGACATAGTCCGAAGAGATTTGGCCCCCAGGAGTGTCATTGCCTTTTCCCTTAGTGGGTGATCAGGTCTTGTTGTGGACAGTTGTTCCCTCAGTGTTGTGAACTCTTCATGGAGTCGTCCCAGCTCCTCTCCCCTCCACCTCTTAAGCCTCAGTGTTCCCATCTGTGAAATGGGGACGCTGGTCTCTTAGGCCAGCCGTGAGGAGTAAATGAGATGGTGTGTGCAAATCACAGGCTGCCAAGTAGATCTCAGCTCTGCTGGGAGTGATTCTTATTTAAGTTCCTGGATCCAGTTTTGGTTCTCTCCTATACAAAAAACAAAACCAAACCTGTTGCCATCAAATTGATTCCGACTCATAGCGACCCTATAGTAGATTCCCTCCTACAATAGATGACTAATCAGTGTTTGAGTGAGGTTTTCTGGTTTGTGTGATTCTCAGACCCAGGTAAGCAGGGTAGGGTCTTGGTCTTTAGGTGCACTGCTGGGTCCCCAGTAACCAGAGCAGTGCCTGGCACATAGCGGGTGCTCAGTCAGTACTTGAACGTGCAACACTCTCTTGCTATCAGTTGTGCAGCGTTGCGATAATACTGACTTTCTAAGCTGGAGCTTGGGAGATAGGTGGCTTTCGCATTGAGGCGTTGTCTGTTTTTGAAACAGAGTTGTGGGTTCTTCTTGTTGTTTTTCTATTGGTTTTATGAATTCTTGCAGGTCAGAGCCAGCTCGCCCTGGAGGATTCAGTACCTTTTTAAGCCAGTGGTTCTAACTGGGAGTGATTTTGCCCCCCTCTCCCCGCCACCCCAGAAGACATTAGGCAATGCCTGGAGACAGCTGTGGTTGTCACAGCTGGAGGAGGGCTGCTAAAAAAAAACCAAACCAAACCTATTGCCGTTGAGTTGATTCTGAGTCATAGTGACCCTATAGCGACCCTATAGGACAGATTAGAACTGCCCCATGGGGTTTCCAAGGAACGGCTGGTGGATTCGAACTGCTGACCACTGTGTCACCAGGGCACCTACTGGCATCTTAGTAGATAGAGGGCAGGGATGCTGCCCAGTATCCTACCATGCATAGGATGGCCCCCACCACAAATAATTATTTGGCCCTGAAAGGCAGCAGCGCCAAGGTGGAGAAACCCTGGGCTAAGCCCTATGGCCTTTTCCCCCCTTATCTTCTGTGAGGGAGCTGTCAGCTCTATATTTGGGGTGCCTTTGGTAGACGCAGTTATCTGGCTGGTGTTCAAGCAAAGGAGGAGGTGGCAGCTGGAGCCAGCAGGGATCTGATGCCAGGGCTGCAGCGCATCTCCTCCCCCTTTCCCTGCTCTCAAAGGACCCTTGTCTTTGCTACGATCCCTGTGCTGTGGGCTGTCACATCTGCTGACAGAAGCACCATTTATTCAGAATCCTCAGTGAGGTCGGCCCACAAAGGGCCAACTACCACCGTGCACTCTGCCCACCAGAGCTGAGGACTATTCACCAAAGAGGATAATTCTTAGCACTCTGAAAAAAGGGATAATCCATTTTCAGTCACCATGCTCTTCTGGGGAGATAGGTCTTCTGAGGATTTAAGACTCAGGTTTTACGAGGGTTCACCCACCAGTGGCTTTTCTTCTGGACTCAGGGGTTGGAAACCCTGGTGGCATAGTGGTTAAGCGCTATGGCTGCTAACCAAAAGGTCAGGAGTTTGAATCTACCAGGCGCTCCTTGGAAACCCTATGAGGCAGTTCTACTCTGTCCTATAGGGTCGCTATGAGTCGGAATCGACTTGACGGCAATGGGTTTTTGTTTTGTTTTGTTTTTTTGCCCTGGGATAATGGGCGTGCAAAGTCTGAAAGGCATTGCAGTGACCCACCAAAAAAACCAAACCCACTGCCTTCGAGTTGATTCTGACCCTATAGGACAGAGCAGAACTGCCCCCATAGGGTTTCCAAGGCTGTAAATCCTTAAAGAAGCAGACCGCCCTGTCTTTCTCCTATGGAGCAGCTGATGGGTTCGAACGGTCGACCTTTCAGTTATCAGCTGAGCGCTTTTTTTTTTTTATTGTTGTAATTAAATGAAGTTTACATTTCAAGTTAGTCTCCCATACAAAATTTCTTTTTTTTTTTTAACATACATTGTTATGAGACCCCAACCGCTCACCCCTTTCTGTGACAGCACACTCCTCTATCCGCCCCTGATTCCCCATGAATTTTCAACCAGCTCCTAACTCTCTCTGCCTTCCCATCTCACCTCTGGACAGAAGCTGCCCCTCTGGTCTCTTGTATCTACTTGACTGAGAGGCACATTCTTCACGAGTATCAATTTATGTCCCACAGTCCAGTCTAATTCCTGTCTAAAGAGTTGGCCTCAGAAATTGTTTTAGTTCTGGGGTGATAGAGTCCAGGGGCCATGCTTTCTGGGGCACCTCCACTCTTAGACCATTAAGTCTGGTCTTCTTACTAGAATTTGAGTTCTGCATCCCATCGTTCTGCGCTCCATCAGGGACCCTCTGTTGTGTTCCCTGTCAGGACGTTCGTTGGTGGTAGCCGCGCACCATCTAGTTCTTCTGGTCTCAGGCTGATGAAGTCTCTGGTTTATGTGGCCCATCAGCTGAGCGCTTTAACTACTGAGCAACCAAGGCTCCTTACCTCAGTGACAGTCTCCTCCAAATCAGGGTTTCTCAACTTTGGCACTCTTCCCATTTGAGGTCAGATAGCTCTTTGTTGTGGGTGGGCTTTCCCGTGCATTGTAGGATATTTGGTAGCATCTTGGCCTCCACCAACTAGATGCCAGTAGCACCCACTCTCCCATGGTTGTGACACCCAAACATATCTCCAAACCAAAACCATCGCTGTAGAGTCGATTCCGACTCCTGGTGACCCCATATGTTACAGAGTAGAATTGCTCCAGAGGGTTTTCTTGGCTGTAATCTTTATGGAAGCAGATTGCCAGGCCTTTCTTCCACGGCACTTCTGAGTGGGTTCAAATTGCCATTCTTTTTAGGTTAGTAGTCAAGCGCAAACCGTTTGCACTACCCAGGGACCAGGGAGGCAAAACTGCACTTGGATGAGAACCACTGCTGTAGATATAAATATGGCAAAGGGTTGAAAACTTTTTTGTTTGTTTTAAATTTTATTTATTTCGTTGATGTTGTTGAGAATATACATGGCAAAACATACACCAATTCAACAGTTTCTACATGTACAATTCAGCGACATCGATTGCATTCTTCGAGTTGTACAACCGTTTTCACCCTCCTTTCCTGAGTTGTTCCTCCCCCATTAGCATAAACTCATTGCCCCCTAAGTCTTCTGTCTGATCTTTTGATTTGCTGTTGTCAGTTTGATCCCACGTGGATAGATCTTGAAAGAGCCTAATGCTCAAGGCAGACGTTCCTTCCTGTTAAGATCAGCAATTGTTTGTTTTGAAGAAGACTTCAGGAGATATTTTTGGTTTAAGGTTCAAAGATTATCTCAGGGCACTGGTTTCAGAGAAAAGCTGTGTTTTTAAAAAGGATTTAATTCTGCAAGCAAGATTTCTTCATTGCAGGAAAATTGAACAGAGAAGGTACAGTGAAACCTGTGAAAGCCGGAACCTGTGTAAGGTGGAAACCTGTCAGAGACGGAAAAATGCAAATTTTTTCCACTAAAACAAGCGGCAGAAAGGTGATAAGACTGTACCCTGTCAAAGGCAGAAAATTTGCAACACCTGGAACAACTCGCATTCCAGCTCTCCCAGGTTTCACTGTATATACAAATCTGCCTGTCATTTATTGAGCAATTACTCTGTCCCAAGTGCTCAAAATGTACTAGTTCACAGCCTAATCTTCTCACAACCTTTTTAGATAGGGTTTTTTCAGAGAGGATCTGACATTTTAGAATATTTCCTTCCAGACTCATTTATATCTTTTTTTTTTTTAAAAACGTATAACCTGCTTTTTTCACCCAACAGTATAGCATGGGCATCTTTTCATGCTGATCATCATTTTTCATAGCTGCTTAGAATTCCACTGTTCGCGTGTGGCCATCATTTGTTTAACCAATCCCCTACTGCTGGACATTTACATTGCTTCTCATTTGTTGCCCTGGTAAACAACGCTGCAAGGAACATCCTTGGATATATTTCTTTGCATGTTTCTTTGGTTATTTCCAGTATTTATAAGTGAAGTTGCTGGGTCGAAGGGTATGAAGACTTTGCACATATCAGAGCAGCCACATTTCTTAAACCTCTGATGAATTGGTTGGGTTTGGTGGTTGCTGATTTTTTCTGCTTCAGCAGCGTGTTGGCTGTAGGCCAGCCTCCTGTTTGCCCAGTTTAGACATGGCATCCATAACTTGGGCTAGCACTTCCTACTTATCTCCAGCCTGAATCTCTTGGGTTGTGTGGGTTTTACTACATCCACTTAGAGGCCAGTCCTTTGTCCATCTTATTTCTCTACCTTGACCCAGTAATCGGATCTCATCTCTGACTGATCAGTTTGCAAGACTGACTTCTGTGAGGCCTGCACTCCCATTTTTTAGGTCAGTTATGCAGTTATTCTAGAACTTTAACAGTTGTGAGGAGGGAGCTTAGATGTCATTTAGTCTTACCACTCCCTCCAGAGCTTTGCTCCTGTTGTTACCTCCGCCTAGTGCACCGCTCCTCTCTCTACCACCCTGCCTTCCTTTTGCCTGGCTGGGTTCCACTTATCCTTAAGGAATTGGCTTAGCAGTCACCTCATCCACAAAGTCTTTTTTGACCCCCTAGCCTCCCATAGAACTTAAACATTCTACTGTAATTTTCGATGACATTGAGTTACTTTGGTGCCGAACACTTAGTGGGCCTTCAAATATTTGTTGAACGAATGCTTTTGGTTCCATTCCCATTCTTTCTGAAAGTGCTTTTTCTTTCTTTCCAAATTAAAATTAGAATGCATAACACCTCTCATGTAGCCGCTACCCATGGCAGACATTACTAATCGATCATGGTACTTTCCTCCCCTTGGAGCCTAGACACAACTGCTCTGGGTCAATTAGAGTTGGCATATGAGATGACACCTATTGGTACTCCCTGTTTAGGGAGAAACCAAAGATGAAGGAACTGGAGGATATGATTTCCGCGTCTCAGTTCTTGCGATCCAAATTCTGGGAGTGATATGTTCTTCATTCAGGCCATTTAGCTTAATTAAATGGATGTCTGTCAAATTGGACTTAGAGGTGTCTGGCTCTCATTAAATAGTCCTAGAGTGAGCCCAGGAAGAGTGGCTCTCCATGACCTTTGGTTTAATGCTTGCTCTCCCCCCTCTCCCATTTTGAAGGCCGGTGGCAGCCTAGAAGCACAGATTATCTTCTTGTTTTATAGCCAAAGAAACTGAGGCCAGAGAGGTTAGGAGACTTGCTTGGGGTCCCGTAGCAAGTGAGTGACCAGTAGAGTCACACTAGCACTCAGGCCTCTGGACTCCTTGTGCAGTGCTCTGCCTGCCCTCTTGCCCTCCTCCTGTAGAGGAGAAGACCCTCAGTAGCAGGCCTGCTTGGCGCTGAGGAAGGCCAGTGGATCTCCTGGCACTGTAGCAGCTTGTCTAAGATGCAGGCCACAGACCAGATAAGCAGGTTTCCTCTGAGGTGTGTGCCTCATAATCTGCCCACTGGGATGACAGGGTGTGGAAGACAACTGCTTGGGGACGCCCCAAACAGGTCAGCTTTTCCTTTAATTGGGACATCACCAGGCTAAGTGCCTGGGAACCAACCAGCCCCGCCCTGGGTGCCTAGGTGGGGTGGTGGGTGACCTGAAGTACCCCTTGCCTGTGAGTAAGAAACTCCCCATCTTCAAGGGGAGCTGGTCCCCACTGCAACAAGCATTTTTCAGGGCAACTGTGTGCTGATGACCTACAGGAACTTGGGACCATTGATCACATCTCTGGTTTTTACCATTTTGAAGCTGCCTGCAGACTGCTGTCATCTCTCGGAGATGCAAAAGCAAACCAAACCAGTTGCCATTGAATCGATTCCTACTCACGGTGACCCCATGTGTGCAGAGTAGAACTACTCCATAGGGTTTTCAAGGCTGTGACCTTTTGGAAGAAGATCGCCAGGCCTTTCTTTTGAGGCACCTCTTGGTGTGTTCGAACCATGAAGCTTTCGGTTAGTAGTTGAGTGCTTAACTGTGCCACTGAGATGCATTTGGAAGTAATAGGGGAGGGTTTGGGTTAGCATTTGGGAGCACCTACCATGTGCCTGAAACCCTGGTGGCATGGTGGTTAAAAGCTATGGCTGTTAACCAAAAGGTCGACAGTTCAAATCCACCAGGCGCTCCTTGGAAACCATATGGGACAATTCTACTCTGTCCTGTAGGGTCGCTTTGAGTCGGAATCAACTCGACAGCAATCTTTTTTTTTTTTTTTTTTTTTTACTATGTGCCTGGAGTCCCTGGGTGGTGCAGACAGTTAACATGCTGGGCTGCTAACCAAAAGGTTGGAGGTTGGAGTCCACCCAGAGGCACCTCAGAAGAAAGGTCTGGTGGTCTACTTCCAAAAAATCAGCCACTGAAAACCCTGTGGAGCACAGTTCTACTCTGGCACATGTGGGGTCACCATGAGTTGGAATTGATTCGATGGCAACTGGTAACTGGAGCTATGTGTCTGATGCCCTGCTGGGGCGTCCCCCTAGTGATCTCATCTGATCCGAAAAACCACTGACAGGTGGCCGCTACCTGCCCTGTTGTGTTGTGTTATCCCGTCAGTCTGTAACACCCCGTGAGCTGGCTATTTTTGAGGCTCAGAGGAGAGAAGTCTCTTTGAACGCAGTCTGCCGTCCACAGAAGCCCGTACTCTGAGCTCCATGTATGATGAGTGGAAGGAAACATGGACTTGGCGTCGAGCTGAACTGGCCTGAACTTGTGTCCTGGTTCTACGGGGCCAGAGCTGTATGTCCATGGGCAAGCAATGTGCCCTCTCTGAGCCTGCAGCCACAACTGTAAACAGGCTGCTGAGGCCTCGGGAGGGTTGATGGTGGTGACCTCACAAAGTGATTTTGGTGCTCAATGCCCAGGAGTCACCCCATCTTGGCACAGGTGTGGCAGGTGGCCTCAGGCCTTTAGAAACCACTCTCTGGCCATGCGGCCCTTGAGACACCGGGATCTGCCAAAAAGAAGCTGCCTTTGGATCTTGGTGACAGACTGCCAGGGCTTGGGGCCAGCTGCCTGGCTGGCTACATCTGAGAATTGCTCCAGCACCCTTGTTTATATGCCTAAAGGCCAGTGATGGCGATCAGTCCGAGATCAGGGCCAAGGGCAGCTTCTGCTGCTGGAGGGAATCAAATTGAGAAGCAGGAGAGAAAGGAGGCAGTGCCCGCTCTGGCACCTACCAGCTCACCTAACCCTCTAGTCTCCATTCCTCCTCTCTGTAGCATCTGCCACACAGGGCTGCTGGTAGGGTCAGAGCTGCACTGTAACCCCCCTTAGAGGCAGGGGCACGGGCACTCCTGGGGCCCAGCAACACATCCAGCAGAAAGTAGATACCCAGCCAATGCTGAAAGAGAATGAAATAATGCACAGCAAAGGTCTTTGTAAAATATAATGCATGACCCCAATCATAGCTAACGTAACCCCTATTCTGAGTGGCACCCTGTGCCAAGCCTTGACCTAGGCATTGTCACATTTCTCTTGAGAGGTCTGAGCTACTCCTCTGAACCATGTTGCTGTTGGTTGCTCTCACAGTTTAGGAGGCTGGAAGTCCAAGTGCAGGGCGTCAGCTCCTGGGGAAGGCTTTGTCTCTCTGTCGGCTCTGGGGGCAGGTCCTTGTCATCAATCTTCTCCTGGTCTAGGAGCTTCTCAGCACAGGACCCTCATGTCCAAAGGATGCGCTCAGCTCCCAGTGCTTCTTTCTTGGTGGTATGAGCTCCCTCTCCTCTGTGCTGCTTCTCTCTTTTATATCTCAAAAGAGATTGACTCAAGATACAGCCTAATCCTATAGATGGTGTCCTGCCTCATTAACATAACTGCCTCTAATCCTGCCTCGTTAACATTTTAGAGGTTAGGATTTACAACACATGGGAAAATCACATCAGATCACAAAACTGTGGACAACCACACACTATTGAGAACCATGGCCTAGCCAAGTTGACAGACATTTTTGGGAGACACAGTTCAATCCATAACCATTGCCATCGAGTTGATTCTGACTCATGGTGACCCCATGTGTGACAGAGTAGACCTGTACTCCATAAGGTTCTCAATGGCTGATTTTTTGGAATTAGATTGCCAGGCCTTTCTTCCACAGCTCCTCTGGGTGGACTCGAACATTCTACCTTTTGGTTAGCAGCCAAGCGCGTTAACTGTTTGTACCACCCAGGGACTCCTGGCACATCATAGGTGCTCAGTAAACACCTGTTGATGTAATTAACCAGTACATAGAGCGATAGTCTAACCTCAGAAGAGGGGATTGTTGTTGTTAGTTGCCATCAAGTCAGTTCCAACTCATGGGGACCCCATGTGTGCAGAGTAGAACTGCTCCTCATGGTTTTTAGGGCTGTGACCTTTCAGAAGCGGATTGCTAGGCCTTTCTTCCGAGACGCCTCTGGGTGGGTTTGAACTGCCAACCTTTCAGTTAGTAGTCGAACACTTAACCATTTGCACCGCCCAGGCACCTGCATTATCTCACTTCTAGCCTTCAGAGTGACCTTATGAACTAGAAGAAATTGCCCCCATTTTACAGAAGAGGAAACTGAGGTTCCAAGCAGTGAAGGGATGTGTCCAGTCATGCAGCTAGAAAGTGGCCAAGCAGGGCTTTGAAGCAGGTCTGACCCTGAGACGGGAAACAGGTTCAAAAACACTGGAAGTCTTCCTCCAGGCTTGTCGTTTCTTGCCCCATTTACAGGGGAGGGGACGTCCTAGGAAGTTCCTGGACTGACTTGACAATGCATTTATTTCATTAAGTTTATTCCAGTGGAAATGCTGGATTCTAATCTTACATTTCATTGTTTCCGTTTAAAAATGGCCTGGGTGGATGTTAACTCCTTTTGTTACATTCTTACAGTGTTACTTTTTTTATCAGGGCCTTGTTTTATTGTTAGAGCCTTAACTGTAGCTAAGCTTTGAGAAGTCAGTGTTACAGAAGCTTCCCTCTCTCCTGGGTCCTATCAAAACCTCTGATGGTAGACAACTGGCTTCCTTCCCCTTACTCAGGAATGATTCATTTTCTGCTTTGCTTTTCCCAAAGTCCTTTCTTCCTTCCTCCTGAGATCTCTTTTTTAATGGCCTGTAGTACTTTTTATCAGCCAGTGAAAACCCTATGGATCACAAGGGTCCAATCCCATTGTGCATGGGGTCAGAGTTGGGGGACAACTCAACAGCAGCTAACAACCACCACAGTACTTTTCAAGTCATTATTGTATGACTGGGGGATTTCTGCTAATTTTACCCAAATCAATCAGTCAGTCAATCAATATCTCTCTCTCCCTTTCTCCTTTTGATTTCTTAATCATTGGATCATTATTTTCTGGATTTCCTCTCTAAAGGAAAGCTTGAAAGCTTTGCCAGTTGGGAAGGATAATGATGATATAAAACCAAACACATTGCCATCAAGTCAATTCTGACTTATGGCAACCCCACGTGTTACAGAGTAGAACTGCTCCATAGGGTTTTCTTGATTGTAATCTTTATGGGAGGAGCCCTGATGGTGCAGTGGTTAAGCCCTGGGCTGCTGACATTTCAAGGTTGGCAGTTCAAACCCAGCAGCCACTCCACCGGAGAAAGATGTGGCAGTCTGCTTCTGTAAAGATGACAGCCTTGGAAACCCAATGGGACAGTTCTGCTCTGTCCTACAGGGTCACTATGACTTGGGATCGATTCAGTGGCAATGAGTTTTTTTTTGTTTGTTTATGGAAGCAGATCACCAGGCCTTTCTTCTGTGGCACTGCTGGGTGGGTTTGAACCTCCAACTTTTAGGCTCATAGTTGAGCACAAACAGTTTGCGCCACATATGTAATAATTTATTATAATAATATACATAATAACAAATTTATTTGTGATAAGCATAAGTAATAATACCTTCCTTTTTGCTGATCACTTGTTATGTGCCAAAAACTGTGCTAAGCCCTTTACTTGTACAACTTTACCTAAACCTCACAACAGCCTATGAAGTGGAGGGTCCATTGTTAACCTCATTTTACAAATAAGGAGGCTCAGAGAGGTTAACTAACTTCTCCCAGGCCACACAGTAAGAGAAATAATTTTCTCAACTTCATTCCCAGTTCAAGGCTGGTATTTGCTGAAGAGGGCTTTTTTTCCCCCAAATTGTGGTCAAAGACAGTGGCATCTGATGGGGGTGGTTTTTAAAACAACATTTTGAATTGTTTTCTAAGCATTCTTTCATTCTTCTTTAGGTGGTGGAGTTTAGAGCGTGAGCCAGTTGTGGGAAGGTGGGCATTCTCAGGGCTCTTATCCTTCAAAATGGGCCTAGATGTGAACCGAGCTGTGATCCTTCCCCCCTCCCGCCCTGCCCTCTAGATTAATAAATGATTCATCTCTGTCACCTGTAATTTGAGCGCCTCCCATTATGATCCTGGTAACCCAGGACCTATAAAGTTAATCTGTCCCATGTTTTTAACAACTGAGCTTTATTATCTAGCTATGAAAAAGAAAAAAAAGAATTTGAAATAGACCCTCCCCAAACCCTTGTTGACAGAGGTATCCCGTTCTTCCTTTCTGGAAATACGTACTTATGGGTTGGGGTAGGTATTCCGTCCTGAATCACACACACTGAAGGCGAAGCTGTGTGTCTTTAAAACAGAGTGCTTTTTGTTCCTGAATGAAAATTATTTCTGAAATGAAATGAGAGGGTGGCCAGGGCAGGGTGATTTGGTCACCTGTTGCCACTGTCAGGAACAGCGCCTATTGTGAGAGGTGGCTGTCTGACGTGGGGGCACTGAGGGGCATTTTGGCTGGAAATTTCCAAATGTGCCATGGTCTTGCTCAGAGCATAACAGCAGGTGCTTCCCAACTCATGAGGCCAGAAAAAAGAGGAAAGGAGTTGAATTTGTGGTGACATCTGGTGACTGCTGGCTCCTGGGAAAGTCTGCTGTCCTGGCAATCTCGAACCTATCTGAACCGTGGCAGAGACTCAGGCAGGAACTGCAGATGGCCCTATCCAGCCAAAAATGCCACTGAGGCCATGCTTGGTAGCCACCCCCTCTATGTCACAGGTAATTTGGACACCTTTGGCTATTTGTTTTCCAAGTAGCTAGCAGAATCAAGGAGTCCCAGGGTGGTGCAAACAGTTAACCTGCTTGGTTGCCAACCAAAAGGTTGGAGGGTCGAGTCCACCCAGAGGCACCTTGGAGGAAAGGCCTGGTGATCTACTTCTGAAAATCAGCCACTGAAAATCCTATAGAGCACTGGTCTACTCTGACACACATGAGGTCGCCAGGAGTCGGAATCAGTTCAGTGGCAGCTGGATTAGCAGAATCAAAACACTGTAGATAAAACAGGAAGTAACCATCAACCATCAAGAGGAGTTTTTAAGGAACCACACAAAGGTGACCTAAAAATCTGAAAACATGTCATTGAGGGCCATTTAGTGAAGGGTTGAGGGGACATATAGCATTACTGGGTCACACCTTTATCAGTTAATATTTTTGGTGATGATCCTGTTTAGAAAATTATTAATGGTTGAACTAGAGATGAACCCAGAAAACTTGATGGATGGACAATATTTCGGTGTTTTTATTTTTTTTTGTTGTTGTTGTTATTGAGATTGAGCGTCTTTTCATTTTTCTGTGAATTGCCAATTTTTCTATAGGGTTCTTTTTTTCTTATTGATTTGTAAGAGCTCTTTACTTATTAGGGATATTAGCCTTTTGGCTGTGGTATTTGTTACACAGATTTTTCCCCCAGTTTGTTGTTTGGCTTTGATTGGTGGTAAGATTTACGCCCTGCCCCATATAGGAAGTTTCTGTTTTTTTGTTTGTTTTTTTGTGGTCAGATTTATTGGTCTTTTCCTTTTTGCGTTCTGGGTTGTAGCATGCTTCAAAAAACTTCCAGTAAACAGAAGAACCCCTTTTCCAGGTGTTCCAGATAACCAAGGCTTTACTGTGTTTAAAATCTGTGCCCATTTGAGTTGGTTCTGTGAAGCAAGATGGTGGAATTGTATCTGATATATTATTTTTAAGACATGTTCCCTTCTCCCTGGAGGTAAGATGATGAACTAACTCTAAAACCCTCCATGTCCTCTCCCACTCTCCTGGCAGACAGGTTCTGGGTGACATTTTAAAGAAGAGCCTTTTTGGCTGAGACTATACGAAAAAACAAGTTTGGGGTAACTGCAAAACTGGTCAAACGAGAAAGGTAATTTTGGGGCAGGGCTGCATTCTGTAGGAGAGGCAAGGCTGAATCACCTGCTAGAAACGTGCAGAGTTCTACCTGGAGCAGGGCAAGCTCGAGTTTAAACCACTGGAAAGGCCCACATGTGCTTGAGATGAAAACCATCTTCTGGTTTTCCTGTCCAAGTTCTCTTATTTTCCTCGTGTTCACACAGACAGATGGGAACAGTCTAGGAAAAAAGATGAAGTATAGTGGAACCAGCCTTGGCTTTGTAATTGTGTCGGAGTTGCTGGCTCTCGCTGTGTGACCCTGAGCAAGTCACTTAGCTTCTCTAGGCCTGGTGTCCTTGGACAGTACCGAAGACAAACCTAAATCCAAAGTCTCTGGTGGGTAATGCTGCAACAGGCTTCAGCCCAACCAACCCCACGTGGGGCTGGAGCACTCATGTTTGCACAGCCCCTCTGGGCTGTAGAAAGCAGGGAGCCTGAGCCCAGAGTAGATAAGTCCCTTGTCCAAGGTCACACCACCAGTGAGCAGCAGAGCTGAGATTTGAACCCAGGACTGTCGGACTCTGGAGCTTCTCCACTAATCATAGATGGCCCGCTTCCAGATTCTCCCAAACAGACATCAGTGTGCACGTTATGTGTACACAGAGATGTACACAAAGGTGCATTTCCTGCCAGCTACTCCCTCTGGGTGCAGCGTGGAACAGTTCTGGGGTATGTCTGCAGGCCCCAGACTCCCTGCTCCTACCTATTCTGCTCCACTTCCAGCTCCAGAAGTGCCATGGGACCACGTTCTCCCCCACAGTGTGAGCAGAAGCTCTGGCCCCATTGGTGGCTGCAATACACAATGCCAGCTGCTGTTGGGGCCCGGCTCCTGCTGACCACAGTGGCCCCATGACCACACAGTGCACTGTCAGGAGAACACCAGAACAAAAAGCCTTTCTCCCCACCACGGGACTGGGCTGCCCAGAACTGCACAAGAGACATTTCCAGAGCCAAGGGAGCCGAGTAACGTTTGTCTGTGTCTTTAAAATGCACGTGGAATGGTTTGGTTATTGGGAAAAGCTAATAAACCACCCGTGATTTGTAGTTATCTGTTACCAAGTCCTGGTTTGGGATCTTCTCCATTTGAAGAGTTTACTTGAAAGTCAGTCTGTAGTGGGAACAACAGTCGTGGTTAGCGCCTTGAGCTCTCTATGTGCCAGGCATTGTGCTGATTGCTATGCAGATGACGCACCTCATCCTCACAGCAGCCCTGAGAGGAGTCCCTCTTACTGTCCTCAGATTGTTGTTAGCTCCCATCAAGTCAGCTCCCGACTCATGGCGGCCTCGTGCACAATGGAACGAAATGCTGCCTGCCTGGTCCTGTACCATCCCCGTGATCGTTTGCAGATTGGAGCATTGTGATCACGGAGTTTTCATTGGCCGATTTTTGGAAGTAGATCGTAGGCCTTTCTTCCTAGTCCGTCTTAGTCTGGAAGCTCTGTTGAAACCTGTTCAGCATCATAGCAACACTCAAGCCCCCGCTGACAGATGCGTGGTGGCTGTGCATGAGGTGTCTCCCGCATGGAAGGCAAGAATTCTACCACTGAACCACCATTGCCTCACATTCTCATCTTACAGACAAGGAAACTGAAGTCCGAGCCCCTTTCCATCTCCTCTGCCATCTTGATTGGAAGGGTGCTTAAAACCAACACGTTGGGTTCCTCTGAACGATGAGAAGGTACATGGCAGGAAATACACTTATAGATTCCACGTTTCCCACAATCCATTCACTTGTTGTTGTTTTAGAAATAACTTATTTTATTTTTGTTGCTGTTGTTGAGAAAATACACAGCAGAACATACACCAATTCAACAATTTCTACACATACACTTCAGTGACACTGACTACGTTCTTCGAGTTGTGCAACCATTCTCACCTTGCTTTTCCAAATTGTTCCTCCTCCATTAACATAAATTCACTGCCCCCTAAGCTTCCTATCTAATCTTTTGAGTTGCTGTCATCAAGTTAATCCCATATAGATAGTTCTTAAAAGAGCACTCTGCTCAAGGCAGACATTCTTTACTAGTTAAGCTAAACTATTGTTTGGTCTTAAGAAGACCTCAGGGGATATTTTTGGCTTAAGGTTTAAGGTTAAAAGATTATCTCAGGGCAATAGTTTCGGGGGTTCATCCAGCCTCCATGGCTCCAGGAAGTCTGGATTCCATGAGAATTTTAAATTCTGTTCTGTATTTTCTCCCTTTTGATCAGGAATCTTCTATAGAATCTTTGGTCAAAATGTTCAGTCATGGTAGCCAGGCACCATCCACTTCTTCTGGTCTCATGACAAAGGAAGCAGTTGTTCATGGAGGCAATTAGCCACATGTTCCATTTCTTCCTCCTATTTCTGACTCTCCTTCCTCTGTTGTTCCAGGTGAACAGAGACCAATTATTGTGCCTTGGATGACCGCTTGCTAGGAGGTAGAAGAGAAGCACTAAACATGATATTAGGCCAATTAACTGGTATCTCCCAGTCCGTTCACTCATTCATTTCCCAGTGTTGCCCAAGCACCTAATGGGGTCAGGGCCCCATACAAGGCACTGGGACACAGCAGGAGCCAAGGCAACCCGGTCCCTGCCCTTGCAGAGCTCAAGTCCACTGGGGGAGATGGATGTAAACAAAGGGTTACACCTGTCACTGTAATTGCTGCTACAGTGAAATGGACTTGGGAGGAGAAGTAGAAGGAAGAAATATGATTTTTCTGAGCAAGAAAAAGCTCACAGTATTTTCCCCATGATTTTATTATGAAAATTTTCAGAAGTAAGCAAAGTTGAAAGACTTTCACAGTGAATACTCATATACCCACCGCCTAGGTTCCACCATTAATATTTTACTATAGTATCTGTCTCCTCGTCCGTCTGTCAGCCCACCTTCTTTTCTCCCCCTTGGACATTATAAAGTTTTGAAAGATGAGCATGTACAGCCACCAGCTGGGGCTGAGGAACAACCATTCCACTGCCCATCCCCACGCAGCCCCCTCATCATACTACCTCCCTGGCCCCCGTGAGAGTTGGAATTGGCGGCCCCTGGCTGTAATGTCAAGGCCCCTGAGTGGGCAAATGGTTTGTGCTTATATAGTTAAGTGCTCAGCTGCTAACCAGAAGGTTGGCAGTTCGAACTCACCCAGCGGCTCCACAGGAGAAAGACCTGGCAATCTGCTCCCGTAAAGATTACAGCCAAGAAAACCCTGTGGGGCAGTTCTACTCTGTAACACATGGGGTCACCATGAGTTGGAATCGACTTGACGGCAACAGGTTTGGGTTTTTTTTTTTTTGGCTTTACCATCAGCAGGGGAATAGTCAGTAACCAGCAGAGGAAAGAAAATCTTGGCTCGCTTACATTATTATTTGTTTAAGTCTAGGATGCATTGGCTTTTGGGGGAGCCAGTGGTGGAGTGTCCCAGGAGAGAACATGTTTCAGTGCTGTAGCAAACCACTCCACCTCCCCAGGTTGGCCCCTGCAGAATGCGGTCAGGGATACCCCATGCAAGATTAAAGGGGGTTGGGGAGATTGCCTCATGAGTGCCTTTGGTTAGGTAGGCAGGCCACCTGGACCCCCACCAGCACCTCTGAGCAGCTCTGGACGTGGCCACCATAGGCAAGGTTCCAGCGTGGCCCTTAGGGGGAGTTGGCCCCTGCAGGCGTTGGAGCAGGCTCAGTAGCTGAGAGCAGTGAGCCGAGTGCCAAGAGCCTATAGCCTGGAGAGGTAGCTGCCCTGGGCCCCATGAGGGGCTCAGTGAGGGGAGGAGAGTGGGGGTGGCAGTGAGCACAAGCCGAAGGTGACTCACACAGCAAAGGTTCTGGGCGGCCCAGTGGATTCATCCTGGACAACATTTGATGGACTGTGGAGCCTGACCCTAGTAATGATATGAAGTCATACAAATGATAATGTTTACTGAGTGTTCATCATGTGCTGGATACCGCTAAATGCTTCCCATGTGTTATTTTTAATCCCCATGCCACCTCCATGAGCTGCCCCATTGGACGTGTGAGGAGACTGAGGCATGCAGAGGTGAGGGCACTTGCCCAGCTGGGGAGTGGTCAGGCTGGGATCCAAACCCCTTCTGTCTGAATCCCCAGCCCACCGTCTTTCCACTGCATTATGGGGTGTTTCATTTAAAGTGTCCAAAGCTGTTTCCCCAGTGCACTTCTTTTAACAGCTGGGGTTAGAATGTTCCAGATGGTTGGCCAGGTGTGCTGGGTCACCTTGGGTGGAATTCGGCCTGCGGAGTTCCTCCCCCAGCTGCCCCCACCACGTGGTTGGTGCTCACACCAAGCCTCTGCCTGGCCTCCCGGGCGAGGGGAAGCTGGCATTGGTGTTTTCCCTGCTGTGGGTTTGGTGCCCACCCTGGCCTGCCCGGTGGTCTTTGTCCCCTGGGCTCTGCCTCAGGCACCAGGCTCCTTGAGCCCACTTTTCTAGACTCAGCTGCTTAAACAGATGGAAGGCGGTGGGGAAGCACGGTTGTCTTTCTTCAGGCTCGGAGGACCAAGTCCGGGTTGAGCCTGCTGAAGAAAGAACCCGCCATTCTCTGCATGGTTCCTCTGTGCCAGGACCTTTGTAGGGAGCTCTGGGCGAGTGATGTCTCCGGTCCCTGGGACAGGTGACAGCCGGCCGAGGGGGTAACTACGGAGGGAAAGGAGGGAAGGCAGGCAGCA
The DNA here is from genome assembly GCA_030035585.1 of Dugong dugon. Classification (NCBI taxonomy): domain Eukaryota; kingdom Metazoa; phylum Chordata; class Mammalia; order Sirenia; family Dugongidae; genus Dugong; species Dugong dugon. The sequence goes on along the minus strand of CM057476.1, from coordinate 20,188,718 downwards.
GGCTGCTCACACTTAACATGGAGCCGTGGAGTTCCAGACACCGCCGGCAAGTTTCTAGGTTTCCTTTCATCCACTTGAAAGTGTCATCAATTGTAAGAGACACCGTTAGTTCATGAACCACTGAGAAAAGAAAAATGCCTCCAATTAGGAACATTTTGATTTCAGAGATGAACAAAACGTGTGTTTTGGAATTGGATTGTTGCAAGTAATCCTTGTACTATCTGTGTGTTGGTGCTGTTGTCCCATTTCCCAGATGGGGCAAATGAGGCTCAGAGAGCTGAAGGGGCGCCCCAGAGCTGGCATTCAAGCCCAAGGTCATCCTGCCATCCTCCACTTTTTTTTTTTAGGTAAAAATATACATAACAAAACATATACCCATTCTCCATTTTCTGCATTTACAGTTCAGTGACATTGGTTACATTCTTGGCATTGTGTTAGCATTCCTGCCCTCTCTACCCGGATTGTTGCAGCCCCATTAATTCAGACTCTCCCCTGAATTTCTCCTCTGTGTTTGAGAGTTACTGTTGTCAATTTGATCTCATATCGATAATTCTTTAAAGAAGTGCAGTGCTCAAGGCAAACATTCTTTACTGGTTGATCTAAACTGTTGTTTAAAGACTTCGTGGGATAGTTTTGGTTCAAGCTTTAAATGTTATTTCATGGCAGTAGATTTGGGGTTCCCCCAGTCATCCCCCACTTCTTGCTCTGTCTGCTCTATCGTGGGACTGGCTTTTCGTCCCTCATTATGTAGTTGGGACCCCACTGCTGGCGTGTTCTCCTGGGTTCTTATGTAAAAGCTCAGAGCCGTGAACTCTTGAGTTGTCGGCTTATTTCTTTCTTTTAAGCTGGTGAATGTGAAGGGGAGGAACCTTTCCAAGGTCCTTAGTAAATTGGCACTTCTCCTCCCATCTGGTAAGACGCCTCATCCGGCCTCCTGGCCAGCTGGTCGGTTAGCGATGATCCACCTTGTTTGTCAAGATGCGTTTTTGCAGCGTCAGTTCTGTGAGCTACTTGAGGGCTGCGCTGTCTCGTACGGTAGCCGCTGACCACATGTAGCTATTTAAATTCATGAAAATGGAATAAAACTTCAGATTCACTTCCTCAGTCAACACTAGCCACATTTCAAGTACTCAGTAGCCACGTGTGGCCACCATACCGAACAGCATAGGTACAAAATATTCCCATCCTTGGCAAAAGTTCTATAGGACAGCACTGCTCTAGGGAGAAGGGGTGCTGTGGACAAATTGGTTTGCCTCTTAGACATTCCAATTGCATTTTAAAGGCTCTGACAAGTCCTGTGGTAAAAGAAACGGTTTCACCTGGAGCCTAGCACTCCCCAAATTGACTTGCCCAGAAACCCTTTTAACCCTTATATACAGCTCTACCTTTCCCAGACACACCCACCAAGTGACCACTCCTCACATCCCCAGGACCCCCTGGAGCCCCTGCCTATCCCCCTGGTTGGGAATCTCATTCTGTCTTCTCGTTTTGTCCCCAGATTGCCTCGGGTCCCCAGTATTTACTCCCATCAAGGCGGACATCAGTGGCAACATCACGGTACGTATTTGGCCCCGGCAACCAAGGCCCTGACACTTGGATCAGGAATCTAAACCCACCTCGGATCACCAGTGCTCTGCTCCACACTGCAAGTCTCCCAGCCCAAGGAAGGGAAAGGAGGCGTGGAAAACGGGCTTGGTCCCCAGCTCGGGGTCTCCTTTCCAGTCATGCCAGTCTGGAGTGATTGGGACTGAAGTCTAAAGGGATGGCCTGATATAGAACCTGCTGGGTCTTTTATCCACCTCTACCAAGTGAGAAGTAAACTCCAGATCCACACGTTGCTTTGGCACAACTCTGCCCTTCGCCGGTCCCAGTGCCATCCCCATAGCCACCCTCCCTATGAGGGTCGACTTAGGGCATGGCCTGGGGTTTGGACCACCCTGCATTATTTCATTCTTTACCCTAGCAACCCTTCCAGGCTGGTTCTGCACTGTCCCCTTTTCACAGATGAGGAAACTGAGGTTCAGAGAGGTTGAAGGATTCACTTAAGGTCACACAGCAAGTTAGTGGCAGAGCTGGGATTCACACCCAGGCCTGCCTGGCTCCAACCCAGGAGCCTTTGTTCCTGGACATCTCTGAATCCTCAAGGCTTGTTTCCACTTGTCCACAAAAGCGAAACTTCAGATACTTGGTGCCTGAGGCGGTATCACTAGTGGCTGGGGAATATGGACTCCACAGCCAGCCTGGGCTGGAACCCCGGCTCCCACCTGCACCAGCTGTGGGCATGTCACTTGCCCTCTGTGAGCCTCAGTTTCCTCGTCTGGAAGTGGAGATAGTAACCGCAGCACCAGGGTTGCTGTGAGCCTGAAACCAGGCAGCGCACGGCAAGCACCGTGCTCATTCCGCCTCACGGTGGGTGCTCAGTAAATGCCCTCCTGCCGCTGCTGCCCCTGCTGAGCCTGGCGCTGGCAGGAAGGACAGGGGCCCTGTCGGGGCGCTCCTCCACCCACGCACATGTGGCCAGCCATCTATGGGGGGCAGCTTTCCAAGGGGAAACCCTGTGTGCTCCATTTCAGAAAATCAAGGCCGTGTACGACACCAACCCCACCAAGTTCCAGACCCTGCAGAACATCCTGGAGGTGGAGAAAGAGATGTATGGAGCACAGTGGCCCAAAGTGGGGGCCACGCTGGCACTGATGTGGCTGAAAAGGTGACGGCTTGGGTGGCGGGTTGCCTGTGACTGTGAGGAGGAGTATTCAGCGTCCTCTCTGGCTGGGAGGGGTGGTCGCTCCTGTTTCTTTCCCATCTGCTATGGACCAGTCGCCCTTCTTGTGTGATGCTAGTTAACAGCTGAGAAAAGTGTCCCAAGGTCTGAGGCTTGTCTAATGGTGATGCGTCTTTGTTCCAGTCCCATCAGAGGCATTAAAAAAAAAAAGCCAAACTCCTTGCCATCTAGTCGATTCTGACTAATGGCAACCTTGTGTGCTACAGAAAATTGTTCCGTAGGGTTTTCTTGGCTGTGATCTTTTCATTTTTTTTGAAATAATTTGTCTTATTTTTGTTGTTATTGTCGAGAATATTCCCAGCAGAACCTACACCAATTCAATGATTTCTATATGTGTAATTCAGTGACATTGATTACATTCTTCAAGTTGTGCAACCTTTCTCACCCTCCTTTTCCAAGTTGTTCCTCCCCCTTTAACCTAAACTCACTGCCCCCTAAGGTTCCTATCTAATCTTTCGAGTTGCTGTTGTCAATTTGATCCCATATAGATAGATCTTAAAAGAGCTTGGCTGTAATCTTAATGGATGCAGATCACCAGGCCTTTCTTCCAAGGAACCGCTGGGGGGGGGTTCAAACCACCAAATCACTTGTACCACCCAAGGACCTTATAGTGAACATTTATTGAGTATGTACTCTGTCCCAGGCATGTGCTAAGGTCTTTGTATGCCTGGTCGCATGTCATCCACGAGTTAGGTGTGGCTATTATCCCCATCCCAGAGGAGGCCACTGGGGCTTCTGGGGACCACATCCCATGGCCAGGTCATGGGGTAGAGTTGGGACCGAGCGACCAAGTGCATTTGTGCAGGCTGTGCACTGCACAGAGGTGTTCTGTCTCAGGGCCAGCCCATCGCATGCGTGGTGGATTTATAATTGTGACAGTTTCTGGACAGAACTGCAGCATCTTGCAGAAAGGGGGCCCTAATTTACACACGTGTCCTGTGGGCTGGGGTAGGGACGTACCCTGAGGTGGGATTTGAACCAGGTAGTCTCAACTCAGAGTTCATGCTGCTCAGAGCCACCACACTGTCCTCATAGCAGATACCTGAAGCCACATACGATTGTTCCCGTCTTACAGATGAGGCCACTGAGGCTCAGAGAGATCAGGCAGCTTGCTTGCTGAGTGCACACCACTCTCTACCAACTACAGAATTCTTTAGCTGTGCAAATGCCACAGCCTTCAGCAGCCGCTGTGACTCTCTGGCTGTGAAGCTGGGGACTGTTCCTGACCCACAGATGATCCCAGTGTTGCCCTCTCTCTGGGCCTGGGGTCAGGAAGCCAAAAGGGCAGCTCCTCCCTGGTCTCCTCCACTAAAGACTGCCACCCCCGACACTCACTTCTTTGGTGAATGGAGCTGGGAGAGTCAGCCCCCCAGAGGGTGAGGCCGCGTGGGCATCCAGGGTAGGCAGTGGGCGGGCTGCAAATTCACAGCGTGTTTGAGGAATTGCCCTGCTAGCTGCCTGCCTTTGTGTTAGCCTAGAATGAGGAAAGGCCCTGGGCCGGCCAGCCAGCAGGTTCCCTGGGTTTCTCAGGAGGAACAGGGCAGGTGGCAGCATTGCAAATCAGATGTGGCAGAGCTGGGTGCCTGGAAGGGCAGACGAAGGCCCTAGTGAATGCCAACAGGTTGGGCACTTATTGAGCACCTGCTGTGTGCCGCATCTGGATCTGGGATGCTACATCATATTAGGCACGGTCCCTTAGGGCACCCAGTCTGGGGAGGGGTCAGGCTGGTGGGCGAGTTCTGTTGGCAGGATGTCAGAGCCAGGCACAGAGAGAGGTCAGGGAAGGCTTCCTGGAGGGGGGACCCTGGGGACTCTGAGCAAGGGTGCCTCAGACATGGGAGGAAGAGAGGCTCCAAAGGTTTGGTCCAGCCAGGGCTCTGATGTGAGGTGGGAGCGAAGAGGCAGGATGGGATGATGGGGAGTTCCAGCTTGGTCAGGACCCCGGGAGCCACCAGGGGGCCTGAAGCTGGTCACTGACGGGAGCAGATGGCACTTCAGAAAAATCATCCCAGCTGCCGGGTGGAGGCAGGAGTGTTAGAGCTGGGAGAGGTGGAGGGCCTTGGGAGAGGCAGGGGCTCAGGAGAGGCGGCTGGCTGGGTCAGGGACGCTGTGAGACTGATCCTGTGGGATGAGGGCTCTGATCCACCAACCCTTCCATTAGCAGTCAAGTGCTTAACTGTTTGCGCCACCCAGGGACTCCTCCTGGCCCCTTGTTGTCACGTGCCATCGAGTGGATTCCGACTTATGGCTACCCCGTGACAAAGTAGAATTGTTCCATAGGGTTTCCCAGGCTGTAATCTTTATGGAAGCAGATCTCCAGGCCTTTCTCCTGCAGAGCTCCTGGCACCTAGTAGGCACTTAATTCCGAGTCTCTCAGGGTCTGCCCTGCATGTGGTGTGCTGGCTGGTGGCAAGGCCGATGCATCCAGGTCCTAAAGAGCCACCTCCTTTCCTGGTGCAGGGGCCTCCGCTTCATCCAGGTCTTTCTCCAGAGCATCTGCGACGGGGAGCAGGACGAGAACCACCCCAACCTCATCCGCGTCAACGCCACCAAGGCCTACGAGATGGCTCTCAAGAAGTACCATGGCTGGATCGTGCAGAAGATCTTCCAGGTGAGGGCCCAGAGGGTCACCAGCTGGCAGGCTCCACTGCCTGCCCCCCAAGGCTTAGCGAGGCATCTCCTGGAGCCAGCACTTGCCCACCCGACTGAGGGCTCCCTGGCCACTTGGGACAAGGCTGGGGTGTGAGGGCCTTTGTGAGCACCTGCCCAGCCCCATTCGTGGCCGTGGCCGGCGTTACTGTGATGTCCCTGGTGTTTCTGTCTGTGTGCCTCGTCCTGGGAGGCCCTGCTCAAGAAGCCACAGGAAGGACTCTAGGACGTCAGGTTGAAGGTAGGCTGGCCTCACTGGCCCCTCAAATTCAGCTGCCTTCTCACACTGGGCAGGTGTCTTAGTTACCTAGTGCTGCTGTAACAGAAGTACTGCAAGTGGGTGGCCTTAACAAACACAGATTTGTTTTCTCACAGTCTAGGAGGGTAGAAGTCTGAATTCAGGGTGCCAGCTCTAAGGGAAGGCTCTCTGTATCGGCTCTGGGGGAGATTCCCTGTCACCTTCTCCAGCTGGCCATCCTTGGAGTTCCTGGGCTTGTGGATTGGTCAGCCTTCGGAGTCGATGGTGGCAGTCCTCCCTGTGTCTGCCTTCTTCTAGGCCTGATCTGCTCTTTATACCTCAGGTGATGAGTTTAAGATGCACCCTGCACTGACATGGCCTCGTGAATGTAACAAAGAAAGCCCTATTCCCAAACGGGATTACATCCACAGGTGCACAAAACCCAACCCATTGCTGTTGAGTCGATTCCACCTCATAGAAGACTTACAGGACAGAGCAGAACTGCCCCATAGGGTTTCTAGGGAGTGGCTGGTGGATTCGAACTGCTGAGCTTTTGGTTAGCAGCCAGGCTCTTAGCCACTGCACCACCAGGGCTCCATTCACAGGTATAGGTGTTAGGATTCCAATACATACTTTTTGGGGGACACAATTCGATCTGTAACAGCAAGGAAGGAAGAAGGGCCCCTGTTGCTGCGGGGACATCAGCTGAAAGGACACTGGCCTGCGAGGTTCTTGGTGGCTTGTGTTTGAGTGACACTGGCCAGAGCACCTGGAAACAGGGCCCTCATCCCAGCCTGGTTAGCTGAGGGCCCCTTGGGTTACCAGGGTAACTTGGGAGATGGTGAGAAGCCCTGTCGTGGGCTCACGGGGTAAGGAACCAGTCTGGGTCCAGACAGGGAGAGCTGGTCCTGTGGCAGGAAACATGGCCACCTCTGGGCGACCCACCCCAGCAGAGCTAGGGGCAGGATATAATAATAACATCGTGGACCTGGCCCTGCACGGCAAGCCGTACTCTTCACAATGTGTCATAGGGTGGGTACTATTCTTATCCCCATTTTACAGATGAGGAAACTGATGCTTAGAGAAGTTAAGTATTTGCTCAAGGTCACACGGTAAAAAAAATAGAAGGCTGGAATTTTTACCTCCCTAAGCCTCAGTGAAGGAGCCCTGGTGGTGCAGTGGTTAAGCGCTCGGCTGCTAACTGAAAGGTCAGCAGTTGGAACCCACCAGCCGCTCCGTGGGAGAAAGATGTGGCAGCCTGTTTCCATAAAGATTACAGCCTTGGAAACCCTGCAGGGCAGTTCTGCTCTGTCCTGTAGGGTCACTATGAGTCGACTCGACAGCAGTGGGTTTTTTTTGGTAAGCCTCAGTATCCTCATCTTTCAAATGGGTATAAAATAGACCCTCCCTCAGAGGGTCATTGTGAAGATTAAATGAGATAACCTGTATGAAGTGCTTGGCCCATGGGTTATACTCAGTATATTGAAGCTATTACTATTTTTATTGCTACTGATATTATTATTTATAATTTTCCCTGCACTATCAAACTCATCTCCTAAGCTTTTTGTCTGGTTGCATGTTTTCCTTCTGGGAGTTTCCGACTCTCTCCGCACTTTTCATGTATCTGGGTAGCACTGAAATTTAGGGAAGTGTCACCCCCCTCAGGACAGAAGAGCCCACAGCACAGATTAGCAGTTGTCTCCCTTGCTCAGAAAGTGAGTTTCCAAAGAGGCAGTTCACCTTTTTCCAGAGCAGGAGACCCAGAGGGAAGAGGTTCACCCACCCTGAGCACCTCCAGTGTGCCTGGCTGGGGCTGTGCTGAGCGCTCTGTACAGCCTCCTCTAATCGTTACAAACGCGACCCGATTAGGTGGGTACCCTTGTTTTCCCCATTTTACAGATGAGGAAACTGAGGCTCAGAGAGGCTAAGTAACTTGCTTAAGGCTCACAGCTAGTTGGCAGCATAAGCTGGAATTTGAACCCAGGTCTGTCTGTTCCTAAACCTGGGGTCCTTCCTGCTGCCCTCAGGGGGGCAGAAGGAAAAATGCATCTCCTTTGTCCTTTCCCTTCCAACGTCATGAGTAGCACAGACCCCTGCCCAGCACAGACCTCGGGGAAACGCCCCCAGAACCCCAGCGTGCCCAGCTCAATGTCCTGCCCCACTAACGCTGCACCACCTCCCCTCTTGCCCATCCCAAGGCAGCGCTGTACGCAGCCCCCTATAAGTCCGACTTCCTGAAGGCACTCTCCAAGGGGCAGAACGTGACAGAGGAGGAGTGTCTGGAGAAGATCCGCCTCTTCCTGGTCAACTACACGGCCACCATTGACATCATCTATGAAATGTACACCAAGATGAACGCTGAGCTCAACTACAAGGTGTAGACGTGCCTGGCGGTGGCACTTCCGGGGCCTGTGGCCTCCCACCATGGCCAAGCGCAGACACAGGCACATCCAAATCACTGTGAATCCAGCCAGCCGGCTGCCCCAGGCCCACGTTCCCCAAGAGCGGCCCAGAGTCCGGCCGGGGACTGCAGGGGGCGGCCCTGGCTTTTGAAAAGTCATGTTTTGTCTATTCTACTGGAGCAATAAATAACGACCCCACTTCCGGATCACCTTTGAATTTCACAGCAGCACAGACTGACTTTATGCCTTCATTTCAGTGTGGTAAAAACCAATTAATGTTTCTAATAAATCAAGTCCTAGGGTTTTTTGTTCCCCCCGCCCCCCATGCAGAGCACGACTCTCACCTCACATTCAAAATAAGCACGTTTCCTTATGAGGATCGAGCTGAATGGTGTTTGGGGTATTTTAAGGACTATGATGAGTTTGATTTGAAATTATGCAGGGCTCTTCAGTTGGAATTTAAAAACGAAAAAGCAAACTGGTGTGTGTTCTCATGTGGTTTGCACCACCCAGCCTTCTGGCACTGTTATTATAGATCCTAGTCTTTCTGACTGTCTTTTGCCAGAGAGGATTTTTTATAGCTGAAACAAGCCAGCAAGCCTTTGATGAACCCAGGGGCATTTATTTTAAAGCGATTGGGCACAAATAATCGACCACAGAATGACTGTTTGTATCTTTCTGCATAATTATCCTCTTCAGGGACCGCTTTTTCAACCTAAGAAACTACCTACCACGTGTATTCTCTTGAGGGGGACAGGATGAACCCCGCACTGCAGAGACCCAAGACAACGCCTAGCTGCCTTAACTGCCATTTCCAGCGCTGAAAAGCGCTGTATTTGTTGAATTGTTGGGGCAAACCAAGCAACCCCAAAGAATTGGTGTGTGTTTTTTTAAAAAAAAAAAAACCCAATGAGGAACAATTGGTGATTTTTATGCAGAAACTAAATGATCCTTAATAAATAAATCTCTATTTTGGAATCACATCTGTGTGCTGTTTTAGTTCTTGAGTGCTTTTTTTTAATCTCTGGATCAGAGGTTACAACTTGGGGACCCTTATGCCAAATCCAGCCAACAACCTGTTTTCTGACCCCCTTGGTTTTAAAAAATAGAACTCGTTGCCAGATTTAAAAACTGGGAGATTTCCCATAAAAATCTTGATTCCCAGCTTCTTTTGAAAAAATCAGGCTGCTTGGCAGGAGCCTGGAGACAGCTGACCTGTTGGCTGGATGGGGAGGAGGGAGAACTCATTCTCCACTTAGCTTCAGTCCCCATCACTTCCTGATGTCTCCCCGGCCCTGTGTCAGATGGATATTTGCACTTTTTTATTGGCATGGGCTGATGGCTTTTTCTGATAGTAGGGTTAAATATTTTATTTCATTCCTGCTCCTATAGAGCTGATGGTCTTGTGGGCAAGATGAACCAGTATACCAACAATGATACAGAGTAGTCAGTGCTCAGAGCCTGTGGCCACAAAGAAAGGGCTCCCGGAACTCATCTTAAAGAGTCATGGAGGTGGATGGGGGGCTCCTGGCAGAGGAGGAGGGGTGGGGGGTGCTCCATTGGAAAAGGAAAGGCTTAGGCAAAATCCTGGTGGGTTGACCTACAGCAGGTGGCTTGGTGGAGCCGCACTGCAGACTGTGTGTGTGTGTGTGTGTGTGTGTGAGAAAATGATAGTGGAGTCAAGAGTCACATTGTGCTGCCAAGAGATTTGAACTTATGTGACCCAGCGGGAGCCGGGCTCACAAGGACTTACAAGAACACATCAATCAGGCCCTGAGATAAAGACAACAGTTTGGACAATCTTGGAAAATATCTTTTAGGGAACCTTTCACATAAGTCAGTCAAACAGAACACTGAAGACTTTCCACTCTTACCTTTTTCTATTAGCATTTAGTGAATAGAAAATTTGTTGGACCAATGCAGACCCTCCTGACTGTCGATACTAAAACTTGGTCCAGTGATTGTTAAGAAAGACAATTCAAAATGCAGGATCATGGTTTCTAGCCAATCTGTGAAAAGGCGACGCTTTCAGTGGTTTTGTCCATTTTGTAATGTTAACGTGTACTGATGACTGTAACGTTCCTTGGACTCAGATCAGACGTGGCTGTGGCAGCAAACTTGTCCGTCTTCCCACTTTTGCTTATTCTGTAATATTTCCTTGGACGTGGACAGATACGGCTGTGGCAGCATGGTTGTCCTATTTCTTACTTTTGCCTTTTTGAATATATGCTGAATAAAACTTCCTTTTTGCTTTTTAAAAAAAAGATTTGAACTTGACGCTGAAAGTTATGGAGCACCTTCAAGGGTTTTGTGCACAATCCAGTCAGATAGCTGATACAGAAGGTTCCCTCTGGCATATGGCCAAGGGATGCAAGGCTGAACTGAGCTTTTTTGCTGTTTCTGTGAATAAGATCTCCGTTTTCATTGTATTTTCTAACAGTACCCATAGTAGGAATGCTCCTAATCTTTCTAAGCTCTAATTGCATTTTACGTTTTTCCTTCTGGCTTTCCTAGAAATACAAAGTTCTGCCAGTAAATTAGAAGAATTTTGTTTCTTCCTTTAAAAAAGACCTTCAAGTCTCTAAACCAAGCCCATTGCCACAGAGTCATTCCAACTCATGGCAACCCTATGTGTTACAGACTAGAAATGCACCATAGGGTTTTCTTGGCTGTAATCTTTATGGAAGCAGATCACCAGGTCTCTCTTCCGTGGCACCACTGGGTGGATTCAGACCAACAACCTTTAGGTTAGTAGTCGAGTGTAAACTCTTTGCATCACCCAGGGATTTTTTTCATGTCTCTAACGTAATACAATCGGACGAGGAGGGCACTGTCTTTGCAGGAAGGAGGGATTTCCCCAGGGCAGCCCCCTTCACCTCTGTTACCTGCCTGGCCCCTGGAGCACTTCAGGGTTTTGACCCCAGATACAAAGCCAGCAGTGCATCTCTCTGCTTTCCCATTTCACCCTTGTCTAAGCTGGACTGAGTTCTGCCTGAGGCAGGGAGGAAGGAGCACACATCGAGCACCTGCTGTATACCAGGCCCTGCCAGGTGCATTACACACATCATTTTACACCCACCCTGAGATGTGGGCATCCGGAGGTCCATTTATCAGATGAGGAAGCTGAGCCCTGGTTGGGGAGGGGCAGAGGGAGCTGGCAAGGGTGACCCAGCCAGAAGTGGGAGTGCTGGGGTTTTACATCTGACTCCAAATGTCCCTTCAGCCATGTCCATTTCTATGCCAGCTGACAGCTTGAGCCTGTGTTCCAGCACACCTCCCTGCCAGAGTGTTCCCAGGGAGGGGAAGCCACCTTATCTGACTCAGGTTAACCTGATACGGCACAGAAACCCAAATTAGCCCCAAAGTGTGACAATGGTTGGCTCATTTATTCACTCGATGCATTCAATTAAACCTCACTGAGTCCATTATAATACAATACTTCAAGCCCATTATAATACATCTCTATTATAGGGTCGCCATGAGTCGGAACCAACTCGACGGCACATAACAGGAACAACAACATTACAGACAAAGAAAGGAAGCCCACGACATCCCTCAGAACCTCAGTTTCCTTACCTCTGACATGGGGACCTAGTAGGCATCCACCTCAATGGGGTTGTGAAGCTTAAATGTTCTTCACCAGTTGCCATTGAGTTGATTCTGACTCCTGGCGACTCCACGTATGTCAGTGCATGTCAGTGTAGAACTGCCCTCCATAGGGTTTTCAATGGCTGGTTTTTCAGAAGCAGATCACCGGGCCTTTTTTCTGAGGCACCTTTCAGTTACTAGCTGAGCACTGAACTGTTTACACCACCCAGGGACTCCTAAATTAAATGTTACTGTTTGTAAAGCAATTAGAAGTGTCTGAAGCATAGTAAGTTGTCTCTTAGTAAATGTTAAATAAAAATGCAAGGATATATTTGTATGATGTGTGATGTATGAGGATGTGATCAAGCATTGCAGTCCTGGCTCTGCTATTTATTAGCTGTGTAGCCTTGGACAAATCACTTCACCTTTCTGAGCCTCAGTTTCTCAGCCATAAAATGGGGAAAGTAACAGTCCCTAGCTCATAAGTCAATGAAACTGCATGAGCAGAGACTTAGCTGCATAATCTTTCAATGTTGAACCAATTATCATTATTTGCAGAGGATTATGGGAGAATGGAAGAAGACCATCTCACCGCGGTTTTGTTGATTGGTTGATAGGTTCGCCTGTTCACGCCAGGCGGATTCCACTGCGCGGAGCGCCTGCAGCTCCCGCGGTCGGTAGGTGGCGCCGTCCGCAATGGGACAAGGCCAACAGCTCCCCAAGTTAGGGATGATTTCCAAGGACTAAATGAGGAGCTCCATTTGAACACTACTGGGAAAGCCTGAAGTCCCTTAAGCGGGTGCTTTGGGGTCTGACTTCAGACCAGACTCTACGTATCAGTCAACGGTGTGTCTTGTTACTACTGCTGCTGCTACTACCAGCCGTGCAGAGAGACTGGCTACAGCTTGTGCAAAGACCCTGAGGCAGAAGAGAGAGGCCAGGGTGGCTGGGGCCTGCAGAGCAAGGGGAGAGGATGGTATGGGTGGAAACCTAGAGGGGTCGAGGCCAGCGTGAGCTGGGCTTTTGTTCTAAGGGCAGGGGAAGTCATGAAGAGTGGGTGACAGAGCCAATTCACAGTTTTAAAAGGTGTCACCTAGAATCTCAATGGGTCCCTTTTAAGGACTCAGTAGAGAGACTCCCCTCCCCCCACCACCTTTGCCTCTTTCTGGCTGGGAGCCCAGGTGGCGCAGTGGTTAAAGAGCTTGGCTGCTAACCAAGGAGTTGGCAGTTCAAATCCACCAGGAGCCTTGGAAGCCCTATGGGGCAGTTCTACTCTGTCCTGTTGGGTCACTATGAGTTGGAATCGACTCAATGGCAACGGGTGTATCACCTACATTGTGTGCACTGTGCTCTACTTCATGGTGGGGGGCGGGGAGGCAGGCCTCTATGAAAGTCACAAGGCCTCTCTCCAGAAAGTGCCCACTCACCCCTCTCACAATTTCATGCACCACTTCAGGGCCTCTACGGACCCCTGGAAGCCTTCCCAGGGACCCCAGTGGGGAAGCCCTGAAGCACCATGACCCCGCCAGAACCAAGGCCTAAATACCCCCTCCCTCCCTCCTTCTCTCTTGCCCTCCCTTCCTCTCTATACCACAGCCTTCTGGAGGCCATTTTTGAACTGCCTGTGGCCAGCCGTGGCTCAGCCACACCCACAGGCCACCAGGCTGCTGCCCTGAGGAATGAAATCAAGACCAGTGACTGAGCCTCCAAGAGTGGCTGTGCCCATGGCAACAACCATCTGAGGGGCAGAGCTTCCTCCTCACCTGGCCTCAGGTTTCTGCCCCAGGGAGAATTCCAGAAAAGCCTCATTGAAGGCCTCTGGGACAAAGGCCAGCTCTTTGCAGTACCCAAGATGGACAAACCAGCTGATTGTCTGCAGCCTCTTTGTGTCCCGTCCTCCATGGCTTCTCTGTAAATATGCAGGGATGTGATTTCGTGGCAGACCTGCTGTTCCCGTGGGCACCCTCCCAGAAGAAGACAATCAGACTGGGGTTGGACCCTGCCTCCACCAAGCTGTGTGACCTTGGGCAAGTTCCTTCACCTCTCTGGGTGTTTCCTCTCCTGTGTTGATTTTGTTGGTGCTGTGAAGTCGGCTGTGACTCATAGCAACCCTACGCACAACAGAAGGAAACACTGCCCGGTCCTGTGCCATCCCCACAATGATTGCTATGCTTGAGGCCATTGATTGCTATGCTTGAGCCATCTCATTGAGGGGCTTCCTCTTTTTTGCTGACCCTCTGCTTTACCAGGCATGATGTTCTTCTCCAGGAACTTGTCCCTTCTGATAACATGTCCAAAGTACATGAGATGAAGTCTCGCCGTTCATGTTCATGAAGGTAAAGCCCTCCACAGGGCCTGGCACACAGCAAGTGCTGCATAGATTGTAAATGATAGCCTCCATGCTCCCCCCTACCCTTTTCCCCAGTTGTTTCTCCCCCTGACCATGACTTAAGCCCGTCTGTGGCACTCATTAGAGAAAGAAAGAAAAAGACCCACCAGGATTTCCCACTCTGCAACCCCCGCCATCTGACCCAGGTGGGCGTGAGCAGGCTCCCACCTTATCAGTGAGAGGACTGAGGCACACCGGGCAGTGCCAGGTGCCCATGATAGTGGATAGAGGGTGCGGTTTGAATTCAGATGGTCCTGGGTTCAAATCCTGCCGGTACCACTTGCAAGTTCCTTGGGCAAAGGGCTTTCACTGTGCGGAGCCTCAGTTTCTCCATCTGTAAACAGGGCAGAAGACCACGTGTTTCAGAGCTGTTGGGGTGGTAGGGATGAGCTGCTGGTGCGTGGAAGGACCGGGAGGCCGGGGTCTGCAGGAATCCAGCCCTGTGTGGTGCTTTCAGCTGCATGCATAACTCAGGGACCAGTTCAGGCCCTCAGCACCCTGGACACCAACTTGGCCTAAGCTAAACTCAGTAGCTATGAGGTCACTAGGTAGACTAAGAGGGCAGTCATAAAAAAGAAAGCGGAGAAGGAGCTGGGCAGGCAAGCAGGGGTTTGGGGAGGGAGAGGGAGCTGTGCTAGGGCTGCCTGCTATATTCTGGACTCGATTGTTCTCATCTATAAAATGGGGACAATGAAATGGGGATCCTAATGCCAGCCTGAGGAGCCCTGGTGGTGTAGGTAGTTAAGCACTCAGCTGCTAACCAAAAAGTCAGTGGTTTGAATCCACCAGCCACTCCTCCGGAGAAAGATGTAGCAGTCGGCTTCCATAATGATTGTAGTTGTGGTGTCGTTGAGTTGATTCCAACTCATAGCAACCCTATGTGACACAGTAGAACTGCACCATGGGGTTTTCTTGGCTGTAATCTTTATGGGAGCAGATCACCAGGTCTTTCTCCCCTGAAGCCACTGGGTGGGTTCGAACCTCCGACCTTTTGATTAGCAGCCAAGTGCTTAACCACTGCACCACCAGGGCTCCTTCTGTAAAGATTACAGCCTTGGAAACCCTCCTACGGGACAGTTCTACTGTGTCCCATAGGGTTGCTATGAGTCAGAATCAACTAGTTGGCGGTGGGTTTTAATGCCAACCTCCCAAGATTGCTGGGGAGGAAGACGTTAAATAAAGAGGGAGAGCTGGGTAGAGGAGAGCACTTGGGAGGGAATGTTAAGCTAATCTCAGTGGGGGAAGCATGAGGACATCGTGGGGCTAGTTATTGAGCAGTTACCATGGGCCGGCACTGCCTGGACCCTCAAGAGCACTGTCGTGTTTAATCCTCCAAACAGTATACAGCGAGCGTGATTAACGCTCCCATTTTACAAATGAGGGAAGCAAGGCTCAGAGAAGCAGAGTCACCTGCCCTAGGTCACACTGCTCAGAAGTGTGGTAGAGCTGGCATTCATACCCAGATCTTTTTGAACCTGGAGAACCTGTTCTTTTTCTTTTCTTTCTTTTTTTCGGTAACATCTTTATTGTGATATAATTCATATACCATGCAATTCACCTCTTGAAAGTATACAGTTCAATGGTTTTTAGTGTACTCAGAGTTGTACAACCATCACACTGTTATTTTTAGAATATTTTTGTCACCCAAAAAGAAATCTCATACCCTTTAGCCACTAAGCTAGTTTCCGTCTCTGTGGATTTGCCTATTCTGGAAATTTCATGTAAATGGGATCATACCATATGTGGTCTTTTGTGACTGGCTCTTTACATTTCAGCCTAGTGTTTTCAGAGCTCATCTGCCATGTAGCGTGTATTAGTACTTCATTCCTTTTTATGGCTGAATAATATTCCATTGTGTGGATATGCCACAGTTTGTTTATCCATTCATCAGTTCTTGGACATTTGGGTTGTTTCCACTTGGTGCCTGTCATGAATAAGGCTGTGATGGACACTTGTGTACAAGTTTTTGTGTGGACGTGCTTTCATTTCTCTTGGGTACATTTCTAGGAGTGGAATTGCTGGACATTTGGTAATTCTTTTTAACCTTTGATGAACTGCCAGACTGCACCATTTTACGTTCTCACCCTGTGTATAAAGGTGCAAATTTCTCCACGTTCTCACAGTACTTGTTATCATCCGTCTTTTTCAGACTGCATTCTTAATGACTGCACTATAGAGCCCACTGGGGCTGGGTTTGAATCCTACCAGCTGTGAGATCTCAAACAAGTAGTCTAACATCTGTGAGCTTCAGTGTCCTCTTCTGGAAAATGGTGTAAAAATCCCTCCCTCCTGGGCTGTCAGGAGATGACTGGGTTGGCGGCATTGTCAGGGCTCTATCAACTGTAGAGTGAGTTGTGCTTGTCTTGTTCTTGTAACTGGGTGCCCAGGGGTGGTGCATTGAGGTGTAAACCTTCTGAGGGCCTGACCTGTTGTGCTCACCGATCTCTCCCCAGTGCCTGGCGCCAAGCCTGGCACACAGTAGGCGCTTGGTAAGGGCTGCCCCAGAACCCCCCTTAGCAGAAGTGGGACTGAGCTGACCCATGAACTCAGAAGCTGCATGGGGTGCTGGGCTGGGCCCACCTGTGGCTTCCACATAACTCTCAGCCAGTGCAAAGGACCTTGAAATTGTTTCTTTCCCTAAGAGGAAAAGTTCTTTCTGTCTGTCAAGAGTCTCTTGTCCTTCCAGGGTAGAGGCCAGGGAGTTTCACAGCTAGCAAAGCGGCAAAGTAGTGGCCATTCCAGCCTCACAGCAGCTGTCGCCCCTATGTCGTAAAAACAGTGAGCGTTTGCCGGTGCCCCTCGCCAGGTGTCTCACTCTCTTCCTACCCAACCCTCCCACGTGAGGCAGATCTTCATGTTTTCCACCAACTGGTATGTTTAAAACACCAGCTAAGGACCAGGTGAGATCCCTGGGTGGCGCAAAATGGTTCACGCTGAACGACAAGCCTAAAGGTTGGCGGTGCCAACCCAGCCGGCAGTGCCACAGAAGAAAGTCCTGGCAACCTGCTTCTGTAAAGGTCCTTGTTATTGTTGTTGTTAGTTGCTGTCGAGTCTATTCTGACTCATGGCGACTCCATGTGTGCAGAGTAGAACTTCTCCATAGGGTTTTCAAGGCTGTGACCTTTCGGAAGCAGATCACCAGGCACCTTGTGGGTGTGTTTGAACTGCCAACCTTTAGGTTAGTAGTCCGATGCTTAACATTGGTGCCACCCAGGGAACCTCATAAAGATTACAGCCAAGAAAACCCCATGGAGCAGTTCTACTCTGTAACACCTGGGCTCGCCATGAGTCAGAATCAACTTGATAGCAACAGGTTTAAGCATAAGGTGTTGGGCCTGCAGCCACTAACAAGGCAGACTTGAGATCCCCATTTTTGGAGGAGGAAACTGAGGCGCTGAGGGGGAGAGGCTCTTGCCTACGGCTCCCACCTAGTCAGCGGCTCCCACCTAGTCAGCGGCAGGGTAGCGTCTGAGCCCAAGCGCTCAATCCCTCCCCCAAGATGAGTCTTTCCCAGTGTGGGGTCTCAGTTGCCCAGTCTGTGAAATGGGGTCACGAGGGAGTTACCTTAGCTGAGGCTGAGGGCTCATGTCCCTCCCCCTGACCTTGGAGAAGAGCAAGTTGCCATCTCCCACCCATCTCTTCCAGTCTCCCCACCATCAGCCCCCTGTAGCCTGAATCAGCTTTCTCATTTTTGAGAAGAGCTTATCTGCAGAAATGGGCCCCAGACTTAGTTCCGCCCACCCCCCAGGCCTTCTGGGAAGGTGCCAGCAGGGAGGCTTTCTCTCAGGAAGGTGTGAGGGGCTGGTGTTTGCATTCCTCACCACTCCCAGGCCTGTTTGCTTCTGGAGGCTTCCCACCCTTGAGACCCCAGAGACCCAGAGGGAAAAGGTTCTTTGGTTTTTCTTCTCCACCTTTCGTCCCCCTACCACTGCCCTCCACAGAGGAGAGCAGTTTTTGGAGAGCCGTTTTCCTCTCTAAGCCTGTTTCCCCATCTGTAAAGTGGACACAGCAATCCCCACCTCACAGCCTGGTTGTGAGGAAGATTTACTTAGACACGGTCTCGGTTTATTTCTGTGTATATATTTCACACTGACGGTTTGAACACATCATTTGCGTTCAGGGTTGGGTTTTTTTTTCCCCCTCTCTCTAACAATTCTAAAATTCCATTTCTAGTGACTGAAGCAACACCTCATGGAGACATTTCTATATGCAAGGTGAGGGGGAAGGACCTACCCCATCATCTTATCAATGGGGGAGTCACAGCTCAGTTTAGTAAAAATAACAGTAATGATAAAAATGGATAAAAACATTCACTGAGCTCTGCACAACAGAACTGGCACTCCCAGCATCTTCGCTGTGACCCTCGCCATGAGGTGGGGACATTTATGTGCCCCATTCTACAGATGAGCACACTGAGGCACAAAGGTAATAGACTTGCTTAAAGCCACACGACTGGGGTTTGAGCCTAGGAAGTCTGGCCCATTAGGCTTTCCAACCAGTCCACATGGGGCTTCCTGCCTGGGCAGAACTGAGCTGCCCATTCTGTGGAGGTATTCAAGTGGACTCAGCCCTGGGGTAGAAGGCAGGGCTGGGCATTGAGGTTCACCTTCATCATCCAATCAAAAAATACATGTTGATGCCACTCTGGGTAAAAAAAAAAAACCCAGAAACCTGTTGCCATCAAGTTGATTCCCACTCACGGTGACCCCATGTGTTACAGAATAGAACTGTACTCTATAGGGTTTTCTCAGACGTCATCTTTGTGGAAGTAGATCGCCAGGCCTTTCTTCAACGGTGCTGAGGAGTGAGTTTGAACCGCCAATCTTTAGGTTAGTAGTTTGAGTGCAAACCGTTTGCGCCTGGGAAAAGGGGTGAAGGAAAGGAGCTCACAGTTATTCAATCCTGGACTGGCTTTGCCTGGAACTCAGGTGCGTCCTCCATCTGACGGGGAGCTTCCTGAGGGCAGGGACCCATAGCAGACGCTCCCCTGAATGAATTGTCTGTTGAATGAATGAGTGAAGGAATGCATGGACGAGCCAGCCAGGATGCCCAGCAACGGATGAGGAAACAGGCTCCGAGCTGCGAAGTCCTGAGCCCAAGGTCATAGAGAAGAACAAGTCGGATCCGAATTCCAAACAGAGCACTCCTCAAGAAGCGCCTGCACCTCTATCCGGGGATGGTGACTCCTATTTTCCAGGTAGGGAAACTGAGGCTCCGCCCCCAGGGATGCTGTCCCAGGGCGGGCGGGGGGGCGCGCTGGAAGGGGGCGGCCGCGGCCGGGGGCGTGGTGACCCGCCTCTTGGCAGGGGAACCTGGGCCGGGGGAGGAGACGCAGCAGCGGGCGGGATCCCGGCGTGGCCGGCGGCGTTCAGGAAGCGCCGCGCTCCCAGCCGCCGGCGCCCAGCGTCCCGGAGGTGAGTGGGGTCGGGGCCCTGGGAGAAGGAGCCCCGGGGTGGAACAGCCGAGATCCCCTCGCGTCCCTGGGGACGTCTCCGCGGCTCGCCCGGCGCCGGAGTGGCCAGAGGCTCCGAAGTCCCGGCCTGGCCGGAGTCGCGGGAGGCGCAGGCTCTGGCTGGTGCTCGCTGGCCCTCCGGGTGCCCTTGGGTCGAGCACCAGGTCTCAAGGCCTTGGTTTTATCGCCTGTGAAATGGGCGCCAACGTGGGCCCAGAGTTTGCAGGTCTGGGGGAGGAAGATCTCTAGATCTCCCAAACCCAAGCCCAGGAACCAAAGGCCAGGAGGCCCACCTTGGGGGTATCCCCACCTTGGGGGAGGGTTAGAAGAGGGAGTTGGGGGACTGAGGTTCGGCCCTCTGAGCTAGTGGGAGGGAATTTGAGAATCCGAAGTTTCCAAAGGCCACTTCTTGGTTACTGCGTGTAGAGAGATGGCTCATTCCCCCCCCCCCCCCCCCCGCAGAGCCGCAATAATCTTTAACCTATCTCAGCCCCAGAGACTCCAGGGAGGTCCCTGAGGACGGGGAGAGGACCTGCCACCCTCCCCACTGGCCTGCAGATGCGAACCACAGACACATGGATTGAGCTGCCTATCACCCCTGCCTGGCCCAGTCCATGCATGCCTTCTGTCTTGTCCTCCCCATTTTGCAGATGTGGAAACGGAGGCTCAGGCAGGGGACACAGCTGAGTGGGATTTAAACCTAGGGCTGTCCGGTTCCAAATCCCTTCCTGCCACACCAGGTGGCCTGTTCCCAGCACCAGCTCTGCACACAGGGCCGTAGTGCACAGGGGGTGCCCAGGAAGTGATGGGGGGTTGGGGGGGGGACTTGGCAGCCCTGTCACTTCTCAGCATCTAAAACAAGGACCTCTGATGGGTGGGGCATGAACCCCTGAAATTCTAAGCGAACGTTGTGTGTGAGCTTTGTCCCGGTATGCTAAGAACCACCCAGGATTTAAGCTTTACCGTGGGCTGGGGGTTAGAGGGGTGAGGGCAGGGGTGACTCAGTAACTGCCTCTGGAGGAAGGTGAGAATTGGCCCCTTAAGGGCAACCCAGGTCATCTTCAAGGCAGGATGCCCTAGGGGTTAGGAGCCGGAACCATGTGGAATGGAATGAATCCCTGCTCTGCCCCCACCTCCCTTGTGACCTTGTGCTAGTCCCTTAGCTAGTTGAGCCTCTTTTTCCGCATCATGAGGGTAACCCACTCCCCAGGGCTGTCGTGAGGACAGAGGGCACATGAGGAGCCGGGCACAGTAGCTCGGTCAGCGTTAGCCATCTTTAGCGGTTATTATTGTCATTGCTATTGTTGCCCCAAATATTTTCTTAATAGAAGAGGGTGAGAAAAGGAAATTGATCACTCCACAACATTTCTCTAGTTCGTTCTGTTTGAATAACAGTGGGAATGAGAAAGGCTAAGGACCCCTTTTTCCAGCTTTATTGGTAAATAGGGGGGTGGGGGCTCCCAAACACAATGGCCAGTGGCAGTCACAGCTCAAGGTCACGTTTGTAAACCCAGGATGGGGTTATTTTGAAATGGAGTTGTACCGGGTTTAGGCAGCGCTCACCTGAGAGAAAAGGGTGTACGGGCCCCTGGGTGGGTGGTTTACCAAGGGCTCCTGGGGATTCCCCTGGAGATGTTTTAGAGCTGGGAAGGGGCAGGGTAGGGGGCTCTCCACCTCATCCGGTGAGAGCTGGGTCTCAGCCACCTACTGCTCGCCCAACAACTTCCTGAAAGCTGTCTCTGCCAGGCCCTGGGGTTCCAGAGACGACTTGGACCCCAGCCTGGTTCCACCTGAGGGGATGGGTGTGAACTGGATGGTCCAAGGGAGACGGAGACACAGGGAGACAGGAAGAAGGGCTCCCCCTCCACCGTGCCTCTTCTGGGGCTGAGATTGCCCCCTCGTCTTTCTCTCTCCTTAGCTGTGGCCTTTAGGTGCCCACACCTGACTTGTGAGTGCCCAGCAAGGTGTGCACACAGAGTGGATGTGTGCTCGGTACCTGCTATTGAATGAGTGGTAGCCAGGAGAGGACCCTGTAGGGTAGAGGGCAGGCCCAGAAGAGATCAAGGAAGGGGCTTGGTGGCAGAGGTGGCCTTTATGGTGGCTACACCTTGAAGAATAAACATAGAAGTAAAGGAAAGGGCATTTGGGTAAAGGAGGGGCCCAGGCAAAGCCCAGCTGGGTGGGCAAACTTGTAGAACAGAGAAATTATCCTGTTTGCCGGGGCTTGATGTGAGCAGAAAGGCAAGGGGTCAGGTAGACAGGGGCCAGGTCAGCTCAGAAGCCCTAAAAGGCCAGGCTGGGAGGGACATGGTCAGATGTGTGGTTTTGAAAGGTACCTCGTGCTGCGGAGTGGGAAGGACTAGAGGGTGCCAGGCAGGGAGGCTGGTCCTGAGGCTGGGGAAGTTGTCCAGGTGAGAGATGGGAGGCCCAGGGGTGAGGAGTGAAGAGCGGCAGCCCAAAGGAGATGTAGGATCGAGAGAAATGGGTGAGACTGGGTCTCACTGTACCTGGCACATCGTAAACCGAAAAAAGCAAACCAGTTGCTGTCGAGTGGATTCCGGCTCCTGACTACCTCATATGTGTCCCAGTATAACTATGTTCCATAGGGTTTTCGATGGCTGATTTTTCACAAGCAGATCACCAGGCCTTTCTTCCGAGGTACCTCTGCATGGACTCAAACTGCCAACCTTTCCGTTAGTTAGCGGCTGAGTGTGTTAACTGTTTGCACCACCCAGGCACATAGTAAGTGCTCAGTAAATGTCTATTATTACATGGTTGAGTGGCTGAACAAATGAAATGATTTTGAGAGGGCCTGTGTCCTTTGAGCTCCTCTGTCTGCCCCTAGGTGGAAGGGGGGACCCCTGACCCTGCTCTCTGCCTCAGTTTCCTCCTTTTTGACTCTGAGAAAAACACTCCACACCCCTTTCCAAATCACAGGGTCCCAGGGATCAGTTCCTCTTCTTGTCACAGATGGAGTCTGGGAGCCGAGAGAATATTTCATGCAACAGGCCTCTGGAATGTTCCGCATCACCTATTTGGAGTGGAACTCACCTGTTAAAGATTAATTCAGATCTCTTGAGATACTTGTGGTCCTTGGCCCAGTGGCTGCTGCTTGAACTCTGGTACAAGGTCCTGTTTGGCTTTAGCCAAGCTGGGGCTGCATTAATAGTGTTTATGAAGATAGCGAGCATTTATTTAGCACTTACTGTGTACCAAGCACTGAACCAAGCACTCTTAATATATTTGGATGCCAAACTATGATTGTACCCACTTTTGAAAGGGGGAATTAAGGTCTGGGCAGTGAAGTCACTTGCACAGGATCTCTCAGCTGAGAAAGGGCAGAGCTGGCATCTGAATCCTATTTGATTCCAAAATCAATGCCCTTAACCTGCAAGCTGGCCTGTCCTCATTTGTGTGGACCCCCCCTGGGGTGCCTGCTGGAACCTCCTGCACCAGTGACTCTATGTGGGCTCTGGACACGCCTGGGCTCAAACCCTAGGCCTGCCACACCCTCACTGGAAGAGTCTGGGCAAGTCACCTAGCCTCTTTGAGCCTCAGTTTCCTCCTCTATCTAATGGGTTCTCTGTTCCCATTTTGTGTGCACCGTTCAAGGGGCATGGATGGGACTCCAAAGCACACATCTCTTTCTTCGTCCCTTTTCAGCTCCCCTGCCCTCCAGCCTGTTCCAGGGCGCGTTTTCCACCAGCGTGTTCCCAGAGCACCCCACGGGAGCCCTTCCGTGCCAGGCGGTTGGGTGGGAGGTAGTGGGGGCAAAGCTAGACTTGCATCTGGACAAAAGAGAATGCCTGTTCAGCCATGAAATGTTTACAGGTGTTGGCTGATCTCCAGGAGCCGTCAACATTTCCAACTCTCCTGATTTAATGTTTAAAAGCTAGGGCTGGAGCCCAGCTGCCCAGATTCAAATCCTAGCTCCCAGTCAGTTCCCTCACCCCTCAGGTCTCAGTTTTCTCATCTGTAAAATGGGCATAATGACAGTGCCCACCTCCTTGGGTGGTTGTGGGGATGGGAGCAATAATGCATATGAAGGGCCAGCCCAGTCTCTGGTACAACATTGACTCCGGCACAACGTCTGCCACCTGATGCTCACTTCAGTGGAGTCACAGACTCACCCCCACAGGAGTGGGCAGGGACAGGGATGCTGAGTCCCATTTTATGCTTGAGGATGCTGAGGCTCAGAGAGGGAAGCAGTTTACCCAGGAACGCCCAGTGCGTGGCAGAGCTGGACCCAAAGCCAGATCTGAGTGACTCTGCATCCAGTGCTCCTTCCC
This sequence comes from Dugong dugon, assembly GCA_030035585.1. Classification (NCBI taxonomy): domain Eukaryota; kingdom Metazoa; phylum Chordata; class Mammalia; order Sirenia; family Dugongidae; genus Dugong; species Dugong dugon. The sequence goes on along the minus strand of CM057476.1, from coordinate 20,164,929 downwards.
TCAAGTCAGGGGATGTGGGGCTGGGTGTTTGTGGGTCATGTGAGGCCAGGGAGAAGGCTGGGCTGTCCTCGAGAGGCCTGTCCCCTTAGGTTGAGGACTGAAGCAAGGGGGTGGCCACCAAGCGCCAGTCCCCTTGAGTCCCTGAAAAGCCCAGTGGCTGGCTCAGCTTCCTGCCTGGAAAGCCACCTTGGACTCGTTCCTCTTGGAGTTTGACCCACCTGCTGGGATGTGTGGCCTCAAGAAGTGGCTTGACCTGTCTGATCCTGGGGCTGCCAACGGCGATTTACTGGAGGTCAGAGCTCCACTAGCCTGAGCAGGTTATTCTAGCTGCCATTCCTGCCTTGGCCTAGACCCCTCCACCCCCCGTCTTGGATGCCCTTGGGTCTCGTGAGGTGGCACCGTGACTGAGCAGGAATGAGGAAGGGAGGCCAGGCCTTTGCTTTCGCTATGACTCCCATTTCCTTCCCACCACCGAGCCTCCTTCCTCACCATCTGCTTCCCCTTTTCTGCATGAAGCCTTGGCTGCTGCCAACTGTGTGACCCCAGGGAGGTCGCTCCACCTCTCTGAGCTTGTTTCGTCGTTGGTAAGGGCGGCCACATGAGATCGGGCCAGGCAAAGATCTGCTCAGATAAGGTCAGGGGGTGGGAAGGCCAGAGGAAGGGGTGGAGGTGTTGGGTGGAGGGAGGGCAGACAGGCACACCATTGAGCAGATGGGAGTACTCTAATTTTTGTTTGGGTGGTGAGTAACGGCTGCCTACCCTGCCCGCCCTTCACAAAGGGCTCCTCAGTCTCACCAGGCGCCTGTTTTTCCTGAGGGTGGAGTGGCCTGGGTTCCACCCTGCTGATCAGTGGGGCTGACCACCTTCTGGGGCAGCTTCCCGTGTGTGTGGCAGAGGGTGGGAGGACCCACCACCTCCTACACATGCCCCAGGTGGGCCCCACGGGCTCTGGTGAAACCCCAGTAGGTGAGGGTGGTAGGCATGGGGCCGAGGACATGGCGACAGCCAGCTTGGTTCACTCCTGTCTCCCCTCAGCATGGAGGAGGGGCTCAGGAGTACCTGTGGACCAAGTGAATTAAGGAAGGAAGGAAGGAATGACTGATGGAACAGACAGACTAGCAAGGCAGGTGCATCCAAGGAAACCAACCGCTTGGATGCGTGCTCTGGCCCTGCCTACCAAGTGGCGAGTGTCCTGGCTTCACTGAGTCTCAGTTTCCTCATCTGCAAAATGGACTCACAGTCACTGTCACCCTCACAGGTGAGTGTTGGGTCTCGTGGATCAGCACGCCCAGCACATAGTAGATGCTCAGTAAGGGTGGGAGGGAGGAAGTTAGCTAGCTAGTTAGCTGGGTAGGGGTTCAGCTTTGGAGATCTGCTGCTCTGGGGAGAATGACTAAGTTGGTCTTTGATTGCTTTCATCTGTATTAACGAGTTCATTCATTCACTGATTTATTCATTCATTCAGCAGCTATGTCTTGAGCAGTTACTATGTGCCAAGCCCTCGTCTAGACATTGGGGACTCAGTGTTGACCAGAACAGAAGAGTCCTGCCCCCCTGGGGCTGCCGTCAGTGCTCCCATCATTCCGTACACGTCCTTTAGGGCTACAGTTTACGAAGCTCTGACACCCACAACTACCAGGCAGCCCAGTGGTAGGTGCTGTGATTAGCTCCCTTTTGTTGTTGTTAGGTGCCATCGAGTCGGTTCCAACTCACAGAGACCCTGTCAACAACAGAAAGAAACACTGCCCAGTCCTGGGCCATCCTCACAGTCGTTGCTATGTTTGAGCCCATTGTTGCAGCCACTGTGTCAATCCACCTTGTTGAAGGTGTTCCTCCTTTTCGCTGACTCTCTACTTCACCTTCTCAGGGACTGGTCCCTCCTGATGACATGTCCAAAGTATGTGAGACAAAGTCTCGCCATCCTCGCTTCCAAGGAGCATTCTCATTGTGCTTCTTCCAAGACAGATTTTTTCACTCTTCTGAAAGTCCATGGTATCTTCAATATTATTCACCAACACCATAATTCAAAGGCAATTCTTCGGTCTTTCTTATTCACTGTTCAGCTTTCGCATGCATATGAGGCAATTGAAAATACCATGGCTTGGGTCAGGCACACCTTAGTCCTCAAGGTGACATCTTTGATTTTTAACACTTTAAAGAGGCCTTTTGCAACAGATTTGCCCAATGCAGTACATCGTTTGCTTTCTTGACTGCTGTTTCCATGGGCATTGATTGTGAATCCAAGTGAAATGAAATCCTTGACAACTTTAATCTTTTCTTCGTTTATCATGATGTTGCTTATTGGTCCAGTTGTGAGGATTTTTGTTTTCTTTATGTTGAGGTGTAATCCATACTGAAGACTGTAGTCTTTGGTCTTCATCAGGAAGTGCTTCAAGTCCTCTTCATTTTCAGCAAGCAAGGCTGTGTCATCTGCATATAGCAGGTTGTTAATGCATCTGCCTCCAATCCTGATGCTGCGTGCTTCTTCATATAATCCAGCTTCTTGGATTATTTGCTTAGCATACAGATTGATTAAGTACGATGGCAGGATACAATCCTGATGCATGCCTTTCCTGATTTTAAGCCACGCGGTATCCCCTTGTTCTGTTCGAATGACTGCCTCTTGGTCTGTGTACAGGTTCCTCATGAGTACAATTACGTGTTCTGGAATTCCCATTCTTTGTAATATTATCCATAATTTGTTATGATCCACACAGTCGAATGCCTTTGAGTTCCCTTTTAGAGACAAGGAAATTGAGACCCAGATAGCTACTAGTGGCAAAGCCAAGATCCCACTCCAAGCTTGCATGCTTGTAGCGTCCCAGCCCCCACCACTGTGCCACCAGGAAGCTCCAAGGGGTGTGACATTTAGAGGGGTTGGTGGAGTCTGAAACTTGAATAGATTTGAAAGCAGGTGGTTGGAATGCTGACCACATTGCTTTCACTTTTGGCCTCAGCTGGGGCTCTTGGTCTCTTTGAGCCTAAGTTTGTTCATCTAAAATGGGGATAGTATGATGCCTAACTCACATGAGAGATAAGTGTGAAAGTGTTCAGCACGTGATGTTAGTTGTTAGCTGCTGTTGAGTTGGCTCCAACTCAAGGTGACTCATGTACAGCAGAGTGAAACATTGCCCTGGGCCTGCCATCTTCACTGTCGTTGGTATGTTTAGTCCATTGCTCTGGCCATTGTGTAGTGCCTTCCAACCTAGGGGGCTCATCTTCCAGCACTCTGTTGGACAATATTTCATTGTGACCCATATGGTTCTTATTGGCTAATCTTCAGAAGCAGATCACCAGGCCTTTCTTCCTAGTGTGTCTTAGTCTGGAAGCTCCACTGAAACTGCTGGTATGTGAAATACCGGTGACCCTGCTGGTATGTGAAATACCGGTGTCATAACTTCCAGCATCACAGCCACATACAAGCCAACACAGTAGGACAAACTCACAGACGGGTAGTGGTAGCACATAATAGGTGTTTGATCAATATCATCTCCCACCCCCATTCTCCTGGGATCTGGTTTATTCACCTGGGAATGGATTTAATAACATCTTACTTCTAGAGTTATTATTTGGATAAAACAAATAGAAGGTACTATGTAAAATGTATCAAAGAGGGTGTTGTTGTTGGGTGCAGTTGAGTCAATTCCAACTCAGCAACTCCATGTGACAGAGTAGAACTGTGCCATAGGATTTTCTAGGCTGCTAACCAAAAGGTCAGCAGTTTGAATCCACCAGCCACTCCTTGGAAATGCTATGGGGCAGTTCTGCTCTGTACTATAGGGTCACTATGAGTCAGAAGCAACTCGATGACAAGGGGTTTGGTTTTTTGGTTTAATCTTTATGGAGAAGGAGCCCTGGTGGTGCAATGGTTAAGCACTGGGCTGCTAACCGAAAGTTGGTGGTTCAAATCCGCCAGCTGTTCTGAGGAAGAAAGATGTGACAGTCTGCTTCGGTAAAGATTTCAACCTTGGAAACCCTATGGGGCAGTTGTACTCTGTCCTATAGGGTTGCTATGAGTCGTAATCAACTCAACGGCAAGGGGTTAATCTTTTATGGAAGCAAATCGCCGGGTCTTTTTCCTGCAGAGCCACTGGGTGGATTTGAGCCATTGACCTTTCTGCTGGCAGCTGACAGCTTAGCCGTTGTGCCACCAGGGCTCCTTACCAATGAGGGTAGGCACTGTGAATGGCGTGATTTCAGGCCTTAGCCTCAGCCGGATCCTAAGCAGCGACAGTGACCTACAATTGGCCTGGGCTGGTGGTGCGGCAGGCAAGGGCAGAGAGAGGATCCCAAACCGGTTTTCTGCTGCCTCGGACTTCCTTCCCGCCCCCGCCAACCCACTCACTCCACTGCTGTCTGCTCTCTCCTCAGATTTGGGACCTCAGGGACTTTTTGCACGTTGGGGATGGGACGGAGTAGGGTATGCATGGGGTGACGACTGGTGTCCTGTCCATTCTGGGCCTCAGTCTCCCTGCTGGGAATCAGAGCAGCAGGGATGGCAGGAGATGGAAGGGAGGAAGTGAGAAAACCCTATCGAGGGTGGGGGCTTCTAGCAGGGTCACGAGCCTGGCTTCGGAGCCAGAAAGTCTGGGTTCCAGCACCAGCTCTGCCCTGGCCTCTCTAGGCTTCATTGTCCCACCTGTAAAATGAGGGGCTGGTAGTAGAACAAAACAGCTGCCACTCACCGAGGACTTGCTCTGTCCAGACACTGCCCTCACCTCTGGAATTCTCTCTTTTAATCTTCACAATGACAGTATGGAATGTTGTTGTTGTTGGCTGAGGACGAGTTGGCCCCCAACGCATGGTGACCCCATGTACAACAGAACAAAATACTGCCGGGTCCTGTGCCATCCCCATATTCGGTTTCAGACTGGACTGTTGTGAGCCATAGGGTTTTCGTTGGCTGATTTTCCTAAGTAGATTGCCAGGCTTTTCTTCCTAGTCTGTCTTACTCTGGAAGCTCCACTGAAAACCTGTTGAGCATCATAACAACACAAAGCACCACTGAGGGACATACAGGTGGTGGCTGTTCATGAGGTGCATTGGCTGAGTCTCCTGAGTTTAAGGCGAGAATTCTACCACTGAACCACTAGTGCCTCATAATATGGGGTGGGGCTATTATTTTATTTTTAATTGAAAGCGTGATGCAGTATAACAAATAATTATAGAGCAAATACAGGTATAACTCCTCCCAAACCCATTGCCATGGAGTTGATTCCGACTCATAGCGACCCTATAGGACAGAGTAGAACTGCCCCATAGGGTTTCCAAGGGGTGGCTGGTGGATTCGAACTGCCAACCTTTTGGTTAGCAGCTGAATTCTTAATGACTGTGCCAGCAGGGCTCCTGACTCCTCCCAGGTGGAGGTAATTGTTTCCCCCGTTTTACAGATGAGGAAATGGAGGCCCAGAGAAGAGAAGTGACTTGCTCTAGGTTGCACAGCCAGTAGGAGCAGAACGCAGGTTGGGCAGTTCCTGAGGCTACAAAAACCTCCTTGAGATTGTGGCTGTGGCTGTCCTCCAGGAGAGGGGGTACCTCAGGGAGAAGGGGTCCTAAGATTTTCAGGTCACCCACCTCCCAGAGCGGGGAGCTGAGTAACATCGAGCTCCGAGAGAGGCCAAGTCAGAGGTGGAATCCTGGGGCTGTGCTGTGCCATGACGGGGACGGGGGTGAGGTGAGGGAAGAAGGACCCGGAGCTTCCCAGGACAGGGACTTCATGTCCTTGAGCCCCACTACATGCCAGACCCTGTGCTAAACCCTTTCCATGCATTCAATGTTCATGATAATCCCATGTTGGGATGAAGAAACAGGCTCAGTGAGAGGAAGTGACTTGCCCAAAGTCACACAGCTGGGAAGGGTATGAGATGTAGTTCACACACCATACAATCCCCCCTTGTAACGTGTCAGTGGTTATCTTAGTCATCTAGTGCTGCTCTAACAGGAGTACCACAAGTGGATGGCTTTCACAAAGAGAAATTTCTTTTCTCACAGTCTAGTAGGCTAGAAGTCCAAATTCAGGGCGTCACCTCCAGGGGAAGGCTTTCTCTCTCCGTCGGCTCTGGAGGAAGGTCCTCGTCATCATCAGTCTTCCCCTGGTCTGGGAGCTTCTCTGCACAGGAACCTCAGGTCCAGAGAACGTGCTCTGCTCCCAGTGCTGCTTTCTTGGTGATATGAGGTTCCCATGTGTCTCTGCTCACTTCTCTCTTTTATACTAAATAATCTTGTCAACCTCATCTGTATAACCTCATCACAGCGATAGAATTTACAACACATAAGGAAATCACATCAGATTACACAATCATACAACACTGGGAATCATGACCCAGCCAAGTTGCTACACACATTTTTGGGGGGACACAATTCAATCCATGACAGTGGTGTTTAGTTCTTTATGTTACTGTTGTCTTGTGCTGTAGAGCTGATTCTGACACATGGCCACCCCAGTGTTACAGAGTAGAACTGAGCTCCGTACAGTGTTCTTGGCTGTGACCTTTCAGAAGCAGATCAGGCCTTTTTTGAGGCACCTCTGGGTAGGTTCATACTGCCAACATTTCAGGTACCAGCCCAGCACAAACCGTTTGTGCCACCGAGGGACCGTTTGGTGGTGTTTAGTATATTTGCAAACTTGTGCAGCCTTACCACTATCTAATCTCAGAACATTTTATCGTTCTCCCCAAAAGAAACACCGTACCCATGGGCGGCCACTCCCCACTTCCCTCCCCCAGCCCTTAGGTAACCACTAATCTACTTGCTGTCCCTTGGATTTGCCTACTGTAGACGTTTCATATAAATGGGATCATACAATATGATGCGTGGCCTTTTGAGTCTGCATAGTGCATGCTCCTAACCATTACGCTACACTGCCTCCTGGGGACTCCCACCCCAGGGCTGGGGACCCTTGGAAATGGTTGGGTCCTCATGAATGCTGGGAGGGGCGTCCGCGTGTGATATCCAAATCCCCCCGCCACAGCCAAGGGCTTGCAGAATGATCAAGTGACTGTCGTGGCCACACTGGCCATGCCCTCTGACAGGCCCAGTGAGTCACCCCAGCACTGCCCCCGCCTGGGTGGTGTGAGTATAGGGAGGCACCCTCCCAGGTAGAGGACCCGGCAGGACACTGGGGCACTGTTTGCCCTGACAGGCAGCCTCTGTGCTGCAAACAGGAAGCGGGCTGGGCCGAGACCTGCTAGGTAAATACAAGGTGGCCAGGAAGGTGCCCAGCATGGCGTGATGCCCCTCACTGCCGTCCGCCTGGGAGCCGTGGGCAGCCTGGCAGGTAGCAGGCTTTTCCCGGCCAAGGGGCTGAGCTCCCAGCCGGCTCTTCCCAGTGGCGGCTGCTTTGCAGTGGCTGCCAGAGGCCACCTCCCAGGCTCCAGGCCCCTCACTGCCCTCTGACAGTCATACCTTCTTTGGTCCTCAGTCCATCTGTTCATCCACCACGCCCCAACCCCCAACACACCATCCCCTCCTCCAAGACTGATGGGATTGACAAGAGCTCAGTCGTGTTCAGTAGAAGGTATCACAGGAAGTGGGACCCCATGGATTGGCCAAGGAGCCCCAGGATCAGGAGGAGGAAGCACACTGGGTCTGTCTGGGAACCCAAGCACCTTCCCTCTGGGCTGCCTGCCTGTTATCCACCCTCCCACTTACCTTCTCTCCCATCTCCTCACACACCCATTTACTCATCCATCTCCTCACTCTCCCATCCACACACCCACCCATCCACTTATCATCCACCCACCTACCGAGTCTCCCACCCACCCACCTACCCGACTACCCACCTACCCACCCTTCCATCTATCCACTCAACCTCCTTTCCACCCACTCATCTGCCCACCTAGGCACCCAACCTTCCTTCCATCCGTCCATCCATCCATCAGTCCATTCGTCCATCCACTTATCTACCCTCCTACCCATCCATCCACCTTCCTACCTATCCACCCTCCTACTTACAACCCATCTACTTATCCATCCTCCCATCTACCCTCCCTTCCACCCACTTATCTTCTTTCCTACCTTCCTTCTCCCCGTCCCTCAGGCCTCACCATTCCTCAGTGCTCCTGCACTCTCCCACTGCCCCACCCTTCCCCTTGCTCCTTCCCAGCCCTTTTATCCCGTTCCAGTCCTTAAGCCCCCTCCAGCTGCCCCCTCCTTCCTTGTCGCGGGTCTCTTGTCCCCACAGGATTAATGCTCCCCTGAGCCTTGGAGGTTGTCTTCTCTTATAGTTTCAGAAAGTATACATAAGTATTGAACCCCATTCTGGCTTGTATGGTGTTCATGCTGGGGATACAGTGTACACAAAACAGTTCCTGCCTCAGGGAGTTACAGTTCTGGAGGGGGAAGGAGAAGATGAATGAAATAACACAGATTGAAAGTTTAATCTGGAAAAGTTCTATAAAGAGAGGGACATTCTCCTCTGAGAACGAACACAAAGGGCCTGGTTTAGACCAGGGGACCAGGAAGGTTTTTCTGAGGAAGTGCCATTTAAGATGAGACCCCAACAATGACTAGGAGCAGCCAGAGAAGAAAGAATGTTCTAGGCAGAGGGAACGGCGGGGCAGAGGTCTCGGGTGGGAAGAAAAGCCCATCTGCCTTCCCTGGATGGTGCAAACAGTTAAGTGCTCAGCTGCTAAGCGAAAGATTGGAGGTTCGAGTCCACCCAGAGGCACCTTGGAAGAAAGGCCCGGCAATCTGCTTCTGAACAGAAAACAAGCCATTGAAAAGCCCATGGAGCAGTTCTACTCTGACACACACGGGGTCGCTGTGAGTTGATGTCGACAACATCTGGTGGTTGGCTGCCTTCTCTACTAGACTGTGGGTTCCCTGAGGGCAGCATCTGTAACTTTCCCCTCTTCATGTCTTCCCCCAACCCCAGCACCATGCACACAGGTGGTGCTCAGCAGATGCCTGTCGGAGTGAATTGATCCCGGGAGGGACAGGCCCTGGAGAAATGGCTCCCTGGAATTCTCCCCCTGGGATGGCGCTGCCCTGCATGCCCAAACTTGCCTCCGGATTTAAGCGGCTTTTCTTGGTCACGTAATCAGGAGGATGGGATTTGGCAAGTGTGTGCCACGGTTTCCATGAGATCAGGCAAAGTCTTGGGGTGGTGGTGAGGCTGGGCCCTTCACCCTAAGGCACAGGGCAGGGATGGAGCAGGAGACTGCCAACCCCCATTGAATCCGGAATTCTCAGAAAGTGCCTGTTCTCTTAATCATGCGATTTGGTGTTTATTGGAGGGCCTGGGTGGTGCAAATGTTTTGCACTTGGCTGCTAACCTAAAGGTTAGAAGTTCAAACCCACCCAGAGGCACGTCAGAAGAAAGGCCTGGTGATCTGCTTCGGTAAAGATCACAGCCAAGAAAACAGTTCTACTCTGTAACACATAGGTTTGCCATAAGCCAGAATTGACTTGACAGCAAGGGTTTAGCGTGGGGTTTACTATGTAACCCAACTTACGCAGTTCTCACAACAGCCCTAGTAAGATCCTCGTTGGCTCAGAGAGGTTAAGTTCCTTGCCCTAGCTTGCCCAGTCAACAAGTGGTGGGTCCTGGGACCTGACCCCTGATCCATCTGACGTCCAAGTCACGCCCTTTCTGTGCCCACTACCTCCTGGGGGGGCCCACTGCTCAGGCGAGGGAGTTCGTCTGGCTGTCCCAATGGGCAGAAGCTGTGGGGACCGTCAGAGCAGATGTCTGGGGAGCCTTTCGCCTCTGTCCAGGGCAGAGAGGGAGGCTTGGGGACCAGGCTCAGGCCTGTACCTCTGCCCGCTGCTTCAGATTCCTGTGGTCCTCAACTCGGCCATTCCTTAGCCAAGTTGGTCTACAGAGCTCTGAACACCACCTGACTTGACTCGGCTTCGTGGTTTGTCTAATCGTTCATTCTGTTTGTCCACCAGAATTTTGGCCCAGGAGGGCAGGGAGTTTTGGATTTTTATCTGTTTTGTTCTTGGCTGTGTCCCACAGTGTTGTTGTTGGCGCCATTGAGTCGATTTCAACTCATAGCGACCCCATGTCATGGTAGAACTGCCCTGTAGGGTTTCCTAGGCTACAATCTTTACAAGAGCAGATCACCAGGCCTTTCTTCTGTGGGGCTGCTAGGTGGGTTTGAACTGCCAATCTTTTGGTTGGCAGCCAGGTGCTTCACCGTTGCACCACCAGGGCTCCTTAAATATTTGTTGAGCAGATGCATAGATGAATGGTTTCCCGTCCTGCTCCTCGGACTCTGAGATTCTGATCCTCCCCAACCTGCCCACCAATCCTGCCATCTGTGAGTGGACCACCTGCGTATGTTCAAAAAAGTGTTTGGATGCTAAAAACAGAAACGTTTGGAAAGTACTGCTGTAGATGAACCCAGTTGTGAAAGTGACAGTGGGTGTGCTCATACATGTGCACAGATGTGCTCTCTGGCCCAAACTGTTGATAGTGCCCCTACTGTGCGCTGGGTAATGGCTGGGGGCTGCCGCAGCAAAGGTGTTCCCCGCAGTGGGAGGTATCAGTGAGTCCACAGGGGCAGGCAAGGGCCCAGTGATGCCCTGCTCACAGGCACCATGCACAGACATGGATGTGCGCGCGCGCACGCACACACACACACACACACACACACACAGGACATCCACATGCCCCGAAGACATATGCTGATCTACTCCCAGGCTCTAGGCCTCTGTCCCCGCCTGCCCGTCTCCTTCTCTCCTAAGTCTGGCATGGGTTTGGAATGTGTAATAACAGCCTTCAGGGTAAATTAGAACAGGGAGTGAACACTTTGCCCGACCACAGAGAACAGGGCAGCATTTGGGGAGGAAATTGCCACAGAGCAGTGGAGCTGGCTCTGTGTGTGAGTGTGTGTGTACACATGTACATATGCGCTGGTGTGTGCACACTCCTAGGTGGTTCAGTGTGGAAGGGCACTGGGTTAGAAGTCCTGGGTTAGAAGTTGTTCAAGGCCACTCACTCCCTGGGTGACCTCTTGGAGCCTCAATTTTCTCAACTGTAAAATGGGAGCAGTATCCCAGCTTTAAGGATCCCTAGGTGGTGCAAATGGTTAACACGCTCGGCTGCTAACCAAGAAGTTGGAAGTTCTAGTCCACCCAGGGGCACCTCGGAAGAAAGTCCTGGCAATCTACTTCTGAAAAATCAGCCATTGAAAACCCTATGGAGCACAGTTCTACCTTCTACCCAGACACACATGGGGTTGCCGTGAGTCAGAATCAACTCGACGACAACTTTTTTTTTTTTTTTTTTTTTAAGCTCAGCTTTGTTCACCAGGTTCCTGGGAGATTTAATGAAGGAGGATTTGGGAGGGGCTTGGTGAATTTTAATGTAGCTATAAATGCCAGGCTGTAATATTACAGCATGTGTGTGTTACAGGAAGGGGAGTGGGGAGGACAGGTTAAGTCGGAACCCTATCATGGTGATAATGATGATTAAATATGACAAGAAGCAGCATTTATCAAGTGCTTATAGGTGCCCAAGAGACACCTGACCACCTTCTCTCAGCAGCCCTACGAGGTAGGAGTTGTTATTGCGATCCCATTTTACAGATAAGAAAACTGAGGCTCGGAGAGATTAGAATGGGATGCTAGTAATAATTCTCACCTCCCAGAGCTGCTGTGAAGCTTGAAGGAGGTATTGTGTAAGGGGCTTGGCGTAGTGTGTGGCACCCAGGCCAGACTCAGTAAACTGAGGGATTAAGGTAGCCCAAGCTCTGCAGCTGACTGCCCACGTTTGAATCCTGGCTCCATCACTAATCTGCTGTGTGGCCTCAGACAAGTCACGTAACCTCTCTGAGCCTCTGTGTCCTCATTTGTAAAACGGGAGTTATAGACTACCTACCTCTAGGGCAGGGTTTCTCACCCTCAGCACTATTGACCTTTGGGCTGGATCATTCTCTGGTGAGGACTGCCCTATTGACATGCCTCAGCTGCTAACCGAAAGGTTGGAGGTTTGAGTCCACACAGGCTCCCTCTCCTCTCTGGCAGATGGACAGGGAGCTAATGTCTCCTGAGTGGGCGCCTCACCTGCCTGAGTCACTGACACCTCCCAAGGAGCCTGGGAAAAGGTGCTGTCACCCAGTTTTACAGGTGAGGAGACGGAGGCCTAGAGAGGAGAAGTGACTTACCCAAGGTGACACGGATGCCAATGACTAGGGCCAAGATGGGAACTGCGGCTGCCTGATGCCCCTAACCCTCCCTCCCTCCTTTGAGTGTCCTAATTAACAGCCCCCATTTGAGCCCCAGGGGAAGCACTGGACATGCCTGATCTCATTTGCTTCTTCTTGCCACCCTATGAAGGAGCTACCCATTTCACAGATGAAACCACACAGCATGTAAATAGCAGAGCTGGGATGGAGTCCCAGGCCTGCATGATTCCAGAGTCCACACTCTCCTTCCCCTCAGTGCCCAGAGGGGAGCCAGCCCCCCGCAGGAGCTGGGACCCGCTGACCGTCCCTGCAGCACCTGGCAAGTGTGGCCTTTTGCACCGACTGCCCCCACCCCTCTGGCCCAGGCCTTCCCTCCTGACAGCTTCAGGGCAAACAAGGTGGAAACCAGTCTTAATATGTTCCTCTGCATATGTGTTGGGCGAAGAGAGGGAGACATACAAGAGAGAATTTTTCAGACATCCCCCTACCACCTCCGTGGGATGGTGGGAGTTCCAGGAAGCTCGCCCTCGATACCCAGCCCCCCTGCCTGCCCAGCGCTGTGCCTGCAGAGGACAGTGGCGCTGGTGGCCAGCTAGCAGGGCCTTGCTGCTGCCTCTGCCCTTGTTCCTGGTTCTCACGGGGCTGAGGAGCCAGAGAGACCTGGGTTCACGTCCTGGCCCTTGTCCCTACAAGCTATGTGACTGCCCCTCTTGAACTTCCAGTTTCCTCATCTGAGAAATGGGAGCAAATTATACCTTTGTCATAAGGTTGTTCATTTGTGTGGCACCCTTCTAGGTGGGGGATTCAAGAGTGAACAAAGCAGGCATTCTGTCCCTCCCAGCACCACAGCTGGGAATTAACTATCCTCATGGACAAATGGGATAAAGCCTCAAAGGAGAGAGGCTTGGAGGCTGAGGGTGAGGGTGAGGGTGGGGGGACCAGGGAGGGCCTCCCAGAGGAAGGGGCAGCTGAGCTGGGAATACATGGGTGGGTAGGAGTCAACCAGGCAAAGACGGGCATAAAGGGATCAGCTCTTTGCACTGAGGGAAGTCAACTCAAGTCTTGGGGCCTCAGTTTCCTCTTCTGTAAAATGGGGAGCATAATGATGTTGCTAGACGAGGAAATTGAGGACTAGTGGTTCACACAGACTGTTCACAAGCATTTTCTGGGCACCTGAAGCACACAGTTAACGTTACAGTTTGTTTTGTTGTTTGCTGTCATTGAGTTGATCCCTGACTCATGGCGACCCCACGTACAACAGAATGAAATGCTGCCTGGCCTGCACCATCCCCATGATAGGTTGCAGATGGGACTGTTGTGATCCATAGGGTTTCCCTGGCTGATTTTTGGAAGTAGATTGCCAGGCATTTCTTCCTAGTTTGTCTTAGTCTGGAGGCTCCGCTGAAGCCTGTTTAGCATCAGAGCAACATACAAGCCTCCACTGACGCACGGGTGGTGGCTGCATTGGCCAGAAATTGAACTGAGGCCAAGTCAAGAGAATTCTACCACTGAACCAGCACTGCCCTTGTGGTTATGGTTTAGTAGGTGCTTACTATATGCCAGGCACTGCACTGGTCATGGTAATGCTTGTTTTCCCCACGAACTCGGCTTAGACACCCCATTGTATAGATAAGGAAACTGAGGCTGTGAAACGTTGACTTGCCCAATGCCATGTGGTTACTAAGTGTGGAGCCTGGATTGGAACCCTGCTCTGTGGGGCTCCGACGCTGCCTTGGTTGGTTAGCAGTAAGCCCAGAGTTCCAGGTTTGGGGTCTTAGGGTGACTCTGAGGCCCTCCTTCCTCAGCCAGTGCCCGGGGGTGCTGGATCTGAGGCAGACTCCTGTTTCCAGGTCCCTCAAAGAGGCTCCTGTTGCAACTCTTGCCTGGGGCTGGCGGCCGACCACATCTGGGAGTGGCTGCCCCGCGCCCCTGTCATTACAAGAGTGGCTTTGAAGTCACTGGCGGCCGTGCTGTTTGCCTACGTAGGAGGGGGCTTCCTGGAGCCCCCACCCCTGGCCGGGCTCCGCCTGACTCCCCTCCTGCTCTCTTGCAGGCCGAGCAGCACAGACAGGGCCGGGGCCAACATGGCAGATCTCAGTGATGGCCCCCACACTGGGCCTGCGGAGGCAGCTGAGCCCCCCGGAGACGAGAGTGGCACCTCCAGTGGGGAGGCCTTCCCCCTCTCCTCGCTGGCCAACCTGTTTGAGGGGGAGGATGGCTCTCCTTCGCCCTCACCAGCCAATGCCAGTCGTCCCCCTGGCCCGGGTGATGGGCGGCCGAACCTGCGCGTGAAGTTCCAGGGCGCCTTCCGCAAGGGGGTGCCCAACCCCATCGACCTGCTGGAGTCCACCCTTTATGAGTCCTCGGTGGTGCCTGGGCCCAAGAAGGCACCCATGGATTCACTCTTTGACTACGGCACCTATCATCACCACCCCAGCGACAACAAGCGGCGGAGGAGGAAGGTTATGGAGTGAGTATTGCTGGCTGCCTGGTCAGTGGTCTCTTCTGTGCAGAACCCATCCATCCGTCCATTCACCCATCCACCATTCATCTGTCCACCCTCCCACATACTTGTCTCTATCTGTCCACCCTCCTATACACTTGTCCATCTGTCTGTCCATCCATCCATCCATCCATCCATCCCTCCATCCATCCATCCATTCATTCATCCATCCATCCACTCATTTATACAATCATTCATCTGCTTATTCACCCACTTACTCATTTGTCCACTCATCTATCCTCTCGTATGTCCAATATGTCCATCTTTCCATCATCTACCTGTCCATCGTCCACCCATACACTCTTCCATCCGTACATTATTATCCACTCACTTATACATCTGTTTATCCATATATCCATGCAACCACCATCCATCTATCCATCTTCCCATATACTTGTTTTCTGTTGTACGACCACCGTCTATCCATCCAGCAACTCATTTGTACAACCATTTACTCATCTATCCATTCATTCATCTGCTTATTCACCCACCTATCCATCCACCTACCCATTTCACTGGTCCCTCCACTCATCTGTCCATCTATCCATCATCTGTCTGTCCATTATCTACCCATACAACCAATCTTCTATCCAGCCATTATCATCCTCACTTATATCCATTCATCTGTCCATCCATCCATTGTTTACTCATCCATTCATCCACCTACTCATCTGTCCACCTGCCCTTCCATGTGTCCAATCCATCCATCATCCACTCATTCAAACATGCATCCACCCATCCACCCATATATCATCTCTCTGCCTACCCATCCACTCATACAACCAACTTTCCATCCATCATCTGCTTATACGAACATCCATCCATCCCCGCACCTACCCATTGTTTTTATTCACCCAACTGGCCAGCTATCTATCAAACCAGTCAAAATTCATTCATTTCATCTCTAATCTGTATTCTTTTCCCCTTTCATTTCATCTTCTGTACCACCTAACCATGTACCCCGTCATCAATACTTCTAGCACCCAATTAATTCACCTAGTTATCTGTCCATTCCTTTGTTCATTCACTTATTCACTTTCTTAGTCACTGACTCATTCATTCACTCACTCACTCATATTTTCATCCATTTGCTCATCTATTCATCCATCCGGCTATCTACCCACCTTCTCCTCCTGTGTCTGCCACCCCAGCCGCCCCTGCTGGGTCTTCTCCAAGATCACTTTCATTCCTGGGCGTCCAGTGGCTTTCCTGGGGCTTGGGGAGAGCTGGAAGCCCCAAGGCATTAACCCTTTCTCCTGCATGAAGGAGGAGGCTGAAAGAAGAGGAGGATGGAGAGAAGCCCTGGGTAGGGTAGCAGGGTGTGGCCACCTCAACGACAGGGAGCCTCCAACCCCAGACCCCAGACCTCCTAGGCATTTGCCTAGTATCTGCATGTGATTTGTGTGGCTTTCTGTAAACCCAGGCCCCTAGGGTTCAGTACCCAGAATGACGCTGGTATCTATTGCCTGTGAACTCCCTGCCTTGTGGGATGGAGCCTCCCTTCCTGGCCCTTGAGGGAGTCCAGGGACAATTTGGGGGAGAGGCTCACAGCCTCCTGGTCACCTCCAGCTCCAACGATCACCTCCAGCCCCCATGCTGAGCTAGTATAGTGATGACCCTCTCTAGGTCCCAGCCCTGCTGTCCCTGCTAGTGCCCTGAATTGACCCAGACTTGGTAACCAGCACCTCTCCTCGGCTGCTCCCTAAAACCCCCCCTCAGAGGCTTCTGTGTGTTGTGGAGATGGATCTGAGTATCTGGTGATATCCTGTTGTTGCCTGGCCTTCTTCTCTGCCCCTTGCTGGTCCCAGACTCACACACACCCTTGGGTGAAGGCTGTCCACCTTCTCTGTCCTTGCCTGGTCAGGAGCAGTTCCTTTTCTTGATGCACTGAATCATTCGATTCATTTAATTAACGTGTATTGTGTATTGAGCGCTGACTGTATGCCAGGGGTTCCGAGGGTGAGCAGACAAGGTACTGCCCTTGCTCCTGTGGTACCTTCAAATCAGAGGCTGAGATAGTCAGCAAGGAAGTAAGCACATAAATATACATTCCAGTAAGAGGAGGTGCTGAGATAGGGAAGGGAGGCCGATGCAGGAAAGGTAGTCTGGGAAGGCTTCCTGGAGGAGTTGACAATGAAGCCCAAAGCTAAGGGATAAGAAGGGGCAGCCATGCAGGGGAGAGAAAGAGTGTTCCAGTGGGAGGGAAATGCACAGATAAGGGCTTGAGGGTGTCCAAGGAACCCAGACAATCTGTACAACCTCTGCTCAGAGGAGGAAACTGAGGCCTAGGGCTGCGAAGTGCCCACTGTCCCCCTCTCTCTGTGCCTAGGCCCTCCTGGGTGCTGTTGGAAGCTGGTAGGCTTGGCGTCTCCCCCCTCCCCCACCCTCAGACCTACTTCTTCAAGCCCTCACCCCACCCCCACTCCAGGCACTCAAGGCCTAAAGGCTTAGTGGGGGCTTCAATGGAACTGCTGGCTGAGCTGCTGAAGTCCCCAGAGACCCCAAAGGCCTGCCTCAGTGGAGTTGGGGGATGGGAATGGGTGTTCTTTTTTATTTAGTTTTTTGGCTTAAAGGCCCAAGTTCAGGAGCAGGTATAATGGGGGCTTCCCAGGTCATCTCATTAGGAGCTGTACCAGTCTCTGTGTTCCTGTTGGTGAGAGAGCTTTTGTCCCAACTAATGATGTTGAAGACTCCTTTCCTGGTGCCCCCTGAGATGGAGAGCCTGGGGCCTGGGCAGAGGAAGGGGGGTGTCTGCTGTCCCCTTCTCGACTCCATGGCAACTAACAACAACAACATTTGTTTCACAGATTCTTTATTGCTTCCCTGTATGTGCCAGGCCTGGGCCGAGTGGCTAACATGAGGAGGAAGATTCCTGCCCTTCTGGTGTCCCTGGTCCCAGCTTGTTCTCTCTTAGAACCTAGCACACAATGGGTGCCAATTAGCATTTGTTGAGTGACTAAATGAGTGTCTCCAAGCCCTCCTTCTCCTGGCATCTCTGTTTTTTTCCCCTGCTTTCTCTCTCCAGATGACTCTGGATGGCACAAATGGTTTGCCCTCGACTCCTAACCTAAAGGTTGAGAGTTTGAACCCACTTAGCAATGCTGCAGAAGAAAGGCCTGGTGATCTGCTTCCATAAAGATTACAGCTAAGAAAACCCGATGGAGCAGTTCTACTCTGTAACACATGGGGTCGCCATGAGTCGGAATCAATTTGATAGGCCGTGGTTTGTTTCTTTTTGTTTCTCCATCTCTTCTCCAGCCCTGTCTTTGTTGTGTTCTTCCTCCGCCTGCCTCTGTAGCTCAGCGTCTCTCCCACGTGCGTACAGGCTCTGCGGCACACAGCAGATGCTCAGTAACAAGAGTACTATTGAGTTCTGTAACATGCCGTGGACCTATCTGCATGTTCTCATTTGTCTCAGAGGTTAGATGAATAAATGAATGACTAAGTGATTGAATAAGGTGTGTTATATTTTAATCTGCTATTCCCCTTTTATTTTCTCCTTGTCTTGTCTCTTTCAGTCTCTGTGTGGCTTATACTAGGTACTCGATAAATGACAAGTGGGTGGGTGGGTGGGTGAGTGGATGGATGGACGGATGGGCAGCTTATGTGTTTCTGTCTCAGTCTCCACCCAACACACAGTAGGTTCTAGGTAGAGTGTGTTGGATAAATCATTCCTTGGCGTCTCTAGCTGTCCTTCCGCTCCAAGTCTGTCTCCTCCCTAGGGCTTCAGCTGCCCCCTCACTCCACGGGCCCCTAAGGCCAGGGACAGTGGTGTGTACAGGGGCCGAGTCCTCCCATCACCCTGCCTCCTCACCCCTCTAGGAAGCATCCACAGACCCCCAAAGCTCCCGCACCTCAGCCGCCCCCCATCCTCAAAGTCTTCAACCGGCCCATCCTCTTTGACATTGTGTCCCGGGGCTCCACTGCCGACCTGGACGGGCTGCTCCCCTTCTTGCTGACCCACAAGAAGCGCCTGACCGATGAGGAGTTTCGGGGTGAGCCACCTAGGAGGGCATAGAGTGGGTGGGCCATTGGGGGCTGGGGGAGGCCTGGCATCGGGCCCCCTTCCCCCTTAGTGTCGTCCCTTGGGCCGGAAGAGCACCGGACAGGAGTTTGGCCCTGTGGGTCTTTTGCCTTGTTACTTCACCTCTCTGTGCCTCAGCTACCTCCACTCAACGCACTCACTTTATGTATGAAAAGGTTCGTGTGGTGAGTCAGCAGACTCCCTCCTCCATCAGGGGGAGCCCTGGTTGCACAGTGGTTAAGAGCTCGGCTGCTAACCAAAAGGTTGGCAGTTCGAATCCACCAGCCGCTCCTTGGAACCCTATGGGCCAGTTCTACTCTGTCCTATAGGGTTGCTATGAATCAAAATCGACTCAGCCGCAGCAGGTTTGATTTGGTCTCCAGGGAATTCTTTGGCCTTTCTGAACCTCAATTCCCTCATCTGAAAACTGGGGAATAAGAGTAGTCCTGGGGTCCCAGGAGCCCCTGCTCTCCCTCCGAGGGAAACTCTGGGGGGTGGGCAGGGCATCTGGGATTCCTGCTTCCCCTTCCTGGTCTCGGCCCCACCCCACCCTAGTCCTGGCTGTCCCGGCTTTAGGGCCACCTTCTCAAAGCTGAAGGAGCCCTGGTGGTACAGTGGTTAAGAGCTATAGCTGCTGAACAAAAGGTCAGCAGTTTGAATCCACCAGCAGCTCTTGGTAACCCTATGGGGACAGTTCTACTCTGTCTTCAAGGGTCGCTATGAGTTGGAATCGACTTGACAGCAGTGGATTTTTTTGGATTCTCTAAGCTGAAACCCCCACTACCACTGTCTCTTCGCTCTCCAAACTGACCAGACTCAAAACACCCACCCCAGGGCGCCAGCTCCCCGCCCTGCCTCAGGCCTTCCCTGGAAAATGAGGTTGGCTTGTGAGCCCTTTCACCAAAGCCAGCCTCTGCTATGTGCCAGGTACCAGCTGGACCCTAATTAACTGATCAAAGGATCCCCCCAAATCAATATAAAAAGTTAAGACGGCAGCACTTGCTAGCTACCAGGAGGGCTGTCGCAGGAAGGCCCCAAGGCCAGGAGAGGCCATTTTCTTTTTGTTATGGTAAAATAACCAAACACCTGCCGTTTCAACATTTTTTACGTGTATAATTCAGTGAATGACATTATGTATGTTCACCACATTGTGCAACTGTCACCGCTCTCCATTTCCAAGTTTTTCAATGCCATTAATAGAAGCTCAGTTCCCCCCATGCAACAAGTGTCTCTTTCCCCCTCGCTCCTGCCCCTGGTAGCCACAAAATGAACTTTGTTTTCTCTACACTTGCCCGTTCCAGATATTTCATATAAGTGGGATCATATGTATGTGTCCTTTTGTGACTGACTGATTTCACTCAATATAACGTTTTCAAGGTGGGAAAGGCCTTTCTTTTTTAGCTTCTGGTACTTTGATTAAGTGCCAAGACAAAGTGACCCGGTCTGTGGTGTATTTTTCATGTATACCTTTATGAAACTGATTCTTTGAACATCAAACAATACAATGCAACATCATTGTGCCTGTCACAGGATTTATAGAAAATACTCACTTATCCTGTCTGGCCGCATGATGTGGCTTTGTTTTGGGGCACAATTTAAAGTCATGGGGGGGATCCTCTCTCTGAGACCGTCTCAGTGACCGTATGAATAATCTGCTTTGGAGATAAGCCACATATGGACCTGGCTAAATAACCCCTCTTGGTCCCCTTGAGTTCATTAGGCAAAAGTGGTGGTGGGGGACACTTGGTGGGGGGGCAAGCTTGTGTGAATTGAGGGCAGTGGTGCGTGTGGCTTCAGTGGGCAGACCAGGCCAGGATGAGCTTGCTACGGCTTCTGGCTTCTTGAGTTCAGGACTCTAAGCCTGGTCTGGGAGCCCTCCAGGCTTTTGTGCGTGTGCGTGTGCGTGTGTGTGTGTGTGCGCGTGCGCATATGCAGATGTGTGTGGGAACCCAAGATCAGCTTGGGGGGCTCCCTGAAACTGTAAATGTTGCAAGTGTAGAGGAGGGTTAAGGGGGCAGTGGTGGTTCAGTGGTAAATCCTTGCCTTCCATGCGGGAGACCCGGATTCTATTCCTGGCCAATGCACCTCATGCACAGGCACCACCCATCTGTCAGTGGAGGCTTGAACAGGTTTCATCAGAGCTTACACAGAGACAGACCAGGAAGATAGGCCTGGTAATCTACTTCCAGAAATCAGCCAGTGAAGACTGTAGATCACAATAGTTCAATCCTGTTGTGTATGGGGTTCCAATAAGTTGGGAGCTGACTCGAGGGCAGATAACAAAAACAGCAGAGGGGTATTTACATGAAGCTCATGACACTAATTAAGCTTCAGGGCCCTCTGCTTGCTCTGGCCCCTTCCAGGCTCTGGGCCTAATTTTATATTTAAAATTGTGTGCCCTTTTTCATAGAGGGCCCCCAAATTGTGTAAGCTTCAGTCCCACAAAACCTGGATTTGCCCCTGAATGTTTTTCTGACTAGAAGTTCATGAACTTATGTGATTTTCTGGGAAGCCTGTGACACCCCCCAAACTCCTGGCAAAGTTAGACAACCTCCACTTTGCAATTGCAAGGTTAGGGCCCCTCACTCCAGCAGCCCCCTATGGGAAGAGCCACTTTACCACCTGGTGGTCGAGCCCTGGAACTGTGTATCTTTCCCCATCTCTGGGAAGATGCTGTTCCTGGTATTTCATCCCAGAATCCAGGCTGGCAGCCCCTACCCCGCTGTAGCCCAGGTCTGGGGCTGTGGAGACCCAAAGCCAAGGTCTGCATCCACACCCCTCACAAGCCACTTTGGGTCATCTGTGGTTTGGAATTATCTCTGGTGCCCAGCTTGCCCCTTCATTGAAAGTTTATTAACACAACAAATGGTACTGGGCACCTACCAAGTGTCAGATACTGTGCTCAGTTGTGGGGGTGAAGGGGGGCATGGTGAGTGAAGCAGGCATGACCCTGCCCTCTAGTTGCTCACAGTCTCCTGGGTGAGACCGACAATGTTCAAGCAATCACAGCAATATTCACACGATCACAAACTACCCTATGTGCCAACAAGAGGCTGTGTTGAAGGATTTGACCTAGTCAGGAAAATCTGGGAGTGCTTCCTGGAGGAGGTGACACTTGAGCTGAGTCAAGAATGAGCTGCAGTTAACCAGGTGAAAAAGAGGAGGCAGGAGTGTTTCAGATCCGGAAGGGAATGGAGGGACAACATGCGCAAAGGCTCTGTGGTTCACCATGATCAGAGTTGCAGTTTGAGGTGACCACTCTGTCTGCTATGTGGAAAGTGGATTGAAGGGAGGCCAGAGGGCTGGGGAACCAGGGAGACATCTTGGCTATGCAAGAGAAATGGTGGATGGACCAGGTGGTGGCAGTGGAAGTGGAGATGGGTGGATGGATTGAAGAAATATGAGGTAAAATCGATAGGACATGCTGGGAGGTTGGATGTGGGGGAGAAGGGGAAGGTAGGGACAAGGATGATGCCCAGGACACTGTCCTCTGAGAATGGGACTTATTGGAGCTGGAGGCAGCTTTTGGGAGGGAAAGACAAAGAGGTCTGCATTAAGAGGTGCCGGAAAGACAATTAGAAAACAATTAGCACCTGGAGGCTAGAGCTGAGTGTGGTCATACCTGTACAGCTCCCCCTGGGGCCTTGGTCAGAGTTGGGGCAGCCCTTCCATTATGCAGATGGAAGATTGGAGTCAGTTATTCATTCAGGAAATATTTTCCAGGTGTCCACTCTGGGAGGGCAAGTAGTGGGGAGGAAGGCTCGTCCAAGTAACAGCCTCACTCCATAGAGGGCTGGGACTGGAACTGAGGTCTCCACGAGTCTTTCAGGAAACCCTGGTGGCGTAGTGGTTAAGAGCTACGGCTGCTAACCAAAATGTCGGCAGTTCGAACCCACCAGGCGCTCCTTGGAAACCCTGTGGGGCAGTTCTACTCTGTCCTATAGGGTCGCTATGAGTCGAAATCGACTCGATGGCAACGGGTTATGAGTCTTTTAAGTTCTCGCCTCTGATGCCTGGACCTAGGGAAATGGTTGTTCCTAAGGCACCCCCATGGAATAATTGCAACCAGAAAACCAAAGCTGTTGCCATGGAGTCGATTCCAACTCATGGCAACCTCATGTATCACAGAGTAGAACTGCTCCATAGGGTTTTCTTGGGTTAATCTTTATGGAAGCTGATTGCCAGGCCTTTCTTCCATGGTGCTACTGGGTAGTACCTTTAGGTTAGTAAAGAAGCACAAACCATTTGCACCACCCAAGGGCCTTTTTAATAACTGTAACAGGTAATATTTATTGAGAACTCCTATCTGCCTGGTGCTGAGCTAATCAATAACATTGATTAGTTCATCGATTCCCCTTCATAGTCTCAACTGAGCTGAGAAGGAAACCAAAGCATAGAGAGGGTCACGCAGCCATTGGGAACAAAGCCAGGATTCGGACCCTGAAGTGCCTGATTCCAGGGAAGAGCCCATCTCCCCGCACTAGCGGCTCCCACCCACAGGCCATTCCGGAGTCCCCACTTGATGTTGCCCTGTGCGTAATTCACAGAGTTTTCCTTTGATTAACTCACTCTTGAAAAATATAAACTTGTGTAACCATAAAAATATATGCAAGGGAAAGAAGAGCATTAAGGGACGTTAGTAAAAGGTGTTAAGGACCCACTAATACCGAATAGAGACTGATCTCGTGAGAAAGATGGGGATGTGGCCTTGCTCTTAGGCGGACCCCCTAAAATCCTCTCCCACCTCTCCTAAGGTAATTTCAGGTCCACTGTGGCATGCATGGAAACCCTGGTGGCGTAGTGGTTAAGAGCTACTGCTGCTAACCAGAAATTGGCAGTTCAAATCTACCAGGCGCTCCTTGGAAACTCTATGGGGCAGTTCTACTCTGTCCTATAGGGTCGCTATGAATCGGAATGGAGTCGATGGCAATCGGTTTGGTTTGGTGGCATGCATCCCTCATTTTGGGGAATGCTGCAGGCCCCCTCCACTTCCTCTAGGGGTACTAGTGTGAGATGTTTCCTGTTGAAATAGGTAGGCAGACACTGCCTGCTGTGTTTCACTTTTAGAGTTTCATTAGTATACTGAAGGCTCTGAGAAGTCCTGCAATAAAGAAATAGAGTTGGCTTTGTTTGTTGCTGTTGTCGTTAGCTGTGACTCATGGTGACCCCATGCACAATGCAACAAAACTAGGCCTGGCCCTGTGCCATCCTCATGATTTGTTGTGGATCAGAACGTTTCAATCCATAAGGTTTTCATTGGCTGATTTTCAAAAGTAGATCACCAGGCTTTTCTTCTTAGTCTGTCCTTGTCTGGAAGCTCCGTTGAAATCTATTCAGCGTCCTAGCAACACGTAAGCCTCCACTGACAGGCAGGTGGTGGCTGCGCATGAGGTGCATTGGCTGGGAATCAAACCCAGGTCTCCCGCATGGAAGGTGAGAATTCTACCACTGAACCACCATTGCTCCCTTGGCTTTGTTGAGTCCAGCATGTTCCCTTATTTATTGGATCACAAAGCCCTTTTTAAAATTCTGCAGAACATGTTTGGGAAAAAACACATGTTTTGGAAATAAATAGGAGGGACGGTTGCACAGTATCGTGAATGTCATTAGTGCCACTGAATTGTGCGCTTTAAAACATGGCGAAAATTTTATGTTATATATATTACAGCACAATGAAAAAATTTCTCCACGACAGGCTTTGGGAAGTATTGACCTATAGACTGCAGCTTCCCGTAGTTAAAAACACATGTACCCCATGAATTTATTTGACCTTCTTTGTGCTTTGAGAAGCAGCAAGAATGGGTGGACTTCCCCACTGGGCAGATGGGGAACTGAGGCTCAGAGAGGAGGAGCAACAGAGCCAGGACCAGATCCCAGGGCCCCTGCCTCCCTGCCCAGGGCTCCATCCCCTCCTGCCCAGCAGTCGAGGGGGCCGTGGGCCGAGTACTGCCTCACCCCGCACATCCTTGCCCCCAGAGCCGTCCACGGGGAAGACCTGCCTGCCCAAGGCCCTGCTGAACCTGAGCAGTGGCCGCAACGACACCATCCCCCTGCTCCTGGACATCGCTGAGCGCACCGGCAATGTGCAGGAGTTCATCAACTCACCCTTCCGGGACGTCTACTACCGAGGTGGGGCTGGGTTAGGCCAGACCAGGGGGTAGGGCGTAGGGGCTGTGGGAACCGGTAGGGGTGTCGGGGGCACCACCCTGGCTTGTCTGGCCCTGAGAGCTTTGGTCTGTGCCTCCAGTACCAGCATGTACCAGGAACTGATTGTTGAATGAATGAAGGAAGGAGGGAGGGAACAGTAATTAGCCCTTCCAACTTTAATATTCTGAGTCTCAGAATCAAAGCTTCTGAGATTCCGAGCTACAGTGAGCCTAGTAACCCATGAACACGGAGTTCTGGACCTGAGATGCTATGGTTTGGACACCCTGAGACTCCATGATAACGAGTCTGTAAGCCAACAGCTCTAAGAAGTAAGGGCGACCCGGTTCCAAGCTCCCTCCTTAGTTCTAAATTCTGAGATGTATGAATTGGAGATGACCTTTCAGATGCCTTGATATTAAGCTTCGAAGCCCATGAGTTTCACATCCATGGTGCAAAATTCTGTGAGACCAGGATGCCATTGTTACCTCTCTGCCATTGAAGTGTGTGTCAGTCTGAAAGTCACCATGTTTTCAGTCTCTCAAGTTGATATCCTTCAAGCCTAGAACTCTGCTCCCCCCGTGCAACAGAGCTAGGCGCATATGAATCAAAGACTGCATTCCGGAGACCGCCTGAGGCTCTGTTTGCTGCCCTGGGGTGGGGCTGGCTGAGGCTCGAGCCTGCAGTCCCCACCTCAGTGTACACAATCAGCCCCCCTAGACCCGGTAGGGAGTCCCTGGGTGGTGCAAATGGTTGAGCCTTTGTCTACTAACCAAAAGATTGGTGGTTCAAACCCACCCAGAGGTGCCTTGGAAGAAAGCCCTGGCGATCTGCTTCCAAAAGGTCAAGCCTTGAAAACCTTATGGAGCAGTTCTACTCTGCACCCCTGGGGGCACCATGAGCTGGAATGGACTCAACAGCAGCTAATAACAAGACCTGGTAGGTCTCCTCCCCGGGTGACTGTCCCTCTGTACCCCTGCAGGTCAGACTGCCCTGCATATCGCCATTGAGCGCCGCTGCAAACACTACGTGGAGCTCCTGGTGGCCCAAGGGGCCGACGTCCACGCCCAGGCTCGAGGGCGCTTTTTCCAGCCCAAGGATGAGGGTGGCTACTTCTACTTTGGTGAGGAGGGGCCCTGGCAGGGGTTGGGGCATCAAGGGGAGAAGCTTGGAGGTGGGGGCAAGGGGTACAGGCTGGTGTCTTCAGCCCTGACAGCTCTCCAAGCACTAGAGCAGCATTGGCCAGGGGCCCAGACCCGCCCTGGAGTAACGAGCTGTGTTTCTGTCTTGCTCCTTGAGTTTATGCCATGAGAAGGGAGAGCTGAGCGTCAGAGCCCTGGGTCCAAAAGCCCCTCTGCTCCTTGCCAGCCATGAGACCACCAGCACAGCACCTCACCTCCCTGAGCCTCAGCTTCCCCATCTGTACAATGGGCGTGTGAGAACCTGGGGTGGAGATGAGGCAGGACGGAGTTGATGAGTCCTTAGCACCCAGCACCTTGCCGTGTGAGTCCTGCAGTCCAACTACACTGGGGCCAACTGTCAGATTGCTGGACCCAGTCCCCGTCACTGCCATGTCCTTGTGGCTGGACTACTGAAAGATTTTATCTCTCCTGCTCACATTCATGTTATGTGGGACCTGGGGACAAACTCAGAGATTCCACCATCGCATATGTCCAGCCCCTCCACCTACTTTCCAGTTGCCATTGAGTTGATCCTGACTCGGCGACCCCGTATGTGTCAGAGTAGAACTGTGCTCCATAGGGTTTTTTTTTTTTCTTCCCCAAGTTGTGTAGTTCTTTTTATTTGTTTGTTTATTTTTTCTTCCCACCTTGAGGCTCTGCCATCTTCAGCATGGCTTCCAAGGTGTCAGTCTGCCTCAGCTGAGTGGAAAGGGAAAGAATACAGCAATCTTTAACCGTGATTATAAATAGATACAAGAATAGGTGGGATAGGACATTGGGGTGACCGAGTGGAGATGGGGATTAGAGGGTAGAACAGGAGATCTGGAAGCTTACCAGTCAAGGATTCTTTTTTTTTCTGGGTGAATTTTTTTCTTAATTATTTATTTATTTTTGTTGAGAATATACACAGCAAAACATATACCAGTGCCACATTTTCTACATGTATAATTCAGTGACATTGATTACGTTCTTCGAGTTGTGCATCCATTTTCAATGGCTGGTATTTTGGAAGTAGATTGCCAGGCCTTTCTTCCGAGGCACCTCTGGGTAGACTTGAACCACCAACCTTTAGGTTAGCATCTGAGTGCATTAACCATATGCACCACCCAGTGACTCCTCCAGCCCCTCACAGCCCCCAAATCCTCATGGCCATGCTCCCAAATAGCCACCCCCCCATCACTCCAGCATCACCCACAGAAGTGATGTGCTCACAGTGGTGTGGCATCAATCCTGCACCCGGCGTCTCACGGGGTTCCCTAAGGATCCGTAGGCAGATCCCCACCTTGGGGTGTCCCCTACACTGACTGCCCCCTATCCACCTGGCCCACAGGTGAGCTGCCCCTGTCACTGGCTGCCTGCACCAACCAGCCCCACATCGTCAACTACCTGACAGAAAACCCCCACAAGAAGGCGGACATGCGGCGGCAGGACTCACGCGGCAACACGGTGCTACACGCGCTGGTGGCCATCGCTGACAACACCCGCGAGAACACCAAGTTCGTCACCAAGATGTACGACCTGCTGCTGCTCAAGTGTGCCCGCCTGTTTCCTGACAGCAACCTGGAGGCCGTGCTCAACAACGACGGTCTCTCACCCCTCATGATGGCCGCAAAGACGGGCAAGATCGGGGTGAGTGTGGACCCCGGGAGGGGGCATAGCTGACCCACTGTAAAAATGACTTAGGGGCAGTGTCTGACCTCCTCTAACTTCATAAGGGGGAAGGAGAACCAAGATCAACAGCCCAAGGCTGATTCCTATGAGCCAGAGGTCAGACATGCCTCCTCTCTCTGCCATCTTTACCCATACTGACACCAACCGTCCCTCCCACAGCACTCTCTACTTCTCCAATTCATTGCAACGGCCACACAAAACTCACAGACAATACTCACGATTGTGGGGTTTATTAGGAAAGTACCAGGTGACGGTTCAGACTTGGACGCACTCGGGATGCAGTTCTTAGATCAGGACAGTCTCTTACCAGCTGTGCTTGCAGGCACGCCTCTCCCTGGCCCTTGGCCTCTGCCCAGAGGCACTCAGCTTTCTCTTGCCATGTACCAGGAAGCCCTCCATGCCATCTTCTGCTGCCGCTTCTCACCATCTTCAGTGTTAACAGCTCTCTCTCTCTCTCTGTCTCCTGGTTCCAGGAGCTTCTCAGTGCAGGGATCCTGGGTCCAAAGGACATGCTGGTTCCTGGCTGTTCTTCCTTGGTGGTGGTGATATCTTCTTTCTCACCTCTGAGGTGGCTCATTTCAAGCCCAGTAGGATGGCAAAACTGACCAATCCCTTTGGTGGGCCACAGTTACCCTATCACACAGTCCTGCCCAGTCACTTGAGTGGGAGTTACAAGATTATAGTTAGAAAGGCCACACAAAGGTGATCCATTGTACCGCACCCACCCACTCTTACTCCTTTACACACACACATACACACACACACACAGGAGGGGCTGCTGCTGTCATTCATTATTGTTAATAAATGCACCCACATCCCATTATGTCAACCCCAGGGTGCAGATGTTCCAGCTCAAGAACCTGCTGTGGCTCCCTCTTATCAAGCTAAACTACTGAACTTCATCCCAGAGCCTCTCTCCTTATTTTACCCCATTGGATGCTCACCGCCCCTCAACCAGACAGGACAAACCACTGATATGAAACTGAGTGCCAGGGCTCCAGCCCTCAAGTATTCTCCCACACCCCACTGTTGGGGTTCTAGCTCAGCCCCTGCCCTGCTGAGTGGCCTTACACCAGTTCCTTCCCCTTTCTGGGCCTCACAAGGTAGGGCCTAGAGCACGGTTTCTTGACCTTGGCACTGCTGACACTTTGGGCTGGCTAATCCTTTGTGGTGGGGGCTGCCCCGTGCACTGTAGGAAGTTTAGCGGCATCCCTGGCCTCGACCCACTAGATGCCAGTAGCACCCCCTCCTCCAGTTTTGACAACCAGGCATCTCTAGACATTGCTCAGTGTCCCCTGGAGGCAAGCTCACCCGCAGCTCCAAGGCCTGGCTCGGCCATTCCCCAGCAAGTGACCTCAGGCATCGCACTTCCCCTCCCTGTGCCTCAGTTTCCTCATCTGTAAAATGGGGATAATAATGGTGCCCGTCATGTAGTGGTATTGTGACAATTGATGAGGTGATCCACATAAACCTTGGAATAAAGAGCCCAGGATGTGCTCAATAAATGATAGTGGTTAGTCTGACTCTTAAAAATATAGCAAAAATGACTGAAATCACAGTTATACCAGGGTCCTGAGGCAGTGCGGGGGGGCCTCGGTTTACATTTTGGCTTTGCCCCACTTGTTGCATGACTTCAGGCAATTCACACCCATCTCTGCGCCTCAGTTTCCCTGTATGTAAGCCAAAGACAGTGGTGTGATAGGAAGGATTGATAAGATAATTATGATTGATACAGTAAGATCATCGATACAGGGAGCTCTGGTGGTGCAACTGGTGAGCATTCAGCCACCAACCGAAAGGTTGGTGCTTTGCACCCATCCAGCGGCTCCGTGGGAGAAAGACCTGGTGATCTGCTCCTGTAAAGATTACAGCCAAGAAAACCCTATGGGGCAGTTCTGCTCTGTCCCATGGGCCACTGCGAATCGGAATGGTCTCAACGGCAGCTAACAAGATCAATTCACTGGATTCCAAGTCTAGCTTCACCTGAGTGGGGTGTGGCTTTGGTTAACGCCTTCTGTCTCTCTGAGCCTCCATTTGCTCATCTGTAAACCAAGGTGGTAAAAGTAAGAATGAAACAAGGAAACATGAGGAAAGAGCCTGGCACGTAGTAGGTTCTCAGTGAACATTTCTCCCTCCTTTCTGTTCTGTTCTCTGGGGAGACGCCACTGGGTGGAATACCCATGCCCTGGGGTCCCACCAGTGTGGGGCCCTGAGCACTGGGTGCCCCTTCCCCAGGACTCGTGACACTTCCTCCTCCCGGGCAGATATTTCAGCACATCATCCGGCGGGAGGTGACGGACGAGGACACGCGGCATCTGTCCCGCAAATTCAAGGACTGGGCCTACGGGCCGGTGTATTCCTCGCTGTACGACCTCTCCTCCCTGGACACATGTGGGGAAGAGACCTCCGTACTGGAGATCCTGGTGTACAACAGCAAGATCGAGGTGGGTGCCAGGGTGGGGCAGGCCCAGCCCTAGGGGTGGGGTGGGGGAGTGGGTAGGGCAGCTCGGGGCAGCCCAGCCCTCCATGGCCCAAGGTGGTGGGTCCATGGGCTGAGTGCAGGAGAAAGTGCCAACCAAATGCCTGGAACAGCATCTGGCAGTGGGGGGAATGGGCAAGGCTTATAGGAGGATACTAAGAGTGAGGCTTTGTCAGAGACACAAACAGATACCTGTACACCCATGTTCATGGCAGCACTGTTCACCATAGTCAAAAGGTGGAAGCAACCTAAATGTCCATCAACAGATGAATGGATAAACAAAATGTGGTACACACATACAGTGGGATACTACCGAGCCGTAAAGAGAAATGAAGTCCTAGTATATGCTATGACATAGATGGACCTTGAAAATATTATGCTGAGTAAAATAAGTCAATCACAAAAGGGCAAATACTGTATAATCTCAGTGATATGAAATAACATAAGTAGGCAAATGTGTAGAGACCAAAGTTTATCAGTAGTAACCAGGGGTGCGGGTGGGGTGGGGAGAGGGGGCATCATTGTTTAGGAAGCAGTGAACTTCTGTTTACGGTGATGGGAAATCTGGCAACGATTATGGATGATCTCTGCACAATGTGGTTAATGCCATTGATATTACTGAATAGTACACCTGAAAAATGCTGAATTAGCAAAGGCTGTGTTATGTATGTTTTTACAACCATAAAAAAATTAAATATAAAAACAGTGGGACTCTGGGGGCCAGCAGGACTAGGTTCAGATCCTGGCTCTGTTATTTACATGCTGTGTGACTCAGGACAGGTGGCTCAACCTCTCTGGGTCTCAGCCTCCTCATACGTAACACAGGGATAAGGATACTGCATAGGGTTGTTGGGAGAACCAAATGAGTTATTTTCAGAGAAACCTAGCACAGAGTAAATATTATGTGTCAGCCATTATAATTAGTAGTCATCATATGAAGTTTGGAAAACTTTTTTTCACTTAGCAGTATTTTGTGAACATCGTTCTGCACCATTAAATATTCTTCTGCAATATTATTGCTGCTTGTAAATGTACCACATTCTAATGAATCATTCCTCCATTGCTGGTCGTTCGGGCTTCTTTCTACCTGTATCAGGAATAACATGACAATAACATCTTTGTGGCTACATCGTTGCACAAATCCATGGCTATAAAGAAACTCAAGTCCTTAGAGGGATAGGATGGCATACAAATGGTGTAGAAAGAGCTGGAAACTGGGGGCAGGCAGCCTCCCTTCTAGCCCTGCTCTGTTTCCTGGCTCTGTGAGCTCTAACAGATATCTCCCTCCTCTGGGCCTCACTTCCCTCCTATTTGAAATTAGTGACCAACTTGGTTTAGATCAGAGGTGGCAGGAAGCTTAGCATCTCTGGTGCAAACTGATGGATTGATAATGTCTGCCAGGAGAACTGTATAGAAAACTGTTGTGCAGGGCTCAATTATTGATGTCTGACCTGGGTTCAGAATTGGAAAACTGGTGGGTGGATCAAGTATTTATCATCCTTGGGCTAAATTGCCCAATCTTGCTTCCTTTCTTCTTTTTTTAAATTATTGCTGAACGTATACACAGCAAAACATATACCAATTCAATGATTTCTACATGTACATTTCAGTGACACTGATTACATTCTTTAAGTTGTACAACCATTCTCACCCTCTTTTTTTGAATTGTCCCTCCCCCATTAACATAAACTCACTGCCCACTAAGGTTCCCATCTAACCTTTTGAGTTGCTATTGTCAATCTGATCCCATATAGCTAGTTCTTAAAAGAGCACTGTATTCAACGCAAACGTTCTTTCCTAAATAAGCTAACCTATTGTTTGATTTAAAGAAGACTACAGGGGATTTTTTTGTTTTAAGGATTATCTTCAGGGCAGTAGTTCAGGGGGTTCATCCAGCCTTAATGGCTCCAAAATGTCTGGATTCCATGATAATTGGGAATTCTTTGATCAGGATTCCTCTATAGAATCTTTGATCACAATGTTCAATAATGGGAGCAAGGTACCATCTAGTTCTTCTGGTCTCATGGCAAAGGGAGCAGTTGTTCATAGCCAGTCCTGCCTTCTTGAATCAGAGTTTCTGAGGGTGGAGCTGAGATTGGTATTTTTAGCAAACCACGTAGGTGATTTTGCGCCAGCAGCTTGGTACCAACCACAGATTGAAGTTTGGGAACCATAAGAATAGATGTTCTTTAAGGAGCTTTCCAGCTCTGGGATTCTGTGATCCTAGAGTAGGCAGGAAAGGTAAGTTGGGGCAAAGCTGGGCAGAGCCTCAAATGTTGAACCCAGGAGTTTGAACTTTATTCTGAATCCCATCCAATTCCCTGTAAATCCTTGAGTGTAGCTGGAGAATGGGTTAGGAGGAGAAAGTGCTGTGGACTCCCCACATTGGGGAAGTGGCCCTAACCACCCTGCCTCCTGCAGAACCGCCATGAGATGCTGGCCGTGGAGCCCATCAATGAGCTGCTGAGGGACAAGTGGCGCAAGTTCGGAGCTGTTTCCTTCTACATCAGCGTGGTCTCTTACCTGTGTGCCATGGTCATCTTCACCCTCACTGCCTACTACCAGCCACTGGAGGGCACTGTGAGTGCCATGAGCCAGGCAGGAACTCTAGTGGCACTGGGCCAGGCCCCCCAGGACTGGGCACAGTACGGCTTGCCTGGGTCCCCTGTGTGATAGACTAGGGAAGACTTAGGAATAGGATAAGGAGTGTTCCCAACACCCAGGGGTGGCTCTGAGCTGGCATGAGGCCCCACAGCCCAGAATGGGTCTCCAGGGAGGAATAGGGTGAGGGAGGAGGCTCCATGCTGGAGCTTGGGATATTGGAGGGCATCTGGATCTGGGGCCAGATGTTGGAGGGGCTGGGTGAGGACCTGTGTGCCCTCTGCTCCCCAGCCGCCATATCCTTACCGCACGACGGTAGACTACCTGAGGCTGGCTGGCGAAATCATCACGCTCTTCACTGGGATTCTGTTCTTTTTCACCAATGTGAGTCCTTGCACACCAGTCGCCCTGCACGGCCTCCTCCTCCTTTTTCTGCACCTTCTCTTCTTCCAGGTCCCTAACCAAACCAAACCCATTGCTGTCGAGTTGATTTGGACTCCTAGCGACCCTGTAGGACAGAGTAGAACTGACTCAGAGTTTCCAAGGAGCAACTGGTAGATTCAAACTGCCGACCTTTAGGTTAGCAGCCAAGCTCTTAACCACTGTGCCACCAGGGCTCTTCCAGTTCCCTAGATGGCACAAATGGTTTGCATTTGGCTACTAACCTAAAGGTTGGCCATTCGAACCCACTCAGTGGCACCACAGAAGAAAGGCCTGGCAATCTGCTTCCATTAAGATTACAGCCAAGAAAACCTTTTGGAGCAGTTCTACTCTGTACCTCATGGGGTTGCCATGTGTTGGAATTGACTCAATGGCAATGGGTTTGGTTTTGGGTTTGGTCTCTTGTTCCTGAAGTCTCTGGTTGGTGCAAGTGGTTAACACACTTGACTGCTAACCAGAGGTGCCTTGGCAGCAAAGCCTGGTGATCTATTTCTGAAAAATCAGCCATTGAAAACTCTATGGAGCACAGTTCTGCTCTGACACACATGGGGTCACCATGAGTTAGGGTCAACTTGATGGCACCTGGTTCTCTTCTTCCTTCTCCTTTTCCTCTCTTTCCTCCTTTTATCCTTCCTCCTTCTCTTCATCCACCTCTTTCTCCAACTCTTCATTCTCCTTCTCTTCTTTCTCTTTGTCCAACAGGTCGCTGTGCCACACTGTGTACTCCCTTCTTCCAGCCCTTCCCTTCTGCCCCCGCTCTCCTACTGATTCCCCCCTTTCATGGGCCTCCTCCCTTCCCTAGATCAAAGACTTGTTCATGAAGAAATGCCCTGGAGTGAACTCTCTTTTCATCGATGGCTCCTTCCAGTTGCTGTAGTGAGTAGAGGTCCCTGAGCCAGCAGCTCCTGGATGATGAAGGTGGGGTTGGGCTGATGGGTCATCCTGAGTGGACCAGGAGGTGACTCTATTAGGAGAGAACCTGGGCAGCTGTAACCCAAAGTCAGGACAAGACAAAGGCCAGGCAAAATGTTCTTCTGGTTAAAGCAAGATTCTGGCTGCTAGAGGGTTACCATAATACACCATCAAGAGAAATAGGTTTAAAATCGTATGCCAGTGATTGATTGCTAATGTCTGTCTGCCATGTCATGTTGAGAAGAATCTCTAAGCTGTGTCTGCATTTAATGGGAAAGAGAGCTGTGATTGATTAGTGATGTCTGCCTGGGGCCTAGGATAAGAGAGTTGCTGTGTGTGCACCGCATCCTTTCTATTTCCCTTAAAATGAAATTTATTTAACCACAAAATCTCCACTGAACACACCTGGATCCCTCTCTAGCAATTCCAAAGGGTATCACTTTGGGATCTCGTAGGGCCTCAGGGCCATTACACACACTATTAATAGCCAGTTATTTGAGTGTCTTGGTTAACAGACTCCTAGATAACCCAGATAATCTACTTTGTTTCTCTTCTGGGGATCTAAAAGGGCATCCTGGTACCCAGGAGGGTTTGGGGGCATGTCCCCCTGACCAAGGCCTCATGGTGCCCTCTCCCTTCTGGCCCCACCTTGTGGCCTTTGCTGCCCGGTAGCTTCATCTATTCTGTGCTGGTGATTGTCTCGGCCGCCCTCTACCTGGCGGGGATTGAGGCCTACTTGGCCGTCATGGTCTTTGCCCTGGTCCTGGGCTGGATGAATGCCCTCTACTTCACCCGTGGGCTGAAGCTGACAGGAACCTATAGCATCATGATCCAGAAGGTACAGACGGGGGACCCTCTGGACCTGTGCGTCCCTGCAGGGAGCCACACGCACCACATGTACATCTGAACTGTACAGCTGGTACCTGTGGACCTGAGGGTTGGAGGCCCTATGGTGGCAGCGGGCAGGTCTGGGATTTGGGGGTAGAGGGGGGACAAGGGTAGACGTGGGGAGAAAGTTTGGGGTGGAGGAGTGGGGAGAACGAGAAACTAAGTGTCTCATCTTGGTCTCCATAACCCCACTGGGGTCTTTAGATCCTCTTCAAAGACCTTTTCCGCTTTCTGCTCGTCTACTTGCTCTTCATGATCGGCTACGCCTCAGGTGAGTCTGGGTGCCCAGGTGGGACTGGTGAGGGCGGTGCAGGCCTGGGGCAGGCGCCATAATGTGCTGATGATAACAGCCAGCATTTGCTGAGCTTTCGCTGTATGCCTGGCACCGGGCTAAGTTCTCTCCCACCCCTGCCTCATTTGATCCTTCCAACAAGCCTGTGAGGTAAGTACCTTTATTATCGCCTTGTACAGATACGAAAACTGAGGCTTAGAAAGGTTAAAAAACTTACCCAAGTTCAAAAGCTAGTGAATGGTAAAGCGGGTATATTAGCTATTTAAAAAAAAAAAAAAACAAAAACCAAACCTGTTGCTGTCAAGTCGATTCTGATTTGTAGCGACCCTATAGGACAGAGCAGAAGCCCCAAAGGGCTTCCAAGGAGCTGCTGTTTCCAAGGAGCCAACCTTTTGGTAAGCAGCC
Source organism: Dugong dugon (assembly GCA_030035585.1). Lineage (NCBI taxonomy): Eukaryota > Metazoa > Chordata > Mammalia > Sirenia > Dugongidae > Dugong > Dugong dugon. Next base: position 20,129,254 of record CM057476.1, on the reverse strand, counting down.
TGAGCTCTTAACCACTGCTCCATGGGCTGACTGGTGTAGCTAGGGCAACCTCATTTGGGGTAATTTTGCTCTCTTCCACATGGTTCTCATCCTCCGGCTGGCTAGCTTGAGCTTGTCCACGTGGTGGTCTTAGGGTTCCAAGAACATGAGCTGAAGTGATCAAGGCCACTGCCTGGCACAGTGTCACTTCTGCCTCCTTCTGTTGGCCAAAGCAAGTCGCAAGGCCAGCCCTGATTCAAAGGGTGAGAAACACACATTGCGAGGGTAAAGCTGCATTGTAAACAGGGCAGGGTGAAAGATTGGGACCATTTTTGTAATTAATCTACCAGCCCAGGTCTTTTTTTTGAGCCCAGTATCGGCTCCCCCCACGGATGCTTTCTCCATGATGTCATGATGCCGAACTGAGGCGTGCTGGGATCTCAGTGGCACAGGCCATGGAGGAAGGAGCAGGAATGGGGAAAGTGACCAAGACATTGGACTAATCCCCAAGGGTGGGTGATCTGCCATCCAATGCCCAGTGTCCACAGGGGAGTGGCCAACTCAGGCTTGACCAGGCCACGTTCACATTTGGGAAGCTTCATCTGGGATTTCGGCACAGGCAGCAGGAGTCTGATGGTGGTGATATTTTAACCCAGATGGTGCTCAGGGAATAATCTGTGGGGACTATTTTGGAGGAAGTGGGTCTCTAGCTTTGGCTAGGGAGATGGGGCAGGGCACAGCCGCCCCCTCCGAGGAATAGGGCTGGGAAGAACTAGACAGAGTGTCAAGAGCTCAACAATAGATTGGGATCCAGGTTAGGAGTCTAGCCCTACTGTAGTCGTAAATATAGAAACTGAGGAAGAAGCTAGGGGTTAATCAAAGGAGCAACTTAGGGCTCAGCTTGGTCCCAGAGTTTCTCTTGCCAGGGTATGCTAGATCGACTAGATCAGGATCTGAGGCTGACATAACAAACATGGCACAAGCGCTGCCATTCCCTATTTTTGTGTCCATGGCAGACATGCTAATAGATCACGGAACAATTTTTCTGATGAATCCAGACCAGGTCTCAGAATCCTTCAACATAACGTTTCAATGGCCACTATACAATTGAATAGCATTAGCATGAGTGAGGCATTGGTGGTGGTTCAGTGGTAGATTTCTCACCTTCCATGCAGGAGACGTGGGTTCGATTCCTAGCCAGTGCACTTCATGTGCAGCCATCACTTGTCTGTCAGTGGAGCCTTGCATGTTGCTATGATGCTGAATAGGTTTCAGCAGAGCTTCCAAACTAATATGAACTAGGAAGAAAGGCCTGGTGATCTACTTCTGAAAATCAGCCAGTGAAAACTCTATGAATCACAATGGTCGGATCCATAACTGATCATGGGGATGGTGCGGGACTGGGCAATGTTATGTTTCTTTCCGTTGTGCATGGAGTCACTATGACTCAGGGCCAACTTGAAGGCAGCTAACAACACCAAAGCATATGAGTTGAAACATGCTTACCACCTCTGGTTGAAGGCAATATGATTCAACACCCCACTGACCAAAGGGGCTGAGCCTCCTTATGCTCCCTGCCCTGGCTGGTTTTGAGTCAGGCTGTTGCTGATAAACTGTGTTGAGAAGGACTCTGAAGGATTATCTGCGTTTAGTGGGAAGGGATGAGCTCTGTGATCAATTTGAGATGTCTGAAGGGGCAAGACTGTTAGAGACCATGGCTTCAAGGACAGTCAGGACTGATACCTGGTTTCCGCTTCCACTCTTCCTCTCCGACCAGGTATGGATGGGACACAGGAGCATGAGAGAGAGTCTGCCCCAGGGAATGCTGGGAATGATAGGTTAGATCAGGGTTTCTCACCCTTGGCAATGTTGGATCATTCTTGGTTGTGGGGGCTGTCCTGTGCGTTGTAGGATGTTGTTACAGATTGAATTGTGTCCCCCCAAAATATGTGTTGGAATCATAACCCCTATACCTGTGGATATAATCCCATTTGGGAATAAGATGTTCTTTGCTATGTTAATGAGACCCTATCCGTGTAAGGTATGTCTTATACCTACTCACTTTTGAGATGTGAAAACAGCAGATTTGGTACAGAAGCAAGCAAGCACAAACGGGGGAAAGATAGATGTCACGTGGAGATCACTAAGGAACTGAGGATCACCAGGGTTACAGAAGCTGAGACAAGTATTTCCCCCCAGAGCGGACAGAGAAAGCCTTCCCCTAGAGCCAGCACCCTGAATTCAGATATCTAGTCTCCTAACTGTGAGAAAATAAATTTCTGTTTGTTACAGCCAGCCACTAGTATTTCTGTTATGGCAGCACTAGATAACTAAGACAGATGTTCAGCAGCTTCTCCAGCGCTCTACCCAAGGAGCCCTGGTGGCACAGTGGCTAAATGCTCAGCTACTAATGGAAAGGTCAGCAGTTCAAACCCACCAGCCGTTCCACGGGAGAAAGATCTGGCAGTCTGCTTCTGTAAAGATTCCAGCTGGGAAACCCTATGGGACGGTTCTGTCCCGTAGGGTTGCCATGAGTCGGAATTGACTTGATGGCAGTGGGGTCTAAGCTCTACCCACTAGATGCCAGTAGCATCTCCCCTCCCAGGGGTGACAACCAAAAATGTCTCCAGACATTGCCCCGTGTCCCTAGGGGCTGGTGAGTTGGTGGTTACCCCTGGCTGAGAACCACTGGACTAGATCCTGCACACTTCTTCCTTGTCAGCAAAAGTTTGTGGAAAGAGCATGGGCGTTGGGATCGGGGAGATCTGGGTTCACCTCTCGACTTGCCTACTAGCTGGGTAACCTTGGGCCAGTGCCTTCGCCTCTCCAAGCCTCAGCTTTCCCCTCCATAAAATGGGAATGGTGCTCTCCACCTCTTCACCACTCAGTGAGCTCCACCCCCGCCCCTCCCACAGCCCTGGTCTCCCTCCTGAACCCTTGTGCCAACATGAAGGTGTGCAACCAGGACCAGACCAACTGCTCGGTGCCCACCTACCCCTCGTGCCGCGACAGCGAGACCTTCAGCACCTTCCTCCTGGACCTCTTCAAGCTGACCATCGGCATTGGCGACCTGGAGATGCTGAGCAGCACCAAGTACCCCGAGGTCTTCATCATCCTGCTTGTCACCTACATCATCCTCACCTTCGTGCTGCTCCTTAACATGCTCATCGCCCTCATGGGGGAGACGGTGGGCCAGGTCTCCAAGGAGAGCAAGCACATCTGGAAGCTGCAGGTGAGACAGCTGGACACCCTGCCCCAACCCCACCAGCTCCCCTTCTTGCAAGATGGGGGAGCTGGGGCGGCCTGACCCACCTCACCACCATCTAGTTCAGCCTCCATTCCTCTGTCTGTAAAATGGGCACCAAAGGCCGCTGCCTCCTTCCCAGAGCCACCTGGTGAACGTCAAGGTGGCTGCTTGCCTGCTACCAGCCGTGGGCTCAGGTTCACCTTACAGTCACACTCATGGGATATGTTGGCTTCTCCTAGCACCAGGTAACATGAGCTCTGTAGGGACAAGAAGTGCAGCTGGGCAGAGAGCACGAAACCTTCAACAGGGCTCCTTCTGTGGCATGGGAGACAAGGTCAGCGCGGGTATGGGCCACCCGAGTGCAGGGAAGCCTCAGCATCCTCACCCACCACCACCACCAGTTGCTGTTAGGTGGATTCTGACTCATGGCCACCCCAGGGGTGTGGAGTAGAACTACTCCATAGGATTTTCAAGGCTGTGACCTTTAGGTAGCAGATCACAAGGCCTTTCTTCCAGGGTGCCTCTGGGTGGGTTCAAACTGCCAACTTTTCAGTTAGTAGTCAAGTGATTAACTGTTTGCATCACCCAGGGGCTCCAGCATCCTCATCAGGGAGTCTTACCAGCCCAGTGTGAGTTCCAGGCTCCACCCGCCCAGGGAGTATGATCAGTGACAAGAGGAGGAGCCACGTGGCCACGGGCCACGTTAGCACAGGGAGCTGCTGCCTTTGCTTCCCAAAAGGCCTCCATGCAGCCCTAGAAAGCAGAGCCCCTCAGGGTCCATGTGCCAACTCACAGCCTACCAGGCCCAGTGCCGTCCACAAACCAAGGTTTCACAAAGGAGTCCAGGGATGCAGCATCCACGTTCATTCTGATTCAATGCATTTCAAAGAAATGGTACAGTGGAAAAAAAAAAACCAAGGTCTGTGTCTCCCAGGTCTGGGACAGAGGGAAACGGTCCACAGCCGCTCTTAAGCTTCATTCCATACCTTGTTAATGCCGGTGCCTCAGTTTCCCCAAGCCAAAAAAACCAAACCACTTGCTGTTGCATCGATTCCGACTCATGGCAACTCCACGTGTGTCAGAGTACCACTGCTCCGTAGGGTTTTCAGTGGCTGACTTTTCAGAAGTGGCTCGCCAGAACTTTCTTCCAAGGCACCTGTGGGTAGACTCAAACCGCCAACCTTTCAGTTAGCAGCCAAGCGCATAACCGTTTGTGCCACCCAGAACACCTTCTAGTTTCCCCACTGAGTGTAAATCTATGATGCAAACTGGCAGCCAGCGGACTAGATTTGACCAGCAAAGATGTTTTCTTTTCTGGATCACCATACTTTTGAAAATTTTAAAGCAAAATTTAAAAGTCAAGAGATTTCAGATAAAAATCCTGATTTCTGGCCTTTTTTGAAAAATTGGAAGCCCCGGCAATCCAGGACCCACACTCCTGCCTGGTGGCCACCAGGTGGACTGAAAGGCAGACGGCTCCTGTTGCACAGGGCATCTGCTTCCTGGTTTACCCCAGTCCCCACCCCTCCCTGGCATTCCCCACACCGAATGGTGACTGCTGTGTATGTGTTATGGGACTTGGGCTGTGGTCTTTTTACATCTGATCCGTCCTGCATCACTCATTTGTCTTTCTGCCAAGTGTCTATTTCTAGGGGCATTAGGAGCCGAAGGCCTAGTTCTCTGCCCACCTCGTCCCATCCGCCATTAGGGCAGTAGGTGTGGGGTTGGGGGAGGCTCACTGATGGCCCGCCCTGACCCTCCTCTCCCTGCAGTGGGCCACCACCATCCTGGACATTGAGCGCTCCTTCCCGGTGTTCCTGAGGAAGGCCTTCCGCTCCGGAGAGATGGTGACCGTGGGCAAGAGCTCGGACGGTACTCCCGACCGCCGGTGGTGCTTCAGGTGAGGTAGGGCGGGAGGATGAGGCAGGACCACTGTGGGGCAAATGGGGTGAGTGGGCCCCCTGCTGCTCCTGCTTATGGTTCTACCCATTTGCAACTTCGGGAGTTCAGTTCCACCAAGTGGTCTTGCGCAGGTTCGTTCTCTTTGGCCTCAGTTTCTGCATCTATGGAATGGGGACAATGGTAGCACCACCTCATAGGCCAGTGCCTGATGCATGTTGGGACACCCAAAACGGCAGCCACTCATCCTCTGCCCCTTGCTCAGGGGAGGCGGAGCCATGGAGGAGGGTACTCGACTCAGCACATCGATTTCTTTTTTGTTTTTTAAATTTATTTTTTTTGTTGTTGAGAATATAGACAGCAGAACATTCACCAATTCAGCAGTTTCTACATGTACAACCTAGTGACATTAATTACACTCCTCGAGTTGGGCAACCATTCTCACCTTCCTTTTCTGAGTTGTTCCTCCTACATTAACATGAACTCACTGCTCCCTAAGGTTCCTATCTAATCCTCTGAGTTCCTGTTGTCACGCTGATCTCATATAGATAGATCTTAAAAGAGCACAGTCAGAGCATCACCTTCTATCAGCCACACACTGGCTGGGCTTCAGGGCCCCGGCTGATATGGGGAAACCGAGCAATCAGCAGCTCCCAGGGCTTGGGGTGTTCCCCTGCCTGTCTGAGGGGCCTTCTGCAGACTGCCTCCATCTTCCAAATGCATGGGGAATGCCAGCTTCTTGGGTGAATCCCATGGTGACTTAAGTTGTTAAGGCGAATCATTTGTTGTAAACGGATTGCTGGTGTAGCGTATAAGCCTAGTGTTTGAGTCAGGCAAGGCTGGGGTCCAATCCTGACTTTGTAATTTACCAGCTTTGCGAACTTAGCCGAATAGTTTAGCCCCTTGGAGCCTCAGTTTCCTAATCTGTAAGACGGGTATAGTGAACGTTTTACCTTCCTTGCTGACGTGTAGCAATTGCTGAAAAAGTGGAGGTTATATGAAAATACAAAAAACTGTTAAAAAGAATGAAAATGATACTGAGCCATTTTGGGCCCAGGAGGCCAGAACAGACTTTACCAGGGAGTCTGTGTGGCAGGAACAGTTAAGCATTTGACTACTAGCCAAAAAGTTGGCGGTTCAGAGCCACCCAGAGGCGCCTCGGAAGACAGGCCTGGTGATCTGCTTCTGAAAGATCACAGCCATGCAAATTCTGTGGAGAACAGTTCTACTCTGCACACATGGGGTCGTCATGAGTCCGAATCGACTCGGCAGCAACTGACGACAACAACCCAATGACAAGAAGTAATAGCACCAGGAAGGAAAGTGTGTTGGGGAGCCTGGAGCAGGGAGGGTGCCTGGGGTTGTACGGGGGGCACCCTGTCTCGGCGTGGGCTGCCCCCTGACCTTTTGCTCTGGCCTTGCCAGGGTTGATGAGGTGAACTGGTCTCACTGGAACCAGAACTTGGGCATCATTAACGAGGACCCTGGCAAGAACGAGACGTACCAGTATTACGGCTTCTCGCACACTGTGGGCCGCCTCCGGAGGGGTGAGTAGAAGGGAGGGTGGGGTGGAGTGGGGAGATGGGTGCAGAGGGGAACCCTGGTCCATCCTTATCACTAACTTGCTTTGAGAAATCCTGTCCCCTCACTGGGACTCAGTGTCCATGTCTGTACAATGGGCAGGTTGATGGGCTGGCCCATAAGTGTCCTTGGATGCTTGTGAATGGCTGGGATAGCTCATCTCTGTGGATAGGAGCTGCAGTGGCGGAGGGGAGGCCAGGGTCCTCGGCCTTCTTGTGGTGGAGAAATGCCTTCTGTTTCTTACTAAGCCATAAATGAGGGTGGTACAGTACAAAGGATATGGACATTCAGGTCCTTCGGATCCTGGTTCTTCCATGCACTCCCTGTATGCTCCTGGGCAGGTGCCTTGCCCTCTCTGAGCCCCAGTTTCCACCTCTGTAAAATGGGAATAATTAATACCCTCCTCCCTTTAGATCACAGTGGAGTGCCTGGTACACAGTAGGTGCTCAATATGTGCATGCACTCTGCACCCCCCTGAACCCTCCCTCCATTGCACCCACTGCACAGATCGTTGGTCTTCGGTGGTACCCCGCGTGGTGGAGCTGAATAAGAACTCAAACCCAGATGAGGTGGTGGTGCCACTTGACACCATGAGGAGCTCCAGCTGCGACGGCCACCAGCAGAGTTACCCCCGCAAGTGGAGGACTGACAACGCCCCCCTCTAGGGGCTGCATGCCGAGGTCTCCGGCCTGCAGCCACACCCCATCTCCTCCGCCTGCCCATTTCTAGTCCACCTGCATTTCAGCTGCTTCTCTGGGGGTGTCTGCCTCACCCCCTCCAAGAGGGGAGGGCTAGGCAGAGATGCTTCAGAGACCCCAGGACCCTCTGCCCTCAGCTCCACCTCCCCACCTGGGGCTGGGGCTCCTGGCTGCCTGTCTCACTCCCATGGAGTCGTCACATTAGCCGGTGCCAGGGCCCCTCCAGCCACAGAGGCTCTGCCCCTGCCCCCGCCTCACCGTTATTTATTTGCTCAGCTCTCAGGAAAGCGGCGTGGCCTCTGCCCCCAACTGGGGCCTGGCAGAGGACCCCTTTCCAGGTGTGCTGCCCGGCTGAGCCCCCAGCCCCAACCCACGCCTTGGGCTGCACATACTGCCATGTCAGCCACATGGTGGCTTTGCTGAGGGGCTGGGGCCCTGGGGTGAGGCCACGCCTTGTCTGTGTTCTGTAGAGTGTCTGGGAATTGTCAGTGCTCAATAAATGTTCATTCATTAATGGTGGAGATGGTGGGGAACCATGGTGGTGGGCGTGATGGTGACAGGCACAGGGATACAGCAGGGAAGATGAGAGAGCTAGGAATACCTCTGGAGGGGAGAGGAGAACAAGGGGCAGAAGCGAGGACCGAGATGGCAGGTAGGGTGTTGGTGGTGGGGGGGGGGGCACTGGGTTGGGAATGGTTTTAATGGTGGTGGCCTGAGAGATGGGGTGAGAATGGAGTAGTGATGGGAAAGGAAAAGATGAAGGGAATGGGGAGGAGAGTATGCTGGTGGGGAGATAGTAATGCTGGTAGAAGTACTAATGCTGGTTGGGGTGAGTAATGGTGGTAGGGAGATAGTCATACTAGTGAGGGAATAGTGACGTTGGTAGAAGTAGTAATGTTACAGGGGGATACCCATGCCGATGGGGATAGTGAAGCTGGTCATGGGGTGGGAGCAGAGCAGAGACGGAGAGGACAGTCGTGGAGATGGGTGAGAAAGAGGGTGATCATGGTAAGGACAGCAGTGAAGACTGGAGCATTGGTGCTTGTGAGCTGGGGTGGGGAAGGACTAATGGTGGTGGGCTGTGGGGAAGGGACAGCCCTCCCTGGGAGCCTGCCTGCCTGCTTCCCTCCATAGGCCTGCGTGCTGTCTGGCCTTGTGGATAGCTTCCAAGGGCAGCCCGGGGTTACGCTGGTTACTTCCAGTCCAGGCCCCAGGCAGCTCCTGGCACGAGGAGTGGGGATCCCCACAGACACCACCTCCTGCTGCCTCCACCCTGGACCCAAGGAATCTGCAGGTAGCAGAAACTGGGGGTTCCCAGGTCTTGACCCAGGTTGGGGGTCTTCTGTCCCCTCTAAGCTTCAGTGGAGAAGAGCGTGGGTCTTTGAGGACCTGGCCAAGGGCAGCTGTCTGGGAAGAGCACTGAGCTTGGAGTCTGCAGACCTGGGTTTGCACCCTCTGTCTGTCCCTGTGTTGTTTTGTTTTGTGAGAACCTTGGTCAAGTCATTTTCCCTCTCGGGCTGCCATGTCCTCATCTGTTAGAGGGTGAGAATTCAGTGACACCAGGGTTGTGAAGGATAGGCAGACATAGATAGCTATCTGCAATTGAGTCGGCTCCAGCTCATGGCGACCCTACATACAACAGAAGGAAATGTTGCCTGGTCCCCACGTTCAAGTCCATGGTTGTGTCTGTTGTGCCAACCCATCTCACTGAGGGTCTCCCTCACCCTCGCTGACCCTCTGCTTCATCAGACATGATGTCATTCTCATCGATTGCACCGGTGGCCTCAGTTCCCCACCTCTCCCCTTATCCACGCCCTTTTCCATGTAAGTTTGTGACGACGTCCCTCCGTCCCTCCGCTGTGGGCAAAGAATATTCCTCACCCCTGGGCTTGACCGTGTGGCTTGTTTTGACCAATGGGATGTTAGCAGCCATGAAGAAGACGCGCCTGAGCTAGCCCCCGGAGGAGGATGAGAGACCCGTGGATCCAAGCCAAGTTGTCCCAGGCAAGCCCAGCCAAGAGCAGAGGAAACTCACAGATGCATGAGAAATATATTTGTATGCCACTGAATTTTTAAAGTGCAGGCAGTAGTTCCGGGACAATAGCTAATATATGCAAACTAGAAACCAAAAATCAAACCTGTTGCTGTTGAGGCGATTCCGACTCGGAGATCCTGTGTGTTACAGAGTACAGCTACCCCATAGGGTTTTCTTGACTATAATCTTTAGGGAAGGAAGCAGATCGCCAGCCCTTTCTTCTTTTTTATTTTGCTTTAGGTGAAAGTTTACACCTCAAGTTAATTTCTCATTCAAAAATTTATACACACATCGTTTTGTGACATTAGTTGCAATCCCCACAATATGACAGCAAAGCCCCCCTTTCCACCCCGGGTTCCCAGTGTCCACTCGACCAATTCCTGTCCCTTCCTTCTGCCTTCTCATCCCACTTTTGGACAGGAGCTGCCCATTTGGTCTCGTATATCTGACTGAACTAAGGAGCACATTCCTCAAGTGTATTATTTTTTGTTTTATAGTTCTGTCTAATCCTTGTCTGAAAAGTAGGCTTCTGGAATGGTTTCAGTTCTGGGTTAACAGTGCGTCTGGGGACTATAGTTTCAGGGGTTCCTCCCGTCTCCGTCAGGCCATTAAGTCTGGTCATTTTACATGAATTTGAGTTCTGTTCTGTGTTTTTCTCTTGCTCTGTCTGGGACTGTCTGTTGTGTTCCCTGTCAGGGCAGTCATTGGTGGTAGCCGGGCATCATCTAGTTCTGGTCTCCGGTTGGTAGAGTCTGGTTCATTTGGTCCTTTAGTCCTTTGGGCTAGTATTTTCCTTACGTCTTTGGTGTTCTTCATTCTCCTTTCCTCTAAGCAGGATGGGACCAACTGATGTATCTTAGATGGCCACTCGCAAGCTTTTAAGACCCTGGATGCCACTCACCAAAGTGGGATGCAGAACCTTTTTTTAATAAACTATGTTATGGCCAGGCCTTTCTTCTGCCACACTGCTGGGTGGGTTCAAACCACCAGCCTTTGGGTTAATTGTTGTTAGGTGCCATCGAGTTGATTTTGACTCACAGTGACTCCATGTGATAGAGTAGAACTGCCCCATAGGGTTTCCTAGGTTGTAGTCTTTATGGGAGCAGATTGCCAGGTCTTTTCTCCAGCAGAGCAGCTGGATGGGTTCGAACCCCACCAACCTTTCGGTTAGCAGCTGAGGGTTTAACCATTGCACTGCCAGGGCTCCTTAGTAGTCTTGTGCGAACCGTTTGCACCACCCAGGGACCTTACAGATATTAGAAGATGTAACCAGAACCCGGGCAGGCCAATAAAACCAGATGTCCACTGCATTCTGTACGTACCCGTTGCCTACAGCGGCCCTATAGGACAGAGCAGAACTGCCCCATAGGGTTTCCAAGGCTGTAATCTTTATGGAAGCAGACTGCCACATCTTTCTTGTAATAGCTGGTGGGTTCGAATCGCTGTCCTTTTGGTTAGCAGCCAAACGCTTTAACCGCTGTGCCACAAGGGCTCCTTATTCCATATGTAGATTCTATATTATATGATAGAGGAGGACACTGAGGGTCAGAGAGGCACCTGGCTGGTAAGTGGTGAAGGCGGGATTTGAACCCAGGCATTCTGAGCTCAGAACCCCTGCTGGAGAGGAAACACTGATCCCTGAGGGGTGAGAGGTGATGAGGCCAGGCGCTTTTGCAGGTAGGACCCTGGTTGTCACCTGCCACTTTTGCCGAGCCCCCAAGACTGTCAGCTTCTTTTTAGAACCTTCTCCCTGTGATCACACCCTTAACTTGATTCCAACAAGGATTTCTTTTTATGTGCATGCATGTGTATTTAATAATGATAAAGCACTTGTATGTCATATTTGACAGGATGGCTTTTTTTTCCCCTCCAAGTTTAAAGCACTAGTGGGAAATAATTAGTGCTGCTGGAGTCAAAAATAAAGGGGCCCCCATCAGAAAAGACAGTCTCTGAAACCCTCGGATCCTAATTGAACAATTACCTCTTATGCCTGTGAATAGTTCATTATTACATGCCCTGTTATTATTAGCTGTTAGTATTGTTTTAGATGAATGCTGGGTTTTTTTTTTTTTAATCAAAAGCCATTTTCAACCAAACTGTTCCTCTCCCCTAACGTGCGCTTCCGACATTTCCCAGCGCAATAACATAGTCAGCAGTCAATCTCCACGCCTCACCCAGAAATGTTCTCATTTCTGTTGTTTGGACGGGGCAGTTAAATGCTCCAGGCCTCTGTTCGTACTGTTATTCATTTTTGACTCCCTTGTGAAATCATTTACATGAGAATCAAGCACCTCCCACCTTTTATTTTTTAGGAATCTAAAGTCACTTGCGGCAACAGGGAGGTCTTTGTTCATCCCAAGCTTTTGAGATAGAAACAAAGGAAGGAGGGTGAAGGAGCCAGAGGATCCCTGAGTGATGAAAATGGTTAAGTGCTCCACTGCCAGCCAAAATATTGGTGGCGCAAACTCACCTAGAGGTGCCTCGGAAGAAAGCCCTGGCAATCTGCCTCCAAAGGAAAAAAAAAATCAACCATTAAAAACCCTATGGAGTGCAGTTCTACTCTGCCCACACGGGGTGTCGTGAGTAGGAATTGACTTGATGGCAACTAACAACAGCAAACAAAATGGAGCCAGAAGATGGGACAGGAGGGGCTTTGGGGCAGGTAGGCATTTAGGCAGTGGAGACTCAAGCCTTGGAAAGCAGTGGCGGATCGACGGGTAGGAGGCTGGGTCAGGAGAGGCCAGGCTGGGAGTCTTGTGTTCTTGGAAGGAATCACGAAAAGGACGAGGTAAATGAGCATGGGTAAGGCATCAACAGTGTGTTAGGCGCTGTGTGGGGTGCTCGGCTTGCGGGAAATTCCGAGTTGGGGCCTCCCAGCAGCCATGGCCTCTCTCCCTTATTCCCAGCACCTGATTTTGTTCCAGGCTGTCTGCTTTGCTCCGTACAGCCATGGGCTTCCCTGAGCCTACCACTGTGACTATTTCTCTCACTAGGTGCGGGGGGTGTGGGTGTAGGCAAAGCCACATGACCCAGTGTGGACCCATGAGGTAAGAGGGGAAGTTGGCTGTTGGTGGTGGAGGGGAGGGAGGTGGGTTCTGGGAAAGGTTTGTTGGACCATAGTGTAGTAGGCTGAATAGTGTCCCCCCAAAATCCATGTCCACCCAGAACTTCAAATATGACCTTATCTGGGAAATGAGTCTTTGCCGATGTAATTAGCTAAGGATCCAGATGAAGTTGCAATGGGTTAGGGTGGGTCCTAAATCCAAAGACGGGTGTCCTTATAAGAAAAGGACGCACAGAAACACAGAGAAGAGGGTCATGTGAAGATGGACGCAGAGATCGGAATAACTTATCTGTAAGCCAAGGAACGCCAAGGATTGCCAGGAGCCACCAGAAGCTAAGAGGCAAGAAGTATTCTGCCCTAGAGCCTTCAGAGGGAGTGTGGCCATGCCAACACCTTGATGTCGAACTTCTAACTTCCAGAACTGTGAAAGAATAAAGTGAGGTCCAGCAGGAACAATAGTGAGGATGGTGCAGGCACTGGCAATGAGTTATTCTGTTTCATATGCAGTTGCCTTGTTCTGTTACATATACAGTTGCTTCCTTCCGTTACATATACAGTTGCCAGGAGTGGGAGCTGAGTGGATAGCAACTAACAACAACAACAATTTGTGGTGCTTTGTTACGGAAGCCCTAGGAAACTAATACACAGTAGTAAGAGAAATATAGAAAGAGACTGTCTTCGCCTTTGCCGGATATTGTGGGTCTGGATGTGATGACTGGAACTGTGGCACCATTCTGTGACCATGAGGAGGCTTGGCAGAGCAGAAAGATGGAAAAATCATGGGATGACACCATAGAGCTGCCAAATTAACCAACCCTGGGGACACCCAACCTTAGGACCGCTTATGATTATTAGACAGAATACATTTTCCTTCTCATGTAAATAAGTTGAGTCAGTTTTCTGTTACTCAGTCAGAATCACACAAGTATGCAGATTTTTATCCCCGTTTTACAGATGAAGCAAGTGAGGCCCAACAAAGTAAACATACTTACCCAAGGACACACAGCCTGGACATGGGGGAGCTGGGATTTGAACTCTGTCATAGGAGGGGAATCTTTCGGGGGTGGCAGAATTTTTTGTTTTACTTAGCATTTTGGCCTTTCCAAAGTATGCCCATGTTCCAGTTCTCCACAGCATCAGGCTGTACTGGCTTCTCTAACAGGTGAAGACAGGGGTAGACAGGGGTGGAGCTGGGACTCAAACCCAAGCCCCAGATCACAGCTCAGGGCCTCTTCAGCCCCTCAAGGTCCTCAGTGCCACTAGAGAGTCCATCCGGGTCTCCAGGGTCTGATGAACCCATTGGATCAGGGTGGGGCTGTTGAGCTCCTGAGGTTGGCCACCAGGGGGCGCTGTAGTCACACCTAGGGGCCTCTTCAGAGGTGGCCTGAGGGAAAATTGTAATGGTGGTCTAGAAGATTCCCCATCAAGAGCTAGGTGTGCCCTGAGGCTATAAGACTCAGGAAATGCCCCCTAAAAGGAGAGAAGACAGCCTAGACCCACCTCAGGAAGCCCAAGTTCTAGGACCAAGTTGCTGTGTGCCCTCAGGCAAGCTGCTTCCCCTCTCTGAACCTGTTTCCTCATTTGCAAAGTAGGGTTACTCATCCCCACTTCTCAAATGAAGGCTTTCTCTCTCTTCCTAAGTGTCTTCTTTCTCCTTTGGGTCTAGCTCAATACAGTGGATAAAGACCAGTTTAGATATGTGGCTCCAGAAGCAAGGCCCAGTGACCTCAGTTCAGGCTTGAGCTCCAGGCCTTGCTCTACTACAAACTCATCCCTTCTCTTTGGGCCTCCGTTTTTCCAGTTGCAAAACCAAAGGTAGGACTTGGTATTTCCTGAAGTCCACTTTGTTCCTTGGGATGTTAATAGAAATAAATTAAGTGGTCAAAAATGTTAGGGAAATGCTGGGTCAAAGCTGAAAGGATATCTCCCGGCAAGACTTTTCAGAGCGTTTAATATGCTAATGTGATTTGTGCATCTCCAAGAGGGGGATATTGTTTCTCAAACTCTTTTGACCCAGAAACTCACTCTCCAAGGTGCAAATCTTTGGCAAATGCTGGCCTAGGTGATGATAGTAATGAAAGACTAACTTTATGGCAGGACTTTGAACCAGTTCATTCCGGTTAGAACCCCCTGCTGAAAAATTTGCATTTCTAACAAGTTTCCACCCTGATACTAATGATTCTACCCCAGATATATTGAATTAGAATCTACATTTTAATAAGATCCCCAGGGGGATCTTGTTAAATTTTCATAAGATCACCTGGGGATCTTGTTAAACTGTAGAGGTGGGATCATAGCATCAGCTGAGACGTTGTCGGAGCCCTGGTGGTGCAATGGTTAAGCACTAAGGCTGCTAACCCAAAGGTCACCAGTTTAAATCCACCAGCTGCTCCTTGGAAACCGTGTGGGGTAGTTCTAACCTGTCCCATAGGGACAGCAAAGGGTTTGGTTTGGCTTTTTGGGGAATTTGGGGAAATGCAAATTTCCAAGCAGGGGGTTTGAACCAGAATGAACTGGTTCAAAGCCCTGCTTTCTAGCGCCTCCTTTATGCACTGGGCTCCATGCTATTCCAGGGCTTTGATCACCTATCACAGTAGCCAATATTAGCCTGATTTCACAGTTGAGAAGTAGGTGTCTCTGAGAGGAGAGATCACTTGCCCAAGGCCACATGATCCTGAGGGGTAGTGTAGGACTTGAACCAGGACTGTCTGATGCTCTAACCACGAGACCCCGCTGCCCTCGGGTGTCCCTCTCACAGGACTAATTTGCTGTCAGCCTGATCACACTTCAACTGGTGCCACCCCAATCCTTCAGATCTGGAAACTGAGGCTCAGACAGGCCACACAAGTTGCCCAGGTTTACACAGGGAGTCAGCGGGATCCTGAGGTCAGTTTTCCGCCTCCTCCTCTCTCCCTTCCAGGCCCCACCTTCCACGGCCGCATGGTTACCGACCACCTCCCACCCCACGGGCCTTTTAAGAACTCTCTGACAGTGCGCAGCGTGCATGCCCGTGGAGCCCGTGCGGCTCGGGCTTTAGCGGAGCGAGCTAAGTAGTTGCAGGGTCCAAGTTAGGTTCAGGGGTTCAAGCTGGACTCCCATGTTCTCCTTGCTGGAAATGGGAGACGCGTGCTCTAAAGGCAGGGATATAAGTCAAAGACACTCGAGCCACCCAGGAAAGGTGAGTGCCCCTAGTACCCCTCCCTCCGCTTAAATCCATGCTGAGCCCCCACGCACATAGATGCAGTCGCTAATCTGTGAAACGGGGTGACTGTCTCCTTAATGGCTGTTATGACATTGAGATATAATAGTTGGGGTTATGCGCCAGCCACTCATGGCTCTACCATATTGGACGGCTCAGACAGTTAACTTGGGTGGATTCTGGGGTGGAAGGGGGTGGGCTTAAAGGTGAACCCCAAGAGAGAAAGACAAGATTACAGCTCTGGTTAGCAGGGATGAGATGACAGATTCTGCTCTCGGTTTCCAACACCCAACACCCAGCTAGGGCAGTCGCAGGGTGACCCAAGGCAGGGCCTCTATTCTGAAGCCAAATAGGCCATGTTTGGGGGTTGGCGGTTGTTTGATGTCCTCTACGTAGCACAGCAGTTAAGAGCTCAGCCTCTGATAAGGCAGGCCTGCATTCAATTCCAGCTGCTTCTCCGTCCTTCGCTGTGTGTCTTTGGGTAGTGATTGTACTTCTCTGAGCCTCATGGGAACGTGACACTTGTGTCGGGTGGCTATGAGGACTAAGTGACATTCAGCATGGAGTCTGGTGTCCAGTCTGCCTACACTAACTGTCGTTGTTGTTAGCTGCCATTGAATGGATTCTGACCCATGATGACCCAATGGGACAGAGGAGGACTGCTCCATAGGGTTTTTTTTTTTTTTTTTTTTGGCTGTAATCTTTAGGGAAGCAGATTGCCAGGCCTTTCTTCTGCAGAGCTATTGGGTGGATTTGAACTGCCAACCTTTAGGTTAGCAGTTGAGCACAAACCGTTTGCAGTGCCCAGGGACCTTACAGTACCTGTGGCTATTGGTAGTTGTAGAAGTAATAGTAATGTCTTTGTCACCTGCCTGTCCTTCCTATGTGGCAATCCTAGGTGACTGTATAAAGAATGGCAACTTTGGGGGGCTTCTGAGATCAGCTAGCCCAGCCCTCAGATGGGAAAACTGAGGCCCAGGGGAGAAGGGAAGCTGGCTAGGACAGAGCTAGAACCCCAGCTGGGCTCCTGGTGCTGGTTCCAGGTGGTCTGCCCTACTCTGTGGCGGAGAGGAGGTTTTTCCTGGGTAGCGTGTGGGTCCTTGGCCCAGATCTCCAAATGTGGAGGACCCCCGCCCAAAGGATGGCTCCAATCCTGTCTCCCTCCCCTTTCCTGATGTTCCAGTATGGGTGAGCGTGATAGTGGGCCCACGATGTGGGGGCCTGAGCTACCCAGAGACCAAGTTGGTGATTGGGTTGCCCAGTGGTGGCTCCTGGTAACAGCTGAGCCACAGGCCACCTCCCAGCCCTAAACCTGGCCCTAGACCCTGGCGCTGTGCTCGCCTCTCTCCCGAGTGCTCACGCCGTGCATCGTTGTTGTTAGTTGCTGTGAGTCGATTCCAACTCATACATGCAGAGAACTGTTCCATAGTCTTCAATATCTGTGAGCTTTCAGAGGTAGATCTCCAGGCCTGCCTTCTGAGGCACCTCTGGGTGGGTGTGAACTGCCAACCTTTCAACTAGTAGTAAGGGCTTTACCGTTTTTCACCACCCCAGGGCTCCAGCTGTGCTCTGGTCTCTTTGAATTCCGTCTCTGGTCCTGGCCCTGCCCCTTTTGGGAGAGGAGCCAATGGCATGAACTGGTTCAGGGTCACTCACGGTAGCAATGTCAGGATTCCAGCCCAGGTGTGGCTCTCTCCAAAGGCTGTGGCCTTGCCCCTGGGCTTGCCTGCTTCCTGGGGCTGCCCTGGGCACTGTGATGCCTCTAGGCGGGCTGCGGGGTATATATGGAGGGTGTAGGGGAGAGGACTGGAGTGCCTCCAGGCAGCCTGGCCCCAGAGACATGGCTGCCTTTCACCATCCTCGGGGCATTGTCTCAGACTCTCCTAGTTCTCATCTGTAAAATGGGGATGATTTTATGTGCCTGATAGGATTGTTGTGAGAATCAGTCAAGTGAGGTCAGAGATGCATTTTGTCACCTGCCCGTGGCATTTGTAGTATTTACGATTCTCCTGGTAGCTTGTTACCATTTACCCGTGTTCCTGCTCCCCAGGGGCTGGGCTGGGGTGATGAGCTTGGCACACTGACCTGCCTCAGAAACCCCCCGAGCCTCACTTTCCTCCTCTGTGGAATGATGGTTCCTGGGAGGCTGTGGGAGAGCCTGGTGCTGAGCCCAGCAAGCTCCCAGGGACCCAGTGAGGTGTGTCACCAGGCTCGGGGTGAGGTGGGGTGGGGCCTTTCCGTAAGGAGGCAGAAGTCCCCACTGCAGGGTCACATGTAGGGCATCTTCTCCCTCCCTACTCCCAGCTCCCCACCTCTGCCCCAGACCTCCCCACACCCGCCATCTGGACAGGGCTGTATGTGGGAGGGATGCCCACATCAGACTGGGGCCTCCAGTCCCCCCAGGCCCATGGAATAAGCGGGGACCAGGCGCAAGTAGGGACGGGATGTGGGAAAGAGTTCATGCTGTGGGGTGTGGATCCCAGCTCTGCCATCTGCTTGCTGTGTCACCTTGGGTAGGTCACTTCCTCTCTCTGAGTCTCCATTTCTTCCTCTTGGACACCCCCACCTTGCAAGGGGATCGTGGGGCTCCAGTGAGATACAGTGGATACAGAAATGCCTGGCACACAGTAAAACCAAGACAAAACCATACCCATTGCTGTTGAGTCGATTCTGACTCATGGCGGCCCCATGTGTGACAGAGTAGAACTGCTCCAGTGGGTTTTCTTGGCTGTAACCTTTATGGAAGCAGATTGCCAGGACTTTCTTCTGCAGTGCTGCTTGGGTGGGTTCAAACAGCCAACCTTTTGGTTAGTAGTCAAGTGCAAACTGTTTGTACCACCCAGGGACCTGCGGCACACAGTAAGTGCTGAGCTCTGTGGGGCAGGGATGGTCTCCTGCCAATCCCCAGGTAGCCAGGTGGGGGGTGGCTATGTGCTGGGTCGTCTGGCCCAGCTGTGATGGGGCTGGCCAGGAAGATGTCCACTGCTCAGCCACTCTGGCCTGTCTCCACGCCACACAGCCACCACTGAAGCCTGGCAAATGCCAGGCACAGAGAGGCGCTGGGGAGGCATATAGTTATGGGGGGATGAGGGCGTCACCCCAGACCTATGCACGGTACAGGGACAGGGCCTGAGGGCCCAGGTTGGGTCCGCCTTTGCCACTCTACGGGTTGACTGCAGACCACAACCCAGCGGCCACCAGCCTGTGTGCTGATACGTAAACAGGGTGGATGACTGTCTACCTAAGAGAGTCGGAAGTCAGTGCAACCCCAAATGCAAAGTGCCCCCAGCACGTAGGGGCCAGCAGGCTCCTGGCCGGCTTCCCTGGGGCTCCATGCTGGCCAGCTGGGAGGAGATGGCCTGTTTTCCTCCGAAGGGGAAGAAGAAAGAGTGAAAACAAGCGCTAAAAACAATCCAACAGCTGAGACACCATCTGTGTTTTTTTCTTTCTTTCTCTTTGCTTTTAAAACAATATAGTGCAGACCGCACTTCTCACAGTAGAATATAATGGTCAATTTTAGTATAAAAAAAAAAACATTCTCAGAGATTTGTAAATGCACTTAGTGCTTAAACAGGCCTTGGAGAGATACAGTACCGCTTCCGGAGTGCAGGGATGGGGGCAGGACTCGGGGGACTCGGGCCCGGGGGACTTAGTCGGGAAGACCCCTGCCTGCCTTCCCCACCTGATGCTAGGGGTGGGACTTGGAGGTTGGTTTGCAGGAAAGGAATCAGCTCCCCAATTAAAAACGGTCAGTTGCCCCCTCGCTAGCTTCAAGGAGACCCCTGAGGAAGGCAGGGTGGGGTCCCTCTAAATGGATCTAAGATGGCAGGCCCGCCGCTAGCCCCGCTAATGCCTTTGTGCGAACATGAAAATGGCGCCCCTTCCTCAAAATGCGGAAAATTGTAATGGATATCCAAGTCTGGGGTGCGTGTGGCGTCTCCTTGGACGAGGTGCCCTTGTGCAGTGTACAGCCTGCACAACTGTGCCTGGCAGCCCTGTAAGTATATGTACTGGGGGAAAAGGGGAAGGTGGTAGGTAGTCCAGGGTTTGGAAAATAGGGATGGGATTCTGTGTTAGGAAGGAATAGGGGGTGGGGAGAGGAGGGATGGGGGACCGGGAGTCCCTGGGACCTCTATCAGGGTGGTCTTGACCTAGATTGGCCAGTGGGGCGGGGGGAACAGTGTGGGCCCAGTGACTTCCTGTAGGACCCCTCTGCTCCTTTTCCAGGAGGCTGGGGGTTTTTGGGAGAGGGGAGCCAGCTGTCTGCCCCACCTGACTCCAGAGCGTCACATTTCCTACTGTGTCCCCCACCAGCCTGAGCCCCTTTCCCAGGAGATCCAGAGGGAGCCATTCCTGTTTTCCAGTGGTTTCTCTCTCCTTGCCTCTGCCGGCGTGGATGGAGGAAGGCGCAGACATCAGTGGCTGCTCTGGGACCTCCTGGGTCCTGGGCAGTTGATAGGGGAGGGGTCTCAGTGCGTGAGGTCGCCCTGCAACCCCCATGTCGGGAGGCAGCATGGCTGCAGCCAGCCTGGCTTCCCTGGGGGCATCATGGGCACTCGCGGGCACGGGGTGGGGCTGGCCCCTGTGAGCCATCCACCCTGCCCTGCGGCCTGCCTCCCCCCAGTGCCCTGTCCGTCTGTCCGTGCGTGCGCCAGGCAGGCCTTATCTGTAGACGGGCAGGCGGATGTGGGCGTGCTGGTGGTCAAGCAGCCGGGGCACCGCCACTGTCTCGTAGCCCTTGCCCAGCATCTGCTCCTTGATGCAGGGTGGCCGGATGTCGTTGATGAGATACTCCAGCGACTGCAGGCTGCTGCTCAGCACCGACGTGTTGCACATGCTCTTGCTGGGCAGGCCCGAGAGGGCATCTGTGGGGGGCCCTGCCAGCTCCCGGGCCACCCCCGGCCCCAGCTCGGTGACCGCCACTGTCGCTGTTGGATTGTAGCAATCGCTGGTGGGGGTCACTAGCACGCTGTTCCAGGGGGTGGCAAAGTACTGGCCCACGGTGAAGTTGGCGGGCAGCCCAATGCCGCAGTTGAGGGGTGACCCACTGGCCCGTTCATACGCCCGCCCCCCACATGCCTCGGGGGACTTGCTGGCCACCGTGCTGCCACTGTAGGCACGCAGTGGCTGGGGCGGCGGTGGGGGCGGCTTCTGCGGCCACAGCAGGTAATCCAGGCCGCCATCCACGTACCCTGCAGGCTTGGTGGCCCCGGCCAACGTCAAGGCTGGCGTGGTTCCAGGACCCAGCTCTGCACCTTTCCGGCAGTCAGGCAGCCCAGCGGTGGCCGAGTAGGCCATGCTGGGGAAGCTGGGCATGGGGCCGTGCTTGGCCGGGCTGGGGTGGGGGATGGCCACACCCTGGCAGGCAGCGGGTGCAGCGCCAGGGGCCTGGCACTGCTGGTTGAGCTGGTAGAGGATGCTGTGGATGGAAGGCAGGTTGGAAGGCGGTAGGGGCAGGCCACGGCCGGGCAGGGGGATGACGGAGGCAGTGGTGGCAGCTGCGGGAAGGCCAGCCGGTGGGGCAGGTGCCTCAGGTGGCTTGGGGTAGGCCAAGGGCCCCAGAGTGCTGGGCGCCGGGTAGGGCGCGATGCCCACCTGCACAGCAGCTGGCGACAGCTTGGTCCGCTTGCCCTCGGCGCTCTTGAGCACGCTCTTCACGGGCCCAGTGGGTGCAGCCCCGTTGGAGGAGGAGACGGCGGCCTTGACAATGGCCAGCAGGCCCTGGTAGCCGGCGGTGTGCTGAGGATAGGGGCTGTAGCGCTGGCCGCTGGTGTCATAGCCATTGACGGTGCGGCTGAGGTGCTTGTGCTGGGGCACCCGGATGTTGGTGGGGAAGATCTTGATGGAGAGCGGGCTGTTGGCCACCTTCTCAGCATAGGCATCCAGCTCGGCCGGGCTCGGGTAGCGGGAGGACTGCATGGAGGTGGCTGCTGGCTCACCTGCAGAGACAAGCAAGGAGACGAAAGCACAGGTGAGCACCAGCCCGGCCCCTCCTGCTCCCCGCAAGGGCGCTTAGAGCTGCCTTTCCCTCACCCTTTGCTTCTTCATTCCTTCTAGACTGTTTAAGCCCTTTACCAAAGTGTAAAATACGTAAAGGAAACTGCACACGTAAGCTTGAACTTTCACAGGGGAACATGCCCATAGAATAACACCCAGCTCAAGAAATAGAACGTTGCCAGCCCCCAGAGGACCCCCTTCCGGTCGCTAACCCCCCAAAATTTAACCACTATCTTAACTTCTAACCACACGGACTAACGGTGCCTGGCTTTTGTACGTGGTGAAATGGAATCATACAGTCTCTACTCATTTGCGTCTGGCTTCTTTAAGGTCACATTCTGTTTGTGAGATCCACACAGGCTGCTGTGGGTAGGGGTCACCAGTTCTTCCTCAGTGCTGGGCAATGAATATGCTGTGTAAACACCCTGCATGTATTCGTCTGCTCTGCTGCTCGTGGGCATCTGGGCTGTGCTGTGCTATAATGAATGTTCTTTTTTTTTTTTTTTTTTTAAATAATTTATAGTGTTTTTGATGAAAGTTTACACAGCGGATTAGGTTCCCCTTCAACAATTTTTACAGAGACTGTTCAGTGACATTGGTTATGACGAATGTGCTTGTAACGCGGCCCCTGGTGTAGGTATGCAGTGAATTCTGTTGGGAATGTACCCAGAAATGGAATTGCTGGTTGGAGGGGAAGTCTCTGTTCAGCTTAAGGAGCCCGGGTGGCGCAATGGTTAAGCACTCAGCTGCTAACTGAAAGATCGGTGGTTTGAACCCACCAGCTGCTCTGTGGGAGAAAAGACCTGGCCATTTGCTCCCATAAAGATTATAGCTTTGGAAACTCTATAGGGCAGTTCTGCTCTGTCCTATAGGGTCGCTATGAGTGGGAATCAACTGAAGGGCACACAGCAACATGTTCAGCTTTAGAAGAAAATGCCAAACAGTTTGCCAAAGAGACTGTGCCCAATTACACTCTTACCAGCAGAGCCTAGACTTCCAGTGGCTCCTCATTCTTTTTTTTTTGTACTTTAGATGAAGGTTTGCAGAACGAACTAGCTTCTCATTAAACAGTTAGTACACATATTGTTTTGTGACATTGGTTACCAACCCCATGACACGTCAGCACTCTCCCTTCTCAACCTTGGGTTCCCCATTACCAGCTTTCCTGTCCCCTCCTGCCTTGCAGTCCTTACCCCTGGGCTGCTGTGCCCCTTTAGTCTCGTTTTGTCCTGTGGGTCTGTCTAATCTTTGGCTAAAAGGTGAACCTTGGGAGTGACTTCATTACTGAGCTAAAAGGGTGTCCGGGGGCCATACTCTCCAGGTTTCTCCAGTCTCTGTCAGGCCAGTAAGTCTGGTCTTTTTGTGAGTTAGAATTTTGTTCTACATTTTTCTGTCTGGGGCCGTCTGTTGTGATCCCTGTCAGAGCAGTTGGTGGTGGTAGCCAGGCACCATCTAGTTGTGCTGGACTCAATCTAGTGGAGGCTGTGGTAGTTGTGGTCTGTTAGTCCTTTGGACTCATCTTTCCCTTGTGTCTTTAATTTTCTTCATTTTCCGTTGCTCCTGAAGAGGTGAGACTAGTAGAGTATGTTAGATGGCCGCTCACAGGCTTTTTTTTTTTTTTTTTCCAAATTATTTTTTTTCCCATATGAAAATTTATACATACATTGTTATGTGAATCTAACTGCTCTCCCCATACTGTGACAGCACACTCCTCCTTTCCACCCCCCATTCCCCATTCAACCAGCTCCTAACCCTCTCTGCCTTTCCATCTCACGTCTGGACAGAAGCTGCCCATTTAGTCTCTTGTATCTACTTGAGCTAAGAGGCACACTCCTCACAAGTATCACTTTATGTCCCACAGTCCAGTCCAATCCCTGTCTGAAGAGTTGGCCTCGGAAGTTGTTTTAGTTCTGGGCTGATAGAAAATCCAGGGGCCATGCTTTCTGGGGTTCCTCCAGTCTCAGACCATTAAGTCTGGTCTGCTTACTAGAATTTGAGTTCTGCACCCCACCTTTCTCCTGCTCCATCAGGGACTCTCTGTTGTGTTCCCTGTCAGGGCGGTCATTGGTGGTAGCCAGGCATCATCAAGTTCTTCTGGTCTCTGGTTGATGAAGTCTCTGGTTTTTGTGGCCCTTTCTGTCTCTTGAGCTAATACTTCATTGTGTCTGGTGTTCTTCATTCTCCTTTACTCTAGGTGGTTGGGACCAATTGATGCATCACAGATGGCCGCTTGCAAGCTTTTAAGACCCCAGATGCCACTCACTAAAGTAGGATGCAGAACATTTTCCTAATAAACCTTGTTATGCCAATTGACCTAGATGTCCCCTGAAAGCATGGTACCCAGACCCCTACCCCTGCTACTCTGTCCCTCAAAGTGTTTGATTGTATTCAGGAAACTTCTTAGCTTTGGTTTAGTCCAGTTGTGCAGGCTTCCCCTGTGGCATGTGCCCTCCTTCCCTTCACCTAAGATAATTCTTATCTACTCTCTAGTTAGTGAATAACCCTCACCCTCCCTCCCCACCCTCGTAACCATCAAAGAGTGTTTTCTTCTGTGTTTCAACCTTTTCTTGAGTTCTTATAATGGTGGTCTTACACAATATTTGTCCTTCTGTGACTGACTAAATCCACACAGCATAATGAGTTTCAGCTTCCCCCATGTTATGTTTCATGGCTTCATCAACGTTCTTTATCGTTGCGTAGTATTCCATGGTGTGGATATACCATAATTTGTTTCTCCGTTTGTCCGTTGATGGACACCTAGGTTGTTTTTTGCTATTGTGAACAGTGCTGCAGTGAACATGGGTATGCATATATCTATTTGTGTGAAGGCTTTTATTTCTCTAGGATATATTCCAAGGAGCGGGATACCTGGATCATATGGTATGTCTATTTCTAGCTTTTTAAGGAAGCGCCAAATCAATTTCCAAAGTGGTTGTACCATTTTACATTCCCACCAACAGTATATAAGTGTTCCAGTCTCTCCACAACCTCTCCAGCATTTATTATTTTGTGTTTTTTGGATTAATGCTAGCCTTGTTGGGGTGAGATGATATCTCATTGTAGTTTTGATTTGCATTTCTCTAACAGCTAATGATCGTGAGCATTTCTTCATGTGTCTGTTAGCTACCTGAATATCTTCTTTGGCAAAGTGCCTGTTCATATCCTTTGCTCATTTTTTAATTGGGTTATTTGTCTTTTTGTTGTTGAGGTTTTGCAGGATCTTGTAGATTTTAGAGATTAGATGCTGATTGGATTTGTCATAGCGAAAACTTTTTTCCCAGTCTGTAGGTTGTCTTTGGACTCTTTTGGTCAAGTCTTTTGATGAGCATAAGTGTTTGATTTTTAGGAGCTCCCAGTTATCTAGTCTCTCTTCCGGTCCTTGTGGGTTGTTTCTTATGGTTCATATTGTGTTTATGCCATGTATTAGGGCTCCTAGTGTTGTCCCTATTTTTTATTCCATGATCTTTATCGTTTTTGATTTTATATTTAAGTCTTTGATCCATTTTGAGTTAGTTTTTGTGCATGGTGTGAGGTATGGGTTTTGTTTCAGTTTTTTGCAGTTGGATATCCAGTTATGCCAGCACCATTTGCTAAAGAGATTTTTTCCCTCATTAACAGACTTTGGGCCTTTGTCAAATATTAGCTGCTCATAGGTGGATGAATTTATATCTAGATTCTCAATTCTGTTCCATTGGTCTATGTATCTTGTTGTACCAGTACTGGGCTGTTTTGACGACTGTGGCAGTATAGTAGGTTCTAAAATCAGGTAGTGTGAGGCTTCCCACTTTGTTCTTCTTGAGTAATGCTTTACTTATTCGGGGCCTCTTCCCTTTCCATATGAAGCTGGTGATTTGTTTCTCCATCTCATTAAAAAATGCCGTTGGAATTAGGATCGGGATTGCATTGTATCTGTAGATCGCTTTGGGTAGAATTGACATTTTCACAATGTTGAATCTTCCTGTCCATGAGCAAGGTATGTTTTTGTACTTATGCGGGTCTGTTTTGGTTTCTTACATTAGTGTCTTGTAGTTTGCATTGTGTAGGTCTTTTATGTCTCTGGTTAGATTTATTCCTAAGTATTTTAACTTCTTGGGGGCTATTGTAAATGGTATTGATTTGGTGATTTCCTATTCGAAGTTCTCTTTGTTGGTGTAGTGGAATCCAACTGATTTTTGTATGTTTATCTTGTAGCCTGATACTTTGCTGAAATCTTCCATTAGTTCTAGTAGTTTTCTTGTGGATTCTTAGGAGTTTTCTGTGTATAAGAGCATATCATCTATAAATATAGATAGTTTTACTTCTTCCTTACCAGTTTGGATGCCATTTCTTTCTTTTTCTAGCCTAATTGCTCTGGGTAGGACCTCCAGTACAATGTTGAATAAGAGTGGTGATAAAGGGCATCCTTGTCTGGTTCCCGTTCTCAGGGAGTGCTTTCAGACTCTCTCCATGTAGGATGATGTTGGCTATTGGCTTTATATAAATGCCATTTATTGTGTTGAGGAATTTCCCTTCTATTCCTATTTTGCTGAGAGCTTTTATCATGAATGGCTGTTAGACTTTGTCAAATGCCTTTTCTGCATCAATTGATAAGATCATGTGGTTCTTGTCTTTTGTTTTATTTATGTGATGGATTACCTTGGTTGTTTTTCTAATGTTGAACCATCCCTGCATACCTGGTATGAATCCCACTTGATCATGGTGAATTATTTTTTTGATATGTTGTTGAATTCTATTGACTAGAGTTTAGTTGAGGATTTTTGTGTCTATGTTCATAAAGGATATTGGTCTGTAATTTTCCTTTTTTGTGGTGTCTTCACCTGATTTGGGTATCAGGTTTATGCTGGCTTCATAGAATGTGTTTGGGAGTATTCCATCCTTTTCTATACTCAGAAATACCTTTAGTAGTAGTGGTGTTGTCTTCTCTGAAAGTTTGGTAGAATTCTCCAGTGAAACAGTCAGGGCCAGGGCTTTTTTTTATTGGGAGTTTTTAAGTTACCTTTTCAATCTCTTCTTTTGTTATAGGTTTATTTAGTTGTTCTACTTCTGTTTATGTTAGTTTAGGTAGGTAGTGTGTTTCTAGAAATTTGTCCATTTCCTATAGGTTTTCAAATTTGTTAGAGTATAATTTTTCATAGTATTCTGTTATGATTCTTTTAACTTCAGTTTGGTCTGAAATTTTTCATGTTATTTGCTTCCTCTCCTGTTTTTCTTTGTCAGTTTCGCCAGTGGTTTATCAATTTTGTTGATCTTTTCAAAGAACCAGCTTTTGGTCTTGTTAACTCTTTCAGTTGTTTTTCTATCCTCTATTTCATTTAATTCTGCTCTGATTCTTATTATTTCCTTTCTTCTGGCACCTGAGGGCTTCTTTTGCTGTTCTCTTTCTACTTGTTCCAGTTGTAGAGTTAATGTTTTGATTATGGCCCTTTCTTCTTTTTGGATGTGCACTTACAGGCTTTTAAAACCCCGGATGCTACTCACCAAAGTAGAAGGTAGAACATTTTCTTTCTAAACTGTGTTATGCCAATTGTGGCTCCTCATTCTTGATGACACTTGTTATCGTCCATCTTTTATTTAACACCATTCTGGTGGGTGTCCATTCCTTCTATTCCTTCACTTATCTTCTCGGTACCTCCCTTTCCTCATCTGTGAAATGGGATGATGGGGGCCTGCCAACCTCATGGGCTAGGTGAAATGCATTACAACATGAATAGAGCTCAGTGCCTGGCGTGAGGGATGGGCATGAGGTGGCGTAGGTGGGTGCTGCTGCTGTTGGCTTTCATTTCTGTGCTCACGTTCAGTTGCTCAATCAAGGGGTGGATGAGACACTATTCAGCCATAAAGAGAAATGAAGTCCTGATGCATTGCACATGGATGAACCTAGAAAACACCACACTGAGGAAATAAGGCAGCTGCAGAAGGACAAACACTGTATGACCTCACTTACATGAAACACAGAAATATATAGACACCAAAGTTGATTAGTGGTTGCGGGGGGAAGGAGGGGGAGGGACATTTTTGCTTAGGGGCATTGAGTTTATGTTAATGGTGGTAAAATCCTTGCAAAAGGACAGAGAGAAAGGTTGCACAACTTGAAGAATGCAATCAGTATCACTGAATTGTACATGTGGAAATTGTTAAATGGGTGAAGGTATTTTTGCATATATTTTCACCACGGTGGGTGGAAAGAAAAAGAGGTGGGTGGGGAGGAGGGGTTTGGGCCCCTTCCTTCCACTTCCCCCACCCTCTCTGCCCCACTGTCTGTCTGCCTCCCGCTGGAGCCTGCCTGTCACCTGCAGGACCAGTGTGGCGGCCACTGTTTTTTTTTGTAAACTGTCAGCATGGAGCTGAAGGGTATATCATCTGTGTGACAGGCTGACTGTCCCCACTGTTAGTGGGCATAACTGGCCCCTGCCACGGGCCAGGTGGGTCACTGGGCAGGCAGACCCCTGCTCCCACCCAGAACCTCCTCTGGTCCTCAGACCAGTGCCTCCCAGGACCCTTTCGGATGGAGGGGTGGGGGCTTTGGAGCTGGCCAGGCCTGGATTGAGTTCTGGTTGTGGGGCTGTGTGGCCCTGGGCAGAGTCCTTGGGTGGAGCAAACAGTTAATGCATTTGACTGTTAACTGAAAGGTTGGCAGTTCAGGTCCACCTAGAGGCTCCTCAGAAGAAAGGCCTGGCAATCTACTTCTGAAAATAAGCCAGCGAAAACCCTACAGAGCACAGTTCTACCCTGGTACACATGGGGTTGCCGTAAGTTGGAATCAACAACAAGTGGTTTGGGATTTTTTTGTTTTTTGTTGGCCCTGAGCATGTTTGCTCAGCTGAGCCTCAGTTTGCCCACCTGTGGAATGGGGGTAACGATCATGCCAGGTCTGCAGGGTGGCCTTGAGGAGTGACCGTGCCAAGGGGCCCAGCAGAGAGATGAGGTTCACAGCAGGTGCTGGGGGTTCATGACCCATCTGGGCACTCAAGCAAAGAGGACCCTCTGAGATCTCCATAGCACACTGACTTCCTCCCTGCCCTGCGGAGTGCCCCAGGCCCCTTAGTGACTCCTAGTGGTGGGGGACTTAGGAGAGTGGCTTTACCACTCTGAGCCTCAGTTTTCTCACCTGTAAAATGGGAATGCTACTGCTAACGTGACCTCCCAGGGTGGCTGTGAGGACCTGATGAGTTGTGTTGGTGGGACAGGCTGGCAAAAGCAGGTCCTCTGTGTGAGTGTTCATGTCCTCCCCCTCCCCCTGTCTGCCCTGGGCAAGAGCTTTCTGAGGAGAGAAGGGGCAGAAGACTCAGGCCACCCTTCCGACAGGCACAGGTGGGCCTGGCATTGTGCTGGGAGTTGACCGCAGACCCCCCGCATTCCCTGGTCTCCCCACCAGGCAGAGACCACACAGCCACGTCCCCTCTTCTCAGAGCCTCACCCCAGAGCACACCCCACCCCCCAGCTGGGGCTACTGGGGCAGCTTTCCGGAAGATACGGCCTCCAGGTGAAGTCCTGGGGCTGCAGTGTAAGGGCTGTGGGAAGAGACAAGCATATTCAGGCAGCGGAAACAGCACAGTGAAGGCACAGGCAAGGAAGCAGGCCTGGGTGGTGGAGCTGGCAATACCTCAGGTGAGCAGGTGCCTGGGAGCAGATGCCCGGAGGGAGAGGCCTGAGGGCAGCTCAGGGGTGGGAACAGAGGTGCGAGGGGCTTGGCTTCACTGTAGGAGCAACCAGGGGTGGTTCTGTCCCCAAGGGTCAACCAGGCAATGTCTGGAGACATGTTCCATTGTCATAGCTGAGGGTGGGGATGCTATTGGCATCCAGTGGGTAGAGACCAGGGATGCTGCTCAACATCCTACAGTGCCCAGGACTGTCTCCTACAACAAAGGATTGTTGTTGTTAGTTGCCATTGAGTTGATTCCGATTCATGGCGACCTCGTGTAAGAGCAGAACTGCCCCATTGGTTTTTCAAGGCTGTGACCTTTCAGAAGCAGATCGCCAGGCCTGCCTTACAAGGCGCCTCTGGGTGGGTTCGAACCGCCAGCCTTTTGGCTAGTTGTCAAGTGCTTAACCATTTGTGCCACCCAGAGAATCCCCACAAAGTATTGTCGGCCCCAAATGTTAGCAATGCCCAGGTGGAGAACCCTGCCCTCGGGCATCGCACAGCCACGGAAGGTTTTAAGCAGGGGAGGGCCAGGGTTAGAAAGATCATTCTGGCTGCCCCCAGCAGAGGGGATCTGGTCTGACAGGGGCAGGGTGGCAGGGAGGGATGAAGTGGTCAGCCCAGCCAAGCACCCCGGGGGAGGCTGGGGCAGTGCTCCTCTGTCCACACCTGGACCGGGCAGGTGGCACTGACCTGGGCCAGCCACAGGCCCCATCCTGGGGCAGCCCCCTCCTAAGTGACCTAAAATAAACTCAGTGTGGAGAATGGAAATGTCACTTTGGCCAACGGGGGAATCTTTCTCTGAGATTGGATTTAAACTACATTATACAAGCAATTTCATGGGCACTTAGCACTGCTCGGAGAGTCCCACAAAAAAGGGCCCAGCTCTTCACTTACCAGCCGTAAATCAGCAGTTGCTATAATGAGCACAAAAATGTCACTTTTATGCAATTTTACAGATGAACAAAACTGGTGAAATTAACTGTAGTAACCTACTATAGTCAGCAAAAGCAGCGGCTGCCAGGGGAAAAAAAATTATATCTGTATGTATTTTTGTTCCTCTTAAACTCTCTTCCCAAGCAAGTTTCTGCCATTGTGGTGTGAAAACTCATTTGTCCTCACCATTATACTTTCATTTGGAGTTTATCTTGAATATCCAATGAGCCACCAACTGTGAAAATGATTAAATCTACAAAATCTATCTAATGGATGGAATAAATTAGGTGTTTAAAACCTTAAGGAAAAGGAAAAAGAGTGATGCCTCTTCTTAGTCTGCATTCATTCAAAGAAAGGGCCCGTCTTCGCCCCGTCTGGTGAGCGAGGCTTGGCGAGGCTGATTGGTCCCTCTGCTTTTGTTGGAGCCAGCAGTGGTGCTGTAATGTAGAGGCTGCCATTGCTGAGTGCTTAGTATGTAGGAGGCTCTGCCCACTACCTTTCTCAACTCCTCTCATTTGGAGTGCCTAACACCTCTGAGAGGTGGGTGGTAGTGGTGGTGGTGGGGTTCGCCAGATACACTATAGCATTTGGCAGCCAGCCTCCAAGATGTCTACCACTTTTCCTCACAATGATTGTTGCCTCCTGGTTTTCACACCCTTGTTAGTCCCCTCCCACAATGAATAGGGCCGACCTGTGTAACCAATAACAAACATTGTGGAGGTGACAGCGTGCAACTTCTGGGGCTAGGTCATAAAAGACATTGTGGTGCCCTCCTCACTCACTCTCTTGGATCGCTCCCTCTGGGGAAGCCGCCGCCATGTTGTGAGGACACTCAAGCAGCCCAGGGAAAGGCCCATGTGGGAGGAACTGAGGCCTCCTGCCAACAGCCAGTGAAGAACTAAGCCAGCAGCCACATGGCATTCCTGGAAGTAGATCATCCATCCCCAGTCAAGCTTGCAGAAGAGTGCAGCTCTGGCCAACATCCTGACTGTAGCCTCATAAGAGACAAGGAGCAGAACCACCCAGCTAAGCCACCCCCAAAGTCCTGACCACAGAAACCAGGAGCGAGAATAAATGATTATTGATGTTTTAAGCCACTAAGTTATGGGGCCACTAAGTTACATAGCAATAAATAACCTAGCTTACAGGTGAAGAGCTTCCCATGGTCACACAACCAGCAAGGGGCAGAGCTGGAATCTGTCTGCACCCTGTCCATCTGCCTCCCAGTCTATCTTAACCCATCCGAGCAGGACTTGGCTGACACCAGGAGACTCATGAGGCTTCTTCCTCTTCTTCCTTAGAATTAAAAACCAGTTGCTGTCAGGTCGATTCCGACTCATGGTGACCCCATGTGTGTCACAGTAGAACTCCATAGGGTTTTCAATGGCTGATGTTTTAGAAGTAGACTGCCAGGCCTTTCTTCTAAGGCACCTCTGGGTGGACTCGAACCTCCAGCCTTTCGGATAGCAGCTGATTGTGTTAACCACTTGCACCACCAAGGGATTTGTCCATAGAATTGGAAGAAGGAAAATCCCAGGAGGGACCATAAAGTTAGCCAGGAGGCTCAGAGAGGAGGTGGTGTGGCCCATCAGAGGCCACATGGCCAGGCAGCTGTCCAGCCCTCGCCTCTTGCCTTGCTCCCACACCTTGCCACCCAGAGGCCCTCAGCAGAGTGGTGCCTGGAGCTATGTGTTGGGTTGGGCCTGCTCAGTGCTCTACAGTGTTTGGGATATGAGTGCCGCCAGCTGGGGCGTGGACCCTCCAGCCTACCACAGTCCCCTGTCTCACACCTGGCCTGATCTACGGTGCCCCGCTGGCCCCTGTAAGCCATTGAGTTTGCAGCCCCTGCTTTACACCTTGTTCCCTGAAGGACTTTCTCCTGAGCCCGCCCCCAGGGTGCCTCAGACCCAGAGTGCATTGGAGGTGGCTTGGGCTCCTGCAGACCCAGCCAACCTCCACTCAGGCCAGGCTGAGCCCCCACTGCAGCTCGGTGAAGGCTGTACTCCCTCCCCTGGAGCCACTAACATTCAGTACAATTGCACAGTCCCATTTTGACAACATAATGATGCAGAGAAAGGCCCCCCCTGAGCATTTCCCATGTAGAGGAACTGGGGTGGGCCAGCTGTCTGGGGTGGCTTCTTGGCAAGCCAGCCCCTCGGCCCCAGCAAGTGGCAAGGAAGGGGTGCAGCGCTCACAAAGTGAAAGTGGGGTGTGGGAGGGGGCCTGTGGCCAGATGGCCCTTTAGGGAGCCCCAGGGCCCAGCTGCGATGCCGTTCCCTTCCAGAAGCCTTCCCTGTCCCCCTGGCTGGGTGAGGGGTCCCCGCTTGGGTTTCCATCAGGGCATGGATTCCCCCATCACTGCATACCCCACAGCATATTCTGATTGCTGTGGCTTGTCCTGCTCCCCGACCCAGCCTGGGCTCCAGGAGCTGGCTTGTGCACCGCTGTGTCCCACTGCTAGCAGGACACATGGGAGGTGCTCAAGGGTGTTGGGGTTAATGAGAGGCCGTGGCCAGATGGGCCATCTTGCTTGGGAGCCCCTGTTCACTGCTGGTCATGACACATGGAGTGACCAGTCCTGGGAGGAACCTGTAGAGAGCTGCCTTCCGGAAGCCTCCATCCAGTTCTGCGTCTACCCAGTGTTTACGGAGCCCCTCCTGTGTGCAGGCACAGTGCTGAACATTGGAGATATGGCAGCAGCCAAAACGAGCGGGAGTCCCTGCCCACATGGAGCTGACATTCTAGTTGTTGTCACTGAGTCGATTCTGACTCATAGCGACCCTATAGGACAGAGTAGAACTGTCCCATTGGGTTTCCAAGGCTATAATCTCTACAGAAGCAGACTGCCACATCTTTCTCCCACAGAGCAGCTGGTAGGTTTGAACTGCCGACCTTGCAGTTAGCAGCCGAGCACTTTTACCCACTGCACCACCAGGGCTCCTTGGCATTCTAGTAGGGGGAGGCAATAAACAGACAACTATATAATGTGTCAGAGAGTGACAAACCCCACAAACAAGGATAGAGCAGGTGTGGTCATTTTGAAACATGCTCACAAATTATCTGACACTCCTATAAATCGTGGTATCTGCTTTTCTACCCGCTCAGCAACTCAATCCTAATGAAAAGAACGTAGTGGAATTGATTCTGCGTGAGTTTCATGGCTAGATTGTAAAAGGCAATATGGTGTCCACTCTGGAGGGCCATCCAGCCACCATGTTCTGAGGAAGCCCAGGCCATGTGGAGAGGCCATGTGTGGGTGGTTTGGCCAAGAGCCCCAGCTAAGGTCTCCGCCCACTGCCAGCATCATCCACCAGGTGTAAGAAGAACAAGCCTTCAGAAGATTCTGGCCCCCAGCCTTCGAGTGTTCCATCTGAGCCCTCCACCTTCAACACCATGGAAAAGAGACAACCCCACCCTGCTTTTTGCTTCTCCAAAGCACAATAAATACTTTAAGGATTTAAAGAAATACAATAAATAGTTGTTTCGTGCCACTAAGTTTTGGGAGAGTTTGTTACATAGCCACAGTAACTGGCCACCACCCATCTGTCAGTTGGTCGTACTGTGGTGGCTTGGTTGTTGCTGTGATACTGGAAACTATGCCACTGGTATTTCAAATACCAGCTGGGTCATCCGTGGTAGGCAGGTTTCAGCAAAGCTTCCAGACTAAGACAGACCAGGAAGAAAGGCCTAGTGATATACTTCTGCAAATTAGCTACTTAAAACCCGATGACTCACAACAGAATATTGTCTGATACAGTGCTGTAAGATGTGTCCCCTAGGTTGGAAGGCACTCAGAAGGCACAGTGGCTGCAACAGTGGACTCCAGCACAACGAAGGTGAAGATGGCGCAGAACCTGGGCTGCCTGGTGCATGAGGTCACCAGGAGTCAGAGCCCACTTGACCGCAACCAACAACACAGTAACGGAGCAGCAGGGTATGGGGGTGCTGAGAGTGACAGGAGGAGGGGTGCCTAGCAGGGACCCGGTGGTCAGGGAGGACAGCGTTTTTGAGAAAGTGAGTTTTGAGTAAAGACGAGAAGGAGGGGAGGTGTGAGCCACGTGGATACTGATGAAGGAGCCATCTAGGAAGAGGGAACAGCAAGTGCAGAGACCGACGAGGAAGAGTACGTGGTGCATCTGGAGAAGCAGTTGGGGTTTGTGCTGTTAGTGACAGTTGGGGGAGAGAGTGGAAGAAGACAGGAGAGATGGCGGCGGTGGGGGGGGTGGGTGCTGTGCAAACTCTCTGGGGCCTAGGGGACCACTGTGAGCACTGTGGCTTTTACTCTACGTTGCAGGGACGAGATCCAAGCTAGGTTTTAACAGGACCCCTCAGGCTGCTGGTGGGAAATGGACAGGGGCAGGAAAGGCGTCTGGATGAATGAAACCCTGGAAATGGCAGAATGCCTGCACGAGGGCATGATTTAGTTTAAATCCCTTGTGGTGCATCCAGAGGCAGGTGCCGAGGGCAAGGCTGGTGGCACGAGGCCTGGCACACAGGAGGCCCTTACAAAGACAGAACTTGCTGGGCATTAAAATTAGGTTTTAGCAGGCCGACGCTGCAGGGAACTGTTCCCAGTCCAGGTGCGTGAAGAGGTTACACCGTAGGACGCACAGCACGGCGGTCTTGGTTGACTTGGTCTCCCTGCTTCCCTCCTGCGAAGGCCTGAGGACAAGGGCCCCAGAGGCTCAGTGGTGGCCCTAGGAGGAGTGGTGGGTTATGGGAGCCCAGCTGTGCACCAATGACCGTGTAGTGCTTTAGCTGGGGGCAGGATGCACAGCTCCCAGCTCTCCCAGGGTCCTGCGTGATCCTGCAGTGCCTATGACGGCTACGTCACAAAGCCCTTCCAAGTGTCCTCCCATCCCCTTGGCCTTGGGCAGTCACCACACGCCCTGGCTGCTGGCTCACCTAGTGGGCAGAGCACAGGTGGGGGTTGCCAGACCTTTGAGACAGCAGCATGGTTTTGGGCGGGATGAAGGTGGGCTCTCCAGTCACTGGCCTGGGTTCAGATCCCACCTCTGCTGCACACTGACTGTGGTCTCAGGCAGCTCGCTGCCCCTCTCTAAGCACTGGTGTTCTCTTCTGTAAAGGAGACGATGTGGCTGCTGCTGACCTTGGCAGGCTGAGGCCTGGCTCAGTGCCGGCCCTTGGTGGGTGCCATGGTGTTGTCGGCAGTGATAATTTCATTGAAGTCCTATCGCCTCCGAGCTCCAAACTCCCAGCTGCCTCTCTCTGTGAAACCCTTCATTGAGCCTCTATTTGTATAAAGTCTGAGCTGCTCAGGGTGGCATTTGAGACCCTGGCCACCTGGCCCAGACCTCCCTCTGCAGCCTCTCCCTCTCACAGGCCCCTGGATGCACACAGTGTCCCTGGGCCCCCCGCCTGACGACAGTCTCCCTCTGTTGAGCGCTCATTCTGAGCCAGGCATTGTGCCAAACCCTTGGCCTTCTGTCGTCCTGGTGGCAGCCTTGGGAGGTGGCCTGGGGTTCAAATGAGGAAGTCCGACATCCAAGGACCACCAGCGTGTCAGGTGGGGGTTGCAAATGCAAATCCCTACGGAGGCCAACGGACTGGGAATGAGACAGAAGGCCTGGGAGGGGGAGGCCGTGGCTGGCAGAGACCTTCACATTCAAAAACACTGAGCAGGCCAGGCTATACGCATGGTGGGTGATGTGGCCCACGGGCCGCCAGTTTGAGACCTCTGATGGTGGAGAAAGGACTTGTGAGCCTGGATATGAGCCCGGTCATCTGTTCCCAAGTCCTTGTGGTCAGTTATTGGCCACGGCCTGGGCTGCGTCTCTCAGGCTGACACATCCTCCCTCGCCAAACACAGTCCCACTGGTCATTTAGAGTTCAACTGGGATGCTGCCTCCTTCCACGTGTCTGTCTGGCCTATGTCTGTCTGCCCCGCACTAGGTGCAATTCTCCTTGGGCAGAGCCTGGGCCCCTCATGTCCGGGACCCCCAGCACCTGATCCAGAGTGGTGACTCTGGGTTATGTGGTGGTTGTTAGTTACCGTCCAGTGGATTCCGACTCATGGCGACCCCACGTGTTGCAGAGAACTGCTCCACAGGGTTTTCAAGGCTGTGATCTTTTTGGAAGCAGATCTCCAGACCTTACTTCTGAGGTGTCTCTGGGTGGGTTGAAATGCCAGCCTCTTGGTTAGTAGTTAAATGCTTACCCGTGTGGGCCACCCAGGAACTCTGTGGTGACTCTGGGATGAGGTGGGATGACCCATGTGGGCAGGGCTGCATGTTTGCTCACCATTGTGCTCCAGTGCCCAGTGTGGGCCTGGCACACAGCAGGTGCTTGAAATATGTGCTGGGTGAGTGAAATATGAGGTGTGCTTGCACACTCCCTGGTCTGCTGGCTCTCCCAACCCTTCTGGTGTCAGCTGAGATGTCACCTCCTCCAGGCAGCCTTCCCTGATATGCCCCCCCCCGCTCCCATGATGCAGGTGTCTATTGACTTGTCTCCGGGGCTAGATTTGAAAGCCTTTAGGGACAGACCCTGATCTTTCTCACCACTCTGATGCCTAAAATAATGCTTGGTATACAGTAGGTGCTCGAGAAATGAGGCATGAATGACAGTGCAGTCTAGAGAAACCCCTGCTCAGAGGCTTTGAGAAGCAGGAAGAGTTGCCACTGGACAGAAACTGGGCTCCAGTGGGCAGAAGCGGAGCGCCTGCCCTGCACACTGGGCTGCCCCCTCCCTGCCTACCGGACCCCCGATTAAAGCCTTGTAGGGAAATTTAAAAGGCTGGCTGGCAGTGCCGCGCGCGGCCATCGCCACCATTGAGTTAATGTTATGGGCCTTTTACAGGTGTGTTAAATAGACGCGGTTATTAACGGGTATATTAAGCCACTTAAAAACAGCCCTTTGAGTGGGATTTAATGTTGCTACAGGGAGAAAGGAGAGCAGATGGACACGGCTGCCTCTTGGAAGCCATGAGGAATGTGGAGGGAAGGTGAGGGAGCTCTACTCTGGTGACTGCAGTGGTGACTCAGGCCATGTGGGGTTGACACCCAGCTTTGCCACTTGCTGTGGGTAACCCTGGACAGCCACTTAATGTGAGCCTTAGTTTCTCATCTGTCAGAGGGCATGAAGGGACGGGCACGTCGTGGGGTTGTTGAAGAGTCAGTAAAAATTATCTGTACTGTAAGGCATGTAGTACTTGCTCTTCAAGTGGTGAGTGGAGGTAGTGATGGGGATGGAGGAGTCAGGGGTGGGACACCAGCCCAGACTTCCTGATTCTATGATCCAGGGTTCTCAGTGGACCCCAAGCCATCTATTGTGGATATAAGCCAGTTCCTCCAGGAACTGCCCAGCCAAATGCAGGCAGCAGACTCCCCGCCAGCACCCACCATGCCCTGTGAGGTACATTTGGGACTAGCCCCATTTGACAGATAAGCAGACTGAGGCTCAGAGAGGGCCAATCACCTGCCTCAGGTTCTATGGCCAGCACATGCAGGTCTGGAACTTGGTTCTGCTTACTCCAGAACTGTTGTCGGGATCGCTCTGCAGTCTCAGGCTTCTGCTGATTCACTGGGTGCCCCCCTGTGAAGTTGTTCCCTCCATGGGTCTCAGTTTTCCCAACTGTATGTAAAATGGAGCTAACTGTGGCTTTTTCATAGGAGGGCTGGGAGAACTAAAGGCGTGCCTGGCACCCAGCAGGTGTTCACTGAATGTCATTGTTGCTCACGCAGTTACAGGGTTCCA
Source organism: Dugong dugon (assembly GCA_030035585.1). Classification (NCBI taxonomy): domain Eukaryota; kingdom Metazoa; phylum Chordata; class Mammalia; order Sirenia; family Dugongidae; genus Dugong; species Dugong dugon. Next base: position 20,091,261 of record CM057476.1, on the reverse strand, counting down.
GACTCTTGTATGAGCTTTAATTCTCAGAAAGTCACAGTGGGCATGATCTGTGGTGCAGTGAGGGAGGGAGGGGTGTCCGGGCCTCCCAGGACAGATGGGGTCCTTGGTGTGGGGCCTGGACAGCCCTGCCCCAGCCATGGCCCCAGCCCACAGGGAGGAGCAGCCCACATCTGCATTCCCCTTTGCTTCGGCACTCTGCCCTTGGAGGTGGCAGCCTCCTGAATGCTCAATTAACGTGACACTAATTAGCTGGTGGCACCAGCAGAATCCCTAATGAGACCGCCCAGGAGAGGGGGTGGGGGAAGGTGGCCAGGCCAGGGCAGACACAGCTGTTCTCTGGCCTAGGAGGGGTGCGGAGGGTGAGGAAGGCTGCACAGCCCCTTCCTGGCTGTCCCGGGGACTGGGGGGCAGCCTAAGGGCCTTTGGCATCAGACCCATTATGAATTGAAGTATTCCAGTTACCTGGGGCAAATGACCCCAGCTTCCTGTTTCTGTTTCCCTCAAGGTGGGAGTAAGCTTGTGGGTTAAATGAGAGCATCAGCTCAAAGGGCCTGGTGCACAGTTGCTAGGTGCCCAGTCCTGTGCCATCTTCATGATTGTTGGTATGTGTGAGCCCGTTGTTGTGGGCTCACAGTGAAAAACCAAACTCATAGCCGTCAACTCAATTCTGACTCGTAGCGACCCCATAGGGTTTCCAAGGCTGTAAATCTCTACGGAAGCACACTGCCACACCTTTCTCCTGCAGAGCCGCTGGTGGTTCGAACTGCCGACCTTTCGGTTAGCAGTTGATCACTTTAACCACTGCACCACCAGGGCCCCTTGTGGGCTCACAGTAGGTGCCCAGAAAAAGGCTGGCCGCCTTCCTTCTAGGTCTTTCTGGGCCAGAAGAGGCAGTGAAGGGTAGTGGGTACTGTTAGGCACTGCACAAAGGACCCCGTCTCTATCTTATTCTCTGAACACGTGTCTGCTCACACATATGCATGCCCACACATATACATGCTTAGGGGCACATGTGTGGAGCTACATGTGTCCATTCAGGGACACCCCACATGCTCATAGATGGGCAGGTGCTCATAGGCAGATGCACACACAGGCACACATGTGTAGCCACAGTTGGCTCCCATTCCCCTCCCCCAGCTGCCAGGACAGTCCCCTTCAGCCCTGGCTGGACCCCTGAGTAGCCGAATGGTCCCTGTAGGTGGCGCTGGGAGTACTTTACTCCCTCCTGGTCAGAACTTATGCTGCCTCTACCTGCCTGAGTTTCCCTTGCCTATGGTGCTCCCTATGGAAGCCCACTCCTCTCTCCTCCTCAATCCTGGTCCCCAGCTTTGTCTGTGTCCCCATCTCACTTGGCTCATGGCATTCGTGCCTGCCCATCTGTCCTCACCATGGCCCTCTTTGCCCTTTGGAAGTGCTGCACACTCTCTCCTGCTGTCTGTCTGTCTCACATCCGTGCGGGTGTCATTCATCTACCTCTTTCTCCCTCCCCAACCCAATCTCTGCCTCCAGCCATCATTCCCTGGGTCCCCCAACATCCTGCCCATCACTGGCTCCCTGCCATCCCCACACCTGTTTTTCTGCAGCCTCATTCTTGTCTCCCTGTCCTGGATACAGATCCATTCTCAGTGCTGCAGACCCTCTCTGTACGCGGCTTGTCTTGACTTTTTCTGTGTGGTGCATTTTGCTGAGCCAGTTTTGTTTTTAATAGTTATAAAAACATATATAACACGACATTTGCCAGTTCGGCATTTTTCACATGTACATTTTTGTGCTATCAATTGCATTAATCACGTTTCACAACCATCACCCATAACCGCTGCCAAATTTCCCATCAGCATAAACAGAAATTCACTGCTTCCTAAACAATGACTCCTCATTCTGCCCCCCACCCCCCACACTCCTGGTAACCACTAATAAACTTTGGTCTACATACATTTGCCTATTCTTATTGTTTCATATATGTGAGATCATGTAGTATTTGTCTTTTGTGATTGACTTATTTCCAGGTTCATGTTGTGGCATGTATTGGGACTTCATTTCTCTTTATGGCTGACTAATATTCTGTTGTATGTATGTACCACATTTTGTTTATACATTCATCTGTTGACAGACATGTAAGTTGTTTACACATTTTGGCTATTGTGAATAGTGCTGCAGTGAGCATTGCTGTACAGGTTTGTGTTTGCGATGCTGCTTTCAAGTCTCTTGGGTACATACCTAGGAGTGGAATTGCTGGGTTATATGGTAGTACTATGACTTTTTGAGGAACTGTCAAACTTTGCCACGGCAGTTGTACAATTTTGCATTCCCACTGGCAATGGATAAGGGTTCCAATTTCTCCACATCCTCGCCAATATTTGTTCTTTTTCATTTTTTAAATCTTAGCCATCCTAGTGGGAGTGAAGTGGTATACCATTGTGGTTTTGATTTGCATCTCTCTGATGGCTCATGATGTTGAGCATCTTTTCATGTGCTTTTTGGCCATTTGTATGTCTTCTTTAGTGAATGTCTATTCAAGACCTTTGCCCAGTTTTTGAATGGGTTGCTTATCTTTGTTATTAAGTTGTAGGAGTTCTTTATATATTCTGGATATTAAATCCTTATCCAATATATGGTTCCCAAAATTTTTCTCCCTGTTCTGTAGGTTGTCTCTTTACTTTGTTGTTAAAGAACTCAGGCGAACAAAAAATTTCAGTTTTTATTAAATCCAATATATCTATCTTGTCTTTTGTTGCTAGTGCTTCTGGTGTCGAATCTAAGAATCCATTGTTAAAAATTAGGTACCAAAGCCATACTCTTATGTTTTCTTCTAGGAATTTTATGGTTTTATTTCTTTCATTTAGGTCCTTGATCCATTTTCAGTTAATTTTCGTGTATAGTGTGAGGTGTGAGTCCAGCTTCATTCTTCCGCACGTGGAGATCCAGTTGTCCCTGTGCCATAAATTGAAGAGACTCCTCTTTCCCCACTGAATGGACTTACAAAACAAAAAAATTAAACCCGTTGTCGTCAAGTCGATTCCTACTCATAGTAACCTATAGGACAGAGAAGAACTGCCCCATAGGGCTTCCAAGAAGCGCCTGGTGGACTCGAACTGCTGACCTTTTGGTTAGCAGCCGTAGGTCTTAACCACTACACCACAAGGATTTCCGAATGGACTTAGCACCCTTGTTAAAATCAGTTGACCATAGATATATGTGGGTTTATTTCTGGACTCTCAATTCTGTTCCACTAATCTATGTGTCTATGGGAGCCCTGGTGGCACAGAGGTTAAGAGCTACAGCTGCTAACCAAAGGTTGGCAGTTCGAATCCACCAGCGGCTCCTTGGAGACCCTATGGAGCCGTTCTGCTGTGTCCTGTAGGGTCACTATGAGTAAGAATCGACTCCATGGCAATCGGCTATGTGTCTGTTATTATACCAGTAGTACCAGACTGTTTTGATCACTGTAGCTATATAGTACCTTTTGAAATCAGGAAGTGTGAGTCTTCCTACTTTGTTCTTCCTCAAAATTGCTTGGTAAGCCAGTTTTTATTTTAAAAAAAAATTTGGTGAAAATATACATAACGAAACATGTCATCTCAACAATTTCTACGTGTACAGTTCAGCGACATTGATTGCATTCTTCAAGTTGTGCAGCTATTCTCACCGTCCTATTCCAAATCATCCTACCACCATTAACACAAACTCACCGCCCCCAAGCAAAAACTCCACTTTCCCCTTCCTTCCCATCCCTGGTAACCACTAATAATTTTTGGTTTTTATATATTTGCTTATTTGATATAAGTGAGATCACACAGTATTTGTCCTTATGCGACTGGCTTATTTCGCTCAGCATGATGTTTTCAAGATTCATCCATGTTGTGGCATGCATCAGGCCTTCATTTCTCTTTACGCTGAACAGTATTCCACTGTGTGGATAGACCACATTTTGTTTATCTGTTCATCTGTTGATGGACATTTTGGTTGTTTCCACCTTTTGGCTATTGTGAATAGTGCTGCAGTGAACATTGGTGTGCAGGTTTCTGTTTGCGTTCCTGCCTTCACTTCTGGGTCTATACCTAGGATTCGGATTGCTGGGTGATGTAGTAGTTCTAGGAGCCATGGTGGTGTGGTGGTTAAGAGCTCGGCTGCTAACCAAAAGGTCGGCAGTTTGAATCCACCAGCTGCTCCTTAGAAACCCTATGGGGCAGTTCTACTCTGTCCTATAGGGTTGCTAAGAGTCGGAATGGACTCCACGGCAACAGATTTGGTTTGGTATTTAATGGCTAATGATGTTGATCATCTTTTCATGTGCTTGTTGGCCATCTGAATATCCTCTTTGGTGAACTGTCTGTTCAAGTCCTTTGCCCATTTTTTCACTGGGTTGTTTATCTTTTTGTTGTTAAATTGGTAGAAGTTTTTAAAATATATTTTGGATGTTAGATCCTTATCAGATATACAGTTCCCAAAATTTTTCTCCCAATCTATAGATTGTCTTTTCACTTTTTTGATAAACTCTTTGATGAACCAAAGTATTTAATTTTTAAGAGGTACCCTTTATCTATTTTGACTTTTGCTACTTACGCTTGTTGTCGTCATATTCGATAATCCGTTGTTTAAAAAACTAGGCCTGCAGCCACACTCCTATATTTTCTTCTAAGAATTTTATAGTTTTCATTTTCACATTTAGGTCCTTGATCCATTTTGAACTGGTTTTTGTGTACGGTGTGAGGCGTGGATCCTGTTTCATTCTTCTGCATGTGGAAATTCAGTTTTCCCAGCACCATTTATTGAAGAGATTCTTCCTTCCCTCATTGAATGGTCTTAGCACCCTTGTCAAAAATCAGTTGACCATAGGTGTATGGATTTATTTCTGGACCGTCAATTCTATTCCATTGGTCTACATGTCTACTACTGTACCACTTCCAGGCTGTTTTAATCACTGTAGCTTTGTAGTACATTTTGAAACCAGAAGTGTGAGTGCTACTTTTATTCTTCTTCAGTATTGCTTTAGCTATTCAGGGTCCCCTGCCCTTCTATATAAACTTGAGGATGGCTTTTCCATTTTGGCAGAGAAGGCTGTTGGAATTTTGATGGTGATTGCATTGAATTCATAGACTGCTTTAGGTAGCACTGACAACTGTATTAGGTCTTCCAGCCCATGAACACGGGATGTCCTTCCATTTCTTTAGGTCTTCTTTAATTTCTTTTAGTAAGATCAAGAATAAGACAAAGATGCCTGCTCTTGCCACTTCTATTCAACTTGTACTGAAGGTGCTTGCCAGGGCAATCAGGCAAGAAAAAAAAAATCATATTGGAAAGGAAGAAGTATCTTTTAATCTTTTACATAGAAAATCCTAAGAAAGCCGTTAGAAAAACTATCACAACTATTATATGTTCATGGATCAAAAGACTTAATATTAAGTCTTTAATACTGATCTGCAGATTCAACACAATCCCTATCAAAATCCCAGATGGCTTCTTTGCAATTGACTAACTGATCCTGAAATTTGTGGACCCAGCCAAAACAATCTTGAAAAAGATGGACAGAGTTGAAGGACTCACACTTCCCAGTTCCAGAACTTAACTATGCTACTGGCCTCAGGATAGACATAGAAATCAATGGGATAGAATGGAGAATCCAGAAATGAACCCATGCACCTATGCTCAATTGATTTTCAACAACGGTGCCAAGACCATTTAATGGGGAAAGAATAGTCTCTTCAACAAGTGGTACTGGGACAGTTGGATCTCTACATGCAAAAGAATGAAACTGGACTAATACCTCACACCATACATGAAAATTAACTCAAATGTAAGAGCTAAAAGAAAATTTAAAAGAAAACAGAGGAGTAAATCTTCATAATGTTGAGGCAAGCAGAGCCTTCTTAGATATGACACCAAAAGGACAAGTGACAAAGGAAATTTGACTTCATTGAAATTAAAAACTTGTGTGCTTCAAAGCCGCACCATCAAGAAAGTGAAAAGACAAACCACAGAATGGGAGAAAATATTTGCAAATCATGTCTCTAACAAAGGACTTGTATCCACAATACCTAAAGAGCTCTTACAACTTAATAATTAAAGGACAAAATAATCCAATTTAAAAATGGGCAAAGGATCTGAATAGACATTTCTCCAGAGAAGATACACAAATGGCCAGCAAGCCCATGGAACGATGTCCAACATCATTAGTCATTAGGGAAAATGCAAATCAAGACTGCAATGCAATACCACTTTACATCCACTAAATCTGATGCTAACAAGTTGATTCCGACTCATGGTGACCCCATGAGTAGAACTGCTCCACAGGGGTTTTTTTGGCTGTAATCTTTATGGAGCAGATTGCCAGGCCTTTCTTCCTCAGTACTGCTAGGTGAGTTTGAACTGCCAATCTTTAGGTTAGTAGCTGAGTGCAAACCACTTGGACCATCCAGGGGCCACTGAGGTAGCTATAATCAAATAGATAATAACAAGTGGTGGCAAGGATGCAGAGAAATTGGAACTCTCATACCCTGCTAGTGGGAGTGTAAAATGGTGCAGCCTCTTTGGAAAAGTTTGGCAGTTCCTCACAAAGTTAAACATAGTTACTATAAGCCAGCAATTCTTTGCCTAGGTATACAACCAAGGGAAATTAAAACATACGTCCACACAAGAACTTACATACAAATGTTCATAGCAGTATTACTCATAGTAGTCAAAAAAGTGGAAACCAGCACTTTTGAATGAACCACTGATGAATGAATAAACAAAAATGGTATTTCCATACAGTGGATCATTATTCAGCAATATAAAGGAAGGAAGTACTGATATACGCTACAGCATGGATGAACCTTGAAAATATTAGGCTAAGTGAAAGAAATGAGTCACAAAAGACCACATACTGTATGATTCCATTTATATGAAATGTCCAGAATAGGCAAATCTATAGAGACAGAAAGTAGATTAGTGGTTGCTTAGGGCTGGTGGTGGTGGGGCGGGGGTAGGATCGGGGAAGTGATGGCTAAAGAGTACAGGCTTTCTTTTTGCGGTGATGAAATTTTCCTAAAATTGATTGTGGTGATGGTTACGTAACTTTGTGAATATACCAAAACCACTGAATTCTATGGCATGTGAATTATATCTCAATAAAGCTGTTATAAGGGGGCAGTGGTGGCTCAGTGGTAGAATTCTTGCTTTCCATACAGGAGACCTGGGGTTTGGTTCCCGGCCAACATACCTCATACGCAGCTACCACCCGTCTGTCCGTGGAGGCCTGTGTTACTATGATGCTGAACCGGTTTCAGTGGAACTTCCAGACTAATATGGACAAGGAAGAAAGGCCTGGTGATCTACTTCTGAAAATCAGCCCATGAAAACCATCTGGGTGACAATAGTCTGATCCACAACCGATCATGGGGATGGTGCAGGACCGGGCAGTGTTTCGCTCCATTGTACGTGGGGTCACCATGAGTTGGCCCCCAACTCAATGGCAGCTAATAACAACAATTATAAAATATGTGCTGATCTTACATCACCAATCTTGCTGAACTCTTATTCTAATAATTTTCTGTAGATCCTCTTGGGTTTCCCGTGCAGTCTTCTTCCTTTCTAATCCTTAAACTTTTAATTTGCCCCTTTGACTTTGCTGGGTACACCCTCTGTACAGGGTGGAAAAGCAGCACTAATTCAGATCTTTGTCTTCCTCTCATTTTAGCGACCTTTGGGTTTCTTTGTTGTGGACTGTGATTGGATACTCTGTAATAAGTTAAGGAAGCTGCCTCAGTTCCTGGTTTGCTAAGAGCTTATTTTTGGTCTTTAAATGGTGAAAGAGGCCTAAACCAGTCTGGCCCTCTCCCCACCCTCCTCGAGGCCCCAGCGACCTGGAGACCTGCAGCAGGGGCAGCAGCTGACCTTCCCTACCTTGGGTTGCACTCAGCAACAACTCCGTAATCGAATCTGCTCCACAGCCTGAGATTTGTTTTGAATTTTACTGGAATTTTCAATTGCTTTTTTTTCTTCCATATTTTATTAGTGTCAGTGGATGCGGTGGCACCTGCAGGAATGCTCTCGGGGCTGTCCTGTCGCTTGCTGGGTAGTGGCTCCAGCCTTTCAGGGTCTGGGGTCCCGCTGGGTGGTGGTGGTGGGAGAAGAACCACCCCCTGATCTTCCTGGGTAGCTGATAGGCTGAGCCCTTGAAAGGTATGGCTCAGCAAGATGAGACGGACAGGGGAGCTGCCAGTGCCCTTGGTGTGGGGGCAGGTGAAGTGTTTGAGTTCGCTGCCAGGCCCTGAGAGGTTCTCTCCTTGTCTTATCTCCATGTCACAGGGAGGGAAACTGAGGCCCAGAGACGGGCGGTCGCTCACTTGCCCAAGACCACTCACACACCGACTCAGGGCACAGCCCATTCAGGGTACAACCAGGATCTAACCCCCAGACCTGCTTCAGTCCCAAAGCTGGTGCCCTGGGGGCTCATGGGGAGGAGGGCAGGCTTACTTACAGAGGGTCCCGCAGGGTGAGGGGGGATGTTTGGCCTGGTTTCCTGGTGTAGCTGCCTCAGCTCCTTCTTCCAGGGCCCTTTTGGGTGACAGAGGACGCCTGGTCCCCAGGTTCCCCCGCCAGGCCCCCATGGCGCCTCTCTGGGGCTCTCTGCATGGCCTGTATTTTTAGCAGCGTGTGACTAAAAGTTTGTATATCAACACCGTGCTGAGAAAGTCAAATATTTATTAGCAAGGAAGGTCCTGGGCAGCTGAGATAAACAGGCTTCTATCCCAGGGTGGGCAGGTCCTGCGTGGGACCCGGGGGCTCTGGCCAGACAAGAATAGCCTAAGATCTGAGGTGGGGAGGGGGTGGAATCCCTCCCCTAATCCTTTTTCCTTTTTTTTTCTCCAGGTCACTTTCTCCAGTCACCTGGAACAGGCCAGCCAGTCTCCTGGACATGCAGCTGGCTGCACACGGCCTGTCCCCGGGTCCCAGAGAGGTGAGCTGTGGCCACTTCTGGTTCACCTACCATGTTCTGGGGGGGAGGGTGTGCGGCCAGTCCTCGTGACAGCCCTGTGACATCAGGCTACTCTGACCCCATTTTACAGGTGAGGACACTGAGGTCTGGAAAAGGAGGGAGGGGTCTCACTGTCATCACAGAGGACCAGAGCTGGATGGCTTCCTTGGTCCATCTGATCTGACCCCTCCGCTTTACAGGAAAGGGACACAGGCTAAGGCCACACTGCACATGGCCTGGGCAGGGCCTCTCTCCCTTCATGGGGAAGCACAGTGCGGCCCAGGGTCTGGTCATGTAGCTCAGGGCTGGCCCTTCCTGTCCTGGTCCTGCCTGGGGGCACAGGGACGAGAGGCCGAGGGCCTGGTCACCAGGAGTCGTGCCCAGGAGGAAAGGGCAGGGGCCCCCCGGCCAGTGTCCAAGCACTGACTGGCGGCAGGATGCCCAATTCAATTTGCTTATCTCCTTTCCTGCCTCCCTCTTTCCTGAGCTTTTCAATTACAGGCAAAGTCGGTGTCTTTTCCAATAAGTGCAGAGATGTCAAAAGATCTGAGTGGGCAGGGGGTGCAGGGCATCCTTAGTGACCCTCTACACTCTCAGGGCAGAGAGCCTAGTTCTGGCCTTGGGGCAGGAAGGAAGTGCCAGCTCAGGTCATTGGTCCCAGTCCCTGCCTCCAGCCAGCTGGCAGCAAGGGTCCCTGGCAGCTGGACAAGAGCAATCAAGGGTTAAAATGCACAGACCCTCCAAGCTAACAAGTCCAATCTGGAAGAATCTCTCAAGCGCACACACATGCACAAAGATGTTCTTTACAGCACTGTTTAGAGAAGCGAAAGACTAGAAACAACCCAAAGTCCATCAGCAAGGGGGTGGTTAAACACGTTCTTCTTTTCTTGTTTGTTTATTTTCAAGGCTGTCTGTGACATTTCGGAAGCAGATTGTCAGGCCTTTCTTCTGAGGCACCTCTGGGTGGATTCAGACTGCCAACCGAAGGTTAGTAGCTGAGCACTTAACTGTTTGCACCACCCAGGGACTCCACATTATCATTCTTTATCTATGCAACGGAATACGAGGCAGCTTCTAGAAAGAATGAGGGCATTCTTTCTGTCAAATAGAGAATAAGCTCCAAGATACATTGGTGAGAAAAAAAGGAAAAAAGGCAAGGTGCTGAGAAGAGTACAAGGAAGTGAATGTTTATGTAAAAGGTATTTACTGCCCCACAGAAATGCGTGGATTTTTCAGCAGGGTATTTAAGAAACTGCTAACACTGATTTCCTCTGGGAAGAAGGATCATTTTTCACTATAAACTCTTATACCTTCTGAACTGTATGCCACAGACAATCTATTCAGTAAAGTTAATTTTAAGGAGAATGAGATGTTCTCCTGGAGATAACATAAAGGCGTGAAGGGGGCCGTATATGGAAAGGCCCTTCAAGCCAAACAAACCCCACTGCCGGCAAGTTGATTCCGACTCACGGTGACCACCCCGTGTGTGACAGAGCAGAACTGCTCCAGAGGGTTTTCCAAGCTGTAATCTTTATTAATCTTTATGGAAGCAGCTCACCAGGCCGTGCCACTGAGTGGGTTTGAACCACCAACCTTTAGGTTAATAGCAGCGTACAAACCATCTGCGTCACCCATGGGCCTCCTAAGGGCCTTCCAAATTATCTATCATTGTTCTGTTTTTGATGCAACAAATATTTCTCTAAACTCCTCTCTCTGTCTCTGAAAGAAAACCAACCAAAGACCTTCAGTTTTAAGGATGTTGGTATAACATCTTAGGTTCCCCTTCTCTTCCCAGAAATAGTCGGAAAGCAACATGGAACAAAAACACAAATTCCAATTTTGGCCAAAGTAGGAGATAGCTAACCCCCTAAACAAAACAGGTGGAAAGCCTGCCAAAAGCAGCTGAGATAGAGAAGGTGTGCTCACAGCAGGTCTCAGGAGAAGCCAGCAGTGAACCCTTCCCAAAGGTGAGGGGCACACCCTGGAGTACAAAACCTAAACCCCTTATTTGCAGCAGTGGAACTGGGGGCTTCCCTCCACCCTACTTGGTTCCAAAGAGCAAAGGAAGTAGGGCTAAATAGGAAATCACACAGACAAGCCATATTTGCAGGAACTGGGAAGCTCTGGTGGTGCAGTGGTTAAGCACTCAGCTGCTAACCAAAAGGTCGAGGGTTAGAACCCACAGCTGCTCTGTGGGAGAAAGATGTGGCAGTCTGCTTCTATAAAGATTATAGCCTTGAAAACCCTATGAGACCATATAGCGACCTATACAGTCGCTATGAGTCAGAATCAACTTGACAGCAATGGGATTTATGTCTGGGAGTCCCTGGGTGGTGCAAACAGTTAATAGCTCAGCTGTGAAACGAAAGTAAAGATACCTCGGAAGAAAGGCTTGGCGATATACTTCTGAAAAATCAGCCACTGAAAACCCTACGGGGCACGGTTCTATTCTGATGTGCAGGGGGTCACCATGAGTCAGAGTTGACTCTATGGCAACTGGAAAAACTGGTAATAATTTATATCTGAGACAACTGGAGAGAAATAAAGAATAAATGAATGCATAACACAAAACTCGGGGTCATAAGGAAAATTCCACTTAGCCCAGGGCATGGCCCTGGCCTTTCCCCAGCCTGAAATTCCTACAAAAAGCTGGGCTGAGAAAATTCCACCTCCTTCAACGGTGGTGGTGGTTTTCAGGTGCCGTCAAGTTGTTTTCAACTCATAGCAAAGTAATCAAAATTGAACCAGCATAGGACATAATAAAAACTATGTAAGAAAAATTAAGAAAAGGCAAAGCATACGTAAATGGTAGGCAAAAAATACTTCCCACCAGAAAAATGTAGCCACGGAAGAGACAAAGACTAATGGCTAAACATTATATCATGAAGGAAAAAACTTAATAAGCAATTGTTCCTATAAAGCAAACACAGAAGACAGATATACAAGAGTCAAAGAAAGGAACTGACCGTGCCAAAGTAGGGGAAATGGGATGAGCACAAGGAAAACAAGAAGTGCTGAAAACACAGGTAAGAAGTTAGAAGGGTGAGCAAAATTAAAAGCAAATAAGGAATTAGAAAGGATTAATCAGAAAAAGGTACATAGGGAAGACGGGCAAAAGAGATCCAGTACATACTGAACTGGGTACTCAAGGAAGGAAGCTGAAATAATACAGGCCTTGAATCTGCATGTTCAAAGGACACAGTACTGTGTTCCAGGAAAAATACTCTGAATGGTCAACCCCAAGACACATCCTAGTCAAGTAACTGGACATGAAAGATAGGGAAAGATCAAAGTCACACATAAGGGAAGAAAATCAGACCTGCTTTAGCTTCTCCATGGCAACATTCAACATTAGACAAGAAGAGAGCAAAGCCTATAAAATCCTCAAGGCAACAAAGTGACCCAAGAATATTTTTTTACCCATTCAAGTTGAAAGGCAACAGATAGACTGTTCCACACGTGCAGGAACTCCAGGAGTACTGTTCCCACGAGACCTTCTTGAGCAGTATGCTAGAAGGTGAACTTTGGGTGACAGGGGAAACGGTGGCAGAAGGACTGGTGGTAGGCACTGACTATTTATCTAGGGATGGAAGCAAATGTGGAGAAGGTGCTGATGGAACAAAATGCCAGTATTATAACCCCTGAGAATATAGTAATGGTGTAGCTAAGAATGAGAGCAGTGGTGGTTCAGTGGTAGAATTCTTGCCTTCCATGTGGGAGACCTGGGTTCGATTCCCAGCCAACGCACCTCATGTGCAGCCACCACTCATCTGTCAGTGGAAGCTTGCACGTTGCTATGATGCTGAACAGGTTTCAGCAGAGCTTCCAGGCTAAGACAGACTAGAAAGAAACTCCTGGTGATCTACTTCCAAAAATCAGCCAGTGAAGATCCTATGGATCACAAGGGTCCGATCCACAGCTGATCACGGAGATGGGCAGCGTTTCATCTCATTGTACGTGGGGTCACCGTGAGTTGGAGACCAACTTCATGGCAGCTAACAGGAAACCTAGCTAAGAACAGAAGGGAGGGGAATGGGGAGAGAAGGGGACAGTAGTAAAGTACACTGATGTCCTCATCTGAAACAGTTGCAATCAAAAGATATTATTTACAGCTGATGCCAGGTAATACAGGTATATTTAGAGGTACACAATGAACACCAAGAAAAGTACACGGTGCAAAGAAAAAAAGTAAATATGCCGATTTCATCATTCCTCATCTTGGGGCGAGTAATAGATAACTAGAACAAAGAAAATAAAGTTATAACCACTAGAACAAAAACACCAACCTTCCTTATTAATAGAAAATACATAGAAGCAATGAAATCAAAATGACTGAACTAAGATCAGACATCTGTCATATCAGTAATGTAAATGGGCTAAAATCTCCTACTCAAAGAAATAAAAAAAGACATTCAGATTGGATCACAAAGCTCAATCTAACTCTGCATTATGAGTCACTTCTAAACAAAGTAGTTCAGAGCGTTTGAAATGAAAGGATTTGCAATGGTTTAAGGAAAATGTGAATTAAAGCAGAGAGGTTGCTGTTTCAATAGATAAAAGTCAATCCAGGCTAAAAAGTATTAAAAATAGATAAAAGTGAATCCAGGCCAAAAAGTCTTAAATAATGCAAAAAAAAAAAAAAAAAAAACAAAGGAGGGTGCAGTTCACTATGAAGATTTAAGTTATTAATATCTATGCATTAAATAAAGCAAAACATAAGGCAAAAGCTGGGTGCTACAAGGAGAACTAGAGTGGAACACGTTAGCAGTAGGCATCTAATTCATTTCTCTATCTGTGACAGGTAAGTAAGGACAGAGAAGACTTAACTAGTATAATTAATGTGGTAGATATAATTGGTACATACCAAACTGTGAATCCTGAAAACAAAGCCACACCTTCTTTTCAAGTCCCCATAAAAAATTTCACAAAACTTACAAAAAGTTATCATAGATTATATTACAAGGAAAACCTCAGCAAATTCCAAAAAAAAAGTAGAAATAGTAGACAGCATTCTCCGATCATAATGTATTAAAGCTAGAAATAACAAAATTATAAACAAAATTATAAAATATCTAGAAAATACCACATATCAAAATCCTGTAGGATACAGCTAAAGCAGTGCTCAGAAAGAATTCATAGCCTTAATTTTTCCTTTCTTTGTACTTATTAGTGTAAAGACTTGTTTCTAATTCAGGAGATTAAAAATAGAAAACTAAGGAAAGCAGAAGGTACTGATAAAGATAAAAGCATAAATTAATGAATTAGAAACCAGAAAATGGTAAGTAGTAATAAATAAATCTTAAAGATGGTTCTTTGGGGGAGGGGATAAATCTCCTAGCTAACTAACCTAATCAAGAAAAAGAGAGAAAGCAGCACAAAATACTTAAAATAATAATGGTGAAATGTAAAAAATTCTTGTTCAGCATCATACAAATAAATTTGAAAACCTGGATAAAATGGATACTTTTCTAGAGAAATATAATTTACCAGGCTCATTCAAAAAGCAGTATAACAATTAAAACAGACCAGTTATTACAGAAGAAATAAAGAACATTATCAAAGAGCTACCCACCCCCTAAATAAAGCATTAACCCCGATGGTTTCATTGGGGATTAACCAACCTTTAAGGAACAGATCATTCCATTTCTACTTATACTGTTCCAAAGCATAAAGAGAGAAGGAAAGCTTCCATTTGCTTTATATATTGATAGCAAAACTCAACAAAAATTGTCCCCAAAAAGACAACTAAAGCCCAATCTCAATTATAAAAATGAGGCAAAAATCCCAAGTAAAAGAGCAATTTGATCTAGCAGCATACCATTTGTTATGGATTGAATTGCGCACCCCTCCCCCACCCAAAATATGTATTTGAATCCTAACCCCTGTACCTGGGGATGTAAGCCATTTGGGAATAGGGCTTTCTTTGTTGTGTTAATGAAGCCATTATCAGTGTAGAGTCTCCATAAAATGAGCAAGGAAGCAAAAATGGGGAAAGACTGATCCCACGTGGAGATGTGGAGATCACTAAGGCAGGGAGGAAGAGAAGCTGAAAGAGTCAAGGATTTCCCCCAAAGCAGACAGAGAGCCTTCCCCTGGAGTCAGTGCCCTAAATTCAGAGTTCTAGCCTCTGAAACTGTGTAAATTGTGAGAAAATAGATTTGTTTGCTAAAGCAACCCACTTGGTGGTATTTCTGTTATAGCAGCACTAAGAAACTATGACTCCAATAAAAAATATTCACCATGACAAAGTGGGGTTCAATCCCAGAAATACAAGGATGGTTCACTATTAAGAACTCTATTAATATAATTATTCATATTAATAGTTTAAAGGCGGGGGGGGGAGATCATCATCTGGCAAAGTGAAGAATCATTTGGCAAAGTTCAACTGCCGTTCTTAATAAAACAGGAATAGATATTTTATCAGGTTAAATAAGTCTCCATCTGCCCCAAAGCCAGCATTTTGCTTAATGGGGAAACACTAGAAGCTTCCAGTTAAAGTCAAGGACAAACAAGAATGTCTATTATCACCACTGTTATTTTTCATTGTTCCAGAAATAGTAGCCAACACTACTAAATAAGACAAAGAAATTAAGGTATAAAACTTAGAAAGAAGGTAAAATTATCATTCACAAATAATCCAAAGAGACTAAACTGAGAAACCATCACAAGCAATAAAAGATATCAGTAATATGACAGCATTTAATAGCCTTCATATAAATAACCTCCATTTAGAAGACGTAACTAGAAGACCAACCAAAAAAGATAAACTGTTGTGACCCTGATACTCGACACCATGTTTTCTCCTTTTTAAAATGGGCGATCGAGAGTTTGACATAACTAACGCCATGATGAACCTGTAAGTTTTTTTTCTGCCTGCCTTCTCCTTTCAGCATACCTTTGTCAATGACTTTGTTTTGTTCTGTCTGGCTACCTGTGACTTACACCCCCTCACCCCAGCCCCAACACACATAAAGAGTAGAGCCCAGATATCCGGTCTGTAAATCTTTAGCCTGATAAGGAGATGTCCAGCATGTATCTCTTTAGTCTGATAAAGCGTCTCTTGTAATTATCTTGTAATGAGTGACTCATCCAGCCATACACATCTGTGGGCTACAAAGACACTTCTAACCCTTGCAAAAATCATATATAAGCTCTAATGTAAAATTGATTGCCTTTTCGGACTCCATAAAGACAGCCTGCGTTGCTGTTGGACTCCCCGTTGGTGCCACCTCCTAAATAAAACTTTCTCTCTCTGACTTGAGTACATTTCATTGGCTCAACTGCTCCAGGGCACAGACCCTAATCGGGCAACACTATCCAGGAGTAAACTTACCAAAAAATGTACAGAATTTAAATGACGCAAATATTAAAACATTCCTGAGGGTCACAAAGCCTGAACAAAGGCATATCATGTGCTTGAAGGGAAAGACATCATAATAAACCCATTGCCATCTAGTCGATTCTGATATATAGCCACCCTATAGGACAGAGTAGAACTGCCACTGCCATGTCTTTCTGCCACGGAGTAGCTGGTAAGTTCAAACCAATGACCTTTGACCTTTCGGCTAGCAGCCAAACACTTAACCACTGTGCCACCAGGGCTCCTTAAAGACATCATAAAAACGTCAATTCTTCCTAAGTTTATGTATAAAGTCAATGCAATCCCAGTAAAAACACAGGCAGGATTTTTGTTTTTACGTATAGCTCAGACAGAAAAACAGAACAGCTAAGAAAATTCTAGGATGAAAAAAGAGTAATAAGTAACAAGCATCACCAAACACTGAAATGTATTATAATGCTACGCTAATTAAAACAGTATGGTACTGATACTTGAATACACTTGGAACTGTACCTTACACTTTATACCACATAAATTACAAAACAATCAAAGATCATACATTTTAAAAAATGAGACCATTAAAGAGCTATAAGAAGCCTTGGGGAAAAATTTTTTAAAAAAATATCAGCATGAGGAAGGACTTTCTAAGTATGACACAAAACCAAAAAGCCATAAAAGGAAAGCACTGACAAATTTCACTTCACAAAGAAAAGTCCTACATGGCAGAATCAAAGACAAGCAACAAATTGGGGAAAACATCTGCAATTCATATCACAGACAGAGGTCTAATTCCTTTATATACAACTAGCTCCTATAAATCAATAAGGACAAAAACAACAACCCAATCAAAGAAACAGACAAAGGAGACAGATGTTCAAAGGAAAATCAAATGGCTTAACCTCATTCATATTAGACTTAATTTAAAACTGCCCTGTGACCTCACATGACCCTGCAATTCCGCTCCTAGGTATATACCCAAAAGAAACGAAAGCAGGAATGCGAACGGGTACTTGTACACCAGTGTTCACTGCAGAACTATTCACAATAGCCAAAAGGGAGAAACAACCCCAGTGTTCATCAACAGATGAATAGATAAACAAAACGTGGCATATACATACAATTGACAATTACTCAGCTGTAAAGAGAAATGGAGTCCTGATATATGCCACAACATGGACGAACCTTGAAAACCTCATGCTGAACAAAATAAGTCACTCACAAAAGGACAAATACTGTATGATCCCACTTATTTGAAATATCTAGAATAGGCAAATATATAGAGACCTAAATTTATCAGAGGTTACCAGGGATGGGCAGGTGGGAGGGAGAGGGAAAGGGGAACTCATTGCTTAGGGAACACTGAGCTTCTGTTAATGGTGATGGAAAAATCTGGAAACATTTAATGGTGATGGTTGAACAAGAAGTTGAACATGATTAATGTCCCTGAACGGTACACGTAAAAAATGTTGACATGGCAAAAGTTTTGTTACCTATATATTTACCACGATAAAAAAATCATTTATGGAAAAAACAAACTACACTGTGATACTATTTTCACTGACCAAGTGAGCAAAGCCTCAAAGTTTGATGCCATGCTGTGACAGTGGAGGCATGGGGAAACGGGCTCACTGACACACTGCTGTGGGGTGTCAACAGGTACGACATCTAAAGACATCAGGAAGACCCACATCTATCAAAGCTACACATGCACATACCTTTGACCCAGTGTTTCCACTTCTAGGAATTTATCCTACAGATTTACTCACACCCCTGGGACACACAGCTTTACTGCCATATTGCTTGTAACAGCACCAGGATGGGAATAGTCTAAATAGGGGACTGGTCACATAAATTATTGCTCATCCTTGCTATGGAAAGCTATGTGGCTGTAAAAAAGAATGAGGATGCTCTCTAGATGCTGACATACAGAATATATCGCACAAGTGAAAAAGCAAGGTGCAGGAGAGTGTGTAAAATATGTGTGCACACACATTTGCTGGACGTGCATAAAACATCTCCTGGAAGGATACCCAGGAAGCTGATAGCATTGGCTGCCTCTGGGAAGGGGAGCAGTGGTTGGGCAACACGGGGGAGGGGGGCTTTTGTCTGTATACCCTTTGTTCCTTTTGAATATTGGACCACATGAATGTATCAGCTTGTCTAAAGATAAGTAAATATTAAAAAAGAAAAGCAATCATGTAAGCCCAATGATAAATAGCAACTGATTCTTGGCTAGGTCAGAGGCAACAGGGAAGGGTGGGGACTGTGGTGAATTGAAGATGGATATCCCCTTTAAAGAAGCAATATTTCAGTTCTCACCAATAGCAGGAGTGCAGGAACACAGGCTTGTAGTACCAGATCCTCTGATTTTTCAAAAGACACTAGAAAGCCAGAGTTTTATGCTAATTTCCCTATTTTTAAATGCTTCCAAGTACCTTTTTCTTTTCTTTTTAAACTTATGGGGGCTAAAAACGATCAGACTAGAGGGTTTGGAATCCCTGTCCTAGGTGATCAAGAAGGACACACCCTTGGAGGTCACTGAGTCCAGCTCCCTAAGCCTGACACATTAAAGCGGCAAGTGGGGAGAATGTGCCCAAGGTCACACAGAGAATCAGAATCCCATTCAGGACTGTTTTTGCTTCCACATTACCTTATGTTCTGCGAACATGAGAAAATGACAGTGAGGGAGGCAGACAGAGCACATGGTGGGGATGTATAGGAGGGCTGGGGTGCAGTTGGTGGTCAGGGAGGGCTGCTGGGGAGGAGGTCATGCTTGAGGTAAGACTGGAAGGCCCAGTGGACACTGGCCAAAGATGGGGGTGCCATTGTGGGGAGGGGCTGCAGAGGGCAGCACAACTGGGCAAAGGCTGAGGAGCTCAAAAGAACGTGAATTGAAGACAGGGTGGTGGTGGGTGTAGAGGCTGGATGTGCCTGGTAACCCTGGCCCGGGGGCCTACTCTGCAGAGGCCCTGGGGTGGGAGCGAGCTTAGTGTGTCCCTGGAAGAGAAAAAAGTCCCTGTGGACACAGAGTGGACAGAGGAGAGGGACAGGGGGCTGGTCCACTCACACTTGCGCAGTTCCAGGCTCTTGCTTGGGCAGGCCAGGTGTTGGCCCGGTGGGTTCTGGGTCCTCTGCAGACAGGCCAGCATGGCTGAGCTGGGGGCCCGTGGCGGGGCGTGCTCTGCGGCAGGGTCCCTGTGAGGAGAGATAAGGTGTTGTCATAAGGGCTGCTCTGTACCTGCCTCCCCCGCCCACCCACCACTGGGAGTTCCTGCCAGCAGTCTCCACCCCCCATCATGAAGAACATGAGAGACTTTCAAAGCAGACACCCTTTCTCCCCCATTTGACAGATGAGGAGACTGAGGCCTGGAGGCATCAAGAGGCTCATTAAAGCTTCACAGGAAGGAAAAGAGTACAGGTTTCTAGAGTGGTAGCCTTCCACCACACCAGGGGCAGAGCTGACCAGTCAGATAGGCCCTGGGCCCCGCTCAGTGTGCACGTCACTTCCTCCAGGGACCTCGCTGATGCCTCCTGACCTGGCCAGGTGTCTGTTCCCACAGGGCCTGTCCTAACAGTCAGTAGCAGACACCCACTTCTTTATAACCACTCATGAACAGATCTGTATCTTCAATCGCTGTTGGGCGCATCACGGGCAAAGACCACATCTGGTCGTCTTTGGAGTCTGTGTGGAGGAGGACCCAGAAAAAGGCCATGGGTGCATGGTGCCCCGATTTATCTAGCCATTGGTCTGCCCCCTGCCTGGGGTGTCCACACAGCACCTCTGAGTGGGAGGTGTCCAGGATGGGCTTCCTGGGAGGACGAGGGGCACTCCAGCCCTGACCCCTGCTGAGCCTGACCTTGACCTCGGACTAAGCCCTGAGCCCCATGCCGTGCCACCAAGGCTGCTCTGGGGTGACCTGGGACCTCTGTTGCTGCCTGACTGAGCTCCCCATCCAAATGAGGAGGGCAGGGTCCCCCTTAGGTGGCAGCTCAGACATGGCTCCAACAGGTCCACTGCTCACCCACCCTCAGTCCGAACGCCTGACATTCACATGGAAATGCACGTTCTAGCTTCACAAAACCCACTTCTCTGCTGAGGAGCTGAGGAACATTCCAGAGAGCCCACAGCCCAAGTGGCAGAGTCAGAGTGGGCAGGGGGTCTTGGAGGACGTGGTTAGAGGCCCAGAGTCTCCCTGCTAGCTCCTTCCTTCCTTCCCAGTAAAGAGCAGGCAGATCCAGGTGTGAGTTCAGCTCTGGCCATTCCTGATGTCCACCCTGCGTCAACTCAGTCCTCATGCTGGTTTTAAAAAAGGAGAAGAAAGAAGGGGGGGGGTGTGTGTTTAAGAGGAAGAAAGGGAAGTTATTTAATACTAAACAGGTGTCTAGAGCCCTGAATTCTGGCGCTTTTTTCTAATAATGAAGTATTCATGAGGAAAAGCCTTTTTTCACTACTTTCTTAAGATACTAATTTCACAACAAGCTCCTTGTTATGGTGCAATTATTCCAATCTTGTATTTCCCCGAGACGGTGGCAGCCTCCCGTCTGTCCTGGCCTTGCCGTAAATGAAAGACAATCACGTAACCACCTTTCATTATGCTCTATTTTACTTTCAGCAAAGGTACCCTGAAAGAAATGATTTCCTCTGAAAGGGACTTTTATTCAGTTTCAAAACCAATTTTCTCCTATTACTGTCTTCAAAAAGAGAGAGAGGGAGAGAAAGCAGGGAATGGATGTAGGGGGAGGTGGGTGGTTCTCAACAACCCCCTCCCCCCCAGTCACCAGCCTTAACGCAGCAGCGATGCAATAAAAGCTGCGGTATCCTCTTCCCGGCTTTGATTTCTGGTAATTTTAAAATATGCCATTACAATCAGGCAGAAATTATACAGTTTAAAAAGGGAGTGAAGTGGGGCTTATTGCAGGCGTGAAAGCCCTTGACTGCCAGGACGTGGCGCCTCAACTTGGGGCCTTAGAAACTGAGGGGTGTCGGTGGGAAGCAGGCCTCGGTCGGCCGGCTGCCACCATGTTCTTGGCCACACTGTGCACTTGCGGCACGTTTTGCCCACCTGGACACCCAGGGATGTGTGGACCCTGGGCACACTGCCTGCCGAGCTGGGTGTCCACACGTACCAGTTCACTCTCGAGTAAGTGTATGTTCCAGGAGACAGGCACGTGTACGCTTGTGCCCACACCCCCACCGGCATGACATGTGCCTTCACTCATGTGGGCATTCACTGGCACCCTCCCATGCACACGCAGGCAGCCCCACGGACACATGATCGTATGCACACTGTATGTACCTGGAAGGTAAGGGGCCCAAGGCAACACTCCAGAAGCCTGGCCTTTCTTCCACACTCCTCCCCTCCCCACCTCTCACTGCTCAAACATGGGTGGCAGGGGTGGGACACAGAGGGGAGCCCGAGAAGGCCAGCCAGTTGTAGCCCTCTCCCCCAACACCATTGGGCCACACCATTGGGCTACACTGCTGCCCACAGGTAGGAGGTCAGTACACTGGTGAGTTAAGGAAGCCTGGACTGGAAGCCCAGGACCTCCATCCCTAATGCTCACGATATGACCCCAAGGAAGCCACTGCCCCTCTCTAGCCTTGGAAAAGTGCTCCAGGACCCCTGTGGTCTCTTCCAGGTCGTTTTCCTCCAGGGCCCTGACTGTGCCCAGCCCCACCTACGAAGGTCCTCCCCACCACTGGCCTTTCCCCAGCCCCTCCCCAGGATCCCACAACTCCCTAAGGGCCACAACTCCCAGCATGCTCTGCAGCTGGAAAGGGCAGGCTGGGGGCTGCGTGTTAGGGGGTGAGGGGCAGGTTGCTATCATGGGGCCTCCCTGGACCCCATCACCTGCCCTCCAGCAGGCCTCTGGTTTTCGGAGTGCTCTGACGGTGGATGCCCACGCAGTCCTGGGAGCCAAGAGGGGTCGTCTGACCCAGTTCAGGGTCCACAGCAGACTTCCTAGAGGAGACGGCATCCAAGCTGAGGCCTCTGCTCAGCTGCCTGGGTCACTCCTTCCCTCACTTCTGGAGGACCAGCAGGCAAGGCCCAGCAGCCTGAGAACCATCTTCAGCTGGAGAGATTTTTCTCTCTCTGCACCCTCAGGCCCCCCCAACTCATTGCCCAATCTCCCTGTGTCCTACTGCTGGGGCAGGTGAAGGGTCCAGTATGGGAGAGGGGCTGGGCCAGCTGAGTGTGACAAGGACAAGTGGATGACCACTTCCATTTCCCCATTATCATCCCCACTGCCTACAAACAGGACAAAGTCACGTCCCTCTCCTTGGCCTTACAACTTCTCTGTCCTTAGAACAGAGCCCAGCCCTCTCTGCCTGGCCCTCTGAGCACGTGTGGCTGGTCCACTGCCCCACCCCCTGGCCCTCTGTTGGCCACGCCGGCTGCCTCATATCTCTAACCCTCTGCCCACGGCACTGTCACCCTGATCCATTCTGTTAACCTTGATCTATCTTTTCAGACTCTGGCTCAGCAGTCCCCTCCTCCATGAAGCCTTTCCTGACACCTCAGATTGGAGGTGCCTCCTCTGGGGACCCTAATCACACTGAGTTGTAATGACCAATTTTCACATCTGTGTCCCTCCACTGGATAGGTTTCCCAGGGGCAAGGACTGTGTCTTACTTGTTTCTCTCTCCAGTGTCTGGCAAAGAGTGATTGTTTAATCAATAGGTGTTGAATGAATGGTTGAATCAATGAATCACCTATTGTCAGATGAAGTTACCGAGGCCCAGAGAAGCCAAGCATCCTGCACAAGGTCACACAGCAAGCTGGGGACGGACTGGGGCAGGCACCTAAAACACTCATGATCTCCCAGAGAGCCAGCTCTGCCTCCTTCCCAGCTGGCATCCTCCTATCTGCAGAAAGTCACCTTCAGAGCCCCTACCCAGGCTTCTTACAGCCCCTGCCAGGAACCATCCTGGGAGAGCTGCTCGTTTGGAAACCCTATCTGCAAATCGGACTGTTTATAAGCCCAAGGTCTTTTGTGACTTTAATAATGAAGTCAGGCAGGGGGTGGGGGAATGTTGCAAGCCACAATGATAGAATGCTTTGGCACCATCCCTGACGTGGGGGCCGATAAGATGGCCTTATCTCCAAGACGCCCCAAGGAAAAGGTCCCTCTACCAGATAACTCCCCCAGCTGTCGATATGCCCTTTCATAGCTGAGGATTTAGATAAAGGAAATGTGACAGGGGAGGGGAAAGAAAGGAAGGAACTTTCCCAGTCCGAGGAGGAATTGAGTCTGTGCCACTCGCCTTGGCAGAACAATGAAGAGGAGGAGAAGCATGTCAAAAGGCTGTCTTTTTTTTTTTATTAAAAGAACAGGGAATTGGGGCCTTTGGCCCTGCTTGCCATTTGTCATCTCTCCCTCACCTGGTGGCTATGGGGGCATTGGGGAGCCCCCAGGCCACTGGCAGGGAGAACTCAGAAATAACAACATGCACATTAGTACTACTACTGCTACCTTATGGGCAGATGTACGGTCACATGGGGTCACTATGAGTTGGAATCAACTTGACAGCACACAGTTACTACTACTAGCAGTGAGGACTTATGGAATGTTCTCCCTGTGCATCACACCTCACCACTGCCTCCAAACGGCCTGGAGGAGTGGGTTCTCTTTTCAGCCACATTTCATAGATTAAGAAACAGTCACAGAAAAACCAAAACCAAACCAGTTGCCATTGTGCAGATTCTGACTCCTTGTAACCTCATGTGTAACAGGGAACGGCTGCATAGGGTTTTCTTGGCTGTAATCTTTATGGGAGCAGATCACCAGGCCTTTCTTCCACAGCACCACTGGGTGGGTTCAAACGGCCAATCTATAGGTTACTAATGAGCATAAACTGTTTGCACCACTCAGGGCCCTTAACAGTCACAGGGCCGGGAAGTCATCTGCCCAAGGCCACATGGCTTCTAGATGGCAGAGCCGGAGTGTCTCAACCCCAGCCGCAGCCTGGGTCCTCACTCCTGCATGTGACAGCCCCCGCCCTTGGTTCCACCGTGTGGGGGGTGCTGTCAGGCCCCAACTCCCGGTCAGCTGGGCATGGAAGAGCAGAAGCAAGGGCTTCTTCTCCCTGGTGCCCAAATCCACTCTGATTCTACTCCAGGAGGAGCTGGGGCACAGACAGGGAGAAGACAGGAGCGGGAGGAGGAGGGCTCCCAGGAGGCCGCTTATTCCTCCCGTAAACAATCACAGAGGACAGCACCACAAAGCTCGAGCTGGGCAGAACAATACTGAGATGAATAAAACTCAGGCGCTGTCAGGTCGAAGGAACTGTTTTTGAGGTGGCTGTCGCCCACTCATTCATTCATTCAGGCAGCAAACACTTTGGAGCATCTTCTATGGGCCCAACCTGTGACATGTGCTGGAAGTATGAAAATCAGCCAGCCTGTCCTGACGAAAGGGGACACCCAGCCAGAGCTGACCCCCGTTCCCAAATCCAGCCCAAGGTGAAAATGGGACTTTTCTTTCTCCCCCTCCTGCCTCCAACGTTCCCCCAAAGTGGCAGAAGGGGACAGCAGGTGGGCGAGACTTTCTCTCCTGTGTCCTGCAGGTCAACAGTCTGCCCCCCGCCAGGCTGGGCTGGCCCTGGAATAGGCAGAACGGGAGGACACAGCAGGGCAAGGCTGTGACACTGTGAAGGTCACAGGCTGTGCCACTTCCAGTCTCCCCCCTCCCCCACCCTACCCCCGGAGTTTCCTACCCTGGCCTCTGCGGCTCCACTCAAGGCCAAATTGGCTGTGTCTTGGAGGGGAAGGTCCAGCCAGGCCCTTCCCAGTGTCCAGCGGGACTAGGAGTTCAGAGAGTCAGCCTTGGAGGCCTCAGGGTGGCGCCTGCCAGCCAGGGGCCAGGAACCTGGGTTCTGACTGGCTGTGTGACCTTGAGGAAATTACAACACCTCTTCGAGTCTCAGTTTCCCTAACTGAACCGTGATGGGGATTGGGCAAGCTGGTTGTACGAGAGCTTGAATCTCCAGCTTGAACATGAGAGGATGTTACGATTTGGTTTTCAAGCATGATCCAGGGCACCAGCTCCAGACACAGTCCCTGTCCTTGAGGGATTTAGAATCTTGAGTGGGGGACGAGACAGGAAGCTGGAACAACCTAGCAGTTATGTAAAGTGCTGAGTGGACTGTCGAGACTCTGAGTTCCCTGATGGGATGAGGCAGAAGCCTGCCATTGCTCAGGGCGTCACAGCCTCAGGGGACAGGGATAGGGGGATGGGGAGGAGGGTGGGAGCTCTCCTGTAGTTCTCCCCTCAGCCCCACCTTGGTGCCACTGAAGCCTCATTCTCTTTCACCCTGTCCTGGATACAGAGCCTCCCCGCAAATGCAAATGAGCACTGGATTTGGAGTCTGGGCCAGCTGGGTTCAGACCTGGCTGCGTGGCCCTAAGTGGGTCATTTCTCCATGTGGGTGCCCCCGAGCCACTGCTGCCAGGCCTGGGTGTGTGCCTGATACACAGTGCAACATTTAATCCTCAAGCAACCCCAGGAGTAGGTTCTTGTCCAGACCCCATGTTACAGAAGAGGTAACTGAGGCTCAGAGAGGCTGAGTGACTTGCCCAAGAACACACAGCTATAAAGCCAAAGGGACTAATTATGAAACCAATGGCAGTGCAGGGCAGTGGATGCAAGTGTAGCCTCTGGGGTTTTTCTGGACTGAATTCAAATTCCAGCTCAGCCACTTACTAGCTCTGTGACCTTGGGCAGGTTATTTAAACTTCTGGGCCTCAGTTTTCTCATCTGTAAAATTGGAAGAATAAATAGTACTTCCCTCACAAGGTTGTTCTCATACATCAGCAAGAGAATGCCTGGCATGTAGTTTTTTTTCGAGTTGCCATTGAGTCAATTCCAACTCATGGCGACCCCACGTGTGTCATAGTAGAACTGCACTCCACGGGGTTTTCAATGGCTGATTTTTCAGAAGCAGATCGCCAGGTCTTTCTTCCAAGGTGCCTCTGGGTGGACTCAAATCTCCAACCTTTTTGTGTCAACCTTTTGCATCAGCCACGGACTCCTGGCATGTACTGGTAGTGTTGTTAGGTGCTGCTGAGTTGGTTCTGACTCACAGCGACCCTATGTACAACAGAATGAAACACCGGCCGGACCTGTGCCATCCTTATAATTCGTTGCTACGTTTGAGTCCATTGTTGCAGCCACTGTGTCAATCTGTCTCGTTGAGGGGCTTCCTCTTTTTAGCTGACCCTCTGTGAAATGTAGTAGGGCCTCAATAAGGGGCCACTGCTGTTCTTATTAATGAAACGTTGCTATTATGCAGAATGAACCACTCTGCATCTGGCCTGACTCACCTACAAAACAGACAACGAACACTACTTCCAAGCCCTATGGAGAAGGTCAGGCATCACACCCCCTAGCAGGCCCGGCACACAGGCTTCAGCAGTGTTTCACGGCACCACCAGCCCCAGATGGAGCAGTCTGAGCTCGAAGGTCAAGGGGGTGGGCTGCCAGAGGGGCCATGCTGCCAGAGCCCAGCAGCACCAGCTGATCCAGCATGAAGCCTCAGACAGCTCAGGACTCCCTAAACAAGGAGGGGCAGGAAACCAGCCCGCCCTCGGCCAGGACACAAGGGCGAGGACCCTTGCCCAGCAGTGTCTTAGGGATCCAGGTGCACAGCCTCCTCCTCACCTCTTCTAGAGCTCTCAGCTCGGGAGATGCCACCGCCTTTCTCTCTTGTCCTCTTCTGTCTCTATCCCCTGTCCCTAACTTCACCTGCCTCCCTGCTCTGCTGAATCCCTGCCCCTCCCTCATTCTCTGCTCTGTCTCTCTCTCTTCCTGACCCCATCTCTCCCCTACCCCTTCCCTCTCTTTCCTTATCTCTCTCCCCCCACCCCACCCTGTCTATCTGCAAGGCAGCCAGAGCAGAAGCCCACCCCACCCCCTCCTGCACTCCCTCCCCGCTGCCTGCTCCGAGCCGGAGGCCTTCCAGGGGACCCTGTTAATAATTAAATGTTAATCTAAAAAGCAATTTGAGCTGCGGCTAGGCAGATCTGGTTAGAGATTACATGAACATGGAGGAGGCGAGGGTAATTTTCTTTAACCTGCTCCTGATCTCTCAAGCCCGCGAATCTTCAAGTCACACCGGCACTGCTGATTAAAGTGGCACAGGGCTTGGCTGTGGATAAGGGACCTGTGAAAAGTGATTATTTCCCGCTGCCATTTGGGCTGCAGCACCAGAAGGGGATTTTCGCTCACTCTCTTTTTAAGGGTAGTGGAGGTGGGGCACTGCCCCCTTCAACAGGAGATCTCAGCTCCTGCCTGGATTACTGCTGCATCCCCCCACCATCAGGCTGGGGTCTCTCTAAAATGCAAATCTGGTCACAGAGCAGACCTGGCTTGCTCTGTTCCCAGGACAGGGATGCCAGCCCCGGCCTGGCCCCAACAGCCCTCCGTTCTGTCCTCACCTACTGTCCTAGTGCCTCATCTGGGCCTGGGCCTGGGCTAGGCCCTGGAGCCAGAGACGCAGGAGAGACAGAAAGGCAACCAACAGTCACGAGTTCTGGACGGCAGCCGGAGTCCTGAGGTGGACACCTCCTCACACAAACCTTGATGCCCACATTGCCAGTCCTCTGCCCATGGCACCCCCCTGCCTGCAAGCCCTTCCCAGCTCTCCACACCCTCAGACTCTACTTGACCTTCAACTGAAGCACAGGCTCCTCAAGGGCTTCTCCGGAGACATGCGGGTGCACGATAAACGTCTGATGAATAATGGAATGAATGAGCACCCGGTGGCCCTCCGACATCCTCCACAGGTTCCCGGTGTTGTTACCAGTCCTGTGCACAGCAGGCCCTCAGGAAAATGTTTCCTGATGGAAGGATGGGCAAGAGGATGGACTGGGGTGTCAGGGTGCAGTGGGGCACAGGAAGGGTCTGGCTGGAGCACAGGGGTGGGGTTTGGGGGTAGGCAGGTGCTCCAGGGCCCTTGGGCACCATGGCCAGCTCCCAGTGCAGGGACCCTCGGAAGGGGTGGGGCCGAGCCTGGGAGCGTAGTGATGGTAGTCACCATGGGCACTGACTGGTACCTGCCCCAGACACCACTCCAACCCCTGGAACTGTGTGACAAACATTTATTAAGCCCCTACTGTGTGCCAGTTCCTGTACTGGATGCTTGGTCCAGTGACAGCCATCGGACATCGCCCTCTCCTGGGATGGAAGCAGGTGCCAGAGAGGCAATTACAAGGTAGGGTAACAAGTGGTATCCCTGATGGCGCCACCCCTACCTAGCCTGGGAGTGTCAAGATGAAGGGTTACACCCACTGCCTCGTGAGAGGGTGATGGCATCATCTCTCAGGCTTCAGAGCCAGATGTCTGAGCGAGAATCCCAGCTTTATCCCTTAACTCTGGGCCTTGGGCAAATCCCTCCATCTCTCTGACCCTCAGTTTGCTGGTCTGAAAAAGGGGTTAATGCCTACCGTGAATCAGTACAAATAAAGTGCCAGGGCCATAGCAGTAGCTCCCTGAGTGGGAGATGTTATTATTGCTTATGATTATTATCTACAGGTGAAGAGGAAATAGCCACGTGAAGAAGGCAGGGAAGGGGGTCCCAATCATGGGACTGCTCAGGTGAGGGCATGGGGACTAGAAAGAAATTGGTGGGGAACCTAAGCAGCACCATATTGCTGGAGAACACCCCTGGTGAGCAACCAGGTGCACCCCATGTGTGCAAGGCCAGGTGGGGGTCACTAGGAGAGAGGGGGTAGGGGTAAGACAAGGGCCTACCACCAAGGACCCGCACCCTCAAGGCAGGGAGATCCACTTCCTGTGGACAACTGCTAGTTCTCGGCTGGGAGAGGCTCAGGGAAGATGCCGGGGGTGGGTGGTTTAGATGAGGGCCACTGGCAATGGACTGGGCTGGCCCTCTTCACCCTCTGCTGGGTGGTACCTTTGGAGTGAGTGGGTGGGGCTCATTTTCATGCAAATGAGCCTTTGGGAGGCCCCAGCTGGGGTGCAAAGCCCCTAATCACAGACCCCCCACCCCCAACCCTCTGCAGCTCCCACCTCCTCAAGTTGTCTTCCCAAGAGCCAAATCCCAAGGTAGGAAGTCTGAGGTGGCCTGATTGTACCTGTCATTCCAAGGTTCCTAGCTCCAGGCTAAGAAGCCCTGGTGATGCAGTGGTTAAAGAGCTTGGCTGCTAACCGAAAGGTCGGCGGTTCGAACCCACCAGCGGCTCTGCGGGAGAAAGATGTGGTAGTCTGCTTCCATACAGATTCACAGCCTTGGAAACTCTATGGGGCAGTTCTACCTTGTCCTATAGGATCGCTATGAGTCAGAATTGAATCGATGGCAATGGGTTTGCTTCTGTTGGTTAGTTCCAGCCTTGGCTCTGTAAGTAATAGTGGAGTCCAGTCTCCACAGTCACCTTCCATTCCTGAATGCCATCAGATGTTACAGTGGGGGCTGCAGGAAGCTCAGCAGAAAGGTCTCAACTCAGGTTTTTGGGTGGAGGTCATGGAACCTTACATGGAGCCACATATAAGCAGGTTGGGGGCGTTACCAGATGATGCCAGGACACCAGGGTCGTCAGAAGAGGGAACAGAATGTGCAAAGGGCAAAGACAAGACCCATCATGGAGCCCAGAGGGACTCAGTGTTCTAGCCATCCTCCCACCTATTCCCCTGTCCCTGCACCCACAGTTCTGGGTTAAACCCAACAATGGGGAAGGAGAAAAGCTAATAAGGATAATAGTAAGACCTAGTTTTTATGTTTAGTGTCCCCCACTGGCTCAGCACTTTACATACATCAACCTCATGTAACCCACCCCACTGTAAGGAGAAAGAAGATGACTATGGTAGTTGGACCCATGAGGAAACAGAGCCCAAGTGGGGAAGGGGCTGTCCAGGACCCCAGGGCTGGTTGGCGGAGGGGGCGGGAAAGCCCTGTGGGAATAGCCCAGGGGTGTTTGGAAGATGGAGAGTTCAAGGCTGAGGGGTGGACAACAGCAGCTGATCAGGGGTGGTTTTGACTTTCAGCCTGAAGCCAAGGGTAGAAAACTCAGATGCTTCTGGGGATCAGGCTGGGGCAGAAATGAGAGGAGTGGTCTGGTCAGGGGCTCAGCAAATGTGAGAGGATGATGGTGCCAACACCCCGCCCGGCGATTCCACACACCACCACTGTGCCGGCAATCCTATATCCTGCCACTGCGCCCAGCAATCCCACTGCCCAACGCTGAGTCCGGCAATCCCACATTCCGCCACTGTGCCCGGCAATTCCACATCCCACCACTGAGCCCGGCAATTCCACATGCCGCCACTGCGCCCGGCAATTCCACACCCCACCACTGTGCCAGCAATTCCATATCCCGCCACTGCGCCTGGCAATCACACACCCCACCACTGCACCCAGTAATCCCACACCCCACCACTGTGCTGGCAATTCCACATCCCGCCACTGTGCCCCGCAATTCCACATTCCCATGCTGCGCCCGGCAATTCCACATCCCACCACTGTGCCCGGCGACTGCACACCCCAACACTCAGCCCGGTGACTGCACACCCCAACACTTGGCCTGGCAATTCCACATCCCAACACTGAGCCCGGTAATTCCACATCCCACCACTGCGCCTGGCAATCCCACATCCCGACACTGTGCCCGGCAATCCCACATTCCGACACTGCGCCCCGGCAATTCCACATCCTAACACCACGCCCAGCAATCCCACATCCTGACACAGGGCCTGGCAATTCCACATCCCAACACTGGCCCATTGATTCCACATTCCAACACTCAGCCTGGCAATTCCACATCCCAACACTCTGTTCAGCAATTCCACATGCCAACAACCCACTCAGCAATCCCACGTCCCAACACTCCGCTCGGCAATTCTACATCCCTACACTCATCCAGTGATTCCACATCCCAACACCTGGCTCAGCAATTCCACATCCTGATTTTTCAAGAGAGGCAGGAATTCCTGATTTTTACGTGAACTCTTCCAGTTTTTGAATAATTTAAAATGTTTTCTTTTCGTTTAACCCCCAAGAACCAACTAGCCCTCCTGTGTGGGCCGAGTCTCTAACATTTGCCCTTTGCTGTGGGCCGGCATGGAGGGCACAGTTGTCTAACCCCTTCTCTAGTTGAGGTGCTACGTCCTTGTCATCTGGTCACAGGGCACCATTAGAAAGAGCAAGGCTCAGAAGCCAGGCCGCCTGGGTTCCCATCCCAGCTCTGCCACTCCCTAGTTAGCTGTATGACTGTTTATCTCTGGAGCATTGTTCTTCTTTGTGCTTCTCTGTATTTCTAATTCTTCTACCGTGAACATGCAGCACCCTTTCTGGGGGTGTGGAGGAAAATAACTTTTCAAAAGGGATTTCAACTCCTGACCACCTAGAGAAGAGGAGGGTGGTGGTCGGTGTCCATTCACTGACATGGCAGGGAGCAGCTGGCTGCTCAAGGAAATCCCGGAGGGATGATGGAGACGGATGGGGCGAGGGGCAA
Organism: Dugong dugon; assembly: GCA_030035585.1. Taxonomy (NCBI): domain Eukaryota; kingdom Metazoa; phylum Chordata; class Mammalia; order Sirenia; family Dugongidae; genus Dugong; species Dugong dugon. The sequence goes on along the minus strand of CM057476.1, from coordinate 20,059,496 downwards.
AAGGACAACAAGCTCCAGAGGCTTTGATATCCAAGAGTGGCAGCATGCAGGGAACTTTCTGGAGAGCCAGAGCTGGGCCAGCTAACCCGCCAGCAGGTGCTGTCAGCACCTCTTCTAAAACAGATCCCTGCTCCGCCCCATTACCTCCCAGCCTCCACACATAACCCTCCACACCATTCTCCACCCCGCAGGGGCCAGGCGAAGCTTTTCCATGTGTAACTCAATTCCCTCCCCACTCAAAACTCCCCCGCTGGCTTCAGCTGCATTCCCAACAAGATCCTCTGAGGCCCTGCATGATCTCCCCACCCATTCCACTGCCCCTCTCTCCTCGCTCACCCAGCTTAGCCACACTGGCCATCTTCCTGGTCCTCAACAGGCCAACCTCAGTCCTACTGCAGGGCCTTTGCACTTCCAGCTTTCTCTCTACCCAAGTACCCTATACCAGCACTGTCTAAGACAAACACAATGCAAGCCCTGTCAGTACTTTTAACTTTTCTAATACAAGAAATTAAGTTTGATAGTATACTTTATTTAATCCAGTATATCCAAAATATGATCATTTCAATATACAGTCAATATTCAAAAAATCCTAATGAGATATTTTACATTTTTTTTCTCACACTAAGTCTTTGAAATCTCGTGTGTATTTTACACTCAGGAATCCCCGGGTGGTGCAAATGGTTAACGTGCTCAGCTGTTAACCAAAAAGTTGATGATTCAAGTCTTCCCAGGAGGCTCCTTGGGAGAAAAGCTTGGTGATCTACTTCTGAAAAATCAGCCATTAAAAATCCTACGATCAAAGTTCTACTCTGACACACATGGGGTCACCATGAGTCGGGGCTGATGTTAATCAAGGTCAACTCGACAGCAACAGTAGTTTACAGGACTTCTCAATCCAGACTTGCCTCACTGATAACCACCTGTGGACAGCACTGTCCCCAGCACGCCCCCAACTCCCATGAGTAGGCACTTTCCATGTCAGCCCCACTTCCTCATTCCCACCTCAGCTCAAACACCACCTCCTCCAAGGAGCCCTCCTTGACCACCCTGTCTAAGTCGGCAACTCTCTGCTCCAGCCACTATGCCATTATCATTCTATTTCTTTTGTTGTTCTTACCACTCTCTGAAATTATCTTACTGATGACTAGCTTGGGGTCTTCTCCCCCACTAGACTGTGGACATGCACAGTAGGGCACACAGTAGGTTCTCAGGGTAAGCAGGTGGTTGGGAGCAGAGGCGGGGGTGGCAGCGGGAGCAGGCCCAGGGCCCTGGTCCACCCACCTCATTCATTCTAAATTGTGCTCAGCAATAAGAGGCAGAGATGGAATATGTGTATGTGTGTGTGTGTGTGGGTGCATGTATGCACACGCGAGTTGTATATGTGTGCAGATGTGTGTGCATCCCCTCCTCCCCCTGCCCCTCCGAGCTTCTGAAAAGCAGCCCCAGAAGATGGGAAGATGGGACTTCTTTCAAAATCAGCCCGGTGCAGAAAAATGGCTGTGACAGCACAAAGCCGAGATTGAATCAGCAACGGCCCGATTGCCTGGTGACGGTTACAAATGATCTGATGTGGAAAAGACGGGATCAGATGTGTGCAGAACAACGGCGGCTCCGCGCCCCCATGTGCCAGACAATGGGCTGCTGGGCAGGCAGGCAGGTGGCTCCCAGGGGCCCAGACCAGAACGAGCCAACGGCTCAGGCCACAGAACAGGCTGGGCATGGAGCGGGCCCTTCCTCAGGGCCAGGCCTGGGCTTGGTGGTGTCCGCGCACCAATCCCACGGGCCCTGCTCAACAAGGATGGTCACAGATGCAGGGGCAAATGGGCATTCCCCGAATGCCCACCACCTAGGGACAGTATGCCCCAACGTGCCACCAAGTGCTTAGCTCTGGGCAACTGGATGAGGGGCTAATTATATTTTCTTCATCAGACCGGTCATTGCTAAATACGATTATTATTATTGGGTGCCGTCGGGTCAATTCCAACCTCATAGTGACCCCATGTGACAGAGTAGATCTGCCCCATGAAGTTTTCTTGGCCGTAATCTTTATAGAAACAGATTGCCAGGCCTTCCTCCCGCATAGCCGTGGGTGGGTTTGAACCACCAACTTTTCGATTAGCAGCCGAGTGCTTAACCATTGTGCTACCAGGGCTCCTTTCAAACACTACATGATGACTATTATTACTTTTATAACAGGGGAGGAAGAAGAGCCTACTCCCCACTCCTCGGCACCCCAAAGTGGCCCCCTGCCTTTACACTCAGCCTCAGAAGAAGAGTGGGAGAAGCCGCCCTCTCTACCATACACAGCTCTGTGACAGCCATTAGCACCGAATCCTCCCCTACCCACAAGTGACAGGTGGGGGTTTGACCCTCCGTCTGTGACACTCCCAGGCCTGTGCTCTTAACCACCTAATAACACAGGTCATCTCATGGTGACCCTTCTCTCACCCCTGTGTGAGGCAGCTGGGTCCAGAGAGGGTGTGCAGCTTGCCCAGAGGTGCACAGCAGTGAGGTGGCCGGCCCTCAGGCCTCACAGAACCATTTCTAGACCTTCTACTCCAAGACCAGGCACATAGTAGATGCTCGATTAATCCCTGTTGAGCAAACAGAGGGATGGGCTGGTGCCTTATTTCCTGCCTGCCTTGCACGGCCAGGGCCCACAGCTCTCCTCTCCTCTCCTCCCTGGCTATTCGCCCTGGCCCTTGCGGGTCTCTCTCCCCTTTGTTGCACTGCACACTTTACCATTTCAACCCCAACAAACCCCGCTGTACACTTGGAACACCTGAGCCACCCCGAGAACTGAGTGAGTGCTGAGTGAGTACCACCAAGTGCTTAGCTCCGGGCCACTGGTAGGCGGGCAGAGGTGGCAAGGCTGGCAGGGATTGGTCAAGAGCCTCCTCTCAGGCCCAGCTGTCACCTGTCAGTCAGAGGCTCCAGCCCATGTCACTGAGGCTCAAGGGCTAGGAAACTTCTGGAGGAAGGAGAGGGCCTCACCCTCCGGAGGTCTGGGCTGGGGGTGCCTCAGCCACAGTGACCACACATCTCAGCTCTCGCTGGAGCCTTAAGACCATCTTGCTAGCGAGGTGTGGGTGTATCCACGCCCCCCAATCTCCAGAGGAGTGAGCCAGGATGTGCACCAGTCTGCTGGACTCTAAAGCCCATGACATGGCTGTGCCGAGGGGGGTTGGGGTTCCAAGTGGGCAGCCAATGTCCTGCAGGACCCACCACTCCTGGAACAGGCACCAGAAGCCAGGCCTCTGCCCCAGGCACTGAGCCACCTCCCTTGGCCTTGGACCTGAGTGATTGGCATACAAAGCTGCTGCCAAAGGGGTTGTCCTGAGGCCAATTAAGTCACACCCCCACTACCCTTACCCACATAATGACATCCTCCTCTTCCTCAGTCTCCAGACGCATGGTCCCTGATAAGTGGTGTCCGTCTAGAAAGAGCAAAACAGCATGTGGCTCAAGCACACACCCAGAACTGGGTTTGAATCCCAGCTCTGCCACTTACTAGCAGGGCTGTCTTGAGTAAGTAAGTCACTGAGTTCCTTGGGGCCTCAGTTTCTCCTTCTGAAAACTGGAGTTAGAACGGCACTCCTCACTCGGCCGTGGTGAGGGTCAACCAGACAAAGGGTCTACCGAGGACAGAGACTCCCTCAGTGGTATTCTCACCACTGCCCTCCCAGAGACGTGACATCTAGTGCCCACTGGTGCCCACTGCACTGGTCACACCCATCTCAGCTCTCAAGGCTGCTTTCTCTACCAGGGCCCAGAGAGGACAGTGAAGGCCTCAGTGAGGTGAAGGGGTTTGTCTGTGGTCAAGCGGCAGCAGAGGGTGGAGGCATCTGCGGCCCAGGGCTGGGACCCTTGAACTCCAGAACCTAAACCCCAACTCCTTCCAGCACATTTATCCTTTACTGCCCAAGGGCAAGGTCCCTAACATGGCTGGGGTGAGAATAAGCCCAGGGAAGTGAAGAGGAGGGCTCCAACAGGCACATTTACCAAACCTTGCCTGAGCACCTACTGTGTGCCAGGCTGTGGGACCCAGAGCAGAAGCAGACACAGCAGTGGTGATTAAACGCATCACCCAAACAGCTCCAACCCCGGGTCAGACAGAGCACCAAGGGAGCCCAGAGAAGAGGGGTCATTACTAGGAGAGGGAGCTTCCCTGAGCACTCTCAGGGTGAGGGCAGCGCCTGGCACAGACAGCAGCAGGCACCCAATGGCCTCACTCATCTAATAAGCCAGGCCTTGTGGGGCCAAGTGAATGATGTGGGGTGGGGGATGAGGGCATTCCAGGTGGACAGAGGAGCTTAGCCACATACTGATCTTGCCCAGCCCTGAGCTGGGTACTTTGCATTCACTTGCCTGCTGAATCCTCCTAATTCCCCTTCGGTAGAGACCATTATTACCCCCATTTTCTGGAAGGGGAAACTGAGGTGCAGAGCAGGGAAGCCACTTACTTGCTCAAAGTCGTCTGGCAGGGATGGGGTCATTCACTGGGTGTGAGCAAGGGAAGGATGGACACAGGCTGGAGCTATCAGGCGGGACTTGAAGGCCAGGCTGAGGCCTTTTTTTATCTTTGACAGACAAGGAGGAGCCACAGAGAGGGAGCAGGGAATGAAGCAGGGCCTCCAGAGCTGGCCTGTCTCGGTTCAAGCCCCAGCTCTTCCACTCACCAGCTGTGCAACCTTCAGCAGGTCAACTAACCTCTCTGTGCTTTAGCTTCCCCGTATGAAGAATGGGGTTCAGAATATCCCTACCTCATACGTCAAGGAAGTTCAGTTGTGGCACACAAATGAATTTATGTGTTTATTAAATGGTGGGAGGGGAGTGGGGTGGAAGCAAAGAAATGGAAAGCTGGTGGAATGAGTCAGGGCCTGGTCAGGTTGCAGACAATCTGGCCCTGGGGAGGGGGCCCAGCCTGGTGCATGCCTGCCCAGCCCTGCCAGGTGGGTGCCAGGCCTGGGGCGGTGGTAGTGCCACTGCACCGTGCCGGGGCACGCGCCAGCATGTGCGTGCATGCGTCTGTGTGTGTTGCTGCTGCCGCTTCTATGCAAACATGTTAATTTGTTTTCATTTTGTGTTTTTTTTTCCCTCGCAGGATAATTGGGTGAGTTTGAAGCCTTGGCGAGGCTGCTGATTATAGCTATTTGGGTGGTGCCCTCGCAGGGCTCGGGCCCTGCCTCCTGCCTCTGGCAGCGAAGGTGGTAGCTGGAGGCATCTTGAGGAATACAAGGAGATATGCTGGGTTCTGGGGGCTCTTGCTGCCAAGGAAGGGGATGGGGCCACAGCTGAGACCCCTGTGAGCTGTCCTGGGACTCCCATTATGCCCTTCACCCAGAAAATATCCCAACATTCAAGGGTGCAAATCCTGCCCACGAACAGCTTTTCTTTGCCCTGGATGATACATTAAAAAAATAATAAATTGTGGCATGGTTGCCGACATTTAAAAAAAAAAAAAATCTCATTGCCTAGATTCTCTTGAAAAAAACTGGCAGCTCGGGAACCGCTGAGCCAATGCTCCTGAGAGGACAAGTGCTTTGTTCATTTTGTTACCCACTCGGCTCCCGTGAGCACTGAGTTTTCCACCCTGGATGGGGGATGAGCTTTGGGATTCGATAGTACGAGTCTGGCTCAGACTCTGCCCTCAGAAGCGGTGTAACCTCAGCCAGTATCTGCCTTTCTGAGTCTCTCTCCTCATCTGTGAAAGCCTCCCGCCTTGCCTTGGAAGGATTTAAACGAGATGGCAGTTTTCCAGAACATAGTATGGCTTGGTTAAGTGTTCGTTCTTTCATTGAGAAGGGGAGCGCTGGTGTGGGTGCAGAGACAGAAGCTTCCTGCTGTGCTCTTGACCTCACCCCTGGCCATTCAGCTTTGTCATGGATCTGTCTGTTTCTCCTGATAGACAAGGACCAGGTCCTTGAGGGAGGGCCAGGCCCACATCTTTGGTTTAGACTTCACTGAAGACCTACTACGTGTGCACTGTATATGAAGAGCTGGGGACAGAGGCAAAAGGGCTTGAGGCTCTGGTGGATGTAAACAGGGTACAAGATCCATCTGGACCAGGAGGACTTCAGGGAAGGGGCAAATCCCTGCAGAGTTAGCCCTGCAGAGACCACACATGTGTGTGCTGGGGAAGGGGACAGTGGAGGTACTCCTGGTGGAAGCCTCAGCCTGGGCAAAGGCAAGAGGAGAGGACAGTCTGGCAGGAGTCTGCTGGTCCCACACTGCTGAATGTCCTGTGAGAAGCCAAGTGGCCTTTGGGGGCTTCTTGCCTGTGGTTCTGGGCCTCCCATGGGGCTGGCCTCACCGAGGGGACTTGGTCAGTGTTTGTAGTGGACGGCTGCCCATGGACCAGGTTGGGGCCAGAAAGAGGCTATGGGCTGGCCGTCCCCGGAAGTCACCATCCCTATATTTCCGGGCTTCTTGGGACTTTGGGGCCTTTGGCAAGTCACTTAAGCTATCTGAGCCTCAGTCTGCTTACCTGTAAAACGAAGTCTGCAGTGGGGCTCAATAAGACCAACCCTGGCACGTGCGTGTGCTCCTGGGAGCTAGTCCTGGTCCCCGCCTGCCCACCCATCCACTTGCTCTGCTTGTCCTTTCTGCTCTCCCGGGAAACCCCAGCCCATGTTAGTCCAGCCTGACTATGTACAAGCACCGGACACCGAGCTCCACGGGTCCCGGCACCACACCCCCCACTGACCCAGGGCTGGGTTCTATTTCATACCCATTGTTCAGCTCAGGAGACTGAGGCTCTGAGGAGGAACATGGCTTGATGGGTGAGGCAGCCCTCAGCAGGCTCCTGTGCCTCAGTTTCCACTAAGCTGCAGCCTCCAGCCGAGAGTCTGTCCAGGACAGAAGGAAGGAATGGATTCCCAGTACTCACCTAAGGAATAAGACTGCTTTCCTGAGGCCACTCAGGGCTTTGGAGGCAGAGTGGGCCCAGAACACCTGTCCCCAGTACTTATCTCTGCTCCTCCTCCAGCCTGTCCTGTGGAGCAGGCACCTCAAATTGCAGCCCTGGACCCTGGGGCCCAAGACCAACAGGGCATGAAGGGGAACTCCATGGAGAGAAAAGGCTTTGAGGTCAGCCAGACCTGGCTTCAAATCCTCTCTAGTTTTACCTATGTCTTGGCACCACACCCCTGAGTGACCCCAGGACTGGGTCCTATTTCACTCCCATTGTTCACCTCAGGAGACTGAGGCTCAGAGGAGGCATATGGCTTAATGGTGCAGCAGATCCCATGAGTCTGGTGTGTTGCCTGACCTCTCTGCGCCTCAGTGTCTTCTTCTGGAATATGGTACTACCGCCCCCTGGCTGCAGGGTAAGGGGCAGGCACCTGCCAGTACCGAGCACATAGTAAGTCCACAACAAACCAGGCTAATGGCTGTCTGTGGCTCTTCTAGCAGCCAGAGGGCCCAGGAAACAAAAGGAAGGCACACAATGGTGGGAAAAGGAGGCAGGGGAGAGGGTGACAGACAGGGACTCCCTGGCCAGGTCCCCTGGGGGTGTCAGGCATCCTCTGCAGAGGGCTGGGGCCTCCCAGGTCACACAGGGAGGCAGCTGGCAGCACCCCTCCCCCACCGAGAGCCACACAAAGGGACCTCTATTCCCCCATCTGAGCATTTGTCCCTGCTGGCCGGGCCGCACCACCCTCTCCCCACTCTGCTGGCTGCCCAGCCTGGCCCAAGCCTACACAAAGGCCCGTATGTCCCTGCCCAAGCCAGCCTGGCCTCAGGAGACCCCATCCACAGAGAGCTAGAGAGCTCCGAAGGGTTCTGGGGAGGGTTTGCCGTGGGTGGCAAGGCCTCAAGTCCAGTCCACAATGGGGTGAAGAGGGCAAGCTGAGGCATGAGAAAGCCTTTGGAGTGGATGGACCGTGGTAGGAATCAGGCTCCAGCTTTCCTACTTCCTATCTGTGTAACCTTAGGCCAGACCTGTGCCTTCTTTGGGTCTCAGTTTCCTTATCTGTACAATGGGGACAATGACAACAATGGGCCCAGCTTTCTGGGCTGTCTGAGAGTTCAGAAGTTGATGCCAGTCTGGCACGCACGTAGTCAGTACCCGGCACCTCACAGCCAGGATGAGTAGAGGCCATGGGGGATGGGGGTGTCAGAAGCAGGAGTTTCATGGGACCTGGCCAGGCATGAACTCAGTGTTTTCCTTCCCTGTCCAACATGGAAGCCCAGTAGGTCTAGCTCTCAGGTAGGGAGGCAACGGCAACTCCTTCAAGAACACTCCACCCCTCACCTTCCATCCAGCAGGGCCATGTCCATTGGTACTGACCCTCAGGCCAGGGTGTGAGCTCCCTACCACCCCTGATCCATCTCCAGGCAGTGGGATGAGAGCTGCTACTGTGTACTAGTAAGCACCTACTGTGTGCAAGGACTTTTAGTGACATCATCTCCTTCCAACCCTCCAGCAGCCCTGGAAAGGCACAGCAGGATGGCATAATGGTTACGGGCTCTGGAGTACAGCAATCCAGGTCCAAATCCCAGCTCCACCGCTTCCTCTGTGGGACTCTGGGCCCCATGCTCCCCATGGACAAGAGGGGCCGCCCTCCCTCAAAGGGTCTGTGCAACAACCAAATGAGAAGAACCTGCATGAAGCACTTAGCCCAGAGCCTGGCCCCACCTAAGCCTGAAATCCTGACCACCAGGCTATTACCCCCAACTCAGAGATGGAGAAACTGAGGCCCAGCTGGCAAGCAGCGCCATGTCTGGCGGTCAGAAGGCAGATGATAAAACCTGATGAGTCGTTCTGGAAGATGGAATCGGGATTCAAAGGCCAAGTCTGGTGGACTCTGAGCCCCTATTTTCTCCTCAAGCATTTTGCAAACATTTTTTGGGCAATTTTTTCTCGTTTCAAAGACATTCTCAGCTCCCTGGGCCACAAGGCCTGTAGAGGATGGGGTGGGAGGCCCAGGGCCTGAGGCTGACCCATCCCTCCAGCTGACCCCCAGGAGCCCTCTCCCCACCACACAAAGTCCCCTTTTCTCCCTCTCACCGCGGACGGCCAAGTGAACAGCGGAATACCAAGTAATTAAGCCGGCGTGCACCATCCGGGCGCCCGGGAACACTGCGGAGTTTCCCTTTTATGTTTATAGCAATTGTATGAAAATGTGCAACATGGAGCGGCACCAGCTGACAAATGAGACGAAACAGACAGGATTCCGGGCCGGCTTTTTTCCGGGCCTGATTGGCATTAATTGTGAGCGTTTACAAAGCACAACTCGGTGCCTGACATTTGCTTCAAGCAAACGTTTCCTTCTAATAGTCTTAATGATTACAACGGGAGCTAGTGATCACTGCCGGGCGGGGAATGGCTGCCTGGTGCCCAGCCTGGGCTCCTGCCAGGGCCCTGGCCAGACTGAGCTTGCCTGGGTCCAGTGCCCAGGTCTCACCTTCCCCTGCTACCTGCTGCGGAGGGCTGCTCCAAGTGCCAGGCCTTGGGGCCTCAGGCAATGGGACCCCCACACTGAACTGCCCGTTTATAAAGGTGAGGAGGAAGCCCACAGGCACAGTGATCGATCCCAGGCTCAGACCGAAGGGAGAGAGGGAGGGGAAGGAGGGATGAGCAGTGGGACTTGGCCGGCCTGGCTCTGAGGCTGGAGGGCCTCGGTTTCCTCACCTGTACAACAGGCATACAAAGAACCCAACAAATGCTGTCTGCTCTTCCTTGCTCTATGACCTTGCCAAGTCCCTTCCAGGCTCTGGGCCTAACCTTCCTCACCTGTAACACAAGAGGCGGGGACTTGGTCAGCTGGAGTTGCATAGACCAGGGTTCTAGCCCACCTCTGGCCCCTTTTCAGCTGCATGACCTTGAGAGAATCCCTTAATCTCTCTGAGCCTGGGTTTCCTTCATCTGATAATGGAGTTAATAATCCCCACAGGTTGCAGGGTGGTTTCTAGATTCCACAAGAAAGGGTGTAAAAACCCTGAGTTCCTGGCAGGCCAAAAGTCTATGTCCTGTTCCTTCTCTGGACAGTCCCCCAAATACCACACTCATGCACGCATTCATTCACGCATTCATTCATTCGGGAAACATCAAGTGCCCTGATCTGCAACCTGGGAAGACATGAGGGAACAAAGCAAAGACCCTCCCTCAGGACATTTACAACCTCGTGGGAGAAGAGAGGTGACAAATAAGTATACAAGTGCTTCACATGCAGTCTCCCATGGACTCCTTATCCCCATTTTACAGACACAGAAGCTGGGGCACGAACAGGGAGAAACAACAGTCTGAAGCCACCCAGCTAGGACGAGGTGATGTGGGAATCAAACTCTGGCAGGCTGCCTCCAGAGGTGAGTTATCTGAAACCCCCAGGTGAGGATGAGCCCCAGCCTCCAGGCGGAAGCCCCATCTGATGATGGCCTGAGGAGGGCCGACCACTGGCCCCTGATGGCCTTTCTGTCTTGGGTGGGGCTGACCCAGGCTGGGCAACAGGGCAGGAGACCCGGGCCACTGGGAGGAGGGGCATCTGTGAGGCCGGGCAGCCCCCATCCTCCTGGTGTTCTGTGTCCCGGGCTAGAAATGGGAAAGGCAGCCTTGTCCAGACCGCTCATTTGCACTTCTTCATTAGCACATGGAGTGCCTGCTCCATGCCAAGTCCTGTCCCAGAGGCACCTCAGCCAGGTGGCTGGGGACACGCACTTGCAAAGCCTCGGCATTGTGAGAGAACCCAGTAGGTTCGGGGAAGTGCTGGCAGTTTGCTGAGGCTGCAGCCTCCTCTTGGTAGTCAGACCCTGACTCTGGGCAGGCCCCATGGACCTCTCACCTCTGCCCTGCCTAGCCAGGCCCACCCTGCAGGAAGCCCCCAGGATGGATCCCAGCCCAATGCTTGATTCCAGCCAGAAAAACGTTGGCAACCACTTCTTTTGGAGTTGGGTTGGAGGGGTGGGGGAGAAAAACAACAACAAAAAAAATGGAGTTTTTTTTTTCCTTTTTGCATATGGTGGCACAGATGGGCCCATGATCCATAAAAACTGTTTGCAATTAAACTCCCACTTTGCATGGCTGAATTTGTCAGTTGTCTGAACCACAAGCGCAGGGCTCCGCGCTGACAGGGAGATGGGACACGGGGCAGGCGGGGCAGAAGCCCAGGAACCTGCTCTGGGCTCGGCCCTGGGCTGCTGGGGTGCTACGGCAGCCAGGCCAGCTCCCTCTCTGGGCATCCCCCAGCCCACGCCAGGAGCCAGAGTGTAGCCAGGCAGTTGGGGTGGGGCTTGGCAGGGATCCCTTGCCCAGCGGAGACTTGGCCAGTGTCGGGTACCCCGGCTGCAGGTCTAATGAGGGTGGAGACAGTGGAGCTAATCACCGCTCAGCCCCTGCCAGACACTGAGGCTGGGAACTGGGAGAGCCAGAAGGGTGGCTGGGCAGTGTGAGCCGTATGGGGGTCCAGCAGGCAGAGTGCAAGGGCAGGTCCAAGGATGAGGAGCCAGAACCTCTGGCCCAGTTGGCAGAAGGGATCTAAGGTAGTGCCAGGAAGGGCTGCCAAGGTCAAAACTGGTTCTTTCCTCATCCCCAGGGGAACTGGCCTAGCTTCCTATCCTTCGAAAGCAGGTAGGGAAATTGAGGCAGGAGCTAAGTCTATCTCAAGGGCCTAGGCTTCTCCTGCCAAACCAATGGGCTCTCTGCATTTGGCAGCCCTTTGAACAAGCTTCCAGAGAGGGGATGAGGGGTTTTTACCCCTTCCACTGCCCCTGGGCTCCAAACGCCAGCCCACCACCCCAGGACTGCCTCGGGATACTTTCTTGTTTGGGTTAACAAATGCATCATTTGGCTTTGGAACATCCGGAGATTGCTAATAATTGCTCCCTGATGAAAAGAAATAAGGCCCCGACGCCCCCTGCCCCCTGCCCCCCCCCCGCCAGCTGGGAAAGAAAAGTCATAAAAATAGCTTGTTATCTCACCTACTGAGGCTCCGACTGGATGTTGCTGCTAATTGGGTATAACATCCTTGTCTTGTTCTCTCAGAAGCTAAATCAAGAAAGCGCCACTGCTGCGAACTAATTATATCTCCGGCCTGCAGCCTGCAGCTTGTCTCTCCCTTTATTGAGTTAAAAAATGGTCACGAACCTTCATCCTTCATCCCCCCAAGCACTGGGCCCACGCTGCCCACCAGGCGTGGCTGGTGAGGCGAGGACAGCCCGGCAGGAGGGCCTAGGAAAGGTCTCCGAGACAGGCAGCAAGGTCAGGAGTGCTGGGAGGGGAGGCCCTGCCCCAGTACCAGCCTGGCCCCCTCCCCTGCCACAGGTCAGGTGTTCAGCGTTTCCTGGAGAGAGGGGGCTCTGGCCTCGCGCCCCCTGCAGTTGGGCCCATGGGTAGGTCAGGAGCAGGCGTTTCAGCTGGGAACCCTGCATCTCACTCAAGACTCACACTGGACCCCAGGACAAGGGTGGCATGATTCCTATTTTACAGATGAGGAAATCAAGGCTCGGTGTGCAAGCCAGGACTGAACAATGCAAAAATACACTCACCTCGGCCACCTTTTCACACAGGAGCAGCCCTTGCTGCCAGTCTATACCTGCAGAGAGCAGTCATTTATTCATACAACAAATACCTCTTGAATGTCTACCTATTGTGTGCCAGACACTGTTCTAGGCTGAAGCTTCCAGCAGACCAGAGGTAACCCCAAGCACCAGCCTCACTCACTCTGGGTTTGTAGAAAGGTTGAAAAATACACTCAGACAAGGCTGGATCACTCCTCTGCTCAAAGAGCTGCCATAGCTCCCTACTGTGGGAGGGCAAAGTCCAAATGCCAAGGCCAGGCCCTGGCTCCCTCCACAGCCCCGCTCCCTCCACATTTCAGCCACATCGGCCACACACCGATCCCACAACCTAAGCCCTCTCGCCTGCCTGCTTCTGAGCCACTTCTCATGCTGCTCCTTTGGTCTAGAAGGCTCCCTTTCCCAGTTCTGCCTGTCAGAGCCCACCAGCCTTACGGTCTTAGAACCAGTGACACCACTTCTAGGAAGGCTGCCCTGTCTGTCTGTTTGCCTCCCCCACCGCTGCCCTAGGCTGGTGACTTACAGGACCTGGTTCTGAATGCCAGCTTGGCCACTCAGCAAGAGCATGACCTTACCTCTGTTTAACCTCTCTGAGCCTCAGGTTCCTCATCTCTAAAATGGGCTAAGAATCCTTCCTAGAGGGGCTGAGGCATGCTGCAAGTGCTGTGTAGGATGATGAATGAGAGGGTCCCATGTAGGACCTAGCTCACAGGAAAAGCTCAAAAAGTGCTATCGTTATCAACCAGCCTGTAAGTGTCCTGAATCTACCCTGGCACCCAGCCCTAAGAAGGCACTGCACTGCACTGATGGGGACATGGTGGCAGGAGGGCAACAGACCCTCACACCTAAACAGCTCTCGAGGCTGAATAACAACCCATCTCTTCAGAGAAGACACCCCAGAATACCTCGCTCTGACACTCAGGCCCTCGCCCTTACAAGAGTGGCTGCATGTGAACCCCACGGAGAGGCCAGCGGAACCCCTGAGCTCACTGAGGTCAGACAGGCAACAGGCTTTCAGCTCATAGGCCCCGCTGACTGATTGGTGCTGCCTACCCAGATCCCTGGAAAGAACCCAAGGTCAAGCCTGTACTCAGCAGGGGAAGAGGACAGCGATTGATTAGCGATGTCTGCCAAGCGCACAGTGGTGTAAGTCAAGCCTGGCTGGCCACAGACTGGCCATCCTTGACATTTTACGGAGGACTCAGCCGAGGCTGGGTTGGGGTGGGGGGTGACTTGCTCAAGGTTGTGCAGTTCATAAAAGGAACAGCTGGCTCAGGCTTGGGTCCCCTCAGCTCCAGCCCAAGGACCCTCTCATGACAGCCCTTCCCAACCCAGCATCCTCACAAGCAAAAGCTTGTCTGGATAACAAACAGGTTCCACTGACCTTCTGTATGGCCCTGGGGTGGTTGCTTCCCCTCACTGAGCCTCAGTTTCCTCATTTACACAATAAAGATAAAAACACCCTTCACAGAGCAATATGAGGATTAAACCACAGAACAAAATGCCAAAGCAGGAAACACAGTCTGGCCCATAACAGGTGTCTGACAGTTTCCCATGATTACCATAATAAGCAATCACAAGTGCTGCCTCCTTCAGGGAGTCCTTCCTGGCTACCCCAGTTGAAAGTAATAGTTTTCCCCTCTGATTTCCTAGCATGCTTTGAGAGACTGGAAGCGCACAAGGGCAGGACCACATCAGACTTATTCACTGCTGTGTCCACTGACTCCTGGCACAATCTTTGCACACTGTGAACGTGGCGATCAACCTGTACTGGGCTGATGTGCCTAAGGCCATGCCTCAGTAGGCGCCACCTTTCAAAGCCGCTGGGGCTTGTTCATCTTTGCATCCCCAGTGCCTGGGAGGGAGCCTAGCACGGAGCCATGAATTTCTCTGAATCAACGGATGAATAAAGAGCAGAAATAGAAGTTCCTGTTTACTGCCCACTTGCCATCAGCTACTGCCAAACCTCAGAGCATCCTCTAAGGTGGACCCTTAGTTCATCTAACAGAGGAGGGGCCTGAGTCATGCAGATACTAGGGGCAGGGCCAAGCCTCAAATTCAGGCCTAGTGACTGCAGGCCGGAAGGCCCTGCCACTTCTGCCTCCCGTTACCAAGCTCAGGCCTCGACCCTGCAGGGTGGCCGCCCCGGCCTTGGCAGCATATCCTGGAGCTGGCAGCTGGTGGCTAGCCACACGCCCTCCTCCTCCCAGGGAGGCCCCCTCCCCGCAGACTCTGGGTCATTAAGTTCTGCATCATTAAGTCTCTGTCATGGGGAGCCTGTTCACAGCCAGCCTCGGCCTCACCCCCTGACCTCCTGGGCCTTTGTTCCCTGTGCCCTCTGCACAATGGCAGGGGTTCCCAGGGCCCCAAACAGCTGCTGCTGCGGCTGGGACGCTGACTTGCTGTGGGGCCAGGAGGACGGGTCAGGGTCCCGCCGGGCTGGAGCCTGAGCCTTGCCCAACCAGCTCAGAGGGACTCAGCCAAGCCTCCCTCCTGGCTGTCCCCAGAGCTCACCAGGCACTCTGCAAACCCAGGCTCACCCCATTCACAAGCCTGTGAGAGAACTGCTATTAGCCCCTTGAACAGATGAGGAAACTGAGGCCCACAGGGGTCGAGTGACTTGTCTGAGGACATATAAGCAGTGAGTGCAGGAACCAGGGTTTCATTCCAGGTCTGTGACTCTTGAGGCCCAGCAAAAGCTGCCAGTGTGACCTCAGAGGCATCCAGAGCCCCCCTCAGGCACCTTTACTGGCTTGCAGCTGCCAGTCCTCTAGACCAAGTCCGGTCCTGAGCTCAGCTCTCAAGGCCCACATACACCCTCCTAACTGACCTCCCGTTTACCTCTGCCCACTCTTCAGCTCCCTTGCCCTTCTGGGTCATGCCCCTGGGTTCTCAAACTCCCTCTGTTGGTAACACCTCCATTCACTCCACAGTGGGCAGACACATCCAGGGCTCAGGGTCCAGACAAAAGCCCCCTCTGTTGAGATGCCCTCTTGGATTCCTCCCCACCCAGCCACTGTCTCTTCCTGCCTCTGTGCCTCTCCTCTGGCCTTGTCTCCTTCCAGAGCAAAAGTCCAAAATCTGACTTAGTTGCAGACTCACTGAAGGCCCTCAAAGAGGCTACAGGCCTGGCAGATTCCTCAGATCTTTGCCCCCTCATGGTGGTCAGCACGGAGTCCTCACTCCAACGCTACTGACACTTGTCCCTGTCGTTGTTAGTTGCTGTAGAGTCAATTCCGACTCATGGCGACCCCACGTGTGCAGAGCAGAACTGTGACCTTTCAGAAGCAAACTGCCAGGACTGTCTTCTGAGGTGCTTCTGGCTGTGTTTGAACCACCAATCTTTCAGCTAGTAGTCGAGTGCTTAACTGTTTGCACCACCCAGGGAGCCAGTAGCTGATGCTCAGTATTTACCAAAGAGGATGGGGGAGGAGAGAGCTTCCTCTTCTCATTGCCCACACCCCCAACACTCACCCCCCCCACACCCCTTTTTGGCCACCAACTAGATCTCACTTCTGCTATGGCCTGGCTGTGCGGCCTTGGGCAGCGAGGAAATGTCCCTGTGCCCTCCCGTTTCCTCTTCTGTACAATGGGGGTAATGGCAGCACCTGCATTTCTTTGGGTTATGACATAACACTCCCCCACCACCACCCCGGAAAGCATCAGACCTCTAGGCTGAGGATTACCACTACCACACTGCCACTGTTAATTTCTGTCTGCTCCGACTAGAGTGGCCTGCACTTAAGTTTGGGGGTGAGAGAGACCCGGCTTCTTAACCGGCACCGTGCCTCCATTTCCCCATCTCTGAAATGGTACTAATTCCGCCCATCAGAGTGCAAGCAAGCTTCCCATCACTGCGACCCTGTCTTTTGTTCGAAGCACTCAGTAGGCACGCAGATTATTTCTCATCTAACCCATCAATAGTCCAGGTGGAAGGAATCCATCCACCCCTCCATTCTCCCCACCCCAGCTCCCAGAATCCCCCTCCCCACCCCCCGCCCATGCAGACTAAAATAGTCATTAGGCAGATTTCAAAAGATGTCAGTAGCTTATAATTATAGTCGACATCCTCCGGAGATAAAAGTGATTACCTTGGATGCAAATCACTTAGCAACCAATCAGGGCGGCGGGCGGTGCCCGCGGAGGTGACCGGCCGGCGGCGCGCAGCCCTCCTCCGGCAGCCCGCACCGCGCAGGCAGATAAAGCGCACAATAGCTCTTGACACGCAAATGGGTTAACACAATAAAGGCGGCTCCGGCCGCTGCTGGGAGAGCGCAGCAATTCCCGGCCCGCGGGAGGTAATAAAGCAGCCCTTTTGTGCGCGCCTCCGCGTTCTCACCACAGCCCCGGGCCCGGAGGACTAGCAGCCTGATTGAATTAAGGTTCATGAATATGAGCCGCTTTGCTTGCTTCCTCCGGTTTGTGAGGGATCGAAGGCAGAGGAGGCCGGGGGCCAGCCCCCGCAGGGGCTCGGACGTGAGCCACGTGCACTCACCACGTGGGGTGCGCTTGGGTGTCCAGGGACCCAGTGGGAAGAAGTGCCCCCAGCAGAAGAAGCTGGAAGGGTGGGGGCCCCTGCCCGACAAGCTTGCCACCTTTGGCTCCAGGAGGGACTGGGAGAACCATTCAAGGTCTTCTTCCGAGGATGAGGCTAACAGTGGCCAAAAGGGTGCGCGCTGAGCAGGTGCTTGCTGTATGCCACGCCCTGCCCTAAGTCCTCCACCTGTGTAGTGGCAGGCTATTACCAGCGCCTTCTAGCAGATGTGTAAACTGAGGCTCAGAGAGGCAAAGCTACTCAACCAAGACCACACAGCCAAAAAGTGGTGGGCTGGGGAGTTGGACCCAGGCCCAGCCCACTCCAGAGCCCACTTTTTTTTTTTTAAATAATATTTCATTGAGTTTTTGGTGAAAGTTTACACAGTAAGTTAGGCTCCCATTTGACAATTTCTGCACAAATTGTTCAGTGACATTAGTTGCATTTATCACAACGTGTCAACATTCTCTTTTTGTTCTGTTTGTTCCATTTCCACTACTTTAGTTTCCCTGCCCCCTTATCTTCTCATCTTTGCTTTTGAGTAGTTTTTGACCTTTTGGTCTCGTGTGGATGTTTTTTAAGAAGAGCACCGAGCTTACGGGTAATATGGATGGTTTTTAAGTAGAGCACCGAGCTTCCAGGTAATATCCTTTATTTTGTGTACTACTCTGCTATTTGGCTAAAAGGTGATCTCAGGGGACAGGCTTGGTTCTAGGTTTAAAGAGCGTCTCAGTGCAATAGTCTCAGGGAGTCCCCTGTTCTCTACTGTTCCAGTTTGTCTGGCTTTTTTCTTTTCTTTTAATAAGAATTTGAGTTCTGCTTCACGTTTTTCTTCCATTCTATCCTGGACCATCTATTGCGACCTGGGTCAGAACTGTCAGTGGTGGTAGCTGGGCACCATCTAGTTCTTCCGTTCTCAGGGTAGATGAGGTTGTGGCTCATGTAGACTTGTTTCTTCCCAGAGCCCACGCTTAACCAGAAGCTGCTGTTCACCCCAGGGGAGCCTCAGCTTCCTCATCCATAAAAACGGGTTAAGCAGCCCAGCCTAGGTCTGGAGTGACTTCGAGGCTCAGAAGGGATGGGGGAGGGTTGGTGGGCTTAGGAGGATAAGGGAGATGGATTACCGGGGCGGGGGGGATGTGGCAGATGTGAGAGGAAGCTAACCTTGAGGAGACTCCCCAGAGAACTGAGAAGGCCCCCCTGACTGAAGGAGAGGTCTAAGGTTACTGTCCCCTGTCAAGACACGGAGCTCTCACTGGATCCTCTCCCCAGCTTAAGCCTCCAGGACACACTCATCCACACTCCCATTCAGCACACCCTGGGCACAAGGGCCCACTCCTCGCACTGCCCAGAATATTCTTCATATTCCTCTGCTGGAGGATCCCTACTTGTCCTTTTCGAGATCCACATGTGGTGACCCCATGGCTGGGTCCGGAGGCCCATCTACACGCCTGCTGTCCCCACTGGACTAAGCAGCCAGCTGGGTGCCCATCAAGAGTCCCTGCGAGGGCTGACGGCAGCTTCGCCTCCACCCTCCAGTGAGCCTGGAAGGGCAGATGACAAGGACCCTAGGGCCACCAGGTTTCACGCCACACCTTCTCACAGTGCTAGAGAAAGGCGATAGCGGGTGACGCCACTTGGCTGAACACTGTCCTACAGCTAATGAGGAACCAAGATTCAAACCTGGGTTTCAGTGTGAACAAGGCATCTTGGGGCCAGACTCATCCATATTCGATAGCCACTGGCTCTTGTACGGGCCCCGTCCAACCAGTGGGGAGCGCCTCCACTCTACCCATGGAAGAAGGTGGAAGACCCAGGGACTCTGGAGCCAGAGGAGTTCAGGGCAGAACCTCTGCAGCTAACTGGCTGCGCACCCTCAGCCCACCACTTCCTGTCAGAACCTCAGTATTTCCTCATCTGTAAAATGGGCCACAGCACACAAGCCACCTCCAAGGAGTAACTGAGATCCTGTAAAATGCCTGGCACATGGGGAGACACTTGATAAGCTGGCACTCCCTCCTGCTTGTTGCCTGGCATGATTGCCAAGCCCAGGGAGCTGAGGGAAGGGAACAGAAGGAATTGCCCAATTCTGACAGCCTCTCCCTCCGCCTTGGCTGCGGAAGTGTAAATACTCGACGGAGGGCCTCCAACTGCCTGTTTGTGGATCTCTGGCATGCACTCTGAGTTTGTTTCTAAACTGGGAAGCTTCGAGAGGCAGTGCAAACAGCCCTTCTGCCCCTCTCCCAGTTCTCCCCCAATCTGCCATTGCTCCTCTGTCCTTGGAAGGCTACGTGTTTAACGACACCATTTCGTCTGGAAATTTCATCTCCCTGCCAAGCCCCCCAAAGCAGCTTCCCCGGTATTTATGGACCTGTTAATCTAGCTTGAGAGCCTGGTAGAAACTGGCTCTACCTGGAGAAAAGCTCGCTACAGACGCTGGGGCCTGGCTTCTCATCACGACCCCCCACACACGCCCTCTGTCCTCAGACTGCCCCCATGACGCTGACCCCACACACACGCCTCTCTGCTCTCACTGTCACAGACCCCACCACCACCACCCCATGCCGCTGAAGCAATGACAGTTTTCTAACCTTTTCTTAGAAATGTGATCACAGCAGTTTCACCCACATCCGACAGTGGCAGTAATTGCTGGAAGGAACTTAAGACGAGGCATCACAGAATCAGCATCTGGATGCTGGCTGGGGGTTCTCTGGACTGTCGCGGTGAACAGGGCTATGCTGGGGTGTCATGGGGAAGAGAGGGCTGGTGCCTGATCCCTTCATCGAAGCTGGCCCCTAGCTGAGCCACACCTTATTCAGACCTTGGCACTGGTGGGCCTGTAAGACACCTTGTCCTCCATTCACCAACAGACACCACTCTGCTTGTCAAAATTATTTCTTCACATCAAAGGGAGAGTGGGGCAGTCTGGCGATAGGGCTTGGCCAAGGCCCCCTCATGTTGGGGTGGAAGGGCTGGGGGATCCTCTGGACTTGGGGGACGGCAGGCAGCAGCTTCTTTGCACCTTCCCTGGCTGGGGGTGGGATGTTCATGCTTCTCTGAGCAGAAGTGAGTGGAGTCAGTGGCCTGTTTTAAGGCTGGGGACTCACATCTCTGGGGGCTCTGGGAACTTCAGCCTCCTGCCTGGGTGTATGGGGGTTCAGGGAGCCTCTTTACACTCCTTTTGAGAGCAGAGAGTCGCTCTTTCCGGGAGTCCTGAGCCCCCAGGCATTGCCAGGCTACAGGGGCAGAGCTCTGAACACCTGTCCTTGGGGGGAGGGGTATCAGCAGGGACAGCTGGCACTGCCTCCATCCCCCACCTTATGGGGCGCTGGGGATTTAGGTCAGAGAACTGCAGTGGGGGGTTGGGAAGAGTCTGCCCTCACCTCTTCACCACCCAACGGCATCCATTCCTGGCATGACTACCGGCCCCGCCCCCTCCGGCCTTGGGGCAAGGCAAGTCGGGTAGCCACAGCAACCCGGTGACGTCAGAGGCCTGGCAGTGACGTCACGCTGGGGCCGCACAGGGGAACCGGATCCCCGCCGAGTTTCTTGTAGGAACGCGAGGTAGGAGAGGGGCCCTGCTACGGTCTAGCCCCAGAGCGCACATTCCTCAAATGCAGCCACCTGCATAGTCGGGAACCCACAACCCGTCTGAGCTGATGTCCCCTGAAGATCCCAGAGGAGACTCGGGAGACCCCATCGCTGTCCCATGCTGGATGCCCTCCCCTCCACATCCAAGACGCGGGATTTCCTGGGGAATTTTTAGATGACGGAGGTGGTACCTTTGTCTAATGGCTTCAGGGGTGAGGTAACTTTTGCATTCTGGCATCCGCTTGCCCATCAGGGCCCTGCGGAGCCCCCGTAACGGGCACCCCCACCTGCACACCAGCCGGCTGGCCCGTCCGGACAAGTTTTTTTGGGGGGTGTAGAGACAAGGGGCACCGCTGTTTCAGGATCCCCGGCAACTCAGGGCCCATTTACGTATAATCGAGGCTGCCCCAACGCCAGGGGGTGCCTCCAGCTCGGAACCCCGCCCCGCGGAACTCACCGGATCAGCCAGACCGTCGAAGAACACCAGGTCTCAGTGGCAACGACGCTTCGCTCGGTGGGTCGCAGCCATGCAAGGGTGGCAGAAGCTGCCTGAGGAAGTCCCCCCTGGGGGCTGATGCCCCTCTACTGGTAGGAAGCGGCGTTGTCCAAGAGGGCGATCCCGGCGCCGTCCGAAGTCGGGCGTTTCTCTGCTCAGCGGAGGTCGCCCCGAACCCCGGCCGCGCTGCGGCTCAGGCGGCGCATCCTCCCTTAGGGGCCGGTCTCAGGGCTGCAGCTCGGCCCGCGCCGCTCCCGGACCGCTCTCTCCGCCAGCTTCGGAACGGGCGGCCGCAGCCCCTCTCGCCGGCCCCAGCTGCAGCTTGCCTTTGTTGCTTCCTCTCGCCCGCCAGCCCGCGGCTGACAGCCCCCTGGTTCGCCGGCGGGTGGGGGGCCGTCTCCTCCGGCGATGCGAGCGCCCGCAGTGGCCCCAGCTCCTTGCCAGAGATGCACCGGGCCCCGCAGGTTGCAAAGCGCGGCGGCGAGAACGCACCGGCCCCTCCTCCTCCGGCTCTGAGCACCAGCCGTGGGGGGAGGGGAAGCAGGCGAGCGGCAGCAGGCGGCGGCAGAGGCTCGGTTGCTGCCCCGGGGGCCTCGGCGCCGAGAAATAACCAGGCCGGGTGGCGCAGGACGAGCGCGATGATGGCTCGGGGGGCAGTGCACCGGGCGTGCGAGCTCGCGAACTGCAGCAGGGGCGGCGCGCGCCGGGCTCTCACGCGCCCATGGCCCCGGGCGGCGCGCGGGGGCCCCCGGGGCCGCAGCCTCGCGCCTCCTGGAGCGCGCCGGCGCCTCGCCTCAGTCCCGGGTTCCGCGCGCCGCGTCTCGCAGGCGGCGGACTCGGCTCTCCGCCTACCCCGGCCGGCGGGCGCAGCACCTCCAGGAGCAGCCAGCCCGGCTGTCCTACCCGCTGCTCCGCTCCGGCCCAACTGACAGGCGCTGGCGCGGGCCGCCGCCTGCGCGTCTCACCCCCCTCCGCCCGCCCCCCGCGACCTGGCCCAATCAGCGGTGGCCGAGAGGCGGTTACCAGGGTGACGCGGCGCCGCGTCCCGTGGGGGGCGGGGCCGGGGGCGGCCACGCGCGCTTTTCGCGGCAAAATTCAAAGGCCGGCAGGGCGGCTCTCCAACCTCCTCCCCCAAGCTGAGGCGAGGCGGGGCCTGCCCCTAGAGGACTGCAACTCCCGGCATGCAAAGCCCCAGCACTGGGCGGAGAGACTGCGACTGAAAGTGCAAGGCATGCTGGTACTAGTGGTCCCTTTATCCGGGCGTTGGGGTGGAAAAACTAGTATCATTTTTTTATTGATCACCTACAGGGCAAGGCACTGTGCTAAGTGCATTATCTGCATTGTTTCATTTGATGTTGGAAACCTTATGAGGAATTAGTTAAAAAATAACAAAAATAATAATGGTAGCTAACACACAGTGCTTAGGATGTGCCAGGCATTGTTACAGGTACTTTATCTAATCTTCACAACTCTGTGAGGTAAGTATTAGTATCTCCCCATTCTACAGATAAAAGGAGCCAAGTGGTTAAGCGCTCTGCTGCTAACCGAAAGTCATCGGTTCGAACCCACCCAGCAGAAAGATGTGGAAGTGTGCTTCCATAAAGATCTACAACAGTAAACCCTGTGGGGCAGTTCTACTCTGTATGATAGGGTCACTTTGAGTCAGAATAGATTCAACTGCAATAGGTTTGGGTTTTTTGGTTTATTTTACAGATAAGTAAACTGATATGATACATACTATTATTATACTCCCCAACTTACTTACAGAGGAAACCAAGGTTAAGAGATAAGAAGGGACACTTTCAGCATTTTGCCTCATGGCATGTTTTATGCAGTAATAGGTTTTTGGCATCACAGCTGAGATTTGTGGAGCACTAACTGTATACCAGGCACTGTGCTAAGCTCTTTGTAAGACTTGCCACATGAAATCCTCACCACCTCCAAGGGAGGCAGGAATGGCTATCCTAAATTTGAATCCATTCAACTGTACTTACACCTTACCTTCTACTTTCTACGCAGCTTCATACATTCTCATCTGGCCTGCCTGACAGTCCATGGTTGGCCTGTTTAACAGTCCCATTTCACAGGTGGAGAAGCTGAGTCCTGGGGCGGGCAGTTCTCTCAGTTGCCATGCATCTATCAGACGGGGAGCCAGCCTTCCAGGGAAGGACCGCAGGATCCCACAGAAGCGCAGAGCAGTAGCTAGCCTCTCTCCTCAGGTTGTGTGTCCACATGGCCCCTGGAGATCCAAGGAACCTGGGTGGGATTCCAGCTTTGCCCTTACTAACTGTTGGCCTTGGCCCGTTTACCTTTCGGCTCTGTGCCTCAGTTTCCTCATCTGTGAAATGGGGTATCATAACTCCTACCTTACAGGACTGCTGTGAGGATGAAGTGAATTACTGGGTGTAAAGCACTCAGAATGTAGAGGGCTTTAAAGACCCTGGTGAATGTGTCCAGCAGGATGGACTGATTAAAGCCTGGCCTTAGCCTACTTCCCAGAGCCTACCCGCTCCTCACCCAGAGCCTGGGAGGGGCACCCACGGAGGGGTCCAGGGCAGGCCCAAGTAGGCCACCCACTACCTAATCTAGGGCAGGAGCTGGTCCCGTTTCAGGATGCCGAGTGGCTGCCACGCGTGCCATTCTCAGTAGCTGTGGGCCTCTGTGCCCTGTTCTATTTCTCCCAGGCTGCCCCCCCTTCCCCCCGGGAGTTGGGGTGGGGGCGGGGATTTACCTGGAAACGAGATCAGTCCTCCAGCTGCTTCCCCTCAGGGCCAGCCTCCAGAGCTGCTGGTGACGTTAGAGCCGGTTGCTGAGGGAAAGCGCAGGGTGGACGGGTGGACGCAGCATGGACAGGTGGGGAGAACTCGTGGCCAGACTTAAGCCCAGGGCGGGGAAGAGGGACAGCGACAACCAAAACCCTGGGAAGGCAGAGAGACAGCATGGAGGGGAGACGGAGGCAGCTGGTCACACCACAGTCTTTCCAAAGGTGCCCCGCACGTAGTAGACCCTCAAGTCATGGTGATTCGGGAGTTTTTCCATTGTAGGTCACCATGACTTGAGGGCCTACTACGTGCGGGGCACCTGCTCAGTGCTATTTATATTGCATATTTCTATCTCATTTTACTCTCATAGTAACCTTGTGAAGGTACCACAATTATCATCCCCATTTTACAGCTGAGGAAACCGAGGCTCCAGGAGGCCACGTGACTTGCCTAAGGTCACATAAAGCCAGAGCCCCTGACCTTCATGACTGTGCCCTTACCCAGCTACTAATTAACTGTGTGACTTTAAGGGTAAGTTTCTTCTCTCTGGACCTCAGTTTCCTCATCTGTAAAGTGGAGGGTGGGGCCCAGGCCATACCCCAGCCCACCAATCAGAATTTCTGGAGGTGGGTTTGGCCAGCAGTAGTAGCCAAAGGTCCCTGGGTTATTCCAATGTGCAGCCAGGGCTGACAATCAGGGGTTTAGAAGATCTCAAAAGGCCCCTCCATCTGGAAAGTTCTGCCAGTCCATGATGTGTTAATGGCGGGATTTCAGGCAGCAGCAGGCTAGAAGGCAGCTATATAGGCAAAGAGAGAAGTCTTCCAGGTGTCTCCCACACTCTGCTGGACAGATACGTGAATGCCCCCATAAGATGCTCAGCCTCGGGCCTTCACATATGCCCCCTTACATGCCCACACACACTCACACGTGCCCACCTCCCTGAGGTCAGACCCTGATGCCAGTGCCCACCCCCCCACCAACTCCCAGCTTCAATCCAGCCGCCCCTCGCTCTTGGCCATGTCCAATAACTGCATTATGTGTGTGTGGGCAGTGTCAAGATGGATTTACCACGGTCCACAGAACCACCGGGCAGGTCAGCCCCTGAACACTGGCTCCAGCCAGGGATCTGAGAGGCCCCGAGGGGCCAGAGGGACAGAGGGTACCTCATTCTTCCCTGCTCCTGTATGCCCCCAACAGCCTAGCCTTGCTAAATACCTGCACATCCTCCCTGTGCCTCTCTTACCTCCAGGCCTTTGCCCCTGCTGTCCCTTCCACCTGGATTGTCCTCCCTCCAGGTAGCTCCTCCTCCAGATTTCAGCTAGGGGGCCACCTCCTCCAGGAAGCCTTCCCTGAATACCACCCCCCAGGCTGCAGCACTTTCCCCTTCATAGCTGTGCCCAGTCTGTGTTATAATGGCCCACATAGTTGTCAGTCTTCCCCACCAGCTCTGAGCATAGGGGCTTGGGTTCGGCCCATTTTGTCTCTCAGCAGAGGGCTTGGCTTACAGTCAGCACTCAAAGTCTGCTGAATTAATCTCTAAATCAATGAATGAATGTGACCCAGTTTGTTGATTTGGGGAGGGATGGGAGGGAGCAGAAGGAGCCCTGGTGGCGCAGTGGTTTAGCACGAGGCTGCTAATCGAAAGGTCAGTGGTTCAAACCTACCGATCGCTCCATGGAAGAAAGATGTGGCAGTCTGCTTCTGTAAGGATTATAGCCTTGGAAACCCTATGGGGCAGTTCTGCTCTGTCCTACAGGATCGCTTGCTATGAGTTGGAATCCACTTGAGTATGGGTATTCCCTTTTTACTGCTCATCATTCATTCATTTAGTCAGCATTTCCTAAGTACCTGCCCCGTGCCAGACACTGTGGATTCAGCAGTGACCAGATACAGTTTCTGGTTTTGGGAAACTCAAGTTTCATGGGGGTACAGAGAAGGCAGCTAACAGTTATCACCTAAGGTAATGGGGAAGCCCAGAGCAGACACTTGACCAGCCTCAGCTGGGCTGGTGATGTCGGAAAGGTTGACCAGCTGTCCCAGGGTAAAATGGGAGGGAGGGGGCCGAGGCAAGGGGACAGTGCTCCCGGCAGAGGGCACAGCCAGTGTAAAGGCCTAGTGTCCCAGGTGAGGGTGCTGTGAGTGCCCCCAACAGAGGAGGAGGGTCAGAGGCTAAGCTGAGGAGGTTCAGGGGTAGGGAGCAGAGACTGGGCCTTTATTCTGGTGAGGAGAACAGGCCTGCCCTGCCTACCTCCCCAGCCCCCAGTTGCCTCACCTGCCCTCGTTGCTGTAATCTAGGCCACAGCCTGGAGGGAGCCGAGCCCCCATTGGTGCACACCACGTAGGTTTTTCAGAGATAATTTAATCAGAGCTATTAATAAGCAGAAAAGAAAGAGCTCTTTATGCTCCTCCTGGAGAAAGGGAGGAAGGAGAAGCACGTGTAACCTTGTTATTCACCCAGCCCCGCCCCCCAGGACCTGGAGTCTCTCTCTGGGTGGGCACAGGGAGAGGGGGCAAGGCGGTGGTTCAGTGGTTCAGGGCTGAGGATGCCTAAGTGGCCTCAGAGACCAGCCCTTCTAAGTGCCTGACCACACCCCACCCTCACTCAGCTCCAGCCCTCTTGGCCTCTTCTTGGTTCTTGTTTCCCACCTCAAGGCCTTAGCACCAGCTGTTCCCTCTGCCTGGAGCATGCCTCCCTCTGCTCTTTGCACAGCTGGCTCATTTTCATGCTTCAGTGCTCAGCTCAAATGCTGCCTCCTCAGAGAAGCCCTCCCTGACCACTCCATCGGAAGCGCTTTTCCCCAGAGCACCTCCCTTTAGCTTTTCCCTTCCCAGCATGCACTACTATTGGCAGCTCCCTGAGCACTGGTGGGTTGACTTGTCTGTTTTCTGTCTCCCTGTCTGGACTGCCAGCTCTGGGAAGGGAGTGGCTCTTTATTACCATGTTCATTGCTGTGTCACAGTCACTGGCACATAGTAGGTTCTCTCTCAGTAGTTCTTGAATAGACGAGGGAGTTGGGGAAGGTTCAAGGAGGCTGGGGAGTTGGGACAGAGAAGTGGTAGGGATCCCTTCCACCTGGGAGACCCCTCAGAGAATTCAGGGACCGTAAAACGCTCCTCTCTTTTCACCACTGGGGGATCAGAAGGCCCAGAGAAGGAAAGGCACTTGCTCAAGGTCACACAGCAAGTTTGGGCCAGAGGTGGGGCTTGAATCCTGAGCCCTTTCAGTTCCGTGTGAGTCTCATCTCCAACACCAGCTCTGTGTTGAGGAGGATTCTGAGGCCTCACTCAGACTCAGAAGGGACAGACTGCCTGTGCTGCCATTGATTAGTGATGTCTGTCATGAACCTGGGTTGGATTTTGGTCCTGTGAATGGAGTTTGAAAGAGCAAGGCCTGGGGCTGGGAGTCAAGAGACTTGCTTCCTTCAGTCAGCGCCACAGTCTTATCATGTGATCCCTGGACAAGTCAGCCAACTTCCTGAGCCTCAGTTTCCTCATCTGTAAATTGGGGTTCTCTACCCCAGCCCTGCCTATCTCAAGGACTATAGACATAGAAGATGGGCGTAACATTTCCCTGAGCATAACGGCCTCTACTAATATGTTGTTGTTAGTTGCCGTCAAGTCGATTCCGACTCATGGTGACCCCATGTGTGCAGAGTAGAACGGCTCCATAGGGTTTTCAAGGCTGTGACCTTTCAGAAGCAGATTGCCAGGCCTGTCTTCTGAGGTGGTTCTGGCTGGCTTTCAACCGCCAACCTTTCAGCTAGTAGTCAAGTGCTTAACCGTTTGTGCCACCCAGGGATTCCTACAAAGATAGCCAATGACTATTATCGTTATGTTATTATATTATATCGTTATGTTTTGTACATTGTTATATATATGTTATACAATATATATTGTTATTATTATATATCAGCAACAATGATAATAATAACATTCATTGTCCACTGAGTGAGGACACAGGATGAACCAGGCACAACCCCAGCTGCCTCACATGTGTGATCTGTCAGCTTTGCAACAAGTCCATGAAGAGGAATTACTGGCCTCGTGGTACAGATGTGGACATTGAGGCTGGGGTCAGTGGCGTTGGGTCACCCAGAGTTCCTGAGTAGGTGGAACCAGGATTTGAACTCTGCTCCCTCTCTCCCTGATAGAGGGATTCTGACTTTGCTGGAGGCCTTAACAAACAGGAAACAGCAGCTGGAGGTGGGGATGGCTCCCACAACCCCCCAAGGTCAGTCAGCTCTGCTCTCTGGCCAGCTGAGCCTGGTTCTCTCCGGCTCTGAGTGGCAGGGAGATTTCCAGGGGATTAAAGCCAGGCTGCCCCGCCTCCCCTCTGGCCTGGAAAGGCCAGCAGGCCCTCCCAGGCCTTCCCAGGCCTGCCTGGAAGATCTCCTTTTGTACGAAAAGTTATTGACTTATCAAGGTTAAAATACATTCAGTGCAGGCCAATAAAACAGGGATACCACTGCATCCTGGCTGTCATGTGCAGTCTGGTTTTCATGGCAACAGGCCCTCTTCTGCACATTAAACGGTTCAGTTGTGCAAAGTTCAGGCGTTACATAAACAGGGAGTTAACAACAGCAGCAGAAATCAATGTCTGGCCAGGCATGGCCTGGGGAGATAGCATTGATTGGGCCCTTCATCGTCAATACACTGGGTCCCTGCTTCCTGCCCCAGCCGTCTGCTCAGACCCAGAGAGCTCCAGGAAGGTGCCCCCGCCCTTGCATACAAGGCCCTAGCTGGCTGTGATCCAACAGGGAGGGGATCTGCTAAGCTGTCTGCAGCCGTTTTGTAAACCATTATTGCTCAGAGACGCCATCCACTGCCTTAAAATATGGACACACCATTGTTGATGGAAAAAGCATCCTGTTGGCCTCTTAAACCATCCTTGTGGCAAGGAACAATCCCACCGCCTTTATGTTTAGCCATAAAAACCATTGATACAACACGATGTGCCTTTCTGGGGTCAAAAGGAGCAGGACATAAAACCAAACTGGCTGTGTGACCTTGGGTAAGTCACTTCACCTCTCTGAGACTCAATTTCCTTTTTTCTCAAATGGCAAGAATAACAGCACCAACTTCATGGGGCTGTAGGGAGGAGAAAATGAAGGGACACATGTGCAGCCCCCAGCTTAGGTCCTAACAAAGCATAGCTTGTGTTGGGAAGCTAACCCTACCACGTCTCTCTTCTGCAAATTCCGGCAGACACCTGATGGCGCAGAACAGAGAAGGGAATGAGGAAGTGAGATTTGAGTTCAAATCCCTCCTCCACCACTAGCTGTGTGACCTTAGGCAAATCACTTCACCACTCTGAACCTTGGCATCCTGTTACATGGGGAAAATGCCCTTCCTTGAAAGACGGAAGGATTAAATGAGCTCAACTGTGAATGTGCTGGGCCCATGGAAGGTGCCCAGTAAAGATTTATTGAATCAGATCCTTCCTCAAGTGTTCCAATGTCAGACTTGCCCACCCTTGTGAAATGGAAAATCTTGTGGGCTCTCTCTCAGGAAAGTGAGGGCTCAAGACGAAAGAGTTGTCTGTTCTGTTTATTGGAAGGTTCTTGAGGACAGGGGCCTCATCTTGTTTGTCTCAGTATGGTCAAGACTTGGCGTATCATACATGTATACAATAAGAGCTCACTATGTGTTTGTTAACAAAGCTAAACTCCTCTGGAAAGCTGGCTAGGCCCCCTCTGATCTGGCATGGGGTAGCATGGAGATAGGGGGATAGCTGGGATGACTCAGGATGCTTGGGTGGTTGGGTTCCAACTACAATGGTATGACAGACAGCCACGTTGTTACTGAAATCCGTGCCCACTTCCATAGGGTGCAATGGATGCTGGGAAGCAGGGCC
This sequence comes from Dugong dugon, assembly GCA_030035585.1. Taxonomy (NCBI): domain Eukaryota; kingdom Metazoa; phylum Chordata; class Mammalia; order Sirenia; family Dugongidae; genus Dugong; species Dugong dugon. The sequence continues at coordinate 20,029,746 of CM057476.1, read as the reverse complement.
CAGCTGGGGACTACATTTCCGGGCATGGCTATGAGAGTAGCTTTTGCCAACAGAATATGAGCAAGTGTGACGTGAGAGCGGATGTGCTTCTCCACCAGCTTTCCTTTCTGCCCCGAGGCAGAGGATTGATGCTTCTAAGGCAGGGCAGGGCCAAAGGACGGATGGAGCCTGGTGCCTCAATCAGCTGCCCACCTGTCGACCAACAACACTCACCTTCAACTGTTATGTGAGAGATGAACTGTTGTGTTAAGCCACTAAATGCTGGGTCTGTTTGTTACGGCAGCTGGTCTTGTCCTCACCAATTCACAGGGCTTCCCAGAGAGGACTCAGACCCTCTGCGTGGCCCCGTCTGAGTCATAACATTTTGCAGAACTGGGAGGGTGCCTTTATTTGATAAAACAATTACAGCATATTATCTACCATTAATATTCGCACTAATGGTAGAAACCAGGTGGTGGGTATTTGCGTGTAAATGTCTTTCATCTTTGCTGTACCTTTGACAATTTTCATAATAATATGCTTGAAAGAGTGTCTAGTCCTGTATTTTCAAGACCTTCCTAGGAACGTTGGGATTTTAGGATGATGTCTCAGGGACCACTAGTTGGTGGCAGAGGTGGGCAGAGGAGGCATCTACACTCCATCCCCTACCCCACCATCTTCAACCAGAGCATCTTAGATTTCATCTCTTTTTCCTATTGGGGTACAACGTGTGCTTTCATTGGAAAAAAGGCATCCACCATTCAAACAATGAAAGTTTGAAAACCACTGAGTTCAGCCTTCTCATGCTGCAGATGGGGGAAACTAAGGCCCCCAGAGGGAAAGATGTTTGCAGTCACACAGTGAATCAGTGGCTGGGGAGGAATTTAAACCCAGGTCTCCTGGCTCCCAGCACAGTTTCTCTCAGTGGCTTTCTGGAGGTTCTCTGGGGGTCTCTACCTTGAGGGGCTGCTGGGAGCAAAGGAGGGTGGATGGGGCACCAGGCCAAGCTCCCCCACCCCTCAAGTCCCGCCAGCCAGAGCCCTCTGCTTCTGGTCTTCTTATATGTTGGGTTCCAAGTTACATGACCAAAGGGCTGTGAGGGACCCTGGGTGAGGAGTGGGTGTTTAGGGAGGGGCTGGAGGTGGGGCACTGGAGAGGAGGAGAGAGACTTCAGTGGGGCCAAGAATCCCACATCACCCGCTTCTCTCTAGCTCTGTGAGAAGGTGGATGAGGTGAGGCAGGGATGGGACAGACCACTCCGGATGATGGGTTTGGGCCCTGACCAGAAGCCCCCAGGGCATTCGGGGCCACAGACAGAGATGAGAGGTCACCCAGCCAGGGTGAGCGGGTCAGTAAGGGACAGGGATGGGGACAGGGGGTCAGCTCAGGGGTCTGAAAGCTGGTGATGAAGAGGCTGTTATGTACTATAAGCCCAGAGCTAGCTGTGCTATTCATTCATTCATTCATTCATTCATTCCACAACTCCAGTGTGCCAGGCTGGACACTGAAGATTCCAGGATAAATGGGCACCATTCCTGCCCCTGAGGGGCTCACAGTGCAGGCAGACAGGTGGGAAATGAAGAACAGTAAAAACGACGTGGGAGGCAAAGTGCCACCCCACCACACCCCCAGCAAACACACAGCCATGTGACCTAGGGCAGGTCCCATCACCTCTCTGAGCTTCAATTTCCCCAACTGGAAAATGAGGATAATTACAACTCCAAACTGATCGTGTGTGATCCATTTGGCACAGAGCCTGGCATAGAGAAATGGTAGCTCTCTTTCCCAGACTTCCAGCTAGAAGAGAAGGGCCCCCCCTTATCCCATCTGGACTGTTTCATGTAAAAGACAGGGGCACAGGTTTGAATCCTGCTTCACCAACTGCTAGCTATGTGACCTTGGGCCAAATCACTTCACCCTCAGGGCCTGTAAAATGAGGATAATAGTTACTGCCTTGACTGGTGGTACAAGGTTTCAGTGAATTATTACATGAAAGCCTGTAGAACACTCAGTGAACGTTAGCCTTTGTTATTAGTGCTATGACAAACTCTGAGTGTATAAAAGCATCACAGGTGAATATTGGTCCTTGTGCTAGAGGAGGACTTGGAGACCATCTAAACCCAGTCTGGCGTCTGTGTGCCAAATCTGACCCATCAGGAGGGAATGCCTGGAGCACTAGCTTGGATTGGTTTTGCCATCCCATCAGAGCTCAATGAGACCAGTGCTGAAACCGATTAGTGATGCCTGCCATGGGCAAGGGAGGGGAGAGTGGCAGCAGGCATGCCAGCAATTAGCCATTCCTGATGCTGGTCCAAGCCCTCTCCTTGTACAGGTGGGGAAACTAAAGCTCAGAGGAGGACCAAGACTTGCCCAAGGTCACACATGCAGTCCGAGGCAGGGCTCCCACGCCTGCCTCCCTGGTTCCTCGCTGGGCCCTGGTCTATGTCATTTAATCCTGTGGAGAAAAGTCATTATTTCCCCATTACATTTCCCAGCTTGTTTTCTGGAAGGGAGTTAATTGATTTAAACTTTTCCTGGATGATTCTCCCTCCTCCTCCTCTCCCCTGGGCCCCCAATCCTATTATCGCTCTGCTCATGGAAATGAGGAGGTGGCATCTGTGAGGGCGGGCACAGAGGTCTCTTGGCAGGGCCTCAAAAAGGGTATGGTGCGTGTGGACCTTCCTCGGGCCCAGGTCTTCTTGGGACATTCATGTTTCACAACAATAAACCCCATGACTTAAGTGTGTGGTATTGATTATCCTCACAGCAGCTGCCACCTGCTGACCTAATACTATGTGCTGGGTGTGACTAACAGCATTCATTGGCTCTTCACACCCACCCAATTTACAGAAGGGGAAACCGAGGCCCAGAGAAGGGCCCAGAACTGGGATTCAAACCTAAGGCTGTCTGGCCCAGAATTCCTTGTTCTTGACCATTCACTGTCACTGCCTACTCAGCTCTGTCAAAACCATCCTGAACGCCCTTTCAGATTCTCACCATGGACTTGTGAGCTTGGCTGAGGGGTGATCCTTTACACCCGTTTGATGGATGGGTAAACTGAGGCCCAGACTGGCTGATTCTGAGCAACTCAGCAAGTCAGGCCAAGGCTCTGTCCTTTGTCTGCTCCTCCGGGGAAGAAGAGGACAAGAGAGGCTCAGAGCAGGGCTGGCCACGGAGCCCTCCTGCCGATTCATCTTCTGAGCTGAAATATTTATTTACGCACCCCGTTTAATCAGGATATGCCATAATTAGCAGCAGATTTGTGCCTCCTGCCCCTCGGATTATTTATTTCGGGTTCCAGGAGGCCACTTCTTGTGCCGAGTATGCACTGGGCCAGGATTTCAATCAGGCAGGGCCATGGCAGCGCTGTCCCCGGGGATCTCACAGCAGCGATGCCCCCCCTTGGAATGATGAATGAGCCTGCAGACAGCAGAAATGCTGCCCAGCTGCTCTGGGGGGGCTGGTCTGCATGGGGCACAGAGGGGGTCTGGTTCTCACCAATCCCAGGATCCTGCAACTTCCCCTCCCCCAGTGCCAGACAATAGCCTGGCATCCCCCAACCCCAGGAAGGGGCATACAAGAAAGATGGCACCACAGGGCACACTGGGATCCCGCCTTCTAGAATCCTAGGTCGGCAAGGACTTCGAAGGGTCGTCAGTCCCGATTTTGTCTCAGGACAGATTTATATCTCAGCATCTCTTGGCCTTGACCGTGGGAGACATACTCCTTTGCTCAGCCTGTATGGCTGGGAAGTTCCTTTTGTTGTCTAACTTTAAAAAACCAAACCAAACCAGTTGCTGTCGAGTTGACTCTAACTCATGGTGACCCCACGTGTGCCAGAGTAGAACTGCACTCTGTAGGGTTTGCAATGGCTGTGATCTTTTGGAATTAGATCTCCAGGCCTTTCTTCTGAGGTACATCTGGGTGGGTTCACAATGTCAACCTTTCAGTTCGAAGTTGTCTTAGGTTATCTGTCTAGTGCTGCTGTAACAGAAATACCACAAGCGGGTGGCTTTAACAAACAGCAGTTTACTTTCTCACAGTTTAGGAGGCTAGAAGTCCATATTCAGTGTGCCTGCTCTAGGGGAAGGCTTTCTCTCTCTGTCGGCTCTGGAGAAAGGTCCTCGTCTCTTTGAGCTTCTGCTCCTAATCGACCTTCACGTGGCTTGGCATCCGCTCCTCCCCCATCTCTGCTTCTCCCACTTGCTTGTTTAATCTCTTTTATATCTTAAAAGAGATTGATTTAAGATACACCCTACACTAGTCCTGTCTCATCAACATAACAAAGACAACCCATTCCCAAATGGGGTTATAACCACAGGCGCTTAACCATTTATGCCACCCAGGGGCTCCTGTCTAACTTTAGTCAAGGTAAAAGAATGTGCAACTCTGTCCACCCCCCCACCCCCACCCCCAGGTGATCCCACGAGTGACACCTTCCGCCGCTCTCTAGAAGATTCTGGGGGATACAGGACGAGTGGGAAGTGTGGGCAGGGGGTTGGCTTTGATACTGGAGGGAACGGAACAGAAGTGAAAGCTACCTTTGATTGAGGCCTCCTCTGTGCTAAGCCCTTCATAGGTGTTTGGGTGAGTTTCTTAACCTCTCAGTGCCTCTGTTTGCTCATCTGTAAAATGGTGGTAATAGCAAGGCCCAGTTTCTAGATGAGGGCCGTCTTCACCTCTCCCTGGGACTCCTCCTTGGGACAGTGGGTGCGTAGGTGCTGACCTATCGGGGGGCTTTGGGAATCAAGCAAGACCATCTATGAGAGACACAAGTGTGGGCCTGGCACATAGAGGCGCTTGGTCCTCTATCCACCAGGAGCCAGGTGATGGGGTTGGGGTGAGTAGCCCCCCGCAAGCATTTCACACATTGTGAAATGATCACAGTGAAGCTAGCACAGCTCCCGGGGGTCCACCGCCAATTAGGCCAGACGCCCACATAGGGACTCCATTAGCCCTGCCCTAGTTGGGATGGGGTTTGTGGCTACGCCTTCCCCCAAGGACCTCTGCTTCCAGGCCACCTGCTTTAATGAGGTCAGTGGGATATGGAAGCTGTAACAGGTAGAGGAGGGGCTGGGGGCCCTTATCGAAAGCCGAGGCAGCCAGCTGGGTCCCATCTTCTAGTTGAGAAAACTGAGGCTTAGCAAGCCGAAGTGACTTGGCGGAGGGCACAGGCTGTAAACCTTGGAGGTGCTGGGAACACCCCTAGTTAGCAGCTCCCACATACCCGCACGCACGGATTGGAGGCTGGTCCAATCCAACTCGTCTTTGCAGTGTGGCTTTGGGAGAGTTACTCAACCTCTCTGAGCCTCTCTTGCCTCCGGTGCCAAAATGGGAATATCTACCTGGGGTATAGGGAGGCGTGGGGAATGTGAAGACCACGGAATGCTGGACATACTGGCTGCTCAGCGGATTCTGATCTTGAAACAGGACAAAGGAGTGATGGGGGGTAGGCGAGCTTTGGCTCTACACTGCGTGCCTTCTCTCCTATGCCCAGGCTGTTCCCTCTGCCTGAAATGTCCTTCCCCACTCACTTTCCAGGTGAACTACTCATTGTCTGGGTGCCGGCTCAACTGTCACCTCCACCAGGAAGTTCTCCCAGATTCTCCCCTCACAGATGGGTCAAGTTCTGCCTCTGTGCTCCCCTAGCCTCACCCTGACCACCCTGGATTGTGTCACCTGCTTACATGCTATGAGCTCTGTGCGGGCAGGGACGGTGCTGGTCTGGTTCATGCTGCAGCCCTGGCATCCTGCACAGGGCCTGGCACACAGTAGGTGTTAATAGCGTTAGTTCACTGAATGAATGAATGAATGAACAAACAGATGGAATTCACTGGCATGTTCACCTCTCCCACCTCCCGCCCCCATCATAGAGAACCAGGAAGCTGGCAACCTGTGTGGCAGCAGCTAAATTTGAATCCCCCGTAACAGGAGCTGCCCAGATGTAAAGCCAGGTCATCAGCTCCTGGGAGCTAATTTGCTTTCTCCAGAATGGAGGGTCAGGCAGAAGCTGCTGGGGAGAAGCTGGTTCTGGGCTGCCCACTGTGGCACCTATGGCAGCAGCAGAAAAGGAGACATCTGGGGTCAGCCAGACCTGGGTTCAAATCCCAGTCCTGCCACATTCTAGCTGGGCGACCACAGGTAAATGCCTTAATCTCCCCAGGCCTTGCCACCATCCTGAAGCTGCTGCCCACATGTTGGGAAGGCCCTTTGATGGGACTAGGGAAATGCAGGCATAGTCCAAGGGCCCAGTTCCCAGTTCCCAATGTGCTGGACCTTGAGGACCCTCACTGTCTGCCAGTCCCAACCCTCCTTCCCATTCTGCACAGATGCTGGAAACTTCCACTGTGAGAGGAGACAAAAATATCTGCAGTTGTTTACTGAGCACCTAGCATGTGCCAGGCACTGGACACTCCTGCCCTCCCATTTTACAGATGAGGAAGGTGAGGCTCAGAGAGGGGAGGACAGGGGCCCAAAGGCCCGCAGTTGGGAAGTGCTGGACACAGGACTTGAACTCATGTCTCCCTGAATTTCTTTGGGTGATGGCTCGTGGCCCCTGTAACTTCACAGAAAGCATAAACCAAAAACTTACTTCCCAACATGGGCCCTACAGAAGTGAGCACAGAAGGGGAAGTCATTTTGGGGGTAGTGGGAACCAGGAAAAGAAGAGAAGCCCCTGTAAGACCACCACTAAATACTATTATTGAAGTATGATTAATAGTTATAATAACCCTGATTGTGAGCCTGTACGACATGCCATAAGGAGCACAGTGGTTAAGCACTTGGCTGCTAACCAGAAAGTCTGTGGTTCGAACCCACGGGAGAAAGATGTGGCAGTCTGTTTCTGTAAAGATTACAGCCTTGGAAACCCTATGGGGCAGTTCTACTCTGTCCTACCAGGTTGCTGTGAGTTGGAATCAACAGCAACGGGTTTCCACATGCCATGCCCACTGAAGGATTGAATTGTGCTGCCCAACATTATGTACTGAAGTCCTGGCCCCTGTACCTGTGGATGTGATCCTGTTTAGAAACAGTGTTTTTCTTTTGTTATATTAATGAGATCAGAGCAGAGTAGGATCAGTCCTAAACCTAATCACTTCTGAGTTATAAAAAGAGCAGAACAGACACAGAGACACACACAGGGGGAAGATGTCATATGGAAACAGACACATGGCAGATGCATTGAAAAGCTCAGGAAAGCCAAGGATTGCCGGAAGCTACTAGAAGCTGAAATACACAAAGAAGGACCTCCTCCTTGAGCCATGCCCACATTTGAACTTCTAACATCTTGAACTGGGAGAAAATAAGTTCTGTTCTTTATAAGCCACCCACTTGTGCTATTATTTGTTACAGTAGTAATAAGTAACTAAGACACCTCGCAACAAAACTTATCCCCATTTTACAGATGAGGAAACTGAGGCTCAGAGAGATGAGGTGACTTGCTAGAAGTTGCCCAACTGGAGAGGGGCAGGGCTGGGATTTGAACCCTAGAAACACCGAAGCGCATGTTCCTTGCTTTGGGGCCTTGCACAGGGATGGTATTAGGAAACCTCTGTTGACTGACTGGCTGAAAGAATGAATGAGTGAAGCAATGATTTAGTGAATGAATGGCCAGTCCTAGGATGTCTGTAGGGGGTGGGGGTGGGGTGGAGACCAGCCTCCAAGCCCAACCCAGGGTCCCCAGCCTGCCTCCTAACCTCCCCCAGGGCCTGTGCTCTCCTGGCCCATGGGGGAGGGTCGGGGACTGGTGGCCTCCACCCCCATCCGGTGGGCAGAACCGTGGAAAGGGTTGGACTCCCCCACTACCACCTCTTCTGCCTCCAGCGCTCACACTCTTTCTGACTTATTGTTTAACTTTACAAGCCCCTTGGCTTTTATGAGGGTTATTTATAAAGCTCTGGGCTTTGATCCGCAGCATAAAAAAGCAGACTTTTGCGTCTGGAAATGTCACCGGGGATTAGGGGAGCCTTTGAAGTCCCCTCCCGGCAGGCAGCGCCTGCCCAGCTGCCTCTCCAAAGGGCTTCTGGGACTGGGAGCCCTGGCCAGGGCCTGGGGGTCCTCCAATGGGGTAGAAGAGGCCTCTGTCCAGGTGAGTGGCAGGTGGGGGCCCCTCCCCCTGGGACACTCCTCCCAGCAGGGTAGGGAGGGGAGGGGCACTTCAGGCCCCTGCCTTCCCAGCCGGAACTGGGCTCCCCTGGTCTCCAGATGTTGACAACATCTGTCTCTCCGTGTTTATGGACAGCCTGGCAGTAGGCACTGTGGGGGTTTTAAAAAATGGATTATTATTACTGGTTTATTGGGAAGGAGGGAGATAGGGAATGTAAACAGGAAGGTAGAAATAATAGCTCTTTACTGAGGCGAGTGTCTAGGTTTCCAAGACTGCTTACCCCTTCCTTCCAGCCCGGGGGTCTAACCTTCCACCCTGTCTGGAGGGAGGGGCCCCTCATTTTTTCCTCCCTCATAGTCAGTTAGGTCACAGCTGGAGGGGTTTAGGTTAGCTCACCGGGTTGGTGGAGAGATCGACCCAAATGGACAGTCTAGGGAAGCAGCCATGTTCCCCATTCCCCGCCCAATTCCCAATTCCCTGGTGGTGGCGTGAGGCCAGAGGGAGGGACAAAATGACCTCACTCCGCTCCATTCAGATTCTCACGGCCTGAGTGCTTCTAGAACATTATCTTTTGCTTGCTCTCTTGGGATCTTAGGGACCTCCAAGCTTCTCAGTAGCCAATAGCAGGAGAGAAAGTGAAGTCACAGCCTTCCCACCTCCAAGCTGTGTGTTCTTGGGCAAGCCCTGCCCCTCTCTGAGCCACCCTGGCCCCATTTCCAAAAACAGAGCCTAATGCCACAGGAGGTCATTCCCGGGGGCATGTAGGATGCTTGGTAGCCCTCAAAGGAGCCAGCTGTTCCTCCTGCCTGTCTCTCCAGGTCGGGCTTCCTTCCTCAGCCCTGGACCAAGGCACAGAAGGAGGCAAACAGGAGGCCCCAGCGCTGGCTTTCCAAAACTGCTTACCCCTTCCTCCCAGCCCGGGGGGCTAACCTTCCACCCTGCCTAGTAGGGAGGGGCCCTCTGCCCCTCTGCGTAGCTTTCTCCCAGACCCAAGGCCTGGCCTCGGTCTGGCAGAGGAGGAGGCCTCCATGACCAGTCACCTTGACCTCTACACCTTTAAAAGGCCACTGAGGAGGGATGCAATCCTTTCCCCCACCTGCTGCCCTGGAGTCGATTCTGGCTCACGCTGACCCCACTAAGCGTGGCTTTATGGGGAAAAAGAAATAAGGCGTGAGATGAGCGAGTGGCAGTGGGTGTGTGCCAGCGGGTATGTGTGCAGCAGAGGCTGCGTGGGTAGGGGTGGGAGGCAGGACTTCGGCAGCCCGTGGTGGGGAGGGGACGTGGAATTGGGTGAGCAAGTATGTGACTGGGTATGAGAGGGGAAGTGAATAAACAAATTGTGGTCTGTTCCGACAATGCAGTACCACTCAGCAATTTAAAAAAAGACCCCTGGTGGTGGAAAAGGTTAAGTGCTTGGCTGCTAACCTAAAGATTGGCAGTTTGAACCTACTCAGCGGCTTTGCGGAAGAAAGACCCGGCGATCTGCTCCTGTAAAGACTTCAGCCTAGGAACCCCTATGGGGCAGTTCTACTCTGTCACACGGGGTTGCTGAGTTGGAATCAACTTGCCGGCACCTAAAAACAACAATAACTACTAATACGAGGTCCCTAGGTGGAACAGACTCGAAGGCAATTAACAACAGGTGTGCACGGGACTACTAACCTAAAGGTTGATGGTTCGAACACACCCAGCAGTTCTGCAGAAGAAACACCTGGCAATCTGCTTCTGTAAAGATTACAGCCAAGAAAACCCTGTGGAACAGTTCTCCTCTGTAACACATGGGGTCACCATGAGTGGGAATCGAGTTTTTTCTTCGTTTTATTAACTATTGATACATACAACACGGATGAAGCACAGCAGCATTCTGCTGAGTGAAAGAAGCCAGGCTCAAAACACTAGATGCGCACTGTATGGTTTCATTTATACGAAATTCTAGAAAAGGCAAAATGGCAGTGACAGAAAGCGGATGAGGGGTGGCCAGGGGCCAGGCCGTTGGGGTGGGAATTAACTGCAAAGGGGCACTAGGAAAATTTGGGGGGTGATGGAAATGTTCTAGAACTTGATTGTAGTGTTGTTTACACAACTGTACACAATTGTCAAAACTCGTCAAATTGCACACTTAAACTAAGTGAAGTTTGTTGTATGTAAATTAACCCGTTGCCGCGACTCATAGTGACCCTAAAGGACAGAGCAGAGCTGCCCCATAGGGTTTCCAAGGAGCACCTGGTGGATTCGAACTGCTGACCTTTTGGTTAGCAGCCATAGCTCTTAACCACTATGCCACCAGGGTTTCTGTATGTAAATTACACCTTGATAAAGCTGACCAAAAAATAAAATATAAGTAAACACACACACACACACACACACACGTAAACAGAAAACAAGGAGCCCTGGTGACGCAATGGTTAAATACTCGGCTGCTAATCGACAGACTGGCAGTTCAAACCCACCCAGGAGCTCTTCAGGAGAAAGACCTGGCGATTTGCTTCCATAAAGATTACCACCTAGGAAACGTTATGGGGAAGTTCTACTCTGTTACACTGGGTCACGATGAGTTGAAATCAACTCAACGGCACCCAATAACAACAACAACAAAATAGAAAATAATCAATCATTATGGAAGCATATAAGATAAAAAAGTAAAATTCTCTCCTCGCTTCATTTCTACTCCCCAGAAGCAACAATGCATTCATTCATTTGTTCATTCAGTTAGTCACTCAGTCACTCAGCTAACATTTATTGAGTATCTACATGTGCCCTGCAGTGCTGTAGCTACTTTTAACCACCGTGTGTATGTGTGTAACTTCCTATGAACATATTCTGGATATAGTAGTTTTTAGACAAATGTAAACCTGCAACAGTGTAGTCTGCACCTTGCTTTTGTTCATTCACCAGCCCAGCCTGGAGAGTTCCACGTGAGCACATTCTCATCTCCCTCCTGCTTTTTAAAGGCTCTACAGGAGTCCATAGAACGGATGAACCGAATTTATTAAACCTGCTCTCTTGACAGACATTTAGGCTGGCTCTGCGTTTCATTTTCTATCCCATGCAGCGCTGCAGTGAACATCCTCCCATATATGCAGCTTTGTTCATTGGGTGGGCTTAGTCACATGGTAAACTCCTATGGGTCAGAGAGTATATTTCAGATGTTGATAAAATTCAAAATTCAAATCTCTTAAGTCAACCCTCGGCTTGACATTTAGGTGTGTGCCCAGTCCTCTCAGAAGATGGACCCAAATCCCCACCTAGGCTGAGAAGCTGCAAGGTCCTGCCCCTGCTGACTCCTCTGGCTTTATCTCATTCTCTGTGTTCCAGTCACACTGATCTCTCCATCCTACCACAGGGCCTTTGCATCTGCTGTGCCATTTGCCCACACAGCTTCCTGTCTCCCCCTCCTCTCCCTGGTTAAACTCCCCCTCACTTTTCAGAGTTCGTCTTGCAGGAAGTGCCACTTCCTCCAGGGAGCCTTCCCTGATTGCTATGGCTGTGTATGTCCCTTTGTTACCACGTTCATAGACCCTGTTGCTTTTCTTCAGACACTTGATCTCCAGTTACAAAGATACACTACCCTCCCCACCCCCAACCAGGAGCCTGTAAACAATGCCTATCTGTCCGCTAGACTCTGAGCTCCATAGGGCAGAGATGGCATCTTTAGTTGGGCCCTGGGTAATGATTTGTGTGATTGTTTAAGAAAGAGCTCCTGTTCCTGCTGAACGTGGGTAAGGGGGAAGGGGGAAGCAGAACAGGAGAAGGGAGGAAGCCAAGTAAAGGGGCAATTTGAGGCAAAGTTCCATGGAGGGTAGCTTCAGTCTGATGCCACAGGGGGACCCTGGAGTGTGAGTTACACAGGGAGCTGGATCTTCACCCTCACTGTCGGTCATTCACTAAGAATTGCCCTAGCATGGGGGCACTGTAATAAACCCCCTGGCTCTCAGCACCTGCCAACAAAGTGGCCTGAGTAGAACGAGAATAGTTCTTTGAAGAAGAGACACACGTGCAGGCAAATGAAAGACAGGCAAACAGAAGCTGGTGGAAGGGCACGCAGAAATGGTTAAAGGGACCCTCGGGGATCCGGGTGGGGCATTGACAGTACTCACTACAATGTCTATTTTCCACACTACCCCAAGTGCCTAGCAGAGTGCTTGGCACAGAGCAGGCACTTGCTAAAGCTTTGGTGAATTCATGTCTTCGTTTTCTAGGGTTGCCGTCACAAAATACCACAGAGTGGGTGGGTTTTGCAGAAGCAAGTCCTGGCAATCTGCTTCCTTAAAGATTACAGCCTAGGAAACCCTATGGAGCACTTCTAATCTGTAACACATGGGGTCACCATGAGTCATAGTTGACTTGAAGGCAATGGGTTTGGTTTTTTTTTTTTTTTTTTTTGGGTGGTTTGAAAGAACAGAAATGTATTGTCTCAGTTCTGGTGGCTAGAGGTCCAAATCAGGGTATCAGCTGTGTTGATGCCTTCTGAGGGCTCTGGGAGAGGAACTGTTCCATGCCTCTCTCCTAGCTTTTGGTGGCTCCCGGCAATCCTTGGCATTCCTTGGCTTTTAGATGAATCTCACATGGCATCTTTCTCCTGTATGTGTCTCTGTGTCTGTTCTCTACTTTCATAAAACACTACTCAGAAGGGATTAGTACTTACCCTACTCCAGTACGACCTCATGTAAACCCGATAATATCTTCAAAGAAAGACTCTATGTCCAGACAAGGTCACGTTTCATAGATGCATGGGTTAGAACTCTTATGGATTAAATTATGTCCCTGCAAAATGTGTGTTGGAATCCTAACCCCTATACCTGTGGATGTAATCCTATTTGAGAATAGGGTTTTGTTATATTAATGAGGTCATATCAGTATAGGGTGTGTCCTAAACCTAATCACATCTGAGTTATAAAAAGAGCAGATTAGACATAGCAGCAAGCACAAATCTGGGTGGAAGACAGATGCCACATAAAGATCGTCACGGAACCAAGGAACACCAGGGCTATAGAAGCCAAAAGGGACAAGAATCTTCTCCCAGAGCTAACAGAGAGAAAGCCTACCCCTAGAGCAGTCAGTGCCCTGAGTTTGGACTTCTAGCCACCTGAACTATGACAAAATAAATTTCTGTTCTTTAAAGCCACCCACTAGTGATATTTCTGTTACAGCAGCATGAAGAAACTAAGATAGACTTCAACATTTCTTTTGGGGGACACAACTCAATCCATAGCAATGAGTGAATAAATAAGGGATGAACATGAGTGTAGAGAGGGTATACCAGCAGAAGGAATGGCATATAAGCAAAGGCAAAAAAAAAGCAAAAAGCAAAGTGGGACTAAGCAGTGATGCACTGGAGCCAGCTCACACCAGCCCACAAGAGACACCTGTTAAATTTTTGTTAACACAGCTATTATTAAATTTTAATTATATAAACCTAGACCTAAATAAATCATACTATAAACAAAGGTAATAAATACTCAAAACTAATCATTTCTTAATTATTTTACTACATTTTGCTATCATCTATGCTTTTGATAACAGAAAGTACTCGTTTGTCGTACTGTGGCGGCTTGCGTGTTGCTGTGATGCTGGAAACTATGCCACCGGTATTTCAAATATCAGCAGGGTCACCCGTGGTAGACGGGTTTCAGCGGAGCACCCAGCGTAAGACAGACTGGGAAGAAGGGCCTGGCAATCTACTTCAGAAAAGAATTAGCCAGTGAAAACCTTATGAATAGCGGTGGAACATTGTCTGATATAGTGCTGGAAGATGAGCCCCTCAGGTTGGAAGGCACTCAGAAGACGACTGGAGAAGAGCTGCCTTCTCAAAGTAGAGTTGATTTTAATGACGTGGATGGAGCCAAGCTTTTGGGATCTTCAATTTCTGATGTGGCATGACTCAAAATGAGAAGAAACAGCTGCAAACATCCGTTAGTAATCGGAACGTGGAATGTACGAAGTACGAATCAAGGAAAATTGGAAGCTGGCAAAAATAAAATGGAATACTTGACGATTGATATCCTAGGCATTAGAGAGCTGAAATGGACTGGTATTGGCCATTTTGAATTGGACAATCATATGGTCTCCTATGCTGGGAACGACAAATTGAAGAGGAATGGCGTCGCATTCATCATCAAACAGAACACTTCAAGATCTATTCTGAAATACAATGCTGTCAGTGATAGGAAAATATCCATACTCCTACAAGGAAGACCAGTTATTATGACTATTATTCAATTCAAATCTACACACCAACCACTAAGGCCAAAGATAAAGAAACCAAAGATTTTTTTTTTTTTTTTACCAACTTTCACAGTCTGAAATTGATCAAACATGCGATCAAGATGCATTGATAATTACTGGTGATTGGAATGTGGAAGTTGGAAACAAGGAAGAAGGATCGGTACCATGGAAAATATGGCCATGGTGATAGAAACAATGCTGGAGATCGCATGACAGAATTTTGCAAGACAAATGACTTATTCCCTGGAAATATCTTTTTTCAACAACATAAACAGTGACTATACATGTGGACTTTGCCTGATAGAATACACAAGAATCAAGTTGACTCCATGTGTGGAAAGAGAAGATGGAGAAGCTCCATACTGTCAGTCAGAACAAGGCCAGGGGTCGACTATGGAACAGATAGTCAATTGCTCGCATGCAAGTTCAAGTTGAAGTTGAAGAAAACTAGAACAAGTCCACAAGAGCCAAAGTATGACCTTGGGTATGTCCCACCTGAATTTAGAGACGATCTCAAGAATAGATTTGACACATTGTATACTAATGACCAAAGACCAGACAAGTTGTGGGATGACACCAAGAACATTATACATGAAGAAAGTAAAAGGTCATTAAAAAGACAAAAAAAAAAGACCGAAACAGATGTCAGAAGAGACTCTGAAACTTGCTCTTGAACAGAGTAGCTAAAGTGAAAGGAAGAAATGAAGATGTGAAAGAGCTGAACAGAAGATTTTAAAGGGTGGCTCGAGAAGACAGAGTAAGGTATTATAATGAAATATGCAAAGACCTGGAGTTAGAAAACGAAAAGGGAAGAACACGCTTGGCATTTCTCAAGCTGAAAGAACTGAAGAAAAAAATTCAAGCCTCGAGTTGCAATACTGAAGGATTCTATGGGCCAAAAATCGAACGATGTAGGAAGCATCAAAAAAAGACGTAAGGAATACACAGAGTCACTGTACCAAAAAGAACTGGTCGACTTTCAAGCATTTCAGGAGGTAGCATATGATGGAGAACCGATGGTACTGAATAAAGAAGCTCAAACTGCACTGAAGGCATTAGTGAAAAACAAGGCTCCAGGAATTGACAGAATCCCAGTTGAAATATTACAACAAATAAATGCAACGCTGGAAGCTCTCACTTGTCTAGGCCAAGAAATTCGGAAGACAGTTCCTTGGCCAACTGACTGGAAGAGATCCATATATGTGCCTATTCCAAAGAAAGGTGATTCAATGATATGTGGAAATTATCAAACAATATCATTAACATCACATGCAAGAAAAATTATGTTGAAGATAATTAAAAAATGGTTGCAGCAGTACATCAGCAGGGAACTGTCAGAAATTCAAGCCAGATTTAGAAGAGAATGTGGAATGAGGTAAACCATTGCTGATGTCAGATGGATTTTGGCTGAAAGCAGAGAATACCAGAAAGATGTTTACCTGTGTTTTATCGACTATGCAAAGGCATTCAGTTGTGTGGATCATAACAAACTATGGATAACGTTTTGAAGAATGGGATTTCCGGAACACTTAATTGTGCTCACAGGGAACCTGTACATAGATCAAGAGGCAGTTTTTCGAACAGAACAAGGCAATACTGCGTTGTTTAAAATCAGGAAAGGTGAGCGTCAGGGTTGTATCCTTTCACCATACTTATTCAATCTGTGTGCTGAGCAAATAATCCGAGAAGCTAGACTAAATGAAGAACACGGCATCAGGATTGGAGGAAGACTAATAAACAATCTGCATTATGCAGATGACACAACCTTGCTTGCTGAAAGTGAAGAGGACTTGAAGCACTTACTGATGAAGATCAAGGACCACAGCCTTCACTATAGATTACACCTCAACATAAGGAAAACAAAAATCCTCACAACTGGACCAATAAGCAACATCATGATAAATGGAGAAAAGACTGAAGTTGTCGAGGATTTCATTTTACTTGGACAAATCTGCTGCAAAAGACCTCTTTAAAGCATTAAAAAGCAAAGATGTCACTTTGAGGACTAAAGTATTTAGTATTTTCAATTGCCTCATATGCATGTGAAACCTGGACAATGGATAAGGGAGACCGAAGAAGAACTGATACCTTCAAATTACAGTGCTGGCAAAGAATATTGAATATACCATGGACTGCCAAAAGAATGAACACATCTGTCTTGGAAGAAGTACAGCCATAATGCTCCTTAGAAGCAAACATGGCAAGGTTTTGTCTCACATACTTTAAACATGTTATAAGGAGGGGCCAGTCCCTGGAGAAGAACATCATATTTGGTAAAGAAGAGGGTTAGCGGAAAAGAAGAAGACCCTCAACAAGTTGGACTGACACCGTGGCTGCAACAATGGGCTCAAACATAGCAACAATTGCGAAGATGGGGCAGGATCGGACAGTGTTTTGTTCTGTTGTACATAGGGTCTCTGTGAGTCAGAACTGACCTGATGGCACCTAACAACAATGCTTTTGAGGTTATTTACATCTATTATATCTACAGGGTGGGAATACTATATAATGGCATTGCATCTCTCTCCCCAACTCTGTATTCAGCAACATCATGTTGGTAGCTTGCAACTGTGTTATTTGCACCATGGAAATTGGCAAGTGCTACAAATCAGGAAGAGCCCTGGTGGTGAAAACAGTTAAGCACTGGGCTACTAACCGACAGGTTGACGGTTCAAACCCACCCATTGTTTCTGTGGGAGAAATTCCAGGCAATCTGCTTCTGTAAAGACTGCAGCCAAGAAAACCCTATGGGGCAGCTCTACTCTGTGACATGGGGTCACTATGGGTCAGGATGGACTTGACAGCATCCAACAACAACAGTAACAAAGCAGGGCTTAATTCATTTTGTTGCTTGTCTAAACTTGGAAAGTAATGGATAAAATGTTAATAGATTAAATTTAAAAGCATTTTGTGTCTGCAGCCATTACAGGTGAATAAGACATATTGAGGAAATGTTGTTAGGTGCCGTTGAGCCGATTTCAACTCATAGCGACCGCATTTGACAGAATAAAACAGCCCGTTTCCTAGGCTGTAATCTTTACAGAGGCAGATCACCAGGTCTTTCTTCCAAGGAGCGGCTGGGTAGGTTCAAACCCCCAACCTTTCAGTTAGCAGTCAAGAGCCTAATGATTGTTGCACCACCAGGGCTCCTACTGAGGAAATATTCTCCCACTATTCAAAAACTATTATGCAATTCAGCAAAGAAGTTGCTCCTGTCATTGACAAATGAGTGAATGTAAAAAATGGCGTTGGGATGTCAGACTCCTCGTCTAACTTCATGAGTGGAGAGAATCACCATCAGCATCAGCCCAAAGCTGACTCCTATAAGGTGGAGGTCAGACATACCTCCAGTGGCGTCACTAGGGGAGTGTGGAGGGTGTGAACTGCGAGTGACACTGTCAGAGGGGGGTGACATTGTCAGAGGGGGGGACACTGTCAGAGGGGGTGACATTGTCAGAGGGGGGGACACTGTCAGAGGGGGTGACATTGTCAGAGGGGGGACACTGTCAGAGGGGGTGACATTGTCGGGGGGGACACTGTCAGAGGGGGTGACATTGTCGGGGGGGACACTGTCAGAGGGGGGTGACATTGTCGGGGGGACACTGTCAGAGGGGAGACACTGTCAGAGGGGGTGACATTGTCAGGGGGGACACTGTCAGAGGGGGTGACATTGTCAGAGGGGGGACACTGTCAGAGGGGGTGACATTGTCAGGGGGACACTGTCAGAGGGGGTGACATTGTCAGGGGGGACACTGTCAGAGGGGGGACACTGTCAGAGGGGGTGACATTGTCGGGGGGACACTGTCAGAGGGGGTGACATTGTCGGGGGGGACACTGTCAGAGGGGAGACACTGTCAGAGGGGGTGACATTGTCGGGGGGGGACACTGTCAGAGGGGGTGACATTGTCAGAGGGGGTGACATTGTCAGAGGGGGGACACTGTCAGAGGGGGTGACACTGTCGGGGGGACGCTGTCATAGGGGGTGACATTGTCGGGGGGACACTGTCAGAGGGGGTGACATTGTCGGGGGGGACACTGTCAGAGGGGGTGACATTGTCGGGGGGGACACTGTCAGAGGGGAGACACTGTCAAAGGGGGTGACATTGTCGGGGGGGACACTGTCAGAGGGGGTGACATTGTCGGGGGGACGCTGTCAGAGGGGGTGACATTGTCGGGGGGACACTGTCAGAGGGGGGTGACATTGTCGGGGGGGGACACTGTCAGAGGGGGTGATGCCAAAATGACTGCCTATAAAATTTTTGTGCAGTGTTTCAGCTGAAATTTATTATTTTTTTAATAAAAATATCCCTGTAGTTAGTTGTAACAACAAAAACATTTTTCTAAAGCCCAGCTTAACATAAAACCAAACCCACAGCCGTCAAGTCGATCTGGACTCATAGTGACCCTACAAGACACAGTAGAACTGCTCCATAGGGTTTCCAAGGAGTGGCTGGTGGATTCCAACTGCTGACCTTTTTGGTTAGCAACCAAACTCTTAACCACTGTGCCACCAGGGCTCTGTGTGTCATATACCTACAAGGCTAAAACTCTATGCTAATTTACTTTTTGAACCTTCTAACGTGCACTGGTCAGAGCTGTCATTATTACCCAGTTACAACGGTGCTTCGAATCACATGGTTTCATCTGCACCTGCTAAAAGCACGTGCTGTTGTTTTTGTTGCTGCCAGTGTTTTTATCGTCACTGATTTTGTCAAATTTTCTGGTGTTTTAGCTACAATTTTGTGGTAATTAGTATTTGTGAACTTACAGCAATAACTTTTTTGAGAATGAAGTAGTAATTAAAGGAAAAGAAGGAGTTATGATTTACAAGTAACATTAGTACAAAAAACATTACTAAGGATTCTGTATGGTCTGGTATGGGAGGAGGTCCATAGCAGGGCGGTGACACCATGAGTTACTGCACTGGGTGACATCAACCCTAGTGACACGACTGTCTACCTCCACTCTCCAACCTGTTTAGCAATTCTGACACCAGCCATCCCTCCCATGGCACTCTCGACTTTTCTGCTAGGTTCAATAATCATTGCAATGGCCACACAGAACTCACAGACCATATTCACAGTTATGGGGTTTATTAGGAAAGTAACAGGTTACAATTCAGGATCGAATGACTCAGGATATAGTTCTTGAGCCAGGACAGCTTCTCGGCTGTGCCACAGGGAGGCCTCTCTCAGCTCTTTGCCCCTTGGCCCCTCCGCCTGGCCTCTGCCCAGCTCAGGAAAGTATTACAAAGCCCTTTTAACCCTGCTGATAAGTACCCGAAGGCACCCCACTTTGCCAGCAAGCCTCCTCACCAAAGGCACTCAGCTCTCTCACTCTGTGGGTTAGCACGCCCACTGTAGCTGCCTCGCTCTGTGGGCCGGGAAGCCCATCATGTCATCTCATGTCAGTCTCCTGGTTCTGCTGCTGCTGTTTCTCTGCCACTGGATTATGCTGCGCATGCCACCACTTCTTGCCATCTCCAGTGTTACAGCTCTCTCTGTCTCCTGGGTCTAGGAGGTTCTCAGTGCAGGGACTCTGGGTCCAAAGGATGAACTCCACTCCTGGACTTTTCTTTCTTGAAGCCAGTGAGATCCTCTCTCTGCTCGGGGACTGGCTCTCTTTTAACCTAGTGGGATGGCAAAACTGACCAATCCCCTCATTAGGGTTCCATACACCTTATTTGCACAGTTCTACACCCACAAGTGTTCCATGCACCTTATTTACATTAGCAGCAAGCTGTCCAATTCCCTTGGTGGGCCACAAGCACCTTATTTGCATAGTCTCGCCCAATTATTTTGTAGGAGTCACAAGACCATGCATGACTAGAAGGGGCCATATTAATTAATTCACTGCACTGCAGTGAAATTCTGACACACATCTTCATTATTTCAGCTTACCCATTAACACTTAAACAAAAACACCAACCAATCTTCATGCCTGAAGTACACGTGTTCGTCAGTTGCAACCACAGGTTGGCTACTAACACAACAGTTTGGAAAAATCAATGAAAGCATCTTATGAGAATCAATTGGTTCTATGGAATTTACAATAAAGACTTTCATATATTTTACTATTTGTAAATTGTGTGCTACACATCCTTTATTATCAGTAAAGTTTGTAATAAACTTCTGTACACGTACACACACACAATGCATACATTTTTTTCCCTCCAGAGAGCTGAGACTAGACGCTGGAATTAGCAGTTTGGGTAGAGCAGAAGAGACAAGGTGCCTGAGGTGCTACAACTGGAGACGAGGCCCAGTTCAACAGTGCAGGAGCCGGGCTCAGAGAGGGAGACAACTTGCTCTAAGTCACACAGCCAGGAAGTGGTAGAACTGGGACTCTAACCTCCCTGAGTTCATCTGAGGGTGGAGGTAGGGGCCTCCCTTCTCTCCCAGGCCCTCTGCATGCCCCAACCGAGGACTCAGCCCATTTATCTTAGGGGCAAACCTGGGGTTGGCAGGGTGTGGGAAGTTAACAGAGCTCAGCCCCAGAATCCCACCAGCAGATTCATTGTCAAGACTCTAAGTGCCAATTAGTGAGACATGAGCCTGATTACTCATTCTGGCATGGCAGATTTGGGGAATTAATCAGGCCAGATGGATGGGTGGTGGTGGCAGAGAGGGGGAGGAAAGAGGGGCATCTGTGCTGAGTGCCAGGAGGACCTGGGAGGTCAGTCCTTACAAGTGGTCATTGAGCCTCCTGGGAAGGATCAGCCATTGCTCCTGGGACAGGCCAGTGGTGGGGGGATATCCCTGGGGGGAGTCGAAGGCAACCAGGGGGGTCTGCCCACCCTTCCCTAGAAAGACAGCATGGGTTGTAGATCAGTATGGCTTGGTCCACCACCCATCGGTCAGTATGTCATACTGTGGCAGCTTGCGTGTTACTGTAATGCTGGAAACCATGCCACTGGTATTTCAAATACCAGCAGGGTCACCCATGATGGACAGGTTTCAACAGAGCTTCTAGACTAAGACAGACTAGGAAAAAAGGCCTGGCAATCAACTTCTGAAAACTAGTCAATGGAAACCCTATGGATCACAAAAGAATATTGTCCTATACAGTGCTGGAAGATGAGCCCCTAGGTTGGAAGGCACTCAGAGTACACAGTGGGCACAGCAGTGGACTGGAACATGCCAGTGATCGTGAAGATGGCACGGGACTGGGCAATGTTTTGTTCTGTTGTAGATGGGGCTGTCATGAGTCAGAGCTGACTCGTTGGCAATTACAACAACTAACAACATGGCTTGGGAAATGACCAGAAGCCCCGAACATCTCCACAGATGGGAGCCTTGCCTTCCACGCCTGGATTGCAGAGGTTAGAGAGGGTGGAAGATGGGCCAGGTAAGATAGGAGGGGGCACTCCAGGGGTAGCCGAGCAGAATGGATGGTGTCACAACCCCTGGCCCTTCTTCTCCTCCTTGGCCCTAGCTGGCCTGGGAGAATGAAAGGAACTGTATCCCGTCTACTGGAGCTGGGCTGGCAATTTTAAGCAGGGGTGGGGGTGAGGTGGGAGGGAGGAGGCCCACGGGCCCCACCTGGAAAGTGTCATCTTGGAATATGAGGCAAAGTTCTCAGCTCACGCCAATGTGTTCGCCTTTTAAAATCTGTTTCCACTAAGATTACAGGAGCCAGTCTTAGTTATCTAGTGCTGCTATAACAGAAATACCACAAGTGGGTGGCTTTAACAAACAGAAATTTATTTTCTCACAGTTTAGGAGGCTAGAAGTTTGAATTCAGGGCACCAGCTCTAGGGGAAGTCTTTCTCTCTGTTGGCTCTGAGGGAAGGTCCTTATTCCTTGGCTCTTTGGTGATCTTCATGTGGTATGGCATCTATCTTCTCCCACCTCTGTTTCTTTAATCTCCTCCTTTTATATTTTGTAAGAGATTGACTCAAAACAACCCACACTAATCCTGTTGCATTAACATAACAAAGACAACCCATTCCCAAATGGGATTATAACCACAGGCATAGAGGTTAAGATTTACAACACATATTTTGGGGGACACAATTCAATCCTTAACAGGGCCCATCTCAGGGATTTGTTGGAATTAGAGAAAGGTATCCCCGCTGAGCAGACCAATAAGGAAAAGGCACCCCTCTGTGGAATAATCACCAAAAGGCTGCCCTTTCTCCAGGCTGTGGAAGCCTCTCGTCTCGCAGGCCTCAGCTAGTGGGCTGCGAGCTGGATTTCAGGTGCATTTCACCCCCCTCCACTCCCTCAACCAGGTGCCCCGTGCAGGGCACAACCTAAACCACTGTACCCTGCAGCCCTGTTCCCACCTTCTGACCCTAAAGGACTTCCTAGGTCACCAGTGACACCATGGAAAGAGCATGCACTCCAGAATCAATTCACCCTGGGTCCAAATCCCAGCACTGCCTCTAGCTCCGTGTGTGCCCTCCCACTCCTCTCTCCAGGCCTCAGTTTCCTCATCTCTAGAATGGGGATAACAGCTCTTTCATCCCAGGGCTCAGGGATGATTAAAGGAGATCACACATGCAGCCCTGTGTGGCCCATCAGAAGTGTTCAATACACACTTAGTCCTTTGTCTCCTGGCACCAGCCCAGACCCTGAGCTGCACCCTCCTAAGAATGAAGAAGCAAGTCTGCCCGTTCTCCCTCCCTGTGGCAAGTGACTCAAGGACTGGGCCTGGAGTCTGGGGCTGGAGCAGCACAGGCCCAGAAGATCAGACCCATCCTTCAGAGCAGTTGTCCTTGGCCATGGACCTTCATGGACCCCCTTGGGCCTTGGACTCTCTTTCTAGAAAAGTGCCTGTGCACACACTGTAATACCCACCCATGGACCCCGAAAGATTCCTACCTTAAAAGTATCAAGCTCTGCTCCCCTCCAGAGGCCCCATGGGCACTGGATTCTTCAGAGAAGGAAGGGAGGGACGGAGGAAGGGAGGGAAAGAGGGAAGAAGAGAGGAAAGAAAGCAGGAAGGAAGGAAGAGAGAGGGAGGAGGGAGGAATGGAAGAAAGAAGGAAGCTGAGCTTACATGTTACCTCACCTGAGGCTCTCTGCAATCCTGTGAGGTAGTAACTATTCCCACACTGCAGATGAGGAAACTGAGGCTCAGAGAGGCTAAGAGACACATCCAAGGTCACACAGCTGGCTAACGACAGAGTCATAGTTTGAGGCTTGCTTGTCTGGTGCAGTGGTTAAGAGCTATGGCTGCTAACCAGAAGGTCGGCAGTTCGAATCCACCAGCCGCTCCTTGGAAACCCTATGGGGCAGTTCTGCTCTGTCCTATAGGGTCACTATGGGTCAGAATCGACTTGACAGCAATGGGTTTGTCTGATTTCAAAGCTCGTTCTACTGGACTACTAGACACGGCCAAAGCCTTTTCCTGGTGGGCCTGGTTATGCCTTTCCAGGAGGGCAGAAGGAAGTTAAGGGCCTGGTTTGTCTTGTCTGATCCTGAATGCTAGGGAAGAAGCTTCTTTCGCTTAGCCCTATGCCCTGCTCTGTGTCCAACCCCTCCTGTGCCCTCCTGTGGCTCCCGGGGCAACCAGAGTCCTATTTGCTGCTGCCTCTGCTGCTGCCAGAGGACACATTAGTTATCCCTTCTCCAGATAATCCAGGCTTTGTCCCTGGATCAAGTCAGATCAAATTACCCTTTCCCCAGGAGAATAGTCCACCCAGTGCATCAAACTGCTGAAGCCCTCGGCTGGCGCTGAGGGTTGATATGAGAAAGAATCACGTGTGGACTGCTTCTGTGTGCAAAACTACTGTCAAGAGACTGACCCAGAATGTTGTCCAACCAAGGTCATTCTATGTCATACGGAGTCTAGAATGGCCCAGGGGACACATCCCTTCCAGGACACATTCCTCCTAGGACTCTGTACCTGAGCGAAGTCTCCTCTCTGGAAAACCCATAGTTTTAGTTCCCCTAACCTTTACTTTTGGCAGACAATGAGAACTAGGAAAGCGAACTTGTTTACCTCTTTACATGGCTGCTAGGAAGCTTTGGGCCAGGTTTGGACTTTAATTGCTGTCATTTCCCTTAGGCTAGTTTTTCTGGTATAATTTATTTTGTCATATAGATAAAAAAAGCAAAAAGCACATTCTCCAAAATTGGTGCCTTTTTTAACAACTTCTGAAGAAATATATTGACCTGAAAATTATCTTTCAAGACTGTGAGAAACAGAGAGAGAACAGTCAGAGAATGGATTCTTTTCAGTGCATAGCTCCCATCCAATGGCATCAGCCTGCCCCCTAGCCCACCACCCGCTCTGATGTGAGAGCCTGGCTACCTCTCTGCTCCCAGCCTCCTTTATAGTTGGCTCTTGTATTTTATTTCTAGTTTTAATGGTATCATATTAACTAGGCAGGTTTTTTTTTTCTCTCATGTCAACTACCTCAGTTTTTTAGAAGTAACACAATTGCCTATATAAAACACTTACCTTTAAATGCACACACACACACACACACACGTTCAGACATGGGTGCACATAAATGTACATACACATCTGGTTTGAAGACCTCCCAGCTCTTTGCTTCCTGGAACTCTGGCTCATCTACATTCTTCCCTCTCTTGCCTCAGAGCATCCTGGAGCCTGGTGCTGGATTAAAAGATCTGCAGTGCTGACTCTCCTCCAGGTCCTTGAAGATTTCTGTCATCTGCCCACTGGCCTAGTGGGGCCCAGCAAAGAATCACAGCTGATTATGGCCTGTAGACCCAGAGGCATCATGGAAAATACAGGGAGTAAAGAGACTTACTCTTCTAGCTTCAACACTTTTTCCTACTCCGGGACCTTGTCCAAGTATCTTGACTTCTCTGATCCTCCATTTCTTTTTTTGAAAAATGAGGCTTAATAGATTGGTACTTCCACCGCCTTCTGTCAGTAGTAAACAATTATCTCAAGCCCTAACTCTGGGAGATGTGGGTGACTGACAGGTGAGAGATACTCTCAGTACTTACAAAGGTAACTACCAAAACTAGAAGGCAACATCTATCAACCCATCTACCTATCTGCCAACCCACTCATTCATCCATCCACCTACCGACCCAGCTATCTATCGATCCACCCACCATTCTATCTATCCATCCACTCATCCATGTATCCATTTATCCATCTACCTATCAACTCTACTATCTATCCATTCATTCTCCTGCCAATACACCCATGCATCGATTTATCCATTCATCCACCTACCAAACATCCATCCATCCATTTGCTCATTCATCCATCCATCTATCCATCCATGTATCTGTCTACCAACTCATCTATCCATCCACCCACCCACCCATTCATCCATCCACCCATCTGTCCATCCAACCATCCATCCATCCATCCATCCCTCCACCAACCTACCAACCTATCCATCCATCCATTCATTAATCCATCCACTTACCAACTCATCCACCCATCATCTGCCAACCCATCCATCCATTTATTATCAACCCATCCATCCACACACCCATCCACAAATTCTTCTGTCTGTTCATCTATCTATCCATGTATCCATTTATATAACCATCCACTTACCCATCCATTCATGCATTCATCTTCTTGCTCATCCATCTATCCAATCATCTATCCTTCTACCCATCCAGCTACTTTTCTTTAGCATCTACTCTGGTCCTTGCTCTGTGCCAATTGCTGGAGATAAAGAGGAGAATAAAACATAATCTTTGTTCTTAAGAACTCCTGGTCTCCTGATTAAATGTAGCATTTCTCACGTGTACTCCACCCCATCCCCAGGGTGCCAGGAAAAGAAGTGTGGGAAATGTTGCTTATTCAATCCCCCTCTGGGTAATTCACTACTCACATTATTAGCACATTAAAAGATATGACAAGTCCTGCAGTCAAGGACTCTTTTCAACCACTATTACCAGAGATGATTTGACCCAGAAGCTATTTTAAGGGGATTGCCTGTTAATACCCCATGGAATGAGATTGTCTCAGAATAGATTTTGGGAAATGCTGTTAAGCCAAGGAAGAAACGACTACGTGTCATTTAAAAAGCACAGAGTAGTACTGAATTATAACACAAAGCATGAGATAATATTCATGATACTATACTGATATAAATGATTGAATAAATAAATAAAGGGGGGAATAGACAAATCTGCCATGCAGAATTATTTCAAATAATTTATGCAGAGTGAACAGCATAACTCTCAACTCCTTAAGTTTGGAATGCACAAGCTAACCTCCTTCTAAACAGCACAAGATGGAAAGGGGAGGGGGGCAGTAAGTGTACAGTGGTGAAACCTGACAGCAAACTACCTCAGCCAGGTGATCAAGATTAAGGTCAACAGTGATAAGTCATGTTGATAGAATATATCCTTGATATGATGTGATGAGGATGGCACTTTACCTCTGTGGTCATCCAAAAAACACATAACCTCAGACTAGTTACGAGAAAAACATCAAATAAATCCCAATTGAGGGACATTTTACAAAATACCTGACCAGGACTCCTCAAAATGGTCAAAGTCATCAAAAAACAAGGGAAGTCTGAGAAACTGTCACAGCCAAGAGAAGCCTAAGGAACATGACTACTAAATGTAATGTGATGTCATGCATAAAAACCTGGAACAGAAAAAGGACATTAAATAAAAACTAAGGAAATCTGAATAAGGTATGGGCTCTAGTTCATAATAATATATCATTAATTACGACAAATGTACCTTTCTAATTTAACTTGTTAAAAGTAGGAGAAACCAAGTATGGGGAATATGGGAACTCTACTATCATCAGAACTTTAATATAAATCTAAGACTATTCTAAAATAAAAAATATATTTTAAAAAGCAAGTAAATAGGAGTAGTCAGACCCTTCCGGTGGTCCCTCTTACAATAAAGACCTGAAAAAAACAAGTGAATCAATTGCATATGACAATCTAGGAGCCCTGAAAATCAAGGACAAAGTCGAGGAATCAGACTGAGTGGCAGGGGAAGGAAGAGATGGTTCAGAAGCGGCGATGAGTTGCCAGCACCCTGCAGGCTGGATCGGTGGGCATGCGCAAATAGGCAAGTAGTGGTGCTCGGGACGCATTTTCCACGTTGAGAGAGACCTAATGGTGGGAGTCTACTCAAGCCTCCAGAACCAGTGAAAAGTGGCACTCAATTGGCAAAAGGTAAGTACACGTGTCTAACCTACCGCAGAGATTAGAAAAACACCCCATTTGGGAAGAACCTCTCTCCCATTTACCTGCTCCCTCCCCGCTCTGCACCCTTCTGGGACCAGCTTCAGCAATTGCCACTTCCCCTGGGCCAGAAGTAGGACACATCACAAGCCCTGAGCCATTCTCCTGGCCTTAGAGAGGGAACAAATTAACAAACAGGGGAAAAAAAATTTGCCAGCCCCCCTAAGTCAGGAACTCAGCGCAGGCACAGCTCCTTTGCCTAGGCACAGGCATAAGGGGTCCAGGGACTTTGAATGCCTTTCACCCCTGCATAGACCTGTGTGGGCTCATTTCAACAGCATAGGCCCTCATTACCACAGTACAACAGGGTATATTCTTGAAGCCTAACTTCACTGTATCAGCTATATGGTGGAGTGGCAGGTTTGTGACATTTGACGTCACTCTGCCCATTAAGCAGGGTCCTTATCTACCCACATCAGGGGCCTCAGGACTAATTGCTCCACCCACATCACCTAACCATCTGCAACAGGGGTCCAGGAATACGTGATGCCTCCCAGTCCTTACAGCCAACAGCACTGGGTGCCAATAGTCCACCTATACACTCTAGGTAACAGGGATGTGCTTTCCTTCCAGACACTCAGGGGTAGCCATCAGCCCCCTGCCTTGCTCAGCACGTGACCCCCTACAGCAGCCAGACACCTGTCCCTACACCCCTGCCTGTCTAGGACTGTAGGTGAGAGCCTGCACCACACACTTGGTGACTGACTATCTGGACACCTGAGCTGAATCCATACAAGAAAACAAAACGGACTCATGGGCTCACATACCTAGTAACAGATGTAACTACCTGGGGACAGGACGTTAGAGCTTCAAAGGTGCCAATAATCAAACTAGCTCACATGAGCAGCCTACTTGGGCATATTGAAACAAAACAAAATAAGAAGACAGGATACAGTAAGCAAACATAAAGTAAATAAATACAATAACTTATTGATGGCTTGGAGACAACAGTCAATATCAAATCACATAAACAGGCAGACCATGACAGCTTCAGCAAGTTCCCAAAACAAAGAATCAAGAAATCTTCTGGAGGAAGATAATTTCTTGGAATTACCAGAGGTAGAATACAAAAAATTAATATACAGAACTTCTCAAAAGATTAGGAAGGAGATCATACAAAATGTAGAACAAGCCAAGGAACACACAGACAAAGCAACAGAGGACCTTAAGAAGATTAGAGAAGAGTATAATGACAAATTTAACAGGTTGCAAGAATTCATAGAGAGACAGCAAACAGAAATCCAGAAGAGTAACAATAAAATCTCAGAACTACACAACTCAATAGAAAGTCATAGGAGCAAAATTGAGGCAATGGAAATTAGAATTAGTGAGACTGAAGATAAAGCACTTGACACCAACATATTTGTGGAAAAATCAGATAAAAGAATTTAAAAAAACGAAGAAACCCTAAGAATTATGTGGGACTCTATCAAGAGGAATAACCCATGAGTGACCGGAGTACCAGAACAAGGGAGGATAACAGAAAATACAGACAGAATTGTTGAAGATTTGTCAGCCGAAAACTTCCCTGATACCGTGAAAGATAAGAAGATCTCTATCCAAGATGCTCATTGAACCTTACACAAGGTAGATCCCAAAAGAAAGTCACCAAAACATGTCATAATCAAACTTGCCAAAACCAAAGAGAAAGAGAGAATTTTAAGAGTGGCTAGGGATAAACGAAAAGTCACTTACAAAGGAGAGTCAATAAGACTAAGCTCAGACTATGCAGCAGAAACCATGCAGGCAAGAAGGCAATGGGATGACATATATAAAACCTTGAAGGAAAAAACTTGCCAGTCAAGAATTATATATCCAGCAAAACTGACTCTCAAATATGATGGCAAAACTAGGGCATTTCCAGATAAACAAAAATTTAGGAAGTTTGCAAAAACCAAACCAAAATTACAAGAAATACTAAAGGCTGTCCTCCAGTTAGAAAACCAATAATATCAGAAAACAATCTAAGACTAGAACACCGGACAGAGCAACTAGATAGAAACCCAGATAAAGAACTCACAAAAATAAATCAAAGCTAAAACGCTGAAAATAGGGAAACAGACATGTCAATATGTAAAAAATGACAACATTAAAACAAAGAAGAGGGACTGAAAAACATAGTCTTAGATCTTTCATATGGAGAAGAAGTCAAGGCAATATAAAGAAATAAAAGATTGGTTTAAACTTAGAAACATAGGGGTAAATATTAAGGTAACCACAAAGGAAACTAACAATCCTACATATCAAAATAAAAAACAAGAAAAACTTGAAGACTCAGCAAATGCCAAATCAATAACAATGAAAAAGATGAAAAGAAAATACATAAAGAAAAACAACTCAGCACAGAAAATTAAGTGGAACAAAGAAACTGTCAACAACACACACAAAAAAGACATCAAAATGACAGCACTAAACTCATACCTATCAATAATTACACTGAATAGAAATGGACTAAATACACCAATAAAGAGACAGAGAGTGGCAGAATGGATAAAAAAACACAATCTGTCTATATGCTGCCTACAAGAGATACACCTTAGACTTAAAGATACAGACAAACCAAAACTCAAAGGATGGTAAAATATACAAGCAAACAACACTCAAAAAGAGCAGGAGTAGCAATCTTACCCTCTGACAAAATAGACTTTTAAGTAAAATCCACCACAAAAGATAAGGAAGGACACTACATAATGATTAAAGGGTCAATACACCAGGAGGACGTAACCATAATAAATATTTATGCATCCCATGACAGGGCTCCAAAATACATAAAACAAACTCTAATAGCATTGCAAAGAGAGATAGACAGCCCCACAAAAGTAGCAGGAGACTTCAACACACCACTTTTGGTGAAGGACAGAAACCCAGAAAGAAGCTCAATAAAGGCATGGAAGATCTAAATGCCACAATCAACCAACTGGATCTCATAGACATATACTGGACATTCCACCCAACAACAGCCAAGTATACTTTCTTTTCCAACATACATGGAACATTTTCCAGAACAGACCACATATTAGGCCATAAAGCAAGCCTTAACAAAATCCAAAGCATTGAAATATTACAAAGCATCTTTTCTGATCATAAAGCCATAAAAGTAGAAACCAATAACAGAAAAAGCAAGGGAAAAAAATTTAACACATGGAAACTGAACAACATCTTGCTCAAAAACTACTGGGTTATAGAAGAAATTAAGGATGGAATAAAGAAATTCATAGCATCAAACGAGAATGAAAACACATCCTACCAGAACCTTTGGGACACAGCAAAAGCAGTGCTCAGAGGTCAGTATAGCAATAAATGTACACATCCAAAAGGAAGAAAGAGCCAAAATCACAATATTAACCCTACAACTCAAACAAGTAGAAAGAGAGCAGCAAAAGAAGCCCTCAGGCGCCAGAAGAAAGGAAATACTAAGAATTAGAGCAGAATTAAATGAAATAGAGGATAGAAAAACAATTGAAAGAGTTAACAAGACCAAAAGCTGGTTCTTTGAAAAGATCAACAAAATTGATAAATCATTGGCCAAACTGACAAAAGAAAAACAGGAGAGGAAGCAAATAACACGAAAAAGTTCAGACCAAACTGAAATTAAAAGAATCATAACAGAATACAATGAAAAACTGTAC
Organism: Dugong dugon; assembly: GCA_030035585.1. Classification (NCBI taxonomy): domain Eukaryota; kingdom Metazoa; phylum Chordata; class Mammalia; order Sirenia; family Dugongidae; genus Dugong; species Dugong dugon. Next base: position 19,998,644 of record CM057476.1, on the reverse strand, counting down.
TCTTACAAATTTGAAAACCTATAGGAAATGGACAAATTTCTAGAAACACACTATCTACCTAAACTAACATAAACAGAAGTAGAACAACTAAATAAAACTATAACAAAAGAAGAGATTGAAAAGGTAATTTAGAAACTCCCAATAAAAAAAAAGCCCTGGCCCTGACTGTTTCACTGGAGAATTCTACCAAACTTTCAGAGAAGACAACACCACTACTACTAAAGGTATTTCTGAGTATAGAAAAGGATGGAATACTCCCAAACACATTCTATGAAGCCAGCATAAACCTGATACCCAAATCAGGTGAAGACACCACAAAAAAGGAAAATTACAGACCAATATCCTTTATGAACATAGACACAAAAATCCTCAACTAAACTCTAGTCAATAGAATTCAACAACATATCAAAAAAATAATTCACCATGATCAAGTGGGATTCATACCAGGTATGCAGGGATGGTTCAACATTAGAAAAACAACCAAGGCAATCCATCACATAAATAAAACAAAAGACAAGAACCACATGATCTTATCAATTGATGCAGAAAAGGCATTTGACAAAGTCTAACAGCCATTCATGATAAAAGCTCTCAGCAAAATAGGAATAGAAGGGAAATTCCTCAACATAATAAATGGCATTTATATAAAGCCAATAGCCAACATCATCCTACATGGAGAGAGTCTGAAAGCACTTCCCCTGAGAACGGGAACCAGATAAGGATGCCCTTTATCACCACTCTTATTCAACATTGTGCTGGAGGTCCTACCCAGAGCAATTAGACTAGAAAAAGAAAGAAATGGCATCCAAACTGGTAAGGAAGAAGTAAAAGTATCTATATTTGTAGATGATATGATCTTATACACAGAAAACTCCTAAGAATCCACAAGAAAACTACTAGAACTAATGGAAGATTTCAGCAAAGTATCAGGCTATAAGATAAACATACAAAAATCAGTTGGATTCCACTACACCAACAAAGAGAACTTCGAATAGGAAACCACCAAATCAATACCATTTACAATAGCCCCCAAGAAGTTAAAATACTTAGGAATAAATCTAACCAGAGACATAAAAGACCTACACAATGCAAACTACAAGACACTAATGTAAGAAACCAAAACAGACCCGCATAAGTACAAAAACATACCTTGCTCATGGACAGGAAGATTCAACATTGTGAAAATGTCAATTCTACCCAAAGCGATCTACAGATACAATGCAATCCCGATCCAAATTCCAATGGCATTTTTTAATGAGATGGAGAAACAAATCACCAACTTCATATGGAAAGGGAAGAGGCCCCGAATAAGTAAAGCATTACTCAAGAAGAACAAAGTGGGAAGCCTCACACTACCTGATTTTAGAACCTACTATACTGCCACAGTCGTCAAAACAGCCCAGTACTGGTACAACAACAGATACATAGACCAATGGAACAGAATTGAGAATCTAGACATAAATTCATCCACCTATGAGCAGCTGATATTTGACAAAGGCCCAAAGTCTGTTAATGAGGGAAAAAGTCTCTTTAGCAAATGGTGCTGGCATAACTGGATATCTAACTGCAAAAAACTGAAACAAGACCCATACCTCACACCATGCACAAAAACTCACTCAAAATGGATCAAAGACTTAAATATAAAATCAAAAACAATAAAGATCATGGAATAAAAAATAGGGACAACTCTAGGAGCCCTAATACATGGCATAAACACAATATAAACTATAAGAAACAACCCACAAGCACCAGAAGAGAGACTAGATAACTGGGAGCTCCTAAAAATCAAACACTTATGCTCATCAAAAGACTTGACCAAAAGAGTCCAAAGACAACCTACAGACTGGGGAAAAAGTTTTGGCTATGACAAATCCAATCAGCGTCTAATCTCTAAAATCTACAAGATCCTGCAAAACCTCAACAACAAAAAGACAAATAACCCAATTAAAAAATGAGCAAAGGATATGAACAAGCAGTTCACCAGAGAAGACATTCAGGTGGCTAACAGATACATGAGGAAATGCTCACAATCATTAGCCATTAGAGAAATACAAATAAAAACTACAATGAGGTACCATCTCACCCCAACAAGGCTGGCACTAATCCAAAAAACACAAAATAATAAGAGTTGGAGACATTGTGGATAGACTGGAACAGTTATACACTGTTGATGGGAATGTAAAATGGTACAACCAATTTGGAAATCGATTTGGCACTTCCTTAAAAAGCTAGAAATAGAAGTACCATAGGATCCAGCAATCCCATTCCTTGGACTATATCCTAGAGAAATAAGAGCCATCACACAAATAGATATATGCACACCCATGTTCATTGTAGCACTGTTCACAATAGCAAAAAGATGGAAACAAGCCAGGTGCCCATCAACAGATGAATGAATAAATGAATTATGGCATACTACGCAACGATAAAAAACAACGATGAATCTGCGAAACATCTCATAACTTGGATGAATCTGGAAGGCATTATGCTGAGTGAAATTAGTATGAGACCACTGTTATAAGAACTCCAGAAATGGTTTAAACACAGAAGAAAACATTCTTTGATGGTTACGAGGGTGGGGAGGGAAAGGGGTATTCACTAACTAGACAGCAGATAAGAATTATCTTAGGTGAAGGGAAGGACAACACACACTACAGGGGAAGTCAGCACAACTGGACTAAACCAAAAGCTAAGAAGTTTTCTGAAAACAACCAAACACTTCGAGGGACAGAGTAGCAGGGGCAAGGGTCTGGGGACCATGGTTTCAGGGGACATCTAGGTCAATTGGCATAACAAAGTTTATTAAGAAAATGTTCTGCATTCCACTTTGGTAAGTGGCGTCTGGTGTCTTAAAAGCTAGCGAGTGGCCATCTAAGACACATCAATTGGTCCCAACCCACCTGGAGCAAAGGAAAATGAAGAACACCAAAGACACAAGGAAAATATTAGCCCAAGAGACAGAAAGGGTTGCATAAACCAGAGATTCCATCAGCCTGAGACCAGAAGAACTAGATGGTGCCCAGCTACCACCAATGACTGCCATGAAAGGGAACACAACAGAGAGTCCCTGATGGAGCAGGAGAAAAGTGGGTTACATAACTCAAATTCTAGTAAAAAAATCAGACTAATGGTCTGCCTGAGACTGAAGGGACCCCAGAAGACATGGCCCTTGGACTCTCTGTTAGCCCAGAACTGAAACCATTCCTGAAGTCAGCTCTTCAGACAAAGATTAGACCGGACTATAAGACATAAAATGATACTCATGAAAAGTGTGCCTCTTAGCTCAAGTAGATACATGAGACTAAATGGGCCACTCGCGTCCGGAGGTGAGATGAGAAGGCAGAGAGGGTCAGGAGCTGGTTGAATGGACACGGGAAATCCGGGATGGAAAGGAGAAGTGTGCTGTCACAGTATAGGGAGAGCAACTAGGGTCACATAACAATGTGTGTATAAATTTTTGTATGAGAGACTAACTTGAAGTACAATAAAATAAAAAAGAAGCAAGTAAATAAATAAATACATAATTTAAAAAGCATAGATAAAGAGAGAGCAAAGTATAGGGTTTGGAGAACAGCCTGAGGGAGGTGGTATGCCCTGGTCAGGAGGGCAGATCTGAAATCAGAGACCTGGGTCCTACATCTTAATCACTGCAGGACCTCAGGCAAGTTGCTTAATCTTTCTGAGCCTCAAGTCCTCATTTGTAAAATGTGCCTACTAGTTCCTTGATTTGGATTAAATAAGGCAATGTATACAAGGTTCTATTGTTATTGCGTGCCATCAAGTTGATTCTGACTCATAGCAACCCCATGTGAGAGAGCAGAACTGCTCCATAGGGTTTAGGACTTTCAGATTTGCTATACTATTAGTTTCGGCGGAGTAAGTGGAGGATCTTGGAAGGCTGCAGGGAACAGAGGTATTGGCACCAAGTCTTGGAGAAATGGCAGAATGTGTGGTGGCTCAGTGATTAAGAGCTATGGCTGCTAACTAAAAGGTGGGTAGTTTGAATCCATCAGCCACTCCTTGGAAACCCTACTGGGCAGTTCTACTCTGTCTATAGGTTGCTATGAGTTGGAATCAACTCATGAGTCCAGAAGGCCTACTGAGGTAGCATAAGCCTTCAACAGAGGTGTCACCCCGGGGCCTGAGCAGAAGGTACACAAAGGGGGCCTTTTCTCTCATACATACTTCGGAGCCCTGGTGGCGCACTGGTTATGAGTTCAGCTGCTAATCGAAATGTGGGCATTTCGAACTCACCAGCCGCTCCTTGGAAACCCTATAGGGTTGCTATGAGTCTGTGTTGACTCGATGGCAATGGGTTTGGATTGGTTTTGGTTTTAGGGGTAGGAGGTCGGCTTCCCCTAAAGCAAGGAGGTCTCTTCTTCCATCCCGGATTCCTACCCTGCAGTCCCTAATAAGGAGCTCTGGTGGCACAGTGGTTAAGCACTTGGCTACTAACCGAAAGGTCGGCCGTTCGAATCCACCAGGTGTTCCGTGGGAAAAAGACGTGGCAGTCTGCTTCTGAAAAGACTACAGCCTCGGAAACCCTATGGGGCAGCTCTACTCTGAGTTGGAATCCACTGGACAGCAATGGGTTTGGTTTTTGGTTTAGTCCCTAAGGAGGGCTGGGGGCCTCGGAGGAGCTGCAGACCTCACAGATAGCTCCTGGCTTCCCACCCCAGCTATGACCCTGGCTTGCTCTCCAATCTGCCAGGGTCTCTGGGCTAAGGAATCACTAATTCCTCCCTGATGAAGCACCTGTGTCTGTAAGCAAATGAGCTGGCAGGTGGCGGCCTAGATAAAATATGCCCAGCTCAGTGGGAGATTTGCTTACCAGTTGGAGGCAGCCCATCCTGCTGCCTGCAGCCTGGAGGCCTACAGATAAGGCATAAATTACCAGTGCCCACTGGGCAGGTGGGAGGGCAGGAAGGATGGAAGAGCGAGTGCTCCCCACTCAGTCTCTAGGCGGCACCTTTCTCAGTGGCTTATGGAAAAAGAACCAAGACTGGGAATCAGGAGACTAGGGAGTTAGTCTTGGCTTGCCTCAGACTTTGCTGTAGGGTCTTGGGTAAATCACTTGCCCCTTCTGGGCCTTAGTTCTCAACTATCTAAGACTAATTGTTCCTCTTTCCCTCGTGGGTTTATTACAGAGATCACAGGAGATAATATATGGAAATACAACATTTGCTATAATCTTGATTGTTACGATGTTGCTCCCTGCGGAAGCCCCACTGAGCAGAGCTCAGAGGCTGGTAACTTTCTGGTGGGCTAGTAGCTTTGGGGAATTCCCTGCAAAGCTATAGTATCTATTGGCAGAGAACGGATCAAAGATTTTTCCAAGGAGGCAACATTACAGATGGTGTTCTGGAGGCATCAGACACTGGTTCCAGTCCTACAGCTGCCACTTGTTGTTCTTGTTAGGTGCCGTCGTGTTGGTTCCTACTCATAGCGTCTCTATTTACAACAGAAGGAAACACTGGCCGGTCTTGTACCATCTTCACAATCATTGTTATGCTTCAGCCCACTGTTGCAGCCACTGTGTCGTTCCATCTCGTGGAGGGTCTTCCTCTTTTTCGCTGATCCTCCACTTTACAAACCATGATGTCCTTCTCTAGGGACTGGTCCCTTCTACTTAGCTGAAGGGATTTAGGCAAGTCACCTTACCCCGCTGAACCTCAGTGAACTCATCTTTAAAGTGGAGTGAAGACTCTAATCTTTTAGGTGGGCTGTGAGGTTTAAAAGGAACCTTGGTAGCACAGTGGTTAAGAGCTTGGCTGCTAACTGGAAGACTGGTGGTTCAAACCCACCATCCACTCTGTGGGAGAAAGATGTGGCAATCTGCTTCTGTAAAGATTACAGTCTTGGAAACCCTATGGGGCAGTTCTCTGTCCTACAGGGTTGCTATGAGTTGCAATAACTCAACTGCAACAGGTATGAGGTTTAAATGAGATTACCTTCTGGAGCATCTGGCACATAAGTAGCTGCTGGATAAGGTTAGTTCTTCCTCCCTGTTATGTATTGAATTGTGTGCCCTCCAAAACATGTGTTAGAATCCTAACTCCTATACCTTCGGATGTTGTCCCATTTGGGAATAGGGTTTTCTTTGTTATGTTAATGAGGCCATATTAGTGCAGGATATGTCTTAAACTTAATCACTTCTGAGTTATAAAAACAGTAGATTAGACGCAGAAGCAAGCACAAATGGGGAGCGGGGGAAGAGAGGTGCCACGTGAAGACTGTCAAGGAATCAAAGAACACCAGGGCTATAGAAGCTGAGACAAGGATCTTCCCCCAGTGTTGAAGAGAGACAGCCTTCCCCTATAGCTGGTGTCCTGAATTCGGACTTCTAGCCTCCTAAACTGTGATGCCTTTGAATTATAGCGTCGGCAAAGAATATTGAATATGCCATGGACTATAAGAATATTGAATATACCAAAAGAATGAACAAATCTATCTTGGAAGAAGTACAACCGGAATGCTCCTTAGAAGCAAGGATGGCTAGACTACATCTCACATACTTTGGACATGTTATCAGAAGGGACCAGTCCCTGGAGAAGGACATCATGCTTGGTAAAGTAGAGGGTCAGGAAAGAAGAGGAAGACCCTCAAGGAGATGGACTGATACAGTAGTTGCAACAATGAGCTCAAGCATAACAACGATTGTGAGGATGGCGCAGGACTGGGCAGTGTTTTGTTCTGTTGTGCATAGGGTCACTATGAGTCGGAACTGACTTGACGGCACCTAACAGCAACAAACTGTGGGAAAATAAATTTGTGTTCTTTAGAGCCACCCACTTGTGGTATGTCTGTTACAGCAGCACTGGGAAACTAGACACTCCTTCAGAAAGTTTGAGGCTAAGGTGAGCGGTCATCTAAGATACTCCACTGGTCTCACCCCTTTGGGAGCATGGGAGAATGAAGAGAACTAAAGACACGGGGGAAAGACAGGTCCGAAGGACTAATGGACCACAACTACCACGGCCTCCACCTGACTGAGTCCAGTACAACTGGATGGTGCCTTGCTACCATCACCAACTGCTCTGACAGGGATCACAATAGAGTGTCCAGGACAGAGCTAGAGAAAAATGTAGAACAAAATTCTAACTCACAAAAAAAAGACCAGACTTACTGACCTCACAGAGACTGGATAAACCCCAAGAGTATGGCCCCCGAACATCCTTTTAACTCAATAATGAAGTCACTCCTGAGGTTCACCCTTCAGCCAAAGATTAGACAGGCCAATGAAGCAAAATGAGACTAAAGGGGCACATCAGCCCAGGGACAAGGACTAGAAGGTAGGAGGGGACAGGAAAGCTGGTAATAGGGAACCCAAAGTCGAGAAGGGAGAGCAGTGACATGTCCTGGGGTTGGCAACCAATGTCATAAAACAATATGTGTACTAACTGTTTAACGAGAAGCTAGTTTTTTCTGTAAACCTTTATCTAAAGTACAATAAAAAAAAAAAGAAAGAAAGTCTGAGGCTAAACCAAGTTTACAAATCCAATTTCCTAACTCTCTTCTCAGCTCTTGGCTGAGACCTCAGAAGCCCTGGGGAATCTCCAGACCTCTGTGTGCTGAGTCCCCCCACCTGCCACCCCCCAACAGGAGACTTCTCAACCGGGACCTGGAGGAAGACCCCCTGGGAAGTGCTCCAGCCCAGGGGCTTCGGGAACTGCATGATGAAGACAGAGCCTTTTGCTAATACCATGTGGCTGCTGTGACAGTCTGTTAATGCCATTTACAACGTGCTGTAATTATGTCTCACACATGCTGGTGGCCCAGCCAGCAGGAACGTTCCCTAGGAGGGGCCTAAGAAAGATTCCTTTAGCAGGGAGGAGGGTGGGCTTCCTCAGGAGGGTGGGGGCTGGGGAAGCCATTGCGAAGGAGAAAGAATTCTTCCCCTGCATCTAGCAGGACTCAGAGAGGGGGTGCCATGCACATCGTTGCCTCAGGAGTGTCCCCCTAGAGAGGTACCCTGCATAGCCTACCCAACCCTACCTGGTTGCCCTGCGCACCCGAGAGAGAGTTCACACCTGCTTGGACCAGTGGTTCCCACCCTGAATTACTGTGGAAGTTTGGGTAAGTCATGGCTCCTTTCTGGGCCTCAGAACGTCCTTGGTTTCTATAAAATAGGGATGCGGGGAAAGATGAGCAAAAGGTACCAGAGCAATAGTTAATTTGTTAATTTTTCTATATAATCTCCCTAGAAAAAGGCATCTACATACAATCAAAACATAGCCTGTATTTTCAGAGGGCTCATAGGCCACTGAAATTCACCACAAAGCTCCAAGGACCCCAGGTCAAGAACCTTGGTCTAGATAATCTCATGGACCTATCACCAATGTGTGTCAGTCTATTTCTCCGTCTGGGTGTGGAGGTTGCTCCCTGCTGGATGTTGCGGCCGTGTTGTTTGGGGCATAGGTATTTATGACAGTTATCAGCTCACTCTGGATTGGGCCCCTTATCTAAAAGTGCCCAGGTTGGTCTCTTTTAATGCTTTTTGTCCTGCATTTAATGGGCCAGCTAATTTCTGCAATGCTGCCCAAATTCTGAGATTCTAGGATCCTTGTCATTTGGTGATGCTCAGTGTCCTTGAGGTCTGGTAAAAAGAACCCAGCTTTGGAGTCAGATCTGATTTACAATCCCTCCACACTTCCTTGCTGGCTTCCCTGGGCCTCAGTTTCTCTGTCCAGGAAGTGGGCCGCCATGAGAGTCAGATGTATCAATGCCTCTCAAGTGCTGAGCACAGACTGAGCACTCAGTACGTGCCAGGTTTTCTACCCCCATCACTCCCCACCCCCCTCCCCACCCCCAGCTCAGGCCCTTCTCTCCTCTCCCTGGGAGGAGCTGAGGGGAGGGCAAGAGTTGTGGGGAAAAGCTCTCAGGAACAGGGAAGCCTATTTCCAAGTCATTAGTCCCCCAGTGTCGGGCTGCAGGATGGATTCTGATCAAGAGTGGGGTGACATTTGGCAAAAGTTGCTGATGAGGGATTGAATGATTAATCGTCATGACAACCGGGCTGTAGTAATGACAGGGATGCGATGGTGCCCGAGTTAAACACAAAGCGGCCCCGCGAGCCGGGGCGGTAAATTACTAGGCATGTCACCGCTGCGCTTTTGGAGAAAGCGGCCGTGCGTTCGTAATGAGAGGTTAACTGTGTCCCCAAAGTAATTACAGCCGATTGAAGAGGTGGCTGGTAATTAGAGGATTAGTGGTGATGAGGCTCACCTGCATGGTTGCCATGGTGATGGAGGGTGTGGGTGGGGTAGGGAGGCAAGGAGGGTCCAGAACCCTCCCTAAGGCAGGTGGCTGGGGCTTTGGTGTCCACTAGTCTCATCACTAGGGAATTGGTGGAAAGGCCCTGAGTTTCTGCTGCTGGTGGTTGGGCCTCAGTCTTCCCATCTGTAAAGTGAGGGCTTGAACCCATTCAAAAATATGGAATGTTGGAGCTGGAATTCTGGAACGTGCCAGCCAAGACAAGTCGCATTTTGTGGAATCCAAATAATCTTTAATTTGCCACCCAGCCCTCCTCTGCAAGCCTGGCATTGCTGGGACCCAGGAAATCACACACAGATTCCACTTTCTGGCCAAAAGACTCAGCAAGGATCTGAACCAGCACCTCAGTTTCCTCACCTCTAAAATGGGGAGAATAATAATGCTTCCTACTTCCGAGGATTGTTTGGAGAATAAAAGGAAATCATAACTGCAGAGCATCTAGGCCAGTGCCTGGCCCACTGTAGGAGCTCAGTGAATGTTAGTGGTTGTGATTACATTTGTGATTATGATTATGCATTGCATTAGGCAAATCTGCTGCAAAAGACCTCTTTAAAGTATTAAAAAGCAAAGATGTCACTTTGAAGACTAAGGTGCACCTGACCCAAGCCACGGTATTTTCAATCGCCTCATATGCATGCGAAAGCTGGACAATGAATAAGGAAGACCGAAGATAAATGGAATGCCTTTGAGTTACACAGTTGGCGAAGAATATTGAATAGACCATGGACGGCCAAAAGAACCAACAAATCTGTCTTGGAAGAAGTACAGCCAGAATGCTCCTTAGAGGCAAGGATGGCGAGACTTCATGTCACATACTTTGGACATGTTATCAGGAGGGACCAGTCCCTGGAGAGGGACATCATGCTTGGTAAAGAACCGGGTCGGCAAAATCGAGGAAGACTCTTAATGAGATGGATTGACACAGTGGCTGCAATGATGGGCTCATGATGGGCTCAAGTATAACAACGATTGTGAGGATGGCGCAGGGTTGGGCAGTGTTTCGTTCTGTTATACACAGGGTTGCTATGAGTCAGAATTGACCCGACAGCATCTAATCGTAACAACAGCATGATTACGTTTATAACGACCCAGGGCAGCTGGGTGTAGGGAGGAGGATAGAGGCCTCAACCTTTTGTTGAGGGTGCGCTGAACCTTCCCACGAGTGATAGGTGACAGGAAACTCTAGGGGGAGAAGGTGGGTGCCTACTTTTTGCTCCCCTTCTGTGCACCCCGGTCAAGTCCTGGTGCTTCTCTGAGCCTCCAATTTCTCCTCTGCCTGCCTGATGACTCTGTTGGGAGAAAGAAATGAAATGCTTGATTTGTGGAGCATTTATTATACGCCAGACTTGAACCAGGTGATTTGTAGCTATTATTTCACTTGATCCTCCACTAACGTATTGCTGTTGTTAGTTGCCATCAAGTAGACTTATGTATAACAAAATGAATCATTGCCTGATCTTGCGCCACCTCCATGGTCGTTTTTTTTTTTTTTTAATACATTTGTGTTGTTGTTGAGAATATACACAGCAAAGCATGCACCCGTTCAACAGTTTTTACATGTACAGTTCAGTAACACTGATTACATTCTTTGAGTTGTGCAACCGTTCTCACCCTCCTTTTCTGAGTTGTCCCTCGCCCATTAACAAATTCACTGCCTCCTAAGGTTCCTATCTAATCTTTCGAGTTTCTGCTGTCAGTTTAATCCATATAGACAAATCTTAAAAGAGCATAATGCTCAAGGCAGACATTCTTTACTAGTTAAGCTAAACTACTGTTTGGTTTTAAGAAGACTTTAGGTGATATTTTTGGTTTAAAGTTTGAAGATTTATCTTAGGGCAATAGTTTTGGGGTTCATTTATCCATGATCTTTGACATGTTTGAGCCCATCCACATAACCTATAAAATATAGTATTTTGCCCATTTTCAAGAGGAGAAAACCAAGGCTCAGAGAGGTGAAGTGTCTATCCCAGAAGCACACAGCTGGAACATGAGAGAGCCAAGATTTGTACCCAGATGAGTCCAAATGCCTCACACACTTTCTACAATATCCCTAGGTCTCTTCGTGTCCCAAGAAGGGGCCAGGACCACCACCTCCATCTAAGAGTTGAACACTCTCATGGGAGGAGCTTCCAGAGGAATTTCCCTTGAATTGGCCAGGGTGGGGCGGGGGTGGAGCTTGGCAGTCTACAGAGTTACAGAATTCCCCCAGGGCCTGATTTGAGATGCTGGGGGTGTGGAGTGACTATGAAGGGCCATACTGGTCCTGGCTCAGCTGCTAGTGACGCCTGGTGCCTGGGCGCAGGCATTGGTGAGCCAGGAGAGTGCAGGGGCTTAATTATTCCATCCATAAATGATAAGCCCTGTTCATTTCCAGGCCTTCATGACAAATTCATGGCCCTATTTAATGTGCTCGCTGTCCGACCTTCCCGGGATCACAGGGAAATGCAGGGCCCTTTCTGGAGGGCACTGGGGCGATTTCTGCTCCTGCAGCTGCTGGGCCACACGCTACCTCGAGCTGCCCCCAGAAGCAATCGACACCTCGGCTGTGTTGCAGTTTGCAAACACTTTTTTCTCTGATTTACTTCACTGGGGAGGCAAGGAGCCTAAGCGACGGGCAGGGACTCTGGAGTTACAAAGGTCTGGGTTTGAGTTCCAACCTGCCACTTCAGAGCTGTTTGACCTTGAACATGTTCTGTGCCTCAGTTTCCTGGTTATGGGGGTTATGGGGATGAAATGAGATAAAACAGAAGGAAAAGTCTTCATATATAACAAATAGTCAATGTATGGTACTGTTTACCGCTGTTTTGGGGTTTTCTCATAAAACTGTATTTGGTTTATTTTATTTTATTTTTTTTGAACCAGTGGACCATCTGTTTACCTGGCTCTGCTCAGGTCCTGGTGACCCTGGGATGGGCCACATCTTAAAGTAGAAGGACACGTGAGATGGACCACCAGGCCTTGCTTCAGCTGGGAGCAGAGAGGGCTGCAGAAGGGGCTGGCTGCAGAGCCCTGCCCCGAGTCACCAGAAGTCCAGGCTCCAGTGTCAGTCCCCCCTCCGACTCTGGGCCCACCTTGGTGAGTCATGCCGCTCCCTGGGCCTCAGTTCCTCATCTGTCACAGGACTCACCAACACAGCATGGGAGTTCCAAGTGCAAGCAAGAACATGCCAGAATTGTCTTTCCCAGCCATTTCTGGAACCTGCACAAGGGGCCTTCAGCCTGGATGGCTGAAGGACTAGGAGGCGGGAGGATACAAACCATAGAACCAAAGGACCCTGGTGGGGAGCTCAGAGAGCAACTCTCAGACGCCACTTTATAGACAGAGAAGCTAAGAATCAGGTTTGCAGTGTATTAAGTGCTTATAGTATACCAGGCCCCCCGCTCCTACCTATCCATCTGTGGTCTCTTTTAGTCCTTACTAGAACTGGGTAGGGGCCAGGTACAGCTCACTCCATTTTACAGAGGAGGGAAGCAGAGGCACAGAGCGGTACAGAGACTCAGGCAAAGCCACAAAGCCCGTGAGTTGCGGGGCCACCCCACGCCAAGCCCAGGCTGTCCCCATGTGGTGGCATCATGTCTGTTTGCATGCCTTCTGGTGTACGTGCGTGTTTATGCGAAGGGGCCTATGGGTATATAAGGATGTGTGGGCAAGTGCATGTGCGAGCGTGTGTATGTGTGCATATGCTGTGCCTGTGCAGATCATCTCCAGAGCTCACCTTCAACTCCCCATTCAGTCTCTTTTGACCCTACTCAGTGCCTTTCAGCAAAGAGCTGGTTGGAGATGGGTCCCTTTCTACTGCAGGACCTTAGGGAATTAACTTTAATTTGCATATTCATTTGTATGACAGAGCAAAGGGTGAAGCCACTCCCCCTTCACAGCCAGTCCCCAGCAGGGTCCAGCTTGGCCCAGAGATAAGTGCAGGCTGACCTTTACACTGCCTATAACTCCACCATTAGTGACCCATTGGAGGTTCAGGCTCTGCAAGGTAGTTGCTATCATTACTCCCTGTGTAGATCATGGAACGGGGGTTCAGAATTGCCAGGCCAGGACATGCAGCCAGCAAATGGCAGAGCTGAGGTCTGCTTCTTGGGCCGAGGACTCTAAATCCAGTGCTCTTTCCAAAGTCCCATCCAGTCTGCAGCCTCGAGGTGGACATGGGGGTGTGGGCAGTCAGACGGGGTTTCAAGAAGAAGAGGCTGTGGAGCTTGTTCTCAAAGGCTAAGGAGGGGTTGAAGAAGCAGAGATGGGGGAGGGTAGGAGCAGGGAGGTTCTGTATGTGCTTGTGTGTGTGTGTGTGTGTGTGTGTGTAATGAGTACATGGCTGCCAAAGAGTGTGTTTAATCATACTTTCAACAAATAGTCATGCAGTGCCTACTCTGTAACAGGCACATAAACAACAATAATAATGACATAGAAAGTATGTATCTAGTGCTTACTGTGTACCAGACACTGTTCTGTGTTCCCATTAACTCATTTAATCCTCAGAACAACCCTATGAGGTAAGTACAGTTATTAACCCTCTTTTACATCCAGGGAAACAAAGCACAGAGAGGTGAAGTAACCTGCTTAAGGTCACACAGCTGGCAAAGTGGTGGAGCTGGGATTCAAACCCAGGCCATCTGGGTTTACCACCTTACCACTCTCACATTGTAAGACCTTGGCAAGCTGCTGTGCTGCTCCCAGCATAGTAGGCATATGTGATGGTGTGTACGTGTGCTGTACACGTGTCAGAGTATGTGTTTGCAGATACACGCATGCATTTCTCTGTATGTGCATGTTTGTACGAGGGTGCCTATGGGTATACAAGGAAGTGGGTGTATACCCATGTACAAGCATGTGCATATGCTATGCCTGTGCGTATGTACGTTTGAGTGTACATGAGCAGGTCTATGAGAGGCTGGGAAAAGTCACCACAGGCCAGTTTCTCTGCCAGAGAACCCGTGAAGGCCAGGGCCACACAGGGAGGAGGTGGGGATGTGATGGGGGCAGGTGGGGGTTTTGACTAGCCAGAGCCTAAGAGCTAGGGCTCCCTGGATTGGGTGGGGGGGTGCTCTCCAGCTGCACATGCCCATAGCCGAGGCCTCCAGGAGACATTAATAATAGATCAGCAAATTTCAAATGTAAATAGGGCAATCAGGCCCGAAAACACAGACATTCATCACCCAGATACAAATTACACTGCCGGCCCTGATGTAATTACCAGAGTTCAGCTCAACGCATCGAGCCACCCCAACACTGCACCCCTGCATGTTACTTTGTGTGGATATCCTCCCCTGAGGAGGCCCCCTCTACCTGATCCACAGGGTTTTTCTGGTCATGGCCAAGGGTATCCAGCTATCTTAAGCGGCTATGAAGACAGAAGACCCCTGAGATCCATGTGCTTTGATGGCAAAGCTCTGAAGATCACGGGCCGACACCAGAGAATGAGTCAAACTCCTGGGTTCTGGCTCTAGCTTTAAAATGACTTGCTGTGTGACCCTGGGAAAGTCATTCACCCTTTCTGAGTCTTAGTTTCCTCTTTTACTCAAAGGAGGTAATGATACAGTACAGTGTTAGAGTCTTTGGGTTTTGCAGTAAGAGGAATGGGGGTTTGAATCCCAATCTTACCACTTTTGAGTTGGGAGGTCTTGGGCAAATTTCTTTCCCACTCTAATCCTAAACTTCTTCATCTGTAAAGCGGGTACAGTAATGCCTATCATGTGAGGTTACTGTGAGGAAAGAATGAAATAATGTTTTTCTTTTAATTGGTAAATTTAACACATTCACATTTATTGTGGTTATATTATTATATATCATATAAAACATATACCATATCATGTGTATGCATATAGTGATTATACGATTATATGGCTGGACACTTGTCTGTCACATTTGTTCGTGTTTCCTATTTATCAGGCTTCCTTATGTTTCCTTCTTTCCCATTGCTGTTGTATTATGACTCCAAAACTTACTGGCTTAAAACAAGAAACATTTAATATGTCACAGTTTCTGTGGGTTAGGAATGTGGGAATGGGTGTTCTGGGTCGGTGTTTCTCACAAGATTGCGGTAGAAATGTCAGCCAGGGTTACATCTGAAGGTTTGGCTGTGCTGGGATATCTGCTCTCTAAGTTAGCTCTTCAGTAGATCTCTCCATAGGACTGCTCATTATATGGCACTGGCTTCCCCCAGAGGAAGGGATCTAAGACAGCAAGGCAGAGACCACATGTCTTTTATGACTTAGCTACAGAAGTCACAAGCTGTCACTTCTGCAACATCAGTTACACAGGTCAGCTCTATTCAGTGTGGGAGGGGATTACACACGGGTGTAAATACCAGAGTAGGGGCCAACTTAGAGCCTGGCTACTATAGCTGTCTTGTGTTGGATTAAAAGATAACTTACTCAAAGCGCTTCGCCTAGGCACTGGGAGAAATTCAGTAATTCCCATCACCCTAGCACCCAGCACAGTACCTGGCATACAGTAGGCATCAGCAATAATGGAATGGCCAAGAAGAAGACTGGTTGTAGCAGAATCTGCCCTCATCTCCTCAATGCCATTCCCTAGAGGCCAGCCAGTAGCTACCTGCAAGCTCACATTCTCCATCCTTCTTGCTGCCCCTTCTCCATCCTTCTTGGTGTCCCAGCCGGCCTCAGGTCAGGATGGGCTGAGCCATGGAGTGGGTGAGGCAGGCAGTAGCTCCTGCCTTCTCTGAGGCAGAGGAAAGTCTAGACCAAAGGCAGTTTCCAGGCCTATCTCATCCTAACTTTACATTGATCAGTAATTAAATGCAGCCTCCAATTACTATAACGTTTGGCGAGGCACCAAGCGCGTGTGAAACCTTGCAATAAACATCTGCTTTATAAATTGCCTCTCAGTGCAGCACACCAGCAGGGTTCTTGGGGGGTTGGGGAGAGAGAGAAGCAGAAAGCTGGAAAGGAATGAGAGGTTAGGGAGGGACAGAGACAAAAGGAGAGGTGAGAGGGAGGGGAGAGGAGAGGAGCGGGGAGGAGAGGCTGTCCTTTCAAGGCATCATGGGACATGGGGACCGAAGGCCTGCTCATTCCTAGGTGAGCCCTCACCGCCGTCCAAGGTGGGGATCCAGAGTTTAACCCAGGGCTGAGGAATCTTTGGCTCTTTGGAGAATTGGTCAAGCGCTGTGCACACATCTAATACAAATTACTTTTGTGTGGTTTTTTATTTTTACAAAACCTGTAACCTCCCGCTCACCTGCCCTTTATGCTTTGAGGGAGAAACATAAAGATTTGCTCGACCACAGCCCCTGTTGGGGTGAGATATTCCCGGGGCTGCAGAGGAAGAGGGAGCCCAGGGGTTTCCCACCACAGACTGAGTCCAGTGGGTAGCCCTGGCCCCTGACCCCTGCACTTACTCTCCCCTGAGCCAAAAAATGAGCCTGTGGACCTCACTCCACCTCCCATCGAGGTCCTCGTTTGGAGGTCAGACAGAACTGGGCTGAGGCCTGACTCAGCTAATGTGAGACTTTGAGGAAGTGGCTTTGCCTCTCTCAGCCTCTGTTTCTGCACCTGTGAAATGGGCTTAAAACCACCCACAGGGGTTCAGGGAGGGTTAAGGGAAAGTGTAAGTGGGGTATCAGAGTGAGCAGGGCAGGGGCTCTGAAGGCAGACAGTCCTGCTATTTGGGCAGAGCATTTTGCCTCTTTGAACCACAGGATTCTCATCTGAAAATAGGGAAATAAGACTATTGCTCATGGAGGTGTTATGACGATCAATCAGAGTCTAGTACACAGTAGGCACTTAATACATCTCAGTTATTGCTGTTAGTAAGGTCCTTGGGTGACACAAATGGTTTGTGCTCAACTATTAACCTAAAGGTTGGCAGTTCAAACCCACCCAGTGGTGCCATGGAAGAAAGCCTGGTGATCTGCTTTCGTTAAGATTACAGTCAAGAAAACCCTATGGAGCAAGTTCTACTCTGTAACACGTGGGGTTACCATGAGTCAGAATTGACTTGACAGCAATGGGTTTGGTTTTTTTGGTTTATTGTTGTTATTATTATTGGGAAGACTAATCAACTGTCTTCCCCTGGGGTCTCTGCTGTCCCTCTGCTGGTCCCACTCTCCGAGAAGGTTGAGGACTTCCAAGGTGAGAGTGTGGGGAGGTAAAGGGGAGGACTGTCTGCTGCTTAACTGCCTGCCTGGGGGACACCCATCAATCGCTCTGAGCCAAGCCCCCCAGAGACCCCAAGGCAGCGGGGATTAAATGAGATCACATGTGTCGCATGCTTAATGCAGAGCTTGACCCATGGTAAAAGCCAGGTAACTGGTAACTTGAATACTGTTATTATTACCATAAATGACACCTGGGAGGGGTGGGGGGAGAGCATTCCTCTCCCTTATTGCCGTCCATGGTGGTCAGGTAAGGTGTGAGGCAAGATGAGAGGGGCTGCCTCCAACCTCTACTCCCAACTAAGCTGCCAAAGCGCTGAGCTCCCAGCATTACCCTCACTGGCAACACTTGATCCTCTTTAAAAATGCAGTGGCCCCCCGAAGGCTGGCAGAGGGTATCCCTCACCCCTCAACAAGGAGTCATCTGTGAAAGAACCTAATGAGAGTCAGAGAGGACATTCAGCCTACTGCCTGGATCATCATTTTTGTCAGCTGCCGTTGAGTCGACTCCAACTCATGGTGACTTTAGGTACAACAGGGTGAAACACTGCCCGGTCCTGCAACATCCTCACAGTCGCCAGCATGTTCAAGTTCACGGCTGAAGTTGTTGTGCCATTCCACCTCACTGAGGGTCTCCTTTGCCCTCGCTGGCCCTGTACCTCACCAAACATGATGTCCTCCTTGAGCGATTGATCCCTCCTGATGATGTGTCCAAAGCACGCGAGTAGGACAGTATTCTGTTGCGATCCATAAGGTTTCCATCGGCTAGTTTTCGGAAGTCAATCACCAGGCCTTTCTTCCTAGTCTTAGTCTGGAAGCTCTGCTGAAACCTGTTCACAACGGGTGACCCTGCTGGTATTTGAAATATCAGTGGCATAGCTTCCAGCATCATAGCAACATGTAAGCCACCACGTATGACAAACTGACAGGCGGTGGCGGATCATCGTAAGAGCTCAGAAATACTTGATGAATGAACGAAGACTTCTTTCCATCTGCTACTGGCATCCCTATCACAATGTCTGCTGCATGAGCGTCCAGCCTTATCTTGAACCCTTCCTGACAACAGAGAAGCTCACCTCGCTGGAGGGCAGACTGTTCCATCTCTAGACAGCTCCACGCATTGGCGGGTGTTCCATATACTGAGCTGAGACTCACTTCCTTAAAACTTCTCTAGGAATCTCCTTGACCCTACAGCACAGCTCTGAGGTCACTATCAAGAAAACACTAAATCACAGACAAGCAGTTGCAAATGGTAAGTTCGTAAAAGCTTGCCCTACCATCTCAGGATGCTCTTCAGTGAAACCAACATAGCAGGCAAAGTTGCATTCTGGTGAAGCTGTCAGCCCAAGGCAGCACACAGGTGCTCCAATGTGTTAGAATGCGGCAGAATAATAATAAAAGCTCACCTGTACCAGGTGCCAGGCATGATTCTAGGTGCTTTCGTGTGTATTGATTCATCTACTACTCCCAGCCCTCCAATAATGTTAGTTGCCATCGAGTCGCTCTGACTCATGGAGCCCCCCTGTGTAGAGTAGAGCCCTGCTCCATAGGGTTTTCAAGGCTGTGACCTTTCGGAAGCAGATTGCCTGGCCTGTCTTCTGAGGTGCCTCTTGGTGGGTTTGAACTGCCAGACTTTCAGCTAGTAGTTGAGTGCTTAACCGTTTGTGTCACCTAGGGACTCCTCCAATAATGTGGGTGCTAGGAAACTGACGGGAGCCCTGGTGGTGCAGCAGTTACGCCTTCGGCTGCTAACCAAAATGTCGGCAGTTCGAATCCACCAGGCACTCCTTGGAAACCCTATGGGGCAGTTCTACTCTGTCCTATAGGATTGTTATGAATCGGAATCAACTCGACAGCAACGGGTTTGCTTTTTTGGATTTAGGAAACTGAGAAGGAGCCCTGGTGGCTTCGTGGTTCAGTGCTCAACTGCTAACCGAAAGGTCGGCGGTTCAAACCCACCAGGTGCTCTGCCGGAGAAGGATGTGGCAGTCTGCTTCCATAAAGATGACAGCCTTGGAAACCCTATGGGGCAGTTCTACTCTGTCCTATAGGGTCGCTCTGAGTCGGAATCAGCTTGACGGCAATGGGTTTGTTTTTTTTTTGGTTAGGAAACTGAGACTCAGAGAGGAAAAGTGACTTGCCCCAGGTCCTACAGCTGCTGAGTATCTGTGCATCTAAGCTCTACACTAAACTGCAAACAAGCTGCTGTTTGCAACTACTTACCCGGGACCCAGAATTTTCTTGATACTGGGCAACCAAAACCAAACACAGAAATAAACTGGGTGCTGAGCTGATGCAAGACAGTGGCCGTCATCTCTAACTCCTGATTTCAAACGTTTATGTCTGTCAAAGCAGCTTCGTTATTCTCCCTAACTGACTTTATGAATAAATATATCATTTAGCTTTCTTTTGGTTGCAAGTGACAGAAAACCCAACCCAACAGGCTGGAGCACAAAGAGAATATAATGTATTTCACCAAAGAGGATATTCAAATGGCCAATAAGCACATGAAAAGATGCTCAATGTCATTAGCCATTAGGGAAAAGCAAATCAAAACCACAGTGAGATATCACTTCACTCCCACTAGAATGGCAATGATCAAAAAAAAAAAGAGAGAGAACAACAGGTGTTTGATGAGGATGTGGAGAAATTGGAACCCCCATCCGTTGTTGGTGGGATTGCAAGACGGTGGAGGTGCTATGGAAAACAGTTTGCTGGTTTCTCAAAAAGTTAAACGTAGATCTACCATATGACCTAGCAATCCCAATCCTAAGTATCCCAAGAAAGCAGGAATGCAAACAGATGCTTGTATACCAATGTTCCTTGCAGCTCTATTCAAAACAATAGCCAAAAGGTAGAGACAACCGAAATGTCCATCAGTGGATAGATGGATAGACAAACTGTGGCACATACATACAACGGAATAGTACTCAGCCATAAAGAGAGATGAAGTCTTGATACATGCTACAATGTGGACGAATCTTGAAAACATTATGCTGAGTGAAATAAGCCAGTCACAAAAGGACAACTATTATATGATCCCACCTACATAAAACAGGTAAATGTATAGAGACCAAAGTTTATTAGTGGCAGGAGTGGGAGGGAGGAGAAGAGGGGTCATTGGTTAGGGGGCACTGAGTTTCTGTTAATGGTGGTGGAATAATCTGGAAACAGATAGTGGTGATAGTTGTAGTATATGATGAATGTAATCGTCACTAAGTCGTACATGTAAAAAATGTCAAATTGGCAAATGTGTTGTTATAAGAAAGTAAAATAAATGAAATCATACACACACACGAAGGAGAGAGAATATAATGGCTTCTGCAACAAAATACTCCAGCAGTGGGGCTGGCTTCAGGCACAGTGTGATTCAGGGGCTCACACAACATTACCAGGGCTCAGGTTTTCACCATCTCTGGCTCTGCCTTCACAGTATTGGCTCCATTTTTAGGCTCGGAGGGTGATCTCTGGCAGCTCTAGGTTTGCCGTACCTCCATCTCAGGCTCAAATCCAGGGAGAAAAGACTTTCTCTC
This sequence comes from Dugong dugon, assembly GCA_030035585.1. NCBI lineage: Eukaryota > Metazoa > Chordata > Mammalia > Sirenia > Dugongidae > Dugong > Dugong dugon. The sequence goes on along the minus strand of CM057476.1, from coordinate 19,977,716 downwards.
CCTCCACAGTTTGCATGAAAGTCCAGAGCCTGACTGGCCTGTGCTGGTTCCAATCCAGCCCCTGAACCCAGTCCTGTGGCCAGGGGATGTCTTGGGCATTGAGTCCATGCCCACTTCTAGTGCGGGGGCAGGGAACAGAGTAGGGGAGGACATCCCTTCAAAGGAATATCGGGGTCTTGTCACCAAAAGAAGGGGAAATAACACAGGGCAGCTTGAAGGCTAGAAACATCCGCTGGGCATAAATGTCACACTTTGAATGCTAATAAAGCGTTCCCTGTTTGATACATCCTGGGTTTCCATCTAAGATTTTATTTGTAAATGAATCACATTCCTAGGAACTGGTTGAGGACCACTGGTCTACGACAGTTAAAACAGCTTCACGGAGTCTGTCATAGAGAAAGACATTAACTCACCACCCGGGATGGCATGTGAGGGCTTGCCGCCTCCCTCGATGGGATAACAATAATTGTAATGAGAAAGCAACTACTCACTGCACGTTTGCTCAGCACATACTATTAACATCCAATTTTGTTGCAGAGGAAATTGATACCCAGAGAGGTTAAGTGACTTGCCTAACGTCAACCAGTTGGTAAAAGAAATATTGAGAACGAGAGCCATGTCTGCCTGACACCAAAGGCAATATCTTTTAGTTGAAAAAATTTGTATTACATTTTTATATTTACAGATATAATAATTGGTTGCTATAAAAAATTCAAATATAGGAGGATAGAAAGGGAAAAAATTAAAGTACCCCTCTCAAACAACATTGTCAGTCGATTTGAATTTTTAAAATTATAAAAGTAATAGAGGTTTCAGTGGAGCTTCCAGACTGAGACAGACTAGGAAGAAGGGCTTGGTGATCTACTTTTTTTTTTTTCTCCCATACAAAAATTTATACATACATTGTTATGTGGCTCTAAGTGCTCTCCCCTTACTGTGACAGCACACTCCTCCTTTCCACCCCTGATTCCTCATGTCCATTCAACCACCTCCTAACCTTCTCTACCTTCCCATTTCACCTCCAGACAGAAGCTGTCCGTTTCGTCTGTTGTATCTACTTGAGCTAAGAGGCACACTCCTCACGAGTATCACTTTATGTCCCACAGTCCAGTCCAATCTCTGTCTAAAGAGTTGGCCTCGGAAATTGTTTTAGTTCTGGGCTGATAAAGAATCCAGGGGCCATGCTTTCCAGGGTTCCTCTAGTCTCAGACCATTAAGTCTGGTCTTCTTACTAGAATTTGAGTTCTGCACCCCACCTTTCTCCTGCTCCATCAGGGACTCTCTGTTGTGTTCCCTGTCAGGGCGGTCATTGGTGGTAGCCAGGCACCATCTAGTTCTTCTGGTCTCAGGCCGATGGAGTCTCTGGTTTATGTGGCCCTTTCTGTCTCTTGGGCTAATACTTTCCTTGTGTCTGGTGTTCTTCATTCTCCTTTACTCCAGGTGGTTGGGACCAATTGATGCATCTTAGATGACCACTTGCAAGCTTTTAAGACCCCAGATGCCACTCACCAAAGTAGGATGCAGAACATTTTCCTAATAAACCTTGTTATGCCAATTGACCTAGATGTCCCCTGAAAGCATGGTCCCCAGACCCCTAGCCCTGCTACTCTGTCCGTCAAAGTGTTTGATTGTATTCAGGAAACGTCTTAGCTTTGGTTTAGTCCAGTTCTGCTGACCTCCCCTGTAGTGTGTGCTGTCCTTCCCTTTGCCTAAACTAACTCTTATCTACTCTCTAGTTGGTAAATAACCATCCCCCTCCCTCCCCTTGGTGAGCTACTTCTGAAAATCAGCCAATGAAAACCTCACGGATCACCATGGTCTGATTTGCAACCAACCGTGGGGCTGGCGCAGGGCTGGGCAGCACTCTGTTCCGCTGTGCACGGGATCGCGGCACGTGGAAGGCCGACTCAACAGCATCTAACCGCAGCAGCAGCAGCACATAGTAAGAAGCAAATTAGGCGAGCACAAAGACAAATGACATGAAAATCAGAAGCTGTCTCCTGTCCAGTTCTGCAGTCTCACTCCTCAGAGAGAACTACTGTGAACTGATTTTTGTGTAACTCTTTCCACAGTCTCTTAACAGCCATGCAAACACCTACGTGCTGTGTTTCACATGAATGGTAGAACATCACGTATTGTATCTATAATGTGCTTTTTCCACACAGTGATAGCTCGTGGACATTCTTCTCTATTGGCCCACAGAGAACTACTGTATTCTTGTTCCTCGTTGCAGAATACTCCACTCGCATGGATGTACTGTCATCTACATTTAACCAGTCCCCTGCTGATGAACACTTAGGCTGTTTCCAGTTTTATGCTTATTTTCTAAAGGTTGCCATGAACATCCCTGCACTTCCCTCTTTGCCCGTTGGCAAGGTGTGATCACCACCAGTATTCCTGGTACTGCATGCACAGGGCCAACAGCCATGCTGTAACCCCTGCTACCCTGCCCTCTGCTGTTCTGGCCACACTGCCCCGGCCAGGCGTGGCTTTCCCACAAACCTCTGCTTTGCATAGGCCCCTGAGCTGGTCCTACCCCTGGGGGCACATGAAGAGGCTGCCCCTCCTCACAATCCTGGCCAGCGTCTGAGCTGTCCTTCTGGGGGTGCAGCTCAGAGCTCTCATCGTCTCCCCAGGATGAGACAATTTACATTTTCTGTTCTCTTTTCTTTTTCAGCAAAGAGAGGACACTTAATGGGAAATATCTCTTGCCGCTCCGTTAACAAGGGTTCATAAAAGTGAACTGTTCACCTTGTCTGTCGGCAAGCGGTTATGAAAAATCAATAGCACATAGAGAAGCCCCCTGCTCCTCACATCTGACGTTGTCTGTTTAAGGATGTGGGCTGGGCGAGAGCCACAGGCCTCCTCAAACATGCCACTGGGAGCTTGTTTGGGACCCCTGGGCCCAGGTGCCAGCCCGGGTCAAAGGTCAATGGAGAAGAGCCGTCATGTGGTGCAGAAAAAGCTGCCTCATTCTACACTCTGACTGCTTTCTTCCTCAATACCACCCAGGAGAGCATGACTGAATGCCAGCCTTCAAGACTGATATGTTCATTCATTCATTCAACAAACACAGATGGAGGCCCCTACTATGTGGCAGGCCTGCACTGGGCTGTGCATGGTTGATGTGGCTCAACTATGGTCCTTGCTTTCTACAGCGGAGAAGACAGGCAGATCAACAGGAACTTACTACACAGGGTGAAGTATGCTTCAGCAGGAGACACTCGGGGACTATGGGGGCCTAGAAGGGGCTCCTTCCCCAGCCTAAGGGGTGAGGACACTCAGGAACAGCCCCTTAGAGGCATGGCATCTGTGCCCAGAGCCCAGAGAGCATAGGGATCAGTCAGGCAGATAACAGGAGGAAGGCCATGCCAGGCAGAAGGAACAGTGTGTGCAAAGGCCTAGATGCACGGGGAGAGAGGGCAGATGCGTCTGGGGGCACTTGAGGTTTGTTCTGACTGGAACACACAATCCGAGGGGGGAGGTAGGAGTAGACGGGATGGGCAGGTGGGCAGTGGCTGGCCGTGGAGGGCCCTGAAGACCCCGCTGAGGAATGGGGACCTAATGGGGACTGAGAACTCTGGATGGTTTGGCATTTGAGGTGATTTTTACTTTATTCTTTGAATTAATCTCTTAATTTCTAAATTTTCTATGATGAACACATATTATCTTTATAATAAAAACTTTAAAAATAAGAATTACTGCAAAAGATAAAAAGGGAGAAGGAGGAGAAGTATTAGTAGAAGTAGTAACAGTAATAGTAATAGTAGTATTGGTAATAGTAGTAATAACGGTAATAATAGTGGTGGTAGTAATGATAATGATAATTTGGAATCCACCTTGCACGCAGGGAGAGCCACTGAAGAGAAGGGAAGGATGAGAGTTTGAGTTCTAGGAAGATTCAGGAAGGCAACTGGTATGGGGGGTGGGTTGAGAGCAACCATTCCCTAGCTCCGTGAGGTGCTGAACCCCCCGGTTCCTGATCATCTTCTCTTAGATGGCTTGCCTAGGAGAAGTGGACTATTTCCAGAATATCCTGCTATTCTTTGGAGAACTGGCTCTGCAGCCAGTTGGATGCAGTTCATGGCTGCGGAGTGGATGGAGTGAGTCTAGAGTGACAGGCCTCTTACCACCACTTTTCCAACATTCAAAGAACCTTAATTGATCCTTTCCTCAACTCTTAGAATCCTCAACAGTTAGCATTATTTTATTCTTTCTGTCTTTAGGTATCTCCATCTACCCATCCACCCACCCACCCATCTATCCATTCTTCCTCCCAAACGTTCACTCAACCATCTACTCACCCATTCATCCATCTATCCACCCTCCCACCCTGCTACCCACTCACCCACCATCCACTCATCCTCCCATCCACAGACTCAACCATCTACCTACCCATCCATCCATCCACCCACCCTCCCACTCACCCACTCACCCACTCATCCATCCATTCATTCTCCCATCTACTCACTCAACCATCTACCTACCCACCCATACATCCATTCACCTACCCACCCACCCACTCACCCATCCATCATCCACTCACTCGCTTATCCCTCCATCCTTGCATCTTTATATTTTTTGTAGAAAGATTCCTTGACTGGGGCTCACCAAATGTTAATGACAGTAATTTCTGGGTGGAGTTTTGAGTGACTTTTTTTCTCTAATCTTTGCACTTTTTCATATTGTTTGAAGTTTTACACTACACAACCATTCCTTATATAAAAACAATAAATTCATAAAACAAACAAGTATACCAGAATAAAAAACACACCCAAGACCTTGGCATTCTTACTCTGGTAGAAGCCAGCTGCCATGTAAGAAGTCTGACTACTCTGAAACGGCCATGCTGTGAGGAAGCCCAAGCAGGCTACGTGGAGAGGCTGGTGGAGAGGAGAGAGATGTCCAGCAGCTCCAGTTGTTTCAGGCGTCTGAGCCCAGGCTCCAGACATGTGAGTGAAAAAGTCATCTTGGACATTTTTAACCCCAGCATATGCAATGTGGAGAAGAGCCAAAGAACCCATTTGACAACTAGCACTGAGACCCCAAACATACTTCCAGTCATTCAAAACCCATTGCCGTTGAGCTGATTCCAACTCATGGTGACCCCATGTGTTACAGAGTACAACTGTTCCAGAGAGTTTTCTTGGCTGTAATTTTTACAGAAGCAGATTGCCAGGTCTTTCTTCTGTGGCCCCACTGAGTGGGTTAGAACTGCCAACCTTTGGGTTAGTAGTCAAGCACAAACCATCATTCAAGCCACCCCAAATTAGGACCCAGACATCATGTAACAAATACAGGTTGTCCTTACTGTGCCCAGCCTAAGTTCCTGACCCACAAAGTGGTGAACATAATACAAGGCCTGTTTAAACACACACACACACACACACACACACACACACACACACACACACACACACACACACAAACTAAGAGCTGGCTTTGAATTCCAGCTCTGCCATGTTTTTCTATCTGACTGTGGGCAGTCCCTTCACTTTGCTGACATCAGTTTCCCTATCAGTGGCACAGGAACTGGGGAGCAGTAGGTGTTCAGACAGATGGGTACTCTCAGATCTCTTACTCCATCTTACCAGGAAGGCAGCATGATGAGGAGGCACTAACCTGGGTTTCAGATCATATATTCCCAAGTTCAAGTCTTGGCTCTTCCATGTATGAGCATGTGACCTTGATTCCCCATACAATGCTTGGCTTTTTGTTTTTTTTTTTTTGGTTTTGCTTTTCCATCTTGATGAAAAATGTGTGATGTTAGATGTCACGGCAAACAGAACTGTGGCTAAAGCTGCACAATTTATATTGCTGATTTCAAGCACTTTTGATGGTTCTAACATGTTTCGGCAGCATTAAAAAAAGGTTGCCCCTGTTACGGGGTTGTTACGGGGGGCAATGTCCCCAATACCTTAGACCTGGGATCCCAAACTTCCCTCTTGGGCAGTCCAACCAGGGTGGGATGAAGATCTTGGCAGGGGTGCCCCCCTCCAGTCTGTGCACACATACACATATACACAAACACATACACACACACACAGCCACTCACACACCGGGCCTGATTAGAGTCAAAAGGGCGAGTAAGAGCCAGATTAAATATGCGTTGATTATGCGAGCTTGTGCTCCTGTTTATTTCTCATAAATAAGACATGAGCCCTGTCTCCCCCACCCCCGCCCCACATACTTCCTGGGGGTGATATTTATTGTATGCAAATCAGAAACTGAACTGGAAGAAGTAATCACCTGTTTATTAGATGGCGTGTGGATCACGCGGAAAATAATAACCCAGGGTAATGGTGCCATATCCATTTGGAAGGAGACGACACAGACCTGCACTTGGATTTATGGTCCCCTGGACAAGCCAGGGGCCTGGGCCAGGCGGGCTGGGGCCGCCTGGAACAGGGACCGACCGACCTCCTGCCTGGTCACGTCAGACCAGAGAAACACCTCTGCTCCGCCCAGTGGCCGTCACTGGGTGTTTGGAAGGAAGACACCCAGGCATTCAGGAAGCAGCAGGGTAAGGATGAGCAGACACCTGGCCACCTGCCTGAGCCTGGACAGCTGTTTGCAGGAAAGACAGCAGGCAGATCTGGTTCAAATGCAGGATAGGCTGCTCCTCGCTGTGTGACATTGAGCACATGACTCATCTTCTCTGAGCCTCCAATTCTCCATCAATAAAATGAAGACAATACATAATTCCATCTTGTAGGGTATTAGCAGCAATCGGAGACTCAGGAGTATCTGGAGCAAGAACTTGGAGCCACCCCCTCATTGTGCTGTTGAGTCAGCTCCAACTCATGGTGACCCGATGTACAACAGAATGAAACCTTGCCAGGCCCTACACCATCTTCACAGTCATTGGTATGCTCGAGTCCATTGTTGCAGCCGCTGTGTGTTTTGAGGGCCTTCTAACCTAGGGGGCTCATCCTCCGGCACTATAACCAGAAAAACCAAACCCGCAGCTGTCAAGTTGCTTCCGACTCATAATGACCCTATAGGACAGAGTAGAACTGCCCCATAGGGTTTCCAAGGCTGTAATCCTTACAGAAGCAGACTGCCGCATCCTTCTCCAGCAGAGCAGCTGGTGGGCTCAAACCACCAACCTTTTGACTGGCAGCCTTAACCACTTAACCACTGCGCCACTGGGGATCTTTCCTAGCACTATATTGGACAATATTCTGCTTTGATCCATAGTTTTAAAATAATATTTTATTATGTTTTGGGTGAAAATTTACACAGCAAATTAGGTTCCCATTTGACAATTTCTATACAAATTGTTCAGTTACATTAGTTACATTTTTCACTATGAGTCAACGTTCTCTTTGATTGCATTCTAGTTGTTCCATTTCCAGTGCTCTAGTTTCCCTGCCCCCTTATCTTCTCATCTTTGCTTTAGAGTAATTGTTGATCTTTGGGTCTCATACAGATGGTTTTTTAATGGACCACTGTACTCACAGGTAATATCCTTTATTTTGCGTGCCAATCTGTTATTTTGCTAAAAGATGGCTCCATAGGGTTTGCACTGGCTGATTTTCAGAATCAGATCACCAGGCCTTTCTTCCTAGTCTTACTCTGGAATTTCTGCTGAAACCTGTCCAGCATGGGTGACCCAGCTGGTGTTTGAACTACCGGTGGCATAGCTTCCAGAGTCACAGCAACACACAAGCCACCATGGTACAACAATCTGACAGATGAGTGGTCTGTCTCACACCCCACAGCTGGTGGGGGACCAAGACCTGCCATTTCTGCTTCTTAAAGCTTTCTAGAATGTGAACGCTGTCTGGAGCCCTGTAAGTGCCCAATGAATGCTCCGTCATGATTAAGTCCTCCCTCAGTCTCATCATCTCTGGCAGATGGGCCACCTTGTGGGTGCCCCTGGCTTCTCTCTGACTCTCCAGCCCATTCCCCCCCTCCAGAGAGAGGACTCTTTCTAACGTGAAAATCCCATCATCGCATCTGCTCAGAAGCCTGTCATGGAGGCTCACACTCCTCCCTGCGCCCTACAGAACCCTGCTCTGGGCCCAGCCGACCTCACCAGCCCTGTGTCTGCCTCATTCACCCACTCCAGCCTTGCAGATTTTTTTTCAGTCCCTCAAACATGCCAAGCTTGATCCTGCCTCCAGGCCTGTGCCCTTGTTGTGCCCTCTGCCTGGAACCTTCTGCCCCTGGCTCCTTTTTCATGACTCCGCTTGAACGTCACCTCCCCCAGGAGACTGCTCCATCTAAATTAGGTGCCCTGCCCACTGTTCGCCCTCTCTCAGAATCTTGTCAGTTTCTTGGCGACCCAGATCACAATTTGTCATCATGTTGTTTATCTGGGTGTACTTGCAGTGTGACTGTCTCTCCACTAGACTATGAGCTTCAGAGAGCAGGCGCAGGGTCTGCTTTGCTAACCAAGGTGGCCCTGGGGCCTGGTACCGAGTCATGAACCAGTGCACAGCAGCTGCTTCTTAGGTGTTCTTTGGAGGATCAAGTGGCTGACAGTGTAGGCTGCCAGGGAGACACCGGGGGGCAGCCAGAGCAGAGGGGTGCTCTGGGCTGGGAAGCTGTGTGCCTCAGAGGCGAGGGGGCTGGATACCTGGCTCCCCAGCTTCCAGCCAACTCCAGGGCCCCCAGGGGATGTTTTCCTGCCTCTCCCTAATGGCCTGACATACAAGGTCCCGGTGACAAACCTCCCTCTGATAAAAGATGCAAAACTAACATCTGGCGGTTAATTAATAAAGAGCAGCGGTGTCTGGCTGGGGCATGAAGTGTGCTGACGCCGGCATTTTCTCCACCTGCCCCAAGAGATGCTGACACCGTCTGCGAAAACGGGGCAAAGGATCGATTTGGAGCAGACCCTGCTGACAAGGCTCCCATGGGGCAGGACACCCCCTCATCACCTCTTTGGGGGCTGATGCTCAATTGGGACCAGCTGCAGAAGCTCGGTGCTCCACGGAAGAGACACGAGTGGCAGGAGGGGAAGTCCTATTGATTGACCTGTTATGTGCCAATGGGGCATATTTATGGTTCAGGGGTAGAATTCTCGCCTTCCACGAGGCAGACCCAGGTTCGATTCTTGGACAGTGCATTTCATGTTCAGCCACCAGCCACTCATCTGTCAGTGGAGGCTTGCGTGTTGCTATGATGCTGAACAGGTTTCAGCAGCACTTCCAGACTAAGACGAACTAGGAAGAAAGGCCTGGCGAACTACCTCCAAAAATCAGCCAGTGAAAACTCTATGGAGCACAACGGTCCGAATCACAACCAATCATGGGGATGGCACAGGACTGGGTAGTGTTTTGTTCCATTGTGCATGGGGTTGCCATGAGTTGGGGGCTGACTAGACAGCAGCTAGCAACAACAACGTTGTATGCCAGGCCCCGTATCTCAATCATTCTTCCCAGAAACCCTTGTTGTTGTTGTTGTTGTTAGGTGCCATCAAGTCAGTTCCAACTCATAGCCACCCTATGTACAACACAACGAAATACCGCCCAGTTCTGTGCCATCCTCACAATTGTTGTTATGCTTGAGCCCGTGGTTGCAGCCACTGTGTCAGTCCATTTCTTTGAGGGTCTTTCTCTCTTTCGCTGACCCTCTACTTTACCAAGCAGGATGTCCTGTTCCAGGGACTGGTCCCTCCTGATAACATGTCCAAAGTATGTGAGACGAAGTCTCGCCATCCTTGCCTCTAAGGAGCATCCTGGCTGTACTTCCAAGACAGACTTGTTGGTTCGTCTGGCAGTCCGTGGTATATTCAGTATTCTTCGCCAACAACATAATTCAAAGGCGTCAATTCTTCTGCCGTCTTCCTTATTTGTTGTCCAGCTTTCGCATGCATATGAGGCAATTGAAAACACCACAGCTTGGGTCAGGAGCACCTTAGTCCTCAAAGTGACATCGTTGCTTTTTAACACCTTAAAGAAGTCTTTTGCAGCAGATTTTCCCAATGCAATACGTCATCTGATTTCTTGACCGCTGCTTCCATGGGCACTTATTGTAGATCCTAGTAAAATGAAATCCTTGACATCCTTGAAATCCAGAAGCCCTGAGAGATGAGTATCACATTTTCCTTTATATACAAAGAAACTGGCTTAGTTGCCTGACCCAAGGTCTAGGCTCCTCCCACTTCACTAGCGAGCAGGGGTGCTGGGCAGTGCCAGCTGGGGAGCCACCTGGAGAATTTGTCCCAAATGCAGAGTCCAGGTCCCCAGCACCACAGGCTCTGTGCCTGGGTGGGGCCCAGGAGTTTGTATTTGTAACAAGCGCCCCATATGATTTTGAAGCAGGAAGATCACAGGTCTCACCTTGGAAAACGTTGGTCTTATGCAATAACATCAAGCATTTATTGAGCAACTACTGTGTGCCAAGCCCCAGACTAATTCCAATAACACCATAAAGCAGGAAGGATGGATGTTTGCATTTTACAGGCGAGGCAGCTGAGGCCCAGAGAGGCGAAGGGACTTGCTCTAGGTCACACAGCGATACGGGACAGTCTCCAACTTAGATCCTCTGACTGCCCCATGCCCCCGTGCTTCCCAGCTGTCTCCACTTGGTACCCCAGGAAAGGAGAGGCCCTGTCTTACAGCTGCAGAAGCCGCCTGTCAGGACTGGAACTGCTGAAATATTAATTGAGCTAATGTTTCGATTCTTTCTTGAGGTGCCTCAGCAGGACTGGCACTCAGTCCCAGCTGAGTATGAGTGCCAGGGTGACCTCCAGCAGGAGGAGGCCTTCCCAGGGGTCTGTGGCTGGCTCCCCAGGCTTCTTGGGCCGGGCCAGTGGCCACATGACATCCTGTTTGATGGAACGGGGGAAGTGGCACCCAGGCAGTTCACTGAGGTGACCAGGAGGCCATGGGGTGGGGTGGGGGCATCAGAAAGCGGGCTGGAGCATGGGAGGGTGTGTGTGAGGGTTAGATGTTCCAGAGAGGGGCAGAAGGAGGGATGTGTGTGACTGACACTTAGAACCACCTATGTCTGAATCTGCGCTCCTTCTCTAACTATCTGTAGGGCTGAGCAGGGCCCAGCTGCAAACAGGGTCCCCAAGGGACCTCCCAGAGCCATGGCTACAGGCGGAGGGCTGGCAGCCCAGGGTCACTCGGAGGGGTTTGAGTTTCAGGCAGACATGGGTTTAAATCTTAATGTCCAGTTTTTGGGAGTGTGAACTAGTCGCTTCACTTCTGTGGGCCTCAGTTTCCCCATCTTCCCTGCTCAGGAGGTGGTAGGACAATTCAGTGATATAAAATGCTAGCACAGGGTGTACAAAACAAAAGGCAGTAAGCACTATCACGCTAACACGTGTGCAGCTGTCTTATTACTACTGCTACTATTGTTATATTGAGGGCTCATAAGCACATGTGCTTGCCTGTTAGAGGGGGCTCCTTCCTGCTCCAGGACCCCCACCCGCTGGGCCTGAGGGGTAGCCTGGCCATCCGCCATGGGAGTGGGTACCGGCCAGCCCAGAATCCCTCTGTGTAATTCAATTGTTACTGACCTGCCCTGTGGTTAAGGCTCCTGAGGCTGAGCTGGCTCCACCTTAGAGACCTCATGGCGCCTGGGACGACAGCCAGGTCAGGCAGGGAGTTGGGGGCTCATGTGTGTACTTGGGGTCCCTGACTCTACCACCGACTCACCAACTTGGTGGCTAAATCCCTTTCCCTCTCTGGGACTTGGTCTCTGCCTAAGTCAGCTGCCCATGGCTGTGACTGTGGGGAATGGGGCGGGGGGGATAAGGGGGCCAATTTGGCACTCATTTGAGGCTTCTCTTCTCTGTCCCCCAGCCCCTACCCACCTCCCTCCCTGACCCATTCTCAGGCTTACCTCCCAGAATCCTTCCCTAATAACAGCAGCTAACATTCACTGCCTATAAAGTAGATCCTTGGATTATTCCCATTTTTCAGCTGGGGAAACTGAGGCTCAGAGAGGTAAAATAACATGCCCAAGGCCCACAGCCAGGCAGTGTTAGATCCTGCACTTGAACTCAGGTCTGTCTGTCTTTTGAGCCCATGTTCCTATCCTCCCTACTATCCTGCCTTCCTGTCCAGCTCACCTTCGCCTTGGCATGGACCAGAAGTTGGGGGGACCCTCCTCTGATTTTCTGCCCCCTCCAACTACCTCCCTTCTCCCCCACCCCCTCCTCAGGCCTGCCCTGGGCAATCATTTTTCTCCAGTATGATTTGGGATTCTAATGAACAGAATGATTTGGCATTTAAATAATTATCCACTCTCGAACTGTTAGCGCTGCTGAGTCGGGAGAAATTTCTGCATCTTATTTATGAATATGGTTTTTCCCCCTCATTCGGGGGAAGAGTTCCCAGCCCACCCCCTCCCAGCATCTCCTTGCTTAAATGCCTTTTCAGCGCGCTATTCCAGTTGCGCTTCCCCCGCACAGGAGCCCCTAAGTGACTATTAACAACTTTTCCCTTTGCTCTCAGCACCCGTTCACGCCCCTTTTTATCTTTACATTTCAATATCATTACAAATCCTAGTGTTATTCAAACTGCATCAATTATTCAATTTCTCCTCCCTGAGTGGAGGCGGCAGCTTCCCAGTGGCTGAGCAGGAAAAAGCCAAGCAAGGCCTTTCAAGGAGGGTTTGAAATTCACCGGGGACTCGGCTGCGTTCCATTAACCTGGGCTTTTTGGCTCCCACAAACCATGGAATTGATTAAAACACACAAATAGTGTCAGTCTGGTGTGGGGAGAAACCTTGCTGCCGAGAAGCACTGGTAGGACATCTGGGGAGACTAAATGCCTTTGCTGCCCTGTGATATTTATCCATTGAACATTTATTGAGTTCCTGCTGTCAGAACGGTGGCTACCATTTACTGAGGGCTTACTATGCACCACACACCAGGCCAAGCGCTTTGCAGGAGATACAGCCTCCATTCTTCAAGACAACCCCGCTAGGTAGGGATCATTATGTTGCTGCTGTTACATACGTTGAGTCCATTCCAACTCATAGTGACCCCATGTTACAAAGTAGAACTGCTCCACAGGGGTTTCTAGGCTGTAATCTTTATGGAGCAGATTGCCAGGTCTTTCTCCCACAGAGCTGCTGGGCGGGTTTGAACCACCAACCTTTTGGTTCACAGCCGAGTGCTTAGCCATTGCATCACCAGGGATCCTTAGGTATCATTCTAACCCTTCATTTTACAGGTGAGGAAACTGAGGCTCAGAGACAGGAAGTCTCCAGCCCGAGGCTACACAGTGGTGGAGCCCAGTTTTGTCTCCAGAGCCTCGTTCTTCACCCTTATGCCATCAGCTATGAGTCTAGGGCTTGGGTAACTCTAAGGAGTGGCTGGGGGCAGCGGTGGTTCAGTGGTAGAACTCTCTGCTTCCATGCAGGAGACCCGGGTTCGATTCCCAGACATTGCATCTCATGCACAGCCACCACCAGTGGAGGCTTGCGTGTTGCTAGGATGCTGAACAGGTTTTAGTGGAGCTTCCAGGCTAAGATGGACCAGGAAGAAGGGCCCGGCAATCTATTTCAGAAAATCAGCCAGTGAAAACGCTATGGATCACAATGGTCCAAATCACAACTGATCATGGGGATGGTGCAGGACTGGGCAGTGTTTCATTCCATTGTGCGTGGGGTCACCATAAGTCATGGCCTATTCGAGAGCAGCTAAAAACGAGGAGTAGCAAGAGAAGGAGCCAAGGGAGTGGAAAGGAAAGAGAATTAACAATTACCTTCCCACAGACCTCATTTTTGAGGACTCACACGAGAAAGTGCTCGTGCTTCAATACCAGGAAAAGTCAGATTTTTCCTAACCAATCAGTAGTTTTTCAGTTTATGGACACCGGGAGTCATGCAGTGGTCACATTTCTTTCTTTGCTTTGGCTGCCAGAAAACTCAGAGCCAGATGTGCAGCACTGCTCTCACTCACACAGGACCTCACCCCACCGCATCCTGCAGTTGAACTCTACTTTCCCATCATCCTGGTGCCCTGATGTAAGTATTTCCTGCTTTGGCATCATGGTATATATTTGTAAGCTACTTCTAAGCCTTTCTGAAATGAAGCGAGATACAAACACATTTTTAAAAAGACTGTTAAGCATCCATTATGAACTGGGCATGTTGTACAAATTCTCGTTTAACCTTGGCGAAGGATTTATTCCCACTTTATAAATGATGAAACTGAGGCCCAGAGGGGCTAAGCGACTTGCCCAAGGACACACAGTAAGTGACAGAACCAGAATGGGAACACATCTGTAGGCCTCCAGGGCCAGCCTTGCTTCATGACTCAGGTGATACAGAAGGCTAGAGGATGTGGTCCTTCCCCAGGAGGGGATGTCACTGCTCTATGTCTTGGCCTGGCAGGGAATATCATGGAAATAGCATCCAATTGTGAGTCAGCAGACATGGGCCCAACCATGCCATACGTGACCTTCCTCTCTCTGGGCCTCAGTTACCCCACTGACCACTGTTGGGCTGATCTCTAAGGTGTGACACCTTTTCTGCCTATCTCACAGTGGACTGACAAGTGTATCATCTGAGCCTAGCCTCACCCCTGAGTCACAGCCACCATTCCCTGAGGCAGCTGCAGACCCTGGGAAGCTGTGTCACTTGCTTCCCAAGGTTTCCTGATGCCACAGACAGGAGGAGGGAACCGCCAGCAGTGGTGACAGGGCTGTGACGTGTGCCTCCCGCACCAGCCACCTGCGTGAGTCGTGATCCTCGGTCTCCTAGCAAGCAGTGCCTTCCCGGCAAGATGGGATCTCCCAGGATGGGGGCAGAGGAGGGTGGGGTTGGGGAGAGGGTTAGATCCGGGAAGGGCTCAGCCTCTTCCTGGACTCGAGGGTCCTGAGTCTCAGGTCTCGGGTCTGAACTTCAAGCAGGCAGATGGGGGTGGAGATGGAGAGGAGGTGCAGACTTCAAAAAAGACTCTGGAGACTCCCAAGGGAAAGGGGACCTCATTTATTGAATACCTACTAAGCACATTACCTGCTGTCAGAGGCTGCAAGCTGGCAGTCCACAGGTCAAATTGAGGCCACAAACATGGTTTCTTTGACCCACCCTGTGTTTTTAAAAAGCTTGAATTCATTTCTAATGCTCAGAAATGGGGGAAATCCTACATAAAATCAGCATCTGGGGTTCTCCTGAGAAGCCGGACTATCCGACAATGCTGAGCCCCCTTTCCCACAGGGTTACTGAGTACGACTGCCCCCTTAGATGGTGCTCACGTTCTCCAGCCCCCACAGTCCCTAGCCAGCCCTCTTGTCTCCTTGATGTTGTTGCCTGCCTGCCCCCTGTGGGCATCTGAGTGTCTGATCCCCTCTTAAAACCATGAATGCCTTCTGGGTAGGTATTATTAGCCCCGTTTGACAGATGAACAAACTGAGCTCCTGCAGGTTGCTTCTATTATGTGCCAAATCACACAACAGGTAAACCTTGGAGTCAAGAATTGAACCCCACCCCTCAGACACCAAAGCCCCTACTGTCTTCACTGGTCCACGTCCTCTCTCACCCAAGGAGGCCAGAATAGGCAGCCCCAGCAGCTTCTCTTCTCAGTGGGCCTCCCTAAAGTTCTTCTCAGAGCTCCTGTCTGTGAAACGAATGGTCTCCAGGATGCTTTCCAGCTTTAATGTGGATGTCACGAACTGAACTGAGCCTCCCTGAGGCCCTGGGAGGAACCGGGAACCTAACCAATCATCACACAAGCCAGCATCACTGAGTGCTCAGGCTCTGGGCTGGGAACTTTAAATCTACCATCTCATTTAATCTCACAGTCTCCCAGGAGGGGGGTTCTATTATTGTGTCCATTTAACAGATTGAGAAACTGAGGCTCAGGGACTTGCCCAATGGCACACACTGGCTAACTGGCTCTTCCATAACGCTCCATGATCCAGCCCCTCTGGCTTCCTTTTAGCTCTTTGATGGTCCTGCTCCTTCCTACCTCAGGGACTTTGCCCATGCTGCTTGGAAGCTTTGCACCCTCCCCCGTGAGAGCCTTCATCATCCTTCAGGTCTTCCTGTTATTCCCTCTTAGAGCTCCTTGTATGTGTCAGAGCGTGAATAACGACGGTAATACCAGCTGAGACTTACTGAGCAATTTCCATGAGCCAGGCACTGTTCTGAGCACCTTAACTACATTAACTCATTTAATCCTCCCACAACCCTATGAAGTGGCTAAATTTATTACTCCCATTTTACAGTTGGGGACACGGAGGCACAGAGAGGTTAAGTAACTTGCCTAAGGTCACACAGTCAGTGCTGAAAGGTTTACTTTAAGTTGTGCGATTATTTGATTAATGTCTTGCAAGGGCAGGAACTGTGTCTTGGGGAATTCAGTCTCAATAAATAAATATCCTTTAAGTAAATGGACACACCAGGACTATGGCTCCAAAGTGCATGCCCGTAACCACCAGGGTATATGACTGTCACTTCCCTCCCCCGCCAAAGAGTTGGGGATGCCCTCAACTCCCATCTGACTTCCAGATTAGCGCTGAGTTTCTCTGCCTCCCTCCCTCCCGCCCCAGGGTTCCCAGAGAGAAGGAGGAAGGGGCCCAGCGGGGGGTTCAGCACCGCAGACAGCAGTACCTGCTGCCTTGCCCCTTGCCCCCTGCCCCTCCCCCTTGTAATGCTCTCCACCACCACCACCCAAGACTGGGGCTGTGGACTAGCCTGTGGGAAATTCCCAAGGAGCCCCTCCCCCAACCCCCTCCCCCTCGCCAGTTTACTGCCAATGACATTCAGATAAATGGCTGCTGTCAGCCAGGCCGGTCCCACGGAAAGGCGTGTCGGGTGATGTATGACACCATCTTCTAGAGCCACAGGACTCACTGCTCAGTAGCTCTGAGGGGGTGCTCCCCCACCCCCGCCAGCCTCTGACCCGGGGCCACATCTGGGCTTTGGGATCCCTCTTGTGTTCCTCAGGCTCTGGGGATGAGCCCCCATCAGACACAATTACTGGGGTCTTTAATCACATGCCGTTAAGAGCCTGGCTCACTCCCCTACTCCCTGGGTCTCTATCCAACCGCAAACCCAACCTCCATCCCTGTCTGCTCTGGGCATGCCCGTCTGGATTATTCCGGGGCTCGGGGCTGGGTGGGCAGTGGGCACCTCACCCTCAGCTCCAGGGCCCAGAGGAAGGAGGCCAGACCAGCCTGGCCACTGGGAGGCAGCTAATGAAGCTCTGCTTTAGCTGATGTGGGGAGATCAGGGCAGGTGATGAGGCTTCTGCCCTTCTGGACCCACCAACAGCCCTTGGGGAGGGCTAGCCCCTACCCCTGTCCTCACACCTCAGGGGACACTGAAATACCCTCTTCTGCCCTTGGGCTTCTGAAAGCTGCCAGTCCTTCTATCCAGGTCTATCTCTTTAAAATAGGACTAACAATAACAATAGCTAACACTTACAGGGCAGTGCTCATGTGGTTTATATACAGTAACCCCCCACCATGATGTTAAAAATGGGACCCAAAGAGCTCAGTTGCGTACAGTACAAAGTCACCTGTGCAGTTAGCACATGATGAGTGAGCCGCAGGGAGTCCTGGGGAACTGATTCCATTATATTCAAACTCACACCATCAGGTTTCACTTTGGTCCTCAAAACAACCATCTGAGGTGGTTACCACCACCCCATTTCATAGACAAGGTAGACTAATGCCCAGAGAGCATCACAAACTCGCCCAAAGACACACAGCTCGTAAGCGGCAGGGCTGGGAGCTGAGCCCAGGAGACAGTGCTCCAAACACCATGTTTCAACCCCCACCCCCGGCTGCCTCACAGAGCCAGTGTGAAGATTCAGTGTGTTCACGCTATAAAGCACTTAGTGTGGGGCCTGATGCTGGTAGGCACAGAGGTCTCCTCCCACCCTCACCCTGGGCACCAATGTCACCAAAACCCTCAATGACTAATCTAGCCTAATTCTTTCTCTCCCCTCAACCTCTCTGGTAGAATCCAACAAGCTTTCATACTCCCTGGTCCTGAACTGGAGCCCTGGTGGCATAGTTGTTAAAAGCTTGGCTGCTAACCAAAAGGTCAGCAGTTCAAATCCACCAGCTGCTCTTTGGAAGCCCTATGGGGCAGTTCTGCTCTGTCCTATAGAGTCACTATGAGTCGGAATTGACTGGACGGCAATGGGTTTGGTTAGTCCTGAACTGCGGGGGGCCGGGGGTCTGCTTCTTTACCCCTTGAGCACCCTTCCAGTCACCCCTTTCTGGCAGAAGTGGAGATAGGAAAAGGCACTTTCATAGGTTTAAACTTCCCAAGTGAAAAGCAAAGGAAAATCTACCAGGCGTGCAGGCAAAGAAAGACAAATGCTCTTAGAGACCTTGTTCTCCCTTTTTAACGATTTACTGAGCACCAGCTTAGTGCCTGGACTGTGCACACAGCTTTGAAACACCCTGAGACCTGTATGGCCCGGGAGACAAAACTTCCACATGGGCAATCTGATGGTGGGATCCCACTCCTGGCTCATACTGACTCAACACGAATTTGCTGAGGCCCTGCTAGGAATGAGGCAGCATTCTAGGTACTGGGGTCAAGCAGAGAACAGGACAGCCAAGGTTCCCGATAAGAAAGTGCAGGCTCAGTGCACAGAAGAAAATAAAACATGGTAATGTGAAACAGTGACAAAGGGGTCAGGAAGGACCTCTCCACGGAGGGGACACGTGAACTGAGACATGAGGATAAGGAGCCAGCCCTGTGAAGATCTGGGTAACAACATTCTAGGCGGAAGGAACAGCAAGTACAAACAGCTTGATGTTGCAAAGAACCAGGGAACCTTGGGGAATCGAGAGAATGCCGGGGTGGTTGGATCAAGAGCAGGGCTCTCAGTCAGTAATGAGGGCAAAGGGACAGGAACAAGAGGGAGGAGGGGGTAGCTGGTGCTGTAGGCTGTCAGTGTCCCACTCATATTCCCTCACCCTTACCACCTGGGTGCACATCAGTCCAGCCTCTAGCTGCCCACACCTGCATTTCTCTGCCTGGAGGCTTTCTCTGAAGCTGGCTTTGCCAGTTGTACACCAGGCCGGAAGTGCTGGGGAATGAATGCCCCCAGAAGCAGCCCCAATCGCAATGGGAGCTGGTCTATAAATACCATAGCTCTCAGCCCCATGGGGTGTGTGCTCCACGCTGTTTCCCAGAGCTCCCCAATGGGGTTACACTCCAGTAGCCCACAGTGTCAAGGTCCCTGGGTCACGCAAACAGGTTTACATTCAACTACTAACTGAAATATTGGCAATTTGAATCTGCCCAGTGGTACCACAAAAGAAAGCCCTGGTGATCTGCTTTTATAAAGATCACAGCCAAGAAAACCCTATGGAGGAGTTCTCTTCTATAACACGTGGGGTTGCCATGAGTTAGAATTGACTCGATGACAACAGGTTTGGATTTTTTTGGTTTGGCCCCCACTGATAAAAACCAAAAAAAACAAACCCATTGTTGTCAAGTCGATTCCAACTCATAGCGACCCTCTAGGACAGGGTAGAACTGCCCCATAAGGTTCCCAAGGCTGTAATCTTTACGGAAGCAGACTGCCACATCTTTCTCCCATGGGGCAGCTTGTGGGTTCGAACCACCAACCTTTTGGTTAGCAGCTGAGCAATTAACCACCACGCCACCAGGGCTTTATTGGCTGCCTCCCTTCCCACTCCCTTGCTGGTGTGTCCTTGATCTCCGAAATACACGATTTGCACTCATATCCTCGTCTCAGGGTTTGCTTCTGGGGAACCAGCAGTAGGGAGGGGGAGGGACTTGCCCCTCCATGCTCACAGGACTGCCCCTGGAGACCGGCAGGCTAGAGAACGGGGTCCTGGCAATAACACAGTACTCACAGCTACCTTTGTAGAATATTTCTTCTCCCCCTGCCCTCCTTGTCCTGTGACCAGCACTTTACCAGCCTCCTCTTCTTAAACCCTTCCAATACCAACAGCCGTGTGAAACAGGTACAATTCTTAACCCCCTTTTACAGATGTGGAAGACAAGGCTCAGAGAGGTTGAGCCACTTCCCTGAGGATGCAGAGCCAGGCTCTTCACCAACATCTTTTCTAACTCCCTGTAAGGTTGGAACCCCCATCGCCTTGTGTCCTGATTGCCCTGAGTGGCAGCTGCCCAGGGCCCCCTGGGTGCTCGCCAAGGCCCATGACAGCCTGCTGTCCCACGTCCCCCCATACAGCCGGGACCCGTTATCTGTTTTGCACACGGCCTGCACCCGTCAGGGTAATGGACTGTGCTTGTCCTAGTGGAGGTGGCCTCTGGCAGGGATGATGTATGAGGCACTATTGTTTGATATGAACACATTAGGGTGACATTCCCGATAAAGACTTTACCATCAGAGCTGCACCCGCTGGCAGCAGCCCCCGTGGAGGGAGGGGCCAGAGGCAGAAGCCTGTGTCCCCCTCAGGCAGGGCTCTGGGGTCCTGGGCATGGGAACCAGCCACCTTCAGGAAGGCAGGGACCAGGTCACTTTTGCTTTCAACACTCTTGGGTCCCACATCCCACCTCTCACACCCTTACAAGCAGCTGGGTGTAGACCAGTGGGTCTCAGACCTCAGTGGGTGCAGAACCAGCTCGGGAGCTGGCTAAAAAGGCAGAGTCCTGAGCCCTGCCTCAGACCCACTGACACAGAACATCCAATGTGGGGCCCCGGATTCTGCGTTTTTAAACCAATTCCTCGATGAATCTAATACAGATGAGCCAGGGCCCAAACATGGACAAAATGGTGTGCGGGCAAGGGAATGGGGTCTGAAGTCAGGTGCATCTGGGCTCCTCTAAGAAGCAGCAGAGCAATCTTAGGCCAGTCACTTGGGCTCTCAGAGCCGCAGTCTCCTCCTCTATGAATAAGCCTCAGTTTCTCAGTCTGTAACGTGGGCAGAACAACAATACTCGCTGCCTCCTAGGGCCCAAGAGGGCAGGGGCCCATCTGTGTTCACAGGACCCAGGGACAGAGGCTATGTGGTCCTTCCACTTCTTCCCCTGGGGACCTTCTAGCAACACTACAGCCACCTGCAGGCTTACATTGCAGGGGATTCCAGGCACCTCATGAGGGAAAGGGAGCCCTTTTAGGGTGGAAGAATCTTCCAAACAACCACTCCATGAACCTGTTTTTTTTCCAGGGGGTAGGGTGGGGGTGGCGAACATCTACCATTTGCAAGGTAAATGCAAAGCTGAACAGAGGCAAAGGTGAACAGGATCCAGATGCTACCCCTAAAGAGGTCTAATGGGGAGGTGGTCTCCCGTGGGATGGCACTCCTGGGTGTACCACGGAGGGTCCCAACAGACAAAAAGTGACCCAGTAACCTGGGGGGGTCCAAGGAGAGAGAGGTGGTCCGCCTAGGATGCGAAGATGCAGGAAGGAACCCCCCCCCAAAAAAGAGGTGGGGTTTGTGTGGGTTTGCAGCAGGAGCGGCTTCAGTCGTGAAGAAGGGTCCAGGATGTGGAAGTCAAGCCTCTCCAGCCCCATCATTCATTCATTCAACCAATATAGATTAAATCCCTACTCTGTGCCAGCTGGGGATCCTGGCCCTCAAGGAGGGGACATTCTAGAGGAGGAAGGCAGATGCGGAGCCGATAAAGGTCTAAAATGTCGTAGGTTAACACAGATGAACCTTGAAAACATTACGCTGAGTGAAAGACCACATATTAAATGATTCCATCATACGAAATGTCCAGAGTAGGCAAATCCACAGAAAGCAGATTAGTGGTGGCCAGGGGCCCGGGGGAGGGGGATTGGGTAGTCACTGCTAACGGAGACAGGGTGTCTTTTTAGGGAGATTAAAACGTTTTGGAATCAGATAGTGGCGATGGTTACACAACTTTGTGAATGTATTTTGTACACTTAAAAGGATGAATGTTACCGTATGTGAATTATATCTCAATTTAAAAAAAAACTTTAAAAAAAGTCACAGATTAAGGAGCAAGACAGAAGCTAAGGAAGAGAGCAAGGGCAGAGGGGTGGATGCGGTCAGGGAGGGCCAGGGGCCAGGGTGGGTGGGCCTTGGGGGTCCCTGGTCAGACTCTGGCTTTTCATGGAGGGAGCTGGGAGCCATGGCAGGGGTTTTGAACAGAGGAGTGACATGTTCCTCCATCTCTTTGAAAAGGCTCCATCTGGTGGTTGTGTTGAGAATAGACTAAAGGGGGCAAGGAGGGAGGTAGGAAGACCAAATGACCCAGGGAGAGAGGGTGGTGGCTTGGACCAGGTGTGTGGCAGTGATGGAGGTGGTGAGAAGAGGCTAGGTTTCGGATGTAGGTAGAAGGTGACGTTGACAGGGTCTGCTGATGGATTGGTTACGGGGAGAGCAAGAGAGGAGTCAAGGACGACTCCCTGGAGAAAGATGAGACTGCCACAGACAGAAGGGGAAGACTGAGGAGGAGGAAGCAGGCCGAAACGGGGGCAGAGGGACCAGGAGAAGTCAGTTTGGGACACGCTAAGTTTGCAGTGCCCCCAGGAGAGGCTGAGAGACCAGCTGGACACAGGAGCCTGGAACCTGGGTGCCTTGCCAGCGCACATTGTTTCAGTGCATGGAGGTTTCAGAGAAATTTCCCCCAAGATCTTGGAAATAAGACTGCTGAGAACCAGTTGCTGTCAAGTCGAGTCCAACTCATGGCGACCCCATGTGCATCAAAATAGAACTGTACTCTGTAGGATTTTCAGCGGCTGATTTTTTGGAAGTAGATCTCCAGGCCTTTCTTCCCAGGTGCTTCTGGGTAGACTTGAACCTCCAACCTTTTGGTCTGCAGTCAAGCGCTTTTACCGTTTGCACCACCCAGGGACCCCAGCACATCTTCTTGTCATTGTTAGTTGCCGTCACGTCATTTCCGACTCATGGTGACCTTATGTGTAACAGAACAGAACATAGCCCAGTCCTGTGCCATCTTCATGATCGTTGGTATGGTATGTTTGAGTCAATTGTTGTGACTATTGTGTCAATCCATCCCATTGAAGAGTTTCCCTCACCTTCCCTGGCCCTTCACTTCACCAACATGATCTCCTTCTCCAGCCGTCGGTCTCCTGATGATGCATCCAAAGTAAGCAAGCCGAAGTCTTGGACGATATTCTGTGATCCAGGGGGTTTTCTTTGGCTGATTTTTGGAAGCAGATTGCCAGGCCTTTCTTTTGAGTCTTAGTCAGGAAGCTCTGCTGAAACCTGTCCACCATGAGTGACTCTGCTTGTATTTGAAATACTGGTGGCATAGCTTGCAGCATCACGGCAACATGCAAGCCACCTCAGTATGACAAATTGACAGATGGGTGGTGGCACCAGCACACAGATGGCAGGGGGGACTGGCCAAGGTAGAGAGAGGTGGGGAGAGGGTGAGGGCTAGGCCCTGAGGCTTTCCATTCTGGCAGGCAATCAGGTCATCTTTATACCTCTAGAAATAGACAACTCTGGATCTTTTAAAACAAAAATCAGAGCTTTTGCTTTGTATTAGTTTCCTACAGCTGCTGTAACAAATTACTACAAGCTCAGAGGTCGTTTGTATACATTGTATAAGTAAGCTATTTAGCTACGTTACGAATTTATTTTCTTACCCTTCTGCAGGTCAGAAGTCCCAGATGGGTCTAATGGGGCTAAAATCAAGGTGTCGGCAGGGCTGCATTCCTTCTGGAGGCTCTGGGGGAGAGCCTACTTCTTTGCCTTTTCCAGCTTCTAGAGGCCACTGCATTCCTTGGCTCATGGCCCCACATCATTCTGACCTCTGCTTCTGTCATCACATCTCCTCCTCTGACTCTGACCCTCCTTCCTCTGTCTTATAAGGACGCTTGTAATTAAACTGGGCTCACAAAACCAGTTAATCCAGGATAATCTCCCCGTCTCAAGGTCCTTAACTTGGGCACATTTGCAAAGTCCCCTTTGCCATGTAAGGTCACATATTCATAGGTTGTGAATAAGATGTGGACATCTACCTACCATACCATTCTTCTACCTTTCTGTTTTATTTTTTAACCAGCCACTGTTGAGTAGGTTCCGACTCATGGCGACCCCATGTATGTCACGGAAAAACCCCCACAGGGTTTTCAGTGGCTGATATTTCAGAAGTAGATTGCCAGTACTTTCTTCCGAGGTGCCTCTGGGTGGACTTGAACCGCCAACCTTTTGGTTAGCAGACGAGCATGTTGACCATTTGCACCATTCAGGGACTGCATTCTTCTGTTTAAAACCCTCCAGTGGTGTCCACTGCTCTATGGATGATGCTAAAACCTTCTACCCTGGTCTACAAGGCCCAGAATGGTCTCCTTGCATCCTGGCCTCCCTTCCAGCTCCTAGTGCCATTCCCCGTCACTGTCTAGGCACATCTGATCCATCTTTATCTGGTTCCCTAAAACCTAATGGTCTGTTCTTCCCACTCCCTCGGCCTGGAATGCTCTTTGCATGTCATTCAGATATCAGCCCACAGGTAACCTCTTTAAGGAGCCTCCCGACCACCCCATCAAAGCAGCCATCTTCCCAGGCCACACTATCACTTTTGATCTTAATCACCCTGCTAGAGGTCCTTCCCTGTTTCTATTTTGCGATGGGGAGAGGTTGGAAGGGCCAAAAATCCCAGAAAAAAACTCACAAAGCACTGAGTGAGAAAAATCCTGGTCCCTTAGGCAGTGAGTCCTGGGTGGTGCAAACAGTTAACGTGCTCAACTGCTAACCTAAAGGTGGGTGATCTGAGTCCCATCGGAGGCACCTTGAAAGAAAGGCCTGGTGATCTACTTCTGAAAAATCAGCCACTGAAAACCCAATGGAGCACAGTTCTGCTCTGACACACATGGGGCCGCCATGAGTCTGAGTTGACTTGATGTCAGGGAGGTGGTTAGGTGCCGACTACACGTCTCATAAGTAAAATGCAGCTGGGCCTTACTGCTGCATCTCATCCATTCTAAGAGGCACATTTTTTGGTTCACATTTTAACATCTCGGAAATTGGGGTGCGCCTTGCCCTAATAGTGGCCCCAGCCTCCCAGTCAGGCGGCAGTTATTACGGTGAGTGGGTATGGCCCACGTGCATCAGTTTGGTCAGAGCCACTCCTATTGTCTTCACACATGCACTGACTTTAATTACCATTTAAAATACCTTCAAGCCAGAAATAGCAAAATGTTGGTAACTGCTGAAGTTAGATGATGGGGTCATGGGAGTTCATTATTCTAATTCTTTCCACTTTTTCATATGTTTAACAATTTCCATAATAAAAAGGAAAAACATATATCCCTGCAAATATAGGTCACTTGAGGCCCCCCCTTTCTTTAATTGTTGTAAAAATATATGTGGCACAGCGTTTGCCAATTTCACATTTTTCGTGTGTACAATTTAGTGGTGTCAATTACATCAATCATGTTGCGCAACCATCACCAACCTGAGGCTCCACTTTGGAGATGAGAAGGCAGAGGATCAGAGAGATTAAGACACCTGCTTAGATTCATCCAGCAAGTGAGTGCTGGGGCCGGGAATCCCCCAGCCTCAGAAACTCGCTCTTTCTCTTAGTCAACCTGTCATGTGGCCTATGCCAAAAGCCTGTTTCTCCAGACACCTCAGAGCTTCCCCACATCTGTGACCCTGGGCCCTCAGCCAGGAAGACCTTCCCCACCCCCACCTCTGCCTGTTGAGAACTGGCCCATCTTTCAATCAACAGTCATTCACCAAACACATACGGACAACTAGTGTGTGCCTGGCACTGTGCTGGGGGCTGGGGTCCAGCAGGAACCAGACGGACACCGACCCTGTGCTCAGAGAGCAAATTCCCAAATGCCACCTTCTCCAGGAAGCCTGCCTGCCAGCACTATGACCTTAATCTATTAGGTCGCCTACCACAGTCTGCGGCTGAGTTCCACTGTTCCACGTGCCTCCTGCACTGGACAATGAACACCTTGGGGATGGGTACCACGCCTCACTCATCTCGTGTCCCCAGTGCCAGGTGCTGGGCCTAGCACACAGTAGGTGCCTGAGAAATGGCCTGTCAAATTGCATGAATGAATGAGAGGGTGAGTGCGTGTGAGGGGGAGAGTCCTCTATACAGGTCCTCTATACAGGAGGCACTCACTATTGGGTGACTCCAATCAATGGCGGCCCTGCTGATTGGATCAGGAAGGGAGAGGAGGTCTTGGTTCCTCGACTTTGAGCTAAGACCCCAGGGCCAGGGAACAGGCTCCCTACCGCACAACATACACACACTCACACACCCACACACTGTAACTCACATACACTCACACGCTTATTCCCTCACATGCTTATTCACACATATACACACATACATGTGCACTGTTTTGTGATAAGGTGCAGTGAGTGAGGAGGCAATGAGGAAGAAGAGAAGGAGTCGAGGTACCTGGTTCAGGTTCTGGCTCAATTACTTCTTAATGGTATGGTCCCTGCCCCTCAGTTTCTCTGTCTGTAAAATGGAGATGATACAAACCACTCTCACAAGGATATGGTCAAAGTTAGATGAAGTGAAATAAGTTGACTTATGTAAGGGTCTGGCCCACTGAAGCCCCTTCCTTCCCCTACCTCTGGCTGACTCTGGAACTCCCACTTGATATGGGGAAGGAAACAGTGAGAAGGGGTGAAACGGGGCTTTGTGGCAATGCCTGGCACTTGCTTGTGCCCCTTCTCCCCATGCCCTCTTAGCAGCCACCAAGCCCCTTGGTCCTGTCATCACTATTTGTCACCCCCAGGAGGTGTCCCACCCCTACGCTTCTACCTTTCAAAGCTTGCCCCCTCCACGTCCCCATCTCTTAGCCTCCCAATTCCACAATCTAAGGAAACAATTCTTGAATCAATGTCCAGATATGCCAGGAGCACAAACACATTTGAGTAGAAACTTGGAGGGACAAAGTGATGCTAACGGTGGGGGTTTCAGGGATGTATCAGGCCAGCTTCTACCCTGCCACCCACCCAAGCCCACACAGGGTTCAGCAGGAAACAGACTGCAGCGTGGCGGCTCCAGATGTGACTGTTAGAGCTAATTTATGCTCCGTTTACACAGGCTCCAGATGTCAGGGGCTCCTTTGTGGATTTATCCAAATGCCAGAGAAGGAGGGAAAGGGCTGGGTCAGAGGCTGCACCCCTCCTCCTAGCCTGCTCCCTTTTCCAAGTCTGGCTCCAAGGACAGAATTCCAAGGTGTGACCCCCAGGCACCTGCCTGTCCTGCTGAGCCCCAGCCCTACCCCGCAAAACGTCTGCCCTGTGTTTTGGTCATAGACTGTATGCTCAGTGACAGCTGGAGCCCCAATGCCTGCGCCAGCCCCAGGGGTGGTCAGGTGTTATTAAATGCCTCTAGGAGATGCAGGTTCGATTCCTTGTCAATGCACCTCACGTGCAGCCACCACCTGTCTATCATGAAGGCTTGTGTGTTGCTGTGATGCTGAACAGGTTTCAGAGGAGCTTCCAGACTAAGATGGACTAGGAGGTAAGGCCTGGTGAGCTACTCTTGAAAATCAGCCAATGAAATCCCTACAGATCACAACAGTCCCATCTGCAACCATGGGGATGGTGCAGGACCAGGCAGCATTTCACTCCATCGTGCATGGGTTCACGGTGAGTTGGTGGCTGACTTGACAGCTGCTACCAGCAGTGGGGTGACGGTCTGGGTGGCAGTGGCAATAAGGGTGAGTCGTCCAGCTGGCCAGCCCTGTCATGGCTTTTTCCTTCATGGTGCTCAAGTCCCCATCCCCACGGCCTCTGTCCCAGTTAGGGCTGCCATCACCTCCCACCAGCAGGACTGCACCAGACCCCCCCAGCTCCCCCTGGCTCAGGCTTGCCCTTCTAATGCATTCTCCATTGGCAGCCACAGGAATCTTTCCAGCCTGGTGCCTCCACCCTGCTCCCACCTCCCATTCACTCCTCAGCCCACTGCAGTCTGCTTCTGGTCTTCCAACCGCTGGCAATGAATGCTGACCCAACTCCTGGACCTGCTTCAGCCCCTACTTCACATGGCCTTTCTGGGGCATCAGCCATTGTTCTAACTCCCTCCTTGCAACTCTCTCCTCCCTTTGAGTCTGAGATGCCTTCGCTCTTCTCCTAACTCCCCAAACATGCCTGCTCAGTCTCCTGCGTGTATGACCTCTTGCTTTTCTGGCTGCCTCTGAATGCAGATGTTCCCCAGGGAGCTGCCTTCTCCCTCTTTGCCTCTTCTCCCACACCAGTCTGTAGATGGTCTCATCCACTTGATCTTCTGGGTGCTGATGGTTCCTAGTTAGATTATGTCCGGCCCAGACCCTGCCACTGAATTTTACATCGGGATATTCAACTGCATGTGGTCATCTCTACGTGGACGTCCCATAGTTGATTGAAACTCAACCTGTCTCAGTCTGAAGTCATTAGCTGGTGGTGGTGATGGTCATGATGGTGGTGATGGAGGTGGTGGTGGTGTTGTGGATGGTAAAGGTGGTGACAGACATAACGGAGGTGGTGAGAGTGATGACGGTGATGGTGGGTGGTCATGACGGTCATGATGGTGGTTGTCACGGATTGAATTGTGTCCCCCAAAAATATCTGTCAACTTGACTAGGTCACGATTCCCAGTATTGTATATGATTATGTAATCTGATGTGATTTCCTTATGTGTTGTAAACTCTGTCACTATGATGAGGTTATATGTGATCTCCTTATGTGTTGTAAACTCTATCACTATGATGAGGTTCTACTGATGACGTCTACAAGATTAGACAGTGTTTTAAGCCAATCTCTTTTGAGATATAAAAGAGAGAAGTGAGGAGAGAGACATGGGAACCTCATATCACCAAGAAAGCAGTGCCAGGAGCAGAGCGCGTCCTTTGGACCTGAGGTTCCTGCGCAGAGAAGCTCCCAGACCAAGGGAAGATTGATGACACGGACATTCCTCCAGAGCCGACGGAGATAGTGTTCCCCTGGAGCTGATGCCCTGAATTTGGACTTGTAGCCTACTGGACTGTGAGAGAATAAACTTCTCTTTGTTAAAGCCATCCAGTTGTGGCATTTCTGTTAGAGCAGCACTGGATGACTAAGACAGTGGTGACGGCGATGTTGATGGCAGTTACGGGAGTGGTGGTGCCACTGTTAAGAGATCCTTTCAACATAGAAAGTGCACCAGGCCAGGCTGTGCTGAAGCCTCAGACCTCCCAGGGCACTACACCCACTTTTTCTTTGCATCTCCATCTCTCTGTCTTGTCTTCCCTTTCTTTCCTATACACACACACACACACGCACACCTTTCATTCCTTATACTATCAAACATTTGTCTCTCTAGTTCCCTCTTTCCTTGTCTGTTCCTCTCTCTCTCTCCTCCCTTCCTTCTTTCTTGCACTCTTTAAGGATTTATTGAGCTTCACTCTCCTGCAAGCTCTGTGCTGGGGAACTGGAGACACAGAGATGAAGGCAGCATGCACCGTCCCTGTCTTCAAGGAGCTCACCTTCTAGAAGGGAGCATGAGGCCTGCACAGGCCACTGACATGATCGCCTGATGCAGGCTGTGATGGGGACTCCTGGGGGCCATGGGGCACCTCTGAGGCACCGACTCAGCCTCTCCTGTTCCTCCCTTGTCCTCTACACCATCCAGGCCATCTACTGCACTGCCCACTTCCACAGGGAGGACTCATGAAGCTGCTCAGATATCCACCTGCCTCCTGGATGAGCCCATCCCCTTGGGTCAGCAAAGCCTTCTGGGAGGAACGGCCAACCGAGTCCTGAGCAGACTGGCACCCTCTCTCCCGCTCTGGAGTGCACGCCTCTCTGCCCCCACCTCCCACTCCTTCTGCGCATGTCTCATTAAAGAGGCTGCAGATCGCCCAGACTCTCTCTGGGCTTGACACTGAAAGGGCTGAATGATATGCTGACACCTTAATTATGCCCATTGTCACAGAGCACTGTGGGAATCACCTAAGTGATCCCTGGAGAATGGGTGCTAACAGGCCCATCAGGGCCTTTGATTCCCCGTGGCAGACTGGAAAATGACACAAACGGGGGCTTGCTCTCACTGCTGTCCCCAGTGGCACCTTTGGGGTTGTCACAGGCAAGGGGTCCCTCATGGTGAGCTGCCGGGGTCTGGCTGGGTCTTGCTCCTGGTTTATGCTGGAGAAGACATGAAGATGCTGGTCCTGCTCTCTCTCTCCTACACACACGCACACATACACATTGCTAACTGTCCCCCACTTTGGTCCAGAGCATGACACTTCCTCGAACACCCCTCAACCCATCACCTTCCTGGGTTCCCACAACAGACCTGAAGGCCGGCAACATTCGCTAATATGTCCTGAGTCCTGCTAGGAGTCAGGCCTTGCACCTGTAACCATGACACAGATCCTCACCACAACCCAGTGGGGTGAGGCCTGCTATTCTCCCATTTCACAGATGAGGAACTGAGGCTCTGAGTGGGGCAGAGCAGGTAGCCTGGCTCCCAGCCTGGGCCTTGGCTCCTGTGAGAGACTACCAGTATTATCCCCAGGGTACAGATGGCCACTCCAGGCCCAGAAGGGATGGGACTGCCCAGGGTCACTTGGCTCACCTGCAGCGGATTGGGGCCAGGACCCAGACCCCTCACTCCCACTCCGCAACTTTTTCCACCAGGGCAGCATTTTGCAAGGTGAGTATTGGGGGATGTTGATAATAATGATAACACAATAACAACAACGACCAGTCATGGAACCTGACAAAGCATGGGCTCTGTGCCTTGCGGGCCCAGGGGAATTTCAGCTCTACAACCACCTGTGCTGCCTTTGTAAGGAACGCACGGCCTGGGGCAGGTGAAGCCAAGCATTCCGGATGTAGGGGAGGCCTCATGCCCCCTCCTCACTAGCCCATCGTGGGCAGGGGCACCTGATCCCTGGCAGAACAGCACCCTGGGCATGGGAGAAGAGCATCCCTGCTCCCTTCAAGCCAGGCCCACAGAATCTTGCGGCCTCTGGCCACACCCACCCTGTGGATACCCTTCCTCTGCTTCCACTTCTGGATGAGAGGAGGGGTGGCGTTGGATGCCTGATAGTCTGGTTTTTTAATTATCTCCTCTCAGGAGCATCCTCCCCTCTGGCTGTCATAATGGGATCACTGGTGAGACGCCCTCCTGACACCACTAATTGGCCTTGTCAGCTGGATAATGAGCGAGGGCACTTCTGCACAAAGAGACACTTTTGGCACCTCTAGGACGGGCAGAACTGAGACAGCGACTCCATGGGTGTGCCGGAGCTGACTCATAGCACCCAGCCTGGAGACAGTGACAGGCTTGCAGGAGATGCTCCAGGTCCTTCGCAGGATTTGGGAGGCAGGGCCAGCCCTGGGCCATGATTGTCGCCTCCTTCTCCTCCCAGGGGCCCAGGTGGGGGTTGGTCTCCTATAGACATGCCCCCTACACCATCCCCACAACATGGCCCAGCAATTCCACTCCTCTACATACACCCAAGAAACGAAAATACATGTCCACACAAAGATTTGTACACGCATGTTCATACCAGCATTATTCATAATGGCCAAGAGTGGAAACAATCCAAATGTCCATCAATTGGTGAATGGATAAAATAAAATGCGGTCTATCTACACAATGGAATATTATTCAGCCACAAAGAGAAATGAAGTCCTGATACATGCTACAACACGGATGAATCTTGAAAACATTATGCTGACTGAAAGAAGTCAGACACAGACGACCACACACTGTATGATTCCATTTACATGAAAAAACAAAAAGCTAAACCCGTTGGAGTCTATTCCAACTCACAGTGACCCTACAGGAGAGAGTAGAACTGCCCCATAGGTTTTCCAAGGAGCTGCTGGTGGATTCGAACTGCCGACCTTTTGGTTAGCAGCTGAACTCTTAACCACTATGCCACCAGGGTTTCCATTTATACAAAAGGTTCAGAATAGGCAAATCTATAGAGACAGAAAGTAGATTAGTAGTTGCCTAGGGCTTGGGGGAGTAGGGAGTGACTGCTAATGATGAAAATGTTCTAAAACTAATCTTGGTAATGGCTGCAAAACTCTGTGAATATATTAAACACCATCGAATTATACACTTTAAATGGGTGAATCATATGGTATGTGAATTACGTGTCAATAAAAAGCTGTTACAAAAACAAGCGAATCCACACAGTCCCTGCCCAGAGCCTCTGGGATTCACATCTGTGCCTGTCTGGAGGGAAGAGCCCAGTTGAGCTACCCTGGGCCTGCAGACTCCCCACCAAAGCCAGGCAGGGCTGCGTGCACAGCCTAGGAAGTAGCATCAGAGAACTGCCACCAGAGACCCTCTGGGCCAATCCCTGGCCATCGTCCTTCAACACACTCTTACTGAGAGTTTACAACCTTCTCGGCTCTGTCCTGTGCTGGGAACAGACAGGGAACAAGAACACTCCTGATACCCAGGAAACCAACAGAGGGTGGGAGGAGGGGAGGGGCACAGACAAGTAGGCAGAAAGTGACACCCCAGTGTGACACTGCTACAATCAGGAGAAGCACAGAGAGGAGGGGCCCCTACCCCAGCTGGAGGTCCAGGACTGTGTCCAAGGAAGGGGCATCCAGGCCGAGACCAGAAGGAGCTAAGGAAAAGCAAAGTAAAACAGAGGCCAAAAAGCATTCTGGGCACAGGGAATGGCAGGTGCATTGGCCTAGAGGCTCAAGAGAGTGTGGCCTATTCAGGGGAAGGGAGGGAGGGAAGAGCTGGGAAGACCCCTCTGGCTCTGTGAGGAGAGGGCTGGAAGGGGGCCATTGGAAGTAGCCCCCAGTCCTACCCAGTCACCCTGAGCTCTGAGCGTCACCTCTCAGGCCCTGTCAGCCCTTCCCCGGGCTGGGGCACCAGAGATCCCATGAAGGGGTCCAGACTCGCACAGCTAGGGTCCCCTGACCTGCCCCTTGCCCTGCCACCTCCCTGTCCCCTTCCTAGTCTCCTCTCCCACGCCCTGTGTGTGTTAATCACAGAAGAGGGAAAGGCAAGATTAAATTTTAATGATAAATCTCTGGGATGCCTTAAGCGGCATTTAGAAGCCCCTAAGCCTCCTGCAACAGGGGGACCCGCATCAGGAAGGGTAAATATTTACAGCTCCACCTGAAAAAAAGCTGGGCCCATTTTTCTTGTAGCATTTTAACAGTATAGATCACGCTGAGAGTGAGACATAAACAGAGGGAAATGAAGCCATGGGCGGCTGCCGCGCCAGGGGTCTGAATTATGGATATGAACCTGTCCCCAACTTCTTGTTTTTAATTAAAAAGCCCTTTTCAGTAATTCCATTAAGAGGCGGCTATAGCTCGAGAGTCTCTCGCTTGTTCTCTCTAAATTATGAAATACCCCATTGGCCCCTTCCAGTCGCAGGGGCTGGAGGACTGGAGTTAGGGGCAGATTAGGATTCAGGAGCATTCTGGGCCCTGAGCCCCACTTCGCTGCCATTCTCTTCTCCCAGCCCTGCACCCCAGGCAGACTTGTCTTCTGAGTACCTTTTGAGTGCTAGGAGCTTCCGTCGCCATTTCTCTCTCACTGCCTGCAATGCTAGAGTGAGGTTAGGAGGCTTATGCCTATTTCACAGAGTACAGGAGGCTGAGCCTCAGACAGGGGAAGGGACTGGCCCAAAGTCACATAGCGAGTAAGTGGCAGAGCTGGGATTCAGACTCTGGGCCACCTGACTCCAAGTCTCCTGCCTTTGTCACCTCTACTAAGGGTGGGGAGTGGCTGGAGTCTCTGTCCCGCCCGCTGGAAGGGCCTGGTGAGAAATGATAATGCCTGGGCTCTTGACTGTGCAGTGCTGTGACCCAAGGGGTGGGGCCCTGCCTTGGTTTTCTGGTAGCACCTCATCTGTTCACTCAATAAACAATCTCTGAGCCTCTATCCTGTGGGAGAGCCAGGCCAGGAGCTGGGGAGTCAGAGCTGAGAGATGCACACTCCCTGCCCTTGAGGAGCAGGCAGTACCCTCCTCTCTGCAAACCAGCAGCTTGCCTCCTCCTGGCAGTCCTCCCTGACCACCTCAGCCATCATTCGTGCTTCCATCTATCATCCCTCCCTCTACCTACTACCCAGACCCTCACCTTATACCCATCCATCCATCCATCCATCCATCCGTCCATCCATCCATCCATCCATCCATCCATCCATCCATCCATCCATCCATCCACCCAACATGAAAAGGAACTAACACATCTCAAGCCATTACTATGTGTCACTCAGTGTGCCTCCCTCATCAAATTCTCATAGCACCTTTGCCAAGTAAGGTCTATCATCTCCATTTTACAGATAAAGAAACTGAGGCTCTGAAATGTTTAAGTTGGAAAGCTAATTGTGTACTTTAAGGCAAATTGACAGGCCAGTGATGGGGAGGTGTTTGGGCCAGGAAAGGGAGACCTCCCAAGTCACACCTTGTGGGTGGGCTGCCCATGCCCCCCTCTCCTGCCAGCACCATGTGTGGGCTCCCCCACCCCCATCCCTTTGCGCCCCTTGCTGAAGCACTGGCTGCCATGCCACCTCCCGCCCCCTGATTGGTACAGGGAGGGGCAGGCCCCCAAACACAGGGTGCCTATTGTGCCCCTCCCAGGAGCACAGGCTCCCCATTGTCTGGAGGAAGCTGCAGGTGGGCTCCAAGCTGCTCCTGAAGCCCAGTGCCTGTCATTTGGCCTGGAGAGTCACTATTGTGTGGCCACAGCGGCCCTTTGTCCTCTGACAGGCCCTCTCTCTTTGTCTGCCCTTCCCTCCCCACACCCAGGCCATGGTGATTTGCACTTAGGATGGCAAAGAGATTGGTGAGCAGTGGGGGAGAGCACTGGTTTGGGAGTCCAGAGACCAGAAACCTCACGTGCCCTCTCTGAGCCTCAGTTTCCCTATCTGTAAGAGAGGGTGATGATTCCTGCCATGCCTCATCCATACTGGAGACAATGGTGTGGTCTTAGGGGATGTTCTGAGTACAAGTTTTGGTCCTAGCTCTGTTAGTCTCTTGCTGTGTGACCTTGAGCAAGTCATTTGCCCTCTGTGAATTTTTTTCCTCATTTGCAAAGTGGGAATAACAAAAGAATCGGCCTGGGAGGAGATGAGGCATGCAGAGTGCTGGACACGGGGCCTGTGCTAAGAGACAGCGGCTGTCACCATCATCATCATCATCGGCGGCAGCAGAAGCAGCAGCACCCTCTGAACCCTGCGAAGCTCTGCCCCAAGGTAGGGCATTCTGAATTTTCACACCCAAGTTTCCAAAGCCTTCTCAGGTCATCTCACGTCTCGGCCCAGAGAAGTACCTAAGGTCACACAGCGAGGGGCCAGCAGGCAGGCCCACAGACATCTGGCCAGGTTCTTTCTCCTCTAGAATAAGAGTGTCAGCTTGTGCGGTGGGTGCTCGGGGGCGGGGCAGGGAGGGCACTCTGCATCCAAGGGTGGGTGGAATGGGGCTGCACCTGTCTAAGCACATCACTCGGCGGTGTGCTCAGCGAGGGCAGCGACTTGACTGTTCCCCCAGTGCCTGGAACAGGCTCGCCCATCAGAGCGGCTGGATTCCTAGATGAGGGAAGGGGCCCTGGAGCCCCGCAAAGGCATCAAATTTAGAAATGGCTGGGCATGGGTCCAGGAGAGCCCTGCTGCTGCCTCCCCTGAGGACAGAGAAGAGCAGGGGTAGGAGATGCCCCTGTGTGGAGCTGGAGCATGGATCCAATGACCTGGGACCGCCCTGCTCAGAGGCAGGTGCCCTGGTCTGTGCTCACCAAGGGCTGCTGTCTGTGTGGGGCTCCCCTTCTTCCAGCGCCCAGGCCTCAGAGCTTGTGGGACGGGGTGTGGCCTGGGTGGGCAAGTAAAGGGGTTTGGCGTGCAGCAGTCACCAACTGCTGCCAGCACCCAGTGCCCAGGGGGCCTCGGTGGTGCTGCCAGGGGCTTTCAAGCCTAGGGGTGCACAGTTACAGTCCTACTCAGAGACACATCCAAGGTGACCCAGGCAGTGTCACAGACATAGAAAAACAGTGTCACATGGGTCACCCAGAGAGTCACAGACACAGATAAACAGTGTCACACACAGACACAAGCAGGTCACCTGATAGTGTCACAGTCACAGAAAAAAGTGTCACCTGGACACAAGCGGGTCACCTGGACAGTGTCAAAGATGCAGGTAAACAGTGTCACACAGACACATGTGGGTCACCCAGACAGCATCACAGACACAAGTAAACAGTGTCACACAAACGCATGCAGGTCTGACAGTGTCAGACACAAAAACAGTGTCACACAAACACATGTGGGTCACCCAGACAGGGTCACAGACACAGAAAAACAGTGTCACACGGACACATGCAGGTCAACAAGCTAGTGTCACAGACATAGATAAACAGTGTCACACAGATACATGTGGGTCACCTGGACAGTGTCACAGAAAAACAGTGTCACACGGACACATGCAGGTCAGTGCACTGGTCACCCGGTGTCACAGACACAGATAAACAGTGTCACACAGACACATGCGGGTCACCTGGACAGTGTCACAGAAAAACAGTGTCACACAGACACATGCAGGTCAGTGCACTGGTCACCCGGTGTCACAGACACAGATAAACAGTGTCACACGGACACATGTGAATCACCCAGTGTTGCAGACATAAACAGTGTCACAATGACCCCCAGATGACAGTTACAGTGTCACACAGATTCTGACTAACAGTGTCCTGTGGACAGTGTCACCCAGTCACTTACAGGGTCACCTGGACAGTGTCATGCAGACAGAGATCAACAACGTCACAGAGATACACACAGAGCCCCACATAAATACAGATAAACAGTGTCTGGGGGACGCAAATCCAGAGAAACCTGGACAGTTAAACAATGTCATATTGACTCACCAGGTCAGATGACAGTGTCACATGGATGAGGACTGCTTCATAGGTGCACACACAAATACTAGGACAGTGTCACATGGATATGGATAAACTGTGTCACACAGACACACAGAGTCACATGGGCAGAGTCCTAGAGACGGGTAAACACAGTGTAACTGTGTCATCCCAGTAGATATAGTGTCCCATGGCATCCCACTGTATCATTTCCCAGACACGGTGTCACACAGTCTTGGACACACCCTATTGCACAGGGACACATATGGCCACAACCATATACATGCACACACACACACATGCGTGCACACACATACACACACACTGTCTCTCGCCCCGTAGGTTCACAGACTCAGGGATGAGTTCCCCACACTGTCTGCTCCAACAAACTCTCAGGAGCTTAAGGGCAGAGAGGCCAGGACCTCCTCCTAGAGATAGAGACCTAGCCCCCAGTTCTGTAAGTCCTTGAGCAAGTGCCCCCACCCCCAACACCCCTGCCCCACCCTGAGTCTCAGTCTCCTCCTGTGACAGGGAATGGGAATGGCTAACTGCCGGCTTAATGTCAGCGTCAGTGGGCTAACGTGCACGAAGCACTTGGCCCAGTGCTGGCCCTTCTGCAAGTGCTCACTGAAGGGTCTGACTGATACTACAGAAGACCCAGCCTTGGGGCAAATCACCGAGTCTCTGGCTCTCCACCACAGGCCTTGAGCCTTGACCGTGTGGTGCCTGCACGGAGATTGGGCAGGAGAGTGCCTAGAGGGAAGGTGCCCAAGCCACCCACTTACCCATCCTGTGAGCAAGGCTGGCTGAAAGGTGGTATCATCTGGGCCACTAGGCCCCTGCCCTGGGCCCTGCATCTTAGAGCACCATGCTCTGGCTGCACCCCTTTCCACAGGCAGGGGATCTCTGGGGCCGAGGAGGGGACGTGCCCACCAGGAGCCTGCGCCTCTCCTAATCCACACTCTGGAAGCTGGGCTCACGGAATCCCCTTGTCTGCCAGTCCTGAGCCCACTTCCCAGGCCTAGGGGCGGGCAGCTCTGCCGATGGTCCATCCTCTCAGGGCAAACGCGTCACACGTGAGCACCCCTAGACCCAGAGGGTGACCAAAGAGGCAGCTGTTTGAGGGTGTGTGTGAAGTCCTTCTAGTCCTGCCTGTAGCCCCTGGTGGGAAGAAGAGAGGGATGGCAGGGGCTGGGACTTCCATTCATACCCACTCCAGACCCTGTAGGTGTCAGGGGCAGGCCTGGTAGGGGGTGGGAGGTAGGCACCAAGACCACACATAGCCACCTTCAAGCCACTCTAACTGCCAGAGACGCCTAGAAACCTGCTTGAGGGGCAGCCTCTCCAACCTGACAAAGAAATCCTGGGCCTGGGGCTCTGTCAAATCCCATCAGTCTCACGGTGCCCAGGCCAGCCAAGGAACCCCCACTCCACCTAGGGATTCCAGGGCAGAGCCCTGCAGCCGGGTGGTAGACCTAAACATGGGTGCATAAGGGATCTGTGTCTAGACTTTGTCCAGAGCCCTGAGGCCATTGCTGGACCCAGCAGACAACCTGGCCCAGCCCAGGGCTCAGGCTCGTAGAATCTGGGCCACCAGGAAGAATCCAAGTCTCAGAAACCTGGTTAGGCCTGACTCTGGTCCCAGTTGTGTAATCCCAGGAAAGTGATCGAACTTCTCTGAGCCTTGGTTTCCACCCATTTGGGAACTGGAGATAAAACCTGCCTCCCAGCAATGTTGCTGGGATCAGAGGTAATCATACCCGTGAATTCTCCCTGTACTCAAAGGCTCACCGGATGTCCTTGGCCAGAACCAGGGAAATGTCTGCTGAGTGAATAATTTTAAAAGAAAATCTAAAAAGTGGGGCTGAAGGAAGCCATCACTCACAGCCCAGCCCCCAGCTCCCGAATTCCTCTATGCAGCCGGGGTCTCTGCAGCAGCAGCTGCAGCCCTTTCCTGGGGCGCAGACCCCTGCCCCCCACTGCCGAGCCCCTCCCCACGCCGCAGGAAGCACAGACACATGTTCGCAGGGGGCATTATCTGTGCTCACTTGACTGTAAACGTTTAAGCGGAATTGACTGTGTACTCAGCCACTTTCAAACACAACTAATCTTCATCGGGGCGACGGGAAGTGAAATATGTTATTGTCAGCAGCAGTAAATTACCCGTGCCAGACCTGGCGCGTAAAGCATTGCAGGATGTGGCCGGCGCACTCCTTCACCCGGCCGGGCACCCACCCGCAATCCATTACCGGGCAAACGGCCCAGTCACCTCTTCACTGGGCCCGGAGATGTGGGGCCAGCTGCCAGCCACCCAGGCCTGGCCCCCGCCTACCCTGGACAACAGGATGAGAAGGGGGCTGGGGCAGGCCTGGCTTTGTGCCGGTCCCACTTCCCAGATGCCTGGGCAGGAGTTGTGAGAAGACCCTTGCCCACTGGATTCCTGGGGGTCGGCAACCAAATCAGGAGACAGAGGCCCAGATAGGAGGAGGGATTTGGCCCCAGGCCTAGCTCTGCCTCCTTCTGAGCCTCAGTTTCCTCAGCTGTAAAATGGGGGTCTATCCATTTGTCTTACATTTTTGCAAACCTGTTTAATGTCTGGCTTAACAAAAGACAGCTGGGTTCACATCTCTGCTTCTGTACTCGTCTGTTTCAACATGTGGTTTTAGCTGAAGTACATGAAGAATATCTGGCCTCACACAGATATGTAGTTAGAAAAGGGAGGTATATTTTCAATAGAGGAGTCCCTGAACAAGCTCAGCTGCTAACCAAAAGGTTGGAGGTTCAAGTCCACCCAGAGGTGCCTCAGAAGAAAGGCCTGGTGATCTACTTCCAGAAAACCAGCCACTGAAAACCCTATGGAGCACAATTCTACTCTGACACACATGAGGTCGCCATGAGATGGAATCAGCTTGACAGTAAGTGGTTATTTTTAATAGCAGTCTCAGATAATTTGGATATTCTTTTTTGATACTAAACCAAAACTTGACTAGTGGTAGTTTCTTTTTTTTTAAATAATATTTTATTGTGTTTTCGGTGAAGATTTACACAGCAATTTAGGTTCCCATTCAACACTTTCTAAACAAATTGTTCAGTGACACTGCTTACATTCTTCACAACGTGTGAACATTCTCGTTATTTTCGTTCTGGTTGTTCTATTTCCATTAATCTAGCTTCCCTGCACCCTTACCATCTCATCTTTGTTTTAAAGTAGTTGTTGACTATTTGGTCTCATATAGATGATTTTTCAAAGAAGTACAGTACTCACAGGTGATATTCTTTATTTTGCGAGCCAACCTGTTATTTAGTTAAAAGGGGGCCTCAGGGGCTATTTTCAGTTCAAGGTTTAAAGAGTATCTCAGGGCAACAGTCTCGGGAAGTACTCCAGTCTCAACCAGTCCAGTAAGCCTGTTTTTTATTTTTATTTTTTTTAAGGAATTTGAAGTTCTGTTCCACATTTTTCTCCCATTCTATTGAGGTCCATCTATTGTGGCCCTGTTCAAAATGGTCGGTAGTGGGAGCTGGGCACCATCTCGTTCTGGTCTCAGGGTAGATGAGGCCATGGTTCATGCAGTAGCGGTAGCGTCTTAAAGGTTAGTTGCAATATGAAATCTGAAGCCACACCAATTAACTTTTCACACTCTGTTAAGTTAAAACCCATTGGTCTGTTTTGCACTTTGTGGGGATCTCTTCCCCATTTTTTAACACCATGCATTGGTCATTTGGAAAATATTGGTTCACTGAGTCATGCAGCTCTTCCAAATGTTGACACATTTCATTACACAATATCCAGAAAATCACATTCATTAATATTACCACCACACCTCTCTTCGGGAACGTCTTTGAGTAGGAAGCTGTCAAACTCATGGTGACAGATACAAGTTTTCCAAAATTCTAATTTTTGCTTGAAAGTCAAATTTTATCATTGGCATCAAATACTGTCAGTTGACAGGCAACTTTGTTCAGTTTTGAGAAAATATCTGCCAAATGCCCAAGTCTGAAATGCTCTCGTTTGTTTGTCAGCTGTTCTTTCAAGTCAAAAGGGTGTTCCCTGAGAAAAGTGGTTAATGCGGCTCCCAACTTCAATTGCTCACGCACTGTGCCAAGCAACCATGGCACTGCAGAGATGCTCTATGTGTGTACAGAATATTAAAAAGATAGGCACTTGCAGGTAGAGATTTTTTGGAATTAATAATTTTTCACTTTTCATTAAGGATATTCTTAAGTGAAACTGGATTTTTGTTTATCTGATTTCGATTACAGGTTGGTGCCACTGCTTTGATTCATGCGAAGAGGCTGGCAAGTTTTATCCACCCATTACTTTTGC
Organism: Dugong dugon; assembly: GCA_030035585.1. Taxonomy (NCBI): domain Eukaryota; kingdom Metazoa; phylum Chordata; class Mammalia; order Sirenia; family Dugongidae; genus Dugong; species Dugong dugon. The sequence goes on along the minus strand of CM057476.1, from coordinate 19,936,739 downwards.
ACCATCAGTGCAAATACCAACACAAGCAAAAAGGCAAATAATGTCTTAGTATTATTATGAAAATGGTTTTGACCCTGTAGATTCCCTGAAAGGGTCTTATGGGCCCCCCCACCCCCCGCCGAAGTCTGTGGACCACACTTCGAGAACTGCTGATCCAGGCTGGTCACCCTGGGGTTGCTGGGGATGTTGGAAGATGCATGTGAAATTTGACAGGTCAGAGGGCTTTAATCAATGGTTCTACATCATCAGGGACCACCATTCCTGTCCCCCATCATCTGGAGTCTCCTCCCCATTCAGTGGGCAAGTAACCCCCATCGCCATGCCCAGCTCTGACCCCAATCCCATTTGGTTTCTTCAAGACCCTGCTCAAGTGTCAACTTCTTCCTGAAGTCTTCCTGAACATAAGCCCTCAGCAGGGAATCGTGGTTTTTCCCTCCAAGCGCCCAGTCTACTCTGTACCCCCTATGGCCTCATCCACTCCCAGTATCCTGCCTTGGACATAACAAGCCCTCCACAGACCCACGTGGATCAAAATGAATGAGGCTATGGAAAGCGTAAGGAGCCCTGGTGGCACAGTGGTTGAAGTGCTTGGCTGCTAACCAAAAGGTCAGCGATTTGAACCCACCAGCCACTTCAAGGGAGAAAGATGTGGCAGTCAGCTTCCATAAAGATTTGCAGCCTTGGAAATTCTATGGGGCAGTTCTACTCTGTTCTATAGGCTTGCTATGAGTCAGAATTGACTCAATCGACGGCAGTGGGTTTGGTTTTTTAGTTTTTTAGTTTTGGGGAAGTGTGGCTAAGGCATATTAGTGACACTGACTAACTAGATGGTAGCAGAGGAACAGTTGGAGCAGGCCAGAGGGATTTTGGGAGATATTGCTATGAACCCCAGAACATGGGCATATCCCTAAGAGCTGAGCACCAGGGACCAGCACCCTAGGGGGACTGGGATGGGTGAGGCCTGGAGGAGAGGAAGGGGTACAAGGTCTCCCAGGGTCAATCAACCTAGATAAAACTTTGATGAAGCTTGCATTTAGAGGCCATCTTTGCTGTGTGACCTTAGGCAAATCACTTAACTTCTCTGGGTCTCAGCTTCATCTGTCAAATGAGGAGTTTGAACCAATCTCTGAGACTCTCTAAACCAAAAACCAAACTCATTGCCATTGAGTTGAATTCTGACTTACAGTGAACCTATAGGACAGAGTAGAACTGCCCTATAGGGTTTCCAAGACTATAAATCTTTATGGAAGCTGGAAGCAGACAGCCACATCTTTTTCCCACGGGGGAGTTGGTAGGTTTGAACCACTGACCTTTTCGGTTAGCAGCCAAGTGCTTAACCACTGTGTCACCAGGGCTCCTTCTGAGACTCTTTACTATTCCCAAATTCTATGAGTCATTGCTGTGGACATGCTAACAGTCCATGATGTTGACACTCCAACTTCCTATGACAGCAACATTCAAACTTTCCAGGCTACTGCCATTTGAACATAGCACGATGTTGACATCCAAATGTTCTGTGACATCATCTGATGATGTTGACATTAAACATTCTCTAATGCTAACATGTGAAAAGGCCCGTTATGCTGATATTCAAATGCACCGCTACTGACACTGAACATTCTGTGACATCACTCAGTCAGTGTTAACTGAGTGCCAGCTATATGCCAGCCAGGCCAATGGCCTGGGACACGAACAAACCCATAAACGGTCCCTTTTCAGATCTTCCCTCTCTGGGACTCTAGACCCTCTGGCAGCACAGGAGGGTGACCTGGGGAGGTCTCAGCTGTCCCAGTTCATTCTCTCTCAGGAAGAACTGATGTGCTCTCAGACTTACTGGCCTGACAGAGACTGGAGAAACCCCGAGGGTGTGGCCCCTGGACACTCTTTTAGCTCAGTAATGAAGTCACTCCCGAGGTTCACTCTTCAGCCAAAGATTAGACAGGCCCATAAAACAAAACGAGACTAAAGGGGCACACCAGACCAGGGGCAAGGATTAGAAGGCAGGAGGGGACAGGAAAGCTGGTAATAGGGAACCCAAGGTCAAGAAGCGAGAGTGTTGACATGTCGTGGGGTTGTTAACCTATGTCATAAAACAATCTATGTACTAACTATTTAATGAGAAGTTAGTGTGTTCTGTAAACCTTCATCTAAAGTACAATGATAATAATAAAATAAAAATAGATACATTCAGCGTTCACCTCAAAAAAAAAGAAAAAAAGAATTGACATGGTCTCACAGTACAAACACGGCTTTAAGTCCAGGCCTAGGACCCTTCTTCCAACCAGATGCCCCCCTGAGTAAATCCAGGGCCCTCACTGCCATGGTGCTAGTTCCCCAGGATTTTCTTTGCCCCCTCCTTCCCACCCAAGGCTTTTCCCAGATGGAACATGCTGGTGTTGGGGGCTTGTTGTTGTTGTTAGGTGCCCTTTAGGCGATTTTGACTCCTAGCAACTCCATGTGACAGAGGAGAACTGTCCCATAGGGTTTTCTTTGCTGTAATCTTTATGGAAGCAGATGGCCATGCCTTCCTCCTGTGGAGTTGCTGGGTAGGTTCCAACTGCCAACCTTTTGGTTAGCAGCTGAGAGCTTAACTGTTTGCATCACCAGGGCTTGGGGGCATCAGGGGAGAAATCATGGCTAGGGGACAGGACCCAAAAAGAGCCCAGGGAGGGATGTCCTTGGGACTGTGGTTCAGCCCCCTACCTCCCTCCCCGCTCCTCCCTCGGGCTGAGGCTGGGGGCTCCTGGGGGGTCTCAAGGGGTGGGAAGGCTGTCAGCACGCCAGCACCCATGCCCCCTGCTCCCGGCCACTGTCCATGCAAAGGCTCCAGCCCTCAATTGGCCCTGCCTCTCCTGCCTCTGCCTCTCTTAAAAAAAAGATAAGAAACGAAATTCCTGCAACTTGAACGATCATTGTGTTGGATTTGGGAGATGTTATTCCTAGTGACAGACAAGGGCAATTATCTGCAATCCGCCAGCAGTTTTAGCGTAATTTCATTACTGCTGTGCAATTCTCCCCGAGCTGCTAGTCTATCAATGTCTTGCAGAACGGATTAGCGGGCACTTTCTTCATCTTCAAATGAATTTTATCTGTCATGCCCTTGATGAATAGAATGGGGCGGGTGGCTGACCTGGGCTGGGGAGTGGCCAGGCACCCTCGGGGTCAGGTGGGTGATGAGGCTGCGGGGGCTGGACACGGCAGGTGAGTGGAGGAGGCGGTACCTGCAGTCCAGGACTGATGGCTGCTTGGACCTGCCTGCTGGGGCCCTGCACACTGAGCCACCCCATCTGGGGACAGTTTCCCAGGTCCCCAGCTGCAAATGTGGGAGGGACTTTTTTTCCTGACAGGTGCTGCTAACTGATATCTGGGCCCCCTTATGCAGTCCCTTGCGCTGCCCTCAACACCTCAAACTCTGGAAACTCCACCTTCAAGTCTGCCTCCCTGAGACACTGTGGATATCCAAGAGCAGGGTCCAGGGCTGTCTGGATGCCGCCGTGTCCCCAGAGCCCGGCGCACAGGAGATGCTCAATCAGGTTTCATTGCAAGACAAAGGATTCTCTGAGTTTCACCGCTGCTCAGGGTGGTGTCCGGCGCAGGCCTGGCACGGGGTAGGAGCCCAGTCACTACCAGGTGATGCCACAGTGGAAGAGGGAGGAGGTCAGTGCTTTACATAGCGCTTACTGTGTGCCAAGTTCTGGGCCAGGGACTTTGCTGATGACCTCACTGAATCTCAAGGTGAGGCCACTAAACCCAGGGCGCATGCAGGGAAACTGGGGTTGGCAAGGCCAGGCCTGTCTGGCCATCCTCTGCCGCTCCCGAGGAGCACTGTTTTGGGAGCCCGTGATACAAGGTAACAGTCTTCTTACTGGGCAGGGTGAGGCCCCCTGGAGAGAGGGGAGGGGCAGCCGGGAGAGATCACCTGGATCCCAGTATTGGCAGAGTGGGGAGAAGCCCACGCCTGCTTGGGACCCCTGGCCCCCACTTCCACTGGTGCTCTCCACTCCCTCTAAAACACATATGAGCCCCTGGGAAGAGGGGCTGTGCTGGGTTTTTCTGTTTGCTCCCCGTCCCTTCGCCCTTCCTCTGACCTCCACAGGCCCATCCACGGGGATCCCTGCCCTCTGGCTTCCCGCAGGGCTCAGCCAAGGGGACAGACACAGGCGGGGGCAGAGGTGGAGGCTGGGAGAAGGGAGTTGCTGTTGTTAGCTGCTGTCGAGTCAGCTCCGGACCCATGGCAACCTTATGTGTAACAGAACAAAAGGTTGCCTGGTCCTGCGCCATCTTCACGATCGTTGGTATGCTGGAGTCCATTACTGTGGCTATTGTGTCATTTCATCTCACTAAGGGCCTCCCTCATTTTTGCTGATCCTCTGCTTTACCAAACATGATGTCCTTTTCCAGCGACGGGTCTTTGCTGATGCTGTGTCCAAAGGAAGCGAGCAGAAGTCTTGCATCCCTGATTCTAAGAAGAGGTGGGGCTATTTCTGCCCTGTTCCCTGCCTGCTTCTGACGCTGAGTTCTTGGCAGTAGCTAGGTGCCTTCGGACCACAGCTCCCAACTGGTGGTGCCTCCCCCGCGTCTCCAGCCCCTTCTAAGCTCTGGTAACACCATTTCTGCCCCTTCAGGCCTAGGGGGCACTGCTGATTCCAGGTCCTGCGGGGGGGATTCCATGTCCGTTGTTGGTTTGCGAGTCTGTAGACAGAACTCTCTTCATTACACTCTCTCCACTAGTACTCAAATCAAAGACCAAACCCACTGCCTCTGAGTCGATTCCAACACAGCAACCCTATAGGACAGAGCAGAACTGCCCCACAGGGTTTCCAAGAAGGGGCTGAAGAATTCGAACAGCCGACCTTTTAGTTAGCAGCCTAACATTTACACTGCTGTGCCACCTTGCTGTGTGCTGGTGGGGTGCTTCTGGTTGGGGGATGGGCTGGGATGGGACTCAAGTTGCTCGTTTAACCCACCCCTACTCTGTGCTGGGCACTGGCTGGGCCCCAGGCAAATACTGACCCACTGAAAACTCCCAAGAGCTGTGGGTGGGGTGGGGGGGAGCTATTTACAGATGAGGACGCTGAGGCTGACAGAGGTGAGGAGACTGGCCCCAGGACCCAGTAGACAGGTAGTGGAGCTGGGATTTGAACCCTTGTTAGCCTGATTCCTTGGCCTGTCATCTTTACCACACTGTACACACTCAACTCTTTGCCCTGACAAGAAACCGGAGCCAGCCAAGAGCTCTTTGGGGCTGTAACTGGTGATTCTTTGAAGAGCCCAGATGTTCTCCTTCACCCCTGAGTGGCAGCCGCAGTGAATCTTTGCTGTTTCCTTGGCCCCCAGCAGGCTGCTGCCTCAGCAAGGGAAAGTTGAGCCCAAGAGAAGAGGGTTCCCTCCACAGCAGGTGCCCCACAGTACCCCCGCACCCGAGTCTGCTCTCCTCTCAGAACTTAGGGAGCAAAAGAAAGCGCCACGGGTGGATGGCAGCTTGGTGAAAACCCTTTCTGATCACTAGCCTAGTCACCCATTTTACATGTGGGGAAACAGGTGCAGAGAGGCAAAGGGACTGCTCGAAGCCATCAGGGACCCAGGGAGCCAACTGGCCTTGCCCAGTGCAAGAAAACCCGGCTCAGACCGGCCACAGCTGGCCTCCGCCCCTACCTTCAAGTTCTGTTCTTTTCTCCAGGCCCCCAAGAGACTTCTCCCAAGTTTATCGATTGCCAGGGCAGCCTTGAGTCAATACAGTGCACTTTGCTAATTAATCTTTTCCAGATAATTGCAGAAAATTATTGGTTGGTGTGAAGTGGGGATGGAGAGGCAGCCTCTGTCCCCGACCTGCCCCGGAGCAGCTCTGGCAGAGCCTAGGATGCTGGCCTAGCCCCGCTGCCCAGCCTCCTGTCCGCCCTCCTGCCCTCGCTCATTCTCTGCCTTGAATCTGGGGCGATGAGCCCCATCTCCCTCCTCTCCCCCATTCAACTCCCTCCCAGAATCCTCAGCCCAGAACTCACACCAAGCCAGCTCTCTGGGTACCATGCTGGATGCGACAGGAAGCACTGGGAGCAGGATGGACTTGGGTTCAAATCCTGCCTCCGGCAATTATTAGCTGCGCAAGCGTGGATAAGTCGTTTAACTTCCCTGAGCCTCATCTGAAAAAACAAAATAGAGTTTGTAATCTCTACATCACAGGCTGCTTATGAAGGTAAAAGAGAAAAAAAGGTACTTTAATACCAATTTAATATGACACCTACAACTAATAAGAACTCCAACAACAACAGTAACACTAAATGGGAACTTTGCCACATCCCTAGCACAATGTGGCGTGTCTGATAGGTGCTATTAAAAACCCGTTGCCGTCAAGTCAATTCAGACTCATGGCAATTCCATGCGTTACAGGGTAGAACTGCTCCAGAGGGTGTTCTTGGCTGTGATCTTTATGGAAGCAGTTCGCCAGGCCTTTCTACTGTGTTGCTGCTGGGCAGGTTCAAATCACCAACCTTTAGGTTAGCAGCTGATTGCAAACAGCTTGCACCTACAGCTCATTCACAGGTGCTATTGTTATCGCCATTTTACAGAATGGGAAGCTGAGATCCTGGCCCAAGGTCACACAGACAATGAGAGGCAGAGCCTGAATCCAACGCTCGGTGCCTGGGATGCCAATTACTGCCCCAAGCTGTGTCGCTGAGCCCAGTACAGGGCCTGATGTAAAGTGGGTGTCACCAAGAGCAAGTCTTGGGCTTGCCCATCTCAGAAGCCAGAGGACTCGTCCCAGAAGTAAAGGAGGTGATCCCAGGGGAGGATGCCAGGGGTGAGCACAGGGCTCAGAGTCACCCAAGGCCACTCTGCCCACCTAATCCCCCTGGCCCTAGATCTCTGGGCCCACCTCTAAGGGCCTGAGGGAGTTGTTGGGCCAGGGTGGGCTCGAGGTCCCCCAGTGGCCTCTCCCAGGCCCACGTTAATTAACAGTAACTGGACACTCCTAGACGGAATTCCTCATCCTTCTGAGGTTTTTCGCTTTCTCCCAGATATCGTTTTAATATGTAACCTCGCCGGGCTGTATCTACCTGCTCCTGATAAACCTCTAAGATTTTAATGAACTAAATAGCAAATTACTTTTTTATTCAAGAATGAAATTTCATCATATTCATAATTCATATTTTATTTCAGACATCTGCTGCTGATTACATTACATTTAACTAAAATTAGATGATGCTCAGAATGCAATTAAGGCTCTGCCAAATTCTCCGGCCCACCAATGCCGGCGGAGCTCAGCGGGGGCCGCTAGGAACCTAATATGTAATTAGGAGCTATTTTCTAGCTGTTTTTAAAGTCTGAAAATTAGCTGCCTTTATTAATCACACAGACAAATATAAAGTGGAACCAACGCTCGCTGAAATTTCTAAAAGGGATTTTTTGTTTAATTATACACCACAGAGCTCTGCGACTCGTTCTGCATGTTGATTTGTTGTGCACTGACATTTTGACAACTGGTTCTCAATTTGTCTGTCGTAGTTAGGCAACAACAAAGCCGACGGTAATACTTTAACTTTCAAAACCTTCAGTGTGCCGGGAGAGGGAGAATGGCATTCCCTGCTGTGGGCCCGCAGCTCGGGCTCTGGGAGCCACGGGGACCCTGAGACACAGGGAGAAGGGGCGGGCTAGGGGCTGAGGCTGCTGCACCAGGAGGGCCTGGAGCACTGGACCAGGGGTCAGGTGGCTGCAGTGCAAGGCCCGGCTCTGCTGGGTGGCTACAGGGAAAAGCTTTGCCTTCTCTGGGCCCTTGTTTCCTCTGCTGCACCATGAAGGGGTTTGGAGCCTAAGATCTTTAAGAAGCCTTTACGTCGTACACTGTGCTAAGTTGTTCCCATGCAGTATCACTTGGCCCCTCAACCCTAGGAGGGGGATCTATTATTAACCCGTTTTACAGAGGATGAAACTGAGACTCAGTGAGATTTGGCGACATGTCACCAGCCAGCAGGTGGCAGCACCAGGACTCAAACTTGTGTCTCGTTGACTGCAGAATCTACGGTCTTAACTACTGTATCTGCCCCGCTGGCTGGGTAGTCTTGAGCAGGTGGCGGCTTTCTGGGCCTTGGTTTTCCATCTGCGTGGCTTGGACTGGGTGAGGCAGCTTTCTAAGCCCTTGCTCTGACACTGTAGCAGCTGACCTTGCTCTTGCCCACTTGGTAAGTGAGCAGTCCCATCACTGGAGGCCAGGGAGAGGGTGCGTCGTGGGGGGGCCATGACATTGGTAAGTGAGCAGTCCCATCACTGGAGGCCAGGGAGAGGGTGCGTCGTGGGGGGGCCATGACATGGAGCAGACTGAACCCCCACTGGGTCCCCTCAGACCCTTGTCCAATCCCTGAACTCACTGCATACCCTGTGGGCATCACTACCCAACAACAACAACGATAATAGTAACAGACACCTTTTCCCTCCGTGCCTAGCACTGTGCTGACACTCTATTACCTACACTTCTCCCACCCTACCAGGTGGGTTCACAGCCAGGCTGGAAGTCTTATCACCTGAGTTCAAGCCCGGCCTCTGCTACTTTTCTGCTGTTGTGACCTCAGGTAGGCCTCCTCACCTCTCTGAGCCTTGATTTCCACACTATTAAAATGAGGATCCTGACAGCATCCAGAACCTCTCTGGGTTCTGGTGAGGACTGAATGGGATAATGGGAGCTCAACCCAGATTAAGCCCTTGGTCGATGGGAGTTACCTGTTATTATCCCACTTGACAGATAAGGACGGTGAGGCTCTGCAGAGTGAGGTACCTGCCCTAAGGTGCATATTCTGTGAGCTGCTGAGAAGTGTACCCAGGTGGGTCTGACCCTACAGCCCATGCTCTCCGCCTAGTATCATGCCTCCCTACTGCCCACCAGAGAGGGCTGGAAAAGGGCCTGAGGGACCCACTGTGGGGTCTGGGCTGCCCCATCTGGCCACCGTGGCCATTTCCACGGGCACCTCAGAGATGCTCTTCTCTTCTTTCTCATTTCTCATTTGCCCCCTGAAGGGGTCTTCAGGGGGTCTTTGGCTGGAGTCAAGGCATGGTGGGACCTGCATGGGGGTCTTCTGCCCCTGCTGACCCCAGGCCAGAGGAACCAGCACCCACTACCTGCATCCTCCCCTGCCCCTAGCCTTGCCTGATATAAGTGCCAACAGAGAAAAGGAGGGGGTTTTTTTTGGAGACAATGAAATTGCCAATAAACTCTCAAACGCAGCGATAGGCAGTGACTATTTCACTTACTCTGACAGTTGAGACTTTGCGGGGAAGGAAAGTGACAGGCATCTGCTGACATCAATGCCACTTTTTTTGCAGAACCACTGGCGGGAGAGGTGGCCCCAGGAGACCTGCTCTGCTCAGACGCCAATAGGGCTGGGCTGCTGCTGTTGCCAGAGGGGCTGGGGTCAGCCACAGTAAAGCTGGACCCCTGACTTTTTCGCTCCTCAACTCCCCTCTGAGCAGTGCCATGTGCCAGGCTCTGGGTGGGAAACAAACCAGGAAATCCCTATCCTTAATGGACTTCCATGCCAACAAGGGGACCAGTGAAGAGGCCCTACCTCTGGCAGGAGACTATCAAAATAGGAGTGGACCTGCTCCCCAAACGGGGAGATGAGGTGGACTCCCAAGACTAAAAGGCCCCCTCCGGGCACCTACACAATCCTCCAATCTGTCGCCTCCTCTCCACCTGTCCCTAATGCCACTGTCCCTGTCTGGCTTTCTAAAGCACAACTGTAACCCTGCCTAACACCCACCCTGGCTCCCCAGCACCCTCAGGGTAAACCCTGCTTCAAGTTGGCTCAGGCTCTGCCTCATACTATAAGTCAGTTGCTGTCGAGTTGAGTTAGCTCTGACTCATGGTGACCCTGTGTTTGTCGGAGTAGAACTGTGTTCTGCAGGTTTGTCAGTGGCTAATTTTTTGGAAGTAGATCACCAGGCCTTTCTTTCGAGGCACCTCTAGGTGGACTTGAACCAACCTCTCAGTTAACAACCGAACGTGTTAACCGTTTGCACCACCCAGGGACTCTGCCTCGTACTATAGGCTTCATCTAAACATCAAACTGTTTGTGGCTTCCCTGCACCTCTGACAGCTTTGCTCACCCCTGTGCCTTCGCTGACTGGGCCCCTCTGCCTGGGCACCTCCTCCTCCAGAAAGCCTTCCTGATCCCTCCTGCACTCCAGGCTGGGATGTGCACCCTTCCCTGGGCTCCATGACAACTCAAACCTACTGCTATTGTTGGTTTGCTTGGCTGGCTCTCCTCCTTGCAAGCCCTGGAGGGCACGGCTAGGTCCTATTCGCCCCCAAGACCCCAGTGCCCAGCACATAGTATGAACACAGGCAATATGTCTACTTCCTGCCTTGGCCCCAGCCAAACTTGGGCCTTGGCCAAGAAGCTGGCCCTGGGAACAAATGCTGGCTCAGCCACCAGGACTCAGGGCAGGCAGCCTCCTGCTTGTGAGACCATCTAGGCCGGAGGAGAAAAACTAGCTTCGGGGTCAGAGGACCCAGCCTTGAGTCTCATTTATTAGCTGGCTTGCGTGGGACATGCTGCTTCATTTCTTTGAGCCTCAACACTTTCATCTGTGAAATGGAAACAGCAATACGTATACCATGGGGCTGAACTGCAGTGATTATTAATGATCACTGTAATTATAATGATTATTAATTCATTGCAACTGTAATGATTATTATGTGGAGTTCTGCTTTCAAAATCTATGGGTCTTTCAAGGTCAGCTTCCTGAACCAACTCCTTAGAACTGTGACTCGTACATGCCCCTGTGAGATTGTCCAAAGCTTTCTATTTGTCATTTAATTCTTATAACTCTTTACATATTTATGTGTCAGCCTCCCAAATGGATGACATCTTCCTTACCAGCAGGGATTGTCAAATTTCAGCACCTCTTGAGGGACTCAACAACTGCTGGTTGGCTGAGTTCACCTTTCACCTCCTACCCAGGGCCTTACGCAAATCTGAAACAATCTAGGGACTGGCCTGAGGAAGAAATTTCATGGTAGAGATTGCAAACTGGATATGGAGTCAGACAGAACTGTGCTTGCACCAAGCTCTACCTATTACATACTGTGAGACTATAGGTCAGCCACTTTACCTCTCCAAGCCTTGGTTTTCCCTTCTGCAAAATGGGGGACAGAGTACCCACTTCTCAGGATGTCAGAAGACAGTGTTTATGAAGGTATCTGGCACGCAGCAGACGGTAGATGAATGAACATTTATTTAACCTCAGAGTCCTGGGTTTAAACCTCAGCTCCACCCATTCCTGTCTGGATAACATCAGGTGTGTCCTGCCACCAACTTGAGTCTCAGTTTTCTCCTCTGGAGAATAGAGACAACACCAGCCACCACTAAGAGCTGTTGTGAGCATTCAGTGAGGTCATGCATGGCAGCCTGGCCCAGAGGATGTGTTCAGGAAGTGGTGGCTGTTATTTTATTGCACTGCATTTTATACATTTGCAGACCTGGGCACCTGTGCTCCCTGCTCAGGGCCAGGAGTTCCCAACCCCAAAGTCTGGCAAAAGGAGTATGGAAAGGGGTATAGATGGGCGCTTAAAGATACTCAACAATGGGACATTTCCTAGGCCTGGGATCTTCCGGTCAGCACTTCAAAGGGCTTTAGAAATCCTATTTGTCTCGCCAGCCCCCTGGCTGAGGGGAGAAGGAGGGTCTGTGGAGGTCTTTCCTCCCCTTTGATTGAAGAAAGGATAAGAAGCATCTATCCTCATCTGACCAGGATCCCCAACCCCCTCATCCCTAGACCAGCCAAACCCCTTTAGGGGCTGGGGAGGTGGGCTCACGGCAACCAGGTTTCCTGAGCTAAGCAGTGTGACCACTCTGCAGGCAAGAGGGGCCACTTTCTACTTTTCTATTTCTCATTCATTCATTCATCTTTTCCTTCATTTAGAAAACCTCAAGCTCTTGTCATGCACCAGGGCTAGACTCAAGGGAGACAGCTGTGAGCCAGAGAGCCATAACCCCTGCCCTTGCGGAGCTGACCACTTACCAGGAAGACAAGAAATAAAACATGTCAACAAATAATGCCACAGTGTGAAAATAAAACAAAGGGAGAGATGGGGAGCCACAGGGGAGAAATGCTTTAGAGGGAGTGTTGGTCAGGGAAAGAGTGTTGCGGGGGGAGATGTTCCAGGCAGAGGGAATGGCACAGGCGAAAGATCCTGGGGTAGGGTTCGTTTCCATCATCACCGTCCTGGTCATCATCATCCATCATCATCACCTGCCCCCCACTCCCTATGTCTATTCACACAGTACTGTGAGTGATTACATGTTTATTTTCTGTCTCCTGCACCAGGAGTGTAAGCTTCCTAAAGGCAGGCACTGCTTGGTCCGCCATTACTCCCTCGGTAAATGACAACAGCCCCTGGCACAGAGTTGTCACCCAATGATATTTGTTGAATGAATATCCTAAATGAATAACCAGGCACTGTGCTAACTGCTCTCTACACCTGCTACTTCACTGAATCCCAACAACCGTCTTACAAGCTGGCTAACTGGCCTCATTCTCCAGATAAAGAAACCGAGGCTCAGAGAGGTAAAGTTGTTTGCCCATGGTCACACAGCCAGAAAGTGGCAGAGCAGGGATTCAAACCCAGTTCTATCTGGACTCTTATGCTCTACTGCCCAGGCCCTCAGGCCCCTCAATCGTGAGTGGGGCCAGCAGACAGCAGGGGACCCCAGTCCCCCCACCCCATCCAAAGTAAGCAGGTCTGAGAGGGGCAGTAAGGCAGGCTCCATAAATAACCTGGTCCCTGGGTCCTGCCGGTGGCGGTTTAACAGCCCGAGAATGTGTGTGTAATACAAACAGCACTAATCCCCTGTCAGTTAAACTGGATATCAGAGGAGACAAGCTTCCGAGCGGGGAGGCCTAAATGAATCGAATTGAAAAGGCGGAATGGGCGGCCAGGCGGTGGAGGTGGGATGCCGGGAGCAGGGGCGGGGGGTCAGCACAGCTGTCTGGGCCTCCCCTGCCCCTGGGCCGGGCGGCGGTCCAGCCCTCGCCGTGGGGAGCCAGGCTCTTGCGGGGCGGATTGCAATGCAGGGGGGCGCCCCAGCCAGGGTGCTCCGCCCCCTCCGGCCTCCCCTTTATCTGCTGGCTCTGCCATTTTCTCTCCATCGCTGACCCTTTTTCTGTTCCCTCTGTTATCTCGAATAATGTCACTGCCTCTTTAGAATCTATTCATCAGAGAAGCCAATGCTGACACTGATTAAAAAAAAAAAAAAAAACCATCTGTGCCTCACGGGGAACGAGCTCTCAACCCAACCCTGGCGCCCCCACCGCACCCGCCGCTGCCGCCTGCCATTTCAATAGGGGCACAGAGGGGTAATCAGATTCCGCGGGGGCGGGTGTTCTCCCACAGTTGGGTGCCCCCCCAGATCAGTCTCAGAGCCCTTGGGAGACGGTCGCTGAGAGAGGTCTCAACCTGGCAGCCCCTGGCGGTTTCCGGTCTGCAGAAGCGTTTGATTTGGCCATTTGGTGGTGGTTTTTTTTTTTTTAATTTTTTACTTTATTGGTTGACAGTATTTAAAGACCAAGGAATTTTACCCTCCAAAATCTAGATTTCTGAATTCTCTTTAAAAACTAGAGACATGTGGGTCTGACACCCCACAGGGCAGCCATTGGCGGGAGCTGGGAAGGGCTGCGTCCTCCCCCACTGCCTGGTTCATCTGTGCCGCCTGCGGGGCCGGAAGAGGCTTGTGAGGTTGAGACCCCTGAGTGGGAAGTGTTCCTGAATGGTGCTGAGGCTGGTGGAAATGAGCCTAGGCCACAGCCTCAGGGGCACTTTTCACGTTGTCTGAGCCCCACCCAAAGGAGACTGAGGCCCAGAGCGGGAAGCCACTTGCCTGAGTCACACAGCATTGCAGTAATCTCCTGACTCCCTGGATAGTGCTCTCCTCAACCGCAGGAGGCAGATGGAGAGATGGGGTCCTGACTTCTGGACACACACACAGATGCACAAGTGCGCACGCACACACACACACACACCAGCCACCTACCCCCCATCAAGGCTGTTCAGACACCAGCAACCCCATGTCTCCTGCATCTGTGGGCCCTCAGCCCTCCTGCGAGCAGGCAGCCATCTCCCAGGGCATGCAGGGCCCCATCGGCAGCCTTCTTTGCCTCCTTCCTGGCCTTAGAATGCCCCATCTCGACCCAGCACCCTCAACCAGTCTGTAATGTCAAAGAAGAATTAATGAGAGCTGTGAGGCCTGGGTTCAAGTCCAAGCTCTGCCACAAATACACTGCGTGACTCCGGGCACGTTATTTCCTTTCTCCGGGCCTCAGTTTCCTCACCCTGGTGGCTCTGTCAAGGACTGCTCTTCATGGACTGCCATCCCCTCTGAAATGGGGCACTCGCCTCCCTGAGGCAGATGTAAGGGATGGTAACTGGGGTAAGCGAGAGCCATCCTGATGCCCACCCAGGAGAAGGTCAGTATGGGCACCAGGGCTGGAAAAGGGGGCTGGAGCTGATTGGGCTCCCCAGGCCATTATATGGTGCTCCCCACTCGCAGCCAGGTTGCCTAACTTCAGCACAGAACTTCCTGGCCCTGTGAAAATGGGGCACAGAGCAGATGTGGCCAACACAGCAGCAGAAGGCAGGTGTTTGGTTAGAGGGGAGCCTCTTCCTCCAACGCAGGAACAGATTACTCAATAAGCAACGTACGCACCGGCTTACTTGTGCTTACTTACTAATCTATAGTGCACAATTTCACATCTTCGATGTGATGAAACTCATGAGAAATTGTGCACTACAGAGTAATAAGTAAACACAAGTAAGCCCGGGCATACCTTGCGTACTGGTTAATCCGGCCCTGCTCCAAGGTCACATCCTCTGGCTCCCAGGCTGGCTGGCATCGTGATCCTGGGGGCCACATTCTCTAAGGCAGCTCAGCCAAATCTGCCTTGTCATCTGGAGTCCCGCGGGGCCATCTGGGTTGGCTTTTCCCACCCAATTTTCTCCCTCCAGGTGTCATGTCGACAAATCCCAGCCTGATCTCATAACAAAACGGGGGAAAGGGAAGGAGGCCAGCTCTGAACTGCTGTGTCACCTCTCTGAGCCTGAATTTCCCCCATCTCTGATCATAACAATAGCTCTGATTATTGGCTGCTCGCTCCAGGTGGCAGGCTCCCAGCAAAGTGCTTGATGTGCATTATTTCAAGTATCCCCATCACAATCCTGTGAGGTGGGCCCTGTGAATATTCCCATTTTACAGATGAGGAGCCTGAGGCTCAGAGAGGCAATGTGTGGCCTGCCCAAGGTGCCGCAGCTGAAAGTGGTCACACCACAGAACAAGGCCAGATCTGTCTGGTCTCAGAGCCCACAAAATAGAGATAGCTGGGAGGGTCAAATGAGGGCAGGAGGGCAAAGATCCTGGCACAGTGAATGGGCTCTGTTACTTCTGGGGATGGAGAAACCGAGGCCCAGAGAGGGCAAGAGACCTGCCTCAGGTCATACAACAAGCTGTCTCACCCTCTTTCTTGCGTTTTGCTTTTCTCTTTGCCTCCCCTTCTCCACGTCCTGCTCACCAATCTTCTCCCACAAATGCCCACCCCAACCTGGAGCAAAGTCAGCTGAGGCCTCACAGAGGAGCATTGTACCTGAAGTCCACAGACCCGTCTCAGATCCTAGCTTCTTCAACTGCTGACTGCATGTCTTCCCCTCTGGGCCTCAGTTTTCTCTTATGTAAAATGGGGTTCACCACACTTTCATACGAGCTTGTTGTAGGTGCTGGTGGAGGGGACTGACGTGAAGGCATCCAGAGCCACAGGCCAGAGGGCTCGTGAGGGCAGGGGGGGCTCTGCTGGTCACCTCGCTTCCTCAGGGTCTAGCCCAGTTCCTGGCACTTAACAATTGCTGAGGACTAGAGACTATAAAAGGAGGCTTGGTGGCACAGTGGTTAAGCACTAGGCTGTTAACTGAAAGGTCGGTGGTTCAAATCCACCAGCCGTTCTGTGGGAGAACGATGTGGCAGTTCGCTCTGGTAAAGATTTACAGCCTTGGAAACCCTATGCGGCTGTTCCACTCTGTCCTATACGGTCACCGTGAGTCAGAATCAACTTGACGGCAACAGGTTGAGAACATAAGCAGAGGAGCCCCTTGGCAGTCGTGGGGAGGACAGCAGCTCCTTTCTCTGCAGGCAGGGAAGGCGCTCAAGAGGCCACGGGGAGGCCAGGTGGGTCCCTGGAAAGCCTGGGTCCCCTGCCAGTCTCCCTGTCCACGTTCAGGTGGGGACACCTCCGTCTCAGCCAACGTGTTACGCAAATGCCTCAAAACGGCTGTTTTCCTTATCAGATTTAAAACATTGTAGTGATAGCAGCCCCAGTTAATCTCCTGAGTGGGCCCTGGCAGAGCAGCCCGTTCCAGTGGCCCAATTCCCGTCCACTACCATGGGTGTGTAATTAGGAGGCTCCCCCCTCAGCTAGCCCGAGAAGGTGGTAAGAACTGATGCTTCCCGGCCTCCCCCACCCCTTCCCGCTGTTTGGCTGGCCGCTGTTCCTGTCCCTGTTTCTGCAGAAGGAAGCAGAGCCCAAAGAGAACCCAGCAGCTGAAGGCGTGGCCCACCTCGGGATCATTTATCTGCAGCCTCGTTTATCACATTATAAGCTTTATGGCGGGAAAAAAAATTAGTAAGAAGAATGACTCCGGTTTGACTTAGGAGCTTGAGCCAGCGTACCTGGGGCCCAGCGTCCATTGCCGTCACAGCCCGGACTGTGCAGGACAGCTTCCCAGCCCCTAAGGGACAAAGATGGCCACTGGGTCAGACTCTGAAGTACGGGAAGCTTGTCTCCAGCCAGACCTATGGGGTTCAAATCCAGCTCCACCCCCTCCTAGCTCTGTGGCCTTGGGCAAGTCACTGAACCTCTCTGAGGGAGCCTCTGTCTGCGTCTCTGCAAAACAGGAAACTAATTGAGGGCCATAATCCAAAATGCTATGCAACCCAGAGCCGGGCACCAAAACTCACTTAGCAGCAAATGCCACGTGAATGAACATGACGATGATCTTTACCCTACTGGGTGGACTCTTCATACCTTTCGCTGTAGAAACAGGGGTGGTGATGCCTGGGCCGCCACCAGGTATGAAACAGAGGGTGTCTATTCCTAAAGCCTGAGAAGTTATCAATTCCAACTCACATGTGGGTAAGTCACAGACCTGTGGAAGCCGTCCCTCAAGACTGTGGTAGAAATTAAACACGGCAATGCCTGTTAGGGGTAGCACACTGCCTGGCACGGAACAAGGCCCTGTTGTACCTACGAGGAAACTGAGGCCCCGAGGGGCAGACATGCGGTCAGCAGGTCTGTGGACTCTGAGTACAGTGCTCTCCTCGTGATACCCCGCTGATTTTGTTCCAGGTGGGTGGGTGGGTGAGCATTTGTGGGATTAGGAGGGAAAGCGAGGGGAAAACCAGAGGACAAGACAGCTTGCTGTGTGACCTTAGGCAGGTTTCTTGCCCTCTCTCGGCCTTGGTCTCCCCATCAGCAGCAAAAGAGGTGTTGGACAGTGTGCTCTCAAAGGGCTCTCCTGACCCTGACTGCTGGGTTCTAATTATAAGCAACTGAAACATTTGTTTGGGTCACGCTGGAGACTACTGCTTGGTCCGTTTGTTTTGAGAAAATACAGGTGTGGCATTCATTCTACCCAGTGCCCAGGTTTTCCTTGCATGTGGGGAGGTGGTGGCTCTAGGCAGAATTCCGTGCAAGGAGAACACTACATCGTGTTGTTTGGCAGTTTCACCCCACTTGCCCCGTTTGTTCTGTGGCAGGGCGGCAGGTGGGCCTGAGGCATGAGGGTGATGAGGGCCGAGGGGCAGGAGGGATGAGTTAGGTTGGCACTACTGGGTGGATGTGACTATTCAATGACATCCATTAGGCAGGGAGAGGAGAGAAGGCTTTGGGAGGTCCTCTTCCTGGGAAAACAGTACAGAACAGTGGCCAAGAGCGGGGCTCTGGAGTTGCACAGACGTGGGTTCAAGTCCCCATTTGGCCACTTCCTTGCTGTGTGACCCTAGGCAAGTCACTTCCCCTCCCTGGGCCTCATTTACTCATCAGCTGAATAGGGATAAGAATAGATATCTCCTAGAACTGAGAGGATTCACAGGGACAAGGCATACAAGGCACTTAGCACCACGCAGGGCACAGAACAGGTGCTCAGTAAAGGTTGGTTGGTAGCTCTTTAGGAGCTGCCAAAGCCTGCTGACCGAGGGCCCCTGCAGTCCAAGGGCGACACTCTCGGGGAGCAAGAATCCTCACTGGCAGCAAGAACACTGGCACACACGAAGCAGCAATCCTCTCGTTGTGAGTCACAGTATTTGCTGCCTGTCTCCCAATGCGAGACTCAGCCAGAACTGGGGGATTTTCTGTGAACTGAGGCTGTGAGGGTAGGTGTTAAATCCACAACTGGCTGGAGAGGTTGGGAGCGGCTCCAAATTCGACTTGAGAAACTGCCATCCTCTGCCGGCAAAGATGGTGCCGCTGACTTGTGACAGTCTTTTTGGAGAGTTAGTCGGGAGGCTGGAAAGCCATGGGCACTAGCTGCATTTCTCCAACAGCAACCCAAAGGGTTTCCAACCTAGGGGTTTGCACAAACCAGTGTGCTGTTCTGAGCTTTCTGGGCTCTGAGAGACACCCTACCTTTCAGTTTAAGACACTTAAAACATGAATATTTGTTGAGCACTTACCACGTGCCAGGCATACTTTCTCATTCAATCTTCTGGAAAACTCTATCGGGTCGGTACTGTCGTTATTCTCATTTTCCAGGTGAGGCGACTGCAGCCTACAGAGGTGAGCAGGCTTGCCCAAGGTGGCAGAGGGTGGCAGAGTGGGAACTCTCAGCTACCATAATGACATTGGAGGCCTGGGTCTGTGGGCCTTGACTCACAAGTGACCACAGGGGTCATCTAGCTGTGTCCTCAGCCCTGGCAACACATCAAAATCACCTGGAAGCTTTTTAAAACTACCAGGGAGAGGGTCCTGCTGAGACCAATTACATCAGAAGCTCTAGGGTGGAGCCAGGTGTTCCGGGGTGCTTTTAAAAAGCTCCCCAGGTGATTCTGATGTGCAGGCAGGAAGAAGGGGTAACTGCTGGAAATACAAATTGCCTGCAAATGCGCTATCAGACAGGTGGCCAGGAGTGCGTGAAACTGGATCCACATGGTGGCCGTGACTGGGGCGAGGCGAAGGGCTGTGCTGGCCAAGGCCTGCAGGTGGCCACTTCATTGGGGCAAGCGTGACAGGTCGGTTTCTCACACATACACACACACACACACACACACACACACACACACACACACGCACACACACACGCACACACGCGCGCAGGCTCTACAGCTGCCATGGGCAGCTATGGAAGCCTTAAGGAGACTCCCAGGACCACCTCCTAATGGCCGGAATCAACATCATCCCTGAGAACAGTGCCTCGCAGCCCTGGGTGCTCATTAAAATTGTCTGGGGAGCTTTAGAAAAACACCCAAGCCGAGGATCCACCCCTGACCAAGCACATCAGAACTGAGAGGAAATAACGAGCCAGAGCCTGGAAGGTGAGGCAACAGTGAAAAACCCACTGCCATCAAGTCAATTCCAACTCATAGCGACACTACTGGACAGGGTAGAACTGTCCCATAGGGTTTCCCAGGCTGTAACCTTTACATCTTCTCCTGAGCAGGGGCTGGTGGGTTTGAACTGCTGACCTTTTGGTTAGCAGCCAAGCACTTAACCACTGCGCCACCAGAGGCAATGGTAGTAGCAACATGCACGGGGCCGTGCTGTGGAGTCAGACTGTCTGATTAGCTGTGTGGCCTTGGACAAGTTACTCAACCTCTCTGAGCCTCAGTTTCCTATCTGGAAGATGGGGATAAGTCTAGCAGTTGCCTTCCACGGTTGGGGTAGAGATTTAAAGACATGATATATGTACAGTGCTTAAAACAGTGCCTGGCACAAGGTAAGGGCTCATAATTAGCATTATTGTTTTATGTATTGTGTTTTGAGGCGTGGCAGACCCCCATCAGTGATGCCGGGACCATTTTTACTAGGTAAGCCACTGCAGGCATCCCTTCTATCATATCACACTGCTGGCAATGACCCAAGGCAGAGCACGGAGAGAGGACAGGCGTAGGGGGCAGAGCTCAGTAGCTGCTCTTAAACCCAGCTCCGTGCCACCCTCCCCATGAAGACACTGGGAAAGGCGCCAGCTGCCCCCTAGTGGCCAAGGGCAGAAGCGCATGGAGCCAATTTTAAATCCTACCCCAAAGCCAACTTTGTGCCCTGCCTCTTGCAGATCTGGGGCTCCCAGAGCTGGCAATGTGCTCAGCTGAGAGGGTCTTCTGATTGGTTCTGCCATTTCAGAAAGAGCCAATCCAGCAGTAATAAAAAGTTCAAACAGGGCCAGGTAGGTGCCAGGCACTGGGCTATGAGCACTTTACCTGAGTGTCTGTTTTCTCCACCCAACCAATTTCAGAAAGAAGGAATGTTCTAGGAGCTACAACAGGCTTTTGTCTATGGCTTACAAAAGTCTGTGAATGGATGGGTGCTGTGATCTCTGGGACAGGAAGCTTAAAACTCCCCTTTTTGGGAAAGCAGCCTGGAGCCACGCTGTAAGACCAGGAGCCCAACACCGTCATGGCACATCTGTCCCTGCCCAGCAGAAGCCACCTGTGAAAACCTCCCAGCACTCCTATCCTGTCCCCAAAACACAAAGCAACGTAATGCGAACCCCTTTATTTACTTCAACTCCTGAAGAGTTCTGAGGAAAAAGGGCTGCAGCAGGGACAGGGGCACGAGGCAAACAGTGTGGGTGGTCTGGAGTCCACCGGATCCTTGGCCTTCTTCCTGGACACGGAGGGAAGCACTGTGGACTCAAGAGCTTTTTACTCCTCCTTTCCATCTTTTCTGCAGACTGCTCAGGAGGAAACCGCAGCTCTGTCCCGTCTTCAGCCAATGCTTGAACCTGCGCACCTGGCATGGATGGAGCTCCCAAGGGCAGAGACCACTGCTGGACACCCCCTGGAGGAGTCAAGGTCCAGCTGGCGAGAAGGGCAGGCCCACAGGAGGGGTGCGGGGAGGTGTGAGGCAGCTACGCATGGTTCTGAATTATTGGAACAGACTGAAGGTGTGCTGGGATGATGGTTGGGCAAGGGCCACCCTGCTATCCAGGGCGGCTTCCTGGTGGAGGTGGGAGGGGTCTGGGCCCTGGGAGGCAGGTAGAAGGGTACAGGCAGAGGGGACAGAGAAGGCACGCTGCTGCAGAAACCAAACACCCTGCATCTGAGCATCCAAGTCAGCCAGGAATCTTGAAGGTGAAGGCAGAGGCCCAGAGCAGATGGGTCTGTGGGAGCTCCCAAGAAGGATGGCAGAACAACTCTCCTGCCTCAGGTCTCAGAGGACCCCACGTGGCCCTGCTGCCTGACCTGCCCAGAGAGCGTGCAGAATGCAGACAGTCTCCCTGGTGGCCAGTCTACTGCAGGTCCTGCAGCCCCACCGCTGGCACTGGAGGTGCACCACCACAGGAAGGGCATCACAAAAGAGCTAGGGCGCCCACTGGCTGGTGGAGGCCAACTCCAGCACCCAGAACCCAGGAAGTGGCTTCCTGGAGGGGCTGCAGCGCCACGGCGCATCTCAGAGGCCATCCAGGGCTTGCCGGATGGGGGCGTCCAGGGAGGTGGCCAAGTGGACAGAGACGCCAGGGGCACCGATGCTGGTTTCCCAGCAGTCAAACCCGCAGCCAGTCAGGGCCTGCTTGGTGGCCTCCACCGCCGGCTGCTCCACATCTGGGGGAGGGAAAGCAGCAGGTCACCACTGACACTGTCAGTACCCTCGGAGAATGCCCATCCCTGTGCAAGGGAGAGGCCCTGAGTGCAAGGGAGAGGCCCTGAGACCAGGTCTTCCTCCTGCCCAGCTCTTCCCAGCTGTGAACCCCACCCCACCAACAGAGCAGGGCTGCTCAGGGAGGCCATCTGCAGCCCCTCCACATGCTAGAACATGAGCCTGCACCCTCCCTGGGGGGCTTATGGAGGGACAGTTAAAAGCACAGGCTCCAGGCCCACTACAATGGCTATGATTAAAAAAATGGAAAACAACAGGTGCTGGAGAGCGATTCCTGACCAAGGATGTGGAGAAATAGGAAACTTCACGTTGCTGGTAGGGCTGTAAAATGGTGCGGCTGCTGGGGAAAGCAGTGTGGCGGTTCCTCAGAAAGCTGAACACAGAATTGAAAGCAGGAACGTAAACAGATACTTGTACACAAACACTTGCTGCAGCACTATTCACAATACCTAAAAGGTGGAAACAGCTCAAGGGTCCATCAACAGATGGAGGGATAAACAAAATGTAGTACATACATACAGTGGAATATTACTCAGCCATAAAAAGGAATGAAGTACTAATACATGCTACAACAAAGATGGATGCTGAAAACATCATGTTGAGTGAAATCAGTCAGTCACGAAAAGACAAATACTGTATGATTCCACTTACGTGAAATATCTAGAATGGGCAAGTGTACAGAGACCAAGGTTGATTACTGGTAACCAGAGGTGAGTGGGAGGGAGGTGGAAAGGAAGACACACTGTTTAGGGGACAATGAGCTTCTGTTAAGGGTGATGGAAAATCTGGAGGCAGATAATGGTAATGGTTGCATGATATGATGAACACAATCCCATTCAACTGTACATGTGAGAAATGTTGAGATGGCAAATATTGTTAAATATATTTACCACAATTAAGGAAAACAAATAAATAAATAAAAAGCACAGGCTCTGGATTCACACAGACCTGTTCTCACCATTTATTGACTGTGCAGACTGAGACAAGTGACTTCACCTCTCTGACCCTCAGTCTCCTCATCTGGGAATGGGACCAATGACACCTACCTCTCAAGGGTTACTGTGAGAACCTTAATGAGACCATGCAGTAAAGTGCTTGGGACAACACCTGGCACATCACACACACCAGAAATGTGAACTCTCATCATTGTCATCGACTCCACACTAGGAACCAGCCATCAACCAGAAGTGAGGAGGTGGCCACCTCCTGAGGCCTGGGAGTCACCACTGCAGGTTAGGGGATACCTTTGGGGCCAATGGGGGGCTCAATGCAAAACAGAGGGGACAAAAAGGATGAAAAGAGGAAGGAGGAGGAGGAGATAAAGAGGGGGAGACAGAGCAGAGAAAGGAGACTAGAAAGGAGTGGGCAAAGAGCAAAGGAGGAAACAGAGGCAGATGGTGACATTTAGTGCTGACTGTGGGCCAGGAACAATCTTGAGACCAGATGTAGTGGGCAGGGTGGCCTCCCTGGTCACCAGCACAGGGGGCTTCCATGAGCCCAGAACTCAGTCTTGCTCTTTCCCCAAAGACCAATGGGAAAGAAACCACTTTGTTTTGTAGCACAGTCAATCCTTATCCCGGGCATGTCAGCGAGAGCAGGCGATGTGAGGCTGATGTGGGTGGTTGCAACATTTATTTCTCAGGTGTGTGAGCAGGCTGGCAGGCAAAGAGGCAGTAAGAGTGTCCACCACAAAACAAGCCCCGACCACTAGGCCAGCCCTGCGCCAGCCTCTCTAACTGCATCTTTCTCCTTGACTATGATTAACAATTTTGCAAGCAAGTTGCTGTCACCCTCATTTTACCAATGAGGAAACAAATGACCAGAGAGATTAACTAATTCGCCCAAGGCCACAAAGCAGAGACTCGTTGACAAGCCTCTTCCCTACCCTGATCCCAGGCTGGCACCCCTGCCTGTCGCTGGGTACCTGGCTTGAGGAGTGTGATGCCACAGCCACCACCACCTGCTCCAGTGAGCTTGCTGTGCAGTCCGTGAGCCATGGTCACCTGGCAGAGCTGGTCCAGCGAGGCGTGGCCCACACCGAGGGCGTTCAGATGGTGCTGGTTCATGTCGATGAGCTCCTAGAAGAGAAAGCTTAGTTCCTGCTCGACCTACCTGAGGCTGACATCTTGGGCCCACTCACAGGCCCGTCCCTCTGGACAGCCGCTGGTTTGGGACAGCAAATGGCCATGACCAGCTGCATACGGTCCCCCTCCACTGGTAAAAGAAATCCTCCGTCCTGCAGGACTCCCCATGGGTTTTGGATGGAGCTGAGCTCACCTTCCACCATGGTGGTGAGCACGTGTCCCAGGCCTGGCCACAGAAACCCTCCCTCTGGCCACAGTGATAGGTCGGATGTGGGCATGTGGCCCAAGCTGGGCTAATCAGAATCCTCCCAGGGTTTTTCTCTGCTTCTTTCCCCTGGAATTGCTAAAACTGGCTGACTTCACACACAGGCTGCCAGAGTCATCTTCCCTGCCACGTGGTTGGAGATTACATGAAGATGGAGAATAATTCCCAACCACATAATTTCAGCCCCTGGATCCAGCTATGCCTGAATCTACTAATCCCTGGTCTTCTCAGTTATGGGTATACAAATGCCCTTTCTGCTAAAACTTGGTTGAGCTGGATTTCTGTCATTTGCAAGAGAAAAAACATCTCAAATAATATGCCCTCCTACAGCTGCCTCAGGGACTGATTTTCAAACTAAGAACTCGGTTTTAGTCCCAGCAAACTCATGAGTGGGAGTAGTTAAAACCTTGTCTAGGCTTCTTCAATTATGCATAATAAAATTCCTGTTCTCCTGAGGATCAAGCGAGATGCAGGTTGGTGAAATAATAAAACTAATAGTTATCACTGCCCAAGCATCTTCTATTCACATTTCATTTACTCTGTCAGTGTTTGCCAAATGCCTACAATATGCCAGGCACCATGCTAGATGCTGGGGCTGTAAAAATAAGCCCAGTCACGGTCCCTGCCATCAGGAAGTTAAGAACGTTGATCTGGGGTCAAGCAGGCATGCGTTTACAACCCAGCTCTGCCACTTCTTGGCCAGTGTCCTTGGGCAAAGCCCTTCTCTCCAAGCCTTGGTTTCTCCCCTTGCAAAACAGGGATCATAAGAGTATCTACCTCATTGTCGTGAAGCCAAAATGAGGCAAGTCTTTCATACAATGCCTGGTACAAGGTAAGTGCCCTGCAAACACAGGCTGCTGTTAGTATTTTATAGGTACGTTACCATCGGCCTCATTTTACAAAGAGGGAAACTGTGGCTCAGAGAGGAAAGTGACTTGCTTAAGATCACCGAAGCCAGTAAGGTGCAAAGCCAGCTCACATCCACACTGCCTCCAAGTGGTCTTGGCATCCCGGCTCCTACCCACTTCTGGGGAGAACACTGGGTTTGCAGAGTGCGGTTCAACAGTGTGCTGTCTGGATCCCAGGTACTGTGAGCGCCTGTGTGCTGTGAGGGCTGCCAATTACTGAGATATCTCCGCTGAGGCCCACCTGGCTCTCCTGCCCTGGGGACGGCCATCCGGGCAGAGTTGGGTCAGCCCTCCCCTGCACCCCTGCCTCCCATGCCCCAGTACTTTTGACAAACGACCAGACAGGCATGATGGCCCGGTGGCAGCCCCGTGGGCTGGATGTGAGCGAAAACTTCTGGGGGCCTCGCTCTGTGCCTGAGCACCAGGTGTCATGCTGCCAAGGCAGGTTCCAGATACCTGTCACATTCTGATCCAAAATCTGTCAAGAATTGGATGACAGGTTATGACACAGGAGAACAGCTCGCTGGTTTGAGCGTGAAGCTGTCCGGGAGCCGAGCTGTGCATTTCAGCGGCTGCCACAGCCAAAAATATACACAATGTATAATCAACGTGCTGTTCTGTGGCATTCTCTGGGGGCTCAACAGGGTATATTTTAGGCAGTACTCTACCATTATTAATTTCCGACTCAGGAGGACTGTGTTGCCTCTTTTCTACATGAAAGGAATTGAGAGCCAGGAAGGCAAATGCTGAGGGATGGAGGCAGACGGCTGGGAGAATGAGGGCAAAGGCACAGGAATTCGATGGTGCCCCTGCGCCTGGCCCATAGCATGTGCCCATTAAAGATCTGCTGAAGAAAGGAATAAATTAAGTCAGTTTGACCCCTGGCTCAGCAACTCACAAGCTGAGTAACCTTGGAGAAAGTCACTTTCTTTAGGCCTCTGTTTTTACATCTGAAAAGTGGGAACAATATACTTGCTTCACAGGTAGGCTGCTGTGAGGATCAAATGAGAAACTATGTGTGAAACTTGTTGGTACAGAAGCAGCTTCCATTCATTACAGGGGCTGCAGACTCAATGCCTACAGGGGACAGGGAGGCACCAAGCAATGACTGTAGCAGCCTGTGGGTGAAAGGTTAGGGAGTGGTGAGGATTGCGGTGCATTGGAGCGCACAAGGCCCCTCTCGAGGGGGCAGCCCTTCTGCGACTCCAGTGGATGGCTGCCACACGGCCATGTCAGCTTGGGGTCGCCTGGTCTTCTGATTCTTCAGAGGGAGCCAGATGGCTTTTTAATGTCAGCCCACATTCACCAGCCCATGACCCTGATTTACTGAGCTGGTGGCCCACCAGGCCCTGTGCTGCATGCTCGGTGCATCACCCACCGGATCTCACTGCATTCCTAGGACACTCAGTGAGGCCAGCAAGGGTGAAGCCAGGATTCAGACTCTGGTCAAAAACAGAGCCCGAAGCCTCATCTTCTCCGCTGGAATTACACAAACAGTGGCAGTTAGGGTTACGACACTGAAAGAAGAATTTTAGAACACATCTGACTAACAGCAGGCAATTGATAAATATTTGTGGAATGAATAACTAAATGCAGTGAACAAAAATAGCAGGAAGAAGAGGCCAGGTAAGAAATCACTCCTGGACAGAGGGAGGGCTGTATGTCAGCAATGTCCCCGACTACCTACATGGCCCAGCACGCTTTAACATGTGACCCCCAGCTGCCATTGCACTTACCCTGCCAGGCACTGCCCTGCATATTCCCTCATATTTTGACTCAGAATCACCTGAGAATAGGCTTAAAGGTAAGGCACACTTGCTCATGCACAGACGCATGCGAGTGTGGGCCCAGGCGGGGGATGCCGACCCCGCAGGTCAGAGGCAGGGCCTGGGCCACTGTGTTCTAGCTCCTGGGGGTTCTGAGCCACAGCCTAGACAGCTGAGTAACCCTGGATCCTGTGCACAGACTCTTACTTCTAGCACAAGGTACTGCTCCGGGGTCGGGTCAGCCTCCATCTCTCCCAGCACCCGCTCGCACTCCAGGGCGATGGCATTTATTGAGGTGAGTAGTGGGGCCACGATCTCTGGGAACTAGAAGGGAAGGAAAGGTCTGTGAGGCCTAGGGGCAGGCCGACACCGGACAGCTGCCCAGCAATGGGGGTGGGGGTGCCCACATCCTATACCCATCCTCTGAGGAACTCTGTTCTCCTTCCGGCCTGGTCTTTGCCCTGCCCAGCTACCCTGACATCAGGAGATGAAATCCTGCAAAGCCAGTGTGTTTAACTAGCCAGATCACTATCCTTTCAGGAATCCCTGTCCCACCTCCAGGCTGAAGTGAGGCACAAACAGCACTTTTTTCTCTGCCAACACCACCTGCCCAAGTCTCCCTGGGCCACTGTCCTGCCCCTTTCCCCCACTCCCCCCCCCCCCCCACATCAGTCCAAATGTGACTTGTGGCCTGCCCTGAAACCCGCCCAGGAGTTGGACAAGGAGTACCTTGATCAGCCTGTTCCTGACACCGGCCACAAGTGCCTTGGTTCTGCGGGGCACTTTGGTGTTGGTCAGCAAGATCTTCAAAGCCGGGGGCCTGCAGGGCAAGAAGAGCACGGTCCACACTGACTCTGAAGCCCAAGGAGCTGGGTAGGACTTGGGGCAGTCCTGGACTCCACTGTCCCACCCTCCCCACTTCCAGAGGAGGGAGCAGATGCCAGGGAGGAGCTATCCCAGAGAGCTGGAGACAGGGCCAGGGCGTTCGTGCCGGCCAGCCCAATGTGCCTCCACCAACTGCAGCCACCTCCCCACGTCAGCCCTTGGTTGGACAGGCACCTTCCCTCACCTCTTCATTCATTCATTCAACTTTGAGCACCTACTATGTACTCAGCACATGTGAGGAAACCTAGCTCAGTCTGGAAACTGGGGGAGGGGGGGGAGCAGGGAGAAGGTCTGGGGAGACTTTCCCCAGTGGGATGTGTAAGCTGAGAACTGAAGGAAGAATAAGAAGTGACCAGGGCAAAGGCAGAAAGTGCAAGTATTCCCAATAGGGGAACAGTTGTGCAGAGCTTGGAGGCAGTAGAGCTGGCACATTCGTGGGATTAGATGCTCAAAGTGGCTATAGCAAAGATACAAGGCGGGAGGCTGGCGAGGGGCCAGGGTCAGTTGTATAGACTGTGCCAAGAAGCTGGAGTGGGGGGTGCTGAGGTTCAGAAAGAAAAACCAATAGGGATGGATCCCACAGAGGCAGTGTGGGGGGATGGGAGGATGTCCAGGTTAGCTGGCGCAGGTGGCACTGTTCACAGGGGAGTGGAAGAAAGGAAGGGCAGGGGCCCAGCCTTGATGGAGTCACTCCCAGCGGCCCGGGCATGAAACCAAATGTGGCTAGAGGGAGTTGGGTGTCCCAACTGATGGGCCCAGGTAGGTGGACAGATGTGTCCTGAATGTCCGTAGGAGGTCAACTTGCCAGCACGACCCTGTCGTCCTCTCCTGCCTCCACCCTAGGTGCCTTATAATTCCTCTGCACGCCATGACCCCAACTATCCTTGGGGTTAGCTATCTTTGGGGACTCAAGCCACCATTTCCCATCATCCCAATGTGCCTTTCGGTATGCTGTAAACTGGGGCGGAGGGCAGGGAATGGGCATGAGCTCTGGCCCGAGAAGGCTAGAGCTGGGCAGACCCCTCAATCCCTTTATGTGCTTTTCGTTTCATGGTTCAAGATTGTAAAATCCAATTGGACTGGGAACGGCTGCCAGAGCCGGCTTTATCTCACCGCCCAGAAGCCCATGAAATTAATATCGATTCTCAGCCTTGGAGGCTGAGTCTTTTTTTTTTTTTAAACTTTACAAAAGATGAACATTCTATTTGGGTTTTTTCTTCCCTTTAAAGACAAGCCGTTCTTCAAAAGGGCAGCATTCTGGGAGGCCACAACTTGATCCACTTCCAAACAATGCATTTCTCATGGAGAAGCTCCACGCGTGCTATGGGGGCAAGGGCTCTTTTGAAGCCATCCATGGGATTAATGTGGAGTCCGCCCTCCCAGCTTCTCAAAGGACCTGCCATCTGCTCACAGTGTTGCCTGCAGCAGGCCTCGAAGGTCACTTTGCTCCCTTCCCGTCCGTCAGGATGGGAGGGGACTGTGCAGTGTGTCTTCATCTTTCTTAGACAAGTCCTCTGCCAACAGCCCACCACCAGGCCCATAACCCTCCAAACCCCGGGCTCCTACAACATCCAGTGACCACCACTGAGGCCTAGGATTTGTCAGTACTTATGTGATCTGGCTGTCTTTCCAACCTTCTCACCTCCGTATCCCCTCAGCCCTTCTCAAACACCAGCACATTTCTGCCTCAGGGCCTTTGCACTGACTGCTTCCTCTGCCAGGGACCCACTCCACCAGCTGCATGACCCTTATTTCATTCAGGGCCCTGCTCAAATGTCACCTCATCAGAGGCCTCCCTGATAATCCCATATAACTAGCTCCCTTCTCTACTTTTTAGCCCCTCGCCCTGTGTTATGGATTGAATTGTATCTCCCAGAAATAAGTGTTGGAATTCTAACCCTAATACCTGTAAATATAACTGTATTGGAAACAGGATTTCTTTGTTATGTTAATGAGGCCAAAGCAGTGTAGGGTATGCCCTAGACCTAATTACTCCTAAGTAAAAAAAGAGCAGAATAGACACAGAAGCAAATACAAATGGGGTGGGGTAGGGGACACACAACAGTGGGGGGTGGGGATGGTAAATGCCAAATGAAGATCTCCTTGGAACTGAGAAACACCAGGGCTACAGAAGCTGCAAGAGACAAGGACCTTCCCCCAGAGCTAACAGAGTCTTTCCCCTATAGCCAGTGCCCTGACTTAGGACTTCTAGCCTCCTTAGCTGTGAGAAAACAAATTTCTGTTCCTTAAAGCCACCTGCTTGTGGTATTTCTGTCATAGCAGCATGAGGAAATGAAGACACCTGGCTGTATGTTTCTTAAAGGCACTTCTGACTGCCTGATCTGCTCTTACAGAGCAACTGATGGGCTGGTTGTTTCATCCCAAGAGTGAATTCCATGACGGTGGGCCTTTGTCCTGTTCCCTGCTGAGGCCCCTGTGCCCAGAACATAGTAGGTACTCAATGGAATGAGTGAGTACATTTGGTCAGCACAGAGCTAAAGCACTTGGTAGATCTCGCTTTCTGATGTCATTCTCAGGATCCTCGTTAGGTAAGTGAGGACACAAGGCCTCAGGAGAAGTGACTGGCCCATGGTCACCTAGCTGGCAAGTGGCAGAGCCGAGAGCTGGGCTCAACCTCAGGCCTGCCCTGCTGACCCCACCCTCTGCTCGTAAGACCCCATACTACTGAGGGCTCAAGCCCTCTGCTGCGCCCTCACTGCCCACCACCTGCTTCCTCACAGGAGGCTGGACACCAGATGCCGAGGCCATGTCTTAGTTGGTTTTCTCTCCTCAGGGCCCAGAATGGTGCTTAGGATACAAGTGGCTCTCAGAAAAAACTGAGTGAGCCCTAATACACAGCATAAATAGGATACAAACCATAACTAACAAGGCACAGACACCAGAAGAGAAACTAAGTAACTGGGAGCTCCTAAAAATCAAACAAAAGACTTCACCAAAAGAGTAAAAAGAGAACCTACAGACTGGAAAAAAATTTTTGGCTAAGACATATCCAATAAAGGTCTAATCGCTAGAATCTAGAAAATACTGCAACACCTCAACAACAAAAAGACAAATAATCCAATTAAAAAATAGGCAAAGGATATGAACAAACACTTCAACAAAGAAGACATTCAGGCAACTAACAGACACATGAGGAAATGCTCGCGATCATTAGCCATTAGAGAAATGCAAATCAAAACTACAATGAGATACCATCTAGCCCCAACAAGGCTAGCATTCATCCAAAAAACACAAAATAATAAATGCTGGAGAGGTTGTGGAGAGACTGGAACATTTATACACTACTGGTGGGAATGTAAAATGGTACAACTACTTTGGAAATCGATTTGACACTTCCTTAAAAAGCTAGAAATAGAAGTACCATACAATTCAGCAATCCTACTCCTAGGAATATATCCTAGAGAAATAAGAGCCATCACATGAAAAGACATATGCACACCCATGTTCACTGCAGTACTGTTCACAATAGCAAAAAGATGGAAACAACCTAGGTGCCCATCAACAAACTAACGGATGAACAAATTATGGTACATACACATAATGGAATACTATGCAACGATAAAGAACAATGATGAATCCACGAAACATCTCACAACATGGATGAATCTAGACAGAATTATGCTGAGTGAAATTAGTCGTGAAAGGATAAATATTGTATGAGACCGCTATTATAAGAACTTAAGGTTTTAACACAGAAAAAAGCACTC
The DNA here is from genome assembly GCA_030035585.1 of Dugong dugon. Classification (NCBI taxonomy): domain Eukaryota; kingdom Metazoa; phylum Chordata; class Mammalia; order Sirenia; family Dugongidae; genus Dugong; species Dugong dugon. The sequence continues at coordinate 19,905,263 of CM057476.1, read as the reverse complement.
TTTGATGGTTACGAGGGTGAGGAGGGAGGGAGAGGGGTATTCGCTAACTAGATAGTAGACAACGATCATCTTCGGTGAAGGGCAGGATAATACACAATACAGGGGAAGTCAGCACAACTGGACCAAAGCAAAAGCTGAGAAGTTTCCTGAATACATCCAATCAGTTTGAGGGACAGAGTAGCTGGGGCTGCAGCCTGGGGACCATAGTTTCAGGGGACACCTAGGTCAACTGGCAAAACAAAGTTTATTAAGAAAATGTTCTGCATCCCACTTTGGTGAGTGGCATCTAGGGTCTTAAAAGCTTGCGAGCGGCCATCTAAGATGTATTAGTTGGTCCCAACCCACTTAGAGCAAAGGAGAATGAAGAACACAAAAGACACAAGGAAAATATTAGCCCAAGAGACAAAAGGTCCACATAAACCAGAGACTCCACCAGCCTGGGACCAGAAGAACTAGATGGTGCCTGGCTACCACCAATAACCACCACGACAGGGAATACAACAGAGTTCCAGATGGAGCGGGAGAAAAGTGTGGAGCAGAACTCAAATTCACGTAAAAAGACCAGACTTAATGGTCTGACGGAGACTGGAGAAACCCCCAAAACTATGGCCCCCAGACACTCTGTTAACCCAAAACTGAAACCATTGCTGAAGCCCACTCTTCACAAAACATTAGGGAGAACTATAAAACAAAAAATAATACATGTGAGGAGTGTGCTTCTTAGTTCAATCTGAAACACGAGATCAAATTGGTGGCTCCTGTCCAGAGGCAGGATGAGAAGGCAGGAAGGAACAGGAACTGATCAAATGGATACAGGGAACCTGGGGTGGGGGAAAGGGGAAGTGTGCTATCACATTGTGGGGACTGCAACTAATGTCACAAAACAATACGTGTATAAATTTTTGTATGAGAAATTAACTTGAGCTATAAACTTTCTCTAAAGCACAATAAAAAAATAAATGATTAAAAAAAGAAAACACTGAGTGAATGAAGTACTCCCATCTCCCTGAAGGACTCCCCAGGGGACATCTATCCCGTGATAAATGCAGTGACATTTATCACACCCTTTGAAGCCCATGTGATGGACCCCCATGTCTTCTCTCCAAGGACTAGTCGTGACTACCCCCCCAACAGATGGTGGGCTTGGGCAGGCAGGCCCAGGCCCAACGTCTCAGTCCTTCACTTGCTCCTGTCCTGGCTACACATGGATTCCATAAGGTGGCAAAGTCAGTGCCTCCCTGGGCCCCCAGGCTTCGCTAACATTGGATCCATGAGCAGCCAGAAGAAGCTCTGTCATGCTCTTAAATGGCTGTGCTCCCTCCTCTGAAGGGCAGTGGTTCTCAACTAAGGCGATCTGCCCTCCAGGGAAAAACTGCTAATGTCTGGAGACATTTTCCGTTGTCATAACTGGACGAGGAGGGAGGGAGGTACTATTGGCATGTAGTAGGTAGAGGCCAGGATGCTGCTAACCACCCTACAGTCCACAGGACAGCCCCCTCCACAAAGAACTCTCCAGCCGCAGATGTCAATAGTGCTGAGGTTGAGAAAGCCTGGTGGTGAGCCTCGGGAAAGGCAGGTGTGGCTCCTGGAAGTCAACAAAGCTGGGACAGGAAGGTTCCAGAGGCACAGGCAGGGACACAGTGCCACTAATGGGAGTGCCCCAGCTGGCACAGGCAGCAGGCCAGGACGTGCTGCCCATCTGGAAGAAGACTCCTCCGGGTAAAGAAAGTGAGAGAGAGAGGGACCCAGGACCCTCGCAGCCCTGGAAAGGCCCAATGAGGTGGCAGAATGTCCTGGGACAAACCCCCCTATCTGGGACAAACTTGACCAAGTGGTAAGGGAATAGCCAAAAAGGCATCTGATTTCTGCTTGCCACATTTATTTCCCTGCACCTGACATTTCCACTGTGGCACAAACAGCGTTGAGGATGTTAAAGTGTGATATGCATGTGTGTGATTACAATTACCCAGAAGGAGAGGATAAAGAAATGGATAAAACAGGTTGTAAGCTGCCAAACCTCACCTCTGTGCTAAGCCTTTCACAAGCCCCTGCCCCTGACTTCAGGCCTCGCTCTACCTTGTGTGTGACTCTTACATTGTGTTGTAAGGGCATTTGTGTGCATGTCTGTCTGCTGCCCCCGACCACCAGACAGAGCTCTCAGAAACTGTGTTTGAGATTCGTCTTTATTCCCCTCGGCCCCAGGACAGTGTCGTCAAGAACACAGAGCAATATCAATTCTTGTTTACTAAATGAATAGACAGCAGAATGAATGAATGAACGAGCAGTCAAGAGTCTGGGGGAGCAGCCCATTTCTGGAAGGTGAATGGGGTAGCCAAGCATGACATCCTTCTCTATTCTCTTAGCAATTTAAAAGCTGAACTGGAGAAGAAAAGAGCAACTGTCACCTCGTGCTCCCTTTGTGAGGGTCACGTTGGGGAAAGGAAAGCCCAGGACACCTGCCCCATGTGTCACTCCACAAAAAAGAGCTTTCCCAGTAGCTCTGCTGGTATGCCCTGCTCCATCCAAGACTTACTTCTTTAAAGATGAAATCTGTCCTTGTTGGTATCGGAGTGCTCCTCCTAAGGAGAAAACAAAGCGGGTCAAAGCGGGTCAGAGAGGTTTGCATCTTTGGACAAGGCTGGATTCTGGGTTTATTTCATCCCATCAGGGCACAGGCTAAACATCAAAACTAGTCTCCTCAGCCTCAGTCACAAAAGGGCCAGAGGGGCAAGAAGGCCCTCCAAGCCCAGCCAGGATGCTCATGACAAGGCTGTGGGCTCCTGGGCTACACCCCTCCCAGCAAGCTCCCCAGCTCCACTCAGACAAGCCCCATGCTGAAAGCTGAGCCTGGGGCTTGGTGTGTAGACCCATCAAGCAAGGGTCATCTCACTGAAGGTGAGGCTGGCACCTGTGTGGTTTGCAAACTCCACAGTGATGGTTCTGCAGCATTAACAATGAACTCTGCTGGAGGCCACTGAAACTACAGATTCCCAGGCCTCTCCACCCCCATCCCATTTGGATTTGGTGGGTGTAGTTAGGGCCCAGAGATTTCCCCCATTCCCTGACAATGGGAAAATTCTGTTTTCCTCAGAATCCATCAGTTCTATTCATCCCAAATCAGCAGAGCCTGGGCTTCTCTAGTTGTAATAAGGGTTTGAAAAGTTATTGCATAATTAAAATAAAGAAAGCAAACCGAAGGCAGCACATACCCCAGGTGCTGACAGCATTGTCCACTCCGGAGGGGTTCCCGTGAATCACCTTCTCCCCTCGGAATGCCCACTTGTTAATTAATTCCAAATCCTTCTGGGTCCACCTGCAGAAGACACAGAAATATGTCTTGACCATGGGTTGGGGGGTTAGGGGTGGGCAGGGATCACCTCAGTGCAGCAGAGGGCAGGAACCACAGGCTGTGCTTGGTGGAGTCTGAGAAGCAAAAGGGTTTGGGACCATGACTTGGGAAAGAAGAGAAAAAGAGCTTCCTGGGCCCTAGGGTACCACATGGGGGTGCCATGAGTTGGCATGGACTCAACAGCAATGGGTTGGTTTTGGTTTGGGGCCTCTCCAGCTGAGATCGTGCTGGGCCTTCCCTCCTTCTGAAACCTCCTGCTGGGCACAGTGGAAAGAGCACAGGCTTTGCAGACCCATGGTCCCACTAGGCTTCCCACTAGCTGAGTGAGTCTGGGTGTATTACCTACCCTCGCTGAGCCTTGCTATCCTCGCCCGTCAAATGGTAATGTCATCCACCTCAAATGCAAGCTGCTGGTGTACTAATGCTGGCAAAGGGTCTTGCAAGGGCTCCACAAACAACCAGCAGGAGTTACGGTTATAACAGAGCTCCATCTCAGCACCAGCCCCTGGACCAAGCCTGCCTTTAAGAAGAGCAAGAGGAGATGTGGCTCTCCCAAAGCCCTGCAAGTCAGGCAGATGCACCGTCACTATGAATTAGAATCCCAGATGCCGAGACCCCTCTGGGGCTCAGGTCTGCTCCAGCCATCTCTACAGCTCTTCCAAGCATGAGGCCCGGTGCCTTCCACAGGGTTGAGGTGGGCTCACTGAGTTTGTTCAGTGAATACTCAAACACACGCATGTTGAGCAAGGAAAAAGGATCAGCCCTAGTCCCTGCCCTTTTCCCTCAGCTTTCCTTTCCATCAATTCCCTTCCCCATAAAAATAGCAGAAGCCAGAGGTGGTCTTGCAGCCTCCGAGAAGCCATGCCTGAGTGGATGGAGCAGTGAGCTTGGTCTGAGTCGCTTCTTCCGCTGGCTCACTGTGCATCCCTGGGCAAGTGGCTTCATCTCTGACCCTCGGTTTTCTCATCTATAAAATAGGGACAATAATGTCTATCTCGCAGAGGATACTGAGAGATGGGAAGAACACACAAGTGCTCTATATGATGCCCACCCAGGAAGTAGTACGTGCTCAAAGAAAAACAAAACAAAAAGGCCATCTGAGATCACAGCTCCTGGATTCACTCAAGGCCCAGCTCAACTTTTCATTTGCTGTGGAGCTTTGGGCAAGTCAATCACCCTCTCTGAGCCTCTTTCCTCATCTGTCAAATGAGGTGATTGTGAGGCTATGACTAATAATACGTGAACACTGCTTGTTACTACTGATTACCAGGTGCCAAGCACTGTGCTAAATGCGTTCTGAAACAGGCCATTTCCTGTAATCTGACAAGGCAGTACAATTACTATGCCCATCCCACAGATGAGGAAACGGAGGCTCAGAGGGGTGAAATAATGTCCTCAAGATCTCAGTGCTCCTCACTGCTACATCACAACTACACCTGCTGACTTGGAGCCTGAGCTCTTAACCACTACACTTTACTGTCCCAATGAGATTCACTCACTCATTATGTCATTCATTCACCAAGTCTTTACTGAACACCTATTACGTGCCTGGGCATAAGCTCACAGGAGGGGGCAAACAGACATAGTCCCGACTTCCTGGGCTTGGAGTCTAGAGGCTAGAGTGGTGCTGGTGAGCAAGCAGTATTCAACTACTGCAGTGCAATGGATCACTTTTATATGGCCTTTATCATCACAGTCTTGTAATCCCCCTAAAAGACTGGGTAAGACTATGCAAATGAGGGCTTGTAGACTACCAAGGGGACTGGCTAGCTTGCTAATAATGTAAATAAGGGGGTGGAACCATGCAAATAAGGCATATGGAACCCTAACAAAGGGATTGGTCAGTTTTGCCATTCTGCTAGGTTTAAAATGAGCCATCCCAGAGGACAGAAGGGAGGATCTCACCACCACCAAGAAAGAATAGCCAGGAGTGGAGCATGTCATTTGGACCTGGGATGCCTGCACTGAGAAGCTCCTCGAACCAGAAAACTAAGAGAGAGAGAGAGAGAGCTGTAATACTGAAGCTGGCAAGAAGCGGCAACAGAGGCAAAAGACCAGCCAGCAGGAAACCAGCAGAAGACCAGCTGGAGATGGCTCAGTGGGCTTCCCGGCCCACAGAGGGAGCAAGCCGGGCACCTTTGGGCAGGAGCCTTGCTGCCAGAGTAGGATGCCTCTGGTCACTTGGTAGAGGTAGGTTTGTCAACCCCAGAGCTAGAGCTGAGCACCTTCAGTCCGAGGCTTACTGGCTTGGAGCACTTATCAGCAGAGCTAAAAGAGCTTAGTAACAGTTGCTGAGTGGGGCAGAAGCAGAGGCACCAGAGAAAGGTGTGCCTGCAGGCACTGCTGAGAAGAGGCTGTCCTGATTGAAGGACCATATCCTGAGCGTTCCTGAACCTGAATTGTAACCCATTACTTCCCTAATAAACCCCATAATCATGACTATTGTCCGTGAGTTCTGTGTGGCCACTGTAACAAATTATCGAACTCAGCAGAATGCAGTGGGAGGGACAGTTGGTATCAGAATTAGTAAAAAGGTTGGATGGTGGAGGCATATCTGATCTCCGCCTCATAAGAATCAGTCTCTGGCTATTGATCTTGATTCTCCTTCCTCCTTGTTAAGTTAGAGACGATCAGATGCCTCCTCTATGCCATTTTTACAGTTGGCATCAGAAGCAGAATTTGTTGCAATGGCTCCAAACTCATGGAAGCACGCACGGGACTTTGTAAGAGAGAGAATGAAGGGGAGTGGGAAGTGAAACTTTTGTTTGATTGTTGTTATCTGTAATGGCTGAAAGGAAAGTAAGAGATGTTATGCTGTAGCTGAGGAGAGAAAAAATGCATCTGGAGTGGCTTGGGGCAAGGGCCAGGCCAGTTAAACAGGATGACTGATAGAGGGCCAGGGTCTACTGCTTCCACCCAGCCAGAGGCCAAAGGCCGTATGTATATGAATGGGAAGATAGTCAAGTGGTGGAGAAGATGAAACTGAATTTTTTTTTTTTAATTAATAGATTTTATTTTTTAGAGAAGTTTTAGGTTTACAGGAAAATAGAACAGAAAGTACAAAGAGTTCCCAAATACTCCCTCTCCCTCTGCCCAAGCTTCCCGTATTATTATCATCTTACATTTACGCAGTGCCTTTGTTATAACTGATGAACTAATATTGATACATTATTATTAACCAAAGTCTATAGCTTGCATTAGGGTTCATTCTTTGTATTGTACAGTTCTATGGGTTTTGACATACGCATAATGTCACGTATCCACCATTACAGTACCATATAAAATAGTTTCACTGCCCTAAAAATCCCTGTGCCCCACTTACTCATCTCTCCCTGAGGAAGATTTATACCTATATTAGATTAGTCAGGGTTTTCCCAAGAAACACTTCTTTGTATATGCTTTGTTTTGTTTGGTACGTGCCACTGAGTCGGTTCCGACTCATAGCGACGCTGTTTACAGCAGAACGAAACACTGCCTGGTCCTGTGCCACCCTCAACCTCACAATCATTGCCGTGTCTGAGCCCATTGTTGCAGCCACTGTGTCAGTCCATCTCGTTGAGGATCTTCCTCTTTTTTGCTGACCTGCTACCTTACCAAGCATGATGTCCTTCTCCAGGGACTGGTCACTCCTGATAACATGTCCAACGTACGTAAGACGAAGTCTCTCCATCCTCCTTTCTCAGGAGCATTCTGGCTGTACTTCTTCCAAGACGGATTTGTTCTTTCTTCTGGCAGTCCATCATATATTCAGTGTTCTTTGCCAACACTATAATTCAAAGGCATCAGTTCTTCAGTCTCCTTTATTTATTGTCCAGCTTTCGCTGGACAATATGAGATGATTGAAAATACCATGGCTTGGGTCAGACGCACCTTAGTCTTTAAAGTAATGTCTTTATGATTTTTAACACTTTAAAGAGATCTTTTGCGGCAGATTGGCTCAGTGCAATATGCTGTTTGATTTCTTGACTGCTGCTTCCGTGGGCATTGATTGTGGAAAAACTGAAATGTTTTTGAAAGGGTTTATGTGTTTACCACCACCACCACCACCAACACCCGCCCCACCCCCAGTGAGTTTGTCTACTATGGGAGTGGTTTGAACAGAACAAGGGGATATTGTGTGGTTTAAAGTCAGGAAAGGTGTGCAATCAGGGTTGTTGTATCCTTTCACCATACTTATTCAATCTGCATGCTGAGCAAATAATCCAAGAAGCTGGACTATATGAAGAACAGGGCATCAGGATTGGAGGAAGACTCGTTAACAACCTGCCTTATGCAGATGGAACAACCTTGCTTGCTAAAAGTGAAGAGGACTTGAAGCACTTATTGTTGATGATTAAAGACCACGGCCTTTGGTATGGATTATACCTCAACATAAAGAAAACAAAAATCCTCACAACTGGAACAATACGCAACATCATGATAAACAGAGAAAAGATAGAAGCTGTCAAGGATTTCATTTTACTTGGATCCACAATCAACACCCATGGAAGCAGCGGTCAAGAAATCAAACCATACACTGCATTGGGCAAATATGCTGCAAAAGACCTCTTTAAACTGTTAAAAAGCAAAGATGTCACCTTGAGGACTAAGGTGCGCCTGACCCAAGCCATGGTGTTTTCAATTGCCTCACATGCATGCGAAAGCTGGACAATGAGTAAGGAAGACCAAAGAACTGACGCCTTTGAATTGTGGTGTCGGCAAAGAATACTGGATATACCACTCGCTGCCAAAAGAACAAACAAATCTAACTTGGAAGAAGTACAGCCAGAATGCTCCTTAGAAGCAAGGATGCTAAGACTTTGTCTCACATACTTTGGACATGTTCTCAGGAGGGATGAGCCCCGGGAGAGGGACATCATGCTTGGTAAAGTACAGGTCAGTGAAAAAGAGGAAGACCCTCAACCAGAAGGATTGACACAGTGGCTGCAACAATGGGCTCAAGCATGACAATGACTGTGAGGACTTCGCGCAGAGCTGGGCAGTGTTTCGTTCTGTTGTACACAGGGTCGCTATGACTCAGAATCATCTCGACAGCACCTAACAACAACATGTTTTTATTTGAATGTACCATGGATACTGAATATTTCTCCTACCTAGTGTGGTAAAGCAGAGCTAAATGTATGATGGAAATGAACACTGGGTATTAGAGAGATAACTGAGATCCTGTAACTCAGCCAGTGTTGCACTGGATATGCAAAAAGGGGAACTAGGATTTGCCTGAAAGAAACACAGGCTGTTCACTTCAGTGTAGTAACCCTGTGTATACCTCAGCCCCACCCTAAACCTTTGAGTCAGGAAATTTGCATTTGAAAAGACATGCAGACCCACCTGAGCTGCTGAGAAAACAGCAGATTGGCATTTAAAGGAAGGATCTGGGCGGGGGGTGGGAGGGTGGAGGGACTGTTTTGCTTTCCGAATTTTGAGCAAACTGTTTGCCTTTGGATGCACTGGAGGCAGGAAAAGTCAGTGCCCATCAGAAGAACCCCCTTCTAGGACTGGAAGTTAAAGGGAGCCGGCAAGTAGACAGCGTGGTATGCTTGCTTGAGGTGACCAACTGGGGTCAAGAGATGAGTAGAAGTTGGGGAGGTGTAGCAATGAAGAGATGGGCTAGGGATGAGAGAAACAGAGAAAGGGATGCCTGGGCAGAAGTGCTGTGAGGTATGTAGACTCTGGAGCCTACGGCTGGTACCCACTGTGACCTAGCTTGGATGGCTAGGAATGAGCTAACCAGAACCCGGATGAATGAAGAGCAAAATATTTGACACCATCAACTGGTGTAAATTGCTGCAATTTGATGGCTTGCTCTAGAGTTGACTCTGCTTAGGAGTCCAAACCAAAAACCACACCCGCTGCTGTCGAGTGGACCCTACAGGACAGAGAAGAACTGCTCCACAGGGTTTCCAAGGAGCAGCTGGTGGATTTGAACTGCTGACCTTTTGGTTAGCAGCCATAGCTCTTATTGCTTATGGATGCAGACGCTCAAAGTTTCAAGTAGAACAGAAGATTCTTCAACAAAAGAACATGCTTATCTCCTCATAGTACTGGTTTGACAGGGATGGGTAATTTAAACATTGGCTATCTAAAACAGGCGTTTGTTCCTCCTGCAGCCCAGAACATGTGCATGACCTCTGGGCCTGGGGTGGTTTCTCAATGAGCACTGCCCAAGTGGCAGAAATGGTCTGATGTCACCCCCGTCCTGATGAGCTGCACTGCCTCACAAGCTCACCTAGGCTGCCAGAGAGAACCACGGAGGGGATACTCCCTCCATGGAGACAAGGCCAAAGGGCCCTGCAAGAGGGAGAGATGTCCTAATCTAAGAGATAACGCCTCCTAATGTTCTATTTCAAAAAGCACATTATACTTTTTGTTCTTAACAGTCTGGTACAAAGGTCCCTGAGTGATGCAAATGGTTTGTACCAAAAGGTTGGCAGTTGGAACCTACCCAGTGGCACTGCAGAAGGAAAAAGCATGGAGATCTGCTTCTGTAAAGATTACAGCCAAGAAAACCCTATGGAGCAGTTCTACTCTGTAACACATGGAGTTTCCTAAGACACAAATCAACTACAAAAGCAAAACCAACAACATAATAGTCTGGTACAACCTCACAACAACCCCCTTTGGTGTTATCAGTACATTTTATGCAGGACGAAGCTGAAGCTCTGAGTGGCCGGCCCAAGGTCCCACAGTGGGTCAATGGCAAAGGTGGGTCATCCAAGGTTTGTCTAACCTGCTGCCCCCTACATCCATTAGCTGATTTCTACCACACCATGGGCACTTAAATCCAAAAGAGTCAAGCCAGGTGTGAGGGACAGGGGAACAGAAGTGGTGGAGGCTTCTCCCATCAGGCAGTGTTTCCCAGTCATGTGTAACACAGGTCTGCTTTTGATAACAGGAAAGTGCAGGAGTGAGGAGCTTGGGCTCTGGATTCAGACTGCCTGGATTCAAATCCTACTCTGCCACTCACTACCTGTATAGCCCGGGGCCAGCCATCTGGCCTCTCTGTGCCTCAGCTTCCTCATCTGTCGAATGGACACCACCATCGTCTGGGGTCTTAAAAGCTTGCAAGCGGCCATCTAAGATGCATCAATTCGTCCCAACCACTTGGAGTAAAGGAGAACGAAGAATACAAAAGACACAAGGGAAGTATTAGCCCAAGAGACAGAATGGGCCACATAAACCAGAGACTTCGTCAGCCTGAGACCAGAAGAACTAGATGATGCCTGGCTACCACCAATGAACGTCCTGACAGGGAACATAACAGAGGGTCCCTGATGGAGCAGTAGAAGGATGGGGTGCTGAACTCAAATTCTAGTAAGAAGACCAGACTTAATGGTCTGACTGAGACTGGAGGTGCCCCAGAAAGCATGGCCCCTGGACTCTATCAGCCCAGAACTAAAACAATTCTGAGGCCAACTCTTTAGACAGGGATTGGACTGGACCGCGGGACATAAAGTGATACTCATGAAGAGTGTGCCTCTTAGTCAAGTAGATACAAGAGACCAAAGAGGCAGCTTCTGCCCAGAGGTGAGATGGGAAGGCAGAGAGTTAGGAGCTGGTTGAATGGTCATGGGGAGTCAGGGGCGGAAAGAAGGAGTATGCTGTCGCAGAATGGGGTGAGCAATTAGGGTCTCATAACAATGTATGTAAAAAAAATTTTGTATGGGAGACTAACTTGAAATGTAAACTTCATTTAGTTGTAATGATTAAAAAAAATATATATAGTAAAATAAGAAATAGGAAAAATACGTCTTTGTTTCCTCATATAATACCCTTTTTACTTTAATAATCAACTGTGGAAAAATACAGAAGCATTCATTTGGAAAAAAAAAACAACGGACCGCACCACTCTCCTCACAGGGTTGTAGTGAGTCCTCAGTAAGAGAATACACGTGCGGTTCCCAGTGTACAGGAAGGACAGTGACCAGGGCAAGGAACATAATTACCTGCTGACGCAATCATCGTCCCTCAGAGGGTTGGGGATCTCTTCACATGCAGTCAGCAGGGCAGCTGCCAAACACACTGAGTAGGCTGCACTGGAGCCCAAGCCCGCCCCGGTAGGCAGCTCTGACCACACCACGATGTCCAGGCTTGGCAGGGCCCTGAAACATACCAGTGTGCAAAGTGTGACTGTCTTGAGGGCAGTGAAGTGCCATCAGTGAACCGGGGATCAAGGCCCAGTGCCTGACTCTAAGCATCTGGCCAGTTCTCTGAACTCTCAGAGATTTCTCAACCCCAAAGGCATCCCTATTGGATGGCAGGAACTTGTGGTGAATCAGACAACTAGAAAATAAGAATCAGATTTACCTAAATCACTACTATCTAGCCAGATCTCTTCTGGGAAGTGCCTCGCCAACCATCAACCCCTTTCTTTAAACTCCTTCCTGTCCCATGAACATGTTCTACGGTCCTGTCCTTAGCACAGGCTGGACCCTCTGCCTGGAATAGCATCATACCTCTTTATCCCCCAGGGAAATTCTGACCTATCCTTCAAGACCCTTCTCAGATGTCACTTCCTCTGTGAAGCTTACCCTGACCACCATGAAGGCAACTCCTAGGTCTCCGTTTCTAATCCCTAGCACGTAATCTTGCTCCATCACTGCCTAATCACAGTACACTAACTGTTCATGTGGAGGCTTCTCCCATCAGGCACAGCTTCCCAGTCATGTGTAACACAGGTCTGCTTCTGATAACAGGAAAGTTCAGGATCACTGCCTCTTACGTGCATTCCCCAAACCAAGAACTGCCAAATGTCAGGATCAATAATTTCCCTTAGATACTTTTCCTATTTTCCAAGTATAACATTGTAATATTGACCGTGCCTTTTCAAACTACACATGCCCATCCCAGGAGCTTCTGAAATGTCCCCCATGAAGGGGTCATGCCCCTCTGAGGTTGACAGCAAGTGTCAGGATGTTCATAAATGTAAATTATGTTTAATTAGCGTCTGCTGCAGGAGTGAAGGGCTGCCCCTTGAGGTTTTCTCTTTGGGTTCTGGACAGTAAATATTCACTCTGCCAGGTACTCCGCTAGGATATTTCTAATCCTCCTAGTAGTTCTGAGAAAATCAAAAATAAGAATAGCCAACCTTAACAAGCTATGTGCCAGGCACTGTGCTTTACATACATTAACTCATTTAACCTCACAGGTACCTATAAGGTAGGTACTATCACTGCCCTCATTCACAGATGAAGAAGCTGTGGCTTAAGGTTAAGAACCTCAAGTGCTCTACAGTGTGCCACACATTCTAACTCTCAAGCCCATGCTCTCTCTCACCAGGTGACGCTCCCTCAACAGCACTGTCACCCTCAAGGAGCTAGCTTCCCAAAGGGCAGAAAACTCAGATCTTATCGTAAGGGGTGATGCAGACACATGCTTCACTTTGCTAATCAGGGAGCTTCTCTGGAGCCAGTGCGAGGTGGAGCTAAGTTGCCTCTGTAGAAGCCACACAGGGGATCCAAGAACGGCATCTGGATTGGTTCTACTGAATCAAAGAGACCAGAGGTGGCAGGTGGGATTAAGAATATAAGATTCTGTATTAATATGAACTGAATTAACTTCCCAGTTCTACCACTTACTAGTTAGCCGCATGGCCTTAAGTATCCTTATTGTCTGAGCCTCATGTTCCCTGAGCATAAAATGAGGATAGTGCCTCTCTCATAGGGTTGTTGGGAATATTAAAAGAATAACATATATTAAGCGTCTAGTGTGGTGCCTGGCACGGGGGGAGGACAGCTGGTGGTTGCCGCTATTAGCAGCCTAAAAGGGAGCATGTGCATTCTCCTGCAGCAGCAACTTGAAAAACCCTCCCAATTACCTGGGGGAGCCAAATATAAACTCCTTTCCCCAACCACGCACAAACCTCTGCTTCCGGCAGATGGACAGGTACAAGTAAAGGAAGGCCAGCACAGCCACTTGCTCACTGATGGCACAGTCCTCAGGGAAGCCTGCCACCTCCTTCAGCTTTTCCACTTGCTCTGGGGTGGGCACTGTGACGACACCTTGTTCTGTCACACAGGCAAACAAGCAAACACTGGAGGGTGAGAGAGCCTCAGGGGCTTTTATAAACAACAGAATACACAAAATTGTACGGTTACTGGAATCAGAATCTGGGTGGACAGGAACTCACAGTCCAGGTACCACAGCTGAGTTTCTCGGTTGACTTCAGGCTTTGGAGGCAGGTGGACTTGGATGTGAGTCCTGACCATGCCATTTGCTGGCTTTGTGGCCATGAGCAGTGACTTAAGCTCTCTGAACCTCAGTTTCCCTCCTTGGTAAAAGAGGAATAACAGCAGTATCTCCTCACAAAGCTGTCATGAAGATAAAATTAAATAAAGTATGTAAAATCCTCAGCACAGCTCCCAGCACATGTAGTAAGGGCTTAATTAATAGCCCAAAAAATCTCAAACCCGTTTCTGTCAAGTAAATTCTGACTCACAGAGACCCTATAGGACAGAGTAGAACTGCCCCACAGGGTTTCCAAGGCTGTAATCTTTACAGAAGCAGACCGCCACATCTTTCTCTCACTGCGTAACAGAAGTTTTAAAACACATACACATACATACACACACACACAAAGTGAATGCTGGCTCAATCACTTAATCACTTGAGTTTGATCTTCTATATTACAAAACTCAACTAAAGGGAATATTAAGCATTCCCAAGATATTCCCCTCTCTCAAAACACACGTAGACCAGTGGTCTAATTATGACCAAGTAAGACCAGTAATTTTGAAATATGGGATTTGCTTGAGCGGGAGGGAAAGGCGAGGTAGAAATTTCTTTCCCAGTGGCACACAGGAGGCTGGGCCACTTTCCTGAGAAGCTGGGCAAGTCTAACCAGCTCATCTTTCCGAATCACTCCCTGAGCCCTGGGTCAGATTCTAAGGGAATGTGATGTTAAATTGGCTGTGCCTGTGTTAGGAAACTTCAAGACACATATTAAGTCCCCAATAAATAGGTGCTGAACAAACTAATGATACATTAAAGGCAGCCAAGCTGGCGACGATGTTTTGGAAAGCCCAGACATCTCAGAACTCTGTAATGGAGATGGAACACTTATGAAGAGCCTGGGCTTTGGAGTTTAGAAAGGCCTGGGTCTGAGTCCTCTCTGTATCACTATCAAGCTGTATGACCTAAGCCACTTGGCCTCGCTGAACTTCAATTTCCTTATCTGTAAAATGGCGAAGAATAACACCATCTACTTCCAGGGAAGGCTGGAAAATTCTAAGAGTGCAACATAACGTAACACACCTAGTTCAGTGCCTGGCCCACGTAAATGTCCAACAAATGTTCACTGTATTTAACACTATTATGAGAGATTAAAAAAAAACCCACTTAAAAAAAACAGATGTCAGATCCTGGCAACCTAGTGGAAAGCGTGTCTCCAAAGGCTCAAATTCCTTCCAGCTCCTAGGAGAAGTAGAATAACAAGCCCTCACCCATGGACTGCACTCTATCTCAGAGCCCTAGTGCCTGCCTCCAATCCTGCTGCATGCAACCCTCAGTTAAGCAACAGGACTCTGCTCACTGGGGCTCAGGAGGTTAAGGGACCTTCCCAGGGTCACACAGGAAGTCAGGAGTGAGTCAGAACCAAAAGTCATCTGAGACATGTCCCAGCACGCCCAGCTGCTTCCATCCCATGTTACTGACAGGCAAAAACAGCAGCCTCTTTTAAAATCTGCAATTGAGAAAGAGCTTACCCAACAGGTGGGGGTTTTATCACTGAGTTTCAAGTAGTAAAAAGAGCAAAGGCCTGCATTATGTGCCATGCGTGTTCTCAGGGACCATTTCTGGCCTGGCTGGGTTGCCCTATGCACCATGGACAACAAGTCCCAGCTGCTGTGGCCAGGAGTCTTCTGACCCCTGCTCCACAGTAAACCAAAAAAACCCAAATCCGTTAGTGTCGAGTTGATTCCGACTCATAGCAACCCCTATAGGACAGAGTAGAACCGTCCCAAAGGGTTTCCAAGAAGCAACTGGTGGATTCAAACTGCCAACCTTTTGGTTAGCAGCTGTAGCTCTTAACCACTGCGCCACCAGAGCTCCTGAATCGAGGAGTACTGGCCCTGAATCAGGGGTGTCTCTGGAATCAGCCAGGGAACCCCTTTTAAAATATACATCTCTGGGCCCAGACCACCATCACTACCGATTCTCAACAGGAGACAGGCAGAGCCAAGAATCCACTGTATTGTTTAAAAGCAAAACAAAACAACCTTCCCAGGACACAAAGCAAGGCTCAATAAATTTCAAAAGACTGAAATTGTACAAAGTATCCCTTCCAATCACAATGGAAAGAAACTAGAAATGAAAAACAGAAAGAGAACTAAAAAATACACAAATATGTGTAAACTAAATAACACACTACTAAGTAACCAGTGGAGCCCTGGTGGCCCAGTGGTTAAGAACTACATCTTTTAGCCAAAAGGTTGGCAGTTCAAATCCACCAGCCACTCCTTGGAAACCATATCTGGCAGTTCTACTCTGTCCTATAGGGTCGCATTGAGTCGGAATTGACATGACCGCAACAGTTTCAGTTTAAGTAATCAAAAGGAGTCCCTGGGTAGCGCAAATAGTTACTCACTGAACTACTAAACGAAACATTGGTGGTTCAAACCCACCCAGAGGTGCCTCTGAAGTAAGGCCTGGTGATCTCCTACCGAAAGGTCACAGCCTTGAAAACCCTACGGAGCAGTTCTTCTCTGTAACACATGGGGTCACCATGAGTCAGATTTGACTTGGTAACAACAGCAACAAGTAACCAATGGGTCAAAGAAGAAATCAAGAGAGAGATCAAAAAATACTTAGAGTCAAATGAGAATGAAAACTAACGTACCCAAACCTATGGGATACAGCAAAATTTATAGCATTAAATGCATACATTAAAAAGGAAGAAAGGATGACAGAGGGTGGGGCCGAGATGCCTGAGTAGTCAGATGCTTCTTCTGGCCCCTTTTACAACAAAGACCCAAAAAAAACAAGTGAATCGATTATATATGACAATCTAGGAGCCCTGAACATCAAAGGCAAAGTTGAGGAATTGGACTGAGTGGCAGGGGGAAGGAGAGATGGTTCAGAAACAGCGAGGAGTTGCCAATCTGACCTGGTGGGAGCCGGTACCCTTCAGGCCAGTTCAGCTGGTGCGCACGGTGAGGCAAACAGTGGCACTCAGAGGGGTTTTCCACACTGGGAGAGACCAAGAGGCACAGAGTCTACTTGGGCCTCCAGAACCAGTGAAAAGCGGCACTCAGTTGGCAAAAGATAAGTACATGCATCTGACCTACTGCGCAGATCAAAAAACACCCTCTTTGGGAAAAACCTCTCTCTCATTTACCTGTCCTTTCCCCACTCCGCACCAGGTCCCGGGCCAGATTCAGCGAATGTCGAGTCCCCTGGGCCAGAAGTAGGACCCATCACGTGCCCTGAGCCATTCCTGGCCTTGGAGAGGAAACCAATTAACAAACAGTAAAAAATATTCTGCCAGCTCTCCTAAGCCGGGAACTCAGGATAGATACAGCTCCTTTGTTAGGCACAGGCATAAGGGGTCCATGGACTTTGAGTATCTTTCACCCCTGCATAGACCTATGTGGGCCCATTTCAACAGCTCAGGCCCTCATTAGCACAGTACAACAGGGTATATACCTGAAGCCTAACTTCAACTGTATCAGCTATATGGTGAAATGACAGGTTCGTGACATTTGACACTGCTCTACGCATTAAGCAGGGTCTCACCTACCCACATCAGCTTGAGGACAGGTGGCTCCACCCATGCCACTGAGCTACCCACAACACAGGTCTAAGAATAAGTGGTGCCTACCAGTCCTTACAGCCAACAACATTGGGTGCCCATAGTCCAGCTGCAAAACCCACCCACCTACGTGCTCTAGAGAACAGGGACGTGCTTTCCTCCCAGACACTCAGGGGCAGCCGTCAGCTCTCTGCCTTGCTCAGCACATGACCCCTTACAGCAACCAGATACCTGTGCCTATACCAATCACCCCTGCCCGTGTAGGACTGTAGCTGAGAGCCTGCACCACAGACTTGATGACCAACTACCTGGACACCTGAGCTGAATCTATACAAGAAAAGCAAACAGACTCCTAGGCTCACATACCTAGTAACAGATCTAACTACCTGGTGACAGAACGTTAGAGCTTCAAAGGTGTCAATAATCAAACCAGCTCACAAGAGCAGCCTATTTGGGCATATCAAAACAAAACAAGATGCTAGGACCCATTAAGCAAACATAAAATAAATACAATAACTTATTGATGGCTCAAAGACAACAGTCAATATCAAATCACATAAAGCGGCAGATGGCTGCTTAATGGCTTGATGGCTTCAGTAAGCTCCCAAAACAAAGAATCAATAAACATTCCAGAGAAAGAGAACTTATTGGAATTATTGGAGGTAGAATACAAAAAATTAATATCCAGAACTCTTCAAGAGATCAGGAATGAGATCATTCAAAATGCATAATAAGCCAAGGAACACACAGTTAAAGCAATAGAGGAATTTAAGATAAGAGAAGAGCATAACGACAAATTTAAGAAGCTGTAAGAATCCATAGAGAGACAACAAACAGAAATCCAGAGGATTAACAATAAAATTTCAAAATTAGACAACTCAATAGAAATTCAAAGGAGCGGAGTTGAGACAATGGAAATCAGAATTAGTGAGGCTGAAGATAAAGCACTTGACACCAACTTATTCGAGGAAAAATCAGATAAAAGAATTAAAAAATATGAAGAAACCCTAAGAATTATGTCGGACTCTATCAAGAGGAATAATCTACGAGTGATTGGAGAACAGAACAAGAACAAGAGAGGATAACAGAAAATACACAGAGAAGTGTTGAAGATTTGTTGGCAGAAACATCCCCTGATATCGTGAAAGATGCGAAGATATCTATCCAAGATGCTCATTGAAACCCACATAAGACAGATCCCAAAAGAAACTCACCAAGACATATTATAATCAAACCTGCCAAAATCAAAGATAAAGAGAGAATTTTAAGAGCAGCTAGAGATAAATGAAAAGTCATCTATAAAGGAGAGTCAATAAGACTAAGCTCGGACTACTCAGCAGAAACCATGCAGGCAAGAAGGCAATGGGATGACATATATAAAGACTTGAAGGAAAAAAATTGCCAGCCAATAATTATATATCCAGCAAAACTGTCTCTCAGACATGATGGTGAAATTAGGGCATTTTCAGATAAACAGAAGCTTAGGGAATTTGCAAAAACCAAACCAAAATTACAAGAAATACTAAAGGGAGTCCTCCAGTTAGAAAATCAGTAACATCAGACAACAACCCAAGACTACAACACAGAACACAGCAACCAGATATCAACCCAGATAGGGAAGACACAAAAATAAATCAAAGCTAAAACACTGAAAATAGGGAAACAGAAACATCAATATGTAAAAGATGACAACATTAAAACAAAAAAGAGGGACTTAAAAACTGTTGTCACAGATCTTTCATATGGAGAAGTCAAGGCGATATAAAGAAACAAAAGAGAGGTTTAAGTTTAGAAACATAGGGGTAAATGTTAAGGTAACCACAAAGGAAACTAACAATCCTACATATCAAAATAAAAAAAAGAAAAACATAAAAACTCAGCAAATATAAAATCAACAAAAAGATGAAAAGAAAATACAAAGAGAAAAATAACTCAGCACAGAAAATTAAGATGAACAAAGAAACTGTCAACAACACACAAAAAAAGACATCAAAATGACAGTACTAAACTCATATCTATCAATTATTACGCTGAATCTAAATGGACTAAATATACCAATAAAGAGACAGAGAGTGGCAGAATGGATAAAAAAACACGATCCGTCCATATGCTGCCTACAAGAGTCACACCTTAGACTTAAAGACACAAATAAACCAAAACTCAAAGGGTGGAAAAAAATGAATCAAGCACACAACAATCAAAAAAGAGCAGAAGTGGCAATATTAATCTCTGACAAAATAGACTTTAAAGTAAAATCCACCAGAAAGGATAAGAAAGGACATTATATAATGATTAAAGTGTCAATACACCAGGAGGACATAAGCATAATAAATATTTACACACCCACTGACAGGGCTCCAAAATACATAAAACAAACTCTAACAGCATTGAAAAGAGAGATAGACAGCTCCACAATAATGGTAGGAGACTTCAACACACCACTCCTGGTGAAGGACAGAAATCCAGAAAGAAGCTCAATAAAGACACGGAAGATCTAAATGCCACGATCAACCAACTTGATCTCACAGACATATACTGAACATTCCACCCAACGGCAGCCAAGCATACTTTCTTTTCCAATGCCCATGGAACATTCTCCAGAACAGACCACATATTAGGCCATAAAACAAGCCTTAACAGAATCCAAAGCATCAAAATATTACAAAGCATCTTTTCTGAACATAAAGCCATAAAATTGTAAATCAATAACAGAAAAAGCAAGGAAAAAAATCAAACACATGGAAACTGAGAAACAGCTTGCTCAAAAGCTACTGGGCTATAGAAGAAATTAAGGATGGAATAAAGAAATTCACAGAATCAAATGAGAATGAAAATACGTACTACCAGAACCTTTGGGACACAGCAAAAGCGGTGCTCAGAGGTCAGTTTATAGCAATAAATGCATACATTCAAAAAGAAGAAAGGGACAAAATCAAAATATTAACCTTACAACTCCAACAAGTAGAAAGACAGCAGAAAAGAAGCCCTAGGATGCCAGAAGAAAGGAAATAATAAGAATTAGAGCAGGATTAAATGAAATAGAGAATAGAAGAACAACTGAAAGAATTAACAAGACCAAAAGCTGCTTCTTTGAAAAGATCAACAAAATCAATAAACCACTGGCCAAACTGACAAAAAAAGAAAAAAAAAAGAAAAAACAGGAGAGGAAGTAAATAACCCAAATAAGAAATGAGATGGGCAATATCACAACAGACCCAATTAAAATTAAAAGAATCATAACAGAATAGTATGGGAAATTGTACTCTAACAAAAAAACCTAGAGGAAATGGACAAATTTCTAGAAACTCACTACCTACCTAAACTAACATAACAGAGATGGGACAACTAAATAAACCTATAACAAAAGAAGAGATTGAAAAAGTAATTTAAAAACTCCCAACAAAAAAAAGCCCAGACCCTGAAAGTTTTACTGGAGAATTCTACCAAACTTTCAGAGAAGAGTTAACACCACTACTACTAAAGGTATTTCAGAGGCTAGAAAAGGATGGAATACTCCCAAATTCATTCTATGAAGCCAGCATAACCCTGACACCAAAACCAGGTAAAGACACCACAAAAAAAGAAAATTACAGACTAATATCCCTCATGAATACACATGCAAAAATCCTCAAGAAAATTCTAGCCAATAGAATTCAACAACATATCAAAAAAATAATTCATCATGACCAAGAGGGATTCATACTAGGTATGCAGGGATTAGAAAAATATTAGAAAACATGCAACATTAGAAAAACAACCAATATAATCCATCACATAAATAAAACAAAAGACAAGAATCACACGATCTTATCAATTGATGCAGAAAAGGCATTTGACAAAGTCCAACACCCATTCATGATCAAAACTCTCACCAAACAGGAATAGAATGGAAATTTCTCAACATAATTAAGGGCATTTATACAAAGCCAACCACCAGCATCATCTTAAACACAGACAGTCTAAAAGCATTCCCCTTGAGAATGGGAACCAGACAAGGATGCTCTTTATCACCACTCATTCAACATTGTCCTGGATGTCCTAGCCAGAGCAATTAGGCTAGAAAAAGAAATAAAGGGCATCCAAATTGGTAAGGAAGAAGTCAAAGTATCTCTATTTGCAGATGATATAATCTTATACACAGAAAACCCCAAAGGATCCACAAGAAAACTGCTGGAACTAATAAAAGATTTCAGCAAAGTTTCAGGATACAAGATAAACATACAAAAATCAGTTGGATTCCTTTACACCAAGAGAGAATTCAAAGAGGAAATCACCAAATCAATACCATTTATAATAGCTCCCAAAAAGATAAAATACTTAGGAATAAATTTAACCAGAGAAGTAAAAGACCTACACAATGAAAAGTACAAGACACTACAGCAAGAAACCAAAAGAGACCTGCATAAGTGGAAAAACATACCTTGCTCATGGATAGGAAGACTCAACATTGTGAAAAGTCAATTCTATCGAGAGTGATCTACAGATACAATGCAATCCCAATCTAAATTCCAACGGCATTTTTTAATGAGATGGAGAAATAAATCACCAACTTCATATGGAAAGGGAAGGGGCTCTGAATAAATAAAGCATTACTGAAAAAGAAGATCAAAGTGGGAAGCCTCACACTACCTGATTTTAGAACCTATTAAACCACCATGGTAGTCAAAACAGCCTGGTACTGGTACAACAACAGATACATAGACCAATGGAACAGAACTGAGAATCCAGACATAAATTCATCCACCTATGAGCAGCTGATATTTGACAAAGGCCCAAAGTCCTTTAATTGGGGAAAAGACAGTCTCTTTAACAAATGGTGCTAGCATAACTGGATATTCATCTGCAAAAAAGTGAAACAAGACCCATACCTCACACCACGCACAAAAACTAACTCAAAATGGATCAAAGATATAAATATAAAATCAAAAGTGGTAAAGATCATGGAAAAAAAATAGGGACAACGCTAGGAGCCCTAATACATGTCATAAACAATACAAACCGTAAGTAACAATGCACAGACACCAGAAGAGAAACTAGAAAACTGGGAGCTCCTAAAAATCAAACACTTATTCTCATCAAAAGACTTCAGCAAAAGAGTAAAAAGACAACCTAAAGACTTCAGCAAAAGAGTAAAAAGACAACCTATAGATTGGGAAAAAATTTTTGGCTATGACAAATATGATCAGTGTCTAATCTCTAAAATCTACAAGATACTGCAAAACCTCAACAACAAAAAGACAAACAACCCAATTAAAAAATGGGCAAAGGATATGAACAAACACTTCACCAAAGAAGACATTCAGGCAACTAACAGATACATGAGGAAATGCTCACGATCATTAGCCATTAGAGAAATGCAAATCAAAACTACAATGAGATATCATCTCACCCCAACGAGGCTAGCATTAATCCAAAAAACACAAAATAATAAATGTTGGAGAGGTTGTGGAGAGACTGGAATACTTTTACACTGTTGATGGGAATGTAAAATGATACAACCACTTTGGAAATCAATTTGGTGACTCCTTAAAAAGCCAGAAGTAAAAGTAAGATACAATCCAGCTATCCAGTTCTTTGGAATATATCCTACAGAAATAAGAGCCATTACACAAATAGATATATGCACACCCATGTTCACTGCAGCATTGTTCACAATAGGAAAGTGATGGTAATAACCTAGGTGCCCGTTAAAAGATGAATGGATAAACAAATTATGGTATATTCATACAATGGAATACTATGCAACGATAACAACGATGAATATGTGAAACATCTTATAACATAGAGGAATCTGGAAGGCGTAATGCTGAGTGAATTTAGTCAGTTACAAAAGGAAAAATGTTGTATAAGACCACTATTATAAGAACTCAAGAAAGGGTTTAAACACAGAAGAAAACATTCTTTGATGGTTACGAGGGTGGGGAGGGAGGGAGAGAGATATTCGCTAACTAGATAGTACACCAGAATTATCTTAGGTGAAGGGAAGGACAACACACACTACAGGAGAAGTCAGCAAAACTGGACTAAACCAAAGCTAAGAAGTTTCCTGAATACAACCAAACACTTTGAGGGACAGAGTAGCAGGGGCAGGGGTCTGGGGACCATGGTTTCAGGAGACATCTAGGTCAACTGGCATAATAATGTTTATTAAGAAAATGTTCTCTTCCAGCAAAATGGCGCTCTAGGCAGAAGCACCACGCCATCCCTCCACAGCAAAGATCCGAAAAACTAAGCCAAACAGAGAAAACAGCAATCCTGAAACCCTAAAATATCAAATGAAGAGATAAAGAACTCAGCCAAGCACCAATGGAATGAGAAACCTGACAGAGAATGGAGAGACAGCGAGGAGAGATTCATGCAGAGGTCCCCTTATCAGCTAACACAGCATGGATCCACCATCTTGGAATCCTATCAGAGACCAGCAAATAAGGGGTATGAGAAAGCAGCTTCACGGAGCTTCCAGCAGGAGACAGAACAACTGGTAATTTGCGATATATGCTTTCCCACCCCTCGCTCTTCTTCACCCCCACTCAGCCTCCTCTGCTTCCCGTGGCCACAGTCTCTTCTCTGGGAAGCACCGGCTGCTTGGATTCCACCCACCTGCACGGGCTGGCTCTCTGAGTGCTGCTTGTTGTTGCTTTTTTTCCGCTTCTTTTGATTTCTTCCTTACCTCTCACCACCTCCCACTACTTATGCTCAAGTACCTGGCTCCGTGAGCCATCTTTGCTTCTTCCTGAGGGGCTGCGGAGCTCCATTCAAGTGTGGAACTGCTTCCCAGTCTGGGCTGCCACGCTGGTGGGATCCTGGGACTTTTGTTTGTTTGTTTTGAATTGTTTATTTGTTTTCTTTTCCTTTTCTTGAGTTGTGAGCCTGTTATGGCCTGGCAGTGCTGCGCTTCTTGGAACCTTCCCCCATGGCTTGGGCAGACGTAGAGAAGGATCCCTGAGGCATTTCTTTTCTCGTGGGTTTTTTTTTTTTTTTTTCTGTTTTTTGGGGGAGCTTTTCTTGTTTTTTTTTTTTTTTTTAATTTGTTTTGTTTTCTTTTCCCTGTTTTTCCCTTTTTGTCTTTCCTCATTACTCAGTTTCTCATCTCTGTATACCTTCCTTCTCTTTCTGTTCCCTGAATATCTGGTACTGAAAACCTCTATGCCTTCTAGCCAGGCTGCACTGCAACACCTGAGAACAACTTCCCCAGACCTTATAGCTGCACTGCTGGAATCCCTGGGAGCTTTGCTGTTCTTTTTCTTTTCTGATTTTTACTTACTCATTCTTTTCTTTTTCTTCCCCTTTTTGTTTTCCTCCATTTCATAGTCTCGCATCTCTCCACTCCAACATCAAGCTCCCCTAGCACTCTTTTTTGTTTGTTTGTATGTTTTTGGCTCCTGTTCCTCTCTCCTCTCTCCCATATCCATCTTAGCTCCACACGTAACAATCTCCCCCCTACATCCTGCCTACCTGCGCTGTGCGCTTAACATTACACCACCAAGCAGCACAGGCACAGCCTACTGGAACCTGCCCTGCACTGATTACTGATCCGCCTTGGTAGCTGTAGTAAGTGCCACAAACAACCCATCCCAGTAACTCCTCTTCAGCTAGACGTGCCCTACTGTACCATATCTGAGTGACTGACCCTGCCAATTGGAGAAGAAGGCAAAAAGTATCGTGCCCACAGACAAGCAAACAACAAAGAAAAGATAGCCCGCCTGATCAGACATAGCCAAATAAAAAAAAGGACAAAACAAACAAATCTACAATCAGTAAATGAGAAAAATAACTACAGAATGCCCCGAAGACAGCAGACAATATCAAAACATTTACCAAAACAGAACAGAATGGTTCCAGTAGGCGTCCAAAATAAAACACCAGATGACATTCCAGTGGAAGAAAAGGGACTAGAACTACCTGATAGGGAATTCCAATCTCTAATACTCAGAATTCTCCAAAAGTTGAAGGAAAAAGCAGACAAAAATGAGGAAAAATTAGACAAATTCATGGAGAATACAGACAAAAAATTGGAAGAATTCCTGTAAATAACGCAGGAACAAAATGCCAAAATAAATTCACAACTAGAAATTATACAAAAACAACAATTAGAAATCCAAAAGATAAACAAGAAGATTTCAGAAATGGACCGTGTCATAGAAGGGCTGAGGAGCATATTTGAAACAGTGGAAGACAGGATTAGTGGAATTGAAGACAAACACTTGGATACAACTCTGTTTGAGGAAAACTCAGAAAAAAGAACAAAGAAAAATGAAGAGACCCTGAAAGTTATGTGGGATACAATCAAAAGCAAAAATTTTCAAGTGATTGGAGTTCCAGAACAGGGGGAGAAAACAGAAAACACAAGAGACGATCATTGAAGAACTGCTGACAGAAAACTTCTCCAATATCACGAAAGATGAAAAGGCTAGACATCCAAGAAGCTCAATGAACCCCATATAGGATAGACCCCAAAAGAAAATCACAAAGGCATATCATAATCACACTCGCCAAAACCAAAGACAAACAAAGAATCCTGAGAGCAGCTAGTGAAAAACAAGAAGTCACATACAGAGGAAAAACAATAAGACTAAGCTCAGATTATTCGGCAGAAACCATGCAGGCAAGAAGGCAACGGGATGACATATATACAGCCTTGAAAGAAAAAAATTGCCAGCCAAGAATAATATATCCTGCAAAACTCTCTTTCAAGTATGATGGTGAAATTAGGACATTTCCAGATAAACAGAAATTCAGGGAATATGTAAAAACCAAACCAAACTTACAAGAATTATTAAAGGGAGTTCTTCGATCTGAGAACAAACAACTTCAGCTCACAGGCAGAATCTAGGACACAGGATCGTACCAGCCTGATACCAATCTAGGAAATGAACTCTCAAGGACTACCCAAAACCAAAAGAAATACAACAGGGAATCAGAGCAGTTACTCAGTAAATGACAACAACATCAGCACAATAAAAGAGGGAATAAACAGTGTAGATGGAGAACCTTCTACTGGAGATGAAGGCAAGGCGATACCAAGTAATAATAGACCGCTTCAAACTTCGAAAGATAAGGGGAAATTTCATGGTAACCAAAAAGGAAGTTAATAAACATACTCATAAAAATAAAGAGGAAAAACATAAAGTCTCAGCAAAAACAAAATCTCCAAAAACAAAAGAAATGAAAAAAAAAAAACCCACAAACAAAAATAACTCAGCACAGGAGAGTAAGAACAAAGAAAACATCAGCACCACAAAAAAAAGCACTACAAAATGACAGCAACAAACTCACAACTATCAATAATTACACTGAATGTAAATGGACTCAATGCACCCATAAAGAGATGGAGAGTGACAGAATGGATAAGAAAACAGGATCCATCAATATGCTGTCTATAAGAGACACACCTTAGAAACAAAGATGTGAATTTATTAAAAGTCAAAGGTTGGAAAAAAATATATCAAGCTAACAACTACCAAAAAAGAACAGGAGTGGCAATACTAATCTCAGATAAAATAGACTTTAAAACAAAATCTATAATAAAAAACTAAGAAAGACACTATATAATGATTAAGGGGACAATCCATCATGAAGACCTAACCATAATAAACATCTACGCACCCAATGATAGGGCTCCAAAATACATAAAACAAACTCTAACAACACTGAAAAGAGAAATGGACAGTTCCACAATAATAGTAGGAGACTTCAACACACCACTCTCAGTAAAGGACAGAACAACTAAAAAGAAACTCAGCAAAGATACAGAAGACCTAAAGGGCACAATCAGCCAATTTGACCTCATAGACATACATAAAACACTCCATCCAACAGCTGCAAAGTACAAATTCTTTTCCAATGTACATGGAACGTTCTCCAGAATAGACAACATCTTAGGCCACAGAGAAATCCTCAACAAGATCCAAAATGCTGAGATAATTCAAAGTATCTTCTCTCACCACAATGAAATTAACAACAGAAAGAGCAAGGAAAAAAAAAATCAATTACATGGAAACTGAGTAATACTCTGCTTACACATCACTGGGTAATAAAAGAAATCAGAGATGGAATCAAAAAATTCCTAGAATCAAATGAGAATGAAAACACATCATACCAAAACCTTTGGAACACAGCAAAGGCAGTCCTCAGAGGACAATTTATAGCAATAGTTGCACACATCAAAAAAGAAGAAAGGGACAAAATCAAAACATTAACTACACAACTCAAACAAATAGAAAGAGAACAGCAAAAAAAACCCACAGCCACTGGAAGAAAGGAAATAATAAAGATCAGAGCAGAAATAAATGAAATAGAGAACAGAAAAACAATAGAAAGAATCAACAAAACCAAAAGTTGGTTCTTTGAAAGAATCAAGATCGACAAACCACTGGCCAGACTGACAAAAGAAAAACAGGAGAAGATGCAAATAACAAAATAAGAAATGAAATGGGGGACATTACAATAGACCCAACTGAAATAAAAAGGATCATAACAGAATATTATGAAAAACTATACTCCAACAAATTTGAAAACCTAGAGGAAATGGATAAATTTCTAGAAACACACAGCCTACCCAATCTACAACAAAGTGATGCTGAAAATCTGAACAGACCCATAACAAGAGATTGAAAAGGTAATAAAAAAACTCCCAACAAGAAAAAGCCCTGCCCCAGATGGCTTCACTGGAGAATTCTACAAAACATTCATAGAAGAGCTTTTACCAGTACTACTCAAGCTATTTCAGAGCATAGAAAGGGAAGCAACACTTCCAAATTCATTCTATGAAGCCAGCATAACGCTGATACCAAAACCAGGCAAAGAAGCCACAAAAAAGAAAATTACAGACCAATATCTCTCATGAATACAGATGCAAAAATTCTGAACAAAATTCTAGCCAATAGAATTCAGTATCATACCAAAAAAATAATACACCATGACCAAGCAGGATTCATACCAGGTATGCAAGGATGGTTCAACATTAGAAAATCAACATAATCCACCACATAAATAAAAAGAAAGAAAAGAATCACATGATCATCTCAATTGACGCAGACAAGGCATTTGACAAAGTCCAACACCCATTCCTGATAAAAACTCTCAATAAAATAGGTATAGAAGGGAAATTTCTCAACATACTAAAGGGCATCTATGCAAAACCAATGGCCAACATCATTCTTAATGGAGAGAGGCTGAAAACATTCCCCTTGAGAACAGGAACAAGACAAGGATGCCCTTTATCACCACTTCTATTTAACATTGTGCTGGAAGTTCTAGTTAGAGCAATAAGGCAAGAAAAAGAAATAAAGGGCATCCAAATTGGTAATGAAGAAGTTAAACTGTCCCTGTTTGTGGATGATATGATACTATACATAGAAAACCCTAAAGACTCCACGAGAAATCTACTGGAACTAACAGATTCAGCAGAGTAGCAGGACACAAGATAAACATTCAAAAATCAGTTGGATTCCTATATACCAATAAGGAGAATGATGAGAAGGAAATCAGGAAAACAATACCATTTATAACAGTCCCTAAAAAAATGAAATACTTAGGAATAAATCTAACCAGGGATGTAAAAGACCTATACAAAGAAAACTACAAAACACTACTGCAAGAAACCCAAAGGGATCTACATAAATGGAAAAACATACCATGCTCAT
Source organism: Dugong dugon (assembly GCA_030035585.1). Taxonomy (NCBI): domain Eukaryota; kingdom Metazoa; phylum Chordata; class Mammalia; order Sirenia; family Dugongidae; genus Dugong; species Dugong dugon. The sequence goes on along the minus strand of CM057476.1, from coordinate 19,876,525 downwards.
GGATAGGTAGACTCAACATTGTGAAAATGACAATTCTACCCAAAGCGATTTACAAATACAACGCAACCCCGATCCAAATACCAACAACATTCTTCAAAGAGATGGAAAAACTAATCATTAAATTTATATGGAAAGAGAAGAAGCCTAGAATTAGTAAAGCACTACTGAAGAAGAAGAATAAAGTTGGATGGAGGACTCACACTACCTGACCTCAGAACCTACTATACAGCTACGGTAGTCAAAACAGCCTGGTACTGGTACAATCACAGATACATTGACCAGCGAACAGAATTGAGAACCCAGATGTAAATCCATCCACCTACAGTCACCTAATCTTTGACAAGGGCCCAAAGTCCATCAAATCTTTTTAACAAATGATGCTGGCAAAACTGGATATCTATCTGCAAAAAAATGAAACAGGACGCATACCTCACGCCATATACAAAACCAATTCAAAATGGATCAAAGACCTAAATATAAAGCCAAAAACTATAAATTTCATAGAAGAAAACATAGGACCAACACTACAGGCCTTAATACATGGCATGAACAGGATACAAACCATAACCATTAACACACAAACCCCAGAAGATAAGCTAGATAACTGGGATCTTCTAAAAATCAAATACCTATGCTCTTCAAAAGACTTCACCAAAAAAGTAAAAAGAGAACCTACAGACTGGAAAAAATTTTTGGACAGTACAAGTCAGACAAAGGTCTAATCTCCATAATCTACAAGAAAATCCAACACCTCTACAACCAAAAGACAAATAATCCCATTAAAAAATGATCAAAGGAAATGAACAGACACTTCACCAAAGAAGACATTCAAGCGGCCAACAGAACCATGAGGAAATGCTCGGGATCACTAGCCATTAGAGAAATGCAAATTAAAACCACAATGAGATACCATCTCACCCCGGCATTACTGGCACGGATCAAAAACACTGGAAATAGCAAATGCTGGTGGGGCTTCAGGGAGATCGGAACTCTTATGCACTGGTGGTGGGAATGCAAAATGATACAACCATTTTGGAAAATGATATGGTGCTTCCTCAGAAAGCTAGAAATAGACATACCATTCGATCCAGCAATCCCACTCCTAGGAATATATCCTAGAGAAATAAGAGTCGTCACTCGAATAGACATATGCACACACACCTATGTTCACGGAAGCATTGTTCACAATAGCAAAACGATGGAAACAACCTAGATGCCCATCAACAGATGAATGCATAAACAAACTATGGTACGTACACACAATGTAGTACTATGCAATGAGAAAGAACAACAATGAATCTGTGAAGCATCTCATAACATGGATGAAACTGGAGGACGTTATGCTGAGTGAAATAAGTCAATCACAAAAGGACAAATATTGTATGAGACCTCTATTGTAAAAACCCATGAAAAAGGTCACACATCAAAAGTAACAATCTTTGTTGGTTACCAGGAATGGAAGGGGTGGGGTGGAAATACTAAATAGGCAATAGATAAGTGGTGTCCTGGGTGAAGGGTGAGACAGTACACAATATTGAGGAAACCAACACAACTTGTACAAGTAAAGGTCATGGAAGCTCCACAGACACTTCCAAACTCCCTGAGGGACTGAATTGCTGGGCGGAGGGCTGTGGGAACCATGGTCTCGGGGAACATCTAGCTCAATTGGCATGACACAGTTTATAAAGACAATGCTCTACATTCTACCTTGGTGAGTAGCGTCTGGGGTCTTAAAAGCCTGTGAGTGGCCATCTAAGATACTCCACTGGTTTCATCCCTTTGGGAGCAAGGGAGAATGAAGAGAACAGGATACACGGAAAAGATTAGTCCGAACGACTAATGGACCACAGCTACCAGGGCCTCCACCAGACCGAGTCCAGTACAGCTAGATGGTGCCCAGCTACCACCACTGAATGCTCTGACCGGGATCACAACAGAGGGTTCTGGACAGAGCTGGAGAAGGATGTAGAACAAAATTTTAACTCACAAAAATAGACCAGATTTACTGGCCTAAAGGAGACTGGAGAAACCCCGAGAGTATGGCCCCCAGCAACCCTTTTAGCTCAGTGGTGAAGTCACTTCCGAGGTTCATTGTTCAGCCAGGGAGTGGACAGCCCCATAAAACAAAACGGGACTAATGAGACACAGCAGTCTAAGGACAAGGGCTAGAGGGCAGAAGGGGACAGGAAAGCTGGTGACAGGGAACCCAAGGTTGAGTAAGGATAGTGTTGATGTGTTGTGAGGTTGTTAACCATTGTCATAGGGCAACATGTGTACTAACTGTTTAATGAGAAACTATTTTGTTCTGTAAACCTTCATCTAAAGTGAGAATAGCAGCACAATTCTAAGAGTGTAGTCGATGTCACTTAACTGTGTATGTAGAAAATTTTGAAATGGTGTATCTTTGGCTACATATATTTTCACCAAAAAAAAGGTTGAGACGGGAGAGGGTTGACATGTCGTGGGGTTGTTAACCAATGTCATAAAACAATATTTGTACTACTGTTTCATGAGAATCTATTTGTTCTGTAAACCTTCACCTGAAGTACAATAAAAAAATTAAAAAAAAAAAGAAAAGAAAATGTTCTGCATCCCACTTTGGTGAGTGGCATCTGGGGTCTTAAAAGCTAGTGAGTGGCTGTCTAAGATGCATCAATTGGTCCCAACCCACCTGGAGCAAAGTAGAATGAAGAACATCAAAGACACAAGGAAAACAGTAGCCCAAGAGATAGAAAGGGCCACATAAACCAGATACTCCAGAAAAGGCCACATAAACCAGATACTCCATCAGCCTGAGACCAGAAGAACTTAGATGGTCCCAGCTACCACCGATGACCACCCTAACAGGGAGCACAACAGAGAGCCCCTGACGGAGCGGGAGAAAAGTAGGTGCAGAACTCAAATTCTAGGAAAAAGACCAGACTTGATGGTTTGACGGAGACTGGAGGGACCCTGGAGGACATGGCCCCCAGACTCTCTGTTACCCCAAAACTAAAACCACTCCAGAGGCCAACCCTTCAGACAAAGATTAGACTGGACTATGGGACATAAAATGATACTTGTGAGGAGTATGCTTCTTGGCTCAAGTAGATACATGAGACTAAATGGGCAGCTCCTGTTCTGAGGTGAGATAGGAGGGAAAAGAGGGTCAGGAGTTGGTTGAGAGGATGTAGGAGATCCGGGGTGGAAAGGAGGAGTATGCTGTTACAGTACAGGGAGAGCAACTAGGGTCACATAACAATGTATGTATAAATTTTTGTATTAGAAACTGACTGAATTGTAAACTTCCACTTAAAGCACAATAATTTTTTTTTTTTTTTTAAAAAAGGAAGATCTCAAATCAATAGCTTAACTCTGCAACTTGAGGAATTAAAAATGGCAGGGCAAAGTAAGCCCAAAACTATGAGAAGAAATGAAATAATAAAGAACAGAGCAGAAAACAACCTCCCCAGGTAATACAAAGGCATGATGGAGGGTGAAAATAGTTGCTCTAAAATGGATTGTACAATGTCCCCAAAAAATATGTGTTGTAAATCTTAATCCCTAGACCTATGGTTATAATCCCATTTGGGAATGGGTTTTCTTTGTTAAGAGGCCATATCAATGTAGGGTATGTTTTAAGCCAATCACGTTTGAGATATAAAAAGAGCAGATAAGGCATAGAGAAGCAAGCAAGGATGGGGGAAGATAGATGCCAAGCCACATGGAGATCTCCAGGGAACAGGAAACAAAAGCAGAAGAGACAAGGACCTTCCCCCAGAGCTGAGAGAGAGAGAAAGCCCTCCCCTAGAGCCAGTGCCCTGAATTTGGACTTCTAGCCTCCTAAAGTGTGGGAAAATAAATGTCTGTTTGTTAAAGCCATCCATTTGTGGTATTTCTGTTATAGCAGCACTAGGGAACTAAAACGGGGTTTTCAACTCTTCCTCCATCTTGCTACATGGGAGTGGCTGAGTGGCTTGCTGTGGAGTGATTCTAATGAGGAATGGGGATTAGGTGTCCAAGGTCAGAAGAGTATGGAAAAAGGCCCGTCGAGGAGTCCCATAGGCCCCACCCTTGGCTGAGAAATCTTGCTCCAAACAATGAACACTCTGTCCAGAGAGGAGATGGCACATTGAGAACTGAGAACATACTCCAGTTTCTGTGGGTGTGGGGACTCTGTGACTGAAAACAAACTTGCCTGTTTCTGAGTGGACACAGCATTCCCCATGCTATCAAGCATGATCACATAAGCCTTAACTTATTGGCATGGAAGGACATCCCTGATCTACTGAAACACATACACACATTTCTGAACAGTTTATATGGCCTGGTCCAATTTGGTTAAAAAACAAGTTACTCCCTTAACTCAATCTATCTATCCATCCACAAAAAATAATCCAGTAGGATTACTACCAAAATGTTTAGAGTCATTATGGGGTGGGGGTTGGGGGGTGGGTAATAAGTAATGTTTTTACTCACAATGCCCCAGTATTGACTGTATTTTCCAATAATAAGCATGAGTTACCTTTATTTATGGAGCCCTGGTGGCGCAGCGGTTAAGAGCTCGGCTGCTAACCAAAACATTGGCAGTTCAAATCCACCAGCCACTCCTTGGAAACCCTGTAGGGCAATTCTACTCTGTCCTAGAGAGTCACTATGAATCAGAACCGACTCAATGGCAATGGGTTTGGTTTTTGGTTTACTTGCATTTTTAATAATTTCTAATTATACAAAATGCCAGCACAGTTTCCTTGTTAAAACAACATTACAGAAGGTAAGGTCCCCTTTGTCCATCCCCTTTAGGGACCCCTGCTCCCCACCCAAGGCAACTAATCATCATGGTCAGTCAGATGTCTATCCTCCTCCCAAAACTTATTCTATGCATTTACACAGATACTTACACATAATTTGTGTTATTCCTCACCATGATATGCATACTATTTTGATCTTGTTTTTTTCACTCAACAATACATCTTGATAATTTGTCTACAACAACCCACATAGATCTAGTGCATCATTTTACACTTCTAAATTTAAAAAATTAACTAGCAAGTGAAACTATTTAACATCACTGGCTCAGGATTGCTTGCCTCTGGCTCCCTTAGGGACAGCCAAGAATTACCCCACTGCCCTCTTTGCCCCTTTCTCCAGGGCCCAGACTCTCACCACACCTGGTTGCTCCTCCCTGTACTCATCCAAAAAGCTCATGTCCAGCAGCTGAAGACTGGCCACATCCCAGTCCCGCTTGACGCCAATGTTTGGTAAACTGAGGCCCACTTTCCCATTGCTGTGGGGTTGAAGCTGGAGAAATGTTCTCAAGTTCAAGGCCACAGCCAGTGCTACCTGTAGAATAAAGAGCAAAAGTAATAAGCATGAGGGTGGGTGGCAATAAGCATGGCTCCCTTCTTAGGAGAAAAGGGGCCAATGCCAAGAGCTGAGAAGAAAGAGTCAACACCTAGCAATACAGGCCACCCCCCTCCCATGCCCTTGACAGACATTGTTAATCAACATTCCCCCACTGAGCCTGGGCACAGCCACTACCAATCAATTAAGAGCTAATGTCTATCATATTTGCCTTCCCCATGCAAAACTTCATTTGGTTCAGAGGTTCTCAACACCAAAGAAGCAGTCACTTCCCCTTGATCACCATGTTTTCAAAAATAAAGTTGGGAACACAGAGAATGACACTTAAGTGTGAATAGATAAGCATGAGCTTTGGATTCAGACAGACCAAGTTCACTCCTAACTCTACCAAGGTCTAGGGGGCCTTGGTGAAATTGCCAATTCTTTCCTAAGCCTCAGTTTTCACACCTATAACCTAAGATAATAAAAGAATGTACCTAAGACGGTGGTTGTTAAGAGTGCCCCAGAGCAGTCCTTAACGTTTTTTGTTTCTCTGCCAATGCTCACATCCTAAGTGACCTCATTCCACTCACAGGGCTTTATGTATCTTTTTGCTATTTTAGTGAGTGAGGCTAGAGAAGCCCTCTGCGTACATAAGGCCTGCCTTTTCACTTGCCTGGCTGGCTTACTTCTCTAACATGTGCCTAGGCTATGCCTCAGGGCACATCTCAGCTTCATGTGAGATTAGGGCCAGGGAGAAGTGGGGCCCAATCCTTGGAGGTGCTGGGAGTTTTTTACCTTGCCATGGACCACGGCATGCTCTCCATGAAGGATGACTTTCCCTGGGGCAGACACCAGCAGGACTTCTGACAACATGGCTCCTGGGAATTCTGAAAGGGAAAGTCAGAGAGAGGGACAAAGGTCCCTAGATGTCAGAACCAGCAGGAATGGATCTTAGAGAATGCCTACCTCAAGTTCATCATTATAACAAACAAGGCAGCTACCATCCAGCATTCGCTATGTGCACAAATGGCAGAGCTGAGCAGCACAGTAGTCCGCTGGATGCATCAGAAAGATGTGGGTTCAAATCTAGCCTCTTCTACTTCCCAGTGAGGTGATCTTAGGTAACTCACTTAATGGCTATGAACCTTAGATTCTCCACATGTGATACAGGGATATTACATGGATATGTACCTACCTCAATGGGTTGCTGAGAGGGTTAAATTAAATAATATAAGGGAAATAGTGTCTGACACATTGTAATCAGTTGATGACTGCTAGTTACTTATTACTGGCTCTGTTCTCGGTTTCAGTTTTTATTACTATTATTACGAAGGTAGAAATTTAATGAAACCACGGACCAGAAAGGACTCTTCGTTGGACATTTAGGCTGTTTCCAATGTGTCACAGTTGTAAACAACGCTGCGGAAAACACCTGATACACCCCCTTTTGAACACTTAAACAAAGATTTCTACAAGACAGGGCCTGCTGGGTCCACGGGTGCTCGCACTCTACATTTTTATAAATAATGCAAAATTAACCTGCATTTAAAGTTTTACGAGGATTGCCTTATTATTAACTTCAGCCGCACTATCAGATTAAGTACTACCGACACCCCCTTTCTCAGAGAGGGAAACTGAAGCTCAGAGACGGGAAGCCGCTGGCTTGTCCGACGCTCGAAATCAAGTCTGTCAGATTCGATGTCGCCGACTCCCCTAGGATGGATTCTCAGAGTTGGGGCAACTGGGCCAGAGACGCTGGACGCCCGGCCCTGGGTAGTCCGTTGTCTCGTACTCGGACCTCGCGCCGCCCGGCCCCAGCCTCTCACCTGCCGTAGCTACCGCACCTCAGCGCAGGAGCCCAAGCGACTCTCACATTTCTCCACCAGAAGAGCAGGTGCCCCAGGGGAGGTGGAGTTTCCCCTCCTTCCAGTCAGTCAGAGAGCGTGGTCTGTGACCCCTTTACCGATTGGCTTGAGCATTAGCCAATAGGTGTTGCAACCAAGCTTCGCGTGGTTCCCCGCCCAGCTTCTTCCCGTGAACTAATGGAAAACAAGTCTCCGGGAGTGCCCCGCCCCGGGGTGATATCCACGGACCAATTGAAAACGGCAGCTGAGGGGAGGCGCGGCCGGCTGTTGGTGGAGCGATCCCAGGACCTGAACGGGAGCCTGGCGGGGTCAGCCCTCGACTAGCGGCCTGGCAAATGGCTGTGTGGAGCTGGGGAGGCCGCCTTGGCCTGCACAGGTATCTCGGCGCTGGCAGGATACTGTGTCTCCGTTGCCAGAGCCGCGGCCCTCAGGGCGTGGAAAACGGGGATAGGTGAGTGCCTGACTGGGAAAATAACTCCGCGAATCGGGGCGTCGTCTCCAAGTGTTATGTCATACCGCGTGAAGTCATCGCGGCAGCTACCCGGTGATGTCCCGGTGACGTCAGAACTCTTGACGTCACTATGGCAACGCAGGCACCTCGGAAGGTAGAGACCAGGCTTCTTTTGCGCAAGTCCGAGGCCCAGCAGTGGTCAAGCAGGGCATAGCATATCCCATGTGGGCCAGGAGGGACGTCTTGCCCAGTCTCATAGGAGGGTCCTCAATTCTGATTTTGACGTTATCTCCAAACGAGTTTATGCTTTAAGACACAGATACACCAACATGATCTAACGATTGCTGTCATCATACTACTTGAAACTTGCGCCACGTTCCTGGACCTCAGAACTTGTAGAGCACCACGAACTAATGAGGAATTAACATAAGTTGTAGATACAGTAATTTAACCTTTGAATAACAGTATAATGTCACATTTTACTTTTGAGGCGTGTATTAGGATACACATGGAGCCCTGGTGGCGCAGTAGTTAAGCGTTTGGCTGCTAACCAAAAAGGTCGGCAGTTTAAATCCACCAGCCTCTCCTTGGAAACCCTATGGGGGCAGTTCTACTCTGTCCTATAGGGTTGCTGCTATGAGTCGAAATCGACTCGATGGCAACAGGTTTGTTTTTTTAAAATTATTATTATTAAGATACACAGTGGTGGTTCAGAAGTGGAATTCTTGCCGTCCATGAGGGAGACTGTGGTTCAGTTCCTGGCCAATGGCTCCTGATGCGCAGCCATCACCCATCTGTCTGTGGAGGCTGCAGAAATCACCTGACATACCCCTTTTTCACACTTATGCAAAGATTTCAGCAAGACAGCATGTTACTATGATGAACAGGTTTTAGGGGGAGCTTCCAGACTAAACAGATTAGGAGGAAAGGCTGGTGATCTACTTCTGAAAATCAGCCAGTGAAAACCCTATGGATCCTGTTGTGCATGGGGTTGCCATGAGTCAGGGGCCAACTTAATGGCAGCTAACAACATTAAAGATGTTATGTTGCTACTTGGAAATACCACAGTTTTTCATAACCCCGTGTTGGGAATTCACTTCTGAATATACTTGAAGCTTCAAAGAATGGAAGTGGTCCAAGTTTCTTTCCTTCCAAGAGGCCCTGACTCTGGGTAGGGTAGAGGTAAGAGTATGGGCTATGGAGTAAGATAGTCTTAGGCATGAGTTCCAGCCCTACCTCTTCCTCCCTGGGTGACCTAGAAAGGTGAGTCTCTTACTTCATGAGCTAGTGTCCTCACTGGTAAAATGAAGGTGCCTTCCTTTGGGGATGTTGGGAAGATTCCAGATAATGCTTGCAATCCACTTGGCGAGGTGCATGGACGATATGAAATGATCAGTAAGTTCTTTTAGCAAATATTAATTGAGTACTACTTTGAGCAGTGCAGTGTATCAGTAGCTATGCATATACAGACATAGGCAAGACACAGAGCTTGACCACAAAGGGTTTGCAGTTTAGGAGGGATGGAGGGAAAATATGTCAACAGGAAGTTACTATCTAGGCTGAGGGAGGTAAGTGCTCCTCCAAGGTTATAAGCAGCAAGCTGTGGCCCACTGGAGGAAGTGCCCCACTGTGTAAGCCATTCCTGTAACCATCTCTCTCTCTCTCTCTCTGTTTTTTAAATTGTGGTAAAATATGACAAAACATTTGCCATTTTAACCATTTTTAAGTGTATAATTCATTGACATTAGTTATATTTACCATTTTGTGCATCCATCATCAGTATTTATTTCCAAATGTTTTTCATCATTCCAAACAGAAACTCAGTACCCCTTAAGCAGTAATTCCCTATTTTGCCCTTCCTCTAGCCCCAGGGTGACCACTGATAAACTTTGGTGTCTATACCTTTGCCTACTTTAGATATTACATATAAGTGAGATCATACATTATTTGCCCTTTTGTGTCTGACTTATTTCACTCAGCACAAAGTTTTCAAGGTTCATCCATGTTGTACCATGTATCAGAACTTCATTTCTCTTTATCACCAAATAATATTCCATCGTATATATGTACCATATTTTGTTTGTCCATTCATTTGTTGATGGCCTAACCACCTCTTGACATTTATTTCTCATTAGGTCACAGTGTTCCTCGAAGACACCTAAGATCCCTAAGATTTACACCAAAACAGGAGACAAAGGTAGGGTGGGATCAGGTGAAAAATATACCAAAAGAAATATGTTAAATTCCATTTTAAACTTCTTCCAAATTCTTTGCCACCATTAAAAAGTATGTGATAGACCTCAGTGTACTGGAATGAAAAATGCCCAAGATATATGAAGTGATAAAAGCAAATTGCAGAACAATAAATGCATATTCACGTATGCATAGAAGTTGGATTGCCTGGCTTTTTGTGACAGGGGAGACGGCACACCATAGGAACCATGGGGCAGCTCAGTAAGAGGATATTGGAAGGACTTATGACATAATAGGATAGGATTTGTGGTAGGTGATTTGGGGAGGGGCTTTGCTCCGGATTGGATGCAGTTAGGAAGCAGAGGTAATTTTTTATGATTGGGTATCTTAATACTTTTTATCTAGAAGGTGGGAGGAACAAAGAGGGGCTGAGGCTATAATTGATAAAGAAGCAGTAATTACTCACATTAGCCAAGAAAGGGATTTGATCATTTTTATAGTTTGAACAATATCTAGACATGATTCACGGGACATTGGTGGTTCAGTGGTAGAATTCTCGCCTTCCATACAGGAGACAAGGGTTCGATTCCCAGCCAGTGTACCAGCCATCTGTCAGTGGAATCTTGCATGTTGCATGCTGAACAGGTTTCAGCAGAGCTTTCAGACTAAGACAGACTAGGAAGAAAGACCTGGTGATTTACTTCTGAAAATCAGTCAGTGAAAACCCCATGGATCACAAGGGTCTGATCTGCAACTGCTCATGGGGATGGTGCAGGGCCAGGCAGCGTTTCATTCCATTGTGCACGGGGTGGCCGTGATTCAGGGGCCAACTCAACAGTAGCTAACAACAACAACTAGTGATCTGCATAGTTTTAAACTTTAGAAAATGATGTCATACATGATTATGGAGTGGTCTCCTTTGGATCTTGGTCTGTCATAGTCAGAGGGTCAACTTGTCTGATCTTGGTGTTCTGTGAAATCAAGTATGTTCAACAGGACACCACCAGTGCCTACTTGTGAGTGCCAGGCCAGCACGTAGCAACACCAAAGCCTGGCTGATTGTACCAGGCCAGCTCCTGCTGTCAGGGTTGCCTTCCTCCTTCCTGGTGGTTGTGGGGAGAAGGGCAGGAAATGTGACCTAGGCAGAGGAATAGAGGACTTTGATTATATGTGAAATAAAATTTAACGTATATATAACATATACATTTACCGTCTTGGAAGAAGTACAGCCGGAATGCTCCTTCGAAGCCAGCATCTTGCTTACTTCATCTTGCTTACTTTGGACATGTTATCAGGCAGGACCAATCCCTGGAAAAAGACATCATGCTTCGTAAAGTAGAGAGTCAGTGAGAAAGAGGAAGCCCCCAACAAGATGGATTCACACAGTGGCTGCAACAATGGGCTCAAACATAGCAACGATTGTGAGGATGGCGCAGGACTGGGCAGTGTTTCGTTCTGTTGTACATGGGGTCGCTATGAGTTGGAACTGACTCAACAGCACCTAACAACAACAAACGTATACTGTATGTTTTTTTTTTTTCTTTATCAGGATGGTTAGTGCATAATATTTAAGTTTAAAATAAAAGCGTATCAGGGCGGAAGTCAGGATAGTGGTTATCCTTGGGGGTTATTTACTGGAAGGGGGAACGTGGGGGTTTCTAGGGTGCTGGTTGTGTTCTGTTTCTTGATGTGGGTGCTCATCACAGAGTTGGTAACACAGTTCATCAACTTGTACACTTATGATTTTCTGTGTATATGTTATACTTCAAATTAAAGTTTTTAAAAAGAACTTATCAGGAAATAAAAGTCATAATTTGAGCCAGCTACACATCTTCCCACAGGGTTTTCTAGCACCTTTACTGGAGAAAGAAGACCCAAAGATGACCAAGTGTTTGAAGCTGTGGGAACGACAGATGAATTAAGTTCAGCTATTGGGTAAGGAGAGCCCTGGTTTCTCAGTGGTTAAGAGCTCAGCTGCTAACCAGAAGGTCGGCAGTTTGAATCCACCAGCCATTCCAAGGAAACCCTATGGGGCAGTTCTCCTCTGCCCTGTAGGGTTGCTATGAGGCAGAATTGACTCTATGGCAACAGGTTTGGTTTGATTGGCCTTGAGGTTGAGTTTGAGTTAGGCATTAGTAAATGTAATTTCTGTAAAGTGCATGCGAGTGCTGGCTAGTCCTGGAGGTTGCCAACCCTTGATGGATTTGCCTCAGCCTGGGAGCAGGGTGGCATCTACTGGGCTGCAGATGCCTTTCCTTTCTGGCCCCGCCTGCTCTCGGGCTAGCATCTGTCCCTTGCCACTTGAAGCTGCCTCCCCGCACCCCTGGCTCCCTCATGTTTCAAGTGAGCATGGATGTGCTGTTGACGTACATAGATTAAGTGAAACAGCTGAGTTAAGCACAGTATATTGTGTATCAGATGTGCTAAATAAGGGTCTGCCTTCCTTCCTGACACCTTGATTTGAGCCCAGTGAAACCCATTTTGGACTTCTGACCTTCAGAACTGTAAGCTAGAAATCTGTGTTGTTTTAAGCCACTTAGTTGGCGGTATTTGTTACCACAGCCAAAGGTTAGAGGTGGACTCAGGGAACTGGTCAGGATGGGCCAGGCCATGCCATGGTAACAGACAGCCTCTGAGTCTCATGGCTTACACCACCAAAGATGTCTTTCATGCTGTCCCTTAAAGCCCATCGCAGGTTGGCTGTGGCTCTGCTCCATGCAACCTACATTCCTGAACCCGGGATGGCAGGACAGTATCTGTCTGGGACAATACCAGCCATCGTGCTGGAGGGAAAAGACAGCAAGTTCACACTGGCTCTTAGAGCTTCCACCAGAAGAGACCTGTACCACATCTGCTCACATTTCATTGGTCAGAGCCAGTCACCTGGACACACCTGACATCAGTGGGGTGGGAGAGGCAATGACTATTTGGAAACTGTAGTACAGTCCACCACACTCAGCATGCTGTTAACAGTGCAATCAGTGACATTCTTAAGTGCTGGCTGGCTCACAGAGTGCCCTGTGGATGAAGGCGCATGGCAATCAGACAGACTGGCTTCATATTCTGTACCAATGCTGCCAAGGTGCCAGCTCTCTCCAGGGTCCGTAGCATAGTCCCTTCCCGAAATTGTCCTTCAGTAACCCTTTGACTGTGCCACTGTCTGTGCCCTGCCAGGGCCCTGACTGGTGTGGAAGGGGGTGCAGCGTGCTGAGGGAGCCAGAGCTAGCTAAGGGCCTGACCTCCGTCTGGGGCAGTTTGCCTTCCCCACCCTACCGGTCCTCACGGAGGAACTCTGCTCAGCCTTCACAATCCCATCTCTAGCATCACTTCCTCCAGGAAGCCCTCCCTGACCCCCCAGCCGAGGCACGGACTCTTGTCCTTCTTTTCAGAGCACAGACCCCCATTTGCAACTGCACACTCAGGTGCGATCTGCTTAGCATCTCTCCCTTTCCCGCTGAACAGAGCCTGGTCTGCTTTTGCTTCCCACTGAGTCACCGGGCTTGGCCAGAGGAGGCATCCAGAAGTAACGGCTGAGTGGATAAATGAGTAGAAGAAAAGGCATTTTGAGAAGCAAATATCCCTATCCAAATGGAAGGTTATGATGTTCTTGTCAGCAAGAAAAATAACACCATGACTATAGAGCAAAATTAGCCCCCAAATCTTCTCACAGTCAAACAGGCCCTGGGATGTTGTATTAGAGGCAACTTATTTTTCCCTTCTTCCTTATAGGTTTGCTATGGAATTAATCACAGAAAAAGGCCACACATTTGCTGAAGAGCTTCAGAAAGTGAGTAGCATCATCCGTCCTCTCAGAGTGGCCCCCCTTCTATGGGCCTTTCCCTTTATCTGCAAAATGGGGGCATGTAGAGATGGTCCTCCCTCACAGGCGGGCGGTGAGGACTGCATTAATGAGGGAAGTGTAAGATGCAGGAGTTCTCACCTAGGGTGATTCTGCCTCCCAGGGACCCTGGGCAGTGTCTGGAGGCATTTTTGGTTATTACGAGTTGGGAGGGGGCGGTGCTACTAGCATCGAGTGGGTAGAGGCCAGGGACGCTGCTCCACATCCTACAGTGCACAGGACAGCCCCCACCACACAGAATGACCCGGCCTAGAATGTCAGGAACACCAAGGTGGTGACCCCTGCATGAAGTGCCTCAGCTAGTGCCATGGCAGGGAGCAGAACTCCGGGAAGCCCAGCCACAGGAGCCCTCAGCCTAGGTCCCAGGCACGTTGAAGACGTTGATCTTGACCATCACTGGAATGCTTGACACTTGTCTGTCTGCATAACCCAGCTGCCTCCAAGGGAGACTTCCTTCTGCAGCCCCTGACAGTGCCATGCCAGGTACCCCTCAGCAGGGCTGGGTGTCCAAGAAAGACAAGTTATACTGAAGATGCAAGCAGAGTTTGCTAATTATCCTTTGAGTGCCAGCTAATTAGAGGTTCTGACAGCAGCCTGCACACCCGCACTTGCTTGTCTTGCACATAATCACTCTGTGTGTGCCCGGCCCCCACAAACAGAGCTTCATTCTGGCCTTCTGCTTCCCCCAGATCCAGTGCACGCTGCAGGACGTTGGCTCTGCCCTCGCAACACCTCGCTCCTCGGCCAGGGAAGCACACTTAAGTAATTCTCAAACCTGTTGAGTGGCCCTGTGGGGGGGCCTGGGCCTCCAGGTTGGGTCTACCCTGGGCATCACCACCTGGGACCCACAGGTGGACCAGTCAGTCTTGCTCACAGACCCTGGAGGGAAGGTACCACCTGCGTCAGTGGAAGTGGTTTGTGCAGCTCCCCTGGCAGAAGGGTTGTGGACACTGCCCAGGGTCCCATGGAGGCATGATGTGCGATGGGCTTCATGGAGTCTTCTTTCTGCTCCCTGACTCCTCAGAACACACCAAGTTCTCAGAAGGGCCGATCCTGGAGCTGGAGCAGTGGATCGACAAGTATACCAGCCAGCTCCCACCTCTCACGGCCTTTATTCTGCCTGTAGGTACTGGATGGCCTCTACCCCAGGGGGTGGCTGCCGGTCACATGTGTTGACGGAAACATGTGGGCTTTGACTAGGCCCCATCTTCTGCTGCTAACAGTGACAGAAAGGGCCCCCTAAGTCCCCTCCAGGTCCCCACCCAGCCCCATCCGTGGTGGAAGAGGAGGAGCAGAACACTGCCTGGGGCGGGGGGCTGCATGTCTGAGTAGCCCCCTGTCTGCATTGGGCACCCCACACCCACACCTCTACCCCCAGCCAATACCCACTTTCTCCTTTCAGTCAGGGGGCAAGAGCAGCTCCATGCTGCACCTCTGCCGGGCTGTGTGCCGCCGAGCTGAGAGACGGTAAGGGACCCGAGGGAGAGGGAGAGGGAGCTTCGTCAGGGTGGGAGGCAGGCATGGCAGGATCCAGCCACTGGTTAACAGACCTTCTTTGTGCCCAAGTCCCTGTCCCCAGAGCACTTACATTATGGAGGGAGGCAAATAACCAAACAAACCAATACCCGTTACCCGTTGCTGTCGAGTTGATTCCGACTCATAGTGACCCTATAGGACAGAATAGAACTGCCCTATTGGGTTTCCAAGGCTGTAATCTTTATGGAAGCAGACTGCTGCATCTTTCTCCCGGGGAGCAGCTGGTGGGTTTAAACTGCTGACCTTTAAGTTAGCAGGTGAGCACTTAACTACTCTGCCACCACGGCTCCTTAAACAAACCAACACATGATGTAATTTTACATCATTATAAGCGTTATGTGGCAGATAAGCGAGAGCAGGGTGGGAGTAGGTCCTACTTACTTAGTAATTTTATATATATACTTTTTTGTTTGTTTGTTTTGGATTACATAATACATTCACAAGCTACAAAATTCCAAAGGAACAAAAGGGTACTCAGCTCCCCAGTCAGTTCCTGGGGCCTTAACTTAGGTGGCATTGTCAGGTGTCCGGGGGTTGGGGGCGGGGGGGCGGGGGGTGGGTGAGGGCCTGCCTGAGAGAGGAAATGCTATTTGAGCCAAGCATGACTGAGTGACTGTAGAACTACACACCATAACAAGGGCCAACCGGGTTGGGGTGGGGGTGGAATGCAGGGAATGGTCTCTGGCAGCCAAACAGCCTGAGCTGAGAGATGAAGGATCAGGGCGAGGTGCAGGGCAAGAGCACGAGGTGGGAGGTAGCCATGAGGTGGGAGGTAGCCATCCGCTTTCAGAGAACAGCAGGGAGGTGGGAGGGCCTGGATGTAGAGTGAGGAGGCACGTGGGGCAAGACGAGGCTAGAGGGGTGAGCAGAGGCCAGACCAGGCCCGGCCTAGGACCAGCAGGGAGTCTGCCCCTTCCTGAGAGCAACAGGAAGCCACTAGACAGGATTTGCATTTTGAAAAGACCCTCTGGCTGCTGGGTAGAGATGGGCCTGGAGAGGCCCGCAGGCCTTGGGGGTCCAGGTAGAAGCTGTCAACAGACCAACCCTGAGCCCCCCTGACTCGAGCTGGGGAGAGGAGGGGCCTCCAAAAGCTACTGACAGCCTTTTCAAGGAAGCTTTAAAGGAATAATTGTAAGGTCTACGTTTATACCATTCATGGACCAGGCACACAGCTTTACAGAGAAATGCAAATAAAACCTTACTTTGATACAGCAGACACTTTCTATTCATGCTGGCACTTTCTATTCATGATTTCCTGATTCCACTGATTGATAGCCCCGGGAGAGAGGTGGTGGTGGCCCCCTTTCCACAGGAGGGAGGAAGTTGGGGCTCAGAGAAGTGATGTCGTGGCCCGGGTCACCCAGGTGGGTTCATGACAGTCAGGATTTCAGCCCAGGTCTGTCTGGCCCCAAACCCCAACCTCTCTCCACGGTCCCACATCACAAAGGTCTGTCCTTTACCAAGAAGCTCTTGGTCCCCAGCTGGTCTCAAAAGGATGTCAGTTAACATAAAGAACTTTGGCTTCAGAAGAAAACTAATACTTTTTACAAAACCATCTATGTCAGCAGTACTCAGAATAGTAAACAGTTGGAAACAAATGACCCAAAGGCCCAACAACAGGGACTGGCTGAGCAAACACTGAGTCATCAACCCATCAGACAATTGTACCACATTGAAGTGACAGCGTGCAGACTGTCCATGGTGTGGAAACTGTGGGCCACCATTGAGGGAAATCCCAGTGCTGAGTGCAGGGTACCTTCACAGGGTGACTGCAGCTGCAGGGACATGCAGGCTTTGGGGGGCCGGCCTAGACGCACATCCTGTCGAGCTACTTGCTGGCTGTGTGGCCTGGGCTGGAGACAGAAGCCTTCTGCCTAAGTTTTCTCATCTTGAAAGTGGGGAGAGTGGCTCCCAGCAAGGGTTGTGCAGACAGAGGTGTGGTGCAGGAAGGGCTTGGCATCAAGGGTTTCCCATGCCCTTGTTGGCTCTCTACTTCACCAAACGTGATGTCCTCTTCTAGCAATTGATCCCTCCTGATGACATGTCCAAAGCAAGCATCTGACAACATTCTGTTTTGATCCATAAGATTCTCACTGGTTAATTTTCAGAAGTAGAATGCCAGGCCTTTCTTCCTAGTCTGCCTTAGTCTGGAAGCTCCACTGAAACCTGCCCACCATGGGTGACCCTGCTGGTATTTGAAATACCAGTGGCATAGCTTCCCGCATCACAGCAACATGCAAGCCCCCACAGTACGACCAACCAGGGGGTATCCCAATAAAGCCATGGGGTAGGGGAGACAGCTAAATAAAAGCAGGCCATGACTGGAGAAATGATAAGAATGTGTTATGACCAAAGATTATAATTAATTCCTAATCAAATTCTATGTATCTGAAGTCTGATAAAATCTACAAATATTAGGAAAAAAGAAGAAAAGAAAGGAAAGCAGCAGCCCACAAGTGTGAGGTTCTCTTCTTATCATTTAAGGTTGTATTTTATGGGCCTGATTCTACTTTGCCATTGTATTTCTTACCACATACTACTACAAATCTCATACTGTATCTAGGGAAGGTCTCTTTATTGTACCTTGAAATTACTAGCTTGTGGGTGCTCAGTAAACAGCGGCCCGCTGTCTAGAAGGTCTGCACACAGACTTGCGAGAGAGCCCGTGAGTTCAGGCTCATGCACAGAATTGGGACTTTGGTTTGCTTGGGTCTTTTTCTCCCCTGTGAAGTTGGAGTCCCTGGGTGGTGCAAACGTTAATGTACTCGGCTGCTAACCAAAAGGCTGGAGGTTTGAGTCTACCCAGAGGCACCTTGGAATAAAGTCCTGGTGCTCTACTTCCAAAAAATCAGGCACTGAAACCCCTATGGAGCACAGTTCTACTTTGACACACATGGGGTCGCTATGAGTTGGAGTCAACAGCAACTAGAAGTTGCTCTACGTCATAACTTAGAAGGGGCTTAGAGTGGTAACCCCTTGGGAATTGTTACCTTATTTTCCACCCCATCGTACCTGGGGAGGACCCACAGGCTCAGTGAGATAAAGGAGGCAGGCTGGGATATGGGGTACCGTGCCCCCTCCACCATCCTTCTCCCCTCCTCAGCCAGGCCACTTGTGATCTGCCCCCAGGAAAAGGGGTTGGTGCCTTCTTAAACACACTGGTGTTGGTTTTCCATCTGTAACACTGGTGGTCTTTGTGCAGGTTCAGGTCAGGAGGCACCAGGCTGTGGGGCTGTGCTCAGGGCTCAGTCTCAGTCCCAGGAGGTGGGTGTACTGAACACTGTAATGTGGCCTGATGGCGTGTCTCCTCCCTTTCCAGCGTGGTGCCTCTTGTCCAGATGGGAGAGACTGATGCAAATGTGGCCAAGTTCTTAAACAGGTACTTAGGTGGGCTTCAGAGAGTATCTCTCCTCTGCAATCGTGAGCACATTCTGTGGGAAATAGTCACCATGGAATGGGGCCGAGGAGCAGGGCTGGGATTTGGTCATTCATTCAGTCACTGAATAGTCACCGAGTGGCTGCTCTGTGCCAGATGCTGGACGTGGAGGTGCAGCTGGGGACCAGGTGGACGCTGTTCTTGTCCCCAGTGAGGTTAGGACCTCGTTGGGAGAGGCTGCTATAAACAAAGCCAGCAAAGAAAACTAAATGCAAAGGGACAGTGTGGTCAAAAGAGGACCTCTTTGAGGTTGGGTGTCTTGCTGGTGACTGACCAGGGAGCCCAGGAAGCAGGACCCTTCTCTCAGTCGGTCCCCTCTCCCCTCTGAGGCCCCTGAGCAGTATGAATAGGGAGAAGACAACCAGGCAAAGCTGTGCTTCCACGCTGTCTGGGCCCCAGGGCAGGCCCAGTGAGCTGGCCTGACCTGGAGAGGACTCCTTCAGCCTCCCAGCTCGGCCTCAGCAGCCCAAAGCCTGCCCCGCCAGTTTCTACTCCAAACCTACCCCCAGCCTTGGCTTGTGCAGTGCCTGTGTGGGCAAGGTTGGAGCCCAGTGGCAGGAACCAGCTGGAAGAAAGGAGCTGCCCTGGGTGGCGAAAAGGGGACCGCACGGCTGAGTGCCGGCCTGTTACTTTGGACACTCCTCCCGTGGGGACATGACGGATCCTGACAGCCTCCCTCCTCCTGGGAGTGCAGTGTGGTCTCCCTGGGCCAACTAGTGAGGAACAGCTCCATTCCACCTCCACAGCTGTGACCAGTGGGCAGCCTTAATGGCCCCACAGTGTTGTGTGGGGCAGTCCGTTCATTCCCTCAGCAGGGCCTCACAGAGCAGGCGGGAGCCAGTGTGTCGCTGCCCTCCAGGAGCATGAACCGAGCGGAATCTCGAGCCTGCTGGCCCTCCTGAACCTGACTCTGCATGTTTACAAGGTCCCAGGGGATGTGGGCACACACTCCAGTTTGGGAAGCACTAGTCCTGATCACTTGAAGATGCAGAAACCAGCACAGGAGTGACCAGAGGCACCTGTCCTTTAGGGCTAGGGTGGGGGCAGGGCAGGGCCCTCCTCCTACAGGAACGGCCCCAGCCCTGGCGCCAAAGTTGCGGGGTGGGGGTTGGGGGGACCTTGGCTGTCACAGAAGCTTCCCATCGTGCGCCATCCATCAAGCCCAAGTCGACCAGTCACCCACTGTCCCCAGTATTCCTAGGAGTACACAATTTATATTTCCTCCTTGAAGGTTAATATGGAAAGGACCTAGTTAGCATTGATCTCTTGTTTCAAATGATTCCCTTTGCTTCTTTCTCTCCCTGTAGACTCAGTGACTACCTCTTCACATTAGCCAGATACACAGCCGTGAAGGAGGGGAATCAGGAAAAGATGTATAAGAAGCCCTGACTGCTGGGAACGAGCCTGAGGCACTGGAGATAATGGCCAGGCGAGGCATCTTTGATCCCTCAGTGGTGCTGATGCCTAGAGGTGAAGAGAAGGGTTTGCCCCCCACTGTCCAGGTCCTTGAAGGTCTCCCCCAGGGGGCTGGACACTGACCTTTGTCCAGACTCAGCTTTGGTCCCGGGCCCCTGCCACGTCCCCCAGGGAACTGTTCCAGAATCCTGCCCCTGCTCGAGGCTCTGCTTGGCCTCAGGGAAGGTGGGAATGAATTCAGTATTGTAGAATGAGAAGGAGCCCTGCGGAAAAAAGAATAAAAGTGGGAAAGGGTTGAGTGTGTGTGTGTGTGTGTGTGTGTGTGTGTGTGTGTGTGTGTGTGTGTGTGTGTGTGTGTGTGTGTGTGTGTGTGTGTGTGTGTGTGTTGCGAGCGTGGATGAGAGTGCCCATGAGCTTGAGCGACTGTGTGCTCAGTTATTCAAGGATTTGAACTGCTTACCAGAGGCCCTTGGAAATGTAATTGTGATTTACCTGTGCCAGAGGAGCTTTAAATGTCACATTTATAAAGGAGAAGGCAGACAAGATTTGGAAGTTTAGTCACCTCTGAGCCACCCATCACCACTGAAGTGTGAGGAGAAGGCTGGCTGCAGATTTACAGGCGAGGCCTCAGAAACACTCCACTGGAGTGAAGTGTGTCGGGGGCACGGGGGCAGCTTGGAGAATCCTCTCTAAAGAGGATGGAGACCCCGGTGAGAGAAACACCACCATTCCAGGGGGACATTTCCTGCTCCTGCCCAGTTGGATGGCGTCAAGAGTCTGAAGGAGCATGGGCCCGGTTTGAGAAAATAAGGTCTTCTGTTTCCAATGCAGCTGACACCAACGAGATGTATTTCTCTGAGGTCGCACTTGGCTGGTTTCTGCCTCTGCAAGCCATGCCATGGCTGTATTTTATTTCAGTTGTCACCACTGCTCCCTCCCGCCATGAAACGGCACTGCCGCTGCCAGCTGTGTCCTTGGGAAGGGGATTATTTATGAAGGGTGGAGAGGCAGCCCTGAGAACCTGAAGATTCCACGCTGCTAATTGCAGGAAATGACTTTTCAGAAGGGCAGGCTCTTGCCAACTGTCAGGGCTAGTGAACTCAATCCAGCAGTCATTTACTTATTGGGGCCTGGTTAGCATGAGGCACGATGCTAGGCTGAGGAAGGCTGGCCACGCCGCTGTCCTCCTCCGGCAAGTCAGCAAATGCTCCATCATCAGTCACCTGCACATTTTCTCACCACCGCACATGATAATTTTGCAGGAGGAACAGGCATGTTTTGTCTCTTCTGGGTCCTTTGATTCCTGGCATGCTGCTGTGGCCCTCTTAAGCTGAGCAGTCGATAGGTGGATGACCCCTCAGTGAGTATCCTCCAGGAAGTGGCCAATGTCAAATGCCTCCCTCTTCCCAGATCTGGGTGAGGACATAGTGGGTACTTGGTATGTTTGTAAAGAGAACTGAGAACAGGAAGTACAAGTGAATCAGGAGAGACTAATGGTGTCTAAGAGTTCCTGGGTGGTGCAAATGGTTAAGGTGCTCAGCTGCTAACCAAAAGGTTGGAAGTTCAAGTCCACCTAGAAGCACCTTGAAAGAGAGGCCTGGCAATCCACTTCTGAAAAATCACCCATTGAAAACTCTATGGCACATAGTTCTGCTCTGACACACACAGGTTGCCATAAGTCAGAATCAACAGCAACTGGTTTGTTTTTGTTGTTTAATGGTGGTTAACTACCATCTAAGATCTAAGCCCCAAGGCTCGGCCAAGAGCAAATCACTCAATTCTGCCCTCACCTCAAAATCTTCCCGAAAAGAGCAGGATGTATATAATAACACATCAGTCCACACTCTCAGTCATGATAAGACATCGTACAGAGATGAGGGGAGCCCTTTGAGCAAATACAACATCCTCAAGAGACCATCTTTGACAGAAGGCCATGTGCAGGTCCTGTACCCACCAGTCCTTCCAAGGACAGGCCATCACCAGACGGATGTGAACCCTTGGGCTCTCAGGCCCAGCTCGGCACCTTCCTGCTCACCAGCAAACATTGCTCTGAGAACCTGCCCAGGTGCAGAGTGCGCTCGGCATCCCTGGAGGGGTTTCTTTCCCATGCCTCCAGCCTGGGGAAACCTGAGAATACCTCCCTTCGTGGACCCAGAGGATGGGCTGGTGTGAAATATCTGCTCTCTGGCAGTGCCCTAACGAGTCACATTGGAATCTCAAGTAAAAGGACAAATGTGGCCCTTATGGACGTTTATCACAATATCCTCCCATATTTTGAATCAAGTGGAAAAACTTCAGAAAAGCTCGACAATCCAAAAAAAAGAGCCCCTTTGGCACAATGGTTAAGTGCTCAGCTGCTAACCGAAGGTCAGAGGTTCAAACCCACAGGCAGCTCCTTGGGAAAAAGACCTGGCGGTCTGCCCCTGTAAGGATTACAGCCTAGGAAACCCTATGGGGGCAGTTCTACTCTGTCACATGGGGTCACTATGAGTTGGAATTGACTGGACAGTACACAACAACACAATAAAAAAAACACAACTATGTATAAAGCCCTCATTGCCCAATCTCCACACCATTGTCAACCCTCCAGTGACCATGCCTATTACACAGTAACGCAGGGCTATGAAACAACAGCCTGTTTTTATTTAAAACTGATAATTTGTTCACGATAGGTTTTGTTTTGTTTTGTTTTGTTTTGGCATTATTTTGTTTTTTTAAAAATTACTGCATTAAGCTTAGGGGGCACTGAGTTTCTGTTAAGGGTGATGGAGAAATTTGGAGATGGATCGCAATGATGGTTGCACAGCATGAGCGGAAGCAGTGTCACTGAATTATACATGAAAAATGTTAAAAGGGCAAATGTTTTGTTCTATAGATTTTTAGCACTATGAAAAAGATTGAACAAACAAAAGATTTAATTAAAATATTGTTTATCTTGATTACTGAGTGTGTTGGCATCCCCTGTAATTTTGCACCCAAGATAATTCCTCGCTTGCCTCACGCTCACCCAGGTCCTGCTCTGCCGATCACAGTGTTTAGCACCCTTACCAGAGATAAGCTGCTGTTGTCGTTGGTTGCCATCAAGTTCAATACAATTCTTGGTGACCCCATGTGTGCAGAGTAGAACTGCTCCATAGGGTTTTCAAGGCTGTGACCTTTTGGTTTACTGTTTTTATTGTGATTTAGATAAAAGTTTACAGAGCACATTAGTTTCTCATTAAAAAGTTAATACACAAATTGTTTTGTGACATTGGTTGCTAGCTGCGTGGTGTGTCAACACTATCCCCTTCTCCACCCCAGTTTCCCGGTTTCCATTCGTCCAGTTTTCCTGTCCCTTCCTGCCTTCCTGTCTTTGCTTTTGGGCTGGTGTGCCCACTAGTCTCGTATACATGATTGAACTGTGAAGCGCGTCCCTCATATATGTTATTGTTGGTCTTAATAGACCTGTCTAATCTTTGGCAGAAGGGTGAACCTCAGGAGTGACCTCAGTACTGAGTTAAAAGGGTGTCCGGGGCCATACCCTTGGGGGTCTCCCATTTCTCTCAGACCAGCAAATCTGGTCTTTTGTGTGTGTGTGTGAATTGGAATTTTGTTGTACGTTTTTATTCCACTGTGTCCGGGACCCTGCCAGAGCAGTCGGTGGTGGTAACTGGCAGCCATCTAGTTGTTCTGGCCTCAGTCTGGTGGAGGTTGTGGTAGTTGTGGTCCATTAGTGCTTTGGACTCATCTTTACCTTGTGTCTTTGGTCTTCTTTCAGTCTCCTTTGTTCTAGCTGGGATGGGAGCAGTAGATGTATCTTAGATGGCTGCTTACAGGCTTTTAAGACCCCAGTTGCTACTCACCCCAGTCGGATGTAGAACATTTTCTTTATAGACTATGTTTTGCCAATTGAGCTAAATGTCCCCCGAGACCATGGTCTCCAGCCCTCGGCCTAGTAGCTCCGTCTCTAAGGGCATTTGGATGTGTCTGTGAAGTTTCTGTGACTTTGCCCTGGAAGGCTGTGACCTTTTGGAAGCAGATCGCCAAGTCTGCCTTCCGAGGTGTCTCTGGGAAGGTTCAAACCACCAACCTTTCGGCTAGTAGTTGAGTGCTTAACTGTTTGCACCACTCAGGGACTCCTGGTTGCTGACTGTTCTGTCCTAGGGAACCCCACAATAATAATGACACCAGATGGCATGTTATAAGCACTTGCTTTGTGCCAGGCACCAAGCCAAGTGCTCCACAGATGTCATCTCATCTAAACCTCATAGCAGCCCTGGACGGGGGTGCTTGTGGTATGCCCCACTTTGCAGATGAGGCAACTGAGGCTCAGAGGGGAGAACCAACGTGTCCCAGTGAGTCACATCAAGATGGGGGCCTAGGACCCCTGACTCCTGGCCCACTGCCCCTTGCCTCACACTCCACTGCTGTTTGACAACCATTTTAATTATGACCTGGGCTGCGGTGAACAATGCCAGGCACTAATAGATTCTCCTGTCTCATTTCTCGACCTCGTTTCCCTTAACTGATATTTCATGGCAACTGTTAATATGCATTTTTCACCGAGTAATTTTTGCAGCCTGAACTTGTAACACATCCCAGTGACGGATGCCCCTGGTTCTGAATCCCCCATCAGCTGCAATGTCACCCTCGCCTCCTCCCCAACACCTTCCGACAGCCCATCCAGTTTTACGATCGCTTTGTCCCAGTTATCACTACAAACCTTTACGAATCCAGAGGCATTTCAAGTGTAATTGAATAAAATTCTTCGTATAATAAATTCCACATGAATGCTACATAAATCAGTGGCGGGAAGGATTTGTGGCTCGTTTCTCCCCTCGGAACGGGGCTCTGGAATCTTGCTGGCAATACTGGACCCAAGCGAGTCCTTTTTTGATTAGCAAGAGGAGTAAATTCACCTCTGCAGTCCAGCTGGGGGTGCAGTTTTAATGTGCCTCAGCCTGTTGCTTTTCTTCTTTGAGAGTCCGTCGTGGAAGATAGCATTTGAGCCCTACAGAGGCGGGGAAGGGGAAAGTTGGGGAGACCTAGGAACTTCAGGATGTCCCTCATGTTTTCCCACTCCACGGAAGCAGAAGCTTCTAAAGCCGTGGTTTGTCATCTTTGGAACGAGGACGAAAGGGATGTGCGTACTCTTCCTAGATGGATGCACACACATGTAGGTTCAGAAGTTTGCATAGTTTTATGGAGTCCTTGGAAACCCTAAGAATCCCTGTTCTAACATTACCTGTGCAACAGCCTCTTCAGGAGCTACGGTAAGTCCAGATTCACAAGGTGGCCTTCTCGTGCAGCCTCTTTGGGGGGTTCCTGCAGGCCCAGCCTTGAAGTGTGAGAATGAACACTTGGGGCTGGCCAGGGGAGGCTGATGAGATGACCCCGGTGTTTGTAAGACTATGTAGGGCAGTGAATGACAGCCAAGGCCATGGCTGGGCCTGGGGCTTCAGGCAGACAGGGCTTTGAGACCAGCTCTGTCACTTCCTAGCTTTGGGACTTTGGGCAAGTCATCCAGCTTTCTCAGACTTGGCTTCTCCATCTGTAAAATGGCAATACTAACAATATCAACCCCATAGGGTCACTGGGAGGATTTAATGAGGTAATACGTGAAAGAGCTTAGCACACCACTTGGCAAATGTTAGGCTTCTGTTGTTATAGTTGTTGATTTATTATTATTTGGATTCAAGTTCTGGCTCTGCCACTTTCTGGCTGAGTCACCTTGAGCAAATTGTTTAATCACTCTGAGCCTCAATCCTCATGGTTTATAACTGGGGATAATAATACCAACTTCTGAGTCCATGGGCCTGGCACGTGGTGGCACATGGTAGCTGCTCAAACAAATGTAGCTATGGTTGTTGAATTGAAATCATGTTTTATCCTTTTTGAAGTACTTCCAAAGACCTCAGGCCCAGGTGAAGCCCCCGTTGCTGTCAGGTCGATTCCAACTCATGGCAACCCCATGTGTTACAGAGAACTGCTAACCTAAAGGCTGGAGGTTCAAACCTACCCAGTGGTGCCTTGGAAGAAAGACCTGGAGATCTGCTTCGGTAAAGATTAGAGTCAAGAAAACCCTACAGAGCACAGTTCTATTCTGTGATACGTGGTGTTGCCAAGAGTCGGAATCGACTTGATGGCAACAGATTTGTTTTTGTTCCACTTCTTATATGTCGGAGCTTTTTAAACATTTTTTAAACCATAGCCAACACCGAGAGAGCACTTTCTATGTGCACTTGGTTTACTCCCATAACAGCCTCATGAAGTAGATATTAGCATTAGTATTTCACAGATACAAACACTGAGGCACAGGGAGACAGCACACTGGCCAGTGTCACGCAGCGAGTAAGGACATCTAGGACCTGATCTGGCCATATGCCTACCTCTAGTATGTTCTTCTCTTTCCACATGGACTCATGCTGCCCACGGTCTCCAGGACAATGACCCTGGTCTTCAGATTCACGTGGAGGTGGCTATCTTGGGACGGTTATCAATGAGGACGTAATCAACAATTACGTGGGGTGTGACTTCTTCTCCAGAAGAGGGCATCAGAAGCCTGGGAGCATCCTGGCTGCGCTGGCCACAAGTGGCCACTCTGAGGAAGGGTGAGAAGCAGGAGCCAGTTCAGCATGGCTAGGGGAAACAGAGCAAATCAATGGCAACAAGGTCCAGCTGGACTCAGCCTGGGCATTGCTAGGTGATCTCCCTGGGCTCAGCCCCACAGAGACCACTCCCCAGCAGATGAGATCTTTGGCCCCATCACTGCTCATCTGCAGCACCCAAGTCCTATCCCAGTGAGCCGCTTCCTTATTTACGATCACCTTGGGTCGAGCAGACATGTTGCTAAGGGTCGTTTATTCTTGTTTATAAAATTGATGGCTTTGCCTCAATTACACACTGTCAAAACGGGATGGGTTGGCCCCAAAGTCTCTTGCCGCGTGACTGCCTCAGACGTGCGTACATCTGTTAACTCCACAGGAGCTGTAGACTGAAATCAGGTTCACGATAACTCACACGCCGCTGGCCTGCTACATTGTGTGAGCGGCAGGCCTGGCTGCTGTGCTCATCCAGGCACACACTGCATGGAAAGGGGGGAGTCAGAGTCTGCGAGGTGACCATGCCAGGCGGCGCCGGAGCCTCGCCCTGTCCCAGCGACAGACTCTCTGAAGGCACTTTGGTTGGGGCACGGGAGAGAATGAACTTTGTCTTGACATGATCTGAGCCGGCCCTCCAGCAGCTGGAGAGAGTTCAGAAGCCTGTGGCTCTCCACCTGCAGCCTTCAGCGGCAGACACGTTGACTCTACGCTCTTGGCCTTGTTGGTTGCTGCCGAGCTGATTCCGACTCATGGCGACCCCACGTGTGCAGAGTAGAACTGCTTGCTCCACAGGGTTTTCAGGACTGTAACCTTTCAGAAGCAGATTGCCAGGCCTGTCTTCTGAGGCACCTCTGGGTGGGTTCAAACCCCCAACCTTTAGGTTAGCAGTTAGAGTGCGTACCGTTTGCACCACCCAGGGACCTGTGTGACGCAGCAATTTCACGTCTCAGAATTTCTCCTAAGGAGATTGTCAGACACATAGATGGAGCTATAAGGGTTTTTTTTTTTTTTTCCAGTGCTGCATTTCTCATTACAGTGAAAAATTGGAAACAAATGTTCAACAATAGGAAGCTAGATAATTAAATAAGTAAAATATTTAACATAAAGGGCTATAAAATATACGGAGCCACTGACTGTGATGTTGTCTAAATATTTATTACGATGGAAAAATGTTTGCAATCTATTATTAAGTCAGAAAAAAAAAACCCAAGTTAAAAAATGGTATGTATAGAATAATCCAAATTCTGTGAAAGAAATATGTGTGTGTGTGTGTGTGTGTGTACACCACATATATGAATCCCTGGGTGATGCAAACAGTTAACGCACTCTGCTGCTAACTGAAAGGTTGAAGGTTCAAGTGTACTGAGAGATGCCTCATAAGCAAGGCTTGCTGATCTACTTCAGAAAAATCTGCCATTGGAAACTCTGTGGAGCACAGGTCTACCCCTACACACGTAGGGTCACCGTGAGTTGGAATATATACCACAAAAAAAAACGCAAGGATCCATTCCATATGTTAATAATACTTATATCTCTAAGTGGCAAGAATATGGGTGTTTTTAACTTTCATTTTTGTTTATCTGTATTTTCTACAATAAATTTGGGTTGGGTTTGGCAAAGGCTTACTTGTGTAATAAAAGAAAAAAACAAAAAAACCATTGCCCTCAAGTCAATTCTGACTCATAGCAAGCCCATGTGTTACAAAGTGGAACTGCTCCATAGAGTTTTCTTGGCTGTAATCTTTATGGAAGCAGATCACCAGGCCTTTTATCCGCAGAGCCTCTGGGTGGGTTCGAACAGCCAACCTTTAGGTTAGTAGTCAAGTGTAAACCGTTTGTGCCACCCAGGGATCTACTTGTGTAACAATACTAATGAAAAAGAGAGAAGTAACTGACAATGGGTTGCCCTGCCTGTACTAAATCATCTACCTCCCCTGGGATGGTTGGAGCTGAGAGAAGCCTCTTGGAGGATGACACCCCCTATGTGCCCCCCAGCCACTGGGGAAGGCGCACTCCCATAGCCACAGCCTTGGGGCCCCTGTAAGTCTAGATGCCTGGAGAATATGCACCGTGTTCCTTCTGCCAGAGACAGCTGGCTATCTGGAGTCCAACCCCCATGCATCCTGAATGCAGATGCTTGGCCTCCACTCTAGGGCAACAGAGGATGGAAGACGAATATTCACAGCCCCAATGAGGTGTCCCCAGGGATAATTGCACCAGCTTTTCTCCAGACTATTGAGGATGTTGGCGTCCCTCCTTCTCCTCTGTTGGTTGCTGCATCTTTACCTGGTACAGGGTTTGAGGGTAGACATAGCACTTTCGTATTTATGATCTTATATGGATTGTCACCGTAACTTTACCTGGACAAACGGATGCTCTGAGGGGTAAAGCGATGAGCCCATGATTTCACAGTCAGCCACTGGCAAAGCTAGCACTCAACCTGGGCCTCCTGTGTCCAAATCCAGCCTCCTTTCTCCTCTGTTCTGCTGAGAGGAGAGGGGAAAGGGCTTTTCCCAGGGACAGGAAAGAAATACCAATCCCAGGTAATTGGCAGTGGTTGCCTGGAAGAGGTTTGAGGCTAGGTTCAGATCCAGCAGGAAGGAGTCTGGTAATCCATTAGTAATGTCTGCCATGGCCCCAGAGGGAAGCAGTGGAAAAAGTGATGTGTGTTTGGTATTTCTGGATTCCTAAAGCAAAGCTCCCACAGATCCCAAAGGGGTGGGGACTTTGGACGTGGCGATGACTGCCAGGCTGCCTAAGAGTCGCCAGACTGTCCCTCTGAGGCAGCCCTAAAGGAAGCTCTTCCAGCCCTGCAGGTCTCCAAGAGAACAAACAGGAGGACTTCTCAGCAGTTTTGAGGTGACATATCAAGGTCATAGATCTCTGAGAACCAAATACTTATAAATCTGACTAATTAATTAGTCAGTCCTGACGAGCTCGCTGCCATAATTCAGAAACTGTAATTACATTTCGCATTAAAGCATA
This sequence comes from Dugong dugon, assembly GCA_030035585.1. Taxonomy (NCBI): domain Eukaryota; kingdom Metazoa; phylum Chordata; class Mammalia; order Sirenia; family Dugongidae; genus Dugong; species Dugong dugon. The sequence continues at coordinate 19,846,879 of CM057476.1, read as the reverse complement.
CAGAGTTAAGATTAAAGCCAGTGAGAAATGGTGTGACACCTCCCACCCCGACTCTGCCTCCAACCTCTGGCACAAATGCCCAGCCTTCTGCCTTCCAGCAGGGAGGTCTCCTAGGGCTATAGTTCCAAAAGCCAAGTCCCTTGGGTTGCCTTTTGTCTCTCAATTCTCTGTGAGGCTGTTCCATCCTAGGAACAAGTTCCAGCTCCCCTCCCTTGAGGTGGCTACATTTAGTTGAGCAAACACTTGCCCTCGGCTTCACAGCTAGTGAGTGGCAGAACTGGGACATGAACCCAGTTCCACAGCTCCAAAATCCCTTGCTCTGTCTAGCCCTCTCAGTGAGATCCCTAAGTACTCAGCTCGAGCTCTGGAGTCAGACTCAATTTTTGAGCATATGCTCTCAACATCGTGATAAATGGAGAAAATATTGAAGTTGGCAAGGATTTCACTTTACTTGGATCAACAATCAATGCCCATGGAAGCAGCAGTCAAGAAATCAAATGATGTATCGCATCGGACAAATCTGCTGTAAAAGACCTCTTTAAAGCCTTAAAAAGCAAAGATGTCACTTTGAGGACTAAGGTGCCCCGGACCCAAGCCATGGTATTTTCAATTGCCTCATATGCATGTGAAAGCTGGACAATGAACAAGGAAGATCTAAGAATTGATGACTTTGAATTATGGTGTTTGTGAAGAATACTGAATATATCATGGACTTCTCAAAGAATGAACAAATCTATCTTGGAAGAAATACAGCCAGAATGCTCCTTAGAAGTGAGAACAGCGAGATTTTGTCTCACGTGCTTTGGACATGTTATTAGGAGGGACTAATACCTGGAGAAGGGCATCGTGCTTGGTAAAGGGTCAGCAAAAAAGAGGAAGACCTTCAACAGGATAGACTGACACAGTGGCTGCAACAAGGGGCTCAAACATACCAACAATTGTGAGGATGGCGCAGGACTGGGCAACATTTTCTTCTGTTATACATAAGGTCACTATGAGTTGGAACTGACTTGATAGCACCTAACAACAACGTGCCCTCAACAAGTGTCAGCTAGCATGACGATAATGAGCAAGCTGTTTCGTTCTGATCCCACGCTCCAAAGACTGGACAGCGAGTTGCAGATCCAGTCTGGGCTGTCATGCATCCTCCTCTACATCCTAGCCTAACACTGGGTGTGCGTATGTTGGGGGGAGGCACAGAGGTGCCCCCGAGGCCTCACAAGCCTAGAAATGCCTCAGCCTGACTCCTTCTAGCTGAAGAACTCTTTTTTTAATTGTGGTAAATATACAGTGTAATGGATTGAATGTGTCCCTCAAAAATATGTGTCAACTTGGCTAGGCCATGATTCCCAGTATTGTGTGGTTGTCCTCCATTTTATGATCTGATGTAATTATCCTATGTGTTATAAATCCTAACCTCTATGATGTTAATGGAGCCCTGGTGTCACAGTGGTTAAGAGCTTGGATGCTAACCAAAAGTTTGGCAGTTCAAATCCACCAGCCGCTCCCTGGAAACCCTATGGAGTGGTTCTACTTGTCCTATAGGGTTGCTGTGAGTCAGAATTAGAGGCAGTTATGTTAATAAGGCAGGACACAATTTACAGGATTAGGTTGTATCTTAAGTCAATCTCTTTTGAGATATAGGAAGAGAGAATCAAGCAGAGGTGAGGGACCTGACTACCACCAAGAAAGAAGAGCCGGGTGTAGAGCACCACATCCTTTGGACCCAAGGTCCCTGTGCCGGGAACCTCCTAGACCCAGGGGAAGACTGATGCCAAGACACATGGAGATCTCCAACGAATGCTGGGCCTACAGATGTTGAAAGGAGACAAGGATCTTCCCTCAGAGCTGGTGCTCTGAATTCGGACTTCTAGCTTCCTAAACTGTGAGAAAATGTCTGTTTGTTAAAGCCATCCACTTGTGGTATTTCTGTTATCGCAGCACTAGATAACTAAGACATATAGGTAACGAAACATTTGCCCTTTATCAGTCTTCACATGTACAGTTCAGTGACATTAAATATGTTCATCATATGTTGAAGAACTCTTTGCTCATGTACTTTTTCAACTCAGATGCTTCCCCAAACCCATTAAAACCAAACCTGCTGCCACTGAGTTGATTCCAACTCATAGCGACCCTATAGGACAGAGTAGAACTGCCCCCATAGAGTTTCCAAGGAGTGGCTAGTGGATTTGAACTGCCGACATTTTGGTTAGCAACCATAGCTCTTAACCACTTTGCCACCAGTTGCTGTCAAGCTGACTGACTCATGGCGACCCTATGTGTGTCAGAGTAGAACTGTGTTCCATAGCATTTTCAATGGCTGAAGTTTTGGCAGTACATCATCAGACCTTTCTTCTGAAACACCTCTGGGTGGACTTGAACCTCCAACCTTTTGGTTAGCAGTCGTGCGGCTTAGCTGTTTGTACCACCCAGGGTCTCAACAGGCAGTATAGAGAAGGGAATGTGCTTCCTCCCCCCACCCCTGCTCTACATAAATTACACTAAGATCATAGGTTATCTTTCTCTATATAATTTCTCATCTCCCTGCTGTGATTATCGGTACAGGCAGAAGCTCCTCTGGCAGCTTGGTCAGAGCCTAGTCATCAGAGTTGTGGGCAGCCATTTTCTTAAAATGAAAGGTGAGGACACGTAGAAAGAGGACTAATGTCTGTGTGCTTATTCAGTGCCAGGAACCAAGCTGGGTGCATTTTACACATGACTTCATTTTAATTTTTAGCATGCTCTAGCCATCAGGACTCCCCTCTTACAGACAGGAAACGAATGCACAGAAAGGTGGCCTCAGTATGACTTAATGCCAGTCTGTGATGGGACTGGGGTTTACACACATCTCCGTGGCTCCAGAAGCCCATATTCTGCTTCTTGGGAAAGTGCACTGACCCACTATTCACAGTTCTCCAGCTGCTCTTAGCAACTGAAAATGTTTCTAGGAAATAAGTCTGAGGCCTAAGGGAGACCTGGGTTTACCATTTGATGGAGTTTAGAGATAAGCCATCTGCCCACACCCTATGGCACACTTACAGCAGTGTGTTATCTGCTGAATTATGCAGATAAATAGGACACAGTTGAGCCAGTGGCTTTGGTGCTGTCAGTGACAGGGGAGACCAGTTTCTCACTGTAAAGCATTCTCAGCTATTCGCAGGCTCTGTCAGCGTTTTCATCCTCCTACAGTGTTGCTATGAGTCACAATCGACTCGATGGCAAGGGTTTTTGTTTTGGGCTTGGCGCTTTACAATTATTTTAATAATAATTGGGAAAGAAAGCCTCACATATTTTTCCCAGTTATAAAGACAAACCTTCCCTCTGCAGTGACAACTTAAAAGCCAAAATTTCATGGAATAAGGCTTTTCTGTTTTAGGGGAGTGTCTCTCATACTGGAGGCTACCGATGTACTTTGGGGGGTTTACAATATTTTCTGTCTTCGTGCTATAAATGCTGCATTCGAGAAACCCTGCTACGCAATTCCCCTTTAGTGCCAATGTGTTCCAGCTGCTGGAAAAGGGCTGCTCAGGCTCCTGGACTTCCTTTCTGCTTTGATTTCAGCAGGTCAAGGGTCACACTGAGATCCTTAGGTGTTCCCAGGCCCCAGGGGCAGCGAGAACTCACTGGAGGTGTTTGAGCTGCTGTAGGGAAGGGGCGAAGCCCATCAAAGGCGGAGTTAGAAAAAACGGCAAGGCGTGAGACTTGCTTCCTGCTGAGCGTGAAGAAAGGGGTAGAGCTGGGGGGGGCGGGGGGCAAGACCACGCCTCAGTCAGTGAGAAAAGCCAAATATACTCAGATGCAGCTGTCAACGTTTATTTCATCCTCTTCTGAGTTATCTGGGCTCTTTTCAATAAACATCTATCACTTTTGTAAATTAACTTGTAAAAGATAGAGTAAAACCGAGAAAGCCGGAATCCATGTAACGTGGAAACCCGTCAGAGAAGGAAAACTCAAACATTTTCCACTAATAGAGAGCGACAGAAAAGTGGTAAGACTGCACCCTGCCGAAGGCGGAAAACTTGCGAGACCCAGAAAACATGGTAGTCCCGTCGAGTTCTGGGTCTCACAGGCTTCTCTGTACACATCAAGTTCAGGCTGCTGCTGCCCCTGGGACATAAGTGAAGGGACTGGGACCAGGGATGGTGATTAACGCTGATTTCAGCTTTCCCTGAAATGTGTTATTTCTTAAAACAACATTGGAAGCAAATATGACAAATTGTCAATGGATATAAACTCAGGGAGACTATGTTTGTTGTCTTGTGACATCGAGTCAATTCTGACTCATGGCGAGCTCATTTGTTACAGAGTAGAACAGCTCCATAGGGTTTTTTTGGCTGTAATCTTCATGGAAGCAGATCACCAGGCCTTTTCTTCCATGGTACCACTGAGCGGGTTCCAATGGCCAACCTTTTGATTAGGAGCCGAGCATAAACCGTACCATCCAGAGACCTCTTAGGGAGACCATGGGTGTCTGTTACATTCTCCTTTGTATGTGTTTTTCACTGTGGGGAGCCTACATGCTCTTTAATCACCACAGGCCCGGTCTTGAGCCAGCCAGGCACGTGGCTGGAAAATGCTCCTTCTTGGCATAAAAAGCAGAACACAGCCATCATGTGCTTAAGTACAAATTTAATAAAGCCTTTAGTTCTGTCTTAATCCATAAGTTATCTATGAAAACAAAACAAAACAAAAAAACTACAACTTTTTAGAGCCTTCAAGGTGTCAAATACATAATAATCACTATTTGAACATCAGCTACAGAAGTACAGATCAGTGTTTTTAGATAGTGCAATATATTTCCAAATGACCAACAATTCAAGTGAAATGACAAACTACCTCTCCTCACCAAAAAAAAAAAAAAAAAAAAAAAAAAGCTGACATTGGTGCTTATAAACCACTCTCTCCAGTACCACTCTCTCCAGTCCCCAGCTGGCTCCGATGCTCAGGTAATAACATTCAGATGGGGTCAACTTTTTTTCTGCAAGCTGACAATTACTTAGGCCCCAGACACATATGTATAAACCTGCTAGTTCACAGACACGTTCAGAAGAAATCTTCAAAGTAATCGAGCATTTCAAGAAAGTGGCAAGTCCACAGAATCAGAAGTTAACTAACTAATCTTAAATAATAATAATAAAAAGGTGCTGTCTTCAAATCTCTTGCCAGCTTCCATCGAAGTAAAACGCATACTCTTTGCTTCCCAGAGTCCAGGGGCTCTAGCGCCCAGGCTCGGGCCCGGAAGAACACCAGGATCCAGCTGACACTCGGAAGAAGGCCGTGGAGACAGGTCTTGCTTGTCTTGAAGGTTCTTGCTAGAAGGTGCTGGAAGGTGTTTTGCTGCTCTGAAGAAAGCTGCAAGCCTAAGTTGGCTTCACCAAGCAACAGAGGGGGAGACCACTGGACCAGGTACTCCTGACTTCTAATCTGGCTTCAGTCTTGGTGGAAAGGGTATGGGGGTTGCGAAAGGAGCACGATGAGGTGGGAGAGGGTATCAACACAGATCACAGAACAGGGTCCTTTACCTCAATTCCCTGCATGTAGGATGAAGTTCTGGTGATAGTGGGGGCAAATGAGGGCAAAGGAACAATGGGTTGGAAGAGAAAATGAAGTGACAAAAGAAAACCAACCCAGAGGGTGTGTGAGTTTCCTTGGCCTCATGGGTTTCCCTGTGCTGAGGAAGATGAAGCCATAGACCCGAGTCTCCCAGGACTGTACGATTTAGGGGCAAAGCCACTGCCGACAGGCTACAGTACCTCAGGTTAGCATATGTTTCCTCATTAGCTAACAAGCGGGGCAACACTGGTTCCCCTCGGGAGCCAGCAGATTTTGGGTGACAGTCGGCACATTTTGGAAATGGGAGCTGCTCCTAAGAGACAATAGCTTTCCCCCCCCCAAATCCAGTGAACACCTAAGAAGGGGAACAAAGCCGGTGGAGACACCTGGCTGGCAGCTCAGCCTGCTGAGCATCTGAGGCAGAGTGGCAGAGTGGGGAAGGACTGCGCCATGTGGAACTGTGGCGTCGAGGGGGGGCAATGCCCTGAACTTCCTGGGCTCTGCAGCCTCGCCAGCAGGCCCCTTTGCCTCCTCTCTTGGAGCAGGTGGGCCTGGCTGTCAGGAAAGAGGCCGCTGTAGACGGGATGGAGGCAGAGACTTTGTCGGGTGCATAGAGTCTTGGCAAGGCCTTACCTGAGTAAAGAGTTTTTGGAAATGGAAGGAGCATCTTCTGCGTAGCAGGCTTTGTGCGCTCAGGCCCAAGTCATGAAAACTGCTCTAGACCCTTGGGGGTCCTGGAACTTGTTCGTGCACAGCTCCCTCACCAAGTTTAGGAAAGAAAAACACCCTCCAAAAGGCCAAACTATCAAAAAGAGAAGCCCCTCTGCATCAAGAGGCCTGGGCTCCAGGCTCCTGGGAAGTCGGGAAAAAGGTACCAATGTGGGCAGAATCTGGAGGTTTATTTCCAACACTCACTTCCCATTAGCATCGCCTGGAGAGTGCTGTGTCCAGTCGTCATGTTGTCTAAAGTTCTCGAGGCCACAGAGGAGTCTCATGGCTATAGAGGGCTGGGGGGCCCATGTCGCCAAGCACGTCGCTGTGCTCCAGTGAGCCCTGGTCTGCGAGGGCAGCAGGCCAGGCCGGAGCTAGGAGAGCTCGAAGCCCGTGTTCATGCTGATGGCGTAGCGCAGCTTCTCCCGCAGGACACTTTTCTTGCTGTAGTTGGGCAGCTTGAGCAGGTTGAAGCAGGTAGAGGAGGTGGGCAGGCGGCCACCTGGCTCCCGCTTGCGGATGGTGAAGAAGCCTCGCAGGACACTGCCCAGGGTGTCCCCGGTGTCCTGAAAGCATACAGCACATCTGGGGTTGGGATCTGGGAGGCAGCCTGGCCAGCCCCTGGCTGAGGCCTGGAGTGCGTGCCCTGCATGTGGCCCAAGGTCAGCCCCCAAACTGATGACAACTGGCCTTAAAAGCCACGTGCAGAGAAGCACCCTGATCTCTCCCTGCTGGGCCTTCCTGGGCACTTCCATCTTTGGGTCCCTGCACGGGAATCCTGTATTAAGTAAGTTCTCAGAGGGGTCTTCTGCTAAATATAAATAGCTAATTACTGTTTAACTAATCTTTAAAGAGCCAGAACAGTGTAAAAATACGTTATGTACTCAAACAGTTCTCAGGGCAGCCAGAACTGTCTCATGTCACAATAAGGAGGGACCAGGAGTCCAGACAGCGACATTGTGAAAGCAGCTGCACCCAGAGAGCACTGTGTTTTCTTGGGAGGACAGGACACATAATAACAACGGCTACTACTTATTGAGACCCATTCTGGGTCAGGCTCGCAACACACAGAGTGCAACAGGCCCTAAGCTATCCACTCCCCATTTACAGATGAGGACCTAGACTTTCCCAGGGTGCAGTGCTTGCCCAGGTACACACACCAGCGGGCAGAGGAGGTGGCATGCTCGCCTGCATCTATCTGACTCCTAATCCCGTGTTGTTTCCCTCTCAGATTTGGAGCCCTGGACAGACTAGTGGCTACTGAAACGTCCCCTAGGGGCTCTTCCTTGAGGAGATAAAGAAAAGGGGTGCTCCAACAGAGAGAGCCAGTGCCCCTGAGCAGCCCAAGTCTGTGGGACCCTGTGCCAGGTGGCCTGCTCTCCTGCCCTTCCCTACTGAGATGCAGACTGGATGAAGACCTGACATGGTGGGCACCACAGACAAGAACCAGGAAGGGAGACAAGGAACACTGCCCGCGAGGCCAACTCTTTTCCCAGCAGTGGTACCTGGTCATCTGACACTTCAACACAGCGGATGGAGAAAGGAGGCTTGAGGTAGGCGAATCCCAGCAGCGGGGGCCTGGAGCAGCTGGTCACAAACTGCAACATAAGGCAGGGTCAGCGGGGACAGAGCAGGCTCTCGCTCCTTCTGGAACAGACACCTGACAGCTCTGCCGTGCTCTGTGGCTCTCTCACCCCCTCACCACTGAGTGACAGAGAGGTGCACCCAGCCCTTTAACTGGGATAGATTCCCCATCTCTCTTCAGCGTGCTGTTCCTGGGGCTAAGACACATGAAATCCTCACCAACAGACATGGCCAGTAATTTGTAGGCATCAATCTCATGGCTATCAGAAAACATATGACACAATAAGCGGAACACAAACTTCCAACCAGGGACAGTGCGAAGTCCCTAGGAGGCAGGTTTCATGGGACTGCAGTCTCATCTCAGTGGGACTGGGTCTCAAACGTAGTCAATGGCATCGGATAGGCTGACTGACACCTTCCCTTAGGGAGAGACACTGCAGTGAGAGCAGAGAGGCGGGAGAAGCAGGTGGCGCCCACTTGAGCGGGCCTGGGGGCGAGGGCTAGGCCCCCAAGCTGAGGCCCTTGAGCTGGGCACGTGGAGTCCTGGTGTGGCTTGCACCACTGACTGCGTCCGCTTGCACCGTACGCAGTGACAACCGGCACTTGGCATCCCATTAGCCACACAGGGCAGAACACGTGTGCACGCTCAGCCGAGCACCTGGCCTGCTGGTTTACACAGTAACCTGTGTAAGCTCAGCTCCTGGGGTCCCGCCCTGACATGCTAATTTGCTCTAGGTGAACTGCCAAAAATTAGACCTTAGAGCCAGTGAGGCTGAGGGGCAGACCAAGGTACTGGGCACCCAACACGGGGCCTGTGGGTGGCCGGCCACACTGGCCTGCTCCCCCCGGGAGTGCCTGGCTTTCTCCAGACGGCAGCACCTATGACATCTCCCCAAATGTGCTAGCTCCTGCCTGGTCAGAGGCATCTGACTCACCTGAAACCCGAGTGGCCAACCTGCACAGGAAGCGCCAAGAAACCATCCACTTTCTTCATGGTGACATTAACCAAAAGTGCTCCTCTTCTCTAGGGGACAAAGAAGTCTGCTACCTTACAACACTAAGCTGTGATCCAAAATTCAGTGGCAAATTGAATGTTTGAATCAAACTAAATATTACCATTTAAAAGATGTTAGAAATGGTTGTTGTGAGATTCCTGAGACCATCCAATGTATGTATGTCATGTGTCAAGAAAATTTTTAAAAGGAATTGACAAGATAGATCACTATTCTAAGGCAAGTTTTATTTTCCACAGTAACCACAGTAGCAACAGTAGCTGATATTTAGAAAGCACTGCTGTGTCTGCACTGGGCCCAAGGCTTATCACACACAATCTCACCCCCTCACTCCACAGCTACGAGCCCGGGATCATGCTGAGTGCTGTTTCAAGGATGGGGAGACAGACACAGAGGGACATGACTTGCCCAAAGTTACAGAGCCCCTGATCTGACCATTACTCTACACCGCCCCTCCTGGTGACTAAACAAAGGAAAAAAGCAATGACTAAGACCCACAAATGCTGGCACCTTTAGAAAGCTCTCTTAAGATTTTTTCTTAAAAATAAACAGTTTTTTCTTTTTGGGGGGGGTGGTTCAAAAATAAATAGGAGACTTTTTAAAACATGAGGGCAATGTTTGGATGTGGAGAAGAGGAAAGTATAAAGAAACCAAGAGAGAGGGGAGAAGGAAGTACAGAGTGTTCACCCGGGTGAGGACGGTCTGGCACTTACACTAACTGAACAGGTGCTGTGGAAAGGTGAGGCCTGATGAGGTGGGGACACAAGGGTGGGATCCTCTCTCCAGCCACAGGTGGCCCCACCTTCTTGTGGGGCCTGATGGACTTCAACCTCCCCAAAGCGGAGAGCAGAGCTGCTTTGCGTGTGGCATCTGGAAGGGAGACGGTGTGCACACAGCCTTCCGGAATGCGTGGGGCTGCGTAAATGGGACAGGTAGCCCATGGGAGTGCCTGTGGATGCCTCAATGGAGGCTGCTCAGACCTGCCACCCTGGCACAGTGGGGGCTGGTCAAAAGGGGAGGCAGCTTTCACCCGGGGACAGGAGGAGGAATGGAAGGTGTGGGAAGCCCCTGGATACTCTGTCATCAGCACGTTTTAAAAAGCACAGGCACCCGCTCTCCCATCTGACAGTTCAGTCTCCTCCACCCGCTCTGGGTCCTGTTTGCAGCCAGAGAGGAGCAGGCATAGGACAAGGACAAGAACTGCAGGCTAGGTGAGCGGCTATCTAAAGACACAAATGCCCGCTCTGTTAGGGATGAGTGCGTGGTTATGAGACACTGGCTTCTCTGTTTCCAAGAGGCAGGGTACGAGGTTTCATAGGTTGACAAGAGACTGCTTTGCCTGTGAGACGCACTGCTAGCAAAACTGAACTGATTCTCCCAAGAATCAACTTCTGGAATCACGTCTGCCTGCCTATCTGGACTCTCTGGAGAACTGCGGAGACCATTAGTGCATTTCTGTGTCTGAGGGACTGAACTGAGGGCCTCTCAATGGGAATGAACCGGTCTTAGGATGGCAAAGACCACGGAAAACCAGCTGCCATTTCAACTGGCGGTGATACTGAACACGTTGCCTCAACAACTGTGGTGACAGGGACCCAAGTTCAAGAAACCCAGACGTCCAGAGGAAAATATTTCAAGGCACTTATATTTTGCCCCAGAATATGGTGAAATGTTCACAATATACTGTTCAATAAAAAAGCAGGTGGCAAAATGATACGATTCTATTTTTACCAAAAAATACACCTATATAACATATACACAGACTTAGCGTCTCTATAAAATACTTAACACTTTGCTGATGTCAGTACCAAAAACACAACATGGTGGTAATGGTGGCACACCTGGAACACTGACCACAGAACAGGGGAAGTGGTTAATGTCAGCCACTTGACTTGCAAAAATATACACTGATATCAGACTAATTAACTGTGTGTTACTGGGACATTGTATGTATGTATGCATGTATGTACGTCTGTGTTGTAAATGCACGTTTCTACACTTAAGAAAAAATACAGAAGGGTATAGAGGTGGAACCCTGGTGGTACGGTGTTTAACATCTTGGCTGCTAACTAAAAGGTTGGCAGTTTGAATCCATCAGCTGATCTTTGGAAACCCCAAAGGGCAGTTCTACTCTATCCTATAGGGTGGCTATAAGGCGTAACTGACTCAATGGCAATGGGTTTTTGGGGTTTACAAAGAGGTAACCAAACCAAAAAACCAAACCCATTGCCATTGAGTTGATTTCGACTCACAGCCACTCTGTAGGACAGAGCAGAGCTGCCCCATAGAGTTTCCAAGGAGCAGCTGGTGGATTTGAACTGCTGACCTTTTTGGTTAGCAGCCAAGCTCTTAACCACTGCGCCACCATAGCTCCTATGCAGAGGTAGTCCTTGGTTAACAGGAATGTATATTGTTTAAAATTCTTCACAGTAGGATTGTAGATTGTTTAAATTTTTTGCTTATCTGTAAGGTAGTGAACATTGTTTACTTCTGTAACAAAAGGAAAGAAAGAAAAGAGAGATGCCAGCGAGGCCAGCACTGGCGAGGGGGAAGGAGGTAGTGCTGAGCCCCCCGTGAGCACCTGCTCGCCTGCGCAGGGGCCCTGTCTCTGCAGTGAGGGGGGAGTAGCAGGCTGACAGGATCACCTGACTTGGGCTCGTTTCTCGAGCTCCTCTCTAGTTACTGCTTGCCCTACGTGGAGCCTGTCTATGGGGAGAGGATACGCTGATGATATTGGAGGCCCTCCTGATGAGTTTATTTTTCTAGTGTAAGTTATTACCTTAACTGGCCTCTAGGTTTATGAGAATATCTATGTACGCACGAACACAGGCACAAGTAATAAATAAAACACCTTCAGAAACATGGCTCTCTCATCGGGCGTGAAGTCGGAGGCCAGAATATCCCACAGCCAGACGATGACCCTGTGACTCCCGTGAAAACCACCGTAGTACACCGTATGCTTCCTGCAAATGATCCAGACAACAGGCACTTAATGAACTGACAGCCACTGGGCAGGCACTGTGTTTAGACAAGCGGGCACAATGAACTCTGGCAGGCCTGGGAACACTACGACCTTCTCTTTAGAGCCACAAGCCCATGCTTTAATAACCCCGTCTCTCTGGGAGCTAAATGGCTGGAGAGTTCAAGAGCTGGCCCTGCTGGTTTGGAGCAGAAGCCAGCCACACATTTCCTTGGGATTCCATGAGCCCAGCAGTCTTCAAGACCTGCTTCTACCTCTCAGTCAAGTGGCTGAACTTTTTTTCCAGAGTGATTCAACTGGGCAGCAGGGAGGAAGAGTACATTAGGAGATGGGCTTCTGAAAAAAACTGCCCAAAAGGAACCCAGCGAGGGGAGCACTTACTTTCTAGGAGGCCTAAGAACCGCCCCCTCCCCCGCAACTCCCGCATGCCCCTTACTTTAAATCTTCCAGGTCCATCTCTGCGTTGTCACCAGAGATGAGGCGCTGCAGTTCGGGGGTTGAGAACATTCGGATCCACTCGGGTTTGATAATGGAACGGAACCCACTGATGAGGGCAGCCGTCTGGTTTTTGATTTGAGTGTGCATTCGAAAATGCGCCATCAGATGGATGTAGCTGATTCTGTTGCCACCGAGGCAGAGAAAACAATGGAAATGAACAGGACAGAGCAGGCTGTTACCAGTGAGCTGAAAGATGATTCTTACAAAAAAAGATGAACCGTCTTACAAACAGGGCACATAGTAGGTCCCAGAGTATTTCACCAAAATAATGACGACGACAACGACAGCGCCCCAGAACAGCACACTGTGTGCCAGTCCTAAGCTAAGCATCCAAGGACATTCCCTCAGCCACTGCCCCCCAGACCCCGTGAGTCAGACATCAGGGTAACCCCTACCGCACCCAGAATCAAAGTGAGACATTCTTCAGGTATGAGGGCGCAAAGAGTGCTTTGACATTTTCTTAACCTCATCCCTCTGGACACAAACCAGTTCAGACATAGTTCAGTCCTCCAATCAGCTTTCAAGTAGAGAAAAATTGTTTCACGTTTGAGACTTCAATCAAAACCTTGCTAGTCTAAATTAACAGTCTACAGCGATGAAAAGGCAGACCTGCAGAATGTTCTGAACAAATGCAGTTGGGTTAGGTATAAGTTCAACGGAGTTCCAGGTAGAGGGTCTTCAGAGTCTGCTTTTATGAACACAATGGCATCTTCTACAATTGTATAATAGGATACTTTTGAACAGATTAAATCCATTCCAACAGTTTTGCCAACACTGCTGATTTCTTAGCAAACAATTTATTCAGAGATTGAAGAACCCAGGCATAGCCAGGTACAATTCTTACAAATTCCAAATTAGTAGAGCCCAAGTAAAGATGCTTTCTCCCACAATGCTCAGATCTAGGTTACTGACTTTGAAAGCACCCCTATTTTTTTCTTTTTATTATCCAGCAGTAAATTTGTAGCACATACATATGAGTATTTCTATCACTGCTATTCTTTTCATGTACTCTTTGAAGGAGGTTACTAATACTGGTCTATTTTACTGAATGAGCAAGTGAGTCTGAGAGATGTTTTCCTTCGACACTCAGAAGCGCAAGATCGGGTATCACCCCAAAAGAGGGGAACTGGTGTCGCCAAGCCTGTTAAGTTAGTTGACAGAAATGAAGACCCTTGTCACATATTGAGGGTTTCTTCTAAGAATATACAAGACTTTGTTAAATGAGTTTCCACATCAGAGATTTCAAGGCAGAACAGGAATCTCACTCCATGAATACAGCCTGCACTAGCCCACTTCCTCTGGCAGTTATACACCCAATGCCTACCATCACCTCCAGCCTGGAACGTGGCCTCTTCCACTGTGGTGGGCTCCGTGACATGTCACATATCTGGTGATGGTGACAATCCTGCTCCCATTGACATCATGGACAGTGTTCTACATGAGCTATCTCACAGGGAATCCTCTGGCGGAGGCAGGGCGAGCCTCATGTTACAGACTGGGGAACAGACTCAGTGCGGCTACAGGTTCCACAGGGGTCAGGACCAGGATTCACTCTTGCTCTCTCTGATGCTGGCGCCTAGACCCTCTCCCCCTCCCAACCTGAGCTCATTGCCCCTTCTAGGTTTTTTCAAACTAGTGCCCTGTGGCCAAGGGGCAAAGTCTATGTATTTTAACCATGATGAGAACAGAGTCTGTTCTGATTATTCTGACAGTCTAAAATCTAAAACTCCCCATGAATGCAGGCTGACTGGGCCACCAGGCCTGAGAGGACCATGATGCTTGGGAACAGTGGACTGGGATGTGTGGCTGATCTAAATGACCGCCCAGGTGGAACTGAGCTCTAACTTACCATTAAAGAGTGATGCTCAGATTAATAGTTCAAATGCTCCACTGAGCCTGGTGGCAGAAAGACTGCCGGAGTGATAAAAGGGCCAATATCTACTCCTCAGGTTGGGTTCTGCTGTTTTAATTTGGTAAGAAGAGGGCCGGGTGGAGAGTGCATTGAAGTGTTTTGATTCTAGAGACCGAAAAGGGTCACATTTATGATAGGTTCCTAAAAGCCTGTTATCTGCAACGACAGCTGCCGGGCCTCAGAGAACCTCCTCGATTCCCCATGTCTAAGTACCTTGTCGGCTGCATCTGAATTCATCACTGTGTCTTCCCAAGAAGAGCGTTTCATACAACGGCCACATGCTATCATCCCACAATGATCTGCCCCTTCAAGGTGTCTTCCTGCCTGTGTGCCCTCTGCATGGAAGACAGCGTGCCTGACTGGCTCCGGCTCCATATGTCTGCATCTAGAGCATTCATGAAATGCCTCAAAACATGGTGGCCTGGGTGCCTCTGACCTTAAAAGTACTACCGCCAAAAATAAATCGTCAATTCTTATTTGCAAATCGAACTTTAATACAATTTCTGCCTATGAACTGTAACCAGGAAATTCTATTACGATATTTATGGGCTTCTTTCTACTTCAATCTTTCTTAATAAATTCTCAACATAAGCCCCAGAGCCAGAATGAAGTCTTTTCAAATGGTGACCTTAAAAACATGATTGCTATACTCACTTATTTTCATTTGTAACAGGAATGGTCTTCCCTCCAGGAATCAGTTCATGGCAAACAAGCTGGGGGAGAAGACGGGGCATAATTATTAGAGAGAATCCTAATGAGGAAACAAAGCTTCCTGAAAATGAAAGAGCCCGACACAAATGTCCACAATAACAACAGAATTCAGATGGTATGTGTTTGGGACAATCATTTTTCACAAAAAGCTCGGCTTAAATATCAACAAGTAGACCTCGTGTGATCAACAGTAAAGGTTTCTTCTCAAATGATCCTTGATCAAACATCTGTCTTAAGGCTGCAGGATATCATGTAGGGGAACGTGATAACCTTTATTAGTGCACATTAGGATGAGTAAAGGAATTCTGGGATATCCATACACTGGAACACTGTGCAGCTATTAACAAAGATGATGGGAAAGGTGGAAAAAGCAGATTATATAACAGTATGTATTATATGGTGTCATTTCTTAGGGGGAAGAATTATATACATGCCTGGAGGAAAAATCTAGAAAGACACAGACAATGTGTTAACAGTGGCGCTGTCTGGGCCCTAGGATTACAAGTGGTTTTCATTTTCCCCTTTATGCCCTTATGGCTGAATTTTCTGTTTAGAGTTTGCATTATTTTGATAGCTGGGGAAAAAAAAAATTCCTTTTTTAAAAAGCATGTTTGGAAAAAAACCCAAAATCTGATTGAAGATTTATTTGAACACACTCTATAAAATCAACTGCTTCTCTCAGCTTCACGAACATTTCTGTGGGCAAACAGGATGTGGGTGGGTTTGGCCTAAACATCAAAGGATGTGTTGAAATGGCAATTGTTTTGTTATATGTATTTTTACCATAAAAAAGAAAAGAAAGAGAGAGCGCACGTGCAAAGCCCTCAGCACAGCAGTGTCTGGCACTCAAGTGTTCAACAAATGTTAGCTACAACCAAAATAAAAAATAATAAAAGGATGCGTAATGTTGAAGCTAATTTTAACACGAGTTCTATTAATGTACTGTAATTCTGTAAAGACATAAAAAGGAAAAACAATTCATTGTCCCATGGCTGGCACATCTTGGGATGACTACAGGATTTTCCAGCTGGAAATGTCCTTAGGAAGCATCCAGCCCACTGTTTCCCAAAAACTGTTCCAGCGAACACCTTATGGTGCGCCATTATTCAGGGAATGACCCTGTGAGAGAGCCTTCTTTCTTTCTCTGAAAGAAGGGTCCTGTGGTCAAAGGAGCTGGGGAGCCTTGAGGTAAAATACAACAAAACCAGGGTTTCTCTCACAGGTTTTCAGAGCCCCCATGTCCTTGCTACTCTATGGCTCCTCAGGAGGAGGACAGGGCATGCGGGGTTCCCAGCTGCAAGCAGAGTGTTCAGTCACACTGGTTCCATTGAGGACCCAGGTCTGACAAGCAACGTAAAAGTGCTGAGGGCAGTGTGGCTCAGGGAGCCTAAGTCGCCACCCCAAGGTGACACAGGCGCAATCAAAAAGCTGGCTTTGCACTACTAAGCTCGTGGCGAAATTTCTCAGAACAGGTGCACGCAGGCTCATGCAGACGTCCCTCCACTGGGACACAACTGAGGGAGAGAGGGTACTTCAGAGAAAAGCCAAGAGGAAACACTCTGGGAGGAAGCCCTTCTGCGGCCACGCTCCCTGCTCTGCTCTGGACGATGAACATGGACAAGGGCAGGATTTGGGGAGAGGCACCTTGCGGGTGGCTTCTTTCCCTTCTTTAAGTCATAATCCTCCGTTTGTAACGGCCTAATCCTCAAGCATGGTAACAAGAAGCAATGTTACAAATGGGGAATTAGGGCTTCCATCAAGAATTACCCCAAGATGTGACAGAAGCAAAGCAGGGTCTCTGCAGGAAGTTCTCTGAGGGGTAAGCAGGCAAAGGCGAAGGAAAGGGGGAGCAAGGTGGGAGGAGGGGGATGGGTGAGGGGAGAGGGAGGACAGACAGATCCTCAGCTTTTGGATCTCCTGGGGAAACCACCAAGACTAAGCAGGTCTCAAGAAGCCAATGGAGGGAAGGAAAAGGAGATCTCAGCCAGAGGCCAACCTACCTGACCCATCACGTCTTCATCATAAGATAGCGTCAGGCCCAGGTCAGCAATGTCCCCATCGTAGCGCTAATACAACAGAGAAGGGGAAAAGGTTGAGGCTGAGGAATGCTATATCTTTGAAGAACTTAACCCTTCCCCTCCTACAAGCTGCTCCTTTGGCGATGTTAACAGCTTGAAGCAAAGGCAAAGGCCACTCATCCGCTTGAGGAAACAGGCTGAGTCTGCAGCCCTGAGAGGGAACATTCAGTGGCGGACATGGCCTGCAGTGGCTACAGAGAGGACCCCCTCACCACAGCAAGACAGCGGAGGGCAGGAAGGCTGAGTTCCAGGTGCACAGACAGGGCAAAGCTGCACCTGGCGTAGGTTCCCACCAGCTCTCTGCTTGGCCAGCCCCTCTTCTACACTGACCTTAATGGAAGTGAGGTTTTTGTAGAACTCTGAGTCCAGAGAAGGCAGCTCGTCCACAGAGCTGTAGAAGATGCTGTGGTGGTGCCCGAGCAGCTGGCTCAGGAAGAAGGAGGCAAAGGGCACGTCTACCACGATTCCCTGTGGGGGAAGAGACAGCTGCTTGCGATTCCACCATCCAGGCTGCCATTTCTGTGACATGACTGGGGGGCAGCTCAGGCTGCAGAGGTAGCCCTGAAAGTGCTATGTCAGATCCAGGCTTGTTTTCAATCTGGAGGACAATCCCTTTCCATCACTGAACAAACACAATCAAGTGCCTCCTGGGGACATGACAGCAGAGTGGGTAAGGGCGCAGGTTTTGGAGCTCAGGGACCAAACCCAGCCCTGCTACTGCCGGGCTAGGTGATCCTGTGTGGGGCCTTGACCAAACATCCGCTTTCTCACCTGTAAACGGGACCAGTCCCAGCTTTTCGGTTAGAAGATTCAATGAAGCTGTTAAAGCAAGGCCTGAGCAATGCAGTGCAATGGTGGGTGGTGGGTGCTGTCTGTAGGCATGTGTAAGGTGCCAGGGGAGGAGAGGAGGCCTCTCACCTGATGCAGGCCAGGGAAGCTTCCAGGAGGAAGAGATACCTAAGCTAGACCTATAGGAGCAGGACACATCGAGGCCACAGGCACACTCCAGGGAGTCAGGAAGGCCCAGGTCAGGCGGGGCCTTGTAAAACTCACTGAAGTCTGGATTCTACCCTGAGGGCTCCAAGCAGGGAAGTGGCAGATTCCTGCTTTAGGTGGGGAGTGCGGTGGAGGGAGGAAGACAGGAGGCCAGGATTCAGCCAGGAGGCCAGTGCCTAAGGCAGGGAGAGCCGCCAACAGCCGGCACCAAGGCTGCGCCATGGGGTCGGAGAGCGTGCAAGGACTGCAGAGATTTCGGGGGCAGAGTCAGTCACACTCAGTGATCGCCCCTCAGAGGGTCAGATGAGTGAATGTATGCTAGCCCTCACATGGGCCCAACCCCTCAAAAACCCAGTTGCTGTCAAGTCAATTCTGACTTACGGTGACCCCATGTGTGCAAAGTAAAACCGCGCTCCATAGGGTTTTCAAGGCTGTGGTTTTTTCGAAGATCTCCAGGCCCTTCTTCTGAGATGCCTCTGGGTGGGTTCAAACCGCCAGGCTTTCGGTTAGTAGTCAAGTGTTTAATCGTCTGTGCCTCCCAGGGACTCTCTGCACAGGGCCCAGTAGGTGCTAATTCCTCTGATCAGCACTGTTACTGTTGGAGGACAGGGACAGATGGGGCCAGTAAATGGGGGAGGACTTTCTCAAAAGACATGAAGCCATGCTTTCCAGTGGGCCCAGGCTCTTCTGGGGCTCAACACAGCTAGCAATGGAGGGAAAGAGTTCCTGGGGGGTACAAACAGTTAATGTGCTCGGCTGCTAACCAAAAGGTTGGAGATTTGAGTCCAACCAGAGGTATCTCGGAAGAAAGGCCTGGTAATCTACTTCTGAAAAATCACCCACTGAAAACCCTATCTAGCACAGTTCTACTCTGACACACAAGGGGTCGCCAGGAGTTGTAGTCGACTCAGTGCCAACTGGTAGTGGAGGGAAAAGAACTGCCATTCCCTGAGTATCTGAAAGGTGCTCCTTTGCAGAGGTTACTCAGTTCATTTCCTGTGAGATAGGAACTGTCTCCATTGTGCAGATGTGGAAGCAGAGAGGTGAGCCTGGGCCACCCAACAGGTGCAGGGCTGGAGGTGCCTGGAGGGTAAGAGTGGGGTGTCAGGTTGTCACCTGGGAGTCGTTCCACCTCATGCAGTGTGGCTCAACGGAGAGTCAACATGAGCTGTGTGGGCCTTACCTGCAAAAGTCTGCACCACCTGACGCCACAAGACTGAGGAGCGGAGCTCAGAACACCCTTTCTCTTAATCACAACAGTGAGGATGGCAACTCCAAATCACTGAGGCTGACCAGGTGCCAGGACAGTGTGAGGTGTTTTATACACATTACCTCACTTACCATCTACAACAACCCACTAAAGTGGCTGTTATTAGGCCCACTTTACTGATGAAGGAGCCCTAGTGGCACAGTGGTTAAAGCTCAGCTGCTAACCGAAAGGTTAGTGGTTCAAACTTATCAGCAGCTCAGTGGGGGAAACGTGGGTGGCAGTCTGCTGCCATAAAGATAACAGCCTTGGAAACCCTGTGGGGTCGCTATGAGTCAGAATCGACTCGACGGCAGTAGGTTTGGTTTTGGTTACTGATGACAGAAAGTGACTTGCACACAGTCATACAGCTAGCTAGTCTTGGCCAGCTGAAGTGAGCCTCGTGCTCCATCTTGTTCTAGTCTGCAGGCCAACTCACAGGTGCCTCTGGCTTCTTGTGAAGCATGCAAATGAAAACATTTAAAAACAACTACACCAACTACAAAAAACTCCACAGAATGCTGCCCTCCTACAACCAGGACCAAGTTTTGACATGGAGGTAGACCTGGCTTTGGCCCACCGGTCCTCACACTTCAGGGCAGGAGAGGACGGACTCAGAACTCAGCTGGCCGGGGTTTGAATGCAGCTTTCCTGCTTAACTAGCTATGAGACTCGGGGCAGTGACTTCTCTAAGCCTCAGTTTCCTTGTTCTTAAAACACAAGAAAGACAGCCACATCACAGGACTGTTGAGAGGATCACATGAGATGATGTGTGTAAAGCACCTCGCATTTGCGTCCTGCCAATCTGCATTCCTGACGCTGTCTCCCCTGCTGGATCCTAATGATGAGGTGTTTTACGTGGCTGGGGCTGATCACATAAATGACACTGCCAACATTTTACTGTACATTTTAGTCCAGTGCTCCCTCACGCGCCTACCTCATACACAGCTTTCCCCAGCATCTTCCCCACAAACTCAAAAAGCTGCAGGTAATTCTCATGGATGTAGGAGGTGGGTGAAGGGTACAGCCTCTCATCCCCACTGGTTGTCTGCAAGACAAAGGGCAGGGAGAGGCAGAGAGGTTAACTGCCCAGTAATGAGCAAGCCCAGCCCCTTTACTTCTCAACTGTCACCTCAAATGTGGCTGCTGTCTACCCTGCTCTCACGCCCCTTACGTACCTTGAAGAGGTTGAGCGCTGGGTCGAACACCCTCTTGATGATCTCTTCCAGGAACTCCTTGAAAACACCATCCTGGTCGATCCCTGCCTCATCCACCCCGAGGTCGTTGACAAACTTCACACGGATCACGCCCTTCATGGCATGCTGGGAAAGTTGCCGAAGCTGCTCGTAGCCGTCCTGCCCAGAGCAGAGTTGCAGCCCATTAGGAACCCAAGGCCTTCTGCATCATTTAAGATGCACCCCTGCAAGGCTCCTGCGGCCCTGGGTGGAACGTCCCCTGTGTGATTACTAAAAGCGGAAGTTAGGACACTCGGGTGCAGAGGGAGAGCACCGCTCACCTGCTTTGCAATGAGAGCCTGTTACAAGAAAAGATGCATTTTTACAGCTCTTTGGCAAGGGGAGGCTGCCCTCAAGAGCAGGGAAAGCAGCAAGATAGGGAATTAGACGAGGTGAGTGATGACAAACTCTCAGCCATCAGACAAATGGTGGAAGAAACTGGGGTAAGATTTCACTTTTAATGCTACGAGTATCTTTCATTCACGGTAAAAAACAAACAAACAAACAAACAAAAAACCAAAAATCAAACTTATGGAAAATGCTATAAAATGAAAAATAAAACTAACCTCCACCTCTGGTGCTTTCCCTAGACCATGAAGGGCCTTGTGAGTCACGCTGAAGAACTCAGACTTTATCCTGAGGGCAATGGGGAGCCATAGAGGGTCTAAGGAAGGGAGCGACATGGTTGGCTTTCTGTCATAGAAAGACCTTCCTGTTGGCGGCAGGGCAGATGGATGGTGGGGGTGGGGCGGGAAGCAGGGAGACTGGGGTGCAGCAGTGATGGGGGCCTGAGGAGGGCAGGGCAGTGGGGAGGGGGAGCCCCAGCACACCTCTGGCTTGCAATCACCCAGCCTTTCCGCTCATCTCCCCTATCCAGAATGCAACTCTCGTAACTCCTAGGACAGAGCTTTGTGGTTCTCCCGTCAGATCCCTTTGTTTCGTGCGTCTGTTGATTCTCATCTGTCGCGGTCTTCCTGGCTCCTGTGTCTGCCGTCTAACGTATTTCCGGCATCGGGGGGCTGATCGCAAGCTGCGTAGGTTCTCATTCCAGAGCGGTGATTATAAAAAAAGCAGTGCCGAACAGGACAGGGTCTAGGGAGGCATCCTTCCGCCAACAAGAGAGACCCATCAGCAGGGCCAAACCGAGATCCTCAGACGCCGTCATCTAGCCAGTCACAGATCACCCTCCGTATTCTATCCCCACCCCCACTCGTCTCAGCCACCACCACAGCACTGTCACGTGTTTGCTGACATTAGACAGACTATCTCCACGGCACCCAATCGTCTGCCAGGCTGCTCGCCTTGTCGTAAGCAAACGAGGTCAGCCTGGGAGGGCCTGGTATGGGGAACCCTGGTGTGGGGAGCCCTGGCTGCCTTCCTGCTGATCCCGTGTGCCCCGCGCTCACCTAGTGACCCGAAGGCCTATCCTACGGTGGCTCAGAAGTGTACTCAGGGGTCAGGCTCTCGGGTTGGTGAACAAGGTAAAAATGGCCTTTGAAATCCCCTAAGTCACCTGCAGGAACAGGAACACGCTTTTGTGTGCACACACCTGAAAAGCACTTTTTATGCCCATGAAGTTTAATACCCTGAAGTCTGACGAAAAAAAAGGCAAAAAGGGAAGCCCCCTGCAGCTGTCACAGCAGCTAAAGCATTCTGCCTAACAATTATCTCAGCACTGGGTTGGGGACAGGTGGAGAATTCTAACATGTTCCTCCTGCTTGCCTGTAGGGCTTACTCTGTTCTGCTTTAGAATTACATTTCCCTAACAGGGTCGCTATGAGTCGGCATTGACTCAATAACACACAATAACAACAACCTTAACACAAGTCCCTGGGTGGCACAAATGGTTGAGTGCTCGACTACTAGCCCAGAGGTTGGTGGTTAGAACCCACCCAGAGGCGCCTCAGAAGACAGGCTTGGTGATCTGCTTCCGAAAGGACAAGCCTTGAAAACCCTATGGAGCAGTTTTACTCTGCATGTTGGGTTGCCATGAGTTGGAATCCACTTGACTGCAACTAACAACCACCACCACCTTAAAAGATGTTAGCAGACGCGTTTCTGGTTACGCAGATTAAATAAAATGGTATATGTGAAAGCACTTAGTACATGGCCTGTAGACGGCAGGTGTTAAGAGACGTTTGCTGGATTCGAATCTCAGTCTTGATCAGCCCCACATCACCTTCTTTTATGAAAGTCGGAGGGAAGAGCAGGGTCACCTGCTTGTCTGACATACCTCCTGTTGTACCCTACTGCCTTTTGGAAACGAGTCTTGTTGTGCAAGGATCACATGCCCTTGGGAAGGTAAGCATGAGTGTGGCATTCCTCCTTTACGACACTTTTCAAAGTGCAGATGTAGAGAACACTGGCCCAGGGACGGGAGACCTCACTCCAGGCCTGGCTCTGGGGCCGACACCCGAGTGACCATGACCAAGACTTGAACCTTTCTGGCCTCAGTTCTGCCTTTGTCAAGGCGAGAGGACAAAGTTGGCCCAGAGCATCTCTAAGGTCCTTCTGATTCTGAAATGCAGAGTTCTAGTCCAAAGCCACCTGTACCTGGGAGGAGGGGACTTCCTGCAGGACTTTCGACTAATACCTGGAAGCCTAATCAAAACACGGTCTTCAATACAAACCATAAAACAGGAAACAGAAAAAAAGCCCAGAAGAGCAAAGGGATCTAATATCAGTCTTCGGATGCCTCCTTGTGTCCAAATCAAGCAAAGGTCACTGGGCTCTAATGTTCTACTAACCAAACCACCAGATTAAGAACAACTGTGTAACTGAATAAGCGACCCTCTCCCCTCCCTAATTCAATGTGACCAACTCTGATCAAATCCAAGACAAGCATGCTCCACAGGAAGTAGAGAGGAAGATGGACTTTGCCTGAAGCCTCTGACACCCCTCTTTAGACGTCCCTGAGAGCCCAGTGTGACAGGGATGTCTGCATTTCCCAGAAGCAATGCCACCGAGGAGGGAGTCAGGGGACTGTGCCACCTCTCAAGAGTCATGAGTCTGTGCCAGTGGGTGCTGGCCACAGCTGAGTGGGTGGTGGGACTAGGGGGTAGGGCAGTGGGGACTTTTTAAAGACGGAGGAGGTGTGTCCAGGTCCGATGAAGACAGTTCTGGAGAAAGGAGACTCTATAACACAATTGGGCTTTCCCTTCCTTGCGTCAAAGCAGAGGTTACAAACCAGTGGCCAACAGGTAGAATTCGGTGGGAGGACAGGTGCTATCTGACTTGTAGGTAGCTTATAAAATTTAATTAGTTTACAACAAAAAAGATCCACGGGTTTCACACAAAACCCTGAATTTTGGCCTTCTCTTAAAAAATCAGAGTATTTTAAAGCCCAAATCTCCACCTGGCCACAATCAGACAGAGCTGAGCAGGGGAGGCTAGAGATCTCCAGGTTGCCCACCCCTCCCACTGCTCCCCGACACTGAGGTGGGGTGTCTGGTACCATTTAACAACTCACTTGTGGGGCTGCTTTTCTTATATAGGGTTTCCTAGACTGAGAGGGCTACGTTTCAAGAAAAAGAGGAGAAAGCAATAGAAGTGAAGATGATTTCTACTTGTTTACCACGCAAAGTACTCTGCACTGAGACACACTCCACCAGCTTTACTTATCTCAAGACCTGCAGGGCCCTGTGGACACTTTAAGTTCCTACTTTTAAGAATGCCAACATATCAACTGTTTAGCACAAGCTGCCTTTCCCCAGCAGATGTGGGTGCCAATCACACCTGGTCAGGGGAACAAAAACAAACTCTCTGGGATCATCACAAACATGGAGCAAATGCACTGTGGGAGGAAATGAAAACTGTGTGGGAAGGAAGGGATGCTGCCTGGTGCTGTTAGCTGGTGGCTGGCTATATGGCCACGTGCTGTCATGGAATCCCATGACTGTCCTATGCTGCAGAATATGCTAATAAGGAGCTATGGCTGGAGTGGGATAAAAGATCTAGAGAACAAGCATGGGCGAGTGAATCAAGCCAAGCCTCTCCTGGGGATGGGGACTTGGACTCAGTCAGCAATTGTGCTGCTGGCAGGACCAGTGCAGATGTGCAGGCTGTGCACTATATAGCCCTAGGGTTGGGTGTGCCATGCACACTGTAGACTTCATAGGCTTGTATGTTTATTATGACAACATTCCAGCAGATTGTAGTCAGGATCTTGTTCCAACAAAATCAATGTATTAAGACAATTTTCTGACACTTGGAGGTAAAGTGGAGTTTGGTGACACACTGGTTAAGAGCTCGGTTGCTAACCAAAAAGACTGGCAGTTCAAATCCACCAGCTGCTCCTTGGAAACCCTATGGGGGCAGTTCTACTCTGTCCTATAGGGTCACTACGAGATGGAATCGACTCGATGGCAATGGGTTTGGTTTTTGTGGTGGAGGTAAAGTATATTGAGGACAGGGCACCGATTTCTAATTTACGTGAAGTTGCCATACAGCGGTAACCTAGCCATTGGATTTGGCTAATACGGGCCACTTCACTTGTATCTTTTAAGTTTAGGTCTACAGGGAACTTCTAGCTCTGCAGATGCTACGTCCTGTGACAAATGTGTTTCTCTGTATGGCTCAGTTAACTTGACACCTACACCCCAGCCCATGGGTTCACAGGGGGAGTCTGGGCAGAGTGCCTGCAACAAGTGGCATTTGCACAGACATGAGAACATCAGTGCATCGACTGTACTTGGTAGTTCCTGTCTTCGTTTCAGAGAGGTATGGAGAGTTTGGTTCTCTAGCCAAGGGATACTCACGAAGTGAAGGAAGAGAAATACTATACTGTGGCTCTCTAGCACTGAGGCCAGCTCTAATCAAGCAGCTATTCAGAGCACTCAATGGGACAAACGACCTCTTTCCTGCTTCCAGAGCCTTGATTTCAGTGTCATTAGACCGAGGAGGGACAAGGACAGTTCAGAGGCAGTAGATCGTATCTCTGTAGTAGGCTTCTGTCAGCCTCACCACTCACCTCCAACATCCGGGACCTTCGGATCGTAATGTGAGTGACGTGAGGGGAGGCGGAGCTGGTCTCCACAAGTCCCAGCTTCTCCTTCTCCTTGGTAACCATGTTTCGGAACAGGAGAACTCTCTGAAATGAGCAAAGGTGGGATCAGAAATCGGGTCAACAACGGATGATTCCCTGCAAAACACTTCACAAAATTACTGAAATGAAAGTCATGTGACAGGTAACAGAAGGGGCACTCTGACACGAGCTCCAGGTCACAAGTGTCTTGTAAGAACAGTGACCATTCCCAGAAATGCTTTTGGGAGTTAGAAATACTGCTGAATCCGTGCCAAGGAAGAAATGTTCCAGAAAGAGTGCTTGGTTGCGGCTAGAACAATCTAGGAGAAAACCATTCTCCTCTTTCAATCAATAGCCCACCGCGGACACTTGGCGGCAGGACAAGTTACAGAGGCTGCTTTATATATGTAGATATGCCTGCTCTAAAGGAAATCAATATTATGAGTGTAAAAACCAGGAACATTTCAAAGATAATTTTTCTCACTGTCAGAAATTAAAAAAATGAGATGATGGAATAATTTGGAAAAGGACTGAGAATAGCAGCACAACTGGAAGAACGTAATCGATATCACTGAATTGTACATGTAGAAATTTTTGAAATAGTGTGTCTTCGGCTATGTATATTTTCACCAAAAAAAAAAAAAAAATGTCCTCCAAGGGCGAGAAGGGACAGTGTCGACATGTCATGGGGTTGTTAACCAATGTCATAAAACAATATGTGTACTGTTTCATGAGAAATTATTTGTTCTGTAAACCTCCACCTAAAGTACAATAAAAAAAAATTAAAAACATGATCCTACAATATGAAGGTTCTTGACCTTTTATCTGATTCCCCTGAGCCCTGAAGCACACCACAGTCCCTCCAGTAATTTTTCTCCATTGTACTTTGAAAAGAATCCTCTCTCTCCGTTCTCAACACTCGGAGAAGCCAAAGGAAATACCTAACGGTTCTGTTCATTAGGAAGTTAGGTCTTAACAACTTCATGAATATTTATGTCCTAAGAACTACGTAGCTAAACTGAAAACACAATACACATAAATTAAGATTAAAAAAATTATGTTTTTATTTCATTCTTAAATAACTGCAAGTGTGTGCTAATAGGATATGTATACGTATTGGGCACTGTACAGCTTCCGAAACCCTGGAATCAGACTGGCTGCCACCACCTTCCATCCCTGTTCCACACTGATTTTCACACAGTAATTGATTTTTATCCCCAAAAAACCAAACCTGTTGCCGTCGAGTGGATTCTGACTCATAGTGACCCTATAGGACAAAGTAGAACTGCCCACAGGGTTTCCAAGGAGCAGCTGGTGGACTTGAACTGCCGACCTTTTGATTTGCAGCCAGGCTCTTAACTACTATGCCACCAGGGCTCTGATTTTTATCACTGCAACCCTGAAAACCCAGCTTTGCAAATATGTAATATCATCGAAAAGGCTGTAGCACAATCTAATGATGACTGAACTACCTTGAGCTGGTAGTTCTCACGGTGTGCAACAGATTTCACTGTGTTCCCCTCGCAGATTGAAATATCCCGAGGCACCCCAGGGTGTCACAGCACATTGTTCATGAATGGGAGATACACAGAATAGAGATTCTAAAGTAGACATCATAGGGAATGCTGTGGTCACAAATGCCTAACAAGGCTGAATCCACAGACGCATAGTTCCAGGTTGAGATGCCATGTTTTAAATCAGACACCACCAAACTGGAACAGGCCCAGGATATGAAGGGCTGGAAACTACTTCCAACAAGGAATACTTGGAGAAGCTAAGGATGCTACACCTGGAAAACAGAAGACTTAGAGGGCAAACGAGCATTGTTTGCGATTCTCTGAAGTTTACTCCATAGATTAGAGGTTCCACTTTTGGGGGTTGTCCAAGGACCAAATCACAGAGAAGTGACCATCGTAATACAAGGAAGAATGCTCCATCGCTTGTATGAGGAAAGAAACAGAACAGCCTGCTTCGCAAAGCTGCGAGTTTCCTATCAGAGGTGAATTCAGGGATAGAGTAGAAGGGGTCCCCTCAAACCAGTCCCTTCAATTCTGAGTCTCTGCTATCAAGAGCACTACAAATTTGAACAGCCGCATCTGTCTGCACATTACTGCTTAAGGGTAAAGAATGGCAACCATAAGAATTAGGGTCAAGGTCAAAATGATATCAGAGAGCAGTGAGGATTAAGCATTTCTGCAACTGAGAGTTAATTTACAAAAATGCGATCTATGTTCTTTTAGAAAAATAAATCTATTTTGTCAAAGAAGTAAAAAGGGCACACCTAGACTCTAAGGAGCCTCTTCTGAGAGGAATGCAGGATTGTCACGCCATCTCACGGACATTTCTGAGTGCCCACTACTCCCCAGGGATGTGCACAATACTTTGTCACTTCCTGGGTGTTCCTCCCACAGTGCCTGACCTCCCAAGGCCTCCCACGTCTGTGATGCCACGCTCTCCAGTTTTCCTCCTGTCTCTCATTACTCCCTCTCTTCCAGGGCCGGCCCTCTAAGCAATGGGTTCTGCAGGGCTCTGGCCTCAGTCCTTGTGTTCTCACTCCCTCTAGTTCCCTAACCACCTCACCCACATCCATGACTGTAGTTATGAGAATAAGGTGCTGTCTTCCCATAGATTCCATCTCCCACCCAGTCTTCTCTCCGGAGCTCCAGACTCATGTGTCCAGTGGCCTCCAGGAGCAACAGACAGCTCACATCCCACCTGCTGGAAGCTGAACTCACCATCATTTCCCAAACCCGCTCTTGCTTTCGCTCCTACCTCGGGGAATGGCTCCACCGACTCACCAGGCGCACAAGCCAGAAACCTGGGCATCATCCAGATTTTTCCTTTCTTTCTCCTTGTAATCATTCTCCAAGGCCTGTAGGTGCTACCTTCTTAAGAATCACTCGATTTTTATCATCTTGTTCTACTCTCAAGGAGCCCTCCCTGGTGGTACAGTGGTTAAGCACTTGGTTGCTAACCAAAAGGTCAGCAGTTCGAACCCAGGAGGGTTCGCAGGAGAAAGATGTGGGAGAAAGATGTGGTGGTCTGCTTCCATAAAGATTTATAGCCTTGGAAACCCTATGGGGCAGTTCTACTCTTTCTTACAGGGTCACTATGGGTTGGAATTGACTCACTGGCAATGGATATTGGTTTTGGGGTTCTTCTACTCCCACAGCCCTGTCCTAGTCCAGGCGAGATTGCTGTGACACCTTCTTGCCTCCAGCCAATCCTCCACACTACAGCCAGAAGGATCTTTCTAAAGTACAGCTCTGACCACATGCCTCCCACGTGTAAAACCCTTCCGTAGTTTCTGATAAAATCCAAGCTCCTCCTCCTGGTTTACAAGGTCCTGCTTGCTCCAGCACCTATCAACCCTGTTGGTTTCATTGCTTGACTTCCTCCTTTACACTCTCTCCAGCCAGACTGTACTTTTGGTTCCCCAGTAGCACCACATTCTCTCACCCTGGGGTGTTTAAACATCATCTACTTTTGTCTGTGGAGAACTTCCCTGAGCCCTCGCCTCATTCCCAGCTGGGCCAGGGCCCTGCATGTGTTCCAAAAGCAGCTGCCCTGTCCGTGAACCGCCAGCTGACACTGTCTTCTCTGTCTCTGGGCCCCAGCACTTAATGCAAAGAGCAAAATTCAATCACTGCTTGTTGAACGAATGATCTCATTTACTCATTTCCCACTGCTATAACAAAGATAGGGTCCCCGGGTGGCACAAACAGTTTGCACTCAACTACTAACCTAAAGGCTGGCGATTCAAACCCACCCAGTGGGTGCCAGAGGAGAAAGTCCTGGCAATCTGCTTCCGTAAAGATTACAGCCAAGAAAACCCTATGGAGCACAGTTCTACTCTGTCACACATGGGATCGCCATGAGTTAGAATTGAATCGACTCAACTCAACGGCAATGGGTTTTTTTGTTTTTTTTTTTTAAATAATAAAGATAGAAAATCAAGAACATTGTAGCAGGACAGAAAGAAACACAAATAAACTCTACTCTATATATTTTTCTTATTTGTAAGAACTGGACTGTGACGCTTTAATTCAGGCCTAAATTTGTGCCTTATTCATTATTCATGCCTGAGCATCAAGGAATCTTGGGTAACTCTTGACTGGGAGTCTGTGTTTACTGAAGAAAGGTGTGGAATCTTATCCCACATCTAAGACAGACACTACTGGTACATAGTAGGTACTTGATGAGTATATGTGAGTGAATGAATCAATGTCTGAATGAATGTATAATCAATGAACTACTTAAGACACTGCTCTACCTGCAACTCACATTTTTGTGAGGAATGACATGAGGGATGTACTGCAGGATCAGCTGTGCCCGCTTTCTGTCCTTGTCCAGTTCTTGGAAGAGCACACTGGGTTTGAGGTCCCTTACAAAGAAAGACACGGGTTTGAGATAATTAAAGCAAGAAAACCATTCTCTAGCACAGGGCTGGCAAACTACAGTCTGTGGGCCAAATCCAGCCTGCTGCCTGTTCTTGTAAATAAAGTTTTATTGGAACACAGCCACACTCATTTGTACATTTATCATCTATGGCTCCTTTCACACTACAGCTGCAGAGCTGACTAGTTGCAACAGAGACTGTACCACCTACAAAGCCTAAAATATTTATTGTCTGGCCCTCTACAGAAAACGTTTGCTGAGCCCTGCTCTAGTGCCACGTCAAGAGTTACATAAGATCTGATGTATCATTGACACAAACTCTATCATTTTGCAGGAGAGTAGCATTTATTGCAGGAAGATTCCCCCACCCCCACCCTCAAACACCTAACTGTGCTTTTTACTCTGGTGACTCTGCTGCTGAACTGACATTCAGCTATCACAGCCTAATGCTCAGCACAGGTGAAAGAACTTTCCATCCCAGTTTGGACAAGAACCATTTGCTAAACGTGATCTGGCTCTGTCACTATTCATTAACCCTAGCCATATTCAGCGTCAGCATCTACGAAGCAGCCGCTAAGTGATCGGTGCTGACAGTGCCTCACAGAAACAGTGGCTCTCTTTACGCAGACAAAAGGACAAGATGAAGGAGGGAAAAATCCTCTCTGCCTTAGAACATGAGGGTAAGCCCTCGGCAGCTCTGCGGCTCGGCAGTGTGATAGTGGAGTGCACACTGGCTCCCACCAAGCCCCTTCCCAAGTCCTGGTGCTCACTTTCGCAGCCAGTGGTCCTCAGGGGCAAAGCGCCTCCGGCAGTCCCGCTCATAGAGCACCATCAGCCAGCCGTGGACGGACTGGAACAGCTCCAAGGTCTCGCCCTTGGCGTTTTCTGTAGGACACACAAACAGGCGAGTCACGCTCAGGGCAGAGGCGATCAGAACGAAAGAGGAGGGGAGGACAGCCTCTCGACTCCTCTGCTCATCTCCACGTCCTTGATCTCCTGCCCTCTGGATTTTACATGAAACCAAAGGAATTAAAAGATACTCTAGGAATGTTCTAGAGCCCTGGTGACGCAATGGTTAAGAGCTATGGCTGCTAACCACCTGCCGCTTCCTGGAAACCCTATGGGGCAGTTCTGCTCTGTCCTATAGGGTCGCTATGAGTTGGAATTGACTCGACAGCAACAGATTTTCTTTCTAGGAATGTTTTAAGTGTCTGCGGGACTTGAGTATCACTTAGACACAATCATTCATGCTGCCTCCCACCAGCATGTCATCCAAGGGACTTTTTTAATTGAAGGAACTTTTTATTGAACAACTAGAAACACACTTCTAATCTGACTGTGAACCGGCATACGTTTGGTCGTCATGGAAATCAACTCAACGAATCAACAGGACAAGAGATACAGGGCAAAACTAATCATCATTAATAATCCTTGATACACACATGAAAATCCTGAAGCACACCTGGGAGAGTGAGATTTTATAAACCACACTACCTGGTGACATCACAGAGTATTAAGGAAGAAAATTTCCAATTATGTGAATAAATACATGTTTCCAATTAACTCTGATAGACAATAAAGAATCAGTTGATGTTCTAGGCTCTTTATAGTTTTCATGAGTGTATCATCAGTCAAACAATGGATGACTCCTTTACCTTACCTACGATTCCATCCCAGATCATCTTAAACACAAAGGAATTGAGAAAAGAGGAGATGGTGACCAGTTCTTCGAGTTTGAATGAAATTTGTTCCTCATAAACTTCAATGTCATCAAGAATTCTAAATGAGACAGAAAATTATTTAGAAATTTCCCACCGAGAAAACAAGGAAAAAAAAAATCTGTACCATTTACTAGACAAAATAAGCAAGGTTAAGAAATAAGCTCTATTCTTATCTTTTAGAGCTACTGACTGTAAAATTTACAGATAAAATGGTATGTTTAGGATTTGCTTTAAAATAACCCGGGAGAGGGGAGTAGGTGGGGGTATACACGAAACCAAACTGGTCATAAGCAACAGGGTGATGGCTAGATGAGGGTTCATTACTACTCTCTCTACTTCTATTTATCTGAAATTGTCCATAGTGAAAAGTTAAATTCATAAAACTGCCCCATTCACTTCAGATTATGACTCACTCTCAGGACACCCTTCACCAGCAACTGAGATCTCCCTCTCCCCTCCAACTGCCCACTGAGCCCCTTCCTCTATGACTCTTATCCAATCTGCCACCTACAGGTCTCTGATTCCCTCCTGCCAATGTCTTTTAGCCTGAACGGAGCTGTCTGAGGTCCATTCTACCTTGTAACTATTCACCAACCTTTTCGGAAAAAGTGGAATTAAAAGAATACCAAAAACACAAGTCAACATGTAACATCTGTTAATTTCTTGCTGTATGCCAAGCACTGTACTAAGTACTTGACATTCCTCCTCTCATTCACTCCCTATCAGTATTATCTTCATTCTAGTAATAAAAAAACTGAGGCTCAGAGAGGTTAAGCAGCTTGCCCAAGGTCAGGTTAATAATAACAATAACGATGACAGCCGATACCTACCGTGCTCTTCAACTGGCCAGGGACTGTGCTAAGCACTCTGCATGCATTATCTCTTTTAATCCTTACCACATCCCCAAGAGGCAGGTGCTACTGTTATTCCCACCTAAACATGAGTAAACTGAGGCTCAGAGAGGTCGAGCACCTGCCCCCTTGCCCAGGGTGTCACAGTTACTAAGTAGCTGAGCCAGGTTTTGCACCGTGACTATCTGAATCCAGAACTTTCCAGTAAACTACTTAGCACAGTGAGTAACTGGCTGAGCCATGATTTGAACACAGCTCTGGAAAACACCCCAGCCTACACTCTGTGATACTGACCCAGCTCCTTGAAAGGACAGGAACTAACAAGCACTGAACATCCGCTACCTGCCACCCACTTGGTACGTTTTCTTGTCTAACTTGTATAATGACGGCGTCACACAGGTCCAAACATACATAGCAATCATGTCAGTGATTACTTCCTTACTGACATTGTACTTTGGCCTCTTCAAACTCTAGGACAGGAATTCAGCCCCACAGCAGTGAACCTACGTGATGAGGTGCCGGGAACAGTCACAGAACAGCATTAGCATGGCCAAGAGCTGCTTGGATTCCTCGGTGTCATTGTTCAGGCATTCCAGAAAGAGCTTTAACCCTCCGTGGGGCCCCAGCTCACAGATAAACGCCCACAGTTTGGGCAGCAGGTCGTCAAGGTAAGTGAGACCTGGAAAAGGACAGACAAACCCAAGCTTCAGGTGGGGCTCCATCTGGTCCAATACTTCTCCCATCCACTGGGGGAGCAAACCACTTAAACCTATTAGTGAACATTTAATGTGTGTGAGAGAAAGAAGGTGGAATTATTAAGAACATCATTACCACCACGAGAACAACAATGATAATCGTGAACATCAAAGAGGTGCTTATTATGTGCCAGATAACCATTCTAAGTACTTTGCATGCATTGTCTCCTTGTAAAGTCCAATGTTACCTCCATTTCATAAGTGAAGAAACAGAAGCACAGAGAGGGTAGATAACTAGTCTAAAATCACACGGCTAGTGTCATAGCCAGGAAAAGAGGCTAGGACTGTCTGACTCAACGTTTATACATTAAATCAGGGCTCAGAAAATTTTTCTGGAAAGGGCCAGAGAATACACATTTTTAGGCTTTGTAGGCCAGTCTCTGTCACAACTACTCAATGCTTCTGTTGTGGCACAAAAGCAGCCACAGGTAACATGTAAACGAATGGATGTGGCTGTGTTCCAATAAAACTTTATTTACAACAATAAGTGGGGAGCTGGATTAGGCCCAAGGGCCGCAGTTTGCTGATTCTCTGCTTTTTAAACCATCTGCGCAGGCTCACTGCATTCAGCAGAGCAGTTTCCTCGCTTCTACTTCTATTATTCCACCTACATCAAAAATGAGAAAGCAGTGAATGACCACGGCAGAGGTACTCTGAAGAGTTAAATGAAAATTTAACCCTGTGGAAGCAAAAAGTGAAGGAGAGGACATTATCAGTCTGCTTCCTGATGGCTACAAAGCCTCCAACACACAGGCCACCATCACTGTTACATAATGAGATGTGTGCCCCAAATCATTCCTCAGAAAAAGGGGAGTCACCTTATATATGAGTCTTCATAATACCTCTCATTTTATAGGGCATTCTCTGAATTATTCAGTTATTAACGAAGAACTGTGTGGAGAAGATATATTAGCCTGGGGAAGAAATTCTCAAATCAATGCTACTTATGCTTACAGGGCAAACTGAAGGAATTGTTAAGGAGGCAAAGAGATTTAACACCAGTTTAATCACTCTTTATTATCCCTAAAGGTTTGGCCTCACATTTTCAAGGTGAGGAGGATGTGGTTATAAAGAGTCTTTAAAAAGCAACAGTTTCTTGACCTGGTTGGTAGTTATTCAGGTACTCAGCTCATAACCAGTCTTTAACAAGTTATGTTATATCATACAACATACAAGAGAGCCCTGGTGGCACAGTGGTTAAGAGCTTGGCTGCTAACCGAAAGGCTGGCGGTTTGAACCCACCAGTCATTCCGC
Organism: Dugong dugon; assembly: GCA_030035585.1. Lineage (NCBI taxonomy): Eukaryota > Metazoa > Chordata > Mammalia > Sirenia > Dugongidae > Dugong > Dugong dugon. Next base: position 19,812,357 of record CM057476.1, on the reverse strand, counting down.
AGGAGAAAAGATGTGGCAGTCTGCTCCGGTAAAGATTTACAGCCTTGGAAACCCTATGGGGGCAGTTCTGCCCAGTCCTAGAGTTGCTATGAGTCAGTATCGACTCAATGGCAACGGGGATATCACACGTAACAAAGAGGGCAGAAACCTCACAAATTAAAAAAAGAGTAAATAATTACATTGTGGAGATCATAAACAAACCCCTGCAGGACAAAACAAGAAAAGAAACTGTCCTCAACTTATTGTGAGTGGGTACACATGGTGTGAACTAAAATATTCACTTAGAGCATCACAGATCACCTCTCAAAGTGCTGCACCCTGAGCAATACAGACAGAAATGAAAGTGCTGGGCTCTGGAGAGCTGTGTCAGGGGACCAGCACAGGGCTGCAGTATCCGATGCACACGAGGAGTGTAACAAAGTTGCATTTTAAATTGTGAGAGGAGAAAAACGGCAGTACTTTTAAAGCAAATGTGTTATTTTCTATAATTTATTTCGTGTATAACGAAACTAGTACATCAAACATCATACACACACTTTAGACTAGTTTATCTTCATCCCTAAAAGCGTGTATTTCAAGGTGGCCAAAAATCTTTCTGGAAACCATCATGCTCAACATGCTCCCCCAATGCTCACAGGCTAGGGTACCCCAGGGTTGGCCTGGCTCCCCTCTCTTCTCCCTCTGCACTCTTGGGGGAACCTGCCCTAGGCCCATGCTTTAAATACAGTCCCTTTGCTGATGTCCTCACATTTACATGTCTGCTACACCTGGTCTCTGAGCTCCAGGAGAACGCAACCAAACGCCTGCTTGACATTTCTGCCTGCGTGTCCAAAAGACACCTTCAGCTCTCTCTGTTTCCCACAACTTCGACCTCTAGCTCAGCAAATGGCACCACCATCTACACAGCTGCTCAGGCCAAAAACCCCGCACCATCTTTGAAATGCTTAGTCCCAACCCACCAGGGAGACCTGCAGACTCAACCTCTAAAACACACCACACATCCTCCTGCTTCCATCTCCATCCCCACTACTCTAGCCCAGGGATTCATAACCGGGACACTTCTGCCCCCGGGACACACTGGGCAACGTCTGGAGAGATCTCTTATTGTCACAACTGAGCTGGAGGGCGCTACCGGCATCAACTGTGTGGAGGCCAGGGATGCTGCTAAACATCCTACAATGCACAGAACAGCCACCCACCAACAAAGAAGTATCCAGCCCAAAACTTCAAAAGTGCTGAGGTTGAGAAACCCTGATACAGTCTAAGCCAATGTCATCTCTCACCAGGGCTCCCGTTTCACTTTCATTGTGCCTGTCATATATTAAATATAGTTTTTACTTGCTTATTGTTATCTTCCCACTTCTAGAATATAAACTCCTTGGGAACAGGGACCTGGGCTGTCTTGCTCATCTGCATATATCCTCAGCGCTTGGCACATATAGGTGCTCTATAAATTTTCGAGCAGTCCCTGGGTAGCACAAATGGCTAAGCACTTGGCTACTAATCAAAAGATTGGTGGTTTGAATCCACCCAGAAGTGTCATGAAAGAAAGCCCTGGTGATCTACTTCTAAAAGATCATAGCCACTGAAAACCCTATTGAGCAGTTCTACTCTGCATCCCATGGGGTTGCTATGAGTTGGAACTGACTTGACGACAACTGGTTTGCTTTTTTGGCTTATAAATATTTGAAGAATGAATAAGTACACACGAAAGAGGGAAGAAGCAACTTATGATTTAAAAAATGTAAAATGCGGTAGAGAAGTTCCTAACCATGTAGTAAATAGCTTTTATAGCTTATAGGGAGGTTTTATACTCATATCAATTCACACCAACAAGCGCTGCACTGTGCTCACAGCAGAGGGCTTTCAGCCTTGCTCATAGAGAAAGGAAAATGTTGGGCATTTCCATGTGATGAGATATTATGCAGCCAATAAAAATAAAGTTTCTGAAGAATTTTCGACAGGATAAAATGCTTATAAAATAACAGCAATGGAAAAGGAAGGATTTTATCTATATAGTACACTCAAATACAGGTGGTTAACTCTAGATTGTGGAATTACGAGTGGTATAACTTTTCTTCTTTCTGCTTCTCTGTCTTTTCTAGTTTTCAACCATGAACACCCACGCTCTTTATATTCAGAAAAAATAATGAATTTTTACAAGTAATTTGTACCTCACAACGAAAAATTAGGTAAAAAGAACACAATGGAAGTGGTGTGGTTGAGGTTTGACCTATTTAACAGAGGTGAGCTGATCTCTAAAAGGAATAGCTCAAAAGTACCCTCCTTCAAAATCTGTTTTTTGAGTTAAGGAAGCGAGAAGAAAATCTACTTTTTCTAAGAAAAAACTGTTTGCTCAATTTGAGAGATGGAAGGAGATGCAGTGGGTCTGCAGACCTGTGAGTATCTGTAGCCGGATCTGGGTTAGAGTTGTTAACGAGGTCTGGTAGAGGACACAGATGTTGCAGACCTTCTGTACTTCTGCTGAATCAACGCGTTTACCCCCGACCGGCCTGAGAATATTCCGAACGGATGCAGACTTCTGAAATGCACGCTTTAGGAGATCTGGCATGGAGAGGAGAAACGTGTGAGCAGGAGCAGTTCAGCATCTGCCAAATCCCACCCTGGAAAAGGAAAAGCCCTCCATGAAGCTCCTGATTTACACTCAGAGCCAGACAGTGGAGCTGCTGCTTTGGTTCAAGTCGTCTCTTTGAAATAAATCAGAAAAACATTAAAAAACAGCTTCTTAGGTGAAACTCAAAGCCCTCTTCAGAATCTTTGAAAATTTCTCAGGACGAACTAGGCATATTCAATTCCTACATGGGATTTTTTATTGTATCATTTAACTTTAGAACCTGCAGAGGTAAAAATTTGGAACTCTGTTAAGGGTAAGGAGTCCTTGGGTGGTGCAAATGGTGAAGTGCTGAACTACCAACTGAAAGGCTGGTGGTTCAAACCCACCTAGGGGTGCCTCAGAAGGCCTGGCGATCTGCTTCCGAAAGGTCACAGTCTCAAAAACCCTACGGAGCAGTTCTACTCTGCACAGATGGGGTTGCCATGAGTCAGAATCGACCCGACAGCAATAACATACTAAGGGAAGAGAAGCAAAGCTGGCAGAACCTGGTTGATTCTCAATTTTCTGTGCTTTTACAGGGAAGTAGGGTCGTATGACTTTAGATGCTGATAAACTTAACTAAGAACACTTCTATTTGGTTATGAATTGTATCCTACTTTTGTCTTAAACCTTCTCATTTATATCCTGCTGCGGTTATACCCCCGGAGTCCACCTGCACCAATAGCTACAAGACAGAGCTTTGCACACACTGAGTGGCAAAATGAAAGCCACAAGCAGGTAACTCCACTGAATTATGTGTTTGTGGCATTTCCTCATCAAAATGGGTAACAAGAAACTGTTCCATAGAGTCCATTACTGATCCTGCAGCAGGGATACTGCTGAGGCGGCGGTTTGTTCTGTGACTCAGTATCCCCCCTTTAAGGAGCCCGCTCTGTGTGGGAGATTTATTTGATGATTAAGGATGCAGAAAACTCTACTTCCATGGAGAAACTGGTCTCCTTTCCTTTTCCTGTTAGTGAGAAGTAAGAAAATATCTATAAATCCCTTTTCATTTTGGCTACCAGAAAGTTCATAGCCAAACCTGAAGTTCAGAGATAGCCACAGCGGCCCTCATAGAACATAGATCTATGGATGTTCCTCTATATATGTGTCTTGTTTTCGTTCACCTATTTATGTTTCCCTGGCCCTTGTTTAAGGTCCCTGGGTGATGCAAGTGGTTTGTGATCAGCTGCTGACCTAAAGGTTGGTGGTTCAAACCTATCCCGCAGCTCTGCTGAAGAAAGGCCTGGTGAACTGCTTTCATAAAGATTACAGCCAAGAAAACTTATAGGGTTGCCAGGAGTCGGAACTGACTCCATGGCAGTGGGTTTGGTTTCTTGGGTTGGCCCGTCTTCTCTATTCCTACTGATTTTCTGTCACTGTTTTGCTAATTGTAAACCTGACTTAAGCGGTCTCAAAATGTTTGTGGGAGAAGTCGCAGTTCCACACAAAGCGGAGCACGCTCACAGGGACAGTCAGGGGCTGCATCTAGCCACATGGATTCCCAGGGCCTGGCCTCTTCCAGCACTCACTTTTCACTGGAAGTACGTTCTGGGGGGATGCGGGTTGCACGTGGGCCGTCTCCTGGTTCTCCAGCAGCTTCTTGCTCAGGATGTCGTTGAAGAAGATGCGGATGAGAGGCACTCCCCACAGGAACTGCAGCTGTTTGGTGACCAAGGGCATTGACTCATTAAGGCTAGGAGAGAGCAAGAAGAGATGAGGCACGTCAATTCCACCGGAGGGACGGCCAGAGAGGGCCCACTCCACTCCCTAGTGAGCCTTCCACGTGGAGGTCCAGCTAGGTCTTGGCACTAGACAAGGCAAGTGAAATAAATTTTAAAAAAAAGTAGAATCAATAAATTGTCATGGAAGGCCTGGTATGCATAAGCACTGACCTCTTTGTCTTCTCTGCTGCTCCACCCAAACTTCCTGTGCTGCTGACAGCATCAGCATCACTACTGCCCCCAGGTCCCCAGAGCCCGCTGAGCACAGTCATCTCTGAGACAGCCTCGGTATCAGCTCTTCATCCTTTATCACCTGGCTGACGAGAGCTATCTCATGCTGCTGCTTGGACTTCCTCCTCACAGCTAGCCCCCAGCTCTGGCCCACCAATCTAGGTAACTCGACCGCCTCCTAAGTGTTTCCTCTCTCTGCTCTGTTCTGTACCCTTAGCGTCGGACTCCCCTTCCTGGAATCCTGTGTTCAGCACCTCCCTGTTCAAGACCTCACGACGCCTCCCATTCTACCGAACGTGCAGGTCTTCCAGCATCGCTCATCGCAGTGCAACAGCCACCTTCCGCTGAGTGTGGGCCGCGCCTGGCGGCAAGCCCTTTGCGTGCATTCTCTCATGGGATCCTTCGAGGTGGCCCTACAAAAGGGACTGTGGAAACTATCCCTGTATCTCAGACGACGAAACCAAGGTTCGCAGGGCTGAAGGGGTTTGTCCGGGGTTCCTCAGAGAAGAGGCAGTGGTGCTGGGAGCCGTGCTCTTCACTGTTGTGCCGTACTCCCCACCCCGCCTCCCAGAATACCTCTTCCAACTCCCTACACACGCGCTCCCCTCTCTTCGGGCTGGAGAGACCCGAGGATGTCCACTCAGGTGCAAGGAAAAGGGAGCAAACTTGAGGATTTCATTCCCTCGGCCTCAGTTTGTTGCCCTCAGAGCACCTGCCAAGGACCCCATGCCTCAGGCAGAAATCTGAGCAGGAAACAGCTGGGCATGAATAGCTGCCTTAGCTCAAGGCGCCTCTTCATCTCAGCCCAGGGTACGTTTTCAAATCCATGAGGCTGCCTAACTTAATTTCTATTCTTTTAGCCTACTATTTTAAGTCTTTATTTCTTAATTAAAAGAAAAAAAATTTTATACCCCATCACTTGAAAAAGAGCTGAGATGACATCTATTCCCTTTGAATCACTTTGCCTTGTTTTAGTTATGTCCAAAATATGGCAAGTCTAACCAAATGGTCAACAATTACTTGAAAACAAAGATGAGAATGTAAGGGCGCAGGAAACTAGATTAATGGAAATGGAACAATGAGAATGGAAATAATGAGAACATTCACATGTTGTAAAGAATATAACCAATGTCAGTGAACGACTTGTGTAGAAATTGTTGAATGGGAACCTAAACTGCTGTGTAAACCTTTACCGAAAACACAGTATTAAAAAAAAAAAAAAGGCAGTCTAGGCAATCAGTAAAGCTTACGTTGAAGAAGAAAAGATAAAACTTAAACAATTTATTAAATGAAAAGAACAAATTACAAAATAATATGCTCTCATTTTAATTAAAAATGATTTATCGGCATTTATAGACAGAAAAAAGACTAAAAGGATGTCCACACAAGATGCCCTTGGGCAGGGGGATTATGGGATAGTTTTTATTCTCTTTTGGTCTCATCTATATTTTATAGGGTGAATATGTATTACTTTTACAATAAGAAACAAAAAACTAGCAGCTGGAAGGAAGGAAGGATGAAAGAAAGAAGCAGGAGGCAGTGAGGAGAGAGGCAGGAAAGACAATGATTTGCCTCCAGGACTCACCCATAGTCCACAGATTGGGAGAACCAGCCTAGGACAGGGTGCCAGTGGGTCAGGTTGGATTTCTTCTGTGACACATACTTCTGACAGTAACAGAGCATCTGGGTGAGCAGACTCACAAACCCATCTGTCTCTTCCTCTAACACTTTGGGGCTAAGGGAACCCAAGTGGAGAAGGTTGCCTACAAAGAAAGAAGGCTTGTGAGATGGGCCTGCCCCACCAGCCAGCTGCGCTTCAGTACCTCCCAGCCCTGCTCTCTGACTCTGGCTCAGGCAGCCGTATCTATGTGCAAGGAGAAATTCCACATCGATAGGGACCTGGGGGCTGTGGCATGGGCTGCAGTGTGGTGCAGGGTTAAGAGCGTGAGCTTCAGAAACAAGCTGACCTGGGTTCAAACCCTGGCTCTACCACAGGTGAGCTGTGCGACTTGAACCTCACACCTCAAATCTGTTTCTTCATCTGTAAGATTGGAATAATGACCCCACACTCAATGTGAGGATTATATGAAGAAACAAATGTAAAATGTCAGGCACACCAAGATGTGGGGCGTGCTCAGCTATTATTACATTTTAATATCACACTACCATTTTAAAATCAGGGGTCAACATAAGAAATGGCCTTTTGAAGAGTATCTGAATGTTCTGGGAAATCACTGTTGTGCAATGTTCACCAAAGCTATTTAAAATCCCTCGTGTGGAGTCTCACAAACTCCCCTTAAAATTTAGCCCAGGGAAAGCTTTTCTGAACAAAATAAATTTCTTTCTGTTGGTAGTGAGAATTATGTACCTCTGCTGTTTTTAAACACTTTTATTCACAAACCTTTTCTTCACACAAAAGACTATTTGTAAAACAGGTGAGGCAGGCGGCCCTCCTCTGATCTAAGCTCCTCCCAACTGCTCCCTCCCCCCTTCTCTCGTGATGAGAACTATCCAGGCAACTTACCACATTTTCCTTTTTTCCTTGGCTGCCAGGAAGCTGAGGGATGAAATTTAATGCTCATTTCCAGTCACTCAACTAGCTTGCCAGGTCAGCGTATTTCCCATGTAATTTTAACTTTACATATCTATTTTCACTAATGGAATACATGTCTTTTATCTTGAGCACTTCCAATTATTACCAAGAGCAACTCATGACCTCTATGAAGGTGAAAAGCAAAACATGCAGGCCTTTTCTGACTCACAGAACACAATCAAATCCAAGTCACAGAAACTCACCCATTAGGCAAAGTGTATGGCAGCCTTCTAAACTTTCACATACGTCACGGCATCGATATTCGTCTCTTAAAAATATGATGAATTTACGAAGCATGTCATGAGATTCTAAAACAGTGAGACGCTGCGAACAATTGCAGACAGTTAAGGGAGAAGCTGGGTGTGAAGCGTTTTCCACTAAAGCATGAAACTAATCACCTGCCGATCACCCACTAGGATGTTTAACGGGCTATTCACTGTCAAGAATAGAAGGGACAAAGATGAGAACCTGCTTCTTTGGGTTACAAATACAAGTATGTCCATAGTGGCTACTGGTTTGGAAGTAAAATCAGGGTAAAGGGTGGGAACTAGCAGAGAAAACATTTTACTTTCTAAACTTGAAGAAGAAAAGCAAAAGGAGTTGATTTCTGGGGTGGGAACTCACAGAGCTCACTTACCTCGGGGGTCAGGGTGCTGAGATGAGTCACAAGAGCAGGCACGGACATGATGTGGATGAGGAATGGCCGAAGCAGATTGTCTGAAAATTGTGCAGCGGTCACAGGGCTAGACACAGACAGATCACCTCATTCAGACAGGTCTGTGTGTGCACCCAAACAAAAGAGCAACCCCACTGATGCTGTCCAGACCCCCTGAAATTACACTGCATGGAACTTCTAAGAAAAGTAAAGACTGAAAATGGGGACATCCAATAGGAAACAGTTAAGTCAATGATGGTACAGTCATTTGATGTAATACTGTGCAGCTATTAAAAATAAGGGTATACATAGTCTCGTGGAATATCTTAGTCAACTGACATAATATAGATCATAAAACTACGTTCTACATCCTGGTTTGGTGAATAGTGTCCGGGGTCTTAAAAGCTTCCAAGGAGCCATCTAAGATACAACTATTGGTCTCTATTCATCCAGAGCAAAAGAGAAAGTAGGAAACCAAACACTCGAAGAAGAAACTAGTCTATAAGACCAATTGTCTACATGAAGCACAGCCTCATCTAGCCTGAGACTAGAAGTAGATGGTGCCTGGCTACCACTACTGACTGTTCTAATTAGGGCCACAACAGATGGATGCTGATAAAACGGGAGAAGAATGTGGAATAGAACCTCAAATTCCTGAATTGCTGGACAGAGGGCTGTGGGCATGGTCTCAGGGAACGTCTAGCTCAACTGGCATAACAGTTTATAAAGACAACGTTCTACATTCTACCTTGGTGAGGAGCGCCTGGGGTCTTAAAAGGCTGTGACCAGCCATCTAAGATACTCCACTGGTCTCACCCCTTTGGGAGCAAGGGAGAATGAAGAGAACAGGATACAAGGAAAAGATTAGTCCAAAGGACTAATGGACCACAGCTACCAAGGCTTCCACCAGACTGAGTCCAGTACAGCTAGATGGTGCCCAGCTGCCACCACTGACTGCTCTGACCGGGATCACAACAGAAGGTTCTGGACAGAGCTGCAGAAGGATGTAGAACAAAATTCTAACACACAAAAAAAGACCAGATTTACTGGCCTGAGACTGGAGAAACCCCCAGAATATGGTCCCCAGACACCCTTTTAGCTCAGTGGTGAAGTCACTTCTGAGGCTCACCGTTCAGCCAGGGATTGGACAGTCCCATAAAACAAAATGGGACTAATGAGGCACAGTAGTCCAGGGAGAAGGACTAGAAGGCAGAAGGGGACAGGAAAGCTGGTGATAGGGAACCCAAGGTTGAGTAAGGACAGTGTTGACATGTAGTAGGGTTGTTAACCAGTGTCACAGGGCAACATGTGTACTGTTTAATGAGAAACTATTTTGTTCTGTAAACCTTCATCTAAAGTGAGAATAGCAGCACAACTGGAAGAATGTAGTTGATGTTACTGAACTATGCATGTAGAAATTTTTGAAACAGTGTATCTTTGGCTATGTATATTTTCATCAAAAAAAAAAAAAAGGGCGAGAAGGGAGAAGGCTGACATGTCGTGGGGTTGTTAACCAATGTCATAAAACAATACGTGTACTGACTATTTAATGAGAAACTATTTGTTCTGTAAACCTTCACCTAAAGTAAAATTAAAAACAAACAAACAAACAAACAAAAAACTAGACCTACTAGATTGGTTGAGACTGGAGGACTCCCAAAGATTATTGCCCTGAGATACTCTTCAAACCTCGAATCAAAAACTATCTCCTGAGTTCACCCTGTAGCAACAGATTGGCTAACAAAATAATGAATATCACCTGTAAGTACTATGCTCCTTTAAAAAATCACCTATGAGACCAAACAGTCAACAATTACAGGTATCCCTGACTCATGACATATTCGAGTTATGACAAACCAGATTTATGACTGTCTGATTTTTTTTTTGGTACATCTTATCACTAGTAACATGGACTACATACAATGTTGTAGCACGTAATCTGCAGATGCTGTCATTCTCAGGTGTTCACTTACAGATGTTCAAAGATCAAATTTATAAAGATACTGATAATAACAGGCAATAATAAAGAAAAAAAAAAAGAGGTATTCGACTTATATCAGAACCAATTTCGCATGGAGTCCTTGGAATGGAACCCTATTGTAAGTTGAAAACTACTTGTATTGGCTTAAATGAAATATACGTTAAAATGAATTTCTCCCCCCTTCTGACTTTTTAAATGAGGCTCCCATTGTACTTTTATTGGACAGTCCTGCTCTAGACCAATGTTGTCCAACAGAACTGTCTATGATGATGGAAGTTCCACATCTACTCTGTTCAATATGGTTGCCAATAGCCACATGTGGCCACTGAGCATTAAGGCAACTGGGGAACTAAATTCTGAATTTTATTTAATTTTAATGAATTTAAATTTAAATAGTCTCATGTAGCTAGTAGAAAGCACAATCTAGCCTTTGTAAATAAATTGTTACTGGGACACAAGTATGCTCATTTGTGTACATATCGCCTATGGCAGCTTTCATTTACAGTGGCAGAGTAGTTGCCCTGCCGTACGTCCCACAAAGCCAAAAATACTTAGTATCAGGCCCTTTACAGAAATGTTTTCCAACGCCTACTTTAGACCATCATTTTTCAAACCAGTGTTTCATGAAAAATGACTCCAGGGGCTATTAATAGACACACTCCCTCCTCCACAAAGGGATAAGGGTATTCTATGTGCAGATAGGTTTGAGAAAACACCAGGTTGAAAAAGATCAAGGGGTCTGGGGACCGCACACTTCTCAGAGCTTCAGCACTGAGGTACACTGTGAATTAGGAGGAGGGTGAAGGGCAGGCAGGATCTACCAAGTTGGTTTGACCATGATATTTTCTTCCAGGGGTTCTTATTAACATCTCCCCAAGTTGGTGTTCACCTCAATAGCTTTTTAACAAACACAGCTTTTTACATTTGGCAGTTCTCAGAATTGCAAGTGTAATTTCATAGTTTGGCTTCTTATATACATCTCCAAACTGAGTAAGTGGAGGCAAATATCACATCCTCTCTGGCCCTCCAAATCCTAACATTTTAAATATGTGTTCATAAAACCATCCCCTTCATCCTTATACCCTACCCTTTGCTGGGCCCCCTCCAGCTCTTAGGTCTCCTTTTATTTTGTCAATTAAAAACTTAGACAAAAAAAAAAAAAAAAAGGCATCTTGGCCATTGGCAGAGTGAAAGCCATCAATTTTGAATGGCTTCCCTCAGATCGCACTACAAAAATATTCAGGGGGTAGAGACAGTTAAGAAGCAGAGCAGTCACAGATACATCACTTTTACCAAGAGTGACACTTTCTGTAAATTCTGAGTTGGGTTCTGACAACATGGGCAAGCCCACACCTAACACAGCTAAGAAGAGAGAAGAAAATCAAGAGGCACAAGCATTCAGAAACACGATGACACCCGAGCTACAGTTTCCTACTTACCGCAACGCCAGAGAAAAGGCTGCAGTTAAAGTGCCTTTGGACAGAGAAGGCCGGGGTCTTGCCAGGCCACGTGTTAACAGTATCTGAAAAGAACGTTAACTGGTCAGGGTACAATACCAACTTTCTGTTCATTTCTACATAAAAAGGAAGTATAAAGGAAAAACGTATATATAAAATATAAGAAAGGAAGCATAAAAGTAAAACGAGCGCTTTACATAAAAAAACTGTGTTGGAATGTTTTTAAAAAGGGGGGAGAAAAGTAATGGACATGGAGGTTCAGGAGTCCTGGTGGTGCAGTTAAGAGCTTGGCTGCTAACCAAAAGGTTGGCAGTTCAAATCCATCAGCCGCTCCTTGGAAACCCTATGGAGCAGTTCTATGCTGTCCTATAGGGTCGCTGTGAGTTAGAATCAACTTGACAGCAACAGGGTTTAATGGGTTATGGAGGTTCATTATATCACTTTCAACTTTAAGTGTAAAAGTTTTTTTATAATGAAAAAATTAATGGCTGACAAAAGAAATACTGAACTTGAAACGTCAAGACACGATATTATTATTTTTTTTTTTTTTTAATATATATTTTATTGTACTTCAGGTGAAAGCTTACAGAGCAAATAGTTTCTCATGAAATAGTAGTACACATGTTGTTTTTTGACATTGGTTAACAACCCCACAACGTATTAAGCCTCTAAATTCTCAACCTTTTTTTTTGATGAAAATTACAGATGGCCAAAGATACACCGTTTCAAAAATTTCTACATTCACAGTTCAGTGACATTGACTACGCTCTTCCAACTGTGCTGTTATTCTCACTTAAGATGAAGGCTTACAGAAAAAATAGTTTTTCATTTAACAGTTACTACACATGTTGCCCTATGACAATGGTTAACAATCTCACAGCACATCAAGAATATCCTTACTCCACCTTGTGTTCCCTATCACCAGGGGGCTTCCTTGTCCCCTTCTGTCTTCTGGACCTTGTCAGTGGACTATTGTACCTCTTTAGTCTCATTTGTTTATTTATTTATTTATTTATTTATTTATTTTTATTTTATTTAAACACCATTTCAAAACTTTTTACTTACACATTTAAGTGATATTGACTATGCTCTTCCAATTGTGCTGCCATTCTCGCCCAAGATGAAGGCTTACAGGACAAAACAGCCTCCCATTTAATAGTTACTACAAATGTTGCCCTATAGCAGTGGTCAACAATCTCACAATACATCGACAGTGTCCTTATTCAATTTGTGTTCCTTATCATCAGTTTCCTACTCTCCCTCTGCCTTCTGGCCCTTGTCACCGGACTCCTGTACATCGTTAGTCCCATTTAGTTTTACTGGGGTGTCCATTCCCAGGCTTAACATCGAACCTTGAAGGTAACTTCCCCTCTGAGCTGAAAGGGTGTCTGGGGGCCAGACTCTCGAGGTTTCTCTAGTATTCTTTAGGCCAGTATATCTGGTCTTCTTTTTTTTTTTTTTTTTTTGGGAGTTAAAATTATACTCTACATCCTACTCCAGCTCTGCCCAGAACCCTCTGTTGTGATCCTGGTCAGAGGAGTCATTGGTGGTAGCCGGGCACAAGACACGATATTATTTTAAAAGCAGTTCAGAGTTTACAGTGTCCATTTGGAAGCTTCCTCTACAGAGGTAAGCTGTTGATAACACCAAGTTTTGCTGTCACACCACCTCACAGGTTGTTATAAGGATAAAATGAAGCTGAATAATGAGATAGGCCATCCCAACGCCACGGACAGAAAAGGGTTCCATCAGTGTCAGTTCTCGGACTCAGGAATTTCAAAGTACTTTTAAACAGCAGTTAGGCTTCTGACAATTCCCTGGAAGTACAAACTGGCACCATAAGGTGCAGACTGGAAAACGGCTGTTCAAGGACACGGAGATAGAATCGTAATTCCAAAAGACAACCAAGAAGAACACTGAGGGAATAAGCCCTGGGACTTCCTTCCCATGCTTAAATTGCAAGCGACTGGACTCCCCTCACTAGCCGAAAATGTAGAGTGCTGAAGTGGTCTCAGGCCCACTGTTCTCCCCTTACATGAACCATTAGTGACCCCAGGCAGAGGAAGAGAGGAGAGGTCACTGGGCTTTAAATTCTTCCTGCAAAAAGTGTTTCTGTAAGAAGGCACCAGACACGCTGAGACCAAATCCAAAAATGCAAGTTCAGGAGGAGCTAGAGAATGTGGAGGTCACATATTAGGGGATGGGGTCACAGACCTGTAGCACTGAGTAAAATCCTCGCTGGTTCAGATGTCCCATTATGTTGGCACAAATGTGGTTCATGGCTGGTCGGAGGTTCTCACCTAAAAGAAAAGTTTGAAAAAAGTCTCTAGCCATAACGTGAACTGTTTATAAACCCAAAACCAAACCCGTTGCCGTCGAGTCGACGCCGACTCATAGCAACCCTACAGGACAGAGTAGAACTAGCCCATAGGGTTTCCATGGAGCGGCTGGTGGATTTGAACTGCGGACCTTTCGGTTAGCAGCCGAGCTCTTAACCACTGTGCCACCAGACAGAAAATCATGCCCTGGGCCCAAGCCATAAGGAAACAAGATAGTCTCTGGCTTGTCTTCCTACACTCCTTAGGTCCAGTGCTAGAGTTCAGGAGCTCCTGCACATCCGGAATTCTCTCTCTCCTGGAAGGTCTGGCTCAATTGTCACCTTTTAAGGGGCAGGTCCTCTCATGCCCCTAGCAGGAAGCTCCTCCAGCCCCTCTTCTGTTTCCCTCTAAGGGCCTGGCACTTTCTACTCTCTGTGGCTGCCTTCTCTTTACAATGGGATACAAACTTTCTAGCAGGACCTGGAACTTACCAAGTTCTAAACCCGCCCCCCCCATTCCCCAATGAGACCAGGATAACGCCTAAAATAAACTTTCCTCCCTGGCTTGGGGTCTTTGCACACGGTTCCTATTGCTCTCAAAGTCCCATCCCTCCTCTTTACTCAGAGAACTCCAATGCTCTCATCACATATATACAAGTGACTTCTATTAATGTCATCCACCAGGCTCTGCGTTCTGTGAGGAAGGGCAAGGTCCACAGCAGTAGTTAGGCACCTAAAGCCCCATAAGGACAGTGGCCTTTTCTGTGTTGCTCGTCACTGCGTCCCCCGTGCATATGCAGTATATGGCACATAGTAAGCTATCTGGTGAACTGATGAATGAAACAAATACATGACACATGTAAGGCTAAGGACAACCTTCAAGGAAGGAGGCAGCTTCACAATGCAAATTTTATGGGAAAAATAGAACTATTTGCTGCCTAATGATTTCTCAAATGCAATGACAAGGCTTAAATGGATATTATCACTTGGAGGCTGAGGTGCTGCAGGAGTTATAAAAAATGAGATCAGACGACTGGTGCCTTTAAACATAAATTCAAAAAAGGGAGAGATCAAAGCACACAACAGCGAACAAATTCTGGCTGCTACAGTGCAACCCGATGGGTCTTGCTAAGGACGCCTTCATTTGCCTGGTCCCAGGGCCTCTTATGATGCTTGCGGCAAAGAACGTGCTTCAAAGAAAGGAGAAAAGGTCCCCCAAACTCTACGGCAATGCAAGTTAGGGAAGATTTTGAAGCCAGTCCCACAGACCTTTTCCCCGGAGGATTTTCCACGTTGAGGTGTCTGTAAAGGTGACAAGCATGGTGAGGTACAGTGTGATGAGTTTGGAGTCTTGTAGGATTTCAGGCTGGAAATGATAATGTAGAATTAGAACACACATCCTCCAATCCAGGCAGCAGAGCAGCCATATGACATTACCGAGTGCACGCAGACTCAAAGAAACGAGTCAGGATGGCAAGTCAATCTGTATTCTTTCGTCTTGGCGAATGATCACTTTAGCAGTTAAGTGATGGGGATTTCAGCACACTAGTGCCTGCCTGTGGAATTTGAAACAGTCCTGGGGATGGAGAACTGAGAATTCTCAGAACAGGATGACCAGGGCTAGTTTGCTTTTTTTACTTATGTATAAACACTAAAAAAAACCCACTGCTGTCAAGTCAATTCCAACTCATAGCGACCCTATAGGACAAAGCAGAACGGCCCCATAGGGTTTCCAAGGAGCAGCTGGTGGATTTGAACTGCCAGTCTTTTGGTTAGCAGCCAAGCACTTAATCACTGAGCCACCAGAGCCCCTGTATAAACATTAGCGCAACACAAAAAAACAAAACAAAAAACCATTGCCAGTGGAGTCAATTCTGACTCTATAGGACAGAACAGAGCTGCCCTATAGGGTTTCCAAGGCTGTAATCCTTGCGGAAGCAGACTGCCACATCTTTCTTCTGCTTAGCGGCTAGTGGGTTTGAACCACCAACATTCTAGCTAGCAGCCGAGTGCTTCACCACTGTGCCATCAGGGCTCCTTAATGTAATACAGATCGCTTTATTATGTATAAACAGTAGCGCAACAAAGTAGCAATACAATAACACATAACAGGGACTCTGGGCTTAAACTTGTGGCTTTCACAGCTTACTAGCTGTGTGATTTTAGGCAAGTCTCGTCTCTTAACCTCTCTGTGCCTCCGTTTCCTCATCTGTCAACTAGGCATAGTACTAGTGCTTTCCTTATAGGGTTGTGGGGAGGAGTAAATGGATTTATGTATATAAAGCACTAAGAACAGTGCCTGGCATCTAGAATGCTCTGTGTGAATGCTATTACTGTAATGATGAAGATGATCCCTGTTTCTCAACAGCAGGTCAGGCAGAAGGACTGACTCCTTTCTAGGCTAAGAGATCCTGTAGCATGTACACCTGGAAGAGGCCCTGGAGACCACATAGTTAAAGCCCCTAAGCTCCCAAATAAGGGCAGGGAAGTGACTTGCTCAAGGTCACATGGGACTCAGCGTAATCAGGACTCAACTTCAGGTCGTCCTGGCTCCAGAGCCAGCGTTCTTTTCTCCTAATGTGGGTGTCTTCACATCAACTTTTTCTTTTTTCTAAATTTTATTTATTTTGTTGTTGTTGAGAATATACACAGCGAAACATACACTGATTCAACCATTTCTACACGTACAATTCAGTGACACTGATTACGCTCTTCAACTTCTCACCCTCCTTTTCTGGGTTGTTTCTCCTGCATTAACATAAACTCACTGCCCCCTACGGTTCATAGCTAACCTTTTGAGTTGCTGTTGTCAATTTGATCCCATATACATAGTTCTTAAAAGAGCGTAATACTCAAGGCAGACCTTTTTTATTAGCTAAGTTAAACTATTGTTCAGTTTTAAGATGACTTTAGACATAGCTTTTTTTTTCCCCCCAAAGTAGAATTCCCTCCTTCTTGAAGAAAAATTTGTTGTGAATGCAGATACAGAAAGCAGAGGAAAAGAGGATCGGCCTCGCTCAAGTGAAGGTGGGGGAAGAACCCACTGGCTTGGCACGGAGGCGTTTCAGTGGAACTCCTGTGCTCCAAGAACAGGGTGCGAGGGCTACTGCTCTGTGCCAGAAGGCCTCATCTGACAAGCCAGGCATGGCTGCCTGCTGGCTCATGGCTTTGCTGGGTCGTGGCCAAGATTTATTGATGAGCACCTCGAGAGAGATGGCTGGGAACAGACTGCTGGGGCCTCTGGAGGCGTCTGCTCTGTCCCTCAGCTGCTACCTGGGTCCTTGTCAAGCCCTTACCCCTGAAACCTCTCCCTCCCTATGTGCGAAGTGGAAGCGAATGCTGTGTCTGCTCACTTCCCTGCCCACCTCTTGTACTACAAAGGTAGGCATGGGACCAGGCTAGAGCAGTCCTAGTACCACACTTGCCTTGTAACCAGTTCACAGTTAAGCCTAGGATCCAACCGGGCCAATTAATAGTCCCCTGGATTTCCACCTGGCTCTGGTCAGGGAGGCTCCCTTTCTCTTTGGTCAAGACAGAGGAAGGATGTAAAGCCAGAACTGCTGCTGCATGATGATGGCAGACGACAAGGGGGATTCTGAAAGGGAGCAGAGATGGAAGAAAAGAGGGGGAATTCCAGCAGCCCCTGGCGCTAGGCACCCCAGCTGCCATGTTACAGAACCAGAGTATTCTCTTTCTTGCTTAGCGTGAACGTGGTACTGTGTTCACGCTGGGTTCCTGTACTTCTAACAGGAGATCTGAGGAGTATAATACAGACCATAAAAGATACAAAGATGCAAGATGCATTACATCAAAAGTACAAGAAGGAAAACAACAGATTTCCCTGGGGTCATAAGTGGGGCAAACACAGGTTGTTGTTGTTATTGGGTGCCACTGAGTTGATTTTGACTCACAGTGACCCCGTGTGACAGAGTAGAACTGCCCCATAGGGTTTGTTTTCTTTTGGGGGGGGGAATTAAGTTGTGTCCCCAAAAATATGCACTGTAAATCCTAACCTCTATGCCTGTGGTTATAACCCCATTTGGGAATGGGTTGTCTTTGTTACGTTAATGATACAAGATTAGTGTAGGGAGTGTCTTAAGTCAATCTCTTCTGAGGTAGAAAAGAGATTAAGCAAGCAGTCAAGTGAGCAGAGATGGGGTAAGATAGATGCCAAGACACATGGAGATCTACAAGGAACCAGGAAGCAGAGGATGAAGAGACAAGGACCTTCCCCCAGAGGTGACAGAGACAGAAAGCCTTCTCCTAGAGCTGGCTCTCTGAATTCAGACTTCTAGCCTCCTAAACTGTGAGCAATTCAAATTGTTTGTTGAAGCCACTCACTTGTGGTATTTCTGTTATAGCAGCACTAGATAACTAAGACGGGGGTAGATGGATTTTTTATTACATAGTGTTATAGTTTTATAACTCGTGTCATAGCAGAATAAACTGCAATTGATTAAAGTTATAAATGTTAAAAAGTAAAGCCATAATAATACTAAAATATAAGAACATAATTATCTAATCTTGGTACAAGAAAGGTCTTTCTAGGCTTGATATCGAAGGTAAAAACCAAACAAGAAAATATTTGGTTGCATAAAAATTAAAATATTCTTTCATTTTTCTTTACTAGCATTTTAAATTATGAAAGTAATACATATTCACTGTAAAAATATCAAATGATATAGTTGCATAAAGTAAATAATTAGTATCCTGTCTTTTTTCTCCAATCCCTCATGCCATAGGTAACTACTTTCAATATCTTGTGTTATATATTTCCAGACCTTTCTCACTACATAGTGTGTGTACCGAAATACAAGACCTTTTAAAAACAAGAATCATATTCTAAGTGATATTTTGCGTCTAGCCTTTCTCCCTCAACAGTATATGACAGACATCTTTCCTTGTCAGCACACAGAGATCTGTTTCCATTGGTAGAGGAGGTTTGCTCTCTTTTTAAGAGAAGAATAGCAAATAAGTCCTTGCTGATTCAGAGCTTACTCTGTCAGTATAAGGATGCATCTTGTGACTATCATTTTTTTATTCTTCTGCCAACTGGAAAAAGGACAAAGCAGTCAGAAGAAACTGACAAGGATCTTTAGCTGATCTGGGAGGGGAACTGAAGTTGACTCTTTTTTATTCAGTATGATGCCTCATAGGGTTTTCTAGGCTGGAATCTTTCGGGGAACAGATTGCCAGGTCTTTCTCCTGCAGAGCTGCTGGGTAGGTTTGAACCTCCAACCTTTCGGTTAGCAGCTGGGCCCTTAGCTGTTGTGCTGCCAAGATTCATTAAACTCAAGTTCATGTTCGATATATTGTACGTCAAAGTGAGACTCATATTGAGAACCATATCAAACTCTCTTTCTCCCAGAACAGGGACTCAATTCATCATTCTTTACTAGACTCTGACCGAGAGATCTCCAAGGGTATAACCTGTGAGGGCATCATGGGGACTCTGAAAATAAATAGGAAAACCCCCTAATGGCAACAAGAGAATTACATTTGTACCTTGAGTTGCTGAAGGAACTCGCAGCAATGCCATAGAATGGTCTTGATCTGTTTAATCCACAGGAGGGTGACAGCTTTGGAAAGAGCCAGGGACACATACCACACCTACAAGCAGGGAAAAGAAATAGAATGGGCAGTTACAGGGCAACTATTATTTAAGTCAGGTCCAGTGCCAGATAAAGTAGTAGGGAGGAATAAGCAGCAAATAGGACTTATTTGAACACTAACCCAAAGAAAAAACAGCCTAGTAAAGGAAGTTTTCATAATGAGTAAGTGGGAGAAGTGGAACATAGCTTCTTGGACAGTGAAGAGACTAAGGAGTGATTTATACTTCATGTTAATGTTTTCCATCCATTACTTATTTGCATATATACATGAATTGACAAAGACGTAACATTCAGCAGGGACTTTCTCAACTCAATGGGCTGGCTCTTGAGTGCTTGTGGGAGATTCTCCAACTCCCAAGACCACTTACCTTGGGTTCATTCTCTGCATCCATGCTGCTCAGGATGCAGCGACACAGCTTCTCGAACCTCTGCAAAGAAGCAGGATGGAGAGGGAGGTGAAAGAGTCCTGTAACTAGTTATGAGGAGTGGGAAAGGGAAGGGAGCAGATGCTCAGTGGGATATTACACCAGGTGACTCACATGCATGATTACATCTAAGTCCTTCATACAGATGTGGAAATGAGCATCAGAAAAGCTGAAGCAGTCTCTTAAACTGGCAGCCAGCTGGATAAGCCCTACTGATGTGCTTGATTTGACCTGCACTGTGTTTCAGAAACTAATACTTCACATGAAAATCCAGATTGGGACGTCTTTTGAGAAACAAAGACAATCAGGGCGTGTATTTCAGCCATCTCTTAAATCGCTTTATGTTCTCGTTTGCCATTTTGTAAGTACCCTAGGTGGCACAAATAGTTTACACTCAACTGCTAACCTGAAGGTTGGCGGTTTGAAACCACCTAGCAGCATCACCGAGGAAAGTCCTACTGATCTACTTCTGTTAAGATTATAGCCAAGGAAACTCTATAGAGCAGTTCCAGTCTGTAATACATGGGGTCACCATGAGTTGCAACTGACTTGATGGCAACTAATAACAAGAAGCACCATGGATACTGACTTTTGCCTTAGACCTTAGCCAAAGGCCGCTGTATGGTCACTTTCATTCTGAAATGCAAAAGTAAGAAAGTGGAAACTGGAAACGGAGTTACCCTTTGGCTGTATCAATCCTGGACCCACCATTACACGTGGCATGACTCAGGTAGGCTGCCTTCCCACAATGAACTGCAGTTTCCTTCCTCCTCTGTAAAACGGGGGTCACCCCACCAAGCCTGCCTGTGATTGTGTGTTCACTGCCTGTGTACTCTTCCCTCTCTTGCTGGGCTATGAGCTCAATGCGGGGAGAGACCTGGCCTATCTTGTATCCTTTGGGGCCCCAGGGCCTCAAACAGGGCCTGGTGCATGGCGGGTGCCAAGAAATAGTTACTGAGCAAATAAATCTGAAGATTAGCAACAATGAGTGTCTAACAGCTGGTAATGGAGCCCTGGTGATGCAGTGGTTAACCGAAAGGTTGGCGGTTCAAATGCACCAGGCGCTCTGTGAGAGAAAGATGCAGCAGTCTGTTTCCATAAAGTTTCCAGCCTTGGAAACCCTATGGGGGCAGTTATACTCTGTCCTATAGGGTTGCCATGAGACAGGATTTGACTCAATGGCAATGAGTTTGGGATTTATATTTTTTTGAACACTTGGTAACCTGTGTGACACATAACAGGTAATCCTCAGTGGTACCTAGTCTTATTATTACCATTACTATCACAGATAACTAGTTGCTTTCCTGGAACTGTATTTTCCAAGCCGGTGATTCTAACTCCAAAGGTATAAACTAGCATGTTTT
Source organism: Dugong dugon (assembly GCA_030035585.1). Taxonomy (NCBI): domain Eukaryota; kingdom Metazoa; phylum Chordata; class Mammalia; order Sirenia; family Dugongidae; genus Dugong; species Dugong dugon. The sequence continues at coordinate 19,791,384 of CM057476.1, read as the reverse complement.
GTTTGGTTTGCAAGATTTAAAAGAAATGTGAAATTAGCTGCCAATTTTTATAAATTATGAGATTGAGCATAAAGATGTGGATTCCCAGCACCTCTCTAAAACACCAGCATGTTGGTCCACCATCGGCTGAGTTAGTAGCAGCTGCCGTTTGGATGGCATGCCACAGAGCCGTTGTTCCCTCTGATGTCCTTAACTCTGCAGTCTGTTAGCTACCATTTATTACCAGGCTCATATTGTGGCTTTTCTCACAAATGGCTTTGTTAGCTCATCTACATAACCTGCCTGGGTCCTGTAGGCATTTGAGTTTCTAACTCCTTCTTGAAATAGTCAATGTGAAAAGAATCTTGACAACTCCCAAAAGATCCCGGCATAATCCCGACAAAATAGGTCCCAGGAAAACAAAAGGGAAAGGATGTGGGGGTAACAATTGTACCTACTTCACAGAGTTGGTATAAGGACTAAGCGAGTCAATATTTATGAAATACTTACAAAAAGACCTGGCATACAATAGGCCCTATGTATATTCGCTATTAGTATTTTACCTCATTATCCTCTTTAATTCTGAATAAGAACAGCAGCTTCCGGGCAATCTGAAAAATACAAACTGCGCTTCTTTTACTGGACCCAGAGTCATCAGCATTAAAAAACTCATCAATCTCTCTCCTAGGGAGGGAAAGGTTAAAAAAAGAAAAGAAAAAAAGACATTTTTAATTAGGAGCTCACAGTAGCTGGCAGACTTTTCAAGAATGTAAGAGAACACTTGTGTATTTTCTATCAATTGGGAGCAAGAGAAAAAATGTGCCAAGGAGTTCCTGGTACCCACCTGATTTCTCTCTGCAGTCGACTCCGACAGAGAAAACTCCGGACGTGGGCCTGAATCTCAACAGCTGCCCGCTCTCGCTCCTTTTGCACAAGTCTTTCTTCTCGGGCCTGGCGGGCTTTATCGATGAACCATGCTCTCGAGGTCTGAGACGTGGTAAACATATTTGCAAACCTTGCATAAACCCTGAAGGAAAATAGCAAGTAGCTGTTGTAGATCATTATATGAAAAGCACTTATAGAAAGGGGCTCAAGAACAAATCGTAGGCAGAGACTGGGCAGCAGCAAAGAGATACTCAGGACCCTCTAGCATCTTCCAAGGTGCTAACAGTTTTCCCAGCACAAGTTTTGAATTCCTATCAGCCCCTTTCACGCAACTTACCAAGACCAGGGATGCTTTATTCCATATCAAGTCATCATATTTTCTTAAGAGAGAAAGGGGCTATCAGACCAGCTACATCAGGGCAAGGACTATATGTGATTCACTGCCTTGACTGTGTGCCCAGCGCAGCATCTGGTATAAGGTACATGTTCCATAAAGGTTTAATAATGAACACACAATGAATTAATCTCATCCATAAGGCTCAGATGCAAATCATCCTCTAAGTCAAAGGTTCCCAGATGTGTGAATTTCCTGGAGCAATGAGCAATATTTGGGAAGCCAACATTGGGCTTTACACTGGTAAGGTGGAGGGTCAGCAAAAATGAGAGAAACACTCCATGAGACAGCTTGAGGCAATAGCTACAGCAGTGGACTCAAACGTACCAACAATCATGAAGATGGTATGGGACTGGGCAGTGGTTCATTTTGTTGTACATAAGGTCACAATGAGTTGGAGGTGACTTGATGGCAGCTAACAACAACAACATTGGGCAGTCAATTTTTATTTTGCCAGGTAAAGATTTGGCGGGGGGTGGGAATCAAACATAATTATTTACTATCACCATTATTTTAATCATTCATTCACTCAACAAATATTCACTGCTGCCTACTTTGTGCACAACACATAAAAGTCTCTCATTTTTTAAAAAGGGGCAATTTTAACACTAAAAAAACAAAAGGAACGTGATTTCAAAATATGAGACAGTCCACTAAATTGAATACACTTGGTTTTATGCACCCCCTATTCTGGGGTCCTTATTTTTCCTATTCTGCCAAGGACTGACGAAGACTTTAGAACTGCTCCTGTCCTGTGACAGGCACTTCTTTGAACAGAGGCTCTACATTATACACTGTATTTTTATCTAAATCACCAGTCTCTATCTTTTCCCAAAGGGGTGGCTTCAGCCAGCAGCCTAGAGAACCCAGCACTGGTCCACGGAGCCATGATTTCTTCAGATGCTTGGTAACTTTGTCATTCTACCCAAAGTACACATCAGCCCAGCTCACAAAGACAATGAAATGAAGTACTCAGAAATCCAAACTTAGAGAAAACAATCTCTTTACCAGGTTATTTCACACAAAGCAGCACCTATGCATGAGAACATCATCAAAAATAAAGTTTGTCAGGGCCACAACAGATGGATTCTGATAGAATGGGAAAAAAAAAAAACGTAAAACAGAACCTCAGATTCCTAAAAAACAAACAAAAAAACCCAGACATACTGGACCAGTTGAGACTGGAGGACTCCCTGAGACTATCACCCTGAGATGCTCTCTAAACTTGAACTGAAACTAGCCCCAGAGATCATCTTTTAGCTAAGTAACAGTGGTGTTATTTAGCTAAAAGATGACTGTGCTTCTTTAAAAAACCGTTTATATGAGACCAAATGGTCAACAATTACTTTAAAATGAAGATGAGAAGGTAAGGGGGCAGGAAAACTAGATTAAGGGAAACAGAAATATTGAGAACGTCCCTGAACAACTTGAGTAGACATTGTTGAATGGGAACCTAACCTGCTGTGTAAACCTTCACCAAAAACACAAAAAATTTTATTAAAAAAGAAAGAAGAAAGTGCGTACTCAGCTAGCCCACATGAACATGTTGAGGGAGCCCTGGGCACTTTCTCAACACTGATTCACATCTGTCCAACAACAACGGGGCTTTTACAAGATGTAGGTCTCTCATCAGTAATTCTCAAAACAAATGAACAGAGCCTGCCTGACCACAGGAGGAAGGGTAAGAAGACTAGAGAAGAAAAGGTGGAGGTCTTCTGAATCAGGCCCTCTTTCCATTCCAGCAATGCAAGCCTGGGGAGCTCACCTGAGGTTTTACCTGTGATGCAGAAATGCCAGGTAATCATTAGTGATCTCGCACAGGACTCAGCTGAAAGCAGCGTCTCACTTCCAAGAGGCTTGTCTTCTCTGGCAAAAGCAGAAGAATTCAGATTTAGGGCTAAGTCTTACAGGTGGGGCATCATATATCTTCCTTACGAGTACAAGTAATAAAGGCACTGCCTCTGGCTTTAAAAACCAACCCTTATGTCCTTTTTAATTAATGTCTCCTCTGAATGTCAGCACTGCATCTCCACCGTCTAGGAAGAGTTCTAAAACAATCTCAAAGAAGTTATCTTTCTTTACAAAACAGGATTAAAGGTTTACAGACTTTCTGATGGTAAGCAAGAATAACACTTTGCGGCAAAAGAATGTTAAAAAAACCTTTACAAATTGTTTGATAATTTTAACAATGTGGGATACTGTTCATACCTTAAAAGTTAAAAGGCGGGGGGGGGGGGGGTTAGCTATGAATGAATGATCCCAATCACATAAAGAAAAGTAAAAAGGCATGTGCTTACATAGCTATAAGGTTAGAAAGAAATCTACCAACATGTTAACAGCAGTTGTGTTGGGGTAGCAGAATTATGGTAGATTCTATCTGCTTCCTTAACTGGTCTCTATTCTCCAAATTTCCCACTCAAAGCAGCACTCACAAGAATACATCATCAAAAAAGAAAGCACATGGTGAGGCCACTTGGCACAGTGAGAGGCCCACAGGACTGGAGGTCCACAGAGCTGGAGTCAGTCCCCAGCTCTGCCACATCCTGTGAGGAGTTATCTTCCTGTCTTCATCTGTAAACTGCAGAGGCCAATCACGAGGATTAAATGAGATGATGTACATCAACTACCTATCCAGACAGCTGTCAGAGCAAACAGTCAATAAATCTAATGGATATGTTATTTTTACGTCGTTGTTGTTAGGTGTCGTGGAGTTGGTTCAGACTCATAGCAACCCTGTGTACAACAGAACGAAATACGGCCTGGTCCTGCACCGTCCTCATAATCATTATGTTTGAGCCCCTTGTTGCAGCCACTGTGTCAATCCACCTTGTTGAGGGTCTTCCTCTTTTGTGATGGCCCTCTACTTTACCAAGCACGATGTCCTTCTCAGGGATTGGTCCCTCCTGATAACGTGTCCAAAGTACGTGAGACGAAGTCTCGCCATTCTTGCTTCTAAGGAGCATTCTGGCTGTACTTCTTCCAGGACAGACTTGTTCGCTATTTTTATAGTCACAAATTTTTTTGTTTTTTGTTTTTTTAACTTTCAGCAAACGCTCCTATCTACACAGATGTTAAGGTTCTTTGTGAAGGAACTAATGCTAGAACATTTACCATTCCTCACTCGTTAAATTTCTTCCTATCTCTGGGTACACTAAGATTTACCAGTGCTGTTACTTGCCCTGATGTTTAGATTGGGCAGAAGCTCCAAGCCATTGAGCACAATGGTATGTTCTTTCCTTTCCATACAGACAGTCCCTCCAGGGTAGGAGAGAGAGGTGAAGGTAGGGAGTAGAAGGGCAAGAGGGAGCCTCTTCCCAATGGAAAAAAAGAAGGCTGCATGCAAACTGCACCTAAGTGCCTTTAAGACCATTTCAAAACTTTCACTTCTCCCAGCTGGCCTCCCAGGATAAGATCTGTTTCTTAATATAATTATTCCCTTGGCAACACTATATGTTTGTTTCTCTTCACATCATATAACAGTCCAGCTTTGCAGTTTTTAAAATTTTTATTCACCTCCTCTAGCCACATAGTGTCTACTACAGCTCAGCAATCAAACGAAACACACGATTAAGTACTTCCTCTGTTAAATGCCCTGGAGAATGAAAGAAAAGGCTGAATGTAGCAGAAAAAGCCCCGAATCAGAGAAAAGAGGCTTGATGCTTTTTAGTTCTGATTCAACCTCATATTTTGCCAAGGTACTTATCCTCTTCAGGCCTCAGTTTCCTTATGTTTAAATTGAGAATAATAATACCTACCTCAGAGAGTTGCTAAAAGAGCCCCGGTGGCACAAATGGTTAAGCACTTGGTTGCTAGCCAAAAAGTCGGTGGTTGGAACCTACCCAGTGGCTCCACAGAGAAAGGCCCGGCAATCTGCTTCCATAAAGATCACATGCAAGAAAACCCTATACGGCAGTTCTATTCTGTCACATGCGGTCGCTATGAGTTGGAATCAACTTGATGGAATTTTTATCTTCTTATACCTGAATTTAGTCATCACAGCACTGTGATTATGATTAGAAGTGACATATTAATTAGGGGAATCTGAAAGCATATAGCATGTAAATGATCTTTACTGTATTGTCCTTAAGATAAAGGTAAGTTGGAGAAACAAACTTATACAGGTGAGATGATTAAAAAACAAAGAGGATGGTGGTAACCAAGATCATTTGGAAAGCAGGAAGAAACTAGGTTGACTGAGTACCCACTACATGTCAAGCCCTAAGTGATTTCATCTAATAAGAACAGCAACCCTGAGAGAAGATCACTTATTATTTCCCATAGTCCAGGCTAGACCATTAGTAAGTGGCAGAGCCATAGTCTATCTAGTGGGTGGTATCGACACCACCTTCACATGCAGAGAGGCGACATGATTTGCCTGAAGTTGCCAAGGTCTTGAATTGGGACTCACTCTGAGTCAAAAGCATTTATTTATTTAATACCTATCTTCCTGGACGGGACTCAGACATCTATCTCTATATTCCCGTGAGACTTTCCCCACATTAGTCTTTTCTGGGTCCAAATCATTGTGGATACACAGAAAAGAAGCCAACTATGAAAGAGCATGACAGTCCAGAGCACTGTCCAAAGATGAAGTGCCATAAATGCTAACTACTAACTGAGCCCAAGAAGAGCCTCTGTGTACGGTGGGAACAGCTGACCAGCCAGGTTTAATGACCACCAACATTTGTTAAGGGCCGACCATGTATCAGACACTATGGATGTTTAACAAATCCTGTCTTTTCAATAGCTCTATCAGGTCTCAGGAGCCCTGGTGGTGCAGTGGTTAAAGCACTCGGCTGCTAACTGAAAGGTCAGCAGTTGGAGTCCACCAGCCTTCTGCAGGAGAAAGATGTGGCAGTTGGCTTCTGTAAAAGATTACAGCCTTGGAAACCCTACAGGGCAGTTCTCCTCTGTCAGTTCTACTCTGTCGTACGGGCTCACTATGAGTGAGAATCGATTTGAAGGCAATGGGTTTGGTTTGGTCTGGGTATCAGGTCTCAACTGTCTCTCTCTTTTTTTTTTTACTGTGTTTAGAAAAGTGGAAATTTACAATTCAAGTCAGTTTCTCATACAAAAATTTATACACACATTGCTATGTGACCCTAGTTGCTCTCCCTCTACTGTGACAGCACACTCCTCCTTTCTACCCCAGATTTCCCGTGTCCATTCAACCAGCTCCTGACCCTCTCTGAGATCTCATCTCACCTCTGGACAGGAGCTGCCTGTTTAGTCTCATGTATCTACTTAAGCTAAGAAGCACACTCCTCATGAGTATCACTTTATGTCCCATAGTCCAGTCTAATCTTTGTTTGAAGAGTTGGTCTTGGGAATGGTTTCAGCTCTGGGCCAACAGAGTTCAGGGGCCATGCTCAATTGTCTCTTAATAGCTCCCTTTTATTAAAGGCTACAGTCTATCTACCCAAAAACCCAAATCTGTTGCCATTGGGTCTATTCCGACTCATAGCAACCCTATAGGACAGAGTAGAAGTGCCCCATAGATTTTCCAAGGAGCGGCTGGTGGATTCGAACTGCTGACCTTTGGTTAGCAGCCGATCTCTTAACCACTGTGCCACCAGGGCTCCACAAGTCTATCTAGGTGGGTGCTATTATTAACACCACTTTCACATGCAAAAAGGGGACATGACTTGCCTGAGGTCGCTAAGCTCTTGAATTTGGACGCACTCTGACCCAGAAGCACTTATTTATTTAGTCGTAAGTGAAACAGACAAGACCCAGAGACTCCCTGACTCACAGAATGGCAAAGCAAAGAGAAGTTAAGAATACAAGGCTGCTTGTGGGGTAAAACTAGTCAAATTATGATCAAGTCCAGGATTTCCTTTACAGGTACCATCAACCGTCAGCTGTCTTTATTGAGCGGCGTGTACTAGGCACAGGTACTAAAGCGTATTATACAGGAACCCTCTATGAAACAGGCTATTACACCATTACACAGAGGCGGAAACTGAGACTCAGAGAAGCGAGGGAACTCTGCCAAGGTCACACAGCAAGTGAACAGAATTCGAACTTTTGTTTGGGTGACTTGAGGCCCGGCGTCTTTCCTGAACATCAACAACCACAATAAAAGCCCAGCATTAGCCCTTTTTAAAAGAACTATCGCAACGGCGATGAAAAGAGATGGAAAGGGCCGCGGAGAGACCCTCCTGAAACGCGAAAGTCACCCCGAATTCCTGCCCCTCCGACCTAGCGAGGCGGGGACCCGGACCCGACACCACCCCATCAAGGTCCCCGACCTCACCGCCTAGAGCACTTGCGACACTGATCCCTCTTGCGACTTGTCGGTCGTCGACTTTACCCACTCGGGGCCCCCGAAATCGGGGTTGGGGCCGCCGATGCCGCCGTCTCAGCCCTACTCCCCCAACCTCTGCCAAGCCCGGGGCAGCTGCCGAGGCCCGGCCGCCATCTTGCCCCGGGGTGTTCGCGCTCAGCGCTCCGCCAGGAAGCAAGTATCCACTTCCGGGAGACGAGCGTTCCGCATAGCCTCTGCACCCAGAAAGGAAAACCTCGCCGCACCTCATCCTCGTCTCTTGCCAAAAATGATCCTGAAAAAGTGGAGCATTCAGGAGCTGGACCAATTCCTGGTCCAGCTGAGAGGCGGAATTCATTCAGGCGGGGGAGGTGAGAAGAAACTCGGCCTCTGTCCCGGGGCACAACGGATGCCTTAGGAAGGTGCCCTTAGAGAAGCGGAAGTGGTTTGCGGGCAGCGGAAGGGCCCGCCCCGGCCCCGCCTCCGCCGCCGGCTCGCGCGAGCTGGGTGTCTTCTGCCTCCCTCAGACCGGGTTTGGAGACTCCGGCGTCCTCCGGCTTTTCATGGTGAGGAGGGAGGTGCCCGCTGACGGCGAGCTCTGGGCGGCCAAGTGAGGCAGGCAGCGGCAAAGTAGAGGGAAAAGGGACTGGGGGAGCGCGATAAGGGGCGGTTGCGGTATGGCAGAGGCTGTTGGGGGACTGGAAGGGGGGCGAGGCTGGAGGTGGGGGAAGGGCTTTGTGTGGAGAATTGGCCGGGGGCGGGGGGTTGTTGGCTGTTGCGGATTCGGGAATGGACTTTTGGGTTTGAGGAGTTGGATATGTGTGGGTGAGGAGGGTCTCTGAGTCTTGAGTGCTCGTTGGAGATGAGAATTAGTGGTTGTGAGAACAAAGAGATGTCATTGAAGAGAGACCTTTCGAGGGTAGAAAATGAGGATTTGGGGGTTGTGGAGGAGAATGGTCAGGTTATGAAGAGGTCAAGTGGGATTCTTTGGGGCAGAGAGTTGGGGATTTTGGGATATTGTGGCCGGAGTCGTTGGGTTTCGGGAAGCGGGTATGGGGCTCCCAGGTGAGGTTGAATAGACTGGCGAGTGGAGTCGAGGGAATAACTAAAGGGAGTCGGCAAGGGGGTGTACATTCAGTGCTTGGAATCCCGGGGAGCGATGCCAGGGGCCTGAAGTCCGGGTTCCTTTGCCTCGGAGCCCAGCGCCTCAGCCGGCACCTGAGTATCTAGTCACTTCCGTTGAGGCCCAAGGTGACCACACCTAAGGAACCGCAGGCTGTCTTATGTGCTGTCTGTCAACTGTAGGAAGGTTTCTGTTTGCTTGAGATTCTTCAGGGTTCTCTTCCTTGAATAGCTCTTTGTCCCTGGATGGGAATGACCAAAGATGAGCCCAGAGCCTCTTGTTTGCCCCATGTCTCTACTCTGGGAAAGTGCTGTCTTTTAGGGAAAATGAGACCCAAGAGCACTGCTGAAGAAAAATGAGTCAATCTGTATCCGACTTTGATCCTCTCCATTTTTTGCAAATAAGCTCCCCCCATCCCTTGCAGTCTTTTAAGTGCTTGACTACTCAGCTAAACGTTGTTGGTTCAAATCCACCATATAGGTGCATTGAAAGAAAGGCCATGGAAAGCCTGTGAAGTGCAGTTCTACTCTGCACACATGAGGCCACCAAGAGTTGGAATCAACTTGATGGCAACTTTTTTTTTTTTTTTGAGAAAAAGGAGGAGGCCTAAACTAGTGGTTCTTGAAGTGTGGTCTCCAGACCAGCAGCATCAGCATTCTCTGGGAACTTGTTAGAAATGCACATTTTCAGGCCTCACCCCAGACTACTGTATCAGACACTCTGGGAGTGGGGCCAGTGATCTGTTTTATCAAGCCCTCCAGAGCATTAGAGTAATGATTTCTTGATTTGGGATGCATAATGAAAGGGGTCTGAGAATTGGAGTCAGAAGGTCCTTATGATTCTGATTCTTAGTTTCTCACCTGAAAAGTGGGATTGATAACGTCTTCTTCCCTAGACTCTTGTGAAAAACGGGCCGACGGTTTGTGGGCTACACACAGGAAGAGAATGTCGTTTGGCAGAACACTCGGAAACACTTGGAAGCTGTCTTAAAAGCAAGTTTCAAGTGCAAAATAATGCATTTATGTAGCTGATTCAATTATTTGGTTGAAATGGAACAGCTGCCTTTTCAAAGTTGTGGAAATACCCTCAGTTTGGGGAAGTTTTAAAATTACCTTCAGGCAGTGTTTCTTAAACTTTCCTGCTATAAAAGTCAGCTAAGTTGATGTTTTTACCGTGTATCCCCAGTGATTCTTAAACCAAGTTAGTTAAAGAAATAATCTTCTTAGCTCAGTGGCCCTCAGCCCTGGTCGCACGTTAGAATTACCTGAATAGCTTTTTAAACGCTAGTTACTGGGCTGTTTCCCACCTGCATTTTGATTCGGTTGGTCTGGGGTGAAGCACAGACATCAGTATTTTTAAAGCGCCCAGGTGATTCTAATGCACAGCCAGGATCGAGAACCACTAGTCTCCGGGAAAGTTTGAGGAACAGAGCTGCCCTAGGACCTGGGTGCCAGAGTACTTTAACATTCTACTCCCTGAGGGTGATTAGGAAGATCACGGCTCTAAAACTCCCTTTTTACAAGTTAAGTCACTTGTCCGAACACCACACAGGAAGTGGTGGAACTGGGCTTGCAGTCCAGTTTGCCGGACAATGGGTCTAGTTTTTCTTCCATGGACAACCGCCTCTCTCCCCTCCAAGGAAACAGTTCTCCAGTGAGTTGTGTAGAAAACATCTGAGAGTTCGAGATTTGAAGCCTTTTTTCCCTATTGTAGTTTTCAAGTCCACTATTTCCCCCCTTCAGCTGATCTTTATTTTTTAAGCGTGCATGCAGTTGCTTCCTGCCTGGGGCTGTGATGCAGTGAAGTGGGGCTTGCTTTTGTTTCATTGCCTTGGTTTGTTTTTGTGTGTCGTTCAGGAATTCACTGGGCTGATAGAGCAAGAGGTTGGGGAGCTTTTTCAAGACCATGGAATTACTTATAGCTTAACTGAGGGTGTAGATCCTTGTAGAACCCAACCAAACCAAGCCCGTTGCCTTCGAGTCAGTTCCGAATCATGACTTTATAGGACAGAGTAGAACTGCCCCACGGGGTTTTCAGGAGCGGCTGGTGGATTCAAACTGCCAGCCTTTTGGTTAGCAGCCAGACGGTTAACCACTGCGCCACCAGGCGTCCCCTTTTAGAACAGTGGGTCAAAATCTTGGTTGCACATTAGAATCTACTGGCAAGTGTAGTAAAAATTCCGTTGTCCAGACCACACCCCCAGACCAATTACATCAGAATGTCCACATGTAGGACCCAGGCATCAGTACTTTTTAAGCTCCACGGGTGATTCCTACGTGCATCCAAGTGGAAAGCCAGTGTTTAGAATCCGCAGCAGTATATTCAGGGAAGATTGGAAAGAGAGAAGCTTGCCTCATCCGTCTAATGCAGTAAAACTCTTCTCTGATTGAACAGAATTGGTAACTAATACCTCACATATCATTTACCGCTCTTGTTTCTGTAACCAGTTCTCTGTCCTGCCCACCCATTAGTAATGAAATCAAACCTTTGAAAACAAGTAAAAAGGCAGGATCCCAGCAGGAATGGCTGGGGCAGTGCTCTGTAGAGAGGTTTACTGTAACATAACAGGTTTATTGTCTACTGTCTTTTGTCCTTAGTTCACTGTAACTCTGGCTCATGAACACAACCAGAATTTTTTCTCCAAGGGCCTCCCTTAGTATTGAGGCTGACTGCCCTTTGGAGGGGGTGAGCTCCAGGAACTGCAAAACTTGCTTTCCCTGTTCCTGTGTCTGAAGCTAGACCAGGATGGTTTCTGCCTTTATCTCTCATTAATTCAGTCTGGTTTCAGTAGAGCTGGAAATTGTCTCCAAAGAGGAGAAGATAAATTGGAGACTGAGAGCATTCCCAAATAATCACAATGAGTTCACGTTTACTCTGAGCCAGGGGTCGTGCTGAGTGCTTTCTGTGGCATCATTTGATAGACTGAACTTGACTCAGAAAGGTGACTCACCAAAGCTCCACACCTAGTAAGTGGCAGGGTGGAGGCTTAAACTCAAGCTGTTAGCCAGACTCAGCTCAGAAAGATGACTCAAGTCTCAAGTGGTAGAAATCAAACCAAACCCACTGCCATTGAGTAGATTGCAACTCATAGCGAGCCTAGGACAGAGTAGAACTGCCCCATAGGGTTTCCAAGGCTGTAAACTTTATGGAAGTGGACTGCCATATCTTTCTCCCATGGAGCAACTGGTGGCTTCGAACTGCTAACCTGTTGCTTAGCAGCCGAGCAGTTAACCGCGGCACTACCAGGGCCCCTTCCATAAGTGGCAGGGTAGGGGCTTATACTCAAGCCCTTAGCCACACCACACAGTGCCTCCCATCTTTTTTCAGAGCTTTTTTGTATTTTTTAAAGAAGCAGGGGGTCTCCATTTTCAATTTATATGTCATAGCTTTAAATGTACCAGGCATGAGCATTGATAAAATCTTGGGCTCCAGGCCAGCCAGGACTTGCCCACTTGCTTCATCACCAGTGCACCTCGTGACTTCAAATAAGTGGCTGAATCTCTCTGGGCTGTGGTATCCTGATTCACAAAATGGAAATACTGATAGCTGTCTTCCAGCATTGTTTCGCTTGAGAAAGACGTATGTTGGGGTAGAAATGAAAACTCTGGGGGTGGGGGCTGGGTGGGAATTGATGGGAAAAGGGTATGGAGGGACTTTCTGGAGCAATGCAAATGTTCTTCGTCTTGATTGGATTACTGGAGTGAGGGCTACACACATGCATACATTGACCAAAATTGTATATTTAAAATCTGTGCATTTTATTGTATGCAAATTACATCTTTAAAAAGGTATTGGGAAACAAAAAAAAAGTACATAAGGTATGGTTCCTGACTTGTTTCACAATAGGTGCCTTAGAAAATGCTAGACCATTTCTCATAAACAGGCTTATTTCTGTGTAAATTTAGATCTGAAAGGAGTGCTAAAAAAAGTTATTTTCCTTTTGAGGGACAGATTTCCTTAACTAACCCCCCACCCCCCCACCCGAAAAAAAAAAAAAAAGACACTGCAGGTAAAACTTTAAGTCTTTTGTTTTTTCCTTCCAGGTGTTCAGTTTTTGAGGTTTGGGAAACTCTTTATTCCCACAGACAAAGAATTTTTCTGGGGAAAATGGTTGCTGTGAATTGTTAGTGTTGAGTCTGTGGGGACTGATTTCAAAGGAAAGCTAGAAGGGAGGGGTAACCACTTCCTGTTGGCCTCTTTTATGTTTGGCATCAGGCAACAGAGCCCGCAGGTGAGCTAAGCCTGAGCTTTTGAAAACTTAACCTCCTTGTGATGTTTTCATATGAAAAAGCTGGAACTGTTTCCTTTTCTTTTCTTTTCCTTCTTTTTTTTTTTTTTTTTTTTTAAACACTTTTTTCAGCCTTTTTTTATTGTGGTGAGTATACACACGTGAAAACATTTGCCAGTACAACAACTTCCACATTTACAATTCAGTGCCATTGACTCCATTTTCCTGTCGTGCCCCCTTTATCGCTGTCCTTTTCCAAAATATTCCACCACCATTAATATAAACTCAGTGCTTCCCCAAACAAAAACTCCCCATTTCGCCCTCCCTCCCACCACTGGTAACCGTGAATAATCTTTAGTTTCTATGTTGTTGTTGTTAGGTGTCGTGCAGTTGATTTTCGACTCATAGCCACCCCAAATTAAAGACTAGGACTGCCCCGTAAGGTTTTCTTGGCTGTAATCTTTATGGAAGCAGATCACCAGATCTTTCTCCCTCGGAGCTGCTGGGTGAGTTTGAACCACCAAACTTTTTGGTTAGCAGCCAAGTACTTAATCATTGTGCCACTAGGGCTCCTTTGGTTTCTATATGTTTGCTAATTTCATATAAGTGAGGTCATACAGTATTTGTCCTTTTATGACTGATTTCACTCAGCATAATATTTTCAAGATTTGTCCATATTATGGCACTCATCAGAACTTTCTTTCTCTTTAGGGGGGCATAATATTCCATTGTATGTATATACCACATATTGTTTGACCATTCATCTGTTGATGGACATTTCAGTTATTTCTACCTTTTGATTATTGTGAAAAGTGCTGCAGTGGACATTGGTGTAAAGGTTTTTGTTTGTGTTCTAGCGTTTACTACTTTTGGGTATATACCTAGGATTGGGTTTGCTGGATCATATGGTAATTCTGTGTTCAACTTTTTGAGGAATGGCCAAACTGCTTTCCACAATGGCTGCACCATTTTACATTCCCACCAGCAATGGATGAGGATTCCAGTTTCTCCACAACCTCACTAACCCTTGTTGTTTTCCATTTTTTTTCTTTTTTTATCATTGCCATTCTGTTAGGGGTAGGGTGATATCTCATTGTGGTTTTGATTTGCATCTCCCTAATGGCTAAAGCCCTGGGTGGCACAGTGGTTAAGAGCTCGACTGCTAACCAAAAGATTGGCAGTTCGAATCCACCATCCACTCCTTGGAAAGCCTATGGGGCAGTTCTGCTCTGTCCCGTAGGGTCGCTGTGAGTCAGAATCAACTCGAAGGCAGTGGGTTTGGTTTAATTGCTAAAGATGTTGGGCATCTTTTCATGTGCTTGTTGACCATTTGAATACCCTCTTTGTTGAGCTGTCTGTTCAAGTCCTTTGCCCATTTTTTGTTGGGTGGTTTGTCTTTTTGTTGTTAAGGGGTGGAAGTTTTGTATGTATATATTTGGATATTAGGCCTTTATCTGATAAATATGGTTCCAGTAAATTTTCTCCCAATTTGTAGGTTGTTTTTTCACTTTGTTGATAAAGTCCTTTGGTGTACAACAGTATTTAACTTTTATGAGGTCTCAAGTTAACTATTTTGTCTTTTGCTACTTATGTTTTTGTTGTCCTATCTGATAGCCCATTGATAAAAACTAGGTCCCATGGATTGGTCCCTACATTTTCTTCTAAGAATTTTATTGTTTTAGTTTTCACATTTAGGTCTTTGATCCACTTGGAATTGGTTTATATGTATGGTGTGAGGCATAGATCCTGATTCATTCTTTTGCATCTGGAAATCCAGTTTTCCTAGTGCCGTTTATTGAAGGGACTTTTCCTTCACCGTTGAATAGACTTAGCACACTTGTTGAGAATTAGTTGACCATAGATGTGTGGATTTATTTCGGGATTCTCAGTTTTCTATAGGTTTATATGTTTGTTATTATACCAGTACCAGGTTGTTTTAATTGCTGTAACTTTGTAGTATGTTCTGAAATCAGCAAGTGAGCCCTCCTACTTTATTCTTCTTCAAGACTGTTTTAGCTATTCAGGGTCCCTTGCCATTCCATATAGATTTGAGAATTGGCATTTCCCGTTTGACAGTGAAGGCTGTCAGAATTTTGATGGGGGTTGCACTGAATCTATAGATAGCTTTGGGTAGTATTGACATCTTATCTGTATTAAGGCTTCCAATCCATGAACAGGGAATGTCCTTCCAGTTCGTTTAGGCCTTTGATTTCTTTTAGTAATACAGTTTTCTGTGTACAAGTCTTTCACCTTCTGGTTAAATTTATTCTTAAGTACTTTACTCTTTTACATACTATCTTAGTTATCTAGTGCTGCTATAACAGAAATAGCACAAGTGGATAGCCTTAACAAAGAGAAGTTTATTTTCTCACTGTCTAGTAGGCTAGAAGTCCAAATTCAGGGCGCCAGCTCCAGGGGAGTGCTTCCTCTCTGTGTCGACTCTGGAGGAAGGTCCTTGTTATCAATCTTCCCCTGGACTAGGATCTTCTCTGCACAGGAACCCCCCTCTGCTCCCAGCACTGCTTTCTTGGTGGTATAAGGTCCCCCCTTCTCTGCTCACTTCCTTTTCATGTCTTGTAAGATTAAAGATGGTATGGGCTACATCCCAGGGAAACTCCCTTTACATTGGATTAGGGGTGTGACCTTAGTAAGGGTGTCACAATCCCACCCTAATCCTCTTTAACATAAGATTACAATCACAAAATGGAGGACAACCACACAACACTGGGAATCATGCCCTAACCAAGCTGACACATATTTTTGGGGGACACAATTCAATCCATGACATGTACTATTATAAAAATGGTAATTTTTCTTTAATATCTTGTTCAGATTGCTCGTTGCTGATGTATACAACTTCAGTTGATTTTTGTGTTTGACTTGTACCCTGCCGTTTTGCTGAATTCGTTTATTAGTTCTAATCACTCTTATATAGAATCTTTGGAATTTTCTATATATGAGATCGTGTCATCTTTGGAAAGGGATAGTTTTACTTCCTCCTTCCCTATTTGGATACCTTTTATTTATTTATTTTTCTAGCAGAATTACTCTAGGTAGGACTTGCAGAATGATGTTGAATAGCAATGGTGACCGTGGGCATCCTTGTCTTGTTCCTTATCTTAATGAGAACGCTCAGTCTTTCTCTACTGAGTATATTGTTAGCTGTGGATTTTTCATAAATGCCTTTTATTATATTGAGGACTTTCCCTTTAATGTCTATCTTTTTGAGTGTTTTTATCATGAGAGGGTGTTGAGGTTTGTCAAATGCCTTTTCTGCATCAATTGAGATGACGATGTGGTTATTTTCCTTACTCTGTTAATGTCGTATTACATTGACTGATTTTCTAATGTTGAACCACCTTTGCATTCCTGAGGTAAATCTACTTGATCATGGTGTATAATTCTTTTAATATGTTTTTGGATTCAGTTTGCTAGTATTTTGTCAAGTATTTTTGCATCTGTAGTCATTAAGGATATTGATCTGTAGTTTTCTTGTGGTGTCCTTGTATGCCTTTGGTATCAGGGTCATGCTCACCTCATAAAATGAGTTAGGAAATGTTCCCTCCTCTATTTTTTGGAAAAGTTTAAGAAGGGTTGGAGTCACTTTTTCTATAAGTGTTTGGTAGAATTCCCCAGTGAAGCTGTCTAGTCCAGGATTTTTTTGTTGTTGTTGGAAGGTTTTTAATAACTGATTCAATCTTTTATGGGTCTGTTGAGATCATTATTTCTCTTGAGTCAATGTAGGGAGTTTATGTGTTTCAAGAAATTTTTCCATTTCCTCTTAAGTTATCTAATTTGTTGGCGTACAACTGTCCATAGCATTCCCTTACAATCCTTTTTATTTCTATAGGGTCAGTTGTAATGTCCCCATGTTTGTTTCTAATTTTAAGTATTTGCATCTTCTCTCTCTTTTTCTTTGTTAGTCTATCCAAAGTTTTGTTTTTATTGATCTTTTCAAAAAACCAACTTCTGGTTTTGTTGATTCTCTCTATTGTTTTTTATTCTCTATTTCATTTATTTCTGCTCTGATCTTTTTTCTTTTCTTCTAGTAGCCTTAGGCTTAATTCATCTTCCTTTTCCAGTTCCTCAAGTAGTAGAGTTAGGTTATTCATTTGGGATCTTTTTAAATATACACGTTTATTGTTATAGGATCGTTATGAGTTAGAATTGACAGCAATGGGTTTTCAAGTTATTGCTGTAAATTTCCTTCTGAGTACTGACTTTGATACATCCAGTGAGTTTTTGTATGTTGTATTTTAATCCTTTTAAATTTATTGAGACTTTCTTTGTGTCCTAAGATATGGCCTATCCTGGAGAACGTTCCATGTGCACTGGAGAAGAATGTATATTGTGCTGTTGTTGGATGGAGTGTTCTATATATGTCTGTTAGGTCTATTTGGTTAATAATATTGTTCACATCTTCTATTTCTTTATTGATCTTCTGTCTAGCTCTCCCTATTATTGAACGTGGTGTATTAAAGTCTCCAACTATTATAGTGATCCTGTTTATTTCTCACTTCAATTCTGTCAGTGTTTCCTTTATAAATTTTGCGGCTCTGAGATTGGAACTGTTCCTTGAGAAAACACTTTTCTTTCCAGGAGACCCTTCAGTCTGTTTCACTCCTTTGGGTCCTGACACAAGTTCCCCAGCAGGTGATTTCTAGGCCACTCTTTTGGGGGGAGAGTTGTTCAGAAGAGTTGGGTAACTTTGAATTGAATAGTGCCAATGACTATCACTAAATCATTGCCTCTTTGTATTACCAGTTGATGGCAGTTTGCCACCTGTTAGTCCCCTTTCCATTTAAAAAATAACATTTGTATTGTACCACTTATAGACAAAATACGTGTTTATTGTGGAAAATGTGGGAAGGATAGAAGGGTATAAAGAATTTAAAAACACAATCCTTTTCTTTTTTGGTATGAGGAAATATTTCAAAAGAGCAGTTCCATGCGGCCTATGCCCTGCAGCCAAAACCCACCGGGAGCATACCTACAGTCGAGCAAAGTTGAGTGGGTTGACTTGTTGCATTGAGGGAGAACACACACCATGGGAAACCTTAGAAAGGGTGTTAGGAAGGATTTAATATAGGATTTGGGCTTATATTGGGTGATTTGGGGAGCCCTGGTGGCACAGTGGTTAAGAGCTTTGGTTGCTAATCAAAAGGTCTGTATTTCGAATCTACCAGCTGCTCCTTGGAAAAGCTGTGGGGCAGTTCTACTCTGTCCTATAGGGTCGCTATGAGTTGGAATCTACTCGACGGCAACTGGTTGGTTTGGTAGGATGATTTGGGAGAGGGTTCATTGAAGTGGGGCTTTATTCTGTATTGGATACTGTCAAGAAGCAGGGGTAATTCTGTGACTGAGTATCTTAATAATTCCTATCTTGAAGTCAGGAAAAATGCTGTTGTTGTTAGTTGCCACTGAGTCAATTCTGACTCATAGCAGCCCCGTGTGTGCAGGGTAGAACTGCTCCACAGGGTTTTCAAGGCTGTGACCTTTTGGAAGCAGATTACCAGGCCTGTCTTCCGAGGCACCTCTGGGTGTGTTCAAACCGCTAACCTTTCAGATAGAAGTTGAGTGCTTAACCGTTTGCACCACCCAGGGACTCCTTCAGGAAGACTAGACCGAGGCTAAAGCTGCTGTTGGTAAAGAAGTAGCAGTCACTCATATTAGCCAGAATAGGGGTATGTTTGTATTTTAGACAGCGGTGTTGTTTTTGTCTGCCTGCAGACTTGATTAGGGAAGGATCCCCAGAGGCACAGTGGTTAAGCACTCAGCTGCTAACCAAAAGGTCAGCAGTTGAAACCCACCAGCTGGTCCATGGGGGAAAGATGTGGCAGTCTGCTTCTGTAAAGATTACAGCCTTGGAAACCTTATGGGGCAGTTTTACGCTGTCCTATGGGGTCATTATGAGTCAAAATCGACATGATAGCAATGGGTACAGGTGTGGGTAGACTTGATTATGGAGTGGTCTGGTCTTTGTCTTGATCCATCACAGTCATAGAGTGGTCTAGTCTGGTGGTGATGTTCTGTGAAGGCGTTTCTGTTCATTGGGAACATCATGCCCTAACTTCTGGCTGTTGAGAACTGCTTTTCTCTTTCCCAGTGCTGTGCCCCAGAATCAGTAAAGATTCAGCCCACTCTTGATCATCTTCTGCAGGCACAGAGTTTTTTTTACCTATTCATTCGTACAATGTTTTTGAGTACACGCGTGCCAGGTACTAATCCCCTTTCCTAGGGCCTACTTAAATCAGACACTACATCCATTTCTTTGGTTTGCAAGAAAGCTGGCAGTGCTGTTAGGGAGACTGTCATAGAATCTTGCTATTTTGGACAGTACTAGTACAGGAAGTCTCAAATTTTGCAATAACTTGCTTCCAAGAGTTTCTTAGTCTGCTGTTTAGTCCTCACAAACACTTTTTCCCCATAGAATGTGTTAGGTATTGTAGTTGGGATCCCATATGACTGCATAAAGGCTTACTTCATCTGTAATTCAGCTGAGAGGTGACACTTTTAGCTGTTTAGTGGTACATGGCAATAAGCAATCGTGGAGAGACCTGGACAGTGCAGCCAGGGAGTTCCTTTATATGGGCGTTGGGTAGAAGGGAAGTCCTTCTAATCCAAGAGTTAGTGGCAAACTCATGCCCATAAGGTCAGCAGGTAAGGCCAGTGTATGAGGCTATCTAAGGGAGTGGGGCAAGCTGGAGAGCGCACCCCCCTCTCCAGGGGCCAGCCAATACCCCAGCTCCCCCACCAGTTGTTGCCCTGCTGGCCCAGTTTGACCTCTCATTTTAAGAAAACCCAGAAATCCCGATTTTTCTGTGAAATTGCCTGAGTTGTCAATTTGGGGAATAAACTTTTTTTTTTTTTCAGTTTTTTAAAAATTTTTATTGTACTTCAGGTGAAGGCTTACAGAACAAATTGTTTCTGATGAAACAGTAGTGTACATATTGTTTTATGGCGTTGGTTAACAACCCCACAACATGTCAACCCTCTCCCTTCTCAACCTTTATTTTTGGTGAAAATATACATAGCCGAAGATAGACCATTTCAAAAATTTCTACATGCACAGTTCAGTGACATCGACTACGCTCTTCCAATTGTGCTGTTATTCTCTCTTTAGATGAAGGCTTACAGAACAAAATAGTTTCTCGTTTAACAGTTAGTACACATGTTGCCCTATGACAATGGTTAACAACCTCACAACACATCAACACTATCCTTACTCAACCTTGGGTTCCCTATCACCAGCTTCCTTGTCCCCTTCTGCCTTCTGGCCCTTGTCCCTGGACTGCTGTACCTCATTAGTCCCATTTGGTTTTATGGGGCTGTCCACTCCCAGGCTGAATGGTGAACCTCAGAGATGACTTCACCACTGAGCTAAAAGGGTGTCTGGGGGCCATACTCTCACGGTTTCTCCAGTCTCCTTCAGGCCAGTAAATCTTGTCTTTTTTTTGTGAGTTAGAGTTTTGTTCTACATCCTTCTCCAGCTCTGTCCAGAACCTGGGGAATAAACTTCAAGTTTCAAATGCAGTCTCTATGTGGACCAAGCAAAATGCGTCTTTGGGCCACATTCAGCCCTTGGGTGGAAAGGGGTGAACCAGGCCTGGCGTCTTGACCCTGTCTCTTCTTCACCGGCAGGAAGAGATGTCAGGGGAAAGTGTGGTGAGCTCAGCGGTGCCAGCGGCTGCTACCCGCACCACTTCCTTCAAGGGCACGAGCCCCAGCTCTAAGTACGTGAAGCTGAATGTGGGTGGGGCCCTCTACTACACCACCATGCAGACGCTGACCAAGCAGGACACCATGCTGAAGGCCATGTTCAGCGGGCGCATGGAGGTGCTCACCGACAGTGAAGGTAAGCCCACCCTAGCCAGGCACCTGCCTCTGGTCATGCATTTGACACTGTGGCAGATGCTGGGGACGTGCTTGTGGTGGAGAACTTCTGTCTAGTTCAGAGGACAAGCATTGAGAGAGAGTTGTACTCACAGGCACGGAATTCCAGCTGTGCTCGGTGTACAGAGAGCCCTGAGTGTGTAACACGTCTCGTTTCGGGGGTGGGTGGTCAAGGGGGACTTGCCTGAGGAAGTGTCATTTAAGCTGATGTGTAAAAATGACTAGAAGTCACTGGACAAGGACTCTTGTAATCTTGACTTTCTTGTTGATTTGCTGTGTGACTTTGACAAAGTCTCTTCCTCACTATAGGCCTCAGCCTAGTTATCTGTAAAATGAAAGCTGGACTAGTTGCCCTAGTTGATTCCTTTCTACTTCTCTCTGTTAGGATTCTGTGACTTGAGAGTGAAATTCAAGCCTGATAGAGCCTAAGCAATTTCTCTGCACCTTAGTCCCCCTAGGATGGAATCCTGACAAAGATGCACAGACTAGACTTGAGCCCCAGCTCCCCGTTTAGTATCTGGTGATCCTGACCAAGTTGCTTAACCTTTTGATGTCTCATTTTCCTCGTCTGTTAAAATGGGAATAATTTGATACCTGTACGTCATAGGGTTGCTGCCACATAGTAAGTATTCAATGCGTGTGTATTCAATGCTTTTTTTTTTTTTCCTTCTGTGTAAAGGCATGTTAAAATCAAACCCAAACCCATTGCCATCGAGTCATTTCTTACTGATAGCATCCCTGTAGGACAGAGTAGAACTGCCACATAGGGTTTCCAAGGAGTGGCTGGAGATTCGAACTGCTGACCTTTCGGTTAGCAGCCAGTCTCTTAACCACTGTGCCACCAGGGCTCAGAAGCATGTTAATAGAAGGCAAATTGTTTAAAGTAGTCTTGCCATAACTACTTCCTACCCGCCTGAAACAACCAAAGAGCACCTGGCAAAGGGATACGTCCTTACCTGACTGGCTTTACAGGGCAGGTCACATGAGATTTAAAAATGGCCCATCCTTCAGTCCTTGCCTGAGGTTGCTTGAGACCAAGCCAGTTCACAGCATGCCTTGATGCTACTGTACCTGTTTCTGAGACTTGGCTTTCTGTGCTGATGCCCCTGCCCTTCCAGGGATGTTGATAAAATCAGGCAGATTTGGGGGCTCTGAGCCTGGTGTAAGGAGCCCTGGTAGTGCAGTGGTTAAGCACTCGGCTGCTAACCGAAAGGTCGGTGGTTTGAACCCACCAGCCGCTCTGCCAGAGAAAGATGTGGCTGTCTGCTTCCATAAAGGTTTACAGCCTTGGAAACCCTGTGGGGCTGTTCTACCCTGTGTGTAGGGTCGCTATGAGTTGGAATTGACTTGACAGCAATGGGTTTTTTGGAGCCTCATGTGGCACAGTTCAGTCTCTGATCCTGGAAGGGCTGGAAGTTGGGGCTGCACTCTAGTTGGAGTGTTTCCCTCTGCGAGTCCTGGGAGAACCCCGGGCTGCAGGGCTTAAGATCTCAGCTTCCCTGGGCTTCTTGTTAACTCAGGTTTCTGGCCCAGCCACAGTACAGTGAGGTTGGCGCCCCAGAGCTGTCATCTCTGTCTCACCCAGAACATAGTGAGCATTTTATGAGTGGGTGGATCTCATTTTCTGTGCCACACCCAGCCTTGCCCGGGAGTCTTTGTGGAAATCAAGACAATAGCACCCCTGCTGCAGAAGGAAACCAACCTTATCTGAGAACCTGGGATTAGGAAACAGACTTTATCTGAGAACCCAGAATTATTGTGGTTTTTCTCCACCCTTCCCAGTCTTCGGCAGGGCTTAGGAAAAGCAACTGAGTAGCTTTGAAAGCTAATTGGGATCCTCTGCTCCTTGAAAGCCCTCGCCTCTCTCTCTCCGTGGTCTAGTGTAGAAGAGTCCTCAACATCCGCCCCCTCACCTCCCTGTCTGGTCTAACGCAGAAGAGTCCTCAACACCCGCCCCTCGTCTTTCTCCGTGGTCTAATGCAGAAGAGTCCTCAACATCTGCGCCCTCACCTCTCTGCATGATCAAATGCAGAAGAGTCCTCAATACTCTGTTCTCCCCACACACACGCTGGAAAAAGGGTGCAAGTGGTACCAGTGGGACTGCTCACGTGTCCTAAAGTTGGTTAAGGGATGTCCTTTCCCCAGTGCATCCTCGGAAAACCCCGCGTCTCTGGGGAAAACAGTGCAGTTTTTGACACTCCCAGCCTAGGCTTGTTTTCACATCCATAGAGCAGCCTCCTTAATATTGTTATCAGTACTAAAAAGTTCACAGTGTGACATTTTATAGGTGTTATTTAATCTTCATCAAAATCCTTTGAGTGGCGCCCTGCTGGCGCAGTGGTTAAGGACTTGGCTGCTAACCAAAAGGTCAGCAGTTCAAGTCTACCATCCGCACCTTGGAAACCCTATGGGGCAGATGTACTCTGTCCTGCAGGGTGCTATGAGTCAGAATGGACTCAGCAGCATCGGCTTATAACCCTTTGAAGGGTAGGTACTACTGTTAGATTTGATAAGCAAAGAAACTGCATCTCAGAGAGATGAAATGCCTTTTTCAAAAGCTACAGAGCTGGAAAAAGTGAAGCCATTGAACCCAGGTCTCTGCTTTTACCTTCTGCTGTCTGTGGTTTCGTGTGGACCCAGCTCCCAGGCCAGATTGCAAAAGTGTGGCAGCCTTATGGTTCAACCACCAGCTTCGTGCTGAAGCCCTTTTGGGGCCATGTTAGGGCCTGGGCTGTCTGACCAGGGTGTCTTCTAGCCAGCCACTGTGTCAGGCAGAGCAACCCCTCTGGCCCTGGGGGGTACACTGTGCAACGTGACTTACGGCCTAAATGTTGCCTGAAGCATACCCTTGGGTCTAAAAATTGAGATGGAGTTCTGGAATCTTACAGCTTCACCCTAGTCCTCAGGGAGGAAGCCTGCTAGCTGCAGTGAAATTTGGTACCCCCCACCCCCCCAAAAAAAATCCATTGCCACTGAGTCAATTCCACCTCATGATGATCACATGTGTTAGAGTAGAACTGAGCTCGGTAGGATTTAAAAAAAAAAAAAAAAAAAAACTGTTGCCGTTGAGTCAGTTCCGACTCATAGCGACCATATAGGACAGTGTAGAACTACCCCATAGGGTTTCCAAGGAGCAGCTGGTGGATTCAGACTGTTTAGCAGTCAAGCTCTTAACCACTGTGCCACCAGGGTTTACTTGGCTGTAATCCTCATGGAAGCACATAGCCAAGCTGTTCTTCTGTGGTGCCTCTTCCGTTGGTGAGTTAGAACCACCAACCTGTCAATTAGTAGTCAAGCTCAAACATTTTGTGCTACTCAGGAACCTTCTTAATTTGCTACAAACAGGCAGAAATGCCAGGTGCAGCTCAGCCAGGCAAGTGAGTCCAGCAGAACAGCCTGATGGTTAAATAACAGAGCTTTGAAGGTCCAGAACAGTGTTTGTCCTCTTGCCAGAAATCTCTAAAAGGATATCTGAGCTTTAAAGTGGCTGCTTCTCAGGAGGGGACCTCTGGAGTCCAGGGTGGGTGGAAGCCTCTCCCTTTTCACCCTATGCCCTTCTGCCTGTTTGAGGTTTGTACCGTGTTCATGTATCTCCTAAACAGAAGAACGTGGGTGTTGGGGTCAGACAGACCTGGGCTTGCGTCCTGCCTCTGCCACATGGTAGCTATCATCTCTAATATCTATGGGGATATTTCTCTGGAAACCCTGATGGTGTAGTGGTTAAATGCTACGGCTGCTAACCAAAAGATCAGCAGTTCAGATCCACCAAGCGCTCCTTGGAAACTCTATGGGGGCAGTTCTACTCTGTCCTATAAGATCGCTACAAGTTGGAATCGACTCGACGGCAACGAGTTTTTCTCTGTGTTAGGCACTGTGCTTATTTTGGATCATTCGCCATTTACCAGTAGTGTGACAAGTGACTTTTTCTCGGAGCCCGTTTCCTCATTTCTAAATTGTGAATAATAATGCCTTGCAGAGTTATTATGGAGAGTAAATGGGAACATTAGAAAGCACGTGATACAGGGCCTGGCGCATTGAGAAAACTCAGTAAATGGTATAACTATACATTATTCCTGCTTGTCTGCTTGGGGCGGGATGCAGGGATGACAGGAGGGAGAAGCACTGCTGAGGTTCCGTGGAGAAGCAGGTCTTAGCGGTGCGTTGGGACCTCACCTGGGCCCTTAGGGGTGAGTGTGCTCCAGTTCCGTGTTATCCCCGGCAGGGGTGGTTTTCTGAGAAGATGAGGTCAGTGGCAGCGAGCAGGCCTTTCCCAGCCTCTTCCACAGAGTCTTCCCCAGTGTCTTAGCTAGTGCTGCTGTAACAGAAATACCACAAGTGGTGGCTTTAACAAACAAATTTATTTTCTCACATTTAGGGAGCTGGAAGTCCAAATTCAGGGCACCAGCTCTAGCAGAAGGCTCCCTATCTGTCTGCTCTGGGGGAAAATCCTTGTCTCAGCTTCTCTAGCATTCTTCTCAGCATTCCTCGGTTCTTTGGGAATCTCCACTTGGCATCTCTTTCCCATTTTGTGCTTGCTTGTCTCTGTGGCTAAGCTGCACTTATAACTCAGAAGAGATTAGATTTAGGACACACTGAGAATGGCATCATTTACATAACAACAAAAACCCTATTCCCAAATGGGATTCCATCCACAAGTGTAAAAAACCTATTGCCATCCAGTTGTTCTGACTCATAGTGACCCTATAGGAGAGAGTAGAACTGCCCCATAGGGTTTCCAAGGTTGTAAATCTTTACGGAAGCAGACTGCTACATCTTTCTCTTGGGGAACCTCTGGTGGGTTTGAACTGCTGACCTTTCGGTTATCAGCCAAGCGCTTAACCATGCACCACCAGGACTCCTCCACAGGTATAGAGATTAGGGTTCCAGCACACATTTTGCAGGGCATAATTCAATACATAACATCCAGAAAGGTTCCGTTCTTATGGTGCTAGAATTGTTACCAGAGCCGTTGTCACCATCGCCAGTATCACTTTTCGTAGTCAGAGTTCCATTTAGAACTCACTGACAGTCATCTGTTCCATCCCTGTTGCTTGGCACAGTACTTTCCCCCGTATATGGTTCTGATCTCTTGCGAATGTTTTTGGAATTAGGGAGTGCATAAACTGTAAAGAACAGAGTCATTAATCATCTTATCTGTGCACTCTCCATAGGAAACCAGTAGGGAGGTCAGTTTAATATGTGGGAAAACTGCAGTACCTGGGGACTTCCCTGAGACCTCCAAGCCTTCTGCCTTAAATGTAACACACTTCTAAAATCGGCTAAGGAATAGAACATTACCTGATGCAGCCTCTCTGTTTCCATCTCTCTCTTCCAGAGATAACCACTAGACTAACTTTAGTGTCAGTCAGTGGTTCTCAAGCTTACCTGTGAATTGAGTCACCTGCAAAACTTAAATACAGATGCCTGGCACACATAGTAGAAAGTAGGATGTAATTGACCAGTGTGTGGCCTGGGCATTAGGATTTTTTTTTAATTAAAAAAATTTTTTTTTTTAATTGTGAAAATATATACAACAAAATGTACATAAATTCAACAATTTCTACATGTACAATTCAGTGACATTGATTACATTCTTCAAGTTGCGCAACCATTCTTGCTACCCTTTTCCGAATTATTCTACCACCGTCAACATAAACTCACTGCGCCCTACGCAGGAACTCCCCTTTTCCCCCTCCCTCCCATCCCTGGTAACCACTATTAATTTTTGTTTTATATAGATTTGCTGATTTCATATAAGTGAGATCATTCGTTGTCCTTTTGCTACGGACTTATTCAGCATAATGTTTTCAAGATTCATCCATGTTGTGGCATGTATCAGGACTCATTTCTCTTTATGGCTGAGTAATGTTTTATTGTATGTGTAAAAATGATGAGGTGACAGACTTCATCTAACTTTGGGAGGGAGGAGGAGACTCACCATCAGCATCAGCCCACTCTACAACCTTTTTACCAATTCTGACACCAGCTGTCCCTCCCATGGCACTCTCTACTTCTCTGCTGGGTTTGATAATTCATTGCAATGGCCATACAAAACTCATAGACCATACTCACAATTATGGGGTTTATTAAAGAAGTAACGGTTACAATTCAGAATCAGGATCAACTTGGAAGTAACAGGGAACAACTCAGGATACAGTTCTTTGATCAGGACAGTTTCTTGGCTATTGCTGCCAGACCCTTCTCTTTGTCTGGGCCCTTTGCTCTCCACCCCTGTCCCCACTTGGGCCTGGCCTCTGCCCTGCTCAGGCAAGTGTTACAAAGCTCTACGGATAAGTGCCCAAAGGCGTCGTACTCTGCCAGCAAGCCTCCTGCCTGAAGGCTCTCAGCTCTCTTGCTTGGTGGGTTGGCATGCCCACTATAGCTGCCTTGCTCTGTAGGCCACGGGGCTTCCTCTGTGCCATCTCACACTAGTCTTCTGGTTCTGCTGCTGTTGTTTCTCTGCTGCTACTTTGTACCATCTCCAACCATCTCTGGTGTTAACAGCTGTAGCTCCTGGGTCTAGGAGGTTCTTAGCACAGGGACCCTGGGTCCAAAGGATGTGTTCTGCTCCTGGCTCTTTTTCTTGATGGTAGCAAGTTCCCCTACAGCCTCTGGGATTGGCTGCTTTTAAGGCTAGTGGGATGGCAAAACTGACCAGTCCCCTGCAAGTGTTCCACAAGCACCTTATCTGCGTGCTCCCCCCACCCCCCACCCCCCAGGTTCCATGCACCTTATTTGCATTATTAGCAGGTGTCCATTCCCCTTGGTGGGCCACAAGCACCTTATTTGCATAGTCCCACTCACCATTTTGTGGGGTCACAAGACTGTGGCTAGAAGGGCCATATTAAAGCAGTTCACTGCACTGCAGTATGTATATATATCACATTTTATTTATCCATTCACCTGTTGATGAACATTTTAGTTGTTTCCACCTTTTGGCTATTGTGAATAATGCTGCAGTGAACATTGGTGTGCATGTTTCTGTTTGTTTTCCAGCCTTCACTTCTTCTGGTTATATACCTAGGATTGGGATTGCTGAGTCATATGGTAATTCTGCATTTAATTTTTTGTGGGACCACCAAACTGTTTTCCACAGTGGCTGCACCATTTTACATTCCCTCCAGCAATGGATGAGGCTTCTGGTTTCTCTACAATCTTGGTAACACTTGTCATTTTCTGTTTCTTTTTTGTTTTTTTTATCATTGCCATTCTAATGGGGGTAAGATGATATCTCATTGTGGTTTTAATTTGCATCTCCCTAATGGCTAGTGCTGGTGGAACATCTTTTCATGTGCTTGTTGGCCTTTTGAATATCCTCTTTGGTGAACTGGCTGTTCGAGTCCTTTGCGCATTTTTTTAATTGGGTTGTTTTGTCTTTTTGTTGTTAAATGGTAGAGGTTTTATATATATTTTGGATACTAGACCCTTATCTGATATATGGTTCCCAAAAATTTTCTCCCAATCTGTAGGTTATCTTTTCACTTTATTGATAAAGTCCTGTGATGTACAACAGTATTTAATTTTTATGAGGTCTGGTGTATCTATTTTGTTTTTTGATGCTGGAGCTTTTGGTAACATCTGATAATCTGTTTTGAAGACTAGGTACCACAGCCTCACCAGTACGTTGTCTTCTAAGAATTTTATGATTTTAGTTCTCATGCTTAGGGCCTTGATCCATTTTGAATTGTTCTTTGTGTATAGTGGATCCTGATGCATTCACCTGCATGTGGAAATCAGTTTTCCCAGAACCACTTATTGAAGAGACTCTTTTCCCCATTGAATGGTCTTAGCAGCCTTGTCAAAAATCAGTTGACCATAGATGTATGGATTTATTTCTGGACTCTCAATTCTATTCCATTGGTCTACATGTCGATTACTATACCCGTACCAGTCTGTTTTAATTGCTGTAGCTTTGTAGTGTGTTTTGAAATCAGCAAGTGTGAGTCCTCCTACTTTATTCTTCTTCAGGATTGCTTTAGCTATTCAGGGTCCCTTGCCAGTCCATATAGATTTGAGAATTGGCTTTTCCATTTCTGCAAAGAAGGCTTTTGGACTTCTGATGGGATTGCACTGAATCTATAGATGGCTTTGGGTAGTATTGACATCTTAACTATGTTGAGCCTTCCAATCTATGAATGCAGAATGCCCTTCCATTTATTTAGGCCTTCTTTGATTTCTTTTAGTAATGTTTATTTATAGTTTTCTGTGTACAAGTCTTTCACCTTCTGGTTAAATTTATCCTTAAGTACTTTATTCTTTTAGATGCTATTGTAAATGGTAATGTTTCCTTAATATCTTTTTCAGCCTGCTCACTGCAGATGTATAGAAACATCTGATTGTTGTGTGTTGACCTTGTACCCTGCCATTTTGCTGAGTTCTTTTATTAGTTCTGATGGCTTTCTTGTGGAATCTTTGGGGTTTTCTGTGTCATCTGCAAAAGGTTGGTTTTACTTCCTCTTTCCCAATTTGGATACCTTTCTATTTCCCCCAGCCTATTTGCCCTAGCTAGTACTTCCAGAACGATGTTGAGTAGCAGTGGCGAGAGTAGGCATCCCTGTCTTGTTCCTGAACTGATGGGAATGAATTTTTTTTACGTTTATTGGTCATTTGGTTTTCATCTTTTACTTTCCTAGTTGTATCTTTTTCACATGATTTCTTTTTATTTTTTCTTTGTCTTGTTGCCTTGTAGAAATATATATTCTGGATCCTATTTCTTTTTGGTTCTGTATTGTGACTATCTTCCCCCAGTCTGACTTAGCTTTTTTGAATGGTGTCCTTTGATACCTCCCAAGTTTTTATATTGTTTTTTACATGTAGATCTTTAATTTGTCTTACTCGTGCTCAGCCGTGGACAGTTTTTACCCTCCAGGACACACTTGCCAATGTCTGGAGCCTTTTTTGGTTATCACAACTTGGGGGAGGGGAGTGCTAGTGTCATCTAGTGAGTAGAGACCAGGGATGCTGCTGAACTTCCTACAGTGCACAGGACAGCCCCCAACAACAGAAAACTATCCAATCTAAAAAGAGATTCTGGTTCAGGGATGAGGCAGGTTCCTGGAATCTGAATTTATAACAGTATCCCAGTTGATTTTTATGATCAGGCAAGTTTGGGAATCACAAAAATATAGAGTATAAATACCTTAGGATAGCAAGGAGAGATCTATGAACACCCCCTGGAGGAGGTGGGGGATGGAAAAGGAGAGTAGGGACATCCCTTGGAAAGGAAGCAGGAGGTGGCACAGTGGGGTGAAGAGATCTGGAAGGAAGTGAAACTAGCGACCCAATGCCCTTGATCCCCCAGAGAGGCCTCCTCCTGAGTGAGGTACCCTGAAAGCCACACAGATTCCCTCCTCAGGGTCAAACATGATATCACCAATGATAATCGTGAGATGTGTAAACTGCTCATCGTCAAAGACCTCTAGCTGATTTTGAGTGCTGCTGGTAGGCTGGGCATGGTGCTAAGTGCTTTCTGTACATTCTCTCATCTCATCTTTATGCCCGCCGTTTGAGGTGCCATTTTTGAAGGACAAAGGTTAAGCGTAGCTCATAATGCCATCCAGCAAGTAGCAGAGCTGGGTTTCAAACACATTGCCAGCTGAACGTAGAACTGCATTTTTTTTTTTTTTAAGAACTTTAAAAACATTTTATCATGGTAAAATATAACATAAAATTTGTCATTTTAACCATTTTTAGTGTACAATTCACTAAAAATGTGACGTTATTTACATTCACAGTGCTGTGTGACCATCACCATGATTTGCTTCCAAAACTTTTATCACCTCAAATAGAAACAGAGCTGCATTCTTAACCACTCTGCTGCTTCCCTCCAGAAGTCCTAGCGCCCAGCTCAGAGCCTCCCAGTCTGCACCTTGCCTGTTCTGCTGCTCCAGCCTCATGGGCCATGAGATCCCAGGCTGCCCTTTGTTTTTGTTAGGTGTCGAGTCAATTTCAACTCATAGCAACCTCTTGTGACAGAGTAGAACTGCCTCATAGAGTTTTCTAGGCTGTAATCTTTATGGAAGCAGGTCGTTAGGTCTTTCTCCTGCAGAGGTGCTTGGTAGGTTTGAACCGCCCACCTTTTGGTTAGCTGCTGAGCACTTAATCGTTGTGCCACCAGATCTGTTTGGCTGCCCTGTTTAAAAAAAAACCCATTGCTGTCGAGTCGATTCTGACTCCTAGCGACCCTATAGGACAGCGTAGAACTGCACCATAGGGTTTCCAAGGAGCCGGCCAGTGGATTCAAACTGCCAACCTTTTGGTTAGCACCCAGTCTCTTAACCACTATACCACCAGGGCTCCCTGTAGCCCCCCTAAGTAGTCCATGTGTTCCAAGGCGGCAGAAAAGACACTGCCACAAGCAAGAACTGCTTGGCTTCCATTTGCTTTTCTACCTGGTAGGCATTTGAGCTGACTGTTTCAAAGGGACAGATTTCTGCTTTGAAAATAACTAAAATATTCTAAAATCAGAATGCTAATTGAAACCTCATGGACAGTCCGCCCGGCTCCTTTGCCCTTATTTGTCCAAAGTATGATTCCTTCACCTCAAGCATTTCCTAATGGCATTCTTGAGCCGGAGCCCAGTGTCATGGTCTGCCTATTCGTTTATGGAAACTCTGGGCTGTCACTGGGATAATTGATTTCAGGGGCTGTCGCTCTTTCCGAGCAGCTGAAGTGTCCGTGCATCAGAAGCAGAATGTGGATGTTTTCTTCCTAAAGCAGCTGAGTTGAAGTGGTTGCCATTTCTCGTAAAAGACTGGGTTTCCAGTTTTCTTCTCAATTCTGGTAAAAGGAGTTTTCCCACAAGTTCCTTGCTTATACTTCATGGTCTAGTCCTGCTTGCCCCACTTGGGGATGTAACAACCTCTCTGAGTCTCTGTTTTCATCTGTGGAAAATAACAGGGGAATGATCCTCCCTATAAAAGAATTGTTTGGATGATAATACAGTCTGTCAGCTCTTTGAAAGGAAAGAGCTCGATCCAGGTTAATTCAGAGGCTCTGTTCAGCCTGCAGATGCGTTTTATTTGCCTTGTGGTAGGTTAAAAAACAGTTTTTTAGATTAGCGTACTACATACAAGTCTTATTTTATCAGTTTACCACATAAAAATCTGGATTTCTGGCTTTACTTGAAAAATGGAGCGTAAGCAGCACTGGGCCCACACTCCTGCATGGCTGTCTTGGCTGGGGCTGAAGAGTCTGACCCCTGTTGGGCAGGCATATGCTTGTTCTCCATCAGCCACCCTCCTCAGCCCAGCCCCCTTGCACTCATTTAAGCTGCTTCCTGCTGGCCCTTGCAGGCACCTGAGTTTGCCTGAAAGCAGCTATATGTATTTTTTACTATTTATTTTCTTTTTGGTGAAAATATATACACAACAAAACATACACCCATTCAGCAATTTCTACGTATACAATTCAGTGACATTGGCTGTCTTCTTCATATTGTGTCATCATTCTCACCATCTCTACCCAGATTATTTCATCACCATCAACTTAAGACTCATGGCTCCTTAAACTTCTCATCTATGCTTTAGAGTTACTGTTGTCAGTTTGATCTCATATCAATAATTCTTTAAAGAAGTGCAATGCTCGAGGCAAACATTTTTTACTAACTGAGCTAAACTGTTGTTTGGTGTAAAGATGACTTCAGGGGGTAGTTTTGGTTCAAGATTTAAAGATTATCTCAGCAATAGATTTGGGTCTCAGTGGATTCAGTAAGTCTGGATTCCATAGGAATTTGAAATTCTACATCTTTCTCCCTTTTGATTAGGATCCGTCTGTTGAGTCCTTGATGAATACATTCAGTAATAGTAGCTGGGTTCCAGGCATAATGGAGAAAGAAATGGGGGAGAAAGGAAATCCAGAAGGTCACTGTCAGAAGTGATAAACTCATTGGCATCGAGTCGATTCTGACTCATAGTGACCCTATAGGACAGAGTAGAACTGCCCCGTAGGGTTTCCAAGGAGCATCTGGTGGATTGGAACTGCCAACCTTTTGGTTTATAGCTGAGCTCTTAACCACTGTGCCACCAGGGCTCTGTCAGAAGTGATATGATTTACCAAACCTGTGAAGACTCTTCCTTCCTTGAAGTGTCCTAGGGTAAAAACGTCACAAAGTTTAGTAAAGCAAAAATAAAGTTTTATTTGGCATATATTCAGAAAGGCAAAAGTGGGAAAACGGACAAGCATGCTGCCACAGCCATGTCTACCCGAGTCCAAGGAATATTACAGAATCATCAGTATATATTAACATTACAAATCGGCAAAACCATTGAAAGCTTCGCCTTTTCACAGATTGGCTAGAAACCGCTAAATCACTGTGATTCTACGTTTTGAATTATCTTTCTTAATAATCACTGGTACAAGTTTCAGTAAGGACAGTCAGAAGGGTCTTCATTGGTCCAACAAATCTTACTGTTCACCAAACGCTAATAAAAAAGATAAGAATGGAAAGTATGGGAGTCCTTTGTGCTCTGTTTATGATTTATGTGAAAGTTTCCCTAAAAGATGTTTTCCAAGATTGTCCTAGCTATTGTCTTTATACTTTAGGACCCAGTTGATTTGTCCTTGTGAGTCCTTGTGAGTCCAGCTAGGTCATATTTTAGGACAGGGAGGAATGGCTTCAATATATTCTCCTAAATCAGAAGCCAGGCGTTTGAGTCCAGGCTCTACATTTGCATTGTGTTTGCTCCTGATTGGGGATTTTTCTTCCTGCTGTACTCAGGAAACCATAGCAGCAGGAAAGTACAAAGTGGAAGGCTCTGGAGGGATGAGGCCAGACCTGTAACAAAAGGCCCAGGAACCATAGGCAGAGGAGTAGTTTCAGAAGGAGAGTAGGAAATGTCCTTGTTACCAAACTCTTTCCTGATGACCATTGCAAAGAATACTAAGTAGTGCCCCAAATGCATGAGAAGACACCTTGCAGGGCCTACACTTGGGGGCGAGGGGCAGGGGAGGTGGTTGATTTGTGACTCTGAAATAAGAAAAAGGCCATTTGCTGCCCTTGGCTTTTGTTGACTTTGCTGCTGTTCCACGGCCCAGGAGTCTGAGGATGACTTAGGGCAGAGCACAGTGGTGTTATGGGTGGACATGTAGCCTGGCCATCTGCTTCCCATAAAGATGACAGCCGAGAAAAAACCCTATGGAGCAAGTCTGCTCTGTAACACTTGGGGTCACCGTGAGTCAGAATCTCTTTGATGGCAGTGGGTTTGTTTTTTGTTTGTTTGTTTTTCTCTCCCAGCTGTGAGCAAAGGGGGATGGAAAGTGGGGGCATAAAATTACTGGCACCTGGTTATACCTCATAGCACCCTGTGCATTGGTGTTCTTATGTGTAAAGTGGAACAGGAGACTTGGTGAATGAAGCCCCTCACAATGGGGTTGCCCAGCTGGGCGGGAAGGCCGGGACTTCCCTGTCTGTCTGGCGTCTTTCTAGTGCTTCACATTTTCTATCGAGAGAGTTGGTCTTTGCTGCACTCCTACCTCCCTTTCTGTGCCTCCTTCTCTTTCCAGGCTCCAGTCCTATTTCCCATCCTCTAAATACCACTCTAAAGGATATTTGCATCTCATTAGAGGAATTTTGAAGTAACAAGCTCAGCGAGGACATTGAGAAGCGGAGGGGGTAGCCTTCCTGGCACCAGCCCCTAAGGATTTTTCACCGTGCTAGTGCTGGTCAGCGGTTGCTGCATTTTCCCATATCTAATAAATCAAGTTCCTTCTCCCCATATTAGACTGGACTGCTTGAGAGCAGAGTCTGTCTCGTTCACTGTTTTATCCCAGTTGGCATCACTAGCTGGTAATAGGTAGTGCTGGTGGGTTCAGGGGAATCACCCATGGGAGCCAGAACTCGCAGTCTGTAGGGTGATGCTTCTGCTTCCTCAGACATGGCTCCACTACTTGATAGTCTGGACAAAGCATTGTAGAATGAGGAGTAGGTATTTTCACTCCATAAACCTTTCCCTTATCATTGCGGTGTAGTCATTTGCACCTATTTTATCTGGGTGTGGGTACATTGGACCCTTCTTGGAATGTTCTTGTCTAGGGGATTTTTGAGGGTACTTCGGAAACATGCTTTTAGGTCTCAGAGGCCCTGGTGTCCTAAGAACCTAAGACCAGAGGAGTCCAGGGTTGTGGTCGTCTCCAGCCAGCAGACTGGAGGTGTGGCAGTGCTGCCTGGGGTAGGACCTCGTCAGCCCTTTACTGTGGGTAGGTCACAACTGCCTTTGAGGCTCTGCTCTCACTGTAGGTGGAGGGAGCCAGGAGAACCCACTTCTGCTCAGCGCCTCCCAAGAGAGGAAGGCCAATGTGACTCAGCCCCGCCCTCCTCCTCCTTCCATTGCAGGCTGGATCCTCATTGACCGGTGTGGGAAGCACTTCGGTACGATACTCAACTACCTTCGTGATGGGGCAGTCCCCTTGCCTGAGAGCCGCCGAGAGATTGAGGAGCTGCTGGCAGAAGCCAAGTACTACCTGGTCCAGGGCCTGGTGGAAGAGTGTCAGGCAGCCCTACAAGTAGGCATCTCCCTTTCTTTCCACAGGGGTGTGGGGCACCAAACCCACCAGCCTTCCTCATTTTCCCTATCTGCAAAATGGGAGCAGTTCCTACCTCACGGAGATGTTCTGAGAGTCAGTGAGTTAACCATGGAGCTTCTCCCCTTTGGTCAGAGTTGAACCCTGAGAGGCTTCCCTGCAGTGCTCAAGTCACCTGACCTCTCCCTGACGATTTCAGTCCCTGTGGTGTTGAGTCATCTCGTGGGTACATTGCAACCCTTCAGTAGTCAGTCATGGGGTATAAAACTTGATCAGTTCTCTGGCCTTTTCTTGGGCAACTTCACATTCTTTCCATGACTCATTGTTGGGAAGCCAGTATAATCTCTAAAGACAGATACCCCTCACACCTCAGCTGGACTTCAGAGACTAGTCTGGAGCCTGGGGCAGGACTGTTTGGGTCAGGTCAAGTGACAGGCATAGCCAGTAGCCATTTATTGCAGGCAGAGTTCCCATGTCAAAGAATCAGAAGAGTCCCTTAGGGTTGTCATAGGACTCTGATCTGTGTGCATGAGGCTCTTGTTTGACCTCCCCTGAGTCACGTGTCTGTGTCTGGCCTTCCACTGCAGCAGTACCTACAATGTCTAGCTCCTCGAGAAACTGTTGTGTCCACACACCACCTGTGCCCCGAGAGCCTACAGGCTCGTTGTAAATCTAACACAGCGTTTACTTTATTATTTTTACTTCATTTTATATTTATTGAAGTAATGCACGTGTATCATTTAAGAAGTTAAATAATACTGCAAGGTTGATGTCCAAAGCACCACCAGGCCTCCAGTCCCCATCTCCCCACGGCAACCTCTTCAGGTCTTGCAGCAGTTTCTCCTATTTCATATTCTCTGGAACTTGTTTATACTGCTGTTTATTGACCTTTAAGTTTTTGACATTTATCTATTATCATTGTTACAGAAAATTAGAATGTAACCCACACACTACCACCACCCCAACCTCCACCAAACTTAGGTGCACATATTCCCTCTCCCATCCTCCCAGGATAGTTTCTCACAGTTTGGCTAAATCAGTACTCAGGGTTTGCATTATGATGTGTAAATATTGTTGACACTTGAGCCACAGGGTATACAATGATTATTTTATTTCTTCTGTAACTTTTCACTTTTTCCAGAGTTAATGATTGCTTCATTACTTTGTTTGCTTGGTTTTCTAAGTTATTGTTGTTAGGTGCCACCAAGTTGGCTGCAACTCGTAGTGACCCCGTGTACAACGAGCTAAGTGCTGCCTGGTCCTGTGCCATCCTCTCCGTTGCTACTGTGTTTGAGCCCATTGTTGAAGCCACTGTGTCAGTCCATCTCATTGAGGGTCTTCCTTTTGTTTTTTTTTGCTGACCCTCTACTTTATCAAGCGTTACGTCCTTCTCCAGGGATTGGTTGTCTAAGTACATATCACTAATTCAAGCACAGATTCTCAAGTGGAAAGGTAAATCTCCTACTGCTATGTTTAGACACGTCAGGGATTCCGTGAGTTTCGTCTTTGTCTTGGAGATGTGCTCTCTGGGTTCACTTCTGCAGTTTCTGTTAGTCTGAGGTTAAACCTCCAGGCCTGACAGAATCTAATTTTCTTTCCTCCCAGTTTCTGTTGCTTTGTCTTTCTGTTCTAACTTTCTCAGAGGCTTTTCTTCAGCGTTCTTTGAATCTTTCGTTTCTACTAATCATATTTCTGACTTCCAAGAGTTTTGGCTTATTTTCTGAATGCTCTTTCTTACATAGCATGCTGATCTTGTTTCACAGGACGTGGTATCTTACCTGTCTAGAGATACTATTTGAAGTTTTCTTCTGTTCCCTTCATTATCTGATTCCTTCCCTTACTTTTTCTCTTTGTTTTGGTTTCAGTCTCATATTTTAGAGGCTTCCCACATATAATCTGATGCTCCTTGGCTGTCTGTTGAAATTTAAGAGTAAGGCTCTTGTCTTAGTCATCTAGTGCTGCTGTAACAGAAATACCACAAGTGGATGGCTTTAACAAAGATAAATTTATTTCTCCACAGTCAAGTAGGCTAAAAGTCTAAATTCAGGGCATCAGCTCGAGGGAAAGGCTTTCTGTCTCATCAGTGTGCCCCAGGACTAGGAGCTTCTCTGTGCAGGGACCCCGGGTCCAAAGGACACGCTTTGCTCCCAGCACTGCTTTCTTGATAGTATGAGGTCCCCCTGTCTCTCTGCTCACTTCTCTCTTTTATATCTCAAGAGATTGCCTCAGGACACAATCCAGTTTTGTAGATTGACTCCTGCCTTACTAACACGACTGCCACACATCCTCATTAACATCATAGAGGCAGAATTTACAACTACAGAAAAATCACACAATACCAGGAATCATGGCCCAGCTAAATTGATAAACACGTTTTTGGGGGGACATAATTCAATCCATGACAGCTCTGAAAAGCTTTACGTGCATGGGTGGGCCTTGTTGTCTGGTGGGCTTCATTGTTGGATGACAAGCCTTGCTTTTTCAGTGGGGAACCCCACATGTCAGACTCTTAGTCTTTTTTGTGGTCAACCCAGTTCCCCATAGGGGAATCCTTTGCCTTCTTCCTGGTGGGTATAAGCCTGGCTGGCCATACCCTGGAATCTGAGTGGAAGGAGGGAGTTACAGTGGGGAGAGGTCTCACCGATTGTTGTGTGGACGTTCACTTAATTCCGCTGTTTTCAGAACAGCCACTCGGCCCTGTCCTCTACTGTGCAAACCTCTCCAGGACAGTGTACCTTTCTTCTGCCAGGGTGGGGAAGGGGATCGGTCTGAGGGTCTCAGCTGGACCATCCTCTGCTCTCACCCCATCCCCACTGGTCCTCGGGGCTCCCTGTGTCTCCAGCTCCTGGGCTCTTCCAGGAGGCATTCTCATCTGCCTGCCGAGGTTCCGGCTTTCTCCATCTCGTCGGTTATCACTCATCATCTCTCATCTGCTTGCCGGCCTCGAAGTTTTGACCTTTCCATGTCTGCTGATGCCATTTCTCCATTCTTGTATTCCTTATGGGCTTATGCCTTCTTTATTCCTCTGCTGTGATTGTAGTGGGGTTTTGAGGAGTTTTTGATTAAATCATGTTTCATCTGCCATGTTTAGGGTTTATTTTTGAGTGGCTCCCTGGGCTGTGGAAAATGTGTCATCGTGGTTATGAGCACCGTGGCACCTCACAGTCCTAGCCAGAGAGCAGACTTAGTGGAAAACTCAACTCCTGGCCTTTCCCATCCTAATCTGTTGGTGGTAAGAATCCTTCTCTCTTCCCAGCCATGACTGCCCCATCTCCCTTCGCAGCCTGTTTTTTCCCCTGAAGGTCAGCTTAAAAAAGCTAATGCTGGGCAGGCCTCCCAGGCTGAAAGCATGTTTTGTTCCAGCAGAACAAAGACACGTATGAGCCTTTCTGCAAAGTTCCTGTCATCACCTCATCCAAGGAAGAACAAAAACTTATTGCAACTTCAAATAAGGTATGTTGGAGGCACCCTCGTGGGATTCTTTAGCTACCAGAAATGGAGATTCTTCTGAATAAGTTTTGAAATAAAAACTTCTCTAATTGCCTGGGCAAGGCCTGAGAAGGGGTTAAGAACGGGAACCCATAGGTAATCTTTGTTCACCCTGATACTGGGTTATGTAGTCTTCCATTCCAACCCTGTCTCCAGCCCAACTAGGTGAGCTTGTCTTCCTCTCTGCCTCGTGGCAGGGCCCCACCCCTGCAGGAAGCCAGTGGTTCAGTGTGCCTGCACGCCAACTAACTCTCTTCCTCCTTTTTTAAAACAACCCACAGCCAGCCGTGAAGTTGCTCTACAACCGAAGTAACAACAAATACTCATATACCAGGTAAGACGTTAGCCAGAAAAGATGTCTGCGCTCACTAGCAAACCTCCACCCTCCAGCCAGGCCCAGCTCTTGCTCCCTTCAGCGGAGGAGTGGCCCCCCTGTGCCTCTACAACGCCTTCCTTTATTTATATACATATTTATTAAGATACATTGACTTACTTATCTTTGTTGAGTATAATCCACATGCCATAAAAAATTTACCCTTTCAAAGTATACAACTCAGTAGTTTTTAAGTATATTCAGAATTATGCAATTATTGCCACTGTCTAATTTTAGAACACTTTGGTTACCCTAAAAAGAAGCCCTGTACCCATCAGTAGCTGTTCCCCATTTCCGTAGGCAGTCCCCCCATCTCTAGGCAACCACAAATGTGCTTTCTGTCTCTATATGGGTTTGCCTACTCTGGACATTTCTTATTAATGGAATCATATGGTATGTGGCCTTTTGTGTCAGCTTCTTTCACTTGGCATGTTTTCAGTGTTCATCCACGTTGTAGCTTAAATCAGCACTTCATTCCTTTTTTTGGCTGAGTAATATTCCATTGCATGGATATACCACGTTCTGATTATTCATTTGCTAGCTGATGGACACTTGGGTTGTTTCCACCTTTTGGCTGTTGTAAGTAGTGCTGCTTTAAACATGCCTTTACAAGTTTTTCTGTAGACATACATTTTCATTTCTCTTGGGTATATATCTAGGAGTGACATTGCTGAGTCATACAGTAACTCTGTGTTTAATTCTTTGGGGAACAGCCAGACTGTTTCCAAAGCGGCTGAACCATTTTACAGTCCCACCAGCAGTGTATGTGGGTTTCTAGAAGGCCTTTTGGCTCTTGGGAGTATGTGGCTCTGAATTAAGAACTAGGGAGTGGGGGGGTGGGGGGCGGGTAGGGGGACTTACGAGGTTACTCAAGACCCATAAACTGGCCAGGGACCTCTCTGCTCCATGTTCCCCACCTGCTGCTGTGGGAAGAGGCCCCATGTTATTGGCAGGCACCCTAGCTTGCTGGGTCAGAACATGGGCTTAAAAGCCAGAGTGGTCATTGTTTTGGAGACCCAGCTCTGCCGTTCATTAGTTTTGGGCTTCAGGCAGTTACCTTATTTCTCTGACCCTCACTTGCCTTTCTGAGCAATGAGGGCTGCAGTGCCTTTCTCACGGGACTGTTGGGAGGTTGCAGGGGGCCTGCACGTAGAACCACGCAGTTATTAGCGTGTTGCTCACCTTATCAAATGTTTTTTACAGTAACTCTGATGACAATATGTTGAAAAACATCGAACTGTTTGATAAGCTGTCTCTGCGCTTTAATGGGAGGGTCCTATTCATAAAAGATGTCATTGGGGACGAAATCTGCTGCTGGTCATTCTATGGTCAGGGCCGCAAGATTGCTGAAGTCTGTTGTACGTCCATCGTCTATGCCACTGAGAAGAAACAGACCAAGGTAAGCACTTTGAAGGATAGTTCTGAGTGGCTCTTCTGGATTATGTACTTGTACAACTTGTCTTTCCACTTCAGCAGAATAAAATTGTTAGTTGCTGTTGAGTTGGCTGCGACTCATGGCAGCCCCATGTATAACAGAACAAAACATTGTGCCATCTTCACAATTGTTGATATGTTTGAGTCCATTGTTGCGGCCACTGTGTATTTTGAGTGCTTTTTAATCTAGGGGGCTCATCTTCCGGCACTATATTGGACAGTATTCTGTTGTGATCCAGAGGGTTTTCATTGGCTGATGTTTGTAAGTGGATCACTGGGCCTTTCTTCCTAGTCTGTCTTAGTCTATAAGCTCTGCTGAAACCGTCCACCATGGATGACCCTGCTGGTATTTGAAATACTGGTAATATTGCTTCCAGAATCACAGCAACACAAAACCACCAGAGTACGACAAAATGAAATATGGGTGGTGGAAAATAAAGAGGAAAAAGCTTTAAAAATACTTTCCTTGCCTCACAGTTTCCTTGCTTCGTTGTTAAAATAAATATTCATTATGTTTTGAGCCCTGGAAAGATCCAGATGTAGGTTAGAGAAACAAAATGATATTTCCTTTCTTATCCTCAGTAAGTAAAAACAGTCACCATATACCTGAGTTACTTTGCCACAAATGTTGATTCAGACGTATACTTATGCCATGTGTACCCCACTGCCAACATTGTTTCTGTCCATCATCTGTG
Organism: Dugong dugon; assembly: GCA_030035585.1. Taxonomy (NCBI): domain Eukaryota; kingdom Metazoa; phylum Chordata; class Mammalia; order Sirenia; family Dugongidae; genus Dugong; species Dugong dugon. The sequence goes on along the minus strand of CM057476.1, from coordinate 19,750,106 downwards.
ATCCTTCTGACACTTCCTGTGCCATTCCTTGCCTCCTCTACCCAATGCTAGTTTCCCGCCAGCATTGCCCCATCAGAGGAACAGTGCTGCCTTCAAGATCTTGACCTTGGCTTTCTATCATGACCTGCTTACTTGCCATCTGTCTCCCCTTCTCTTACCCACTGACCTAGAGCTGCCCGCCACCCTAACTAGGCCCTTTCAGCACCCCTTAACTCCCAGTCTTGTTGGCTTCCTTATGAGCACACTTGACGCCATCACTGATCTGGACTCTTTGGGTCTTTTTGTTTTCTTAACTCCTCTCCAAACCCAGGAGACATGACCTCCCCCTGACTTCTCCATGCAGTTCTGCAAAGCTATATCACACCCCAGACATCTGCTTTACACTACAAAGTGCAGCTAGAGATCTGGGCCACTGCTAATTGAAGTTCACTTCCTTTAGGTCTTTGCTTGCTTGCCTACTCTCCTTGGGCTATGCGAGTGGGTTTTTTGTGTTTTTTTTTTTTTTTTTTAAATCATACCATATACTCTGTCATTTCCTTCTCAACCTATCTAAGGGAAATCTGATCACCAGGGACATGCAGTAGATCTGCCACGGACAGATGTTCATTCATTGACCTGATGGCCAACTAACAAGTCACCCTCTGCAAGGTGTAGTGACTGCAGCTCTAGGGGACCCAGTTCCATGTTACTCTGGAGCTGGCTCTAGCAGCAAAATGAGAAAATAGCAGACCACAAAGTAGAAACCAGAGTCTTTTACTTTATTTTTTAACATGTGATTAAAAATGGAAAACATATAGAAAAGCAGAGGGTAGTACGGTGATCTCCCAGCTTGGTGGCCATCAGCTCATGGCCACTCTTACTCATCTCTACCCACCCTCCTCTCCCAAACAGACACGGGGTGCATTTCATTCATAAGTATCCAGAACACATCCTAAAAGATACATATTGTTTTCAGGTAACCGAGAAGGGAACAACACTGAGGTTGGTTTTTTTCTTTCAAAGAGAGCAGGTGGACCAGAATCATTTGTGCCTCTTGCTGTGTTAGTTCACGTTAGTGTTCTGTGAATTTTTTTTATTTTTATTTTTTAGGGCTATGAGTTCCTCCTATAACTAGACCCCTGTTTTGTCATGCCTTTTCATATGCGTGGGTTGCCTCTGCCCTCAGATATTAAAGGGATAATCATCATATTGAGTAAACTTTAAAATACTAAGACTTCTCATTTTTTTAATTAATTATTTTAAATTGTGCATTAGGTGACAGTTTACAGAGTAAATTAGATTCGCATTCAATAGTTTGTACGTAAAGTGTCTCATGACCTTGGCTTCATTTCCCACAGTGTGTCAGTGCTCTCCCCGCTTCTGCCGTGCAGTCCTCGTTTGCTTTTATTCTGATTTTCTATCCCTTCCTGCCTTCTCATCTTTGCTTTTGGGCAGGTATTGCCCTTTTGATCTCGTATAATTGATTGTTCTAAGGAGCATGCTCCTCTCAGGTGTAATTGTTTATTTTATGAGCTTGTCTGTTGTTTGGCTGGAAGGTGGTCTCCAGGAATGGCTTCAGTTTCAGGTCAGAAAGGTGTCTTAGAGCCATAGTCTCGGGGGTTCCTCCAGTTTCTTTCAGACCAGTAGGTCTGGTCTTTTTTGTGAATTTGATTTTTTGTTCTACATTTTTCTCTTGCTCTGTCTGGGACCCTCTGTGGTGATCTGAGTTGGGTCGGTGGTGATAGCCAGGCACAATCTAGTTCTTCTGGTCTCGGGGTTGTGTAGGCTGTGGTTCATTGATCCATTAGTCCTTTGGACTCATTGCTCCATTGAGTCTTTGGTTTTTTCACTCTTCTTTGCTCCAGACTGGAAGAGACCAATAGTTGTATTTTAGATGGCCACTCACAAGCTTTCAAGACCCCAGACACTGCTCAACCAAAGTAGGATGTAGAACATTGTCTTTATGAACTATATTGTGCCAGTTGACGTAGGACTTCTTGTTTTTTAGAGCAAGGGGATTTAGAGACCATGTGGTCTGATCCCAACCATTTATAGATTAGTAAAGGGGTTCTAGAAGGAGCCTGTACTTGTGTTTGTGAAGCTGGTTTGTGGCAGAGCCAGGATGACAGGCCAGGGCCTGTCTCCACGTCTCCTGTTGCTCTGCCATGTTGCCCCTAATGGCTTCTTCCTTTCTCCTGGGGAAGTATGTGACTTTGGCTTTCTCGAGAGTTGATGCTGGGGACAGCTGCCTCCTTCCTTCATCTAACCCAGACCTCTGGGAGCTGTGCTCTGTTGCCAACACTCATGTTTTGCTCTCTGAAGTAACTGCAAATGTTCAATTTGTTATTTTTGCACTTTGTCGTACCTTCCCTGGCATGGCATTCCAAGTGCTTTGCTGATTCTTTTAATCATCATGTAACTGTCTCTTGTTAAATTGAAATTGGAGTGGCTTGTTGAAATTAAAGTGTAAGCAAGTGTTTAGTACATGCATTATCCATTTGGTTCTTAATTCTGGCTCACTAAGGATGAGGTGATAATTAAGCACAGAATCCTGCCTTTTTTTCTTTTTTCTTCCTGTTACTCAGGTTGGATCATTTCTTTTCATCTATCTTCAAATCCATAGGCTCTTCCCTCTGTCTTTTCCATTCTGTTATTGAGCCCTTCCAGTGAGGTGCACCCCCCCCCCCATTTTGGTTATTGTATTTTTCAGTTCTAAAATTTTCACGTACTACTTTGTATCTTCTATCTCTCTGCTAAGACTTTATCTTTTCATTGCTGTTAAGTGTGTTTGTCCTTACTCGTTGGAACCTTTTTATAAAACCTGCTTTTGGTCTTCGACAGCCGACGCCAGCATTTGCATCACCTTAGCATTGGCATCTGTTGAGTGGGTTTTTTTCACAGGAAGTGAGACTTTTGCTGGTTCTTCACTGGTGGCACAGTAGTTGAGAGCTACAGCTGCTAACCCAAAGGTTGGCAGTTTGAATCCAGCAGCCACTCATTGGAAACCCTATGGGGCAGTTCTACTCTGTCCTGTAGGGTTGCTATGAGTCAGAGTTGACTTGACAGCTACGGTTTTGTTTGTTTGTTTGTTTTTTTCCCCACATGTTGAGGAATTTTTAATTGTATCCTGGACATTTTCAGTATTTTCAGATAAAGTCTTATTTGAATCCTACAGATAATGTTGGTATTTTTCTTTTAAGTAGGCAATCGACCCAGTGCGGTCAGGCTGCAAATTCCATCCAGCTCTGTTTGGGTTGTGGTTCTGATGACATTTCAGTTTTCGTAGCCGTCACATCTGTTCCACGTGTGTGTGCCACCCCGTGGCCAGTCTGGGTCCTGGGCAGTGGTCTGCCCCATCATTCTTAAAGTCCTTGTGGCATCTAGGGTCAGATCACGCAGCTGGGAGTGAGTCCGGGCGTACATGCACAACTTTAAGATCTCACTTCTCTGAGCTCATCCTTCTTCAGTCTCCTTAGTACTTTTGGCCTCTCTGGGGCTCCCTTTTTCGGTCACCTGGCCAGAAAACTGGGGCTTTAGTTACTCCACTCTGCTACACACTTCCTGTGACTGTGCCTACATGTGGGCCGAACAGCACAAAGATGGAAGAAAAAAAGCAGCAGGATGATTCCATGCTGTTGAAACAACAGCTCTTCTAGCCAGAAAGGAAGGTTCCCCTCAGAATTGACTCCTGCATGCTCCTGGTGCCACCGCCACTTCTGCCGCCACGGTGTTGCTTGGTGGCTGGGGTGCAAGAAGAGAGAGAAAAGGGAAAAGAGGGACTTTCCCCAGTGTTTGTGTGTGTGTTAGGAGACTCTGGCTCCTTGAATTTTCCCTGGAGTTTTCTCTGTCGTGATGCTCATTTTGGGCTTTTGGCAGCATTGAGTTCATGCTGGGGGGTACTGGTGAGGGGACAATGGTAAACTCTCCATGGTTCAGTATTTCTTCAAATTCTGGTCTTTTTCCCCAATCCGTCTGTACTGTTACTTTTCAGAGTGTTCAGTTGGCAGCTGTGTACACTCTGTCAAGGTTTCATAGCTTTTGTAGGGGAAGACAGGGTGGAGTGTGCTCACTCCGTTTCTCCTGGAGCCAAAATCTCAGAATGCTGCTCTGTGAAAGCAAAGTCTCTAGTCTGTGAGTCAAGTGTCTGGGACCCACTTGTGGTGCAGCCCTCTTCCTGCTCACGGCGCCTTAACCCTGAAGGGCAACACACAAAAGCAGCCCTGTTGCCAGGCAGGAGGGATTCTGTCCATGTCACGAGTGTCCCCAGCTGGTCCTTTTTAAAACCGAATGCTGTTTTAAACACGCCTGTCTTAATGTACGGAAGGACCAGTGTGCAAGGCTGCGGCTCGCTCTTAGTAGCAAAAAACTGGAAATGACCATAAAAAGGAACTGGTTAAATGCATTGTCATACTCTCTATAATGGGTGGAAAGACTGCTGCAGATATGCACTCACTCGCTCTCCCTGATGTGGAATGATCACCCAGTTAGGGAAGAGAGGAAGGTGCAGAAGAGTGTGTGGCGTGCTACCTTTTTGTGCCTTCTAAAACGTGTGAGTGAGTATATATGTCTGTGTATATGTACAGAAAGGAGCCCCGGTGGTGCAGTCACTAAGCGCTCGGCTGCTAACCAAAAGGTTGGCACGTTGAACCCACCAGTGGCTTCACGGAAGAAAGACCTGGTGAACTCCCGTAAAGATTACAGCGTAGGAAGCCCTGTGGGGCAGTTCTGCTCTGTCCTATAGGGTTGCTATGAGTCAGAATTGATTCAGCAGCAGTGGATTTTTTTTATGGGTATATGCACAGTCTCTTGGAGAGGGTAAATTGATGAGAGAAATTGTCTTCCAGAAGGGAAACCAGGGCAGGGAGAAGAGGGAGACCTACTTTCACTAGATCCCTCTGGTCTTTTCTGAATTTGGGGCCATGTGTAAGTGTTGCCCATTCAGAATAACTGATTTAAAAATAACAATGACAGTCTTAAATGGAACCCTGGGGCTTGGGTTTAGCCTCATTGCCTTGCTTGGAAGTACTGGGGATGGTGGCAGAGGTGGTGTGTATGTGTGTGTATGTGAAAGAGTGTGAGAGAGAGCGTGCTAACATACCTGCGCTGTGTTTTGTGGGGACACAGGTCGAGTTCCCTGAAGCCCGGATTTATGAGGAGACCCTGAATATTTTGCTGTATGAGGCCCAGGATGGCCGGGGACCTGACAATGCACTACTGGAGGCCACAGGCGGGGCCGCTGGGCGCTCCCACCATCTGGATGAGGATGAGGAGCGCGAGCGGGAGCGGATTGAGCGTGTGCGGCGGATCCACATCAAGCGCCCCGATGACCGGGCTCACCTCCACCAGTGAGCAGGCAAGCCAGGCCTGAGCCACCCTCCCTGCATCTCCTTCCCTCCCTGCCTGGCTGCACCCAGTCATGTGCAGGCTCCCGGCACCTTCTTCCCTGGAGTCTGGAGCATCTTTTGTAACAAGCCAGATTATTATTTTGATATTTTTTGACAAGTGAATTGATTCTGTCTTTCCCCAGGTGACTGCACCCTGTTGTTGACCAAGCTGTGTCTAAGGTCTCTGCTCTTCGTGAGAACCTGAGAATCCTCGGAGCTAGGAGTTCTTGGTTCTCAGAGAAAAAGTATGAATGGGTGTGAAGTGTCTGTGAGAACTTTGGTTTGCAGTATTTATTTTTGTGGGTGTTGACTACCTATTTGGACTTCCCGGGGGGCTCCCTTAGGAGTTGGTTTGATAGTTCCGAGAGGGGTGTCTGCAGTTGGTGGCCACCAGAAGTGTCTGTGTGCTCCGTATTTCATAACTGTCCGGTCCCATAGACCCAGCTCCTGTGCACCGTGACCAGGCACGCTCTCCACTGCATTGCTACAAATCCATTCTGTGAGGTGGTTTCGAGACTAGAGCTTGTGATAAATAGTTGCAACTGGTAGCAGTGGAGAAGTGACCAAACAAGTGTGTCTCTAAATTGCCTTCCTAGCATTAGCTTTGGATGTATAGCTCTGTTGAGAGGCAAGCCTGTTGCTGCCTCAGTTGATCTTTGGTCTGATGCTGGCTGGGACCTCATATATACCCGGCTGGGACGCAGCTCTGTTAATGGCTCCTTCCCTGCCTCCTGTCCCTTCCAAGTGTTCTCCTTGTTGACCCACTCCTTCCAGGAAGGACACCTGACCTAGTTACGGGGGTCACAAGCTGCTGCTCCACAGGGTCCATCCCTCCCGTTTCTGCCTCTTCCCTGTTAAGCTGGGCTCACTGCAGCAAGTGGATGCCCTGCCCTTTGTTTAGAAACGACTCATGGCCCCGGCTCTGCCTTCCCAGCCTGCCTCCAGGCAGGGACGTTGTTCATTCCATCCCCGGGGAGCTTGTCTGGTTTGGGCAGCCCCCACTGTAAACTCAGCCATCACCAGAGATCACACTTCTTGTCTTCACCTCTTATTCTTAAACAGTATAGAGTGGCTGTCAGTTAATGGGTTGAAAAGGATGTGCGGATAAACCTTTGGGTCAGGTTAGTGGCCACGGTCATGTTTAAGGAATGTGAAAGGGCTGTGTGTGCGAGGCACAAGGGGCCCGTGCTGGAGCCAGCTGTCTGCACCATGCTGGTGTTGGACAGGCGCACTCGGTTACCTACCTCCCTGTCCCCTCTGTGCCTGAGAAGGAACAGAGTGAGCTGTGACTCATGGACGGTTGAAAGTAGACTAGGTACAGTAGTTACAAAGAGATGCGAATGTGTACAAGGCAGTGGATGTGTTTTGTCTGCTTATCAAGGAAAATGTTACCGTTTTATACCAAAGGTATTAATAGGGACAACCTTTTGACACCACGTATTTCAGAAAACGAGTTTATATTTCAAAATGGTTTTACAGCTTAGACTTTATACGCACTGCCCTACCCGTGATGGTTGTATGCCTTTATTTTGTATCCAGCAGGAAGCCTGCAATAAAACTTCAAACCAATCATGTCTGAACCTAATAACTATATATATTGGGTAAATATGCTTTTTAAACTGTTATGTGGGAAACTTTTATATAAGGCCATTTGGATCTTATTAAGTGTTAAGGAATGGGGCTTACAAAGTAACATTTCATAAATATTTTATACTGTTTGTTTTAAACACCAACCCTGCTGTTTGGGTTGAACTTTCTTAGGACGTTAAAGTGAATGTCAGTTCTGATGTTTTCTGTAGGAATGGAAAAGCCATCATATAAATTCTGTTTTTTAAATGTTGGTGTGAAGAGTAAGTTTGTGTAACTGATTTGTTTTGTCTTCTGCGCCTTATGATGTAATGTTTCTGGCAGCTGTCCGCACCTTCAGTTTTCCTCCAGCTTTGCACCTGTGCCTCCCTGGGCTATGATCAGGTTTCATAAGACATTCCGTGGCGAGTGATACCGTTAGCCACATGTAGCCATGCGCTAGCTGACAGCATTGGCGGGTCCAAGCAGAGATGCTTTATAAGGAACTGTTTTTCTTATGATATTCTTATGATATCACGAAGGACACAAATCAACATTTGTATTTAAGAACCATCCAAGTTAAAACATTGCCCTAAGATTTGGTAAAAAGCAAGGTTTTATTACATTGTAAGAGCTTACAATTAAAAATAAAATTGGAACAGCGTTTAAGGTCAGGTGTAATCGCATTCCGTTTTCTTGAGTGAGTCACGTGGCTGTGGTGATGGGCGAGTGGCTGATGGCCGTGCAGGAAGCCTGCACCTGCTGCTCAGGACTGAAGTGTGAGCACCACTCTGCCCTCTTCCCCTCCCGAACGTGTGCTAGCCTAGGGCTTCACTGAAAGTCGCTGTAACACAGTCAAGCGTGTCACTAACCTTTGCTGTTGAATGCTGCAAGTTTTAAAAGTAGTCACTGTCGGTTGTACAATCAATTGTGGAAATATGTAAAATAAACGTTATATAAATGCTTCTGTTTAAACCTGTCTTCTGGGTCTTTTCAGAAATGCCCAGCATAATCCAGCCACTGACCTGAAGTGCAGTTTACGACACCAAGAGCAAGGTAGAGTGCCTACTGTCTACCTTACCACCTCCAAGTTGCTGAGGGTGGAAGAGAGGAGTCAGTTTTCTGTAGTGTTTGAACTTAAACATTGCACAAAAGGAAGTCATGAAAATTCCGCCTGGCTTCTGAAAAAGCAGACAGGTGGTGTGAGGTACCTCTGATTTACTAAGAGGGCTGGGACTCACCATCTGGGACCTAAAGAATCCCTCAGAAACTTACCTAATGCCTTGATATTTCTAAGCTCCATTTATGTAAAGCAAAATGCAAAGTTTGCAGCTTTAGGAAATTTCATTCACTTACTCTCAGGCCATGCATAATATTTCCTTATGCCTCGGGGGCAGCTGGACCAAGGTAGAGAATCTTGCCCACAGTGTAAGGACATGTTGAAGTGCCCACTGGGTGTAGAGTCTCTCAGCGAGGTTTAAAACTCAGGTTAGCTTCCTGAAGATGGCACTTTAATATAGTGCCACAGGGCAGTGGAGAAGCTGGGGTTAGGCTCGGGCCCACTCCTGGCTGAGAAGTGCAAGATGACACCCTCCGTTTCTTCAGATGTGATTCTCCTCCTAGAGCTGCTGGAACCTTCCCTTGGAAGGCCTTGGAAGGGTGGCTAAATGGATCAAAATCCGGCTTCCTGGGTACTTTTCTTAGTTGTAGCAGAAACGGTGGTGGGAGAGGGTAGACGTCCTCCTTTATCAGGACCTCATCCGGACTGACACCTGGGGAGAGTCCAAGCTTAGGCTCAGGGCTGGTACCACTTGGAAGGAAGAAAGCGGTTACTCGTACCCCAGCTGTCAGCATCGTCAAGGTGGGTGAGGACAAGCCACTGGAGGCCAACCCCAGCACCCACGTCATAGCCACCTCCTGTGAGACAAGTGAGATTTAGAAATGGGCCCACTGAGGCCTGCTTGTGTCTCAGCCTGCACTGATCAGGCAGGAAGACAGGCTCTGTGTGAGTCCAAGAAAGATGTTCAATTTTAAGACTGCACATAAATTGGAAAATCGCCTTGTATTTTACACTGGTGGGGCTTTGACGTATCAAACTGAGAAGTATTTAACTTCTGGTTCATTGACAAATAAGGACAGTAGGTAAAGTTACTTTTCCTCCCCTTTCACTCAACGTTTAAATCTCTAGTAGCAATTCCTTCCTGTTTTTCAGATGTAGAATCAGGAATAGAGGGGAAAATGAACTAGCTTTTGATTCCAGTCAATCTATAAAAGTGAAATAAGTAGAATTTTAATCTACATTCTTACCTCAAACCAATTAATTGCCTCCCTTCTCCCCCCATATAGTCACTTACCACTATTAACTGTCCATTTGTATCTTTATAGATTTGTTCTTCTGGTCCAGTGTTGAAAACTATTGTTCCTTCTTTTGCAGGACTAATGTAAAACTGTAAACTTAAAAGATACAAAGTCATGAATTACTTACATAATCTGTTTTTTTTCCTCAGCCTTTGGTCTGCAAAAGAAATTCACTTAGAAGAAAGCTTTACTAGTTTTGAGATCCAATTCCTGTTTTATTGCAGAGTTGTGTTGCTTATTTGAGCTATCAAAAGAACACAACTTCCATAACTAGGAAACTTAACCACGTTTCTGCAGTTAGTCTCACATCAGCTTAGCTCTTTCAGTTCTTCCAGGGGCCAGTTTGATGTCTGAAGAGGTACCTACACACCTTTATGCTGATACTCTTACAGTGAGGGGCTGAGTATTCTCAGGTGTAGCAAACAGAAGTAACACTTCAGTGTACAGGCAGTTCCCAGGTTATACAGGCAGTTCCCAGGTTACAAACGAGATCTGTTCTTAATTGTGTCTTTAAGTGGAAATTATAGGTAAGTAGGAACATGTACATATGATTCTTATTTAGCCTTACTTTAGTGCAGCAGTGGAGCCCTAGTGGCACAGTGGTTAAGAGCTCAGCTGCAACCAAAAAGGTTGGCATTTTGAATCCACCAGCCACTCCTTGGAGACCCTGTTGGGCAGTTCTGCTCTGTCCTGTAGGATCACCATGAGTTGAAATCGACTCGACGGCAATGGGTTTTAGTGCAAGAAAAGGCTGAAGCCTTTGCAGTGATTTAAAAGCAGCACGTGCAGCAAGTGAAAGTGATTGTGATGAAGAATTTGTTGTGAGTAGCGGTTGGTTCATTCGTTTCAGAATGAGGGCAAATTTACATAACGTTAAAGGACAAGTATATTCATAACCCAGGGACTGCCTGTACTCAACAGTTTTCCCTATTCCATGTAAGAATTTGCCCACTAGGTTGTAGAAACTTGAAACCTGATAGGAGCAGCTAAACTCTGAGGAGAAAGAAACTTGACTCCCTGGAAGCATCCTGCTGTCACAGGAGCTCTGGAGCAGAGAGCTGCAGCCACAGCACACGATTCAGGTACCAGAGCCAAGCATGGGCCTTAGGAACCCAGGCACTGCCACTCCCTAGCTGTGTGACATTGAGCATGCTGGTTAACCTCGCACTCCATGTTCCTCACCCGTGAAAATGAGAAGGTGGCATCTACTTCAGAATTGAATTAAAGAGCCCAGGTGGCACAGTGATTAAGCGCTCTGCTGCTAACTGAAAGGTTGGCAGTTTGAACCCACCATCCGCTCTACGGGAGAAAGGTGGCAGTCTGCTTCTGGTATGGGGCATTTCTACTCTGTCCTATAGGGTTGCTACAAGTCAGAATCAACTCAACGAGTTTGGTTTTTTACATGCTAGGTGTTTTTCTTTTAGGTCGTAATCACCTGTAAGTGGCCTGTGAAGCTGAGGCCCACTGTGCTCAAGCATGTCACTTGTTGTGACTCAGAGGCCTACCTTTCACTTGGCCATAGCTTCCCTTACGAACATAAGCCGCTCCTTTGAAAACTATGGTAAGACTACTATTTCCTTAGGTCAGTGAGTGATCATTGACGTTCTTCATGTCTCTGGTACCCAAGATCAAAGGGAATGAGGAAGAAAACGAGTTCTTTACCAGAGAGGCCAAGGGGAGGCTTCTCCCCCACACTTAGCTGGTTGACCACCAGTTGTTGGCAAGTTGATTCCAACTCAATGGTGACCCTGCGTGTTTCAGAGTAGAACTGCACTCCATAGGGTTTTCTATGTTTGTGACCTTTTGGGAGCAGATTGCCAGGCCTGTCTTCCGAGGTGCCTCTGGGTGGTTTTGAATCACCTGTCTTTTGGTTCGTAGCCCAGTGCTCAACCATGTGTGCCACTCACTGACTCCTGCTGCTAGACAGTGCTTGCTTATTTTGGAGAGGAAAGGAGAAGATATGGGTAACAGGATCAACATTTGTACCTTTCTTGTTCTGTTAAACATTTTAACATTGACTTACTTCCTGAGCAAAAAGATGAAACCACCTACCTTCCTTGAACAACATTTACAACGTTCTCTCTCTTAACCAGCACGGCAAGTTTAGTAACCACTTCAAATATGTGTTCACACTGTAAGATGGCATCCCCCTGAAGTGAAGAGGAAAGGACATTGTGGTTTCAGTATTAGTTTAAAAGAAGAATACATTTGAATATTGGAGTTTCGTGGTTGTTAACAGTTAGCTAGGGTAGTGTTTCCCTCTGTTAGCAGAGACTGGTGGCAGTCAAGTCACTTACCTTTTGCCTGTAGTCCTCTGGTGAAATATGAATGACAAATACCCCATCACTCAGATTGCTGGTAGAGACACCTTAAGACAGATCCACAGTTAGGGGCCCAGAACTGGAAGACTTGGCATAAATACAGAAGAAGAGACACACCTAGGGCTCCTCAACCCCATGCTGTTTTCCTCCTAGCTGGGCCTAGCAGGATGAAGGGCATAGTCCAGAAATCGGTCTCCTATTCTATTGGAAAGGTCTGTGGTTGAACAGGTCATTGTAGACGGTGACTAATGTCCAACCTGGATACTTGAGTGAAGGGGGTGCCATTGATCATATGCCAGGATAGGACGCCCAGGAGCCAGAGCCTTAGGGCCATCCTACACTTGTGTCTCCATTTGAGGGTTTCATTACCAGCGTCTAGTAGCTAAGTTGGAGACCCTGGTGGTGTAGTAGTTAAGTGCATCGGCAGCTAACCAAAAGATCGGCAGTTCAAATCCACCAGGCACTCCTTGAAAACTATGGGGCAGTTCTCTGTCCTATGGGTCACTATGAGTTGGAATCGACTTGACAGCAATGGGTTTGTTTTTTCTTTCTTAGTAGCGAAGTCAGCTCAGTGAGTTGTCTAAGGCTGCCGTGCACTTCTTACCTTTGAGTGCTGAGTACTCTATTTTCTGCTTAATTTTGGCCAGTTCCACCACATAAGCTGCTTTCTGAGTAAGAATGAGTTGCCGCTGCCGTGCCTTGAAGCCTTTCCTGTCGTATTTAATGACCGGGACACCATACTGTAAGGAGTACCATCACCAAGAGGGGAAGGTTACTTGTTAGGGGTGGAATCCTGAGATGCCTAACAGTTACTCAAACTCTGGCCAAGTTACTTCACACATTCAGAGAAGCCCAACGAAACAGATTTTTCCTGTACCGTGGCTCTGTGTGAGAGCCTCCGATTCCCAGCTCTGCCTCACAGCATTGCCCTCTAAGAAGTCAAGGCTCTGGGCACCTGCGTCACGGCTCTGCTCCGAGAGAACAAGGGAGATGGAAACACACTGTGGACATTAAAACTCTATAAAGACCACAAGCCCTCACAGCCGGAAGGGATTTCCAGTCCCCATCATACAGAAGCACACGGTAACGGCAAACGCTCACCTACTGCTACATGCCAGGCAGCGAAGGCCTTCACTCCCATTGCCTACTCTTCCTCTCAGTAACCCCGTTATCCACACTCACAGACAAGTGGACACACTGAGAGCCGACGGGACCTGCCAGATCTCACGGGTACGAAGTTATAAAGGCAGCGCCTGCATCTAGGCCCTTGCGATACTGTCTTTCACAAATAAGAAATGTTTGAGTTCACAGCTGCATTCCACTCTAGTTTCATAGGAAACTGAACCAAGACAGCTTCTAGAGGACCATCAGGCATGTACTAGTCATCTCTTTCCCATAATCTTACCTAATACCCCAAGCACCACAGCTGAGAACCCTGGCCCACCCAGCTGCAGCCCTGCCTTTGAAATAATGCTTCCAGACACTGTGTAGAAAACAGACTCTGGTATCAGACTTAGCAATGGAACCTTGTTCAGGGCTGAGGACAGACATCTTACCTGGATTTTCTCATTGCTAATTAGTTGAAGTACTTTGGGATTAATGTCTTCTTCATCTAAAGAGGAAACCAAAACACCGTGTGAGTCATCAGTAAATACGTACCCTGTGGTAAAGTCACTCTGGTATCTCTGGTCTTCTGGTTTTGCTGCCTCCCTCTGTGACCAAGATCTCAACTAGGAAATAGCTGTCAGGAAATGCTGCAGAGCTGAGTGTCCTCCGATGGCCTCTCTCGGAATAGAGAAGGTGAGCACACAGATGGGAAAATGGACTTACCTAGCCGGCTGTTGGCAAAGGGTTGATTTAAACTTTCCACATAGCCATCTTTCTTTCCCCTGAATATGTCACTTGTAACCACCTTTTGCTGCATCTGGTAATATACAATTGAAAGCACAAAAATGGTAGCCAGGGACTCTTTGGGACAGTAGGCTTTACATACATATCTTGTTTATTTCCCTGGATAAATTGGTAGGAGCCTTGTTATCCTTCTGCATTGTAGAAGTCGGAACATATTCCTGACTTCGGCAAAATGCCCTAAAAACTACACTGGTAGGGAACTGGGGTTGACACTTCTGCTTGTCCCCTTACTTGCACTGACTTCCTGAAAGTGGAATGTTCAGAACCAGTTCAGTCATGGCTAATGAAGTGAAACTGGGAAAGACCCAAATTTTTAAAACCAGAACCATAACAGGAAAAATTAGGGGTTGAACTCCTGGAATGGGAGACTTAGAAGAGGCATAATGAGCCCTTTCAGAAGCCTGATGCATGAGACTGGATTTTTGCCAGGACTGAGGAGAGCCACACACACAAAGTGGTGTGGTCAGCCACCATCTTTGAGCCGGTCACTGCTATTTCTAACTCTGCAGAATCCAACGGGCAAGAGATTTGGTTGCTATGCAACGTGTATGCTGCCCTTGTTTTCTAAGAGGGAGATTACATTTCCCATTCTGGCGTTGCTTTGTCAGCCATGATTGAACTGGGAAGAACCAGTTCAAAGCCCTGGTTCAGAATTTCAGAGAGCAGTTTCTTATTTTTAGATCTGAGTTTAGTAAGCCTACAGCCTGTGGGCCAAATCCAGCCTACCACCTGTTTTTGTAAATAATGTTTTGTCGGGACGTATCTCTGCCCATTCATTTACACACTGTCTGGGGCTGCTTTCGCGCCACAACGGCTGAGGTGAGTAGTTGCAACAGACTGTGTGGCCCACAAACCCTAAAATACTTAGTCTCTGGCATCTTAACAGAAAATGTTCACTGGCCTGCAACTAATCATAAAGCCAGACCTCCAGCAGGGAAGGAGTCTTGCACAGTTAGCAGTGCAAGAGCCATCTGGAGTATATTCACACGGCAGCTGTAAGAGTGATGGTGATTATAACAATAGCTGACATGTTATTGAAGGCTCTGTGCTAAGAGATCCACATGCATTTAATCCTCAGTATGCCTGCAAAGTTCAGAACTAGTCGGACCCTTATCTTAGAGGTGATGTGGTCGTGAGGACTGCTGATGCTTATAGTCTGGCTGTAGGACCGGCACTCACCCCACCACCATCCTGCTGCCCCGTAGACACACCAAGTCTCTACCTGGGCTATTCTCCCAGCTGGGAGCCCGCGGCAGTACTTCTGAACCAGGTTTCTTGTGCACATTTTCCTGAGTAGATTCGATGCCTGCACGGAGAACACACATCTCTTCCACCTGCTTCACTCACACCGTGTCTCGGGTCATGACCAACCCAAACAGGCTTTTAAAGCACAGTTCCATTCAGTTTGATTTAAGGTACAGTCTTAATAAAGCAAGCAGCAAGCCTTCCAATGTTGCTCTAAGTCTTTGCTATTGCCCAAAGCAGAGGTTCTCAAGCTTGAATGTCTTTGAGTCCCCAGGGAAGCTGGCTAAAATGACTGATTCCTAGAGATTTTGATTCGGTGAGTCTGGGGTGGAGCCCAGGAATCTGCGTTGATAGGTAGCACCCATCTCATGTTTCAAACACATAATCCTCGGACCATCTTTGAGAAACACTGTTCTAGGCAACAGTCACTTAATCTATCTGGAAAGCTACATCAAGGATATTGTTGTTAGCTGTCATCGAGTCAGCCCCCCAACTCATGGTGATGCAATAAACACAACGGAACTAAATGTTGACTAGTCCTGCGCCATTCCCATAGTGTGTTACAGATCAGACTTATGATTCATGGGGTTTTCATTGGCTGATTTTTTGGAAGTAGCTCACCAGGCCTTTCTTCCTCAGTCTCAGTCTGAAAGTTCTGAAACCTATCCAGCATCATAGCAACACACAGGCCTCCACTGACAGACAGATGTTGGTTGTGCATGATGAGGTGCAATGTCTGGGAATCAAACCCAGGTCTCCCACATGGAAGGCGAGAATTCTACCACTGAACCACCACTGCCCCCACGTCATGGATAGAAACCATTAAAAAGTGCTCTGTCTGAACAGACATCTATGGGCTTTATAATTCTAGTATGATGTCATGGATTGAATTGTGTCCCCCAGAAATAGCTGTCAACTTGGCTGGGTCATGATTCCCAGTATTGTATAATTGTGTTCCATTTTGTAATCTGATGTGATTTCCTTATGTGTTATAAATTCAGTCACTACGATGTAATAAGGTGGATTAGTGGCAGTTAGGCTGATGAGGTCTACAAGATTAGGTAGCGTCTTAAGCCAATCTCTTGAGATATAAAAGAGAGAAGCCTGCAGAGAGACATGGGAGCCTCATACCACCAAGAAAGTGCTGGGAGCAGAGCGCATCCTTTGGACCTGAGGTTCCTGCAGTGAGATGCTCCCAAACCAAAGGAAGACTGATGCATCACAAGGACCTTCTTCCAGGAGATGATGCCCTGAATTTGGACTTGTAGCCTACTGGACTGTGAGAATAAATTTCTCTGTTAAAGCTACCACTTGTGGTATTTCTTTTAGAGCAGCATTAGATGACTAAGACATATGGATAGTGTCAATTCTGAGGAGTTGCATTTCTTATGCAACAAAGTACTTTGCTAAGTCAGCCCTTTCAAGCCAAGGGAGGCAGCAGAGAGGAACACCAAAGTTAAGCTCCATCAGTGCCCGCATCACTTGAAACATCAGAGTCCCACCGCAGTCCTTACATTTTCCAGGATGCCAGGGGGCCGCAGCCAGCTCTTGTCCAAGACATTCTTCGGAACGTGATACCGGAGATTCAAGATGTAATTCTTCCGCACAAACACTACAAACTCCTCATTATCAGGAGAAAGGGGTTTGTTGCGATTGATGAATCCCTTTATGAACCTAAACAGGAACGTGCTGTGTTAGTTTTCTGGCCCATTTCTTCACTAGGACTTGTATTCTTTCCCCATGTGTTTGATTCAGAGGACAAAATGGTAGAGATTATCGAGATGGCCAGAAGCCAGTGCTGCAGCCCACAGGCTAAATCTGCCCCAAAGATATGCTATGTTTCACCCACACCATTTTTTAAAAAACTTGAATTAGTTGCAAAAAAAACTAGTAAAAAAAAAAAAAAATTGGGAGATATCACATGAAAGCCAGATTGCCAGATTTCCTTGCAAAAGAAAAATCTGGCAATACTGACCTGGCATTTCTCTATGGCAGTAGTCACTGGAGCAGAGTAGTTACTGCCCCCTTGGAGGTGGACTCAGCTTTCCAGTTTGCCACAGTCCCCATCATTCCCTATTGCCTTGTCCCTGTTCATAGGACTTGCTCACTGTACCTGCCTGGCATCGGAAGGTATTTGACTTCGTGACTTCTGAGCTAGGTTAAGAGAAACTATAAATGTAAAGAGTTGTAATCACTGTCAAATTAGGGATCTTAGAGCAAGGAGACGGAACCGAATTCCTCAGGGTTGATATGTTCTAGAGAGAAAATTTCCTTTCTGTACAAATCCGAAAAGCACAGAAAGGCTCAGCCACATCCATGACCACCCTTTCTGCAGCGCACCAACAGTTAGTGACCGCTCCTCCCTGTTGCACCTGTGAACTTACTTTCTTATAATCTGCACAGCCCACTTTCTCCTTTTGGCCTCCTTCCGAGCCAGGGCTCCACGCCAGTGGGCTTCCAGTTTGATGGCTGAAAGAGTGCACCGCTGGCATTAGAAGGTCAGCGTAATCACATTTAAATACAGAAGGCTTTTTCCGAGTTATTCATTCACCCAGCAGACATCAGGATGCCCACCACGGCACTCTGCTAGCCCCAGCGATGGAAAGTCCGCTCACTGGCATGGGTTCTTACCTGGGGCACTCACACAGCTGACTGAGCCAGGAGACAAGCACAGAGGGAGCCCCGAAACTATGCCAAGGGTCAGGGTCTCCCAAGGCAGTTGTCAGGGACAGGAGTGGTTACTTGTGATGGTTTAGGGTCTCACCAGTGTTTTCTTTACCTTGATTTAGTCATCTACATTTAAAAATTGCGATATGTAAACAAACGGGGACACATGAAAGATTTCTGGCTTATCTCCCAATTTTTAAGTGTTGGCACTTATTCAGATATTTAAAATGCTTTCCTTTTCTTTCTTGTAGCAGCAGTGTTTACAGTACAGAAACAAACAAACAAACCTAGAAACAATGCAAATGTCTATCAACAATAACTGTGGTATATCCATACAGTGCAGGGATCAGCAACTACTTACTGCCTAAGGGCCAGCAGCCTGTTTACGGAAATCAAGTTTTATTGGAACGCAGCCATGCTCATTCATTGACTTTTGTCGAAGGCTACGTTCCACAATGGCTGAGTTCAGCAGTTGGGACAGAGACCATATGACTCAAAAGCCTAAAATACTGACTGTCTGGCCTTTGAAGAAAAAATTTGCTGACCTCTGATGTAGTGGAATACTATATTATGGAACTATGAAAATGAATAACTAAATAGACACATCTACTGGCTGAATTTCAAAAACAATTTAGAGTACAGAATGTCATCAAAAATACAAATAGTCTAATTTTATTTTCATTAAGTTCAAAACATGCCAAACTATAACTATATATTGTTTAGTGATACATCCATAGGTGGTAAAACTATAAAGAAAAGCAAGAGAATGATAAATGCAAAATTCAGGGGCGTGGTCACTTCTAAGAAGTGGGGGGGGACATGGGAACATGATTGGGAGGGACACAGGAGAGCCTTTAGGGGTTCTTGTAGTGTTTGTAAAATTAAAAAAAAAATTTTAAAACACGCATATACTGTGGGTAAAAACATGTCCATGGAACAAATATAATCTCCAGTCAGTAGAGTAGAAATGGAAAGAGGCCCCAGAACTGAACCTGGGGCAGCCCCACCCCAAGCTGAGCTCGCGTGGGCAGGCAGGAGGAGAGTGCACAGAGGAGCCCCCGACGCGGGGCCAAGGGTAGGAGAGCAAAACTGCTGATTGTGGCCCATTGCAAACAGGCAGCTTTCTGTTTCAGTCCTACCTGCTTGTCTTTTTTTCAGGTATGCTTTTCTTTCCAGGCAGCCTTTGTATGTGGCTTGGATTCTCCCAACTTAAAATAAAACAAAGGTTTTAGTGAAAGGGCCTTCGTTTGGGCTTCTTTGTAGTGCCACCCTCCTCCCCCCAACCCCCCGCCAGAAGGGCGATGTCAGAAGTGGCCTCAGAGGGATGTGTGGGGTCAACATAGGAAGTGATCAGCTCCGCAGACAGGAGAGCAGGCAGGTTAAAGCAAGCCTGTACCGGAAGCTGCCCTGGAACTGCAGAGTTTACTTCCTCCCTTCCTCGTTTATTCCCCCAGGGAAAGGAACAGACGGGTAAGAGCACCATCCCAAAGGCAGGCCTTACAGGCACCTTTTACAGATGGCCAGGAAGCTCAGACAGGGCACGACACTTCCTCAGCTGGAGGCAACCAGCTACTAAAGAGGCGACTGAACCCAGGGCTGAGTGAGCACAAGACACCCACTTGCCCCTCAGCATCTCCATCCCCCACCAACCCCCTCCACATAATTAATGACCGAGGTCCCACAAGGAGCTGGTTAGAAATGCTGACTCAGGCTCACCCCAGGCTGGCACTTGGAGTCAGCACCTGCCCATTAACCAGACCCCCGTGATCGGTGCGCTGCTGTAGGAGTCAAACAATGAGACAGCGTGGTTGCTACAAGCCCAGGTTCAAATCCCAGCTCTGCTGCTTACTACCTGTGTAGCCTTCCACAAGTTACTGAACATCTCTGTGCCTCAGTTTTCCTGAACGAAAACTGGAGATGGATAATACCTACTCTGTAGGTTTGTGCTGAAGATAAAGTGAGCTCATGAATGTATAAGACTTAGAATGTGCCTGGTATATAGTTGTTGTGTGTCCTTGAGTCGATTCAGTTCCAACTCAGCAACCCTATAGGACAGAGTAGGACTGCCCCCATAGGGTTTTCTGGGCTGTAATCTTTACAGGAGCAAGTTTCCACATTTTTTCTCCCGCAGAGCCGCTGGTGGGTTCAAATTGCTGACTTCAGTTAGCAACCAAGCACTTAAACCTTTTGCCACCAGGGCTCCTTGGCACATAATAAACACTCATTATTTGGGCATAGTCCGTCTTAACAGACCAGTTTAGATTTCCAAGGAAAACTCCCCACTCCCCAAGTAGTTTCGGATTTTTTATTTTTGTATTTTCCCCTCGTCTGACTTTTCGTTTACCATTCATAACAGACACCCTGGCTGCAGGGGTCAGCCAGGGTCAGATGCTTATAAAGTTTGTAAAACCTTAAGGAGGATGGACTCCAGTGGTTTTAGCTCCACATGTGGCAAAACAAAGTCTGATCCAAAATAGAACTGAGGTGGCACCACCATGTTTAAGGTTCCATTCACCTCCATGACCACCCTCCAAACATTCTAGACAGAACTTCACGTGTACCTTGTCATAATCCCATAATTCATTCCTAGTTTCCAAAGCAAATGCCTCTCCTAGGTATATACCCAAAAGACTTGAAAGCAGGGATTCAAACAGATAACTTATACACTGGTATTCACTGTGCATTGCAAAATGAATGCTTCCAACACTATATCGGACACCTGAGTTTAAGATTTATCCCCAAATCAAATGTGTTGACTTCACTTTTATTGAAATCAGGGCAGAAAAATCATACCTAATTGATGTTTGCTAAATTCAAAGGCATCTTCAGTAGCAAACAGAGTTCCGGGGAAACGAATAAATATTTTGGTTCTAGGAGTGGGGAAAAAAAAAAGGATTATCTTAATTATTAATTGGTCAGTTACCATTCTAACCTGAAGTTGCTTCACGTTATGCCCCAGGGCTTTCAAAAGTAAAAACAGAGGATATGGGTTTAAGTTTAAAAGAAGATTCCATCAACCAACCAAGATAAACTATAAATATTGATCACACATTGCCTGACCCACCCACGTCCTTGCCTGTGAGTAAAACTTCCCAGGGCAGCCACTGGGGGGCAGTGGTGTGTCCTGCCACATGACCCTACTTTCCCAGCCCAAGGTTAACAGATCAGGGATGGATACCACCTCTCACCTCCGTGACCAGCTTCCCTCAGGGTGTACTGATCCCGAATCCCCTCAGGGATTTGGATCAGAAAAGTAACATTATTGGAGCAGGCTGAGAGAACAAGAGCCTAAGGATGGAGAAGGGCCAGGTGGCCACAGTAGGCTGTGTACAAGTGGGAGATAGGTAAATGCAGTTGGCTGGGAAAGCCAATTGGTATTGAGAATTAAAAGCAGATGTCCCTGAAGCTGGGAATCTTGGCAGCTTGGGGATGGATCCTCTTGCTTGGGCTCTATTTCTTGCAACTAAATTAGCCCTGACCAAAATAACAACTAAAATCTTGCTGATTCACCACCCTGAGTTCTCCCACAAAATTCCCAATATGTATGGAAGTTCTGTTTATAGACAACTACAGCTGTATAGTAAGTAATGATACCCAGACTCGTAGAACACCATTCTCTGGGATGCTAAAGATGCTTTCACAACTGATAGGTTCCAGTATCACCTGCAGGAGTTATGTCTGCATTTGAACAAGGAAAGAATCAAGGCACACAGAACTGAGGTGGTCCAGCAAAGAGGCTCCTCCCAGCTGCTAAGTCAGGCTTAGAACACAGGGCTCTTTTGTAACTTAATCTCTGATTACGGCAGCACTTGAATTGAGTGGATGAAGTATCTGCTTGTAAATCTACATAAAGCCCTAAAAAAACTGAGCTCTCCAGGCTCTAACTGGATGTGGATCAATTCATGAAACATTTTGATGGCAAGAGAAGAGACTGTCTGGCCATTTCCTGGCCACTTACTTCCCTAACTTGTACTCTTCGGGTTTGTAGCCAATGTACTTGATCACCCGTTGTACGCCCTCTGCTGGAGGCCCGTGCCAGTGCGGCCAGGTGTCCGGGCACAAGGACTTGTATCTGGAGGGAGAAGAGAGGGGCATGGAGAAAGCTGTAGTACCCTCCCCCCAGGCCATGTTAGGTCTCAGGCTAGTGTAACAGTCTCATCACACATGCTCCCAACTTCCTTGAATTCAGCAATATACACGTGGCAAGAAAAAAGAGGGGAACAGTTTCAGTAGAGTGGGAGATTTAGCCTGCCTTCCTAAAATGACCACATCAGATGCTCAACCTAAGAAACAGCAATCTAGTCCAGCACAGAAAGAAGAATACATGCCATGCTTGATAGTGATGGGAGTTTTCAAGAGTAATTTTGGCCCCAATGCTGACATATGAACCTAGTTTCAGCATTAAATGTAACTCCCTTCAAATAATGCAGTTGCTGTAAATGTAACTGGAGTCTCTGGGTATGCAAACAGTTAAACACTTGGCTACTAACAGAAAGATTGGTGGTTCAAATCCACCCAGAGGTGACTCAGAAGAAAAGCCTGGCAATCTACTTCCAAACGACCACAGCCATTGAAAACCCTGTGGAGCAGTTCTGTTCTTGACACACATGGAGTTGTCATGAGTTGGAACCGACTCTACAGCAACTGTTTATTTTTTAAATAAAGGTAACCATAATGTCTATAATATAACAAAGTAAGTGAATGCAGAATTCAAAAGTGCCCATGGACCAAGGCTAGAAGTAATACGGCTGGAGCAGTTGGGTTGGAATCAGACTGCCTGGGTTCGAAGCCAGCTCAGTAGCTGGACAAGTCACTTCCTCTCCTCACCTTAAAAAAAACAAACCATTGCCATCGAGTCAATTCCGACTCATAGCAACCCTGTAGGACAGAGTAGAACTGCCCCATAGGGAGGAGTGGCTGGTGGATTTGAACTGCCGACCTTTTGGTTAGCAGCTGTAGCTCTTAACCATTGTGCCACCAGGGCTCCCTCTGCTCACCTTACCTGAATTCATTTTTCTTCAGATAACACACCTGTCTGACATTATATATTATCTGTTATCATCCGTCTCCTTCACTGGCAAGTAAACTCCCTGAGGGCAGGGATGAGGTCTGTGTTGTTCTCTGCTGTTCCCTCAGCACCCGGAACAGTGCTGGCACATAGTAGGTGCTCACTGATTTTTTTGGGAAAGAATTAATGACCTTCAGACAGAGCAAAAGTGGAAAAAGGACGCATGAAGCTCACAAAATGCAGGAAGATGGAATGTTAAGCGTCTGTGTGTGTATGTGTGTGTGTTTGGGGGACAGATGGTGGACAGTACAGAGGTGTAGTGAGGGGGAATTAGAGGGGGGAATTTGCCCCCAGGCGCAAGTCCAAGGGGGTGCCAGACAAGGCTGACCGCTGAATCACATGACCCCTCTCAATGAGGCCTACTGGTGAATAACCCACTCAACCCCCAGTTTTTTTTTGGGGGGGGGGCAGTGAAGACAGGTGCCAACAAACTTAAAGATTGCCCCTGGGAGCTTGTTACCCTTGTTACACCTCTGGGGCGGTGGCTGTTTTACTTCCTGCCATCTTCACCAGAAATCAGATTCAGAAAAATGGACAGGATAAAGGTGAATGAGTGACAAGTAGTTGATAAGCAAAAATGATACATAAAGGAGGTAGCCCTCCCCGCCTCCAAAAAAAAAAAAACCCAAACAAAAAAACATGGCTGTGTGTTGGAGGGTGTGGTCCAAAATGGTGACATTTCGGTGACAAAAAGGGATGCGACCAAGAGGGGAGTGGTGTGACACCCTAGGGTACTTGATAATCCAACATTTCATTCATACCTGCCATCCATCCAGGCCTCCATGGGGATACCTGTGATCATGTTTCACAGTTCTATGGATATGGGAGTTGGGTATGAAAATGCTTATCCAAATATACCTACAGTGAGAGCAAAGCAGTACACGTCCCCATGCTGGGATCCTGGGCCCCCTAGCAGACCTTCACAGGTAATATTTGGGGGGGTGGGTGTTTGTAACTCTTTTTACTGTTTCTAAAACCCGAAGACAACTGTACCTTTTCTCAGGATAAGACCACACAGGTCAATAAAATCACAAGTGTGTTTGGCTGACATGCTATCAGCTCAAAAGGTTAACACTGGTTATGTTAAGCAGAGGTTCAGATCAGCAGGTGATCACTGTCATTAAAATAAAAGTAGGGAAATGGATTATTAACAAATGCACATAAGTAGATGTTAATTATCGAGGCCTGAGGCTCATGGGAGAAAAACAAGAAGCATAATCCTTGGTAGAGAAAAACTTAAGATCACTAACCTTAGGGGCAAAAACTAAGAGAACGAGAAAATGCTGTTTTAGACAGCAGCATCTTGCATAAGCTTCAGAATACAAGGAGTTAGACCAAGACTATAAGCTCAAGTACATGATTTGTATTAAGTACTCGAAACTAGCGGAGGATTAGGTTGAACGATATGAAGTCACTGATACTCAAGCATTCTGACCTGCAGAAATGGCAGTTTTATTATGCTGATCTTTAAAGTCTCAGAGTGTGTTGCTATTTTGATAGCACAGATTCACATGTGGATCATTGCCAATAAAGTGTTGGTGGACGAGCAGTTTTGGAGCTGTAGAGGTCGGGTTTTTGTACCGTGGTGGCTTATGTGTTGCTGTGATGCTGAAAGCTATACCACCAATATTTCAAATACCAGCAGGGTTACCCATGGTGGACGGGTTTCAGGGAGCTTCTACACTAAGACAGACTAGGAACAAAGGCCTGGTGATCTACTTCTGAAAATTACCCAATGAAAACCCTATCGATCCAACAGAATACTGTCCAATATAGCGCTGGAAAATAAGTCCCCTCGGTTGGAAGCCACTCAAAATACACAGTGGTCCCAACAATGGGCTTGAGCAGACCAGCAATCATGAAAATGACACAGGACTGGGCAACATTTCATTCTGTTGTACATGAGGTCGCCCTGAGTCAGAGCTGACTCAATAACAACTAACAACAGCAACAATAACAAGAGCTGATGGTGTGTATCAGTAAATCCTTATAAACTCCTTGGAAGCAGACAGTTTCATCTGCATTTTACAGGTCATGAAATAGGTCACAGCTATAAGAGAAAGAACGAGAATTCCAACCAAAGTTTGTCAGGTCCTAAAGCCTTGCCTCTACCGCTACACCCACCAATCCTGGCAGCCCGTGAAGCCAAGGGGATCACTCCCGAACCAGCAGCCCCATCACAAATGGAAAGGGTCTTCCTCAGGTCAACACTGGCCCCAGCAGAGCACTGCCAATGTCTGCCCTCTGGTGGCAAGCAACTGGTTTTACACTTCTTGACTACAAGAAGTTTCAGTCAGATGAGGGCTTCATGGAATGAAGAAAAGATGGTACTGAGTTGGGCTTCATTATCATTTTCCACTGTCACAGCTACAGCAGTTAAGAACTGAACCAAATTCCCTGGGGAACAGCAATTTATTCATCACCATATCCAAGAGCCTCCCCTGTAGTAGGCGTTCAACTTCAAATCAACATTTCTTACCTTTGCAAGAAATGCTCGTACTTCCGCCGGTAAGCAAAGCCAGCCCGCCTCACCCGCAGGTGCTCCATCAGCCCCAGGTACTTGATCTGATGCCTGATGAGGAAGTCATCAAACTTGCCTTGGGAAATACAGAAGGAGAACAATGGTAAAGGGCCCTGTGGCTCTGTTTCAACCAAGACAGACCAGAGGCTGCAAGCTGATGGTCCATGAGCTGGTCTAGCCACAGACATGTTTTTTGGTAGGCCCTAATTGTGTTTCTGGAGCCATGGTAGCGCAGTGGTTAAGCGCTTGGCTGCTAACTGAAAGGTCAGTGGTTCAAACCCACCAGCCACTCGGCGGGAGAAAGATGTGGCAGTCTGCTTCTATAAAGATTACAGCCTTGGAAACCCTATAGGGCAGTTCTCCTCTGTCCTGTAGAGTCACTATGAGTCAGAATCGACTTAATGGCAACAGATTGGTTGTTTTTAGCTGTGTTTCTCAAATGGGGGAATTTTACAGGAAAATCTGGATTTCTGGTTTCCCAAAAAAAAAAAAAAAAATTATGAGGTCTGGCCATCCTGTACTCCGAGTCCTACATGGTAATGACTGGCTGGAAGGGAGTAGTGCTGTCTCTTTAGGCAGGATGTGCCTTCTCCAGTTTGCCTGAGTCCCCTCCACTCCCTATTGCCTTACACCCACATCTACTTCACTCATTCCCTCCTCCTGCCTGACCTCTACAAACCTCTGACCATGAGACTTTGTCACAGATCATGGCAAAAGCTTGCCGCCTCTGGTCTGTCTTGGGTAGAAAATAGCCAAGCCACAGACCGTTTTGGAAGCCTGTTACTGGCTAGAGAGAAGCAACGTTTCCCTCCACCTGTGACACCTGCGTGGCCCAGTTGTGTTCTCCCGAAACTGGCCAATCTCTGAGCAGTGCTTGCTTAGGACCACTAAAAGGCCCCATCCCCCAATCCATTTATCTTATATCATTTAGAAAATGGAAACAATTCATGCACAGAGAACAATGAGTGAGCCTATGGCAGTTTTTAGGATTCGAACCCACTGCCACTTGATGTCTCTCCCAGCCTTATTTCCCTGAGCTCAGGGTTCGGAACAATTCACGACTCACTAGGTTCTTTCCCATCATTGGGCTTGATGCAACGGATGTACGAGGGCTCCTTAGAGATGAGGATTTCTAGCAGGCTGCTCAGACTGTTTTTAAACTGAGTCCCCACCTACGGAGAGAGAGAAGGAGCCGGATAGACATTGAGGCTCACAGTGCATGCAGAGAAGACCAGGCTCTAGCCTTGTAGACCCAAACTCTCTTTGGATTGTCTTACCTGTTGTTGGTTTGCCCATTAAAGGGCTGCTTTGGATGTCCTGGTCTGCAAAGCTCAAGCTTGGTTTATTCAAGTGGAAGCTGAGTAAGTCTCTGTCCAAGATACTTCATTCATTCATTCAATACACTGTAGCCACTGAGCCCCAGTCACTCACCACCACATTCCTTGACTCCTCATCACCATGTTCCTTTATGATGTTTGCATGCACTATTATAACTTCTTTATTTACATGACGGTGTTTTCCTACACACCCTTCCCACTAGATTGTAAACCCAATGAGGGTAGGAAATTTTGCTGTCTTGTTATTGCTAAATTCCATGTACCCAGCACAGTGCCTGACACAGAGTAAGTGCTCAATAAACATCTTCAAATAATCGAATTGGTTACTAGGAAAGTGTAGCTCTAGTAGAACCTGTTAAGAATGGAATCCCTGGGTGGTACAGACAGATAATGCACATAGCCTCTAACCGAAAGGTTGGAGGTTCAAGTCCACCCAGAGGCACCTCGGAAGAAAGGCCTGGTGATCTACTTCTGAAAAATCAGCCATTGAAAACCCGATGGAACACAGTTCCACTCTGACACATGTGGGGTCATCATGAATCGGAATCTACTTGATGGCAACTGTTTCTACTGGTTTGGTTAAGAGAGTGATACTTTTGGAAAAGCGGGAGCGGGGCTTAGAGAATGTAGGTAACTGGAGGTAATCACACCATCTGGGTGATTTTTGTTACCTTTCCAATTTTGCATGAGCATTTTCCCACTCACCGTTGGTGGCCGCCT
Source organism: Dugong dugon (assembly GCA_030035585.1). NCBI lineage: Eukaryota > Metazoa > Chordata > Mammalia > Sirenia > Dugongidae > Dugong > Dugong dugon. The sequence continues at coordinate 19,723,029 of CM057476.1, read as the reverse complement.
CTGGTTTTTTAACTCAGCTGCAAGGAAGCATTCCCTCAGAATGCTGTTTTTGGACCGACACAACACCTGTATATGGAGAGAAATGGGTACCACATCAGCTGCTTCCGAAATCACTAAGGGGTGGTCAGGAAAGCTTGCTGAGTGTGTGTGAGGCCGCAAAGCTATTTGCTTTCTGAAGACATTTCCAGAGGAAGAAAACGTTCAAATACTGTGTTCAGTGCTCTGTCTACTTGATGAGACCATCTGATTATTTTCCCAAAATAGGATGAAACAAAAATTGTTCCCACACATCTAGCTCAGTTGGCATGACACAGCTTATAAAGACAATGCTCTACATTCTACCTTGGTGAGTATTGTCTGGGGTCTTAAAAGCCTGTGAGCGGCCATCTAAGATACTCCACTGGTCTCACCCCTTCGGGAGTAAAGGAGAATGAAGAGAACAGGATACAAGGAAAAGATTAGTCCGAAAGACTAATGGTCCACAGCTACCAAGGCCTCCACCGGACTGAGTCCAGTACAGCTAGATGGTGCCCGGCTACCACCACTGACTGCTCTGACCAGGATTGCAACAGAGGGTTCTGGACAGAGCTGGAGAAGGATGTAGAGAATAATTCTAACTCACAAAAAAAAGACCAGATTTACTGGCCTAAAGGAGACTGGAGAAACCTCGAGAGTATGGCCCCCAGACACCCTTTTAGCTCAGTGGTGAAGTTACCTCCAAGGTTCACTGTTCAGCCTGGGAGTGGACACCCCATAAAACCAAATGAGACTAACGAGGTACAGGAGTCCAGTAACAAGGGCCAGAAGGCAGAAGGGGACAAGGAAGCTGGTGATAGGGAACCCAAGGTTGAGTAAGGGTATTGTTGATGTGAGATTGTTAACCATTGTCATAGGGCAACATGTGTAGTAACTGTTAAATGAGAAACTATTTTTTTCTGTAAGCCTTCACCTTAAGTGAGAATAACAGCACAATTGGAAGAGCGTAGTCGATGTCACTGAACTGTGCATGTAGAAATTTTTGAAACAGTTTATCTTTGGCTATGTGTATTTTCACCAAAAAAATAAAAAGAGGTTGAGAAGTTAGAGTGTTAATATGTTGTGGGGTTGTTAACCAATGTCATAAAACAACATGTGTACTACTGTTTCATGAGAAACTGTTTGTTCTGTAAGCCTTCACCTGAAATACAATAAAATATAAAAAAAAAAGAAAAAAAAATTGTTCCCACATCAGTGCTGCTGTTAAAGAATGAACCAGCTCTTTAAGAATGGGCTCCAACATAAAATGATACTCGTGAAGAGTGTGCTTCTTAGCTCAAGTAGATACATGAGACTAAATGAGCAGCTCCTGTCCGGAGGCGAGAGGAGAAGGCAGAGAGGGCCAGGGGCTGGTTGAATGGACACAGGATATCGGGTGGAAAGGAGGAAGGTGCTGTCACAGCACAGGGAGAGCAATTAGGGTCACATAACAATGTATGCATAAATTTTTGTGTGGGAGACTGGCTTGAATTGTAAACTTTCACTTAAAGTACAATAAAATCAAATTAAAAAAGAATGAGCTCCAAGGTACTATGTTAGGTGAAAATAGCAAGATGCGGAACCACGTGCGTAGCGTGCGATGACTGTACGAAGAGAAAAGTAAAGGAAAAAGGGAGAGACACACACCGTTACGAATTTAGTTGTGCCCCCACCACCAACATACGCCTGTAAACATGCCCCTGTTTGGAAATAGGAAGGAGCCCTGGTGGTGAGTGATTAAGCGCTCAGCTGCTAACCAAAGGCTGCCGGTTCAAACCCACCAGTGGCTCTTCAGGAGAAAAGACCTGGTAATCTGCTCCTGGAAAGATCACAGCCTAGGAAACCCTATGGGGAAGTCCTGTTCTGTCCTATACAGTCACTATGAGTCATAATCGACTCAATGGCAACAGGTTTGGTTTGGAAATAGGAGTTTTCTTTAGTTATGTTAATGAGGTCATACCAGAGTAGGATGGATCCTAAACCTAATCACCTCTGAGTTATAAGAAGAGTAGATTAGACACAGACACACACAGGGAAAATGCCAGGGATGCCAACGATCTCTGGGTGACACTAGATACTGAGAGGCTCACAGAAGGAACTGACACAGCCAACACCCTAATTTGGACTTTTTAGCCTCCAGAACTGTGAGACAATAAATTTCTCTTCTTTAAAGCCACCCACTTGTGGCATTTCTGTTATAGCAGCACTAGGTACTCAAGACAAACAGACTGACACACACACATATCTGTATGATGCCTGGAAGTACACACAATATACTGGTGAGAACAACTGCCTCTGGGAGGAGAAGCTTGTTGACCTCAGGTCTCAGGTGGAAGGGAGACTACCTTTTGTACTGTTTGAATTTTTTTCTTGTGAATACATTTTTAAAACACATCGACATTACAAGAAGTCCTTAGTATTTAAAAAATTTAATTCTACATTAAAAAGGTATTTTCTTGTTTAACCCATCCTAACTCTAAACTAACAGTCATATGCAAGAATAAGAGAATAGAAAGAGAAAGAACAAGAGTAAGAAAGAGAAAGAGTAAGAGGAGAGAATAAGTTAGAAACGACGCTTCTCAAAGTAAACAAGAGCACAGGGGACGCCAGCTCTGTTGGTGACGTTAGCGGTTTGGGGATTTTCCCTGCGGGGTGCACAAGGACTCAGTCTTATTCACGGCTGCAACTCCAGAGCTGGCACGGTGCCTGCACAGAGGAGGTGTGGCATACACAACTGAATCGGTCTGTACAGTGAAGGGCTCATACAGATGATCTGAAAGGTCTTTTCTGCCATGACATGCTGGAGTTCTAACACACCACCCAGAAGACAAGAATCCAGAAGGCAACACCTACCCCAAGGTCAGTGTCTAGCATGATATTTCATGACAGAACCACATACAGTTACATTTCCAGCTTACTTCTTTCAGGTGCCTGTAAAGTAGATCGTTGTTTTTCTCCAAGAATCCTGGAAAACATTGAATAAAAAAATTTTGAACCGATTTTTGCCTAAAAATGCAAGTGTGTTGCAATGGAATGCAAAAGGAAACCCTAATAATAATTTCTTAGGATTAGACCAGAGTTTCTCTACCTCAGCACTATTGATATTCAGGGCCAGATAATAAATAAATAAAATTTTAAAGTTAGAAAGACTTTCCAAATGGCATGCTTGAATGGGAGGCTGTAGAATGTTTGAGCTAGACGTGCCGAGTTTTCTCAGTGGACTCGCTTTCTTGGGGATGCCAGGCACCTGCATGGCACACACAGGGCACCTGCCTGGCACTCACCCTTGGTGCAGTAGGTGACCTCTCCCGCATAGTGGAGGAGGCGGAACTCCATCCAGCCAATCCTCTTTCGGCCCTTCGGACCCACCAGCTTACGGCTGCAGCAAGACAGAAACAGACATGAGCTGAACCTTTCTAGCTGACTGCAGTGAAATGCACCAAAATATAAAGCAAAGAGTAAAAGAGTTATTGTTCTTCAACACAACAGTCAACTGAAGGCCAGCACTTAAAGCTAACCACCTAGAAAGGGTCCCAGGAAGCCTTGCTACCTATTTCATCCAATTATAGAACAACAACAAAAAACCCATTGCCACTGAGTCAATTCCAATGCATAGTGACCCCATAGGACAGAGTAGAACTGCCCCATAGGGTTTTCAAGGAGCAGCTGGTGGATTTTAATTGCTGACCTTTTGGGTTGCAGCCATAGCTCTTTTTTTTTTCTTTTTTTAACATGCGCTTTCTACTCGTTTGCCAACTGCTCCCTCCTCCACGAGGTATTTTTGCAAGCGCACTGTGCTAGTTTTTTTTCTTTTTTCTTTTTTTTACAGCAACAAGTAAAAAAATTTTGGCACAGCAGAGCTTATGAACATAACTTGCAAGGGGAGGAAGCAGCTGGCAAACAAATGTAGAAGGTGCGCGTTATTTGCGTAAAATGTGGCATACCTAGGAGTGGAATAGCTGGGTCATATGGTAGTTCTGTTTTTACTTTTTAAAATTTTTATTTACTTATTTATTTATTTGCCACCATAGCTCTTAACTACTTCACCACCAGGGCTCAGATTATAGAGCATGAGTCTCCTAAAAGTAGATCCTTTCTTCTCATAGGCAATGAGGAATGAAAACACCCGAGTGAGCCACAGAAAACGGTTATTTGTACAATTTGTGTGTCTCTGTTTTTCTAGACAGCAACTAAGAAACAATTTCACTCTCTTACATTTTTAGGATGTTGAGAGACTAAAAGAGTCATTAAATATATTTTTCAGGTTTTGATGATTTATGATTTTTAAGTAACACATAACATTGAAATAATCTATATGTTGACAGCACACATATCCTAAGTGTACAGCTCAATGAATTTTTACAAACTGAACACACCCATGTAACCAGCACCCACATCAAGAAACAGAACATTACCAGTCCCCAAAGACAAGCACCTACCCCTGAGCCCTCTCAGCACTACCCTGGCTTCTAACAGCATAGGCTAGTTTTGCCTGGTTGTATACTTTATAGAAGGAGCCCTGGTGGAGCAATGCTTAAAGCACCCAGCTGCTAACTGAAAGGTTGGTGGTGCAAACCCACCAGCTGCTCCGTGGGAGAAAAGACCTGGCAATTAGCTCCTGTAAAGATTACAGCCTAAGATTACAGCCTATGGGACAGTTCTACTCTATCCTGTAGGGTCACTATGAGTCAGAATCGACTCGACAGCACACAACAGCAACATACTTCATAGGGAGTCTCTGGGTAGTAGAAATGGTTTAGTGCTCGACTACTAGCCAAAAGGATGGTGGTTCCAACCCATCCAGAGGCACTTCGGAGAGGCCTGGCAGTCTGCTTCCAAAAGGTCACAGCCTTAAAACCCTATGGAGCAGTTCTGCTCTGCACACATGGGGTCGCCATGAGTCAGAATCCACTTGACAGCAACTTAACAATAACATACTTCATAGAAATGGAGTCATAAAATATGTACTTTTGTGTCTAGGCTTTTTGTTCACGTTTATGTGATTTTCCCACATTGTTGCATATAGATAGACAGGTAGATTAGGTGGTACATAGGTGGTATATGGATGAGTGGGTGGATGGATGGGTGAGTGGGGTAGATGGGTGGGTGGGTAGATGGATGGGTAGATGGGTGGCTGGTTGGGTGGGTGGGTGGATGGATGGATGGATGGATGGATAAATAGGTGGATGGGTGGGTGGATGGATAGATGAGTGGGTGGATAGGTAGGTGGATGGGTAGATGAGTGGGTGGAGGGATGGGCGGGTGGGTGGACGGACTGATGGGTGGGTGGGTGGATGAATGGATGGATAAATATTCTACAGCAGTTTTGATAACAGAAACTACCACTTATTGAGTCTTTACCATGGCCAAAAACTATGCTAGGCACTTTTCATAGTCATTTACTATACTATATGGTAGGTACTGGGGGCTGTGGTGATTCAGTGGTAGAATTCTTTCCTTCCATGAAGGAGACCTAGGTTCAATTCCTGACCAGTGCACCTCATGTGCAGCCACCACTTGTCTGTCTGTGGAGGCTTGTGTGTTGCTGTGATGCTGAACAGCTTTCAGTGGAGCTTCCAGACTAAGACAGACTAGGAAGAAAGGCCTGGTGATCTACTTTTGAAAATCAATGAATACCCTATGGATTAGGCAGCATTTTGTTTCATTGTGCATTAGGTTGCCATGAGTCACTGGCCAACTTGACCGCAACTAACAACAACATAGTAGGTATATTAATATCCCCATTTTGTAAAAGAGGAAACACAAACTCAGGAGCTTGCCCAAGTCGCTAGCCCAAGATCACGTGTCTAGGAAGTGGCTGTGTTGGGATTTGAAAGCAGGTCTTTATGACTCCATAGCATGTTTTTAAAAACTCTCCTACTTGTCTCAAAGACTAAGTTAAATTTCCAGTTGATCTTCCGGGATGCTGTAAATGCTGTATATCTTGATCTACATAGTGGTTTCATAAGTTCACACAAATATAAAAACTCATTGGATTGTACACTTCAGATCTACACACATCACTGTATGTACTTTACACCTGAATTTTAAAAAAATGACTCTTCTATGGCATGTGGGAATGCCCCCAAACGTCACAATCATTGAAAACAGCAGGATGCAAACCCTTAAAAGAAATTCTAGTTTTAATTCATTTTAGTTTTATTTCTACTGACAAATGGTATGCATATATATGAGTTGGTTATCATAATGATATTTTTATGTATGCAATACTCTCAGGCAGCACTGCCTACATCCCAAAGAAAATAAATACACAATGATCACACAACAGCCTGTCAAATGAAGTACGTACGTTTGAAAATGTGCATGCTTGCCCACTTTCTCTTCTAATTTCTCCAGGAAACTCAAATCTGTAGCAGGACCAGGCCGAATACATTCTTCATCCTTCCAAAGGAAAAAAGAAGCCCTAATTCCTAGTGCCATACTCCAGCCATTCCAAGTTTAAATGCTCTCACAGCTGTGGCAGAATGTAACGGACTAAAATGCTGTCACCTCAGACAAGGGCAGGTGAACACTCAGGAAGGGGGTGGCTTATCTATCACCCATGCTCAGCTTCTCAGATATGATAAAGAAACCCCGGAACCAGAGGAACTTCATGAAAAGTCAAGTCTCCCATCCATCTGACCATATTCCCAGAGTCTTCCCAAGGACACTCCACGGCTTCCGTGACCAGCTCACCTAAATGCTCAATCTCATTTTCTCTTAACTAGCCATCACCACCCAAAATTGCAGCGTGTCCAAACTTTTGTACCAGAGCAAAGCCCTCACAGAAAAAAGGCTATAAAACCAGTTGGGTCTCAAGCTGTGTCTTTCTATTTCTCAAGCTGTGTGTCATGGATTGAATGATGTCCCCCCAAAAGACATGTTGATGTCCTCACCCCAGTACCTTTGCAGGTGACTTTGTTTAGAAATAGGGTCTTTGAGGATGTAGTCAGTTAAGTTAACATGAGGTCATACTGGATACTGGAGTAGGGTGGGTCCTAATCTAATCTGAGTACTGTCCTTTTAAAAAGAGGAGAATAGACACAGAGACACACGGAAGATGCAGCTACAAGCTAAGGAATGCCAAGATACGCCTAGGGCTACAGAAGCTGACGTGTTGAGGAAGGATCTTCCGCCAGAGTGGGCAGAGAGCACATGGCTCTGCCGATGTCCTGAATTTGGACTTCTAGCCTCCAGGACTGTGAGACAATAATATCTCTGTTCTTTAAAGCCACCTACTTTGTGGTTTTATTACAGCAGCACTAGGACACTAACATACTGTGTCATTCCATTTCATATTTTTGGTCCTCATCAGTGATTGTATTGAACTGTCCATCTTAAAAATTAAGGATGAATCATCTCTGTAGCTTTTATTAATAAAACAAAAAACAACTAAGGTCAAGTGTGGTGAGACAACTTTTATGAAGTAGCATTTCCATGCTTTCAGATTCCGTCTAGGAAATCCAAATAAAAACAAGTGTGTATTACTAAAATACTTTAAAACCTAAGTCCAGCGATGTATATGAACGTTGAATGTACATATATTAGCTTACATCAGCCGTGTTTCCCGAACCCTCTTCCCCAGATGGTCACGTGACTGGCCCTCACCTCCTTCAGGTCTTTGCTCAAATGTCACCCAATCTTATCTAAAACTCAACCCCTCAGCACTCCCAATCTGCCTTTCTGCTTTTTCCTCCATAGCGTAATCGGTATATTTCACCCATTCACTTGTTTATTGTCTGTCTCTCCAGGCTAACATTTAAAGTTTCTTGAGGGCAAGAATTTGACTGCTGTGTCCCAAAGCCTAAGGCAGGATCCTGGCACAAAGTAAGTGCTCAGTAAATATTTGTTGAATGAATAGAGCCGGAATGTTTACCACGGTGCCAGACATAGTTCTAAGTGCCCTTCATGTATGATCTCAGTTAATTTATCCTTAGGACAACTCCGAGGTAGGTACTGTTATCATACCCATTTCAAGATGAGAAAATTGGAGCTCAGAGAGGTTAAGATACTTGCCTGAGGTTACACAGCTAGTAACAGGAGGAGTTGGGATCTGAATCCAGGTGGTTTGGCCTCAGTGCCTGTGCTCCTGACAACTACAGTCACAGTTATGGATTGAATTGTGTCCCTCCAAAAATACGTGTTGCAAATCCTAACCTCTGTAGTGGTTGTAATCTCATTTGGGAATGGGTTTTCTTTGTTATGTTAATGCGACAGTATTAATGTAAGGTGTGTCTAAATCAGTATCTTTTGAGACATAAAAGAGGTTAAACAAGCAAGCAAGCAGAGATGGGGAAGAAGATCCAAAGCCACATGAAAATCTCCCAGGAACAGAAGAGACAAGGATCTTTCTCCAGAGCCGACAGAAAGAAAAAGGCCTCCCCTAGAGCTGGCACCCTGAATTTGGACTTCTAGCCTCCTAAACTGTGAGAAAATAAATTTCTGTTTGTTAAAGCCACTCACTTGTGGTATTTCTGTTATAGTAGCACTAGATAACTAAGACAGTTACCATCCTGTTATGGATTGAATTGTGTCACCCCCACACCCCCCCAAAAAAAAACTGTGTTGAAATCCTAACCCCTGTACCTGTTTGGACAAAGGGGCTTTTCTTTTGTTATGTTAATGAGGCCATACCAGTGTGGGTGGATCCCAAACCTAATCAATTCTAAGTTGTAAAAGGACCAGAACAGACACAGACACACACAGGGGTAAAAGGAAGACAATGGAATTGTGGCAGCTACTAGAATCTAAAGTAGACAAAGAAGGACCTCCCCCTAGAGCTGGTGCTCTGAATGCGGATTTCTAGCCTCCTAAACTGGGAGAAAATAGATTTCTGTGCTTTAAAGCCAGCTACTTGTGGTATTTCTGTCAAGGCAGCACTAGGTAACTCAGACACCACCCAGTAATGTCCCCACAGTGCTTTAGAATGTTGGGTTTACACAGCAGTCTGTGGACGAGGGACATTCCAGTTATCCTTTTTAAAAGGGAGACAAACAGTGGTGCAGATAATCCCAAATGAAAAGCAAAGCAAAAAAAAAAAAAAAAAAAAATTCTCATTTGCCTGTGAATTTATATTTTAAAAAACAAAGTCTGAATTTGAACAATTACGGATTCGAGAACACCAGCATTCTCAGAAGCCACAGTAGTTCAAAACAAGGTCACAAACCACTCGAAGGACCTGCAACTCAGAATCAATCAGTGTTCTTTATAAAGACTTCCTTTCCGCTGTCCGGCTTCCTGCTCAGTGCTAAGCAGGAAAGCTGCCTCTCTCTGCAACCAAACACCCACCAACCCTCTGGCTCATCCTTCCTCGGATGGAAGACATGAATGCACTCCTTCACCTCAAGGGTCTTTCCTTGCCGTCTCCCGCCAGGCTGTCATTTAGGCCTGAGAGTCTAAATTAAGTAAGAAGCCAAACCAGTTGCCGTTAATTCCAACTCCTGGCAACCCCACATGTGTCAGAGAAGAACCGTGCTCCGTAGGGTTTTCTACAGCTATTTTTTTGGAAGCAGATTGCCAGGCCTTTCTTCTGAGGCACCTCTGATTGGACTTGAACCGCCCACCTTTCAGTTAACAGCCCAGCGTGTTAACCGTTCGCACTACCCAGGGATGGACAAAAGCGCCACCTAAAGCTCCAAGCAAGGGTAGAGCAAAAGAGCTCGACTTGCACCCTTCAGTAATCTGGTGGGTTCCGCTCTGAACTCCTTGAGCCTGGGAAGCGTCCTTCTCCACGTTGTAAACACCGTATGCGTTAGCTCTAAGTCAACGTGCATTTTCTCACCAGAATGGAAATGATGCCTTTGTGTCGCTCTTCTACCAAGTCACAGATGATCTTGTTGTTGAAATACTGAATTGGCTCCCACTAAAACGACAAAGAGGAAAGAATTCTCTAAGAAGGAGTTCCATGAGCATAAAATACACTTGTGCTACATTGATTTACCAGAAATTTCTTTCAAAATCTGGTTTTTATATCCAGGATTTAAAAAATAATACTTTCTGAATATCAAAGTGATTTCCCAAGAAACAAGCAGAGGAGTGAAAAATAATCCATAGTACTAATCAAGAAAATTGCCAATGACATAATAGTTCTCACGTAAATGCTTTCGCTAGATTAAGAAATCAAATGGGGAGAAAACATCAAAATGTTTACCTCTATACCTTCCACTTCATATTCCGCCTGTTCCGCCTTTAGGGTCCTCTCTATTAACAGTTGCTGGAGTTTTTCATTGCAATAATTTATACAGAACTGTTCAAAACTAGAGATGCGGAAGATTTAAATAACTAAAGCTATGCAAACAGACCAATTTTTTAAAATTATATTTACTTATTTTTAAGGAGGCTTTGTAATAAAGAGAAAACAAAGTCCTTATTAATAAAATAATTTACTAAATAGATCATAAAGAGTCAAGCTAAGAGATGTTTGTATGTTTTTGGTTATCCCAGTTCTAGAAGAGTCTGTGAAATAGGGGCTATGCAAATTAGGGAATTTCTAGGGATGGGAAAATCAATTCTGATTACATTAGAGATGTTATGGCCCTTGAGTGCAATCCTAAAGAGGGACAAATGAAGAACAGATAGGAAATGACAAAACTCACCCATTCTTATCGAAGACTTCAAACCCATAGATATCCAGCAACCCAATCACTGTTTTTCTGGTGAAATCCTAGTCAAATCACATATACCATAACTCATTAGATCTCTGACATTGTGATGCTCAAAACCCCGTGGCTTTTCCTAGGTAAGTTAAACACAGAATTACCATATGACCCAGCAATCCCAATCCTAGGTATATGCCCAAAAGAATTGAAAGCAGGGGCTTGGGCACCAGGAGATATTTGTACACTAGGGTTCATTGCAGCACTGTTCACAATAGCCAAAAGGTGGAAACAACCTAAATGTCCATTAACAGATGAATGGATAAACATAATGTGGCACATCAATACAATGGAATACTACTCAGCCATAAAGAGAAATGAAACTCTGATATATGCTACAACACAGATGAAACCTGAAAACATGCTGAGTGAAATAAGTCCATCACAAAAGAGCAAATGCTGTATGATCCCACTTATATGAATATCTAGAATAGGCAAATGGATAGAGACCAAAGCTTGGTATTGGTTACCAGGGGCAGGAGAGAGGGAGGGAGAAAGGGAGAGTCATCGCTTAGGCGGCACTGAGTTTCTGTCAAGGGTGATGGAATAATTTGGAAACGGATGGGGTGATGGCTGCCCATGACGAACGTAATCAGTGTCACTAGATTGTCCATGTTAAAAAATGTCGAACTGGCAAGTGTTTTGTTATATTTTCACCACAAACAATAAAAAAAAAAAAAAAAAAAAACCAACTCCATAGCTACCCCCACAGCTGGGACTTGGCTATAAAGCTCATGCCCCCTCTCTCTAACAATGACTTGCAGGAGAACTCCTGGGTGGAAATTATTTTCCTGCCTCACTTCCTGTCTGCAGCCTGCCTATATCCCATCCCTGCTTCCACACTCATCACCCGAACAGTACCACCTTCCGTTTTTGATTCACTTTCTTTCTGCAGCCCTCCTCAGCCTCCCAAGCCCACATTCAATCCAGGGGTTCCCCAGAGGAGGAGGTCCTCCACCAGAAGCGGACCCGAAAAAACCAAATCCATTGCTGTCAAGTGGATTCTGACTCACAGCGACCCTATAGGACGGAGTAGAATTAGGCCATGAAAAACCCAGGGAGGAGGAGAAGGGAGGGGAGCCTAGGTACCTTCACTGTGTCCTCCTGTAGCAAGGTGAGAGTCTCTGAGAGCTCCAAAGGACAAAGGGAGCCCTTACACAGTGAAACCTGTGAGAGGCGGAATGCAGTGGGCCTGCCTTGTCTTTCCGGGTCTCACGAGTTCTCCACCTTTGACAGGGTGCAGTCTTACATGTTTCTGTCGCTCTCTATTAGTGAAAAGTATTTGCGTTTTCCTTCTCTGACAGGTTTCCACCTTATACGGTTTCTGGCTTTTGTGGGTTTTACTGTAACTACAAGGTTTTATCTTATCTATGGCAAGCAGACCTGCAAAAGACTTCTTTAAAGTGTTAAAAAGCAAAGATGTCATTTTGAGGACTAAGGTGTGCCTGACCCAAGCCATAGTATTTTCAGTCGCCTCATATGCATGGGAAAGCTGGACAATGAATAAGGAAGACTGAAGAAGAATCGACGCCTCTGAATTATGGTGTTGGTGAAGGATATTGAATATACCATGGACTGCTAGAAAAATGAACAAATCTGTCTTGGAAGAAGTACAGCCAGAAAGCTCCTTAGAACTGAGGATGGCAAGACTTCAACTCATTACTTGGGACATGTTATCAGGAGGAATCAGTTCCTGGAGAAGGACATCATGCTTGGTAAGGTAGAGGGTCAGTGAAAGAGAGGAAGACCCTCAAGAAGACGGACTGACACAGTGGCTGCAACAATGGCTTCAAGCATCACAATGATTGTGAAGACGGCGCAGGACCGAGTAGTGTTTCGTTCTGTTGTACACAGGGTCACTATGAGTCAGAGCCCACTCGATGGCACCTAACAACAGTAACGTGGCTAGCAGATACAGGGGACAGTTTTGCAATGTATGTAAAGCAGACTGGCTCTACATGGCTAAAAATCTGCTTATTTGGGTTATTTTAAAAACAGTTGGATGTGTACAAATTTGAGTTTGGTAGCAGGTAGTCTGATTTTGGACTAATGGGCCTCATATGAAGAAGTCAATGATGTGGGGCCAAGACACAGAGGCCATGTTTGACTCAATATATGACAGGGACACACTGTTGAATCATTTAGTGCGCATTTTTTTGTGAGCCTACTGGGTGCTGGACACTGGAAATGCAGATGAGGAGACACCATCCCTGCCTGTGAGGAGCTTACGGTGAATTCTCACATTTTATCACTATGTTCATTATGAAATATTACAACATTAGTAAGAGCAAGTCAGCCAAACTGTGTTGACTAACCTTGTTAACCAAGGAGGAATTGATCTTGTTGACCAGCCAAGTAAATGTTCGTCCATACACGGCCTTCGCCATGGCATCTCGGGCATAGACAGAGAGGTCTAGTGTCAGTGGGCAGATTACCTGAGAAGAACGACCAGGTGCATCATCAAGACAAGAATAAAAAAAGCCCCCCCGAGGTTTTCAAACTAGCCTTTAATGACGACTAGCACAGAACATGGAGTCCCTGGGTGGTGCAAACGTTTAACCTGCTTGGCTGCTAACCGAAAGGTTGGTGATTGGAATCCACCCAGAGGCATCTTGGAAGAATGGTCTGGTGATCTACAGTCAAAAAATCAGCCACTGGCATCCCTGTAGAGCACAGTTCTACTCTGACACACATGGGGTCACCATGAGTTGGAATCGACTTGACAATAACTGATACCTATAGCAAAAGACACCTGCTTTGGGAAGATGGCTCTCCTGCCTGTGTTCGTTCATGTAATAGCTATTTCTTGAGTGCCTACTATGTGCCAGGCTCTGTGCTGGGCTGCTGAAACATAGCTGTGATCAAGACAAACAGTCCCTGCCTTTGTGGGCTCACAGTTCAGTGGGGTTGGGCAGATATTTGAAGAATCACACAAAGAAGAGTTTCAAGTTGAGAATGACAAGAGCTATGAAGAGATACAGATGGTGCTTGGGGTGGGGGTGGGCAGGAAAGGCTCCTTGATGAAGTTATGCCTGGGAACTGAAGGATGAGGAGGAGTTAGCTGGCTGGAGCATAGGGAGACATGTTCTAGGCAGAGGGAACAGCATGTGGGAACAGGCATGGTGAGTATGAGGCATGAAGAGCTAGTGCTGAGGGTGGGGTTGAAGCAGGAGAGACTCTGGTAGAAGCTGGACCAAGCAGGCCGGGTGGGTTTGGTGGGTTCCAGGGTTTGGCATCCCCTAGGCCACCATCCTCCTGCTATCTGTGGGAGGCAGCAGTGACAAGGAAGGCACGTAGGTACATTTCCACAAGACTCATTCTTACCTCCTCAGTTTTGGCTTCAATCTTTCTGTGGGTGAGAGCATCCAGAAGGACCGATGGGTGGACCCCCAAGAGCTGAATAAAAGGAAACCAAAGTGCGGGTCAGCGACCCAGGTTCACTCGTTAACTTATGAAGAGTTTATGGGGGTTTCCAGGCTCAGGGTTATCGTTGTGCTTTAGTGCAAAACAGACCACACTGGATCCTTCCACCAACTGGCCTTCACGCACTCCCTCTTCTGCCCCCATGCTCTTTACATCCCTTATCCAGCATCCACTGAGAGAACATGGCATCGGCCATTCGGGACAGGGGCATCCTGCCACCTCCCACCCCCTCTGCCTCTGAGAGGGTCTGGACTTCAAAAGTAGACCATCACCTTTGCAATCCATTTGATCTCGTGGGTGTCTGGGATGGTGGCACAGCCTTGGTCATCTTCTTTAAAACAAATGTTCCCCAGGTGGAGGACACTAGCAATAATTCCAAAGAGATTCTAGGGATGACGAAAGCAGTGAAGGGCAGAGAGCCAGGAGGACAGGGAGGAAAAATGGTGGCCGTCTAACTGATAATGTCTTCAGAGGAGATCCCCGAGGGAAAGCTGCCCCCCTCTCCAGAATTCCAGCCCTGAGTACACAGAAACCAGTCCTCCTTCTTCCCCAGAAACTGGCCCTCTTGTTCACTTCAAATATTAACACACATGGGATAAAGAGCCCCAACGGAGGATGGAGGAGACGCCTCATCAACCTCCAGCACATATCACTTGTATTTTTATATCTACCCTCCCTTTTTTATCACCAATAAGCCATTTAATTTTCAAGTACCATGGGTGACCCAGCTGGTATTTGAAACACCGGTGGCATAGCTTCCAGCATCACAGCAACACGCGAGCCACCACAGTACAACAAACCGACAGATGGGTGGCTGAAGCTTTGAATCAACTCTCTTTATTTAAATAACTCCATTTACAAAGTGGAAAGAAAAACTATATTCTGGCCCTTGAAAGATTAATAGTTGAACAATCAAAATGAAACATACAAAACAGAAAGATGTAAAAGCAAAAATGTTGATATTGCTTAAAAGACACTGATTTTCTGTTGAGGGCGGTGAAAAGTATTTGGAAATGGTTGGTGGTGATGGGCATACAACACGGTGAATGTAATTAATGTCACTAAATTGTACACTTAAAAAACGTTAAAATGGCAAACGTCGTGTGATATATATATGTAAACTTGTGTGTATATATATATATATATATATATACACACACCCACAAATATATATATATACATACACACATATATATATATATATATTTTACCACAATAAAAAATATATACATTAGCACATTTTCCAGTTCAATTTGTACATGTACAATTCAGCGATATTGATGACATTCATCATGTTGTGCAACCATTACAACTATCCTTTTCCAAATTATTCTACCACGTTATATATATTTTAACCACAATAAAAAAATTGTTTTGGAATGTTTATAAATCCTACAATCTGTACCAAAACAGAAACTTGGGGCGGGGGGCAGGGAGGAGATAATCCTGTGCTTCTCTGGGATCTAAATATTTGAGATTGGACTTAATTGAGGGTAAGAAGAAATGTCATTTCCTGCTTGCTCCCAACCCTGGGAAAACTCAGAGTCGCCAGATAAAATACAGAATTGCCTATTTCCATTTGAATTTCAGATTAACAATGGCTAATTTTTTAGTATAAGTCCACATCCAATGCAATATCTGGGATATACTTATACTAGAAATTAGCCATTGATTAGTCATTGCTTATCTGAAATTCAAATGTAACTGGGTGTTCTGTTTTCATTTGCTGAATCTGGCAACCCTACTATGCAAACACCAAGAAACCATGATTGTTTTCTCAATCCCAGGCTAAATTGGCAGTCCTGCCCCGAAGGCCCATACCTCGAGGTCCTCTTCAGTAAAATCAATGACAGAAAAGGCGTTAGAAACCGTTTTCCAGTCGTTCTTGTCATTGATGGATGTCTCTTTGGCACATTGACCCTGTTGACACAGAACTGGGTCACTTAATGGCATTTTTATAAAGACAGTTAGGTGTGTGCACACTTATTCCTCAATCAAAACGGTTTTCTCTAAAAAGATGCAAACGCTAGTATTATAATGTTCTGAATTGCAAAGAAATAAATTTTACTGATTGTCTAGCACATGGCGATTTGTTGGCTGCTACTTTTTCCCAAAGTTATCTGGAAATTTGATTTTAAAACCTCTGCTCTGGGAAAGGAGTTCTGGATGGCACAAAAGGTTCAGAGACAGGTTGGAGGTTCGAACCTATCCCAAGGTGCCTCGAAAGAAAGGCCTGGTGATCTGCTTCTGAAAGATCACAGCCCTGAAAACCTGACACAGATGTTGTCGCCATTGAATCAACTTGGTGGCAGCTGGTTTTTTGCTTTGTTCTGGGAAAGCTTTCAAAGTTACATATCAGCAGTAGATCTTTTGGTGTGTTTTAAAAACAGTTATTTTCTTGCCGTTTTTGCTAAATAAAGACATTTGTCTCAGTATCCGCTGAAACAAGCAGGGAAATTACAGTGTTTAAATTTAGAAAACAGTCGACCCACTCAGCAACTATCAGCAAAAACTTCACTGAAGAAAAAGAAACAAACAAACAAAAATTTCCCCACAGAACTACATGGAAGGAGATCCTCACTCAAGGAAATAAAAATTGGGCATTGGAAACAAACCACAGTCATGGGTGTCGAGTTGATTCTGACTGCTGGTGACCCCATGTGTTACAGAGTAGAACTGCTCCATAGCGTTTTCTTGGCTGTAATCTTTACAGAAGCAGATTGCCAGGCCTTTCTTCTGCGGTGCCACTGGGTGGGTTTGAACCACTAACCTCCAGCTTAGCAGCCATTTGCAAACTTGCGTCACTCAGAAAAACACAGGGTATGCGGAAGTGATGATCACCAGCAAGGGTTCGATAAGACTTTTTCCAACTAATTCTAGAAGTTGGCTTTTAAATAAGTAGCAGATCAACCAATGCCACAACTTAAAGGGAAAATATTCTAACCAAGAATTTTTCATTATTTTGCTCTTGTGGTACAGGGGTCCTAGTTCCCTGGTTATCTGCGTATGTTATCTTAAAAGATTTTCCTGTTGGTTTTGTAAGGACACAGTAGATATAAGGAAGATGAGGAGGGAAGAAGAAGAAGACTGTTACTTTTCTATTTAAGTCCTTGGGTAATGACTGAACTTTTAAAACTATGAATATATATTAACTTTATCATTTTTAAAACAAATTTAAAATAAATTGATAGCAACAGCTTAAAAAGAAAAAAAAAAAGATTTCCTTGTTGCACAGGGAAACCAAAGGGGTCATCCCATGTAAATATTTACTAATAAACCAACCAAACAAAAGCCCAAAGCCATTGCCGGGGAGTCAGTCCTGACTCATGGCGACCCCATGTGTGTCAGACTAGAACTGTGCTCCATAGAGTTTTCACTGTAAAACCACAAAGTTTGCCAAAGTTATGGGAGATTATGAAGTTGATGAAAATAATACTAGCAAAGCATTTGAATCATTTCCAAAGCCACCGAGACATGAGGATCTGGTTGAATAAATCTGGCTGCAAAAATCTACAAGGATGAAAATAACATACACTTCAAAAGAGAGGAGGATTTGTTATCGGAGGGTTAGGAGAAACCCTTAGGAAATAAATGATAAACCAAAAAGAGAACAAACGCTTGGCTGTAATCTTTACAGAAGTAGATCACCAGGCCTTTCTTCCATGGCACTGCTGGGTGGGTTCAAATTGCCAGCCTTTAGGTCAGCAATCAAGTGCAAACTGTTTGTGCCACCCATAGACCTTAAGAAATGAATGATAGCCTCAATTATTGTTACAGAATGACCCTCTCTGATCATGCTACGAAAGCCAAACAGGATGCTACCATGCAGCTTTGTTGGAAAAAAAACGGTCCTCAAAAAAGAAAAAAAAAATTTAATTTTTTTTTTTTGTTTTTTTTCATTGCTCTTTTTTTAAGTTTTTTTTTTGGTAGTGTTTCTTTCTTTTTTTTTAAATTGTGCTTTAGATGAAGTCTGCAGAACAAACCAGCTTCTCATTAAACAGTTAGTACACATACTGTTTTATGACATAGGTTACCAACCCCACGACATGTCGATACTCTCCCTTCTCGACCTTGGGTTCCCCATTACCAGCTTTCCTATCCCCTCCTGCCTTCTAGTCCTTGCCCCTGGGCTGCTGTGCCCCTTTAGTCTCATTTTGTTTCATGGGCCTGTCTAATCTTTAGATGAAGGGTGAACCTCAGGGGTGACTTCATTACTTGGGGTTTCTCCAGTCTCTGTCAGGCCAGTAAGTCTGGTCTTTTTTTCTGAGTTTAGAATTTTATTCTACATTTTTCTCCAGCTCTGTCTGGGACCCTCTATTGTGATCCCTGTCAGAGCAGTCAGTGGTGGTAGCCGGGCACCATCTAGTTGTACTGGACTCAGTCTGGTGGAGGCCGTGATAGTTGAGGTCCACTAGTCCTCTGGACTAATCTTTCCCTTGTATCTTGTTTTCTTCATTCTCCCTTGCTCCCGAAGGGGTGAGACCAGTGAAATAGATGGCTGCTCACAGGCTTTTAAGACCCCAGATGCTACTCACCAAGGTAGAATGTAGAACATTTTCTTTATAAACTATGTTATGTTAATTGAGCTAGATGTTCCCTGAGACCATGGTCCCCACAGCCCTCCACCCAGCAATTCAGTCCCTCAGGGAGTTCAGATGTATCTATGGAGCTTCTATGACCTTGCCTTGTACAAGTTGTGCTGGCTTCCCCGGTATTGTGTACTGCCTTAGCCTTGACCAAAGTTACCATCTATCTATTGTCTATTTAGTGTTTTTCCATCCCAACTCCTCCCCAAAAATTAAATTTTATTTAGTCTTTATTCTAAGAATTGGTACAAAATTTGTTAAATATAAACTAATGTTATGAGATTCACGTAGCTTCATTAGTTAGCTTCCATTTTCAAGATAAACTTCACCCAAGCTTTCTTCCCACTATGAAATCTTGGTCTTTACTTTACGAGATTCACTTTATAAGATCTTGTTCTCTCTCTCGAGTCAAGTCCCTGCCTACACCTGTGCAAACTGATCCCAGTTCAAACCAGGCCGAGTGTGAAGAGAAAAATCCAGAAATCTTGGGGCAAAAAGGTGCTAGTGACATCAAATACTGATAGGTGCTATACAATCAGGCATTCTAGAACCCTAGTGCAGACTGAATGAGCCCTCGTGGTGCAGACTGAAGGAGCTCTGGTGGTACGATGGCTAAGCAGTCAGCTGCTAACCAAAACGTTGGTGATTTGAACCTATGCAGCAGCTCCAAGAGAGAAAGACCTGGTGATCTGCTTCTATAAAAGATTACAGCCTAGGAAACAGTATGGGAAAGTTCTATTCTGTCACATGGGGTCACTATGAGTTGGAATCAACTTGACTGCACACAACAACAGTACAGACTGCAGAAAAAAGATTAGTGCTGTAAAGTTAAATTCTGAAAGTCAGTTTTACAACATTAGAGCCTAGGATTGGCCTGAACCATTTCTGTAAGACAGTATGTTCATTTTGCAGCTAACAGTTCTCGGAATGGAAGTCAGGAAGGTGGGAAAACAGTCTTTTCAAAACTAGTTTTGAAAGCAGAATGAAGTAGTATATAGGCTGTGGATATAGATCAGCAGGGAGTTTCCATCACCAGACCTGGAGTTCTCATCCCGGCTGAGTATTAGAATCACCAGGGGAGCGTTTGAAACAATCCTGACACCAGGTTCTACCTCCAGAATTTGAATCTCTGGCAGGTAGAGCCCAAGCATTTGTGTTTTTAAAACACTCTTTATCTGCCCAGGTTGAGAACCACTTGCCTAGACATTGGTTACTTTGCCAAGATGGTACACCTCCCAAGCATAAAAGGAGAGGGGTTAGCTTGCTTATAAAAAGTGTCAAGAAATCAGTAAGTAGGGTATATTCACAATGATAAAGAGAAAGTTCTGCAATGTCCTAGAGCAGCCCCCACAAACCCCCCGATCCCTTCCTCCAAAGGGCCACCAAAGCCAGGTGCTGGTTCTTCCAACCTGTGAGAGGTATTTATACAGCTGGGGGTCTCGCTCAAGTCCCAGGTAAGCAAGGAGCTCCTCTTCACCCCCCTCCAGCAGCTGGTAGAAGATGTGGAAGTTACGCTCACCCTGGTTTTGATAGACGACTCGAGACTTTTCTATCAAGTAACTGATGATATGCCCTCCTACAGGAATGCCCTTCAAAACAGAACAGAAATGTAGCAGCAGCAACAACAACAATCAAGCCACTCTCTTACTTGTGTCTTTTGATAAAGGGAGGTTCGTAATTTTAATGAAGTCTAATCTATGAATCTTCTACAATTGGTACTTTCTGGGTTCTTTTTAAAAAGATCTTTGCCTACTGTCTCAGTCATCTAGTGCTGCTCTAACAGAGATACCACAATTGTGTGGTTTTAACAAAGAGAAATTTATTCTCTCATAGTCCAGTAGGCTACAAGTCCAAATTCAGGGCATCAGCTCCAGGGGAACACTTTCTCCGTTAGCTCTAGAGGAAAGTCCATGTCATCAGTCTTCCTTTGGTCTGGGAGCGTCTCTGCGCAGGAACCTCAGGTCCAAAGGATGCGCTCTGCTCCCAGCACTGCTTTCTTGGTGGTATGATGTTCCCATGTGTCTCTGCTCACTTCTCTCTTTTATATCTCAAAAGAGATTGACTTAAGACACCGATCTTGTCAACCTCATCAATGTAAACTCATCACAGTGATAGAATTTACAACCCATGAGGAGATCACATATAATCTCATCATAGTGGTAGAGTTTACAACACATAAGGACATCACATCAGATAACACAATCATACAATACTAGGAATCATGACCTAGCCAAGTTGCTACACACATTTTTTGGGGGACACAATTGAATCCATGACACCTACCCCAGGCCAGGAAGATATTTTTGATGTTTTTGTCTAGAAGCATGAGTGTTTTACCTTTCACATATAAGATCATGGTCCATCACAAATTAGTTATTGGGTGTGGAGTGAGGTAGGGGTCAAAAGTCTTTTTATCTATATGGATATCCAATTGATCAGCACCACTTACTGGAAAGACAATCCTATCCCTACTAAATCAAAGTGGTGTTCTTGTCATAAATCAGGTGAACATACATGTGGGTGTCTTTCTGGACTGTATTCTGGTCCATTGGCCGGTTTAACCTTGTGTCAGTTTCACAGTGTTTTAATTATTATCTCCAATAAAGGATTTGTATTCCAGAACATATGTAAAATTACTACAAATCAATTAAAAAAAAAAAAAAAAAAGACAGACAACCCCAATTAAAAATGGACAAAAGACTTGAATATAAAACAGGATCTTTAACTGGTCAATAAGGAATATTTCATTAATTATCAGGGAGCTAAAAATTTAAATCACAATGTGAAACCACCATATCCCACCAGAATGTCTAAAACTAAAAGGGCTAACAATATCAAATGTTGGCAAGGGTGTGGAGCAACTGGAACTCTCGTTAATTATCATAACATTGATGGTAAGAACACAGCAATTCCATTGCCAGGTATGTATCCAACATAAATTAGTGCTTATATCTCCTAAAAGACATGTGCAAGGATGTTCATAGAACTATTTGTAATAGCCAAAAACTGGAAACAACCAATGCCCGTCAACAAAAGAAGGAATAAATTGTGTCACAGTCATACGGTTAAAAAAAACCAACAACTGCTACATGCAACATGGATGAATCTCACAAACATAATGTTGATTGAAAGAAGCCAGACACAAAAGAATACATACCATATAATTTCATTTATATGAAGCTTAAGAATTAACAAAACTAATCTATGATTATAGAGAACAGAGCAGTGGTCAACTTTGGTAAGGGGGATACCACCGGGAGAGACTTCTGGGTTCTAGAATTTTTTATATCTTGATCTGAGTGGTGGTTACACAGGTAGATACATATGTAAAACTCACTGAGGTGTACTTTTATGATTTGTGTACTTTTCAGTATATATGTTGAGCTTCTATAAAAAAGTTTCAAAATATACATACCTAACCATTGCCATCAAGTTGATTCTGACTCATGGCTATTAATTTTTTTTCAAAGTCCACCAAAGGGACAGGCACCAGCCTCTGGTTGCCAAAATCAATGCCCAACTAGCTGCTATTCTCCTGTCCGTGGTGTCACTATACAACTTCGAATTGCAAGTCCTTGAGAAATCTGCCTCCCCTTTCCACGTGCTTTAAGTCTCATTTAAATTCTGTATAAGGCACAGCCATGCTCATTCATTTACCTGTGGTCTGTGACTGTTTTCACAAAGCAACAGCAGAGCTGAGTAGTTGCAAGAGTGACCGTATGACCCATAAAGCCTAAAATATTTACTATCTGGCCTTTGACAGAAGAAGTGTGCTGACTTCTGTCACATAAGCATGTATGCCTAAATAATATAGTTAGTTTTCTTGTTTTCAAGCTTTATAAAAACGGCATCACACTGATGCACAGTACATTCCTAAGGCTAAGAGTCCAAACTCAGGGTATCAGCAAGGCCATGCTTTCTCCCAAGGCTCTAGGAGAAGACCCTTTTTGTCTTCCCCAGGTTCTGGTAGCCCCAGCAATCTCTGCCATGGCTGTCTTCCATCTGTGTCACTTTGTCTCTTCTCCTCATTTATAAGGACACCAGTCATATTGGATTAGGACCTACTCCAGTATGACCTCATGTTAACTCAACTGATAAGATCTTCAAACACTTAATTTCCAAACAGAATCACATTCATAGGTACTAGGGGTTAGGACTTTAACATATCTTTTTAGGGGACATAATTTAGCCCATAACACCGTCCATGTTATGTGTAGCTGCAGCTCATTTGCTCTCATTGCTATATAATACTTCACTGTGTTAACACACCACAATTTAACTAGCCATTATCCTGTTGATGGACATTCAGTCCTTTCCATATGGGTTGGTGGTTTCCGCTCCTTTCACCATTATGGGTAATGCTGTTGCTCTGTTGTGGACGTGCTTGTACATGTTTCTGGTTCATATCTGTAGGAATCTCTGGGAGTGGAATGCCTGCACCTTAGATTATATGATTTCAATGCCATAATATATTGTTTTCCAAAGGGGGTCACACCGAATTAAACCCTGCCAACAATGTGTAAGAGTTCCTAATGATCCACATCTTTGCCGACACTTGGTATTATCAGACTTCTTAATTTTTGCCCATCCAGAAGGTATAAGAGCCATTGGTGGTTCAGAGGTAGAATGCTTGCCTCCCATGCAGGACTCCCAGGTTTGATTCCCAGCTAATGCACTTCATGAGCAGCCACCATCCGTCAGTAATGGCTTGCATGTTGCTATGGTGCTGAACAGGTTTCAGCGGAGCTTCCAGACTAAGACAGACTAGGAAGAAGGGCCTGGAAATCTACTTCTGAAAATAAGTCAATGAAAACCCTATGGATCACAATGGAACATTGTTCTATCTGCAACTGATCATGAGTATGGCACAGGACCAAGCAGCATTTTGTTCCATTGGGCCTAGGGTCACCGTGAATTGGGGGCCAACTTGAAGGCAGCCAACAACAACAACAACAGAGGGTATAAAAAGGTATCTCATTGTGGTTTTATCTGTATTTCCTAAAACTAGTACTAACCCTTGACTGTTCAATCGTTTGAGCAAAAAATCCCCCTTGTCTCCCTTGTCCCTTATAGCCCATTGAGTTGGGTTTCCATCACTGGCAAATTTAGAGGTCCCATGTGTCAGTATTAGGAGCTTCAACATACCTTAAAGTCAAACTGTATGTCCATGTATTTTCCAAATCTGCTGGAGTTGTCATTCCGAAGTGTTTTGGCATTTCCAAAAGCCTTGAAATACAAAATAGGGGGACAGGGATTGGCTGAACTGAATTATCATTCATTGTCATTTAAAATCACCATGCTTGTCAAATTCCTTACCCTAAATAATGTGCTTATTATGGGAATGGAAGAAGAAAGGAGAGCAAGGGGTGAAAGTCAGACTGTATTTTCTACAAAGGAAGCTCACTAGTTCACTAAGTACAGAAGATTCAAGGCCAAATACTGGGGTTGAACTCAGGGAAAATATCTTGTCCCAAGAACACAGTCTAGTCATACATTAGAAATGGCCTAAGGAGAGGCACACAGGATCCCAGGGCCTTGCTGTTCCAGAAGGCACAGCTGACAGCCCCCATCACCAGACCCCTCCCTACATCAAAGAGGCAAGTTCTTGAGTCCAAAGGGTCTATGGGGAAAAGTCCTTCAACCATAAACATCTTCTTTCCCAGAAAGGGCAACAAGAACCACAGGAACCACAGCCTTCACTAGCTAGAGACCAGAAGAACTAGATGGTGCCCGGCTACCAATACTGACCACTCTGATCGGGATTACAGTAGAAGGACCTGGACAGAGTGGGAGAATAATGTAGAACATAATTCAAATTTACAAAAAGACCAGACTTACTGGTCTGATAGAGGCTGGTGGAACACCCAAGACTATGGCCCTTAGACACCCTTCAAACCTGTAACTGAACCCACTTCCAGAGATCACCTTTCAGCCAAACAATAGACAGGCCTATAAAGTGAACAGTAACACCTTTGAGGAACGTGCTCCTCAGAACAATCAACCATCTCAGACCAAAAGGGCAGCACTTGCCCAAAAACAAAGTTCAGCAGGCAGTAAGGGACAGGATAGATGGATGAACGGAAACGGAGAACTCAGGGAGGAAGTGGGTAGAGGGGATTACAACTAATGTCACGAAACAAAATGTGTATAAATTGTTGAATGGGAAACTAATTTGCTCTGTAAACTTTCACCCAAACCGCAATAAAATGTTTAAAAAAAAAAAAACAACTTAAAATTTATATTAATGGCCCCCTCATTACCCTGAAAACAAAAAGGGAGGGGCAACAAGAACACAGGAGAACATGACTTGTTCAAGATCAGCCAGCAACTCAGTGAATTCTAATCATACAAATAATAATAATCAAAATGACCTTAATTAATAACAATAAATATTGAAGTATTTTAGTGCTTGCTAATTTTGCTGCGTGTTTTGTATGCATTCACCCTGTTTCATCCTCAAAACCTCCCTAAGAGGGAGGTACCATGAGTAGACCCATTCCACAGATGGGGAAGCAGGCTTTAAGAGGTGGGGTGACTTGCTGAAGCTTGCTGGTGTGTTGCTGCTCTAGGATTAGAGTCCAAATTACCAGACTTCAAAGTCATGCCCTTGACCGTGACACCACCCGTGCGACCCCTTTTCTTAACTTCCAGATAGTGGTGTGCCCGTTTTGACTGACCTGCCCAATCAGAGGAATCTTCTTACTTAATAGCCCCTTGGAACTCCCCTCTAATGGTCCTCAAAGACCATGAATGAAACGCTTACCTCCAGCACTGGATTGGAGAGCAGCAGTCTGTCGCGGGCTACCTGTAGCGACTTGGTCATTGGGCAGGTCACTGCAAAATACTGGAGAATCTTCTTGGAGGCCTCCGTTTTCCCTGCCCCACTTTCCCCGGAGATGAGGATGAAGTGGTTATTTAGCTCCGAGCACATCATGCGGTAAGCGTTGTCAGCTATGGCATAGCTGCAGAAGGAACAGGGCAGAGACCAGTTGGCCTTACGGCTACTTTCCTTGGTTCTGACACCCAGCAGAGCAGGACATAGTGCCCTGCCTCCAGGAAGCCACATTCAGACGGTGGTACAAGGACAGTAAGCTCAGACATGTCTCAATCCTCACCATGACCCATTCACTGAAAAAACGTAAAGTGCACTAGATCTCAAAACTCAAACCATACAGACACAAAAGAACAGATATTACTGTATGGTCCCACATACAGGAAATATGTAGAACAGGAAAAATGCATAGAGACAAAAGTTTATTAGTGGACTGGGAGAAGGAGGGGAAAATGGGAGACATGGCTGCTAACCAAAAGGTCAGCAGTTCAAATCTACCAGCTGCTCCTTGGAAACCCTATGGGGCAGTTCTACTCCATCCTATAGGGTCGTTATATGCTGGAATCAACTCGACGGCAAAGAGTTTTGTTTTTTTTTTTTAATTGCTTAAGGAGGAGCCCTGGTGGCGCAATGGTTAAGTTCTCGGCTGCTACATGAAAGGTTGTCGGTTCGAACTCAGCCAGCAGCTCCATGGGAGAAAGACCTGGCAATCTGCTCCCGTAAAGATAACAACCTAGAAAACTCTTTGGGGCAGCTCCACTCTGTCACATGGGGTCTCTATGAGTCGAAATTGACTCAATGGCACCTGATAACATGACAACAACATTGCTTAAGGGGTACTGAGTTTCTGTTTGTGGTGATATAAAACTTTTGGAAACGGATAGTGCTGATGGCTGTACAAGAAGGTGAATGTAATGTCATTAATGCCACCAAACTACACACTTAAAAATGGATGGACATGTAGCAACAGATAATGGTGATGGTTACACAACAGGATTGATGTAATTGTTGTCACTGAATTGTACACGTGAAAAATGTTGAATTGGCAAATGTGTTACATATATTTTTACAATTAAAAAAGGCAAGTGTGTTTTGTTATATATTTTTTACTACGATAAAAATTTTTTAAAAACGCAAACAGTAGAAGTGTTCAGGTGAAGAATTTGAGCCATAATGGAAATATTTTTCAAGATTTGCCAATTTTAATTTTAAAAATCCACCAACTTTCTTATAAAAAAGCCAAATACTAGATTACATCCCCAAGAGATTACATCTCTTAACTGCAAGTGGAAATGACATCTTGTCTAAGTATTAAATAATTCAGTAAGTATAATAAGATCTCATTTTCTCTTTCCCTCAAAATCTAGAGTACTAAATGCAGTGCAGGAAACCAAAAGGATTCAAAAACTTCTGTAATATTTTTAGGAAAAGAGATAAAACGATTATAAGGGATTTATCGCCAAGATAAAAAATCATAGCATGAAGGCTCTTGAAGAGTATAATCTTAGCATGTGGCAAAGTTTGAAAGCAGGCTATTTTAGAAATCATTGGTGGTAACAATACAGAAAGGTTTATAAATGCCTTAGGAAGTGGAATAGTAGAGTCACGAGGCAAATGCAGAGAGAACCTACATATGAGCTTGAAATCAACCAGGGAGGAGACCTGGGAGATTAGCAAAGCCTGAGTCACATATAGACTAGGCAGGAAATTACTCATTTTAAGGATCTGCATCCTGGGATGACAGTTCTCACCAGTGGACCTCCTCCTTAGCGGCCATGATACTCAGGCCCCAGTAGATGGCACTATAACACCCCGCTTCCCAGAGAAGGTACCTCTCTAGCCACACTCAGATCTCTCAGCAGTTACACAAAATTCTACCTCTCTTCATCATATTTAAGCTGAGATTCGATAATGGCCCACCAACATTTTCTGCTGCTCTGAAAAACTTATTTTACAAGACCACAGCAGTTTAAGTGGGGTATAGAACCTAATGGAGATGGAATGAGGATTTGGAAGGAAGGAAGGAAGGGATGAGGGAGGGAAGGAGGGGAGATGGGTGGGTGGACGGGCAGGTCAGTGGATGGGTGGAAGGGGGAGGGAGGGAGGTAAGGAGAAAAGAAAAGAGGAAGGAAAGAACTAGAAAAATCCTACTGATGACCCTCAGTCATCTAATGCTGCTATAACAGAAATACCACAACTGGTGGCTTTAACAAACAGAGATTTATTTTCTCACAGTTTAGGAGGCTAGAAGTCTGAATTCAGGGCACTGTCTCTAGGGGAAGGCTCTCTCCGTCAGCTTCGGAGGAACGTCCTTGTCTCTTCTGAGCTTCTGTTCATGGGCGATCTTCATGTAGCTTACATGTGTCTTCCCCCATCTCTGCTTCCTTAATCTGCTCCTTTTGTATCTTATAAGAGACTAACTCAAGACACAACCTACACTAATCCTGTCTCATTAACGTAACAAAGATAAGCCATTCCCAAACAGGATCATAGCCACAGGCATAAAACCAAAAACCAAACCCGTTGGCCTTGAGTCGATTCCGACTCATAGCAACCCTATAGGACAGAGTGGAACTGTCCCATAGGGATTCCTAGGCTGTAATGTTATAAGAAGCAGAGCAGCTGGTGGGTTTGAACTGCTGACTTTTTGGTTAGTAGTCAAATGCTTAACCATTATGCCACCAGGATAGGATTTACAGCACATATTTTTGGGGGACACAATTGAATCCATAACAATGACCCTGTGGATGCTACTTACACATGTGGTGGCAGTTCAAAGAAGTTGACCCCTTGGTAAAGTTCCATCTGGTTCATAGTGTAGATTCCAAGCTCCTGGTACGGATTCACAGACACAAGGAGAGTCCCAATGTATGTCTAGAGGAATGGAGCAAAGCATTAGTGAGGAATTCCACTGTGCAAATGGCTACAGCAAAAGACCATCACGCACTATGATCCCTATGTGTTCATTCAGTGCTGAGATAACACGGTGGGCTGTCTACTGTCATGGAGCTTACAGGGGAGAAGAGACAGACAAACAACCAAGGGATCAAGATAGCTTCAATT
This sequence comes from Dugong dugon, assembly GCA_030035585.1. Classification (NCBI taxonomy): domain Eukaryota; kingdom Metazoa; phylum Chordata; class Mammalia; order Sirenia; family Dugongidae; genus Dugong; species Dugong dugon. Next base: position 19,694,455 of record CM057476.1, on the reverse strand, counting down.
AGAGATAAGCGTTAACAAAGATGTAAACAGAGCAATGAGATAATGAATGACTAAGGAAGACCACCATACTAGTAGGCTTAAGGAAGCCTTCTTTAAGGAGGTGACATCTGAGCTGAGATTTAAAGGAGGAGGAGCCAGTTGTGAATAAAGGTAGGCAGGAAGGGACATTTCAGGCTGAAAGGACGAGTGTGGCAGGCTGGTTGCACTGGCGGCCAGCGTGGCTGCAGCCCAGTGAGGAAGAGGAGGATGGGAAGAGATGCTATTGGAGAGGGAGTGGAGCTCCCATCATGTAAGAATTGGGGTTTCATTCAAAATGCAATGGATGGTGGAGCAGAGATACCCTTCCCCTACTAAAATGAAATACCTGCCCTCAACATTGATATGTGAGCGAAATAAACGTCTGTGGAAAATATAAATTGCAATGGATGGTTTTAAGAGGAGAGTGGGAATGATATAATTTCTGTTTCACAAAGGGCTCTTTGGCCACAGGGTGAAAGCAGAGAGAGTATATGTAGACCAGCCACCTAAAGTCGGGCAGATATTCCCATCACTGGCATCTATTTCCTTAGATTTCAGTGTTAGAGTCCATTAATATCCGGATGCTGTTCAATTACTCATATTTGCAATATAGCCAATAGTGTAAGACTTCTTGGAATGTGCTTATGAATAAATGAAGCTCCAAGCTCTTATACAGAAAACAAATATTTAGGTTTCTTCTGGTCTAAATATATCTGTATTTAGCACCAGTCCCTGGGTGGTGGCGAACGGTTAAGTGCTCAACTACTAGCTGAAGGGTTGGAGGTGCGAACCTACCCACAGGCACCTTGGAAGACAGGCCTGGAGATCTGTTTCTGAAAGATTACAGCCTTGAAAACTCTACAGAGCAGTTCTCCTCTGCACACATGGGGTTGCCATGAGTTGGAATCACCTTGACAGCAACCACCACCAACCAATACATCTGGCATTTTCAGATTCTGGGTTTGTTGTTACCGTTTTTCATTTCAGAGTCTCAAGTACTGGAGGTATGAAAGCCTACACTAAGATTTGCTGAAAACGTTCCAAATGACGTTTCTAATCTACTGGAAAAAGTCAAACAGAGAACTGGAAGACAGAGCAGTATTTTGACTAAAAGGCACACTGGTGGTGCAATGGTTAAGCACTCAGCTGCTAAACTAAAGATTGGTGGTTCAAATCCACCCAGTGGCTCCATGGGAGAAAGACCTGGCAATCTGCTCCCATAAAGATTTCAGCCTTGGAAACCCTAAGGGACAGTTCAACTCTGTTTTATAGGGTTGCTATGAGTCGGAATTGACTCAATGGCACGACAACAACATTTTGACTAAAATTCTGCATTGCTTCAATCAATAAGAATCTAATTTTCCAGAGTATAATACAGCGTCTGAAACTTCTCTGTTCAAATCTGAAACACTGAGTTTAGCCATGACAATCTCATCACCCCGCTTGCATTTCTCCACACCATGTTATTTCCCTTTTTACTTCCACATAAAATCAGTTTATTTTTTTTCTATTTCCACAAGAGTGGTATTTCTGAAAGTTAGGTGACACAAGATATACTCTAAGTAACACCTTCCTTATTTCTTCTGGTAAACTTGATTTCAACATATAGATTAAGCCACAGCCACTATTATAAACCAAATAACTGTAAAACATATTTTTAAAAATGCTTCTATTGGCCTAATTTATTCTTAGAAAAAGCTAATAAAAATCTCAGTAAAATTTAATAATTTCCATAATGCCCCCCCTCCACATACACACATCCTATGGAGTTTACTCTAGAGGAAATTACCAGAAAATTGACCAATCACATCAGGGTATGGTGATAAATGGAGAAGTGAGAATTTCAACCTGAGAGAAGTTCTGGTCAGGTGGTTGGGTGGGTGGGTGGGTGGATCGGGGTGGAAATAGGTAGTGGTGGACATTTACTATTTTTTTTTTTTTGCCTATCTGGCATCAGTACCCCCTTCTTCTAACAAATTCCTCTGAGGAATCCTCTTTCCTAGCTCTCTGTCCATATGGTCCGGGGGGTGGGGGCAGTGACTCCACCCCTCAGCCCTGAGGGGTGGGTCTGAGTAACCCAGCTTGGACAATCAGAATGTTGCTCAGAGATATTGGTTCTGAATATTATTTCAGAGACAGACACATGACCCAAATTGGTTGGCCAATCAGAGCAAACCAACACCTGCTGAGACATTTAGTAGAACTCTCGCTGGGAAGACATGTTGTCTTCCCAGTAGCAACACTACCCGTTGCCACCCAGTTGATTCCAACTCAGAGTGACCCTATAAGACAGAGCAGACCTGCCCCATAGGGTTTTCAAGGCTATAAATCTTTATGGAAGCAGACTGCTGCATCTTTCTCCCACGGAGAGGCTGGTGGGTTAGAGCTGCCAGCTTTTCAGTTAGCAGCTGAGCATTTAAGCACTGCACCACCAGGGCTCCTTGCAGCCACACTAAGCTGATAAAGTGACAGCCTGAATCTCCTGGCAGCCATCTTGCTACCATGCAAACAGAGTCAGCCTGAGAAGTTGAGGCAAAGGAAAGCAGAGCACGGAGATGGAGAAAGAGTCCTCAAGACATCTCAGACCCTAGATCTATTCTTGGACCTTAAAGTCACATAAGTAATAGACTCCCTTTTGGGACTTGTTGGGTGCTGTTGAGTAGATTCAGACTCATAGTGACCCCATGTGACAGAAGACAACTGCCCTATAGGGTTTTCTTGGCTGTAATCATTATGGGAACAGATCGCCATGTCTTTTCTCCCACAGAGCGGCTGGCGGGTTCAAATTGCCAACCTTTCAGTTAGCACTTGAGTGCTTAACCATTGCACACCAGCGCTCCTTTTTGGGGGCTTAGGCAGGTTTAAAATGGGTCTCTGTCACTGGCTGCATTAACAGCCTTACCACAAAGGATCAAAGTGAAACTGATAGCAGTCTCTACTGACACTGCCCTTTCAAGGCTAAGCTAACAGAGCGATATTGTTCAAGAGCAGCAAGGCTGTGAAGGTAGGGAGGGAAGCATTCCAGAAAGATGGGTGAAGTTACATATATGAGGTTCTCGCTGAAACGCTTGCGAAGATTGTCCACAAAGGCAGATTCGCTGGTGTACGCATCCAACAGCACAAAATCCTGCACCCCGACCTTGTCCCGGGCCGTCAGCGCGCCTTCCATGTGCAGACGGATGTGCTTCCTCCTCACCTCTTCTTTCTAGGGAAACAGAACATTTCTCAGCAGTCGGTTCACTGGATAATTTCTATTGCACATCTATTATGGAAATAACAAGATGTTAGACGCTGGGGGTAGAAGACAGCCAAGAATAAATTATGCTGTTCTCTTAAGAGTTCACAACCTTGTTAGGGATATAAGACAATAATAATAACAACAGCAACGGTAGCAGTTTACAGGAACTAAGCATTTACTGTGTTCTAAACAGGTGACATGTATCATCTCGTTTAATCCTCATTTCAACTCTATGACCCAAAAACCCTTTGCTGTCAAGCCGATTCTGACTCACAGATACCCTAAAGGACAGAGCTGAGCTGCCCCATAAGGTTTCCAAGGCCGTAATCTTTAAGGGATTACAACCAAAAGAGAAGAACACGCTCATCATTTCTCAAGCTGAAAGAACTGAAGAAAAAATTCAAGCCTCAAGTTGCAGTATTAAAAGATTCTATGGACAAAATATTGAACGACGCAGGAAACATCAAAATAAGATGGAAGGACATACAGAGTCACTGTACCAAAAAGAACTGGTCAACGTTCAAGCATTTCCGAAGGTGGAATACAATCAAGAACTGATGGCATTGAAGGAAGAAGTCCAAACTGCACTGAAAGCAACTGGAGAAAAACAAGGCTCCAGGAATTGACAGATTACCAGTTGAGATGTTTCAATAAATGGATGCAGTGCTGGAAGTGCTCACTCATCTATGCCAAGAAATTTGTAAGACAGCTACCTGGCCAAGCGGCTGGAAGAGATCCATATTTGTGGCCATTCCAAAGAAAGGTGATCCAACAGAATGTGGAAATTTTGCTGAAGATAATTCAAAAACGGTTGCAGCATTACATCGATAGGGAACTGCCAGAAATTCAAGCCAGATTCAGAAGAGGACATGCAACAAGGGATATTATTGCTGATGTCAGATTGATCCTGGCTAAAAGGAGAGAATACCGGAAAGATGTTTACCTGTGTTTCACTGACTATGCAAAGGCATTTGACTGCGTGGATCATAACAAATTATGGATAACATTGCAAAGAATGGAAATTCCAGAACATTTAATTGTGCTCATGCGGAATCTGTATATAAACTGTTACAGATTGAATTATGTCCCCCTAAAATGTATATCAACTTGGCTAGGCCATGATTCCCAGTATTGTGTGGTTGTCCTCCATTTTGTGATCTGATGTGATTATCTTATGTGTTGTAAATCCTAACCTCTATGGTGTTAACAGAGCCCTGGTAGCACAGTGGTTAAGAGCTCGGCTGCTAACCAAAAGGTCAGCAGTTCGAATCCACCAGCCAATCCTTAGAAATCCTGTGGGGCAGTTCTGTAGGGTCGCTATGAGTTGTAATTGATTTGATGGCAACAGTTTTGGTTTCTTTGTTTTGTTTTGTTTTTTATGATGTTAATGAGGCAGGATTAGAGGCAGTTATATTAATGAGGTAGGACTCAATCTACAGATTAGTTTGTATCTTGAATCAGCCTCTTCTGAGATATAAAACAGAGAATTGAGCAGAGAGGAGAAGGACCTCATACCACCAAGAAAGAAGAGCCGGGAGCAGAGCGCATCCTTTGGACCCAGGGTCCCTGCACTAAGAAGCTCCTCGACCAGGGGAATATTGATGACTAAGACCTTCCCCCAGAGCAAACAGAGAGAGAAAGCCTTCCCCTATAGCTGGTGCCCTGAATTCAGACTTCTAGCCTCCCAAACTGTGAGAGAATAAATTTCTGTTTGTTCCAGCCATCTACTTGTGGTATTTCTGTTATAGCGGCACTAGATATCTAAGACATAGACCGAGAGGCAGTCGTTCGAACAGAACAAGGGGACACTGCGTGGTTTAAAATCAGGAAAGGTGTGCATCAGGGTTGTATCTTTTCACCATACTTATTCAGTCTCTATGCTGAGCAAATAATCCGAGAAGCTAGACTATATGAAGAAGAATGCGGCATCAGGATTAGAGGAAGACTCATTAATAACCTGCGTTATGCAGATGACACAACCTTGCTTGCTGAAAGTGAAGAAGACTTGAAGCACTTACTGATGAAGATCAAAGACTACAGCCTTCAGTATGGATTACACCTCAACATAAAGAAAACAAAACTCCTCACAACTGTACCAATAAGCAACCTCATGATAAATGGAAAAAAGATTGACGTTGCCAAGGATTTCACTTTACTGGGATCCACAATCAACACCCATGGAAGCAGCAGTCAAGAAATCAACGGACGTACTGCACTGGGCAAACCTGCTGCAGGAGACCTCTTTAAAGTGTTAAAAAGCAAAGATGTCACTTTGAGGACTAAGGTATGCCTGACTAAAGTCATGGTATTTTCAATCACCTCATATGCATGCGAAAGCTGGATAATGAATAACAGAGTCTAAAGAGTTGATGCCTTTAAATTATGCTGTTGGTGAAGAATATTGAATATACCATGGATTGCCTGAAGAACAAACAAATCTGTCTTGAAAGAAGTATAGTCAGAATGCTCCTAAGAAGCAAGGATGGCTAGACTTTGTCTCATGTACTTTGAATATGTTATTAGGAGGGATCAGTCTCTGGAGAAAGACATCATGCTGGTAAGGTAGAAGGTCATCGAAAGAGAGGAAGATCCTCAAGGAGATGTATTGACATAGTGGCTGCAGCAACGTGCTCAAGCATAACAACTGTGAGGATGATGCAGGACTGGGCAGCATTTCCTTCTGTTGTACATAGGGTCGCTATGAGTTGGAATTGACTCAAGAGCACCTAACAACAACAATCTTTATGGAAGCTGACTGCCACATCTTTCTCCCGCAGAGCGGCTGGTGGGTTCGAACTGCGGACCTTCTGGTTAGCAGCTGAGAGTTTAACCATTATGCCACCAGGGCTCCTTTAGCTCTATGAAATAAGTACTATTATCATGCTGTGTAGCTGGAATTTAGCCTCATCTAACGGAATGTCTGGACTTTGTCCCTGATCCTAGGAGGTACCCTCTAAACTTTTGGAATTTCCCAAGTAATGAGGATGCCTTTCTTATTCGTGGTGGGCCCATAAACCACACCAGACAGTCTATGATAAAGAGGTGACTCACGGTGGGTCCCTGGATAGTTTGTGCTAAGAAGATGACCCAGGATGGGGGCTTGCTGTGCCAGAAAGACCAAGTGTGTGTTCTATTGGAGGGTTGGGAATTTAAGCCTTGTGATATCAGCCCAACCTCCAGGGAGGGAAGGGGGACTGGAAATTGAATTCAGCAACACGGCTAATGATTTAGTCAATCATGCCTAACTAATGAAACCTCACATATGATATATAAATTAACTTGAGACAGATCTCAGACCTAAACGTAAACACAAAATCTATCAAGCTACTAGAAGAAAACAGAGCTGACTGTCTTCGTGTCCTGGAGGAAGGCAAAGTTTTCTTAGACAGAACACAGAAAAAAAAACAACCATGAAGGAAAAAAAAAAAGAGAGAGAGAAATTAGATTTCATCAAATATAAAACTTTTCATCAGGCAATATTGTTAAGAAAATAAATAGGCAAGCCACAGGCTGGAAGAAAATATTAGCAAAATATACACCTGACGAAAGATTTGTACCCAGAATTTAAAATTTCTATGGCTCAATAACAAGGAGCCCTGGTACTGCACCAGTTAAATGGGCGGCTGCTAACAAAAGGCCGGCAGTTCAAACCCATCAGCTGCTCCTTGGGGGAAAAGACTTGGTGATCTGCTCCAGTAAAGATTACAGCCTAGGAAACCCTATGGTGCAGTTCCACTCTGTCCTATGTGTCATTATGGGTTGGAATTGACTTGCGGGCACACAACAATAACAGCTCGATAATAACAAGACAAATCCAATAAAAATAGGGCAAAAGACTTGAATGGATGCTTCACAAAGAAAGACATACAAATGGTCAATACATCCATAGAAAAATGTTCAACATCATTAGGCAATAGGGAAATGCAAATTAAAATCACCGTAAGACATAGTCATAATCTAAAATAAAATCAAACCCGTTGCCATCGAGTCGATTCCGACTCATAGCGACCCTATAGGACAGAGGAGAACTGCCCCATAGAGTTTCCAAGGAATGCCTGGTGGATTTGAACTGCTGACCTTTTGGTTAGCAGACATAGTTCTTAACCACTGTGTCACCAGGGTTTCCACAGTCATAATAGTCATGCTTAAAAAGACTGATAACCCCAATTACTGGTAAGAATGTGGAGCAATCAAAATGCTCATACATTGCTGCTGGTGGGAAGGTGAAGTCTGACAAACACTTTGGGACAAGATCTAGCAGTTTCTTATGAAGTTATCTCATCCTTTGACTCAGCAATTCTCCTAAGTATTTACACTAGAGAAATGAAAACATATGACCACAAAAAAGATGAGAACAGAAAGGTATGCTGTTGTTGTCATTGGTTGCCATGCAGTCGGTTCTGGCTCATGGTGACCTTATGTATAACAGAACAAAACCTTGCCTGGGCCTGCACCACCTTCAAGATCGTTGGTATGGTTAAACCCGTTGTTGTAGCTATGTGTCAATCAATCTTTTACATCAGCTTTATTCATCATGGTAAAAAAAAAAAAAAAAAAAAACTGGAAACAATCCAAATACCCATCAACTGGAGAATGAATGAACAAACTGTACATTTGCACAATGGGATGAGTATAATAAAAGAGAAATAACTGCTGATATACACAAAGACATGAATGACTCGTGCAGACATTATGCTGAATGAAAGGACTCAGACACAAAAGAGTACGTACTGTATGATTCTATTTATATGAAATTCTAGGACAGACAAAACTAATCTACAGTAAAAAACTGGAACAGCTGTTGCCTGGTCAAGAAGATTGCATGGCAAGGGACATTTTTTAGAGTATGGAAACATCCTATATCTTGATAGGGCTGTGAGTTACACAGTTGTATTGATTTGTCAAAATTTGTTAAGATATTGTATGTTCCAACACATGTAAGTGTTATTTTAAAAAAAAGAACTATGAAAAATAATCAAGTGGGAAGAGACGGGGGAATGCTAGTAGAGGTATAAATGAAACCAAGACGGCAGAATAATTGTTGAAGCTGAGTGACAAATATGGGAGGACTTATTATACTGTACTGTTGCTGGTTGTTGTTAACTGCTGTTGAGTCGGCCCCGACTCATGGCAAACCCATGTGTTACAGAGTAGAACTGAGCTCCATAGGGTTTTCTTGGCTGTAATCTTTATGAAAGCAGATTGCCAGGACTTTTTTCCATGGAGCCACTGGGTGGGTTCAAACCACCAACCTTTAGGTTAGCAGCTGATCGAAAACCACTTGCACCACCCAGGCTCCTTAGTTTGTATATATTTGAAATTTTCCATAATAAAAAGTTTTATAAACCAGAATGGCCACCAGATGTCACCCTACACTAGCCAGATGGAGTGAGACTAGCCTCACCAGCTCCTTAAGATTGAAAACAATAAATTTAGATGAAACAATATTTACTGATTCCAAATATTCCCATTTTAAAGGTTTTTTTTTTTTTATAAATAATGAGAGGCACTATAGCATAGCGTTTAAAAGCACAGACATGGCAACATGAACCTCTCTAGGTCAAATCCCATCTCTGCCGCTTTCTGGTGGTGCAACCTTGGAAAAGTCTCAGTTTCTCCAAGTCCCGAAAGTCTCTCTAAAATAGGATGAGAATTGTACTACTCTCCTAGGGTGGTTGGTTTGAACAGAACAAGTCATGTAAAGCACCTGGAATGGTGCCAGCCCAATGGAAACTCTCTGAGTGTGTTCCTGTTGTCATTAGTATTAATAACGCAATGATTAGAAACAGGAGCATAGTAAGAGGATATCTGCTGGTTTAGTGGTCAATGGGGCCCTATTAAGCTGGGGAATGGGCTCGGCCGGAAATACTGGAGCTGCACCAACAACGACTGCAGTAAGGTCACTATGGGTGGACGGTGTGGAGAGCAAGGAAGCTTCTTTCTTGTCTAGGTCCTAGAGAGAAGAGAAGGTCTCTGGGTGGCGCAAATGGTTTGTGCTCATCTACTAACCTAAAGGTTGGTGGTTTGAATCCACCCAGCAGCACCCTGGAAGAGAGGCCTGGCGACGTGCTTCCATAAAGATTGTTGTTGTTAGGTGCTGTTAAGTCAATTTAGACTCAAAACAACCCCACGTGACAGGGTAGAACTGCCCCATATGATTTTCTGGGCCGTAATCTTTACAGCAGCAGATCGTCAGGTCTTTCTCCTGCAGAGCCGCTGGGTAGGTTTGAACCGCCAACCTTTCAGTTAGCAGCTGAGCACTTGACCATTGCGCCACCAGGGCTCCTTCCATAAATGTTACAGCCAATAAAATCTTAGGGAGCAATTCTGCAAGGTAGCACGTGGGATCTCCATGAGTCAGAATTGACTCTATGGCAACAGACTTGGTTTTTTAGGTTTAGAGAGAGGAGAGCAGTGTGCTTATGAGAGTGGGCCCTGCAGTCAGTCTCAGGGAGTTATGCAACTTGCAGCCTGTCATGGTTTGAATTATGTCCCCCCAAAAATGTGTGTATCAGTTTGGCTGGGCCATGATTCCTGGTATAGTGTGATTTTCCTGTTTGTTGTAAATCCTGCCTCTATGATGTTAATGAGGGAGGATGGGTGGCAGTTGTGTTAGTAAGGCAGGACTGGATCAACAAGACTGGAGTGTGTCCTGAGGCAGTCTCTTGAGATATGAAAGACAGAAGTGAGCAGTGAGACAGGGGGACCTCATACCACCAAGAAAGCAATGCCGGGAGCAGAGCGCGTCCTTTGGGGAGAGAGAGAGAGAGAGAGAGAGAGAGAGAGAGAGAGAGAGAGAGAGAGAGAGAGAGAGAGAGAGAGAGAGAGAGAGAGAAAGCCTTCCCCTGGAGCTGAAGCCCTGAATTTGGACTTTTAGCCTACTTCACGGTAAGGAAATAAATTTCTCTTTTTTAAAGCCATCCACTTGTGGTATTTCTGTTGTAGCAGCACCACATGACTAAAACACAGCCCAAAGAGATTTGACAAAACCTCCAAGATGAAGGAACATCACAATGATTTTAACTTCCAAGGGCCAAAATACACTCTGTCCATTTCAGACTGGAGTTCTTTTTGTAGCTATATTTTAATTCTAATATTTGGGTTCTTTTTTTCTACTTCACTCCAAAATCTCTTTAAAAGGATTGCGAAAACTAGAGTGTTACAAAAGTATAACAAACCCAAAGAATTGAAAGCAGGAACACAAACAGAAACGTATACACCAATGTTCACGGCAGCATTATTCACAGTAGCTAAAGAATGGAAGCAAATTAAATGCCCATCAATAGATGAATGGATAAATAAGACATGGTACATCATACAATGGAATACTACTAAGCCATAACGAGAAACGAAGCCCTGACACATACTATAATATGGGTGAAACTTGAAAGCATGCTGAGTGAAATAAGTCAGATACAAAAGGACAAATATCTTATGATCCCACTTATATGCAACAGGCAAACGTACAGAGACCAAAGCTTATTAGTAGTTACCAGGGGCGGGAGTGAGGGTGAAACAGGGAGCCATTGCTTAGGGGGCACCGAGTTGCTGTCAATGGTGGTGGAATAATTTGGAAAAGGACAGTGGTGACGGCTGTACAACATGATGAACGTCATCAATGTCACTGAACTGTACAGGTGAAAACTGTTGAATTGGCAGATGTTTTGTTATCTATGTTTTTACCACAATAATAAAAAATACCAGAAAGACAAAATAAATAAAAATAAAAGAGGATGAGTAAACCATCTGGCGGGGAATTTTTACAAAGTGAAATTAAAGAGCATTTAATTTAAAAAAACATACGTACAACAAACCCAATGCATTCATTACTCAGCTTCAACAACTATCAATTTAGGGCCTCTCTTATTTCGGCTATGCCCCTCCCCCCAACACTAGATTATGTTGAGGTAAATCACAAATATCGTATCACTTCATCTATGAATATTTCAGAATGTATCTCTAAAAGAACTCTTTCTAAAAATATACATGTAATCTTAACACCATTATCATAAGTAAAGAAATCAACAACTATAGTAAAAGACCTACACAATGAAAACTCCAAGACAGTACTGCAAGAAACCAAAAGAGACCTGCATAAGTGGAAAAACATACCTTGCTCATGGACAGGAAGACTCAACATCATGAAAATGTCAGTTCTATCCAAAGCCATCTACAGATACAATTCAATCCCGATCCGAATTCTAGTGGCATTTTTTTAATGAGATGGAGAAACAAATCACCAACTTCATATGGAAAGGGAAGAGGCCCCGGATAAGCAAGCATTACTCAGGAGAAGAACAAAGTGGGAGGCCTCACAGTACCTGATTTTAGAACCTATTATACCGCCATGGTAGTCAAAACAGCCTGGTACTGGTACAACAAGAGATACATAGACCAATGGAACAGAACTGAGAATCCAGACATAAACTCATCCACCTATGAGCAGCTGATATTTGACAAAGGCCCAAAGTCTGTTAATTCGGGAAAAGACAGTCTCTTTAACAAATGGTGCTGGCATAACTGGATATCCATCTGCAAAAAACTGAAACAAGACCCATACCTCACACCATGCACAAAAACTAACTCCAAATGGATCAAAGACCTAAATATACAATCAAAAACAATAAAGATCATGGAAGAAAAATAGGGACAATGCTAGGAGCCCTAACACATGGCATAAACAGAATATGAACCCTAAGTAACAATGCACAAGCACCAGAAGAGAGACTAGATAACCGGGAGCTCCTAAAAATCAAACACTTATTCTCATCAAAAGACTTCACCAAAAGAGTAAAAAGACATCCTACAGACTGGAAAAAAAAATTGGCTACAACAAATCTGATCAGCGTCTAATCTCTAAAATCTACAAGATACTGCAAAACCTCAACAATAAACAGACAAATAACCCAGTTAAAAAATGGGCAAAGGAAATAAACAGGCACTTCGGCAAAGAAGACATTTAGGCGGCTAACAGACACATGAAGAAATGCTCAAGATCATTAGCCATTAGAGAAATGCAGATCAAAACTACAATGAGGTAGTACCTCACCCCAACAAGGCTAGCATTAATCCAAAAAACACAAAATAATAAATGCTGGAGAGGTTGTGGAGAGACTGGAACACTTATACACTGTTGGTGGGAAATGTAAAATGGTACAATCACTTTGGAAATCAATTTGGCACTTCCTTAAAAAGCTAGAAATAGAAGTACCATATGATCCAGCAATCCCGCTCCTTGGAATATATCCCAGAGAAATAAGAGCCGTAACACGAATAGATATACACACACCCAAGTTCATTGCAGCACTGTTCACAATAGCAAAAAGATGGAAACAACCTAGGTGCCCATCAAACGATGAATGGATAAACAAATTATGGTATATCCACACAATGGAGTACTACGCAATGATAAAGAACAATGATGAAACCATGAAACATCTTATAACATGGAAGAATCTGGAGGGCATTAAGCTGAGTGAATTCAGTCAGTCACAGGACAAATATTGTATAAGACCACTATTATAAGAAGTCAAGAAAAGGTTTAAATACAGAAGAAAACATTCTTTGATGGTTACGAGGGTGGGGAGGGAGGGTGAGAGTTATTCACTAACTAGATAGTAGACAAGAATTATCTTAGGTGAAAGGAAGGACAGCACACACTACAGGGGAGGTCAGCACAACTGGACTAAACCAAAGCTAAGAAGTTTCCTGAATACAGCCAAACACTTTGAAGGACAGAGTAGCAGGGGCAGGGGTCTGGGGACCATGCTTTCAGGGGACATCTAGGTCAACTGGCATAACAAAGTTTATTATGAAAATGTTCTGCATCCTCCTTTGGTGAGTGGCATCTGGGGTGTTAAGAGCTTGCAAGCGGCCATCTAAGATGCATCAATTTGTCCCACCCACCTGGAGTGAAGGAGAATGAAGAACACCAAAGACACAAGGAAAGTATTAACCCAAGAGACAGAAAGGGCCACATAAACCAGAGACTTCATCAACCTGAGACCAGAAGAACTAGATGGTGCGCAGCTACCACCAATGACCACCCTGACAGGGAACACAACAGAGAGTCCCTGATGGAGCAGGAGAAAGGTGGGGTGCAGAACTCAAATTCTAGTAAAAAGATGAGACTTAATGGTCTGAGACTGGAGGAACCCCAGAAAGCATGCCCCCCAGACCTTCTGTCAACCCAGAACTAAAACAATTCCCGAGGCCAACTCTTCAGACAAAGATTGGACTGGACTGTGGGACATAAAATGACACTAGTGAAGAGTGTGCTTCTTAGCTCAAGTAGATGCATGAGACTAAACGGGAAGCTCCTGTCCAGAGGCGAGATGAGAAGGCAGAGAGGGTTAGGACATGGGAAAGCAGGGATGGAAAGGAGGAGTGTGCTGTCATACTATAGGGAGAGCAGTTAGGGTCACATAACAAAGTATGTATAAATTTCTGTATGAGAAACTAACTTGAAATGTAAACTTGCACTTAAACTACAATAAACAAATACAAAAAAAAGAAATTAACAACTATGGAATTACCATATGACCCAGCAATCCCAACCCTAGCTACATACCCAGAAGAAATGAAGCCCAGAATGCAAACAGAAACCTGCACATCAGTGTTCACTGCAGCACTTCTCACGGTAGCCAAAAGGTAGAAACAGCCTAAATGTCCATCAACAGATGAATGGATAAACAAAATGTGGTACATACACACAATGGAATACTACTCAGCCACAAAGAGAAATGAAGTCTCCATGCACGCCGCAACATGAATGAACCATGAAAACATGTTAAGCAAAGTCAGTCAGTCGCAAAAGGACAAATACTGTATGAGCTCACTTCCGTGAAATAAGTAAATATACAGAAACCAGAGATTACTAACGGCTACCAGGCGTGGGAGGTAGGGGGAAAGGGGGAGTTTTTGCTTAGGGGCACTGAGTTTCTGTTAATGGAGGTGGAATGATCTGGAAAAGGATCACAAGAATGGTTGTGTAACTTGAAGAATGTAATCAGTGTCACTGAATTGTTCGTGTAGAAATTGTTGAGCTGGCGTATGTTTTGTTATGTATACTTTCACCATTAAAAAAGTACAAAATAAATTAACAGTAATTCCTTAATATTAATTATCATATCCAATCAGTGTTCAAATTTCTCTCATTATCTTTTTTTTTTTACTTTGGTTTGTTCAAATAAGGATCCAAACACAATCCATACATTGCATTTAGCCAAGTCTGCCAAATCTCTTTGGTTCTATAGTTTCTCCTCCCTTGAAGAAACTGGGACATTTATTCTGTAATTTCCCATATTCTAGATTTTGTTGACTGTATCCTTATGAGGTTATTTCACACGTTCCTCTTTCTCCTGCATTTCATGCAAACTGGTTGTTTCATCTAGAGGCCTGATGAGATACAGGTTTGACTTGTTTTGGCAAACAGACTTAGTCGTGGTATAATAAGGAGAAATGGTGGTGCAGTGGTTAAGCACTCAGCTGCGAACTGAAAGGTTGGGGGTTCGAACCCACAAGCCACTCCTCGGGAGAAAGATGTGACAGTCTGCTTCTGTAAAGACAATGGCCTTGGAAAACCTATGGGGCAGTTCTACTCTGTTCTATAGGCCCACTATGAGTCAGAATCAACTCGATGGCAAACAGGTCTTTCTTATTTTTTAAGCAGTATAGTGTCCTTTCAGTAGAAGGCACACAGAGTCTGGCTGCCTTTTCAAAAGGTTAGTGGTCTCTGATGCATGCTGCTAGATCCATATTTTCTTAGGAGCTTGCAAAATGGTGATATTCCAGTTCTATCATTCCAACAGTATTAGCTGGAACCATTCCATAAAAAGAAACTTTCCTTATCAACTATTTGGTTACCCTGAGGTACAGTTAAAGTCCCTGGGTGGTGCAAATGGTTTACACTTGACTACTAACCTAAAGGTTGGTTTGAAGCCATCCAACGGCACCAAGGAAGAAAGGCCTGGTGATCTGTTTCCGTAAAGATTACAGCCAAGAAAATTCTATGGAGCAGTTCTACTCTGTAACACATGGGGTCGCCATGAGTCAGAATTGACTCAACAGCAACAGGGTGAGGGTAAAGTTTGCAAAGGAAAGGCAGGATATATGCTTGATTCTTTCCCTTTACTGCTCTTAGATGAGTTAGTTCCCTAGTACCCTCCAAACGCAACGAGTTTGTGATAATCAGTATGAGCTCATGAGATCAAAACGTATTTGATGTGTTTCGTCCTATGGCAATTATTATCTTTATTGATGCTTAAATTAACCCATTTTTGGCCAGTGGGAACCTATTAAGTGAGCTCTTGAGTCCTTTTGACATGACTTTAATAGTCTTTGATAGCTTCTTTGTTTATCAGCATACCAAAGATGTTTCAGGTTTATCTTATATATTCTCAACCCAGACCGGGAATCAGTCATTTCTCCAATTGGCTCTGGCTTCTTTCAATGGGAAGATGGTAGATACCATAATCAGACACTTGAGGTGCTCACCGCTACTGAGTTCATCATTGTTTCTAGTGCTTTTCAGTAAACAGCTCTAGGAAGGTTCCCCCACCAAAAAAAAAAAAGTCATGAGTTTATTTGGATTGACCAATTCAAATACGTAACTAAGGGGTTTCTACTTAACCTCATTTTTTGTACATCTTTTCTCCTTTCTCCCACCCAAAAATTTAGTTTAATGACACAACCAGTTTTTTTTACTTGCTTTACCCCACAAAAAACACACAATAGTTAAAAATAATACCAACACGATTACTAAAAACAGTTTGAAAAATGTGGATTATTTATTGTCATGGATTGAATTGTGTCCCCCAAAATATGTGTCAACTTGGCTAGGCCATGATTTCCAGTATTTTGTGATTATAGTCCACTTTGTGATCTAATTTTCTTCCATTTTGTGATGTATTGTAAATCTTAACCTCTGCTTGTCGTTAATGAGGCAGGATTAGGTTATATTAAAGAGGATTAGGTTATATTTGTTATGTTAATGAGGCAGGATTAGGGTAGATACATCACACTTACTTAAGTCACCACCCTTAGTCAGATCACACCCCTGATCCCATGTAAAGAGAGTTTGGGCGTGGCCTGCATCACCTTTTATCTTACAAGAGATAAAAGGAGAGAGAAGTGAGCAGAGAGGAGGGACCTCATTACCATTAAGAAAGAAGAGCCAGGAACGGAGCATGTCCTAGGGTTCCTGTGCTGAGAACTTCCTAGACCAGGAGAAGATTGATGTCAAGACACATGGAGATCTCCAAGGAATGCTGGGCCCACATATGTTGAAAGGAGACAAAGACCTTCCCCCAGAGCCCACAGAGAGAGAAAGCCTTTCCCTAGAGCTAGTGCCCAGAATTCAGACTTCTAGTGTCCTAAACTGTGAGAGAAAAAATTTCTTTTTGTTAAAGCCATTCACTTACAGTATACCTCACTGGGGTTGTACAAGCACATTACTATGTTTTCAAGTCCCCTTGAAATAGTTGCTGTCTGTGTGGCTATACCACCAACTTGATATACATTTAGGTTCATTTCTTGCACTTTACTTATTTTTAGGGATTGACATTTTTTATAGTTTATTTTTTTATTGTTGTTGTTGAGCAGGGATTACCTGTTAAATTTAACTTTGTTTTATAATTATATAAAATATTTACATGCCTTAAACTTATAAAATATTTACATGGTTCCAAAGCAGGGTGGGGTGGGGGAAGCATATGCAAAGAACTGGCTTCTATCTCTGTTCCTTCCACTCTATTCCATTTCTCCTCCTGTAAATAACCATTTCTTGAAACATTACTATTGGTTACTTTTTTAATATAAGCAAATGCACATGTAGATGTGTTTCCCTCCTTTCTTAGGCATGCGTTTGAAATACTACATTATTTTTTCCAACTTCTCTTTTTCACTGAGAAATCTGTCCCCCCGAGACACTTCAGAGTCGTTTATAAGACACGTTCCTCACTTCTTTTTAGAGTTGCAAAGTATTATGTACTGCACTGTAATTATTTCAAACAGCCCCATAGTGAGGGATTGATCGATCTATCAATCTATCTATCGATCTATCTTGTTGCTGAGAATATACATAGCAGAAAACACACCAATTCAACAGTTTCTACATGTACAGCTCAGTGACATTGATTACATTCTTTGAGTTGTGCAACCATTCTCACCCTCCCTTCTGAATGGCTCCTCCCCCATTAACATCAGTTCATTGCCCCCTAAGGTTCCTATCTAATCTAGAGTTGCTATTGTCACTTTAGTCCCATATAGATAGTTCTTAAGAAAGCATAATCCTCAAAGCAGACATTGTAAACTAGTTAAGCTAGACTACTGTTTGGTTTTAAGACTTCAGAGGATATTTTTGGTTTAAGGTTGAAAGATAATCTCAGGGCAATAGTTTCAGGGGTTCATCCAGCCTCCATGGCTCCAGAAAGTCTGGAGTCCATGAGAATTTGAAATTCTGTTCTGCGTTTCCCCCTTTGATCAAAGATTCTTCTGTAGAATCTTTGATCAAAATGTTTAGTAGTGGTAGCCAGGCAGCATCCAGTTCTTCTGGTCTCATGGCAAAGGATGCAGTTGATCATGGAGGCAATTAACCACACATTCTATATCCTCATCCTATTTCTGCTAGTGAGGATCTTAACTAACCTCTCTCAGAAACTGACAGAAAACAAAGGCAAAAAAAAAAAAAAAAATCAGTAAGGACATAGAAAACCTAAACAACATAATTAACACATGTAGAACATTGCACCCATCAATGACAGGGTATATTATTTTACTTAAAACACACACACACACACACACACACACACGCACACGCACACACGCATACACGGAACACTTACAAATTGATGATATCCTGGGCCATAGAGCAAATCTCAAAGTTCAAAAGATTTATATCATACAAAGGAGTCCCTAGTTGTGCAAATAGTTAACATGCTCAGCTGCTAACCGAAAGGTTAGAGGTTCAAGTCCACCGAGAGGCGCCTCCAAAGAAAGTCCTAGTGACCTGCTTCTGGACAATCAACCACTGAAAACCCTATGGAGCACAGTTCTACTCTGATACTCATGGGGTCACTATAAGTCAAAATCAACTTGATGGCAAATGGTTTCTATCCTACAAAACTGAATTTGATCAAGCTTCTAGGCCAGCAGTGAGCAATTGAACCTTCTGTAATAGTGGAAATGTTCTATGTCTGCGCTGTCCAATATGGCAGCCACTAGTTTACATGGGACCACTGAACACTTGAAATATGGCGAGTGAAATAAAAAAAAAAACCACTGCTGTCGAGTTGATTTCAACTCACAGTGACCCTATAGGACAGAACAGAACTGCCCATAGGGTTTCCAAGGCTGCAAATCTTTACAGAAGCAGACTGCCAGATTTTTCTCCCACAAAGCAGATGGTGGGTTTGAACCACAGAACTTTTGGTTAGCAGCCACGAGCTTAACCACTGCGCCACCAAGGCTTCTTTTCCAAGTCAGATAGAGGAAGTGAATTCTTACCTTTTATTTAATTTTAATTAATTGAAATGTAAATAGCCATGAGTGGCTAGCAACTAGAGTTGTAGGCAGCACAGGTCTAGATTCAACTTCCAGTTCAAAGGAAAACAAGGTATTTTAAAAAAAAAAACAAAGAAAACTTTAAACAACACTGTAGTACACCATCACCTAAATCCAGATTGGAAAACTCTTCAGGACAAACTATCCAGTTTCTTCAACATTTGGTGAAGAAAATTGCAAGGGAATCCATAGATTAAAAGAGAGGAGAGAGGACAATGCAAACCAAAACCAGAATGGCATGCAACTTCACACCCCTTAGGATGGCTACAACCCAAAAATCAGATAATAACAACTGTTGGTGAGGACAGACAGAAAGCAGGATGCTCATACGTTGCTGATGGGAATATAAAATGGTACAGCTTTGGAAAAACAGTCTGGCAGTTCCTTGAAGAGTTAAACATAGAGTTACTGCACTAAAAAAAAACAAAAAAAAAAACCATACCTGTTGCCGTTGAGCCGGTTCCCACTCATAGAGACCCTATAGGACACAGTAGAATTTCCCCAGAGAGTTTCCAAGGAGCGGCTGGTGGATTTCAACTGCTGACCAAAGCCTAGTCCATAAAACATGAAAAATTAGACAGGAACCTTAGGGGGAGGTGAGTTCATGTTAATGGGGGAGGAACAACTCAGAAAAGGAAGGTGAGAATGGTTGCACAACTGGAAGAACGTAATGAATGTCACTGAACTGCAAAGGCAGAAATGGTTAAATTGGTGTATGTTTTGCTATATATATTCTCAACAACAACAACAAAAATTCCCAGAACTGTATGCCAGAAAAAAAAAAAGATAACAAGAATGAAAAGAACAGCTAGAATGGAAGAAAAGATATTTCTAACACACAGAGTCTAAGGAATTAATAAGAAAGATTCAAAGAGCTCAATATAAAAATGGACACATTATAGAAAATAAAATGGCTAACAAAAATATGAAATTTGCAAAGTAATGCCCCAGTGGAATATAATTTCAACCTTGCTAAACTGGCAGAAAGTTGAAAGCCTGACAAGGCAGGTTGGCAAGGATGTGGAGCAAGAGAAACTCTCAAACTCTTGATAAAAGTGTAAATTGATCTAACTACTTTGGAAAACAGTTTAGCATAACCGGGTAAAACTGAAGACACAGAGCCTATGACCAAGCAACTTCATTTCTGTTGCTTATGTGCAAAACAAACACAAGAAAATGTGTAGCAACGTCATTTGTAACAACCTAAACCAGGGAAAATCCTCAATTTCCTTCAATCATAGAACAGATACATTGCTATCATTACTGCCTTGAAGTCCCTAGGTGGCACAAACGGTTTGCACTTGACTGCTAACCAAGGTTGGCAGTTCAAACCCATCCAGCGGTACCACGGAAGAAAAGGGATGGTGATCTGCTTTCATAAAGATCACGGCCAAGAAAACCCTACGGAGCACAGGCTGACTACGTAACACACGGCGTCGCCATGAGTCAGAACCAACTCGACAGCAACGAACAATAACAACAATGCACGCAGCACTGTGCCAAGTGTTCTTCACATATGAATTCATTTTAAACCTTCCAACAATCCTATGAGGCAATAGGTACCTTAACTCCCATTTTACAGATGAAGCAACTGAAGCACCCCCCCCCCAAAAAAAAAAAAGACCCACTGCTGTGAGGTCGATTCCGACTCATAGACACCCTATAGGACAGATATAGGACAGAGTAGAACTGCCCCCATAAGGTTTCCAAGGCTGTAAATCTTTACAGAAGCAGACTGCTACATCTTTCTTCCACAGAGTGGCTGGCAGGTTCGAACCACTGACCTTTTGGTTAGCAGCTGAGCGCTTTAACCACTGTGCCACCAGGGCTCCAACTGAGGCACAGACGGGTTAAATAACTTACCACATAACTAGTACATGTTGACCAATATTCAAACCTAGACAATCTGGCTCCAGAATCCATGCCTTTTTTTTTTTTTTTTAAACACACTCCAGAAAGACACACAAAACAAGCTGTCAATAAATGGAAAGACATCAAATCTTGGATAGAAAGAGTCAACAAAGGTGTTTAATTCAACCAGTATGCTGTGCACAGCAGTGAGTGAATGAATTTCCATTAACATAGTTCACTCTCAAAAACTATTGTTCAAAGAGAGCAAGTCACAGGAGAATATAATTTGATTCTATCTTAATAAAGGCCCCCAACCAGCAAAATTAAGCAATAGATTGCTGGAGGATACACTCACAGGTGGCAAAACTACAAAGAAAACCAGGGATAGTGCTTCCTATCTTACACTGGACAAAGGCATAGGGGTATATATTTTATTATTCTTTAAGTTATGCATATACATTATATATACTCTTCTCTTGAACAGACTCTTCTGATTTTGTTTGTGGCATTTTTTCCTGTGGAGAAATGTCTGACGAACTGTGTAAAAGTGAATTTTTCCTTTATGGCATCTAAGATTCCAGCACTATTGACCTCTTCTTGGATCCCTTTGAGTTTCTTATACTCTACAAATCAAGCCTCTTAAACTCACTTCTCTTGGTCATTTGTTCCTTCATGTCAGTTCTTCACTCATAGTGGAATCATAATTATTTCTTTAACAGATTTTCTGTAAAGATTTGAGGCAATACAGATAGGCTCTAATACAAAGTTGTCCCTCTCCAAGAAGGAGTAAATAACCCAATCATGATATTACCATATGACCCAGCAATTCCACTCCTAGGTATATGCCCCAAAGACTTGAAAGCAGGGATGCAAACAGATACTTGTACACCAAATGTTCACTGCAGCACTATTCACAATAGCCAAAAGGTAGAAACAACTGAAACATCCATCAACGGATGGATAACCGAAAAGTGCTATATACACACAATGGAATATTACTCAGCCGTAAAGGGAAATGAAGCTCTCTGATGCATGCTATGACACGGATGAACCTTGAAAACACCATGCTGAGTGAAATAAGTCAGACACAAAAGAACAGATATTGTATAATCCCGTTTATGAAATACCTAGGATAGGCAAATGCATGGAGATCGGCAAATACTCTGAGAAGCTGGACTATATGAAGAACATGGCATCAAGACTGGAGGAAGACTCATTAACAGCCGGCGATGTGCAGGTGACACAACCTTGCTTGCTGAGAGTGAAGAGTACTTGAAGCACTTACTGATGAAGATCAAAGACCACAGCTTTCAGTATGGATTATACCTGAACATGAAGAAAAGGAAAATCCTCACCACTGGGCCCATTAAACAACATCGTGATAAACGGTGAAGAAATTGCAGATGCCAAAGATATTATTTTACTTGGATCCACAATCAATGTCCCTGGAAGCAGCCGTCAAGAAATTCAACAACGTATTGCATTGGGCAGATTTGCTGCACAAGACCTCTTTAAAATGTTAAAAAGCAAAAATGTCACTTTGATGACTAAGGTATGCCTGACCCAAGCCATGGTATTTTCAATCACCACATATGCATGGAAATGCTGGACAGTGAATAAAGAAGACCAAAAAAGAATTGAGGCACTGTAATTGTGGTGTTGGACCAGGCAGTGTTTTGTTCTGTTTTACACAGGGTCGCTATGAGTCAGAACTGACGCGATGGTGTGAAACAACAAACAATCGTGGTGTTGGTGAGGAATACTGAATATACCATAGACTTCCAGAAGAATGAACAAATCGGTTTTGGAGGAAGCACGGACAGAATGCTCCTTAGAAGGGAGGATGGTGAGACTTTGTCTTGCTTTCTTTGGATATGTCATCAGGAAAGGAGAAGGACATCATGTTTGGTAAAGTGGAGAGCCAGCAAAAACAAGGGAAACCCTCAACAAGATGGATTGACACAGTGGCTGCAACAGTGGGCTCAAACATAGCAAGGATTGTGAGGAAGGCGCAGGACCGGGCAACATTTTGTTCTGTTGTACGTAAGGTCCCTCAGAGTAGGAGCCAACCTGATGGCACCTAACAGCAACAACAGAGACCAGAGGTGGGTGACAGTAGGAAATGGGGAAGGTATTGCTTAAGAGGCAATGACTTTCTGCTAAGGGTAATGACACAATTTGGAAATGTTTGCACAATGCGGTGAACGCGATTAATGTCACCGAATCGTACAAGCAACAAAATGTTGAAATGGCAAATTTTTTATTGTATATCTATCTATATATCTATATTTTTTATATATATTTAAACCACAATAAAAATAAATTTAAAAAATTAAAAGCAAAAAAACCAATAGTCACAGTAATAATAATAATACTGAGAAGTGACTAAGTTCCAAAGCCAGTGAGAGGCAGAGCTGGGCTTCAGCCCACATTCACCATTCGAAACTCATCCATTTTTCCCCTACTCAGCTCAGCTTTATGTATCAAATGCAAACGTTTTGTCTACATCTGTTTTGCTGTCCAATATTATACTTTATCCCTCGTAACTGCCTTTGAATTTACAATTCGGTTTACTTACATCTGAGTGAGAAGCACGGATTTGTCCTTCATCTTTAGCAAGGAGGTTGTTCTTCTGGAAGGCCAGAAGGAGGCACTTGACTAGGTTTGCTCGCCTGGCTTAAACCACGAAATTAAAACCCTAGCCACAATGGTCTCAAAACAGTTCTAGAGCTATTCCAAGGACTGCTATGTGGTTCGATTTGAGTGGTACTGAAAGAGACCTCAACTTCTCCAGACATTTCCCCATTTTGCATAAAGCATAGCATTAGCTAAAAATGTATCACTGCACCCCTTTGCTTTGGGCTAACGTGTGGTGCTTAGATTAAAGTGGATGGGACACAGGTTTAGGAGGTCTTGAGAAAAAAGAAGGGAAGTGAGTTGGAAAGCAAAAGCTTGAGAAGTTCCCCGGAAGTCACGTCTGCCTAAATCTACTGCGTGATATACTGTGGGAGCTCAAGGGAGCATCTTTCCCCTCCTTTGGCGGCCGATGCGCCACCAACGAACACCAAGTGCTAGTGGCAGATTTTCTCATTTAAGTAGAAAGTAGACGCTACTATCTCTATTTTTCAGTTGAGGCTGAACTATGCAAAGCCCGTGGGTGGTAAGTACATGACCCATGGCTGGGTGAGCAAGGCAGGATTCAAACAAGCAGCTGGACTCCAGAGCCTTTGCACCCAACCTCCAAGTTCTACCACCTCACAAGAGACTCTAAGCATGTGAGGGGAAAGGTACAAAATGGAAGAGAAGGACTGAGAAGAGAATCTGAAAACCAGTCTTCTCGATAGAAGCTTGATCTACTCCAGTTTTGCCAAGCCACCGCCATCTAGTCTGGCAAGTCATGGTGACCCCATGCCTTTCAGAGTAGAACTGCTCCATAGAGTTTTCAAGGCTGTCATCTTTCAGAAGCAGATCACCAGGCTTGCCTTCTGACATGCCTCTGGGTGGGTTCAAACTGCTAACCTTCCAGCACTCAACCACATGCGGGAGCCCTGGGTTCAGTTCCCGGCCAAGGTTCCTCATGTGAATCCACCACCTGTCTGTCAGTGGAGGCTTGCATGTTGCTATGATGCTGAACAGGTTTCAGTGGATCTTCCAGATTAAGACAGAGTAGGAAGAAAGGCCTGGCAATCTACTTTGAAAAATCAACCAATGAAAACCTGTATGGACTAGAGTGTTTCATTCAGTTGTTCATAGGGTCACCATGAGTCAGGGGCTGACTCGACAGCAGCTAACAACAAAAGTTTATCAGTAAAAGCTCTCATTTTTCCTGATGGAATTACAGAATCCTTGGTGACCGAGTATTGAACACCATGGGATGTCTGCATTCTCTTTCCAGTTTAACCAGAAAGCAACCCACCCAATCCAAAAGACAGTTCTTAATGAATCCCATGTCTCTGTGTCTCAATTGCAATTTTTGCTGTATGCAGGGACTCACCTTTCCTATTTCTGACTCGGTTGTTTTCTTTGCATTGATGCAGGAATAACAAAGGGCCTACTTTCATCCTGTTCTGAGTAATAATGTCTGAGCAGCAATGCATTGGGTTTGCTAGTTATTTTTCCTGATACACATTAAGAGGTAACTATGCCTCAAAAAACTCGATGGCACCCAACAACAATGACAACAACAACATGCCTCCAAAAGGAGCCCTGGTGGTGCAGTGGTTAAGCACTCAGCTGCTAACCAAAAGGTAGGTGGTTTGAATCCATTAGCTGCTCTGTGGGAGAAAGATGTGGCACTCTGCTTCTGTAAAGATTACAGCCTTGTAAAGCCCATAGGGCAGTTCCACCCTGTCCTATAGGGTCGCTATGAGTCAGAATTGACTCCATGGCAATGGTTTTTTTTTTGGTATGCCTCAAAAAGTGGAATATAGAACTACCATATGACCCAGAAATTCTCCCCTAGGTATATACCAAAGACCTGAAAGCAGCAACATGAGCAGACCCATGTATACCAATATTCACTGCAGCAGTACTCACAATAGCCCAAAAGGAAACAATCAAAATGTCCTTCAACAAATAGATTAATGGCTAAACAAAATGTGTTATGTACATACAATGGAATATTACTCAGCCATAAAGAGGAATGAAGCCTGATGCATACCACAACATGGATGAACCTAGAAAATATTATGCTGAGCAAAATAAATCAGTCACAAAATGACAAATACCGTATGATCTCACTTATAGGAAATACACAAACATACAGAAACAAAAAAATTCTTAGTGGTTACTAGGAGTGGGAGGGAGGGGGAAGGGGGAGTTTTTGCTTGGGGTGCCTTGAGTTTATGTTAATGGTGGTGGAATAATTCGGAAAAGGCTATTGAGCATGGTTGCACAATTTGAAGAATGTCATCAATGTCACTGAATTCTACACGTAGAAATCGTTGAATTGGTGTATGTTTTGTTGTGTATATTTTCATCACAATTTTTTTTTTAAGGCACAAGCAAAAGAGGTAGCTATGTTCATCTCTGTCCTGGCTGAACTCAAGTAGCTACTTCTGCTGTGTGAAAATAATCTGATATTTTTCTTTAAGCTGTAATTTTTTTTTTTTTTTTACAAAAATTCTCAACAAATGGTTAAAAAATATGACATGAAAATCTACTAGTGGCTATATATCTTTAGCAGGTATGAAGAGGGTTGAATGGGAAGGGACATGTGAGGGGCTTCTGGGGTGCTGTCATGTTCTATGCCTTGACCCAGATGGTGATTACTGTATTTTACACGTATAATGCACGTGCTATACTTTTTTTTGCCAACTGGGCCCTCCCTGACAAGGTATTTTCATAAGCACATTCTGCTAATTTTTTTTACAGCAACATGTAAAAAATTAGCATAGTGCTTAGAAAATACATCATGGGGGGAGGGCGCAAAAAAAGTATAACAAGTGCGTTATTTGTGTAAAAATACAGTACGTGGGTGTGTGCATTCTAATAATTCATTAAGCTGTGCCTTTTATGCACTTTTCAGTATGTGGGTTATATCTCAAATAAAAAGTCTTTTTAAAAATGCCAGATGCCATGATTCTGCTTCTCCTCTAAGAAAAGATTAGGAGACAGAGGTCCCTGTGAGAAACCCCACACTTTTGTTTCCCACTTACTCTTTAGAGAATTGTAGCTTGGGTAACCAGCTAGCTGAGAAGCCTTGCTTTATGTTGAAAATTTAGTTAGACTTGTGGAGCTAACAGGTAAGTAGCAAAACCAAAAGGGAGCAACTTAGTAGATGGAGGTTGTCTACATACACTGAAGGGAATATATCAATACTCTCTTGTATTTTCAAAACAATGTAGGATTTTGTTTTTCTATTTCTTCACTAACACAGAATCCTATGGTTGTCTGATGTCTAAAGCTTCAAAACTGACAAGGATTTCAGGCACAATCTTACAAGCAAGACCTCTTTCTGCTGGCATCTCTAATCCATGGGTGAAAAAGGCTTATCTGATTTTTTCCTAATACAGTACTTCATATGATCATGTCCACTGAGAACATCAGGACTGTTGATAATTTTTGGCTACAGTTCACATATCTTCCATGAGGACCAAAGAGACTTCTTCGAGGGAATATACATACCTACCCTCTGCCCCACAAAGACATGACCGAGGAGTTGGAAAGCGGTACATTTCCCCAAAGTCTAGCCTTTGAACCTCAGAAACCACAGCTATTCTTGTATCCAGCTCCCCAGCGTAATTAGTGACGTGCCAGAGAGAGGGGCTAGATCTTTGCTATGGTGGTTGTCTAACTGGCAACAAAACAGCATTGACACTTTGAAGCTGACATCTCACACTGATTCAAGAAGCACAGTTTTATCATAAACCGATTAGAGCTGGTACACAAACCCAAGGGTCTCCATACTTAGAGAGATGTTGAATGGCCACTCAAATCCCAATAGTCCCCCCTCAGTAAAACCCACTGGGAAATTCTTAATAAGTTCACAACGAGGTGACATTTGAAATTCCCTGCGGTCTCGTATTTATCCAAATACATGCAGGGGGAAAAAAAATGAAGTTTAGCCAAGAGAAAGTGCCAACCACCCATTCCTGGGACCTCTTGCATGTTTCTAAGAAATAGGCTCCAAGAAAGAGCCTTGTAAAGGCTGACCATCGGGCCTTCGGAACAGGACAGAGGTCGAGGTGAGCCGCTTTGGTTTCCCAAATCAAAAGGGAGGAAAGTAAATGAGAAAATCTCCCGAGTTCAAACATTCCTTTAAAACCCCGCAACTTTAAATACTAAATGTGTTTCATGGCTGCCATCTTGAAAAACATTCGTTTGCCAAAGGCGCCCTTTGATTCCCATTTGGGATGGAAACGCTTGCCGATAATCCATTGAAACAGGTCCAGCACAAAGGCCTTCTTGCCACAATCATGGTGCTTGTGAAGGACAACATTTTTGTGTGCAAAATAAAACATTTTAATGCGCTACAATCCATTACACATATAGTCCTCCATTTCCTTTCAGTAATTATTCATTAGAAAACATTTAACGTCACTGCGGATTTCACACTGGGCCGTCTGGACACAAAGAACAAGAGATGGCCCATTTAGAAGGGGCTGGAGCCTTCTTTTCTAATCTGAGAAACTCCAAGGAGGTGGGGTCTGCAGGCCACAACAGGCTGGCTAAATTGTACGGTTAACGGTCAAAGCCCCCCTGCCTACTTTGACACTCATTTAAAGATGGCAGGGAACAATAGAGATTTGTTCTGTGCAACCCTTTCTTGTTTTCGTGGTCTACATCAGCTACACATGAAACCGGCCTGAGATTCCATTCCACCTACCATCTCCCGCCCGCCGTCATCGACTCTCTCCTCTGCTCCTTTGCTTGTTCCCACTTTAACACAAAGAGACAGGTAAAGAATGTCGTGAAAAGGGGTCCATTCAGCGTGTCAGTTTTCATAATACAACTGCCTGTCAGGTCCCCTAGGAGCTATGAGGCGCTCAAACGTCTGGGTCCAGGCCAGGATTCCGGGCCGCGGGTAGGTTAGAGAGCTCAGCAGCTCCCCAGCCACCTCCCACCCTCCTGTAGCGAAAGGCCATCGCCCAGGCCCCAACACCAGAAACCATATTTAATAGCAGTGGTTTCCAACATAGCAAGCGACCACGTGCTGACTCCTGATGGGCTAGATGTACATCGATTCTTTTAATACTTATGTTTCAAAATGTAATTTAAAACTCATACCCAAAGACCTACTTGTAGGAAAAAAAGCCTACTTGTAGGAAAGGTTGGGAAATATTTATCTTCTGCCATTAAAAAAAAAAAAAAAAGCTTTATTTTAGTAACATATAAATATATAAACCAAACCTGTTGCTGTCGAGTCGCTTTGACTCACAGCCACCCTAGAGGACAGAGCAGAACTGTCCCACATGGTTTCCAAGGCTGTAATCTTTACAGAAACAGACTGCCACATCTTTCTCCTGTGGGGCGGCTGATGGGTTCGAACCACTGACTTTTCAGTAGCAGCCGAGCACTTAACCACTGCACCACCAGGGCTAACATTTGCCATTGTAAGCCATTTTTAAGTGTAGAACTCAGTGACGTTAATCACATTCACCATGTTGTGTAACCATCAACACTACCTATTTTTAAAAGTTTCACACCACCCCAAACAGAAACTAAGTACCCCTTAAGCAGTAACTCCCCGTTTCCCCGTCCCCCAGCTCCTAGTAACCTCTAATCTACTTTTGTGGCTGTGAATTTGCCTATTCTATATTTCATGTAAGTGGAATCATACAATATTTGTCCTTTTGTGTCTGACCTATTTCACTTTAGGGTACTATCTTCAGGGTTCACCCATGTCATAGTATGTATCAGGACTTCATTTCTCTTTCTGGCTAAATGATATTGCACTGTATATAGCAACTTTTTAGAAGGTTCTCAACAGAGTGGTTTACCACCACAAGATCCTTCCCTGAAGTGGCTGCTAAATGAAAGGCTAGAGGTCCGAACCTGCCCAATGGCTCTGAGGAAGAAAGACCTGGCAATCTACACCTGTAAAGACTGCAGCATAGAAAACCCTCTGTGGCACTTCTACGCTGTCACATGGGGTCGCTATGAGTTGAATTGACTCGATGGCACTTAACGACAACACAGCTGATACACTTCTAGTGTCATCTCTAACTCTGCATACTGCACGGTACATACCACCTAGTGACACTCCCAGAGCGTACACAGGAGCAACAAGTGAGCAAAAAGCAAACACTGGCTTTTGTAGATTCTCAAAAAATGACTCATGTCACTGTATTGTTATTTTTCCTATTACAGAAATCCTAACGTATGCCCACGTACTAGCTTTTTAAAAATTTTTAATTTTGATGAACATACCCAGCAGTGCATACACCCATTCATCAATTTCTACATGTATAGTTCAATAACATTGTTTACATTCTTCATGCTGTGTTACCGTCCTCACATCTCCACCCATATGGCTTCACCACCATTGTCTTAGACTCCCTGCCCCCTAAATTTCTCATCTATGCTTTATAGTTACTGTTGACAATTTGATCTCATCTAGATAATTCTTTAAGAGTGCAATGCTCATGGTAAACATTCTTTACTAATTTAGCTAAACAGTTGTTTAGTTTAAAGGTGACTTCAGGGAATAATTTCAGTTCATGGTTTGAAGATTTTCTTAGAGTGATAGATTTGGGGGTTCTTCCAGTTTCAAAAGATCCAGTAAGTCTGGATTCTGTAAGAATTTTAAATTCTGTTCCACATTTTACCCCTTTTGATCAGGATTCATCTATTGATTCTTTGAAATGTTCAGTAATAGTAGCTGGGCACCGAAAGCAAACCCTCCCTCAAAAAAAGAAGCTAAAGTTGCTGATACTATTTAAGTATATCAAAATACACCTCATTGAATTAGTTCTGTTGGTTTGAAGGCTCAAGGTCATGGCTTCATGGGACTGTCCAGTCAATTAGCCTAATACCACTTTTAGAGTTACTGTTCCACTGCCTAATTTGGTGAGTAGTGCCTGGGGTCTTAAAAGCTTGCAAGTGGGCATCCAAGATACCACAATTTGTCTCTATTTTCTTGGAGCAGCAGAGGAAGAAGGAAACCCAAGAATCAGAGAAAGAATTTGACTGCAGGTCTAACTGCTTCCATGAACTACTGCCTCCTTAGCCATGAGACCAGAAGAACTAGATGGTGCCCGGCTATCATTACGTTTGCTTTTAATTATCATCATGATGTGCTAAAGAACATCGTCCCCGATCATAGAGTCCAACAGTAATGACATGCTAGATCTGATCAGTATGTGCCTAAGTAGAAAGCAAAATCCATACCAATTCCATTTCCAGTCTAGAAGCCCAGACTAAGTGGCCAATGAAATTCTAAAAGCAAAACAGTTTTGATGCCCTATTCAGGGATCGGCAAACTACGGCCCAAAGGCCAATTTTGCCCCCTGGCCTGCTTTTGTATGGCTCACAAACTAAAAATGGCTTTCACATTTTTAAACAGTTGAAAAAAATTTCAAGAGAATAATGGTATTTCGTGACATGAGAAAATTACATGACATTCAAATTTCAGTGTCTGTAAGTAAAGTTGTATTAAAACACAGCCATGCTCATTGTTTATGTATGGTCTAGTACAGCTTTCATGTTACAACTTCCCTTGAGTAGCTGGACAGAGGCTGAATCAACCGCAAAGTCAAAAATAGTTACTCTCTGGTCCTTAGCAGAAAAAGTTTGCTGAACCCTGCTATGTCCTATTTAGCACATATTTCTCTCTCCTTGTTGTTACTGCCATCAAGCCAGCCCCTGGCTCATGGCGACTTCATGCAGAATAGAACAAAACACTGCCCTGTCCTGTGCCATCCCCATGACTGGTTGTGGAGTGGACTGTTGTCTTTGGAAGTAGATTGCCAGGCCTTTCTTCCTAGCCCAACTTAGTCTGTTAGCATCACAGTAACACACAAGCTTCCACAGACAGACGAGTGGTGGCCGCACATGAGGCGCACTGGCCAGGAATTGAACCCCGGTCTCCCACGTGGAAGGTGAGAATTCTACCACTGAACCACCACTGCCCCCTCACTTTCCTTAGGAAACCAGATTTCCGAATCAGTCGTATTTAAAAACTGCATCCACCAAGAGAAGCAATGTGGAATTTAAAATCTAACCCTTTCAAATGAATATTTCATGGCCTATGATACATCCCTCAAACTTGAACTAGGGTCAGATACTTCTAAATTAAGATCTTCTTTATTCTCAGCAGTTCTAATTTCGCAGTATCTAACAATGTTGAAAAATAAGTTCATTTAGAGCTTGAATTGAAACGATACCTTCTCCGGCCCATTGCTGCTGCCTGGCCCACCAAACACAAACCAAAGATTAACTCCGCAAACAGCAGGTAGCAGCTTCTCACTTAGAACTTAATGAATGTTTGCTCAACGAACAGACGGATACATCTAACTCTCAAGGAGGGCCCTCTGAGGGCGCTGTCCTAGATTCTGAAAGATATGGCCCTGGGGCCACTAAAATTTAAACCAAACATACATCAAAAAGAAAGCATAGTCCCAAATTTGGATTCAAGAGGTCTTAGCTGTGGAATTGACGAGGATCAAACTCAAATGATAGAAGAATTACACTGTTGCAAGTTTTTATGTGTCTGATTTACTCAATGCTGACAGCTCAACAGTTGAAATGAAGGATTAGCTTTTCATTTAATGTCAAGAAGACTGCTGGCGTTTTATTATCCAACTGCAGCCTCTTAATCACCCCTGAATGAGGATAATTATGAATATCAGCAAATAGAATAATGCTTTTAAATTACCTTAGGGATTAGACTGTCTCCCCATGAAAATTAGAGCCGTTTGTGGAGTCTTAATTGCCCCATAGGAGTTGCAGATGGAGAAAAAAATCTGCAGTTACTTGGCCATGTTGATTCAGCACGACTGTTGTCAGCTGCCATCAAGGAGGCCCCTGACTGGCTCACGGCGACCCCAGGCACAAGGGAATGGAGCATTACCCAGGCCTGCGCCATCGCCACGAGCAGTTACAGATTAGACCCTTGTGAGCCACAGGGCTTTCATTGACTGATTTTCAGAAGTAGATCACCAGGTCTTTCTTCCTAGTCTGTCTTAGTCTAGACGTTCTGTTAAAACCTCTTCAGCATCATCGCAACGTGCAAGCCTCCACAGACACACGAGCGGTAGCTGTGTACAAGGTGTGCTGACGGGGAACCAAACCCAGGCCTTCCACACAGAAGGCAAGAATTCTGCCACTGAAGTACCAATGCCCCTGCAGCACAACTCAGCAGAAAAGCAGACCTGTTGCCACTGAGCCGCTTCTGACTCATGGCGACCTCATGGGTTACAGAGTGGAACTGCTGCATAGGATTTTCTTGGCCGTAATCTTTACAAAGCAGATTGCCAGACCTTTCTTCCACCAAGCCCCTGGATGGGTTTAAACCACCAATCTTTCCGTTTAAACTGTTTGCCTCACCCAGGGACCTTACTCATTGCTGTCAGGTCGATTCCGACTCATAGTGGCCCTACAGGACAGAATAGAGCTGCCCCATGAGGTTTCCAAGGCTGTAAATCTTTACTGAAGCAGACTGCCACAACTTTCTCCCTTGGAGCCACTGGTGGGTTGGAACTGCTGACCTTTCGGTTAGCAGCTGAGCACGAGCACTTTAACCACTCTGCCACCAGGGATCCTTCCAGGGACCTTAAAAAACCCCACTGCCGTCGAGTCAATTCCAACTCATAGCAACCCTATAGGACAGAGTAGAACTGCCCCACAGGGTTTCCAACGAGTGGGGTGGTGGATTGAACTGTCGACATTTTGGTCAGCAGCTGAGCTCTTAACTGCTGTGCCACCAGGGCTCCACTCCAGGGACCTTAGAGGGCTAAACAATGTTGACTTCAAGTTCTAGACTTTTTTGTTTCCCAATGCTAAATGTTAGGGGAAAAAAGATCCTTGGAAGTTTATAGCCGTCTTAAGAGGAGGATCTTTATTCTAATAACTCTTAGCTTTCCCAGAAGTCTAGGAATTCTCCCTGCTTCCCAAACAGAGTTTGTAGAGGAGCTTATAAAAGAGGCATTTTCTTGCCTTAACAGCCCTAGTGGTGCAAAGGTTAATCACTTGGCTGCTAACCTAAAGGTTGGTTCGAATCCACACAACGGCTCTATGGGGGAAAGATCTGGCGATGTGCTCCAGTAAAGATTACAGCCTAGAAGATACTATGGGGCAGTTCTACTCTGTTAGACGGGTCGCTATGAGTCGATAATCAACTCAACGACACCCAACAACAACAAGGGGAAGAACGACTCCCTCCTCTACCCTCCCCTCTGCCTGGAGCAAAAGGTATTTCATGGTCTGGGTGCCTTGCAAATGCTCAGCAGAACTTGGATATTGACAATGGATTATCTTAACACCTATTTGGACCACCAGATACAAACATGTGGCCTGGAGTTTTCCTAGGGTGCCTTTTTTTTTTTGTTGTTGTTGCTTTCCCTCCATCTCAGTCGGCGTCCTGATGAGTCGATGAGGAAATTAATAGACTTCACACAATAGACCACTTTCAATGTGGCTTTTTAATTATTTTCCATCTCCCCTCCAAAAAAACAGTTGCCACGGAGTTGATTCCAACTCATGGTGACCCCATGTGTGTCAGAACAGAACTGCACTCCATAGGGTGCAGTTTTGGCTGGTTTCTTGGAAGCAGATCACCAGACCTTTCTTCCGAGGCGCCTCTGGGTAGGTTTGAACCACTAACCTTTCAGTTAGTAGCCAACTGCTTAACTATTTGCACCACCTAGGGATTTCTCATCCCAAAAGGGGTATCTAAATAATACTTGGACAAAAATGGCTGTGACTTTAGAAATTTAGAAGTCACTTAAGCCTGAAGTGTTGGTTCTCAAGCTTGAGCATGTAGGAGAACCACCTAGTGAAGCCCAGGGAAACCGCAGAGAGTGGGCCCAGGAAACAGCATATTTAACAGGTAGCCCAGGTCACTGCAGTGAGGCTACCCCAGGACCATACTTATAACCCCTGCTCCTCAAAGTATGGTTCATGGACCGGCAGCACCAGCAGCCCCTGGGAGCTTGGAAGAAATGCAGAGTCTCAGGCCCCACCCCAGAATCACTAAGTCAAAACCTGCATGCCCACCAGACCCCAGATGATTTGTGTACACGGGACAGAGAAGCACTGATGTAAGACCCAGTGACTCTGAGAAAAGGAAGCATTAGGCCAAGGAAGACTGAAGGTCAGGGAAAAACACTCCTAAGACCGCGAAGACGAAAACTAGAGTCGAAGGAAACGGGAGACAGAAAGCTCCATCAAACGCCGTGGGGCTGCGAAAGGGACTGTTGGAGGAGAAAAGAAGGAACGCAGACCAACGGGATGGGGGCTTGCCCACACTCCAGCCACCAGGAGCTAAGGGTTGGCTTGCTGTACAAATTGGACTCGGCGTCCTGGTGGTGCAATGGTTAAGCACTTGGCTGCTAACTGAAAAGGTTGGCGCTTTGAACCCACCTATTGGCTCCATGGGAGAAAGACCTGGCAATCTGTTCCCGTAAAGATCACAGCCTAGAAAACCCTACAGGGCAGTTCTACTCTGTCACGTGGGGTCACTAGGAGTAGGAATCCACTTGACAGCAACTAACAACAGCAGAAGAACTTATTAGAGATTTTCCAAGCCTTTTTCTTCTTTCTCCAATACAAGCCAGGCTGTTTCTCTTTTGTGAAGCTGAATTTGACTGGAAGGACAGGCCCCTTTTCATCTCTCTTCCTTTTGGTGAGGTGGCTGAAAAGGCCTAATCTCAAATCTAGAAAAGTCAAGGTTAAGTAGACACAGAAACTTAAAAGATACTGCCAGTCTTTAATTAAGGATTCTGCTTCTTAAAGAGACATACCTTCTCTATCGCAAACATTTATTTAAAAAAACAAAAACAAAATATAAGCTGTTTAGCCATAAACTGGATATGTTATTGTTGTTGGGTGCTGTCGAGTTGATTTCGACTCCTAGTGACCCCATGCGGCAGAGCAGGGCTGCCCCACAGAGTTTCCTAGGCTGTAATCTTTATGGGAGCAGACTGCCAAGTTTTTCTCCCGAGGAGCTGCTGGGTGGGTTTGAGCTGCCAATCTTTCGGTTAGCAGCTGAGCACTTAACCTTTGTGCCACCAGGGCTCCTATAAACTGGATATACTTATTGGAAATATTCATTCCACAAAAGGCAGACTTCTTGGGCACCTGCCCCAGGCAAGTGGTTACCCTGGGACTTGCTGGTTGGGATTATTATGGCTTGTGGGAGGGGAGGGGAGAGACAGAGGGAGGGAGACACAGAGACAGAGGCAGAGGCAGAGACAGCGAGCACATGTCAGCAGGCCCTTCAAGAAAAATATGCAATAAAGAGAGAAAAATGTGTATACCTTTTTAAAATTAACTCTTCTGGATTTTGCTATTACACTGAATGACCCATGCTAAGATGAAGTAGGAAAATCTGGATGAAAAGTATATTGATTAAATAAGCAACGATTAAAAGCCATTCCCCCAACAGATATAGCTCTTTAAAATGGTTATCTATTTCCTCGTCTGATTGTCAAATAATTACACATTTGTTTTAGACAGTCTGGAAAAATGCAATAAAGAGAATTAAAAATCATCTACAATCCCACCAGCCAGAAATTACCACTGTTTTCCTTTTGGAATATTTCCTTCTAGTCCTCCACACCCCTGTACAAATGCGTATGAGAGAGTAAAACTGTGACAATGTTTTATACATGGTTTTTTTAAAAACATGACTAATCCTTATAAAAATAAGAAAGACAATTTAAAATATCACATAATGTGAAGTCATCTGGGAAGGTGTCCTGGTGGCAAAGTGGTTAAGCACTTGGCTGCTAACCAAAAGGTTGTTGGTTCGAACCCACCAGCCACTCCATGGGAGAAAGATGTGGCAGTCTACTTCCATAGAGATTACGGCCTTGAAAACCCCATGGGGCAGTTCTACCCTTTCGTATAGGGTCGCTATGAGTCAGAATGGACTTTCGAGAGCGACAGGTTTGGTTTGGTTTTTGGAAAATCACTGCGACTCGAAACATTCAAAATTACAAAGTTAGAAATCAAAATTCAGGCCGTGGTTTCTTTCTTTTCCAATAAGTTCTATGTACCATAAGAGTATTGCTTTTTAGTCTCTCAGCCAAGTACCACCTCTGATTATAGTGTTAACACTAGGACCAGAATTTTTCATTAATAAATGTCATCTGTTAAAGACTCTATTAAAAGACTCATGTGACAATAAAGACTTTTACCAAAAAAGAGAAAAAAATAATAATAAACTTCATCTTCTGAACCACATTGAGAGTACTTTCTTGTTCCACTCATTAATAAAACTTACTTTCTAAAACAAAGAAAGAGGTCATAGCTCATCAGACAAGAGTCAGGACTACCTAGCTAGAAAGTTGTATAGAAGGGAAAACCCATTGCTGTCGAGTCGATTCCTACCCATGGTGACCCTATAGGACAGAGTCGAACTGCCCCATAGAGTTTCCAAGAAGCATCTGGTGGATTAGAGCTGCCGACCTTTTGGTTAGCATCTGTGGTTCTTAACCATTACGCCAGAAAAGAGAGTTCAATTTTCACCGGTTGACAGTAATAAAAAAAAGCATAATGTGAACCAGCTTCTTCAACCATCATAGGCTCTTCCACACTAGATGGTCTTTGAGTCAAGCACAGACAAAACAAACTCATTTTTTGGCATCTGGCGAAACTACTATTGGACATGTTTACCCTATAGTGTGTAGTGTCACTTTAAGAAGCAAACGGTCAGATTGGAAATTGAGTGATTCTAACAGACAGGACTCATAGGGACCTTATATAACAGAGAAGAACTGCCCCACAGCGTTCCCTAGACTGTAATCTTTACAGAAGCAAATCGCCGGGTATTTCTCTCGAGGAGCTGCTGGGTAGGTTACAACCACCAACCTTTTGGTTAGCAGCTGAGCACTTAATCGTTGCTGCAAGTCACCATGAGTCAAAATTGACTTGATGGCACCTAACGACAGTATATAGGAACGTAAGTGCCATGACAATCATCTTAGTTATAAGAGATTTTTTCTTATTTTTCAACTGAACAATACTTTCTGAGCATCTAATGGATCAAGAAGCAGTCATACAAACAGAACAAGGAAATACTGTGTGGTTTAAAATCAGGAAAGGTGTGTGTCAGGGTTGTAACCTTTCACCATACTTATTCAGGCCTTATGCTGAGCAAATAATCTGAGAAGCTGAACTATATGAAGAAGAACATGGCATCAGGATTGGAGGAAGACTCATTAACAACCTGCCGGATGCAGATGACACAACCTTACTTGCCAAAAATAAAGATGACTTGAAGCACTTACTGATAAAGGTAAAAGCCTACAGCCTTCAATATAGATTATACCTTGCCTTAGGCGGGGTTCTCTAGAGAAGCAAAACCAGTAAAGCATATAAATGTGTGTATAGAGAGACTTATATCAAAGAAACAGCTCATGCAGTTTTAGAGGCTAGAATGTCCCAAATCTGTGGATTAGGATAGAGGCGTCTCCGGATTAATGTAGCCACAGGGACTGGTGAACCCAAGATCAGCAGGTTGGAAAGCAGGACTCTGCCCGCAGACCGTGAAGACTGACGAATCCCAGAATCGGCAGATGAGCTGCTAGCTCAAGTCCCAAGAACCGGAGGTCAGGCGAACAGGAGGCAGCCACAGGATCCAGAGAGAGCAAAAAGCCACAACATCTGCTTATATTCAGACGCAGGCCACACCCCTAAGGAAACTCCCATCTGATTGGCTACTCACAGCAGATTCAATCATGGGAGTGATCACATATAAACACAGAGAATCATGGCCCAGCCAAGCTGACACACAATCTTAACCATCACACACGTGAACACAAAGAAAACAAAAATCTTCATAGCTGGACCAATAAGCAGCATTGTGATAAATGGCGAAGAAATTGAAGTTGTCAAGGATTTCATTCCACTTGGATTAACAATCAATGCCCATGGAAGCAGCAGTCAAGAAATCAAATGACATATTGGATTGGACAATTCTGCAAAAGACTTCTTCAAAGTGTTAAAAAGTAAAGATGTCACTTTGATGACAGAGATGCAACTGACCCAAGCCATGGTCTTTTCAATAACCTCATATGCCTGCGAAAGCTGGACAATGAAAAAGGGAGACAGAAGGAGAATTAAGGCATTTGAATCGTGGTTTGGCAAAGAATATTGAATATATCGTGGGCTGCCAAAAGAACGAACAAATCTTGGAGGAAGCACAGTCAGAATGCTCCTTAGAATCAAGAATGGTGAGACTGGCTTGCTTACTTTGGACATGTCATCAGGAAAGACCAATCATTAGAAAAGGACATCATCATGTTTGGTAAAGTAGCACCATCACCAACACCCACTGCCATTGAGTCGATTCCGACTCATAGCCCCTCTACAGAACAGAGTAGAACTGCCCTATAGGGTTTCCTAGGAGCACCTGGTGGATTCAAACTGCCAATCTTTTGGTTAACAGCCAAACTCTTCACCACTACTCCACTAGGGTTTCCTGGTAAAGTAGAGGGTTAGTGTCATGGATTGAACTGTGTCCCCCCAAAAATGTGGGTAGCAACTTGGCTAGGTCATGATTCCCAGTATTGTATGATTGTGTTATCTGATGTGATTTACTGATGTGTTGTAAATTCTATCACTGTGATGAGGTTATACTGATGAGGTTGACAAGATTAGTGTCTTAATGCAATCTCTTTTGAGATATAAAAGACAGAAGTGAGCAGAGACACATGGGAACCTCATACCACCAAGAAAGCAGTGCCAGGAGCAGAGCGTGTGCTTTGGACCTGAGGTTCCTGTGCTGAGATGCTCCCAGACCAAGGGAAGACTGATGTATCACAAGGACCTTCCTCCAGAGCTGACAGAGAGAGAGAGCCTTCTTCTGGAGCTGATGCCCTGAGTTTGGACTTGTAGCCTACTGGACTGTGAAGACAATAAATTTTTCTCTGTTAAAACCATCCACTTGTGGTATTCCTGTTAGAGCAGCACCAGATGACTGAGACAGTTAGCAAAAATGACAAAAACCATGAGTGAGATGGACTGACAAGGTGGCTGCAACAATAGGCTCAAACATAGCAACGATTGTAAGGATGGCGTAAGACGAGGTTACATTTTGTTCTGTTATACACAAAGAAGCATGAGTCAGAGCCTATTTGACAGCAGCTAACAACAGTAACAACAACTGTGTGTATGGCATTATGGGAAACAGCTGGTACTCAAGAACTTGCTGCTGTTTAGAAATAAAACACAATTACAGGAAGAGTTAAGACAGAATTTCTGGATTCAATGCCTAACCTTTTAAATGGCCCTTAAGCAGGTGCCAATAAGAATATGGTTAATTAGGAAGTTATTTGGCTCCTGGGTGGTGCAAACGGTTAAGCACTTGACTATTAGCTGAAAGGCTGGTGGGTTCAAACGCACCCAGAGGCGCCTCGGAAGACAGACCTGGAGATCTACGTCTGAAAGATCACAGCCTTGAAAACCCTGTGGAGCAATTCTATGCTGCACGCATGGGGCCACGATGAGTTGGAATCAACTCAAAGGCAACTAATTACAACAGGAGGTTACTTAATATATTGTCATAAGTTCCTGGTGTAATTTTGCTTCTCTTTAAGATTTCAATATAAAATGCTTACTTCGTCAGTCAAAAGAGAAGGTAAGATAATAGAAGCTGACTGGAGGAAACGTGTTCATGTTTTTACCTGGCTTAAGAGTTTTTAGAGTAGTAATACAAAAGCACACTGACCTGGCTTAGATTCAGCCTTGCTTTAAAAATAAACCCAAACCAAACCCGCTGCCGTTGAGCCAATTCCAACTCACAGGGACGCTATAGGACAGAGCAGAACTGCCCCATAGGGTTTCCAAGGATGGTTGGTGGATTCGAACTGCCGAGCTTTTGGCTAGCAGCTGAGCTCTTAACCACTGCACCACCAGGGTTCCACTTTAAAAATTAGCCACACCAAAATCCCACCACCTGTCTGTCAGTTGTCATACTGTGGTGGCTTGTGTGTTGCTTTGACACTGGAAGCTATGCCACTGTATTTCGAATACCAGCAGAGTCACTCATACCGGATAGGTTTCAGTGGAGCTTCCAGACTCAGACTAGGAAGAAAGGCCTGGAGATCTACTTCCAAAAATTTGTCAACAAAAACTGCATGGATCACAACAAAATATTGTCCAACGTAGTGCTGGAAGATGAGCCACGTGGGTTGGAAGGCACTACACGATAGCTGCACTATAGCTGTGCTACCCCTTTATAGTCAGACCCATCACCCTCTGTTTAATCCCTGGCAACCATGAATCTGCTCTCCATTTCTATACCAGAACTTTCTTCTACAATGTTGTCATTTCAAGAACAATACGGAAATAGACCCATAGAGTATATAACTATTTGAGGTTGTCCTTTTTCACTCAGCATGTTGTTATTGTTATTTGGTGCCGTTGAGTCGATTTTGACTCATAGCGACCCCAAGTGACAGAGTAGAACTGCCCGATAGGGTTTTATTGGCTGTAATTTTTTACAGCAGCAGATGGCCAGGCCTTTCTTTCTCCCACAGAGTTGCTGGACGGGTTCAAACTGCCCACCTTTTGGTTCGCAGTTGAGCGCTTAATTGCTGCACCACCATGGCTCATTTCACTCAGCGTTAACACCCTGAAATCCACTGAAGTTGTTGGATGTACCAATAGTTTGTTTCTTTTTATCACTGAGTAGTATTCCATCCAAATAAGATTTTACCGAGGGAATCTGGGGATTAATTCATAAACTAAGGAAGGCTAAATTCCTTCTACTTTTTAAAAAATATAACTAACCAAAAAACCAAGTTGCCACCTAGTCAGTTCCAACTTAGGCAACCCTATGTGTGTCAAAGTACAACTGCGCTCCATAAGGTTTTCAAGGCTGTGAACTTCCAGATGCAGATCACCAGGCCTTCCTTCCAAGGTGCATCTGGGTGGGTTTGAACCACCAACATTTCAGTTAGTAGCTGTGCTCTTAACCGTTTGTGTCACCTGGGGACTCCTAAAAAATAGAACTACATACAGATAAATCTGCTTGCATATTTCTATATGAATTCTGTATAGTCACAACAATAGAAAATACCACAAGCTCCTGCAAAAATGGCACTGATAAAGAAAAACAGAAAACAACAAATGCTGGCAAGGTTGTGGGGAGATTGGAACCCTTATCTACTGTAAAATGGTATAACCACTATGGAAAATGGTATGGCGCTTCCTCAAAAAGCTAGAAATACTTTATGATCCAGCAATCCCACTCCTACCTATGGTATACCCTAGAGTTCTAACAACAGTAACACAGAAATATGCACACCCGTGTTCATTGCAGCATTATTCACAATCGCAAAAAGATAGAAACAACCTATAATGGATAAATAAATTATGGTACATACATACAGTGGAATACTATGCAGCTATAAAAGAATAATGACGAGTCCTCGAAACATAACATGGATGAATCTGGAGGACAGTATGCTGAGTGAAACAAATCAATCATAAAAGGACAAATATTGTATGATCTCACTTTTATAAAAAGACAAGAATAGGTATACGTACAGAAATCGACGTTCATTGGTGGTTACCTGTTTTAGTTATCTAGTGCTGCTATAAAAGAAATACCGCAAGTGGATGGCTTTAACAAACCGAAACTTATTCTCTCACAGTCTAGTAGGCTAGAAGTCCAAATTCAGGGGGGCCAGCTCCATGGGAAGGCTTTCTCTCTGTCGGCTCTGGAGGAAGGCCCTTGTCATCAATATTCCCCTGGTCTAGGAGCTTCTCAGTGCAGGGACCCCAGGTCCAAAGGATGTGTTTTGCTCCTGGCACTACTTTCTTTGTGATATGCGGTCCCCCTGCTCACTTGTCTCTTTGATATCTCAAACGAGATTGACTCAAGATACAACCTAATCTTGTAGATTGAGTCCTGCCTCATTAACATCATAGAAATAGGATTTACAACACATAGAAAAATCATATCAAATGACAAAATGGTGGACAATCACACAGTACTGGGAATCACGGCCTAGCCAATTTGACACACATTTTAAGGGGACACAATTCAATCCATAACGTTACCAGAGATGGAAGGGGGAGGGAGGAGGAATCTCTGTGTAGATAGTAGACACGTGTTATTTTTTGGGTTGGAAAAGGCAATAATGAATGTGGGCGAAGTGTGCACAACTTGACCAAGGTAAATAATGACACTAAGAAGTACACAAGAATAAGGGACGTTTTTGGTAAATGCTATTATGTATATAAATTCGCAACAACAGCAATAACAACCAAAACATATGTATGTGGTTACATAGGTAGGT
Source organism: Dugong dugon (assembly GCA_030035585.1). Classification (NCBI taxonomy): domain Eukaryota; kingdom Metazoa; phylum Chordata; class Mammalia; order Sirenia; family Dugongidae; genus Dugong; species Dugong dugon. Next base: position 19,651,876 of record CM057476.1, on the reverse strand, counting down.
ATGTATGCATATATGCATGTAGGAAGGTATATGTGCGTATATACACATGTGCACAGATAGGCGTATCTGTAGGCATATGTATATGCATGTACATGTGTGCTGCATATATATTCATATATATTACAAACCACATAGGGGGCACAGTTACAGATCCTTCCTAGACATAACCAAACACCTGGTGGGATTGGTTTACTGGGTTTGAAGGCTTAGGACCATAGTCTCTTGGGACAATTCAGTCAATCGGCACAGCATGGTCCATAAAGTTTATGTTCTATATCCTAGTTTGATGAGTAGCATCTGGGGCTTTTAAAGCTTGCGAGCAGCCATCTAAGAGACAACTATTGGTCTCTACTCGTCTGGAGCGAAAAAGAAAGAAGAAACCCAAAGACTCAAAGTCTGCAAGACAAATAGCTTACATGAACCATGGCCTCATCTCTTCTGAGACCAGAAGAACTGGATGTTGCCTAGCTACCACTACCAACTGTTTTGACCAGGGGCACAATAGATGGAGCCAGATAGAATGGGAGAAAAATGTAGAACAAAATTCAAATTCTTAAAAAAGACCAGACTTACTGGACTGGTAGAGACTAGAGGAACCCCCAAGACTATCGCCCTGAGGCACCCTTTAAACTCTGTACTGAAACCAGTCTTGGAAGTCACCCTTCAGCTAAATAACAGACTGGGTCATAAAATAAACAATATCACCTATGAGTACTGTGCTCCTTAAAAAAAACGATGTATATGAGACCACATTGTCACATTTACCCTAAAGCAAAGATGAGAAGGTAAGAGGGGGCAGGGAAGCTAGATTAATGGAAATGGAACAACCATAAATAGGAAATAATGAGAATGTTGACACATAGTGAAAAATGTAACCAATGTCATTGAACAATACGTATAGAAATTGTTAAATAGGAACCTAATTTGCTGTGTAAGCTTTCACCAAAAACACCATAAAATTTCATGTATATTAAGAAGAAAATACCACACACGACCTGGCTTGAGGACAGGCTTACCTGATTCATCTCCTGTACAAGACCTGTTGAACAGAGAACACTCCTAAATTAATCTGGTAATTAATCAGCTCAATTATTTTCTCACTGGGAATCATACTTCCTAGAGTTACTGTTTTGAGATGTAATGCAGGGATGACAAGTCAAACGAGGACCTTTTTCTGGGCATTCAAATACATTCTTGGTCAAGGACAGTGCCATTTTGAGTTACCTGTTGCCAAGGTGACAGTACTGGGTGCTATAGAAATAGATGATCGACTGAATGGATCGATGACAGGCTGTAGCTAGAGTTTCTTCATTGTGAGTGAAGCTTCTGTGGCAGACCACTAAATTATTCTACTACATACATACATGCTTCTGGAATCTTCTTGGCTGATAGAGAAGGAGAATAATCCTTCAGCAAAGAATGTGTTCTAAGTCAGCAACAAATGAGATCCTTATGCGAAAGAAAACCCAAACAAACAAAAAATAGAAAAATTGTCTTTGTAAGTCTTCATGCCTTTAATTAATTTCTGGAAAAAGGCAATAGGTTTGACACTCAGGTTGTTCTGCCTTCAATCTCCCCAGAAGAGCCTTTTCATGGTCTACATGCTAAAGAAAATAGCTCAGTTTTAGCTTCTTCAAAGAAGTCCTGGTGGCACAATAGTTAAGTGCTCAGCTGCTAACTGAAAGGTCGGCGGTTTGAACCCACCCAGTGGCTCCTCGGGAGAAAAAAAACCTGGTGATCTGCTCCCGTAAAGATTACAGCCTAGGAAGCCCTATGGGGCAGTTCTACACTGTCATATACGGTCGCCATGAGTCAGAATCAACCCGACAGCACACAGCAACAACAATGACAGCTTCTTCAAGTGATCTATATATGGGACAATTTGGGGTTACTGCATTTAAAAATAAACACAATATTTCTAGGATGATAAAGAACATTTATGAAGGGTCTAACAAGTAAGGACAACTATTACCTAAGATTTCCTGCAACATTAGGTCACCTGCACTCTCCAATACGGTGGCCACTAGCCACGTGGCTATTTAAATTAATTACAATTAAGTAAAATTTAAAATTCAAGTCCTCAGTCGCACTAGCTATATTTCAAGCACTCAATTCTCATACGTGGCTAGTGGCTATTGCATTGGACAGAGCAAATACACAACATTTTTATCATCACCGAAGTTTTATTGAATAGCACTGCTCTGGATCAATTCAAAATGAATTCGCAACACCCTGTACTTGGGTTCTTATATTATCAGACTTTCCCCAAACAAAAAATAGGGAGAGCATCTACTTGATTGTCTTAAATAAAAGTTTTTACCAAATAAACTCAGAATCTAATTTCTGAGCCCAAGCCTCTCTCTATGCCTCCATGAGGCCCAGTGCTGCTGTTATTTAGACCTTCCTTGTAGAAGAAGGAGCCCTGGTGGCTTAGTGGTTAAGCGTTTGGCTGTGAACCAAAGATCAGCAGTTCGAATCTACCAGCTGCTCCTTGGAAACCCTATGGGGCAGTTCTACTCTGTTCTATGAGGTCGCTGTGAGTCAGAATCGACTTGATGGCAATGGGTTTGTAGAAGAGAAGCCCCCAGCATGAGGCTACCTTCAGGTCACATTACCTTGGGTTCCATCCTGTATGGCAGGAAAGCGGGTGGTTAACGATTATTCCACGCGTGCCATTCAAAACGTGCTTCGCGCTGGTTTATGATTCTGCTTGACGTGACACTCGGTAACAAAGGAGGAGGCAAGTCTCGCCTGCCGGGGCGGAGCGGCATTAATAATTCATCCTGGGAGTTAGTGGCTGCATCCTGAGGCTACCCACCTGTGGGTACCTGGGGCTGCCTGTTGAGCGATAAGAACTGGAAACCAGACCTTCCTCGATATTACGTTACAGCCACTGCTGATCTTTGACTATTCACTTACGTTCGTGACCAGTCGCTGACTATTAAAATGAATTCAGGACCCTCAGCGAGCTATGCTAAGGAGCCCTGGCAGTGCAAATAGTTAAGCACTCGGCTGCTAAACGAAAGGTTGGCGGTTTGAACCCACCCAGCAGTACTGCAGAAGAAAGGCCTCGCATCTGTTTCCATAAAGATTACAGCCTAGAAAACCCTATGGGGCAGTTCTACTCTGTCACATGGGGTCTCTTTGAGTTGAAATTGACTCCACGGCACCCAACAACAATGTGAGCTCTGCTAAAAGGAATTCTCTCAACCTCTATGGCTAGATCCAGCCCAGTGGAAATCCTGTTGGAATCAACCAACCAACTTGACCAGACAAGTTCAAGGCTCATAATACAGAGACTCTTACCATCCCCAGGTTTCCTTCATTTTAATCACATTGTCATTAATTTTCAGATGCAAAAGTAATGAATGAATGGGTACCTTCTCCTTGTAAAAAATAACACTACAGATATTGGAGGCAGTATAGTTGAAGAGAAGCTTTGAGTTCACCTCCCAGGCTTGGATCTAATTTTGTGTTTGTAAAGTTGTATTATTTTCCTTTAAAAGAACCCCCCCCCCGCCCCGACTGGTGGAATAATTTGGAAATGGGATGGTGGTGATGGTCACACAACATGATAAATGTAACTGATGTCACTGAATTGTACATGTAAACAATATTGATTTGGCAAATGTTTTATATACATATAAAACCAAAACAACTTAACAAAAAGATAATGTGTAGACAAATACTTAACCCTAATTAATGACATAAATAAATAAGAACCCGGGTGGTGCAAAGCCGTTTGTAATTGGCTTCTAGCCTAAAGGTTGGCAGTTTGAACCCACCCAGTGGCTCTGTGGAAGAAAGGCCTGGTGATCTGCTTCCATAAAGATTACAGCCAAGAAAACCTTATGGGGCAGGTCTGCTCTGTAACACACGGGGTCACCATGAGTCAGAATAACTCAACGGCAGCTAACAACAACAGCGATATAAATGCTGAAGAATTTAGGGAGAAGTGTATTCATGTTTGCAGTTTACTTTGAAATGCTTCAAAAATAAGATGGATGGATGGATGATAGAGGGGCGCTTGCACTGATAGATATCTGATAAAGCAAGCGCAGTACATTTTTTTTTCTTATTTTACTTCAGGTGAAGGCTTACAGAACAAATAGTTTCTCATGAAACAGTAGTACACATATTGTTTTATGACACTGGTTAACAACCCCACAACATGTCAACCCTCTAACTTCTCAACCTTTTTTTGTGGTGAAAATACACATAACCAAAGATACACCGTTTCAAAAATTTCTACATGCACAGTTCAGTGACATCGACTACGCTCTTCCAATTGTGCTGTTATTCTCACTCAAGATGAAGGCTTACAGAAAAAAATAGTTTCTCATTTAACAGTTACTGCACATGTTGCCCTATGACAATGGTTAACAATCTCACAACACATCAACAATATCCTTACTCAACCTTGGGTTCCCTATCACCAGCTTCCTTGTCCCCTTCTGCCTTCTGGCCCTTGTCACTGGACTACAGTACCTCATTAGTTCCATTCGGTTTTACAGGGCTGTCCACTCCCAGGTTGAACGGTGAACCTCGGAGATAACTTTACCACTGAGCTAGAAGGGTGTCTGGGGGCCATACTCTCAGGGTTTTTCCAGTCTCCTTTAGGCCAGTAAATCTGGTCTTTTTTTTGTGAGTTAGTATTATGTTCTACATCCTTCTCCAGCTCTGTCCAGAACCCTCTGTTGTGATCCTGGTCACAGCAGTCAGTGGTGGTAGCCGGGCACCATCTAGCTGTACCGGACTCGGTCTGGTGGAGGCCTTGGTAGCTGTGGTCCATTAGTCCTTCAGACTCATCTTTTCCTTGTATCCTGTTCTCTTCATTCTCCCTTGATCCTGAAGGGATGAGACCAGTGGAGTATCTTAGATGGCCGCTCACAGGCTTTTAAGTCCCCAGACACTACTCACCAAGGCTGAATGTAGAACATTGTCTTTATAAACTGTGTTATGCCAATTGAGCTAGATGTTCCCCGAGACCGTGGTCCCCACAGCCCTCGGCCCAACAATTCAGTCCCTCAGAGAGTTTGGATGTGTCTATGGGGCTTCCATGACCTTTCCTTGTACAAGTTGTGCTGGTTTCCCCTGTATTGTATACTGTCTCACCCTTCCCCCAAGATACCACTTATCTATTGCCTATTTAGTATTTCCCCCCGACCCCTCCAATCCCTGGTAACCAATAAAGATTGTTACATTTTGTGTGTGAACTTTTTCATGGGTTTTTACAATAGAGGTCTCATACAATATTTGTCCTTTTGTGATTGACTTATTTCACTCAGCATAATGTCCTCCAGTTTCATCCATGTTATGAGATGCTTCACAGATTCATTGTTGTTACATTTTTTTTTTAATAATATTTTATTGTGTTTTCCGTGAAGGTTTACACAGTAGTTTAGGTGCCCATTCAACAATCTCTACACAAGTTGTTCCATGACATTGGTTATACTCTTCCCAATACATAAACATTTTCATTATTTCCATTCTGGTTGTTCCATTCCATTAATCTAGTTTCCCTGCCCCTTTACATTCTCATCTTTGTTTTGGCCTCATTAGGTGATTTTTTTTAAAGGAGCAGCATACTTACAGGTGATATTCTTTATTTTGTAAGCCAACCTGTTATTTAGCTATATATAAGGTGGCTAGAGGGGTTAGTCTTGGTTAAGGTTTGAAGAGTATCTGAGGGCAATAATCTCCAGGAGTCCACCAGTCTCAACCAATCTAGTAGGTCTGTTTTGTTTGTTTGTTTTTTAGGAATTTGAGGTTCTGTACCAATTTTTTCTCCCATTCTAACAGAGTCCATCTATTGCGGTCCTGATTAGAACTCTTAGTAGTGGTAGCTGGGCACCATCTAGTTCTTCTGGTCTCAGGATAGAAGAGGCCATGGTTCATGTAGGCTATTAGTCCCGTGGACTAGTTTCTTCTTGAGTCTTTGATATCCTTCATTCTTTTTTGTTCCAGATGAGTAGAGACCAACAGTTGTATCTTAGATGGTCACTCACAAGCTTTTAAGACCCCAGACGCTAATCACCAAATTAGTATGTATCATCATGAAGTATGTTATGCCAACTGACCGAGTTGTCCCCAAGACTGTGGTTCCAAGTCTTCAAACCCAGTAAACCAATTCTGAGAGGTGTTTGGTTATGTCTAGGAAGTATACGTAACTGTGACCCCTATGTGGTTTATTATATATATATGAATATATATGCAGTACACATAAACATCTATATACATATGCCTACAGATACACCTATACACGCACACCCATATACTCACATGTGCCTTCCTATACACATATATGCATACATCTCTACCTATGTAACCACACACATTTTTTTGTTGTTATAAAATTTTATTATAGCATTTACCGACATTGTCCCTTATTCTTGCAAACTTCTTAGTGTTTTCATTTACCTTGGACAAGTTGTGCAGACTTCACCCATAATTGGATATTGTCCTTCCATCACCAAAAATAACAAGTGTCTACTGTCTAGAAAGTAATCCCCCCTCCTTCCCCTCCCATCCCTGGTAACCATCAAAGAACATTGCTTTCTGTGTGTACCTATTCTTGACTTTTTATAAAACTGAAACCATACAATATTTCTCCTTTTGTAATTGACTTATTTCACTCAGCATAATGTCCTCCAGATTCATCCATGTTATGTTTCACAGATTCATTAGTCTTTATAACTGCGTAGTATTCCATTATATGTATATAGTTTGTTTATTCATTCATCTGTTCATGGGTACTTAGGTTGTTTCAATCTTTTTGTTATTGTGAATAATGTCGCAATGAACACGGGTGTGCATATATCTATTCCTGTCACTGCTCTTCCATCTCTTTGATATGTACCTGGGAATGGGATTGCTGGATTATAAGATATTTCTGTATCCAGCTTTTTGAGGAAGCACCATACTGTTTTCCATAGAGGTTGTACCATTTTATAATCCTACCAGCAACGTATAAGAGTTCCAGTCCCCCCACAGCCTCGCCAGCATTTGTTATTTTCTGTTTTTTTTGATCAGTGCCATTTTTTGCAGGGGTGAGATGGTATCTCACTGTAGTTTTGATTTGCTTCTCTCTGGTTAAGAGCTCAGCTGCTAACCAAAAGGTCGACAGTTCGAATTCTCCTTGGAAACCCAATGGGGCAGTTCTACTCTGTCCTGCAGGGTCACTGTAAGTCAAAATGAACTCAATGGTTTTTGGTTTGGTGGAATGGCTAATGACCACAAGCATCTTTTCATGTATTTGTTGGCCGCCTGAATGTCTTCTTTGGTGAAATGTCTGTTCATGTCCTTTGTCCATTTTTCGATTGGATTGTTTGTCTTTTTGTTGTTGAGTTGTTGAAGTTTTCTAGATATTTTAGAGATTAGACCCTTATCAGATATGTCATTGTCAACATTTTTTTCCCAGTTTGTAGGTTCTCTTTTCACTCTCTTGGTAAAGTCTTTTGATGGGTGTAAGTTAGCACAGTAGAGTTTTGTTTTGTTTTTTTAAAATATTTGATTGTGCTTTAGGTGAAAATTTATAGAGCAGATTAGTTACCCATTCAATATATTGTACACAAGTGTTCCATGACACTGGCTGCAATCCCCACACTGTGTCAATACTCTCCCCATTTCTACCCTGGGTTTCCCATATCCTTTTGTCTGCTTTTCCTACGCCTTCCTGCCTTCCATCTTTGCTTTTGGGCAGATGTTGCCCTTTATGTCTCTTACAATTGTTGGTTCTACGGAGCACATTCTTTTTGGGTATTATTGTTTATTTTACAGGCCTGACTATTGCTTGGCTGGAAGGTGGTTTCCGAGAATGATTGCAGTTCCAAGTCAGAGGGGTGTCTTAGAAGCACAGTAAAATTTAGAATTTAGGTTGTGGATTTATAGGTATATACTTTAAGATATTTTCAACTTTGCTATGAAAATTATGAAGATCTTTATAATAAAAATTTGGAAGCCTCCCCCCACACTGTATAAGCCGCAGGTCCCCAAACTTAAGCCGGCTTCTGCAAGTGGGTCAAGGTTAAGAACATGGACTGTGAGCTCATGGCTGGGTTCTACCCCGACTCCACTCCCTATCAGCTGTAGGACTGTGGGCACATGACTGACCTCTGGGCCTCAGTTTCCCGACCTGTAAAACTGGAGAGGATGATGATACTGCCTTCCTCGGCAGTTATGACATTTAATACACGTAAAATAATTGGACAAAGAGTCCTGGTGGCGCAGTGGTTAAGGGCTTGACTGCTAACCGAAAGGTTGGTGGTTCGAACTCGCCAGCCACTCCGCAGGAGAAAGATGTGGCAGTCTGCTTCCGTAAAGATTTACAGCCTGGGAAACCCTATGGGGCAGTTCTACCCTGTCCTGTAGGGTGGCCAGGAGTCAGAATCGACTTGATGGCTCATGGGTTTTTGTAAAGCAATCAGAAGGCTGCCTGGCACTCAGTGACACCCTAGTAAGTGTTAACTCCAAATTCTGTCATAGATAAGGTGCCAACCAGTCTTCTGTAGCCCCCCTCCTCAGGCCTCTCCCCTAGGGATCCACCATTACCATCTTGCTGTTTTCCTTCCACACTTCTTTCTATCCATGTACATATATGCGTGTGCACTTATAACAAATACACAGTATGGTTTATGTATAAGTGTGTGACTGGGGAGTCTCTCAGTGGCATTAATGGTTAAGTGCTAGACTACTAACTGAAAGACTGGCGGTTCTCACCTTCCCAGAGCTCCTTGGAAGAAAGACCTGGCAATCTGCTTCTGAAAGGTCACAGCCTTGAAAGCCCTCTGGAGAAATCTACTCTGTAACACATGGGGTTGCCATGAGTTGGAATCGACTCGATAGCAATGCTTTTTTTTTTTTTTAAGTTTTAAATGACTACTGTGGTTTCTGCTGTGTTAATGTAAAATTCAAACTGGCACACTTTTATTGATTATCCTTTAGAAAACATTGTATTCTATATAGAAGTTAATTTGGAGAATTCCTACTCATGCAGTCATCTCTGACACACGCAGACTCGGTATGTTCATTTCGAGAGCAAGATCATATACAATTGGAATTGTCTGACTTCACTTCCGGCGCAGTCCATGCCTCCAGTCCCTGGGGTACTATGAGTTCCTGAGTTTAAGTTACAGATTAGAAATAAATAATGACATATGTATGTGATTTTTCTTTTCTGAGTTATCATTGTTTCCTAATATGAAGTTTTAAATGAGGTTACTTAGTTATTAAAACATTTGCAAAGAACCAGAATCATCCTTGAACACCCTGCTTTAAAACTGTCCCTTGAGATTAGAAAATGGTGCCACCGTTGTGGAAAACAATGTGGCAGTTCCTCAAAAAGTTAAACATAAAATTACCATATGACTCAGCAGTTCCGCTCCTGAGCATATACCCAAGAGAACTGAGAGCAGGGACTCAAACAGATACGTGTACACCAATGTTCACTGCAGAACTATTCACAACCGCTAAACAGTAGAAACAATGCAACTGTCCGTCAACAGAAGAATGGACAAACTAAATGTAATATATCCATACCCATTAAAAAAACCAAACCTGTTGCCACTGAGTCAATTCCGACTCATAGCGACCCTATAGGACAGAGAACTGCCCCACAGAGTTTCCGAGGAGTGCCTGGTGGATTTGAACCGCCAACCTTTTGGTTAGCAGCTGTAGATCTTAACCACTACACAACCAGGCTTTCTATATATCCATACAAGAGTATTATTCGGCCATAAAGAGAAATGAAGTTCTGACTCATGCTACAACATTGACGAACCTTGAAAACATTATGCTGAGTGAAATAAGCCAGACCCAAAAGGATAAATATTGGATGTTTCCACTTATATGAAATACCCAGAATAGGCAAATTCATAGACACAAAAGCAGATTAGCAGTTACTAGGGGCTGGAGAGGGGGAAGTGGAGAATTATTGCCTAAGGGGCACTGAGTTTCTGTTTGGAGAGACAAAAAGCTTTTGGAAATGGATAGTGTTGGTGGTGACACAGATCCTCACAGAGAAATTGTGGAGAAGGCCTGTAACTAACATCAGGGTGTAAGGAAGCAAATGCATACGTAGAGAAAAGAATCAAGTTTCAAAGAAAAGTAGCAGTAGAATGGCAAAAGATGCAGGTCTTTGACATCACCAGAAGAAATCAAAACAGCAACGTTTAAACGCCTCAGTTGTTTCCACCAAGAATTGAAGGCTCGTTCTAAAGCAAAGGATAAAATAAGGTCAATGTCGTTATCATTCAGCCATTTTCTCTGAAGAAAAACCTTGCAAATTTTTACCAAACATAACAGAAATGTATGATGAATTTTCTAACGAAGATATTTTAGAAAAAACTATTCAACCACGGAGACATTTGAAAGCTGCAAGATTTGATCCTGAAAAAACAAAGGCATAGACAATATTGCTATTTCTGGAATGTCTTGTGAAATGGAATTTTTATTAATCTCTGCCCAACATCCGTACGTTTAAGACTTTTCCTAACTATTTGTATATCTGTTCCTTCATGTCTACAGAATATACATCTGAAAAAAAAAAAAAGAGATCAATTTTGATGAAGTCATTGCCAAATTTGAAGGCATTTAGGCTCAAAAACAAAGTAATATTATTCATTACTGGGACATACCAATACGTAGGTGTAAGTTTTTGTTTTTGTTTTTCTCTTTTGTCAAAAAATACATTAATATAATTTAAAAGTATACTTCTTTTCCTATTTTGTGCTGTAACGTTTATTTTAATTATTATTTTTTACTAGGAATTGACTAGACAATTTCAAAAATCACCTATATGAGACCAAATGGTCAAAAATTACTCTAGAGTATGGCCCCCAGACACCCTTTTAGCTCTGTGGTGAAGTCATTTCCGAGGTTCACCGTTCAGCCAGGGAGTGGACAGCCCCATAAAACCAAATGGGACTAATGAGGCACAGCAGTCCAGGGACAAGGGCCAGAAGGCAGAAGGGGACAGGAAAGCTGGTAATAGGGAACCCAAGGTTGAGTAAGGATAGTGTTGATGTGTTGTGAGGTTGTTAACCATTGTCATAGGGCAACATGTGTACTAACTGTTAAATGAGAAACTATTTTGTTCTGTAAGCCTTCATCTAAAGTGAGAATAGCAGCACAACTGGAAGAGCGTAGTCGATGTCACTGAACTGTGCATGTAGAAATTTTTGAAATGGTGTATCTTTGGCTATGTGTATTTTCACCAAAACAAAACAAAAAAGGTTGAGAAGGGAGAGGGTTGACATGTTGTGGGGATGTTAACCAATGTCATAAAACAATATGTGTACTACTGTTTCATGAGAAACTATTTGTTCTGTAAGCCTTCACCTGAAGTACAATAAAAAATACATAAAAATTAAAAAAAAAATTACTCTAAAGCAAAGTTTAATGAAATAAATTTCACTCTCTGTTTTTATTTGTTGGACATTCATTTCATTTTGTGATTATTACTGAAAATAATTTTGTTGTATAGACAAAATTTTTTTGTTAAAAAATGATCTGCAGATTTAATAAAAGAGACATAGACAGTCATGACCACCTATGTCCATTGCGGCACTGTTCACAATAGCAAAAAGATGGAAATAACCTCAATGTCCAACAACAGATGAACGGATAAACAAAATGTGGTACATACATATAATGAAATACTACGCATCATAAAGAAAAATGAGGAGTCCTCGAAACATAACGTGGATGTATCTGGAGGACATTATGCTGAGTGAAATAAGTCAATCACAAAAGGACAAATATTGTATGATCGCACTTTTAGAAGAAGACAAGAACAGATAGAGAGACCAGCGCTCACTGGTGGTTACCAGGGATGGGGTGGATGGGAAGAGGGGCAAGCACTCTCAAGATATCAGACACTTGTTGTTTTGGGGGATGTAAAAGGTAGCACTGAATGTGAGTGAAGGGCACACAGCTTAACTAATGTAAATGATGTCACTAAGAAGTACACAAGGGAAAAGGACATTTTGGGTAAAGGATATGACAAATACAATTTTGCAACAACACCAACAATGATCAAAAATTACGTGTGTGGTTACACAGATATGTATGAAGGCATATATGTGTATGTGTGTGAATATGTGGGTACTTATGTGTGCACAGATAGATGTATCTATAGGTATATGTACATACAGGTATGTGGGTACATGCATATATATTCATATATATAGTAAACCACATAGGGCACACAGTTGAGGATACTTAGATATAATGAAATGCCTCATGCGATTGGTTTTCTGGGTTTGAAGGCTTAATTAATAGTCTTGCAGGACAACTCAGTTAACTGGCATAACAGTTCATAAAGTGTATGTTCTATGCCTCAATGCGGTGAGTAGTATCTGCGGTCTTAAAAGCTTGGGAGTGACTATCTAAGATACAACGATTGGTCCCTACTTGTTTGGAACAAAAGAGAAAGAAGGAAACCAAAGATTCAAGAGACGAACCTAGTCTACAGGACTAACAGTCTACATGAACCATGGCCTCATCTACCCTGAGACCAGAATAACTAGATAGTACCTGGCTACCACTCCCTACCATTCTGATCAGGACCACAATAGATGGATTCTGGTAGAACAGGAGATCAATGTGGAACAGAACTCAAATTCTTAGTAAGTCTAGACTTACTGGACCAGTTGAGGATAGAGGACTCCCCAAAACTATTGTCCTGAGATACTCTTTAAACCTTAAACTGAAATTATCCCTTGAGGTCTCCTTTTAGCTAAATAGCAGATTGGTTCATAAAATAAAGACTATCACCCATGAGTAATGAGTGCCTTTAGAAAATCATCTATATGAGACCAAACGGTCAAAAATTACTGTAAAGCAAAGATGAGAAGGTAAGGGGGCATGGAAACTAGAGACTGGAAATGGTACAACCAGAACAGAATGAATGAGAATGATGACACATTGTGAAAAATGTAACCGGTATCACTGAATAATTTGTATAGAAATTGTTAAGTGAGAACCTAGAGTCAGTGGTTTGAATCCACGGAGCAGCTGGTGGGTTCAAACCACTGACCTTTCAGTTAGCAGCCAAGCACTTAACCACTGCGCCACCTTAAAGCCTAGAAAACCCTAAAAAAAAAGACTGCAGCCGGTGTCAGATATGCCAGGTTTACCACTGTATCATCTGGTGTTCTTTTGCACTGCAGCCTGGAAACCCATTGTATGGATTCACCATAATTTATTGAACCAGGCCTTGGAGGTGGGTATTTAGGTTGATGAGAATCTTTTGTTACTACAAACAATGCTGTACAGCTGACTTTGAGATACAGTGTATGTGAAACTATTGTTAGCTGCTATAAAGTTAGCTCCAACTTATGGCGATCTTATGTGGAACAGAACAAAATTTTGTCCGATCCTGCGCCATCTTCACGATTATTGATATGCTCAAGTCCATTGTTGCAGCCACTGTGTATTTTAACTGCCTTCCAACCTAGGGGGCTCAGACAATATTCTGTTGTGATCCATAAGGTTTTCATTGGCTAATTTTTGGAAGTAGATCACCAGGCCTTTCTTCCACAGTACCCCTGGGTGGATTAGAACTGTCAACATTGCGGTTAGCAGCCAAGCACATTAAAGGTTTATACTACCCAGAGACTCCCATACAGGGTCAGGACCCCCTATCATATGCACTTCTCCTTGACAGTATTTTGCACAAAGATAAACTTGCTAGTTAATGGTGTAAATTATATACTATTTGTTAATATCTGTCTTTCCCCATGAGGATACATCCCATACAGCTGTGTCTGTGCCCTGGCCATTCACAGCTGTGCCTCCCACACAGGAGATAGCCAATAAGTTGCTATTAAAGGTTTCATACATGACTTACAAACAGTTCAGATGTAGCTACTTATTTTTTGCAAAATTTAATCCTCATTGACTGGGTTCTTGGGCCATTAACAATATACAGGGACCCTACAGGTATAGAATTTTTCATTACAGTAATTACTAGTTTAGATACATGAGTAGGTATTGATTTGAAAAAAAAAATAAAGGTTATACAACCTGTCTGATACCTAAAAAGCACCTTAAATCAATAACATGGGCAAGCGCTATGCTTTCTGATTTATTCCATAAAATTTTGTACATTCAGTGGAGACATTTAAATATGAGCATACTTCTGTGCTACTTTTCTTTGCTTAAAAAAAAAAAAAGTCTCAGTGAAATAACGCCAACTAGATAAAAACAACAAAAGCCTCATTCAGGTGGCTGATGCCACGGACACCTCCTCGTGACTCATTATAGCCTGGTTTACACTGCGGGCATTTCAAAGGTCACATTTTTTAAATGCTAATTTCTAAGCTTTTATCACACATGCATATTATCCTTCCTCCTTCCAACATCCCTGTATGCAAACTTAAGATAGTATATTTAAGACAAAAAGGGAAGCATAATGAATATTTGGTTCCACCTGAAATATTCATTGTTGTCGTTTGCCAACATGTGGCATCGACATATGGCGACCTTACGTACAACAGAACAAAACGTTGCCCAGTCCTGCACCATCTTCACAATTGTTGGTATGTTTGTGTCCATCGCTATGGCCACTGTGTATTTTGAGTGCCTTCCAACCTAGGGGGCTCATCTTCCACCACTATACCAGACAACGTTCTGTTGAGATCCATAGGGTTTTCACTGACTCATTTTTGGAAGTAGATCACCAGGCCTTACTTACTAGTCTGTCTCAGTCTGAAAACTTTGCTGAAGCCTGTCCACCGTGGGTGACCCTGCTGGTATTTGAAACACCTGTGGCATGGCTTCCCGCATCACAGCAACACACAAGCCACCAGCATGACAAACTGAGACGGGTGGTGGGATATATTCATGGTTGACTGGAATTATGTTCAAATGGTAAAAATATGATTCCTCAACCTTTCCTATTTGGGATGTATGCCAGAAACAGCTACCGTTTTAGTACGTGCTCTGACAGAGGCAATGCTTTGGATGGCTCAAATGGCCACCATTACTTCCCATTCCTTCCTCCTGCTAGCATCCTGGACTTCGGAACAAACCATTGCACCTCCCCATCTGAAGCCTAATGGTTTGTCTAAATGAGTAACAGGACTAAAGGGATACAATTCTGGGATATCTTAGCAAAGATGGGATCAAGCTGGAATCATCAATGGATATAAATCCAGGGGGAAATTTTTTTAAAAATAATATTGTGTTTTCAGGGAAAGTTGACACAGCAAATTAGGTCCTCCTTTGACAATTTCTACAAATTGACAAATGACATTAGTTACACTTTTCACATTGTGTCAACATTCTCTTTAATTGTGTTCTGGTTGTTCCATTTCCAGTACTCTAGTTTCCCTGCCCCCTTATCTTCTCATCTTTGCCTCAGAGTAATTGTTGATCTTTTGGTCTCATATAGATGATTTTTAATGAAGCACCATACTCATAGGTAATATCCTTTATTTTGTGTGCCAGTCTGTTATTTCACTAAAAGGTGACTGTCTTAAGCACCCAGTGCTGCTCTAACAGAAATACCACAAGTGGATGGCTTTAATAAAGAGAAATTTATTTCTTCACAGTAAAGTAAGCTAAAAGCCCAAATTCAGGACGTCAGCTCCAGGGGAAGGCTTTCTCTCTCCGTTGGCCTTCTCGTCAATCCTCCCCCGGACTAGGAGCTTCTCCGCGCAGGGACCCTGGGTCCAAAGGACACGCTTTGCTCCTGGCACTGCTTTCTTGGTGGTATGAGGTCCCCGCCTCTGCTCGCTTCCCTTTCCTTTTTATCTCTTGAGAGATAAAAGGTGGTGCTGGACACACCCCAGGGAAACTCCCTTTATATTGGATCCAGGATGTGGGGATGTGACCTGGATGAGGGTGGTGTTACAATCCCACCCTAGTCCTCTTTAACATAAAATTACAATAACAAGATGGAGGACAAACACACAATACTGGGAATCATGGCCCAGCCAAATTGATACGCACATTTTTGGGGGGACATAATTCAATCCATGACAGTGACCTCGGGGGTTAGTTTCGGTTCGAGGTTTAAAGACTATCTCAGGGTGATAGTCTCAGGGAGTCCTCTAGTCTCAATTGGTCCAGTAAGTCTGGACCAATTTTTTTAGTATTTGAGTTCTGTTCCATGTTTTCCTCCCATTCTATCAGGGTCTATCTGTTGTGGTCCTGATCCAAACATCCAGTAGTGGTAGCCGGGCACCACCTAGTTCTTCCAGTATCAGGGTAGATGAGGCTGGGCTCGAGTAGGCTATAAGCCCTATAGACTAGTTTCTTCTTTGAGACTTTGGTTTCCTTCTTTCTCTTTGCTCCTGACGAGTACAGACCAATAGTTGTATCTTCGATGGCTGCTCACAAGCTTTTAAGACCCCAGATGCTACTCACCTCACTAGGATGCAGAACATGAATTTTATGAACTGTATTATGCCAACTGACTGAATTGTCTCATGAGACTCAAGGGGAGATTTTGATGAGGTGCAGAAGATCTTCTCAAAGATTTTATATTAGGTGAAAGGGGAAAAATAATTGTACAGTGGAGAAATTGGTCAGTACTGCAACTGAGGGTCAAAAGCTAGTGTCACCAATGAGGGGCAGATGGATATCATGGGTCTCCAGATGGGATCCCTCAAAAAGATGCCACATCACCTCTGCAGTATTACAGCCAAGAATGTAAAACTGGAATCAAATCATGAGGAAACATCAGACAAACACAAAAGAAGGAATGTTCTAGTAATAAAACTGCAGTGAGAGAGACTGTATTCTTCCAGAATGTCAATGTTATAAAAGACCTGACTGAAAGGTTGGAGGTTCAAGTCCACCCAGAGGTACCTCAGAAGAAAGGCCTGGCAATCTACTTCTGAAAAAATCAACCACTGAAAACCCTACGGGGCACAGGTCTACTCTGACACACATGGGGTTGCCATGAGTTGGAATTGATTCAACAGCAACTAACAACAATACTCCACTATGCATATGTACCACATGTTGTTTACCCACTCATCTGCTGATGGACATTTGACCTGTTTCTGCATTTTGGCTATTGTGAATAGTGCTGCTATGAACATTGATGTACAAGTACCTGTGCTCCTGTTTTCAAGTGTTTTGGCTATATACCTAGGAGTGGAATTGCTGAGTCATATTGGAGTTCTATGTTTAACTTTATGAGGAACCACCACACTGATTTCCACAGCAGCTACACTGTTTTACATTCCCACCAGCCATGGACAAGAGCTCTGTGAGTGCTTTTGTCATGATTTCACCAAATTATTTTACCAGGGTTTAAAGACCAGAGGGATGTATTTTTTCCTGCCTGCAAGGGGTCAGTTTCCCAGGCAAAGAGGAAAATTGGGGTTATTTTTGGCATTCTAAACATGTCCTTGAAGCACTAGTGGTACAGTGGTTAAGTGCTCAGCTGCTAACCAAAAGGTCTGCAGTTAGAACCCACCAGCCGCTCAGTGGGAAAAGATGTGGCGGTCTGCTTCCATAAAGATTTACAGCCTTGGAAACTAGCTCTACTCTGTCCTGTATGGTTGCTATAAGTTGGAATTGATTTGACAGTGATTTTTTTTTTTTTTAACATACTCTACATGCATGGAGGGAAAATAGTGCCTGTTCTGTAGAAGTTAATGACGACCAATCTGATGTTACTTCACTTTCTTCCTCATCGGTAAATATTCACTGAGCACGAGTACTACTCAAATTATTTCAAAGCATAGAAAAGGAAGGAATACCCCCAAATTCATTCTATGAGGCCAGCATAACCCTGATAACAAAGACAGGCAAAGTAACCAAAAAAAGAGAAAATTACAGATCAATGTTTCTCATGAATATAGTTGTAAAAATTCTAGCTGATAGAATTCAGCATCATATCAAAAAAGTAATACACCACAACCAAGTGGGATTCATACTAGGTATGCAAGGATCATTCAACACTAGAAAATCAATCAACGTAATCCACCACATAAACAGAACAAAAGAAAAGAATGACATGATCATCTCAAATGACACAGAAAAAGCATTTGATAGACTTTATCCTGATATCCTGACTTTATTCCTGATAAAAACTCTCAATAAAATAAGAATAGAAGGGAAATTTCTCAACATAATAAAGGGCATATGTACAAAACCAACAGCCAACATCATTTTCAATGGACAGAGGCTGAAAGCATTCCCCCTGAGAATGAGAACAAGTCAAGGATGTTCTTTACCACCACTCCTATTTAACATTGTGCTGGAAGTTCTAGCTAGAGCAATAAGGCAAGAAAAAGAAAGAAAGGGCATCCAGATTGGAAAGAAAGAAGTAAAACTATCCCTATTCACAGATGATATGATACTATACATAGAGAACCCCAAAGATTCCACAAGAAAACTACTGGACCTAATAGAAAGATTCAGCATAGCAGGATACAAGGTCAACATACAAAAATCAGCTGGATTCCTACACACCAACAATGAGAACTTTCAAAAGGAAATCAGGAAAACACTACCATTTATAACAGCCCCTAAAAAGATAAAATACTTAGGAATAAATCTAACCAGGGACATAAAAGACCCATACAAAGAAAACTACATAACACTATTGCAAAAAAACAATACAGACCTATATAAATGGAAAAACACCCTGAGAACAGGAACAAGACAAGAATGTCCTTTATCACCACTCCTATTTAACACTGTGCTGGAAGTCCTAGCTAGAGCAATAAGGCAAGAAAAAGAAAGGGCATACAAATTGGTAAGGAAGAAGTCAAGCTATCCCTATTGGCAGATGATATGATACTACACAAAGATAACCCAAAAGACTCCACAAGAAAACTGCTGGAACTAATAGAAAGATTAAGCAGAGTGGCAGGATACAAGATAAACATACAAATATCAGTTGGATTCCTATCCACCAATAAAAAATCCCACTGCCATCGAGTCGATTCCAACTATAGTGACCCTTTAGGACAGAGTAAAACTGCTCCACAGGGTTTCCAAGAAGCACCTGGTGGATTCGAACTGCCAACGTTTTGGTTAGCAGCTGAACTCTTAATCACTACCCCACCAGGGTTTCCAATAAGAGAACTACAAAAAGCAAATTAGGAAAGCAATACCATTTATAACAGCCCCTAAAAAAAAAAAAAAATACTTAGGAATAAATCTAACCAGGGACGTAAAAGACCTGTACAAAGAAAATTACAGAACGCTACTGCAAGAAACCAAACAAGACCTACATAAATGGAAAAACACACCATGCTCATGGATAGGTAGACTCAACATTGTGAAAATGTCAATTCTACCCAAAGCAATCTACAAATACAATGCAATTCTGATCCAAATACCAACAGCATTCTTTAAAGAGATGGAAAAACTAATCATTAACTTTATATAGAAAGGAAGAGGCCCAGGATAAGTAAAGCATTACTGAAGAAGAACAAAGTACGAGGACTCGCACTACCTGACCAGAACCTACTGTACAGCTATAGTAGTCAAAACAGCCTGGTACTGGTACAGCGACAGACACATTGACCAATGGAACAGAATTGAGAACCCAGATATAAATCCATCTACCTACAATCACCTGGTCTTTGACAAAGGCCCAAAGTCCATTAAGTGAGGAAAAGACAGTCTTTTTAACAAATGGTGCTGGCAAAACTGGATGTTCATCTGTAAAAAAATGGAACAGGACCCATACCTCACACCATACACAAAAACTAATTCAAAATGGATTAAAGACCTAAATATAAAACCAAAAATTATAAAGATCATAGAAGAAAAAATAGGGTCAACACTAGAGGCCCAAATACACAGCATAAATAGGATAGGATACTAACCATAACTAACAATACACAAACACCAGAAAATAAGGTTGATAACTGGGATCTCTTAAATATTAAACACTTATGCTCATCAAAAGACTTCACCAAAAGAGTAAAAAGAGAATCCACAGACCAGGCAAAAATTTTTGGCTATGACAAATGTGACAAAGGCCTAATCTCTAAAATCCAACACTTCTACAACTAAAAGACAAATAATCCAATATAAAAATGGCCAAAATATATGAACAGACACTTCACCAAAGAAGACATTCAGGCATCTAACAGACACATTAGGAAATGCTCCCAATCATGAGCCATGAGAGAAATGCAAGTCAAAACCACCATGATATACCATCTCACCCCAACATTACTGGCACAAATCAAAAAAACAGAAAATAACAAATGTTGGAGAGGTTGCAGGGAGATTGGAACTCTTACGCACTGCTAGTGGGAATGCAAATTGGTACAACCATTTTGGAAAATGATACGGCACTTCCTCAAAAAGCTAGAAATAGAAATACCATATGATCCAGCAATCCCACTCCTTGGAATATATCCTAGAGAAATAAGAGCCTTCACATGAATAGACATATGCACACCAAGGTTCACTGTAGCATTATTCACAATAGCAAAAAGATGGAAACAACCCAAGTGCCCATCAACAGATGAAAGGATAAACAAACTATGGTACATAACACAATGGAATACTAGGCAAGGATAAAGAACAATGATGAATCTGAGAAACATCTCACAACATGGATGAATCTGGAGGGCATTATGCTGAGTGAAATAAGTTAATCACAAAAGGACAAATATCGTATGAGACCACTATTATAAAAACTCATGAAAAGGTTTATACACAGAAAGAAATGATCTTTGATAGTTATGAGGGAGGGGAGGGGTGGGGAGGGAAAACTCTAAATAGACAATAGGTAAGTGGTAACTTTGGTAAAGGCTAAGGCAGAACACAATATTGAGGAAGTTAGCACAACTTGACCAAGGCAAGGTCATGGAAGCTTCATAGACACATCCAAACTCCCTGAGGGGCAGAATTACTGGGCTGAGGGATGGGGATCATGGTCTTGGGGGACATCTAGCTAAATTGGCATTACGTAGTTTATAAAGAAAATGTTTTACATTCTACTTTGGTGAGAAGCGTCTGGAATTTTAAAAGCTTGTGAGCGGCCATCTAAGATACTCCACTCATCCCACCTCATCTGGAGCAAGGGAGAATGAAGAAAACCAAAGACACAAGGTAAAAATTAGTCCAAAGGACTAATGGACCACAACTATCACAGCTTTCACCAGATTGAGTCCAGCACAACTAGATGATGCCCAGCTACCACCACTGACTACTCTGACAGGGATCACAACAGAGGGTCTCGCACAGAGCTGAAAAAAAATGTAGAACAAAATTCTAACTCACAAAAAAAGACCAGATTTACTGGCCTTCCAGAGACTGGAGAAACCCCAAGAGTATGGCTCCTGAACACCCTTTTAATTCAGTACTGAAATTACTCCTGAGGTTCACCCTTCAGCCAAAGATTAGACAGGTGTCTTAGTTACCTAGTGCTGCTATAACAGAAATTCCAAAGTGGATGCCTTTAACAAAGAGAAATTTATTTTCTCACACTAAAGCAGGCTAGAAGTCCAAATTCAGGGTGTCAGCTCCATGGGAAGGCTTTCTCTCTCTGTTAGCTCTGGAGGAAGATCCTTCTCATCAATCTTTCCCTGAACTAGGAGCTTCTCTGTGCAGGAACCTTAGGTCCAAAGGATGCGCTCTGCTCCCAGCACTGCTTTCTTGGTGGTATGAGGTCTCCGTCTCTCTGCTTGCTTCTTTCTTTTATATCCCAAAAGAAACTGACTCAAGATACAATCCAATCCTGTAGATTGAGTCCTGCCTCACCAACACAACTGCTGCCCATCCCCCTCATTAACATCATAGAGGCAGGATTTACAACACATAGGAAAATCACGTCAGACGACAAAATGGTGGACAATCACATAATACTGAGAATCATGGCCCAGTCAAATTGATATACACATTTTTTGGGTGACACAATTCAATCCATGACAACAAGCCCATATAACAAAACAAGACTAAATGGGCACACCAGCTCAGGGGCAAGGATGAGAAGGCAGGAGGGAACAGGAAAGCTAGTAACGGGGAACCCAAGGTTGAGGAGAGTGTTGACATATCATGGGGTTGCCAACCAATGTCACAAAACAATATGTGTACTGTTTAATGAGAAATTAGTTTGCTCTGTAAACCTTCATCTAAAGTACAATAAAAATAAAGTTCATTTAAAAAAAAAGTGTATTAATTGTTTAATGAGAAACTAATTTCCTCTGTAAACATTCATCTAAAGCACAACAACAACAAAATAAATAAATAAATAAATAAATGGAAAAACAGATCATGCTCATGGATAAGAAGACTCAACATTGTGAAAATGTCAATTCTACCCAAAGAGATCTACAGATATAATGCAATTCTGACACAAATACGAACCACATTCTTTAACTAGATGGAAAAACTAATCTCCAACTTCATATGGAAAGGAAAGAGGTGCCTGATAAGCAAAGCATTATTGAAGAAGAAGAACAAAGTCAGAGTCTTCACCCTACCACATCTCAGAACCTACTATATAGCCATGGTAGTCAAAACAGCCTGGTACTGTTACAACGATGGACACATAGACCAATGGAACCGAATCAAGAACTCAGACATAAATCCATCCACCTATGGTCAGTTGATCTTTGACAAAGGACCAAAGTCCACTAAATGTGGAAAAGATGGTCTTTTTAACCAACGGCGCTGGCAAAACTGGATGTTCATCTGTAAAAAAAAATGAAACAGGACCCATACCTCACACTATTCACAAAAACTAACTTGAAATGGATCAAAGACCTAAATATAAAACCAAAAACTATAAAGATCATGGTAGAAAAAACAGGGACAACACTAGGGGCCCTAATGCATGGCGTAAGTTCAATACAAACCATAACTGGTGTTCATAACTGTTCATAACTGTTCATAACTGTTCATACATGAACACCAGAAGATAAACTAGATAACTGGAAGCTCCTAAAATTAAACACTTACACTCATCAAAAGAATTCACCAAAACAATAAAAAGAGAGCCTACAGACTGGGAAAAAATTTTCGGCTACAACATATCCAACAAGGGTCTAATTTCTAAAATCTATATACTTCAACACATCAATAACAAAAAGACAAATAATCCAATTTAAAAACGGGCAAAGGATATGAACAGACACTTCACCAAAGAAAACTTTCAGGCAGCTAACAGACACATGAGGAAATGTTCATGATCATTAGTCATGGTTGTTGTTGTTAAGTGCGGTTGAGTTGGTTCCAACTCATGGCGACCCTATAGCCATTAGAGAAATGCAAATCAAAACTACAATGATATACTATCTCACACCAATATTACTGGCACAAATTAAAAAAAAAAACAAACAGAAAATAACAAACGTTAGAGAGGTTAGAGGGAGATTGGAACTCTTATGCACTGCTGGTGGGAACAGAAAATGGTACAACCACTATGGAAAATGATACGGTGCCTTCTTAAAAAGCTAGAATTAGAAATACCATATGATCTAGCAATTCCACTCCTAGGAGTATATCCTAGAGAAATAATAGCCTTCACATGAATAGACATATACACATCCAGGTTCATTGCAGCATTATTCACAATAGCAAAAAGATGGAAATAACCTAAGTGCCCATCAACAGATGACTGGATAAACAAATTATGGTACATACACACAATGGAATACTATACACAACAACAAATAACAATGATGAATCTGTGAAACATCTTATAACATGGGTGAATATGGAGGGCATTATCCTCAGTGAAATAAGTTAATCACAAAAGGACAAGTGTTATATGAGACCTCTATTATAAAAACCCAGGAAAAGGTTTACACACAGAAAAAAACAATCTTTGATGGGTATGAGGAATCGGAGGGGTAGGGAGGGAAAATCGCTAACTAGATAGTAGACAAGTGTTAACTCTGGTGAAGGGAAAGACAACACACAATAAAGTGGAAGTCAGCACAACTTGACCAAGGCAAAGTCATAGAAGCTTCCTAGACACACCCAAACACCGTGAGTGACCGAGTTACTGGGGCTGAGGGGTGGGCACCACGGTCTCAGAGGACATCTAGGTCAATTGGCATAACATAGTTCATAAAGAAAATGCTCCACATTCTACTTTGGTGAGTAGCATCTGGGGTCTTAAAGGCTTGCGAATGGCCAGTTAAGATACATCAATTGGTCCCATCCCATCTGGAACAAAGGAGAATGAAGAAAACTAAAGACACAAGGAAAATATTAGACCAAAGGACTAATGGACCACATGAACCACAACCTCTACCAGCTGAGACCAGCACAACTAGGTGGTGTCTGCCTACCACCACCAACTGCTCTGACAGGGATCACAATAGGGTCCCAGACAGTGTGGGAGAAAAATGCAGGACAAAATTCAAATTCACAAAACAAGACCAGACTTACTCATCTGACAGAGACTAGAGGAACCCCTGAGACTATGACCCTGGACACCTTGCTCACTCAGAACTGAAGCCACTCCTGAAGTCCACCTTCTAGCCAAAGATTAGACAGACCTATAAAACAAACAATAACACATGTGAGCAATGTGCTTCTTAGTTCAGTTAAATATGTACGAGACAAAATGGGCAATACCTGCACAAAAACAAAGATGAGAAGGCAGGAAGGGACAGGAAAACTGGATGAACAGACATGGAGAAACCAGGGTGGAAAGGGAAATGGGGAGAGTGCTGACACATTGTGGGGATTGCAACCAATGTCACAACACAATTTATGTATAAATTTTTGAATGAAAAACTAATTTGTGCTGTAAACTTTCACCTAAAACATAATAAAATAAAAAAATATATATTCACTGAGTCTCCACAAAACAATGGTGCTACCAGACAAGTCCCCTCTCATTTATTGAAAGGTGCAAAATAAGTCTATAGTTGCTCAGAAATAACTCGGGAAGATCTGTGACAACGCCCTGTGCTTTATGAAATTGTCATCAAAAGACACATCACCAAATCTGACATATCTACTAGAGACAAAAAGAGATTTCAGAAGGACTCACAAACATGAGAAAAACAAAACAAAAACAGTTGCTTTGGAGCTGATGCTCACTCGTGGTGATCCCATGTGTGTCAGTAGAACTGTGCTCCATAGGGTTTTCAATGGCTAATTATTTTGAAAGTAGATCACCAGGCCTTTCTTCCCCTGGGTGGATTTGAACCTCCAGCCTTTCCAAGAGCAGCCGAGCATGTTAACCATTTGCTACACCCAGAGATTCTTCAAACGTTTCTTGAAACATAAGAGGGTGAGGAGAGGCAGGGCCAAGGTGGTGGAGTAGTCAGACTCTTCCAGTGTTCCCTATTACAACAAAGACCCGAAAAAATGAGTAAATAGATTATATATGACAATCTAGGAGCCCTGAACATCAAAGGCAAAGTTGAAGAACTAGACTGAGTGGCAGGGGGAGGGAGAGAGACTTCAGAAGCAGCGAGGAATTGCCAGATCTGACACGGCGGGAGCCGGAGCCCTTCAGCCCAGATCAGTTTGGGGTGCACAGTGAGGAAGGCGAGCAGCGGCACTTGGGAGGACATTTTCCACACTGTGAGAGACCCAGCGGCAGAGAGTCTACTGGGCCATCCAGAACCACCAAGAAGCAGCCCTCAATTAGCGAAAGATAAGTACTTGCATCTGGCCTACAGCACAGATCAAAATCACCCCCCTTAGGGAAAAACCTCTCTCCCATTTCCTGCCCCACTCTCTGCTCTGCACGGGGTCCCAGACCAGCTTCAGCAATTGTCGAGTCCCCTGGCCTGAAAGTAGGAGCCGTCATGTGCCCTGAGCCATTCTTCTGGCCTTGGAGAGTGAACAAATTAACAAGCAGGGGAAAAAATAATCTGACAACTCCCCTAAGTCAGGAACTCAGGGTAGGCACAGCTCCCTTGCCTAGGCACAGGCATAAGGGATCCATGGACTTTGAGTGTCTTTCCCCCTGCACAGACTTGTGTGGGGCCATTTCAACAACATAGGCACCTCATTACCACAGTACAACAGAGTATATACCTGAAGTCTAACTTCAACTGTTTCAGCTGTGAAGTGGCAGGTTCGTGACATCTGACGCTGCTCTGCGCATTAAGCAGGGTCTTCACCTACACACATCAGGGGCCTGAGGACTAGTATCTCCACCCACACCACCTAGCCACTTGTGACAGGGGCCCAAAAATAAGAGGGGCCCCCCAGTCCTTACAGCCAACAGCACTGGGTGCTCATAGTCTGGTTGCAAAACCCACCCATCTACGCGCTCTAGGGAACAGGGACACACTTTCCTCCTGGCCATGAGGGGTAGCCATTGGCCCCCTGCCTGGCTCAGCCCGTGTCCCCCTGCTACAGCTGGATGCCTGTGCCTACACCAATCACCCATGCCTGTCTAGAACTGTAGGTGAGAGCCTGCACCACACACTTGGTAGCCGACTACCTGGACACCTGAGCTGAATCCATACAGGAAGAGCAGGCAGACTCCTGGGCTCACATACTTAGCGGCGGGTCTGGCCACCTGGGGGCAGAACATTGGAGCTTCAATGGTGCTGGTGACTGGGCTAGCTCACATGCGCAGCCTATTTGAGTGTATCAAAACAAAACAAGAAGCTAGGACACATTCAGCAAATATAAAATAAATAAATATAATAACTTATTGAAGGCTCGGAGACAATAGTCAATATCAAATCACATATAGAGTCAGTCCATGATGACTTCAGCAAACTCCCAAAATAAAGAATATAGAAATTTTCTGAAGGAAGAAAATTTCTTGGAATTACCAGTGACAGAAAACAAAAGATTAATATACAGAACTCTGCAAGAGATTAGGAAGGAAATTAAGCAAAACACAGAACATAATATAGAGGAACTTAAGAAGATTTGAGAAGAGCATAATGACAAATTTAACAGGCTGCGAGAATCCACAGAGAGCAATCCGAAATCCAGAAGGTTAAAACAATAAAATTTCAGAATTAGACAACTCAATAGAAACTCATAGGATCAGAATTGAGGCAACGGAAATCAGAATCAGTGAGGCTGAAGATAAAGCACTTGACACCAACTTATTTGAGGAAAAATCAGAAAAAAGGATTTAAAAAAATGAAGAAACTCTAAGAATTATGTGGCATTCTATCAAGAGGAATAACCTATGACTGACTGGAGTACCAGAACAGGGGAAGATAACAGAAAATTCAGAGAGAATTGTTGAAGATTTGTTGGCAGAAAATTTCCCTGATATCGTGAAAGATGAGAAGATATCTATCCAAGACGCTCATCAGACCCCACATAACGTAGATCCCAAAAGGAAGTCACCAAGACATATTATAATCAAACTTGCCAAAACCAAAGATAAAGAGAGACTTTTAAGACAGGCCAGGAATAAACAAAAAGTCATCTACAAAGGAGAGTGAATAAGACTAAACTCGGACTACTCAGCAGAAACCATGCAGGCAAGAAGGCAATGGGATGACATATATAAAGCCTTGAAGGAAAAAAACTGCCACCCAAGAATTATATATCCAGCAAAACTGTCTCTCAAATATGATGGCAAAATTAGGGCATTTCTAGATAAACACAAGTTTAGGGAATTTGAAAAAACCACACCAAAATTACAAGAAATACTAAAGGGAGTCCTCTGGTTAGAAAATCAATAACATTAGATAATAACCCAAGACTAGAACACAGGACAGAGCAACCAGATATCAGTCCAGATAGGGAAGTCACAAAAATAAATCAAAGCTAAAACACTGAAAATAAGGAAACAGATGTCAACATGTAAAAGATGACAACATTAAAACAAAAAGGAGGGACTTAAAAAATGTAGACATAGACTTTGCATATGGAGAGGGAGTCAAGGCGATACAAAGAAACAAAAGACTAGTGTAAACTTAGAAAAATAGGGGCAAATATTAAGGTGACCATAAAGGAAACTAACAATCCTACACGTTAAAATAAAAAATGAGAAAAACATAAAGTCTCAGCAAACACAAAATCAACAACAATGAAAAAGATGAAGAGAAAATACATAAAGAAAAATGACTCAGCACAGAAAATTAAGTGGAAAAAAAAAACTGTGAACAACACACGAAAAAAGACATCAAAATGACAGCACTAAACTCATACCTATCAATAATTACGCTGAATGTAAATGGACTAAATGCACCAATAAAGAGACAGACAGTGGCAGACTGGATAAAAAAACACGATCCATCTATATGCTGCCTACAAGAGGCACATCTTAGACTTAAAGATACAAACAAACTAAAACTCAAAGGATGGAAAGAAATATATCAAGCAAGCAACAATCAAAGACGAGCAGGAGTGGCAATATTAAACTCTGAAAAAATAGACTTTAAAGTAAAATCTACCACAAAGGATAAGGAAGGACACTATATAATGATTAAAGGGTCAGTACACCAGGAGGACAAAACTATAATAAATATTTATGCACCCTATGACAAGTCTCCAAAATACATAAAACAAACTCTAACGGCACTGAAAAGAGAGATAGACAGCTCCACAATAGTAGTAGGAGACTTCAACACACCACTTTAGGTGAAGGACAGAACATCCAGAAAGAGGCTCAACAAAGACACGGAAGAGCTAAATGCTACAATCAATCAACTTGATCTCATAGACATACACCGAACACTCCACCCAATAGCAGCCAAGTATACTTTCTTTTCCAACACACATGGAACATTCTCCAGAATAGACCACATATGAGGCCATAAAGCAAGCCTCAACAAAATCCAAAGCATCAAAATATTACAAAGCATCTTTCCTGACCATAAAGCCATAAAGTTGGAAATCAATAACAGAAAAAGCAAGGAAAAAAAGTCAAACACATGGAAACTGAAGAACACCTTGCTCAAAAACTACTGGGTTATAGAAGAAATTAAGGATGGAATAAAGAAATTCATAGAATCAAGTAAGAATGAAAACACATCCTACCAGAACCTTTGGGACACAGCAAAAGCAGTGCTCAGAGGTCAGTTTATAGCAATAAATGCACACATCCAAAAGGAAGAAAGGGCCAAAATCAAAACATTAACCCCACAACTGGAACAAGTAGAAAAAGAGCAGCAAAAGAAGCCCTTGGGCGCCAGAAGAAAGGAAATAATAAGAATTAGAGAAGAATTAAATGAAATAGAGAACAGAAAAACAATTGAAAGAGTTAACAAGACCAAAAGCTGGTTCTTTGAAAAGATCAATGAAATTGATAAACCACTGGCCAAACTGACAAAAGAAGAACAGGACAGGAAGCAAACAACCCAAATAAGAAACAAGACGGGTGACATCACAACAGACCCAACTGAAATTAAAAGAATCATAACAGAATATTATGAAAAATTGCACTCTAACAAATTTGAACACCTAGAGGAAATGGACAAATTTCTAGAAACTCACTACCTACCTAAACTAGCACAAACAGAGGTACAACAACTAAATAAACCTATAACTAAAGAAGAGATTGAAAAGGTAATTTAAAAACTCCCAACAAAAAAAAAGCCCTGGCCTGGATGGCTTCACTGGAGAATTCTACCAAACTTTCAGAGAAGAGTTAACACCACTACTATTAAAGGTATTTCAGAGCACAGAAAAGAATGGAATACTCCCAAACTCATTCTATGAAGCCAGTATAACGCTGATACCAAAACCAGGCAAAGACCCTACAAGAAAAGAAAATTACAGACTAATATCCCTCATGAACACTGACGTAAAAATGCTCAACAAAATTCTAGCCAATAGAATTCAGCATATCAAAAAAATAATCCACTATGATCAAGTGGGATTTATACCAGGTATGCAGGATGGTTCAACATTAGAAAAACAATGTAATCCATCACATTAACAAAATAAAAGAACCACATGATCTTATCTATCGATGCAGAAAAGGCATCTGACGAAGTCCAACACCGATTCATGATCAAAACTCTCAACAAAATAGGAATAGAAGGGAAATTCCTCAATATAATCAAGGGCATTTATACAAAGCCAACAGCCAACATTATGCTAAATGGAGACAGTCTGAAAGCATTCCTCATGAGAATGGGAACCAGACAAGGATGCCCTTTATCACCACTCTTATTCAACATTGTGCTGGAGGTCCTAGCCAGAGCAATTAGGCTAGAAAAAGAAATAAAGGGTGTCATGGTTTGAATTATGTCCCCTCAAAAATGTGTGTATCAGTCTGGCTAGGCCATGATTCCTGGTACTGTGTGATTTTCCTGTATTTTGTAACCCTGCCTCTACGATGTTAATGAGGGAGGATGGGTGGCAGTTGTGTTAGCAATGCAGGACCTGATCTACAAGACGGGATTGTGTCCTGAGGCAATCTCTTGAGATATAAAAGACAAAAGTGAGCAGCGAGACAGGGGGACCTCATACCATCAAGAAAGCAGTGCTGGGAGCAGAGCACGTCCTTTGGACCAGGGTCCCTGCACAGAGAAGCTCCTAGCCCAGGGAACACCGAAGAGAAGAAGGCCGACAGAGAGAAAAAGGCTTCCCCTGGAGCTGACGCCCTGAATTTGGACTTTTAGCCTACTTTGACTGTGAGGAAATAAATTTCTCTTCGTTAAAACCATCCACTTGTGGTATTTCTGTATGGCAGCACTAGATGACTAAGACAAAGGGCATCCAAATTAGTAGGGAAGAAGTCAAAGCATCTCTATTTGCAGATGATATGATCTTATACACAGAAAACCCCAAAGAATCCACAAGAAAACTACTGGGACTAATAGAAGATGTCAGCAAAGTTTCAGATACAAGATAAACATACAAAAATCAGTTGGATTCCTTTACACCAACAAAGAGAACTTCGAAGAGGAAATCACCAAATCAGTACCATCTACAATAGCCCCCAAGAACATAAAATACTTAGGGATAAATCTAACCAGAGACGTAAAAGACCTATACAATGAAAACTACAAGACACTACTGCAAGAAACCAGAACAGACCCGCATAAGAAGAAAAACATACCTTGCTCATGGACAGGAAGACTCAACATTGTGAAAATGTCAATTCTACCCAAAGCGATCTACAGATACAGTCAATCTCAATCCAAATTCCAACGGCATTTTTTTATGAGATGGAGAAAAAAATCACCAACTTCATAAGGAATGGGAAGAGGCCTCGGATAAGTAAAGCATTACTCAAGAAGAAGAACAAAGTGGGAGGCCTCACACTACCTGATTTTAGAACCTATTATACTGCCACAGTGATCAAAACAGCCTGGTACTGGTACAACAACAGACACATAGACCAATGGAATAGAATTGAGAATCCAGACATATACTCATCCACCTGTGAGCAGCTGATGTTTGACAAAGGCCCAAAGTCCATTAATTGGGGAAAAGACAGTCTCTTTAACAAATGGTGCTGGCATAACTAGATATCCATCTGCAAAAAAATGAAACAAGACCCATACCTCACACCATGCACAAAAACTAACTCAAAATGGATCAAAGACCTAAATATAAAATTGAAAACAATAAAGATCATGGAAGAAAAAACAGGGACAATCCTAGGCGCCCTGTATTAGGTTCTAAAATCAGGAAGTGTGAGGCCTCCCACTTTGTTCTTCTTCTTGAGTAATGCTTTACTTATCCGAGGCCTCTTCCCATTCCTTAAACAGAATATTAACCATAAGTCACAATGCACAAGCACCAGAAGAGAGACCAGATAACTGGGAGCTCCTAAAAATCAAACACTTATGCTCATCAAAAGACTAAAAAGACAACCTACAGGCTGGGAAAAAAATTTTGGCTACGACAAATCTGATCAGCATCTAATCTCTAAAATCTATAAGATACTGCAAAACCTCAACAATAAAAAGACAAATAACCCAGTTAAAAAATGGGCAAAGGATATGAACAGGCACTTTGCCAAAGATATTTAGGTGGCTAACAGACACATGAAGAAATGCCCAAGATCATTAGCCAGTAGAGAAATGCAGATCAAAACTACAATGAGATATCATCTCACCCCAACAAGGCTAGCATTAATCCAAAAAACACAAAATAATAAATGTTGGAGAGGTTGTGGAGAGACTGGAACACTTATACACTGTTGGTGGGAATGTAAAATGGTACAACCACTTTGGAAATTGATTTGGTGCTTCCTTAAAAAGCTGGAAATAGAAGTATCATACGATCCAGCAGTCCTGCTCCTTGGACTATATCTTAGAGAAATAAGAACCGTCGCACAAAGCACAAATATATACATGCCCTTCCATGTTCATTGCAGCACTGTTCACAATAGCAAAAAGATGGAAACAACCTAGGTGCCCATCAACGGATGAATGGGGAAACAAATTATGGTATATCCACACAATGGAATACTACGCAATGATAAAGAACAACGATGAATCCGTGAAACATCTTATAACATGGAGGAGTCTGGAGGGCATTATGCTGAGTGAATTTAGTCAGTCACAGAAGGACAAATACTGTATAAGACCACTATTATAAGAACTCAAGAAAGGGTTTAAACACACAAGAAAACATTCTTTGATGGTTACGAGGGTGGGGAGGGAGGGTGAGGGTTATTCACTAACTAGATAGTAGACAAGAATTATCTTAGGTGAAGGGAAGGACACCACACACTACAGGGGAAGTCAGCACAACTGGACTAAACCAAAGCTAAGAAGTTTCCTGAATACAATCAAACACTTCGAGAGACAGAGTAGCAGGGTGGGCGTCTGGGGACCATGCTTTCAGGGGACATTGGGTCAACTGGCATAACAAAGTTTATTAAGAAAATGTTCTGCATCCTACTTCGGTGAGTGGCATCTGGGGTGTTAAGAGCTTGCAAGCGGCCATCTAAGATGCATCAATTGGTCCCAACCACCTGGAGTAAAGGAGAATGAAGAACACCAAACACACAAGGAAAGTATTAGCTCAAGAGATGCAGAGGGCCATGTAAACCAGAGACTTCATCAGCCTGAGACCAGAAGAACTAGATGGTGCCTGGCTACCACCAATGACCACCCTGACAGGGAACACAACAGAGAGTCCTGATGGAGCAGGAGAAAGGGGGGGTGTAGAATTCAAATTCTAGTAAAAAGACCAGAGTTAATGGTTTGACTGAGACTGGAGGAGCCCCAGAAAGCATGGCCCCCGGACTGTCTGTCAGCCCAGAACTAAAACAATTTCCGAGGTCAACTCTTCAGACAATGATCGGACTGGACTGTGGGACATAAAATGGTACTCATGAAGAGTGTGCTTCTTAGCTCAATAGAAGCATGAGACTAAATGGGCAGCTTCTGTCTGGAGGTGAGAAGAGAAAGCAGAGAGGGTCAGGAGCTGGTTGAATGGACATGGGAAATCAGGGGTGGAAAGGAGGAGTGTGCTGTCACAGTATAGGGAGAGCAGTTAGGGTCACATAACAATGTATGTATAAATTTTTAAGAGACTAACTTGAAATGTAAACTTTCACTTAAAGTACAACCATAAACAAACAAAAAAACATAAGAGGGTGGCAGAAGCACCCCCACTCCACCCATGTGCCCACCCCGGTCAGGCTAAGCTGCATATATACTACAGAAGTAAACTAAATTTGAAAGCATTCAAAGCAAATTGCACAAGAGCAGCTTATCTCCAGCTTGAACACAAACCGAGTGTGAGAGGGGAAGAGAGTTGTGTGAGAACTGATGGAACTGCCCCCCTGCCATATCGATCCCTTCACATTCCATGGGAAGGTCTGCCCTAGCCACTTTTTCTCTTTTCTGAAAGGTATAAAAAGTATCCCTGAGGAAGCCAAGCAAGTTAAACCACTCCTCAAGTCTCCCTGCCAGGGTGGGCTTCTTCTCTCACAAGGAGCTCTTGGCTCTGGCAAGGGCTCAGACTTTCGTCTGAATGTCTGATGAGGCATCAGCGATTTCGGAGACGCCCACCCCGCAGCCCTCACACTTTCTCAAATGATACCACAAAGGCTGAGTCTAAGAGCTTCTACCTCAAGGAGGAACGAGTCCTCAAAAGTCTGTGGAAGGCTCTCGAGCTTGTCAAAGAAAGGTTTGTGTTTATTTATGGTGGTTTAATTTTTTTTAAAAAATCCTTTGCAATACTGGATTATTTAGATATTATAGAAGCTGGGGCAACCAAAAACTCAAAAAAAAAAAAAAAATGAACAACAGAGACAGATCCTCTTATAAATTTTCTAAAATGGATTTCCTACTTGTGGTGCTGAGTAACAATTAGCAACTTCAGAGTAACAATAAAACAACACTAAAGCATATAATGGAGCCCTGGTGGCACAGTGGTTAAGCATTTGGCTGCTAACCAAAAGGTCAGTAGTTCAAATCCACCAGTCGCTCCTTGGAAACCCTATAGGGCAGTTCTATTCTGTCCTATAGGGTTGCTATGAATCAGAACAGACTTGACAGCAATGTTTTGTTCTTTTTAAAGCATATGATACAGAAAAGATGACCTATTTTATAGTACATTTGAATAATGAGCAAATAAGAGTCCCTTTAAACAAGGAAAATTTATCCATAACATAACACCATGCCCCAAACAGGATTTATGATACTTAAGTGAGCATTCCATCAAATTATATCCATTATTATAATATTCATTCATTTTAAAAAGAAAAATGTATACTACTGCTACCCAGATGCTAAAAACCCCTCTGACATAAACAGGGACAGCACTGATTCAATGACTGTTTTTAGTTTAACAACGCTGGACTACATCTATAAAGTTAGGTGAAACAAAAGGGATAGAAAATAGTGTGATCCTCTGGAAATCCCACAGTACCGGTTCACTTTGAACTTGTAAACAGATATCCAGACAGAATCTGCATTAAACGGGGTGGCATTTCATTCTAGAACTATAGGCCCCAATTAAAAATAATGAGGCCCGTCTCTAGCCGCCAGACCCAATTAGAGATAATGAGGACTGATAGCTCCTAAAATAGATTCATTTTTATCTGATAGACGAATTGGGACAGGGGCCCTAGTAGGGGTCATTGGGATAGTCCTGGCAACAAAGCCTGGGTCACTCAAGCTTAAGGAACCCTCACGAACCCAGTTATTAAATAAGGAAGTAGGAAGTCCCTCGGCTCCAAAAGCACAGGAGTAACCCCACAAGATGTTCATCCATTAGCCACTTACCTCTGCCACATTCAGATACATATCGTAAGCCAAATCGTGTATCTATTTATATAAAAAACCTTTTAATAATGACTATGATCATTTAAAGGGAGCCCTGGTAGCGCAGTGGTTAAGAGCTCGGCTGCTAACCAAAAGGTTGGCAGTTTGAATCCACCAGCTGCTCCTGGGAAACCCTATGGGTCAGTTCTACTCTGTCCTATAGGGTCGCTATGAGTCGGAATCTACTGCAAGGTTTTTTGTTTTTGTTTTTTCTTTTTATCATTTAAAAGGCCCCTGGGTGGTACAAACAGTATGTGCTCAACTACTAACTTAAAGGTTGGTGGTTCAAACCCATCCAGCAGCAGTGCAGAAGAAAGGCCTGGTGATCTGCTTCTGTAAAGATTACAGCCACGAAAATCCTACGGAACAGTTCTACTCTGTAACACACGGGGTCGCCATGAGTTGAAATTGACTCAGCAGCAATGAGTTTATGTCATTTAAATGACTGTTTTAAAAACAGTGAAAAAGAAATGTAGCTGACTTCATTCATATACTTATATATGTGTATATATATATACACACACACACGCACTTTTTATTGGGAATAATTTTAGATTGACAGAAAAGTTGCAAAGATAGTACAAAGAGTTTCTGTATATGCTTCACCCAGCTTTCCCTAACGTTAACATCTTACATAACCACAGTACATTTACCACAACTAGATAGGTAAATGGATAGCTGCTATTGAGTCCACTCCGATTCATGACAAGTTATACACAACAGCACAAAACACTGCCTGGTCCTGCATCATCTTCATGATCGCTGGTATGTTTGAGTCCATCCTCGCAGCTATTGTGCCAATCCATCTCACCAAAAGTCTCCCACACCCTCAGTGGCCCTCTGCTTCACCAACCATGATGTCCTTTCTCCAGTGATTGATCCCTCCTGATGATGTATCCAAAGCAAGTGAGTTGGACAATGTTCTGTTGAGATCCATATGGTTTTCATTGGCTAATGTTTGGACGTAGATCACCAGGCCTTTCTTCCTTGTCTGTCTTAGTCTAGAAGCTCCACTGAAACCTGTCCACTATAAGCAATCCTGCTGGTATGTGAAATACCAGTGGCATAGCTTCCAGCATCCTCACAACACACAAGACACCATGAGTTGGAATAGACTCTACAGCAACTGGTTAATGTTATAGAAGTGTTGCAGAGTAGTATTGTGCTCCATAGAGTTTTCAAGGCTGTGACCTTTCAAAAGCAGATCACCAGGCCTTTCTTCCACAGTGCTGCTGGGTGGATTTGAGCTGCCAACTTTTTGATTAGTAGCTGAATGTAAACCATTTGTACCACCCAGGGACCCTGTATGTGTATAGGGGTTTTATTGTAAGGGCCTCAACACAATTGCCGGTATGTAAGTGGCACATGATACGTGCTAGAATTGTTTTTAATATCTGTTGAATGAATTAATGGAAAACAATGGGGCTGGGACAGGGTTCTAGATGGGCCTTTCATCCAGTGAAGGCAGAAACTCAAAGATCTACAGGCAGCACCAGTTTATGAGCTATTTTCAGCAGCCTGCGTTTAAGCCTGCTTTGAATCATTTTCCAGCATAAGGAGTAGCAAAATACCAGCTCACAATCCCTAGGTCATCCAAAATTCATCTGAACAACCATTGAATGACTGATTAGTCTATTCTTGTCATGGCCTTCCTTGGAAAGTTTCTCTCCCTCTCCTTTCTCCCTCCTAAGTCCACGGGAGAAAAGGCAACCCTACCTAAGGCAGGGGTCAGCAAACTTTTTCTGTAAAGGGCTAAATAG
Source organism: Dugong dugon (assembly GCA_030035585.1). Lineage (NCBI taxonomy): Eukaryota > Metazoa > Chordata > Mammalia > Sirenia > Dugongidae > Dugong > Dugong dugon. The sequence continues at coordinate 19,615,056 of CM057476.1, read as the reverse complement.
TAAATATTTTAGGCTTTACGGGCCATACAGCCTCTGCTGCAACTACTCAGCTCTGCTGTTGTACCTTGAAAGCAGACATAGGCAATAAGTACAGGTAGTCTCTGATTTACGATGTATTCAAGTTATGATGAATCACACTTATGACCGTCCATTTTTTCATACATCTTGTTAGTAATATGTACTACACACTATGTTGCAGCATGTATCTGTGAGTTTATATGTAATATTTTCAACCTCCAAAGATAAACAAAGATCAGATTTATAAAGATACTAAAATAATAAAAGTCAGTAATAATGAAAACTAAAAAAAACGAAGTATTCAACTTACGTCAGAACTGACTTATGACAGAGCCATCAAAACAGAACCCTGTTGTAAGTCGGGGACTACCTGTAAATGAATGAATGTGGTTGTGTTCCAATAAAACTTCATTTACAAAAACAGGCAGTGGGGAATCCTGATCAGAAGGTGGAAAATACACAACAGAATTTCAAATATTCATGGGTCCAGAATTTCTGGAGCTATTGAAGCTAGATGAACGATGCCCCTGAAACTACTGCTCTAAGATAATCTTTAAAACTTAAACCAAAAATATCCCCTGAAGTCTACTTTAAACCAAACAACGGTTTAGCTTAATTAATAAAGAATGTCTACTGTAACCATTGTGCTCTTTTAACAACTAACTATATGGGATCAAACTGACAACAGCCACTCAAAAAATTAGATAAGAAACTTAGGGGGCAGTGAGTTTATGTTAATGGGGGAGGAACAATTTGGAAAAAGATGGTGAAAATGGTTACTCAGCTTGAAGAATGTAATCAATGTCACTGAGTTGCACATGTAGAAATGGTTGAATTGGTGTGTGTTCTGCTGTGTATTTTCTCAACAATAACAACAAAATAAAACAAAACAGGTAGTGGGTCCGATTTGGTCCCCAGGCTGTCGTTTTCCAACACTGACCTAAGTAAGGCATACCCACCCATATAAACTGCACAGATATACACAACATAAGGCAACACATGGGAGAGAAGAACTGGTGCAAAGCTGAATGTACCATCTGATGAACAGAGTTTGCGCACATAAGGAAAAGGGGTTTCTAAACACACACATTGATTTAAAAAGCTGCTTAATGTCATTGTACTGAGGGCTGGTGACAGCATAACTGTTAAAGAGCAAAAGCTCCAGAGCCAGTGCTATCCCCTTCAAGGTCTCAATCTGCTCTGTGGCCCCTTGGCACCTACTACTTGTTTTTGTAAATAAAGTTTTATTGGAACACAGTCATGCTCATTCATTTACTTACTGCCTATGGCTGCTTTCAAGCTACAACAGCAGAACTGAGTAGTTGAGACAGAGGCTGTATGGCCCATAAAGCCGAAGTATTTACTATCTAGCCCTCATCTGTTTAAAAGGGATAATGGTGCTCTCTCTCTCATGGTTGTGTTTAAGGATTAAGAGTTAAGACATGGTGGTTACACACACTGTGAATGGACTAAATGCTACTAAATTGTTCTTTAAAATGGTTAGTTTTATGTTATGTAAATTTCACCTTGAAATTGTTTAAAAAAACAATTATGGTAGATCATATATGCATGTTATAAAGGTAAATTTCAAGATTATTTTCAGAAATTGTTGTAGAGTCTTGCAATATCTTAAGTGAAACAACAACAAAGAGGACATTTTAGATATTATTGATCCTTCTTCCGGGCTTTAAAAAATGCGAAGTGATAGATATATGTACATATATATACCATATATGTACACACATATTGTTGTTAGGTGCTGTCAAGTCGATTTCAACTCATACATACAACAGAACGAAACACTGCCCAGTCCTGCGCCATCCTCACAATCGTCACTATCTTTGAGCTCCTTAGAAGTGAGGATGGCAAGACTTCGTCTCACGTACTTTGGACATGTTACGAGAAGGGACAAGTCCCTAGAGAAGGACATAATGCTTGGTAAAGTAGAGGGTCAGTGAAAGAGAGGAAGACCCTCAAGGAGACTCATTGACATGGTGGCTGTCACAATGTGCTCAAGGGTAACAACAATTGTGAGGATGGCAAAGGACCAGGCAGTGTTTAGTTCTGTGGTGCACAGGGCCGTTATGAAACAACAGGGTACCAGAATTTTAAAACTGTATTGAATTTTAAAAGAAAGTACCTCCTTTGTTTTGGAGATACCACATTAATGTACAATGGACACCTTTTTTCTTCTTTTTGAAAAGGTCCAGAGCGTGGGAGCACACTCTGTCTCAGCCCCTACCCCGTCAGCCTCCACACCTGAGGGGGACCTGTTTTCTGAAGCCCAGCCTGGGAATGGAGGCATGACAGGACTGAAGTGGGAGGGTGGGTGTGGGTTGCAGCAGAAGTCCTCTGGAAACATCCACACCGCTGGAGCCCCAGGCAACAGGGCCAATGATGGAACTGCCCTCTGAGGGAGATGAGAACACCTGAACAGGTATAGACAAATGAGCAGCAAGTTGCACCTAAGGTGTCTGATTAGCCTCTTCAGGTAGAAGTCGTTGCACACTGATGGGACCTCAGGCGGCAGTCACCTTGGGCCACAGAAACGCTTTCTGAATATGGCCTTTATCTAGTAGTGAAGAACAGTTATCAAAGATGGAATGGTCTTGTGTCAGCCTCAAAGGAACAGGAACTGAGGCTCTCTGAGATAAGGCTATACATTTGGAAAGCTATGGAAATCAGTGTTAACCCACCATCTTCATCCCTGGTTCCCTATAGTAAAATTTTAAACTCTAATATAAGGACAACTTTGATAGCTATATAAAATATGTATTGAAGAGGTTTTGTATGTAGTCAAAAATGTCTGAATCATAAAGAAAAAAATGTTTTTTAATATGTTTGGTAAATTGGATTTTCCAAACATGGTCACCATCATAGCTCCTTTGCCACTGCTCTTCTAGAACTTGCCATTTCCCTTATCAAAAGGTGGAGTCTAATTCCCTCCCTTGAATCTGGATGGGCTTGTGACTTGCTTATAACCAAAAGAATGCGGTGGGCGTGACGCAGTGTGACTTCTGGAGCTAAGTCAAAGACACAGCCACCAACACAGCAGTCCAATTGCCCTGAGGCTGCCATGTTGTGAGGAAGCCCAACTACATGGAGAGACCACATCCGGGCATTTGGGTTAGCAGTCTTAGTCTTCCAGTTCCTCTAGCCCAGAGGCCAGACATGAGAGTGAATGAGTTCTCAGCTGATTCAAGCCCAGCTGTCTAGTCACCCCCAGCCTTTAAGTCTTCCCACCTGAGCCCCAGACATCAAGGAGCAAAGATGTATCATCTCTACTGGGTCATTTCTGAATCCTAACCCACAGGATCCATGAGGATAATAAAAGGGTGGTTCTTTAATGCCACTAAATTTTGGGTGGTTTGTTACTCAGAAATATTAACTTGAACAATGAGGAACATAGTCTCTTTTTTGTTTGTTTTTTGTATTTTTTAAAATTTAATTTAATTTAATTTTTGTTGTTGAGAATATACACAGCAGACATACACCAAATCAATTCAATTTCTACAGTACAATTCAGTGACATTGATTACATTCTTTGAGTTGCGCAACCATTCTCGCTCTCCTTTTCCAGGTTGTTCCTGCCCCATTAACATAAACTCACTGCCCCCTAAGTGTCTTATCTAACCATTCAAATTGCTATTGTCAATTTGATCCCATATGGATAGTTCCTAAAAGAACACAATGCTCAAGGCAGACATTGTTTACTAGTTAAGCTAAACTATTGTTTGGTTTTAAGAAGACTTCAGGGAATATTTTTGGTTTAAGGTCTGAAGATTTATCTCAGGGCAATAGTTTTGGGGGTTCATACAGCCATAATGGCTCCAGAAAGTCTGGATTCCATGATAATCTGAAATTCTGTTCTGCATTTTCCCTTTTGATCTGGATTTCTTGTATAGAACCTTTGATCAAAATGTTCAGTAACGGTTGCTGGGCACTATTCAGTTCTTCTGGTCTCATGGCAAAGGAGGTAGATGTTCATGGAGGAAATTAGCCACACATTCCATTTCCTCCTCCTATTCCTGACTCTGCTTCTGAGGAACGTATTATCTTAACTGACCTCCATTAACTGAATCCGAGGATTAATCTCTGTTTTCCATACCCTGTGGAACACACTGACCCTGTGGGACACACTGACCCTGTGGAACATACTGACCCTGTGGGACATACTGACCCTGTGGGACGCACTGACCCTGTGGGGCAGACCCAGTGGGACGCACTGACCCTGTGGGATGCACTGAACATACCAACTGACACCCAGGCATTCTGGACTCTCAAAACCAGCAGGAGTCTCGAAACCAGCAGATGACTCTCTAGAAACTTGCAAAGGTCTGGGGATCAGCAACAACAGCATCATCTGGGAGCATTTTGAAATGCGCCCTCTCAGGCCCCATCCTAATCTTACTGAAGCAGAATCTGCATTTTAATAAGATCCCCAGGTTAGCCATGTTGTTGTTGTTGTTAGGTGCCGTTGAGTCGGTTCCAACTCATAGCAACCCTGTGCATGACAGAATGAAACATTGCCTGGTCTTGTACCATCCTCACAATTGTTGCTATATTTGAACTCATTGTTATAGCCACTGTGCCAATCCATCTCGTTGAGGGTCTTCCTGTTTTTCACTGACCCTCTACTTTACTAAGCATGATATCCTTCTCCAGGGATGGGTCCCTCCTGATAACACGTCCAAAGTATGTGAGACAAAGTCTCACCATCCTCGCTTCTAATGTCACCTATAGGCAGTGCAAAGTTTAAGAAACAGGGCTTTCTAGAGTCTCCAGGTGTTCCTGTCCCCATCAGCTGAGTTGACTGCTTAACAAAGTTCCCAACCTATTTATGCCCATCGTACTTGCTACTGTAATTAAGTAATTCATTTCAACATTAGGTAAATGAATAAGACTCGAGTCTATGAACATCTGCCAATACGTCTTACAAAGAGAATGTGGCCTGGGGGTTAATCTCCTTTAAATTATGTAAGGGGAGAAAACTGCAGAGGACTGAGGATAAAAATCTAGAAGGATTCTGTATTCAGAATGCTTTACAAGTGTCATTAGGTTTTTGCTCCACTATAAAGAAATTGGCCTTGGGGACTACAGACAATTCATTATGGGTATGATTGCTTCCACACTTAAAAAAAAAAAAAAAAAAAGCTTTGACTCTGCTTCAAAAGATTTGTAAATTCATGCAGACAAATATATTTTAAGTTAACATAAAATATGTAAGATTGGAATGTCTGGTTGACACTGTGGACTGGTGACCCAAAAGCCAGGCAGAACTCCTTTCTCCTTGCCTTCTATTTAAAGGGCTGGGAATGTAACATACTCTGTTTTCCAGGCTCTCTTGCAGCTGAAGGAGACAATGTGGCATAGTTCCAGCCAATGTCTCCTAAGTGGAAGTGACTGAGAGGCTTCCAGGGAAAAAATTTTTTCTTTTAATTGTGGTGAAAACATACACAACATATGCCAATTCAACAATTTTTACGTGTATAATACAGTGACATTGACTACCTTCTTCAAGTTGTGCAACCATTCTCGCTATCCTTTTCCAAATTATTCCACCACCATTAACATAAACTCAGTATCCCCTAAGCAAAATCTCCCTCCAGGGAAATTTGTTAAACAAGGCTGTCTTAGTTATCTAGTGCTGCAATAACAGAAGTACCACAAGTGGATGGTTCTAACAAACAGAAGTTGATTCTCTCACAGTTTAAACAAGAACCAAAAAACCAAACTTGTTGCCATCGAGTCAATTCTGACACATAGTGACCCTGTAGGACAGAGCAGAACTGGCCCATAGGGTTTCCAAGGAGCAGCTGGTGGATCTGAACTGCCAACCTTTTGGTTAGCTGCCATAGAATGCTGTAGCTCTTAACCACTGTGCCACCAGGGTTCTTCCTACAGTTTGGAGTCTAGAAGTCCGAATTCAGGCTGCCACCTCCAGGGGAAGGCTTTCTCTCTCTGTTGGCTCTGGAGGAAGGTTCTTGTCATTAGTCTTCCCCTGGTTGAGGAGCTTCTCAGAGCAGGGAGCCCAGGTCCAAAAGATGCGCTATGCTCCCCATGCTTCTTTCTTGATGGTATGAGGTCCCCCTGTTTCTCTGCTCCCTGCTCTCTTTCATATCTCAAAAGAGATTGATTTAACACACAACCTAATCTTGCAGATTGAGTCCGGCCTCATGTTGTTGTTAGATGCCATCAAGTCGGTTCCAAGTCATAGCGACCCTATGTTCAACAGAATGAAACACTGCCTGGTCCTGCGCCATCCTCACAATCACTATGCTTGAGCCCATTGTTGCAGCCACTGTGTCAATCCGTTTCTTTGAGGGTCTTCCTCTTTTACACTGACTGTCTACTTTACCAAGCATGATGTCCTTCTCCAGGAACTGATCCCTCCTGATGACACGTTCAAAGTAGGTGAGATGTAGTTTTGCCATCCTTGCTTCTAAAGAGTATTCTGGTTCTACTTCTTCCAAAACAGATTTGTTCATTCTTTTGGCAGTCCATGATATAGTCAATATTCTTTGCCAACACCGCAATTCAAAGGTGTCAATTTTTCGGTCTTCCTTATTCAATGTCCAGCTTTCACATGCCAATGAGGTGACTGAAAACATCACAGCTTGGGTCAGGTGCACCTTAGTCCTCAAGGTGACATCTTTGCTTTTCAACACTTTCAAGAAGTCTTTTGCAGCAGATTTGCCCAATACAACGTGTCTTTTGATTTTTTGACTGCTGCTTCCATGGGTGTCAATTGTGGATTCAAGTAAAACGAAATCCTTGACAATTTCAATCTTTTCTCCATTTATTATGATGTTGCTTATTGGTCCAGTTGTGAAGATTTTTGTTTTCTTTAGGTTAAGGCGTAATACTGAAGGCTGTGGTCTTTGATCTTCATCAGTAAGTACTTCAAGTCCTCTTCATTTTCAGCAAACAAGGTTGTGTCATCTGCGCGACACAGGTTGTTAATGAGTCTTCCTCCAAACCTGATGCCCCATTCTTCTTCATATAGTCCAGCTTCTCAGATTATTTGTTCAGCAAACAGATTGAACAGGCATGGTAAAAGGATATAACCCTGACGCACACCTTTCCTGACTTTAAACCACACAGTATCCCTTGTGTATGTTCAGACGATTGCCTCTTGATCTATGTACAGGTTCCTCATGAGCACAATTAAGTATTTTGGAATTTCCATTCTTCTCAATGTTATCCATAACTAGTTATGATCCATACAGTCGAATGCCTTTGCATAGTCAATAAAACACAGGTAAACATCTTTCTGGTGTTCTTTGCTTTCAGCCAGGAGCCATCTGACATCTGCAATGATATCCCTGGTTCCATATCCTCTTCTAAATCCAGCTTGAATTAACATAACATTAACACAACTGCCGCTAATCCCATCTCATTAGAGAGGAAGGATTTACAACACATAGGAAAATCGCATCAGATGACAAAATGATGGACAATCACACAACAGTGGGAAGTATGGACTAGCCAAGTTGACAGATATTCTGGGGGCACACAATTCAATCTGTAACAAAGGCAGATCCAACATCTGGGCAGATCTTTCACTCAGTATGAAACATTTTAAAAATATCGTAACTAGTTCTCTGCTGTATAGTATTCCAGGTATAGCCCCATTCAACCCATCCATTCCGCTAATCATAGATACTCAAGTTGGCTTCAGCTCACTACTACCTCAAACAACACCATGATGAGCATCTTCGCACATGTTCTCTTTCGGACTCATGCAAAAGTTTCTCAAGGGTGTATGCCCAGGAGTGAGACTACTGGGTCATAGGGCACATGTGTGAGTATCATTGTGTTCTGCAAAACTCATTTCTTGAAAACTAATGTGTTCTGTAAACCTTCATCTAAAGTGAGAAGAGCAGCACAACTGGAAGAGCATAGTCGATGTCACTGAACTGTGCATGTAGAAATTTTTGAAATGGTGTACCTTTGGCTACATATATTTTCAACAACAACAAAAAAAAGGTCGAGAAGGGAGAGGGTTGACATGTCGTGGGGTTGTTAACCAATGTCATAAAACAGTATGTGTACTACTGTTTAATGAGAAACTATTTGTTCTTTAAACCTTCACCTGAAGTACAACAAAAATAAATAAAAATTCATTTCCTGAATGGCTGTAGCCACTTGTTTACCCTCCCTTCCACAGGGCATTACAGTTCCTATTTCTCTGCATTGTTCTCATTACTTGGTATTTTCAGGCTTTATAATCTTTGCCAAAGTTATAGACTGAATCGTGTCCCCCTAAAAGATACACTGAGGTCTGTCATGGATTGAATTATGTCCCCCCCAAAAAATGTGTGTATCAGTTTGGCTGGGCCATGATTCCCGGTACTGTGTGATTTTCCTGTATGTTGTAAATCCTGCTCTATGATGTTAATGAGGGAGGATGGGTGGCAGTTGTGTTAGTAAGGCAGGACTGGATCTACAAGACTGGATTGTGTCCTGAGGCAATCTCTTGAGATATAAAAAAGAGAAGCAAGCAGAGAGTTGGGGACCTCATACCACCAAGAAAGCAGTGCTGGGAGCTGAGCACATCCTTTGGACCTGTGGTCCCTGCGCGGAGAAGCTCCTAGTCCAGGGGAACGTTGATGAGAAGTCCGACAGAGAGAGAAAGCCTTCCCCTGGAGCTGACGCCCTGAATTTGGACTTTTAGCCTATTTTACTGTAAGGAAATAAATTTCTCTCTGTTAAAGCCATCCACTTGTGGTATTTCTGTTATAGCCGCACTAGATCACTGAGACAAGGTCCTAAGATGGTACAGAGGGTCCCTATAAGCCCTTTCCCTGGTTTCTCCCATTGCTATCATCTCAAGTTACCATTCTGCATTTGTCACATCTAAGATCTAATGCTGGTATTACTATTAACTAAACTGCAGACTTGATTCAGATTTCACCGTTTTTTCCATTAATGTCCTTTGTCTGGTCCAGGATCCAATCCAGGGCACCACATTGCATTGAGTTGTCATGTCCGCCCAATCTCCTCTGGGTAGTTTCTCATTCTCTCCTTGTTTTCGTGACCTTGACCATTTTGAAGGATACTATTCAGGCATCTCATAGGCTGCGCCTCAGTTTGGGTTTGTCTGATGTTTTCCTCATGATTAGACTAGGGTTCTGGATTTTGGGAGAGAACACCACAGTGGTGAAGTGCCTCTGTGCCTTTTCATCACAGCCTTCCAGAGGTACATGAGATCCACACGGCATCCCTGGTGACGTTAACCTTTACCACCTGATTAAGGTGGTGTTTACTAGGCTTCTCCGCTGTAAAGTTACTACTTTTCTACTGAGTAGGTTTCAGCAGAGCTTGCAGACTAAGGCAGACTAGGAAGAAAGTCCTGGTAATCTACTTCCAAAAATCAACCAGTGAAAACCCTGTGAATCGCAATGGTCTGATTTGCAACCAGTCACGGGGATGGCACAGGACCAAGTAGCATTTCATTCCATTACACTGGGAGTCGCCATGAGTTGGGGGCTGACTTGACAGCCACTAACAATAATAACACCACCACCACCATTCTGGTCTTTGGAGTGGGTGGGAGTATCTACATATATTGTTTGGGATTCTTCTACCAGAAATATGTGTCTCTTGTTCCTCACTTATCCATTTTTTCAATCATTTATTCATGTCAGTATGGACTCATGGATATTTATTTTATACTTTGGGTTATAATCCAACACCATATTATTTATTTTGTTGCTCAAGTTTTCCCAGCTTTGGCCACTCCTTGCTTTTTTAAATCGTGTGTCAATAACTATATATTTTATATTTGATACTTGAGTGTATGTTACACTCCTACATAGAAACAGGGTTTTTCCAAGGAAGGATTCTTGCCTCACAGTCGGTGTTACTAATGTCATTGATAATTGAGGCAATAAAGGCTACCCTGATAATTCTGAACAAGGTGTTATCCAGCTGGGATGGACTGAATTGTGTCCTCTTAAATGTGCTGGAATTCTAGACCCTCTACATATGGATGGAGACCCTGGGTGGCGCAAATGGTTAAGCGCTCAACTACTAGCCATGAGGCTGGCGATTCAAATCCACCCAGAAGCACCATGGAAGAAAGGCCTGGCAGTCTGCTTCTAAAAGTTCACAGCCTTGAAAACCCTATGCAGCAGTTCTGTTCCATACCTATGGATGTAATTCCGCTTTGGAATATGGTTTTCTTTATGTTAATGAGGACCTTTCAGTGTAGGGTAAGTTCTAGACCTGATCGTTTCTGAGTTATAAGGAGTAGCAGACACAGACACAAACAAGCAGAAAGAGGGGAAGGGGTAGATGCCATGTGAAGACTGCCAAGGAACTGAGGATGTCAAGGCTACAGAAGCTGAAAGAGACAAGGATCTTCCCCCAGAGCCAGCAGAAAAGGAGACTCTCCCTAGAGCCAGTGCCCTGAATTTGGACTTCTAGCCTCCTTAACTATGAGAAGATAAGTTTGTTCTTTAAAGCCACTGACTTGTGGTATTTGTGTTACAGCAGCGTGGAAACTAGGATACCAAGCCAATGCTTGAGAGCCCCAGTTGACACAAGGGCCAATGGCAAAGCAGTTCTAGAATCATCCTGAGAAGCTTACAAGTCCCCTCAAGATGTGGCTGTAAAGCCGTTCTGGGAGGGTGATTAACTGGTCCAACAGAAAGGACACTGTTGTTGTCACTCATCTGGATCAATGCTGTCACAAGTCCCTGGGTTCAGGGAAAAGCAGTAAGAACACAGTGAGGTGAGTATGCCTAAAAACAAAGCTGTTTGCCCAGTCAGACACAAACACCCAGGCCAAATAACTACTTTTATTTTGTTCTGAGCTCTCTAATAAAAAGATGTGTGGAAACCCTTCAGGAGCATGGAAGAATGAAAAAAAACAACATACAAGGGAAAGATTAGTCCAAAGGACTAATGGACCACAACTACCAAGGCCTTCAGCAGACTAAGTCTAGATGGTGCCCAGCTATCACCGCGGTCTGCTCTGACAGGGATCACAAAAAAGGGTCCTGGACAGAACATGAGAAAAATGTAGAACAAAATTCTAACTCACAAAAAAAAAGACCAGACTTACTGGCCTTACAGAGACTGGAAAAACCCCAAGAGTATGGCCCTCGGACACCCTTTTAGCTTAGTAATGAAGTCACTCCCGAGGTTCACCCTTCAGCCAAAGATTAGACAGGCCCATAAAACAAAATGAGACTAATGGGGCACAACAGCCCAGAGACAAGGACTAGAAGGCAGGAGGGGACAGGAAAGCTGGTAATTGGGAACCCAAGGTCGAGAGGGAGAGTGTTGACATGTCGTGGGGTTGTTAACCAATGTCATAAAACAATATGTGTACTAACTGTTTCATGAGAAACTACTTGTTCTGTAAACCTTCATCTAAAATACAATAAAATAAAAATTAAAAAAAAAAAAGATGTTTGGAAAAAGAACATTTGGGATAAATCACAGTTCTCCTGGATATAAGCTTCTTGAATAACAAGCCCTAAAAAGCCAAGGAATTGATGCCTTTGAATTATGGTGTTGGCAAAGAATACTGAATATACCATGGACTGCCAGAAGAATGAACAAATCTATCTTGGAAGAAGTACAGCCAGAATGCTCCTCAGAAGCAAAGATGGTGAGACTACGTCTTACATACTGTGGATATGTTATTAGGAGGGACTGGTCCGTGGAGAAGCACATCATGCTTGGTAAAGTAGAGGGTCAGCGAAAAAGAGGAAGACCCTCAACGAGATGGAATGACACAGTGGCTGCAATGATGGGCTTAAGTATAACAATGATTGTGAGGGTGGCGCAGGACGGGGCAGTGTTTCATTCTGTTGTGCGTAGGGTCGCTGGGAGTTGGACCCTACCCGACAGCACCTAACAGCAACAAAAAGCCAAGAGAACTGTGTTACATTCTTAAAAGCACGGAGCCCTTTTGGTTTTTTTCTGATACAATTTATTCTCCTCATTGGAAAGTTGGTCTTCACCTTTGCATCTGAAATCAAACCAGCGATTAGGGTGGAAATTTTATTTGGTATATACAGAGGCCGCAAGGAGCGTTGGTGGTGCAATGGTTAAGTGCTTGGCTGCTAACCGAAAGGGTGGCAGTTTGAACCCACCCAGCGGCACCACGGGAGAAAGACCTGGCGATCTGCCCCTGCAAAGATTACAGCCTACGAAACTTTATAAGGCAGTTCTACTCTGTCACATGGGGTCGTTACGAGTCATAATTGACTCTGTGGCACCCAAAAACAACAACAAAGAGGCTTCCCATGAATCTAAATGACCATCGAAATGGCTATTCTCTTATTTAAAAATGTAGTGAACAATGATTAAAAATTAGATATAACTTGCATACAAGAACATAGCCTTTCTTGATTCCCTCAGAGCGCCGAGCACAGGCTGCTATAAATTGATCTGTATTCACCAGTGTGTGTACAAGCGTGCTATTATCATTCTCAACCTCATGCATGTCATGGAGTTTTCGGTCGGCAGTTCAGCCAGATGACACTTTCCAAATCAAGGGCCTTGTCCTGAGGACTCTTTTGGATTTCAGGTGCAAATTAATTTCAGAGGCGATGAACCCTCCCCAGTGCCCCCCAGCCCATGCAGCGCATGACAACTTTCTCGCTAATGATTAATGAACAGCAGGTATTGGTTTGGGTAATGAGTTCTCGGCTGGGCACATCTGCCAAATTCCCACTGCATGCCCCACTGTGAAGTTGCTCTTTAAACAAAATTCTAAAGGCATTTAGAAGAGTTCAGGTTAAGCCCACAGAAATAACACTCGAGCGTATGCACTTGGTAACGTACAAAGAATGCACTGCAGGATTTCACATCTGCTGGATGGTGAAAACGTAGGCATTGTAGGGACCTGTACGTCCCAAACAAGTCAGGCGCTAGGACCTCCACTGTATTTTCCGGGCCTAAATTGTGGAGGTCTTTTTGTCCGTTACACCCACGCATGTAATCAGCGATTGTCCCTATTGTAAATCCCAGATTCACCATCTGTATGCTCCAAAGGGCTGGGTGATTGTTAATACCCAGTCCCTATGGGATTAATCTGCAATTTCACACTAAATGATTTTTAAGTATAATTTGTTGCAATGATACAACATTATCATTTCTAAAACAAACAGCCGGGATTTTCCGTTGAAGTGAAAAGCAGAAAGTGTCCGTGGGATGTCATATTCAAGTGAGTTTTTGTTACTCTGATTTACATTTAATTTCACTGTAGACACAAATAGGAATATAGGGAAGAGGAAAAAAAAAAAAAATCTTTCTGGGTCCAGAACCTTGGAAAGCGGCTTTTAAAAGTGAACATGCTGCTTTTTGTTACTGGGGAACAGTATCTGAGCGTGCAATAGTGGTTAAGACTGAAAACAAACTCTCTGAGCAGTTCTTCAAAACCACTCGAAATTGCTTGGTGTTTTGTAGGGCAAAGTTGCTTGCAGCGAAAACTTCACGTTTGAATTTTCTGCTGAGCAACGAACTGTTAAAGGCCTTCTAGCAGACAAAGAAGCCCCCAAATCAGTCAGTGATATTAAAAAGAACTGGCTTCAAGCACGCAAAGAAATGATTCCTTGTCACGATGTACTTTTTTTTTAAAATGTCTTAGTTTATTATCCTAAAGGTTTTACTCCAATCATAAGTTATACCTCTATGAATTTCAACATATATTATCCAGAAGAGTATACTTATTGAAATTAAGTCCAGCCAAAGTAAGCATACAGGTAGTCCCCAACTTACTACAGGATTCTGTTCCAACGACTTCATGCTAAGTCACGTCTGACGTAAGTCAAATACCTCACTTTTTTTTTTAGTTTTCATTATTATTTGCTTTTGCTATCAGTATTTTTATATATCTGAGTTTTGTCTTTGGGGGCTGGAAACATTACATATAAACGTACAGATATATTTTAATACATACATACATGTTACTAATGATCAGATGTACAAAAGAAAGTCGTAAGTGTGGTTTGTCATAACTCAAATACTTTGTAAGTCGGAGGCTACCTGTACCAGACATTGAGAAACTTTCACCTACCCTACTGAGAATGCAGAAACCTGTACTTTAAACTGGAACAATTTTTTTTCTTGACTTTTCATGGTAGGTACAAATGTTCCTTTGGGTGAAATGGATGTGATGTTAAATGCAATTACTTAACAGATGTGTAAATGGTCTGTATTTCCAGTTTGTTTAGCTTTATTTTTATTATAATCTACCCACGAACTAAATGTGCGACCTCTATGGGGCCAAACAGTGTGGGAGTAGCAGCCATTCCCTGGGATATGGCTGTATTCTTATCAGTGGGACCTGCCTTATCCTTGGGCCATGCATAATAATAAAAGATGCCTAAAGCATCCTGCCCATAGGAAACCACTTGGGGCAGAGAAGTAGAGGCGAAGGATCCCACATACCACATCATCCATTCCATTAAATGGGACAGATAAGATGAGCCAAATCAGAGGTACTTCCTCATCTCTAATATGGGCACAAGATGCCCTGGTGGCGCAAGAGTTAAGCACTTGGCTAACTGAAAGGTTGGTGGTTGGAACTCACCCAGGAGCTCTGTGGTGGAAAGACCTGGTGATCTACTTTCGTAAAGATTACAGCCTAATAACATGTTTAGTGCTTCTGGTCTACCCACTAGCTCGTTGTGCAGTGTCTGGGGTCTTAAAAGCTTGCAAGTGACCATCCAAGGCACAACAATTGGTCTCTATTCGCCTGGAGCAACAGAGGAAAAAGGAGAGTTAGGAACAGGAGGAGGATATGGAATGCATGGCTAATTGCCTCCATGAACTGCCTCCTTTGCCATGAGACCAGAAGAACCGGATGGTACCCAGCTACCATTACTGAATATTTTGATCAAAGATTCTGTATAAGAATCCTGATCAAAAGGGGGAAAATGCAGAACAGAATCCCAAAATCTCATGGACTCCAGACTTTCTGGAGTCATGGAGGCTCGATGAACCTCTGAAACTATTGCCTTGAGCTAATCTTTAAACTTTAAACCAAAAATATCCTTGAACTCTTCTTAAAACCAATCAGTAGTTTAGCTTAAGTAGTATAGAATGCCTGCCTTGAGCATTTTGCTCTTTGAAGGTTTATATATATGGGGTCAAACTGACAACAGCAACTCCAAAGATTAGATAGGAACCTTAGGGGGCAGTGAGTGTATGTTAATGAGGGAGGAACAACTCAGAAAAGGAAGGTGAGAATGGTTGTACAACTCAAAGAATGTAATCACGGTTAGTGGATTGTACATGTAGAAACTGTGAAATTGGTGTATGCTTTGCTGTGTATATTTTCAACAACAACAAAAAAATAAAATAAATCATTTTTAAAAAATTACAGCTAAGACTGGTATTAGGGAACCCAGGGTCGAGAAGGGAGACTATTGACATGTCATAGTGTTGTTAACCAATGTCATAAAACAATATGTGTACTGTTTAATGAGAAACTAGTTTGTTCTGTAAACCTTCATCTAAAGTACAATAAAAAAGAAAAAAAAAATTACAGCTAAGAAAACCCTATGGGGCAGTTCTACTCTGTCACATGGGGTCACTATGAGTTGGAATCAAAAGGTTGGCAGTTCAAACCCACCCAGCGGCTCTCCGGGAGAAAGACCTGGCAATCTGCTCCTGTAAAGATAACAGCCAAGAAAACATATGGGGCAGTTCTACTCTGTCACATGGAGTTGCTATGAGTTGAAAATCGAACAAGAAATTTGTTCAGAACCTAGCAACAACAACATGACAATTATAAGCAGTAGTTCCTCTACAAACGCACTCCTCCAAAGAAGGATAGCACACATAACCCTCTGGTGGATTTTCTAAATCAAGAAAAAGCCTGTCCATTCCTGACTATGTCCATGTAAAGTATGTCAAGTGCCCACCCACACACTTATAGTACAGCAGCAGATAAATTCCGTAGCATCAGAAGTAAAATGAAAATCCGCATCTAGAAAGAATGGGCAAAAATATCAAAATCTCAAACTCATTGTCGTCGAGTTGATTCCGACTCATAGCAACCCTATAGGACAGAGTACAACTGCCCCATAGGGTTTCTAAAGAGTGGCTGGTGGATTTGAACTGCCAACTTTTTGGTTAGTAGCTGAACTCTTAACCACTACACCACCAGGGTTTCCAAAAACAAAAACTCAAACTCACCTCTTAAATATAAGTCAGGGAGGTCCCTGAGTGGTGCAAATGGCTTGCACTCTTCTACTAACCTAAAGGCTGGCAGTTTGAACCCAGCCAGTGGTGCCATGGCAGAAAGGCCTGGCAATCTGCTTCCATAAAGATTACAGCCAAGAAAATCCTATGGGGCAGTTCTACTTTGTAACACATGATTCCATGAGTTGGAGTCGACTTGATGACAACAGGTTTGGTTTTGGTTTGTATGTAAGCCAGGGGTCACAAACTATAATGTGAAAGTGGCCACAGTGGCAGCATGCACTTCCTAACGAAATATGCTCTCTCAACTTGTTCTCAAGACGTATGTCCCTCCCGCTCTCCCTTTTGACAGAAATATGGGCACAAAACCAAAAAAACCTCACAAAAAACATTTTACTGTTGTCTTCACTATGTTGTAAGAAAAACAATGATAAATGAAAAGCATGTTCAAAGATAAATGGCAAATGGATTAAGGCTCAGTGTAGGGCAATAAGGAGTGGTGGGGACTGTGGCAAACTGGAAATCACATTATTGACCTTCTAATGGGGGCAGGTACACTCAGTTCCAGCTGATGGCTATCTTGTGGGATTCTGTGACCAATATGGCCAGCTTTTCAGATTTTACAAGAAAAGCTGGAAATTCCAAATTGAATGATTTTAAAACAGTGGCCTCCAATTCAAAAATTTTAAGAGAAAGGCCTTTAAGCAAACAAAGCCTGTCTGTGTCTGAATGTGACCTGTAGACCCCTCATTCAGGATCTCTGATAAAACCAACAGAAAAAGATGTACAAAGAAAATGGAATAAAGAAGACAGTGAGTCGTGGTTCTAATAATACAGACTCAGATTAGACGTGGAAGCACCCACAATATCAGTCTAGAGTTAGGAGCAATATCTCTGCACAATAGGAGAAAATACCACCACAAGAGATACACAAAATGGCCAGATTAAATCAGTTCTAGAATTCAGGGTCAAGACAGCTTTTCCCCAACTGGTGATTGTTGAATGGGGTTTTCTGATGGAAAAATGAGGATAAGGGCTTACATTGGGTAAGATTGTGGATTCTGGGTAGAAGACAACGACCCTGACTATTTTTTAATACAGAAAACAGGATTGTTTTGAGGGAGCATAAGCTAAATTCTCCCAGGATGCCAGGGAAAGGCTGGTTCAGACTTTGAGATCACTAAATCTAGACCCTATCGCTTTAAAAAGTAGAGATAGCTTCCCAAAATAACTCAGCTGATTCCTTACTTTCTGGAGGAGAATTCGGCTGCAGAACAGAGAAGAGCCTTCAGAAATACAAAATCACCTGGAGACATAGCCCTCGGCTGCTGAGCACCTCTGCTGTGTCCTGTGCTATCTCTAAGCCTCAGGCATTCCTACAAGACAGACGTTCTTGTTCCCATTCTGTTGTTGTTAGTTACTGAGCTGGCTCGGACTCACGGCAACCTTACGTATACCAGAACAAAATGCTGCCTGGTCCTATGCCATCTCCACAACTGCTGGCATGTTCGAGTCTGTTGTTGCGGCCACTGTGTATTCTGAATGCCTTCCAACCTGGGGGGCTCATCTTCCAGCACTATAGTGTTCTCTTGTGATCTAGAAAGTTTTTATTGGCTAATTTTTGGAACTAGCTCGCCAGGCCTTTCTTCCTAGTCTGTCTTAGTCTGGAAGCTCCACTGAAACCTGTTCACCATAGGTGACCCCGCTGGTATTTGAAATACCGGTGGCAAAGCTTCCAGCATCATAGCAACATGCAAGTCATCATAGTTCGGCAAACAGACAGATGGATGGTGGGTTCCCATTTTAGAGACGGGAAAATGGAGATGCAGAAAATAACCTGCCCAAAGCAACTCAGCCAGGGAGGAACAGCATTGAGACTGGAATCCTGGTCCATCTTACCACTGAGCCACCCCCAGGTCCTACTCCTAGAGTGCTATATCACCACATTTGGATCTGTTAATGGCAGGGAACAGGTGATTCTGAATAAATACTCTAGTAAATATGGAATTTCTATATTAAGATAACATGGATTAAACCTGTACGCCAATGTTCATTTCAGTGCTTTTCACAACAGCCACAGGTGGAAGCAACCGAAATGTCCACCAACACGTGAATGGATAAACCAAACATGGGACATGTATACAATGGGGAAACCCTGGTGGCGTAGTGGTTAGCAGCTGTAGCTGCTAAAGGTCGGCGGTTCGAATCCACCAGGTGTTCTTGGAAACTTTATGGGGCAGTTCTACTCTGTCCCGTAGGGTCGCTATGAGTCGGAATCGACTTGATGACAATGGGTTTGTTTTGTTTTTTTTTAATACGATAGAATATTACTCAGTCATACAGAGAAATGAAGTCCTGATGCCTGCCACAACGTAGATGAAACTTGAAAACATCATGCCGAGCGAAATAAGTCACAAAAGGACAAACACTGTATGATCTCACTTACGTGAAATAAGTAAATACATAGAAACCAAGGATTATTAGTGGTTACCAAGGGTGGGAAGGAGGAGGAAGGGGGAGTTTTTGTTTAGTGAGCATTGAGTTTATGTTGATGGTGGTAGAATAATTTGGAAAAGGATAGCAAGAATGGTTGCATAACCTAAAGAATATAATCAATGTCACTGAATTATACATGCATAAATTGTTGAATTGGTGTATGTTTGAGCGTGTTTATTTTCACCACAACAAAGAAAAGATGATAACATGGATTATTCACTTCCCAAAAATGAAATATGTTTAAAGTTAAAATTATAACAAATAATATGATCTTTCTGTGATGATTCAGAAGATATCTCTGAGTTTTTCAGGACATGAGGAATACCAGTTGTTGTCATTAGGTAGCATCCAGTTGGTTCCGACTCATAGCGACCCCACGTACAACAGAATAAAACACTCCTGGTCCTGCGCCATCTTCACAGTAGTTGCTATGCTTGAGCCCATTGTTGCAGCCACTGTGTCAGTCCATCTCGTTGAGGGTCTTCCTCTTTTTTAATGACCCTCTACTTTGCCTAGCATGATGTCCTTCTTCAGGGACTGGAGAAGGACAGCCATTATAATAATATCAGTTGGCATTATAATAATGTAGATATTCAGTAACACCAGCCAAGAGATGGATCAGCTTTGGAAAAAATACTATTATGTAGATGCCTGTTTAAATCTCTAAATTGTTTGTCTTGTGTTTTCATCTTCAACCAAATAAGAAAGATAGCTGACCGACAGTTCAGGCGTGGTCACTAGCAAGACACATTCATTGAAATTGATACAGTGTTTTTGTAAGTATTCCTCAAAGCATTTGTTTTATTTTTGTACTCTTCTGCATTATCACAATTAGATGTAAACATAGCATTTGTTAACACAGGAGAAACTTGACTCTCCACAGTCAACAAAAAATATGCTATTTAGGTACACGGGCTTCACACTGAAGTTCAAGGATGACATGTGGAGTATCATGACATTTTTGTGAATTCCCTTTACCTCTGCTCTGCCTCTATGTCAACAATTCAGTCAAGGGACCCTTTCTGCCATCAGGGTGGCTATGGCAGCCAGGGATCACGCTCATTGTTAGCCAAGTTTTCCTTTTACTGATTGAAATGAGCCCCAGAACCTACAACTCAGAAATCTACACTCTGTTTTGCAGAACAAGGCCTCTAGTTTTTATTCTCTCAATTCACAAAAAAAAAATTCTTAAGAAAAAAAAAAAACACAATAAAACATTTTCATAAAGGAATGTCTGGACATATTGATCAAAAACCTAACAAAAAAATGAAACAAAATAAACACTAAATCAGGTTATTCTAAAGGGAAGGAGAAAGAAAAATTTGAAAAAATAAAAGAAAGAGACAGTCATGGTTCTTATTGACTCAGATTAGATGTGAAATTGTACATAAACTGCACCCATAATATCAATCTAGAGTTGGGAAAAATATCCCTGCACAATATGAGAAAATAATGCCACAAGAGATACAGAAAACAGCCAGATTAAATTAATTTGAGAATTCAGGAGCAAGGCAGCCACTCCCCAAACCCTACTGCTGAACAACGTTTCCTTTAACTGGCTCTGTGCACATTTAGGGGTCAAATTCTTTCATAGATTTATTGGTATTTGCTGTTGACAACCTTTCTGAGAAGTAGGATAAGAATGACTGAACTGAGTCTGGAGGGGAGGCAGCAGGTTATCATAAAAGTACAAAGACATTATAGCATTCCCTTCCTGAAAGCGCCCAGGGCTTGTCATTGTTGTTAGGTACCATCAAGTTGGTTTCAACTCATACAACAGAACAAAACATTGCTCAGTCTTGCGCCATTCTCACAATCGTTGCTATGTTTGAGCCCCTTGTTGCAGCCACTGTGTCAATCCATCTTGTTGAGGGTCTTCACTGACCCTCCGCTTTACCAAGCATGATGTCCTTTTCCAGGGACTTGGCCCTCCCGATAACATGTCCAAAGTACGTGAGACAAAGTCTCACCATCCTTGATTCTAAGGAGCACTCTAGCTGTACTTCTTCCAAGACATACTTGTTCATTCTTCTGGCATTCCACGGTATATTTAATGTTCTTCGCCAATATAATAATTCAAAGACATCTGTTCTTCTTAGATCTTCCTCATGCATTGTCTAGTTTTTGCATGCATATGAGGTGATTGAAAATACCATGGCTTGGATCAGACGCACCTTAGTAAATAAGCGACATCTTTGTTTTTTACCACTTTAAAGAGGTCTTTTGCAGCAGATTTGCCCAATGCAATACGTCATTTAATTTCTTGACTGCTTCTTCCATGGGTGTTGATCGTGGATTCAAGTAAAATGAAATCCTTGACACCTTTAATATTTTCTCTGTTTATCATGATGCTGCTTATTGGTCCAGTTGTAAGGATTCTTGTTTTCTTTATGTTAAAGTTTAATCCATACTGAAGGCTGTAGTTTTTGATCTTCATCAGTAAGTGCTTCAAGTCTTCTTTTCTTTCAGCAAGCAAGGTTGTGTCATCTGCATACTGCAGGTTGTTAATGAGTCTTCCCCAGTCCTAATGTGTTCTTCTTCATACAGTCCGGTTTCTTATTCAATCTGTATGCTGAGCAAATAATCTAACTACGGTGAAAGGATACAACCCTGACACACACCTTTTAAACCATGCAGTATCCCCGTGTTCTGTTCAAACAACTGCCTCTCGGTCTACGCACAGGTTCTGCATGACCACAATTATGTGTTCTAGAATTCCCATTCTTTGCAATGTTATCCATAATTTGTTATGCCTCTGCATAGTCAATAAAACACAGGTAAACATCTTTCTGGTATTCTCTGCTTTCAGCCAAGATCCATCGACACCAGCAATGATATCCCTCATTCCACGACCTCTTCTGAATCTGGCTTGAATTTCTGGCAGTTTCCTGTCAATGCACTGCCGCAACCATTTTTGAATTATCTTCAGCAAAATTTTACTTCCATGTGATATTAATGATATTGTTCGATAATTTCCACATTCTGTTGAATCACTTTTCTACAGATCTCTTCCAATTGGTTGGGAGGTAGTTGTCTTCCAAATTTCTTAGCATAGACGAGTGAGCGCTTCCAGCGTTGCATCCGTTTGTTGAAACATCTCAATTGGTATTCTGTCAATTCCTGGAGGCTTTCTTTCACCCATGCGTTTAGTGCAGCTTGGACTTCTTCCTTCAGTACCATTGGTTCTTGATTATATGTTACCTCCTGAAATGGCTGAATGTCAACCAATTCTTTTTGGTACAGTGACTCTGTGTATTCCTTCCATCTTCTTTTGATGCTTCCTGTGTCGTTTAATATTTTCCCCATAGAGTCCTTCAATGTTGCAACTCAAGGCTTGAATTTTTTCAACAGTTCTTTCAGCGTGAGAAATGCTGAGCATGTTCTTCCCTTTTTGTTTTCTAACGCCAGGTCTTTGCGCATTTCTTTATTATACTTTACTTTGCTTCTTGAGCCACACTTTGAAATATTCTGTTTAGCTCTTTCACTTCATCATTTCTTCCTTTGCATAGCTACCCTACGTTTATGAGCAAGTTTTGGAGTCTCTTCTTACATCTATTTTGTTATTTCTTTTTTTTTTTTTTTTTTTGTCTTTTTAATAACCTTTTGCTTTCTTCATGTATGATATCCTTGATGTCATCCCGCAACTCATCTGGTGTTCAGTCATTAGTGTCCAATGTGTCAAACCTATTCTTGAGATGGTCTCTAAATTCAGGTGGCATATACTCAAGGTTGTACTTTGGCTCTTATGGACTTGTTTTAATTTTCTTCAGCTTCTACTTGAACTTGTATAGGATCAATTGATGGTCTGTTCCACAGTCGGCCCCTGGCCTTGTTCTGACTGATGATTTTGAGCTTCTTCATCGTCTCTTTCCACAGATGTAGTCAATTTGAGTCCTATGTACTCCATCTGGCAAGGTGCATGTGTATAGTCACCATTTATGTTGTTGAGAAAAGGTATTTCCAGTGAATAAGTCGTTGGTCTTGCAAAATTCTGTCACACAATCTCTGGCATTGTTTCTAACACCAAGGCTGTATTTTCCAACTAGTAATCCTTCTTCTTTGTTTCCAACTTTTGCATTCCTTCTTTAAGTCTGTCTTAGGCTGGAAGCTCCCCTGAAACCTGTCCACCATGAGTGACCCTGCTGGTATTTGAAATACCAGTGGCATAGCTTCCAGCATCACAGGAACACACAAGCCACCACAGTACGACACATTGACAGACGGGTGGTAGAAGGATTTAGCATCCTTTTATTAAATAAGATGTATGACAACAATTCTAAGCGGCAGCTCCTCCCCAGATGCATTCCAAATAGAACGATACTACACGTATCAGTCATGCTTAACAGAAGCAAAGAAGAATAACAGCCATTACGCTTTCATGGTCTGTCACAGGGGGGAAAAAAAAAAAAGTGTGCTCCTATTTTTCAGGAGCTGTTTGTAGGCATTAAAAAATGGCTTTACAATCTTTACAGAAGTAAACTGCCACGTCTTTCTCCTGAGGAGTGGCTGGCCCTAGACAAATAGCTGGACGTCAAAATGGTGGGCCTGAGTCCTTGATTTGTCTGTACAAGCTTTATGTTTTGCTCTGGTACATGTTGTTGTCTGTGGATGACCTGCTTAAGTGCAGATTGTGGAAACCTTTAAAAGGTGTGAAGAGTCAGCTTTTTGCTGCAGAGGATGGAACGATGAGTTTTGAGCCAAAGGATTCGGAATTCATATTTGGAGAGATGCAGGATGTATAAAGACAGTAGCAACCATCCTTCTTCCCACTGAAAGACAGCTGGATGGACAGGATGCTCACGGGATAGAAGACTAAACAACCTCTTTGAGTCAGAAGCCACTCCACTCAATGGCAATAGGTTTGTTTTTTTATTTTTGTTTTTGAGTAATTTTAATAAATTCCTGTACAACATCCAAAGAGTGGTTTTACAGTGCTATGGAACTGTACTTCTGATGGAATCAGAAATTACTTTTAGAAGTGGCATGACCCTTGACAAATGCGTAGTGGATAAGCTTTCCATTGAGAAGGTTCTTCTAGGACAACACCCCAGAACTAGCTTTTAGCAATTAACAAGCAAGGGAAAAAAATGCTTGTAAATCTCCAGAGTACCTACTATGTGCCAGAACCAGCTCAGGGTGATGTAGCCTCAGAGTTGTTCTAGTATGTTGTCGGTGTGTGCTGTTGAGTCAATTGCAACTCATAGCGACCCCGTGTGACAGAGTAGAACTGCCCCATAGGGTTTTCTAGGCTGTAATCTTTACAGGAGCAGATTGCCACGTCTTTCTCCCGTGGAGCCACTGAGTGGGTTGAACTGCAACTTTCAGTTAGCAGCCAAGCACTTAACCCTTGAATCACCAGATCTCCTTGTTATAGTATAATCTTTAATAAAAATAAAATAAAAGACCTGATATTTTTGCTTCATAGATATGCCCTGCAGTTCACTAAACCAGCCAGTCACTGAGGTGGAAAAAAAAGAATTTATTGTTATAATTCACGTCTTCCTGACCATGCCTTCCCTTTCCTCCTCATCACCAGAAATGAGAACAAGAAGCAAAGCAAAAGTCGAGGACTTAGGAAAAAGGAGAAGAAATGGTCACAACTGGTAATGAAAAATGGAACCTCTTCTTGATCAAATACAACCTGCTTTAAACTTGCCAAGTGAGCTAACCATTTGTAATCCTTCAGTCCAAATGCTGACCCTACAAAATGCATAGGAACAACTGGTCTTCCCACGTGAGGACCAAGCTAGCTTTAAGCCCATCATCACCATCATGAACAAATTTCTTACGTAGCCATGGGCACGCCAGCCCTACACAGACAACGCAGATAACTGGACCGCTAAACTATCAAAACCAAAGAAACACCGGGCCAGATCAGAGCACTTTCCACTACATAGAACTAGAGAGTAAAGAAGAAAAGCCACATACCTGTTGCTTTTTTCCCTTCCCACACGATTTCCTGTATAATCAGAGCTCTGGTAAATTGCACTTACCTTGGGCCTTGTGAAAATCTTACTAGCAGAGAATCCTAGATAGGTTTGCAAAATCAGGAGCAATTTAAGGCTGGTGATCCTCTCCCAGCACTGAAGAAAATGATAAGGTGCTGTAAAGACATGGAAACAGGACAGGCGAACGTCATATCCTTTCGTTTAAAAAAGAAAAAGTGTTATTGGCCACCTTTACTTCATAATACAGGTGTGCCCAACTTGCTTCATCACAGAATCAACTTAGACACCTGTGAAAAAAGTAAGGCTTCACAAACCCTTCCCTTTTATAGTTCTAAATTCACCCCAGGTGAATGTTACAATGCTGCAGCCTTGAGAAATACCATACATTTTTAAAAGGGGAAAAATACACTAGTCTAACAAACAAAAGGAGTTTCTGCTAAGATACCTGGGTTTTCTGAGTGATTCTAGCAGTGGGTAATTGAGTGGCAATATTTTTACCAACCAATCCGGAAGCAAAGAACTGAAAAAATCTCAATTCTTTAGTAAAATGAACAGTCGCCAGTCAAAACGCCACACAAACCAAGCAATTCTCAAAAGAAAAGGGGACTTTTGAGGGCCTCTAGAACATTCTGAATCTCTCTTTAATTAAAAAAAAAAAAAATTGTCTTTTAATGAAAGGTCCTTGCTTACAGACCGATGGCTTTTATTTAAAAAGTTTTCTCACAAGAGAAAATTTCTTTCCAAACCACTCTAAAGATATAAAATTATACTTTAATGAAAAGAACTGTTACCTCAAAATGAGGTTGTCAGGTTACCCCCGTTTACTTACAACTTCATGAAGGATTAACACAAATAAACCCAAATGCTTTGAATGCTTACAATTTAACCCTTGGACTAATTGTGGATCACACAGGGATATTCAAAACAACACAAACTATGTAAACGACCTTTATAACCAGTCATGAATTTTAAGTATATGCAGGTCGGAAAGAGATGAAAACTGAGAAACTCTATTTCAGGACAATGACCTTAACTAACATTTGTAAACTACATTTTTCCCCTAGAGAATGCAAGCCGATCTATTTACTCCTGACAGAGAAAAAAAAAAATGGGAGTAAAGGCGCCCAGGTGCTACAAGAAAACCTTTCAGGAGAACGTGGACCAGCGCCAAGGCCACAGCTTGCCTGAAGGAAACGTGAAATCCAGGCACACCCAGCCGGGGGAACCCCGGGTCCTTTCTGAGCTTAAAGATTGGGTAGGAAAGGCTTCCAAACCGCAGGTGCGGAGACACGGTTCTTCTGCCCGCTGCAGGATAAATAACATGAGGGCAGCCTCAAGAAACTCTAGAAGCATTGGTGCGGGGAGCCTGGCTTGGCCTGGACAGCGTGGGCTTGAGTCGCGTGTGCACATGGGCGGAGGGCTGTGGAGTTGGCTTGGCCTAGGTCGAATGCCACCTCTGCCACTTACTGGTGGTGAGCCCTTGGCCCACTCACTACAGGTGGCTGTGACTATTGTTACCATTAACAAATTTATTCCAACGAAGACTCAAGAATAAATAAGACATGAAGGAGTGGCGGTTGTGACTATTATTATTGTTACTAAGACAAGTTTATCCCAACAGAGGCTCAAGAATAAACGAGAATAAGGAATAAATGAATGAATGATGGTTGTGACTATTATTATCGTTACTCCTGCAAATTGATTCCAATGGTGGCTCAAGAGTGAGGGCGCTGGAAATGCAAATGTTCTCAGGGGACCATACTAATTGAAGCCCCTAAGGGGCCCAGGCCGGCCGGGGAGACCTTTGTCCGCGCTCAGCCCCGCCCGCCGCCCGCGGTCGCGCCACCTTTCCCGCGGCGGGCCCGGGCGGGGCGGGGCAGCAGCGGCGCGGGCCGGGCGGCGGGGAAAGCCGCGAGGGCGGGAGAGCGAGCGGGCCGCGGCCCCCAACGGCTCGGCTCGCGGCCCGGGACTCGCGGCGCCCGGCCCGAGCGCTGCCGCCCGCACCGCCGCAGCTCTCCCTTACCGCAGAGCCCCGCGCTCTCGCTCCAGGCGGGCTCACCCTCTGCGCGGGCCAGGGGGGCGCAGCGCGCAGAGCCCGGGGGCCTGGCCTTAGCCCGGCACCCCGCGCGCCCTCCCCCAACGCGGCGCCGGCAGGTGGAGGCGCCCCGCGCAAGCACCCTCCGCCGCAGCCCCTTCCGCCGCGCCGCGCGGACACAACTTTCTTAAAGGGACAGGTGGTCGGAATCCGCATCTACCTGGGGCCCCACTCGGCCTCCTGGCCCTTTCCCCTCAGCGGGAGACAGGCAGCTGCAACTGATCTCCCCGCCCACCCACCTCATTTTTCCCTGGGCCCAGGAGGGATTGCAAGTTTTAATGCACCCGGCATCCTTTTGCAACTTACTTCTTTGGGCCTAAATCACCCTCCCACTGCATCTCAACGCATGCTCGCGAGCATGCAGTGGCTGCCACTGTTGGGAGGCCAAGTTTGCAGAAGGGAGTCCCTGTCCCTGCACCCCCGCCTCGAAGCCCCAGAGCGTGCAAGGCTCGCGGCTGCTGGGAAACACCCGCTGCAATCTCCTTGACCCTGCCCGGTAACTGACCCTTGGGGACAAGCCGCCCGCACGGCTACTGCGCATGCTCCGAGCTGGACAGCTCCAGAGAGGGAAATTTAAAAACGGTTCGCGCTGCGACGGCGGCCAAATTGCGGACTGCGAGGGGCGAGCGCGAGGGAGCCCCCCTCCGAGAGGCCGGCCCGCCCCAGGAGCGCCTGCAGCGGCGGCCCGGCGAGGATCGGCTCCAGGTACCACCTTGCAGGGCTGCTTGCCCCCTCCTCCGGGCAGTGCCCTGCTTTGCCTCCCGGGGCAGAGACCCGGGGGCTCGGGAGCTGCGGGACTGCCTCCCCAGGCCCCTTGCCTTCTCCCCGGGAAACCTTGAATGACTTCTGGGGCAGAACTGAGAGTCTTTTCTTGGATGGGTTTCTGTGTTCCTTTCGGGTTTGCAGTTTGAGAAACTTAGGAACGCTCCAAGAATTGTCTTTTTTTTAAAGGCTGTGCTTGTGTGTGGCAGGGGCAGGGCTGGCATTGGTTTTCCAGCAAGGGTATGTGGCATTTCTGATGGCATTTCCAAGGCAGGAGCACTGTGGGGATTATTCCCCAAACAAGTAGGAATTCGCCTCCCCGGAAAAACATACATGATCCATCAAGGTGCCCTTTTTTGGCTTATTTTTAATTTCCAAAGTGATCATAACTGAACTGTGGTTGAAAACAGAAGGCTTGGAAAGGAACAAGGTTTTTCAGATTCCTATTTTGCAAGTCCACATTTTCCGAGACTTGACATTTGGGTTCTAGACCCTTCTCGCTGCCCTTCCACTCCACTAATTCCAAAGAACCTGGAATTTTGTTCCCTTCTCTTCGTTTGCAACCTTCTAAAACCCTGCAGAATTTCCCTGAGACAGTGACCTGGGGCGCCCAGAAATCCTCTAGAGGTTTTTTTTATTCTTGTTCCTTTTTTTTTTAAAAAAGAAAAAAAAGTCTTCTTAGTTGTTTGAGCTCCATCCTTCCAATTAGTAGGAAAATGGTGGGTTTCTACCTTGTCCACATCGTTGGTGATGGGAGTTTTGTTTTCTGCTTGTCTTTCCCCCAAGGAGATGATAGAAAGTGACATCTCGTCCACAATGTCAGGAATTATTCGAAACTCAGGGCAAAACCACCACCCCTCTCCACAGGAATACAGGTGAGGGCTTCCATGATAACAAAGGATATTTAGTTTTTAAATTGTTTCCAAGTGTTTTTGTGCTGCTTGTAGTTTCTGATCGACTGGACCGCAATGGAAAGCTGCCCAAGAACAATTGTTACATTAAATTCTGTGATTTTGCAGAAGAGCTAGAAGGTCCTGATTTCCAAGTTGGTCTTTCTAAGGGTGTCTGGGCATGCGGTGTGGGGCAGTGGACCAATAAATATCCATTGTTCTCTCCAGGACAGGTTCCCTCCTGGGGTAGAGACTGGGCATCCTGGTGACTGTTCAGATGATAGCAGTTATTGCTTCCCCTACCAGTGGCCCAAAGGGGGCTCCAGGAAATGCCCTCCAAAAGCTTTATGAGGGGAATTGGTTTCTGTCCTCCACGGATGTTGGGAAAGTTGTGAGAACTCCTGGGTTCTTAGCCTGGCTGTGTGACTTTCAGCAAGTCCCTTGCCCTCTCTGGGCCTCATTTCCTCTTCAGTTAAGTGATTCTGTTGAATTAGATGATCTTAAAGTTTCTTCTGGAGTCCCTGGGTGGTGCAAGTGGCTAACACACTCGGCAGCTAACCGTAAGGCTGGAGATTCGAGTTCACTCAGAGGCATCTTGGAAGAAAGGCCTGGTGATCTACTTTATTGAAAACCCCATGGAGCACAGTTCTACTCTGACAGACACGGGGTCACCGTGAGTCGGAGTTGACTTCGTGTCAATTGTTTTTTTAAAGTTTCTCCTAAGTTTCATGTGTTTAATGCGTAAATTAGATAAAGACTGAGGGCAAAAAAATTATTTTTTGAGAAGGGTGAAGCAAGGTACGAGTGAGGTGTAGGGGGTGGTCCTCAGAGCTTCTCCTGTTTTTGTCTTCAAGCCTCAGAGCTGGAAAGGCCCTTGGGGGTCAACTAGTCCAGCCCCCTTCTTTTACAAATGGGGAAACTGAGGCCAAGAGAAGAGAAGGGAACTGTTCAAGGTCACACAACAAGCAGGAGGGAGAAGGGAAAGGAAGGACCTAGAGTCCCCTCCTAGCCTCCCTCCCTTGAGCCCTCTGAGGTCTGACCTGGTTCCCAGGGCCCCGCCCCCAGGACCAGCACCACCTGGTGGGTTGAGGGGGTTACAGCCCAGATTATGGGCAGGATGGAGCTGGCCGGGGAAGAGAAGGCTATCACCTCAGATCAGCCCTGTTTACCTGGAGACTGGCCTCCTGGGGCTACTGCAGTTCACCAGGAGTGCCTGCTGGGGCAGACCCATCCCCCAATTACAGGGAGGCTGCTACCCGAGGCCCTAGCGGCTGCTTTCTAAAATCCAAATGAGGTCACAGATTCAAACAGATATTTGCCGAGAGCCTGCTGTGTGTGGAGCTGGGCCACTAGACATCCACAGCACCTACTGTGTGCCGGGCCCTCCTCACCCACCTCTGCCATGAGGGATGCTCTGATGGGCCCCGTTGTGCAGGTGAGGAAACTGAGGCTCAGAGAAATGAAATGGCTTTTCCCCAGATCACACAGCCAGGACCTCTGGGCTTCCTTCCAGCACTAAAAGGGTTTAAATAATGGCAGGTGGGGCCGGGGTAGCGTGAGTCAGTTATAATTTCACTTCCTCTCGCTGTGTGGAGTGCTCCGAACCTCAGCTTCCTCATCCGTAAAATGGGGATAGAAAGTACCCACTGCATAGAATTGTTATGGCAATTCGGTAACAACTTCTAACTTTGCTGCTTGCCAGTTGTACGGCCCTGGGCAATGTCACCTCTGAGCCTTCATTTCTTTGTCTGTACAATGGGGATAATAAAAGCTACCTCATGAGAGTTAAGTAAGATATCTGTGGAAGTCTCTGGCATCCAGCAGGCACTCAGTGCCTCCGGGGATGTCTACCCTCTCCTGGACTTGCGAGAGACCTGGTTTCTTCCCTAGGCTGGCTGCAAAAGCTCAAAAACATAGATTAGTGTTGCATCCTTAAAACCAAAAACCAAACCTGTTGCTGTCAAGTTGATTCCAACTCATGGCGACCCGTATGTTACAGAGTAGAATTGTTCCATAGGGTTTCCAGTGGCTGATTTTTCAGAAGAAGATCACCAGGCCTTTCTTCCGTGGTGCTGCTGTGTAGGTTCAAATCACCAACCTTTAGGTTAGCAGCTGAGCACAAACTGCTTACAACACCCAGGCTCCTGTTGCTTCCTTAAAACTCATTGCCTTTGAGTAGATTCCGACTCATAGCGACCCTATAGGACAGAGTAGAACTGCCCCATATGGTTTCCAAGGCTGTAATCTTTAGAGAAGCAGACTGCCACATCTTTCTCCTGCAGAGTGGCTGATAGGTTCGAACCACCAACCTTCTGGTTAGCAGGGGAGCACTTAACCACTGTGCCACTAGGGCTCCCTGCTGCTTCCTTAGCACCACCCCCCGCCCCATAAAAACACCAGAGGCAGCCGCTCTGGAATCAGGCACAGGTTCAGTTTCCAGCTTTGGACAGGCCACATGCCTCAGCTTCAGTTTCCTCATCTTTAAAATGGGCATAACTACGGCACATTCCCCATGTGGTTGCTACAAGGGTTAAGTAAATAAAGCTTGTAAAGCATGAGACACTCAACTCATAGTTATCGCCGTTGTTGTTTCTACCTAGTAACAACAAAGAGTCCAGCTTTCTGAAGGACCTTGCAGGGGTGGTGCTTGTGGAGGAGCTAGGAGGGGTAGCCCTAAATATAGGTGCCCAGGCGCTGCCCAACAGGGACCCCCAGCAGGCTCAGACCTGGAAGTCCTGGGTTCTTGGGTCCCGTGTTGCTTGGCCAGCCCACCTCACCAACTGTCTGCAGACTGGACAGCTTCCCCTCTCTGGAAACAGGGCAGGGCAGGGTGGGCAGAGAGCTTACTTGGAGGCCTGGCAATGCCTAGCCTGCTCACCGACCTGCTGGGGAGGGTAGCAAGGTGGAGAAGCAGGCCTGAACCCATCAGCACTGGATCCTTGCTGCTTATGGCAATTCGGTAACAACTTCTAACTTTGCTGCTTGCCAGTTGTACGCCCCCGGGCAATGTCACCTCTGAGCCTTCATTTCTTTGTCTGTACAATGGGGATAATAAAAGCTACCTCATGAGAGTTAAGTAAGATATCTGTGGAAGTCTCTGGCATCCAGCAGACACTCAGTGCCTCCTGGGGGTGTCTACCCTCTCCTGGACTTGCGAATTGTCTGGGATGCTCAGCTCGGCACAAACCTTTCCTATTCACATGGACTCCAGGGCTGTTTTCTTTTATTGAACAGCCAGGTTATCCAGAGCAGAACTGTCCCATAGGGTTTCCAAGGAGCGGCTGGTGGATTTGAACTGCTGACCTTTTGGTTAGCAGCCGAGCTCTTAACCACTAGCCACCAGTGCTCCAGGTTATCCAGAATGCCGAATAATATAACAACAATAGTTGTAGCAGCTGGTGGTTTCCTGCCCTTTTATGACCTGCCATGCCTGTGCCAGGTGCCCAAGCATGAATGACCTCACCAAACCCCCACCACCACCCCATGAGGGGAGCACTATATGGTGCCTGTTTGACAGATGAGGAAACAAAGGCTCAGCCAGGTTCAATAGCTTAACAAAAGGATGCAGCTAGTAAGGGGTAAAGTGGGGCCTTGAACCTGAGGCTGAAGCATCCAGCGGGCATCATGGCCACGCCCACGGGCCCCCCAGGTGAAGAGAACAAATGATGAAACAGAGTAAGCTGCACTACCATCTCACAGCTGTGTAACCCTGGACAAGCCACTGCCCCTCCTGTGCCTCGGTTTCTTCATCCATGAAATGGAGCCATTCACAGGTCGTTGGGAAGATGCTGCTCCTCCATCTGGGCCAGGCATTCAGCCAGCCTGGGACATGGCGCTTTCTCAAGGAAGAGGAGCTTTTATGATTATACAGCGACTCCCCCACCCCCCACCCCCATCCCCACCCCCACCCCTGCCTCCTTCCAACCACTCCCATTTTTCTCCCCATATAATAGCGTGGGAGAAGTTAATGGGCTTCTCATCCACCCTTCCATGTCTCCAGAGAACAGCTCCATCCAAGGATGCTCAGGTCCAGCCCTGGTCCAGGCCCCCTGAGCAGTCGCCTGCCAATTCACCTCCTCCCCCAAGCCGAGTATAGCCGTTAACTTTCAATGGCTGTGCCAGGAGGACTGTGACAGCTGGAGGCAGCAGCTCTGTCTCCAGGGACCATGGGGAGTCAGCGGGAAGGCCTAGCCAGCAATTGGTGTTTGCAGCAGCCTCTCTACCGCCCTCGGGGCTGGGGGCTGTCCTCACCTCCTGGGCAACAGCGGCCAGGGTCGTGCTCACCATGGGGTAAGACAGGTCTCCCCTTAGCTCAAAGGCTAGGAGAGCAGCCCACCCTTCAAGGTGCTGAGATATAATGACAGTTATTAAGCACCTACTGTGTCCCTGCTGAGCTCCTTAGCAAGTATACCGTCCCATTGCTTCTTTATAGCAGGTGCTGCATTAGCCCATCTTACAGACAAGGATACAGAGGCACAGATATGTGACTTGCCCAAAGGCATATGTTTAGGAAGAAGGGGCAGAACTGAAGATTTTCACTACCTGCTCAGACTCTTGGAGCTTATTCTAGAGGTCAAGTCCAACAACCTCCTTTTACATATTGGGAAACTGAGGCTCAGAGAGGCAAGAGAAGTCAGGCTTCTGGCTCCTTGGATGCTAACCAGTTCCCCAGGCCATGAGGTCCAGTGGTTCATTTCCCAAACCCTCGGTCCTTCCTCTAAGAAACCAGTGGGCCTGAGGCACAGCCCTTACCCCCCAGACCATGGTGCTGGGCACATGGGAGATACTTAATTCATTAGATGGATAGATGGACAGATAAATTATCACATGAGAAATAACACGTCCATGGAAACAGGGAAGCTTCTTGCTCAAGTGATGATGTAAATTCTGTCATGTGGACCAGGGTGAGCAGACACCTCTTGTTTTTATCTTGAGCCCTGCTCTGAGAGTACATGGTGCTGGTTTATTCCATATCAAAGTGGTTCCATCCATCAGTTGTAACCTCTTTGGAGGGTCCATCTGTCAGGGGTGGTGATACCCCCATCCCGTGGAGTGGACAGAACAGCACTTTAGGTACCTTCCTGGGGTTCAGCCCACCTTCAGGGCCTTCTAGTTCCACCCCTGAGGAACATACACACATACACATGCCCCAAGTCCTGAGCCAGCTGTTGTTCTAGAAAGGAAACCAAACCAAAAGCAAACCCAATGCTGTGGAGTCGATTCCGACTCATAGAGACCTCGTGTGTTACAGAGGAGAACTTCTCCATAGGGTTTTCTTGGCTGGAATCTTCACAGAAGCAGATTGCCAGGTCTTTCTTCCATGGCACTGTTGGGTGGATTTGAACTTCCAACGTTTAGGTTACTAGTCAGGTGCAAACTGTTTGTGCCACTCTAGAAAAGGAAAGATTCTCTTTTCCAAGTTCCTACTCAAATCATTTCACGTTACACTCATTCTTGGTCTAGCTGGGAATCTCCTGAGCTTGCAAAGTTGCATTTGATTTTCTTTTTCCTGTAAATGGCAACAAAAGGTATTGCCAAAGATATGTTAGCTAAATAAATACCTCTATGAATGGCTTAATCACTTTTTGTGTAAAGCTTAGGTTAGAAACAA
The DNA here is from genome assembly GCA_030035585.1 of Dugong dugon. Taxonomy (NCBI): domain Eukaryota; kingdom Metazoa; phylum Chordata; class Mammalia; order Sirenia; family Dugongidae; genus Dugong; species Dugong dugon. Next base: position 19,581,066 of record CM057476.1, on the reverse strand, counting down.
GACTAGCTGCGGTGGTATAACAGTTTCTTACTAACCACATCTCTAGAAGGCAGGTGAAACCTCCGTGTTGTCACCAGGGCTGGTGATCTTACCCCCTAGAGACAATATTTGGGGGGCAAACCCCTTCCTAGTGATGATGCAAGGCAAGACGAGAGAACGCAGTAGGAAGGAAGAAAGAAGCATGGTTTGAGAACCTACCGTGTGCCAGGCCTTGTCTTACAGGTTATCTGACCTCATCCTGTCAACTGCCTTCTGTGGTGGGAATTATTAGTATTCCATTTTACAGATGGGAAACTGAGGTGCAGACAGGTGAAGTGAACTTGTCCAAGGTCAAACAGCTACAAAGGAGTTGAGATGGGATTTGAACCTCAGACAGATGTTCTTCCCGCTGCCCAATTGCTGGCTCAGTTCTAAGGGACCCAAAGATAGGAAACAAGGGGTTAAATGATCTGGACTTCAGATGCATAGGCAAATATCCCCAAATAAACCATAATCCATCCACAAATACATATGAACTTGTGCAGGCCCTGTGAGCACTACAAGGATGGTGGCCGGGGAAGTCCAGTCTACTTTGGGTGGACAAATATTTGTCAGACGAAGGAATGAAAGCCCAAGCTGGTCACGCTGTGTCTGTAATGAGTTGTCCCTGTCCTCTGGGAGCTTAGAGTCTAGAAGGGAAGGGGCGGGTAAGAACAGACACTGAAGTAAAATTAATGGGTGACCTCGGGCCGTCTATGCTAGGTGCAGACAATAAAGGCACTAACCATTCCAGGGGAGGGAAAGATGGGGAGGTGCTGGACTGGTTCAGGAGGGCTTCTTGGGGGAGGTGGTATCAAGCTGGGTAAGAAATGGATGGAGATTGGAGAATGCAAGATATGTTGGAGCTGGTCTGGACTGGACTGGGGATCCTTCTTCTCTTTCCTACTCTAACAGGTATGTAGTAAATGCCCACAGGATGCCAGGCCCTGTGCTTGGTGCTGAACAAAACAGAGGGCCTCCCAGAGCAGAAAGACTAGAAGTCCGTATGAATGAATACCTCATTGCAAAATGCCCCGCGGGCACACACAAGATGCTGGATAGAGAAGGATCACCACGGGGAGGGGTGGCCAGAAAGGGCTGTCAGAGGAAGAAACATTTAGACTGAAACCAGAAGCATGAGAAAGAGCCAGTTGTGTACTGAGTGCATGGAACAGCATTCCAGGCAGAGGGAACAGCATGTGCAAAGGCCTTATGATGGGTAAGAACTTCGACTGCTTGAGGAACTGAGAGATGGACAGGTCTGCTAGAGCAAAGGGATGGAGAGGGCAGGAGATGGCAGGGACCAGATCATGTGAGGAGCTTGAATCTTATTCCCCCATGGGTCTTAAAGACGGTGACAAAAGGTCACTCTGGCTGCTGGGTGTTAAGTCTGTTCATTCCACAAGCACTTCTCTAGCACCCACCCTGTGCTATCCTGTCCTGTGCTTTACCTACTCTGAACCAGGAGGCAGACCCTGTAATTGCCCCTATTTGGCACATGAGGAAACTGAGGCACAAAGGCCCTGCGTCACCTGCCCAGCATCCCCCCATGAGGTGTGGAGCCAGGCTGGAACCCAGGTCCCCTGGGCCTTCCCCTCCGGTGCCCTGCTCTGCTGGCCCCACTCCCTTCCCTCAAGCAGCATGGCCGATTAATTAAGGATGTTGTTAATTAAACTTGGTTGAGTTGGTCCCCTGGACAGCATAGAGTGGCAGCCATGGACCCCAGTGGGGTCTCACCTTGCCCAGGGCCACCATGAGGTCCCCTGGCCAGCAGCCCTGTCATCCTTCCCTGGGGGCACCTGCAGCCTGATCCTTTTAAAAATGATGATGATGATAGTTTGCCCTTCCTGGCCCTAGCTTGATTTCTTTCAGCCCAGCTGGCTCCGCGGCAGGGGCCTTTCTAATTCAAACCCCAGCTCCTCATTGACACGCCGTGTGGCTGGGGTGTCACCGCACCTCTGTGACCTCAGCCATCCCATCTGTGAAATGGGGATGTGAAGTAGCAGGCTGTAGGAGACTAGCAAGGTAGTGGACCTAAAGGGCTGGCGGGAGCCAGGCACGTGGTGGGGCAGCCCTCTCCTTGTCTGAGAACAACCAGTTTCCACTGTTCTTGGATAATTAGATAATTAGAAAGTTATCTCCCTGGGCACAGGGGGTTTTGTCTCTTTGCCAGAACAGGACCTGGCACGTAGTAGAGGTTCAGGAAATCTTTGCAGGATGAAACAAACGCTTGCTGAGTGTCAGACACTCTGCTAGGAGCCCTACGGGTTCCAGCTGAATCTGTGATCTTCCAAGGATGTTTACGATGAGGTGAACCACCCCCTGTATTCCACACTGATGTAATGGGCACGGGTGGCCATCGGGCACTTAAAATGTGGCTGGTGTGACTGAGGACCTGGATCTGTAATTTAATTGTAATGAATTTAAATATAAATAGCTACACATGGCTAGTGGCTACCACATTGGACAGTTTAGTGCTAGGATTTTCTAGAATTCACAATACACGTTTCTTTAACTGTTCCTCGTAGGGCAGGGAGATAGGACAGTTGGGGCCGTTGCCCTGCATGTATTATCTCATTCAGTCCACACAACCACCCTGTGTGATGGGTATGGGCATTAGCACCCCCATTTTATAGATGAGCAAACTGAGGCTCAGAGAGCAGGACTACCTCAGATAAGTGTCACAGCCACTAAGAGGCTGGGGTGGTACTTGAACCCAGGCCTGGCCCCAGAGTCTACCCTCCTGCCCTTGAGGCAGGTACAGGAGGCAGGCAAGACTTTTCTTGGACATGAACTCTGGAGCTATTCAAGTGCTAGGCGGGGCCTTGGTTGAAGGCTGAGTGTTTCGTACCTTAAAGGCAGGAGATCCTTGACTGGATAGTTGGCACAAATGGTTAAACCTGCACATTTATCGCTGTAAAACCTCATCACTGATCAGAACCGCTACACTGTAATGCCGCCAAGAGAGCAACGGGGGACCCATGCCTGGGGGCACCCCAGCTGGGATGGGCTCAGAATGTGGCATTTCAGAGGGGCTGGGTTTCCTGCTAAGTAGAACCTTCTGGGCAAACTCAGAAAGACGCACATGTAAAATGCATAACGTAATAAGCACAGAGTTGTTGTTAGTTGCCCTGGAGTCGATTCTGACTCATGGTGGCCCCATGTGTACAGGAGAGAACTGCTCCCTAGAGAAGCTGATCGCAGGCCTGTCTTCCAAAGTGCCTCTGGGTGGGTTTAAACTACCAAACTTTCAGCTAGTAGTTGAGTGCTTAACCGTTTGCACCACCCAGGGACTCGTGTTAATGTTAACCAAAAAAGCTAAACCCATTGCCATCAAGTCGATTCTGACTCATAGCAACCTATATAGGACAGCGTAGAACTACCCCACAGGGTTTCCAACGAGCAGCTGGTAGATTCAAACTGCTGACCTTTGGGTTAGCAGCCAAACACTTAACCACTGCGCCACCAGGCCTCCTGTGTTAAGGTCAGGGAGATATAATTCTAAAGCAGAACGGAGCAAGCCCTACAGGCAAGCAGGAACGTGTTAGAATTCTCCACCTGTCCCCAACCCAGTGCTGAGGTAATTGTCTTAAATTTAGGCAGAATGCTTTAGCTGCTGTGACAGCTGCAGGGGGCTTCCCTTTTTGCCTTTTTTTTTCGTCAGACTTCAGGGTATTAAACTTCATGGGCATAAAAAGTGCTTTTCAGGTGTGTGCACACAAAAGCGTGTTCCTGTTCCTGCAGGTGACTTAGGGGATTTCAAAGGCCATTTTTACCTTGTTCACCAACCCGAGAGCCTGACCCCTGAGTACACTTCTGAGCCACCGTAGGATAGGCCTTCGGGTCACTAGGTGAGCGCGGGGCACACGGGATCAGCAGGAAGGCAGCCAGGGCTCCCCACACCAGGGTTCCCCACACCAGGCCCTCCCAGACTGACCTCGTTTGCTTACGACAAGGCGAGCAGCCTGGCAGACGATTGGGTGCCGTGGAGATAGTCTGTCTAATGTCAGCAAACACGTGACAGTGCTGTGGTGGTGGCTGAGACGAGTGGGGGTGGGGATAGAATACGGAGGATGATCTGTGACTGGCTAGATGACGGCGTCTGAGGATCTCGGTTTCGCCCTGCGATGGGTCTCTCTTGTTGGCGGAAGGATGCCTCCCTAGACCCTGTCCTGTTCGGCACTGCTTTTTATAATCACCGCTCTGGAATGAGAACCTACGCAGCTTGCGATCAGCCCCCCGATGCCGGAAATACGTTAGACGACAGACACAGGAGCCAGGAAGACCGCGACAGATGAGAATCAACAGACGCACGAAACAAAGGGATCTGACGGGAGAACCACAAAGCTCTGTCCTAGGAGTTACGCGAGTTGCATTCTGGATAGGGGAGATGAGCGGAAAGGCTGGGGTGATTGCAAGCCAGAGGTGTGCTGGGGCTCCCCCTCCCCACTGCCCTGCCCTCCTCAGGCCCCCATCACTGCTGCACCCCAGTCTCCCTGCTTCCCGCCCCACCCCCACCATCCATCTGCCCTGCCGCCAACAGGAAGCAGGGGATGGAAGAAAGGCCTGGCCATCCGCTTCCGCGAGATTACAGCCATTGAAAACCCTATGGAGTGCAGTTCTACTCTGAAACACATGGGGTCGCCATGAGTTGGAATCAACTCCACAATAATGGGTATACATGGGGGAACTGAGGCCCTGTTCGGGGGTGCTTAAGTCACCTGCCCCAGGCCACACAGTGAACAAAAGCTCAGATACAGGCTTGCCTGCCTCAGGGCTTATGCCTGGCCCTAACCACTGTATCCTCCAGCCTCCTCTAGAGCCCTAGCATTGGTGGGGCCTGAGGGGTTCGCTCCTCTACCACTGCTGCTTCATAGTGGGGAAACTGAGGGCTAGAGAGGGAAAGGGGTTTGCCCAAGACCACTGAACTTTGGAAATGTGACCAGGGCTATTTATCTGCAGACTTCTCCCACAAATCATAGGATCTTTGCATCAAAGGAAATTCGGAGGTTGCTTAGGCTCATCTAACGTCCAACGGGGGCCTGACGGGTCATTCACTCAGTCCTGCTTGAATGCTTCCAGGACGAGGAGCTCATGACTTTGTGAGTCATCTTAGTACATGGCTTCTATTGTGACAGAGCCTTTCCTATAACTTCCTCCATAGAGGGGGTGGGAGGATCTTCTAGAATAAAAATTGCTTAAACTCAAAATTCCATGAAATCAGCTACATACATTTTCAAACCTACAACAATATAACAGTTGTCTTAAGGCAATGTAAAAATACCACACATATTCCCATCACAATTGAAAAGGATCTTCCAGAACAGTGCTATGGGGACATTCCATATCTGTGCTGTCCAGTATGGCAGCCACTAGCCACATGTGGTCACTGAGAACTTGAAATGTGGCTAGTGTGGCCTAGAACCTGGATCTGTAATTTTATTTAATTTTAATTAATTTAAATGTTCATAGCCACACATGGCTAGTGACTACAGCATTGCTAGGGGTTTCTAGAATTCACAGTGCATATTTCTTCACCCCTTCTCATAGGGCAGGGAGACAGGACAGTGGGACAGTTGCTAACCCAGACCCCGGAGGTGGAGCTGGCTCCACTGCTCGCTGGCTGGGTGGCCCGAGCCAGACCTGTCCCTCCCTGGTCTCAGCATCCTCATCTGGCAAATGGGCAGGTGGTAATGATAACAATGTCAGTCTGGTCAGCCTCTCATCTGGAGAACATGAGCTCAAGCGTGTAATGGGCTTAGCTGAGGGCCCGGCACACACTAGGCGCGTGCCTGCCCCTAGCAGTATCCCCAGGGGACAGACGGGCCTTTCACCCCTGGTTGAACCTGGGGAGGTAAGGGTAGGGTGTCTGGAAAGCTGGGCCTGTTTGCTCATTTGTTCAATCCATGAACACTTACTGAGCACCTACTGAGTGCCCAGCCCTGTGCTAGGTGCTGGGGGGCGGCCCCTCCTTCAGGGAGCGCGAGGGGCCCCGTTTCAGCATCATGGTCTCCTGAGGTTGCCTGCAGCCCCTGCTCTGGCCTCCTTCCCTCCAGACCCTCGGGGTCCCTAAGATCAGAGGATGCACTCTGCCCTCCTGAGGGACACCAGCTGGGCTCGAGAGATGTGGAGGCTTGTGGCCAATAAGAGTGCTCCCTGGGGCTCAGAGGAATGGGAACTGAACACTGAAAGGTCCAGAGAGGGAGAAGCAGGAAGGGCATCCTTTGGGAGGGAACAGAAGTCGCAGAGGCACAGAGGAAGGCACGTTAGAGGAGGCAGTCAACGTTTGGCCCCACCGGAGGACCCATCACACTCTGCCCTGGATGGTGGGGTGGGAGCCACTGCTCCCCAGCTCTAGGTGTGTGAGAATCACCTGGGGATGGAGATGCGTTAACTCAGGTGCCCAGACCGCATACCTAGAAGGGCTGACTGGCTCCTGGCAGCTGGAGCTGTGGGGACGTAGGTGGTCACCAGGAGGGGACTGATGGGTGTGTGGGCTGGAGACTGGTCTGGGGAAGACTGGGGGGCCCTGGACGGCACCTCAGAGAGGGAAGGGGGAAGCAGAGAGGGTGGACGTTTACTTAGCGCCTCTCCTGGGTGCTTTGCCTCCAGCATAGTTATTACTCCCATTCTGCAGATGAGGAAACTGAGGCTCAGCAAGGTTTGGAAGTACATCTGATGTCACCAAAGGGGAAGGAGTGCAGCCACAAATTCATCATAGAAGCCTTCAGCCACAGTGACAGTGAGGTGACAGAGAACCACAGAGAGAAAAGAGAGGACAGAGACAGACACAGAGAGAGATGCAGAAAAGGAGACTAGGAGAAAGTCAGAGCGGGGAGACGGGTCACTGGGGGCTGGGGAGAGAGTGGAGGTGGAGGGAGGGAGTGGACAGAGTGGTGGGGCTGGGTCTTTTGAAGTTTGATTCTTCCTGTAGTCTTTTCTGAAGGTGACCCAGTCAGGCAGTCGTCAGGGACGGTCAGTGGCTTTACTCCTTACCCTGAGACTGAAGAGACCAGAGAGGGAGAGAGCAGACCAGGCCTGCGAGGACCCAGGGAAGAAGGAGGTCGGCCCCGCCAGCCCCCAGGTCACTGGCATTGGTTTTGCCTTTTACGCGCAGTCATTTTCCAGCTAAGGAGAAACCCACTCAGAAAACTGATATCTGGTCACCCCCCTACTCCCACCCCAGGGAATAACCCAACCCCTTGCAGGTGGCAGCTTCACAATGCCACCTCACCTCCATACCAGCATGCCAGTCCTGGGGGGTATGTGGTATTGTGATTACCATCATTTGTACACTTTACAGAGAGGGAAACTGAGGCTGGGGGATTAAGTGCCCTTCCAAGGGCCCATGGCTGGGATGCTGAAGTAGTTCCTCAACCCGTGTCACAGCTGCCCAGGACTCTGTAGGTGCCACTATCTAAAATGAGGTACAGGCCCCCGGCGGGCACCTGAAACATTTCTAAAGAGGGAACTTCAGGCACTGGTGGCACAGTGGTTAAGAGCTCAACTGCTAACCAAAAGGTCGGCAGTTCGAATCCACCAGCCACTCCATGGAAACCCTATGGGGCAGTTCTACTCTGTCCTATAGAGTGGCTATGAGTTGGAATCAACTCGACAGCAATGGGTTTTTGAGTTTTCAGGTACTGGTGAGGGAGAAGTTTTGGGAGGCCCTTCACATGCTACCGTAGAGAGAGGGGCTTGCTGATGCGCCTCTGCAGGGGCAGAGGAGGGTGGAGGAGAAGGGGACAGAGAGCTTTGAGGCCCCAGGCCTGGCGGTGGGGTGAAATACCCCCTCTGTGTGTCACCTCCAGGTCCCTGCTGTGTACAGTGGAGCCTGAACACCAGAGAGACCCTACAAGGCAGTGGGGAGTTGGCCAGGCTTCGGAGCCATCCAGATTCCCGGCCCAGTGCTCCCAGGGTCTGAACAGCAGTGAGCCTCCGTCACCCCAGGGTTCAGCTGGACCACCTGTCAGGCCAACTCAGGAAGGCATGCTGGCGCAGGGTGGGCGGAAGAGAAGCAGACCACCTCTGGGATGCCCCAGGCAGCAGACGGGATGGGTCCTGGCTGCCAGACCCCCAGAATGAGTAGTAAACACCTCAGATGGCAGAATGGGGGGCCATAAGTTATACACTGGCTCTTTGATCCTACAACCCAGGGGGTATGGACTGTTATTCTCCCATTTTTCAGATGAGAAAATGGAGGCTTGGGGACCTGAAGTGACTTGCCCAAGACCACACAGCCAGGGGGTCGCAAGGACTTGAACTCATAGCTTTGCCCAAGCTCTGGTCACACCCACTCTGGGCAGCCCTTCCCCCCAGAGCTTTTCTGGGAGGTACTAAAACACAGCTTTCTGGGCCCCACACCCAGCGCCCCAGACTCTGCATTTTATCCCTGGGAGATGCTGGTTAGCACAGCCCCGGCTGGGGCCCTGACTCAGGACCAGGGCATCTCCCCCAGGGAGCATCAGACTCTACCTGTGGTGTCATAGGAACAACAGGGATCGGGGCATACAGACCTGGGTTCGAGTCCTGGTCACCTCACTTACAAGCAAAGGGGTTTTGCTTTCACTGGTCTGGCCTCAGCTTTCCCATCTGTAAAATGGGGCTGCCTGCTCCTTGTCCCCCTCCTGGGGCTGCCAAGAGGACCTGAGCAGGCAGGGGACAGCTCTGTAAGATCTGCAAGAGCCGGACAGGACAGTTACTGCCATGCCCCTCTCAGGGTCAGTGACTGGGGTCAGCCTGTTTCAACCAACCAAGTGGGCTTTTAAGGGGCACCTGCTGCGTGTGGGGACATGGAGTGACATGGGACAGCCCTCAGGGAGGGTGAGGGCAGACAGGTGGGCAGTGCAGACCCCGAGAGGTGTGGGGAGCAGGGAAGGTCTCTGATCTTGGGGTCTGGGTGGTGAAGGCTTCCTGGAGGAGGCATCGCCCCTGGGGTGGAAAGAGCCTCCACAGGGAGCCAAGCAGCCCCTGGCCACAGGCCCAGCCCTGGTCCTTCTAAGGCTCTGAGATTGGGTGTAAACTGCTTCTGCTCTCTCGGCCTCAGTTTCCCCATGGGTAAAACAAGGAGTTGGGGGAGGAGATGTCTGAGGGGACTTCTGGCGTTAAGAGGCTAGAAGACGGGATTTGAAGTGAACGTCCGGGGATGGGCACGGTGTGGGTGGGGGGAGGAAAATCCAAAAGGGCACCTGGCCAGGGAGCAGCGGCTGTAAAGTCATAAGGAGGGCCAGCGAGGCGTGCGCCAGGGCAGTGCAGGCTGGGGTGGGCTCAGGAGGCTGCAGCCCTCACGTGGCTGGGAGCGGGAGCCAGGTGGGGGCTCACAGACAGCGGGAGGAGAAAGAACAGAACGGTGAGGATGGCACCATTTACTCAGCCTGCGTGCGGAGCACTCTACCTGCCTCATCTCACATAATCCCTCCTTGAAGGGGAAACGGAGGCCCAGAACATTGCAGGGGCTGCCCAGTCTCAGTTTTTCCATCTCTAAAATGGGGATGGTATGTAGCCCAGGGTCTGGCATGCAGGAAGTGCTCAATAAATGCAAGCAGGAGCCCTGGTGGTGCAGTGGTTCAGCGCTCAGCTGCGAACTGAAAGGCTGGTGGTTCGAACCCACCCAGTGACCCTGTGGATGAAAGACCTGGCAATCTGCTCCCATAAAGATTACAGCCTAGAAGGCCTATGGGGCAGTTCTACTCTGTCGCAAGTTGTCCCTATGAGTTGGAATCAACTCGACGGCACCCAACAACGGTGGTAGCAGTTGCAGGTCTGTCTGACACCAAAGCCCAAGGCTTCTGTGGACTCCCAATCCCCTGGGACCTGCTCATACTGATACTAATATCAACAGCAGCTAAATACTCATGTCCTGTTTACTCTGAGCCAGGCACTGCACCAAATGCTTTACATGCATTAACACATTTAATTCTCACAACATCCTATGTGATAGGAGCTACTGAACTCTCACCTTCCATGCAGGAGTCCTGGGTTCAATTCCCAGCCAATGCACCTCACGCACAGCCACCACCTATCTGTCTGTGGAGGCTGGCACATAGCTGTGATGCTGAACAGGTTTCAGCGGAACTTCCAGACTAAGATGGACTAGGAAGAAAGCCCTGGCAATCTACCGCTGAAAATCAGCCAAAGGAAACCCTATGGGTCACAACAGTCTGATCTGCAACCAGTCATGGGGATGGCACAGGACCAGGCAGTGTTCTTTTCCATTGTGTGTGGTGTTGCCATGAGTCAGGGCTGACCTGATGCCAGCTAACAACAACTAGTATCCCCAATTTGCAGATGAAAAACTGAGGCTCCAAAAGGTGAAGTTACTTGCCCAAGGGCATACAAGTCACATGCCCAAGGGAGACCACGTCTGGCTGGGTCCAGGGAACAAGCTCTTGGTTAAGAGGTACCACCTATCAGATTCACCCACCACCAGCCAGTCTCCACGGGTTCGGGCGGCACCCAGGAACGTGGTTTGTTTACAAGCTCCCTCACTTGGGTGCTTTGGGGGGGCCCCCACCTTGAGAAACCTGCCATCAGGAACTCGCCTCCACTCCTCCCTGCTGCCCCCAGCACCAGGCAAAGCAGTGAGGGCAGTGGGGAGCTACAGCAGGTTCCTGAGCAGGAGTGGGGCTGGTACCGCCAGACACTGGGAGGTTGGCTAGCTGGCCACGGGGTGTGTGACTGGCCTGGCTCCAGCCAGACACGGGCTGAGGAGGGGTGGGAGCTGGTCAGGCACTCCCAGCAGCGGGTGGCCCACCAAGCCCTGCCCCTCCGCCCCACCCCGTGGTCTCCACGGGCCTGAGGGGACAGATGGCATCACCCAGGCCAGGGCCGCGGCTGTCATTTGGCCCGATGAGTTACGAGCGGGCTGGAGGGGTGACAGCCGGGGAACAGCAGAAACAATTGCACTGAGACCCCGGGACAATGGGGGCCACGTGCCATGGGGCAACAGTCGTTTGTCACACAATGGGCCACCAGGGGACAGCAGCCGGGCCAACTGCTGCCAGCAACACCGGCCAGCCGAGTTTTCAAATCACTTCCAGGTCCTGTTTTCCTACGAGGCAGCCAATCACTGGGGCAGTGGGGCAGTCACCTGATGCCAGCCTCCTCAGGGGGCTGAGGGCCCAGGCCTGGTGGCAACTGAGCAGCGGTAGTCATGGCAACGCTAATTGTGGCCCTAAAACACAAGGAAAGAGCAAGAGAGAGAGACGGAGCCCGGGGAGGGAGGAGGAGAGAGAGAAGAGGTGGCCCAAAACATGGAAAGACACAGGCTAACATCCCATTCTGGATGCACAAGAAAACTGATATTGTTGTCAGGTGCCTTTAAATCAGCTCCAACTCATAGCGACCCCGTGTGTAGAACAGAACGAAATGCTGCCATCCTCACAATGGTTGCTACATTTGAGCCCATTGTTGCAGCCGCTGTGTCAATCCATCTCATTGAGGGTCTTCCTCTCTTTCGCTGACCCTCTACTTTACCAAGCATGATACCCTTCTCCAGGGACTGGTCCCTCCTGATAACATGTCCAAAGTAAGTCTCACACACACCCTCCCTCTCTGTGAGGCCCTGAGACGCTTAATTTTGAAATTTGGAGCTTAGAATTTGTACCAGATCTTCTTGGCAACAAGTAGAAAGGCCCTGGCAGGCAGGGTGGCAGATGTGGCAGGGATTGGCATGGCCTCCTAAGCCCCTAGCTTGTACCCATGTTGTGACAAGGGCAAGACGCTGGTGTGATGCCCAGGGGTCTTGGAGCCACGTGGCCCAACATGACTTCAGGGGCCCCGGAGAGTTCTGGTTAGCCCTGCTTGGTATCTTCAATGGGCAGCCTGTTTCCTTCCATGGAAAGTGTTTCATTTGCTCACGAATCTGATGAGGAGTGATGGGCGTGGGGCTTAACCGAAGCCTCCAGGGGCTATCTGGGGTCATGGTGAGGAGCTGGGCTTCCGGATCATGCTGCCTGGGTTCTAGCCCCACCACTTAGTGTTCCGTGTTAACCTCGGGCAAGTGATTCAGTGCTCTGAGCCTCAGTTTCCTCGTCTGTGAAAGGGGAACACGGACAGAGCCTACCTCACAGGGCTGCTGTGGGGATTGAACCCTGGGCCCCGGGCCTGGCTGTAGGAGGCACTCAGGACCCCGTGTGGGGTCAGCATGTGATGCTGCCACCCCACAGGCTGCTTTCCAAACGCCATGCCACGTAGGCCATGGCATGCTGGAAATGGCCCTGGCCCTGGAGTCGGGCAGCCTGGGTCCTGTGGTGGTGGCCCTGATTCTGCCATGGTGGAAGGGACCCTGGCCACAGGTCCTGCCCACTTTGCCCCGCAGGGCCCCCACGTCAGATCCTCCTCTCAGGGTCCACACACCTCCTACTCAGCATACGGAGCCTCGGCTTTCCCATCTGTTAAACGGGAATAATATTAACACCTGCCTCATAGAGTCAGTGGTTCAGCGGTAAAATTCTCACCTTCCATGTGGGAGACCTGGATTCTACTCCTGGCCAGTGTACTTCATGTACAGTCACCACCCATCTGTCAGTGGAGGCTTGTATGTTGCTGTGATGCTGAACAGGTTTCAGTGGAGCTTCTAGACTAAGATGAACAAGGAAGAAAGACCTGATCTACTTCTGAAAATCAGCCAGTGAAAGCCTTATGGATCACAACGGTCCAATCCTGTTGTGCATGGGGTCACCATGCGTCAGGGGCCAACTCAATGGCAGCTATCCACAACAACATAGGGTGACTGGGAGTGCCACAGGAATCAACCCTGTGAAGGACCGTCAGTGCTCAGCAACCACTATTACGGTGGTGGCATAAGTGGTTAAGTGCCCGACTACTAGCCAAAAGGTTGGCGGTTCAAACCAACCAGAGGCACCTCGGAAGACATACCTGGCGATCTACTTCTGAAAGTTCACAGCCTGGAAAACCCTGCGGAGCACAGTTCTACACTACACACAGGGTCACCATGAGATAGAACGGACTCAGCGACAACTAACAGCAACAACAGGTGCTAAGTAACATGCGTTAAATGACGATCTGAGGTTGTGCCATCTGGTTGCCAAAGGGGGGTCCTAGGACCAAGTCCCCATGGCGGCCCTGGGGAGGGGTAGGTTGGTGAGCCAGGAAGGGAGGCTTGAGAAGGTGAGGGGCTAAGGGGATGATTCCAGACTTAGGGGAGCGCCCCGGAGCCGGCTCTCGCTCCCTGCCCCTCCTTGCAGGCTCCTGGCCACCACTGGTGATGACGACCTTCCGGGGGACCTGTCGTGGCTCACGGCCGTGGATGTACCTCGGTTGCAGCAGATGGCGAGTGGCCGCGTGGACCTGGGCAGCCCCAGTGCTCCACACCTGCACCCAGGTAGGTTGAGGGGCAAGGTGGGACGGGGTGTGGGCAGGTGGCATGGAGGGGGGGTTTCGACTCACAGTGCTGCCCCTACCTGCTATGTGGCCCCGGCCAGGTCACTCCCTCTCTCTGGGCCTTGTTTCTGCACCTGTACAATGTGACTAATTCTACCTTCCTCAGAGCAGTGTGGTTCGCTCGTTTCCTCATTTACTGTGTAGCGGGCCCTGCGAGTGCTGAGGTTTCAGTAAAGACAGACTTGCCCCTACCCTCATGCATCCTGAACTTCGAGGACAGTAGGCAAACTACAGCCCCCGGGCCACATCCAGCCTGCAGCCTCTTTTTGTACAGCCTTTGAGTTAAGAATGGTTTTTGCATCTTTGAAGAGTTGTAAAAAAAAATAGGGAAAAAGGTTTTTTAAAAGGAAAAGAATATGGGACAGAGGTCATATGGGATCAGCAAAACCTAAAATATTTACTTGTTCTTAGTTGCTGTCAAGTCAATTCCGGCTAATGGAGACCCCACGTGTACAGAGTAGAACTGCTCCATAGGGTTTTCAAGGCTGTGACCTTTTGGAAGCAGATTGCCAGGTCTTTCTTCCAAGGCACCTCTGGGTGGGTGGGTTTGAACCGCCAACTTTTGGGTTAGTATTCAAGGGCTTAAGCATTTGCACCACCAAGTATTTACTACTTGCCCATTATAGAAGAAGAATGCTGACCTCTGATCTAGAGGATCAGAGAGAGAAAGCATGGAAAGGGCTGACTACAGGGCCTGGCACACAGTAGGTGCTCAATAAATGGCAGCTAGTTGCGGTCATCCACTACCCATCTGTCAGTTTGTTGTGCTATGGTGGCTTGTGTGTTGCTGTGAGGCTGGAAGCTATGCCACCGGTATTTTAAACACCATCAGGGACACTCATGGTGGACAGGTTTCAGTGGAGCTTCCAGACTAAGACTAGGAAGAAAGGCCTGGCAATCTACTTCCAAAAATTAGTCAGTTAAAACTCTATGGATCACAATAGAATGTTGACTAATATAGTGCTAGAAGATGAGCCCCTTGGTTGGAAGGCATCACACAATAGCCACAACAATGGACTCAAACATGCCAGTGATCATGAAGATGACGCGGGATGGGGCAGCGTTTCATTCTGTTATATACAAGGTCGTCATGGGTCAGAGCCAACTCGACAGCAACAAAAATAACAGTTGGATTAGATGCTCAAAGACACAGAAAATGTTGAAGAAAAATAAACAGCAGCAGCAAAAAAACAATCACTGCAGTATACTTAAGACACCAATAGTTGAAAAATTGGTGCCTAGGAATATTTCTTTCTTCGGACAAGTCCTGGGCCAAAACATTATAGGAGAGGTTGGCAAGCTTTTTTCATAAAGAGCCAAGTAGTAAATATTTTAGACTTTGTAGGTCATATGGTCTCTGTTACAATTACTCAACTTCACCACTGTAGTGGAAAAGCAGCCAGAGACAATATGTAAATGGTTGGGTGTGGCTGTGTGCCCGTAAAACTTTATTTACAAAAACAAGCTGTGGGCCAGATTTGGCTTGCTGGCTGTAGTCTGCCTGACCCCTGGTTTAGAGCTTTGGGGGAGAGCTGTGTGACCTGGGGCAAGCACCTTAAACTCCGAGCTATTTTCCTTATCTGTAGAGAAAGGATAATAGAAGAGCCTTCAATGGGTGTTGTGAGGATTCCATATGGAAAGCACCTCACATACAGTAGGTGCTCAATAAATGGTAACTGTGAAATAAAGAAGCCCAGCCAGTGGCTAGTGGCCTTCTTCCACTGCTTCTGTTGGGAGCCTCCTGAGTGCCTGGCAGTGTGCCAGGTGTTTGGAGCACTGAGTCATATCAGATGTGGTCCTGATTTTCAGGGAGCTGATAGACTGGCCAGAGAAAAAAAGGACAAGACAGACATGACAAGGCACAAAAGATGATCCCAGATGGCAGCCAGAACTCCGGGGAGAGCTAAGGGATCTGGAAAGCTTCCTGGAAGAGGTGGCTCTAGGGCTGGATCATTTTGCAGGTTGCTTGATTGGAGGTGGCTGCCTGAAATCAAATGGGTGCAGTGAGACTCTGCAGTGAATTAGTAACGTCTGTCACAGGCTGGGCATGGGAGGGGTGGGTACATTTGCTATCCTTGAGTTAATCCTTGGCAGAGGAGTAAGGCTTGGCAAAGGGGAGAAAGGACAAGAAGGCATTTGGACCTCAACCTTGAGGCACAGGGGAGCCATGGAATGTTTTCGAGGAGAGAATGAACAATGAATTGGTGTTTTAGCTTCATGAAGGACAGGAGCCAAGATATTACATTATTATTATTGTTGTTATACTCATATTTATTGAGATATTATCTCATGTCCAACAATTTCCTAAGCACTCTATAGGTTATATCTTGTTTAACGCTCGCAACTTTATAGGTGGGTAATATCATTAGCCCTATTGTACAGATGGAGCCCTGGTGGTGCAGTGGTTAAGAGGTATGGCTGCTATCCAAAAGGTCAGCAGTTCGAATCCACCAGCCGTTCCTTGGAAATTCTATGGGGCAGTTCTACTCTGTCTTACAGGGTTGCTATGAGTCAAAATTGACGCAACAGCAATGGGTTTGGGTTTTTGTTTGTTTTTTGTTTGTTTGTGGTACAGATGGGGCAACTGAGGCTGGCCCAAGTTTACCCGGCTGGTAGGAGCCCCACTCTTCACCACTGTATCCCAAGGAAGCCATTTACATGTACCTGCTATGCGCCTGATCCTGAGGGTAGGGGGAGACCCATCCTCTGGGGACACTCAGGGACTAGGCTGTCCTTGCCCATGGCCACCGTTCCTCCAGCCTGGCAGTGTCTCTGTGCTTCCTTCCCGCAGGTGCCTTGGCGGGGGTGGCTGACCTGCACGTGGGTGCCGCCCCAGGTCCCCTGCTCCATGGGCCCACTGGCATGGCCCCCTCAGGCATCCTGGGTCTTGGCTCCCTGGCCAGCCACGAAGCCGGCGTAAGGACCACCACATGGGTCAGGGAGGGAGAGGGCTTGTCACCCAGGGCTGGGGTGTACCTGCCTCCATCCTGACCCTCTGTCTCCTCTTCTCCTGACCCTGGCAGATAAGCCCATTCCCAGTGGGGAGCCAGCCCTCTGCAGGCCAGCAGGAGCCACAGCTTTATGCACCCGCCGCCCAGCCGCAGTTCCCGCTCCCCCAGGGCCAGCACGTATCACGGGCTCAGGGAGCCCTGGACTCTGAGGCAGACATACCCCTGGCTTGGGTGAGCCAGGGACCTCTCTGTGGTTCGGTTTACAACATGAAGATAATATTTCCCACCATGCCTAGGTCATGGGGGTTGCTCATTCAAGTTCCCCCAACACTCCTGCCAGACTGTCTCCTGGGGTTATGAACCCACCTCGTTCTTTCTGGGGCTGGGGCAGTGGTGGGGGTGTTACTGTGATTGACTTACGCTTTCTCTCACCTTGTCACTCTTTCTCTGCTGCCCTCCCCCTGCCCATGGGAAGTGCCCCCCAGCAGGCCTGTATGCTTCCCCATTTGGGGTGCGGCCTCCCTACCCCCAGCCCCGTGTGGCCGTGCACTCGTCTCAGGAACCGCACCCCAAACAGTACCCCAAGCCCATCTACTCATACAGGTGAGGTCCAGGGCAGGCCTGGGGGGTGCTTCAGGGGCTCAGGGAACAGAGGGTAAAGGCTGTCTCTAGGGCCTCTCAGACAGCTAAGTGTGGCACCCAGACTTCTCAGAGGGAGGTTTTGGGGTGTTGAGGGGAACTCCCAGGTGGGACCTGGTGATTCAGCACCCAGGGTTGAGAACCATTCCAGGTGTTGAGCAGTGTCCCCCTCTGTCACTCACATGCTGTGTGGTCTTGGGGAAATGGCTTGGCCTCTCTGAGCTGTGGTTTCCTCAGATGTAAAGTTACAATAACAGTAACGTGAACCTCTCAGGAGTCTAGGGAGGGGGGAAGCAGCCTAGGTAAAGTCTAAAGCCCCACAGACATTAGTTTTGGGGAGGAGATAAAGAGGAAAAAACAAGATTTCTCAAATCAGTACCAATGAGTGGGCCCAGGGCCAAGGAGAGGGGCAGGGGGTGGGAAAGATGTTGGGGTGTGAAAAGGTATCAAGAGCTAATGCCATGTGAGTGTGTAGGGCAGGGATGGGTTGGGTCCTTCAGGGCAGGCTTCCTGGCAGAGGGGAGCCGGGGCTGTCGGCCTACCCCTTCATGCCCACCTGCCTCACCTCTTGCCCCAGCTGTCTGATTGCCATGGCTCTGAAGAACAGCAAGACCGGCAGCCTGCCCGTGAGTGAGATCTACAGCTTCATGAAGGAGCACTTCCCCTACTTCAAGGTGAGGAGCCCCGGCCCAGGGTGGGGTTTCCAGAACTGCCCTGGCCTCTCCCTGGTGCTGCCAGAATCCAGGGCTGACCCAGGGCAAACTGGGCCACCTTCTTGGATCCCAGTTATGTTTGCAAACCTGGTAGCAAGGACACCTGTATGTATACACTCACACACAGACATGGGCATAGAAATCCAGAAAGTAAAGGGGATATCTGAGTTGGACTCTGACGGGTAAAGACGAGTTCACCAGGCATACCAGTGGGCGAAGGGGGACAACCTAGTTATTCAGCACAGACTGAGTACATAATGATGAAAAGCATAGACCTGGCAGCAACCTTTACCTCTCTGAGTCTCAGTATCCTCATCTGGAAGATGGGGAGGATACTACCCACCTGGGAAGGTTAGTGAGGATTCTGCATGCAAAGGACCTGGCACAGGGTTGGCCATTAGTAATGTTCTCCTTGTTAGCATCAAAGCAAAAAGGAGATCAGGTTCCAAGCTGCAGGGTTCCTGGCCTGGGCAGTGTCTGTAGCAGAAATATTGAAGCACAATGGTGTGTGTGTATGTATAAGGTGTGAGGTGCATGCACTAGCTGGTTACCCAACAATAAACTATGAGCAGTTAAAAACAATTTGCATTTAATACACTTGCCCAGTTATCCGTGTATTAGCATCATCTCACTGGCTTCCTGAGAGAGAAAGAGTGGAAGATCCAGCAGCTCTGGGCCTTGTTCCAGAGTAGTAACAGTTGGCTGGAGCTGAATAGCAGCCGCCCCTTTCATCAGGGCATGTGCCCTCCAATTTGCCACAGTCCCCACTACTCTCTCTTGTATCTCCAAGTTGAGACTGCAGTTGGACACTGTCATTTTACCCCTACCATTTTTCTGCCCCTCTAAGCCTCTGAGTTTGAAAGCCCCCAGAAGAGGAAGGAGGCTATAGGGAGCTCTCTGAAGAGATCCCCTGAGTGCCCGTTTCTCCCCCCTAGACAGCCCCCGACGGCTGGAAGAACTCGGTGCGGCACAACCTGTCCCTGAACAAGTGCTTCGAGAAGGTGGAGAACAAGATGAGTGGCTCCTCGCGCAAGGGCTGCCTGTGGGCCCTGAACCTGGCCCGCATCGACAAGATGGAGGAGGAGATGCACAAGTGGAAGAGGAAGGACCTCGCTGCCATCCATCGGAGCATGGCCAACCCCGGTGAGGCCTGGACACCGCCAATGTGCTCGTGCATGGACACCACCCCCCACCCGCCACACCACACACAACACACTCATATACACACTCCACACACAACACACACACCCCACCCCACACAAGACACACCATACGCAACACACACAACACACACACCCCACCCCACACCACACACCATACACAACACACGCATATACACACTCCACACACAACACACACACCCCACCCCACATGCACCCTACACCCCACCACACACACACACCACACACATACACACCATATACAACACACACACACTCCACACACAACACACACAATACACACACCCCACCCCACACACTGCACACACTGCACACACACGGCACACACCCCGCACACACCTATACACACCCAACGCTGCACACATCACACACACCCAATACACATTGCATACACCACACACATGCCCTATACACACTGCACACATAAATACACACCACACACATGCCCACATATACCACACATCCCATACCACACATTCCACACCACACACACACCGCACACACACTGCACAGCACACACACCACATATATACCCTGCACATACACTGTACACACATACCACACCTATACCATACACACACACTGCACATACATCACACCACACACACACTGCACATACCCCACAAACACAGCACACACACCCCGTACACCCCCCCACACCACACCCCCCCCACACCCCCACACCACACACACCGCATACACTGTACACACACACCACACCACCCACACACTCCACATGCACACACTCCACACACCACACACACAGCACACCACCCACACACTGCACACACCACACACTGTGCACGTATACCACACACCACATGCCCCCCCACACCGCACAACCATACATACACTCCTAAACACACACCTCCACAACATACCACAGCCACACCACACATACACCCATACATGCTGCACACACCCCTTACACACACCCACACCCACACTGCACACACTCCCACCCCACACATACACTTCCACAACATACTACACATACACCAAACCCACACCCCCTACACACCCCCCCACACACCACACACACACCTAACATACACCCAAACACACCCATACTCCTCCTACCCTCTGACATTCCACATACACACCACACCCACACATGTACTCGCTCCGTATCCCCCCCACACCCACATGTCCCCCACCATACACACACATACCCCGCACACACATCACACTGCACTCATAATACACACAACTTCCCCCAACCCCACACACACCCACCTCCCAGCCCAGCCCCAGCTCTGCCTTCCTCCTGCCCAACCAGTAACACATCCCAGCCACACTGGTGGGGAGGCAGGTGCCTGGAGAAACCCCCTCCTGTGAAACATGCCTCACCCTCCCCACCTCTACCCCAAGCCAAGCCCATTGCCATCCAGTCGTTTCTGACTCAGGGTGACCCAGTGGCTGGTAAATTGAGAGGCCTGTTCAGATGCAGGCAAAGCTGTTGAATCTTACTAGTAATCACTGATTTCTTACAGAGACATGTGAATTAAACAACCATAACATTGCTTTCCAAGCACATCAGCAGAGATTTTTAAAATATTAAAAATAATAACACCCAGTGTGGGCTAGGATATGGAGAAATCGGCAGACATCCTCATTCACAGTTGGCCTCGTTCACAGTTGGTGGGAATATAAGATGCTCAACTTTTTGAGGGCAAAGTCTTTACTTGTTTCTATCCAAGAGCATTAAGGGGGACCCAATTTTTATACCCCAGCAACACTTCTAAATGTCTGTTTCGTAGCAGGGAGCGGCTAGGAACCCTTGCACGTTAATAAATATGTCCTGGTCTCATGGGATTTGTAATCCCTGATTTAACTCCCTCTTTCAGAGCTGTTATGAGGTTCAAATGAACTCCTGGGGTCACAGGACTGTCCTATAAGGCACTGTCCAAATGCGAAGGCTAAGGAGCCCTGGTGGTATAACAGTTAAGTGCTCAGCTGCTAACTGAAAGGTCAGTGATTCAAAGCCACCCAGTGGCTCTTGGGAGAAAAGACCTGGCAATCTGCTCCAATAGAGATTACAGCCTAGAAAACCCTATGGGGTACTTCTACTCTGTCACATGGGGTCACTGTGAGTCAGAATCTACTTAATGGCGCCCAACAACAACAACCACATTTTCAGTATCTGATGGCTCCCCTCATGCCTCAAAGACTCTACACAATTTGTGGTTTTATTACATCTCCACCACCACCCTGTGCAGTTACAATGCCTTGAGATAGATGAGGAGACTGAGGTTCAGAGTCCAGGAGGCTGGCTAAGTTCACACTGGGATTTGAACTCAGGACTGAGCAGGGGCTGGCTAACTGCAGGGTGAATTCTGAGTGACCCCTCTCGCTTGCCTGTAGAGGAGCTGGACAAGCTGATCTCGGACCGGCCGGAGAGCTGCCGGCGCCCTGGCAAACTGGGCGAGCCGGAGGCCTCTGTGTTGACCCACTCCACCACGGTGGCCATGGCCCACGGCTGCCTGGCCGTCTCCCAGCTCCCACCCCAGCCCCTGATGACCCTATCCCTGCAGTCTGTCCCCCTGCACCACCAGGCCCAACCCCAGGCGCATCTGGCTCCAGACTCGCCGGCCCCAGCCCAGACCCCACCCCTGCACACCTTGCCAGACCTAAGCCCCAGCCCCCTGCCCCACCCTGCCATGGGGAGGGCTCCAGTGGACTTCATCAACATCTCCACCGACATGAACCCCGAGGTGGACACCCTGGACCCCAGCATCATGGACTTTGCTCTGCAAGGTGAGGCTGGGGGATGGGGGGCATGGTAATGGAAGGGAGAGGGGAAAGGCAGGGGGCCCAAGAAGACTGAGGAGCAAGGGATAGGAGGGCTGTCTGCATGTTACACCCACGGCCGCACTGCACCGCTCATTCCTTCAACAAACATTTCCCGACCACCCAATAACAGCCAGTTACAGCAAACATTTAATGATCACTTACTGTATACCAGGTACCTTCCTAAGCACTTTCTAGGCACCATTTCATTTCACCCTTGCAACAGTCCTGGGAGGGGAGAAAAAACAGTCCTTGAAGGCCACTGCCATTTCATGTACCCATTCTGCTGATAAGGAAACTGAGGCAAAGGGAAGAGAAATCACTGGCCCAGGGTCACCTGGCTAGTAAGTGGCAGAGCCAGATTTAAACTCAAGTTTGTCCAACCCTAAACTTTTTATCAAGAGGGCAATGGTGGTTCAGTGGTAGAATTCTCACCTTCCATGCAGGAGACCCAGATTTGATTCCTGGCCAAGGCACCTCATGCTCAGCCACCACTCATCTGTCAGTGGAGGCTTGCGTGTTACTGTGATGCTGAACAGGTTTCAGCAGAGCTTCCAGAGTAACACTAACTAGGAAGAAAGCCCTGGCAATCTGCTTCTGAAAATCAGCCAATGAAAACCCTGTGGATCACAACAGTCTGATCTGCTAACTGATCATGGGGTTGGCACAGGACCAGACGGTGTTTCGTTCCATTGTGTGAGGTCACCATGATTTGGGAGTATCTCCTTGGCAGTGAACAAGAACAACAAATGTTCAATCATTAACTGCTTCCACTCCCATCTGCTGATGTCATGTCTGGTTGCCACTCTGGCCCACTGCTGGCTGCAGGGTCATCTTCAATAAATAGGAGATGAATGAATGAATGACCGAACAAGGGAAGTTCAGGGAAGGCTCATGATCCATCCTTTCAATAACATTTGCGCACCTACTACGTGCCAGCCTCAGCCCTCCAGGAGCTCTGTATGTAGGAGGGAAATGGACAAGTTGGCAGGTGGTTACAGCTGTGAAATCGGTACATTCCAACCTCCCTGCCTCTCTCCTGGGTTTATTTAGAGTTAAGTTGTGCCGAGGAAAGGGAGAACCTTGTATTGCTCCCCTAGCTCTGACCATGCTGGTGCCATAATGTGGGCTCTGTGCTTTTCACACAGCATCTTGTTTAGCCCTTGCCAGCCCTGGGAGGCGGGTTCTCTGATCACACCGATTTTAGTCCAAGAAACCGAGGCTCAGAGATGAAAGTGACTTTCCCCAGGGCACCCAGGGGAAGGGGACGGCTGGGCTGGAACTCTTGTCTGGCTCCTCCGTGATTTTCCTGCAACAATAACCTTGAACCCTGTACGTGGTCTTTGCCTCCTCCCTTAGACCAGCATTCGAACTCAGGTCTGTTTGACATGCAGCCAGCTCACCCAGATGCTTTTGTCTTTGAAAGGGAACCTCTGGGAGGAGATGAAGGCTGAGGGCTTCAGCCTGGATGCACTGGGGGCCTTCGGAGACTCCCCACTTGACTGTGACCTGGGGGGCCCAGGCCTGACCCCCGTCTCCAGCAGCAGCAACCAGTCCTTCTCAGACGTGCAGGTGACAGGCCTCTACGCCACGTACTCCACCCCGGAGAGCGTGGCCGCCTCTGCCACCACCTCCTCCTCTCCGTACCTGGGCGCCCCAGGGAACAAGCCCATAGCCCTGCTGTGAGCTGAGGTGCTCCCTGACTCCCGACCCTCTGGGGGCAGACCCTGGCAGAGAACTGACCACAGCAAGGTATTCCAAGAATAAAGGCCCCCTTACGTTCTCACAGGCCCCTCCTGAGCCTGGTGGGGCTGCTGGCTGGGCTGCAAAGCTGTTCCTCTGGGTACCCCCGCCACCCTTACACCCCCCCCCCAGAAAGCCTCTGGGCCCCCCAAGTCAGACTAAGAGGCACGGGGACAGCAAGCTGGGCTTCCCCCTGTTCACGACACTCTAAGCACCCTAAGATGCAAGGCCTGGCTGGGGTGAGGGTTTTCTCCAACCTGATTTCCGCTGGGCACCCTGACCACCTGCAGCCCGCTCTAGGACACGTTGGCATGAGCTGTGGAAATGCCTGGAAGGTCCTTTAATTGATTCTCCTGGAGACAGGGTGAACCAAATGACACATCTGCCTCAAGCCTCCAGCGGCCAGGCCCTGAGGGCGGGCGTAGGATGTGGAACCGCCAAGCATCTCTTGGATGGAACAGGCTGAACTCTGAAATGGACACCTGCCCATCTGGCCTCTAGCCCCATTTCTCTGGACGGTGCAACTGTTAACACACTCAGCTGCTAACAGGAAAGTTGGCAGTTCGAGCCCACCCAGAGGTGCCTTGGAAGAAAGTCCTGGAGATCTACTTCTGAAAAATCAGCCGCTCAAAACCCTATAGAGCACAGTTCTACTCTGACACACATGGGGTTGCTATGGTAGAAGTCGACTTGAGGGCAACTGGTTAACTAGTAATATGTTAGAGTTTCATAGAGTAGACCCCTGGGTCATGCTGGGCAGTGTTACCGTTTGTAAATTTATTTATATTTATTGTGGCCCATCCACACCACCTCTGCAAACCCAGCTCAAGGTCCCCGAAGAAAGACTTCCTGTCCCTCACCCCACCCGGCAACCCTAACTCTTCAATTATCAGGGAGTTGCATCTCTGACTGGCTGTTAGCCCCTTTGCAGCCTTGGGATTCCTTTTATAACATGCACTTTTGATACTGTGAAGCAGACTATCTTTAAACTCTAGAGACCAGTTATCTTTTGTTTTAACTGTAGAGTCAGGATTCCAAACCAATTCCGTGTGCACCTAAGAGAGGACGTGCACGAGTTTTGGCGCTCGGGACTTTCTAGGGCAAATTGGGATGGGAGTGAGAGGGTTGGGGTGGGGAGTTTTTCGTACTAGGATTTAAGACATTCTCTTATGGAAGGAAGCTATCTGTGAGCCATGTTAAACTTGGCCATGTCACAAGTGGGGGGCTGGTGGAGCAGAGATGTATGATATTTATGGCGCCTGTTTGCCTGTCTTTGCCCTACTGAGGATTTTTACGTTTCTTCTTCTCTTGTTGCCCATTACCGATTTTTCAAAGGGCAGATTCTGCAGACAGTTGGGTTAGAGGGGAGCTGGGTCTTGGGTTGGGGAAGAGAGAAGGTCACAAAAGACCTTCCAGCAAAGCTGAGACAGAAACCACAGCAGCAACTGTACCACTGGGGCCAGTTGGATGTTGGGCTCTGGCGTCTGGGCATTCCGGAACCTGAGAACCAGAATTTTCTGGCTAATCAACAACTCAACCTGTTGCCTGGGGGTTTTGGCATTAAGCCCCATTTTGAAGGACCATCTTTAAGTCCTTCCTAGTTCTGGGACAGAAGCCTGGGTAGCACAAGTGGTTTGCAATCAGCTGCGAACCCAAAGGTTGGTGTTTCGAACCTACCCACTGGCACCGTGGAAGAAAAGCCTGGCGAACTGCTTCTGTGAAGGTAACAGCCAAGAAAACCCTATGAAGCAGTTCTACTTTGTCACACATGGGGTCACCATGAGTCGGGGCTGACTCGACGGCAGCCCAAAACAACTACAACATTTTGGGACATTCCACCAAGAACTTCAGTAACAGCCTGGCGCTGCCTGTCTGACCAGCACTGCTGAGCTGCTTCGTGTGACATGACCCCGATAAGTTGAGATGCTTAAATTGCTGTAATAAAGACCCCGTGTCTGGGCGCCACCAACACTCTGTAAGCTCAGCGCTGAGTGACTGTCCCCTTCAATAAAGGCTGGAAGGCAGCTCTGTGGCTCGGGGCGGGGTGAAAAGCATGTACAGGAGGGTGCCACTCTCTCAGCCCTCACAGGTGAGATGCCCTGTTTATGGGAGGGAAACTGAGGCCCCCAGAGGTGCCATCACGGCCACACTGAACCCAGGTCTTCTGATGCCAAGTTGCCACCACACCGGAAACCATGGGGAGTCTGTCATTATCAATAAACTGAGAATGGCCACCATTTCCTGTTCCTTGGCACCAGGCGCTTCTCTTGCTTTATCTCAGGTACCCGTGGCCATGGAGCCAATTCCAACTCATAGTGACCCTGTAGGACAGAGGGGAACTGCCCCATACGGTTCCCAAGGAGAGCCTAGTGGATTCGAACTGCCGACCTTTTGGTTGGCAGCTGAGTTCTTAATCACTGCACCACCAGGGCTCCTTATCTCAGGTAGGGGCTCAGAAAGCTGAGGCTCAGAGAAGCTGGGGAGGTCTCACGGTAACTGGGAGCAGCAGGCCTGAGTCGGTGTGCGCCAGACCCCAGGGCAGGAGCTCAGCAGCACTCTGTGAACACAAAGAGGTGGGAGGAGTCACACCCTAGGTGGAGCAAATGGGTAAGCACTCGACTACTAGCCAAAAGATTGGTTGTTCAAACCCACCCACAGGCACCTCAGAAGATAGGCCTGGCCATCTGCTTCCGAAAGGCCACAGCCTTAAAAGCCCTGTGGAGCAGTTCTACTCTGTACACGTGGGGTTGCCATAAGTCAGAGTCAACTCGACGGCAGCTAACAACAACAGCTATGTACTAGGCCCTGCTGTAAATTTGCTTAGTCAGTCCTTGCAACCCTATGAGGTGTGGCTTCTTAATTATGATACCCATTTTACAGATGAAGAATCTGAGGCTCAGAGGAGTAAAGCAGGTGACTGGTCGCCTAAGAATACAGCAAAAGGGTGGTGTGTTAGTTTCCTGTAGTTGCCATAACAAATTACTACAAACCTGGTGGCTCAAAACAACAGAAATGTATTCTCTTACAATTCTGGAGGTCAGAAGTCTAAAATCAAGATGTCAGAAGGGTTGGTTCCTTCTTGGGGCTCTGAGGGACAATCTGCTCCATGCCTCTCTCCTAGCTTCTGGGGGCTGCTGGCAATCACTGGTGTTTCTTGGCTTGTATACACATCACTCCGTCTCTGCCTCTGTATGTCTCTTATAAGGACACGTCATAGGCACCCTGGTGGTGCAGTGGTTCAAGCGCTTGGCTGCTAACCAAAAGGTCGGCACTTTGAACCCACCAGCCGCTCCGTGGGAGAAAGACGTGGCAGTCTGCTTCCGTAGAGATTTACAGCCTTGGAAACCCTATGGGGCAGTTCTTCTCTGTCCTGTAGGATGGCTATGAGTTGGAATCGACTCAATGGCAGTGGGTTTTTGGTTTCTGTCATTGGCTCTAGGGCCCACCCCAACTAGGATGGTTTCATCTTGAGATCCTTAACTAATTACATCTGCAAAGACCCTATTTCTAAATAAGGTCACATTCTGAGGTTCTGGGTGACATGGATTTTGGAGGACCCTATTCAACCCACTGTAGGTGTACTGATTAAGATTCTCAGTCTAAAGCCCACCCAGGAAGTGCCTCGTGATCTCACCAGGGAGATTAGGCTCACGCACACATGACGATTAGTGAGTCCTGAAGCGTATGGGATGATGGGGCTGGGGTTGGTGTAGGGAGTGCTGAGCTGGGCCCACCTCAGTGCAGACTCAGCAGGCAGGCAAGTGGCAGAAAGGGGGTGCCAGCAGTGGCCCTGGGCTTTCTCTGCCCAGCACCCATTACCCATCCCATGACTCTGGCGTGGACCTGTGACCCTGGCCTGGCCAACAAGAACATCTCAGCACCAACCCCACTAGTAATGACCAAGAGGGGGTGAGAGACCCAAGCCATGTTGGTCACAGCCCATGAGCTTCCCCTGGGGAACTGGCAGGAACTATGGGACAGGGGAGCCCCCTTTCTCCTGGGGTGCTGAACTGGAGCATGAAGCCTGAGCCACCGGGATCATCATGTGGAGAAGGCTGGGGAGCTGCCTTGAG
Source organism: Dugong dugon (assembly GCA_030035585.1). Classification (NCBI taxonomy): domain Eukaryota; kingdom Metazoa; phylum Chordata; class Mammalia; order Sirenia; family Dugongidae; genus Dugong; species Dugong dugon. The sequence goes on along the minus strand of CM057476.1, from coordinate 19,553,554 downwards.
TTCCTTCCCATGGGCAAGTACTGACCAGGTACACACAGAGTCAAGGCCAATATGCCAAGGTCACACAGACATAATCTAGGCAAGAACCCTGTTCACAGCAAGAGCTCCACCTGGTCAGGAGCCACTCTAACACCAGGATGGCAAGCCTGGTGGGGTGGAGCCTGAATCAAGGTTCTCTCTGGAGCTGGGCAACACAAGTTAGGAACAAAACACACACAGCAGCCACGAAGCACCTGCTGTGTGCCGCATTGGGTTAAACCCTCGCCATGCATCAGCTTCATGAAACTACACAGCACAGTCTGTGTGAGGGGCCCATTTTACAGATGAGGAAAACTGAGGCCCAGAGATTATGGTCCTGCAGGTTTTCTTCCTGCTTCATGAGAATCTTCCACATTTTAACAATAACAGCCCTCACTAACACGCATAGGAGGCTTACACCATGCCACATGCACAGTGACATGGTTGATCTTACTTACTCCTCTCCACTCTCCCTGGAGTAAAGCTGTTATCAACCCCTGTGGTAGGCAGAAGGTCCCTGGGTGTGCAAATAGTTTGCACTGGATTACTAACCCAAAGGTTGAGGGTTTGAGCCCACCCAGCAGCACCATGGAAGAAAGGCCTGGCAATCTGCTTCTGTAAAGACTACAGCCAAGAAAACCCTATGGAGCAGTTCTTCTCTGTAACACATGGGGTTGCCATGAGTTGTAAGTGACTCGATGGCGATGGGTTTGGTTTTGGTTGTAGGCAGAATCATGGCCTCACCCAAGATGTCCATATCCTAATCCCCAGAACCTGTGAGTATGTTAGTTACACTGCACGGGGGAATTAAGGTTGCTGATAAACTGACTTTAAAATAGGGAGATTATCCAGGTGGGCACAATGTAATCATAACCAATTGCCATCGAGTTGATTCTGACTCATAGCAACCCCATGTGACAGAGCAGAACCGCCCCATACGGTTTCCAAGGCTATAATCTTTACGGAAGCAGACTGCCACATCTTTCTCCTGCAGAGCAGCTGGTAGGTTCGAATGGCCGAACCTTCAGTTAGTAGTCCAGCACTTAACCACTGCACCACCAAGGCTCTTCATGTCCTCATGTAGACAAGGGTCCTAATAAGTAAAAGAAGGAGGCAGGAGGGTCAGAGTCAGAGAGACTGGAAGATGCTATGTTGCTGGCTTTGAAGATGCAGGAAGAGGCTATGAGCCAAGGAATGCAGCAGCCTCTAAAAGCTGGAAAAGCAAAAAAAAAAAAAGAAAAAAGAAAAAATTCTCCCCTAGAATTTCCAGAAAGAACACAGCCCTGCCAATACCTTGATTTCAGCCCAGTGAGACACAAGTCTGACTTCTGACTACCAGAACTGACAGATAATAAAATTGCATTGTTCTAAACTGCCATGTTTATGGTAATTGTTACAGCAGCCAGAAAAAATAAATACATCCCCATTTTACAGAGAAGGAAACTGAGGCTCAGAGAGGCTAAGTAGCTTACGTGGGATTCATAAGCAGAAGAGATAGGGTGTAAATGACACTGTGCTTCCCCTCAGTCTTTTATCACATCTCAGAGGGCTCAGCGAGCACTGTCTGCTTGCTGGTCTGAAAAGGAGTGAAAACTCTCCAAGGTTATCCAGCTAGGATTTAAGCCCTGGCCTGCAGGTCCCTGGGTGGTTCCAGTGGTTTGCGATCAGCTGCCAATCTAAAGGTTGGTGATCTGAACCCACCCAATGGCACTGTGAAAGAAAGGCCTGGCAATCTGCTTCCATAAAGATTATAGCCAAGAAAACCTTATGGAGCAGTTCTACTCTGTCACATGGGATCGCCATGAGTCAATGTCAATTAACAACAACTGCAGGCCCCACAGCCCTGGCCACTGCACTGCTCAGGTGTGGGTTGCTGAAGGGCAGTTGGTGGGGACTTGCAGAAAGAGACAAAAGATACGGTCAAAAGTAGCAGCGGAGGTGACTGAGCCAGGCATTGCCTCCCTTGGGCTGAGGCAGGACCTCAGATTTCCGGGGCCACAGCCCCTAAAGCCCAGAGGGTATCAAGATGAAGACCAAACCCACGGCTGAAACATGGCCCACTTCATGTGCAACCAAGGACACGAGAGGCCAGGCAGGGCCTCAAATCCATGTGCAGGGGCCGCCTTGTCCACAGAGACTACCAGAACACGGCCCCCCAGCTCAGCCCTCCCAGCACCAGGGGAGGGAGGACAACACTGCTCACCTCTGGGACGCTTGGACGTGCAAGGCCACTCTGCTTCCTCCTCCTGAGCCCCCGGAACGCTGGGAACTCTGTCTCACAGGTGAAAGTATCTCGAATCTAACAGCTTGGTGCTTGGGCTCATCCCCCACATCATTACAGAGAACTGTCAGATTAGCCATGGAAATACGGTCAAACCGGCTGGTGATCTGAAACCCCCGGGGCCCTTTATTTTAAAAATCTAGTCGTACAGACCACTGCCTGAGCAATTCTGCATCCGGATGACTGAGGTCAGGCTATGGTGGGTCTGAATTTTTCAAAAGTTTGGGAACCACTGGCCCAGGGGGAGGGTGACAAGATTCCAACACAACAGGTGTGGATGGGTCAGCAGGTGGGCTGAGATAAGGCAGACCCCAGCGCTGTCCTGATACTGGCTGGCTGGGAAGCCCAGAACATTCCTCCAATCTGGACTGGGGAAGTGGCTGCACTTGCAGGTGAGCTGTGAGGCAACCCCAAGGGAGGAAGAGGTTCCCGGGGGTGGGGAACGAGATGGGGAAAGATTAACACACAACATGAAGGTTCCCTCCACACCAAGGAGGCCCCTGGCTGCCCACTGCTGTTGCTTTCTCTCCCGGTCTCCAAGGAGTCCTGCAGGCTGGGCCCGCGGGGCATTCGGAAGGCAGGCTTCCAGTATTGAGAGGATGGGAAGAAAGGAGGAAGGGAGGAGGGGCACCCCCGGCAGGAGCTGCTGTGCTGGGAGGAAAGTGGGAAGCCCATAGGTGGGGCCTACGTATTCCTTCTGTGCGGGCAGTGGTGGTTCAGTGGTACAATTCTTGCCTTCCTTGCGGGAGACCCCGGTTTGATTCCTGGCCAATGTACCTCATGCACAGCCACCACCCCTCTGTCAGTGGAGGCTTGCATGTTGCTATGATGCTGAACAGGTTTCAGCAGAGCTTCCAGATTAAGACAGCCGCAGAACAAAGGCCTACCAATCTACCTCTGAAAATCAGTCACTGAAAACCCTATGGGTCACAACAGCCCGCATGGGGATGGTACAGACAGGGCAGCATTTCATTCCATTGCGCACGGGGTTGCCATGAGTCGGGGGCGACTCAAAGGTAACTCTCAAGGTATTCCTTCCACCAAGTGGGAGGCCAGGATCTGAAGTCAAACAGGCCAGATTCATCTCCCAGCTCTGTCCCTGTGTGACCATGGACACCTGTCTTCACCATCCTAAGCCTTGCCTTCCTGGTCTGCAGTCCTGGGGTGGGGGAAGGAGGTGGGGGGAATGGAAATTGCATGTGAATAACTGCCTCAACCACCCTGCCCTCCCTCCTCTGGAGCAGCTCCCTTTTTTATCTGTTTTATGGACTACACTTTGGGTTTTTTATTTATTTTGTTGTTGTAGAGAATAATACGGCAAAACATACCAATTCAACAATTTCTATATATACAATTCAGTGACATTGATTACGCTGAGTTGTGCAGCTATCCTCACCCTCCTTTTCTCAGTTTTTCCTCCCCCATTAACATAAGCTCACTGCCCCCTAAGGTTCCTATCTAATCTTTTAAGTTCCTGTTGTCAGTTTGATCCCATATAGATAGTTCTTAAAAGAGCGTAAGGCTCAAGGCACCTTCTTTACTAGTTACTGTTGTTGTTATTGTTAGGTGCTGTCCAGTCAGTTCTGACTCATAGCAACCCTGTGTACAACAGAACGAAATACTGCCTGGTCCTGCGCTGTCCTCACAATCATTGTTATGCTTGAGCCCACTGCTGCAGCCACTGTGTCAATCCATCTCGTTAACAGTCTTCCTCTCGATGACCCTCTACCTTACCAAGCATGATGTCCTTCTCCAGGGACCGGTGTCTCCTGACAACATGTCAAAGTTCAGGAGATGAAGTCTCGCCATCCTTGCTTCGAAGGAACACTCTGACCGTATTTCTTCCAAGACAGATTTGTTCATTCTTCTGGCAGTCCATGGTATATTCAGTATTCTCTGCCAATACCTAATTGAAAGGATCAATTCTTCCTAGGTCTTCTTTATTCATTGTCCAGCTTTCACATGCGTATGAGGCAACTGAAAATACCATGGGTTGGATCAGGTGTACCTTAGTCCTCAGTGACATCTTTGCTTTTGAACACTGTAAAGAGGTCTTTTGCAGTAGATTTGCCCGATGCAATGTGTCGTTTGATTTCCTGAGTGCTGCTTCCATGGGTGTTGATTGTGGTGGAGCCACGTAAAATGAAATCCTTGACAACTTCAATCTTTCCTCCATTTATCTAGGATAAACAAAGCCTTTTGGTGTTTTAAAAAAAAAAAAAAAAAAGGAGATCATTGCTTAGGTAGCACAGAGTTTCTGCTAAGGGTGGTGGAATTATTTGGAAAAGACAGTGGTGATGGTTGCCCAACATGATGAACGTCATCAATGTCACTGAACTGTATGTGTAAAAACTGTGGAATTGGTACATGTTTTGTTATATGTATTTCTACAATTAAAAAAAAAAGGATGATTTTGAAACCATCAAGCCAGTTCAGTCCAGCCACCAGCTTCCCCCATGGGAGCCCCAGCTGTTCTCTGAATACCTCCTGTGATGAGGAACTTACTCAAGAGCTTAGCTATTGTGTGAAGACGGGAGGTGAAGGGGAACCACCAAGGAGGAGGTCTGCCTTTTCTGGTCCAAAGAATAAACCATGGCCAAGTGCTTCCTTCAAAAATAGTTTATTCTGCACATTTCCCGTAGTTTCTTCTGCCCACCCTTCCTGATGGCAGCTAGAGTCATCAACTTGTCTTTCCCCCAAAACCATGGGGACCTTGCCGCACTAGACACCCACAGTTCCCACAGCAGCAGCGACTCTTCCCTGCCTCCGCCCCGCCGTCCTCGGGATGGGACAATGGAGGACAGTCACCCCCACCCCCCACATCACTTTCACTTGCCAGACTTTTTATTTTACACTCAGACATCCTCAAGCCTCCTGGCTCATGGAGGCTTCTTTCCTGGGCGACCACACTGGCTTCCAAAGTGGCTGGATGTGAGGTTCATTGTCCTCGGACAGAAAGCCCACCACAGCAGCATATGGCAGCCAACTCCCCCCGCTGCCAGCAACCTGTGCCAACCAGGGGCCCCAAGGACCCCAGGCCGTGGGGGATGTGCAGTCTTTGCAGCCAGTACCACTGGGGGCGTGCAAAGTCCTCCCCGAGACACTGGTCCAGTCCCTGGGAGCTGACAGCTCTGCTCCTTGGGGCCTGATCCAGCCACAAACGTCAAGGCAACAGGTGAGGAAGGACAGGTACTCGAGGTGGCCCTCCTGAGAGGTGGGAGGAAGAGTGACCATCACAAGGGCAAGTCTGGTGAGGGATCCACCTGTCTCTGGGCAGGAGTTTGCATGCCCGAGGCCGGTGGCCTGTAGGCGCAGGGAGGGTGAGTGGCAAGACCTCGTTCTCTTGAAGAGAAGGGGCAGACCGAGGACCCTGAGCCACATGCCAGAATCCTCTAAACACCCCGCCACCTCGGCCAGGCAATTCCGCTCATTTTGTATTCCCTCTCCCAAAAAGAGAATCTCTCCTAACGAGCGCTGGGAATGGCCTGCCAGTGGACATTCCTAGTGATTCCCTAGGGGCCACTGGGGGAGGAAAAAAACCATCTTATTCTCTTAATAAAAAATAATCTGTATCTTTTCCTGGGCAACTAAACAGTGGCTGACTCTGCGTCATTACAAAAATAGATCTTCTCTCATTCACACTTCTTTCCTTGGCCTGTTTGGGATACTGAAATACACAAGATCCTTCAATCGAGAGCTGGTCGCAGAGTAAGAAAAAGATTCCATGATCTGACAGAAAACAGGCCTAAAGAACACCTGGATCCCGCACGCCAGGCACCAAGAAACAAAAGGAAACAGGCAGAAGGGGGTGTTGGTTCAACTCGATGCAGCAAAACGTTGTCTCAAGAGACAAGACAAAACAAAGCAAACTTCCCAACAACGGAGAGGAAACTGTTTCTGCTTGGAAGGGGCACCCCTGAGCCTTTTATTGAGACAGGAGGGAGCAGCGGCCCTGCAGAAACGCCCAGGATGGAGAGAAGCAGCCCCTGGTTCTCTGCGAGGGGTTGTGGTGGGCAGGCGGGCGTCGTGGTTTCTCTGGCCCGTGGTCCTGTGAGTGGCAGGGCTGGGTCAGGTGGAGGGTGGGCTGTCCATGGTAGACAGGAGGTGGATGACCTGGGCCCGCTCAGCTGGGCTGATGTGCTGGCTCAAGTGGATGATGCAGTCCATGGCCACCTCGGGGTTCTCCTGGACCAGGCTGCAGCGGGGACAGACAGGCTGGGGTCAGGCCTACCACTTGGCTCAGGGCCCCTTGGGGAGCAAGGTCCTTGGTGCAGGGCCATGTCACGCTCATGTTCCTGGGTAGGCTAGAACCCGAAGCTCTGAGCCCCTTCCTGCTGTGATCACAGGGGTACGGAGAGTGGCAGTCCATGGGGCAGGGGCGTGGGGCCTGGTGAGCAGAATGCCTCATGGTTACTAGCTGTGTGACTTGAGACGAGGCATGTCCCCAAACCTCAGCATCATCCCCCAAGTGGGGTCCCATGAACTCTACTAGCTACCTCATGGGGGACCCCACGGGTATAGCGGGAGTAACCCTCTGAAAAAGCTGACACTGGAATGGGAGCCAGCACCCTAAAGCCTAGCGGCTTATACTCTGGGTTCTATACCTACCTTGACCTTGGACAAGTCACTTCATCTATTACAACAAGGATCATGAACAGAAAGCCTCCCCTCACCAAGGTCTAACACCCCCTGGCCTCTGTGCCTCCCTCTGGCCTCTGTGTGGGGCAGTGGGCAAGGCGGCACTGAGGCCACTGTTGCTGGCGGACCAGGCCTGAGGTCCCCAGGACGATACAGCATAGACGGTACAAGTGGCCACTCTAGATTCAGGCAGCTGGGCTTGAATCCTGGCTCTGGTACTTGCCAATACGGTGGTGGGCAGGTGGGGCGGCCCCTCACCTTCGGATGGTCTTGAGGACAAAGTCGCGCTTCAGGTACTTGATGTTCTCACGGATGGTGGAGTGCAGGCCGTCCTCCACCTGCCAGTGCTGCTCCAGCCACTGCACCACCACCTGGTTGTTGTCCCACAGGTAGGCCTGGCGAGGGGCAGAACGTGCCTCAGCAGGGGGGCCCTGCCGGCGGACCGGCCCTCCCCCGACGCCCCCCCCAGATACCTGCCCACAGCCCCAGGCCCACCTTGACGGCCCCCTCAGTCTCCATGAACCAGCGGCGCAGCATGGACTGTGCGTGCACGTGGCTCAGCTCCCCGCTGGCCTGCAGGATCTCCTGCTTGACCTGGTCCTCCAGCAGCAGGCGGCGCAGGCGCCAGTACAAAAACTCGCGCGCCGTCTTCCACTCCAGGATGTCCTGCAAACAAACCCACACCTGAGCCCCCAGCAGGGGCGGGAGGAGACTGGACGGGGAGGCCAAGCCCGGTGACCATTCTCGTTTTACAGGTAAAAGCAGCTGAGGCTCAGAGAGGGGGAGGCCCATGCCAGGAAGGGGCAGACCCAGGATCTGAACCCAGGTTCATCTGCCTGCAGAGCCGGTGTCTTAGCCAGGTCACTAGACTGCCTCCCACAGCCTCGGGTGAAGAAAGAAGTCCCCATACAAACATGGCAGCCACTTCCACCTCAACTGAGCCAGGACACCGGCTTATGCAGAAGCACAGCTGACTCTGTGTGTGCAGAGTAGAACTGCTCCATGGGGTTTTCCAGGCTGTGATCTTTCAGAAGCAGATCATCAGGTGTTTCTTCTTAGGTTCCTCTGGTTAAGCCAAGTGGTTAACCATAAAGGGTTTAAGTTGGCTGGGAAGTAGAACATTCCAGTGAGAGAAGCTGACAGGCACCCGGCACAGGGCACAGGGTCCTCTTGGAGGCAGGGCGTCAGGGTAGAGCTGGGACATTCAGTGGTTGGGTGAATGCTAGGCAGGAACAGTGGTTCCAAACCTGGCCCTGGTCCAACTGACTGGGCGATTATAAACACAGAGGTTAGATTATTGTGTTAGTTGCCATCGAGTTGATTCCGACTCATGGTGACCTCGTGTGTGCAGAGTACAACTGCTCCACAGAGTTTTCAAGGCTGTGACCTTTTGGAAGCAAATCGCCAGGCCTTTCTTCCGAGCTGCCTCTGGCTGGGTTTGAACCACTACCCGTTTGGCTGGTAGTCCAGCATTTAACCACTTGCGCCACCCTGGGACTCCCAGAGGTTAGACCCACAAGAAACCAAACCCGCTATTGTCGAGTTGACTCCAACTCATAGCGACCCTACAGCACAGAGTAGAACTGTCCCACAGGGTTTCCAAGGCTGTAATATTTACGAAAGCAGACTGCCACATCTTTCTCCCACAAAGCAGCTGGTAGGTTCAAATAGCTGACCTTTTAGTTAGCAGCCTAGTGCTTAACCACTGTGCCACCAGGGCTCCTTTCCATTAGGGACTGAAAAAAAAAAGCCAAACCCACTGCCATCAAGTCAATTCTGACTCATAGCAACTCTACAGGACACAGTAGAACTGCCTCATAGAGTTTCTGAGGAGCAGCTGGTAGATTCGAGCTGGCGACCTTTTGGTTAGCAGTCAAGCTATTAACCACTGCAGCTGCTGGAATCTCTTGGGGATCTTTAAAGGGATACTGATGCCTAGCTCCCACACCCAGATAATCTGATTCAATTGCGGTTTTTTTTTAAGTTCCTCAGGTGATTCTAATGTGCAGTGTCAGCGCCATCTCAGACCCTCCATGTGTTGGATGCCAGGTGACCTTAGGATGGGTCGTTCACACCCTCTAGGCAGCTGCCAGCTCTTACGGAGATGACTCCCTTCTCCAGCATCCTGCCCGGTGTGTCATGCAGGTCAGCGAACTGCACTGCCACCTGGTGGTAGATGGGGAGCAGCAGGTCCTCTCGGGCCTTCAGCTGGCTCTCTAGGTCCTTGCGGTCCTTGTCGGAGAGATCGCACACCCCTGGGGGTAAGCAGACAAGCTGATCAGGCTGGGGCCTTCAAAAGAAACCATGGAAGGCGGCCACATGCAGCTGGAGAAGAGGGGGCATACACCAGGGCCTCTGGGACAGGCCTTGCCTCAGGGGTGGCCTCAGCTTTAACTCTGATGTGACTCCAAAAAAAGTTGCTCATGCAGTCTAAGAAATGCACTCACAAACTGCAAGACAGCATTCAACATGCAACTTTGAATGTGTCCCCTTGTGTGACTCACCGTGCTTGTAGGCTACTATCAGTTACCATTTTTAATAAATATTGTAAAATATAAGAAAGGAATACTATGAACAACTCTACGCCAATCTGATGACTTAGATGAAATGGACAAATCCTTGAAATACACAAACTACCAAAGTTCACCCAAGAAGAAACAGATAACCTGAATAGCCCTATAGCTTTTTAGTTAGAAAGCTCCTACTACACACGTAAAGAGGAAATAATACCAATTCTACACAAACTCAGAAAATAAAAAGGAACACTTCCCAACTCACTCTATGAGATCAGCATTACCCTGATATCAGACAGGACGATCACACACACACATACCCATAATAATCCTGTGAACATCACAGTTATAAAGACCTTGCAACTTAATATAGATATTTAAAGAGAATTACATGTAAAGATTACAAAACAAACATCATTCAAACAAAATTAGTAAAATACTTTATGTCTGATTAGAAATTCTAAAGAGACATTTTGTCACCAAAATTCTGATGTTCCTCACTAGCCCTAAATACTTGAATTTCTGTATTCTCTGTGCGCAGAGAAATAAATTCACTATGGTGCTGTGGTTTTGGTTTTTTTTTTTAATGTTAAAGGGATTGATTTGCTATTTGTGAACACTTAAACCATCTCATAATTTTTGTAACTGTGTTTTGGTACGTCTTCACTTTATAATGTACTAAGAAGCTCTAGCTAAGAGCTGACTGGCCCCCTCTGGACCTCTGAGAGGTGACATGTTTCGGACTCTCTCACCTAGTTGTTCAATGAGCTTCTGGCAAGCTGGGTCCATCCTTCTCATGGCCTTTATCAGTTCTTTATTTCGGAACTTAATCTCCACGGTGCCCTCTGGCTCCAGAACACCCCCCCTGAAATAGAAGAAGAAGAAAGGATGGGGGTCTATGTGGCATTGTCCAGCCAGTGACAGCTGGCGGAGGGGAGGGGGAGGCAAGGGAGCCAGGAGTTTTAAGCTCTTTCTCCAACTCACTGTGTGAGACTTTGGACAAGTCTTTTTCTTTGCCTTTGAAAGCCTGGAAGCCCTGAGAATACTATATGTATCTCTGAGCTTCCTGGTGGCCAGAGTGAAAAGTTAATGAGGACCCCATATTTGAGGCTGTCTGCTGTCCTGACCTTCCTGGAGGGCTGACCACAGCAGCCCCTGACAAGGGTTTAGGTACCCCACCCCAAAAGCAGGACAGGCTTGGCTTGTTTGCCACCATACCACAATGCCTGACATAGTACCTTGCAAACAGGAAGTGCTCAATAAATAGTCACTGAATTAATGAATGGATGAGGGAGTGGACACAGGAATAAAAAATAGAAAACCAGTTGCCGTCAAGTCAATTCTGATTCAAGGTGACCCCCTGTGTGTCAAAGTGGAACTGTGCCCCCATAGAGTTTTCATGGCTGTAACTTTTAGAAGCAGATTGCCAGGCCTTTCTTCTGTGGAACCTCTGGGTGGACTGGAACCGCCAACCTTTTGGTTAGTAGCTGAGCACTTAACCATTTGCACCACCCAGGTAGTCATGGACATAGGAATAGAGGGCTTATATTTAGGGCAAAACTATTTTTGAAGCTTTTCTATCCGATGAAACACCTACCACAGAGCCTTCACTTAGTAGGTCCTCAGTTACTGTACTGCAAGCATTACCGTCATTGTCTTTTCTGTAAGGGATAAATTCCTCTAAAGAAAATGTCTTAATACCTGGGATCCTCTCATGAGGGTACCCATCCAACCATTTGTTTGGCCAGTCCTTCCCAAGAGTCAAGCACTGTGCTAGGTCCTGGATTATAAAACTGAATAAAACATACCCTTAAGGGAACTCATAGTTTTGGGAGAGACTCAGAGTCTAGTGAGAGCTAGGCTACTCATCGTATTTCCTTTTTCATCCTGGCTTCCAGGAAGCTCAGGGGCTTTTGGTCTTTCCTTTTTATTTTTGACTGCAAACTTCCTAGGATGGAGGTGAGTATAAGTCATAAAACAATCAGAGGGGGCAGGGCCAAGATGGCAGAGTAGTCAGATGATTCCAGTGTTCCCTCTCACAACAAAGACCTGAAAAAACAAGTGACTCAATTATATATGACAGTCTAGGAGGCCTGAACATCAAAGGCAAAGTTGAAGAATTGGACTGAGTGGCAGGGGGAGGGAGAGACGGTTCAGAAGCACTGAGGAGTTGCCAGACCTGACCCGGTGAGAGCCTGAGCCCTTCAGGCCAGATCAGCTCCTGGTGCACGGTGAGGCAGGCAAGCAGCGGCACTCGGGAGGTGTTTTCCACACCAGGAGAGACCGAGCGGCAGAGAGTCTACTTGGCCACCCAGAACCAGTGAGAAGAAGCCCTTGATTGGCAATAGATAAGCACTTCCATCTGACCTACTGCGCAGATCAAAAACACACACCTTCGCGAAAAAGCTCTCTCCCATTTACCTCCCCGCTCCCTGCTATACTCTGGGTATGGGACCAACTTCAGCAACTGCCAAGTCCCTTGGGACTGAAGTAGGACCCATCACATGCCCTGAGCCATTCTCTAGGCCTTGGAGAGTGAACAAATTAACAAACAGGGGAAAAAATAATCTGCCGGCTCCCCTAAGCTAGGAATTCAGGGTAGGTACAGCTCCTTTGCCTAAGCACAGGAATAAGGGATCCACAGACTTTGAGTGCCTTTCCCCATGCATAGACTTGTGTGGGGCCATTGCAACAGCATTGGCCCTCATTATTACAGTACAAAAGGATATATACCCAAAGTCTACCTTCAATTGTTTCAGCTGTGAAGTGGTAGGTTCGTGACATTTGATACTGCTCTGCCAATTAAGCAGGGTCTTCACCTACCCACATCAGGGGCCTGAGGACTGGTGGCTCCACCCACACCACATAGCTACCTGCGACAGGGGCCCAAGAATAAGAGGTGTCATCCAGTCCTTACAGACAAAGCATTGGGTACTCATAGTCGGGCTGCAAAATCCACCCACCTACGCACTCTAGGGAACAGGGACACGCTTTCCTCCTGGACACTCGGGGATGGCCATTGGCCCCTGCCTTGCGCAGCGTGTGTCCCCCTGCTGCAGCCGGATGCCTGTGCCTACACCAATCGCCCCTGCCTGTCTAGGACTGTAGGTGAGAGCCTGCACCACACACTTGGTGGCCGACTACCTGGACACCTGAGCTGAATCCATATAGGAGGAGTGGGCAGACTCTTGGGCTCATATACTTAGTGGCAGGTCTGGCTACCTGGTGGCAGGACGTTGGAGCTTCAGGGGTACTGGTGATTGGGCTAGTTCGCACAAGCAGCCTATCTGGGCTTATTAAAGCAAAACAAAACAAGAAGCTAGGACACACTAAGCAAACATAAAATAAATAAACATAACTTATTGATGGCTTGGAGACAACAGTCAATATCAAATCACATAAATAGGCAGACCATGATGGCTTCAGCAAGCTCCCAAAATAAAGAATCTAGAAATTTTCCAGAGGAAGAAAATTTCTTGGAATTACCAGAGGCAGAATACAAAGATTAACATACAGAACTCTTCAAAACATCAGCAAAGAAATTACGCAAAACACAGAACATGCAATAGAGGAACTGAAGAGGATTAGAGAAGAGCATAATGACAAATTTAACAGGCTGCAAGAATCCACAGAGAGACAGCAATCAGAAATCCAGAAGATTAACAATAAAATTTCAGAATTAGAAAACTCAATAGAAAGTCATAGGAGCAGAACTGAGGCAATGGAAGTCAGAATTAGCGAGACTGAAGTTAAAGCACTTGACGCCAACTTATTTGAGGAAAAATCAGATAAAAGGATTTTAAAAAATGGAGAAACCCTAAGAATTATGTGGGATTCTATCAAGAGGAATAACCTACAAGTGACTGGAGTACCAGAACAGGGGAGGATAACAGAAAATATAGAGAGAATTGTTGAAGATTTGTTGGCAGAAAATTTCCCTGGTATCGTGAAAGATGAGAAGATATCTATCCAAGATGCTTATCAAACCCAACATAAGGTAGATCCCAAAAGAAAGTCACCAAGACATATTATAATCAAACTTGCCAAAACCAAAGATAAAGAGAGACTTTTAAGAGCAGCTAGGGATAAACGAAAAGTCATCTACAAAGGAGAGTCAATAAAAATAAGCTTGGACTACTCAGCAGAAACCACGCAGGGAGGAAGGCAATGGGATGTCATATATAAAGCCTTGAAGGAAAATGGCAGCAAAGAATTATATCCAGCAAAACTGTCTCTTGAATATGATGGTGAAATTAGGGCATTTCCAGATAAATAGAAGCTTAGGGAATTTGCAAAAACCAAACCAAAATTACAAGAAATACTAAACAGAGTCCTCCAGTTAGAAAATCAGTAACATCAGATAACAACCCAAGACTAGACTACAGGACAAAGCAAACAGATATCAACCCAGACAGGGAAGTGACAAAAGTAAATCAAAGCTAAAACACTGAAAATAGGGAAACAGATGTCAATATGTAAAAGATGACGTTAAAACAAAAGAGTGGGACTAAAAAATGTATACATAGATTTTTCATATGGAGAGGGAGTCAAGCTGATATAAACAAATAAAAGACTCGTATAAACTTAGAAAAATAGGGGTAAGTATTAAGGTAACCACAAAGGAAACTAACAATCCTACACTTCAAAACAAAAAAACAAGAAAAATATAAAGACTCAGCAAACACAAAATCAACAACAATGAAAAAGATGAAGAGAAAATACATAAAGAAAAACAACTCTGCACGGAAAATTAAGTGGAAAAAGAAAACTGTGAACAACACACAAAAAAAGACATCAAAATGACAGCACTAAACTCATACCTATCAATAATTACGCTGAATGTAAATGGACTAAATGCACCAATGAAGAGACAGAGAATGGAAAACTGGATTAATAAAACACGATCTGTCCATGTGCTGCCTACAAGGGACACACCTTAGACTTAAAGACACAAACAAACTAAAACTCAAAGGATGGGAAAAAATATATCAAGCAAACAACACTCAAAAAGGAGCAGCAGTGGCAATATTAATTTCTGACAAAATAGACTTCAAAGTAAAATCTACCACAAAGGATAAGGAAGGACACTATATAATGATTAAAGGGTCAATACACCAGGAGGACATAACTATAATAAACATTTATGCCCCCAATGATAGGGCTCCAAAATACAGAAAACAAACTCCAATAGCAGTGAAAAGAGAGACAGACAGCTCCACAAACAGTAGTAGGGGACTTCAACACACCACTTTTGGTGAAAAACAGAACATCCAGAAAGAAGTTCAACAAAGATATGGAAGATCTAAATGCTACAATCAACCAACTTGATCTCATAGACATATACGGAACACTCCACCCAACAGTAGCCAAGTATACTTTTTTTCCCAATGCACATGCAACATTCTCCAGAATAGACCACATACGAGGCCATAAAGCAAGCCTTAACAAAATCCAAAGCATCAAAATATTACAAAGCATCTTTTCTGACCATAAAGCCATAAAAGTAGAAACCAACAACAGAAAAAGCAAGGAAAAAAAATCAAACACATGGAAACTGAACAACACCTTGCTCAAAAACTACTGGATTATAGAAGAAATTAAGGATGGAATAAAGAAATTCATAGAATCAAATGATAATGAAAACACATGCTACCAGAACCTTTAGGACATAGCAAAAGCAGTGCTCAGAGGTCAGTTTATAGCAATAAATGCACACATCCAAAAAGAAGAAAGGGCCAAAATCAACACATTAACCCTACAACTGGAACAAGTAGAAAAAGAGCAGCAAAAGAAGCCCTCAGGCGCCAGAAGAAAGGAAATAATAAGAATTAGAGCAGAATTAAATGAAACAGAAAATAAAAAAAACAATTGAAAGAGTTAGCAAGACCAAAAGCTGGTTCTTTGAAAAGACCAACAAAATTGATAAACCATTGGCCAAATTGACGAAAGAAAAACAGGAAGCAAATAACCCAAATAAGAAACAAGACGGGTGAAATTAAAAGAATCATAACAGAATATTATGAAAAACTGTAACAAATTTGAAAACCTACAGGAAATGGACAAATTTCTACAAACTCACTACCTACCTAAAATAACACAAACAGAGGTACAACAACTAAATAAACCTATAACTAAAGAAGAGATTGAAAAGGTAATTTAAAAACTCCCAACAAAAAAGAGGCCTGGCCCAGAAGGCTTCACTGGAGAATTCTACCAAACTTTCAGAGAAGCGTTAACACCACTACTACTAAAGGTATTTCAGAGCATAGAAAAAGATGGAGTACTCCCAAACTCATTCTATGAAGCCAGCATAACCCTGATACCAAAACCAGGTAAAAAACACTACAAAGAAAAAAAAAAAGAAAATTACAAACCAATATCCCTCATGAACATTGACACAAACATCCTCAACAAAATTCTAGCCAATAGAATTCAGCAACATATCAAACAAATAATTCACCATGATCAAGTGGGATTTATACCAGATATGCAGCGATGGTTCAACATTAAAAACCATGATCAGTGTAATCCATCACATTAATAAAACAAAAGACAAGAACCACATGATATTATCAACCAATGCAGAAAATGCATTTGACAAAGTCCAACACCCATTCATGATAAAAACTCTCAGCAAAATAGGAATAGAAGGGAAATTCCTCAACATAGTTAAGGGCATTTATACAAAGCCAACAGCCAACATAGTCCTAAATGGACAGAGCTTGAAAGCATTCCCCTTGAAAACAGGAACCAGACAAGGATGCCCTTTATCACCACTCTTATTAAACATTGTGATGGAGGTCCTAGCCAGAGCAATTAGACTAGAAAAGGAAATAAAGGGCATCCAAATTTGTAGGGAAGAAGTCAAAGTTTTGCAGATGATATGATCTTATACACAGAAAACCCCAAAGAATCCACAAGAAAACCACTGGAACTAATGGAAGATTTCAGCAAAGTATCAGGATATAAGAAAAATATACAAAAATCAGTTGGATTTCTCTAACCAACAAAGAGAACTTCCAAGAGGAAATTACCAAATCAATACCATTTACAATAGCCCCCAAGAAGATAAAATACTTAGGAATAAATCTAACCAGAGATGTAAAAGACCTATACGATGAAAACTGCAAGACACTACTGCAAGAAACCAAAAAAGACCAGCGTAAGTGGAAAAACATACCTTGCTCATGGATAGGAAGACTCAACATTGTGAAAATGTCAATTCTACCCAAAGTAATCTACAGGTACAATGCAACCCCGATCCAAATTCCCGCAGCGTTTTTTAATGAGACAGAGAAACAAATCACCAACTTCATATGGAAAAGGAAGAGGCCTCAGATATGTAAAGCATCACGCAAGAAGAAGAACAAAGTGGGAGGCCTCACACTACCTGATTTTAGAACCTATAATACTGCCACGGTGGTCAAAACAGCCTGGTACTGGTACAACAACAGATACTAGACCAATGGAACAGAGTTGAGAATCCAGACATAAATTCATCCACCTATGAGCAGCTGATATTTGACAAAGGCCCAAAGTCCATTAATTGGGGAAAAGATAGTCTCTTTAACAAATGGTGCTGGCATGACTGGATATCCATCTGCAAAAAAATGAAACAACACCCATACCTCATGCCATGCACAAAAACTAACTCAAAATGGATCAAAGACTTAAATATAAAATCGAAAACGATAAAGATCATGGAAGAAAAACCAGGGACAACACTAGGAGCCCTAATACATGGCATAAACACAATAGGAACCATAAGTAACAACGCACAAGCATCAGAAGAGAGACTAGATAACTGGGAGCTCCTAAAAATCAGACACTCATGCTCATTAAAAGACTTCACCAAAAGACTAAAAAGATAACCTACAGACGGGGGAAAAAATTTTGGCTACGACAAATCCGATCAGTGTCTAATCTCTAAAATCTACAAGATGCTGCAAAACCTCAACAACAAAAAGACAAATAACCCAATTAAAAAATGGGCAAAGGATATGAACAGGGACTTCGCCAAAGAAGATATTCAGGCGGCTAACAGACACATGAAGAAACGCTCACGATCATTAGCCGTGAGAGAAATGCAGATCAAAACTACAATGAGATATCATCTCACCCCAACAAGGCTAGCATTAATCCAAAAAACACAAAGTAATAAATGCTGGAGAGGTTGTGGAGAGAT
The DNA here is from genome assembly GCA_030035585.1 of Dugong dugon. NCBI lineage: Eukaryota > Metazoa > Chordata > Mammalia > Sirenia > Dugongidae > Dugong > Dugong dugon. Next base: position 19,535,919 of record CM057476.1, on the reverse strand, counting down.
TGGAACACTTATACACTGTTGGTGGGAATGTAAAATGGTACAACCACTTTGGAAATCGATTTGGCACTTCCTTAAAAAGCTAGAAATAGAAGTACTATACGATCCAGCTATCCGGCTTCTTGGAGTATATCCTAGAGAAATAAGAGCCATCACACGAATAGATACAGGCACACCCATGTTCACTGCAGCACTGTTCACAATAGCAAAAACATGGAAACAACCTAGGTGCCCATCAACAGACGAATGGATAAACAAATTATGGTATATCCACATAATGGAATACTACACAATGATAAAGAACAACAATCAAGCCGTGAAACATAACATGGAGAAAGCTGGAGGTCATTAGGCTGACTGAGTTTAGTCAGGCACAGAAGGACAAATATTGTATAAGAACACTATTATAAGAACTCAAGAAAAGGTTTAAACACAGAAGAAAACATTCTTTGATGGTTATGAGGGTGGGAGGGTGAGGGTTATTTACTAACTAGATAGTAGATAAGAATTATCTTACATGAAGGAAGGACAGCACTCACTACAGGGAAAGTCAGCACAACTAGACTAAACCAAACCTAAGAAGTTTCCTGAATACAATCAAACACTTTGAGGGACAGAGTAGCAGGGGTGGTGGTCTGGGGACCATGCTTTCAGGGGACATCTGGGTCAACTGGCATAACAAAGCTTATTAAGAAATGTTCTGCATCCTACTTCGGTGAGTGGTGTCTGGTATCTTAAAAGGTACCAAGTGGCCATTTAAGATGCATCAATTGGTCCCAACCACCTGGAGTAAAGGAGAATGAAGAACACCAAAGACATAGGGAAAGTATTAGCCCAAGAGACAGAAAGGGCCACATAAACCAGAGACTTCAGCAGCCTGAGACCAGAAGAACTAGATGGTGCCTGGCTACCACTACCAGTGACCACCCTGACAGGGAACACAACAGAGAGTCTCTGATGGAGCAGGAGAAAGGTGGGGTGCAGAACTCAAATTCTAGTAAGAAGACCAGACTTAATGGTCTGACTGAGACTGGAGGAACCCCAGAAAGCATGGCCCCCGGACTCTCTGTCAACCCAGAACTAAAACAATTTCCGAAGCCAACTCTTCAGACAAAGATTGGACTGGACTGTGGGATATAAAGTGATACTCATGAAGAGAGTGCTTCTTAGCTCAAGTAGATATGTGAGACTAAACGAGCAGCTTCTGTCCGGAGGTGAGATGAGAAGGCAGAGAGGGTCAGGAGATGGTTGAATGGACATGGGAAATCAGGTGTGGAAAGGAGGAGTGTGCTGTCACAGTACAGGGAGAGCAGCTGGGGTCACACAACAATGTATGTATAAATTTTTATATGTGAGACTGACTTGAATTGTAAACTTTCACTTAAACTACAACAGTAAAAAAAAAAACTTAACAGTAAAAAAGAAAAAATGAACAATCCAGCTAGAAAATGGACAAAAGGTATGAGACATTTCTCCAGAGAGAATATTCAGATGGCAAATAAGCACATTCGCAGATGTTCGACATTATTAGCCATTAGGGAAATGCCAATTAAAACCATTATGAGATCACTTCATACCTATCAGAATGGAAAAAGTTAAAAAAAAGAAGTGACAACACCAAATGCTGGTGAGCATTCAGAGTAACTAGACCACTTATGTATTGATGGTGAAAATGTAAAATGGTATAGCTACTCTGGAAAACACCTTGGCAATTTCTTAAAAAAAACTAAACAGTCAGCTACCATTCAACCTAGCAATTGTACTCCTGGACATTTATTTCAGACAAATGAAAACTTACGTTCACGTGAAAAAATCTGTACATCAATGTTTGTAGCAGCTATATTCGCAATAATAAAAAAATGGAAAAAGACAAAAAAAAAAAAGTTATAAAAGAATCAACAACAATTCCTCCACCGCCTTTGGGCTCCAGTCACTAGCTCTCCAGAGAACATCCAATCCTACGCTGGACAGTAGTTTTGGATTGGCGAAGCTGGAGGGTCTCCATCCTTCAGGAACTCAGAACACTCCCAAGATCCCCAGCCAGTGGCTCAAAGGTGACGGGGAGTGAGAATGAGACAAGGCTGAGCCAGGTCGAGGCCGAGCACCCACCTGCTCTCTTTGTCTGCATACATTTCTATGCACAGGGGGTTGATGGTGGAGTCCACCACGACCCAGGAGCCTCCCCGGAGCTCCGCGTAGGGTGGGATGTAGATCAGGATGGGCTGTTTGTATTGCCTGAGGCTGTCCACAATGTATGCCCCAAACTTCAGCACCTGGTCGTACATGTCTGAAACGCAAAGTAGTCGTCTGTCAGGTGTCCTGAGGCCCCAGCACCCCTAGCACAGAAAGCCCTCAGCTGCAGTGGCCCTGGGGGTCTGAGAGCATGTTCTAGGCCATGAAAAGAGCAATAGACGGGGGTGAGGAGGCTAGTCTAGGCACAGATGGCTCCCTATGTGGCCGTGTGATCTTGGACAAGTCACTCACACTGCCTGGGTGTCAGTTTCCTCCTCTGTAGGAACAGTAGGGATCAAACCATCTCCGAGATTACTTCTAGCTCTGGTTCCCAGACAGCCTCACCGTTACTGCTCCCTGCCCCGTCCCATCACTTATACCGCCCAGAACCCATCCCAACAATACACTGGCCCTTCCCCTGCTGATAAGGGCATGGCCTTTCCTTCCACCAAGATGTGTCCCTCCAAGATCCTGGCCACCCTATGTGGTGGCCAAACCAACAACCCAAACCCGTTGTCATCAAGTCGATTCTGACTCACGGGTGACCCCATGTGTTACAGAGCAGAGCTGCCTCACAGAGTTTTCTTGGCTATAATTTTTGTGGAAGCAGATCACCAGGCCTTTCGTCCATGGCACCACTGGATGGGTTCAAACCTGCAACCTTTAGGTTAGTAGCCCAGGGCAAACTGAAGGATACAATACATCAATGAGGATCACGTCGAGAGAGCTAACACTGAATGCTAGCCCCTCAGTGAGCACGTTAAGTGATCAGCTCATTGTATCCCCACCTCAGCCCTCTGAGGTTCGTCCTATTCTTATCCCCCTTCATAAATAAAGGAGGGAAACTGAGGCTCACAGAGGTCACCCAGCTGGCAAGGATGTACCCTACATCTCCCTGCCTCCCAATCCAGCTTTTTTCCCAAACCACGCCAAATGCCACTGTATTGCAAAATGTCCTTGGTGGTTAAAAGCATTTTCACAGCTGCAGGGTCACTTGAAGAAGCCCTAGTGGCGCAGTGATTAAGCACTCAGCTGCGTACCAAAAGGTCGGTTCAAACCCACCCAGCGGCACTTCAGAAGAAAAGCCTATCTATTCCCATAAAGATTACAATCTAGAAAACTCTATGGGGCAGTTCTCTGTCACGTGGGGTTGCTATGAGTCAAAAGACTCGATGGCACCTAACAACAATGACAAGCTCACTTGAGGCTCACAGTAGCCCTACAGGAGGGCAGAGAAGACACACACAATCTCCTCATTCTACCAGAGGGAAGTGAATGCCCAGGTCACTCAGCACCGAAGAACAGGGTAGCAAGGTGTCCAGGCCCCTCACTGCTCTGCCACTCATGGTGGGACCTCTGGTAAGCCACCACATTTTCTCCAAGCCTCAGTTCCTCATCATAAAATGAAGCAACATTACCCAAAGCGCCTCCTGACCTCAGGGCTGCTGGGATGGCAATGAGGCCACGCGTAGGAAAAGTTACTGTCACCCCGAGGTGGCTGCCTTGGGTCCAACTTTGGCTTTGGGGCAACCTTAGGAGATGGCCTTACCTTTCATGCCACCGGAGAACCCCCTCCAGTTGGCAAAGATCATCAGGGGCAGCTTCTCCCGGTTGAAATCCTTGATGGCCTGGGCCGTCTTATAGGCTGAGTCTGGGAACCACACCTGGCCTGCCTGCTGGATGATCTAAAATAAGAGCCGGGGGTCAGGCTCTTCCATGGAGCAGTGGCCAGAGACACAGGGACAGCACCAGAGCCTCACACCGGAGCACGGGCACCTGTCTGCATCGGCACCAACCCTGGAGGTGGGGCTCAAAGGGAGGGCCCTCTGGGTCACTTTGCAAAGTCTGAGGACCCCCCATGACCCTCCCTCTGTAGCCCTGGAGGTTCCTGTGGCCCTGTTTAGAAGGGAGAATCGAGGTCAGGGAGGAGCCAGGCTAGGAAGCCACAAGGATTCAGTAGCAAAGCTGGCGCAAGAATGCAGCCTCTGGCTTCCGAGCCCCTCCGAATGCGCCATGGCCTAGAAACAGCAGCAAGGGCAGACGAAGGGTGGGAGGGGCTCCTAAAAACCAAGTGCTGTTGAGTCGATTCTGACTCATGGCAACCGTACATGTGTCAGGGTAGAATGTGCTCCATGGGGTTTTCACTGGCTGATCTTTCAGAAGGAGGTCACCAGGCCTTTCTTCCGAGATGCCTGTGAGTGGACTCGAACCTCTAACCTTTAGGTTAGCAGCCGAGTGTGTTAACTGTTTGCACCACCCAGGGATCCAAGGGGGCTCCTCTGAGGAAGAAGGGAAGACAGTGCAGGACTTGATGTATCCCATAGAACACCAGAGGACCAGCACTGAGCCCCCCACCAGGGCCAGGGGCTGCACTGAGTGCTCTGACTCCCCACCTCTGAACTGAAAGGACTCTTGTAGAGTAAGTCCCGGCGGACACAGCAGCACAATTCCCGCCCCTCACCTTGGCTTCGGAGTCCAGGTTGGCGGGGTCCGCAGGGACCACTGCCTCTACAGTCCGCGTCTCCACAGCGATCACTCCAACAGGGATGCCCCCCAGCCTGGAAGATGGAGCACAGGTTAGCAGGCATCCAGCAGCACACCAGGGAGAGGGACCCTGGGGGCGTTTGGGTCCACCCAGCCCCAGCTGACACTCTGCGGTGTTTCTGGGCTGTGGGCATTAGCGGCTGGGATGAAGGCATGTGGGGGAGGATGCTGTTTTAAGCTGGTGGATTATTTTATTGGGAGGCAAAGAAAAAGACTCAAAGCGATAAGAGCCTCCTAACCTGGGAGACGGGAAAGGTCCTATCTGAGCCCTTCCCTATGGTGACAACAGCAGTGGGGGAGGGTCAGGGCAGTGCAGGACCTATAGCAGCACTGCCCACTAGAACCTTCTCGACGATGGCCACGCTCTGTATCTTCACCGTCCAAGGTGGCAGCCACGAGCCACATGGGCCACTGAGCCCGTGAAACATGGCAAGCGAGACTGAGGAACTGGATACACAATCCCATTTAATTTTAATTAATTTCAATTTAAGTTGTGATACATGTAGCTAGTGGCTGCTACCATATTGGGCAGGGCAGGTCTAGACCCCAAGTCACATCTGGAAAGGGGGAAGGGATGTTTAGCCTAAAGAAGACTCGGCTCAGGAGATGTGATGGCTCACTGACAGCTGCCACTTGATACTGGCCGGCCCCCTGTATGACACCGCATTCCGTCTCATCTAGTCACAGGTGACCCTACGAGGGAGATGCTGTGAGAACTGTCTCCACACACAGGAAGAGCTCCCACGTGGAAGCAGGCAGAGATTTACTCTCAGGTTTAAAAAAAAAAAGTTTTTGAAATCAATACTTATTGAGAAATGACTAAGTACCAAGACTATGCTTAGTACCAAGATTATGCTTAGGTCAATAACAATAATAATGTAATAGCAGCAGCAAACACTTGACCATTTATGGTATTTTAAGCTATTAACATAGATTATCATCTCTAACCATCACAACAATCCTTTGGGGTAAAATTATTATCCCCATTTTATAGACGAGGATGTGGAGGCTCAGAGGTGAGTAACAGAGCTGAGGCTTGACCTAGGGTCTGATTCCAGAGCCTGGACTTGTGGCTTCTACATCGTACCAGGAACCCGAGTGGGTTCAATATAGGTAGGAACTTTTGGTGATATGCAAAGGGATGAGGGCTACACCACCGAGGAGTGAGCCGCTCAGCTCCGACAGCATCCAAGCCTTCCGCCAGTGATGGTGTGCGGCAGGGGTTCCTGTCTGAGGCTCCCCTGAAACGGGATTCATGGTTTTGAGTATCTGGGCAATTTTCTTGAGGGAGCACTCAGGGACTTCCTCTGATTCCCAAAGGGGTCCATGGCCCCTCATGACCAGGCAGCCCTGCCCTGGGGGCTAACATAGGGGCAGGGGTCCTGGCTCCCAGTAGGAGGCTGGACTTTATGAAGACCTTCTCAACCAGATAACCATTTCTCCAGTTGGTTCTGCGTTCATAACATCCTGGGGCCAAGGAGAAAGTGTTTCTGGGGGCCCTTTGGGAGGGAAGAGCCACCTGCCTAACACCTGGGAGTCTGAATGCCTGGTGAGGCCAGGTGTGTGCAACCTGCTCCCGTCCCAGGGTTACCTTGCTCGTCCCGTCACCACAGTCTGGGCCCAGGGCGCCATGATCTCCCTGAAACTGCCCTGGTCGAAGAAGCCACTCTGCCAGGCCCCCTTCTGAGCTGTGGGCAGGAGACAGAAGGTCAGCCATGGGGCCCCAGATGGCTCTACAATCTCTTTAAGGGCAGCCTGACTGTAACCAGATAGCCCAGGTACCTTTACCTGGGTTATACCTAAGACTATACAGCCACCCCCACCCCTGGCAAAAAAAATACACCAAATCAGGAATTCAATCCATATGAAACACCAGCCTACCACCACCTCCCTGATGATGCCCAGCACGCTGAGACCCCAGGCTCAGTCTTGCCTTCTCTTCCCGAGAGTCAAGGAGAGCTAGATACATGTTTCCCATAAGGTGGGATTTCAGGAGGGCCTGCCTGTCCCAAGAAACTCATCCTCGCCCTGCTAACTGCTGGCTACAGCTTAACAACCACTTAATTGGCATGATGGATTTAATAGTGCCCCCCCAAAATATGCTGGGATCCTATACATGTGGATAAGGAGCCCTAGTGGTGCTGTGGTTAAAGCATTCAACTGCTAACCAAAAGGTCAGTAGTTTGAACTCACCAGCCGCTCCGCACTAGAAACATATGGCAGTCTGCTTCCGTAAAGATTTATAGCCTTGGAAACCCTATGGGGTAGTTCTACTCTGTTCTACAGGGTTACTAGGAGTTGGAATCGACTCGCCTGCAAGGGCTTGTACCTGTGGCTGTTTGGAAATAGGGGTTTCTTTGTTATGTTGATGAGGCCATACCAATGCAAGGTGTGTTGCAAACCTATTCACTGCTGAGTTATAAAAACAGCAGATGAGACACAGACCGGGCACATACTGGGGAGAACAGACGCCATGTGAGGCTTGCCAAGGACCAAGGGAGGCCTGGGGCTACCAACAAGGAAGGAATCGTGTTGACACGGCCAAGACCCTGATTTGAACTTTCAGCCCCCAGAACTGTGAGAAAATAAATGTCTATTCTTTAAAGACACCCACTTGTGGTATATGTGTTACAGTAGCACTATCTAACTAAAACAACTGGGAAGAAAGTCTTTAATTTTCCAGAGAGAGAATTTATAGAGATGTAGGACGAGGTGACTTAAGCCCACACCCCGGTGTAAATGATGCAGTCTGACGAGGACAGAGGAGCAGGCAGCTCCAGGGGTGTCGAGTTGTAGACGTGGGAGGTCGGGTGGCTGAGAACTGCAGGTTCCGACTGCGCCATCTGCCAGCTGTCTGAGCTGCCAGTAAGCAGTCCACTGTTTTTAACCAGGACGGTGCTTACAGAAGAGAAAGCCCAAGAGAAATGGAAAGAGGGAAAAACACTGCAGAAAGAGGGAGAAACACGCCGCAGGGCTTCTTTTGTGAGGGAATCTCGCAGGCTCCTGAGGATGCTGCTGGGCGGGGTGGGGTCACCACTCCTGCCCTGCAGCTGCACAAGCAGGCCAAGGAGCAGCTTGTGAAGTTCTAGACGGGGATTATGGTGACGGGCTAGCTCAGCTTTCCTGTTCTGTTCTGGTTGCTCAGAATGAAATGATATACCTCTGGGAGACAAACCCACCCCTTTCAAAGACAGAAAGGATATGTGTGCGCCTTGTGTGTATGTGTGTGTACATGTGTGCATTGGTATGCGCCTTGTGTGTGAGTGCGCACCTTGTATGTGTGCACGTACGTGTGTGCATCTGTGTGTGTGTGTGCGCGTGCACACGTGTGCTCATGCATAGAAGAGGCTAAGCTGCCCATCCTGGGTAAACTCACAGAGCGTTCCCTTCTTATAAAGGTTTAGCCAAATAAGAGAAGTCTTCTCTTTGAAACTCTGAAATTTTGAGGTTTCAGCACCAAATCTCATATCAGCGGGACCACAGGGCAGGCTGGGGAGCCCCGGGCTCTGTTGTACCCCACCTCCATCTATTAGCTCAAGAAACCGGAGGCTGTTTTCGTACCTTCTTGGTTCACAGCTCAAGAGAAGCACAGAGTAAAATTTCAACTCCCCCTGCATTTGATCTAACGTGTGCTACTCCGGGATATCTGATGAAATATCAATGTTTCTCCTAAGCGCTCCCTTATCCCAGGCCCAGAAAAGGAACCTTGAGACCCAGGTCTCAGGCAGAACACTTTAGGACTTACTTGGGTGAGGCCTTCCTGCAAGCATCCACCGGGGGTCATAAGAAGCTCTGGATGGGTAGAATTCAATTTCTCTGTCAGTGGGGTCAGTGGGAGTGATGATAGGGACTGGGCTATGATTATCCTAGAAAAGAAAACAGGTCCTCAACTCAGTCTCCGATGCTTGTCAATAACACCAGTGATGTGTCCTATACTCTTTCTTCCTCTGGCTATGATTATTCCTGGTTATGCAGCAATAACCCCTTCTCTAGGGCTTCTGGTTTGGTTGAAAAATGTCAGACAAGGATTAGCCATCCCATAGAGTCTTTTGAAATCTAGTTTATGGAGTCTTGTGTGTACTTCAGGGTTCAGATAGATTTAATGACTCTTGGAAGTGAAACAAAGGCAAGAAGGGGCTGCTACTGCTATAGAAAGCCAGGAGAGAGGAAAAATTCATTTTAGAGAGTGGCAGGAGTTAGTAAAATGAGCAGTGGGAAAGCTTCCTGAGTGGGAGAAAAGAACACTTAGGAATAAATATCTGCAATATTGAAACTGGAGTTCTTGGCAGAAGGTCTACGGTAAGCTAAACTCTAGAAACCAACCTTGGAAATAATTATAATGAAGAATAACAACCTCACTTATTTGTACAGAATGTTACAGTAACCAAGAACCAGGTCCACTATTATCTCCTTTTCAGGCTGCTGCTCAGCAGGTCCCCTGTGAGCCAGGCAAATAGCATCCCCCATCACAGTCGAGAAAACTGAGACACAAACATCTGCCCAGTCAACATAAGTCCAACCTAAACTAGCTAATCATCAACATCATATGCAATATTTGGTGAAGGCCTACTAACTGCTGGGCTCTGAACATCATCTCATTTAATCATCATGATAACACCATAGGGTGGGTGCTATTAATGCCCCTCTTTCATAGATAAGGAAATTGAGGCTCAGAGAGATAAAGACACTGTCCCAGGATCATGTTGCTACTAAGGAGGAAGCCAGGAATCGAATCCAGACTGACTGCAAAGCACATGGCTTCTCTGTCTAATGCTGTCTCTTTTGCTGGGAGTCAAGGTCACCCCTTTCTAAAGGATAACATCACTGCAGATGGCATTAGTGCCACCAAAAGAGCAAAGAGCAGCCAGTACAGGGCTGGAAATCAGGGAGAGGAGAGAGGAGTAAAGAAAAGTTAACCCAGGCCATGCTTGCAGTGCTCCCTGCTTCCCACCCTCCCACATCACCCAGCAGGTGACGGGGGTACAATTAGCAAATGAGCTGGTTTGGTCCTGATAACAGTGTCTTCCAGCTCTAAGCTGCAGGGGAGGATACTTACCTTTGGCATATAGGACAGCCACTCCAGGATAGTATAAACCCCCTCGAAATCGTCAGGCACAGTGATGTGAGAGACTCCATTGTAACACATGATCTGCACACCACCCAATTGGTTGTTGGATGTGTAAACCTCTCTTCCCAGGACCTGCTTTGACACAACATGGTTAGCAGAGTCCTGCGTGGAGAGTCCACCTGAGCCCATGGCCCTTCCACCTGTCTGGAAATCATCTTGCTTAGTGGCTTTCAACCTTGGCTGTACATTAAAACTACCTGGGTGCTTTCGGAAATCCTGAACCAGATCAAGTACATCAGAATTTTAGGGACTGAGACCCAGGAATCAGGATTTTTGTTTTTAGTTCCCCAGGTACTTCCAATATGTAGCCCAATTTGGGAACCAGTAATCCAGGAAACCCTGGTGGTGCAGTGGTTAAGAGCTATGGCTGCTAACCAAAAGGCTGGCAGTTCGAATCCACCAGCCACTCCTTGGAAACCCTATGGGGCAGTTCTACCCTGTCCTACAGGGTCGCTGTGAATGGGAATCAACTCAACAGCAACAGGTTTGATTTGGTTTTTGGTTTAATCCAGCTGGTTACTTTGGCATGTCAAAAGCAAAACCCTTCTTAGTGTTTCAAGACAGCGCTGGGAAAAATTCTGTTGTAAAGTTGCAAAACTCTCTTAAGAGAAACGGGGAGAGAGGGGAAATTTGAGCCAAAAAAAAAGCGTTAGGCTTTTCTGGTGAAACTAACTCTTTGCATTACTGACATTTTAAAAAATTATTAAAGTTGCATTACACATTACAGAACGTTAGGAAAAGAGGAGGAAAAAAGAATCACCAGTAATTTTGCTCCTATTATAATTTGGAGTCCTGCACTCCTGTCTGCTGTCTTTCCACGGTTAGAATCACAGTGATTGTGCAGTTTGCTATTCTGTTCTTTTTTTTTTTTTTTAACTGCATTAAAACATTTTCCACATTGCTACAAAGCCTACATTTTCAGTGGCTGCTAAAAGGTTCTCAAAGTAAAGTCCCTGAACCAGCAGCATCAGCACCACCTAGGAATGACGTTAGAAATGCAAATTCTCAGGCCCCAGCCCAGATCTGAAGCATCGGAACCCCTGGAGGGGGGGTCCAAGGATCCCAGGTTTAACGAACCCTCCAGGGGATGCAGATGGGGGCTCCAGTTTGCGAACCCCTGCTCTGGCACTTCAGCTATCTGTGTACGTTCCTATCTCGCCCCCTGTCAGGCTGCTGGGAAGAACCACGGGTCTCACTCCTCTCTGCACATCCCAAGAGCCCCTCCCAGTGCGCCTCGGTGAAGTGGAAGTTTAATAAATACGCTATGTTGCCTCAGAAGGGGCCCAGACAACTGCCAATTGGAAAAGCAGTTCTCACATCACTAGGAATGAAACTGGTTTCATATGGAAAAAAATATGCTCCATTAGGTGACAATGTTGAAATGATCCCCCACTGCCCGCACTTCTGCTCCCCAAAGGGCCCTCTGGGTCACCTTGTTGAGAGCCCCTGCTCCCGTCAGGATGATGTGGGAGTTTTCCACCTGGATCACACGCTGGCCCAGCCTCACCAAGTAGGCCCCAATGCCCAGGGCTCGGCAGGTCACCTGCAAAGACAGGACTCCTTCTGAACTGCTAACAGTGCTCCACCCCCCAGAGCCAGGAGAACCCAGGAACCTGCTGGGCACAAATGGAAGTTACATCTTGGCCACTGGCAACCTGATTTGGGGCCAAACTGTAGAGACAAAAAGTCTGTTCTTTTGGCCAGCAGTTGGATCTTGGCTTCCTGTCCAGAAAGGAGGTGACTGATAGTTAACTGAGATGACGCAGTTAAGACAAACAGCAGGCCGTAGAAATTCTTACTCTTGCTTCAAGAGGCTTGCATGCAGCGCTTTTGAGCTCTGCCATTCATGAGCCTTTGCAGCCTCCTGCACAACCAGAAGGCTGTCTACGAGTGCATGTAAAAGGGGTAAATTCCGGACGAACCTGTACCGAGTTAATAATATTGCGCCAAAGTTAATTTCCTGGTTTTGACAACGTACCATAGCTACAGAAAACACTATCATTGCAGGAAGCTGGGTAAGGAGTACACAGGGGCTCTCTGTACTATTTCACGACTTGTTGTGAGTCTTGAATGATTTCCAAATAAAAAGTTATATATTAAAAAACAAATAAACATCTAGGAAACAAGCCTGAGAAAGATGCTCATAGCCAACATTTTTCCACCTTGGAAACCAAAGATCCAATACCACATGTAAAGATCAGGCTTGAATGACGGCTCACCATTAAGGAGTACTATTACTCCTACTAATTAAAGTACTCGGCTGCTAACTGAAAGGTCACTGGTTCAAACCCACGAGCCGCTCCTCAGGAGAAGGATGTAGCAGTCTGCTTCCATAAAGATTACAGCCTTGGAAACTCTATGGGGCAGGTCTACTCTGTCCTACAGAGTTGTTATGAGTCAGAATCAACTGACGGCGATGGTTTTTTTTTGTTTTGGTATTACTACTACTGATACTACTAGTAATAATTAATAATAAAAACAGAAAATATTTTCGGGAAGGCCCCAGGAGGGGGCGGTGGATACTCATTTTATGGCAGGTAAAATCAGACAAAAGTTCTTCTGAACACTCAGTGCCTTTAAAATAAGAGGCAATTGGACCCTGGTTCAAACAAACCAACTATAAAAAGATATTTTTGAGACAACCATTAAAACTGAATGTGAACTGGGTCACAATGATATTAAAGAATTACCGTTAAAAAAAAAAAAGAATTACTGTTGATTTTGTTGCCTATGCTGATAGTATGGGGCTATGTAAACAGGGCGGGAAACAAGAATGGCTGCACATCAGTAATTGTTGAAGCTGGGTGCTGGGCACGTGGGGCTCATTATCAATTTTACTTTTGGGACTATTTAAAAGTTTCCATAATAAAAAGTTGAAAAACGAAAGAAAAGAGGAGACTCACCAAGCTGATGGTAACGATCTCTTCATAGGCCCGAGAGGACTCCCCAGCAATTGTGCCCGAGCCCCTGAGATTCTCCACACCCAGGCCATCATCCTTCCCAATGATGTCTGTGACCATGTATCTTCAAGAAACAAACACAGGTTAAAATCCAAGCTCTAGCTCAGAAACATCCAAGGCTGACAAATTTCTCAAGGACTCACGACAGGAGGGATTTGAAACGGGGGGAAAGTAGCCAGGGATGAAACGAAAGCAGGAGTCGAGGGACCCTCAAGACTAGACTTGAAGCTTTAAAAAGGGCAAGTACAGTATCAACGATCTCATTCCCCAAAACCAAAGATATCTGCCTGCTGGGAGGCTGCATTAGCGCAATGTCACCCCCCATCACCCCACATTCCTCCAAGAGCAATCTGGAATCGCATTTGGTCTGCAGATGGGGCATATTTAGTTCACAATCAATCAACAGAATATTGTCTGATATAGCCCTGGAAGGTGAGCCCTCCAGGCTGGAGGACACTCAAACTACAGAGTGGTTGCAACAATGGACTGGAATACGCCAACGATCGTGAAGATGGTGCAGGGCCGAGCAATGTTTCATTCTGTTGTACATGGGGTTGCCATGAGTCAATGAGCCAACTCAACAGTAACCAACAACAACAATAAATGATTTACCTGGATTCTCCTCCTTCCTCAATGTGTTTACAGTGGACAGAGTTCAGGGGGCTGATCTTGGTGTAGTCTTGTGGGGTCAGGTACAGGTATTTAAATCCCTTAAAAAATATACTTTAATGAGGCTATGAATTCAGTTCCCTGCCCTCATTAGCCACTGTTGTTTTTGTTTGTCTGTCAGCGCTGTCAAACCAAAAAAACAAACAAACTTGTTGCCGTGAGTCGATTCCGACCCTATAGGCTAGAGTAGAACAGCTCCATAGGGTTTCCAAGGAGCGGCTGGTGGATTTGAACTGCTGACCATTTGGTTAGCAGCTGAATGCTTAACCACTGCACCACCAGGGCTCCATCAGCACTGTAGGGGCAAAATTATCATGCTAATAACATCACGTTAATAACATGTTGGAGTCCCTGGGTGGTGCAAATGGTTGAGCCCTTGACTGCTAACTGAAAGGTTGGAGATTTAAGTCCACTCAGAGGTGCTTCAGAAGAAGGCCTGGTGATCCACTTCCAAAAGATCAGCCATTAAAAACCCTATGAAGCCCAGTTCTACTCTGATATACATGGGGTTGCCATGAATCCGAATCAACTTCATGGCAACTGTTTTGGGTTTTTTTTTGTCTAATGACCTGTTAATCACATATTTCACTCATCCTTACAACACAACCTCACGCTTTTCCTGATCCCTTTGATGAAGTATTTCTCCGCCTTTTTTCATTATTACGTCCCTCCCCGCAAGGAGCTTTTGTGGGCATTTTTTAACCACCACACCCATGAAGTTTTAATGACACAAATATACTGTATGTCTAATTATGGACTGTATGTACATCTGTGCTTTATACTTGAAGGGTTTCAGTGGAGCTTCCAGACGAAGACAGACTAGGAATAAAGGCCTGGCAACCTACTTCTGAAAATCAGCCAGTGGAAACCCTATGGATCACAGTGGTCCAATCTGCAACTGATCACGGAGATGGCAAAGGACCAGGCAGCGTTTTGTTCCATTGTGTATGGGGTTGCCGTAAGTTGGGGGTGACTCAACTGCAGCTAACAACAACACACGTAAAAAGAGAAAGATGTGTCTCACCCCCTCAGGGTTGCTATCACCCCGATGAGAATGCAATGCTAGCTGAGCAGAACCACAGTCCCACATCAGTTTTGGAACCTACTTTGTGCGGGTCTTTGGGGTCCACCCAAGCCACCTGGAACATGTGCTTGATCTCCTCTGCAAGGCCGATGCGGGCCCCACTGTTGGCTGCGAGGTAGATTTTGGGGATGCCCTCTGCCCGGGCCATCTCAGACGCCCGCAGATACAGAAGGTCTTCTCCGGGGCCAAAGGACCCGATGCGGAATGTGATGTCGTTGCCAATGACAATCACATCCCGCCCTTCTGGATATTCTTGGGTCTTAAACCGCATTTTGAAGGCCACCATGCCCACCTGGCAAAAAAGGAGCACACAAGGAAAACGGGTGTGTTTCTTCAAGGGACATTTTTGTAAAGAGTGATTCACACCTGGAGCTGGGCTTCCCTGGGCTCTCACCTCATTTCCTCCTGGAAGTCGGTTCATCTCCACCAGATGCCCCTGCGAGTCCAGCACCAGCTCAGTGTATGTCAGGATGTCTTTGGGGTATATCTCCGGGGAGCCCCAGAGTTTAAAGAGTGCCTGGGAGGAAGGGAGGAAAGAGAAGAGCTTGAAGACATCAGGGGGAACATACTGTCCTTCCCAGATGGAGATGACTTAGGTGACCCGTCAGGATTCTGATGTGAATTTTCTAGTTCTTTCTCTGTTTTTTCTTCATATTATTAAAAAAATTTTTTTTTAAATTGTACTTTAGATGAAGGTTTACAGAACAAATAGTTTCTCATTAAACAGTACACATATTGTTTTATGACATTGGTCACCAACCCCACAACATGTCAACACTGTCCCTTCTCAATCTTGGGTTCCCTATTACCAGCTTTCCTGTCCCCTCCTGCCTTCTAGCCCTTGTCCCTGGACTGTTGTGCCCCATTAGTCTTGTTTTGTTTTATGGGGCTGTCTAATCTTTGGCTGAAGGGTGAACTTCAGGAGTGACTTCATTACTGAGCTAAAAAGGTATCCAGGGGCCGTACTCTCAGGGTTTCTCCAGTCTGTTAGGCCAGTAAGTCTGGTCTTTTTTTGTGAGTTAGAATTTTGTTCTACATTTTTCCCCAGCTCTGTCCGGGACCCTCTGTTGTGATCCCGGTCAGAGCAGTTGGTGGTGGTAGCCGGGCACCATCTAGCTGTACTGGACTCAGTCTGGTGGCTTTCTCTCTTTTTAAATCACGATATATTTAAAGCATACAGAAAAATACGTAGAGTAATAAACATCCAGGCACCCATCTTGCGGCTTTGGTAAATCTTAATTTTTCCATAGCTGCTTAAGATTCTTTAAAGAAATAAGACCTAAAAGATGCAGTTGACGCCCCTGGTGTACCTGTCTGCATCCCATTCCTGTCCCCTCCACCACCACCAACCCCAAGGTAGCCATCATCTGGAATTTAGTGTCTATTAGTCCTGCACATGCTCTTTTATTTCCAGTTCACCGCGTATGCATGCATTTGTTGTTAGTCGCCGTTGAGTCAATTCCGACTCACGGTGACCCCATGTGTGCAGAGTAGAACTGCTCCACAGGGTTTTCAATGGCTATGACCTTTCAGAAGCAGATAACCAGGCTTGTCTTACAAGGCACCTCTGGGTGAGTTCAAACAGCCAACCCTTCAGTTAGCAGTCAAGCATTTAATCATTTATGCCACGCAGGGACTCCTATGCATACGTTTAATGGATGCAGTATTATTTTGAATGACCTAAACTTTAAATGGTATCACACTAGACATATCCTTCTGCAATTTGCTTTTTCTATACTCTGTTATGTTTGAAAGATTTATCCACATTGATAAATTTAGCTCTGGTTCCTTCATTTTCCTTGCTTTTTATTTTTTCCACAGTCTGACTATATCACTCTTCATTTATAAAAAAACCCATTGCCGTTGAGTCAATTGCAATTCACAGGGACCCTACAGGATATAGCAGAACTGCCCCATAGGGTTTCCACGGATCGGCTGGTGGATTTGGACTGCCGACCTTTGGGTTAGCAGCTGAACTCTTAACCACTGTGCCACCAGGGCTCCACTGATTTATAACTCTATTTCTTTAAATAATACTGAGTTTTTTGTGGAAGTTTACACAGCAAGTTAGATTTTGACAGTTTCCACACAAATTGTTTAGAGGCATTAGTTACATTTATCACAATGTGTCAACATTCTCTTTGTGCTTAGTCTGTTCCCTTGCCAGTACTCAGTCCTCTAGTCTCCCTGCCTTCTTAACTTCTCATCTTTGCTTTCATGTAATTGTTGGCCTCTTGGTCTCATGCTGATGGTTAAGTAGGGCACCAGTCTTACGGAGATATCCTTTATTTTGTGTGCCACTCTGCTATTTCACTAAAAGGTGATCTCAGGGGACAGGCTCAGTTCTAGGTTTAGAGAGTATCTCCGGGCGATAGTCTCAGGGAGTCCTCTGAACCCTATTTTAGTAACATTTAGGTTGCTCCCAATTCTACGGTATTACCAATAGGCTGTAATGAACATTATGGTGTCTTATTATAAACATGGGTTAGAACTTCACCAGGAGTGGAAATGCTGGGCCATAGGGGATGTGAAGTTTCAACTTTACTTGATATTATCAAACTGTTCTCAAATTTTTTATACCCGTCTATATGCCCACCAGTGGTTAAGTACTGGACTACTAACCAAAAGGTTGGCGGTTCAAACCCACCCAGAAGTGCCTCAGAAGTGAGTCCTGGCGATCTGCCTCCAAAAGGTCACAGCCTTGAAAACCCTAAGCAGCACAGTTCTACTCTGCACACGTGGATGGGGTCACCATGAGTTGGAATTGACTCAACAGCAACTGACAACAACAAATAGGCCCACCATATATACTTGATCACAGTTCTGTCAAATTTTAAAATGTGACCCATCTGCTGAGTGCAAAATTATTGGTATTAGTGGTATTGGTCTGTACTTTATCAGTGAGGTGAGCACCTTTTAATATGTTTATTGACCACATGAACTTCTTTTTTTGGTGAATTTCCTGTTTATCTGCCCATATTTTTTAGAATTTGGGTTTTTTGTTTTTGTTTTTCCTAATTGATTTATAAGTGCTCTGTAGATATTCTGATCACTTGCTGGTTATAGGCAGTACAACATATTCTCCTAATCTGGGGCTGTCTTCTCCCCTTTGCATTAGATAAGCAATTACCCTGTGCCTTTGACTGAAGAGTCCATTGCCCTGATTTGCGATCCCACCTCTGCATTCTATCAAGGTTCTGTTTATAAGTAGGTCTGATTCTCGGCTCTCTGTTCTGTTCCATTGGTCTGTCTCTCTCCATTACAATAATATGGTTGTTGTTGGCTGTTGTTGCGTCGGCTCCTGACTCATGGCAACCCAACGCACAACAAAAAATGCTGTCTAATCCTGCGCTGTCCCCGTGATCAGTTGCAGATAAGATCACTGTGATCTGTCGGGTTTTCATGGACTGATGTTCACAAGTAGATTACCAGGCTTCTCTTCCTAGTCTGTCTTAGTGTGGAAGCTCTGCTGAAAACTGTTCAGCATCATAGCAACACACAAGCCTCCACTGACAGCTGGGTGGTGGCTGCACATGAGGTGAAGTGGCTGGAAGTCAACCCTGGGTCTCCCTCATGAAAGGCGAGAGTTCTACCACTGATGCCTCAGTAATACTACATTGTCTTAATTATTGCCGCTGTAAAATAAGTCACGATATCTGCTAAGGTGAGTCCTCCTGACATTGTTGTTTTTCAAAATTGTTTTAGCTATTCATGGGGGCTTTTGCTATTCCATATGAATTTTAGGGCCAGCTTTTTAAGTTTCACCAAAAAAACTCTGCTGAGATTTTAATTGGAATTGTACTGCACTTATTAATTTGGCCAGAACTGACATTTCTACAATATTAAATCTTCTCATTATCCATAAGTATGATATAGCTCTCTTTATTTAGGTTAAGAGTCTTTTAATAATGTTTTAAAATTTCCTCCATAAAGGCTATGTATGTTTTTGGTTTGACTTCTTCCTACATAACATTGTGGTTGACATTGACATTGTAAATAGTATTAAGAGAAGTGGTGATAATGGGTATTTCTGTTCTGTACCTGTCTTTACAGAGAATACGTCTAACATCTCACCATTAAAAAAAAAAAGACAGTTGCCATCAAGTCGATTCCGACCCATAGCAATCCCACGTTTGTCAGAGTAGAAGTAGGCGATATTAATTTTAGGTCAATATTTTTAGCAGGATAAATAAATTTCCTTCTATTTCTCATTTATTAAAAGTTATATTATGAATAGATGTCATTTTATCAAATACTTTTTCTGCATCTATTGAAAAATTTAAGTTTCTTCTTAATCTACCAATATTGCAAATGGAATTAACAGACTCCTAGTATCAAATCACATAAGCTATTGCAGGATAGATCCTAGCTGGTCAATTTTTTTTTTTTAACACATTACTGAATTTTATTTCTAATATTTTACTTAGGATTTTTGTGTCCATGTTCATCAGTGAGATAATTTCCTCTTCTCCTATTTTCCTTGTCTGGGTCTAACCTGATAAAATGAGTTAAGAAACATTCCTTTTTTTGTACACTCTATACAATGTATAGAAGATGGGAATTATCCGTCCCTAGAAAGTCTGATAAAAACTACTCTATAACCATCTGGGACAATTTTTGTTGGATAGATTTTTTTAAACTACTAATTCAGTTTCTTTAATGTTTATAATCTATTCCAGTTTTCCATTTCTTCTTGGGTCAGTTTTGATAAAATATATTTTTCTAGGAAACTTTCCATTTTATCTAAGTTTTTAAATTTATGGGATAAAATTGTGCATAGCAGTCTTCTGTTTCTTTATCTAAAAGAAAGGAGACAGATTTGCTGGTTCATCATGCTTCTTACTCTATGACACTTGAGGTCAGAGGCAAAAGGACACAACAATGACATTCTTAATAACGGTTTTAATTTATTAAGCAACTACTGAATATGTCAGTTCCTCTTAACAACTTTGCAAGGTAAATACTGTTATCATCCCCATTTTACAGAGGAGGAAACTGAGGCCCAGAGAGGTAAAGGCACTTGACCAGGGACACATAGGAAGCAAGGGACAGACCCAGGATTCAAACCCTGGCCTGAGTGACTCTAAATAGAAGATTTTCCTATGATTCTGTGTCTCCTATGCCTGAAGCAATGTGATACTTTGCTGCCTACAGGGGAAAGTCCAGACCCTTGTTTGTTTCATGAATGTCCTTCACAAGCCAGTGCAGGGGATGCAAAGAGCCATCCCCATCACCAATGGCAGCATATTCAGTCTCCTTTAAAGGCTGTACTACGTAAAAAAAGAAAGGCATAGAAAAAACACTTAAAGGAAATGCATTAAAATGTGATTGTAACTATTGCCCTGAGATACTCTTCAAAAACCTGGAACCAAAACTAACCCAAGGTCACCTTGTAGCTAAATAACAGATTGGCTCACAAAATAAAGAATATCACCTGTAAGTGCTCCTTTAAAAAAAACCCCTACATGAGGCCAAATGGTCAGCAATTACTTTAAAACAAAGATGAGAACACAAGGGGGTAGGGAAACTAGATTAATGAAAACGGAATAACCAGAACAGAAATAATGAGAATGTTCATGCACTGTGAAGACTGTAACCAATGTCACTGAACAATTTGTGCAGAAATTGCTGAATGGGAACCTAAACTGCTGTGCAAACCTTTGCCAAAAACACAATAAAATACTATGTTTAAAAAATGTTATTGCAGTCATCACTGCTGGGTAAATTACATGTGGGTGGCATTTTATTTTCTTATTCCT
This sequence comes from Dugong dugon, assembly GCA_030035585.1. Classification (NCBI taxonomy): domain Eukaryota; kingdom Metazoa; phylum Chordata; class Mammalia; order Sirenia; family Dugongidae; genus Dugong; species Dugong dugon. The sequence continues at coordinate 19,515,546 of CM057476.1, read as the reverse complement.
ACTTTTCTGTATTTTCCATTGTACATTTTAATAATCAAAAAATTATAGAAAATCATTACTTTTTAAAAATAGCCTAAAACTTCAAAGGCAGTGGCCCCATCCTTCTCTTCATGCTATATCTACCCCTAGAATGGTACCTGGGAAGTAGCAGGGACTTCATAAACGAACATTAACAAGACCAGAAGGAAATAAACCAAAATGCAGCAATTTGTCTTTAGGACATGGAATTGGGACTCACTTTCTTCTTCTTCCTACTCTCCTTTATTTTTCAAAGTTTCTACATTATATTACTTTTATCATTAGGATAAAATCAGATTTATTTTAGAAAAAAATGCTACTAAGCCATTCTCAATGTTAATTTCTTTTTCTTCATGAAGACCTTGTTCTTTGGATGGGGGTTTTTGGAAAAGTGCCTAAGGACAAGGGGCTTGGTACTGATGGGGTCTGCTTGGGGGACTTGGGTGTGGTGCCGCGTCTGAGCCGCAGGACTTGCCTGCCTAAACATTTCTGGAAAGTCGTACACGTAAGTGGTTCCCAGGGACTGGGCCTGGAATCGTTTGGCCTGCAGCAGGTCCTTGGTTACGTAGGGCGTGTTGATCAGCATCCCATGCTGGGGTCCTTGTTTGTTGCCGAAGGAATGAAACAGGATCTGGATCAGAAAGAAAGACAGACAGGGTGAGAGAGGTCAGTCACCAAGTATCCCACAACCATGCCCCTTCCCCATTTATATCTACCTGGTCCTCAGTGAAAACGCAATGGGGGAAGTAAAGCACATTACGTCACATAATGAAGAGAGTGCTTATGATAGCTAATACTCTCCTCTCTGCCACAGGGCAATCAGAGCAAGGAGGTGCAGTGGGGGATATGAAAACACAGCTCCAAAAAGATAGTATTACACACAGAAAAGCAAAAAAACAAGAGTGCATATGAAAACTGGGAAAATCTGAATAAAGTTTGTATTTAACTTAATAGTAGTGTACCGATGTCAATGTTCTGGTTTTGACAATGTACTTGGTTTTATAAGATGTTACCATCGGGGGAAGCTGGGTGAAGGGTATGTGGGAACTTCCTGTACTTTTTTTTTCCCCCCTCTATTTCTGCAACTTCTTGGGAGTCTTAAATTAGTTCAGAATTAAAAATTTATATATATATATATATACATGGAGCCCTGGTGGCACAGTAATTAAGAGCTTGGCTGCTAACCAAAAGGTCAGCTGTTTAACTCCACCAGCCACTCCTTGGAAACACTATGGGGCAGTTCTATTCTGCCCTGTAGGGTCGCTATGAGTCAGAATCGACTCCACAGCAACGTGTTTGGTGTATATATATACGTACGTATGTATTTATAAAACGACAGTCAATAAGATATTTGATTCACTTTATAAAAGTTTGTTCTAAAACATGGTTGGGGAAAACATCTATTTTCCTATGTGAACCAATCTGGAGACTGTATTATAAGCAACCCTGGTATTCCATGTCTTATCCCAAATAAACCAAACTTGTTGCCGTCGAATGAATTCCAACTCACAGCAACCCTATAGGACAAAGCAGAACTGCCCCATAGGGTTTCCAAAGCACTAATCTTTAGGGAAGCAGACTGGTACATCTGTCTCCTGTGAAGCAGCTGGTGGGTTCAAACTGCTGACCTTTCAGTTAGCAGCAGAATGTTTTAATCACTGAGCCACCAGGCCTTCTTTTCTTATCTCAAATATGGTCCTAGAATTGATTAAACCTTGAAGGATTCATTCTCCTTTCTTGACCAACTGGGATCCAGAAGCTAACACGTTTATCCTAAAATTCAGGAGCTACCCGAGCCCAGCATGGCAAAGCCAGACAGCCACTGAGTAATGTTTGAATCTATATCTCAATCTTCCAAGTGGCCTGCCTCTGCTTTGATTAAGACATTCATGGCCCAGCCCAGCCTTACGTTTCCAGATCTAGAGTCGGTCACTTCTCTGTAGAGGCTGATGTCCAGGTAGTAGCCTGACTCGTTGGTGATGAACAGGCGGATGGGAAAGGCCACACCGGTGGTGGTCTGGCGGATGTTGATCTTGACCTCAGCCTGTAGCACTCGGAGTTTCCACAATCGGCTGCCATAGCGCATGACCATGGAGCGCACTGACTCCTCAATCTGTCCCAGATCACAAGAGTTCCAATATCAGAGCCCATTCTACGCACACTTGTAATAGTTCTAGCGCTAATTATAACAGGATGATGAGATTGTAGAATGCCTGAGGCATAGCATGTATCCAACAATCAGCTAATAACAACCAAAGACAGCGTGCTGGGCATTTGAAGTTCATTATCTCATTTCATCCTCATAATTACCCAGAGAGGTTGGCATTCAGATCTCCCATTAACAATGAGGAAACTGAGGCTGGTAAGGGACAGAGCTAGTTCTCCTATGTCACACCAGCTTTCTCCCCCTCAGGCATCCCAAGCCTATGCATTATTTTTGTTTCTGGAATCATGCAGACCGGTGGAGTTGTGGTATCAGCATGGACCCTCTGCACCTCGCAGGTGCCACGCTGATGTACCAGGACTTATTTCATCCCAGAATCAACACCGTAAAAGAACTCCGCCAGCCCATGAAGAACCAATCTACAGCAAACAGCTCAACCGCAAACCTCAGGTTCTCACTCCCTATCCTGCCCACATGCAAAACCCCAACGGAGCCTGGAACCAGGAAAAGGACATTTCATTTTGCAAGACATTGTTGGTATCTGTGTTGTCCTCAAAGTGAAGCATGCCCATGGAAGGGTGGCCATCAAAACAGGTCAAGTGCTAAGGGTTGTGGCTAAAATATGGCTCTAGAATTGAATGACAGGAGGCTCATTCTCCTCCCTCAGCAACTGAGGTTCAAACACACACGTGTTCATCCTGGAACTCAGGTCTCGAGTGCCAGGAGAAAACACCCCACCCCCACATGGCATGAAGAGCCATCGGTCCCAGCGAGGCTTAGCCCAGAGCCCAGTGAGATCCCCCAGAGGCAGGACCTTGCAGGGGTCCATGATGACGGTGGGCACGAAGTTGAGGAAGATGTGGTTGCAGTCCGTGTGCACGCTGGTGTTGTTGAACGCCACCTCCAGCTCGTCCATGGCTTCCAGGAGCAGCCGCTCGCCCTCGTTCTGCAGGTACTCGAAGGACGCTTCCTGCCAAGGAAGCGGGGTGGCCACTGAGGTAGGGGCCTCAGACAGGCAGAGTGGGAGGAAAACATTCCCCTCCTCCAAAAAGTGTGCCAAGCGAGACCCACAGAGCCGGGCTTGCAGAGATGAAGGTACGCAGAAGGCTGTCTGGTTGTTGGAGGGAGCAAAAGACTGAGACTCACTTAACATCCATCAATGAGGAATGAGTGGGGAAAAAAAAAATTATGCTTTTTAGGGCAGTGAAACTATCCTGTATGATACTGTAATGGTGGACACAGACATTATGCATTTGTCAAAACCCATAGGACTGGACAAGTATTGTATATGAGATATCTAGAATAGGCATGTGTGTACAGACCAGGGTCTATCAGTGGTTGCCAGGGGTGGGAGGGTCGGGGAAAAAGGGAGTCATTGCTTGGGGGGCACTGAGCTTCTGTTAAGAGTGATGAAAAATTTTGAAACAGATAGTGGTGATAGTTGAACAACATGATGAAAGTAATTGTACGTGTGAGAATGTTGAAATGGCGAATTTTCAACAATATATATACTCACCACAATGAACAAACAAACCCATAGGACTGACTACATAACACCAGGAGTGAGTCCTAATGTAAACTATGGACTCTGGTTCATAATATATCAATATTAGTTGATCAACTGCAACAACATACCACAGGAACGCAAGATGTTAATAACAGGAGAAACGGGGTTTGGGAGAAAGGAATCACATGGGGGCTCTCTGTACTTTCTCCACCACCTTTCCATAATCCTAAAACTGCTCTAAAAAATAAACTGTATTAAAAAATTAAATCAAATTAGAAAGTCGGTCACTTAGGCACACTAGCCATACTTGAAGCGTTCAATAACCACATGTGGACTGGAACAACTAGATGGTGCCTGTCTACCACTACCGATCATTCTGATCAGGGCCACAATAGGTGGACCCTGATAGAATGGAAGAAAAGCATGGAACAGAACTCAAGTTCTTAAAAAGTCCAGACTTACTGGACCAGTTGGGACTAGAGGACCCCCTGAGACTACTGCCCGGAGATACTCTTTAAATCTTGAACCGAAACTATCCCGAGGTCACCTTTTAGCGAAATAACAGATTGGCACACAAAATAACGGGTGTTACCCGTGAGCACGGTGCTCCATTAAAAAACCATCTCTATGAGCCCAAAAGGTCAACAATTACTCTAAAGCAAAGATGAGAAGAAGGGGGCAGGGAAACTAGAGCACTGGAAACGGAACAACCAGAACGTAATTGAAGAGAATATTGACACATTGTGAAAAACGTAACTAATGTCACTTAACAATTTTGTAGAAATTGTCAAATGGGAACCTAATCTGCTGTGTAAACTTTCACTGAAAACACAATAAAATATTACTAAAAAAAATAATAATAACCACACGTGGCTTAGTGGTGCACACACAGAACATTTCCGCCCTCACAGAAAGTTCCACTGGGCGGCGCTGCTGCAGTGCCCGCACACATGCCGTGAGAAATCGAATGCAAGCTGCTAATGAGGGGAGAGCCAGCGTGCAGGGGAGGGAGCACGGGGGATGCTGTACTTTGTACACGATTTTTCTGTAAACCTAAAATTGCTCTAAAAGAAGTCCACTATAAAAGAAAATTACCTAAAAAATTACATGCCCACAGGACATACACGAAAGGAAGTATCACACAGATACCCAAAAGGATGCTGTGGATCACTACTCACCAACATGACAAGAAACCTAAAGGACAGTCTAGTAGAAATCAGCAGTCTGCAAATGATCTGGCCCCTGAGCTCCCGTCTGGAACGTTGTACCCACAACTCTAAATATGGAGTTACATCTAGAGGGGGTTGCCAATAGGGCTGACCTCTGGGTGGCAAGATTCTGGGCTCTTTTACTTGATTTTTGGAAGTCACGCTCAGTTTGAAATTTTCAACTGAAAATTTGTTTGAGAGTTTCATGATCTCATCACAGATTACAAATGCAACAAACAGTGAAAAATTGTTGAAGCTGTTCGAAATTGCATAATAAAAACATGGGTTACTTTTACAAATGCAAGAAATAATGGAAAACGATCACTCATTCACTCAGTCAGTCCTTAACAAGCCAGTTCTTTTCTATCCTTAAATCCTCCTGTCACAGAGAAATCCATGTAACACGAGAAACTGATCCACGTGTCACCAGCCGGGACACAATCATGGCCACTCCCTCTCCATCTTCCCCCAGACTGGGCATCACAGAGGTGGCCTCCTGAGTACAGTGCGCCCTCCTGTCCCCAGTGGCCAGCCCAGGGCCCTGCACAGAGCAGGCACTCAGTGAATGAAAGGCCAGGGCACAAGGGACGAGCTCCGAAGGAGAAACGGCCCGCGACACTTACCTTCGTAATCAGGTCCGAGTGCCTGATGATGGCCCGGATGAAGAACCTGTGGTCCGTCACTTCCGCACCTTCTTTCACCTTGGCTGAGCCCAGGTAAAGGTGCATCTTGTGGTTGGCAGAGGGCACAGCGGTCAGGTCGAAGTTTCGCATCCGGCTGAGCTCCAGCTGGAAGGCCAGCGCGGGCTCCAGGTGACGGTAAATGCGGTCTTCCGCAAACTGCAGGCCGCCAGAGGGAGAAGACACACACAGACAGACACACAGAGACCACACGCAGACACACACACAGACACACACAGATACACAAAGACACACAGAGACCACACACAGATACACACAGACACACACAAACACACATACAGACATATGCACATAGAGACCACACACACAGATACACAGACATACACACACAGACATACAGAGACCACACACAGAGACACACAGACATAGACACAAAGAGACATACAGACACACACACACATACACAAAGGCACAGAGGCACACACACAGACACAAACACAGACACACAGAGATTCACGGAGAGAGAGAGACGCAGAGATACACAGAAACACAGACATGTACACACCAGACACATACAGAGACACGGACACACCAGACAAACACAGACACAGCGACAGAGATACATAATCACAGACATATACAGACCAGACACAGACACACACAGAGACACACGCACACAACACAGACACACAGAAACACACACAGATACAGACACCGACACAAAGACATAACACACAGAGACACACACACAGAATTTGCCATCAGGGCTGTGCACCTGCTTGTCCACGCCCTGTCCCCTAGACGCCCAGTGTTCATGAATTCAACGTTCATGGCATAACTTTATGGTGAGCAACCCTGAGGGCTCAAGGCATCAGGATTTTGCCAAGGCCCAGAGGAGGGCTGTGTGTCATAAGACAGGAGTGCTGCCACACCTCTGAGCTCACGGTGAGTCTAGCTTGTCCCCAGCATCTGCCACACGGCCAGCACACAGCCATCCTTCAGAAGTCACTAACACCTAGTTGCTTTGTGAAGAATGACCACTAAAAGGGAGCAAACAATAGTGCTGGAGACCAAAACGAAGAGAGAATGAAGAATCTAAAGAAGGGATGGTGCTTATCTAGAAAAGGTGAGCCTTTGGATCAAGTAAAATCTAAAATACTGAAATTGGATGAGTTATGGGCCTGTGTTGGGAACAAGCCCACCTGCTCTGGAATAGAGGTCAGCAAACCTTTTCTTAAGGTAAATAAATGCTTAAAAGCGTGGCTGTGTATCAATAAAACCATTTACAATAACATCCTGCAGGCCAGAGTTTGCCAACCTCTCTTTTAGGGAAAAAAAAAGTAAGAAAGAGATTAGTAAAACTGTCTTACTGAACATACCAGCAAGTACAAAAATTATCCAAGTGAGAGAGAATCCTATAGGGAAAGCTGGAAGGGCGGGAGACTTAACATGTGAGTTCTGCACAGAAAACACAGGGTTTTTGTTGGAAATGGAGGCCTGGTGGCACAGTGGTTAAGAGCTTGCTGCTAACCAAAAGGCTGGCAGTTCAAATCCACCAGCTGCTCCTTGGAAACCCTATGGGGCAGTTCTGCTCTGTCCTGTAGGGTTGCTATGAGTCAGAATCGACTTGACAGCAACAGGTTTGGTTTGTTTGGTTTTTGGAAATACAATCCCAGAGGAAGGCAGAGTCTACATAACAGTTGTCATGTTCTAGAATCAGGGGTGTCTCAAGGGCTGGCGGCCATATTCTTCACGAATATCAAAGATTCCAGGAACAGAAAAAAACATTGCTTTTGGTCATACCTCGTCTCTTGCTCTGAATGTGAAAAACTTGGGAAATTCTTTCTGCAAAAAGAAACCCATGTGAAAGACAATTAAATCAAGCAAGACGCATTTAAAAATTTGCACACTTATTTTGTATTTTTTAATGATAACCCAGTCCGCTTCTAGAATGAATCATTTGGAAAGCCTTCTCCTTTCTAGCGATTGATTTCTTCCACCCTAATCTGCAGGATAAAAGTCACATAAATGGTACTGGGTCTTGGAGAAGGGAAAAGACTTAGACAGGTGAACTGAGAATTGGACTGACCTTTTGGGCAATCAGGAATGTGATTCTTCGGAGTCCATAATCCACAAGGATATTTCTCTGCATTAAAAACCAAAGACACAATGGAATATTATTCAGCCATAAAAAGGAATAAAGCTCTGATACATGCTACAACATGGGTGAACCCTGAAAACATTATTCTAAGTAAAAGAAGCCAGCCATGAAGGACCACATGTTGTCTAATTCCATTTAGAGAAAATGTCCAGAGTAGGCAAATCTATACACACAGAAAGTAGATTAGCGGTTGCCTAGGGCTGGGGGAAGGAGCCCTGGTGGCGCAACAGATAAGTGCTCAGCTGCTACCAAAAAAAAAAGGTTGATGGTTCAAACCTACCCAGCAGCCGTAAAGATGACAGCCTACGAAACCCTATGGGAAGGTTCTACTCTGTCACATGGGATCCCTATGAGTTGAAATCGACTCAATGGCACCTAACAACAACAGGGCTTGCGGGAGGAGGGTGTTGGGGAGAAAATAGGGAGTGACTGCCAGTGGGTATAGGGTTTCTTTTTAGGGTGATGAGAATGTTCAGAAGTGAACAGTGCTGACGGTGGCACACCTCTATGATTACACCTAAAACCACTGAAGTGTATTACTGTTCAGCGTAGGTGAACTGCAAGGCATGTGAACGACACATCAAAAGAGCCGTTATAAAAAAAGATAAGTTAAAGATGAATGGATAAACAAAATGGTGCACATACATACAACGGAATATTACTCAGCTGTAAAGAGAAATGGAGTCCTGATACATGCGACAACATGGATGAACCTTGAAATCATTATGCTGAATAAGTGAGTCACAAAAGGACAAATAGCGTATGTTCCCACTTACACGAACTATCTAGAGTAGGCAAATGTATAGAGACCAAAGTTTACTACTGGTACCAGGGAAGGGAGAGAAGGGGAACGAGGGACTCATTACTTGCTGTGGGAGGGCGCTGAGCTTCTGCGAAGGGTGATGGAAATGTTTGGAAATGAATAGTGGTGATGTTCGCACAACATGATGGAAGTGATTAATGTCACTGGATTGTACGTGTAAAAAATGTTGCAATGACAATTTTTGTTATATAACAATTAAATTATTGTATTAAACAATTAATTATATTTTATTAGCACAATCGTTATATTACCACAATTTAAAAAAAAAAGCATAACTTGAGCAAAAAAAAGTCCCACATGAAAGAATACAAACTGTATGCTTCCATTTATGTAACATTCAAGAACAGACCAACGAATCTATACTTAGAAGTCAGCACAGTGATCAGCTATCTTTAGGGAGGCAGTGACGGGAGAAGGCATGAGGGGCTTCCAGGGGGCTGGGGATGGTCCGTGTCTTGATCAAATGCTGGTTACACTTGTGCATTCACTGTGGAAATGCATCAAGCTATACATATATGACTTGTGCATTTCTCTGTACATTAGACAGCAATAAAAAAACTGACCCGAAGAAAGGACAAAACCGGTTTTAGTTGCTCCCCAAATGAACTATTATATATACTTTTATGGAGAAGGAAAACACCCAGAAGACAAGAAACTAAGGTCATTGTCGGCTTTGTCACTATGGTGAGGGAAATCATTAGGGGAAACAAATCTTCTTAGCCCGTTTCAGAAAGAGAAGAGGTAAAATCACGCACGTAGAAGAATGCTTTAGCGAAGGCTGGCTGGGAAGTGAGAGGACAAACTGCAAAACGAGGAGGATCCCTGTGTGGAAACCAACCTGGTTATTGAGAGCCTGATAACTGGTTCTCAGCTGGGGGGGAATGTGTGTTGCGTAAGAATGTGTGTATGCATGTGTGAACATGCATACATATGTATGTGAGTGTGTAAATGTTTACATGTGTAAATGTGTGTGTGAACGTGCATACGTGTGTGATGTGAGTGTGTAAATGTGTTTACATATGTGAATGTGTGTACATATCTGTAAATATGTATATGTATGTGTGAATGTGTATATGTGTGTGTGTGCATATGTATACATTTGTGAATATATATGTGTGTAGATGTGTATGTGTGAATTTGTGAATGTGTATGTGTGTGAATGTGTGTACACAGTGTAAATGTGTATTAATGTATATCTGTATATATGTGTGAATGTGTACATGTGTCTAAATGTGAGCGACTGTGAATGCGTACGTGTGTGAATGTGTGTGTACATACACATGCATGAGTGTGTGTGTATGTGCGTGTGAATACGATCTCATTTTATTTCTACGACCCCGCTCGCCTAGCTGCTCCACATTTGTTTGCCGCTGAGGTCCCTGCAGGTACATAATAGCCATCCCCACCACCAACTGAGAACATATGCTAGAAAAGACCACCACATGCTTACAGAAGAATTCTGAAAAAGTAACTCACAGTTTTTTGCATACACAGTTGTCAATTTAATTGGCCATTTTAACACTGTGAGCTTCTGAGTTACTCCAGTGAAAACATCTCCCCTTCCCACCATCATTGCAACACCCTGGCAAACAGAAATGCTGTCCCCATGTTGCACATGAGGAAACCGAGCCTCTGCCGGTCAGCCACTGCCGCCAAGTTTGCCGGCAATGAGGGAAGCAGAGCCAGGATGGGAAGCCAGGCCTGTATCTCTGAAGCACTCAGCAGCATGGCCACCCCACAACCCTCAGGCGCTGGGCACCTCCAGCACCTCGCCAAGACCACACGCTCCGCCTCCTCCACGGGCCCCACAAATCCCAGCTATACCGAAGCACCTTGGACTGCACGAACGTCCGGAAGATCGGCACCAGCTCCTCGTCCTCCAGGTGGTCTGCAGACTGGAGGGCCACGTTCAGGATATGGATGGGCTCGTCCCTGGTGCTCTGAGAGGGGAAAACACGTGTGCGGTGGTGGCCAGCCCATGGCCCCACCATCCCCTCCAGAGGCTCCCTGCCCTCTCCTGCGCCATCCCCCACCGAACTCCCGAGGCCCCACTGCCCCTCCCACAGCCCCACCACCCACTTCTAAGCCCTTGGTACCTTGCCATCATCGTCCGAGTACAGGGAGGTTTGGGCCTTGCTGAAGAGGGGAATGTCCTTGGGCACGTTGGCGAAGCAGGAGATCACTTCATCAAAGTTCCTGGGGGTGAGGGGCAGAGGGGAAAGTTGCAGGCAGTGGTCCCTTGCTAGGCAGATGGGAGAGGTGGGCCTGCCTTCTTTACCAACCAACACTCTCTGATCTCACCCATCCTGTGCAGACCTCATCGGTTCCTTGATGAGGCAAAAGGCACGCCTGATGGGTTCTTCCCCCAAATGGAAGAATGGACCTATGTGGTCTGTGATCATGATTAAAGGGGAGGATCCCCAATACTGTGGGGTGTCAGCTGGGCTTGAGTGCAACTCTCAGCTCCCCCTTTCAGTGACTGTGAGATTCTAGGAAACGTCACCTCACCTTGAATCAAGGCTCATAAGGCCGTGGTGAAGATCCAACAGGATAACCCAAGCGACAGGTTGAAAAGACAGGAATTGTAATAGCACAGATCGCTAGCACTTACTGACTATGTTATTGACATATTAATTACATTTTACATATAGTCTTTCATGTATACTCTCTAATTATCATGGCAACCCTATGGGTAGGTCTTACTCTTATCCCCATTTTAGAGATGAGGAAACTGAGGTACAGAGAGGTTAAATAATCTGCTCAGGGTCTCATGATGAGGAAGCGGCAGAGCCAAGGTTTAAATGCAGACGGGCTAAGGGGAACGCCCACTCTCTTGGCTATGATGCTATTATTATTCTGTTATTACCAACGAAATCATGTGATGTGTGGGACCTCCTCCATCCCATATGTCAAGGGAAACGGAGGGTCAGGGGAAGCTTGCCCAGCCCCTCTGTCACACTGGGTACCTGATGAAATCCTCGAATCTCTGGAAGGCGACCATGGCCCCCATCCGCTGACACAGGGGGGAGAAGCCACTGTCCATGAAGAGCTCCGTGCTGTGCCTCATCAGGTCAGGGTTGGTGACACTGATGGGCATGGACATCCTGCAGGGCAGCGAGAAGCGGGATGCAGCAGTTGTACAGAGACCCAGCCTGAGGTCCTGCCCCCGAAGCTTCGGCAAGCCGGACCAGCATTAGAGCCTTCTGAAACAAGGGCTTAACGTGGGGACTGATACTGGGGCCAGATACTGAGAAGTCGTCGAGTGTTCAGGACCCCAGCATAGAGTAAGAGCTCAGTAAGTGAATGAACGAATGAACGAATGAATGAACGATGCATTCATGCATACAAGTCCAGTCCCAACACGGTCCCAGCGTAAATCCAAAGTGGAGAATTTAGACACAGAATGAACACACCCAATGCCAATTTGGTCCAGAGACACCCCAGGCCTCTGCTCACCCTGCTCCCTCCCCCTCCAGCAAACCTCCTCTCCTGACAGCACCAGATACTAAATCTGCCCAAAGACCAGCAGCCTGTTAGAGTGTAGAGGGTCACTGGTTATCAGGAGCAAATGCACATGGGTCACCTGAGGGGGGGTGATGGAATCAGACCCCGGAATCAGGTGAAAAAACCAAACCAAACCTGTTGCCATCAAGTCGATTCCAACTCATAGCGACCTACAGCACAGAGTAGAACAGCCCCCATAGGGTTTCCAACGAGTGGCTGGTGGATTCGATCTACTGAACTTTTGGTTAGCAGCCGAGCTCTTAACCACTGCACCACCAGGGCTCGGGTGAAGGAGGTGTTGTTTATCAGATGGTGCACAGAAAGGAGTTGACACGGCAGGCCTGAGACCATTAGAAAGGCCTGCTTGCAAGGTCGGCCCTTGGATGGTGTCTGGGAACTTGGATTCAAGAGGGTCCACACCACCATTTCCAGAACTGATAAGCGTGTCTCACTATGCCTAAACTGTTTGCATAAACAGTGTGCTATATGCTGAACACCTGCTTTCCTTCTGAGAGTCTGGAATTTTGGTATGTGCTAGGCAGAGGGTGCCTAAGGAAGTAGCCCCCAATAAAAACCCAGGATACCAAGTTTCTAACAAGCTGGTAGACATTTCACACATATTTGTCACAACTTATAGCTGGAAGAATTAAGGTGGAGTCCCTGGGTGGTGCAAATGGTTAATGCACTTGGCTGCTACCCAAAAGGTTGAGTTTGAGTCCACCCATAGGTGCCCTGGAAGAAAGGTCTGGCAATCTACTTCCAAAAAATCAGCCATTCAAACCCTATGGAGCACAGTTGTACTCTGACACACATCGTGTTGCTACGAATTGGTGTTGGCTTGACAGCAACTGGTTTGTGTGGCTCCCTGGGAGAAGACTCTGGAAGCTTGTGCCTGGTTTTCCCCCAGACTTCTTCCCATGCCCCTTTTCCAGTTGCTGATTTCGCTTTGTATCTTTTCACTGTAATAAATCATAGCTGTGAGTACAACTGTATGTTGAATCCTGTGAGTCCCCTTAGTGAATCATCGAACCTAGGAGGTGGTCTTGGGGACCCCCAACAGGTGAGGTGGAGCCTGTGTGTATGCATTCCTCTTATATACCCCTGAAATCATTAACCATGCCCCTTGGAGCTGACCAGACTCCCGGCAGCCAAATCCAGAGGTCACACACTGGCAGGGCTGCATGAATTCCACCCACAGAGAGTTTTGTTTGGTCCATGCAGCATTTTAAAATATAACTTAATATAATATAATTGTAACATTTAATATATTTTAATTAACTGGCAACCAGGTACCCCCGAGTCCACTCCAACTCATGGCGACCCCATGAGTGGAACTGTGCTCCATAGGGTTCTAAATGGTTGATTTTTTCAGAAGTAGATTGCCAGGCCTTTCTTCTGAGGTGCCTCTGGCTGAACCTGAACCTCCAACCTTTTGGTCGGCAGCCAAGCACATGAACTGTTTGCACCACCTAGGTAGCTCCCCAGCTTCTGGTGACATCCACAGCCCCTGAGGGCACTGGAGTGTGTTACCTGCATAAGCCACAGCCTGGCATGCCTACTGACCCTTGTCTGACCTACTCTCTGCTCCCCAACAATTCACAACGCGCCCACTCCACAAATGCAGGTGTTGAGGGCTAAGCCAGAGGCCCCACAGAGCTGGGTGGGGGGCAGCTGCAAAGGAGGGTCTCTTCTGGGGCCACAGGCCCAGAGAGATCTCCCAGCACCTCCAGCCAACAGCAAAAGTGAGGGCCTAGACCTTAGTTTGAAAAAGATAGTAACAATGGTTGCCCAACAAGAAGACTGTAATAATGACAGTGAATTGTACATGCAGCAATTGTTGAATCGGCAAACGTTTTGCTATGTATACTCTCGCTACAATTAAAAAAAAGGAAAAAATCTATGTTTTAAAAAAAAAAGCATAGGCCCAGCTAGGGAATCTCTGAGTCAACAATACAGGGACCTGTGCGCGTACTGGGGTCAGCACAAACAAGCTGGATACACGGCAGTTTCTTCCTAAGAAACAAGACCTGACCCACAACCCTCACCGAACTGCCTTCCCTGCTAACAGGTTACCAGCTGAGACAATGAAGCCAAGAGAGAAAGGACTTCCTCCTTAGGGGCAGATAATCTCCACCATCCACCATCCACAGTCCCCAGAATGGTTTCTGGCTGTAGGCAGTCTCCCTTTCTCTCAATTGGGTAAAATGTCAGAATCCTTTCTCCTGGGAAGAAGGGTAAAGCTGAATCACAACTATGAAAGGAGCAGCCTTACAGGGAAGCAGTTCTTCTCTTTATCCACTAAGAAGGCAGCATCTTTCTTCTTAAAAACCAAAGGAAAGTGAAACATTTCTTTGAAAATCCCAAGCGACCAGAGAAATCCCTGTTTCAGAAAGCCTGAAACCTGTTGCCCAGGTAGGTACAAGATCTGATCAGCAGAGCCCCCAGATCAGGACGAGACCACTGTAGCCACAAGCAAGGCCTTTGAGAACCAGAACTACAGAGGCGGGAGAGTGAAAGAGAACCCTCCAGACCCCGGAGACACAATCGCTTTAGGAGAAGGTATTGCACTCTACCTGACCAGAACGGCACTTGGGGCCCTGAAATAAGATGTGTTAAAAAAAAGAGATGGTGAACCTGGACACCAGAGTTCACGGCAGCACTGTTCGCAATAGCCACAAGGTGGACACAACCTACATGTTCATCAGCAGATGAATGGATAAACAAGGTGTGGTATATCTACATAACGGAACATGAACCCCATTGCCGATCCTGACTCATAGCAACCCGGCGGGACAGACAGAACTGCCCCAGAGGGTTTCCAAGGCTGTAATCTTTATGGAAGCAGACCGCCACATCTTTCTCCCACAGAGCGGCTGGTGGCTTCAAACCACTGACCTTTCGGTTAGCAGCTGAGTGCTTAACCACTGTACCACCAGGGCTCCCAATAGACTATTACTCACCCATAACAAGGAATGAAGCACTGATAATGTGCTGCCATATGGAGGGACCCTAAAAAGATGATGCTGAGTGAAATAAACCAGACACAAAGGGACAAGTATTGTATGATCCCACTTACATCAAGTATCCAGAACAGGCATGTGCATAGATATCAAAGGAGTTGAGTGGTTACCAGGAGCTGGTGGGCAATGGGTTGTTACTGCTTAAGGGGGACGGAGTTTCTGCTGGGGGGTGACAAAAAGGTTTTGGAAATAGATAGTGGTGATGGTTGCACAGCTGGATGAATGTAATTAATGTCACTGAATTGTACACTTATAAATGGCTAAAATGGAAAATTTTATGTTACAGATTATTTTACCACTATTAAAAAAAGAAACTGTGCTTGAGCTACTCAGGCACATTCGGACATCGTCAGTTGAGAACATCGAGGGCTCCACTAAGCTGCATGGACACGGGCAGGTGGCCCCCCAAGCCTGCAGCAGCCCCCTGCCAAGGGCCACTCGATGCTGTGAAAGAACTTGGAAGGGAGGGGCCACCTGGGCTCACTTCCAGCTTCGTGTCAATGAGAAACAAAAGCAGCGTGGGCTAAACCAAGTGAGCGCCCGGGGTACCTGATCTGTAAAATGGGGACGAGAACACATTTTTGGCAGACAGATGGTGAAGGCTGGATGAGATCAAGTGTTTCTGGAAGCACTTAGTGGAAGCACCTGACCAGGGGCCTGCCACGAGGCAGCAATAACTAACAATAACCACGGTGATTGCTAATATTCATCGAGCACTTTCCGCGTAATGGGGACTGTTCCAAATGCTGTCTGCGCCATATTTCATCTACTCTTCACAATGGTCTGTGCAGCACC
The DNA here is from genome assembly GCA_030035585.1 of Dugong dugon. Taxonomy (NCBI): domain Eukaryota; kingdom Metazoa; phylum Chordata; class Mammalia; order Sirenia; family Dugongidae; genus Dugong; species Dugong dugon. The sequence continues at coordinate 19,499,705 of CM057476.1, read as the reverse complement.
GTCCAGTAGATCTTTCCGGGATGAGAGAAATGTTCCTATCTGCACCGTCCAACACGGTAGCCATGAGCCACATGGAGCCACTGCATACCTGAAATGCAGCTCGTGTGACTGAAGGACTGAATTTTTAAATTGGATACATTGTTGTTCATTTAAATAGCCACACGTGGGGAGTGGTGACCATATTGGACAGTGTGGGTCTACAAGGCAGGCACTAGATTACCTCGATTTTATAAATGAGCTAACAGAGATTGGGGAGAAGCGGCAGTGGGGAAGTGGTGGCTCTGATGTCTCTCCACCATCATTCCCAGGAGTACTTGCCGGTTCCTGCAGAGTCAGGACTAGGGAGGTGAGAAAACCAAAAAAAACCTGTTGCCGTTGGGTCAACTCTGACCCATAGCGACCCTAGAGGACAGAGTAGAACTGCCCCATAGGGTTTCCAAGGACAGCCTGGTGGATTTGAACTGCCGGCCTTTCGGTTAGCAGGCATAGCTCTTAACCACTACGCCACCAGGGTTTCCAGAGAGGTGAGGGAGGAGAGAACTCCAGGTGTCCCCAGGTGTGCCCACTGCCTACCTGTTTGGGTGGGAGGAGGGCAGCATGAACTGAAATTCCACCACGCAGGTGCCATCCGGGAGCTGCCGGTGCTGCAGGCTGTTCAACTCATAGGCGATGTAGCCCCTCCGCACGTACACCTGAAGCAGAAGCACAGTGGACATTCTCAGATGACATGAAAGACGTCCTCACAACCTGAGAAAACTTAGACTGGAGGAGTACAAGAAGTCATCTCTAAATGATCTCTAAACAGTAGCGACAGGCAAATTTGCTCACATTTCAGAACGTTATGGTTAAACAAAATCTACTTCTTCAGCTCCAGAGGAGAGGTTGATAAACTTTTTCTGTAAAAAAAAACTCAAACCAAACCCATTGCCATCAAGTTGATTCTGACTCATGAATGGATAGAGTAGAACTGCCCTATAGGGTTTCCAAGGAGCGCCTGGTGGATTCGAACTGTGACCTTTTGGTTAGCAGCCGTAGCTCTTAATCACTACGCCACCACAGTTTCCATTTTCTGTAAAACCAGAGAGTAAATAGCTTAGGCTTTGCAGGCCATATGGACTCTGTCAAAACTACTCAACTCTTGCTATTGTAACTTGAAAGCACCATAAAAAAAAGAAAAAATAAGTTGCCATCAATTTGACTCCAACTCATGGAAACCCCATGTGTGTCAGAGTAAAACTGTGCTCCACTAGGGAAGCCAGCACAACTTGGTGCAAGGCCAGGTCATGGAAGCTCCACAGACACATCCAAACTCCTTGAGGGACCAAATTACTGGGCTGAGAGCTGTGGGGACCATGGTCTTGGGGAACATCTAGCTCAGCTGCCATAACATAGTTTACAAACAAAATGATCTACATTCTACTTTGGTGAGTAGCATCTGGGTTTATAGTATTTTTATTTTTTTATTATTATACTTTAGGTGAAGGTTTACAGAACAAACTAGCTGCTAGATAAACAATTAGAACACATATTGTTTTGTGACATTGGTTACCAACCCCACAACATGTCAACACTCTCTCTTCTCGACCTTGGGCTCCCTACTACCAGCTTTCCTGACCCCTCCTGCTTTCTAGTTCTTGTTCCTGGGTTGGTGTACTGGTGACTAGCGTCTGGGGTCTTAAAAGCTTGTGAGTGGCCGTCTAAGATACTCTACTGGCCTCACCCCATCTGGAGTAAGGTAGAATGAAGAAAACCAAAGACACAAAGGAAAGATTAGTACAAAGGACTAATGGACCACAACTATCATGGCCTCTACCAGACTGAGTCCAGCACAACTAGATGGTGCCTGCCTACCACCACTGACTGCTCGGACAGGGATCAAATAGAGGGTCCCGGACAGAGCTGGCGACAAAGGTAGAACAAAATTCTAACTCATAAAAAAAGACCAGACTTACTGGCCTGACAGAGACTGGAGAAACCCCGAGAGTATGGCCCCCCGGACACCCTTTCAGCTCAGTAATGACGTCACTCCTGAGGTTCACCCTTCAGCCAAAAATTAGACACGCCCATAAAACAAAATGAGACTAAAGGGGCACACCCGCCTGGGGACAAGGACTAGAAGGCAGGAGGGGACAGGATAGCTGGTAATGGGGAACCCAAGGTCGAGAAGGGAGAGTGTTAACATGTCGTGGAGTTGGTAACCAATGTCACAACACAATATGTGTACTAATTGTTTAATGGGAAGATAGTTTGTTCTGTAAACTTTCATCTAAAGTACAATTAAAAGAAGTATAAAAATACCATATGCTTTAAGAACTAACATAGACTTCCCCAGGAAAATAACTGCTTTCATAAGTTTCTCACTGCCTAACCACACTTTAAGAATGGAAGAGTTCTCTGGTAGTGTAGGAAGGCATTGTTTTTCTATACTAACTTTTCGGTTTTTTATTATACTCTTATTCCTGGTGATTATCACACTGTCAGTAATCTGACAGAATTTGAATTTATTAAGGTTTGTTGCCCTCATTAGAGTATAAGCTCCATGGAGGCAAACATATATGTGTAGTTCACCCCACGCAGCTGGCCCTCAGTGGGTGCTGCTGGGTAACGGCAGGCACAATTTGTAAGAAGCTGAAAAAAAACGGCTCCACAGGGTTTTCAATGGCTGTGATTTTTTGGAAGTAGATCGTCAGGTCTTTCTTACGAGGCACCTCTGGGTGAACTCAAACCTCCAACCTTTCAGTTAATAGCTGAGCACTTAACCATTTGTGCCACCCAGCTCACAAGCCCAAACTGTCTCCATGAAGGTTCAGTGGACCTTCCAGCGTCAGGATAGGTGACCTTCAGGGTCTAAAAGAAGGCAGAAGGGGAAGTGGTGGCCACAGATGACCAAGGCTGCGAGCTCAGAGGGTGAAGAAATGAGGGAAACCACCCTTGACTACAGTGATCCAGAGGAAAGAATCAAGTTGAAAAAAAGATGCCATCTCATGTTTTCTTGATAAGATTCTAAAAAGGCAGATCAAAAACACCGGTTTCCTAAAATGAACAAAGACAGGGGCCATCGCCACTACATCTCAGCCCTGAACTCAGGAAGGAAGGAGGGAGCCTGGTACAGGAGCAAGGCGACCTGGCTCTAATTGGGGTTTGCTGCCAGTCACACCCTTCTCCGCCCCGTCACACCAGGCAGTCACCCTAAGGGCTCACCTGGGTTCCTTCCAGCTCTTGTAATTCCAAGCAGAAAAGTCTTTCAAAAGTACTGTATGCACCATGAGAGGGCCACACAGCAAGGAACTACAGGAGACCGCTGGGAACAGAGGGGCGCCCAGCTGACAGCCAGGAAAAACGAGGCCCTCAGCCTACAACTGGAAGAAACTGAATACACCAACAACCACATGAGCTTGGAAGGCAGCCCCGAGCTCAAGAAAGGAACAAAGCCCATCTGACAACTTGATTGCTGTCTTGTGAGACCCTGAGCAGAGAACCAACTGAGCCATGTCCAGAATCTTGACCCAAGGAAACTGAGATAATAATGCATTTGGTTTTAAGCGGAAAAAAAAGTATTGCCTGCAGGTGACTCTGAAAGTTTGGACAAGAGGCCTCGGACCTGACTCTTGGGGTTAGCATTTACCTATGCCCTGCTTAAGAAGCTCTGGTAGCACAACAGTTAAGCACTTGGCTGTTAACCGAAAGGTTGGCTGTTTGAACCCATCCAGAGGCTCTGCGGGAGAAAAACCTGGCAGTCTGCTCCTGTAAAGATCACAGCCTAGAAACTCTATAGGGCAATTCTACTTTCTGTCACATGGGATCGCCATGAGTCAAAATTCACTCAACGGCACCGGCACCTAATGACAACAACAGCATGCTTTGCCTGGGACAGGTGGGAATGACAGACCAGACAGCACAGTGGTTATGAACATGGACTTTGGAGTAAGGCAGACCTAGTCTGAACCCTGGTTCTGCCACTTCCTAGCTGTGCGACCCTGAGCAAGTTACTCGCCTCTCTGAGCCACAGTTCCCCCTCTGTAAAACAGGGATAATAACGGTACCTACCTTATGGAGAGAACCATAGGATAATCTTTGCAAGGTACTTGGCCCAGAAGCAGGTGTGTGGTAAGCGGGCAGGGAAAGCTAAGACTGGCACATTCAGTGTTATTGCTCTGATAAAGGCCTTACCTCCAAAGACGCCATGCAAACGACTTTGTTGGCGTGATAGAAGAAAGCGGGCAGGACATCAAAGATGGTCGTTTCTGAAAGTATTAGTTTCTGCAGGAAATGGAAAGGGAAGAAAAAGGAAAAAAGAAACATCAACAAGTTTTAACCAGCAGTCAGAAGAGTGGGAGGGGTGGGAACAAGGAGGAGAAGCCCCCGTGTTGCTATAACTAAACGCTGCCCGTGTCCGAGCCACGTGGTTCCTTTTAGGGGTTAGTTCCACAGATTGGAGAGCACTGGCCCCCCTCCAATGACTCACGTAGGGTTTCCAGTGTCAAACACTGGGGGTGAACCTGGGAGTTTGTAAATAAGCATCAGAGCTGGGGGTGGGGCAATGAGCTGCAAAGATGAACCTGGGACTCCGCCACGTGAGTGCGCCTCTTCCAAATACACTGGATCACACCTGGATTTTACAAGTTGCACCTGCTGGATGTCCCCACTGCCTGACACAGCACTCATCCTTCAAGACTGTGCTCCAGGCTACCTTTCCAGCAGCCTCCTCCCCTGATGCCCACCCTCAGGCAGCCCCTGCCCACCGGGCTGAACTGCCTGTGTTTGTGACTGTGCCCCACACAAGACCACCTTGAGGACACAAGAGCACCTTGAGGACATGAACACCCACTTCCCCCGAGACCCACACTCGGGCCACAGTAGAAGGTGGAAGGAAGGAGAAGGCCTCACCTTGAGGTTTTCTGGGCAGAACTGGTGGCCGTACATGTCAATGGCGGACAGGAAAATGGACTCCACCTGGTTGTGTCTCAGCTCGTAGGAGGGGAGGTGGGAGGCAATCAGGACCTGTAGCAGGGAAGGCCGGAGGGGCTGGGCGAGCCAGTCTCTCAGGGGAGAGCACTGAGGGCCAGCCTAGCAGATGAGACGTGGGATGGCAGCAGAGGGTCACGGATGATGAGGCTGCGCATGGTGGGTCTACGCACAGTGGAGCTATACACGGTGCAGCTGTGCACAGTGGCTGTACTGTGTGGGGCTGCACATGGTGGGGCCACATATAGTGGGGCTGCACAGTGGGGCCATGCACAATGGGACTGCTCATGTGGGGTTGTGCACAGTGGGATCACACACAATGGGTTTGTGCACAGTGGGGATGCACATGGTGGAGCCATGCAAATGTAACTGCACATGGTAGGTCCCTGCATGGTAGGGCTGCACACAGTGGGACTGCACACAGTGCGACTAGACATGGCAGGCCCATGTACAAGTGGGGCTTGCGCATGACTGGGCTGCACATTGTGGGACCATGTACAATGGGCTTGCACACAGTAGGGCTTCTCATGGTGGGACCATGCAAAGTGGGGCTGCACATGGTAGGGCCATGTATGCTGGGGCCGTGCACGGTGGGGCTGCACACAGTAGAGCTGCACACAGTGGGGTCACACCCCGTGTCCCTACCTGTCTGGCTCTGAGGGCCACTTTGCAGTGCTCGCTTTTGCTCAGCTGAGTGAGCTCGTTGAGGATGGAGGTCAGCTCGTCTGACAGGGCAGGGTCTGGACTACAGAGTTCATCCTGCAAGGGGACAAAAATGGAATCCTAAGTGGCTTTTTCTGCCAAAGGGAAAATGTCCAGTGATCACCCTCTGCCAGGGGTGTGGCTGCCCCAGCAAACCAGACAACTGCTCAGCTGTCTGAACATACCCAGCAGGACCTGCTACATATACCCTTACCACTTTCTACTGTGAATCCTCTGTCCTATTCATTCAGTCACCCACTCATCCACCCCAAACCATGCCCTAAATGCCTCATGAGAAGAAAAATACAACTGAGTCCCTGCCTGTATCACTACCACTAGCTGGCAATTATCAGGCACTTACTATGTGCCAGGCAAGCAGCTAGACCCTTTCCATACATTTCCCCAAATACTCCTAATCCCCCGAGGAGTTACTTTCATCACTCCCATTTTACAGATGAAGAAACAGAGGCTCAGGGAGGCAGTATGACTTGCCCCAAGACCATCAAGCATGTGCAAGGCAGAGCCGGGATTAGAACGCAGGTTTATTCTGACCCTAAAGCCTCTCATGTTTTTCCCGCTGCCTGCCTGTTTCAGAGGCGAGGGACGAGGGGAAAAGGAATTAGGCACAAACAAAGAGTAAGGGCCACATGGGGGCTTGAGTGGTGCTCCCAGGAGGAGCATCCAGGCCTGTAGAGGCCAAAGGAGACAGGTGACCACTGCTAGAAAACCGGATGCCCGAGCAACACGCCCCCATCCCCTGCATCAGTGACTGTTCTCAAAGGAAGTCACCAGATGCTGGGGCCGCAGGGCATTCCGTCTACAAGTGTTTCTGCATTTTCCTACTTACCTACAATGAGCACACATTCTTCTTATAAATAGCAAAAAATTTTAATGTAATAGCATTTCACACATGTATGCAAACACACAAGCATGTTAGAGCTGATGGAATCTCATAGAAATTATTCTAAATCTTCTATTCTTCCCAAATTCTGATTGTCTTTCTATTATCAAATGGTAGTGGCCATTACTCTCCACCATTACACCAGGGTCTGGTGCCAAGGGTGGCAAGGAGCACAGGTGCTGTCCAACACACCAGACTCGTGGTTCCCTGAGAGTTAAAGAGCCAAAAGTAGTTTGTGCAAAGATTTTTTCATCTGGGCACTGCACTCTAAATACCAATGACCAGTCGCTGTCAATTCTGACTCATGGCGACCCCACGTGTCTCAGAGTAGAACTGTGTTCCATAGGGTTTTCATTGGCTCATCTTTCGGAAGTAGACCCTTCTTCCAAGGTGGCTGTAGGTGGACTCCAACCTCCAACTTTTGGTTAGCAGCCGAGTGCTTAACTGTGTGTGCCACCAAAATACAATTTTTCTTTCTTGGGAATGTATGTGAAGCCATCTCATCTCATATTTTTTAGTTAGCAGTATAGCATTTTGTTTTCTTTGCTTTGTCACTAAGTCTGTCTTAGTTATCTGGCAATCTTAGTTATCTAGTGATGCTATAACAGAAATACCACAGATGGATGGCTTTAATAAACAGAAATTTATTCTCACACAGTCTAGGAGGCCAGAAGTCTGAATTCGGGGTGTCAGCTCCTGGAGAAGGCTCTCTCTCTCTCTCGGTTCTGGGTGAAGGTCCTTGTCATCAATCTTCTCCTGGTCTAGAAGCTTCTCAGCGTACAGTCCCTTGGTCCAAAGGACACACTCTGCTCTTGGCACTTCCTTCTTGGTGGTATGAGGTCCCTCCCCTCTCTTCTTGCTTCTCTCTTTTATATCTCAAGAGATTTACTCAAGATACAACCTACTCCTACAGATTGCGTCCTGCCTCATTAACATACCGGACAGCTCACTCCCAAACAGGATCATAACCACAGGCATAGAGGCTAGGATTTACAACACATAGGATAATCACATCAGATCCCAAAATGGAGGACAACCACACAATACTGGGAATCATTGCCTAGCCAAGGTGACACATATTTTGGGGGGACACAATTCAATCCATGACAAAGCCCTATGAACAGAGAATTCACATTTAAAAACTAAGCCCCCTTAAAGACTCAAAAAAATCATTTCAAAGTAATCATTCAATGAACAAGTCTTTGCTGACAGACTACTAGGTACCAAACACTGTCACATGCCAACAAACGGAACGAGGAGAGCCAGAATCAGAAGGATAATGAATCTCATGTACAATCCCAAACCACGGTGGATGGGACACTTTAGCCTCTTTCCCTCAAGAAGCCTCAAACCAGTGTCCCAGTTCTCTGATCTGGGGTCATTCTGTCTGCATTGCCCAGGGAGTCCTCTGGTGGGCATGATTCTTATTAACTTCATGCCCCCAAAGAGAGCCAACACGCGCAAAGAGTGATAGATGAGCAGAACAACCCACACCCCACCTGCTGGCCATGCAATGGAGAGCTGACTGCAATACATCACGGATGTGCCTCACTTTACAAAAATGCAAACCCCCCAAAAGAGAACCTTTTTTAAAAAAAAAACTCCATCAAAAGGAGACATTTTGAAAAGGGTACTTTATTTTAGCAAAGGAATTCATTCGCCAAAGAGTAAATGCCTCCTTGGGCATAAGTCCTCAGCGGCTGCACACTGCATTCATTAGGGGAGCCCCCACCCTCCAAGTTTAACTATGAAAAATTTCAAACTACAGAAAAATCGGAGATTAGCAGGCTGAAATCTCCTATACTGATAACACCTCAATTCACAGCTGTTAAACTTTTACCACATCACCACGCTTGCGTTATCTCTAGTAAGCGTGCACACACACACACACACACACACGTGCACACAGATTTTCATTTCTTAAGTCAGTTGCAGACATCATGATCCTTCATGCTATTTCAGCACATATCTCCTTGAGAACAAGGACCTTCTCTCATCTAACTACAGAAACTGAACATTAACTACTAATATTGTCTAATATACAATTTATGCTCAAATTTCCCACAGGAGAAATTTCAAAAAATACTAATGTCTGGGCCCTACCCCAAAAACTTTGATTGTATTGGCCAAGAGTGAGGCCTGGGCATCTGTATTTTATAGACTCTCCAGGGGATTCTCACGTGCAGCTGGAATTAAGTACTGAACTAAATTTAAAAGATGATTCTTTATAAAAATATCAATATTTATGAATTTAACTTGTCTTCTATAAGCCTATGGCCCCAACCTGGCTCACTGCTTGTTTTTGTAAACAAAACTTTATAGGCACACAGACATGCTCATTCATTTACATACTGTCTATGGCTCCTTTGGTGCTACTGTAGCACAGTTAAATAGGAGCAGAGGCCGTATGGCCCAGAAGCCATTTTATATTTAGAATAATACTTATTTATATTTATATTATACATATTTATTTATTATCTGGTCTTTTACAGAAAAAGTTTGCCACCCAGTTGCTTGCTATAACCCAAGCCCAAGTGTCTCCTACTATCTGCTGATCTTACATTTTCCAAGTCAGTCATTGGGGGCCATATTAAGGAAAAAAATCTTTAGCTACAAAAGGCTGCCAAATATTATATAATAGTAGAAGTGGTGTTATCTCTTCTCTGAAAGTTTGGTAGAATTCTCCAGTGAAGCCATCCGGGCCAGGGCTTTTTTTTGTTGGCAGTTTTTTAATAACCTTTTCGATCTCTTCTTTTGTTATGGGTTTATTTAGTTGTTCTACCTCTGTTTGTTAATTTAGGTAGGTAGTGAGTTTCCAGAAATTTGTCCATTTCCTCTAGGTTTTCAAATTTGTTAGAGTACAATTTTTCATAGTAATCTGTTATGATTCTTTTAATTTCAGTTGGGTCTGTTGTGATATCACCCATCTCATTTCTTATACGTGTTATCTGCTTCCTCTCCTGTTTTTCTTTTCAGTTTGGCCAGTGGTTTATCAATTTTTTGATCTTTTCAAAGAACCAGCTTTTGGACTTGTTAACTCTTTCAATTGTTTTTCTGTTCTCTATTTCATTTAACTCTTCTCTAATTCTTATTATTTCCTTTCTTCTGGCACCTGAGGGCTTCTTTTGCTGTTCTCTTTCTACTTGTTCCAGTTGTAGGGGTAATGTTTTGATTATGGCCCTTTTTTCTTTTCGATGTGTGCATTTATTGCTATAAACTGACCTCTGAGCACTGCTTTTGCTGTCTCCGAAAGGTTCTGGTAGGATGTATTTTCATTCTTGTTTGATTCTATGAATTTCTTTATTCCATCCTTAATTTATTCTATAACCCAGTAGTTTTTGGGCAAGATGTTGTTCAGTTTCCATGTGTTTGATTTTTTTTTCCTTGCTTTTTGGGTTGTTGATTTCTACTTTTATGGCTTTATGGTCAGAAAAGATGCTTTGTAATATTTCAGTGTTTTGGATTTTGTTAAGGCCTGCTTTATGGCCTGATATGTGGTCTACTCTGGAGAATGTTCCATGTGCGTTGGAAAAGAAAGTATACTTCGCTGCTGTGGGTGCAGTGTTCGGTATATGTCTATGAGATCAAGTTGGTTGACTGTAGCATTTAGATCTTCCATGTCTTTGTTGAGCTTCTTTCTGGACGTTCTGTCCTTCACCGAAAGTGGCATGTTGAAGTCTCCTACTACTATTGTGGAGCTGTCTATCTCTCTCTTCAGTGCTATTAGAGTTTGTTTTATGTATTTTGGAGCCCTATTGTTGGGTGTGTAAATATTTATTATAGTTATGTCCTCCTGGTGTATTGACCCTTTAATCATTATATAGTTCCCCTTCCTTATCCTTTGTGGTGGATTTTAAAGTCTATTTTGTCAGAGATTAATATTGCCACTGCTGCTCTTTTTTGAGTGTTGTTTGCTTGACTTTTTTTTTTTTTTTTACAGATATTATACAATAGGAGGAGAAATAAGAAGGAACAAAACTCCATGCTTCTCCAAGAAGGCAAAATGGAACTGCACATAGTTGGGCCACATACAGTGGAAGTGTGCATGGCAGGTCCCTGCATCTGAAATCCAGTATCAGTATCCCCTGACTAACGCCTCATCCCCTGAGACAGAGTGTGGGGGTTCGAACTGCAGCTCTACATGTATAAGCTGGGTGACCCTGGGCAAGTGACTTAACCTCTTATGCTCTGCCAAAGGGAGGTGAGAACAGTACCCACCTCCTACGGTTGCTGTAAAAATATGAGCTCATAGTCCTAACAGCTGTCAAGAGTGTCTGGCACATGGTAGGTGTTTTATCAGTGTCAGTTAAGATCTCCCCCAGGGGCCAGCAAACTCTGCCCCTACAGCCCACATTCCAAATCCCAGCTGTCCCATTTTTATAAATAAAGCTTATTGGAACACGGCCCCACCTATTCATTTATGTATCATCTATGGCTGCTTCTGTGTTACAACCACAGAGTTGAATAGCTGTGACCCATAAACCAAAACCAAACCCATTGTCACTGAGTCGATTCTGACTCATATGACCCTATAGGACAGAGTACAACTGCCCCATAGGGTTTCCAAGGCTGTAAATCTTTATGGAAGCAGACTGCCACATCTTTTTCCCATAAGAGCAGCTGGTGAGTTTGAACCACCGACCTTTCAGTTAGCAGACAAGCGCTTGAGCACCCTAAAATGTTTACTCTCTGGCCTCTTCCAGAAAAAACTGGCTGACCCCTCATCCACCTCCCTCTGGGCTCCCTTTCCTGCTTACGATCAACATGATCACCAGCTGGTTCTTCTTGGCCACCTGCGCGTGGGAGAAGATGCAGTCCAGCACCCGGGACATGTCTGGCTTGAACTGCTCCCTGAGGTTTATCACACACTTGTCGTAGTGGGCTACAGAGGGAGACAAGAGGTGGCAGAGGGGTGAGGCTGGGACTCCCCTACCGCCATGGGGGCTTGTCAGCAGCGTCAGGTCAGTGCGTCTTGCCTTGTTGGAAATGGTGCTCGACACGCAAATATCTCCGCAGGAGATCCAATACCACTGCTTTCATATAGCCGCGGGTCCCGCTGCGGTACCTGGGGCAGAAAGGAATGCTGTGAATGCTCAACCCCACTTCCTGGTAAGCCTGAATACACTCAGCCAGGGGTCCTGTCATTTTAAGAAGGAAAATATAAGAATAATAAAGGATCTGGAGACCGCGCTCCCTAATCCTCAGACCTGGAAGGGACTCGTGAGTTGGTGCATTTGTGCTAACTCTGTTGGCCAGAAAGAGAAGTGACTTGCTTAAGATTACACATTGAACAAGAGGCCAAGTTGGGGCAGAACCCTAGCCTTTGGATGGCTCCTGCCCATCTCCAGTGAGAAGGAAAAAATTTTAGAATTGGGATCCTGAATTGGGAAAGCCAATATTTTCAGGCTTTAATCATTAAAAGCAAAAAACTTAAAGCCACCATCCAATGTATAAAGACCAAAAAACCAAACCTGTTGCCATTGAGTCAATTCCTACTCATAGCGACCCTATAGGACAGAGTAGAACTGCTCCATAGGGTTTCCAAGAAGCAGCTGGTGGATTCGAACTGCCCACCTTTTCGTTAGTAGTAACTACCCTATCAAAGACAGTTAAAAAAAAGATTCCTCTAAAAAAAAAAAAAAAAAAAAGAATCCTCGATAAATTTCACTTCCCTTTAAAAATGAAATTTTAAACTGGATATTCCCCAAAACATTTCCTCTTCTAACTCATTTCTGAACTCAGGGAATCAAGTTTCTTAAAAGATGTGACACTAAATTTTAGGGAAGTAGAGACCAGCTTACGTCCAGTACCACTAAATGACAACAAAAGACAGCATGAACCTAAAACACTCATTTATCCAAATGTGATAAAGATAACACAGCATAGGACAGAGCTCTGATAATTATACACCCACTCTTCACTCATCAACATTGTTAGGTTCCAAAGACCAGGTCTTTATGAGAAAATCGGCATTACTCGAAAATGGAGGATGACCATATCAGATCACAAAATGGAAGATGACAACATCAGTACATAACTGCCAAATTACATCATTATGTAACTGCCAAACCACTGAGAATCATGGCCCAGCCAAGATGACACATAACCTTAACCACCACAGCCACTGTTACTCTTGTCTCACACCTTGGCATTTGTTACTGCCAGACATAGGTTGTTAATGTGCAAAACAGTCAGTAGATTTTTTACTATTATTGCAAATGTGAAATGTTAGATAACGAGATAGTCAATATGTAAGGAGTAGGTGTGCTCAACACAGAAAAAATGGCTAGGGAATTCGATGAATTTATCAGTGGTTCATTTCTTCTAGGTGTTTCCCTGAAGCTAAGGATGGGTTTAGGAGCTCCTGGGTGGTGCAAATGGTTAACATGCTCGGCTGCTAACAAGAGGCTGGAGGTTGGAGTCCACCCAGAGATGCCTTGGAAGAAAGGCCTGGCAACCTACTGCTGAAAAAATTAGCCATTAAAACCCTATGGAGCACAGTTCTACTCTGACACACACGGGGTCACTACGAGTTGGAATCAACTGAACAGCAACTAGTACTCGTAAAGGTTTAAGCCCAGCTGTCTAAAACAGACATGTTCTGGGGAGGACTCACCCTCCTAGCTCTTGGCTGTGAAACTCTGTATAAGGAATCACACTAAAATCTCCTTCCTTAGTTGCATTCCTATATGGTCAGTGTGTGTCCCCATTAGCTGGGAAGGCTCCTTGAAAAGAGGAGCAATCTTCTACAGTCCTATATTCCCTGAACCTGTGACAGTTTCTACCACATTGGCTCATTCAAGTCTGAGAAGGCTTCGATTCTATCTTCACAAGCAAAGCTTTCTTGCTAGGCCAATTTTTCATGCAACATGGCAGAAGTTCTTTTTATCATCAGAATAGTTCTCCAGCAGACTACGCCAGCTCAATAATTACTTGAGATAAAACACAAATGATCCATCAACTGTCCTTTACAAAGATCCTGAACACCACAGTGGTCATTTCTAGGGTCCTTTACCATGTATAGGAGTCCCAGGACGGTGCAAAAGAAGATTAAGTAAACGCAACTGGCTGCTAACTGAAAGGTTGGTGGTTTGAATACACCCAGAGGCACCTTGGAAGAAAGATCTGGTGATTTACTTCTGAAAAATCAGCCACTGAAAATCCCATGGAGCACAGTTCTACTCTGACACACATGGGGTCTCCAGGAGTTGGGATCAACTTGACGGCAGCTGGCCATTTTACCATGCTGTCTTATACTCAAAGTTACTATTCTTGTTAAGTACACGTCAGCACTTAATAAAAGTTAATCCACTTATTACTCAAAGCAAATTACCTTGAGTAGTGTTTTTACTGTCATTTTACCAGTTGGCAAACTGAGATTCACAGAAGTTAAGTGCCTGGCCAGGGTTCTGCGTTTAATAAGTGGCAGTGCATAATCGGGGTCTTCCAACTCCCCACATGTTCACTGGGTTTGAGCCTGTCCTTAAAAGAGACCCCCAGGAAAGAAGCAACTGGACTACAGGACTAATAACCTCCATATACCACTACTTCCTCTAACATGAAACCAGAAGAACTCAATGGTGCCTGGCTACCATTACTCAACGTTTCAATCAGGGACATAATAGATGGCTCCTGATGGAAAGGGAAAAAATGGGCAACAGAACTTCAAATTCCCAAAGAATCCACACTTACTAGACCCAGTGAGGATGGAGGAACCCCAAGACTATTGCCCTGAGAGTCTTCAAACTTTGAACCAAAACTATCCCTTGAAGTCACCTTTAAACAAAAAAAAACAGTTTAGCTCAAAAAGCAAAGAGTATCATCCTTAAGTATTGCACTGCTAAAAAAAATAATAACAGTATCTTTATGAGACCAAAGGGACAACAGCAGCTCTAAAGCACAGATGAGAAGTTCAGGGGCAGTGAGTCTAAATTAACGGGAGTGAAACCATCTAGAGCAGGTAACAAGAAGGTTGACACAATGTGAAGAATGTCACTACTGTAATGAAACTATTCATCACCCCCAAATGAAACCCTGTACCCATCTAACACCAATGAACAATATGTGTAGAAATTGCTAAATGGTAGCCTGTTTTGATGAGTATATTTTCACCAAAAATTAAATTAAATTTGCCAGGCTACCACCACTGACTGTTCTGACCAGGATCACAACAGAGGGCTCTAGACAGAGCTGGAAAAGGATGTAGAACAAAATTCTAACTCACAAAAAAAAAGACAAGATTTACTGGCCTAACAGAGACTGAAGAAACCCCGAGAATGTGGCTCCCAGACACCCTTTTAGCTCAGTGGTGAAGTCATTTCCGAGGTTCACTGTTCAGCTGGGGAGTGGACAGCCCCATAAAACCAAATGGGACTAATGAGGCACAGCAGTCCAGGGAGAAGGGCCAGAAGGCAGAAAGGGACAGGAAAGCTGGTGATAGGGAACCCAAGGTTGAGTAAGGATAGTGTTGATGTGTTGTTAAACATTGTCCTAGGGCAACACGTGTATTAACTGTTAAATGAGAAACTATTTTGTTCTGTAAGCCTTCATCTAAAGTGAGAACAGCAGCACAATTGGAAGAGCGTAGTCGATGTCACTGAACTGTGCATGTAGAAATTCTTGAAATTGTGTATCTTTGGCTAAGTATATTTTCACAAAAAAAAAAAAAAAAAGGTTGAGAAGGGAGAGGGTTGACATGTCGTGGGGTTGTTAACCAATGTCATAAAACAATATGTGTACTACTGTTTCTTGAGAAACTATTTGTTCTGTAAGCCTTCACCTGAAGTACAATTAAAAAAAAAAAAAAAAAAAAGAAATCACTGGTAAAATAACAGAAAAAAAAAACTAAATTTAAAAAAGAGAGAGAGAGACTTCTATCCAGGCACCACACTGGTGCAACAGATGGGACAATTCTGTTTGACAGCCACCCACGTGGAGGGCCCCAACTCACCTCTGTACCAGCTGCACAATGCTCTGGGTGTTCATGAAGAAGACCTCGCGGTCGGCCTTGCGCTGCAGAGTGGCTGCGTGGCAGTCTAGGATGGTGGCTATCTGGACAGAAAGACAGGACTGGCCACTCGCCACACAGAAGTCACTTGAAGGACCCCCCACAGCTCCTCTGGAGGCCCGTCCAAGGCTCATTTAGAGACCAGAAATTCCAGCCCTGCAGCCCATAGCCACCCAGAGACAACCCTGTTCATCCCAGCTGAGCTTGTTGCTTGAGGAATTCAAGAGCTCAGCAGCACAACCATCACATGAGGACGTGTGTGCATTCAGGTTACACCTGGGCACAGGTAAGAATGGCTATGGGGAAAGGGGAGAAGGGAATTTCTGACCTCACAGTGAGAATGAGGGTGCTGGGTGAGGGGCAGGAGGTTTTCCAGTTTTTAAAGTTAGATTTAATGTGTTGGTGACTGTTCTGGGTAACAAAAACATTTTTAAAGAAGACAACCCTGTATCAATGACAAATCCCTGAAAGGTCCAAACATGTACTTTTCTCAACTGGGGTGCTCTAGAGATTTTTATTTTTTAATTGAGATATAATTTACACACCATAATATGCCCCCAGGAGCACTGGTGGTGCAGTGGTTAAGAGCTGGACTGCTAACCAAAGGGTTGGCAGTTCAAATCCACCAGATGCTCTTTGGAAACCCTAGAAGGCAGTTCTACTCTGTCCTATAGGGTCGCTATGAGTCAGAATCCCCTCGATGGCAAAGGGTAATATACCCTTTTTTAAAGCGTACAACTTAGTGGTTTTTAATATATTCATACAGTTATGCAACCATTACCATTAGCTAATTTAGAACACTTTCATCACCCCAAAATGAAACCCCATACCCATTAGCAGTCACTCCCTACTTCCCCCTGACCTCAGCCCCGGGCATCCCCCTAATCTACTTTCTGTCTCTACAGATTTGCCTACCAGGAGTATTTTGTCATACACTGTGTGGCCTTTTGCGTCTGGCTTCTTTCACTTAGCATAGTGTTTTCAAGGTTCATCCATGTTATAGCAAGTGTCAGTATGCCATTCCTTTTTTCTAGCTGAATAAGATCCCATCCTCTACAGCTGCTGACCTTGGGAATGACCTGCGCTCGGCTGACTGCTAGCTTCCCCAACCACTAACATACCAACCAGACGGCAGCAGGGTAAACAGCGGCTCTGTTAGTGCAAACTACCTTTAAAATGCTTGATGAAAGCAATCGCAACCACAAAAATGAACAAAATGAGGCCAATGTGGAATTCTTGGAGATACTTTAATCCTACCGGGGAATGGCTGCCATTCTTAATACGGCCCCAAGCTCATCACGCCACAAAAACTAGGGGGAGAGAATCAAAGCTACAGACTGGGAAGAAAAAGTCTTTGTTTCCTCTGATTATTTCAGCCAGTTTTTTAGAAAATGCTCTATCTGCATGCATTGCTGACTCCTGTTCTGAATCTGAGTTTCATGGCGCAAAGCCTTAAGACTAATGTTCATCCAAGCGACTGCTGCTTTGGAGAAAATGCTGGGGTATTCTGCAGGGGAGGCTCAAAAGAGAACCCTGAGCCCCAACACCTATGGTTGTAAGGGGGTCTCAGGAAGCCCAACGTGACCAGAGGTCGGGTCTCAAAGCTCCTGGGAGCTGCGTACCGAGGAGGACCTGAACCCACGCACACACCTCAGTGGGTCTGGGGCGGGCCAGGACACATACCTGCTGGCTGGGGAACTGGCACAGCACGGAGGTGATGTTGCTGGCGTACTGGGCCATCACCCTGCGCACAGCCTTCTCCACGGGGGCGGGGATGTGGCCTGACACGCTGGTCATGATCTCCTGCAGCTCCAGCAGCGGCAGCGACGGGTGCCGGAGGGTCATCAAGAGCTTCTGCACCCACTCCTTCAGCTGTAGCAGGGACCATGGCGTCACCCCCAGCCCTGCAGGGGTGTAGGCACCACCACCCTCCACAGTGTAACCCACCCAGGCCCCATGTACCCAAAGGTCTAGACCCAGCAGCCTCCAGAACTGGTGGAATGCCCGCAGCCCCTGAGCACAAGAGTGCCTGGGAAACACATAGCTTCCCTGCACAGCAAGGCCCCGCTCCTCTCCACGCATCCAGACAGCCAACGTGGATAGGGGATGTGACACAAGGCCATATGAGGAGCTAATACTTGGTAAACACTTCTTAGTGCCAGGCACTGTTCTAAGGCCTTCATTTTTATGTCATGTGATCCTCAGAAACTGCCCTACAAAGTAGGTATAATTACTATTCCAATTCTACCTTGAGGAAACTAAAACAGAGAGGTTAATTAAACTACCCAAGGTCACCCAGCTAGTAAGAAGCAAAGCCAGGATGGAAACCCAGGTCTTTTAGCTCCAAAGACTCTTAACACCTACACACTGCCACTTCCTGGGGTACTGCAGTAGATGAAATGTTGGCAGGCTTTGAATGAGGATTATTAGGGTGTCAAACCCATAGGATGGTTGTGAAGTTTAAAATTGAAACAATGCACATCACTGTGGCAAGTGCAAAGGCTAAATAAATGTTGCAATTGTAGCAATCACAATTAGGCAGTATAGCATCGGGGTTGAAACATGGACTCTGAAGCCAGATGGCCAGGGTTCAAATTCCAGCCCTATCTCTTCACGTGTGAGAGAAGGCAAATTTCTTAGCATCTCTGTGCCTTAGTTTCCTCATCTGTAAAGTGGTAATAATAACAGGCCCTATATCGTAAGTTGTTGAGAGGATTAAATGACAATAAATTCTAACTGCTTAGAATAGTAGCTGGCACACACAGAATACGCCAGACAAGGCCTGGCTGCCATCATCATCATCATCATCACCATGACATGCTATTAAGAGATGGAATGAGACAGGCACGCAGTGCTATCGCCAGTGATGCCATCCTTAGTGTCAGGTATTTCACAGAGGTCTGCGAGTTTTTCGTGTTTCTCTACAGTGAGTTGACAACGGGACCCTGGGACAATGAATGATGAATAGAGCTGTGTTTCTGAACCAAGTGTGCTCCTCCTATTCTCATTAACAGGGCTGACTCACACGGACTCCTTTATTAACTTCCCACTTGAATATTCTCAGTCGTGAGCTGAACTGAACCACTAAATATGTAACTTTTTTTTATTTAAATGTAATTTTTACAACAGTTCGTAATCAGACCAAGGAATGTCATGAGAACAGGTCCTTTATTAAAACAACTTTTGTTTACTTGTTCCTTTACTTGAATTGGAGCCCCTGGGTGGTGCAAACGGTGAAGTGCTCGACTACTAACCGAAAAGCTGGGGGTTCAAATCCACCCAGAGGTACATCAGAAGAAAGGCCTGGCAATCTACTTCTAAAAAATTGGCCATTGAAAACCCTATGGAGCCCAGATCTACTCTGACACACAAGGAGTCGCCATGAGTTGGGAATCAACTTGACAACAATGGGTTTTTTTGTTTTTTTTTTTTTTTTTGCTTGTTTACTTGAATAAAGACCTCTGATCTCATGGAATAAACCCTTCTGACTCTTCACAGGGACCCACATGACTCACTTTGATGCTGAAAATAGGTTCTGGCAGACAATAGCCACTCATGACATTGGTCAAGTTTTCCAGGACGTTGTGAAAAACCTGGTGCAGTTTCTCTCCGAGGATGGGCAGAGTGGGCTGGGCAGGGAGCTCCCCAGTGAATGGCTCAGCCTGGTGAGAGACACGGAAATGAGAGGTCAAGAAACAGTGGGATCCCAAGCGAGACAGGGTAAGCTGGGGAGCAAGGCAGATTTGCCACTTATACATGTTTAGGATAGAGCCGGAGAAAAAGCAGAAAACTGCACTGGGAAGATGAAATTGCTAAGTGCACACCCCTATGCGGGTTTTCCAAATCATCCCCTTTGCAAACATCATAGTACACTGTTTAGGACCCTCTTATGGATTAAACTGTGTCCCCCAAAAATGCATGCTGTAAATCCTAAACCCCTATGTGGATGTAATCCCATTTGAGAGCAGGATTTTCTTTGTTATGTTAATGAGATCATATCAGAGTAGGGTGTGTTTTAAGCCAATTACTTCTGAGATATAAAAAGAGTAGATTAGGCACAGAGAAGGAAGCTACATATAATGGGAGGGGAAGACACACGTCACATGAAGATGGTCAATGAACACAGGAACAGAAGCTGAAAAGAGACAAGGACCTTCCCCCGGAGCCAAAAGAGAAATAAAGCCTTCCCCTAGAGCTGGCACCTTGAATTCAGACTTCTAGCCTCCCAAACTGTGAGAAAATAAATTTATGTTCTTTAAAACCACCCACTTAGGCTATTTCTGTTATAGCAGCACTAAGAAACTAAGACATACCCAAATCAATTTTGGGCGGTTTATACTTTTTTGTTTCCTTTGCTTTGTAATGAAGACGATCTCTCTACTTAGTCCATTAATTTTCATTCCCTAGTGAATTCTAAAGATAAATACCTAGTAGGATGAAGACTGACGAAAACCTCATACAAAGGTACCTGATTTTTGTAAATCATAAACATTTAGCTTTAGATAACCAAACGAAAAATAAAAAGTTCCACAGAGGGGCAACACTGACTTAACATACCCATTCATCTGTTCTCTCTACAAATACCCACTTAGCACCTGCTATGTGCAAAGTGGAGTTCCAGGGTGGTGCAAATGGTTAATGTGCTTGGCTGCTAACCAAAAGGTTGGAAGTTCAAGCCCATCCAGAGGCACCATGGAAAGAAGGTTGACAATTCTACTTCCGAAAATCCACACCGTTGAAAACCGTATGGAGAAGAAACTAGTCTACAGGACTAATAGCCTACATGAGCCATAGCCTCATCTACCCTGAGACCAGAAAAACTAGATGGCGCCCGGCTACCACTACCAACTGTTCTGATCAGGGTCACAATAGATGGACCCTGATAGAGTGTAAGAAAAATGCAGAACAGAACACAAATTCTTAAAAGGTCCAGACTTACTGGACCAGTTGAGACTAGAGGATTCCCTGAGACTATTGCCCTGAGATACTCTTTAAACCCAGAACCAAAACTATCCTGAGGCTATCTTTTAGCGGAATAACAGATTGGCACAGAAAATAAAGGATATTACCTGTGAGTACAGTGCTCCATTAAAAAACCATGAGACCAAAAGGTCAACAATTACTCTAAAGCAAAGATGAGAAGGTAAGGTGGCAGGGAAACTAGAGTACTGGAAATAGAACAACCAGAACACAATTAAAGAGAATGTTGCCACACTGTGAAAAATGTAACTAATATCACTGAACAATCTGTGTAAAAATTGCCAAACGGGAACCTAATTTGCTGTGTAAACTTTCACTGAAAACACAATAAAATACTATTTTAAAAAAAGAGAAGAAAAGAAAAGAAAACCCTATGGAGCATAGTTCTACTCTGACATACATGGGGTTGCCATGAGTTGGAATCAACTTGACAACTCTAACGTGTGAGGCACCGTATCCTGGAAGTTTTGGACTTGCTGTTCTCCTGGCCTGCCTCCCCGGTCCCGTGGGTTCCTCTTGCTTTTCGAGAACTGACTCGAGGTTTTCCTCTATGATCTGATGCTCACTTTCCCATCTGCGTCCCCAAAGCCTGGACCAAAGGCAGCTCCTCTTACTGCATTTAGCCTTGAATGACAAGGGCTTGTCTGCCTGTCTGACTCACAGGCATAGGCAAGCCTGCAGTATCTCAGTGCTGGCGTCCGGTCTCACCGACCAAGCACCAGAAATGTCTGCTGGGAGGACTCCCAGTGCAGGCACACAGACCTTCCCAGCGATCCAGAAAGGCTCAGTCTGTGTCTAGCTTTGGGAACCCCCTAAAGAAAATAACCAGAAAAATGAGAAGAAAACACATGAAACTAACAGAATTTTCTGGAGAAAAGAGACAATTAGCTTTGTTTCAGAGCAGATGTACTCATTACATTACATTACATTGTACATTCAAACATATACAAATGGCTAGCTACCTCCCTGTACGCACAGCTTGCTTAGAAGGTCTAAACATCATTCAAGCACAAACGGTTAAGCACTCGATGACTAGCTGAAAGGCTGGCGGTTCAAACCCACCCAGAGGCACTTTGGAAGACAGGCCCGGCAACCTGTTTCTGAAAGGTCACAGCCTTGAAAACCCTATGGAGCAGTTCTACTCTGCACACATGGGGTCGCCATGAGTCGGAATCGACTCTATAGCAACACCACCACCACCATTATGCCCCAAGCACTGTGATAAGTAGCAAGGATGCAACAGTGAACAGTAAAGGGAGTTCTTAACCTCAGCAAACTCAGTGCAATGGTAAAGCAAAACAAATGCTGAAAAATTAACAAGAATCTAAACTGCAGGTCCCCCCTTGAGCTTGAGTTCACAGTCACACAACAGACACTCTGGTACACCCTCTGCTGGTCCCAAGGACAGGGCGCTGGCCACATGGCACCTGGAAATCTGTATATTCACCCAACAAATATTTATGGAGCACCCACAGCATGTCAAAGCCTGTGTTAAGCACTGGGGATCTAGCTGTGATAAGAGATAGATGAAAAAGCACTACACAGCGCTCACAGTCTACCGAGGCCATGTGACTAACAAACACCACACCAGTGACACAGAGTCTCCTGATGATGACAAGTGCTGTAGAGAAAAACACAGCAGAGCAGGAGGACAGGGAGTGTGAGATGGTGTGTGTGTGTGTGTGCAATTTTAAACAGGGTGGTCGAAAGAGGAGCCTAAGGGGACATGACAACTATGGATGATGTACTATCCTGGGTGGGATCTCGAAACAGAAAAAGGACATTAGGTAAAAACTAAGGAAATCGAAACAAAGTATGAACTTTACTTAACAATGGTGCATCGACAGTGGCTCCTTAATTGTGACAGGTGTACCATTCTAATCTAAGATGCCACTAACAGGAGAAACTGGGTGTTGGGTCTAGGGGACTTCTCTGTACTATCTTTGCAAATTTTTGTATAAATCTAAAACTGCTCTAACAGTTTATTTAACAACAACAATAAAAAGGCGGTCGGGAGGGCCTCACTGGGGAGATGACATTTGAGTAAAGCTCAAAGGAGGTGAAAGGGCAAACCCTGAAAATGTCTGGGGAAGGTCCTTCCAGGCAGAGGGAACAGGTCTTAAGGTGGGAGGGGCCTGATGGGCTCAATTAAGCAGGGGAGAGAGAGAGAAGATGAAGCCAGAGAAGCAACCAGAGCACAGCTCATTTGGGCTCTTGTCAAATTCTCATCTTCCATGCAGGAGACCCGGGTTAGATTCCCAGCCAATGCACCTCACCTGCAGACACCACCCGCCTGTCAGTGGGGGGCTGGCATGTTGCTATGATGCTGAACAGGTTTCAGTGCAGCTTCCAGATTAAGACAGACTGGGAAGAAAGGCCTGGTGATCTACTTCCGAAAATCAGCCAATGAAAACCCTATGGACCACAACGGTTCGATCCGCGGCTGATCCTGGGTATGGCACAGGATGGGGCAACATTTCATTCTTTTATACATGGGGTCACCGTGAGTTAGGGGCCAACTCCATGGCAGCTAGCAACAACAAGGCTGTCAAAGGAACTCGGGTTTTACCCTAAGTGGGACAGACAGCTGCTGAGATGGACTTGAGCAAAGGGAGAACGGACCACACCGTGGTGCTGGCTGCTGGGTTGTGTGTAGTCTGAAAGGGGCAGGTGGAGGCAGGCGAATGGCTGGGAGTCTCAAGCCTCTGTTCCTCACTGAAAATGTGAAGGCCATGAGCAGACCTGACCAGCGGGGCGGTGGAGCCGGGCGCCGCGTACCGGGTGCACTTTGGAAGGGTCATCAAGCTCCAGCCTGGCCACCATGCAGCCCGCTTCCAGCATGGCTCCTGGGCGCTTGATGTACTTCACCTGGCCACTCTCCTGTACGGTCAGGGTCATGATCATCTTCATCACCTGTTTTGCAGAAAGAAGAAATAAGAGAGCGCCCACCAGGACTGGCCTGAGTGTGTTTATCACCCAACGTCACCCAGAGGTAGGGACTCAGGAGCAAGGACTGCGTCGTTTAAACAAAATGAACTCCTAGCAGAGTTCAACCAGAAAGGACAGTGGGAACCAGCATTCCTGGAAGCCTACTATGTGCCAGGCACAGTGCTTTCCATGAATAAACTCAGTCTTCAAAGCCAGCCCCGAGGCAGGGATTTATTATCCCCATTTTACAGACCAGGAAACTGATATTAATTTCCAAAATAAAGCCTCTCTCTTAGAAATACAGCAATACGTCACATTACATAGGGTGACTGATATGCATGTTCCTAAAATGTGGTGTGTGAATCAAATGTTTTGTGAAAGGCTCTTATCTTAAAGGCACCAAAAAAAACAAACGGGGAATCACTTTGCAAAATGAAGAGTCTGCTTGCAGTACGATCATCAGCCCCTTTAATTCGCCTTCTCTGAGCGTCTGGATATATGAGGGTAATGCGTTTTGTTACATGGTGCTAGCTACAGACAGACTACCGACAGACACCAGGACTGCACTGCCTCTTGCTTAGTGGTTCCGGAGCTTGGAAGCCAGAGTCAGCCAGGCAACCCCACCACTCATCGCTGCTGTGGTCTCTAGGAAGTACTTTCCCCTCTCTTAGCCTCAGTTTCCCCAATTATAAAATGGGAATAACGACAGGATCACTTCACAGTGCTCTTATAAGCATTAAACAAGATGAAGAACCTGGCACAGAGCAGGAGGTAAACGAACGTTAGTGACTATTGTTGCTATATTTTAATTGCCATTATCATTACTATCTTCCTTGGGAGCATGGAATGGAGTCCAGGTTTGAGTCTTGGCTTTGTATGACCTCAGGCGAGTTCCTTAGCATGCCTGGACCTGCTTTCTTCATGTGTAAACTGGGGATCATATTTGTGCCTACCTCATAAAGTTGCTAGGAAAATTAAGATAGGTAAAATGTTTAGTACAGCGACTGCCACGCGGCAATGGCTTTTTAAGTGTTGGCTTAATGTTTTTTAATCGTCACCATCATTATTATTAACCAGTCCTTACTTGTTCCCAGAAGATGTGCGTTTTGGAGTTTTCCCTTTGAATATTGTAGGGAATTTGGGCTGAACCATACACACTCAATCTGCCTGTGTTAGGAATTGGCAAACAGTGGCCAAGGTGAGTGAGACCTGCTGTTTTCTTGGATACAGAAGCAATATCAATGACTCTCTCTTGGGGAGGAGGTTGAGGGTGGCCACAGGCTCCACATCCTCCAAGAGAGAGCCCCAAGGGCCACTCTGCAGTCACCTCCATCTCAGCATAGCTGCTCCCAGCCTCGACATGGCCCCCATCCTCCACCGTGTACTGTAACAGCCTCCCAGCCGAGGGGGATCTCAGGACCGTCGGGTCGTTCTCCTTCTCAAACACACACGTCTTGTTGCCGATCGTAACTCGGTAACTGGAAGAGAGGAGGAGTGGGGACATGGAGGTCAAGGATGCCTATTAATCCAGTAAGCCTAAGTCAGGCTTTCAACAATATTTTATGTTGCCTAAAGGCAGCCATAACCATAAGTGTCACCCTCTGTGTGGCTTCAGGGAGTCTGTATTCCCAAATGGTGGCATTTGATAGTTATCACAAAAACTCCTAGAACTAATAAGCAATTATAGCAAGGTTGCTGGATACAAGGTTAACATACAAAAGTCAACTGCTTTCCCATATACCAACAATGAACAATTGGAATTTGAAGTTAAAAGCACATCATTTACATTAGCACTAAAATAAATAAATACTTAGGTATAATTCTAACAAAATATGTACAAGATCTATTTGAGGAAAACTACAAAACTCTGATGAAAGAAATCAAAGAAGATCTAAATAAACGGAGAGACAGTCCACGTTCATGGATAGGAAGACTAAATACTATCAAAATCTCAGTTCTACCCAGCATGACCTGTAAATTCAATGCAATCCCTGTCAAAATCCTAGCAATTTATTTTGTGGATATTGACAAACTGATCCTAAAGTTTACATGGAAAGGGAAAAGACACAGAATAGTGAAGAACAGTGCCGGAGGATTAACACCATCTGACTTCAAGACCTACTAGCCCCGGTCCAATTTGGCCCCCCATTCCAATGTGTGTATTGAACTGAGAGTGTGACAGAGATCAGAAGAACACACTCTAAAAGGCACTCCAACCTATACATATTTGGGGATATAAGATAGCAAGAAATGCAGGAATATTTATCGCAACATTACTTATGATAATAATAAAAATTAGAATCTAACTACCCAATAGCCTCCCAATGGAAAGTCTGGACCGGTACTGTCCAGTCAGGTAGCTCCTAGCCACGTGTTGCTACAGGGATGAAGACAGTGTGGTATTGGCAAAAGAACAGACCAAACAGATCAATAGAACAGAACAGAGAGCCAGAAACAGAGCACACAAATACAGTCAACTATCTTTGACAGTTATCAGAGAGAGATTTGGGAGTGAGTTGGGTGAGCAAGGGATGTGACCCTTTTCTGGCAGAAAGCTAGTCCCTTTTGCTGATGTAATTCCAACAGGCTCTGGCACAGAGAAGGCAATCAATAAATATTATTCAGTAACTATTGGCTGAGAGTCTTTACCTTATAACTGAACTGGGGAGGGCATGCCCCACTGGTGGGGCATATAATAATCTTGAGCATTTTTGGCAGATAATATTCATGGGTTAAAAGGAGATAATAAGATACTGCTCTTGTACAAATCAAATCTACCTTTTTCCAAAGCATCTAGGACTGGGAAGGGATGGAGTCTTACTTTCTAACTGGAGCCCTTTCAGGCACGAGGGAGGCCTGTGGCACGAGCTTATTCTCCCTGGCCAGGATTTGTGCTGCCCTGCCCAGCAGGCCAGCAGGGTCACTTCCATTCCATGTGCCATCTCAGAAGGCCTGGCCAGATACATTGGGACTGGAGGGTCTCTGGGGCCCATTCATGATGCCCCCAGCTAAGCGCTGCCACAGCATCCTGTAACTCACCCATCAGGGTGCACGGCGACCTTCCAGCCGCTGTTTGCTTGTTTAATGTGTCAGCCTTCCCCGACAGGCGATAAGCTCCGAGTAGTGACTGCAGTGTTATCCCAACACCTTGCCCAGTGCCTGGTAAGGAGCTCAATAAACAGCTGCTACATTAACCAGATGAATGCATTAGTCAAGCCTGTCCTGCAATGGTGTGGACACTGCACTTTGTCACAGACCTCGTAAGCAGCAGAGTTGGGGGTCATGCCCTATTCAGCTCTAATTCCTTCCACGTTGCTAGAAAAGCACCTCCTGGGAAACTTCCACAGATATCCGTCATAGAGTGGAGTCCCAGCCAAGGAACCAATCTCTCCATGTGCCCCAGAATTGACAGGAGAAGGTATCTCATCTAACATCCTGGGGCCTGCACACACTCTGGCCTTGTATTTTCAACTCTCGTGGGAGGAGCTGGCTCTGTGTGTCAGCCGCGGGGGGACGGCACCCACGCATACCTGTCCACCTCTTCTTTCATGTAGGTGGTGTAGCTGTTCCCGTTGTAAGACAGCAGCAGCCCGCCATCGTTCAGCCGGTGGGCGTCGATCTCGATGTGATAGCCGTTCATGATGAGCACGAACATGGTCAGAGACTGGCGGGCCACCTGTGGAGACAGGCTCGATGCTACCCCCTGGATGTGGGAAGCCTGCTGGTCCCTGGGCTTTCAGAGCCCCACCTGGCCCCTCCGCCAGTGGAAGGGCTAGCTGCCCTCTGCAGGAGTGCTGGGGTAGACGCCTCCACCTCTCTAGCCCCTACCCTAACTCACCCCATGGGAACAGCTCACGCGGCTGGAGACACCCTGGAGCTGGTGAGCCACACCTGTCCATGGGGAGGCTAATGGCTGCAGACATGGTGCCAGCCCAGCCATCACCCCTGACTAGGTGCCCTCAGGGCCTGGAGGCTTCCTTCTGATTTCTGTCTCCCAGCATCAGCCCGCCTGAGCGGGGCCACCCTGTGTGGCAGGGAGGGGGTCTCACTGTGGGTGAGACAGCCCTAGACACTCTGCCAGTGGGCTGGAAGTGGACCAGGTCCTGCTCCCCAGGCCTAGTCCACCCAGGGTCCTACAGAGATTTGGGATGGAAGTGAGGGGCACACATGGTCAGGGCTCGGCCTTGGCTCTACGTTTCAATCCAGTTGAAGCACTGGCCACACTTGGCCCTCCATTCAGTGTGTGTACTGAACTGAGTGTGACAGAGATCCACAAACACTCTAAAGGGCCCTGTTTATGTTGTTGTGTGCCATCCAGTCGATTCCGACTCATAGCAACCCATGTGACACAGCAGTACTGCCCCAGGGGGTTTTCTAGGCTATAATCTTTGAGGAAGCAGATCACCAAGTCTTTCTCCCATGGAGTTGCTGGTGAGTTCAACTCACCAACCTTTGAGTTAGCAGCCAAGCACCTGACCACTGCACCAAGAGGGCTCTTTCTTAAGGGCCCTAACCCATTGCCATCGAGTCGATTCCGACTCATAGCTACCCTATAGGACAGAGTAGAACTGGAGTGCCTGGTGGGTGTGAACCGCTGACCTTTCAGTTAGCAGCCGAGTGCTTAACCATTGCGCCACCTCTCTAAAGGGCCCTACAACCTATAAAATACATATTTTCGGACATAAGATAACAAGTAATACAGGAATATTTATCTCAACATTATTTATGGTAACAATAAAAATTAGAGTCAAGCTAACTAACAACCGTGCAATGGAATACTCTAGACCTGTACTGTCCAATATGGTAGCTCCTAGCCACCTGGTGGCGTAGTGGTTAAGAGATGGCTGCTAACCAAAAAGTCAGCAGTTCGAATCCAACAGCCGCTCCTCAGAAACTCTATGGGGCAGTTCTACTCTGTCCTACAGGGTCACTATGAGTCAGAATTGACTCAGCGGCACCTTACAACAACAGCCACCTATGGCTACTTAAATTAAAATCAAATTTAAAATTCAGTTCCTTGGTCACACTAGCCCCATATTTGAAGTGTTCAATAGCCACATGTGCCCAGTGGCTACTGTACTGGAGAGTGCAGATTTGGAACATTTCTGTCACTGGAGAAAGTTCTATTAGATAGTGCTCCATAGATGCTAAACTTACATTAGAGAAAAATTATTACAGGAAGAGACAGGAACTGGTCGAATGGACAACAGGGAACCTGGGGTGGAAAGGGGGAGTGTGCTGTCACATTGTGGGGATTGCAACTAATGTTGGAAAACAATATGTGTAACAATTTTTATACAAGAAATTAACTTCAGCTGTTAAAATTTCACCTAAAGCATAATTAAAAAAAAAAGAGGAAGATAACCCCGACCAGTGAATATAAAATAGTGAAACATTTCTCATCCTGTTTCACTTTTAGTCATAACATTAAAAAAAAAAAAAAAGAACACAGGCAAGAAAACCTTATGGAGTTGTTCTACTCTGTAACACGTGGGGTTGTCATGCATCAGAATCAACTGGACAGCAGAATAAAATAACAACAGACAATAATCTATGGGAGTCCCTGGGTAGTGCAAACGGTTAATATGCTTGGCTGTTAACTGAAAGACTGGAGGTTCGAGTACATCCATAGACTCCTTGGAGCACAGACTCCTTGGAAGAAAGGTCTGGCAAACTACTTTCAAAAAACCAGCCACTGAAAACCCTATAGAACACAGTCCTACTCTGACACACAAGGGTTGTCCTAAGTTGGAGTAGACTTGATGGCAACTGGTTAATAATCTATGAGATGATGAAATGAGATTCTTCCCTCAAAATCACTCCAATGTCTGGTATATAGTCACTGAAAATGTTCTTTGGCTCTTTTTCTTAAAGGAAAAATTATTAACAACGTGTGGACACTTTATGCCATAATTACACAAAGCAGTAAAATTGTACTCGCTCATGATCTCAACTTTGTAAAATCAATGCATTGGGAAAAATGATAACTGAAAAGAGATCTGCTCAAATGTTAACGGGGGATGCCTCTAGGTGTCAATACCCAGTGGATGGGTTTTTCTGATTCTTTATCCTGGCTTCAAATTTTCTACAGTGAGCATCTACATTTAAAATCAAGTTTAATGGTGGTAGAATGATCTGGAAAAGAATAGCAAAACTGGTTGCACAGCTTGAATGTAATCGATGTCACTGATTTGGACACATAGAAATTGTTGAGCGATGTATGTTTTATCATATATATTTTCACTACAATAAATAAAATAAAGTAAATAAATAAATAAAAATCGAGTTGGGGGGATCCAGGTCCCCAAAGGTAGCCAAGAAGAATTAGGCCAAAAGGGCAATGTTTTCAGAGTATGTCCCCTATGGCCAACACTCACATTTGGCCAAACTGATCCTGAAAAGCTCCAAAGCTGAAAGTTCAATATGTGCTCAGTTATAAAAATAAGGAAAAAGAAAATAAAAATTCTGCTTCAGAGGCAAACTCGAATCTGTCCTCTTTTCCCTCCCCAGAACGCAAGGCTGGGAAGAGCTGGGCACGGCCAGGCTTGCTGGGGACACTTCCCTCCTTCAGCTGCACTGGAGCCAGGGGCACCAATGCCAGGGCTTGCTCATCCCGACGTGAGCCTTGTGCTGTACCTGTATATCCAGGTGTTCTCTGATACTCTCTGCTTGAATTGCCACCGGATGGCCCCGTAAGGGTAACTAGATACTTCCAACAATGGAAAGCAACTCTGAGTAAACTCTGGGGGTGCCAGTGGTTGACCAGGGAAGAAACCAGAAACCCCATGTGGCCTCTTGTCCAGAGACGTGGAACAAAACCAGCCGCACGGCTCTTGGAGACGGATCCAGATGGCTACGCTGGTGCAGCAAAGCCCTGCCACGCTGTGTTGTGTCCTCTGCGTATTGCTCCGCCCTACATGTCCTGACACCCAAGTGTTTAGGTTTCAAGGTCACGGGGCTGTATGGGAAGCACTGGGGAACATGAATGTTTAGACCCAAACGTGAGAAATCCCTTCCACGGACAGTTCCTGGAAGAAATAAAACAAACAACTCAAACCTCCAAGGTTGGAGACGTCAGAGAAACACAGGGACCCTTACCTTGAGAATATACTTAATGCCTCCGTAAATTAACTCCACATCCACAATGTTCAGCAGAGAATCTGCTGGGAGAACCTGGCCCCTGAAAGAGAAGACAGGCCTGTGGTCACCTTGGGAAGGACCGAGAACGCTGCAGCCTTCACCTTGATTGAAAAAAGTCCCCCAGCTCTTGGCCTTTTCTAAGCACTAATGAACTAGACTGTACTAAAGACATGAAATCTGATTAAAAGGCAAGGAATTAAAAGGCAAGGATGTGGAGAAATTGGAACCCTCATCCACTGCTGGTGGGACTGTAAAATGGTGCAGCCGCTGTGGAAAGGTTTGGCAATTCCTCAAAAAGTTAAACATTGAGCTACCATATGATCCACCAATTCCATTCCTAGGTATATACCAAAAAAAAAATTGAAAGCAGGAACACAAACAGATACATGTAGACCAATGTTCACTGCAGCACTATTCACAATAGCCAAAAGGTGGAGACAGGCTAAATGTCTATCAACAGATGAACAGATAAAGAACATGTGGTACATACATACAATGGAATATTACTCAGCCATAAAGAGAAATGACCTTCTAATGCAACCTATAGCATGGGTGAACCTTGAAAACATTATACTGAGTGAAATAAGTCAGTCACAAAAGGACATATATTGTATGATCCCACTTATATGAAATATCTAGAATAGGGAAGTATATAGAGACCAAAGTTCATTAGTGGTTGCCAGGGGCAGACAGGATGGAGGGGGAAAGGAGGACATAATGCTTAGGGGACACTGAGTTTCTGTTAATTAATGAAGGGTGAGAGAAAAATTTAGGAACAGCTAAGGGTGATGGTTGAACAATATGCTGAACCTAATTAATGTCACTGAATTGTACACGTAAAGATTGTTGCAGTGGCAAATGTTTTACACATACATATTTTATCACATATACACACACACACACACACACACACACACACACACGCATACAAAGGCAAGGAACACGGAAAATCTCAAGGAAGTGGCCACTTCTCAGAACTTATAGAAATGGCAGCTGCTGAAGGAAGTGAAATTTTAAAAAGGCTTTTCAGGAAGCAAAACCCATAATGGCTTCTTCTCAGGAAGCTTCCATAGTTGGGGATTCTAGGAACAAAACCAGGGCTCAGACTGACTCTGTGCCATTCAGGCGCCTGATATTCAGGCGCCTGATACCCAAGTGCTAAAAACGTCAATCCCTTTGTTTTCTTTTTTGCATTTTACTGCCTACTGTGGTGGTTCTCAATAGGGGTGACTGTGGCCCCCAGGGGACATTAGCCAATGTCTGGAGAGACATTTTTGATTGTCATGACTTGCAAAGAAGAGCCTGCTAATGGCGTCAGTGGGCAGAGGCCAAGGATGCTGCTCAACATCCTCCATGCCCCGGCTCGCCCCCAACAACCAAGAGCGACCCGGCCTAAAATCTCTATCATTAGGCTGAGGAACCTGGCCTCCCCTAACAGGGAGCACCTGGTCACCTTCCATCCTAATCTGTTTCACCAGTCACCTTCTGAGTCAAGTGAGGGTCTGGGAAAGCAACCACCATACAGGTGATCTTTAACCCGCTTTGCTTATCAAATCCGCTTCTTTCATCTGTGAACTCTGGAGTGTTAGGACATAACTTACACAAACCAGCGTGAATCGGCAGTCGACTGTGCTGCTGACTGCTGCCTTGGCCTTGAGATCCATCCCCCCACCTCTCCACCCCTCTCTTCTAAGGAATTCCACAGAGGCAAGCACGCAGGAGGGCTTCACTAATTGCCTGGTGACTGATTGGCACCTAAATAAAGCATGTCTTGCCTTTCTCGTGGAGCTGACACCTATGATAAGGGGGAAGAAAGTTACCCACATGCCCTACCTTTCAAGTGAGTGTAAGAAATCCGTCATGCAGGTTCTGAACATGGCGTCTGCCACATTCAAGGCTCCGCACACTACCCCGAGCATGACATCCGGTTTCTCGGCCTGGGAAAGACTGTGCTTCAGTACCCATGGCAGCCACATCCCCAGGGGAGCCAGGGGTCCTCAAACCCCTGTGGGGAAGCCCTGTGGGGAAGCACATGCAGCCTCTTACCTGTACTTTCTGGGCGATGAGGTGGTCTAACCACTCAGTGTCGATGTCGTTGTTCTGGAAGCTCTCGGTCTCCAGGAGGTTAATGAGATACTCCACGGTGGTCCTGAAGTCTCCCCGGATGGACAATTCCTTCAAAGCCATCACCATGTTCCTTGAGGGGAAACACACATTTTTCCAGTTTAACATACGTGTCAGCCAATCTCCTACGACTGCTTTTATGATGATTCAGTTCTTAGATAGCCAGAAAAGCCCAGTAGTTAAGGGAGGGCATTAAGGCAGACAGCTGGGTGGCAACCTGAGCTCCCCCATTTACTGGCCGTGTCATTTTGGGCAAGTGACTTAACCGCTCTGAGCCTCAGTTTCTTCATTTGGAAAATGGGGCGATAGCCCCAACTTCACATGGGTGTTTCAGGATTCAAAGGAGACAATTCATGTAAAGCACGTGGTAACTGAACAATAAATAATAGTGTCTATGAACATGATTAATTACCATTATTCCAATTATTGTTAACCACCACCAGTCACTCTATCTCTCTCCTCCATTTAACCTATTCAAATCGCCCCATGTCTCCAGAGCTGATGTTGCCCTCTCAACGGCTGCATAGCTATTCTGCCAGGTGTGTGCAGGGGTGCACTTGTGAACAGGTGGCACTGTTATCTTCCTCCCAGGGGCATGGCAATCACCAGACCACCAGCTGGCATGTGCTTGGCTGATAACAACCTATCACCCCACCACTACCACCTCAAAGAGCCCCACTCCAAAGGCCTACACCTCCACTATCTATGGAGTCAGAACAAGAGTGTTTTGGGAGGAAATGCATCAAATAAAGGCAAGCCAAAAAAAAAAAAGAGAGAGAGAAAGGCGAGCCATTAGAATGCATCTCTTCCAGGGAGCAGGAAGCATTCACATCTGTTAAGAGTTCCTACTTGTCAAATTCTCATCGACTCCAGACTTTCTGGAGCCATAAAGTGTGCATAAACCCCTGAAACTATTGCCCTGAGATCATCTTTAAACCTTAAGCCAAAAATATCCCCTAAAGTCTTCTTAAAACCAAACAATAGCTTAACTAGGAAAGAATGTCTGCCTTGAGCATTATGCTCTTTAAAGAACTATCTATATGGGATCAAACTGACAACAGCAACTCGAAAAGTTAAATAGGAACCTTGGCGGGCAATGAGTTTATGTTAATGGGGGAGGACCAACTCAAAAGGAAAGTGAGAAAAGTCACACTACTCAAGGAACGTCATCAATGTCACTGAATAGTACATGCAGAAACTGTTGAACTGGTGTTATGTTTTGCTGTGTATATTCTCAACAACCACAAAATGAATAAAATTCAGAGGGAAAAATAAAAAAAACAAACAATAGTTTGGCTTAACTAGTAAAGAATGTCTGCGTTGAACGTTGTGCTCTTTAAAGAACTATCTATAAGACATCAAACTGACAATAGCAACTCGAAGGGTTAAGTAGGAACCTTAGGCAACAGTGAATTTATGTTAATAGGGGAGGAACAACTCAGAAAAGGAGGGTGAGAATGGTTGCACAACTTGAAGAATGTAATCCGTGTCACGGAATTGTACAGGTAGAAATTGTTGAACAGGTGTATATTCTGCTGTGTATATTCTCAACAACAACAAAAATAAAACAAATTATTTAAAAAAGAAAAAGTGTTCCTACGTGGTGTCAGCAGGTGTAAAGAAGGAAGAATTACTGACCTCACTTTGGGGTGACAAGGTCAAATGGGGGTTAATAGGGTATGAAAAGTCAGTTGTGGGGCTGGAACCTGGACCTGAGAGCTAAGCTGTTGGGTTCTAGGGCTCTAAAAAAATTCCTGTTCTTTAGCACTTTCCCAGTTTTAGCACCAAAACGTCCCACGTCTGGGAAACCCCTCAGTCCCAGGAAAGCCAGGACAGAGGGTCACCCTATTGGACTCTGACCAATAGCAATACAAAAAGCTGGAATTGTTTGCACTGAATTCTGTTGAGTTGTGACTGGTCATTCACAGCATGGGACAAGCCACAGGTCATTGCATTCGGAGTGGGCAGGGCTGGGCTGACCCACTCCCCACCTCCTTCTAGTAAGCCTTGCTTGCTGCAGTCCTCCATAAGCTTCAAGGATCTCCACTGTTCACAAGCATGACTGAAATTAATAGCTCTCAGCTGGCAAAGAAAGCCCACTCAACAAAACCACCAACTCCATTTAATTCATGGCTAAGCATCCCAGGCCAGATTGTAATGCTTTTTAAATGAAATGCCCATCATGCCTTTGGGATCGTTCACTCTAAAGAGCACTTATCCATCCACACAAGAATGTTTAATTAGAAAGGGAACAGTTTTTTACATTTTTGAGCCATGTCAAGGAAGGAGAAGTGTAAGATATGAGTGTTTCAGAATTTGGGGGTGCCCTTTGTGGGTTTCTCAGCTCTACAGAAAGCATGGCAAGTGTGGACTTATCTGGGCTGGGGAGAAGTGGACTGCTGTCGCAGGCCTCTGCATGGTGGGCAGTTCATTGCAGACATAGTCCTGGAAAACTTGGGCATGAAACATGGCCTTGGCGAGAACTATGTCTGAGGTTTAAATTTAAAGCAGTCCCTTTTTTTAAAAGGTATAGTCCTCAGCACCTTTTAAACTTTTGGAATCACCTTGAGTAATCTTTGGATCTCTTTCCAGTTAAACTTCTAAGAAGTCAAGGCTAAGCGACCTCGGGTGAGCTCCTTAACTTTGTGGTCCTCAAATACAAAACAAGGGTAGACTTGAGTCTTGGAATTTAAGCCCAGGGTATTTCAAATAGGGTCTGTCCTGTGGTTCTCCTCCCTTGGTCTCCTAAAGGGCTACCGCATCTGAAGGCACAGGCTAACTGTTAGTTCAAAAGAAGGAAGGAAGGACAAGAGATACTGACGAAATGGCCTCTTCCCGGTTCTCTCCCCAGGAGAAGCAGTGCCCAAACTGGGAGTCGGCGAACTCGTGTAAGCCACCGGCAGCAGCCACACTGAAGTAACCCCACACGTTCTTGTTGCTGCGGAAATTCAGTTCCTGGACCGTCCCGGAGCTTGGCTTAAAACCCTGGAGCCCACACAGAGGAAGCAAAACAGAAGAAATCATTACTCCAGATAGGGTTGTCATTGTTGTTAAGCTGCCATCGAGTCAGCCTCAACTCACGGTGACCTCACGCACAACCGAATGAAACACTGCTCGTTCCTGTGCCCTCTCCATGACTGGCTGTAGAAGGGACCACTGGGATCCACATGGTGTTCACTGGCTGATTTTCAGAACTAGATCACCTGGCCTTTCTTCCTAGTCTGTCTTAGTGTGGAAGCTCCGCTGAAACTTAATTCAGCATCACAGAAACATGCCAGCCTCCACAGACAGGTGGTGGCTGCACATGAGCTGCACTGGCCAGGAATGGAACCTAGGTCTCCTGCACGGAAGGCAAGAATTCTACCAACACTCCCATCCTCCAGATACAGTCTCATCAAAATTAAGTCCCAGAAGGTGAGGAAAACTTGTGGAAATAGACCATTGTGATGACTGCACAATATGGTGAATGTAATTAATGTCATGAATTATATACTTACGAATGGTTAAAATGGCTAACTTTTTGTTACATATATCTTACCACAATAAAGTTAAAAAAAAACTGATTACCAGGAAACCTAAAAACCCCTACCCACAATCAGAAGCGTAGGGTTCAAAAAAGAAAAAAAAAAAAAAAAAAAAACAGCAGACAAGGCCCAGTAGCCCATGTTGTAGGTGATCAGTAAAACATTCATGTTTTTTGATAGGGGTGTGGGTATATGTAGTGGGTGCATCTGTATGAGTACAAGCAGTCCCCAGCTTATGTACAACCCACGCTCTTCACTTAAAAAAATTTTTTTATTGTGGTAAAATATATATAACAAAACATTTGCCATTTCAGCCATTTTTAATGGACAATTCAGTGACATTTAGTTACCTTCACTATGTTGTACACCCATCACCACCCTCCATTTCCAATTTTTTCATCACCCTTACTATTCTTCACTTTTATTTAAACTTTTTATTGTATCAAATGTGTAAAATGTCAAATGTATAAAATCAGAATAGTATCATGAACCCCTGGGACCTTCACCCAGCTCCAGCAGTTACCAGCCTTCTCCTACATTAGATCGGCACCGACTATGCCTGACCACCAAACCTGTTGCCATCGAGTCGATTCTGACTCTTAGTGACCCTAAAGGACAGAGTAGAACTACCCCATATGATTTCCAAGGAGTGGCTGGCAAATTCGAACTGCCGACCTTTTGGTCAGCTGCCGTTGTAGCTCTTCACCACTGCACCACCAAGGCTCCGATATGAACCCAAGGGTGTATTATTCAACAAGCAAGGTAAGCACAGTGCTTACCTTGCTTACCAGATCATCTGTAGTGAACAATTTCACATTTTTTCACCACATCAAATATCCTGCTTCTAAGTATGGCTAGTATCTCTCTCCAAGCCCCACAGCACCTTCCTACAGAATCAAAGCCTCTTTTCAAATTTACAGTCCCTGACAAGGGCGGATAACCCTGTAAGCGAGTATTAGTAAGTAAGCACAAGTAAGCCTGTGCTTACCTTGCTTACTGGGTCATCCGCCCCTCTATGAACCATATCTAACTGTTCCGACTTGGGTACAAATTCAACTTAAAGACATACTTAGGAATGAAAATCATTCCTAATCCAGGGACTGCCTGTACTTCAATCTACGTAATTTTTACCTTAAAAAATAACAACCGATTTGCATAGAGACCAAAGCTTATTAGTGGCACCAACAGTGGGAGGGAGGAGAAAAGGCAGAATCATTGCTCAGGGGCCATTGGGCTTCTGTTAATGGCGGTGAAATAATCTGGAAAAGGACAGTGGTGAAGTCTGCACAAAATAAGGAATGTCATCAATGTCACTGAATTGTACACGTAAAAAATGACGAATTGGCAAAAGTTTTGTTATATATATTTTTACCACAATTAAAATAAAATAAAAAAAAGATTTGGGGGCAGGAGCAGTAGGTGCAGATCTAATGTAGGAGAAGGCTGGTAACTGCTGGAGCTGGGTGAAGGTCCCAGGGGTTCATGATACTATTCCGATTTTATACGTTTGACATTTTACACATTTGATACAATAAAAAGTTTAAATAAAAGTGAAGAGTAGTGAGGGTGATGAAGAAATTGGAAATGGAGGGTGGTGATGGGTGTACAACATAGTGAAGGTAACTAATGTCACTGAATTGTCCATTAAAAATGGCTGAAATAGCAAATGTTTTGTTATATGTATTTCACCACAATAAAAAAAATTTTTTTTAAGTGAAGAGTATGATTAAAGGAGCCCTGGTGGCACAGTGATTAAAGTGGTCAACTGCTAACCAAAAGGTTGGCAGTTTGAAATCACCAGTGGCTCCACGGGAAAAAAGATGTGGCAGTCTGCTTCCGTAGGGATTTACAGCCTTCGAAACTCTCTGGGGTCTCTATGAGTTGGAATCGACTCGATGGCTGTGGGGTGGGTATAGGAGACCAAATGGTCAAAAACTACTATAAAGCAAAGATGAGAAGGTAAGGGGGCAGGGAGACTAGAGTACTGGAAATGGTACAACCAGAACAGAATGAATGAGAACGATGACACACTGTGAAAAATGTAACCAATATCACGGAATAACTTATGTAGAAATTGTTAAATGGGAACCTAATCTGCTGTGTAAACTCTGACCTTAGACCCAATTTAAAATATTAAAAAAAAAAAAAAGTGAAGAGTGGGCAGATTTCTAATTCTGAATTATGAAAATACTAGCAGGTAAAGAAACCCAGGGAGCCCTTGGGGGGCCCTTGCTGCTGCCCAGCTTCCCAGCACCCAGGCTGCTCCTAATACACATCTGATTCCTTTGGGGGGATGGCCCACCCACCCTTAGTAAGGTTTTGGTAAGGGTGGGTAGACATGGACCTTCTCTCTAGGGTTAGCACTCTTGAACAGAGTGATGGAGCACACTCGTTTGGCAGAGGAGCCTGAAGGAGAGAAATGTTGAGTCCCAGGCGCCATGCTGCTTCCAAACCTGGTTCTCCATTCTCCCAGGCACCTGTGAACAAATATCTACCAGAGTCAGCTTCTTCCTCACAGCCAAAGACTCTAAACTGATACAGTACTATGGCTTAAAATTCTTTCATTAAACGGGGGTGGGGGTGGGGGTGGGGGGACAACTCTCTTACTCCAAGTTTCTTTTAAATGAATAACGAATATAATAAACAATTAGCTTGCAGTAGATTACTGAGTCCTGTAACAACCGACTGTTAGTAACCATGGAAACTGTGATAGACGTCAGTTGGTTCATTAAAACAAAAGTGAAGTCCAAGTCACAAAGGAGCTCCCTGTGCCAGGCCAGCCTCTACTTATACTGCAGCAAAAAATGAGTGGAGCCACAGGACAGAATTTCAAATTCTCATGGAATCCAGACTTCCTGGAGCCAGGGAGGGTAGATGAACTCCCGCATCTATTGCCCTGAGACAATCTTTAAACCTTAAACTAAAAATATCCCCTGAAGTCTTCTTAAAACCAAACAATAGTTCAGCTTAACTAATAAATAATGTCTGCCTTGAGCATTATGCTCTTTTAAGCTCTATCTATGTAGGAATAAATTGACAACAGCAACTCGAAAGATTAGATAGGAAGCTTAGGGGCAGCAAATTTATATCAATGAGGGAGGAACAACTCAGAAAAGAACGGTGAGAAAGGTCACAGAACTCGAAGAATGTAAGCAATGTCACTGAACTATACATGTAAAAACTGTTGAACTGGTGTATATTTTGCTGTGTATATTCTCAGTAACAACAATAAAATTTAGAAAAAAAATTGTTTTAAATGAGTGGGGCCAGAAATCCAAGGACCTGGGTTTTAAACCTGGCCACTCATCCCAAAGATGGACCATGATGCAGTGGACAGATATGACCTTTAGAGTCCACCGATTGGGCTCAGTCACAGCTTCGGCAGGTCCCAGGTAGGAGACGTTAGACAAGGTACTGCAGCTTCTCAGCTGTAAAGCAGGGATTTACAGAGGTAGCGTTGTCATAAAAATAAGCAATGAGATACACAAGGGGATTTGTGATACTACACCTCCAATACACTGTGACTCATCCCCTCCTGCATCTCAGTCTCCCCATCTGTAAACTGAGAGGTCTAGACAACTGGGTGTGTCCTTCAAGGCTAACATCCAGGGTCTGCCCCAAGCTGGGAGATTTGAGACGGTGGCAGTGCAGGGGCCCCCATAACTTGCCTCATCTGGGTTTTCACTGGTGATTCTGGCAGCAATGACATGGCCTCGGGCCAGGGGAGGGTTGGCAGGGGTCTCAAAAGAAACAGGTGTCACCCCCCATGGCGACTCTCCATACAAAAGCCGGATATCCTTCAGCCGGTGCAGTGGCACGCCCATGGCAATCTAAAAATAAGAAATGCATCCACAGACTGTCAGGCCCGCTAGAATGCCAGTCCCAAAATGCCAAGCACAGTGTTAGATGCAATGTAGGAAGGAGCTCAATACATTGTTTCAGATATGCTGACACTTACTATGTGTACAAGAGTGTGCTATAGTGTGGCCAGAGAGACAGAGAAAGAAAAAGCCAAAAAGCAGACAGGCCCAGGGAGCTCAAAGTGTAACTGGGGAAACAAGCGACATTCATGAAACAACATCACGTCACAAGAAAATGTGTGTTCATAACAACAACACAGCATTTATGAACCTCCAAAACAATATGCTAAATGAAAGAAGGCAGGCACAAAAGATCCCAGGTTGTACGATTCCACTTACGTGAAATGTCCAGGAAAGACAAAACTATAGACAGAAAGCAGACTGGTGGTTGCCTGGAGTTGGGGTAAGAATGGAGAGTGACTACAAACGGGCATGAGGGATCTTTTGGGGGGCCATGGGAATGTCACAAAATTGGATTGTGATGATGGTTGCACAAATTTGCATATTTACCAAAAATCATTAAATTGTACACTTAGGTGAATTTTATGGTATGTAAATAATATCTCAATAAAGCTGTAAAAAATATGTTCAATAAAAGCTAAAGATCATTAGTGCTATGGAAGGTGAGGAGGAGGAAGTGTGTCTAGCTGGAGAGTTAAAGAAGGTCGTGTGAAGGGCACAGAGAAAGCTGGGCTTGAAGAACGAGCCAAAAAGAGACAATTATGGACGTCAGCTTAACCAAATGATCAACTTAAACGTCAGCAATACAGAGACAAATTGACATTCTGTGCCTCCTGATCTGATGAAGGACATGACATCACTGGTGTAATGTTCTGCCAAAATATTTAACGTGAATCTAATCAGGAAGAAACAATTAGACAAATTCATATCAAAGGATGCTCTGCTCGGAATTGAAATGTCAATGTCAAGAATAAAAAAATAAACAGACTGGGGAACTGTTCAAGATTAAAGAGACTAAGAGATATGACAATGAATGGCATGTGTGATCCTTGATTAGATCTTGGCTTAAAAAAAAAAGAAACTAGCTATAAAGGGACATTATTGTGACAACTAGGAAATTTTTAACATGGATGGTATATTAGATAAATATGTGGTATCAATGCTCTATTTCCTGAGTGTAGTAATTATGTTGTGGTAAAGAAGCAGAGGAGCCCCGGTAGTGCAGTGGTTAAGAGCTTGGTTGCTAACCAAAAGGCTGGCAGTTCGAATCCTCCAGTCGTTCCTTGGAAACCCTATGGGGGAGTTCTAGTCTGTCCTATGGGGTCATTACGTGTTGCAATCAACTCAACAGCAACGGGTTTTGGTTTAATGGAGCAGAATGCCCTTGTTCTCAGGAGATACTTACACCGAAATATTCAGAGGTAAAGTATCATGAGGGTTCAAACCATCTCCCAAAAGGCAGAGCCAAAAAGTACATAAGCAGACATCCAGTACATCTGTGGCAGGAATTAGGAGAAAAATGTCTTAAAAGGCTTCTTACAAAAAAACACACCAGCTGCCACTGAGTCAACACATGGCAGCACCATGTGTGTCAGAGTAGAGCTGCACACCATAGGGTTTTCAATGGCTGTGATCTTTCAGAAGCAGATAGGCAGCCCTTTCCTCCAAGGTGCCCCTGGGTGGATTTGAACTGCCAACTTCCCAGTTAGTAGCCAAGTGTTTCATCATTTGTGTGACCCAGGGACTCCAGGGGGCAACAATAAAAAAAAAGTTGAGAAACACTGTTCTGTGTCTATGGGTTTCTGGGGGTCCACATCCAACCAAAACCAAACCCGTTACTGTCAATTCCAACACAGTAGAACTCCCCCATAGGGTTTCCAAGGATCAGCTGGTGGATTCAAACTGCCAACCTTTTGGTTAGCAACCAAGCTCTTAACCCCTGCACCAGTGCCCTGAAATTAGATAAAATGTGTTTTTTCCGAGGAGAAGGTCCACAGCTTTTACCAGTTTCTCAAAGGGCTCTATGGCCAGGCAAAGGTGAGAAACCACTTAACGGAAGGTTCTCGGCTTGTGAGGTTCTCAATGCAACTCACACATCCAAACAGTCCTTCCCCAGGGACAACCAGCCAAGAGATGAGCTGGACCAGAGACACGGCCTCCTGCCATGAGCCTGAAGCCTATTTCCTCACCTGCAGCTGGGCAGCCGGCAGGTTGACGTCGGCGATCATTTCTGTGCAGGGATGTTCTACCTGCAGGCGGGGATTCAGCTCCAGGAAGTGGAAGCTGCCGTCCTGGCTATAGAGGTACTCAACCGTCCCGGCGCTCACATAACCCACAGTCTTGGCCAGGCGGACAGCACACTGCAAAGAAAACAGGGACAGAAGGCCTTGCAAGAGGTTTCCAGCAGCGTTCTTGGGTAAGTTTAAATGATGATGGTTATGGATTGAATGGTGTCCCCAAAAGTATATGTTGAAGTCCTGACCCCTGTACCTGTGAATGTGACCTTGTTTGGGAATATAGGTTTTTTTTAATGTCAATGAGGTCATGTCAGGGTCCTAAACCTAATCCCATCTGAGTGGTGTCTTATAAAAAGAGCAGAACAGACACAGACACACACAGGTAAAAGACTGAGGCCACCTGAAGATTCATCTACAATGTTGCTGAACTGAACACCTAGAAACTGTTGAACTGATATGTTTTGCTGTGTATATTCTAAACAAAAAACAACAACAACAAAAGACACATCTACGAGCAGTCAAGGAATGCCTGGGGCTAATGACAAAGAAGGACCCTCCCCTAGAGCCAAAGTCCTGATTTGGACTTCTGCCTGCAAAACTGTGAGACAATAGCTTCCTGTTCTTGAAGGCATCCACTTGTGGTATTTCTGTTACAGCAGCACTAGGTAACTAAGACAATGGCTTATTAGTTGCCTCAACAAATGCATACTGCAGACCAGCTATGTGTAAAATAGTTTGAGTCCCCATAGATCAGCTACTCCAATATACCCATGCAATGCTGAAACCATCTCTATGATGGATGGGCCTCTTCTTGGACATCCACCCACCTTCTGGCAAATCTGACTCACAGAAAGCTCTTGCTGACTCTGAACCTAAATCACTCTCCCAGCCCTGGGAAGCCCACCTTCTCCATGATCTCAAACACAGCCGGGGTGGCGATGGTGGCCGGGGCCTCCTCAATGATCTTCTGGTGCCGCCGCTGGATGGAGCAGTCGCGGCCAAATAGAGATACAGCATTCCCATACTGGTCAGCGAGAATCTGGACCTCCAGGTGGCGGGCGTGCTGGGCCAACTTCATGAGAAAGACGGGGGAGCCCGGGATCTCGCTCTGCACCTGGGAGGAAGCAGAAGGAGCTCACTGTACCCTAGGAAACCAGGGCTGGAGCAGGAGGTTATCTGGAGAGAGTGGGAAACATCACCGTGATGTGGCCAGGGAACTCTGCAGTGATTTCTCTGCTCTTCTCCTTTTGTCTTACTTCTCTTGAAGACTAACATCCTCATTTTGTTTTTAAGTCAAACACTGTGAAAATATATAATATAGAAAGTGGTGTTTCCCCACAATCCCATCTCCTAAAGATAATGTGTCATTAAGACGTTGGTATGCAACTCAAAGTAAAGGAAAATTCCTCTTTTCTGTGCTATTTATTATTTTAAAATAGAATCATAGAGCTTGCACTGGATAGTTAAACATACATGATACTTGGCCACTTCTCAATTATTTATACAAACAGTATAGTGATCTGTAATGCTTTCTGAGGCAAAATGAGGAAAATAAGAACAATATATGAACTTTTCTTAAAGATAAAGTTACATTTTTGTTTAACGCTGAAATTATAGCCTTTCTACATTTTGGTCTTAAATGCCTTTATTATGAAGTGATGAAATTGTAGATGGTAATTAGAATTCTTCATGGCATCACTTAGGAAAAGAGTTACTCTAAAAAAGAAAAAAAAAGTGTTTGGTGCACAGACTATTTGGTTTTCTTCTACAGGTTCAGAAATACACACATAGAACACTCCTTTAGACAAAAATGGGACCAAAACATGCTATTCTGTAGCTCTCTTCTTCTCCAGCTTAACACGTTCTCTCAGATAGTTCTTCATGTTGGAACCTACAGACAGACTTACTTCATCCTTTTAATGGCAGAAATGTATTCCTTTATAAGGATGTCATCTAGAGATTGTTAAAGAAATCCATGTTCACATGGAATGATTTCTAAGAAAAATTGTTAAGTAAAAGAAAGCAAGTTGCAGTGAAATATGGGACGGTCCAACTTATGCTAAAAATAATAAAATAAAATTGTATGAATGTCTTTGTCTAAGTACATATTGTCAAAGTACCGCAGAGACCCAACTGCTAGTGGTGGATAC
The DNA here is from genome assembly GCA_030035585.1 of Dugong dugon. Taxonomy (NCBI): domain Eukaryota; kingdom Metazoa; phylum Chordata; class Mammalia; order Sirenia; family Dugongidae; genus Dugong; species Dugong dugon. The sequence goes on along the minus strand of CM057476.1, from coordinate 19,455,226 downwards.
ATCCGAAAAGGGGGAGGGGATTGGGAGGTGATGGCAGAAAGGAACTTTTTTATTCTTAATATATGACTGGAGTGTTTGAATTTTTACATTGAGAACATTTTCATATAGCACTCATGTAATTAAAAGCAAAAGGTTTAAAACCTGTACAACCCCTAAATGCAACGTGGGATCCTGGACCGAATCCTGGAACAGAAAGAGATCGTTAGTGAGAAAACTAGTAAAATCCAAATAAAGTCTGGAGTTTAGTTAGTAGAAATGTGTGATTATTAGTGTTATGGTTAAGGTTGTGTGCCAACTTGACTGGGCCATGATTTTCAGTGTTTTGGCAGTTATGTTTGATGGAGTTTGGCAGGTATGTAATGATGTAGCTATCCTCCATTCTGTGATATAATGTAATTACCTCCACGATGTGATCTGATACGATCAGCTAATCAGTTGTAAAAGGAGTTTCCTCGGGGGTATGGCCTGCATCTAATACATATGGATGTTCTGGCAAAGCTCGCTGGCTTTTGCTTGCTTCACATCCTGTATCTGGCTTGTCATCATCCGACCTCCAGTTCTTGGGACTTGAGCCAGCAGCCTGCCATACTGCCTGCCAATCTTGGATCCATCAGCCTCCACAGCCCATGAGTCAGCAGCCTGTTGTCTGACCTGCATATCTTGGGTTCATCAGCCCCTGCAGTTATGTGAGTCAGGAGAAGCCTCCAGCCTGACCCACAGATTTGCGACTTGCCAGCCTCTACAACTGTGTGGCCATTTCCTTGAGATAAATGTGTGTGTGTGTGTGTGTGTGTGTGTGTGTGACACATGCTTCACTGATTTTGCTTCTCTAGAGAACTCAGCCTAAGACAATCTCTTAGTTGTGACACAGTAATGTAATATGATACAGTAACATAGGATGTTAATATTAGAGGAAACTAGGTGAAGGGTAAGGAGCCCTGGTGGCACAATGGTTAAAGTGGTCAGCTGCTAACCAAAAGGTCAGCAGTTCGAATCCACCAGCCACTCCACGGGAAAAAGACGTGGCAGTCTGCTTCCATAAAGCTTTACAGCCATGGAAACCCTATAAGGTAGCTATGAGTCAGAATCGACTCAACAGCAATAGAGTAGGTGAAGGATATGTCGGAACTCTGTGCTATTATTGCCAGTTTCTGGAAGTCTAAAACTATTAGCCCAAAATCTATACACCTCGATGGAGACATTACAGTTGTTAAACTGGTACTTCACCTACACTCACATATTGCTGACAGCTATATATAGTTGGTACAAACTTTTTAGAAAACAATTTACTGATATGTATTTGTAAATGTATGTAAAGTGTATATTTACTTAAGTCCTTCTCCCCTAGGTCTTTATCTGAAAACATAATTCAGAAGAAGGAAAAAGAAAGCTAAGTATTTTTTATAGTATTAAGTACCATATGATACTATGGTATAATTGTAGCATTGTTTATCAGATGAAAACAGAAACAAGCTAAACATTTAACAATAAAGGAAAGGATTGCTGGTAAATAATATGGTCACATATGGAGCACTATGAGCTTATCAAAGTAATGTGAGGACTGGGACAACACGACAAAAATGTTCATGAGAGACAATTTACATTTTTTAAACTATAAAACAAAATTTTGGGCAGACTGAATAGAACTCTGTAAAATATACATATGAACAAAGTCTAAGAAAAACTCTAGAAATATTAAAATGGTCAGATTCAGAATGGGAGGGTTGTCAGGATAAATTGTTTTCTTTTTCTTTAAACATTGCTAATGTAGTAGATATAATGTCTTCAAGGTAGAAAACCAACTACAAAGAAATATATAATTAATTCCTACAATTAAAAACGATCATACAGAAACTTTAAAAATATCAAGACTACTAAAATTGATAACATCTCCCATCCCTCAAATAAGCAAATACATTCTCAAATAGATATTTTGAGCCCAGATCTCTGAAATTTATCTTTTTAGAAACAACTGATTCACAAGATCAAATTTTCTAAAGAAATGGTTTAGAGAACATTACAAATCATGGATTCCTATGAGTAAAAATGCACATATTTGCTTCAAAATACATCACAGTGATATATCTAGCTCCTGCAAATGCCTTCTCCATGGTTATAAAATAATGCCAATAGAAATAATCTGGTTGCCAACAACTGAGTAAAAACAATTCCCAAAGACATGAAGGGGGTCAGAGAGAGGACGAAGGGATGAATAGGTAGAGCGCGGGGCATTTTTAGGGCAGTGAACTATTCTGTGTGAAACTATAATGGTGGACACACGACATTTGTCAAAACCCACAGGGCTGTACAACACCAAGAGCGAGCCCTAATGTAAACTGTGGACTTCAGTTAATAACAGTGTATCAATATTGGTTCATCACTTGTAACAAATATATCACAGGAATGCACGACATTAATGGAAAAAATGATGTGCAGAGAGGACAGGGTATATGGAAACTCTACTTTCTGCATAAGTTTTCTGTAAATCCAAAACTGCTCTAAAAATAAAGTCTACTAAAAAAAAAAATGACAAGAACAGCTCACTTGTCTAAAAAGAATTGGGAAATCCTCTGGACTCTCGGCCTTCCGGATTCCTTTCCCTCCGCCGCCTTCAGAAGCTTTGATCATCAGCGGAAAACCAACTTTCTCTGCTACCTGGGAGAAAAAGACATGGAGGCTTCTTTAAAGTTAGTCACCTTCCTCAACTACAAACACAAGTGAGAATGTTCTAGCTCCCTGGCCCCACAGGCTCTGTGCTTACCGCCAAACCCTCATCCACGTCTTTCACACAACCTTTGTCGTAAATATCTTCTGGGACGCTGATCATTTTGCCCCTTTGCAGACCATCCTCTGCCCACTCCACCATCAGCCCTGCAGAATCACAAGGAAAGTGGCACCCTTCCCAGGAAGGCAGAAACACACACACACCACAGCAACCACAGGGCTCTCTCCTCACCCAAATCACTCTAGACCTGGGCAATTACAGACACGTTCCTTCAGCTTCCAATAATCGCTTTTTTAAAAATAATTCATTTATTGTTGTTGTTAAAAATATACATAGCAGAACATACACCAATTCAACAATTTCTACATGTACAATTCAGTGACATTGAATCTATTCTTTAAGTTGTGCAGCCATTCTTTTCCAAATTGTTCCTCCCCCATTAACATAAAAAGGCTCTTAATTGTTTTTAAGGATTGACTCAACCTTGAAGGGGAAATCAAAGCTTAAGAAACTCAGACTGACCAAACTGTTAACAACTACTTGAAAACAAATATGAAAATGTAAGGGGGCAGGGAATCTAGATTAATGGAAACAGAACAACCAGAATGGAAATAATGAGAATGTTCACTCATTGTGAACAAAGTAGACAATGTCACTGAACAACTTGTGTAGAAATTGTTGAATGGGAACTTAACTGCTGTGTAAACCTTCACTGAAAATACCATAAATATTATTTAAAAAATAAAAATACAATAAACAGATCCAAAGAGAAAAAAAGAAATTCAGACTAAGTCTACCAAAAACAACCATATTAGCCTGAATCCAAAAAATCCCAACTCTACCCTATGGAGTCATCCTATGCAAATCACTACTGGCTGAAGCACTGTAAAGGTTTAAAAAAAAAAAAAATGCTTTCCACTCCAAATTTAAAATTCAAGCTTTAGAGGAAAAAAAACCAAACTTAACAGGAAACTCCCAAGATGGATTTCTGCTTATTTTTTTCTTTGTCCTAGAAATTCCATTTTTAGGATTTTAGCCTAAGGAAGTAATTAAACTTGTACATAGGATTTAACTCTAAGATTATAAAATCTCCATTACTTTTAATATTTTTTAAATTGGGGGGAGGACTAGAAACAACCTAAATGTGAAACTATAGAAGATTGTTAGTAAATTACGGTTCATCCATAGGATGTAATCCTATGTAGGCATTTCAAATGTTGTAAAGTCTATTGACATAGAAAGATACTCATTAATGGGGAAAAAAAAGTCATAAATTAGTAAATATAAGATCTCTGGTTTTTTAAAGGATATGCCTAGAAAAAAGGCTGGAAAGATAGACACCCACACTGCAACAACTCCGTCATGTTTAACATGTTCAACACTGGGTCATAGATTATAGATAATTTCTCTTTTCTTCCTTGTACTTACCATAATTTCTAAGTTGTCTACAATGGAGTTGTACCATCTGTTCAATAATTTAAAAAAAAATCTAAACTGGAGAATAAAAAAGCAAACTCAGGTCAAACCCAGCCCCCACCCCCCGCCCCCGCCACACACACACGCTGTTCACACTGGCAAGATTGGGCCAAGAAGTTCCCCCAAAGTGAAGCTCAGGGACTCTTACCACTTCCACTCCAGGGCAGGGTTGGGATCTGCAGCGTCTGGGCCACAATGGTAGATGCGATCTTATCTCCCAGGGCCCACATGGCCTCACTGGGAGGGCCTGAGGGATCAAGGACAGGAAGGAAGGTGGACCAAGTCAGCCACAAAAACACTCTAGGGCCGAATGCTTGCCAAGTGCTCAGTGGCAGAGCCAGGTGAGGAGTGGACAACAAAGAAAGGTACTCAAGGTCCCAGCTCTCAAAGAGCTTAAAACCAAGTCAGGGAAGAAAAAGATCTGTTAGCCCGCTACTGTATCAGTAAACTTTCAACAAATGTGGATTATAACCGTGGTCTGAGTTACAATCTAAGTTATTGTGGCATACACAAAATTCACTCTGGGAGCACAGGTGAAAAGCTAGACTAAGGAGAGGCAAGCCAGCACCTCAAAGAGCTAGACCTGGGGTCGACAAACTTTTTCTATAAAGAGCCAGATGGAATATATTTTCAGCTTTCTCGGCCTGATGGTCTTGGTCACAACTACTCAACTTTCCCAGTGTAGGGCACAATACATGTATGAAAGGGTGTGTCCATGTAAACTTTATTTATAAAAACAGGTGGTGGGCCAGATTTGACTTGTGGGCTACAGTTTGCTGACTCCTAGGCTGACCATCAACGTCCATCCAGAGGAGCTAAAACTGAGGGATAATGAGAGGCTTGTGTGACAACCAGTCAAGACAGACATGCCAAATGTACTCAGAAACCAGGGACAGAGAAAACATCAGCAGTCACAAGTCGCCAAGCAGACACTCGGCATATCCGGTGTTGATTTCCACTGAGCTGCTTCATGCATGGGCAAGTTTGTATTGCAGGTCCCAAGGTAAGCAGCAACAACAGGGATTTAGTGCATGACAAATGATTCCCCTAAGCCACACAAGGATGGTCAGAGGTAGCATAACTACCTACACAAAGTTAACAAACACAAATAAAAATTCTGAAACAAACAGATGCCATAAGACAATAGTATCATTTTACCTAATAAGCAGCAGAGATGAGGGACTCTCATCCCAAGGGGTCAAGGGCATTCTAAAGGCCCGAGAAAGGCCCAAGCAAAGGCCTGGCCATATCAAAAATGTGACCCCGCCCCCCAAACCCAGTCAGAAATATCTTAGTACCAAAAGGAATACAAGCAGAGGATTCTGTTTGTCCCAGCATCATCTGGCTGTGATAACCATGTTGACGTCTCCTATTTCTATAGCCTGGCAGACTTACCCATGTGCCCGCCCACCCCTCAACTGGCCTGCTCCCCACAATGAAAGTGTGAGGTAGGAATATCAAATGCACCCCAGTTTACAGAGCAGAACTAGAAAGAGAATCTCACCCAGCCAAGTTTTCCATCAACATCCCAATTCCCATGTATCAATGGAAACACACTCTACCTAGAAAAGCAATCCCATGCTTGTGCAGGAGCTCTGGAAGTTTGGGGTTTTCAGAAGCATGGCCCCAGCCAGCCCACACTGCCTGCAAATGAGAGAGGCATGAGTCAAGATCTTCCTTCCCCACAACACTGAAATCTCTGTGCCGTGTGGTGCCAGCCCTGGATTTCTGAGTCTCGCGGAACATGACTCTTCTACCTCTTCTGAACTGTGGGATCAAGTCGTTCTGGATTCAGGGTCACCGTGCCCCTGTGGGCAGACGCAGGCACCCTGGCCAATCTACCTGCACGGGGATTCTCTTGGCAATGTCCATGATCAGCTCCACGTTGGCATAGTTGTTGTTATTGGGCCCACCTGGGACGGGGACATACTGATCCGCCATCTTGATGTACTCTGGAGTCAAATGGGAGGGCAAAGGAGAGAACTGCTGAGAGATGTAAGCCAACTGCAGAACATTCTGTGAGATGCAACTATATGCAGACACTGAAATAAAAACTATGAAGATTATGTGGCAACAACGGACAAATGAACCTATGTACCCACAGAACCTTGTACATGAACAGTTGTACATCAATGTTTATAACAGCATAGTCAAAAGGTGGAACCAACCCAAATGTCCACCAATGGATGAATAGATAACCAAACTGTGGTATATCCATACAAGGGAACATGACTCAGCCATTAAAAAAAGCGGGTCCCTGACGGAGCAGTAGAAGGATGGGGTGCAGAACTCAAATTCTAGTAAGAAGACCAGACTTAATGGTCTGACTGAGACTGGAGGTGCCCCAGAAGGCATGGCCCCTGGACTCTATCAGCCCAGAACCAAAACAATTTCCAAGGCCAACTCTTCAAACAGGGATTGGACTGGACTGTGGGACATAAACTGATCTCGTGAAGAGTGTGCCTCTTAGTCAAGTAGATACAAGAGACCAAAGGAGCAACTTCTGTCCAAAGGTGAGATGGGAAGGCAGAGAGAGTTAGGAGCTGGTTGAATGGTCAAGGGGAGTCAGGGGGAAAGGAGGAGTGTGCTGTCGCAGAATGGGGTGAGCAATTAGGGTCTCATAACAATGTATGTAAAAAAAAATTTTTGTATGGGAGACTAACTTGAAATGTAAACTTCATTTAATTACAATAATAAAAAAATTTTTTTTTAAAAAAAGCACTGATACGTGCTACAACGTGGATGGACCTTGAAAATACTATGTTAGGTGAAAAGAGGCAAACACAAAAGGTGACATGTTGTATGATGTCTTTTATATGACATATCTAGAATAGGCAAATCCAGAAAGCAGATCTGTGGTTGCCAGGAGATGGAGGGAATGATTACTTAATGGGCGCGGGGTACTGATCTTAGGTGATGAAAAAGTTCTGAAACCAGAAGGAGGTGGTGGTTGCACAACACTATAAATACACTAAACGCCACTGAATTGTGTACTTTAAAATGGTTAATTGCACGTTACGTGAATTTCACCTCAATTAAAAAATAAAAAAACAATGGAGAAACATTGTCTTAGTCATCTAGTGCTGCTGTAACAAACATACCACAAGTGGATGGCTTTAACAAAGAGAAATTTATTGTCTCACAGTCTAGTAGGCTAGCAAGTCCAAATTCAAGGCATCAACTCTGGGGGAAGGCTTTCTCTGTCAGCTCTGGAGGAAGGTCCTATTGACAACCTTCCCCTGGACTAGGAGCTCTTCCCCACACAGGAACGCCAGGTCCAAAGGACACGCTTTGCTCCCAATGCTGCTTTCTTGGTGGTATGAAATTCCCATGTCTCTCTGCTTGCTTCTCTCTTTTACATCTCAAGAGACTGGCTTAAGACACTAATCTTGCAGACCTCCTCAATATAATTGTCACTAATCCATCTTATTACATCATAGTGATAGGATTTACAACACATAGGGAAATCACATCAGATTACAAAATAGTAGACAATCATACAACGCTGGGAATCACGACCCAGCCAAGTTGACAGATAGTTTGGGGAAACACAATTCAATCCATGACACACGTGTATGATAATGTGAAGAAAACTGACCTTATGATTTTAATTGTGTGAACATGTATGATGTATGTATCTCTGGACAAGGCCTGGGAGGGAGCAAAGGAAGATGGAAGAAGATGGAAGCAGAATAGTGGGATTAGAAGTGAGTTTTTAAAAAATTTCTACTTAAAGTTTATCTTAATATTGTTTTAGCATTAAACACTACAGTGTCTTAACTTTAAAATATTTATGCTATCTAAGCTAGAAATTCCAACTGTAAGACCATGTCCTAAGAACACACTCGTCAGTGAGGCCAAAGGATTTACTAACAGGATGTTTGAGGAGCAGCACTTTGAACTGTGAAAAATCAGACCGTTCCACCGTCAAAGCCTGGTACATCTGAACTTTAGAATTCTCTAAGATCCTGTGAATGAACGATGTGGCACTTTAGGTGCAAACACAGCAAGAAACCCAAGAGGATTGCTCCTTCTGGCCTTCCAGCCTCCAGTGTTCATCAAATACATGCATGCTGACCACTATGAAGGCTCCAGAAATTATAAAGGGAGCAAGTCAGAGAAGCTCATCGAATTTGACGTTAATATTAAATTAGAAAAGCAAGAAAACAATACAATAGCTGTAGACTGTGGTCAGTGGTAGGAAGGAAATACCCAGGGTTTTCTGGGAGAGCAGCAAAGGAGGAAGTTCCCTGCTGGAAGAGGTGATGTTTGACCCAGACATTGTGGGCGGGGTGGGGAGGGGGCCTGGCAGCTGAGAGCTGTGGGAAAGCACCTTGAGCAGAGGGCACAGCTTGTGCCAAGGCTCTGAAACCAGAAAGAGCACAACAGGCCAGGGCCCAAGGGAGGCCAGAGGGATGCCAGATGGAGCCAGGGGCCTGCAGCAGTACAGCCATGTGGGGGAAGTTTAGTCTAAGCAGGATGGGAGGATAACACTTTGGACTCCAATCCCGCCTGCATTCGGGTTGTATGACCCTGGACAAGTTATTTATGTCCCTGTGTCTCAACCGTCTCATCTGTAAAATGGGGTGTCACGGATTGAATTGTGTCCCCCAAAAATATGTTGTCAACTTGGCTAGGCCATGTTTCCCAGTATTGTGTGATTGTCCACCATTTTGTCATCTGATGTAATTTTCCTATGTGTTGTAAATCCTACCTCTATGATGTTAGTGAGGCAAGATTTGTTGTTGTTGTTAGGTACCATCGAGCTGGTTCCAACTCGTAGCAACCCTATGTACAACAGAACGAAACACTGCCCGGTCCTGCTCCATCCTTACAATTGTTCAATTGTTATGCTTATGCCCATTGTTGCAGCCACTGTGTCAATCCATCTTGTTGAGGGTCTTCCTCTTTTTCACTGACCCTCTACTTTACACCAAGCCTGATGTCCTTCCCTAAGGACTGATCCCTCCTGATAACATGTCCAAAGTATGTGAGACATAGTCTCACCATCCTTGCTTCTAAGGAGCATTCTGGTCATGCTTCTTCCAAGACAGATTCGTTATTTTGGTAGTCCGTGGTATATTCAGTATTCTTTGCCAACACCACAATTCAAAGGCATCAATTCTTCTCTGATCTTTATTCATCGGCCAGCTTTTGCATGCACATGAGGCAAATGAAAACACCATGATTTGGGTCAGGCGCACCTTAGTCTTCAAGGTGACATCTTTGCTTTTTTGGGTCAGGCACACCTTAGTCTTCAAGGTGACATCTTTGCTTTTCAACACTTTAAAGAGGTCTTCTGCAGTAGACTTGCCCAATGCAATGCATCTTTTGATTTCTTGACTGCTGCTTCCATGGGTGTTGATTGTGGAGCCAAGTAAAATGAAATCCTCGACAAATTCAATCTTTTCTCCTTTTATCATGATGTTGCTGACTGGTCCAGTTGTGAGGATTTTTGTTTTCTTTATGTTGAGGTGTAATCCATATTGAAGGCTGTGGTCTTTGGTCTTCATCAGTAAGTGCTTCAAGTCCGCTTCACTTTCAGCAAGCAAGGTCATGTCATCTGCATAAAGCAGGTTGTTGACGAGTCTTCGCCAAATCCTGATGTCCCGTTCTTCTTCATATAGTCCAGCTTCTCGGATTATTTGTTACAACCCTGTCACACACCTTTCTTGACTCCAAAGCACGCAGTATCCTCTTGTTCTGTTCAAATGACTGCCTCTTGATCCATGTACAGGTTCCTCATGACCACAATTAAGTGTTCTAAAATTCCCGTTCTTTGCAACATTATCCATAATTTGTTATGATCCACACAGTCGAATGCCTTTGTACAGTCCATAAAACACAGGTAAACATCTTTCTGGTATTCTCTGCTTTCAGCCAGGATCGATCTGACATTAGCAATGATACCCCCGGTTCCATGTCCTCTTCTGAATCCGGCTTGAATTTCAGGCAGTTCCTTGTCAATGTACTGCTGCAGCCACTTTGGAATGATACTCAGCAAAATTTTACTTGTGTGTGATATTAATGATATTGTTCATTAATTTCCACATTCAGTTGGATCAACTTTCTTGGGAACAGGCATAAATATGGATCTCTTCCAGTCGGTTGGCCAGGCAGCTGTCTTCCAAATTTCTTGGCATAAATGAGTGAGGACTTCCAGAGGCAGAATTAGAGGCAGTTATGTTAATGACGCAGGACTCAATCTACAAGATTAGCTTGTATCTTAAATCAGTCTCTTCTGAGATATAAAACAGAGAAGTGGGCAGAGAGACAGGGGAACCTCATACCACCAAGAAACAAGACCCAAGAGAATAGCATGTCCTCAACCTGGGAAGACTGATGACAAGAACCTTCCTCCAGAGCCAACAGAGAGAGAAAGCCTTCCCCTGGAGCTGGCACCCTGAATTCAGACTTCTAGCTTCCTAGACTGTGAAAGAATAAATTTCCATAGTTAAAGCCATCCACTTGTGGTATTTGTGTTACAGCAGCCCTAGATGACTAAGACATGGGGCTAATGGTCAAACCTGTCCTCACTGGCAGCTGTTAGTAACAAACAGAGCAGCGTCCCTGCTCAGCAGCTGCCCTTGGGAGAGCTCAGGGGACCAAGCGTGAGGTTGCTGATACTGGCAGCAGCACTGCAGGCACCAAGGAGGGGGATGATAGGACCTCAGTTCTGGTTTTGTTTTGTTTTCATTTTGTTGTGGTAAAAGATGCATAACAAAACATTTGCCTTTTCAACCATTTTTGTGCACATTCACCAAGTTGTACAACCATCACTACTATCCATTTCCAATTCTTTTTCCATCACCCTTAAAAGTGCCCCTTAAGAAGGATTTTCACAACTACCACGGCCTCCACCAGACTGAGTCCAGTACAACTAGATGGTGCCCAGCTACCACCACTGACTTCTCTGACAGGGATCACAATAGAGGGTCCCGTTCAGAGCTGGAGAAAAATGTAGAACAAAATTCTAACTCACAAAAACAGACCAGACTTACTGGCCTGACAGAGACTGGAGAAACCCCGAGAGTATGGCCCCCAGACATCCTTTTAGCTCAGTAATGAAGTCACTCCTGAGGTTCACCCTTCAGCCAAAGATTAGACAGGCCCATAAAACAAAACAAGACTAATGGGGCACACCAGCCCAGGGGCAAGGACTAGAAGGCAGGAAGGGACAGGAAAGCTGGTAATGCAGAACCCAAGGTTGAGAAGGGAGAGTGTTGACATGTTGTGGCATTGTTAACTAAAGTCATATAACGATATGTGTACTAACTGTTGAATGAAGAGCTAGTTTGTTCTGTAAACCTTCATCTAAAGTACAATAAAATATAATAAAAAATTTTTTAAAAAAAGAAAAGTGCCCCTTAAGTAATAACTCCCCATTTCCCTGTCCCTGCTGCCCCTAGTAACCACTAATAAACTTTGGTCTCTGTACATTTGCCTATTCCAGAGATTTCACGTAAGTGGGATCCTATTAATATCTGTCCTTTTGTATCTGACTTATCATAATGTTTTCAAGGTTCATCCATGTCATAGCATGTATCAGAACTTCATTTCTCTTTACGGCTGAGTAATAGTCTATTGTGTGTATGTACCACATTTTGTTTATCTGTTCATCTGTTGATGGACATTTAGGCTGTTTCCACCTTTTGGCTATTGTGAATAATGTTGTTATGAACACTGGTGAACAAGTATCTGTTTGAGTCCCTGCTTTCAAGCCTCTTGGGTATTACCTAGGAGTGGAACTGGCGGGTCACATGGCAACCCTGGAAACCCTGGTGGCATAGCGGTTAAGAGTTCCGCTGCTAACCAAAAGGTCGGCAGTTCAAATCCACCAGACGCTCCACAGAAACCCTATGGAGCAGTTCTACTCTGTCCTACAGGGTCGCTATGAGTCAGAATCGACTTGAAGGCAACACGTTTGGGGTTTTTTTGTTTGTTTGTTTGTTTTTTGTTTATGGCAACCCTACGCTTAACTTTTTGAAAAACTGCCATGGTATTTTCCTGGAGTTGTGTTTTTAAAAGATTACTCTGCCTGCTGTGCGGAGAGGGGTCTGTAAAGGGTCAAGATTGTTCAGGGAAAAAAGTAAGTTGTCCAATAGTTATTTATGGAATGATCCATTCTAATAGAAATTAGCAGATAGGTAAATGAATGAATGAAATATAGTACATACATCTGTTTAAAAATATCTGTAGCAACAGACTCCAATCTGCTGTGAACGAGGACATTTCTCAAAGATGGGATTTCCACTTTGCATGGTAACTATATGGACTTTTGTGAGGCACATGGGCCGCTTTTGTTATCAGTAGAGAAGAAAGAACAATTAAATACGCGGCCCAGCAAGATCCTCTGAGACTTCGGGGCCCAGGGAGACTTGCCCAGGTGGGGAAGGTGGTGAGGGCAGGTAAAGACAGGGGTTTGGCAGAGGGAGGGTCACAGCCCAGGTACCTGCATTGGCCTTGAGGTCCTCAGGGGTCACCATGACCACAAAGCGGATGGCCCGCTCATTGCGGAACATCTCGTAGGCCCACCTGCGGATGGAGCGCATGCACTTGACGGCGGCGATGCCATTGTTGGCAATGAGGACCTGAAGCGGGAAAACGAGGAAGGAGCGAGGGCTGCACATCTACCTGTGGCGCAGGCTTCGTGACTCCAGGGTCATCTCAGGCTGCAGAACCTCCTGCGCGCCTGGAGGATGCTATACCTCTTTGTATTTCTATGGCACACCGCGAGCACGAAGCAGGCACTCAAAGTTAGGTTGCATGATGGATGAGCGAATGAATGAATGATTTTTATTCCTTTGGCACCATCGTGATCACCCTTAATATTTTTTTTTGAATGTTTAGTATGTACCAAAGGGGCCCTGTTGGCGCAGTGGTTAAGTGCTCGGCTGCTAACCAAAAGGTTGCTGGTTCAAACATACCAACTGCTCCAGAGGAGAAAGATGTAGCAATCTGCTTCCATAAAGATTACAGCCTTGGAAACCCTGTAGGGAAATTCTACTCTGCCCTATAGGGTCACTCAGTCGGAATCAATGCAGCGGCAGTGGGTAGTACGTACCAAGCTGTAGTGCAATGTATTACACGTGCATTCTTTCATCTCGTCCTCACAGCGGCCCTTTGAAAGAGGTTTCGTTATTATCCCTATTTTGGCATTAAAGACATAAAGACTCAGAAGAGTTAAGACAGCTGCCCAAGTTCACATAGCTAGTAAGCAGCACAGCTGGGACTCCAGCCCAGATCTGTCTTATTCCACAGTCTGACCTGAGCTCTTAACTGCTGTCTCTGCAACTCAAAGCCTAAAGGTCTCAGGTTTGGTAAAGAGTAAAGGCAATAATGGTGGCTGCCCCCAACAGCAGAGAACACTGGGAGGGGTCCAGGTTTCAATTCCTGGCTGTGTGACGAATTTGCTGTGTGGCCTTAGGCAGATCCTTGCCCACTCTGAGCATCACCTCCACATGAGGAAGTTGGACTGGCCAACCTCTGGGCTGGGTCTCTGTGGGGTTTACAATTAACTTTACCCAAAGAATTGGGTCTTTGTCCTTGGTTCCTGAGCGATAACCTCTAAACCCTTGGAGTTTCTCCAGGAACTGAATTGTCTTTTATCTGTATGGGCTCCGGATTACACCTGAGGTTTTATGCTAATGAGGTGACCCAGGTCAGGGTCGGCCAGTCCAGAAAGACCTACCTCTGGATATCAGCCCAACCCCAGGGGAGGGGGCATGACTCAATCAATCATGCCTAAGAAATGAGGCCCTAACAAAGGCTCTGGAAACGGAAGCTCCATGGGCTTCCTGGTTGGTGATAGACATCAACCCACATGAGAGGGTACTGTGTTCCTTTTGGGGACATGGCAGCTCTGAGTTGGGAACCCTCCTAGACCTTACGTTATGCAGATATCTCTTTATTTATATTCTTTTAGCTATAATACTTACTGTAACAGTAAGTATGGAACTTCTGTGAGTCAGTCTAACAAATGACTGAACCCAAGAGGGTAGTAGGAGCCAGCAGGTCAGAAGGGAGGATATCGTGGAGACACCCAAGTTTGGGCTGGCATCTGAAGTCTTAGGCAGACTTGGCAATCTGGAGGACTGTGCCCTTTACCTCTGAATTCTGACCTGGCCCAGGCGGTTAGGGTCAGAAGAAGAAGGACAGTATGTGCAGTGAATTGGAACTGAATTCCTTCGATTTAGTTGGAAACAGAATGGAAGAGATAGATTACATTGCAATTGAATTTTACAATCTCTAAGAAATAAAACCTAATTCTAGTTTGCTTGTTCTGAAAAAAAAAAGTATACATGACAATTTACCTGTCATTCCTGAAGGACATATCCCATTAGCAATTTGGGCGGTGGTCATCTCTGTTTTACAGAAGGGGAAACTAAGCCCTGGAGAGGCTAGGTCACTTGCCCAGATCTCACATGCACCAGGATTTGGCTCTAGGTTTCTGACTCTGGGCTCAGTGTGCCTTCTACCTTTTCATAAATGCTTCTTGGGAGTTGGTGAAACAGCTGGGCCTTGGCTTTCTCAACCTTATTGCCAAAGCAAGGCGAAGAGGGAAAGCCTGCTGAGTGACCCCAGCCTGGCCCAGTTTCCCTCGGTCCCCATTTGTTCTAGCACATTCTGAGAGCCCCATGGGGGAGAAGGCTGCTGTAGGTGAGCCTGCTGTTCTAGTCTCCAGGACTGTGGCTTTCCCACAAGAAGTTCTGAAGAGAGGGCATGCCCAAGGTCAACTCCTAAGCCAGAAGGTACAAGGGCTCCAGGATAAGGCCTTCTGTGGCCACCACCCCGCTGGGTACCTGAGGACTGAATGCCAGCCATCAGCTGGGCTGGCTGCAAAACAGTCTCCTGGTGAGTGTGGCAAAAATGCAGTTTATGGATGGGCACCTAGGAGACTGTGAATCCCAGGGTCTGGGGCAGGGCAGAGAGATCTGTATTTTTAACCAGCAAGACTAGTGGCCACCAGGTTTGGGACGAGCATCAGTCTCAATCACTCAGTGCTGCACTAACTATACTGGGGTGAGGGCGTGGGCTCTGGAGTCTGACAACCAGGGTTCAAATTCTGGCTCCGCCACCGACCAACTGTGAGACCTGGGCTACTGGCCTCTACTCTCTGAGCCTCAGTATCCTCATCTGTAAAACTATACCCACTGACAGTGCTGTGGGGATTGCTAAATGAGATACAAGGATTAAAGCAGTTAATATAATGCCCGGCTCAGCACAGGCCCTCAATAAATGGTAGCTGTTGCTGCTGCTATTGTTATTATTGTCATTGTTATTATTATAGTTATCACCACTCAAATAGAATGGAAGCTGACTTGTGTTCAAATCCCAGCTCCATCACTCATGAGCTACATGACCTTGGACAACCAATGTCAAATTTCCATAGCCTAACTTCCCCATGACTACAACAAGAATAATCATAACAGTATGTGGCCAGACGAATGAGAAACAAATGTGAAAAGCCTTTGTCAATGGCAACTCTTAGCAAACGGTTCCCTTCCATCGCTGTCATTACAGTACAAGGGTCTTCTCTCCTCTAAGAGACTGTAAACTTCAGGAGGGCAGGGCTGTGTTTTAAGCGTCCCTCGTAATAAGCTGGGTGGTGCAGTTAATGTGTTCAGCTGCTAACCTAAAGGTTAAAGGTTCCAGTCGATCCAGAGGTGCCTCGGAAGAAAGGCCTGGCAATTCACTTCCAAAATAATCACCCATTAAAAACTCTATGCAGCACTGTTCTATTTGGACACACATGGGATCGCCACGAGTGGGGATCAACTCAACGGCAACTGGTTTTGATCCCAGTAATCTAAAGAGCAGCCCCTTTCACAAAAGCACCTCAGGGCCCTTTGCAGGAGCCTGCTGACTGGGCTCAGAGGCCTCAGTCTCCTCTGTGAAATGGGCTACCGCACCTGCTGTATGGGCTACTGCGAGGGTAGAAAGCGCCTGCAGGTCAAGCACCCAGCACTTAGCAAGTGTTCAGGAGACAGTTCCCTTGCCCCCTCTAAGGAATGCCTCAGAAACTGGTTTTCCACCTCCAGCTAGGATGAGGGGCCCCTCCACCCAATCCCAGCCACCACCCAGAATGGCAGGACACATCTGTACCTTCTCGATGACCCGATTCCCCCCAAAGCGTGTGATGAACTCAGCTGGGGAAGCCACGGTAAAGTCTCTGTGCAGATCCAGCTTTTTGTGCTCACGGCCCCTCTTCACCAGGTGGAGTCCTGACATGCTTGGCCTGCGGATGGAAAGATAAACTGCCTCAGGAAGGGGGCCAACTGGGCTGCGGGCGCCAGAGCACCCCGTGTAGGGGAGATCTGGGGGCCCTGCACCTATAAAATGAACAGCAACAGAGAAGCCCACATGTCAGACCCCTCTGCTTTGCATTCCTTCTCCAGAGACCTTGAAGCACTTCATAAAGCTACTTGAGGGCAATGGCCTGATCTACCCTGAGACCAGAAGAACTAGAAGGTGCCCAGCTACCACTACCAACCATTCTGACCAGGGCCACAATAGGTGGACCCTGATAGAACAGGAGAAGAATGTGGAATAGAACTCAAATTCTTAAAAAGTCCACTTACTGGACCGGTTGAGACTAGAGGACTCCCTGAGACTATCACCCTGAGATAAGCTTTAAACCTTAAACCGAAATTATTCCTTGAAGTGACCTTTCAGCTAAATAACAGGTTAGCTCATAAAATAAAGAGTTATCACCCGTGAGTAGTGAGCTCCTTTAAAAAATCACCTATGTAAGACCAATGCCAAAAATTACTCTAAAGCAAAGATGAGAAGGTAAAGGGGCAGGGAAACTTGAATAATGGAAACAATACAACCAGAACGGAATGAATGAGAATGACGATACATTGCAAAAAATGTAACCAATATCACTGAATAATTTATGTAGAAATTGTTAAATGGGAACTTAATGTACTGTGTAAACTTTCACCTTAAACACAATAAAATATTACTTAAAGAAAAAAAAAGACACTTGCAGGTGGGAAGCAGCTCCTGGAGGGGCCAGGGTACAAATGAAGCAGGAGGGAGCCCTTCACCTGCCTTCAGGTATACACTTAGATTTTTAAAATCTTCAATTACCTTTTACTTTACATGATGGAACATGAGTTCTATCATTTAGGAACTCAAATAGTACTAAACAACTTAGAACAGAGGTGGGAGTTGGTGATCAGGGAGGAAGTCCACAGGGGCTCCTTGACCAGGGCACTAGTTACATTCTAATACTTTATAGATGTATTTGTTAAACTGTATTTATATCTTCCATGTACTTTTCTGCGTGTACATTTCAAATTTTTAAAAACTGAAAACAAAAAAAAGTATAACAAAATAGAGGTTCCTTGCCCCACCCCTCCCCCACACCACAGAAAATCACTTTTGACTCTTTCTGGCTTTTATACATCTCCATAGTTCTAAGAAGGAGCCCTGGTGGCACACTGGTTAAAGCACTTGGCTGCTAACTGAAAGACTGGAGGTTCAAATCCACCAGCCACTCCACGGAACAAAGATGTGACAGTCTGCTTCCATAAAGATTACAGCCTTGGAAACTCTATGGGGCAGTTCTATTCTGCCCTATAGGGTCACTGTGAGTCTGAATCAATTCGACGGCAACAGGCAATGGGTACAGTTCTAAGAGGTGCAAATGGCTTAATGCTCTAGGCTGCTAACAGAAGGCTGGAGGTTGCAGTCCATGCAGAAGCACCAGGCCTGGTGATCTACTTCTGAAAAGTCAGCCATGGAAAACCTTGTGGAGTGCAGTTCTACTCTGACACACGTGGGGTCGCCGTGAGTTGGAATCAATTCGATGGCAACTGGTTTATAGTTCTAAACAATATAAGTATGCCATCTTGTGAGTCATCAGTCTAAGACCCCATCTACAGCCTCCCTATTTTGATAGATGAGGATTTAGCTCTCTTGCCCAGCCACCCCATCTGCCGCCCTGCCCCCAACCCCTAAACAGAGGTACTGTATACCGTCATTTGGGTGAAGGAGCCCAAGTGGTGCCGGGGTTGAAGTGTTCGGCTGCGAACAGAAAGGATGGTGGTTCAAACCCACCAGCCGTTCCTCGGGAGAAAGATCTGGCAGTCTGCTCCCATAAAGATTTACAGCCTTGGAAACCCCATAGGGCAGTTCTACCCTGTCCTATAGTCTCTATAATTTGGAATCGACTCAACGGCAGCAGAGTTTTCACAAGTAATTTGGTAAATTCAGCATTCAGTGTTTCATTAGCCTGTGATCATTATTCACAGAAGAGTTCTGTAGTATACCAAATTCTTTCTTTCATTTGTTTCCCCCCTGGAGTTAATAATGTCATCCATTTGCTTGGTGTTTGCTGCACCTGTTGCTAATTCAGCCCACTCCTTTTAATAGCCTCTAAGTACACCAAAAGCTTGGAGGTTGGAACCCACCTAGCGGTGCCATGGAAGAAAGGCCTGGCAATCTGCTTCCATAAAGATGACAGCCAAGAAGATGCTATGAAGGCCAGTTCTACTCTGTAACACATGGGGTTGCCAGGAGTCGGAATCAACTCAACAGCAACAGTTTGGTTTGACACATAAAATAATAGATCAATTTCATTTTTTTTTTTTCCATTGGAGACATCCCTCGTACGATGTCTCTCTTTTCATGTGGACTGGCTGTTCTCTACGCCTCCTACAGAGCTGCCGTTCTGGGGCCTCCCTTTGCTGACATCCTTAGAATTCCCTTGGCTTTACCTCTGGGATTAGATGCGTATTTGGGGGGACCTCATGGCTCCCTCTTTCTTGGTGTATTCCCTTATTTGCTGGAGCATATCCTCCAGTCATTTCATCCACTTAAAAAGATAGTATAATGGTAGGGCGCATGACAACGACATCCTCAATGTACCTGTAGTGCTCCCGGCTGCACTGGCCTCCCTCCTCACAATCCTTCTGGAGGTTTCTTCTGATTCTGTGTGGGATCACCTGTCTCCCATCTGTTGCTCTTCTTGGTTTACTTTCTTGTTTCAGTGGAAAGCATCCGCCAGTAGCTTTCTAAGAAAGGGTGTTTGGACAATAAATGTTTTGCGGGCTTGCATGGTCTAAAAATGTCTTTCTTCTGCCCTCACATTTGACCCTACTGTTTGGCTGTGTACGGAATTCTAGGAAGGAAAACCTCCATCCAACTTCTGGAAGCATTTCGCCATTGTGTTCTGGCTTCCAGGGTTGCTAGAACCAGAGTTGTTCTGATTCCTGATTCCTGATCGTCGACTGCCACTGAGTCAATTCCAACTCAGCAGCCCTATAGGACAGAGTAGAACTGCCCCAAGGCTTTCCAAGACTGTAATCTTTACAGAAGCAGACTGCCATATCTTTCTCCTGCAGAGTGACTGGTGGGTTCAAACTGCCAATCTTTCGGTTAGCAGCTGAGTGCTTTAACCAGTGTGCCAGCAGGGCTCCTGATCCCCTGTAAGTGACCTGTTTTTTTCTCATCCGGAAGTTGTAGAATCTACTCTTTGTCCCCAGTATGCTATAGTTTCACATGCTGTGCCCAGGTATGAGGCTGGGAGTCTGTCAGGACCTTTCAATCTGGAAAACTCATGTCCTGAGAAATTGCCTTCAAGTATTTCCCCCATGATTTCCTCACCTCCTTTTTCTCTATTCTTTCCAGAAGTCCTATTATTTGGATGTTGAAATTACTGGACTGGCCCTTTAATTGTTTTTTATTTTCCCCTCTCCTATTTTCTCTCTTTATTCTCCTGTGTGATTGCCTCATCCTCACTGTCTCACTGTGCGACTGAGTTTTTCATTTCTGCAATTATGGTTTTAATGTCCAAGAGCTTGTTTTTGGTCTTCAAATGCTCCCTTTTTTATAGTGTTCTGTTCTTATATGTGCTATATCCTCTCTGACTTCTACGCGATCAATGATAGGGTTTCTTGTTGTTGTTTTTTAAAGTTCTCCTGGCATGGTTTCTGTTTCTTCCAAGTTTCCTGTGACCGTTTCTTTGGGCCCTGTCTTCCATATTAGGAACTGGACTCAAATGTTTGAGAAGCCCTGAGAAGCCCTAGTTACCTCAAGACTAAACCAAAAAAAAAAAACAAAAAACCAACCAAATTCGTTGCCGTTGAGTCGACTCTGACTCATAGTGACCCTACAGGACAGAGTAGAACTGCCCCATAGGGTTTGCAAGGCTGTAATCTTTATGGAAGCAGACTGCCACATCTTCCTCCTGCAGAGTAGCTGGTAGGTTTGAACCACTGACCTTTCAGTTAGCAGCTGAGCACTTAACTATTGCACCACCATGGTAGGGACTAACGAGCTAGCAAGAAGCACAGAGCCTGTGGGTGTGGCTGGCTGACTGTGAGCTTCAACATAGGGTGATCTGGAAGCGTTGTTTGTTGGGGAGCTCCATGTCGGTATCTTTAATGTCTTCCACCCTCGCTGGTCCGATTCCCTCGGAAAAAGTCTTTTGGTCTTCTGTCTGGAGGACAAAGGTTGGCTGGGGAGAAGAGGGGGTGGACAGGCTGGGCAGTTCTCAGGATCAGTACCTACACAGATCCTTATCCCCTTGCTTGGGATACAGGCCCCACGCCCTCAACTGTGCCCATCAACCCCCAGAGTCCCAAGGCCTTCTATCTTTCCCTCTAGAGAATGAACTGCTGCCTGCTTCTGCTGGGACAGAGGTGGGGTGGTCCCCCAGCCACATGGAGCAGGGGAGGGGATCTAGGAATATTTTATCCAATCCTTCTTATTTTGGTACACCTGTTCACCCCCCCCTTCCAGAGGTACAAATGCTGCCAGCTCCTGCGTCTGCAGGGGGTCTGCAGTCCAAGTCCCGTAGGTTCTCAGCCTTCCTCGCTGCTCTAGGATTCAGCCTTTTTGTTTCTACTGAGCCAGTTACCGCTCATTCAGCCACTTTCTGGCTTCCAAAACATGCTTGCTCATATCCCCTCTTGTTCTCCCTGTCTTGAGGAATTTCTATCTCTTTTTAAAAATTAATTAATTTTAAAAAGCTCCCTGCTGCCGTTGCGGTGGGATTTTGTAGGAGAGAATCAGTGTGTACACTCAGTTCACCATCTTAATCTGATAACGGGGTGTTCAAGCTGGGGAAACGTCTGCTAGGAATTAGTTAGAGGTTAATGACCCAGATGTGTGTCCAGCAATTGTGTCATCCGGCACCTTAGGAGGCCAAGGCTAGACGGGGTCAGGAGCCAAAAGTCTCGGTGAAGAACTGATGGGTCACGATGATCACCACCAGCACGCCACCATATATTTGTCCAGCTATTAGCTTGTTAACGTAGACATGACCATCCTAGGTACATACCCAGAAGAAGTGAAAGCAGGAACGCAAACAGAAACCTGCATAGCAATGTTCACTGCAGCTCTATTCACAATAGCCAAAAAGTGGAAACCACCAAAATGTCCATCAACAGACGAATGGATATATACAGTGTGGCACATCCATACAATGGTGTATTACTCGGCCATGAAGAGAAATGAAATCCAGATGCACGCCACAACAAAGATGGACCTTGAAAACATCACACCGAGTGAAATAAGTCTGTCACAAAGGAACAGATACTGGATGATCTCACTTACATGAAATAAGCAAAGATACAGAAACCAAAGATTATTAGTGGTTACCAGGGGTGGAAAGGAGGGGGAAGGGGGAGTTTTTGCTTAGGGAGCATTAGTTCTGTTAATGGTGGTGAAATGATTTGGAAAAGGATAATGAGAATGATTGCACAACATGAAGAAGGCAATCAGCGTCACTGAATTATACATGTAAAAAAAATAAAAAAGGAGACATGACAGCCTTTTATTTGTGTGAGCAGTGAACAGCAAAGCTGGAAGTAAATAAGCAAGTGAGGAAGGAGTGATTCCATTTCTGTTGCCGTTAGTTGCCATTAAGTTGGCTCCAACTCCTGTTAGTCTGTGGGACTGTGAGGGATTGCATGTTGCTATGATGCTGGAAGCTATGCCACTGGGATTTCAAATAACAGCAGGGTCACCCAAGGTGGACAAGTTTCAGCAGAGCTTCCAAACTAAGACTAGAAAGAAAGACCTGGTGATCTACTTCCGAAAATCAGCCAATGAAAACCCTCTGGATTACAACAGAATATTGTTCAATATAGTGCTGGAAGATGAGTCCCCAGGTTGGAAGGCACACAAAATTAACAGCGGCCGCAACAATGGACTGCAGTATACCAACGATCATGAAGATGGCACAGGACTGGGCGATGTTTTGTTCTGTTGTACATGGGTTCCATTTTACAAATGGGGAAACAGAGACCTGGCTAGGCAAAATGGGTCACCCAACAAGCCAGCACCCTGGGCTCTTTCTATCACACCAGACCTACCCTTTTACAGGGTAGGCTGGAAATGTTGGGTTTGGACATCTTCTGCTATATAGTCTCTGTGTTCAGTACAGATCTCTCTACTCACCTCCCACCTCTGGGGACAAGACTAAGCCATGGTAAGAGCCTTCTACAACCCTGTAGCCTGCACTATCACCCCCATTAGAAGCCAACAAAAGCTTCACCGTCAGAGATGAAGAAACAGACTTCTAGGCCAAAGGATCAAAAAGAGAAATGAATGACAGAAACCCACCAAGTTTATCTACCACAATCAACAGGCTACATATTTTCAATTAAGGTTTTCTCTGTTCAACTGGGCTTAAGCATAGTACCTGAACGAATGGATGGATGGACAAATCAATAAATGGTTTCTGGCCCTTGAGATGGCCTCGTTGCCTCCCATAAACTGCAAGCAGATTTTCTTCTACAACTCCCAGCACTGAGCTGCGGAAATGAAACAGGACTTCCAAAAGTACTTTGGAAGGTCAATATCACCTGCAAATGTGAATGGTGCTTTTATCATAACTGTATTTCAATAACCAGCGAGTTCAGCTTGTTTTTAAGAACTTTATTTACTTACAAAAACAGGCAGGTCTGAGGGCTACAATTTGCCAACCCCCGATCTAGAGAAACAGACACCAAAATGTTAACAGTGGTTATCTCAGGGTGGTTGGATGATGGGTGGTTTCTGTTCTCTTTTCTTTGCCTGTACTTCCTAAATTTTCTGCAGTGACATACTATTTTTCAATAAGAAAAAAAAGTTATTAAAACCATCTATATGAGACCAAAAGGTTAATAATTACTCTAAAGCAAAAATGAGAAGGGGGCAGGGAAACTAGAGCACTGGAAACAGAACAACCAGAACGTAACTAAAGAAAATGTTGACACGTTCTGAAAAATGCAACCGATGTCACAACAATTTGTATAGAAATTGCCAAATGGGAACCTAATTTACTGTCAACTTTCACTGAAAACACAATATTATTTAGAAAGAAAAAGGTTATTAATTTTGTAATAGAGATGCCCAAAGCCAAGGCCATTCCAGTGTCCCTTGCCAAGGCACTCGGTTAATCTCATCTGTAAAATGGGGATGATAATAGCACATATCTCACAAGGTTGAGAGGATTAAATGAGTCAATACACAGAAAGCAACAGAGGAGTGCCTGGTGCACAAAAATGCTGGATAATTATTTCCATCTGGAATTCCAAGAGGGTCAGGGACTGTTGATCTCTCTCTGCCCCTTGCTCCATGAAGCCCAGGGTCTGCTCCCCAACCGTCCATTCTCCTCACTCCTTCCATGGCCTTCCCTGACTAGCTAGCTTTATCCTTTGGCCTCAGAAAGGCCAACAAACATACAAACATTAAAACTCTCACAATCTGACCTAAAGCTCAACAAAGAAAAACTCAACCATTAGAAAACCACCATGTTGTGTCCAGGGAAAAACCATTCGTGGCCACCATTTTGATATCAAATCTGGTGACAGAGCCCCTCTAATCACAAGCCAGTCAAAACACACAATCAGTCAACACACAATGCTATCAGAATGATCTTCTTTCAAGTCTCCCAGGCTAGTGGCTATTTTGATCTGTTTTTGACAAAGTTGGAGGCAAACCAACGTTGGCTCTAGAGGACTGACCTTCAGCCGGCATTTGCCCCAGTTGACGGAGGAGCACCCTAAGATGAACACTGCTGCACATAAGCCCAGGGCTAAGCCATGTCCTTATATAGGCGGGCAAGGGTGGGGGCTGAAATGCTCCATGGTGACTTTGGAAATGGCTTCAGGTGCGATCAACTATGCAGTAGATGGTGTCAGCCAAACACCAAACACAGCCAGCTGCCCTAGCACACGACCTGACAGAACCACGTTGGGGAGGGACAGAAGAAACATTCCTGAGTGTCCGCTGAGGGTCAGATACAGGGGTCTTCTCACTGACTCCGCACAACTCTGTTCATGATGAGGAAACCGAGGCTCAGAGAAGGCCAAGGGACTTAAGCCACACATTCGACAAGCAGCAGAGCTAGGATTCTAACCCAAATCTATCTGACCCCCAAAATCTAATTTTGCGGCAGAAAGATCAGATTATGTGGGATAAATGGGAGCACCTCTATTGTCTGAACATTAAAAAACAAATACTTGCTTTTGAGAGGCAGTACGTATAATGCAGACTCCCTGGGTGGTGCAAACAGTTAAGGTGCTCGGCTGCTAACCAAAAGGTTGGAGGTTCAAGTTCACCCAGAGGTACCTCAGAAGAAAGGCCTGGTGATCTACTTCTGAAAAAAATCAGCCATTGAAAACTCTATGGAGCACAGTTCTACTCTGACACACATGGGGTCTCCATGAGTCAGAGCTGACGCGATGGCAACTGGTATTGGTATGTGTAATGCAAGGTTCTCAACAGGATGACTTTGCTTCCCCGGGGACACTGGGCAAAGTCAGGAGCATTTCTGTTGTCACACCTTGGGGGTGCTCCTAGCATCTAGTGGGTAGAGGCCAGGAATGCTGCTCAATATCCTGCAATGCACAGGACAGCCCACACCACAAAGAATGATCCAGCCCAAGTGTCAATAGTCGGTGGCTGAAAAACCCTGGTAGACTGACGCCACCCTCTTGTGCTCTGAATCCAGAATCCACCACCTATGAACTGTACAGTCCTGGGCAAGTTACTTTAATACCTCTGCCTGGGTTCCCTCATAGGATGGAAATATTAGTAATATTAATAGTATCTGCCCCTTCAGGCTGTCGTCTGGGCTCAGCACGGGGCCTGGCCCACAATAAGGCCTCAGCCACTTTGCTCTGGTGCCTCTTTCCAGTGGAGCCATCAAGGAGCCCAGGAGTGAGGACTTGGGCTCAGACCCTGACTGTAACCAGCCCAGCGAGCTATCTGCAGTCTACGTTAAATTCCTTATCCTCTCTCTTCTTTTATCACACAGGGATGGCAACAGCACCCTGGGGGCCGCCTCTCTGCTGGGAGCTGAGAGCTGATGGCAGTGAAGGCAGCTGCAGCACCCTGGGGGCCACCTCTCTGCTGGGAGCTGAGAGCTGATGGCAAGGAAGGCAGCTGCTACGCTGTGCAACACTTGCAGGGCCAAACGTCCTACTATCACCAAGCAAGTAAGCACGAAAGGACATTGTGTAACCAAGGCTGATAGCTTTAACTTACGTTTCAGACAGCACAAAACTGGGATCCCAGAAAAAGAGAGCCTGGGAAATGTCTCAGGCCACCCACTCCACTCCTCTTTAGCCAGGCCAGGGGTGGCCAAACTACAGTTCCAGGGCCAAATCTAGCCCATCAATTGTTTTTGTATGGCCCACAGGCCCACAGGCTAAGAATGGTTCTTACAACTTTAAATGGCTGGGGGGAAAAAAAAAAATCACAAGAAGGGTATTCTGTGACATGAGAAAATATATGAAATTCACAATTCAATGTCCATAAATAAGGTTTTGCTGGAACACAGCCATGCCCATTTGTTTATATATTGTCTATGGCTGTTTTCCTAGGGGCGGTGCAAATGGTTAACATGCTCAGCTGCTAACCAAAAAGCTGGAGGTTCAAGTCTACCCAGAGGTACCTAAGGAGAAAGGCCTCGCAATCTACTTCTGAAAAATTAGCCATTGAAAACCCTATGGACCACACTTCTACTGATGCACATGGGTTGCAAGAGTCAGAGTCAACTTGATGGCAACTGGTTATTGGTTATATGGCTGTCTTCATGCTCTAATTGTGGAGATAAATAGTCCTGACAGAGTCAGGCTGGCAAAGTCTGAAATATTTATTAGCTGGCCCTTCAGAGAAATAGTTTGCCGACCCCTGAGCTAGGAAGCGTTTTTCAACCCTGATTGCATAGCCTATCACCTGAGGAGCTTTAAAAAATACTGATGCCCTAACAAGTTCATAAAGAAAATGTTCTACATCCTACTTTGGTGAGTAGCGTCTGGGGTCTTAAAAGCTTGTGAACAGCCATCTAAGATACTCCACTGATCCCAACCCATCTGGAGCAAGGAAGAATGAAAAAAACCAAAGAAGGGAAAGATTAGTCCAAAAGACTAATGGACCACAACTACCACAGCCCCCACCAGACTGAGTCCAGCACAACCAGATGGTGCCCAGCTACCACCACTGACTGCTCGGACAGGGATCACAATAGAGGGTCCCGATAGAGCTGGAAAAAAATGTTGAACAAAATTCTAACTCACAAAAAAAAAAAAAAAAAAGACCAGACTTACTGGTTCTGACAGAGACTGGAGAAACCCCAAGAGCAAGGCCCCCTGACACCCTTTTAGCTCAGTACTGAAGTCACTCCCAAGGTTCACCCTTCAGCCAAAGATTGGACAGGCCCATAAAACAAAATGAGACTAAATGAGCACACCAGCCCAGGGGTAAAGATGAGAAGGCAGGAGGGAACAGGAAAGCTGGTAATAGGGAACCCAAGGTCAAGAAGGGGAGAGTGTACATGTCGTGGGGTTGGCAACCAAAGTCACAAAACACTATGTGTACTAATTATTTAATGAGAAACTAATTTGCTCAAGTACAATTTAAAAAAAAAACAACTGATGCCCGGGCCCTACTCTGGACTAATTAAATCAGGATCTGGGTGGGGGGGTGGGGTGGAGGGTGGAGATCCAGGCATCTACATTTTTCCAAAGCGCCCCAGGAAAATCTAATGTGCATCCAGGGGTGAGAACCACTAACAGATCAACAATGGACATTTCCACACAGGCAGCTGGCCACGACTCTGAGCAGAGTCTCCACGCCGTGACATCACTCACAATGGGATACTACAGGACTCGATGAAGACCAGACTCTTCTTCCTCCCCCTCCCCAACTTATTTCACAGTGTTCAACTCAGTCTCCTCCAAGAAGCCCTTCTCCAAGCATAGACGCCACATTTATTTCTCCAGCCCCTGAACTCTGATACTGTTCACGCTCCAAGGGACACTGTTCAGCATATGGGACCTTGCCTACTTACTCCTTGTGGCTCCTCAGCTAGATGGCCAAGGCCTTTAAGACAGGATCCCAAGCCCTCTGGCACTCTGGAAGACTTCTGCAACAGAACTCTGTTGTCACTGTCATCAGTTAAGGCAAGTGTTTGTGCTGACCCAGGACAGTGCCAAGGCCAACACCTCTAGAGTATGGGGAGATCAGGCACACTGCTGGGCACTAGGGCTGGACAGCCTCATAATCCTGTCAGGAGTCTCCCCTTTGGCAGATGAGGAAACTGAGGTTTAAAGGGTTGAAGTTACTTGGTCAAGGTCACAGGGCTGCTAAGTGTCAGAGTCAGGTTGTCTAACTCCATCTTTTTAGCAACTCTAAGTCAAGAGAAGAAGCCAGGAGAATGAACAAGTTTGTTTTAGAAGTACAGCCAGAGTGCTCCTTAGAACCAAGGATGGAGAGACTTCATCTCACGTTCTTTGGACATGTTATCAGGAGGGACCAGTCCCTGGAGAAGGACGCCATGCTTGGTAAGGGAGAAAGTCAGAGAAAAAGAGGAAGACCTACAAAAAGATGGAGTGACACGGGGGTACAACAAAAACATAGCAACAACTGTGAGGACGGCTCAGGGCCTGGAAGTGTTTTGTTCTGCGTACATAGGTCGCTATTAGTCGGAACTGACTCGACAGCACCTAACAACAACAACAAGCTAAGAGATGAAAGAGTCAGCCACCTAATAAAGCATTTTGTATTATTATAATTACGGCCACCACACATCCTGGATTTGCCTACATAATTCCAACCTCTCCCAAATTTATTCTTTTAGATTAAAGTGGTTTGCAAAATGTATTCTTTGGGATTAAAGTATGCAATTAAATGTGATTCAAGATTTATATGTTAAACTTTTCAAGTAAACAGCTTTACAGATCAGGGGAAAAAATTATCCTTTGCAAACCACAGTCAGTGATTTGGGTACACTCTAGGAACTGAGTGGTTTTGCCACGGGAGTCAGATCACACCCCCAAACATAGAAGAAACCTGAGCTCCGTGCTCCACGAGAGACTCCGTGTGCTAGAAACACCGTGATCCAAACCCCAGCTCTCTGTACCTTACAGGACCGTTCCTCAGTCACAGCTGTGAGCACCCCAATGAGGGTCTGTTAGTCTCCTCTGCAGAAGGACCAAAGAACTGGAAGGTCCAGCCTTCCTTCTGTCCGCCTGGCGGCACGTCTTTCTGAACCTTCCATCTGTGGAGCTAAACCACCTCTGAGCCCCTTCCAGCTTCACAAATCCTGATTTCCCTGGAATGGTCTCAAGTTGCAGCAACTTTTTAGTTACGCAGCCAGGTCCTCTACCTTCTGACTAGTCCAGCATTAGGACGGGCATCTCATTATTAAACTGTTCACCATGGTGACCCTGCTGGTATTTGAAATATCAATGGCATAGCTTCCAGCATCACAGCAACACACAAGCCATTACGGTACAACAAACTGACAAATGGATGGTGAGCAGGTTTCAGTGGAGCTTCCAGACTAAAACAGATTAGGATGAAAGGCCTGGCAATCTAGTTCTGAGAATTAGCCAGTGAAAACCAGAATATTGTCTGATAACAGTGCTGGAAAATGAGCCCTCTAAGTTAGAAGGCACTCAAAATCAATGACTCATCCATCCCCTGAGTACACTTTTTAGTGAAATAACAGATTGGCACACAAAATAAAGGATGTTATCCGTGAGTACAGTGCTCCATTAAAAAATCATCTATATGAGACCAAAAGGTCAATAATTACTCTAAAGCAAAAATGAAAAGGGGGCAGGGAAACTAGAGTACTGGAAGCAGAACAACCAGAACGCAATTAAAGAGAAGGTTGACGCATTGTGAAAAAAATGTAACTAATGTCATTGAATAATTTGTGTAGAAATTGTCAGACGGGAACCTAATTTGCTGTGTAAACTTTCACCAAAAACAATAAAACATCATTAAAAAAAAAAACAAAAAACAGTGGACTCAAGCATACCAGTGATCATGGGGATGGCACAGAACTGGGCAATGTTTCATTCTGTTATACATGAGATTGCCATGACTCGGAGCCAGCTTGACGGCAACTAACAACAACATATTTTTAAAGAAAAAAGTTGTTATCTTAAAGCAATAGAACCTGGAGGCCTACAGAGTAGGCCCTTTGGGTTATGAATGCAAGTCCCAGTTCTGCTCTTACCAGCCCCGGGGCCTCAATTTCACCACTTAGTGCCCCATCCTGGTGTTGTGAAGAGCACATGAGATCCCACCCACCAAGCACTCAGCCTGGACTGCTGAAAGCACCCCAGGAATGGTAGCAATTATACTGTTGCACCCGTCTGCCTTGAGTTTGAGTTACTGAGATGACATCCAGTTCCCCCATTGCATGAGGAGTACCCAGAGGTAGGAGGTCATAGCTCCCAAATATTTTTGTGTCCCTTCCTGTTCCCAGATGCAGGCCTGACACACAGGTGTTCAGGGACTGATTACGGATCAAGTAAATTGATCCTAAGAAAATAACAAAGAATGGAAGCAGAGACTTGTCTACTTTATAATAGCAAAAAGAACAAAGAGAAATAGACTAAATATCCATCAGTTGGGTATTGGTTATTCATTTTAAGGTATACCCACTTAAAGTAAACACTATGGACCCAGTAAAAAGTATGCTGTAGATAAGGGGTTCGCACACTCTTCCTATAAAGGGCTGGACAGTAACTATGTTTCATGGATCAGATAAACTCTGTCCAATCCTGCCACTGAAACACGAAAGCAGACATAGACAGTACATAAACAAATGAATGTGGCTGTGTTCCAATCAAACTTTACTGATGGAAACCGAAATGTGAATTTCAGGTAACTCTCATGTGTCACAATATAGCATTCTTTTGTTTTTTTGTTTTGTTTTGTTTTAATCCATTTGAAAATGTAAAAACCAGTCTTAGCTCACAGGCCATACAAAATGAGGCCGGGAGCCACTGTTTGCCAAACACGATGGTAGAAGAATACTTCATGTTTAGTAAAAGCGTAAGTTACAACATATTCTACACAGTTCAAGTTTATAAATAAAAGCGTATCTGCACAGAAAAAAGGCTGCAAGAATAGACAACAGTTAAGAAAGATTATGGGTTGTGGAATATGGATGATGTTTGTTCCTTTTCGCTTACTGATAAATTTCTAAATTTTGAAAAAAACTAATAAGTGCTCAGGCACAGAGGTGTCTACGCTGATACGCTCAAAAAATTAATGACCTTGGGCGTGATACCTGCTCAGGTCCAGCTGGATTCCCCCTAAGCTTCACAATCACTAGGCCTTAAAAACACCAGGCTTCCACAGCCATCCTTTCTCAAGGATAGGGAGAAAGGGTGGCCTCCCACAGGTCAATCTTGAGGCACACGTGATCTCCTGGGTGCACCCCCACTCCAGTCAACGTCTCTGCCAAATGGAGCTGGACTCTCCCAGCTCTTCTCCAGCCAAGAGCGGCTAACATCTTTGCAAGGCGGGCTCCATCTCCCATCGGCAGAAGCGGAGCCTGCACTCCCCGGGGAGGGCTGGTGGGGGGTGGGGGTGGTGAGGGTTAGACAAGAGGGTAGTGTTGGCAAGAGGACACTCGGCCGTCTCACGCGGGGGGGGGGGGGTGGGGGCGCGAGGTGGGGTGCATAAGTCTGTAAAAGGCTACCGAACGGTCAGTACATTAAAGGAGCAGGCTTACTTACTTTACTTTGCGATCAGGGAAACAGACCTTGCACTTAGCAGGACTCATGCTGACAGCCCCGCCGACCAATCCCACCGGGTTCCTGCAGGGGTGCAAAGCATGCACCCCCTAACCCTCTGAGGTAGACCCGGGCCCTGGGACTCAGCAAGGCAGCCAAGTGGCGACGAGGAGGTGAAGGCGCGATTCTACAGCGACTTTGGCTCGATTCTGCGGCAGCCGGTAGGCGCCTAACTCCGCGCCGCGCCTCCTCCATCCCGAAACGCGCGCAGCGTGCCCGTGTCGGGGGTCGACACGCCCGCCCGGGTCCCGCCCCGCCCAACCCCTCCTAGACCGGCCCGCCCCGGGCCCCGCGCCCCACCCACTGGACCGGGCCCCCGCGTTCCGCCCCCAGACCGGCCCCGCCCCTGGACTGGCCCGGGCCCAGCCAATCGCAGAGTGGCCGCTGACCTTAGGCGCGGGTGAAACCAAAAAAACCCGTTGCCGTGGAGCAGATTCGTCTCCCAGCTATCCTATAGGACAGAGTAGAACGGCCCCATAGGATTTCCAAGGAGCGGCTGTGGATTGGAACTGGTGACCTTTTGGTTAGCAGCTTGAGCTCTTCACCACTGCGCCACCAGAGCTCTCCTTGGGCTCCTACTTCCCAACCCCACTACCCTGGCTGTGGTACGCGAGTTCTAGGATGGACTACCGTGACATATGGGCAGCTGGAGAAAATTCTCAAGCACATAGCACGTTTGAATACACACACAATAGGGAAGTGGTGGAAAATGCGGGCAACTTAAAAAGACAGGTGCCCCCACTCTGCCTGTTAAAAGCCCCCTTGGTCAAGTCAGCTTTTGGCTTCCACGTTCCTGCTTTTGCTTATTCTTTCAATTCTTCCGCAGGTACGCGTTTGCTCCACACTCCCCCAGTGAGCTTCCGGGATACACCTTGAGCCCCTGGGGTCCCTTAGTAAAGTGAGGGCCGCACACAGTGGCCCTAAATAAGCTCTTGATAAGACTAACAAGCATATACTGTGCCTTCTGTGCCTTTGTCTCATTTAACCTTCACAGCAGTCCTATTGTGTTTATCCACACTATACAGATAAGGAAACCAAGGCCCACGTGGGAAGTGGGTTGCCGAGCTCACAGAGCTGGTGATTTGAACTCAGACAAACTGAGGCCAGTTAGGATGAATGCATGCTTTTCCAAGTAGTTACAATAAACACAAAGTATCCTAAACACTGCTGCTCAGAAAACAGCAATAATAATAAATGTAACCTAGGTTCACAAACACAAGCAAACAAACACTAAATCGTGTAAATTTTTGCGAATAATTTCCTTTCAAAAGACGCAGGCAGGGCCAAACCTCCAGGGGGCGCCATTCGCGTGGCCACAATGTGAACAGCGACTCCCCTGGAGTTGTAAAGCCTGAGAACACCGGTTAGTTGTTCTCAAACCATATATTAAACATGTCAACAACTGGTTTAAAACAAACAAAAAAATAAGTGAATAAAATTCTCAGTTCTTCAGAGTTTCTAGAAGGTCCTTCATGACCCTTCTTCTCCAAAAAAGAAACCCACATTAGGCTGACTTCTTTTTGACAGTTTCAAACTCAAACCAAAAAGTATTACTCTCTCAAATGACTCAGATTTAAATGTGTTGTTAGTTGCCGTCAAGTTGATTCCAACTCATGGAGACCCATGTGTGTAAAGTAGACCTGCTCCATAGGGTTTTCAAGGCTGCGACCTTTCAGAAGTGGATTGCCAGGCCTTTCTTCCAAGGGGGGCGTTCAAACCACCAACCTTTAGGTTAGTAGTTGTCTAACGCTTAACTGTTCATGCCACCCAGGGACTAAATTCAAATTTAACCAACTCAACATAGGAAGAGCGATTAAAATCGGGAAATAGCCTATGTCAGCCCATTTGCTACCCAAAGTCAGTCGGAATCATACAGAAGAGAACTGCTCGCCACTTGACGGGCATTGCTCTATTTTTTAATTTTCCATTTTTGCCCAAACCCCAACACTCCTTGGAATCCTTTATTTTAACTTCTCTGTTTAGACATCCTTAGAGATAGCCTAATCCACCTTGCTTTTTAGCTGGGGCTCTCCAGAAAGGGATTTCACTTCTATATGGGTGGTTTTGTGCTTCATCAGAGGTATAATAACTTGGATTTTTCTCTACCTGCATCATCTGTAGGAACAGAAGGCAGGAGGCAAAGAATAATGTGCACACCCTTGCACAACACCACCGTTATGCAAACATCAACAGTTGGGGTTTGCAGTGAAGCAGTTCAAAGGCAGCTGTAGGTGTAATCTTGGGCTACAAGTTCTTCCTCTCAGACTTGTCAAAAGTTAAATTTTACTTGCTGGTATTGTAGAGGGGAAACCCAGGTCAGTGAAAATATATACACACAACATCAACAAGAAAATGCAGTGTGCACATGAGTAGAAGCATGACGGAAAGACCCGTGGAAGGGCTGGCCTTGGTCCTGTACCTACCTGCTGTGTGACCTTGGGCAAATTCCTTCTCCCCACATCCTTATCTAGAACATCATCCACTATAACGTGCTTTCATTAAAAAGGAAAATAAAATGAAGTAATCCCTTTTGATATATGATGGTAGGAAATGTTATATTAAGTATAGAGCAGAAGTGAATCATTTTTCTAAAACAGGATACTGATGGTTGAGGAGGGGGGAAAGAAGTCATCATTTTTAGATGCTCTTTAACAAAAATCAGTTGCTGTCGAGTCGATTCAAACTCATGGCAGCCTCATGTGTTAGAGCGGAACTGTGCTCCATAGGGTTTTCAGTGGCTGATTTTTTGGAAGTAGATCATCAGGCCTTTCTTCCAAGGCACCTCTGGGTGGACTCAAACCTCCAACCTTTCAGTTAGCAGCTGAACAGATTAACCTTTGCACCACCCAGGGACGCAGATTGCTCATTGCCCTGGATTAATTTAATAGCTGACCTTGCCCAAACCTCAGAAAGGACAATTCAAAGAGAGGCATCCCTTTTCTCAAGCTCCCGGAAATCATTTCAGGAGCTAAAGAGATTTGAAAATTGGGTTTCTGCCAGGCTCTTCCAAAATAACTAAATGAATAATTAAATACAAACCTTATAGAAAGATACCTGACACTCTATTCAGGGACAAATAAAAACACATGCATGGTGATGGTAGCACAACATGGTGAATATAATTAATGTCACTGAATTCTATACTTAAAAATGGTTAAAATGGCAAACTTTTTGTTATATATATTTTATCACAATAAAATTAAAAAAAAAAATAAGCCCCTCTCACCAAAAAAAAAGAAAACAACAACAACCGTAGACAGCTTGAAGTTTTAGGACCTGATTACTACCTGGAACGGGAGCCCTGGTGCCGCAGTGGTTAAGTGCTCAGCTGCTAACCAAAAGACTGGCAGTTCAAATCCACCAGCCGCCCCTTGGAAACCCTGTGGGGCCGTTCTACTCTGTCCTGTAGGGTCGCTATGAGCCAGAATCGACTCGACAGCAACGGATTTACTACCTAGAGCTGGTGAGAAGAAGGGAAGATGGTGACGGTCACCAGGAAGCAGCGGGGCTGCTCCCACTGCGAGCTCACCCAGGGTTCTATTTGCGGGGGCGATGCCACATGCCTCACCCCAGTTCAGTTCCCTGATGTTCCCTAAACTTCCGAGCAGGGCCCCCCTCCTTCATGTCCAGACCCCACAGACCCTCACTCTCCTTCCTGGGTCACCAGCCTGCGTGGCTAAACCTCTCTTACCTCAAGACTCCCAACACAGAAGGGGAGGTTTTGGAAGTGTGGGGTTGGGGGAGCCCCAGCACCTGTGGGCTACTGTCATTTTATCAGGGCACTTCACCTTGCCTTTCACTTGCTCTTCCTCCTCCACGAACAAAGGTTGTTGCATCTTAAAGGCATGTGCCTGGCCAGGGCTCGGGAATGGCCAGGGTCACAGGCAATGACTTTGGGGGTGGCCAATTCAACTGATGGGAGCTGGACGAGCCTCTGGGCTGGCTGCACCAGACATCCCCCACCCTGCGATCTCAACAATCCTGTGAGGTAGGCACTATTATTATCCCGCTTTGACAGAGGAGGAACTGCGGCTCAGAGAGGTAATGAGACTGGTCTGAGATTTGAACCCAGACCTGGCTGACTCTGGGACCTGGGTCCTTCCCCTGACACTAAGCATCTTATTTAATCATGATCCCGCTGGGATAAAGACTATACGCAATGTTTTTCAGCTAAAAGAGTTAACTGCCAACTCATGAAAACGCTGTTCATTTCAGAGTTTGTCTTAATTTGAAGGCTGCGGCTGAGGGATTCTGAACCTGCTGCATTCCATTCAGTCCACACATGCAGCCCACAGGGTAGGTACTATGAGTTAGAGGTGGCTTTGAGCCTGGGTATCTTACCCCAGGGCCCACTCGCACTAACCACATACTTCTTTCTAAATAAAATGGGATCCCTTTGAACAGCAGTCTTCCATAACCTTCATTTAATAGTATGTAGGCAACTATTTTTTCCACACCATGGAACGTTCTCATTAGCTTCGTTTCTAAGGGCTGTATGCGAATGCCAAATCTTGGGAACTGTTTCAAATCCAAGGAAAGGCCAAGTCCCAACACCTGCTCCAAGATGAACCTAAAGGGGAACAGAGGGCAGAGATCTCAACAGATAGTATGAAGTCAATGGATGTAAATTTTTAGCCAGCCCTTGTCAGGTGAGAAAAAAATGCAACTTTTTATAACCATATTAAAGGCAAAAGAGTTGTTATGATGCCAGAAGCTATGATCCCTGTATTTTAAATACCAGCAGGGTCACCCATGGTGGACAAGTTTCAGTGGAACTTCCAGACTGAGACGAGCTAGGAAAAAAGGCCTGGTGATCTACTTTTGAAAATCAGCCAGTGAAAACCCTGTGGATCACAACAGAATACTGTCCGATACAGTGCTAGAAGATGAGCTCCCTAGCTTGGAAGGGACTACACCATAGCCGCAACAATCGACTCAGACATACCAATGATCATGAAGATGGTACAGGACCAGGTAACATTTTGTTCTATTATACATAAGGTCACCATAAGTTGGAGCCGACTTGACGTCAACTAACAACAACAAAGACAGAAGAAAAATTCAAAGTTGGAGTTTAATCCCAGGACTAGTCTGCCAAGTCACAGACTACATGCCAACAGAATTTTGTGACAACAAAAATTCTACTGCTGCTAAAGAGCAACGACAAAATGCCTTTTCATCCATCCATCCATCCATCATCCATCTATCCATCCATCCATCTATCCATTCATTCATTCCTACACTCATTCATTCATCAATTGCTTTACATGTCCTGGGAATGCAGAATTCTGCCTTTGGCAAGCTTGTGTTGCTCCTTTTATTCATGCACTTGACAAATATTCGTTAAGAGTCTCTGTGAAGCTGCACTAGGCTAGGCAGTGGGGAGCAGAAACCTTGATGAGTACGGACAAATATGGCCCTGCCTTCATGGTGCATGCAGTCTAGCACCAGGAGACAGGTGACAACCAAGTAAACAAATAAGGAAACTTATATGAGACACTATCTCAAGGAGTGAATGTTGTGAAGGCAACAAACTGGGCTGATTGATCAAGAAAACTGAGGCAGGGGAGGGGACGAGGGGAGGGGTGAAATACTTGAAAGGTGAGAGGGGGACAGGGAGGTGACTTTGATGAGCCAGCAGGCAAAGAGCTGGGGCCAAGGCAGGATGAGCTACATAATTTGCAGGGCCCAGAGCAAAATGAAAAGGCAGGCACCTTGTTCAAAAATCTTTAGGAATTTCGAGAAGGGACTACAGAGCACGAAACCAAGCTAGAGGCCCTAGCGGTGAAGTGGTTAAGTGCTTGGCTGCTAATCAAAGGGTAAGCAGTTCAAATCCATCAGCTGCTCCTTGGAAACCCTATGGGGTCACTATGAGTTGGAATCGACTCAACGGCAATGGTTTTTGTTTCGTTTTGTTTTTTGGGGGGCCTTCTAGGCACAAGACCCTGAACGACTGACCACAGAGGGGGCACACTCAAGAAGCCAGCCCTGGTGGGAGGGAAGGGGTGGGGGAGGGGAGCATTTCAGTGCAGAGGGAACAGGGAGCGCAAAGGCCAGAATGGTGATGGGACAGTGAGTGTTCTGGGATAATAAGGTCACAGCAGGAAGAAGGCCCTTTGAAGACTGCTTCAGAAAGAGCTTCCTCCCGAACCACAAAACTAAACACATGTGTTTTCCATCTATTCCAAGCTGATCTCACAATTGGCAGCCTGGAGGAAGAGGCCAGTGTGGGCCACCAGGAGGTGGCCTTCCAGAGAGGAACAAAAAAACTCCAAACTCGTTGTGGTCAAGTCAATTCCAACTCATAGCGACCCTATAGGACAGAGTAGAACTGCCCCATAGGGTTTGAGGGAAAGAAGGCTAAAACAGAAGGGAGGTTCTCTCTGCTGGCAAAGTTGTGGTTGACGGCTCTTCTCTTATCGCTGCTTTCCTGCATGCCCCAAATGTTCTACCTGGAACTTCTACGTTACATTTGTAATTTGGGGTTGGGGGTGGGGAAGGTTGCTAATGTAAAAAGCCACGGATTGTGCCCCTGGGATAGTCCCACCTGCTAGGGAACTATAGGTATCCGTTGCCAAAAATCACAGGAATGGGTGTGGGTTACCTTATCCAAGTTTCTGCTTTTCTAGGCATTACAGGGGAAAGCATGTTTTCTTGTTGCTAGTTCCATGTCGAATGAACGAATGGATGAACAAATTGATGTCTCGTCAGGAGGCGGGGAGAACCTCCCTCCTGGTCAGCCTGAGCTCCTTCTGTTTAAATTATAACTGTTTACACACGAGTTTACCTTCCCCAGCTAGGCTGAGATTGTCTAGAAAGCCAGTTTCCTGGCATGGGGCCCTGTACACACAGTAGGTGCTCATAAATGATTTTGAAAGGAGGGAAGGAAGGGAGGTGGAAAGGCTTACGTCTTCTACTTTTTATCCAAAGAAAACAAAAAACAAAACCTATTGCCGTCAAGTTGATTCCGACTCATGGTGACCCCAGGTCTTACAGAGTAGAACTGCTCCATGGGGTTTTCTTGGTTGTAATCTTTATGGATGCAGACCCCCAGGCTTTTCTTCTGCGGCGCTGCTGGGTGGGTTTGAACCACCAACCTTTAGGCTAGGAGTTCAGCACAAACCATTTGCATCACCGAGGGACCACTTTTTACATAGCTCTCCCCAAAGTGTTAGTGTCAGCGGATGGCTTGACTGGGCAGGTGAAGGGAAGGGGAGGGTGCAGGCCCACCCAAGCTCTGCATGGGAAGGAGAAAGGGCACCTTACCTCATAGTAGGGACAGCGGTATCAGGTTCGCCTGCAGTCGGAGCAGCATCTAGGGACAGGGTCGCCAGGCTGGCCCGGCTGCCCTTCCGGGAGGATTCTCGGAACGAGCTGGCACCGGGGTCTTCGTCAGAGGAGTTGTCATCAAAGGAACCCAGGATGAAGTTGGTCATCAGCTGCCTCTTGATGTGAGCCTGCTTCTTGTCTTCTTTGGAGGAGGACCTGGCTTGCTGGCCCTGGGGCCTGGCCAGGGAGGACAGGCCACTGGTTTCTGGAGCTGTGGTCACTGTCCCATTGGCTTGGAGTTCTGGGGAGGCCGACAAGTCATTGGAGGAAGATGGGTTTCTCAGGGCCTTCTGGTGTGGAGGTGGCCGGGAAGTTCTCCGCTGAGAGGCGTCTTTGAATTCTTTAAGGGAGGCTGGCTCGGCCTCTTTAGGCATCTTTGGCAGTGAGCTGTAGTCGTCATTTTTCTGCAACGGCTCCCCTGAGCTGTCTGAGGCTGGAAAGGGCTCCTGGCTCTGAATGAAGCTTGCTCGGGATTTGCTCTTGGTGACCAGGCTGGAGTCCGTCATGGTCTTCCAGATTTTTAACCAGGAGAAGGTCAGGTAGGAAAAAATCAGACAGGACACAAAAAGAAGTAGGACCATTGAGAAAACCTGTAAGGAAAAAGGAGAGGCATCTTACCGTCTACTTAACTGAGCGATTTCTCTCTCAGAGGAGCAGGTGGGCGAGAGGCAGTTAGGTTCCGGGTGTCAGCAAAGGGGCTAGAGGGGAGAAGCCCTGGGCAGAATGGAGACAGGCTCACCTCCCAGCTCAGCCACTAACTTGCTCTGTAGCCTTGGGCATGTTCCTTAAACCCCTCTGGGTCTCAGTTCCTCACCTCTCATTGAGGCATACCAGTGGATGCTCACCACAGTTCACAAACGTGTGTGTGAGAGAGCTGAGTGAGGTCATGTATGTTAAAGGACTCTGATAGCAGCATCATTCATAAACGTGGAAACAACTCAAACGCCCATCAGCTGACAAACAGATAAACAAAAGGTGGTACATATCCATAATATGGAATATTACTCACCAATAAAAATGAATGAAGTCCTGATACATGGTACAACATGGATGAGCCTTGAAAATATTATGCTAAGTGAGAGAAACCAGTCACAGAAGACCACGTATTATATGATTCCATTTATATAAAATATCCAGAATAGGCAAGTCCATAGAGACAGAAGATAAATTAGTGATTGTCCAGGGTTTGAAGGGAGGGGGAACAGGAGGATGGAGGTGACGGGGAGATGATGGCTAAAGGGTGTGGGATTTCTTTTGGGGTGATGACAGTATTCTAAAATTGCTTATGGTGATGCGGGTGCATAACTGTGAATATATTAAAAACCATTGAACTGTAAACTTTAAGTAGGTGAATTGTATGCTGTGTGAACTGTATCTCAATAAAGCTGTAATTAAAAACAAAACCAACTCTTAACTATATTCCACTTTGTAAATATAAGGGGATTATTGCTGCTAGCATCATCTTCATCACTAATTATTATTTTTGTTGTTATTATTATGAATATCATCATCACCACCATCATCACAGCCCTGAAGGAAGGAAGGGCACCCTGACTTATTTTCTTGATAGCACTAGTACACCTCGCCTGGGGTACACTTACTACTAGAATGGATGGAAGTCCAACAAAAGCAGGAAAAGTCTGTTCTAGTCCAGGGTCTAGAACAGTGCCTGGTAGAGTGAGGGCTTAACAAGTGTTAGTTGAATAAATGAGCTCAGACCTTCTGATTTCTAACCCATGTCTCTCTCTACCACACTAACTCTGCTCTATTAATGAGTAAATAATTGTTCTTTGAAAGAAATACTGTTGAAAAAAAAAAGTAAGCTGAACATGTTGAAATCTCTATACTAATTGTGCCACAATCATACCCTAGATGCATTAAAAAAGCATAACTACAAAGCTTAAATCTATCACTCTGGTATCTAAAACACTTTATTTTCTTATTTTATTGTAGCAAAGTATATATAACAAAACATTCACCATTTTAACCATTTTTAAGTGCACAATTCAGTGACAGTAATTACATTCACCATGTTGTACAGCCAGCACCGCTATTCATTTCCAAATGTTTTCCACCACCCCAAACAGAAACTGAGTACCCATTCAGCAATAACTCCCCACCGCTCCCTTCCCCTAGCCCCTGGAAACCACTTACAAACGTTTATCTGTATGCATTTGTCTACTCCAGATATTCCATGTAACTGGGATCATACAATATTTGTCCTTTTTTAAAACACTACATTTTTTCTTTTTTTTTTTTTTTTTTACTTCAACACAATGTTCTTAAGAAGAGTGGAAAAGTTCTCAAGATTTCCCAGAACTAAATGATCCCAGTACTTCCTGCAAATGTTCATCAACAGAATTTGCCAAAACATTGGCAAGGGTACTTTCTAGGTATTACACAAAGTCACAAGGTTTTTTTTTTCTTTTAAGTTCATCAAGTTTCTCTTTAAAGAAAGTACAATGCCCTCTGGTTGAATACAGGCTTTTTCACTATGGAAGAGGGCATTCGACAGTGTTGGGGGGGGGGGTCCTGTTCACCACAGTTCCCACTACTCTCTATCGCTTTCCCGCACCTGTTACACTCATTTGTATTACATGCTGGTCCACTGTAAGACAATAGAGTTTGTGGCCCCTGCTCTGGAGGGTGGGGGTAAGGTATGTGACTTCTCATCCAGTCAGCTCTTAAGGTGCTCCACTGGTTCGACCCTCCAAGGACCCAATGAGGTCAGCATTATGATTTACCCCATTTGACGAATGAGGTCCCCGGGTGGTGCAAACCCTGCGTGGTGTAAATGGTTTGCTCTTAGCTACTAACTGAAAGGTTGTCTGTTCGAATCCATTCAGTGGCTGTGGAAGAAAAGCCTGGCAATCGACTTCCTTAAGATCACAGCCATTGAAAACCCTATGGAGTGCAGTTCTACTCTGACAGACATGGAGTCGCCGTGAGTCAGAATCAATTCCATGGCAACGTGTTTTTTTTTTTTTCTTCCTTTCTGGACATTTGAAAAACCGGAAGCTCAGAGAGGGGAGTTACTCGCCCACAGACACAACGAATACGCAGGACTCAAACTCAGGTCTTTCGGATGCCCCAGCCTTGCTCTAAACCCATGATTTCTCAGCTGCAACACTACTGACACTTTGGGCCAGAGAATTCTTTGTGGTGGGGCTGTCCTGTGCATTGTAG
Source organism: Dugong dugon (assembly GCA_030035585.1). Classification (NCBI taxonomy): domain Eukaryota; kingdom Metazoa; phylum Chordata; class Mammalia; order Sirenia; family Dugongidae; genus Dugong; species Dugong dugon. The sequence goes on along the minus strand of CM057476.1, from coordinate 19,413,466 downwards.
CATGTTGAGCAGCATCCCTGACCTGTACCCACTAGATGTCCATAGCACCCCACACTCCTACCCCAGCTCCAACTGTGACAACCAAAAAACACTGCTCTAAACACCTGTGCCAACTCCCTCCCACCTGCAGACGATGAGCTGGGAGCTTCCGGAAGGCAGAGTCTATTTAGTATTCATCTCTTACACACAGTAAGTCCTTGTCTCAGTCATCGAGAGCTGCTATAGCAGAAATACCACAAGTGGATGGCTTTAACAAGAGAAATTTATTCTCTCACAGTCTAGGAGGCTACAAGTCCAAATTCAGGGCATCAGCTCCAGGGAAAGGCTTTCTCTGTCAACTCTGGAGGAAGGTCCTTGTCCTAAATCTTCCCCTGGACTAAAAGCTTCTCCACACAGGAACCCCAGGTCCAAAGGATGCGCTCTGCTCTCAGCGCTGGTTTCTTGGTGGTATGAGGTTCCATATCTCTCTGCTCACTTTTCTCTTTTATATCTCAGAAGAGATTGGCTTAAGACACTATCTAATCTTGTAGCTCTCATCAGTATAACTGCCACTAATCCATCTTATTACATCATGGTGATAGGATTTATAACACACAGGAAAATCACATAAGATTACAAAATGGTAGACAATCATACAATACTGGGAGTTATGACCTAGTCAACCTGATACACATTTTTCTGAGGGGACACAATTCAATTCATGACAGATGGGCTCAAGCACAATCTAATGATTGTGAGGATGGCGCAGGACTGGGCAGTGTTTCATTCTGTTGTACACAGGGTCACTATGAGTTGGAACTGACTTGACAGCACCTAACAACAAGAACAAGGAATAGGAAGTGATTCCTAATAAGTCATAGACAGTGATTTCCTCTGTCATTAGCATGTATTATCACCACCCGTCTGTCAGTCTATTGTACTATGGTGGCTTACATGTTATTATGATGCTGGAAGCTATGCCACCGGTATTTCAAATCCAGCAGTGTCACCCATGGTGGACAGATATGAGTTGAACTTCCAGACTAAGACAAACTAGGAAGAAAGGGCTGGCCAACTACTTCAAACATTAGCCAATGAAAACCTTATGGATCACAACAGATCACTGTCCAACTTGCTCACTTTGGACATGTCATCAGGAGGAATCAATTGCTAGAGGAGGACATCATATTTGGTGAAGCAGAGGGCCAATGAGGGTGAGGAGACTCTCAGTGAGATGGACTGGCACAATAGCTCCAACGATGGACTCGAACATGCTGGTGATGGTCGGGATGACACCAGACTGGGCAACGTTTTATTCTATTGCACGTAAGGTTGCCATGAGTTGGAGTTGACTCGATGGCAGCCATCTATCTATCTACCTATTTAGCACGTATTGAGTGCACGGTCTATAATGACCACTACACTAAGTGCTTACATGCACGATCTCACTGACTTCTCCCTATAGCCCTCTGCACAGATATCACTTACCACTTGCCTTTTACAGATGAGGCTCAGCAAGGTTCAGTCACTGACCAAGATCACACTTTTGGGACCCAGGTGGCCTCACTTTGAGCCCATGCTTCTAACTCTCCTGCCCTCTTGCTCTACATGCAGAATGTCCCTCCATACACTCTAAGTCAGGGGACCTCGCCATGACTGTAGGCTGTGCTGCTTGGTTTCTTAGAGCTACGGGCTTGGTTTTAAATCTCTGTGTCCATTCTTAAGCAGCTAAACACAACAAAGGAATAAGCAACAAGACTTCCTCTCTAGACTTCAGGTTCTTCTGGGTAAGGCTTCGGTGGAGACAGGAGAGCTCTGTCTACACAAAGAAAAAGCCTTCTAAATCAAGACCTAACCACTAGAATCCCAGAATCAGGAAAAGCCACAGCTGGAAGGCAGTTCAGGGAACACTCCTGCCAGGAGCAGAGATAGGAGAAGGGAACATCTGCTCGAGCCTCTTAAGATTGAACAGGAGCTCACCAGATTGCCAAAGGCACAGGACATCCCAAGCCAAATTTGCTCATGGCACTAAGCTAGACAGTGAGTCTGTAACTCTAATAGCTAAAGATGGGAACTCTGACTCAAGTTACTAAACCAGGAGCAGCACATTGGTTTTAGAGTGAAGGATAATCATTTGCTTTCTTTAAGACTTCTGTGTCTGAAGAAGGTATGTGACAACTTTCAGGTGACAATGGAGGGATATGTGCCCGCCCTACAAACTGTAGGATTTGAGAAGGCTCAGAGCTTTGTGTAATCCAACAACCTTGCCTTCCCCTGTAATTGTGACCAAAAGCGCCTGTGATGTCCCTTACCCCAGATGAACAAATGATCCAGAAGAGCAAAAAAGTTGCAATTGTCGCCGCCAAGGAGAGACTAGGCTGTTATTGCCTAGAAACACTAGTGCCTTGAAATAAGTAACAACAACAGTCTAGAAACACTGGTTAAGGTGCCTTATAATAATAGGTAATAACAACAACATCTTCAATTATAATAAGTATCTGGCATTCAGGATCTCATTTAAGCCTCACAGCAGCCCTACGGGGTATTATTATTATTATCCCATTTCATAGATGAGACCTCGATGCCCAGAAAGGTCAAGTGACTTGCTCAAAGTCACACAGCCTAGAAGTAAACAGCATTTGAGGCCCACCTTGTGTGACTCCAAAACCTAAATTTGCAAATGGTGGAGGTGAACAGGTTGTTGATTTCATTGATGAACTGACTACCCACTTAGATGGGTAGATCCTAAAGCCTGGAAAAAAGACAAGGCCCAGGGAGGGTGTTATGGATTGAATTGTGTCCCCCAAAAGATATGTCGAAGCCCTAATCCCTGTGCCTGTGAATGTGACCTTGTTTGGGGAAATGGGTCTTTTTGAAGAGATTATCAGTTAAGTTGATGAGGTCATACTGGAGTAGGGTGGGTCCTTATCCCATATAACCAAAAACCAAACCCATTGCCATTGAGTCGATTCCAACTCATAGCAACCCTATAGGACAGAATAGAACTGCCCCATGGGGTTTCCAAGGAGCAGCTAGTGGATCCGAACTGCCATACTTTTGGGTAGCAGCTGAGCTCTTAATCACTGTGCCACCAGGGCTCCTTATCCTACATAGCAGGTGTCTTATAAAAGAAGAGAACAGACATGGAGACAGAGTTACACACAGGGGAAGTCACCAAGTCAAGCAGCAAAGGAACATCAAGGACTGGCTACCAGAAGCTAGGAGAGACGGATGGAATGGTTCCCCTCTCAAAACCCTAACAAGAAATCGACATGGCCAGTACCCTGATTTGGACTTCCAAGCTCCAAGACTGTGAGATGGTAACTTTCTGTTCTTTAAGTCCACCCACTTTGTGGTTGGCGCCCTAGGACACTAAAGCCAGCAAGGTCACTCAGTCCAGGCAGTTCTCAAACTGACCTCGTATCAGGGCACTCAGATCTTTGTGGAGCCCCAGCAAATACAGTTAGGGTGAACATAAAATAACTACATCTCTATGCTTTTGTGCCAAACCACTTGTTTCTAGAGTTGAGTGTTGGCGTGTAGTGTTAGGGGCCACCGATTTGGCGACAACCTCAGAGAGAACAATGCATTTGAGAAAACTCTGTGAATGTACACTTCCCCAATCAGGAAAAGGTCCAATGACCACATTTCCTGAGGCCCCGGGAGTGTTGATCTCAGATGGTGCACTCCCTGCAGGCCAGCCACACTGCAAGAGCTCGATAAATGCCTGTTGAGCCAAACCGAACATTTGGTGTGGTGGATTGTTCTAGCCGTGGTCCTCGCCTTGGAAGACGTAAGAGAAGTGAGTTGACCGTCTCCATGGAAAGCTTGTTCCACACCTCACAGGCCTATCCGGCTCCTCTTTTCCATCAGACTCGCTCGAATCCTCCCTGCAGACACTGCTCATGTCAACTGTCCGACACTTTTTCGAGGCTTGGGCCGATGCCACCTTTACAGATGGAATTCTATCCTCCATCCCTTCTACTCCTGCCATGCCATGAATTTGCCTCCTTTGACCATTCACTGATGTATCCATAGGTGTGCCCTAAGCACCTGCAGGCAGGGTGCTGCCTGCTGGGGATGTGGAGCAAACAGGGTAAGACCAGCCCTGTTCTCATCGGGTTCACATCTCACTGGGAAACAGGTAAAATCACAGACATACGTAAGGGCATGGCCAGGAAAGTTGTTGTGAAGGAGAAGTTTGGGGTGCCCCCACGAAGAGCATGTAACAGGGGATACAGCCTTGGTCTGGAAGGTCAGGGAAGGCTTTCTGAAAGCAGGAGCGTGATTTTGCTAGGCGGAAGTGCCGGAAAGTAGAGGAAATGTATTCCAGGTAGATGGAGGAAGATGCACAAAAGCCCAGAAGCAGGAAGGAGCTGGCACTTCCAGGAACCCAAAGGAGGCCAGCCAGTTGATATAGAGCTGAGAAAAGGATGGAGTGGGGGTAGAGCTGAGACAGGGCCAGAGAGGTAGGCAGGCTTATGGAGACAGGTTAAAGAATTCATACCCCTTTCTTAGAGCAAGGAGTCTCTGGGTAGTTCTAATGGTTAACACACTTGGCTGCTAACCAAAAGGTTGGAAATTTGAGTCCACCCAGAGGCACCTTAGAAAAAAGACCTGGCAATCTACTTTTGAAAAATCAGCCACTGAAAAAACTCCAGGGCGCACATGGTCTCTGTAAGTCAGAGTAGACTCAATGGGCATTGTTTAGGAGTCCCTGGGTCCTTATGAGTTGGAAGCGACTCAACGGCCGTGGGTTTGTTGTTTGGGTTTTGAGTGGCACAAATAGTTAAGCGCTCAGCTACTAACCAAAAGGTTGGCAGTCCGAATCCACCCAGAGGCAACTCAGAATAAAGGCAGGTGATCTACTTCCAAAAGATCACAGTCATCGAAAACCCTATGGAGTACAGTTCTACTATGACACACATTGGGTTGCCGTGAGTAGAATCAACTTAACAGCAACTGTTTGCTTGTTTTTCCCCCTCTTGGAGCAATGAGGAGCTACAGTACAAGAGCCAGAGCACAGATTCTTCAGCTTGACTGCTTTGCTAGAATCTCTGCTCCACCACCTACAAGCTGAGTGACCATGGGCAAATGCATTAACATGAGCCTTAGTTTACCCATTTGTAAAATGGGGATAAGAATAGTACCAACCTCACTAGTCTGTCAGGGCAATGCAATGAGCTAACATAGGTAGGTTGCTTAGCCTGGCATAAATGAAGCATGTGGCCAGAAGCAGCTGTCATGATTATCATAGTTATTCTTTTCATTAATGTTGTTATTCAGGGTAGTGGCTGGCTGGCCCTTGGGAGACCAAGGATCTTTATGCGATGCTTTTCCTTGATGTAAGCTGTTATGTAATGAGTACCTCTTTCATATAGATAGGGCTAGGATTAGGGCTAAGGCTAGAGGTAGTGTTAGGTTTAAGGCTAGAATTAAGGTTAAAGTTAAAGCTAGGAATAGGGTTAGTGTTAGGGTTAGGTTTACAGCTAGGGCTAGGGTTACGATTAGGGATAGGGAGGCAGGGCCAAGATGGCGAAGTAGTCAGATGCTTCCTATGGTCCGTTTTACAACAAAGACCTGAAAAAAACAAGTGAATCGATTACATATGACAATCTAGGAGCCCTGAACATCAAAGGCAAAGTTGAGGAATAGGACTGAGTGGCAGGGGGAGGGAGAAATGGTTCGGAAGCAGTGAGGAGCTGCCAGACCTGACATGGCAGGAGCCAGCACCCTTCAGGCCGGATCGGCTGGCATGCAACACACGGTAAGGCAAGCAGTGGCACTTGGGAGGCGTTTTCCACATTGAGAGAGAACCAGCGGCAGAGAGTCTACTCGGCCATCTAGAACCAGTGAGAATCGGCATTCAATCAGCAAAAGATAAGTACATGTGTCTGACCTACCTTGCGGATCAAAAAACACTCCCTTTGGGAAAAGCCTCTCTCCCATTTACCTGCGCCCTTCCAACTCTGCATCAGGTCCTGGGCTGGATTCAGCGATTGCTGAGTCCCCTGGGCCAGAAGTAGGACCTGTCACACATCCTGAGACACTCTCCCAGCTTTGGAGAGGGAATGAATTAACAAACAGGAAAAAAAAAATCTGCCAGCTCCCCTAAACTGGGAACTCAGCATAGGCATAGCTCCTTTCCCTAAGCACAGGCATAAGGGGTCCACGGACTTTGAATGCCTTTCACTCCCGCATAGACCTGTGCCGGCCCATTTCAACAGGGTAGGCCCTCATTACCACACTACTACAGGGTATATACCGGAAGCCTAACTTCAACTGTAGCAGCTATATAGTGAAGTGGCAGGTTCGTGACATCTGACACCTCTCTGCCCCATTAAGCAGAGTCCTCACCTACCCACATCAGAGGCCTGAGGACTGGTGGCTCCATTCACGCCACCTAGCCACCCCTGACAGGCAATGGAAGTCAGAATTAGTGAGACTGAAGATAAAGCACTTGACACCAACTTATTTGAGGAAAAATCAAATAAAAGGATTTTAAAAAATGAAGAAACCCTAAGAATAATGTGGGATTCTATCAAGACGAACAAGCGATGAGTGACTGGAGTACCAGAACAAGGGGGATAACAGAAAATACAGAGAGAATTGTTGAAGATCTGTTGGCAGAAAACTTCCCTGATATCATGAAAGACGAGAAGATATCTATTCAAGATGCTCATCGAACCCCACATAAGGCAGATCCCAAAAGAAAGTCACCAAGACATATTATAATCAAACTTGCCAAAACCAAAGATAAAGAGAGACTTTTAAGAGTGGCTAGGGATAAAAGAAAAGTCATCTATGAAAGAGAGTCAATAAGACTAAACTCGGACTACTCAGTAGAAACCATGCAGGCAAGAAGGCAATGGGATGACATATACAAAGCCTTGAAGGAAAAAACTGCCAGCCAAGAATTAGATATCCAGCAAATATGATGGTGAAATTAGGGCATCTCCAGATAAACAGAAGTTTAGGGAATTTGCAAAAACCAAACCAAAATTACAAGAAATACTAAACGGAGTCCTCCAGTTAGAAAATCAGTAACATCAGATAACAACCCAAGACTAGAACACAGGACAGAGCAACCAGATATAAACCTAGACAGGCAAGTGACAAAAATAAATCAAAGCTAAAACGCTGAAAATAGTGACACAGAGACATCAATAGGTAAAAGATGACAACATTAAAACAAAAAATAAAAAAGAGGGACTAAAAAATGTAGTCATAGATCTTTCATATGGAGAGAAGGCAAGGCAATATAAAGAAATAAAAGACTGGTTTAAACTTAGAAAAATAGGGGTGAATATTAAGGTAACCACAAAGGAAACTAACAATCCTACACATCAGTATAAAAAACAAGAAAAACATAAAGATTCAGCAAATATAAAAACACAACAATGAAAAAGATGAAAAGAAAATACATAAAGAAAAATGACTTAGCACAGAAAATTAAGTGGAACAAAGAACTGTCAACAACACACAAAAAGAGACATCAAAATGACAGCACTAAACTCATACCTATCAACAATTACGCTGAATGTAAAAGGAGACAGAGAGTGGGAGAATGGATTTTAAAAAACAATCTATATGCTCCTACAAGAGACACACCTTAGACTTATAGATACAAACAAACTAAAACTCAAAGGATGGAAAAAAATATATCAAGCAAACAACAATCAAAGAAGAGCAGGAGTGGCAATATTAATCTCTGACAAAACAGACTTGAAAGTAAAATCCACCACAAAGGACAAGGAAGGACACTATATAATGATCAAAGGGTTAATACACCAGGAGGACATAACAAAAATAAATATTTATGCACTCAACAACAGGGCTGCAAAATGCATAAAACAAACTCTAACAGCATTGGAAAGAGAGATAGACAGCTCCACAATAGTAGAGAAGACTTCAACACACCACTTTCAGAGAAGGACAGAATGTCCAGAAAGAAGCTCAGTAAAGACACAGAAGATCTGAATGTCACAATCAACCAACTTGATCTCATAGACATATACAGAACACTCCACCAAAGAGTAGCCAAATATACTCTTTTCCAACGCACATGGAACATTCTCCAGAATAGATGACATATTAGGCCATAAAGCAAGCCTTAACAAAATCCAAAGCATCAAAATATTACAAAGCATCTTTTCTGACCATAAAGCAATAAAACTGGAAATCAATAACACAAAAAAGCAAGGAAAAAAAATCAAACACATGGAAACCGAACAATGCCTTGCTCAAAAACTACTGGGTTATAGAAGAAATTAAGGACAGAATAAAGAAATTCACAGAATCAAATGAGAATGAAAACACATCCTACCAGAACCTTTGGGACACAACAAAAGCAGTGCTTAGAGGTCAGTTTATAGCAATAAATGCACACATCCATAAAGAGTAAAGAGCCTAAAGCAAAACATTAACCCTACAACTGCAACAAGTAGAAAGAGAGCAGCAAAAGAAGCCCTCAGGCACCAGAAGAAAGGAAATAATAAGAATTAGAGCAGAATAAATGAAATAGAGAATGGAAAAACAATTGAAAGAGTTAACAAGACCAAAAGCTGGTTCTTTGAAAAGATCAACAAAATTGATAAACCATTGGCCAAACTGACAAAAGAAAAACAGGACAGGAAGCAAATAACCCGTATAAGAAATGAGATGAGTGATATCACAACAGACCCAACTGAAATTAAAAGAATCATAACAGAATACTATGAAAAATTGTACTCTAATGAATTTGAAAACCTAGAAGAAATTGACAAATTTCTAGAAACTCACTACCCACCTAAACTAACATAAACAGAGTTAAAACAACTAAATACCCTATAATAAAAGAAGCGATTGAAAAGGTAATTTTAAAAATCCCCCCCCCAAAAAAACCCCGACCCTGACAGTTTCACTGCGGAATTCTACTAACCTTTCAGACTAGAGTTAATACTATTACTGCTAAAGGTATTTCAGAGCATAGAAAAGGATGGAATACTCCCAACTCATTCTATGAAGCCAACATAAGTCTGATACCAAAACCAGGTAAAGACATCACAAAAAAAAGAAAATTACAGACCAATATCCCTCATGAACATAGACGCAAAAATCCTCAACAAAATTCTACCCAATAGAACTCAACAACATATCAAAAAAATAATTCACCATGATCAAGTGGGATTTATACCAGGGATGCAGGGATGGTTCAACATTAGAAAACAATCAGGGTAATCCATCACATAAACAAAACAAAGGACAAGAGCCACACGATCTTATCAATTGATGCAGAAAAGGCATTTGACAAAGTCCAACACCCATTCATGATAAAAACTCTCAGCAAAATAGGAATAGAAGGGAAATTCCTCAACATAATTAAGGGCATTTATACAAAGCCAACAGCCAACATCATCCTAAATGGAGAGAGTCTGAAAGCATTCCCTTGAAACATGGGAACCAGACAAGGATGCCCTTTATCACCACTCTTATTAAACATTGTGATGGAGGTCCTAGCCAGAGCAATTAGGCTAGAAAAAGAAATAAAGGGCATCCAAATTGATAAGGAAGAAGTAAAAGTATCTATATTTGCAGATGATATGATCTAGTACACAGAAAACCCCAAAGAATCCACAAGAAAACTACTGGAACTAATAGAAGATTTCAGCAAAGCATCAGGATATAAGAAAAACATACAAAAATCTGTTGGATTCCTCTACACCAACGAAGAGAACTTTCAAGAGGAAATTACCAAATCAATACCATTTACAATAGCCCCTAAGAAGATAAAATACTTAGGAATAAATCTAACCAGAGATGTAAAAGACCTATACAATGAAAACTACAAGACACTACTGCAAGAAACAAAAAAGACCAACATAAGTGGAAAAACATACCTTGCTCATGGATAGGAAGACTCAACATTGTGAAAATGTCAATTCTACCCAAAGTGATCTACAGATACAGTGCAATCTCAATCCAAATTCCAATGGCATTTTTTAATGAGATGGAGAAACAAATCACCGACTTCATATGGAAAGGCAAAAGGCCCCATATAAGCAAAGAATTACTCAAGAAGAAGAACAAAGCAGGAAGCCTCACACTACCTGATTTTAGAAGCTATTATACTGCCACAGTAGTCAAAACAGCTTGGTACTGCTACAACAACAGATACATAGACCAATGGAACAGAATTGAGAATCCAGACATAAACTCATCCACCTATGAGCAGCCGATATTTGACAAAGGCCCAAAGTCCGTTAACTGGGGAAAAGACAGTCTGTTTAATAAATGGTGCTGGCATAACTGGATATCCACCTGCAAAAAAAAGAAACAAGACCCATACTGTACACCATGCACAAGAACTAACTCAAAATGGATCACAGATCTAAATATAAAATCTAAAGCAATAAAGATCACGGAAGAAAAAATAGGAACAACACTAGGAGCCCTACTACATGGCAGAAACAGAATACAAACCATAAGTAACAATGTACAAACACCAGAAGAGAAACTAGATAATGGGGAGCTCCTAAAAATCAAACACTTACGCTCATCAAAAGACTTCACCAAAAGCGTAAAAAGACAACCTACAGATTGGGAAAAAATTTTTGGCTACGACACATCCGATCAGCCTCTAATCTCTAAAACCTACAAGATACTGCAAAACCTCAACAACAAAAAGGCAAACAACCTGATTAAAAAATGGGCAAAGAATATGAACAGACACTTCACCAAAGAAGGCATTCAGGTGGCTAACAGACACATGAGGAAATGTTCGCGATCATTAGCCGTTAGAGAAATGCAAATCAAAACTACAAGGAGATACCATCTTACCCCAACAAGGCTAGCATTAATACAAAAAACACAAAATAATCAATGTTGGAGAGGTTGTGGAGAGACTAGAACACTTATACACTGTTGGTGGGAATGTAAAATGGTACAACCACTTTGGAAATTGATTTGGCGCTTCCTTAAAAAGCTAGAAACAGAAGTACCATACGATCCAGCAATTCCACTCCTTGGAATATATCCTAGTGAAATAAGAGCCATCACACAGATATATGCACACCCATGTTCATTGCAGCACTGTTCACAATAGCAAAAAGATGGAAACAACCTAGGTGCCCATCAATGGACAAATGGATAAACAAATTATGGTATAGTACACAATGGAATACTACACAACAATAAAGAACAATGATGAATCCGTGAAACATAACATGGAGAAATCTGGAAGGCATTATGCTGAGCGAATTTAGTCAGCTGCAAAAGGACAAATATTGTATGAGACCACTATTATAAGAACTCAAGAAAAGGTTTAAACACACAAGAAAACATTCTTTGATGGTTCCAAGGGTGGGGAGGGAGAGAGAGGGGTATTCACTAACTAGATAGTAGACTAGAATATCTTAGGTGAAAGGAAGGACAACACACACTACAGGGGAAGTAAGCACAACTGGACTAAACCAAAGCTAAGAAGTTTCCTCAATACAAAAAACACTTTGAGGAACAGAGTAGCAGGGGTGAGGTTCTGGAGACCACGGTTTCAGGGGACATCTAGGTCAATCGGCATAACAAAGTTTATTAAGAAAATGTTCTCCATCCCACTTTGGTGAGTGGCGTCTGGGGTCTTAAAAGCTAGCAAGTGGCCATCTAAGATGCATCAATTGGTCCCAACCCACCTGGAGCAAAGGATAACAAAGAACACCAAAGACACAAAGAAAATATTAGCCCAAGAGACAGAAATTGCCACATAAACCAGACAATGCATCAGCCTGAGACCACAAGAACTAGACGGTGCCTGGCTACCACCAATGATTGCCCTGACAGGCAACACAACAGAGAGTCCCTAATGGAGCAGGAGAAAAATGGGGTGCAGAACTTGAATTCTAGTAAAAAGACCAGACTTAATAGTTCGACTGAGACTGGATGGACCCCAGAAGACACGGCCCCCGGACTCTCTGTTAGCCCAAAACTTAGACCATTTCCAAAGCCAACTCTTCACACAAAGATTAGACTGGATTATGGGACATAAAATGATATTCGTGAAGAGTGTGCTTCTTAGCTCAAGTAGATACATGAGACTAAATGGACAACTCCTGTCCAGAGGCGAGATGAGAAGGTGGAGAGGGTCAGGAACTGGTTGAATGGACACGGAAAATCTGGGGTAGAAAGGAGGAGTGTGCTGTCACAGTATAGGGAGAGCAACTAGGGTCATATAACAGTGCGTGTGTGAATTTTTGTATGAGAGACTAACGTGAATTTTAAACTTTCACTTAAAGCACAATAAAAAAAAAAGTTACAGAGTCTTATCATATGACTCGGCAATTCCACTCCAAGGTATATATCCAAAAGAACTGAAAGCAGAGACTCAAACAGATGCTTGTACATCAATGTTCACTGAAGCATTATTCACAATAGCCAAAAGGTGGAAACAACCCAAATGTCCATCAGCTGATGAGTGGAGAAACGAAATATGGCATAGTCATACAATGGAATAATATTCATCCACAAAAGGGAATAAATTACTGACACATGCTACAACACGGATGAGCCTTTGAAACATTATGCTAAGTAAAAGAAGTTATACACAGAAGGCCACATATTGTATGACTCCATTCATATGAAGTAGCCTAAATAGACAAATCTACTGGGACAAAAAGTAGAGTAGTTACTTGCCAGGCAGGGGTTTAGGGCAAGGGGAGGGAAGAGAGGAATGAGGAGTGACTGCTTAATGGGTGCAAGGTTTTTTTTTTGGGTTGATGAAAATGTTCTGGAACTAGACGGTGGTGATGGTTGTACAACTTTGTGAATGTACTAAAAATCACTGAATTCTACACTTTAAAAGGGTGAACTTCATGGTATGTAAATTATGTCTCCATAAAGTTGTTATTTAAAAAAAAAGGATTTTGTTCTACATTTTTCTCCAGCTCTGTCTGGGACCCTCTATTGTGATCCCTGTCAGAGCAGTCAGTGGCGGTAGCCAGGCACCATCTAGTTGTGCTGCTTGAGTCAATCTCTTTTGAGATATAAAAGAGAGAATCGAGCAGAGAGGAGAGGGACCACCTACCTCCAAGAAGGAAGAGCCGGGAGCAGAGCGTGTCCTTTGGACCCAGGGTCCCTGCGCTGAGAAGCTCCTAGACCAGGGGAAGATTGAAGTCAAGGACTTTCCCTCAGAGTTGACAGAGAAAGTCTTCCCTTAGAGCTGACGATCTAGCCTCCTAAACTATGAGAGAATAAACTTGTTTGTTAAAGCCATCCACTTGTGGTATTTCTGTTATGGCAGCACTAGATGACTAAGACAACCTCTCTGAGCCTTGGTTTTCTCATGAATAAAACAAGGATGATAAGAATGCCTTCCTCATAGGGTTTTGGAAAGGTTTAAATAAAATAATGTAAATAAACCAAATAATAAAAGAAAGCATGCTAATATTTATTGTACTCTCCACTATGTACCAAGCATTGTGCTCAGTGGTCTACCAAAGATCAAGTCCAAGACATTGTCATCTCTCACTTGGATCATTGCACAAACCTCCTAACCCATCTCCCTGCCTCCAATCCTTTCTCTCCTGCTAGAAAAAATCAAATCCCCACTTTTTTTTACTTCTCTGCCACTTCTGTTCAGACACCAGCTGCACACACAGCACTTCTTCCTTTGACCCTAACCTCCCAGAGGTAGGTCAGACCTCACAAGTTAAAGGGTATAGTCCTCCAGACTGCCAAGTCAGCCCAAGTCCTCAGATGCCAGTCTCAAGCTTGGGAATCTCTATGAAACCCTTACTTCTGACCTGCTGGCTCCCACAAATTTCGAGGTTCCCTCTACCTTCTCAGGATACCAGGGATATCTAAGCTCAAAGATTCCCGGCCCCCCACCCCTCACTTCTGACTTGCTGGCCCCACAGCTCCCTTGGGTTCAATAATTTGCTAGAACAACTCACAGAACTCACAGAAAGTGCTATACTTATGATTATAGTTTTATTATAAAGGATAAAAATGAAACGACCCATAATGCGAGGTCTAGAAGGGCTCCCAACATGACGCTGACATGTCTCAAAAAGGGATGCATCACCCTCCCATGTGCATCGATGTCTTTAACCAACCAGGAAGCACATGGAGATTCCATGTTCAGAGCCTTTACTGCCCTGGTGGCCCAGTGGTTAAGTGCTCAACTGCCAACCAAAAGGTCAGCAGTTCAAACCCACCAGCCACGCCATGGGAGAAAGATGAGGCAATCTGCATCTGTAAAGATTACAGCCTTGGAAACCGTATGGGGCAGTTCTACTATGTCCTATAGGGTCACTATGAGTTGGAGTTGACTCGGTGGCAACAGGTTTGGTTTTTGGTTATTACTTAGTTATAGTTGTTTGAATCAACCCACCTCCCCTGAGGTCAGCTAATATCATAAGGTGGTCTTTTTGGCTCAGCTATCCCCTACCTGAATCACCTCATTAGCATAAACTCTCAGGTATGGTCTGGAGCCCTGTAGATAACAAACCAACCAACCAGTTGCCGTCAAGTTGATTCCGACTCACGGAGACACCGTGTGAGTCAATGTCGAACTCTGTTCCACAAGGTTTTCAACTGCTGATTTCTTGGAAGCAGATTTCCAGGCCTTTCTCATGAGGCACCTCTGGGTGGACTCGAACCTCCAACCTTTCATTTACTAGTCAAGTGCATTAACCATTTGTACCACTCAGGGACTGGATAGATAGCAAAGGCACCTTATTACTCAGGCAATTCCAAGGGTTTAGAGTTATCTCTCAGGAACCAAAGGCAAAGACCAAACTACTGTAGGTAAAATTAATGTAAACACTACATCCTCCAATCCAGTATCCACACAGCAGCCAAAGGGATCTTGTAAAAAATTCATCCACACCCCTAGTGCCCAGACTATGGTTTCTAAGTACCTTTCCACTAAAAGGAGCCAGGATTCCTTGGAGAAATGGCTGATTCCAGGGCTGAGACAGAAATGTACACAGTGAGCTTGGGTATTTTGTCCTTCCTGAAAGCAAGGAATCTGCAGGAACTTTTCCTGACAAAGAAAGGATAATTGGGGCAGTAAAGGGATAATGACTGCAATGGAAAAGGATAATGATTGCAAATACATTTTTAAAAATCATGAGGTCATAATGTTACTCAAAATAAAAAACCCCTGGTGACACCTTTGGATATTTCTAGGGTACCACTCATTACTCTGAAAATTCACTTACCAAAAAAAAAAAAGCACTCAAGCATTTATCCTACCTTTCCCGTAAGGACTGTATTCCAGGACTAACCAAAGGGAGCTTTTCTAGAGTGCATCTGTTTTCTGGGGCCCCAGCAGAAGTAAAGTTGACAAAGCTGTGCTGGGTGGCCCAGAAATTCAGAGCAGGACTTCTGGAGTAGAGTAGAAGTAAGCGGAGGCTCTGCCATTTGTCATCTGGTTGATCCTGATAGACTCAATTTCCTCATCTGAAATGGGGTTATATAATACCTACTTCCTAGGATTGTCCTGGGAATTAAATGACATCATTAAACACCAGGCCGGTATCAACTACTCAATAATCTTTACTTCGGTTTCCCTGCTATGCCCTGTCTAGATTCTAAGGACAATTAGGGTGTATATTCCCCAAGAATCATCTTACTCTATGGCAATAAGTTCTTTAAAAATTCCCATTAGAATAGAATGTAAACTGCACAGGAATTTTTCAGATAAAATACAAGATTTCTGACCATGCCTCCACACCCCCCTGGGTACAGATTTACTCTCCTTTAACGAAAGGAATCCCTGAGTCAGATTCTGAGGAAGCATGATGACAAGGTATTCCAAAGTTTCTGCTGGAATGAGACTTTAAGGAAACCTCCATTTCAAGAAATTAAAATACGGATTTCTCTCCAGACTTTCTGGAGCCAAGGAGGCTGGTGAATCCATGAACTATTGCCCTGAAATAATCTTTAAACTTGAAACCAAAAATATCCCCTGAAGTCTTCTTAAAGTCAAACAATAACTCAGCTTAACTTGTAAAAATTGTCTGCCTTGAGCATTATGCCTTCCAAGACCTATATATGAGATCAATGTGACAACAGCCACTTGAAAGATTAGACAGGAACCTTAGGGGACAGTGAGTTTATGTTAATGGGGAAGGAACAACTCAGAAAAGGAGGGTGAGAATGGTTGCACAACTCGAAGCACATAATCAACGTCACTGACTTGTACATGTAGAAACAGTCGAATTGATGTATGGTTTGCTGTGTATAGTCTCAACAACAACCACAAAATAAATTAATAAAGAAATTTATTTCCTCAGGGAGATTAAGTATCTCATGTAATGTAATACAAGGCTCTGATTTCTGTCTCAATCCTAAAGGTGATTCATTCAGCATTAAAATATGAGAGCATTTGCACAACATCTGAGCAGGAGCAAATAAAACTCCCTTGGCCAGTTAATCCTCTACACCAAACATAAAACTCTTCCCAGCGCATCTCAAAGAAAACTGCGAATTAGGGATGTTTGCATCTCAGGTCATATGGTTAGGGTTGGCAGCGTCTTCCCATTTAAAACTTGGAGAAGTCAGTAAGGAGATTGCACCTTGCACAGGTCTCCAGGACACTGTGAGAGGAAAAAAGCAATTTATCAAATGACATCTGGACCTTTCTAGGGTTTTTTTTTGTTTTTTTTTAAGTTTAGAAAAAAATCTGTTTATTAAACTACTTGAGGTTTTGAAAATATATTATGCTTGAACAAGCTCAACTATTTTGGCCAAAAGAAATTTTATGGGATTTGAAAGCTAGTTGGGATTTTTATTTTTTTATTGTACTTCAGGTGAAGGCTTACAGAACAAATAGTTTCTCATGAAACAGTGGTACACATATTCTTTTATAACATCGGTTAACAACCCCACAACATGTCAACCCTCTAACTTCTCAACCTTTTTTTTTTTTGGTGAAAATACACATAGCCAAAGATACACCATTTCAAAAATTTATACATGCACAGTTCAGTGACATCAATTACCCTCTTCCAATCGTGCTGCTATTCTCACTTAAGATGAAGGCTTCCAGAACAAAATAGTTTCTCATTTAACAGTTACTACACCTGTTGCCCTATGACAATGGTTAACAATCTCACAACACATCAACAATATCCTTACTCAACCTTGGGTTCCCTGTCACCAGCTTCCTTGTCCCCTTCTGGCTTCTGGCCCTTGTGGACCTTTCTGTTTTTAAACAGAAAGTCCCACATAGGAACCCCCCTCAGTTCTAGAAAACTTGGGATGGTTGGTCACCCTACCTATATGTAAGCCCATTCATGTTAAATCCTAATAATGATAGATGTGACAGATGTACTTGTGTACTACATGAGTGTGCGGAATAAAAGGTCTGGAAGGTTATATACCAACTGTGCATAGCAGCCCCCTCTGCAGAGCAGGGGCAGAGGGGCAGGATGATGCCCAGAGATGCCCCATTTCACTTTTCCTTGCATAGGACTTTGTAATGAATATTTTTTAGTTAAAGAAAATCATGTCTTTCTAGCAATATAGGATGATTACAAGTATTTTACTTCCAAAGTATGCTTTAAAAAAATGAGCAACAGTTTGCGACACTGGATGTCTGCAAGAAACAGAACACTTTTCCTTAAGACAGAAACTTTAGGGGGAAAAAAAATCACAGAACTTCCTTTAAATGCTTTGTGGACGTGTTTAAGGAGCGTGGACATGGATCCCCAGCAACACAACCACTTACAGAAGCAAAGGAGGGCCGTTCTCCTTCGTGTACGTTACATTTCAAGCCCTCACAATCAGCTTCTCTCCTACATATCAGGAATTGTTGTTCCCCTGGAAACCCCAAATGCTCTTTTTTGTCCAGGGGCTACTCTCCCTATACATCTAACTCCCAATCATTTGAAAGTTGCTTTAAGGCAGTGATTCCAGGGCGAGTGAGCTCACTTACCGCTTCAGCACTTCACTTTTTCTTTCCGATGTCCTCTCCACCATGCGTTCAGTTTTCCAGGTTCCTTGTTTACTTAGCGCCTGAATCTAAGCTGGCTAGCTGTTCACTGTTGTGACTGTAAATGTCACTTTTAGATTAAGCGGCCCTTGCTGTTTAAAAATATCCCTGCGGCGGCGTTTAACCCTCAAGGCACTGACCAGCAGTAAGAACCCAGGCGAAGAGGAAAGAAACCCAGCACGGAACCACTTGTCTGGTGCCCGCCATCCCAGGTGCTTTGTACCTTTCAATTCCATAACTTGTCTGCTTTCCAAATTCTTAGATATTTAAGCCAGAGGCATCTAAAGTCCAAGCTGTCGTAAGCAATGCAAACAAAGTCATTTTGGCCCTCCTAGGGCATGCTGAAAACTAACTACAGACAAGTTGTTGTGTATCTGAGAAATGGCTTCTCAAACAAGCCCCCAGTGGAAGCTAGAAGGGGTGATGGTGATCGCTATCGAAAGAGCACCTGATTTCTCTTCCCTGGAAAGATTTGGTATAACCCTCTCACCTTATCATGCCACTCAGTGAAATACCTCCTATTTTTTGGGACTTGGGGGGAAAAATACCCAGCTCCATTCACAGTCAGGGTCGCGTGGCTCTGGCTAGGGCTGGGAGAAGGCTGCCCATTCAGCACACGTGCAGTTACAGGGTGTTCTGCCAACATGAGGCTGGAAGGAGGAAAGTGGGACAAAGGTCAACTCCGTGCCCGCCCAGAGCCAGAGACATGAAAGCAGAGACCACACAAAAGTGCACTAAGCTCAGACAAAAGGTAAAGGGAAGCAACAAGTTAGTGTTCCAAATTCAGCAAACAAGGATGCACCATTACTAAAGAGCAAGCAAGAAACTGGCAAGAGCATTGAACCTACTGCAGAAGAGTTTAAATCGCTGCCACTACAGGCGCAGCCTTCACCCTGCTGGAGCTACTTCACTTATGAACTTATTTTCCAATACGGCAAAGTAATCAAATATTGGATTTTTCAGATTTTAAGCCACTGGACACAAAGCATAGTGTACTTCTTGCTAATCATGTCCGCTTTAAGTGTTACGAGGATGCTGGAAGCTATGCCACCCATATTTCAAATATCAGCAGAGTCACCCATTGTGGACACGTTTCAGCAGAGCTCCCAGACTAAGACAGACTAGGAAGAAAGGCCTGGAAGTCTAAAGGCCTGGCAAATATAAGCCAATGAAAACCTTATGGATCACAACAGAATATTGTCTAATCTGAGCTGGCTGAATGGACACGGGAAAGCAGGGTGGAAAAGAGGAGTGTGCTGACTTATTATAGGGATAGCAACGAGGGTCACATAACAATGTATGTATAAATTTTTGTATGAGAAACAAACTTGAGCTGTAAGCTTTTATTTAAAGCACAATTTAGAAAAAAAACCAACATTGTCCGGTCTAGTCCTGGAAGATGAACCCTCTAAGTTGGAAGGCAAAAATGGACTCACGCCCACTGGAGATCCGAAGACGGTATGGGACTGGGTGGTGTTTCATCCTGTTGTACGTGGGGTTGCCATGAGTTGGAGCCAACTTGATGACAACTAACAACAAATCTTCAGCAGTAAGCTGGGATAACACTACACACGTTTTATAGGCATCAAGGATTAATATTGCACATCAAGTGCTTAACACAATGTCTGGCATACATTGAGCTCTTGAGAAGTGGTAGCTCCATGACCATTATTAGACTATAAAGACAGAGCCATTCTACAGTACGTAGCTCATGCAATCCTTTGAATGAGGCACCTCTCAAACTAGACATGTCTTCTATGTTTCCTGAGAGAGCCATCTGTGACTCAAGTAAATTTTTTTTTTAATTTACTCCATTAAAAGAGTTCCCTCCCAGATGACTCCAAATAATTACAATCCAGGGAGGGTATCTGCAGTGGCAAGACAACTGGGCTTTGAAGTCAGGCAGATGTGGGTTCAAATCCTAGCTCTGTTACCTGTTACCTGTGATTCTCGGCAAATAGCTGAGCCTCTCTGGGCCTGTTTCCTCATCCAACTACTTCACCATAAAAAAAATCCATTGCCATATGAACAGGCACTTCACCAAAGAAGACATTCAGGAGGCTAACAGATACTTGAGGAAATGTTCATGATCATTAGCCATTAGAGAAATGCAAATCGTACCATACGATCTAGCAATCCCACTCCTTGGAATATATCCTAGAGAAATAAGAGCCGTCACACACACATGAGGAAATGCTCACAATTTAGCCATTAGAGAAATGCAAATCAAAACTACAATCAGATACCATCTCACCCCAACAAGGCTAGCATTAATACAAAAAACACAAAATAATCAATGTTGGAGAGGTTGTGGAGAGACTAGAACACTTATACACTATTGGTGGGAATGTAAAATGGTGCAACCACTTTGGAAATTGATTTGGCACTTCCTTAAAAAGCTAGAAACAGAAGTACCAAACGATCCAGCAATCCCGCTCCTTAGAATATAGCCTAGAGAAATAAGAGCCGTCACTCGAATAGATATATGCACACCCATGTTCACTGCAGCACTGTTCACAATAGCAAAAATATCGAAACAACCTAGGTGCCCATCAACGGACAAATGGATAAACAAATTATGGTACAGTCACACAATGGAATACTATGCAACAATAAAGAACAACGATGAACCCGTGAAACATCTTATAACATGGAGGAATCTGGAAGGCACTATGCTGACTGAATTTAGTCAGTTGCAAAAGGACAAAGACCACTATTATAAGAACTCAAGAAAAGGTTTAAATACACAAGAAAACATTCTTTGATGGTTATGAGGGTGGGGAGGGAGGAGAGGGGTAATCAAGAGAGTAGACAAGAATTATCTTAGGTGAAGGGAAGGACAACACACACTACAGGGGAAGTCGGCACAACTGGACTAAAGCAAAGCTAAGAAGTTTCCTGAATACAGCCAAATACTTCAAGGGACAGAGTAGCAGGGGCGGGGGTCTGGAGACCATGGTTTCAGGGGACATCTAGGTCAACTGGCATAACAAAGTTTATTAAGAAAATGTTCTCCATCCCACTTTGGTGAGTGGCTTCTGGGGTCTTAAAAGCTAGCGAGCGGCCATCTAAGACATATCGATTGGTCCCAACCAACCTGGAGTAAAGCAGAATGAAGAACAAAAAAGACACAAGGAAAATATTAGCCCAAGAGACAGAAAGTGCCACATAAACCAGAGAGTGCATCAGTCTGAGGCCAGAAAAACTAGATGGTGCCTGGCTACCACCAATGATCACCCCGACAGGGAACACAACAGACAGTCCCTGATGGAGCAGGAGAAAAGTGGGCTACAGAACTCAAATTCTAGTAAAAAGACCAGACTTAATGGTCTGACTGAGACTGGAGGAACCCCGGAAGACATGGCCCCAGGACTCTCTGTTAATGCAGAACTAAATCCATTCCCGAAGCTAACTCTTCAGACAAAGATTAGACTGGACTATAAGATATAAAATGACACTTGTGAAGAGTATGCTTCTTAGCTCAGGTAGATACATGAGACTAAATGGGCTGCTCCTATCCAGAGGGAAGATGAGAAGGCAGAGAGGATCAGGAGTTGGCTGAATGGACACAGGAAATCCGGGGTCGAAAGGAGGAATGTGCTATCACACTATAGAGAGAGCAACTAGGGTCACATAACAAGGTGTGCATAAATTTTTGTATGAGAAACTAACTTGAGCTGTAAACTTTCACTTAAAGCACACACACACAAAAATCCATTGCTGTTGAGTTGATTCCGACTTACAGTGAGCAACCCTATAGGACAGAGTAGAACCGCCCCATTGAGTTTTCAAGGAGCAGCTGGTGGATTCCAACTGCCAATCTTTTGGTTAGCAGCTGAGTTCTTAACCACTATGCCACCAGGGCTCCACTTCACCATACAGTTGGGAAAATTAAATGAAATGATATACACTGAACTTCTAGCCTTGGGTCTCGCTCGTAACAGGCACTTAATAATATCTTTCGACTGAAATTCATTTCCTTTCAAAAAGACTAGCACAACCTTCCCCACCCCAGCACACACTCACACACACTCTCACATACATTCATACACACACACACACACACACATTCGCTAAGAACTCTCTGGTGGCTCAGGTCTCCCTTGACATTATCTCATTAAGACATAAGTATTTTCGCTAATTTTTTAATGAGAAACTAATTATGCTCTGTAAACTTTCACCTAAAGTGCAATCAAAATTAATAATAAGTATTTTCCAGAAGCCAAATGGAAAGCTGGAAACCAAAGTTCTTGATAAACTCTTTCCACAAAACACAAGAACATTAATAGAAAAATATATTTCCTCAAACATATCTTAGATTCAGAGTCATGTGCATTAAGTTATTTGCACACACGCACACACACACACACACACAAATAAATAAGTGGTCACATGGCCCAAGGAAACAGGGAAAGAAGTTTCAGATCCTGCTGCAAACCAGACTCTATGAAAATGCTAATTTTTCACAAACCACCAGTGGAGGCCACCCCCTCTGCTCAGGTCACAGCTCCTTCCAGTGAATGGGCTTCCTGCCAGACTTCCAGAGCAGCTCACCGATTCTAGAGAAATGCCCACATCCAAAGAATCCTGCATACACGGACAACTGGGAGGGATGGGCAGTCTGTCCCCTTCCATTCCCAGCCCTGCAAGGACCAGTAAAGTCAGAGTTTAGGGGTGGGGCCCAGCAGTAACACTTTTTAAAGTCTCCCCAGCTGCAGCCTTGGGGAGCACTAACCACCTGTTTGAAGCCCCCCAACCTGCTTCAGGAAGGATGCGAAACTGACTGCCCCCTCTCCGTCACCCCAAACGTCTCTAACTTCGAGTGACGAAAGAACACAGGAAATGCACAGTCGAGAACTGAAGAATGTAAAGTTATACAAGCCTCAGGTTTGAAGGAGACTGATCTTCAGTCGCCACTGATCTCCTGGGCTGCTCCATTCACTAGTACTTCCAATTCCAAACATACTTCTGAAAATTTTAAAACGGCCCCAACTGAAATCATCTGCAAGGTAACTTTAAATGCTGAGGCCCAAATTAGACTCTTTAAAGAGAAAAAGAGGCCATCTCCCAAGAGGTACACATTGTCTTCCCTCAGCTTCAGTCATTAACATAAGTCAACACATGAAGACCCTCCAAAGTAACCCAGAGCCCCCTATTTTTCCTTGTAAATCTCTAAGGTTTCAGCAAGAATGAAAAGCCACTGCCACACACAAACACCCAAACGTTTGCTTCTCCACCAAACACTTGTTTTAAGACACCAGTGTCATAACTAGCTTCTTTACTGGGAGCAAACTAAAGCCAAAAGTGAATTTTATGAGAAGGAAAATGTAGTACCAAATAATAGAAGTATACTAACAACATGCTAAAGTCTAAAAAAGAAAAAAAAAAGCAACAACAATTCACTTCTCCTGACCTTGCCCTGCTGGACTCAAATCGAAAGCATATAGTGACTATCATACAATTAATTAATTAGTTTATAACTTGGGGTGCCTAGCACATCATTTTGCATAACCGACTTCCTTGTGGTTTGACTTCAGACTACAAGTGCTGAGAGCCCTCAGCAAACTCCATTCCTTGTTGAATCATTTCTGTCCAGGCTCACTCCTGCTCACTGGGCCATGAACTGCTCAGTCCCAGGTACAGCACGAGTTTCCTCAGTGACCTGGCTTTGCAGAGCCCACCTCCTCTGCACAAAATGCTCCCCTTCCTCTTCTAGGCCTGCAAGCGACGATTCCTTCAATACCCAGCTCAGACATTGCCTCTGCTGTGAAATCTCTTCTTTCCTGAGCTGACTGAGTGGCTGCTTCCTTTTGCTTCCCACTGCACCACACACTGTGAGCACACAGCGTATGGGCTTTGTGATTGCTGAGGTCTGAGCGGAAGCGCCTAGAACAGAGGTCCACAAACTACAGCCCAGGGGCCAAATCCAGCTGGCCACCTGTTTTCCTAACAGTCCTGAGCTAAGAATGATTTCTACATTTGTCAAATGCTTGAAAAAACATTTTTAAAAAAGAACATTTCACGGCAGCAGAAAAATATATTAAATGTAAATTTCAGTGTTTATATATAAAGTTTTGTTGGAACATAGCCACACGTTTTGTATATGGCTGCTTTCACTCCAATGCAGAGTTGAGTAGTTGCCACGGAGACCACCTGAGTGTAAGTCTTTGAGATATTTACTATCTGACCCTTCACAGAAAAAGTTTAACGACCCCTGACCTAAAAGATTAAAATTGCCTTTTTTAGGTTTTTGCATACAGAGTGCTGGAATTGTAGGAAACCCGGAAATGTGAAAAAATTATTACTGCGTGATTAAGAGTTCATCCAAGGGCTGTGGGGACCATGGTCTCCGGGAACATCTAGCTCAACTGGCATAACACAATTTATAAAGACAATGTTCTACATTCTACCTTGATGAGTAGTGTCTGGGGTCTTAAAAGCCTGTGAGCGGCCATCTAAGATACTCCACTGGTCTCATCCCTTCGGGAGCAAGGGAGAATGAAGAGAACAGGATACAAGGAAAAGATTAGTCCAAAGGACTAATTGTCCACAGCTACCAAGGCCTCCACCAGACTGAGTCCAGTACAGGTAGATGGTGCCCGGCTACCACCACTCACTGCTCTGACTGGGATCACAACAGAGGGTTCTGGACAGAGCTGGAGAAGGATGTAGAACAGAATTCTAACTCACAAAAAAAAGACCAGATTTACTGGCCTAAAGGAGACTGGAAAAACCCTGAGAGTATGGCCCCCAGACACCCTTTTAGCTCAGTGGTGAAGTCACTTCCGAGGTTCACCGTTCAGCTGGGGATTGGACAGCCCCATAAAGCAAAACGGGACTAATGAAGCACAGCAGTCCAGGGACAAGGACTAGAAGGCAGAAGGGGACAGGAAAGCTGGTGATAGGGAACCCAAGGTTGAGTAAGGACAGTGTTGACATGCAGTGGGGGTTGTTAACCATTGTCATAGGGCAACATCTGTACTGTTTAATGAGAAACTATTTTGTTCTGGAAACCTTCACCTAAAGTGAGAATAGCAGTACAACTGGAAGTAATCGATGTAACTAAACTGTGCATGTAGAAATTTTTGAAATGGATGGTGTATCTTTGTTTATCTGTATTTTCACCAAAAAAAAAAAAAAAAAAAAGGTTGAGAAGGGAGAGGGTTGACATGTCGTGGGGTTGTTAACCAATGTCATAAAACAGGATATGTACTGACTGTTTAATGAGTAACTATTTGTTCTGTAAACCTTCACCTGAAGTACAATTAAAAAAAAGAGTTCATCCAAATGAGCGTTCTTTCTAAAGAATCAGTGATGAAATTTGTATTTGTATTATTTTTTGGTCATAGACCACTTAAGACACTCATCTGTGTACTGTTTGAAAGGTCAGTACACTTCTAATGTTCAGTACATTCAAAAAGTGATTATTGCTTGCTTTTCTGATAATTTATGGTAACTCAGGGTTTACTCCTTACAGCCCTAAAAGGCGAGAAGTGTCAAAATCTAACTGGTCTGGGAATGCTATCTCTTTCCTTCTCCCTTGGGCAGTAGCCTCCACTGTAATTTCTCAGGGGGGAGGACCCCAAAGGTGCCAGAGGGTGGGTTGAAAATACATGTTCATTCTGTAAACCCGCTCCTTACTGATCTCAGAATGTGAGGATCATAAACTCTTTTCATCGATGAGGCAAGTAAGGCCCAGAGGAAAGCAATATTCTCAAGCAAAGTAAAGCTTCCACACCCCTGCGCTAACAGCTTTGCAAGTGCAGATTTTCGCGCTGGATGCGTGCTTTCTTGTCTAAATGTTAGTCGGACACCAGAGAAGTGCAAACTCCACCCCTAGCTACTAGAGCTAACTGCTGGCAGGTCAGCAGCCATCAGGGAGTCTTTACAGTCCGCTAGCCTCTCCACCTCAAGTCCAGATTGCCAGGCAGAGTCTAGAAACACTAGCGAAGGGAGCATCGAAGGAACGAATTCTCAAACTGTTACAGGGTATCGCAGGATAGACAGCCATGATGGCCGTGCTAAGGTCTGAAGCAATTATCTTTTCCCAGCGTGAAGCTTCTCCTTTAGGGTCTCTGCAGACCCTGACCCCACCTGGGCTTCCCACAACACTCGTGGGGTTAGGGTGCTAGCTGCTAGCTGGGGTGGGGCCCAGCTCGGAGAAGTCCGCCTCGCTGCCGTCTCGCCCCCGCTCCTCCCCGGAACCGGCCCCGGGCTTACCAAGGCATGGCGGAGGGACAAGGGGCGGAGGGACACGAGGCAGGAGGGCGGGCTAGCGGACAAAGGAGGTTCTTCCTGCGGACAATGGTTGTCATGGGGACGGCCCGGCGGAGCCCGCGGAGCCCGGGGGGCTGGGCGCCCAGACCAAGTGCGTCCTTGCGTCTTGTCATGCGCTCTGGGATCCGAGGGAGCTGACAAAGGCTACTCGGGCACAAAGAGAGCCTACAACAATCTTTTCAACAATCTTTTATTACCAAAGTCACGCGGGGTTAACGCTTTAACCCAGTTAACAGCAAAATAGCATCTCTAACAAGATCAAGGATGGAGGTGCAGGCCTAATAACGATGGTCTCTTAAACAAAGGATTAAAAAAATATATATACATCCACATACGTATTTTTCAAAACAGTAAAATTCCTGAGGCTTGCAGAAAAAATACCCCAAACTTATTTCAGTCCATAAAAAATAGCATTTGACAGTCTATGCTGCCCTTTAAAAAAAAAAATCCAACTCGAAATTAACTCAGAAAAGAAGCGTTTCTCCCATAAAGAAAAATCTTCTCTCCTCTTCCTTGTTCAACTTCCACCCTTTATTCCAAGAAACACCAAAAGAATAAAAAGAACCCCCAGCTCATTTCTCTTAGCCTCTGGCCATCTGTTAAGGCTCACACCAAGGATCATTCCTTAGGAATTTTCACCTCTGTTATAATCCGGAAATTGATCCCTAATTACTGGACCAGCTGAGGACCAGATTTCCTGAAACCTGCATACCGTCCTGTTTCCTGAAAAAAGATCAATGGAGTCAATGTCTCTGGCAGAGACTGGAATGCCTGGCAGGGGGCAGGGGGCCTTCCTAAATAAAAACACCCAACACCTTCTAACCTAAAGTCTAACCTACTAGGTAAAAATAAGTATCAGCAAGCACCAAACTACTGGCTGTACTCAAAAGGTGCACGTCTCCTCCCTTTAACCAAAAAGGTAAGGGAGGCCAAAACAGGACTTGAACTCAACTGTCTTTGAAGAAACTGACTGAGTTTCTTCAGTGAAAGTCTGGTTGCAAAGAAAGCTCTAAGGCCACGAGGACAGTCTTTGCTCTGTTTCTGGCTGGAAAAAGCTGCTGCTTGTAGGCAGCCTGGCTCATCGCTGCCTTAGTGAAGCAATTCACCTTATGCAAGGTACTGAAGAATTACTAGGGAAATTATTTTTTCAACTGCACTTCACAACTAATTCTTCAACAGCAGCTTCTCACAAACCACCAGTGGAGGCCACCCCCTCGCTCAGGTCACAGCTCCTTCCAGTTGATGGGCTTCTTGCCAGACTTCTGCAGCAGCTCATTGGTTTTAGAAAAATGCCTACATCCAAAGAACCCTCGATGCACGGACAATGGGGAGGGATGGGCAGTCTGCAACACGTGGTGCCGTTTCTGAAAGAGATCCAGGCAAACAAGAGAATAAAACGTGGCATACCGGGGACTTTTCCAAGACTGCTGTGCTCTCTGTGCCCTTCTGCTCTCTCTCAATTCACCCATTTTCCAAAGTTTCTTTCCCCTTCAGCAATTACACTAGAACACAAATCCATTCATTCATTCACTCATTTGTTACAGAGTGACTACCTAGGCTCTGAGCATGCCAAAAGACCAGCCTCGGCCCTTGATTTGGCAATATCCGTCCTTTTAAGTGCTGCATGACCAACACACAGCACGCATCTAAGGAGGCTCACTGCAGCACTGCTTCCACCAGCTAACATCTTATGTAAACCCATCACTAGGGAACTGGCTAAGAGTATTTTTCCAAAATTCTTACAGTAGAACACCATGCGGCTGCTAGAACAAGGTCGAGCTACATGGTCTGATATGGGAAGACCTCCAAAACATATCAAGAGAAAACAAAAAACAACACATACTGATTCCTTCTGAATTAATAAAAAAGAATAAAGTGATAAATGCATTAAAAATATTTTTTGAAAAATACATGAGAAACTTTTAGTTCCTTTAAGAGGAAAGAAAGAGTGGAAGGCATTTCCTTTCCATTTTATACCCCTCTATACGGAGCCTTTGGGGCACTGGTGGCACAGTGGTTAAGCGTATGGCTGCTAACCAAAAGGTTGGCAGTTCAGATCCACTAGGGGAATACACAGGAACAAGTTTAGTGAAAAATGAATCAGGAAAGGAGAATTTAACTTGGAACATGTTGAACTTGATGTGCCTATGGGTCACTTATAAAAATGCAGCTGACTATATGGATTTAGGCTGGGTTGGTGCAGTGCAATGGATCACTTTAATATGGCCTTTCTTACCATGTCTTGTAACTCCCACCAAATGATTAGGTGGGACTATGCAAATAAGGTGCTTGTGGCCCACCAAGGGATTGGACAGTTTGCTAATAATGCAAATAAGGTGCATGATGCCCTAACGAGGGAAGTGGTCGGTTTTGCCATCCTGTTAGACTTGGCAAAAAGCCCATCCTTTGGACCCAGGGTCCCTGCATTGAGAACCTCCTAGACCCAGGAGACAAAGAGAGTTTGTAACACTGGAGATGGAGCAAGGCAATTAACAGTGGATGTGCCAACCCACAGAGCAAGAGAGCTGAGTGTCTTCAGGCTGCAGGCTTACTGGTGGAGTGGGGTGCCCCCAGGCATTTTTTGGCAGAGCTTTGTAACACTTTGCTTTTTAACAACTGCCTGAGCAGGGCAGAGGCCGGGCCAAGGGGCAGAGGGGCTGAAGGCCAGAGAGATGTCTGTCTGCCTGCAGTCACAGCTGAGAAGATGCTGTCCTGATTGAAGAACTGTATCCTGAGTCGTTCCTGATTCTGAATTGTAACCTGTTACTTCCCTAATAAACCCCATAACTTTGAGTATGGTCTGTGAGTTCTGCGTGGCCATTGCAATGAATTATCAAACCCAGCAAGAAGTAGAGAGTGCTGTGGGAGGGGTGGCTGGTGTCAGAACTGGTAAAACGGGGAGGGTAGAGGTATGTCAGACCTCCACCTCATAGCAATCAGCTTTGGGCTGCTGATGCTGATAATGATTCTTCTCCTTCCCCTCCCCCTCCAAGTTAGAAGAGGAGGTCCAATGTCCCCACACCACCATTTTTACAGTTGGAGATGTACAACTTGGTTTCCATGAACAAGGTACTTTAACAACTGCTTACTTTCAGACCAAACCATGCTGAACAATAATAAAGATTATAAATATACTGAATAAAAACTATGCTGAGGTAATAGATCTATTGATTGCAAACCTCCCTAAAGCAGAGATTAGAAATTACTTTCATGTACACTTCTTACTTACCTATACAATCAGATAACAGTTGGTTCATTCATGCAAGATTTTATTTCTGTTATTCCTTAAGAAAAGTAAAAGAGCCTGAAAAGATCTTGCTCATTCACACAAAACCTTTGCAGACTCTACCACTGGCTTAGAATCGATCCCACACACTCCCCTGTTCAAAGACTACACGCAGCACTCCCACAGGCCTACCCAGGCAAACAGACAAACCGCTCAGCATGGTGCTTAAGAACCCAGAATCTGAAGCTCTGCAGAGCTGGGCTCTGATCTCGGCTCCACCGTTTACTGCAACTTTGGGCAAATGACTTCCTCTCTCTGAGCCCCAGTTGTAACAGTCTTAAGGGAAACCAAGACTCACTTACTTTATGACATGGATTTTCAGGACTGCTTTGCAATGATTTCTAGAATTTCTAATGTGACTGAAAGAAAAAAAAACAACACCTACATACCCTATCGATGGCACTGCCCTTCTTCTGAGCATAAGAGCCCCAGAGTAAGAAGACAAGGCCGTTTGAGTTCTGATTTAGCCAGGACACAACTGCATCGGTAAATTGCTCCCAGCCTCTTTCCTTGTGAGAGTTGGCTTGATGTGCTCGAACGGTGAGGACAGCATTAAGTAGGAGAACACCTACAAACACGCACGGAAGAAACAGGTTAAAAGTACATTACCACAAACCAGCTCGAACACTCAGCTTGGGTGTTAAACACACGATGAAACCATCCGCATAAGTTAGAAATTAGGTCATGAAGAAAGCATCACAACGTGAACTGTGGTCATCTCTGGGGGATGAGATTAGAGGGCGTTTTATGTTCACCTCAGCCCTTTCGACATCTTCCAAGTGAACGTCCATTATTGTTGTCATCAGGAAGAACTGCTTTTAAAAATATCCTAAATGATATTAAATCACTCCGGGAAATACAGGGGAACTTGGGAGAGCTGGAACTCAGCGGGACTGCCTTGTTTTTCCAGGTCTCGAAAGTTTGCCGCCTTTGACAGGGTGCAGTCTCACCACTTTTGTATCGTTTGTTTAGTGGAAAACATTTGCGTTTTCCTCCTGACAGGTTTCCGCCTTCCACAGGGACTAGCTTTTGCAGATTTCACTATATAACAAGTAGGCCAAAAATTTCATTGAAAACGAAAATCAAACAGCAAGAAACAACCAAAGATACTGGACACGTTGGGACTATGGGAATCCTCGAGACCGCTGCCCTGAAGTACTCTTTAAACCCTGAAGCGAAACTATTCCATGAAGTCACCTTTTAACTAAACAGCAGGTTAGCTCGAAAAGTAGCGAATGTCGACCGTGAGCACTACTACCTTTTTAAAAAATAATCTATATGAGACCAAACTGACAACAGTTACTCTGAAGCATAGATGAGATGGGAACGGAAATAATGAGAATGTTGACACATTGTGAAGAATATAACCAATGTCACTGAACATTATGTGTAGAAATTATTGAATAGGAACATGCTTTGCTGTGTATATTTTCACCAAAAACACAATAAAATACTAAAAAAAAGCTATCAAAGACTGATATTCTTTCCTTATTCTGATTGTATAGACAGTTGATTACTGTAAAAATGTAAAAAGTAGGAAAAAAGTCCCATAGATAGGCATTAAACACACACACACACACACACACACACACACACACACACACACCCCTCTTATGTTAAAATGAGAAGAGTTAGGCCAACTTCTAAATGGTCAAAGTTAAGAATCTTTGAGTAGGTAAATTTTTAAAAATTAATATAATAAGAAACACATTTTTCTCTTTCAGATTATGACTACAACATGAAAGGAAACATTGGCTACAAGATAAACTACGATAATATATTCTTTTTTACTTACATAAATTAACCCTTTTATGACAGTCCTCTAGTTTTTTAGCTATTAAAATACAAACAAGCAGGATAGAAAGGAGAAGGCTGCTGAAGTTAATCCAAATATATCTAGTAATAGTTGGGCGTGATGTGTTCAAACTGTGGTGTTGGCAAAAAATACTGCATATACTGCGGACTGCCAGAAGAATAAACAAATCAGTCTTAGAAGAAATAAAACCAGAATGTTCCTTAGGAGCAAGGATGGCAAGACTTCAACTCACTTACTTTTGACACATCATCAGGAAAGACCAATTGCCAGAAAAGCACATCACGCCTGGTAAAGAGTCAGCCAAACCAAGGGAAACCCCCAGCGAGATGGCTTGATATAACAGCTGCAGCAATGAACCCAAACATGGTTACCTTGTTTGGCCCACCCAGACAGATCTCCATGACCAGGATGAACAAAACCATCTATGTCCGTAGACAGCTCTTTATAAATGTTTTCCAAACTGAAAGCCAGAGGAAAAGCAAAAAAAAAAGAGAGAGAATGTTAAACATAATTCTGAAGTTCAGCAACCACCCGCATACCTGTGAAAAGGTTAGAGGTTAAAGTCTGTAAGTCAGCCCTTGATTAGGAAATGTTTAAACACCCCCATTTCATCCTTTCCTCCTTCAAGCCATGGCTGGGCAGGGAGAAAAACAATGGAATCCTGCCAGCACTGGTCAAATGCAAAATCTTACACTTCACTTTGGTTTGTGTTTGGATTTAAGGTCTAACACTTTGGAAGACCTAATTAGCCCAGCAGCTACAATCTCTTTCACAAATGATGTTTACAGTTTTGTATCTTTATGTTTATATTAGTGTATATATATTTTTTATATTGTATATATAAACTCCTCCAAAGGAGTGGTTCTTAACCAGCGGTGATTTTGGCTCCCGGGGGACACCGGGCAGGGTCTGGAGACATTTTTGGTTGTCACCACTGGGGAGAGGGAGGTTGCTACTGGCGTCCAGGGGCAGGGATGCTGCTAACCATCTTACAATGCACAGGGCAGCCCCCACTACAAAGAATGATCCGGCCGAAAGTATCAACAGGGTGAGGCTGAGAAACCCTGCTCCAAAGGCTCGTGAGAGCCCTCGAAATAGTCACACCTGTAATTCACAAAGTACATATCTGAAAGTAGTCACGACTGGAGCTGAACCATCTATAGAGCAATTGTACCTGGGTGGAGGTGGCACAGGTCTTTGAACACTAAAGCAGAGCCCATGAGCTTGATTAGGTCCATGATACGGATCCTGTCCCAGGATGACAACCTTCACCTGTGAATACCAGTTGGCAAGAAGTTAAACAAGACCATAGTGCAGGCGGTCTAAACACCTGGCTGACCGATAACCTATAAAGGAACGCAACAGTGAGAAGGCAAACCCTCGTGATCCAACTGAGAACCCCAAGGCACCATCACTTCCCATTACCAAATCATCTTGCACTCCATATCACCCTACCTGGCTGCCCCAAATCCTTCTCTGACACTGGTTTTTCAAACAAGCTGGCTTTGTTTTCATGCTCGTTTTTCAAATTACCAAAGTAAATACACCCTTGAAACAAGTGCAGCCATCCAGAAGCATATAAAGAAATGAGTTACCCCCCAGTCAGCCCTATCCCATGCTGTTTTACCCATTTTCAATTACTTAGGTATTTGGGGCTATTGTACTCATTACCCTACATTTTGTATTTTTCATGTCACACATTTGGGGCATCTTTCAAGACAATAGAGAGCTTAATCAGTAATGGGCAGCCAGCTTGTTTCCAAATTATTTCCATTACATAAAATATTACTTTTCATTTCTATGGACTAGATTTGTAATAGTGGAGCTGCCTATCAAAGAGTAAGTTTATTTCAAATTTTCATGCTATTACCAAATCACTTTCTAATGAGTTGAAGCATTCAATTCAAATTCCCCATTAGCGACATGAGGGTGCCTGATCCCCTACAATCACTAATGGACAAAACCTCAAGAGGTTAAGGCCAGGTCAAAAGGGCCATGGGAGGAGGCAGCAGCAGATGCAAGGAATGGGAACGAGGTCACTGTCACGGGAGGTGTTGAAATAGGTGGCTGACCCTTTTGTCCAGTGCCCACCCACCTCTTCCTCATTCTCATGCTTCTGCCCATGGTACTCCTGCTTAGAATCTTCCTCCACAGCTGACATACTTTTTATCTTTTGAAAATCCAGATTCAGATGTTCCGTGTCCAGGAAGCTGCCACAAGCCTCTCTCTGTGCCTCCCCTAAGTGCTCAATGTCCCCAGTATACTCTCCATAGGGAAGTAACCTGTCCCAGGAGGGATGCTTTTGTGTTCAAGGATCTGGTCCAGGATGAGTGACCTTCCTGGTGCAAGCCACTTAACTGCCCCAAGCTAAAGCTTCAATACGCTTTTCTGCAAAGAAGCCCTGCTGACCCATCCACTACTCAGACTAGCACAGGCTTGATGCTCTTCCTATTGATCACTGGTATTCAGAACAGAACATGGTACCCAAACATTTAAGAGCAAACTAATTTCAAAACAAGGAGCTACAGTCAGAGTTCTTACTTTAAAATGCAAATTGTGAAGTCTGCTAAGTACTAGGTGTGGCTGCCTTATCAAGATGGTTTATTCACCTAATTCACTTCCATTCGGTTTAACAGACATTTAATAAGTCACAGGATTCCTGCCCCCAGCTTACAAATACGGGAGGGAAAAGGATAAGAACAAAACCCCAAAACCTCCAGTGTGAACATATTGTGGGGGTTTAAAGGAAAGCCAGATCACAAAGGTCATAGGCAAAAGGCTTCAAGGAGAGGCCATAGATGGATCTAGTAAGTTGGTTTTCAAGACAGAAATGAGGAAGGTTGCACCATTCAGTCCACTCTGATGTGGAGGTTAAGACGTACCCCGTTCTTTTATAGTTTATATATACAGTTCCCAGGTTACAAAGGAGATCCATTCCTAAGTCTGTCTTTAGGTTGAATTTGTAGGTTAAGTCTGAAGAGGTACATACGGTTCTTATTCAGCATCAGTTAGGCAAATGTTCAGAGCCCTGGTGGTGCAGTGGTTAAGAGCTCAGGCTGCTAACCAAAAGGTCAGCAGTTCAAATCCACCAGCCGCTCCTTGGAAATCCTAGGGGGCAGTTCTACTGGGTCCTATAGGGTTGCTAGGAGTCGGGATCAACTGGACGGCAATGGGTTTCGGTTTAGTCAAATGTTAGTCTTTGTGTATAGTACCTTCCTTTGCATATAAAACGCTTAAGAAACACTTCTAAACCACACAATGCTTTCATGAGGTCACAAAGTAGTGCATGTGTTCATTATTACAAACCATTGTATTTAACTCAATTTTTAACTATAATCGGCTTTACGGCAGTCCATTCTTAAGTACTAGTTGCCCCAGTCTCCTGTTCTAACGGGGCTGCCTGTACAGTGCGGAACCCCAGACAAGCTCTTGAACAGGAGATTGATGTGACTGGAGTCGCTCATCAGCAGAGGTGCTGTAGGATGAACTACAGCAAAGGGATTTGTTACCAGCACATCGAAATTGTACAGGCCGGAAGTCAAAAGCTTGAGAAGTACCAACAACAAAGAGTGGTCACACAGAATACGTGCTGAACTAGAAGTCAAGGTGGGGTCTACTATACCAAAAACCAAAACAATTGCCCCTGATTCCACACTATGTGTCACAGATTGACTTATGTCCCCCCAAAAAATGTGTTTACTAGTTTGGCTAGGCCATGATTCCCAGTATTGTGTGGCTGTCCCCCATTTTGCGATTGTAATTTTATGTTAAAGAGGATTAGGGTGGGATTGTAATATCCTTACTAAGGTCACATTCCTGATCCACTTAAAGGGAGTTTCCCTGGGGTGTGGCCTGCACCACCTTTTATCTTACAAGAGATAAAAGGGAAGGGAAGCAAGCAGAGAAAGGGGACCTCATACCACTAAGAAAGCAGTGCTGGGAGCAGAGCACGTCCTTTGGACCTGAGTTCCTGCGCAGAGAAGCTCCTAGTCCAGGGGAAGATTGATGACAAGAACTTTCCTCCAGAGCCGCCAGAGAGAGAAAGCCTTTCCCTGGAGCTGACGCCTTGAATTTGGACTTGTAGCCTACCGGACTGTGAGAGAATAAATTTCTCTTTGTTAAAGCCATCCACTTGCGGTATTTGTTACAGCGGCACTAGAAAACTAAGACGCTATATGTGCAGAGTAGAACTGCATTCCACAGGTTTCCCAAGGCTGTGACCTTTGCAGATAGCAAGGCTTGTCTCCCGAGGTGCCTCTGGGTGGGTTCGAACCACCGATCTTTTGGTTAGTAGATCTTTTGGTTAGTAGTTCAGCGCTGGCTTAGTTATCTAGTGCTGCTGTAAAAGACATACCACAAGTGGGTGGGTTTAACAAACAAAAGTTTATTTTCTCACAGTTTAGGAGACTAGAAGTCCGAATTCAGGGTGCTGGCTCTAGGGGAAGGCTTTCTCTGTCATCTCAGGAGAAGGTCCTTGTCTCTTCTGAGCTTCTGCTCCTGGGCGATCTTCACTGTGGCTTGGCATCTATCTCTCTTCCCTATCTCTACTTTTCACATGTTTGTTTAATCTCTTTAATATATCAAGAGATTGACTCAAGATACACCCTACACTAACCCTGACTCATTAACAAAGCAGACAACCCATTCCCAAATGGGATTATAACCACAGGCATAGAGGTTAGGATTTACAACACATTATTTTGGGGGACACAATGCAATCCCTAACAGGTGCTTAACCATTTGAGCCACCCAATGATTTCCCTGTACCCTGTGACTCATTGAATAGTTTGACTACTAGTCCTGTACTGTCACCTGGGGCAGGCAGTCCTATCACTAGCTGGAAATGACTACTTTCATGCTTCAGTTTCCTTACTCACACCACAATAATACATAACAGTAGCATGTGGTTCGTTTCAGGGTCAAATAAGATACCAGAAATGATGCTTAAAATACATGCTCCTAAACACTGAAAACTCAAAAGTGAAGATGTTCAATTCTGAGTTTGGTATAGAGCAAATAAAGATCTCATAAACAGCTTCTTCAAAAAGAAAGAAATGAACTACAGACACGTGATCTACGCACGCATTTTTCTTTTCTTTTTTTTTTTTTGCTGCATAAGTAGCACATGGGGAAAGTTAAAGAGTAAACATAGGCTAAAATATAGTCAGTCAAACCTCACGATTTCAGTGTTTTATTATTTATTACGGAATTACGGACAGTGGCTTAACTGGAGCGTCCCTAATTAAGCAATACTATTTGATTCTCTCCCATCTCTCAGTAAAAGTAATCACTTTCTTATACTTACATCTCTTATATCACACATCTGGGTCCATGTGAAGACTTGGTGTGGGGGTGGATAAACTGTGTGATGCTTTCTTTCTTCTGCCACAAATCCCATCAGCTGATTTAAAGATAAATTAGACTTAAAATCAGATTCTCACTGGAAGCCCTTAAGAATTTAATAAGAAAGCCTCTAAATAAAGCAAGCCAGTTGAATTATCTAGCTCTTTGCCAAGTTCTATATGCAAACCCTTTTAAACATAACAGCAAACAGTACCTGCCTCCCACCACAGTTGCTCAATCACTTCAATTCCTTCCCCGCTTCCTTCTTGGGGGCCCTGGTGGCACAGTGGTTCGAGAGGCTGGCTGCTAGCCAGAAAGTCTGCAGTTCGAATCTACCAGCCACTCCTTGGAAACCCCATGGGGCAGTTCTATTCTGTCTTATAGGGTCACTGTGAGTCGGAATTGACTTTTTTCTTTCTTGGGCTGGGTCAAGCTAGACTTCCCCGGCTGCCTTAATTTCCTGTTTTTGTTTTTTTAAAAGGCCATGCCAGGTTTCATCCAGTCTGGTTGGTGGTTTTACTATGCCAATCTTTTCTGGGCAGCTGACTAACCCTGCGGATTAAAAGAAGCCACGACATCATCCTATTGTTGTAAGCCCTGGTTGCCCAGTGGTTAAGAACTCGGCTGCTAACCAAAACGCCGGCAGTTCAAATCCATCAGCTACCAGCCAGCCAGCTGCTCCTTGGGAACCCTATGGGGCAGTTCCACTCTGTCCTATAGGGTTGCTATGAGTCAGAATTGACTCCCCAGCAACGGGGTTTGGTTTTTGTTTTTGTTTATATCATCCTACTGTTGTTAACTGCCTGTGGTGTCTACTCAGATGCCTGGTGACTCCATGTGTGCAGTGTAGAACTGTGCTCCATAGGGTTTTCGAGGCTGTGACCTTTCAGAAGCAGATCACCAGGCCTGTCTTCCAAGCCACCTTCGTGAGTTCCAACCACCAACCTTTCAATTAGTAGTCCTTAACCATTTCATTTGTACCACCCAGGAACTGCTGATATCATCCTGTTGATGTTGCTGTGTGTGATGGAATCGATTTGGATTCAGTGACCCTACAGGACAGAGCAGAACTGCACCACAGGGTTTCCAAGGCTGTAATCTTTATAGAAGCAGACTGCCACCGTGGAGCCTCAGGGTGGGTTCAAACCGCCAACATTTTCGTTAGCAGCCAAGTACTTAACCATTCCCACCACGGCTCCTTTCGTATCATCCTACAGTCTTTAAAACCTGTAGCTAACAAGCATGAGAGAACTCCAGACAGGACGGCTTTATTTTACAACATGAGTGTGAAAACGACATTTACACAGGGAAAATATCACACTATGAAGGCAATATCCTCACACATACGGACTTGACCTGCTATCTTAATAAGACAAGGCGTCAGGAGTCTCCACTGTTAACGTTATGAAAGGTAACTCTCCACAGCTACCTTTATAAAATACGGTTTTCCGAACTCCTGGCTGAGCTGCTTCTTCCAGCTCTCCCCAAACCCCACAGGAACGTTGCGGGCGGCGAGTCTGAGCAGGGCGACGGCCTTGTTCCTCTGGATCCGGAGCAGCTGCTCGGGGCTCAGCGGCGACGAGAGCGGCGTGCCCGGCTCGTCCTGCCCAGCTCGGGCCTTCTTGGCGGGGCTGGCCTGCAAGTGAAGGCCGCAGAGGCGGGTGACGAGCTGCAGCGGCCCTTTCCCGGCCTCCCGCAGCTCCCGGCCCCAACCTAGAGGCCATTTGCAGAAGATACTCATTTGGGGGGTTTTCGACTCTGGGACCCCAGGGCTGAGCCCCGTCCCGGGCCAGCAGCCCACTGCCCTAAATTCAGTGGGTTTGGAACTAAAACCGGAGGGTAGAGGAGACTAGGAGGCTAAGGAAGCCCCGCGGCGTCTCCGGAGGGATTGGCGGGAAAGCGAACGGTAGACGGAAGCTCCCGCCCCGCCTAGCGGGGCCAGCCACTTGCGTCCCCACGCGGCCTTTTCGCGGCAAAAACCCTTCCTTTGGGTCCCGCCCCCTCCTCAACCGATTGGACGGTGGGACGAGAAGGGCGGGCCTGCAGCGCGCTGATTGGCGCCCTGGGCCCCGAGGCTCGCCCCCATTGGCTGTTCCCTCAGCATGGCCGCCGGTGAGGGCTCGTGGCGGCTGTTTTGAACACGTGGAGAGTTGTTTTCAACATAGAGTTCCCCGTTTGCAAAGTCAGATGCGCGTTCCTGCATCCCCTCGGTCGCGCAGGGCCCGCAACCAGCAGCCCCGGCCCAGCCCCAGACCCCAACCCCACAATTCATCCCCGCCGCGTCTTACCGCCACATCCCCGGTGTCCTTAGCTATCGCCGCTGCCGCTGCCACGCCAGTCCCCGGGTCGGCCGGCTCGGGGCTGCGGGCACGTCGCTTCCCGGCGGGGTTCGGGGAGAAGAAAGAGTAGAGCGTCTTCTGGCCAATCATCCCGGAGCCGAGGAAGGAGCGAGCGCGCGCCGTCCGAGGTACCCGCGAAATTCTTGTCGGTGGCGGCGGTCAGCAATTGGCGCCAAGCAGCTCGCGCATGCTCCGACCGGGGGGCTTTGCTGGGGGCGGGGGGCGGAGGGGTAGTGAAGGGCCTATGCGCGTGTGCGGAGGAGGCTTCTGGGTGGTGGGTGGGGTCTGGGGTGCTGCTTGGGTGGCTGGATGAGGGCTAGGTTCCCTCCATTCGTTCGCTCGTTCTTTCAGTATATTCATTCATCATAACTTTGCCTTTTGGGCAAGTCTCTCCATCTCTCAGCTGTAAAAAGATTGAAGTACCTACCCTATGGGGTTGTTGTATGAGTAAAACTAGCATTATAATGTTTGTTGAGCTAGTGTATAAATTATCTCATCCAATTTTCACAACCTGTTTTACAGATTGGAAACCCTGGTGGCGTGATGGTTAAGAGCTACGGCTGCTAACCAAAAGGTCGGCAGTTCGAATCCACCAGGCACTCCTTGGAAACACTATGGGGCAGTTCTTCTCTGTCCTATAGGGTCGCTATGAGTCGGAATCCACTCCACGGCAATGGGTTTGGGGTTTGTTTGTTTTTTTAATTTTACAGATTGGGCAAATCTGCTACAAGAGACCTCTTTTGAAGTGTTAAAAAGCAAAGATGTCATTTTGAGGACTAAAGTTCGCCTGACCCAAGCCATGGTATTTTCAATTGCCTCATATACATTTGAAAGCTGGACAATGAATAAGGAAGACCGAAAAAGAATTGATGCCTTTGAATTATGGTGTTGGCAAAGAATATTGAGTATATCATGGACTGCCAAAAGAACAAACAAATCTGTCTTGGAAGAAGTACAGCCAGAATGCTCCTTAGAAGCAAGGATGGCAAGACTTTGTCTGATGTGCTTTGGACATGTTATCAGGAGGGATCAGTCCCTGGAGAAGGACGTCATGCTTGGTAAAGCAGAGGGTCAGTGAAAAAGCAAAGACCCTAACAAGGTGGATTGACACAGTGGCTGCAACAGTGGGCCCAAATATAGCAATAATTATGAGGATGGTGCAGGACGGTGCAGTGTTTCCTTCTGTTCTGCATAGGGTCGCTATAAGTTGGAACCGACTTGACAACACCTAATAACATTTTACAGATGTCAAACTAAGGCTTGGAGTGGCAAAAGTTTTGCCCAAGATCACTTTGCTAGCCTAATTTATATGGGTTGGGGGGAGACTTTGGAATCGTGGAGATTAAACCTCCAAGTATTCATTCCCCAAATGGCACCACCTATGTTACCGGGTGGAAACCCCAGGTTTTGCTCGGGCCTGACTCGTATTGGCCAACAAACAAGAAATGGAAGTGGGAGAGTGTAAGGTTGCCTTTATTTCATTGTACAAGGAAGGAGGCATTCGGGGCTTTTGCTGCCAAGACTGCTTTGAGAGGGTGAGAGAAAAAGTTATTTTTAAGGGATTTGCAAGTAGGGAGTTCGTACAAGTTACATCAGCAACATTCTTAATCATACCATGCAGCTGCCAGGATTTTCATGAGACAGGCCAAGCAAAGGAACTGCAATTTTGATGCAAATGACGTGGCTGGCCAAGCAATGGAAGTGGAAATGGTGAGGCTGGCCGGATAAAGGAACTGGAATTCTGATGTAGATTGAGCGGCCCGCCAAGCAGTGGAACTGGAAATGGCGAGGCCGGCCAAGCAAGCTGCAGTGGAATTTTCTGCAGCCTGGGGACCTCTGTATTACCTCCACCCCCAATACACATGGAATTCTTCTCTTTCCCTCCCTCCCCACATCCAAACTATCAATATGTCCTGTTGGTTCTATCTCCAAAACCCAAAAAATCCAAACCCATTGTTGTCAGGTTGAACTCACAGCGAAGCTATAGGACAGAGTAGAACTGCCCCATAGGGTTTGCAAGGACGAAGGAGTAGCTGATGGATTTGAGCTGCGGACCTTTTGGTTAGCAGCCAGCCTCTTAACCATTGTGCCACCAGAGCTCCATCTCCAAAAGAAATCCTGTATTCGGCTAAAGCTTTCCTTCTCTAACTTCAATCCTAGCTGGTCTCCTCCTTCTTATAGCCGTAGGACAATGCCCGGGTTAAAACCCTCCTATGTCTTCCAAATATGCTTAGAATAAAACGCCAGCTTCTTACACCACCACCCTCTCCTCCCCTTCTCAAGGCCCTATGGGCTGTGGGGCTGACGTAGCTCCAATGACCTGTCTCCACACATTTGCTGGATACACGCAGCTTTTCCCCCATATGGCCTTCATACATGCGCACACGCTGTCCCCCTGCCTGGAAGCCTTCCAATCATAGCTGAGGACCCTTCCTCAGAGAGGCCTTCCCCTCCACTATCTAAAATTTTCTTGTTTGTTTCTTTCCTTGTTTACTGTCTATCTCTATCTCCAAAGTGTAACCTTTGTGAGGGCAGGGACTTTATCCTTTCCTTGTTGCTGTTGTGTCCCCGTGCCTAGGACCTAGGGCTCCCAAGGAGAAAACCAGTTGCTGCCAAGTTGACTCCAACATGTGGGGACTCCATGTGTGTCAGAGTAGAACTGTGCTGCACAGCGTTTTCAGTGGCTGATTTTTCAGAATTAGATCACCAGAACTTTCTTCCCAGGCGCTCTGGGTGGACTTGAACCTCCAACCTTTTAGTTAGCAGCTGAGCGTGTTAACCGTTTGCACCACATACTTCAAAATCATTCGCCCTTACGGCCACTTTGGGAAACAGTTTGGCGGTTTATTTACTTTTTTTTTTTTTTTATAAAGTTAAACATACACTTCGCATGGGACCTGGAACCTTGGTGGCACAGTGGTTAAGAGCTCAGCTGCGAACCAAAAGGTCAGCAGTACGAATCTACCAGTGTCTCCTTGGAAACCCTACGGGGCAGTTCTACTCTGTGCTGTAGGGTCGCTATGAGTGGGAATCTACTTGACGGCAATGGGTTTTTTTTCTTTACCAGGGGACCCAGGAATCCCCCTCCTATGTACTTACCCAAGTAAAATGAAAATCTATATTCACATAAAACCATGTACATAAATGTTTATAGCAACCTTTATTCTTTTTTAATATAATTTTATTTATTTTGTTGTTGTTGTTGAGAATACAAACAGCAAAACATACACCAATTCAACAGTTGCTACATGTACCATTTAGTGACATTGATTACATTGTTCAAGTTGTGCAGCCATTCTCACCCTGCTTTTCTGAGTTGTTCTTCCCCCATTAACATAAACTCAGTGCCCCCTAAGGTTCCTATGTAATCTTTTGAGTTGCTGTTGTCAGTTTGATCCCATATAGATAGTTCTTAAAAGAGTATAATGCTCAAAAAGACCAGACTTACTGGCCTGACAGAGACTGGAGAAACCCTTTGAGATTTTGGCCCCCAGACAGGCTTATAGCTCAGTAACGAGGTCACTCCTGAGGTT
The DNA here is from genome assembly GCA_030035585.1 of Dugong dugon. Classification (NCBI taxonomy): domain Eukaryota; kingdom Metazoa; phylum Chordata; class Mammalia; order Sirenia; family Dugongidae; genus Dugong; species Dugong dugon. Next base: position 19,370,922 of record CM057476.1, on the reverse strand, counting down.
CACCCTTCAGCCAAAGATTAGATAGGCCCATAAAACAGAATGAGACTAAATGGGCACACCAGTCCACAGGCAAGGACGAGAAGGCAGGAGGGGACAGGAAAGCTGGTAACGGGGAGCCCAAGGTTGAGAAGGGGAGAGTGTTGACATGTTGTGGAGTTGGCAACCAATGTCACAAACAATATGTGTATTAATTGTTTAATGAGAAACTAGTTTGCTTTGTAAACTTTCATCTGAAGTACAATAAAAAAATTATACAAAAAAAAAAGATTACAGCCTAGAAAACCCTATGGGGCAGTTCTACTCTGTCAACAACAACAACAGAAAGCATAAGGCTCAAGGCAAACATTTTTTTACTAGTTAAGCTAAAGTACTGTTTGGTTTAAAGATGATTTCAGGGATATTTTTGGTTTAAGGCTTAAAGATTATCTCAGGGCAATGTTTTCAGGGGTTCATCCAACCTTCATGGCTCCAGGACGTCTGGAGTCTATGGGACTTTGAAATTCTGTTCTGCATTTTCCCCCTTTTGATCAGGATTCTTCTGTGGAATCTTTGATCAAAATGTTCAGCAATGGTAGCCAGGCACCATCCAGTTCTTCTGGTCTCATAGCAAAGGAGGCAGTTGTTCATGGTGACAATTAGCCACAAGTTCCATTTCCTCCTCCTATTCCTGACTCTTCTTCCTCTGTTGTTCCAGGTGAATAAAGACCAGTTGTTGTAACTTGGATGGTTGCTTGCAAGCTTTTAAGACCCCAGGCACTATGCATTGAACTAGGAGGTAGACCAGAAGCACTAAACATGTTATTAGGCCAATTAACTGGGATGTCCCATGAAACCACAACCCTAAACCTTCAAACCAAGAAACCAAGTCACGTGAAGTGCTTGGTTGTATATAAGAAGCCTCAGCAGCTACACTTTTCTTTTTCTTTTGTCATTGCTGTAAATATATCTATCATACAGCTTTTGTCAATTCAACTTCTTACAGGTGTACAACTTATTGGCAGCAATTACGATAATTGGCTGTGCAACCCTACCCTTAATCAACGTGATATTTCCATCACCATTAACTTCCTTTCCCCCTCCCTCCCAACCCTGAAAACCAAGAACCCATTGCCATCGAGTTGATTCCAACTCATAGCTAGTGACTTTATTTTTAATGACCGGAAACTGGAAGCAACTCAAATGCCTCATCAACTGATGAATGGGGTAAATAAACAATGGATTACTGTTTGTTGTTAGGTGCTGTCGAGTTGTTTCTGACTCATAGCAACCCTATGTACAACGGAATGAAACACTGCCCAGTCCTGCAACATCCTCACAATTGTTGCTGTATTTGAGCCCATTGTTGCAGCCACTGTGTCAATCCATTTCCTAGAGGGTCTTCTTTTTCACTGATCCTCTACTTTACCAAGCATAATGTCCTTCTCCAGGGACTGATCCCTCCTGATAGCATATCCAAAGTACATCAGATGAAGTCTCGCCACCCTGCTTCTAAGGAGCATTCTGGCCGTACTTCTTCCAAGACAGATTTGTTTGTTCTTTTGGCAGTCCATGATATACTCAATTTTCTTTGCCAACACCATAATTCAAAGGCATCAATTCTTCTTCGATGTTCTTTACTCATTGTCCAGCTTTTGCATGCATATGAGGTGATTGAAAATACCATGGCTTGGGTTGAGCAATGTTCTGCTGCTATTCAAAAGGTTTTCACTGGCCAATTTTTTTCAGAAATAGACTGCCAGGTCCTTCTTCCTAGTCTTAGTCTGGAAGCTCTGCTGAAACCTGTCCACCATGGGTGACCCTGCTGGTATTTGAAATATCAATGGCATAGCTTCTGGCATTGCAGCAACATGCAAGCCACCACAGTACAGCAGACAGACAGACGAGCGGTTGAATGGAATACCACTAAGCAATAAAAAGGAACGAACTACTGATACAAACGACAAGGATAAATCTCAAAAGCATTATGCTAAGTGGAAGAAACCAGACCCCAAAGGCTACATATTGTATGATTTCATTTATAAGGAATTTTGGAAAAAGCAAATTATAGGGACAGAAAACAGATCAATGGTTGCCAGGGAATTGAGGGTGGGGGTGGCAGTGGGGGAGACAGTGTACAACTAAGGGGCCTAAGGGAATATTCTGAGATGATACAGGTGCTTTGGATCTTGACTGTGGTGGTGGTTACACAACTGTGCATATTCGTCAAAATTCTCAGTAAGTCCACGACTTCATGGAGCTTTCATTCCACTGGGGGAGACAGAATAAACAAGAATTAGGAGCAGTAATAGAACCTGCCATTCCTTTTTAACATAGAAGCACTTCTCACACATCCTCTCATTTAATCCTCATGGCCCTCTCATGACATAGATTTTGTAATCCCCGCTTTAAAGGTGCGGCAATTCAAGCCCAGAGAGGTTAAGTGACCTGCTGGAGCCCACACAGCTAGAGCCAAGGAGAAAGAAATGGAAGCCAGGGTCTGACCGCAGAGCTCGAGCTCCTACCCACCACCATATTTTGGTGACCCAACTCCCTTTCAAGACACTAAGATAATCCCCAGTGAGAGGTATCAGGAACAATTCATTGAAGATCCTCAGTTGTCACAGAACAAATGATGTTAAACTGAAGCACGGAAATGCTTGCAATGCATGGAGAGAACCAGCAGGTGGCGCCCGGAGGGTTCCCACCACCTTGTTTGGCAAATTTTCTCCCGTTTCCCGGCTTGCAGCGCAAATCTACCCGGAAGCAGTGGCTGTGTTCTGGGTGAGTGTATTTTCTTTCCCGCCAGCCCCTTCCCGGATGCTTGCAAGATTCGGAACTGCAGGGATGGTGTCTGAGATCTTAAAGACAACACTTACACACACACACCCCTCCCCGTGCCCACACACATGTTACAATTCTTAGTTTCGGAATTCAGTGTGTGTCTGTGCATTTAACTGTTTTACATTTAGATTCTTGTGGCACAGTGGTTAAGAACTTGGCTGCTAACCAAAAGGTCAGCAGTTCGAATCCACCAGCCGCTCCTTGGAAACCCTACGGGGTGGTTCTACTCTGTCCTATAGGGTCACTAGGAGTCAGAACAGAGAGTGGGCATCTTTTTTTTTTTTTTTTTTTTTTTTATTGTAACCAAGAGATAGATGCGCTGCTTTTCTGGGTGACTTTGGGCGAATCCCTTCCCCTCTCAAGGCGTCAGTTTCCCCATCTGTAAAATGAGGGTTTGGACTGGATGGTAATTTCCACATTTGACTGTTGCATGTGAATTCCCAGAAAATCCTTAAAAATTGAGGTGCTTGGGGCTGGGGTGCAGACGTTGAAGTTGTTGCAGGTAGCCAGCCACAGGCTAATCTGGGAGACCCTGGAGCAGACCATCTCTAGGGGTCCTTCCAAATTTAACAACCTCTACTTCCTTTTTAGGACCTGGTTTTAAACCTTAAAATGGAAACTTAAAAACAGTGAGGAGGAGTGTTGCTGTGGGACTACTTTGCGGAACGGATTTTCTGCCAGAGAAACAGCCTGGGTAACTTCTCCCTGTGTCTTTGCCTTGCCCGGGGTGCCCGGTTCTTTGCGGAGACAGGATGGATAAATTTCTGGTGAAGAGGACTCTCGGGGACCGTTTGGGAAAGAGTAAGGAGAGAAACTTGGGGGAGGAACAAGATCAGACAGGTGAAGACCCCGCTGTGTTGGAAGGAGAGGAACGGAGCTCAAGGAAAAGGCCCAGGAGAGAGACTGCGGAGGATGGAGTGAGCTCGGCAGGCCCCCGCTGGCGGCACATTCGCGCTCAGGGCCTAGACTGTGACTACACAGTCCTGTTTGGTAGAGCTGAGGCGGATGAGATTTTCCAACAGTTGGAGAAAGAAGTGGAATATTTTACAGGTAAGCAGAGGACTGTGATGGATGTGTGTTGTATGTATATGTTCTTTGAAGGCTTGTTTCATAAAACCACTGGTCTGTGTTTAGAGAGAATCCCTGGGTGGTGCCAATGATGAAGTGCCTGGCTGCTAACGGAAAGGTTGGTGCCCAGAGGCACCTCAGAAGAAAGTCCTGGCAATTTGCTTCCGGAAAAATCACAGCTTTAAAACCCTGTGGAGAACAGTCCTACTCTGCAACACATGGGGTCACCATTAGAGAGTTTTGTTTTTTTTTTCAAGTTTTTTAAAATCGTAGTTCTGTGTTCAACTTTTTGAGGAACTTCCAAACTTTTCCAGAGTGGCTGTACCATTTTACGTTCCCAGCAGTAATGGAGAAGTGTTTCAGTTTCTCTGCAGCCCTGCCAACACTTGTTATTTTCCTTTTTCTGATAATAGCCAACCTAGTGGGTGTGGAGTGTGGGCATCAATGTTTTTAAAAAACTTCTAGATGTTTCTAATGTGCACTAGGGTTGAGACCCACTGGTCTAGTGGAAGAGATGGGCAAATAACCAGACAAGCCCTCTACACCAGTGGTTCTCAACATCCCCTGGGGGGCTTGTTAGAACTCAGATTGCTGGGCCCCACCCCCTCAGTCTAGATTCCATAGTTTTCATGTGATGCTGATGCTGCTGGTCCAGGGACCACACATTGAGAACTGCTGCTCTACCCTGTGATGAGCACACAGGGATCTGGCCAAGCACTTGCAGGGGGCCATGGAAAAGCCCACAGGAGTCCCCAGACGACAACCTGAGTTATGTTAGCCCCGTCTTTCAGGTAACAACAGGCCCTTAGTCCCCACAGTTGGCAAAACCACCCTGTTGTTGGTTGCCGTCTAGTCGATTCTGACTCATAGCAACCCCATGTGTGCAGAGTAGAACTGCTCCATAGGGTTTTCAAGGCCGTGACCTTTCAGAAGCAGATTGCCAGGCCTATATCCCGAGGTGCCTCTGGGTGGGTTTGAGCCACCAACCTTTTGGCTAGTAGTTGAGCACTTAACCATTTGCACCACCCAGGGACTTCTAAAAACCACACTGGTGTATAACTGAAAGAGTCCCGGTGGTGCAGTGGTTAAGTGGTTAAGCTAGAAAGATGTGGCAGTCTGCTTCCATAAAGATTACAGCTTTGGAAACCGTATGGGGCAGTTCTCTGTCCTGCAGGGTCTCTGTGGGTCTGAATCCACTAGATGGCACACAACAAATGTGTAACCCAATATCTTTCTGCTGCACTGTAGTTAAGGCAGTTGTACCGTGTCAAAAATATATTGCACTAGGACTGTGTTTCTATAAGTGCAGGACAGGAATCATGGTTCTCACATGAAAAATCTGGGCAGTCCACAATGATTTTTGAGGAGGTATTAAATAACATGGAACAACAGAGGGAAGTGTTATTCCAGCTTTACTTCCCTTTCAATCCTGAGTACCATATTTTTATGCAAATAATGCACGTGTTACACGTTTTTGCCAACTGTGCGACCTCTCCCAGTACCCCGTGTGTTATTTTTGTCTAAGTGCATATGCCATTTTTTTTTACATGTTGCTGTCTTCAATTTCTATTTCTGATCACATGGAAACTTCACTTCAGGTGGTATTATCAACTTAAACTGAGAAACAAATGTAATTTTGATTATTTTCCAGTGACCAGGGGACTACCAAAACTGATCCATGACTTCTTGACCATGGCTTATACTTTTATCATACAATTATGATCAAAAGTAACATTTTTGGACTATTTTTATACGCATAAGTAGGAGAGTAAAGAAAATGACCAGATCAGTATGATTTACATGTAATATAGGAAGACAGGTGAATGCACCTGAAATTCACATCTGGAAGTGTCATGGGACATGCGTGGTATATGCATGGGCACGCTGTGCCACAACTGTTTTACAGGCAGTCCCCAGATTACGCACGTGTTCTGTTCCTTAGTCTGTCTTTATGTCAAATTTGTACATAAGTTGCAACATTTAGCTATGGTTCCTATCTAACATCAGTTAGTCAAATGTTTGTCTTAGTATGAAGTATATAGTGTCCCTATCTATACATAAAAAACATTAAAGAAACACTTCCAGATACACTAAAATATCTTTAACATAATAATATAGTAATAATAATGTTTTGGTGCGCATCGCAAAGTAGCGCCCGTTTGTTACTGCAAACCATCGTATGTAGCTTGAATTTTTAATGGTTTGTAACTACAGGTTGTACGTAAGTTGGACCTTCATAACCCGGGTACTGCCTGTTCTTAACTTCATCATTTCTGCATGTTATATGTGTAGACACATTATTTACGTGGGCATTATTTGCAAAAAATACAGTACTCAGGGAGCATGTATTTGGGGCACTTGCCTGTCTGGATTTCAGGGCTCAGAGGGACAGGGCTGACTGTGTGATTGTGTGTGTCGTCTGAACAGGGGCACTGGCCAGGGTGCAGGTGTTTGGGAAGTGGCATGATGTACCAAGGAAGCAGGCGACTTACGGTGATGCTGGGGTGACCTACTCGTTTTCAGGCCTCACTCTGTCTCCAAAGCCCTGGATCCCAGTCCTAGAGCGCATCCGGGATCGTGTTTCTTGGGTAACTGGAAAGACCTTCAACTTTGTGCTCGTCAACAGGTGACACCTTACTTGTTTTTTAACTTTTTTTTTTAGGTCAGTGTACTGAATTTTATAAACCTTCTGTCCCTTCCAAAAGGAAGAGTTTAGGATTCTGGCGTATCTTAGTCATTTGTACAACAAATACTTCTTTAGTGCACGAGGGATGTTGTTGTCAGTTGCTGTGGAATCAATGCCAACTCATGGCGACCCCATGTGTTAGAGTAGAACTGTGCTCCATAGGGTTTGCTTGGCTGTAATCTTTTTTGTTTTTAGGGGAGGGAAATAATATTGACTTTAATAATAGCAGTTGTTCCAGATGTGCTTTTTCTTTTTTCTGGAGAAAATGAACACATAACCTGGCATCTAATCTCCTGCTATGGATATAGCAAATGCCTTTGTTTCTACTCCAAAATCAGAAAACATCAGAAACAGTGTGGACATTATTTCTTTAAATATTGGTTCTGCCCAATTCTGTCTTCTCTGAGATTCCACTTACACAAATGTTAAAACTTTCCTCCCAGTTGTATCTATCGCGTATACTTAATTTGTATATCCCATTCCTTTGTTCTTTGTGCTTTAGTCTGGATATTAAAAAACCTGTTGCCGTAGAGTCGATACAGCATAGTGACCCTATAGGACAGCGGAGAACTGCTCCACAGGGTTTCTAAGGCTGTAATCTTTATGGGAGCAGACTGCCACTTCTCTCTCTCACGCTGGCTGTAATCTTAATGGAAGCAGATTGCCAGGCCTTTTTTCCATGGCACCACTGGTTGGGTTCGAACCGCCAACCTTTAGGTTAGCAGTTGAGAGCAAACTGTTTGTACCACTTAAGGACGTGGCACAAGGGACAGAGCAGTGGAAAGGCACAAGCAAAGGCAGTCTTCATGACACTCACACTACAATGAGGTGCGCAAACACGTGAATAATCTCACACAGCGATCAGTGTCTTGAAGGGGGTGGGGGCTGTCCTGTGCACTGTAGGACGTTGAGCAGCATCCCTGCCGTCCACCCACTAGATGCCAGTAGCAACCTCTCCCAGTCATGGCAACCAAAAAGGTCTTGATAGCGCCCAGTGTCCCCTTGGTGGTGTGGTCACCCCTGTAGAGAACCTCTGGTTTAGGGGATGGTCACTCTAGATGGGGTGGCTAGAGGAGGGCTCCCTGAGGCAGCGGAGTCCAGGCTGATGACTAGGTGGAGAGAGAGAGAGCCACACGGGTGACTGGAGGACGATCGGAGGCAGCCCGGTGTGGCCAAGAAGCAGGAGTCCCAGTGGTGTGGCTGGGAAGCAGTGAGCGAGGGAAGAAGAAATGAGACAGGCTCAAAACAGGCAGGGCCCAGACTGTGCAAACAAGGACAGGGACTTACTTTACTTACAGGGAGAAGCCATTTTATGGGATACAAGTACGAACTAGGAGAACCACAAGGCGTATTCTGGCCTTCTTTTGGTGTGTTCGGTTTTAAAGCACGTGATCAAAATGACTAGCTAACAAAGTGCAAATGCGGCAGGTCTGGCCCATCTGTAGAACCAGACAGAGACCTTAAGCCCTTGCAGAGCCACGGCAGAGACGGCCGTGCATGCGGCACCCTGCCCCACAGCGTGAGAAAACGGAGTGTGCAGCGTCGGTGCATCTGAGGAAAAGGCTGTTGTTACGAACTGCCTTCGTTTCGTCTGCAGGTATAAAGACGGCTGTGACCACATTGGTGAGCACCGAGATGACGAGCGAGAACTGGATCCCGGGAGCCCCATCGCCTCTGTCTCCTTTGGGGCCTGCCGGGACTTCTTCTTCCGGCACAAGGATTCTCGAGGGAAGAGCCCCGCCCAGCGGGTGGAGGCAGTCCGGCTCCAGCTGGCCCACGGAAGTTTACTGCTCATGAACCCCCCAACCAACACCCATTGGTATCACAGTCTCCCTGTCCGAAAGAAGATTCTGGCTCCGCGGGTCAATCTGACATTTCGTAACATTCTACTTACTAAAAAGTAAAAACATTTTGAAAGTTAGTACTTCTGTTTTCTCTTTCCTGCTCTCCACTGTGAGGGAACTGATGTTTCTTTTATCACCTGGGAACCCAGAAGAGGTTTAATCAAAGCCGAGGGCTTGATCTGCAACGAGGCAGAATTCAGAGAGGATGTTTATATCTGATCAGTAAATCAGGAAAGAATACCAGTTGATTTTTACCTAATAAAATGATTCTTTTATTGCTATAATACACAGCAGATACAAAAAGTACCTTTAGCAAATACATAAATCAGCAGTTATTATGGCATAAACTACTAGTTTAACTTAGGTTTCTGCAAAAAGAAGCTAACTTTGTGAACTCTGTAAATAATTTAAAACTGGAAATAAGATCATTTGACTGTTACTTAATTCCTAATAACTAACAAAATAGGAAGTCAGCTTTAGGTTGGATGAACAGACTTTGCACAGACATCGTTCACATTCACAGCCTTGGCTCAGCCCTGCCTTCTGACTAATGGTCTGCTTAAAACTAAGCCGTAAAAGGATTATCCCCTTTCAGCCTGCCATCTCTCTTTAATGGCAGATTTCAAAGAAGAGTGGTGGCAGAAGAACAGTTACTCAAAGCTACAGCTTTGCGGCGCAGCTCAGCTCAAGGTCACACGATCAGGCATTTGTTTCGCCAGACGGGTAAAACAGGTGTGCTCGTTTCAACATCAAAGCCAGGGTCGGCCATGGGATGAAGGGACATCAGCAATGAATGGATCAGGTGGTTCAAGCTGGTCCTCTCCACTGATGTTCGTGGCCCAGAGTTCCTTGACAGTATATTCCACTGATAGCGAGAGTTACTGAGTCCTTAAGATGCGCGCTGGGTCTGGCTTCTTGCACATTCGGCTGACACCAAGGCATCGACTTGAAGCATCGGGCAGCTCTCCCGCCAAGGCAGCACAGTAATCAGCCTCACCTCAGGTGACCTTCTGGATGAGTCTAATTCTCAACCTTATCTCCGAAGACTCAGTATGCATTTGGTATCTTTTTATTTCCTTAAAATAAAAAAAATTTAGCTAAAACGTAGGTGACCCTATGACATGTTGCCAGAGGGTTGATTCCAACTCATGGTGACCCTCTAGGACAGGGTAGACCTGCCTCATAGGGTTTCCAAGGCTGTAATCCTTATGGAAGCAGACTGCCACATCTTTCTCCCGCAGAGCAGCTGGTGGGTTCAAACTGCCAATCTTTCAATTAGCAGCTGAGCGCTTAACCACTGCACCACCAGGGCTCCATAAATCAATAGGTACTACTGTGTAATCAAAATTCCTTCAGCCCTGGGTTGCATTCACGAGACATCTGAAAAGGGAGGAAAATGCTCAATATATTCTTTTTATATTAGGCTACTGGAAACGATGAAGAGAAATTTAAAATACGGTCATATAACAAAATGAGCAGTTGAAAAGCAGTACAAGATGTCAACTGTAGCTACATGTTTAAAAATAAAGCCTTCTTTCTTCTTTTTGTGGGAAGGGCTGGGCTTTGATGTCCATCAAATGTAACCCCCTCACTTTACAAATGAAGAAACTGAGGTCCAGAGAAGCTGCAGCCCCCTGGTCTGTGCCCGTCCCTCCTGATCCAGCACTCAGATCAAGGCAGGGATGGACTTTTCATGCAGCCCCTGGCTCCAACCTTAAGGGCTCTCCATGCACAATAAATAAACAGACGAACACAGTGGTCCACAATGGATCCCAGGGTACGAACGAGTTTTCTATGGAGCAGAGGAGGCACAGGTGTTGCACAGAAGGGCTCACTTCTGGCTGTTCACGCAGGTTTATAATATAATCACCTCTCCTAAAGTCCATATACAAAAGATAAAAGCAACAGGTAAGCAGTTCACTTTGAAATGACAAAGTAGTGAAAGAATCTCCCCGAGGGGCCGGTTTGGCAGATGTGTCTTTACCACATATAAAGAATTGAGAGATTAGAAAACAGACATACAAAAAGGGAAGGCATGTGTTCTTCAGGCATCTTTTAACTATTCTTTTGCTCTCTGCTGAGTAACTGAGGGAAGAGAACTTTTCAACAATTGTTTATATGACTTCTAGGTCATGTCTATTTTCCAGAATGGACGGGCTACAAAAGCAGTCGAAAGTGAAAGGCACTTTTTCTTAAGTTGTTGCCTTTAATAAACTCCACTGATCCTTGTCAACCATTTTTATGGGCTTGCTCATTAAAAAATAAAAGAGCTGTACTGAAACATCAGAGGATTAGCCAAAGTATGACCCCCTCGGAAAACACCTAACATATCAGAATAGAAAAAAGGGCTCTGGAGCTTGATTTCTTTTTAATTACCTGTATAGCTGGTAAAAAGGCTCCCTAGATGTAACGGATGCTTTCCTACCAGGACGACAACACTCTCAGGGCGCACACTCGCAGAGCTGTGCAGGGCGCCTGACTGGTCAGGATTGGGGCGCTGGCCCTGTGTGGAGCCTGCTCTTAGAACACGGCGGAAGGCTGAAGGACTCTAGTGGGGCTGCCTGCATAACACACAGAGCATGATTTTGCTTTTTTCCTGAACGGTGTGGCGGTTCCATCGGCTCTAGCTCTGGGGCTGGGCGGTCACTCTTCAGACTTATACTCCTGGCCCGGGTGCTGCATCCTGGAGAGGACTCGCTCGTAGAACAGCAGGTAAGCACTGGAGGACAGGACCTCTTGCAGGCTGGCCTTGCGGACAGTATCGTCAGAAATCCACAGCCACTGGCTGCTGGTTGAGAGCGGGTTCTTGGCTGAAGGCGGGGACCGTCGGTAAGTCACAAAGTGTCCAGAGTGCATGTCTCCGTGGTGGACGACAACTGCCATCAGCCGGAAGAGGTACGTGGAGGAGCTGGGAGGCAGGAATAAAGGCCAGCGGTTTACAAATACGACACAGAGGCTTTATAGAGGGCAACAAAATAAATAAAAAAAAGAATCCTAGTCGTTCAATTGGCGCAGTGGTTAAGAGCTACAGCTGCTAACCGAAAGGTCGGCAGTTCGCATCCACTAGCCACTCCTTGGAAACCCTATGGTGCAGTTCTACTCTGTCCCATAGGGTTGCTATGAGTCAGAACCAACTCGACAACAACGGGTTTGGTTTTTTTCAGACGTTCAATGATAGGGGACTTGATAGAATGGTACACCCATCTAACTCAATAGTATACAACCATTAAAATACAGATCTATATTTACTGGCACGGCAAGATGTCCATTCTATGAGACTGTGTGCGTACATACACTCACAACTCTAAGAGTGGGAGACCCTAAAGATTTAACTGGTTATCTCTAGGTGGTATCTCAAAAAATGCAGTTTTCTTTATACTTTATTTATACATACATATATGTACATAGGAGCTCTGGTGGTCTAGTGATTAAGCGCTACGGCTGCTAACCTGAAAAGTCGGCAGTTCGAATTCATCAGCTGCTCCTTGGACACCCTTTGGGACAGTTCTATTCTGTCCAATAGGGTCACTATGAGTCAGAATTGACTTGACAGCAATGAGTTTTATATGCACATACACACACAACACATACGTGTATTTAGATTGTACGAATTTGTTTAATGCTTATTTTAAAGTGATTTGCATTTTGGACAAAAATAACAGGGTAATGTGTGTTGTTGTTATTAGTTGCCGTCAAGTCAATTCCAACTCATGGTGACCCCGTGTGTGACAGAGTAGAACTGCTCTGTAGGGTTTTCTTGGCTGTAATCTTTATGGAAGCAGATTGCTACGTCTTTTCTCCCATGGTACTACTGAGCGGGTTCGAACTACCAACCTTTAGGTTCACCAAAATCAAAAACCAAACCTATTGTCATCAAGTCGATTCCAACTCATAGAGACCCTACAGGACAGAGTAGAACGGCCCCACGGGGTTTCCAAGGGGTGGCTGGTAGATTCGAACTGCCAACCTTCTTTTCTGGTTAGCAGCCGGGCTCTTAACCACCGAGCAACCAGGGCTCCACCCTTTAGGTTCACAGTCTAGCGCAAACCATTTGCGCCACCCAGGGACCTTGGGAAACGTGTAACACAGTGAAATTCCACCTTAAAATGAAAGAAAAAGTCATCTCTTAAGTTTTCATTAATATCTCTGTGAAAAGCTAATTTAAGACACTAAGAGAAACAGCCTACAATGAATGAAGACTGTGCTTCTGAAGAGTAGCTCACCTGTAGTCAGGAACCACTGGGAGAGGGAACGCCATCGGGGTCGGCAGGGTCGGCAGTAAAGATGGGGAGCAGGCACCATTCATAAACATTTGTGTTTTGGGGGCCCCGGGCTGATTCAGAACTGCAAGAGAAAAAGGCCTGAGGCAATTAAAATTAGCAATAGCTTTGGGGAAACAAAACATGGCTGAAAATTAATGCTTCAACAATGCTACAAAGAAAAAATTATTCCATATCATATCAATTCATATGATTTCCTACCTCTTTGTCCCTCTTTTAATCCCAAATAAGACAAGTGTATTTGGCTCCTGGTCCACTGCTAGCCTTGACAACTCTGAACCGTTATGATTCCTATCTGTGTGCTAAAGAGGTGGGTTACAGTTAAGCCGTAGCTAACTTACTGGCTTTCTGACTTAAACCAAGGTTTCTCAACCTTGGCACTATCGACATTTCGGGCTGGATAATTCTTTGTTGCCGTGGCTGTCCTATGCATTGTAGGATATTTAGAAGCATCTCTGGTCTCTACCCACTAGATGCTAGTAGTCCTCCCTACTCCAGGTGTGACAATAAACATGTTTCCAGACATTGCCCAGTGTTTCCGGGGGGGGGGGGGGGGGGGGGGGGGGCAAAATTTAGCCCCTATGGAGAACGACTGATCTAAACATTCTCTTCATCAATTCTGTCAACTCCTAAGGCATACCAACATGTAATGACATTAATGTTTATGGGCATAGATTAAAAAATTAAAATGATATTTATATCTCTTTTCCTTTCAAGTATCATATCTGGGGGCCTGGGAGTCACCATGGTCTGAATGTAAGCGGGCTTGCACCCTAGCCGGGAGAGGAGGAAGCTAGGGTGAAGAGGTACTTGACTGAAAACAAGGGCCAAGGACTGTGCCTCCTCCCGGCCCCAGCCAATCCCTTACATTAATCTGCTGACCTGCCCAGGAGCAGCAAAACACAGTCTCCCCAAAATGATATCTTGCCCGATCATTCAATGATGGTTGCAAAAAAGAACAAAGGTGGCAAAGGACGTTAAGTTGGGAAAGGGTGGGGTGCAGGGAAGACAATCCCAGCCTCACTGGAAGCAGCATGTGGGTGGTTAGTTTAGGCTTGGAGCCTTAAAGTCACTGGGTTTTAGTTTCCCCACCGGTAACTCTAAAAACCTCAATACATCATTTAAGACACCTTTTAAAAACTGCCCAACACTGCATTCCAGCGCCAGTTCTCCCATTTGCTGTTTGCCCCCGGACCAATCCTTTAACCTCCTGGAGCCCCCATTTTCTCTTCAGTAAGATCAAGCATAATAATAGCTACCTTGCTTCACTGGGGGATGCAAACAGTTAAGAAGCTCAGCTGCTAACTGAAAGGCTGGAGGTTTGAGTCTAGCCACAGGCACCTCGGAAGAAAGGCCTGGTGATCGACTTCTAAGAAATCAGCCATTGTAAATCTTATGGAGCACAGTTCTACTCTGACACCCTTGCCAGGAGTCGGAGTCGACTGGTTTGGTTTCGGTTGCTTCACAGGCACCGAATTTAATGATTAACCTCCAATAAGGACAGTAATGGAATCAGATAAGTAAACAGTTCAGTAACGAAATAGTATCAACACAAGGCCTTCAGAGATCTGAGGCGAGGACATTTCCTGTCTAAATGAGATGACTGTATTGAGGGGAAAAAGAAAGAAAGAAAGAAACTCCCTAGAACGATGTGATGTGAGCCAATTTTTGTTTAGCCAAAAGACCAGAAAGCAAGAAAAACTGAGCTTTTCTCCCTACGCTCTTTCATCTGTAACAGTTTAAAAAGCTGTACATCTCATTGGTATAGAACTTCAACTTCTGTTAAGAGATCTTCCCTCGCCTACCCTGATCCTTCTGTTCTCAAGATTTTAAGCAGCCACTGCACAAGCTGCTCCCTTCTATCACAGAGGATACAGAAGGGGGTGTTTCCAAAATCCTTTTCTCTTGGCTGCAAATTCCCAGTGAGTCAGCTCCACACACCTGGCTTGGGGGCGGCCGGCCCATCCTGCAGCTCTATTGCTGGCCCCGCGCCGTCGTTCAGTTTAGGCTCATGTTGGCCGAGCTTATGTCCGAGGAGGTGGTACTTGTAGATGTCCATCATCAAGAACTCATTGAACTGCACGTGCTCATGCCGCTTCAGGGGCGTGCCGTGGCTGGACCAGCTCAGGCGCTGCAAGTGGATGCACAGGCACTGAGGGAGCTGCACGGGGTGGGGGAGAAACCAGAAAAAGCCAAGTCATTTCAGGAGCGGGACACACCAAGTCCGCAAAGCAAAGCCAACAAAATGTGTGGGGTGGGCTCACCTTCCCTAGTTTTAACTGTTTGACAAAAGTAGTCCTCTGGTGTTCCACCTTTTCTCCATTCAATATCCCTTTTGCTTCAATCTGAAATAAAAGAAACATTTCTCTGCAAAGATGCCTGAAGTAGAGCATCTGGGGAGGGCTGCAGATCAGATTGGGGTTACAGCTGCATCACCTGGGTGATGGTCCGTGTTCACTTAAGGCGCTAGACTTCTACCTGCTGTAATGAACCTATTTGCACAGTTACTTGTGAATTGTTTTCACTGACCCCTCTTGGCAATTAACCCACACTAACGGTGGCGGGAAGAGAAAATGAAGAATCAACACTGCAACTCGGACACTGGCATGTCATCTATTTTGTTCTGTGTCTTCAAAAATTCCATTCCACACCGAAATCAAAAAACCAAACCCATTTCTGTTGAGTCAATTCCAACTCATACTGACCCTAATGGACAGAGTAGAACTGCCCCAAAGGGTTTCCAAGGAGCGGCCGGTGGATTCAAACTGCCGACCTTTTGGTTAGCAGCCAAACACTTCACTGCACCACCAGAGCTCCTTCCATAAAGATTACACCCTTGGGTTGCCATGATTTGGAATCGACTCGATGGCAACAGGTTTTGTATGGTTTTGGTAATCTTTACGGAAAGAGCCCTGGTGGCATTGTGGTTAAACACTTGGCTGCTAACCGAAAGGTTAGCGGTTTGAACCCACTAGCTGCTCCACAGGAGAAAGAGGTGGCAGCCTGCTTCATAAAGATTACAGCCTTGGAAAACCTATGGGGCAGTTCTACTCTGTCCTATAGGCTTACTCTGAGTCAGAATTGACTCAGAGGCAATGGGTTTGGCTTTTGGCTTTAATCTTAATGGAAGCAAACTGCCACATCCTTCTCATACAGAGTGGCTGGTGGATTCCAACCACTGACCTTTCAGTCAGCAGCCGAGTGCTTAACCACGGTGCCACCAGAGCTTCTTTCTATTCCATACAGTTCCTCTTAATTTAGAGGGTAAAATTCAGTTGCTGGGGGGGGGTCAGGCAAGCAGCATGGGTAAAAAGGCAAGGTGTGAGTAACAGGGCATGGAGGGGACTGTGACAAACTGGAGAGGAGAGGTCCCATCTCAAAGCATGACGTGGACATTTTTTCTTTAAGCCCTCTGTGGGTGAAACAAAACTCATCGAGAAAAGAGATTTGGTCCACGGGCTGCCGATTTTCAAACCAATGGCTGTGGCTGTAAAGATTTATTAGATAGGGCCAAAAAATCTCAGGGCCAGCTGTGTGAGAGGCACTATATAAGGACACACAGGCCAGACAGAGATGTCATCTGAGGATAAACGCGCACCTTTGTACAGTTGTCACACACCACATCCCGCACGGACTCTGATGAGATGAAGTGGTGCAGGCAGTGGTCCAGGGTCAGTGGGTGACCCTACAGCATGAGAAAAAAATGAATTATTACACCTCAGTGGGGAGTGACATGGAAACTGTAGACATATGGCAGGAGGAATCCCACATAACTAGATGCTTCCTGGACAAATGAGAAACTCAAAGCACTCTAGACTGGCTGTCACTGACAGGTTCAAGAGTAGGAGGAAGTAACACTGCAGGAAAGCATGGAGTTCCACACTGTTTTAAATATCTTTGAATTTGAGATTAATATAAACATATACACACTCAAAAAAAAAAAAAAAAAAGCAGCAAGAAAAAAACACCACCTTCCTACCCCCCCATATTAAGGTCATGCTAACCAGTTGCTGTCAAGTTGATTCCAGCTCTAGGCAACCCCACGTGTGTGTGTCAGAGTAGAACTGTGCTCCATAGGGTTTTCGATGGCTAATGTTTCAGAAGTAGATTGCCTGGTCTTTCTTCCAAGGCACCTCTGGGTGGACTCGAACTGCCAACCTTAGGTTAGCAGCTGAGTGCGTTAATCATATGCACCACTCAGGGACTCCTCAGGCCATAGTACCACATTAAAGCTACGCTGGGGTTCAAACGACCATGTGCCTGAGTAACACACAGTACCCTGAGTCACATAAAACGCCTAAAAGGTCTATTAGATTTAAATGTCTCTGAAACAGACTCAGAATAAATCATAGATCAGTACATACCCATGTGGCAGCTGGAATACTTAGTGAAAGGCTATCAAAGGTATCAAATCGAACAGGACTCTGAAACAAATATTGCAGAAACCCAGAAAGGATTTCAATTCGAGGCTTTATGAATGAGAAGATATATGGTTATTAAACAGTCTAATGTTTTGATGCCCAACATTAAAATAACCATACTTGTTTAGAAGCACATTCTATTAACAACAACCTCATACTAAAATGCTAATGGAGAGCTTGGAAAAACTAAAAGATTACATACCTGCCCCAGCAATTCTGGGATTTTATCCTAGGCAATAACCATGGACACAGCTACAAAGATGTTCATCATAGTACTATTTGTAACAGCAAAACTGTGAACAGTTAAATAAATAATGGCCCATCTACAGAATGGAATACTGTACTGCCATTTAAAATAATGTAGCAGACGAATGCAAAATACATAAAAGGCATAAAGCTTTGTATTCACAGACAGCATGATTGTTTACATACATAGAGAATTCTAAGGAATCTATAATAAAACTTCTAGAATCAATAAGTAAATTTTTTCAAGGTCAATATATAGACATCAATTGTATTTCTATATACTAGTGGTAAAAAAAAAAATGGAAAATAAAATTTTAAAAATTCCATTCACAACAGCATCAAAACACATAAAATAATTAGGAGTAAATTTAAACCTCTATGTTAGAAAGCATACATGTTGAAATTAAAGAAGGCTTAAATAAATGGAGACACGTAACATGTTCATAGATTAGAAAATTCAATATTGTAAAATGTCAATTCTCCTCGAAGTTAGAGGGTTGACATGTTGTGGGGCTGTTAACCAATGTCATAAAACAATATGCGTACTACTGTTTCATGAGAAACTATTTGTTCTGTAAGCCTTCACCTGAAGTATAATTAAAAAAAAAAATTTTTTTTTAAATAAATAAATATTTAAAAAAACGTCAGTTCTCCTCAAACTGACCAATGCAATCTCAGTCATAATCCCAGCAGGCTTTTTATAAAATATAAATTGATCAGCTGATTCTGAAATGTATATGGGAGAAGGGAAAGCTCTTCCTTATAAGCAAAATACACAAATAAGGAATGATAGAATTAGAAGTAGAAACAACTCAAATGTCCATCAACTTGATGGATAACCAATATGTGCTATATCCATACAATGGAATAATGTTCAGTAATAAAAAGGAATGAAGTGCTGACACACGATACAACATGGAAGAACCTTGAAAACACTGTGCTAAATAAAAGAAGCCAGTCACAAAAGATCAGGTATTGTGTGATTCCATTTATAGAAAATGTCCAGAATAGGCAAATCCATAGAGATACAAAGTAGATTAGTGTTTGCCTAGGGCAACAAGTATTTTTTTGGAGTGGGTGGGGGGTGGGAGGGTAGGGGAAGTGACTGCTAATGTGTAAAGGGTTTTTTGGTGGGTGATAAAAATATTCTAAAATTGATTATGGTGACAATTGTACAATGCTCTACTTTTGTAGTATGTTGGAAATTTTGTAAAATAAACATTGATTTAAAAACCTCAAAAGAAAGAAAAGAAAACCAGCCCAGGATCTGTGTCCAGCATGAGCAAAGACCCAACCTGAGGGCTCGACACTCTGCCAGCCCACAGTGGGTGCCCCTCGTGCTGAAGATGCCACCTGAGGACCAACGGACACGTCAGTGGTGTCTAAGTGGGGCAGTCGGTCCACTAAGTGTGCAGAGCCCACAGCAATCACAACACCATACACTGGTGTCAGCCCCCGATCCCTAGACCCTCTCATGAATCTTGATTTTGTGTTTGCTGAGTCTTTGTATTTTTCCAGTTTTTTATTTTGACTTGCAGGATTGTTAGTTTCCTTTGTGGTTACCTTAATATTTACCCCTATTTTTCTAAGATACCAGTCTTTTGTTTCTTTGTATCGCCTTGACTCCCTCTCCATATGCAAAGTCTATGTCTACATTTTTTAAGTCCCTCCTTTTTGTTTTAATGTTTTCATCTTTTACTTATTGACATCTGTTTCCCTGTTTTCAGTGTTTTAGCTTTGATTTATTTTTGTGGCTTCCCTATCTGGACTGATATCTGGTTGCTCTGTCCTGTGTTCTAGTCTTGGGTTGTTATTTGATGTTACTGATTTTCTAACTGGAGGACTCCCTTTAGTATTTCTTGTAATTTTGGTTTGGTTTTTGCAAATTCCCTAAACTTCTGTTTATCTGGAAATGCCCTAATTTCGCCATCATGTTTGAGAGACAGTTTTGTTGGATATATAATTCCTCGCTGGCAGTTTTTTTCCTTCAAGTCTTTATATATGTCATCCCATTGCCTTCTTGCCTGCATGGTTTCTGCTGAGTAGTCCAAGCTTATTCTTATTGACTCTCCTTTGTAGATGACTTTTTGTTTACCCATAGCCGCTCTTACAATTCTCTCTTTATCTTTGGTTTTGGCAAGTTTGATTATAATATGTCTTGGTGACTTTCTTTTGAGATCTACCTTACGTGGGGTTCAATGAGAATCTTGGATAGATATCTTCTTGTCTTTCATGATATCAGGGAAGTTTTCTGCCAACAAATCTTCAACAATTCTCTCTGTATTTTCTGTTATCCCCCCGTTCCAGTACTCCAGTCACTCGTAGGTTATTCCCCTTGATAGAATCACACATAATTCTTAGGGTTTCTTCATTTTTTTAATCCTTTTATCTGATTTTTTCCTCAAATAAGTTGGTGTCAAGTGCTTTATCTTCAATCGCACTAATTCTGACTTCCATTGCCTCAATTCTGCTCCTATGACTTTCTATTGAGTTGTCTAATTCTGAAATTTTATTGTGAATCTTCTGGATTTCTGATTGCTGTCTCTCTGTGGATTCTTGCAGCCTGTTAAATTGGTCATTATGCTCTTCTCTAATCTTTTTAGTTTCCTCTATTGCGTGTTCTGCATTTTGCTTAATTTCCTTCCTAATTTCTTGAAGAGTTTCTGTATATTAATCTTTTGTATTCTGCCTCCAGTAATTCCAAGACATTTTCCTCCTCTGGAAAATTTCTAGATTCTTTATTTTGGGAACTTGCTGAAGGCATCATGGATTGCCTCTTCATGTGATCTGATATTGACTGTTGTCTCTGAGTCATTAATGAGTTATTATGTTTGCTTAATGTGTCCTACCTTCTTGTTTTGTTTTGATATGCCCAAATAGGCTGCTCGTATGAGCTAGTTTGATTATTGGCACCTCTGAAGCTCTAATGTCCTGTCGCCTGGTGGTTAGATCTGTTACTAGGTATGTGAGCTCAGAAGTCTGCCCACTCCTCCTGTATAGATTCAGCTCAGGTGTCCAGGTAGACAGACACCGATGTGTGGTGTAGGCTCTCACTTACAGTCCTAGACAGGCATGGGTGATCAGTGTAGGCACAGGCATCTGGCTGCAGCAGGGGGACACACTCTAAGCAAGGCAGGGGGCTGACGGCCACCCACCCCCGAGTGTCCAGGAGGAAGGCATGTCCCTGTTCCCTAGAGCTCGTAGGTAGATGGGTTTTGCAGCCAGACTAGGAGCACCTAATGCTGTTGGCTCTAAGGACTGGGGGGCACCTCTTACTCATGGGCCTCTATCGCAGGTGGCTATGTGGCATGGGTGGAGTCACCAGTCCTCAGGCCCCTGATGTGGGTAGGTGCTTAATGGGCAGAGCAGTGTCAAATGTCAAGACCTGCCACTTCACAGCTGAAACAGTTGAAGTTAGACTTCTGGTATATACCCTGTTGTACTGCAGTAATGAGGGCCTACACTGCTGAAATGGGCCCACACAAGTCTCTGCAGGGGGAAAGGCACTCAAAGCCCGTAAATCCCTTATGCCTGTGCCTACCCTGGGTTCCTGGCTTAGGGGAGCCAGCAGTTTATTTTTTCCAGTTTGTTGATTTGTTCACTCTCCAAGGCAGGGAGAATGGCTCCAGGCATGTGACAGATCCTACTTCTGGCCCAGGGGACCCGGCAATTGCTGAAGCTGGTCTGGGACCCAGTGCAGAGCAGGGAGTGGGGAGGTAAATGGGAGAGAGGTTCTTCCCTAAGGGAGTTGTTTTTGATCCAAGAGGTAGGCTGTATGCAAGTACTTATCTTTTGCCAACGAGGGCTGCTTCTCACTGGTTCTGGGCGGCCACGCAGACTCTCTGGCGCTGGGTCTCTCCCGGTGTAGGAAATGCACCTCCAGAGCACGGCTGCTTGACTGCCTCACCGCTCACCCACGAGCTGCTCAGGCCTGAAGGGCTCAGGCTCTCGCTGGGTCAGGTCTGGGTCAGGTCCTCACTGCTTCCCAACCGTCTGTCCCTTCCCCTGCCACTCTGTCCAGTTCCTCAACTCTGCCTTTGATGTTCAGGGCTCCCAGACTGCCATGTATAATCAAATCACTTGTTTTTTTGGGTCTTTGTTGTAAGAGGCTCCACCAAAAGCATCTGACTACTCCACCATCTTGGCCCCACCTCTCCTCATGAATCTTAATTTAAAACCTCACCAGAAAACATCAAGTACTGGGAAGGTACTTACCTGGTGTTCACAGTGTTTGCAGACCATATTACTAGTAAGTCTTCCGTGGAAAGGGTGTTGAGACTTCCAGTGACTGGATGTGGGGTGAGGTGACCCTGGAACACAAACGGTCTTTTGATATGCCACCTTTAGCCCTTTGGAGCCAACCTCAAAATTCACTTTTCTTTAGCCATGTGGTAGAAACTCCCTCGTTAGAAAAAAAGCTTCCTGAAAAGTAAACTGAAATAACTTTTTCCTTATTGACTTCCATCAAAAAAGACATTCCACTCCCTTTATAGGAGAATTATTACAGGTCTTTAAATGTGGTTTCTGTATAATGGGCATGGCCATATTTAAAAATGAAGTTGTGTTTAATAATATCTTCTTACAAACATTTGCTTCAAATGTTTGAGATGTAAAAGCAGCATAGCACAAGTGAACATTTGATAAAGTGATGTAAACTGCTGAAAGAATCAGAATAAGCATGGTCTGAAAAACTGGGATTTTCTTTGGATGGGGGTTGGTAATATACACAGTACAGTATGCTGGTTAGAACAGGGGCACCAGAGTCCAGTAGCCCTGGGCTCGGACCTGGCTCTGCTTCTTATTAACTATGTGACCCGGGGAACTCACTTAATCTCTGACAGCTTCAGTCTGCTGGAAAGGGGAACGATGACTATTCCATTATACCTAGTATCCTCAACTTCATGGAGTTTTTGTGAGGCTTAAATGAGATATTATATTGCCTGGCAGACAGTATGGTCTCAAAAAAATATTATCAATGTGTGCTTAAGCACTCCGCTGCTAACTGAAAGGTCAGCGGTTCAAACCCAACAGCTGCTCCACAGGAGAAGGATGTGGCAGTCGGCTTCCATAAGGATTTCAGCCTTGGAAACCCTATGGGGCAGTTCTACTCTGTCATATAGGGTCACTATGAGTGGAAAAAGGAGCCCTGGCAGTGCAGTGGTTAAATGCTTGGTTGCTAACCGAAAGTTTGGTGATTCAAACCCACCAGCCAACTCCATAGGAGAAAGATGTGGCAGTCTGCTTCCGTAAAGACTACAGCCTTAAAAACTCTGCTCCACCCTATATTGTGGCTATGAGTTGGATTCGCCTCGACAGCAATGGGTATTATTAATGCACAAAGAAATCAATGCATCAATTTTATTTTTTAAGCTAAAGTCTTAAGAAAACAATGATTTCTTTCTGAGGAGGACTGTGATCCTTTGCAGTAAAAGCTGGCCGGAAAGGGAATACTGAGGATACGACAGATTCGGCCTCTTAAATTCTTCATGGGATCGATTCAAGGAGGTAGAAAGAAAGCCCTTGTTTGAGGTACAAATAACTCTGTTTAAAGGGAACTGAGCCAGGCTAGGGTATGAGGGAACAATTCAAGATGGTTACCCAGGGCATAATTTAAAGCTGTCTCCCAAACACAAGTTCCTTTGCAAGTACAGCATGTGTTCAAGCTAGACCGGATGTCACCAAGAAACAAAAAAATAAAAACAAGCCAATGATGATCATATCTAAAAAGTATGCATCAGACGTGTTACATTTCAATGGAAAACAGCTACCTCTTGTGCGGCAGGTTATCTGTTTGGGGGTGATTTCTGACTGCTGCTGTAGGGGAAAAAAAAGAAAGACTGAGAACCCTACTGCAATTCCTTTATTACCTTCACCCCACCCTTAAACTTACAAGTTTCTGTGCGGATGGCACCACTCAAAAATCAACTTCTTATTAAAAATCCCATGTTTCTAAAGTAGTCTTCATTATCCTCTCTGGCTGGGAACCACGCATACTGCTTCGACAAATGCAGCCGAAACATATTTCCCCTTCTGGAACATCTCTCGCCCTTTGTTTTATCAACTCCCTACGCATTTCTACCGTCTCAGGGAAACGCGGACATGTTGAGCATTCCTTTGGCTCCTTGTTCCCCTCGATTAGATGGGGGAAAAAAATCATATATTCTTTCTCCTCAGAACCAACACAAACTGCAGCAATGGGTCATTTTAAAGCACCCTGACATCCCTCACCCTGACATCCCAACGTCACCAACCGCAAAGAATGTACCCTAACCCCCTCCCCATCCTCACGCCCACTCCTTGTTGTTGTTGAATCTAACTTTTGATTAAAGTTGTGCAAAGATTATACTTGGGTTTCTTGTACTATTAAATATGGACAAACTGCATCAAATCTACTGACAATCTTAAGGGCTTACCTCCAAAGAGTGCACATCAAACAGATGTGTGACCCGGGGCTGCCGGTCTCGCTCATCTTCCAACGACGAGGTAATGACGTGGAAGAGCTCATGAGCATCCTGTCAAAGGGCAGAGCGTTCTTCAGAAGGGGCGGGGCCGGAAGCATCAGGACCTCCCCACGTGAGGACCACCAGGCTAAAGTGGGAGGTGTTGCTCTCTACCGTCAGGTCTAAAGAGTATGCATCTTCTGTGCTACATCTCAGTGGAAAACGACCACCTCTCGTGGGCAGGTTATTTTCTTGGCAGTGATTTCTGACTGCTGCTTCAGCTATAGGGGGTACATTTTGCTTTCTACCATTGCAAGGAGGAGGCTTGGTAGTGTAAAGGCTAAGCATTCAGCTGCTAACTGAAAGACTGGCAGTTCAAATCCACCCAGTAGTGACTGGACGTGGAATACAAACTGCTGCCTTTATCACTTCACATGTTCCCTGACAAAAAGGAGCCTTCTTACTTTAAAGCTGCGTTCCCTTTGGAGCCAACCTCAAACCTCCCTTTTCAGCATGTGGTGGAAACCCCCTTTTTCGAAAAAAATGTTCCTGAAAAGTAAACTGAAATAGCTTTCTTCATTGACTTCTATCAAAAAACGTATCTTCTGCTTTGGAGGAAAGATTTGGAGATCTGCTCCTGTGAAGATTCCTTCCCACCTCCACCGAAAAAAAACCAACTGAAGCCACTCCCAAAGTCCACCTTTTAGCCAAAGATCAGACAAGCCTATAAGCCGAACAATAACACAGCTGAGGAACATGCTTCTTAGTTCAATGAAGTATACGAGACCAATTGGGCAACACCTGCCCCAAAACAAAAAGGCGAATGCAGGACGGGACAGGAAAACTGGATGAACGGACACGGAGAACCCAGGAAGGGAAAAGGGAAGGGGGAGAGCGCTGACACAATGCGGGGATTGCAACCAATGTCACAGAACAATTTGTGTATACATTTTTGAATGAAAAACTAATCTGCTGTGAGCTTTCACCTAAAACACAATAAAATATAATGGGTTAAAACAAACCAACAAACCCGCTGCCATCGAGCTGACTCCAACTTATAGTGGATTACGGCCTAGAAAACGCTACGGGGCAGTTCCACCGTCACATGGGGTCACTATGAGTCAAAAACTGACTAGACGGCACCTAACACCACCACCAATGCAAGGCTCAGCTTATTAAACAGAAACAAGCACTTCCTAGACGTCTTCACAAATAAGACGCTCAACTGGAGGCCCAAGAAGAGAGTGAAGGAAAGGAAGCTGGGGCCAGCTGTCTCTGAGCCTGTTTTAACTTTCCTGAGACGGCCCTAACCTCCATCCCCCGACCCAAACAGGACAACTCTTTAAGGATCAATTCAAACCCCCCTCTCCCAAAACGTCAAAAGCCATCCCTCAATCCTCCGGGGCAGACAGGCTCTCCCTCCCCTGAATGCTCCAAGTGCTGATGCTACTCCCTAGTATACTGCAAACCTGACTGCTTTTCAGCGACCAGAGTGGCCATTTTCAAACTTAAATCAGATCAAACTAGACCCCTGTTCAAAGCCCTCTGATGGCCTTTAACCGCACACAGAACTAACACCAGACTACTGCGATGGCCTCCCAGACCATATCATCTGCTCCCCACCACACTCTGCGACCCCTCTCTTCCACTCTACTGGGCCACGCAGGCCTCCGCACTGTTCTCCAAACACTGCATCCTTACAGCCACAAGGTGCTTGTCTGGCTTCTTCCGTGGTCTGGAACAGTGCAACCAGACCTCAAAGGCTCAGCTGCAGTCTCCCCTCTCCAGCAGAGACTTCCTGTCTAAAGTCGGCAGCTCCCGTTGGTTCTCTCCTCAACCCCAGCCCCTGGCCCTCGCGCTTCATCACAGGATCCCGTTTTATTTTCTTGTCAGCATGCCTTGAAATGACCTTGTTTATTGTCTGTCTCCACCCCCGCCCCCCGCCAATAAAATGCAAGCTCCATGAGAGCAGGAACCCTGCGAGTTATGTTTGATGCTGCCACCCTAGTCGGTGCCCTTGACAGGCCCTGCCTGTGGCGGCCATCGATAAAGATTCATTGCATATATAAATGAATCTCCTCCTGGGCTTTGCATTGCAGTTAGCAAGAGTACAGCTGAGATTCAAAGATGATAAGATGAGGCTCTTCTCTTCAGAGGACACACAAGCCAGGGGTAGAGGTGGCAGCTTAGCTATTATCCATCAGCACCAGTGCCATGGCCCGGCTCTGACCAATGAGCTGGGGAGCCGGGGAGGACCCGTTCTTCCTGGGAGGCCCAGGAGCCTTCACTGATAAGGGACAGAAATCCTAAGTCTAGTGGTGACCTTCTCTGTCAGCTTATTAAACAGAAACAAGTACATCCTAGACGTCTTCACAAATAAAGACCCTCAGCTGGAGGCCCAAGAAGAGAGTGAAGGAAAGGAAGCTGGGGCCAGCTGTCTCTGAGCTGTGTAACTACTTGGCCTTGAGAAAAGGAACAGTATTACAGAAGAGGGTGGAGCTTAAGAGTGGGCTTTAGGGCCAGACCAGCTCAAATCCTGGTTCTACCACTTAAGAGGCTGTGTGACCTTGGGCAAGTCACTTCACTTCTCTGAGCCTCAGTGTTCTCATCTGTAAAACAGGGACAATAACCGTAACTCCTTAGAGGGTTTGGGGGATTAAATCAGGTAAGTTGTATAATGCAAGCAATTAACCAATGCATTCCTCCATAGCTCTAGCATCCAGCTTTGGACATGGAAAAGTGGCTGACAGACAGCGAGTCAGCTGTTGATTGACTAGATCATTAATAACAGATGTGGACAAGGCCCCACGCCACATACTCTGAGGCCTTCAAAGAGAGAAAGGGGCCAGCAGACAGACACACTCTTCCCTCCTTGTTGTATGCGCTGCAGCACCATGCGGCTCGGTAACTGTTGTGGGCTGAAGGGGATGGAAATATTCCCACAGAGAGCTAGGACTTAAGTGAGCCCTTGACGAATGGATGGGACTTAGGAAAGTTAGCCGACATCCATGGGGACTAAATCTCCGTCACTCTTTCAGTTTAGTGAAACATAAAATTCAGCTAAATAGTTCCAGTTACCAGAAGAGGATTAAAAAAATACTTTCTAGATGGAAAAACATTTCAACATACAATGGATTAATCAAGATGTGTAACAACTGCCACTGAGTGGACTCTGACTCATGGTAGCCCCATGTGTGTGTCAGAGTAGAACTGTGCTCTATAGGGTTTTCAATGGCTGATTTTTTGTAAGTAGATCGCCGGGCCTTTCTTCTGACATGCCTCTGGGTGGATTCGAACCTCCAACCTTTTGGTTAGCAGTCGAGCATGTTAACTGCTTGCACCACCAAGGGATAATCAAGAAGCATAGCATAGATTAAAGCAGAAACAAGACAACTTTAAAAATTAAAGGCAGATAATAAGGCTACCAGACCTCACTTTTAAGTATTTTTTAAAACGCCTCTCGCTTCAGCCTCACAGTTTTGGGGGGCCCAACAGGCTACCTCTGGCTTTTCTGGTCCAGTTTCTGGAAGGTAGAGGTAGAATAAGCTGACGCAAAGCCAGACAGGGCCATCTTGGAAATGTGGCCAGAAGAATGTGACATATGCCACTGGAAGCCAAATATTTTTGTTCCTAGAACTTCACTCAGCCTCTGCCTCAGACTTGAGGTGGTAACAGTGGCCTGGGGAGAAGGAAGGTAGTAAAGTTCCATTCGGGCAGTGAAGGTATAGTTGTGGAAAAGGGGGCTGGAACAAGGCCCTGGGGTTGCCTTTGACATCTGCTCCTAGTTTGAAGCCACTGTAAGCCAGCCTCTGAAGCACTGATTTTTAAAAAATGAGGATATGGTCCAAAAAGGGTCTTCCCTGGACCTCTGAGCCTCCAGGGTGAAGCCACTTGCTGCTACTCTCCAAAGGACCCAGGTATCCCTACCATCCACTGAAGTAAAAAGTCATTCAAGAACTAACATAATCTGTGCCCTTTGGTAGTTGTGGATGTCCTATCCTGTTAACCTTCCATCCAACGCGTTGCCACTAAGTCGATTCCGACTCATAGCGACCCTGTAGGACAGAGTAGAACTGCCCCATATGGTTTTCAAAGCTGTAATCTTTATGGAAGCAGATTGCCACATCTTCCTCCCGTGGAGCAGCTCGTGGGTTCAAACTGCTGACCTTTTGGTTGGCAGCCGAACACTTCCTTTTTTTTATTGTTGTAGTTTAAGTGAAAGTTTACAATTCAAGTTAGTCTCTCATACGAAAATTTGTACATACGTTATGTAGCCCTAATTGTTCTCCCCATACTGTGACAGCACACTCCTCCTTTCCACCCGATTTCCCGTGTCCATTCAACCAGCTCCTGACCCTCTCTGCCTTCTCATCTCACCTCTGGACAGAAGCTGCCCGTTTAGTCTCATGTATCTACTTGAGCTAAGAAGCACTCTCTTCACGAGTATCATTTTATGTCCCACAGTCCAGTCCAATCTCTGTCAGAAGAGTTGACTTCGGGAACCATTTTAGTTCTGGACTGATGGAGAGTCCGGGGGGCCATGCTTTCTGGGGTTCCTCCAATCTCAGTCAGGCCATTAAGTCTGCTCTTTTTACTAGAATTTGAGTTCTGCATCCTACCCTTCCCCCACTCCATCAGGCACTCTCTGTTGTGTTCCCTGTCAGGGCAGTCATTGGTGATAGCCGGGCACCATCCAGTTCTTCTGGTCTCAGGCTGATGAAGTCTCTGGTCTATGTGGCCTTTTCTGTCTCTCGGGCTAATGCTTTCCTTGTGTCTTTGGTGTTCTTCATTCTCCTTTACTCCAGGTGGTTGGGACCAACTGATGCATCTTAGATGGCTGCTTGTGAGCTTTTAAGACCCCAGATGCTGCTCACCAAAGTAGGATGCAGAACATTTTCTTAATAAACTTTGTTATGCCAGTTGACCTAGATGTCCCCTGAAAGCATGGTCCCCAGACCCCCGCCCCAGCTACTCTGTCCCTCAAAGTATTTGATTGTATTCAGGAAACTTCTTAGCTTGGTTTAGTCCTGTTGTGGGCAGTCGAACACTTTAACCACCGTGCCACCAGGGCTGTTTAACCATCCATCCATCGGGTGAAAAAGAGCTGCATGTCCCCTCTGATCATGAGAGCAGGAACAAAGTTAGTGCTCTGGGCCCAGAACAACATGGCGATGTAAAACGCCACAGAAGTGTTCATGATGCAGCAATGCAGCTGCTTTTCAACCTTCATTGCAAGCTCACGCCCTCCCCACCCCCAGTTACTAGTGGAAAGCGTCCTCCAAACCAAACCTGTTCAGAATGTTGTGTTCACCTGTTCTTCAAATGAAGAGATCTGCCATCTGTACATTCGTAAGACATCCAACAAGCAGCTTGCGTCCAAGACCTCGTCATCAGTGACTTCCTGGCAGGACAAAGCTGGAAACAGTAAAGGTACGACGATTATTAAATTCACCACCATAACAGTGTAATCAGAAAACCTACATGGCACAACATGGCCAAGTTAACTAAAAACGTGTTAAGAATCATAAAATTCACCTTGTAATTACATTTCTTTTGTCATTCTTCTTTGTAGCCTTACCCAGTCAATGCCTAAGAAACTCAGAAACCACTATTAGGCACTTGATGTTGGTTGAATGAATGTTATTTAGGCTGTAGTATTTAAAGGAAGTAACTGATTTTCTGATATCTGCACATACACCATCAATATAAATTTACTGTTGCAAGATTCTTATGGAGTAAAATGATTTTAAACCACAACTCTCGGGTTGGGAGGATCCTTAAACGTTCATCTAGTCTAACCTCACATTCAGTGCTTAGCTCATCTGCACATGGTCATAAAGCTTGTATTTGCTCGCATTTGAGTTTCTGGTTATCACAGCAAAGCATCAAGCTACCTGTAGTGGCCTGAGAGGGTTTGCTGAGTGGTTTAGTTTTCAACTGTAAGTAGAATCAAGTCAAATAGGCAAAAATACAAGTTTGATTGGCTTACGGATTTATATTATAAGTATCTAGACCAGGGGTCGGTAAACCAGTTCTGTAAAGGGCGAGGTAGGAAATATTTTAGGCTTTCTGGGCTATGTACCCTCTGTTGCAATTATTCAACTATGCTGTTGCAGTGCAGAAGCAGCCATAGGCAATACTTAAATGAATGGGCGTGGCTGTGTTCCAATAAAACTTTATTGGCAAAACAGGCAGTGGGCCGGATTTGGCCTGTGGGCCAAAGTTTGCCGACTCCTGATCTGGACCATCCCACTTCCCATAGGGTATTACAATGGACCAGTACCAGTAGTGTAGGAGATAAAAATATAGGGGATGCCATCTTGTTCAGTTTCTAGGAGCTCCATGACTCACACAAGGTAAACTAAGCCACGCTGTTTCTTTTCTTTTATTTGCAGTCCGTGGACTTGAGAGATTCCTTTAAATGGTTCAGACTCTGACTCTGGAGATTCCGAACACCGATCCTCCACCCCCACCCCAGTCTGAGCCTAGTCAGTAACTCTGGATCCTGACTGTGGAGAAGCAACCAAAGTCCTGCGGCTCACCTTATCACTGTGTATACACACTGCGATCTGACCTTTAACCCCAGGACAAAGGGTGCAGAGCTGGGAAAGGGATTGTATCTTCCTTCTTCCTCTCACATTCCTTCTGTTACCTCTTTCCCTTCCAAGAACAATCTGAATGCTCCCTTTAACCCAATTTTGCCTAAAATGCTGGGGGGGGGGGCAATTTGGCAAAGTCTACTAATATTTTCATATCCTACTGTCTTAGGCTGAG
The DNA here is from genome assembly GCA_030035585.1 of Dugong dugon. NCBI lineage: Eukaryota > Metazoa > Chordata > Mammalia > Sirenia > Dugongidae > Dugong > Dugong dugon. The sequence goes on along the minus strand of CM057476.1, from coordinate 19,340,343 downwards.
TTCTCTAGAGAAACAAAACCAGTAAAGTGTATAAATACATATATATATACACACAGATTTATATCAAGGAAATGGCTCATGCAATTGTAGAGACTGGAAAGTCCCAAGTCCATGGGTCAGGCTGGAGGTTTTTCCTGACTCATGTAGCTGCAGGGGCTGGTGAACCCAAGATCAGCAAGCCAGACAGCAGGCCTCTGGCTCACAGGCTGTTGTGAGCAAATCCCAAGATTAGCAGGTAAGCTGACAGCTCAAGTCCCAAGAACCAGAGGTCAGATGAAGAGGAGCCAGCTACAGGATCCAGAGTGAGCAAGGGCCAGTAAACTTTGCCAGAAAGTCCACCTATATTAGATGCAGGCCACACCCCCAAGTAAACTCCCTTTCAACTGACTGGCCTCTCATAACAGATCTCATCATGGAGGTGATTATATTATATCAGATCTCATTATGCAGGCGATTACAACATTGCATAGCTGCCAAACTACACTATAACTGTCAAACTACTGAGAATCATGACCCAGCCAAGCTGACATACAACTTTAATGATGACAGTCTACCCCTTGTCAACTTGGCACCTGTACACATTTCTAAATAAAGACAATTACAAAGTCATACTTGTGCCTAACATGATATGACTAAAACGTATACAACCGAAAATGCACTAACCCTGTTTACATCTTTTATTTTATAAATGAGGAAAACAAAAATATTTGATGCATGCATACAAGTAAGAAATACTTGTAACAATTATAGTCCTTGTTTCTGCAACTGGTCATGTGGTTGTAGCTGGTATTTAGAACTACCTTCTTCCACCACTCATTCCGTGTTCCCTTTACCCTCAGCAAGCACCTCAGCTAATTGTGGTTCTTTGCCTGGTGGGGTGACCCAAATCCTCATTTGTGAAGTGTCTAGGCCATTAGTAGTCATGTTGGAATTGGGTTCCTCTTGGTAATCAGGGTCAATCACACCAGCCAATACAGTAACCCTCTTCTTTGCCTGTTGATCCAGAGGCATAAGGAGCCTGAGGTGGCCAGGTAGCATCCTTAACTTCCAGTTCAATGGAATCAGTGTTGTGTCTCCTGGTGGGGGCATTCCTGCCTTTGGAACTAAGACCTCTAGACCCACAGAGCATAGGGTCGTGGAGACAGGAAGCAAAAATTTTGTGAGTGGGTCACAAGGGGTGATAGTGTCTTGGTTATCTAGTGCTGTTATAACAGAAGTACCCCAGGTGGATGGCCTTATCAAACAGAAGTTTACTCTCTCACAGTCTAGTAGGCTAGAAGTCCAAATTCAGGGCGCAGCTCCAGGGGAAGGCTTTCTTTCTGTTGGATCTATAGTAAAGTCCTTGTCATCAATCTTCCCTTGGTCTAGGATCTTCTCCAAGCAGGAATCCCAGGCCCAAAGGGCGTGCTCTGCTCCTGACACTGCGTTCTTGGTGGTATGAGGTCCCCTTGTCTCTCTGTTCACTTCTCTCTTTTATATCTTAAAACAGATTGGCTTAAGATACAACCTAATCTTGTAGATTCAGTCCTGCCTCATTAATATAACTGCTGCTCATCCTATATCATTAACATCATAGAGGTAGGATTTACAACACATAAGCAAATTATATTAGATGATAAAATGGTAGACAATCACACAATACTGGGAATCGTGGACTAACCAAGTTGACAGATGTTTTTGGAGGACACAATTTAATCCGGAACATAGTGAGTGGTGCCACTCCCATTTCTACCCCTTGATTCCTGGACCCATGGGTCCTGGCTATGGATGCTGGTTTAGAGTATATAAAGCCTCTTGGAGAACACTGCCCCAACCCTGCAAGGTATCACCACCTAGCTGGCACCATAATTATGTCTTTAGAAGGCCTTTCCATTGTTCTATCTAGCTAGCTGCTTCAGGATGATGGGGAATATGGTAAGACCAGTGAATTCTATGAGCATGGGCCCACTGCCGCACTGCATTTGCTGCGAAGTGAGCCCCTCGATCCCAGGCAATGCTGTATGGGATACCATGACGGTGGATAAAGCATCCTATTAAGTCCATGGATGGTATTTTTGGCAGAAGTACTGCATGCAGGGAAGGCAAATCCATATCCAGACTAAGTGTCTATTCCAGTATTCCAGTAAAAACAAAACACTGTCCTTTCCATGATGGAAGTGGTCCAATGTAATTAACCTGCTACCAGGTTGCCAGCTGATCACCATGAGGAATGGTGCCATACTGGGGACTCAGTGCTGGTCTCTGCTGCTGGCAGATTGGGCACTCAGCAGTGGCTGCAGCCAAGGCAGCCTTGGTGAGTCGAAGTTCACGTTGCTGAGCCCATGCATAACCTCTATCCCTACCATCATGGCCACTTTGTTCATGAGCCCACTGGGCAACAAGAGGAGTGGCTAGGGAAAGAGAATGACTGATTTCCACAGAATGCATCATCCTATCAACTTGACTGTTAAAATCCTCCTCCGCCGAGGTCACCCTTTGGTTAGTATTCACATGAGACACAAGTATCTTCACTTCTTTGACCCATTCAGAGAGGTCTATCCATACCTCTTTCTCATCCTCCTTGTCATCAATTTTCCAATCATTTTCCTTCCAAGTCCCTGACCATCCAACCAAACCACTGGCCACAGTCTATGAATCAGTATACAGTCGCACATCTGGCCATTTCTCCTTCCAAGAAAAGTGAACAACCAGGCGCGCTGCTGGAAGTTCTGCCCATTAGGAGGATTTCCCTTCACCACTGTCCTTCAAGGAGGTCCCAGCAAGGGGCTGCAGTGCTGCCACTGTCCACTTTCGAGCGCCTACATATCGCACAGAACCATCCACCATCTGTAAACCAGGCACGAGTTTTCTCTTCCTCAGTCAACTGATCATAAGGAACTCCCCATGAGGGGGTAAGTGCAGACCGGGAGAGGGTAGATAATGTGACAGGAGTGGAGACCATGAGCATTTGGGCCTCCTCCTCATGCAACTTACTTGTGCCCTCAGGTCCTGCTCAGGCCTGATCTCATATATACTACTTCCATTTAATGATGGAGTGCTGCTGTGCACGCCCAACTTTATGACTCTGTGGGTCAGACAACACCCAGTTCATGACTGGCAGCTCAATCCGCATAGTGACTTGGTGTCCCATGGTTAAGCATTCAGTCTCTACTAAGGCCCAGTAACAAGCTAAAAGCTGTTTCTCAAAAGGATAGTAAGTTATCTGCAGAGGATGGCAGGGCTTTGGTCCAAAATTCTAAGGGTCTGTGCTGTGATTCACCAATACGGGCCTGCCAAAGACTCCAAACAGCATCTCTATCTGTCACTGACATTTCAAGCATCATTCTATCAGCCGGATCATATGGCTCAAGTGGCAGAGTGGCTCGCACGGCAGCCTGAACCTGTTCCAGAGCCTTCTCTTATTCTGGGTTCTCTAGAGAAGCAAAACCTGTGAAGCGTATAAATATATATATATATATATATATATATATATATATATATATATATATATATAGAGAGAGAGAGAGAGAGAGAGAGAGAGAGAGAGAGACTTGTTTCAAAGAAATGGTTCATGTTGTTGAGGCTGGAAAAGTCCCAAGTCTGTGAGTTAGGCTGGAGGCTTTTCCTGACTCACATAGCCACAGGGCTGGTGAACTCAAGATTGGCAGCTCAGACAGCAGGCCTCTGGCTCACAAGTTGTGGAGGCTGACAAATCCTAAGGTCGGCAGGTAAACTGCTAGCTCAAGTCTCAAGAAGGGAGGTCAGATGAACAGGAGCCAGCTGCAGGATCCAGAGTGAGCAAAAGCCAACAAACTTTGCCAGAAAGTCCACCTATATTGGATGTATGTCACATCCCCAAGGAAACTTTTTCAACTGATTGGCTGTTCATAACAGATCTCATTATGGGGGTGATTACATTATTACATAGCTGCCAACTGTCAGACCATTGAGAATCATGGCCCAGCCAAGCTGACATGCAACTTGAACCATGACACCTACAATCCAGCAATTCTTCTCAGGATCTAGCCTACAGAAGAGATATTGGGTTCAGTGGTAGAATTCTTGCCTTCCATGCGGGAGACTCAGGTTCAATTCCTGGCCAATGCACCTCATGTGCCACTACCCATCTGTGAGTGGCTGACTGCATGTTGCTATGATGCTGAACAGTTTTCAGTGGAGCTTCCAGACAGAGGCAGACTAGGAAGAAAGGCCTGGCAATCTACTTGGGAAAAGCAGCCAATGAAAATCCTACGGATCACAATGGTCTGATCCACAACTGATCACAGGGGCAGTGCAGGACTGGGCAGCATTTCATTCTGTTGTGCACTGAGTTGCCATGAGTCGGGGGGCTGATATGGCAGGTAACAACACCCTAGAGAAACAGGTACACATGCGCATGAGGTGGCATGTACAAGGTTGCTCACTGTCCCTGTTTATCATGACGAGAAACTAAGAGCAAACAGCTAAATAAACTGTGGTATCTATTATGGATTCCATGCAGCTATAAAATGAATGAGATCGAGCTCCATGTATGGAATGGACATTTCTTTAATGCATATTATGTTATCTGGTTATGAGAAAACACAAAACAATACTATATAATTTCCAGGTGGCACAGTGATTAAGAGGTCGGCTGCTAACCAAAAGGTCAGCAGCTCGAATCCACCAGCCGCTCCTTGGAAACCCTATGGGGCAGTTCTACTCTGTCCTACAGGGTTGCTAGGAGTCGGAACTGACTTGATGGCAATAGGTTTGGTTTTTGGTTATGGGTACACAGAAGCGTATTTATTTAATTTTTAAAAACAATTTTTTTATTGTACTTTAGATGAAGGTTTACAGAACAAATAGTTTCTCATTAAACAGTATACATAGTTTTACAACATTGGTTAACAACCCCATGGCATGTCAACACTCTCCCTTCTCGACCCTGGGTTCCCTATTACCAGCAGAAATGTATTTAAATGCACGGAAAACAGTCTGGAAGGATATACTCGGATCTTACTTTTGGGAAGGAAGGACAGGAACAGGACTGGGGAAGTGATAAAGGGGACTTTAGCCTTATCTGCAATGTTCGAAGTTTTTACAAGGAGAATGCATTCCTGTATTACTTCTGTCATTAAAGATGACTTCTAAAAGACCAAAATAAAAGACACTGAACAAAGCTTATTAGTAGTTTCCAAGGGCTGGAGGGAGGAGGGAAGGGGGAGTCACCGTTTAGGAAGTACTGAGCTTCTGTCTATGGTGCTGGAAAATCTGGCAATGAATACTGGTGATGGTCGCACATCATTAATGTAATTTGTGTCACTGAATTGTGAACAACGCTAAACTGACAAATGTTGTGTTATATATATATTTTTACAACAATTAAAAAAGTTACTAACAAGGTTAAAAAAAAAAAAAAAGGACACCAAGGAGCAGAAGCAGAGAAGAGAGCATATATTTAAGTGTGGCTGGCCAGGATGGTCCTGTTCCCAGTCCTGGGTCACACATGTGAAAAGTAAGACGGAAGGGATGTGGTCACGGCTCAGACAACAACTAAGCCTGATTCAGAACACCTTAGGCTGACGTTTTAGCTCTTCAGTCTTTGGAATGCTATACTTTTCTCCACAGGATAGTGAAAGAAATTATCCTCACATCACCTCTTAAACAGAAGAACAGTACTTGCTTCATAAAGATTTCTTAGGGTCGAGCAGAGATCCTATGGGAACATATCTCAGTGAAGCGATTATTTAGCTGGGTTTTTTTAACTCTTTTCTTTTTTCTGTGAGAGTAATACATGCTTATTGTTGAAAGTTTTACAGGTTCAGAAAAGTATTTTTTTGAGCAACCCCAAACTGCCACTGCTAATATTTTGGCTTTTTTTCTCTCTAGCCTTTTATGTTTGGAAGTTCTGGCCATGAAGTCAAATTATATATTTTGTATCCTGCGCTTTTTAACGTAATATAGCCTATGCCCTTTTCCAAATTTAAAAAACACTTCATGAACATGATTCTTAATGGCTATGTAGTATTGTTATTTCATTAAAAAAAAAAGAAACATTATGTAATTTCTTAATTTATGAAGAAATTTATGCTTAACCATTCTACTGTAAGACAACTACATTCCTTTTTTTCCCTTATAACTAGGTGTTGGAGATATTTGTGCATTCATTAGGATTTCCCAAATTGTGTTCTGTGAAATGTCTTCCAGATGTTAACAGTCATTACAAAACTAAAAAGACCAATCTACAGTCAAAACAGCTTAAAAATGAAGTTAGGTTCACTTGGTGTGTGTTCTGCCATGTGTGATCTCAACAACAACAAAAAATAAAATAAATTATAATAAACCATCAAGTTAGATAAGCGACTTCTTAAAACCCTTACCAAACCAATATATAGTGTGATTCTCCAAGCTGGGGACAGTGGTCGGCCATTCCCGAACTTGTTTGTAGAACTTCATTTTCCAGGCTGGTGTCACAGTCCACATTTCTGACTATTTCCATAGATATAATATATAATGACCATTTTGCAAGCTACTGCTGTGTAGCCAGGATTGTGGATTTGTTTTTTAATCTTGCCTAACAGGTAAAACATAGTACCTCCAAAACCAAACCAAACCTGTTGCCATAGAGTCGATTCTGACTCATAGCGACCCTATAGGACAGAGTAGAACTGCCCCATAGAGCTTCCAAGGAGCTCCTGGTGAATTCGAACTGCCGACATTTTGGTTAGCAGCCGAGCTCTTAACCACTGTGCCACCAGGGCTCCCATGGCACCTCACTATTATTTAATTGATATTTCTTTGATGATGATCATGTTGAACATTTGAGTGTTTGTTAGCAATTTGTATTACTTCTTTTGTGAAATTACCTTACTTCCTAGACTTAAGATGCATTTTTTTGTCTTTAGTGTTTTTGAAATAAGAGTTCTTCTTGCAATCAAAGTGTTTACGTGGCAGTTGGGTTTTTTCCTTTCCTAAAAAGCTGTTCTTAAAACTAGTAACTTTTAAAAATAATGGTTACATCTTTGATATAAACAAACAAACAAAACCTGTTTGTATCTACTGGCTCCTCTTGCTTTTTTCTATAAGGATCTGTATGATCTTTTTTGACATTAAGTCTGTTAACCCTTTGCCTGCCATTTGGGCTTCTCTGAAAATACACACAATCCCCTATAAATTCCCAACTCGATACCTTTCAGGAGGTGCAGCAGTGTTAAGGATAAATACTGGTGTGGGGAGGGCTCCTTCTGATCCCGGGTGTACTGGCTTGTAAACTCTTCCAGCCACTTGATGAAAGCAGGGCAGGCAGACAAGCCTTGCAGCAGGGAGTTCATGAAGCATGTGTTCCCTAAGTTGACAAGGCCAGGAACAAGCCCTAAAAAAGAAAAGCGAGGGGAAGAAGAGAAAAGCACATTATACTTGGCCAGCTCTCTTCAGAAACCACAGTTCTGCAAGGTGGCCTTGAATTTGGACTTCTAATCTAAGAGGGTCTTTTAATCCAGAGATCTGGGGACAAGGGCTCAGCCCATGCCGAGGCCTAGCCCTAGTACTGCCTCCTTGAGGAGACTGCATGCAACAGAAGGGTCTCCATCCTGTGTTACTTTTTAAACCCATGGCGGTGTCTGGCACAGCCTGGTTCATGTTCAATGTACAAAGACACTTAGTAACCATCTCTCCTCTCCCTTCATTCTTTCTTGCTCTTGCTCTCTCACTCTACTTGAATAAGAAAGCAGTAGCTCTCAGAACAGAAGAAAACAATTGTTCTGTTGTCACTCCACCAGAACAATAATTTTGTTTTTATCTTAACAATCAGTGGGAAAGATACCACTATACATAACAATTATCATCAGTCTTTCTGCAAGGGGATCAGCAAAATCTGACTTACTTCCTGATTCTGCTGAAATTTTTTTAAACACCTTTTTATTATGAGAGTTCTCAAAAACATGTACAAAAGAAGAGAATTACATAAAAAATCTAATTGTAACCATCCCTAGATTTAACAATGATCAACATTTTGCCACATTTGCTTCTCTATCCCTTCTTTCTTTCTTTTCTGGCTGAATTTTAATCAACATAAGTACAGCAACATTTATTTCAAAGAGGAGCATTTTTTAAAACAAGGAAACAGAATTTTTGATTAATGAAGAGATGCACTTGAAACGTTTACTAGTGACTAGCAGCTAGCCAGGGAGCCCTGGTGGAGCAATGGTTAAGCGCTCCGGTGCTAACCGAAAGGTTGGTGGTTCAAACCGACCCAGTGGCTCTGAGAGAGAAAGACCCAGGGATCTGCTTCCATAAAGATTACAGCGTAGAAAACCCCCATGGGGCAGTTCTACTGTGTCACATGGGGTCGATATGAGTTGAAGATCAACTTGACAGCACACAACAAAAACAAGCAGCTAGCCGGCAAAACCACAAACGCATCACATAATTATGAAGTTGTACTAACAAAAAATATAATTGCCATCCTAAAGAGAACACTTAGACAATTAAACCACCTGAAATTCTTTATTACAGAGCATGCTCGAAACTCAAGTTGTGAGCAGAGTGAGCATATAAATCTTTTTACTGCAGGGTGTAAAATAATGGGTCATTAAAATTAACTTCTGGTTAAAAAAAAGTACTGTTTCAAAAACTGAGATCCTCGGTTTAAAGACACAAGAGAACAAAAAATGAACTGCTCCCCATTTTTTGTATTGTTTTTGGATCAGGTGCTAATAGGGGGTTGGGTCCAACCTACAGAAGACGATGTAATGGCCTCATTCTCTTACCTTTTCTACGTTTCTTTCTTTCTGTAATGGGACCCCAAATAACATATATTCCTGCTGCAAGCGCAGCAGCAATACCACCGACAACTCCCCAGTTCTTCATGACTTTGTATCTAAAAAAGAAAATAAGTTTACTGTCTTCCCCCATCACAAACACAATACATGGATATAAACACATGTTGTTGTTGTTGCATGTTGCTGTGTCGATTCCGACTCATGGCGACCCCACGTGTTACAAAGTAGAACTGCTCCATAGGTTTTGCTTGACTGTAATCTTTATGGAAGGAGCCCTGTGGTGCAGAGGTTAAGCACTCAGCTGCTAACCAAAAGGTCAGTGGTTCTGACCCACCAGCCACTCTGTGGGAGAAGGATGTGGCAGTCTGCTTCTGTAAAGATTATAGCCTTTGAAACCCTACGGGCAGTTCTACTCTGTCCTACAGGGTCACTATGAGTCAGAATCGACTTGACAGCACACAACTCCAACAATCTTTATGGAAGGTGCTGCTGAGTGGGTTTGAACCACCAACCTTTAGATTCACAGTTGAGCATAAACTGTTTGTGCCACTCAGGGACTATATATATACACACACAGGTACATAGTAATAACATTTAGTCAAAATAACCCACCACTCACCAAATACCTAACTTTCAAGTTTCAGTAATAATAAATAATAGGACTGTGTCTTGAAAATCAGCATGTTTAGACGTTAACAATTTAAAACCTAAGTCAGAGCACAACCTTCCGACAGCTCCATCTCACTCAGAGGAAAAGCCTCTCCACTGCTTCAACCTCACTGGTCACAACAAACACGTTCTTGCCCCAGGGCCTTTGCACTGGCCGCTCCTCTGCTTGGAATGCTCTTCCCCCAGATCTCTGCTTGGCTCACTCCCTCACCTCCTTTACTTCTCAAGGAGGCCTACCTTGAACACAAGAAGCCCTGGTGGAGCAATGGTTAAGTGCTTGGCTGCTAACCGAAAGTTCCACAGCTTGAACCCACCAGCGACTCTGTAGGAGAAAGACCTGGTGATCTGTTCCGGTAAAGATCACAGCCTAGCAAACTCTATGGGGCAGTTCTATAGGGTCACTATGAGTCAGAACCAACTCGACGGCGCACCACAACAACAACCCTGAGCACACTATTTGAACCTGCACTCCTGGTTCCTTCTACCTGTGTCTACTTTTCCCTTTTACCAGAGCACTTACCACCTTCTAACACAAAATTCACTTATTCACTATGTTTGTTTCTCTCCCTCAACTAGAAGGTAAAGTCCCCAAAGGCAGGGAACTTTGTTTTACTCACTGACATATCCTCAGTGTCTAGACTGTCCCTGGCACATAGTAGGTTCTCACTAATATTTACTGAATGATTGAATATTTGGCAAAGGATAGAGAAATAGATTTCTCTTTTAGAATATTAAATGGGCAGGGGACCACAAAATAGTATAAAAGATATTCTAAATATTTATAAAATCAAAGACTTCTTAATTTCAGGCTTGACTTGGACACTGAAGTTATTCTTTTACTACAAATTAAGACATTTCGCCATCAATTTAAAACACTTATACAAAGTTATGTATTTCCACCTAACAAGGTAAATCATATATGTGTCTATTCACGTGTAACATACATTCTGTATAATGTCTGGTATATATGTATACTTGTGTGTGATAATCTCACCCAATGTTTAGATAATTTGAGTCTTGTATTGATCTCAGTTCAGTACACATTAACCCTGTGAACAGTTACTGGCGCTAACAGTGACTCGGTCTTACAACAACCAGCATTTTCCTAGTGTCGTGGCTCAGAAATGAATTTCAAACCTTTGTTCTTCCAAGACAGCCAACAGAATGTACACAGAGCTTGGTTAAGAAAGCGGAATAACATTAATCTGGTTCAAATCCTGGCTTTGCTACTTCCTAGGACATCATTTCACCTTCTGAACCATGGCTTCATCATCTATACAATGAAGACAATCGTGAGCCCTACCTCACAGGGTTGTTGTGAGGACTCAGTAAGTATTAATGCATCAGCTAGAAGTCCCTGGGTGGCACAAACGGTTAAGCGCACAACCAGTAGCTGAAAGGTTGGTGGTTCGAACCCATCCAGATGTGCCTTGGAAGACAGGCCTGGCAATCTGCTTCCAAAAGGTCACAGCCTTGAAAACCCTATGGGACACTGTTCTAGTCTGCACACGTGGCTTGCTATGAGTCAGAATCAACTCAATGGCACCTAACAACAACAATGCAAAGAGCATACAGTAAGAGCTTAATAAATGTTAGCCACTACTATTAAGTATTACACCCACTCCTCACTTACGACTATCTCGTTATCCAACATTTCGCATTTACAATAGTAAAAAAAATCTCCTCTCCAACTACTTTGTGCATTAACAACATATGTCTGGTAGTAACAAACGCCCAGGTGCAAGGAGAGAGTAACACTGGCTGTGATGGTTAAGGTTATGTGTCAACTTGGGTGGGCCACAATTCTCAGAGGTTTGGCAGTTATGTAATGATGTAATTTGGCAACTATGTAATGATGTAGTCATCCTCCATTTTGTGATCTCATGTGGTCATCCTCCATTTTCACATAATGCCAATTTTTGCATAACAACCTGGTCTTTGGAAGCTAACCATGTCCATAAGTGAGGAGTGGGTGTATAATCTCAGAAGCTTCTTAATGCATCACTCTGCTGACTTTTACATTCACAAGAGTGCCCAGAAAGGTTAAAAAGGACTATCATAGAAATGCTAAAGCTCTTTACAAGTGTTCTTCATATCCCTTAATCAAGCACTAACATTTTAGTGCATAAAGTCCCTGGGTGGCACAAATGGTTTGCGCTCAGCTATTAACCAAAAGGTTGGCAGTTCAAATCTACCCAATGGTGCTGTGGAAGAAAGGCCTGGTGATCTACTTTTGTAAGATAACAGCCATTGAAAACCACAGGGCGTGTAGTTCTATTCTGACATACACGAGGTCACCATGAGTCAGAATCAACTAGACGGCATCGGGTTTGGTTTTTTTATTTTTACTGTATGCTAGACACTGTGGTAATCTCATCTCATTCTCAAAACAACCTCACAGAGGTAGGTTCTATTTTCATCCCCATTTTTACCAACAAGGATACAAAGAGATGTGGTCACCTGGTCAAAGTGAGTGTGGCAGCCAGAATGTGAACCCATCCCTGATGGGCTCCCAAGTCTGTGCCTAAAATCACAATGCTTGTGAGGGGAAATGAAGGACAGAGCAACAAAGGGATGGGACACAGGGTTTGCCCTAATTCTCCAGGTGGTACAATGGTTAACGTGCTTGGCTGTAACAGAAAGACTGGAGGTTCAAGTCCACCAGGAGGTGCCTCAGAAACAAGACCTGGCAATCTATTTCTGAAAACTCAGCCATTGAAAACCCTATGAAGCATAGTTCTACTCTGACACACATGGGGTCACCCTGAGTCAGAATTGACTCAATGCCAAATGGTAACTGGTGGTTAGTGGGGCATGCACTGAAAAACCAGGGCAAGTGACAGACTTTGGAAACTCCACTCCTCTGCAAAATGACAAGTCAAGGAGGGTAGTGGGGCCTGGATGTGAGATCTAACTTCTCCTTCCAGCTCTGCTATCAGTTCAGCAGTGGGACCACAGGCAAGTCTGTCTATGGCCCATTTCCCAGCTATGGAATGGGGGCACAGAACAGGATAGCCATTAAGGGCTTGCTTCCAGCCCTGGGATAATAGCTCTTTAAAACTGCTCCAGTTTGAGAGGACAGAAACTGATCTGAGGAACAGGTTTCAGTCAAATAGGGTCAGTACTGGGCCGCAGTGCTCAGCTCTGAAGCCTGGAGCACATGGGAGGGTGGATAAGAAGAGGAGACGGAAGCTCTGGCAGGATTGGGAGATCCTGATAAAACTGGGGACCCAGACTAGGGCGGCCTGGCAGGAATAGGGGATCTTAACAGGATTGGGGCAGCCTTAACAGGTTAAGGAGGCCAGACTGGTTTAGGAATCCTTGCGAGTAGAGGGAGTCACGAACAAGATTATGAGCCCAGACAAAAATTGTGGTTCCCTGACAGAACTGAGTTCTGACAAGAGGTTCTGATGGGGGAGGGGGGCAGCTTTGGGCATTTAAGGATTGAGGAAACCCTGGCAGAATTAAAGAGCCTGATAACACCGGGAGACCCCGGCAAGGTAGAAAGATTGGGAAAGTCCTGGACAGATTCTGGGGCCCTGGCAGGAATACGGGGTCCTGATAAGACTGGCGAGCCTTAGCAGGCTCAGGGGCACAAACAGGACTGTGGGACTTTTGGAAGGATTGGAGAGCCTGGAAAGAGTGGGGGATCCTGGCAGTTCCAGGTACCGGCATGATTAGTGGGCCCAGAAGGATTGAAGTATTCCTAGAAAGACTGGGGGGCCCTGGGAGGCCTGGGAGGCACTAAGAGGACAAGGTACATTGACAGAATTCGGTGCCTTAACAAGATTGGGGAGACTTAGCAAACCTGGGCACAGTGACAGGACTGGGTGCACTGGCAGGCCGGGGAACGTACTGACAAAATGGGGGGCGCTAACAGAATTGGAGCGTGCAGACAGAATTATGTTGCCGAAAGGACTAGAAGCCCTCAGAGGCCCGTCGCCCTTCCCGCCCCAGGGCTTGGGCCTCCAACCCTCCAGTTCGTGGAAGCTTCCGAGTGACCACTCGGACCCCGGAAACCCCGACTAAGGCGTGAAAAGGCCGCCTCCGGCCAGGTCACGGGACCCCAGCCAGGCACTCTCCGGCCGCCCCGCCCCTCAGAGCTCACCTGACCGCCGCCGCGGCCCGCAAAAAGCGCTGGATGGTCCTGTCGGCCGCAGTCATCGCAACCTCGGCCCGGGAGCTCAGCATAGCGGCTGCGCCGGAGGCCCCGCCCCCGCCCCCGCCCCCGCCCCCGCCCCCGCCCCCGCCCCCGCCCCCGCCCCCGCCCCCGCGACTACCGCCGCCGCGGCCGGATGGAGGGCTCTGAACGCTCCCGAGGCGGCGGAACCCGCGGCCAAACCCCCAGCTCCTCGTGGGAGGGTAGGCCCAGGGACGGGCGCCCGGAACGAACCGGAAGTAGCCGCCGCCGGAGAGCAATAGCCGGCGGACCACGTCCGTCTGTCTCTGTTAGGAAAAGGCGCTGGTGTAGATTGCTGAAGGAGGCCCGGCGGCTCGGGGCTGCTGCTTTTTCAGGTTTTTTTGCTCTGGGCTCTGTACATAAATACAGATGCCCCGCTCCCAGGCGGGACTGTGGGTCATGATTTGAATTTGTCGGTGTGGAGAGGGCGGCCCCTTCCCGAAAGCGGGGGTGAGGCCCAGGCTACCGTTAGTTATTGTCAGAGGAAACAGGCCTCCAAGGAGGGGCCCAACTTTGATGGCATCAGAACGAAAACTGGGGCCTTTAATAATAACAGCCACCAAACTTACTGTTTCCTCAGGTGCCTGCTGCATTGCTAAGTGCATCACATGTATTATTAACATTTAATCTTAACACTAAACATAACCCACATTTTACATCCCAAGAAACCCAAGAAGTTTAGCTTTTGACACAGCTTGTAACGTGTGAAATCAAGATTGTCAGGTCTGTGTGTCTCCAGAATAGTCCTGTGCAATAGAAATATAACAGGAGCCACATATGTAATTTAAAATCTTCTAGTAGACACATTTTAAAAAAAGGAAAAAGCAACAGGTGAACTTGACTATTTTTTAATTTATATTGTTAAGAATATACAGAGCAAAACAGACCGGTTCAACCGTTTCTATATGTACAATTCAGTGACATTGATCACATTCTTTGAGTTGGGCAACCATTCTCACCCTCCTTTTCTGAGTTGTTCCTCCCCCATTCACATAAACTCAGTGCCCCTAAGCTTCCTGTCTAATCTTTGGAGTTGCTGTTCTCAATTTGATCCCCTTTTGATAGTTCTTAAAAGAGTACAGTGCTCAAGGCAGACATTTTTTTACTAGTTGAGCTAAAGTACTGTTTGGTTTTAAGAAGACTTCAGGAGATATTTTTGGTTTAGGGTTTAAAGATTGTTCTCAGGGCTGTATTTTCAGGGGTTCATCCAGCCTCCACGGCTCCAGAAACTCTAGAGTCCATAAGAATTTGAAGTTGTGTTCTGGATTTCCCCCTTTAGATCAGGATTCTTCTGTGGAGTCTTTGATCAAAATGTTCAGTAATGGTAGCCGGGCACCATCCAGTTCTTCTGGTCTCATGGCAAAGGAGACAGTTGTTCATGGAGGCAATTTGCCACACATAGCATTTCCTCCTCTTATTGTTAACTCCCCTTCTTCCTCTGTTGGTCCAGGCAAATAGAGAGCAATTGTTATGCTTGCAGTCTTTTAAGACCCCAGGAACTACCCAACGAACTAGGTGGTAGAACAGAAGCACTAAACACATTAATAGGCCAACTAACTGGGATGCCCCATTAAACCATGACCCTAAACCTCCAAACCAAGGAACCAAATCCCATTAGGTGTTTGGTGAACTTGATTTTAATAATATACTTTACTTAACCGAATATATCACAGATATCATTTCTCTATAAAAACTATTAATGAGATAATGACAATCTTTTGTACTAAGAACATCTCAGTTTGGATTAGTCACTTTTTATATGCTCAATAGCCACAAGTGGCCAGTGGATACCACATTGGACAGCACAACTTTTGAAGCATTAGGGCCAGAGAGAATTTACCCTCCTTATAAATCAGTTTCCCCAACTCCAGAAGCAGTAATTGCAACTGCTTTAGTGGAAAATAAAATGAAGGCTTCAGTTGAAACTTTCTGGTCTCAGGACTTCTTTGTATGCTTAAAAATTATTGAGAGCTTTTATTTATTGGGTTATATCTATATTTATCCTACTAGAAATTAAAATTGAGAAATAATTTTTGGCTTTTCTTAATTGAGGTGCAATTTACATAGTAAAGTTCATCCATTTTTACTGTTGAGTTTTGACAAACATACATAGTCATGAAACCACCACCATAATCAAGATAGAATCATCAACCCTCAAAAATTACCTCCTGCCCCTTTGTAGTCAACCCCTCCACCCAGTCCCAGTCTCTGGCAACCACTGATCAAAACTAAGAAATACTTAAAACCCAGGAACACCTAAACATACATTCCATTAGCTATCAGAACAATGACCTCATCACATATTGTGTAGCTTCTGGAAAACCCCAGCATATGCTCAAGACAGAATGAGAATGGGAAAGGCAAAATAATGTCTTAATATTATTATGAAAACAGTTTTAACCTCAAACCAAAAAACCCATTGCCATCGAGTCAATTCCAACTTAATAGCAACCCTACAGGACAGAGTAGAACTGCCACATAGGGTTTCCAAGGAGCACCTGGTGGATTTGAACTACCAACCTTTTGGTTAGCAGCTATAGCTCTTAACCACTACACCACCAGGGTTTCCTAAAAGCCCCCCTGAAAAAGTCTTAGGGACGCTCAGTGTGCCTGCAAACTACACTTTGAGAACCCCTGCTTTAGCCTGACCTGGGAATAACCTGCTGCCCTCACCAACAAAATCTGCTCAGACCTCTAAGTTCCAGGCTATTTTAAATAACTGACATTTATATAGAGTATCCATAGTCAATCAATTCACAAATATTTTTGTACACGCTCTGTCTCATTGATTCTTACAAAGACCACTTGAGTAATAATAGCACTCCACATCTCACGAAGTTAACAATTTTCCTGCTGCCTGGCTCTTGCTGTTCCTCTAACCAGGGAGGTGTGAATGTTGTTGACTAATAGATGTTCTTATAAATAGGGATGTATTACTAATTTATGATGATAATGCCACAGCGAGTAACCAGCAGGGCCCGCTCTGATATCCGTCAGGCAGATCCAGGGTCTGTGGCACCTTGGGAGATAACAGGGTCACTAGGTAAGGCCTTACAGACATCTCAGCTGCTGTGATTATTCTTCAGGCAAATGGTTTATCCATAGGCTCAGCTCCTTGGGATAAAAACCTAAAGGAGCGTTCTTCAGCTGCCCCATCTGGATTCAGTTGGAAATCTCCCTTTGCAACTAATTTCAGAGCTCCATCTCACTTTGGTATTTAAATTACTGTCTGATTATATTTTATTGTGGTGGACTATCTAACATTTGCCATTTGAGCCATTTTTACGTGTACAATTCAGTGAATTACTTTTACCATGTTGTGCAAGCATCATCACTATCTGTCCTTTTTATTTTAAAATTCAAAACTCAAATCCGATTCAACATTCTTCACCTTGACTGAGAGAAGGGGGCCTGGAGGCAGAGGTGAGGCTCACTCTGATACCTTCTTCACTCTCTTTTCTGGCCTCTAGCTCACCTGTGTCTCAGAAGAAAGGCCTCAGAAATTGTGATCACATGGACAGACAAAGCCACAAGAATGATCTAGACTCTACGGGGTGTCTTTTTAACATTTAAAAAGGTTATTATTGTCCTATCTTGTCCTGCCAGATAGAAACATTGCATTCCATTACATGGGAAGGTCTTTAGAACTAGACGTAGAGTTTGAAGGAGAGGCTATTCTCTCCCTTTCCTTGGGGAGATCCAGGTGAACCATTAGTGGAAACTGGTGCACCCCTATTCTCAAATACCACACTCACCCACAGGCATCTTCCCACCCCCTAGGTCTCCCCTTTAATTGACTTGGGAAAGTAGGCTGGGCCTCATTTTTGCCCCTCTCACTTAGCCCTGAGAGGAAGGTGGCCCCAAAGACAGGCTGTAGCCAGCACTTCTCCCAGTTTAGAATAGGTAACACTCAGTACACTATGTCCTCAGCTTTGGGCCTTAGCGTCTGTTCCGGAAGAACAACAAGGTTTTTTCACATGAATCTGGAGGGAATTATGCTGAATGACATAAGTCAACCACAAAAGGACAAATGTTGTGTGAGACCACTTTTATAAAAACTTAAGAGAATGTTTACACACAGAAAAAAAAAATACAATCTTTGATAGTTACCAGGGAGGGGAGAGGAAATCACTAACTAGATAGTAGACAAGTGTTAACTTTGGTGAAGGGAAAAACAACACACGATACAGGGGATGTCAGCACGACTTGACCAAGGCAAAGTCATAGAAGCTTCCTAGACACATCTAAACACCTTGAAGGACTAAGTTACTGAGGCTGAAGGCTGGGGGCCATGGTCTTGGGGAACATCTAGGTCAACTGGCATAACACAGTCCGTGAAGAAAATGTTTTACATCCTACTTTGGTGAGTAGCGTCTAGGGTCTTAACAGGTGGTGAGCAGCCATCTAAGATACATTAGTCCCATTCTGTCTGGAGCAAAGTAAAATGAAGAAAACCAAAGATACAAGGAAAATATTAGTCCAGAGGACTAATGGACCACATGAACCACAGCCTCCACCAGCCTGAGCCCATAAGAAATAGATGGGGCCCGGCCACCATCAACAATCACTTTGACAGGGATCAAAATGGAGGATCCTAGACACAGCAGGAGAAAAATGTAGAACAAAATTCAAATTCACAAAAAAAAAGACCAGACTTACTGGTCTGACAGAGACTAGACGAATCCCTGAGACTATAGCCCCTGGACACCCTGCTAACTCAGAACGGAAGTCACTCCTGAAGTCCACCTTTCAGCCAAAGATTAGACAGGCCTATAAAACAAACAATAACACATGTGAGGAACATGCTTCTTAGTTTAGTCAAGTATGTGAGACCAAATGGACAACACTTGCCCAAAAGCAAAGATGAGAAGGCAGGAAAGGGCAGGAAAACTGGATGAATGGACATGGGGAACCTGGGGTATAAAGGGAAAGGGGAAGAATGCTGACCCATTGTGGAAATTGCAACCAATGTCACAAAAAAATTTGTGTGTTAATTTTTGAGTGAGAAAGTAATTTGCACTGTAAACTTTCACATAAGGCACAATAAAATTAAAAAAAAATAAAAAAGATCATTTTACAAGTACCAAGTACTTGCTTTGTTCCCAGGCAGAGAGAATACAAACAGGAGAGAATTCAAACACTAGCAGGATTTTTGTTGTTTTTCCTTATGTAGTCATTTTGGAGGCCAATACAATAGCAATAACGAGAAAATGGCTCAACATCGGTTTATTTCCACTTCATGTAGCACGTCAGAACCCTCTTGTGGCCCCTGTTGTTGCTGTTGATCTTTCTTGTGGGTCCTCTGACCACACAAATGGGCCTTAATCATATGATCAACACATTCTTGTAGATGGTTCACCCTCTTTCTCTGAACAAGTTTGTGGTTTGACTCCAGGGGCAGGAGTGGATAAGGGGAAGAGCAAACATCGTCTCTCAGATTTCTAAATGTTGTGTGGAGGGTGAGAAGAACTTCCTCAGCTAAAATGTGACCATCTTTATTGTTCCAGCCAAACTCTTTGGGGAGTAAAAGGTGATGTTGTGGATAATTACACAGGGACAGGTGTAAACTGAGTCTGTCCCCAGATATGTGGTCACCCTAGTCACGGGGCTGAAATCAAGACTACCTCAGTTCTTAATCTACACCAAGTCCCTGGGTGGTGCAAAAGGTTAACCTGCTCGGCTGCTAATCGTAAGGTTGGAGGTTCAAATCTACTGAGAGGTGCCTCAGAAGAAAGGCCTGGTGATCTACTTCTGAAAAATCAGCCATTGAAAAACCGTGTGGAGCATAGTTCTACTCTGACACACATGAGGTCACCATGAATCAGAGTTGACTCCACAGCAATTGGTTTTTAGATTTATTTACAAATATATGCGTGTTCTTCTGTATTAATAAAGTATGTGTAATTATTAAAAACAAAAATACAGAAATGAAAAGGATGAGAAAAAATTATGACAAAGGGTAGTGAAACTATCTTCTATGATACTGTAATGGTGTACACATGACCTTATACCTTTATCAAAACCCATTGGACAGTACAACACAAAGAGTGAACCCTAATGTAAATGATCCACTTCAGTTAATAATAATGTATCGATACTGGTTTACCAACTGTAACAAATGTACCACAAGAATGCAAGATGTTAATAATAGAAGAAACAGTGTTCAGGGGAAGAAGGAGTATATAGGAACTCTCTGTACTTTCTGCACAATTTTCCCATAAACCTGAAATTGCTCTAAAAAATAGTCCATTGAAAAAAAGAGAGAGAAAAATTAATACAAATAGATGATCTAACATTTTTCTCCCCAACGGGTCACTTTGCACATCCCCTGAAGGACAAAAACCCCACTTTGGAGGTTGCTATATTAAAGGAAGAGTACAAAATAGTATATCCATCCAATGAAACACTAAATGTTCTTAAAGGAGTATGTAGTATTATTTTTAAATGTTTTGTTACAAAAAATTTCAAACATACACAATGACAGAGAGAATATGATGATGAGTCTTCCGTCTTGGTTATCTAGTGTTGCTATAAAAGAAATACCACAAGTGGGTGGTTTTAGCCAACAAAAATTTATTCTCTCATGGTTTAGGAGGCTAGAAGTACAAATTTAGAGTGCCAGCTCTAGGGGAAGGCTTTCTTTCTCTGTTGGCTCTAGGGGAAGGTCCTTGTTTCCTTTCAACATCTGTGGGCCTGGCTTTCCTTGAAATCTCCATGTGCCTTGGCATCAATCTTTCCCTGGGTCTAGAGGGTTCTCAGTACAGGGACCCTGGGTACAAAGGATGTGCTCCACTCCCAGCTCTTCTTTCTTGGTGGTAGTAGATCCCTCTCTTTCTGCTCACTTCTCTCTCCTTTTATCTCTTGTATGATAAAAGGTGATAAAAACCACAGCCCAGGGAAACTACCTTTCCATGGATCAGGGCTATGACCTGAGTAAGGGTGTTGCATCCCACCCTAATCCTGCCTCATTAACACAACAAACATAACCTAATCCTCCTTGACATGACCTAATCCTGCCTCATTAACATAATGGACAGCTCACTCCCAAATAGGACCATAACCATAGGCACAGAGGCTAGGATTTACAACATATCACAAAATGGAGGATAAACAGATCACAAAATGGAGGACAACCACATGATACTGGGAACCATGGCCTAGCCAAGTTGACACATATTATTTTGGGCACACAATTCAATCCAAGACAAGTCCCATATCACCATCTTCCAGATGAAACAATTATTAAGGCTTTACCTCATTTGCTTCATCTATATCCCCCTTTGTTGCTAAAGTTCTTTAAAGCAAAGTTCAGATTTCATTTCATTCCAACATGCCTGTTCACATATAACTGGAGTTTTCTATGTATATGACATATTCTCAAATAACTACAATGAGCATCTGTTATTATTTTTAATAAGATTTTTCTTTTGGGATGATTTTAGATTTACAGAAAAATTGCAAAGATGGTACAGAGAGTTACCAAATACCCTTCACCCAGTCCCCTGATGGTGACATCTTACAGAACAACCGTACATTTGCCAAACTGGGAGATGAACATTGGTACATTACAATGAACTGAACTCCAGACTTTATTTGGATTTCACCAGCTTTTCTGTTAGTGTCCTCTTTCTATTCCAGGATCCAATCCAGGAAACCACATTGCATTCAAATGAAATTATTTTCCAAATTAACCTTTGAAAGATCAATGAATAATGCTCTTTTTTAGGCTGGAGAATTCACCCCGGGCGTCTCTGCAGTGTAGTACATCATTTCTAGGCACCACCTGTATCCCAAGGCCTTGGGGCTCTACCCCAGTTCTATAGAACTGGAATCTCTGGTGGCAACCCAGGAATCTGCACTGCTAATATTATAAACTCCTCAGGTACTTCTTATGCACACGAAGTTTCAGAACCTCTGCTCTGATGGTAAAACTGGGCTAATCAAGCGGTGAGTGGATAGAATGGGGCTCCCTCTTTGTGACCTGCACCCTCTAAGCAAATGGCATCTTAAAACGTGACTTTTTCTCTTTGGTCACCAGACTAACAGCACACAGCAATATGCAATCCTCCATTGACCAAAAGGTGGTGGCTGCACATGAGGTGCATTGGCTGGGAATTGAACCCAAGTCTCTTACGTGGAAGGTAAGAATTTTACCACTATACTACCACTGCACTCAGGCACCTACGTTAGTTTCGGTCAAAAGGAGATGAGGCAACTGGAACCCTCACTTGGGCCAGAAATGCAAATTGGTACAACCATTTTGGAAAACTGTTGGCAGTATCTACTCAAGCTGAACAGATGCATAGTAATGATGACCCAGCAATTGCTCTCCTAAGTATGTTACTCAACAGAAATGCTTACGTGTACAAGGATGTTCACACTAGCACTGCTTGTAATAACCCCAAGCTGGAAAGTACTCAAACGCCCATCAATAGTAAAATGGGTAAGTAAATCATGCTATATCCACACAATGAAATACCATAGACCAATGAGAACAATCTACAATTATGCACAAGCATGAATTCAAACATAGTATTGAGGGAAAGAAGCCATATACAAAAGAGCATGTATTATATCCTTCCATTTACACAAAGGTATTTTAATAGGTAAAACTAATATATAGTGTCAGAAGCCAAGACAATGACACTAAAAGCATAAACAACAAAGAAAAAATGGTTAAATTGGACTTTATAAAAATTTAAAACTTCTATGTGTCAAAAGACATTGTGAATAAAGTGAAAAGAGACTCCACAGAATGGAAGAAAATATTTGCAAATTGTTGATTTGATAAGGGTCTAGTATGCAGAATATGTAAAGAACACTTACAACTGATCAATAAAGGGACAAATAATCCAGTTAAAAAATGGGCAAAGCGTCTGAACAGACATTTAACCAAAGAAAATATACAAATTGCCAGTAAGCAAATAAAAAGATATTCAACATCATTAATCATTAGGGTGATGCAAATCAAAACTGTAAAGAAATCGCTTCGGATTCACTAGAATGGTGCAGTGTGTGGCCTTTGTGTGTGGCCTTTCCAGCCATAGTTTTGTAACTCCCACCCGGGTGATTTGGCAGTACTGTGTGATAGGGAAATCCAAGGGGATTGGTTGGTTTTGCCTTAAAAGAGAGCCAGTTCCAGAGCAGAGAGGAGGAGCCCACCACCACCAAGGAAGGAGAAACCAACGGGAAAGACCCAGCAGCAGAGACCCGGCAGCAGGAGACAGCATGGTGGGCTTCCCAGCCCACGGAGAGAGAAAGCTGAGTGCCTTTGGGCATAGACCGAGGGCCATGGAGAGGCACGCCTGTGAGCACAGCTGGGGAGAGGCTGTCCTGATGGAAGAACTGTATTCTGAGTGTTCTTGAGCTTTGTAACCGTCACTTTCCTAATAAACCCCATAATTGTATGGTCTGTGAGTTCTGCGTGGCCATTGCAATGAATTATCGAACCCAACAGAGTGCTGTGGGAGGGACAGTTGGTGTCAGAATCATAGAGATGGCAGAGAGAGGAAGCGTGTCTGACCTTCACCTCAGGAATCAGCCTTGGGCTGTTGATCTTGGTTCTCCTTCCACCTTGTGGGTTGGGAGGAGGTCAGACACTTCCCTCAGGCCATTTTTACAGATGGCAACAATTAAAAAAAAAAAAAAAGGATAGTAACAAGTGTTGGCGAGGATGTGGAGAAATTGGAACCCCAGACATTCTGGCAGGAACGTAAAGTGGTACAACCACTGTGGAAAACAGTTTCACAGTTCCTCAAAAAGATACACATAAAATTACCCTATGACCCAGAAATTCCATTCCTAGATACATACTCAAGAGATACGAAAACATATGTCCATCCAAAAACTTGTACACAAATATTGACAGCAGCATTATTGACAACAGCTAAAAGGGGGAAAAAAGCCAAATGCCCATGAACTGATGAAGGATAAACAACCTGTGGCATATCCATACGTTGGAATACTATTCAGCCATGAAAAAGGAGTGAAGTACTGATACACACTACCACATGGATGAACCTTGGCAATATTATGTTAAGTGAAATAAGCCAGATGCAAAAGGCCACATACTATATGCTTCATTTATGTAAAATGTCTAGAATCGAGAAATCCACAGAGACAGATTCGTTTTTGCCAGAGGATAGGGGGATGGGTGAATAGGTATTAACTGCTCCTAGGTACAGGGTTTTTTTGGGTGATACAATTGTTCTGGAATTAGATAGTGGTGATGGTTGCACAACATAGAAAATATACTAAAAACCACTGACCTGTACACTCCTAAATGGCAAATTTTATGTTACGTGACATATCTTAACAAATATGCTTTTAAACATCAAGCTAATATATGCACATGGTTTAAAAAAAAAGGACTAAAAATTTATGATTTTTTAAAAATATCATTGTTCCTCTTCTTCCCACTCCACCCTCAGTCTCAGCTGCTGCTTCTAGTAACTACTACTATTTTTCTAAATAAGATGCTTATGTGGCTAGTTTTTGTTTTCTCAGTTTGGACATTTTCTATTGGTTTCCAATTAAGCTTGATGGGGATTTAGTTTTCTTACATCCCCAATACCACCTTCCCTTCCTATCCTCCAAAGGCCAGCTACCTGAACAAGTTGGGAGCAGAAAAGATAACAAGTAAAGGAGGAGTAAGGAAATCAGTGGGTAGAGAGAACAATAATAATGACAGCTAATACATATTATGCCTTTACCATGTGCCAGGCACTGTGTAAGGGATTCTACTATGTCCTTTACCTACATTTTATTCTTATCCTTATCACCACCCTATGAAGTAGGTATGATTATTTATCCTTGTATTTTTTGATAATTTTTATACACAGCAGAACATACACCAATTCAACAGTTTCTACATGTCCAGTTCAGTGACATTGATTACATTCTTCAAGTTGTGCAACCATTCTCACCCTCCTTTTCTGAATTGTTGCTCTCGCATTAACGTAAACTCACTGTCACCTAAGTTTCCTATCTGATCTTTCGAGTCGCTATAGGGTTGCTATGAGCTGGAATTGACTAGATGGCAATGGGTTCTGGCTTTTTATTGTCCATTTGATCCCATTCAGATAGTTCTTTAAAAGAGCACAATGCTCAAGACAGACATTCCTTACTAATGAAGCTAAATTTTTGTTTGGTTTAAAGAAGACTTCAGCAAAGGAGAATGAAGAAAACCAAAGACACAAGGAAAATACTAGCCCAAAGGACTAAAGGACCAAATGAACCACAGACTCCACCAGCTTGAGACCAGAAGAACTAGATGGTGTCTGGCTACCACCAATGAATGCCCTGACAGGGAACACAACGGAGAGTCCTGTGCTGAGCAGGAGAAAAATGCAGAACAGAATTCAAATTCATGTAAAAAGACCAGACTCAATGGTCTGACAGAGACTGGAGGAATCCCTGAAACTATGGCCCCCAGACTCTCTGTTAACCCAGAACTGAAACCATTCCCAAAGCCCACTTTTCAAAGATTAGGCAGGACTATAAAACAAAAATAATACACTTGAGGAATGTGCTTCTTAGTTCAATCACATATGTGAGACCAAATGGGCAGTTACTGTCCGAAAGTGGGATGAGAAGGCAAGAAGGGACAGGAACGGGACGAATGGACTCAGGGAACTGGGGATGGAAAGGGGGAGGGTGCTGTCACATTGTGGGGATTACAACCAATGTCACAGAACAATATATGTACAAATTTTTGAATGAGAAATTAACTTTAGCTGTAAAATTTCATCTAAAGCACAATAAAAAAAAGTTAATTAAAGTTAAATAAAACCTTGAAAAGAAAAGACTACAGCCTTCAGGAAGAATGAAAGAAGACTTCAAGGGATATTTTTGGTTTAAGGTTTAAAGATTATCTCAGGGCAAAAGTTTTGGGGATTCATCCAGCCCCCATGGTTCCAGAAAGTCAATTCCATGAAAATTTGAAATACTCTTCTGCATTTTCCACCCTTTTGATCAGGATTCTTCTATAGAATCTTTTATTTATCCCTGTGTTGTTGATAAGGAAACTCAGGCACAGAAAGTTAAGTAACCTGCTCAGGGTCACCCATCCAGTAAGAGGTAGGGCTTGGAAGAGAGTCCCTAGAGCATGTCTTGGTCTGACAACTCTCCATTCCAGGCCACAATAAACTACCTTTTCTCTGAAGGAATGTGAGTTGGTTGGTCTCTGTGGAAACTTCAAAAATTCTGATTCAGGCACGTGAAATGAATAGAACCTGAATTGGCACAGTAGGGGGACTAACTAGTGTGAGCCCATAGAATATTCATAGAACCTGGAGGACCTGACCTGGCTGGAAGGACTGAGAAAAAAGGAGAGGCAAGTAGAGCAAGATCTCACAGAGATATCTGAATACCACCATTGAAATGGAACCAGACTGCCTGCTCCCCTTTTCCAACTATGTAACCACAGGCTACTGTCCAATGTTTGGATTGGATGTTTTTAGGATAGTGGTCACCCCCTGAACCAATCAGCTGTGGCTAGGAGTCATGTGATTCCAAAAGCGGTGCTTACACAGCAGGCGTGTGGCAGATTCCTTTAGAAATGAATGAAGGTAGAACAAGTTGTGATTGACTGTCTAGTTGAGGTCAGAAGCAGCCATTGAATAAGTTAAGGCAAACTAGCACTGTGCCAGGTACATAGCTGTTGCTCAGTTAAATATTGTTGGATGATAATGAATTGGAGTTTTAGTACCACTGTAAAATTAATTCATTTTCCCAACATTCAATTCATTTAAAATCATTCTATGTTTCAATAGTTCAAATTTCTCCTACTATACCCACAAGGAGTCCCTAGGTGGTGCAGTTAACACACTCAGCTGCTAACCGAAGCGTTGGAAGTTTGAGTCCACCCAGAGGCATCTCAGAAGAAAGACCTGGCAATCTACTTTCAGAAAGCCAGCCATTGAAAACCCTAGGGAGCACAACTCTACTCTGATACATATTAGGTTGCCATGAGTCAGAATCGATTTTGAGGCAACTGGCAATACCCACAATGGGTGCTTTCTTTTGAGACTCTCAAAGAAAGCCTAGCACTTAAGGGTGTAGGCTCTGGAGGCAGGCTGCCTGGGTTTGAGCTCCGGATTAACTCCTTCCTGTCTGAGTGACCTTGGGCAAGTTACTTATCTTCTGAGTCTTGCTTTCTCATCTATAAAATGGGGATAATAATCATACATGCCTCAGAGGGTTGTTGTAAAGATCAACAAGGGCAATGTACATGATGCACACACCAGAGCGCCTGACACACACTCAACTCTGTCTTTTCAAGACCTTTTTTGGTAGCCATTTAGAGCTAATTAACTCAATGTGTGCTTGATGTGAAATAGTTCCTAGTTTTTTTTTTTATAGGTGTCCTTGCATTATCTCCTAACTCTATTATCAACAATTAAAGAAAAAGAAGTTTTTCCTCTTCTTCTACTTCTGTGTGAGCTTCCATTCAATCATCGTTCTCATACTTCCTGCCGGCTGCCATCACGGGTCATCTTTGTGTTTCTCTTCTCTTCTGTTGTCTAATTTCTATGGTATTCATGTATTCATACTAGACCAGAGGTTCTCATCCCTGGCTGCTGGGGAGATTTTAAAAACTAGCCAGGCAGAATGAAGAAAACCAAAGACACAAGGGAAAGATTAGTCCAAAGGACTAGTGGACCATGACTACCACAGCATCCGCAAGACTGAGTCCAGCACAACTAGATGGTGCCCAGCTACCACCACTGACTGCTCTGACAGGGATCACAATAGAGGGTCCCAGATAGAGCTAGAGAAAAATGTACAACAAAATTCTAACTCAAAGAAAAAAGACCAGACTCAATAGTTCTGACAAAGACTGGAGAAACCCCAAGAGTATGGCCCCCGGACATCCTTATAGCTCCGTAATGAAGTCACTCCTGAGGTTCACCCTTCAGCCAAAGATTAGACAGGCCCATAAAACACAATGAGACTAAAGGGGCACACCAGCTCAGTGGCAAGGACGAGAAGGCAGGAGGGGACAGAAAAACTGGTAAAGGGGAACCCAAGCTCAAGAAGGAAAGAGTGTTGACAGGTTGTGGGGTTGTTAACCAATGTCACAAAACAATATGTGTATTAATTGTTTAATGAGAAACTAGTTTTCTCTGTAAACCTTCATCTAAAGTACAATTAAAAAAAAAAGGAAATAAACATTAGGACACAGAGGATGACTTAAAAAAAAACTACCCAGGCCTGAGGCCCACCTCCAGTAGGTCCCTGGGTAGGGCAAATGGTTTGCTCTTAGCTACTAACCTAAAGGTTGGTGGTTCAAATCAACTCAACAGCACCACAGAAGAAAGACCTGGCAATCTGCTTCTTTAAAGATTACAGCCAAGAAAACCCTATGGAGCAGTTCTACTCTGCAACACATGAGGCCACCACAAGTCAGAATCTACTGTACATGGCTCCAATTGGGTCCAATTGGTCTGGGGTGGAGCCCGTTGACTTTTAGGTACAGCCCGAATTGAGAATCATTCATTCAGTAAATATTTATTGGGCACCTTCTATGTGCCAGGCACTGCTCTAGGTATTTGGGATATATCAGTGAACGCTGTTTTATTTATTTAGTGCTGCTATAACAGAAATACCACAAGTGGATGGCTTTAACAAAGAGAAATTTATCCTCTTACAGTCTAGGAGGCTACAAGTCCAAGTTCAGAGTGCCACCTCCAGGGTAGGGTTTTCTCTCTCTGTGGGCTCTGGGGTCAAGGTCTTTGTCATCAATCTTTTCCTGGTCTAGGAGTTTCTTGGCACAGGAACCCAGGTCCAAAGGACGAGCTCTGCTCCTGGAGCTTCCTTCTTGGTAGTATGAGTTCTCTCTCCTCTTTGTTCAGTTCTCTCTTTTATATCACAAAAGAGATTGGCTCAAGATACAGCCTAATCCTGTAGATTGAGTCCTGCCTTATTAACATAACTGCCTCTATTCCTGCCTTATTAACATCATAACCCTCACTGCCATCAAGCTGATTCTGACTCATAGCGACCCTATGAGACAGAGTAGAACTGTCTCATAAGGTTCCCAAGGAGTGGTTGGTGGATTTGAACTGCCAACCTTTTGGCTAGCAGTCAAGCTCTTAGCCACTGAGCCACCAGGGCTCCCATTGACATTACAGAGGTTAAGATTTACAGAACATAGGATAATCACATCAGATCACAAAATGGTGGAAAACCACACAATACTGGGAATCGTGGCCTAGTCAAACTGATGCACATTTTTGGGGGACGTAATTCAATCCATCGCAAACCCTCATAGAGCTTCTGTTCAAAAGAAGGGCAGGATATTCTAATGATGGAGCGGGGCAACTGTGGGTGGACCCTGAAGGCAGGGACTTTGTTATAACCTTTGATTCCCCAGAGTCAGGGCTGTAGAAATAACTCAATAATGCTGGTTTAGTGAATGAATGAATGATCTTCAGTCTTTCTCATACTTTATTTATATTTTTGATTAATTTCACTAGCCCTTCAGTTTCACAATGACAATGCCGTGTCTAACTTGTTTTCTGTTGTATGCCCAGTTGTTCAATAAACAGTAGTTTAATTCATAAACACATTTAGTTTTTCTTTTCTTTTCTTTTTTTTTTTTTTAGCCTTCTCTGTATTTTTTATAGCAGCCTGGGTTTCAAGAATATTATGCTTAAAACACTAATGAATCCCTACAAACAAACATTTAGAGAGGAGTCCTCAGCGCAAGGGTCTGCATTTGTTCCTCGACAGCCATTTCACCGGCTAGCGTGCCCCATAGGCACCCCAATAAAACACCACCAGGCACAGAGAGCCTGTAAATTTCTCTAACCAGAAGGGCTCTTCCCGCCCCCTCTCCCCGCGCAGCTGGCTCTGCCCTCCGTCGCCTCCTCTCCTCCCACTCTCGCCGCGGTCTCCTGGCGGCAGCCGCTTTGTCTCGTGGTCTGGTTCCCGGTGGACTCCCTCCTCCAAACAGCTGCCGCCCGAGGGAGAAAGCGGCGCGGGAGCTGTCCAATATCCCGGTGCTGAAACCCCGAGGCTCGTCATTCACCACCACCATGTAAGGGCCACGAACAGGGCTTGTCCTGGCGCAGCGCGGACATGGAGGAGGACTTGTTCCAGCTAAGGCAGCTGCCGTGAGTATCATGGGGGCGAGTGAAAGGCAGAGAGGCTTTCTTTTAAAAAATGAAAACCCTCGGGGGAGGGGGGCATCTCTGCGTGGCTACTTGAATTTAAAGGGAACTGTCTCAGAGGAGGGAATTAGGCCTTGAGGAGACAAGCCATTTTCCTACCCCAGCAGCCCCAGCAGCCCCAGCAGCCCCAGCCTCTGTGTCTCTGACTCAGTTCAATTTTTCAGATCTGACGGGATCTTATGGGAAGCCACGGTGTGATGCTTTCCCTGTTAATTGCTCTCTATCCTAAAGGAATCTTGAGGTTTGGGCTGTAAGGAGGTATTAGCTGCTGTTTTGAAACGTGCACTGAATTGATGAGTCCATGCAATGGCATCGGTCCTTTACAGCTCTTCTCCTATGCTGTGAAATTCCTAATTTTTCTGCAAGGTCTTTTGGGAGGGAATGATACTGATGTTGCAAGCCAGTTTCTAAAAAGCCGGGATTCCTTCCTAGAGGAGAGGCTTGGGCAAAGTCCTGTTGTTTATGAAGTGTGTGTGAATGAGAGGGCTGTGCACCGTGGCTGGAACCTCTTGCCTTCTTCTGAATGAAAGGTTTTTGTAACAGCTAGCTGGAGTGAGACTCGGGTTCAAAGGCTGTCCTCAGGAACATCAGGAACGCACTGCATAGAAAATGGGGATTTAAAAGGGATACCAAAGTCGTTCTGGAAATCTTGGGGGGATACAACCAAGCAATGGAAAAGACAGGGGCCTTGTAGAGGGGCTCCTTACAGATTTTTCCTACCACCAACAGATGGTGAATCATTAAATGCCAAGAGTATGCAATGGGGCATTAAAAAGAACATTGCTGGGGCTTTTTGTTTTTTTAGAAGCACTAGCGGTTTGGATAGTAAAAGTATACTCCATTTGGGTTTGTTGGAAAGGATACATTGTTGCTTAACATGTGTTCATTTTCTCAAAGAAAAAATTTTTCCCCTAAGCCACTGAGGAATTCTCTCAAGTGACTTTTGGTGTGACTGATACAGCTGTCTGAGGCTCTGAGTACTGAAGGGGATTGTAATGTTTACTTCTCGGTGTAAAATTAATTTTAATTTTTAAATTTCAGTTAATTAAAATTCTAATTTTAAGCTTTTACTAATTGATCTCCAAATAACATATCTTATTATGTAATACAGCTTTATTTCATTAATGCTAAAAGATGCTCAGTTATAATATCCAAAGGTTGATGTATGAGCACATAAAATGTAAATGAGTGCAAATCTCTCAAGGAAAGCATACCACTTTCAATGAAACATCATTCTCAAAAGTAAACCCATCACCCCCAAATAAAAAAATAATTCAGAAACTGAAATATGAAACTTGGTACTCAGAATAAAAAACACAGTACATATGGGTACAGCAGATTTACTGGAATGAATTTTCAAATAATGTCAGAGCATGTGAACT
Source organism: Dugong dugon (assembly GCA_030035585.1). Taxonomy (NCBI): domain Eukaryota; kingdom Metazoa; phylum Chordata; class Mammalia; order Sirenia; family Dugongidae; genus Dugong; species Dugong dugon. The sequence continues at coordinate 19,309,196 of CM057476.1, read as the reverse complement.
TTGCAAATTATGCAAAGATTCATGTATATTTAATCTGCTAATACTTAGACATGGTACTATTATTACAAATTCTTCCTTAATTAAAAAAAGCAAAAATAGGAAAAGGGTTTTACTTATTTAAATTTTAAAATTAATTTAGGTTTTAATCATAAACATAATATATACATATGATAAAGTTCAAATAGAAGCACAAAAATAAAAAGTAAATCTCTTTCCCAACTCCAAGTGCCAGTCCCTGGAGTTAAGTTACTTAATTATTCTTCCTGATATTTTATATACATAAATGCATATATATATAATACCTATTCCCTATTGCCGTTGAGTCAGTTTCAATTCATAGCGACCCTATAGGTCAGAGTAGAACTGCCCTATAGGTTTTCCAAGGCTGTAATCTTTATGGAAGCAGAATGCCACATCTTTCTCCTGTGGAGCAGCTGGTGAGTTCAAACCACTGACCTTTCAGTTCGCAGCTGAGTGCTTAACCACTGCACCACCACAGCTCCTTATAATACCTGTTAGGGAGGCCATTTGTGTACTGGTTAAGAGCACTGGCTTTTGAGTCAGACAGACTTGGGTTCAAATATTGACTCTGTCACTTCCCGGCTGTGTGACTTTGAGCAAGTGATTTAACATCTCTGAGACTCAGTTCTCCTAGCCATAAAACAAGATTCTTAATAGTAGTTGATTCATAGAGTTATTGTGAAAATTAAAAGACAATAATGTGTGCTAAAACCCTGGCAGACAAATGACAGATTGGCCCAAAAATATCACTTGTAAGTACTATGCTGTTCTAAATAATCATCTAAATGAAACCAAACAGTAAACATTTACCCTACATCAAGATGAGAAGGTAAAGGGGCACAGGGAAGCTAGATTAAAGGAAACAGAAAAACCAGAATGGAAACAATGAAAATGCTGATATGCTACCGAAAAATTTGTATAGAAATTATTAAATGAGAACCTAATTTCCTGTGTAAATTTCCACCAAAAATACAATAAAATGTATTTTTTAAAAAGCCTGGCAGACACAAAACACTAAACACGTATTAGTTATTATTATTATTACATCTGAAAAATCATTTATAAAAACACTATGCTGGACTCTGAAATCTGCAAATCCCAAATTACATTTGAATGAAGTTAAAATTAGCCCTGAAATGCATCGGCCTCAATGTATAAAGAAGAGTAAACCTAAAAAGAACAGTCACATGAATCTGAGTGGGTTACAAGTCACGACTTAGATTTTTATACAACACCCTGCATGTATTATGCACGACTGCAGGCAGCAGATTTCCTGAGACTAATACGGTTTAAAAAAAATTCAGAGTACCTTGCAGAAGGCTGACAAGAATGGACTTTGGAACAGACTCAGTCCCCTGGGAGGCCAACTGTTAATAGATTATAAGCCACTAAGTAGTTTACAGAGTCGGGAGAGGGGAAGGGGATGAAGGCACCTAATGAAAACAGTCCTTCCTTGGACTTGGGGGCACCATCACACAGCTCTGGAATGGTTCGTTCAAGGGCACCACAAACAACCCCTGCCTTTCACTTGGTGTCCACTCAGGGACAGTACCACATATGGAAAATTCTGGAGGCTGAGTTTTACATGCAATTCTGCCTCATTGTATGACTTCGGGCAAATCAGACTTTTCTGCGTCTCCTTTCTTGGATGATTTCTTGAAAGCAAGGTTTGCGGACTTTATTCATTCATTCAATGATTTACTTGGACACATCCTAGATGCAAGGGATTCTACAAATGCATACAGTAGATGTGTTCCATGCCCTTGAGAAGCTCACAGTCTAGAGTTGCAAAGTCCAATATGGTAGCCCCTAGCCACATGTGGCTATTTAAATTTAAACCTAAAATAGTTAAAATGATATAAAATTTAAAAATCTCTTCTTCAGTTGCATTAACCACATTTCAAGTGCCCAACAGCTACAGGTGGCTAGTTGTTAGCCACACCGGACATTCCAAGTCTAGAACATTTCTCACTGCAGGAAGTTCTCTTGGATAGCAATGGTCTCATGGGAGAGGTAGACACTGGACCTATAATTGTACAAATAGTTATGACAATCGTCTTTAGGGCTATCAAGGAGAAGTGCAGGGTGAGATGAGACTAGTTCTAGATGGGAGGAGGGAGGACCAGAGAAGGCTTCCTTGAGGAAGTGATGTTTGAGCCAAGTTCCCAGAGATATGTAGGAGTCATCCAGGAGAAGAGATACATTGAGGACCATTCCAGGCAGAGGGAACTGTGTGGGTAAAAGCCCTGAGGTGGGAAAAAGCTTGGTGTGTCTCATTATCATGCCAACCAACCAACTAGTTGTCGTTGAGTCTATTCACACTGATGGTGACCCCATATGTTGCAGAATAGAACTATGCCCCATAGAGTTTCCAAGGCTGTAACCTATCAGAAGCTCATTGCCATGCCTTTCTTCCGAGGCATCTCTGGATGAGTTAGAACCACCAACCTTTTGGTTAGTAGTCAAACACTTAGCTATTTTCACCACTCACAGACTCCTCAAAATCAGGCCAGTAATGAACAAGTAGCTCATGGTCCAGACCATGCAGGACCTTGTAGTATGTGATCAGAGGTTGGAACTTCATCCTGTGTTTGCTCAATCCACTCTCTCTCTCTTTTCCTACAAATCCTATTTTCCAAAATTGAGCTTAAGTTCATCACCTCAATGAATCTTCCCCTGACTTCTCCTGGCCTTAATCAGCAGCAAGGGTAAAAGTGTGGGCTCTCAGATCTGGGTTCGAACCCTGACTCTAGGAGGTCTCAGGCCAGTGACTTCACTTCCCCAAGGCTCAGTGCTCATTTATACAATGGGGATAATGACAGTGTCCACATGGTCTGGCTCTTGTGAGGATCAGGGAGATAATCCTCGGAAAATTCTCAGCACAATGCCTCGCTCCAGGTACAGACTCAATTAATGATGCTGGTGTTATTTCTCTTCCTCCACTCAAAATCCCTGCTTCCCTTATATCCCAACTTGTTCAGGTAGCAAAGCACCTGGAAGTCATGGTCCCCTTTGCAGAAGACTAAGAAGATGTCTCATTTGGTGAGAAAGCACATGTCCAGACTTCAGCCCCTGATCTTTCCTCTGCCGTACTCCTCTCTCAGGCTCACCCATTTCAGCTGATGGCAACTCCATCCATCCCATTGTTCAGGCCAAAAACTGGAGTCAGTTTTGACTCCTGTCTCTCACATTTCTTTCTCTTTCAATCCATCGGGAAATCCTGTTGGTCCTGCCTTCAAGCTACATCCCGACTCCAACCTCTTCTCTCCACCTCTATTGCTACCCCCCTCCCCCCAGGTTCAAGCCACCATCATCTCTAACCTGGGTTGCTTGCAACAGCCCCCTTGATGGTTCGGTCTCCCTGTACCTGCTCTTGCCTCCCTATAGTCCATTCTCAATGCAGCAGCCAGAGGGAGCCTTTAAAAGTCAGATCACTTCCCTCCTGAGCTCAAAACTCTCCCATGGTTTCCATCTTACTTGGAGAAAAGCTAAGTTTTTGCAATGGCCACAAGGCCCCACAGGATCTGGGAACCCGTTCCCTATCTCATCTCGTTTCCTCCACTCTCCCTATCAAGCTGCTCCAGCCACACTGGCCTCCTTGCTATTCTTTAAGTACACCAGGCAGGCTCCAGCCGCAGGACTCTAGAAAGCTCTTCTCCAAAGTATCTGCTTCACCTTTGTCGAGTCTCAAATACATACCTTCTCACCAAAGCCTACGCTGATCACCCTCTTTAAAGGTGCAGCCCTCTGCCCCCACCCTCCAGCACCAAGTTCTACTTTTTCTTTTTTTCATGTTACTTATCACATTCTGACATAGTATATAACTTATTGTTTAGTGGCTGTCTTCCCTCACTACAATGAAAGCCGCATGAGAGCAAGATGTTGCCTGGGACGATGCCCTGTTGTTGTTAGCTGCTGAGTTTATTCTGCCTCATGGCGACCCCATGTGTGTCAGAGTAGAACTGTGCCTTGTAGGGTTTCCAATGAATTATTTTTTGGAAGTAGATTGCCAGGCCTTTCCTCCGAGGTGCCTCTGGGTAGATTCAAACCTCCAATCTTTTGGTTAGCAGCTGAGTGCTTTAGCTGTTTAGCAGTACCTAGGGACTCCTAGCATACCACACATTCAGTCTAATACTAGATTCCAGTATGGACCAGTATATGCAGGTCAAAGGATTAAGGAAAAAAGACTATATGAATGGAAAATATAAAATGCAGAAAATCTATCCATCAGCTTAATTATTTTTCCCTGAGAGTCGGAACCACCATTATTAAGTCTAAGCCGCTGAACAGCTCGTCCATCTGAAAGATGAGGCACAGCCTCATTTCATCCCATTTACCTTTCTGCTCCCCACCCTCTTCAAATTTTCAACCCTAAATCAGGGAGGTTGGGAGAATGGCGGTTTGACTTACTGATTACATGGTTATTATTTTTCCCCCCAGCAAAAAGGTACTAAATTTTAATAGCAAAGACTCCTATTACCCAGCGAATCAGGAAACAGTTTGCTTTAACTACTGTATCTTTGGGGAGAGGACACTTCGATACAATTAAAATCAAAGACCTAACATTTTTTACATACCGTCAAAAAACCAAACTCATTGCCATCAAGTTGATTCCAACTCATTGCGACCCTATAGGACAGAGTAGAACTGCCCAGAAGTGTTTCTAAGGAGCAGCTGGTGGATTCGAACTGCTGATTTTTTGGTTAACTGCCAAGCTCTTAACCACTGCCCCACCAGGGCTCCTTTTGCATCATAGACATCTTTACTTTATACCTATTACTCCCTGAATTCAGGAGCCCTGGTGGCCCAGTGGTTAAGCACTGGGATGTTAACCAGAAGGTTGTTGTTTTGAACCTGCCCATGGCTCGGTGGGAGAAAGACGTGGCAATCAGCTTCCATAAAGATTTACAACCTTGGAAACCCTGCTCCTGCAGCTCAGGCTCCTGTCTCTTGGTTCTCACAAAGTGCTCTGCTCTGGGTGGAGCAGGCTGGCGCTTCGGTCGAACCCAGGTACCTTTCTCTTTGGCTTTCTTCTTTTTCTGATCATGTTCCTCCACGCGTTTCAGGAAGCTACCTTGGCTTTTAGAGTGCTGACTGTTCTCATTATGCACATTAATCCTCTTAGTGAGAATCTTGCCCTTAACTTGTGTGTTCCCAGCAAGGCCAATAGCATGCTAGGTAACACTGTAGACTCTTCCAGTTTTGCCATGGTACCGTTTGCAGGGCATTCCTTTTTGAACAATGCCCATTCTCTTGATGTCTACAATATTACCGGTCTTGTCGATTCGCATGTATGTGGTCAAGGGAAAAACTCTGTGTTTTCTGAAAGGCCAGGATAAAATATAATGCGTGCCTCTCCTCTTTCCCTTTGTGGTCGTCATTTTGACAAATTACTGCAAGATGGCGGTTCTGGCTGGCCAAAAAGCACGGCTGTTGTTCTTGAATTTGCTCCCATGTAAACTCTTTGAGCCCATGTTAGCCCTGTTAAGGATTTTTTTTGAGCTCAACAGGAGGAGCTGGAAGCAGGTTCTGTTTCCTCTAAATCAGGAGACGTCTGTACAGAGATATAGCACCAGAGTATATGACTAAGGCACAACAGAGATTTTGTGCTTGCTCCTAACCCCCTGAGACTCAGTGGGACAGAAGGGGGACCCCTGGCCAAGGAGGAGAGATGAAGGTTCATTATCATCCACCTCAGGCAAAAAGTAGGGAGTTATTATAATAGCCTGAGGAGCCTCAGAGTTAGCCCACCGAGGCCTTTTTAAACCTAAAAGTCATTTACTCCCCTTCCATTTAGCTTCTCATCTAAGGGCTGTGTGTTTCAGTGACTTAAGGGACTAGTCTAGAGGCCAAAGAAAGAAAGTCTTCTTGCAAAGTGGTCATTGCTTGGGCAGCCTTGGCTCTTGGGGAAGATTGTTCCAGGGCCCACTGGCCTAGACACACTCTACCCAGGGCTGTCTAAAAGTATTATGCAGATGTGCATATGAATGATCGTGGGATCCTGGGCAACTGATTTAACTTCCTGAGACATAAGGGGGTGCCTGGTTTACCTGTAAGGGCACTTTCAGCTCTAATGGCTGGTGATTATAAGCTCTCTAGACAGGTGTGCCTGGGACTGTCTGGATTATGGCAGTTGTCCTGATACAATCATTAATAGCATCCCTTTAACTCTCTAACCCAGAGTTTCTCAACCTCAATACCATTGATATTTTGGATCAGATAATACTTTGTGGTGGGGGGCCGTTCTGTGCACTGTAGGATGTTTAGGAGGGTCCCTGGCCTCCACCCACTAGATGTGAATCACACATACTACCATCCTCCAGTTGTAACAATCAAAAGTGTCTCCAGACATTGCTTGGGGGGCAAAATCACCCCCAGTTGAGAACCACTGCTCTAAGGTGTTCTATTTTAGACAATTATTTGGTCATTTATTTCTAGAGGCTCTTCAGATCTATCTTTAAACCTTACTTCTCTGAACTTAGTCACACTGGGATCCTAGTACATGTTCTCTCAGCAATGTGTGTACCTTCCATGACCTTCAATATACTTTTGGTAGATGACTATAGGTGGCCCCTGGGTGGCGCAAATTCTTTGCACTACACTACTAATGTAAAGATTGGTGGTTCAAGCCCACCCAGCAGCACCTTCGAAGGAAGGCCTGGCAATCTGCTTCCATGAAGATTACAACCAATAAAACCCTATGGCGCAGTTCTACTCTGTAACACATGGGGTTGCCATGAGGTGGAATTGACTTGATGGCAACGGGTTTGTTTGTTTTGGTTTAGATGAGTATAAGCTCCATGATAAGGATTCAGACACATAGAAGATCCTCCTTGCATACTTGTTGAATGAAGATATGACTGAATAAATTACAAAGACAATCTACTTGGAAAGTTGTAGCATAGACTCTGTTCCCTCAGTCACAAGAGTTACCTGCCTGCCTCCGCTGAGGCCTTGTCAGAGAGTGGTTAAGCACGTGGGCTGTCTACTCAAGCCTACCTAGGTTCAAATCCTAACTTTCCTGCTAACTTGGGAGGTAGCCTTAAGCAAGTTACTTTTTCTTTCTCTAGACCTCAGTTTCATCATCTGTAAAGTGGGGGTAGTAATGACACCCACCTCATGGAGCATAAGGATTCCTTGATGTGGTGCTCATACAGTGCTTAGCAGAGCTACCAGCACATGCTAAGGGCTTAATGAATGTTAACTATTATTTCTTATTATATTATATATTATTATTTATCCAGGATATAAGCTAGTGATTCACTATCCAGGGAAGAAGCTCGCTGTTGTCCAGACTGATGGGGTGGCAGGAAAATACAAATGAATAAAATCCACAGTGTGCTGAAATTTCCATTAACTATAGATTTCTAGACATTCAGGAAAGACCAATCGCTAGAAAAGGACGTCATGTTTGATAAAGTACAGCATTGGCAAAAATGAGGAAAACCGTCAATGAGCTGGATTGACCCAATAGCCTCAGCAATGGGCTCAGACATATCAAAGCTCATGGAAATGGCACAGGACCAGGTAACATTTAGTTTCATTACACGTAAGGTCGCCATGAGTTGGAGCTGACTTGACAGCAGCTAACAACTAACAAAACAGACATTTGGGAATGAAGGGGACCTTAAAGGTCATCACATCCAACTCCTAACACTCCATGTCCTAAATTCAGGGCAGGAGGGCTTCAAGTGCCTTTCAAACTTGTGTGGCTACCATCAACACCTTCTTAAAATATGGGTTCTTGGGCCCCATTCTGCAGAGATTCAAAAGCATTAGGTCTGGAGGCTAGCCCAGGAATCTGCATCTTAATCAGTTCCCAAGGGGTGTTCTTGGCCTCATTTAGAGCTACATGGGCTGACTAGTTAAGACCATTGTTTTTGGAGCTACTCTATTCAGAGTCCCGGTACACTACGTACGATCTAAAACCCACCTATTGTTGTCGAATCAGTTCCAACTCCTAGCGACCCCACGTGACAGAGTAGAACTGACCCACAGGGTTTTCAAGGCTGTAATCTTAACGGAAGCAGATCGCCAGGTCTTTCTGTTATGGAGCAGCTGGTGGGTTCGAACCACAAACTTTTCAGTTAGCAGCCAAGTGCTTAACTACTGTGCCACCAGGGCTCTTTATTTACTATCTAGGAGACCTTAACCAGTTGGTGTAAGCTTTTGGAGCCTCAGTCTGCTTGTCTATAAACTGCAGATATTAATAGACCTTCCTAGGGTTGTTGAAGGGATTATTTAAGATAGTGCATATGACACTTAGGCTTGCACCTGGCATTCTGAAGTAATGCATAAATGTTAAATATCATTACTCTTGAATCCACTCCAGTGGACACCCGCCTCTCCTTGAATCGATCTCATGAAGGGTAGCTCACTGCCTCCTAAAGTGGTCTTTTCATCTCTGGACTTCTCTACCCAAGAAGGCTCCTCCTTATGTTGGATTGAAATCTGTTTCCCTCTTCCTTACACCCAGAAGTTTAGGGTCTCTTCCCTGCATCCCAGTTGAGCAAACATCTCCCTTTTTCACATGTCAGAACCTCAGATATTTGAAGACAGAGGTCCAGCCCCTGAGAAGACTCTTCTCAAATCATACAGATCAGGAAGTGTCTCAGGTCTTGTCTTGAAGGAGACAAGTCCATTTTTTTAGTAACTTCTGGCAGTTTCTGGCTGCTCCAGGTCCACAGCACCTAACCTACATTTCCAACACCTGTCATATTGTGGTGGCTTGTTTGTTGCTATGATGCAAGAAGCTATGCCACTAGTGTTTCAAATACCAGCAGGGTCACCATGGTGGACAGATTTCAGCAGAGCTTCTAGATTAAGACAAACTAGGAAGAAAGGCCTTGTGATCTACTTCTGAAAATTAGCAAATGGTTCACAACAGAATACTGTCTGATATAGTGCTGGAAGATGAGTCCCTAAGTTGGAAGCACTCAAAATATACAGTGAAACAACAACGGACTTGAGCATACCAACAATCATGAAGATGAAGCAGAATGGGACAAAGTTTTCTTCTGTTGTATGTAAAGTGGCCATGGGTCCAAGCCAACCTGACAACAACTAACAACAATGACAACCACCCACATTTGTCAATATGTTTAAGACTCCTAAGAAGCCCCAATACGACATAGCTAAGGCATCTGAGATAAAGCTGAAGAATGCTGATTGTCAGTGAATGTTGACTGAGTTCACCAAATATGCTGGAGCCTTATTATAACATGGTCCTTTGTTATCCTATCATGGGCTGGTTAGCCTTACAGATGGACCTCCCTATAGGAAGATGTCTTCTGTGCTGATTGGAAGAATGAGGTGAGGGAGAGGTGGACAATATTTAGTGAATGCTCTAGCTCTCCACCCCCTGTAACTCCCTTAGTCAACACCTCACCCCCTGTAACTACCCTAAGTCAATCCCCTCACCTCCTGTAACTTCCTTAAATCAACTCCCTTAGTCAAACTTACACCTCCTCTTGCCTTTCCACAATCCATTTCTCTCCGTGTGGGGGACTGTGCCTGAATGATCTTCTCAAAGCTCAACTCTGACCATGTTGCACCCTCTTGCCCCACTTGAAGCTCTTCAATGGCTTCCCATTGGTCTCAGGTAAACACTAACACTCCTCACCGTGGTCTCCATCTCAGGCTGCATGATCTAGTCTGTCTCTCTGATCTCAGCTCCTTGGCCCCCCCTCCTGGCCTTTGCGCCAGCTGGTCTCTCTGCTTGGACCTTCATGTGTGCGTGACTGTCTCCTCCTTGTCCTCTTGTACTCAGCCTCCTCAGAGAGATCCTTGTTGACTACTTCCCTCTCCCAGTTGTCCTTTATCTTGGTGCCCTGTTTGTTTCCTTCTCAAGATACATCCATTTGCAAATATATAATGACTTGTCAAGGGATCAAATGATGACATATTGAATTGGATGAATCTGCCACAAAAGACCCCTTTAAAGTGTTAACAAGAAAGGTGTCACTTTGAGGACTAAGGTACACCTGACCCAAGCCATGGTATTTTCAATCGCATCATATGCTTGCAAAAGGTGTACAATGAATACAGAAGACTGAAGAATTGATGCCTTTGAGTTGTGGTGTTGGTGAAGAATACTGAATATACCATGGACTGCCAGAAGAATGAACAAATCTGTCTTGGAAGAAGTACAGCCAGAAAGCTCCTTGGAAGAAAGGATGATGAGACTTCATCTCACATACTTTGGACATGTTATCAAGAGGGACCAGTCCCTGGAGAAGGACATCATGCTTGGTAGAGGGTCCGCGAGAAAGAGGAAGACCCTCAGCGAGATGGATTGACACAGTGGCTGTAACAATGTGTTCAAACATAGCAATGATTGTGAGGATGGTGCAAGACTAGGCAACATTTTGTTCAGTTGTACATAGGATCACTATGAGTCAGAACCGACTTGACGACACCTAACAACAACAACAACGACTTACTGGTTTACTTGTGTATCAATGGACTATCCCACTAGAGCACCCAGTTCATGAGCGCAAGGAACCACATCTATTTTGTCCCCCTTTATGTCCCCAGCACTCACAATATAGTCAGCACTCAATAAAAACTTGTTGAAAGACTGAATGATGGTGCCAGGCGCTGCAAGATATTCTATTTCTGTTGACTTCTTTAATCTCCATGGCAACCTTGTGAGGTAAGAACTACCCCATCTTCATTGTACAGGGAAGGAAACTGAGGTTCAGAGAGGTGAAGTAACCTACCCAAGGTCACACAGCTACTAAATGGCAGAGGAAGGATTCAAACCCAGGTCAGTAGACTTCCCAGACCTGGGCTCTCTTCTTCTTTATGGCAGATTACCGCTCTGTTTGTGAAGACTCTAAATTCCACCCAGCGATAATCTTACTTAGGTTTTAGCTTCCTTTTCAGTCTGATAGATTCAGGAACACAGGGGATAAAAGTCCAGAAGTGCAGATGAAAAGCGAGAAAAAACTTCCCTTTCTGGAAGACCCCAGTCAAGTCACAGGCCCGAAACTAAGGTACTGAAGGGAATTACATGGTGGTACAAACAAAGTCTTTAAGTTGACAGCTGTTTCTTCAAATTATTCTTCTTTTTAACAGCAAAATTATGTAAAATAAATGTTCCCTGCTATTTTGGTAAATTATATGCTATACACACACAACAAATGCCAAGAAATTGTGAGCCAGCCTGCTTGGAAGTTCTCAAATAGTTAACATATGCCACTGCTATTTTCTTCTTCTTTCATGTTAAATTTTTTTTCCTGGGGAAATCTTGGCTCATGTGGTTGATAAATACTTTTAGGAACCTGACTGACCTAAAATGTAATCTGGCTGTCTGAGTATAGTTTAATGTCAAAGGTTTGTTTGAAAGCAAGCTTTAATAAATAAAGGCGCTCTAGCCTCTAGTGGTTTGCCATTGAAGAAATGTGAACTGACCCTGGTTGAAAACTGCAGGTAGCTAAGCCATTTTCTCCAAGTCTCATTTCACAAAGGTCAGCGTACTCCCTGCTGAGGGTAGAAAGGTGAATTGAAGGAGGCTGGAGTTGTAAGGAAAAAGGTCCCTGGATGGCTCGAGCAGTTTGCACTCAACTAGTAACCAAAATGTTGTTGTGTCAAACCCAACCAGCAACACCATGGAAGAAAGGCCTGGTGATCTGATTCCATAAAGATTATAGCCAAAAAAGCCCTATGGAGCAGTTATACTCCGTTAACAGAGGGGGTCGCCATAAGTTGGAACTGACTCTACAGCAAGGGGTTTGGTTTTTTGGTTTGGAGTCATAAGGAAGCCAAACCAAAACTAAATCTGTTGCCGTCAAGTCGATTCCGACTCACAGTGACCCTACAGGACAGAGTAGAATTGCCCCATAGGGTTTCCAAGTAGCGGCTGGTGGATTCGAACTGCCGACCTTTTGGTTAGCAGCCAAGTTCTTCTTTTTTTTTTTTTTTTAATTTTTTAATTGTACTTTATATTTTAGGTGAAGGTTTACAGAACAAATAGTTTCTCATTAAACAGTCAGTGTACATGTTCTTTTATGACATTGGTTAACAACACCACGACATGTAAATACTCTCCCTTCTTGACCTTAGAGGACCTTTTTTATTTTGGTGAAAATATACATAGCCAAAGATACACCATTTCAGAAATTTCTACATGTACAATTCAGTGACATCGATTACATTCTTCCAGTTGTGCTGCTATTCTCACTAACCTTTTCCAAATTATTCCATCACCGTTATCTTCAACTCACTGTCCCCTAGGCTGCCCATCACACCTTTTGAGTTGCTGTTGTCAATTTGATCTCACATAGATAATTCTTTTTTTTTTTTCGTACCTGAGATAAAGGTTTACAGAACAAATAGTTTCTCATTAAACAGCACACATATTGCCTTATGACAATGGTTAACAACTCCACGACATGTCAACACTGTCCCTTCTCAAGCTTGGGTTCCCTATCACCAGCTTTCTTGTCCCCTCCTGCCTTCTAGTCCTCGTCCCTGGACTGCTGTGCCTCATTAGTCTCATTCTGTTAATGGGGCTGTCCAATCCCCGGCTGAACAGTGAACCTCGGGAGCAACTTCACCTCTGAGCTAACAGGGTGTCCGGGGGCCATACTCTCAGGGTTTCTCCAGTCTGTCAGGCCAGTAAATCTGGTCTTTTTTTTTTTATATATTTTATTGTACTTCAGGTGAAGGCTTACAGAACAAATAGTTTCTCATGAAAGAGTAGTACACATGTTATTTTATGACATTGGTTAACAACCCCACAACATGTCAACCCTCTAACTTCTCAACCTTTTTTTTTTTTTTTGTGAAAAGACACATAGCCAAAGATACACCGTTTCAAAAATTTCTACATACACAGTTCAGTGACATCGACTACGCTCTTCCAATTGTGCTGTTATTCTCACTTAAGATGAAGGCTTACAGAATAAAACAGTTTCTCATTTAACAGTTACTACAAATGTTGCCCTATGACAATGGTTAATAATCTCACAACACATCAACAATATCCTTACTCAACCTTGGGTTCCCTATCACCAGCTTCCTTGTCCCCTTCTGCTTTCTGGCCCTTGTCACTGGACTCCTGTACCTCGTTAGTCTCATTTGGTTTTACGGAGCTGTCCATTCCCAGGCTGAACAGTGAACCTCGGAGGTAACTTCACCACTGAGCTAAAAGGATCATACTCTCGGGGTTTCTCCAGTCTCCTTTAGGCCAGTAAATCTGGGCTTTTTTTTTTGTGAGTTAGAATTATGTTCTACGTCCTTCTCCAGCTCTGTCCAGAACCCTCTGTTGTGATCCTGGTCAGAGCAATCAGTGGTGGTAGCCGGGCACCATCTAGCTGTACTGGACTCAGTCCGGTGGAGGCCTTGGTAGCTGTAGACAATTAGTCCTTTGGACTAATCTTTTCCTTGTATCCTGTTCTCTTCATTCTCCCTTGCTCCCAAAGGGATGAGACCAGTGGAGTATCTTAGATGGCTGTTCACAGGCTTTTAAGACCCCAGACACTACTCACCAAGGTAGAATGTAGAGGATTGTCTTTATAAGCTGTGTCTTGCCAATTGAGCTAGATGTTCCCTGAGACCATGGTCCCCAGAGCCCTCCGCCCAGCAACTCAGTCCCTCAGGGAGTTTGGATGTGTCTATGGGGCTTCCATGACCTTTCCTTGTACAGGTTGTGCTAGTTTCCCCTGTATTGTGTACTGTCTCACCCTTCACCCAAGATACCACTTATCTACTGCCTGTTTAGTATTTCCCCCCACCCCCGACCCCTCCCATCCCTGGTAACCAACAAAGATTGTTATATTTTGCGTGTGAACTTTCTCATGGGTTTTTACAATAGAGGTCTCATACCATATTTGTCCTTTTGTGATTGACTTATTTCACTCAGCATAATGTCCTCCAGTTTCATCCATGTTATGAGATGGTTCACAGATTCATTGTTGTTCTTTCTTGTTGCATAGTACTCCATTGTGTGTATGTACCATAGTTTGTTTATCCATTCATCTGTTGATGGGCACCTACGTTGTTTCCATTGTTTTGCTATTGTGAACAATGCTGCCATGAACATAGGTGTGCATATGTCTATTCGAGTGACGACTCTTATTTCTCTAGGATATACTCCAAGGAGTGGGATTGCTGGATCGAATGGTATGTCTATTTCTAGCTTTCTGAGGAAGCGCCATATCATTTTCCAAAATGGTTGTATCATTTTGCATTCCCACCAGCAGTGCATAAGAGTTCCCATCTCCCCGCAGTCTCTCCAACATTTGTTATTTCCGTGTTTTTGATTCGTGCCAGTAATGCCGGGGTGAGATGGTATCTCATTGTGGTTTTAATTTGCGTTTCTCTAATGGCTAGTGATCTAAATCTGGTCTTTTTGTGTGTTAGAATTTTGTTCTACATCCTTCTCCAGCTCCGCCCAGAACCCTTTCTTGTGATCCCGGTCAGAGCAGTCAGTGGTGGTAGCCAGGCACCATCTAAATGTACTGGACTCAGTCTGGTGGAGGCTGTGGTAGCTGTGGTCCATTAGTCCTTTGGACTAATCTTTTCCTTTTATCCTGCTTTCTTCATTCTCCCTTGCTCCCGAAGGGGTGAGCCAGTGGAGTATCTTAGATGGCTGCTCACAGGCAACCAAGTTCTTAACCACTGTGCCACCAGGGCTCTGTATGTAAGCCAGTTTTTATTAAATGCCCACAACTTTCCTATTCATCAGGCATAGTGGTTAAGAGCTACGGCTGCTGACCAAAAGGGTGACAGTTCAGATCCACCAGGCGCTCCTTGGAAACCCTATGGGGCAGTTCTACTCTGTCCTATGGAGCGCTATGAGTTGGAATCTACTTGACGGCAATGGGTTTTTTATGGGTTCTGTCTCAGTCATCTGGTGCTGTTCTAACAGGAATACCACAAGTGGATGGATTTAGCAAAGAGAAGTTTATTCTGTAACAGTCCAGTAGGCTACAAGTCCAAAATCAGGGCATCAGCTCCAGGAGAAGGCTTTCTCTCTCTGTCGGCTCTGGAGGAAAGTCCATGTCATCAGTCTTCCTTTGGTCTGGGAGCTTCTCTGCCCAAGAACCTCAGGTCCAAAGGACGCGCTCTGCTCCCAGCACTGCTTTCTTGGTGGTATGAGGTTCCCATGTGTCTCTGCTGGCTTCGCTCTTTTATATCTCAAAAGAGATTACATTAAGACACTAATCTTGTCAACCTCCTCAGTATAACCTCAACACAGTGATAGAATTTACAACACATGAGGAGATCACATATAATCTCATCATAGTGGTGGAGTTTACAACACATAAGGAAATCACATCAGATAACACAGTCATACAATACTGGGAATCATGACCTAGCCAAATTGCTACACACATTTTTTGGGGGACACAATTCAATCCATGACATTTTCCTATTCATCAAGCTCTGTTAATCCTCACACTGGTCCTGCATGCCTGTTATCTCCATTTCACAAATGAAAACATCTGTAACATACTTAGTAGCATGCCACATGATAAACAAGAGTTCCATAGTTAGTCACTAGGGTTATTTATGAGGAACCCAGGTGGCACAGGGGTTAGGCACTCAGCTGCTAACCGAAAGGTCAGTGGTTCGAACCCACCAGCCACTCCATGGGAGGAAGACGTGACAGTCTGCTTCTGTAAAGATTTACAGCCTTGGAAATCTATAGGGTCGCTATGAGTTGGAATCGACTCAACAGCAGTGGGCTTGGTTTTTGGGTTAGTGCTGGTTAATGTTACATGTCAACTTGGCTAGGCTATGATCCCCAGTATTGTGTAATTGTCCTCCATTTTGTGATCTGATATAATTGTCCTCTATTTTGTGGTATTGTAAATAATTATCCTCCATTTTATGTGTTGTAAATCCTAAACCTCTACATGCTAATGAGGTGGGATTAGTGTGGAGTGTATCTTGAGTACTAAAGGGTGTGACTCAAGTCACAGCCTTATTCATGTCACACTTTTACATAAGTCACTGCCTTTACTCAAGTTACACCCTTACTCAGGTCACCACCTTATCTGATGTAAGGGGACTTTCCTTGAGGGTGTGGACTGCATCCAGTATACATATGGACACTCTGGCAAAGCTCTCTGGAACTGTGGATCCTGCAACTGGCTCGTCATCATCTGACCTCTCATTCTTGGGACTTGAGCTAGCAGCCTGTCATCTGACCTGCCGATTCTGGGATTCACCTGCTCCTGTAGCGCTGTGAGCTAGTAGCCTGTCATCTGACCTGCTGATTTTGGAATTCTCCAGCTTCCGCAGCCCTAGGAGCCAACTGCCTGTCATCTGACCTGCTGATTGTGGGTTCATCAGCCCCGGCAACCACATGAGTCAGGAGAAGCCTCCAGCCTGATGCCTGACCCACAGACTGGGGACTTGCCAGCCTCTACAACAGCGTGAGCCATTTCCTTGAGATAAATCTCCCTATCTCTCTCTCTATATATATATACACACGCACACACTTCATTTGTTTTGCTTCTCTAGAGAACCCAGCCTAAGACACCTAGGAAACCCTATGCGGCAGTTCTACTCTGTCATACGGGGTCACTATGAGTTGAATCGACTCAATGGCAATGGGTATGGAAATGATTATTTATATTTATCATAAAAGCAATAGACGCACAGGTTAAAAATTTCAGACATTACAGATAGGTCCAAAATGAAAAGTAAAGAAATCTTTCTTCCCTTAAAACTCCCCATTCCCATCCAGTCTTCCTTGTTAAGAGCAACTAGTCTTTGGCTTATCCTGTATCCTTCCAGAAATGTTTATGATCATATAAGCACAGATAGTCTAGAGCAGCACCCAGATAGCCTGGGACATGGTTAAAATGCAGATGTTAATGCAGTAGGTCTGGGTTAGGGCCTGAGACTCTGCATTCCTAACAAGCTCCTAGGGGATGCTGGGAGTCCTGGTCCAGGGACCAATCTTAGGGCCTTGAGTAGCAAGGGCCTGGATCACAGGGACCAGATTATAACACATTTAATAATGAACCTCTTATGCAGCAAAATAAGTCAGACATGAAAGGACAAATATCGTATGATCCTGCTTGTATGAAATATCTATAATAGGCAAATACATACCTGACCAAAACTCACCACTGTCAAGTAGATTCCAACTCATAGCGACCCTGTAGGACAGAGTAGAGCTGCCCCATAGGGTTTCCAAGGACCACCTGGTGGATTTGAACTGCTGACCTTTTGGTTAGCAGCTGAGCTCTTACCCACTGCGCCATCAGGGCTCCCAAATACATACAGACCTAAGTTTATCAGAGGTTAGTGGGGGTGGGAGGGTGGGAAGGAGGGGGCGTTATTGCTGAAGTGGTACTGAGTTTCTGTTTAGGGTGATGAGAAAGCATTTGAGAATGGTTAGTGGTGATGTTTACACAACATGGTAAATGTAATTAATGTCACTGAATTTTACACTTATAAATGGTTAAAATGACAAAATTCTTGTTACATATATTTTACTACAATAAAAAAAAAAAGAACCGCAACCCTCTTTCCCCGCTGGCCCTTACAGATCAACATCTTTTCAATTTTTTTTAACATTTCATTAAATGGATGTGCCATAATCTGTTTAATCACTCCCCTCCTGATGATAGTTTATTTCAAGTTTTTAATTATCACAAGCAAAGCTGCAAATAGCATGCTAGCACTAGAAGATAATAAAGCAGAGGGGTTAGGCGTGGGAACTCTGAAGTTAGATGGCATTTGCCAAAGCTACTTCCTGTGTGACACAGGGCAAGTCCTCAGCCCCTCTGTGCTTCAGTTTACACAAGGGTAAAATGGGGATAGTGATTAACCCAACCTGTTGCCCTTGAGTCGATTCTGACTCATGGAGACCTCATGCGTTACAAAGTAGAAGTACTCCATAGGGTTTTCTTGGCTGTGATCTTTACAGAAGCAGATCACCAGGCCCTTCTTCCACAGTGCTGCTCAGTGGGTTCAAACTGCCAACCTTTAGGTTAATAGAGGGGCTCGAACTGTTTGCACCACCCAGGGACCTTGGGGATAGTTATAGTGCAGATTAAATAAAATAATCCACACGAAGCACTGCACGCTGGACCTAATACATGGCAAGCTAGTAATCTGTAGACGTCATTATTAGTACCATAAACCATTGACTCTTTAGATCTATCCCTAAGATGAATTTCTTGGAGAAAAATTCTGGATGGAGGCACGGGGCTTTTATAATTTTGAAAGATATCACAAATTACCTTCCAAAAAGGTTGCAGTGGTGGCTACTGGTCACGGTAGGAAGTAGGGATCCCTGGATGGTCCTTGAAGGGAGGATGTGAGCCACCTTCTCAGCAGGACTCAGGGAAGAGCACCAGGCCCCACGGCCATTTCCTTCTGTGACATCATCCTTGGGGTCAAGGGCAAGCCATTGACCTTCCCTTCATTCCTGAAAATGAATCAATAATGCACATAAATATCCATTTCCTTCCTTTGCCTTTTTCCTTCCCTTTGCATAGGGTTTTCTTGGCTGTAATCTTTACAGAAATAGATCAATAGAACTTTTGTCCATGGCGCTGCTGGGTGGGTTCAAACTGCCAACCTTTAGGTTAACAGTGGGGCTCAAAATTATATTGCCATCTTCCAGGAGTACCTTGGGGAACTGTTTATGTTTTTGATTTGAAGGTTGCTTCTTGGGGCAGGGAGCCCTCCTCATTTGTGGTTCTCTTCCTGGAACCCGTTTCACACCACCCCTTACTCAGCGGGTTCCAGAACTGACATGACACCTTCCTGGCCAGCCTTCACTACTCCCTCAGCTCACTACCCTCTGTCACTGCACTGGTTCATTTTATTCACTGCATTTCTCACAACGTGCAAGAGAGCTATACAGCTATATCTATAAAACCCAGTTGCCATTGAGCCAACCCCAACTCATGGCGTTCCCTTCTATATCAGAGTAGAACTGTGCTCCACAGGGTTTTCTATAGCTGATTTTTTGGAAGTAGATCACCAGGCCTCTCTTCTGAAGCACTCTGAATGGACTCAAACCTCCAACCTTTCAGTTAGCAGCCAAGTGTGTTAACCATTTCACCACCCAGTGACTCCAATCTATGTATCTGTATCTGTATACCTCTCTTTATCCGTCCCTCTAAACACACATACACATACACACACATATATATATATTTGGTGTTATATACTATAGGGTCACTTTGAGTTGGAATGGACTCGATGACAAGGGGTTATATAACCAAATCAGTTGCCATCGAGTTGATTCCGACTCATAGGAACCCCATATGGTGCAGAGTAGAACTGTGCTTCAAAGGTTTTTTTTTTTTAATAATATTTTATCGTATTTTTGGTGAAGGTTTACACGGCAGTTTAAGTTCCAATTCAATAATTTCTACACAAATTGTTTAGTTATAGAGTTTTCAAGGGTGTGACCTTCTGGAAGCAGATTGCCAGGACTTTCTTTTGAGGCACCCTGGGTGGGCTCAAACAACCAACCTTTTGGTTAGTAAGTGAACGCTTAACTGTGTGCATCATACATTTAAAAAAAAATATATATATATATACTTTTTTTTTTTAATGCCTGTTCCCCCTTCCAGTAGACTGTGAGCACTGTAGGAAGGATTCTGAGCCTGTTTGGCTCACCCTTGTCACCCTAGCAGCATCTTTGGGCCTGGCACAAGGCCGTTTTTCAATAAATATTTGTTTAATCAATGAACAACTGGATTCCAGTAACATCAGTGACAGTGTTAAGGGACGAGAAATTTCTTTTTTTATTGTGGCAAAATTCACATAACGTTAAATTTACCATTTTAACCATTTGAAAGTGTACAATTCAGCGACATTTTGTGCATTCATAATGTTACGGAACCACCGCCACCTCTGTCTAGATCCAAAGCATTTTCACCCCCCACAGGAAGCCCTGGGCCCCTGAGCGGTCACTCCCCATTCCTCTCTTCCTCCAGCCCCAGCAACCACACATCTACTTTCTGTCTCTCTGGATGTGCCTATTCTGGATGTTTCATATAAATGGAATCATTTAATATGTGGCCTTTTTGCTCTGGCTTCTTTCACTCCGCAGAATGTTTTTGAGGTTCATTCATGCGGTAGTATGCAACAGTAGTTTCGGAATTGACTCCAGAGTATGCAACAACAACAAGTGGCCTCTTGGGGCAGCAGTTAAGCTGCTAACCAAAAGGTTGGCAGTTCAAACCTGCCCGGTGGCTCTGCAGGAGAAAGACCTGGCGATCTGCTTCTGTAAAGATTACAACCAAGAAAACCCTATGGGGCAGCTGTGCACAATCACACAAGGTCGCTATGAGTCAAAAACAGACTCAAGGGCACCTAACAACAGCACAATGTTAATATGAAGCTGAACAGGTTTCAGCAGAGCTTCCAGACAAAGATGGACTAGAAAGAATGGCCTGTCAGTCTACTTCTGAAAATCAGCCAGTGAAAACCCTATGGATCACAATGGTTCAATCCACAACTGTTCGTGGGCCTGGCGCAGGACAGGGCAGCATTTCATTCGGTTGTAGTTGGGGTCACCATGAGTTACGGTGACTCCACGGTAGCTAACAACAGAGCCTGCTCCTACCATCTGTGGAGAGCCGACTGATTATGTTGAACATTCAGGAATTTTGTGAGCCTGTTATTTAACCGTTGGTAGCTTGAAATTGTCCACGTGGGAGTATTTACCCCACAGATATTGGCAAAGGCTACAAATCAGCATGTTTTTGATTGTGGTTTTTGTGTTTTGAGGGCTGTTTTACAGGCACACACTACTGGCTTTAGAAGCACCTCCATAATCTTCATCAGCAGCCCCCAAAACCAGCCCAGGTAAACACATACCCTGAATAAAATGGAGTCCTTGCTGGGAAAGCGTAGCTCAAAAGCTGCCCCCGTCCACCTTTTAGCCAGACTTCCAGCTGAAGACAGGCAGTTTCCAAGGTTGTGCTCCCAACTGACATCTGCCTTCCAGCTGCAAGCGGTGCCCAGCTCCAGACATCAGGGACGTTTGTCTCTTTGAGTCCTATAACATGGGGATTCCGGGCCTCTCGGGTGAGGAGAGTGAGCTGCAGGCGCCCAGCTCGGCCAACAGACTGGGGACTCCTCGGGCCATATGCCCCAGCACGACTGCTTTATGCTGGGGGGCAGCGTGGGGAAGCTGAGGGCCGGGGGACGGGAGAATCATTTGTCTGCTTCCATGCATTACGGGCCCTCAAAGTGTGGTTCCCAGATCACCAACATCAGCACCTCCTGGGAACTTGTTAGAAATGCAGATTTGTTCCCAGCCGAGACCTTCTGAGTGAGACACTCCAGGGGGGTGGGGTCCGGCCCTCTGTGCTGTGACCAGCCCTGCGGGGGTTCTGAGGCTCCCTGAGTTCCAGAACCCCTGCCCTGAAGAGCTGTCAGCCAATTTTTAAATTTTTAAATTTTGGCATTCACTTTAAATTAAAAAAAAAAAAAGAAGCTGTGCCTTTCCATTCTTGCTCCAGAACATACCATTGCCCACTGCCCTGCAAACCTGTTCACGTGGGCCAGCTCTGCTCAGGCCTCTCATTCATTCCTCAGACAGGTGTGAGTGCTTGGGAGAGGTACTGGGGCCCAGCAATTGAGGCTAAGGGCTCTGTCTAGTACCAAAGAGACCCAGGCCTGAGCTTCAGCTCCTTCAAGCTGTGTCATCTTGGGCAACAGTCTTAACCTCTCTGAGCATGTTTCCTCATCTTTAAAATAGGGATAATAACAGTACCTAATTCATAGAGGGGAGCCCTGGTGGTGCAGTGGTTTAGAGATCGGTTGCTAACCTAAAGGTTGGCAGTTCGAATCCACCAGCTGCTCTTTGGAAACCCTATGGGGCAGTTCTACTTCTCTCAATTTTTAAATTTTGGTGTCCACTTTAAATTTAAAAAAAAAAAAAAAAACTGTGTGGGCAAACGTTTGTGGGCTTAAGTTAATGCTTGGGTGACCAAATTATTACCTCTGTTACATGCAGAGAGGCGAGTTCCTGGGTGGTGCAAATGGTTTGCTCTCAGCTGCTAATCTAAAGGTTGGCAGTTCAAACGTACCCAGCAGTGCTGCAGAAGAAAGACCTGGTGATCTGCTTCTGTAAAGATTATAGCCAAGAAAACCCTATGGAGCAGATCTACTGTGTAACACATTGGGTCGCCACGAGTCAGAATCAACTCGACAGCAATGGGTTTGGTTTTTGGTTTACGCAGAGCCAGATGAACTACATTCTGAAACACATCTGCTTCCAAACAGTACTCAGGTCTAGAACAAAGATACCCTCATTCACATTGCCTACCATGTGCATGGGGCTCCCTGGAGTTGTACAGTGCTTAACCTGTCCAACTGTACATGGAAGCTTCTCAACATAACTCTTGAAATTATCTCTCCCTCCCCCCAGCAGTCCCACTCACAGAAGTGTCAGCCTCCACTCATTCAACTCTCTGGACCATGAAAAAAGCCTTTCACAAACGCTGAGCTGCAAGGCCATCGAGGGGGAGTTCTAGCCATCCTGATCCGATTATCTCTGTCTTCCAGTGTGGTGAAATTCCGTCGCACGGGCGAGAGCGCAAGGTCAGAGGATGACACGGCTTCCGGAGAGCATGAGGTCCAGATTGAAGGGGTCCGCGCAGGCCTAGAGGCCGTCGAGCTGGATGATGGGGCAGCTGTGCCCAAGGAGTTTGCCAATCCCACCGATGGTGAGGGTGCCCTGCAGTTGGGGCATCAGCCTGGGCAGTGATCAGGGGCTCTGAGGTGCCAGGGTTGCCTCCCCAGGTGGCGCTCTCAGAAGGGTCTGGTGAAGGGATAGGGGGAGGGCCCAGAGAGCCCAGGGGTGACACTGGACATGTAGGCTGGGCCCACATGGCTTACTTCAGCAGGCACGGTTACATCACAATCCCTGCCAGTCAGCATCATTGCATAATACTTGGCTGAGGATGGCAGCAGCAATGCTGAGGATGATGACAAAGATGATGGTAATGAGTATGTTTATCATGATGATGGTGGTGGTGACTGTGGTGGTGATGGTGATGATGATGGTGATGAACACAGGAGTCCCTGGGTGGCGCAAACAGTTAAAGTTGGCCGTTCAAATACACCCAGAGGCACCTCGGAAGAAAGGCCTGGTGCCTACTTCTGAACAATCATAGCCACCAAAAGCCCTATGGAGTGCAGTTCTACTCTGAAACACATGGGTTCAATGTGAGTTGGAATCAACTTGCTGGCAACTGGTATATCTATACGTTTCCAATATTTTGTTGTCTACTTTGTTTTGTCTGAACAATATATTACGTGCATCTTTCCATGTCTGCATGTTCTTTTTAACAGATGGGTCGTATTTCATAATATGGATATATAATAGTTTATTTAGCCAATCCCTGTTGATAGACATTTGGAATTTTCCAGTTTCCCTGTTGTAAACAATGTTGTAGTGAACTTCATACTTGCTGGAATACTTTTCTAGGATAAGTTCTAGAAGCAACATCTGCTGTCTTTAATTAGCTTGGTTGGGGACCACCCCAGACACCTCCACACTAACTCCAACTTGGGGTTCACTGACTGATTCTTCCCCTCCCCTCTCTCCTTCTCAGATACTTTCATGGTGGAAGATGCGGTGGAAGCCATTGGGTTTGGGAAATTCCAATGGAAGCTGTCTGTCCTCACTGGCTTGGCTTGGGCAAGTACTTCTGGGGGGAGGTGGGGAGTGACCTCACATTCTGTCTCCAAGGAACCCCCATGTTGTTCAACTGGGTTTCTGTAGTCTACAAGGAAGAACACAGTTCCCTCCACATTGGACCTTTGCTTGAATTCCAGTCAACAGAGTATATCTGAGTGACAGTGGCAATAATGGGGCTCTGTGCTTGGGGGGAGTTTGGTGTGGTTGGCCATTGCCCTCAAGGAGGAATCGACACTTCTAGCTAATTAAATGGTTCCCAACTCTTTGGGGCTGAGGAGTATCATGAGAGTCTAATATCAGCTGTAGAGCTCTCCCTGGAAAAATGGGCACAGATAAAAATTTGTCTTCTGCCTGGAGGGACTCATGATATCCCTTACTAAAATCCCCAATCTAACTATGGCAAATAACATTTAGATCTTTAATAAAACAACTGAAATATGTTTACAAGTGGTATGAGACAGTGTTCTAACTACATATTTCTCCTAATGGATCACAAATTTTCCCACATCATTTTCCCCACTAATTTGAAAAGCCAATGCCTGCTTCTGGACTCTCATTTCTGCCCCATTATCTATCTGTCTAGATCTGTAATGGTACCACAATGTTTAATTACTGGGACTTTCCAGTATGTTTTAAAAGGTTGCACTTGTTAAACACACTGATTATTCTACATGAACAATGACCTATAAACCAAAGACAAACTAGCCTTGAAGTGAGTTGAAGAGAAAGGATCCTTGTCTCTCTACCACTATAAAAATGTTTTTCTCAGATTTTAGAAATATGATGTCTTCCCACTTTGTTTAGGGAGTGCTCATATTTTTTTGAACATGCACAAAATAAGAACGTCAAAAGTCTATTTGTCAATTCCTGCATGGTGCCACACTGTTTTAATTCCTAGAGCTTTTCAGTATGTTTTGATGTGTGGTAGGGCACTCAGCAGGCAGTAGAAGTGGAGGGGGGTCTCCTACACTCTTTGGGGTCACGAACTTCACGAGGGCCCAGCCCTCCCCTTGGGGGGCTCAATCTTCCTTCCTCAGCTTTCCTGGCCTCACGATGCTTCCTTCCTCCCTGCAGATGGCGGATGCCATGGAGATGATGATTCTGAGCATCCTTGCTCCGCAGCTGCATTGCGAGTGGCAGCTGCCCAGCTGGCAGGTTGCCTTGCTAACCTCGGTAGGAAGCCCAGAGGCTGTCTCCTGTTGGGTTCAGTTCTTGTCCCCCTCTCCTGCTGCCAAGGGCTCAGCAGAAAAGAATTAAGCCCTGGATGGAAACCCATGGCCTCAGCTTCCTTTACCCGCCTCATGCCCCACATATCCTGGCAGACTTGCAACCCACCCCATCCCATTCAGCCACTTGGAGGGTCCCAGACATCCTGCTCAATTGCTGGAAAGTTGGAACCCACTTGTGCATGTCCCTTAAACTAACAAAGTATATACATTTTAAATTATTGTTGTTTTAATTTCCTGAGTGCATAAGGCTCTATGTGTTAAAGTTTTCTTCCTGCCCTGAGTTATCATGGTAATTTCTGGTAGTACACAGTTGAGGCTTATATGATAACATGAAGCACTTAAAATAGTGTATGCCCTTACCAAGGACTCAGTAAATGTTGGCTCATTATTATGATTACCTGGGAGTGACGTTACAGGTTTGATGCGCTGTTCCCTGCCACTGTCTAACAGAAGCTGTCTTTCCACCCACAGGTGGTCTTTGTAGGCATGATGTCCAGCTCCACGCTCTGGGGAAACATCTCAGACCAGTACGGCAGGAAAACAGTAAGGCAACCTCTTCTAAGCTCGTGCCCTTTGGGTTCACTCCATGATGATATTGACAAACAGCAAAACTTGACTGCTTTAGCAATTGGGAACCTAATTAGGGGCTAAACGAGCCTTGGCGGTGCAATGGTTAAGCACTTGGCTGCTAGCAGAAATGTTGGCAGTTTGAACCCACCAAGTGCTTCGTTGGGAGAAAGATGTGGCAGTCTGCTCCCATAAAGATTATAGCCTTGACAGAGACTGGAAGAACCTCGGAGACTATGGCCCCCGGACACCCTTTGAACTCAGAACTGAAGCCACTCCCGAAGTTCACCCTTCAGCCAAAGATTTGTTGTCGTTGTTAGGTGCTGTCAAGTCAATTCTGACTCATAGCGACCCCCTGTACAACAGAACGAAACACCGCCCGGTCCTGCCCCATCCTCACAATCGTTATGCTTGAGCCCATTGTTGCAGCCACTGTGTCAGTCCACCTTGTTGAGGGTCTTCCTCTCTTTTGCTATAGATTAGCCAAAGATTAGATAGGTCTCTAAAGCAAATAATAACACGTGAGGAACGTGCTTCTTAATTCAGTCGTGTATACAAGACCAAAAGGGCAACACCTGCCTAAAAGCAATGACAAGAAGGCAGGAAGGGACAGGAAAAATGGACGGGTGGAAATGGGGAATCGGGGTTTGGGAGGGGAGAGGATTGACACATTGCACGTTGCAACCAATGTCACAAAACAATGTGTGTATAAATTGTTGAATAAGCAACTAGTTTGCTCTGTAGAGTTTCACCTAAAGCACAATTAAAAAAAAAAAAGATTACAGCCTTGGAAACACTATGGGGCGGTTCTACCATGTCCTATAGGGTCGCTATGAGTTGGAACTGACTGGATGGCACACAACAACAATTAGGGACTATGTCGCTGAAACTTGCTTTTGAGTCGAAGTGCAGTACGAAGACATTGCTCTAAAGCCGCTGTGGACGCTTTTCAATTAACACATCCGTGGTGGCACAATGGTTAAGTGCTCAGCTGCTAACCGAAAGGTTGGCAAGTTCAAACCCACCAAGCAGCTCCTCAGGAGAAAGCCCTGGCAATCTGCTTCCGTAAAGATTACAGCCAAGAAAACCCTATGGGGCGGTTCTACTCTGTAACACATGGGGTTGCCATGAGGCAGAATCGACTCAATGACAACAGGTTTTCTGTTTATTTGTTTCAATGGGGCCAAAGTTTGTATATTTCAGAATATGATCTGTAGAAGATGCTGTTGGTGCCCACCCATATCCCCTGGTGCTTTCCATTCCCTTTCACCCTGACACTGCTGGGGGCAACCTCAACAAATGCCAGGCAAACCTTGGTAGATAAAGACCCCAGCTCCTTGCTCTAACGTGGGTTGTCTCTCAATCCCAGCCCGCAGTGGGGACCTGCTCATGAGTACACTTTGAATTGTCTGCCTTCCTCCCCCATCTCACCTCCCAATAAGGAACAACCTATTGGTGCTTCCCGGGATCACCACCTAAATAAACTATTTGAACTGGAATCCTTGTCTTGGGGTTTGCTTCTAGGGGAGCCCAGGCTCAAACAGGACATGAAATGGGTTTGCAAATAAGAAGGGAATTTATGTGGTCTGGAATTGCAGCGAGCTCTTATTGTTTTTCTTATTTGTTACCTTCCTAGCTTTGGATGGTCCTCTTTCTATTTTTATGTTGCTCTTATTGTGCTCAAGCTCTTTGATTCTTTCAGTGTGAAGCCATAGTCCTCCAAACTATAAACTTGGACCTTATGGGAGAAAATCCAATTCCAGTTCCAGATGCCTTTGAGTCAACTCTGACTCAATCTGTATAAATCCCGGCAAGGTTTACTTGGTTAAGAGCCCTGCTTAGGGAATAGCCACCACTCCAATGGTGCTTATTCTAAACTACTACACTCTCTGACTGCTTCATTGAGGTCTTCCTTGGACATCTCCCCCATCAGCCAGCAGTTTTTCCAGAGGCAGACTTATGTAGTGGTTAAATGCTTGGGCTCTGGAGTCAGACAGACCTGGATTCAGTCTCAACTCTGCCACTCCTGGCTGTGTGACATTGGGCAAGTGCATTGACCTCTCTGACCATCCACTTCCTCATATATGTAAAGAAGAAAATAACAGAACCTATATATCTGAGGGTTAATTGAGGTCATGGGTGTGAATTGCATTGTACAATGGTGGGTATATCATAGGCACGTCACTCATGTCAGCCACATTGTAATTACAGCATTTCTAACAAGTTCCCAGGTGATGCTGATGCTGCTGGTCCAGGGACCACACTTTGAGAACTACTGGTTTAGACTAATCAAAATTGCTTCTGGAGATGGGAATAGATGGATAACTAAACAAACTTAGATTTCTGTTGGGAAGGAAAAAGGAGGATATAGAGATGGACTGAGACAGTGGCTGCAACAGTGGGCTCCAGCATAACAATGATCATGAGGATGGCGCAGGAACCGGCAGTGTTTCATTCTGTTTGTAGATAGGGTCACTATAAGTTGGAACCAACTCGATGGCACCTAACAACAACAACAACAGATACTGGGTAGGTAACAGGCAAGGTCTCCTACAACTGGTATGTCATGGACTGAAAATAAAGTAGTGCCTTGTGTGCCAGGCACTACACCAAGCACAATGCACACTCGTTCAATCCCCGTAAAAACCAACAAAGTAGGTACTGTTATCACTCTGATTTTACAGATGAGGAAACTGAGGCACAGAGAGTGGGCAACTAGCCTGAGGCCACACAATTTGGATGTCATAGAACCAGGTCTCTCCCCCTGCTCTAAGTCTAGAAACCTTGCTGTGATCGTTAGCGTTGTGTGTCAACTTGGCTGGGCCATGATTCTCAGTGATTTGGCAGTTATGATATAGTTTGACAGTCCTATGATGATGTGATCACTTCCATGATGAGATTTGATATAATGTGACCACATCCATGATGGGATCTGCTATGAGTAGCCAATCAGTTGAAAGGGAGTTTCCTTGGGTATGTGGTCTGCATCGACTATAAGTGGACATCTGGCAAGGCTTGGGGGCTTTTGCTTGCTCTGGATCCTGCAGCTGCCTGCTGTTTGTCTGACTTCTGGTTCCTGGGACTTGAGCTAGCAGCTTACCTGCAGTCTTGCCTGCTGGTCTTGGGATTTGTCAGTCTTCGCAGCCTGTGAGCAAGAGCCCTGCTGTCTGACCTGCTGATTTTGGATTCACCAGCCCCTATGGCTGTGTGAATCAGAAGAAGCCTCCAGCCTGATCCACTGACTTGGGACATTCCAGCCTCTACAACCATGTGAGCCATCTCCTTGATATAAGTCTCTCCCTATATGTATTTATTTATATGCTTTATTGGTTTTGCTTCTCTAGAGAACTCAGCCTAAGACACTTGCCTTAACCATAATGCTAGTGGCTTGAATCTATAGGTGCTCAGTAAATATATGTTGGCTCAATGAATGAATGGGTGTTTGAACAGTGCTGAACAGGAAGTAGACTCCAGCTACAGCCTTGCCTACTGTCACTGAACAGGGAACACATGGGCCAGCAGCAGACACCTGGGAGATGTTGATTGATAACTGCCAAGAACTGGATGTGGCGGGGCTAGAGTCAGCAAGTCTGGAAAACTAACTGAAGCCACCAAAGCCAGGAGAATCTTGGTTGGTTAAGGTATTGGAGAGGTCAGTTGGAAAGACCTCTTCCAGCCTCCCAAAGAGAGTCAAAGTTGTTTCCTCCTTCCTGTTAACCTGAGACGGGTTACTCTGGTCTTTAGCTCAGAGCTCTGTAGACTCTGCCCCCATCTACCATCCCACTCACTTCCAATTTCAGGAGAGTATCAGTGATTTTCTGGTTGGCTGGAAGGAAGGGACGAAGGAGGGAGGGAGGGAAAGAAGGAAGGAAGGTGGGAAGAAGGGAAGGAGGGAGGAAAAGAAAGAAAGGAAAGGAAGAGAAGCACCTCTTAAAATAAAATACAGCCATTTGCTTTGTGGAGCTGAGCAGCAATTAAAGGAATTGTAAAACTGTGACTGTTTTGAGGCTGAACCTAACATTAGTCTTTAGGCCCTTAATATAATCACAGGAAGAAGTTCTGCTGAAGTCTTAATGTGGCTTCTTCCTGAGCAGACTTGCTGTGGCAGTGGACAACTCATTCCTCTGTCTCTTTGGCTAAAAAGATTTTTTTTTATTTGTTCTTGAGGCAAACATGTACCCCCAAAAAATGCAGAAACCCATAATGAAGAACTTTGATATATCCTGAATTCTGTTATCCAATGGCTGAATCATGAAACAGTGAGGAATACAAGGGGAAAAGAAAAAATAAAAAATTTAAAAATACCTTAATTTGGGGCCAGGATCTACCACTGGGTGACTAAAGCAATTTGCTTCTCCCTCCTGAGCCTCAATTTCCTCACTTATATCAGGAGGAGGCTGGATTAGGTAATAGCTACCATTTATTGAGTGCCCAAAATTAAAGGGCAAATGAGTTTTTGTCCCTTGTGTCTAGGTTAATCATTTAGGAGAGGCTGCCAGGAACATGAGTTTGAGGATTCAGAAGGCTCAGTGGGAGAGTGCTGTGATCGATTAGTGATGTCTGCCATGTGCAGAGGATCAGATGAGTGCCAGGTGAGTTTAGTAAGCTCCATGAGGAAAGGGACCATGCCTGTTTTGCTCACTGATGTGTCCCCAGTACCTGACATGGCACCTGGCTCATAGTAGACACAAAATAAATATTTCTTCAGTGACTGAGCTGGGATAAATGAAAATCAAATCTCCTTGTTTCTACTTTCTTGTTCTCTCTAGCAACTGACTTTACTGATGAATGTTCTTTGTTTTCCAGAAAATCATGAGAGTCATTGGCTTAGGATCCTGACTCTCTTGGATGAGTATATTTATTCTGCCACATGCGTCAGAATTGACTCTACGGCAACGAATTTGATTTTTGGTTTTAGGGTGTCCCCAGGAGGCAGCTCTGTAGAATACAGAGGTCTTCATGTTTATGGTGGGCCTCAAGGAGGGCATTTTAGGCTTGGATTGTAAAAGGATTCATAGATGAGTTTTACTGAATTTTGTGAATTGTATCCATATTTAGACCAAGAGGCAGTCATTCGAACAGAACAAGGGGGTATTGAGTGATTTAAAATCAGAAAAGGTGTGTATCAGGGTTGTATCCTTTCACCATACTTATTCAGCCTGTACGCTGAGCAAATAATCTGAGAAGCTGGACTGTATGAAGAAGAATGCAGCGTCAGGACTGGAGGAAGACTCATTAACAACCTGCGTTATGCAGATGACACAACCTTGCTTGCTGAAAGTGAAGAGGACTTGAAGCACTTACTGATGAAGATCAAAGACCACAGCCTTCAGTATGGATTACACCTCAACATAAAGAAAACAAAAATCCTCACAACTGGACCAATAAGCAACATCATGATAAACAGTATAAATATTGAAGTTGTCAAGGATTTCATTTTACTTGGACCCACAATCAACTCCTATGGAAGCAGCAGTCAAGAAATCAAACGACGAATTCGATTGTGCAAATCTGCTGCAAAAGATCTCTTTAAGGTGTTAAAAAGCAAAGAAGTCCCCTTGAGGACTAAGGTGCGCCTGACCCAAGCCATGGTATTTTCAATCGCTTCATTTGCGTGCAAAAGCTGGACAATTAATAAAGGAAGACCAAAGAAGAATTGACGGCTTTGAATAATAGTGTTGGCAAAGAATACTGAATATACCATGGACTGCCAGAAGCACAGACAAACTTGTCTTGGAAGCAGTATAGCCCAAGTATGCTTCTTAGAAGTGAGGACGGCAAGATTTTGTCTCACTTACTTTGAACATGTTATCAGGAGGGACCAGTCCCTGGAGAAAGACACCGTACTTGGTAAAGTAGAAGATCAGCAAAAAAGAGAAAGACCCTCAACGAGATGGATTGACATAGTGGCTGCAACAATAGGTTCAAACATAGCAACAACTGTGGGGATGGCGCAGGACCGGGCAGTGTTTCGTTCTGTTGTACAAAGTGTCGCTATGAGTCGGAACCGACTTGAGGACAGCTAACACCAACAAGCCACATTTTGGTTGCCCTTTAGAATAGTGGTTCTCAACAGGGAGTGACCTTGGCCCCAGGGGACATTTGGCAGTGTCTGGAGACATTTGTGTTTGTCACAAGGAGCTGGGAGTGCTATTGGCATCTAGTGGATAAAGGCCAGGGATGCCCCTAAATATCCCACAACTTCCAGAACATCCCCCACAACAAACAATTACCCAGGAGCCCTGGTGGTGCAGTGGTTAAGCACTCGGCTGCTAACCGAAAGATTGGCACATTGAACCCAACAGCCGCTCCATGGGAGAAAGACTTAGCAGTCTGCTTCTGTAAAGATTTTCAGCCCTGGAAACCCCAAGGGCGTTCTACTCTGTCCTATAAGGTCACTATGAGTTGGAATCGACTCAATGGTGAAGGCGAATGTCAGTAGTGCCGAGGCCGAGAAAGCTGGCTCTAGAGTAAATGTGCAGACAATGCCAAGATGTAGTATTGTGAAGAATTAATATTTCATTGTCTTCCTCCATCACTTAAAAATGCTCAGCCCTAATTTTAGTTCTTTACCTAAAGGGCTCATTTTGGCTTAGCAGATAATATAGCATCATTATGAAAATCACGGGTTCTGAAGCCAGACTGCTTGGGTTCAAATCCCAGCTCGTCCACTTACAGGCTGCATGACCTTGGGCAAGTTATTTAACCTCTCTGTGCCTCAGTTTCCCCATCTGTAAATGAGATAATAATTGTCTCTCCCATAGGGCATCTGTAAGGAGTCAATGGGACATTGTATATAAAGCTTTCGGCACAGAGGAAGCATTTCATAAATGCCTATTATTATTCCTATACTTTGCACGCTCGTGCAAATAAACAGCAATGCCATTGTTAAAACGCAGGTCTGTCTGGCTCCAGGGTGCACATCTTTAATCCGGACCTTGGCTGCTGTGAGACATTAATTACTGAATTATCTCCCAGAGTTGAGTTAGTCAGTTAAACATTCATCATCCCTAACAGAGGAAGCTTGGGGAGCTGCCTATAACTTCCCCCTCCAGGTCTACTGATGGTCCTGCCAAACAGCAAACAGGAAGCTGGTGAGAAACCAGAGAGGACAGACTGTGCCCCCAGATTGCAGAGCCCCTTCCTCCCCAGCTTAGAATTCTGGCCCAGCCTCAGGGAGAATGGAGCAGGTTCTAATTATAAAGCTTCCCTGGAACTCCTCCAGGAACACGGCCAAGCCAAGCAGCTGGTGAGCCTCGGCGAGCGTCGAGAGTCTCCTCTTAGCTTCTTGATCTGCCTCAGCCCAGAAGGGGGGTTACTGTGAGGGCGTCCGTTGCATGACTTTGCAGGGAAATCACATATTGGGTTAGGATTCAGGAGGAGACTTCAGAAGTTTCTACTGCCTGGAGGCTTGTGGGTGGTACAGGGCCTTGAAGTCACAGAGATAAACACATCCGGGTTCATATTCCAGTATCCTTTCTTTCGAGCGAGGTAATGTTGAGCAAGCGGCTTCACCTCTCTCAGCCTCAGTTTTCCCATCTGTAAAATAGGGTTGATAACAGTAGGAGCTCAAAGGGTTGTTGAGAGGATTAAATGAGAAAATGTACGTAAAGCATTTAGAACAGTGTTTGCTAATGCACAGGTCAACTGTGATACCCATTGCTGACAAGTTGATTCCAACTCACAGCAACCCTACCGGACCGAGGAGAACTGCCCCATAGGGTTTCCAAGGCTGTTGTCTTTAGGGAAACAGATTGCCACATCCTTCTCCTGCAGAGCAGCTGGTGGGTTCGAATTGCAGACCTTTTGATTAGCAGCCAAGCATTTAACCACTGCACTACTAGGGCTTCTAGTAACTATTATTGTTTGGGTCTCGTAAAAAAGTTTCAGAATGTGATCAGGTCACTATCAAGTTCAAAGGCTACTAGGTCCATGTTGTGTCTAAGAAGGAGGAAAAGGGGGTGGCTGGTAGGTGGCGGGACTCTGTCTCCTCACCCTGTGTTTTCATTGTAAATGAGCATGATTGGAGAATACCAGATCAGAGAGCAGGGGCGGGGGGTGGTGGTGACTGAGCAACGCTGCTCCATGGCTGTGTGACATTGATGTGATCTTTTTAGGGGTCGTAGGTCTGGCATCTGAGTAGCAGCAAGACTCAGCATCTTAGAGCAGGAGCCTCAAATGCCAGAATGAGCTTGGCTTTTCTAGGCTACAGGTTGCAGACTGGTGGCCCATGAGACAAACAGAGCCCACAGGTGTGTTTTCTTTATCCCACGCAGTGTTTTATAGGATTTGGAATCAGTTGCCTTCATTTCAAACACGATGCATTTTTCACAAAAAATAAATGGATTCGTAGCTTTTCTTGAAAATCAGGTAATCTGGCAGCATGGGACCCACACTCTGTCATAGCAACTTTTGGCTAGAGCTGAGTAGAGGCTGACAGTCAGGACATGTTCTCTCTCATTCACCCAGGCCCACCTGTCCTTGCTGTGTTACACCTGCATCCTGCATTTATGTTTTCTGCCAGAGGTGATGGGGAGCCATCGAAGACTCTAGAAGAAGACAGTGGCTCAGTCAAAGAACAGCATTTGGAGTTGGAAGTCCTGGCTCTCTCCAGTCTTGGCTCTGTCCCTTGCTGATCTTGAGCAATTCACTCAACCACTTTGACACTTGCCATGCCAGTTATAAAGCAGAAATGAAAAATAACCACCCCTTCCTACAAGGTTGCTTTTGAGAGACTCCCACGGGATCCTCAGCAAGTGTAATGATGTGACAGTGGTTTTTAAAATGTAAATGAAAGTCAGAGAGCCTGGCTGTCATGTTTTCTGCTGTAGCCCCAGGCCCAAAGCCCAATGCCTAGCATACAGGAAGTGCTCAATACATGCATATTGAATAAATGAATAAATAACATATATTAATACCTCTAGTGTCTGGTACACAGTGGGTGCGCAATACATGGCTATTAAATAAGTGAATGAATAAATAAATTAATGAATAATGTATATTAGTATCTCTGGTGCCTGCCATACGGTAAGCACTCAATACATGCATATCGAATGAACAAATGAATGAATAATGTATATCAGTGCCTCTTGTGCCTGGCACACAACAGGCACTCAATACATGCGTATTGAATGAATAATTGAATGAGAAAATGAATGAATGAATAATGCATATCATGATCTCTAGTGACTGGCACACAGGGATGCTCAGTAAACGTATGTTGAATGAATGGACGAAGGAATGAAAGCATGAGCTAACAATCCATAAAGGGCAGGGCAGATGTGAGGCAGGGCAAGGACTCTAGTTAATGAGAAGCCCAGAGGCCTGTGGGACATTTCTGCAAAGTTCCAGGGCAGTGTTTGGATGGGGCATGCTGGCTGAGCCCAACCTTCCTGATGGCCATGGCAGTACTTACAAATGGGTGCTGAGTCCTCGTTTTCTAGGCAGTTGACATAAGCAGAGCCAGATGTGATCTGCTGTGACCTGGCAGGACAGGTCAGCATGCCTGTCTTTACTGCCTGGGGTCACCCAGTTTACCTGACAGGGATAACGCAGCCCCCAGGCAGCACCTTGAGGGAGGCTTAGCCTCCATGCTCCAGTCTGGGTCCCTTCTTCTCTCCTCTGTTCCTCTTCTCCTGCTCTGTTTTCCTTCTTCCCTTGTATTTTCTCTGCTGCTAATTTAAGTCTGATTCAAGATTCCTTGGGTTGCAAGCAAGAAAATCCCTATCAAGCTGGCTTAAACCAGAAGGAGGGAATTAAGTACGTGTGTGGCAGGTAACAACTTCACAGTCAAAGGTTTAGGGGTAGAGGAATGTCGCTTTATTATTATTGGACTAAATCCAGGATTTCTGAAACGTCAGTAATTCTTCTCCCACCTGTTCTCTTACATACTTAATATTTTTTATATCAACTTGCTTTTTAAAAAAAAATTAAATGGGTTTTTTTTGAAAAGTAAATTTTATAGGAAGCCTTACATGGAAGATCAGTAATAATTGCCATAACTAGGAAATGTCTGCAAAAATAAATACAATGAAAACAAAATGTTGTAAATTCTAGCTGGTCACCGTTGCCCAGCTGCCCTCTCTACACTGAAAAGAGAGATTAGTAGGTACTAAAAAAGGTGTTAAGGACAGACTAGTACCACATGGACACTTTCTCTTTTACACAATCAGGAGAACGAATAATTGAAATGAAAAACAACTAATTTTCTTATAAGGTGCTGCAAAGTTATTTAAAATACTCTCTCTCCCTCCTAGGATCTTTTTCCAAAGGACCTGAAATTATCTTGTAGACCATCAAATTTCCTCTCTCTTTTAATTCAGTTACATGTTTAAAAATAATTTTATTAAGGTAAAAATACATAACAAAAATGTTGCTCTTTTAACCATTTTAAGATTAGACTGGCCCATTTAAAAAAAAAAAAAAAAGATTACAGCCTTGGAAATCCTATGGGGCAGTTCTGCTCTGTTCTACAGGGTCCCTATGCGATGGAACCAACTCAGCGACAAAGGCTTTTTGTTTGTTTGTTTGTTTGTTTGTTTAATCTTTATGGGAGCAGATTGCCACATCTTTCTCCGGTGGAGGGACTGGTGGGTTTGAACTGCTGACCTTTTAGTTAGCAGCTAGAGCTTCACCACTGTGCCACCACGGCTTCTTTTCTGTAAAGATTTTCAGCCAAGAAAACCCTATGGAGCTCGGTTCTAAACTATAACACATGGAGTCGCCATGAGTCAAATTGACCCAATGGCAATGGGTTCGGTTTTTGCTTTTGGAGGGGGTGTGACAGTTTAAGCTTATAAAGCTCACATCAGTATGTTTCAGCCTTTTCCCCTGAAGTGTCCCCAGGAGGCAGGCAGGTGAACTCAGCCTCGGAGGTACGACAGACGCCTGCAGAGTGAGGCCTTCCCCAGACCTCATGGCGCATGTTTAAAATTCATGTAAAATTTGCATTCTATTCTATAATACATTTGGTGTTGGTTGTGATATGAAAGTAATATTTTAAATGACATTCATGCTTAATATTTTCTCAGATCTTCAAGCGGAATTAACACTCCAGGAATAGTCCCCATGTTTCTCTTGCAGGGTCTTATCTCTCAGTGGGTATCAACCTAGGTCCCTTGTATATAAATACGTTATAAAATAGTAGAGTTTCCTTAACTTCTTTAATGTCTGGAAATAAATAAACCCATATAATTTAAATAAAGAGATCAACAATCATGCCCTGACTATGCTATGAGGGAGAAATAAAAACAGGAGGTAATTAATAAAATAAGACTTCTTTTTGTTATGCCAAATGTTCCTGCATAACTATGCCTAGATGATAACAGGAAGTCATCAATGTTTGCCTCTGAACACAAATAAGTTTGGATTTAATTAATTTAATTAATGCCTTTTCTTTATAGCTGACATTTTGAAATAAGGTTTAAATACCAAACACCAAATCTGTTGCCGTCAAGACGGTTCCAACTCATACTGACCCTACGGGACAGAGTAGAATTACCCCCACAGGGTTTCCAAGGAGTGGCTGGTGGATTCAAACTGCCGACCTCACTGTGCCACCGGGGCTCCAAGGTTTAAATAGGTATATTTGTATGTACCTGTAGAATCCCAGTGAATACAGACTGATATCAACGTGTTCCATCAATAACTCAAATACTACAAACAGTGTTTGTCTTAGTCATCTAGTAGTGCTATAACAGAAGTAGCACAAGTGAATGGCTTTAACAAACAGAAATTTATTCTCTCACAGTCGAGGAAGCTAGAAGTCTGAATTCAGGGTGCCACCTCCAGGGGAAGGCTTCCTCTCTGTAGGTTCTAGGTAAAGGTACTTGTCATCAATCTTCGCCTGGTCTAGGAGCTTCTCAGTGCAGGGACCCCGGGTCCAAAGGATGTGCTCTGCTCCTGGCACTTCTTTCTTGGTGGCATGAGGTCCTTCCCTCTCTGCTTGATTCTCTTTTATATCCCAAAAGAGATTGACTCAAGATAGAACCTAATCCTGTAGATTGAGTCCTGCCTCATTAACATAACTGCCTCTATTCCTGCCTCATTAACATCATAGAAGTTAGAATTTACAACACATAGGATAATCACATCAGATCACAAAATGGTGGAGAACCACACAATACTGGGAATCACGGCCTAGCCAAGCTGACGCACATTTTTTGGGGACACAATTCAATCCATAACAGTGTTGGCATTAGCAACACGGTTTTCTGAAATGGTGAACAATTTTGCAAAGTTCCGGATCCAGCTAAGTACAGTCTTCCTTTGATTTACCTGGGAGTTGCCTTCCTGGAAAAAATACTGTCTGTTCAAACTATAAAAAAAAAAAAAAAAATCCTGTTTATATGTAAAACAGAATGAAGGTCTTGGTGCAGATAATTATAAACAGAGTTTTCAGCTACAGGACTGTTGGGGAGGAGCATTTGAGATGGTACTAGATGTAGGCCAAATCTTTTTATTTTTTTTCCATACAAAAATTTATACCTACATTGTTATGTGACCCTAATTGCTCTCCCCATAATGTGACAGCACACTCCTCCTTTCCACCCATGATTCCCCATGTCCATTCAACCAGCTCCTGACCCTCTCTGCCTTCCCATCTCACCTCCAGACAGAAGCTGCCCGTTTAATCTCTTGTATCTACTTGAGGTAAGAGTGTAGGCCAAATCTTTACTGTGTCTCGTGCATTGGAAGACGTCTAACATCTCTGGCCCCTGTCCATTAAGTGCCAATCGTTGGGACAACCAAAAATGCCCCACGATTTCCCCCACACCTCCTTAACTGTATGGGTTACCCTCGGACGTGGTCCCGTTGTTGGTTTGTTAGTTGCTGTTGAGTTGATTCCAACTTATGGCGACCCCATGCGTTGCAGAGTAGAACTGCACCATAGGGTTTTCTTGACTGTAATCTTTATGCAAGCAGATTGCCAGGCCTTTCTTCTGTGGTACCAGTAGTTCTGGATGAATTCAAACTTCCAATTTAGGTTAGCAGTGGGGCGCAAACCATTTGCACCCCCTAGGAACCTTGTGACCTACTCCTCCTCCATTGGTGGCTTTAAATGTGGGCGCAGAGGACACCCCACCTGGAGGCGCTGGAGAAGCCCTTGTGACCTGGTCTCTCCCTTCTCTGCAGGGGCTGAAGATCAGCGTGCTCTGGACCCTGTACTACGGCATCCTCAGTGCGTTCGCGCCTGTGTACAGCTGGATCCTGGTGCTTCGGGGCCTGGTGGGCTTCGGGATCGGAGGGATCCCCCAGTCGTAAGTAAACACCCAGCAGGCCCTCCGAACAGGCTGCTAGTCAAATATGTGTGTTCATGGCTTCAGGGGTACAAAGGTGGCTACACCATGGCTTCTGAGAGGCATCAAGGAACTGTAATGTCGTCAGACCAAACCCATTGCTGTCAAGTGGATTCCAATTCATAGCAACCCTACAGGACAGAGTAGACCTTCCCATATGGTTTCCAAGGCTGTAACCTTTACAGAAGCAGACTGCCACATCTTCTGTGGAGGAGCTCTTGGGTTCAAACTGCCAACCTTTCGGTTAGCGGCTGAGCACTTAACCATTGTACCACCAGAGCTCCTGGAACTAGACAAAGAACACCCAAATAAGAACAAACAAAGGCTATTTATTCAAAGCTTGCCATAGCAAAGGAGTCAGCCACCTTTCCTTGCAAGTGGCTGAGACTCAAAGGCAGGTAGGAGAGTAGGAAAGCTTTATAATGGAAAGAAGGCACGCATTCAGGTGTGCCCTGATGGGAGGCTGTTGGCCTGGGGAAACTGGAGAAGGGCTAACTAGAAGTGGGGCATTTTATGGGACTGGTGGTAGTTGTTATTGTTAGTTATTGTTGAGTTGGTTCCAACTCACGGTTACCCCATGTGTACAGAGTAGAACTGCTCCATAGAGTTTTCAAAGCTGTGACCTTTCGGAAGCAGATCACCAGGGCTGTGTTCCGAGGCACCTCTCAGTGGTGGGTTTGAACCGCCAGCCTTTTGGCTAGTAGTAGAGTGCTTAATCATTTGTATCACCCAGGGTGTGACTCCTATGTGATTGGTTAGGAGAGTTTATTTGGTCATCTCCAATTGGTCCTATGTTGGAAGTGGGGACAAAAATGAAGGAAGCTGTCAGCTACTGATCAAATCCTGGCCATTTAAGGCCCATTGTTACAGGGAATATTGCTTGATCTTCTGGCCTGGTAGCTGCAGGCAGTGGTTTGTCTTCCTGGCTGGATGCTGCAGATAGTAGGTCTGTGATCTATTTTTATATGTGATCTGGCCATTGTCCGTTTGTTCATTCAGTCTCACACAGAGAATATTTTCATTACCAGTATCGTAACGGTTAACGCCAACAACAAAACCACTCAAAAGCTGGAGGGTTGTAAAAGTGAAATAAAGAGAAAAATAATAGCACTGATTGGACATCTCGTGTTTACACATCACAGCAGCCCCAGAAGGTATGCTCTATTGTATTGTTACAATCCGAATTTTACAGTTGGGAAAACTGACTCTCAGCGGCAAAGTCACACAGTGTATAAGTGGAACCAGGAGTTTGCCTATGACATCCATGCTTTTAACTACCATGAATGCTGCCTCTCGCACCCTCCTAACCTAAACACAAGGTAGCCATAAGAGGGTTTTTTTTTTTTTTTAAAGGTACTGAGAGTATTCAGAGTTGTAGGAAGGGGGGTTGGGGAGGACTTCCCAAGTGAGTGGCGTTTGTGCTGGGCATAAAGAAGGGATTGGCAAACTACAGCCTGTGGGCCAAATCTGGCCCCCTGCCGGTTTTTGTAAACAAAGTTTTATTGGAACACAGCCACACCCATTCGCTTATGTATTGTCTATGGCTGCTTTAGCACTACAATGGCAGAGTTGAGTAATGGGGTTGGCTGAGACCTTGCAGGCAGGAAAGACAAACCAATACCTGGATCGTGTGCCAATCTGGTCAGAATGAATCACTACTCCTTCTAAAATGAAAGGGTTCCAATGTCAATAACCTGCCACCAAGTGACTAGGGATGATTCTGTGGGGGTGGGGGGGCGCGACGCTGGTGGCAGGTTGGTTCTTCGGC
Organism: Dugong dugon; assembly: GCA_030035585.1. Classification (NCBI taxonomy): domain Eukaryota; kingdom Metazoa; phylum Chordata; class Mammalia; order Sirenia; family Dugongidae; genus Dugong; species Dugong dugon. The sequence continues at coordinate 19,268,672 of CM057476.1, read as the reverse complement.
AGCAGAAATAGCTAGATCACCCTTGGTGAGTGGGGACTGGGCATTGCACCACTACAGTCCCTGCCCTCAGAGAGGCAACCATCCAGTGACTGACTTCTTGAGCCTGCTGAATGGCACAGTTGGGGATGACTAGGAGAGACAGACTAGAAGGTTAATCCTAATTGTGAAGTAGTGTGGTTAGACCATAGGCTCTGAAACCTGACTCCCTGGGTTTGAATGCTGGCTTGGTCACATAGTAGCTGTGTTACCCTGAGCAAGTAACTTAACCTTTCTACACATCAGTTTTCTCATCTCTAAAATGGGATAATAATGGACCCGCCTCATGGAGTCACCGAATAGTAAATGGAAACACATTAAAGCGCTCATAACAGTGCCTGTCACAGCACCCAGTAAGTGTTAGCAAGCTTCTGAGCTGCCATGGGCTTGGGTAAGAAGCTCAAGGGACAGTGTGTCATAGTGGAAAGAACAAGTGAGGAGGAAAGGTGATGTGACCACATGGATCCACACAGGAAAAAAATCCCCAGACTTTTCCTGCCACTTGGAGGCTGGAAGGACAGTGAGTTTCTCTTAGCTTCCCTCCGTCCCTCCCTCCTCATTCATGATTGATCCCCCCAGGGCTCTGCATAGTAAGCAGTTGACATATCCTCCTGGCTCTGGGATGGGCTGAAAAACCACTGAAGCTTGAAAGAGAGGCCAGTACCAAAGCCAAGACCAGAGATCTGGGCTGGCAGGGAATTTGGGCCAAGTTCCTCCACTCCTGGCCCAACTCTAGGAATTCCTGCAGACACAGCCACCACCTCATTCACGAGCCATTCATTGATGAGGGTACAGTGTTCCCTGAGTGGCTGGAAAGGATGCACTCATCGAAGCCCAAATCAAATTTCTACACTCAGGTAGATGACAGCAGGAACAGCTTCCAAGCAACCACCTGGGTTTTCTTCCCATATAACGGAAGGGAAAAAAACTAAACATTCAGAGTGTCCACAGTCATTCTTGTTCAAGATGGTGGCCTGAGAAGCACTATTTTCACTTCTTCCTCCAAATTTCTTGAAAATGACATAAAAGTTGTAGAAATAGAATAGATCTTGAACGGTGTTGGAAAGCAGGAAGAGGGTGCCAGCAGCAATCATATTGATGAACCTCTGGAAGATTATAAGCAGATGGGATTGCAAAGGCAGAGTTACTGTTGTTATTAGTTGCTGTTGAGTTGATTCGGACTCATGGCGATCCCATGTGTGCAGAGTAGAACTGTGTTCATAGGGTTTTCATGGCTGTGACCCTTCGGAAGTAGATCACCATGCCTTTCTTCCGAGGTGCCTCTGGATGAGTTTGCATCGCCAACCTTTTGGTTTCTAGTCCAACGTTTAACCATTTGCACCACCCAGGGACTCCTGGCAGAGTTACTAGAGTAGAGAAAACCATATCCTAAAACTGCAAAAGGGAAGGGGCTGCAAAGGGGAGAGAGCTTCATCCCAGTGGAGGTTGGGAGAAATGCCCACCCCAGAGTCAGCAGTGCAGAAGAGCGGGCAGGACACCTGGGGCATAAAATACAGGGCATACAGCAGCTAGGAAGACCTTCCCTCTCCCTCTCTGCAGGCCTGTGTTTGCAGGGGCTGCAACATTAGTCTCCAGGACAAAATGAAAAGAAACCTCAAACTAAAACGAGGCATCTGCCTTAGGACTCTCAGCATGAGCTTTGGAGACACAGGGCCTTGCCCTGAGTGGGAATCTACTCAACAGCAACGGAGGCCCCTGGGTGGTGCCAGCAGTTTGCCCTCAGCGACTAACCTAAAGTTTGGTGGTTCAAACCTACCCAGTGGTGCCAAGGAAGAAAGGCCTGGCCATCTGCTTCCCTAAGATTAAAAAACCAAAACTCATTGCTGTCTAGTCAATTCGATTCTATAGGACAGAGTAGAACTGCCTGCCCTCTAGGATTTGCAAGACTATAATCTTTATGGAAGCAGTCTACTACATCTTTCACCCACGGGACAGCTGGTGGGTTCAAACCACTGACCTTTCAGTTAGCAGCTGAGCACTTAACCATTGCGTCACCAAGGGCTCCTTCCATAAAGACTGCAACCCAGAAAATGCTATGGAGCGCAGTTCTACTCTGGAATACATGGAGTAGGAATCAACTTGACCACAAAGGGGCTATTTTTGGTTTTTGCCTTAGGCCTCCCAGCATGGGCTTTGGGGATGGAAACAGCAGCAAAGCAGAGAGTCCAGCACCAGTACGGAGAAAAATTAGGGAAAAAACAACTCAACTTTGGCTAAAGCATTCCTTATGCATGCCTCCTCCCCACTCGCACACCTCAAATGTCACGTCTCTCCATTTAGCTGCTCATTTATTAAACGGTTTGCTCTTGGCTGCTAACCTAAAGGTTGGTGGTTGGAACCCACCCAGTGGCACCACGGAAGAAAGGCCTGCCAGTCTGCTACTGTAAAGATTACAGTCAAGAAAACTCTGTATGATTATGGGTGATGGTTACACAACATGATTAAGGTAACTGATATCATGAAATTGTACACCCGAAAAAGTGTGGAATTGGCAAATGTTGTGTTATATATCTTTTTACAACAACAACATAAAAGAAAACTCTATAGGACAGTTCTACTCTGTAACACACGGGGTTGCCATGAGTTGGAATCGACTCGATGGCAATAGGTTTTTGTTTGTTATTGAATACTACTCCTGTATTCCTGTTTTTTGTTGAGCTGTTATTACATGCCAGGCTCTGGGCCCTGTGCTTTACATACATGACCATGTTAAAACTCCCCAAAACCTTGAGATATATAGACATTATTGTTTCCATTTACAGGTAAGAAAGCTGGGGTGCAGCTATAAATGGCAGAGCTAGGTTTTAAAGATGACTTGATCCTCCAAACCTATTTTCTTTAACTACTCCACTATATGCTTCTTTTATCTGTGAAGAGGACAAATAAAAACTATAAACAAAATTACAGAAGAAATCTTTAACCACCCAAGAGAGCCAATGATTTCTCAGTACTTTAATCATTTACATACAAATAATTATATCTTCGACAATCTTCTTATCTAGTTATGAAAATGGCTCCCCTAAGTTCGCTATTTGGAAGCATTTAGTTGAAGATTTTTTTATATCATTAAATATCATTAAGAGTTTCCATTAATCTGGGATAGCTTTACCCAACTGTATGCCCTCACAAGACCAAATGAGTAAGATTGTGCTGTATAATTTTTAAAAGCTCGGCAATGCAAAGTCCTTATTTATAGTAGATTCTGAATTTTTCGTATGAATACAAATTATATTATTACTAAGAAGCCCAGCCCTCTGAATTGCTCTGTGCCTTTCTATGTCCTCCCACGTCTCCTTCTCTTTCTTCTTTACTTTCTTTCTTCCCCCAAAGTAGATATTCACACTGGTTCTCAGTGATAACGGCACTAATAACATTAATCGTGAGGATAATGATAACAGCAGTAACGTCAGTGGAGTACTTACCAAGTCCTAGGCATTATGTAAGTGCTCTCTTTTTTACTGCCTCATTTTGTCCATTCAGCAACCCTGTTATGCCCAATATACAGATGAGAAAACTGAGGCTCTGAGCTCATAAAGTGAGTTGCTTCAGGTCAAACAGCTCTTAAACAGGATGTGCTGTTGTTAGTTGCTGTCGAGTCGATTCCAATTCATGGCAACCCCACATGTGCAGAGTAGAACTGCTCCACAGGGTTTTCAAACTATGACTTTTTGGAAGCAGATTGCCAGGGCTGTCTTCCGAGGCACCCCCGAGGGACTGAATCTCCAACCTTTCAGCTACTAGTTGAGCACTTAACTGTTTGAGCCACCCAGGGTCTCCCTAAGTGGTGTGTAGGGTTGGCTTTTGCTTTGTAACAAACCATTCCAACATTTATCGCTTGAAACAGCAATCATTTATTTCACTCACAACTCTGCAGTTTAGCTGTTTGGTGGTTCTTCTGGTTTTGGCAGAGCTCACCCATATGTCTTCAGTCAACTGGTGACTTGACTGAGGGCTGCCTGGTCGAGCATGGCGTTAGCTGGCTCGTCTCTGCTCCACATGCCTATTAGCTCCAGCTGGCTAGCTCAGGCTTGCTCACATGGCACCTGGGCAGGGCTCCAAGAGAGCAAGCAGAAGCTGCAAGGCCTCTTGAGGCCTTGCCTTGAAACTGACACATCATTTCTGCTACATTCTGTTGGTCAAAGCAAAGTCACAAAGGCATCCTAGATTCACGGGGTGGGGAAATAGACTATTGATGGAGTGAGCTGCAAAGTCACATCGCAATTGAGCATAGATAAGGGGGCGGATGTGGGGGAGGGGAACTTGAAGCCACTTTTGCAAACCAGTCGACCACAAGGTAAAAAAGGGGTTCAGATCCAAGTCTGTCTGAAGCCAAAGTTCTTAACATGTTGAACAAACGTTGTTGAAAGGGTTCTGAGCATATATGTTCAGAAACCAGTTACCGTGGAGTCAGCTCTGACTCATGATGACCCCATGTATGTCAGAGTACAGCTGCACTCCATGGCTGTTTTTTTGGAAGTAGACTGCCAGGCCTTTCTTCCAAGGAACCTCTGGATGGATTTAATCTCCAGCCTTTTTGTTATCAGCACAGCACGTTAACCATTTACACCGCCCAGCGACTCCGTTAAGGCCCTGGTAAATAATTAATGCCCACTGGATCCTGGATACTTATGTAGTGATGATTCTGGGAATGTGAACCTGAGCTTGTGGGTCTGAGCAGGTTCGATTCCCTTTAAGGCAGGAAAGAGGAGCCACATTTAGGAGGATGCCACATAGTTATATGCCTATGGAGGAGCATCAAAAAAAGAATAGACTTTAGTTTTAAAAAGAGAGTTACAGATAAATTTATGTTTATCGTTACAAACAATACATTTGTGCTTTAGAAAATTTAGAAAATGCAAATAAGCACAAAAACTGGCAGTCATCTCTAGATGCATAACAAAAGTACTCAAGATGCAGGTTGCCTCCGGGTAGGTGTTTTCTTTCTTTGTTTCCACTAGAGGGTGTTGTGTACTTCCAACCAAAACCAAAGCCAACTCATAGCAACATTATAGGGCAGAGTAGAACTGCTCCATAGGGATTCCAGGGAGAAGCTGGTGAATTTGAACTGCTGACCTTTTGGTTAGCAGCCTGAGCTCTTAATCACTGTGCCACCAGGGCTCTCTGTGTACTTCAGTTCTGTAAAAAGCTGAGCTGGACACCTTAATCAGCTGGCACCCAGCTTATGTCTGCTCTCATAGATTAATACCTCAGGCAGCTGCCCACTTGCTGTGCCTTGAAACCTGCTTCAAAAAGCACTTCAGATTTGTGTCTAGAGTGAACTTGCTTGCAAACCTGTCCTTGGCGTTGCTGGCTCCTCCAAAGGCCAAGCAGAAATGCCAAATGGAGATCACAGGTCATTTCTTTCCAAGCACGTGATCCAAACGTCAAATCTCTAATTGCCAAGTGCTGTAAATATGATTCTTTGCAGTGGGAATTTATTTGCGCCAGCATCAACTGCCTCTTGGCTTTGCTAATTTCATTGCTCATTCTTTCATTCTTCACTGTGATTGTAATAATCTCAATACTTTGGAGGAAGATCAAGCATCTCATTTTCATAATGAACAGCTATAAATAATGGCTGAATATGGGGCACAGTAATTATAGGAAAAGATGTTTCTTGTGGCCTGGGTTGCAAAAACAAGACACTGAATAGTTACCTTCGAGTTGACTTGGACTTGTGGTGACCCCAAGTATGTTAGTAGAACTGTGCTCCATCCGGTTTCCAATGGCTGATTTTTTGGAAGTAGATCTCCAGGGCTTTCTTCTGAGACACCTCTGGGTGGACTCAAACCTCCAAGCTCTCGGTTAGCAGCCAAGCACGTTAACCATTTGCACCACCCAGGGACTCCAGAAACTGAAAACAACTTAAGTATCAATCAACAGGGGGTGGGTAAATAAAGGATAGCACAGCCACAATGAGGAAGACTATGCAGGTGTTAAAATAATGTGGTAGATTTCCATGTACCCATATAGAAAGATTTCCAAAGACAAATCTTTCCAGAGGCGGATTGCCACATCTTTCTGCCACAGAGCGGCTGGTGGGTTCAAACCTCCAACCTTTTGGTTAGCAGCCGAGCGCTTAACCACTGCACTACCGGGGCTCCCTCTGCTTGCTATAGGTTCATTTGAAAAACAAATCCTTGACTGCTAAGCACAGGGTAGCTTTGCCCTTAGAATATACTAATACACATTGTTGCACAGTTAGTAATTTGACCTTAGGTTAGTGGGGTAAAGATAAACATGCTTCTTATTTTGTTATTATTGTTGATTTTTTCAAGTAATATAAGCATAGCGTTTGGAAAATAGGGTAAAATGTCAAAGAAGTCATCCGTGATAACCACTATAATCTTTTGCAACCACTGTTCTCCTGGAATGTATATGGAGTGAGATAATCCATGTAAAATATCTAGACCAGTGTTTGGCACGTAGTAGATGCTCAGTAAAAGGTAGATATCATTAAGGAAATCGTGATTCATGCATATGGGGGAATATATACGATGGAAATATGCTTATTTATAAATCAAATGAAAAATAGGGTTCAAAATTTTATATTGAGTATGATCTCAGCTAGGGGTTCAAACAGAGATAGAGAAAGAGAGATGTCCTAGGTCTGTCCACTGACAGAGCCTAGAAGCAAGGTGTCCCAGTAGCAATGAGCACAACTAGCATCCAGATCTTGGTTTCCAATTACCGTCCCCCATCAAAAGGAACCAGGGCTCCTTAGAAAGATGAGTGGCTCCAGGTTTGGAGAAAGGAAAGTGTGAGATGAGCCTGGATAACTGTGCCAGAAAGTAAAGTAGAGCTCAAAGAATGGTGGAGATATGTCAAAAAGACACAGGGATTAGCTTGAAGAAGCTCCCCCGGCCAGCTCTTGTACAGCCTGAGCATCAAATTAATAATGGTCATAATGAGTCACAACCTATTGAATAAAATAAAAATCTATGAGTCCATATGGAATAAATAAACAGGAGAATGGAAAGTTCTTCCTTACAGTAGAATGTTAGCTAATAAATGTAGAAGGAATAATGGAAATAAAAAATATTATTTGGTTATCATCATACTGGTGGTTGATTCATGCAGAAATAGTCAATGAATGGTAAAGTTGGTGGACAGAGGTTCTGTAGAGAACAGGATATTGGCATAATCTCTGAATATTTCCCCACAAAATATTTATTAATCAAAAATGGAAAAATGATAACCTCAGGGGGAGACATCTGTCATACATCAACTTGATCAGGGGATGAAGGTCACTATTGCCGGTGATGGGAAGGGTGGCATCCCATGCCACCAAAGAGCTCAGCATCATTTCTATGATATTCCTGCCAAGAAAACATGGCCCAAGTCTGGGGACAAGGAGCCATCAAATGGACTCAGGGTGAGGGGTGTCCTACAGAGTGAAAGGCCTATACTCTTTAAGATTACTAGGGAGATGAAAGAGAGGGAAAGCCTGGGGAACTTTCTAGACTGACGTTGCCTGTAATTCAATCACCACATTTTCCCCTACATTTAGAGGGTTGTGGGTAGGGCTCAATGGCAGCAGTTATCAAATATGAGAATCATTTTGGGGAGTTAGTTAAAAATGCAGATTCCAGAGAATGGGGGAGTTAGTTAAAAATGCAGATTCCAGGGCTGTATGGGGCTTAGGGATCTGCCATCATCCCAGGAAATTCTGATGTAAGTTGTCCATAGATCACACTTGGAGGAATGTTGGTCTAGAAATTCAGAAAATGGTAGCAAACTTCCCATCCAGTCCTGCCCTTAATGCCCTTTCTATCTCTTTGCTTCCCCAGGGTGACGCTGTATGCTGAGTTCCTTCCCATGAAAGCCAGAGCAAAATGCATTTTGCTGATTGAGGTAAGAAGGAGGGGCCTGGGTCTCTAGAGAACGCTGAGTCTCTGACGGGAGAGTCTCAAGTGTAAGGAGGTTCTCAGGGAGAAGGAAAAAGGAGTTAAAAATATAACAGAGTCAGTGTGCAAAAACTTCAGTCGATCAGATATATCGCTGCAGACATGGCTGTTTTACGATATGAACAAATGCCTCAATTGACAAAGAAATTCATTCTCCTGGCAGTCCATGGTATATTCAATATTCTTCACCAATACCATAATTCATTTAAAAAATGGTGGCAGGTGGGTGGTACGTTTCTCTTGAACTGAAAATGACTTTTATCTGAGACTTGGTGTTGACTGGTGCAGCTGAGTGGACTAAATTCCTGCCTGTGTCCACATTATTGCTCTCCACCCCTGTTCCTACCCAGACTGGTCTGAGTCTGTGTGAGACCTCCATTCTTGGCCACCTCTGTGGCCTGTGTGGTTGTTAGTTGCCATCGAGTCAGCCATGGATGCATGGCAACCCCATGTGCAACACAGCAAAATGCTGCCCAATCCTGCACCATCCCCATAATCAGTTGGGGATTGGACCACTGTGATCCATAGGGTTTTCATTGGCTGATTTTTCAGAAGTAGATTGCCAGGTCTTTCTTCCTAGTCCATCTTAGTGTGGAAGCTCCACTTAAACTTGTTCAGCATCATAGTAACACACAAGCCTCCACTGACAGACAGGTGACAGCTGTGCATGAGATGCATTGGTTGGGAATTGAACCTGGATTTCCCACTCAACCACCACACCCCCCGTGGCCTACGTTGTTGCTGTTAAGTGCCGTCGAATCAGTTCTGACTCATAGCAACCCTATATGCACAATAGAACGAAACACTGCCCAATCCTGAGCATCCTCACAATCATTGCTATGTTTCGAGCCCATTATTGCAGCCACTCTGTCAATCCATCTCGTTGAGGGGCTTCCTCTTTTTCACTGACTCTCTACTTTCACCAAGAATGATACCCTTCTCTAGGGACTGGTCCCTCCTGATAACATGTCCAAAGTATGTGAGATGAAGTGTTGCCATCCTTGCTTCTAAGGAGCATTCTGGTTGTGCTTTTTCCAAGACAGATTTGTTCATTCTTCTGGCAGTCCATGGTATATTCACTATTCTTCACCAACACCATAATTCAAAGGCTTCAATTCTTCTTCGGTCTTCTTTATTCATTGTCCAGCTTTCACATGCATATGAGGCAATTGAAAATACCATGCCTTGGATCAGCTCACCTTAGTCCTCAAAGTGACATCTTTGCTTTTTTAATACCTTAAAGAGATCTTTTGCAGCAGATTTGCCCGGTGCAATACATCATTTGATTTCTTGACTGCTGCTTCCATGGGCATTGATTGTGGATGCAAGTAAAATGAAATCCTTGACAACTTCAATCTTTTGTCTGTTGATCATGACATTGCTTATTGGTCCAGTTGTGAGAAGTTTTGTTTTCTTTATGTTTGAGGTGTAATCCATACTGAAGGCTGTGGTCTTTGATCTTTATCAGTAAGTGCTTCAAATCCTCTTCACTTTCAGCAAGCAAGGTTGTGTCATCTGCATATTGCAGGTTGTGAGTCTTCCTCCAGTCCTGATGCTGTGTTCTTCTTCATATATCCCAGCTTCTGGGATTATTTGCTCAGCATACAGATCGAAAAAGTACAGTGAAATGATACAACCCTGATGCACATCTTCCCTGATTTCAAACCACGCGGTATCCCTTTGTTCTGTTTGAACAACTGTCTCTTGGTCTATGTACAGGCTCCTCATGAGCACAATTAAGTGTTCTGGAATTCTTTGCAATGTTATCCATAATTTGTTATGATCCACACAGTCAAATGCTTTTGCATAGTCAATAAAACACAGGTAAACATCTTTCTGGTATTCTCTGCTTTTAGCCAAGACCCACCTGACATCAGCAATGATATCCCTTGTTCCACGTCCTATTCTGAATCCGGCTTGACTTTCTGACGGTTCCCTATCAATGTACTGCTGCCACAGTTTTTTCCTCCACTCAGATGAAGAGATTTATTTGTCAGTCTCTAATACTCCTAATTATTCTTACCATTCCAACACCTTTGGTATATATTTCCTGAAGCAGGAAAAATAAAATTTTCAGGGTCACCACGAATGGGATTTTAGAGACATCAGAAGATTACCAGCTTATCTAATTCCTTAAATGCTCCTCCCTTAAACAAAAAGCAAAATAAAAATTGCTGGAAGAAATGGAAAGCCTCAGGCTCTAAATGACAGCCTCACAGGCTACAAAGAAAGGCACGTGTGGAACAAGGTAATCTGTATTACTAATAAAGAAAGGCCTCCCAAGGGACAGAGGCATCAAAAGGCAGCTTTCAAGCAAGCATCTTAGAACTAAACAACCTAAGCTTTATGGGACTTTCTTTGGCTTGTAGACATACGATGAATGAATTGTTTACTTTGATGAGGGCTAATGACCCAAGAAGCAAATTTATTAGCAAAATGGAAGTCTACAGTTAAAATTCTCCCTTCCTTGCTAACTCCTGAACCACAATGATCTTTTTCCAGTGGAAAAAGAATGGGTTTTGGAATCAGCCAGACCTGAGTTTGAATCTTGACTCTACCTCTCAAATACCAGATGACTTTGGGCAAAATACTTAACCTCTACTTAACCTTACTTCTTTCACCTGTAAGAGAGAAATAGGACACCTCGAAGGTTTATTGTGTAGATTAACTGATACAATGTACACAGAGGGCACTCAACAAATGTTAGTTCCCTTATCTACTGCTCTGTGACCCAGATCTGCTCACACCTCATTAAACAGCAATATTTTCACTAACGAATCTAGTATGTTGTTATTCTCCCAGAAGGAGCAGGTTGGTTGGAGTCACACACAAAAATCTCAACAGGCCCAATGAACCTCTGGCTTAAGCTGAAGAAATATTTAAGACTATAATTGTGCCTTTTGGAGACTGTCCCAACAGCAAACAGGTGGCTTTAGTCTCCTCTATCAAGCACGGGTCTCTTTCAAGAGAACTAAAAAGAGTCTTAACCACACCCACCCCGTTCTTACCTCCAGTCTTTAAAAGGCTGAGTTCTGCACTCAGTTCACGTACTGCTCTCGCTCACACTGAGCCACGTCATACAGAGAATTCTGTGCAGCTGCTGACACCTGAGACAGCTCAGTCTCTGGCCCATAACCGTAACCCTTTCCAACCCTGGGGACTACAGCTGCAGTGTGGCACATGGGGCTCCTGGCCCTTCCATAATAGGTGGAAGTGGGGCTCCTGGCCCTTCCATAATAGGTGGAAGTGGTGGCAACAGAAGCAGCCATAGCAGCTGAGGTGGCAGCAGCGCCTGAGTCCGGCAATAGGTGTCTGTCGTAGGGATCAACAGAAGTGAAGTTGAGGTGACTGGTCACAGCTGTGTTCTGACTTCAGGGAGATGGGACATGGTCTGCTCTGCATAGTGGTGCCCGGAGGCTGTGCAACCGTTTTCAAATGATCTTCAGCAAAATTTTACTTGCGTGTGATATAATGATATTGGTCGATAATTTCCACATTCTGTTGGATGGCCTTTCTTTGGAATGGGCACAAACATGGATCTCTTCCAGTTGGTTGGCCAGGTAGCTGTCTTCCAAATTTCTTGACGTAGACGAGTGAGCGCTTCCAGCGCTGCATCTGTTTGTTGAATCATCTCAATTGGTATTCCGTCAATTCCTGAAGCCTTGTTTTTTGCCAATGCTTTCAGTGCAGCTTGGACTTCTTCCTTCAATACCATTGATTCTTAATCATATGCTACCTCCTGAAATGGTTGAATGTCAACCAATTCTTTTTGGTACAGTGACTCTGTCTATTTCTTCCATTTTCTTTTGATGCTTCCTGTGTCGTTCAATATAGCGGCCTATAGTCCTGCCTTAAAACACTCTTGGTCCAACCAGTCCTGCTCAAGCCCTCTTTCTGCCAGGATCATGTGACACATTTTCCAGGCATGATCTGAAAGATCTCGGGGCAAATATGTAGCTGCCCAATGGCCCCTCCCCCATGCAGTGGCAGAATAGTTTATTTCCTCTGGCTAGTTTATTTATTGCTTGGCAAAGTAGAGGGTCAGCAAAACAGAGTAAGACACTCAGCGAGATAGATTGACACAGTAGCTGTAACAATGGGCTCAAACGTAGCCATGATTGTGAAGATGGCACAGGAGTGGGCAGTGTTTTCTTCTGTTAAACATGGAGTCACTATGAATCAGAAACAACTTGATGGCACCTAATAACAACAACAGACACTGATGTCCACGGTGACACTGTGACCACTCTGAGAATACTGATCACATTAACCCTACAGGCCAAGTTAACCGTCCTGACTTTATCCACCCCTGAGCCAATTAGGGCTCATAGTCAAGCTGGTCCACACTAGGATGAATGAATCAGTTGTTTTAAATGTTGAAATGCATTATTGCCAGCAGATCATAAGCCCTGACTGCCCTTGTTGCCTGACACCATGTCCCTCTTAGGATCCCCTAGAGTTCCTCATTATCCGGCAACAAAAGAGTTCACTCTTGGCACCGCGAGGGTGGTGTGGAGGTGACTCCAAAATGCCCACTCTATGGCTGGCCTCCATCATTCTGATGGGTCAGTGCCCTTGCTGTGACAGTTGGTAAACATTTTGACTATCACCCCCCTGGTTGTCAGCAACAGAAACAGACTGTGGTTATTTTAATCAGAAGGGGATTTAGGGAGGTTGATTTAATCAAAAGGGGATTTGGGATCCTCCAGAACTGATGAGGAAGTTTAATAAAGGGACTATTTATAAAGTCCCTTCAGGGGTGTTACCACCCTAGGCCTAAAGGGGCCAAAAAAAAAAAAAAAAAAAAAGCCAGTTCCTGTTGAGTTGATTCGGACTCATGGTGATCCCATGTGTGTCAGAGTAGAACTATGATCCATAGGGTTTTCAATGGCTGATTTTTCAGAAGGAGATTGCCAGGGTTTTCTTCCAAGGCAACTCTGGGTCAGCTCGAACATCCAACCTTTCAGTTATTAGCTGAGCACATTAACTGTTTGCACCAGCCAGGGACTCCAAAGGGGCAAAAGGAGGGAGCAATTGCAACCCAAGACAGAGTTGTATGGTAAAGGCCACCTGACCGGAGCTATGACTTCCAGCTGAGGGCTGCAGCCAGCCCATGACCACCCTGCAGGGAGAAAGCCAGAGGAATAAAGGCCCCAACCTTTCTCTCCTCCCTCCCTCCCTCCCTCCCATCTTCTGTAGGGCTCCCCATTGGCTAGACCCATTGGGAAGCCAGAGGACAGGGAGCCTATTGATGCCATCCAAACAGATAGCAAGGTGGAAAAGGGTGGCAAGTGACTCCAGAGAGGCAAACAGAGATTTTCACCTCCCCAGGGAAGAGGCAATTCTGATAAAGAATACTGGGCACTGTTGGGTGAAGGAGATGGATGTCAGCAGACAAAAACCCATGTTTTGTCACTACCGTGTGGGCCTCATACAGTATTGATCATATTAATCTCCTTAAGCAGAGCTGCTGCATTGTACAACTCCAGGGGGCACCACGCAAATATTATACAGTGTGAGTGGTACCCTCAGGAGATGGGCAACATGGTGGCCTTAGTCTAACCATATGGACCACAGGAAAACTGGTTGCCATTCTAACCTTGCTGATCCTAATGACCCAATGGGTGAGCATTCAGATGCCCTTGTTTTCAATGATCCTGTACGTGTGTAACTGTGTTCACATGTGTTGACCGTGCTGCCCCACCACTGATCCTGATTCTCCCATGCCAGGTCTTCTGGGCCATTGGGACGGTGTTCGAAGTGATCCTGGCTATATTCGTGATGCCCACCCTGGGCTGGCGTTGGCTACTCATCCTCTCGGCTGTTCCTCTCTTCCTCTTTGCCATCCTGTGTTTTGTAGGTATCCTTTAAGAAATCTCAGCCTTCATGACCTGGCCCTCTGCTGTTCACTATCTCTTGGTACCACCAACATTCTTGCTTCCTCTTTCATAGTATGGAAGGGGTGAAGGAGGGCACCAAAGCCATCTTTGAAGATTCTTTTTTAATGTTAGGAGATGAGACAAGGGAACGGGGCCTGGAGTAGGCCCAGTATTGGGTATTGTATTTTCTCCAGGCTGATACTGCTGGGATATTCTCTGAGATAGATGGGGGTCGGGGATGCCTTGGCCCCTACCTCTGCATGCTCTACACTTCAGGTGATTGTATTTGATTGGTTGGAACTCTTATGTTGTAAGTGACAGAACTGGCTTGAGCAAAAGAAAGGGATAGTCCTATTAGAGAAAGTTAAATATCTGGCTTCAGGTATGGCTGGTTCCAGGAGGTCAAATGATCTCTCCATCTCAGGTCTGCACAAAGCACACCCCCTAACAATATCACCTCACACACTTACCATTTCATGTGTACACCACACACATGAAACACTTTGTAGCCACTATGGCTCCAAAATAAGCCTGTAAGTGGGTGGGTCTCCTCTGTGGTAAAGACTACAAATAATTCCTGGTAATGAAAATGGGTATGATAATTCCTCATCCTAACTATGTAGCAGGCTCTATGCTAGACTCTTTACATGAATTATCATATGTATTCCTCCTAATCACCATATGAGGAAGGACTATGATTAACCCTACATTAGCTAGGATGACACCAGCTGCTGTAACAAATAAAGCCCATAAATTCAGTCACTTAACATAATAGGAGTTTATGTCTCACTCACATAATAGTCCAAATGGGTGTTGTTGGTTGGCAGGTGTGATTCTGGGCCCAGGTTCCTTCCAGCTTGTGACTCTGCCATCCTCTAGGTCTTTGGAGTCTTCCACATGCAGACAACAGACTGGGGAAGCCAAGAATATTCTGCTCATATGCCACTGATGAGAACAAATCTCATGGCCTCACCTAGCTGCAAGGGGGACTGGGAAATGTAGACTATGGAAGGGGAAGCAAGAACTTTAGTGGACATTCACAGTCTATGCTACATTCCTGTTTTACTGATGAGGCAACGGAGGCCCAGAGAGATGGACTGACTTGCCCAAGGGCACACAGCAAATAAGAGCCAGAAGTATAATTTGAACCAGATCTTCCAACTCCGGGTCTTGTGCTCCCTGTACTTTCCACTAAGCCTACTGTTTAGCAGATTGCTGTTGTTTCGTTTTTACAGAAATGTATTTTTCTGGTCACTTGGGGTTGGGGCTCCATTAGGCCTGTTTTCTTGGGCTGAGTTTGCAGGATGATGCAAGATGTACAGATGGGGTATAGTTTCCTGAGAGATGAGGGTGAGATTTCTGATGAACGTGGGAGTGGCATTCTTAATTTAATTCCACCCTTCCTGGGACTCTGAAAGTGGCTCCAAGTAATAGTAATAGTAACAGTGACAACAATATCAGCTACCATCTAACCCATGCCAGATGCTGTGCTAAACATTTTGCCTGGATTAGCTCATTTAATCCTCTCAGCAGCCCTAAGAAGTAATATCTATTATTATCCCCATTTTATGGTTGGGGAAATGGAGGCACAGAGAGGTCAAGGTCACACCGAAAAAAAAAAAAAAAAAAAAGACAACCCATTACTGTCAAGTCAATTCCAACTCATAGTGGCCGTATAGGACAGAGTAGAACTGCCCCGTAGGGTTTCCAGGGAGTGGCTGGTGGATTCAAACTGCCAGCCTTTTGGTTAGCAGATGACCTCTTAACCACTGCGCTACCAAGGTCACACAACTGATGTAACAGATGGTAGAGCCAGGATTCGAAGCCAGGCCTCTGGCTCCAGAGCCCCCAGTCTTCTTGACTCCACACACAAATGAGAGTTTGTGGCTGGGAGTCTGTGTTCTGTTCAGCCCTCACTGGACACCCCTGGGTCTCCTGTCCCCACAGTGGCTGCCGGAGAGTGCAAGGTACGACGTGCTGTCCGGGAACCAGGAAAAGGCCATCACGACTTTGAAGAGGATAGCAACAGAAAACGGAGCCCCCATGCCACTGGGGAAGCTCATCATATCCAGACAGGTACTGATCTGGGCATGCGTGTCTGTGTGTGCGGTGTGTGTGTCGATGTGTGTCAGGTGAGCACAAGTACACAGGGTAGGGTATGCATGTCTGTGAGCACACACGAGTGAGCATGTGCCCATGAGGTGGGGCATGTGCATCTGTGAACACATAAGTGGTGAGCATGTATACATGGCGTGGGGTGTGTGTGTCTGTGAGGATACATCTGTTAAATGTGTATACATGGGATGGGGTGTGCATGCCTGTGAGCACACAAGTGGGTGAGCATGTGCACATGGAGTGGGGCATATGTGTCTGTGAGCACATGTATGGCCGAGCGTATATACATGAGATGGGGTGTGCACATCTGTGAGCACACGTAGGTAAGTGTGTGCACATGGGGTGGGGCATGTGCATCTGTGCGCGTGTAGGTGTGTGTGTACACGGGATGGGTGGGGACCAGTTGGCCAGGACTTGCATGAGGAATTTGGACACCCCAATCTGTGTGTGGTCACTGCCAAGTGCTAAAAGCCCTAGCGGGAGAGTCTAGCTCATGGTTAGAGAAATGTCATGTCCCCTAATCAATCCTGGAGCTACTCCCGCTAGCACGGGCTGCTTTGGCTTCACCTTTTAGTGCCGGTGCTGTCCAGGAATGACTGAATGGCAGACGTGACTGATCGGCCAAGGCTGTACAATAAAACTATGCTAAAAGCCCCACGAGAGGTTCTGATCCGGGGGGCCAATCTGCGCGCCCTGTCTCCCTTAATGGCTGGGGCACTTTTCCCCTTGCAACACAATCAGGGGATCCATCATTGTGAAAACGTGCACATGTGTATATGTGTGTGTATAAGAGTGTACGTGTGTGTGCATGTTGGGAGAAGGGGTACAGATCACTGCCCTCACTGATCACCCAAGTGGATTGCAGAAACATGACAGACACCCTTAAGCAGACAACAGACCTTAAAAGGAACTTAACGTTTTAAAAATAAAGCTATATATCTCATTATCTCCATGTTACGCAAAAAGAGCTGCACAGATTTTCACCAGACTAGGAAAGGCTGTTTGGCATGGTCTGACAATGCAGAGGCCACAAGACGTACCCCAAATACATTTGAGGGACAGCAGGGGCAGGGCAGGGGGCCATTGCAAAGATCTGGGGGTGCAGGAGAGATCTATTCCTGAAGAAGATGTGCTAGATGGAAAAAGCACACAGTGGTTTCAAAAGTGCATCCCAAAGCTGCCAGGGTGGATGCTGCAATTGCAGGCATCACTATGGGATGGAGCTGCTGCCCCAGGGCATCTCTGGGTGTTCCAGGGTACCTGGCGGTGGGATTCCATTTATTTGATAGTGGGTTATGATCGCCCCATGGCAGCAGGGAAGGCCAGAGAGGGCAGCCAGGGGCACCGAGACCCACAGAGGGGGAGAGCTCACTTCTCTTAGGATGGTCTGGGAAGGCGCCAAACAGGTGGTGAATCCTGAGACAAGCAAAAAGAGGAGAGAAGAGCTTTCCAGAAGTAGACCAATTCTCCAAAAGCCAATTTCCCTGACTTAATGTGCCAAATGTATCAATTTACCAACAATGTGTTTTAAGGAATATTCTTTTGGAATATATTTAGCAAATATGAACATATTTTTTCTATGTATATATTGAAGTCCTGGAGTGCTGCAAATGATTAACATGCTCAGCTGCTAACCCAAAGGTGGGAGGTTCGAGTCCACCCAGAAGTACCTCAGAAGAAAAGCCTGGGGATCTACTTCTGAAAAATCAGCCACCGAAAACCCTATGGAGCACAGTTATACTCTGACAAACATGGGGTCGTCATGAATTGGAGTCAACTGGAAGGCAATTGGTTTATATATATATTAATACATCTAATCATCAATACATTCTTTCTATAAATATATTAATGAATCGATTTGTAAATATATTCAATAAATACGACATTCTCAAATATATTCCATAAGCATGTTTAATGAACACTGTCTTCTTTTCAATAATATATTACAAAAATACCTTTATTCATGAAGACAATTCATAGTCTTCATATTCTACCTATTCATATTCAAGGTAGTCTAAACCACCTTATGACCTGTAATTTTTTTCACCTTTAAAACCAAAAACCAAACCCATTGTCGTGGAGTCGATTCCGACTCATAGTGACCTTATAGGACAGAGTAGGACTGCCTTATAGGGTTTCCAAGACTGTAATCTTTATGGAAGCAGAAAGCCTCATCTTTCTCCTGTGGAGTAGCTGGTAGGTTGGAATCGCTGACCTTTTGGTTAGCAGCCGAGTGCTTAACCACTGCACAACTAGGGCTCCCTTTGTGTTTAAATAAGGGATCATTCCTCAAAATGCTGCTGAGAAAAATATGTTTCTTAAATATATCTAAGAAGATATTCATATTTACTAAATATATTTTCAAAAGAACAATGTAAAGCAAAAGATACGGTAAGTAAGTTGTTGTTAGGTGCCATTGAGTCAATTCCAACCCATGTGACAGAATTGAGCTGCCCCATAGGGTTTTCTAGACTGTAATCTTTACAGAAGTGGGTCTCCAGACCTTTCTGCCGTGGAGTCACTGGGTGGGTTTGAACCACCAACCTTTAGGTTAGCATAGCAGCCGAGTGCTTGACTGTTGCACCCCCAGGGCTTATTTTGTGAACAAATACATTAGTTACTTAGTTAATCGGTCTTCTGGCAAATTGGTGAATTGATTTTCAGCACTTAATTATCATCACCTTGACCTAAAGCCAGTTTTGTGTGTGTGTGTGTGTGTGTGTGTGTGTGTCTGTGTGTCTGTGTGTCTGTGTGAAATGGTTGCACTTTCCTGGACTGTCCCCTGAGTCTGAAGCCGGTGGTGGGGTGGGGAGGATTCAGGTTTGAGGAGTCTGCTTCCCAGCTCCAGGTACAGAGCAGCGGGCGAGCATTGGGTCCATCCTTTGAGAGTCAGGCTCCTCAGCTTTACTGCTGTGGAAGTGAGTCCTGGGACCCAGAGCCCCACGTGTCCCACCCACAAGAAACCTCCCTCTCAGCAGCGGGTGCTCCCAATCTCAAGCCACCAGCTGGCTGCCCCTCGCTCCTGCAGGTGAAAATAGTAAACAGCATGTCTTTGTCTTGAAACAGGAAGACCGAGGCAAAATAAGGGACCTGTTCACACCGCAGTTTAGATGGACAACTTTGTTGCTGTGGTTTATATGGTAAGAGCTGTTGGTTGATCACTTTTATCCCCTTCCACAGTGCCCCCGTCTGGGGTTTCGTTTTAATGTGAAATACAGAGACCACGTGGATCTTTTCTAAGTTGTGCGTATTTGCAAAAACATTCGTTTGGGCATCACTTTTCTGATTTCTGCCTTATCCACTTATCCCCTGTGCTATTACTTAAAAAATCTGTCTTTAATCTGACTCACATTTTACACAGATAAATGTATTTTTAAAGCAAACTTTGTATCAGGAAACACCTAAATTGCACGTTACAAATAGGAGATGCCCTTACAGATGTTGTTGTTGTGTGCCACGGAGTCTGATCTCAACTCATACCGACCCTATAGGTTAGAGAATTGCCCCATAGGGTTCCCGAGGCTGTAATCTTTACGGGAAGGAGCCCTAGTAGAAGTGGTTAAAGCTCTCACTTGCTAACTGAAAGGTTGGAGGTTCAAACCCACCAGAGGCTCCTAAGGAGAAAAATGTGGCAGTCTGCTTCTGTAAAGGTTTACAACCTTGGAAACCCTATGGGGCAGTTCTATTCTGTCCTATAGGGTCTCTATGAGTCGGAATCGACTCGATGGCACACAACAGCAACAACAAACATGCTTCATACCTGCTGTCTTCCTACTCAATTCAAGAGCCCCAGTAAGGCCCCCATAGGCCCAGTCTGAGCCAGGGCCAAAGACTGGTACACAGAAGTCCCTCCTGAGGGGATGGGGAAAAGGGGATTTGCGTTTCTATGTTCATCCTTTTCCTTACCTTTCTTGCTTACTTCCTGGCAGGTTTTCCAACGCGTTTTCTTACTATGGATTAGTTTTACTCACCACAGAAATTTTTCAAGCAGGAGACATTTGCAGCAGTGAGTATGGCAACTCTGTTTACCAGCTAACCGCATCACCACCAGACGCTGTTTGCATTTCCACTAGGACAGGAATAATTTGCTTTACTATCAGAATTCTTCAATTTGCAGAGTTGTAAAATAGCTCAAAGGAGCCCTGGTGGTGCAGCGGTTAAGCACTTGGCTTCTAACAGAAAAGTTGGTGGCTCAAATTCACCCAGCGGCTCCTTGGGAGAAAGGCCTGGTGATCTGCTCCCGTAAAGATTACAGCCTAGAAAACCCTGTGGGGCAGTTCTACTCTATCACATGGGGTCACTGTGAGTTGACAATTGACTTGATGGCACCTAGCAACAACAAAAAAGCTCAAAGACAATGACAGGCAGAGATAACCCAGAAGGATGCGCTGTGTGGTTAGGAATGTCCCACAGGGTTTTCTAGGCTGTAATCTTTAGGGAAGCAGATCACTAGATCCTTTTCTCATGGAGACACTTGGTAGGTTCAAATCACTAACCTTTAGGTTAGCAGCCAAGTACTTAACCGTTGCGCCACCAGGGCTTCTTCAATGGTGCACTAGGCAGGACTTTTTTTATTTTTTCAGTTCTAGCTGAAGAACTCTATTAGCATTTCTTGTAGGGCAGGTCTAGTCATTGCAAACTCCCTCAGCTTTTGTTTATCTGGGAGTGACTTAATTTTGCCCTCCTTCTAGAAAGAGTTTTGCCAGATATAGAATTCCTGGTGAAGAGTTGTTTTCTTTTAGTACTTTAAATAGGTACCTGACTTAGGTTTTAAGAGAACCCCTCTGGCTGCACTGTTGGAAACGGACTACGCCAGGAGTGGGGTGCAAGTAGGTAGACGCAGGTAGGCTAGTTGGGAGGCTATTACAGTAATCCAGGTAAGAGATGAGGATTGCTCAGACCAGGATGGCAGCAGTGGAAGTGCTGAAAAGCAGCCAATCCTATTCTAATAGATTTTTGAAGGCTGAGCCAATAGGATTTGTTGATGGATTGAATATGGGTTATAATAAAGAGTAGAGTCAAGGCTAACTTCAGGGCTTTTTACCTGAACAACTGGAAGCGTGGAGATGCCACCATCGGAGATGGAGAAGCTGTGGGAGGCGCAGGTTTGGTGGGCACTCACCCTCTCCGTGTCTCATCTGTTAAATGATTGACTTAGGTGTTATCCCTCTATCTTTTTGGAGACCAGCCCAACGTTTTGGGGGGTAAAGGAAGGGCTGGAATATAGCAATGTAGAATTCATGCTTCACTATGAATTCATCCTGGATCAGGTGTGAGACTCTTATTGCCATCACCTCTTTGACTACCGGGTTCCACTCTGATTCACTTTCAATAAAGGGTGAGGGGTGACAGAGACGGACAGTAATAAGCGTGCATTAGTTATCTGTTGCTGTGTAACACTATTACTACAAACTGTTGGAACAAAAGTAATATTAAGCCAATAACAGAAAGTGATGGAATTTTATTTAATATACAATTTTCAAGTCAGGGCAACATTTTCGATGAGGGAGTCAAAAATGTTCCAAAGAGGAAAAATCTTTTACAGATTCTTATGCGCTCGCTTATCACTAGTAATTATACGTTGCCATAGAAACAGGGCTAGAATAGAGTTGATAAAACAATTTGTGGTCATGCAGGATTTCATACAGCATTTTCTTGAGGAGCAATTAAAGTGATTACTGATTGACCTTAAATCATAGCTTATAGTTTGACCTTTGGAAATGCTGTTTGTGGAAACAGACTGTAATAGATAATTACTTAAAGATGACTTTTAAGAAACCAGTTTTCTTAAGGTAATGTTCAAAGATCATCTCATGGCAGTAGCTTGGGTGGGTCACCTCAACCTCTACAAAATCCAGAAACCTGGTTTCCATGAGAATTAAAAACTCCGTTCCTCAAAACATAGCTTAACACAACACATATTTATTGTCTCACAGTTTCTATGGGTCAGGAGTCTGAGCGCAGCTTAGTTGAGTCCTCTTCTAGGCTACAGTCAAGGGGTCAGCCAGGGCTGGGTTCTCATTTAGAGACTCCACTAGGGAAGAATCCCTTGTGATTCCTTGTGGTTGTAGGACTGAGAACCCTTGGTTCCTTGTCATGTGGGCCACCAGCGTGGCCATTTGCCTCCTCACAGTCATCAAGGAGACAGTGGGACATAGTCCTAGCAAGATGGGCATTACAATCTTATGTAACAGGACTGTATGCATTAATCACATACTCACCATCATCTTTGCTGTATCTTATTGGCTAGAAGCAAATCCCAGTCACAGGTCCCACCCACAACCAAGGGCTGGGGATCACACAAGGGCGTGAACACCAGGAGGCAGATGTGTTAGTTTCCTAGTGCTGCTGTAACAAAAATACCACAAATTGGTGGCTTTCAAGAACAGGAGTTTATTGTCTCACAGTCTTGGAGGCTGGAAGTCCAAATTCAGGGTGTCAGCAGGGATAGGCTCTCCTTCTGTCTCTGTCATCTGTCCGAGAAAATCCTTGTCTCTTTCAGCTTTTGTTGCCTCAGACATTTCTTGATGTTCCTTGACTTGTAGATGACCCTCACGTGATGTCTTCCCCTTGTGCATCTGTATGTCTGTGTCTATACTCCCCTTATAAAACACCACTCAGATGTGATTAGGTTTAGGACTCACCTTACTCTACTCTGGTTTGAGCTCATCAGCACAACAAAAGAAAAACCTTATTTCCAGACAGGGTCACGTTCACAGGTACAGGGGTTAGGAGTTCAACATATCTCTTTGGGGGATACAATTCAATCCCTAACAGGAGGGATCATAGAGGCCCCCCTAGAGTCTGTCTGCCAAAAAAGCACCTGGTACGTGCCAATTCTGGGCTAAGCACATTCACACGCACAGTCTATTTTCATTCTCTCAACCTCCCTGCACAGTGGTTTCCTTAGGCCCAGTTTTATAAGGAAACTGAGGCTCAGAGAGATGAAGCTGTAGCACTACTGGTTGGAATTTAAAGCAGTCTGTCTGACTCTGAACCTGGGCTCTTTCCACACCTAGAGATGGAAACCCCAGCTATCTCATACCCAGAGAAGAAGGTATGAGGGGCAGGAAGGTGTGACTCCAAGCCTTGTACATAGCTCTTTCTCTCTCTCTGCCCATCACTCCACCCCCTAGTCTCCAACCAGAAGAAGACAGTAGAGGCCAAATGCAGCCTGGCCTGTGAGTACCTGAGTGAGGATGATTATATGGACCTGCTGTGGACCACCCTCTCTGAGTTCCCAGGTAAAGGACCTGTGTGAGGTGGGTCTGGGACCTGTGTGAGGGAAGCCTGAGAATGTGGAGCTGCTGGGCTGGTGGCTCAGTCTGGTGCTGCTTGAAAATAAACCCCATTTCTAGGGAAGCAGGGGATTTTTTTTTTTTTGCTTAAACTTTAGCTACAAGTTTTCAAGAACTGTGAAGGGGGCTGAGATTCTACCCCACTTGAAGACTATGAACAAATTTACTCACCCAGTTGCAAGCACGCTGGCAGAAGACATGAGATACCTGGGTCAGAGACTAAAGACATTATTACTCATGGCACAGCAAGCAGCATGAGTAGCATATTGGCATCAGTTCCCTTGCCCCCAGGTCCCACAGGGGTGAAGCAAAGAGCCCAGGTGGATGCTACAGCTGCAATGGATTTGCAACACAGCTGAGGAACTCCAAGCTTAGAGAACTCAAATATTTTGTAATAGACTGCCAGAATCCTGCCCAAGCTTTGCCCCACAGGGAGACATCATTCTTTATTATTGGACAGTAAACAAATCTGCCTTTTGCTCCAGAGGCAGACACTAATTCTATCCTCCAAGGCTGTTTGTTATACAAACATCCTTGAAATGAGAGTCTGAACAAGAGGGCAGCTAGTGCTTTGCTCACAAGATGTGCAGAAATACAAGAGACCCATGGAGAGTTGCCTCACAAACCAATCACACTGGGAAAGGTCAGTGGGCTGTAGAAAATCCAAACTTGCACATAATACAAAGGTGAGTTACCTTTTCCTTTAAAAGGAATGATAATAATTATAACAATAATAACATCCAGTATTTATTGAGTGCTTTCCTTATACCAGGCACTGTGCTAATTGTTTTACAGATATATCATTTAATCTTATGAGGTAGTGTAATTATTCCCATTTTACAACTGAAGAAACTGAGGCTCAGAAAGGTAAAATAACTTGCCCAGCAGAATAGAAACTGTACCTCCCAAGTGGACACCTTGCCCTTGCATCCTTGTCCCAGAGTCTGTTTCTGGGGAAACTTAACTAGGACACTTAGGGTCCTGCAGCCATCAGAGCAGAAATAAAAACTGTGATCCCACCCCAGAGTCTTCAATCCTGTACTACACTGTCTATCTTTCTTCTAAAACCCTTTCCCTGTAGCTTAGTGGGTAAGATGAAAGGCTCAG
Organism: Dugong dugon; assembly: GCA_030035585.1. Taxonomy (NCBI): domain Eukaryota; kingdom Metazoa; phylum Chordata; class Mammalia; order Sirenia; family Dugongidae; genus Dugong; species Dugong dugon. Next base: position 19,244,309 of record CM057476.1, on the reverse strand, counting down.
GAGTTAAACTCAGCATTGCCACTCACCAGCTCCATGAGTTTAGGCAATTCACTTTACCTCTCTGAAACTCAGATTCTTCTTTCCTTATTTATTGTGGTTATTGTTTTGCTGTTTTTCTTTGTTCACTGACACATCCATGCCTCTAGAACAATTCCTGGCACATAGTACCCCAAAAACCAAACCAAACCCGTTGCCATCGAGTCAATTCCGACTCATAGTGACCCTATAGGACAGAGTAGAACTGTCCCATAGGGTTTCAAAGGAGCAGCTGGTGGATTTGAACTGCTGATCTTTTGATTAGCAGCTGAGCTCTTAACCGCTGTGCCCCACTACTATGCGCTCCGGCACACAGTAGGCACTTCATTCATTGATCGAATAAGTACAGGCAGTCCCTGGGTTACGAACGTCCGACTTACGTGCAACCTGTAGTTATGAAACAATCCCATAAAGCCTATTATATTAAAAATTCGACGTACATACAATGGCTACCTTGTGGCGTGCATCAAAACATTATTATTATCATGACTGTACTATTATGTTAAAGATGTTTTAGTGTATCTGGAAGTGTTTCTTTAATGTTTTTATGCATCGAAAAATATACTATATACTAAGACAAACATTTGACCTACTGACATTAGATACAAACTGTACCTAACTGTTCAACTTACATACAAATTTGACTTAAAGACAGATTTAAGAATGGAACTCATTCATAATCCAGGGACTGCCTGATTTAAAATGCAACTATTAATAGTGTTTACCTTGGAGGGTAGTTCTGAAGATTACACAACGTAATAAATGTAAAAGTGCTTAGCCTAAATTTTCATTATGATTAATAATAAGCACTATGCTATCCTGCCTCTACTGAGATAGTTATTTTTATTTATTCCCATTTTACATATTAAGAAACTGAGGCTCAGCGAAGGCAAGGAACTAGCCTAAGACCACACAGCAAGTTAGAGGCGAGACGAAACCTTAGAACCCAGTTGTTTCTGATTTCCAGCTCAGGCATCTCACCTGGATTCAGGGAATGCCATTATTCAGACTCCTTGGGTGCCTGTTAGGTTATCCATTGCTGCATAACAAATTAACCCAAAATTTAGTGGCTTAAAGAAATACACATTTATTATCTCACAGTTTCTGTGGGTCAGAAATCTGGGAGTGGCTTACCTGGGTCCTTTGCTTCAGCATCTCTCACAAGGCTATGTTTGAGGTATTAGCCCAGGGTCCGCAGTATCATGTGAAGGCTTGATGGGGTGAGATCCACTTCCACACACTCACATTCCTTGAGGGCTGTGAGACAGAGGCCTCAGTTCCTCACTGGCTGTTGGCCAGAGGCCACCCTCAGTTCTTTGCCAAGTGGCCTCCTCCATCAGAGCAAGCACCTGAGAAGAGCCAGAGAGAGAGGCTACCAGCAAGATAAAGTCACATCTTTTATAACGTTACGTGAGAGCTAGCATTCCATCCGTTTGGCCATATTCTAACCATTAGAAGCGAGTCACTAGGTCCAGCCCTCACTCAAAGGGAGGGGATTGCACAGGGCGTGAAGACCGGGAGGCAGGGTCATCGGGGGCCATGCCAGAAGCTGCCTCCCACAGTGCCTCTGCTCCCCTTCCAGGTGTCCTTGTGACTCTGTGGATTATCGACCGCCTGGGCCGCAAGAAGACCATGGCCCTGTGCTTCGCCATCTTCTTCCTCTGCAGCCTCCTACTGTTTATCTGTGTTGGAAGGTGGGTGGTAAGCCAGCTCTCTCTGGTCCCAGTGTTTATTTCTCAGGTTGTAGTCGGTGGCTCTTTGGGCCTGCGGGCTGGAGATTATACCTCCTTGGGGTTACCTGAGGGGTCTCCCCTCTTGCCTACTAGCTACTTGCTAGAACTGAGGCTCATAACTGCCTCACAACTGACCAAAAGATCAGGTTCAGGGTTGAGGGTTCCGATGGGGGTATGGACGGAAGGGCAATTTGGCCCAGGTCTCACTCGGCCCATATCAAATTTAGACTTTTGACATCATCTCCTAATGAGACCAGGCATATAGCTGTTTAATTTATATGCGTGTGAAAACATTGATTTGCCCAAAGGAAATATTTAAAATAGACCCTGTTTTGTAATCCTGTTTTGGGATTTTCCATTCTTCCATCCTCAAAATATGGAAGTGGCCCGTGCTTCTCTTGAACTCTGAGGGGCTCCAGACCAAACCTTATCAGGAAGCAGGGGCCCACCTCTTGGCCTGAGGAAGCCTGGGAGATATAGCCTAGATCCTGAAATGTTGGCGTTCTGGGACGCCTACAGGAATAATGGAATGGAGGTTCTGGGATGAGGATTATCCTAAAAGTACTGGTTAGAAGTTTGGTTTCCTTAGCTCAGCTGGCATTTGGCTCAATTTCTGCCCGAGAAGTTCCTGTCTGGGTTTTCGATTGTTTCTATCACTTCTCTCCAACCTTACCTCCGATCTGGGTGTCTCAGATGTTTCCATTTCTTAGCCTGGTGCTTTGGAGAATGATTCTGTTATAAAAACAGGCCTTTGGAGATGACACTGGAATGGATGTGTGCGTGTGTGTGCACACACATGCGCTTGTGTGCCTGCATGAGTGTGTGTTGTGCGGTGACCTTTGTCAATTTCTAGGGTGCAGATTCTCTCTGGGCAGATAGGTCTTTGCTGAAACAAGTTCACAGACATAATACCTGCTCATCTGCCTTTTTCCCCCTCCCTAGAAATGTGCTCACTATGTTACTCTTCTTCGCAAGAGCATTCATTTCTGGAGGCTTCCAAGCAGCCTATGTTTACACACCTGAGGTAGGAGGGGTGTCCGGGAGCAGCTGGGGCTGGGAGGGCGGGAACTCTCCAGAAACACTTCACCTGGGCTCCTTTGAAAGAAAATTTGTCCTTGGCTCTGAGTGGTGACTGTGAAGCCCTTCATTATTTTAACTTATTTTTTAATCTTCTGCTTCTGCTTATAAAAATGTATGCTCAGTGTAAAAATCCAAATGTTGCACGACTGTCTAAAACCAAAAATGAAAGTTCCCCACGACCCCTCCATCCAAGAGACAACTTTCTTAAACAGTTCAGTGTATATTCTTCCAGATTTTTCTCTGCAAATACCAATATATGTCAGTGCATGTATCAGTCCAACTGGGTAACTGGGTAATTAAGAGTTTAATAAAGGGACTAGTGCTGAGGGAAACCAACAAGTGATAGAGCAGTAACCCAGAGCTTACAGTGGGGTGGGGGTGGCTGGAGTAGCTGTTAACCACCCTAGGCCTGATGGGGTGGGGGGAAGGAGCTGCTCCTGGGTTCCAGGAGAGAGTTGTGTGGAGAGGGTGGCTTCGAGAGAAGCTGACATTTAGTTGAGGGACACAACAGGCCTGAGGCAACCTGGGAGGGAGGAAGCAGAGGAATAGATACTCCAGCCCCTCTCTCCTCCCGCCTCCCATCTTCTAATGGAGCTTCCCATTGGCTGAACCCAACCAGAACCCGGACGGCCAGAGCAGTTCTACTCTGACACACATGGGGTCACCATGAGTCAAGTTGACTCAATGGCAACTGATTACGGTTGGAAAATACCCAGTCCCTTCTTACTTTGCATGGGGGAGACTAGTCAAGTGGCCATAACTGAGTGCAAATTTTTGGAGAAGCTGTGTGGACGTTTACATCACTGTATCTATGAAAGTATTTGGAAGTCTGGACTGGTGCTTCAAGGTGACGCTACTAATGAAAAGCGGCAGGTGGAGCAGGGCCTGTGTCCTGATTGTGCAGCAGTTCCTGAGGGAGGGGTCTTTGGGGACCACCCACCACCCAGAGCAACGAGGACCCCCATACTGGTTTCCCTCCCACAGCTCAGCCCCTTGCCCTCTTTCTCAGTTGAGTTCTTATCTCCTTTCCAGTCTCCCATCCCTTAGTGGGGTCACCCTAACTTCAGGCCTGCCTCTGGGGGACTCTCCTGTCAGGCCTGAGCTGGGGAGGAGGGAGGGACCTGCATTTTCAGAAGTCTCTTCCTGGCCGCTGTGTTTCAGGTCTACCCCACTGCGACGCGGGCGCTGGGCCTGGGCTCCTGCAGTGGTATGGCAAGAGTGGGTGCTCTCATCACTCCGTTCATTGCTCAGGTAGGTGTCACCCCAAATACGGGGGGGGGGGGGAGTCACAAAGCCCATGCATTACCAGCAGCTACTACGTGCTGAGCCTTCTGCAGTGCTCCTCAGGTGCATCCCTATTGTATCCTAACAACCCACCCATAGGGAAGAAATATTGCTTGCAGATGAGAAAATAGGCTCAGAAGAAGAAAGGCACTTGAACTCGCCCATGGCCACACCGATGGGAGGTAAGGAGGTAGCTGGGAATCAAAGCCAGGACTTTCCTATGCAGAACACTCTGGGGGCTCCAGATGATTTGGCCAAAAGCCAGTAGGCCAACATGACTTAGTGGAAAACAAATGCCCCAGTCCCTGCTCCTGAGTGTTGGATAATTAGATGTCATTGCAGATTTTGCAGCTGTTTGTGTGTGTGCCTGGAAGCATTTCTATCCAGTTTAAAAAATTTTTTTATTGTGGTAAAATATATATAATAAAAAGTTTGCCATTTAACCCATTTTTTTCCTACTTCCTGTCCTCCAGAGACAACAATTTTTTTTTAATTGTTGTGCTTTAAGTAAAAGTTTACGATTCAAGTTAGTCTCTCATACAAAAATGTATGCATACATTGTTACGTGACCCCAACTGCTCTCCCTATACTGTGACAGCACACTCCTCCTTTCCACCCCGGATTTCCCATGTCCATTCAACCAGCTCCTGACCCTATCTGCTTTCTCATCTCACCTCTGGACAGGAGCTGCCCATTTAGTCTCATGTATCTACTTGAGCTAAGAAACACACTCTTCACAAGTATCATTTTATGTTCCATAGTCCAGTCTAATCTTTGTCTGAAGAGTTGGCCTCAGGAATGGTTTTAGTTTTGGGCTAACAGAGAGTCTAGGGGCCATGTCTTCTGGGGTCCCTCCAGTCTCAGTCAAACCATAAAGTCTGGTCTTTTTACTAGAATTTGAGTTCTGCACCCCACCTTTCTCCTGCTCCTTCCAGCACTCTCTGTTGTGTTCCCTGTCAGGGCGGTCCTTGGTGGTAGCCGGGTACAATCTATTTCTTCTGGTCTCAGGCTGATGAAGTGTCTGGTTTATGTGGCCCTTTCTGTCTCTTGGGCTAATACTTTTCTTGTGTCTTTGGTGCTCTTCATTCTCCTTTGCTCCAGGTGGGTTGGGATTAACCCATTTTTGAGTGTACAGTTCAGTGACATTAATTACATTCACCAAATTGTGCAACTGTCACCAATATCTATTTCCTAAAGTTTTTCCTCACCCCAAACTGACACTCGGTACCTCCTCAGCAATAAAGCCCCATTCCCCTCTCTTTCAGCCGCTGGTGATCATTAGTAACCTTTTGTCTCTATGCATTTCCCTATTCTGGATTACTTCATATAAGTGCGATTATGCAATATTTGTCCATTTGTATCTGATTTATTTCACTCAGGATAATATTTTCAAGGTTCAGCCATATCATAGCATGTACAGTGAAACCTGTGTGAGCCAGACTCGACGGGACTGCTCTGTTTTTCCAAGTCTCATAAGTTTTCTGCCTTTGACAGGGTGCGGTCTTACCACTTTTCTATTGCTTGCTTTAGTGGAAAATATTCAAGTTTTCCTACTCTGACAGGTTTCCTCCTTACATAGGTTCTGGCTTTTGCGAGTTTCACTATATCAGGCCTTAATTTCTCTTTAAGGTTAAATAATATTCCATTGTATGTATATAGCACATTTTTTTAATCCATTCATCTGTTGATGGGCATCTCTCCATTTTTAGAGATGTTATTTTAAAATCATTTTGCTTTTTATATCCAATTCATTTTTAGCCAAGTATTTCTGTTCTGCCCTGTTGTTTTGGGCCATTGTATGTCACTACTAATAATAATAGCGACTCATAGCAATCCTATAGGACAGAGTAGAACTGTCCCATAGGGTTTCCAAGGAGTGGCTGGTGGATTCAAACTGCCGACCTTTTGGTTAGCAGCCGTACCATGCTATTGCTCTTAACCACTGTGCCACTATGAGTTGGAATTGACTCCATGGCAACAGCTTTGTTTTTTTTTTTAACTGACTAATAATGATTGAGAGCTCCCCATGTGTTCCTATGGTGTCAGGTGTTGCCCAGGTATCCTCTCATTAGAAAGTGGCTACTGCCCTCATAGAGTCACTGGGTGGAACAAATGGTTAATGCACTCAGCTGCTAACGGAAAGGTTGATGGTTCGAGTCCACTCAGAGATGCCTCAGAAGAAAGTCCTGGCAATCTACCTCTGAAAAAGCAGCCATTGAAAACCCTGTGGAACACATTTCTGCTCTGACACACGTGGGGTCATCATGAGTCAGAGTCCACTTGATGGCAATTAGGTACTGCCCTCATGCCCCTTTGGCAGATGGAGAACTGAGACTCCGCTCTGCTGTGTGATTTTTGGAATTCAGCGGAGACACTGCCCTGGGAGAGAGTGTAGTTGCAAGGAGTACAGACTCTTAAATCTGACAGGCCTGGGTTCAAATCTCAGTACCATCCTTATTATCTCTATGAACTTGGGGATTGTCTAAGTCAGGATTCTCTACAGAAACAGAACTAGTGAGACGTATTTGTATGTATGTATATATATACATATAGTGCTACTATGCCAATTTTTTTTACATGTTGCTGTAAAAAAATTAGCATAGCATGCTTACAAAAATAGCTTGAGGGGGCGCGGTTGGCAAACGGACATAGAAGATGTGTGTTATTTGCGTAAAAATACGGTATGTTTTTACACAAATATATATATGGAGCCCTGGTGGTACAGTGGTTAAGCACTTGACTGCTAACTGAAAGGTTGATGGTTCGAACCCACCAGCTGCTGTGAGGGAGAAAGATGCGGCAGTCTGCTTTCGTAAAAATTACTGCCTTAGAAACCCTATGGGGCAGTTCTCCTCTGTCCTACAGGGTCGCTATGAGTTGGAATCAACTTGACGGCAACGAGTTTAATTTATTTGGTTTTGTGTGTGTGTGTGTGTGTGTGTATGTGTGTGTGGTGAGAGACAGAGAGATTGACTTCAAGGAAATGGCTTATGCAGTCATGAGGGCTGGCAAGTCCCAAATCTACAGGTCAGGTGGCAGTTTGGAGACTTCTGCAGGCTTACATCCTAAGACCCTAAAATGTGTTAGGTCAGGTGATAAGGAGAGTACAAATCAAGAGAGAAAGAGAGGGTGAGCTTGCAAGAGTGAGCTCTGCCAGAATACCCATTTATATTCTAGAGACAGACCACACCCCCAAGGCAACTCACCTTTCAACTGGTTGGTTGATCACAGCAGATCACATTATGGAAGGTCATTACATTACATTGTGGAACAGCAATCAGTCCAGTGTCTGGCCACACCACTGAGAATCATAGCCTAGCCAAGTTGACACATAAACTGAACTATCATAGGTATGCTACTTACCCTCATTGAGCCTCAGTGTCCCCCTCTGTAAAATGGGGATAAAGTACCTACCTCACCCAGCTATCGGAAGACTAAATGAGACAGTCTCACAGACTTCTCCGACAGGGCCTGGCCTTGCTAAGAGAATTGATGGTTGGCGGTGCCTCGGGTTCAGAAGGTATGCTCTCACCTGTGAACATCTCCTTCCCCAGGTGATGCTGGAATCCTCCGTGTACCTGACGCTGGCGGTTTATAGCAGCTGCTGCCTCCTGGCTGCCCTGGCCTCCTGCTTTCTGCCCATCGAGACCAAAGGCCGAGGACTGCAGGAATCCAGCCACCGGGAGTGGGGCCAGGAGATGGTCGGCCGAGGGATGCACGGCACGGGCGTCCCCAGGTCGAACTCTGGCTCGCAGGAGTAGTGACTGCTGGGGGGCTGAGCTGGTCTTTGAGGCTATAACACGCAGAAAGCTAGTGGAGCCCAGCTGGGGCACCGACTGTCACTGCCACCACCAAGAACCCGAGAGTATGACCTGGACCAACAGGGCTTTGTGTCTTGACTCCATTTGCTCACATTCATCAAGATCCACCTGGGGATAGGAAGGCATTGGCTCTGGTGGGGGGTTCTCTGTGTCAGTGGAGGTGTGTTACTAACCTGTGGCTCCGCATGGGGAAAGTGCCACTTTGGAAGTGTCCAGTGATACCATCCAGAATCAGCTGGTCACACCCTCAGTGAACAACAACAAATGATCCCTGTAGATACAGAACAGGCCCAGACTCATGTGACACCGCCCCCACCCAGGTGAGTCGATACCTGCCACCTACCAATCCAACTTGTTCGTTCAGTTCTCCTACATCCCTGGCCCCAAGGCTTTCTTCTTTGAAATTGCAGGTGACTGAGTGTGGCCTGAGAGCGTTTCCTTGGGTCTGAGAAATGCCCCAAAGGGGCCCCTCTGTCTGCCTCCCTAGGGCCTGACTAGTGATGACTTTTACAGATGGACATGCATTTGAACTTGAGCCATGTGCCCCCCACCCCTCTTCTGGAGTTGCTGTCTCTGGCTCCAGGGGAAACAGATGTGTCCATGGAGACAGCTGGGCTTATACTGGATGACAACCTCAGAAAGCTGTTACCCAGGAGCTGGAGACTGAGACAGAGGAGAGGTGAGACTCAAGTCCAAAGGCAAAGCAGGGGGCCTCCCCACTGGAAGCAGCGGAGGGGCCGTTTCAGGCTTCTTTTCTGGCTCCCTCCTTGGCCAGACCAATGGCGACCCTTGGAGGAAGAAAACAGGTTTCCTCTTTCTTTCTGTGAAGCACCAATGCTTTGGATTTTAAGCATGGGTGGACGGCTGACAGGGTAGAGTGACAGCTAGGATGCTCCACCAGTCACACTCTCCCGTGGGGTCAGGGAACCCAGATCCCTGAAGCAGAGCTGTTCTTTCCTCCCTTGTTGCTAGGCTGCCCAAGGCTTAGTCTTCACATAGAGGCAGCTCTTGGGGTCCCAGCAATGGACCCCACAGCAGGGATGCTATGGGGTGGGGAGGGGAGGGAGTACCTAGATATGTAGCATTTGTACATTTTCAAAGGAAGACAGGGAGGTCAATTGGGTGTTGGTTTGGAAGAAAGGACTGGAGCTCTGTCTCAGCGTCCACCTTCGGGGCTCGGTTTACATGAACCTTTCCCCCATCATGAAGGTGGGGGACCTAGAGAAGGAGGGAGGAGGCTGCCAGATCCCGTCAAAATCCAGAGAAGACTGACCCTCTGCTTGGAGATATCTGCTTGAAGTAAACATTGCAAGGAAGCCAAATGTGTACGTTCATCTCTTATTAAAACATGTTGGTGATGGACATTGCAAGGGTCCAAGTTTGTTAGTGTGTCATAATGTTCTACTGACAGTTTGGCTTAATGGTCTTTGGAACTTTGTCCATCCAAGGTCATCACATTCTTGGTCACCTGGCTTTAATATACTCATCTCTGTTCCATTAAGTGGGGAAAGTTACATGGTTGACTGCCAACATTATGACTTTGTGTCTGTTGGAGATGGCACTGTCTTCTAATGGGTCGACTTCTTCCAGCTCAAATCCTAGGTAGACTGCAAACAATCCAGTGTCCCTGAACTACAGGGTCACAGATGCAGCACCCTCAACCCATGCAGTCAGAAAGGACGTAGCTTAGGAGAATGCCTTTCTGATACATCTTTGTACCATGAGTGGCTGTGGCTCATTATTTCTGGCTTGCTGAGCTCTCCTGGGTAAGACAGAGCCTTTGCTTGTCATTTTTGGCCTTCCAGCTGGCCAGACTTTGCCGGATGCTATGTCAGCTCCCTTTACCCTCAAATAACCCAGTGGCGCTAGAGGCGGGGGATGAGAGGGTTTGTTTGGGGGTAGGAATGTTTTCTAGGGGTTGAGGGCTGTGGCGCTCTTTTTTGTTGTTGAGAACGTACACAGCAGAACATACATACACTAATTCAGCAATTTCTACATGTACAATTCAGTGACATTGATTACATCCTTCGAGTTGTGCAACCATTCTCATTCTTTTTCCAAATTTTTCCTCCCCTATTAACATAAACTCACTCATCCCTAAATTTCCTATCTGATCTTTCAAGTTGCTATTGTCAATTTGATCCCACATGGATAGTTCTTTAAAAGAGCAAGATGCTCAGTGCAGATATTCCTTGTTAATTAAGCTAATCTATTGTTTGGTTTGGAGCCCTGGTGGCGCAGTGGTTAAGAACTCGGCTGCTAACCATAAGGTCGGTAGTCGAATCCACCATCTGTTCCTTGGAAACTCCGTGGGGCAGTTCTACTCTCTCCTACATGGTCGCTATGAGTCGGAATTCTCTCAACAGCAATGGGTATTGTTTGACGTAATGAAGACTTTAGGGGATATTTTTGCTTTAAGGTTTAAAGATTATCTCAGGGCAGTAGTTTCAGGGGTTCATCCAGCTCAGTGGCTCCAGCAAGTTTGGCGTCCGTAAGAATCTGAAATTCTCTTCCGCATTTTCCCTCTTTTGAGCAGGATTCTTCTACAGAATCTTTGATTAAAACGATCAGTAATGGTAGTGTGGCACTTTTCTTGAGAAAATGAAGGGTAAAACTCCTTGCCTTCTAAATAGCTTACCCTTTAAAAAAAAAAAACATATTATTGAATGATACAAGAGCTGCTACAAAAGTTGCCCAAGCCTCTGAAATAGTGGGGCCTTTAGCTGAAGAGGAAACCCTGGTGGTGTAGCAGTTAAGAGCTACAGCTGCTAACCAAAAGGTTGGCAGTTCAAATCCGCCAGGTACTCCTTGCAAACTCTATGGGACAGTTCTACTCTGTCCTATAGGGTTGCTATGGGTCGGAATTGACTTGACGGCAATGAGTTTTTTTTTTTTTTTTTAGCTGAAGATGCTTTGTATCTAATTTTGAACTATCCGAAACCTCCTATTTTGTCATCTATTTCTCTCAGTGTTATGAAAGATTTTAGAAAATGGGAAAAGATGTTTCAATGTAACCAGGATTGTATGGTTTCTTTCTTTTCCTTACTTCAAGTATTCCCTCAGGAACACATACATGCCCCTGGTAGTGCTGGCAATGAGATGAAAGAGAATCTTAGGAATTGACTTTGAAATGTGGATATTCATTGTGTTTTAATAATGCTAAGCAACAGAAAGCCTTGAATGATGGGAGCAAGAGTCCCCCTTGGTTATTATTAATAAAAGGACTTAGTCAAAGGACTAAGGTACTTTCAGCTGCAAATAGCAATAACCCCAATCAATAGTGGCTTAAACCATTAGAATAATTATAGTTAACAACAAGCCCAAAATCATGAAGTTCCAGGGAAGGTTTAGCAGCTCAATGATGTAATCAAGGACCCAGCGTCTTTTCGTCTTTCTTTATCCTCTGCATGTTGGTCATTTGAACCTATGCTTGGAACCTCATGGTCACAAGATGGCTGCTGAAGTGCCAGGCATCATATTTATTTACAAATGAGGTCAAATAGAGAAGGAGCAGTCACACAAGGTTTTCTTTCACAAGGTTCTGTTGTTTTTGATTGGAAAGGGAAGTCCTCCAGTAAATTCACCATTGCTTCTTAGTGGTCAGACCTGGGTCACATGCCTACCTCTGGACCAATCACAGGCAGAAGGTAAGGTATTACTAATACTGGTTTAGCTCAATCGTGAGACATCTCCTAGGGCTGGGGAAGGGCCTACCTCCCATAGGACCAAGGGATTCCCACCAGCCTCTTGAACATAAATTGGGATCCTGTTGGCATGGAAAAAAGAAGGTGTTGGCTGTTGGATGGGCAGTGGTTGAGATCTATGATCTATGAAACATAGATCTATGGAATAGAATTGATTGTCCAGAAATAAAACTCTGGATTGCCATGGACGTGTAGGCCAGAGTTCTAGTCAAAGCTATTTTAGTTGCAAGGAACAGAAATTTTACTCCGGCCAACTCAAATTAAGAAGGGGCTTATTACAAAATTGGGATCAGCAGTTAATATCCTACAGAGGACAGCCAGGAAGACATACATGAGAGAAGCAGAGAAGATGCAATAGGAAGAGATGAGGACTGTGGTGAAGAGGTGCACAGTCCCCATCCAAACGGGGTGGCCACTAGTCAGATCTGACTGATTTCATTGCACTGTGGGTCCAGCGTGGCCAGACCTTCCCATTTTCAAGGAAGAAATCTGGATTTGCGAGTGAAATCTCCAGTTTTTAGTGTGTTGGATCAAACTGTTTAAGTGGGTGTGTAAGCCAAATAAAACACATCTGTAGGCTAGGTTTGGTGGGTGGACTACCAGCAGCATGCAGCCTCTGAAAGACTGGAGACCTCGTGGAAATAAAGTCCAGCCTGGCCTCTCACAGTGGAACAGGGAACTGGGAGCCAGCAGGACCCGAGGCTGCTGCCTCTCTACTCTGTGAGCCTCATCCCTGCTCCTCTCTGCAGACTGGCTTTCATCTGCTGCCTCAAGGCTGTTGCTCTCTCACAACCGTGCAGATGGCTTTGGCTCCCCATGGCTCCATGGCCTTGTAACTTAGCTCTGCAAACAGACCTGACTCAGCTCTTCAGCGTCCCAGTTCCAGAGTCTCAGGAGAGGACTCTGATTGGCCTGTTTAGTGTTGTTTCCAGTCCTGGTCCAATTAAGTTGGGTCAGGGAGGGTTGAAGTCAAGAGGTACAAACATGGCAGCTTAAACCTATGCTTTTAGCAGGTGGCACAGACAATTATTGTTATGTGGAACACACAGCAACATCCATGTAACCTCTCAAGTCTGTTCATCATAACTCTGTATTATGGACCATGTCATGGCATGTGGTAACTTTGAAGTATCTACCATGTTCTGGGCATGATATTCCACACGGAGGATGCAAAAAATAATAGGGCATGGTCCTTACACTCATGTATGAACAGGGCAGGGAGAGGCAGGCACAGACAGATCATTGCCATGCAATGTGACATGGTGCTAATGGAGAGATGCAGAGAGCACTGTGGAAATGCATAGGGTGGCAACCCTGACTCTCTGGGGCATCCTGCGGCACCTTCTGACTCCTCAAAGATTCGGTGGTTTCAGTCAGGCTTTGGTCATTGGTGGTACTTTACTATATTCTAATTCTTTGACATTTGAACATTCATATATATCACATATGATCATTCTCAATTAGTCAAGACTCTTTGATAAACCATTTCAAATACCTCTCCCCTCACCATGCCAGAGAACAGAGCACTTTCTAAGTTCATCAGTCAGAAACCAATTCCATTCACAATAGCATCAAACAGAATAAAACACATAGGCAGGAACAAATTTAACAAAAGAAGTGTAAGACTTAAATGCACTGAAAGCAACAAAACATTGCTGAGAGAAATTCTGAAAGATCTAAATAAATGGAGAGACACTCTGTGTTCATAGAAGACTTAAAATTAAGCTTTCAGCATTCCCCAAATTGCTCTATAGATTCAACACATTCCCTGTCAAAATCCAAGCTGGCTTTTTTTGCAGAAATCGGCAACGTAGATCCTAAAATTCATATGGGATTTCTAAGAACCCAGAATAACCAAAACAATCTTGAAAAAGAAGAACAAAGTTAGCAGACTTACACTTCCTGATTTTACAACTTAGTACAAAGGTATAGTAATCAAGACAGTGTAGTACTGGCATACGGATAAACACAGAGATTGATGGATTAGAATTGAGATTCTAGAGATAAACCCATACACTTATGGTCAATTGATTTTTTAAAATTTTATTTATTTTGTTGTTGTCAATACATACAGCAAAACATACACCAATCCAACAGTTTCTACATGTATCATTTAGTGACACCGACTACATTCTTCCAGTTGTATAATCATTATCACCCTTTCACTGAGTTGTTCCTCCCCCATTAGCAGAAAGTCATTGCCCCCTAAGATTCCTGTCTAATCTTTTAAGTTGCTGTTGTCAATTTGATCCCATATATATTCTTAAAAGAGCATAACACTCAAGGCAGACATTATTTCCTAGTTAAGCTAAACTATTGTTTGGTTTTAAGAAGACTTCAGGGGATATTTTTGATTTAAGGTTTAAAGATTATATCAGGGTAATATTTTCAGGGTTCATCCAACCTTCATGGCCCCAGGAAGTCAGGAGTCTATGAGATTTTTGAAATTCTGTTCTGAATTTTCCCCCTTTTGATCAAAGATTCGTCTATAGAAGATCAAAATGTTCAGTAATGGTATTTCTTCTGGTTTCATGGCAAAGGAGGCAGTTGTTCAGGGAGAATAAGCCACACATTCCATACCCTCTTTCCGTTCTTGACTCTCCTTCTTCCTCTATTGCTCCAGCCAAATAGAGACCAATTGTTGTGCCTTGGATGGATGCTTGTAAGCTTTTAAGACCACAGGCACAATGCAAGGAACTAGGAGGTAGAACAGAAGCACAAAACATGTTATTCAGCCAATTAACTGGGATGTCCTAGGAAACATGGTCAATTGATTTTTGACAAAGATGCCAAGACAATTCAATGGGGAAAAGAATAGTGTTTTCTAAATTCATCAAGCTGCCAAGACTTCACTGAAACTATGATTGCAGACCACCTACACGGAAAAAGCAGGAATATTAGGCGAAAAGAAAATGAAGGGATCAACCATTGCAGTATCTTCTACAGAGCCATATGGGTTGTGGAATTTCCCCATGTCCCTTCAATTCTCAGTTTTAGGACAGAATCAAGAGGAAGCCACATTTCAAAGAGGTCCTTAGTATTTACAAAACGAACAGGAGGGTTACTTTGGGTTTGAATGTGTACTTTCTCAACCCCATACATTTTTGTGAGATCACTGTGTACTGAGTGGTAAAGGGTTCCTGTGGACAACTAGCCAGGACCAGTAGGGGTTTCTCTCCCTGGAGAATTTTAGGGTGAGTAAAGAAATATTTAGGTCAAAAACTAAATGCTATGCCTCACTCCAAACACCAGGAAGTGCCCCTCCCCCAAACCTTGTCAAAGTCTCCTTGTCTCGGCCCAACGTGACTATGATGAGGAAAGAACGAATTCCTTTCATTGTGTTTGCAGAGAAGTTGAGAAAGAGGTCCAATGGATTCTTGTAATTGTATATTCCCCCCACCCTAATTTGGGACTCAGTGTTGTGCAGTGGTTGAAAGTGAGGCACTGAGATCACACACTTTCTGGCCCTGCATCTCCATTCTACCCCTCCCTAGCTGTTGACCTCGGGCTGTCTCTCCATGCATCAGTCTCCTCATCTGTAAAATGGGGATACTAGCTACCACATAGGGCATTTGTGAGGATGAAATGAGTAATGCCTCCAAGAGTTTAGTACAGAGCTTGGTACCCAGTAAGAATGCAATAAATGTTGATATTACACATACTTACTTATCGACTATCTCGTTATCCGATATTTCGCATTTACGACAGTAGTAAAAAATCTACTATTTTGTGCATTAAGATGTCTGTCTGGCAGTAATGAAGGCCAACGTGTGAGGTGAGAGTAATGCTGGCTGTGATGGTTAAGGTTATGTGTCAACCTGGCTGGGCCATTATTCTCAGTGGTTTGGCAGTTACATACTGATGTAATTTGGCAGTTATGTAATGACATAATTTGGAAGTTATGTAATGATGTAGTCATCCTCCATTTTGTGATCTGATGTGGTCATTCTCTGTTTTCACATAACGACCTCGTCTTTGGAACCTAACCATGTTGATAAGTGAGGAGTGGGTGTATTATTATTAGGACAGGAACTCTAACTAGATCTTAGCTCTCTCACCCTACTTAGCTTAGTGGTGGCCAGCATTAAGGCAGAACTCATCTTCATGATGAAATGCATGGGAAAGAACAGCCAGTAATGGCATGGCCTGGCATGGACATGGAATGGACCAAACCAGTTGAGAATTCTTCACAGCTCATAGGATGCCACTCGCCTAAGATGCACAGAACCTTCTGGGCTGCCCCCAAAAAAACCAAACCCATTGCCACTGAGTCGATTCTGACTCATAGAGACCCTATACGATATTGTAGAACTGCCCCATGGGGTTTCCAAGGCTGTAATCTTTATGGAAGCAGATTGCCAAACATCTTTCTCCCTCAGAGCAGCTGGTGGGTTCAAACCATTGGCCTTTTGGTTAGTATTTGAGCGCTTAACCACTGCACACCGGGGCTCCTTTCACAAAAACTCAGAAAGATGAAAATTTAACCTCAAAGGCTGAGCTAGGTGATTAGGGATGGAGATGGGAAGGTGTCCTCTAGGCTCATTTAAGAACTTCAGAACCACCTGGGAGTCTGTCCTTTCAGAGAGTGATAGCTGGAAGATAAGAGAGACATTAATCCTGCCCTCTAAAAAGGAATATGCTTGGTGAGAGTTATTCTTTATGAAGGAGCTCCTTGTGGGATTATCCCTCCAGTAGCCCTTCTTCAATGGTTATGTGTTGTCTATGGGGCCATTCAGTGAATAACTGGAGACAGTTGGAATCCTGGACGTGGAACAGGCATCATGTATTACAAGTTCAATGCCTCTTCTCCCTCCTCCACACTCCAGTCGTACATGTAGCTTCCTACAACATAATCTACTACAGCCTTTCCTAAAGTGTGTTATGTGGCATTCATTAGGGTTCTTGGATAAAGGTCTTCATGGCCAGATGGGTATAAGAAGCACTGGATTAAACAACATTGGATAGGTGTCTTTGCTGCGGGCCTTTCCAGAATCTTTAATGTGTCAGCATGACTTGGAATCAAGTGACTTAACTTCAACTATCCTCACTGTTCTGTGGCTCTGGGCAGCTTGCCTCTTTGATTTTCTGCACTCTCCTTCCTTCTGAGGTCTCAAGGAATAACAGCCCAAGATGTTCTTCATCATGTCAGGCCTGGGCTGGGATGTGGAACATTCTCGAGAGGGTGGAGAGACTGCAGGGACCAGAGGAGGCCCCAGGTTAGGCTGGACTCTCCTCTGTGAATTGACCTTGTGGTTTCCTCTCATCTCATACTTCTTGTGGAAAGAAGTCAAGGGTGGGGTGGGGGTAACTGACTTTTTAAAGAGGAACACTTGATTAGTTTCTTGAGGGGAGCCAGGAATCCTTGTGTGGAGGTAGTGGTCACTGGAGTCTTCAGAGGTGAGATGGTGGCCTCCTGGACAACTTTCTTTCTTCCACGATTTTCCCAAAGAGCTTGGCTGCCTCCAGGGCACAGCCCCAGTGGATGGTGAGCCCATAGCCTCCATGGCCGTAGTTGTGAATGACCTAGAAGAGGCAAGAGAGAAGGTGGTTGGGTCACCGAGGGATAGTGGGAAGAGGTAGAGGAAGCTTGTCTGCCCTGGGAGACTCAGGAGCTTCCTAAAGGGTTCTGGGAAAAGCCAGACACCACCCAGAGCTTTTCTCAGCAGCCAGGTGAGATAGTGGGAGCCCTTGAAACAGCAGGAAGGGGGATTGTTTGGGGAACTGGAGGATAACACCCTAGACTCTTCTCTTTTGCTTAGTAGAGAGACCTGTTTGAGTACATTCAGCCCAGGAAGAGCAGAATCACATCTAGAACTCGAGATCAGAGATTCTCCCTTTCACATTGTTAGAAGTTCCCTGAATCACTTTCCTTGTTCCCATCCTGTTCTGGACTGATGAATCTTCCATGTTAACAGATAGACTCTTCTACCTACTTTGGGAGAGGCAGGGGGACCATATGCATGGACTCTGGTTAATGTGCTCATTCTGGGGGCAGAAGCAAGACCTCTGGGGCCTTGTTCAAAGCTAAAACCACCAGCAGGGAGTTCAAGTCCATATGTGACTCCCCATTACTCAGTCCTCTACACACACACACACAACCGCTTTATACTTATACAGGAGACGCCTTTATACATACACTACACATACACAAAATTCTGCTATACACACATACACAATCCCTCTACACACACAGAGAGAGACACACACACACCATATGCCTGGGATCAGGCAGGGAGGAAGGGTGACTTAGGTAGGGAGGATTGCTTTCCTAGTAGAAACCCAGCCACCACCTACTTAGGTCAGTTCCTTCAGCCCAGTATAACTCCCTTGGTTTCAGTAAGCCCAGTTCCTACCCCATGAAGGCAACATGAGAGGGAACCCCAGGGAGATGATGGGGCAGACTCAATTCGGACATCCAGGAAATAGCTCTGGAGTCAGCTATAGCAAGGTTCAAATCACATCCCACCCCTGCCCCTCACCAGTGGTCCGACTTAGGCTAGTGATTCACCTCTTGGAGCCCCAGCTTCCTCATCTGAAGCATGGGGAGAATAGTCCCTATCCCAAAGAGATGTAGGGGAGATTCGATAAGGTCATTCATGTCATGGGCTTGCGAGAATGTCTGGCACAAAGTAAACACTCAGTAAGTACCCACTTTTCTTCTACTCAACCACAGACTTTAGCAAACCAAAGCACTGCCCTCTGTGTTACCTCGAGCATGTCTTTCACCATCACTGAGCCTCAGTTTCCCCATTTATAGAGGAGGAGTTATTAGTCATCACTTCCCTGACTGCCAGGGAGGCTGTGAGAAGTCACAGGCATGACTGTTCCCTGAAAATATCAGCGCTGTCTTATTAGGGCTGGGGGACATTGCCTTCCTTACCAGTAGAACATACCTCTGTGACTGAAGGTCCAAAGTGAAGCTGTTCTCTTTCCAGCCGAATCTGGGGGCGTACTGGCCGAAAGCCAGTACATTCATCAACAATTTTTGCATTCTGGGGGAAAAAAAGTGTTAGCAACCCATCTCTGGACTTGTTTTTTTTCCTTCTGCTGCCAATTGTAGGCAGTAGGGAATTAGTTTTTGGAACCCCATTACCATCATCATCAACACAAACACCATCAAAGTCACCTTTATTGATTACCACAACCGTCATCACCACCTTTATCAATCCATTGGCATCATTACCATCATTACTACCACCTCCACCAATTCTATCAATTTCTCCATCTTTATCAGCCACCACCTATGGTATTGTCACTAGCCACCACCCCATCACCATCATCATATCCACATCCTCAAACGTTTTCATCACCATCAATACCAACCACCACTTCCACCCTCATCCTCATCACCAAAACTACTGTCATCACCACTAACAGGCAAATATAAAAAATGAGGTTTCTGCAACAAATCCAACTTCTTGTAAAGACAGACTAAGGTGCTTCTGGGATGTCACCTCTGGGGTGAACACTCTTAGTCATGGCCAGGTAGGTTTCATCAGTCCACAGCAGGGACTTCCCTGTACAGTGTCAGATTCTGGTGTACTCCACAGTCCTTCGCTGGAATTGATTTGCCCAATTATCTTAGGGGTGGAATATCCCCACTCTCAAGTGTCCCCATGACCAAGCTACTGGGCCCCTGGTCTAGGGCACTGATACCCCTCCCCATTGTACCTTCAGAGTGGGCTCCAGTCTGCAGCAGCCTTCCAAAATGGTTTTGTGGTCCTGGATATTGTTTATCTCACTCCAGTTCCCCAACTGGAAGATGCCTCCAAGAGTCACTGCCTGGGTCCTAGATAAAAGTGAGGAGGGTGGATGATGAAGGAAAACAAAGCCTTTGAGATGAATAAGGGCCATCACCACATTCATCCTTAGTACCATCTCTACCCAAATCACCACTACCATCAACGTTGTCTTCTCTGCAACACCATCAGCACCACTGTAATTGCCATTGTCATCACCATCAACAACAACCACTATCTCTGCCACCACTATTAACATCGCTATCAATATTATCATCTCCATTAACAATATCATCTTCACTACCATCATTAATGTCATCTTCATCAATCCCAATCACCATTTCCACCACCACCATTAACATTGCCATCAATAGTATTATCTCTGCCACACCCTTAACATCGCCTTCAAGACTGTCGTATCTGCTACACTATTAACATCATCGACAGTGCCGTCTCCATCAACACCAACTACCATCCCCACTCCCAATCATCACCATCACTGATCTCCTCATGAACAACTACACCAACTCGCCATCACCCCTAACATTACCCCTCTACCCTTACCCCAGTCTTCATCCCTTCACCGACACCGTCTTCTCTATCAACAACAATCCTATCTCTACTACTACCATTCCACTATCAATAATATTGTCATCCCATCAACACCACCAGCATTTAAGTAACATCACCACCTCCACTATTAATGTCATCACCACCGTCAACCCCAATCACCATTCCCACTGCCATTCCCATTGTTGATATTCACATCACTTCTAGCGTCACTGCCATCACATCCACTGCTGCTGTCTCCAACACTGCTACTACTGCATCCAAAAGCATGTTCAAGGTGGAGCCTGATCAAGGCTCAGTTCTGCCTACCATGGGATTTAATGGCTCAGATTCACTCAAAAAACACTGAAGGGACTGGGCAAGGGTTCTGGGGCAGGCAGCAGGATCATAAAGAGAGCATGAAGGTGCCCCGTCTTCTGCCGGACGACAGACAGTCAGCCTTTTACCCTGGGATGATGTACGGGGACTTGTAGATGCCATTGTCTGGGTCATGCGTGATAATGAAGTGCTTCACCCAAGGGGCAGTGACCTGTCGATTCAGGGCAGAGAAGTCTTGTCAGAGGAGTTGGATCAGTGGGCTCCTCCAGCCCTTGCTCCCTTCAATGACCAGATGTTTTGAGAAGAGTGGCAAGGCCAGATTCCTCAGCCCTCCCATGGCCCCTCTGCCCCAAGTCTGCACCTGACTGCTTGCCTCTTGCAGAAAGGGCCACCCTGATTGAGAAACACCCTTGCTTCTTGCAGAAGCACACATTTTCACCCACACATCCACAGAAAAGTTCCGGCACACATATGAACACACACATATACTTTTGTCCACATCAGGAACACACATACCCACCAACACACACATGTATACACATATATGCACACCTAGAATGCACATAGATACACTCATGCACACACATGCACACCTGTGAATGCACACATGCACATACAATATGCGCACACACGCACACTATTAATGCGCATACAATCACACATACATGTGCACATACATGCACACCTATGAATGAACATATGACATGTACACATATGCACACACACATGGACACCTATGAATGCACAGTCACACATGCATGTGCACACATGCATACCTAAGAATGCACATATGCCACTCCCATACATATATGTACACACATCTATGAATGCACATCTGTACCTGCACACCTATAAATGCATACACGTACACTCATACACATATGCACATACATGCACACCTATCAATGCACATACACACACTCCCATCTGCGCACACACACACACATGCTCACAAACAGGCACGCACTCACACACGTGCACACATGTAATGAGAGGCCATGTGGAATGATGGTTACACACACAGGCTCTCAAACCAGATTGCGTGGGTTCTAATCCCAATTATACCGCTTACTACTGTGTGAACTTGTGCAAGTTACTTAACTCTTCGGTGCTTCAGTTTCCTCATCTGTGAAATGGCAGTGGTAATAATTATAGCACCCAACTCAAAGGGCTGGGGTAGGGATTATATTAATTAACACAGTAAAGTGCATAAATGTTTGCTACTTTTATTACAATACAGCCATATGCAGGTCCCACATATGTACAAACATAGATACTCATGCTTTGCAATTAAGAAGAACCCTGAAAGAGGAAGTTTAGGGCTGTTGGGTTGCTACTTCCTGTTTCTTTAAAATGTCAACTCCCAGAAGGCTCAGGTGGTCCTCTAATGGATATTCCTAACTCAGCTGCTATCTTAGGAGATGACATAAGCATGCAGCAATAACCTTTCTATCAACGAAGCCTAGTGGTCTCATCCCCCCCTCCCGACTCACCTTAATGATCTGCCCCCGGCCTGGCTGCAGGTGGGGGTCTGGCTGCAGTGCCCCAGCCCACACTCCAGTGCAGTTGATAATCACGTCCACACCTCCTCGTGCCACCTAGCAGCAATCAACATGGCAAGCAGGGGTGGAAGGGGAAGACCCTTCTCCCACTCCACAGCTATCTGTTCCCTCAATGAGGAATCATTTGCGCCTGGCTCCAAATCTGCGCTTCACCATTTACCTGCTGTGAGACCTCAGAAAATCCCGTCAATTCCCTGAGCCTCAGCTGCCTCAGCTATAAAATGGGCAGGCAATGCCTATTCATAAGGTCTTCACTGGCTAATTTTCAGAAGTAGATCACCAGGCCTTTCTTCCTAGTCTGTCTTAGTCTGGAAGCTCTGTTGAAACCTGTCCACTACGGGTGCAGAAACTTCAAATTAGATGTCAGTAGGAAGCAAGCAAGTGTCTGGAACGTGGGGGTAGGGGTTCAGCTGCTACTGGGAAAAGGCAGCCAGTTCTCTATTCCTGAAGCTCACTGTGGCTCATATATAAATTAACACCAAATGGCCACCATGATCCCACTGTCACTTCACTCCCACCACCAACACCAAGACAGAAGCCTCCTGAGTCCTCCTGGGATTGAGAGAAGGCCAAGAGGTTGGAACAGGCCTAAAGGGAACCTTAAGGAAGTAGAGACCTCCCCTCTTCTCCCTCCAGCAACCATCCCCTTTCATCCCTGAAGCTCACCTCCTCAAAAGACTCCACCTTCCGCTGGAAAAATTTCACTCTCCTCTCAGTTAACCTGGGATGATCAGACATGTCAAAAAGCCTTGTATTCTGTTCCCCACCCTGACCTTCTCCCTCCCAGAGGATGGCATGGGAAGCATTTCCTAAAGAACCTTCTGTGGATATTAGTCCCACAGGACACTCCTTGAGAAAATGGCTGTGTAGTCGAATCAGTTCACAAGCATCTTGCTGAAAGAGTGGTCCATAAAATGTCCCTTGGGAAACCCAAGATGGTCCAAGACCCTCCTTGGGAAGATGGGAATAGGGGAGAGCCTCAAGGAAGAAGGGACTTGCTCAAGGTTATATAGTGAATCAATGATGGAATTGGGACTGGAAGAGTGGTCCATAAAATGTCCCTTGGGAAACTCAAGATGGTCCAAGACCCTCCTTGGGAAGATGGGAATGGGGGAGAGCCTCAAGGGAGAAGGGATTTGCTCAAGGTCATATAGTGAGTCAATGATGGGATTGGGACTTGACTGCAAGTCTCTTAGCTCCTAACACTTTCTACTGCCACCATATTGCCTTGTAACATCAAAGGGGATGAGATGTGGGATAGAGGAGGGGCAGGGTTGGGCTAATGCTGAATACCCTTCGTCAGAAGTGGGGCATAAGGAGGGAGGTGGGCTATGGATATCCTCCCCTCCCTCTAAATACCCCAGAGGAAAAATATGTCACTATTTGAAACATAGTAGAAACATCAAAATAACAGTAAGTAAATCTTATAAATGCTGAAACATAATCTCAGGACTGTTTCATCTACATAATTTCTTCTAGAAAAGAAACACTGAGAGAATTGAAGAGGCTGGATAGAAGTCATAAGTATCCCAAGGTTAGGAGAAATAACCATTCCTTAGTACAACAGTTTCCAAATCTAGTGATTAGTTAGAATCACCCATGGAGTTTGTTATAATACAAATTCCTGAGCCCCACCCCAGAGTTTCTGATTCGGTACACATAAAACAGGGTCTGAAATATGTATTTTGGATAAAACCCACCATTCCAGATTTTTTAAAAGCTTAATAAGAAATATATGGAATCTTCGTTAATATGAACATACATGTAAATTTTTTTCTCAAGCTAGTGTTTGCTTAATGTGGAACACTACAAGATTCCTACTAAATTCAGGAACAAGACAAGGACCTTCGCTATCACCTGTAACAGTTAACATTGTTCTGGAGGTACTGGCCAAAGCAATTAGACAAGAAAAAAATAAAATGAGGTCTAAAAATAAAAGGCAACTTCTATTTTGCAGATAATATAATTACACCTGAAAAACTTAAGAATCTGTTTAAAACTGTTATGCAAACGTTAAGGGATTTTTGTGAGTTTGTTAATCAATATCATATGTGAAAAGCTGCCCAGGTGATTCTGATCCCCAGCCAGGCATGCGAACCATCACCATCGTCTTTATGCACAGGGTTGTTCAGGACCAAGGACAGCTCCACCTAGCCTAAGGTTTTTCATCAGGATTTGGGGTTGGCCAATACTGAAAGGTATCCCATGAACTAATCTTCTGCTACAACCTTGGTCCCTGGGAGTGCCTTCCTTAAGCTGAAGCTCAAAAGCTCACCTTTCAGTCAGCCACTGCAGATAGCTCTTCCCCTCCAAAATCAGGCTTGTGTTGAACCAGCCATAGCTAAGAGTCACAGCAGGCAAAATGTGAGAATAAAGTGTCAGAATCAGAACTATAAACGAAGGTTGGAGCAGTCTTGTTCTGTGGGCTCCAAAGGATACAGCTAGGACCATTGGGTGAAGTTCAAGGGGGAGAGGGGAAGGTTTTCAGCTCAAAGCAAAGAAAAATTTATATCAGACAAAGCCATCCCTGACACTGTGATACGCAGCAGAGATTAGACATGCATTTGTAGAGGGGATTCAGGTGTGGGGTGAAGTGAGGAGAGAACCAGAGAGGCATCAGGCTGTACGAGAAAAGTAGAGAGAGGTTTGAGGTCATACAGACTGGGTTGGAATCCCAGCTTGGCCACTTGAAAGTCACCTAATCTCTCTGAAGCTCAGTCTCCTCATTTACAAAATAGGATACTGGCATGGATCTTGCAGGACTTGGGAATCAGGAACAAAGTGGTTGCCAATAGAAGAGACTGAGTAAATGGCAGCTATTATTACAGTTATCTTTGGGTGAATTTTAAGCCCCTTCAGGAGCTGAGATTCTGCAATTTCGTATCTTCTCCCCATCCCCTTGGAGTCCTGGTGGCACAATGGTTAAGTGCTCAGCTGCTAAATGAAAGGTTGGCAGTTCAAACCCACTCAGTGGCTCCATAAAGATCACAGCCTAGAAAACTCTCTGAGCAGTTCTATTTTGTCACATGAGGTTGCTATGTGTTGAAACAGATTTGATGGCACCTAACAACAACAACTCCACCCCCTCCTCAGTTCAAGGCCCAGGCTGGGTGGGCATCTTCTCTGAAGGAATTGCACAGAGCCCCAGAAGACCAGAGGTACCAGATGGCTTGAGACGGGACAGGAAAGTTTGTGTCTCCATCCCTTGCTACCATCTGGACAGGTCTGTCTGGATTGTGGGCTCTCAGCCCCTTTTGCCCGTGACAATAACCTTACCTGTAATCTGGAAACATATCCAGCTCTCTGGGGGTCAGCTTTCGAAATCCAAGAACTGCATCCTTCCAAAAGGGTTCCTGCAGAGGAAGGGAGGGGTACAGGGATGGGTGGAAATCCATAACATCTCATATAGAGGTTATTATGTGTCAGGCACTGTTCCAAGCATTTACTTATATCAATCCATTTAATCTTCACAACAACACATTCAGGTAAACACTATTCTTATTTCCATTTTACAGATGGACACACTGAGTCTGAGTGAGGTGAAGTAACTTGTTTAAGGTCACACAGCTAATAGGTGGTGGACCTGAGATCTGAACCCACACACTTTGGCTCCAGAGTCCACATCTTAACCACTACACTATAATAAGGGTAAGAGTAAGAGGGAGAGTGAAGGTTAGAAATGGGGGAGAAGAAAGAGACAACAGCGAGGGTCACCAAAGGGTGAGAGTAGGAGGTGGCAGAGTGTAAGGTCATACAACCTGGGTGGAGATACTAGCTTCACCACTTACCATCCTGAACAGATTCACTGAATTCTCTGAGACCCAGTTTTCTATCTGTGTCATGGAGTTGGTGCTGTGAAAATAACTGAGATAATGAGGGCAAAGCCCTTATCTTTGTACCTAGCACCTTCTAAAACACTGAATAAACCATGGACAACTGGTGGAGGGGGTTCTGGGCACTGAGCCAGACCACCCTCTTCAAGCAGCCTGAGTACATCCTTCAAGCCTATGATGTTCTTCTTAACACATTGGGTACCATGTGGTCACCAACTGTGTATGTTCTTGCCTCAGTTCTGTCACTTTCTAGCTGTGTGACCTTGGACAAGTTGCTTAAATTCTCTAAGCTTCAGTTCTCTTATCTGTAAAATAAGGATAATGATAGCACTTAAACACACACACACACAAACAGTTGCCACCAAACTGATTCTGACTTATGGCAACACTGTGTGTCAGAGTAGAAGAACTATGTTTTTTTTTTTTCCTGAACATTTTACTGTGGTTTGGGTGAAAGTTTACAAAGCAAATTAGTTTCCCATTCAACAGTTTATACACATTTTGTTTCATGCCATTAGTTGCAATCCCCTCAGTGTGACAGCACTCTGCCTACTTCCTGTGTTCCCCATTTCCATTTGCCCGTCTTTCCTGTCCCTTCCTGCCTTCTGAACTTTGTTTTTTGGCAAATTCTGCCCTTCTGGTCTCGTATGGTTGACTGTTCTGAGGAGCCTGTTCCTCATGGGTGTTATTGTTCACTTTATAGGCCTGTCTGTTATTTGGCTGAAAGGTGATCTCTGGAAGTCGGTTCAATTCCAGGTTAAAAGAGTGTCTAAGGGCCATAGTCTAGGGGGTTCCACAAGTCTCTGCCAGATTAGTAAGTCTGGTCTTTTTAATGAATTTAAGTTTTGTTCTAATTTTTCTCCCATTCTGTCCAGGACCTTTTATTGTGATCTCACTCACAGCAGTTGGTAGTGGCAGCTGGGCACCATCTAGTTCTTCTGGTCTCAGGCTAGTGGAGGCTGTGGTTAGTGTGGTCCATTAGTCTTTTGAACTAATTGTTTCCTTAAGTCTTTAATTTTCTTCGCTCTTCTTTGCTCCAGATGGGAAGAGACCAATAGTTGTATCTTAGGTGGCCTCCTTATTATGTACTGCCTTTTCCTTCATCCAAGTTAATACACGTCTACTATCTAGTTAGTGATTTTCCCTCCTTCCCCTTCTCATCCCTGGTAACCATCAAAAAATGTTTCTTTCCATGTGTAAACCTTTTTTTAACTTTTTATAATAGTGGTCTCATACAGTATTTGTCCTGTGATTGACTTATTTCACTCAGCATAATGTCCTCAAGGTTCATCCACATCGTAAGATGTTTCACAGATTCATTGTTATTCTTTAATGTTGCATAGTATTCCACTGTGTGTATGTAACATAATTTGTTTATCCATTAATCCACTGATGGGCATTTAGATTGTTTCCATCTTTTTGATATTGTGAATAATGCTGCGATGAATATGGGTGTGCATATATCTGTGTGTGTCACAGCTCTTAATTCTCTAGGATACATACCTAGTAGTGAGATTGCTGGATCATATAATATTTCTATTTCTAACTTTTTAAGGAAGTGCCATACTATTTTCCACAGTGGTTGCACCATTTTACAATCCCACCAGCAGTGTATGAGTGTTACAGTCTCCCAGAACCCTCGTCAGTATTTGTTGTTTTCTCTTTTTTTGATCATTGCTATTATTGCCGGGGTGAGATGGTATCTCATCGTGTTTTGATTTGTATCTTTCTAATGGTTAGTGATCACAAGCATCTCTTCACATATTTGTTGGCTGCCTGAATGTCTTCTTTGGTGAAGTGTCTGTTCATGTCCTTTACCCATTTTTTAATTAGATTGTTTGTTTTGTTGTTGTTGAGGTATTAAAGTATTTTGTAGATTTTAGAGACTAGGCCCTTGTCAGATATGTCATAGCCAAAATTTTTTTCCTCAGTCTGTAGGTTCTTTTATTACTCTTTTGGAGAAGGTTTTTGATGCACTTAAGTGTTTAATTTCTAAGCGGTCCCAGTTGTCTAGTTTATATTCTGCTGTTAGTGCATTTTTTGTTATGTTTGATAGTCTATGCCATAAATTAGGGGCCCTAGGTTTGACCCTATTTTTTCTTCCATGATCTTTATAGTTCAAGGTTTTATATTTAGGTCTTCGATCCATCTTGAGTTAGTTTTCGTATATGGTATGAGGTAAGATCCTGGTTCATTTTTCTGCAAATGGATACCCAGTTTTGCCAGCACCATTTGTTAAAAAGACTCTCTCTTCCCTTGTTTAATGAACTTCAGCCCTTTGTCGAAGATCAGCTGTCCATAGGTGGATGGATTTACTTCTGGGTTCTCAATTCTGTTCCATTGGTCAATGTGACTATTGTTGTACCAGTATCAGGCTGTTTTGACTACTGTGGCTATATAGTGGGTTCTGAGATCAGGAAGTGTGAGGCCTACTTTGTTTTTATTTTTCAGTAATGCTTTGCTTATCTGGGGTCTCTTTCCTTTCTGTATAAAGCTGGTAATTAATTTTTCCATCTCTTTAAAGAATGTTGATGGAATCTGGGTCAGGATTGCATTATATCTATAAAATACTTTGGGCAGTATTGATATTTTCAAGGAAATGGCTCACATGGTTGTAGAGGCTAGAAAGTCCCATGTCCATCAGGTGTCAGGCTGGAGGCTTCTCCTGACTCACAAAGCTGCAGGGGCCGATGAACTCAAGATCCACAGATCAGATGGCAGGCTGCTGGCCCAAGCCCCGGGAACTGGAGGTCAGATGCTGATGAGCTGAATGCAGGATCCAGAGCAGAACAAAAGCCAATGAGTTCTGCCCGAAAATCCACATATAGTGGATGCAGGCCACAACCTCAAAGAAAATCCCTTTCAACCAACTGGATATTCACAGCAGATCCCATCATGGAGGTGATCACATTATATAGTTCTCATCATGGACGTGATTACATCATTATACGACTGCCAAACTACAGCATAACTGCCAAACCACTGAGAATCAGGGCCCAGCCAAGTTGATACAAAACCTTAATGATCACAATCCACCCCTTGTCAACTTGGCACCTGAACACATCTCCTTAAACCACGCATAATCTCTGAATAAAGACAATTATAAAGTCTTACTTGCACCTAACATGATACAACGAACACACATACAACTGTGTATGCACTAGTCCTGTTTACATCTTATATTTTAGAAGTGACGAAAACAAAAATCTTTGATGCATACATATAAGGCAGAAATACTCCTAACAACTACAGCCTTTGTTTCTGCAACTGATCGTGTGGTCATAACTGATATTTAGAACTACCATCTCCCACCACCCATTCTGTATTTCCTTTGCCCTCAGGAAGCACGTCAGCTGGTCATGGTTCTTTGCCTGGTGGGGCGACCCAAACCCTCATTTGCGAAGGGTCTGGGTCATTAGTAGTCACGTCAGAATTGGGTTACTGTAGTTTTCCATTGACTTCAATCACAGGACATTGTAGTACTAAGAGACACCCAAGGGATCTCCTGCATTCCAGACATACTTGTCTTCACCTCCATTATGTAATATCACTCTGATTTCCTCTTATTAGGCTCAATCACACCAGCCAGTATGGTAACTCCTTTCTTTGCCTGTTGATCCAGAGGCATAAGGAGCCCAAAGTGGCCAGGGAGCATTCTTAACTTCCAGTTCAGTGGAATCAGTGATGTGACTCCAGGTGGGAGCATTCCTCCCTTTGGAACTGAGACCTCTAGACCCACAGAAAATAAGGTCACAGGAACAGGAAGCAAAATTTTTATGAGTGAGTCACTAGGGGTAATAGTGAGTGGTACCACTTCCATTTCCACCCCTTGATTCCTGGACCCATGAATCCTGGCTATGGGAGAAATGGCACCATATATCAGACGTTGGTTTAAAGCATAGAAAGCCTCCTGGAGAACACTGCTCCAGCCCTGCAAGGTATTGCCACCTAGCTGGTGCTGTAATTGTGTCTTTAGAAGGTCATTCCAACGTTCTATCAAGCCAGCTGCTTCAGGATGATGGGGAATATGGTGAGACCAGTGAATTCCATGATCATGGCCCATTGCCACACTGTATTTGCTATGAAGTGAGTCCCTTGATCTGAGGCAATGCTATGTAGGATACCATGATGGTGAATAAGGTGTTCTGGAAGTCCATGTATTTTTGGCAGAAGCATTGCATGCAGGGAAGGCAAATCCATATCCAGACTAAGTTTCTATTCCATTAAGAACAAAATGCTGCCCTTTCCATGATGGAAGTGGTTCAACGTAATCAACCTGCCACCAGGTTGCTGAATGATCACCTCGAGAAATGGTGCCATATTGAGGACTCAGTGCTGGTCTCTGCTGCTGGCACACAGGGCATGCAGCAGTGGCTGTAGCTAAGTCAGCCTTGGTGAGTAGAACCCATGTTGCTGAGCCCATCCATGCATAACCTCCATCCCTGCCACTGTGCCCACTTTGTTCATGAGTCCATTGGGCAATGACAGGAGTGGCTGTGGAAAGAGGATGACCAGTTTCCACAGAATGTGTCAACCTAGCTACTTGATTGTTAAAATACTCCTCTGCTGAGGTCACTCTTTGGTGAGCATTCACATGAGACACAAATATCTTCACTTCTTTGGCCCATTCAGAAAGGTCTATACATAGCTCTTCCCCATATCTCTTTGTTTCAAATTTTCCAATCATGTTCCTTCTGAGTCCCTGACCATCCGGCCAAACCATTGGCCATAGCCCATGAATCGGTATACAATCACACATCTGACCATTTCTCCTTCCAAACAAAGTGAACACCCAGGTGCACTGCTCAAAGTTCTGCCCATTGGGAAGATTTCCCTTCACCACTATCCTTCAGAGAGGTCCCAGAAAGGGGCTGTAGTGCTGTCGCAGTCCACTTTCAAGTGGTGCCTGCACATCGCAGAGAACCATCTGTACACCAGGCATGAGTTTTCTCTTCCTCAGTCAACTGATAGTAAGGAACTCCCCATAAGACCACAGGTGCAGATTGAGAGATGGAAGGTTATGTGACAGGAATGGAGACCATGGGCATTTGGGCCACTTCCTCATGCAGCTGACTTGTGCCTTCAGGTCCTGCTCGGGTCCGATCTCATGTATACCACTTCCATTTCATGATGAAGTGCTGCTGTGCATGTCCAACTTTATGGCCCTGTGGGTCAGAGAACACCCAGTTCATGATGAGCAGCTCAGGCCACATGGTGACTTTGTGGCCCATGGTTAAGCATTCAGTCTCTACTAAGGCCCAGTAACAAGCCAAAAGATGTTTCTCAAAATGAGAGTAGTTATCTGTAGAGGATGGCAGGGCTTTGCTTCAAAATCCTCAGGTTCTGCACTGTGATTCACCAACAGGGGCCTGCAAAAGACTCCAAACAGCATGTCTATCTGCCACTGACACTTCAAGCACCATTGGATCAGCTGGATCGTGTGGCCCAAGTGGCAGAGCCACTTGCATGGCAGCCTGAACTTATTGTAGAGCTTTCTCTTGTTCTGGGCCCCACTCAAAACTAGCAGCTTTTTAACTCGCTTGATAAATAGGCTGGAGCAGCACACCCAGATGAGGAATATGTTGCCTCCAAAATCCAAAGACGCCCACTAGGCATTGTGCCTCCTTTTTAGTTGTGGGAAGCGGCAGATGCAATAACTTATT
Source organism: Dugong dugon (assembly GCA_030035585.1). Lineage (NCBI taxonomy): Eukaryota > Metazoa > Chordata > Mammalia > Sirenia > Dugongidae > Dugong > Dugong dugon. The sequence goes on along the minus strand of CM057476.1, from coordinate 19,212,966 downwards.
CTTCACTTTAGAAGTAATATCTCAACATGCCCCACACCACTGAACCCCTAGAAATTTCACTGAGGTGGAAGGCATCTGAATATTCTAGCACACAAATGTTTTACCAGTAAGTCCAGAGTCATTGACACTTCTTTACTAGGTCCAATCAGCAAAATGTCATCAATGTAATGGACCAGTGTGATGTCTTGTGGAAGGGAAAGGCAATCAAGTTCCCTGCAAACTAAATTATAGCGTAGAGCTGGAGAGTTGATATACCCTTGAGGTAGGACACTGAAGGTGTATTGCTGGCCTTGCCAGCTGAAGGCATACTGCTTCTGGTGGGTCTCTGAAACAAGTATAGAGAAAAAGACATTAGCCAGATCGATCGATGCATACCAGGTACCAAGAGATGTATTAATTTGCTCAAGCAATGAAACTACATCTGGAACAGCCGCTGGTATTGAAGTCACCACCTGGCTAAGTTTTCAATAATCTACTGTTGTTCTCCAAGAGCCATCTGTTTTTTGCACAGGCCAAATAAGTGAGTGGAATGGAGATGTGGTGGGAATCAACACCCCTGCATCCTTCAAGTCCTTAATGGTGGTAGTAATCTCTGCAATCCCTCCAGGACTGCAGTATTGTTTTTGGTTTACTATTTTCCTACGTAGGAGCAGTTCTAATGACTTCCACTTGGCTTTTGCTACCATAATAGCCCTTACCCCATTTGTCAGGGATTTAATGTGGGGGTTCTACCAGTTGCATAGTGTATCTATTCCAATTATGCATTCTGGAACTGTACTACAGGATGGGTTTGGGGACCCACTGGACCTACTGTGAGACGGACATAAGCCAAGACTCCATTAATAACCTGAACTCCATATGCCCCCACTCTGACTGGTGGGCCACAGTGACATTTTGGATCTCCTGAAATTAGTGTCAATTCAGAGCCAGGATCCTGTAATCCCTGAAAAGTCTGATTACTTCCTTTTCCCTAATGAATCGTCACTCTCATAAAAGGCTGTAGATCCCTTTGGGGAAGGCTGGAAGAAAGATTAACAGTATAAATTTTTGGCAGTGTAGTGGGATCCTTCCTCAAGGGGACCTGTCCTCCCCTTCATTCACAAGGTTGTGGGTCTGTAAACTCACTCAAGCCTGGGAATTGACTGAGGGACCGTGACTATTCTGGTGATTCGAGTTAGACTGCTGTTCACTTGACCTAGAATTCTTCCACTTGTACAGATAAAGTAAATATTTAGTAGATTTCCTACCTATTTCACTCCTAGGAACACCATGACTAAGTAGCCAATGCTATAAGTCCATATGAATCAGACTATTCTGATTACTGCTTTGACTCTGCTCTCCATTATGATAACCATGCCCACCTTGTCTTTATCGATTGAGTGCCATCACTTGGCCCCTACTACCATGAGGTCCAGTCAGCCCCATTGTTGTTAGGTGTCTTAATTCAGTTAGGACAGTTCCCACTGTCAAATCTGACTTACATAAACTAGCAATCACAGCAGTCTTCAAGGATGCAGGGCTCCCTTCACAAATTTGTTCCTCACTGTTGTGGTAAAAGGTGTATCCTCTGGGCATTCCATGTGTGGGTCTGTAGGTTTAACCTGGTAAATTCTTTCTAACATGCCAACTTCCCGAAGCCTTTTGATACCTTCTTCTACAGCATACCAAGGCAGGTCTGGTACTTCAACTTGATTTAGTGTAGGCCATCATGTAATCTGTTTAAAACAGTCTGTTTTATCTTGATATTACATTGACTTTCTCTCTGTATGGAAGTTCTGTAACTACACCATTTATTCCCTCTTTTTGTTTTGAAGTTGTCATCGTTTACAGATTGACATCTCTGGTTCCCTATTTTCAGTCTTGTCTTTCAATCAGTGTTCGATCTAGTTCTTTATCCTTTCATTTGATGCTCAGGGTTCCAGGACTGTCCTCTGTATCTGTTTCATTTGGTTTCTTGGGTCTTTGCTGTAGAGGGACAGCACGGTATATCTGACTAAGCCACCATTTTGGCAAGAAGTCCTTCACAGGGTTTTTAATGGCTATAATCTTAGGGACGTAGTTCACCAGGCCTTTCTTCTAAAGCACCTCTGAGTGGACTTGGACCTCCAACCTTTTGGTTAGCAGCCAAGTGCGTTAACCATTTGTACCACCCAGGCACTCTTAAAACCGAAAACCAAACCTGCTGTCATCAAATCAATTCCAACTCATGGTGACTCCATGTGTTGCAGAGTAGAACTGTACTCCATTGGGTTTTCAAGGCTGTGATCTTTCAGAGGTAGATTACCAGGGCTTTCTTCTAAGGCACCTCTAGGTGGACTCAAGCTTCCATCCTTTTGGTTAATAGTTGAGTGCTTTACTGTTTTCACCACCCAGGGACTCCTCAGGGACTCTTAACTCTTGGCTATTGTGAAACTTAAATGAGTCACTAGCCGTAAAGTAGTTAGGACAGGGCCTGGCACATAATAAGTGCTTTAGAAGTTTTTGTATTGATATTTGATTCCATCTTTATGAAAACTCTATGACCTCCAGCAGCACAGGAAACCTTGTGGCTTAAGCACTAAATGCCCACCGCTGCAGAACATGTTTTACATCTGTGTAAAGGGCTAGTTCCTCCTGTTCATCAGAAGATTTTTTGATCTCTGCCAATATAATAACAAAGCTTGAAACAAAAGTATTTTTTTAAAGGGAAAATAGAATTTAAAGTTAACCTATTTTGAACTCAAGAATCTGTCACCTACAAGGCTCAAAGATCCCCCCAGACTCAGGGCCCTGCACCCTCGTCTTTGGACAAGGCTCTGCCTTTTGGCTGAGGCTCACCCCCACCGTCAAGGACTTCTCACTCACCGGGAAAGCTTCATGGAAGAGGTTGTAGCCTGAGATTAGGGCCAGGCCCATTTTCTCAGCGTTTGGAGAATGGACATGGCTCAGGAGATAGTTAAAGGTCTGCTGGTTCCAATCCCTGGAAGAGACACCCAGAATCTCGGTCACCTAATACCCCCAGCTGGACAAGGAAGCTCAGAGGGTCAGCTTGCATGCAGCTGTGGCCAGGCTGGTGAGGACATGCCCAAAGCCCAGAAATCGCCATGTTCACTCTTGCAAAGGCCCAAATGCCTACAAGTCTTCCACCTCTCCCAACTTTCATATATGTATATATGTATATGCATGTGTGTATACGTATGTATAAATATACATATACATGTATATACATATACGAATATACATATACACGTATATACATATACACATGTGGCGAAAGCCACAACTTGTTTAAGGCGGAAACCTGTCAGAGAAGGAAAACTCAAATATTTTCCACTAAAATGAGTGATAGAAAAGTAGTAAGACTGCACCCTGTCAAAGGTGGAGAACTTGCAAGACCTGGAAAAACAAGGCAGTCCCATCAAGTTCCGGTTCTCACAGGTTTCACTGTATTTTTGTTTTGTCACGCCAGGTCAGATCCTCTGCAAGGGGCTTGTTCTTGGTGATGGAACTCTGAGGGGGCACTCCCTCTGCAGACTCAGCCACTCAGGCCCCCGGCTACCCTCTGGGACCCCCACTCACGCCTCCTGTGGGTTGCCATGGTCAGAGAGGTAGGGCTGCCAGAGGCCGGCAGCCACGTCGGTGGTGGTGAGTGGGGTGAAGCGGTCTGCGTAGATCTTCATGTCCAGCAGCTGATGGACGGAGTGGTAGTGCTCATGGATGCAGAGGGCAGTGGACAGCCCCATGACCCCTGCTCCGATCACCACCACGCGCATCGTGCCAGCCTGCAGGGAGGAAGGATAAAGGCGACATCATCACCATCACCTCACCACCATTGCCACACTCTGTAGAGCACTTAGAATGTGCCGGACACCTCTAAACCCGCCACCATCGAGTCAATTTCGACTCATAGTGACCCTAGAGTGGAACTGCCCCAGAGGTTTTCCAAGGCTGTAATCTTTATGGAAGCAGACTGCCGCCATCTTTCTCCCATGCGGCTGTTCGTGGGTTTGAACAGCCGAACTTTTGGTTAGCAGATAAGTGCTTAACCACTGTGCCACCAGGGCCCCTGTACACCACTAAGCCCTTTTTATATTTGACCCTCACAACGACCCCAGGAGGTAAAAATTATCATGTTCTCATCTCACAAATGGAAAAGCGGAGGCACAGAGAGGCAAAGTCACTTACCCAAGGTCACACAGTTGGTAAGCGATGCAGCTTTCTCTGGGGAGCCTCTCCTGACACCCCCTCCCCAGGCTGGGAATGAAGGTCTAGCAGAGCTCCTGGCCAGCTGTAGGCTGGGTTGTCTAGTGGTTAGGACAATAGGATCTGGCTTTGAATCTCAGCTCTGCCATCTACTATTGATCTTGTGCAGAATGCTTCATCAGCCTTGTTATGGATTGAATTGTGTCCTCCCAAAATACATTTTGTAAATCCTAACCCCCATGCATGTAGATATAATCCCATCTGGGAATAGGGTTTTCTTTGTTAATGATATCATATCAGCGTAGGGTGTGTCTTAAGCCAATCATCTTTGAGATATAAAAAGAGCAGATCAGGTACAGAGAAGGAAGCACAAATGGAAGAGAAGATACATGCCACATGAAGATCACCAAGGAACTGAGGAACGAAGTTGGAAAGAGACATGCACCTTCCGCCAGAGCCAACAGAGAGAAAAAGCCTTCCCCTAGAGCTGGTGCCCTGAGTTTGGACTTCTAGATTCCTAAACTATGAGAAGGAAACCCTGGTGGCATAGTGGTTAAGAGCTACAGTTGCTAACCAAAAGGTCAGCAGTTCAAATCCACCAGGCACTCCTTGGAAACTCTATAGAGCAGTTCTACTCTGTCCTATAGCATTGCTATGAGCTGGAATCAACTCAACAGTAATGGCTTTTTTTCTTTTAAGTGTGAGAAAATAAATTTGTTTGTTAAAACCATCTATTTGTCGTATTTCTGTTATAGCAGCACTAGATAACTAAGACAAGTCTCAAATTCTTTTATAAAATGAGAGAAATAGTTCATATTTTGGAGGGTTGATGGGAGATTTAGCAAGACGACAAATGTCAAAAGCTTAACCAGTGCCTGGTGCCACATAAGTGAGGCATTTGTGAGGCACCTACTGTGTGCCGTCCCAGTGCTAAGTGCTTCACATGCCTCATTTCATCCAAGCCTCCCAACATTCCTATGAGGTGGGGCTATTGTTCTTGGCCCCATTTTACAGATGAGGAAACTGAGGCTCAGAGGCAAAGTGACTTGCCTGAGATCATACAGTCAGGAAGTGGTGATGCTGGAATTTAATTCCCATTCAAATAAACTCAACAGCCATTTATTGCACACCTACTATGTTCCAGGCGGGCAGCCAGTGGAGGCACCACATCAAGACACATTGTCTGGCCTCAGACCTCAGCTCTTCCTGCATACCCCCTTATGGCCTGCCTTGGGGTGCTGGGCTCGCTGGCCCTCAGAAGTTTAGACAGCCGAGCAGCTTTCGCCCTTGAAGCCACTTGGGTTGGCCCAGCAGGGAAATGTTTTGCCAGCTCCTGCTGAGGGGGAACAAGAGGACTTTTTGTGCCCCAGATGACCAAATTCAGCTTCCCCTCCTCTTGTCTCAAACTCCCCTCCCACAGACCTCAGCTCCTGGCAACTCAGGCCTGTGGCCCTGCACGGCAGGACATTCTCAATATGGCCTAGTTTGGGAAAGGGGGAAGAAACGGCTCCAGTCCATGAGAACTGGACACCGATGGGGTTTCTCCAGCCAAGTCAGGGACAGAATCAACAAACGGGAAGGCATCAGTCTTCTGCAATTCGCCTTCCAGCTGCGGGCCTGGACTTGGTTGGGGTGCAGATCCCTTGGGTACCCTTGCACCCTCTCCTCCCTCCTCCTCCATGTTTGCCTTGGAAGCTTCAGTCTCCTTGTCTGTAAAATAGTGGCACCCTGATCGCATGGAGTTGTTGTTAAGGATTAAATGGCAGTCTTGGTGAAATTTCCTGGTAAGGTGCCTGGCACAGAATAAGCCCTCAGTAAATAGTCAGTAGCCCCTACTACAACAATAAAAAATAAGAAAAAACACTTGTTTTAAGTCTTCAAAAGAAATAGCAAGTAGCCTCTGTTTGCCCCCCAGCACCTTCAAAATAACAGTGGAAAAGGCATTGGACGTAGCAAGGAAGAGCGAGGCGGCGACAGAGGCAGGCTTGGCTTTATTTCTGCCTTGCTGTGTGACCTTGGCCCAGTCACCTCCCTATCTGGGCCTTCTGATCCTGTCACCACATTGGACTGTCTCAGCAGCGATCAGGGTATCATCTCTGGAGAGCCAACCACTCTTGTACATTAATGATAAGAAGGTAGAGAAGTAGAAGGATTTTTCTGGATTTTCCAAATTCCCTGTAATGAATCCAGGGTGGCACGGCATGGGGAGGGGCACTATCGGCTCAGGCTGAGAGTCTGACTCTGGACACACCCACTGTGCAACCTCGTAAAGTTGCTTAACTTGACCGAGGGTGACCAGCCACCCTAGTTTGCCTGGGGCTGAGGGGTTCCCAGGATGAAAAGGCATTCAGTGGTAAATCCAGGAAAGTCCCGGGCAAACCGAGACGAGTTGGTCATCCTAAATGAACCTCGACTTCCTCTTCTATAAACTTTTAGGGGCTAACGAAGCTTCTTGCCTCATTGTCTCGCCACCTGAATATCAGCTCCAGGAGTGCAAGGACGCTTGTCTTTTTCACTCCTCTATCCCCAGGGCTTAGAATAGTGCATGGTCCGTGGTGGGGGCTCAATGAATGAATGAATGGAGGTCTTGTGAGGATCTAAAGAGAAAATACTTGTAAAGTGCTTGGAGCTCATGAATGACAGTGGTGATTATTATTGTCCCCAGCTTACAAATGAGGGGGTTGCGTTGCTAAGAGAGCAAGCTAAATCGTTTGAAGTCATAACAACAGTTGGAGGAAGGCGTGGGATGTGAACCCACCTTTGGCTTTTCCAGGGCTCACCACTTTCTACAGTCTCACACCTCCTAGAAAACCAGCAGAGGACTGAGAAAAAAGGTAGCACCTTATATAACAAACAGGAGCCCAGTGGTGCAGTGGTTAAAGGCTTGGCTGCTAACGGAAAGGTCGAGGGTTCAAACACACCAGCCGCTCCATGTGAGAAAGATGTGGCGGTTTGCTTCCATGAAGATTACAGTCTTGGAAATTCTCTATGGGGCAGTTCTACTCTGTCTTATAGAATTGCTATGAGTTGGAATCAACTTGACGGCAACAGGTTTTATATAATAGAGATGTGTAAGGGGGAAGGAGAGTAATTGAAAGACCCTTAAGAAGCTTTGGGATGGAAAGAAACAGGCTTCCGACCAGCACAGAGTTATCATGTGGAACATCCCTGAGAACAAGGCTGGTTTAGGCTAATGTCAAAGCCACTGGTTAGGACAGGTGGCACAGGCCCAAAAGGAGGGCCAAGGGAGGATCTACAGCAATGCTGAGGCCATGCCTGGCAGAAACTTCCAGAACAAGCTGTCTAGGATAAGCAGGGACAAGTAGAGTGCAGTGCTTAATTTCTTCAGTGTGTAAAACTAAAGATGAGCAAGACATCGTTATACAGACGGGGAAACTGAGGCCCAGAGAAGGGGAGTGAGTTAGCCAGAGTCACACGGCTATGGTAAATGGGTTTGTGGACTCTTCGGGTTAAAAAACAGGCATGTGGAACCCCTGCAACTACTGAGGTAATCTTTAAACCTTAAACCAAAAACGTCCCCTGAAGTCTTCTTAAAGCCAAACAATAGTTTAGCTTAACTACTAAAAAAAAAGTCTGCCTTGAGCATTATGCTCTTTTAAGAACTCTCTCTGTGGGATCAAAGTGACAACAGCAACATGAAAAATTAGATAGGAACCTTAAGGGGCAGTGAGTTTATGTTAATGAGGGAGGAACAACTCAGAAAAGGAGGGTGAGAATGGTTGCACAACTCAAAGAATGTAATCAATGTTACTAAACTGTACACATAGAAACTGTTAAAAAGAGAGAGAGAATGTTGACAGATTGTGATAAACATAACCAATGTCACTGAAAAATCTGTGTGGAAATTGTCACATGGGAACCTAACTTGCTGTGTAAACTTTCACTAAAAACTCAATAAAATATTATTTAAAAAAATTTTAAGTTAAAAAAAAAAGCAGATGTGGAGGTTGATGGATAGCTTGAGTCAAGAAAATAACTGGCAACACAGAGATAACAAAAATAGCAACAAAACCAAGAGCAGCTCCAACTTTTTTAACTCCTAGTTTGTGTCAGTCATTGTGCTAAGAACTTTATCTAATTTAATCTTCATAACAACCTTGGAGGTTATTACTATGCCCATTTTACAGATGAGGCAACCAAGGCTCAGACAAATGAAGACTATTGCCCACGGCACCCAGCTGGTGAGTAGCAGAGCTGGGAGTCAAGCCCAGGCCAGTCGGACTCAAAAGTCCGTGTGTTTACTGAGTTTCTGTTAATGGTTGTGGAATAATTTGGAAATGGAGAGTGGGGATGGTTGTACAACATGATGAGCGTCATCACTGTCACTGAACTGGACATGTGAAAAATGCTGAATTGGCCAATGTTTTGTTTTATATATATATTTATTTACCATAAACAAACAACTAAAAAAAAAAGTCCACGTGCTTAAACCATGCTATGCTGCCCACCACCCCACCCCCCGCCCCTGCCAAGGGCCATTTGAAAAATCTGAGGGTCCACCAGGTGAAGAGAAACAGCCCATGGTTCAACATTCTGCATTTGAAAGAATGTAAAATACAATGTTTGTGGGAATTTTTGTTGTGTTGGTGGTGGGAACAGAGTTGGAAAGGAAAAATGTGCGTCCTGACTCAATTATCATTAAAAAACAAAAACAACAACACTATGTAAATCAAATTTGATACTGATTATAGCAACTGTAAGTGTTCCTGGGTGGCACAATTGGTCAAGCGCTTGACTACTAACTAGGAGGTTGGCGGTTGGAACTCACCCAGAGGCTCCTTGGAAGAAAGGCCTGGTGATCTACTTTGGAAAGATCACAGTCAAGAAAACCCTATGGAGCAGTTCTACTCTACAACACACAAGGTCACCATGAGTCAGAATTGAGTCGATAGCAACTAACAATAACAACAACCGTTTATTAAGAACTGGCTCTGTGCTAAGCATTTTACATTCAGCATTTCTTTTAATGCTCAAATTAACCCTGGGAGAGGTGAGTTATGATCCCTGTGTTCCAGGTGAGGAAACTGAGGCTAGGAGAGGTGAAGGGTGGTTCCAGCCACAGCTTCGTCTCTCTGCTGGATGTCTGCCCCAAGGCTGGGCCTGTTCTTTCCTCTGTCACCTGCCCCAAGTGCTGATATGGAGCCTTCTCTGAGGACACAGAAGGACACTGAGTCCTGCTGCCCCCTGCTCCCAGCTTAAAGGTGGGTCTGCCACTCACCTGGTGTGACAAACTTCTGGAGAAAACAGGCAGCTGCTGCGGGCGCCGGCTCCTATTTTCTGAGAGGAGGCTTCTGATTCTGGGGTGTCCTGTCCTCAGCCCTCTGCCCGCCTAGCTAGGACTGGTGCACAGGGTCAAAGTCTGAAGCTATGGGCAGGGCACAGTGAGGAGGGGCGGGGCTGGGCGCCGTGCTGCCCACAGGGGCTGGAGCTGGGCCCAGCCTGGAGACCTTACCTCCCCTCATTCCCAACCCCTGAAAAGTTGCCTGACTTTTCTGGCTGATCCCAAGCCCTTGTGGAGGCGGGGGTTCTTGGAGAGCTGATGGGCACAGGGAGATCTGTCTCCCGGGCCAGCTGGAGCCTCTACTCTTTCTTTCCTCTTCCCGCTGCTGCCACCCTGGGGGAGAGGAGAGCTGTTTCCTGAGACACCAGGGGCCTGGTCTGCAGGGTGGGGGCGGTCAGCCTGGCAGCCTCTGAGCAGAGGCCAGAGGCTCAGGATGCAGGCTCCCAGGGCCAGCCCAATGTCATTCTGGAATACTCAGTGGACAAAGCCAAGGACAGACTCGAGGCGACGTCTTTTTGGCCCATGAGGACTCATGGCTCTTTCTCCTATATTCCAGAGATGAGAGCAGCAGGATGCCAGGTCCCTCCTTGGCCAGGGCTAGACCTGAATCCCCCCACAATGGTTAGAGCCTAAAGAGCATCAGGTAACTTAGTGTGTGGAGGGGAAGACTGAGGCCCAGAAAGCGGGACCCACCAGCCCTGGGCGATGCATCTTTTGGGTCAGCTACAGAAATTCAGCCTCCACCTCCCTAATAACAGCATCGTCAAATAAAAAAGTAAAGATAAAATAAGAAAATACACGCAAAATACTTTGTCGTCGTTGTTGTTAGTTGCCATGAGTTGATTCCAACTCATGGCAACACCGATGTGTGCAGATTAGAACTGCTCCACAGGGTTTTCAAAACTGAGACCTTCCAGAAGCAGATCACCAGGCCTTTCTTCTGAGGTGCCTCTGTGTGAGTTCAACCTGATAACCTTTTGGCTGGTAGTTGAGCGCTTAACCCTTTGCACCACCAAGGGACTCCTTACACAGTATTTTTTATTTAAGAAAAAAAAAAGGATGGGATGATCTCTATTTATATTCTACATACTTCCATTTTGTTAGAAATTTTTTACAATTCTTATGTAACACTTATATATCATGTGACCTTAGGAAAGTTCCTTTTGCATCTAATTCATCATGTGAGCACTTAAAAATTCACAACTGTTAGTCAGATATCCTCATGGCTTTCCCATTATAGCAATGATTTATGTGGTACTGATTTTGATGTGCCAGTTCTAAATAATTTACTTGTATTATCTCATTTAATCTTGCAAAAATTCTATAAGGTAGATGCTGTTATTATTATCAAGGAGCCCTGGTGTCACAGTGGTTAAAGCGATTGACTACTAATCGAAAGGTCAGTGGTTCGAAACCACCAGTGGCTCTGTGGGAGAAAGATGTGGCAGTCTACTTCTGTAGAGATTTATAGCCTTGGAAACCCTATAGGGTCACTACATGTTGGAACTGACTTGACGGCAGTGGGTTTTGTTTTGTTATTATTATTCCCAAAAAACTTGAAATTCAAAAACTTGCTCACCAAACCCAACCTATTGCTGTCAAGTTGATTCAAACTCATAGTGACCCTATGGGATGCTTAGCGTTTCCAAGGAGTGGCTTGTGGATTTGAACTGCTGACCTTTTGGTTAGCAGCCGAGCTCTTAACCACTGCATCGCCAGGGCTCCAAACTTGCTCACAGTATCTATTAAAGCTAAACATATGCCTATCCTAAGACCCAGAAACCTCACTTCTAGGAATATACTAAAGAGAAATGAAAACATACACCAGTCAAAGGCTTGTAGAAGAATGTTCATAGCCCTGAACTGGAAACAACCCAAATACCTATCAGCCAGAGAATGGATAAACAAACTGTGGCATATTCACACAATTCTTATAATGGAATATTACACAGCAATGAAAAAGAAAAATGTTGCTACATACAACAACCTAGATGAATCTTACAGTTGTTACGTTGAGCAGAAGAAGCCAGACACAGAGAACATATTGTATGATTCCATCTGTATTAAATTTAAGGACAGGTGAAACTAATCAATAGTGATGAAGGTCAGAAGGTGACTACTTCTGGGGCAGGTACTGACTAGACAGGGGCACAAGGAAATTTTCTGGGATGCTGGAAATGTGTCCCTTAATCTGGGTGGTGCTTACATGAGTAAATGCATGTAAAAATTCATCAAACTGCACATTTGAGATTAAGATTAGTGTATTTGACATGTAAAGGTCCCTGGATGGTGCATTGGTTTGCACGTGACTACTGTGATCATTAAGGTTGTGTCAACTTAGCTGGGCCATGATTCTCAGTGGTTTGGCAGTTATGATGTAGTCTGGCAGTCATGCAGTGATGTGATCACCTCTGTCATGGATTGAATTGTGTCCCCCTAAAATATCTGTCAACTTGGCTAGGTCATGATTCCCAGTATTGTATGATTGTCTACCACTTTGTCATCTGATGTGATTTCCCTACGTGTTGTATATTCCATCACTATGATGTAATAAGATGGATTAGTGGCAGTTACAGCGATGAGATCTACAAGATTAGATAGTGTCTTAAGCCAATCTCTTTTGAGATATGAAAGACAGAAGTAAGCAGAGAGACATGGGGACCTCATACCACCAAGAAAACAGTGCCAGGAGCAGACCGCATCCTTTGGCCCTGAGGCTCCTGTGCTGAGATGCTCCCAGACCAAGGGAAGATTGATGACAAGGACCTTCCCCCAGAGCTGACAAGGAAAGAAATTCTTCCCCTGGAGCTAACGCCCTGAATTTGGACTTGTAGCCTGCTAGACTGTGAGAGAATAAATATCTCTTTGTTAAAGCCATCCACTTTTGGCATTTCTGTTATAGCAGCTCTAGATGACCAAGACAACCTCCATGATGAGATTTGATATAATATGATCACCTCCATGATAAGATCTGCTGTGAGTAGCCAGTCAGTTAAAAGGGAGTTTCCTTGGGGGTGTGGCCTGCATTCAATATAGGTGGACTTTCTGGCAAGGCTTGTGGGCTTTTACTCACTCTGGATCCTACACCTGGCTCCTGTTCATCTGACCTCCGGTTCTTAGGACTTAGCTAGCAGCTTACCTACCATCTTGCCCGCCAATCTTGGGATTCATCAGTTTTCGCAGCCTGTGAGCCAGAGCCCTGCTGTCTAACTTTCCGATGTTGGTTTGACAGTCACTGCAGCCATGTGAATCAGAAGAAGCCTCCAGCCTGACCCACGGGGTTGGGACATTCCAGCCTCTACAAATGCGTGAGCCATTTCCTTGATATAAATCTCTCTGTATATAATTCTGCTCCAAAAGACCTCTTTAAAGTGTTAAAAAGCAAAGATGTCATTTTAAAGACTAAGATGCACCTGACCCAAGTCATGATGTTTTCAATCATCTCATAAGCATGAGAAAGCTGGACACTGAATAAGGAAGACCAAAGAACTGATGCCTTTGAATTATGGTGTTGGCAAAGAATACTGAATATACCACGGACTGCCAAAAGAACGAACAGATCTCTCTCTTGGAATAAGTACAGCCAGAATGCTCCTTAGAAGCGAGGATGGTGAGACTTCATCTCACATACTCTGGACATGTTATAAGGAGCGACTAGTCCCTGGAGAAGGATATCATGCTTGGTAAAGTAGAGGGTCAGCAAAAAAGAGGAAGACCCTCAAGAAGATGGATTGATACAGTGAATGCAAAAATGGGCTCAAGCATAACAACAATCATGAGTGTGGCACAGGACCAAGCAGTGTTTCTTTCTGTTGTACATAGGGTCGCTGTGAGTCGGAACCAACTCAACATCACCTAATAATAACAACAGCAAATATATATATTTATATGTTTTACTGGTTTCACTTCTCTACAAAAACCAGACTAAGACAACTACTAACATAAAGGTTGGTGGTTCGAACCCACTCAGTGGCACCATGAAAGAAAGGCCTGGCAATCTGCTTCTGTAAAGATAACAGCCAACAAAACCCTATGGAGTGGTTCTATTCTGTAACACATGGGGTTGCCGTGAATCTGAGTCAACTTGATGGCAATGGGTTTTGTTTGGGTTGTTTTGGTTATTTGACATGTTACAACATGACTAGACCTGGACGACATTATACTAAGTGAAAGAAGCCAGACACAAAAGGTCACATACTTTATGATTCCATTTATATGAGATGTCCAGAATAGGCAAATCTATAGAGACAGAAAGTAGATTGGTGGTTGTTCTGGCTGCAGGGAGGGGGTACTGGGGAGGAACTGCTATCAGGGTTTCTTTTGGGAGTGATGAAAACATTCTAAAGTTAGATAATGGCAATGGTTGTGTAACTCTATGAATAAACCAAAAAATATTGAATTGTACACTTTAAAAGAGTGAATTGTATGGTATGTCAAGTATATATCAGTACATCTGTTACTAAAAAAAAGAAAATATTAATGTATTTGACACAATCAGAAAGAAAGAATGAAGGAATAAAAGGAGGGAGGGAGGGAGGAAAGAAAAGGAAGGAAGGAGGGAGGGAGGAAGCAAGGAGGGAGGAAGGAGGGAGGGAGGAAGGAAGGAGGGAGGGAGGGAGGGAGGAAGGAGGGAGGAAGGGAGGGAGGAGGGAGGAAGGAAGGAGGGAGGGAGGGAGGAAGGAGGGAGGGAGGGAGGAAGGAAGGAGGGAGGGAGGAAGCAAGGAGGGAGGGAGGAAGCAAGGAGGGAGGAAGGAGGGAGGGAGGAAGGAAGGAGGGAAGGAGGGAGGAAGGGAGGGAGGAGGGAGGAAGGAAGGAGGGAGGGAGGGAGGAAGGAGGGAGGGAGGGAGGAAGGAGGGAGGGAGGGAGGAAGGAGGGAGGGAGGGAGGGAGGAGGGAGGAAGGAAGGAGGGAGGGAGGGAGGGAGGAGGGAGGAAGGGAGGGAGGAGGGAGGGAGGAAGGAGGGAGGGAGGAAGGAAGGAGGGAGGGAGGGAGGAAGGAAGGAAGGAGGGAGGGAGGGAGGAGGGAGGGAGGGAGGAAGGAGGGAGGAAGGGAGGGAGGAGGGAGGAAGGAAGGAGGGAGGAAGGGAGGGAGGGAGGGAGGAGGGAGGGAGGGAGGGAGGAGGGAGGAAGGGAGGGAGGAAGGAGGGAGGAGGGAGGAAGGAGGGAGGAGGGAGGAAGGAGGGAGAGAGGGAGGGAGGAGGGAGGAAGGAAGGAGGGAGGAAGGGAGGGAGGGAGGGAGGAGGGAGGGAGGGAGGGAGGAGGGAGGAAGGGAGGGAGGAAGGAGGGAGGAGGGAGGAAGGAGGGAGGAGGGAGGAAGGAGGGAGAGAGGGAGGGAGGAGGGAGAGAGGGAGGAAGGAGGGAGGGAGGGAGGGAGGAGGGAGGGAGGGGGGGAGGAGGGAGGGAGGAAGGAGGGAGGGAGGGAGGAGGGAGGGAGGAAGGAGGGAGGGAGGGAGGGAGGAAGGAGGGAGGGAGGGAGGGAGGGAGGAAGGAGGGAGGAAGGAAGGAAGGAAGGAAGGGAACTTATCCATAGTCGTACTGCCCACAAGCAGAGGCCCAGACTTGAACCCAGACTAGAACTGCCAGATTTAGCAAATGAAAATCCAGCGGGACCGTTATTTAATCTGGGGACCCTCACCCAGGAGCACTTAGCCACCACAGAGACAGCTTAAAGGAGAGCTGGAGAAGGGCCTGAGGCACCAGTGTCACCTCAGGTAGGGCTGGAGGTGGGCTGTGGTTATCAAAGTCCTATGCTGTGGGCCAAAGTCATATTTAGTATTATTTAATTTTGGAAAATGGGGTGGGGGGGACACCTATTGTTCTCATAATATAAATTATAGAAAAGTTCCACAGAATCTTCTTGGCTATTGGGTTAAGTAGAAGATATTCCTCGGGAGGGAAACCAAATTTTTATCTTAATCAGAAGAGGGTATGAGTTTGTTTTTTTTAAAAAAAAAAAAAAAAAAAAAAAAAAGGAACAGAAGAAGTTGGAAACACTGATCTGGGTGAATCTGTCCATTTTACAGTTGAACAAACTGAAGACGAAAGAGGGAAAGGAATGTGTCCCAAGTTCCACGGGAGTGTAGAACTCACTCAGAGAGCCAGGCTGGAGGCTTGGCCTGGTGATCGCAAGGCCCTTTCTGCTGTGTACTCTGAAGTCCAGAGTTCACCCATTCTACTAACAGCAGGCTGCATCTCAAACCTTTGGATCCCATGTTTGTTTATCTGGCTGGAGTTGTAGAGTCCAAGACCCTTCTGACCCACTACCTGGTTGGTCAACAACGTGGCCTCCTAGTAGCTCTGAAATACCCTCAGGAAAAGGTAGAGGGATCATTTACTTGGAAATTTCTGCGTGGGACCCAAAATTTGGGGGACAAGTAAGGTTACAGAGTAACTCACACGAGTCAGAATGGACTGGATGGCAACTTGTGTGGTTTTTTGTTCTCTATAAAATGAAATTAGCTTTATTATAACTTTTCTGATCATTAAGGTAATAGCTGTGACAATGGACTCAAACATATCAACCATCACGAAGATGGTGCAGAATTGGGCAATGCTTCAGTCTGTGATACATACATAAGGTCGTCATGAGTCGGAGCCAACTCAAAGGCAGCTAACACCAGCAAGTGACTGTCACAGGATACAATGCACAGTACATTGTTGTTGTTAAGTGCCGTCAAGTTGGTTGACTCATAGCGACCCTCTGTACAACAGAAGGAAACGCTGCCCATTCCTGCGCCATCCTCATTGTCATTGTTATGCTTGAGTCCATTGTTGCAGCCACTGTGTCAATTCATTACAGACTGCAGAAGGTGGTAAAAATCTTCAATTTCCTCATGTTTGGCCTTAGTGGTTGGTGCATAAATTTGAATAATAGTCATAATTAATTAGTCTTCCTTGTAGGTGTGTGGATATTATCCTATCACTGGCAGTGTTGTACTTCAGGATAGACCTTGAAATGTTCTTTTTGATGACTAATATGATGCCATTCATCTTCAATTTGTCATTCCTGACATAGTAGACCATATGACTGTCTGATTCAAAATGGCCAATACCAGTCCATTTCAGCTCACTAATGCCTAGGATATTGATGTTTATGCATTCCATTTTTGACAATTTCCAGTTTTCCTAGATTCATACTTTGTACATTCCATGTCCCAATTATTAATGGATGTTTGCAGCTGTTTCTTCTCATTTTGAGTCATGCCACACCAGGAAATGAAGATCCCGAAAGCTTGACTCCATTCACGTTACTAAGGTCGACTTCTCTTTGAGGAGGCAGCTCTTCCCCAGTCGTATTTTGAGCGCCTTCCACAGTACATGGCCAACAAGTATTAGCTCATTCAGCTATCTCTTGTCAAGATCCCCTACCCCTCAAAAATCAGGTTTGGATTTTGATGAGGATTACATTTAGTTTTTTACAAAAAACACTGCTGTCGAGTTGATTCCAACTCACAGCAACCTTAGGGTTTCCAAGGCTGTAAATCTTTACTGAAGCAGATTGCCACATCTTTCTCCCAAGGAGTGGCTGGTGGGTTCGAACTGCCAACCTTTTGGTTAGCAGCTGACTGCTTTAACCACTCAGCTACCAGGGCTCTGCAGTTGAATTTAGAGAGATTGATATCTTGCCTTATTGAGTCTTCCACCTGAAAGCAAAACCTCTTCACCTCTCCATTTATGTTTTCTTTTTTGACCTTTGGTAGAGTTTTATAACTTTTCATGTTTTTCTTCCAAAAATGGAATCACTGTCATATACTGTTTTGTGACCTGCCTTTTTTTTTTCCTACTTAATGTTTTATGAACAACTTTCTGCAGTATTATATTACTTTGTAACGTTTTTATATGGTGGCTGTATTCGTTATCTATTGCTGCATAACAAATTACCTCAAAAGTTAACAACTTATGAAGGCAGAGCCAACATGGCACTATAGACAGAAGTGCCATGCCATCTCTCTGCAGCAAAGACCCAAAAAAATAAGTAAAACAGATACAAACATCAATCCTGGAACCCTAAACACCAAACAAAGGAATACAGAACTCGATCAAACACCAAATGGAATAAGAAAATGACAGAGAACAAAAAACAAGGAGTGCAACGGAGTGCAGGCTCCATAACAGCTCACATAATACAGCATCAGCCAGATAGCAACCTACATAATGAACTCTGAAGGATAAAACAAAACTAAAAAATTTACAATAGGTAACCAGAGAGGTCAATCTGTAAATGATAACATCAGAAAAATAAAAGAAGGAATAAACAGTATAGGTATAGAACTTTCAAAAGGAGAAGAAATCTCAAGGTGTTATCAAGTAATAAAAGACTGATTTAATGTAGGAAGATGGGATAAATTTCAAGGTTACCACAAAGAAAGTTAACAACAAGGTTACCACAAAGAAAGTTAACAAACCTACCCATCAAAAGAAAGAAGAAAAACATAAAATCTCAGTAAACACAAATCAAAAACGAAAGTAATGAAAAAACACATGAACGAAAGGAATTCAGCACAGGAGAATAAGAGGAACAAAGAAAATGTCAGCACCAAAAAAAAAAAAAAAAAAAAAGTACTAGAAAATGACAGCAATAAACTCACACCTATCAATAATCATACTGAAAATAAATGGCTTAAATACTCCTATAAAGAGACAGACAGTGACAGAATGGATAAAAAAACAGGACCCATCAATATGCTGTCTACAAGAGACACACTTTAGAAACAAAGACATAAATATATTAAATATCAAAGGATGCAAAAAATATATCAAGCAAACAGCTGCCAAAAAAGAGGAGGAGTAGCAATACTAATCTCAGATAAAATAGACTTTAAAACAAAATCCACCATAAAGGACAAAGAAGGGCACTATATAATGATTAAAGGGATGATCCATCATGAAGACATAAGCATAATAAACATCTACACACCTAATAAAGGGCTCCAAAATACATAAAACAAACTCTAACAGCACTGAAAAGAGAAATTGACAGCTCCACAATAATAGTAGGAGACTTCAACACACCACTCTTGAAAAAGGACAGAACATCTAGAAAGAAACTCAACAAAGATACAGAAGATCTAAAGGCCACAATCAATCAACTTGACCTCATAGACATATATAGAATGCTCCACCCAACAGCAGCAAAGTACACATTCTTTTCCAATGCACATGGAATGTTCTCCAGAATAGACTACATCTTAGGCCACAAAGCAACCCTCAACAAAATCCAAAACACTGAGATAATACAAAGCATCTTCTTTGATCACAACACCATAAAAGTTGAAATTAATAAGAAGAAGAGCAAAGGAAAAAAATCAAATACATGAAAACTGAATAATACCTTCCTTAAAAACCACTGGATCCCCCCAGACACCCTTTTAGCTCAGTGGTGAAGTTACCTCCGAGGTTCACTGTTCAGCCTGGGAGTGGACAGTCCCGTAAAACCAAATGAGACTACCGAGGTACAGGAGTCCAGTGACAAGGGCCGGAAAGCAGAAGGGGACAAGGAAGCTGGTGATAGGGAACCCAAGGCTGAGTAAGGATATTGCTGATGTGTTGTGAGATTGTTAACCATTGTCATAGGGCAACATTTGTAGTAACTGTTAAATGAGAAACTATTTTGTTCTGTAAGCCTTCATCTTAATTGAGAATAACAGCACAATTCGAAGAGCGTAGTCAATGTCACTGAACTGTGCATGTAGAAATTTTTGAAATGGTGTATCTTTGGCTATGTGTATTTTCACCAAAGGAAAAAAAAAAAAAAGAGGTCGAGAGGTTAGAGGGTTGATATGTTGTGGGGTTGTTAACCAATGTCATAAAATAACATGTGTACTTCTGTTTCATGAGAAACTATTTGTTCTGTAAGCCTTCACCTGAAGTACAATAAAAAAAAAAATTAAAAAAAAAAAAACCACTGGATAATAGAAGAAATCAAAGATGTAATAAAAAATTTCCTAGAATCAAACAAGAATGAAAACACATCACACCAAGACCTCTGGGACACAGCAAAGGCAGTGCTCAGAGGTCAATTTATAGCAATAGATACACACATCAAAAAAGAAGAAAGGAACAAAATCAAAATGTTAGCTACACAACTGGAACAAACAGAAAGAGATCAGCAAAAGAAGCCCACAGCCACCAGAAGAAAGGAAATAATAAAGATCAGAGCAGAAATAAAGGAAATAGAGAATGAAAAAACAATAGAAAGAATCAAAAATCAAAAGTTGGCTCTTCAAAAGGATCAACAAAATCAACAAACCACTGGCCAAACTACAAAAGAAAAACAAGAGAATAGGCAAATAACCCAAATAAAAAAATGAAATGGGGGACATTACAACAGACTCGACTGAAATAAAAAGGATCATAACAGAGTACTACGAAAAACTATACTCCAACAAATTTGAAAACCCAAAGAAATGAATAAATTTCTCGAAACACACTACCTAACTAAACTAACACAAACTGAGATAGAAAATCTGAACAGACCTATAACAAGAGAAGACACTGAAAAGGTAATTAAAAAAACTCCCAACAAAAAATCCTTGGCCCAGATGGCTTCACTGGAGAATTCTACCAAATATTGCAGAGAAGAGCTTGCACCACTACTACTCAAACTATTTCAGAACACAGAAAAGAAATGGATACTTCCGAATTCATTTTATGAAGCCAGCATAACCCTAATACGAAAACCAGGCAAAGACATCACAAAAAAAGAAAATTACAGACCAATATCTCTCATGAATACAGATGCAAAAACTGTCCACAAAATTCTAGCCAGTAGAATTCAGCATCAAAAAAAATAATGCACCATGACCAAGTGGGATTCATACTAGGTATGCAAGGATAGTTCCACATTAGAAAATCAATCAATGTAATCCACCACACAAATAACAGAAAAGAATCACATGATCATCTCAATCAATACAGAAAAGGCATTCAATAAAGTTCAACACCCATTCCTGATAAAAACTGTCAATAAAATAGGCATAGAAGGAAAATTTCTCAACATAATAAAGGACATCTATACAAAACCAACAGCCAACATCATTCTTAACAGAGAGAGGCTGAAAACATTCCTCCAGAGAAAGGACCAAGACAAAGACGCCCTTTATCACCACTGCTATTTAACATTGTGCTGGAAATCCCACCTAGAGCAATAAGGCAAAAAAAAAAAAAAAGAAATAAAGAGCATCCATATTGGTAAGGAAGAAGTAAAACTATCCCTATTTGCGGATGATATGATACTATGCCTAGAGAACCCAAAGGACTCCACAAGAAAACTACTGGACTAACAGAAAGATTCAGCAGAGCAGCAGGGTACAAGATAAACATACAAAAATCAGTTGGATTCCTATACACCAATAAAGAGAACTATGAAAAGGAAATCAGGGAAGCACCACCATTTATAACAGACCCTAAAAAAATAAAATATTCTGGAATAAATTTAACAAGGGCTGTAAAAGACCTACACAAAGAAAACTACAAAACACTACTGCAAGAAACCAAAAGAAACCTACATAAACGGACAAACATACCATGTTCGTGGATAGGTAGACTCAACATTGTGAAAATGTCAGTTCTACCCAAAGCAATCTACAAATACAATGCAATCCCGATCCAAATACCAACAACATTCTTTAAAGAGATGGAAAAACTAATCATTAACTTTATATGGAAAGGAAAGAGGCCTCAGATAAGTAAAGCACTATTGAAGAAAAAGTATAAAGTAGGAGGACTTGCACTACCTCACCTCAGAGCCTAGTATAAAGCTATGACAGTCAGAACAGCCTGGTACTGGTACCACGGCAGACACATTGACCAATGGAACAGAATTGAGAATCTAGATGTAAATCCATCCACCTACAGTCACCTGATCTTCGACAAAGGCGCCAAGTCCGTCAAATGGGGAAAAGACAGTCTTTTTAACAAATGGTGCTGGCAAAACTGGATGTCCACCTGCAAAAAAATGAAGCAGAACCCATACCTCACACCATACACAAAAACTAACTCAAAATGGATCAAAGACCTAAATATAAAACCAAAACTATAAAGATTATAGAAGAAAAAATAGGGTCAACATTAGAGGCCTTAATATATGACATAAATAGCATACAAACCATAACTAACAGTACACAAACACCAGAAGATAAGCTAGATAACTGGGATCTTCTAAAAATTAAACATTTATGTTCATCAAAAGACTTCACCAAAAGAGTAAAAAGAGAACCTACAGAATGGGAAGAAATTTTTGGCTATGACAAATCCAACAAGTCTAATCTCTAAAATCTACAGGAAAATCCAACACCTCTATAACAAAAAGACAAATAATACAATTAAAAAATGGGCAAAGAATATGAATAGACACTTCACCAAAGAAGACATTCAGGGAGCTAACAGACACATGAGGAAATGCTCGAGATTACTAGCCATTAGAGAAATGCAAATCAAAACCACAATGAGATACCATCTCCCCCAACATTACCCTCATGAATCAAAAAAAGAGAAAATAACAAATGTTGGAAAGGCTACAGGGAGATTGGAACTCTTATGCACTAATGGTGGGAATGCAAAAAGTTACAACCATTTTGGAAAACTATATGGTGCTTCCTTAAAAAACTAGAAATAGAAATACCATACGATCCAGCAATCCCACTCCTAGAAATAATATCCTAGAGAAATACAAGCCATCACACGAATAGACATATGCACACCCATGTTTACTGCAGCATTATTCATAATAGCAAAAAGATGGATACAATCTAGATGCCCATCAACAGATGAACAAACAAATTACGGTACATACACACAATGGAGTACTATGCAGCAATAAAGAATGATGAATCTGTGAAACATCTCACAACATGGATGAATCTGGAGGGCATTATGCTGAGTGAAGTAAGTCAATCACGAAAGGACAAATACTATATGAGACCACTACTATAAAAACTCATGAAAAGGTTTACACACAAAAAGAAACAATCTTTGATGGTTACAAGGGAGGGGAGGGGAAAACACTAGACAACAGATAAGTTCTAACTTTGATGAAGGGTAAGATAGTACACAATACTGGGGAAGTCAGCACAACTTGTCCAAGGCAAGGTCATGAAAGCTCCGTAGACACATCCAAACTCCCTGAGGGACCGAACTACTGAGCTGAGGGCTCTGGGGACCATGGTCTTGGGGAACATCTAGCTTAATAGGCATAACATAGTTTAGAAGGAAAGTGTTCTACATTCTACTTTGGTGAGTAGTGTTTGGGGTCTTAAAAGCTTGTGAGCGGCCATCTAAGATACTCCACTGGTCTCACCCCACCTGGAGCAAGGGACAATGAAGAAACCTAAAGACACAAAGGAAAGATTAGTCCAAAGGACTAATGGAACACATCGACCACAGCCTCCACCAGACTGAGTCCAGCACAACTAGATGGTGCCTGGCTACCACCACTGACTGCTCGGACAGGGATCACAATAGAGGGTCCCGGACAGAGCTGGTGAAAAATGTAGAACAAAATTCTAACTTACAAAAAAACACCAGACTTACTGGCCTGACAGAGACTGGAGAAACCCTGAGAATATGGCCCCCAAACACCCTTTTAGCTCAGTAATGAAGTCACTCCTGAGGTTCACCCTTCAGCCAAAGATTAGACAGGCCCATAAAACAAAACGAGACTAAAGGGGCACACCAGCTCAGGGGCAGAGACAAGAAGGCAGGAGAGGACAGGAAAGCTGGTAAGGGGGAACTCAAGGTCGAGAGGGGGAGAGTGTTGACATGTCATGGGGCTGAAAACCAATGTCACAAAACAATATTTGTATTACTTGTCCAATGACTAATTAGCTCTGTAAACCTTCATCTAAAGTATAATAAAAAGAAAAAGGAAAAAAAAACTCAGCAACTTAAGATAATAAACATTTATCTTACACATTTTCTGTGGGTCTGGGATCTGGGAGCAGCTGAGCTGGTGGTTCTGGCTCAGGATCTCTGATGAGGGTGCAGTCAGCACGTCAGCCAGGGCTGTGATATGAAGGCTTGACTGGGCTGGAGGATCCACTTCCGCTTCTGAGATGGTTGTCTTGGTTACCTACGGCTGCGATAACAAAAAATACGACAAATCGGTGGCTTTAAAGAACAAACATTTATTTTCTCACCGTTCTGGAAGCTAAAAGTCCAAATCAGAGCCTCAGCCATGTCGATTTCTTCTGTGGGCATCTCTCCTAGCTTCTGGTGATTGCCTGCAATCCTTGGCATTCTTTTGCTGTTTTATAGATTCACCTGTTGGTATGTGCATCTGTACCTACCCCGCTCTTGCTATAAGATGCCACTTATAAAACAGGTAATGTTCTTGGCTGCTAACCTAAAGGTTGGAGGTTCAAGTCCACCCAGAGGTACCTCAGAAGAAAGCCCTGGTGATTTACTTCCCAAAAATCAGCCACTGAAACCCCTATGGAGCACAGATGTCTTCTGACACACATGAGGTCACCATGAGTTGGAATTGACTCCCCTGCAAATGGTTTACTCAGGTACGACCTCATTAACACATCAAAAGAAAACTATTTCCAAACAGGGTCATAGTTACAGGCACAGGGGTTAGGAGTTCAAACTAACTTTTTAGGAGACAAAATTCAATCCACAACAGTGGCTCACTCACATGGCTGGTAAATTAGAGCTAGTCTTTGGCAGGAGGCCTCAGTTCCTCACCATGTGGACCTCTCTCCATAGGACTGCTTGAGCATCCTCATGACAAGGCAGCTTCCCGCAGAGGAAGTGATCCAAGAGAGAGCAAGGTGGAAGCTGCAGCATCTTTTATGACCTAGACTCAGAAGTCATGTTCATCATTTCTGTGGTATCCTATTGGTTAAACAGGTCATCCCTATTTATTGGGGGAGGCGACTGCCCAAGGATGTGGATACAGGAGGCAGGGATCATTGAGGTTAACAGCTGAGCCCATTAACCATTTGCATCACCACATGGGGAGGCCTTTTTAAACCAGGCAAATCCCAGAATCCCTGCTGTTACCCATAATGCCACCTCCCTCAGGTTGTCATGGTGATTCCTCTGATCAGATGCCAGATGTGCAACGAATGTGCACTAAAAGTGCCCACAAGTCTTGCTGTTAGTTGCTGTCAAGTCAGCTCCAACTCATGGTGACCCCATGTACAATGGAACGAAATGCTGCCCAGTCCTGTGCCATCTTCATGATCGTTGGTATGCTTGAAACCATTGTGGCAGCCACTGTGCATTTTGAGTGCCTTCCAACCTAGGGCGCTCATTTTCCAGCACTATATCGAACAATGTTCTGTTGTGATTGGGTTTTCATTGGCTTATTTTCAGAAGTAGATTGCCAGGCCTTTCTTCCTACCGTGTCCTAGTATGGAAGCTCTGCTATAGCCTGTCTACCATGGGTGACCCTGCTGAGATATATACATATATATATATTTAAACATTTTATTGGGTTTTAGGCGAAAGTTTGGAAACCATGGTGGCATAGTGGTTAAGAGCTATGGCTGCTAACCAAAATGTGGGCAGTTGGAATTCACCAGCTGCTCCTTGGAAACTCCATGGGGCACTTCTACTCTGTCCTATAGGGTCGTTATGAGTTGGAATCAACTCGACGGCATAGGTTTTTAGTTGAAAGTTTACAGACCCAAATTAGTTCCCCGTTCAATAATTTATACACAAATTTTTCTGTGACATTGGTCGCAATCCCTGCAATGTGTCAACACTCTCCCCATTTCCACCCTGAGTTCCCCATTTCTGTTCATTTGGTTTTCCTATCCCTTCCTGACTTCTCACCTTTGCGTTTGGGCAGATGTTGCCCTTTTGGTCTCATATTGATGATTCTTCTAAGAAGTACTTCCCTCATGGGTGTGACTGTTTCTTTTATAGGCCTACCATTTGGCTAGGGCCCTGGTGGCGCAGTGGTTAAAGAGCTTGGCTGCTAACCAAAAGGTCAGCAGTTTGACTCCAGCAGCCTATGGGGCAGTTCTACTCTGTCCTGTAGCGTCACTATGAGTTGGAATAGACTCAGTGGCAATGGGTTTGGTTTTTCTGGATTTATCATTTGGCTGAAAGGTGATCTCTGGGAGTGGCTTCAGTTCCAAGCTAGAAGGGCATCTAAGGTCCATAGTCTCAGGGTCCCCTGCTGATATTTGAAATACTGGTAGCATAGCATCCAGCATCATAGCAACACGCAAACCACCACAGTATGACAAACCGACAGACAGGTAGTGGTAGAACAGTGCCCAGCACAGGTAGGCGCTCCGTAAGCGTTTGTTGAAAGAGTTGAAGGAATGAGAAAATGATATAATGCCCCAAAAGTACCTGGAACATATTGGATTAGGGCATTATATTGATTTTTTTTTTTAAAAAAGAGCATATGTATATGTTGGTTTTTGTTATTAGTTTCATATTGCTGCAGTAAATGAGCACAAACTTAGTGGCTTAAAAACAGCACAGACTTATCCCCTTACAGTTCTGGAGGTCAGAAGTCTAAACTCAAGGTGTGGGCAGGGCTGTGTTCCTTCTGGAGGATTCAGGGGCGAATCCGTTTCATGGACTTTTCCAGCTTCTAGAGGCTGCCTACATTCCTTGGCTCACAGCCCCTTTCTCACATCACTCCAATCTCTTTTTTCCCATCATCACACCTCCTACTACTCACTCTGATTCTCCTGCCTCCTTCTTATAAGGATGCTTGTGATTTACATTGGCCCACACAGATAACCCAGGAGAATCTCCCCATCTCAAGATCCTTAATTTAAACACCTCTACAAAGTCCCTTTTACCATGTAAGGCAACATATTCACAGGTTCTAGAATTAGGACATGGTCATCTTTAGGGGGAAGGGCCATTATTCAGCCTACCACAGTTTTATTACCTCTGAATTTCATTTCTGCATAGTTGAGGAGGAATTGCAAATTATTTGCAATTAGAGGAAGAATTATTTGCTAGAAAAAGGGAACTATCAGTAGAGTTCTGTTCCCTTCCCCCCTCCTAGGTTGTCTTGGAAGAATCTCTGTCTTTTGTCTGAGTGTTAGAGGCAGAAAAATGTGGGTTGGAGTCCCATCTTTGCCACTCTCTAGCTGTGTGACCTTTGGCATGTGACTTAACCACTCTGTGCACGTTTCCTCATCTGTGAAATGGGAATTACAGCAGTGAGACATGAAACAATGTACCTAAAACAGCCCGACCCAGGAACAGGCACAGGGCAAGCCCATAATGCCACTGTCACCAGCAGGGAAGCAGGGGGCTGCAGGAACACAGGGACTTGGCACCTAACCCAGCCTCAGGCCTGGAAGGCTTCCTGGAGGAGGTGGCCCTAGAGCAGGGGTAGGAAACATTCACATGTTAGTAAACAGTGTCTCCAGCACCCTTGCAAGGCACTTTGCACAGTGCCTGGCTAAGAGCAGTCACCCAGTAACTCACCATTATTAATAGTTGCAAATCTGAGCTGAAACTATAACAAGAAGGTCAAAGACGATTAAATAAACAACAATGATACGGAATGGAAAGGGCTCCACTGGAAGAGAAAGCTAGAGCTGCCTCTTGCAGTTGGTCTCCCTCCTCCTCTCCTGGGGCTGTCTGGGGCCTGAGCTAAGGCCAAGGGGGCTTTCATTTCTCCTTTTCCCTCCCCACCCCCTTAGAGACCACAGAAGTCAAGCCCACAGGCTGTTTACATGGAAAGGTTTAGAACAATCACCACCAAGCCATATTGGAGCCTGGGGCAAAAGGAAAAATCAGTGATTTTGCATTGCTCCCATCTTTATTTAAAATGTTGATATTTTGTTCATCATGGATTTTTTTTGCATTAATTTTGATTTCCTAGATTATTGCGTTAAAATATGATTTATTTTGATTACTGAGTTTTTTGACACCCCCCCCCCCATAAATTTTCCTCCCTCATCCTGTTCCCAGTCCTACCCCTGAGGCTTTTCTAACGGATTATTCCTGGTTCTATGGTGATGTGACATCCTTCAGAGACAGACACATTATTACAATTCAGAGTGACATTTACTGTCTTTGGGGTAGGGTGGGAACAGCAAACAGCTAAAGTGCTAAACTGCTAACTAAAGGGTTGGAAATTGGGGTCTACCCAGAGGTGCCTTGGGAGGAAGGTCTGGCAATCTACTTCTGAAAAATCAACCATTGAAAACCCTATCGAGTACAGCTCTACTCGGACACACGTGGGGTCGCCAGGAGTTGGAGTTCACTGGAAGGTAACTGGTGGTGGTGGGGTGGGGCAAGGGAGGTAGAAAGGATGCTGAACCCTGCCTAGAGGCATGGAGGTGACCTCTGGCCAGAGTTAGTGGTGGGAGAGAGGAGGTCCCCTTTGCTGTAGGAGGAAGTGAGTGGCGGTGGGACAGCCTTCAGGAAGAGTGGCTGTGGGTGGAGAGGCAGGCAAGGTTAGGACAGGGGGATTAGGATTTAGTTCATAGGTTATGGGGAGCCAGGGATGGGTGGCAAGACCAGATTTAGGTGAGGATTTCTTGATGGATTGGAGACGAAGAGACTGAAAGGGAGACCAGTGAAGAGGCCACGGCATTTGTCTAGGATCACTACTGCTATCACCAGCTGCCCTTGAGTCAGTTCCGACTAACGACAACCCCCTGTGTTTGTCAGAGTAGAACTGTGCTCCACAGGGTTTCCAGTGGCTGATTTTTTGGAAGTAGACTGCCAGGCCTTTCTTCCAAGGTGTCTCTGGGTGAACTCGAACCTCAACCTTTCAGTCAGCAGCCAAGCACGTTAACTGTCTGCACCACCCAGGAATTGCCCTAAAACCCAGAAACCACTGCCGTCGAGTCGATTCCGACTCATAGCAACCCTATAGGACAGAGTAGAACTGCTCCATAGTTTTCCAAGGAGCAGCTGGTGGATTTGAACTGCTGACCTTTTGGTTAGAAGCTAAGCTCTTAACCAATCAGCCAGCAGGGCTCCCCAGGGACTGCAGTGGTCTTCAAACTGTGATCCCAGACCAGAGGCAACGGCATCACCTGGGAACATGTTAGAAATGCAGGTTCTCAGGCATGACTGCAGCCCTACCATGTCAGAAATCTGAGGGATGGGATTCACTGGTCTGTTTTTCCCAGGGAATTCTCAAACACTTAAATTTGAGATCCACTTGACCCTAAACCCTTCTCTCTCCCACCCTCAACTCCCCCACCCCCGCCATTACAGCAAATCGTTTGTAGTACTTATTTATTAATGGAAACAAAATTCATAGATGATAAAGCCTACCTGGGTGCTGCAAGTAGTTTGCCCTTGACGATGAGTAACCTAAAGGTTGGCAGTTCAAACCCACCCAGTGGTGTTGTGGAAGAAAGGCGTGGTGATCTGCTTCCAGAAAGATTACAGCCAAGAAAAACCCACAGAGCAGTTCTACTCTGTAACACGTGGGGTTGCTATGAGTCGGAACTGACTCAATGGTAAAGGGTTTGGTTTTTCTTTTTTTTTTGGTTACATATCTTAAGAGGAGCCCTAGTGGTGCAGTGGTTAGGTGCTCAACTGCTAGATGAAAGGTAGACTGTTTGAACCCACCAGCCACTCCATGGGAGAAAGATGTGGCAGTCTGCTTCAGTAGATTTACAGCCTTGGAAACCCTATGGGGGCAGTTCTACTCTGTCCTATAGGGTCACTATGAGTCACAATTGACTCCACAGCAATGGGGGGTTTTTTTTGGTACATATCTTTAAAAAAAAAAAAAAGATCTATAATACCCCAACTGTAACATAAAGGAAACATAAAAGGAAAACAAATCATAAAGACACAGCATGTATTTCAGTATGTAAATGTTTGAACACAACTCCCCTACAAGGCATAGCACACTTACAGCAGATATGTTTGGATTTGAGAAGTAAGACATTCATTATTCAACAGATTTGTGCACAATTTTGTTGTATTATTTGACATTTTAAAATAAGTACTAAACAAGTATGGCTGTGTGTCATCCAAGTGTGCAGCTACAAAGGCCAGCACACTGTGCTGACTCCTTTAATATCAGGAGTTGTGATACTATCTGTGATCTTTTCCCAAATGGTGAACAGCCCTTGACAAAGCTCTCAAACAAAACCAAATATATTCTTCCATCAATTTTAACAGTAGTTGCATTCCTGGAAAAGTCAGTGTAAAATACTTTGTGTTCATATAAAATAGTCTTTGGCTTCAGATCATCATAAATGGGTTTTTCACCTACACGGTGTCTTTTGGTGGCACTCAAAACTTCCGTAGAACACGGAGCAATTATTTTTAGGGGAGATCGTCTAGCTTACTGGAGCCTTGGTGGTGCAGTGATTAAGAGCTCAGCTGTTAACCAAAAGGTTGGTTGTTGGAATCCACCAGCCTCTCCTTGGAAACCCTATGGGGCAGTTCTACCCTGTCCTGTAGGGTCGCTATGAGTCTGAATCGACTTGACAACAATGGGATTGGTTTTTTTGGCCTGGTGTATTGCAGGACATTTAGCATCCTTGGCTCCTGCCCTCTGCATGCTAGTAGCTCCCTCCTTCTCCATCGGTGAGACAACCAAAAATATTACCATAAATGTCTCAGAACACTCCCCAGGGGTGCTGTGTGCCCCTATTGAGAAACAGCAGGACTATGGGTCCTGCCCCAGCAATTACGGAGGAGGTCAAACCCTAGGACCTAGAGGAGGCAAGGGGAGGGAGCCAGGAGGCTGTGCAGTTTCCGCTTGGCAGTGAGAAGGACGGTGGAGCAGCACTTCGCTAAGATTGGGGAGCAGGATTGGACCACTGCGTTTGAGGTTCTCGTGCCACCCGCACGTTAAGACAGACGGGAGGCAGGGCCTTTGGGTAAGCTCTTAGGTCTTGATTCCAATCACCAAGTCCAGCCAATACCACCTTTCTGGCATCCTAACCCATGTTCTTCTCTCCATTCCCACGCTGGCCATCTCTCCTCAGGACAACAGTAGCAGCCTCCTCCCTGGTCTCCCTCCGCTCCTCTGTCCCCCGCAGTTCATTCTCCACAGCTGACCCTGACTCTGCCTCCACACCCGCCCAGGCGCTGGTTTCTGAGGGACAACCTTCCAGTTTCCAGCCCTTTTCCAGGCCGTTGCCTCCCTCTGGAAAGCCAACTCCCCCTCACCGGTTATCCTACTCATCGTTCAGGTCTCAAGTCAAACGCCACTTCCTCAGGGAAGCCTTTCCTGACACCCCGAAGAAGTTCGCTAGGCGCCTGAACACATAGAAGTAATTAACATAAAAATATTTACCAAAAAAAAAGTGTCTAACCATTTGATTGACCTCCGTAACTGAAGGCGGGGCCTATTCGCTTTTGTTCACCGTTGTACATTCAACCCTTGGTACTTAGTCGGTGCTCAATAAATATTTCCTGAATGAATGAACGAATATATTTCTGTAAAGACTGCATTACCGGTTCTTGGCGCGGGAACCAAGAGGTTTTTATTTTCTGGACCCTGCGTGCCTCCCTGCGCAGTCTTGGTTTCGCGGCCACCGGGCCGCAGTTTCCTGATCCTCAAGCTACGGGGGCGGAAGCGCTCTCCGACGCACGCCCGACCCCCGGGCGGGGGCGCGCGTGTTGGAGTACGCGAGCCGGGGCATGCGTGTTTGGGTGCGCGGAGGATGTGCGGGTCCAGCCGGACTTCCAGCAGCTGTTCGGATCCCCGCCCCGCCTTGCGCCGCGCACGCGCTTCGGGCCCCTGGCTGCCCCGCCCCTCCGCCCGCCGCCCGGCCCCATTCCACCTCGCAGCCCGCCCCCCCGCCCCGCGCTCCAAGCCCGGCGCGCGCCGGCGCGGGGGGCGGGGGCGGAGGCGGTGAGGCGGCAGCGGAGGGGGAGGGGCGGGCCCGGCCCGGCTCGGCCTGGCCGCCGGCGCGCGGCTGGTGGAGGTGCCCCGGGCTTAGCCCGGCGGCGGCAGCAGCGGCGGTGGCTCTAGCTCTAGCCTGAGGCGCCGCGCCGCAGCCATGGCCCTGGTGACCCTGCAACGCTCGCCCACGCCCAGCGCCGCCTCCTCGGCCAGCAACAGCGAGGTGAGCCCGGGGCCCTCTGCCCCAGCCGGGTGGAGCCGCCGCCTCACCAGGCCTGGGCCGCAGTGGTCCGCGCCCACGCTGCCAGGCCGGGGTCGCGAGTGTAGGGCGGGAGGGTGTCGGGGTTCGGCACGGGGCAGCTGCGAGGGTCCGGGACCCGGGAACCCCGCTGTGCGAGCCCGCCGGTGCAGCCGGACTGGAGTGACGGGGGTGAGACTTTGTGCGGGTGTGACCCCGTCTAGGGGGTGACCCCCATCTGGGTGGGAGTGTATGTGACACTGCGTGTGGTTGTGGCCCGAATCTCAGAGTGACTGTGACACTGCGTGTGTGGTTGTGACTCCTCATCTAAGTGACTGTATGTGTGTGTGTTTGGGGTTCCTATTTGGGTGACTGAGACGCTGATTCTGAGGTGACCCTGTGACTGTTCTGTCCCCCTTCTCCTGCATGCCTGATGTGTGTATGTGAGAGAATGTGTGATTTCGTGACCTCTGGGGACGGTGTTGTGTGATGCTGTGGGAGAGAGTTTGTCGGGGTGATTGAGTGTGTTAAGTTGTTTCTGGGAGACCCTATGCCTCTGGAGTTCTGGCTATAAATGTGTGTGGCTAGGTGGCATAATGGTTAAGAGCTGTGGCTGCTAACCAAAAGGTTGGCAGTTTGAATCCACCAGGTGCTCCTTGGAAACCGTATTGGGAAGTTCTCCTCTGACCGGTAGGGTCACTATGAGTCGGAATCCACTTGAGGACAACGGGTGCCTCTTGGGTGATGTGTAACAGTGTGACAGTGACTGAGTGTGCAGTGGACTCTGTGTGACCGTGTGTCTTGTGTCTGTGTTGTGGCTGAGTCTGGGTTTTTCCCTTTTATAACATTTAGGACTGTATGTTTATGTGCGTCTGGCCATGTGGCTGTGACCGATTTGGGGTTTTGGGGGTTGCATGGGTGCATTTGGGAACTGAGAGCGTATCCCTTGATTGTAGTTGATCCTCCATTTCTCTGCACTGGTGTGGGTTTCTATGAGTCTGTCTGCCTGTGGGAATCCCTGGGTAGTGCAAACAGTTAATGCTCTCAGTTGCTAACCTAAAGGTTGGAGGTTTGAGTCCATCCAGAGGGGCCTCAGAGAAAAGGCCAGGCGATCTGCTTTCAAGAAATCAGCCATTGAAGACCCAGTGGAGCACAGTTCTACTCTGACACACAGGGGGTCATCATGAATTAGAGTCAGCTTGATGGCTACTGGTACTGGTTTGTGTTTGGCTGGCCCCATTGCTCTGGGGCAGATCGGGGGATTGGCATCCCTAAGAAGTCCTGGTGGCGTAATGGTTACCAGTAAGTGCTTGGGTGGTAAGCAAAAGGTTAATGGTTTGAAACCACCCAGCAGCTCTGCGGGAGAAAACCTGACCTGGCGATCTGCTTCCATAAAGATTACAGCCTAGAAAACCCTGTGGGGCAATTCTGCTCTGTCACATTGGGTTACCGTGAATTGGAATCGACTTGATGGCACACAGCAACAGCAGTAATAAGTCTGCAGAATCATGCTGGAATAACCTAGGCTGGGGCCTCCGGGGCCTCTGAGCAGCTCACCCCTCTGCAGTGGCAGGGCTGACCCTCCTGCTCCTCCTCCTTGTACCCCTGCTCTTGGAGAAGCCTTCAAGGCCTCTGGTCTAAACTGGAACCCGTGACCAGACTGAGTGTTGGCCTGAGGTGAGGGCAGCTGGAAAGGAGACTGTTAACTGGGTTCAGAGCAGGAGCAGGGAGAGACAGCTGGAGGAGGAGCCCCGAAGGCCCAGGAAGTTGTCTCACCAGCATCTGGGCTGCACAGGCTCTTTCCCTGTGGGAGAGAGAAGGAGAAGCTGATAACACGGGAGAGGCGTGTGTGTGTGTGCGTGTGCGTGTGTGTGTGTGTGCGCGTGTGCGTGTGTGTGCGCGCGCGCGCGTGTGTGTGTGTGTTGTATTTGGTGGAACAGTGAGAGGAGTGTGTGTGTGCGTGTGTGCGTGCGTGTGTGTGCGCGTGTGTGTATGTGTTGTATTTGGTGGAACAATGAGAGGAGTGTGTGTGTGTGTGTGTGTGTGTGTGTTGTATTTGGTGGAACAATGAGAGGATTGTGTGTGTGTGTGTGTGTGTGTTGTATTTGGTGGAGTAGCCCTATCTGTCCTCCTGTCTCCTGGCCTCATTTGCTGTGACTAACAGGAACGTTCTGCAGAGTGGCTATTAGGTTGAAACTGCAGCTCTCTCCTCTCCTAGGAGAGGTCATTAATGAGTTATCTTGTCTACAGACAGGAGGTTCTTATAGTTCCTCCTCAGCACGCTGATTAGAGGCAAAAGAACACAGGTGGCGAGTTGCCTGCAACCGAGAAGTTAGGTTGCAGTAGCTTCTCTCCTCCCCACAGAAGCATGTCTTCTCTTGCATCATTCCTGTGACTGCTGTCTTGCAGTTTGCAAAGTCCTTCACGTGCTTAACCTCATGTTCTCGACACAGAATTGTGTGAGATGGTGAAGACCCTGGGTTCAGGCAGGGGTTGTCCAGAGAACCTCTCAGCCCAGGTCTTCTCATGCTAAAGTCCACCCACGATGCTTGCGTTACTGTTAACAACTCATTGCCTTTGAGTCAATTCTGACTCATAGCAATCCTGTAGGACAGAGTAGAACTGTTCTATAGGGTATCCAAGGCTGAAATCTTTATGGAAGCAGATTGCCACATCTTTCTCCTGCAGAGTGCCTGGTGGGTTCAAACCACTTTTTTCAGTTAGCAGCTTAGTGCTTAACCATTGCACCATCAGGGCACCTCTTGCATTACTTACACCTGATCGATTCCTGTCTTAGACACATTTAAAAAAAAGTTATTTTACTAATTTTTAATTGAGATAATACAAATACCATAAAATTCACCATTTTAAAGTGTACAGTGGTTTTTAGTATATTCACAAGGCTGTGCAACCACTGGAGCCCTGGTGGCAGAGTAGTTAAGAGCTCAGGCTGCTAACTAAAAGGTTGGCAGTTCGAGTCCACTGCTGATCCTTGGAAATCCTATGGGGCAGTTCTACTCTGTCCTATAGGGTCGCTATGAGTTGGAATCGACTTGATGGCAACGGGTTTGGTTTTTTAGTTTGGTGCAGCTATCACCACTATCTAATTCCAGAATATTTTATCACTGTAAGAAACCCTATACCCCTTAGCCATCACCCCTCATCACCCTCCAGGGTACCCCCTTTCCCTGTTTCTTGGCGTAACCCTAGGTAACCACTAATCTACTTTCTGTCTCTATGTTACCTATTCTGGACCTTTCATTTGGATGGGGTCATATCATATGTAGCCTTTTTGTGTCTGCCTTCTTTCATTTAGCATCATGCTTTCAAGGTTCAGGTCCTTGGGTGGTATAGTTTGCTATCGGCTCCTAATCTACAGAGTTAGTGGTTCGAACCTACCCAGTGGCACCATGGAAGAAAGAGCTGGTGATCCATTTCTGAAAGGTCACAGCCTTAAAAACCCAATGTAGCACAGTTCTAGTCTGCACACGTGGGGTCGCCATGAGTCAGAATCAACTCGATGGCAACTAACAGTGATATGCCATTGTTTGGATATGCCACATTTTGTTGGACATTTGGGTTGTTTCCACTGGACACATCTTTAATTATTCAAAGCATTATTTTTAAAAGAAAATTTTATTGTAGTGATATATAGCTAACAAAACAATTGCCAATTCAACCATATTTACATGTACAATTCAGTGACATTAATTCCATTCACCATGTTGTGCAACCATCACCACTATTCTTTTCCAAATTAAAGCATTATTTTTACTAAGTGCCAAAACCCATTGCTGTTGAGTCATTCCCGACTCATAACGACCCTATAGGACAGGGTAGAACTGCCCTGTAGAAGTGGCATGGTAGCAACAGAAGTCATCTAACTTCAAGATGGAGAGAATCACTATCATCAACATCAGTCCAAGGCTGATTCCTATAAAGTGGAGGTCAAACATGCTTCCACCCTCTGACCTTTTTACCAATTCTGACACCAGCTCTTCCTCCCAAGGCGCTCTCTGTTTCTCTGCTGGGTTTGATAATTTGTTGCAGTGGCAACACAGAACTCAGGGACAATGCTCACAGTTATGGGGTTTATTAGGGAAGTTACAGGTTACAGTTCAGGACCAGGAACGACTCAGGATACAGTTCTTCGATCAGGACAGCATCTTCTCACCCGTGCCCACAAGCACGCCTCTCTCTGGCCCTCACCCTCTTGGCCCCTCGGCCTGGCCTCTGCCTTGCTCAGGCAAGTGTTACAAAGCTTTTAGCTCTGCCAGTAAGTGCCTGAGGGACCCTGCCTCTGCCAGGAAGCCTGTTGCCCAAAGGCTCAGCTCTCTCGCTCTGTGGGTTGGCACACCCACTGTAACCACCTTGCTTCATGGGCTGGGAAGCCCATTGCACCATCTTGCACCAGTCTCCTGGTTCTGATGCCGCCATTTCTCTGCCACCGCTTTTCACTGTCTTGTGCCATCTCCAGTGTTCTCTGTCTCCTGGATCTAGGAGGTTCTCAGCACAGGGACTCCGGGTCCAAAGGACACACTCTGCTCTCATCTCTTGGTCGTGGTAATGAGGCCCTCCATTCTGCCTCTGGGATGGCTCATTTTAAGCCTAATGGGATGGCAAAACTGACCAGTCCCCTTGTTAAGGTTCCATACATCTTATTTGCATGGTCCCCCCCCGACAAGGGTGCCATGTACCTTATTTGCACTATTAGCAAGCTGTCCAAACCCCTTGGTGGGCCACAGGCACCTTATTTGCATAGTGCCACCAAGTCATTTGGTGGGAGTTACAAGACCATGGTGAGAAAGGCTGTATAAAAGTGATCCATCACACTGCATGCCCCACTGGGTTTCCGAGGCTGTAAATATTTACAGAAGCAGACTGCCACATCTTTCTCCTATGGAGTGGCTGGTGGGTTCGAACTGCCGACCTTTTGGTTAGTAGCCAGTTTTTTAACCACTGCACAACCTGGACTCCTACTAAGCGCTAGTAACTCAATGAACAAAATAAAACTGGTTTGTCTTCAGGAAATGATTAGCATTAGGAGCTCAGCGAATGACGGAGGCTGGGATGTTTCTGGGAAGGTGAGGCTTTCTTCCAGGTGGGGTTGAGGCATGAAGCGAGGAAGAATGGAAAGAGCCTGTGTGTAGAGCCAGGAGACCTGGGTCCAGGCACAACTTTGCATCTGGTCTGACCTTGGTCAGGTTGCCCTCTGTATCTCTGCTCCCATAGAAGAAGGGGATACGTTCCATGAGTGTGGCAAATGGCATGGGAAACCCAGGGAAGTCACCGCAGGAATAAAGCAACTCTTTCCTCTCTTTTTCTCCCTCTTAATTTTTCTTCTTCAATCTTTAATGATCTCATTGATGTCATGTTACTGTTAACAATCTCAGCTCCTTTGTGAGACTAGGCAAAGTACAGAAGAGATACAGCAATAATTTTCAGGAATGGATCATGACGTTATTTTTGACAAACATTTAAGGTGACTAATTTTCATGGGTGGATCTCCAGGTACTTTTTGGGGTTGGACCAGAGTTTCTTACCCTCAGCACTGTTGATATTGAGGCTGGAAAGTTCTCTTTTGTCAGGAGCTGTCCTGTGCATTGGAGGATGCTTAGCAGCCTCTACCCACTAGATGCCAGTAGCAGCCCCCCAAAAATGTCTCCAGATACTGCCCAGAGTCCCCTGGGGGGCAGACTTACCCCCAGTTGGGAGCTACAGGGTTGGACCCAACATTCTCTTATAAGTTGTTGTGCAAGTTGTTTTGTTTATGCTTCACTTCAGGACCAGAGCTCATGACCCTGTAGCTGACAACTTTCCCGGGTTTTTCCACTTCCCCTTCAGAGTGGGTTAGGGAGAGTGGGAACTAATCCACCACGAGCTGGGTGCCTCCACATGATGCTATACATACATTGTTGTTAGTTGGCATTTAGTCAGCTCCCACTCGTGGGGTCCCTGTGTGTGTTCAGAAGAACTGTATTCCATAAGGTTTTCAAGGCTGTGACCTTTTGGGAGCAGATCTCCAGGCCTTTATTTTGAGGCACCTCTGGGTGCGTTTGAACTGCCAACCTTTTGGCTAGTAGTTGAGCGCTTAACCATTTGCGCCACCCAGGGACTCCTATAACTACATCATCTTAACAAACTTCAGGGTCTCCAGGGCTCCCTGGTTACCCCTCCTTTGCTGGAATTGCCACCTCCTGGTATGTGTCCTTGCTGCCTAGGTCTCTGCATGAGCTCCGTGCCCTTTTCCCATCACCCTTGGCTTCCGTCTCATTTCTGTCCTCGGTCAGCCTTACATCTCTCGCAGCCATTGTTGCTTTCCAGGTTTCTCTTTCCCGCACTATGAGTGCCTCTGTGTAACATACAAAACATGCCAAGTCCCAGTGACGCAGAGTTATTTGGGGTGTGTGTGTGTGTTTTCTTCTCATTTCAGTTTTCTCTCTGAAAGGAAAAATAATAAAGAAAAATCGCTATAGGGCTTAAGTCGCAGTTACTTTTGGAGTCTAACCTCTTGGCCTTTTAGCTTTTAGAAAATATTAAATGTCCCTTACTTTCATTTATATAAATACAGCAGTCGTCTAGAAAGGTTCATATTAAACATTTAAGCCTTTTTGAGAACCACCAAAAGCTCTTGAGAGCCACAGACAGTTGGATCCTGGCCGCTTTCCATGATGGCCGTCTTGTCTGGAATGGTTTTTTTTTTTTTTAAATCCATGTATTGGGACTTAAAATGGTGATGTTCCCTTAGCCCTTGCCTGGCTTGTAGGAGAAAAATGGATGCTTTTAAAACAGTTCCCCCTCCCCTTAAAAAAGAAAAAAAACAGGATAAGATCCAGAACAACTCTGGAAAGTTGAGACCTAAGGCCTGGAAGAGTCTGTGAGTAACAATGCCAGATAGGAAATGTTAAGTTACAGGGATCAATTCCCTATACTGGGGCAGGAATGTGGGGAAACATTGGGGAATCTGGAAAGTCCTCCATGGAAATTACTCAGAGGAATAACAGACCAGGATTGGTAAGGAAAGGGCGCGGCTGCTTAGAAATAGGCAGGTTTCCTGGGCATCTTTATCTTTCTCAGGCACCACAACAGAAAACATGACACTTGTGTCCTGGGGCTTGTTGTTAGTGGTGTCTGTGGTGTGACATTCTCTTTCTTTCTCTGTAGCTGGAGGCTGGCAGCGATGATGATCGAAAGTTAAACCTCAGGTAAGCAGACTTTAATTTTTTGTTCTTAAGTCTTTCTTCGTAGCAGGTAAGGAATACGCTTATTCCTTACTCCAAAGGAGAACATTCAAAAAGAATGCACCCATGATTTAGTAGGGCTTTAAAAATAATATATAAACTAATTTGCTCTATAAACCTTCATCTAGAGCACAATAAAAAAAAATTATACGTATGTTTCATTATAAATAGGCTTTAATCACATGTATCATTTGGAAAAGATGGGAAATAATTGTAATTCTACCACCCTTTCATTACCATTATGAGCATTTTTATATATTTTCTTCCAGATTCTACTTCTACTTTTTTAAAAATGTCTCTTATTTTTGTTGTTGTTGTTGAAAATAAACACGGCAGAGCATACACCAATTCAACGATTTCTCCGTGTACATTTCAGTGGTATTGATTACATTCTTTAAATTGTGTAACCATTCTCACCCCCCTTTCCCGAATTGTACCTCCCCATTAACATAAACTCACTACCCTCTGAGCTTCTTGTCTAACCTTTCAAGTTGCTGTTGTCAATTTTTTACTGTGGTAAAATATATATAACACAAAATTTGCGATTTTAACTATTTTGAAATGTAAAGTTCAGTTACTCCTTATTTTGAGAATAATCATACTGTGCCTTCACTAAGGAGCCCTGGTGGCATAGTGGTTAAGCCCTCGGCTGCTAACTGAAAGGTTGATGGTTCAAACCCACCAGCCACTCTGTGGAGAAAGATGTGACAGTCCGTTTCCGTAAATATTTCAGCCTAGGGAACCCTATGGGGCAGTTCTGCTTTGTCCTGTAGGGTCACCATGAGTGGGAATTGACTCAACGGCAATGAGTTTTTGTTTTTGTTTTTTTTAATGCCTTCACTGTTTCATCCTGCTTTTGATAGTGTATGCCTTTTGAGGTAAGCACATCGCTGATTTGAAGCAGACATGTAGCCCCCCAGGTTTATCAGTTCAAGGTGTTTTTTTGTGTGTGTGCTTGTGAGAAATCTTTAGCTATGCTTATTTTTAAAATTCCTGAAGCCGTTGCCCTCGGTTGCTTTATTCACTAATAGACACCAAAGGCATTTTTTTGCTTTCCTTTGTCAAAAAGAGTCCCTGGTGGTGCATATGATTAAGTGCTTGATTACTAATTGAAAGATTGGCAGTTCGAACCCACCAAAGGCATCTCAGAAGAAAGGCCTGGCAATCTGCTTCTGTAAAGGTCACAGCCTTGAAAACCCTATGGAGCACAGTTTTACTGTGCAACACATGGGGTTGCCATGAGTTGGAATTGACTCGAGGGCAACTGGTTTTGGTTGGTTTTCCCTTTGGGGCTTTTGCTTGTTTGCCGAAGATTCTGCACTTCTTTATAATTCGTCTGCCACAGGGCACCAGTCTTAAGCTCCAACTCTCAAAGAGTTTAAAAAAAGTCAGCAGAGTTACAGGATATTGTTCTTTTACCAAAATGTCTGTTTCGTCTTGTGAGGGGGAAGAAAATTAATTGGAAAAGGAAGTATGTGTTCAGCAATGGTGGTCGACCATTCATTACCAAGAGCAGGACGTTGTCCAGGTTAAACTCCTACAGAGAAGTGGTAGAAGTATTCTTAGCCTTTCTTTGAAGTTTCTGTGTGTTTGAGTGAAGGGAGGAACACATCCACTTTTACTGCGGCACATATTATTTCTAAAGATGATGTGAGTAGGGAAATAATAGCCTGTAAAGATCAAAGCGACATCTCAGTTCAGTTGCTGGATCCCTGTTTTTAGTGCTACCCTCAAGAGGAACGCCAGTGATGGTGACAAATTTGCTCTCTGACCCTGGGGTTTTTGGTGGGTCAGGGCTTAAAGCTCCCTGCAGGCTGGCAACAGCCAGACTCCCCAGTAGGGGCAGTAATGGGCCGAGTTTCTAGAACAGACTG
Organism: Dugong dugon; assembly: GCA_030035585.1. Classification (NCBI taxonomy): domain Eukaryota; kingdom Metazoa; phylum Chordata; class Mammalia; order Sirenia; family Dugongidae; genus Dugong; species Dugong dugon. Next base: position 19,172,374 of record CM057476.1, on the reverse strand, counting down.
GAGGGGGGGGAGCAGGAGGGGAGAAGGAGAAGTCTGCTCTGTGGAGACTATTTGTAGGAGGAGGCAGTAGAAGAGGAGGAACAGGGAGGGGGACTTGCTGACTACGGCATGTGGTCATTGGCCTTCCCTGAGCTTCCCCCCAGCCTGACCTGAGGTAGGAGTCCCACCCACCCCTCGACCCCATCCCTTTCTTTCAGGGCTCTTGCCCAGGAGATAGCATTTAGCTCTCTGACTTAGATTGTCTTTGGGGCAAAGAACTTTTTTTTTTTTCCTCGGAGAGGAAACTAATTTTTAATATGCACTTATTATGTACTAGGTGCTTGTTAAAAATTAAAAATTTCCTCTCTGGAAAAAAGAAATAGCCTTCAGTATGGGTTATACCTCAACATAAAGAAAACCAGAATCCTCAGAACTGGACCAATAAGCAATATCATGATAAATGAAGAAAAGTTGTCAAGGATTTTCATTTTACTTGGATCCACAATCAACACCCATGGAAGCAGCAGTCAAGAAATCAAACAACCCATTGCACTGGGCAAATCTGCTGCAAAAGACCTCTTTAAAGTATTAAAAAGCAAAAATGTCACTTTGAGAACTGAGGTGCACCTGACCCAAGCCATGATGTTTTCAATTGCCTTATATGCATGCAAAGCTGGACAATGAATAAGGAAGACCGAAGAAGAATTGATGCATTTGAATTATGGTGTTGGTGAAGAATATCGGATATACCATGGACTGCCAGAAGAACAAACAAATCTGTCTTGGAAGAAGTACAGCCAGGATGCTCTTTAGAAGCAAGGATGGCACACCTGCATTTCACATACTTTGGACATGTTATCAGGAGGGACCAGTCGCTGGAGAAGGACATCATGCTTGGTGAAGTAGAGGGTCAGCGAGAAAGAGGACCCTCAATGAGGTAGATTGACACAGCGCCTACAGCAGTGGGCTCAAGCATAGTAATGATTGTGAGGGTGGTGCAGGACCAGGTAGTGTTTCGTTCTGTTGTATATAGGGTCGTTATGAGTTGGTACTGATCAACAGCACCTAACAACAAGAACGTGTACTAAGTAAGGAGCCCTGGTAGTACAATGGTAAGAGCTCGGCTGCTAGCCAGAAGGTTGGCAGTTCAAACCCACCAGCGGCTCCATGGTAGAAAGACATGGTGATCTGTTCCTATAAAGATTCCCCATTGCCTTCGAGCCAATTCTGACTCAGCAACCCCATAGGACAAAGTAGAACCACCCCATAGAGTTACCAAGGAGTGCCTGGTAGATTCAAACTGCCAACCTTTTGGTTAGCAGCCATAGCACTTAACACTACGCCACCAGAGTTTCCCTGTAAAGATTACAGCTTAGGAAACCCTATGGGGCAGTTCTGCTGTATCCGATAGGGTCACTGTGAGTCAGAACCGACTCAACGGCACATACCAAAAACAATGTGTATTAGATACTTCATATTTATATCTTTCCTCTCCTTTTTTTTTAAACTGTAGTAAATATATAGGTAAGAAAACATTTGCCATTTCTACAGTCTTCACGTGTACAGTTTAGTGATATTAGTTACAGTCATGTTCAACTGTCACTGTTATTTGTTTTTTACTTCATCTTTATTAGCTGACACTATACTGTTTTGAGTTGTTTTCAATTAATAAGAACCTACAAATGGCAGTCATTGGAAAGTGTATTTGTGGCCCTTATGGCTAATAAAAGGCCTTTCTCAATTCATAGTTTGGGGCTACAGGGAACCTTAAAAAGGGAAGGAAAGTAATACTTCTTGGCTACCACTGTATGGCAGCCTTGCATATTGCCATATTTCATCGTCACAACAAACCTACGAAGGAATGTTTTCCTAGGTTACATGTGAGGAACCTGAGGCTCAAGGTCATACATACCCCTTACCGTCAGGTTGATTCTGACTCATAGTGACCCTGTAGGACAGAGTAGAACTGCCCCATAGGGTTTCCAAGGCTGTAATCTTTACAGAAACTGACTGCCACATCTTCTCCTACAGAGTGGGCTGGTGGGTTTGAACTGCTGACCTTTCAGTTAGCAGCCAAATGCTTAACTGCTGTGCCACCAGGGCTCCTTAGATTGTACATAAAAAATCCATTGCCGTCGAGTTGATTGGCTTATAGCAACCACAAAGGACACAGTAGAACTACCCCATAGGGTTTCCAAGGAGTGGCTGGTGGATTCAAACTGCCAACCTTTTGGTTAGCAGCTGAACATTTAACCATTGTACCACCCAGGGCTCCAGGTTTTACCCAGGAGCTACTATAGTCACACCAAAGCCTGTGTTGCCTCTGACACTCAAGTTCATCACTCCATGCTGCCTTGCTGGAGACCAGTTTAATTGTACAGTTGAGTCAGCCCTCTGGGACATAAAGGTTAGAGAACTTGCCTAAGGTTATCTAAGTGGTTAGAGGATGTGCCAGGGCCAGAACTGAGGACTCCTGCTAACTTCGGGTGGATGCCTTCCAGGATGTCAAATGACTCTCACCACTGTTAGTCCCTCTTTGCTGCTCTCAGCAGTTTCCAGATGCCATTGTGACTACTGGGAGACCCTGGGCTGGATTCAGGGACCGGGTTCTTGTTCCAGGTGTGATGTTGGGTTCTGAGCTTGTCGTTCCAGGTTCTCTTTTAAGTCTGTCTTCACTCACCTTGATATTTCACTCCCTGTCTCTGCCCCCATGCTCTTTATTAGGCAAAGGACCAGTAAACCAGTTGCCACTGAGTCGTTTTTGACACAAGGTGACCCTGTAAGTGTCAGAGTAAAACTGTGCTGTATAGGGTTTTCAATGACTGATTTTTTTGGAAGTAAGTAGCCAGACCTTTCTTCTGAGGTGCCTCTGGGCAGACTCTAACCTGCAACCTTTCAGTTAGCAACCAAGCTTACTCCAGGCAAAGGACACCATCCTGCTTTCTAACCTTTCCAGCCAAACAAGAAAAGCTCGTGTGTCCTGGTGTAAACTTTTACTGAAACTCGTTCACATTCATGCATTAATTTGCATTTTCAGGCCTTTGCTCTGTAAGCCTCTCCTAGAGGAGAATTTTATGGAATAGTAAATTGTTTTTGTTTGTTTAGGGGAAGGAGAGTTAGGGAGAGATTTCTTTTTGCTTCAAATGGATCCTAAAGGTAAATTGACATTTAGTTTTTAAGGAATGCCCTTGTTGTTAGTTACCTGGAGTCAATTCTCATGGCAACCCCATGTGTGCAGAACGCAACTGCTCCATAGGGTTTTCAAGGCTGTGACCTTTCAGAAGCAGATTGCCAGGCCTGTCGTCCGAAGCGCCTCTGGGTGGGTTTGAACCTCCAACCTTTCAGCTAGTAGTCAGGTGCTTAACCATTTGTGCCACCCAGGCACTGAGGATTGCTGGTAGTGAAGAAAACTGGAGGTATCAGGGTATTCCTGTCTCCTTCTTGCCTCCCTCCTACCGTGAAGGGTTTCGTTGTTCTGGTCGCCCAGCAAGTCATGTTTGACTCGTCCGTATCCAGTAACTGCGGAGCCATGTAGATCGGCTCTTCTCTGCATCTCACCTGCCCTCTTCTTTCCGCTCCCTCTGGTGACACCATCGTTCAGGCCCTTACACCCGCCCCGTTCCATTGCAGGCCACCCTTTCTGACTGATCATTCTCCCTCAGTTTACCATCCCCCCATCCGACGTGAAGCACTGCTCTCGCCTCTTCCTCCTGGTCCCCAGAGCCTTCTCCTTACTCTGCCTTCACTGTGCAGTGCTGACCTTTCCTCCTGCCACCCCCTGCACCTGCTGGTTTTCAGCCTGGAGCACAACCCGCTGCTCTTTCCCTAAGCCAGTTCCTTTTTCTGAGGAATCCTCATGGTCAGCTAAACATTGGCTCCTGCCCCAAACCTTTGTGACATCTCTCTTCAGAGAGAGCATGTAGCTCTTGGTGTCTCTCTCTGGGACAGGTGCCATACCTGCCTTATGTTCCAGGCACACGTGCTTTTTTGTCCCATCCCCAGCTGTAGGTGCTCCCATTAGCGATAGGGCCTTAGCTTTGTGCCTGCGTGTAGTATTTAGATGTTTATGACATCACCTTTGTTGTAACTCTGCAGTAAATGGCACAAACGTATGAGGAGTAGAGAAGGCCCTGGGCGGCGCAAACCGTTAAGCACTTGACCACTGACCTAAAGTTTGGCGGTTCAAACCCACTCAGCGGCGCTTTGGAGGAAAGGCCTGGCAATCTGCTGCTGAAAGGTCACAGCCCTGAAAATGCTGTGGGGCAGCTGTACTCTGCACACATGGGGTTGCCGTGGGTCAGAGTGGACTCGGCAGCTGCAGGTTTTTAGGGTGAGGAATAGCAAGGTAGAAGGAAGAGCCTGGATTTCAAACATCTGGGTTTGAAACCTAGTTCCTGCACTAGTAGGCGAGTTACTTTACCACTGTGAGTTACTAGACTTCTGTGTGTCTCAGTTTGTTTTTTTTCATTTGTAAAGCAGAGATAACACTACTGCCTGTCAGGGTTGTTAGTGGGTGGTTTATGTCAAGATTCTTGCACAGAGTAAGACACACACTGGGCTCGGGGGACAGTTACTATGTTCAGTCTTCATGAAGTGTTGCTCATGTGCAGGGTTGGTTCACAGTATAGATGAATTCGAGGGGCCGTGTCCACTGCGTCGTGGTGGGCGCAAGCCTGAGAGGGCACCTCGTGGAGGCCCTGGGACTTGGAGCGGCCTGCAGGCTTGACCCGGCAACATTCCTGTAAGATGCAAACAGGAATGCATGGTTTGCAGGATCAGGGTTGGAATCCCGGCAGTTTCTCTTAAGGCTTTCTGGGAAATGCCTCAAGAATTGACCCTCTCATGCCCAGAATGAAGATGATGAAGAAGGAGCAGTGTGGATCTGGCTGTCTCTCCCTTCCTCTGCTTTCTGCACGTGCAGACTGCTGCCGGCCTTCATCAGTGCCCTGTTGGAAGCCGTGCTGCTCAGACTGTGGGAATTGGTGAGCAGATGGCCCCACTGGCAGCCACTCCTGGCTCCCTCGCCATCCTGGGAGCTGCCCCAGCCTGGCATGAGACATACGTGGTTGCATGCCAGACTGGGCACCGGGCAGATAATATGGCTGTTTTCTCCCCAGAGTATGGATCAGGAATGAATGCTATTGTTGTTTTTCATCTAGCGTTTCCAAGTCAAGCACATGAAAATGTTCATTGGGTTTCTTTTTTTCTTTTTAATTATTGTGCTTTAAGTGAAAGTTTACAATTGAGGTTGGTCTCTCATACAAAAATGTATGCATACATTGTTTTGTGACCCTAGTTGCTCTCTGTATACTGTGACAGCACACTCTTCCTTTACACCCTGTATTTCCTGTGTCCATTGGGATTCTTGTAAGTTTTTCTTCTTTTTGATCACCTGCCCAGGCACACATCTGTGCCAGAGCAGAAGAATTTTGTCTTCTCTTTTGTTCGGTTGCTGTGGTAAGCTGTGAACTTCCTCATACCTCAGCCTTTTCTTCCTCACTCCGTTCTCCTTTCAGTCTGAATCTGGAGTTCCTAGGGGACATCATTCTCATTATAACCTGACAGCATCAGGGTGGTGTCACGCTGGCATGACCTTGCTCTTCAGAATACAATTCCCCTGTCTTCATTCATCACCCGTTCTTTTTTTTTTTTTTTTTTTATTGTTGTACTTTAAGTGAAAGTTTACAATTCAAGTTAATCCTCATACAAAAATTTATACATACATTATTACGTGACCCTAATTGCTCTCCCTATATTGTGACAGCACACTACTCCTTTCTACCCGAGATTTTCTATGTCCATTCAACCAGCTTCTGACCCCCTCTGCCTTCTCATCTCACCTCCAGACAGGAGCTGCCCATTTAGTCTCGTGTATCTACTTGAGCTAAGAAGCACTCTCTTCACAAGTATCATGTTATGTCCCATAGTCCAGTCTAATCTTTGTCTGAAGGGTTGACCTTGGGAATGATTTTAGTTCTGGGTTGACAGAGAGTCCGGGGGCCATGCTTTCTGGGGTTCTTCCAGTCTCAGTCAGACCAGTAAGTCTGGTCTTTTTATTAGATTTTGAGTTCTGCACCCCACTTTTCTGCTCCATCAGGGACTCTCTGTTGTGTTTCCTGTCAGGGCGGTCGTTGGTGGTAGGTAGCTGGGCACTATCCGGTTCTTGTGGTCTCAGGCTGATGAAGTCTCTGGTTGATGTGTTCATCATCCCTTCTTTTGACACCTGTCCACCCTCTTGGGTTCCTCTCTGCCCTTCTTGACAGTATCTCTTAGCTTAAACTTTACTGTCCTTGTTGATGTTGTTGTTAGCTGCCATCGGGTCAGCCCCCCGACTCATGGTGACCCCATGCACACAAGGATCAGACCCTTGTGATCCATAGTGTTTTCATTCACTAGTTTTCAGAAGTAGATCTCCAGGCCTTTATTCCTAGTCTGTCTTAGTCTGGAAACGCCACTGAAACGTGTTCGGCATCATAGCAACCAACAACCTTCCGTGACAGATGGGTAGTGGCTGTGCATGAGGTGCATAGGCCGGGAATCAGACCTGGGTCTCCTGCATAGAAGGTGAGAATTCCGCCACTGAACCACCACTGCCATCCCCTGTTGATAGTCTGTCCATTTCAGTCCTGCCAACAGTTGATGAGCACCTGCCCATTCTAGTTCTGTTGTTGGAGAAATGTGTAAGTGACTGTTTTAGTTTTCTGTCGTTGCATTAACATGTTACTGCAAACTTGATGGATTAAAACAACATGCATGCATTATCTCAGTTTCCATGGGTCAGGAGTCGGGCATGGCTTAGCTGGGTCCTCTGCTCAGGGTCTTAAAAGGCAGCAGTCAAGATGTTGGCTGGGGCTGGGATCTCATCTGAGGCTCAGGGTCCTCTTCCAAGCTCACATGGTTGTCCGCAGAATTCATTTTCTTGCAGCTATAGAAATCATGGTGGCTTCTTTAAGACCAAGAAGAGAGTCAGCTGCTATGGAGTCTTATATAATGGAGTGTAATCTCGAGAATGAGTCTCCCATCTCTTCTGTGGTGTAACTTAACCTAATTAAGGAAGCTACTATTTCATGTTCACTGACCCTCACAGCCTGTACGCCAACGGGTGGCGGTCTGGGGGACTAGCTCTGAATTCTGCCTACCAGTCTCAGTCTGTATGTGCATGTTCTTTGGGTGCTTCCAGTCTAATGCAGAGAACAAAGGCATGTCAACAAGTAGACTTCCATCCAGAGTTACGAATATAACGGGGTGTATTATGTAATAGCCCTAGGTGGCACAGTTGATGCTCAGCTGTTCACCAAAATGTTGGCAGTTTGAATCCACCCAGAGGCACCACAGAACAAAGGCCTGGTGCTCTACTTCCGTAAGATCATAGCCATTGAAAACACTATGGAGCAGTTCTACTCTGACTCACAAGGGGTTGCCATGAGTTGGAATTGACTTGATGGCAATAGTTATTTTTGTTCGTTTGTGTTTATGTAATGGTAATGCCAACAGGTATGTCCAGTCCTTGTGGGAGGAGGCCAGGCGGCATAGGGGTGCCCCACAGGGTTTGAGCACCACGCTAGTGAATAACACAGTCTCTCCCTTCAGCAAGCCACATGCTTGTTCATACTTAGGGTCTCAGGATCTCTTGGCATTGCCCCCACCTTGAACATTTTGGCCTCTGAAATACCACCTCTGTTGATTCTTACATTTTTCGTATGGGAGGGATAGAACTGGGTTTGGCTACCCGTCACTTCACTAGACCATCATGTGGCCTTGGGCAAGGCTCAGTTTCAAATGGACGTAATAATATGCAGGTTGTAGGGTTGTTGTCAGAATTAAGTGAGAATCTTGCAAACCTTTCCTCACCTAGTAGACAGTCCACAAGTGCCCCTGCCCATATGCCTCCTGGGGACCACTTCTGCAGGAAGTGTTTCACAAGGCTTCCTTTCTCTCCCACAGGCATTTTCTGTCACTAGTGTTTCCGTGGGACAGTTTGCTTGACTTGTAGTATATTTGTTTAAGTACATGAATGTCCCTCACCAACATGACCAGCTTCATAATTTGCAGGACCCAGTGCAAAGTGAAAATGTGGATCCTCTTGTCAAAAAATTATTAAGAATTTCAAGATGGTGACAGCAAAGCATTAAACCAAGTGCGGAGCCTTCTGAGGGCAGGTCCTTGAGCATCTGCACAGGGTGCCTGTCCATGGCCCTGGCCCTGCCCACTAGATTGTGAGCCTACCCTGAGGACAGGTCCTTCCTTGTCTCTATCCTCACAGCACCTGGCATGCACTGGATGGACCATAAACCAAACCAAACCCATTGCCGTTGAGTTGATTCTGACTCATAGCGACCCTGTAGGACAGAGTAGAACTGCCCCATAGTGTTTCCAAGGGGTGGCTGGTGGATTTGAACTGCCGACCTTTTGGTTAGCAGCTGAGCTCTGAACCACTCTGTAGAAGTCTGCAAATTCAGTTTTCTATTCTGTTTTGTATTGAGGAACTCATGGTGGTCTTGGACAACAGGAAACAAAGAACAGAGATTTTTCCCTGCAGTTGGGTGATGTACATAGGCTCTGCTAGAGCAGACTCAGTACCCCTCTGTCCTAATCTCTCTGCTTATAAGTAACTAGTCAGTCATTCCACAAATAATTATTGAGCACTTACTATGTGCCAAGCACTGTTCTTGGAACTGGGAATATAGCAGTAAACCAAATGGACAAAATCCCTGCCCTCATGAAGCTGGCATTCTGTTGGCGGAGACCAGACTGTCAGTAAGACCACCAAGTATGATAATAGTGTGTTACTAAGTGCTGAGGAGAAAAATAAAGCAGGGGCAGAGGATGTGAAGGTAAACACGTTTAAAACACGCTCCAGTCTGTTAGTTGCCTTATGTGCGTTATTTTATTTAATATACTCAAAAAAGTCGTGTAAGAAAGGCGTTGTTTTTGGTCCCATTCTGTGGATGAGAAGACTGAGCCTCAGAGAGTTCAGTAACTGGCCTAATTCTATATAGTAGTAAATGCTAGAACCAAGACCCCCGTGCTCCATGTCTCTTTGACTCTAAAACTCTTGGTTTTAGCTCCACAATCAAGAGAGCCATCTCTGCTTACCTTCCAGACGTTTCGGATCTCTCACTAGGAGGCAGAACCATGGCTTTTCAGTTTGTGCTTGTTCCTGAACCCCAGTGGGACCACTGTGAGCCCTGAGCTTTAGGCAAATCCCTTCACCTTTCTGCACCTCATTCTCTTATTTGAAACAAGAATTGTAGGTAATTTAGGTAAAATCAAAAAACGAAACCTGTGGCTGTCGCATTGATTGCGACTCATGGCGACCCCATGTGCTACAGAGTAGAACTGCTCCATAGGGTTTTCTTGGCTGTAATCTTTCACAGAAGCAGATCGCCAGGCATTTCTTCGGTGGTCCCACTGGGTGGGTTCAAACTACCAACTTTTAGGTAGTAGTCGAATGCAAAGGTGACCTGGGTAGTTTTTGTTTACCAGGTGCCTGTGTGGTGCGAGTACTATGCACTTTATCTGGTTTTGGTATCACCACAAGCCTGCAAAGTGGGGACTCTCATTGTAGGAAACTGCAGTTCAGTGAGTCTGGTGAGAGGCCAGAGGCAGGATTTGAACACAGGTCTCTGTGACTAAAGTAACCCGTGTTTTTGTCAGAAGCAAGGAAGAATGAAAAAAACTAAAGACACAAGGGAAAGATTAGTCCAAAGGACTAATGGACCACATCTACCACAGCTTCCACCAGACTTGAGTCCAGCACAACTAGAAGGTGCCCAGCTACCACCACTGACTGCTCTGACAGGGATCACAATAGACGGTCCCGGACAGAGCTGGAGAAAAATGTAGAACAAAATTCTAACTCACAAAAAAAGACCAGACTTACTGGCCTGACAGAGACTGGAGAAGCTCTGAGAGTATGGCCCCCAGACACCCTTTCAGCTCAGTAATGAAGTCACCCCTGAGGTTCACCCTTCAGCCAAAGATTAGACAGGCCCATAAAACAAAATGAGACTAAAGGGGCACACCAGCCAGGGGCAAGGACTTGAAGGCAAAAAGGGACAGGAAAGCTGGTAATGGGGAACCTAAGGTCAAGAAGGGAGAGTGTTGACGTGTTGTGGGGTTGGTAACCAATGTCATGAAACAATATGCGTACTAACTGTTTAATGAGAAGCTAGTTTGTTCTGTGAACCTTATCTAAAGTACAATAATAATAAATAAAAACCCGTATTCCTTCCTTTCGGCTATACTTCCTCACAGTAGATGTGCAAATTCTGGCTCGGGGTTGTCCCTTTCTCTCCTTTATAGGTAATGGCCTCCCATTGACTCCCAGTTTTAAACATTTAGATACACAAAGTGTATTCAGAATTCTGGGTCTTTTAATACGGCTTTGCTGTTCCCTTCAGTTTAACTCAGGTGTTTGTTCTGGCAATTTGTTGGGACATTTGATTTTTTTAGTAATATTTTCTGTGTTTTAGGTGAAGGTTTATGCAGCAAATTAGGTCCCCATTTAACAGTTTTTGTACAGATTGTTCTGTGACATGGGTTACATGTTTCACAATGTGCCAGCATTCTCTTTTCCATTCTGTTTCTATTAATCTAGGTTCCCTGCCCCTTCTTACCATCTCGTCTTTGCTTTAGGGTAAATGCCGACTGTTTGATTTCATATACTTGAAGGGATATTTGATTTTAAAATCAGAATTTGACCTCAGTATAAAGGAGAAACTCTTGACCCCCCCCCTTTTTTTTTTTTTTAAAGAAAACTCATCCTAGATAAGGGAGAAATGAGAAGATAGGAGAAGAGTTAATTTTAAGTTGCTTTCCTTGAAACTTAATTAAACTTGTTATTAAGGTTAACTTTAAATGAGTCGTACTCCGAGTTTAGTAGGTTTCATTAAATGTCTGAAGTACCAGTACTTAGACTTCAAAAGAATACCACAGGGCCCTGGGCTCCATCTTCCTATGTACTCTGCGTACCAGGGGAGCATGTGTGCACGTGTGTGCATACCAGGAATGTTCATGCAGACTCCGTGCAGGGAGTTGACAACGGTACCAGTGATCCTCCTGGTAAATGGGACAGAGGTGGGGGTGGTGGTGAGGAAGGGTGTCAGGAAACCTAGATTTTGTCCTGAGATGTACCATCTGCTGTGCAACCTTAGGTGAGTCACTTCACCTCTCTGGTCCTCTGTTTTCTCCTGTGTACAGTGAAAAGACAGGATTGAATTATGGCCTCCAAATGCAAGCTTGAGAGTCCTTGGAGCCACCAATCTAGTGTTCTAATCCTTTGCTGTAGGTTTGTAGCAGACCACCAAGAGTTTTTCTATTTCCACAGTAAGTGAGAGCAGATCATACATTTGTGGGGTATCCAGCCAGGTCAGGGTCACGGTCTGACCCTGAGATAGAGAACTCATCTGGCCACTGAGAGGAAGTGGGTTCTCAGTGACTTGGACCCTCCTCCTCCTCAGCTAAGCGGTATTAGCCACGCGTTACCCTCGGTAGCAGAGTCACACGCCATGTAGGAAGAAAGGACTTCTGCCTTTAGAACTTGTCTTTGGCATCAGTTGTGCTGTGGTCAGATGTCTGGACTTGGACAGCTTCTTAGAAAATTCCTTAGACTAGGAGAACATCCAAATGGGTCGTTCTGCTTCAAGGAGGGCTGAAAATGAGAAAACAGGATTAATCAAAGCACTGATGAGAAGCCATAATCAGGGCGTGCCTAGTAGTTGGGTGGGGCAAGGCTGCGAGTCTGGCCTGGGGGCTTCCACAGCCCTTTGGGGGCTCAGTAAGGGTCGGTGAGCTGAAGGTGCTGATGAGAAGATCACACTCACCTGTCTCACAGTGCGGGCACGAAAATCACGTGAGATACACGAGGGCAGTGCAGGGAGCTCGTTCCAGGGAAGAGCTGGGCCTCGAGTGAGGTTCAGGCCAGCCGCTTCCCCTCCCTGAAGTGGAGAAAAAGTCCTCCTCTCTCTCAGGGCTGTTGTGAGGACTTTGAGAGGCTCTTATACTGATACAGTGTCTTATACTCTTATAGTGTTTTCTTCTTGTTGGCTGCCATCGAGTCAGCCACCGACTCTTGGGGACCCCATGCACGATGGAACAAAACTCTGCCTGGTCCTACGCCATTCCCATGATTGATTGCAGACCAGACCATTGTGAGCCATAGGGTTTTCGTGGCTGATTTTTGGAAGTAGATCACTAGACCTTTCCATCTAGTCTTAGACTAGAATGTCCGCTGAAACCTGTTTAGCATCAAAGCAACACATAAACCTCTGCTGACAGATGGGTGGTAGCTGAACATGAAGTGCACTGGCTGGGAATCGAACCTGGGTCTTCTGCATGGAACGCAAGAGTTCTCCCACTGAGCCACCACCGTATAAGTAGGCCGTTGTTTTCATTGATGGTAGCAAGTGAGAGCCCCTCCTGGGTGGCGGGCAAAGCAGCCTTTCCTGACTTTCTCCATGGTTGAACTTGAGACATTTTTGCCACACGAGACCCAAAGGTTAACCACGTGGAACCTACAAAGGAGAAAGCATGAACATTTGACCTATTTTCCCTTTGAGCTCCACCGAACCATTCAGACTGCTCATGGTCATGCGCTCCTCCCAGATGCGCTGGACCGTGCACACATGCTAGAAGTTGGTCCAGGGCACCACAGTTTTTATCTGGGACACGTCATGTCTTGTTTGCTGTTGTTTTTACAGATCTTTTTTTTAATCTTTTTTTTTTTTTCCTTTGAATGGCTACTTTTGAATTATCTTTTAAAGACTCTCAAAGAAGGCTGTTAGGAGGCCCTGTGTTAAGAAGTATCTGGTCTTCTCCCTGCTGGGGGCCACCCTTCACTGGCAGAAGTGATCCCCAGTTGAGGCTAGGCACATGCTTGTCAAGATTTCTCAAGGCATGTTTTCCCAAATCTGGGCCCAGTCAGAATTCCCGGAGGGGAGTGCACCGTTGGTGTGGTTTGGAGAGAGGGCTGAGCTGGCTGCCACCTCTGGAAACCACTTGTCACTTCCCAAATGCCCAGGCCCGCCTGCCCTGTGCTGTGTCTGTTGCAGGTAAAGCATTCGAGAGTGGTGCTTCAGGCTTGGGGCTGAGGCCTGCTGTACCGTCAGCTGCCCTAAGCAGCAAGAAGGTGCCCGGAGGAACCTGCGCCCCAGGACCTCGGAACTGCCGTGCAGTCACGCGGGGTAGGAGGGAGAAGTGTCGCTTGTGAAGCAACCTGGAAACAGAGGCAGTTCTTATTTATAGTTATTTACTTTATTTATCAACTCAGCCAACATGTATTTACTGCCTGTATATGTCTTGGGTTCTGTGCTGAGTGCTGGGGATTACACATTGAGTAAAAAGAAGTCCTTACCCTCCAGGGGCTGATGGGTATGTTTTTTTCTACCATTCCTCATTCTAAAAGGGATTTGAAACAGCTTATAAAATCTCTGGAGAATGATAAAACTCTACATTAGAAAACTGGGGCATGGAGGAAGCCAGGGAAAATAAGATGAAGTATGTGGAATGTAGGGCCTGATGCTGGTATAGTTACCAGAGCTTGGCTTCAAGACTGACTTCGAGCTTCCTAATTAGTCAAAGCTTATTGGTCCAGTTGCTTGTTGGACAAATAAGCAACATCATGATAAACGGAGAAAAGATTGAAGCTGTCAAGGATTTCATTTTACTTGGATCCACAATCAACACCCATGGAAGCAGGAGTTAAGAAATTAAATGACGCATTGCATTGGGCAAGTCTGCTACAAAAGACCTCTTGAAAGTGTTAAAAAGCAGAGATATCACTTTGAGGACTAAGGTGCGCCTGACCTAAGCCGTGATATTTTCAGTCATCTCATATACATGTGAAAGCTGGACTATAAATAAGGAAGACCAAAGAAGAATTGACTCCTTTGAATTACGGTGTTGGTGAAGAATATTGAATATACCATGAACTACCAGAAGAATGAAATCTGTCTTGGAAGAAGTACAGCCAGAATGCTCCTCAGAAGCGAGGATGGCTAGACTTCGTCTCATGTACTTTGGACATGTTATCAGGAGGGACCACTCCCTGAAGAAGGACATCATGCTAGGTAGAGCAGAGGGTCAGGAGAAAAGAGGAAGACCATCAAGGAGATGGAGTGACATGGTGGCTGCAACAGTGGGCTCAAGCATAACCACGATTGTGAGGATGGCACAGGACTGGGCAAGGGTCGCTATTAGTCTGAACCAACTCCACAGCACCTAACAACAATAACAGTAGTCAAAGCAAAGAGAGAAACAGAGTCCATTGTTCACTTCATGGTGTCTTTAAAATGCAGTCAGGTCAGTTCCTCTAAAGACCTCTTCCCGATAGATAACTCGGTGTTCTAAAGGAGAACCAGCATGATGGATGAACAAGCAGGTTGACTTAGGTTTGGCCCTGAGGCCCACAGGGAGAGCTGTTGCTGCGTGCCCATCCTGCCAGTTAGCCTGATATTTGTGGTCTTCAGAGGTGAAGTCAGCAGCATTGCCTGGTGCCAAAGCTGCCGGCTGCCCAGACATTGAAAACAGGATGCTGAGTCACATCCTGGCAGGGCTGCGGCATCCTGGTTCCGTGTGCCCTTCACAAAGGCAGACCCCACCTGTTCCAGAAGTGTGGAAAAATGCTAAAACGAGGTCTTAGGTGGGTGGGCCGTGGGCCTGGGCTGTGTGTGTGAGAGGCTCTCAGAACCGGGACACACACAGACCAGGAGGAGCAGGAGAGCAGAGGTTCCCATCATGCACTGCTACTTCGTGCACGGAGCAAAGCTGCTTCCTGCTTCTGTTCTGGAAAACTCCAAGAGGGAGATGGTCCCAAGGCAGGGAAAAGATCTCAGTTGGTGAGGAGAAGAATATCTAGAAGATGGAAGCCATGAAATATGTTAATAACAATGATCAAGCCAATGATTTTGAGGTTTCATGTAACACCTCCCAATAAAGAAAAGTTTTAAGTAGTGTTGTACCAAAATTCAGTTAAGTGGAATTTTAAAAAATACATTAAAAAAAAATTTTTTTTAAAATTGTACTTCAGGTGAAGGCTTACAGAACAAATAGCTTCTCATTAAACAGTATTACACATATTGTTTTATGACATCGGTTAACAACCCCATAACATGTCAACCCTCTCCCTTCTTGACCTTTTTTTTTTTTTGATGAAAATATACATAGCCAAAGATACACCATTTCAGAAATTTCTACATGCACAGTTCAGTGACACTGACTATGCTCTTCCAATTGTGCTGCTATTCTCACTTTAGATAAAGGCTTACAGAACAAAATAGTTTCTCATTTAACAGTACACATGTTGCCCTATGACAATGGTTAACAACCTTACAACACATCAGCAATATCCTTACTCAACCTTGGGTTCCCTATCACCAGCTTCCTTGTCCCCTTCTGCCTTCTGGCCCGTGTCCCTGGACTGCTGTACCTCATTAGTCCCATTTGGTTTTATGGGGCTGTCCACTCCCAGGCTGAACGGTGAACCTTGGATATGACTTCACCACTGAGCTAAAAGGGTGTCTGGGGGTCATACTCTTGGGGTTTCTCCAGTCTCCTTTAAGCCAGTAAATCTGGTCTTTTTCTTGTGAGTTAGAATTTTGTTCTACATCCTTCTCCAGCTCTGTCCAGAACCCTCTGTTGTGATCCTGGTCAGAGCAGTCAGTGGTGGTAGCCGGGCACCATCTAGCTGTACTGGACTCAGTCCCATGGAGGCCTTGGTAGCTGTGGTCCATTAGTCCTTCAGACTCATCTTTTCCTTGTATCCTGTTCTCTTCATTCTCCCTTGTTCCCGAAGGGATGAGACCAGTGGAGTATCTTAGATGGCTGCTCACAGGCTTTTAAGACCCCAGACACTACTCACCAAGGTAGAATGTAGAACATTGTCTTTGTAAACTGTGTTATGCCAATTGAGCTAGATGTTCCCCCGAGACCATGGTCCCAACAGCCAGCCCTCCACCCAGCAATTCAGTCCCTCAGGGAGTTTGGATTTGTCTATGGAGCTTCCATGACGTTTCCTTGTACAAGTTGTGCCGGTTTCCACTGTATTGTGTACTGTCTCACCCTTCACCCAAGATACCACTTATGTATTGCCTATTTAGTATTTCCCCCCCACCCCTCCCATCCCTGGTAACCAACAAAGATTATTACATTTTGTGTGTGAACTTTTTCATGGGTTTTTACAATAGAGGTCTCATACAATATTTGTCCTTTTGTGATTGACTTATTTCACTCAGCATAATGTTCTCCAGTTTCATCCATGTTATGAGATGGTTCACAGATTCATCGTTGTCCTTTCTCATTGCATAGTACTCCATTGTGTGTATGTACCATAGTTTGTTTATCCATTCATACATTGATGGGCATCTAGGTTGTTTCCATCATTTTGCTATTGTGAACAACGCTGCCATGAACATAGGTGTGCATATGTCTATTCGAGTGACGACTCTTATTTCTCTAGGATATACTCCTAGGAGTGGGATTGCTGGATCGAATGGTATGTCTATTTCTAGCTTTCTGAGGAAGCGCCATATCATTTTCCAAAATGGTTGTATCATTTTGCATTCCCACCAGCAAGTGCATAAGAATTCCGATCTCCCCACAGCCCCTTCAACATTTGCTATTTCCAGTGTTTTCGATTCGTGCCAGTAATGCCGGGGTGAGATGGTATCTCATTGTGGTTTTAATTTGCATTTCTGTAATGGCTAGTGATTGCGAGCATTTCCTCATATGTCTGTTGGCCATTTGAATGTCTTCTTTGGTGAAGTGTCTGTTCATTTCCTTTGCCCATTTTTTAATAGGATCATTTGTCTTTTTGTTGTAGAGGTGTTGGATTTTCTTGTAGATTATGGAGATTAGACATTTGTCTGACTTGTACTGTCCAAAAATTTTTCCCAGTCTGTAGGTTCTCTTTTCACTCTTTTGGTGAAGTCTTTTGAAGAGCATAGGTGTTTGATTTTTAGAAGATCCCAGTTATCTAGCTTATCTTTTGGGGTTTGTGCATTGATGATTATGGTTTGTATCCTGTTAATGCCGTGTATTAAGGCCTGTAGTGTTGGTCCTATTTTTTCTTCTGTGAACTTCTATGAACTTATATTCAGGTCTTTGATCCATTTTTAAGTAGTTTTTGTATGTGGCGTGAGGTATGGGTCTTGTTTCATCTTTTGGCAGTTGGATTTCCAGTTTTGCCAGCACCATTTGTTAAAAAGACTGTCTTTTCCCCATTTGGTGGACTTTGGGCCCTTGTCGAAGATCAGGTGACCATAGGTGGATGGATTTACATCTGGGTTGTCAATTCTGTTCCATTGGTCAATGTATCTGTCATTGTACCAGTGCCAGGCTGTTTTGACTACTGTAGCTGTATAGTAGGTTCTGAAGTCAGGTAGTGTGAGTCCTCCAGTTTTCTTCTTCTTCTTCAGTAGTGTTTTACTTATTCGGGGCCTCTTCCCTTTCCATATAAAGTTAGTGATTAGTTTTTCCATCTCTTTGAAGAATGTTGTTGGTATTTGGATTGGGATTGCATTGTATTTGTAAATTGCTTTGGGTAGAATTGTCATTTTCACAATGTTGAGTTTACCTATCCATGAGCATGGTATGTTTTTCCATTTATGTAGATCCCTTTTGGTTTCTTGCAGTAGTGTTTTGTAGTTTTGTTTGTATAGGTCTTTTACATCCCTGGTTAGATTTATTCATAAGTATTTTATCTTTTTAGGGACTATTATAAATGGTATTGTTTTCCTGATTTCCTTTTCATCGTTCTCCTTATTGGTGTATAGGAATCCAACTGATTTTTGTATGTTTATCTTGTATCCTGCTACTCTGCTGAATCTTGCTATTAGTTCCAGTAGATTTCTCATGGAGTCTTTAGGGTTTTCTATGTATAGTATCATATCATCTGCAGACAGGGACAGTTTAACTTCCTCATTACCAATTTGGATGCCCTTTATTTCTTTTTCTTGCCTTATTGCTCTATCTAGAACTTCCAGCACAATGTTAAATAGGAGTGGTGATAAAGGGCATCCTTGTCTTGTTCCTGTTTTCAAGGGGAATGTTTTCAGCCTCTCTCCATTAAGAATGATGTTGGCCATTGGTTTTGCATAGATGCCCTTTATTATGTTGAGAAATTTCCCTTCTATACCTACTTTATTGAGAGTTTTTATCAGGAATGGGTGTTGGACTTTGTCAAATGCCTTTTCTGCGTCAATTGAGATGATCGTGTGATTCTTTTCTTTTATTTATGTGGTGGATTACATTGATTGATTTTCTAATGTTGAACCATCCTTGCATACCTGGTATGAATCCTACTTGGTTGTGGTGTATTATTTTTTTGATATGGTGCTGAATTCTATTGGCTAGAATTTTGTTGAGAATTTCTGCATCTATATTCATGAGAGATATTGGTTTGTAATTTTCTTTTATTGTGACATCTTTGCCTGGTTTTGGTATCAGCGTTATGCTGGCTTCATAGAATGAATTTGGAAGTGTTGCTTCTTTTTCTGTGCTCTGAAATAGCTTGAGTAGTATTGGTACAAGCTCTTCTGTAAATGTTTTGTAGAATTCTTCAGTGAAGCCATCTGGGTAAAAAAATTTTTTTGAAACCATTTCAGACTTACAGAAAAGTTGCCAGTACCGTACAAAGAACTTTTTTTCTGAACCATTTGAGTAAGTTGCCAACGTGATGCCCCATCTGTCACCCTTTGAATACTGACAAGGACATCCTCCTTGAACCACAATACAGAAAGCTTGTTTTTGGGAAAAGATATCTTTTCCACACAGGACATTAATACCATCTCATCCTCAGACCCCAGCCAAGGCTTGCCGTTTGTCCCTATAACGTTCTCTGGCACTAAAGGATCTAGTTCAGGATCTCACGTTGCATTTAGTTATCCTATCTGTTGACTTTCATGACCTTGACACTTTCGAAGATGACAGGCCCATCATTTTGTAGAGTGTCCCTCAATTTGGGTTTGTCTGATGTTTACTTGGAGCCCCTGGGTAGTGCAAACAGTTAACGTGCTTGGCTGCTAACTGAAAGATTGGCAGTTCCAGTCTACCGAGAGGTGCCTCAGAAGAAAGGCCTGGCAATCTACTTCTGAAAAATCAGCCATTGAAAACCCTATGGAGCACAGTTCTACTTTGACACACGTGGGGTCGCCACGAGTCTGAATTGACTCGAGAGCAATGGGTTTGGTTTTGGTTTGGATGTTTCCTTGTGATGAGCTTCAGGTCATGGGTCTTTGACAGCAGTGGCTCGGGTGGTGCCATGCTCTTCTCTTTGTGTCCTGTCAGGTGCCACGTAAATTTGATTTGTCCCTTCAGTTTGGTCATGTGACTGAGGAGGTGTCTGCCTGCTTCTCCAGTGTGAAGTTAACTCTTTCTCCCTGTGCATTAAAAGTATTTCAAAGTAAGAAGATACTTTGCAATTTTGTTACTATCCTGTCCCCCATGAACTTTCCTATTTATTTATATCTGTGAGGACTTTTTTTTTTTTTTCTGTTTTATGCAGTGATTTATAATGTGTAAGTTATATTATTGACTTTGGTGTTTACACTGTCCTCAGTTTGGCCAGTGGGATCTCATTCAAGTTGGCTTCTTGTCCTGCCTTCTGGCACCATGTTCCAGGCTCATCTTTTACTTTCCCTGCTCCAACCATGGAATCAACTAATTCTCCAAGGAGCCCTGGTTCCTTGTAGTGGAGAATGGAGTTTAGAAGCCAGAACAGGTGTGCTCATTGCTATTGGGGTGTCACTGTTCCCAGATAATCTCAATGGGCAGAAAGGGAATATGTGTTTGTATGTATGTGTATATATAGATGTGTGAGTATATATATATACACACACATACATGTGTATGTTTGCATCTGTATTGAACCTTATCGGAAACCAATAACTTCAGTTCCAGTCCAGCATCACAGGGTTCATTGTAGTGTTCTCTCTTTCTGTATTTGTAGCTCCCTTCTCGACACTGGGAAACCTGGCTCTCATTGTTATTAAAATACGTGTTTGTTTGATAACCCCCCTGTATATAACCAGCCTCCCATCTCCGCTGCCACCCGTCTCTTGCAGAAATGCCCTCCTCACCCTGCTCACAACGAGAAGCCCCAGTCTGGGCCACCACACCCCCTCCCCAGCTCAGACACCTGCCTTGCTCTGCCCCACTAAATGGCTTTAGAACTGAATTGTTGGGGAAGGCAGGGGGAAGAGGAACGGAATACTGTGTTTTACCAAAGTGTCAACTCAGCAGGTGGTATGATGTTTAAGAGCCAGAGTTTCAGAGTCAGACTGCCTCTTGTCCTCTCCCAGCTTCTCCACTTCTTGACTGTGTGAACTTAACCTCTCTGAACCTTAGTTTCTGCATATATTAAATACCTGTAGATATATGCCAAGGATATATTTGGAGTCCTTGTGGTGCAGTGATTAAGAGCTCAGGCTGCTAACCAAAAGGTTGGCAGCTCAAATCCACCAGCCGCTCCTTGGAAACCCATGGGGCGGTTCTACTTTGTCTGTAGGGTCGCCATGAGTCGGAATTGACTTGACAGTAGCGGGTTACAAGGTTATGCTGAGGATTAAATTAGTTAGCAAGTATAACATGCTTAGTGTAACACTCAACAAAGGTGTTTATTATTAGCGTTAACATTTATTGCCTTCTGGACACCAGGAGGGACCCAGAGATGGAAAAGTAATAGCCCTAGCTCTAAGATGCTCAGGCTGATGTGGAGGATTTCGCTGGTGTTGCTGTTGTTTGAAGCACTTGGCTGCCAACAAGATCTGACCACCGAGTGACTGTAGTTCCACTTACAACATTTATATGCTAAGTCCTATGTGTCTAGCTCACCTGTGTGTGGTGAGTGCCCAGTGTTCCAGCTGCTCAGAGATGGCCAAGGTGAGTTAGTTGTGGAGTGCTTTGAGACCGTAGAGGAGGATGGCTCGGTCTATTCATTCTACCAGTACTTAGAATCTAGTCTATGTCAGGCACAGAAGGAGATTATAAAAAAATTAATGTATGTTCCGACCTTGTGTCCCATTGTGAAGCTAAGATACACTGGCATGAAGATAACAACTTCACCACCTGTTAATAGGTGAATAGATCAGGGAATAGGGACTGGGAGTCAACAGGCTTGGATTCCTGCCACTTTCTAGGTGCACATGACCTTGGGCAAGTAACTTAACCTCCAGGCTCTCAGTTTCCTTATCTGCAAAACGCAAGAGGGCTGAAAGGGCGGAGACCTGACGAGGGGGGCATGAGGAGGCTTCCCAGAGAATGATGAACATTGAACAATAGGCGTGATTTGAGTAGGCAGACAGGAGAGGGAGAAGGCTGTGAACAGAGACCTGGTGTATGAGGACAGTCGTGCAGTTAGAGACAGAGCAGAGAACACGTGGAGTGCGGTAGCGAGGAGAGCCTGAGAGATAATACTAGGATGGCTTTTATTTATAAAATACTTTTCCTGACTATATCATGAGTCCCTTGGTGTTGCAAATGGTTAAGTGCTGGACTGCTAACCGAAAGGTTGGCAGTTTACATCCACCCAGAGGCACCTGGGACATAAGGCCTGGCCACCTGCTTCCAAAAGGCCATAGCCTTGAAAACCCTCTGGACCAGTTATCCTGTGCACACATGGGGTCATCGTGAGTCAGAATTGACTGGCTAACAACAGTATCATAAGCTCCTTGAAGTCAGGGAGCGTCAGATGAATGATATATAATGGCTTGTTGTGACTACCATAGAAAGCTAGCATAAGAAATCTGAGTTCTGTAGATAATGTCACACCCTTGGAAGTTTCTGAGCTGGAAACTAATGTAATGAGAGCAGTGGTTAGAAACCACCTGGGTGGGCTCCAGGAAGAGGCCACATGCAACTCCCTGGAACTGCACTGTCCAATAAGGTAGTTGCTAGCCACATGTGGCTAATCAAAATCCATTTTAAATCAATTAAATAAAATGACAAATGTAGGTCCTCGGTCACACTAGCCACATTTCAGGTGCTCAGTAGGCACATGTGGCTAGTGTGGCCACGCTGAGCAGCACAGATAGAGAGATCCCCACGCGCTTGGTCGGTGCTGTCTTGGGGGGCTGTTCTGAGGACCCAGCACAGAGCCAGGCACACAGTGGGGCTGGGTGGGGGCGTGTGGCTCACCTGCCTGGGTGGGGACTGGGGGACTGGGAAGGAAGGGGCTCCTGAAAGGTTAGGACTTGTGACTAATGACTATGGGATGAGGCTGCGTACCCTGGAAAGGGCTAAGAACCTGGAGCAGTCGAAAGACAGTCCATTCTTGGAATTTCTGAGTTGTTTCAAAAACATTTCCTTCGTGTGCCTGTTATTTCTGGCTGGCTAGGTTGAATCTGCTGCCATTGCATTTCCCTGCACAATGCAGCCCTTATACCTCCTGTCCCTCATTAAGGGCTTAGAGCCTGGGGTGCCAGAGGCACAGAGGAGGACAGCCCTGGCTCTCCCCTGCATGGGGAACATCAAGGAACAGTCCTAAGGTTTGTCAAGCCAAGTTAAGGCACATCGCTTGCTATCTCGTTTATGCAGGGAAAAAATCCTGCTTTTGCAAGCTTGCTGGCAGATTCAGCTGCTTCCACCCGTTGGTGTGAAGGAGAGCTGTGTAGCTGGCTCAGAGACTATCTCTTACTGTCTGAAATACTTCTGGACATTCCTTCTCTCTGAGAGAAGCCCACGCCTTCTTGCCAAACAATATATGCCCTGGCAGCAAAGACGTTTGTAATGAGCCCTGCCAGCATTTCTTGCCTGTGACCCCTTTTCCTAAGTATAATGCCATGCGGAGCTGGAATTCCCTGTTCTCAGCATTATGTGTGGAGGGGAACAGTTTGGGAGCTGTGGCTGACAGGTGTGTCCCTAGAGTTTCTTGCTTTCTTACACCCTGAAGAATGGTGCTTGGAACAAGAGCCTGCCAGATCATACTGTGAAGCACAAAATAAAGAACAAGATCTTGCTACACCTTGGGATCTTTGTGACTTTTGAGCGTGAGTTCAGAATGAGGGAAGCACCACTGGGAGAGCAATGGAAAGGATTTTCTGTCTTCCCCTGTAGTCTTTAACTAATCTCTGTCCAAGAAGTAAGTCTTCAGTCTTCTTTTTTGTTGTTAGCTACCATGGAGTCAGCCCCTGGCTCGTGGCGACTCCGTGCACAGCAGACCTAAACAGTGCCTGGTCCTGCTCCATCCCCACAATCCATTGCAGATTGGACCACTGTGATCCGTAGGGTTATCACTAGCTGATTTTTCAGAAGTAGATTACCAGGCCTTTCTTCCTAGTCTCTCTCAGTCTGGCAGCTCTGCTGAAACCTGCTCAACATTATAGCAGCACACAAGCCTCCACTGACTGACAGGTTGTGGCTATGCATTAGGTGCATTGGCTGGAAATTGAACCCAGGTCTCTCACATGGAAGGTGAGAATTCTACCAGTGAACCACCACTGCCCCCATCTTTAAACTTCACTTTCTAGGACTGGGATTCTAAATCCATCTAAATCAGCACTAGTGGTTTTGAGGTAGATCTGTCTCTGATGAGCTATCTGCGTACAACCTGCTGCTGTTGCTGCAGCTTGGATAATTCTGCCCTCTGGCATAGGTCTCTAGCAGGAGATGCCTGTACCTGGAGCCCTCAACCCTATTCTGCCACTTACTAGCCATATGAACAGACATGTCACCTATCTTCCCTCAGTCTTGGTTGTTTCATCAGAAGAATGGAATTAGAAGAATTAAGTGAAAAAATGTAGGGGCAAATTCTCTGTAAACTATGAAGCACCATTCAGATTAAAGGTATCATTTAGCTATTTTAAAAAGACACATTGAGCACCAGTAGTGTACCAGGCATTTGGGTGCTGAGAACATTAGGTTGGCAGGCTTGATGGCTCCACCATAAGCCTGAGGTTTGGTTCTCAGTTTGGCATGTTCCAAAGCTTGAATTTATTATTACTAGTTCACTCGGAGATGGTCATGTTCCGAGGGACCAATGTATGCTAGCCAAACTTATAAGAAACTGACTTATAAACCAGAATAGACATTTCTGAATCACAGTGGGGCCTTTTACAGCAGAGACCAAATCCTTCTGTGCTCACTCTAGAGTACAAGGAACCTAATCTCCCTTTCCTCCTACTCCCCTTTTCTTTGCTTACTGAGCCTTCAAGGCTTAGTTAGTGCCATTTCTTCCAAGGACACCTTCCTGAACCCCCAGGCTGGGTTTGACGTCCCTCCCATGGTTGTCTGCAGCACCCTATACATTCTTCCACTGTGAGCTTTTCTGCACTGTAATGAATTCCTGTCATGTGCTTGTCTGACCCACTCGTTGTAATGTTGCTCCAGGGCAGGAGCCAGTCCCTTCCATTTCAAATTCCCAGGGCTTAGCACTGACCAGACACTACAGAGATTCGCAAATACTTGTTAAATCAAACTGAATTAATAGAACCTCCTCTTTGGAGTTCTTCTTAGCACCAGTCTTTTCAGTGGTGAGAACTTTACATTAGCTTCTTTTGTTCTAGAATTACCATCAAGGCCCCTGACGAACCCCAGGCCACTCATAATCACCGTGCAGAGCTGTATACAGTTGAGGGTTAATTGTATTCACGTAAAAGTATTTCAGTTCTCACCAAGGAGGACATTCGAATGGCCAGTGGACACATGAGGAAATGCTCGCGATCGCTAGCCATTAGAGAGATGTGGATTAGGACCACAGTGAGATGCCATCTCACCCCGGCATCACTGGCACGAATCAAAAACACTGGAAATAGCAAATGTTGGAGGGGCTGTGGGGAGATCGGAATACTTGTGCACTACTGGTGGGAATGCAAAATGATAACAACCATTTTGGAAAATGATATGGCGCTTCCTCAGAAAGCTAGAGGTAGACATGTCATTCGATCCAGCAATCCCACTCCTAGGAGTATATCCTAGAGAAATAAGAGTCGTCACTCGAATGGACATATGCACACCTGTGTTCATGGCAGCATTGTTCACGGTAGCAAGATGATGGAAACAACCTATATGCCCATCAACAGATGAATGGATGGGCAAACTATGGTACATACACACAATGGAGTACTATGCAACGAGAAAGAACAACAACGATTCTGTGAACCATGTCATAGCATGGATGAAACTGGAGGACGTTATGCTGAGTGAGATAACTCAATCACAAAGGGACAAATACTGTATGAGACCTCTATTGTGAAAACCCATGAAGGAGTTCACACACACAGTGTGGCAATCTTTGTTGGTTGCCAGGGATGAGAGGGGTGGGGGGGAATACTAAACAGATGATGGATAAGTGGTATCTTGAGTGGAGGGTGAGACAGTACACAATACAGGAGAGACTAGCACAACTTGTACGAGGAACGGTCATGGGAGCCCTATGGACGTGTCCAAACTCCCTGAGGGACTGAATTGCTGGGCAGAGGTCTCTGGGGACCATGGTCTCAGGGAACATCTAGCTCAATTGGCATGACAAGGCTTGTAAAGACAATGCTCTACATTCTGCCTTGGTGAGTAGCGTCTGGGGTCTTAAAGGCCTGTGAGCGGCCGTCTAAGATACTCCACTGGTCTCATCCCTTCGGGAGCAAGGGAGAGTGAAGAGAACAGGATACAAGGAAAGGATTGGTCTGAGGGACTGGTTGTCCACGGCTACCGGGGCCTCCACCGGACTGAGTCCAGTACAGCTGGATGGTGCCCGGCTACCACCACTGACTGCTCTGACCAGGATCACAGCAGAGGGTTCTGGACAGGGCTGGAGAGGGATGTGGAGCGTAATTCTAACTCACAAGGGAAGGACCAGATTTGCTGGCCTAGAGGAGACTGGAGAGACCCCGAGAGTGTGGCCCCCAGACACCCTTTTGGCTCAGTGGTGAAGTTGCCTCCGAGGTTCACTGTTCAGCCTGGGAGTGGGCAGCCCCGTAGAACCAGCTGAGACTGACGAGGTGCAGAAGTCCAGTGACGGGAGCCAGAGAGCGGAAGGGGACAAGGAAGCCGGCGATAGGGAACCCAGGGTTGAGTAGGGATGTTGTTGATGTGTTGTGAGATTGTGGACCATTGTCTTAGGGCAATATTTGTAGTGACTGTTGAGTGAGAAACTTTTGTTCTGTGGGCCTTCATCTTAAGTGAGAATGACAGCACAGTTCGAAGAGCGTAGTCAATGTCACTGAACTGTGCATGTGGAAATTTTTGAAATGGTGTATCTTCGGCTATGTGTATTTTCACCAAAAAAAAAAAAAAAGAAGAAGAGGTTGAGAGGTTGGAGGGTTATGTTGTGGGGTTGTTGACCAGTGTTATGGAACAACATGTGTACTTCTGTTTCATGAGAAACTATTTGTTCTGTGGGCCTTCACCTGAAGTACGGTTAAAAAAAAGGGGGGGGGGGAATATGTATGAAAAGAAAAAAGTATTTCAGTTCGTTTCAGCCAGTCTAGTTAATTTGGGACCCTTTTTAGGGACTGTGGAGTCCCTGGGTGGTCCAAAAAGTTAATGTACTTGGCTGCTAACCAAAAGGTTGAAGGTTTGAGTCCACCCAGAGGCACCTCAGAAGAAAGACCTAGTGATCTACTTACGAAAAATTAGACATTGAAAACCCAATGGAGCACAGTTCTACTCTGACACACGTGGAGTTGCCATAAGTTGGAGCTGACTCTACAGCAGCTGGTTGTGGTTTTAAGGCCTATACTTTAGGCTCGTATTCTCTTATTTTTTGTGAGATGTAGTATCAGAAATCCTAAAATCATACCCTGGAATAACTTCCTGTTTTCTCGTCTGTAAAATGAGTATAATACTGCCAGCTCCGTCTACCTCCTGGAGTTCCATGAAGATCAAATGAGTCAAAATTTTCCAGAATTCTTTGTCAACAGCAAAGCTTATCAAAAGTCTGATCTTCGTTGTTCTTGTTCTTGTTATCACCTCATATAATCATGATGCAGGGCATCTTTCATAAGGCAGGAATGCTGGAGACTCTGAAAGTGTTTGGTGGTAGATAGGCACATGCAGTTACCAGCTGACTTCTGTTTTGCTGCTTCCAAAGGAGGCTATTATTTTGTTTTTTGAACCTAGCATGACCTCCCTTCATTGTACCTAATTGTGTTACTTCCCTTCTGAAAAGACCGTGTTTGTTTTTTTTTTTAACTGATGGTGTCATTTCACCAGCAGAAAACATTTATTGTGCACCTACTATGTGTCAGATATTGTTATGAAACCCATGGGGAAGCCAGTTTTCTTTGTGTTTTCTGTTATTAAGTTCAGGGATTCTTAATCCTGGCTGTGTGTCAGAAGTACCTCTGGAACTTTTTTTTTTTTTTTTAATTTATTTTTTTTGTTGTTGTTGTTGAGAATATACACAGCAGAACATACACCAACTGAACTGTTTCTGCATGTACAGTTCAGTGACATTGATTACACCCTTCAAGTTATGCAGCTGTTCTCACCCTCCTTTTCCAAATTGTTCCTCCCTCATTAACATAAACTCACTGCCCCCTTAGGTTCCTGTCTAATCCTTCAAGTTGCTATTGTCAGTTTGATCCCATTGGCTGCTAACCAAAAGATCGGCAGTTTGAATCCATCAGCCACTCCCTGGAAACCCTATGGGGACAGTTCTAGTCTGTCCTATAAGGTCGCTATGATTGGAATTAACACAGCAGCAATGGATTTGGTTTAGATAGTTCTTTGAAAGAACACAGTACTCAAAGCAGATTGTCTTTACTAGTTAAGCTAAACTATTGTTTGATTTAAAGAATACTTCAGGCAATATTTTTGTTTAAGGTTTAAGGTTAAAAGATTTTATCAGGGCAGTAATTTCGAGGGTTCATCCAGCCTTAATGGCTCCAGAAAGTCTGGATTCCATGAGAATTTGAAATTCTGTTCTGCGTTTTTCCCTTTTAATCAGGATTCTTCTATAGAATCTTTGATCCAAACATTCAGTAGTGATAGCTGCCTCTGGAATTTTTCTAAAAATGTGGTACAGACTTTCCAAATTAGCATCTCTGTGGTTTGGACCTGGGTTTGCGTATGTTTTAGAAGTTTCATTGGTTATTTGAATGAATAGCTAGAGTTGAAAAGCAGAGCTTTAGCATAATATTCTCTAGTATGATGTTTCTACACCTACTATTTCTGTTCTTCAAGGAATTGTATTTCTAAGTGGCATGGCACACATCCAGACATACATCCATCTTAGATTAGGATTAGAGGCAGTTATATTAATGAGGCAGGATACAATCTACATGATTATGTTGAATCTTGAGTCAGTGTCTTTTGAGATATAAAAGAGAAAAGCGAGCAGGAGGAGAGAGACCTCCTTACCATCATACAAGAAGAGCCAGGAGCAGAGCACATCCTCTGGATCTGGGTTCCCTATGCTGAGAAACTCCTAGACCAGGGAAGATTGATGACAAGGACCTTCCCCCAGAGCCAACAGAGAAATAAATCGTTTCTCTGGAGCTGGTGCCCTGAATTCATACTTCTAGCCTCCTAAACTGTGGGAGAATAAACTTCTGTTGTTAAAGCCATCCACTTGTGGTATTTCTGTTACAGCAGCACTAGATAACTAAGACACAATTTGGTAATGGGAGTGGGGTGCTACTCTGACAGATACCTACAGTGTGGAAGTCATTTTATAATTGAGTAATGGGTAGACTGTGGAAGAATTTTTAAGTGCCCAATAGTAAAAGCTTTGAAGAGACTTGGTGGAATTATGTACGACAAAGGCAGTTCTGGTGAGGGCTCAGAAGGAAGTGAGGAGAGCTGTAACACAGGAGATGACACAGACAGCAAGAAGCAGCAGCAAAGAAGGGGCGGCAGCAGAACCAGGAGACTGTGGGAGCTGACCCACAGAGCGAGAGAGCTGAGTGCCTTCATGCATTAGGCTTACTGGTGGAATGGGGTGCCTCCGGGCACTTATTGGTGTAGTGAGGCTTGCTAACCCACAGAGTGAGAAAGCTGAGTGCCTTTTGGCCAAGGCTTACTGGCGGAGTAGGGTGCCTCCAGACTTATTGGTAGAGCTAAAGAGCTTTGTAACACTTGCCTGAGCAGGGCAGAGGTTGGGGTGGCCCAAAGGGTCGAGGGGCCGAGAGGCTAAGGAACCAGGAAGCTGAAGCTGAAGAGATAAGGAAGCAGAGCTGCGTCAGTCTCAAAAGGGTGGAGACATGACCTCTGGGGTTTCAAAGGGTGGGGCCGTGACCTCTGGGGTTTTAAAAGTTGTGGCCACGCCTCCTAGGTTTCAAAGAGTCATATCTACACCAACTCAGTTCCAGAGTGTATGGTTGCCATTCACGAGTGCCGGGGGATGGGGCTGGATCTGCTGCCCAAAGCCGAGGGGGCAGGACTGCCATCCACAAAGGGCAGAACCGGGCCTGCCACGGCTGAGGAGGTAGGGTTGCCACTCAAACGGACTAGGAGAATGGAACTACACGTATCCGAGGGAGCAGAGTTGCTGTCCCAGTGGGCCTGAAAGACGGAGCTGAAGCCCCGGGCCAAGGGGCCTCCACCCAGAATCTGGAGAGTATGATCAACACCCAGAGTCTGGAGGCAGGGTCATTGCCAAATGGTTTCAGAGAACAGAGGATTATTTTCAAACCTTGAGAGCTAATGTGAATTGTTCTGCTGGGTTTTTTGCTTGTTAGGTGCCTGTTATTTCTTTTTTTCCCTCTAATTTCTCCCATTTGTAATGGAAATGTCTACCTTGTGCCTGTTCCACCGTTGTACTTTGGAAGCAGATAATTTGTAGATTATACCAATGAAGAAGAATTTTGCCCCAGGATGGAATTTGGACTTGGAGTTGATTTAAGACTTTTGGGATGATATGATGGAGTGAAAGTGTTTTACATGTGGCAAGGACATGAATTTTGGGGGGCCAAACAGTGGAATGTTATGGATTGAATTCTGTCTCCCTAAAATGTGTGTCAGTTTGACTAGGCAGTGGTTCTCAGTAATGCGTGGTTGACCTGCATTTTATGATCTGACGTAATTATCTGTGTGTTGTAAATCCTAACTTGCATGACGTTAATGAGGCAGGACACAATCTACAGGTTTAGGTAGTATCTTGAATCAGTGTCTTTTGAGATATAAAAGAGAGAAGTGAACAGAGAGGAGAGGAACCTCATTTCCATCACGCAAGAAGAGGCAGGAGCAGAGTGCATCCTTTGGACCTGGGTTCCCTATGTTGAGAATCTCCTAGGCCAGGAGAAGATTGATGACAAGGACCTTCCCCCAGAACTGACAAGGAGAGAAATTCTTCCCCTGGAGCTGGTGTGCCCTGCATTCATACTTCTAGCCTCCTAAACTGTGAGAGAATAAATTTATGTTTGGTAAAGCTACCCACGTGTGGTATTTCTGTCGTCACAGCACTAGATAACTTAGACAGCTACCCCATAAGGCAGAGTAGAACTGCCCCATAGGGTTTCCAAGGCTGTAATCTTTACGGCAGCAGACTGCCACATCTTTCTGCCATGGAGTGGTTGGTGGTTCGATCTGCCGTGCTCAGTAAATGATAGTCCTGATGATGAGAAACATGGCTGCAAAGCAGCTTCTTGGCCCATGTGGCTGTGTGGCTCACAGAGCTCCTCCTCCAATTCCCATTCAGTCCCCAGTGATCGAATAGTGTCCTGCTCCATAACTGCGATGGTGGCGGTGGTCAGGGTGATTACAGTGGGTCCCCCAACCCTTTGGATCGCCTCATGGGCTGTTGGGAGAATGCTGATGCTAAGGCTTCTCTTCCTCAAGTTCTGTTTTCCTGAATCATTCCTTCTTGCTCTTTCCCATGCATGGTGCATTTGGGTTTGGGAAGAAGGCCTGAAGACAGAGTCTGTACCCTGACCTTGGAATGACACATGCTTTAGTGGAACCCAAGCAGCCGCACTGCAGTTAGCCATCAGGGCACTCGGGCAGAGGGGACAGCCAGATGAGGGTTCTGATCTTCACTCTTGACAAGTAGGAATAGCATTCTGGGGATTAGGAACATGGGCTTGGGACACGTAGGCATGGGTCTAGTCTCCTCTAAAGATGTAAAGTTATAGTTTCCCCAACTGCAAAATAAGAATAATTGTACCGCACATCTCATTTAATCCTTTTTTGGGATTAATTGATTCGTTGGGAGCTAGGGAAGCTTCCAGACAAGGCTTTTCCAGAAGTCCCTACTCAGGGCTGCCTCCTTCATGGAATGTTCCAGAATCCTCAGATGCCCTCTCCTCCCTCTTCTGTACTCTAGCAGGGTTTCTTTCCTAGGATTCTTATTCCATTCTGCCTTGCTTTATGGTGATTCATATCCTTAATTTATTTCACAACTGGGCTGAAAAGAAGCGTTAAAAACACAGAAGGCTCCCGGCTGGCTCCGTCCCATCCGAGTGGCTTTTGGGATCATGTCCTGAGTCCTTCAGGATCTGGACCTGCTTTCCGTTTGCAGCCTGAGCTGCCTTGGCACTGGCATCTCTCAAAGCTCCTCGTTTAGCACCTATGGTCACCTCTACCTGGAATGTCTGATTTGCCTCTTCAAATAGCTATTAACACGACCCAAGAATTTTCAGAATGTAAAAGTGCTTTGAAAATGCCGAAGAACTAATTGTGGCAGCTGCCCACATCACTGGGTCGCTGTTGGGTGAATGGAGGGTGGTTTGAAAGAGAAGTCATTCAACATACCGATGTTAACGAATGGAGTCCTCCTTGCTTGGGGTTCACTCCTTGTCGGCCAGCTGTTTGCCCTCACAGTCCCTGATCCACACCCCATGGCTTATTCCTAAGCCCACAAGAAAGCCTGTAGGAGTAGAATGATTAGGGAACTTCAGCTGTTTTGCTCCCTCTGAATGGCCTTCTTTCATTAGGATGTGCCAAGACAAGGGCCTTTTTAAGCCGGAATATCAGGGGAAGACGAGAGTTCCACAAGAGCCATTTGCTCTTTGGGTGGGAACATCACCCAACGAGGGACTTCCCTGCTCCTCGCTGCAGGACCCACCAGCCGTCTCCTGGCCTCTCCAGTTTCCCAACAGGAATGGAGGGCTGGGGCTTCAGGGGCAGCTAGAGGTGGCGGTAAAGATGTGGATGCGGCAGCCATGAACCTTTTTTTATTTCACTGCCTTTCTGCGTCTTCCTCCAGCCAGCTCAGTACTTCTCCTCTTCAGAAGTTTCCAGCTCAAATTAGTATGTATCACCACCGCTGATTTCTGTTTTCCTACCATGTATTGGTTTCTGGATGACACTGGCTGTTTATATTCTGAGAGTTGGGGTTTTCTGAGGAGTATTGATTGAGGTTTTTGTCTGTCTTCAATGTTTTGTAGTAACTTTAATCTTGGGTCATCTTCCAAAATGGCAGTAACCAGTGCCTGAGAACATATTTGTAATGCGAAAATAAAAGCATTGAGGTTGGAGCTGGGGTAGGGAGGGCCACAGCTAAACTTTTTTTTTTCCTTCATCAAGATTTTTCTTAAAGCCATAGAGAAAAACATTTCAGTTTTTTTTTCCTCTGGGTCTGACCTTAAAAGGTCCCCGGGTGGCACAAATGGTTTGCGCTTGACTACTGGCTGAAACGTTGGTGGTTCAAACCCACCCAGTGGCGCCACAGAAGAAAGGCCTGGCAGTCTTCTTCCATAAAGATTACTGCCAAGAAAACCCGATGGAGCTCAGTTCTGCTCTGTAACACGTGGGGTCGCCATGAATCGGAGTTGACTCAGTGGCAGTGGGTTTGGTGTTACTGGTTAGGCCTGACTTTCTGTAACTTTGTTGTTGTTAATTGCCATCGAGTTGATTCCAACCTGTGGCAATGCCATGTCTGCTGAGTAGAAGTACCCTGTAGGGTTTTCTTGGCAGAAGCAGATCGCCAGGGCTGTCTTCTAAGATGCCCCTGGATGGATTCAAACCACTAGCCTTTCAGCTAGTAGTCAAGCGCTTAACCATTTGCGCCCCCCAGCTGCCTTTCTGTAACTTTAGTCAGTCTTTAAGAGGCTAAAACTCTTTGTGGGAAGGCTGGCTTTTCTGGAGCTGGGAGGGTGGTTTGTATTTCCTTGCCCCGAGTACCTAAGATCTGCCACATGAACAAAGTGTGTGTGTGTCATCACCAACATGGGTTCTTAAAGGACTACCCCAGTGGGGCACTTTGAGACTGATGAATCGGGGTCCTGGTGAAGGGAACCACATGATGTCCTG
Source organism: Dugong dugon (assembly GCA_030035585.1). Taxonomy (NCBI): domain Eukaryota; kingdom Metazoa; phylum Chordata; class Mammalia; order Sirenia; family Dugongidae; genus Dugong; species Dugong dugon. The sequence continues at coordinate 19,139,275 of CM057476.1, read as the reverse complement.
GCATGGGAAGTGGTGTTTGAGTCAGCCACCCAGAGGGCATGTGGGGATCCGGGCCTGCAGTGAACTGAGTCCCAAAGACGGGAAACAAGGTCACCAACAATCTCTGCATCTTGTTCTCATAAGTCCTGTGACTGTGTTCTGTGGCCTCCCACCCACCCACCCACATGAATCTCAGCCCCAAGAGTCATCTTGTGTGGTTGTCCTCCCGCCGTATCCGCTTACTGTATTCCCAAGGCACAAGGCTGATCTCACACAGCTTTGGATAATGTGCTCTTCAGGCTTCCCTGCAGCTTGGACTCTTGCTCTTTGCAGTAAATGCCTGTTACCGGTTGTCATGAGGAGAACAGAGGCAAAATGCTCCAGGACCCTGATCAATACAGTCCCCCTGACTTCGTATGTAGGGGTGAAGGCACTGATTCTTATCAGCCCCAGGAATACTGAGGAACAACTGGCCTTGTAAGTGATTGTGGGATAAAACTTGCCCCCTTTCGCATTGTTCTTTTTTCCAAAGGAAATGTAAGGGACACTAAGGGGAGATTTTTGCCTGTGATTTCCAAGGCAAAGGCCACGTTAGTGGTCAGCTGTTTCCATACCGCTTGAGTTTCTGGTCACTATGGGTTCCACCCCTTCCCTCCCCCCACTTTTTAAAAAAACTCATGAACAAAAGAGATTATGTTGCCTTGGAAAGATTTCCCCAGCTGCTTCAACGAACGGATGGTTGTTTTAAGTTTCATGTATTTTGTAGTCCCTTGGGTAGATCTTTCAAGTTTTGATGAGAATAAGTAGTAAGTAATCTGTTTCTGTAGCCCTAGTGGTGCAGTGGTTAAGAGCTCGGCTGCTAACCAAAAGGTCGGCAGTTTGAATCCACCAGCCGCTCCTTAGAAACCCTATGGGGCAGTCTGTCCTGTAGAGTCGCTGTGAGTCAGAATTGACTCGACGGCAACAGGTTTGATTTTTTTTTTTTTTTTTTTTTTTGGTTCAATCTGTGTCTCAAACAGAAGAATTCTGAAAACCAACTCGGTTGTAAAATTCAAAGAAAGGAGAGGAAGACAAGGTCTGGGAGTGGAAGGGAAGGGTGTTAGGTGGTTCTGCAACCTGCTAAAAGACAGCCTGAATCTTAGACTGGCCAGGTGGGTGCTAAAGAGCTCTTCACTTTCCCTGGCAAGGGTGAGACTGCAAAGAAAGGGTGCTTCTCATTTCTTTCATTATTTATAATCCTGAGCTCCTCAGCCCTTGAAACTTAGAGCACGAATATACAGCTGTAATAGAGTGGAAGGAGCCCTGGTGGAGCAGTGGTTAAGTGGCTAACTGAAAGCTTGGCCGTTCGAACACACCAGCCTCTCCGCAGGAGAAAAGACCTGGCGATCTGCTCCCGTAAAGATTAAACAAAAAAAACCAAACCCGTTGCCATCGAGTTGATTCTGACTCATAGCGACCCTATAGGACGGAGTAGAACTGCCCCATAGGGTTTCCAAGGCTGTAATCTTTATGGAAGCTGACTGTCACATCTTTCTCCTGCGGAATGACTGGTGGGTTCAAACTGCTGACCTTTTGGTTAGCAGCTGAGCGCTTAACCACTATGCCACCAGGGCTTCTTCCCATTAAAGATTACAGCCTAGGAAACCCTATGGGGCAGTTCTGCTCTGTCACATGGGGTCGCAGTGAGTCGAAATCAACTTGACAGCACACAAGAGTGGACAGGATAGATTGGCAGCATGTTGGAGAGCATAGATGAAGAAGTGCTAAACAGATGTGAAGTCTTAGCATTATCAAACAAGCATTATCAAACAAGACCAGTTCTCAATAAGAGAACCTTACCATTTAGTATTTGAACAGACACTATCTGTAGCAAGAGAATTCAAACAACTTAATAGATTTTATCGTGGACTTAACATTGTACAAGATCACAGTTTTCCCGATTTGGCTAACTTAAATGCTAGTTCCTATGGTGCATTTTCCTAGCACCTGAAGTGAAAGTTTAGATTTAGCTGAGTTTTTTATTCCAGAATTAGGATGTTTAACTACTAATTTTAGATTTCTGGAACATAGGTGATCTTGCTTGGTTTTTATATCACAGGAAAAACCCTTGTATTTTTGTTTGGACTCTCTTTGCTTAAGTCTAGAGTTCTATTTTACCAAAAAAAAAAAAAAAATTACTTTTCTTTCTTAGAGATTTTCCCTTCATTTGTATGTTGCTTAGTTGCTTGAGAGGGATTTAATTATTTTTACAGTTCCCTATAATTTGATGTGTGAGCTTCCACAAAATTAGTAAAAATAAAAATACTTTTTACTATACTTTTTGCCATTATATAGTATGTGTTTTCTTGGAAAATCAAAAATAGTCATCTAAGAAAGTTAATATTTGCTCAATATAGAACATTTGGGAAATACTAAGAAGCAGAAAGAAAATCATCACAGGTAGTTCAACCCCCAGAGAACCACTGTTAACATTTTGGTGTATCTTATGGGTTATGTTCAGAGTTGATAGTATTTTTTAATAATTGGTAGTAATTAATAGCTGAAGGCTTCTCTTTTTATACAATCTTAATTTCTGCATAAGCTAAAGATTTTTCTTGATAGACAAATCATGAAAGTGAAAATTTTTTAATTATAATTTTAAAAATATGGTAGGTTGAATATAGATGCTATTGCTAGTTACAATAACAAAGGCCAAAGATTCATTCCACTGAGAGATTCATTGGGCCACCTTTTGCTTTTCTGCAGGAATAGTGGACAGAGCCACTCTAAATCACGAGGGCAGTAGCTTTCCTTAACATGCAAACAAAGAGTGAAAATGTCATTTCATCTCCCTTGTATTTCATCAAGGAACAGCACCAAGAAACACTGAGATTGGTAAAAGTCAGGGACTTTCTGGAACCACTGAGACTGGATGAACCCCCAAAACTATTGCCTTGAGATAATCTTTAAACCTTAAACCAAAAATGTCTCCTGAAGTCTTCTTTAAACGAAACAATAGCGTAATTAGTAAAGAACGTCTACCTTGAGCATTCTGTTTTTTAAAAGAACTATCTATATAGGATCAAATTGACAACAGCAACTCGAAAGGTTAGATAGGAAACTTAGGGGGCAGTGAGTTTATATCAGTGGTGGAGGAACAATTTGGAAAAGGAGGGTGAGAATGGTTGCACAACTTGAAGAATGTAATCAGTGTGACTGAATTGTACATATAGAAATTGTTGAATCGGTGTATGTTCTGCTGCATATGTTTTCAACAACCACAAAAACAAAATAAATTATTTTTTAAAAAAAGAACTTATGTGCCAAGCACTGTCTCAGCATTTTATACAAGTTTAATAAGAAACGAAACAAACAAAAAGTCGGGGAGCTGGAAACAAAGATCAACAGCAAGAGTGTGAAAAATTCACAAAGCAGATCACGGTCTCCCAACCAGAGAGTTGTTCTCTGTTTCTGGACCAGGCCAGATCACAGTGAGCTCCTTTTGCAGGGTCCTGGTAGAGCCCAGAAATAAATTTGGGTGTTTTAGCAAAAGCATTATCTCATCAAGGGGCCCTGCTGGCGCAGCAGTTACATGCTTGGCTGCTAACCGAAGGTTGGCAGTTCGAACCCACTCAGTGGCTCCGCAGGAGAAAAGCCTGGTGATTTGTTCCCGTAAAGAGTATAGCCAAGAAAACCCAGTTCTACTCTATCACATAGGGTTGCTATGAGTCGAAATTGCCTCGACAGCACCCAACAACAACAACGTTATTTCATCATGCACACTGTCCAACAGCGAGCTTTTAGCAAAGATTTGGGAAAAGTATGATGTGCAATTATTATTAAAACCCATTTCATTCCATTTGCATTTTTCGTGCCATTTGTCCCCTCTTATGGTTTTCCCTTGCAGCATGTCTTTGTCCATCTTGCTGCCTGAATTCCTGACTAACCATGCTCTGGTTTTGTTCCTTCCCAGCTTAAGTGAGAGCTTTTTCATGGTGAAAGGAGCAGCCCTCTTCCTACAACAGGGAAACAGCCCTCAAGGCCAGCGGAGTCTTCAGCATCCCCACAAGCATGCAGGTGATGGCTCTCGGTTGATATGCTTAAGTCGGAACTTACTTTCTGTGCAACAGAGGAACCTTCCACTATTGGTGGTGAGCAACTTGCTGGTTTTCGAGGCCAGAGAACTAGTGGAATCCAGGTTTGTCGTGACTGGGGCAGGTAGAGGCCTAGGTGCTTTCTTCCAGGTGGTACTGGGAGCTAGTGAGTCTGGTTGCCTTTTGAACCAGGCGTGTCTGCATGGGAATAAGGTGGCCAGCAGTGTCCTGTCTGAATGTAAAGGTTTCCTACACTCAGTGTATCCCTTGGTTGACTGCAGATTTTAAGTTACAGTCTGACTTTTTAACAAAGGCACCAGAACACATAATAGCCAGAGGCTGTCCCCTTGAAGGAGCCCTGGTGGTACAGTGGTTAAGAGCTCGGCTGCTAACCAAAAGGTCAGCAGTTCAAATCTACCAGCTGCCCCTTGGAAACCCAGTGAGGCAGTTCTACTCTGTCCTAAAGGGTCACTATGAGTTGGAATCCACTCGATGATAATGGGTTTGGTTTTTTGGTTTTTGGTCCCTTTGAAAATGACCACCCAGGGGTGCTGCACATTTGAATGTCTGAGAGCTGGAAGAGCTTTTGACTTTCAGAATCACAGGTGAAACCAGCGAGCAATGGGCTTTCTTTCACCTGTAATCACTTTGTTTGCTGAACCCCAAGTCACCCAGCCTCATTTTGGATCTGAGTGCTTAGGTTAGAATTTCATGTCTTACAATTTATAACAAACAGCAAGGCAATCAATATTTTCACATACTGCTATTTATCATCAAGATTTAAGTCTGTTAGAAGCTAAGAAATTATCCTCTGGCACAAGGAGGCAGGATGATTTTTGAAAAAAGTATTTGCTTTGTAGAAGTTAGGATGGACCTGGCTTCTGGTCCCAGTTCTACAACTTACTAAGCAGGCATAGTCACCTTATCCTACTTCTCTTTAGCCTCAGTTTCCTAGTCTTTAAAATGGGCTTCAAATACTGGTACCTCATACAGTCTTATGGAAATTAAGAATTATGCATACAATATGCATACCTCATAATAGGTACTCAGTATGTGGTAGCTATAATTATTACTACAGTGACTTCTAGTGCAGTAAACTGTTAGCACAACCTTCCTTCTTGAATTTCCCAGTGATTCTGCACTGTTGGGAATTTAGCCATCCTTCTTGTCTCACCATAACATGTACAACAAAGGGAATGCTCAGTGTTCACTAGATGTAACGTGTTTCCTTCCTTTAATTCAAAGGAGATTTTCTTTTTAATAATATTTTATTGTGTTTAAGGTGAAAGTTTACACAGCATTAGTTTCCCATTTAACAATTTTCTACACAAATTATTCAGTGATACTGGTTACATTTTTTACAATGTCTCATCATTCTCATTCATTTCAAAGGATATTTTAGTGAGTGTGAGCTTGGGAAAGTGCAAAACCACTTTGTAAAAATCCTTAGTAAAGCCTGTTCCTGTATCTCTGGAGGATCCCTGGTGGCGCAGTGGTTATTAAGAGCTCGGCTGCTAACCAAAAAGGTCGGCAGTTTGAATCCACCAGCCGCTCCTTGGAAACCCTACAGGGTAGTTCTACTCTGTCCTGTGGGATTGCTATGAGTCGGAATTGACTCGACGGCACCTACTAACGACAACAACATATCTCTGGAGTGGGCCAGAAAGGAGGAGGAAAGCACTGGCTGATTGGCTCTGTGCCCTTGAGGTGTGGACGAGGGTGAGCTCAGGAGGGTGGAGGCCACCTGCTGTCCAAGTGTGGCAATCAGCGACCCTGGGGAAGGCACCGTGGGCCCTGCATGTCCGTGCTGAGTGACCACCACAACTACAGAGCCTGGCGTGGATGCCCACGGGCTGGGATTTCTGTGTGTGAGCAGTTCCACACCTCAGCCAACAATCCCACAGAAGGAAGTCTGTGTGGAAAATGTCCCTTTCATTGCAGCATTTATCAGACAAGGAATTTGATTTTTGCTTTCTTCTGGGCTATCCTGTGATCTGAGGTGGAATGGTGGTAGGATAAGAGCCAACCTGGGGTGGTTGTGTGCCACAGTGGTGCTGGTTACACAGCAGGTGAGGGTGCCATTTGGGTGTGGGAAGGGGGACGACAAGCTGCCTGTCCTGCTTTGTGAACCACTGTTGCCAAGGTATTCCTGACAGAAGGTGGTGCCAACATACAGTGGTGAGAACTGATAAGAGGGGCAAGTTTCTGATGATCTGATCCCTTTCTGGGGCAGGAGGTGCACTTTGTGCGTTCCGTGTCATGCTGCCTTAGAATTAAAAAGATGCTTTTATAAGAGGAGCAAACACAGCATTTTCCTTTTGGAGAATTTGAGTATATAAGCAACATTGATCCTTCTGGGGTTCTAATTATGATCTATAGGGTAATGTTTTAAAAGAGAGTTCTCTTTGGGGGTGTGTTTTACAAAATTGTATTTCATACAGATTTTTTACGAGTTAATCCTTAGACCTTCTAGATCAGCATTTTTTTGCTGAATATTTTCTTCAGAAAGAAACCCATGCAGGCATTCAGTAAGAAGTATGAGATAGGAAAAAGTCTGCATTAGAGCCACACCTGCTGTGTGTTTATCGTTAGTTGCTGTCAGGTCGAGTTGGCCCCCGTGCACAACAGAATGAAATGCTGTCCAGTCCTGCGCCATCTCTGTGATGGGCTGTGGATGGAACTGTTGGGATCCATAGGGTTTTTGTTGGCTGATTTTTGGAAGTAGATCACCAGGCCCTTCTTCCTCGTCTGCCTTAGTCTGGAAGCTCCACTGAAACCTGTTCAGCATCACAGCAACATGCAAGGCTCCACTGACAGACAGGTGGTGGCTGCACATAAGGTGCCTTGGCCGGGAATCGAACCTGGGTCTCCTTCATGGAAGGCAAGAATTCTACTGCTGAACCACCACTGTCCCCAAACCAGTTGCCATCGACTCATTTGCAACTCATGGCGACCCTATGTGTGTCAGAGTTCTTGGGTGGTGCAAATGATTAACTCACTCAGTTATTAACCGGAAGGTTGGAGGTTTGAGTCCACCCAGAGGTGCTTCAGAAGAAAGGCCTGGCAATCTACTCCTGAAAAATCAGCCATTAAAAACCCTGTGGAGCACACCTGCTATGCTGCTTGCTAATGCTGCACCTCTTGCAGTGGCCCCTCTGCCTGGACCGCTCAGCCCTTCTTCAGTTAGATGGCTTCTGCTTGGCTGCGGAGACTTACCTGCTTTAAGAAATTGTCCTGCCCTCACTGCAGCCCAGAGGCATCTCTTGAGGCAGCTTAGAGAAGTTTGAGAGCCACGTCTCTAGATTACCACCTCTTTTAAATAACACACAAAAAAAAGTACATAATTTTTTAGCAAAAAAAGAGAAAATAATAAATTGCTTTCTACTCAAAAGGGCACTGTCATGTATTGAATTATGTCCCCCAAAACGTGTATCAATTCAGCTGGGCCGTGATTCCTGGTATTGTGTGATTTTCGTATATGTTGTAAATCCTGCCTCTGTGATGTTAATGAGGGAGAATGGGCAGCAGTCGTGTTAGTAAGGCAGAACTCAGTCTACAAGGCTGGATTGTATCCTGAGGCAATCTCTTGAGATATAAAAGAGAGAAGTGAGCAGAGAGACAGGGGGACCTCATACCACCAAGAAAGCAGTGCCAGGAGCAAAGCGTGTCCTTTGGACCCAGGTCCCTGCGCGGAGAAGCTCCTAGTCCGGGGGAGGATTGATGAGAAGGCCAACAGAGGGAGAAAGCCTTCCCCTGGAGATGACACCCTGAATTTGGACTTGCAGCCTACTTTACTGTGAAGAAATAAATTTCTCTTTGTTAAAGCCATCCACTTGTGGTATTTCTGTTAGACCAGGACTAGATGACCAAGACAGGCACCCATGTAGCTGCTGTCTGTAGTCATTTAAACCCAAACCCGCTCCAAAACCCACTGCCGCTGAGTCGATTCTGACTCGTAGGGACCCTGTAGGGCAGAGTAGAGCTGCCCTGAAGAGTTTCCAAGGCTGTAAATCTTTATAGAGGCAGACTGTTGCCACAGCTCTCTCCCACTGGGGTTATAGAACTAATATCTTCTTCTTACGGAAGAATGCAGAAGAGTTTAAAGAGGCAAAGTGATGTCCATAACCCCAGTCTTTCTCTCAGGCTGTTGTTGTTGGGTGCCATGGTGCCATTTCGGCTCGTGGTGACCCCACGTGTGCAGGGCAGAACTGCTCCATAAGGTTTTCAAGACTGTGACCTTTCGGAAACAGATCACCAGGACTGTCTTCCGAGACACCACTGGCTGGGTTTGAACTACCAACCTTTCAGCTAGTAGTTGAGCTCTTAACCACTTGTGCCACCCGGGGACTCCTGTCTGGCTCACTCTTAGCAAATCCCTTACTCCAACGGTGTCTCTACTTCCTACTGCCCTACTCTGAAAAGCCAGGATTGCTTGAATGAAATAAGATTTTTCTCTAGGCTTGTCTGTATCTTCCAAATTTTGTATACAAAACCTATATGGCAAGTATTTCAGAAAATGAAAACAATTATTCAAAGCTCGACAGTAAGCTGTGTCTAAGTCACCCTTATTACACAATGTTCAGGAGTGGAGCAAAAGAAATGGAAATTGTACATTTTTGTGATGTTTCTCCTGCGATTTAGGTAATTTTCACTTCTAACGGCCTTCAAAGTCTGTCTCGCATAGGTTTCTGCCTAGAAAGTAGATAGATGAGCTTTAGATGTTTTCCTTGTTGATCCAACAGGTGACTTGCCCCAACACCTTCAAGTAATGATCAACCTTCTGCGTTGTGAAGACAGGATCAAGCTGGTAAGAAGAGATAAGAGGGACAAGTTTTCAGTTTTAGTTGGGAGATTTGGGGGGAATCGTTCATGAACAGTGTGTGGGAGGAGGGAAGTTTTATGTCATAACAAATTTTCCCAAACTGTTCACAAAAGCAAAAACCAGGTTTGCACCTCAGTGGCCCGTAGGGCTGGTAGAGGAATGTATCAAGTCTCTCCATTGTGGTCGTAAGTTGCCGTTGAGTTGGCTCCGACTCATGGTGCCCTTACATATAACAGAATGAAGTGTTACCGAATCCTGTACCATCTTCATGATTGTTGGTAATAGGACAGTGTTCTGTTGTGATCCATAGGGCTTTCTTTGCCTTATTTTTGGAGGTAGATCGCCAGGTCTTTTTCTTGGTCTGTCTTAGTCTGGAAGCCCTGTTGAAACCTGCATACTATGTGTGACTATGCTGGTATTTGAAACACCAATGGCATAGCTTCCAGACAGGGCAGTGAAAGAATGTATCAGATCTTTCTGTTAGCCTGGGTTAGATTGGAATCTTCCTTTTCTGGATTTCATTTGGTCACTCACTTACCAAACTTTGAGTGCCCTTCAGAGCCAGCCACTGTCCCTGGTGCTAGGGATCTAAATGAGACATGGTTCTCGCCCTCAAGAATTTCATCTTAATTCCTAAATTCACGGGGGGAAAAGGTGGAAAACAAAACTTCACCTGTTTTGGCAAGGGATGTGGGGTACCACCTTGAAAGGCTGACCATGGAAGGTCTTTCCCTGGTCTAGGCCGTGCGCTTAGAGAGTGCCTGGACCGACCGCGTCCGGTACATGGTGGTGGTGTACAGCAGCGGGCGCCAGGACACGGAGGAGAACATCCTGCTGGGAGTCGACTTTTCTAGTAAGGAAAGGTGAGTCTGACGGGGAGGGTGGTTTTCTTCTGGAATGGTGTCCTAGTTACCTAGTGCTACTGTTATAATACCACGGCTTTAAAGAAGGGAAATTTATTTTCTCAAAATTCGGGAGGCTAGAAGTCTGCATTCAGGGTGTGGCTGAAAGGAGAAGTCCTTCTTTGTCTATTTCAGCTTCTAGTACCAGCTGGCAGTCCTTGGCGTTCCTAGGCTTCTAGAGGCATCTGCCGTGTGTCTGTCTTCATGTGGCATCTTCCCTCTGCGTGTGTCTCTGAGTCTGTCCTGCTCTTTTTATAACTCAGAAGTGATTAGGTTTATATCCCACCCTACTCTGGTATGGCCTCATTAACATAACAGAAAAACCCCTATCTCCAAACAGGATCCCATCGGCAGGTACAGGGACTAGGACTTCAGTATGTATTTTGGAGGGGACAGTCAGTCCATAACAGATGGGAACAAGAGTTGCTACTGGAAAAAGGTCTCCGTGGTCCCATCCCTGCAGAAGATAATGGTGGGAGGCATAATGATAGATGGCAGGGTGTAACCATGGCACCAGGAAGGGAAGGGCCCACCAAGTCCGCTCCTGTGTGCCAGGCTCTGTGCTAGACCCCGTCTTTGCTCTGAGGATGCTCAGAGGCTACTGAGAGGCTAGAATAGTTACACAGTGATTGGACGTTTAACACAGGTGCTATAGGAATACATGGGATTGGTAGGCATCATATCAAGTGCTTTATCCAGTATTGACAATCCATGGGTTCTGTTATGGATAGAATTGTGTCCCCTAAAAATACGTGCTGTAAATCGTAACCTCTCTGCCTGTGGCTATAATCCCATTTGGGAATGGGTTGTCTTTGTTATGTTAATGAGACAAAATTAGGTATGTCTGGAGTCAATCTCTTACAAAATATAAAAGGAGCAGATTAAGGAAGTAGAGATGGGGGAAGATAGATTGCAAGCTACGTGGAGATCTCCAAGGAATCAGGAAACAAGCTGAAGAGACAAGGACCTTCCCTCATAGCCAACAGAGAGAGAAAGCCTTCTCCTAGAGCTGGCATCCTGAATTCAGACTTCTAGCCTCCTAAACTGTGAGAAAATAAAAAAGAATTTTTAAGCCATCCACTTGTGATATCTCTGTTATAGCAGCACTGGATAACTAAGACAGATTTCTAAGTACTTGTTATCAGATCCTTTGTCAGATGGTTTAAGAGAGGCTTGTTTCCCAGTAACTGTTTAGAGGCCAAGTGAGTTATATCATAGACTGTATTATGTGTGTGAAATGAGAGTGAACAGCTCATCTCATCTAGGATAAATTAATGTGTATGAGATCATTGCAAAACCTGGATTTGTTAAAACTAGGTTCGAATAGACTCCTTTTATTCATTGTTCATTTGCCTACTCATCCATTAAGCAAACAATTTATTTGCATTCCCCAGCATATGAGGCAATAGGCTTGGCCCAGATAAACAAAGAAACAATAGTACACATCGTTCTTGACCTCAGAGCCCATCGGCTGAGCGAGGAAGACAGCCATAACCATCAAGTACTTGGAGTCTAGGGTGATACGCTGAGTAATGGAGAAACACGCAGGGCTTTGTGGGAATACAGGAGAGGGTGGGCGTACAGAGGGCGCACCAAAGGTTTCCTGGAGGACATGATGCCCAAGCCAGGTCTTAAAGGACCAGTAGGCAATCGGGCAAGCTCGGGGATAGGAGCAGAGCAGGGAGATGTGTGAAGAGCCTTTCGGAAGGGAACTGACAGAAGAAAACGAAGTTGCGGAGACCATGAATAGCGTGATGACTGTGGGGTCTTGTCTTGTTCCTTTGAGAGAGCTGACCAGCTGCTGGTAACCACATGTGTGTTAGAAATAAGTGAATAAAAAAAGGAAGGAACTCAGCTGCAAGAGGCAGACATTTCTTTCATGACTTTTTTCAGCACGTAATAGCAAAACGAGAAACTTCTCTGGGGTACACGGGGAGGTAGGGTTTGTGCTGGAATCTGTGGCCTTGGACTGGTTGGGAAATCTAGAAGCATCTGGAAGAATCTGTAGCATAACATTGGAGGTCTTTGGAAGCGAGCTCTGAAGAGCTCCTTGGAGACTCAAGGGCTTGGTGCTTTATCTAGGGCTCTTCCAAGGGCTTGGTCCTTCCTGTGAGGACACCACGGGCAGTACTCTCAGAAATGGTCAGGGCCCCACCTTATGGGCCATTTTCCTTACCGTTGTGGGGCAAAGAGGTGTTTAGTATTTAACACTGTCGCCATTATACTTGTTCTTCAGATGATTATCCAGCCTTTCTGAATCGCTTCTGGGGCAGGAACTTTCCTCACCCTGTGTGGTTCATTCTAATAGTGCTTTCTGATCCTGAACTGCAGTCTCCCTCCCTGTGGAGTGTGCTCATCACGATCCTGTCCTCTGCAATTTCACAGAAGCCTAGCTCTCCTCCAGTCATCTCTGTTGCTTAAGCTGTGGAGCACAGCATTGTTTACAAAATGCCTTCAGAAACATCTCATTTAATCCTTAAATTGCCCTATGGGGGTACCAGTTGTGCCAGTTGCTGTTGAGTCAATTCTCACTCATGGCGACCCCGTGTGTGTCACAGTGGAACTGTGCTCCGTAAGGTTTCCAGTGGCTGATTCTTCAGAAGTAGATCTCCAGGACTTTTTATTCAGGAGCGCCTCTGGAGGTACTCAAACCTCCAACTTTCTCGGTAGCGACTGAGTATGTTAATAACCGCTTGCGCCACCCAGCAGCTACCTCTGGGGGTAGGTCTCCTTAAGTCATGTTTTACAGGTGAGGAAACAGAAGCTCAGAGAGCCTGAAGTGATTGAGCCAAGGCCATCCTAGCAAGTAGCAGAGCTGGGACTCAGACAGCGGTCTTTTACTGTAGCCCTGCAGTGTAGACCCACTCTTCCTTTCCTGATATGCCGACTGGAGCTCTCTCATCTACACCGCCTTGTTCATGCTTTCATCCATTCATAGATGGATCATGTGTGTACTTTCTAGTACTTGCAGTTTGCCAGGCACCTGCTGGGGCCTGAGGTTGCATCAGGAACATGACAGAGGTGGCCCATGGTCTCACACAGCTTGAAATCTCAAGGTCATGAGTGTATGGTTAGACACATGTGTACCCCAAGTTCACTCTTCAACCAGCTGGGTTGACAGGCCTGGGTGCTCATTCCCACCCATACTCTGAAGTGCCCTTCCCTTCAGTCCTTTCTTCCCCTCCCTCCCCTCTGCACCCTGGCTTTGAGTCCCACATGACCCCCTCCCCCGTGCTTCTCCTGCCCCCACTGCACACTCTGCTCCCGGGCCAGCCGCCCCACTCAGCTCTCTGAGCCAGAGCCACAGCCTGCTGCAGGCACGCATGCAAGGTCAGTGCTGGGCCTCCGTGGTTAGGGGAGGGGGATCGAGGGCCCCCCGGGGGTACCCGGGGACTGAGGAGACCTTCCTATTGCTAGACCTGAAGCAGCCATCCTTCAAGCCCAGGTGCTACAGGGGAGCAGGAACTGGGCATCCTTCTACAGCCCACCGGCCAGTGCCAGGCTCTGGTATTCACCCCCTGGCTTGGAAGCGAAGTCCTTGTCCTCACCAGAAGCCTTTGGCCTGCAGAGAGCATGATTCGCTTGTTTTTCTAAATTCCTGCCGTGAGATTTTGTTTCCTTATTCCAAAAAAAAACAAGAGAGAGATAAGCATTGCCCCCAGAGGATGATGTCAGTGGGTTCCAGTGAGAGGGACTCCAGTACTGCGTTACAGAATCTGGCATTGGAATGGTGATGCTGCAGCAAGCCCACGAGTTCACTTCCAGAGTTTTGTCTCTGCACCTGCTTCCTCAGGGGACCAGAACAGCCACCCCATAGGCTTCATCTTGGATTATTTTTTTGTGTCAGATGTGGGAACATTTTGAGTGTCATGAGTGTATGAAGCTGTCCTCTCTTTGTTAGTGTTTTATAGTCTGTTAGGACCTCCACAAATGGGACCTCATGACAGGCCTTCTGCTTGGACCTTGAGTCCTGTCGCAGGTCACCTGACTTCTCTCTCCCTGGTGGTCCAGGCCCCAGGGCCTTGGAACCTGCTTTCTTCCCTTATAGTTGTCCCCATCCACTTTATCCTGTGGGGTCATTCTTCTTCTAAAAGGACTCAGTTTCCCTTATTGCGTGTTCCTTCCTTCTTACCTTGTATATAAACACACAGACCCTGCTTCATTGTAAAGATTGTCCTTTTAATCACCGAGGGCACTGGGCAGTGTTTCGTTGTTATACATAAAGCCACCATGGGCCAGAGCCAACTCGATAGCAGTTAACAACAACAATCACTAAGAAATGCTGGAAGCTCACAAAATAACAGCTATGGGGATGCTCAGGAGTTGGCAGAGTTGTCGCAGGCACAGCCCTGGTTGCTATTCTGTCTCCGTTTTGAGAGTGTGCAGAAGTCCTCTGTGGACCTGTGCCCCGTGTGTGCGCCGTCAGCAGCGTCCTCCTCATTGCTGTATCTAGTGGAGGACAGTTTGGATGCTGTCCCTGTGTCACATGGACAGCTTGGACTCTGAGCCCTTGGCCTCTGCCTGCCTAGGAAGGATCCCCTCCTGACAATTCCTCCTCAAACAAGGTCTCCAGCCAGCAAATGGGAAGGCCAGGCTCAGCTGGGCCAGGGCCTTGGGCTCCCAGATCCTGTCTGTGTTCCTTGTTGCTCTCTGGGCTGTTTTCACATGTCAGTACCAGCCCCTGGTGTGGACAGTCAGTGCTGCAGACAGGCCTGCCCACCGTGGTCCAGAGCACTCACCACAGGCTCCCCTAGGCCTGTCGCAGGCCCGTGTTGGGCTCCTAGTGCTCTCCTCCTTGCCTCTTCCTAGCACCAACACAGCCGAGTAGCCCCAGGGGCTTCTTGAGCCTAGTGTGGTTTTTATTTTGCAGCTCTGCAAAGGAAACCCAATTCTTACCCGTCAGGAATGGGTAGGACTGCAGGGAGGGACCTGAAAATTTGCCTTTATCTAAAGGGCTTGAAACCAGTTCACCCAGTGAGACAGAAGCAGAGGGTCGAAAAGAGCCTGCCAGGTTGGCACTGCTCTGGGGGAGGGTCTGGCTCAGAGAGCAGGCACAGAACATTCCTCCCCGAAGCACTGTTAAGTGGTAGCAGAGATGTAAGTTCCAGCTTGCTGGTGGGTGTCAGTGCTGACCCTTGGCACGGTTACAGCGGTTTCTCACAAGACGACTCTTTCATAAATGCCTAGAGGGTTTTCATCATAATCTGAAGAGACCCTCTGATAAAGCCCTCCCTCCCCCTCTGGATTCTCCAGTGGCGCCAGTCTCTAGTGTCGTTCAGTATCATTTCACTGTTCGGACGGGCAAAACAAAACCAGATTAAGCTGGTTTTTAAAACAACAGCAACACAAAAGGTTTTATTTCCAAAAACGAACCCCGATAATGGTGTTAGCATTCCCCCCTGTACCACTAGAACAGAGGAGGCTGGAGTAGGCCACCAAGCCCTCCTTGTGTGCCCCCGAGTGTGAATGGCCTTCTGCCAGCAGCATGCCCACCCTGAGTGGCTTCAGCCCCCACTGCAGTGTTGGCATGAGGTCAGCTGGTGGCTCCTTGCTACTACCTTCCGTCTGTGGCATGATGGGGTCAGTCAGAGCACTCCGTGACTCTGACCATAGGTGGGAGCCAATGTGGGGGCAACTCTAGGAGAAGCAGGTCCAAGCAGAGGTTACAGGGCACCCCCCTCTAGAGCTACCATCCCAGACCTGCGTCTTCTGGAATCCAGTGGTGAATGGTCCCTGCCCAGAGAGCCTAGCAGCCTGTCCCAGGTTGAGCAGTGTCACCTGTCATGGGCTGGAAAGGCTGATAAGAGGCCAAGAGAGGGAGGACTGCAAGGGTAAGCCAGTGGATGCTAACTCCAGACGTCTTCTCTTTCCTCCCATGTAGTCAAAGCTGCACCATCGGGATGGTGCTCCGACTGTGGAGTGACACGAAAATCCACCTGGACGGAGATGGGTAAGGAGAGTTTTCTAAAAGAGTTTTTCAAACATGCCTTTGAAACATGAGTTGGTCTGGGTATCCTCAGGTTAACCTTAGCTGCAGAACCACCCATGTGATGTATTTATCACAACCAACAAAATCAAAGCCGTTGCTGTCGCGTCCATTCCAATTCATGGCAACCCCATGTGACAGAGGGGAACTGCCCCATAGGGTTTTCTTGGCAGCAGTGTTCAGGGAAGCAGATTACCAGGCCTTTCTTCCGCAGAGTGGCCTGAGTGAGTTTGAACTGTCAACCTTTAGGTTAGCAGCCTTAGGAGAAATAATACTGGCCTGTCTTGAGCTGCACAAGGAAGGGTACATTTTGGACATTATATAAGGGAGATCAGGTCTTGAAGTATCAGAGGAAACGTGTTATAGGAGACTTGCTACTGTACAGAGTTGAAAAGCAATAGAGTAAACAATACTCGCTAGTTTACCTTGATTTGTTAAGTGGATACCCACAACGTGCCTTCCACACGGCTGGTCCCTGAAGGTCCACAGGTGAATATGCCACAGCACATGCTCACAGTCCTTGTGAGCATCGGGGGAGAGACATACAACCAACAGGTGCAACAAGGTTTCAGGTACCACCTAGAGGCTGTAGAGGAGGAATTATTCCATTTGGCCTGGGCAAGTGGACGAGGGATGAAGGGCTGCCTGGGTCCAGTGTGCTTTAGCTCCCGGGGGAAATACCTGGTGCCCTGATGAAAGAAGCTGCATAGGAAGTTGCCTCTACACTGGGATTGCAGGCGAGTAAAAGTTACGTTGCCTCATAGATAGGACAGGAAGGGAAAAATTAAATTTTGCTTTGTTAAAGTGGTGGAATTAGGAGGAAATACTCGTTTTGAAAATTTAGTGTTTTCCATTCATCTATTTTCCATGCAATTACCCAAAAGAAGCAGGGGTGTGCAGAGCGGGAAGAAGCGGGTGGGGTGGAACAGCTGTAGGGAAGGAAAAAGAAGTCATCACACGCTGCCGATACCTTGCACTCTGCCCGGCCTTCAGTTTTTGGTAGAACTCACATTGCTGGGTGAAAAACAAGTCTTCGTAATTTGGGAATGTATCTCTTTCTGCTCTCGTCCTGTCTCTGCATCAGCAGATTCCATAGAACCTCATGAGACAGCAGGAGAGACACGCTTGTTCTCAGAGTGCCCGTGGTGGGCCTGCTTCTGTCGTCGCGAAGTGGTTTGATTGTAGGGTCTGGTTTCTCACCACGCTGTCTCTCCTTTTGTTTTTCTCTCTTAGTGGGTTCAGCGTGAGCACAGCGGGAAGGCTGCACGTCTTTAAGCCCGTGTCTGTCCAGGCCATGTGGTAAGTGTGGTTCAGGGACAGCGCTACTACTATATCCTTAGAAACATTTTCCTAGCCAACAATGTGGATAGAAAAACGCCATCTACTTAGAAGCTCATCTAGATGTATTATTTTCACACGTCCATCTGTCAGTCTGTGGTACTGTGGTGACTTGTGTGTTATTCTGATGCTGGAAGCTATGCCACCGGTATTTCAAATACCAGCACGGTCATCCATGGTGGAAAGGTTTAATTGGCGCTTCCAGACTAAGACAGACTAGGAAGAAAGGCCTGGCAATCTACTTCTGAAGATTAGTCAATGGATCACAACAGTATTGTCCACTATAGTGCTGAAATATAAGCCTCCTAGGTTGGAGGGCCCTTAAAATCACAGTGGCCCCTTGGATTTCCTAAAGAAATGAATTCTAGAAACTCATTGTAACACAGAAACTGAGAGGCACAGTGAGGGCAGAAGAAACAGTATTGAAAATGTAAGTGTTGATAATTGATTCCATCACTCTGGTTTTACCTCTTATTACAAAAATACAGGCTGAATGTTCCTCAGTGAATGGGAAATCAAGGGTGGAAGTGAGGCCTTGGAATAGATGTAGAGTGATCAGAGAATGGCTCACCCGCTGGCCACTTAAAATCAGTGGACTCGAGCGTACGAACAATCATGAAGATGGCACAGGACCTGGCAACCTTTCGTTGTTATACATGGGGCTGCCATGAGTTGGAGCCAACTCGACAGCAGCTAACAACAACAGCACAGCTCCTGCTGACAATACGTTAGTCCAGCAGAAGTCCACTCATTCCTTGTAGCTGGCACACAGTGGACACTCAGACTTCTCCGTCAAGGGGATGGCACAGAGCATCGGAGAGGCATAAAACAGACACAGTTCCTATCCTCCTAGGGTTTACAGTGTGTTGAGGGAGGTGGCCATAAACACACAGTCCTGTGTTAAACAAAGGGGAGGTGCTGGAGAGGGCGTTCACACAGGGTGCCAGGCTACGGAGTATTGCATTCTGGGGGCCTGAGTAGGGTGAGTCCCCCGCTCGGACATTGTGTGTTTGGATGAGGTAGCTGTGGGTGAAGACTGCACTGGGTGAGATGGTCGCATCCACAGCCTCTCTGTACCCTGCACATCTTAGAGCCTGCCTTCTTCCTTGGAGCGTTGCACAGACCACTCAGGCCGCAAATTCAGCACAGCAGTCTGTCTTGAGTCGTCTGGAGAAGACTCAGGAGAGACCTGATGGCATCTGATGAGCAGAGTGCTGCTCGGTGTCTCAAACTAATGATGCTTTTCTCTGGGACCGTGAGAGTTGCGCACAGTTCTCCCACGAGCACTGAGTCCATGTCGTGCTTCCTTTTCACGCCGGCAGTCAATTCAGCATCATTTTAGGAAAACCACGAGACCCTTATTCTTGGGTGGTGAAGCAGTAGGTGTCCCTCAGTAATTTGTTCTCTTTCGCTCTGGGCAAGTAAAAAAAAAAAAAGTGTTTTTCCAAAAACTTCTGGACTAGAAAAAAGGTTGAGAAGTTAGAGGGTTAATATGTTGTGGGATTGTTAACCAATGTCATAAAACAACATGTGTACTACTGTTTCATGAGAAACTGTTTGTTCTGTAAGCCTTCACCTGAAGTACAATAAAATATAAAAAAAAATTTAAAAAAAACTTCTGGACTAGAACTAAATTTAGCACTCAGCTCCAGTTTGTTCCCTCAGCCAGCCTAGAGAAGAGACAAATAGTAAACCTGGGAAAGTTGAGTGGATTGCAGTGTATTTTATCCAACGGTGAGCCATTCTCTGATCACTCTACATGTGAGAAACGTTCAACCTGTATTTTTGTAACGAGGTAAAACCAGAGTGACTGAATCAACCATTAATATTTACACTTTCAACATTGTTTCTTCTGCCCCCACTGTGCCTCTCCAGGCCTCTTCTTCAGTGAGTTTCTGGGTTAAAATGAGTTTCAAGGACTCATTTCCTTAGGAAATCTAAGTATGTATGCTATTATCAGAGTCCCTGAGTGGAACAAACGGTTAAGTGCTCGACCACTAGCCAAAAGATTGATGGTTTGAACCCACCCAGAGGTGCCTTGGAAGAAAGGCCTGGCGATCTGCTTCTGAAAGGTCACAGCCTTGAAAACCCAATGGAGCAATCCTACTCTGCATGCACGGGGTCGCCATGAGTCAGAATCGACTCGATGGTAATGACAACAGCAAGGCTGTTATCACACTGATGGGGGGAAGGGTTTAGAAATACAGTTATTTAGAATACAGTGAAACATCTGCTGCGTATTAAAGATACCTTCTAACTTTTGGTTTTCATTATGGTTCCTCTGTTTAAGCTCACCCCAACTTCAGAGAAGTAGATCTTAATTCTTTGGAGTTAAATGATGGAATTAAAAATAACAAGTGAACCAGCTTGATCTGGGAGAGTTGTGAAGTTTCTTCCCCCATTTTGGAAATGGTGAAGAGTGTTCTGTCTGCTCTCTGACTCAGTGTATATGTCACGGAGACTAGCTGTGTTAACTGGCAGGTGTCAGCTTAGGTTTGCCGGGTAGCCTCCACCCACCCTTCTATGCAAGGATGAATCTAGTAATGAGTCCTTCATGACCTGCCCTTCCCCCACCCCATTTAAACCTTCTGTCAGAGGGGACAGCCAGCGCTCTCTGTGCCTCCCAGGCCTGACCCTCTTGCCTTCTCACCCCAGGTCTGCCCTGCAGGTCCTCCACAAGGCCTGCGAAGTGGCCCGGAGGCACAACTACTTCCCTGGAGGCGTGGCACTGATCTGGGCCACTTACTATGAGAGCTGCATCGGCTCCGAACAGAGCTGCATCAATGAGTGGAACGCCATGCAGGACCTGGAGTCCACGCGGCCCGATTCCCCAGCCCTGTTCGTGGACAAGTAAGTGTGGACACACCCTTCCAGGTGAGCGCACCTGGGCCCACAGACACCTGCTTCCTTCAGGCCCGCTCTGTGCCCGGAACCCCGAGTATGCATAGGACATCCGTGCTTAGAGTTGTGACTGAGGGCCACTATTCACAGATCCAGCATTTAAAGCAGGGGTTCCTAACCCAGGACCCATGGGGCGTCTTTAGTAGGGAAAGGTCTATGATCTCCTTTTAAAATTCTAGGCAAATTTGCATATGAGGGCATCTTTGGGGAGCAGGTCCATAACTTTCATCAGTTTCTCAAAGCACCCACATATCTCATTGACTCCTTGGCAGTGCTATATGGTCTGGCCTTCCCTCCAGGTTGCCAAAGACTGATGTTCCAGAGCCTCTTCCGGTGCTGTTAGGAGAATTTGGAGTGTGAATTCTGTTCTTCAGATGAGGTAGCTGTGGGTGAAGACTGCCCTGCGTGAAATAAGTCACATCCACAGCTCCTCTGCACCTGCACATCTTAGAGCCTGCCTTCTTCCCTGGAATGTTTGTGCAGCACTCCGAGGAAGAAGGCAGGCTCCAAGATGTCCTGTTCCTTGGATCTCAAAATACAACTGTAAAACACAAGCTGAAGGCAGCCTGTCTGAGCAGCAGCAACAGTGAATCAGGAGCATCTTGTGGCCACCAGCAGAGCTAAGGTGATCTGAGGCCACGTTCATTAAAGCCTAGTGCAAGAAGGGAGCTGTTCTCCCCTTCTCTCTTGGTCTAGGTCTCCCTTTCCCTACAGACTGTTGTCTTCTTCTGGGAAACCACATTCTAAGAGGACTGTGGACGAACTACACGGTGTTCTGAGGGGAATGGAGTCTCTGGGTGGTGCAGATGGTTAAGCGCCCAACTGCTAACCAA
This sequence comes from Dugong dugon, assembly GCA_030035585.1. Lineage (NCBI taxonomy): Eukaryota > Metazoa > Chordata > Mammalia > Sirenia > Dugongidae > Dugong > Dugong dugon. The sequence goes on along the minus strand of CM057476.1, from coordinate 19,118,441 downwards.
AAGGTTGGTGGTTTGAATCCACCCAAAGGTCCCTCAGAAGAAAGGCCTGGAGATCTAATTTCAAAAAATTAGCCATTGAAAGTGCTGTGGAGCCCAGTTCCACTCTGAACACATAGGGTCCTGTAAAAATGGCTCAGGGGCGGTGTCTGACCTCCTCCAACCCCACAAGTGGGAAGGAGAACCAGGATCAACAGCCCAAGGCTGATTCCCATGAGGCAGAGGTCAGACACGCCTCCTCTCTCCACCATCTTCACCAGTTCTGACACCAACCATCCCTCCCATGGGGCTCTCTACTTCTCTGCTAGGTTTGATAGTTCATTGCAATGGCCACACAGAACTCACAGACCATACTGATGAGTATGGGGTTTTTTAGGGAAGTAACAGTTACAGTTCGGGCTCAGGAACACTCAGGATACAGTTCTTTCATCAGGACAGCCTCTTCCCAGCCGTGCTCGCAGGCATGCTTCTCCCTGGCCCTCAGTCTCTGCCCAAAGGCACTCAGCTTTCTCTCTCTCTGGGCCATGAAGCTCACCTCGCTGTCTCCTGCTTCCAAGTCTCTGTTGCCGCATCTCTCCTGCCGTCACTTCTCACCATCTTCAGGGTTACAGCTTGCTCTCTCTCTCTCCCCCTCCCTCTCCCCCTCTCCTGCTTCCAGGAGCTCCCCAGCATAGGGATCCTGGGTCCAAAGGACACGCTCTCTGCTCCTGGCTGTTCTTCCTTGGTGGTGGTAGGATCCTCCTTTCTGCTCAGGAATTGGCTCTCTTTTAAGGCAAAATTGACCAATCCCCTTGGTGGGCCACAATTACCTTATCACACAGTCAGTCCCACCCAGTCATCTGGGTCGGAGTTACAAGACCATGACTAGAAAGGCCACACACAAAAGTAATCAGTCGCACCGCAGGTCCCGGTGAGTTGGAATTGACTTGACAGCAGCTGGTTCAGAGGGAAGCAACCTGAACAAGGAGAGGACTCAGAGCCATGTTATACAAGGCCTGAGAGAACCGAGAAGGGCCGGGGGAAAAGTGAATTTCCTGTGAATTTTTGAAGGGTTGTCATGTGGAAGAAGGATTATCCTGGTCTTTGTGGCGATGGTACAAATGATTAACGCACTTGGCTGCTAACTGAAACGTTGGAAATTTGAGCCCACCGAGAGGTGCCTCATAAGAAAGACCTGGTGATCCACTTCTGAAAAACAAGCCATTGAAAACCTTACAGAGCACAGTTCTACTCTGACACAAGGTTGCCATGAGTCGGAGTCAGCTCGATGGTAACTGGTTACTGGTTTTCTGTGGCCCCTACAGTTATTAGGGCTGATGTGTAGAAGTTAACAGGAAACATAGATTTTAATTCCTTGTAAGAAGGTGCTGATGGGAGCTGGACACAGCTGGGATGAGCGCAGTGGCTTCCCCATGCCCAGCTGCCCTTAATCAGAGACTGAAGGGCTCAGTGGCATGGGGATGCTATACTGGCCACTCCAGCATTCCTGCCCTGAGCCTCTCTGCAGGATCTGATGGAGGGGCAAGTCTGCAAACCGTTGTCTATCCTATTGTTCTGTTCTCCACTTTGTTGACCCCTGTGAGAATTCTCAAGATGGGGTGGGTTTTCTGTGTACCTCTCCTCTCCTCTTCCACCCCGAGAACACACATGTAGGAGTTAGCTCTGCATGCCCAAACTACATTCTGTTTAGACCCAGGGGCATCTGGGGTTTCTGTCAGCTCTGACATAGGCTCTCTATAGTTCTGGGCTTCCCTAACTGGAATTTCTTTGCAGGCCAACTGAGGGAGAGAGGACTGAGCGCCTCATCAAAGCCAAACTCCGAAGCATCATGATGAGCCAGGATCTAGAGAACGTGACCTCCAAAGAAGTAAGAGAACTCACCTTCCTAGCAGGCCGAGGTCCTCCAGCGTTCATTTGTCCTCCTCCAAGAGCGTGACGGAAGCATGCTCAGCCCCCATCTGCTTCCCCCATCTGCCCATCAGCTCTCAGGGGCTTGTTCCCACCTCCTTCTACTAAGGCAGCGGGGCTCAGTGCAAAGAGCACAGGCCTTGGAGTTAGACTCCACTTTAAGTCCAGCTCTGCCGCTTACCATCTAAGAGACTCGGGCAGATTCCTTGGCCTCTCCGAGCCTAGTTTGTAAGACTTTTGTGAGATTTCAGTGAGGTACATAGGTTGCATCTAGAAGCATTTACACGTTAGTACCCTCTCCTTCTACCCCCAACACTGCCTTCTGTTTTATTTGAGATGCAGCAAACACTTGTTTCTCCACTTGATTACAACTTACGGACAAGTTGTGAATCCTGGACAGCTCTCCATCTGCCTTTTAATATTTAATATGTGCAGAAAGTATAATACAGAGAGTCCCCATGGATCGCTTTTTTTTCTTTTTTCAGTTGCTATGTGTTCAAGGAATACATTAAATTATAATAACAGTTTAAACTAGGTAAACCTGAGAAATTGAGGTTGCCGTTCTAAAAAGTCACATACAGCCTTTCTGCCAGTTGACAAATAACAACAAAATCATATTGTGATACCTCCTGAGGCAAGATGAAACGGATTTCAGATTTTCACTTAACAGTGTTGAGTGTGTAATATATGTACTTGACACTGACTTGTACAAGTATGGATATTTTAAGTTTAGTAGGAAAGATCTCACAGGAATCACATTTACTGTGTGGAATAATAAACCTCCCCTGTGAAATCTAGTTTTAAGCCAGTAGCCTGCGTTCCCACCACCCACGCCTGTCCTTTGAGTGTGTCTGAGTGAAAAAGGGCCTCCTCGGAAAAAAACACCACCTTTTTTGAAAGCTGTTTGCGTTGCGGCTTTAGTTCTTCATAGGTGGACAGCTGTTTTCTTTAACAAATTGCTTTTCCTGATATTTTCCGCTCCACAGATACGTAACGAATTAGAGAAACAGATGAACTGTAACTTGAAAGAATTTAAGGAATTCATAGACAACGAGATGCTCCTTATTCTGGGACAGATGGACAAGCCCTCCCTCATCTTCGATCATCTTTATCTCGTAAGAGGCACTTCACACGGCAGTGTCTGGTTTGGGGAGCGTAAATCAGACCTCAGTTGTTTGGAGCTGGCAGTGAATAGGAGGGGGAAAGCAGACCCAGAACTTAAGTTCCTGGAGGCCTCGATCTCAGTTCTTCAGGGTCTCCCCCGTCGACCCTCTTTGGCCTGCAGCCTGCTGCTCTGCTCTCAAGCCAGATGTTGGCAAGGCACTGCCCAGCTGAGCTGTGGGCACCTGTTCTCAGACTCACAACCTTTGTCTCCTCCAGGCATTAACACAGGGACCCCATCACATTACCTCCAAACAGTAGGGGGCGGGCTGAAAATCCCCAGTTACTAAAGGCAGCATACTCGCCAGACCCTGGAAGCCTTCCCAAAACATCAGAAATGATGGGGGAGACACAGCAGACAACTGAGACGTGGCTTCCCCTCTGGGCTCGTCCAGCCCTCCCCTCTCTGCTCTCGTCCCAGAGCCCATGGCGAGAACAGGCCCTAGTGCTGAAACTCAGGGGGCACAGCCATTCTCTTCACCGCCATCTCTTGCTCAGATTCTGTTGATGTTGTAAATTTCCATAGCAGGCAACCAGCATGTTTTCAGAGAGAGACCATGTAGAAGCAGGCACATTTCTAAATTTAGAGAGGCTACATGGCATGGTGGAAATCACACCTGCCAGGCCCCAGTGCCAGCTGTGCTGGGAGCAAGCCCTCACCTCTTGTCTTCATCCTGCACCTCACGGGTCATTATGAGGACAAACCAAGATGCACGTCAAAGCTGCTGAGTCCACTTTCTGTAGGCACTAATAAATGGTAACTGTTATTATTAGAGGAAAAATTGCTTGCTGGGGAAGTTAAGGAGGTGTATTTGCTGCTGAAGACATGAGTGACTGTGCTTTCTACCTGTAGGAAGTAACTAATAGTTCTCCAAATGTATATCAGATAGATGGATATAGATGTATAGATAAAGGGAGTCCCTGGGTGGCACAAACGGTTAAGCGCTCAGCTGCTAACTGAAATGTTGTCAGTTTGAACCCACCCAGAGGCGCTTTGGAAGACAGGCCTGGTGATCTCCTTCCAAAAGGTCACAGCCGTGAAAACCCTATGGAGCACACATGGGGTCACCATGAGTCAGAATTGACTTTTTGGCAAATGGAAAAAAAAATTATATGGATATTTATATTAAAAAAAAAAAAACAACCCAAACCTGTTACCATCGAGTTGATTCCAACTCATAGTGACCCTATAGGACAGAGTAAAACTACCCCATAGGGTTTCCAAGGAGCAGCTGGTAGAATTGAACTGCCGACCTTTTGGTTAGCAGCCAAGCTCTTAACTACTATGCCACCAGGGCTCCATGTGTGTCTGTGTGTGTGTGTGTGTGTGTGTGTGTCTGTGTGTGTGTACACACATACATATATAAAATATATAAACGTGTGGCTTTGAAGAGTATATCTTGAAAGCTCCCTGGGGACCACTGGGCACTGGTCTTCCACCTCAGAAGGAGATTCTTTTCCTGGTGTAAACAGTGGAAGGTACCTCCTCCTGTCTCTCCACTAGGTGGCGGTCACGGCAAGAAGGACCCTCACAACCTTAGTGGTGCTTTCCGTATTTTCTTGGTGTGGTTTGGTCCTTTATGTCACTTTTTCCATGAGAGATACTAAAGGAATGTTTATGTTTGGGCCTCTCCCTAAAATATGAAAGCCCAGCTTGCACCACAGATCGCCAACTCAATCAGGGGCCCTGCAGCCCTGGGCCCCGCGGGAGCAGCCCTCTGTGAAAGGAAGTTTGTGGGGAGACTAGGCCGGGCTCTCCTGTTCTTCTGCATTTCCTAAGAGCAAAGTGCCCGTTTTTCCCTTCCACATTCTTGGAACACTCAGCAACCGAGTTTGTTTCTTAATGATATCATTTAAAAAGTATTCAGTTAACACATGTAGAAAGTCTGGAAGTATAAATAAGTCTGAAGAGGAAAATAAAAAGCATTCTCAATCCCACAAAATCCAGAGGTTATCACTGTTGACGTTTTGGCATATTTACTTTCCCGTCTTTTCCTTTTTGTATGCATCTATAACTCCTTTAAAAAGAGAGAGAGAGAAAAGGAATCATATTGTATAGTTTTATATCCTGTTTTTTCTCTTTATGTTTTTCAGTATGTATTGTTTCCTCATGTCATCAGATATTCTCCAGAAGTATGACTTACTTTAATGATTCCATCACATGGATTAGTCCTAATTTACGTTACTGATTTCCTCTTGCCGGGCTTTTGAGTTGTTTCCAGAGTTTTGTCATTATGAATAACCGTAAACATCCTTGTACATAAATCTCGCGTGAATTCTGATTATTTCCTCAGGATAGCTTTTTGTAAGTGCAATTACTTGGTCAGAGGATGTGAACTTTTTTAATATTGCCAAAATACTTCAGAAAAAGTATGTCAAGCCCTGCGTTAATTAGTGGCATGTAAAAGTACCTCTTTCCTGAGTGGAAGTCAGAGGTCTTTACCTCTGGTTCCAGGACCATGTTGAAATCTTAGGAAAGGAAGCAAGAGACAGGGAGCGTGTCTTCCCGTACTTTCTCCTTCCCTAGGGCTTGAGGGCCAGCAAGGGCCTGTCCTCTTCCTTCCTCCCTTTCACACACACTGATGATGCTGTGAACACCTGGGGAACCTCCTGTGCTGTGAGCCTCTTTCAGTTCTCTCTGTTCTCTGAGGCCAAGGCCCATGAAATGCCACCACCACCAGGGCTAGGGCAAAGCGTGCCTCTCGCAAGCAGCGCTAAGGCCGGCGTGACACTCACGGATCTGTGTGATCTGTCCCCCAGGGCTCTGAATGGAATGCATCCAATCTGGAGGAGCTGCAGGGCTCAGGGTGAGTCTGCGCCCCTTGTCTCCCCTCATCTCAGGTAGCCCCAAAACACTTGGCTCTGCCGGCACCCAGGTCTCTCAGGTGGCTGGCAGGGCTGATTTGCATTGTTAAGCAGATGTGCTTCAAAATGCCTCATCCTAAATAATTCACCGACTTCAGATTCGACTGGAGTCTGTGTGATTGTCTGTCAGAGAGGGTGTTTCTAAATCACACCAAAATAGTAAGGACAGCCTGGATGCCTGTAAGCTGCCCTGCGGAGATGCTGCGAATCCCCAGCGTGCGCGCATGTATCTGTTGTCCGTTTTAGCAGTGCATAACTTGGATCCTCGAACTGCTTCTGCTTCTAAGTTTATACATCTGGGCCTGGTGGGAATCTTGCCGCTAAAGACTCGGTGCTGGCCAGAAACATATGCCTGTCTTAGTCTGAGCACTCAAAATGCTCAGCAGCAGGGATGAAACATTTTTAAATCTGGACCTTCAACAACAGATGTCTGGACATTTTTTTTTTTTTTAAAAACAACACAGCCACAAAATCACTGTCCTGTGGGTCTGACATGATGGCATTCTTGAATTACTACATTTAAAAATCAAGACTAAACATATCTTAAAATACATCTTGAGAGTTACTGATTAAGATGTGCTCTTTCAGCAGAATGTATTCTTGAAATGTAGAGTGGTGATACGGTGTATACTCTCCATCTTGCTGGGAATAAGTAAGTGACTTTTAACAGGTCTTCAAGAAGCCCTGATGGCAAAGTGGGAAAGGGTTCAGCTGTTAACTGAAAGGTCGGCAGTTTGAGCCCACCAGCCACTCAGCAGAAGAAAGACGTGGCAGTCTTCTTCCATAAAGATTATAGCCTTGAAAAACCCTATGGGGACAGTTCTACTCTGTTCTCTAGGATCGCTGTGAGTTGGAGTCAACTCAATGGTGACAGGTTTTAAAAGGTCTTTTTAAAGCACTTTTAAGTATTCTGTTACAGAATCTGTCTGCGATGCTTTCTAAGTCCTGAAATGGTCTTCTGAAAATATAAGTACTGGTTTAAGTTAGAGAAATACTGAACCTGGGTTAGTAGATCCTGTCAAGTTTCTATTTATTTAGATATTGCCTTGTTTTAAAAAGGATTTAAGACAATTCCAAAGGGTATAAATAATAGGAGGACATCTTCTACTTTTTAACTGTTTACAAGTGGAGACTATGTTTCTTCTAAAGCTTCCATATACTCCCTGATAGTTATAAATTTTGAAATTTCCAGGAGTTTAGAAAGTAATACATTTATTTACTCTCCAGAGTCGATATTGCTTTGCAATACCTTAAAATGATTTTTCTTTTTATAAGTTTTTTTAATAAAGAAATTTGAGTTTTTTAGTGTACATGTGATACATCCTCATTCTATAGAAAAAGGAAAAAAATTACTACTAATTACAAACAAAAGCCTCACCACAACCATATGCCCTTTGTTAATGTTTTGGTACATTTTATTTTTTCTCTGCCCAGTGTTTTATTACTGTTTTCTTTTTATTGTCGTTCCTGGTTCTGATTCTCCAAATTTTTTTGTTTGTTTGTTTTTTCTCATTGCAGCGTTGACTACATTTTGAATGTAACAAGAGAAATAGATAATTTTTTCCCAGGCTTATTTGCATACCATAATATCCGAGTATATGATGAAGAGACCACAGACCTTCTTGCCCACTGGAATGAAGCATATCATTTTATAAACAAAGCAAAGTAAGTGAAGGGAGGAACAACAGAAATAGGTCCTGAGAGATTCCGGTGGGCAGGTGCTGGGTGGACAGCAATGAATGGCGATCCCAGACTCAACAAGTCTGCTGGCTTGAAGGGGCTTCCATGTCTGATAGACCTTTGACTTCAGGCCACGGGACCCCATGTGCCAAAGGGGAGAAGTTGTTGGTCTCCTCCAGATAAAGGCCCTTGTGACCTGGTTCTCTCCACCTATTCTTGACTGTAACATTAGACCGCAGTTCCGTCATCAGCACTGGTTCTAGGCAGGGATCTGATACGGAGCTCTGCCCCTGAGGAGCTGCTGAGCCAAAGGCAGAAGAAGGGAGAAAACCGGCTCGGATGGGGACCTAGTGCACCTTTGGGACTACTTTCCCCAGAGAAATCTGCTCATGGCCAACGCCCTGAGCTGGTGGCCTGCTGTCCCTACCTGAGTCAGTGCGATCCTCCTGTTTGTGTACAATGGGGCAGACCTGTCAGAGGATGCGGACAGCCCCTTTGCCTCGAGCCTGTCACTGGTGTCACCCTTCCCTTGCCCTCACGTTCTTCTCCCACAGAACAGCTCTGTTTCATTGCAGTCAGGAACAGAGAGTGGTAAACCCTCTGAAATGCTTTTAAGAGAAACACCACCTTCTATCCTATACCCTTCTGGGTCAAAGCTACATAATGTGTCCTAACCACATCTTGTGTTCCTGGGGGACAGAGCCAGGGCCCTTGACGGAGACCCCAGACCAGCAGTCATAAACAAGCCCTGAGACTTGGGAAGCATTGTAAACATGGGGTATAGGAAGCGAGCCTACTACCACCTGACAGGCGGGCTGCTTCTGACGTAAACAGGCAGGCTGCTGGGGCTACCCGCTGTACAAATAAAGTTTCACAGGTGGTGTCCATACCAGTGTTTCATTCTCTGCCAGTCTTGAGCAAGCGACATTTAGACTGTTCCCTGATCTTGCCCTATCTGTTAAATCAGCCACTCCTGGGCCAGTACCACCTCCTTACAAATACAGTATCGGCCCCATCTTCTTCACTGGCTCTGTTCTTGCTTGGCCCAAGTCAGGGTACCGCCCCTCCCTGCCCTGCTCTTGCTCCTTGACCCTCCTGCCTGGTGAGTGTCTCACTCTCCCAAGGGCCTTGCAGCTTTGTGTTCCTGACGGGAGCTCATTCACCGGCACAGTCCACGAGAACAGCTGAGTCTCTTTAGCAGAAGTCTCCGGGAGCTGCCCACTTGCTTCCCTCGGCAAGTTTTTGAAGCCTCCCGTTCTGTCTCTGAAGGCAGCCCCCTTTTGGCGCTCTCCCTGGAAAACTTGGATAGGAAAGGCCAGGTTTATCTTGCTTTCCCGTTGTGCGCTAATTGATCTAGCAGTGCGGTTACGCTATTTCCTTTCGAGGGTGGGTGGATGTCTGCTCCATCAACATTAGGACACGGGAGGATTTGGGCCACAAGAGAACTTCAGGGTGTAAAAAAATATATATATATCAGTTGGGTGAAACTTCAGAGAAAGAAGTTGTTTCAGATTTTTAACTCTCTTTTGCCCCCTCCCATTCGCCTCAGGAGGAACCATTCCAAGTGCCTGGTCCATTGCAAGATGGGTGTCAGCCGCTCGGCATCCACTGTCATCGCTTACGCCATGAAGGAATTTGGCTGGCCTCTGGAAAAGGCATATAACTATGTGAAGCAGAAGCGCAGCATCACGCGGCCCAACGCCGGGTTTATGAGGCAGCTGTCTGAGTATGAAGGCATCTTGGATGCAAGGTGGGTGGGTGGGTGGCTGTCTGGAGAAAAGGGTTGGCAGAGATGAGTGCGAGCAGCCTGTAGCCACGTCAGCCCCGGGCCAGTCGGCATTAGAGCTTGCTACTGTGCATCCTGGCACCAGCTTCCCCAGCTAAAATCCTGCCTCTCACGGGAAGCTGGCTGGAGAAGAACAACTGTTGTTTGGGATTTGATGAGTGGTTTCCAAGAGGGATCCATTTTGATTTTGCTGGCACATGCATACAAGGCTTTTGGCTGCTGGAAGGAGCGGCACCTAATTTCTGACCCAGGACCGGGCCTTGTGTGCAGCAGGGGTGTGTGTATCTCCTGTTTCACGAGCATCTGCTTCATGCCGGCCCTCGCACAGGCTTCGCTGCCAAACACGCACGGGGGCCACCCTGGTCCCGCTATGACAGCTGTGCAGCTATGGGCAAGCTTGGCACTCTCCCTGCGCCTCAGTTTCCTCATCTGAGTTGGAATTATAATACCTCCTTGATACGTTGTTGTGAGGCTTGCAAGAGTACTGTACAAGTTTAACTTTAGAAATACTTTGCCAGGCCTGGCATTTGGTAAACACTCCATAAACAAACCTGGCGTTTACATCTCTGTCCCTACCCAGAGAAGGTCTGCAGACTAGAGCTTCTCCCCCTTTTGCAGATAAGGAGCTGACCCTGAGAGGTCAGTATGTCCAACGTCACACAGCCAGTGGACAGCAGAAGGAACTTATGCACCCAGGCCTGTCTGTCTCCAGGGCGGGGCACGTTCCATGCAAGGGGGCCTGAGATGATCTCACCCACGCATAGGGTCCTCCAGGGATCTCAGGAAGATCCCAACACACCAGGCTCTCCAGTCGGGAGCCAGCACCTCGGGCCCCACTCTCTCCCTGCTCCCTTCCTAGTCCATCTGTGTATGAGAAGCAGACCTCTGGCTGGTGTTGAAAGGAAGCCACAGGCTAAGTCCACCCTGCCCTGGCTGCCAGTTTCTTAGCCAAGTTTGGGAAAGCAGGCGCACCCTGGCAGGGTTCAGTAGGGTCCAGAGAACAGCTCTGGCATCTCTGGACTCTTCCACGGCAGCCAGAGAGTCCTGGACAGATCCCCAGGCGGGCCAGAGGGGGTGGGGGAGGGGAAGGAAGAGGAGGGGTATGCAGCCTGCTTGCCTCTCCCTTGGCCTATCCAAGCCCTTTGCAGCCTAACCAGGTGCTTCCAGGGCAGGTTCAATGCAGCACGACATTGACCTTGAATTGCAGCCCAGTCTGAGGGCCCTTTTGGCCTTGCCTGGAACGTGCATGGGAATGAATCATCATTGTACTCCCTTGCATTGAAGAATAGCAGCAGATCCTTAATTGACACTGTGCTTTTGCATTTATTTCTCTCTTCCTTGTTTCATTTAACCCTTACAACCCCAAGATATTGGCATTCCTCTGTATAAGGCTCCGGGAGGTGAATTGCTTTCCTTATTTTACTCTCGGCCCTTCTCTTTCTCCTGTTTTTAAAACCTTGTGTTTGAAAAATGTATTATAAAAAACAATATCACTGTCTAGAAGGATGTTGTAAAAAATGACCTGTAATCTCTCCAACCTAAACAAGTACTTTCAGTTTTCTGGCATCTTCCAAACTTTATTCCTGTGCGTTATGTGTGTTTCAATAGTTATCCTAGTGTGTATGAATTTTTACATACTCTTTGCTCTGATCCACATGGAGCCGTGGTGGCGCAATGGTTAAGAGCTCAGCTGCTGACCAAAAAGTCGGCAGTTCGAATCCACCAGCTGCTCCCTAGAAACCCTATGGGACGGTTACTGCTCTGTCGTATAGGGTCACTATGAGTCGAAATCGACTTGACAGCATCCGGTTTTTTTCCTTTGCTCTGATCCTCATACTTTGCTTACAACATAGATAAACCAAATCTGTTGCCATTAAGTTGATTCTGACTCATAGCAACTGTATAGGACAGAGTAGAACTGCCTCATAGGGTTTCCAAGGCTGTAATCTGGTGGCACAGTGGTTAAGTGTTTGGCTGCTAACCATAAGTTTGGCGGTTTGAACCCACCACCTGCTCTGTGGGAGAAAGTTGTGGCAGTCTGCTTCCGTAAAGCTTTACAGCCTTTGAAACCCTATGGGACAGTTCTACCCTATCCTGTAGGGTCACTGTGAGTCAGAATCGACTTGGCGGCAATGGTTTTTGATCTTTACAGAAGTAGACTGCCACATCTTTCTCCCATGGAGTGGCTGGTGAGTTCAAACTGCCGGCGTTTTTGTTAACAGCCAAGTGCTTAACCACTGCGCCACCAGGTCTCCTCCCACAATATAGATAGGAGAAGATTAATCCTCTCACTTGACAGATAGGGACATTGAGAGGGAATGTAAGTGACCTGCCTAAGGTGATGACAGGAGGTGGGGCTAAAACACAGATGCACAGGCTTCAAGTCTAGTCTCCTGTCACGCATCTGCCACATTGTCCTAACAGGACCAGAAAGTCATGTGAGGCTTCTTGGATGAACCATGATGATTTACTGTCAGTTCTAGTTTCCTGTAACAGAAATACCAGAAACAGGTAGCTTTAAAGAACAGAACTTGATATTCTCACAGTTACGGCAGCTGGAAGTCCAAATCAGGATCTCGGTGGTGTGGATTCCTTCCTTGTCGGTAGCCCCAGGTGTTCCTTGGTTCCTTGGCTTGTAGACATCCTCAAAAGCATGTCTTCCCGTGTGTGTGTGTGTGTGTGTGTGTGAATTTGTCTAGTCTTAATCTTTTTTTTAATCTGCTTTTTTTATAACTCAGAAGTGATTAGATTTAGAACCCACCCTACTCACATATGATCTAATTAATATAACAAAGAAACTATATTCCCAAACAGGATTACATCCACAGGTATAGGGGTTAGGATTCCAGCACTAATTTTGTGGGGAGGCAGTTCAATCCGTAACAGTGTCCCAGGGTAATTTCTTCTAGCCTTGCCTTTCTCCAGAACAAACGAGTAAAGAGGGACTTTACCTGAAGAAGCCATGGGGTCTGCACCTGGCATCTGCCTAGCCTTGGACGGCCCTTGCCTTGCTCCCTGCCCTGTGTCTTCCAGGCACCTCTGGGCGCTCTACTCCCGCTAACCCTTCTCTGCCCTCTCCCCCAACAGCAAACAGCGGCACAACAAGCTGTGGCGCCAGCAGACGGAAAGCAGCCTCCAGCAGGCCATGGAGGACCCTGTAGGTCCCGGGGACTTCTTGCAAGAGGCCTTGGACAACTCCCTGGAAGCCCAGCTGCCGGGCCTAGATGATACCGCCCAGCTTGGGCTCCCAGGAGGCAGGGCCCTGGGAGGGCCCACTGACCCCTACTCTTTCCAGAGACTCTCAGACCACCTCCTGCATTCCCCGGACAATGAAACTGACAGCTCTGTCCAGCTCGATGACCTGGAGAGGGATGCTCTGCTGGAGGAAGCAGCTCATCCAGCAGAGGTGCGCATGCCTGCCAGGCAGTCCCTGGAAGGCTCTGGACTCTGCGAGAAGGAGGTGAAGAAGAAGCTAGAGTTTGGGTTTCCCAAAGCCCGGACTGGCTCCTTGTCGCAGATGGTGGAGATGGAAAGGGGGGAGGGCCCAGCAGCAGGGAGGTGGGGGCAGCCCCCTACCCAGCTCCAGAAAAACCTGCTCAACCGGGAAAACCTAAATAACAACAACAGCAAGCGGAGCTGCCCGGAGGACTTTGAGGTAGGCGTGGGCCCAGGGCTTGGGGGCAGCACTCCACCTCCTTCTTGCCCTGCCTCACAGAACAGCCCCCGCACAGCCCTGCCTGCTGCTCCGCTTTGCCAGCCCAGGCTTCTCACTGCAGCCTCCACGGGTGCATCTCAGAGAGCGATTGTTGCAGGCTGATGGGAGCATAGAGTGCGTGTTTGTCGGGGGTCAGGGACAGATAGGGGCAGCACTAACGCCCGGCTGTCTTCATCCAGGCGGCCTCGTCTGCATCTTGCACAGCGCTTCCAACTTAGTTTCTTTTTCTTCTTTTATTATGTAAGATGTAAAGTGTATAACTTATCTCCCAGCTTCAAGGTTGATCGATAGATGGCTGTTGTTTTTTTAATAATATTTTATTGTGTTTTTGGTAAAAGTTTATTATGTGGCTATTCTTGTTTCATCTCAACCCTCTACCCACTTCTCCACACACTGGGTTATTTTGAAATAAACTCCAGATATATCATTTTATTCATAAATACTCCAATATGTAGCATAATCACAATACCGTTTTAAAAAAAAAAAAAAACAGTTACTGTTGAGTCACTTCTGACTCATGGTGACCCCATGCGACAGAGTAGAACTGAACTCTATAAGGTTTTCTCGAGTGTAATTTACCAAAGCAGATCGCCAGACCTTTCCTCTGAAAACTGTTTCCTGTTGCTGTCTAGTCGATTCTGACTCATGGAGACCTTATAGGACAGAGTAGAACTGCCCCATAGGGTTTCCAAGGAACAGCTGGTGGATTTGAACTGTCGGCCTTTTGGTTAGCAGCCTAGCTCTTAACCACTGCGCCACCAGGGGTTGAACACCGAATGCCGCTAGGTGGGTTTAGACTGCCAACCTTCAAGTTAGTAGTTGAGCACAAACCATTTTGACCAGGGACCTCCCAGAAAGATAGATGCTGTAAAACCTCTTTGTCCGGGATAGTAGTGCCATGGTTAGTCTGTCGTGGCATAGCTGTGAGTCATAGAGTGATGAACGGGAGGGAAGCCTGGGTAAGAGGTGGAATGAAGGATGGAGCCTGCCTTTCCCAGGCAGAATTTGATTGACCGATGACATATCTAGGGAATAGATCCGGGAGACGAGCACTCATTTAACTCGTCTTTATGAACTGCAGCGTGCAGGGTGGTGAGGAGTACAGCTATGAGTAAGAGCACTCCATGCCTGAGAAGTCTTGTGTAAACAAGCAGTGATGTAGCAGATTCAGACAAATGCAGGTCCTGTTACGTGTGACAGCAGAGAAGCAAGCGGCGGCGTGATGGAGAGTGACTTGTGAGGAGGGGTATGGGAGGGAGCTGGCCATCAGAACAGGAAGAGAGCCTTCTGGGCCAAAGCCGCAGCTGGTGCCAACCCCCTGAAGTCAGAGAAAGTTTGGCATGCCAACCAGCTGGACGCCATGGTTGAGGGGCAGTGGTTGGAGAGGTGGCAGAGGCATTGGGGCCCTCCAGCCAAGGCCCCCTTTTCCCAGGGGCAACAGGAAGCTCTAGGAGAGCTTCAAGCCCGAGAGTGACAGGACCCACCTGTCCTGTCCGTGGTCTGCAGGCAGCCTGGGGGAGGGAGGTGAGAGTGGCAGTCGGGAGACTGAGAGGAAGACGCTCAGAGGAACGGGGGGGGGGGGGGGGGGAGAGAAGTACGCCGCTGGCGAGGCACTTGGGAAGCCTGTTGCCCCTCCTGCTATCTTCCTGCCTCCTGCTGCCCCTGCATGCTGTCCTGTGAAAATACACACCACAGAACACACACCCATTCAACAGTTTTTGCATGTGCAATTCCATGGCAAAGCTTCCACACTTCATGTGTCACCGTTCTCATTATCTGCCCATATTGCTTCACCACCGTTAGCTTAGGCTCCCTGCCCCTTAAAGTCCTCGTCTTTGCGTTAGAGTTACTGTTGCCCGTTTGATCGCATATAGACAATTCTTCGGAGCGTGATGCTCAAGGCAAACCTTCGTGATTAATTGAGCTAAACTGTTGTTTAGTTTAAAGATGACTTCATGGGATAGTTTCAGTTCGAGGTTTAAAAATTGTTTCCAGGCACTAGATTTGAGGGTTCCCCTGGTTGTGACAGCTTTTGTTCTGTTCCCCCTGCCTGCAGTGCCCTCTCTCCCCCCTGTACTCAGTCAACACCTGCATGTCGAGTATTCTCAGCTGAGATGTCAGTCCTCTGGGAAGCCTTTCTCTGTCTATTCTAGCACTTTCCACATGCTTTTCTGGTCCGTTCCACCAGAGCACAGTGGGCTTCTTGAGGGCAGGGACTGTGCCTCGTCCATGGCCCTGTGCCTGCGGCAGCTCCTGGCACGTGGCGGCAGGCGTTCCATGAGCGTGCTGAAGGAATGACTTCTCTACCACCACCCGCTTCATGGGCTCTGAGAGATACTCTCTCAAATCTCCTTCTGTGGTGCATGTCAATCCCATGCCCCAGGGAGTTTTTAGAAGAAAGGAAAATGTAGACACTTTTGTAAGAGCTGCAGAAAAATTTCTGGGTCAAGAATTCAGACTTCCACCCAGGGCCACAGGTGATTTGCCAGGACAGAGGTCACACTGGTGGGCGCCAGAGCTGGCCCTCGGATCCCATTTAAGATGTGACTCTGCAGAAGAACTTCATCCCACACCGCACACGCCACCCATCCCCAGAAGCCCCCATAGCCTCCCAGAGCCATGGTTGAGCTTCTCTGGCTCCTCCAGTGCTGGACCAGCCCAAGCCTTCTTACCCTGGGGACCTCCACTTGCCACACAGGATGATGCTAGCCCCTGATGGTCAGCCGGCATCACCCTAGCTTCCCTTGGCAGGGAGACTGCTGTGCGAAACCTAGGCCCCAGCCCTCTGCCAAGAAGTCTTCGTTTTAGACCAGCCTAGGAATCTCACAGCCAAACACCTTGGAGAAAGTTGGCTCCCTCTTGCTCTATCTCACAGTCCAGACGAGCAGCTCATGTCCCTGTTGATTGACCTATAAGGGACGTGCACAGCTGAGCTGCCTGTTGGCAGAGTGGGGAGGTAAAGACATATGTCATGTCACTTAGACCCCTGGTAGCCAGAGGCAGAGGAGCCCCGGTGGCACAACAGTTCAGCACTCGGCTGCTAACCAAAAGGTCGGTGGTTTGAACCCACCATCCACGCTGTAGAAAAAAAGATCAATCTGTTCCCATAACAGTTACAGCCTTGGAAACCCTACGGGGCAGTCCTACTGTGTTCTGTAGGGTTGCTATGAGTTGGAATCGACTTGACAGCACACAACCACCACCACCACCAGAGGCAGAGTGGTTTTCCTTGGGAAGCAGTGTGAATGCATGTTCCATTGGGATATGAAAACCACCATGGCCTAACTCACTCTTCCGTCAGGGCCTGTGGCACTTGTGTTTGGCTCTGTGTTGGATTCTTTCAAAACACCATTTTAGGTCTTGGCCCTTGCTCTTATAAAGACCACAGCTGGACGATGATTATTTGGAACTATGCTGCGTTCATGCTAGACAGGAAGGCTTCCGTTGTCTGGCTACAGACTCCCCAGAGCAAATCCTTTCTGAATGGGAAAGAAAGGCAGAGACAGCTACTGTGCCAGAAACCCTGTCTCACTTAGTTCTCACGATGTGCGAGGTAGGGCTCGATACCTCTGGGTTCCAGGGGAGACCAAGGCTCGGAGCAGGTCACACAGTACAGGTGGCAGGGGCAGGTTGAGAAGGGAAGCCCTGTTCATTCTGACTGCTGGCTATGGATCTCGGGCAGCTAGCTTCCAGGAGGTTTGAGTGTGCATCTCCAGCCCATCTCTCACTTGCATTATCCACAGCTGAGCAAGTTCTTGGAGGTCTCTGTTCCTGTACCCAGTGAAGTTAGAGCACTTCCTCTCCATGCCTGCCCCCAACCTCACCCATTGTCTTCCTTGTGTTTTTTGGTCTTTGGCTTCTTAGCACCCTCTCTCACGATGTTCTTGTCCCCTTTCAGCACGATGCTATATTTGGGATCCTTAACAAAGTGAAGCCTTCCTACAAATCCTGTGCCGACTGCATGTATCCTACAGCCAGCGGGGCTCCTGAGGCCTTTGGGGAGCAGCGTGAGAACCCCCATGCTCCCGCCATCTGCACCCAGCCAACCCTCCTGCCCCACCTCACGTCCTCTCCCGTGGCCCACACGTCCAGCAGGTCCCGAGCTTCGGAGAAGCTGGCCTCAGGCTCAACCGAGACTCCTCCACCTCTGCCACCAGCAGGCACCAGGCAGCCAGACACCAGTGGCTCCGGGCCTGGGGCTGCCCTACTAGCTAGCCTTTTGGAACCTTATAGAGAGACTGAAAAACCGCTGCCAAAGTCCCTCCTTCTGAAGAATTCTCACTGTGACAAGACCCCTCCCAGCATGGAAGTGGTAAAAGAAGAGCTGCCACCCAAGAAAGACCTGAAGCCAGCGAAGGATCTGCACCTCCTGTTTAGTAAAGAATCCGAGAGACCGGCGACCAACAGCTACTTGATGCAGCACCAGGAATCCATCATCCAACTGCAGAAGGCAGGCTTGGTTCGCAAGCACACCAAAGAGCTAGAAAGGTTGAAGAGCATGCCAGCAGACATGGCATCCCCCTCCAGAGATGGCATTACCAGCAGGCTGGAGGCCAGCATTCCCGAGGAAAACCAGGAGTTGGCTCCACCCTGTCCGTCGGGGCCCCCGGCTTTGCTCCTCCAGGCTGGGAGTGATGAGAAATCGGAGGCTGTCCCCCCGCCATTGGAAGGAGCCTCTCTCAAGAGCCCCACTCCCTGGCTCTGCCGCTTGGATCACACCAGTCATTTCTCAAAAGACTTCCTGAAGACAATCTGCTACACCCCCACCTCGTCTTCCATGAGCTCCAACCTGACCCGGAGCTCCAGCAGTGACAGCATCCACAGTGTGCGAGGGAAGCCGGGCCTGGTGAAGCAGCGGACGCAGGAGATCGAGACCCGGCTCCGGCTGGCCGGCCTTACGGTCTCCTCCCCGCTCAAGCGTTCCCACTCCCTCGCCAAGCTTGGAAGCCTCAACTTCTCCACAGAAGACCTGTCCAGTGAGGCTGACGTGTCCACCATCGCCAACTCTCAGGACGCCAAATTAAGTGAGTCTTCCTTCTTGTACGAGCCCCAACCAACCCCAAGGAACACAATCACAACCTCTAAGCCGTCAGGGAAATCTGCCCCAGGAAACTTGAAAAGCCCCTCGCAAGGGAGCAAAAGCTGACCCACTCGGCTGTGTTCGGACTTATCTTCTCAGATGATCCCTCCCTTAGCTTCACTGTGGATTCCGGTCAGCCCCATACGTCTTGATTTCTTCTAAAAAACTGAAGTTGTCCTAACTCTTCCCCTTCTCTTGCCATAGAGAGGAGAAGAAACAAAAATAACTAACATGCAGCACAAGTTAGAAGGGGAGATTGCCTCCATGGGGCCTGGGAGAGCCAGAAACCATTGGCCGGTAGACACCAAACTACATGTTTAGTCAACAAGAATCATGTTTTAAGAAGAGCACATCCAGATAAGCACACGTCAGAAAGACTACCTTTGTGACATGCAGAAGAATAGTTGTGACGATGGCGTTGTGTTCGCGGGGCGGGGCGCGCCGTTGTCACTCATTCAGGCCCTGGCGGGAAAACTTTTGGATGGCAACATAAGTCCTACCTCTGTTCTTGCTGTGCTTTTTGTTTGTAAAATACGGTAATGATCACGGCTCATTCCAGAGAATAATGCTGTGTCGGAAAGGGTTTTTCCAAAAAAAGGAATTTTTTTTTCTGGGTTGGGACCCCCAAAAAGTATTAAGACTTTTCACTTGACTGTACCAAGCGCTGCTAGGTGAAGTCGAATGAAGGCGTTGAACGCTGTGGTTGAACTAACTGTGCTCTGTAGTGTCACACG
This sequence comes from Dugong dugon, assembly GCA_030035585.1. Lineage (NCBI taxonomy): Eukaryota > Metazoa > Chordata > Mammalia > Sirenia > Dugongidae > Dugong > Dugong dugon. The sequence continues at coordinate 19,099,515 of CM057476.1, read as the reverse complement.
TGCAGTTGAGGTTCTCTGCCCTGGTGGTGGTGTTACAGCCGCATGATGCGTGTTTGGCTGGCACTAGGCTCATGTGGGGGGAAATGTATGTGATGTTCTCAGTTGTTGTTGCTCTTTTTTTTTGGTTGCCACTGAGTCGATTTTGACTCATGGCGACCCCACATTTGTCAGAGTAGAACTGTGCTCCATAGGGTTGTGACTTTTGGAAGCCGATCGCCAGGTCTTTCTTCCAAGGAGCCTCTGGGTAGATTCAAACCGCTGACTTTTCATTTAGTAGCCAAGTGCTTAACCATTTGCACCACGCAGGGAAGTTTAAATTGCCCCCTACTGGGGGGGAGGGGCCCACGAAAACTGCTGCTGAACCAAATTGGTTGTGCTTAGTTTTTGAAAGTGCCAGTGTGCCCGCTAGGGGTAGTGGCTCTGGGATAAGAGTTGTCCCACCAGGAGCCCTGACACTCAGGTTTGTTAGGCCACCTCTTTTCACCTCTGGAGAGAAAAGGAGATTTCAGCAGCGAGGATCCCTACCAGTCCTTCTCCAGGAGCAGCCCAGCAGTAGCTCCTCTGAGGGCAATGAGCCTGTTGAAAAGCCTCACAGATGTTTACAGTCACCCCTTCCTGCAGCAAGTACTGCTTCCAGTTCCTCTCCGGCTCTTCCTAGCGCGATGGTGGGGTAAAGGAGGGACCTGCTGACCGAGCCTGGATCTGGGGGGCCCCCGCAGAGTCGGGGACACTCAGTGAGTCACGGGCCACACATGGCCTCGGCTTGAGTCAAGGGACTCGTCTGGTGTTGGTCACTGAGGCAGAATGTGAAAACAATGTGAAGAGAGAAGACACTTGGTAGAAAGGCAGAAAGGTTTTTAATTCAGGGATCAGCAAACTACGGCATACGGCTCTGTGAGCTAAGAGTGGTTTTTACATTTTTAAGGGTTTATAAAAAATAATGTGACAGAGACCATATATGGCCCACAAAGCCTAAGATCGTTACTGTTGTTGTTGTTAGGTGCCGTTGAGTCGGTTCTGACTCATAGCAACCCCGTGACAGAGTAGAAATGCCCCATAGGGTTTTCTAGGCTGTGATACAGATTGCCAGATCTTTCTCCAGTGGAGCCGCTGGGTGAGTTCTAACCACTAACCTTTCGGTTAGCAGCCAGGCGCTTAATGCTTGCGCCCCCAGGGCTCCTTGACATGGTTACTCCCTGGCCTTATACAAAAACAGTTTACCAACTCCTGGTTTTATTTGACAGCACAAGGCTGCCCACAGCCTTCCAGAAAGAAACTGGGCAAATCTGAAGGCCAAACTCCTCTTGACCCTAGTCCTTGCCAGCACCCCTCCTTTCTACTACATTCTCTCGTATGGAGTCGCAGTGTGTGTGAAGGGAAACTGCTGGCCGCAGCTTGTCCACAGTGGCATCTTGCCCTCAGCTGGGTCAGCCAGATTAATTCAGTGAGCCTAGAAAGCCTTTGAGGGCAGGCCACATTTCAGAGGTGAGGGGCTGAGTTGCCACCTCACATCGGTCAAAACTAGGTGGCTTAAAACTGCCGTGCTGGGGAGTCCCCCCTCAGGGACAGGGCCTTCAGGAACAAGGTTATTAGTTCATATTTCAACTAGTGGGTAGAGTTTTTGCAAAAAACCCTCTCTCCAGGAACTTTTTTCTCCCTGACCACCTTCTTTTTTGAATATACATTATTTTACTTTATAGGAATTTGTTTCCCTATTGTAGTCAATTGAAATCCCTTAAAAAGATTATTGTGCCCTTATTTCTGAAAGCCCTGTGGGTTTTTTTTCCCCTTCTCCCTCAGCCAACAAAAGTATATTCTCCAAAAAATACCAACTTCAATACGTTTTGCCAAATTCAATGTCATGTAGTAGATCGATTTTTGTGTCAAAATAATTTTTTTTCAAATTGGCAATGGCGGGCTCATGGTTTTTCAACCATGTCTGTGTGTGAGAGTGATATATTTTTGAAAACTTTTGAAAGCCAAAATTTTTCTTATGCAGTTAAAGGCCGGAGAAGGGAGGGTTTCAAATACAAGTGGCTCTTGGCTTTTGGCAAACTTACCCATTTGTTTTTGGAAGCATGGCATCTAAACAGACCAGTGGTCAGGTCCCCATCATGAAAGCAAGATGACTTGTTGATTTGATGATTAACACTCTGGCCTGGAGAAAAGGATAAAGATTTTTCTCTGAGACCCAAATCATTTGCATGTACACAGATGGCAAATTGCTATTTAAGATGTCACACTAACAAGGCCAGAAAAGCATTCTGCCTGGCTCGGGGCACCTTGATAAAGACAGATTCCCGCTGGGCTCTAGAAAGAAAACTTGCTGTATAAGATATGCCACTTCTTGACCAGTATTTGTAACCTTAGCTGATGATGAAAATCCCAGAATGACACAAGGGTTTTGAGAGGTGGAGAGATTTGTGCTGTGAAAGGCGTTGATTTTGGTGACAGCCATTTTCATTGACTGCCTCTGTGGAATTAAGAGGGCAGGAAAAATTATCTCAGTCGGCTTGATAACCTGTACATTCGGCTGCACTTCACCTTCCAACTCTCCTGTCCTTCTCTTGCCCTTGAATTCATATGGCATGCCAAAAGTTAGACTGAACTTTTCTAGATCTTCATCTTTGATGCAGGAGGTCTTCGTATCAAGGTTTGTTAGGTAGGAGGGGGGAACTGGGCACAGAAAGAGGGGAAACCATGCTGCCCTCCGGTCATCACTTGACAATGCTGACTTCCATTTCGTTGTCTTAGAGTTTCTTCAGAGTCTTCTAGAAATGTCCCTGGTTGCATAAACTTCTTAAGATCAAGCTTTGTTGCTCTTGTTTTTTTCTTTGCATTCCCTTGTATTCCTCTTTGTTCTCTGTGCAGGGACCCATGCCAACCTGTGGGTTGTCATCAGCTCGCTGGTGAGTAGCAAACCCTTCTGGGCACCCTGATGCTCAAACATGCAGATGCAGATTACACACAGGGCGCAGGCAGGTGGCTGCACTGTCCAAGCCCTGTCCTGCTGCACCCTGCCCTCCAGGTAAAGAGCATTCCATTCCATTCTATGGCCCTTTCCCCGACAAGCCCAGAGGATGCCGCGGGGTAGGGTCAGGTTGCAATAGCATTAACAGCTTCAGCACCACCCTGTATTTCTTCACTCTTGTCTCTCCACACAGGGCTGATCCCCAAAGTTTGCTGAACCCACCTGCTCCCCTGGGGGCCATTTCTCCCCAGTGGGCACCACTGCTGCATCATAGAGTCAGGAGCCTATAAGTAACCTCATCTGAGGTTTCTGAAGAGGGAATTGCTTTCTGTTGGCCAGAGATTTTTGGGGCCAGAATACATGCCACCCACCCCTATTCTTTGGCTCCCCACTTAGCAGGGCTCCCTGCAGATACACACAACCCATTGGGGGCAACCACTTCACCTCTGGCAAAAGAGGTAACATCTGGACAGCCACGGTGCAGACTCACCTGTCCTGGCCCCCCACCCAGGTTCTTGCTCATGCCACGTGCCAAACAAAGGTCGTTGATCACCCTATGCTTGACTTGGTTTTTTTATTGTCTACTCCGCGTTGCACACCTTTGTGTCCACGTTCACTCTCCACATGTATATTTGAATGCACAGAACCTGAATACCAATTAGGACGTGCATCATTTCTCTCTCGTCCACTCCACACTGGTTCTCCCGAGCTAGAGAGTAAATCCTCCTGAACAAGCAGGAGCAATGCTGTCTAGTGCTGCCCTCGGTGGAGCTGGGGGTGACTGGGTTGTCTGGGTTTTGCGGTAGGTGCTGCGCCCCAGCTTCAGTCACTGTCTTCACCAAAAGTCTTTCTCGGCCTAGCTGCATGAGAAGATAGCTGCTTTCTCCCCTCTTTTCTTTTCTACACTGTAATTTTTGTTTTACAATTCAGTGCCTTAATAATAGTTTACAAATACTATGTATTTATGCGAAACTGTTAAGCTCGTACCTTTTGTGATTGGATACTTGGTCTTGTCCCTGGTAGTTGACTGTTTGGACCTGAGTGAGCCCTACTCCTTGCTTGTGTTGACTCTGCTATGCAGTCTTACATGGTGTGTCCATAAGTGTCCGAGGAGCATCGCTAGAAACAGCACTGGTAGTTCCTGTGGGCGAGGAAGGCACAGGCTAGCGTGGGCCCCCTCGTAGCCAACGACAGAACGTGGTTTCGTTTGCTAGCCAGCAGAGGGGTGGCGAAGTCCAGACCCCCTCTGAACCACAGCCCAGCACCTCACCCATTTCCCCAATCACGCAATTGCAGTCTTGTTTAATAGAGATTTTATTACTACCTGTTGTTGTTAGTTGCCATCGAGTCGATTCCGACTCATGGCGACCCCATGTAGGCAGAGTAGAACTGCTCTATAGGGTTTTTGAGGATGTGGCCTTTCCGAAGCAGGTCTCCAGGCCTGTCCTCCAAGGCGCCTCTGGGTGGGTTTGAACCGGCAACCTTTCTGCTGGTAGTCGAGTGGTTAACCATTTGCACCACCTAGCCCGCCCTATTTTTTCCTCCCTGTTGGTGTCCTGAGCTCTTTTGCAGCAAAATGCAGGTACCGCCTCCTACCCCCTTGGGTCACATCTGGAGCACCCCCCTGCTCCCTCGGGTCACATCTGGAGCCCCACAAGCGTTGCTCTTCGGTTTCGGAAGCTGCCAGTAGGTTCCAGTGTGTTGCGTTATGATGTCAATGATTTTTTTTTATTCTATAGTTTTTCTTATTTTTTTCTATTCCATATTTAAAAGGCAGTATCTTTTGCACTGTGAATTTGCAGTAGAAGATGCGTAATGCACTTTTTTTACTTCTGTTGGTGTGTATTGTGTATAGTCTGTGTGCTTGTGATGAAAATAAAATGTTTCTTTACAAATGCCTGACGACTTATGGACTGTTCCGAAAGGAAACTGCCCTTTCTGCCCTTGCCAGTAGAGTCTGAGTCTTCATCATCAGCATCATCACTAGTGTTTATTGAGCACCTACTATGCGCTAAGCCCCATGCTAAAACCCTGAACATGTTAGGCCAAAGGTAGAACCAAGGGGAAGAAATGTTAACTCCTCCCAGAAATAGTCTTTTTCCCTCCTGATTTTGTCAGGGAGAACAGGCCCACTTGTCATTTATATACCCTCCAAAAAATGTTACCCGCCAGGAGAGGCCTTGGACTTTGGGTGTTACCTAGAGAGCCAGCTAACCTACTCACACCACACCCCATGGGAGAGCAGGACCGTGGAGGCTCATTCACGTGAACTGCCAAGGCGGGACTCCCAGGAAGTCTCAGTCCCTGAACACAGTGAAAGCTGGTCTCGTACCCGAATCACAGTCCACTGCAGGTCAGCAGCTCTTGGCGGCTCTCCCCCCTGGGTGACCCAGGAAGTTGGCCCCTTCCATCTCATAATTCTGCCATCTTGGAGTTCTTTGCTTGTAGCATGAGGAGCATGAAGGACTCACGTTCACTCTTAACTGCCTTTGGGTGAGAGGCATCATCACTTTTACTCAAATCTCACTGGGTGAGACCTAGTCACACAACCCCAATCCAGCTGACAGGGAGACCAGGAGATACAAGGTGCACAGAGAGAGTGGGTGAGCACTGACTGGCCACTAAATCCTAGCACCCGTGGATCCAGAAAGTACTTTGTTTAGTTCATCTAGAGTGGCTCTGTCTCTCTACTGGACTCACAGGAGACTGATGAATAAACCAGAATGCAAGTTCATTACTTTACAACAGGAATTACAATAACTGTCAGGCCAGATGACTCTTGTTTGCCAACTAGCATATTCGTTCCTTCTACATAAATCTATATATGATGCCAAATTTATGGTTAGGAATTGCTTATTGAGTATGAGAACCAAGCAAAAGGTTAGTGGGATGATTCCGGTGGTTAGTGTTATCAAGCTGCAATAGCCTAGCATAGCCTCTCTGAGACGTTTTTAAAACTGTAACAACTGAGGCTTGTGGTTCAGGACACTCCCTTCCTTGGCAAGGCTGGAGACAATGAACAAATCCTCTCTGGGCTCCAAACCCTAATCAGAGTCTGGGGATGGGGCCCAGCCATCGTATGTTTCTGTATGATTCTGCGGGAATTCTGATTGTCAAATTTAGAAACCACCAAAATAAGAATATGATGCAGTTGAATAGGCATACATTTTCCTAGTTACAATCACATTCCACTCATGCTTGTTGGAGACAACACCCACATCACCCCAGCAGAATGTGGGTGTTCCCAAAACTCATCAGATACTCATCAGGGCTCCAGAATGCCCCTGTAACTGGCTGCTTTTGCCCTGATTTCAGCCTCTGAGCAACAATCCTGGGGTTGGGTGTGATCCCAGATTGCACCTACAGAGGGCGTAGCTTTTCAGGGGAGGAACCACCTGCCCACTCGTGTTCACATTTAGGGAAGCCCCTTTTGGTAAACTGCATGGAAGAGGCTCCAGAAAGCAGAACTCAGAGGGTGAATTGGAATTCCAGGGTTCACTTCATTGTAGGCAAACGCTTTCTAAAGGAGATGCCTACCAATACAATGGCAGTGGAGCCATGCACAAAGTTAGCCCTGCCCAGAAACCACCACACGGAACGCTGCACCCTAAAGCGAGGGGTCAGAACTATACTAACATGGGCTTCAATGCACCAAGCACTCCTACATAAGGAATCCCATTGAATCTTCTAAACGATGCTGAGCCCTCACTGACATTACCCCATTTCACAGATGAAGAAACAGACCTGCAGAATCTTAAGTCATTGGCCCAAGGTTACAGCTAAAAAGTGATGAAGCCAGATAGGTACTGCTCTGTATCCATGCAAAACCTTCCCAGAGCTAGGTCTCTCACCCAGAAGTAGGAAGAAGCAAGCTAAAGGGGCATCTTGACTTCCCTTTAGACGTCAGCAAGAAAACCAGAGCCCAACGTGAAGCCCCCAGCCCTTGGGAAGTCTGACCCCCTTCCTGCTCCAAAGGCTATTTCAGCCAGTCAAGGTGTGTGTCCCTCCTCCAAATCGGATTCACCACATTTTACCTTTAAAGGGAAACCGCTCATGCATTCTGAAGTAGATTTATAGAGAGGTCAGTTTCAGCCTGAAATTACTTTTTTGGTAAACTGTTGCAGCAACTAAAATGTCAACATTTACATTAGCAGTGTCCCAGCATGGGTGAGGATGCACCTGGATTGGCACTAAAAGAAGAATTCTGTCACAAGTGAGACATGTAAGGTGGCCAGCTCCTTCTGGTTCTTGAAATTGTATATCAAAATGGGTTGAGAACTAGGCTACCTACCTCATAGGGTACATCATTGGAGAATTAACTGGTAATGTGTGCAAAACCCCCTTGTGCCTGACACGTACTAAATAAATGGTGTCTGTTAATTGTTGGTAGGAGTCCCTGGGTGTCACAAACGCTTAAGAGCTCAGCTACTAACTGAAAGGTTAGTAGTTCGAATCCACCCAGAAGTGCCTCAGAAGAAAGGCCTGGAGATCTTCTGAAAGATCACAGTCATTGAAAACCCTGTGGAGCACAGTTCTGCTCAAACACATGAGGTCACCATGAGTCGAAATCAACTCGATTGCACTTTTTTTTTTTTAATTGTTGGTATGGGCCGAAGGGAGGGGAGGGAGGCAGGAAGGAAGTAACCTATACTGAGCATCTACTAGTTGCAGGTGTTTTGCGTACATTACCAAGTTAATCCTGACAGCCAATATGACCCTGTTTTACAAATGAAGAGGCAGAAGCTCAGAGAGGTTAGGTAGCGTGGGTCAGGGTCACACAACCAGTCTGAGGCAGAGGCCCCACGTACCTGACCCCAAATTCATTAACTTTCTGCCCCACCATCTTCTCCCCAATCACTCCAATCTCTGCCTTCATCTTTATGTGGTAGTCTCCCTGTGTGCCTGCCGTGCAGTGAATTGCTTTAATATGGCCCTTCCCACGGTGGTCTTGTGACTTCCACAAAATGATTGGGTGGGACTATGCAACTAAGGTGCTTGTGGCCCACCAAGGGGATTAGACAGCCTGCGAATAATGCAAATAAGGTGCATGGAACCCTTGCCAGGGGGTGGGGGGTGGGACTATGCAGATAAAGTATATGAAATCCTTGCGAGGGATTGGTCATTTTTGCCATCTCACTAGATTTAAAAAGAGCCAATCCCAGAGAGCAAGAAGGGGACCTCACTACCATCAAGAAGAGCTGGGAGGGTTGTTAACCAATGTCATAAAACAATATGTGTCCTACTGTTTCATGAGAAACTATTTGTTCTGTAAGCCTTCACCTGAAGTACAGGAAAAAAAGAAAAAAAAAGAGCTGGGAATGGAGCACATCTTTTGGACCCAGTATCCCTGCTCTGAGAACCTCCTAGACCCAGGAGCGAGAGAGAGAGCAGTAACACTGTAGGCGGCAGTGGAACGAGATGGCAGGAACCAGGAGACTGGCTCGAGGACGGTGTGTTGGGCTTCCCAGCCCACTAAGCGAGAGAGCTGAGAGCCTTCAGGCCGAGGCTTACTAGTGGAGTGGGGTGCCTCCAGGCACTTGTTGGGGGAGCTAGGCTTGCTGACCTACAGAGTGAGAGTGCTGAGTGCCTTCAGCAGGAGGCTTGCTGGTAGAGTGGGGTGCTTCTGGGCACTAACTGTGGGGCTAAAGAGCTTTGTAACACTTGGCTCAAACAGGGCAGAAAACCAGGGCCAAGAGGAGCCTGTTCTTCGGGGGTCTAGAGGAGGCCTGTCCCCAGCAGGCGTGCATGGCAGAGAGGAGGGCCCGCTTGCTTGCACAGCCAAGAGGAACTAAGAGAGCTGTCCTGCACTGAGGAAGGGAAGGATGTGCTCATCACTTCGGGGGAGCCTTCCAGACTTCACCTACATGCTTCCTGATCCTGATCCTGAGTGGTAGCCTGTTGATCTTGATCCCAAATTGAACTTGTTACTTCCCTAATAAACCCCATAACTGTGAGTATGGTCTGTGAGTTCTGTGTGGCCACTGCAACAAATTATCAAACCCAGCAGGGAAGCAGAGAGTGCCTTGAGGGGGATGGCTGGTGTCAGAATTGGTAAAAAGGTTGGAGAGAGGAGGTATGTCCACCTCCTAGGAATCAACCTTGGGCTGAAGTTGATGATGATTCTCTCCCCTCCCCCTGAAATCAGGCAAGGTCTGATGTCACGCCTTTTTTGCAGTGTTTATCTCTGTGTCTCTTGTTGTAAGGGCACCAATCATGTTGGATCAGGGCCCACCTTACTCCAGTATGACTTCATGTTAACTAATTACATCTGCAAAGATGCTATTTCCAAAGAAGGTCACATTCACAAGTACCAGGGGTTAGGACACGGGCATATCTTTTGGGGGGACACAGATCAGCCCATCGTGGTCAGCCACCCACAGACCAGATCCTTGGCTGACAGACAGCTCCTCTCCCACCCTGCTTCCTTAGCATCTGAGAACGAGCAGAGGGAAGCCAAGGCAAGCTCACTTGTGAAGGAGGAACTCAGCTGAGATTTGCACATTTGTCCTGCCAGTTCCCCTGCCACTGACCCTGCAAAGAAGGACATTGGGTCTGCCTCTCCCCAGAGACAAACACCATTTGTCCTCGACCTGGGCCTGAGCTGTTCTTCACAACAAGCCTTCGGGGAGGGGAACAGCATGGGCGGCCTGTGAGCGTGGGCTTGTCCCTGCCGCAATCCAGAGATACATCCTGTTCTGGCGTTGCCATGGCAAAGCCAAACATCTGCCACAACAGACAGCTGCGGCTCGTGGCTGGTGGCTGGTGGCTGGTGGCTGGCAGCGGGGGCTGGACGGGCTGGGCACAGGGAGGCTGGGCTGGAGAGGGACAGTGATCTGGGAAGCCTCCTTGAATTCCACCCCCCACCCACACACACGCACGCACGCATGCACATGCATATACACATATACACGTACACACATGCTCTGGGAGGCAAGTTGTACTTCCCCAACAGGAACATTTTCCATAGGGAAGAGTTCCTAATTCTCAATTTATTCCTGGAGCTCCTGGGAGAAGATCCTGAGAGCACAGTGAGACTGGGCCCTCCTGAATTCCCTTCCTGGTCTCCCTTACAGCCAGGCTCACAGAGCTGCCCTTTCCCCCATCCCACTCCCAAAATGCAATTCACTGTCCTGGTTGGTGTTATTGTTTTTTCTTCTGAGTAGAAAATAAAACACACGCAGTGTAACAAAATCTCGTGATGTAGGGAGTAAGCAGAGCTTCACATATGTGGTAGAAGCCAGGCACTGTGCATACCTCAAATTAAAAATATAGGAATTACAGGGGAGGCGTAGTCAACATGGCGGACTAGTTAGACGCTTCCTGTATCCCTCTTACAACAAAGACCTGGAAAAATAAGTGATTTGATTCAACGTGAACATCTGGCAGCCCTGAACAAGGCAAGGTTAAGAAATCCATCTGAGTCATACCAGAGAGGAAGACCGTTTGGAAGGGGAGCGCTAGAGTCACGCTACAGTCACGGCGGCAACACAGCAGAGACACAGCCACGCCGGGCCCCGCGGTGAAGCAGGCCAACAGCTGTGCTGTGCGCACGCTCGAGAAGCAGTTTCCACATCGAGAGAGACACACGGCAGCAGAGATTCTGCTTGGACACTCTGAACCAGTGAAGAACAGCTCCCAAGAGGCTAGGATAAGTACATGCGTGCACCCTTTCATGGCGAGTTAAAAAAAAAAAAAAAAGCCCATTTGGGAAAAACCTCTCTCCCTTTTACCTCCTACCTCCGCGCTCTCCACCAGATTTGGGAAAAACCTCTCTTCCTTTTACCGCCTCCCTCCCCGCTCTGCACCAGGAGTCCACTGGGCTGGAAATAGATCCCAAAAGGGACCCTGACCCTTTCTCCTGGCCTTGGAGAGGGAACAAATAAGCTGCTGGCTCCCCTAGGTCAGGAACACAGGGTCGGGACAACTCCTTAGCTGGCCATAGAAATCAGGGGTCTGCGGACTTTGAGTGCCATACACCCCTGTATAGACTTGTGGGGACCCATCTCAACAGTTAGTCCTCACTACCACAGTACAACAGGGCAAACATCTGAAGTTTAACTTCAACTGCTTCAGCTGTGAACGGGCAGATTTGTGATCCTCAAAACAGCCCTGCCCCTCAAGTAGGCACTTTTATTGATCTGCAGCAGGGTCTTGAGGACTGGTGATAGTTCCTAAAATGCTTAGTCACCTGCTTCAGGAGTTCAAGAAAAAGTGGTGTGCTCGAGTCTTTGCAGCCAATATAGTGGGGTGCTCTTAGTCCGGCTGCAAAACTCACCTACCTATTCACCCTAGAGAATAGGGACATGCTTTTCTGTCACACTCTCAGGGGCAGCCGTTGGCTCCCTGCCTGGCTTAGCGCGTGATCCCCTACCACAGCCAGAGTCCAGTGCCTGCACCAGTCACCCATGCCTCTCTAGGACTGGGGGTGAGAGCCTGCATCACACACTTGCTGATTGACTGCCTGCACACCCGAGCTGATCCCATATAGGAAATTTTAACAAACTCCGGCGTGCACATAGTTAGTTACAGAACCAACTACCTGGTGACAGGACATTCGAGATCAAAAGGTGTCAAAAATCAAACGAGTGCACACGAGCAGCCTATTTGGGCATATCAAAACAAAACAAAATAAGAAGCTAGGTCTCACTAAGCAAACAGAAAATAAAATTATAATAAATTATTGATGGCTCGGAGACAACAGTCAGTATCAGGTCACGTAAAGAGGCAGTCCATGATGGCTTCAGCAAGCTCCCAAAATAAAGAATCAATAAATTCTCTGGAGGAAGAGAACTTCTTCAAATTACCAGAGACAGAATACAGAAGATTAATATACAGAACTCTTCTAGAAATAAGAAAGGAAATTCTACAGAATGCAGAAACAGCCAGGCAACATACAGACACAGTAGTAGCAGAACTTAAAAAAGTCATTCAAGAACATAATGCCAAATTTAATAGGCTGCAAGAATCCATAGAGAGACAGCAATCAGAAATCCAGAAGATTAACAATAAAATTTCAGAACTAGACAACTCAATAGAAAGTCATAGGAGCAGAATTGAGGCAGTAGAAGTTAGAATTAGTGACATTGAAGATAAAGCTCTTGAGGCCAACTTATTTGAGGAAAAATCAGATAAAAGAATTAAAAAGAATGAAGAAACTCTAAGCTTCATGTGGGACTCTATCAAGAGAAATAACCTACGAGTGATTGGGGTACCAGAATGGGGGGGATAACAGAAAATACAGAGAAAATTGTTGAAGATTTGCTGATAGAAAACTTCCCTGGTATCATGAAAGATGAGAAGATATCCATCCAAGATGCTCATCGAACCCAACATAAGGTAGCTCCCAAAAGAAAGTTACCAAGACATATTATAATCAAACTTACCAAAACCAAAGATAAAGAGATAATTTTAAGAGCGGCTAGGGATAAAAGAAAAGTCGTCTGCAAAGGAGAGTCAATTAGAATAAGCTCAGACTACTCAGCAGAGACCATGCAGGCTAGAAGGCAATGGGATGACATATTTAAAGCCTTGAAGGAAAATAACTGTCAGCCAAGAGTTATATATCCAGCAAAACTGTCTCAAATATAATGGCAAAATTAGAGCATTTCCAGATAAACAGACGTTCAGGGAATTTGCAAAAACCAAACCAAAATTACAAGAAATACTAAAGGGAGTCCTACGGTTAGATAATCAATAACACCAGCTAACAATGCAAGACTAGAACATAGGATAGAGCAACCAGATATTGACTCAGATATGGAAATCGAAATTACATCAAAGCTAAAACATTGAAAATAGAGAAACAGATATCAATATGTAAATAAAAAAAAGAGGATAATATTAAAACAAAAAAAGAGGGACTTAAAAAATGGAGACATTGATTTTCTATATGGACGGGAAGTTAAGGCAATATAAAGTAATAAAAGACTGGTATAAACTTAGAAAATTAGGGGTAAATATTAAGGTAACCACAAAGGAATCTAACAATCCTACAAATCAAAATAAAAAAGTAGAAAAACATAAAGACCCAGCAAACACAAAATCTACAACAAAGAAAAAGATGAAAAACAAAATACATAAAGAAAAATGACTCAGCACAGAAAATTGAGGAGAATAAAGAAACTGTGAACAACACTCAAAAAGAGATATCAGGATGACAGCACTAAACTCATACCTATCAATAATTGCACTGAATGTAAACGGACTTAATGTACCAATAAGGAGACAGAGAGTGGCAGATTGGATAAAAGAGCATGATCCATCTATATGCTGCCTACAAGAGATGCACCTTAGACTTAAAGACACAAACATGCTAAAACTCAAAGGATGGAAAAAAATATATCAAGCAAACAACCCTCAGAAAAGAGCAGGAGTGGCAATATTGATCTCTGACAATATAGACTTTAAAGTAAAATCCACCACAAAAGATAAGGAAGGGCACTATATAATGATTAAAGGGTCAATACACCAGGAGGACATAACTATAATAAATATTTACGCACCCAACAACAGGGCTCCAAAATACATAAAACAAACTCTAACAGCTCTGAAGAGAGAGAGAGACAGCTCCACAATAGTAGTAAGAGACTTCAACACGCCACTTTCGGTGAAGGACAGAACATCCAGAAAGAAGCTCAACAAAGACACAGAAGAGCTAAATGCTACAATCAACCAGCTTGATCTCATAAACATATACCGAACTCTGCACCCAACTGCAGCCAAGTATACTTTCTTTTCCAATGCACATGGAACATTCTTCAGAATAGACCACATATTAGGCCATAAAGCAAGCCTTAACAAAATCCAAAACATTGAAATACTACAAAGCATCTTTTCTGACCATAAAGCCATAAAAGTGGAAATCAACAACACAAAAAGCAAGGAAAAAAAAATCAAACACATGGAAACTGAACAATACCTTGCTCAAAAACTACTGGGTTATAGAAGACATTAAGGATGGAATAAAGAAATTCATAGAATAAAATGAGAATGAAAACACATCCTACCAGAACCTTTGGGACACAGCAAAAGCAGTGTTCAGAGGTCAGTTTATAGCAATAAATGCACACATCCAAAAACAAGAAAGGCTCATAATCAAAGCACTAACCCTACAACTGGAACAAGTAGAAAGAGAGCAGCAAAAGAAGCCTACAGGTGCCAGAAGGAGGGAAATAATAAGAATTAGGGCAGAATTAAATGAAATAGAGAACAGAAAAACAATTGAAAGAGTTAACAAATCCAAAAGCTGGTTCTTTGAAAAGATCAACAAAACTGATAAACCATTGGCCACACTGACAAAAGAAAAACGGGAGAGGAAGCAGATAACCTGTATAAGAAATGAGATGGGTGATATCACAACAGACCCAACTGAAATTAAAAGAATCATAACAGAATGCTAAGAAGAATTGTACTCTGACAAATTTGAAAACCTAGAGGAAATGGACAAATTTCTAGAAACTCACTACCTACCTAAATTAACACAAACAGCGGTAGAACAACTGTAAATAAACCCATAACAAAAGAAGAGATTGAAAAGGTTATTTAAAAATTGCCAACAGAAAAAAGCCCTGGCCCGGCTGGCTTCACTGGAGAATTCTACCAAACTTTCAGAGAAGAGATAACACCACTTCTACTAAAGGTATTTCAAAGTAGAGAAACGGATGGAATACTCCCAAACTCATTCTATGAAGCCAGCATAACCCTGATACCAAAACCAGGTAAAGACACCACAAAAATAGAAAATTACAGACAGATATCCCTCATGAACATTGACCAAAAATCCTCAATAAAATTTTAGCCAATAGAATTCAGCAACATATCAAAAAAATAATTCACCATGATCAAGTGGGATTTATAACAGGGATGCAGGGATGGTTCAACATTAGAAAACAATCAGTGTAATCCATCACATAAATAAAACAAAAGACAAGAACCACATGATCTTATCAATCGATGCAGAAAAGGCATTTGACAAAGTCCAACACCCATTCATGATAAAAACTCTCAAAAAAATAGGAATAGAAGGGAAATTCCTCAGTATAATTAAGGGCGTTTATACAAAAACAATACCCAACATCATCCTGAATGGAGAGACTTTGAAAGCATTCCCTTTGAGAACAAGAACCAGACAAGGATGCCCTTTATCACCATTATTATTCAACATTGTGCTCGAGGTCCTAGCCAGAGCAGTTAAGCTAGAAAAAGAAAGAAAGCGCATCCAAACAGGTAGGGAAGAAGTCAAAGTATCTCTATTCGCAGATGATATGATCTTATACATGGAAAACCCCAAGGAATCCGCAAGAAAACTACTGGATCTAATAGAAGATTTCAGCAAAGTTTCAGGAGACAAGATAAACATACAAAAATCAACTGGATTCCTTTTCACCAACAAAGAGAACCTTGAAGAGGAAATCACCAAATCAATACCATTTACAATAGCCCCCAAAAAGATAAAATACTTAGGAATAAATCTAACCAGAGATGTAAAAGATCTTTACAGAGAAAACTACAAGACACTACTACAAGAAACTAAAAGAGACCTGCATAAGTGGAAAGATATACCTTGCTCATGGATAGGTAGACTCAACATAGTGAAAATGTCAATTCTACCCAAAGCAATCTACAGATACAACGCAATCCCGATCCAAATTCCAGCAGCATTTTTTAATGAGGTGGAGAAACAAATCACCAACTTCATATGGAAAGGGAAGAGGCCCCAGATAAATAAGCACTACTCAAAAAGAAGAACAAAGTGGGAGGCCTTACACTACCTGATTTTAGGACCTATTATACTGCCACGGTAGTCAAGACAGCCTGGTACTGGTACAATAACAGATACATAGCCCCATGGAACAGAGTTAAGAATCCAGATATAAGCTCATCCACCTATGAGCAGGTAATATTTGACAAAGGCCCAAAGTCCATTAATTGGGGAAAAGACAGTCTCTTCAACAAATGGTGCTGGCATAATTGGATATCTATATGCAAAAAACTGAAACAAGACCCATATCTCACACCATGTACAAAAACTAACTCAAAATGGATCAAAGACTTAAATATAAAATCAAGAACGATAAAGATCATGGAAGAAAAAATAGGGACAACGCTAGAAGCCCTAATACATGGCGTAAACACAATACAAACCATAAGTAACAATGCACAAGCACCAGAAGAGAGTCTAGCTAACTGGGAGCTCCTAAAAATCAAACACTTACGCTCATCCAAAGACTTCACCAAAAGAGTGAAAAGACAACCTACAGACTGGGAAAAAATTTTTGGCTATGACAAATCCGATCAGCGTTTAATCTGTAAAATCTACAAGATACTCCAAAATCTCAACAGCAAAAAGACAAATAACTCAATTAAAAAATGGGCAAAGGATATGAACAGGCACTTCACCAAAGAAGATATTCAGGCAGCTAACAGACACATGAAGAAATGCGCACGATCATTAGCCATCAGAGAAATGCAGATCAAAACTACAATGAGATATCATCTCACCCCCACAAGGCTAGTATTAATCCAAAGAACACAAAATAACAAATGCTGGAGAGGTTGTGGAGAGACTGGAACACTTATACACTGTTGGTGGGAATGTAAAATGGTACAACCACTTTGGAAATCGATTTGGTGCTTCCTTAAAAAGCTAGAAATAGAAGTACCATATGATCCAGCTATCCCACTCCTTGGAATATATCCTAGAGAAACAAGAGCAGTCACACAAGTAGATCTATGCACACCCATGTTTATCGCGGCACTGTTCCCAATAGCCAAAGGATGGAAGCAACCTAAGTGCCCACTGACGGACGAATGGATAAACAAACTATGGTATATCCACACAATGGAATATTACGCAACGATAAAGAACAATAATGAAGCTGTGAAAGATCATATAACTTGGTGGAAGCTAGAACTTATTATGCTGAGTGAATTTAGTCAGGCGCAGAAGGACAAATACTGTATAAGATCACTATTATAAGAACTCAAGAAAAGGTTTAAACACAGAAGAAAACATTCTTTGATGGTTACGGGGGTGGCGAGGGAGGGTGAGGGTTATACAGTAACTAGATAGTAGATAAGAATGATCTTAGGTGAAGGGAAGGACAGCACACACTACAGGGGAAGTCAGCACAACTGGACTAAACCAAAGCTAAGAAGTTTCCTCAATACAATCAAATACTTTGAGAGACAGAGAAGTAGGGATGCGGGGTCTGGGGACCATGCTTTCAGGGGACATCTGTGTCAATTGGCATAACAAACCTTATTAAGAAAATGTTCTGCATCCCAGTTTGGTGAGTGGTGTCTGGGGTCTTAAAAGCTTGCAAGCGGCCATCTAAGATACATCAATTGGTCCCAACCGCTTGGAGTAAGGGAGAATGAAGAACACCAAAGACACAAGGAAAGTATTGGCCCAAGAAACAGAATGGGCCACATAAACCAGAGACTTCATCAGCCTGAGACCAGAAGAACTAGATGGTGCCTGGCTACTACCAATGAACGTCCTGACAGGGAACACAACAGAGGGTCCCTGATGGAGCAGTAGGACGATGGGATGCAGAACTCAAATACTAGTAAGAAGACCAGACTTAATGGTCTAAGACTGGACGCACCCCAGAAAGCATGGCCCCTGGTCTCTACATCACCCCAGAACTAAAACAATTTCCGAGGCCAACTCTTCAGACAGGGATTGGACTGGACTGTGGGATGTAAAGTGATACTTGTGAAGAATGTGCCTCTTAGACAAGTAGATATAAGAGACCAAAGGGGCAGCTTCTGTCCAGAGGTGAGATGGGAAGGCAGAGAGAGTTAGGAGTTGGTTGAATGTTCATGGGGAATCAGGGGCGGAGGGGAGGAGTGTGCTGTCACAGAATGGGGTGAGCGTTGGGGTCTCATAACAATGTAAAAAAAAAATTCTGTACGGGAGACTAACTTAAAATGTAAACTTCATTTAATTACATCAATTAAAAAAAAAAAAGGAAAAAATATAGTTATAACCCAACTAAAGAATGGGCAAAGGCTTGAAGAGACCTTTCTCCAAAGAAAATCTACAAATGTCCAGTAAGCACAAGAAAAGATGCTCGACATCATTAGTTGTTGTTAGCTGGTGTCAAGTCGGCCCTCTGACTCATGTCGACTCCGTGTGTTACCGAACAGGGCTACTCCATAGGGTTTTCTTGGCTGTGATGTTTATGGAAGCAGATTGCCAGGCCTTTCTTCCGTGGAGCCGCTGGGTAGGTTTGGTTCTCCAACCCTTAAGTTAGCAACACTTTGGACCACTCGGACTCCTCCATTAGTCATTATCCATTGCCGTTGAGTCGATTTCGACTCATAGAGACCCTATAGGACAGAATAGAACTGCTCCATAGGGTTTCCAAGAAGCGCCTGGCGGATTTGAACTGCTGACCTTTTGGCTAGCAGCTGAGCTCTTAACCACTACGCCACCAGGGTTTCCATCCATTAATCATTAGGGGAATGCAAGTCAAAACCACAATGAGATACCACTTCACACTCATTAGGATGGCTTTAATAAGAAAGGAAAGAATGAAGAGAGGGAAGGAGGAAGCGAGGAAAGGAAAGGAAATAACAAGTGTTGATGAGGATGTGGAGAAATTGGAACCCTCATGCATTGCTCATCGGAATGTGAAATGTGTGCAGTCACTGTGGGTAACAGTTGGCAGTTCCTCAAAAAGTTAAACATACGACTGATCATATGACCCAGTAATTCCACTCCTAGGCATATATCTAAAAGAATTTTGAAAAACATGTAATCGAACAAGTGGAGTCCCTGGGTGGTACAAACAGTTAACATGCTTAACTGCTAACTGAAAGATTGGAGGTTCAAGTCCACCCAGAGGTGCCTCGGAAGAAAGGCCTGGCGACCTACGTCGGAAAAATCAACCATTGAAAACCCTATGGAGCAGTTCTATTTCTGACACACGTGGAGTCGCCATGAGTCAGAATCGACGCAACAGCAACTGTAAGAAATTGAAGGGTAGGGATGTCTCCTGCTTCTTCCACCCAATTCCAAGGGCCTAGCTGAGTGCCAGGTGCTCCATAGGCTCACAGATTGCTGAAGGAAATGAATCTCCTTTTCTGCAGCTGTTTGGCCACTGGCCCAGAGAGCCAGCAAAAGGTTCCAGAACACCCTCCCCACCTTAGGCAAATTCTTGCCTACCAGGGAATGTTTTTACCCGTCTGTCTTAGTTATCTAGTGCTCCCATAAAACAAATACCACAGGTGGATGGCTTTTGACAACAAGAATTTATTGCTGCAGTTTTTGGAGGCTAGAAGTCCAAATCAGGGCATCCACTTTAGGGGAGGGTCCTTGCTGGTCAGTAGCCTCTGCGTTCCTGGGCATTCCTTAGCTTGCAGAGGGATCTTCTTCAAATGGAGTTTGTCTTCCCCGTGTGTGTGTGTCTTGGTCCATTCTGCTCTTTTTATAAGACACCACCCAAAAGGGATTCAGTTTAGGTCCCACCCGACTTTGGTATGTCTCATTAACATAATAAAACTCTGTTTCCAAACAGGCATATTTACAGGTACAGGGGTTGGGACTTCCATATAACTTTTCAAAGGACACAGTTCAATCCATAACACCATCTCATTTCCCATTGAGGTGGAGAGAGAGCCACAGTCCTGTCACTGCCTTTTATGCTGAGCTTGGTGGAGGCCAGTGAGGCAGCTGCTCCATGGGGGTATGGGGGGGTGGGGGTGGGGGAGAGGGGTGCGAAGGGAGGGGGGTTCCAATGCATAATGGAAAGGAGGTGGGAGGGTAGGAGGGGAGAGTGGAAGCCCCTCCAAAGTTGGCCTAACGCCTCAGGGGACCAAGCTACTCAGACAGGAGAGCCCAACCTACTACCACTTCGTCTGGCTGTGCGACTGTGGGTAAGGCACTCCACCTCTCTGAGCGTCTTCTGTACGGTGGGTCTGTTATAACACTAGTGCCCTCCTAGGGTTGTTGGGAAGTGGGTGAAGCATGGCACATACAGTAAATGCCCCATAAATGTACCCATCATTCTTTCTGGAGCCACTGAGGCTGAATGAACACACAAAATTATTGCCCTGAGATAATCTTTAAACCTTAAACCAAGAACATCCCCTGAAGCCTTCTTTAAACCAAACAACAGTTTAGCTTAACTAGTAAAGAATTTCTGCCTTGAGCATTGTGCTCTTTTAAATTACCATCTATATGGGGATCAAATGGACAGCAGCAACTTGAAGGGTTAGATAGGAACCTTAGGGGGCAGTGAGTTTATGTCAAATGCGGGTGGAACAATTCAGAAAAGGAGGGTGAGAATGGTTGCACAACTTGAAGAATGTAATCAATGTCAGTGAATTGTACATGGAGAAATTGTTGAACTGATGTAGGTTTTGCTGTGCATATTTTCAACAACAAATTAAAAAAAATGTACCAGTCATTGCTGTCCATCAGAATTTTTGCAGTATAGCATCTGTCTTCTGCAGATGGGGAAACTGAGGCCCAGAGAGTGACGTGTCCAATGTCATGTCGGTTCTAGCAGTGGCCTCAGCCATAGTCCCTGCTCAACCCCGAAATGACACACAAGGCTGGGCTTCTGGGTAGACCAGGCAGGGGGTCTCCCTTGGGCTGGGTGAGTGGGGTGGGTGGGAGTGGGGGAGAGCATCAACAGTAACAGTGCCCTTTGCTGAGGACCTACTGTGTGCTAACCACTTGTTTTCTCATAAAATCCCGAAAACAACTATGAAAGGGGTATTATTTTCTCCCCATTCTACAGAACAGGAAACTGAGGCTCAGACAGGTGGAGTCATTTGCCCAAAGCACAGAGTGGGAGGAGAAAGGTTCTTGACGGAAGCCCCAGATCTGTTTGCTGAGTGAAGGAAGAGACAATGGGCAGTCCACTGATGTACAGTGAGTTCTGGGGTCTGGGGGCTTTAGTCGGCCTCCTCCAACCCCAGGATGGGGAGGAGGCACAACGCCTGTAGCTTCTGTGTGTGAGGGGTTCATCCCCATGTGACAGAGTAGAACTACCCCATTGGGTTTTCTTTGCTGTAATCTTAATGGAAGCATGTCGCCAGGTCTTTCTCCCGCAGAGCCGCTGAATGGGTTGAATCACCACCAACCTTTCGGTTAGCAGCTGAGCTCTTAACCGTTTGCGCCACCAGGGCTCCTTGGGTGCTTCTTTAGAAGCTCCCAAAGCGCGGGTAAGGGGAGCCCTGTTACCCTCACCCAAACCCCCAAGTCACAGAAGTCTTCCAGGCCTGTGCTCAGCCCCCAGGGGCAGCGGAATGGGCGTCGGGGTGGCTTCTGCAGCCCCAGGGCCGGGCGCAGCGCCAGGCCAGATGGGGGCGCTGCCTCCCCCCGAGCCTCCGCACCAGGCACCCCGGCCCCGTGCGAACATCCACCGAGCATCCCACCGGGGATTTCTGGGGTCCTAATCAGCCGCCTGCCCGGGCCTGGAGCCGCGGCGGCCCCTCGGGTACCGTGTGGAGGAGAGCGAGCGCTGCCGGCGGCTCTTGGAGCCCTCTGGCCTCGGGTCCGAGGGTCCTTGCTGCGGCCCTGTGTGCCTGATGGCCTGAAGGTGCGCCATCTCATGGGCGGCCCCGAGGGGACACAGGGAGACATCTCAGCCTCAGATTCTCAGGGAAGGCCAGCCAGACCCAAGGTCTGACGCGAAGAAGGCAGAATCCTCCACCAGAGAAGGTGAGCGCCTTTGAGGGGGTCTCCCTCCCGTCCCCTGGGCCCACAGATTCGGGGCAGTTATCCCCGGAGGTGTCTGAAGACCTGCAATCGCAGTGCTACTGCCAACTTGCTGTGTTCCTTCCTGCAAACTCCTGGCCCTCTCTGACCCTGGGTTTCTTTATCTCTTCCCCAAGGGGTTGGACTATGAACTTCCACTCTTTCTACTCAAAGATTTGATTTCATTCTGAGGGAGGAGGGTTTACCCGTGGGATTAAAAAAAAAAAAAAATTACAGTATCTGGTCCATACATATGGCTGCCAACAAAGAAACTATGAGTTGCAGAACTCCTACTGTGCCCGTGTGACAATATCTAATTTTTACAGTAACCCTTCCCGGGAGGTAAACTGCTGTTATCCCATTTTATTGATGTGAAAACTGAGGGTCCTAAATGCATGGATTAGAGTTGCAGGAAAGGAGATTGGAACCCTCAGGCGTGGGAAACTGAGAAAGAATTTTCCAGGCAGACGGAACAGCTGGTGTGAAGGCCCAGACCAGAGGTGAAGCGAGCCCTGTGGCTTCCACAAACTCTAAGCGGTCAGTAGAACAGGTAGAGTGTGAGGTCAGTAGAACAGGTAGATGGGCGGGAAGCAGACAGGCAGGGCCTCATAGGCCATTGTCAGGAGTTTGGACTTTATCCTGAGGGCACTGGGGAGCCACGGGGAGAGTGATGGGAAAGTATCTGGGTCACCCGGGCAGGCCTGTGAACCAGGACAGGAAGGCCCTGGATCCAGCCCTAAGAGGTTGGGGGTTGTCTTGGTTATCTAGTGCTGCACTAACAGAAATCCCACAAGTGGATGGCTTTAACGAAGAGAAATTTATTCCGTCACAGTCTAGTAGACTAGAAGTCTGAATTCAGGGCGCCGGCTCCAGGGGAAGCTTTTCTTTCTCTGTCGGCTCTGGGTGAAGGTCCTTGTCATCAATCTTCTCCGGTCGGGGAGCTTCTCTGCGCAGGGACCCCAGGTCCAAAGGACATGCTGTTTCCCTGGCTTCTGTTTCTTGGTGGTATGCGGTCCCCATGTCTCTCTGCTCGCTTCTCTCTTTTATATATCAAAAGAGATTGGCTCAAAACACAATCCAATCTTCTGGAGTGAGTCCTGCATCATTAACATAACTGCCACTAATCCAATCTCATCAACATCATAGAGATAAGATTTACAACACATAGGAAAATCACATCGGATGACAAAATGTTAGACAGTCACATAATACTGGGAATCATGGCCTAGCCAAATTGATACACATACTTTTGGGGGACACAATTCAATCCATGACAGGGGTGACCTTGGAAAGAGAAGTTCCTGGGGTGGAGGCGCTGGAGCCAAACCACAGCTGGCCATGAGGGCTGAAAAGAAAGAAAAGGAGGCAGCCAGTGGCTACAGCTGTTGAAGCATTTGTCTGGGAAGGCCGGTAAGACTGTTACCGAAAGGGGAGGCAGGGTAAACAAACAAAAAAAACCTGTTGTCGTCGGGTTGATTGCAACTCATAGCAACCCTGTAGGAGAGAGTAGAACTGCCCCGTAGAGTTTCTAAGGAGTGCCTGGTGGATTCAAACTACCAACCTTTTGGTTAGCAGCCGTAGCTCCTAACCACTGTGCCACCATAGTTTCTGGAGGGAGTGTAGGGAAAGGGAATTCTTTCCTTGAGATGAAAGACCTGAGCCTATTCACAGGTTGACGGGAAAGGTGGAGGGGAGGTTAAAGAGCAAGGGAGAGGGCTGGTGTGGTTATACAGTGAGGTCTGATAAATGGTGTTTGTAGAGTGCCTTGACAGTCTGCGCTAGTTCTTACAGTTGAATTTCTGAACATCCCAGAAAGATAACCCATTGCCAAGGAGTCGATTCTGACTCATGGCGATACGTGTTACAGAGTAGGACTGCTCCATAGGGTTTTCTTGACTATAATCTTTACAGAAGCAGATTACCAGGACTTCCTTCTGAAGAGCTGCTGGGTGGGTTCAACCACCAGCCTTTAGGTTAGTAGTCGAACTCAAATTGTCTGTGCCACCCAGGGACCTTCCAGTAAGATCTCAATGCTGTCGAGTCAATTCTGACTCATAGCGACCTTATAGGACAGAGTAGAACTGCCCCCTGTGGTTTCCAAGGCTGTAAATCTTTACAGAAGCAGACTGCCACATCTTTTTCCCACAGAGCAGCTGGTGGGTTTGAACCACCGACCTTTTGGTTAGCAGCCAAGTGCTTAATCACTGCGCCGCCAGCACTCCTTCCCAGTAAGATAGATATGTCTTATTTATCCCCATTTCAGAGATGAGCAAACTAAGGCTCAGACTGGCTCAGCAATTTTCCCACTGTCACACAGGGCACCTTTTTCTAATTGCACAAAGGCTCTGTCTAGGCTAGCAGGATCTGCTCTTGAACCCAGCTCCTCAGGCTCTGACTCCAGGGTTCATCCCCCAAACCACCCCTCCTTTCTGGGTAAACAAACCACACCATGATGAAAAGCACCACAATTCCCAGGTAGGAATAATTTATCCAGAGAGAAATAGCAAGGGATGCTGCTCACATTACTGAGGCTGTTTCCAGATTTACAGCAGGTACATTCCTGCCATCATCTCATCTTTGATTATGATGTCTTGTGTATTTGCAGTAATATAATTCCAGCAACCACTTACTATGCTCTTATTATATGTCAGACACTTTGCTGAGTGCTTTAAATGTTCGCAATAAACCTCGCAGCAACCAGGAGAGGTAGGTCCTATTATTTTCCCCTTTTTAAGATGAGGAAGTGGAGGCACAGAGAGGTGAGGTGACTTGTCTGAGGTCACACAGCAAGTCTTTGGCAGAGATGTAAGTCAAAACAGGGTCTGTTTGTCTCCATACTTTGTGCTTGCCTGCCGTACTGCTTCATCAGTGTTAAAATTATAGCAGAAAGATAAAAACAAGTGTTGGTTAGGATGTGGGGAAATTGGAACCCTCATCCGTTGCTGGTGGGATTGTAAAATGGTGCAGCCACTGTGGAAAACAGGTTGGTGGTTCCTCAAAACGTTAAATGTAGAATTACCGTTAAAAAAAACAACAACAAAAAAAACCTATTGCTGTCGAGTCGATTCTGACAGTGACCCCATGTGTGCAGAGTAGAACAGTGTTGCAAAGGGTTTTCAAGGCTGTGATTGATCTTTCAAAAGCAGTCACCAGGCCTGTCTTCCGAGGCTTCTCTGGGTGGGTTCCAACCACCAACATTTTGGCTAGTAGTTGAGCATTTAACTGTTTGCACCACCCAGGGACTTCATAAATATAATTAATGCCAATGAATTGCACACATAAAAATGGTTGAAATGACAAATTCTTTTGGTATATAAATTTCACCACAATAATTTCTTTTTTTTTTTTAATTATAGCGGAAGAACTTGTTCTTTTTCTCTGCTGCACAGCTTGCTGACTGAGGAGGAGAGTTAGCATCCCATCCTTACACCTGATCAACTGCTTCCCCTTAGGGATGTCATTGTCCCAGGCCTGGGAAAGGATCAGGTTTAATATGTGGGTAGACTGCAACAATCTGGCTGGGGTAACCCAGCATTTGCATCTGCAAAAAGCTTTTTGAGACCCCAGGAGCCTTAGGGAAATAGGGACAGATGGGGCCATAGATTTCTTCCAGAAAAGGTCTCATTTTCTTTGCAATCCCTGGATAATTAATGTATTGGGGTCAAGAGAATGGCTGGTCATCCCCCACCCAACTGGTGTAGGAGAAGGGGACAGGGGATGAATGTCTGCTTCTAATCAACAGGGAAAAAAATACCCTGTGGCCTTTCCTTGCCCTGGGCACTGGATAGGAACCTCGAGTCCTAATCAGTGTGGGTGACAGAGAGGATTAAAGAAGTGAGTGACAGGGGACCCCTGACCCTCTACTTTACCAAGCGTGATGTCCTTTTCCAGCAATTGGTCTTTCCTGATGACATATCCAAAGTAAGCGGTCTACAGCTTGGACTCAATCCCGGTAGCTGGCTGCTAAGCCTCCTTTGTAGACACAGCGTAGTTAAAGGGTTGTGTTAGCCACATAAGTGCTCAGAAACCAGAACGCTCAGCATTGATTTTCTGGATAGTTGAAGAGAAAGCAGCCCTAGCAGGATGGATTTATAAATAAGAGCCACCTTCTTTCCTTCCTTCATTTGGTCCCATATCTGGCCGCCCTGAGCCTCAGTTTTCTCCTTTGTGGAAATGGGTCCCTACTCATTATTACTCAGTCCCATGCCCTTGCACAGACATAGCCATTTCTCAAAGTGTGGGTGCATTTTCCTAGTCCTTTCTCTGTTTGTAAGGAGCCCTAGTGGTGCAATGGTTAAGCGCTCACCTGCTAACTGAAAGACTGGTGGTTCAAACCTACCAGCCACTCCATAGGAGGAGGACCTGGCAATCTGCTTCCATAAAGATTACAGCCTAGAAAACTGTATGGGGCAATTCTCCTTGGTCACATGGGGTCACTATGAGTTGGAATAGACTCAATGGCACCTAACAACAGCAGGTGCCGTCGAGTCGATTCCTTGTGTATTGCAGAGTAGAACTGCTCCGTAGGGTTTTCAAGGCTATGACCTTTTCGAAGCAGATCACCAGGCCTATCTTCCAAGGTGCTTCTGGGTAGATTTGAACCGCCAACCTTTCAGCTAATAGTAGAGTGCTTAACCATTTGCACCACCAAGGGATCTATGTATATATGTATATATATATATAGAGAGAGTGAAACTGTCGTTATTCCATTAAATGGCTCTGCTGGTGATGACTTAGCCAATCTCATATAGACGGACTATAATATAGGCTGTTTCCAATTTCTTGGAATTATAAATAATACTGTGATGAACATCTTTGTGCCTAAAGCTTTTGTAGCACCTATTATCTTTCCTTAGGCCAGATTCTCAAAATGGCAGCCTACCTCCAAGGTGGCCCCTAACAATCCACACCTCCTGGTATACATGCCTTTATGTAGTCCACTTCTACATTGAATCAGGGCTGGCCTGAGTGTACAGTAGAGTATGGCCGAAGTGACGGTGTGTGACTTTCAAGGCTAGGCCATAAAAGGCACTGCAGCTTCTGCCTTGGTCTGTTGAATCTCTCAGTCAGGGGATGCAGCCACCATGACATGAGGACATTCCAGGAGCCTGTGGAGAGGCCCACCTGAAGAGGAACTGAGGCCTCCCACCAACATCCAGCACCAATTTGTCAGCCATGTGGGTGAACACTGTGGAAGTGGACACGGAAGTCTCAGTCAAGCCTTCAGCTGACTGTGGGCCCCGGCTGTCATCTGTCTGTGTCCTCATGAGAGAACCTGAACCAGAACTACTCAGCTAGGCTGCTCCCGAATTCCTGATCCTTAAGAATCTTGAGGGATCACAAATGCCTTTGTTGTTTTAAGTCTATGAGTTTGGGGTGATTTGTTTCACAGCAATAGATAACTAACATACTGGATCAGTGACCAGAACCTTCTTAAAACTCATAACGGAGAATCCCATTATTTTCCCTTTCTCATATCTCCAGATTTTCAGGTCTTATTTTGACAAGATCAAAAGTGACCACCTGACAGGGGTTTCTGTCAGCTGTGGGGACACGAGGTGTGTTTAGAAAGCCCTGTGTGTGACCAACAGCCCTTTCCGAACTGTGCCCACACAAAGATTGGTTTTTGATTTGTGACTGCGAATGCTTCCAGGGTGGGCTGTTCACAGTTTGTTACGGTGCCCAGCTAAACCATCTAACAGGCCCGTGCCGGGCGGCAGAGAAAACCCAGCCTATTTTAAGTTAACTGCTCCTTTTTTTTCATTGGATTCCCGAAACCTCGATAAGGAGCATCAGCCAAAACATCTGGCTCGGGAGGGAATGTTTCATCAGAGGCCCTCCAACCAGAAAAAGCATTATGTTGAGGAGGTTGGCTTCTGTTTGTCTGACTCACGTGATAGCTCATGTGACTCATAGACCCAGGGAACCTGCGTGTGCATACTAGGGCTCATGTGTTCAATCATTAATGTAGTTAGTAAGTATTTGTTTGGCATCCTAGACACTGTTGGACTTTGGGAAAATTCAGAGGTATGATTCATGGTGATCTTTGTGCTGGGGCTTATTCACAGAGGCAGCAAAATGTAATAAAAACACCACAGCTGTTATAGTTTGTACTAGGTTCAAATTTCAGCTACACCACCTGCTAGCTGTGTGACCTTTGACCGGTTTCTGTATGATCTGAGCTTTAGGTTTCCTCTGGTAAAAAGAGAGGACAATAATCATATGACCTCATAGTGAAAGCCCCTGGATGATGCAAGTGGCTTGTGATAGGCTGCTAACTTAAAGGTTGGCGGTTGGAACCCACCAAGCGGCTCTGCAGAAGAAACGCCTGGCGAACTGCTTCCATAATGATTACAGTCAAGATAACCCTATGCTAATTGTCCACAGCTACCAAGGCCTCCACCGGACTGAGTCCAGTACAGCTAGATGGTGCCCGGCTACCACCACTGACTGCTCTGACCAGGATCACAACAGAGGGTTCTGGACAGAGCTGGAGAAGGATGTAGAACATAATTTTAACTCCCCCCCCCCAAAAAAAGACCAGATTTACTGGCCTAAAGAATACTGGAGAAACCTCAAGAGTGTGGCCCCCAGACACCCTTTCAGTTCAGAGGTGAAGTTACCTTCAAGGTTCGATGTTAAGCCTGGGAGTGGACAGCCCAGTAAAACTAAATGGGACTAACGAGGTACAGGAGTCTGGTGACAAAGGCCAGAAGGCAGAGGGGGAGTAGGAAACTGATGATAAGGAACACAAGTTGAGTAAGGACACTGTCGATGTGTTGTGAGATTGTTGACCACTGTTATAGGGCAACATTTGTAGTAACTATTAAATGGGAGGCTGTTTTGTCCTGTAAGCCTTCATCTTGGGCGAGAATGGCAGCACAATTGGAAGAGCATAGTCAATATCACTTAAATGTGTAAGTAAAAAGTTTTGAAATGGTGTTAAAAAAAAAAAACAAATGAGACGAATGAGGTACAGTAGTCCAGTGACAAGGGCCAGAAGACAGAAGGGGACAAGGAAGTCCCCTGGTGATAGGGAAGGAACACAAGGTGGAGTAAGGATATTCTTGATGTGTTGTGAGATTGTTAACCATTGTCATAGGGCAACGTGTGTAGTAACTGTTAAATGAGAAACTATTTTGTTCTGTAAGCCTTCATCTTAAGTGAGAATAACAGCACAGCTGGAAGAGCGTAGTCAATGTCACTGAACTGTGAATGTAGAAATTTTTGAAACGGTGTATCTTTGGCTATCTGTATTTTCATCAAAAAAAAAAAAAGGTTGAGAATTTAGAGGCTTAATATGTTGTGGGGTTGTTCACCAATGTCATAAAACAACATGTGTACTACTGTTTCATGAGAAACTATTTGTTCCGTAAGCCTTCACCTGAAGTACAATAAAATATTAAAAAAAAAAAACCCTATGGAGCACAGTTCTACTCTGGCACACATGGGGTCGTCATGAGTCAGAGTCAACTTGAAAAAAAAAAAAAAAGATAACCCTATGGAGCAGTTCTACTCTGTAATACTCTGGCTATGAGTCAGAATTGACTTGATGGCAACAGATTTGTTTTTTTCTGTTTATCTCATAATGAGGTTTGAAGTTAAATGAGATGTACATATGAAACAGTACAGGGACTGGTGCATGATGTGTGTTTAACAACTGGTTAGTTTATTATCTGAGTCCTTGGTTGGTGCAAATGGCTAACGGGCTCAGCTGCTAACCTAAAGTTTAGAGGTTTGAGTCCACCCAGATGCACCTTGGAAGAAAGACCTGGTGATCTACTTCTAAAAAATAAGTCATTGAAAACCCTATGGAGCACAGTTCTACTCGGACACACATGGAGTTGCCATGACTCTGAGTCAATTCAATGGCAACTTTTTTTGGGGGGCGGGTATAGCTAGAGGGAAGACAATAATCTGTGGCCTTCTTTGCAATCTACCACAATGTCCCTGGCAGAGATATTGGGACAAACAATGAAAGGTGACAAGGTTCTAAGCAGCAATAAAAATAAGAGTAAACATTCATTGGCACATAGTAGGGGCTCCAAACATATTGAATAAACAATCTATACTTTATAGGTAAGGAAACTGTGGTTCAGAGAGGTTGAATAACTTACTCAGGGTCACACAGCTAATTAGTGGAAAAGCTGGAATTCAGACCCATGACTGACTGATTCCAAAGCCCAGGTTCATAGCTACCACCATCTGCTGCCCTCCCAGCACATGTAATTCAGTCCCTGGGTGGTGCAAATAGGTAGGCCCTCTACCACTAGTCGAAAGGTTGGTGTTTGAACCCCATCTAGAAGTGACTCATAAAACAGGCCTGGCGAACTGCTTCTGAAAGGTCATAGCCTTGAAAACCCCATGGAGCAGTTCTACTCTGCACACATGGGGTTGCCATGAGTCAGAATTGACTCAATGGCAACTAACAAGAACGACAACAACTTATTGGGGTTGCAAGCCTGGTTTCTTCCATCCCAACCTTAAGGTCTGGCCTCATTTGAAAGAAACCTGTTTTGTTTCTTGTCCGTATTTCAGGATTGAGCCCAGTGGAACCTGGCACAAAGTAGAAACTAGAAAACATTTCTTTGATACAATCTGTTGCCGTGTATTCCCTTAAGAATTTACATATGCATACAGACAAGGAAGGAACCGTACTGAGGCTCCCACATTGCAAATAGTTCCCTCCTCCTGCTAACAGTTTTGGTGCAAGGGTGTGTTTCAGAGTTTACGTTCTCTCATCTCAGCTTTCCTTCGGGAAAAACCATTTTCTTGCCTCTCAGAAAAGGAGGTGACATTTCTCTTGGGGAGAAAACACGTTCTTACACTGAACACTTCTGGGAAAGGCAAAAGCTGATGGGAGTTGTGATCAAAACTTGTAGAGGAAAAGGGAACAAATTACAGACCACTGAAGGAGGAACTGACGTGTCCCAAAGGGCACAAATCTGGTGGGCTTCACCTTGGGGTGTTCAGAGATTCTCAACTCTGCAGGTGAGCGCAATGGCCTGAGGTCCTGTGAGGAGGCTCTGAAGCTGAGTAGGAGAGCACAGAGGCTCGTTTGATTGGCTTCTCTACTTTTGTTTATATCTGAAGGTTTTTATAATTTAAGTAAAACAGTAATAACAATTTGGGAGCTGGGAGAGAATGTAGGCTCTGAAGTGTGAAACCCAATGTGATTCTTGATTCTGCAACTAGCTATATAATCTCAAATTCCTTCCTCTCTGGAAGTCTCAGCTTCCTCTCCTGTAAAATGGGCACAATAATGGAACCTTTCTCCCAGGATTGGTGTAAGGATTCAGTGAGATCCTGCCTGTAGAACACTGAGCTCAGTAAGCATTAGTAAGGCTGGATATGTCTGAGCAGGGTTTCTCAACTTCAGCACCGTGGACATTTGAGGCCATATATTTCTTTGTTCCTTAGAAGCAAGGATGACAAGATTAAGTGTCACACACTTCGGACATGTTATCAGGAAGGATCAGTCCCTGGAGAAGGACAGCATGCTTGGTAGAGTGGAGGGTCAGCGAAAAAGAGGAAGATCCTCAAGGAGATGGATTGACACAGTGGCTGCAACAATGGGCTCAAGCATAACGATTGTGAGGATGGCGCAGAACTGGGCAGTGTTTTGTTCTGTTGGACACTGGGTCACTGTGAGTCAGAACTGACTCCATCCTAACAACAGCATTTCTTTGTTGTAGGGGGCTGTCCTGTGCTATTGTTGTTGTTGGTTGCTGCTGAGTGGATTCCGGCTCATGGTGAACCCATGTGTGCAGGGTAGAACTTCTCTATAGGGTTTTCAAGGCTGTGACCTTTGGGAAGCAGATTGCCAGGCCTATCTTCCAAGGTGCTTCTGGGTGGGTTTGAACTGCCAACCTTTCAGTTAATAGTCAAGTCCTTAACCGTTTGTGCCACCCAAAGAACTGCCCTGTGCTTTGTAGGGTGTTTAGCAGCATCCCTGGCTTCTATCCAGTAGATGCCAGTAGCACCCCTTCCCCCAAGTTATCACAATCAAAAATGTCTCCAGACGTTGCCAAATGTCCCCTGTGGGAGGTGGGGCACAATTGTCCTAGGTTGAGAACCACTAGTCTAAGACTTTCTTCTGATTATTTTAACAAAAAATCCCTTTTCATATGAAGCTGAGGTGTCCGATTTTTGAGGGGAGAATTGACCACGTTGGGTTTCGGATGCTGCAGCTGGCGCCAGTGAAGAGGGCACGGGCAGTTACAAGGTTTATTACCTCAATAATGAGATTTACGTGGATGAGCGAGCACTTTTATTTTCCAAGATTTATGCTTAAACTTTTGAAAAATCTGCACAGGAGCATCAACTGGAAATTCTTCCAGCTGGGCTTCTGCTGAAATTATCAAAGGGCAAAATTGGGCTTGGGGTCTTCATATACCACCGTGAACTGGCAGAATTCCCCTCCCACCTTAAAAAAAACAAACAGACAACATTTTCTGATTTCAAACCATTGAATGTACATTGAAAATACAAAACAGGAAATGTAAAAAGGAAATGAAAGCATTATTCTAATTCTGTTACCCAGAGATAATTTCTGTCACTATATATATATATGATATGTATATATCTGCATGTGTGTGCGTATGTGTACGTGCATATGCATATTTTATAAAAGTGAGACATATTGTTTTCTGACTTGGTTTTTTCATCTGACAGTACACTGAGAACATCTTATATACCATTGTGTTGAATATTTTTCTGCAAAAATTTTTTCCTGTTGGAAAATCTTCGGTGGCTCCCAGTGGCCTGGGAATAGTCAGGCTTCACAACGGGAGCAGGCTGAGGCCATACTACCTGGCTCATGTAGACCCGCAGCCCTTTACAGGTGTTACCTGGACAGGTGGAGGCCAGAGACCACAGCCCTCATGAAGGGAGAGGACAGGGGTTGGGTACTGGGTGTCATTTTTGCCTCCATGGTAAGGTACAGACATTTTTGGCTGCTGTTTAATTCCCTCCATCCTGGGTGGTGCAGTCTGCGTTCCACTACTAACCTTAAAGGTGCTGGCGGTTCGAACCCACCCAGTGGCACCATGGAAGAAAGGCCAGGCAGTCTGTTTCTGTAAAGATTACAGCCAAGAAAACCCTATGGAGCAGTTCTA
The DNA here is from genome assembly GCA_030035585.1 of Dugong dugon. NCBI lineage: Eukaryota > Metazoa > Chordata > Mammalia > Sirenia > Dugongidae > Dugong > Dugong dugon. The sequence goes on along the minus strand of CM057476.1, from coordinate 19,066,712 downwards.
CTCTAACACATAGTGTTGCTATGAATCGGAATTGACTCCACAGCAATGGATTTGTTTTTATGATATTATTCTCTCCAATGCCTAGCCTCAGTCTGTCTTTCTGGTTGTATCTCTCAGTAATAGATTTTTCCCATTGACTGCGCTGGAATGGATTTGCCCATCTCCTCTTTTTGGACATTAAGGGTCATTTCCATAGTGAACAGTGGTGTGACAAATGTCCTTATACATATGTCCTTGCATTTAACCATGATTATTGCCTTATGATAAATATCTGGTTGTGGAATTACTGGGCCCCAGGTGAGTATGTCTTCTGAGGGCTTTTGAGTTTGTATCAGTTAGTTTTTGCTGTGTAACAAACCTGTTGCCGTCAAGTCAATTCTGACTCATGGTGACCCCACACGTTACAGAGTAGAAAGGCTCCATAGGATTTTCTTGGCTATAATCTTTACGGAAGCAGATCACCAGGCCTTTCTTCTGCCTTGCCGCTGGGTGGGTAAAAACTGCCAACCTTTAGGTTAGTTGCCGATTGTAAGTTGCTCGCACCTACCTAGGCTCCTGGCTGTGTAACAAGCCTTCCCAAAAATCAGTGGCTTGAAATAATAGGCATTGATTACTTCTTACAAGTCTGCAGGTCGGCCTAGTACTTTTGCTGATCTGGATCAGGCTTGGCAGATCTCAGCTAAGCTCGCTTGTGTTTGTGGTCTGGTGGAAGGTTGGGGGGCTGAATGGACTAGGGTGGCCCCGTGTATTTCTCATCCTCCAGCAGACTTGCTCAGACTTGTTTACCTGGTTAGGAGTCCCTGGGTGGTATAAATGGTTAAAGGCTTGGCTACTAACCAAAAGGTTAAATCTATACAGAAGTGCCTCAGAAGAAAGTCCTGGCAATCTACTTCTGAAAAATTCGCCATTGAAAACCCCTACGGAGTACAGTTCTACTCTGACACACATGAGGTCACTATGAGTCAGAATTGACTCGACGGCAACTGGTTTGGTTTCCCCGGTGGCAGCAGAGTTTCACAAGAGTACGTGAAAATGTGCAAGGCCTTCTGAGGCCTAGCCTTTGAACTGGCACAACAGATACTTTGGCCACATCCTATTGGCCAAAGCAAGGTACAAGGCCAGTCCAGATGCAAGGGTTGGGAAGCATACTCCACCTCTTGGTGAGAAGAGCTGCGAAGTCACATTGCAGAGGGATGTGAATACTGGGAGGGAAGACAAATTGGGAACATTTTGCAATCACAGTTTATATCATAAACCGCCCTGGTATCTCTCCCCTGGGAGGTAGTAAAAGAACATTCTCTTTGAAGTGTCACAGATTTGATGCCAAAATAAGAATTAATCATAATTAATAACCCTTCATGGAGGGCTTACTATGTCCCAGGAACTGTATTTTTTAAAATAAAGTTTTAATTTGAGAATAGATACAGAGTTACCAAAAACTTGCAAAATTGTACAGAAAGTTCCCATGTACGTCAGTTTTCTCTACAATTAGCATCTCACATTAGGAGAGTACATTTGTCACAATTAATGAACCAATATTGATTCAATACTGTTAACTAAAAAGGTCCCTGGGTGGTGCTAACAGTTTGCACTTGATTATTAACCTAAAGGTTGGTGGTTTGAACCCACCCAGCAGTGCCATAGAAGAAAAGTCCTGGCGATTTGCTTCTGTAAAGATTACAGCCAAGAAAACCCTATGGAGCATAGTTCTACTTTGTCACACATGGGGTCACCATGAGTTGGATTTGACTTGAGGGTAATGGGTTTATCAATCAGTCGGCACTTTTCCAGCTTACTGTTTTCTAGAAAGAAGCGCCCCAATGCAGTGAGAATCAAGATTTATTAAAAAAGGGTGAATGTTAATATTCTTTGAGTTTTGCCCTCTTCCATTGCTCAGCTAGGGGTCCTGCCTACTCACATTATTGTAGTTATCATAGGGGGTTTCAGTCTCTCATTTACTTAATATTATTTTTATTATTTGTTAAGGCTTCCACAGAGCTAACTCACTCAGCTTCTAGGATGCCCTGGCTACCTAAGACTAATGTCCCCATTTGGTCCCGGGAGAAAGTAGAAAAATAATTTGCTGGGGAGCCTGTGGATGCAGGCCAGGGCTCCAAACCGGTTCATAACCCTGTTGAGAATTTGCATTTCCACCCCAGATATACTGAATCAGAACCTGCAGTTTAACAAGATCCCCAGGTGGTTCTTATGTATAATAAAATTTGAGAACCACTGCTCTACTAGTGGTTCTCAGAATTAGTCCCTAACCAGCAGCATTAGCATCACCTGGGAACTTATTAGAAATGCATATTCTCAAAAATTCTAACTCACGCACACACAAAAAAAGACCAGACTTACTGGTCTGACAGAGACTGGAGAAACCCTGAGAGTATGGCCCCCGGACACCCTTTTAGCTCAGTTATGAAGTCACTCCTGAGGTTCACCCTTCAGCCAAAGATTAGACAGGCCCAGAAAACAAAATGAGACTAAATGGACACACCAGCCCAGGGGCAAGGGTGAGAAGGCAGGAGGGGACAGGAAAGCTGGTAATAGGGAACCCAAGGTCTAGAAGGGGAGAGTGTTGGCATGTCGTGGGGTTGGCAACCAGTGTAACAAAACAATGGGTATGTTAATTTTTTAATGAGAAGCTAGTTGGCTCTGTAAACCTTCATCTAAAGTACATTAAGAAAAAAAAGAAATGCATATTCTCCGCAGGGACTCAAACTGGAATGAAGCGGTTTGAAGCCCTGATGCAGGCACCGTGGTTCTTCCTTCTTTCCCCCCGGGCCTGTGCTGACACCTATATTAGGTGGGGTTTGGAATCACTTTTGTTTTCCCAGATCACTAAATTCCTCTTCGTTCAGAATCTGTCTTGAGTCACCTCAGAAATCATTAGCTTTTTTTCTTTTTTTTTTTTTTTGATTGTGCATTAGGTGAAAGTTTACAGAGCAAATTAGTTTCCTATTCGATAGCTTGTACATAAAGTATTCCATACCGTTGGTTTCATTCCCCACAATGTGTCAGCACTCTCCCCATTTCCGCCCTGGGCTCCCTGTTTCCATTTGTCCTGATTTTCTACCCTTTCCTGCCTTCTCATCTTTGCTTTTGGGCAAATGTCGCCCTTTTGATCTTGTGTAATTGATTGTTGTAAGGAGCACATCCCTCTTGGGTGTTATTGTTTATTTTATGGGCGTGTCTATGGTTTGGCTGAAGGTGGTCTCTGGGAGTGGCTTTCGTTTCAGTTCAGGAGGATGTCTGAGGGCTATAGTCTCAAGGATTCAGTCTCTGTCAGACCAGTAAATATGGCTTTTTTTGTGAATTTGATTTTTTGTTCTGCGATTTTTTTCCTGCTCTGTCCGGGACCCTCTGTTGTGATACCTGTCAAAGTGGTTGGTAGTGGTGGCCAGGCACCATCTAGTTCTTCTGGTCCCTGGGTCGTGTAGGCTGTGGTTCATTTGGTTCATTAGTCCTTTGGACTAATTGCTCCCTGGAGTCTCTGGTTTTCTTCACTCTCCTTTGCTCTGGATGGTAAGGGACCAATAGATATATCTTAGATGGCTGCATGCAAAGCTTTTAAGACCCCAGACACTACTCATCAAAGTAGGATGCGAACTTTATCTGTGAACTAACTAACTAACATGTGAACTATGTTGTGCCAATTGATGTAGATGACCCTCAAGAAATCAAGTTTTTGAGAGCAGGGCCCAACCAGTTGCCATTGAGTTAACTCTGACTCATGATGACCCCATGTGTGTCAGAGCAGAACTGTGCTCCAAAGGGTTTTCAGTGGCACATTTTTCAGAAGTAGATCACCAGGCCTTTCTTCTGAGGTGGCTCTGGGTAGACTCCAACCTCCAACCTTGAGGTTAGCAGCCAAGTGCTTAACTATTTGCACCACCCAGAGACTCCTGGGAACAGGAAAACCAAACCTGTAGCCATCTAGCCAATTCTGACTCATGGTGACCCCATGTGCTACAGAGTAGAACTGCTCCATAGAGTTTTTCTTGGCTGTAATCTTTATGGAAGCAGATCACAGGCCTTTCTTCTGTGGCGCCGCTGGGTGGGTTTGAACTGACAACCTTTTGGTTAGTAGTTGAGCGCTTAACCATTTCCGCCACCGAGGGACTCCTGAGAGCAGGTAAGGACTCTGAAATTCAGCATCTTCTTGCCTGGCCCCAAATCCCAGCATTCAGCGCCAGCTCGGACACAGCCAAGGCTTCCTTCGGACCCAAGAAGGGCTTGAGGTGGATTCTAGAACAGCAAGATGCTGGAGTTTTCTTCCAGTAAAGGGTTGTTCAATTTTCCTGCTGCTTCTAGGAGCAGCAGCTCTCAGCTGACCACATTCTGGCGGTGGGGTGGGGGTGTTTAGGTGAAGTGGCATTGCTTCTGGCTTTGGATGCTGTCTGCAAGAATTACCTCTCCAACACAGGGACAAAATCAAGAACTGAAACACACAGCTGGAAGGCAAAAGTCTTGCCATCCTTCTTTCCCAGTGGATTTGATGACTTTTGTGGTGGCGTCATCTGGGGGGTAATTAGTGCCATGGGAAATTGTCCTTCTAATTTCATCATTTAAGTACTGGGGAGAAGGGAATCAACATGTTTTAAGCACCTACTGTGTGCTGGGCATAGAAGTCCCTGGGTAGTGCAAATAGTAATGAGTTTAGCTGCTAACTAAAAGTTTGGAGGTTCAAGTCCACCCAGTGACAACTTGGAAGAAAAGCCCGGTGATCTACTCCTGAAAAATCAGCCACTGAAAACCCTGTGGAGCATAGTTCTACTCTGACACACATGGGGTCACCATGAGTTGGAGTTGACTCAATGGCAACTGTTGTTTTTTTTGGTATGTGCTGAGCATAGTGCTGGGTGCTTTCCATGCCTGAACTCACTAAATCTTCACAACCACCTCATGAAAGAAGCATTTGGATGACTCCCTACTTTATAAATGAGTAGAGTAGGGTCCAGAGAAGGATGTGATTTACCCAGCTGATAAGTGGTAGAACGTGAATTTAAATCCAAGTCTGTCAGAATCCAAAGTCCCTGGCTTTTCTATTCTGTCATGCGGCCATGGAGGCAGTTGAGTGTAGTGGTTAACAGTGCAGCACTGCGATTAGATGGCGGTGGGTTCCAGTATTAGCTAGCTCTGCCTGGTTCAATCTGTGTACCTTGGGCAAGTCGTTTCACCTCTCAAATCTCAGTTTATTCACCTATAAAGTGGGGATTAAGAATTTTTTCTATGCCCAAGACTATGGCCCCTGGACACCCTGCTAACTCAGAACCGAAGCCACTCCTGAAGTCTACCTTTCAGCCAAAGTTCAGACAGGCCTATAAAACAAACAATAACAAATGTAAGGAATGTGCTTCTTAGTTGAATCAAGTATATGAGACCAAATGGGCAACACCTGCCCAAAACCAAAGACCAGAAGGCGGAAAGGGACAGGAAAACTGGAGGAATGGACACGGGGAACCCAGGGTGGAAAGGGAAAGGGGGAGAGTGCTGACATATTGCGGGGATTGCAACCCGTGTCACAAAACAATTTGTGTATAAATTTTTGAATAAGAAACTAATTTGCACTGTAAACTATCACTTAAAACACAATGAAATTAAAAAAAAAAAAAAAGAATAGTTTCTTTGGCCATAGGATTTTTGAGAGGTTTTCAGGCAATCCCACATGTAAAGCACTCAGTGTAGTGCCTGCATATATAAGTGATAAATACTAGCAAGAATTTGTCTCTATAGAGTAAACCAGATTGGTTCCTGGTTCAAACTCAAAGAGCTTTATCAACCCTCATTTTCCCCCAAACCACTCAGAACCCACTGCTATCAAGGCACCTCATTTAATTAAGGATAAGAATCATAACAATATCAAATTGTTTTGAGGCATCACCATATGCCAGGTGTTGTATTAGGCCTTTTACCTCCTTTATCTCATTTAAATGAAGTGAGTGCAAAGTCTTGTGCAGAAAGGGTGTTGAGGCCCTGCTTTTTGCAGTGGTTATCTGAAGGCAAATTGAAAACCACCTCTCCGTACCGTTGAATCACAACAGCGGCAGTAGTAACAGGTACCATTTCTGGAGGGCTTTTGCAAGCCAGGCACAAAAATGATCTCGTGGAATCCTTTCCACAGTCCTGCAAGGGAGGGGCTGCTATTACCCCCATTTTACAGATAAAGAAACTGAGGCTTAAAGAGGATAAGTAATTTCCTGTTAAAGTGGTTGGTAGCTGTTTTGGTTTAGGTGGACTCTGAATTTCATAACACACATTTCCAAAGCTAATGTTTAAAATGAGAATCCCAGTGCCAATGGCAAAAATGCCTGGATTTGGCAACTAAATAGCTCTACCTTTCAGCAATCCTGTTTTGTTAATTCCGTTCCTCTTGACCCACTTCCCCAAATCTGAAAGGGACTCTGGCTATTTATTGAAAGAGCAACTTCCTCAAGCTAAATATTAGGAAAGGGCCCTGGTGGCGCAGTGGTTCAGCGCTCGGCTCAGAGGCGAAGGGAACTGCCCGAGGTCACACAGTCTGGCAGGTGCAGAGCTGGGACTGGAACCAGCTGAGTTTCAGGCCAGCATGGACAAAGTAAAGGACTTTGGCCAGGAAAAGGAAGGGAGGGAGCCCAGAACCTCTGTTTTCTCACCTTCGAAATGGGATCAATACAGAACCTCCTTGTGTAACTGTGGCGGGGGGGGGGGGGGGCGGGTAGGTGTGTGTGGCCCAGCCCAGGGGCTGCCACCTTGTTCTAGAAATATGAGAGTGGGAGGTGGAGGGAGGGCTGAAGCTTTGGTTTGAGGGCGTGAAGGGAGCAGGGGCAGAGTTTCTAGAGCCAGAGGCAGGGCTTCCAGAATTCGGGGAGGGGCTTGGCATTGAAGCGTTTGGAGGGCAGTGGGCGGGGCTTTGAAATGCCGCGAATATGTTTGCAGGTTTGTAGGCGGGGCTTCTGGAAATCGGGGTTGGGGAGGGATGTTTTGTTGCGCCCACGGGCGAGTTCTAAGGTCTTGGACTGGGAGCCGGGTTAGGGAGCCAGGAAGCTGGTTTAAGGGTTTTGATGGGCAGCGGGCGGGACACAGAGGAGCTGATGTTCAGGTTTTATGTGACCGTGGGTGAACCTTTGCGGGGCCCGGGGGTCGTCGCCCTTCGGAGCCTTGCGAATTACTGGGCGGAGGGCTAAGAAGCCTGCGTCAGGTCCTATGAAGCAGTGGGCGTGGCTCAGAGGCGCCTGTAGGCGTGGCCCTACAGCCTGTTCAATGACTGGTGGGCGGTACGTGCGCCGGGACACCGCCTTCCTCCGCGCACCACCTACATCCCTCGGCGCGACCAGAGGTGGCGCTAGCGGGCGTGGGACGTGGGGTGGGAAGCCGGCTTCCCCTCCCGGAAGTAGGCGGGGTCCGCCCCAGTTTGACGGCCCTGGTTGGGCGCGGGGCGGCGCGGGGGCGGGGTCTGAGCGCGGCAGCAGCGGCGGCTGCCCGCGCCCCTCCCCCGCGCGGCGCTTAGTGCCAGGCGGAGGCGGCAGCGGTTAGAGGCTTCGCCCGGCTTTGCAGCGGGGACTTCGGTGGCGGCGGCGCCTCAGGCACCTCGGCCCTGGTGAGCGGCGCGCGCCCGGTGGGGCCGCTTGGGAGCGAGCCGGGCGGGGGAACCGGTCCTCTCAGCAAGTGCCGGCGCCGGCTGACAGGACTCGGCAGGGCGTGGAGCAGGGCCCAGTGGAGGGGAGCAGGCTGGGGTTAGCGCGTGGAGCGGGGATACTTGCATCGGGGTCCACCCTAGCCGATGTGCAGGGATTGGGGCTGGGTGCTGCTGCGGAGGTTGGGGATCTGGATGAGGGGAAGGTTAGGGACAGAACGGCGTGGCCCGGGGTCCGTTTGGGGAAGAGACTGCTCAGGGGAGGTTTTTAGGGGTTCAGGACCTTCTTGGCCGAAGGAGGGGCCGAGGGCTTAGAGGGGAGGCGGTTGCCCAAGGAAGGTTTTAGGAGTCCGAGACCTGCCTCGTTAGGTGAGATGCTTGGTGAGGAGGGGCTGCTAGAGCCTAGGGAACTGGGCCTGGAGGCGCCAGGCCTGGGGGCGGGGTTTGAGCCGCCCTAGGGAGCGAGTGGGTGGGGGGTGGGTAGGGACCAGGCTCGCGTGGGGCTGGGGCGAGGGTGGCCGCCGGGTTTGGGGGTCGCCTGGGCTCTGGGTGCAAGATCAGCTTTCGGCCCTGAAGGTCTGGGGTAGGGGCCGGGGAAGGGCGGGGAAGGGCGGGGAAGGGCTAGAGCTGGAGTAATATGGGTGGGGGAGGCTTTGGAGGAGGCTGAGCCCGGCCAAGGGATCCGAGGGCTGGGACTGGCGGGCCGGGGGAGGAGTGGAGAGGAAGACCCTAGCCGGATCGCTGCAGGGTGGGGGGTCTGGGGCAGAGAGTGAACTGGGAGATTCAGGGGTCTGCTCCCCTCTTTGTGGGGCAGCTGGCGGGGGTAATCAAAAGGAGCGGGCGGCAGGTGGGGCTCCGCAGCGCCCCAGTGAACGAGGATGAGATCAGATGTTGAGAGTGGAAATGCAGGAACCGAGCCCTCCCGCCCGTCCACACCGGAGCAAGCACACCACCGGCTCTCTTTCTCTCCTATGATTCGAATGTGTTGGGGGAAGTGGCAGGCTGCGGGGAGCGAGCTGAGAAGAAAGGGGCTTCCTCTTAGAGGGAGGCGCAGGCCCTGCCGTCCTTTTTTGGGAGTGTTCAAAGGGTTTTGAGCGCTGGAAAAGGAAACGTAGGCTTTACTGCATCGTGGTTTAGAATCACATCCTATATTTGGCCTCAGTGTAGGCTGCTGATGTTTTGTGGTGTCTGAAGTGCTTGCTCTACATGTTGCAAACGTCGGATTCAGAGTGAGAAGCAAATTGCAAGTTGTTCATCTCCAGGATAGGCTTTCCCATAAGACATTTTAAAAGAATTGAATTTAGTGTGTGTTTTTAAACTGGTACTGGGTGGCAAATATATTTACTTTTGGAAATAGTTATCACAAAATACTAGACCCTCTTACCACAACCGTCCTGCCTGGGATTACGTTCTAAAACAGTATTCGTACGGCTCTTAGTCACTCTATATAATAATGCACCTCATTGTCTTTATCTGGCAGAACTCTCTCCTGACACCAGGGCCTGCTGGAATAGATGAAACATGGTTGAGTATAAGCGGTGGCTAATAGATAGCTGTTTAGTATTAATTCACTCTCTGCATTCCTATGAAACTAAAGAAATGGGGAAAACCTCTTTTGGACTTGATCCTGTACATTTCAGAAGGCTGATTTAAGGAAACTGTTTTATTTGATGTGGAGGTATGTTTCAGTCATAATGTTAGGATATGAAGCCTAATAGTAAGCATTGGAGCTCGATGATTTCATAAATTAATAGGAAAAAAAAGTGAAATAATACAGAGAATTGTGTAGTACATTAGGCCCTGAAGTACGGTATTTTGTGGTAGGTGATAGTCATGTATGCTGAGGATTGAACAAAGATTGGTCATAAAAGCCAGGTACACACCCTTTTTAGTAAATCCAGAATGTGCCTTGTCTGTGTTTTTGATTTCTTGTGAAAGGTACATTAAAGCCTGAGGAATTTTAATAGACACATGCTAGTAAAGAAGCTCTGGTGGCACAGGAGTTAAGTGCTCGGCTGCTAACTGAGAGGTCAGTAGTTCGAATACACCATCAGCTCTGTGAGAGAAAGATGTGGCAGTCTGCTTCCATAAAGATTACAGCCTTGGAAACCCAATGAGGCAGTTCTACTCTGTCCAGTAGGGTAGCTATGAGTTGGAATCAACTGGATGGCAATGGATTGTATTTTTTGGGGGGAGGGAGGGGGAGGTACATGCTAGTGAAATATCACCGCACACAATATTGAATTTTTCATGATCATTTGTTACTTTGCCCTATAGATTGCGCTAATCAGCATTTATGTCTTTTACTTTATAGATTAGGATTAGATGTAGGATTGGCAAATATCATTTTTAAACTCTGTTGTATTTTTTTAATTTAAATTTTAGGCTTAACCCCTCTGTCACTTCTGGGATCCACTCCAGCCATGAGGAGCAGAGTTGCTCTAATGCCTATGAAATGGAATGTCCAAAAGAGTAAATGATTCTGAAAGAGTCAATTCTGATGATTGCAAAATATTTATTTATTAATATTTTAATTTGCCACAAACTGGTGCTTTAGAAACAGATATGGTTAATTGGGCTGTTTATCTTTGACCTCTGCAGCAATAATAAATTTGGGTGCCAGTTTCATATTCAGGGTACAAAACCATGTGATAAAAACTCTTAAGCTTATTTTCCTCTCCCTGAGTTCTGAAAACTCTTCTGATACTTGTAAGAAAGTCCTTTTTAACTTAAGATGCCTTTTCTGTATTAAAACAGGAAAACCTCATGAATATTTCAGTATGACCTAATACCTAGAATGTTAAGTAATAGAATCTCTCTGTGTTTTCATTGCCCTAGTTCACATCCTTTAAAGTGAGTGAGCAAGATTCTATATGCCCTTCTGAGAGCTTACTCTGTGTTTCGACAGTGCATAATGAATCTTTTTAAAACAATAACAGCTTTATTGAGATACAGTTCATATTCCTTACAATTCACTCATTTAAAGTGCACAGTTCAATGGTTTTCAGTATATTTAGGATATGTGCAACCATCACCACCACAGTCAATTTTAGAACATTTTCATCATCCCAGCGAGAAACCCCATACACTCCTTCCCCAATCCCTGTAGCCCTAGGCAACCACCAGTCTACTTGTCTCTTTATATTTGCCTGTTCTGGACATTTCATATAAATGGAATCAGACAATGTATGGTTTTTCGTGACTGCTTCTTTTACCCTGGTGGCATAGTGATTGAGAGCTACAGCTGTTAACCAAAAGGTCAGTGGTTCGAATCTACCAGGCGCTGCTTGGAAACCCTATGGGGCAGTTCTTCTCTGTCCTGTAGGGTCAGAATCGACTTGACGGCAGTGGGTTTTGGTTTTTTCTTTTACTTAGCATGATGTTTTCAAGGTTAATCTTTGTTGTAGCAGGTATCAGTACTTCATTTCTTTTTATTGCCAAATAATATGCCATTGTATGGATATACCATTTTTTGTTTATGCATTCATCAGTTGATGGACATTTGTGTTGTTTCCCCTTTTTGGCTATTGTGAATAGTGCTGCTCTGAACATTCACGTACAAGTTTTTGTGTGAACATGTTTTTATTTCTCTTGGATGGTAGTGGATTGCTGGGCATATGGTAACTCTTCAGCCTTTTGAGGAGCTGCCAGACTGTTTTCCAAAGTGACTGCATCCTTTTGCATTGCCACCAATAGTATATGAAGGTTCTGATATCTCCACATTCTCTCCAACACTTGCAATTATCTGTCTTTTTGATTGTAGCCATTCTAGTGGGTGCGTAGCGGTATCTCATTGTGGTGTTGATTCGCATTTCTCTTACGGCGAATGATGTAGAGCATCTTTTCATGTGTTTATTGGCCATATGTATATCTTCTTTAGAGAAATGGCTATTCAGAACCTTTTCTCATTTTTAAACTGGATTATTATCTTTGAATTATTAAGCTGTAAGAGTTCTGGATGTTTTCTAGATACAAGTAGCTTATCAGATAGATGATTTGCAAAATTTTTTCCCCACCATGTGGATTGTTTCTTCACACAAACATTTTTAATTATGATGATGTCTGGTATATGCATAACGAAGGCTTACTAGTTAGAAATCATTTAGACCTTAACTTACATCTTCATCAGTATTTTGGCTGTATAAATGAAAAGCTAAATGCGGAAGAGTTAAAGATTTGCATTAGTTCATTTTAAGATGTGTTATAGATCAGAAGAGTTCATTGGAAACATGTCATTCCCCTGTCAGATTCCTTGGTGGTCCCCACCCGTTGTTTATGGAATAAAATTCAGACTCCTTAATGGGATAGTGGATCAAGGCAGTCTCTGATTTCAGCCTGCCTTATTATCATCTACTACTCCCCTTCCTATGTCTTTATCTCAGTGCCTCTCCCTGAAACTTCCCAGCCTTCAAATCATCTTGTGATGCACTTATTAGTCCACCCCCTTTCCACTGGCTGAACCCCACTTGTCCTTTGGGAATCAGGTCACGAAACTTTCCCCATCCACAAGGCAGACATTGTCCCTGCCCTCATAGAGAGTCCAGTTATCACTACTGCCTGCTACAAGGAATTGGACCTGAACCTGAGCTTATAGTCTGAAAGGCGCTTTCACATAGAAACTAGAGTGTGAGAGAGAAAGTCACATGAAAGGCAGACCTGCTTCTCTTGCTCATAACTCTGTCCCCAGTGCCTAGTGCATATTTGCTGAATGAGTGATTATTTATTGAAGTTAACTGGAAATATCCTGAAGTCAGGGGTTTCTTTATTATTCATGTCTTTGCTGCCTATTTTAAAATAGCATGAAGTGCAGAAGTAATTCCCCTCGGTGTTTCCAGCATCCAAGTCCAGCTCTTACCAGAAAAGTGCTCAGATGCAAAACCAAGTGTTCGAGACGTTTTCCCTTGGGCAGAACATCCTCGTCCAGGTTCTTTACCCCTAATGAACAGTAATGACTGGCACGCAGCCTTCTCAGTAGGGCAGATGGCCAGGGAACACACATTTAGTATGTACACGTTAGCCACACACAATGCACACAGGCTACCCCTGATGGTATTGGGGCAGTCAGTCACTATTGGAACTACAAGTGTGTGCTCATGATAATAGGCGTAAATTGGATTTTAAGGACACAGACGTTCTTACTTTTAATTCTTTTGTTCGTGCTCTCTTGCTTCTTTCAGATCATTTAACTCTTGTCAGTATTCCTTAGCTACATTTCATGTTCTTTTGTTCATTTTTAATAATTTAATTCAAATATTTTACTTAGCTCCTTCTTAAAAATTAGGAGAAACCACTTGGCCATTTTGGAGTATATTTTCTTCTTTTGTGTCCATTAAAGTGATTGGATTGTAGCAAAGTAGTAAAGAGAAGAAGAAAAATAAGTTTCAGTTTTCTGCTTTGTCACGTTAGGCTCAATGAACGATTGGTACTGTTCCTTTTCTTGCTCTAAGGAAGCTTTGCATTTAGAAAAACCGAGGTAGTGAAGATGCAGGCCTTTAGAGCCAGACTGAGCTAGGTTTCACTCTTGACTTCACCTCTTACTAGCTGTGACTTAACTAGCCAAATTCCCTCACTTCTGAGCCACAGCTTCCCCTTCTGTAGTATGGGGTTGCTAATGGTTACCCTGCAGGGTTATTGTGAAGATTAAATGAAGAAAAGTATGGAAAGCGCCTAATACAGAGTTGTTGTTAGTTGCTGTCGAGTCGATTTCGACTCATGGTGAACCCATATGCTACAGAGTAGAACTGCTCCGTAGGGTTTTCTTGACTTTAATCTTAATGGAAGCAGATCACCAGGTCTTTTTTTCCTTGGTTCTGCCGGGTGGATTCAAACCCCCAACCTTTAGGTTAGCAGTTGAGTGTAAACAGTTTGCGCCACCTAGTAGACACTGAATAAGTTCCTGTACCCACCCTTTTGACTTTTGAATGTCTGTTAATGAATGGAACTGTGTAGAATCAAGTGGAGTAAATTTAATACATTTTATTTCTGATGTTAAGCTATCAAGGTGTGAATCCCCACTCCCACCTAGCATTTTAGACGTTGAATCAAAGTTGAATCACCAAGAAGGAAAAATAAAAGAAAAAATCCCTCTAATTTTAGGATGGGAAGATGGTGTCAAAAATGAGGCAGTGTTTTTTTGCATCTGTCCAAATTGGAAATGTATGTTCAGACAAACTTCCTTTATTCAGACATTATGCTTGTATTCCATCTGTCTGTCTGCCTGCCTCCCTGTCTCTATTTTAAGGAAAAGGATCAAGACCCCAGCAAACGATTGATCTTTTGAGGGTTTGGAAGTGCTTGAGATACTCATTTGGTTATGATGTGGATGGCAGCATGGTGATAAAGTGTCACATTCTGTAGGGGAAAGAACCTCAATAGTTTCATGGGATGTTAAATTAGGCCTGTCACTTCAATTTTAGGTTAATAACAAAAATGGCTTCTGTTTGCCACAGTAATGAGAAATTAAATTAAGACCATGCAAGGATCACAGTGAGAGAGAGAGAAACTGAAATATAAAGCAGAGTTGAAAGTCCTGTATTTGTGTGACTGAAGACAATAATTTCACAATACAAATATTCCCCACCCCTTGCTCATACAAGTACCTAAGCTGTCAAGTTGATTCCAGCTCATAGCGACCCTATAGGACAGAGTCGAATTGTCCCATGTGGTTTCCAGGGCTGTAAATCTTTACGGAAGCAGACTGCCACATCTTTCTCCAGCATATAATTACCTACATTTCTTTTTTAAAAATTATGAAAACTGGATCATCTGTAGCATCCAGTATCTTACCCCTTTTAAGAATACAGAATTTGTGGGTGGGGGGAAGATTTGGAAATTATTTCTCAGGTCCAGAGATCCTCATTCCTGACTGCACGTGAGGATCAGCTGTAGACCTTTAATAGCACAGCTCCTGGCAGAGCCCCCTGGTGACTGTGAATCGCAGCCAGAGCGGGAACTCCCGAGCTGGTCTGCCTCTCGTTAACAGATAAGGGGCAAGGTAACAGGAGCTTGAGAGACTTGCACCAGCTCAGGACCTGGCCCCTCCTCCCCTTTTCCATATTTAGTGTAAATTCATTTTTATAGTTGGAAGTATGAATTGATAAGCCTTTGGTAAACTTGCTTTATTAGTTTTAATGCGAAGTTCCCTGACCAGAGTTTCAGTAATCCCCTTTTTACTTCCTCAATCTTATCATCTGACCTTTAGTAAGCAGTAGTTGCAGGGGTTTGTCTCAGATGTTCTAAAGACCAACTCATTGCATACACCACCTTGTATTGTGTCTTGCCAGAGTAATCGGCAATATTAGACCATCTGTGCATGAAAATGCTGAAATTTCACAGGAGCAGCACAAGTCTAGTACTGGAACCACCCAGAGTGTAACAGGCATGATTAAAACCCCCTTAGGGTTTCAGAGTGGGAGACAGGTATGGCAGTCTGTTTCCCTAAAGATTGCAGCCTTGGAAACCCCATGGGGCAGTGTTGCTCTGTCCTATAGTGTCGCTATGAGTCGGAACCTGCCTTGACGGCAATGGGTTTTTTTCTTTTTTCTTTTTTTAGGGTTTTAGAAGGTGATCATTGGTTTTCAGTGTGGTCATTTTTGTCTCTGGGAACCCAACATAAAGTATTTGGAAACCATATGGTGCAAAGCCTTCATTGTACAGATTTGGACACCGAAGTGTCTGGCACGTGGTGGTTTGGTGTATGCGCCTTTTTTGCCCCATTGTGGAATTGGATGTGTGTCCATGTCCCAACAACTACTGAGGCCTTCATCCTGGATGAACAATACCGTAGTTTTTTCTGTGTCGTAAAGGCCTTAAACACACGGGAAAGGAGGTGTTGGTAGAGTGAAGCCTTTGGCAGGTGTTTTCTAGTTTTGACATTCTAAAGGTTCTTAACAAAATTCACAAGCATCCCCTTCTTAGGACAAATGTTTAATCACCATTATTTGCTTACTTCACATGAAAGAGAACTTAAATTCCTTCTCATAATGGTCAGGCATTCTTTTCTAGTTAAAGTTTCTAATTCCTTTCATTCTTAGGCCCTTAAAGAATTGAGACCGATTTATTAATACAAAAAATCAAATGCTGCCTGAGTGTTTGGTGGCTGAGAAACCCATGCAAATTTGAGCTATCATTTTGCTTAAGCAGAGGGATTTATTGGGAGACTAGCACTTTATAAGCTAGATGATGAATTAATTTCGTGGTTAGTAGCATCTTTAGCTTAACATTACCATCGTAGTTTTTCTTGGCAGGCAGGAGAGAGACTGGAGCCAACCAGTCCTGGCCACAGCTCTTTGGGGTGATACTTAATAAAGTGCATATTGTCTGTTTTTGAAATAGGCCCTCTCTTGCGTGGGGCACTGTTGGCTTCACAGTGTTACTGTAGGAAAAAGTCAGTTGTCGGCAGTCCGTTTTTTTACCCCAAGATGCCAGTTTGGTCTTCTTATTCAGTATAGAGATGTCTTGTGTACCCTGGACTGAATTGCATTGTCACGTGTAACAACATGATGCATCTCACCTGCAGAGGATCATGATGGGTCCTGTGGTTCTCTAGGAGAAGTGAATGCTCGAGAGCACAGACACAATGTCTGTTTTGGAGGCAGTGTGTACATTCATTCCCCAGCTCGGCACTGGGTTGTGTTCCAAAGTAATTTGCAACTCAGAGTGGCATGTTTCGTATAGATTCAGCATTCTAAGAGGTGGGTAAGTTCCCAGCCCAACTGAAAAAATCTGTTTAACTTCAGCTCGGTCTGTTAAACTGGTAATAATGATAGCCAGATTCTGGATCTTGGGAGGTGGGAGTCATGGGAACAGAAGTAAATAGCCACACTTCACCTCCTAAGTGCTCCCTGTCCAGCTGTGTGGCCACAGCAGCCCTCCAGATCTACCCTCGTCTTCCAAGTTCTTCATCCTCCTTCATCTCGCTCTCAACTTGAAGCTTCCACTCCTCTGGCTAAGCTGATCTCCTTTCAATAGTGGTAGCAAAGCTTCACAGATGCTTCACACTCCTCCCCACTTACGTGTTCATAGATGATCGAGTTATTACTAGACTATGTACCATGGTTACTGAGTGCTGGGACTGTTGTGGCTTTTATTTGTATCATCTTATTTGACCCATGTCCCTTAACCCTTTTAGAGGCCAATATTCATGTTTTTAAAAAGGGGTTCCTTATTTATAAACAGATTGTGTCTCTGAAATTTTTTCATCCAGTCCGGGTAAAAAAAAGTCAAAGGAAGCGTTGATATAACAAAGTTTATTAAGAAAATGTTCTGCATCCCGCTTTGGTGAGTGGTGTCCGGGGTCTTAAAAGCTAGCCAGCAGCCTAAGATGCATCAACTGGTCCCAATCCACCTGGAGTGAAGAAGAATGAAGAACACCATAGACATAAGGAAAGTAATAGCCCAGGAGACAGAAAGGGCCACATAAACCAGAGACTTTCATCAGCCTGAGACCAGAAGAACTAGATGGTGCCCGGCTACCACCAAAGACTGCCCTGACAGGGAATACAACAAAGAGTCCCTGATGGGGCAGGAGAAAAGTGGGGTGCAGAACTCAAATTCCAGTAAAAAGACCAGACTTAATGGTTTGATTGAGACTGGAGGGACCCTGGAAGACACGGCCCCCCCCCCCCCGAATCTCTGTTAGCCCAAAACTAAAACCATGCCTGAGGCCAACTCTTCAGACAAAGACTGGACTGGACTGTGGGACGTAAAATGATACTCGTGAAGAGGATGTTTCTTAGCTCTATAAGACTGAATGGGCAGCTCCTGTTCAGAGGTGAGATGAGAAGGCAGAGAGAGGGTCAGGAGCTGGTTGAATGGACACGGGAAATCCGGAGTGGAAAGAAGGAGTGTGTTGTCACCGTATGGGGAAACCAACAAGGGTCACATAACAAGTAAGTATAAATTTTTGTATGAGAGACTAACTTGAATTGTAAACTTTAACTTAAAGCACAACAATTAAAAAAAAAAAAAAAAAAAAGAAAGAGTTGAAGGGAAGCATTTGGGGCCAGGCAGAACCCATCAAAGGAGCTGGCCCTGCTAGCTGGAAGAAGTCCTGCTTACTTTTGAAAGTTTCTGTTCTCTCTAAAACAGCGCACCTGAGCCCCAGAAATCAGAGGGAGATCAGAGCCTTCTGGGAAGTTTTTTTCAAAATACTCATGATCCTTTTTTGTTTTTTTCTTCTGTTTATTTGGGAACCACGGCTTGAAAGGGGCTGGAGTTTTTAAGTGTCTTGGTTTCTGTGACCTTTGGGAAATGGATCAGGCCATTGTAATGATTGTAAGTTGGGGCAGCTTGTACTGGTCAGAGGTAGGCTCTGGTTCTGTATCTGTATTTCGAGTCCTTAATAAATTCCTAT
The DNA here is from genome assembly GCA_030035585.1 of Dugong dugon. NCBI lineage: Eukaryota > Metazoa > Chordata > Mammalia > Sirenia > Dugongidae > Dugong > Dugong dugon. The sequence continues at coordinate 19,048,740 of CM057476.1, read as the reverse complement.
CATTCCTCAAATGGGAGAATAACTGACCTCTCCTTTTTGTTATTGGGAGCCCTGGTGGTGCAGTGGTTAAGAGCTTGGCTGCTAACCAAAGGTCAGCAGTTTGAATCCACCAGCTGCTCTTTGGAAACCCTCTGGGCAGTTTTACTGTGTCCTATAGGGTCACTATGAGTCGGAGTCGACTCAATGGCAGCAGGTTTGGGTTTTTGTTTTAGTTTTTGTTATTGATTCTTTTCATCAGAAAATTAATTTTTCCTACATCCCTCCTAATGCTGGCAGTGAGAAAATCTTACAAGTGTGTGGGGTCCATCTGTCCAGAATCTTTGATTGTACTTCACCACTGCACCTTGAGAGCCGAGTGCCTCAGTGCCTGAACCTGAACAGTGAAGGGTTCGCACTACATGGTTTCCAAGAACTCTTCTCGTGCAAACGTTTCATGATGAGAAGTGTACTGAGATTAGGGACTTGGTTTTCTGGTGTAATTTAAAAATTTTTTTTTTTTTTTTTACGAAGTCTGCTTTGGCAAGCTTAATGTTTTGGTTTGCTTTTAAAATGTGTGAAAGTATAAAAGATAAATTACAAGCTTCCATGTGGCCTCAAGTATCTGATTCTGACACCGAATTCTGTGGTATGGCCTGTGAGCTCTGCTGGAGTTGAGAGGACAGGGCATTGAAGACTCAGTGTCTCCGAGACCCTGAGGGTGAGTCCCTGCCCCTGGGTGTGTGTAATCTCACTGGGCGGGACTCGGAACAGGTGTGATTGGGAAAGAGTAGTGTAAGATGGAGGGGCAGGATGGGACCAGACTGTGCAAAGTCATGATTAGCAAAATTTATACCATGTGTTTGAGCAAAATGTAAATATAGCTTGAATGTTGTTATAAAGGTAGATGAAGGTATGATTTGTGGGTGTCACTAGTGTTAGTGATTCCTGTGATCTTACTAACTACATTTTGAGTTAAAATGAGTAGAACTTTAAGAAAAATAAAGTAAGGAATTCATTATTTTCCAGTTTTCTGGGAACTACCTCAAGGGGCATGAACGTGAAAGTGGACGCTGTTTCTTGAAGGTGGAGAGTATCTTTGGTTTTCGTGCCCCTAGTTTCTAGCACACTGCCTGGCACCAAGTAGAAGCTCAATAAGTGTTAGTTGAATGATTGATTTCATTTGTACGTGACAAATTTGTGATAGGCTTCCTATTTTCCTAGATGATGAAAGGTGTCAAGAAATTTTCTGTGGTGTAGAAAAATGACCACTAATTGTAAACATTTGCTTATTAAATGATCCTATGATAAGCTAACTTCATAAATTTCATGGTAAATAAATACGTTAAAGTATTTGTGTATTTTTGAAACATATCGGTAAAGCAAATTTTAGCATACTGCTTATTTAAAATGTGTAATCTGATGAAAAGCAAGGTGATAAATGACATATATTTTGTACTTTATTGCAAATCCACTTAACTGATTTCTTGAATAAATTGAAAATATTGGTAGCAGGGAGTGCTCTTGGCTTTGTTTTGTAGCTCTGGTTAGTAACTTTGAATTTACAAACAAACGAAGTTGTATCCATAATGGAAGCATGCTTTGCTCTTAAGAGTCTTTGCCAAAATAGATACGAGAAGAACCATAATCTGTGTCAAGATGAGGATTTAAAAAGTTAAGGTAACCATTGAAAAAGCAGAATTTCCCTTTACTGTCTTTCTTTTTTCTTTGTTTTTAAATTGTTGTTGAAAATATACACAGTAAAACATACCAATTCAACCGTTACTACCTGTACAATTCAGTGGCATTGATTACATTCTTCCAGTTGTGAAACCATTCTCACCCTCCTTTTCTGAGTTGTTCCTCCCCCATTAACATAAACTCACCACCCCTCGGCTTCCTATCTAACTCCCTCCCACCCAGTTGCTGTTGTCAGTTTGATCCTGTACAGAATTTAAAAGAGCGCAATGTTCAAGGCAGACATTATTTACTAATTATCTCTCTACTGTCTTTCTCTCCTACTCTGAGTTCTTATCCTTTAGTACTGTGGCTGACTAGTATCACCTTACATTCTCCGCTGGAACTGGATGTGGGGGTTTGTCTGCAGTGGACCCTGACAGGGACTCCAGCGCCCAGGGCTCAGCCCCCAGTAATCTTCAGGGCAAGTCTTGAAGGCATTTGATTGTTGCCTGGAGCCCCAAGGATTCAATGTGTTTGGAATTCTTGTGACTTGAGAATCTGACAAAACTGAGTATGTTGAAATAGGGCGAATTGTGTAGCAACCATTTCAACTGTTAAATGGTTTCATAGTTTAGAAGTTCATTTGTGCAATATTAATATTAGTGATTGATGTTATAAATGGTCATAAAATTATCGTTTTGTGATTGCATTTTTGTAGATGTGTTATTTCTGGCAGTTTTTAGAGATTACTACAACCCATAAACGTAGTTGTTTAAAAGAGTATTAGGGGTGGGAAGTCCCTGATCTTTCTGCTAGCCTTCTACTCGAAATACTTTAAAAATGATTCTTCCTGCTTTCATTTGAGGCATAGAGAATTTCTTTTTCAGTTACTGCTATGCAGTCCAATTAATTTAATGTGGAGAATTAAAGGCTATGATTTTCTCTTCAAGTCTTAATACAGTTTGAAAAGAAAATGGATTTGGGATAGTTAGGGTTACAGTTTTATCAGGTAAGACTGGTAAGGTTGGTAAAAGCTTCATGCAGTAGCGTATTTGCAGTCCCTGGGTGGTGCAGACATTTAACATGCTTGGCTGCTAACTGAAAGGTCAGCGATTTGAGTTCACCCAGTGGTGCCTTGGAAGAAAGGCCTGGTGGTCTACTTCTGAAAAAGTAGCTGTTGAAAAAACGTATAGAGCACAGTTCTACTCTGACACACACGGGGTCACCGTGAGTTGGAATCGACTCAACGGCAACTGGTATAGAGTATTAACTCCCAGGATGCTTAGCCGAGGTGTTTCCTCCTGAAAGTGGGCTTTATTTATTTGTCTGCATTCCTCTTGGAGGTATTTTCATTTTATTGGTGAAATTAGATGTGTGGTGTTTTCTTCTTAAAGAGCCCATACCTTTAGAAGGTATTAGGTGGTAGTAAAGTATTCATTTAGTAATAACTATGGTTCCCCCAGTTAGTTACATTGTTACAGCTTCTTGTGCTCTGTTGTAGATGCTGATATTCTGTCTGTCTTTTTCCTTTAGAAGAGAAGTGTGTTGATAAAAAAAATAGTAATTTTACCAGACATGATTAGACAAGACGAAATGATTTGTCCTAAGGTGCAATAAGATTTTAAGAGGTTCCAACATTTGCTTCTCCCTGCTCCAGACCCTTCACGCCTGTTGTTTCTCTTCCCTGGAACCCTCCTTTTTTCAGCCTCTTTGCTCAAGTGATTTGTTACTAATTCTCTGACTTTCAGCCAAACTGTCGCTTCTCTGAGCTCTCTGACTTGTTCTGTCCACCTGATTATTGACTCCCTAGTGTGTGTACCTCCACATCCCAATACTTGTCAGAGCAGCATATTTACATTTGAGGGACTGTTTGATCACTGTGTGTCTCCTCCACTGGACTGTCAGATCCATGAGCACAGGGGCCAGGTCTGCTTGTTCCCCATTGTGACAGGCACATGGCAAGAGCTCAGTAAATTGTTGTTGAATGAATGGCTGAATGAGTGAATGTATGAATGAATGATTGGGATTAAGGACCTATTCAACAGTCACACCTGAATGTATATTTTATATGTATAACTCTGTGGAAGCTAGTGACTAATTTGGTTCTCAGTGAATTTTGTGTGTCTTATTTGATGGGAGAAGCCCTGGTGGCAAAGTGGTTAAGAGCTTGGCTGTTAATCAAAAGGTCAGCAGTTTGAATCCACCAGCTGCTCCTTGGAAACCCTATGGGGCGGTTCTACTCTGTCTTATAGGGTCACTATGAGTCAAAATCAGCTCAGTGGCAACGGGGGTTTGTTTTGTTTTTTTTGGTTATTTGGCGGGTGGTGAGGAGGCTGGGTCCCAGTGAAAGAAGCATTGCCTTATAGACTCCTCCACTTAAATTTTGGTGGGACCTTAGAAATCATTTATTTTAGTTCTCCTGTTTTATAGATGAAGAAGCTAACATCCAGAGGACCAAAATAATTTTGATGGGTAGGTAGCTAGGTAAAGATAAATTTGGGTCTCCAGCACCCAAGCCAGTGTTGTTCCTACTTGGCCTTATCATTCCCTTGAAACACAGTCAGGAGCACATATTCATTTAATCACTGCTTGCCCACAGTCTGTAGTATTAAAAAGGGAAAACGTCAGTTCTTCAGTTGAAGGTGATTCATTTGTATTTTTGACACTGCTAGTTTTGCCTACGGTTAGCCCAATGAAGTTCTTCATAAAACTGCCTTTTAAAAGAAGAAGGGAGGACAAAAAAAGATCTGGGGATGCAATAACTTTATTTTCTGGTATAAAAATATTGTCAAAAGAATTATTAAAATTTTACTGCGGGAGAAGCTCCATCTGATTAAGTAGTGAAAAACAGACTGAGCAAGTTTAGATAGTCATCCAGTGTGCTTTTTACCAGTTGTTGATAAGAAAAGTAGGTCATTCATATAGAAAGAGTATTTCAAACACATTAATGGACAGTGGCATCACTAGGAGAGTGGGGGTATGCGTGGACAGCACCAGGCAACACTGGCAGAGGGGGTGACACCAGAATGACTGTCTAAAATTTTTGTGCAGTGTTTCAGCAGAAATTTATTATTTTTTTAAAAAAAAATCCCTGTAATACTGAGTCCAGTACAACTAAATGGTGCCTGGGTACCACCACCGACTGCTGTGGCAGGGAGCACAATAGAAGGTCCGGGACAGGGCTGGAGAAAAATGTAGAGCAAAATTCTAACACACACACACACAGACACACACATCTGACAGAGACTGGAGAAACCCCCCGAGAGTATGGCCCCCGGACACCCTTTTAGCTCAGTAATGAAGTCACTCCTGAGGTTCACCCTTCAGCCAAAGATTAGACAGGCCCATAAAACAAAACAAGACTAAATGGACGCACCAGCCCAGGAGCAAGGGCAAGAGGGCAGGAGGGGACAGGAAAGCTGGTAATGGGAAACCTAAGGTCGTGAAGGGGAGAGTGTTGACATGTCATGGGGTTGGCAACCAGTGTCTCAAAATAATATGTATGTTAATTGTTTAATGAGAAGCTAGTTGGCTCTATAAACCTTCATCTAAAGTACAATAAAAAAAGTTATTTAAAAAACCCTGTAGTTGGTTATAACAGCAAAAACATTTTTCATAAGCCCAGCTTACATGTATCTATATACCTACAAGGCTAAAACTCTATACTGATTTACTCTTTGAACCTTCTAATGCGCTCAGGTCAGAGTTGTCGTTAATTACCAAATTAGGAGGATGCTTCAAATCACGCGGGGTTTCATCTGAACGTGCTACAAGTGCACGCTGTTGTTTTCGTTGCTGCCAGTGTTTTTATAGTTGCTGACTGTCAAATTTTTGGTGTTTTAGCTACAATATTGTGGTGATTAGTATTTGTGAACCTGTATCAATAACTTTTTTGAGAATGAAGTAATAATTAAAGGAAAAGGAGTGATACACGAGAATTACGATTTACAAGTAACGTTAGTACAAAAAATGCTACTAAGGATTCTGTATGGTCAGTTACATGAGAAGGTTCCTGGGGGGGGGGGGCACCAACCCTAGTGAGGTTGCTGGGTCATTCACGTCTGTAAAAGTTTTGTACTTGATACGAGAACTTTCGGGATTAGTTTGGTTCTTTGAGTTGCATCCTGTTCTTTGAAGAGAAGCAGACTTTGACTTCGGAGTGTCTCCTGTGGTGCACTTTAGGGAGATGGCTGCAGCCTCAGGGGGTTTTCTTTGGTTCCACAGCGCTCCCTGGGGTTCCTCTCGCCTGCCTCTGTCACGCAGGTTTCTTCAGTATTCCGTTTTCAGAGTTCTAGGGATGGAGAGACGTGGTTGTGCTATAAGGATGCTGACAATGAGCAGGAAAGTGTTAGATGTGAGGGATTATAAGCATGTCATCCTTTAACATTATGTTTGGAAAACTCTGTCCTTATTTTGAAAGTGTAATAAAACTGTGCTATTACTGTCACGAACAGCTAGAGATGACTTCTAAGACCTTGTAAACTCATGTTTAAGTGACTGAAAAATTTCTGTAATGTCATTCTTATTGTCTTTTAAGTGAGTTACGTGCCCCATCATGGCATCTTTCACTTCATAAAGGATCTCTTTTAAAATTTTATTGTGGTAAAATATATATGACAAAACACTTGCCATTTCAACAATTTTTTTTTATTTTTTATTTTTATTGTACTTCAGGTGAGGGCTTACAGAACAAATAGTTTCTCATGAAACAGTAGTACACATATTGTTTTATGACATTGGTTAACAACCCCACAACATGTCAACCCTCTCGACCTTTTTTTTTTTTTTGGGTGAAAATATACATAGCCAAAGATACACCATTTCAAAAATTTCTACTTGCCCAGTTCAGTGACATCAACAATTTTTATGTGTACAATTCAGTGACATTAATTATGCTCCCTATGTTGCATAACAGTCACCACTATTCATTTCCAAATTTTTTTCCTCACCCTTTACAGAAAGTCAGTACCCTTTAAGCAATAACTCTTCATCTCCCCCTTCGTACTTGCCCCTGGTAATCACTCATCAGTTTTGATCTGTCTGTGTTTGCCTATCCTAGATATTTCATATAAGTGGGATTGTATAATATTTGTCCTTTTGTGACTGACTGATTTCAAGGTTCTTTGATGTTGTATCTTGTATTATTATTTTCCATTGTGTGTATGTACCATATTTTGCTTATCCATTCATCTCTTGATGGACACTTGGGTTGTTTATACCTTTTGGCTATGTGTTTGAGTTCCTGCTTTCAAGTCTTTTGAATATATACCTGGAAGTGGAATTGCAGGGTCATATGGTAATGCTATGTTTAGCTTCTTGAGGAACCACCGAACTGTTTTCCACAGCAGCTGTACCATTTTACATTCCCACCAGCAATGCGTGAGGATTCCAATGTCTCTACATCCTAGCTGTCATTTGTTATTTTCCCTTTTTCTGGTAACAGACATCCTAGTAGGGGGGAAGTGGTATCTTATTATGGTTTTGATTTGTGTTTCCCCAATAACATTAAACATCTTTCATGTGTTTGATGCCCATTTGTATATCTTCTTTGGTGAAATGTGTATTTAAGTTCTTTGCCCATTTTTTGATTGGATTGTCTTTGTGTTGTTGAGTTGTAGGCGTTGTTTATATATTCTGGATATTAAAACCTTATCAGAAGTATGGCTCCCAGATGCTTTCTTCCGTTCTGTATGTTGTCTCTTCACTTTGTGGACAAAGTCTTTTGATGTAGTTTTTAATTTTGACAAAGTCCAATTCATCTTTTTTGTCTTTTGGTGCTTGTGCTTTTTGTGTCATATCTAAGAATCCATCACTGAAAACTGGGCCCCAAAGCGTTACCCCTATGTATTCTTCTAAGAGTTTTATGGTTTTAGTTCTTATGTTTAGGTCATTGATCCATTTTGAGTTAAGTTTCATATATGATGTGAGTTATTGGTCCAACAAAGAGCCTTGGTGGTGTAGTGGTTAAGCACTCGGCTGCTAACCAAAAAGTTGGCGGTTTGAACCCACCAGCCACTCTGCGGAAGAAAGATGTGACAGTCCACTTCCATAAAGATTACAGCCTTGGAAACCCTATGGGCAGTTTTATTCTGTCCTATAGGGTCACTATGAGTAGGAATCGGCTCAGTGGCCGTGGGTTTATTTGTCCAGCTTCATTCTTTTGCATGTGGAGATCCAGTTGTCCTGGCATGATTAATGGAAGAGACTGTTCTTTCCTTCCTGAATGGACATAGTACCCTTGTAAAATCAATTAACCATAGATATGTGTGTTTATTTCTAGACTCTAAATTCTATTCCATTGGACTATATGCCTGTGATTATACCAGTAACATCCTGTTTTGATTACTGTAGCTTTCAAGTACATTTGAAATTGGGAAGTGTGGTCCTCCTACTTTGTTCTTCTTTTTCAAGATAGTGTTGACAGTTTGAGGCCCCTTGCAGTTCCATGTAGATTAAGTATTGGCTTTTCTGTTTCCGCAAAGGAGGCAGTTGGAATTTTGATAGGAATTGCATTGAATCTATAGATTGCTTTGGGTAGTATTGACGTCTTAATGATATTGTCTTCTAGTTCACGAACACAGAATGTCTATTTGTTTAAGTGTTCTTTAATTTCTTTCAGAAATGTTTTTCTCATTTTTAGTTTTTTACCTTCTTGGTAAGATTTATTCCTAGATATTTCAGTCTTTTAGATGCTATTGTAAATGGAGTTGTTTTCTTAATTTCTTTTTCGGATTACTCAGTGCTGGTATATAGAAATCAACTTGATTTTTGTATGTTGACTTAGTACCCTACTAGTTTGCTTAATTCATTTATTAGCTCTGGTAGCTAAAGAATCCCTTTTGAATACAAATGTGAGAGTTAACAATTTTAGGATTTTTATTTTTTGTCTTTTGATCTCTTGCTGTGTTGTGGTTCATATCATGCTCATTTCTTTTCAAACTTGATTTTTAGTAGTCATTTTTATAACTTCCCATTGTAAGTGAGTGCTTATATTTGAAGTTAGGTAGTCCCCAACTTCTCTTTATAACAGGTTCCTAGGATGAGTACAAAATCTTAGAGAGCTTTAAAAAGTATAAAAGTCTTCATTATGCCTCACCTTTTAGAAACAGTCTTTGATATATATAGTTCTAGCGTTTCATACATGTTCTTTCATGCGGTTCTATTCCTGGACAATTGAAGACAGTCCTCTGGCTTAAGCCTAAGACTGTTCAATCAGAAGTAAAGATTTGCTTCCTTTGGCATACCTAATGCCCTCTGTCTCAAGATATTTGAATTGCTTACAACTAGCTTCTGCACTGTGATTTTTCCTTTTTTTTTTTTTTAATTGTACTTCAGGTGAAGGCTTACAGAACAAATAGTTTCTCGTGAAACAGTAGTACAGCTTTTTCCATTTTTGACTCACTTTTTATGAAGTTGGGGCAAAATGCAATTGAATGTTAAAAAATTGCACAAACAGGCCATGTGGAACTGTGGCTGTTGAGGCAGCACCCCCATGAAAGAGCTCTAAATGAAGTTATTTGCTGATGTGGGAAAGCCGAGTTCATTGTATACGAGGGGATTAATCACTGAAAAAGTATGATGTTCAGGTGGTGGAAAGTTGAACTGCCCTGTACATTGTGGTTTGAGGTCACTGTGTCTCTCAGACCTTCTTTATCCTTGGGGAGTCACATAATGTCTTTGGGCTACATGTTCCTCACCAGGAAAATGAGGGATGGAGAATGGAGACACATTAGAACCCTTTCCTGTCCAGGCTTCTGGGAAGACCAAGCCTGTATGCTTCTTGGTAGATCTTTCATTTCCTTATCTTTTTGTTCTGAGAAGAAAATTAAACTAAATGATATTGGATTGTTGAATTGAAACCCAAAGCATTTATGATTGGTCTGACTCATTCTTGGAATTTTACCTGTTACCTGGATGAATAATGCAATGAAATTATTTGTAAGCCTATAATGAGTGTGGAGCCCTGGTCGCACAGTGGTTAAGAGCTCAAGCTGCTAACCAAAAGGTCTGCAGTTCAAATCCACCAGGCACTCCCTGGAAACCCTGTGGGGCAGTTCTACTCTGTCCTTTAGGGTCGCTATGAGTCAAAATGGAGTTGATGGCAATGGGCTTGGTTTGGATAATGAGTGTGATTGTTTTTTCTTCCTTATTACCATTTTTGGTGTAATGAGAGATTGGTCCAGCATCAGGCTCTTCTGTGTTTGCAGTCAGTTGCCTTAAGTAGCGAACAATTTTTCTAGAAAGAAATTGAAAAACAAAAAAACAAGTCCATGTGATCAGTGGAGTGACAATCTCTTTCAGCCATAGCTGTTGTATAAGGGGAAGTCTGTTGTGTATATGACTTTCTGCTGTGGTTTATAGCAAATGTTGCCTGTGGTCTTTTTTCTTCCTTACTTAAAGAGCTTTTATTAAATTCCCTGGGAGATGTAAATGGTTAAGCACTCAACTACTAGTCAAAAGGTTGGCGGTTCACATTCACCCAGAGGCGCCTTAGAAGACAGGCCCAACAGTCTGCCTCTGAAAGATCATGGCCTTGAAAACCCTATGGGGCAGTTCTCTGCCCACGTGGGGTCGCCACGAGCCGACTCGGCAGCAGCTAACAACAACAGCATATTAAACTAGTAAATTAGGCTTTTTTTGGTTGTTGTTGTTGGAATGTCACAGGTATGAGTCTTCTAAGGAGTTGGATCCAGTAAAAATGTGTAATTTGTTAGGTGAACTCTTTGAGTGTCACTGGTGGGTTTTTGTTTAAGAAATTTCAAAAAGTTTAGCCTTCTTGAGAAACCCAGAAATGATAAACGTTGACTTTTTGTATTTAGTCAGACAACTTCCCACATTTGCTTTAGGTGTCTGCTCTCTTTTGAATGTGTATTTTATGAAGGCTTACATATTACATTTCCAATTTCTAAAAGAAATTTTTAACTCTTGGCATTATCATTTAAACCTCTGGTTTGAGGACATTTGTCTCCTCATTTGCTATCTCATTTATCTTTTTCTATTAAATAACTTCTCTTTTCCCACGTTAAAACGGGCCTGCCATAAAAGCAGCAATTGAGGGAGACCATGCCCTTTCCCTGTGGGGACATTTTGGAACGTTCTTGCTGTTGCTGCTGGCTGAGGGAATATTCTCAGCCTGCTGAGCACTTGAATAATTGACGCTCTGGAATGGTCTCAGCAAATGTGCCAAGCAGGATTTTGCTACTAGTAGGGGTTTTCCTAGCAGGATGTGTTTCCTTTCATATGAACTGACTGTAAGTTCTCTGAACCATGGAAGTACATCTGTTGGAAACTTTAAACAGATAACTTCTCAATAAACAGGAAAATGGCAAAATTGTGATCATTTTTTATGAGATTCATGGAAGTAGAGAGGAGACTAGAGAAAATGTAGTAACATTTACTGAGGTGTTTTGAGTGCATTTTATTCGGTGGCATTACAGTAAAAACACCCTGTTTGTCGGCTTTTTTCCTCCTAACACCCAACACTCTTCTTGAATTGCTTATGAAATAAATTTTCTCTGTATAACTTGACTTGGCTATACCATAAGCAGAGTGCCTTTAAAGTCTCTTAAAAAGGGAGAGGACTGGGAACTGACTGTGCGATGGGAATTTTATTCTGAAAAGGATTTTAGCAACCTTTGCTCTTTCACTTATAAAACCAGTCTTTAAGCCATACACATAGACCTTGTGGCTGTACTTGGTTAAGATGTTCACCCAACATCTAAAGAAATTCTTAATTTATCTTAGTTCCCTTAGATGAGCTCTTAAGTATTATGAATATCACTAGTTAGGTGTTACATTTTCTTTGTATGAAGCTAAGAATAGGAGTGTATTTTCTGCTGATTAGAAATTTATTATCATAGTTGCTGGGCAGTCAAGATCAAATCCTTAATCCTCTTTTCTGGCCTTCAGCATCACCTGGAATCAACACAATCACTCACACACAAAAGAAAAAAGCCTGACAATTTTTTTTTTTATTATAGGTACCTCAGCTGTGTTAATGACTTTCCACTTTTCATTCTTACTAAAGCCTTTTTTAAAAATACCTTCTTGGATAAAAGCCAGATGGGGAGAACCAAAGCTAAATATCATTACCCATGCTGTGGAGCTGAGTCTCAATAATCAGTAAATCTTTCATGTAAAGATTCCTGTGCAGAGTTAAGCAGTATAAAGGACCATGTTCCCAAATTCAAAAGGAATTTGACTTTTGCATTATTTTTGTTGGTAATTAAAATCAAGTTTGCATTGTGAAAATAGAGAACAGAAATTCTGTTAGAGATGGCAACGGTGGATAAAACGGAGAAATTACAACTTGGAATGGGTTTTGGGAAGTCCAGAGCTAATTTAAGGAGACTTGTCGGTAGGTAACGGATCATCTTTATTCTGCCCTGGGCCTGATTGTTTGGGTACCGAGCAACCTAAGAGGAAACTTGGATTTCTGAGATAGAAGTTTCATTCAAGCCCAAGAGAGAGTATCTCATAGATGAAGCTGTGCTCCCAACCTGTTTTCACGTTGTCTCTCAAAGGTGGTTTGGTTTTTATTATAATGAAAATCATTTTGGAATAGTACCGGTCTTATTGGAAATATGGATAGAGTGATGAATTGCGTTTTATAAGCCCTTAGGTAAGACTCTGTGATTCTCATGTTTTATGGAAATTTAAGCCATGTTGTATCTTTTCCCATCCAAAGTCAATTTATTTAAAAATTTAAAAGCATTTCTTTGATTTGTGTAATGAATGACTTACTATACTATATCAGCTCCCTCTTTATCAGTGAGATGAAAAGGCCCTATGCAGAATTTGTGCTTGAAAGACTAATAAGCAGGCAGCTTGTCCTAGACTGAACTGTACTCTGACAGGGTATTTAAAATTGTGCCTAGTATTTCCTTGGACTGTGTGCCTTTTGCATTAGCAGGTATTTAAGGGCCAACCGGTGGATTTCTCTACTCAGAATTTATTGTATTCAGGATTTTTCATTTACTCTTTTTAATGTAACTGAGAATTAGATTCCTTTATAAAATACTTTAGCTTGGGGGACACCTTAGTTGTCTGATATGTAGCTTAACGGGCTTGGGACAATATACTTAACAAAAGAACTCCTTGGCTTGATGACAGGACATCATAATTTGGAAATTTATAGCTGAGCATATTTTTAAATTGGTAGAACGCTAATACCATTTGGCAATACAGGCAGCGTTCTTAAGAAGTGGGGAATTTTCTATTTGGGATAGTTCCTATTTTTTCCCCTCGTTTGAGGGGAAATTAAAGTGAACTAAATACAGCGCAGAGGTGGGAGAACGTAAAATTTTGTAAACTGTCCTTGATAACTAATGCTGTCTGTCTTATATGCAAATTATACTCTTGGCCCTTAACAAGAAAGGATTTTGGGTCTTTCCCCTGGTTGGAGAAACCTACTAGTGGGCCCTTAAATAATAGTAGCTAACATTTGTTGGACCTTGCTTAAAGATTACAGCCTAGGACACGCTATGAGGCAGTTCTACTCTGTCCTATAGGGTCACTACAAGTCGGAATCAAGTTGATGGGACAAAACAACCTGCAAGGTGCTTTACATAATAATCTTCTGCCATCACCCATCACCAAGTACTTGTTTAATGATAATTTGTAAGCATTTGCAGATAGTGAAACTGACACATAGGGAGATTTGGTGACTTGCCCTACTTAACCATGGCCCCTAAGCAAGTGATACAGCTGTGATGCACACTCATCAGGCTGTCTGACCCTGGAGCCTGTCCTCTTGATTGCTGTTCTCTACTGTGTGCCTGGAGCCCTTGTGGCACAGTGGCTAAGTGTTTGGCTACTAATCAAAAGGTTGGCAGTTCAAACCCAGCAGCCATTCCCTGGAAACCCTATGGGGCAGTTCTACTCTGTCCAGTAGGGTCGCTACAAGTTGGAATTGACTTGACGGCACACAACAACCTACAAGGTGCTTTACATAGTAATCTTCTGCCATCACCCATCACCAAGTGCTTGTTTAATGATACCTTGTAAGCATTTTCAGATAGAGAAACTGACACATAGGGAGATTCAGTGACTTGTCCTACTTAACCACAGCCCCTAAGTAAGTGGAACAGCCTGGAGGGCCCGAGACAAAAAGCAGCCATGTCAGATGTGGACAGCTGGCCCCAGATCGTGGTCGACCTTGGCTCTGTAAGAGCTCACACTGCCGTTTGAGCTCCACCTCGACATGCCTGCTCAGTCAGCACTGCTCTGTAGAAGCAGTTGCTTTGCTCACTCTGTTCTCTGGCTAACCGTCTATATCATGGTTGCAGGAAAAGAACCTGTGTATCCTTCTGGTCTGATGTAGTTAGTATGAAAACAAGTTGTCATTATGCGTACTGTGGAAATGACTTTTTAAGCTACTTTAGTTGCATAGTGGTTAAGAGCTGTGGCTGCTAACCAAAAGATCAGCAGTTCAAATCCACCAGCTGCCCCTTGGAAACCCTATGGGGCAGTTTTACTCTGTCGTATAGGGTCGCAATGAGTCAGAATTGACTTCATGGCAGCGGGTTTGTTTTGTTTTGGGTTTTTTTTGGTTTTAGTATGTAAGTCAGCCAGCAGGTTTGTGTATGGTGTCTTATAGTGAAGACATCGGAACACTTTACATATCTATGTTAATCTTCATCTTGGTGGTGAAGTTAGATGGTATATAACCTATTTGAGTGAAGAGTTGAAAAATCGTCTCTGTCTTTCAGGTTAGAGGCCTTTCTCGAATGTCCACTCATTTTTTTTTTTTAAATATTTTGTTGTGTTTTCAGGGAAAGTTTACACAGCAAATTAGGTTCCCATTTAGCAATTTCTGTACAGATTGTTCAGTGACATTAGTTACATTTTTCACAGTGTTCAGCATTCTCTTTAATTGCGTTCTGATTGTTCCGTTTCTAGTACTCTAGTTTCCCTGCCCCCTTGTCTTCTCGTCTTTGCTTTAGAGTAATTGTTGACTTTTTGGTCTCACATAGATGGTTTTTTAATGGAGCATCATACTTCCTTCCATTCACATTCAATTAAAAGTGAGGCTGACTTGATGCCAATGTGGTAGGAGTGGCTCATTGGGTGGCGGACTTCACAGAGGGGTGGGAGGTGGACAGGTGGTATCTAGACCTGGCATCAAGTGTTCTGGGAGCCATGAGTAACAAGGGGCTGGAGGCCCCACTGTACAGCATCAGGTTGTCAGTACAGCATCTGCTCACACCTGTTCTCAGCTGTGCTGGGTGTTTTCCAGTCCAGGGCTAGCTGTCTGGCCTCTCCTGTAATCTTCTGGGGTGGGGGCCAGCAGACCCCTGATTGTGTAGGAGGAGATATGGGGGCCTAGCTGCTCCCTGGGTGATGTAAACAGTTAATGTGCTTGACTGTTAACAAAAAGGTTAGATATTGAGTCCACCCAGAGCCTCCTTGGAAGAAAGGGCTGGTGATCTACTGAAAAAATCAGCCATTGAAAACCCTATGGAGCACAGTTCTCCTCTGACACACATGGGGTCACCATGAGTTGAGGTCAGCTTGATGGCAACCGGTTGGTTTTTTTTAGCTGCTCCTTATTCAGGCTTTCAGTCAGTTCTCTCTTTCTTCATCCCTGTCTATAGAAACACCCTGTGTCTCCCACCTTCTCTTCCAAGCATTCTGAGGATTCACAGTAAACATTGGCTTCCTTCTTCTGAGCTCTCCTCCTGAGACACTTGGTTGAGTAGAGCATAGTCATACTCCACTCAGCTACATGTACGTATTAGTTTTCTGACCTCCAAAATGTTGTTGTCATGTCTGCTGTCTTGTAGACTCCTTTCAGGTGCTCGTGTCCTTTTGGGTTTATACTTGCTTTTATTCTTTTACTGTCATTTTATTAGGGTTTAAGGAAGGAGTGAAGATAAATGCAATTGTATTTCTTTTGTAAGTTACTGCTTCATATCCTTTACCTAATTTTCTAATGGGATTTTCATCTTATGGATTTGTAAAAACTTTTTATATACGAAGGATGTTAACTCTTGACATATGGTGCAATCCTTTTCTATGTGAGCTTATTCTTGGCACACTTGTTGGAAGATGCTGGTGGAGTTCCAGCATTTGTAACTTGTGCAGATGGTTGTGTAGGGAGATGGGTCCTGAGGCCAGCTGGCTGTAGATTTTTGGCTTTTTATGGATGTGCTTTCCACTTGGTTTTCACCAGCTCATGGAGGCTGTCTTATCTAACTCATGCTTGAGAAGTTACTCATACTGTTTCACAAGTGAAGGATAGTGGCCAAGTGTAAGACTATTTATTATATGCCACCTTCTCTACTAAGCATTCAAAATTTATGGTCCTGGTAGGCAGTTGGAAAGGTCTGGTAACAGCTGGGCTGAGGAAGACAGATGCTGAGCTGCCTGCCAAGGCTCTGTTACCTCAGCCCAGCCACAGCCCTAGTAGCTGGAGAGTGGCCACTTTTGCACATGCCTTGGAATGGATAGAAGGAGGCTCTGGCAAAAGTGAAGGCTTTCCCTCACATTTAGCGGTGAGTCTAGGCCCATTAGGAAGGGAATTAGAGGGAAGGAATTAGTAGAAGCCCCCCATGTGTCCCATCTGGCACGAGTGGACAAGTGTTAGCCTTCCTCTGTTCATGGGGGATCAGGATGACTGGTTTTCAGCTGAGTTGTTAAGGTTTGCCTGTGTTCCAGTTCCATTTCCACTTAGGTTTTCTCTTAGCTCCTATATCCTAGCCAGGATGAAAGAAATGTCTTGCATTAGCAGATGGGAAAATTACAGTGGGTGGAGACTAGGAAACCTTCATCAGGTGGGACTGGCGATCCTCAAACACAGAGTTCTCGGTGTATAAGTATGGACAGCCTAGTGGAATTTGGAGTCTAGAATGACCCATGAGGAAGCCCAGGGATACCAGCTCTGTGTCACTTCCTCTCTCCCAAGCCTCCTGATTTACTAGGGGAGGGGTTGTGGTGCGTGTTCAACCATCCTGGGTTTTTTTTTTTTAACCCCTTCAGAATAGTCCCTGAAGTTTTTCCTCTACTGTCACAGCTTTTTTGCCCAGCACCTGGATTTTAGCTTCTTCCTGTCTAATCTGTGCAGTTTGCCATACTGCCAGACGGGTTATCATCCTAAACTTTGCTCTCATCACATTACTTTCTGTTGAAATACTTGCTCCTCTTTTCCAAGACCTGGCTCTTGACCTATTCAGCTGCCTTAGCCCAGACTAAATTTTCCTGTGTCAGACTTGGTAGCATGCAGTACCAAGCTGCCTGGTACTGGGTTGCTTCGATTACTGTGTCTGTTAGAAGGGAATTGGAAGGCTCTTGACAAGAACAGTTGCTTGTGTCCCTTTGCATTCCTCACTATGTGTGGTTGGTCTGGTGGAAACTCCCTGGTGAGCAGGCACAGAGTGCTGATGGCTGGGGAAAATGTTTAAGAAGTGAAAAATCACCTTGGCAGGCTGAGGAAAAAGCCACAAAATCATAACTTGTTCTTGGGCTTTCTTCAGCTTCAAATCTATCAGATTACTTAACTTGACTTTTTCTTATCTTTGTAAGCAGGGAGTGAATCAT
The DNA here is from genome assembly GCA_030035585.1 of Dugong dugon. Classification (NCBI taxonomy): domain Eukaryota; kingdom Metazoa; phylum Chordata; class Mammalia; order Sirenia; family Dugongidae; genus Dugong; species Dugong dugon. Next base: position 19,031,547 of record CM057476.1, on the reverse strand, counting down.
CTTTCAGTTCCCACCCAGCCCTAGAGGTTAGTTTGCCTTCATTCTTTCCCTTGATCTCGCTCCTGAAATGAAAACTGATGAAACTGTTTCTGGATCCCGAATTAGGAATTTTTCGTTTATTTGTAATTCTTTCCCTGACGCATTTTGCAGTTTTTCTCTGGGTCTATGTGCTGCTAAAGGAAATTTGGATTTGCAGTTTGGCTACTTTTTAAGAGAGCAGACAGAATGCCATGCCATTCTGTTTTTCCTACTTACAGTTTTTCATTTGTGAAAGAAACGCTTTCAAGTTTGGTATGGTTTTAACATAATTCCTGCTCTTTTTCTGCAGACACAATGAGGCGAGTGGTACGACAGAGCAAGTTTCGGCATGTATTTGGGCAAGCGGTGAAAAATGACCAGTGTTACGATGATATCCGGGTTTCTCGTGTGACCTGGGATAGTTCCTTTTGTGCAGTCAATCCCAGATTTGTTGCCATAATCATAGAAGCGAGTGGGGGAGGAGCATTCCTGGTGCTCCCTTTGCACAAGGTAAGTAACTTCACCTTCCATTCTGTTAGACACCTTTCGGTCATTTCCATATTTCCTCTGCAGTAGATTGACTTTGGAGATGGATTGTTTGCTAGGAATTGCAGCATTGCTGGGTAATTAGACTCTGATGTCATTGAGGTTGAGTTCCATACGCCTCGCTAACCGCATCAGTTTTTCCCTAACAGAGAATCATTAAACAGAATGGTGACCTCTGTTCTTGGTGGGCCTCTCTGGAAGAAACACATGAATATGATGATGACGTGAGCATGGGCAGCACAGGGATTGTGTGATTTGGTTAGCAGCCCTCCACTTTTCACACAAGTTTTTCTCTTGGAGTACAGCTTTTGAAACAGTTAGGGATCCCGAGTTAGGATCCATATGTTTTAAAATGGGTAGAATTCTGTTTTTAAACGGGTAGAACTTTGTAAAAATAATGTTCTCTCTCTTGTTTTCCAAAGTCATGGGGACTGAGACTTACTAGTTTTTTTGAAAGGTAAATGGGATGAGAACTCAAGAAAACGTTCTGAAACAATACAGATTTCAAGCCTGGATAGTAATAAGCCTCAGCATAGAATTGAAACAGCCGCAAGAGGTAGAAATAAAGGCTCTTTACTGAAAGTGCATCTGTGTGTACTTAACTTCAGTGGGGTTCCAAGCCTTCCCTTCTAGAACCCTACTTCATCCTTCCAGAGAGCCCTCTCCAAGGTGGGACATAAGATAGGAGTTTTGTGCATTTGTTGACTGCTCTTGAATAATGCAGATCACAATCTGCACTTGACTTTATCCGGAAATCCCAGAATTCTGAATAATGGGGGGAAAAAAAAAAAAGCTGTGAAGTGAACCTAGAAGACTTGTTATTTGATTAACTTTTAGGAGGAAGGTAAGTTTGCTGAGACCAGAGCTCTGATGATGAGGGCTCAGGGCTAGGTGAGGATGCAGATGTTGAGTTACATTCCAGCTGTTTCCACTCTGCTAATATTACTAGGGAAGTGGGACAGCCCCCGTGACCCCATCTGAGCCATGCACATTAAAGCACAATCATAATGGACCATGTGTCTCTGAAAGTGATTAGAATAAAGTGAATTTCTGTCAAAGTATTTTTTCTCTTTATATATTTCCTTTAACATCTGATTGTTACTTTAGTGGTCACATTGGTGTGCTGTTACATAATAGAACCATCTCATTACAGAAGTGGGGGGATGGATGGTTTTAGAGAACAAGTTTGATAGGTGTTTTCCAATGTACCTTCTTACTGGCAAAGTTATTGATAAAAATTTAAGGGGAATCTTTATTTACACTGGAAATTTTTTTTTCTACTTGGATACTTTAATGTTCCTGCTCAGAGAATTGCTTTGAGTGGCAAATAAATATACTAGACAATTATAACTGTTCCTAAGAGTTTGAATTTAATGCCAGTAGTATTTGGTCTCCACTGCTTTTTTTTTTTTTTTTTTTTTAAAATAACTAAGCCAAAAATTTTATTATTAGTTGATTTAGAAAGGTCTTGTCTATTCTCTTTCAAAAATTAAATTAACAATTATTTACTTTTAATGGTGTGAATTCAGAAATTATAAATACTACAAACTTAGGCTTGTTCAATCTGTATGCTGAGCAAATAACCCAAGAAGCTGGATTATATGAAGAAGAACATAGCATCAGGATTGAAGGAAGACTCATTAACAACCTGTGATACGCTGCAAGTGAAGAAGACCTGAAGCACTTAACTGAAGAAGATCAAAGACCACAGCCTTCGGTATGGATTACACCTCAACATAAAGGAAACAAAAATTCTCACAACTGGACCAATAAGCAACATCATGATAAACAGAGAAAAGATTGAAGTTGTCAAGGATTTCATTTTACTTGGATCCACAATCAACACCCATGGAAGCAGCAGTCAAGAAATCAAATGTTATCTTGCATTGGGCAAATCTGTTGCAAAAGACCTCTTTAAAGTGTTAAAAAGCAAAGATGTCACTTTGAGGACTAAGGTGCGCCTGACCCAAGTGATGATATTTTCAGTCGCCTCATTGGCATGTGAAAGCTGGACAATGAATAAGGAACACCGAAGAAGAATTGATGCCTTTGAATTATGGTGTTGGCGAAGAATATTGAATATACCATGGACCTCCAAAAGAACAAACAAATCTGTCTTGGAAGAAGTACAGCCGGAATGCTCCTTAGAAGCGAGGATGGTGAGACTTCGTCCAATGTACTTTGGACATGTTATCAGGAGGGACCAGTCCCTGGAAAAGGACATCATGCTTGGCAAGGTAGGGGGTCAGCGGAAAAGAGGAAGACCCTTTACGAGACGGACTGACACAGTGGCAACAACAGTGGGCTCAAACATAGCAACAATTGTGAGGATGGCACAGGACCAGACAGTGTTACGTTCTGCGTACATATGAGTCAGAACCGACTCGGTGGCACCTAAGAACAATAATGCTTGTTTTACAAAGATTGAACATCATCCAGTGTTCTCTTCTTATATATCATATATATGTGCACATGTAGTAATATTCTATGTTACACATTATATTGCTGTATGTGTAGCCACTGCTTTTGAATTTATCTCTTCACAAAGAGCAAGGAGCATTTAGAAACCTGGCCTTTTAGTGGTGGACTTTATGGTGGCCAGCTGAAAAGATAGCCACAGCCTGAAAACCAAGCTCGAGAACTAGAAAACCATAATCTGTTTTGTAGTTAAGAGCTTTTATAAACTGATGGATACATTTAAGATACTTTTTTCTTCAAAGAAATTGAGCAAGCCAGATAGGTAGCCCAAAATAAACTTTTGACAACTCGTCTTCCCCTATTGAGTTCAGACAGTTCACTTCAACTCTCCTATCCACCAAAGGCTCTGGGAGTCCATCTTTGCTGTAACAAACCTTGGGAATTTTTGAGTCTATTTCTACCATTTTAGAGAGACTCTTGCAGTTCCTAAGCCTACTGGATCTTATGATTTGGTTTTCTCTAACATTAAGTGGCCTATACTTAATATATTTATTGTTTTGCTATTTATGTAGCCTTATAGGAATTGGGATAAAGCAAGTTGCTTTAAGAATCATCATGTTCGGATGAAGCATTGCTTTTTGGAGGAAACTGGAGGGTCTTTCACAGGCTGTAATACTGTCTGTGTGGCTTTGCTCCTTAATTGTTTTCAAGGAGGTGACTTTGTGTAAACCAAGCCCAGTGACAGCCAGTGGCAATAAGGTCGATATTAGGTTATGGACTTTAACAACTGACAGGCTCACGTGTATTGTGTGAGATGTTTGTGTATTAAACTTAAACTTAATAAATTATCATCCCAAAAGCTGAAGTTTGTAGCTCTTAGGGCCAGTATGATGTGGAGGAAAGAACGCAGGTCTGGGAACTGGGGAGGAGGGGGCTCAGTCTGTGCTCAGTCACTACCCTGTAGTGGGACTTGGATGTATCCCTCTATCCCTTGTCTTCTCTGTTTCTCTATTTGTGAGTGTATAAAACTGATTTTCTGCTTCAGTAATTCTAGATGACCTCAGGAGTGCCTCTCATCTTCCATGTTTCTCAGTTATAAAGGGATTTCTAATGCAGCTGGTTTGGTACTAAAATTCAAAGAAAACACTATTGTTCCATTTTCTCCCTTCCTCGGTGCCAAAGCATAACTTTGGAAAGTACAAGTCTTTTTACTGTGGCTGCTTTTTTAAAATTTACTTTTTATATATTTATTTATTTTTTTAAATTTTATTTATTTTCTTGTTGTTGTTGAGAATATACACAGCAAAATATACACCAGTTCAACCGTTTCTACGTGTACAGTTCAGTGACATTGATTACATTCTTCAAGTTGTACAGCCACTCTCACCCTCCTTTTCTGAGTTGTACCTCCGCCTTTAACATAAACTCACTGCCCCCTAAGGTTACTCTGGCTGCTTTTTAATCCAGGCCAAGGCTGAGCCCAGCAAAGGTGAGTGGCCGAGTGGTCCCTCTAGACAGTTCTGTACCTGGGGAGCTCTCAGAAGGATCCACTGTGGCAGCTGGGCCTAGCCTGTGAGCACAGGTGACTCTCATTTTTCTTTCCTTCTGTCCTAGTCAGCTAGTGTTGCTGTAACAGAAATACTACAAGTGGATGGCTTTATCAAGCAGATGTTTATTCTCTCACAGTCTAGGAGGCTAGAAGTCCAGATTCAGGGTGTCAGCTCCAGGGGAAGGCTTTCTCTGCTCTGGAAGAAGGTCCTTGTCATCAGTCTTCCTCCGGACTAGGAGCTTCTCAGTGCAGGGACACTGGATCCAAAGGATGCACTATTCTCCTGGCTGTTGTTTCTTGGTGGTATGAGGTCCCCTTGTATCTCTGCTTGCTTCTCTCTTTTATATCTGAAAAGAGATTGGTTTAAGACACAAACTAATCTTGTAGGTTGAGTCTTGCCTCATTAACATAACTTCTGCTAATCCCATCTTATTAACATCATTTACAACATAGGAAAATTACATCAGATGACAAAATGGTGGACAGTCACACAATACTGGGAATCATGGCCTAGCCAAATTGATACACATATTTTTGGGGGACACAGTTCAATCCATAACACCTTTCTAAGACACTGTTTTTTGCCTAGTTGTTACCTAGACCGGACCCTCCAGGAACACTTGCATCTAGCTTTTGCTGTGGTTAGTTTCCTAGTCTACACCAGAAAGCAGCCCATAGATTGGTGGTATTGAGTGACATGTTTATCCCCTCCTCAGAAGTGCAGTGTTGAAGGGAAAAAAGGAAGGGGGCCCCAAGTACGTAATGAACCCAGTAATCCTAACGCAGGGCTCTTTAGCTTTGAATCCCACTGATGTCAAGTCGATTCTGACTCGTAGCAACCCCATAGGATTTCCGAGGCTGTAAATCTCTATGGAAGTAGACTGCTACATCTTTCTTCTGCAGAGCCGCTGGTATAGACATTCCTAAAACATCAGTGTCTTTGCGTCTGTGAAATAGTTTTATGTTGGGGGGCTGATTTTCTTTAATAGTTAAAAAAAAAATCCCCAAGTATCCTAATAGAAAGCGATGCTTGAAATCAGGATTGCAGGAAATTATGTTCTTAAATGTGCACTAGGCTCTAGTATATGTTGTTACCATCTGGGATCATTTTAAACAAAAATCTTAAGAGATGGGTATGGTTTCTAATAAATATCTGAGGGATTTCTGGTACTGTTCCTCTTTTTTTGTTTCTGATTAGAGACAGGCAGGTTGGTTTTGGTGACACCTTTGGAGCTTTCTGTGTTGTGCAGTGGTTAAGCAGTTCGAGTGCTAGCTGAGAGGTTGGTGGTTTGAACCCACCAGCTGCTCTGAGGGAGAAAGATGTGGCAGTCTGCTTCTGGAAAGGTTATAGCCTTGGAAACCCTATGGGGGAGTTCTACTCTGTCCTGTAGGTTTCCTGTGATGGTTGAGGTTGTGTCTGTAGAGAACCTGGCCTAAGATAGTTGCTATGAGTCAGAATCAACTCAACGGCAAGGTTTTGTTTTTTTTTTTGGTACATATTAATATTGATATGCACATACTGATCTTAAGGTGGATCGTGAGTGACCTTTTCAGAAAGGCTCCCATTAAAAAGCATGGCTTTCCATGAATTTCTCTTCAGAGCTAGTTAGTGGTTTACTGTTGTACACTCGTGAAGCTTGTGGTTAGATTCTGGGAGAATATTTACGTGTCTGACATGGTCTTTGTTTTCTAGGACTTAAAATCTAAAGTGGAAAGAGTAATGGGGACAAATACATTTAAGCACACAAACCCAGAAAGAGAGAAGCATAGGAATGAATTATGTTTATTTTAAGTGTGTGGTGTATGAGGTTTTTGTTAAGAAGGGTTTACTAGAGAAAGTGGGATTTTAGGAGGTCACTGCTGGAGGAATCTGCAAAGTGCTCCATCCTGGGGTGGGGCGATTCAGATCAGCACACATGATTCTGGATGGATCTGCTTCCATCAAGCTGTGGCATGTCACTCTGTCAGAATTCTTCAAGGGGTGGCTTAGTACATTTTCTTATTCTTTAGTCTCTCTGAGGATGAGTAACAGCAGTCCTGCTGAACAGAAGTCAGCCTTGTAGTTCTGGCCGTGAGGGGTACATTTTTGTTCTTGCTGCAACTGCACAAGCTGCCTTGTCTCAAGAGCAAACAGGTTTTCAGTGCCCCCCCACCCCAACTCTACCAGTTTGGCCTGAACATGCTTCTTCCTGATGTGGGACTAAATCACCCTCCCTTATCCTTGTTGTGAGCCAGGGTGGCTCCTGCAAACATACGGCACCATTTCTGGTTAGGTGTGTGCTTGCACACACACACACACACACACACACACACACACACACACACACACACTCACTCACTAAGACTTCAGATCACAGCCTTCAACTCTGGCTGTAATCAAAGGGGTGGGGGGCATGGTTATGAACAACCCGTAGTTACGAGAAAACTTCAAGGTACATACAATGGTTTGTAATAACAAATGGATGCTACTTTGCGACTTGCATCACAACATTATTGTTATTGTTATTACTGTATTATTATGTTATCAATATTTTAGTGTAGCTGGAAGTGTTTCTTTAATGTTTTTATGAGCAGAAAAGTATGCTGTGTACTATATACTAAGACAAACATTTGACTAACTGACATTAGATACAAACTGTATCTAACTGTTCCTATTTATGGACAAATTCGACCTGAAGACAGACTTAGGAAGCGAACTTGTTCATAGTCTGGGGACTGCCTGTGTATACTCTTGATCTTAACATTCACGTGGAAGGACCATACGCTCTGGATGGCTCATACCTTCCCTAATTGCTTTTTTCCTTCCTCCCTTGACTGTTTCTATGGTGAAAGAACTTTCGTAAATTGGAATGGTGGTTGATTTCATTCTTGTTGTAACTGCTGGGAGAGTAGCTCCACTCAGCCATGATGGAAGGGGTACAGATAGGCCTCTGCTAACCTTTTGGCTCACTATCTCTTCCTTTCTCCTTCTAGCTTCTCTGGTGTAGCTGTGCAGTGCCTTCTTACACACAGTTACACTTCTTCCCTTTATTTTAGGAACTGTCTGTAGGAATGTTTGGAATCTTTTGTTCTTTAGGCCTATGAACTATCATTTCAACTCATTTTGCAGTCTTTCTCAGCAGGGGTTTTTCAAAAGAATTAAGTCCTACAGAAAATAATTTGAGTGACTCTTTCCTTAGCTCTCTCAAGGATTATACATAGCTTGTTGTTAGGTGCCGTCGAGTTGGTTCTGACTCATAGCGGCCCTAGGTACAACAGAACAAAACACTGCCCGGTCCTGCGCCATCCTCGTGATTATTATTATGCTTGAGCGCATTGTTGCAGCCACTGTGTCAATCCATCTCATTGAGGGTGCATAGCTAGTGCCTTCTAAATGCATAGAAGGGAAGTTTATTTTATATAATGGCTGCCTTAGTATGACCTTAGGATTTAATTTTCTCACAGAATTTGAGTTGAGAAGGGCTGCTTTATTTTTCTGTTAGGTTTATTGAGGAAGACATCTTAATTCATTTCAGTCAGTATTCTAAGTGCCTAACTAATGATGGTACTCGGTGGCCTCTCCTTACTGTAGAAAACTCCAGTCAGTTGTTACCTCCTCTGATTCCATGAGACAGAGGAAATCATCCTTTGGATTCTCCAAGCAGCTTGTCCATACCACTGCTATCAGGCTACATTATCACGATGTATTATAATTATTTTCTTATCTACTTAATAGAGTGGTTCTCCAGAATCTTGTTTTACTGAATCATGATAGCCTCAAGATGGCCTCTAGTATCTAGTAATTCTCACCTCTGGTATTCATGCTGTGGTGTGGGTCCCTTGCATGTTAAGTAGGGTTGATCTGTGTAAACAGTAGGATATTGTGCAATTGATGACATGGGACTCCTGAGACTCAGTCATGAGATCATGGTGGATTCCTCTTTGCTTTCTTTTGTTTCACTGTTGGCAGAAGCCAGCTGCCATGTTGTGAGGACGCTCAAGCAGTGTTGTAGAAAGGTCCACAGAACCTGCTCCCAGCAGCCAACACCAACTTACCAACCATGTGAGTGAGCCATCTTGAAAGCGGATCCTCCAGCGCTATGTGTAACTTCAGTTTATGTTACTCGTTTTTAGGAAAAAGTCTGAAATGTTAACATTGATGGTGGGATTAAAGATGATTTTTATTTACTTTACATTTACTTTTTTCAAAATATTCTACAGTGAATTTATTATATGTATAAATTATTTTTTAAAACTATTGGTGATAATTGGAAATGGAGCAACCAGAACAGAAATAATGAGAATGTTCATGCATTGTGAAGAATGTAGCCAATTTCACTGAACAACTTGTGTAGAAATTATTGAATGGGAACCTAAACTGCTGTGTAAACTTTCACCAAAAACACAATAAAATACTATTAAAAAAACAAAACAAAACAAAACCAATTAATGATATTAACAGAGCATACTGTTGTTTAAGACAGTATTTTTAAAAAATCACATTCATTCATTCATGTACTCATTCATCCAGTGTTTGAGTGCCTGTTCTGTACCAGGACCTGTGTTGGGTTCTTGCTTTTAAAAAGCTTCTGTAGCCTTATTCTCTCCAATGGGGGACTTTGTATAACATGCTCTGACATGGTCTGAGAGGTAATTTCCAGCTGGGTCTTGGAAGTCAAGGAAGATATCGCAGAGAAGGTTCTAGTTATTTGAATTTGGGTTTCTCCTGTGTGTAGGTGCTAGGGATGAAACTGAGGAGGAGCCCAGCTGATCCATTAGACTGATAAATAAGAAGAGGTGCTCTGGCCTCAGGAGGGCAAAGAATGAAGGGTAGCCTTACCTCAACTTCCTGGATCTCTGGGAGTTTAGGTTGATTTTTCTGGTCTAGGAGAAATGGGATGTTTGGTTAGAGGGCTTAATAAGAGGAGCCAAAGGGTAGCTTTTTGGTAGAAAATTATGATTTCTTGGCTCTTTTTGTCTTCACTTCCAGTGTAAATAGTACAGAATTAGTATTTTCCTTTATCATTTATGGGGACAAGAACTAGAATAAGCACTGTTGTCCATTTTAGAATTTTTTTTTTTTTGTTATAACTGGATCTACCTAGCATCTTTGCTCTGTATCATCTTCAGGAAAAGGCAGTAACTCCATGTCATCTTCACAAGAATGAGACTCCAGAATGACATCAGAATGTGCTTAGCGGGTCTCCTTCATAAGCGATGTCTCGGTTCGTGCCATCATACCTCTTCTGTGCAATTGTAGAAACTGACACTCAGATCGAGTGAACTGCCCAAAGCTCTGGGTCTCTCATGGGTAGAAGTTAGGCATTTTGAGTCATTATTTGATTTGTACATGGTGTGTGTATTTTTTTAATTAAAAAAAAATTTTTTTTTCCACTGAGGGTGAAGGATTTTTTTGTATAGAAACCATGGTCTAATTGACACGTAATCCTTGGCATTCTTTTTCTGTGATTTGAAGGTTGAATAACAAAAGTACTAGCTTGTCAGGGCTTTGATTCTGCCAGCTTGGAGAATTGTTGTAAGGTTTGGAAACTTGGTCTCCACCGTGCCTTGTGAAGAAGTAAGGACAATGATGGAATAGCGGCGGTGCGCCCTGTTGAGGGTTTCCTTTAAGTGCCAGGCGCCGTGCTGATCAGGGCCCTTTTCATGGACTAGTTCAAAAGGAGGGGCCTGTCTCCTGATGGTGTTTTTCTGTGTGACCCCAGCCACTGCCCTGCACCTGCTGCGTCTCTCCCTACTGTACTCCACTGGCAGGCCATTTCCATTTTCACAAATGGCAGTGCTCTGGTTTGGACAAGGGGCCGGTGTCCGTTGCCCTTTGTACACACAGATGTGGGTGTTTGGCACATGGCGGCTTTGGTGTTACGGGCAGGACATTTTATCCAGGGCCAGTGTCCTTGTGTGTTGTGTGATGCCCATTCTGTCTCCTGAAAGAGATGCTGTCTGATGCCAGGAGCACCTTCAGCTGTCAAGTGCATGGGCCCTGAGAAGGGGGCGGGGTGGTGGGGGCACCAGGTGCAGAACAATGGCTCCCAAATTATGTCACACAAGCACTGCACAGCCTCATTACCACATGAAGTGCCACAGAAGGGCCTTTTCATTTGCTCCCGGTGACTGTGTTTTCCATAGTCTTGCTTGGAGCTGGGAGGGGGCACCCTGCTCACCCCCAGTTAACAATGGAGCACAGAGTCCTGGCAGAAGGAACCTCACAATGTACCCCGGGGCTATTTTTGATGACAGTGAGTGGCTGTGACTCAGTGTGTGCCTGGGCAGATGACGGCTTCCTCCCTCCCCTCCCCTACCTCCGCCCTAGAGATGAGCAGGCAGCCTGTGCTTTGTGCCTTGCCTTGCCGCCTCTCCTCCCGCTGCGGTTCACTGATGGGTCCACAGCAGCCGGCCAGCAGGCCTGACAGGGCTCTGACAGTGGTTTTTACCATATATGGCCATCAGCGCGCTCTGCTCTGGGGCTGTCAGCCGGCCAGGATCATTTCCTTCCTTGGCTTTGATTGGCTGCACGTGAGCTCAAAGAATGGTGGGATCTGGGAGTGTGTGGTGAAGGGAAGCCACCGAGTCAAGTGCAAAGAGCGCTTAACTCTTTCCTGGTTTTCTGGAGTCCGTTCAGAGCACGTAGACAAGTGCTGTGGGCAGAAGCTCTCAGCGCAAAACACCTGATACCCAAAGCCAGGAAAACTGCCGTGTCTTAGGCAAAGAAAAGGTTTCTGACTACAGGATTCCTCAGAAATAGATTCAAGGTATAACGGACAACTTTCTGCAGTCATGCTCTGTCTAGAAGCCACGTTATAGCCATATGTAGCAAATGTTCTGCCCCTGCCAACGGGGTATCTGGATTAGGTAGGGAAGGCCTAACCTGGAGGGTAGGGAGGTAGAGCACACGTCTGCTTTCTCAGAAGGACCGTGACTTGGGTTTCTTTGCTGGCGGAAGCTCTAAGTCATGCTTGAATGATACAGACTACTGAATTGGGTCTATACTTTGGTTCTCATGCTTGTTTAGAACCCCTGCAAGAAGTGAACCAGCTCAGCCATGGAGCCCAAGGCCTTTACTTTAAAAAAAAAAAAAAAAAAGTTATAGCGTTTTTCTGTTTTGCATCCTCACTTCAGAAATAGTGCATTTTTATTCCGAGGCTTGGGGGTAAACCAGTGCAGAATTGAGACTGGAAGGGTAACCCTGGAGCTCTCATTGTTCACAGAGGGTCCTGATGGAGAAACACCCAGCATTCTTTGCTCACGGTGAGGGATCAGGCATCCGATCACTCTCCTTTCTGGTTTGATAGTGAATGCCTTGGTTTAATTTTCTGTATTTGCACTTATATCCTATAGTTTCATGGCCAAGCTTTTGCTTTCAAGTTGCATTTGTTTTGACCAGGTTCTGCCTCATGTTAGATTCCTGGATTTTGTTGGTTCTTGACCCAGAGCATCATATGGAATTACATGTCTGCACTGATGAGCAGAAAGTACTAGGTTTCTTTTACCTTAAAAACTTTTTAAGTCAGGAAGTTAGTAAATACAGCTTCTCTGGTTGCTATTGCATATTTAGGCATCGTTGAGTAAGGAAATGTAAACCCTTCCACTTTTTTGCTTTCTGATAATAATATGTTGATAGTTTTACAGTAATTTCCCTGAAATTCTTAAAGGACTTTAAATATAGTCTATTCAGTGTTAGGAGCCCTGGTGGCACAGTGGTTAAGAACTTGGCTGCTAACCAAAATGTCAGCAGTTTGAATCCACCAGGCGCTCCTTGGAAACCCCATGGGGCAATTCTGCTCTATCCTAAAGGATTGCGATGAGTTAGAATCAATTTGATGGCACTGGGTTTATTTTTTCATTTTTATTATTCAGTGTTAAACTAGGAGCCCCGGTTGCACAGTGGTTAAGCGCTTGGCTGCTAATCAAAAGGTCAGCGATTCAAACCCACACAGCAGCTGAGGGAGAGACCTGGCAGTCTGTTCTCTTAAAGATTACAGCCTAGGAATCCCTATGGGGTAGTTCTCCTGTGTCATGCAGGGTCTCCATGAGTTGGAATCGACTTGACGGCACACAACAACAGCAACAATTCAATATTAAAACTAGCTTGTGGAGAGGACCATGATGCCAAATGATTTACTTTCAGTTCTGCCCATAAAGACTATTCTTCTTCACTCACAGGCCAGTGAGGTCTCTACAGAACCACACTGCCTCTCCCTGGAAGCTTTAGTTGCTAGCTTACCTTACAGTACTGGGTAACCCAATCTGTCTGTTTTATTCCAGGACACCTCCTCTTACCCTCAAGGTTGGTGTTTCTGGTTCCCTTAAATGTTTTATTCCTGGACCATGAGCTGTCACTCACTGACTAGCCTGTCAACAGGTCGTAAACTGTGTGCATCAATCTTTTTGGCCTGCTGTAGAAGTCCCTGTCTTGTTATCCACACCACTCTCCCCTGTCCCACAGCCATAGCCACTATAGCTCCTTCCTGTGGAGCAACAGGGACTCAGGAGACTCCAACAGAACATGTATCCACATAAATAATGCTTTCATGAGAAAAAGGAAGTGGAAAAAAAGGGAAACCCACTTAATACACATCCTTTTTTGACTGCTTTGAACTCTGCGCATTGTGAATAGAGCCCTTATATTTGGGTTGAAAACTTGTCCTTTGCTTCTGAGCATGTGTTTGACTTGCCATTCTTCTTGCTGAGAGTTTACTGCCCCCAAGCCAGTAAAGAGTTATTATTGGTGCTTTTGAAAGTCTGCTTTCAATTTATGGCCTGTGTGATAACAGTTATTGAAATTTGGGCTCATAATTTTGATAAGCCCTTTTCCCCCCTAAAATGAAAACTTGTAAGTATATAAAGTAGGGGTGAACACTTAGGACAAGCTTTAACTGTACCTTGTTCCTTGAGTCAGGTAATGTAAAATGCCTTTGATTGCCACACCCAGGATGAGGTGGGGGCTGTTTAGATCTTTATGTCTAAGAGTGGTGTGACCAGTCTGTGTAATAGGCACAGATGACTGCAGAAATTGGGAAAGTACCAGGAAATGAGACAGCTGCCTGTGCTGGACTAGATAAGGAAGCCAGAGGGTGGAAAGCAGTCAGAATGGTTTTCATTTCCATGATTGAACTCCAGAATACAGTTTAAGAAGAAATCGTACATGGAATACCTTAAACATCTTAAAGGGAATATTTGATTTGACTGATAAAATTCATGACTGTCCCATTTTATCACCATTAAGAGCTTATTAGCTTTGTAAAAACATGTTAGTTACAAGAAGGTATAAGCCTGTTGGGTAAAGTTTTGTATGGTTTTAACAGTGTCACGTCTTCATCCTTGAGGAAACCAATAATTATTAGATTGATCCTCTTTACCACCAATTTGCTTGCATCTTCAGCCTAATATTGAGCAAGCTAATGAGTGGATCAAAAACAATTATCATGTGAGGGGGTCACTCTGACATTAAGAAATAGTCATTCCGAGTGATCTGTTGTATAATACGTAGGACTTGCTGGAAGCATCACAATGTTGGATTTTGAGGGTTGGCTTAGGAAGGTGAGAATGCCTGCAGGTACATCTGTAATGCACCATTAGCTCCTTTGAAAACAGTCCCAGAGTGGAGCTCCTTCATAGAAACAAATATGAGAAATTTTCCATACATGTTTGTTGGTATATTAGAATTTTTTGATTGTACAGTACCACCGTCAGCATGTAGGGTAAGTGCACTCCTTAAATACAGGTTCCTTTGTGGAATGAGGTGTGATACAAATAAGTAAGATGCACTATTAGATGTAGGTGGAAGCAGTTGTGGTTTTCCATTAAAATTGATGGAACTATCCTCACAACTAGAAATCTCTTTTCATAAGAGTTACATTGAATTTTAGGAAACCCTGGGAGCGGAGTTGTTAAGTGCCACGACTGCTAACCAAACGGTCGGCAGTTCGAATCCACCAGGTGCCGCTTGGAGACTACGGTGCAGTTCTTCTCTGTCCCATAGGGTCGCTGTGAGTCGGAATTAATTTGACAGCAGCAGGTCTGGTTTTTCAGGTTTGCATTGAATTTTGTATACCTTAAGAGGAATGTTTTTGTAAAGTTATTTAAAAATAAAATTTTAGAGCAAGTAGATAGTTATGTATTTATTGATGCTTAAAATTTGATTTTCACCTTTTTTTTTTAATCCCTCAAAAGTGCCAGATGGAGGAAAACGTTGAGTAACCCTGTGGGTTTAGTTGAAGTATCAGTCTTCAGGAGCTCAGCTGAGTCTTTTGGCTGCTTTGGAGTTTTAAACAACTTTCCCCAAACCCGAAGCAAATGATAGTCTAGGAGGTTTTCTGCCACCGTGAGGGTAGCTGGCTGGAACATGCTCAAAGCCATCAACCTCAGCTTGGGCCAGCCTTGTGGAAATTTTGCCCTAACACCTCTCCCTTGTGCCAGCTGTACACACTTCAGAGGCCGAATTTTCCCTTGGGCTCGTGTTGCTTGCTTGGCTCTGGGCAGGCCACCAGATCTTTCAGATAATAATGTCTCTAAGCCAGCGTCCCGACCTGTTTCATGAATGTCCCACAAGTTTATGAACTGAGCTTTGGGCCAGAGGCTTTGGGAGCCTTGGTGTTGGTCATTTTCTTCACTTGTTGAGTTGCTGGTAATCCCAGCTACTTGGGAGTTTTATCTAGAGAGGTACAGTAAAAGCTATCCTACAGTGTATGATGGGGACTCATAAGTGATTAATAAATTAAGAAAATATATATAAAGTGGAGAGCCTAAATGGCTGGCGGACTGACTGTATTTTCACTTAAATCTTTAATTCCATGCTAGAAAAGTAGTGATATTCTAGTTGGTGCAACTGAAGTGACATATCCTGAATGGAACACTGATGAAATAAATCAGTGGACTGATTTGTTAGTAAAATGAAATTATTTTGTATATAAGTCTTGGAAAATTGATGGGAGGTTCTTAAAATAAGTCATCTTTTAGTCGAACAAGTTTATCTAAAAGCTGTCATTGAATTCTTATAAATCTTCCTTCTGGCTTCAGCATTTATATAAATTAGTTGTCACCATGAATGCAGTGGGTGTATTTCCGAATAGCCTTTCATGATCTAGAGCGTTAGACATGGATTCCTTGGTTTATTCACTGAATGATAAATGAGTATGTGTCATGGGTATGAATGAGAAATGCATTCTCATTAGATCCCAGTGCAAAATGCCTTTCAGAAATAATGTCTCCTCGTCTTTACCATATAAGGCCATTATTGGTATTGTTTCCTTCAGTTTGCACGTACTTGAGCTCTCAGCAGTTTATAATAGCCCAGCTTTGTGTTTTTAGTGACATATGCTCATTTGGTGAAATACATCGTCATGGTTTTGTTTTGATTTGATTTTGTTATGGATAAGAAGATATTTGGAAGTATAAGCCGTCAAAAGCAAGAAAGCTGAGGACTTGACCGTGTTTGTGAACATCCTATATGTAAAACAAGTCTTCAAACAGGTTTGTTCTGGTTCGAACCCGTGCTGAAAATTTGCATTTCTGACAAGTACCCCCCCCCCCCCCCCATCACACACACTGCCTCTGAGTCAATTCCAACTCATAGCAACCCCCATAGAGTTTACAAGGCTGTAAGTTTCTGTGGAAGTGGACTGCCACATCTTTCTCCCTCGGAGCCACTGGTGGTGTCAAACCTTCGCCCTTTTGGTTAGCAGTCGATCGCTTTAACCACGGCGCCACCAGGGCTCCTAACAAGTTCACAGGCGATGCTAATGCTGCTGGTTAGGGACCAGTTCTGAGAACCACTAGCAGGGCAGTGGTTCTCAGAATTTATTATACGTAAGAATCACCTGGGGATCTTGTTAAACTGTAGATTCTGTTCTAGTATATCTGGGGTGGAAATGCAAATTCTCAGCAGGGGTTGGAACCTGAACGAATCGGTCTGAAGCCCTGATGTAAGAGGATCAGTGTTGGTTTCCAGTGCCTGTTTCCTCGCACTGCTTCTCCTCTTTGTCGGGCTAGCACTGTCAGACTTCTAGTAAGTCCCTTTCTCTTGTGCTGCAATAGGACGCTACTTTCTGTGGCTTGTTTGTTGTAAGGATTTGTGATGACATCACCGACAGAGGAAGCAGCTGTTTGCAGAATATCTTTTTTTTTTTTTTTTTAACGCTGTGTTTCTGATGGCCAGCTGCCAGTAATTTTAAAGTTACTTCTGTGCCCGTTCCACAAACCCGTGGCATTTTGGAAATTTTCCCCCCTCCAAATGTAGTATAGATGGTCAGTGATAATTTAAGTCTTCATTTCTTGATTTTCACTCTGCCTCAGTTTTTTTATTTAGAAAACAGGGATAATAAAGTCCCTGTATCATAAAGGTTGTTGTGAGAAAGTCAATAGAAAGGTCTTCAAACAGTTCTTAGCATATAAGCACTCTAAAAGTGTTAGTTGTTGTTATAATTATTATTATTAGTTTTTGTTAGAAAGGAGGGAAATTGGTAGCAGTTACCTGTTAAATGACATTCAGGTTCCTATAAAAATATTGGACTTTTAAGTACTTTTGTTCTATAGACTTATCACGGCTGAGCTGGGAATGGCAGAGATGCTTATTCCTTTTCTTAAATATCTTGTTTTACTGAAGAATATTGGTGAATAGATCTTTACTTTTAGCCAAAGTTGCTTAATTTTAACTTAAAAAAAAAAGTCATTTAGTAAGCTTTTCAGCATGTGACTAAGAACAGCTAGTATCAGTACTTCCAGACTCCCCTCAAATTTGTTTCGTATCGGGTAAAAGCTCTTCTTAATCCAGATTGAAAAAAGTCATTTGGTGTCCTTAGAAGTTCTGGGTTCAGTGACTATATTTTATCATCAGGGATGCCAGGTGTGGTTTGCTGGAGAGGGAGAGAGCCTAAGAATGCAAATACCCTGAGATAAAATAAAATGATTCCGGTAGAAAAACATTTTTCCTGAGCATTAAATTTTTTAAAAAATATAAAGTTAGTAGTGAAACATTGTGTTCCTCAATTTCATTATCAAATAAATTAATAGGACACTTGCATACTCATCCACAAGATTAAACGGGATGTTAATATTTTGCCGTGTTTGTTTCATAGCTCTCTTTTTTGGGGGGGGGGAAAAAAAGAAACATAACCGATGTAGCTAAATTATCATTCCCCATCCCTTCCTTTTTTCTTCTTCCCAAGAGGTAATCATTTCCTTAGAGTTGGTCTGTATCATATTTTTGTACTTTTGTTACATGTGTATGGATCTGTAACATATACTTTTTTTGTGTGTTAAACTTTTACATAAATGATACTGATACTGAGCAGCAGTTGAATTGCCTCTGTTTTTTCCCTATTCCCAGCGTGCTACTGTAAACAACCTTCTTGTACAAGATATGGGCGCGTTTCCCTCACAGAGACCACCTAGAAGTGGTATGGCTGAGGAGCAAAGGGGACACATCTTCCACCTCCGTTGTTGTTAGTTGCTGTCGAGTCAGTTCTGACTCATGGCTGCACTATGTATGCAGAGTAGAACTGTGCTCCATAGGGTTTTCAAAGCTGTGACCTTTCAGAAGCAGATTGCCAGGCCTGTCTTCCAAGGCGCCTGGGTTTGAATCGCCAGCCTTTCGGCTAGTAGTCGAACCCTTAACCATCTACCCCCAAAACAACACTGCTGTCGAGTCAATTCCGACTCATGGCGACACTATAGGACAGAGCAGAACCGCCCCACAGGGTTTCCAAGTCTATAAATCTTTACAGAAGTAGACTGCCACATCTTTCTCCTGGCTTAACTGTCTAGCTGCTACCAAATTGCTCTCAAAAGGAATTATAAGAGGATATTCTCCTGCAAGAGTCCACGCGAGTTGTCCTTTCCTGTCCTAAAGGTCAGCTGTTCGAACCCACAGGAGAAAGATGTGGCAGTCTGCTTCCATAAGGATTACAGCCTTGGAAACCCCACTAGGGCAGTTCTACTCTGTTATATAGGATTGCTGTCAGAATCGACTTGATGGCAGTGGGTGTTTTTTTTTTTTTTTTTTTTTAATTATCAGTGAGATTGATTATCTTTTCATATATTTATTGGCTATTCAGGTTTCTTTCCCTGTGAGGTAGAAGATGTGTCCCCTCTGCTCCTCAGCCATACCACTTCTATTTTGTACAAGAACGATGTTTTACTGCAGCACTGTTGGGAATATGGAGAAAATAGAAGCAATTCAACTGCTGTTCAGTATAAGTGTCATTTATGTAAAAGTTTAACACACACAAAATAAAAAGTATTATCATTCCTTGCTCCTGCCATTTGCCCATTATTCTATTGGGTTGTGTGTTGACTTTGTCCATTATATATGTTGTATATGTCTTCTCCCAGTCTGAAACCTGTCTTTTCATTTTGCTTATATTTTTTGAAAACAACTCACACGGAATTTCATTTATTTATTCATTTTTTATGTCAATCTTTATAGGCTTAAAATTTTCTTTCTTATGCTGTCTTTTGTATCAAGGTGATGCAGTCCTTATGCAATGAATTGAGTGGCATACCGCTTTTTTTTCTATTCTCTAGAAAATGTTTTTTGAGTAAATAAGGAGATTATCTGTTTTATCTGGAGTTTTCAAATATATTGTCACGTTATTCCTAGTATTCTCGTGTTCTATAAATTTCTATCATATTTGTAAGTGATGCCTCCCTCCCCTTTTTTTATTGCTGATATTCTCTGATTTTCTGATCTATCCAGTTTTGTCGATTCTGTTTGTTATCTGTTTTCTTTTCCTGTAATGTCTACTCTTATAACTTTATGCTCTGTGGGTGTACTCTGTTCATTTTCTTTTCTTTTTTCAGGTGTATAATTCAGTGATATCAGTTACATTAATCATGTTGTGCAATCACCACCCATAGTACCCTGTTCATTTTCTGACTTTTAAGTTAAATGCTTAGCTCATTTATTTTCAGTCTCTTCTAATACATGCATTTTAAGGCTATACATTTTCCACTAAGATCTGCTTTACCTGCATACCGCAAGTTTTGCCATATCATGTCTTTATCGTTTAGCTGTAACTTTTTTCTGTTGCCCATTATGATTTTTTAACCTGTCAACTCTTTAGTAAATTAAAGCATTTTAATATGCTTATGTGCATTTCCAGGATGTTTTCTCATTTCTTTGTTTCTGTGATTGCTTTTGAGAAGTCTGTCCATATTTAGTCTAATTACTCTTTCTGTAGGTAAATCTGTCTTTTCTCTGTGGTTGCTTTTACAATTTTCTTTTTGTTTTAGGTGTTCTAAATTTCACCACAATTTTAGTAGTTGTGGATTTATTTTTACTTATATTACTTGGGACTTGTTCTTGGTGAATTTGAAGACTTACACCTTTAATTGGACCTGGAAAATTCTCAGCCATTATCTCGTCAATTTTTGCCTGTCTTGCATTCTCTTTATGCTGTTCTTCTGGAATGCCTGTTAAAATGTGTGTCAGACCTCATCCCAGCCTCCCTGTGTCAGAATGTTTTAAATTATGAAATATCACATTTATAAGAATAAACGTATCCTATGTACGTCTTAGTTAACTAGTGCCGCTATAACAGAAATACCACAAGTAGGTGGCTTTAACAAAAAAAATTATTTTCTGACAGTTTAGGAAGCTAGAAGTCCAAATGCAGGGCGCCAGCTCTCGGGGAAGGCTTTCTCTCTCTGTTGGCTCTGGAGGAAGGTTCTTGTCTCTTCAGCTTCTGCTTCCTGGTTCCTTGGAGATCTCCATGTGTCTTGGCATCTATCTTACCCCATCTCTGCTTGCTTCTTGCTTGTTTAATTTCTTTTATATCTCAAAAGAGATTGACTCAAGACACACCCTGCAGTAATCCTGCCTCATTAACATGACAAAGACAACCCATTCCCAAATGGGATTATAACCACAGGCCACAGAGGTTAGGATTTATAACACATTTCTACGGGGCACAATTCAGCCCATAATAATATGGTTTAAATAATAACAATTTCTATTTTTATAATAAAAGCAACATATATAGGTCCACCACCACCAGCTTGCACAGTAGAACATTACCTGGGGTGATAGCTGGTAGTGGTGGCAGTGGAAGAACCGTCTCACACAGTGTTGTGTGAGGATGCAATAAGAGAATTAGGTAAAAACACCTGGCATAGGTGGTTAGTAGCTGATCCTTTATTAAAGCAAAGAAGCCATAAGGAGGTGGTAGAGGGGATTCCAACACTTGTAAATTTTGAGGTAACGTTTATGGAGCACTTCAGGTGCTGGAACAGTAGTACTAAGTGCTTTTCCTTGATTGTGTCCTTTAATTCTCCCAGCTCTTGAAGAGTGAACTATTCTTCTACTCATTTTACAGGTGAGGAAGTGAGGTTGAGAGATGAAGTACTTTGGCCTGTGCCTCACAGCTAGAAAATGGCAGAGCCTTCTTTTAACACCCAGATTCTATGTAATACTGTTTTTGTTGCCATTTGCTTTGGTTAATTCCTTTTTTATGATTATTTTCAGGGGCCCCAAGCTGAGTTTAATTAGTTTTATAAGGATAAAGAGAGAGAGAGCACATGATGAAACCTAGGCCGTCTTCAGGTCTCAACTTAGAACTCACCTTTCTCTGCAGAAAACCTTCCCGAAGACTGAGGTCCCCACTCCTCCCGCCCACGCCTGGCTGAATGCCTTCTGTGGTCCTGCAGCCCCCGTGCCTGTCCTGGTGGGGCAGGTCTCCATTGTAATTGGCTATTTAAATGTGTCTCCTCTCACTGGACTCCATGCTCAGCCAGGACAGGGCTGCAGGTTTGCTTCCGTGTCTCCAACACTCAGCATGGGGCCTGGCCCATAAAAACTTACAAATAACACATATTTGTTCATTTTTAATGATGGCACAAATTAATATATTTTGCTAGAGAGCTAATAATAATATGACAATCATTTTTTGTTGAACACTTATAAGTAGATTCATTACATACTTTATACAGATCATCGTAATATTAGTTATGATTTATCAAGCATTTAACTGCGCTAGTGGTGCAAATGGTTTCCACTCAACTACTATCCAAAAGGTTGGCAATTGGAATCCACCTAGCAGTGCCATGGAAGGAAGGCCTGACAGTCCACTTCCATAAAATTAAAACCAAAAGCAAACCCGTTGCCATCAAGTTGATTCTAACTCATAGCGACCATATAGGACAGAATGGAACTGCCCATGGGGTTTCCAGTCTTTAATCTTTACGGAAATAGGTCAACAGGTCTTTCTCCCTCAGACCGGCTGGTGGATTTGAACTGCCTTTAGGTTAGCAGCTGAGCAATTAATCATTGTGCCATCAGGGCTCCCTTTCTTTATCATTACAGACATTAAAAACCCTATGGAGCAGTTCAACTCTGACACACATGGGTTGCCATGAGTCAGAATCAACTCGATGGCAACAAGTCTGGTTTTCGTTTGGTTTTAGATCTTGTACTAAGAGCTAAAAAATGTTCTCTCATTTAATGCTCACGGTAATCCTGGGAGATATGTATTATTGTTACCATTTTACAGATGATGAGCTGAAGCTTAGAGAGATTATGTGACTTGCCTAAGGTCGGTTACACGCTGTTTGAGCAATAGAGCCTGGATTTGAACCCATGTCTGCCTGATTCTAGAGCCCATGGTCTTCCTTTTAGCATATAGCTTCTCTGGAGATTTTCATAGTTGAGTCAAAGTTGGGGAAATCATGGAATTTACAGATCTTGAAAAAATTGCCAAGAAGCCTGCCATAACAAGAGAGCAACAAAAACATCAAAAATGGGTTGTTAAGATGTTGCAGTGATTCCTTTTAATCCCCCTGCTTCTAGAGCGTAGGGAACCTCAGCATGGACTGGCATTAACCTGTTCAAAAAAGGAAAAAGCTTTTGTTACAGCTGTTGTTGCAGTAGCCATTGTCTTGGTTGACCCCATTCCTAATTTGTAAGTCACCTTAAATAAGAAAACTGGTCTGATAAGCCAGATTGACTTTTAGATTCAAATGTGTGACAAGAGCAAATTGTGATGGCTGTTTATGACCAACATGAAACATTTTATTCTTAATGAGATGTGGAACTAGAAAATGGGGGAAGTCTAAGTTGGTGTTGATTAGACTCTCTGGTTGGCATTTGTGTTGACTGAAAGACAACGGGGAGACCGAGCCATTAAAATGTAGTATGTATGTCCCTTAGCCCCTGAACAATAGCTGAAGCTTTTTGTCGCATTACTGTGATTGCTCACGGTGCCATTTAGTTCCAGAACTATTAATTTGTATATCCAAGGATATTAGCTTGTTATATTAAAAGTCATATTTTACATTTTTGAATAATACCAAGTTTGTTTGTTTCTCAAACAGTAAAAACACAGCTATAATTAACAATTCGGCTATTTAAAATTGTATTTTGGTAAGAATTTTATTTTGCTGTGTCTTTGTGATTAAATAAAATCTTGTGGTTCTAAGAAGTTTAGATCCTTGAAATTTGGTGGAATGTCCTTGATAGTAGCTGTTTCTGAAAATGAAAGTTGACAGTTCTTACTAGCTGTCATTGACTGTTATGAATGTCATCCTATGCAGGTAATTGAGAGTTTTGTGTGGTGGTAATAAGGGAGATGGGCCTGGAACAACATATAAACCCTAAGGCATTGATTGATGTTACAATAATAGGCCTGTTTCTCTCTTCTTTCAGACTGGTCGAATTGACAAATCCTACCCCACAGTATGTGGCCACACAGGACCGGTGCTTGACATAGACTGGTGCCCACATAATGACCAAGTCATTGCCAGTGGTTCCGAGGACTGCACAGTTATGGTAAGCTCCCCAGCGTGCCTTCACACCTACTACTTGGAAAAAGTGTGTGTGTGTGTGTGTGTGTGTGTGTGTGTGTGTGTGTGTGTGTGTGTGTGTAGGTTTGCAAAGCAGAAAATCATAACTTTTTTATTGTCCATTGGATTATTCAAGAATTTAGCTACATTAAATTTTTACTTTTTATTTTTTCCCATACAAAAACTTATACATACACTGTTATGTGACTAATTTGCTCTCCCCATACTGTGACAGCACACTCCTCCTTTCCACCCCTGATTCCCCATGTCCATTCAACCAGCTCCTACCCCTCTCTGCCTTCCCATCTCATATCCGGACAGAAGCTGCCCATTTAGTCTCTTGTATCTACTTGAGCTAAGAGGCACACTCCTTGCGACTATCACTTCATGTCCCACAGTTCAGTCCAATCCCTGTCTGAAGAGTTGGCCTTGGAAATTGTTTTAGTTCTGGACTGATACAGAATCCGGGGGCCATGCTTTCCGGGGTTCCTCCAGTCTCAGTCAGACCATTAATTCTGGTCTTCTTACTAGAATTTGAATCCTGCACCCCACCTTTCTCCTGCTCCGTACTGGACTCTCTGTCGTGTTCCCTGTCAGGGCGGTCATTGGTGGTAGCTGGGCACCATCTGGTTCTTCTGGTCTCAGGCTGATGAAATCTCTGGTTTATGTGGCCCTTTCTGTCTCTTGGGCTAATACTTCCTTTGTGTCTTTGGTGTTCTTCATTCTCCTTTACTCCAGGTAGTTGGGACCAATTGATGCATCTTAGATGCCCTCTTGCAAGCTTTTAAGACCCCAGACGCCACTCACCAAAGTAGGATGCGGAACATTTTCTTAATAAGCTTTGTTATGCCAATTGACCTAGATGTCCCCTGAAAGCATGGTCCCCAGGCCCCTACTCCTGCTACTCTGTCCCTCGAAGTGTTTGATTGTATTTAGGGAACTTCTTAGCTTTGGTTTAGTCCAGTTGTGCTGGCTTCCCCTGTAGTGTGTGCTGTCCTTCCCTTCACCTAAGATAATTCTTATCTCCTATCTAGTTAGTAGATAACCCTCACTCTCATAACCATCAAAGAATGTTTTCTTCTGTGTTTAAACCTTTTCTTGAGTTCTTATAATAATGGTCTTATACAATATTTGTCCTTCTGTGACTGACTAAATTCACTCAGCATGATGCCCTTCAGATTCCTCCATGTTATGTTTCACGGCTTCATCATTGTTCTTTATCGTTGTGTAGTATTCCATTGTGTGGATATACCATAATTTGTTTATCCATTCATCCATTGATGGGCACCTAGGTTGTTTCCATCTTTTTGCTATTGTGAACAGTGCTGCAGTGAGCATGGATGTGCATGTATCTATTCGTGTGATGGCACTTATTTCTCTAGGATATATTCCAAAGATCAGGATAGCTGGATCGTATGGTACTTCTATTTCTAGCTTTTTAAGGAAGCACCAAATTGATTTCCAAAGTGGTTGTACCATTATATATTCCCACCAACAGTGTGTAAGTAAGTGTTCCAGTCTCTCCACAACCTCTCCAGCATTTATTATTTTCTGTTGTTTGGATTAATGCTAGCCTTGAGCTATATTAAATTTTAACTACAGATAAGCGTTTTATATGCCCCTATAACACGAGGTTGATACTGTCTTTTTTTTTTCTCTTGTAAAGTGTGAACGTGTGTCTGTAAGTTCTCATTGACAGTTGACATCTGCTCTGGGAAGATTTTAGAGCACGTAAGATGACTTTCTAATAATTCTATCAATGCTGTTTGACCACATGACACCCCAGAAAGGAGAGAAAAGGCTGCTAGCGCAAACGTATATTGCAGTGAAGTACGATGCCAAATGGATATATAAAATGGGACCAACCTTGAGACGTAGTAAGAGTTTTTAAAGGTGCTTATTTTCATTCTAATGTCAGAAGATGTGTTCTGTCCAGTGGACCTTGGTTAAGAAAGTACTTTTGTGCAGATACACAAACAAAAAACTTCAGAGATAAAATATGTCCTTTACCTTCCCTGTTTTAGAGTCCCAAAGTAGGTTATTTTAGTGAAATGAATTTTGGTGAAGTGAAACCAAGCTTTGGGATGCTTTTTTTTTCCTTTTATAATTTATTATTATTTTTGTTGTTTTTGAGAATATACACAGCAAGCTGTACACCAGTTCAGCCGTTTCTACATGTATAATTGAGTGACATGAATTACATTCTTTGAGTTGTGAAACCATTCTCACCCTCCTCTTCTGAGTCGTTCTTACCCCATTAACATAAACTCGTTGCCCCTAGGCTTATTAGATAGGTTCCTATCTAGTCTTTTGAGTTGCTGTTGTCAATTTGATCCGGTATAAATAGATCTTAAAAGAGCACAGTGCTCAAGGCAGAGATTCTTTACTAGTGAAGCTAAACTATTTTTTGGTTTTAAGAAGACCTCGGGATATTTTTAGTTTAAGGTTTAAAGATTATTTCAGGGTAGTAGTTTCAGGGATTCATCCAGCCTCCATGGATCCAGGAAGTCTGGATTCCTTGAGGATTTGAAATTCGGTTCTGCAGCTTGCCCTTTTTGATCAGGAATGTAAAGCTGCTTGTCCTTGATTATGTTCTTTAGCCTTAAATTTTAATTATTGGTTTGGATGAGTTTTTAATCCTAGCCCAAATTATGTTGAAAAGCTTGGGAATAAACACAGATAGGGAATCCTGCTATCCCTGAAATAAATGGAGATACTCCGTAATTAAGTTGCAAGGGGTCTCAGCCACGCTAGGTGGAGAATTTAGAGAAGCCCAGTGCTTTTATTCTCCTGTTCGTTTTCTGTGGACTGAACCAGACCTAACAGCATTGTCTGGAAGGCTTCATTAATTAAAATTGTTTTACATAAACACCCGTTAATTCCTGAACTACATCATTTAAACATTTATCCATCTCTCCTCATGGACTTTTGGCTGAGGATGACTCCTCCTGTGATCTCATAGTTTTGGCAGCCAAAACATATTAAAGAAATATGCTGCTGTTAAAAGGAACCGTTCCGTTTAATGTGTCTTGCTAAATTGATCACTTTAATGACTGCAGATACATTTTGCTAAGGAAAAGGAACATTATCTAGATCTGCTGCCAAAATCTTAAACTGAGAGTCTCAGCCTCTCTTGAAGAAATAGGCTTGATATGTCCCCTCTCTTTCTCTCCCTGTTTCCATCATTACTGGTCATGTTGCCCTTCTTAAATCTTCGTGTTGTAAAATACACAGCAAATCATACCAAACAATCATATAGCTCCATGAATTATTACAAAGCAAACACCCTGTAGCCACCACCCATCCAAAGAAATAGAACTTTCCCAACCTCCACAGACACTCCTCCATGTGCCCTGTGCCAGTCACAGCCCCCTCCCTCCCTTTAAAAGGAACCTCTATCCTGACTTGGTTCCTTGCCTTTATGATTTTATGATTATGAGTTCATTGGACCTAGATTACTGTGAGGTCTAGATTGCTCCAGCCTCTTCAAACCTCCTTGTTGCAGGCCCCCTGCACTCACCTGCTATTGGAGAAGGCAAAACCCGTCCCAGTTTCTACTGCTGGTCTCACTTGGCTGCTGTTATCTGGTCTGTCAGGCTCCCCATTGCTGCCCTCTGCTTCCCCCCAGGCACAGAAGCCAATAACATGCAGATCATGTGGCTGTGGTGGTTTGCCCCTATCTACATGCATTTTGAGATTATTGCCTAGTTTTGTGTAAGTACTAGGTTTTTGTTTTGTTATCTGCTTGCTTTGTGTTCTTATGGGGGGATTAGGGGAGACCCCAAAACTATGCTGCGACTGACATCACTATCTTCCCAGAATCCCCCTCATGTTGCCCCATTATTGGGATTGCCAGAGTGAATATTTCGTAAATTAAATAATGCTGTGGGGTAAATACTTCTAATTTTTAAAAAACTCTTAAGTATGATACTGATTTTTAAATCACTCTTTAATCATTTCATGTCCCTCAAATCATATATTATTATTATTATTGGAGTAGTTGTAAGAAACTTTTATAGCTTAGCAATTCAAATGAAATTTTAAAGAAATATTTTATCTCCTATCCCCCCTACCTCATTTTCCACTTTGCTCTTGTGAAGATAAAAGAATACCATAGGATAGATAAAATAATTTCAAACAACACCATATTTCTTTTTATTTTTTTTTACATAAAAGCTCTGTGTAGTTTCCCAAGCCTAGGCTAGTGGTAGTAGGAGCCTATGAGTTAGAAACAGTAGATAGTGCACCAAGGCCTACTTGTAGGAGAGAAAAGATAGAGACGAGCCCCGGCAAGGGGCTCTGAACACATGCAGGCCACTTAAACTCTCGCAGCCTCAGTTGTCTCACCTGTAAAATGGAGGTAAAATAATAATAATAATGTTACCTATTGAGAGGATCAGAAAGAAGCTATAAATGTATAATGAGTTACTACATATTTGGTAATGAGTTTTGATGTGTGTGGGTAGTGGATCCATCGCAGGAAGAACACCTTTAGCAGACAATCGGTAGAAAAATACACTAGCAGCAGTTTATCCAATGAACTGTAAAAGGATGAACTTAATTTTAAAAACTGCTTTTTGTCTCACTTTTTAACATTCAGAAGGATTTCACTTCTGGGAGCTCCAGTTTCCTGTTTGGCACTAGGGACAGCATCCTCAGCTCTGTCTGTCTCAGGGATCTGTCATCTCAGGGCTAGATGAGCATTTCAAAGCAACGATTTGTTGGTTTTGTGAATGTTAATGAGGTGACAGTGATGTCTCTTGGACTGCAGTCTTAGGAGAAGGAACGCCAGCTTCTTGATACATTTCTTCAGCTTGTAGAGATGACTTCCTTCAGCAACCTAAAAGTAAATCATATCGACATAGTATACCTTTAAGGTACTACTTTTTGAAGCCATGTCTGGTACCAGTAAATAGTGGTTAGGTAAACCCTTCTGTGCAGAAACTATTCTTTGCTCCTAGGGTTTCCAAATTTTGGGCCCTTTTCTCCACACTATCTTCTTCTAGAGAATTGAAGATGGTAGCTGGTAAGTATTTTGCTTGGGGGAATTTTAGCTCTAAGGAAATAATAGTGCTTTAAAAAAATTTTTTTTTTTATTGTAATATACATACCCACCCACTGCTGAGGAGTTGAGTCCATTCCGACTCTAGGGACCCGGTCGGGTTTCCAAGGCTGTAAATCTCTACAGAAGCAGTTTGCCACATCCTTCTCCCGCAGAGCCGCTGGTGGTTTTGAACTTTTACATACCTTTCAGCCGATTGCTTTAACCACCGCACCACTAGTCTCCTTTAATATACATACAACACTACGTAAAACATTTCATCGATTTCCAGATGTAATAATACTGCTCTTAAATACCACAAAGAGCAGCCAAGTTAAGTTCAGTGAAAGATGTTGATTCTCCATTGTCTGTTATCTGCAGGGTAGCAGGCAAGCACAAATGCAAAAAAGTAGCTACTTGAGGTAATGGGATTGCTGAATTGTTTCTTCCAGAGTCTGGAAGACTTTAGGATCTTACAGACATTGTAGTCTTATTGTCTCCAGCTATATGTCCTGAGTGGTCCTGTGTGAGTTCAAATTGACATTTTTTGCTTCTCTCCAGCTAGTCTTACTCTCTTGCATATGTTTTTACATATATTTGCTTCCATTATAAATTTTCCTAATACAGTTTTGCCTGGAAATAAAGATAGAAGTGATGTGGTTGGTGATGAGCACATGCTTCTCAGCATTCTTCCTCTGTCTCTCTCAGTCATTCAGCAGGTCTTCGTGTTATTTCCATTTGTGCAGATTGCATCTGGGCCATTTGCCAACGGATATTAGAACCTTGGCAAATCAGAAGGCAGCACTCAGTTCTTTGATTTTCCCAAACCTAGTGTTGCTCTCGATGTCACGGTTCCCTTAGGAATGTACTGACTCTCCACACTCCTGCTCTTGGGTTTCTGGGGTCCGTGGTTTCTGTAGGGATCGGGCTGCTTTGCAGCTGCTACCGAATCTGTAAGCCTCTTCCCTTCTCTTAAGCTCATCTCTCTGCCCTTCGTTTTTCCTTTGGAATTGGTTTTCCTAGTTTTTTTTTTTTTTTTTTTTTTTTGAATGTCCTTTTTGGGGGATAGCCTCTTGTACAGCTGTAAGTCTAGTGCCTAGCCCAGCAGCAAGTTCATGGTGGTTGATGAAAACAAGAAACCAGTGTCTGGAGATACTTTGTGTGTCCCTTAAAACTGCACTCTGTTTGAAAAATAAAACCATCACATTTATTATATTTAAAAATTTCTGCTTGAGAGAAACTTAAATTTCTTAACGTCCCTCGCTTTTTCATTGCTGGAACTGTACTTTTGAGCTGTTTTTTTCCACATCCAGAATTTTACATGTGAAAAGAACGCCGGTGATACAGTTCAGAACATGTGCTTAGAGTTATTTTTTTTCCAGAACCGCGACGGGTTTTCACTGATCGATTCACTCTGCCATCTGGGAGCCCTGGGGACTGATTGCGTATTTTCTTTCTTTTCTTTCAAGACAAAAACATTGCCATAGTAATGTGTTGTCCAAATAGAAAATTTCAGGGATACACAGCGTTATTTTTAAAAAAAAAAAGTGGCGAGGCGTTGGGATAAATTCTAAGGCCTCCATGCTGAGATGCCCACTCTGGCCATGGCAGAGGGCATTTTGGGCCTGTTTTCCTCTCTGTTCACTGCATGTACTTTTGAGAAAGCTGGTTTAGGTGAGAGTGCCAGTCTGTAGCCATGGACGACAGCAGATCTAATGGACCTGCACAGAGATCACAACTGTTCTCACTCGTACCAGTTGGTCTAGGTATAAACTAGAACTTTCACACACAGGATATCTTGGATGTAAATTAGTTAATTGGGTTCAGTGCTGAATTAATTTGAAGATTCATTCCACGAAATCCTGATGTTCAAACCTATATGTGGGGTCACAGTGGTCATAGTAACAGCAAGAATAACAACCATGAACACATACCTGTTGCTGTCTTGTCAGTTGACTCAGTGACCCTATAGGACAGAGTAGAACTGCCCCATAGGGTTTCCAAGGAGCAGCTTAGCGGACTCGAACTGCCGACCTTTTGGTTAGCGGCTGAGCTCTTAACCACTATGCCACCAGGGCTCCTATGAACATATAGTAGGTACTTTTTTTTTGCCAGGCACTGTTTTAAGCCTTTATGTGCATGATTGTATTTAATCATTATAACTGCATAGTAAGGCAGGAGTATGTCCCATTTTACAAATTAGGAAACAGAAGTCCAGGAACGTTAGGCAGTTTTGTTAAAGGTCACACAGCTGGTAGGGGGCTCTAAAGCCTGTGCTCTCCTCCCTATCAGCAACTTTTGACCTTAGGATAGTACTTTGGGTCATGCAAAATGCTCTAGCCCACTTGACCCTGAGATGTAGCTGATGCTGCTGTCCTTAGTTTCAAATGAGGCTCCCAGATGTGAAATTCTTATTAATGTCAACATGACCAATTAGTGTCCCAGCTCTGACAGGAGCCTGTGTCTTCTGATACCCAGGCAGCGTCCTTCCCCCCATGCCAGGCTGCATCCCAGATACGCACCTGGAGACTACACAGGCACCCAGTGGCGCCTCAGCTCTTGTTGCCCCCACACTGAAGGAGGCAGGCCCTCTTCAGGCCATTAGCTGGAAGCAGCAGACAGCTCTAAAAAGGGCAGAGGGCCCCATAATGACAGCCTGTGAGTAGGGCCTGCGGGCACCAGCCAGAGGATGCGTGTGCTTATGTGGAAAGACTGACAGATCTCACGACTCTTCTCCACAGTCCACCACGGAGAACACTACCACCTATATTTACCAGCAGACGCAAGACTTCCGTTGTCTTTTCATTTTTGTTTCATGGACTTTTCCAGTCACTTTCTCCTTCTGCTGTAAATCCTCAGGCTGGCATTATCCTTTTTACTCTCATATTGGTGCCTTCTGCTTGTCAGCCCCACAGCCAGCCGCTTTGGGTTATTGTTTAGATGCTACATGAACTTTAAAGGAAATTGCTATGTACGTTTCTGTATTTTAGTTTGAAACCAAACACTTCATTTCCTCCTTCCTTCCTTTCTCCCTCTTCCTTCCTTCCACCACTGTCACCTAACTCCTGTTCATCCTTACAGGTCATCTCCTCAGGGAGCCTTCCTGGGCCTAGCAAGCTCGGTTAGCAGGAGGGTAACCTCATGGCATTTGCGTTTCCATCTAGTACTCAGATGACACCAGTGTAGCCTGGGTTACGCTGCATGCGGTTTCCTAAGTGAATGGTAAGAGTAATAACAATAGCTACGCTTAATGAGTACCTGCCACGTGCCAGGGATTATTCTAAATGTCTTAGATACACCTTGTCACATTATCAAAACAACCCCACTGAGGGCAGGTTCCTTATCATACCCATTTTATAGATGAGAAAGCAAGGCTCAGAAAGATTAGGTACTGTCTCCAAGGTCACACAACTGGTATGTGGCAGAATCAGGGCCTGAGCCCAGGCAGTGGCTAGAGCCCATGTTCTTAACTACTGCACTGTGCTATCTCTACATTTTGGGCACTATTTATATTCTAAGGGCTTTGTTAACTCATTTAATCCTCACAGAAAACCTATGACGAGTAGGCCCTGATGTTTTCCTCTGTGCACAGTGCTGTTGAGTTATTTTCCCAGGATCGCACTAAGGGTCCAGGTGAGATTTGAACCAAGGTTCCTCTGGCTCCAGAGTCCACCCTCTAACCCTCTACGTTACACCACTTGTATTTGCAGTCTTGATTTTCAGTCTAATAGATGTCTCTTCCTCCTGCTAGACCAAAAACTCCTCAAGAACAGCACCTTTTTCCCATTGCCTGGTACTGGGGCGGCGTTACTGTGACTCCTCAGTAAACATGTTGCATGAATGAGTGACCCGGGTAGTAAAGTGGGTTAGGTGCCTATATTAAATAAATGAACCTAGTTGAGGGAACCCTTTAATCTGCCGAAAGTGAGGAAAAGAAGGAACAGAGAGTTTCCTCATTTAAAAAATGATATAATAAACATTTTGCTCCATCATTAAAATTTCCTCACAGTCCAAGGAAAAGACGGATGAAAGAGAAGCTAGAGAAAGAAAAAGGTGAAGAGCTCATATGAGCTCCGCTTCCTCCTCCCTTTTATGTGAGTTTGGAAATGCTGATAGCGTCAAAGCCTCCCATCACTCCACACTCATTAGGAATTTAGAGAATGAGCCATTTAATGAAGGTCAGAGGTAGGCACAGAAGGTTTACAGTCTTTGCAAGTTAAACCACACCAAACCCATTGCCATCGATTCTGACTGTAGTGACCCTATAGGACAGAGTAGAACTGTCCTGTAGGGTTTCCAAGGCTGTAAATCCTTATGGATGAATTGACACAGTGCCTGCAACAATGGGCTCAAGCATAACAACAATTGTGAGGATGACACGGGACTGGGCAGTGTTTCTTTCTGTTGTACATAGGCTTGCTATGAGTCGGAACCGACTCGATGGCAGCTATCAACAATAAAACAACAAATTCTTATGGAAGCAGATTGCCATATCATTCTCCTGTGGAGCAGATGATGGGTTCAAACCACTGACCTCTTGGTTAGTGGCTGAGCACTTAACCACTACACCACCAGGGCCCCTTCTTTGCAAGTTAGAAAAAACCATTGCCAGTTCTGACTCATAGCGACCTTATACCAAAACCAGAAAAAACCCATTACCATCGAGTTGATTCCAACTCATAGCGACCCTATAGGACAGAGTAAAACTGCCCCATAGGGTTTCCAAGGATCCGCTAACCTTTTGATTAGCAGCCGAACTCAAGTTAGTGACTGAGAAAATCGAAACCAGCTGTCTGTGTTTATGGTGCCATCTGGTGACAGTAGGTGATATTACAACTTCATTTCTAGGGTGGATCAGAAGTCATCTTGCAAAATGCATTTCCTGTTGAGTCACTGAAGTCCCATTTCATAATTGTTTCTCTACTGACTTCATGCTTTAATCAAATTACTAGTCATTGTTTTCTATTCGTTCTGTTCAAAATTTCAATCCTGCTTTATATTTGGAGAGCCAGGTTCAATTTGGAGCTCCAAACAGCTCATACTGGGACAAAAGCAAACATATTATGCTGTGTGGGAAGCAGGTGCCCACCCTCTCCCAGGGGAGAGAACATGGTTCCGAGTCAGTTCAGTGGGAGAGGCTGTGGTCTGGGTGAGGGCTAGGGAGAGGCAGGGTTGGTGTTCCTTTTGCCCTCTATCCTTGTTCACGTCTGCCTTGTTCAAAATTTGCTGAATGATGGCAGGTTCAGGGAAATTAGGTGACATCCTAAGCTTGGACCCTCAAAGGCAAGTTTAGTTTGCCATGACTTGCATCAGGGGCTATATTTAGCTATAAACATGAACAGTCACTCTAACTCATGACTTTTCCCACTCTACAATGGCAAAGTTTTTGTTCTAATTTCCTGCAGGACAGCAAAGCTGAGCTGGCCCTTAAACACTCATCTAATCCAGATCTCTGCTTTCCACTGGGCGCTGAAAACAAGCGGTTGTTTGTCTCCTTCTTAAAATTCCCCACAAAGGAAAATTCTGTTTCTCACTTGTTCCACTGTTGGATCTGATTTTTCACTGGCAAGCCCTACACTAAATTTTTCATAGACTCATTCCGTAAAAAATGTTTTTTGATGATAGATTTACTTATTTTAATCTTTGTATTTAAGAAGATAATTATTTTAAACTCCAGCATCTTTAAAAACTTGAATTTTATTTAATATCTGGACTTCTGTAGGGTTCTTGGTACTATTCAGCTTACCTGGACTCAGGTGTTTCTTAATCTTTTAAAACCAAAGTCCTCCTTTGTTAAGCATAAAGTCTCTTATTCCTTTCTCTCTGATAACTTTTGCTGTCCCCTCCTCCCCCTACTGCCCAGACATATCCCCAATTATGATTTGGTGGATTTTCTGTGTGTCTCTACCAGTTAAGTTTTTTTTAAAAGCTTTGTTGAGATATAACTCACATAGCTTACAATTCACCCATTTAAAGTGTGCAGTTCGTTGGGTTTTGGTATAGTTATAGATTTATACACCATCACCACAATTTTAGAACATTTTCATCACCTCAAAAAGAAACCCCATACCCTTTAGCTATCATCCCCAACCCCCCACCTCCCCAGAGCCCCCAGTCCTAAGAATCACTAACCTACTTTTCTGTCTCTGTGGATTTGCCCATTGTGGGCATTTCATATAAACAGAATCATGTCATATGTGGTCTTTTGTGATTGGTTTCTTTCACTCAGCATAATGTTTTCAAGGTTCATCCATGTTGTAGCATGTATCAGTGTTTCATTCCTTTTTAGGACAAGATAATATTCCATTGTATGGTTATACCACATTATGTTTATTCAATTCGTCAGTTGGTGGGCATTTGAGTTAGTATGAGTAATACTGCTATAAACATTTGTTTGTGTTTTTGTGTGGACGTAATTATTTTCCTTTTTCTTGGGTATACACATAGGGGTGGAATTGCTGGGTCATATGATAACTGTGTTTAATTGTTTGAGGCACTGCCAGACTGTTTTCCAAAGCAGCTGCACATTTTACAATCCGAGCAGCTGTGTATTAGAGTTCTGGTTTCTCCATGTCTTCGCCACCACTTTGTGATTCTAGCCATCCTAGTGGGTGTGAAGTGACATCTCATTGTGGTTTTGATTTGCATTTCCCTGACAACTAATGAGGAGCCCTAGTGGCACAGTGGTTAAAGAGCTCAGCCGCTAACCAAAGGGTCAAATTCAACAGCTGCTCCTTGAAAATCCTACAGGGCAGTTCTACTCTGTCCTATAGGGTCACTATGAGTCGGAATCGACTTGACGGCAATGAAATGACTAATGACGTTCAGCATCTCTTCTTGTACTTATTGGGCATTTGTTTATCTTCTTTGAAGAAATGTCTATTCAGATCCTTTGCCCATTTTTATGTTGGATTATTTGTCCTTTTATTGTTGAGTTGTAAGTGTTCTTTATATATTTTAGATACAAGCCCCTTATCAGATTTATGATTGGCAAATATTTTCTGCCCATCTGTGGATTATCTTTTCATTTTCTTGATAGTGTCCTTTGAAATACAAGTTTCTACTTTTGATGAGATCCAGTTTATCTGTTTTTTCTTTTGTAAGAATGTTTGTTTCCTATAGGACATACTATGAGAATATTAAATATATTTTCATCCTCCAAATGTAAATTATAATATTGAAAATATGACATTTAAAAAATGTACCATTCCCCAAGAACCCTTGATGGGGTGGAGTTGGCACTCCCCTCAAGAACCTTGACTTAATGGTTTTCACCCCAGTGCTGCTTTTCATGGACACATTGATCACTTTGTATTATTCTTCAATTATTTGCTTGCTCCTAATTGGAGAGTTCTGAACTTAACAGGGAATTTAAAATAAAACCCTAACCAATATTAAATAGGAGCCGAGAGGTGACGTTTTGTAGACCTTATTGATGCTCTCATCTGCAGTATATTAAAATGTAAAAATAACCTCATATAGTCGTTTCAGCGTATTCTGCCTGTCATCCAAAGATCGTTGTATGTTCTGCTGATGCAGAGCAAGTCTTCAAATTGAACGGTCACATTAAATGTGATAATGAAAGGTGATAGCTTTCATATGGTTCTTCTTTCTTCCTTCTCCAACAGGTATGGCAGATCCCAGAAAATGGACTCACCCTTTCCCTGACGGAACCTGTGGTGATTTTAGAAGGCCACTCGAAGAGGGTGGGCATCGTGGCCTGGCATCCGACCGCTCGCAACGTGCTTCTCAGCGCAGGTAGGAGCTGAGTCTGCTGCCACGGGCAGTCCTCGCCTTTCCCGTTGCCCTCACTTCTCCCAGCCCTGTGTGTGGAAGGGAGCAGAAGATGCATTTTGATCGTGACCTTTTAAGCTCTGTGTGCTGTACAGTGCTTGAAACAGGTCATTAGAAACCATGAGGTGCAGTGGTTCCCCAGCCTGAGCATGTGCACCTGTGTGTGTGCGTGTTTTACAAGCCACTTTGATGATCCAGCGAAACTGGACTTCCCCTGCTTAGAAAAATGCACAGATACATAGTTTTTTCCTATAATTTCAGCAGGCTGGTAGTTCTTTCTGGGACCCTCCATGTCCACAATTTTGGTAATTCCTGACGTAGTAGAAGGAACACTTGGTGGTTGGGAGCCAGGAGCCTTGGGTTCCAGCCCTGTTGTTGCTGCCAACTCTGAGGTGATCCTTGTTAGGCAAATGTCTTCCTTCCTTTTAATAAAATAGTTTCATTTATCTCCTTATAGAAGTTACACATTGCCATTGAGTCGACTCCAGCTCACAGCAACCCTACAGGACAAGGGTAGAACTGCCCCATAGGGTTTCCAAGGAGCAGCTGGTGGATTCGAACTGCTGAGCTTTTGGTTAGCAGCCAAGCTCTTAACCACTGTGCCACCAGGGCTCTTTCTTATACAAGTAGTGCATGTATATTACAGAGAATACATATAAAGAAAAGGAATAAATTAAAATTAGTTGTAATCCCACTGCCCAGAGGGAACATCACTATTACCATTTTGATGTTTCTTTCTAGAAGATATTTGTAGACGTAAATTTTTTTACACACACAGATGGATACATACACTTTACACTGACCTGTCTTCTGCACTTAATGGTAGACTGGGATCCTTTTCACAGGCCGCTAAATGTTCTTCCTACAATATTTTTAATGACTCTATAGTGGTTCATTGCCTGGTTAAACCTCAGTTTATTTAATCAGTTCTCTATTTTTGGGCATTGAGATGGTTTCTTATTTTTCGCTGTTATAAACAACAGTACTACAGTGAACCCTTGTGGTGAAGTCCTGGTGTTCTTACTGGTTTCCCACTTTAGTGTTTTTCCATTTTTTATCTCATAGCAACCTTTCCTCTGTCTAAAATTTAAGATGTTATCTTCTTTTATAAAATCAGTACAAAGAGCACCAGGGAGCTTTGTGGGGTGATGGAAATGTTCTATATCTTGGTTGTGGTGGTGGTTAAATTAGTGTACATGTTTGTCAAAACTTATTGAATGTATATTCAAAATGGGTACATTGTATTGTATGCAAATTATACATTAAAAACAGTTGATTTATTTTTTAAAAAGCATTACTAATGTTAGTGGTAGAATTTTTAAAGATCTTTCCCCTCACACTGGAGCCCTGGTGGCACAGTGGTTCAGAGCTCAGCCTCTTAACCAAAAAGTTAACAATTCAAATCTACCAGCTGCTCCTTGGCAATTCTATGGGGCGATTCTACTCTGTCTTATAGGATTGCTATGAGTCAGAATCAACTCTATGGCAGTGGGCTCTGGGCTACCCCTCACTAGTAAAAGGAGGGAGGGGGAGCAGTTCAGTTTTTGACTGGGAATAGAGGATATTTTATGATTTATAGTGCGTTAGATGAAAAATAAATGCCGGGTACCTAATGAAGCCAAGGACTACTTTTCAAAAACGATACTGCACGTTTGTGTTTTTTTTAAGTCACCATACCTAGGAACCCTTCCTAGGTTTTTCCCAGAACCTCAGTCTGATAAGGAGAGAGAAAATTCCAGAGGTGGAATTCCATCATGGAAAATTTCCTGCCACCCTTCTCATCTAGGTTAAACATAGGTATCGTCAGCACACTGATCCTCATTCTGCCTTTTACAAGCAAAGGAGAATGGTTGATTGCAGTGCTGTGCATATTTTAAGACTATATGATCCAGCCACCATGGCTGAAGTGACCTATTTGCCTGTGATGACCAAGGCAGAGGAAGAGTCAATCCTCCATCCCAGAGTTTAGCTTCAACTTTTCATACTGTAATGCAATTTCTTCTCCAGCTTCCTACTTCCAACCCTTAGGTACTTAGGTGTCCTGGGTGTGGGTGGCTAATTTTTCTAAAGAGCTTACAAAATGGCCTTATTGGCAAGAATTCACCCCCAGAATGCCCTTCTTTTATTGTGCTTCATCCTTAAACTACTGTCCTGGAAGCAGCAAAAGATGCTTCTTTTTAAGGGAACCTGGAGGCTTGGGTGCAAACGATTAGTACGCTCGCTGCTAACCAGAAAGTTGACACTTTGAGTCCACTCAGAGACACCCGGAAAGAAAGGCCTGGTGATCTACTTCCGAAAAATCAGCCATTAAAAACACTATGGAGCACAGTTCTCCTCTGACACACGTGGGGCTGCCGTGAGTCAGAATCGACTTGACAGCAACTAGTTGGGGTTTTTGCTTTGGAGGCTTGGGGCAGACCCTTGAAGAAAGGAAGGGTAGAGTTGATGACCTGAGTGGTTGTAGCTAAGCTGACGTTGTGGGCCTTCCGGCAATCAGTCTCTGAATCTGTTTGCCTGCTTGATTCCAGCTAGGGGTTCTTACCATGAACAGGCCAGTCCTGACCTGTTTTTCTTCCCTTTTAAAGATAATGATCTGTTGTGAGTGAATTTTTAGGCCAGTCCCTGTGTTTCCCTTCCACTTATTGTAATTTACCACACTTGAATTTAAAACCATGTTTTACAGTATTACCAATTTGAATAACCTGCCATGCAAAGTTTTTGTTTAGCAGCCTAAACAGTTACTTAAACTCTTTATTTTTAGTTCCACTTGAAAAGAAATAAGCTGTATTCATTCTGATGCTTGTTTTACTAGACAGTGAAACTTGTGATCACGCAGGCTTCACCCAGCCCACTGAACTCTTTAGAAAAAAAAATTGCATTGTACTTTGGTGTAGTTCTTTGTTTCTGTTTGTGTGTTTGTTTTATGTGAACCCAAATGTAACAAACTGTATTTTCCCTTTAACACTTTTCATAACTTTTACAGAAATCTCTTTTTGCTTTGTCACTTTAGTTTTTAAAACCCACTAGGTGGGTGCCTCTTATAATCAGTACCTCCCTTTATCTTTCTCTCTTTCTCTCTATAGACACACACACACAGAGTCATGTGCCACATAGTGTCCATTCAGGCAACATCCAACCGCATACTTCCCATGTCCCACAAGGTTGTAATAGAGTTCAGAAATCCTGATCGGAGAATGGGAGGTAGCAGATGTAGTGAATGGAACAGCTTCCCGCCCGCAACATGTATATCATGTCTCTCGTATACAAAGCGATCATACTGCCAGGTGTAATGGTACAGTACATGTATAAGCTATAATACGTATGTCTTGATAGCCATAATAAATGCCTATGTTACTGGCTTATGTGTATATTGTGCTGTACTTTCTATCATTATTTTAATGCAAACCTCCCCTACTTAGAAATAAAAGGTTTGTAGCATAACAGTGTATGCTTTGATTCGTAGGCAGCAGCATCCAATCTTGTGTATCATGCATCTCTTGAGTGTTGTGGCGTTATCTCGCTGTTTAATTTTCCTTTGAAAATATTATCGTGAAGTACATCATGGCTCCCAAACGCAGCAAAACCAGTGCTAGTGATAGCAGCAGCAAGAGGCAAAGAAGTATAGATCTGGGAGCGAAACAAAAGATTATTAAACAACATGATGATGAAAGTCAGTGAATGCTATTGCTTGCAATTTAGCCATGTTTGTACAACGTCCAAATCACATAACGTCCTATTTCACAGAATGTATCAAGGACGTTAAGCGATGCATGACTATATAGCTATACACATACATTCGTGCTGTTGCTGTTGTGTGCTATGAAGTCGATTCCAACTCATAGCAACCCTATAGGACAGAGTAGAACTGCCCCATAGGGTTTGCTAGGCTGAAATCTTTATGGGAGCAGATTGCCGGATCTTTTTTCCCATGGAGCAGCTGGTGGGTTCAAACTGCCGACCTTTTGGTTAGCAGCCAAGTGCTTAACCATGCACCACGAGGGTTCCTTCATACATTCATATATATCCTCCATTTGTAGTTTTCTGAGGCGTGTTGTTGCACAGGTGTTTCTAATCTTTAAAGGGAGTGGTTTTGCTTGTTTTTAGGCTGTGATAATGCAATCATCATCTGGAACGTGGGGACTGGGGAAGCCCTGATAAACTTGGATGATATGCACTCAGACATGATTTACAATGTAAGCTGGAACCGAAACGGCAGTCTGATCTGCACGGCTTCCAAAGACAAGAAAGTGAGAGTCATCGATCCTAGGAAGCAGGAGATTGTTGCTGTAAGTATTCTTAGGACAAAAAGCCCAGTATTTGTAGCACACCACTGAATGTGACCCTTCTACTTTGTAAGGCATACCTCAGAGACTGCGCTTCTGGTTGGCAGACCCTTGCTGTGTGCAATCACTAAACTAAAAAGGGAAAGGCTTGTTCATGCTTCTGACTTTCTCCCCAGTCACACTTATCTTCAGAGTTGCATGCTTCCAGCTTTTACTTAAGTCTTATCTCTCACTTGGTGGCCATTTTTCACAGAGAAATACAGTTTTTATCAGTTCACTAGAATCCTTAAGAATTACAAGTCTAGTGAGAGATCATCTCAACAACAAAATTAGCATTAATCCAAAAAGCACAAAATAATAAATGCTGGAGAGGTTGTGCAGAGACTGGAACACTTATACACTGTTGGTGGGAATGTAAAATGGTACAACCACTTTGGAAATCGATTTGGCGCTTCCTTAAAAAGCTAGAAATAGAAGTACCATACAGTCCAGCAATCCCACTCCTTGGAATATATCCTAGAGAAATAAGAGCCATCACACGAATGAGATATATGCACACCCGTGTTCATTGCAGCACTGTTTGCAATACCAAAAAGATGGAAACAACCTAGGTGCCCATCAGTGAATGAATGGATAAACAAATTGTGGTATATTCACACAACGGAATACTACGCGATGATAAAGAACAACGATGAATCCGTGTAACATCTTATATAACGTGGAGGAATCTGGAGGGCATTATGCTGAGTGAATTTAGTCAGTCACAGAAGGAAAAATACTGTATAAGACCACTATTATAAGAACTCAAGAAAAGGTTTAAACACAGAAGAAAACATTCTTTGATGGTTATGAGGGTGGGGAGGGAGGGTGAGGGTTATTCACTAACTAGATAGTAGACAAAAATTATCTTAGGTAAAGGGAAGGACAGCACACACTTACCGGGGAAGTCAGCACAACTGGACTAAACCAAAGCTAAGAAGTTTCCTAAATACAATCAAACACTTTGAGGGACAGAGTAGCAGGGGTGGGGGTCTGGGGACCATGGTTTCAGGGGACATCTAGGTCAATTAGCATAGCAAAGTTTATTAAGAAAATGTTCCGCATCTGATGTTGGTGAATGGCGTCTGGAGTCTTAAAAGCTTGCAAGCGGCCGTCTAAGATGCATCAGTTGGTCCCAACCACCTGGAGTAAAGGAGAATGAAGAACACCAAAGACACAAGGAAAGTATTAGCCCAAGAAATAGAAATGGCCACATAAATCAGAGACTTCATCAGCCTGAGACCAGAAGAACCAGATGGTGCCCGGCTACCACCAATGACCGCCCTGACAGGGAACACAACAGAGAGTCTTGTATGGAGAAAGGTGGGGTGCAGAACTCAAATTCTAGTAAAAAGACCAGACTTAATGGTCTGACTGAGACTGGAAGAACCCCAGAAAGCATGGCCCCCAGATTCTCTATTAGCCCAGAACTAAAACCATTCCCGAGGCCAACTCTTCAGACAAAGATTGGACTGGACCGTGGGACATCAAATGATACCTTTGAAGGGTATGCTGCTTAGCTCAAGTAGATACATGAGATTAAATGGACAGCTCCTGTCCGGAGATGAGATGGGAAGGCAGAGAGGGTCAGGAGCTGGTTGAATGGACGCGGGAAATCTGGAGTGGAAAGGAGGAGTGTGCTGTCACAGTATAGGGAGAGCAATTAGGGTCACATAACAATGTATGTATAAATTTTTGTGTAAGAGACTAACTTGAAATGTAAACTTTCACTTAACAACAATAAACCAAAAAAAAGAATTTATAAGTCTAGATCAGCTAAACCAGTTTGCTGCATTCCTGGGCCCATGGTTTAGTACTGAATATTGATTCCCCAGCCTGCTCCAACAATGACTGTGAAAATGCCTCACAAAAATGCAACAGGCTGCAAACAGTAGTTTAGCTTAGCTAGTAAAGAATGTCTGCCTTGAGCATTGTGCTTTTTAAGGAACTATCTGTATGGGATCAAACTGACGATAGCTCGAAAGGTTAGAGAGGAAGCTTAGGGGGCAGTGAGATTATGTCATTGGAGGAGGAACAATTTGGAGAAGGAGGGTGAGAATGGTTGCACTACTTGAAGAATGTAATCAATGTCACTGAACTGTACATGTAGAAACGGTTGAATTGGTGTATGTTCTGCTATGTATATTCTCCACAACAACAACTAAAAGTAAAATAAATTTAAAAAAATATGTGACAGGTTTTTTCATGAGTTCAGTGTCTTAGTTTCTGCCACACAAACCAGGCCCCAATAAAATGCAGATCATGACAAAACATGGATATTGGGGTCTTTAGTCAGGGTTGAAAGTGCAAGCGTTGAACCCAGGAATCCCTCTCTTCACCCACTCTCTGGGCCCTGCAATTACCCTTCTTTAAAATATGCTCGTTCTTTGGCAGTATTACTTCTGAAGGGCCGGGTGACAATCGTGGCTAATGCTTATCGATCACTTAGGACTTGCCCCGCCCCATGCAGGTGTATTCCATGCACAGTCTCACCTGCTCCACCAGCCTCCTTCCAAGGGTAGGTCCTTGTACTTTCTCATTGAACAAACGAGGTTAAGGAAGGGCTTAGCTAGACTGGACTTCTTCCTTCCCTGTGAACTTGGCAAAAATCACAGGACATATCCAACCCTCAGGCTCTTATCTTCTTGAGAAACATGCATTTGGCAAAGTCCTTTCGTGTGTCCTATCTTTGCAGTGCATGGACTTGGTCGGCAGCAGGGTGTGGTAGAAGGAGTGAAACCTTTGAGTCAAATCTTGGCCTTCTTGCTCATTAAATTAACTAGCTGAGGGACCTGGAGCAGATCACTTAGTGTCTCTCTGTTTCCTCATCTCTAAAGGGGGCAGAGGGTTAGCACTGATCCTCCCAGATGAACACGAATGGCACGTAGGGTGTACTTGATTCAGAATATGGGTCCCCCCGCCCCCGGTTGATTTTCCTTCTTGCATCTAATGTGCCTTTTTGCTCTCTCTCCCAGGAGAAGGAGAAAGCACATGAAGGAGCAAGACCCATGAGAGCCATCTTTCTGGCTGACGGGAATGTCTTCACCACTGGTTTCAGCCGCATGAGCGAGCGGCAGCTGGCTCTCTGGAATCCGGTACGCCCCTACCCAGCCTTTCTGCGTGTTTGCCACTTGAACTTTCTCTTTTCTGAGTGGGTTTTAGGGTTGGTAAATGGATTATAAGGAGCCATGATGGTGCTGCTAATCAGAAGGTCAGTGGTTCAAACCTACCATTCACTCTGCAGCAGTCTGCTTCTGTAAAGATTTAAAAACAAACAAACCTGTTGGCCGTCGATTTGATTCCAACTCATAGCGATCCTATAGGACAAAGTAGAGCTGCCTCATGTGGTTTCCAAGGCTGTAATCTTTACAGAAGCAGATTGCCACATCTTTCCCCTGTGAAGGACAATGGGTTTTGTTTTTTGTTTTTTGTTTTAGTAGTGAATCATAGGATTCTTAGTGTAGTTTTCTGAATGTTTGCTTGTCGTAAATTGGATGTCAAGTTCTCATCCTCCCTGGAGACTTACTGGTAAATGTATTTCCAAAATGCATTTCTGGGGCTTCCAGGGAGTCTTTTTTAAAAAGAATGCACAAAGA
This sequence comes from Dugong dugon, assembly GCA_030035585.1. Classification (NCBI taxonomy): domain Eukaryota; kingdom Metazoa; phylum Chordata; class Mammalia; order Sirenia; family Dugongidae; genus Dugong; species Dugong dugon. The sequence goes on along the minus strand of CM057476.1, from coordinate 18,987,492 downwards.
ATCCAATGTTTTAGACTTGGGAAATGAGTTTTAAACCTACTTATGTTTTATAAAGAATATGATCAGATGTCTAAATCAAACTAGTCAAGCTTGGGAAAATGTTCATAACAGCATAAGTGGAAAAAAAATGCTAAACTGTATATATGGTATGATCCCCATTTGTGTGTATGTGTGTTGGAAGAAAACAGACCAAAATGGTTGTAGTGCTTTTATCCGGATTGTAGGAATATGGGATAATCTTATTTTCTTCTTTATATCTTTTACATTTTTAGAAGTTTCTACCATGAACATATATTTATTTTATAATACAGAAAAAGTACTTTTAAAAAAGAAAACAGTTGCAAAGAAGGGCTCTCTCATCTGTTTCACAGCATCACACTGATGTAGCCATTCATTCTGTTGTCAAATCAACATTTTCAGTGGGCTGGATTCCATTTAGGATCCCCGTTAGTCTTTACATGTGTAAATATTATACGTGCGTTGTTCAGACTTTCACGATTTAAATGAGAGGTCTAGGAATATGGCGAACTGAAGCATAAAAGAATGTATAATAAGGTTATAAAAATTCATCTTTAAAAAAGTATATATAGATGTATATTGGTTTTTTCCAGAAAAATATGCAAGAACCGATTGCTCTTCATGAAATGGACACCAGCAATGGGGTGTTGCTGCCTTTCTATGACCCTGACACAAGTATCATTTACTTATGTGGAAAGGTAAGCAGTCATTTTTATATATATTAAACTTAATCCTCTAAGAGGAGAAGTTTATTCTTCAGAGATTTAGAAGATGGCCAATGTATTTTATCATTTTAATGTTTTAATTTGTCCAATTCGTGCATGTGTGTGTGTGTTGAGCTAAGATAAGGACAGATAATTTTGGTGTGTTGTAGGTCCTGAGACCGGAACTTTTGTGACTTGGCAGTTGTGCAGTAATAGCATGGTGTGTTCAGTGCTTCTGACTGAGGCAGGACTGGATGGGGCCATTGGGAAACGGTGGTGGGGAAACCGGCACTTGGGGTGCTCTAGTGGGAGAAAGAGAACTTGCTGCTGGTTTGTTTTCACCTAGTGTGCTAGAGGTTGGTGACTTTAGATTTTCACTGTCCCTTATTGGTATCAGAGATGGGCAATCCGTTTGCCACATCTAATGCTGAAACCTGCTGGGTTGCCTAGATTAGCATTTATGTCCTAATTACCACATGGCAGGGACTGATGACGAGACTAACACTTCGTGGTTGTGACATTTGAGGGCCTCAGAGAGCCTCCAGTGGGTTCTTGTTCATGGAGTTCAGTGTCAGGACCCTGAGCCTGAAAATATGTGGTCTGACTAGAATTTTAGGGGATGATAGCTGTTGCAGGAGGACTCCATGCTGGATTCAGAAACCATTTCTCACTCCTTACGATCTCCGCCTAACTAAACTGTTGGTATTTTGATGATGATGATGATGATGATGGTGATGATGATTTCAGTTTAGTAAGTGGTAACTTCAATTCCATAATCTTTTGTAGCTTCAGTTTTCCTTAGCATTTCGTATAGGAGAAAGTTTAGCTCAGCTAGTAAAGAATGCTCACCTTGAACAGTGTGCTCTTTAAAAGAATTAGCTGTATGAGATCAAATTGACAACACTAACTCTCAAACACAGAGAAGTTTAGGGGCAAAGAGTCTAAGTTAATGGTGGTGGAACAATATGGGTAGGGAGATGGTGAGAATGGTGACACCATGCAAGGAATGTAACCAATGTCACTGAACTGTACATGTAGCAGAATGGTGAATGGCTGTATGTTTTGTGATGTATATTTTCACCAACAAATTTTTTTTTTAATTTCAGCCTCCACTTGTTCACTGCTTGTATGTATATAGAATACAATTGATATATATATTCTTTTTTATATTGACCTTTTATCCTACTACCTAGCTAATAAACTCATGGTTCTGGTAGGGTTTTTTTTTTCTTTTCCCTTTTCTTTTCTAAATAGACTGTTTAGGATTTTTTTCATGTAGAAAATCACATCCTCTGCAAAAAAAAAAAAAAAACCAAAAAACCAAACTTGTTGCCATCCAGTTGATTTTGATTCATGGCAACCCTGTAGGACAGAGAACTGCCCCATAGGGTTTCCAGGGAGTGGCTGGTGGATCCGAACTGCCGACCTTTGGATTAGCATCCAAGCTCTTAACCACTGCGCCACCAGGACTCCCTGCAAATAAAGACTGTATTTATTTTTTCTTTCTAAAAAATGGAGCTGTTGCTGTATTTTCTGCAAACCTGTTAGAGAGCCCCTTGCTGGATGAAATGTTAATATTAATGTGAAATGGCAGTTTGTGTGGTTTTTACTTGTGTGGAATGAGCATGCTGTGGGGCCTGCTTTACCTGTTCCTAGGTCGGTTACTTGGTAACTGAGATCTTGTCTGTTTCCGGGCACGTCACTTTATGGCAGGTGTTAACATCTGTGAAGGACACCTGCCTCAATGTTGCTGCCATAGACTGCATCAGAACGAAGAAGGAGTGGGTTACCCAGATGGTAGTAACATCAGGTGGAAAATGATTTTGGGTGTGCAGAAAATGAAGAGGATGTCTAGCTGCTTTTCCATTTCTTTAGACATTTAAATCTTGGGAACGATATATGTCATTTTCTTTCTTATACATATATTCCACCAGACAGGGTTGCTATTACCGTTCCGGTTGGTATAACCATCTCATAATTATTTACACTTTGAGAGACTAGCATATGCTTCAGATTTCCAAAAATACCTGACCATCCTAAGCAAGATAATCATAGAATTTTATAGACTGCAATGAGATAATATTACCTTTTGAAGTTAAACGATACTCAATAAAAATTCTTAATTAGAAAAAAAATCTCACTGTTATTATCTGATTGTCTGGCGTTAGTGCCCCTTGTGTCTTTGAATGGCACTGCACTATGCCAACGAATGAATGCTTAAAAATCACTCACTGTACTCTCAGTGATCCTTGTAGTTTTTTTTTTTTGGGGGGGGGGGGAGTTGAATTGTAATGCAGTTGTTTGGAAGTGGCACTAATATTTTTCCTTGACTGGACTCAGCGGAGTAAAATCGGAACTTCAGGAGGAGGCAGAGGGAGCCCATCATTTACAGGGCATGCTTTCACTGATGAGTGAGGGTTTGTTCTGCAAGGAAGAGAAGCAGTCATATACCTTAGGCACGCCTCTTGATAAGGCAGAAAAAGTGAGCCGCTGTGGAGGGTCCCAAATAATTAATGCTGGATTTACAGGGGAGAAAGACACCCACTTAAACCAGATGCTTCTGTTAACATTAAGCACAAAACGTGTCTCCGCTCTCTCGTAGGGCGACAGCAGTATCCGCTACTTCGAGATCACGGATGAATCCCCATATGTCCACTACCTCAACACATTCAGCAGCAAAGAGCCTCAGAGAGGGATGGGGTACATGCCCAAGAGGGGGCTCGATGTGAACAAATGTGAGATTGCCAGGTAAAGAATTGTATTCTGCCTTATTCAAATTGTTTATATCATCCGTGTAATAACGAGAGTCAAGTCTTTCCACCCTTATATGTGGTATAGAATTAATATCTCCTTTCTTGCCCATATTTAGAAACACAGACTTTTAGAGCAGGAAGGAACCCTTCAAAATCATTTAATCCAACTGTGTCCGTCTTCATTATTCAACCTATATAACTCAAGTGCAGAGGTTAAGAGACTTAGCCAAGGTACATCTCTCACTTATTTAAATATTGAAACCTTCATGTTTTGTCTTCAAGCTGAGCCTGTGGCCAGTGTACCCTGGAAGACAAGCAGTGAGTGGATAGACTGTCCCTCATTCAGAAATGAGGGGTTGTTTCCTCCCTGCAGGGGAAAGAACCAGGTTCTAAATTGGATTCTGGACCCCAACGATTCTAACCTAGACAAGTCAAGGGCGACAACAGGGTGTTACTTATGTTCATTTAGGAACCGCTCTTTGGAGCCCCCAGTGGCACAGTGGTTAAGAGCACGGGTGCTAACGGAAAGGTCTGCAGTTCGAATCCACCAGCCGCTCCTTGGAAATCTTATGCGACAGTTCTACTCTGTCCTTTGGGGTCACTAGGAGTTGGAATAGACTTGATGGCAACAGATTTTGGGTTTTTTGGAGGCCCCGGATGAGATGCTGCCCTCAATGAAGAATATCGAGCAGCACGCAGAGCCATCTAATGGGAAAGTCTGATCACCAGGAGGAAAAGCACAGAGCAGTGTGCAGACAATTCAGTTTTGAAACTGGGAAGGAGGCCTGGCAGGCTGTGTCTGGTCAGAAGACCCCTTTCAATTTGATTGATAGGCTATGAAATAGTGTTACCTCTGGCAGTTTTTATTTTCCATCAGAACATTTTAAATTTTTTTTTTTTTTAATCACACAAGTAGTTCATGATCATTAAAAAAAATTTAAACATCCCAAAAGTAGGAAGTGAAAGTTCTCATTTCTCTCTCTTACTTACCCCCAATCTCACTTCATTTCGTGGGGATAACCACTTTGAACACTTTGGTGCATATCCTGCCAGAACTATTTCCGTGCAAGTGCAGACAGAGACATTTATAAAATTATATATCATTTCATATGGTACATTTTTTTTCCCCATACAAAAATTTATACGTACATTGTTGTGTGACTTTAATTGCTCTCCCCATACTTTGACAGCACACTCCTCCTTTCCACCCCTGGTTCCCCATGTCCATTCAGCCAGCTCCTAACCCTCTCTGCCTTCCCATCTCACCTCTGGACAGAAGCTGCCCGTTTAGGCTCTTGTATTTACTTGAGCTAAGAGGCACACTCCTCACGAGTATCACTTTACGTCCCACAGTTCAGTCCAGTCCCTGTCTGACGAGTTGGCCTCGGAAATTGTTTTAGTTCTGGACTGATAGAGAATCCGGGGGCCATGCTTTCTGGGGTTCCTCCAGTCTCAGTCAGACCATTAAGTTTGGTCTTCTTACTAGAATTTGAGTTCTGCACCCACCTTTCTCCTGCTCCATCTGGGACGCTCTAATTCTTATTATTGCCTTTCTTCTGGCACCGGAGGGCTTCTTTTGCTGCTCTCTTTCTACTTGTTCCAGTTGTAGGATTAATGTTTTGATTATGGCCCTTTCTTCTTTTTGGATGTGTGCATTTATTGCTGTAAACTGACCTCTGAGCGCTGCTTTTGCTGTGTCCCAAAGGTTCTGGTAGGATGTGTTTTCTTTCTCATTTGATTCTATGAATTTCTTTATTCCATTTTTAATTTCTTCTGTAACCCAGCAGTTTTTGAGCAAGGTGTTGTTCAGTTTCCACGTGTTTGATTTTTTTCCCTTGCTTTTTCTGTTGTTGGTTTCTACTTTTATGGCTTTATGGTCAGAAAAGATGCTGTGTAATATTTCAGTGCTTTGGATTTTGTTGAGGCTTGCTTTATAGCCTAATACGTGGTCTATTCTGGAGAATGTTCCATGTATGTTGAAAAAGAAAGTATGCTTGGCTGCTGTTGGGTGGAGTGTTCGGTATATGTCTATGAGATCAAATTGGTTGATTGTAGCATTTAGCTCACGTGTGGCTTTGTTGAGCTTCTTTTTGGATGTTCTGTCCTTCATTGAAAGCGGTGTGTTGAAGTCTCCTACTACTTGTGTGGAGCTGTTGATCTCTCTTTTCAGTGCTATTAGAGTTTGTTTTATATGTTTTGGAGCCCTGTCATTGGGTGCATAAATATTTATGATAGTTACGTCCTCCTGCTGTATTGACCCTTTAATCATTGTATAGTATCCTTCCTTATCCTTTGTGGTGGATTTTACTTGAAAGTCTCTTTAGTCAGAGATTAATATTGCCACTCTGGCTCTTTTTTGAGTGTTGTTTGCTTGATATATTTTTTTCCATCCTTTGAGTTTTAGTTTGTGTCTTTAACATATATCTCTTGTAGGCAGCATATAGATGGAGCATGTTTTTTTATCCAATCTGCCACTGTCTGTCTCTTTATTGGTGCATTTAGTCCATTTACATTCAGCTTAATTATTGATAGTTATGAGTTTAGTGCTGTCATTTTGATGTCTTTTTTTGTGTGTTGTTCACAGTTTCTTTGTTCCACTTAATTTTCTGTGCTGAGTTGTATTTTTCTTCATCTATTTTCTTTTCATCGTTGATTTTGTGTTTGCTGAGTCTTTGTATTTTTCTCGTTTTTTATTTTGACTTGTAGGATTGTTAGTTTCCTTTGTGGTTACCTTAATATTTACCCCTGTTTTTCTAAGATACCAGTCTTTTGTTTCTTTGTATCGCCTTGACTCCCTCTCCATATGCAAAGTCTATGTCTACATTTTTTAAGTCCCACTTTTTTGTTTTAATGTTGTCATCTTTTACATATTAACATCTGTTTCCCTGTTTTCAGTGTTTTAACTTTGATTTACTTTTGTGACTTCCCTATCTAGGTTGATATCTAGTTGCTCTGTCCTGTGTTCTAGTCTTGGGTTGTTATCTGATGTTACTGATTTTCTAACTGGAGGACTCCCTTTAGTATTTCTTGTAATTTTGGTTTGGTTTTTGCAAATTCCCTAAACTTCTGTTTATCTGGAAATGCCCTTATTTCGCCATCATATTTGAGAGACAGTTTTGCTGGATATATAATTCTTGGCTGGCAGTTTTTTTCCTTTAAGTCTTTATATATGTCATCCCCTTGCCTTCTTGGCTGCGTGATTTCTGCTGAGTAGTCTGAGCTTATTCTTACTGACTCTCCTCTGTAGATGACTTTTTGTTTATCCCTAGCCACTCTTAAAATTCTTTGTCTTTGGTTTTGGCAAGTTTGATTATGTCTTGGTGACTTTCTTTTGGAATCTACCTTATGTGGGGTTCGAAGAGCATCTTGGATAGATATCTCGTCATTTTGCACGATATCAGGGAAGTTTTCTACCAACGAATCTTCAACAATTCTCTCTGCATTTTCTGTTATCCACCCCACCCCTTCTGGTACTTCAGTCACTCGTAGGGTATTCCTCTTGATAGAGTCCCATATAATTCTTAGGGTTTCTTTATTTTTTTAAATCCTTTTATCTGATTTTTCCCCAAATAAGTTGGTGTCAAGTGCTTTGTCTTCAGTCTCACTAATTCTGACTTCCATTGCCTCAATTCTGCTCCTATGACTTTCTACTGAGTTGTCTAATTCTGAAAATTTATTGTTAATCTTTTGGATTTCTGATTGCTGTCTCTCTATGGATTCTTGTAACCTGTTAAATTTGTCATTATGCTCTTCTGTAATCTTTTTAATTTCCTCTATTGTGTGTTCTGCATTTTGCTTAATTTCCTTCCTAATTTCTTGAAGAGTTCTGTATATTAATCTTTTGTATTCTGCCTCTTGCAATTCCAAGAAATTTTCCTCCTCTGGAAAATTTCTAGATTCTTTATTTTGGGAACTTGCTGAAGCCATCATGGATTGCCTGTTTATGTAATTTGATATTGACTGTTGTCTCTGAGCCATCAATAAGTTATTATATTTATTTATTTTATGTTTGCTTACTCTGCCCTAGCTTCTTGTTTTATTTTGATATATCCAAATAGGGTGCTCGTATGAGCTAGTTTGATTATTAGCACCTTTGAAGCTCTAACGTCCTGTCACCAGGTGGTTAGATCTGTTACTAGGTATGTGAGCTCAGAAGTCAGCCCACTTCTCCTGTATGGATTCAGCTCAGGTGCCCAGGTAGATAGCCAACAAGTGTGTAGTGTAGGCTCTCACTTACAGTCCTAAACAGGCGTGAGTGATTGGTGTAGGCACAGACATCTGGCTGCAGCAAGGGGACACACTCTGAGCAAGGCAGGGGGCTGATGGCCGCCCCCAAGTGTCCAGGAGGAACACATGTCCCTGTTCCTTAGAGCTTGTAGGTGGATGGGTTTTGCAGCTGGACTATGAGCACTTAATGCTGTTGGCTCTAAGGCCTGGGGGGCTCCTCTTAATCATGGGCCCCTATCGCAGGTAGCTAGGTGGCATGGGTGGAGCCACCAGTCCTCAGGCCCCTGATGTGGGTAGGTGAAGACCCTGCTTAACGGGCAGAGCAGTGTCAAATGTCAAGAAGCCGCCACTTCACAGCTGAAACAGTTGAAGTTAGTTCCAATATAGTACCCTGGTGTACTGCAGTAATGAGGGCCTACACTGTAGAGATGGGCCCACACAAGTCTCTGCAGGGGGAAAGGCACTCAAAGTCTGTGGATCCCTTATGCCTGTGCCTAGGCAAAGGAGCTGTGCCTACCCTGGGTTCCTGGCTTAGGGAAGCCGGTAGTTTATTTTTCCCATTTGTTAATTTGTTCACTCTCCAAGGCAGGGAGAATGGCTCTGGGCGTGTGATGGATCCTACTTCCAGCCCAGGGGACTCGGCAATTGCCGAAGCTTGTCCTGGACCCAGTGCAGAGCAGGGAGCAGGGAGATAAATGGGAAAGAGGTTTTTCCCTAAGGGGGCTGTTTTTGATCTATACAGTAAGCCATACGCAAGTACTTATCTTTTGCCAATGAGGGCTGCTTCTCACTTGTTCTGGGTGGCCGTGTAGACTCTCTGGCACTTGGTCTCTCCCAGTGCAGAAAACACACCTCCCAGGGACCACTGCTGGCCTGTCTTCACTGCTCACCCCCGAGCCAGTCAGGCCTGAAGGGCTCAGGCTCTCGCTTGGTCAGGTCTGGTAACTCCTCGCTGCTTGCAAACCATCTTTCCTTCCCCCGCCACTCAGTCCGGTTCCTCAACTCTGCCTTTGATGTTCAGGGTTCCCAGATCGCCATATATAATCAAATCACTTGTTTTTTTTGGGTCTTTGTTGTAAGAGGGTCAACTGGAAGGGTCTGACTACTCTGCCATCTTGGCCCCGCCTCCTCATGTGGTACATTTTTAAATACAAAAGTGGGAACTTACTAGAACTTTTTTTTTTTTAAGCTCAACATCATTTCAAGGATCTTCATTTCATGTCGTTAAATGTAGAGTTATTCCATTATTTTTAATGGCTGAAGAGTATTTCATAGGATGGAAGTACCTTAACATTTAATCATTTTCCTATTGTTGGACAGTTAGATTGTACCTATTTTTTTCAGCCTTACAAACCTGGTTGCAGTAAACATTCTTCCACAGATCTTTTTTTTTTAAATTTTTATTGTGCTTTAGATGAAACTTCCCAGAGCAAATTAGTTTCTCATTGAACAATTTGTACACAAATTGTTTTGTGATAATGGTTGCAATCCCTGCGATGTGTCAACACTCTCCCCTTCCACATTCCAATTTTCCATTTCCATCCATCCATTTTTCCTGTCCCTTCTACCTTCTTGTCATTGCTTTTGGGCAGGTGTTGCCCTTTGGTCTTGTATACGTGACTGAACCAAGAAGCACGTTTCTGGTGTGTTATTGCTTGCTTTATAGACCTGTCTAATCTTTGAGTGAAAAGTGGGCTTTGGGAGTGGCTTCAGTTCTGAGTTAAAAGGCATCTAACAACAACAACAACACATTTACACAGTTGTGTTGTCAAGTTTGCTCTTCTGGCTGCACCATTAAATAATTATATTTTTAAAGATAAAAGACTTCTTACAAACTTTTAAAAATATGAATCACTATTTTTTTTTGGTTGTTTTGTTTTTAAATACATTCAATTCTCTAATAGCTGGAGTAATGAAGGAAAACCATTCCAGATAATCCAAAATTGTAGTTTAAACCAAATTAATCAAAATATTGTTAAAAATCAGTTTAGTCTGAACTTAATTAAGATTATATCAGTATTTGTGAACACATTTATTTTACATGTCATCTAAAAGTTTAAAAGGCTATAACACATGATCGTCCAGGACACCTCCTATTTATTGTTTCTTGAGCGCTTATTATACGTTGGGCACTGCGTACGACAACGGGATGAGGTCAGTGTTTTTTTAATCCCAGTTTTATGGATGAGGAATTCAAGGCTTGGTGAAGTTGTCACATGCTCCAGGGTTATAGTAGTAGAGCTGGAGGTCAAACCCAGATCAGTCTTTTTCACCACTATGCTAACTGCAAAGTTTTCATTAAACCCCTGGTTTCTTTATGAGTCTTCCTGGTTGAAATAATGAGTAACTCAAAAAAAAAAAAAAAAAAAAAAAAAAAACCCCGTTGCCTTTGAGTCTCTTCCGACTCATTAGTGACCCTATAGGACAGAGGAGAACTGCCCCATAGAGTTTCCAAGGAGTGCCTGGTGGATTCAAACTGCCGACCTTTTGGTTAGCAGCCATAGCACTTAACCACGACACCACCAGGGTTTCTGAAGTAGTGAATAGGCCAGTTTAAAGGATCAGTTCTTTACAGCATGACTGTGGTTTTACAACACCTTTCCCAGCCACAGTTACTTTTAGCTTTTGTTGCCCTGAAGTATTGGAGCAGCACGTCTGTAACCATTAGGCTGGCTTGACTAGATTCATGCCTAGATCGTGTTAACCATTTTCAAACACCAAAGACTACATATTTCCAGTGGAAACAAGTTCCACTGGCGTTGGGTGTTAAAGAAGATAGTAGCTCTTCTCACTTAAACTCTTGAATTTAGAGAACGCCTCACCGGCAGCACTTCTTCCCCCTGAGTTCCTGCCTTTCCATCTGGTGGGCTGGCCAGAGTTCTTTACCCTCCTGCCAGGAACTTTAGAGAGACCTCTTGGTGATTCCCTATTCCGACAGAAAAAAATTGGCATGGCCTTGTCAGCATCATCGTAAGAGTAATGGTTTCTGGTTTTGTGGCTTGAATTTGTTGATTTAGTCCTGTCGTAGGATGCAATAGAAAGTGTCATCCCTTTGCATTTCCAGATTAGAAGCTGTTTGTTTCCCTTTCCCATGTCACAGTACAAGTTGTTTTATAGTCCAGCTCTTTCCACGTTTTGGCAATTGCAGATTTATGCATGATGTGGTTTTCTCAGATGCCAAAATTTTAATTCCTGGGTTTGTTCTCTTTTCCTTTGTAAAAGTCATATTTGTACTTACAAATGTTCAACCACCTGAGGTTGGCATCCAAGTCATAAATACTATCTAATCTGTAGGTGTTTGTTTTCTCTTGTCTGTTGACATGTTAATTTTTCACACATGAATCACCATCATTATTGTTATTATTGCCACCACATTTGATCTGCCCCCAGATAATCGGGATTTATGGAGCCCTAGTGGCTTGGTGGTTAAGAGCTCAGCTGCCAACTGAAAGGTTGGCAGTTCGAATCCTCCAGCTGCTCCTTGGAAACCCTATGGGGCAGTTCTACTCTGTCCTATAGGGTCACTATGAGTCAGAATCAGCTTGATGGCAGTGGGTTTTGTCACTGTAATACATAGACCTCTACTTGACATTTTTGTCCTCAGTCTGCCATTTCCTAGCATAGTTACTCTTTTTAAAAAAATTTTGTTGTTGTACTTTAAGTGAAAGTTTACAATTCAAGTTAGTCTCTCATAAAAAATTTATACATACATTGTTATGTGACCCTAGTTGCTCTCTCTATACTGTGACAGCACACTCCTCCTTTCCACCCCTGATTTCCCATGTCCATTCAGCCAGCTCCTGACCCTCTCTGCCTTCTCATCTCGCCTCTGGACAGGAGCTTCCCATTTAGTTTCATGTATCTACTTGAGCTAAGAAGCACACTCTTCACGAGTATCATTTTATGTCCCACAGTCCAGTCCAATCTTTGTCTGAAGAGTTGGCATCGGGAATGGTTTTAGTTTTGGGCTAACAGAGATTCAGGGGGCCATGTCTTCTGGGGTCCCTCCAGTCTCAATCAAACCATTAAGTCTGGTCTTTTTACTAGAATTTGAGTTCTGCACCCCACTTTTCTCCTCCATCAGGAACTCTCTGTTGTGTTCCCTGTCAGGGCAGTCATTGGTGGTAGCCGGGCACCATCTAGTTCTTCTGGTCTCAGGCTGATGCAGTCTCTGGTTTATGTGGCCCTTTCTGTCTCTTGGGCTAATACTTTTCTTATGTCTTTGGTGTTCTTCATTCACCTGTACTCCTGGTGGGTTGGGACCAGTTGATGCATCTTAGATGGCTGCTCACTAGCTTTTAAGACCCCGGATGCCACTCACCAAAGTAGGATGCAGAACATTTTGTTAATAAACTTTGTTATGCCAATTGACCTATATGTCCCCTGAAAGCATAGTCCCCAGACCTCCCGCCCCTGCTCCTCTGTCCCTTGAAGTGTTTGGTTGTAGTTAGGAAACTTCTTAGCTTTGGTTTAGCCCAGTTGTGCTGATTTCCCCTGTAGTGTGTGCTGTCCTTCCCTTCACCTAAGATAATTCTTGTCTACTATCAGTTAGTGAATACCCCTTTTCCTCCCTCCCCACCCTTGTAACCATCAAAGAATGTTTTCTTCTGTGTTTAAACCTTTTCTTGAGTTCTTATAATAGTGGTCTTATACAGTATTTGTCCTTTCAGCATAGTTACTCTTGACTTCTATTTTCTTATCTGTAAAATGTGAACACTAAGCTCTACCTACTCTCCAGGGTGATCAGATGAGGTGATGGCAGAGAAGCATTTCATACCCCATACAGTACTGTAGAAAATCCAGTTGTTATTAAGCCTCTTGTTCCACTTAATATAACTTTGCCTTTATGTCCCCTTTAAAGATTCTTCAAACTTCATGAGAGAAAGTGTGAGCCCATTATCATGACTGTTCCCAGGAAGGTGAGTGCCCAGTTTTATAGGCAGTTCAAGTTTTTAAAAAATCCCAGACCTTTCTTCTTCCTTACCTAAGGGTTTCCCCACAACATCTCTTCTAGTCTGACCTTTTCCAAGATGACCTGTATCCTGACACCGCGGGGCCAGAAGCCGCCCTGGAAGCAGAAGAGTGGTTTGAGGGGAAGAATGCAGACCCAATCCTCATCTCCTTGAAGCACGGATACATTCCAGGCAAAAACAGGGATCTCAAGGTGGTCAAGAAGAACATTCTAGATAACAAGCCCACTGCAAACAAGAAGTGTGACCTGATAAACGTCCCCAAGAAAACTGCAGACATGGCCAGTGTGGTAAGGACTTGAGTTTGAGGGAAATGCTGGCTGGCATTTGTCTTCTTGAAAGCCTTTTACGGTCCAGGGCATCAGCAAATATGTCCCACCTGTGGAAGTCTAACAGATGGTGGGTTTTCAGTAAATGATGGCATATACTGCTTATAAGAAGTCCTTGGTCATGTGACAGTTATGAATGTATGGTCAGGTTGGCTGCTTTAGCTCAATTTTTTATAATGACCATAGTAGATGTCAGTCTGTGACTGTCTCTGAGTGTGCACAGCAACCTCTTGGCTTCTTGCTGAGTGTCTTTCCCCAGAGATGGTTAAACCCACCTCTGGTTTAGACTTACAACATGGTGAGAGTGCAGGGTCACAGGTGCAGGGAAGAGAAGAGTCAGCCGTGCGTCAGGGCAGGCAGGGCAGGGGACTCATCTCCCATGAAGGACCCCTGAGGGCACGGCAAGAGTTCTCTGGCTTCTGGAAGGAGTCACCCTTCACCCTGGGCAGATGAGGATCCTCCTGTTGGAGACGAGTGATGGGAGGGGGCTGGGGTAGAGGGCAGCCTGGAAGGACTCAGTCTTCCCTCCGGCTCTGTTGTGTCCCGAGGGTCCCTGTTCTGGTCAGCGTGCAGGCACAGGACCAGAAGTAGCACAGTGATGCGGTGTTGTTTGCTGTGGGCGTTCACATGGATTGAGCAGCAGTAATCGAATCCATGTAAGGAGCAGATGCAGCTGGGTTTTTTTGTTTTTGTTTTTGTTTTTTAAATCCGGATGCAATAGGTTTTGCCATTTCCAGAATAGAAAATTAGATTGTATGCCTTGTAAATTCTCAACTGTGTTAAACTGGTTTACTGCTTCTAAGTCATCTACCACCCCACCCCACCCCCCGCCCCACTTTTGTTTGTTTTCTTAGCAAAATGAAGCCAAGCTGGATGAGATTTTAAAAGAGATCAAATCTATAAAAGACACAATCTGCAATCAAGACGAGCGCATTTCCAAGTTAGAACAGCAGATGGCGAAGATAGCAGCCTGAAGGTCCCACCCCACCCTTCCAGACACGGGAGCAAGGACTTGCGTTTGGTAGCTGGTTGTTGGTGTGGTCCTTGGGAGGGACAGGGCGACACTGCCATTGGAGATGTTCCACCTCAGATTTGTCAACCAGCGATAAGCCACATTCCAATGAGAGCCCAATTTGTCTCACCAATTTGCAGAAACAAAACGTAATTTAAAAGCTGAGCTTTTTCTCAAAAAGCTTTTTTGATGTTTTAAGTGTTACGTGTGACTTGTTGAACTTTTAAAAGACAAAAATCCCAGATATTCTGAATTTTAGAAAACAAACGAAGGCTGATTCAGTGTCTTGCCCAAGTACCCTTTTTTTACGAATAGGGACCAATGCCACATTGCTTTTTGTATTTCTTTCTTTTTTTTAAATGTTGCCAAAACCAAAAGTAGCTTTTTTTTTTTTTTTCCATTTGTATTTTGCTACTTTGCAGTATTTGTGTGTGGTTTTATTTTTTTCTTAATTTGAAAGGGACAGCACTGTGTATGTTTATAAACTAAATGAAGATATTATTTTGTATAAACATTCTTCTGAGAACAATCAGAGCAGTAGCCGCGTCATGGTGCTGCTTCCATTGCAGCACAAGCCTGGTCATCTTCATGCCGGAACAAAAGGAAGATTTGAAAAATCACGTGGATCCATATCACCACTCCCTCATTTCATTGAGTCTTCTGATCAAAAAAGTTCGTATTGTCTCTCTTCCTTCTTTCCTTTCTCTTTTCTAGAAATTGGGTGGTTGTACCAGAATGGAATTTTGCTTCTTGGTTATCCTGTACTTCAGATGATTATAATCTAACCCAAATTAGCACGTGTTTCTGCAGTTTTGTTATACACATAGAATCGATTGCCTTCAGCACGTTAAACATTGTGTTTCAGGTTCTGGTCAATACTTGACAAGGGTGCCCGGGACAAGAAGACACACATGTGGTGTCCCGTTTTCCTTCCTGCCCTTTTCAGCAGCTTGCCTAGCTCTTGAGTACAGGGGCGGAGACTCGAAACCAAGCGCCTGGAGGGGGCGCGTTGGCCCAGGGTGATCCTCTATTTCCTGCATGTCCCTTGCTGTCCCCGTGCTGTCCTGGAGGAAGAAGTGGTTGGTTCTCCCTTAACCCAAACAGCTCCCTGTTCTTGCCTCTTCCTCACGTATGCACAACCTCTCTCAGGGCTCCCTCCAGTCGTTCCTCCTCCTTCCTGCCTGTCAGCCCTAATTCACATTCAGCTGGATGAGCCCAGAGGGTGCTATTGAATATTGAGACTGGGGAGAATGGTGTAGAAAGAAGCAAGACCTGGAGCGCAGACCTTTGCTGCAGCTTTAACATGTAAAAATGTGTCCCTTTGTTCCCACTGCACAAACTCACCTGCTCTGCCTTCCAGGTCTCCCAGAGACTCCCAGCCTGCAGGGCCAGAGACTGAGCTCTGACTGCCTGTCCATTCCCGGGTTAGCTGAATTTCCCCTGATCTCCAGCTTTCTCATATCTCGTGCTTGAGAAACGAGATGTAAGGACCCTCTGTTTTGGAAGGGCTGAGTGATTGAACGAGAGTTGTCTAGTGCCATTGGGACCATGAGGGACTCTTCTGCACATGCTTGTGCTGGTGTGGGGACAGGGCTGGCTGGAAGCGTTTGTATAGGGAATCAGGATGAAGGCTGGGTATTGTGGTGGGTTAGTATAGTGGTCAGCAGCACTGGGGTTAATGTCCGAATAGAAAAGGTACCATGTGTTTAACCGATACTGGGATTGCTGTCTCCACCATTTCATGGCGTCTGAACGTGTGGTAGGGTTATGTGTGTGTGTGTGTGTGTGTCTTTTTAATATTGAAGTGGCTAATGAGATGTGAAGGCAACAGTAATTATGGTGACTTATATTCAAACCTGTACATGTTTCTTTATCAGCATAATCTGCTAAGGACCTTCGTGTTTAAGATTCAGAAAAGTTTTAAGGTTCTGATCTCACTTGAATTAAGTAAACGGAATTGTTGTCGATTGTGGTGACACACCATAAGGAATGTGGTTCACCGAGAAGAGGGAGGGTGAGGAAAGTCACCTTGGTCTTAGTTTGCAGCCTGTGAGTTATTTAATGAATGGATACCCAGCCAGGCTCAGATCAGTGCCTGAAGCATTGTGGGTTGTTTCTCTCCTGTTTTTTCTTGTGTGTGTGCGTGTGTGTGTGTGTGTGTGTTTTAAAGCCGTGTTATCCCAGAGGAGAGCCAGTGAATTAAACTCCTAGATCGGCTCTTATAGAGCGGCCATCGTTAACTCTGTCAAAACACTTGCTTCCATTTTCAAAGATAAAAATCGTTGATTACAAAATGGTGTCTGTGTTTATTTCACAGTCAGCCTCTCTGAGGCAGCCTGCCCCTCTCTGCCCAACACAGCTTCTGTGACTCAGCGGAACAGGCCAGGTGCCTTTTTCCCCTCTGAGGGTAGGTACAGAGGAAATGTGTGTGGATACTGCAGCTCAAGGAAATATGAAAGTCAGCTGGGGTCTGTAGAGTGTGGCACTTGTGTTCCTGCCTCCTGCCTTTGCCGGAGTGGACTGTGGGCAGATTTCCTTATCTTTTCTATCTTGAAAGGGGGTGATAATTCCATAGAGAGGAGAGGAGAGAAAGGCCTGTGCCCGGCTGCACAGTGAGTACCCCTGCAAGGTCCCCATCACTACCACGGTGCACTGACCCCCTGGAGTACCTTTGAAATCACATTTTCTTCAGTGGAGTATGATTTAGAGTTCTCTTGGCTTGGCTGCAACTTTTATTCCAGCAGAAGGTGTTTGGGGTTGGTTGAATTGCATGGCCGCTTTCCAGCTCCCGTTTTGCACTAAGACATTGTCTCAGGACATTTTAGTGATTGTAGCAAAGAATTTCCCACAATTTGCCCTTTCTAAAAGTTTGTAAATAAGATGAATAATTGGCATGAAGCGCTCCCTCCCACCACCCCAGTACCTTACCCTACAAGTGCTTTAGTCTCTCAGGAGAATGGCAGTGAGGTTCTGGGTCCGCCTGTGGTTGCGGGAAGTAGAAGTTGGCAGATGCTCTCTGTAGGCCCACGGTGCCCAGAGTCAGGGCTGAGGCGCGTGGGTGGTGTGTTTACTACTGACTTCATTTCTGACTTGGGCTGCCTTGAGTCTCTGCCAGAAGATCTAAAGGGCATCATGCTAGCCCCAGACAGCCAGACCTTGTCTAGAGAGAACTTCTGCTTAAAAAAAAATTACTTCCCTTGCTGTACTTAGTGTTCTCTGTCCAGAAAAACTTTATGTTGATTCTTAAGAATCTGTTAACTCTAAGCAGCCCTTTCTCCTTCTGCAATCACATTAAAATATCCTGAGACCATCATTGGCTCACAGGCGTGAGTCATCCTCAAGGACACACCTGTCTTTCTACAGTCGTTGGCCCAGGGTGGACAGTGAGAAAGTTCCTCCCCTCCAAAGAACGCAGTGGGTGGTGGGCCCTTTCCTCCACTACTAGAGACAGTCTACACAAATTGGGACCACCTTTCCAGTTTGACGGGTGTCTTAGTTACCTAGTGCCGCTATAACAGAAATACCACAAGTGGATGGCTTTAACAAACTAGTTTATTTCTCATAGTTTAGGAGGCTAGAAGTCCAAATTCAGGTGCCAGTTTCAGGGCAAGGCTTTCTCCCCCTGTCGGCTCTAGAGGAAGATCCTTGTCATCAGTCTTCCCCAGTTGAGGAGCCAGCCTCTCAGTGCAGGGACCCTGGGTCCAAAGGACACTACGCTGTTCTCCTGGCTCTTGTTTCTTGGTAGCATAAGGTCTCCATGTCTCTGCTCTCGCCTCTCTTTTATATCTCAAAAGAGACTGATTTAAGACACAACCTAATCTTGTCCTCCCTCACCAACGTAACTGCAGCTAATCCTACCTCATTAACAGCACAGAGGTAGGATTTACAACACAGAGGAAAATGACATCAGATGACAGAATGGTATACAGTCACACAATACTGAGAATCATGGGCTAGCCAAGTTGATACATTTTTGGGGAACACAATTCAAACCATGACAACAAGTGTATCAAAAGTCTTAATCTTAAACGTTCTTATCTTTTGACCCAGGATTTCCACCTCTGGGAGTTTTGTCCCAGGGAACTAGTGGGAGATGTATTTTAAGACTTAGAAGAGTACAAATGCAGAACATTCAGCCCACAAGGAGGGTGGTTAACTTGTCACGTTCATATGTTATAATCCTGTGTAGTTATTTTAAAAGAGTATTGAAGAAGAAATGTTAAAAACTAGACTATAAGATACAATCAGTTCCAAATTTTGTTTTAAATATGTGTATACCCAGGTTAAAGCCTGAGAGTAGGTTAGTTCTGGGTGGTTGGACGTCCTTATGCTTTTCTGGATTTTTCAAGTTCCACAGTGAGCTGTGTTACTCGTGTAATCAGAAAAAGTAAATTTGCGTCTAAAAAATAATTCTTACTAGTCACTTTCCATGAAGTCACTGCAAAGTAAATGACGTTGGCTGGTTTATCCGTTTAAAACTATAACGGGGAAGTGTGAAGTACATTAGACCTCAGAAAACCAAACCCATTGCCGTCAAGTCGATTCCAACTCATAGCAACCTTATAGGACAGAGTAGAACTGCCCCATAGGGTTTCCAAGGAGCAGCTGGTAGATTCGAACTGCCAACCTTATTGGTTAGCAGATGAGCTCTTAACCACTGTGCTACCAGGGAAGACCAGAATCTTTAGTCAGAAGTGCAGGCTTCTCACGACCTTAAAGATGTTAGGTGCCGTCGAGTTGGTTCTGACTCATAGTGAGCGTGTAGGACAGAGTAGAACTGCCCCGTAGGGTTTCCAAGGAGCTGCTGATGGATTTGAACTGCAAACCTTTTGGTTAGCAGCTGAGATCGTAACCACTACGCCATCAGGGCTCCAAAGAAAGATAGTAAAACAGAATAACCACCCCAGAAACAGATTATAACTGATATGTCTTTTTAAGGCTATATGCCTATATGTATATACAATGTATATGTGTACAATAAATACTAAAAATTTTATTGCTACATGGAGTTAGAAGTGGCCAGTAGTTTTTACTTAATTCTGTTTTTGCGGAATTTCTAGATTTCCTGTAGTCAACATATGTTACTTTATTCCCAGAAAGAAGTTATTGAAATTAATTATTAATAAATGAATAATATATTAAAACAAGCATCACAAACCAGTGGGGAAGGAAATAAACATTGCAGGGACGCTAGGTAAGCTGTTGGGGCAGGGAATGTTGTAGATCTCTCCCTCAACACCAATATAAATCCTTAATGGATTTGATAGCTAAATGAAAGTGAAACTTTTTTTGTTTTGTTTTAGAAGAAAATAAGTCAGACTGGGGGGAAGCATTTAAATCCCAAAACAATTTAATAAACCACAGAGGAAAAGATAATTGGCCATGTAAAAATTAAATTCCATAAGACTTTAATATGTCCAAACAATAAAGATCAAAGAGACTGGGAAGTATGATAAGGGATAGATTAGCATGCTTGATCTCGGTCCCGGTTGCCTCTTCTATTTGAAATGAGAATGATATTACCTGCCTCACAGGGTCATGTAAAATTCTGAGTCTGAGAGGGCTGATGTGCAGATACTGGCATTACTCTGTCTGCCCTAGGAGGCCTGGTGGGGCAATGGTTAAGCGCTAGGCTGCTAACCAAAAGGTTGGTGGTTAGAACCCTAGAAGACCCTATTGGGCAATTCTGTCCTGTCACATAGGGTTGCTGTCAACAACAACAGCCCCCTAAGAATTTAGTCCACCAGCAAATGATTTATCACAATCTTTTAGAGGTGAAAGGAGTTTGCTAGATGCCAATAATGGTGTGTTTTGTGGAATCTACCCAACTGGAAGTTTCAGGAAAGGTGGAATGGGGAGGTGTGGAGTGAGAAGTTGCTCCGTATCCTCAGAGATACTCAAGGATAAGGTAGCCACTGCAGTTAAAGGGAATTCACTTCTGAGAAATTTGTAGATTGGTTGAAATGTGGAGGAAGGTGAATTTAGATAGGCTGGTGGATCCTTGAAATTCCATGTAATTCTACTTTACTGCGTGGAAACTGAGATTTTGAGGACGTGACCATGGAGCTGGGTAAGAAAACTGATTTCAAGAGCCTGAGGTGAATGGGGTGTGTTTGTTTGGGTGAGGAACGCAGATCATGTGACAGACTTCATGGCAAAGGACCTTGGAGAGCAATTCCATCCCAGTGCCTGGGGAGCCTGGGGGTCAAAAAATTCAGAAGGTTAGAAGGTAGTTGGAAAGCAGGTAGACACGTCTCTTCTGTTACCACAAGAAACCCGCCAGCACTTCAGTTTGGGGACTGACCACTCGGGACTTAGTTGTTTTTATTGGAGGCTTCCTTATGCTGATGTCAAAGGAGTGATAGAAGGGTGACTGGGTGGGTATGGGGGAGCACCGGGGAGACGTGATCCAGACAAAGGCCGGCAGGGTGTGGAGAAAGCTTTGCGTGGCTGAAAGGAGGAAGAGGGAGGAATTTACCTGGTCCTGGGTATTACGTGTGTCCTGGGGCTTCAGACACAAAGCTCCTCCCACCTTTACGGTCATCTAGTCCAGATGAGGAACAAGCGATATAATGGGTTCACAACACAGTGTGATGGGGAGCCCTGAGATGCTGCGGAAGCACAGCTGGCTGTAGCCCAATTCATTGAGCTTCCCCTCCCCCGGACGACTCTTGGGGCCAGAGCAGCAGGGCTCATCTTCATGCTGGCCCTGTGGCTTCTCAGTGTTCATTTCCTAATCTCCTTGTCCCACAAGACGTAGTTTTTACTCACTTTGGTTTCACTGGTTCAATACTAGAGTGTAAGGTCTTAGAGAACATGGTAGCAGAGCAGATGACCCGGTGGTCCAGGAAGGAGAGAATTGCAGGCTAAAGCTCAGAGCCCTCAGAGAAGTGGTGGGGTGAAGAAAGCAACCATTAGGACTTAAGCAACTAAACCAAAGCTTTTGGGCTATAGTGATGAGGTGTGAGAACTGGGAAGTTGCCCCATAAATAACACAAAGTTGCAGGTTCCTTTGCGAGATACGGTTTGGGTTGAAGAAGGTAGACAAAGTGACTCATGATTTACAAACTCCTGGGCTGCTTACTGCCATCCTCAATTACACTTCCCAAAATGATAAATGAGTTGCCATCACCCTGGCCCGTTTCCACCAGAGGCCGTGGCTCAAAATGGAACATAACATGTCAATGCGAGATTCCCTTGTGGGTGTCCAGCTACCGGCCAGACACCTCTGCTTATAGAGAGACCAGACCATTTGGCAGTTGTACCCTGGTTTCTCAGCCTCCAGCCACCTGTTCCCTGTTTTGCTTCCACTGTGATGTTTTCTAAAACAAAATGTGGCCAGGTCTCTGGGAGAGAGACCCCACTGACACTGAGCCTTGATCCAGTCTTGCCTCCCACACCCATGCTGTCGGCAACTCCGGTTGGTTATAGCTTCAAAATACAGCCCTGTTCCGACTGCTCCTCACACCTCCACTGCTACTCCCGAGTCTGTGCCCCCATCACCTCCTAACCAACCTTTCTGTTCTGCCCCTGCCTCTGCCCCTGCCGCTTTTAGTCTGTTCTCCATGCAGCAGCCAGAGTGATTTCGTCAGGTGTTAAGGCAAGGCTGGACAAACTCTGGCCCATAGGCCAGACCCAGAGAATGGTTTTTACATTTTCAAATAGTTGAAAAAAATAATTCGTGACGTGAAAATTTTATGATGTTCAAATTTCAGTGTTCCATAAATAAAGTTTTATTGGCACACAGCCTTGCCTGTGCATTTACGTACTGTCGATGGCTGCTTTCGCTGTGCTCCGGCTGAGTAGTTGCGACAGAGACCATGTGGTCTGTAAAGCCAAAAATATTTACTATCTGGCCTTTTATTAAGAAAAAGCTTACACATTCTTCGGGCTTGGGCAGACATAGTCCTGGCAGCATGCTTATCTGTTTCCACTTTTGCCTCTTGGAACATAGGCCGAATAAAATCTTTCTTCTTGCTTTACTGGAAAAAAAAAAAGAAAGAGAAAGCTTACTGACTCTTGTGTTTAGGCTTGAAGCCCTTCATGGCTTCCTGTTCCACTTGGAAATAAGCCAGAACCCCCCCGGATTGGCCTACAGGCCTCACCACTTCTCTGCCCTCCTCACCCGATGCTCCTGTGTTCAGGGGCCTCCTGCCTTGGAGCGTTTGCTGTTGTCTTGACTGCCCCTCCCTTCCTCACCTCTACTCTGCACATTTCACCCCTTCACCTGGCAACCTGCCCTGCTCCCTGGGTGCCTAACCTGCTTCCTTTCCTCCATAACACCTGATCTGCCAACTCCTTCAGTTTCTGTCTGTCTCCCCCAACTGGAATGTAAACTCCAGGATCTGGCACACTGTGGCAATAAATATTTGTTGAATGAATGAGTGAATAATTAAAAATACGCACATTATCTGGGCTGGGGGCACCTATTGGATTGTCTGCACAGTGGTACCTTGCTTCCAGAACAGGACGGTCACCTGTTCAAGGGAATTGGTTCAAGGAAGATCACTAGACCCAGTCTGGACCAGTGAGCCCAAGGAACCAACCACTTCCGGTGGCACCAAATCGAGTGTTCCCTCACGTAGGCCTGGGTGTTGGGGGAGCCAGCCAGCAGGGCACAAGAGGGCAGAGCAGTGTGCGGTGGTGGAGAAAGGGCACAGGGTCCCTCTAGCCCCCTAAGTCCACCCCTAAGGGTCAGCTGCATTTCTGACCTGAAATCCTTTTTCTACGGAAGCTGGTTTGCATTGAGTTTGTTTGCCACCGACACCTTCCTCATACGTCATTTATAACCGTCAGTCTCCACAAGGCCTGTAAGCTCCTTGCGTTTGGAAATCCAGAGTTGTTCTTCTCAACCCCCACCTCCTAGGCCAGGGCCAGGCTCAGGGCTGGCTTTCAGGGCGTGGATTCATTCAGCTGCCACCCTCCACGGAAAGTCACTGTGGTTCTAGGTATGCTTGTCCTTCGGCTTTCCTTGTCTGGGGTCAGCCTGTGTTGGCCACTTTCTACCGCTCGGCCAGCCCAGTGAAGTCTAGGAGCCCCAGCTCTTAAACTGGGGGAACGGTCTTCACTCTGCAGTCGCCCGCCCATTCTCAAATCCTCCAGTTGCTGCTCAGATGTGCAGCCAGAGACCAGGGCTAAAGGTGAACTAACCCAAATTAGCTTGTTCCCACGTGAAAAGGGGAATTGAGTCTCAGCCACAGCAGGTCCCAAAGTGCTGCTTCCCCTTTAGATGATTCCAAGTCAGACGATAGCCTGTGAGCCTCCCCCAGAATAAAAAAGGGGTATGGGGGGGAGGGAGGGCAAGTGGGTGTGACTCCCCCGCCTGTACCAGGGCAGGGCCTTTCATTAGAGCCGCTCTGTTCTTAATTTATTTTATGAGACTTTCATTCAGGGCTTTGAACTGGTTCATTCTGGTTTGAAACCCTGCTGAGAATTTTCATTTCTAACAAGTTCGCAGGCGATGCTGGTGCTGCTGGTTAGGGACCAGTTCTGAGAACCACTAGTAGAACAGTGGTTCTCAAAATTTATACGTAAGAATCACCTGGGGATCTTGTTAACATGTAGATTCTGATTCGGTATATCTGGGGTGGATATACAGAACAAATTGGTTTGAAGCCCTGTTTTCACTTGAACAAATGGCTCCATGGCACTCAAATTTGAAACCCCAGTGCCCTGGAGGAACAGGCCGAGATGTCCCCACTGGGCAGCCTTGCAGGCACTCAGCCCTGGGCTTCTTCCTTGCACAGGCTGACCCCAGGGCTGGCTGACCGTGGGCTGGCTGACCCCGGACTGGCTGACTCCAGGGCTGGCTGACCCCAGGGCTGGCTGACCCCGGGCTGGCTGACCCCAGGGCTGGCTGACCCCAGGGCTGGCTGACCGTGGGCTGGCTGACCCCGGACTGGCTGACCCCAGGGCTGGCTGACCCCAGGGCTGGCTGACCGTGGGCTGGCTGACCCCAGGGCTGGCTGACCGTGGGCTGGCTGACCCCAGGGCTGGCTGACCCCAGGGCTGGCTGACCCCAGGGCTGGCTGACCGTGGGCTGGCTGACCCCAGGGCTGGCTGACCGTGGGCTGGCTGGCCTCTGCTAGGCCCAGGCTTCAGGGCAGCCCCCAACTCAGGTTAGGTGCTTCGTAGGTTTTGGTTTTCAAATGTACTCACATGCACGTAATCTGTTGTTCTAGTCAAAGGTGAATAAACTATTCATACCAATCATACCTACCCAACTTAAGCAGGAGTCGGATGAGCTCGGGTGTCAGTTAGTTGCCAAAGTGAGAATCAGTCTAAAGTGAGCATAATCCGGTTCCTCACGCACCGTCCTTTCAGCCTCCGTAATTATTAGTTGCTGTCAACTCGATCCGACTCATGACACCCCCACGCGTGCAGAGTAGAACTGCTCCATAGGGTTTTCAAGGCTGTGGGCTTTCAGAAGCAGATCACCAGGCCTGCCTTCTGAGGTGCCTCTAGGGGGTTCAAACCACCAGCCTTTCAGCTAGTAGTTGGGTGCTTAACCATTTGCACCCACCAGGGACTCCCCCTTTATTTATTTATTCTTTATAAATCCCTCTCTAGCACCTAGATGTCTATGATGTCTCAACAGATTCCTAAAACCCTCCAGAGACTCTTCCATGGAGATCTCTCCATAGTCAGAGTCAGAAGCATTTGGAGAAGTGAACATGGGACCACAGGTCATCCCAGCTGTGACTGGCCCCTTCCATCGCTGTGGCGAAGGGGTGTTGGGAACCATAGTTGGCAGCCCCAAGAAATACAGGGTTGGGGCGTGGGAGGAGCTGTACCCCAGAAGAAGACTCAAGAAGAAAGGAGACAGAAAAATGCTTTGGAGATCCAGCCAGCATCTAGAGTGTCCATGCAGTCCTTACACCATTTAAAACCAATCTCCTGATTAGAAAGCAGACATGTACGTCATTATATACATTTTTCTATATAAAATATAGACAAGGAAAATATACTCAAAAGGAAAACACCACCCATGATGGCCCTGCCCAGAGATAAACACTGGGCACGTTTTGATGGATTTCCTTTCTGTCTGTTCTGTAAGTACCCACCCCACACAGTTGAAATTACGCTGTTTATATGCTCTAATGGCCTGCTTTTTCCACCTAACAGGTCACGAGTGCTTTGTCTATAAGCATTCAACATAAACATACCTTTAAGGCCGGCATTATCTTCCATCAAAGGGCAGGTTTGCATAGTGTGGGATATTTATATTTGCCCCCAATATTTCTTTTGCAAGAAATAGCATAGCTTTAATCTTCGAAGGCATTCTGCAGTATATTTCTGGACTCGATTCCTAGAAGTGGAAACCTGCTCACTTTGAGCGCTTGAATTCACAATGATTAGGTGTGATGAGATGTGGTGGTTTTGCTCTTTGCACAGATGCTGTGAACCGGAACCCTCTTAGCAATATTTGCTTTTCTCCGTAGCAAATTCAGCTGGTCAGGTTTTACCTTGGAATAGCTTCCTGCAGTGAAGTTACTGCCACTCTGTTACCTATAATGCTTTCTGGGGTACAACGAATATTCACCAGCACTTGCTGTTCAGCCTCCATGATCACAGGCTTGGGATCAAGATGAAGGGTTTTGAGTCTGTCTGCCTGGATTTGGCAGCCCTGGTGACACAGTGGTTAAGCCCTCGGCTGCTAACCAAAAGGTTGGCAGTTCAAATCCACCAGTTGCTGCTTGGAAACTCTATGGGGTAGTTCTACTCTGTCCTACAGGGTCGCTACGAGTCCTGGCTCTGCCACTTACTCTGTATGACCTTGGCTAAGGCACTTCCTCCCTCTGAGCCTCATTTTTCTTGTCTTGTGAGGATTGTGTGAGCTGATAAAGGCAGAACACCTGGCGTAGCGTCCGGCCCACAGTGGAGGCTCAGAAAATGTTGAGCATGTGTAGTGATAGGCTTTGCAGGCGAGGAAACTGAGGCTCCTAGAGGGGAAGTGACTTGCCAAGGTCACACAGCTCCTAAGAGGCCAGTGATCAGGATCCTGGTTTGGTGAGTTGTCCCCTCTAGGGCGTGGTCCCTGGTGGTTGTCAGAGTTCACATGGGCGTGGAGGACCAGGGCAGGTCTGTGGGCTGGTTTCCTTTCTGCAGTCTGTGCCAACCCTCCCCGGGGTGGCTTGGAGGGGGAACCTGCCCCCATGCTGCGCTTGTGGCTGCACCGGGGATGGGGAGGAAGCATCTGGAGGATGTGGGGGCTCCTCATCCACTCGCTCCAGACCCCTGAGCAGCCCCCCACTGATGCCAGAGGTGGGGCCAATTCAGAACTGAGCAAGTGACCCGCTCCCCTGGCCCCCACGACCTGTGAGGGGCTCCTCATCCTCTAGGGTGACCAACTTGCCCTGGTTTGCCCAGTTTGGGCACTGAAAATCCCTCCTCCTGGGAGCCCCCTCAGTCCCAGGCAGGCCAGGATGGTTGGTCACTCTCCCCACACGCGTGTAAACTGAGGTGCAGTGAACACCTTATGAGCACAAAGCTCAACCCACACCGGGCCGTTCCTGCTGCGAACTCTGCAAACTCGGACTTTGCTTGCCCTTCCCTCCCAGACAGACAGCCACTGGCCTCGGTGGGGGTTCCTCTGAGCTGCCCTGATTTCCCTCTGACTCGGCCATCCATCGTCATCCTCCCCAGCTCTTAGAGAACCTCCCATCTTTGGAGGCTTCTCATTTTACAGATAGAGAATTGAGGCCCAGTGGGAGAAGGTCCCCCAAGGGTCCTACAGGCCCCTGACTCCAAGCCATGCCCTCCCCTGTCCCTTGGTGCCCTGGGGACTTTGGCTGTCTGCCTGGGCACAAGGACTCTGCCCGGGAGCAGCTTCTGAACTTGAAACCTGGCCTCCATTCAGGATGCCATGGTTTTCAGGGTGAGTGACTTGAGGATGAAAGGGGAAGAAAGACCCCTCACTTCCCCACGGGATAGGGGTGCGGGGCAGGGCCCCGGCAGAGGCTGGCTGCTTCCCTCCCTGCTGGGGAAGAGAGGGAAGCCTGGGCTCCACAGGCTCCCGCCCCGCTCTGGGGCCTCAGTTTCCCTGTCTGTGCAGACACGGTGAGTTTGGGGCCTTCTCACTGCAGCTCCCTAAGGTGACAGAGATTCTGTCCTGGGGACGCCTACTGGGCCGTGAGTGTCATTTCTTTTTTTAAAAAACATCATCAATAAATGATAGCTTTTTAAAAAATTGTGGTGGAATATATATAATAAAAAAGTTGTCATTTTAACTGTTCTTAAGTGTCCATTAATTACATTCACCCCAAACAGAAACCCAGTTCAGTACCCCTTCAGCAATAACTCCTATTCCTGCCTCCCCCAAGCCCCTGGTAACCACTAATAAACTTGTCTCCATGTCTTTGCCTGTTCTAGATATTTCACATAGCAGGATCATATCATATTTGTCCTGTGTCTGACTTGTTTTCACTCAGCATAAGGTTTTCGGGGTTCATCCATGTCATAGCACAGATCAGGACTTATTTCTCTTTATGAGAGAATACATTTCATTTTATATTTTATTTCATTTTATTTTAAAACAACCTGTGTGCAAGGCAGGGCGTGGACCCCTCTCTGCATATGTCCTGAGCCCACTGTGTGCAAAACCACAGACAGACCCTGGGACAAGACCCCTTCCTTCACTTCCTGTCTGCGTTCAGGCCTCCCAGCCTCTGCCCATGCTGAGCTCTCCTTCTGAGCTGCTCACTCAGCTAACCCCTGTCTGTCAACTCAAGTGCCACGGCTTCTTGCAAGATTCTCCTGACAAGCCCACTTTCCCACCCTGGATAGGTTAGGGACCCCTCCCTTGCTTACCCCAGGGTGACACTTATCACACTGGGTCGTATGGTCATTTACCTGCCAACCTCTCCAGATTAAAAGCTCCAAGGGGCAAGAGCCTCCCCACCAGATTAAGAACTGCAGGGGAGCAAGAGCCTCCCCACCAGATTAAGAGCTCCAGGAGGAGCAAGACTTCCCCACCAGATTAAGAGCCCCAGGAAGGTAAGAGCCTCCCCACCAGATTAAGAACTCCAGGAGGAGCAAAACTTCCCCACCAGATTAAGAGCCCCAGGAAGGTAAGAGCCTCCCCACCAGATTAAGAGCTCCAGGAGGGCAAGAGCCTGCCCTTCAGATTAACAGCTCCAGGAAGGCAAGAGCCAGGAATTGTTCACCTTTGGATCCCAGAGCACACAGCCTGGGGTGCCAGTATTTGGGAAATAGAGTGGAGAAATAAGATAACTGGGTCTCACTCTCATGGCACTTGCGATCCAGTTCCCCGCAGGGCTTCTTGGTTGCACCCAAAAGGCCCACCTGTGTATCAGGGGATATTGTTTTAATCTCAAAAGAATGATTACATCATATTTGCAAACCTTATGAAGGTCTGTGGCTTGTGTTTTCTTATCCCACCCTCTTCTTGGGCAAGAAGAAAGAACCACCTTCCTGTTTATTTGGTCACTCCCTTCCTACCAAGGGCAGGGTCCCATCCCACCCCAATCTCCATTGCCCGTGGAGTGATGCTGTGCCCCCCCACCCCCACCCCCCAGCCAAAGGGCCCCTACCCAGAAGCTTCTACATGGTCCTTGGTGTTTCCATGGTGACAGAATCTAAGAGTGGTGTCAGACCCAGCAGGCCCCCTGTCTCCTCACACCCCGCCCCCTCATCTCCATCAACATTCTCATCAAAACTGTCACAAACGAGGTGTGGGCTGTCACATGGCCCTGCCTGAGGAACCACATTCTCGCTTCCTTCTTTCACAGCCGTTGGGGGTTGGCCGGGGCTGACGCCACAGCAGGGCTACCAGAGCAGTGCCCTGTGGCATGGGCTAGGTCTTTGTCACTAAAGCAGAGAAACTACCTCTCCTGGGCCCACGAGGCAGCTCTTCCATGCTCTGCTGAGTACGGTAAGTGCTGACTTGAAAAACGACAGGGTGTAGCTAGAGGGGACCCAAGGCACCCGCTGGGTGGCCTTACAGCTGCTAGTAAGTCCAAAGCAAGACGACCAGGCCCTTCCATTCACCGCAGACCGGGGGACGGCAGCCCAAGACTCCACAGGGCTCAAAACGCAGACCCACTTTTTGAGGTGTCTCTTCTGGATCCTGCTCCCCTCAACTTCCAGCCCATCCTCCCTGTCAGATTTGCCAGCATTTTGAATTCGAAAATCGGAGAAATCATGGGTGTTTCCTTAGCAATGACCCTACTCTCCCCTTTCATGGGTGGGAAACTGAGGCCCAGAGCGGTAAAGGGGTTTGCTAGGGGAAGAGCTGAGATTAAGTCTGGGGGATTCCAGAAAGGTCAAGGGGTGCAGGATCCATCTTAAAGCTGCATATGTTGCGGACTCATAAATATATCGTTCTCAAAGACGTGTCCCTCACAAATAAAACTGAGCAGATGATACTTGTCCGTAGCAGATGGATAGAATACTAGAATTGGGATATTATTATTAGGAAAAGAGAAGATAATAATTAACATGAGAATACTCTCATAATGTTTCTTTGGGGTGCCTTCGGGGCTAAAGTCATGCTCTCCCATTCCCTTCCCGCCCCTCCCACCCCCACCCCGGCGCCCACCACCTGTATACACACACCATGGACAGGGATCAGGGCCCCTGTCGCTCAGAATTCTCTCCTTTCTTCTTCTTTGGACATTCTTGTATTCCTTCTCTAAAGCCCCTGACTCCGAGCCCCTGGGGGCCAGGCTTCTCAGTGGGCAGAGGGCTCAGGAACTGGCTCCAGGCCCTTTGCCTCAGAGCAGTTCCCTCAGGGTTGCCCAGCAGGGCCACACCCTGTGTCGTGGGTGCCTTGCTCACCAAGCTTGGCCAGCAGGCAGACGAGACTGAAACCCAGACAGCTGCCCAGCTAAGCCCTTCCTGGAAACCTGGGCCTGGGCCTGGGCCTTCAGAAAGGCCTGGGGAATGAGCTGAGACCCCCCAGTGTGTGGACTATTACTATCTGCTGTTGAGTCAATCCCGACTTCTGGTGACCCCCTGTGTGTCAGAGTCAAACTTTGTTCCATAGGATTTTCAAATGCTGATTTTTCTGAAGTAGATTGCTAGGTCTTTCTTCCAAGGTGCCCCTGGGTAGACTCGAACCTCCAGCTTTTCAGTTAGCAGCCAAGTGCATTAACCGTTTGTACCATCCAGGGACTCCTCTTCATCGTTTTTTTTTTTTTTTTTTAATTGTCAAATATGCTTTTTGATTGTTGTAAAAATATCTAAAGCACAACATTTGCCAATTTAATGCTTTCCACATGTACAATTTAGTGACATCAGTTACATGAATCATGTTGTGCAACTGTGACCAATATCCGGTGCCAAATTTTCCATCACCATAAACAGAAACTCAAAAAAACCCCAAAAAATAAAATAACCTGTTGCTGTCGAATCGATTCCAACTCATAGCGACCGTATAAGATAGAGGAGAACTGCCCCCACAGGGTTTCCAAGGAGCGGCTGGTGGATTTGAACTGCCAACCTTTTGGTTAGCAGCTGAGCTCTTAACCACTGGGCCACCAGGGCTCCAAAACAGAAGCTCGTTGCTTCCTAAACAATGACTCTCCATTTCCCTCTCCCTCCTGGCCCTGGTAACAGCTAATAAACTTTGGTCTCTGTATATTTGCTTTTTCTAGGTATTTCATATAAGTAAGATCATATAGTATTTGTCCTTTTGTGATTGACTTCTTTCACTCAGCATAATTTTTTCCAAGGTCTATCCATATTGTAGCATGTATCAAGACTTCATCTCTCTTTATATCTGAGTAATATTGCATTGTATGTATACACCATATTTTGCTTATCTGTTCATTTGTTGATGGACATTTAGGTTATTTCCTTATTTTGGCTATAGTGTATGTGGTTGTTGTTAAGTACCTTTGAGTCGGTTCCGACTCACAGCTACCCTATAGAACAGAGTAGAACTGCCCCATAGGGTTTCCAAGGAATGGCTGGTGGATTCGAACTGCTGACTTTTTGGTTAGCAGCCAAACGCTTAACCACTACGCCATCAGGGCACAGTACTGCAGTAAACACTGATGTATGTGTGTCTGTTTGCATTGCTGCTCAAACATGCTTTTTTGAAATACACATTACCTCTGGAAATTCTGATCTACGGCCAAAAGGGACCTATCCTCTCTCCTGATTCTCTCCCTTGAGAAACTCTGATTTAATCCAGTTGAGAAAACGAAGGTCCAGAAAAGTGAAGTAAATTGTTCTAGGTAGGGCTGGGACTAGGGTGAGGTGACTGAAGGAGATGTCAAGAAACTTGGTAGTCAAGATAAATAATATTTTAAAAAATCAAAATTAATGCAAAAAAAATCTATAGTGTACAACCTATCAAACATTTGACTAAAAAGAGTAACAGTGCCGTGCTGAGCCATACTGGGGCCTGAGGCAAAAGGAAAAATCAGTAATACCGATCCTGTATTTATGCGTTGGATATGGCATCAGCTCTTAAACTGTAGGGAACATCAGAATCCCCAGTGAACTTTGTACAGTGCGGA
Source organism: Dugong dugon (assembly GCA_030035585.1). NCBI lineage: Eukaryota > Metazoa > Chordata > Mammalia > Sirenia > Dugongidae > Dugong > Dugong dugon. The sequence continues at coordinate 18,955,993 of CM057476.1, read as the reverse complement.
TTCCCAAGTTATATCGCTAGAGAGTCTGATGCAGTAGGTTTAGAGTGAAGCTCAGAAATCCGCATTTAAAAAAAAATTTGATTGTGCTTTAGGTGAAAGTTCACGGTGCCAATTTGTTTTTCATTAAAAAATTCATACACAAATTATTTTGTGAAATTGGTTGCAATCCCTGCAATGTGTCAGCATTCTCCCCTTTCCACCCCATGTCCTTTCATTCAGTTTTCTTGTTCCTTTTTGCCTTCTCGTTTCTGCTTTTGGGCAATCATATACTTGATTGAACTAAGAAGCACGTTCCTCATGCGTTAGCGTTTGTTTTATAGGCCTGTCTAATCTTTGTCTGAAAGGTAGACTTTGGGAGTGGCTTCAGTTCCAAGTTAGCAGGGTGTCCAGGGGCTATAGTCTCAGGGGCTCCTCCAGTCTCTGTCAGACCAGTAAGTCTGGTTTTTTTTTGTGAATTTGAATTTTATTCTACATTTTTCTCCCCCTCTGCCAGGACCCTCTATTGTGATCCCTGCCATAGCAAGTCGGTTGTGGTAGCTGGGCACCGCCTATTTCTTCTGGGCTCAGGCTGGTGGACGCTGTGGTTCATGTGGTCCTTTAGTCCTTTGGGCTAATATTTTCCTTGTGTCTTTGGTTTTTTTCATTCTCCTTTGCTCCATGGCCACTCACAAGCTTTTCCTTTTTTGAATTGTTGTACTTTAAGTGAAAGTTTTCAATTCAAGTTAGTCTCTCATACAAAAATTTCTACATACATTGTTATGTGACCCTAGTTGCTCTCCCTATACTGTGACAGCACACTCCTCCTTTCCACCCCGGATTTCCCGTGTCCATTCAACCAGCTCCTGACCCTCTCTGCCTTCTCATCTCGCCTCTGGACAGGAGCTGCCCGTTTAGTCTCATGTATCTACTTGAGCTAAGAAGCACACTCTTCACGAGTATCATTTGAAGTCCCACAAGCCAGTCCAATCTTTGTCTGAAGAGTTGGCCTCGGGAATGGTTTTAGTTCTGGGCTAATAGAGAATCCGGGGGCCATGCTTTCCGGGGTTCCTCCAGTCTCAGTCAGACCATTAAGTCTGGTCTTTTTACTAGAATTTGAGTTCTTCACCCCACTTTTCTCCTGCTCCGTCAGGGACTCTCTGTTGTGTTCCCTGTCAGGGAGGTCATTGGTGGTAGCCGGGCACCATCTGGTTCTTCTGGTCTCAGGCTGATGAAGTGTCTGGTTTATGTGGCCCTTTCTGTCTCTTGGGCTACTACTTTCCTTGTGTCTTTGGTGTTCTTCATTCTCCTTCACTCCAGGTAGTTGGGACCAATTGATGCATTTTAGATGGCCGCTCGCTAGCTTTTAAGACCCCAGACGCCTCTCACCAAAGTAGGATGCAGAACATTTTCTCAATAAACTTTTTTATGCCAGTTGACCTAGATGTCCCCTGAAAGCATGGTCCCTAGACCCCCACCCCTGCTACGCTGTCTCTCGCAGTGTTTGGTTGTATTCAGGAAACTTCTTAGCTTTGGTTTAAGCCAGTTCACAAGCTTTTAAGACCCCAGATGCTACTTACCAAAGTAGGATGTAGAATACTTTCTTTATGAACTATCTTATGCAAATTAACCTAGATATCTCCCGAGACCAAGGTCCCTAGCCCTCAGCCCCAGTAACTCAGTCCCTCAAGGTGTTTAGATGTGTCTAGGAAGCTTCTATGACTTTGCCTTGGTCAAGTTGTGCTGACTTCCCTATACTGTGTGTTGTCTTTCACTTCACCAAAGTTGACACTTGTCTGCTATCTAGCTAGTGATTTCCCCTCCCTATCCTTCCCCTCTCTTGTAACTGTCAAAGTTTGTTTTTTCCTGTGTGTAAACCTTCCTGAGTTTTTGTAACAGTGGTCTCATACAATATTTGTTCTTTTGTGATTGACTTATTTCACTCAGCATAATGCCCTCCAGATTCCTCCATGTTGAGAGATGTTATGAGATTCGTCATTGTTCTTTATCATTGCATAGTATTTCATTATGTGTATGTAGCATAGTTTGTTTATCCGTTCATCTGCTGATGGGCACTTAGGTTGTTTTCATCTTTTTGCTCTTGTGAATAATGCCACGATGAACATGGGTGCGCATATGTTTATTTGTGTGACGGCTCTTGTTTCTCTAGGATATATTCCTAGGAGTGGGATTGCTGGATCATATGATATTTCTATTTCCAGTTTTTTAAGAAGGCCCCATATCGTTTTCCATAGTGGTTGTACCATTTTGCATTCCCACCAACGGTGCATAGGAGTTCCAATCTGCCCACAGCCTCTCCAACGTTGGTTATTTTCTGTTCTTTTTTTTTAGTGCCAGTAATGTCAGGGTGAGATGGTATCTCATTGTGGTGTTGATTCGCATTTCTCTAATGGCTAGTGACCCCAAGTATTTCATCATCTGTATGTTAGCCGCCCAAATGTCTTCTTTGATGAAGTGTCTGTTCATATCCTTTGCCCATTTTTTAATTGGATTATTTGTCTTTTTGTTGTTGAGGTGTTGAAGTATTTTGTAAATTTTAGAGATTAGACCTTTCTTGGATATGTTGTAGCCAAAAATTTTTTCCCAGTCCATAGGTTCTCTTTTTACTCTTTGGGTGAAATCTTTTGATGAGCCTAAGTGTTTAATTTTTAGGAGCTCCCGGTTATCTAGTTTCTTTTCTGATGTTTGCGCATTGTTAGTTATGGTTTGTATCCTATTTTTGCCACGTATTAGGGCCCATAGCATTGTCCCTATTTTTTCTTCCATGATCTTTACCATTTTACCTTTTATATTGGGGTCTTTGATCTATTTTGAATTAGTTTTTGTGTATGGTGTGACGTATGAGTTCCTCCCCGTCTTTAACATGAGGTTAACAATAGTACCCATCCTTTCAAGGAGGTGATGGGGATCGGATGAATCAGTAATACATGTACAGCTCTTAGAAAGTGTCTGTCACATTATACCCTCTCGATAAATGAGATTTATGTCACAAAGGAAGCTGCAGCTGTGGGTGGAGAACAGGGTTTGGAATGGAGACAGGTTTATAAGGTCCTTGCCTCGGTCCTCCCTAGCCTGACAAAGTCAGAGGTGTGTCAAAGCCTGCCCCAGGCTTGTGAATTTTTTAGGGACATGGCGGGAATTACCAGGGAGCCCTCTGCCTTAAGACCAGCAAAACCAAACCCGTTGCTGCCGAGTCGATGCCGACTCATGGTGACCTCATGTTTTAGTGTAGAACCGCTCCATAGGTTTTCCTTGGCTATAATCTTTATGAAGTCCCTGGGTGTTGCAAATAGTTAAGTGCTTGACTGCTAACCAAAATGTTGGCTGTTCGAAACCAGCCGGAGGCACCTGGAAGAAAGACCTGGCAATCTACTTCCAAAAAATCAGCAACAGAAAACTCAATGGAGCACAGTTCTACCCTGACACACATGGGGTAGCCATGGGTTAGAACTGACTTGATAGCAAATGGTTTGACTTTTTCAAAAAAATCTATGGAAGCAAATCACCAGGCCTTTCTTCTGCAGTACCACTGGGTGGGTTCAAACTGCCTAGCTTTACGATAGTCGTCGAGTGCAAACCGTTCGTGCCACCCAGGAACCTCTCTGTCTGCCCTAAATGCATAATAGTAATGATAATTACAACAGCTGGCACTTATCGAGCACTCCCTATGCACTAAGCACTCTACATGGACTATCTCACCTCAGCCCACAACAGCTCCACGAAGTGTAGGTGTGCTGCTGTCCTTGTATTCCAGATGAGGAACTGGGCTCAGAGAGGTGAGCTGAGTCGCCCAAGGTCACACAGCTTGTGAGTGATGGAGTTGGGATTTGATCCTGATTTGATGTGACTCCTGAGTCCTGGCAGGGGCCTGGCCTGGCCATAGGACGTAGGCCTGCAGTGGGCTGGGGAGCATCTCCTGGGCTGTCAGTTTGACCTACTGTTGAGATGGGACCCTCTGCCTTCTCTTGGGCAGCCTCTTAACTCAAATCTGAGCTTCCAGGATCTAGAACTCTGGGACTCCCAGGTTCCAAGATCCCAAATGGAAGGTTCCAAGCTTCTCAGAGTCCTATGGGTGTTTTTCCTGAGCAGCCCAGGGTGCCATGCATGGCTGGGTCTCGGGGCTGGGGTGTGTGTCCTCCCTCACAGCCTGGGTGGGGCTGGGGTAGAAGCAGCCTAGTTTTAGGGGATAAGACAGGAAGCAGGGCTGTCTCTGACCGACTTGTCAGTCAGCAGCAAGACAAATAAGATGTGGTGGCTTTTTACCCCTCTCTCCAGAGCCCTGCCCTGGCCTCACTCCTGCAGTAAGCGAGGGTTTCCCGTCCTCTGGGGAGAGGACAGGTGGGGCTTCGAGGAAGTGACTTCTCGGCTCTGAGCCTTGCTTTCCTAATCTGTATAATGGGGATCATAATAACCAAGAAATTCCAACTCGTGGTGACCCCACATGTGTCAGAGTAGAGGGGCTTCACAATAAATTATTTTCATTACATTATGATAAACACAACACCACCACCAAACCAGTTGCCATCGAGTCAGTTCCGACTCATGGTGACCCCATGTGTTACAGAGTAAAACTATGCTCCATAGGGTTTTCTCGGCTGTAATGATACATTTATTTTATTTTAGTAAATAATAAAAGAGCCATTACCCTACCTGCCATACATAGTGAGCGAAGTCCTCTCCTCACTACCTGGCGGTCTCTGTGGAGCTACAGAACCCTGGGACCTGCCTTCCTTTCTACCGAGTGGCCTGGGAGCCTGCCCTGCGAGGCCTGGCACCAGGCTGGCTGTGTCCACAGCCCTTGGACAGGCAGGGACCAGGCCAGGGTGATCAACCGCCCTTGCTTGCCCGGGACTGAGGGTTTTCCCAGGATGTGGGATCTTCAGGGCCAAAACCGGGAGTGTCCCAGGCAAACTGGAATGAGCTGGTCACCCTAGACCAGGCCCAGGAGGGAAGATTTGGGTATCCTAGTGGTCCTCAGGAAACCTGGTGGCGTAGTGGTTAAATCCACCAGGAGCTCCTTGGAAACTCTATGAGGCAGTTGTACTCTGTCCTGTAGGGTTGCTATGAGTTGGGATTGATTCTACAGCAATGGGTTTTGTTTGGTTTGGTTTAGTGGCCCTCAGAAATTTCTGGATGGTGCAAACAGTTTGCATTCGAACCCACCCAGGGCACTGCAGAAGAAAGGCCTGTGAATTGACTACCTTTAAAATTACATCCAAGAAAACTCTATGGAGCATTGTACTCTGTTACATGTGATGTTGCCATGAGTCGGAATTGACTTGACGGCAATGGGTGTTCAGTGGGCCCCATCTCGTCTCTGCACCCCACAGGACCCTGTTGCTTCCCTAACTGCCCCACGGGGTATGTCGGGAGGTTGCCTTCTCCGTAACCCCCCTGAGTTCCATGCCTTCATTTCCTCTGCCCCTCTGTCTGCAACCTGAAGAGGGCACCCCAATTAAATACCCCCACCCTCCACTGGGTGCCATTTACTCCTCATGCAACATCTCATTTAATCCTCACAACCTTTCTTGGAAGCAATATCGCCCCATTTTACAGATGAGGAAACTGATTCTCAGAGATGGCAAAGCGACCACTCAGGGTCACACAGCTGCTACCTGGGGCTGGATGTGGGAACCAAGCCGGTAGTCTCTCCTCCACTCCAGGCAGTCTTTGTGCAGGGTTTGTAAAGATGGATGTAAGGAAGGGGGCGGGGACAGCTGAGGCTGAGGGTGAGGGCCCTCCATACTATCCTCCTGCACCCAGGTTGCAGAAGGCTGGGCCCTGACTCGCCGAGTCACCTCCCCCCACCAGAAACTGGCCAGCGGGCCTTCGGTTTTTGCCGCTTCCCTCTCGGCTTCCAGGAAGTGGCTGAGGGCTCTGCCTTCCAGGAACCAAGAGCCGCCCGAGTGGGGGATGGCAGCTGCGAGTCTTGTTATAATTATGAAATGATGTCTCTGAGCTGGTGGCTTCTTCCGAAGGTCCCCACCCCCAGGAAAGTGAGGTGAAACTTGGGTCATCCCTCTTCCTCCCAAACAGGAAGTCACCCCATGTGCAAAGAAACTCTGCTGTCCCCAAGGCAGGCTGGGAGGCAAAATTGGGAGTGTGTGTATGTGTGGGACCCACTGATTAAGCCCCTACTAGTAGCGACACTGGAAGAAGGTCCCTGGTCTGTTTATGCTCAACTGCTGACCTAAAGGTTGGTGACCTGAATCCACCCAGAGGCACCACGAAAGAAAGGCCTGGAGGTGATCTGCTTCTGTAAAGATTCCTGTTGCCGCCGCGTTGTTTCCGGCTCGTAGCTACCCTTTGGGACAGAGTAGAGCTGCCCCATAGGGTTTCCAAAGCTATAATCTTTTACAGAGTCACATCTTTCTCCCGCAGAGCCGCTAGTGGGTTCGAACCGCCAACTTTTAGTTAGCAGCCAGTCAGTTAGCAGCCGAACACTTAACCACTGCGCCACCAGGGCTCCTATTATAGGATTAAAAAAAGAAAACCCATTGCCATCGAGTCAGTTCCGACTCATAAAGACCCTATAGGACGGACTGGAACTGCCCATGGGTTTTTTAAGGAGCGGCTGATGGATTTGAACTGCCGACGCTCTGGTTAGCAGCCGAGCTCTTAACCATGGCGCCAACCCTATGGAACAGATCTATATGAGTTGGAATCGACTTGATGGCAAACGAGTTTGTTTTTCATTTTGGTTTTGTAGGCCTGGAACTTCTGAATCCGTAACCTCACTGCATCCTCTCAACAGCTCCACAAGATAGGAGGTGGTGTTAGCATTAGTGGCCTCCGAGTCAGCTCCAGCTCATGGTGACCTTATGTGTAAGGGAACGAAATGCTGCCCGGTCCTACGCCATCTTCATGATCGTTGGTATATTTGAGTCCATTGTTGTGACTATTGTGTTAATCTATCTTATTGAGGGTGTCATGGATTGAATTACGTCCCCCAGAAAATGTGTGTATCAGTTTGGCTGGGCCATGATTCCTGGTACTGTTTGGTTGTCCTCCGTTTTGTGATTGCAAGTTTATGTTAAAGAGGATTAGGGTGGGTTGTAATACCCTTACTAAGGTCACATCCCTGATCCACTGTAAAAGGAGTTGTCCTGGGGTGTGGCCTGCACCACCTTTTATCTAAAAAGAGATGAAAGGAAAGGGAAGCACCCAGAGAGTTGGGGACCTCATACCACCAAGAAAGCAGTGCCGGGAGCAGAGCGCTTCCTTTGGACCCGGGGTCCCTGCGCAGAGAAGCGCCTAGTCCGGGGAAACATTGATGAGAAGTCCGACAGACAGAGAAAGCCTTCCCCTGGAGCTGATGCCCTGAATTTGGACTTTTAGCTTAGTTTACTGTGAGGAAATAAATTTCTCTTTGTTAAAGCCATTCACTTGTGGTATTTCTGCTATAGCAACACTGGATGACTAAGACAGAGGGTTTCCCTCATTTTCATTGCCCTCTACTTTAGGATTGTTTGTCATCCCCATTTTACAGTTGAGAAAACTGAGGCTCAGAGAGGCAAGCGGTTGTCTCAAGGTCAGACAGCTTGTAAAGGACAAGGCTGGCACTCTAGCATGATTTTGTGTGACCCCAGAGCCTGTGTTCGCAATCCTATGCCCTGTCTGGCGCCTGGTAAATATTGGCACGGAGCTGCCTCTTTCTGAGTGATGTGGCTTTCATGGCCTGCCTTAGTTCTCTAATGCCACCATAACAGAAATACACAAGTGGATGCTTCAACAAAGAGAAATTTATTCTCTCACAGTCTAGGAGGCTAGAATTCTGAAGTCAGGGTACCAGCTATAGGGGAAGGCTTCCCCTGTGTCAGCTCTGGGGGAAGGTCCTTGTCATCAATCTTCCCCTTGTCTAGGAACTTCTCAGCACAGGAACCCTGGGTCCAAAGGACATGCTATTTTCCTGGCTCTTGTTTCTTGGTGGTATGAGGTCTCCCATCTCTCTGCTTGCATCTGTCTTTTATATCTGAAAAGAGATTGACTTAAGACACAACCTTCTCTTGTAGCTCGAGTTCTGCCTCATTAACATAACTGCCTGTAATCCTGCCTGATTAACATCATAGAGGTAGGATTTACAACACAGAGGAAAAGCACATCAGATCACAAAATGGTGGACAACCACACAATACTGGGAATCATGGCCTAGCCAGGTTGACATATATTTTTGGAGGACACAATTCAATCCGTAACACGGCCCTTCTTGTTCTTATTCTGCTCCACCCCCATCTAGGCCCCCAACCCCAGCCACAGATGGCTTTAATAATGCTAATAAATAATAATAATAGCTGCTATTTGCTGGAAGCCTACAGTGCACCAGACACATGGCTGGGTGCTGGGTGCTTGGGTGGTGAGGATGCCAAAAGCCACGTGCTCACTGCAGACACACAACCAACCATCAGGGGTGGCGGTCGAGGGTGTTGGGTAGGCCCAGAGGTGAAGCTAGCCTGATGCCTTTTGTCCCTGTTCCCTCCCCACCCCCAGGTGCCATGCCTCTGCAACTCCTCCTGTTGCTGACCCTCCTGGGCTCTGGAAGCAGCCTCCAGCTGCCAGTGACCCAGAAGGACGGAACCAGGGAAGCCCCAGGCCAGCTGCTTGCCCAGGCCCAGAGACAGGTGAACACGAGCGGGTACCCAGACTTCTCTAGGGAGTATGACTACGAGTACACAGGCACGGACTCTCCAGGAAAGCCTGAATATAGTCTCAGAGCTGTGACTGTGAGCACCGAGCCTTCGTTTTTGATGACGATATGGGAGAAGAGAGGCCCTGTGGGGCCTGAAACCCCTGAGCCAGCCACTGCAGAACCTGCCACGGTGCAGCCTGCCACGAGAGACTCTGCTGGCCTAGGTTCAAGAGAGGCAGCAGCGGGGGATCTGAGCACAGAACTGGCCACGCAGGGGAGTCCCAAAGCACAGGAACCTCTGAGCACAGGACTGGCCACTGCAATCCCTTCCATCCCAAAGACTACATCCATGGAGCTGACCACCATGGAAGCCCTGTCCACGGGGCCCACAGCCAGGGACTCACTAACCACAGAGCCGGCTACCACAGGAGCCCTCTCCAAGGAACCCACTGCCACAGTAGCTCTGTCCATGGAGCCAGCCACCACAGAGGCCCTGTCCACGGGGCCCACAGCCAGGGACTCACTAACCACAGAGCCGACTACCACAGGAGCCCTCTCCAAGGAACCCACTGCCACAGTAGCTCTGTCCATGGAGCCCACAGACACAGAAGCACTGTCCATACTGTTCATAGGGCCTGCAGCCACAGAAGCCCTGACCACAGAGCCGGCTGCCACGGGAGCCCTCTCCAAGGAACCCACTGCCACGGTAGCCCTGTCCACGGAGCCTGCAGCCACAGAAGCCCCGACCACAGACTCTGCTACCACAAGGGGTCCAACAATGTCCTTTCTTTTGTCCTCTGATCCTCAAAGCCACATCACGGTGGCAGTCAACAAGCCGTTTGATGTCAGCACCAAGCAATGGAAGAATGTGCAGGAACTGTCCCCCGGGAGCTCCGTGACCCACAGCCCCACAAGAGGCCAAGACTACAACCACGTGAAGCAGTGCCTGCTGGCGATCCTCATCCTGGCCCTGGTGGCCACCGTCTTCCTCGTGTGCACCGTGGTGCTGGCCGTCCGCCTCTCGCGCAAAAACCACACTTACCCTGTGCGCAGGTACTCCCCCTCTGAGATGGTCTGCATCTCTTCCCTGCTGCCTGACGGGGGGGGCGAGGGGCCCAACCCTGCTGCAGCCAACGGGGGTCTACCCAACGCCAAGACCCAAGATCCAAAGCCAGAGCCCGGGGAGTCTCGTGACGCGGATGACCACACCTTGCACAGCTTCCTCCCGTAGCCTTGAGCGTCCAGTAGCAGGACCTGGCCTGCCATGTCCCTCTGCCGCCCACTGGGCGCCACCCAGACCCCAGACTTCTCTTCTACAGGTCTGGCCTTCTTGGAGCCACCTGGGGCTGGGGGCCTTCTGAGAAGCTGCACTGGCAGTCCCACGTGGGGACCATGAGCAGCCAGGCCCCTGCGGCCAAGCAAGACCTGGAAGCAAACCTCCTCCTCTAGCTCGGCTGCCTCTTCACAGAGAGAGCCTCTCCACCTCCCTACCTGCATTGTCTGGCCCCTCTAACACCTCCTACCAGCTGCTCTCTTTCCTCCTCCTCACGCACCCAGAAGACTCAGAAATCCCCCCAACCCCACCACCATTTTGCTTTTGGTTGCCATGGTCACCAAACAGGAAAGGCGCATTTGCGGGGGTGGGTACCAAGGAGTGACGGGTTCCTGAGCCCATCTCCTGTTGCTTCCCCAATTTGGGGCAGTTTTGTTTTCTTGGGCACTTTTCCAGGGAATACAGGGTGAGTTCTTGGCCTCTGAGGGCCAGGGTGGGCTAGAACTTTCTTTGGGATTGTATGGACCAATGAGTAACACCTGGTGACAGAATAATCCCCATCCTGCCCTCCCTAGCCTTCCCTGTGGCCACGTTTCAGGATGAGGTCTGACTTACTGAAGTATCCCACCACCCAGCCCAGGGCCTGGTATAGCGCAGGCACTCAATAAATATCTGATGAACACTGATGGCTGAACCCTTCACAAGGCTGCCTCCTTTAGGCAGCCTTCCCCGAATTTTCCATTCCTCAGGGAGGAGTTGATCCTGAGCTGTTTGCCTCAGCCTCCATCCCCTCAGGAAGCCCCCAGACCTTTAGGCTGACTTTAGTCTTGCCTTGTCCGTGATGAGGGCATCTTGGGGACTGGGGTTGATCTCAGGCTGGGGGTAGCGGGGAGGAAGGGCTGGCCCCTAGACCTTGTATTCAACTTCTCCCATGACCCAGTTCTGGTCTACAGAGTTTGGTTCCTCTCAAATTTCAGTGAACAACCCTTTTAAACATCAGTACTCTCCTCCCCAGAAGCCCACCCTAACCTCTCTAATTCATACCCCCCAACACCCAACAGCGACTCCTCACATTAGCAAGGGCCAAAGCTTTTGCGCAACTTACAGGAGTAACGAACCAATAACCAGTCGCCATCTAGTCGACTCCAACTCACAGTGACCCCATGTGTGTCAGGGTAGAACTGTGCTCCATAGGATTTTCAATGGCTGATTTTTTGGAAGATTGCTAAGCCTTTCTTTCGAGGTGCTTCTGGGTGGACTCGAACCACCCTTTCCTTTAGCAGCCGAGTGCATTAAATGGCTGTCATTTAAAGTTCGGGGTTAGCAACCTTTTTTCTTAAAGGGCTAGATAGTCAAAGGTTTAAACAGTTTTCACTCAACTATTAACCTAAAGGTTGGCGGTTTGAACCCACCCAGCAGCACTGCAGAAGAAAGCCTTGGCGATCTGCTTCTGTAAAGGCTACAGCCAAGAAAACTGTATGGAGCCATTCTATCCTGTAAGGGGTTTGGTTTTTCGGTTTTATGGGCCACATGGTGTCTGTTGCAACCACTCAGCTCTGCCACTGTACTGCAAGAGCAACCATAGACAGTACCTAAATGAATGGGTGTGGCTGTGTTCCAATAAAACTTTATTGACAAGGAAGCAGTGGGTCAAATTAGTTCTAATTTTGCTGATTCCTGATTTGAGCATAGGGTGACCAGCTGTCCGGTTTGGTTAGGCGTTTCCTGGGTTTAGCACTGTCCCTTATCCCAGCTAACTCCTCACTGTAGGGCAAACCAGGAAGGCTGGCCACCTGATTTAAGTGACACTGACCTGAGAGTGCATATATTACCTCACTCACAACGCACATCGACCCTATGAGGTAGGTGCTGCCATTACTCCCATTTGGCAGTTCAGAAAATCGAGACTGAGAGAGGCAAAGCAACCAGCCCGTGATAAGTGGCAGAGCCGGGATTCAAACTCTTGATCTTCTGTCTCCAAATACCTTCTAGTCATTTTCATACAGGGAGAAGGAAAAAAAAAAAAAAAAAACACCTGTTGCCGTCGAGCCAATTCCGACTCATAGCGACCCTATAGCACAGAGCAGAACTGCTCCATAGGATTTCCAAGGCTGTAATCTTTACAGAAGCGGACTGCCACATTTTTCTCCTACAGAGTGACTGATGTGTTTGAACTGGCAACCTTTCGGTTAGCAGCCAAGTGCTTAACCACTACACCAACAAGCTCCTTAGGAGAAAGGAAAACTGCTGCTTAAAACAGAATTGTCCTGTCTTGTAGGAGAGGAATAGAATTCATCTTCAGAGATTTTTTCTTTCCCTTCTAGAAAAACACTTCCAGCGTCCTCTTTGGGAGTGAAAGGTAAGGACCCCACTCCAGGGTATAACCTGCAAAGACAGAGTTGGAAGAGAGGGTGAGTCTGGGAGGCCTTGGCTGCAGGTCAGGAAAGAGTGGTCGGGGGAGAGGAGGAGGGACTTAGGGAAGAGGGGAGAACTGGCAGGCAGCAGGGGCCTGAGGGGACCCAGCAGGTGAGGAATGCAGAAATAGCTGATAAATTTCTGGAAACAGTATTTAGGGGGCTTTGTTGGGGGAGGGGCTGGTGGGAGAGGGGTGCGGGTGTCTGCAGTGGGCTGGGGCAACCAACCCTGGAGAAGGCAGGTTAATGGGTTAGGAGAACGTGGGTCACTTCCCCTTTGGGAGGGGACAGGAAAATCAGGAAGGGTGAGCTGAAGGGCTCCACAGGACGGGGCTGGGGATCCAAAGGCTGAAGGACTTGGGAACGCTGGATTGGTTCCCCAGGGGTCTTGTCACCCCGTCCTTCTGTGCAGGGAGCAGTTTCTCTCCCTTCCCCAAGGCTCCCGGAGTGTCCCCTATCTGAGGACGCTGTAGGACCGCATGGGCCTGGTTTTCCGTGTGTCTACTTGGGGGAGGTCCCCTTTCCAGCCCTCTCAGGGCTCAGAGTTCAGTTCGGCATCGCTGAGGATGATGGCACAAGAAGCAATGGTGGCTCAACGTTTAAGTACTCGGCTGCTAACCAAAAAGTTGGCGCTTTGAACCCACCCACCCACTCCACGGGAGAAAGACCTGGTGATCTGCTCCTGTATCGATTACAGCCTAGGAAATCCCACGGGGCAGTTCTACACTGTCACATTGGGTCCCTGTGAATCAGATCTCAACTGCACACTGCAACGATGCTGGGTGCTTGAAGCAGCCACCAGGGGGCGCCTGCCGCCAGCTCTTAGAGCCATTGGAAGCCTGGAGCTTCCCGGTGTCCAGTCTTTCAGGATGAAGGAGGAGGGACCCTTCAGCCCTGAAACCAGTTGCTGTCTGAGTCAAGGCAACTCATGGAGTCCTGTGTGTCAGAGTAGAGCTGTGCTCCATACGGTTTTCAATGGCTAAGTTTTTGGAAGTAGATCACCAGGTCTTTCTTCTAAGGAACCCCTGGTGGACCCGAATCTCCAACTTTTTGTTTAGCAGCCACCCAGGAACAGCTCTAAACGCAGTAAGTGTTTAACAACTGGTTCCCTGGGGGAAAAAGGTACTGATTTTTAACACTTGCCAATTTCCCCAGTGTAAATACTCTCATGGCTAATTTTGAGCTACCAACGTGATATAGCAAACTATTACGCAGTAGATGTAAATAACTGCAAGAGCATAGATAAAATAAAATATTGTAAAATAATTAAGAAATGATGAGTTGTAAATATTGATAACCTTAGTCTTTATAGTGTAGTGTAATGTAATGCCATCTTACATTAATTATCATTGGATTGTATGTATCATATCATATTATACTATGGAGCGTAGTGGTTAAGAGCTTGGCTGCTATCCAAAAGGTCAACAGTTCGAATCCACCAGCTGCTCCTTGGAAACCCTATGGAGCAGGCTTACTCTGTCTTATTGGGTCAATAGAGTCTGAATCAACTCGACAGCAATGGGTATACTATATATACTATCCTACACTCTACTATGTTATACTGTTGTTGTTAGGTGCCGTCGAGTCAGTTCCAACTCATAGTGACTCTATGCGCAATAGAATGAAACACTGCCCGGTCCTGCACCACCCTCACAATCGTTGCTATGCTTGAGCCCGTTGTTGCAACCACTGTGTCAATCCATCTCGTTGAGGGTCTTCCTCTTTTTCACTGACCCTCTACTTTACCAAGCGCCAGGGACTGGGTCCTCCTGATAACATGTCCAAAGTATGTGAGACAAAGTCTCCCCATCCTTGCTTCTTTGAAACACTCTGGCTGTACTTCTTCCGAGACAGATTTTTTTGTTCATTCTGGCAGTCCGTGGTATATTCAATATTCTTCACCAACACCACAATTCAAAGGCATCAGTTCTTCTTCTGTCTTTCTTATTCACTGCCCAGTTTTTGCATGCGTATGAGGTGATTGAAAATACAATGGCTTGGGTCAGGCACACTTTAGTCTTCAAAGTGACCTCTTCGCTTTTGAACACTTTAAAGAGGTCTTCTGCAGCAGATTTACCCAATGCAATCTGTTGTTGGATTTCTTGACTGCTGCTTACATGGGTGTTGATTGTAGATCCAAGTAAAATGAAATCCTTGACAACTTCGATCGTTTCTCTGTTTATCATGATGTTGCTTCTTGGTCCAGTGGTGAGGATTTGTGTTTTCTTTATGTTGAAGTGTAAGCCATACTGAAGGCTGTAGTCTTTGATCTTCATCAGTAAGTGCTTCAAGTCCTCTTCACTTTCAGCAAGCAAGGTTGCGTCATCTGCATAATGCAGGTTGTTAATGAGTCTTCCACCAATCCTGATGCCACATTCTTCTTGATATAGTCCAGCCTCTCGAATTATTTGCTCAGCATACAGATTGAATAAGTATGGTGAAAGGATACAACCCTGATGCACACCTTTCTTGATTTTGAACCACGCAGTATCCCCTTGTTCTTTTTGAATGACTGCCTGTTGGTCTATGTACAGGTTCCACATGAGCATAATTAAGGGGTCTGTAATTCCCATTCTTCAAAATGTTATCCATAATTTGTTATGATTCACACAGTTAAATGCCTTTGCATAGTCAATAAAACAGGTAAGCATCTTTCTGGTATTCTCTGCTGACATCAGCAATGATATTCCTTGTTCCATGTACTCTACTGAATCCGGCTTGAATTTCTGGCAGTTCCCTGTCGATGTACTACTGCAACCGTTTTTGAATTATCTTCAGGAAAATTTTACTTGCGTATGATATTAATGATATTGTTCAATAATTGCTGCATTCTGTCGGTTCACCTTTCTTTGGAATGGGCACAAATACGGATCTCTTCCAGTCAGTTGGCCAGGAAGCTATCTTCCAAATATGTTGGCTCCCTTCCTTGTAGGTGTGTGGATATTGTCCTATTACTGACAGTGTTGTGCAGAGCCCTGGTGGCTCAGTGGTTACGAGCTTGGCTGCTCACCAAAAGATTGGCAGTTCAAATCCACCACCGCTCCTTGGAAATCCTATGGGGCAGTTCTACCCCGTCCTGTAGGGTTACTATGAGTCGAAATTGACTGATGGCAATAGGTTTTTTTTTTTTTTTTGGACAGGGTCGGACTTCAGGATAGATCTTAAAATGTTCTTTTTGACAATGAATGTGATGTCATTCCTGTTTAATTTGTCATTTCCGGCTTAGTAGGCCATATGACTGTCTGATTCAAAGTGGCCAATACCAGTCCATTTCAGCTCACTAAAGCCTAGAATATCGATCTTTACGCGTTCCGTTTTATTTTTGACGATTTCCAATTTTCCTAGATTCATACTTCATGCATTCTACATTCTGATTATTAATGGATGTTTGTAGCTGTTTCTTCTCATTTTGAGTCATGTCACATCAGCAAATGAAGGTCCCGAAAGCTTGACTCCATCCACGTCCTTAAGGTCGACCATTTCGAGGAGGCAGATCTTCCCCAGTCGTATTTTGAGGGCCTTCTAACCTAAGGGGCTCATCTTCCGGCACTATATCAGACAATGTTCTGCTGCTATTCATAAGGTTTTCACTGTCCAATTTTTTCCGAAGTAGACCACCAGGTCTGGAAGCTCTGCTGAAACCTGTCCACCATGGGTGACCCTGCTGGTATTTGAAATACCGTGGCATAGCTTCCAGTATCACAGCAACACATAAGCTACCAAAGTACAACAAACTGACAGATGCATGGTGGTATATTATATTACATTATATTAGCATATTATATTATTTATTACATACCAGGCTCACAGAGTTCTGAAAACTTAACAATGGGCTTTCATGAGCCGATACAGGCACACCACTGAGCCTTCCCTTCAGCCTGGAACACCACCAGCCTAAATCACTCCCTTTGCCCATTCAGCAAACATTTCCTGAGCACACACACCTGCATTATCTCTGAATCCCCCCATGTGAATTAAATTCGCCCCATTTCACAGAAGAGGAAACTGAGGCTCAGGCAGGTGAAGTCATCTGCCCCAGGTTGCGCATGAGGATCTGGGATTCGAACACAGGCCTGAGTCAGAAAGTCACACTCTGACCACTATGTCACATGCCTTTGAGACTATCTCAGCGGAGTTCTTGGGGAATCCCATGCTCCAAACTTTCACCCCTGCTGACCTGCCCTGGCGCCTGGAAGTCCCCCATTAGTCACTCTCCGGGGAGCTGAGGAACGGGACGGCATTGTTACTTTGGAGGGTGACATGTCTGCTCACCGCAGAGTAGACCCCAGCCGCCTTCTTGCAGAGAGCACATCGTAACAAAGCTGGGGCCCAGGACAAATAGGGATAGCTGGAGGCAAGGAGCTGGCATTTACTGAGTACTTACTGCATGCCCTGCCCAATGCAAAAAACACTATTTATAGACCTGATCTCATTTAAGCCTCACAGCAACCCCATGAGATGGGTGCGATTATTGTACCATTTTACTGCTGAGAAAACTGAGGCTCAGAGAGCTGACCACTTGCCCCAGGTTGCACTGCTAAGAAACCAGACTGCTGACTTCAGCTGTTCCGGCAGGGAAGGAAGGAGTGTAGACAGGAAGCAGGGGGAACTGTGTGCTAAGTTTACTTACAGGTCACTCGTCTCTTACAAGCTGGGGGTGCCACCCCTGCGGGTAGCTCCTCTAGCAGCGGATCTGGGGAGGGGCTTCCCAAATTCCCTGCCCAGATGACACCCTCATCTGCCACTCAACTCAGCCCCAGATTGTTCTAGAATGTCCACTCTGTGCCAGACACTGTGCTGGACCCTGAGGAAGTCACGTGAGCAGGACAGGCATGGTGATGCCCCTTGGAGACCATGGTCTAGAAGGGGAGGCAGAGATGAACCTTCCAATCACCCAGAAGGATGTCCCATCATGGCTGGGCCCAGAGCCCCTGTTCTGAGGACACTGAGCATGTGCAATGGGGCCTGACCTTGTCTGGGGGGACAAAAGTAGGAGGGGGTCTGGAACACGATGTTTGAGATGTGAAGGAGGCAGAGTTGTTGACTTGGGAGCTGGAAGGGGAAAGAATGTTCTAGGCGTTGGGAGACAGGAGGGTACACTGATGAAATGGACAAGGCCGGGGTGGGTAGAACAGACAAAGCTAGTCAACATCCGTTGCCATGGAGTCAATGTCAACTCCTGACAACCCTATAGGACAGAGTAGATCTGCCCGGTAGGGTTTGCAAGGCTGTGAATCTTCATGGAAACATACCGCCACACTTTTCTCCCTTGGAGCGGCTGGTAGTTTCCAACCACTAACCTTTCGGTTAGCAGCCGAGTGCTTAACCACTGCACCACCAAGGTTCCTTAAAACTAATCACTGGTAATAGAAATCAGATCGGTGGTTACCCTCGGAAGGGATGACTAAAGGGGGGCTTGCAGGGACCTTCTGGGGTGACGGAAACATGCTTTTTCTTGATCTGGGTGCTGCTTACACGGGTGTCTACACTGGTCAAAACTCACTGAACTGCTCTTTGAAGACCTGTGTATTTCATGTGTGTAAAATATACCCCCCAAAGCAAGCAAACGGGCAAGCAAACAGACCAGCAAGGGGCTACCTGAGCCTGTGGGAGCCCAGAGGTCTGCACAGGTGAAAGAGCGTGCCTGAGAGGAGAGGGGAGGGCCTCCTGCCTGGAGCTCGGGAAGCAGCTGACCGACACTCCATTCCCTGCCCCTCGCTGGGACTGGCTTTCTGGAAGGCCTGAGGAGGCTGCAGCTGCTGGGGCGTCCCTCTGCTTAGGTCCTGCGTAGGTCCAACCCTTCTGACCTTCAGTGGCTGCTACCTTGCTCAGAGACTGTCAATGGCTCCCTAGTGCCCAAGTTGAAAAGAAGTTTTCTGCTTCTTTACTCACTGCACACCTCCTGCCCATTCTGCTTTGCTCCCACAGTGCCCTTCACCTGGAGTGCCCTCCTATCACCCCTTGTACTACCTCTTCTCTCTTCAGAGCTTAGTGCCCCAGGCCACGGAGACCTTATGGAGCTTTGAATCCATCCACCGATGCCTCAGGGCATCTTGTTTGCTTGTCCCCTCTCCCCCTGCTTCGGGGAGGGCCGTATCTCACCCTGTTCTTGCCCCCAGCCCTGGGCATAGAGACCAGCCTGGCTGAACAACAGATAACACCAAGTTAGTCCTCCTCCACTTGGGGCCTCAGTCTCTCCATCTGTAAACTGGGTGCCTCTGCTTGTGTCACCGGGTGGCCACTGTTTCCTTGCCTGTCCCTCCCGCTCAGGTGGGAGCCACGTGAGGCAGGAACAGTGGTTGAGGATTCTTGATTCCCCAGAAGACTCAGGAAGGAGACAGAGGTCAGTCTGATGCCTGGTTCTGTCTTAGCCATGTGTCCCTTTGAAGCTCACGGTCTCATCTATAAACAATAACAACATTGTTATTGTATTAACAATAACAACAGTAGCAACAGCAGCAGCTCACTCTTATGTGCTAATCACGTGTCCACTGGTGTTAAGCACATTGCTTGCATTTTCTGATTTAATCCTTACCCTCTGGACTACGTCCTATTTTAATCCAATTTAACAGATGAGGAAACTGAGGCTCAGAGAGATTCCAGGAATTGCCTAAGGTCACAAAGTTTATAAATCTCAGATTTGGGATTAAATTCTTTTTTAAAAAATTCTTTTATTGTACTTTAGATGAAGGTTTACAGAACAAACTAGCTTCTTATTAAACACTTAGTACACATATTGTTTTATGGCATTGGTTAACAACCCCACGACATGTCAACACTCTCCCTTCTCGACCTTGGGTTCCCTATTACCAGCTTTCCTGTCCCCTCCTGCCTTCTAGTCCTTGTCCCTGGGCTGTTGTGCCCCATTAGTCTCATTTTGTATTATGGGGCTGTCTAATCTTTGGCTGAAGGGTGAACCTCGGGAGTGACTTTATCACTGAGCTAAAAGGGTGTCTGGGGGCCACACTCTTGGGGTTTCTCCAGTCTCTGTCAGGCCAGTAAATCTGGTCTTTTTTTGTGAGTTAGAATTTTGTTCTACATTTTTCTCCAGCTCTGTCCGGGAACCTCTGTTGTGATCCCTGTTGGGATTAAATTCTTAAAAAGACTAAAGCAGACTTTCTGGGACCATCAGCCACCAGACGCTAGCTCCTTGAGGAGGGGCCGGGAACTCCCCATATCCCTGAGGCTTAAAGCTGGGTCTGATTTCCCGGCAGCTGCATTTCAAGTCCTCCCCAAGGTTCCTCTGTGCCCACGCCATCCCTAATCAGAGGGCAGGAGGCTCTGGGAAGCACCTCTGGGCACTGCCCAGCCTTATGCCCACACAGCTGCTAGGGGCTGGAGAGGAGGAATTCCTGCAGGCAGGAATGGTTATTATCCCTCTGTCCCAAATCCTGGCATGACCCTGACACAGAGCAGGTAACTGGGGAATGTTTGTGGAATGTTCCAACAATGAGGAACTACGTAACGGAAGTAAGGCACTCCCCACTGTACAATTGCTGTTGCTGGGTGCCGTCCAGTGGATTCCAACTCAGCAATTGTATAGGACAGAGAACTGCCCCCACAGAGTTTCCTAGGCTGTAATCTTTACAGAAGCAGATCACCAGGTCTGTTCTCCCTTGGAACCATTAAGTGGGTTCGAACGGCTGACCTTTTGATTAGCAGCTGAGTGCATAACCACTGTGCCGCCAGGGCTCCTACTGTATGATTAATAGAATAGTATACAGCAATTAAAATGATGTTTTTGCAGATAACATGGAAAAATGCCCATGATGTAATGTGAAATGAATTCCTGTGGGTCTCAGCGTCCCCATCTCTGAAATGGGGATAACAGTAGTACCACCTCTGAAGGGTGTTGGCTGTGGTGTCACTAGGGGGGTGCAGGGGGCACAGACCACACTGGTGACACCGTCGGAGGGGGTGACACTGTCAGAGGGGGGTGACACCAAAATGCCTGTCTATAAAATTTTTGTGCAGTGTTTCAGCAGAAATTCATTATTTTTTATAAAAATAGCCCTGTAGTAAGTTATAACAACAAAAACATTTTTCATAAGCCCAGCTTACATGTATCAGTATACCTACAAGGCTAAAACTCTATGCTGATTTACTTTTTGAACCATCGAAAGTGCTCCAGTCAGAGCTGTCATTATTAACCAATTACAATGAAGCTTGGAATCACGTGGTTTCATCTGACGCGCTACAAGCCCGCGCGCTGTTACTTGTTTTTATGGTTGCTGATTTTGTCAATATATTTTGGTGTTTTAGGTTTAATATTGTGGTGATTAATATTTGTAAACCTATATCAATAACTTATTTGAGAAGAAGTAGTAATTAAAGGAAAAGAAGGCGTGATAGATGGGAATTACTATTTACGAGTAACGTTAGTACAAAAAAACATTACGAAGGATTTGTAAGGTCTAGTACAGGAGGAGGTCCGTGGGGGTGGTGACACCATGAGTCACTGCACTGCGTGACACCAACCCTAGTGACGCCATTGGGTGTTGGGAAGATTAATGAGACAAGGAAAGTACTTAGTGCAGTGCCTGGCACAGGGTAAGTACTAAACACATCATATATCATAGCTATTAGGAGTATCACGGAGTCCTGGTGGTGCAGTGGTTAAAGTGCTTGGCTGCTAACCATAAAGCTTGGCAGTTTGAACCCACTGGCTGCTCTTCGGGAGAAAGATGTGGCAGTCTGCTTACATAAGGATTTACAGCCTTGGAAACCTTAGGGTGTAGTTCTGCTCCGTTCTGTAAGGTCGCTAGGAGTTGGAATCAACTCAAAGGCAGTGGGTTTGTTTTTTTTTATCAGGAGTATCAGATGTAGAAAAAAGACTAAAAGGAAATACACCGAACTGTTCAGAGAGGTTAGCCATGGAATGTAGGATTATGGGTGAGATTTATTTGCGTCTTTTTGACTTTTCTGTGTTTTCCTAAACTTTCCTCAATGAAAAGAACAAAGCCATAATGGTTATGTCATTTGGGCGTGAGTAGCTACTCAAACCGGAAGACCCTGACTGTAGTTCTCAGCTGGGGGTGATTTTGTGCTCCAGGGGCCATTTGGCAAGGTCTGGAAACATTTTTGATTGTCACAGTTGGGGAGATGCCACCAGTATCTAGTGGGTGGAAGCCAGGGATGATGCTCAGCATCCTTCAGTGCACAGGACAGCCCTCTGCAACAAAGAAGTTGTTGTTGTTAGCTGCTGTCCAGCCCCCTACTCACGATGACCCCATGCACAACAGAACAAAATGATGCCCGGTCCTGCACCATCCCCATGATTGGTTGTGGCTTCGACCCTTGTCATACAGTCTCCATGAACTGATTTTCAGAAGTAGATCACCGGGCCTTTCCTCCTTGTCTAACAGTCTGGAAGCTCTGCTGAAACTTGTTCAGTGTCATAGCAGCACACAACCCTCCACTGGCAGATGGCTGGTGGCTGCGCCTGAGGTGCATTGGCTGGGAATCGAACCCAGGTCTCCCAAGTGGAAGGCAGGAATTCTACCTGAACCACCAACGTCTCAGACCAAAGAAGTAGCTTACCCAAAAATATCAATTTTCTTCCTCAAAGAGACCCTCCCTGCCTCCCTGCCCCCTGTTATTCTCTAGGACACTTCCCTTTATTTCCTTCAAGGTGCTGACCAGTCTGCAGAGACATTGTTGGCATATTGATTTGCGCCGCTGCCCGGGGTGGAGCCTCTGTCCACCAAGCTCACGCTCCCTCCTAGTCCCAGCACTGTGCCTGGTACACAGTAGCGGTTCAAGAAACATTTACTGAAAGAACGAATGAATGAGGGAGGCTCTGCAAAGCGGGTGAGGACCGAAGCAAGGGACTGAAGATGTGAACGTCAGGGGCACTGATGTCGCGGCGGAGGCCCTGGGAAGCCAAGGGTTAAGGCTTTGGAGTCAGGTGAGTCTGGGTTCAAATCCCCACTCCACTGCTTATTAGCTATGGGACCTCAGCTTTCTCACTGTGAAAGGAGGAAAACGTTCCTTCTCTTAGGACTGTGGCAAGGCTGGTATGAGGGCACGCAGTAGGTGCCCTGTTTGTGCCTGTCCTGGGAGGGAGTGCCTGGCTGCAGGGCAGGTGTGGACCATCCAAGGGGCGGCAGCCTCGAGTCCTGTCGCGGCTGCCCCGCAACCCCCAGCCCTGTGGTTTGGGGCAGGAGACCCCGCCCTGCTGAGCTCTGTCTTTTGGCCTAAAATTAGCTTACAAATTCCTTAGCTGCCTGGCTGGTGCTTCCAACCGACAATGCAAACCAGATGTTTCCAGCTGTTGGGGCCCATCCCCCACCAGGGCCGAGTGTCCCGGCCTGGCTGGGGGTGGGAGGGTTAGACTGGGGGAGGGGATCAACCACTGCACAGCACTCAAGAGCGGGGACTGGGTGTCGGGTGTGAGGCGGAGGCCAGCCCTGGGTCCGGACTTGCATGCCTCTAAGGATTTGGGAAGCACCCTTCCAAATATTCGGGGGCACCCCTCCAAACATTCGGGGGCACCCTCCAAGTATTGGGGGTCCTCCTCCAAGGATTAAGGGGCACCCCTGTAAGGATTTGGGGGCACCCCTCCAAGATTCAGCAGAACCACTCCAAAGATTCAGGGGAATGCCCCCAAGGATTTGGGGGCGCCCTTCCAAGGATTCAGGGGAATGCCCCCAAGGATTTGGGGCACTCTTCCAAGGATTTGGAGGTACCCCTCCAAGTATTGGGGGTGCTCGTCTAAGGACTCAGGGGCACCCCTGCAAGGATTTGGGGGCACCCATCCAAGGATTCAGGGGAACCCCATCAAGGATTTAGGGAGCATCCTTCCAAAGATTCAGGGGCACCCCTCCAAAGATTTGAGGAAATCCCTTCAAGAATTTGGGGGTAACCCCTCTGAGGATTCAAGGGAACCCCTCCAAGGATTTGGGGGTACCCCTCCAAGGATTCAGAGGCAACCCTTGCTAACCGATCTGCCATTCTGCCCAGCAGCCCAGGTTGGAGCTGGGTACCCCATTCTTCTGTCTCTTTCCGTCCAGCAGCCTTGTTGAGCACCCGCCCCCCGCCAGGCCTCCAGGTCCCCAGTCCCAGGTGTCACTATAGCTGCTGATGTTTTATATTAGCATGTCTGTTACGGGTGAGGTGCCAAGGGCTCACTGCATTCTCACGAGAACTTCGAGAAGTGGGCTCTATCACTCCCCCCATTTTACAGATGAGGAAACTGAGGCCCAGAGCAGTTGAGTCACTTAGCCCAAAGTCGCTCAGCTTGGAAGCAGCGGAACCGGGAGTCCCTGAAAGGCAGAGGGTCTTGGCTCATCAGGGGTGGGTGTTACTTCCCTGTTGCCACTTGGTGGGTAGGTCTGGGTGGTTTGGAAGGTTCCCTTGGTAAGGGTCTCCCTCGGGCCCAGCTGGGCCCAGCTGCAGAAGCCCGACATACACAGCTGCTGGGAGGAAGCAGCTGGTGTCCGGAGCCCCTGGGCCCCAAATCTTGGCCCCAGCTGGGTCAGAAGTGGGTGGCAGGCGTGAAGGGGCCAAGAGGAGGCTGGGCTGGGTACCTGCGTGGCCTTCGTGGCGTCTTTGTGGAGCCCCTCCACTCTCCGGAGATGGGACCCAGAGCTGTCTCTTGGTCAGGGCCCTCCAGAGGAAGGGTGTGTGTGTGTGTAGGGGGGTGTGATGAGGGGGACTTGGTGCTAAAGGGGAAAAAGGAGCTGTGTGGGATTTGCACACCCAGGGGAACAGTGGTCAGCCTTCCGCACTCACTGTAAAAGCCCAAACCTCTTCCAGTGCCTGCAGAGGACCTGCACAATCTAGTGCTGGACCCCTGACCCCATCTCCTCCCACTCCCCTCCTCACTCACTCTGTTCCAGCCACACCAGGCTCTTTTCCACGCCTTGAAAATGCCAGGTACACCCTACCCTTTGCACTTGCCATTCCCTTTGCCTGGAGCACTTTTCCTCTGATGATCTCCCGGACCCCCTCTCACCTCCTGCAGTTCTTTGCTTGAATGTCACCTTCCCAATGTGGCCTTTCCTGACCATTTTACTGAAAATCAGTTGTGCCCATACTATCCTCTGTATGCCCTTCCTCTGCCTTCCTTTTCTCCATACCACGCACCACCGTCTAACACGTGTGTGCATCGCTAAGTTCTCTTTCTAACTTGTCTGTTTCCTCCCACTGGAGTGAGAGCTAGAGGACAGGAAGTTTTCTCTCTGTTGTTCTCTGCCGCATCCCCAGTGCCTGGCAAGGATGGGGCACACAGCATGTGCTCAGTAAGTGCTTGTTGAGATGCAGAGAGAGGGAGAAAGGAAGGAGGGAGGAAAAAAGGAGGAAGGAGGAAGGGAAAGAGGGAGGGAGGATAGAAGGATAGATTGGTGGGTGGATGGATTAGTGGATAAATGGGAGAGAGAGAGGGAAGGTGGGGAGGAGGAAAGGGAGGTGGAAGAGGGACAGAAGGACCGAAAGAAGGAGGCAAGGGGTGGAGGGGAAGACAGGGAGAAGGCCTCAGGGTGCAGCCAGGCCACAGCCTCTAGTATAAAGCGAGGGATCAGAGGGCAGGAAATGTGAGAGGATTCAGCTGTGCGTTTGGCTACCTCAGGGCCCTTGAAGGTCAACCAAGTCTTCACCCTTCTTTCTTGCGAAGACCCTTGTCTTGGCCTCTTGCCTGCCTCTCCCCTGCTCAAAGCCAGGCAGGCCCCCCATTTCCCACAGGGCTGCAAAGGATGTTCTTACATCACCTCCGTTTGTCCTACTGATGGGGTCATGGAGGCTTCTTGGGCAGTGACTGACCCAGGGGCACTGCGGGCAGCGGGCAGAGCAGCAGCCCAAGGCCAGGTCTGTGACTGGGCGGCCACTGAGTTTACATTCTTGCCCGGCTGAGATGACTTCCACGTGGGCTAATAAGGCTGCTCCTCGAAGCCGCGTCCCGGGGAATGTAAATGTTTACACCATAGCAAGTAGCTGGCCGGCAGCTGGAGGCCACAGGAGGCAACGGGAAGCCTGGGATCCTATCGGCTTAGAGACCACCCTCTTGGCCCTCAGCCTGTGGGGTGGCCCCCCCCAAAAGAGAGAGACACAGCCTTCTGTTATTTTTTTAGAAGAATTTAATTGAGTCATGACCTACGTGAAGTTCACAAAGCTTCCGTGGGCAGCTGGATTTTCCCATATGCACGACCACAACCCAAATCTCAAAACTGCACATCCCCAGTCCCAGAAGGTTCCAGATGCCTCTTGCCAGTCAGTGCCCTGCATGTACCCTGCCCTTCTGGCATCTCACCCCGTGGTGTGGTTGTAACTCTTCTGGAACTCTGTGTAGATGAAATACGTCTTTTGGGTCCAACTCTTCCCCTCATCATGTCTGTGAGGCTTATCTATGCTGTCGTGTGGATCAGAAGACTGTTCCTGTTCACTGCTGAGTAGTATTCCACGGTGTGGGCGTACCAGTCTGTTATCCATTGAATGGTATTTCAGTGTATAACAGGCACCCCCACCTCAGGACCTTTGCACTTGCTATTCCCTGTGGCATGGACATTTGGATGGTTTCCAGTTTTTGATGATTATGAATAAAGCTGCTATGGGTGGTTTTGTCTTTGTATGGATGTGTGCTTTCGTTTCTCTTGGGAAAATATCTAGAAGTGGGGTTGCTGGGTCATATGGGAAGTATATGGTTAAGTTTATTAAAAACTGCCAAACAACTTTCCAAAACGGCTGGACCATTTGCATCTCCCACAAGTAGTGGGTGAGTGTTCTGGCTGTTTGCTGGGGGTGAGAGGTAGGGGGAAGTGGAGAAGTTGTTGAAACAAGTGTAAAATTGACTTAGAATTGGAGAAGGTCAGAGCTTGAAGGAGACTCCTCTGCTCCTGCAAGGCCAGGACATACAGTGTGTTAGGGGCAGAGCCAGGAGCTGATCCAGGTCTCCTGATTTCCAACCTCTAACCACTTCCTGGCGAGAACAGATCAGCATTCAGCCTGATTTCCCCAGAGGAGGCCCCGTACCAAGCCCTTTCCTGCCTTAGGACCTTTGCACTTGCTGTTTCCTTGGCCCAGGAGGTCCTTCCTACATGGCTGGTTCCTGTTATCCTGCAGGTGTCAGTAGAGCCACCTCTCAGACAGGCTGTTGCTGACCACAGTCGCTGAAATAGCTGCCCAGGCGCCTGCCCTCGCCCCCACCATCCTACTCCCCATGCCATCATCCTTTTTATTTCCTTGAGAGTATTTCACAGAATTTGACTGTCTTCCCTATTTGTTGGATTACTTGTTCCTCATCTGACTCCCCTACTTACCTGAGAGCCCCCTGAGGCAGGGGCCTCCTCTGCCTTGTTCCCTGCTGCCCCCTCAGTGCCCCCATGCAAAACACATGACCAGTAAATATTCATTAAGTGAACCAATGAACAGACAAATAATGTCAGGGCATTCCCAGTTAAGTCTGTCCCCTCCTTGGGCCTCAGTTTCCCCATCAGTAATATGGAAGGATTGGACTAGGGTCATCCCGTTAGTCGACAGGCATGTACTGAGTGCGTACTATGTTCCAGACACTGGTGCCGGGGATAAAGGGACAGAAAAGGCCCTGATTCTGCCCTCGAGGAGCTCATAGTCTAGACAGACAGGCAGACAGACAGATAGAATAGATAGACGATAGATAATAGTTAGGTAGGTAGGTAGGTAAATAGATAGACAGACACGTAGGTAGGCAGGCAGTTGGCTGTTCAGTCAACTCCGGCTCATGACGACCCTATACACAGCAGAACAAAAAGTTGCCTGATTTTGTGTCTTCCTCAGAATCCCTGGCATGTTTGAGTCCATCACTGTGGCCACTATGCTAATCCATCTCACTGAGGGTCTCCCTTGCCCTCTGTCTTAGCTATCCAGTGCTGCTATGACAGAAATACCACCAGTGGATGATTTTAACAAAAACTCACAGTCTACCCGTTGCCATCGGGCTGATTCTGACTCCTAGTGACCCTATAGGACAGAGGAGAACTGCCCCATAGGGTTTCCAAGGAGCGCCTGGTGGATTCGAACTGCTAGCCTTTTGGTTAGCAGCCGTAGCACTTAACCACTGTGCCACCAGGGTTTCCTCTCACAGTCCAGGAGGCTAGAAATCCGAATTCAAGGTGCCAGCCCCAAGGGGAGGGCTTTCTCTCTCTGTCAGCTTTGGGGGAAAGTCCTTGTCATCAATCTTCCCCTGGATCTAGGAGTTTCTCAGCGCAGGGACCCCAGGTCCAAAGGACACACTCTGTTCCTGGCTCTTCTTGCTTGTTAGTAATGAGGTCCCTTTCCTCTCTGCTCAATTCTCTGTTTTATATCTCAAAAGAGATTGACTCAAGACACAATCTTATCCTGTAGATTGTGTCCTGCCTCATTATCATAACTGCCTCTAATCCTGCCTCATTAACATCATAGAGGTTAGGATTTACAGCACACAGGATAATCCCATCAGAACACAAAATGGTGGACAACCACAAAACACTGGGAATCATGGCCTAGCCAAGTTGACACACATTTTAGGGGGACACAATTCAATCCATAACACCCTCACTGGCCCTATTCTTCACCAACCATGATATCCTCCTCCAGCAATTGATCCTTCCTGATGATGCATCCAAAGCAGGTGAGTCGGACAATGTTCTATTGTGATCCGTAAAGTTTTCATTAGCTAATTTTTGGGAGTAGATTGCCAGGCCTTTTTTCCTAGTCTATCTTAGTCCAGAAGCTCCACTGGAAACTGCCCATCATGCGTGACCCTGCTAGTATTTGAAATACTGAGTGGTATAGCTTCCAACATCATAGCAATACCCAAGCCACCGCAGTATGACAAACTAACAGATGGGTGGTGGTCACAGTCTAGAGACACAAGTAAATAGACAATTACAGCCCAGCATGATCAATGCTCTAAGCTGGGAGTCCAGGGGGTGCAGGCACACAAAGGAGGCCGTTGATCTTCCTACCCCCAAGCTGGGGGATCAGGGAGGGCTTCCTGGAAGTGGTGATGACTGAACTACAAAGCATGTAGGAGGTGACCAGGCCAAGATGAGCATGGAGGATGGTGCTTCAGGCAGAGGGGACAGCCCGAGCAAAAGGTGCCAGCATCTCTGTCTCGTTTGTCACTGTCCTCTGGTGCCTGGCACAGTTCTCGGCACAGGTAGGTACACGGTAAATAGTTGTGGTGGAATAAGTGGGCATATCTAGTTTGCAGATGGGGAAACTGAGGCCCAATGAGGCTTCTCAGCATGCCTAGAGCCCTGGTGTGCCTGGCTGAGGCTGTGCTGCCTCCTCAGTGCCAGCCAGGAGGGCACTCCACGGGTGTCCCTCTGAAGGCCAGGATGAGCCTGTGGTGGGCCACAGCTCCAGGCCTCTCCAGACACATGAAAGACCAGGGCTATTTTCATTCAGAGGGCAGGACCCAGTGGTCTTGGGGGCTGTATAATTAGAAAGGGAGCTGGGCCCATGAAAAGCTGGAGCTCAGGGCTGCGGTGGGCAGGAGCAGTGGCTAGTGGCCGGCCCCAGCCTCAAATGGGGAGGAGCCTGGCAGAGACCCGAGGGGGTGGGTTTTCCCGCACCCTCCCTGCCACCTCCTCACTGTGGCTGCTCAGCAGGGTGGGGGCCACGGCTGCTAATTGCACGATGGGTACAGGGTGGGGTCTCTGAGATGTTCCGAGGCTGGCTGAGGGCCTGGGCACTGCTCTCTGCCCCTGAAATTACAAGTTGCAAGAGAGTGGCCTGGCCTGTTCCATGCCACAGGCCTGGCCTCGCCCTTTGGAGCCATGGCGATGGGGGCCATGGGAGCATCCACACCTGGAATGGAGAATGTGGAACACGAGCCTCTTTGGACGGACAGGATGGCTGGAGTGAATTCTTGGAGCAGTGTTAGCTCGTCAAATCCTGGGAATGTGAGAGCGGAGGTCAGAGTGCTCATTCACGCAGTCAGCAAGCATTTATGGAGCATCTACTGTGTTCCAGGCACTGTCCTATGTGCTGGATTCATAACAGTACAGAAACCGTGGACTCTTGCACCGTAATAAGCTTCAAGAGCTGCTCTGACGATACTGCATTCCCATCTACCTCTAGGCCTTTGCACTTGTTCTTGCTGCTAGGAATCCTCTTTAGTCTTGCCTTCCTAAATACCCTCTCCTCATCTTCGTGAACAGCTCTAATGCCATCTTTTTACAGAGGCACCCCTGACCCCAGGGCCAGACTAGCCTCCTGGCAAGCGATCCCTATGGCCCCTTAACTACTTCATCCCAACCCGTTAGTCTGGTTTGCAATTAGATATTTGTTTGTTTGTTTACTTACTGCAGGATTCCCCTCTACTCTGTAAGCTCCCTGTCTGTGTGTGCTCATCAATGTTCAGTCTGCAAGTAGAGATTCATTTGTTTGTCTATTTATTGCAGGTCTACCCTCTACTCTGTAAGCTTTCTGTCTGTGTGTGCTCATCACTATCCATTTTGCGATTAGATATTCATTTGTTTGTCTACTTACTGCAGGTCTCCCCTCTATTCTGTAAATTCTGTGTCTGTGTGCGCTTATTGCTATCTCCCAGAGTCTGACGCTGGGCTGGGTGCAAAGTAAGTACTCCAGAACTATTTGCAGAATGAATGAAATGTAGGATGGTTGGAACCTTAATGCAAGCAGGCTTCTGGCGAGCACCCGATCCATCTCCACATTTAGCTATAACCCAGAGAGGGGCAGTGCTTTGCTCAGCCACACACAGTTAGTGTTTCAGTTGGGGCTGGAACTCAGGGGTCCTTTTTTCTTCAATCACTGACTGACATTGTTGATGTTGTGTCCTCAGATGTGATGTTGGGTTTTAGGGAAGAGAGAGAGAGAGAGATGTGACATGGTCCCAAAGCCCTTTAACAGGGGCTCTGCTATAGGGAATGGGTCCCTTGAGAGAGTCACAGGCCTGGTGGTTCCATTTCTAAGATGTTGTGACATCGAGGCTGCTGCAGTAGAAAGAGCTTTGACCTCCAACATGCTCTTGGGTCCTGGACAAGTCAAGCAGGCCATCATGAACCTCAGTTTCTGCATCTGTCAAACGGGCTTCAATTATTCATTCGCCTCCCCTCGAGCACGTATGCAGCCTGCTGTGTTTGAGGCTCAGTGCTAGGCTCTATGTTGTTGTAGGGTCGGTTCTCACTCATGGTGACCCCATGTGTGCAGAGTGGAACTGCTCCATGAGGTTTTTAGGGCGGTGACTTTTCGGCAGCAGATGGCCAGGGGGTGGATTGTTAAATCGTCCTCTCTCCTGCTCTAAACCTTCATTGCCTCCTTACTGCCTCCTGGATGAACAACGTTCTGAGATTTAAGGATGATTCCCTTCTCCAACCCTCATTACCTGCTCCTCCCTTTTGTCTGCTTCACGCTACAACTTAATTTAATTACGGCGCCTTGTCTGTGTGTGGCGTTCTTCCCAGCCACTATGCCTTTAACTTTGCGGGGTCTTCCACCTGGAATGCCCTTTCCAGGGTCTCTTGTTCAGACCCTGCTTGTTTCCAGGCCATGTCCTCTTGAACAACTTCCTTGTCTCTTTCTCTCTGAGGATCAAAATCTCTGTCCCCGGGGTTCTCCTAGCCCTTGGCCTGTCTTCCCTCCTGCCACCAACCCTGTTCTATTTTGCAACAAAGTAATTTCTGTATCTGTCCTTCTCCCTGGCTCCTTGAGGGCTAGGCTGTGTTTGATTAACCTCTGAAACCCGCTTAGCATAGCACTTGCACACTAGAAGCGTTTGCTGAATGAATGAATACATGAATGCAAGGGGCCACTGACCCACTGGGTTCCTCAGGTTAGCCAGAGGTCCTGGTTCCAGTGCCCACAAGTGACACCTCAAGACCCTGGTTGAGCCACTTGCATTCACCCTGCCTTACTTTCCCCGTCTGTGAAATGGGGCCACAGCTTCTACTGAAGCTGCTCCATCTGGGGCATTGTGAGGCCACAGATCGCAGAATATCTGAGCTCGAAAGCTTCCCACCCACGCCCACAAATGGGGAAACTGAGGCCTGGAGTAGGGAAGGGCCTGACCAGGGCCACAGAGCAGGTGGAAGAGCTCCGCTCCCTGTCCTAGGCCTGGACCCTCCCTCAGGCCTCCTCTCCTGTTCTCCCTTAAACACTCTGGCTCCCACGCTGCACCCCTGAGCCTCGGAAACCCTGAGTCACAGCTGGAACCAAGGGCCTGGAATTTTCCTTCTGGCTTCCAGGAGCCTCTGAAACTCCCTGACCTCGGAGGGGCCCTTTGGAGTGGGGGTGGGAGGGGGACAGGACCCCAGGCTCAGCCAGGGGCTCACTGTTCTGGGGCAGCAGTGCTGCAGGACAGCCCTGTCTCCCTAAGCCTGCCCTGGGGACCCAGAGCCAGGGAAGAAGTATTGCATCTGGTGTTCCCCAGAGCGGAGGCGTTGATGGGGCTCCTATGTGAAGGAGGGTGAGCATGAGGGTGGGATTGTGTGTGGCCCAAGTGCAGCCTGCCCCCTCCCGTGTCCCCACCCCAAACCGTCTTAATGAAATCAAGCTGGCCCGTGGCAGCCGGCAGGGGCGGGAGGAGAGAGCAGGGGGCGGGAGGAGAGAGGAGGGCCGGGAGGAGGGAGGCAGCAGGCGCCAGCCCAGAGCAGCAGCCCAGCCGCTGGGCACAGACAACTCTGCAGGGCCAGGCGCCCCAGCTTGCTCCACCTGCGGGAGCCCCCAGCCTATGCACGGAGGAGCAGGTAAGTCCCGGCACCATGCCCGCAGGGGCCTAAGGTCCCCTATCCTGAGATCTTGGGGTGTCTAGGAGTTTAGAGACTGGGGATAGTGTGAGAGAGCTTCAAGGGATGTCTCTAAGTAGGTGTGAGTTGTGTGTGTGGGTATGATGCTCTGTGTGTATGTGTGTGCGTACACGAGTCCCATGTGTGTGTTGTATGTGATGGGGTTGTTGCCTTGGTGTCGGTGGCCACGTTCTCTGAAAGTGTGGGCGGCATTGCCCCGTTGATGGTCTGGTAGGTATCACCGGGTTCTGTACAGGCACGCATCCCTGAGAGTCAGTGCTTGCGTGTCCATGTGTGTTTCTGTGCATCCGTGCTGGGGGGTGTGAGCTCTCGAGAGTTTGGATGTTGTAGCTGAGTCGGTGTGCTTGTGTGTGTGTGTCTGGTATTGTGTGTCTCTGCTGTCTGTGTGTGTGTTGAGAGACAGGTCGACATATTTGTGTGTTGGTATATTGTGTGTCCATGTTGCTGCCGTGTGTGTGTCTGTGTGTATGTGGAAGGTGAGGGTTTGAGCTCTCAGGAGTACCCCCCCCACCCCCTCCCCCTGAGGGGCCCAGCTCCGTGTCCTTGGCTGGCCCTGGGATAGTGGGGCAGTGACCCAGCCAGAGTTCCCCCCAACCAGCAGTCCCAAAAAGCCACTAATTGAAGCCAGGTTCTCGTGGGCCGCCCCTCCCCCTCTGGCCACCAGCCTGAGGGTTGGGGTGGGGCAGCGACTCTGGCCCCTCAGCCTTAGGTTTAGGGGCAGTCTCCAGAATCCGAATCCACTGGACAGCAACAGGTTAGGTTACAGGTTAGCTCTTAGGGGTTAATTTGCATTCATCTGCATATTCATGACCACAAGTGGAACCATTACTTTTTAAAAACTCCAAACCCTGAGATGGACCCTGGTCTCCGTGGAAGTCCTGGGCCTCCACTGATTGACACCTACTGTGTACTAGGCATTGCCATTTGTCCTAACAATAGCCCAGGGAGGTGGCTGTTATCCGCACTGTTATCCGCGTTGTACAGATGAGGAAACCGAGGCTCAGAGAGGAGGTGGGCCCAGCTCCAGGACACGTGCTAGGAAGTGACTGCCTGACTCCTGGATACCTGAGCTGCTCTCTCTTTTCAGGGCTCTGGCCAGCGGCCCCAACTTGCTGGGCCACCCTGGGCAGGTCATTCTGTCTCTGGTCTTGAGTTCTCTCTTGGATAAAATGAATTTCTGGATCCCTGGAAAAAATTAGGACCCAGAAGGTGGGCCCAATACTGAAGGAATCTGGGCCCCATCTTCTCCCAGAAGGCACTGGGGGCACCTGGCAGGCAGACTGTAGTCCAGAATGATCATTCCAGAGCTATCTGGGCCAGTTCTTCCCTTATACAGGGGGCAACTGAGGCCCAGAGAGGGCCAGGTACTCATCTGTCACTCAGCTGTCTCCTGGCTGGCCCAGTTACCTCAGGTGGGGCTGTTCCCCGCCCCCCCCCCCCCCCCCGCCACTTGCCTCCACCTTTCCCAGGGAGCCAGGAGAGGGTGCAGGGCCTCCAGGATCTGGTGAAGTTCTAAAGAGCCAGCGATAATTTGTATGAGCATGGGGAATGGGGCTGGCTTTCTTTATTCTCTGCCAGCTCAAGGCTCCAGAGCCTGTGTGTGTGTGTGTGTGTGTGTGTGTGTGTATGTGTATGTGAGCGTGGTGTGTGTGTGGTGTGGTGTGTGAGTGTGTGTCTGGGTGTGTGTCATATGGATGGTGTGCATGTGTGAAATGTGTGTATATTTGTGTGTGAGTATGGTGTGTGTAAGTTTGTGTGATGTGTGTGTGTGTGGTGCTATGTGTGTGTGAAAGTGTGTGTATATTTGTGTGTGAGTGTGATGTGCATATGGTGTGTATGAGTGTGTGTGTGTGTGTTTGTGTGTGTGGTGTGTGAGTTTGTGTGATGTGTGCATGTGGTGTTATGTGTGTGTGGCATGGTATGTATGTGTATGTGGTATATGAGTGTGATGCGTGTGTGTGCTGTATGAGTGTATGATGTGTGTGAGTGTGTGTGTGGTGTATGAGTGTGTGATGTGTATATGGTGGGTGTGAGTTTATGTGTGTTTCTGAATTCCTCAGTGACCAGAGCTGAGGAGCTTCCACTCAGTGGGATGAGGGTAACAATGAGCTGATGTCCCAGGTGGGTGAGGCTTAGATGGGAAAGGTTGGCTGGTCCTGGAGCTCTGCAGGGGCCAGAATTCAGCCGCTCCTGAATTCCATCTTTCCTCAGGCACTTTCCCTGCACCAGGCACTGTCTGAACTTCATCTCATCTGGTCCTAATGGCTCTGTGAGGCAGGACCTGTGGTCATACACCCTTCACCCTCCCATCCCAATTTACAGAAGGGGAAGTGAAGCCTGAGGGCCAGGCCACAGAGCTAGAACGTGAGGGGCCAGGATTCCAATCCAGGCCCCATCACCAACTTCTCAGCTGCCATTCTGTGGCCTTGCCTTGCTGCCACTGCCCACACAGAACTTCAGTGAGTGAATGTCACAAGTGTCCCACCAAAGGAAAGCCTCCTGGGTCATCGCTGACTTTCATGGTGAGGAGGTTCAGCTGCTGCTGTCCAGTGTCTCTCCTGGGCTTGACTTGAGGTGGAGGCGTGGGGAGGTGACTACAGGACAAAGCTCTAAGTTGGCTGGAGGAAACTTTGCTAACAAGCACCAGAGAAGGGAGGGCTGGAGGCTCCTGAAATTTGTGGAAGAGTTCAAACCTTTGCTCCAGCTGACAAGTGATGTCAACCCCATTCCTCGGCCAGGCCTGGGCACCATCAGGATATGAGGGTGTGTGGTGTGTGTCTATTATGAGTATAGTGTGTGTGCATTATGAGTATAGTGTGTATGTTGTGTGTGTGTATATGGTGCGTGTGTGAACGTGTACGGTGTGTATTAGTATGTGGTGTGTGAGTGTGTGTGTGGTATGTATGTGTGTGCGGTGTGTATGTGAGTGTGTGGGTGTATGTGTGGTATGTGTGGTGTGTGTAAGTGTGTGTGTGGTGTGTGCGTGCGGTGTGTATGTGAGTGCGTGGGTGTGTGTGTCGTGTTTGTGTGTGTGCATGTGAGTGAGCGTGTGTGAGTGTCTAATCTGCTGGACTCTTGGAATCAGCAAAAAGCTGAAATCCTTGCTCTGCCGGTTACTGTCTGTGACCTTGGGCAAGTCACTTCTGTTTCTGCGCCTCCGTTTCCTCGCCTGTCAAATGGAGACAGTAAGAGAGCCCACCCTCAGGGCTTCACGGGACTGAATCCACAGAAGGGGCTTAGATGAGTAACCCACGAGGAAATCACGTAATGGCCAAACCAAAACACCAAACCCGTTGCCATCGAGTCGATTCTGACTCATAGTGACCCTACAGGACAGAGTAGAACTGCCCCATAAGGGAGCGCCTGGTGGATTCAAACTGCCAACCTTTCGTTAGCAGCCATAGCTCTTAACCACTGTGCCACCAGGGCTCCACGTAATGACCAGTATGGTTAAAATGAGCCCCCATGCGAGCATTTTTGCCTCTTTTCATGCCCTGGGTTTATTTTTTGCCATCTTTTTGAGAAAACTGTAAAGGCCATTGAAGCCAGTTTATCCAAATTTACTTCAGTAGAATTAATTTCAATCTGTGACACTTAACTGGGAGGCCTCAGGTCACTTGGAACAAGCCGCTGGATGGTGGAGCCTCGTTCCTATCTCAGCTCACCAAATCAGTCACCCGGGATGTTGGTTCTGCTACCCCCAGTTTACAGGGCAGGACACTAGGGACGGGAGATGTGACCTGCATTGGGGGTGTGGGGAGCCCCACCTCTGCCTCCAGCCCAGGACCTTGCTTTGTGTCCTTGGGCCTGCTCCTTGCCTTCTCTGGGCCTTCTCCCCATCCGCTGAGAGGTCCTTAGGGCATCTAGCGTCTAGCCACCCAGCTGCAGGGGGCCTGGGGCCTCCACTGGGCCAGAGAGGGGTTCCCAGGGCATGGATTGGCTGTTCCCGAGTTTGTCGGGAGAGTTAGTGTTTTAGAAAACCAGGCTCCCCGTAAACCTGGGCCAAGAGGGACTTATTAATTAGCTGGGCTGTCTGGCCCAGATGGGGTCTGGGGGTTCACACAGGGAGCAGCCTAGTGGGGAGCTGGCGCGGGCTCATGGGCTCATCTGGTTCCCATCTAGTGGTGCCGGCGGCAGGGGGTGGGGGTGGGGTCAGCAGGCTCCAGCTTTGTCTTTGTGCCTTAAAGGGGCCAGTGTATCCCCAGGAGCCTGTGTATCCCCAGGAGCCCTGGTGGCACAGTGGTTAAGAGCTATGGCTGCTAACGAAAGGTTGGCAGTTTGAATCCACCAGGCGCTCCCTTATGGGGCAGTTCTACTCTGTCCTATAGGGTCACTATGAGTCAGAATCGACTCGATGGCAACGGGTCTGGTGTTTTGGTTTGGTCATGACGTGATTTCCTCGTGGGTTAGAAATGGAGGTGCAGAAACAGAAGTGACTTGCCCAAGGTCACAGACAGTAACCGGCAGAGCAAGGATTTCAGCTTTTTGCTGATTCCAAGAGTC
Source organism: Dugong dugon (assembly GCA_030035585.1). Lineage (NCBI taxonomy): Eukaryota > Metazoa > Chordata > Mammalia > Sirenia > Dugongidae > Dugong > Dugong dugon. The sequence continues at coordinate 18,919,456 of CM057476.1, read as the reverse complement.
CAGCAGATTGGACACTCACACACGCTCGCTCACATGCACACACACAAACATGACACACATACACCCATTCACTCACATACACACCACACACACATACATACCGCACACACATACACTCACACACCACATACTCATACACACCATACACGTTCACACACGCACCATATACACACACACAACATACACACTATACTCATAATACACACACACCACACACCCTCACATCCTGATGGTGCCCAGGGCTGGCCGAGGAATGGGGTTGACATCGTTTGCCCCCTCTCTGCCTTACTTTCCTCACCTGGAAAACAGGGCTAATAATAGTAGCTTTCCCATTGCCAGAGGATCCAATGGGAAATTCCACGTAAGAAACTTAAAATGGTGGTTGGCACTTAGTAGTCAATAAACAACCAATCAGTTGCTGTCAAGTCCATTCCAACTTTTGGCGACCCCATGTCTGTCACAGTAAAACTATGCTTCATAGGGTTTTCAATGGCTGATTTTTTGGAAGTAGATCACCAGGCCTTTCTTCCAAGGCACCTCTGGGTGGACTCAAACAGCCAACCTTTCGGACAGCAGCCGAGCATGTTAAACTTTTGCGCCATTCAGGGGCTCCAATCTATATAAAAAGAAATGTTAGTTATTATTATTAATTCAGCCAGTCAAGAAACATTGATTGAGCACCCACTGTATACCAAATATGGTACAAGACCCAGAGGAAGGGAAGCGATAGCTAGAACATATCCAGCATTCCCTGCTCCTCCTCGGGGCCTAGTGCACCTCATTTCTGAGTCCTGGGATGCTGGAATACCCCCCTGACTGCTCTCCCCCTTCGTGCCTCCACAGGCCCCGGAGACATCATGGTTCCTGTGGTAGCCCCCACCCTTATCTGTCTGCTGCTGTTCCTGAGGGCTGTGCCCTCAGTGGCCCACTCTGTGCCTCTGCAGGCCGCCTTCCTGGAGGACGCAGGGGGAAGCGGAGAGGCTGAGGGCTCATCAGCCTCCTCCCCGAGCCTGGCGCCTCCCCGGACACCGGCCCTCAGCCCCACATTGGTGGAGCCCCAGCCCACGATGCTGGCTGGCCCCCCGCCACCCACCAACTTTCTAGATGGGATCGTGGACTTCTTCCGCCAGTACGTGATGCTCATCGCCGTGGTGGGCTCGCTGGTGTTCCTGCTCATGTTCATCGTCTGTGCCGCGCTCATCACCCGCCAGAAGCACAAGGCCTCAGCCTACTACCCCTCATCCTTCCCCAAGAAGAAGTACGTGGACCAGAGTGACCGGGCCGGGGGCCCCAGGGCCTTCAGTGAGGTTCCGGACCGGGCTCCTGACTGCCGGCCCGAGGAGGCCCTGGACTCCTCCCAGCAGCTACAGGCCGATATCCTTGCCGCCACCCAGAACCTCAAGTCTCCTGCCAAGGCTGCCTCAGGCGGTGGGGACGGAGCCAAGATGGTGGAGAGCAAGTCAGAGGAGCAGAACGGCAGCCAGGAGGTGGACGAGGAGGCCCAGGGACGCGCAGTCCCAGCAGAGAGCCCTGAGGCTCCAGAGGAGCCCTGCTCAGCAGAGGCCCAGGGGCGTCTGGCAGCTGGCGAGGGCCAAGGGGAGCCAGATGCAGTGCCTTTGTTAGCCCAGGAAGCTGGGGGCCCCTCTGGTCCCCCCGAAAGCCCTTGTGCTTGCAGCAGTGTCACCCCCAGTGTCTAAAAGCCCCCCGGGGCTGTTGGCCCTGACTATCGGCCCCCAAGTGGTCACCTCCTTGGCCATGACAAAACCCTGATTGCTCCCAGACACCCTCTCCTCAACCATCCCCTCTGCAAACCCCAGAGCATCCCGATCCTACGGCGGGCAGAGGTGCTATTCCCCACCAACCCCAGGAGCCTCCCCAAGTTCCAGAAACATTTGCCTCTGCAGCCCCAAGGGGCTGCGTCCCCAAACATGGCTCCTCTGGGGAGATGGGCATGTGTCCTGTTGGAGCCACGATAGAACGGTCTACGGAATCAGCCACGTAAATTGGGAAACATAAGTTGCAAGTCCAACAAAGCAACACCACCCCTCTTGCGTCAAGGTAGAAGAGAGAAACAGAATAAGCAGGCGCTTTGCAAGAGGTCGAAGGGGAGACCCTCAAGTCTCTGGTTTGGTCAAGCGCAATGCAGTCTGGGATAAAGCAATACGCAGGACTGCACACGGTCTCCATTCTCCGTGTCCCTCTCAACCCCAAATATTTTAGTGTCACTCTGCCTCTGTCCAGAGCCACCGCAGCAGAAGTGGGCCTGATGGATCTGGGACCTTCTACCAGGGGCTCTATAGATGTGATGACAGGCCCAAGATGAGCACTTCCCAAACTGGGTTCCCTGAGGTACCCCAGGGGGAAAAGGCTTTCAAATGAGTGGAGGAACCACTGCCTTTCTACCCACCCCCCCTTTAGGGCTCCCCCAGGCTCTGACAAGTGCCGCACTCAAAGCCCCTGCTGAATTTGGGTTGGCTTAGCATTTTCCCAAACTTGTTTTGACCATGGAGGATTTTGTTTTTTTTTTTTAGTGACAGAAGAAAATCCTGCAGAGCTCACTGTGGAAACCACTGCTGTCATTTTTTTCCTGAAGGCACCCCCCAGTTTCCGGTTGGTCCAAGGGTGTGGGGACTTGCTTGCTGCCCAAGCAAACTTTGCCACAGGTTAATTGTGGTGAATAAATTGGACCCTTCTTTTCAGGCCTCCAAAAGCAGCAGGAGGGGCTTCGACGCCCAGCCTGGAGCAGGGGGCTCTGGCCCCCCACCGTTTGCTCTCACACGTGGTCTGTCAGCTGAGTCCACAGCAGTCTTAGTCCTTGACAGGAGCCTGGGCTCCAACCAGACCTGGGGAGGCTCGGGGGCTCCCCTATCCCGCTGTCTGGAGTGTTCTCTGCATAGCCCTCGGGTGCTGAGATGTAGCGAACTGGCACAATAAACCTCTATTCCGGCCTGCATCTCCCTGCTTTTCTGATGGACGGATAGGTCTGCTGGGGAAGGGGGAGGGGCCCCCCTAGGACTGTTCCATGGGGGTGGGGCAGATACCTCAGCCAGACCCTAGAGCCAAATGGGCAGATTGGGGTGGGAAAGGGAGGAAGAACAGGTGCCTCCCTAGGAATGAGAGCTGGAGTGCAAGCCCCCCCAGACCTGAGAACCAGCTCTGGACTTGTGGATGCTGTGTGGCCCTAGACAAGTTGCTCAACCTCTCTGGGTATAACAGGTTTTCTACTTACTGGCTGTGTGACCTCGGAGGAGTCACTGCCCCTCTCTGTTTCCTGCTGCAGGATGAGCAGTGGAGTGGCTCCCAGGCTGGGCTGCGGGGTGGCTGGGGACGGGAATGGGCCTCCTCCCCTGCCCCAACCCCGGACTCACTCAGGCAATGGTCAATGCCCAGCTCACTGCACCCTTGGCGGGGGCCCTCGGGGCTGGTGGCAGCCCTGGTCCTTTTTCAGCTGCCTCTGCCTTTGTCTCCTCACCCACCAGGCTCCTCCTTGCCTTTGATAGTAAGTTCTTGCGGCTGACTTCTCCCCTCCTCCCTGGACCCCGGAGCCGAGCCGGGAGCCGGAGCCGCCAGCTGGGATCCAGATGTAGCTAGGGCTAGGAGCATGTGAGGGATTCCTGGGGCGATGGGGGCAGAGTGCCTGTGCCCCTGCAGCCCCTCACCTCTGCCGACCCCACATCCGTCCGGACGGGGCCGGGGTTTGGGTTTCACAACACACAATGGCCTCTGTCTGGCTCAGTGGGGAAGGGCCCTCCCTGTTTCCGCCCAGCCCAGCTGCTGCCCAAGAACATCAGGAAAGTGGATCCCTGGATGCTGTGTGGCTCTGGCCAAGTCGCTCAACCTCTCTGTGTATGACAGGCTCTATGCTTGTTCCTGAGCTCCTGGGAGATGCCAGGCACTGAGGTGTGGCTGGGAAGCGCATTAAGCTTCTCCATGAGAGATGAAAAAACGCTGTAAGTCAGATGTTTTCAGGTGGGAGATCCTTGGGGCGCAGGCAGGTGTGAATTTCCTCTTAAGCTCCCTGGTCAGTGGCCGACTCATTGTGACCCCATGTGTGTCAGAGTAGAACTGTGCTCCATAGGTTTTCAGTGGCTGACTTTTCAGTAGTAGGTCACCAGGCCTTTCTTCCAAGGCATCTCTGAGTGGACTTGAACCTCCAACCTTTCAGTTAGCAGCCGAGTGTTTAACTGTTTCTACCATCCGACTCAAAGGCAACTGGTTTGGTTAGCGGCCTCCCATTAAAGCTCAGCTGGATCCTCCAGAACATGTGGAGTGTGTGGCCTTCGCCAAAGCATGTGTTCCCCCAGGACTGACTGGTAGAGGAGTGTCTTAGTCATCTAGTGCTGCTCTAACAGAAGTGCCACAAGTGGATGGTTTTAACAAAGAGAAGTTTATTTCCTTACAGTAAAGTAGGCTAAAAGTCCAAATTCAGGGCGTCAGCTCCAGGGGAAGGCTTTCTCTCTCTGTTGGCCTTCTCATCAATGTTCCCCCGGACTAGGAGCTTCTCTGCGCAGGGACCCCAGTCCAAAGGACGCGCTCTGCTCCGGGCACTGCTTTCTTGATGGTGTGAGGTCCCCCTGTCTCACTGCTCACTTCTGTCTTTTTATATCTCAAGAGATTGCCTAAGGACACAATCCAGTCTTGTAGATCAGGTCCTGCCTTACTAACACAACTGCCACCCATCCTCCCTCATTAACATCTTAGAGGCAGGTTTACAACATACAGGAAAATCACACAGTACCAGGAATCATGGCCTAGCCAAACTGATACACACATTTTTGGGGGGACATAATTCAAACCATGACAGGGAGCAAAGAGGATTAGGGAGGTGGCCTGAGCCGCAGGCTGGGAGTCAACCTCTTCCTACCTCTGAGCTTTCGCACCTGCTATTCCCTCTGCGTATGACACCCTTCCCACCTCTTATCCTTTAGTTTCTGGCCTAGATGTCCCCTCCTGCTGGGTGCCCTCCCTGATAGCCCCAGCTTCTCCTCCCCCAATCTCTGGGCCAGTCGCTGCTCCACGATAATACTAGCTTCTAATGAACGAACCCTTGTTATGTACCAGAGGCCTTCGAGGGGCACAAACGATTAAGCACTTGGCTGCTAACCAAAAGACTGGCAGTTCGAACCCACCCAGAGGCACCTTGGAAGAAAGTCCTGGCAACCTGCTTCCAAAAGGTCCCAGCTGTTGAAAACCTAATGGAACATAGTTCTACTCTGAAACATGTAGGGTCACCATGAGTCAGAATCGACTGATGGCAACTGGTTTGATTTGTTATGTGCCATGCACTGTTCTAAGCAACTGACATCATTAACTCACTGAGCTCCACAATCCTGCAAAGCAAACACTGTTAGGATCCCCATGACACAGATAAGGTGATGTCAGTTGCCTGGGTTACACAGCCAGGATTCCAACCCGGTGGTGTGACCCCAGAATCTGAGCTCCCCTCCTCTGTCCCCATGGTTTCTTTGATGAACGAATGAGTGAATGAATGAATGAATCAATCAATGAATGAAGCCCTTGGGAAGGAGACAGCAGAGTCCCACTCCCACTTGGAGCCCCTCCAATCTTCTCCCGCCTCTGCGGGATACCCAGAAGGGGCACGTTATGGGCATACACCTGGGTTGGCTTCAGGGAGAGGGACCCAAATTAGGGAGCTGGTGTTTGGGGGTGTGTGTGGGTGGGGGCAGGCAAGGAAGGAGGACTGGGCTTATGGGTGGAGGTGAGGGTTCCACTGTTCCCAGGGGCCCAGGAGTCTGCCAGGGCCTGAACAGGCCCCCACTGTCCCAGGCTTATAAAACTGCAGCTGCCCCGGCCTGGGCATCTGTCCCGGGGCCAGGCCTGCTGTCACCATAAAGGGGGAGAGGGAGGGTGCACAAAACCAGCCGAGACGTGAGCCCCCGCCCCAGATGTGAGCTCTGTGTCAGAGTGGGGGGTTCTTGTGATGGGTGGCGGGATGGGGGTGCTGGAGAGCCGTAGGTGGGCAGCGAGTCTCCTCCTTGGCCCCTGCCCTGCTCGGATCAGTCCCAGGGGGTGGGCGTTCACTAGCCAGTGCTGGTCATGTCCAGGGGGATGACAAGAGGGGACAGGTCTAACACCCTCTGGGCACTACTTTGCATTGGACACGCCCTCTTCAACCCCTCGTGGTGGTCATGATGGTTAGGCCCCGGGGGTCAGCCTGCCTGACTTCAATCCCCGTTCCACCCTTTTCCAGCTGTGTGGCCCTGGGAACGTCTCCTCCCCTCCCTGGGCCTCTGAGTCTCTGTGCGTGAAGTGGGGGGTTTACCCTGCACATTGGGATCACCTGGGAGCTTTTAAAAAATGGTGACTCCTGGGCACCCTTCCAGACCTATTACATCAGAATCTCTGTGGGTGCGGCCAGCCATTTGTCCCTGCCAAGATGCCAAGTCCTGAGGAGAGAGGCCTGGTGGTCACGGCCCCCCACTGGCCCCCCCCCCAGCCTGGTGCCAGGCCCACAGTGGGCTCTCTACTTGTGTGTGGGGGACATAGGTGTCACACATCATAGCCACACACCTGCAGAGAGACAATATTATTACTCTCATCTTGTTGTTATTGTTATTGTGTGCCATCCAGTCGATTTAGACTTATAGCGACCCCATATGACAGAGTAGAACTGCCCCACAGGGTTTTCTAGGCTGTAATCTTTACGGGAGCAGATTGCCAGGTCTTTCTCCCGTGGAGCTGCTGGGTGGGTTTGAACCACCAACCGTTTGGTTAGCAGCCGAGCACTTAACCACTGGGCCATCAGGGCTCCTTACTCCCATCTTACAGATGAGGAAACTGAGGCTCAGAGGGAGCTGTGACTTGCCCGAGGTCACACAGCCAGACATAGTGGAGATTGGAACTAAGGGCTGTCTGGCTTCTCAGCCTGGGCTCTTTCGTGTTGAGTTTCATGCCTCATTTTGGGACATGTCTGTGGCTCAAAGCGAAGCCCCTCTACTGATGGCCGGGGGAATTCAGGCTTTGCATCCACTGCCTTTCACCATTTGTCCTTCTTGGTCAGGCCTGTCTTGGTTCTCCTTTATAGAGCTTGGAAACATTGGGTCTTCCCCATTGGGATGAATTAACTCTCTGGGTTCTGAGGTGGCCCAGGAGCAAGAAGCAAGTCATGTTGTTATCAGTTGCCACGGAGGCGGCTCTGACTCATGGTGACCTTGTGTATAGCAGAATGAAACCCTGTCCTCTGCCAGCTTCGTGATTATTGGTGTGTTTGAGTCCATTGTTGAGCCCATTGTGTCAATCCATCTCTTTGAGGGTCTCCCTCGATTTCACTAACCCTCTATGTCCTTTTCTAGCGATTGGTCTTTCCTGTGACCGGCCTGAAGCCTTGTGATTTGACGGATCTTCTTAAGTGCAGAGGGCATCGGCCGCTGTGTGCTTACAGCCCTCGGCTGATTCTGGTGCACATCAGAGTTTGAGAACCCCTGGCCAAGGCCGGCCCCTCATTTTGTACTTGGGCATCTGAGGACCAGATGGGCCAGGACCCGGCCAGCACTGGGCCTGGAAGCCGGACTCTGGTGGGCAGCTTTTTGCTATGCCCAGCTCAACTCTGCCTCGTCCCTGGCCCTCTGTCTGGTTTGGGGGAAGGACTGGGCCTGTCTGCAGAGGGACAGGGATTTGCCCTTTTTCTGGGAGGTTTTAATTTCAGGATTCCTTGGGCTTCTTAGAAATAGCTGGAGGGATTTGGCGCTGGCTCCAGGGCCTGGGAGGTTCCCCTGCAGCTGCTGCCCTTCGCCCAGGCGGGTCCAGGGTTTATGGCAGCAGCTGCAAAGTATAGAATACCTCTGCTTGTAAATCTGCTCTTACCAGGGTCACTGATGCCAGAGGCTTCCGCAGTGCCAGTGTGGGCATCCTACTGCCAGTTGCGGCCCTGTAGGGACATCTACCGGTACCCTGGGAGGCTGGAGGGTCCAGGCTTGGGGCGGCCAACTGGAGCCTGTCTCCTGGGGTTTGGGGAGCCAGATTCAGCTAGAGGGTCTGGAAGGGGAAGAAGAGGGATGGGATTGCACACAGGCTGGGGACTGGGGAGAGCAAAGAGTGGGAGGGGGAGTGGGGCGTGGGAATAAGGAACCAGGAGACCCAGCTGGGTCCCTCCCATCTATGTGACTTTGGACAAGTGGCCTCACCTCTCTGAGCCCTCCTCACCTGTAAAGCTAGGACCACCTCCCTTACCCTGCCTCCTCCTCAGCCCCAGAATGTTGTGAGGCTAATGAACATGATCACACTTTACAAACATGCAGGGCAGCGGGTTAGGGATGCAGGCTTCAGATGGCCTGGGTTGCGTGACCTTGAGTAAGTCACTTAACCTCTCTGGGCCTGAGTTTCCTCATCTTTGAAATGAGAATAATGGTGGAATCTGTAATGGGGCCTGGGTGGTGGAAATAGTTAATGCGCTCAGCTGCTAATCTAAAGGTTGGAGGTTCAAGTCCACCCAGAGTCACCTCGGAAGAAAGGCCTCGTGACCATTGAAAACCCTACAGAGCACAGTTCTACTCTGACACACACGGGTCGCCATGAGTCAGAGTCGACTGGATGGCAACTGGTATTGGTACTTCAGACTTTAGAGTCTTAAAGCCTTTTCTTGGAGGGCAGGACAGAGGCCTTCAGAAGTGGGGGTGAAACCAGTGCCAGCAGCCAGGGAAGTCCTGGAAACTCCAGGGAGGTGGTGATAGATGTGGCCAGAGAAGAGAGGCAAGCCCACGTGCCCTTTGGGAGGTGAAAAGTCCCCCAACCCAGGTGGCCCTCTGCTGAGGTTTGGCGCCTGGTGGGGGCCAGGGGTCACAGCGCAGCTGTTCCCTGTCTCCCTCTGGGGTGCAGTGACCCCAGCCAGGGCTTAGACATTGTCTGGGGCAAGTGTGCCTGGAGACGTGGCTGGTGACGTGGGTAAGGGAGCCTGGCAGATGGAGCCCCTTGGAGCAGGCGCCAGGGTTATTTCTGGGGGGCTGGAGGGATGGGGGAACTCAGCTGGATGAGTTGTCATGTGACCTCTGCCCTCCCCTTTCTGAGCCTCCGCTGGGTTTGCATCTGTAAAACCAACCAAATACTTATTAGCACCAATTCTGGGCGGAAACGCTGCTGGGCACAGTGAGGGGAGGGCACCAGGCGTCTGAGTCCTGAGAGACATGGGTTTGAATCTCAGTGTTCAGATTCCAGATGAGCCCATGGCTCGGATGAGGAAATGCTCATGGAGCACTTGAGCACTTGAGAAAGGGCTCCTTCTGATGGCAGCTCTGATTCCCCTTAGGAAGACCCTCCTACTCTGCCGGTCAGAGCCCAGCGTGGGGTTGGGTACCCAGTAGGTGCTCAAAGAATGCTGAGGAGGGAGGGCTGAGCTACCTGGAAAGGTTGGGCCCTCAAATTGGATGCGAGGGAAAGAGTGGTACTGGGGTGTTGGAATCCTCCTCTGGACTCATCCTGGGAGAGATGGTGCAATGAAGGCCTCTGGGCAACCCCCTCAGCCCCCAAATCTCCCTCTTCTGGCCTGCCTTCCTGTTTAAACGCCACCAGTAGGCACCATATCCATCTTTCTTGAGCACCCACTGTGTGGCGCTAAGCACTTTGTAGACATTACCCAAAACCCGTTGCCGTCAAGTCAATTCCAACTCATAGCAACCCTGTAGAACACAGTAGAACTGCCCCGTAGTGTTTCCAAGGAGCAACTGGTGAATTCAAACTGCCGACCTTTTGGTTAGCAGTTGAATGCTTGACCGCTGCACCACCTGGGGGCTCCTTGTAGACACTGGGGCCTCATAAAGCTGAGGGAGGCGCTGTTAACCATCTGCCTCGTACAGAGGAAGACATGAAAGTTCAGAGAGGTGAAGTGACTCGCCCAGGGTCACACAGCCAGAAAGTGTCTGAGCTGGGTGGGCTTTTGACCTCCTAGAGCCGTCAGGGGGCACCCTGGTGGTTCAGTGGTAGAACTCTTACCTTCCATGTGGGAGACCTGGGTTCTATTCCCAGCCAATGCTCCGCATACACGGCCACCACCCCTCTGTCAGTGGGGGCTTTCGTGTTGCTATGATGTTGAACAGTTTTCAGTGGAGCTTCCAGAGTTAAGACAGACTATGAAGAAAGGCCTGGTGATCTACTTCCGAAAATCAGTCAATGAAAATCCTATGGATCAGAATGGTCCTATCCACAACCAAATACGGGGATGGTGCAGGACCGGGCAGTGTTTCATTCCATTGTGCGTGGGGTCTCCACGAGTTGGGGGCAGACGCAGCGGCAGCTGACCACAACAACAATAGGAAGCACTGTCAGACCTCATAGCCAGAGCTCTAATCCCTGTTCCACACTGCCTATAACCTTATTTGTGAATAAATGAATGAATGAATACATGCAGGATATCAGGGGCTGGGGTGCCCTGGGGAGGAGGTCAAAGCCAATGAGTCCAAACTTCTGCATGGTCCCTGCAGCCCAGTGGGCGACAGCTGGTGTCTTCATGGTCACTGCGTGCTGCCTTCCTCGTGGTCTGCGGCGGGAAAGGCAGCAAGGAAGGCCCTGACCACAACCAGCTGGTGGGTCAGCCTCTTCCTGTTTGTTCACAAATAGCATGCGTTTAGGTCAGGAAACCACCTGCTCTGACCCGGGAGAGGAACTCATTCATACTCGTGGACATGCAGCTTCCTACCCCCTTGCACACCGACCCACAGGCAGTTGCTCACCTCCATTTTAGAGGGGCCTAATGGCTGCTAACTAAAAATGTTGGCAGTTCAAATCCATCAGCTGCTCCTTGGAAACCCTATGGAGCAGTTCTACTCTGTCCTGTAGAGTCTCTACGGGTCAGAATTGACTCGATGGCAAAGGGTTTGGGGTTTTTTGGTTTAGAGTGAGCAGAAATAGCTTGCCCATGGTCACATGGTCAGTGAACAACCAAGCCAGTTCTGCTGGACTCCAGCGCCCTCGCTTCTGCTCTGCCCAGGGTGCTCCCTAGGGGGATGCAGGGAGCCTGCGGAGTCTGGTGTCCGGGCCCATACCCTACGACTCTCAGGAGACATGAATGTGGAGGCGGGGTCCCCAGGCGGGCACTGGGTCTGGAGTACCAGAGTGGAGGTCCATCTCTGCCCTCTCCCTAGCTGTGCTATCCGGGGCAAGCTGCTTGCCTTCTCTGGGCCTCAGCTGCTCCTCCAACACAGAGAAGGAGACTCGCTCTGGGTTTCAGCGAGCTGCTGGGCCCAAAACCATGTGTGCCTGTGTGAGGCGTTGAAGTTAGCACCTGGGGAAAAGGGCTGCAGGTTGCCACTAATCCTGGAATAAAAAGAATTACTCAATTCTCAGGTCTTGGGGGAACCTGATCTCTTTGTCCCCCTTCAATCCATCCCAGAAGGTCCCTGGTTGGCGCCAATGGTTTGTGCTTGGCTGCTAACCTAAAGGTTGGCAGTTCGAACCCACCCGGTGGTACCATGAATGATGTTGTTAGGTGCCGTCCAGTTGGTTCCGACTCATAGCGAACCTATGTGCAACAGAACGAAATACTGCCTGGTCCTGCACCATCCTCACAATCCTTGTTATGCTTGAGCCAATTGTTGCAGCCACTGTGTCAGTCCATCTCGTCGAGGGTCTTCCTCTTTTACACTGACCCTCTACTTTACCAGGCATGATGTCCTTCTCCAGGGACTGGGCCCTCCTGATAACATGTCCAAAGTACGTGAGACAAAGTCTCCCCATCCTTGCTTCTAAGGAGCATTCTGGCTGTACTTCTTCCAAGACAGACTTGTTTGTTCTTCTGGCGGTTCATGGTATAGTCAATATTCTTTGCCAACACCATAATTCGAGGGCATCAATTTTTCCTTGGTCTTCCTTATTCATTGTCCACCTTTTGCATCCATATGAGGTAATTGAAAACACCATGGCTTGGGTCAGGTGCATCTTAGTTTTCAAGGTGACATCTTCGCTTTTTAACACTTTAAAGAGGTCTTTTGCAGCAGATTTGCCCAATGCAATGTGTCCTTTGATTTCTTGACTGCTACTTTCATGGGCATTGATTGTGGATCCAAGTAAAATGAAATCCTTGACAACTTCAATCGTTTCTCTGTTTATCATGATGTTGATTATTGGTCCAGTTGTGAGGATTTTTGTTTTCTTTACGTTGAGGTGTGATCCATACTGAAGGCTGTAGTCTTTGATCTTCATCAGTAAGTGCTTCAAGTCCTCTTCACTTTCAGCAAGCAAGGTTGTGTCATCTGCATAACACAGGTTGTTAATGAGTCTTCCTCCAGTCCTGATGCCCAGTTCTTCTTCATATAGTCCAGCTTCTCAGATTATTTGCTCAGCATACAGACTGAATAAGTATGGTGAAAGAATACAACCCTGACTCACACCTTTCCTGACTTTAAACCACGCAGTATCCCCTTGTTCCTCATGAGCACAATTAAGTGTTCTGGAATTCCTATTCTTTGCAATATTATCCGTAATTTGTTATGATCCACACAGTCGAATGCCTTTGTGTAGTTAATACAACACAAGTAAATATCTTTCTGGTATTCTCTGCTTTCAGCCAAGATCCATCTGACATCAGCAATGATATCCCTCGTTCCACGTCCTCTTCTGAATCCAGCTTGAATTTCTGGCAGTTTCCTATTGATGTACTGCTGCAACTAATTTTGAATGATCTTCAGCAGAATTTTACTTGTGTGTGTTATTAACGAAAGATAGGCCTGGTGATCTGCTTCTGTTAGGTAACTGCCAAGAGAGCCCTATGGGGCAGTTCTACTCTGTAATTCCTGGTGTCTCCATGAGTCAGAATCAACTTAAAGGCAACTAGCAACAACAATCCATCCCAGAGTGATCACAGCAAAAACCAAACCCACTGCTGTTGAGTCGATTCCGACTCATAGCGACCCTTTAGGACAGGGTAGAACTGCCCCATAGGGTTTCTAAGGCTGTAAATCTTTACGGAAGCAGACGGCCACATCTTTTTCCCACAGAGCAGCTGGTGGGTTCCAACCGCCAAACTTTTGGTTAGCAGCTAAGCGCTTAACCACTGTGCCACCAGGGCTCCTTAGAGTGATCAAAAACCAAAGTTCAAACCCGTTGCTGTTGAGTCTATTCCAGTTCAGAATGACCCTGTAGGACAGGGTAGAACTGCCCCATGGGGTTTCCAAGGAGTGGCTGGTGGATTCAAACTGCTGATCTCTTGGTTAGCAGCCAAGCTCTTAACCACTTTACCACCAGGGCTCCTGAGTGATCAAGGTCCCCTATTTTAAAAGACCCCTAGAGGAACTCCCCCTGCCTCTGTGGCTGAGCTAAGCTGAACAGGCTGTACTCAAAGACCGAGTTCCCCCTAGTCTGGCCGAAAGCAGGATTCTGGCTGGAAGGACAAGGCCAACCATCAGGGAGCTAGTGAGGAACATTCTTAAATTCTTCCCATGGCCTCTCCTAAGATAAGAACATTCTGTCTTTATCCAGATCTGATTCTTCACAAATCTTCTTTTTTTCTCCCAGCTCCTCATTCTCCCCACCCTCCTGACCCTGGTAACCACTAATAAACTTTTGCCTCTATGCATTTGCCTGTTCTGGATATTTCATATAAGTGGGATCACACAATATTTGTCCGTTTGTGATGGACTTATTTCACTCAGCATGATGTTTTCTATTTTTATTTTTTAAAATATTTTACTGTGTTTTATGCACAAGTTTACCTAGCAAATTAGGTTCCTATTTAACATTTTTATACAGATTGTTCCATGACATTGGTTACATTTTTCACAATGTGTCAATATTCTCATTATTTCTATTCTGTTTGTACTGTTTCCATTAATCTAGTTTCCCTGCCCCTCCTTAGCTTCTTATCTTTGTTGTATGGTAAATGTTGGTCGTTTGGTCTCATACAGTTGATTATTTAAGGGCGCACAGTACTTATGGGTGATACTGTTTATTTTATAAACCAATCTACTATATAGATGAAAGGTGAACGTCGGAAGTGGCTTCAGTTCCAAGGTCAAAGGGTATCTTAAGGTGATAGTCTCGGGGGTTCTTCTAGTCTCTAGCGGTCCAGTACCCATTGCCGTTGAGTCGATTCCAACTCTTAACGACCCTATAGGACAGAGTAGAACTGCCCCATAGGGTTTCAAAGGCATAGCTGGTAGATTCGAACTGCCAACCTTTTGGTTAGCAGCCAAGCTCTTAAGCACTGCGCCACCAAGACCCCATCGGTCCAGTAAGTCTAGCCTTTTTTTTAGGAATCTGAGTTTTGTTCTACATTTTTGTCCCTTTCTATCCAGGACCTTCTATTGTGTTCCTGGTCAGAACAGTCAGTAATGGCAGTCAGGCACTATCTAGCTCTTCTCGTCTCAGGCTAGATGAAGCCATGGTTCATGTGGGCTATTAGTCCTATAGACTAGTTTCTTCTTTAAGTCTTTGGTTTCCTTCATTCTCTTTTGTTCCAGATGAGTAGAGACCAATAATTGTATCTTAGACAGTTGCTCGCAAGCTTTTAAGATCCCAGAGCTACTTACCAAACTGGGATGTAGAACATTTTCCTTATGAACTATGTTATGCCAATTGACCAAGTTGTCTCACGAGACTATGGTCCCAAGCCTTCAAACCCAGTAAACCAGTCCTGAAAAGTGTCTGTTATGTCTAGGAAGTATCCATAACTGTGCCCCCACACGGTTTATTATATATATGTATATGCAGCACACATAAACATGTATATACATATGCCTACAGATACGCCTGTACATGTACACCCGTATACTCACATATGCTTTCTCATACATATATATGCATACATGTCTACCTATGTAACCACACACATTTTTTTGGTTATTATTAGTGTTGCAAAATTGTACGTTATAGCATTTACTGAAATTGTGCCTTATTCTTGCGTACTTCTGTGTCATTTATGTTGGACAAGTTGTGCAGACTTCACCCATACTGGGTATTGCCTTTCCCATCACCAAAAATAACAAGTATCTACTGTCTAGAAAGTGATACCCTCTCCCTCCCCAGTAACCATCAAAGAACAACGCTTTCTGTGTGTATATCTATTCTTGACTTTTTATAAAAGCAAGACCATACAATATTTGTTCTATTGTGATTGACTTATTTCACTCAGCATAATGTTTTCAAGGTCTATCTATGCTGTGGTGTGTATTGGGACTTCATTTCTCTTTATGGTTGAGTAATACTCTATTGTATGACTATACCATATATTGTTTATCTATTCATCTGTTGATGGACATTTGTGTTCTTTCCACCTTTCGGCTATTGGGAATAGTGCTGCAGTGAACACTGGTGTAGACGTATCTGTCTGAGTCCCTGCTTTCAGTCGTTTTGGGTATATACCTAGGAGTGGAATTGCTGGGTCACACGGTAATTCTATGTTTAAATTTGGGGAACTGCCAAGCTGTTTTCCACAGTGGCTGCATCGTTTTTACCATCCCACCAGCAATGGCGGTTCCAATGCCTCAGGCCTGGAATCTCTCTCTCTCTTTCCTCGTCTCTCTCCCTCCCTTAAATGCGGACTTTGTACAAAGCCAGAGGAGCTGGCCAGGAGAGCAGGGTGAGGCATCGGAACAGAAACGCTCTCAGTGAGCTAGCTCAGCACTTTCTGCGCGCTGACTTCTGCTGCTGTTTCCTGTACTAATCCTACAAGGGAAACAGCCCTCCCCCCTCAGTTGTTCCAGACACAGTCAGAGACACTCTGGGGTCCGGTTAGCATGCTGGTGGCAGACAGGGAGGGATCTGGAAGCCTCGCGGTCCTCTCCAGGACCCTGGGGGGAGGCTGGGTGTGTGGTGAGGGAGGAATTTTTCTTGTTGGGGAAGATGGCTTGGGGTGTGGGGAAAAAGCCTGGTTGCTAGGCAGAATCGGCTAAGAGGAATCATGTCCTGGCGTGAGCTGGTTCTTGGCTGAAGTTAGAAGTTCTCCAAGTTTGTGGAATCTTTTTGTTTGAGCTGGATGGGAAAGGGATTCATTGGGTCCAATCCTCTTGCTTTGCAGACAGAAAAACTGCCAATGCAGGGAGAAAGATTTTCCCAGGGAGTCAGGCAGGTCTCGTGACTCTGAGCTTTGTCCACAGTCCTCACTGTGGGTGAGGGATGGTTATAAGAATGAGCCTTTAAGGAGCACCTTCTGCGTGCAGGTGTTGTCCTAGGCACCAGAAGTCTAGCTAGCGGCGAACCCTCAGACACGCTCCCTCCCTGGACAAGAGAAATTCACAGTGCTGAGTGCTGTGTGGAAAAGGAACAACAGCACGATGCAATAGTGACTAGGAGTGTGGTTCTGCCTTAGCCAGGGTAGGGAGGCCTGTCTCGGGAGGGGAGTTTCTGAGTGGTGCAAACAGTTAATACCCTCGATTGCTAACTGAAAAGTTGGAGGTTTGAGTCCACCCAGAGGCACCTAGGAAGGAAGGCCTGGTGATCTTCTCCAAAAAGAATCAGCCATTGAAAACCCTATGGAGTGCAGTTCTACTCTGACCCACATGGGGTTGCCATGAGTTGGGGTTGACTTGATGGCAACTGGTTTTTTTGGGTTTTGGTCGTCTGGGGAGGTGACACTGGAGGTGAGATTTGAATGAGGAGCCAGCCATGCGAAGCTCTGGGGATGAGGGCTCTAGGCTGAGGGAACAGCAGGAGCCAAGGCCCTGGGGTGGGAATGAGCTTGTTGGGTTTGTGGGTCAGCAGCAAGGCCAGTGTGATCAAACGGGCTGAATGAGGGGGAGAGGTGGGCAGAGCCCAGGGCAAGGGGCCTTGGTGGCCAGAGAGGGAGTTGTTGCATAGCAACGTGACCTCTCCTACCTCCTCCCCCAGTCTTATGCAGCCCGGTAAGGGCCTGTCCTATGGATGAACCAGCACTTAGTAAGCAGCTACTGTGTGCCTGCCCATGGTGGGCACCTTATCCATGCTGTCTCACTGAGTCCTCCCAAGAGCCCCTCCTGGGCTGTCCACATGAGGTGGACAGAGAGATGCCAGGCTTGCCCACAGCCATATGGTCTAGGCATCCTGACCTGGGTGCTCCTCGCTCTGTTAGCCCAGCCAGAAAAGGATGTGTCCACACAAGCAGACTGTCCGCTGGTTTGGCTCTTTAGAAAAGAGTGGGAAGGGTCGAGAGGAGACTCAGCTCCCGGCAGCTGCCCAGGCAGGCTTTGCCAGGAGAGCAGGGCGGGCTGTCCTGAGTCTTTGGGGTCGGGGTGGATGAGCACCCGCTCCAAATGGGATGGTTCCCAAGGGCCCGACTGTTGTGGGAAAGTGAGCCAGATTCTGGGGCTCAGGGGCAAATGTGACAGTGTGAGAAGTTCCCAAAAGGCTCATTTGCCCCCAGATAGTAAACCCAACAGATGCCTAGAATTCCACCATTAACACTTTCTTCATTGGTGGTAAGCACTGCCATTCACCATCCACCCTCCCATCCATCCTCCCACCCACCCACCCTTCCATCCATCCTCCCACCCACCCACCTTCCCATCCATCCACCCAACCACCCACCCACCCATCCATCCATCCACCCACCCATCCACCCATCCACCCTCTAGATAAGTATTCACGGAGCTCCTACTAAGTGCAAAGTACCGTACCAGATGTTGGGTCCCATAGTTAAGCCATTGTCCTAGAAACAACCTACATAATCATCAGTAGAGAACTAGTTAAATAAATGATGGAGCATTATGTATGGAACCCTGTGCTGCTGTTAATAAGAATAAGCCAGGCCTACATGAACTAATATGGAATGACCTCCAGAAATGTGGTTAGAGGAAAATAAAAAGAGGCAGGAATGTGTGTGGTATGCTACCATTTGCATACGAAAGAAAAAAAAAAAGACCGCTTGTTTAAACCCAGGTCTACTCAGAGATGCCTAGAAAATTTCTGGAAGGATGCCAAGAAACTGGTACCACAGATTGCCTCTGATGAGTGGCAAGGAAACATGTACCACTCTCTTCCATTGCAAGCTGCTTTTTTTTTTTTTGTCTGTTTTACAGTGTGCATTTGTTACCTGTTTAAAATTAAAAACTTTTTTTTTTAAATAAAAAAAATGTAGCAGTATAGAAAGGCAAGAAAGCATCAAATTGCAATATGGGTGATGCATCCATGACTGGGAAGGTACAGGGAACTGTGGGAGTGAGGAGGAGGGCACCTAACTCAGCCTGGGGCAATCAGGAAAGGCTTCCCAGAGGAGGTGATGCTTGAAACGAGGCTCCCAGGCTGAGCGGTGAAGGGAAGAAGGAAGGTGAAAGAAAACATTCCTGGCAGGAGAAACAGCATGAGCAAAGGCCTGAAGGCAAGGCTCAGCGTGGCTGGAGCAAAGGGACTGATGTCGGCAGAAAGCCTGGCATTTATTCTGTGGGCAATGGGGAGCCATGGACAGGTTTAGAAGACCCCTCTGGCAGAGCAGTGAGGCTGGAGTCAGGGAGACCAATGAGGAGCCTGGGTGAGAGAGGAGGGAGGCCTGGACTAAGAGCTGAGGTAGATGGGCGGAGAGGGAGGGAAGGCTTAAGAGCCCTCTAGGACAGGACCCTGCAGATCCATTACAACGATTTTAGCGAACACTGTTCCACAGTGCACACTGGTTCTCACCCATGGCTGTACCTCAGAGACTCCTGGGGAACTTTAAAGAGCAGCACCCTGGCCCTACTCCCAACCGATTTCACTGGCATCAGGGTTTAATTGGGCTCCCGGTGACTCTGACGCACCCAGGGTGAGAACCACAGGGCGAGGCAGTGAGTTGGCCAATGAGTGAGTTAGACTACGCCTGTGTTGGTTCGAGATCCCTGGTGGCACAAATGGCTTGCACTCAACTACTAACCTAAAGGTTGGTGCTCCAAACTCACCCTGCAGCACTGTGGAAGAAAGGCCTGGCAATCTACTTCCATAAAGATTACCGCCAAGAAAACCCTATGGAGCAGCTGTACTCTGTAACACACAGAAGTTAACTTGATGGTAACAGGTATGGTTGTTTCTGGTTTTTGTTGGCTCACCTTCTTCAGGTGAACGCTTCAGGTAGAGGTGAGCTGCTGATACGGGGTGGGAATGTTTTGCTTTTGCTAGAAGAAATCGAGGCAGGAAAACCACAGGGGATTGAGGTTACCCAGATCAGCTGTGAAGGCTTGAGAAAGTCAGTTGGCCTCTTGAGCCAGTTTCCTTGTTCAAAATAATGTCTACCTAGAAGTGTTGTTATGAGAATTAATGGAATTACAAATGTAAGGAGCTTGGCACATAGCCAAGTGCTCAATAGGCCATTTTAATGTATATGTCAAGATTCTGAAGGGAGAGCTGATTTAGAGATGTGCTAAGACCCACCAAGGAGCCCTGGTGGCACAGTGGCTAAAGCACTTGGCTGCTAACCAAAAGGTTGGTGGTTCAAACCCACCAGCCGCTCTGTGGGAGAAAGATGTGGTAGTCTGCTTCTGTAAAGATTACAGCCTAGGAAACCCTATGGGGCAGTTCTACTCTGTCCTATAAGGTCACTATGAGTCGGAATCTACTCTACTGCAATGGGTTTGGTTTTGGTTTAAGACCCATCTGGACACTGCAAAAAATCTCGAGACTGGAGTTCCCTGAAGGCTGCACGCCGCCCTCGTGTGGTCGAAACTGTATTTGTCTGGGAATAGTGGTGCCTTTAATGCAAAACTTAAAAAACCAGTATTCATTCCTTTCTAATTCTTTTAACTACAGAACCATGTTTTGAGATTCAGGCTAATCTGGTCATATTGCTCTGACTGTTTAAGAGCAGCTTCTGATGTGCACAATTCCATTTCAGCTTTCAGAGGAATGTTAATGGGACAAAAACGTCTTGTTTTAAAAAGCACAACTTGGTGGGGAACTGCAGTGTTGGCACTTGTAATAAAGAAGGGCAAGAGAAGCTTGGCCTAGGGGGACCATGAATTAACTAGCGGAACACGCTGCCCAGGACAACTTTACACGGCTCCACCCAGCGGCTCTAATTTAAGTCTTATAAATGCCTGGCTTTGTGGCCTTCTCCACAGGCCGCGGAGGGAATGACCTTTGAAGTTCTGTGCCCTTAGCCAGAGCCCAGAGTATCTTTTTTTTTGTTTGTTTTACAAAGGGTTATATTTAAGACAAGAGGCAGCCAGCTTACGCCTGGACCAGAAAACCACCATCAGAAAAAAACAAACAACTTACTCTTGAAAAGCTGAAGATTTGAAACTGTGTTTGTGGATATTTTAATCTCTCATGGTTTCACTCAAAAACTGGGCATCCTTTCATGGGATTTCAGCTGGTGCATGACTGTACCCCCTCAGAATGGTACCCCTACTACTCAACATCGGGGGCAGGTAAGGGTAGAAGAGACAGTGATTAGAAGGTCTGTTACTCATCCCTGAGCCAGCAATGGATATTTAAAAAATATCGTTTGGTGTATTGCACAGCAAAAGATAGCTCAGAACAGACTACTTAAATATCCCACTTGTACAGCTCAAAACTGTGACAAAAGAAGTTTCTTCCCCAGGGTTTGGCTCAGCTGCCACCATGCCAAACCACCCAGGAGAGGAGGACCTCAGAAGTGAGGGGCAAGGGGGTCACCTGCACAACCAAAGTCAGAATCCTGGGCCTAGAAACCTGCATTTTAAACTCACTCCCCAGGTGATCTTTACATACGTGGGCCACAGCTTTAGGATATCACCTCGACCTGGGTTTTTCAGGATTTCACAAACCAGTAACCTTACAGAAAACAAAAAACCTTCAGGATTCACTTTGAGTTGCTGGTCTATTATTTTGCAAAGAGCATCAAGAAACAGAGGTGCGGTTCCTGCTAGCCTTGTTCATAAAGCACTGCAGGCATTTGGCTATAAAAACCTCTGTATGTGGTCTTTATTGCCCAGTCTGCTCAGAGAGGTGCAAATGCCATGGGGTACAGCATTCGGGCACCCTGAGGGGCTTTGGGCAGCACTTTGGGGTGAGTGAGGGATCCAAAAGACAAGGCTTACTAGAGGAAAACATCATCTTACACTCATTTATTACATTATATATATATATGCAGGTCTGTCTTATATACAATAGCTGATTCTATCGAATAATCACACTGAAGGCATTCTCCTGGTAATTGTCCCAAAACAGATTCAGGTAAAGTAGATATTTATGCACTCCATGGACTATTGACCACTTGTGACATCATTACTGACTTCAGCTTTGAGGCCATACACACAATTCAAAATACACATTTCACTTGGTTAAGGCGGTACAAGTGGGCTGAAAGAAACCATGGGATTCAGAAAAATTAAACTGTATTTCACTTGCATCAGAGCCACAGGTGAACAGCAGATAGTGTGTGAGTCTCAAAGCTCTTTTATTGCAGTGTGAGAGGCTTCTGCACGTCTAAGGTGACGGCACAGTGGGTGGAGAACAGCCGGTGGGATCGGTGGGCGGCTCTGCCAAGGGCTCATTTCTTCTCCGCCTCTCCCTTCTTGGGCTCTTGTTTCAGTTTGTAATCAGCCAGGGCGGCCTTGATTGCGTCCTCAGCCAGCACTGGAGGTAATGGAAGGAAACAGAGCACGTTTCTAGACATGGAGGACAGGGTCTCACGGATAGAATCTTTAAGGGCTGGAGGACAGAGGTGCTGGGAGGGGCTAAACAGAGTCACCCAGCCAGGGTGCTGGGGGTGAGAAGCCGGCCAGCTGTTTTCCTGCGTGAGGTTACCCCTGCGGGGGGGTTGGTGGGGGTCGAGTTCATTCACTTCAAGTGCTCAGAGCAGGACCCTTGAAGGTGCTCGAGGAATGTGAGCTGTTAGCTATCAACTGCGAAGTGCAGTGCCCACCAATGAGAAAAGGGGGAACTTCCATTTCCAAACATTCTGGCTTCAGAGCCACAGACTGCAGTTAAAGTACCTGGGACTCCAGGCTAGTTCCTCAGCTTTGGAACCCACTTTGTCTCTCTGTAAAACTGGAGTAATCCTGCTTTTCTTGCTAGGACATGAGGACAGAAAGAGTCAACTTCTACACAGTGTCTGACCCACAGTAGGGGCATAATAAATGGTAGGTCTCTTTTGCTCACGTGACAGCCTACGTAGTGGATGCCGGTTGCACTAGGTGGTGCAACTTGGGCCAGGTCAATTTGCTAATGGGCTCGTGCCTGTCACATCACCCTCTTAATGATCAACAGTCTGAAGATTTGAAGAGCTGATGATAAAAGGGAAGGCGTGTCTACCATTACTGAACATTTTGATTAAAGAGTCTACAGAAGAATCCTGATCAAAAGGGGGAAAATGTAGAACAGAATTTAAAATTCTAATGGACTTGAGACTTCCCGGAGCCATGGACGTTGGATGAACCCCTGAAACTATTGCCCTGAGGTAATCTTTAAACCTGAAACCAAAAATATCCCCTGAAGCCTTCTTCAAACCAAACAACAGTTAGCTTAGCTAGTAAAAAATGTCTGCCTGAGCATTATGCTTTTTAAAGAACTATCTATCTGGGATCAAACTGACAACAGCAACTCAAAAGATTAGATAGAAACCTTAGGGGGCAGTGAGTTCATGTTAATGGAGGAGGGACAACTCAGAAAAGAAGGGTGAGAATGGTTGCACAACTCAAAGAACGTAATGAATGTCACTGAAAGGTACAACAGAAACTGTTGATCTGGTGTATGTTTTGCTGTGTATATTCTCAACAATAACAAGATCAAATGATTAAAAAAAAGAAAAGTGAGGCCATGAGGGAAAAGTAAACATTTACAGAGCTAGAATGAAGCAGAAAGTAGGTAAGCAGCAGAGAGCATTAGCTAAAGGCTCTAGTACTTAAAAACGCCTAATGGAAAGGCTGGAACTTTCCAGAAACATGTGAAAATGTTTACAAGCTATGACCTTTCTCCACAGGGACTTGCAATTCCAGCTCAAGTGGAAGGAACTTGTTCTTAGCAGGCTTCCTGAAGACTGCGAAGCTTGTCCCTACTCTAGCGCCCAGCTCTCCCATGAGTCTTAGCCTGGCAAGAGGCCTGGCTCCCTATTGATTTTTAACTAATTTGGTCAGTAAACCTCCAGCAACATGTTAAGGGTAACGGTTCCCATTCCCTCTTTCCCTAAGAAGGTTAAGAGCGGATAGAAAAGGTATTAGACTTAACACACAGACCAAACTGGAAAGCCAAGCATTAAGTCTGAAGGCACCTGGGCTTTCTCTAAAGGACGGGTGTAGAGGGGAATATTGCACAACTGGGCTTAGTCACTCCATATACAAGGACAACCCTGATACTAGCAGCAATGAGACAGGAAGTAAGGGAACGCACAATCAACAGGATCATGGTCAAAGTTGAATTTTCTCCTCTGTTGGTCCTAACTTTGGTGCGATGGGATGGGAGCCACACAGACTCTGGGAGCTTTAATCCTGGTCTCCCACTTATGAGCTGTGTAATGTGGGCAACTTAACCCGAGCCCATTTCCTCATCTGTAAGAGGGGTGATGATACCTACCTGGAGGGTGTTTCTGAGGTTGAGACAATGCACATCAAGGGCTCAGTGGGATGCCCAGGCACACCACCTCGTGATCTCTTAGAGATCACTGTGAGATCATGGGGGACTGACCTTCCGAGAATCCTAAAGACAAACCCATGAGCTCTAACCCTCAGAGGATCATAAACTCACGAGCTTGGCTCTCCTGGTGCTACAAAGATGGAACTCGTGACCGCAAAGGCTCACAAGTTCTCTTTACCCTGTTACCCTGCCACAAATGCAAGTCGATGTCACTACAAAATGGCTCCTGACTGTCCCGGCCCCTCAGTGTTTTGCAGGGCAGAGACTTACTGGAGCAGTGCAGTTTCACGGGAGGCAGGCAGAGTTCCTTGGCGATATCTGTGTTTTTGATGGTCAAGGCTTCTTCAACCTAAGGGGCAGAGGGGAAGGATGAGCAGGTCCAGCAGTGCTTTAACTGGTGAGGGACAGATAATAACAAAGGAAGGCCAAAGACTGCGGCCAGGCAGGCTGTGAGGGAGGCTTCTGTTTAATAACTCAAAGAACCAAGGACCTTCTCAGGACTCCCATGTGGGCGTCAAAACTGCAGCTGGATTCTCCAGTGTGACGTATACCCATCTGCACTGCTTGGCCGGGTTAGCAAGCGAGGCAAAGACACACCTTACAAGCCAGGAGTGGAACCTGTGAGAAGTCTCAGGAAGCTGCCTAAGGCCAGCAACAAGAGTCCTTTAAAAAGGCGGTCATTTCCTATGATAGTTTTGTGAATCTCAGCCTCTCTGACGTCTTTACATAGAAGTACAGAATAAATTCCTAAATAAACAAACAATTAGCAGGGTTGAACGGCCTCAGGAGAGGTCGGGGACATGTAAAATAAGCCAATGGCCGTCCAGCACTGTGGCAGTGTCAGAGACAGGACTCGGGATGAGAGACGGCGGGTTCCCTCCTGTGTAAAGGAGAATCTCCTCCACATTGCTACCCAAACCCTGTGTGTGGAGGTGGCTCTGAGGCCAGCTGCTGGGGCAGCCGCTGGACCTGGGCCTCCTACCCACAGGCAAAGTGAAAAGGATGACTGGGGGACATGGGGCAGGCAGTTCCTTGTCATGAGGAACACAGCCCACTGCCCTCAGGAGAGTCCGATATCCCCAACAGCCAGACTCCCAGGCTACGTCTCCCAATTCCATTAACTCCATTTAAGTATGCTTCACATTCTGTTCCTGGAAACCCAGATGGGAGGATCTCAAGCTAAAAGAAAGGCCCTGTCCCCCAATATTCTGATCACGACTCACAGTCCCCGTAGGTCCAGGTCCTGGGACCACAGGTGCCCTGTCTCCACGTCACCAGCCTTTACTGAAGACAGCTCTTGACAAATCACTTCAGAGCCACCTCTGCCAGGAACAGGTTAGGGCTGTGTGTCGTTGACCCAGTGGGGCTTGCCACTCAGGGCTCTGAGCCACAGGAAGCAGGTGGCACATGGCCTGGCAAACCGCTTTGCTGTGGAGCTGGCCAGCCTCCCAGGGCACACTCCTGTGACTCAGCTCCGGGAACCTGGTCCCTTGGGGCTGCAAAATGAATACCCTGCAGGTTGGCTTTTCTGAGTGGTCTTAATGACAAATGCTCCCGAAAGGCATGAATTTTAGAAAGTCCGGCTCTTCACTGGGTTTGGGGCCTTTTACTTCTGCAAACAAACAGACAAAAAAAACCAAAACCAAACTCAAACCTGTTGCCATCAAGTTGATTCTGACTCAGCAACCCTATGGGTCAGAGTAGAACTGCCCCATAGGGTTTCCAAGGAGTGGCTGGTGGATTCAAACTGCTGACCTTTTGGTTAGCAGCTGAGCTCTTAACCACTGCACTACCAGGTCTACTTCTGCAGCTGGTGGGGAAAGAGGCATTGGCAGAGAAAAGCATGGAAAAGATGTTCTGGTTTCCCACCTCCACCATGAGAGTAACTGCTGACCAGCCGCTGGGAGTATGGTTCTCGTTTGTTTGTTCACTTTGCCTTCGCCCTTGCTGTATTTCTAATTCTTTAATGCCCTTTTAACACAGGCTTGTTATTTCATGAATCTTTCTAAGACCTCTGGAATCCTTCCTGAAAAATGGTGGGAGAAAATAAACAAGGAAACAGACCACTATACAACACTTCCCTGACGTTAGACTTGTAAGAACACATCAGAACATCAGCAACCTGGGAGAAGACCAAAGATTTCCTGTCAGTTTATTTTGTCAGATGAAGCAGTAAGGATCTTTTTTTCTATTTAATTAAAAGAAAAGAAAAGAAAACAACAAAACAGACACAAATAAAAATAACTGTTATGGACTGAAATGTGTCGCCCAAAATATGTGTTGTAAATCCTAACCTCTGTGCCTGTGGTTATAATCCCATTTGGGAATGGATTGTCTTTGTTATGTTAATGAGGCAGGGTTAGTGTAGGTGTGTCTTGAGTCAATCTCTTCTGAGATATAAAAAAGATTACACAAAGCAACAGAATTAGAGACGGGGGAAGAGCAAGGCCAAGCCACAGGAAGATTGCCCAGGAGCGAAGAAGCTCAGAAGAGACAAGGACGTTCCTCCTGAGCTGACAGAGAGAGAAAGCCTTCCCCTAGAGCCAGCGCCCTGAATTTGGATTTCTAGCCTCCTAAAATGTGACAAAATAAACTTCCATTTGTTAAGGCCCCACGTGTGGTACTTCTGTTACAGCAGCACTAGATGACTAAGACAATAATCAACAACAGAAAAAAAAAAAAAAACCTTAATAAAATGATCCATAATCCCAATATGGAGAAGAATTTAATCAAAATCTGGGTAGGAGAAACTAAAAAAAAAAAATTAGACTACTTTGACGGTCATGGTCACTTTTTTGTCTCACTTGACCCTTCAATGACAGCCAAATGTCTGGAGATAGTGACTTAATTCTGTCAAATCTGCGAGTAACCTTACCGTCTTCCCTTTCACCCACTCAGTGGCTAACGAGCTGGAGGCAATCGCAGAACCACAGCCAAATGTTTTAAACCTGGCGTCCACAATCTTCCCCTTTTCATCCACTTGGATCTAGAAAAGAGACAAGAGCTAGGCAGTGACTCCCGGTGCCGTCCTTCCAAACCTAGGAAGCTGGGACTCACGTGGAGCTTACCAGGGCTCTCCCCAAGAGCTTTGGTCTTGCTTTCTACACTTCAATTTTTGGCATTTAATTGCTGAGCTTGCTGTTTCAAAGAGCTCAGTGATGAGAAGTTAAAATGCAGGAAATTACAACACAGCTATACAGGTCTAGCTGGTAAAGATCAGCTGACAAAAAATGCCCCCCACTCCCTTTTTTTCCAACTCTAGTCGGCTTTTTTTTTTTTTTTTTAGGAGCCTGCTAACCAAAAGGTCGGCAGTTTGAATCCATGAGCTGCTCCTTGGAAACTCTATGGGGCAGTTCTACTCTTCTATAGGGTCGCTATGAGTTGGAGTTGGCGCAACAGCAACGGGTATGGGACAGTACGGGTAGCCTGCTTTTTGGCCATGAAGTTCTGTTCGAGGCAGTCTGCTCACGGCTGTCAGGGCCAGTCTGCCTCTTTAAATCTGGGAGAGCATGCACTACAGCTCTCTGGTTAATGCTTCTTTCCTAGGCACAAACTATACTTAGTGGGTCCTTCCTGCCTTGCTTCTGTTTCCCAAGATAAGCATGGAAACCTCTGGCTAGCGACCTACACCGCATGATGAAGGAGACTGTGGATAAAGCTACAGCTTACTCAGTGCGTCAGCCACTATCTTCATGTTGCCTCCAATTTTGGGGGAGGTTTGAGTTATTGTGTTTCTTGTCTCATTGGGGTTTGCTAGCTAAACGGTTGTGGTTTTCCCTTGATCAGTAAAATTTACAACACTTTTTACTTAGTGGAAGATGGAATTCAAGCTGTAGAGGGAGCAGAACAGTGAGATCAGTTCACTATTTCAGAAAGGGTCAGCAGAGTACAATAACAGGAGAGCTCGGATTTAGTCCCTGCTCTAATCATTTCACAGGGACTCATCCCATCTTACAGGAATAAAGATGGAGCCCAAACAAAACGCTCTACGTGCAGATGCTTTGTAAACTACGCAGCAGTGTATAAGCAAAGCTGTTGTTGTCAGTTGCTGCTGAGTGGGCTCCGACTTGTGTCGACCTTACGCATAACAGAATGAAGCACGGCCTCGTCCTATGCTATCTGCAAAGGGTTTACCGCCGCCACCGTGAAATATGACGGAATCCTGGTGTACCTGTAATTTCATTACATCACCACAAGCTGGAGCCCCCACCAATCCGGTTCCAACATTTTTAGATGTCTTGTCAAGGGACCCCACGTTTCTAGGATTTTCATAATGATCAACAACCTGAAATGAGAGGGGTAAAAGAAATCAAGATCGCTCTTTTTTGGGATTGGGCTCCTCAACTTGATTGTAAGCTCCTCAAGGTCAGTGACTGAATCTTACCGACCCATGTTCTCGGAGCCTGGTGTAGGGCCTGCAGCCAGAACCTGGCAGACAATTGGTGAACACCAAAAGTCACCTGGAAGGAAGATCTACATGCATGTCAGTGAGAACCATTTGTTACCCAAAACCTTTCTGTATCTCCTCTCCAACCACCTTCAGACACCATTCGAGATCCTGGAGAATAACCAGCTAGATCATGTCTTAGCCCCATAAGGTTTTTAGTCACAAAGCAAGTCATCAGATTTGGGCTCATACAGCATTTTTGTTATTCCCAAATAATGTCCATTTTCAAAAAATTCCTAAAATAATTATGAAAGCATCCCCAGAGGCGTCAAGGTGACTCTTATAGAAAGAACAATGCTATGGAATGTGTCTGTCTATGTATGACATTAAAAAATGTCTCATTACTGTATTTTCATAACCCTGAAATAACACTGGTTCAGCAGCGCACCCTAGTGGCTGAAAGGCTGCTAGCCCAGGTTCACTCACCACGTATGGTCAACAAAACCCCTCCTTGGGTCTGGTGGGAGGGAGTCCTGCAGTCGTTTGCAAAAGTGCTGAAACCAGAACGGTATAAATACCCATTCAAACTGACACAGAAGGCTTTAATAACCTTGAGGCTTGTTTACCAACTAGCACAACAGTAAGTATCCTGATCTTCCAGTCTTCTCTCCGCCTATCCAAACGGATTTTTGACTCCAAGCCCAAGGACCCACAAGATAAAATCCAGTCTGGACTTTTTGCCCCATGTTGATTTCCAGCAATCCTTAGTTGTTTCCCGAGCGGAAGAGTCTCATCTTTCGGGGACTTGAAGTTTCCAGAAGGCAAGGGCTGCAATCCATGCACATCTCTCCCCGCCACCGGAGAAAATAACAAAACCAAGGACATTGTGACTGTTGGTTACGTGTCTGACTGCACTACGAGGCTATCAGCTCCACAAGCAGATCTTCGTCATCTCTGTGAGGTCCACCATAGCGCTTAAGGTCATTTTATTAGAACACTAACATCAGCATCATCACCAATGGTCTCAGTGTGGTGGGCCTATGTGCCAGGTACCCTACTGAGACCTCTACAAGCAGTCTCTCTTATAGGAGGAGACTGCTAAGATCCCCAACTTACAATGGGAAAATTGAGGTCCAGCGAGGGGCAGTAACTTGCCCAAGGTCACTTACCCAGGGGAGTGGCCTGGCTGAAAAGGCGCTCCTGCCCTAGAGTCAGGCTGGCAAGTCATAACAGGTCCAAGAACTCACAAGAGTCCTGTTGGGAAGTTTAAGGGCTGTGACGCACAAACAGCAGCCAGCAGTAAGGCCCACCAGAAGTCACCACTCGACAAGCGGCAGCTGTTACTTTTATTTCTACCGCGCAGCGAGGGAAAGTTAGTTGAGGCAAAGCCGTGGGAGGGGACAGTCCCTCCACCCAGGGCCGGGCACTCCCACGATCTCAGGCCGCAGGAGGTTCCAGGGTGCAGAGTTCCCCGGTCGCCGCCCCCAAACGGATCCTCTCCCAGGCGTCCAGACGCCTTGGTCCCCCGCCGGTGGGGGTCCCGCGCACGCCATGCTTGCCCCTACCTTTTTGTGATAGAGCCGAGCCGGAGCTGACAGCTCCCGAGCAGGGAGGCGTGGGCTCCGGAGCAGCAGGGCCGACGCCGCCCGCCGCAGACGGCCCGCTCCAGCCGCCGCCATCTTGCCGGGTCGCGCCTGCGCCGGCCAAAAGCAAGGCCGGGCGAAGAGGCACGCCCTCGAGTTGGCTCCCAGCTTCGGCTAGGGCGAGCCCCCTCTTACGACACCGCGTCTTCACGCCTGCGCCCTTCCCCCCGTTGCTCTTCGCGCTTTGTCCCCCACCTTGATCACGCCTCCCCGTGGGCGGGCGGGCGGCGCTGGGAGCGGGAAGCTCAGAGGTTCTACGAAAGCGTGTCCTGGGTGAAGTGTTCTTGGTGGGAGAGCTCCTAAGGCTGGAGTGAGGGACCTGATTTAATGCGGCGCAGAGGGTCACGCAGTCCACCCTCTCTAACCCTATTTTGCAGCTAAGGAAGCTGAGGTTCAGAGAGGTTTAATAACTTGTCCAAGGTGGCTCAGAGGTACAATTGGGATTCGAACGATTCTAGGTTAGAATCCTGGTTCTGCCCCTTCCTGTCTGTCACCTTAGGCGAATGACATCAGCTCTGTAAACTTCTTCTTCTTTTTGCGTTAATTAATTCAAGTAAAATTGTTTCATCCATTCAGCAAATATGTATTGAGCACCTACTATTTGTCAAGGCCCTGTACCAGTCTCTAGCGAGCCAACGGAAAACAAAACATAATTCCTGCCCCAATTAAGCTTACTAACGAGGGAGAAAGGCAATACTTTCCCACGTCAAAAATGGGAAGCTTAATTAAGAAGGAAATGAACACTATGCCCTGATTTTTAAAGCATTTATATATGTTTTTGTTTTTCTCTATACAAGACAACAGCAAACTATCAAAATTTATAAGGCAGTGTCTGACAATTAAGAGTTTCTAAATAAATGCTTAGTAAATAATTTATACTGGTTTGCAGAATATCTTATAAAACCAGAATTGTGCATTTAAACCTATTAGGCACCAGTCATTACATGAGACGAATCTCTTTGGGAAATAAATTTTTCTTATAAATAGTGCAATCGATCCTTCCCCGAGGACTTGGAGTTTTCTGTGTGTTTGGGTCTCGGTTGTTGGGGAGACTGAACCACGCGCCAGGTCACAATAGGCAGTAATGCATTTATGCCATGAGTCATTTTGACCTTCTCAAGATGGCGTCAAACCGTGAACTACAGTCATCACGCTCACTCCATGACTTCCTCTATGGCCTCCACTTCCTGCCCAAAGACCCAACTTCTGTCCGAAGTTGTGACAGAACACATGCCATGTTAATAAGTTTTTTCTCTGATAGGATCTTTTACAAATATATAAAATTAATATAAGTTGGAGTGTATTTAGAGATTTTCCCGTCATCTGAAACTCTCAGTTTCCTTTCGGTGGCGAGAGACCGGGGGGTTTTAATCAGGCGCACGCTGCGGACAGCTTCTACTTCAGGCGGTCTTCGGCGGCGGAATGAAGGACCCGAGTCTCTGGAGACTCAAGATGGCGACGGCAGCTGCATCCTCCGCTTCAGAACCGGAGGCTGAGCCCAAGGCGGGGCCCAAAGTTGGGCCCAAGGCCGAGGGAGAGGAGGATGAGCTTAAGGAAACTAGGACGAGGAGGAAGGTTTTATCGCAGGCTGTGGCTGCTGCGCCGTACAAGACCGTGGGGCCAGGGTGGGATCCGCAGGAAGAAGGCGTGAGTGAGAGCGATGGAGATGAAGAGTACGCTATGGCTTCTTCAGCGGAGAGCTCCCCGGGGGAGTACGAGTGGGAGTACGACGAAGAGGAGGAGAAGAACCAGCTAGAGATCGAGCGGTTGGAGGAGCAGGTGGGCGCCGGGTGGGCAGCGGGTTCCCTCAGCCTCCAGGCCCCGGCCCGCCCCTCTACCAGTCGGACCAGGGATGCTTCCCTGATCCTCAGCGGTAATAACGCGGCCAAGGCCGCAGAACCGTTATTTTATCATTGCAGTTTCCGTCATTTGAGCGCTTGGTGCGTTCCCAGCGCTTTGCAAGCGTTATCCCATTGAATCCTTTCAACGACCTCGTGAAGGAAGTGGTATTATCTGTTTTATGGGAGGACACTGAGGCTCGTGGAGGGGAGTCTCTTGCTCAAGATTATCCGTTCTGCAAGTAGCGAGTCAGGCTTCGAACTTTGAACCGACTCCAGAACTCCCACTTTTAACCATACAGTTAAACTACGTCTAGCACTAAAAATAAATCTTAATTGTAAGAGCATTATTTTCCTGTAGGAATGACGACGATGATGAAATACGCTGTAGTCGGATAAATATTGACGCGACGATGAAAATAGAAATGGAAAGATAGAGGCTATCTAGCTGGAAGCTCAAACCCCAATTCTAGCTGTTCCACACCTGTGTGTGTTTCGGCGAATTTCCTAAATTTTCCGAGTCTTTGTTTCCTGGTCTGTAAATTAAGAGCAACATTCCTGCATCATAAAATTGTCGTAACAGTAATCATAGCCTTTTGCTGGCACCTAGTAGGAACGTGACCTCTAATCTGTAAAACAACCGTGTTAGGTGTAGGTGATGTTATCTTCTGTGTAAGCCAGGATCTCAGCAGGAAATAGGTGGTGCATTCAAATTAGGATAATTTGAGAAAAGTTTAGTAAAGGGACTGCTGTGTTTATAAAGGTGTGGACAGGCAAGTCAGAAGCAAAGGTGTAGTACTCCACAGCTGGTAACAGCAGGAGTTGGTGTCCACCTTTAGGCCTGAAGTGGTGTGAAAAATCGCGCAGGGTCGGCATCTGAGAGGAGCTGAGACCTTTGGTCAAGGGGTGCAGCCTGCAGTTTCCCGTAGGGGAAGGAAGCAGGTGGAAGAAGAAAAACTCTTTATCTCCCGCTCTTCCTCCAGATCTCTGTTGGTGTCTCCCACTGGGCAAACGCACCTGGAAACCAGAGAGCCCAGTTGATGTGGACTGCACAGGGAGGCACAGGGAGGGGAGGGGAGGATGGAGTGGAATTGGAGGGGCAAACGGAAGAGATTGAGCACATTCTCATTTTACAGATGAGGAAAGGGAGGCTCAGAACAAATGATGAAATGATAGGCTCAGAGTCACTCAAAGTGGGATTTGAACTCTTAAGGTTGCCTGTTGACCAGATGCCACACTGGATGTTCTTCTGGCAGTGTATTTTTGTTAAGTTATGAAATAGTGATGTCATCCATTGGTACAGCTTTTTCCATTTGTCATAGAATCTGACTGTCAAAGGAACAGTTGGGATAGGCAGGTGGTTACCAGTTCTCCTTTTTATAAATAAGCATGCTGAAGTTCATTCAGTCTTTTATTCATTCAGCAAATACAGTGTGATACGTGCCAGACTGACTCTGTCCCTGTCCATATGGGAATCAGTTCTTCAGATTTCTATCCTTAGGCCTTTTGATGAGCCATTAGCTCACTTTGACTTTACTATTTTGTGAGGTAGGGAAAGTAGAATAATCTGTTTCAGTAGGAAGAGGAGGCTTGGAACCAGAGAGGTTAAGTCCTTGATAAACGTACATAGCTTACTTACTAAGGAGGAGGAGGGTTTGGGATGGAGGTCACAGTGGAGGTCTGCTGGCCGCTATACTCTTCAGTTACCTGCCCTGCCTTGGGTCACTGAGCATGGGTGGAATAGAGCTCAGAAAGTGACCACATAGGATGGCACCTGGCAAGTGATGGTGAACTGAGGGGCTCTGGCCATATCATCTTTGTCCTGGGGTCTAGAAATTGACTTTTCCAATTTTTTCCAAACTTTCTTCCTAATGCCTCCTAATTCTATAGTCTGTTTTTCCTGCTGTAACTGCCCTTATGATGGAACATAATGATGAGTAACTTTCAAACAGGCCTGTGAGAAACCTCAGCCCTGCCTTCTTTGCAAGCTGCAAACACACCCACATGTGTTTGTTTCCTTCCTTGCTTGTTTAGGATTGTTTTGTTCTTTTTCTAATTTCTTGAGGTAGGAACCTAGGTTATTGATTTGACACCTTTCCTCTTTTCTAATATGAGCATTTAGTTCTATAAATTTTCCTCTCAGCACTGCTTTCGCTGCATCCCACCTATCTTGATATGTTCTATTTTCATTTTCATTCAGTTCTATGTTGTTTTTTTTTTAATTCTTTGAGACTTCCTGTTTGATTCATATATTGTTTAGAAGTGTATTCTTAATTCCAAATGTTTAGAGATTTTCCTATTGGCTTTGTTGTTGATTTCTAGTTTGCTTCCATTGTGGTCAGAAAGCACACTCTGTATGATTTCAGTTCTTTTAGATTTGTTGAGGCTTCTATTTTGGCCCAAGATATGGTCTCTCTTGGTGAATGTTCCATGGACACTTGAGAAAAATGCTTATTGTGCTCCTGTTGGCTGGAGTGTTCTATATATGTCAGAGCCTGTTGATTGATGGTATTGTTGAGTTCTTCTGTATCCATGCTGATTTTCTTTATAGTAGTTTTGTCAGTTGCTCGGAGTCCCTGGGTGGTGCAAACAGTTAATGCACTTGGTTGCTAACTAAAAGGCTGGAAGTTGGAGTCCACCCAGAGGCACCTCAGAAGAAAGGCCTGGCGATCTACTTCAGAAAAATCAGTCACTGAAAATCCCATGGAGCACAGATTTACTCTGACATGTGGGGTCACCATGAGTTGTAATCGACTCAACGGCAGTTGGTACTGGTATCAGTTGCTTAGAGGAGGGTGTTGAAGTCCTCAAATACAATTGTGGGTGTGTTTATTTCTCCTTTCAGCTCTACCAGTTTTTGCTTCATGTATTTTCTGGCTCTGTTGTACGGGGTTGCCATTGGTTTTTTTGTTTGTTTTTGGTTGGTGCATACATGTTTAGGATCATTAGGTCTTTCTGGTGGATTGATCCTTTTATTATTATTATGTAGCATTTCTTTTTGTCTCTAGTAATTTCCTTTACTCTGAAGTCTACTTTATGTAATATTAATAAAGCCATTTCTTTTTTTGGATTAATGTTTGCTTGGTATATCTTTCTCCATCCTTTCACTTTCAACCTGCCTATGTTGAATTTGAAGTGAGTTTCTTGTAATCAGCATATAGTTGAGTCATGCTTTTTATCCACTCTGTCATTCTCTGCCTTTTAATTAGTGTATTTAGACCGTTTATGTTTCAGGTAGTTAGTGAAATGTTAGGTCTTCAAACATTTTATTATTTGTTTTCTGTTTGTTTCGTCTGTTTCACATTCCTTTTCTTGCCTTCCTGTGGATTACTTCAACATTTTTTAGGATTCTATCTTGATTTATTTATAGCGCTTCTGAGGGTTTTGCTTTGCATGGTTTTCTGGGTATTGTAGTCTATGTATTTCACTTATTACAATTGGCTGATATCAGTGTTTTACTGCTTCGAGTGAGGTATGGAAACCTAACTTCCGTTTAGATGCCTTTACTTTCCCCATTTTAAAATATCATTGTCTGGGTATCAGATGATCTTAGAATTTTTGTTTCAGCCATTCCATGTGATCATCTATTGTGCTTACCCATATTTCATGTCTTTCCATTGTGCATTCTTCTTTCCTAGTGCTCCAAGATTTCTTTTTTTATCATTTCTTTTCTTTAGCTGTTCTTTAAGAGTAAGTCAGCTAGTGACGGATTCTGTTAATTTTCTGTGTTTCAGATGTATAATTGCTTTTTGTGTGTGGTAAATATATATGTAACAGAACATTTGACATTTCAACAATCTTCACATGTACGGTTTAGTGACATTAATTATGTTCCTCATGTTGCTCAACTGTTGCCTTTAATGTGTTCCCAAGTTATACCATCACCCTTAACAGAGCTCGGTGTTCCCTAAGTATTTAGTCCCCTTTTCTCCCTTCCTTCCTCCCACCCCTGGTAACCACTGATAAACTTTGTTTTCTAGACACCTGCCTACTCTGGATATTTCATATAAGTGAGATCATACCATGCTTGTCCTTTCAAAACTGACTTATTTCACTCAGCATGGTGTTTTCAAAGTTTAACCTACTTAGTATGATAGCTTTTTAAAAAAAATATCTTACTGATATAATATTTATTTTGAAAAGTTTCAGACATAAAAATAAGCTTTTATAGACCTATCACTCAGCTTTAACAGATACCAACCTTTTGCCATTCTTGTTTCTCCAGTAGGAGTTTTCATCTTACTTGTTTGTTTAGTAAAATAAGAGAGTTCTTGCTATGCCTCTAGCATTGTACTAAGCAGCTTGCAAAATTACCCTTTTTAATCCTCACAACAAACTCGTGAACTAGGAACTAGTGCTATCCCCATTTCATAGATGAGGAAATGGAGGCTTAAAAAGTTAACAACCTGCCTAAGGTCACACACTTTCTGATTATTTGTTTCATTAGGACGTCTTCTTTATTTTAGCAAGAACCCAAGTGTCCTGTAACAGGAATCATTACAGATTTGAGGGAGTTTTATGTTTACTATAAAAAGCCTCTACTTTCATCATTTTGGAGCCCTGTGGTGCAGTGGTTAAGAGCTACAGCTGCTAGCCAAAGGGTTGGCAGTTCAAATCCACCAGCCACTCCTTGGAAACCCTATGGGACAGTTCTACTCGGTCCCATAGCATCGCTGTAAGTTGGAATTGAGTCGACGACAACAGGTTTGTTAGTTTTAAATTACCGTTTTGTCTTCCCTTTCCTGAGGGTAGTTGTCGCAGTGCTGTTGCAGTGTCTCTCCCAGACAGTCTGTTTATTTTGTCTGTGGAAGGCCGTGTATGTTGTCACCCAGTGGTGACAGAAACTAAGTCGTTTTCATGACGGCATTTGAATGTCAGCTTTTGTTTGTTTGCCTTCTAGTTGTCCATCAACGTCTATGATTACAACTGCCACGTGGACCTGATCAGACTTCTCCGGCTGGAAGGGGAGCTCACCAGAGTGAGGACGGCTCGCCAGAAGATGAGCGAGATCTTTCCTTTGACTGAAGGTGCCACTCCAGCAGTCTGCTTTTCTAAACACAGAATTGAGGAGTGGTCCTTTTTTTCAATGCTAAAAGTGGGGCATGCCGCTTGTAGAAAATTTGGGTAGTCTAGTGTAGTAGAAAGCAGAAGACTCATCATTCGAAGTCAGTTCTTATTGGTGTATTGTCTTGTTTTTTTCGCAAAATGTAGTTGTGATTGTATAATGGTGGTTCACAGCTTGAGCCCTGATTTTGTTATCATAAACGTTATGACAAAAATTTTTTTGCATAATTAGCTATCCCACTGTTCTCTCTCTACTCTTCCTTCCGGTATTTATGTATTTAACCTATTTCCTCAGAACCCAAACATTGTTAATAAGTTATAATTCAACTTTTGTAAGTAATTTTCTAGTGTAAATGTTTGATACCTTAATTGTTCCATGTTAGTTGAACATTTGAGTTGAGTCTACCTAGGTGCACATTAGGAACTAGTTGCACTGAGCATGCTTGTAGTTACATCTTCATGAGGATCTGGAAAGATTGTCTGGACAGGAGTCAGAAAGCCTTGGTCCTAGGTCCAGCTCTGGCCCTTTCCCCACCTCCCCTCCAAACTGTAATTGCTGAGTGTGGATGCAGAAATCAGGTTGCCTGGTTCATTCCTGGCCGCACCGCTGACTCACTGTGTAACCTTAAACAACTTACGTCAACATTCTAAGAGTGAGTTTTCCCAGCAGTGAGTTGAGGATAAGAGTAATCCTGCCTCTCAGTGCATGGATTAAATGGGCCTTACTGTGGACAGCACCTAACACATGCCTGGCATGTTGTAAATGCTTAGATAGATGCCCTTGTCATTAATGTTACTAGCACCTGCGTTAGAGGATTGTGACAAAGGCTCAATGAGAAAATAATGCAAGAACTTGGCAAAATATAAAATGCCCAACAAGCTATGATTTTAGTGAGTTGATCTTATTTGGAAACAAAACCTTCTGTGTGCTTGGTTCAGGTTTTAAAAATTGAGTTGCTGTGAACTGTGCCGGATGTGTAAGATGGATCAAATGTTTGCATGTTTATGCCTCATGGTAAAGTTCCCTCCTTCCAGAGGGCAGTGATCACACAGGGTTCTCTTGTCTCGTAGAGCTCTGGCTGGAGTGGCTGCACGACGAGATCAGCATGGCCCTGGACGGCCTGGACAGAGAGCACGTGTACGAGCTCTTTGAGAAGGCCGTGAAGGATTACATCTGTAAGTTGCCTGTGGGCTTTCTCTCATCCTCCTCCTTTCTGGCTCTGTCCAGCCTCGGTCTCTGCTGTCTTGGATTGTGCTGTGACATGTTGCTACTCAGAAAATGGAGCACTAGTCTAGACTCTAGAAAGATTTGAGTTCAGTTATTTTTATCATTGTCTGTGGTCTTCAGGTGAGGCTGTTTGGTGTTAAAATAGAAATTGGAAGGAGTATTTGTAGTAAGGGAATGAATATAGTCATGCCTAGCATTTATCTGTCAGAGAGAATTACATAGTATTTCCAGGTGATTCAGAGTCCTGGTTGTGCAATGGTTAAGAGCTTGGCTGCTAACCAAAAGGTCAGCAGTTCAAATCTACCGGCCTCTCCTTGGAAGCCCTGGGGGCAGTACTACTCTGTCCTGTAGGGTCACCATGAGTCTGAATCGACTCAACGGCAGCTGGTTTGGGTTTTTGGGTTCCGGGTGATTAATGGTTACCTTTTATACATTGGATGGTTTTTAAGAGGTTTTGAACAGTTTTTCTTTTTTTTAAGGATAAAATAACTTTAAAAAAAATCTTTTTATTTTTTTTATTTTTGGGTATTCTCTTTTTTTCTTTTTTTATTGTACTTCAGGTGCAGGCTTACAGAACAAGTAGTTTCTCATGAAACACAAGTATACATATTGTTTTATGACATTGGTTAACAACCCCACAACATGTCAATCCTCTAACTCCTCAACCATTTTTTTTTTTTTTTGGTGAAAATACACATAGCCAAAGATACACCATTTCAGAAATTTCTACATGCACAGTTCAGTGACATTGACTACGCTCTTCCAATTGTGCTGTTATTCTCACTTAAGATGAAGGCTTACAGAACAAAATAGTTTCTCATTTAACAGTTACTACAAATGCTGCCCTATGACAATGATTAACAATCTCACAACACATCAACAATATCCTTACCCAACCTTGGGTTCCCTATCACCAGCTTCCTTGTCCCCTTCTGCCTTCTGGCCCTTGTCACTGGACTGCTGTACCTCGTTAGTCTCATTTGGTTTTACGGGGCTGTCCACTCCCAGGCTGAACCGTGAACCTCGGAGGTAACTTCATCACTGAGCTAAAAGGGTGTCTGGGGGCCGTACTCTCGGGGTTTCTCCAGTCTCCTTTAGGCCAGTAAATCTTGTCTTTTTTTTTGTGAGTTAAAACATCTTTTTATTTTGAAATAATTACAGATTCAAAAGAAATTGCAAAAGTACTACAGAGAAGTTCCGTGTACGCACTTTTTGCAGCTTCCCCCAATGGTTAGGCCCTTGTCTTACTCTTGCTGAGGGCCTCAGATCCAGCAGCTAGCTCATTCCCATTTTTACTTGCAGCCCATCTGGCAGCTCTGTATTGATGAGCAAAAACAGTAGCTAGCAAACTTTTGCTAAGTTCATTGAAATAGGTTTCTCAATGAAAAGCAAGCCTCATGAAAACATGTCATTCCCAAATTGGCTTCTTGATCTTTTTAGTATCTTTGTTTTAAAAGGTTAATGTATAGGCCTCTGAAATTATTTTCCTATCCCTGTAAAGTGACTCAGTAGGTAAAAACATTTACTGTAAGAAT
The DNA here is from genome assembly GCA_030035585.1 of Dugong dugon. Lineage (NCBI taxonomy): Eukaryota > Metazoa > Chordata > Mammalia > Sirenia > Dugongidae > Dugong > Dugong dugon. The sequence goes on along the minus strand of CM057476.1, from coordinate 18,880,328 downwards.
CAGTGCATTCATAAAGAGTTTAATTCATTAATCTGGCCTTAAAGCCACGGGAATTAGTATGTAAAGGACTAACAGAAAAAGTGAAAGGAACAAGGCAACTGAGGTCTTATTTATTTTTTTGCTTAAACATCACTAAAAATCTGTATTTAAAGTACAAATTTCTAATAACAGGATTGGTGCTTTTAGTTTTGTTTCTTCACTTTGACCAGAAGGCTTAAACATGAATCAAAATTCAAAAGTTGAAAGATTCTGGGCTTTGAAGTCGTTCTGAAGGTTGAGTCGGATTTGTAACCGTTTTCATTGAAATCCATTACTGGTTTCCTTCAGTTTCATAAAGAAACATTTTACTCACAGTCCTTAGGGATTGCCACCTGCCATATACTGTTATGAGCCCTGGGGGCACAGTGGTTAAGCACTGGCTGCTAATTAAAATGTCAGTGGTTCGAACCCATCAGTCACTCCGCGGGAGAAAGATGTGACATTCTGCTTCTGTGAATATTTACAGCCTTGGAAACCCTATGGGGCAGTTCTGATGTGTCTTGTAGGGTCGCTGTGAGTCCGAATTGACTAGACAGCAACCTGTTTCTGTACTGTTGATGCAGTGACAGCTCAGTGATTATTTCCTTAAGAACGTTGTTTAAGATGTAGTTTCTTTTCAGGCTGCAGTAGTAGTCCAGGTGAGTTGCTCTTATTGTTCATGATGGTCTTAGCTTTTCGCATGAATGACTACTTTCTTGGTGGGTAAATTTCTTCCATCGTGTGTCAGTTTTGATTCTGGGGACTTATATCCAGAACTAAAAGAACACTTCCCATTTTTAGGTCCTAACATTTGGCTGGAGTATGGCCAATACTCAGTCGGTGGGATTGGCCAGAAGGGCGGCCTTGAGAAAGTGCGCTCTGTGTTTGAAAGGGCGCTCTCGTCCGTTGGCCTACACATGACCAAAGGGCTCGCCCTATGGGAGGCTTATCGAGAGTTTGAAAGTGCGATCGTGGAAGCTGCTCGGGTAAGTGTCTGTGTCTGTGACCTGTGCGTGCATCTAAATAGTCAAGGGCTGTCTATTTAAGTAGTTTTGAAAGTATTAGTTGAAACAAAATGTCACAAGATGAGTCTTGTAGCTAACAGTTCACTAGATGGTCTTCTCCAATCTCTTAGGGGGTGGGCTGTAAAATAAGTAAAATCAGTAGTCTTTATGGAATAGCAAGACTGAGTGGTTTGACTTAAAAGCAGGTGCCTCTTCAGTTTATATTCTGATACTTAAAAATACTATGAGTAAGTTAGTTACATGGTTACATGTGAATATACTTGTGAATGTCCCTCCTGCAAAATGTTTAATAGTAACCATGAGAGGAGGTTTGACTCCATCATACTGCATTTTTTAGACTATGATTTGTAGAATTTTACTGCAGCATCCCTCTCACTGTGTTCGTGTGTGCACGGAAAGTTACTGTCGGCACGCAGTGGAGCCCTCTCTTAGTTAGACCATTATTATTAAAGTAGCCTCAGTCACGTCTTGATTACATCCCTGTGCAGTATTCTGTAGTGGTGCCTCTGCTCACCCCTGAATTAAGGCATCATATCTACCTCTTTGCCTGATATTTGTGGCTCCCTCTAGTGTCAGTCATGATTCCTGCATGGACTCTGCCCCCCACTGTCTGGATGCCTGCCTGCCCTCTGAACATTCTTGCCACTGTGCTTTTACCCAGGCTCTTCCTTCCCTGGGAGACTGCAGACTCATCCCAAATGCCAGCTCCTCCAGGAGTCCTTCCTGACTCTCTCTCCATAACAACAAGACTCACCCCTAAAACTGTGATCTGTTTCTTTGAAACTGCAATACTGTGATACTTTGTGCAGTACCGTGATACTTGGCTTTTATGATACTTCCTGCCTTGCTGTAGTCATTTGGATACATTTCTTTTATTCCTTGCTTCCTCCCCAATATAAACAGAGGCAGAGATAAGCATTTATTTTTGCACCCTTTGTTGCAGTTGGCATAATACCTCCTGTATAAGAGGTCATGTACATTTTTTTTCAGTTTGAACTAAAAAATCTGTTGAAAATTTTTTGAAGTAGGAAGAACCAGAGTTTGTCATGTACTACTAATTTGCTTCTTTAGCCCATAGCTGGCTTCCTTTCCCCTTTTGACTGGGAACAAACCTTTGATTCACAGCTTGAGAAGGTCCACAGTCTCTTCCGGCGGCAGCTGGCGATCCCACTCTATGGTAAGAGAAATGGGCACGTCACCGTGGTTTTCAGAATGCTTTGGGGTGTGTCATGTAATCAGACCTTGCACAGCATCCGTGTCCTCATCAGACACTCACTCTGGGTGAGCTTGTTGGTAAAATGTTATCTTGAATTGTTAATGCTCAAGAGGGTTGTATGAGTCAGAGGCAGGACTAGAAGCCTGGCTTCCTGACTCCCAGTTGAGATCTCTTTCCTACTTTAAAACCTTGTTGGAAAGGGGGAGATAAGTTCTTTGAAAGGAGTAGGGAAAGTGACACCCTGTATTCTGGGGAAACTTTATTGAGTAAGAGTTCCATTATCGAGCCTTTTCTCTTTAGGAGTAACCTCTTTAGCAACAGAGTAGGGGTGTTACTGGGCTTGTATCTTTCCTCTGTGAGGGTTGATTTGGTTGGAAGTATTCATGTTTAAATCTTTGGGGTTTGGTGAGGGTTCTCCTTTTTAGGTGAATATATTTTGGCAAGCCAAGGCCAAGCCTTTGTGGCTCTGCTGCTGTGAGCATGTGCAGTGCTGGGAGGAGTTTTTGGAGTTCGCAAAGAGTTGGGCACTGCGATCTTGTTTTTTCTGCAAGGCATGTTTCTGCACTATATATGTTCAGAACGTCTAGGCAACTTCACTTGAGCCCAGGTGTTGTTTCTCTTTTTACCTCATGGTTTATTTGGATCTGCTTTAACAGATTACAAAGTGGCTGTCCCGTTGAACACTTGGGTGACATGCAGAAAAGGCTAGAACTGAGCCGGCTGGTAGATTTCATCTCACATACCAACGTGAGACAGCATAGCATAGTGATTAGAGTATGAACTTGAGCCAGACCGCCTGGGTTCAAATCCTTGCTCTACCACTGGCTGTAGACAAGTGACTTAATCTCCTTGTGCTTCAGTTTCCTCAGCCGCGAGATGGGGATCCTAATAGAACCTACCTCCTGGAGTGTGAGGATCAAATGGGATAAAGTATGTGAAGTGTTAGAACATGGGAAGCACTAGCTGAGTGTTGGTAGGGTTGCCTGGGACTGGGCTTTGAGACAGATTCTAAGACCAAGTCTGGGATCAGCAGAAGAGCTCAGGATTAGACCCAGAAGAGCAGTCCTGGGAGAGTCTGGGAGAGTGGGAGGGACCCGACTCTCATGGTTAATCTATGTTTGGTGGCTAAAACCCAATGGCAAGACCCACGGGGCTGAATCCATTTTTCAATAGATATGGAGGCCACATTTGCAGAGTATGAAGAATGGTCAGAAGACCCAATACCAGAATCAGTAATTCAGAGCTATAACAAAGCGCTGCAGCAGTTGGAGAAATATAAACCCTATGAAGAAGCACTGGTAAGTGTTGGCTTCTTTGATAGTACACTTCTTCCTATAAATTTTTCCCTGATCAGTAGTTGCGAGTAAAACGCTGCCTTGAAAACTTTATTATGAAATATATAGAGTATATAAATGTATATATGCACACATGGTTTATATAATAATAATAAAGTGAACATCCACCCAGGTTAAGAAATAGAACATTGCCAGTTCCTTAGAAGCTCATTTGTGCCCCTCTCCGATTGCCTCCTTCTCCCTCTCCCCAGAGGTAATCACTTTCCTGACTTTGTGATACTCATTCCCTTGCTTTTCTTTGTGGTTTTACAACTTACAAATACATCCTTACTTAATATATTGTTTAATTTCGCTCGTTGTTGAACGTTTATATAATAGAACCGTGCTGTATATTTTCTTTCATTCAATGTGTGTTTGGGTTTTATTCATGTTGATGAGTATAGTTACAGTTCATTCGATTTCACTGCTGTAATGCTGTCATGTATACCACAGTTTATCCATGTTGATGGATAGTTGCATTGTGCAGCATTAATCTGAACGTTCTTGTACGTATCTTCTGGGACTTAGGAAAAAGAGTTTCTCTACTGCACATATCCAGGAATGAAATTGCTGGATTGGAGGGTACTGCTAAACTGTTTTCCGGGTTATCAGTTGGCATTCCCACCAGCAGTATCGAGTTCCTGTTGCTCTTGCCAACCTTGGATATTGACATACCTAAATTTTAGCCAGTCTGATGGGTCTGCAAAGCTGTCTCATTATAGTTTTAAGTTGCGTTTCCTTTATTACTAATGATGTTGAATATCTTTTCACGTCTGTTGGCCACTCAGGTTTCCTTTTTGGTGAAGGGCATGTTTAAGTCTTTACCCATTTTTCTGTTGGTTTGTCATTTCTAATTGATTCATGGGAATTCTGGCTATGAATCCCTATATTAAGTTACATCTTCTATGATATTTTTTTCCCGGTTTGTGGCTTGTCTTTTTTACTTGTGAAAATTGTGTCTTTGGTGACCAGTTCTTAGTTTTAATGAAATTGGATTTATATTTTTTCCCTTATGGTTTGTGTTTTTGTTGTGTATTTAAGAGATCTCATTCATACGTTTAGCTCTGCTTTCTTCTAAAAGTTCTATAGTTTTTGTCTTTCACATTTAGGTCTTCACCACCTGAGTTTCATTTTTGTGTATGGTCTGAGGCAGGGTCCACTTTCATCTTTCCAAACGGAGAACCAGGTGATCCAGCACCAATTATGATAAGTCCATCCTTCCCTCACTGATGTACAGCCCCATGCCTGGCATGGATTAGCTGTCCATGTATGTGTGGGTCTGTTTCTGGGCTCTCTGTTCCCTTCCACTGGTGTTTATCACAGTGTTGTAGTAAGTTTTGATCTCAGGTAGGACGAGTCCCTTTGACCTTGCTCCTCCTTAAGAGGGTCTTGGCTGCCTTTAGCCCTCCTTATGTTTCAATCCCAATGCAGAATCAGCTTTTCAAGTTCTATTACACAAAGATGAAACTTGAGCTTTTTACTGGAATGGCATTGAATCTGTAGAATAACTTGGGGAAGAATTTACACATATAAAATACTGAGTCTACCAATCTGTGAACAAGGTATAGTTGTCCATTACTTAGGTCGTCCTGTCTTTCTGTAAATTTTCTAAGTTTATCCAGTGTCTTGAACACATAGTTAGATGGATTTCCAAGTAGTTTTTGATATTGTTGTAAATGGCATCTTTTAAAAGATTTTGTTTTCTAGTTCCTGGTGTATAAAATGCAGCTGGGTTTTTATATTCATTTTTTTATCTGTCAGACTTGCTAAATTTTTATTAATACTATGTTAATAATTTATAGGTTGTTTAGAATTTTCTTGTTGACAGTAATATTATTTGTAAATGATATTTCCTGCCTTTCTTGTTCTTAGAATGCTTCGCGTACTAGGCCTCAGACCTATGCTTTTGTTTTCTTGTATTTATATTTTCTTTTTGTTTGACTTACAGGCATCATTGTTAATGTTGTATCATATAGTCACAGTTTGTTTAAATTGACTACATGCATTTCCCGCCTTCTTTGCTCTTCAGTCCTTCCTGCATCCTAGATCTTTGATCTGGAATCACTTTTGAAGTACACCTTTAGAATCTCCTCCACTGGAGATTTGCTGGTGACAGACTGTCTCAGTTTGTGCTTGTCCAAAAGGGTTTTCACTTTGCTGTCCTTCTTGAAAGTTACTTCCTTGTTGTTGTTGTTAGGTACTGTCGAGTCGGTTCCGACTTCTAGCAACCCTGTATACAACAGAACGAAACACTGCCCAGTCCTGTGCCATCCTCACAATCGTTGTGCTTGAGCCCATTATTGCAGCCACTGTATCAATCCATCTCTTCCTCTTTTTCGCTGACCGTCTACTTTGCCAAGCATGATGTCCTTCTACAGGGACTGATCCCTCCTGATAACATATCCAGAGTATGTGAGACGTAGTCTTGCCATCCTTGCTTCTAAGGAGTGTTCTGGTTGTACTTCTTCAAGACAAATTTGTTCGTTCTTTTGGCAGTCCATGGTATATTCAATATTCTTTGCCAACACTATAATTCAAAGGTGTCAGTTCTTCTTCAGTCTTCCTTATTCATTGTCCAGCTTTCGCATGCATGTGAAACAGTTTATTTCCTTTGGATATAGAATTCTAGACTGATAGTTATTTTTTCTCAGCAATTGCTGTCTTTTTGTCTTCTGGCTTCATTGTTGCTGTTGAAAAGTCAGCTAGCTCTTGCTTCTTTGAAGGTGATGGTTGTTTTTTCTCTGGCTGATGTTTAAGATCTCTTTAGTATGTTTTGGCATCTTGCAGTGTCCTTACAGTAGGTGCAGGCATCCTGCCTGAGGTTTGTTGGGCTTCTAGACTCTGTTCTGGTGCGTTTCATAGTAAGAGAACAGACTTGTAGAGCCATATCAGCTCAGTTTTGAATTCTGGCTCTGCCACTTATTAGCTTTCTGACTTTGGGCTAAGCTCCTAACTTCCCTGTGTCTCAGTTTCCTCAAATATTAAGATGGGAATAGTAATTGTGCCTGCCTCATAGGCGTATGTCAAATTCTTAATATATGGTAAGCCACCGAAAGCTGGCTTCACTACTCCGTTTGCTGCCTTCCTTCAGATTTTGCTCTTAGTAGTTCTTTCTTGTTCCTTTGCCAGTTCGTTGATGACCGTTAAGAAGATGTTTTTTATATTTAATCCAGCAGTTTTAGTTGTTTGAAATGGCAGAGTGTGACTGGGTGACTAATTCAGCATTGTTCCTGGAAACCGACTCTCTGAAATGTTGTCTTTCTGTGCACAGAGCCTGTGCATTCGCTTGTCCTCTTTTTTAAAAAATAATATTTTATTGTGTTTTTCGAGAAGGTTTACATAGCAGTTTCGGTTCCCATTCAACAATTTCTACACAAATTGTTCAGTGACATTGGTTATATTCTTCACAAAGTGTCAACGTTCTCAACATTTCTGTTCTGGTTGTTTCGTTTCTATTAATCCAGTTTCTCTTCCCCCTTACTTTCTCATCTTTGTTTTAAAGTAGTTGTTGACTGTTTGGTCTCATATAATGATTTTTTAAAGGAGCACAGTACTCACGGAGGATATTCTTTATATGGGAGCCAATCTGTTACTTAGCTAAAAGGTGACCTCATGGGCTAGTTTTGGTTTACGATTTGAAGAGTGTCTCAGGGCAGTAGTCATGGGGAGTCCTCCAGTCTCAACCAGTTCAGTAAGTCTGTTTTTTTTTTAGGAGTTTGAGGTTCTGTTTCACACTTGTTCTTCCATTCTATCAGAGTTCATCTGTTGTGGCCCTGACTAGAGCGGTTGGTAGTGGTAGCCGGACACCATCTATTTCTTCTGGTCTCAGGGTGGATGGAGCCATGGTTTGTGTAGACGATTAGTCCTGTAGACTAGTTCCGTCTCTGAGTCCTTGGTTTCCTTCTTTCTCTTTTGCCCTGGACGAGTAGAGACCGATAGTTGTATCTTAGATGGCTGCTTCGCTTGTCATCTTGCCTGCCTGCACACACTCTCTTGCCCTTTCTTTTCTGTGTGTAAATGCTTAGTGTGCACTTGTGTTTCACAAAGCCTCCTTGATGAAACCCTCAATCACTTAAACTTTGTTACGCCTTCAGTAGAGTGTGGCTGAAGAGAAAGCAAGTTGATTGTGGGGCTTTTGTCTAATAAGAATTGTGGTTGTACGTCTTTGGACCTGAGAATGTTCGGCGCAGCCTCCTCCATCTTGTGCCTGCATCTCTGTGCATTTGCAGGAACCGTTTTGGAACCATTAGAATGAGGAACCTGAACTAATGCAGGTACTTGGGTTATCACGGTTTGATTTTGTTCACTTCACTCAATAGGTCCAGAAAGGGACTTCTGTTTTGGAAGGATGGTTAGCAGCAGTCATTAGAAAACGTGTTTCTCTTTAATCCAGTTCTGGATAGATGGAAGATTTAAGTTCCCTGTGGTCCAGGAATGGATTTAGAAAGGAGTCCGGAGGCCTTAGAGACTTGCCATGAGGAAGCACTTTGGACCAGACGAGATTCTCATCCTGCTTATCACAGTGTGGATCTCATTGTGGAGACGTTCTAGGAGGCAGGATTTGGGGATTCATCTCTTAGCCAATCTCGTCCAAACTGATTTTATTTGAAGACACGTTGTGCTGCCTGACAGCATCAAGTGACCCATTTCAGTGTCAGTGCCCTTTCCCTTCCCTCCAGTTGCAAGCAGAGGCGCCAAGGCTAGCCGAGTATCAAGCGTACATCGATTTTGAGATGAAAGTCGGAGATCCCGCTCGCATTCAGTTGATCTTTGAGCGTGCCCTGGTCGAGAACTGCCTCGTCCCTGACTTGTGGATCCGCTACAGTCAGTATCTGGTGAGATCATTTCACTGTTCTAATTTTATTTTATTTTTATTGTTGTAAACAATTTAGAATCTATTTAAAAAAGTCAGCAAGAGGGGCAGGCTGCCCCTCTCTGCCCTTTCTCGCTTTTCTTCCATTGCCCTTGGCTCTTCCTGCCAACTCACTGACCAAGTTCTCCTGGTGTTTTAAGGTATTTTTAACCAATCACTGACTGGAGAAAAATTGGTGTATAGGCTTATTATTGAGGACTATATAATACTGATTTTTTTCTTATAACTATTATATGGAAAAAATTTAAACATAAAACCTAAGTAGACAATTTTATTTAGTAAAATGAACCTTCACATACCCATCACCCAGCTTCAACAATTTTTAATTTTCATGGCTAGTCTGGTTTCATGTATATCCTCACTGACTTCCCCCCTTCTGTACTATCTTGAAGCAAATCCAGAAATCATATTTCATTGATAAATAGCCAAACAAGGTCCTTACTTTAGGGTTGATTGATGTCTCCTAAGGTTATTTTAATCTGTACGCTCCCCCTTCCACCTCTCTTCTCCCTAACCTCTCTTTGCAATTTATTTGTTGAAAAAACCATGTCACAAGAGGTATTCTTAAGGAAATTTCTTTTGTCAATTGATTGTGCTGGAAATGTCTCATGATGGTGAAGTCTTAACAATAAAATTTTATCTCCTGACCATGGAATTCTTTATCACAGGATCGGCAGCTGAAAGTCAAGGATTTGGTTTTATCGGTACATAATCGTGCTGTTAGAAACTGCCCCTGGACAGTCGCCCTGTGGAGTCGGTGTCTCCTGGCCATGGAGAGATACGAAGTTGATCATCAAAAGATTTCGGGTGCGAATGTTTTTGTGGGAGGACTTGCAAGCTTTGTGCCCCAAGTTAGAAACGTACAACCATGGTGAAGTTACTAAATCATAATTCCCCAGAGTGTTGCTTTGGGATATTGGGTGTTAGTCAAAAAAGGGCTCTAAAGTGGGAGATAAACTGGTTAGGATCTTGGCTTCTTAGAGCTTTTTAATATGCTCATATCATTGTGATGTTCTAAGATGTCATGGACTTTTCTCCAAACTAATTTGACCCCAGGACTCTAACTGCAGGGCATCTTGTGGAACTGCTTTCTAGAACACAGTTTGGGCAGTGCTGTATTAGCTTGTCGTGTGAACATTTCACTTTAGCTCACTCTGGCACTCTGTTGCTTTTGTTTTTTAAAGCTATATAGTGTTTTCTTGTTGGTAGAGGTTTTTATAATAGCCTCGATAACTTTATATTGGCTGCCTCGTGAACTGGCAACAAATCCTGACTTTTTCTTTGACTCCAGCGACCTTCGAGAAAGCTTTGAATGCCGGCTTTATTCAGGCCACCGATTATGTGGAGATTTGGCAGGCGTACCTTGATTACCTGAGGAGAAGGGTTGATTTCCAACAAGGTATTTAAGTTCACCTATTTCACCTCAGAACTGAACTTTTTCTTACCCCATCTTTTGGTGAGATATCCCAGTGGCCCGAATACATTGTGACTGGGCAAATGCTGTAGACTGGCCATTGATAACTCTTTCTCCCCAGAAATCTTAGCTATTTTTGTCTTTAACAAGTCATGCTGTGGATTGTAAAGGAAGAGAGTAATGGTTCTTATGTTTTGTGCTGGCTTCTGCCACCCTCTTTATGTTCATCTCTCATTTCTCTCTCCTCCCCTTTCTACATATCCTAAACAGTTCTTTAAATAAGACTGTCACGTTTCTTGTAAACCTTTGGACCTCTGCAGAATCCCGTCCTTGACCCCCCCGTGCCTCAAATGGCAACCAGAAAAATCCCGTCTAACTTGTACTTGCACATCCATTTCAGCTGTTACCACACGAGTTAGCCGTCAGCCGTTCCGTATGCCCGTGTCACCCTGGCTCAGGGAGCCTCTCTTTGCTGTGCTCCCACACAACCCCATGCTTGCTTTTGTCATTGTGCTGTCCACACTGTCCTCTGTGTTGGTTGTCTTTCCTCCCACTATGCGATGAGGGCAGGGACGGGGAGTCTTGACTGCTGTGTCCCCAGCATGATACCAGGTGTATAGTAGGCTCCAGGTGATTGCAGTGTGGGGATAATAAAAATGGTGTGCCACGTGGGTTCATAAAGTCGGACCTTTTTTGCACTTTCTAACAGACTCCAGTAAAGAGCTGGAAGAGTTGAGGTCCACGTTCACTCGTGCTTTGGAGTATCTGAAACAGGAGGTCGAAGAGCGTAAGTGTGGCTCTCAAACGCTGCTTGTGCCTGGTTGTGCTTCCTGTTATTGGTTGATTTACCTTCTCTGCCAAGGGCCGTTTGTCTCTAAATCCCTTCCAACTTTGACTAATTCTGTCCTCTGAAGGTTTCAACGAGAGTGGAGACCCAAGCTGCGTGATCATGCAGAACTGGGCTAGAATTGAGGTAAATGTTCTTGACAGATCTGCCAGTTTCATCTGCCTTTGAAGGATCTTTATCTAACAACTTAGCTAAAATTGAGCCAGGTATAGATGTCTAGGCTTGGCAAGGATTTATGTTACTTATCTAGCTCAGTGCACATTTGTTTCTATGTTAGTGAAGATATTAGCTCCCAGGTGGAAGCTCTTCAGCACATGTTCGAATGCCAGGCATTCACTTGTTTCCCTCCCTCCCTTGTTTCCTCATTCATAAGAACATACTTATTGAGAGTCTACTATTTGCCAGGCACTTGACTAGTTGCTGGTGGAACAAGATAGACACAGTCCGTGTGCTAGTAAGGCTTTGATCAGGTGTGGAAGACACACTTTGACAAGTAATTAGAAAATATAGTGAGTTAATACTGGGCCAGGGACACCAAGATGAGTAAGACTTGGAGCCTGCCCATGATTTGCTGATAGAATTATAAAATTCTAATCATGTTTTGTTCTCTGAGGAGGAGTTGGGTTGAAGAAGCTAACGTTTATCAAAGGACTACTATGTGGATCAGGTAGTTTCTGGATAGGATGTTTGTATTATAACCATTTTAAACATGAGGAAACTGAGGCTTAGAGAGGTTAAGTCACTTGCCCAAGGTCTCTTAGCTAGTAAGTGGTAGAGCCAGGATTTGATCCTAGGTCAGTCTTTCTCTACCAAAAAAAAAAAAAAAAAACCAAACCTGTTGTCGAGTTAATTCTTCTCTCTATACTATCTCTCAAATACTTGTTAAATTTGATAAAAATAAAAACCAGGTAACGATCCAATACTGTTAAGTGCCGTGGGCTCCCAGTCTTTGTTCTCAGGAGGCATTGGCAGACAGTTGTCACTGTAGAAAGGCTGGAGGGGGCCTGGGGAATGTCCAAGGACTTCTGTAACACTGACAGTCACAGGGAGTCTTTGTGTGCATGTCTGTTTGAAATTTCTTTAGTGACACGTCTTGGTGTCCTAAGGTTCAGGTCCTCTCCTCACTGAGCCTGCTAATTCGTTTTAGGCTCGACTGTGCAATAATATGCAGAAAGCCCGGGAACTCTGGGACAGCATCATGACCAAAGGAAACGCCAAGTACGCCAACATGTGGCTTGAATATTACAACCTGGAAAGGTAACCGACCTGGAAGTGGGGGAGGCAGTGACACCTGCCTTCAGTCCTGGCTGTCTCCCTGCCAGCTTAGGTTTGCTTCACAGAACTAGCTGCCTTCCTTCATTCTGTCTCTGTTATTATTGGAGATATTGTTATTGGGCAGGGCTAGAGAACCAAACAGTATTTTGTGCCTGGGGCTCTTCTTATAGCCATGCATTTCTTTTAATCTGTTTGTTTTGTTTTTTTGGACTTGAATGTCTAATTTGACTTATTTTTAAAAATTGTTTGCTTTGTATGTAAAAGTAGAAAATATTAGAAAGCGAAGAGAAAAATTTCCAGTCACTTAGCAGTCACTGACCCAGACGTGACCACTGTTTGGTGTATATTGGTTTGGTGTATGCTCTTTGAGACTTTCTATGCTTATATTTTACTTTATTTTTTACAAAAATGCAATCATAATGTACATGTTATAAACTTTTCAAGCTAATTTAATTAAATATATACCCAGTACTGTTTGCAGCATGGGAAAGCTATAAAGAATATGACTAGCTTTTTTATTCAATATGCCTTGAATATTACACGTCAGTTAATATATTCCGATACTACCTTTTTTCCTTTTTGAATATTTTAGTCTTTTCCTGGATTTAAAAACTAATACTTTCTAAATTTAAAAGTCGAACATTTACAAAAATATATAATAGAAAGTGAACGTTTTCTATGATCCCACCCCAAGAGACGACAACTATTAAAGCTTGTTGATATTCCTCTAAAGAGGTGGTTTTCACACTTTTTGGTCTCAGGGCCCGTTTATACTCTTAAAAATTTTTAAGGACCCCAAAGAGCTTTTGTTTATATGGGTTATATCTGTTAACATTTACTGTATTAGAAATTAAAACAAATTTTAAAAAAAATTTTTATTTCAAAATAATAACTACATTATATTTAACATAAATAACTTTTTTTTTTAAAATGAAAAGTGACTGTGTTTTCCAAATCCCTAAAAATGTAGTGAGAAAAGTGGCAGAGTTTTACATTTTTGCAAATGTCTTTAGTCTGCTTTAGTAGAAGACTGGTGGATTCTCGTATCTGCTTCTGCACTCAGTCTGTTGTGATATGTTGTTTTCATTGAAGAATATGAAGAAGATTTGGCCTTGCATAGATATGAAGTTAGAAAAGAGAAAGGTGTTTCAATACCCTTCTCAGATAATTGTGGACATTCTTCTTTTCTTCCTTCATTCTACACCAAAACTCAACAAATGGTAATTTCTTAAAGGTCAGTTGCAGTGTAGAATCTGAGACTATGTCAGTGAATTTTCCAGGCTCTGTTACATTAATATCCATTGGTCTGTTTTACACTTTGAGTGGAGCTTTTACCCACGGATTATTCTGTAACATTGTGCATTGGTCATTTGGAAAAAATTGATTCACTGAGTCATATAGTTCTCCCAAATGTTGAAACATTTCATTGGACAAGGTAAAAAAAAAAAAAAAAAAAAAAAAAAAAAATCATGTTCCTCTCCACCTGTCTCAATAGAAGAGTCTTAAGTAGGAAGCTGTCAGACTCGGGAGTGGCAGACAAAAGTTTTCCCGAATTATAATTTTCACTTGAAAGCTTGAATTTTTATCACTGACAACAAGTACTGTGTGGTTTTCCTTTAGGTCAGACTCACTTTGTTAATTTTCAAGAAAATGTGCCAGATTGCCATAGCTGAATAACCATAGCTTGTCAGGTAGCTTTTCTTTCAAGTAAAAATGGTATTCCATGGAAAAAGTAACTAGTGCAGCTCACAGCTCAGACAACAGCAGATGCTTTTCTCTGAGACAGCCATTGTACTTCGGTTTGCAGCAGGAGTGCTTTGTGTGTACTTGCCATTTCGTCACAGAGTATCAGAAAGGTGTGCAGTGCCTTGATCTGTGCTAAGGGCCACCATTGCTTTCCCACCATCAGACAGTGAAAAAGGCAAACAGTGTTTTGGTGTTATTATGAAAGCAGCTTGACCTGGCAGACCACCTAAAAGAGCCTTGGAGGCCCTCAGGGGTACGTGGATCCCACTTTGAGAACCACTGCTCTGAAGTTTTCCTCATTGTCCTGATAGTATTTACAAATATTTGTATGTATTCATAGTAATTTTTAAACAGAAATGAGGACATACTGTTTTCTCACTGTTTCTAACTGTGATTCATATTGTATTTCCATGTCAGTACAAAAACATCTGACTCTGGGCATGATTTGCAACATTCCATTGGATTAGTGGTTCTCCGCTCTGGTAGGACTGGATGCAATTTCTCTAGGGACTATCACATTACATAGAGTTGGTGGATTAACACCCACCCCCACCCCCCACCCCCATGTGCTGCACATTGAAATGTTGTAAAGACAGAGTGTTGCAAAGCACTGTCCCATGTCCCCTTTTTGATAGTACCTACCTGGTAAGGGAAAGAGTGGGTTATGAGGAAGCTTTAGTTTTTCACTATAAGGTTTCTTTTGTAAAAAAAGGAGAAAACATAGAAGTAGTGCTAGTGCAAATAGGTGTGGATAGTTCTGAAAGCTAGAGTCTCTTCAGAAGCTCAGACTGTCAGAGAGCTCTGGTCCCTTGGCACTGCCTGTGGGGAGAAGACAGCGCCTCCCTCTGTGAGCCTTCTGCCTTGTGTCCCCGTGGCAGCAGCTGTTTGTTTTCTGCCCTAGGGCGCATGGCGACACCCAGCACTGCCGGAAGGCTCTCCACCGGGCTGTCCAGTGCACCAGTGACTACCCCGAGCACGTCTGTGAAGTGTTGCTCACCATGGAGAGGACAGAAGGTGGGATCCTCAGTGCTCTGCTGCTCGTTTGGTCTCTAGTAGGAGCATCTGGTATTTGAGCTTCTGTCAGGACAGACTGTTTCTCCGGCTACAGCCGCTCCAGGGGTGCTGGATGTTTAGAATGTCTCCTGGTGCTCTGCCAGGAGAGTGAGCCCTCCTGCAGCTCCTCAAATCTCCATGTGCAAGCAGGGCTCTGGCAGGGAGCTCACGTGCAGGCTTTCTCAGGATCCTTTGTTGTGAGGGGCTGTCCTGTGCCTGTAGGATGTTCAGCAGCCCCCCAGTGATGACAACCAGCAGTGTCTCAAGACACTGTCAAATGTCCGTGGGGGGCAGGCTCGCCCTGTTGAGACCCCCTGCTCTAGCACAGTGTTGTACACACTCCAGGAGCGTGCAGGCAGTCAGCAGTGTGTGTGTGGGTCACGTGCATCCCTGGTCGGGTCAGGGCCTTCAACATTAAAGTGTGTGATCGTGACCAACAGGGAAACAGCGTGAATCTGTCCCCTTGGGCGCTGGTGTGGAGTTTTGGTGTCAGTGTCTCAGAACGGAAATAAAGCCACCAAGACGACAGTGACAGTAACAACAGCAGCAAAAACAAGAGACATCCCAACATTTATCACTTTGAGGAAGGACAGTTCACCTCTTTGAGCTCTTAAAATTCTTCAGTCTTAATATAAATGCCTTTTTTTTTTTTTTGGCATTAAAATTTGTTTTCATAATCTTTGCCATTGAGAGCCCGTAATAGATTGCATTCTAGCTTTCAAGCCTGTTTTCTGAAGAAGAGACAGTTTAAACAAACCTGCAAGGACTAGTTGAGTTCTAAATCTCAAACCTACACTAATTAACATTTTCTTAAAATGGGGAGCTGACTCTCTTGTGCTTTTTGACTGATGGGAGAGATCACTTCTGGAGGTCTGGGGGAATTAAGAAAATTTTATATTACATTCTTCAAAAACCTAAAAAGTGAAAGTTTGTTTCTCCTTTTATCAAGGTACTTTAGAAGATTGGGATATAGCCGTTCAGAAAACTGAAACTCGGCTAGCTCGTGTTAACGAGCAGAGAATAAAGGTAATGATGGTATTTATTTGAAATCTTTGGAACCTCTGCGGGCAGTTTTGTCTGTGTTTGTTATGATAATTTCTTGTCAAAACCATTTAGGTTTTCTTAAGAAGTGTCTTTTACTCTGAGAGTATTAATTATGAAATATTTGAATCAGTATTTAAACCTGTTGTATGCCATCTTCTTAGATCATTTTAAAACTTTAGCCCCAGCAATAAATATTCTTTAGTGGGGAATTCTGGCCCTAATGTTTATTGGAATTGATTAAAAAGAATGAAGAGGGCCAGTCAGGTCCTTCTTAGTCTATATGTGACAAGGAAGCCTCACTTAACCTAATGAATAGAAGATGAATACCCCATAATAAATTAGGCCCCAGTGTTAGAGTTTCTCTTTTTTTGGTGAAGATATTAATGAGGATATTGTTAAAAGAACTGGGGACTTGAGATAACGGAATCCTAAGAAGCTGGGTAAGCCCGGCAGCGGGAAAGCTCTGTGCATGTCCTCTTGTCTTTTTCATGATCTCTCTTTTCACTTGGGTAATGGATTTCCAAGGAGTCCTGGTGGCACAGTGGTTAAGCACTCGACTGCTAACCAAAAGGTCAGTGGTTTGAACCCACCAGCCAGCCAGCCACTCTGCGGGAGAAAGATGTGGCAGTCTGCTTCCATGAAGATTACCTTGTTTTTATGCAAACAACGCATGCCTTTTGCGTTTGCCAGTTTGTTTGCCAGTTGTGCTCTCTTCCCTCAAGTTATTTTCATAAGCACTGCTATGCCGGTGTTTTTTCACGTGTTGCTGTAAGAAAAAGAGTAGCATAGCACGCTTATGAAACTTCCTTGAGTGGGGAGGGTGCTGTTGGCAGACAAATGAAGAAGGCTCACGTTATCTGGGTAAAAATACAGTACAGCCTTGGAAACCCTGTTGGGCAGTTGTACTGTTCCCTGTAGTGTTGCTGTGAGTTCAGATCGACTCAACGGCAATGGGTTAATGGATGTCCACTCCCTCTTCCCTTTCCCCTCTCTTCTTGTCACAAGTCAGTGCAGTTCATGTCATCGCTGCACCCGGTGATGCGTCACATTCTCAATTTTCCAGGCTGCGGAGAAGGAAGCAGCCGTGGCCCAGCAAGAAGAAGAAAAGGCTGAACACCGGAAGAAGGCCCGGGCTGAGAAGAAAGCACTGAAAAAGAAGAAAAAGATCCGAGGTGGAGACAAACACAGAGCAGATGAGGATGATGAGAAAGAGTGGGGCGATGACGAAGAAGGTGACACTTCTAGAAATTTTATTTTGAAACGTCTCAGACTTGCAGAGAAGTTGCATGAACAGTATAAGGAACTTGTTTTTTCCTGGAGGCTGGAGCGGTAGCAGGCCAGAGCAAGGCACGGTGCTCCATCACCCTTGTCTAGGGTGTGTGTCTTCTGCAGAACTGTAATACGGCCATTAAAATCAGGACGTTAAGAGTGATCCGTTACAACCGTCTGATCCTCAGACCCCAGTCGGGGCTTGCCACTTGTCTCTAGTGGCCTTTGTAGCCAGAGGATCTAGTTCAGGAGCACACGTTGCATTTAGTTGTCCTGTCTGTTGAGTGTCATTCAGTCTGGAACAGTCCTCAGTCTTCCCATGACACTCGTGATCTTGACTCTCTGGAAGAGGACAGGCCTCTCATTTTGTAGAGTGTCCCTCAGCCTGGGTTAGTGTGATGTTTCCTCGTGATGAGCTTCAGGTCATGTGTCTGACAGTAGTGGCCCAGGAGTGGTGCTGTGCTCTTCTCATTGTGTCCTGTCAGGTGATTTCCATTTGTCCCTTTACCGCCCTTCAGAGCAGAGTGAGGCAGATGTCACCCTGTGACCGCAGTGCCGTACAGTTGGGGCTGTGGGAGACTCAGGTGTGAATTGTGGTAGAGGCCAGAGAAGGCACTGATGGGTCAGCTCTGCAGGGAAGACTTCACGGAGGAAGGATGCGTGCACCTCGGCATCAGGGGAGGATGGAGTGATTGTCAAGTGGAAAAGGAGGGCGGGGTAAGCCAGACAGGGGCAGTGCTGGCAAAGCACGAAGGCCCCAAACAGCCCGGTGTCTTCTGTGAGCAGCAGGTTGGTGGGTTTGCACCCCGTGCATGGCAGAGGGGCAGGTGCAGTGGTAGGTGAGGCTGCAGCAGGAGGCAGGCCCTGCTCAGGGATGCTCTTGACCGAAGTGTGCAAGGATTTAGACCTTACTGGGAAGGCGGCGGGTACTAGAGTGAAAGGGCCGTTAGCAGGGGGCTTAGGTCAGATTGAGGTTCCACAGTGTCCCTCTGGAGGCAGTGGTGAGAATGGGTTGGGATTAAGAATGTTGTTCAACTTTCTTGAAGGATGTAAACAATATTGAGAGTTATTTAGACCATGTCTGTCCCTTGCAGTGCTTTTCAAAGTGGCCCGTGGAGTGCGTACATCAGAGACACCTCGGGTGCTTGTTGAAATCCAGACTCCCAGGTCCCATCCCTTTCTTGGTTTATGGGGCTTTCTAGGATAGGGGTTCTAGAATTTATGTTCTCACTTTCACGTGATTGAGTCCTTTGACCTGGATGTACATGGGACCCAGGAAACGGTGGGACGGGTCTGCTGGGCCAAGGAGGACTTTGATGGAGGACATACCTGTGCCTCTACCTCAGCATCTGGACTGAGGAATGAGTGTTGTCAGGCGCAGCTGTTACAGATTACAGATCAGCCATTTATAGTGGGAAGAATTCGCTCACTTAATAAGTACATTTAACAGCTTACCGGAGAGAAAAAATCATTAATTGTTGCTGTTTTTCTTTCGAAAACCTGCAGAGCAACCTTCCAAACGCAGGAGAGTTGAGAACAGCGTCCCTCCAGCCGACGAAGCACGAGGCATAGGCACGGAAGCAGAACTGGCTGGGAAGAGGGCACCTGTGCGTGTCGACCCCCCTGCCAAGCAGAAGGCAAAGGCTGCCTCCCTGAAGAGGGACGTGGCCAAGGTGCCCCATGACAGCAGTAAGGACAGCATCACGGTCTTCGTCAGCAACCTGCCCTACAGCATGGAGGAGCCAGACGTGAAGCTCAGGCCTCTCTTCGAGACGTGTGGCGACGTCGCCGAGATCCGCCCCATCTTCAGCAACCGTGGGGACTTCCGAGGGTACTGCTACGTGGAATTTAAAGATGAGAAATCGGCCCTGCAGGCCCTGGAGTTGGACCGTAAAAATGTGGAAGGGAGGCCAATGTTTGTTTCCCCCTGTGTGGATAAGAGCAAAAATCCTGATTTTAAGGTACGTTTGTGGAAAAAAGAAGGCCTCTTGTGTAGGGTTGCTTTAGACAGACTAGCCACGTTTTTCCCCTGCAGCAGCTAAGACAATAAACCTGCGAAAGCCAGAACCTATGTAAGGTGGAAACCTGTCAGAGAAGGAAAACTCAGATATTTTCCACTCGAGTGAGTGAGAGAAAAGTGGTGAGGCTGCTCCCTGTCAAAGGCGGAAAACTTGCAAGACCCGGAAAAACAAGGCAGTCTTGCCAGCTTCTGGCTCTCACAGGTGTTACTGTATTTAGAATACACACAGAATTTTTGTACTGCATGAAGAACTAACAAGTTTGTTGAGGTCTGTTTTGAGCAAGTTAACTGAGGTCTGGCTTATGACTTGGTCACTTTGAGCTTGCACTAGTTAATAATGATAAACTCAAGAATTGTAATATTGGCTACTCTTCTGTTAAATGCTTCACAGTGACAAGGACTGTGCTAACCGTTTTATGTATCACCTCGCTGAATCCTCACCCAAACTCTTTAGATTAGCTACTCTTATTCTTGCCATTTTACAGACAAAGTAGAGGCTTAGAGAGGTTGAGTGACATGCCCAGGGTGACCCAGTCACTAGGTGACAGAGCCAGGTTTGACTCGGCTCCCCTGATGGGGCGAGTTGCTGTGGATGAGCTGGGACCTACCTGGCGACGGTGGTGTGCCGGCTGGGCCTTGAGTTGTTGACTTTCTCTCCTTCGTTCTTCCTGTAGGTGTTCAGGTACAGCACTGCCCTGGAGAAGCACAAGCTGTTCATCTCGGGCCTGCCTTTCTCCTGCATGAAAGAGGAGCTGGAGGAAATCTGCAAAGCTCATGGCACCGTGAAGGACCTCCGGCTGGTTACCAACCGGGCTGGCAAACCCAAGGTCTGCGTCTGAGCTCCAGAGATGCTCGGGCGAGCCTTGTTTCTCCATCTTTTCTGGGATGACATATTCTAGAGGGGGTTTCTGGTTTGTCTGCTAAGAAACAAATGATAGTTTCACAGAAAGATAGGTACACTTAGCTCTGTTTATACCTGGAGTCAGATTAACCTGTTAATAGCTAATTGTACTAAAAGAGAATACGGCGTTAGGAAAAAAAGAATCATGGATTAGCAAGAGCCACAGTGGGAACCCCTGGCTGTGGGGTCTTTGGGGCTGCACTGTGCCCAGAGGCACATGGGGCCTTGGGGTGAGGTGCCCTCCTTTGCACCTTCCTTTGCTTCCTGCCCCAGACTCCTCACTAGGCCTCCAGCCATTTCCCTCAAGGCCCTCCGCTGGAGTCCCTCTGGTTCTAGTCCCCTTTATTACATCCTCCTCTCCTGTCCCCTCTCTCCCGAGCTGCTTCCTTTCAATCTCTTGTTAAATCCTTTTGCACCCCATGCTGAGCGTGGTGGTCAAGTGTGATTTGGGTTCCCTCATTCCCCACCCCCATCTATTATTCAGGTTAGTGGAAAGTTGGCTGCATGAAGTAAGGGAGGGGGCCGGAGGCCCAGAGACAGTATGGGTCACCCTGTGTTCAGTCCACCTCAGTTTGTTTGCTGGATTTATGCTTACCTGCTTTTTTCTCCCTACTCCCATCCCTGGAGAAGTACTAGGTACTGAACTTAAAAAGGTTTTCTTAAGTTAAAATCAGTAGGGGCAATAGGGAAGAGGAATGAGGGCAGGGAGCAAACCACAGGTGAAGGCTGGCGGCAGTGGGAGGCTGGCTGAAGGCGTCTATGGGTGGGGTGGCTGCTGTGCTCCGGCCTGCTGGAGCAAGGCTGGGGAGGTCAGTAAGGAAGCCTCCTGACCTGCCTGAGCAGGCTGCGTCCTGGGTCTGCAGCTCTGACCTGCTCTGGGTTTTGCTCTTTCAGGGCCTGGCTTATGTGGAGTACGAAAATGAATCCCAGGCGTCGCAGGCTGTCATGAAGATGGACGGCATGACTATCAAGGAGAATGTCATCAGAGTGGCAATCAGCAATCCCCCTCAGAGGAAAGTTCCAGAGAAGCCAGAGGCGAGGAAAGCACCAGGTGGCCCCATGGTGCCGCGGCAGATTTATGGAGCGTAAGTGTCTGCGCCCCGGCCTAGGGCACACGTTGTCCTGGCTAGCACCAGCTCACTGACACGGAGGAGTACACCACGGATTAGTTTTCTGTTAGTACAAGAGCCAGGCCTGCTGCTCCTGGGCAATCTCTGTGGCTTGGTGGAGCAGTCCATACAGAGTATAAGCCCTGGGCCGTGTAAACCGTTCTCTGATCTGAGTGGTTTTCGCCAGTTTATACTTGTGATGTATTTAACGTAAATTTTTTAGGCAGTGTTTATTAAAGTCCTCTTTGCTTGTTGAATTCACCTGTAGTCTTGCCCAGATCACCTACAACTCCAGCTATAATCCATATTAAAGCTATACTTTTTGCCTGATAGGGACAAGATGGCAAAATTGCAAGGATGTTTGCTGAGGTCTGCAAGATTATGGCCTTTTTTTTTTTAAGGTGTCTTTTCCTCTTTATTCTTTTGTTTTTTTTTTAAATTGTGCTTTAAGTGAAAGTTTATAATTCAGATTAGTTTCTCGTACAAAAATATATACACACTCAACCACCTAAAAATGTATGCTCAGTTGTGTATACATACTAGGATGTAGAAGGATATGTCAAACTAATCAAATCATCAAAATATTTTGGATACCATTTGTGTTCTTTGCTTTTCAGTTTTCTATAATGCATGTATTTTAAAAGTTTAAAAAGAAAAAATACATGTTATTTTAAAAACCTGCATGGAGTCCCCATTGCTTGTAGAATAAAGTCAGCTTGTTCACACCTCAAAAAAAAAAAGAAAAAAAAGAAAATATACACACGCACACACACACACACATTGCTGTGTGGCCCTAGTTGCTCTCCCTATGCTGTGACAGCACACTCCTCCTTTCCACCCCGGATTTCCCGTGTCTGTTCAACCAGCTCCTGTCCCTTTCTGCCTTCTCATCTCACCTCTGGACAGGAGCTGCCCATTTAGTCTCTTGTGTCTGCTTGAGCTAAGAAGCACACTCTTCACGAGTATCATTTTATGTTCCACAGTCCAGTCCAATCTTTGAAGAGCTGGCCTCCGGAAGATTATGGCCATTTTTAGCTACCCTAACTGTGACCACTGAACAGAGCTGGTTCTTGCCCAGACTGAAAAAGGCAAAGCTTGTTAAAATGACCTTTACCTAATAGCCAAAGTTTAGGAGACAGGGATTGCTTTATCGTTCTTGTTTTTCATCTTCTAACTTTTCAGTGATTTAAGACTATGTTGGTTTATTTTCACAAATAGATCAGGGGGCCATGGATTATTGCTTCAAGAGGGTACATTGAATGTTTGCTCTTCCAGGCGGGGGAAGGGAAGGACCCAGCTCTCTCTCCTGCCTCGGGCCCTGCAGCGCCCGAGCACCGCAGCTCCCCAGACTGAGAACGGCCCTGCCCCGCGTCCAGCAGTCGCCACCTCAGCGGCCACCGAGGCACCCAAGATGTCCAATGCGGATTTTGCCAAGTTGCTTCTGAGAAAGTGAACGGGACTCAGCGAGAGGAGGGAAATGCCTTACTTCGTGCTGGCCCGGAGCCCACCAGTCAACCAGCTGCGTGCCAGGGGGCCGCTTATCACCATGCGGAGGCGCTGGTGCAGCACCCGGCTCACTGGCCCCAGTTTAGACAGAAAGGGGAAGGGTGTTCAAGTAAAGAGTCTTTAACGCTCCCTCATATTGAGGGCAACGGGAGAACGGTCACTACAGTTTGGGCACAGGGTATAGTTTCCTAAGCTATTTTTGTCTCTCGAAGAGTGTGAGAATCAGAAGTGAAACCTGAACACAGTTTTGAGACCACTTGTTCAAGTGTTTCTGGTCAACTCCTGGCCCCTTTTATAAGACACTTGTCTTTCACCCTGCATAGCACATGTGCCCATCACTCTTTTAACGTTTAAAAGACAAAACGGCAGATGCTAGTAATTCACCAGAATGGCCTATTTTAGTAAAGGGGTGGGAACAGGGGAGGTCACATAAAAAACAGTTGATGGATTTTTGTTCAAGGGGGCTGTGCATTTTTATATTACGAATTTGTAAATGACCTGTCAACGCATTGTTTATGTTTCCTACAAGCAAAATGCTGGCGACGGTTTTATATAAGAATTCAGTATGCTACCTGCTGTGGACCATTTTCTTTGCCTAGTGACTAGTGACCTGTGTTCTTTGTCTAAATACTGAGTTTCAGCCCTTTGGTTTTGTTTAAATAAATACCATGTCAAGTGCAAAGTTAAATTCTCCCCATTTAGCTTTGTTTATTAAACTGAAGTTCTCTTACAAACTTGCCAGATGGTAGATGTTCATTCACATGTAGATGTATTTTGAAACGAGTGTACCTTGCTTTACCTAATAGATGTGTAAGTAGAATTTTTTGTAAGTCAAATCCTGTTGTCACTCTAAAGTTTTTTCAGCTGTGGTTTGTCTTCAGTTTTAAACTTCAGTTTAGAGCGATTTGACCCTTTAGCTTTTAAGCTTGTTTACTGTTCATCTTTTATTAACTATTTATCACTTTGAGAGCAGCATTGGCATTTGAGTAGGGGAAGCTTACTTTATAAAGGCGCTTGGGGAAAAAAAAAAAATCAGGGAATCCTTTTATGTGCCATGGAAATCAACTCCTGATTTGTCTGTTTTGTAAGGTTTTATGCATCAGTCAGGCTTTTACTGTAACTTAAAATTTTTAATAGAAAATTCTAAGCAGATACAAAAGTAGACAGAATAGTATAATAAACTGTGAGTCTGTCATTGAGCCTCAGCGTTTCTCAGCTTGTACCCCATCTTCATCTCTACCTCCCCTACGTCCACTCTATCATAGAGGCAAATCCCAGACATCGTAGCACTTATCCATAAATATCTTAGCATGTATCTCTAAAAGGACCCAGTTTTATCCTAACACTACAGACATTAGCAATAATACTGTAATGTCCTTTATGTCCTCAACTCTCCGGGCAAATGGCAGATTTTCTCATTTCAAATGTCAGTTTTCCCTCCCCATAAAGTATGATTGGCTGCTAAGCCTCTTAAGTCTTTTGATCTTGGGGTTCTCTCCGTCTGTCTTTCTCTATTTTTTCCCCCTTGCAGTGTATTTGTTGGGCATTACTCCCGCATTAAATTCAAACAGTGGCCCTGGTACAGGTCAGTGGAGCCTGTGCAGTAACATTGGTTCCTCCTGCGTGCTCTCTGGGGTAGTCCCCTTACCTCCCTACTGAAGGCCGGCCAGACGGTGTTTATCTGTGGAGCGCTTGGTCAGCCCTGGTGCCAAGGGACTCGACACTTTTGAAGAGTGTGTGTTTACATTGCAGTACAGGTGGATGTGGCTTTACTTTTTGCTGCTACACATTTATCCGCTTTGTTCTCTCACTGTTGGCCAGTACTCTAACCTCATTTCATACTCTCAGATGTCAACACAGGCTCGTTACAGGGGTGAACTACAAGTTGAGCAGGACCCAATTGAGTCTCGAGATGTTGACTGTTTTAGAAATGGATTCTCAGGAGCGTACAAGTGGGTATATGTGTTTCCCCAGAAAATCAAGGACTGATGGTAAACAGAAACACGAGAAACCATTTCAGTTACTAATGAAAAATCAGTAATTCACCCCTATCAACATAGATAAGCCCCTCATCCAGTGAGTTTTGTCACATTTTCCTATTTAAATTATCATCGTGGGTCCGTCCCCTCCCAGAAAAAAAGAACAGGGCTCAAGTTCTGAAATAATCTCCCCTTCATCCGTATGACAAATGGGAACATCGATCGAATAAGACAGCAAACTCTCAGGCATTTACATAATAAAATACTTTATTAGAATCAGTAATTTGTTAAAATAATATCCTTCACATGTAGCTAAAGTGCAAATTTCTCTCGCTCTACAGTACAAAGCAAGCCCTCTGTGTCAGGCTTTCTTGGTGTCCTCATGAAACCAAGACCACAGAAGAGTTAAGGTTTAAGAAATACCTCGTGGCAGCGTAGAAGTACAAAAACGTTTTTTATAAAGGTTTGAGTAACTATCACCTGGGGTCATTTCATACATGTTTTATTTTCTGTAAACTTTCAGAATACTCTAAATGTGCCAATTATACATCTGAATAATTGTATAAACGTAGGCTACGTCAGAGCAGTAAACTTACTGTCAGGAACTGGACCCTCAAGCCACAGAGACAACACTGTGTGTGTATATTCACCATCATTCCAACACTAGCAAAGTGAAATAACAGTGTTAAACATCACGGGTCCTGTTCCTTGAAAAGGAACCCAATGATTTCTGGCCATTTGGACTCAAAATAGCAGCAGCTGTATTGGCACCTGTGCCATATGTGATTGAAACAGAAGATTCTCCCTACTTCCATAAAATGACAACTTGGCTGCATTCCATATAACATTTTAGCATTTTACAAGTTGCTAGAAAAATAAGGCCACTTGGGGACAAGCTCTTCTGCCTCCCCTAGGACACTGGACAATGTCTGTGGGAGCTGCAGGGGGTGGGCCACTGAGTGGATAAAGCTGTAGGACAGAAGGATAAGCACTGGCTATGGCCAAAGATTTTTACCTGGTTCAGCAGAAACCAGCCCTCATTCATCATCAAAAATGCTTATTCAGTGTCGACGTGGCCTCTCTGTTCTCAGATGTGTTCTTCAACATCTACCTGTAGAAAACTCAGTAGGGGGCAAGGACAGACCTGCCCACCTGCACAAATACCTGGTTTGAGTTCAGTTGTTCAGTGACAAACACAAGATAACTTTTAGACAAAAAGGAAACACCTGGTCCAAGTTGCTGCGCATGAAGTGAAAGAAACGTGGCTATACAAAGAAACTGCAGCTGGCCACTCCCCCGCTCTAAATTAGAAAAATACTCTTGATACGGAAAAATAACTGCCTCTGGCATTAAAGTCTGCAAAGTAACTATGGCTCAAAGACTTCTGGAAGGAAGCAAGGGATCCAACTAGAAATGTTGCTAACATTAATTTTATTCTCCTATCTCAAAAGTGCTCTGCCAGCAAAAATTAGTCACAGCACACATCTCTTTGCAGGGGAGCAAAAACTTTTAAGAAAGCAAGCTTTCAGTCATTTCTCCAAATCTGCACTGGGCTCTCCCCAGAAGTGCTCATTTCCCAGTTAAAAGCCTGAGAGAAAGACTTGGTGGCACGATCCCTATGGCTCTCTTGGGCCTCCTCCCACAGCCCCTGGCTTCCCTCCCCGACCTTAGTGCAAATTCTGCTCCAGAACCTTGTGTTCTGGTCACATAAGGGGCATTTAACGCCCGCAAGGCCTGCTGGGGCCACCACGCTAACAGTGGCCAACAGCACAGACCCAGCAAACACAACAATATCTACTAGCTTGTTCCAGAGAGGAAAATAAATAAGTGGGTTGAAATTATAAATTATCTTAGAGACAGCCTTAATAATTTAGTTTAACTCAAACCAAAAATAATTGGCGGTAAAGAATGTTAGGTCTCCTTTTGCGTGGGGAGCCTTAGGTTTCTAGAAATGCGAAGTTTCTTTGATTTTTCTCAGGCCACCCTTGCGACCAAGGGAGAAGTGACAGAGTACACTAGGGCTTCATGGGGAGCGTCTCCTTGAACCCAGAATGGTTGGGTTTGGCTTCTGGCAGCGCCACCGGGTACTCAGTTGTGGCAAAAAGCAGCGTGTCTAGGGTGGTCTCAGTACACTTGGCAATGAAGCGGATGAAAGGCCTCACGTCGCCCTCATTGGCAACTTCTAGCACGTGGTAATACTCGGACCGCTGCTCCTTGCGGATGGTGATGGGCGGGTAACCCGCCTGCATCAGGATGAGGTTCATCAGGAGGCGTGAAGTCCTTCCGTTGCCGTCGATGAAGGGGTGGATGTACACTAGTTTATAGTGCACTAAGGCTGCAAACTCAACTGGGTGTAGACTCATGGCCTCCTCCGAGTTGAGCCACTGTACAAACTCCTGCATCTGCTTTTCCACATCTTGAGGGTGGGGAGGGATGTGGTGTCCCACAAGGACCTGGGTTGTCCGAAATCGGCCGGCTTCCACCGGGTCGACATACCCCAGCACCCGCCTGTGGATCTCCAGCACGTCGCTGATGGTGACAGAGCCTATGCGGGACACCAGGGTGGCGTTGACATACTTCATGGCTGCGTGCA
The DNA here is from genome assembly GCA_030035585.1 of Dugong dugon. Lineage (NCBI taxonomy): Eukaryota > Metazoa > Chordata > Mammalia > Sirenia > Dugongidae > Dugong > Dugong dugon. Next base: position 18,853,106 of record CM057476.1, on the reverse strand, counting down.
TGCCGATGACCTCGTTCTGCTCCTCCAGGCTCTTCCCCGGCACAGCGTAGCGGGTCTCCAGGATGTGCCTGATCTCCGACAGCGTGAGGGTGTTGCCCTCGATGGCCACCGTGTGGTAGATGTGATGGTAGTATGTCTCCTCCATGACCCTGCGCAGGGCTGAGTTGCCCTTGGGGATGGACATGACCTTCTTCACTTTGCTGTCGATGATGCTGAAATACCTCTGGTCAATCTCCTCCACCAGTGGCAGCGTCCGGTCTCGGTTGACCAGCGCTTTCTCGTTGTAGGGCGAGATGGTTAGCGCCCTGGTGTACAAGTAATCTGCCTGGATGATGTCCTTGTCTTCTTCCGAGAAGATGCCAAATTCGTTGAGCGCATCCACAAAGTCTGGATCCATCCTAAGGGCGTGCAGGAAGAGCTTGTGGGCTTTGCCCCGCTTGCCCTGGCGCTTCATTTCCAGGGCTTGGTTCAGAGCTGCTCGGGCTTCCAGCTTACTTGCTGGAAGAGAGTCACAGAAGCATTGTCATGGAGGGCAGGGTGACAAAGGACGTTTGGGATAGCTGTCACCTGCGCTGGCCTCCCAGGGGAAACCATGCTAACCAGCCCAGGTCCCTGGTCTCAGGGAGCTCATTCCAGCCATGCTGTGAGTGCCTCCACTGTGCCTGGTGCCACCCTGTAGTTGTCAGGTGCTGTCCGGTTGATTCTGACTCATAGTGACCCTATGTGACAGAGCAGAACTGCCCCATAGGGTTTTCTTGGCTGTAATCTTTACAGGAGCAGATTGCCAGGTCTTTCTCCCACAGAGCAGCTGGTGGGTTGAAACTGCCAACCTTTCAGTGAGCAGCCGAGCGCTTAACTGTTGTGTAGCCAGGGTTCCTTGGTACCACTCCACACATTACAGCATTTGTTCTCATGGCCCAAGAGGTGGTATGTGGCCATTGTCCCTTTGTCCCCAAGAATGGTTCTGGGGGGCATCACCTAGGCTCCCTTGCTCCCTGGCTTCTGGCTGGGAATGCCTGGTGGGAGAACAGGCAGGAGACCACGGCAGGGAAGGGAGAAAGGTCCAGACATTTATTCCTCCGGTGCCCTCCCTGCTGGCTGTGTCCCTCTACAGCCATGGCTCCTGTCAGGTAGCCCTCTCCTATGACCTATGACTTCTCCAGCTCTTGCCCGGTTCTGGGGATGCTGGTCTCTCCCCCTGCCCCTTCTGGCCTAGGGGTAGTAACAGGTCCCCACTGTGGCTAGTCCCTGGGTGCTGGACCATCCCTCAACTTTAATGCTTTTAATTAACTACTAATTTAATAAGTAAAACTATTTTATTTATTAATATGATTCCTTTAGTTCATTCTGGTCCTTTAATTCCTTTAACCCAGTGGTTCTCCACTGGGGGCGATGGTGCCTCCCAGGGGACACTGGCAAATGTCTGGAGACATTTTTCATTGTCACAACTAGGGAGGGGGGTGCTACTGGCACGTAGTGGGTAGAGGCTAGAGATGCTCTAAACATCCTACAATGCAAAGGACAGCCCCTCCACAACAGAATGATCCAGCCCAAAATGTCAATAGTGCTGAGGCTGAAAAGCCCTGCTTTAGATCTAACCCCTGCCTGCCTCCCCAGCCCCATCTCGGCCCACTCCTCCATGGAGTGTTCGCCACATATTCAACTTCTTTTAGTTCCTCAAATGCCCCAGGCTCTCTCTTACCCTCTGGTCTCCCAGGTGCTGTTCCTCCTGCTGGGAACACTCTCACCTCATCCCCTTCCCCTTGGATCATGCCTGCTTACAACCAGGTCTCAGCTCAGACATTCCCTCCTCTAGGAAGGCTTCCAGGTGTGTTTCCACAGCCCTTCTGCTTCCCCAGGTGACACTGCATCAGTCACCTGTATGCTAGTCTTGGCTGGCACTCAGGGCTGACGCGCTCACTGTAATACCCCCGTGCCCTGCATACAGTAGGCGCTCTTTAAGTATCCGTTGTATTAACAAGTGTTGAGGAGAGATGTGCCTTACCTGGAGAGGCCTTGGTCTTGACTACCAGCAGCCCTGTGTCCCTGGACGTGACACTGAGGCCTGTGAATGGGCTCGTACACTTGGTGACGGCATGCTGTGCCCTGTCCAGTCTGCTGCGGAGCAGGTAGAAGCCTTTGATCACAGCCAAACACTGCTCCTCCATGGTCCCCAGCGGCAGCAGCAGGGCCAGCAGGGACCCCAGCACCATGCTCAGCAGCGTCACCCACAGGAAGCGGCCCCAGACCGAGACCCATTTTAGTTCGGTCACTGCCATCACGGAAGCCATTGGCACGAGCGTCATCTGGACTCAGGGGTGGGCCCCGCGCACATGTACACCATCAGCTGAGACAGAGCAGGATCTGGAAGGCAAACCAAGAGTTGTTGGAAATGAGGCAGGAAGAGGGACATGTACAGGACATATTCTGACTTCAGCTGGAGAGACACGCTTGGAAACATCCGTGTTTCTTTTTTTTATTATTTATTTTGTTGTTGAGAATAAACACAAAACATACACCAATACAACAGTTTCTACATGTGCATTTCAGTGACACTGATTACACTCTTCGAGTTGTGCAACCATTCTCACCTTCTTTTTCTGGGTTGTTCCTCCCCCATTAACATAAACTCACTGCCCCCTAAGGTTCCTATCTAATCTTTTGAGTTGCTGTTGTCATTTTGATCCCATATAGATATTTCTTAAAAGAGCATCATGCTCAAGGCAAACATCTTTTACTAGTTAAGCTAAACTACTGTTTGCTTTTAAGAAGACTTTAGGGGATATTTTTGGTTTAAGGTTTAAACATTATCTCAGGCAGTAGTTTTACAGGTTCATCCAGCCTCTATGAATCCCAAAAGTCCAGAGTCCATGAGAATCTGATATTCTGTTCTGCATTTTCTTCCTTTTGATCAGGATTCTTCTATAGAATCTTTGATCAAAAATGTTCAGTAATGGTAGCTGGGCACCATCTAGTTCTTCTGATATCATGGCAAAGCAGACACATCTATGCCTCTTAATTCACTGGAGAGATTGGGGTGGCAGATTGTGGGTGGGGCAAGGCAAAGACTGAATATAGCCTAGAACTCGTGGTGCTGCCTCCAGGGCACTGTGACTCTGTGAAAAGTAATGCCACTGCCGATCTGCATACTGAGCACTTACTGTGTGCCAGGCCCTGTGTTAAGTGCTAAGCACCTCATGCATACTATCTCCTGCATCCTATCCTGAACATCACCCCACTCTCCAGATGAGGAAACTGATGCTCAGAGAGGTGACATCCTTGCCCCCAATCACCCAGTGAGCAAGCAGCCGACAGCCTTAGGACTTGAACTCAGGAACCCGCAGCTCTAAAGTCTTCCCCTTCACCGCAAGTCTCCGTGGCCGCTGATCCTAAAAACTGGGTGTTTGGTACACAACATACACACAGACAGATGCAGACTGGCCAAGCCATTCTTTGATAAGCAAAACTGGGGGCCTAATTTATTGCCACAACTGGGTGGCTGCTTCTTCCCCCCTCACCTGACATTCAGCCATATACCCAAAGTGCCGCTCCCCTCTCTGGCTTTCCTTTCCTGGCCTGTCCAGGTGGGAGCCTGCCTAGAGGTTGGGCTGTCCAAGCATCTCAAAAAGAACTCAGGCTGTGGGCCTGAGTGGGCGGCCGCTTGGCTTCAGTGACAAGGGGCATGTGCTTGGGGCTGACGGTGACAGTGGATGGGTCTCGTATGCAAGCACCAGTATGCTAACAATAATCATTTACTGGGCAACTATGGTGTGCTGAGCACTGAGCTGAGTGCTAGACATGCATTATCTCATTTAGTCCTCCTTCCAACTTGTGAAAGGAGCCCTGGTAGTGCAATGGTTAAGCGCTCAGCTGCCAACCGAAAGTCGGTGGTTCAAACCCACCAGCCACTCCATGGGAGAAAAGGCCTAACGATCTACTCCTGTAAACATTACAGTCTAGGAAACCCTATGGGGCAGTTTTACTCTGTCACATGAAGACACTATGAGTTGGAATCAACTTGACACCCAACCACCACCACCACCACCACCACCAACAACCCCCTATGGAGGAAGAACTGTTGTTAGTTGCCATGGAGCCAATTCCAACTCATGGCCACCCATGTGTGCAGAACAGAACTGTGCTCCGTAGGGTCTTCAAGACTGTGACCTTTCAGAAGCAGATCCCCAAGCCTTTCTTCCACAGAGCCGCTGGGTAGGTTCAAACCACCAACCTTTCAGCTAGTAGTCGAGTGCTTAACCGTTTGCATCAACCAACCAAAAAACCCATTGCCATCAAGTTGATTTTGACTCATAGCAACCCTACACGACAGAGGAGAACTGTCCCATAGGGTTTCCAAGGAGCGGCTAGTGGATCTAAACTGCCAACCTTTTGGTTAGCAGCCGAACACTTTAAACACTGAGACAACAGGGCTCCCAGCAACACCCAGGGACTCCAGGAAGATGAACTAGTAGCTCCATTTTAAAGAAGAGAAAAACTAAGGTGCAGAAGAGGGTAAGTCCTTTCTGGAAGTCCCACAGGAATGAAACCCCAGTGCGCTTCTGTCCAGAGTCCCCAGGTCTTAGCCTCTACCTTATTAATTAGTAGGGCCTATGAACCTACTCTGGGCTGACCCCGAAATGACTGATTCGGGCTTAAAGGCGAATGGGGGAGCCTGATTCACTGACATAAGGTCTGAAAAGGCTTGGGATGTGCTTTAATGGGGGTCCGCTCGGCGTGCTTAGGGGGCATGGCAGAGGATGAGTGACGTCCAGGGGGTCTGGCCGGGCTTCCTGAGGGAGAGAGCTGTAAAGGCAAGCTAGGAGTTCGTGACAGAGGTGTGTGCCGCAGACGGGGAGCGTTCTGGGAGGCGTGAATCTCTCACCACTCCAGTACCCTAGGAAGGGGAAACGGAGGCCCAGAGAGGCAAGCGGACTGGTCCAACTTCACTCTGCGGAACCGCCCCTCTCAAAACCCGTCCACGGCTCGCTGCCCCTAGCACCCCTCCCCCCCGGCTCGTTCCTCCCAATTCCCTCGGGGTTGCCCCCTCCTCACCGCGCGCAGCTATCCGGCACTCCCGCCGCTTTCCCCGCGCTCGCCAGGTCCGCCGCCGCCGGTTCCCGGGACGTCTTCCACAGCCGACCCTCTGGTCCCGCCTTCAGCGGCTCGCCATTGGCCAGCCCGTCACTCTTGTCGCGGCGGACTGGCTTTCCTCACTTGTCCATCCCTCGTATTTCCGGGTTCTCGCGTTGGGGTCTGCTCGCCCAGGAAAGACGCGCCGTGGGCCACTCCCATTGGCTGTCTGTTGCGTCAGTCTCATGCCAGCGGCAACCAATAAACAACAGAAGGGGCGGGGTCTGGGCGGCCGGCGGGAGTTGCAGGTGCTCTCGTGTACCGCAGTTTTCTCAGCTGTAAAACACCTCGCAACCCTATTAGTCACCTGACTTGACAGCCTCTAATCTTAGCCACCACCTATGCCACCAGTTTACCCACTTCTTTTCCCTTCCTCCTAGCTTTCTGCCTCTTTTCTTCCCTTAAGTTTTTATTTGCGTCCTGTTGATAAGGCCTGGCTGATTGATTTGGCTTCCCGCAGAGATACGAGGTTTCCTCTTGAAGCAGAGAGCTAAAACGTCCGTCTTAATCCACAGACACTGAAACTGAACTGCCAACAACATGCTCCAGAAACAATAAGCATTGGAATGTTATCTTTCTGGAGTCAGAGAGACCTGGATTGAAATTCAGGCCTCGTCACTCTCTGTGTGACCTTGAGCAAGTTACTCTGAGCCTCAGTTTCCCAGTCTGTAAAATGGAACCAACAGCCTACCTCGCCTTTGCCTTCAAGTTTGGGACTTGCAGAAGGCCTGAGGCCTCAAGGTCTGACCTCCTCCCCAACACCTGTGCCCCTTGGGAGGCAGCACCAGGCAGTGGGCGTGTATGTGCCACCATTGGAGCCACACAGCCCTAGGACCAAGTCCTAGCTCTGCCACTTGCAAAGCAGGTGACATCAAGCAAGTGACTCGATCTCACTGAACCTCTGTTTGATGTTCTGTAAAATGGGTGTAATGTGATGACAATACCTCCTCACAGGGTTTTGTGTGAGGTGAAGTGAAATCCTACAGGTGTGGCACAGAGCAGATGCTTGGTAAGGATAAAGTGTTACAGTAATTTTTAGGAAAGATGCCAAGTCTCTGCTGCTGTATTCATCATCCACAGAAGAAAGCGTTACAGCTGCAGGTTAGAGCTGCATGGGGGAGAGATTTTATTGCCCTTACCCAAAACCGAACCGGTTGACCATCAAATCGATTCTGACTCATAGTGACCCTGTCGGACAGAGTAGAACCGCCTCATAGGGTTTGCAAGGCTGTAATCTTTACAGAAGCAGACTACCCACATATTTCTCCCACGGAGCAGCTGGTGGGTTTGAACTGCCGTCCTTTCGGTTAGCAGCCAAGCACTTAACCACTGCGCCACCAGGGCTCCTCCATTGCCCTTACATAGGTTGCATTCTGATTCTAGTTTAAGGAATCTTCTCGCCCACAGTACACAATGAAGTGTCCAGGCCCAGGGCAGAGTTGGACTGATAGAGGTGTGTCTCTGTGCAGGACACCATGGAGGGATGCTGAGAGGTAAGGGACTAACCAGCTTCAGTGCTTGCCCGTTGGAGCTCCCCTTTTATCTTGTAACTGGCCCCTGTCTCCCCCAACTCTCAGACCTCAGCATGAGGCATTGTCCTTAGTAGATGCTCAAGAAATACTGTTGACTGGAATCTAAAACATCTGAGCAGGACAAACCATGGAGTTTTTAAGACACAGAGTCAGGATGGTGGTTACCCCTGGGGCTTCTTGTTTTTATCTTTTGAACAAAGGCCTTGAACGTTGTTCTCTCTGAGTCCCCTGGATTTCACGTGTGAGTAATGATGTAAAAACCTGCCCCAGAGGAGGGCCTGCTATGCAACCAGCTATTTATAGGAGATGATTGGTGGACTGGAAAGCAGGGAGGCTCCGGAGTCAGATGGACGCGTGTTCCAGTGCAGGGCCTACCACTTCCTAGTGGGGTGACCTTGAGCAGATAGTTTAACCTCACTGAGCTGGGTATCATGGGGCTGGTGGACCCCTGGCCCCTCCCAGGCATAAAGTAATTTATCGCCTGCTTGTAAAGGCACGCTTCTCTCTTCACTCTCTTTTGGGACACCAATGTAACCTCTTCAATGAGCTTAGTCCATAGGTAGCAAATCAGAGAAGCTAAGCAGGAACTGTTAATGAGTGAAACTGCCTGAGTGTGAGGCAATAGGGAGCAGTGGGGAGTGTGGACAATGTGAAAGCAAATGCCTTGTCCAAAGTGAGGAGCAGTTTCTCAGCTCTAGCCCACATTTAGTACACTGGTATGCAGTCCAAAAGTTGACAGATTTTCCAATTTTTCGGAAGAAATGTCATGCCTAGATTTTTAAGCAAAATCTCCAGATTTTTTTAAACAGTTGCCGTATCTACCTGCCAGCTGTGGAGGGCTGTCGGTTGTAATCCTTGTTCTAGGCTTTTCAGATGGACAGGGATTGGTGGCAGGCAGCACCGGGAGAAGCAACACGAACAGATCTCAGTAAACGAGCGCACCACTGTTTCTGGACACCAGGGGGCAGTACTTCACCTGGCATTACTTCCCCCCTTCAATCCCTTTGTCGGGAAATGAAGCTCAATTTTCGTTCTCCCCTTTGTCTGCATTCAGCTGTGTTGAAACGCCCAGAATATGGTCCCTGAAGCAATACTGAAAAGTTGGCTTTCTCTGTCTTAAGCGTTCTGTATTGGGTGGAAATTTCTTCCCTGCGGCCCGTGGAGGAGTTTTCTAAAAGCTTACCTTGACACAAGACAAAGAGCCCAGAAAGTGGCTGCGTGGGAAATGTGCCCATTATGCAAAACAAAACAGATAAAACCCAAAAACCGTTTGCATCTTTGAGAAACAGCAGTCAAGCGCTTCTTGCCAGCAGAGTTGGATTCTATCGTTTTGCAAAAACAAAACCCCCCAACTTGAGGCTTATGAAGTGGAATGACTCCATTTCATTAAAAAGAAAAGACACCATACCTCTTCCCACCCTCCTCCTCACACCTGGGTTCCTCTCGTTCCTGAGCCTGCCTGAATTTTTTTTTTCTTCTTCTTGTAATTTAATGCTCCCCCATCCTTGTGTCGGTTTGTCATACTGTGGTGGCTTGCATGTTGCTGTGATGCTGGAAGCTATGCCACCAGGATTTCACATACCAGCAGGGTGACCCATGGCGGGCAAGTTTCAGCGATGCTTCTAGACTAAGACAGACTAGGAAGAAAGGTCTGGTGATCTGCTTCTGAAAACTAGCCAGTGGAAACCCTATGGATCACTACAGAATATTGCCTGATATAGTGCTGGAAGATGCCCTCCTACGTTGGAAACCATTGAAAATACACAGCAGCCGCAATAATGGACTGGAGCATACCAACGATTGTGAAGATGGCACAGGACCAGGCAATGATTCACCAACAGCCTTTCTCCCAGCTGTTTAATAAATTACTACCGGCCATACTAACTGGCCCCAGAAGCCACCTACTCCTGCCTAAAAATATGCTCAAGTTGATGTGGAGACTGACTCGGTGCTCAAGAGGCAGTTTTAGATCACAGCCTCTAAAAGATGTGACTAACACCCTCTCCTCTCCCAGCTTGGTGACGGTGACTCGGGATGGCTGCTAAGGCAGGATGGAGTGGGGCCCCGGAGGAGCCGCTTCCTGTCCCCTCCCCTTCTTAGATTTCTGCTTCACCCTGCTCAAGTCTGCCCCTTCCTGCGGCGTCAGTCATCCAGGCACCCAGGGTCTGGGGGCTGCTGCGCAGAGGGGCTACAGACAACCCCGGATCCACATCACAGTCTCTTTTGATGCACCCCAAAAGCTCTCAGCAGAAGCTCTCAGTTGCCATAGTAACACGGAGAAGTGGAAATTAACATGGGTGCCTGGCTAGTCAAGGAAGCCAAGCTTTTAATACTCATTCCCTTATTTTAAATAGAAAGAATTCCGAAGAGGACTTTGCATGGACATCAAAGGGTCTGTTTCAGGTGTGGAAATGCTCTTTAAAAAATGATTGGGAAGAGAATGCAGCCGTAACCACAGAGCCGGTGGCTGCTTCTGGAAGCCTTAGAGGCCTCGGAAATAAGTTTAGAGCCAAAGCAATTTCTTTTCTTTTTTGCGTATGAAATATTTTTTCTCTTGTAAAAATACAGATAACACAACATTTGCCAAATCACCATTTTTCGCATGTACAGTTCAGGGAGACCAATTACGTCACCATGTTGTACAACCGTCACCAATATCGGTTGCCAAATTTCCGGTTGCCAAATTTCCGGTTACCACAAACGGAAACTCACTCTTACCAAACAGTGACTTCCGCTTCTCCCTCCTGCCCGCCCCCGCTAACCGCGATTAAACTCTGATCTCTATACCTTAAGGCAACTTTCTTTTTGTATAACAGCTTCACTGAGATATCATTCACGTACCATACAATTCACCCACTTAAAGTGTACAATTCAGTGGTGTTTAGTATACTTACAGAGTTTGCAATCATCACCACAATCAGTTTTAAGACATTTTCATCACCCCAGAAAGAAATCCCATACCCATTAGCAGTCACTCCCCATTTCTCCCCAACCCTTCACCCCCGAAAAAAACCCGTTGCCAATGAGTTGATTCCGACTCATAGCGACCGTATAGGACAGAATAGAACTGCCCCATAGGGTTTCCAAAGAGTGGCTGGTGGATTCAAACTACTGACCTTTTGGTTAGCAGCCAAGCTTCTTAACCACTGTACCACCAGGGCTCCCCAGCCAACCTCTGGCAACCACTAATCTGCTTTCTGTCTGTATAGATTTTTCTACACAGAAGCAGTACAGTGTTTTGTGATCTGTCCTTGGAAGTCATGCAGCATTACTTCCAGTGCATTCTATTGGTTGTGGCAGTTAACAAAAAGTCACCGAGATTCAAGGGCTGGGAAGATGGAGGCGTGTCAACGTCCCATTGTGAGAGGACCATGTGGAATGGGAGATAAATCTGTGCTTCCAGCTTCAGAAAATGCGCTATGCTACAAGGATGGAGTTGTGATCCAGAATGCTCACGGACATATATTTTTAGGGTAGCTGTGTCCAGAGAGGAGCCCTGGTGGTGCAGTGGTTAAGCATTTGGCTGCTAACCGAAAGGTCATCAGTTCTAATCCACCAGCCACTCCTTGGAAACCCTGTGGGGCAATTCTACTCTGTCCTATAGGGTCGCTATGGGTCAGAATCGACCTGATGGCAATGGGTTTTGTGTGTATGTGTGTGTGTTCAGAGAATAAAACAATCATGTTAGCTAGCATTTACTAGCATGGTGTAGTAACTAGAACTAGGTAGATGTCTTAGTTTCTTAGTGCTGCTATAACAGAAGTACCACAAGTGGGTGGTTTTATAGAACAGGAATTTATTTTCTCACAGTTTAGGTCTCTAGAAGTCCAAATTCAGGGCACTGGCTCTAGGGGAGGCTCTCTCTGTCATCTCTGGGGGAAGATCTCTTTCAGTTTCTGTAGATCTGTCCTTGCCTGTTCCCTTGACAATCTTCATGTGGTTTGCTTCTGTGCCTAATCTGCTCTTTTTATATCTGAAAAGTGAATAGGTTTAAGACACATCCTCCACTGATATTTCAAAAAAAGGAGCCCGGGTAGCACAGTGGTTAAGTGCTTGGCTGCTAACTGAAAGGTCAATGGTTTGAACCCATCAGCCACTCTGTAGGAGAAAGATGTGGCAGTCTGCCCCCACGAAGATTTATAGCCTTGGAAACCCAATGGGGCAGTTCTACTCTGTCCTATAGGGTCACTATGAGTCAGAATTGATGGCAGTGGGTTTACACTGATATTACCTCATTAACACAACAAAGAAAACCCTATTCCCAAATGGGTGTACGGGTTAGGATTCCAACACATATTTTGGTGGGGTGGGAGGGTCGGGACACAATTCAGTCCATAACAGAGGCAATCCAGCACCATCTTTGAGGGAGGGTTGACCTTGGAAGGAGTGAGCGGCATGGGTGAGCTTGAAAGCAGATATGAAACTTGGGATCCGGGAATTTTAAGAGCCTTCCTGGCACATCTGGATCAGGCATGAAGGTGTGGGTTTCTTCTGGATGAGAAGAACAGAAAATGGGAGCCATTCATTTGGCATTCTGATGCTTGAATAATTGGTGGTCTTCACTGTGGCCAGAGAAAAAGTTGGCACCATCTTTCCTGGTGTTGGCTTTGGGGCTGGGACCCTTAAATGAAAGTAACAGCCCCTTTGGAACCAGAGCTCCCCCTTATGTTGGTAATTTGGCTGGACATCCCCCTGCTTGTCCTTGCTTTCCACTCCTCTTGTTCCTTATACCCTTTTCCCCCTCCAGTTCTCACCCCAAGTTGGCTTCCTGCTTGGATTCCCAGAAACCTTTGCTAAGCCTTAACCAACTGCACACTCCTGTTGTGCCTTGGTATTCCCTTTAGAAAGAGTATTTTGTGATGGTTAACAGCCCTGCAGTGGGGTTCACTCATTTAACAACAAGTCTTGAGCTCCTCATCAACTCATAGCGACCCTCTAGGACAGGGTAGAACTGCCCCACAGGGTTTCCAAGGCTGCGAATCTTTATGGAAGCAGACTGCCACATCTTTCTCCCGTGGTGCGGCCGGTAGGTTTGAACTGTTGACCCTTCAGTTAGCATCTGAGTGCTCAACCACTGTGCCACCAGGTTGACTCGATGGCAGTGTTTTTTTTTTTCTATTGAGCTCCTAGGTCCTTGGGTGGCACGAATGATTTGTGCTGGACTACTAAACCTAAAGGTTGGCAGCTGGATCCCACCCAATGGCATTGTGGAAGAAAGGCCTGGTGATCTGTTTCCGTAAAGATTACAGCCAAGAAAACACTATGGAGCAGTTCTACTCTGTAACACATGGAGTCGCCATGAGTCGGAATAGACTCAATGGTGTTCAGTTCAGTTTTTTTTTTAAATTAAGCTCCTACTGTGTGCCTGGCACTCTCTGAAGCCCTAGGAAAACAGCAATGAACAGAATAGACTCAGACTCCAATCCCTGCCCTCATCTAACTTATTTATGTTCCAGTGGGGGAAACAGATGATAAACAAAATAGGTAAATTACATGGTGTATTAGCTTTGGAAAAAATAAAGCAGGGAGGCGGGTGGGGAGTAGTCTGCAATTTTAAATAGCCTGATCTGAGAAAGCTCGCTAAGAAGATGACATCTGAGGAAAGATCTGAAGGAGGTGAATCATGTGGTTGTCTGGGGAAAGGGTGTTACAGGCAGAGGGAACAGCAAGGTGGAAGCACATTGGAGTACTTATGGAACGGCAAGAAGGCCAAGGTGCTGGAAAGGCATGAGTGAGGACAAGCAGGTGGGAGATGCGGTCAGAGAGGTGGCCAGGTTGGGGCAGGTCATGGGGACTCATAGAGCTCACTGTAAGTACCTGACTTTTCTCCAAGTCAGAGGGGGAGCCTTTGGAGGAGAGATATGACCCTACTTAAGAGATGTCATGATGAAATTCTGTAACCTCTTGACCCTGTGGCCTCGGAGAAGAGTCATCACCTCTCTGGGCCTCAGTTTCCCCCTCCAAATGGAGACAAGAACAAGATGTGCTTCTTTGTCTTTTTATGAGGATTAATGATATAATGCAAGGAAGACCCTTAGCAAGAGCCTAGTAAATCTTAGCTCTTGTCATGGTTAGCGTGTTGTTATCCAAAATGGTATTTGTTCTCCACCTTCAAGTCCTCCTCCCCAACTCAGACTCCCTGAATAGCCAGTAGGGGAGGAGCAAGAGGTCTGCGCCTGGATGATCCAGTTCACTTCTGTAAATACCTTTTGAGTACCTACTACGTGTGGGATGATGCCAAGTAGCAGTGAGTTTGGGGACAGCATCAAGGACCGTCCTTGCTGCTTTCCACCAAAAGGCTGCTGTGCAGAGACCTTTCTGGAATGTTCTTTCCTGCATCTCCACTTCATGTAGGTCTCAGCTCCTTCCTCGGGGAGCTCATCCTCACCCTCACTTAGGATGTCCCCTCTGTCATTAGGACTCCCTGCCCTCTCCCTGAATCATTGGTCCCTCTTATACCAAACTGTTTATTTAATGTCCCTCTCCCTGGTAGACTGCGAGCTCACGAGGACTACCCTTGCCTGCAGCTCCCAGTACGGTGCCTGCATAGCACCAAACCAAACCCATTGCTGTTGAGGCGATTCCGACTCATAGCAACCCTGTAAGACAGAGTACAACTGCCCCATAGGGTTTCCAAGGCTGTAATCTTTACAGAAGCAGACTGCCACATTTTTCTCCTGTGGAGCCACTGGAGCGTTTGAATGGCCAGTCTTTCAGTTAGCAGCTGAGCGGTTTAACCACTGCACCAGCAGGGCTCTTTACACACAGCACAGACCCCCCAAATGTATCTGGCATGAATGGAACATTCTGGTAAGTATGAAAATCTCACTCTGTTTCAGAGCTGATTAGATTCTTATTGAGCCTCACAGCTTCCTTTTATAAAAGTCTTCCCCGTGGCTACCTCTCACTCTTCTTAGTGCGTTCCTTGGGGCGTTGACCCCCCTGGAGTTCTTCCAGCCGACAATGGAGAGTCAACAGAGATAAATTTTCAGGCAAGAACGCGCGTGGATAGGTTTATAGCTGGAGCTGTCACGCTGTTGTGTCAGCACCTCAGGTCACTGTGGAGAAGTTAGTTGTTCCGTATTTCACTTGACATGGCTGCATTTAACAACTAAGAAGTGGAGTGTTAAATCTCGTGCCTTGGCCCTTAGGACTTTCAAGAGGAAAGAAGCTAAGGGGCTCCGTTGGAACCTGAATGAAGGGCAAATGATAGTTTGTGCGTGGGATGGGCAGGGAATAGAGGCCACCTTAGAAATTCCGGAACAAACCAAAACACAAAACACGACAAACCAGCTGCCTTGGAGTCGACACCAACTCACGGCGATGCTATGCGTGTCAGAGTAGAACTGTGCTCCACAGGCTTTTCAAGGCTGTGAACTTTCAAAAGCAGATCTCCTCTGAGTGAGTTCAAACTGCCAACCTTTTGGCTAGTAGTCGAGCGCTTAACTGTTTACGCTACCCAGGGATTCCCCAGCTGTGGCCTCAGGCAGATAACTCCACTTCCCTGAGCCTCAGTTTCCGCAGCTGTAAAATGGGACCAACGATAATACCTATACGAGAGTAGTGTGGAGGGAAGAAACCCCATCAAGCTTTTAGCCTTTCTTTTTATTTACTTAACATTTTACTTCAAATCAACTTTTTAAAATGTGGCTCCACCTGAAGGCAGTCATGTTGGTGACGTCATAGGTGCGAATTGATTTTTCCTAGGATGTATCATAACTATATACAACTACTTAAAAATGTTTGTCCCACCAGAAACTGAGCTTCTTGAGGGCAGAGATTTTTGTGTATTTTGTTTACTGCTGTATCCTCAGGGCCTAGAACAGTGCCTGGCACATTGTTGTTGTTAGTTGCCATGGGGTTGGCTACGACTCCTGGCAGTCTTCTGTATAATAGGGCAAAACGTTGCCCAGTTGTGCACCATCTTCGTGATTGTTGGTATGCTCAGGTCCATTGTTGCGACTTGATACATTCGTTGTCAGCTGCCATCGAGTCATCTCCAATTCATGGTGACCTTACGTATAACAGAAGGAAACGTTGCCCAGTCCTACATCATCTTCATGATCTTTGTATGTTTGAGTCCATTGCTGTGGGTGTTGTGTCAATCCATCTCACTGAGGGGCATCTCCTCGCACAGAGTAGGTGCTTAATAAATGTTTGTGGAATGAATAGATGAATGAAAGACCGACGTTAAATCATCCTCCACACTTTGGGAAACGTTGAGGTAATGCACAGAAAGTAGTGTGTTTGGCCCTTGGCCCGTGGTGAGCATTTGAGAAGGGTTTGCTATTATGACTATTAGCTGGGGCAGGCAGAGAAGCTTGGGCTCCTTGGGCTAGAACTCCTGTCTCCTCCGCCTCTTACCAGCAGCCATCCTCCCTCTCCCTTGGTTCCGGGTGGTGGTGGGGCCCAAGCCCAGTAAGTCCGAGAACTTTTGGCAACTTCTGAGCTCTTGGTCCAGATGGCTGGACCGAGCTGAACTCTGACAATTGGAGAGAAGCCCTGAGGTCCAGAGGGAGGTGTTCACGGTACAGGGAGACTCAGGGTCCATGACGGCCAGATCAGACTCAGCCATTATTTATCACCAATGTGGTATGGTTGTGAAGGAGGTGGCAGGAGTTCACGTCCATAGCTGCGTCCAGCTGTCCGCCATAAATGCTCCATCCTGCCATGTTCCCAGGAACACAAAACCCTCTGTCAGTTGGACTTGCCCAGAGCCCGAGCTGGCTGTGTTTTTGTTCTTGTTTGGTTATTACACTAAGTCTCCTGTGATTACAGAGCCGACAGCTGGTAAGGATTTGCCTATGGCATGAAATTAAGTTAGTTTATTTTCATGTCTAAACTGTGCAGGGCGCAAATACGTCTGGTGAAAACTCCCTTATCTTTGTTTGCACATCTGCTTTTGGCACTAGCCTTGGATGTCTGCAGGCTTGATTTCTCACCACTTCACTGAGGGAGGAGAGGGGATTGGCTGTCCCTTCTAGAATTCCAGGAACTTTGCATTTGGGCCTTAGAATTCTCTCTTGGAGGCTTTAGGAAGAGTTCAGACTCAAGAGCTGCCACAAAAAGACTAATGTTCTAGTCCAGCTTTGTTTTCCTTGCTGTGTTGCCTTGGACAAGTCACTTTTTCTCTCTGGGCCTCAGTTTTCTTGTCTGTCAAATGAGGCATTAGAAGCAGGTTTAAGTGTTCGTCTGTTGTTATTGTGTGTTGTTGAGATGATTTCAACTTACAGCAATCCTATAGGACACAGTAGAACTGCCCCATAGGGTTTCCGAAGTTGTAATCTTTACAGGAGCAGACCGCCAGGTCTTTTCTCCCACAGAGCCGCTGGTGGGTTCAAACCACTGACCTTGTGGTTAGCAGATGAGTGCTTATCCACTGCACCACCAGGGCTCCTTCGTGTTCATCTATGAGGGTGCTTTTGACATTTGGGGTGGGACTGTTCTAAGTGCCTTATATGTGTTAACTCATTTAATTCTCATGCCACTTCCCAAGGTAGATGTTATTACCACCCTCACTTTGCAGATGAGGAAACCGAGGCCCAGAGAGGTGAAGCCACATGGCCAGTAAGTGTGGGGTCAAGTTTCATATCCCAGCAGTCCGGCTCTAGAGCTCACACTCCTGACTCCTCTTTCTAGACTCCCCTTCACTCTATGTCTGGACACCCCTATTTTTGTTTAAAAGGTCCCTAGGTGGCACAAGTGGTTTGCACTTGACTGCTAACCTAAAAGGCTGGTGATCTGAACCTACCCAGTGGCACCAGAAAAGAAAAGGCCTAGTGGTCTGCTTCCATAAACATTACAGCCAAGAAAACCCTATAAAGAAGGAAACGAAAGTCTCAGAGAAGAAACTAGTCTACCGAGTTAACAGCCTACACGAGCCACGATATCATCTACCCTGAGACCAGAAGAACTAGATGGTGCCCCGCTACTACTACCGACAGTTCTGATCAGAGCTACAATAGATGAACCTTGATAGAACAGGAGGAAAATGTGGATCAGAACTCAAATTCTTAAAAAGCCCAGACTTACTGGACCAGTTGAGACTAGAAGAACCTCTGAGACTATCACCCTGAGATACTCTTTAAACCTTGAACTGAAACTATCCCGAGGTCACCTTTTAGCAAAATAAGATTGGCACACAAAATAAAGGATATTAACTGTGAGTACGGTGCTCCATTAAAAACCATCTGTATGAAACCAAAAGGTCAACAATTACTCTAAAGCAAAGATGAAAAGGTAAGGGAGCAGGGAAACTAGACTACTGGAAATGGAACAACCGGAACAAAATTAAAGAGAATGTTGATGCATTGTGAAAAATGTAACTAATGTCGCTGAACAATTTGTATAGAAATTGTCAAATGGGAACCTAATTTGCTGTATAAACTTTCACCGAAAACACAATAAAATATTATTAAAAAAAAAAAAACAGAACAAGCCCTATGGAGCAGTTCTACTCGGTAACACGTGGGTCACCATGGGTAGGAATAGACTCAATGGCAACGAACAACAGCAAAATATTTGTTTAAACACATGGGCATAGTCTGACTGGAGACACCTCCAAATGTTGACTGCTTATTTTATCTCTGGGTGATCTTGTTTTAAATGTGTATTAATTTTTTTTTTATACTGAGCATAAGTAAATTGTATTAAAAACAATCCTTTGCCATTGAGTGGATTCCAACTCACAGAGACCCTATAACACAGAGTAGAACGGCCCCACAGGATTTCCAAGGCTATAAATCTTTATGGAAGCAGACTGCCACATCTTTCTCCTGAGGAGCAGCTGGTAGGTTCAAACCGTGGACCTTTTGATTAGCAGCTACGGACTTAACCTCTGCGCCACCAGGGCTCCAGAAAGGGGGCTGAGCTTTTGTAATTATGCACCTGTCTGTCATTAGGGGGGAGGGGGCTGTCTGGCAGAGCTGCTCAGACACTTCTGTGAATGCCAGCAAAGAGCCTCCAGTAGCCCAAGGGCAGCCCCCAAGGAAGAGGCCCAGGTGCTGTTGTTGGAGGGGAAAGCCCACCAAAGCTGGAGTAAGGTGGTGGGCTCACAGAGAAGGTAAAAGGGTCGGGGTGGATCTGTCCATAGAGCCCTGGTTTAAGGTGGAAGATCCTGGGATGTCCTGGAAAGAGTTTGGTCTGTGCTCTCAAAATCTGGGATTGGATTGACATTCCCTGCTCACTGTGTGACCTTGGGCTAGTCACTCAGCCTCTCTGAGCCCCAGTCTTCTCATCTAAAAAGTGAGGACAATAATTTCTGTCCCCTCACCCCAGGGCTTCGTAAATTGTAAAATAATACCCAAGTGTAAGGCGTTTGCCTTTCTCTGGGTTGGGAGATTTGTCTATTTCAAGTCTTTGTTCTAGATTTTAAATGGAAAAGGATTGTGCATGTAAAATGTTTGCGTAATGCATAGTAAACCAAACCCAACCTGTTGCCATCTCCTAGTGACCCCATGTGTTACAGAAAAGAACTGCCCCGTAGGGTTTTCTTGGCTGTAATCTTCATGGAAGCAGATCACCAGGCCTTTCTTCTGTGGTGCCGCTGGGTGGGTTTGAACTGTCAGTCTTTTTAATGCATAGTAGATGCTCCGTAAATGTTCATTTCTCCCTCCCTCCCTGCCTCCCCGCTTCCCCCTCTGCCCCCTTCCATCCTTTCCTTCCAGGCAATATTTGAGTGCCCACCATATGCCAGACACTGTTGTGGACTGAAAACAGAGTGGTAAATAAGACAGACACAATCCCTGCCTCCATTTCCTCTGAAAATACTTGACCTCTCTCCTGTAATGGAGCCAAATTGGTAAGCTCAAGTTCAAGCAGCAGATCCCCAAGTGTTCAGTGGCAAAGGTGTAAACCCAGGCCTAATGGGGGCTGCCTCATGGATGTGTATTTTGGGACCCAGACTGCGCTTTGTTTTTTGTTTTAAACTTTACAATATAGGAAAAATTCACTGCAAAGTCACATTTCAAGCTTTTCTTGAAATAATTGGATAAGCCAGCAGCCCTGAGCCTGTGTTCTTGCGAGGCCTCAACTGGCCTGAACTGCGGAGCTGCCTCCCCTAGGGAGACAGGGGAAGTGTTTTCTAGTTCATTCCATTCCCTGCCTGTCCTGGTTCAGTCATCTATTACCTGCCTGTCCCCTGTAGGTATTAAGGTTCGCAACTGTTGGTTTAAATAAATACAACTCTAATTAAGGAGCCTGACCTTTGGGGCCTCACTAGTCCCATATGGAGAATGGGGCTGGTAGAATCATATTTTCTTTTTTTCTGGAGTCCCTGGATGGTGCAAATAGTTAACACGCTTAGCTGCTAACTGAAAGACTGGAGGTTTGAGTCTACCCCAAGGTACCTCAGAAGAAAGGCCTGGTGATCTACTTCTGAAAAATCAGCCACTGAGAACCCTACGGAGCACAGTCCTACTCTGACACCCATGGGGTTGCTATGAGTTGACTCAAAAACAACTCTTTTTTTTTTTTAATTCTTTCTCGAGGGGCTTTAGATCATGGACTGTGGAGTGGGGTTTGAGGTGAGGGTGGGCTGGTGGTAACTGAGTATCATTATTGTGGTAGACTGTTTGCACTGATGTCCCCAATCACTGTATGGCCTCCCTGTATCATGCCCTTCCTCCTATAGTCCTCAGTCTCCTCCCATTCTGGCTCTGGGTTTGACAACATGACTTTCTTCGGCCAGTGGGATATTAGCAAACATAATGCAGGTGGAGACTGGAAAAAGCACTTGCATATTTCCATTTGGAAGTCCTTGCGTGGTGCAAACAGTTAACCTCTCGGCTGCTAACTGAAAGACTGGAGGTTCAAGTTCACTCAAAGTCACCTCAGAAGAAAGGCTTGGTGATCTACTCCCAAAAAATCTTTGAAAACCCTATAGGGCACAGTTCTACTCTGACACGCATGGGGTTGCCATGAGTCAGAGTCACCTCAACAGCAACTGGTCTTTCCGCTTACTCTCCTGGACCCCTGAAGTCACCATGAGAGCTTGCCCAGGCTGGCTGGAGAACGTGCCCAGACCAGCCTGCTTGAGGAACATGTCAGACACGTGCATGTGAGAGACAGGTTGGAGAGAGCCAAGGCCATCTTCCATCCAGCAACATCCAGCTGATGGCCAGACGCATGGGTCGGCTCAGCTGAGGCCAGAAGAACTGCCAGCCACCAGTAGACTTGTGAGAAATATAAAGATAGTCATTGTTGTAAATCACTGAGATTGGTTTTTTTTCCCTAAATTTTATTTATTTTGTTGTTTTAAGAATATACACAGCAAAACATACACCACAGTCATTGAGTTTTGGGGTCGTTTGTTACACAGCATTGCTGTGGCGATAGATAACAGATACAATGACATTCTGTACAGACTCCCTCTCTCTCTCCTGTCCTTCTTTCCTGCCTCCTTCCCTACCTCCTTCCTCCCTTCTTTCCTTCCTCCCTCCCTCTTCAACTTGTATTAACTGAGCACCTACCATGTGCCAGGGATTCAGTGGTGAGCAAAGCTAGATATGGTCTTGCCCTTGGGTTGTTTACAATATTGTCCCTATTTCTATCACCCACCTTGAAAGACTGAACTTCAAAGAGGGGGTGATCTCTTCTGAGGTTAGAACTACATAGTCTACTCTAGGCTCGCCTGGGATGGATTTCTTTTCCATAGAGTGCTTTGTGACGACTTCTCTCTTTCCCATTTTAACTGTTCCTTCAGCCACAGCAAAGATCACCACTGGTAGAAATGGTCCTGCCCTGTTATGGAAATCGTTTAAAATGATGTGTAAAACTGGGATGCTCTTAAGTAATTTATGTAAAGAATGAGCAATTGCTTGTATGTTTTCTACAAGGTAGGGAGAGTTTTATGTACTGTAAAGGACGATATATTGTTATAAATTATGCTGTGGTCTCAACTCTATGCAAAAAAGCATGGTGTTTCTCCGAGTTTTGGGAAACACACTGTAAATGAAGCTGGTGGTTTATTTCTTGGCTGGACATTTCCGCTAATAATGTAAAGAGATGTCAACGCTCGTTTCTTAAGGGTAAAATATGAGGTTCTCTTTCCTTCTCACCACGGGGGAGGAGTGAATGGAGACTGCCCAGTTCTCCTGACTCAGAGGAAGCAGGGCCCGGTGTGGATTCTGGGTCCTAGTTGGATTCATGGTCCTGTTGCTCCTAGTTGGCCCATCTGTGTTCAGGGCAAATTAGGAAGTCAGCAACATTTGACCTGGGGTCTTCCCACCTCCTTCTTCTCTTTGGGTGTCATTCCCAAAGGCATGTGGGGAGGCGGGTAGAGGCCTGAGGCCTGAGTTCAAGTTCTGGGGCTTTTACAAGTTACGTGATTGGAGAAAGTTCCCTGTTACAGATTGGATTGTGTCCCTCCCCAAAAAGATATGTTGAAGTTCTAACCTGGTACCTTTGGATGTGAACTTGTTTGGATGTAGGGTCTTGGGAGATGTTATCAGTTAGGCTACCATGGGGTCATACTGGAGTAGGGTTGACCCCAACCCAATAGAGTGGTGTCCTTATAAAAGCAGGAGAAGGGACACAGACACACACACAGGAAAGACAGCCATGTGAAGACAGAGGCAGAAATTGAAGTGATGAATCTAGAAGCCGAGAATGCCAGCCATCCCTGACTGTCACCAGAAGCTCGAGAGAGGCTTACCGAGTCTCATCCTTCAAGCCCTCAGAAGGAATCAACACAGCCAGGACCCAGATTTCGGACTCCCAGCCTCCCGAACCGTGAGACAATACATTTCCGTTCTTATAAGCCACTCACCTTGTGGTACTTTGTTATGGCAGCCCTTGGCAACCAATGATTCCCTTTCTGCACCTCTATTTTCACTTCTATTAAATGGGGTTAGGTCCTTGAGTGGTACAAATGGTTTGCACTCGACTACTAATCAAAAGGTTGGCTGTTCGAACCTTCCCAGCAGCTCTGCAAAAGAAAGGTCTGGTGATCTGCTTTCATAAAGATTATAGCCAAGAACAGCCAAAGGAGATCAGTTCCACTCTAACACATGGGCTCGCCATGAGTTGGAATGCTCGATGGCAATGGGTTATTATTATTATTATTAAATAGGGTTAATAATGCTTGCTTTGCTCTTCTCCCAGGCCTGTGGAAACATCAAGTGAGGTCAAGGATACGGGCATGGTATGAAAAGCCTAGAAAGCTACACAAATTCAATGCAACATCACTGTATCCTCAACCTCTTTTCCTCTCTGGACTGGATCCACGAGCAGACTGGTTGGATGAATGGCATTGTTCCAGATACGGCCACCATTACGGACAGCTCTGATAAACATTAATTAAAACACTCCATAAGTAACATCTAGTCGGGGCTGAATTTTGCTTCTTCCTCGAGCCCAGGAACCATTGCTGGGAAATGGGAAGCCACAAGATGCTTCATCAGATGGTTATGACTTGGTTTAGGGGGTGAGTTTACAAGGCTCTGCAGGCTGAGCACTGGGAAATTAAATTCCTTGCATTTTGACTCAGTCCTAATCACGCCACCAGCGACGGGATTTATGGGGCCATAAAGTCTTGAGTACACTGCCTGCTGGAGTCCTGGCTATGGCTGACCGCCTGTGTCCTTGACAAGGGGCCTTCTCTTGGAGCTCAGGTTGAGCCATCTGTCCATTCAACAAATACATGCCAGTTACCTGCTCTGTGCTGGGTCCTAGGGGTACAGGGGTGAGCAGCTCAGACATGGTGTCTGCCATCTTAATGCTGCCCACTTCATGGGCAGATAGGCGTTGCCAATAATTTCCCAAATAAACAGAAAATTGCAAACTGTGTTTAGGGCAGTGATTTAAAGTTCCAAGATGCTATGAGGAGGTGTAATAACGAATTATGACCTTATTTGGGAAATCAGGGAAGGCTTTCTTGAGGAAGTGACTTTTGAGCTGACAAACATAGGATAAGTAGGAGCTAAGTTGGCAAAAGGGGCTGGGCTGGAGATGAGAATGGGAAGAGGGAGAAGAGGGGAGTTTTAGGAAGAAACAGCATGTGCAAAGGCACTGGGGTGGGTGGAACTGAGTTAGTCTGCCATGTTCCATCTGTGCCATTCTCCTTTTAGTTTTCCAGTAACCTTAAGCTCTGTCCTACCTCAGGGCCTTTGCACTTGCTGTTCCCTCAGCCAGGAATGCTCTTTCCTCCAGTTCTTCCATATGCTTGGCTCTTTCTCATCCTTCAAATCTTAGCTGACGTGAAACTTTTTGGTGAAGCTTTTCTTGACACCCTAGCTAAATAAGTTGCCTCTCTCCTTCTTTATCCCTTCCCTAGTATGTTTCCTTCAGAGCATTTAAGGTAACAGTAATGACAATAGCTGAGATTGATTGAACCTTTACCAGGTGCCAAGGCACTGTGCCAACTGTTTTACATGCATCATCTCATTGAATCTTCATGATAGTCCTATGGGGTGAATGCTATTTTTTATAGCCCCCATTTTATAGATGGGAACACCGAGGCACAGAGAGGTTAAGTAGTGGACTTGGGATATGAATCTAGGCAGGCTGGCTCCAGAGCCCGTACTCTGGGAAATGATGTTACGCTCATCACAATTTGTAAATGAGTATTTATTTGATTGTTAACTTGGTTGTTGTCTCTGTTCCCCAGTAGACTGTAAACTCTTGGAAGAGTGGCTCCAGGCCCATCTTGCTTACCACCGTGCCCCACGTACACGCTGCCTGGCACATGCTTAGCAAATGCTGGGTGACTGACTACAGACTTTTGGGCTTTGATGGGGCCTTGAGCCCTCCTGGGGGCTCTATCCCCCACACCCTCTCTCTCCAGCTCTGCAGGTCCCCAGTGCTGGGTCCTGCAGCCCCAGAAGTGTCCTCCATCCCATTTCCTGCCTGAGAGCCTTTAAGGGAAGTGCATGGACCCTCCCAGCCTCCTGTCCACTCCTTCCCAGCAGACGGAGGGAGGAGACCCCACTGCAATATCACTGAGATGCACAGGGGGTCACTGCTCCCACAGAAACCTCCCACCACTACACTGGATGGGCCCAGAGTGTTAGGGGCTGGCAGGACAGCCACCCGGAGACCACCGTTGCTGCTCCAGCTCCCGGGGGGCAGAGCTAGTGTTTGGACGTCTGTCCTGAAGGGCCTCATCTTCCAGGGTGTGTGGCTGCAGGTGTCTCGATGTATGGGTCAGCGATATCCATAATCACACTGTATGGCCAACCATCCCAAAGTGCAGTGACTTATGGCCAAGATCATTTATGTCTCACCCGTGCAGGTCATCTGGGGCTCAGCTGATCGAAGTGGGCTCGGCTGGGCTTGGCTGCAAATGCAGCTTCTGTGCAGGGCTCTTCTATGCCACTTTTGTCCTCCTTGGGCCAGTGGACCACCCAGAGCATCTCTTCTCATGCCGATGGCCAAAGCGCAAGAAGCCAGCCAAACACACAGTGTGTTTTTGCTTGTATCACATCCGCTAACATTCCACTGGTCCCAGTCCAAGTCACACAACCAAGTTCAATATCAGAGCGGTGGGCAAATAAACTGCTTCTAGTGGAGTCTCTAGGTGGTCCAAATGGTTAAGCGCTTGGCTGCCAACCAAAAGGTTGGAGGTTTGAGGCCATCCAGAGGTACCTTGGAAGAAAAGCCTGGTTACCTACTTCTGAAAAATCAGCCATTGACAACCCTATGGAGCACAGTTCTACTCTGACACACATGGGGTCGCCATGAGTTGGAATCAACTCGATGGCAACTGGTTTTTAGTGGGAAGACCATGGCAAAGAGTGTGGATACAGGGAGAGGCGAGGGTTGGAACTTATCTTGAATTTTCCTCCCTCGGCCAGATCATGAGGGCCATTGAGGGGCCATTGAGGGCCACAGTGAGGGGCTGCAGGACCTAGATTTGTTCAGCCAAGCTTGCATTTGGATAGGGGCGAGAAGGAGGAGGGCGGGCAAGTACCTGAGAAAAGATACCCCTGAGTATTGTTCTGTTCCTTGCATGTAGCTGTATGGCCCCTGATTGGTTACACTGTGATTTGACAATATCCAGGATGGCGTCATTACTAACGAGATGAGAACGCCTCACAGTTTGGAGCTGACGGGGAAGGAGGAAGAGGAGATCTCCTTAACCACCCTGGTGCTTTCTTTATTTCTTTTAAAGGCGCAAACTTCAGGGGTTTATATATACATATAAAAAACTTTCTCTTTTGTCTCAGAGGAAGAAACATATTCACCAAAGTGTATGGCTATCAACATACTAACCACGCTGTGGAGTCAATTGCAACTTAGGGTGACCCCATGTGTGTCAGAGTAGAACTGTGCTCCATAGGGTTTTCAATGGCTTATTTTTTGGAAGTAGATCGCCAGGCCGTTCTTCTGAGGAGCCTCTGGGTGGCTTCAAACCTCCAACCTTTTGGTCAGCAGCCAAGTGGTTAACTGTACTATCCAGAAACACTGATCATTAAATGCATGTGAATGGCTGATAAAACTTAAAAAAAGAAAAAAATCTATCTATGCATCCATCCATCTATCTACCTAATCATCTACTTTTATTGAGTTATAGTTCACATACTACAGAATTTACTATTTTAAAGTATACAATCGGTGGTTTTTACTATATTCACAAGGTTGTGCAAACATCACCACCATCTAATTCCAGAACATTTCAACATTCCAGAAAAAACACACTCCATTCCCTCCTTCCCATATCCCCTGGTAAGTCTATGGATTTGCCCATCCTGGACATCTCATATAAAGGGAATCTTATTATATGTGACATTTTGTGTCTGGCTTCTTTCACTTAGCATAATGGTTTCAAGGCTCAACCATGCTGTAGAATTATCAGTAACCGATTCTTTCTTAATGGCTTCCATTTCAGTAGTGAATGTCTGTAAGGGTGTTTCCTTATCTGCCGTATCTCTTCCTGCCAGGGAGCTCGACTTATTATTCTCATTCCATAGTTAACACTGAGGCATTGAGAAGTCCATTCACTCATTCACTCATTCATTCAATATTAATGGTGGTGCAAACAGTTTGCACTCAACTACTAACATAAAGCTTGGCAGTTTGAACTCACCCAGTGGTGCCATGGAAGAAAGGCCTGGAGATCTGCTTCCAAAAAGTTTACTGCCAAGAAAACCCTATGGAGCAGTTGTACTCTGTAACATGTGAGGACGCCTATGAGTTGGAATTGACTTGATGGGCAATGGGTTTGTTGTTGTTGTTGTTGTTTTGTTTACTGTTGTGCCAGACAAGGAATGAGACAGGCAGAGTCCCTGCCCTCAGGGAGGTTATGACTAAGGGGAGGACAGAACTGAGCAACAGACAGCCATGACCAAGTGTGATCAATTCTCCCATCGGGTATTCCAGGAGATGCTGCCATCCCAGAGAGGGGCAGGCAACCCAAGTCCAAGCATTCCAGCGAGGCTCTGAGGGATGGATAGGAGCCTGCAGGTGAAGTGAAGGGGAGGGTAGTGGGTGTTTTGGAAGCAGAGCAGCTTGTGGGAAGGGCCATGGAGGAGCAGGAGCCTGGGAGGCTCACAAGGCCAGGTGCTGTCCGGCCAGAGGTGTGGGCATGAGTGTGGGGACTACAGGATTGGAGTGGCAGAGGTGGGGGCTTTGCTCTAAATGCTAAGCAGCTTGGACTTTGTCTGTTGGAACACAGGGGTCCCTGAAAGGTGTTCAGCAGGGGAGTGTCAGGGTCTAATTTGCACTTTAAAAGCTCTCTTGGTTGTTTGGAGGTGAGACTGGAGGTGGGGAGACCCCAGCCGGCGGAGTGGAGAGTGCTAACGGGGGAGATGGAGCAAAAGGGATGGGATTAAGCTGTGTGCCCGGCCCCTGCCAGATGCAGCAAAAGACACAAAGAAATCAGAGGACGGCTGTGACTTCAGAGGGGCTTAAGTCATGCTGGGGAGGCCAGACGTACCCATAGTTCATAGTTGAGGCCTAAATTGTGTAGCAGAGATTCTGAGAAGGCCAAGACCTTCACTTAAAAAACAAAAACAAAAACAAAAACATTGCTGTCAAGCTGATTCCAGCTCATAGGACAGAGGAGAACTGCCTCATAGGGTTTTGAAGGCTGTAATCTTTAAGGAAGCAGACTGCTACATCTTTCTCCCGCAGAGCAGCTGGTGGGTTTAAACTATCGACTTTTTGGTTAGCAGTTGAGCACTTTAACCACTGCACCATCAGGGCTCCTTAAGATCCTCAGGAGAGGTGGCCCTGAAGGAAGGGCAGTGATGGGCTTGCAGAGAGACAGTGAAGATACTGATGTCAGGGGCCAAAACAACCCTGGAATGTAAAAACTCTTCATAACAGCAAGCACCTACTATGTGCTGAGGTCCCTGATGGCATACAGTTTGTGCTCAGCTATTGGCCTAAAGGTTGACTGCTTGAACCCACCCAGCGGTACTGCAGAAGAAAGGGCTGGCAATCTGCTTCCCTTAATATTACAGCCAAGAAAACCTTATGGAGCAGTTCTACTCTGTTACCTGAGTCTCAATAAGTTGGAATCAACCTGGATGGCAATGGGCTTCTTTTGGCCACTGCCCAGGCTGTTTTTTTTTTTTTTTTTTTAAAAAAAAAGCCACCTTTGTAGTCTCTTCCTGGCCAGGAAAATTACCCATGAGGGAATGAAGTAGGAACTCACTAAGGCAAGAAAAAGATTTCTCCTTCCTGTTCCTCAGCCAGCTCTGCCACTGGTGTGAAATCTTCATTTCAACAATAAAATATCAGGACAGCGTATCCCACAAACGCCACCTTTTCATAATTCTGACTGTATATTTAAAGTAAAATCTCTCAACTTTATCAGTGTGTAGGCCTCACAGTTTTGCCATTCTTGGTGTGGATTCCTGAGGGAAGCAGGAAGAGACCAAGTTCTGAGTCAGGGAGGAGCGTGTCTCTCTGTGTTTTTCTCTTGACGGGAACTGCCTGAGCACAGGAAACACAAGTGGTAATTTGTCCCCCTTAGAGATTCCGCAGCCTTCTGACCTGTGTTGAAGCCCTAACCCCAGGCTGGCCCCCGGGGAGAAGGGGCCAGCGGTGAGGAAATGACAGGCTGCTGCGTATGGGGTGCCGGGGAAATGCAGCCTGGGAGGCTTGATAGACAGAGATACCTGGAGCTCTGCGTGTGTGGGGAGGCGCTGACTGATTGAGACACTTCAGGAAGGAGCTCACCTCCTGGCCTCACTGCGACAGCGGCTATTTTAGCCTCACAAAGACCCTGTGGGACAGGTATTTATGATGGCTGTCT
Organism: Dugong dugon; assembly: GCA_030035585.1. Taxonomy (NCBI): domain Eukaryota; kingdom Metazoa; phylum Chordata; class Mammalia; order Sirenia; family Dugongidae; genus Dugong; species Dugong dugon. Next base: position 18,825,245 of record CM057476.1, on the reverse strand, counting down.
GTTGTTTTGGAGCCCTGGTGGCGCAGTGGTTAAGAGCTTGGCTGCTAACCACAAGGTCAGCAGTTCGAATCCAACTGCTCCTTGGAAACCCTATGGGGCAGTTCTACTCTGTCCTATAGGGTCGCTATGAGTTGGAATTGACTGGACAGCGATCGGTTTGGTTTTTTTTTTTTTTTTTTTATCTGTTATTTTAAGGACACCTGGTGGTGTAATGGTTAAGTGCTCAGCTGCTATTGGAACCCACCAGCAGCTTTGTGGGAGAAAAGATCTGGACATCTGCTCCCATAAAGATTACAGCCTAGGAAACCCTATGGGGCGGTTCTACTCTGTCCTGTAGGGTCACGTCACCATGAGTCGGAATTGACTCGATGGCACACAACAACAACAACGATGACATCTGTTGTTTTGGAGTTCCTGGGTAGTGCAAATGGTTAACACGCTTGGCTGCTAACTTAAAGGCTGGGGGTTTGAGTCCACCCAGAGACACCTAGAAGCTGGTCACTAACTTTTGGGGGTTAATTGTAACCACAGCGTAACGTGGATTGTCCTGCCTGATACTGTTACTCTGGGTGCTGTGTGAGAATGGGTTGTCAGGGGCAAGGAGGCTAGTTCATTACTCTAGGTGAGGGATGATGGCACTTTGGGCTGAGGTGGTAGTGATAGGGTGTGAGAAAGGAATGGATTCAGGATACATTTTGGAGGTGAGGAGGCCATGATTTGCTGATAGAGTAGATATGAGGGATGGTGGGGAGCAATGGTGGCTCAGTGGTAGAATTCTCCCCTTCCATGCAGGAGACCTGGGTTTAATTCCTGGCCAACGCACTTCATGCACAGCCACCACTTATCTGTCAGTGGAGGCTTCGTGTTGGTATGGTGCTAAACAGGTTTCAGCAGAGCATCCAGACTAAGACGGAGTAGGAAGAAAGGCCTGGTGATCTACTTCTGAAAATCAGCCAGTGAAAACCCGTGGATCACAATGGTTCAGTCATGGGGATGGCGTGGGACCAAGCATGAGGTTCCATTCCATCGTGCATGGGTTGCCATGAGTTGTGGGCTGAGTCAACCGCAGCTAACAACAAGAAAGGATAAGAGAGAAAAACGTATGCTACTGTTTCGCTGTGAGTTGTCGAACTTTCAGATGATGAATTGGGCCAAAAGTTCCTCACACAGTCTGCTATTGGCGAAGAAGCTCTGCTCATCTTCTCTCAAGACATGCATCTCAGTTTTCTCCCTTCTGGGCAAAAGAAAGTTCCTGCAAGAGAAGCAAGGGGCTCAGGCCTGCCTATCACGCTGCCCGGGTGCTTTCTGCAGGCACCATCAGCAATTCTAACCCAACACGGCCGATGCCGGTCAGCTGGCCTCACAGCAGGCGTTAGGGAAATGGTCTTTGGCTTGATTATACTGCCTGGCCGTCCCCAAGGAGGTGAGAAAAGAGCCCTAAATCCCTCTGGCTTTGTACCTCATGTTCTGCCCCCTGCCTGGAGTAAGTCACGGCTCAATCAGAAGACGGCTTTTTAGAATAGCCGCTGAGAAAATGGGTTAGCCAGGGAAAATCTTATTAGAAGGAGAATTGTGTCAGGAGACAAGAAAGAGAGGAACGCAGTTTAGCGTTGGACGTTCTCATTACAGTGATTGTGCACCTTTGGAAAGAACTAGCACTACTTTAGAAGACAAGGAGGAGAAAGAAGCCCTGTGGATGATCCTGGGGACCAGGGGGCAACGATCACGCGGCAAAGGTCACATCAGCTTTGGGCATGGCTTTTACTGCTTCCACTGACTGTCTTTCTCTGGAGAGCTTAGACGCTGGGTGGCGGTGCCGCTTCCAGTGGAATGCGCCCTAGCATTTCTTCCCCAGGGTGTAGACTTGTGCTGTTCAGTGTGGCACCCAATAGCCCATGTGGCTGATTGCATTCAAATTAATTAAATAAAATGTAAAATTCAGTCTCCCAGTTGCACTACCAGTTAACTAGTTGCTGTCGAGTTAACTTCGACTTATGGCGACCCCATGTATGTCAGAGTAGAACTGTGCTTCATAGGGTTTTCAATGGCTATGATCTTTCGGGGACCCTGGTGTCACAGTGGTTAAGAGTTTAGGCTGCTAACCAAGAGGTCGGCAGTTTGAATCCACCAGCTGCTCCTTGGAAACCCTATAGGGCAGTTCTACTCCGTCCTGTAGGGTTGCTATGAGTCGGAATTGACTCGACAACGGGATGGTCTTTTGGAAGTAGATGGCCAGACCTTTCTTCCTAGTCTGTCTCAGTCTGGAAGCTCCGCTGAAACCAGTCCACCAGCAGGTAATCCCGCTGGTATTTGAAAAGCTGGTGGCACAGCTTCCAGCATCACAGCAATGTGCATCGGCCACAGTACGGCAAACTGACAGATGGATTGTGACTCATTTAGGTAGTCTGCCCTTATCTAGCCAGAGAGGCCAATCCTAGAAATTCATGATGTGTGAGTTTTATTTTCACAGGATGCTTCTCCCCAGCTCTTTCCAAGAGGTCAAAGCAATTAAAAATCCTTAATAATTACCCAGTGCTCAGAAATTGATGGCTGATTCCGAGAGCCATGTCTTTTATTCTCTTTCAGCTCCCCTGCAGAAATCCAAGGGAGGAAAAAATAAGTAGCAGCTGAAACGATCCCCCACTCACTTTCTATAAAGAGGAAAATTAGCTGCTCTAATAATCATGAATATTAATGTATAGCCAATTTCACTTAATTAAAATGATGATCTATAATCTTGGCTCAGAGCTTTACGGAGGCTGTTTCAATGACTGCTGAATAGAGTTGGGTGCTTTTCAAAGTTCATATGTTTGGCTTAACTCTCTCGCCCCCATCACTGGCTTCTGTGTAGGATGGACCCCAAGTCCTTCCCTGACCCAAATTCTTCAGACTTCAGAGTATGCAGTTTTTCTGTTTTTAGGGCCCAGGATATATCATTGCCATGCGAGTTTATGAGATTCTAGAAGTTTAAGCTCACATTGATTCCCTTTTCTTCTCCTCTGATCCACAGGGCCCCTGGGATGTGGACTTGGTAGCCGTATTTGTTCCTGGTGGTCCACTCTTCCTGGCCACAGCTGACTGGCCAGAGGGAGAGCACCTAACCCCAAATGGGCCAATCAGCCTCTTCCTTGGGAATATGGAATTGGAACCAAGAAGGTCTGGTGTCAGAGGGATGCTTTTAGACAAGAATGCAAAACTCAGGAGCTGTGGGCAACCATCTTACTTTCTGTCACATAAACGAGGCAGCAGAGAAAGCCAATGGGCAGAAAGAAACAGAGAGACTGAGGGGGCGGGCCCGAGAGAGGAGGCAAGTTTCCTGAGGTCTCTGCTTCCTGGTTCAGGTCTCTCCTGAGCCCTGGCATGTACCCCACCCTGGGTTCCTTGAAATACTTCTGTATCCTTATAATAAAGTCCCTTTCCATTTCTAACATTAGTTTTAGATGATTTCTGTTACCTGCATCCAGAGAGTCCCAATAAACATAATTGTTAATGAACAGCGTCCATTTCTATTTCTGAGATACCCGAGGGGTATTCCTGCCGACCTCTGTTCATAGCGGTGTTATGTTTCCCAGAGAACGGCCCAGGCGGGGCCAGGGAATTGAACATCCATCATAACCTCCAGCCACCAGGTTCTTTTTCTATCTGTCCACAGTCAATCCCTTTAAAAAAGAATAAATAAATAAAGAACATAAGGGCAGTCCTGCGGAGAAAATCACTCAAAAGTTTGGTAGGTTTGATGCCAAACAGTGAGTTGCTTGAGATCTTATTTTTCAGCCAGGTGTTTGGGTTCCTGCAGACACAGCTGCTGTGAGTCAGTGATGCTCTTTGCTCTTTTCTAACACGCCCTTATCACTCTCTATCCCCTGACCCTGCTACATTCTTCTTCTAGCGCTCATTGTTCCTAGTATTGTGATACACACTTGCTAGTTCTTTGTTTGCTCCCCTCAACTGGAGTAGGAACCTGTCTGTCTTGTCCATTACTTTACTCTAGTGCCTGGAACAGGGCCTGGCACATTCTAGGTGGCCAACAAATGTTCATAGAATGGATGGATGAATGAATGTAACCCCTCTTTGCTAAGCACCAAGCAGGTGCTCTGCCTCGTGACCAAAAACACCGCAAGGGCCTGAATGTCCTTTCGTTTAACCTCCCTCCTGATGCATGGAGGCTTCTTCCTCTGTGTGTCCGAAGAATGGGGCTTAGAACTCAGCCTCCGGGTTCAGCACACCTGGGTTTGAATCCCAGCTCTGCCACACTAGCTGTGCGCCCCTTGAGTAAAGCACTAAGCCTCTCCAAGTTGCATTTCTTGATTTTTGAATTGGGGGCAATAATCGTTTTTATCTCGTAGGGTTCTTGTGCAAGCTCAGTGGGCCCCAACCACCAAACCAAATCCATTGCCATCAAGTCGATTCCAACTCACAGTGGCTCTACAGGATGGAGTAGAACTGCCCCATAGGATTCCCAAGGCTGTAAATCTTCATGGAAGAAGACTGCCACATCTTTCTCCTGTAGGGCAGCTGGTGGATTCGAACCACCAACCTTTCAGTTAGCAGCCGAGTGCTTAACCACTGTGCCACCTGGGCTCCTCTCAATGGGCCAGTGCATGCCAATTCCTTAGCCTTGTGACTGGCCTATGGTACTTGCTCACATGTGAGTTTTAATTATAGGTCCATTAGGAGACATTGCCCTTCACCGTTGAATAGCTCTGATTAGATCACTCATTAGTTTATGAATTCAGCCAACATGTCTTGACTATTTGTGTGTGTAAGGTTCCAAGGATATGAATATAGTTTGCCTCTTCCAGGGGGAATCTCCATCATAGAAGAGAACTCTCCGAGAGATGTCCTAAAGCATGATTATCTCAAGGGCTCTCCAGGGCCACCGGCACAGGTCCTTAGGACAGGGTTTTGAGGTAGGACCCAGGACAGTGACGGGTGACTTAGAGAAATCTTGGAGTTGAGAGAGCTGGGTTCTGGTTCTGACTTGCTTCTGGGCATCATTGGGGGATGTGTTAAAATGCATAACCCAGGGCTCCGCCTGCTGAAAGTGATGTAGCAGGCCTATGATGGAATGAAAGATGCCCCAGGTAATTCTGAATACACTTTGAGGACCTGTGAACTAAATGATCATCAAAATTTCCTCTCTGTCGTCCTGGTACTCTTAAACACAGCATAGTCCCCACTTTCTATATACTCTGTCTTCTTTAGAAGTCAAGGATATCGCGCAGCCACTAACCTGGTTTTTCTTCCTCCCTCTCGCCCAACCTTAGACTCTTTGAGGGAGCTTCCCATGGTGCTGAAGTCAGTTCTAGGCCTCTGCAGCCATTTCTTCTGTTAGGATCATCTGAGTGGTTGGTTATTCCTCCTTAAAGGGAAGCCTCTCCTGCCCTGAAGTTCTCCCAGCCTTTCCTCCCCTGGATGAAAGAAGAAAACCGTGTTCTTGTTTCCACGCCAAGTTTCCAGCACGCTGGTTTCCATGACAGCAGAGAGAGGGAATGAAAGCCAGGCTCTTAGCCACAGAGGAATTAAAAGCCACCCTCTTTAGAGAACAAATAATGATTCCAGGAGGTTCCTGGAAATTAGGAAGGATTGGTTTTTTATTCATCTAGCCATATGACATAAGGCTCCAGGAAAGAGAAGGTGTAAGGGGCACCGATAAGGGGTTTATGCAAGGGCTTTCCATGGGAGGGAGTGTACATAATAATGATGATGGTAATAGCAATGATAATGCCTTGCAGGACCGTCACACTTTATGCTTTGTGGCAGCTATTTTAGAACCTCAATACACCCTGTAAATTTGACACAGGGAGAAACTGGGACTTCAACTGGAGAAGTGATTCATACACTACGTTCATGCTGTGCCCTTAGTGCCTGGGACATCTCGTTACTTAACTGGAACTTCTCTAGCAGTGTCCAAACACTGACTCTCCTCCTCTTCATCAAGATGTGCTAGTCCTGGGTCTCTCCTCCCCTTCATCAACGCGTACTAGTCCTGTGTCTCGCCTCCCCTTCATCAACGCGTACTAGTCCTGTGTCTCGCCTCCCCTTCATCAACGCGTACTAGTCCTGTGTCTCGCCTCCCCTTCATCAACGCGTACTAGTCCTGTGTCTCTCCTCCCCTTCATCAACGCGTACTAGTCCTGTGTCTCGCCTCCCCTTCATCAACGCGTACTAGTCCTGTGTCTCGCCTCCCCTTCATCAACGCGTACTAGTCCTGTGTCTCGCCTCCCCTTCATCAACGCGTACTAGTCCTGTGTCTCGCCTCCCCTTCATCAACGCGTACTAGTCCTGTGTCTCTCCTCCCCTTCATCAACGCGTACTAGTCCTGTGTCTCTCTTCCCCTGCATCAACATGTACTTGTCCTGTGTCTCATTCCCTCCCATCTCTAATAAAATGACAATCTGAGAAGTCAATCTTAGCTAGAGGTCGATAGTGAATTGAAGGGCTATTCTCTCAGGCCAAGTTTATTTCTGGAGGTAGTATCCTAATCTAAACTGGGGACTCCAGTGGCAAAAGAGCCAATACTTTGCAGAATCAAGAGGAAGAAAATTTTTGAATACAGGTGCTTTTCTCCATTCTGCTTACACACAAGTTCACACGCACACCCAAGCACACACAGGCAACTCCACAAAGACACACAGGCACATTCCTCCTCTCTCTGTGTGATTAATGTCCCCATAGGCTGGGAGCAGAGGCTGAAAGGTCCCTGAGGCCCTGTGGGGACAATGAACTAGGCTGGGAGTGTATAAATCGGTGACTGACAACAGAATGGGTCCAACCACCCCAATTTCTCTTGCCCTGGCTCTCCATAAATATCTCCAGGCTCCTGCCCGACCCCCTGGCAGTAATCCTGGCTGCCATCCCTCCCAGGTTTATTAGATTTAGGTGCTGGAGTGGTTTGTTTTCTCCCCAGGCCACAGAGCCTTCCTGACAGGGGCAAATTTACCATCCAGGGAGCTTCAGAATCAATATTGCTTTCTCGTTGACTAGGAGAGACAGTGGGTTTTGGGGGAATCCACTATGGTTGATCTGACCTGAGCCCCTGCTCTTTGAAAAGGAGGGGGAGGGGGCTTCTGGATGCAGGATGGGACTGATCCCCTCTCTGGTTCACTGCGGACGGCCAATTCTGGGCTGTGGCCACCCGTGTCCCCAGGACCCAAGGCCCTGGGATCAAGAAAAGGTGGAAACCAGCTGACTGACTTCTTGGAGACTTCACTGATCCTATGGCACCGCCAGTGCCAGGAGCCCCTTGTGCAGGGTTAAGTGCTGCCCTTAACCCTGGGTCTGAATCTCAGCTCAGCTACTGAGCAACTGTGTGACCTTGGCTTAGTCATGGAACCTCTCTGAGCCTCAGCTTATCTGTAAAACGGGAATGATAATAGTACTTCCCTCACAGGGCTGTCATGAGGGTTATGTGACATGGAAAGCATTTTCATATAGGGCCAGACTCTGGAAGACAGAGTTCCCTAAGTGTGATCACTTTCTTGGAGACTTATTGTAATTGCACGGGAGCCCCAGAAAAGCCACAAACCAGACTGGAAGAGAAGCGCTCACAAAGATGTTACAGGCTTCAGAGAGAAAAATGACTGCCGAGTCCCCACCCACCTCATCAGGAGTGGCCCTGGCTGTTCCAAATATGTCGTGACCAGACTCCCAGGTCTAGATATGGAGCCCATGTCACTCCAGACAGCATCAACTATGGTGGTGTTTATGGAGGGACGTGACTGGCTTCAGGGTCTGTTCGTTTGTTTGGTAAGCACACTCTTTCTTGGGCGTCTGGGCCGTGACATGGATGTTCCCTTGAAGAACTCACATGGGGAAGCCTCTCTCCCTCCTTTGGCCCTTCTTCCTCCCTCCCTCAGTCTCTCCTTCCAACCCTGCCTTATTCCCTTTCCCTCCCTTTCTTGGTCCCTCCCTTCCTCCCTCACCCTACGTCTCCTTTCATCCCTGTACTTCTCAAAAATTTATTGAGCACCTACTATGTACTGGGAGGTCCCTAGGTAGCACAAATGATTTGTGCTCCACTACTAGCCTAAAGGTTGGCAGTGCAAACCCACCCAGTGGTACTGCAGAAGAAAGGCCTGGAAATCTGTTTCCATAAAAATTACAGCCATGGAAACACAGTTCCGTAACACATGGGGTCACCATGAGTTGGAATAGACTCCATGGCAACGGGTTTGGTTTTTTGGTTTACTACGTACTGGACACTTGAACAGAGTAGACCTGGTCCCTGCCCTAGTGGCGTTTGTATTGTTGGCTGGTAAGACAGACAACCAACAAATCAATAGAGGTGGTCAGGATGATTTTGGGTGGTGATAAGTTCTTTGAGAAAGTGACACAGGCTGATGAGAGAGGGAGTGACTGGGGGACCTGACACGGGCTCAGGGAGGGCTCCTGAGGAGGTGACACCAGAGATGAGAGAGAGGAGAAGGAGCCACCAGCCATGCAGGCACCCGGGGGCCGGGAGTCCCTAAGTTCGAGGCCACAGGTGAAACAGACTGGGAGTTTTCTAGAAACAGAGAAAGGGCACAGCAAGTGAGGGAAGCATAGGTGACGTGGTTGGAAGTGCAGACAGAGCATACCCTGCCAGTAGGCCCGGGTGAGTTGGGGAGGTTTTATTTTTAAGTGTGGCTCCAAGGTGGAGGCTCCTTTTTTTTTTTTTATTTTTACATAATATTTTATTGTGTTTTCAGTGAGGCTTTTTACAGCAGTTTAGGTTCCCACTCAACAATTTCTACACAAGTTGTTCAATGACGTCTTCACAATGCCGTAAACATTCTCATTATTTCTGTTCTGGTTGTTGCGTTTCCATTAATCTAGTTTCCCTGCCCCCTTTCATCCTCATGTTTATTTTAAAGTAATTGTTGACTGTTTGGTCTCATATAGGTGATTTTTAAAAGGAGAATGCTGTTATTGAGCTACAGTGTGACCTGAGGGGTTAGTTTTGGTTCAAGGTTTGAAGAGTATCTCAGGGCAGTGGTCTCAGGGAGTCCTCCAGTCTCAACCAGTCCAGTAGGTGTGGTTTTTGTTTTTGTTTTTTTAGGAATTTGAGGTTCTGTTCCACATTTTTTCTCCTGTCCTATTAGGGTCCATCTATTGTGACACCGCCTGGAATTGTTGGCAGTGGTGCTGGGCACCATCTAGCTCTTCTGGTCTCAGTGTAGTTGAGACCGTGGTTCATGTAAAGTATTTGTCCTGTAGACTAGTATCTTTTTTGAGTCTTTGGTTTCCTTCTTTCTGTCTTGTTTTGGACGAGTAGAGACCAGTGGTAGTATGAAAGTTCCTTTTAACGAGAGGACCTTGGCTACTGAGTAGAAGAAGCTGGGAGAGCAGGGAGGAAGTGATGAGCTCACCCAGGAGAGACAGCAGTGCCTGGGACTAGAGTGGCCACAAAGAAAGGAAGAGGTGGATTCCCAATATATATATATGTTATTGTGGCAAATATATATACCAAACATTTGCCATTTCAACCATAAAATTCAGTGACATTAATTTTCTTTGCACTTCCTTGTTTACACATATTACAATGAGCATGTGTTACTCGCATAATTAAGGCCCCTAATGTATGTTTTTAAAAGTTCAAGGTATTCTCGAATATGTCAGGGCCCCAAAGAACTTTACGTGTGAAGCCCAGTCCCTGGTCCCTGGTAAGCATTGAAAAATGTTGGATGAATGAATGACAGAAAGAGGAAGAGCTAAATGTTTAGCTCAATATCTTGTTTCTTGAATTGTTTGTAAAACTTGAATAAAACAAGAGCCTCAAGGCTGTCAGTAATTAAGGAATAGCTCGTCATTGGAGGTGTGGATTGAATAGAAAGCAGTCTCAGCACCTGATCTTGCCCCTTCTTGAACGCGTTCCCTGCTTCAGCTGGTCTAGGTGGAGACTCACATTCTAGCTGACACCTTCGAGATGAGATATCATCAAGTTTCCTCATGTAACCGTCCTCCATCTGTGTGACAATTCTGCCGCTACAGTGAGAGAGGGGCAGTGGGACAGTCCTTTGGCTGTTGCTGTGACATTTTGCCATGGTCATTGTGACAGGGAAGAGTGACTTTACCCCAGAAGGAACGTCTGAAGATTTGGGCAGAGCAGGTCACTACTAAAAACCACTTAAAAATGTTTCCTGTTCCTTTCAGTAGATAAGGTTGTTCGTTAGTCTTCGGCAGCTCTGACCTCAGCCGCAGAATAACTCTTGGGTGTTGGGGTGGTGGTGGTAGATGTTGGGTGTGGACAGGATTTTCCTTCCTCCCTCCTCTTGTCTGGTCCCCTCCTTCTCATTTTCAGAGCGGAGAGTCCTCATTTGTCATCGGCAGGCCACCCACGCTGGTCTAGACTTGCCCAGGCATATTCCCAATCTGTCCCTGTCTTGCCGAGCCAGGTGGGCTCCCTACTGTCCAAGGTGACAGTTCATTTGAAACAATTTTTATGGTGGTGAAACTATCTATAACAACAAAAAAAATTGGCCATTTTAACCATTTTAGCTTAATTACATTCATAATTAATTACACACTAATTAATTACATTCATAATGTTGTGTAAGGGGTCCTTGGGTGGTGCAAACAACCAAGTGCTCTACCACTAACCAATAGGTTGGCGTTCGAACTCACCCAGAGGCACGTCAGAAGAAAGGCCTGGCAATCTGCTTCTGAAAGATTACAGCACTGAAAACCTTATGGAGCAGTTAGTTCTCTGACACACATGGAGTTGCCACTGAGTCGAAATCGACTCAGTGGCAACTTTTTTTTTTTAATATTGTATAACCAACACCACTACCTATCTCTAAAAGTTTTTCATCACCCCAAGGAAAAACTCAGTGCCCCTTAAGCAATAACTTCCCCTTTACCTTTCTTGGTAAAATAAATAAATAAATAAATACCCCATTGCCATCGAGTTGATTCTGACTCATAGTGACCCTATAGGACAAAATAGAACTGCTCCATAGAGTTTCCAAGGAGCGGCTGGTGGATTTGAACTGCTGACCTTTTGGTTAGCTCCTGGTAACCACAATAAGCTTTTGTCTCTATGCATTTGTCTGTTTTAAGTATTTCATATAAGTGGGGTCATACACTCTTGGCCCTTTTGTGTCTGACATTTCACTCAGCATAACGTTTTCAAAGGTTCGCCCATGTTGTAGCACTTACCAGAACTTCAGTTCTCTTTATGGCGGAATAATATTCCATTATATGGATGAATACACTACATTTTGTTTATCTGTTTATCTGTTGATGGACACTTGAACTGTTTCCACCTTTTGGCTATTGTGAATAGTGCTGCAGTGAACACTGACGTCCAAGTCTCTGTTTGAGTCCCTGCTTTCAAGCCTTTTGAGAAAAAGCCTATACCTAGGAGTGGGATTGCTGGGTGATATAGTAATTCTATGTGTAATTTTTCTGAGAAACCACCAACTGTTTCCCATAGCAGCTGCAATATTTTACCTTCCCACCAGCAGACCACGAGGGTTCCAATGTGACGGTTCATTTCTGCATCCCCTAGTTCACATTTCCATGTTAACAGGTGATGAGAGACCAGTATTTTATTCCTCTTTAGGATTGTGACAGGGGAGCCCTGGTGGTGCAGTGATTAAGTGTTTGGCTGCTAACCAAAAGGTCGGCAGTTCAAATCCACCAGCCTCTCCTTGGAAACCCTATGGGGCAGTTCTACTCTGTCCTATAAGGTCACTCTGAGTTGGAATCGACTCACTGGCAACGGGTTTGGTTTTGGTGTTTTTATTGTAACGGGAGCCTCTGTGAACATAAATTTTAACCAAATGATGGCTGTAATGGTGGAATTTCAGGCTTTCTGATAGACCCAGGGCTAGACTAATTTAGGGCTACGTAGCGGTTCCTGTTGTTAAATAACATTTTCTATTTATAAAAGTGGTGTGTACTCAATGCATAAAACTTGGAAAGCACAAAGAAAATGAAATAACAAATTCTACCATGATTCTTCCACTCAAAAATCCCCACTAGCAACACACACACACACAGCCCACATTATATATATTTATAAAAGTGGCATACTTTGCGTATTCTTCTGTAGCCAGTTCTTTTCATTTAACAACAAATTGTGAAATACTCCCGTAACTATAAATATTCTTTTATACCATGATTATTTTTCCAGATGGAAAAACTTCACACAACATAACACATAAAGAAAATAGAGATCCCCCGTTGTCACGACCTTTAGAGATAACCACTATCACTTTTTAAAAATTATTTTTTAGGCTTCTGTTATGCATACGCACACTCAAATGTAATCCCATGAGGTCAGAGTCTTGGCCTGTTTTATCTGCCCCTGTGGCCTCAGCATCTAGATGAATGTCTGGCGCGTAGCAGCTGCTCAATCAATATTTGTCGGAAGAATAAATATTAATGCGTATTTTATAGGGTTCCCAGAGTAGACTCAACTTCGGCATTTTTTCAAAGCTGAAACTCTCATTCGAAATGTTGCAAGCGTTTCCTGCCTTCTGGGAAGGAGAATGGAGTTTACCTTTGAGGAAAACCATCCCTTGATTCTGGGCATGACTGCTTGGTGAGCGCTTTTAATATGCAAAAAAAGGAAAAACATCTCTGGTTCTTGCGGAGGCAGTGGAAGCCCCAATGTTGCACTTCAGCAGAGCTGGTAAGTATTCTAAAGAGAATCGCAAGGCAAACTGCACGTTGTGTTAGCAGAACATGCCCCTGTAAGGCTGGAGACAAAGCTGTTCCAAACCCGGAGTTAGCCCGCCTCAGGCCTGACTGCATTTGTTTGTTCTTGGAGATGAGATGTGTATTCTCATCCCGCATAAGGTGGGGCCTGAGGGCCAGAGGAGGGCTGTAGAAGGTGTGGGCGTCACCTTCTCCTCAAGAGGCAAGTTTGGCAAGAAGTACCCTGCAGTTTGTGTTCAACTACTAACTTAAAGGTTGGCGGTTCAAACCTTCTCAGCCATACCATGGAAGAAATGCCTGGCGACCTGCTTCCATAAAGATTGTTGTTCTTGTTGTTAGGTGCCGTTGAGTTGGTTCTGACTCACAGCGACCCCGTGTATAACAGAAGGAAACGTTGCTGGGTCCTGTGCCATTCTCACAATGATAGGTATGTTTGAGCCCATTGTTGCAACCACTGTGTCAATCTAAGGAAACTTTAGGGAGCAGTTCTGCTCCGTAACACATGGGGTTGCCTGCCATGAGCTGAAATCAACTAGACTCAAGGGCAGCTGGTTTGGTTTGTTTTTTTTAGCCCGGTCTCCAGTGCTAGTCTCCCACTTAGTGGCGACATACAAGACCCTGCAAAGTGAGTTGGAAATATAGGACTGGGCTATGTGGCTAACAACCCTGCAAGGTGACTTGGGAATATAGGACTGGGCTACCCGGCTGTCTCTTTTGGGCCCCAGGCTCACTGTGGGCGTTGGTAGAACTTTCCCTAGAGGGGAGATGTTCCCATTGTTCACAGGGGGGTGGTGTTGGTCTACTGGGCAGGGAATCTTCTTCCTTGTCTCTTTTGGTCAAGCAGGAGGTGGGTGGGCACTTGGAGGAGTGGAGACCCCCGGAGCATCCTCAGTGCTGGGGTGAGCAGTCCCCTGTCATAGCAGGAGGGTGTCGGGGTCACTTAGAAACACCCAGGTAATCAGCCTGGATGTGGGGTCTAGTCTTTAGGACTGAGAGGAACTTTCTTACCAAAGTTGTAAATTCATCTCCGTGTTACTAATGTTTCTCTTCTTATCCTGTAGAGCAGAACTGCCCCTTAGAGTTTCCAAGGAGTGGCTGGTGGATTCGAACTGCCAACCTTTTGGTTAGCAGCCAAGTTCTTAACCACTGCACCACCAGGGCTCCGTTGTCTAGAATAGCATCTCATAGCCTGAGGGTGTGTCAACAATTTAAATGCAAATACCCTTTGCCCCAGAAATCCCACTTCTAACAATTCAATCTAAAGAAATATTAGTGCAATGGACAGAGGCGTGTATCCATGCCCCTTCACATCCCCACAATTACCCCTAGGGTCTTACCATTTCAGGGTCCGCAGGCTGGACTTAGAATTCTCAGCATTTACAGCTCTTTCCCGAGAGCTCTGTTTGACCACTGAAGCCCATGTGCACAGCAGGCCAGAAGTGCCAGGGAGTTAATGTCCCTCGCGGCAGCCCTCATTAATGACCTTCAGGAGTTGGTGTATAAATTCCCCAGCTCCAGTGCTCCTTGAGTGAGTTACCTCTGAGACAGTGCTCACCACTGACCTCCAGAGTTCCCCATGGAATTCAGCTCCAGTTGCCCACAGTAGTGGTGTCTTTGATAGATTGGTAGCTGCCATCAAGTCGATTCCAACTCACGGCGACCTTATATACAACAGAACAAAACATTGTCTGATCCTGTGTCATCCTCACAATCACCCGCATGTTTGAGTCCATTGTTGTGGTTATTGTGCCAGTCCATCACACTGAGGGTCTCCCTTGCCCTCGCTGGCCCTCTACTTCACTAAATATTGTCCTCCTGAACACTAAACATGTCCTCCTCTAGTGATTGATCCCTCCTGATGACATGTCAAAGCAAACATACGCGTCATGATCCATAGGGTTTTCATTGGCTAATTTCTGGAAATAGATCACCAGGCCTTTCTTCCTCATCTTCGTCTGGGAGCTCTGCTGAAATCTGTCCACCATGGGTGACCTTGCTGGTATTTGAAATATTGGTGGCATAGCTTCCAGAGTCATAGCAACACAAAAGCCACCACAGTATCACAAACTGACAGACGGGTAATGGAGCTTCCTTGATATACGTCCTTTACTGGCTAATGTCTCTTCCCCATCCCCCTGAAGTCACCTCATAAATCAACTACTTCTACTTGGCTCAAATCCTGGGCTCAGAGTCAGTTTTTGAGGCAACCCAAACTAAGACACTTGCCCATGGTTCAAATGGCTGGCAAGTTGAGGAGCTGGGGTTTGAACGCTGTTTCTGCCTGTATCTAATGCCTGTGCACTTAGCCACTGCACTAGAGTTTTACTTTAAGTTTCATATATCAGCATTGGAGTCCCTGGGTGGTGCAAACGGTTAAGTGCTTGACTACTAGCTGCAAGGTTGGCTGTTCGAACCTACCCAGAGACACCTCAGAAGACAGGCCTGGTGATCCGAAAGGTCACAGCCTACGGAGCAGTTCTACTCTGCACACATGGGGTCACCGTGAATAGGCAGCTAACACCAGCAACAGACCAGCATCTCAAGTGTCTGCAAGGACGTCACGATGTGCAAGTTCTCTGCCACTCAGCCCGCTTGAAAGCAGTGATCTCCCTGGACTTGTGCATGGGCGGTGAATGTAGATTACACAGACCTCCCATCTTCTTTACAATGGAAGTGGCAGGGAGAGCAGCTTCCATTGGCCAATCCCAGGGTGGATTGGCAGAGACGTAAAGGAGGAGGGAGGACAGTGTTGCTCTCCAGAAGGGCTATGAGCTGATACAGAGTCTAGTTAGCATGCTGCCTGAGTTCATCTCCTCCACGCTGGCTATGTCTCAGCTGGGTGATAAAGTAATTTAACTGGGGCTGTCTTCCAGCTAGAGCTCCTGGAGATGAGTCCCCATTTATCACAGAGGAAAAATCAGGTTCTGCAGCCTCTGGGATGCCAACATCATCTAGGCTGCCCGTCGTTGATCTTTGAACGGTGAAGTTCTGTGATGGGTGATGGAGTCGGGGCCCGTATGCTCCAGCAGTGGTGAAAGCTTTTTTCAGTCCAATTCTCTGCCTGATGTGAATTCGCGGGCTTTGTGTTTAGTCTTTGGCAACAGGATAGGAACTGATGGGCTCTGGGAGGATTCTTCTGCCTCCACGTGACTGCTCTGCTGGTTTGTCATGACGTCTGTCAACAGAGAAGGAACGGGGAGAAGGAAAGAAATATTTTTTGAGCACTGTTACAATGCAGATTGTACGTTCGTCTACATGCAAATTTCTTTCCTGTAAAGGGTCTGATAGTAAATATTTTTGGCTTTGTGGACCATATGGTATCTGCCACAACTACTCAACCCTACCATTGTAATGTGAAAGCAGCCATAGAGAATATGTAGGCATGTGAGTATGGTTGTGTTCCAATAAAACTTTATTTACAAAAATAGGAGGTGGGCTGGATTTGGCAGTTCAGCCAACCCTGGCCTATAGCATCCAGTCTCTCTTAATCTCTTTCATAATAGCACCTGATTTTCATTCTACTCCTCCCCATGTGTCCCTTGTGGTTCTGGGAGACTGACTGCACCCTCAACTGTGAGGGATAGATTTTGATTGATTTAAGCCAATTAGCACACTCCATTTCCCTGGACACAGTGACTGGTTTAGGGCTGGGCATGTGACCAAATTCAATCCACTCAGAGTAGATATCAGGACTCTCGCTTGTAATGTTGGGAGGAAGACATTCTTGTTTATGGATGGTATGAGTTTCATACGTAAGGTCTGGAGCTGCTGCAGCTATTTTGTTTTCATGAGGAAAGTGTGCTTGAGGAGCAAGTCAACACGATTAAGAGGTGAGATCAAGAGAATTAAAAATGAGCATGGCCTGACTGGAGGCAGGATGAGAAGGTAGGAAGAGACAGGAACTGGTTGAATGGATGCAGGGAACCCAAGGTGGAAAGGGGGAGTGTGCTGTCACATTGTGGGGATTGCAACTAATGTCACAAAACAATATGTGTATACATTTTTGTATGAGAAATTAACTTGAGCTGTAAACTTTCACCAAAAGTACAATTAAAAAAAAAAAAAAAAAAGAGAGCATGGGCCCTGAGAATTTACAATTATATGAGCTTATAAATTACTTTCTAAAAAATGCTACTTTGAGATGAGTTTTATGTACTTGTAGCAGTGAGGAACCTAATAGACTTCCATGTGGCTAAAGGTTGTGCTTTACAGACATTGTCTAGTGTAGTGGTCATTACAACTCTATGCAGGAGAATTTCTAATCTGTATTTTACAGATGTGGAAACTAGGATGCAAAAGGACTAAGTGGCTTGTCAAAAGTCACCCAGTAAAGACACTATCATGCATGACCATCTGGGGCCCCTTCCCCACTCCCTTATTCTAGTAGACCCTGCCACCTGACTGCAGTGATTGATGGCTCTGGGGAAGGGCATGTGATGCAAGCTGAACCAATCAGAATCCTTCCCTGAGATTTTTCCTCTCTGGAGCTGGAGGAAAGGAATTCTTTCTTCTCTAGTTGTGCATCTGTTAGGATGTGAGCCTGAAACCACAGAATAAAGCCATCATGAAGAGAATAAAGTGCGAAAAGATAGGTAAAGAGACCTGGTGATGTTGGCCAATATGAAAACCTGTATGTAGTTTTGCATTTCTTTTCTTTTCTGTAGTACTTACAGATCTATAACTTGCTTTTGTCATTTATAAATAGGTCTTGTGATCATAAAGAGATCTGCTTCATTTTTTTAAAAGAGATATTTATTATTCCTGTGGAATATTATCCATTCTCAAGAAGATGGGCATTTAATTGTTTCCAGCTTTTTTGCGTGTTTGTCTCATGCAAGGCTATCATGCACACCCCTTCCTATACTTATTACGCACATATATTTCTTAGAAAAGGTGGATCCTAGCAGTCGAGTTGGGAGAATTGAAGGTTGTGCAAGTTTGAATTTTGGTGGTGCCTGCTAGTTGTCGTCAGAAAAGGCTTTTGAAACTCAGAGGTGAATTTCAGCACCCATTTCTCTGCCTTGCCAACAGAGGGTGATTTCCATCATTTCTGTTTCTGTTGCTCTGATTGCAAAAGAAAAAAGAAAAAGGATATCTTTTTGTTTGCATTCGAATTTCCTTTATTTCTTCAACTCCCAAACAACTTCCTTTTTCTTGTATCCACTCACTATCTCACTTCCTGCCAGTTTCAGATTCCATGGTTCCTTTTTCTTTTTTTCATTTCAAGCAGAGCCTACAGAATTCCTTTCATGCTAGAAGACCTCAGGGCTGTGTTCCCTAAGGGTTAATTAGCACAACCTAATCAGTGGCATTGGGGCCACCTAGGAAGAAAGGCCTGGTGATCTACTTCCAAAAAAAAAATTAGCCATTAAAAACCCTGTGGGTTAGCCACCAATGCCACAATACATGCATTAATTGTTTAATGAGAAATTAATTTGCTCTATAAACCTTCATCTAAAGCACAATAAAAAAATTGAAAACAAAACAAAACAATGGAGCACAGTTCTACTCAGACACACATGGGGTTGCCATGAGTTGGAATTGACTCAACAGCCACTGCTTTGTAGTGATACTAGAAAGAGATGGGATGGGGTAGAGGGTGGTGATGGAGATGGAGATAGGTGGGTGGATTCAAGAGATATTTAGAAAGCAGAGTAGAGACAGGAGTTGGCAATGGATTGGATGTGTGTGAAGAGGAGGAGGAGGAGGAGGGAGGCAGAAGTACTGTCCAGCTCCATGGATGGATGGAGGCACCATCTTTGGAGGGAAGCATATAGGAAAGGAAGGTTGGGAATGGAGCTGCAGATGATCAACTCAGTTTCATGTAAGTTGAGTCTGAGGTGTCTTTGAAATATCCAGTTATCCAGGTGCTGGATTCCCTGGGTGGTGCAAACAGTAAACATGCTCGGCTGTTAACTGAAAGGTTGGAGGTTCAAGTCCACCCAGAGGTGCGTCGGAAGAAAGTCCTGGCGATCTACTTCCAAAAAATCAGCCATTGAAAATCCAGTGGAGCACAGCTCTACTCTGACACACACGAGGGCGCCATGAGCCGGAATTGACTCCACGGCAATTGGTTTTACTATTTTTTGGCCATCAACTGACAGATTATTCCTCTCCCTACTGGGTGGGTAACTTCTCATTTCTAAAGCCAGTTCTATTGTGGCAATTAGGAAGCAAATAACGGAGAAACAGAAAAACAATCTACATGGTAGAAACTCAACATAAATTTGGTTCAACTCTTGTCATCAGGGCAGAGAACTGTCAAGCCAAGGGAAGTGTGTAGGGGGAGCAGAGAAAAAGGGTCTCGACTTTGATCTCATTAAAATTCTAGGCAGCGGTCATTCTGTTCATTGCAGTTCCTTTGAAATCCACAACGTTTATTGAGCACCTGTATATGGCAGCTTTAAGGGAGGAGCATTGGAATTCTGTCTTTCTCTGAGTGCCTCCCTGGGAGAGACTCAGAAACCATCACTAGGTAGTCTGGAGGGGAGAGACTTTCTGTATGAATAGAGGAACAGACAAAAAAAAAAAAATTAATCAGGACAAGTACTCAAAGCTAAATTAAATTCACAAGCTAAGTAGAAGCCCCCCCCCGCCAATCTCTGCTGAGTGATTAGGACTAAATAGAAATATCTGTTTTATTTCATCCCCCACCCCTCACCCCTACTTCGACCTTATTCCAATGTTTTTTTTCCCTGTAAAAGTAAAGAGAAGTCTTAACAAGCGCCTGGGTGAATGATGTGAAGTTCTCTTGGAGTTTTCAATTTGGCTGAATTGACTTACAAGGCCTTTTCAGTTACTGAATTCTTCTTGGTGGCAGTGTGTCAGGCACGTGAGAACCATGCTCTATTGATTCCAGGTACTTACAAAGGGGCATTGGTGTGTCTGCGTTAGATTGTTGAAGTTGCAGATAATGAAGCTACCCACGCAACATTTATTAAATGAAAATCTAGAATTCATTAATGCAAACACTTGTCGCGTATTAGAAAAGTGGGGAGGGGGAGCTTCAGAAAAAATAAGAACTACAGTAGTTATCATGAACATAGTATATGAAGCAATTTGAATTCAAGGGAAGGCAACTTGGAATCTTATTAAAATTTCTTCTCTCCTTTTATTGTGTGAGCATCGTTGGGTAGCTTCTGGGGAGTCATCCATCAAAACACAGGTGCCTGGGGAGGTGGAGATGGGAAAAAGAGACTAGTTCCCAAATCCTGGCTCTGGTTAAAATGGAATGGCCACTCAGTGCCTAGTATCTGGCCCAAAGCAGGAACTTAGTGATGAATGAATGAATGTGGACTGGGAGAAACCGTTGAACGCTAGCTGTGGTTGCCGAGTCAGGCTAGCATGGCTATTTAGCTCAACCCAGTCAGACTCCATTTCCATTTCATTCACTCATTCACTCAGTCAACAAACATTTAGTGAGACTTCACATGTGCAAGGTACTGTATTAAGCACTGCGGAGGATAAATAGATTAGTGCCCTTCCTCTGGGGTCTAAAAGTCAAGTGAGGGGATAAGAGAAACACGTATATCCCCCTGATACCTCCCAGCTGGTGACCTGCTTTATCCCCTTGAGTCCCCCCGCAAATGGATGAAATTGGGACGATAACACTCATTTTTAGAGACAAGGAATCCAAGGATCAGAAAGGTGAAGTCACACGGCTGGTAAGTGGCACAGCCAGATTCTGCTGATGCTTTTTACCTGCTTCTCATAGGGACATTAGAAAACACTGAGATGTGTAAAGAAGAAAAAAATTCTAATCCAACTCCACTGTTACATCTGGATGTGGAATCCTTCCAGAACTTTCTGCGGACACTTTTTTTGTTTGCCAAGCATCCCCACCCACTTCTTAGGAACTGGCCCTCCTCCCATCCATGGTGTTTTGTGTGTGCTCCCGGAAGCCAGGCTTGTGCAGGTGCTACAGGTGATTAAATCTGACATGGGAACCTGACCCAAGCTGAGTCAGCCTGGCCCCTTACTGGGAATTTGGAATGGAGACTAGAGGTTGTAGCCTCAATCTTGCTGATTCCTAAAATGGCGCAGGTGAGAATTTGGAATGGGCAACACTGTGCTGTGGGGTGGGCTTGGGAACTGAGGACAGTGGTCTGCAGTGAGGGAGTGTTGCGTGCCATCGAGTCGATTCCGACTCATAGCAACCCTATAGGACAGAGTAGAACTACCCCACAGGGTTTCCAAGGCTGTCATCTGTACGGGAGCAGATCACCAGGTCTTTTCTCCTGCAAAGCGGATGGTGGGTTCAAATCTCAGACCTTACCATGAGCAGCCGAGCACTTTAACGATTGTGCCACCAGGGCTTCTTAGAAGGAGAGCAACTGAAAGAGAAAATCAGAGATGATTCCCACGATCTAGCCACATGACAGCTTGAGTTCTCTGGGTATATCCTGTGACAAATTTCCCTTTTCGAAATCAACCAGACTGAGAGGGTTTCTGTTATTTGCAACCAAAAGTTCTGTATCAGGATGCTTTTCACTGTAAGTGACAGGAAAACCAAACCAAACAAAAAACAACCATGCTTAACAGTGGCCTAAACCATAAACACATTTATCCATTTACAAGAAACCTGGAGGTAGGGAGTTTTGGGACAGTTTGGTGTCACCAAAGGCCTATTGTTGTTAGTCGCTGTTGAGTCAATACCAACTCATGATGACCCCTGCGTGTGCAGAGTAGAACTGCTCCATGGGATTTTCAAGTCTGTGACCTTTTGATAGTAGATCATCAGGCTTGTATTCCAAGGCACCTCTGGGTGTGTTCTAACTGCCAACCTTTCGGTTAGTAGCTGAGCACGTAACCATCTGTGCCACCCAAGGACTCCTACCAAAGGCCTAGGCATTTACTATCTTTCTATGCTGCCTTCCCTGATGTATAGGCAATGACTTGCCTCATGATCACGAGATGGCTGCTGCAGCTCCAAGAATCACATCCTCACCAGATTATGTCCAAAAGCAGGACGAGAAAGCCACCAGAGCAGAAAAGGAGCTCTCTCTGCATGTAGCTCTCTCTTACGGGGGAGGAAATTACTTCCTGAAAGAATCTCAGCAAATTTCCTTTATGCCTTATTGGTCAGCTCAAGGCTACAGACCCACCTCTAAACCAGTCAGTAGAAAAGGAAATGGGGTTGCCATGACTGGTTTAGACAAATCTTAATTCACCTACCCCCAGGAGTGAGCATATTTGTTCAATAGAGCACAGTTGGGTACTATGAGCAAGGAAGAGGGGGATGGAATGATACCGGGAGGGTGTCTTAGTCATCTAATGCTGCTATAACAGAAATATCACAAGTGGATGGCTTTAACAAAGAGAAGTTTATTCTCTTACAGTCCAGTAGGCTACAAGTCCAAATTCAGGGCGTCAGCTCCAGGAGAACACTATCTCCGTCGGCTTTGGAGGAAGGTCTGTGTCATCAATCTTCCTTTGGTCTGGGAGCTTCTCTGCGCAGGAACCTCAGGTCCAAAGGATGTGCTCTGCTCCCAGCACTGCTTTCTTGGTGATATGAGGTTCCCCTGTCTCTCTCCTCACTTCTCTCTTTTATATCTCAAAAGAGATTGGCTTAAAACACTATCTAATCTTGTAGACCTCATCAGTATAACTGCCACTAATCCATCTTACTGCATCATAGCGATAGAGTTTACAACACTTAAGGAAATCACGTCAGATGACAAAATGGTATACAATCATACGATACTGGGAATCATGACCCAGCCAAGTTGACAGATTTTTTTGGGGGGACACAATTCAATCCATGACAGAAGGTAACTAATAAACTACTCCGCAAGTCCTAATTAATACTGTATGTAATGTTTTCCAACCTTCAATGTTTACTTAAAATATTGTGACCCTCTTTCCTTATTGATAAATATACAAAGTGTCTGCTGCTATCCATCACTCTACAGAACAGCAATTCTCAACATAAGTGGCACAGCCGGTGCTTTCTGCTGTCTGATTGTCTGATACCCGCCATTGCCTTTGCTGTTGCCCTGGCAACTATCCATCTCTGACCCGGTTGTCAAGGACAATTATGTCTTTGTCTTGCTTTTCCACAGACTATTTATTTCTCTCCCATAAGTAAGACTTGGGTTTCCAGAGACGATTATCTACTTCCTCCCTCTTCCTCACAACACCCCTGCCCGTTCCTGAGACCCCTTGAGGATGGACAGTGAACCCCAAAGTCTTGGCCAGGGGTGTCAGGGACTGGGGAGAGGGCAGGTGCAGGGCTTTAGGATGGAAGCTGGGCCCTCTGTCTGCAGATGCTCTCTCTGCAGATTAGGGGGCCTGAGACTGGAACCCTTTGGCTCAACGTGACCTAAGTAAGTACCCAGCACAAGCTGATCCCAACAGTGTCCCTTTAAATGTCTCGTTCCTGCTGGCCTCAGGAAGGGAGGGCGGAGGCAGCACGGCGTCACAGTGAAGCACACAAACTTTAAACTTGGCTTACCTAGGTTTGAATCCTGGCTCTGCCACGTAAGAGCAAGTTACTGAAACTCCGCGACTCTCAGTTTCCTCATGTGTAAAACAGGGATAATAATATTTATGCAGCAGATTACAGTGAAGATTGGAAATCATGTGCGTAAAATGACTGATAGAGCAACCAGCATGAAATGGTAGCCACTAATGGTGTTCTAAGAGTCCCTGGGTGGCGCAAACTGTTAAGCGCTCACCCACTAACTGAAAGGTTGGTGGTTCAAGTCTACCCAGAGGCGCCTCAGAAGAAAGGGCTGGTGATCTACTTCTGAAAAGATCATGGCCATGGAAACTCTATAGAGCACAGTTCTCCTCTGACACACACGGGGTTGCCATAAGTTGGGATCAACTCGACGGCAACATGGTTGTGATGGAATGTTCCCAGGGGCTGGATTCTCTTGTTGGCCCCGATTCTCAATGTGGGAGAAGGGTGAAGGACAGCCATGCTTCTCAATTCCCACATACGTAACAAGGGAAAATAATTCAGTGAGCTATTGGATATAAAATATCTGGCACGTTGTAAGCACTCGCTAAACATGAGCAATTATAATTAGTATTGCCGCTGCTTGTACTGTTGCTGTTGGGTGCTGTCGAGTTGATTCTGACTCTTAGCAACCCCATGTGACAGAGTAGAACTGCGCCATAGGGTTTTCTTGGCTGTAATCTTTATGAGAGCTCTTTCTCCCACAGAGCTGCTGGGTGGGTTCGAACCGCCAACGTTTCGGTTAGCAGACAAGCACTTAACCATTGCGCCACCAGAGCTCCTTACTTATACTAGTCTGATGTTTATTCATGCATTTAGAAATTACTGTTCTAGCGCCTCCTAGGAACCAGGCCCTGGGCTTGGTTCTAGGGGTTTAGCTGTGACCCAGATAGGCACCAGATGTAGCCTCCCAGCTGGGGCTGAGATCTTCCCCTCTGACCATGGAGTAGGTTGTGTGTACCAGCCTCTTTAAACGGAGCTCTCCCTTCAGCATCCCCAGAATCATGGAGCTGGGAAGGGAGCAAGGATCAAGGTGGGCGAATGAGTAGGAGTAATGATTCTGTCAGGAAGAAGCGAGAGCCACCAAACGCAGAGGGACATTGAGGTCCCGCTGTTGTGGCTGCAAGTGGGCAGAGGAGCTTTTTCGGCCAGGCTTCTGCCTTCTCTTTGCATGCCTGACGTGTTTAAATGCATCCAATTCAGCGGGCACAATAAGCTCAGGCCTGCACTTCTGAAAACCCAGGTTTTTGGGCCACAGAACGTGAGCTGTGTTCAGAGCGCCCGGGGAGCAAGAACCCACCAAAGCCGCAGTGGCTGCTGCACTGGATGGAAATTGGCAGGCCAGGTTAGGAATTTGGGAGAGGGGAGCATTGGCCTCTGTTTAAGGTCGGGTCCCACTTGGAGTGGCAAAGGGTATGGGCTCTGGAGCCAGAACACTTGGGTTTGACTCCCCACTTCTCCCCTTACCAGTGATCTTAGGAAAACATTCTACCTGCCCAAGCCTCAGTTTTCTTGTCTGTAAAATGGGGATGAAAATTGTACCCACCTCACAGAGTTGCCACAAGGATTAAAAGAGACAATGCACAGGTGGTGCTAGTTATCTCATTAAATCTGCACAATAACCCTGCAAGGCAATGCTGGATCTATGTGCCCATTTCACAGATGGGGAAACCAAGGTTCAGAGAACTCCTCAAGGGCAGAGGATGGCTCATAGCTGTCTTTATTAGTCTAAAACCAAAAAAACCAAACCCATTGCCATTGCATTGATTCCGACTCATAAGCGACCCTACAGGACAGAGTAGAACTGTGCCAGAGGATTTCCAAGGAGTGGTTGGTGGATTTGAACTGCCCACCTTTTGGTTAGCAGCCAAGCTCTTTAACCATATGCCACCAGAGATCCTATCAAGTCTTCATTAAGTGATGGTGTCCTATATCGCTCTAGATAAGCGACAGTTGGTTGCATTCACTTAGTAAGTGGTGGTTGAATGTATGAATGGTATCAGTTGCCTCATATCTAGAATGTGGTTGAGGCAACACTTGAATGGATCCTTATTTCAAATCTCATGCTCCATGTGAACGATGCATTGGAGATGTGGAGTTCCAGGTGGATCAGAAAAGCACTTGGCCATCAAGTGGTGATGATGAGGGTAAGAATAAGTGCTATTTTTTGAGCACTCACTACGT
This sequence comes from Dugong dugon, assembly GCA_030035585.1. NCBI lineage: Eukaryota > Metazoa > Chordata > Mammalia > Sirenia > Dugongidae > Dugong > Dugong dugon. Next base: position 18,799,954 of record CM057476.1, on the reverse strand, counting down.
GCCAGGTACTGCACCAAACATGGTACATACATTCTCATGTAATCCGCAAAGTCACCTTACGACTAAGTGCTGTTATTTACTTCCCCATTAGATAGATGGACAAACCGAGGTTTATAATGGCTAAAGAACTTGCCCAAGATAATACAGCTGGTGTTGTCAGAGCTGGGATTCCAACCTGGGTTTGTTTGACACCAAGTCTGAGCTCCTAGTCTAGGTCACTTAGAGAAGGTGAGTAACTTGCTTAAGGTCCCACTGAACGACGGGGCAGCTGAGGCAGGCCGAGAACCCCAGGTGCCTCTTTCAGCTCTGCCCCTCAGCTCTTCCCGTGCAGACATGGTTTCCTGGGCCACGCTTCTCAGGACTGATGCCCACCACACTGTGCCCTGAACCCCTTCAGAGCTCCAGGGAGGGGCAGAGAGCAGACATCTGAGTTGGGGCTTTCAGCTATTCCCTCCGTCATAGTCAAGTGACCTTCCAGATTAGATTCCATTTCCAGCCAGCACTGAAATGTGTCAGGCATGCGGCAGTGACAAGCCAAACCAGGCTTCGCATGGCAGGAATGGAGGGGGCTGATGGTTAGCCAAAAACCAAAACCAAACCCATTGCCGTCAAGTTGATTCCGACTCATAGCAACCCTACAGGACAGAGTAGAACTGCCCCATGGGGTTTCCAAGGAGCGACTGGTGGATTCAAACTGCTGACCGTTTGGTTAGCAGCTGAGCTCTGTGCCACCAGGGCTCCAAATGGTTTGCCAGTGGTGTCCATTTACCAGTGAATTGTCAGGAAATAGTAGCTCAGGAAGACAGTATCAATTTGGAGCTAGGTAGGGCATTCCCCCCACCCCACCACAAGCCACTGTGATTTCTCTGAGTGGGGGCTGGCATGCCTTTACATTGCAGAGACTACGAAAGACAAAAAACTTGTGCATTTGGTGTCTCTTTGGGTTGGTGGCCCATAGGATCCTGGAACAGAATCATTGTATGTGCACAGGAGGCAGGACGGGGTCATGGTTAGGAGCCAGGCTTCAGAGACTGTGCTGGGTTGACCTAGCTGTGTGACTTTGAGTCTTGCTTTCTTTAATTATGAAATAAGAACATGCTACCTTTTGTAGACTTAGATCAGCTAATTTGAGTGAGCAAGTACTGACAAACCACCACCCATCTGTCAGTTTGCCAGACTCTAGTGGTTTGTGTGTTGCTATGATGCTGGAAGCTATGCCACCCGTATTTCAAACACCAACAGGGTCACTCATGGTAGACAGGTCTCAGCAGAGCTTCCAGACTAAGGCAGACGAGGAAGAAAGGCCTGGTGATCTACTTCTGACAGTCAGCCAATGAAAACCTTATGGGTCCCAGCAGAATATTGTCTGATTGACACAATAGCTGTAACAGTGGATTCAGACATACCAACGATCATGAAGACGGTGCAGGACCAGGTAACTTTTCGTTCTGTTATGTATAAGGTCGCCATGAGTCAGAACTGACTCAACAGCACCTAATGACAATCACACACGTATATACGTATATGTGTACATGTATATGTGCATGAGATATATGTATACGTAACAGCGCATGGAGCTTAGCAGTTTCTAAGTGCTGGCTGTTATGATTACCGAAAACCAAAAAACCAAACCAGTTGCTGTGGAGTCCATTCTAATTCATGATGACCCCCCGTGTGCAGAGCAGAACTGTGCTCCGTAGGCTTTTCAAGGCTGTGACATTTTGAAAGCAGATTGCCAGGCCTGTCTTCTGCGGCACTTCTGGATGGGTTCAAACCACCAATCTTTCAGCTAGCAGTCAAGTGCTTATTTTATTATATATGTAATAGTAGTATATTATATATTATAATAGTACTATACTATATACAACAACAACATACTATATATATAATAAAAAAAAACTCATTGCCATCGAGTCGATTCCAACTCATAACGACCCTATAGGACAGAGTAGAACTGCCCCATAGAGTTTCCAAGGAGCGGTTGGTGGATTTGAACTGCCGACCTTTTGGTTAGCAACCAACCTCTTAACCGTTTATCATGATGTTGCTTGTTGGTCCCGTTGTGAGAATTTTTGTTTTCTTTATGTTTCCTCATGGAATCCTTCAATATTGCAACTCAAGACTTGAATTTTTTCTTCAGTTCTTTCAGCTTGAGAAATGCAGAACGTGTTCTTCCCTTTCGGTTTTCTGTCTCCAGGTTTTTGTACATTTCATTATAATACTTTACTTTGTCTTCTCAAGCTGCCCTTTGAAATCTGCCGTTCAGCTCTTTTACTTCATCATTTCTTCCTCTTGTGTTAGCCACTCTACATTCAAGAGCAACTTGCAGAGTCTCTTCTGACATCCATTTTGGTCTTTTCTTTCTTTCCTGTCTTTTTAACGACCTCTTGCTTTCTTCACGTATGACGTCCTTGATGTCATCCCACAACTCCTCTGGTCTTCAGTCATTAGTGTTCAATACATCAAATCTGTTCTTGAGATGGTTTTTAAATTCAGGTGGGATATACTCAAGCTCATACTTTGGCTCCCGTGGACTTGTTCTAATTTTCTTCAACTTCAGCTTGAACTTGCAGATGAGCAATTGATGGTCTGTTCCACAACTGGCCCCTGGCCTTGTTTTGACTGACGACGCTGAGCTTCTCCATCATCTCTTTCCATAGATGCAGTCGATTTGATTCCTGTGTATTCCACCTGGTGAGGTCCACGTGTATAGTCGCTGTTTATGTTGTTGAAAAAGGCATTTGCAATGATTAAGTTGTTGGTCTTGCAAAATTCTATCATGCAATTTCCAGTATCGTTTCTATAACCAAGACCGTATTTTCCAACTCCCAGTCCTTCATCTTTGTTTCCAACTTTTGCATTGCAATTGCCAGTAGTTATCAATGCATCTTGATTGCATGTTTGATCAATTTCAGACTGCAGAAGTCGGTAAAAATTTTCAATTTCTTCATCTTTGGCCTTAGTGGTTGGTGTGTAAATTTGAATAGTAGTCGTATTAACTGGTCTTCCTTGTAGGCGTATGGATATTATCCTATCACTGACAACATTGTACTTCAGGATGGATCTTGACATGTTCTTTTTGACAATGAACGCAATGCCATTCCTCTTCAATTTATCATTGCCAGCGCAGTAGACCATATCATTTTCCGATTCAAAATGGCCAATACCAGTCCATTTCAGCTCACTAATGCCTAGGATATTGATGTTTATATGTTCCATTTCATTTTTGATGACTTCCAATTTTCCTAGATTTGAAATACTTCCTACATTCCACATTTCAATTATTAATGGATGTTTGCAGCTGTTTCTTCTCATTTTGAGTCATGTCACATCAGCAAATGAAGGTCCTGCAAGTTTGACTCTATCCACGTCATTAAAGCCGACTCTGCTTTGAGGAGGCAGTTGTATTTTGAGCAACTTCCAACCTGAGGGGCTCATCTTCCACACTATATCAGACAATGTTTCGCTGCTATTCATAAGGGTTTCACCGGCCAATTATTTTAGAAGTAGACTGCCAGGTCCTTCTTCCTCGTCTGTCTTAGTCTGGAAGCTGCACTGAAACCTGTCTACCAAGGGTGACCTTGCTGTTATTTGAAATACTGGTGGCCAACCTTCCAGTATCACAGCAACATGCAAGCCACCACAGTACAACAAACTGACAGACATGTGGTGGACATGTATAATAGTAATTATATATATATAGAGAGTATATATGTGTGTGTGTGTATATATATATATACACAAAAGTATATATATACCTGTTCCCGTCAAATCAGTTCTGACTCTTGGCAACCCCATGTGTGCAGAGCAGAACTGCTCCATAAGGTTTTCAAGGCTGTGACCTTTCAGAAGCAGATCACCAGGCCTTTCTTCTGAGGCACCTCTGGATGGGTTCAAACCATCAACCTTTCCACTAGTCGTCAAGAGCTTACCTGTTTGTGCCACCCAAGGACTCCTGTTATTATACGAGACTGAAATTCGCTTCCCTGTACTTGTCTTCTGCTGGTTTTGCCCTGGGAGGCCAGACAGAACATTCATTTCTTCTACAGTTGACATCCAACAATAGTCAGTGTATCTACTCTGTGCTAGCCATTGTGCTGGGTGCTTGGGATGGCCAAAGAGGTGCACCGCTCAGACTCCCTGCAGGGGACCTGCTGCAGGGCTTAGTTGAATGACAGCTTCTGATGTTGTCTCTTTGAGTCCACCATGAGGCTTATGCCAATCTCTGATTCTCCCACATGTCCCCAGCCCTGAGCACTGCAGGGACTAGAGCCCGGCCATTCTGCCCAACCTGGGATCCTCCAATAGGCAACTTTGCTCTGGGACCCCCATTTTTCTGGCTGAGACCGTTTCAGAACTCACCAAGTCCCAGGCTGTACCTACGCAATGCTTGTTCCCCTCTCTCCTTTCACCTTTCACAAGTGTTGGACCTGGAGTTTGGTCTGAAGGCTCTCCCTGCCTAGCCAGGCTCCTCTTCCCCTTATCCTTCATAGGGATTTCCTCAAATGAATTTCTTGTGCACCTAATGGGTCAGCTTCTCTGAGGAACCAAACAGACTTGGTGCTGAAGGGTTGCTGTTCAGGGAAAGGCCTACATTGAGGAAACTTGTCTTGGACCTTTCTAATCTCTGACCTTTTGGTTAGTGGCCTTCACGCTTAACCACTGTACCACCAGGGCTCCAAATCTCTGTATACTGAGTGCTTTCTCTTCCACCTCTCATGGGGTCCTGGCACCCCCTCCCCAGAGAGCTAGAGACAGAGAGAGAACTAGGCGGCAGCTCAGCTTGTTGGCTCAGTGACCAGGTGTTATGCAGCCATGATTAGGGGTTCGAGCCGCATCTGGGTATGTCAGCTTTGTTTGGTTCTTTAGCCATTGTATCTGGACTCCCTTGCAGTGAACATTTATTGCTTTATCTGCTCAGCTCCACTTCTCTTTCCAGGCCGAGCTTCTTGGGAGCTTCTGTCCCTTTTCCTCCTCTCTGCCTCTACCCAATTATATGGAGCTGACAAGGGGGCAGCCATATTCTTCCATTCTCAGGCGGTGATTGGTCCAGGAGCGGGCACATGGCCAAAGCCAGTGAATCAGAGCTCTCCCTTTGGAACTGGGGTAGGGCAGTGGGTGGGAAGGATAAGAAGCATTTAGTCCTCTGTGGTCACAGAGCTTGAGGGGCTTTTAGCCTAGGAGCTACTGGTGGCTGTTCTGTGAGCTGCCTGGAGACAACCTGAGAGAATGCAGCTGGTGTGCAGAGGGAATCGAAGATGTGGGGTGGACAGAGAGAATAACAGAGACTGAACATTGAGGCCCTGGTTCTCATCACCCCTGAAGTAAGCTCCACCTTTGCCTTTTCCACACTAGGGATACCTGAGCCAGTCAGTTCCCTTGGGCCTACACCGGTTTTGTTACAACAAGGCCCCACCAGTATAACCTCCTTAGAAATTCCTGTCTTTAACTCTCAAAGGGAGGGTAGAGGTATGTGTATCTCAGAGCCAACCCAGCCTCTCCCTGAAACACAGGGTTATGTGCCCAAGAAGGAGGCCTTGCCTCCTTATACACCTTCTCCTCACTTATGGACTATCTCATTATCCGACATTTTGCATTTATAACAATAGTAAAAAATCGACTATTTGACTATTTTGTGCATTAACAACATACGTCTGGCAGTAATGAACACCGAGGTGGGAGATGAGAGGAACACTGGCTTTGATAGTTAAGGTATGTGTCAGCTTGGCTGGACCATGACGCTCAGTGGTTTGGCAGTTATGTAATGATGTAACCTTGCAGTTATGTAATGAAGTAGTCATCTTCCATTTTGTGATCTGATGTGGTCATCTTCCATTTTCATATAGTGCCGATTTTGCATAATGACCTGGTCTTTGGAACGTAACCATGTAGATAAGTGAGGAGAGGGTGTACAGGAAGGGGTGTACTGATGGGTGTGAGAGACCAACCAGTTACTAGCCAGGCCCTTGAGGCGCCACATGTGACCTCTCTAAAACCTAGCTTTAACCAATGGCTTTGTCATGGATTGAATTGTGTCCCCAAAAATATGTGTATCAATTTGGCTAGGCCATGATTCCCAGTATTGTGTGATTGTCCACCATATTGTCATCTGGTGTGACTTTCCTATGTGTTGTAAATCCTGCTGCTATAATGTTAATCAGGTGGCAGTTATGTTAATGAGGCAGGACTCAATCTACAAGATTGGATTGTGTTTTGAGCCAATCTCTTTTGAGATGTAAAGGAGAGAAGCAAGCAGAGAGACAGAGGGACCTCATACCACCAAGAAAGCAGTGCCAGGAGCAAAGCGCATCCTTTGGACTTGGGGTTCCTGCACAGAGAAGCTCCTAATCCAGGGGAAGATTGATGACAAGGACCTTCCTCCAGAGCTGACAGAGAAAGCCTTCCCCTGGAGCTGAAGCCTTGAATTTGGACATCTAGCCTACTAGACTGTGAGAGAATAAACTTCTGTTTGTTAAAGCCATCCACTTGTGGTATTTCTCTTACAGTAGCAATAGATGACTAAGACAGGCTTCCTACTAACGACAGAGGAAATACAAAACTTCTTCCAAGGCCCCCTCCCTGCCTCTCAACCAGGTTTTTGAACCAGTTTGAACTGGTTCAGTCATGGCCAATGAAGTAAAACCAGAACAGACCCAAAGTTTTAAAATTTGGGTCATCTGGAATGATAACTGGAATGGAAAAAATTACAGAGGCATAGTGAGCCACTTCAGGAGCCTGATGCATGATACTGGATTATTGGCAGGACTGTGGAAAGCGATATACAATCAAAGTGATGAGTTCGGCCATCATCTTATATAACTTACATTATATAATTGTCAAGTTACATCATCTGGGGCAATGTTGTTTCCAAATCTGCTCAAAATCCAACTGGCAAGACAGTTGGTTGCTGTGGAACATACTCGCTGCCCTTGTTTTCTGAGAGGGAGATTAAGTTTCCAGCAGGGCTTCTATCATAATTTTTCCCATTCCAGTTATTGTTTCTGTTCACCCAATTTTGACAATTCTGGTCTGTGCCAGTTTTGCTTCCTTGGCCATGACTGAACTGGGAAGAACCTGCCCTCAGCTTCATTTCCCACTGAGCCCAGAGGCTCAACGAGGTGGATTGAGGTGCCTGAGCCACACAGCTGGTATGGGATAGGGCCAGGGTTCCAAGGCCTTTTGCCCTACATTGGGGGTGAGGGGAGAGGGGACCCCACTGAGGGCTGTGAGACTCTTAGAATGTGGAAGTTGGGAGGCTCCAAACCACTTTCCCTAACATTGTTTTACTTCCTGAACTCAGGCTCTGCTCCCTGAATGCATCCCAAGCCCACAGCTCCCATCCTCCTCTCTCCTCCTCCCCAAAGGCCATGGTGGGGTGGGGCATCATGGCTGACCACTAGCTCCCTTGGCCCCACCTAAGGAAGATAAAAGGAAATAGCAGAAGGCAGGGATGAATCTTCAGGGGACGCTGTGTGCAGAACTTCAATAATGCTTATTTGACCTTGTTCCTGTCCCCAGATCCTTTCCAGGTTATTAATCAGACCCTCTGAGTTCATCTCAATTCCATTCCCTTAGAGCATGCCATTCTGTCCAGGGACATGCTGCCTGGGCAATAAAACCTTGTCCCAGGTGAGTTCTGCTCAGAAATTAGCTCAGGTGGAGGGGAGGAGAGGGCGTACCCTGGAAGACAAGCTGTAATCAAAGACACCTGAGGGAGATCAAGGACACCCTCACCTTCCCAACAAGGGAAGGGAAATGATGATAATCAGGCTGCCGTGTATTCACTGCTTCCCACATGCCAGGCCCCAGACCTACCTTAGGTCACAACAACCCTCTGAGGTATGTATTGATAGTGTGTGTGGGGTGGGGGGCAGAGCTGGGATTTGATTCCTGGGCTCAGTTCTTAACCTTCAGGTATACTGTGACCTTGATGCTGGCCCTGAGCTGGCTGAACTTGGCCCTCTGAGTGGGCCAGGAGGAGGTTGGTGTCCCGCTAAGCACATCAAGTTCTTCTGGCTGGGAGATACCGTGAGAGGCAGTGGCTGGAGCACTGAACTCAGAGTCAAGGGACCTGGCTTGGAGTCCCTCTGACCCTTCCCAATTGTGTAACCTAGGGCCAATTACACTTTCTGAGCCTCAATTTCCCTATCTGTGCCATGCAGTAATAATGCCTGATCTGACTCTTTTTCCTGGTGAAGTTCAAATAACGCAACAGTTGTAAAAAATGCTTTTTCTTTCACTCTTTTTTTTAAACTTTCCTCCCAGCTTTACCGAGATAAAATTGCAGGCAATTAATTGCCCATCTTAGAAGTGCACAGTTTCATGAATTTTGACATGTCTACACCTGTGACACCATCCCTACAATCAAGAGAGTGAACAGGTCCATTGTCCCCAAGTGTCCTCATGCCTCTTGCTCAGCTCTCCTTGCCCTCCCTGCCCCACCTCATCCCCAAGCAAGGACCACCAATTTGCTTTTTGCTGCTATTGATTAGCTTGCATGTTCTAGAATTTTATCTCAATGGAATAATACAGTGTATGCTTTCTTGCTTCCCTTCTTTCATGGAGCATCGTGATTCTGAGATTCGTCCATGTTGCTGCAGGTCATGATGCCTACTCTCCTCCTTCACAGGTTTCATTCTTGTGAGGCTTGAACAAGGCGATGGGTGTGAACAACACCTTTTGAATAACCAAAAAATGCAGAAATATTATACCGGGTGATTCTTAAGCTGCCTTCTGCCTAAAGTATCTAACCCCTTCCCACTTCTTTGCCTGGCTAACCCCTTCTCATCATGTCCCCTGCAAACCCTTCTAGGACCAGGGTTAGTTTGCCCAGAGCCAATCACGGTTGTTGTCATCGAGTCGACTCTGACTCATGGCGACCCCATGCGTGTAGTGACAGAGCAGAACTGCACTCCACAGGGCTTTCAGGGTCTGATTTTTTGGAAGTAGATCACCAGGCCTTTCTTCTGAGGTGCCTCTGAGTGGACTCAAACCAGTACCCTTTTGGTTAGCAGTCAAGTGCGTTAACCATTTTGTCTTATATTGGGTTCTCTAGAGAAGCAAAACCAGTAAAGTGTATAAATATATACAGAGAGAAATGGCTCATGTGGTTGTAGAGGCTGAAATGTCCCAAGTCCGTGAGTCAGGATAGAGGCTTCTCCTGAGTCATGTAGCTGCAGGAGCTGCCAAACCCAAGATTGGCAGTTCAGAGAGCAGGGCTCTTGCTCATAGGCTGCAAAGATTGATGAATCCCATGATTGGCAGGCAAGACCGCAGGTAAACTGCTAGCTGAAGTCCCAAGAACAGGGGGTCAGACGAACAGGAGTCAGCTACAGGATCCAGCGCAAGCAAAAAGCCCACGAGCCTTGCCAGAATGTCCACTTATATTCACACACCCAAGGAAACTCCTTTTCAACTGATTTGCTGCTCACAACAGATCCCATCATGAAGGTGATCATGGCATCATACAACTGCCAAACCACTGAGAATCATGGCACAGGCAAGTTGACACACAACCTTAACCATCACACATTTACACTACCCAGGGACTCCATTCTATCCCCAAGCCTAGTGCCAAAGAGCTGATTCCAACTCATAGTGACCCCATAGGGTTTCTGAGGCTGTAAATCTCTACTGAAGCAGACTGCCACATCTTTCTCCCACGAAGCTGCTGGTAGTTTTGAACTGCCGAACTTACGTTTAGCAGCCAATTGCTTTAACCACTGAGCCACCAGGGATCCTTATTCTATCCCTGAGACACCTTAATTAAAAAAGAAATTTCTCACTAAACCAACTGCATAAAATAAGAATTGACTAGTTGTTCAAATTTTGTTAAATTAAAGGCACAAGCAAGAGTCGAAGTTATGATCAGTGGGAGAGTGCCAATGTGACTATCTTGGGTTGCCAGCGCTCCAGCCAAAATAAAAGATTCTTTGGTCACCTTGGTCTTGTTCCATGCAGTTGTTATTGTTGTTAGGTGCTGTCGAGTCAATTCCAACTCATAGCGACCCTATGTACTACAGAACGACACATTGCCCTGTCCCGTGCCATCCTCATGATGGTTGTTATGCTTGAGCCCATTGTTGCAGCCACTGTGTGAATCCATCTCGGTGGGGGCCCACACTTCCCCATGGCAGATGGTAGCTAGTGCTGAATAGTGGCCGCCCCCTTTAGACTGGGTGTCTTCGTTTGCTAGTGCTGCTGTAACAGAAGTGCCTTAAGTGGGTGGTTTTAAGGAACAGAAATTTATTTTCTCACAGTTTAGGAGGCTACGAGTTCAAATTCAGGGCACTGGCTCTGGGGAAAGGCTCAGTGGCATCACTAGGGGGATTCAGGGGGTGTGGACTGTACCCCCTGACAATGTCAGAGGGGGTGACAGCAAAATGACTCCAGGGTCCACAGCAGCAGTGGTGGTGAGTGGGCTCACACCATCAGGGAACAGGCCACCAAGGCAGTGGTGTCACTTGGGTTGGTGTCACCTGTCACCCAGTGCGGTAACTCCTCACCACCCCAGGGTGCAGGTGGCTGGGCCTCGGCACCCACCTTTGGGCAAAAAGGAGGATCTTTGCCTTGGCCAATGGGAGAGGGGAGGAGCTGCGGGGAGCCATGGCGGGTGGGGCTGCGAAGGGCCGGCCACTTGCAGCGTAGCCCTTTACGGGGGGTGCAGAGCAGCCAGGCCACCCCACCCACTGTGGGGGGTTAGCTGGCCAAGTCTGCCCGCCTGCGGGATGGAAAGGCAGACACCATGAGTTACCACACGTGGCGATACCAACCTAACCCTGGTGACACCACTGGGAAGGCTCATTGTCTGTTAGCTCTGGAGAAAATCCCTGTCTCGGCTTTTCTAGCCTGGGCAGTCCTCTTTCCGGGTTCCTTGGAGAGCTCCATTGTGACATCTATCTTTTCCCCATTTGTACTTACCTGTCTCTGTGTCTAATCTGCTCTTTTTATACCTCAAATGTCATTAGGTTTAAGACACATTCTATACTGAGGTGACCTCATTAACATAACAAAGAAAAGCCTGTTGCCAAATGGGATTACGTCCACACGTATGTTGTTAGGTGCTGTCAAGTCAATTTTCACCTCAGAACAACCGCTGACAGAGTAGAACTGCCCCATAGGGATTTCTAGGCTGTAATCTTTAGGCGAGCAGATCACCAGGTCTTTTCTCCCACAGAGCCGCTGGGTGGGTTTGAAAGGCCAACCTTTCTGTTAACAGCCAAGTGCTTAATCATTGCGCCACCAGGCTTCCTTCACATCCACAGGTATAGGGGTTAGAATTCCAACACATATTTTTGAGGGACACAATTTAATCCGTAGCACTGGGCATGTATCCTTCATCCCTGTACCCACCTGGTCCAGCTTCTTCATTCGTTGCAATTACTTGCCTGGTCTCTGTAGGCATTTGGGTTTGAGGTCTCTGACATGCCTCACCACCTCTTGACAAGCCTTTTGATTCTAGGGAGCTCTAATTGAGTTGGTAATAAGCATGGATGCCTCATCTGATTAACGTGCCCAGGGAAGAGAGTTTTATTTGTCCTGGATCCCACGCTGAGATGGATTTATAAATGCAGAATCCCAGAGCCAAATTTAGCAGAGTGTATTGTTTTGTTACCCAAATGTAGGCCACAGCATTTAATTTGAGCGTAACTTAGTAACTGTGTGCGCAGTTACCCAGTGAGGTGACAGGTGATGGACATGTTCAAGATGGGATCTGGGAGCACTGGACCAAATCTTTTCTTTCTCTTGCAACAAGAAACCATTTTCTTCCTTGTTGACTGTCTTGGGGGTTTCAGCTCTTCCTTTGGTCCCTGGAGACGACATTGAAAGTGTGGCTTAAAGATCAGCCAACCAGCAAGAGACTCAAGCTCAAGCTCATGGTTGTTTGCTGGGTGACTTTGGTTGCTTCTTGAGGCTCCCTTGGTCTCCTTTACCTCCATAACATGAAGACCCAGAGGGGTTCCCTTGTCAAAGACCTTGGGTTCTATGAAGTAAATGGGGGCTCTGGAACTAGGTAGATTTTATTTCCACACAATATATGGTTGTTTTTGTTGTTAGGTACCATTGAGTTGATTTCTACTCTTAGCAACCCCATGCGACGGAGTAGAACTGCCCCATAGGGTTTTCTAGGCTGTAATCTTTACAGAAGTAGATCACCAGGTTTTTCTCCCTTGTAGCCACTGGATAGGTTCGAACCGCCAACCTTTTGGTTAGCAGCTGAGCACTTTAACCCTTGTAGCACCAGGGCTCCTTCAGGGTATGGTAGCTGTCTTTAAATGAGCACTTACTTTGTGTCCTGTATGTGCAAAGTATTTCATAGACACTATCTCATTTAGCACACACAACAATTTAACACACATAAACTGAGGCTCAGAGAAGTAATTTGCCCAAGGCTACACAGCTAGTAGAGTCCCTGGGTGGTACGAATGGTTAGGTACTTGGCTACTAACTGGAAGGGTAATAACAGAACCTCCCTTATCACAGTGTTGTGAGAATTAAATGAACTAGTATATAAAGTGCAACAATGGGCTCAAGCATAACGATGATCATGAGGTTGGCGCAGGACCAGGCGGTGTTTTATTCTGTTGTACATAGGGTCGCTGTGAGTCAGAATCGACTCAACAGCACCTAACAACAACAGTGTATAAAGCAATAAACAAATAAACCCTTTGTTGTTGAGTCGATTCCGACTCACGGGGTTTCCAAGAAGCAGCTGGTGGATTCGACCTGCATTTTAACATGCAACCTACGTGCACTTTAAAGTTTGAGAAGTGTTGGACTAGAATACGTGAGCCTGGGACCCAAATTAGGCCCGAAAGAAAATACAAAACCCATTGCCATCGAGTCGATTCCAACTCATAGCGACCCTACAAGACAAAGTAGAACTGCCCCATAGGGTTTCCAAGGAGCAGCTGGTAGATTTGAACTGTCGACCTTTCGGTTAGCAGCCAAACCATTACACCGCCAAGGCTCCAAATTAGGCCCAGGTGAGTGTAATTCTCCCCTAGAGCCTTAAGCCAAGATAATTAGTGGTGAAATTTCAGGCACTGAGATGATATTTCTCCTGAGGGTGATATTTCTCCTCAAAGGAGCTGCAAAAAAAACATTACGTGGAACTGCTGGGATGCTTAAATTGTGTCTTTAGAACTACATCTGTTGTTACACTTAAAGTCTTGAAACAGCCCTATATGATAGGTACTATTAATACCTGCACTTACCATACACAGGCAGTCCCCAACTTACGACGTGTCTGAGTTACGATGAGCTGCACTTAATGACTGTCCTTTTTTTTTTTTTGGTACATCTTATCATTAGTAATATGTACTGCGTACAATGTTGCAGCACATAATTTGCTGATGTTATTCTCATGCCAATCCCCAAAGACAAATAAAGATCAGATTTACAAAGATGCTGATAATAAAAAACGATAATAATGAAAACTAAAAAAATAAAGTGAGGTATTCGGCTTACGTCAGAATCGATTTACGCTGGAGCTGCAGGATTGGAAACCCTGTCAGAAGTCGAGGACTACCTGTAAAGAAATAGAGAGATTCAGAAAGGTTAAGGAATTTGCCCAAGGTCACACAGCTTGGACAATGCAGAGCCAGGTCTTCTGAAGCCAGCTGCTGGGCTCTTGCACATCCTCCTTGGCTTCTAGCTTATTGGAGCTAGGAAGTCTCTCCAGAGTATTCCCTATTCCACACCAGGGGAAAGGGAATGTGGCCACTTTGCACTCCCTCCTTCCTTCCGTAGTCCTTCCAGCTGGAGTGGGCACAGGCCAATTAGAGATGCTGCCAGTGGCTGCTGCGTAATGTTGTTGTACAGAAACGGCTTGATTATGATGCTATTCTCTCCTCCCCATAAAGCTAGTAGATATTCACATCCAGGCTTGATCCTTACGAGTGTGTTGACAGAGCGTGTGAGACTTGATAAGAGCAGAGCGGAGATGGACCAGAAGTGCTCCCCAAAGCTCAGGGCATGCCATGTGGCTTCCACAAATCGCTTTTTAAGCAAAGAATAAAAACCTCATACCATTTCAGTGGAAGGATTGAAGGGCCCTTAAGTTATGAGGAGTGCACAGCGAGTGGTCCCAGCCTCCTACAAAGGGGACTGACATTATTTGACTCACTGGGGAATTAAAGGAGTTGGGGTGAGAGAGAAGCAAAATCCACATCAATGGAAGAGGCTGTAAAAACATGTCAATAATGATTAAGTGGTGGAAGGAGCTGGGGGCTAGGAGGAACAGTGCTTTGTCTCAGGCTGCTGGGTGAAAAGCAGGGACGATCCTGAACAAGGGAGTGAAGTAGGTGGGTCTTGATGATGATGAGGTTGATGATGTTGATGTTGGTGGTTAGTTCATATTGAGAGCTGTCCTATACCAGGCATCATGCAAGTTCTTTACAAGTACCACCCCATTGAATGCTCTAGACCTGCACTATTCAATATGGCAGCCATGGCCACATGTGACTTTTTAAATTTAGGCTTATATTAACTATATTTAACTAAAATAAAAAATTCTGCTCCGTGGAAATTCAAATTCTTGTGGAATCTAGACTTTCTGGAGCCACTGAGGCTGGATGAACCACTGAAATTATTGCCCTGAGATAATCTTTACATCTTAAACCAAAAATATCTCCTCAAGTTTTCTTGAAACCAAGCAGTAATTTAACTTAATTAGTAGAGAATGTCTGCTTTGAGCATTGTGCTTTTTTAAGAACTGTGGGATCAAATTGACAACAGCAACTCCAAAGATAAGACAGGAAACTTAGGGGGCAGCAAATTTATGTTAATGGGGTAGGAACAGTCTGGAAAAGAAAAGTGAGAATGGCTGCACAGCTTGAAGAATGTGATCAATGTCACTGAATTGTACGTGTAAAAATTATTGAATTAGTGTGTGTTCTGCTACGTATATTCTCAACAACAACAAACTAAAGTAAATTTAAAAAATTCTGTTCTGGAGTCACACGAGCAATATTTCATTCTCAATAACCATAGGTGGCCAGTGGCTAGTAAACAGAGGTGATGTTCAAACCCATTAAGAGTTTGACTTCTGAGCTTAACTATACTGCTGAAACCTAACCCTTCCCTGGATACAAGTGGACTTCATACTATTTGGTGTTGGAAATCACACTTCGACTAAGTGTGATTTGATGCAATGACAAGACTGTGAGTTACTGCCTTTGTATGTGTTGGGAGAGAAGTGACCCACCCCACAGCTGGAACTGGACTGACCTCATTCACCCATCTATCTTTGCTTGGTCCCAACTCACTGGAATTTACTACCTGTAAGTCTCAATATCTGGCATGAAGTCCTGGGAGCCTCACATCTTAAAACCCTCGAGTTAGAGATTGGCTTCATTTTTTGTTTTTTGTTTTTTTTTTTTAGTTGATGCAGATGACTTGCTTGCCGTGCAAAGTAGAACATCAAGCATTAACGGAACTTGAAAATTAAACTGCATTCTTGTCATTCCAAGGAACTCTAACATGACTCCTACCTTCCAAGTTAAGAGAACTTTTGTATTCTAAACAATCACCCTCTCTTCCCTTTGCATTCAACAATCTGACCATCGACTGGAAAGAGAGTTTATTGTTGTCAATATCATATGTAGTGGGTCAATCCATCAGCCAAAGAAATACTTTGAGAGTACAGAACACATGTCAACAACTGTGCTATCTCCTTTCTCCAGCCTGCTAAGTCTCACTGGGGAGCTCACTGGTGGGAAGAGTGGAGGCCAGGTAAGAATGGAGGCAAAGCACAGGCAGGGCTCAGCCACAGAGAGGATCTGCTTAGGGGGCCCCTCCGGGCACAGTCTCCATGGATACGCGATGCCAACCAATGGGCTGTTGGCTCTGCTTCATCTGCCAAGAATAGTCCCTCTTGAAATAATTGTGCTGCTCTCCTAAGAGTCAAAGCCAGGGCAGGGACAAATGATGAGCCAAGTTAAGTCACAAGGGTGTGTTCTTGGTGTGTGCTGGGGTTGGGGGAAAGGCTCTGTCTTCCATCTTTAAGTGTTTGCAGTGGGAAGTGAGGAGTCCCTGAGTAGGGTAAAGAGTTAAAGACTCAACTACTAGCTGAAAGGTTGGTGGTTCGAACCCACCTAGACACACCTTGGAAGACACGCCTGGCGATCTGCTTCTGATAGGTCACAGCCTTGAAAACCCTATGGAGCAGCTCTACTCTGCACACACAAGGTCGCCATGAGTCGGAATCGGCTGGACGGCAACTAATAACAGGGAAGTTGGGCTTTGCCACCTAGGTCTTCTGACGTCCAGAACGTTAAGATAATAAATTGGTGTTGTTTAAGTCCCTAGGTTAATGGTAATTTGTTACAGCAGCATTAAGAAACTAATACTGTATGTATGTTGTTGTTGTTGGGTGCCGACGAGTTGATTCCAACTCGTAGTGACCCTGTGTGACCGAATAGAACTGCCCCAAAGGGTTTTCTTGGCTGTAATCTTTACAGAAGCAGGCTGCCACATATCTCTCCCTCAGAACAGCTGGTGGGTTTGAGCCACCGACCTTTCAGTTAGCAGCCGAGTGCTTTAACAACTGTGCCAGCAGGGTTCCTTATATATGTGTGTATACGTAGAAGAGTGTATAGGAGTTCTATGTATTATTTTTCAATTGTTCTGTAAGTCTGAAATTATTTCAAGATTAAAAACTTTAAACAACAATATGATAGTCAAAAGGGAATTAGATTCTTTGTGGCTGGAAATTCTTCTTTACAAACTGCCCGTTTTTGGATTCTCATTACATGCCAGACCCTGGGCCAGCACCGTCTGTGTGGTCCCATTTGATCTTCACAATAACACCTGAAGGTAGGTACTGTTGCCCCATTTTACAGACCAAGAAACTAAGGGCCAAAGAGCTTAAGTAACTTGTCCAGCTAGTGTATAGCAGAGCCAGGATTCTCCCGGGCATTTTCTGGTGGGGAGTCGGGGGAGAGGCAGCAGCAGTGTGGTCCTGGACCCGCAGCATCAGCACCACCTAGGAGCTGGTTAGAAATGCGAGTTCTTGGGCCTCACCCCAGACCTACTGAATCTGCGCTCTGGGGGTGGACGCAGCCATCTGTGTGTTAACAAGCCCTGCAGGTGATTCCGATGCTTCTCCAGTTTGGGAACCACTGTTTTTGAATGATGGTGCTTGCTGCCTGGTGTCGAGCCTCAACTCTGTCATCCTCTGCATTAGTTATGAGGCTTCATTAATATGCAAATTCCCGCCAGTTGATTGGCTTGCCTGGCACGGTTCCCCACATCGCATAAATCAGTGGCTGCTGTGCTTTCTTGTTTCGTAATTCTCCAACTGTGGACCATTCTGTAGCTGCAATGAGGTCAATAAATCCTCCACTCAGAGGGCAATGAACCAGGCTGGCTCCCATATGCCCAGAATTCCCGCTACCTCGGCGCTCCTCTGGGGCCTATGGAATTGCAAAGGGGTCCCGGAGCGCTAGTGGATTTAGGCATGCATTTCCACTTTGTCAATTACTGGCTGTGTGACCAGGACAAGTCATGTGACCTCCCAGCCCGGTTTCTCATCTGTGAGGTGGAGGTGGTAGCATCTTATAAAAAAAAAAAAAAGAAACAGTAAAACTAAACCCATTGCCATCAACTTGATTCTGGCTCGTGACACCCCATGTGCTTCAGAGTAGAATTGCAACTCCATATAGTTTTCTTGGCTGTAATCTTATGGAAGCTAATCACCAGGCCTTTCTTCCTTGGTGCTGCTGAGTGGGTTTGAACAGCTAACTTTTTGGTTGGTAGCCGAGAGCAAACTGTTTGTCCCACCTAGGGGCCTTGGAAGCATCTTAGGATTTATTAATCTCAAAGTGCTTGGTTCTCGCCTCTCCCCTAACTTGCCCTCCGAGGGGTTCAGTGACAAATCCAGGGCCACATAGCGCTCTCGTGGTGGAATTAGGCTAGAACCCAGGTTTCCTGAGTCCCACACCAAGGAGGCCTCCTTCACGAATCCATCTGGATGCTGGTGTTGCATGGAGCATTGCCAGTTCAGTTGCTTTGCAGCTGCTGCTGCTGACTATGTTTGGGAGAGGGGTCAGTTTCAGGGGTCTGGACACGTGGCCACTCAGCCTGACCCTCTCTGGAGACCAGGACAGGGCAGGCAGGAGACACAACCAGCCGATGTCAGTGGCTGCTGCCCCTGCCTTGAAATACGAATCCTGGTCACCTGTCTGGTTCTCAACTTGCCCATAACCCATTTGGTTGGAGCAGGGCAGTCAAGTTCCCCTGCTTTGTCCTCCCTGTTCCTCAAAACCACTCCCACCTCTGAGCCTTTGCACTGGCTGTTCCCTCTAAAATATAAAGGCTATTATTAAAAAAAAAAAGAAAAAAGGAGATGGCTTCCCAGGCCAGACACAGGAGGTTGTTTCTTTTCTCCTCCCCCATTCATCTCCTTCCTCCTTCCCTTGTAAAAATCCAACTTCTAAGAGGGAAAAAAAAAAAAAAAAAAACCTCAAAGTGCTCCCTCCCATCCCATCCCTAATCCCTCGAATTCCCCTCGCATTCTTAAACAGATCCTTTTGTCTCTTTTCGATCTACATGCAAACAGATATGTATAAATCATACACATACACATGTATAGAAAAGCTAAGAAAGATCGAAAAAGAACTGATGCCTTTGAATTACGGTGTTCGTAAAGAATATTGAATAAACCATGGACTGCCAGGAGAACAAACAAATCTGTCTTGGAAGAAGTACAGCCAGAGTCCTCCGTAGAAGTGAAGATGACAAGACTTCATCTCACATATTTTGGACATGTTATCAGGAGGGACCAGTCCCTGGACAAGGGTCCGCAAAAAAGAGGAAGGCCCTCAATGAGATGAACTGACAGAGTGGTTACAACAATGGGCTCAAGCATAGCAACGATTATGAGATCGGCAGGACCGGGCAGTGTTTCATTCTGTTGTACGTAGGATCACTGTGAGTTGGAACTGACTCGGTGGCACCTAATAACAACAATGTATATATAGTTTATATATGTATGTCACGTCAGTTTGTCCTACTGTGGGGATATGTGTGTTGCTATGATGCTAGAAGCTATGCCACTGGTATTCAAATACCAGTAGGGTCACCCATGGCAGACAGGTTTCAGCTGAGCTTCCAGACTAAGACAGACTAGGAAGAAGGACCCGGAAGTCTATTTCTGAAAATAATTAGTCAGTGAAAACCTTATGAATAGCAGCAGAACATTGTCTGATATACTGCTGGAAGATGAGCCCCTCAGGACGGAAGGCACTCAAGATATGACTGGGGAAAAGCTGCCCTCTCAAAGCAGAGTTGACCTGAATGACGTGGATGAAGTCAAGCTTTTGTGACCTTCATTTGCTCATGTGGCATTACTCAAAATGAGAAGAAACAGCTGCAAACATCCATTAATAATCGGAACCTGGAATGTATGAAGTATGAATCTAGGGAAATTGGAAATCATCACAAATGAAATGGAATGCATCAAGATCGGTATCCTAGGCATTAGTGAGCTGAAATGGACTGGTATTGGTCATTCTGAATTGGACAATTATATGGTCTACTATGTCAGGAATGACAGCTTGAAGAGCAATGGCATTACATTCATTGTCAGAAAGAACATTTCAAGATCTATCCTGAAGTACAATGCTGTCAGTGATAGGATAATATCCATACGCCTACAAGGAAGACCAGTTAATACGACTATTATTTCAAATTTACACACCAACCACTAAGGCCAAAGATGAAAAAATTGAAGATTTTTACCAGCTTCTGCAGTATAAAATGGATCGAACATGCAATCAGGATGCATTGATAATTCCCGGTGATTGGAATGAGAAAGTTGGAAACAAAGAAGGGCTGGGAGTTGGAAAATATGGCCTTGGTGATAGAAACGATGCCGGAGATTGCATGATTGAATTATGCAAGACCAACAACTTCATAGCAAATACTTTTGTCACCAACATAAACAGCGACTGTACACATGGACCTCGCCAGACAGAATACACAGGAATCAAATCGACTACATCTGTGGAAAGAGACCATGGGAAAGCTCTGCATCAGTCAGAACAAGGCCAGGGGCCGATGGCAGATTAGACTATCAATTACTCATATGCAAGTCCAAGTTGAAACTGAAGGAAATTAGAACAAACCCACAAGAGCCAACGTACGACCTTGAGTATATCCCACCTGAGTTTAGAGACCATTTCAAGGATAGATTTGAGGCATCGAACACTAATGACTGAAGACCAGACCAGTTGCAGAAGGACATCATACATGAAGAAAGCAAGAGGCCATTAACAAGACAGGAGAGAAAGAAAAGACCTAAATGGATGTCAGAAGCAACTCTGAAACTTGAAAGTCGAGTAGCTAAAGCAAAAGGAAAACATTGAGTATAAGAGTTAAACAGAAAATCTCAAAGGGCAGCTCGAAAAGACAAAGTAAAGTATTATGATGACGTGTGCAAAGACTTGGAGATAGAAAACCAAAAGGGAAGAACATGCTCAGCATTTCTTAAGCTGAAAGAACTGAAGAAACAATTCAAGCCTTGAGTTGCAATCATGAAGGATTCTATGGGGGAAAGTACTAAACGACGCAGGAAGCGTCAAAAGAAGATGGAAGGAATACACAGAGTCACTGTACCAAAAAGAATTGATCGACATTCAGCCACTCCAGGAGGTAACATATGATCAGGAACCATTGGCACTGAAGGAAGAAGTCCAAGCTGCACTGAAGGCATCGGTGAAAAACAAGCCTCCAGGAATTGACGGAATACTAATCAAGATGTTTCAACAAACGGAAGCAGCACTGGAAGTGCCCACTTGTCTATGCCAAGAAATTTGGAAGACAGCTACCTGGCTATTTATGCCTATTCCCAAGAAAGGCGATCCAACCGAATGCTCATGAGGAATCTGCATATGAATCAAGAGGCGGTCGTTCGAACAGAACAAGGGGTTACTGCATGGTTTAATGTCAGGAAAGGTTTCTGTCAGGGTTGCATCCTTTCACCATACCTATTCAGTCTGTCTGCTGAGCAAATCATCCGAGACACTAGACTATATGAAGAAGAACGGGGCATCAGGATTGGAGGAAGACTCATTAACAACCTGCGTTATGCAGATAACACAACCTTGGTGAAAGTGAAGAGCGCTTGAAGCACTTACTGATGAAGATCAAAGACCACAGCCTTCAGTATGGATGACACCTCAACATAAAGAAAAAGATCCTCACAACTAGACCAATAAGCAACATCATGATGAACACACAGAAAAGGCTGAGTTTGTCAAGGATTTCATTTTACTTGGATCCACAATCAACACCCCCAGAAGCAGCAGTCAAGAAATCAAAAGATGGATTACATTGGGCAAATCGGCTGCAAGAGATCTCTTTAAAGTGTTAAAAAGCAAAGATATCACCCTGAGGACTAAGGTGTGCCTGATCCAAGCCATGGTATTTTCAATTGCCTCATATGCATGTGAAAACTGGACAATGAATAAGGAAGACCTAAGAAGAATTGACGCCTTTGAATTGTGGTGTTCATGAAGAATATTGAACATACCATGGACTGCCAGAAGTATGAACAAAGCTGTCTTGGAAGAAGTACAGCCAAAATGCTCCTTAGAAACGAGGATGGCGAGACTTCGTCTCATGTACTTTGGACATGTTATCAGAAGGGATCAGTCCCTGGAGAAGGACATCATGCTTGGTAAAGTAGAAGGTCCGCGAGAAAGAGGAAGACCCTCACGAGATGGATTGGCACAGTGGCTGCAACGATGGGCTCAAGCATAACAACAATTGTGAGGATGGCGCAGGACTGGGTAGTGTTTCATTCTGTTGTGCAAGGGTCACTATGAGTCGGAACTGACTGGACGGCACCTAACAACAACATATATGTATATATACATACTTCTAAATTATATACATATATATATATACATATTTCTATGTTTATACATAATGGATTTGCAATGTGTATATTGTTCTACAACTTGCATTTATTTATCTGTTGTCTATCCATCCATCCATTCTACCTATCCACCTATCTACTCACCCACCTACCCATCTACCCACTTATCCACCTATCCATCCATCCATCCGTCCACCTTCATTCAACAATGCATTTTGTGAATTTTTTCTAATTCTTTTCATGTCAGTACTGTCTTAAAAAGAAAATCAAACCAAACCCATTGCCATCAAGTTGATCCTGACTCATAGGACAAAGTAAAACTGCTCCTTAGGGTTTCCAAGGCTGTAAATCTTTATGGAAGCAGACTGACATCTTTCTCCGGAGGAGCGGCTGGTGGGTTCGAACTGCTGACCTTTTGGTTAGCAGTCGAGCACTTAACCACTGCACCACCAGGGCTCCTTAGTGCTATCTTACTATTTCTATATCAGCATAACCTTCTCCGAGAAAGTGATTTATCTTCCCTGCGCTTCAGTGTTCTCATTTGTAAAATCAGGATAATGATAGCGCCTGTCTCAAGGGGTTTGCTGTGAGTCAATACATGTCAAATACTTAGCACATGGGCTGATGTGTGGCCCTTGTCATTGTTACTGCTATTCTGTAGGACAGATGGGTTGTAATTTATTAACTTGTCCCCGATGGGTGGCCTTCTAGGTTGTCTCCAGATTTTGGAGACAAGTCCACAATCCCTTAGCCAAAATTTTTGAGGCTACCTGTGTTTTTCGATTTTAGACAAGTAATAAGGTACGTATGTCGTCTATTATGTAATACATAATATTATGTACATAGCATCGCTGTGAGTCAGAACTGACTTGACGGCACCTAACAACAACAATAACAGCATGTAATACCACCAGGGGGTGGGGCAGCACCCTGTAACTAAATGCACTCATAAATTCTTCTGTGAAATATATAAATACTCCCACTAAGTGGGATAAATAAAGACTATAAATAGCCTCATGTCAGTTCAAGGCTGGTTTTGCTGCCGAACAAGTGAGTGTTGGCTGCAGACTTATGGAAACACTTTCCGTTCTCAAAGCCTGTTGCACTTTTGAATTATAGATCAGTATATGACTATGGACTTGGGCAAATATTTCGGGAAGATAATTGTCTAGAAACGGTTAGTCTGTACATTTTTAAGTTTTTATAAAAACCAGTTGCCATCAAATCGATTCCAGCTCATAGTGACCCCATGGGTGCAGAGTAGAGCTGAGCTCCATAGAGTTTTCATGGATATGACCTTTTGGAAGCAGATTGCGAGGCCTTTCCTCCGAGGTGCCTCTGGGTGGTTTCAGATCACTAAGCTGTGGTTAGCAGCCAAGCGCTTAACTGTTTGTGCCACCCAGGGTCCTCTTTACAGGCAATCCCAGATTGTTCTCTGAGCAGCTTTAAGGTTCTCAGCTGGGACTTTTGCTGTAGAAAAGGAGGTTCCTGCATCCTGGGGAGGGTGGGATGGTGGTCTGTGGGGGACAGCGGGCTTTGCACACTCTGAAGTCCTTGGAAGGACTAGTGAGCCGAGACAGCTCCTGTGCCTGCCAGTAAGACAGGGCTGAGCAAGCAGGAGGAGCCAGGCTCCAGTGCTCAGGGAAATGCAACCTGAGCTCCCCAAGGCCTGCTGAGAGGCAGATAAGTCTCTGCGGGAGTTGGCCTTGGAGGCTGGAGCAGGTGAGAGGCAGCCGGTGCAGGAATGAGCTCTGGCTCTCTTCTCATCCCGGAGCCCTGTGCCCAGAGCAGGCACTGGCCTGTGCTTCCTCCAAGTCCCTCCATCTGTTTTCATCAGAGGGATAAGCGATCCCAAGCGGAGACGGAAGGCCCACTGCAGCCACAGCTGTCGGAGTGAGTGGCATGGGGATGGCATCAGGCGGGGGTCCTGAGTGAGCTTGGCAGATGCTGGGTCCCCCTGTGCCCAGGGGCACAATGTGGGGCCAAGAAAGAAGCATAGGACGGTCCACGATCTCTCGCGCGATGGTGGGAGACCTGCACAGTGCCTGGCACTTAGTAGGAAGTTTATATACGAATAGATGGAAAGAACAGAGAGATCAAAAGAAGCCACGTCATCCTGACAGATCAGAGCTAGAATGGTCTTTAACGATCATGCAATCTCCCCGTTTTACAGACAGGTAAGTGGAGGCCCAGAGGGGGCAGATGCTTGTCCAAGGTCACTCAGCTGGTGGGGTCCCTCCAAAGCATCCCCAGCCAGGCTGGGGCTGCCAGAGAGCCACTGTCACATCCCACTTCTGCTCTGACTCCACAGGATGACATAAGAATCAAAGTGGATCACATCCCTCCTCTGCTTAAAACTCTCGGTGGCTCCTCAGTGCCTTCAAAATAAAGACATGTGTCCCTGCTGTGATTGACATATCCCACATGGTCTGGTCCAGCCTCTCACCTTGTACTCCCACCCTCTCTATCTCTGCCCTCCAGCTCCCCCACCTGCTGGCAGTCCTCCACCACTCACGCTCCCTCCCTTCACAGTGCCTTTCCAAGCCCTTTGCCTGGTGGTTAGAGACCTGGACACTGGACCTAGAGCACCTGGTTCAAATCCCAGTTCTGCCACTTCTCCGCTGATTGACCTTGGGAAAATCACATCCCCTCTCTGAGCCTCAGTTTCCTCATCTGCAAAATGGGACCGACAGTACTAAAATCTGCCTCCTGGGAATGTTGTGATAATTAAATGAGTTAGTCTTAGCTCTTATTACTCTTTCTCATATTCCTAGGACCTCTCCCTCACAACTCAGCCATGATTATTTCCCCTTGTATATGACCATTTTAACGGTCCCTGGGCACAAACAGTTTGCGCTCAACTACTAACCTAAAGCACGGAAGAAAGGCCTGACAATCTGCATCTGTAAAGATTAAAGAAAAAAATCCAAACCCATTGCTGTCGCGTCGATTCCGACTCATAGCAACCCCATAGGACAGAGTGGAACTGCTCCGTAGGTTTTCCAGGGCTGTAAACTCTGCAGAAGCAGACTGCCACATCTTTCTCCCGCAGAGCGGCTGGTTGGTTCAAACCACCAACCTTGTGGTTAGCAGCCAAGCACCATCACTGCACCACCAGGGCTCCTTCAGTAAAGATTACAGCCCAGAAAACCCTATGAAACAGTCCTACTCTGACACACATGGGGTTGGCATGAGTTGGAATTGACTTGAAGGCAGTGGGTTTGGTTTTCATATGATCATTTGGCTAATATCTGTCTCCTTCATCAGACTGTGATCTCCAGGAGGGAGGGGAAAATTCTGTCTGTCTCACAGCTGTGTCCCCAGTGCCCAGCACAGCACCTGGCACATAGTAGGAACTCAGGAAATACCTACTGGATAGTTGTGAACTATGATGTGACTTCACCATTGTGTTCATGGAAATCTAATTTCTCAAGGTTACCTGGGTCCAACATGCCCCAGCTGCACTTTTCCCCGAGTCTCCTTTAAGAAAGACAATTATCTCAGCAGAAACCTCTCTGCCTTGTGCCTGGGCCCCCGGACCTCCGGCTGTGGCCTGGGTCTGCCAGGGCCAATCCGTTTAGCAAGATCACGGCTTGTCTAATTAGACCCATCAAGATGAAAACAGCACCAGCTCATCCTGCGTGCTCCCAATTAACTCGGGGGCACTTCAACCTCTGTAGCCGCCTTTGGGTTCTTCTCGTCTGGGTTGGCTGCCTTGGGGAGCTGGGAAAATGCAATTACTTCCTAGCCATATGGCTAGAGGGAGATGGGTGATCTGGGCCAGCCTGTCCCTCATCACCCCAGGCTGAGCCCTGGGAGTAGGGGAGGGGCACAAGAAAATGGACGTAAGGCCATGTCCCCAATACTGACCTCCATATTGCTGGTGCTTTAGTTTATATAACCACTTATGGCTGTGAAGTTAATAGATTCTCCCTTGACTGGCTGTTGAAAGCGGGAGCCTTGGACCACCTTCCCCATGCCCTGGAAGCCCCTCACTGCCCCCATCCCCTCACCTTTAACTGGTTGTCCCCCCTCCATCATTGCCCCCTGCAATCCAGTCTCTATCCTGCAGCAGTGTGGTCTTCCTAAAGCATACATCTGTCCCCCTCCTCTGTCTATACTCCTCCATGGCTCCCCATTGCCCTAGATAAAGCCCAAACTTCTGATAAAGGCCTACAAGGCCCTTCGTGATCTGGCCACTCCTGACGCTCCAAACTGAGTTCTTGCCACCTCTCCACCTCTGCGGACCCTTCCACTTTATGATTCAGTCAAACTAAGCTTCTTTCGTTTTCTTCACTAAGCCCCGCCACTGCCACCTCTAGGCCTTTGCACACGTTCCCTTTGCCAGGAACACTGTCCCCTTCTTTGTTTGGCTGAAGTCAATTCAATTCATCCTTGAGAAAGGCTTCCTGATGTCTCCAGTGTCTTCACCATCATATCACACATGACTGCATTATTTGTTCCATGCTCTGTCTCTTCTCCAAGCCCCCAGATCTTTAACTCTGCAAGGTCGTGGACGTCCAGCTGGGGTAATCAAGGTGGGCTTCCTGGAGGTGGTGTCTGAGCTGGACACTAAAGAAGGAAGGGTAGGGTCAATAGAAGAGTGAGAAGGGAGGTTGGATTGGGGGGAGGCCAGAGGCGTAGCAAGGGGGGGCAGAGGAAGGCACTTATCCCCAGGCATAAGTTCAAGGGGGTGCCAGACAAGGTTCTGAGGCACCACAAATATGAAAGGTGCCTGACTGAGGTACCTGGACAAGAAGGGAGAAGGCGTTCCCACTGACACATCACTGCTATAAACATCTATTCACCTTGAAACTGGGGAGGGGGTGCAACTTTGAGATTGCCCCCCTGGGTGCTTGTTGCCCTCTCTATGCCCCTGGGAGTGTGGGAGTTGGGGCCGGATCGTACAGGATCTTTGGTGCCAGGCCGAGGAATTTGACTTCATCCCATTGGCCCAAAAGGAGCCATCAGGTCTATTGAGATTGGAAACTCAACAGCGGCTGGTTTCTGATCCCTCTGCAGAGCACAGAGGGCAGATTGGAGCTGCGAGCTCTGTTAAAGAAACCCTCTTAGGAAGCTGCTGCAATAGTCCACATGAGAGGCACAGGACCTGGACTGGGGCAGAGAGAAGGTATGATGGTTAAGATTGTGTGTCAGCTCGGCTGGGCCATGATTCTCAGTAGTTCCGCAGTTATGTAATGATGTAGTTTGGCAATTATGTAACAACGTAGTCATCCTCCATGATGTGATCTGATGTGATCAGCCAGTCAGTTGTAAGCGGAGTTTCCTCAGGGGTGTGGCCTACATCCTATATACATATATATATATATATATATACATGAATGCTCTGGCAAAGCTCCATCACTTGCTCTGGATCCTGGATCTGGCTTTTCATCATCTGACCTCCAGTTCTTGGAACTTGAGCAGCTGCCTGCCATATTGCCTGCTGATCTTGAGATTTGTCGGCCTCCACAGCCCATGAGCAAGTGGCCTGCCATCTGACCTGCCAATCTGGGGTTTGTCAGCCCTTGCAGCTACGTGAAGTCAGTAGAAGCCTCCAGCCTGATGCCTGACCCACATACTTGGGACTTGCCAGCCTCTACAACTGTGTGAGCCATCTCCTTGAGACAAGTCTCTCTCTCTCTATATATTCACACACACATACACTTCACTGGTATTGCTTCTGTAGAGAACCCAGCCTAAGACAGAAGGGGAAGGGAAGTGGAGAAACTTCCTAAGCTGGAACATACCAGAGCCGAGTCGTGGCTGCCCTGAGGGCATTTTCACTCTCCATTGGGTCCGTGAGGGCTCATGGGGGACCAGCCCCTTGCCTTGGGTCCCGGTGAGTTTCCTTGCGCCTGAGTCATGCTTTGTTGTTGTTAGTTGCCTTTGAGTTGATTCTGCCTAGAGACCTCATGTCAGTGGTTGTTGAGCTGGGTATGGAAGGACAATAAAGAGGAGAAAGGCATTCTATTCAGCCAGCGCAGCATGAGCAAAAGCATGGAAGCAGGAAAGGGTCACATGTGGTAGGAGATGCCCCAATGTAGCCACAGCGTGGGGATGTTGCTGTGTGTTGTTGAGTCAATTCTGACTTATAGTGACCCCACGTGACAGAGTAGAATTGCCCCCATAGAGTTTTCTAGGCTATAATCTTCTTTTTTCTCACTTTTTTTTTCAACTGTGCTTTAAGTGAAAGTTTACAGCTCAAGTTAGTTTTTCATATAAAAATTTATACGCACATTATTATGTGACCCTAGTTGCTATCCCTATAATGTGACAGCACACTCCTCCTTTCCACCCCTGATTTCCTGTGTCCATTCAACCAGCTCCTGACCCTCTCTGCTTTCTCATCTCGCCTCTGGACAGGAGCTGCCCATTTAGTCTTGTGTATCTACTTGAACCAAGAAGCACACTCTTCATGAGTATCATTTTATGTCTTATAGTCCAGTCTAATCTTTGTCCAAAGAGTTGGCTTCGGGAATGGTTTCAGTTCTTGGCTGAAAGAGAGTCCGGGGGCTATGTCTTCTGGGGTTCCTCCAGTCTCAGTCAGACCATTAAGTCTAATCCTTTTATGTGAATTTAAGTTCTTCACCCCACTTTTCTCCTGCTCTGTCAGGGACTCTCTGTTGTGTTCCCTGTCAGGGTGATCATTGGTGGTAGTCAGGCACCATCTATTTCTTCTGGTCTCAGGCTGATGGAGTCTCTGGTTTATGTGGCCCTTGTTGTCTCTTGGGCTAATATTTTCCTTGTGTCTTTGGTGTTCTTCATTCTCCTTTGCTCCAGGTGGGTAGAGACCAACTGATACATCTTAGATGGCCGCTTGCTAGCTTTTAAGACCCCAGACATCTAGGCTGTAATCTTTATGGGAGCAGATCACCAGATTTTTCTCATGAGGAGCTACTGGGTGTGTTTGAACTGCCAACTTTCAGTTAGCAACTGAGCGTTTAACTGTTACATCACCAGGGCTCCTTTGAGTCATGCTACCACCTCTAAATAAGTGACACCTACAGATGGTCTTCATTTAGCACCATCCCTTAGCCAATTATTTCCATAAGCAAAAAGCCTCAGGCATAAATGACTCCTGCAGGGTCAGGAAGGTGTGACAGGGCATGCCTGCCACCACCAGCTGAAAGTCACATGATCGGGGCCCTGAGGCTTACGACCTGCATTTCCAGAGACACCAAACCCGACATCAGTCAAGAGGTTAGAGGGGTAATAGGAATTCTGTGGAATTTGGGTACATGACACCTAGGCTTGAACTCTGGCTCTTCTGTTCCTTGCCTACCTTAGCCTATCTAATCTAAGCCTCTATTTCTTATCTGGAAAACAGGACAATCAGATGCTCCTCATAGCATGTGAATGAGGTTGAAGCAAGATACATGGAGACACTTGTTATACAGGGACTTGTACACAGCTGGTGCTCAGTAAATATTTCTTTTTTCTTCCCTTCCTTCTTCCATCCCTTCTTTCTGTCCCCCCCACCTTATTCCTCCTCTTTCTTGTCAAGAAGTACTTGTGCTTCCTGTGGCAAAAGTGGTTGGTACACCACCACATCCTTCCAGTACCCACAGACACTGAATATACCCACAGCTTCCTGCTGCCGGAATCTGAGCCTTTCTGCCTGAGTAAATTTCTCCAGATATAGAAATGTGCTCAGGCTGTGGTCGGCCTGGCCGGAAATGCTGGGGAGTTAGCCAAGAAAGGATGGTAGTCGGTGGAAAAATACCCTAGCTTCCTCGCGTCTCAGGTAGGACAACTCTCCCATAGACCCCCGATAAGATTGAGCCCTGGTTGCCTACGGCAGCCACCTGTATTCAGTGCCTTCTGTATTGGCTTCCAACCCTTCCCTGCCTCACCTCCCCACTTCCCTACCAGTGTTCCCTAGGGCTGGCTCCCAAGTAAATTACTGCACCCAAGTCCTTGTCTCAGCATCTGCTTCTTGAAAAACCTAAACTAAGATCCCAACAGGGTTCCATGTGATGAGGTCACTGAGGACCTCGATCCAAATGAGTTTTATTCCCAGATTTGTGGCCCACCCACAAAGTCCTGGCCCTCATTGTCTGTGCTCTGGAATACCCTGTTTAATATGGAACTTGACTATAACAAGTCACTCCCAGTCTCTCAGTTGTCAGAGTGGTCTTTCTCCAGAACAAACTTGATCTGTCCCTCCCCATTGCCCTCAGGATAAGTTCAAACTCATCTGCAAGTTTTACAAGTAATTGAGCCCTGGTTTGCTCCTAGTCTCATCTCCCACCTGACCCCCACGTGCTCTCTTCCCTTTAGCTGGGAGGATCTATTTTCATGAAACAGCCTATGATCTTCTAGGTCTTCCAGCCCTTGCTCATGTTGTTCCCTTTTCTTGCAGTGCCCTTCTTCCCCACTTTGTCCTCCTTCCAAATTACTCATCAAGACTCAGCTCATGCCACCTCTACTGCAAAGCCTCCTCTTCCTCTCATTCCTCCTCTGTGCTTCAGTAATCTTGGGGGTGGCTCCTAGCCCCATGCCTTTTTAGGCTGGAGGTCAGTTGGGAAAAGAGGCTGGCCCTGTCACAGAGTCTTTGCAAACCACAAACCCTCTTGCCATCTCATTGGCTCTGATGGAGTCATATGTCCCCATCCCTGACCAACACCAAGACTAGAGGAGAGTAGGACTCAGATTGGCCAGCTCTGAGCATTGGGACTCCTCCAGAGCTGTGCATGGTGAATTAACAGTGGCAGAGGGAAATGCAGGATGGCTAACCCTTTCCAACACATGTCCCCTGTGAGATTTCAAGACATTCTTTCCTAATTAAAGAAATCAAGTTTAAAAAGTTAATTCCATTGATTTAAAATTTTTGAGTCACAACATTGTGAGAATGTCAATTCTACTCAAAACGATCTACAGATCCAAAGCAATCCTGATTCAGATTCCAACAGCATTCTTTAACCAGATGGAGAAACAAATCACCAACTTTATATTGAAAGGGAAGAGGCCCCAGATAAGTAAAGCCTTACTGAAGAAGAAGAACAAAGTGGGAGGCCTCACACTACCTGATTTTAGAATCTATTATACATTCATGGCAGTCAAAACAGCCTGGTAGTGGTACAACAACAGACACATAGACCAATGGAACAGAATTGAGAACCCGGACATAAATCCATCCATCTATGAGCAGTTGATATTTTACGAAGTGCCAAAGTCCATTAAATGGAGAAAAGACACTCTCTTTAACAAACAGTGCTGGCATAACTGGATGTCCATCTGCAAAAAAATGAAACAAGCTCCATACCTCACACCATACATGAAAACTAACTCAAAATGGATCAAAGACCTAAATATAAAATCTAAAACAATAAAGATCATGGAAGAAAAAATAGGGACAATGCTAGGGGCCCTAGTACATGGCATAAATAGGATACAAACTGTAACTAACAATGCACAAACACCAGAAGAGAAATTAGGTAACTGGGAGCTCCTAAAAATTAAACACTTATGCTCATCAAAAGACTTCGCCAAGAGTAAAAAGAGAACCTACAGACTGGGAAAAAATTTTTGACTATGACATATCTGGAGCCCTGGTGGTGCAGGAGTTAAGAGCTACAGCTGCTAACCAAAAGGTTGGCAGTTTGAATCTACTAGCTGCTCCTTGGAAACACTTTGGGGCAGTTCTGCTGTGTCCTATAGAGTCTCTATGAGTCGGAATCGACTTGACGGCAACGGGTTTATGACATATCCGACAAGTGTCTAATCTCTAAAATCTACAAAATACTTCAACACCTCAACAACAAAAAGCGAAATGATCCAATTAAAAAATGGGCAAAGACTATAAACAGACACTTCATGAAAGAAGACATTTAGGTGGCTAACAGACACATGACGAAATGCTCGCGATCATTAGTCATTAGAGAAATGCAAATCAAAATCACAATGAGATACCATCTCACCCCGACAATACTGGAACTAATCCCAAAACACAGAAAATAACAAATGCTGGAGAGGTTGCAGGGAAGTTGGAACTTTTATGCACTGCTGCTGGGAATGTAAAATGGTAACAACCACTTTGGAAAGCGATATGGCACATCCTTAAAAAGCTAGCAATTCAAGTACCATTTGATCCAGCAATCCCAGTCCTAGGAATATACCCTAGAGAATAAGAGCCGTCACACAAACAGACATGCACACCCATGTTCATTGCAGCACTATTCACAATAGCAAAAAGATGGAAACAATCTAAATGCCCATCAACGGATGAATGGATAAACAAATTACGGTACATACACACAATGGAATACTATGCAGTGATAAAGAACAATGATGAACCCGTGAAACATCTCACAACGTGGATGAATCCGGAAGGCATTATAATTAGTGAAATAAGTCAATCACAAAAGGACAAATATTGTGTGAGATAATTATTATAAGAACTCAAGAAAAGGTTTGCACTCAGGAAAAAACTTTCTGTGATGGTTATGAGGGTGGGGAAGGGAGAGGGGAAATCACTAGGTAGTAGACAAGTGTCAACTTCGGTGAAGGGAAGGACAACAATCAATATAGGGGAAGTCAACACAACTGGACCAAAGCAAAGGCATAGAATTTTCCTAGACACATCCAAACACTTTGAGGGACCAAGTAGCTGGGGCTGAGGGCTGGGGACCATTGTCTTCAAGAACATCTAAGTCAATTGGCATAACATAGTTCATAAAGAAAATGTTGTACGTCACGCTTTGATGAGTAGCATCTGGGGTCTTAAAAGCTTGTGAGCGGCCATCTAAAGATTCATCTATTGGGCCCATCCTGTCCAGAGCAAAGAAGAATGAAGAAAACCAAAGACATAAGGAAAATATTAGCCCAGAGGACTAAAGGACTACATGAACCAGAGACTCCACCAGCTTGAGACGAGAAGAACTAGATGATATCTGGCTACCACAAACCACCACTCTGACAGGGACCACGACAGAGTTCCAGACAGAACTGGAGAAAAATTTAGAACAGAATTCAAATTCATGAGAAAAGACCAGACTTACTGGTCTGACAGAGACTGGAGGAACCCTCAAGACTATGGCCCCTGGACACTCTGCTAATCCAGAACTGAACCATTCCCAAAGCCTACTTTTCAGATGAAGATTAGACAGGCCTATAAAACAAAAAATAACATACGTGAGGAAAGTGCTTCTTAGTTCAATCAAATGTACGAGACCAAACGATCAACTGCTGTCCAAAAGCAGGACAAGAAGGCAGGAAGCGACAGGTACTAGACAAATGAACACAGGGAACCCTGAGTGGAAAGGGGAAGCGTGCTGGCACATTGTGGGGATTGCAAC
The DNA here is from genome assembly GCA_030035585.1 of Dugong dugon. Lineage (NCBI taxonomy): Eukaryota > Metazoa > Chordata > Mammalia > Sirenia > Dugongidae > Dugong > Dugong dugon. The sequence goes on along the minus strand of CM057476.1, from coordinate 18,766,771 downwards.
CAATGTCACAATACAATATGTGTATACATTTTTGAATGAGAAATTAACTTGAGCTGTAAACTTTCACCTAAAGCACAATAAAATTTAAAAAAAAACTTTTTTGAGTCAAACATTTATACATACCTGGGAAGTTTTATTTGCTAATGTGCAGGTGATCTGGCTATTTATTCAGTCAACATGTATGAGCTGAAAGGCTCCTGCATGAAAGGTAACCTGTGTTTTCAGATGAGCTGTTTTCTCAGTCTACTTTCTTTCTGTAGAAGTGTGGGGGTCCAAAGGCTTCTACTGTTGGGTGGTTTCTAGCTCTTTCAGTCCAAGCTAGCTGTATTTTTGCCAATACAATTCTCTTAAAAATTTTATGGGTCTTTTGTGAATCTTATTGAGGGTTCATTCCATTAGACAAACCACACTCCCAAATCTCTTTGAGGTAAGCTCTTCTCTAACCTGAGCTTCTGTTGAGAAGACCAAGGCAACTGAGGCACAATAACTGTAAGGCTATTCAAGTTTATAATTTGGCTGATTGGTTATCTGAGGCACTATCCTGGATCTTTCTGAGGTCTTAACAAAGGATTTTACAATCAGACCCTCAACTTCATCTTTATACCCTATTTTCCTGTCAGTGCTCTGCAGATGATCCTTGCTTGGTGACATTTCTTAATTTAGCATCATTTTCTATATGGAGATGTATGCAATTTTCAAAACCAGCAAGTCCTGGCTTCTTTTTGTTTAACCATCGTACCTTTAGCTTATCTCTCCCCCCTTGCATTTTACTGTAAATAGCAAAAAGAAACAGGTGGCATCGTCAACATTCTGCCTAGAGATCTCTTTATCTAGGTCACCCAGTAGACTAGCTATGTTTTCTAATTTCCAGTCTACTACAGATGACAGTGTTGCTAAGCTCTCTGTGACTATATAACAAGTATCTCCTTTCCTCCTGTTTATCATGTATTCACACATGCACTCACTCACCAGATCATTAACTTAACATTACTTATGTATGCAAAACATATGGTTAAAATGATAACAGTTTCAGGATCTGCTTTCATGGAGCTTACATTCTATCAGAATCTTTTTCAATTCCCTCCACCATGGAACTCAATAAAGTAGGTATTATTATTATTATTTCCATTTTACAGATGAGGAAACTCAAGCTCACAAAGATAAAATCAATTGCCTAAGGTCTCACAGCTAGTAAGTAGAGGACCTGGGATTTAAACCCAGCTTTGATTCCAGGGCTCTAATGCCTGTTGTTTCTAGATGCCATCAAGTAGGCTCCGACTCATGTATAACAGAACAAAATGTTGCCTGGTCCTGCACCATCCTCACGATAGTGGGTATGTTTGAGGCCATTGTTGCAGCCTCTGTGTCAATCCATCTCCCTGAGGATTTTCCTCTTTTTTGCTGACCCTCTACTTTACCATACATGATGTCCTTCTCCAGAGATTGATGCTTCTATTATAGTTTCCTTTTCTGGAATTTCATTCTTACTGTTGGCACAGTGGTTAAGCATTCAGCTGCTAACCAAAAGGTTGGCAGTTTGTTCCACCAGCTGCTCCTTGGAAACTCTATGGGGCAGTTCTACTCTGTCCTGTAGGGTCACTATGAGTTGGAATCAACTCGACAGCAATGGGTTTGGTTTTTGGTTTTGGCCTTTGTCAAGGTCTGAAGCTATGTCTATCTCGTCCTTGAAATTACCTGGGAATCAAGCTGGTGTTTTTTCCTTACAGATATATATTTTTTCAGCCAGTGATGGAAAAGGGCAGGTAGCTAGGGTTGCTTTCTAATATGGGGGATTTGGGGACTCCTCAAAAGGCTTCTCTGTTCCCTGATGCTCTGCTCACTAAACAGGAAAGATGCGGATGTTCTAAGCATCTGCTTGGGAGGGTAGGACCAGGACAGTTTCTTAAGTGTTGAAATCATTGACTTTTGAAGGACTCTTGGGGAAAGAGAGAAGACACACCGATTCAGGCAGGAAAACTAAATTACGTGGTCATAAATCCTCAGGAAATTGCTCTTTTCTCTCTCCTCCTTCCCTGCCATCTTACTAAGTCACAAGATGCTCTCAAAAGCTTAATAACACCATAGGATCTAGGGCAAAACATGTGCTGAGGGGAGAACAAACCCTGTTTCCTGGATGCTGTAAAATGTACTCCTTGATCTTGACCTTGGGATAAAAATATGGGATTCTTTCATAAGCTGCAGAAACACTGTCAGATTTATGAAGAAAAGGGAGCAAATGGAAGCCTTGGGAGCAGCCCAGGAAGACACTGGCCTGCACTGTGGGATCAGTGTGGGGTCAGCCTGAAGCATTTGCAGCTGCCCACAGTGGGGGAAGCCTATGAATTTTGGGGACACAGGAGGGGAATCTTTCACTAGCACCCTAAGTTTTCTCCAAAGACTTAGTTTAAGATACAATTTGCTTGCTAAGGTCCTGAATGATCACGCTTCTGTCCCCTTCTCATGTCATATCTTTTGCTATTCTCTCCTTCTCCCACTCTGTGCCAGCTACACTGGCCTCCTCGCTATTCCTCGAGCATAATAAACTCTCTCCAACACTGGAGCTATTGGACTTTCTGTTCCCTCTGCCTGGAATACACTCCCCCACTGTTGTGGATTGAATTGTGCCCCCTCAAAAGATATGTTGAAGTCCCAACCCCTGTACCTGTGAATGTGACCTTGTTTGGAAATACAATCTTTGAAGATGTTACCAGTTAGGTTAACGTGAGGTCATACCGGAAAAGGGTGGGTCCTAATCCTATATGAGTAGTGGGTCCTACACAGACAAGGAGATAGAGGAAGGACATCAAGTGATGCTCAAGTTGCACGCCAAGGATGCCTGGAGCCACCCAAAGCTAGGAGAGAGGTAAGGAACAATTTCAGAGCCCTCAGGAGGAATCAACATGGCTGACACCCTGGTGTGGCTAGCCTCAGGAACCACGTGACGATACATTTCGGTTCTTATCAGTCACCCAATTGGTGGTACAGTGAAACCTGTGAGTGCCAGAACTCAACGGGACTGCCTTGTTTTTCCAGGTCTCTCAAGTTTTCCACCTTTGACAGGGTTCAGTCTTACCACTTTTCTACCGCTCATTTAAGTGGAAAATATGTGAGTTTTCCTTCTCTGACAGATTCTGCCTTACACGGGCTCCGACTTTTGTAGATTTTACTGTATTTTTTTACGGCAGCCCTGGTGGGGCCCTGGTGGCTCAGTGGTTAAGAGCTCAGCTGGTAACCAAAAGGTCAGCAGTTTGAATCCACCAGCTGTTCCTTGGAAACCCTATGGGGCAGTTCTACTCTGTCCTATAGGGTCGCTACGAGTCGGAATCGACTCAACGACAACAGGTTTGGTTTGGTTTTCTAGGACACTAATACACCTACACTTTCCTGTAAGTTGTTCCTTCCCATTCCTTCATGTGTTAGTTCAATTGTAACCTCCTTAGAGAGGTCTTTCCCAACCTCCTTATTTAAGGTGATGCACATTCCACATTATCTTTTCTCACATTCTCCTGTTCTGTTTTTTTCCCACAGTTCTTATTCCAGGCTAATTATGTAATTAATGTTTTACTTGTTTACCTGTTTCTTTTTTAAACCTGTTTACTGCTGCCCACTAAAGGAGAGAAGAATAGAGACCCGCTGCTGGACTCTCAAGTCTAGAGGGACGGTTTTAGGAAGAAGGCTGTAAGGGTGGCCTCATACGTGCACTGCACAACTCCAAAAAAAAATCAAACCCATAGAAAAATTTTTGTTTAAATACGTGCACATGGTCTGACTGGAGAGACCCCAATATGTTGACAGCTTATTTTATCTTTGGGTTATTTTTTTTTTTAAATCTGTATTCAACATTTTTATTTTTTTTACACTGAGTGTATATAAATTGTGTTTTAAAAAACCCGTTGCTGTCAAGTCAGTTCTGACTCATAGCAACCCTACAGGTGGAGTAGAATTGCCCTACATGGTTTCCAAGGCGGTAAATCTTTACAGAAGCGAACTGCCACATCTTTCTCCTGTGGAATGGCTGCTGAGTTCAAACCACTGACCTTCTGGTTAGCAGCCGAGTACTTAACCACTATGCCACAGGGCTCCCTGATACACCTAATAGCTATGACATATGATGTGTTTAGCACTTATCCTGTGCCAGGCACTGTACTATGTACTTTCCTTGTCTTATCTCATTAATCCTCCCAACACCCCGTGGTATCACTAGGGTTGGTGTCACCCAGTACGGTAACTCCAGAGAGCACTAATCACTTACATGTATGATTCTCAAGTGGAAGTGATCTTGTCCCCACCTCTTGGGGACAGCTGGCAATGTCTGGAGACATTTTTGACTGTCACGACTTACGGAGAAGTGCTACTGGCATCTTACTAAGTAGAGGTCAGGGATGCTTCTAAACATTTTACAATGCACAGGACGGCCCCTGTAACAAACAATTATCTGGCCCAAAATGTCAATAGTGCAGAGGTTGAGGAAACTCTGATTTAGACTACAATGTGAATGTCACTCCGATACGTTGGCCATCACACAGATTCAGGCAGTTTCTCCCCAAGAGAAGCCCAGCTGCTTGGAACTGTCTGTGGTGCTGAAACAGGCCCACACTTTTACCCTAGTCCCTACACTTTGTTTGAGCCGCAGCCCTTCTTAATCCCGTATGGATCACTGTTCCCGATCCCACCTCAGACTGTTGTTCATCAGAGCTGGAGGATTCTTATAAACCACCTAGTCTAACTCCTTTCTTTTCTATAAAAGAGCCCAGACATTCCCAAGATCACATTACAGCAGAAATGACACCTCTCAGCGGTTCCTTGCCTGGGACAAATTGGCCGATTCAGTTTTGCCATCTGAGGATTGTTAATGGACTTGTCTCTTGATTGAGTAGTTCTGTGAGGCATGTCGCCCCTTAATTGGGCTGGAGCTGGAGAGAAAATGACTTTGAGACTTGCTCCCATGGTGCTCAGGGTGGCCGAGGTGCGCAGGCCCTGCCTGGGTGCCTTTGGGTTAGACAACCTGTCTGCCAGGGAGCTAATTGACTATTTAGGTTAGCACTGTTTTGTCTGCACAGACAGATCCAGGCATCCATTCTGTCTAATGCGACACTGAGTGTGTCCTGTGAGTTGACCAGTCCCAGCCTTTTCTGTTGGATTCATCGAGCTCTGCTTTGTAAAACCAAGGATTTCTCCACCCACCAGAAAAACCGATTCCAGGAGGTTATTTTGTTGGTGGTGTTCTTCATGGAAAACCTTATTTACATGCATCTCGAGGGAGCTGTTACCTAGAGCTGCCTCCTATTGGAGGCCTACTAAGTGGCAGGTAGTTTGTATATTGCCTCTGATCTTAATTCTGTGAAGTAGCTTCATTGAAGGATGAAGAAACTGGGTCTCAGAGAGGCCAGGTAGCTTGCCCAAGGTCACACAGCAAGGAAATGGCAGTTCTTTGATTTGAACTCCATCTTGCCTGCCTTTCCTCTAGATTTGTGATTCTCAACCTGTGGTCCCTGGCAAGCAGCATTGGCATCACCAGGGAACTTGTTAGAAATGTACATGTTTGGGTCCCACCTCTCACTTACTGAGTCAGGAACTCTGGGGGTGGGGTCCAGCATTCTGTGTTTTAATGAGGTGATTCTGATGCACATTCACATTTGAGAACGTCTGCTCTGGAGCTCCCTTCCATTTTCTCTGCACCAGAAATGTCTGCTAGGGAGAGAGATGAGCCAGCAATGAGTAATTATCTGTCATTTCTCAAGGCAAGAGAGTCTGACCATTCTGGACCCTGACTTCACAAGAGCAGGTCATTGGGAATCTTGGGGGTTAATGTTATTAGGGTACCTCCTCCACCTTGTCTTGAGGGGGATTCTTATAGCCACTGAGGGAGGATCCTTACAACCCTTCTGTAAGACTGAAGGGGGATCTTTACAGCCACTGAGCTGACTCAGTTTCTCCAATATGATTAACTTCTGGGAGCAAAAGAAGCCCTTCAGCTGACCTCTTTGGTGGCTGGGAGCTTCCTGGCCTGACTTGTCTGCCACTATGTTTAAAAAATATCTGAGGAAGGCAGGTGGGACAGACCAGCCCTGGGTGGCTCCCTACCATCTGGAGCAGATCAGTCTGGCCCCTGACTCAGAAATTCTGAAAGTCTGAACAGACACTTCACCAAAGAAGATTTTCTGGTGGCTAACAGACACATGAAGAAATGTTCATGGTCATTAGCCATTAGAGGAATGCAGATCAAAACTACAATGAGATGTCATCCCACCCCAACAAGGCTAGCATTAATCCAAAAAACACAAAATAACAAATGCTGGAGAGGTTGTGGAGAGACTGGAACACTTATACACTGTTGGTGGGAATGTAAAATGGTACAACCACTTTGGAAATTGATTTGGTGCTTCCTTAAAAAGCTAGAAATAGAAGTACCGTACAATCCAGCTATCCCGCTCCTTGGAATATATCCTAGAAAAACAAGAGCCTTCACACGAATAGATATATGCGCGCCCATGTTCATCGCAGGACTGTTCACAATAGCAAAAAGATGGAAGCAACCTAGGTGCCCATCAGCGGATGAATGGATAAACAAACTATAGTATATCTACACAATGGAATATTATGCAATGATAAAGAACAATGATGAAGCTGTGAAACATTGTATAACATGGTGGAAGCTGGAACTTACTAGGCTGAGTGAATTTAGTCAGTCACAGAAGGGCAAATACTGTATAAGACCACTATTATCAGAAGTCAAGAAAAGGTTTAAACACATAAGAAAACATTCTTTGATGGTTACAGGGGTGGGGAGGGAAGGTGAGTGTTATTCACTAACTAGCTAGTAGGTAAGAATCATCTTAGGTGAAGGGAAGGACAACACACACTACAGGGGAAGCCAGCACAACTGGACTAAACCAAAGCTAAGAAGTTTCCTCAATACAATCAAATACTTTGAGAGACAGAGTAGCAGGGATGGGGAGTCTGGGGACCATGCTTTCAGGGGACATCTATGTCAATTGGCATAACAAAGCTTACTGAGAAAATGTTCTGCATCCTACTTTGGTGAGTGGCGTCTGGGGCCTTAAAAGCTTGCAAGCAGCCATCTAAGATACATCAACTGGTCTCAACCACTTGGAGTAAAGGAGAACGAAGAACACCAAAGACACAAGGGAAGTATTAGCCCAAGAGACAGAATGGGCCACATAAACCAGAGACTTCATCAGCCTGAGACCAGAAGAACTAGATGATGCTTGGCTACCACCAATGAACGTCCTGACAGGGAACACAACAGAGGGTCCCTGATGGAGCAGTAGAATGACGGGATGCAGAACTTAAATTCTAGTAAGAAGACCAGACTTAATGGTCTGACTGAGACTGGAGGTGCCCTAGAAAGCATGGCCCCTGGACTCTCTATCACCCCAGAACTAAAACAATTTCCGAGGCCAACTCTTCAGACAGGGATTCGACTGGACTGTGGGACATAAAATGATACTTGTGAAGAATGTGCCTCTTAGTCAAGTAGATACAAGAAGCCAAAGGGGCAGCTTCTGTCCAGAGGTGAGATGGGAAGGCAGAGAGAGTTAGGAGCTGGTTGAATGTTCATGGGGAATCAGGGGCTGAGGGGAGGAGTGTGCTGTTGCAGAATGGGGTGAGCGGTTGGGGTCTCATAACAATGTATGTAAAAAAAAAATTTTGTATGGGAGACTAACTTGAAATGTAAACTTCATTTAATTACACAATACAAAAAGAAAGAAATCCTGGAAGTCTTTTTGCCATGAGGCTATTTGCCCCCTACCATCTTGAGCAGACCGGAATGGCTCGCGACTCAGAAATCTGCAAGTCTTCTTGCCTCACCGAGTCCATCCTTCACCCACATGATACATCGCCAGGACTGCAGTGAGCTTCCCTCAGGCCCTTGTGCTGTTGTTGCATAAGTCTAGACATTTCCCATCTTTTTCCTCCTCCAAAGAGCCCGGAGGGTTGTGGTGGCTATTCACCCTTTCCTGGCAGTCACAAATCTTCTCTCTGGGGGTGGGGAGGACAGGGTTGGATAGCCCTTCCTGTTTCTCAGCTTTTCATCTCTCAAGACCCTTTGCAAAAACGAGGGTGACAATGGTAGCGACTACCACTCATGCTGGTAGCACCCACTTATCTGTGTGCCTGGCCCCGGGCTGAGGTGCTTTCCAGCATTATGTCACAGCATACTCAGCACAACCCTACAACTCTGGGATTATGCTTCTCCATTTTACAGGTGAGGAAACTGAGGATCAGAGAAGACAGCTTGCCCAAAGTCTGACAGCTAGTAGGTGGCAGGGCTGGGGATCAAACCCAGGTCTCTTCTACCACCCTCTCTGTTCTTGATCCGTATGTAACTGATTGGTTCATTCTATTTCAGAGGCAAGGAAACTGAGGTGAGGGGCTCTGTTCTACTCAACAACTCTGAGTGGCAGGATTTGAATCCAGGGCTTCCTTTCTGGAGTAAAGTCTGTTTTGGAGTCTCTTTGGTCTTTCGCAATTCGGACTCAGTCTCAATAGCTCCGTAAAGGAAACACCAGTGTCTTTGGTATAAATGCATACGGCCTTGGGCAAATCATTTTCCCTCTCTCTTTGCCTCAGTTTCCCTATATCCAGTTACATAATGCCCATTAACCTCATGTGTTTGTTGCTATGCGCAAATGAAATAATGGCCTTTAAAGATAGGTAATAAGAAGAGCAGCAGTGTCTATGCTTTATGGAGCACCTACTATGTTGCAGGCATGATATTTGGAGATTTGTAAACTCTGTCTCCTTTAACCCTCACCATATGACATAGGTATTTTGATTTCTTTGGGTGAGTTCTTGGCCTCAGTTTCTTCATCTGTAAAATGGGGATGATGTCATAAACTAATACATATATAAACTTGTTTAATACTGAACAACATATGCATATATGTATGTAAATACACATATATACATATAAGTGCATATGTGTATATACATATATACACATACACACATATATGTGCATATGTATATACACATATAAGTGCATATGTATATACACATATACACATAGATGTGCGTATGTATATACACATAGGTGTGCGTATGTATATACACATCGATGTGCGTATGTATATACACATCGATGTGCATATGTATATACACATATACACATCGATGTGCATATGTACATACACATATACCCACAGATGTACGTATGTACATACACATATACGCAACGATGTGCACATATATATACACATCGATGTGCATATGTATATACACATATACACACCAATTTGCAAACGTATATACACATCAATGTGCATATGTATCTACACATATTCATGCATATGTATCTACACATATCCGTGCATATGTATATACACATCAACGTGCAAACGTATATACACATCGATGTGCATATGTGTATACACGTCGATGTGCATATGTGTGTACCCATATACACACGTCAATGTGCCTATGTATATACACATCAATGTGCGTATGGGTGTACACATATACACATGTTGAGGTGCCTATGTATATACACATTGATGTGCCTATGTCCATCCACATACACACACATCGAGGTGCCTATGTCCGTCCACATACACACACGTCAAGGTGCCTATGTATATACACATCGATTGTGTATACGTGCATACGTGCATACACATATATACATCGATGTGCATATGTGCATACACATAGAGGTGCATATGCGTATACACGTATACACATAGAGGTGCATGCGCATATACACATATACACATAGATGTGCATACACACATACACATAGATGTGCATACGTGTATACACATATACACATAGACGTGGATAGTATATATCTGTGTGGATAGAGAGAGATATAAATGATTAAAAGGGAATCAGACACATAGTAAGCACTGTATAAGTGTCATAGCACCACACATGTCTTGTAGCTATGGAAACTGAGGCACAGAGAAGTGAACGACTTGCTCAAGACCACACAGCTGAGAAGTGGCTGGCCAGGTCCTGGCTCTTGTAACTCCAATACCTGCTCTTTCTTATCCTATTCCTAGATCCCACTTGGCAATGCCCTGATTCGGGTCCCCTTATCCCCTCACCCTGCCGCAGACATCAGAGTGGGATACCCCAGCCTCTATGGCCTCGGCCTGTCCCTTCTTGGTTTATGGAGGTCCCAAGCCCACTCTCGGAGACTCCAGGGCCATGGAAATAAACTACCAAGCCCGAGAAATAAATAAAAAAATTAGCCTCAGCTCCTGGTGTCAGGAGGCTGTGGCGGGCGTTGAATTATTCAGGCTGTTGGGTGTGAGCTGTTAGTTTTCTGCTGCTCTCGCCTCGACGGCCTCCCTGACAGATTGATGGATGAACCAGTAAAACACTCGGAGGCCAGGAAGAAAATTCTTAATCATAACTCACTGACGAGAGCGAGTGTTTTCTCTGCACTGGCAGCTCCAGAGGCTTGGCCTGGCCCTGCCCTCCCTGCCTTCTGCAGCTTGGAGTCACTGTCGGGACTTTTCAGAATGCAGCTGTTCACTCACTTAATGTTTCTTTCTTTCTTTTTTCCAGTTAAGGTGTAGTAAAAAGATACAAAATCTTAACCGTACAGCTCAATGAATTTTTACATTTGTGAACATGGTAAAACCACCAGTCAGATCAACACAGGAAACATTTCTATCCTTCCAGAACATTCTCTCAAGTCTCTTCCAAGTCAGTACCACCACTGCTTCCAGACAACCCTTATTCTGACCTCTGTCCCCAGTGATTAGTCCTGAATACTCTGGAGTTTCAGAGCCCTGGTGGCACAGTGGTTAAGAGCTCGGCTGCTAACCAAAAGGTTGGCAGTTCAAATCCACCAGTCACTCCTTAGAAACCCTATGGGGCAGTTCTACTCTGTCCTGTAGGGTCGCTGTGAGTCAGAATCCACTCGATGGCTACCGGTTTTTACTCTGGAGTTTCCTGTAAATGGAATCACACAGTTTGTGTCTGGCTTCTTTCGCTGGCATACATTTTTAGAGATTGATTTGTGTTGTTGCATGTCTCAGTAATTTGTCCATTTTTTCGTTGTAAGTGGTATTCCGTTGCATGAATATACCACAATTTGTTTACCCATTCTACTATTAATGGGCACCTGGGATGTTTCCAGTTTTTGTCTTTTACAAATAAAGCTGCTACTAACATTTGTGTACAAGTCTTTACGTGAACGCGTGTTTTTAGTTCTCTTGATTACATACCTAGGAGCAAGATGGCCGCAGCTTAGGGTTGGCACTTGTTCAGTTTTATAAGAAACAGCTAGATATTTTCCCAAGTGGTTGCATACCATCTCAGGAGTGTATGAGGGTTCCAGGTACCCCACATCCCCACCAACCCGTGCTATTATTAGCCTTCTTAATTTTAGCCTTTCTAACTTGGACTTGTTAGCTTTGGCCACGTCATCAGGAAAGACCAGTTGCTAGAAAAGGACATCATGTTTGGTACAGTGGAGGGCCAATGAAACCGAGAGAAACCCTCCATACGATGGATTGACACACTGGCTACAATGGATTCAAACATACCAACGATCAAGGGGGTAGCACAGGACTAGGCAACATTTTATTCTGTTACATGTCAGGTCACTATGAGTCGGAGCTGACCTGAAAGCAATAGACAATAAAATGGGTGTGTCGTGATATCTCACTGTGGTTTTCCGTTTGCGTTTCCCTGATGACTAACGATGTTGGACATCTTTCCTTGTGCTTACTGGCCATTCATATGTCTCCTTTTGAGCAGTATCTTTTCAGTTTCTTTATCCACTTCAAGCCCCGGCAGCTCTGCTTCTCTGCCTGACTCAAGAGTTTGCAGGCACAGCTTGGAGAGGTGAGGGGGTTAACACCCTCAGCCAATGGGGATGGAATCTGGTAGATAAATGACATAGTTCCTCTTCCTCTAGTGGGTTAATTCTAAGGATGTTCCATAATGATTCTTAGGCCCCATGGGAAGGAGCCCTAGTTGCCCATAGTAGTAACCCACTCATCAACACACTCTTTTTTAGCATTTAAATTCCTTGGGTGGCACAAATGGCTTGTGCTTGACTACTAACCTAAAAGTTGGCAGTTCGAACACACCCAGCGGCACCACAGAAGAAAGGCCTGGCAATCTGCTTCCATATAAGATCACAGCCGAGAAAACCCTATGGAGCAGTTCTACTCTGTAACACTTGGGGTCGCCATGAGTCTGAATCCACAGGACAGCAACGGGTTTGAGTTTTGTTGGCTTTTACCTCTTCCCTAATCTCACTTCCCCACTCCCTTGCTTGTGCTTCTGGGGACCGCCTCTCAAATCAGCTACCTGCACTCCAATCTTAGTTTCAAGGTCTTTGGGGATGACCCAGCCTAAGCTAGGAGAAAACCCATAGATTAGCAAGAGCAGGAAGCTGCTACCTCCCCTAGGGCGGGAGAGCCACAGGGAGGAGGTGGTGTTACTGGTGCCCATGGGGTGGAGTCACCTGGCAGAAGCTGGAAGTACAATGGACTTGTCTAGGGGGATTTAGTGCCATCAAGGAGTGCCTCACTGCTGCACATGCTGCCCAAGGCAGAGAAGGAAGGGGAGAAATATCCTGGCTCCTCCCTTCTCCCTGCCCTCAAAACTCCTGCCTGAGCCTCCCATTGGTGGAACCCAGACAGAACCCAGCTGACCCAGGAGCCTGAGAAATGCAGCCCGCAGGGGTAAGGCCCCCGAGACACAGAGCCAAACTTGGGAAGGGCAAGGCTTGGACCTGAAGGCAAGCAGCCCAACCCTAGCCCCTACGGAGTCAGCTTCTGTTGGGATCTAAATGGGAGAGGGTTGTTGGGGAGTGGAAAGCAAGTCAGGGAGGGGGGCTTCCTTTCCCAACGGGCACACAAGACATGAGGGTCCTGGTGATGCAAACAGTTGAGCACTTGGCTGCTAACCAAAAAGTTGGCGGTTTGAACCCACCAGCAGCTCCACAGGAGAAAGACCTGGTAATATGTTTTCATAAAGATTACAGCCTAGAAAACCCTATAGGAAGTTCTATTCTGTCACATGGGGTTGCTATGAGTAGGCATCAATTCAAGGGCACCCAGCAACAACAGCATCCCAAGACTGGGCTCCCAGCTGGATCCAGATACCACCCTCTTGGCTGCCTCTTCTCCCCCAAAGGCTCTGTGTGGGATGCATTGCCTCTAGGTCGCCCAGACTCCGGAGCATTACACCTGCCGCTTTGTGTCCAGGCACAGAGCATGGCTTGGAGCTCTCCTCTTCCTTCCTGGGCCTCTTGGAGCTTTTGCTGTCTGCAGGTAGTAGGATGCTTGTCTGTTGGCGTCGAGTCGATTCCGACTCATAGCGACCCTATAGGACAGAGTAGAACTGCCTCATATGGCTTCCAAGGGAGCACCTGGTGGATTCGAACTGCCGATCTTTTGGTTAGCAGCTGTAGCTCTTAACCACTATGCCACCAGGGTTTCCGTAGGATGCGTAGGTATCTGTTATCTGGAAGAATAAAACCCACCCAGGTGGCAAATGGCAAGCAGAACCCCTCCCTCCCTCCTCAGCCAAATGGAGTCCTTTGAGACTGCCAGGAACACCGGATGTATCTTCTGACTAACCTCACCCTGGCAGATGGAATTTACAAATCTCAATGCCCACAGTGGGAACAGGTAGGCACAAGAGAAAGGAATTCAGACTGGGGCCTGGGTGCTCATCCCAGCCCATTCTCCTTAGGCAGATCATCTCAAATTCCTGGGCCTCTGCTTTGCCATCTGTGAAATGGGATCCTGATACTGTTTATTTTTTTTCCACAGGGTCATTGAAGGAATTTATGTACAAAGAAAGCACCTGTGGGCTCTTGTTAGCAGGATTATTGTTTGTTGTTAGGTGCCATCAAGTCAATTCTGACTGACAGTGACCACATGTGACAGAGTTGAACTGCCCCATAGGATTTTTTAGGCTCTTTTCTAAAGCAGATCGCCAGGTCTATCTCCTATAGTGCTTCTGGGTGAGTTCGAACTGCCAATCTTTTGGTTAGTAGTGGAGCACTTAATTGTTTGTGCCACCAGGGCTATTTGTTAACAGGATAGAGGCAAAGAATCTAACTCCTGCTTGTATACATCCTCCGACACAGCAGGGAGTTTAGAGTTTGTTAGCCACATGGCTGTGCTAAAGACAAGCTCAACTTTCAGCATGAATAAGTTAGAACCTGCCCCCAACTCTTTACTAAATCAGCTCTAAACTCCTGTTTAGTCCTCAAGGCTCCCATGACCTGTTCCAGCCTTTCCTACCTAGCCTCAGACTGTCCTGGTTCAAGTCCCAGCTCCTCCACTCAATCACTGTGTGACCTTGTGCCTTGGTCTTCTTGTCTGCAAAATGGGGACAATAACTTTTCCATGCTGTTAGGGCTTTTGGCAAGATGAAGTGAGACAATGTAAAGTGCCTGGTTCATAGTGAGCCCACAGTCTGGGTTAGTTGATGTTTTATTGTTGTTATTTTATTCAACCTTTCAAGCTGGCCTCTGAAGAAGGAATGCATGAGGGAGCCGTTTATAGCTCCTGAAGCATCTTCATTCCCTATACCCCTGGGAAAGAAGGAAGAAGGAGATCTGAATTCCTCTTAATTATGTGATTATGCCTGTCCCCCAGTGTGTCCCCGTTGGCCTTGCAAAGCGTGGACCGAAAAACACTGTGATCCTACGTTTTGATAACAAAGGGTGTGGCAAAAGGCAAGAGTGGCCTCGTGGAATATTGATGGGGCTGTGGCCCAGGTGTTCTCCGGATTTCCCTGACTGTCCCAAGGTGAAGAAGCAATTTTGCATTTGCCATTAATCTTGCAAACAAATGCATGGAGTGCCTCCAGCTGGGAGTTTGCAGATTCACTGATTCTGGCATCAGAACTGAGTTCAGAATTCATCAGGCAGGGCTTTGGGTGGTGGGCTCACTGTGCTCATTTTGTGGTGGTGGTGGTCGCTATGGGGTGTGGGCAGCCCACTGTGGCTCTGACCTGTTGGGTGGTGCTTGGGGTTCCCCCTCTCCACCAGCACCTGGGTTGGGACCTAGTCTCCTAGATGAGGGGAGAGGCCGAGCGGCTGGAGAACGGTAGGCTGGGGAGAGCACCCAGTGTGATCTTGAGGTTGTGGAAAGAGTGTGGTGCTTGTTCTGGGGAGCCTGGAGTGCAAGTCTGGGCCCCCCACTTACCACTGCCTCTCCCTGAGTCTCAGGTTCTATATTTGAAATGGAGATTATACCAATATTTATGACATAAGGTTACTGTGACAATTAAATGGAAATCTACCATTACCTTTAAAATCCATTGCCGTTGAGTTGATTCCGACTCATAGTGACCCTATAGGACAGAGTAGAACTACCCCATAGTGCTTCCAAGGAGTGGCTGGTGGATTCGAACTGCCAACCTTCTGGTTAGCAGCCAAGCTTTTAACCACTGCGCCACCAGGACTCCGCATTACCTTTAGGCCGGAGTAAATGCTGCTCATGAACATGAATACCAGGTCCTAGAACTATTTCCTTTAAACTCCAATCCCATTTGCTGTAGGATGGCTGAAATACTCCCATTAATATTCCATCTCTCAAAAAATATATATATTAACACATACCGAGCTGTCATTTGTCACTGATACCCTGGGGGTGGGGGGGGGTGGGTAAAAGATCAAAGAGCAGGGTTGTTTTGGGGAAAGGGTGAAAGAAGGGAAAAAGGAGGCACGGGAAGCCCAGAGGTGGTGAGATAGGACCCCTGACATGTACCAGACTTTACAGTTTATATAGTACATTCATATTCGTTGGCTCATCTGCTAGATTCCCAAGTCAAGAAGTCAACAAAGAAGCTCTGGCAACAACAGCTTTGCAACTTTTTCTGTCTCTGCTTTTACTGAAGGCCTGTAGTGAACCTCACTTCTCCTTCCTTGCCTCAGGCCACCTGCTTGGTGCCTTTTCCATCATTTGTCCTCTCCAAAGTACTGCCATTTGCAACTGCTGACTCAGTCACTCACCCATTCATTTATTCAACCAACCAGTTAAGTAGCCAACCAATGCACCAACTAACCAACTAATCAGCCAACTAGTCAATCAATCAATGGATTGACCAACCAACTTGCCACTCAATTAACTAACCAAACAACCAACTAGCCATCAACTAACCGATCACCAAGTAATCAATGAACCAATCAACCAGCCAACCAACCACTCAACCAATGATCAGCTAATAAACCATACAATCAACCAACCCTCAAACCAACTAATCAACCAGATAACCACTAACCAACCATTTAACAAATAAATCAACTAGCATTTGCTGGTGTTGGGCAAATCCACACAACCAGACTCTGACTTGGCTCAAGGAAAGGACTGGCTGTCTCCTATTTGGGCTTTCAGCAGCCCTCCTGGTAAGGGACCTCAGTTTTGTTGCTCTGTTTCTCCATCTGGCTAGAGTACTGGTTTGCAAAGTGAGTTCCCTGGGAAGGGCCCTGGGATTGCCTTGGGAGATGAGAGGCAGCTAGGTGGGCAGAGACTGGGATTTTCATCCCTGCTTTCCCCAGAGCGGCTCCAGCTTTTATGTCTTTCGTACTTTGAGATTTTGAGTAAGAGAGTGTTTGAAGAAAGGCTTCAATGTCTTAACAATGTGTAAAAGCCATTGCATTGGGTCACCTTTTCAGCTCAAAGGGTCAGTGCCATGTGCTTGTGGATGTGGCGGAGGCATGAAGGAGACCCCAGGCTCCAGGTTGCCATTTGCCAGAAATGTAAGAAAGCACAGAGGCAGGCCTTGTGTCTGTACCTCCCTGGAATGTGAGGTGACTGCGTTCTGAGGAGGAGTGGTTGGGAATCTGATTTATTAAGAAGAAGCTCGAATAGCAGTAGCCCCTACCTGCATTTCCTCCCTGTTTCCCATCAGAGCCTGCTTCCCATGATCCAGGGTTGGCTGGAATTACCAAATAGCTCCTGGCAGGGAATGGGATGTCCTTGGACACGGTGCCCGCTAGGAACTGACTCCAAAGGATCTTCCAGCCTGAGCTGAGATTGACCATCTGCCTGTTTCTTGGAGTCTCCATGGGAGGGGTGGGGAGCACAGAGGCCTGCGGGGGGATGTGCAGGAAGACAGTGTGAATCACACAAATCCACTGCAACCCAACCCCTAGACACCCCGGGTGGGTGCAGGCCTCAGACTTCCTGGTGCCAGTCAGCCCTGCCCCGCAAAGTGCAAAAGCAGATATGCAGGGCCCAGGGTTTCCATTGCAGGAGAAAGATCACAGCGTTGGGGCCATGACTGGATTGAATCCCAATTCACTGTAAGACCTTGGGCAAGTCACTTCACCTTTATGAGCTTCTGTTTCCTCCTCTGTATAAGATGGGGCTAGATAGATAGATGGCTGCCATTGAGTTGCCTGTGACTCACGGCGACCTTATGTACAACAGAACAAAACACTGCCAGATCCTGCATTATCCTCACGATTGTGGCAGCATGTGGTTACTGTGCCAATCCATCATTGCGTTTATTGTGCCAAACTATTTCACTGAGTGTCCCCTTTGCCGTCGTTGGCCCTCTACTTCACCAAACATGATGTCTTCCTCTAGCCGTTGATCCCTCCTGATGATAAGTCCAAAGCAAGCAAATTGGACAATGTTCTGTTGTGATCCATAAGGTTTTCATTGGCTAATTTTCAGAAGTAGATCGCTAGGCGTTTCTTCCTAGTCTGCCTTAGTCTGGAAGCTCCACGGAGACCAGTCCACCATGGGTGATCCTGCTGGTATTTGAAATACTGGTGGCACAACTTCCAGCATTGTAGTCACATGCAAGCCACTACAGTAAGACAAACTGGCAGATGGGTGGGGCGTGTCTTTGTTTAGGGGTAACCCCATGTGATAGTTAATGTTATGTGTTAACTTGGCTAGGCCATGATTCTCAGTATTATGTAATTATCCTCCATTTTGTGATCTGATGCAAGGGGTGTTTCCTTGGGGCTGTGGCCTGCATCCAATATATATGGATGTTCTGGCAAAGCTCTCTCTCTGGATCCTGCATCTGGCTCGTCATCATCTGACCTCCAGTTCTTGGGACATGAGCCAATGGCCTGCTGCCTGATCTGCAGATTTTGGGATTCACCAGCTCCCGCAGCCCCGTGAGCCAGCAGCCTGCCATCTGACCTGCTGATTTTGGGCTCATCAGCCCCTGCAACCATGTGAGTCAGGAGAAGCCTCCAACCTGCCGCCTAACCCACAGATTTGGGGCTTGCTAGCCTCCATGACTGTGTGAGCCATTTCCTTGAAATAAATCTCTCTCTCTCTCCTCTCTCTCTCTATATATATATGCTTCACTAGTTTTGCTTCTTTAGAGAACCCAGCCTAAGACACCCCATCTTACAGATGGGGGAACTGGCCAAACAGTGAATTATTAGAAGAGCTGGGGTCATGATTGAGGTTTCTGAGGTGACATATGTTTCCTTAACCCTGTGGATGTGTCTAGGACATCTTTTCATCTTTCTTGGGGACTTTTTACTTTCAGGCAAGGGTGAGCCAGCCTTGACTGGGAGGACTTGGGTCTGGTTCTGTAGGAACACACAGAAGCCCCTGGTTCCCCTTGATCTGCTCCCCAAGCTCCCCCTTTACACCATCTCCCCAGCTCTGCCTCCCCACCCCCAGCAGGGTTCAGGCTTAGATCTCTCCCAAGGTACATTAAACCTCACAGCCAGCCTGCCAGCTGCTCTGAGCGAATATCATCTATTCAGAAGCATCGCTGGGAGGTTTTGATTTATTGATGATGGGTCAGCTACGTTCTTTAGGCAGCTTATGGTGTATCACTAAATTTTCAGAGATAAACAGCATGATGGGGAAGATAAATTTAGTGACTTGGGGATCCTGGAAGAGCAGCTAGGTCCCTGCACACCTTCTTGCTCACCTGGAAAGAAGTGAGTCCTTTTCTACTGCTTTTTCTGAAAGGTTACAACGTGAGCCTCCTGTAAGGAGGAGATTTGTATCCCAGAATGGGAGGATGCTCGTTGCTGGAGTCAGAGGCTGTTCTCATGCTAGAATCATAGAATATTTGGACTGAAGAGTCACAGTCTGTTAGAGGAAGAAGAGTTCCTTGAAATCATGTCGTGCGGCCCTCTCATTTTTACCGATGAAGACACTGAGGTTCAGGGTGGAGGAGTGACATGATCAGAGGCTCTCAACTAGAGAGTGGCATCCTGACTCTCATTCCAGTGCTCATTTTGTGACACCTTGATGCCTTTCTCCTAGTGGTGCTTTAGAGGTGACTGTCCATCCTCATAAGCACACCTATACTTCATAGATAAAGAAACTGAGGTTCAGAGAGGACACGTGACTTCCTGATTATAAATTTCACAGGGACCACTCAGTTTTGCGCTGCCTCCCCAGCACCTGCCTCAGTGTTTGGAACTTAACAGGTACAATAAATAGTTGTTGAATGAATGAATGAATAAAAGAGTGAATGAATGTTCATCAGATGTTCTAGAACTAGAACCATGTGATTTAACCCCTTGGAGCCTGCATTTGGGCTCATTGGTCAATTTCATGGGACGGCATGAACCAAAAAAAAAAAAAAAAAAAAAAACCAAGCCCATTGCTGTGGAGTCGATTCTGACTCATAGCAACCCTATAGGACAGAGTAGAACTGCCCCATATGGTTTCCAGGGAGCATCTCGTGGAATGGAACTGCCGACCTTTTGGTTAGCAGCTGTAGGTCTTAACCACTACGCCACCAGGGTTTCCACCGCATGGACAGTAGTGTTCAAATTACAGTGGCTCTCAGTCCCCACTTGCAGGACATCACTTCTCTGGCAAAATCCCGCCCCGCCCCCCCAGTGGCTTCCCTAATGACAGCCTAACCGATGCATGCACCCAATCATGTTATTGTATTTCCCATATGGTAATGAGCAGCGGATGGAGCATCAAGAGCCCACAGGAAGAAACTCCGCATCCCAGACAGTGGGAATTGTGTTCTCCCAGTTGCTGTCAAGTCATTTCCGACTCATGGCGACCCCATGTGTCTCATAGTAGAACTATGCTCCATAGAGTTTTCAATGGCTACTTTTTCTTTTCTTTTTTTTAATTGTACTTTAGATGAAGGTTTACAAAACAAACTAACTTCTCATTAAATAATTAATACACATATTGTTTTGTGACATTGGTTGCCAACCCATGATATGTCAGCACTCTCCCCTTCTCAACCTTGGGTTCCCCGTTACCAGCTTTCCTGTCCCCTCCTACCTTCTCGTCCTTGCCCCTGAGCGGGTGTGCCCGTTTAGTCTCATTTTGTTTTATGGGCCTGTCTAATCTTTGGCTGAAGGGTGAAACTCAGGAGTGATTTCAGTACTGAGCCATAAGGTGTCCAGGGGTCATACTCTCGGAGTTTCTCCAGTCTCTGTCAGACCAGTAAGCCTGGTCTTTTCTTTCTGTTTTTTTTTTTTTTTGTGAGTTAGAATTTTGTTCTGCATTTTTCCCCAGCTCTGTCCAGGACCCTCTATTGTGATCCCTGTCAGAGAAGTTGGGGGTGGTAGCCGGGCACCATCTAATTGTGCTGGACTCAGTCTGGTGGAGGCTCTGGTAGTTGTGGTCCATTAGTCCTTTGGACTAATCTTTCCTTTCTGTCTTTGGTTTTCTTCATTCTCCCTTGCTCCAGTCAAGGTGAGACCAGTGGAATATCTTAGATGGCTGCTCACAAACTTTTAAAACCCCAGATGCTGCTCACCAAAGTAGAATGTAGAACATTTTTCTTATAAACTATGTTATGCCAGTTGAGCTAGATGTTCCCCAAGATCATGGTCCCCACAGCCCTCAGCCCTGTAGTTCGGTCCCTCAGAGAGTTTGAATGTGTCTATGGAGCTTCCATGACCTTGCTTTGGACAAGTCGTGCTGGCGTCTTGTTTTTCTTTTGTCAGCTTGACCAGTGGTTTGTCAATGGCTGTTCTTTTGGAAGGTAGATCACCAGGCCTTTCTTCCGAGGCACCTCTGGGTGGACTCAAACTGCCAACCTTTCGGTTAGCAGCTGAACACGTTAACTATTGGCACCACTTACTTGAAAAGTCCCAAGGGAAACAAAGAAAGCTTAATCCACAATGCTTAATTTTGGGCAGAAAGCTTCCTCCTCCCATTTCAGGTGAACTCAACTACGAGGGAGGTTACTCGGACAGCTCCAGTGCTAACTCATGCTTCTAAGGATACATCTGAAATATATCCGGGAGACTAAATTGCAGCCAAGGAGGAAGTTAGGAGCCTGAGAGCTGGAGTAGGGCTAGGAAAGCAGCTACACGTGGTCCTTCTTATTTGAATGTATAAGAAGCAAGAGGCTGCAGAGTCAAGGCAGGGAGAGGAGGGGAGGCCAGCGGAGGGACAGCAGGGAAGGCCTGAGGCTTCTTTTTGCAGACAGCGCCGAGTGGCTTAGCATCAGCTAGACAAAATGACGAGGGCACTACCAGGACAGGGACCTTGCCCCTGGCAGAAACCACAAACCGCTTCTTAAAACAGGGGCACAAAACCAATTGATATAATAGCATCCAATTCCAGCAGATTCAATTCACAGAGACTTTGTTTCAACTTAACAGACATTTTCTGAGCACCTACTGTGTGCTGAGCTCTGTGTAAGGCACTGTGGGAGTTAAGAGTGGAAGGGCTACACATGGTTAAGAGAGAGGATTCTGGAGCCAGACTGCCCAGGTCTGACTCCCGCCTCTACCACTTACTAGCCATGTAACCTTGGGTAAGTCACTTCACCGAGCCCTCAGTTTTCTCATCTGTAAAGTGGAGATAATAGTAGCACCCACATCTTAGAGCTGTTGTGAGGATCAAATGAGCTAATACCTGTCAAGCACTTAGCATGGTACCTGCTCAATAAGTACTGTCATTGTTGCTATTAAGATGTAATGGGAGTGAACGTCCCTGGCGTTATACAAATGGGGCCACGTGAACAGTAATGCCCACATTACGATGGTTCTCAGCCCCCACTTGCAGGACCTTCACTAGGGGTTGATTCTGCTTCCCTGCCTGATTGGTGTTGGGCTTGGCCATGTGACTTTCTCTGGCCAATGGAATGAAGGTAGAAGTGACAGCCAGCCAATTCCAAGCCTAGGCCTATGTCTCAGGCTGGGTTTTCTAAAGAAGCAAAACCAGTAAAGCATATAAATATATATAGAGAAAGAGATTTATATCAAGGAAATGACTCACATGGTTGTCGAGGCTGTAACGTCCCAAGTCCGTGGGTCAGGATAGCGGCTTCTCCTGATTCATGTAGCTGTAGGGTCTGGTAAACCCAAGACCAGCAGGTCAGAGAGCAGGGCTGTTGCTCATAGGCTGTGAAGATCAAAGAATCTCAAGATCAGCAGGCAAGACTGCAGGTAAGCTGCTAGCTCAAGTTCCAAGAATCAGAAGTCAGACAAGCAGGAGCCAGCTGCAGGATCCAGAACGAGCAAAAGCCCCGAGTCCTGCCAGAAAGTCTGCCCGCACGCGATGTAGGCCACATGCCCAAGGAAACTCCCTCTCAGCTGACTGGCTACTCACAGCCGATCCCATCATGGGGGCGATCACACATCGAATCCCAGTAGGGAAGTGACCGCAATATCACGTGACTGCCAAAACACCGAGAATCATGGTCCAGCCAAGTTGACACACAATGTTAACCATCACAGCCTGGAAGAGTCCTTATGGCTTTCCTCTTACCCTTCTCCTGAGCTTCTGCCATCTCTGTGAGAAGAACAAGCCCCGACTGTTACTCGTCTAAAACCCATTGCCTTTGAGCCAATTCCGACTCACAGCGACCATATGGAACAGGGTAGATCTCCCCATAGGATTTTCAAGGCTGTAATCTTTATGGAAGCAGACTGCCACATTTTTACCCCACAGAGAAGTTTGAACTGCTGACATTTCATTTAGCAGGCGAGTGCTTAGCCACTGTGCCACCAGGGCTCCCACTACTAGTCTAGGGAGGATGAAAGACACACAAAGCAGATTTTGATCCAACCAATAGCTTAAGGCCAAGCCTAGCCAAGCCCGCCCCATCAGCCTACCCCTCTCCCCACCAACCCAAAGATGTGTGAGCAAGAATAAATGACTGTGGTTTTAAGGCACTGAGTCTTGGGGGTAGTTTGTTAGGCAGCATTATGGTGGCAAAAGCTGACTGATACAACAAGTGTTTGTGCCTTTTTTACTAGAAAAATAACATTTCCCCTTCCCAAGCCCCGAGCCCAGTAGACACTGCAGAAAGAGGTTCCACGCTGATGTTGTTAGCAAACATTGGGGGCCCAGGGAACTGTGTGCCCAGGCAGAGAAGCATGGAGCTAGGCAGAGGGTTTGAAGAATTGTAAGTGCTACCGGTATGTGTAAGGGACCACTGTGGAAGGGACCATTACTTTCTGCTATACATCTGGGGTCAGGCCCAAGAGCTAGTCAGATGCCCTGGTCCCAGCAGATGCTTCTACCAAAATCTCACCTCAGAGGGCTTTCCACAGACCCCTGGAAGGGGACCTTGTGGTCCAGATTGAGGGGACAGCTCCCCTGGCCTGCATACCTCCAGCTTGTACATGTGGACACCGATGAGAGAGCTGAGGGTGCTGAGTGCTCCAAATGCAGGGAGAGCTGGCAACCTTGGGACCATGTGGGAATCCAGTAAGGAATGTTCTGGGCTGACTGATTGCAGCCCTACCCGCTGGCTGTCACTGATTTGGGGAGGGATCCTTAGCCTTGCAAAGACAAGAAAATAACCACCCAGTTGCTCACTCTAGTAACGTTACTGGTCCAAGACAGAGGTTCAGGAATCAGCGTTCCACTACTCACTAGGCATGTGATTTTGGGGGTAAGTCTGAGCCTCAGTGCTCCTATCTGTCCAATGGGCACAATGCCTCGTATGTTTAACTTGATGACGAATGAGAATGAGCCAAGCTCATCCCCAGCTCGGAGACTTTGCTCTTGAGGTGCCCTCTGTTCGGTATAGTCCACCCCCAGATTTTTCACGGCTGGTAATGTCTCATCATTGAGGTCTCAGCTCAAACAATGCCTCCTCAGTGAGCTGACTCTGACAGCTCACACTACGCTGCCCAAGTGTCAGCCCACTCCCCTGTTTCATTTCCCTTTTAGCACTTACCAAGGAGGCTCAGGTGTGCGAATGGTGAAGCATTCAACTACTAACCAAGAGGTTGGCAGTTCAAATTCACCCAGAGGTGCCTTGGAAGAAAGGCCTGGCAATCTACTTCCAAAAGATCACAGCCATTGAAAACCCTATGGGGCACAGTTCTAGTCTGGCACACATGGGGCCACCAGGGGCCGGAATCGACTCAATGACAACCTTTCTTTTTTTTAAAGGACTTTTCTCCATGTCAATTTATCTCATGTGCTTCCATGTTTATTGCTCATCTACTCCCATGGATTACACAATGGCCGTACACACACAGCCCAGGGCCTGGCAAATAGTAGCTGCTCAGCTAATCCTTTTTGAATGGATGAATAGATGGAAAGATAGATGCAAAGTGTCTAACACATAGTAGACGCGCTGGGACTATATATATACTTAAATGCATATACACGTGGGTTGCTGTGAGTTGAATCAACTCGACCGCAACAGATTTTATGTACAGGTAGGCCCCGACTTAAGACGTATTGGAGTTATGATGGACTATCCTTACATCAATCCATTTTTTTGGTACATCTTATTGTTAGCAATGTGTACCACATATAGTGTTGCAGTGTGTAATTTGCTGATGTTATCAATCTCATGCTAACCCCCAAAGACAAGTAAAGATGGGCTTTATAAAGACACTGATAATAAAAGACAATAATAATGAAAACGAAAAATAAAAGAGGTATTCACCTTACGTCAGAGCTGACTTAGGACAGAGTTGTCAGAATGGAACCCTGTCATAAGTCAGGGACTACCTGTATATATATACATTTTTTTTTACACAAAATAATGCACTAGCTATACATTTTTGCCAACCTCGCAACCCCTTTATGTGTTACTTTCCTAAGTATGCTATGCAAATTATATTTGTGGGTGAGTTATTTACGTGGGTGTGTTATTTGGGAAAATATAGTGTGCGTATACACACACACAGGTAGTCCCTGACTTACGATGGGTGTGTTTGTGTATATATATATACATACATATATATACATACATACATGTATATATAGACATACATATGTATAGTATTTTCACAAACAACACGGCCATGTAAAAAACGTGCCCACACATATAATGCGCTTAGCATGCTTAGGAAAATAACGCACGAGGGGGTTGCACGGTTGACAAAAATGTTATTTTGCATAAAAATAGGATATATATATATCTCTGTATATAGATATCTAGATAGATATATGTGGCAACCTTGGTGGTGTAGTGGTTAAGTGCTATGGCTGCTAACCAAAAGGTTGGCAATTCGAATCCACCAGTCGCTCCTTTGGAAACTCTATGGGGCAGTTCTCTGTCCTGTAGGGTCGCTGTGAGTTGGAATTGACCCAACAGCTACAGGTTTGGTTTGGTTCTTGGTGTATATATATATATATATATATATATATATTTCTTTTCTCTTTCATTCTCTCATCTAATATATGCCAGAGAATCTGATGGGTTTGGGCTTAAAATAACTGGGAATAACTTAATTTTTCTGGTAATTACTTCCTTCTCTTTTTCAGAGGTTACAGACTGGCAGTCTGCATTCCATGTGGGGCTTTCAGACATATTTTGGTGGGTGGCATGGTGTTTGATACAATTTGAGCCAATTTCTATAAATCAGGTTTTGTATTTAAAGAAACCACATTTTCAGATATTAAAAATTAAAAGGAAGAGCTAGCAAAGCCTAGTCTGCCTTTCTGCTTGGCAAGGAGGGACTGGAACAGAGTAGCCACTATCCCGTTAGGTCAGGACACCAAGTCTCCACTTTGCCCCATTCCCCTCCAGTCCCTGTGCTAAGCCCTGCCCAGTTCACCCATCCCTGTGACCTGCCTGGCAGTGCAAGCATTTGTGCCTCCTGATCCATTCCTCTCTGGCCCTGCTGAATGGGTCAGGGCTGATCCCACCATCCTGCCCTCTTCCTCTTTAGCCATGGGCTGCTCCCACTGTCCTGAGAGTCAGCTCCAAAGACCTCCTCCCTTCTACCCCATCCATCCCTCACCCTAGGAGTACAGATTTGAAAACACACACAATTGATTTGCCAAGAATGGGTGATTAATTAGACAGGAAGACTCAAGGCATGAGGCAACAGGAGGTTGTTTTGATCTCAGAGTTTCTCGGAATTTCTCTGCCTTTGTTCTGGCCCCAGATGGAGGACATGTTAGGCAGCAGGGGCTGCCGGTAGCAGATGGTTTACTATTTATGACAACCACCAAGCCAGCATCCCCTCTTCCCGGCCCTTCTCTTTCTTCTTGCAATCTGCCCCATGCACTGGGAGGGGGTTCTGTCACAGCATTTTGGAGCCTGGGGAACGCAGGTCCACACCTGGCTGGCTGCGAGGGTGCATTTTGTTCTCTACCGACACTTCGTAATCACTTCAAGGAGATGCTCAGGATTGTCAGAGCTGGGGAGAAGTCACTGGGATCTGAGCAGTTCCTTTTAGGGCTTATTCAGGCACGGTTGTCGGCCCAGCAGAATTTGGAGACGCTGGGGCCCCACCCCAGACCCACTGAATGGGAATCTGCATTTTAACAGGATCCCCGGGCAACTCATACGCTCATTCACCTTGAGAAGCACTGAGAGCTGAGTGCTTTTCATTTTGATGTTGGCTCAAGTGCATTCACTGAGGGTCAGCACAGCCTTTGTTAAAAAACAAAAACAACCATTTAAGTTGACCCTGACCCCATGTGTGTCAGGGTAGCACTGTGCTCCATAGGCTTTTCAATGGCTGAGTTTTTGTAAGTAAATCACCAGGCTTTTCTTCCAAGTCACCTCTGGGTGGACTGGAACTTCCGACCTTCCGGTTAGCAGCCGAGTACTTAACTGCGTTATCCAGGGAGTCCTCTTAAATGACAGTGGAATCTAATTCTCACCAACCCCAACCCTGCCCTTAGCCCAGTCCTGGCACGTAGTAGGTGCTCAGTCATTTCTGTAGACAGCCTGATATGAATCCTCCGTAGGGCTAGGCTCCCCTTCGTGGTCCTTAGCCAAGGCTGCACACTGGAATTCTCTGGGGAGCTTTAAACATTAGTGACCCCAGGGCCCCACCCCCTGCCCAGAGATTCGGATTTAATTGGGCATGGCCTGGGCACGGAGACTTCAACATTCTTCACGCATACAATTCTGTGACATTAATTTTGTTTCTTCATCCTGGGCTGAGAACCACTGTGCTTATGATGACAGTTCTGCGTGGTCAAAATTAGTCTTTAAAATCTCACAAGGAGGCTGATGGTGGAGCCTCACGCACCATCTCTGATTTTCTGCAGTGTTGGCTATTGGGGTGCTTGTTTCCTCTGTGAAGAATGGGTTCTGTTGCCGGCTTGCATTTAGTGGCCAAGACATATGAAAATACATCTTTGAATCTAAGGATGATACTCCCAGGGTAAGATGCCCACATTAAGAGAGGCTCATGAAAATGAAATCATATCCACCCCGTCTCTAGGCCCTCTGGGGCAAGGCTCATGTGGAATCAGCTGCCCTTCTACATGCCAGCTGCCATGGAGTTGACCCCTGACTCATGCAACCCCTTGCACAACTGAACAAGATGCTGCCCCATCCTGCGCTATCCCCACAACTGGTTGCAGACTGGACCATTGTGATCCACAGGGTTTTCATTGATTTTCAGAAGTAGATCGCCAGGCCTTTCTTCCTAGTCCATCTAAATCTGGAAGCTCCACTGAAACCTATTCAGCATCATAACAACACACAAGTCTCCAGTGCCAGACAGGTGGTGACTGTGTGTGAGGTGCATTGGTCGGGAATTGAACTCAGGTCTCCTGCACAGAAGGTGAGAATTCCACCACTGAACCACCAATGACCTCATCCACCTTATCTAGTTAATAGCTATTCTTTCTTTAGATTTGAATATGACTGTCACTTCCTCCAGGAAGACTTCTCTGATCACCCCCAGTCCCAAAGAACGGGCCTGTCTTCAGAGCCCAGTTGGCAGTTTTGCCCTCAGGCTTTCGAGGCTGTGCCAAGTGTCTCTGGTGCTCTCTGTGGACTGTAAACTGGCTGAGGGCAGGGATCAGGCCCGTCTGGTCCTTTCTTGCTATTTCCTGGGCATACAACAGGGGCTCAGTAAAAACAGCAATAAGACTGAAATTCTGCATACACAGGTCATTGCAGATGCCACAGTTGGGGGAAGGTTCTTCTTACCACCTGGCTTCTATGAAGACGAGGTTCATACAATTTTCACAAGATATTTGGTCAGCCCTGCAGTGTGCTGTGATGCCTAGTAGTGTTTCTTAGGCCTCTAATTTTCCAGTAACTAGACTTTCAGGCACATCTGTCTTATGATTCAAATATGATTCATTTGTACTTCTGTTGCTAAAGTAACTGCATACGTA
Organism: Dugong dugon; assembly: GCA_030035585.1. Lineage (NCBI taxonomy): Eukaryota > Metazoa > Chordata > Mammalia > Sirenia > Dugongidae > Dugong > Dugong dugon. The sequence continues at coordinate 18,738,341 of CM057476.1, read as the reverse complement.
AGCCCTCAAAAATTTGCTTTAATAGTGATGGGCTACTGTGAACGTGTGCCATTTAGGTAACTTGCAGTATACTCTCAGGACAATGTAATTACATGGCTGGGTTATTTTTAGTTTCATGGGGCAGCGTTTCTCAAGCCTCAGTCATTCCAGTGCCACCTTCTTGATTTTTTTGCTCCCTTTTTTATACCAACTCAGTGCTGTCGTGGATTTAATATTCTTCTTTAAATCTAATCATTAAAAATCTCATCAAATACACTCATTAAAAAATGTTGGTAAATGTAGCTCAAAAAGACACTTTATATGACCACAGTAAATAGACAGCCAATTTTCACTTTCTTCCAGTAGAAGGTAACCATGATATACCCCTGACATAAACAATGAAATTAAAAAACAATGTTATTAAGTGTTAGCTAGATACTGTTGCCTGCTCAAGACTCTGAGCCCCAGACCTGCTCTTTCTTTGTTATAAAGGGAGATTGGCAAGTGCTGGAGAAAGGCGTTAAAGACTGGTTAGCACCAAGTGGAGACATTCTCCTAGATGTAACTACAAGGACTGAGAACGAATTGAAAACAGAATAACTTTCTCGTGTTGTGATTCCATATTAGTTTTGTGTCCTGTCCATATTATAGGGTATTGTTGTATCATACAAGTTCATTTGTATGCACTCATTCTCTCAAACAATAATAGACTTGACATTTTGGCATCAAATTCACTGCAACTTATTTTGTTTTCCTCTCGTTCTTCCTTAGAGTCCAATCAAAGGGGTTGAGATTGGGAGGGTCTTGAGTCCTTTTGCTGTGCCTAAACTGTCAAGTTCAAAACAACTGACAAATCATAGGCACCTTTGATGTCTAACTGACCAGGGTTAGTTTGAACCCTGACTTTGGCTCTGACCTTGGGCAAAGCACTTCTCTAAGGCTACATTTTCTCAGCTGTAAAATGTGAATAATAGTATCAGGATCTCAAGATTGCTGTGAGGTTATAAAGAAGAAGTGTATGTGAATTCCCCACTCGCATGACAGGTGCTCAGTAATTGCTAGTTATTGTCAGTCCTGTAAGCTTTGGGAGAGCAGGACAGTGTCTGTCTTACTGCTATGTCACCAGTGTCTGCCACCTGGTCAGTAAATAGCCTCACATTCACCCAGGTCCAGGTGCAGAGGGCGGGGAATGCTCTTTGCTCTCTCAGACAGCCTTCTTCAGAGGTCTTCTCCAATCAGTTGGGTTGGAGAAATTAGACATAGCATTTGGGGGCAGAATGGTCCTTGAGCTTCTAGAGGGTAGAACAATGCTGGGCAGTCAATATAAAGGGCTGCAAATGGTTTGTTCCATGAATGGTAGAAACAAAGACGGGAGACATGAGACCAGAGAATCATAAACCATCAGAATGAGAAGGCCCCAGTGCTCTCACTTTATAGAGAGGGGAACTGAGGTCTGGAGAGAGAAGGTGACTTGACTAAGGTCATCCAGCCACTTGATAGCAACGCAGGGCTTGAACCCACGTCTCCTGATGGCCAGACTAGAGTGCTGTCCTCACAGCACGTCCAGTCCTTATTTGCCTCCTCCAGCTGTTGTCACATAATGATGGTCTGCTCGTCTGTCTTCCCAGAACTTTGCAAAACCTCTGGCCTCATCTCTCCTATGAGAATAATAAGCCAGTGTTCTCCGCCAGCACCTGTGGAATGCAAAGGATGCCGGGAGCCTCCTTGTTGTACATGTTGCTCCACCCAGGGCCCAGCTGCGATCTGGGGCGTGAGGTCAGCATGTGCTCACCAAGGGGGGACAGTGCCAAGCTGCCTCGGGAAAAACATTGCTTGATGTCTTCACTCTGGGGTCACATCTGTTGGACTTAAAAATGTTTATTATTTAATATTATGCAACGCTTGTTAAAAATAGAGAAAATGAAAAAAAATAAAATAAAAAAACAAGAAGAAAAAACCAAACAAAGCAATTGCAATCTCACTACCTAGAGACAACCATCTAGAGATGATCAGTTAATATCTTGGCACATTTCCTTTCAGTCTTTTTTCCTCTGCATATATGAGTATTTCCCTTTTCATCATCACTTGGTAAACTCACACACTGTATGTTGTTATGTTTTTGCTGGGTGTCGTCCAGTTGATTCTGACTCATCGTGACCCCAAGTGACAGAGTAGAATTGCCACATAGGGTGTTCCAGGCTGTGATCTTTACGGAAGCAGATCACCTAGGTCTTTCTCCCGCAGAGCGGCTGATTTGAACTGCCAACCTTTTGGTTTGCAGCCTAGCGCTTAACTTTTGCACGACAACGGCTCCCTCACGCACTGTATATAGAGCTTTATACCTGATTTCCTCCCCTTACCATTATGTTAAGGAGTCCTTGTGGTGCAATGGTTAAGTGCTCAGCTGCTAACCGAAAGGTTAGCAGTTCGAACCCACCAGTAGCTCCGTGGGAGGAAAGACCTGATGATCTGCCCCTGTAAAGATGACAGCCTAGGAAATGGGGCAGTTCTACTCTGTCCTACAGGGTCGCTATGAGTCAGCATTGACTCAACGGCACACAACAGCAACAACTTCCGATATGTTATGACCATTTCCCCATGTTACTTTACTTGTTTTTTTCTTTTTTTCTGGAGCATCAATTTTATTCAAGGATTTGGGGGAAGTTATACATATATATGTGTGTATATATATATGTATTCTTTTAATATACATGTAAAAACTGAAATAGAATGCTTGAAGATCAACGTCCTGGGCATCAGTGAGCTGAAATGGACTGGTATTGGCCATTTTGAATTGAGCAATCATATGGTCTACTATGCTGGGAATGACAAATTGAAGAGGAATGGCGTCACATTCATCACCAAAAAGAAACATTTCAAGATCTATCCTGAAATCCAACACCCCCAGTGATAGGATCATATCCATATGCCTGCAAGGAAGACCAGTTAAAACGACTGTTATGATAACGGTTATTCAAATTTACACACCACCGCTAAGGCCAAAGATGAAGAGATTGAAGATTTTTTACCAACTTCTGCAGTCTGAAATTGATCAAACATACAATCAAGATGCATTGAGAATTACTGGTGTTTGGAATGTGAAAGTTGGAAAACAAAAACGGATCGGTAGTAAGAAAATGTGGCCTTGGTGATAGAAACGATGCCGGAGATCACATGATAGAATTTTGCAAGATCAACGACTTTTTCATTGCATTACCTTTTTTCAACAACATAAAGGGTGACTTTACACATGGACCTCGCCAGATGGAATACACAGGAATCAAATCAACTGCATCTGCGGAAAGAGATGATGGAGAAGCTCAATATCAGTCAGAACAAGGCCAGGGGCCGGCTGCAGAACAGACCAGCAGTTGCTCATATGCAAGTTCAAGTTGAAGCTGAAGAAAATTAAAACAAGTCCACGAGAGCCAAAGTACAACCTTGACTATATCCCACCTGACTTCAGAGAGCATCTTGAGGATGGATTTGAAGCGTTGAACGCTAATGACTGAAGACCAAATGAGTCGTGGAAGGACTTCAAGGACATCTTACATGAAGAAAGCCAAAGATCCTTAAAAAGACAGAAAAGAAAAAGCAGACCAAAATGGATGTAAGAAGAGACTCTGAAAGTTGCTCTTGAACACTGAGTAGCTAGAGGAAAGGCAGGAAGAGATAATAAAGTAAAAACCGAAGAGAAGATTTGAAAGGGCAGCTCGAGAAGACAAAGTGAAGTACTATGAGGAAACGTGCAAAGACCTGGAGTCAGAAAACCAAAAGGGAAAAACACACTCAGCATTTCTCAAGCTGCCAAGAAATTTGGAAGACAGCCACCTGGTCAACTGACTGCAAGAGATCCATATTTGTACTCATTCCAAAGAAAGGTGATCCAATGGAATGAGGAAATTTTCGAACAATATCATTAATATCACACACAAGTAAAATTTTGCTGAAGATCATTCAAAAGTGGCTGCAGCAGCACATCGACAGGGAACCACCTGAAATTCAAGCTGGATTCAGAACAGCAAGTGGAACGAGTGATATCATTGCTGACATCAGATGGATTTTGGCTGAAGTCAGAGACTGCCAGATGGATGCTTACCTGTGTTTTATTGACTACGCAAATGCATTTGATTGTGCGGATCATAACAAATTATGGGTAACATTGTAAAGAATGGGAATTCCAGAACACTAATTTGTGCTCATGCGAAACCTGTACATAGACCAACAGGCAGTTGTTTGAACAGAATGAGGGAATACTGCGTGGTTTAAAATCAGGAAAGCCGTGCATCAGGGTTGCATCCTTCACCATACTTATTCAATCTGTGTGCTGAGCAAATCATCTGAGAAGCTAAACTCTCACCATCAAGCCACTTGGACTTTACTGGCCTTGATGACATCACATCAAGACAGGAGGCTGTAGGTTCCTGAGCCTACCTTGGCCTTTTTTTCTAGTTAATTGTGATAAATATATATGTACCAAAACATTTGCCATTCCCACAGTCTTCACATGTAGTTCAGTGATATTAACTATGGTCATGTTGTTCAACCATCACCCTACCCATTCCCAATTTTATCATCAGCCTTAACAGAAGCTCAGTGTCCCCTAAGCATTGAATCATCCTTGCCCCCTCCCTCCGGCTAATAAACCTTGGTCTCTATGCATTTGCCTATTCTAGAGATTTTATGTAAGTGAGCCCATACAATATTTGTTCTTTTGGGACTGACTTATTTTATCAGCGTAATGTTTTCTACATTCATGTTGTAGCATATGGCAGGATTTCATCTCTCTTTCTGGCCGAATAATATTCCATTGTATGTATACACCACATGGTGTTTATCCATTCATCTGCTGATGGACATTTAGGCTGTTTCCACCTTTTGGCTATTGTGAATAGTATTGCAGTGAACATTGGTGTACGTGTGCCTGTTTGTGTCCCTGCTTTCAGTTCTTTGGGGGTACTGTATATACCTAGGAGTGGAATCGCTGGATCATCTGGTAATTCTATGTTTAACTTTTTGAGGAAATACCAATCTGTTTTCCACAACAAATGCACCATTTTGCAATCCCACCGGCAATGGATGAGGGCTCTTACTCCTCCATGTCTTCACTAACACCTGTTGTTTTCCGTTTTTTCAATCATAGTCATCCTGGTGGGGGTGAAGTTCAGCCTGGTCTTTTAGATGACGTCAGGGCCCAGTTTGGGTTTTGGAACAAACATACAGGCTATATTCCGCTTCCAACAGTGGAATCTAAGGCAGACATCTGTGGGCATGGAACCAGGCCAGGGAGCGTGGCCACCAAATCTTAAGATCTGGGAGGTCCGTGATTATTTTTTTCCATACTTCACCACACAACCAAAATCCTGTGAAGCCAAGGAAGAAGGGCAGCTTCTCCTGCCTACCCCCTAAAGGAGCGAATCTGACCAGAGATGGGAAGACATCTTTCTGGGAAGAATAATTCCCAGGTTTCTTTTGCTGACTTCTAGATTAGCTCTTGGGACCCCCACCTCCTTTCTCCCCAACATCACATGAAAGGCATGTGAAAGTGTATTGAGCTAGGAGGCAGCCAGCTGCTTCCGGACAGGCAATAAAGCAGCACAAAGAGAAATCTTGTTTATGAACACTCTATGTCTTAGCTCCCTGGAGTGGAGACTGTGTGACACTAGGAAAACCCAGGAAAATGGCAGGGGATGTTGATTTCTACGTGGGCTCGCTCCTCAAATGCTTATGTTCCTGTGATTGTGGCCCTCTTATGGGTCACGGACTTCTTTGAGAAGCTATGAAAGCTATGGACCCTTCCCCATACACCAACACAAACAATCTGTTGAGGGTTTTTGCCCATTGGTGCTCAACCACAGATTGCTCAGGGACTCCTAGAAAGCGGATCTGAACTTGTGTAATCCATCGAGAGAGATGAAATGTGTACGCACTCAAGTTACTGCTGTTAAAGAAGGCCACGGAGCTCTTGGTGGTGCAAATGGACAAGCGCTTGACTACTAGCGGAAAGGTTGGAGGTTCAGACCCACCCAGAGGTGCCTCAGAAGACAGGCCTGGCGATCTCCTTCTGAAAGGTGATAGCCTTGAGAACCCTATGCAGCAGTTCTACTCTGCACACGTGCGATCTCCATGAGTCAGAATTGACTCGACTGCAATTAACGACAACAAAGATGGTCATAATGATAAAGATCAGGGGTTGGCAAACTTTTTCTGTAAAAGGACAGATAGTAAATATTGTAAGTTTTGCAGGCCATAAGGTGTCTGTCTCAAGTACTCACCTCTGCCGTTGTAGCATGAAAGCAGCCGTAGGCAATACATAAAGGAATGGGCAGGGCTGTGTTCCAATAAAACTTTATTTAAAAAAGCAGGCAATGGGCGAGATTTGGCCCATGGGCTGTAGTTTGCTGACCCGTGATAATAACAGCTAATATTTAGAAACACTCACCATGAGCCAGGAGCTGAGCTGTCTGTTCACATTATTCTCTTCATTTTATAGATGAGAAACTGGCTCTGAGAAGTTTCATAACTTGACCAAAGTCACTCAGCTGGCAATTGACTGGGCCTAGATTCTGACTCAGGACATCAGATTTCATTGCTTTGTTCTTAAAATATGATCAGAGACAGTGTTATGGAGAACAGGAGGTAGGTGATATTAACAATAACAGCCACGACAATAATGTTGTTGTTATGTGCCGCGGAGCCTATTCTGACTCCTAGCAACCCTACAGGACATATCAGAACTGCCCCATAGGGTTTCCAAGGCTAAGCCATGGTGGCGCAGTGGTTAAGAGCTCAGCTGCTAACCAAAAGGTCGACAGTTCAAATCCACCAGCCTTTCCTTGGAAACCCAGTGGGGCAGTTCTACTCTGTCCTATACGAAACCAACTTGATGGCACCTAACAACAAATAACAACAGTCTTTACAGAAGCAGACCCCGGAGGAGGAGGAGGAGGAGCTGGTGAGTTCAAACCACCAACCTTTTGGTTAGCGGCCAAGTGTTTAACCACTTCTTCGCCAGGGCTTCTTCTCATAGTTTAGGAGGCTAGAAGTCCTCTTAAACTGCTCTTTTATATCTAGATGCTGCTCTTTTTATATCCCAGAAGTGATTAGATTTAAGACAGCCTACACTGATACAGCCTTGTTAACACAACAAAGAAAACCCTATGTCCAACGAGGATTCCATCCACAGATACAGGGGTCAGGACTCCAACACGTATTTTGGGGGGACATTGTTCAGTCCATAACAGGGTGGCTCTAGGAGAGGGTCTTATATAGCTGGGGTGGGATGCATCCTGGGGCCTCGGGGCAGTGGGATTTACCGACTGATCAGGAAGCACATTAATATTTACAGAACTGGTATGACTGTCCCAGCTGGGTCTCTGTAAGGTGGGGGAGTTTCAAAGAGGTAGGCCCAGGTCACGGTGTAGAAGGATCCAGAATGGGAGGCCCAGGTGGCGACCAGAAATGCCAGTGGCACCTAGGAGCCCCAGGAGATGCCAGCTGAGGGGGATCAAGGCCTGGAACCCCTGGACAAATGAACTTGGTCCCTGGAGCCAGGGCCCCCTCCCTTTCTCTCTCCTGAGAGGTTAAGTACTCCACTTGCCTCTGAGTCAGAGGCTCTGGCAGTAAAATAAACTTTCTGTACCAAAGTGGGGAGGGAGAAGCTCACTCTTCAAAAATAAGAAAGGCAGCCCCGTTGCTATGACGGATTCCTCGTGTTGCTCTGTGTTTTTAAATTTAAAAAAAAAATCTTTTTTTGTGACCCACATAAAAAGGTACATACAGCCTTGCTATAAAAATACACGGAAAAATCTCCATCATATGCTCAATTCAAGGGAGAATCAAGATGCTGCGGGGCCAGGAATGTGTGTCTCCAGGTCTTTGAAGGCTGAGAGGTCCCTGACATTTGCGGACCCCACCCCACATCCCGACAAACTTGAAAATGCCCGTACAAATTCCATTACAAATATGTGTGGACCTTGCTTGTAAAAATAATGGAAAAGGCCTTCCAATAATTCACACAGCATGGGTGTTTGTGGGGAATACATCTTCGCTGCGTTCTCACGGTTTGTGCTTTTCTATGTCTGGAGGCCCAGGCGCCTCGAGACGTTGCCTCACTGATGTTTGCAGACATTTAATCAGACGTTTGCGACTTCTGATCTTGCAGTTTTCTCTTGGTATTCTGGGGTCAATTCATCTGTGATGTCAGGTTTCAGACTTCCCCATAGGCCCCTGACAAGCTCATGGTCTCCAGAGGCTGTGTCCCTAAAGCACAAACCAGGGTGTGGACACTAGGCAATCCCTTTGGCCTCAGTTTTCCCATATGCGAAATGGGAGTGATTCAGGAAAAACTAATGTGGAGCTGGGGTGGAGTAGACCTTGAGGCCTAGGGAAGTGGGATTTAGCAACTAGTCAGGGCTTCCAATCAGATGAAAATAGAGGTAGAAAGGGAGAGAGAAGGGAGGGAGATGGAAAGCGAGAGAGAGAGAGAGAGAGAGAGAGAGAGAGAGAGAGAGAGAATTATAAAGCAAATGGGACAAAATGCAAATAATCCAGGTAAAGGTATAAGGGATTCTGTGTACTATTCTTGCTACTTTTCCGCGAGTTTGAAATTATATCAAAATTATACCTCCCCCTACCCCCAAGGAATCAGTGAGTCAGAGTCTGATCCGCTTTGGCACTTTTCCAAAGTCACACATCCATCAAGGCTTTTGAGCTGTGCTCGGGTGGAGGGGACCGGGAACCAGGGGTCTGCACAGTGTGGCTCTGTGTTCTCCGTCTCCTTAGCTGAGCAGATCCATTTTCACATGGTTTATATTTTGGGGTTCCATATGGATTCTTCTGGAAGAAAGTGATTCTCTGAAGAGAAACCCAGAGCCCTGTGGCCATGTAGGCACCTAGGATTTACTTCCCAGGTCTAAGGACCCGAGAGTCTCTGAGGCCATCTATCTCAGAGGCCTTGGGTTTTCCTAAGCAGGAAGAGAAGCGGAGTCACCAATTATGGACTGGGGGTGCGGGTGTTGGAGGAGGCGGCAGGCAGTGAGCCGGCATCGGGCTGAGGATGGAAGGAGAGACAGTATGGAGGAAGAAGTGGCCTAGGTGGTGGATTCGCATCTCGCCACTACCGCATTGCCAGCACTGAGTATGTGCCAGGTGCTCCTCTACGCCCTTTACAAATATTAATTCCTTTAACTCTCACAACACTTTGTGAGGCAGGTACTGTTACTATCCCTATGTCATACTTGTCAGTTTGTTGTACTGTGGTGGCTTCCATGTTGCTATGATGCTGGAAGCTATGCCACTGGTGTTTCAGATACCAGCAGGGTCACCCACGGTGGACAGGTTTCAGTGGAGCTTCCAGACTAAGACAGACTAGGAAGAAAGGCCTGGCAATCTATTTCCAAAAATCAGCCAACGAAAACCCTATGGATCACAAAAGAATGCTGTCTGATAGAGTACTGGAAGACGCGCCTCCTAGGCTGGAAGGTACACAAAATACATAGTAGCGACAACAATGAACTCCAACATATCAACCATCACGAAGACGGTGCAGGACTGTGGGCAGGATTTTGTTCTATTGTAGGTGGAGTCTCCATGAACTGGAGTTAACTCGATGCCAACCAGTAACAAAAACAACATGTTACAGAGGAAGAAACTGAGGGTCAGAGAGGTGAAGGCACTTTCCCAAAGTCACACATCCATCAAGTGGCCGAGCTGAGATGCACACCAGCTACCTGGCTCAGGAGTGTGGCTCTACTTCCTCCGTGTTAACAACAGGGCAAGAACAGGGACTTTGGTGAATGACTCAAGGTCACAGCCAAGAGGGAGCGTGAAGGCAGGGATGGGGGGAGGGAGGGAGAGGGGCTCCCAGGAATGATCACAGACTACGGCCACCACCTTGTATTAGTGCTGACTCTGAGCCCTGTGCCACGTGCTCCAAGCATCATCTCAGGGAATGCTCCCAAACCAGCCCTGTGAAGTCAGGATTGCTATTTCCATTCTACAGATGGGCAAGGGAACCCCAGAGAGGGCAAGTGACTTGCCCAAGGTCACACAGCAAGAAAGTGGTAAGGATGGGATTTGAGCCCAGGTCTTGCTGACCTCAGAAGGCTGTGCTCTTGACCACTAGGCTGGACTGCCCTACAATGCAGATGCCCTGGTGATTCTGATCCACTCCTAGTAACATATCACCTATTGCCGTGGACTCAGTTCTGACTCATGGTGACCTCATGTGTGCCAGAGTAGAACTGCACTCCATAGAGTTTTCAATGACTATAATCTTAGGGAATTAGATCGCCAGGCCTGTCTTCCATAGAGCCTCTGGGTCAATTCAAACCACCAACCTTTCGGTTAGTAGCCAAGTGTAAACGGTTTGCACCACCCAGTGACCTTTGCAGTTAATGCTGGCCCTGGGGAGGGAGGTGTGGGCATGGCGTTGGGGTCAATTCATCAAATATTTCCAGTCTGGGTCAGATCTGGTGTCAGGAGCTGGGGTGGCAGCAGTCCAGGAGTGGAGACAGACATGTACAAAGTGGAATTAGACTACGCTGTAATTCAGGAAAACATGAAGTATTGGCCAAGTACAGACCCGCTGTAAGGAGTGGTCAACTTTCCCGGGTAGGTGGGAAGAGCAGGGGCAGCCCTGGAAGACTGACTGGAGGAGAGGGCACCTGAGTTAGGTTTGAACATGATCAGGAGGTTACTGGGTAGGCTGGCATAGGGTAGTGAGAGAAGGCATTTCTGGCAGAAAGGGCAGCTTGGGAAAGTTGTGGAGGCTTGAAACCCCATGATGGGTTCAGAACGGAAGGAGGGGATGGATAAGGTGGGCAGGGGCCAGGGAATGTTGTTTTAGGGTGTGAGGATGGGGTGATTCTCTGGGAACAGGAGGGTCAGCTGCTCAGGACTTGCTGTGTGGCTTTGGACAGCTGCTCACCTTTTCTGGGCCTCTGTTCCACCCTCTGGAAAATAGGTTTCCCCAAAACTAAGCCACAGTGCAGTCAGGTATCACTGACAGCAGGGAATAGCCATAGATTTCCTGCCAGGCCAGCTCCAAGCTCCTCCCATCCCCATCCTGGAGAACCAGCTAGAACTACCCCTTCCGGCATCCAGGGTGGTCCTACCACCCCCGGAGTGGAAAACTGTCTGGAGGGGCTGGGTAGGGCTGCCAGGGCTCACCCAGGATCTGTGGGCCTTGTCCCCCCCACCAGGAAAGCCCCTTCTCTGGCCTCAGAGTTGAGACTTCCTCCCTCCCCACCCCACAGGGCCCCCTTGGTGCTGTTAACCCTTCCCAGCCTGGGATGAAAGTGCAAGGGCCTAGATGTTCATGGAGTAGAGGATATCAGCTGGGCTGCTGGCCTCCTCCCACCACTTCCGCTTTCTCAGTTCCAGAAACTCAGCTTCTCACTTCTGCCCCCCTTTCCTCCACCTCAGACAGTTCCCAGGGACCCAAAAGAAGCCCCTTTTCCCTTCCTGTCCACGTCAGGGCTCAATAACTCTTGATGGTACTTGGACACTTGCACGCAGATACAGATCCCATTTCCAACACAGTTTGTCTGGGCAGTGTTACAAATGGCTGATGATTCCTGGCCCAAAGCTTGGCTCTTCTGTCTTGGTAACATTGTAGTCCCCTCGGTGGTGGAAAGCTGTAACTCGGCCTTTCCGGTTGGAAGGAGGAGTCCTTGGGCCCTCAGCCCAGCAGGCCCAAGAAGGTTGCTGACTTTGATCCTCTGTTCATTCATTTCACAGATATTTATTGAGCACCTACTATGTGCTCAGAGCCCTAGTGGCATAGTGGTTAAGAGTTTGGCTGCTAACCAAAAGGCTGGCAGTTCAAATCCACCAGCCGCTCCTTGGAAACCCTATGGGGCAGCTCTACTCTGTCCTATAGGGTCGCTATGAGCTGGAATCAACTCGACTGCAACAGGTTGGGTTTGGCTTTTTTGGACTATGTCTTCGGCACCCAGTCCCTGGCTCCATGGAGCTCTGGGCGTGGGCGAGGAGATGGACACCAAATACGTGGTGCAAATGATCATTGCATTACGCTCGCGGTGGTGCTGCGGTAGAGGATAGTGCGCTCAGAGAATGAACAACAGGGGCACTGACTTGGTCGCAGGGCTCCAGAGAAAGTGACGTTTCTACTGACATAAACTCGGAATCCGCTTGATGGCAACTGGTTTTTTAGAATTTAGGAATCCATGAATGCTAAAGATCTATCAGAAATAGATACCAAGGGGTTTGGGGAATTGAGATGTAAGTTCGATCTACACTAGGGTCAGCCAATACTTCGGCGAGGCGAGTGTCAGAGCTGGAATTAGCCCCCGAGTCTCTTGGGGTGGACTCTTCCTGCAGAACAGTGTGGAATGAGAAAGACAAAGCTATACCTTCTGCCTAGGTCCAGGGCAGACATTGTGAATCGATCCCTGAGCTTTTTCCCGCCAAACCTGGATATAGCCTCAGATTCCCTTTAACAGAGAGCTCCTCCAGTATCTCTGCATACCCCGAAGGGGCACCGCTCTCTCTCAGAACCCAGTATCCTTGCATCAGGCCTTAGATTTAGGATCCTATTAAGGGAAGAAAAAAAACCCTTTCCACTGCAAGGAAGGAAAAGCCATATTCACAGTGGTGGCAGAAGACCTGTAGCTTCTGATTGGCTGGCAGCCGCCTGGTAACAGTGATTGGCCGGGCAGCCTGGCTCCTTCCCTGCCCTCCCTTTGTCTTCACTGGGGCCCACGCAGACCTAGGTGTTCTGACCTCCACCCCGGACGCGAAGAGGCCCAGCTGGCCTAGAGCCCAGCATCTTCCTTCTGCCAGATGTGGCCCCAGCTGGCAACCGAACCTCATTATAGCCCCAGGTTGGCCTGGGGAGGCTAGAGGGTTCTGGAAGGCATGCAGTGGGGACATCCAATTCGAAGGAGGAAGAGGCAACTTCCATAAATCCAGGGGCTGGATTCACTGAGCCCCCGTTTAAGATTCCCTGAGTGAGCTCCATCTTCCTTGAAGGCTGCCTCTCTCCCACCTTCTCCTCAGTCCACAGCAGATGAGGAAACTGAGGCTCAGAGGGGTGAAAGGACTTGCTCAAGGCACCCAGCTTACAGTGGTGGAGACAGAGATTCAAACCAGGTCTATCTGATCCTGAAGCCTCCATTGTTAACCAGTGTTTGGGCGTTGACCAAGTACCTTGCTGTGGGACCCGGAATTTATTCCTAATGGAAGTGCCCATATTGGTGGTTCTCAAACTCAAGCATCAGAATCCCCTGGAGGGCTTACTAGAACACAGATTGGTGGGCCCACTGCCATAGTTTATGATTGGGTAGGTTTGGGGCGGGGCCTGAAAATTTGCATTTTAACAAGCTCCCAGGTGAGGCTGTTGCTGCAAGTCTGGGAACCACCCTTTGAGAACCCATTGTTGTTAGGTGCCAAGTGGATTCTAACTCACAGCCACCCTATAGGGCAGAGTAGAACTGCCGCATAGGGTTTCCAAGGCTGTAATCTTTACGGAGGCAGATCGCCAAGTCTTTTCTCCTGCAGGGTGACTTCGAACCATAGACTTTTTGGTTAGAAGCCAAGCACTTAACCATTGTACCACCAGAGCTCCTTCTGAGAACCTAGTCTCTATTAATAACTAACTTTTGGAGGGTGACGTACAGGATCCCCATCACACTGTGGAAATGTCCTCTCTTTTGAACCATGAGACTTTGGGATCCAAGGTCTGTTCTGCTACTAACTGCTGGGTGACCTTGAACAAGTCTCTTGCCTTGTCTGGACACAATGCTCCCATCTGTAAAGTGAGGGTTTAGGTAAGATGATCTCTTAGTCCACTAGGCAAGCTTGGCAGAAGGGAGAGATGATGGGTTTGGAGTCAGATAGGCTGGGCTTGACTTTTGGCTCTAGGGAGCTGTGTGACCTTAGACAAGTGACTTAACCTCTCTGTGCTTCAAGTAGTCTGAAATGAAGGAGTTAGACTAGATGGTTTCTAAGTGTAAACCTCACTGAGTTAAGGATTGAGAATAGTGTGGGGGGAATTAGGGAGAGGAAGGTGAGGGTCTAAGACTGGTCAGATGGTGAAGACATGTTCCTCCAATCATCAGAGTCTGCGAGGCCCAGAAAAGAGCGGGCTCCTCTCCCTCCCTTTCTCCCTCCCTGCCTTCTCTCTCTCTCTCCTCCTCCTTCCCCCTCCTCTCATTCCCTCCCCTTCCCACCCTTCCCTTCTTTCTCTTTTCCTTTCTACAAATGTTATTTTAGGCAGCCTTGGCTTTGGACTCAGACAGACCTGAGTTGAATCACAGCTCTGTCAGCCTGAGCTGGGCACCCTTGGGAAAAACTTCTGTGAACCCCACTGTCCTTATCTGTAATCTGGGCAAGTGATATCTCCCTTGGCATTGTTGGGGTTCACATGACTCACCCCATGGGAAGCACTTGGCACAGGACCATACACACAATGGGCGTTTTACTGTTATTTCCTTAGTCTGGAGGCTATGGGGTGGGCTCTGGAGCCAGAGAACATGAATTGGAATCCCAGCTCTGCTGCCTACTGGCTGTGTGGCCTTCGGCAAGTGACATAACCTTTCTGTGCCTCAGTTTCCTCATTGGTAAAATGGAGTAGTCGTAGTGCCTACCTCCTAGGGCTGCCGGGAGGATTAAATACCAAGCACCAGCACATTGCCTGGCTGTTAGCTATTCTGATTATTCTTCTAGTGTTGATGGTGGCAATGAGGACAGGATGATGCAGGTGGTGAGCCATGAGCCAGGTACTTAGAGCTGGGGATAGAGCAGTCCCTTCGCCAAGGAGTTTTCACAGCAAGGGAAAGAGACACCCTGGCACACAAGAGGAGTCCCTGGGTGGTGCAAGTGGTTAACATTCTTGGTGCCTAACCAAAAGGTTGGAGGTCTGAGTCCACTCAGAAGTGCCTCAGAAGAAAGGCCTGGCGATCTACTTCTGAAAAGCCAGCCATCGAAAACCCTGTGGAGCACAGTTCTACTCTGACACACATGGGGTCGCTATGAGTCAGAATCAACTCCATGGCAAGTGTTAAGCAGACAAGAACAACACCGGGACAGTGCCGTAATGGGGTTGAGCCCCCAGGGGCAGAGGCTGGAGCCCAGAGGAGCCCCTTAGGGTCAGGTGGCCTTCAAGCTGAGGTGGAGGAGGAAGAGCATCCCAGGTGGGAGGAACAGCATGTGCAAAGGCCTGGGGTGGGATAACCAGCAGCAAGGCTGGAAGTCTGGAGCTCTGAGCCCTTGCAAGATTAGATGCTTCCCCCAGCAGCCTGGGCTGCATGTGCTCCTGGTTTTCGCTCAGACAGCCCTGCCGCCTGCCTGGTGGGCACAGCTCCTGCCACCGGGGGGGGGGCGGGTCGTCTCCAGCAGGCCTCGCCACTGCCACCCACAGGCCCAGTCCCTGCTGGCTGGCTGGAAGGGGCAGCTCTCCCTGGCGGCCCCCACCCTACACAGCTGGCCGCCCCCGCCCTGGTGAGCCCAGTTTCCTGTCCCTCCCTCCCGTTCTCCTCCCTCCAGCTGTTCCTCTGGCTGAGTTCTGTCCCTGTCCCATTCAGAGAAGCAGCCCAGGCAGGCAGGGAGCACGGGATAGAGAGAGGATCCCTGGGAACCTGGGGGTGAACTGTCCCAGGGGCTGCGCTCTGGGGGCTCAGAGGGGATTGTGGGTGAATGAATGAATGAACGAACTGTAATCTGGGCAAACAGCCACAGCCAAAAGAATGGTGTGACGGGAGAGAAAAGTCGGAGCACCAG
The DNA here is from genome assembly GCA_030035585.1 of Dugong dugon. Lineage (NCBI taxonomy): Eukaryota > Metazoa > Chordata > Mammalia > Sirenia > Dugongidae > Dugong > Dugong dugon. The sequence goes on along the minus strand of CM057476.1, from coordinate 18,722,618 downwards.
CTGCCTGAACAGCCTTGCGTAGACTGAAGCCACAGAAACCTCGGGGAACCTTCAAAAGGGAACCTGCAAAAGGTATCATGCTGGGCTTTGACAGTTCCCACTGGGGCCAGGGAGGGGCAATACTAGCCAGGAGGAAAATTTGATTCTTCTTATAAAAGTTAATTTTTGTCAAAATGAAAATAGTTTTCATTATTATTTTCACATTTCAAAAGTAATGCATGTTAATTGTGAATAATAGCAAGGAGGCAATAGTTTTCAAAGCTGTGAGCTCAGCGTTTTCCTTCATGCTCACAGCAACCCTGCGAGGTAGGTGCTATCATTGTCCTCATTTTACAGGTGGGGAAACTGAGGCTCAGCGCAGGGGAGGGACTGGCTCAGGGCTGTGGAGACGGTTAGCGCTGCGGTCAACATTTGACTGAGTGTCGGCACAGCCCACGTCACATTCTTAACCATTGGGCTGTACTACCTCTCAGCTGTAGAGACAAAAGAGGAGGTCCCCATGCAGAGGTGGCCCTTTCAGGTGTCTCTCATTCACTCACTCACTCACTGATTTATCTGTGGTTCTTGTCGTGTGCCTACTATGTGTCAGGTACGTATTAGTAAGTATGTGTGTGTGTATCTCTATCCCCATCCCTATTCCTACTCTTTGTTGTTGTCGTCGGTTGTCATCAAGTTGATACTCACGGTGACCCCATGTGTGCAGAGTAGAACTGCTCCACAGGGTTTTCGAGGCTATGCCCTTTCAGAAGCTGATTGCCAGGCCTGGCTTTCGAGGCACCTCTGGTTGGGTTCAAATTGCCAACATTTTGACTAGTAATGGAGCGCTTCACATTTGTGCCACCCAGGGATTCTTATCCCTACCCTTACCCATAGTCACACCCATGTCTGTCTGTCTACCTACCTCTCTACCTCCATATCTATCTGTCCGTCTATCTATCTACAAACTTCTCTAACACCTTGTTTGGTAAGTCGCTTTGTCCTCAACCATTGATTATGTACATCCTTCCATCTCATCTACATTACTCCAATATACGCTTTATCGGCTGCATGGAAAGGATGTCTTGGGATTTGTTTAACATTCCCCATTGTGTTTGTTTCTAGTTTTGTTCTGTTTTTTTCCTCCGTTATTATAAGCAGTGCGTGATCGCCTTAGCATGTCACCTTTGTGTGTTTGTCCTATTGCTACCTTTCCAGAGAGGAAACTGTTGGATCAAAAGTTTGCCTGTCTTTGAGGCTTTTGAGCTTTTTGGCCACATTGCCCCCTGGAAAGTTGTGCTGGCTTGCACTCCCCCTGGCGTTGTATCAGTTTCCTCCCAGTCTCACCTACACCGTTGTTACCCATCTCTTAAATCTTTCCTGGTGAGAAATATAAGAAGACTATCTGGCTGCTTCAATTGTTTTTTTTTTTTTATTGATATGGTTGATTTATCCTTTCTAAGCTTATTGCTCACTTTTTTTTTTTTTTTAATGACTCTCCTCTTTGAGTTCATTGCTGTTTTTTCCTGTTGGCATATTTGTCTTTTTCTTATTGATTTTAAAGAGTTCTTTGCATATTAAGGCTCAGACCATTTGCCTGTGATATTTGTTGAAAATATCCACTCCCACCTCCACTTTCAGACTAGGATGTTTTAAATGGGTGAGTCACAAAGACCAGCTTTTGGCAAAATTACAAACATAAACACATCATAATGATCAAGTAACTGATATCTGATGTCAGTGTGATCACTCAGACCTGCTTGGTTCAGGAAGGCCAGGTCACTGGTCCAAGGTCACGGTGAGGAAGTGGCCAAGTCCTGGGTTTTCTTCTCTTTCAATTAAGGGGCCCAGCCCTGACTTCCCTTTTCACAACCCACCTTCCTTGAGTCTCCTGCTCTCTTTCTTGCCCTAACTGCCTAGGCTGCTGAGGTGAAAGTGACCAGCTAATTCAGCCTTGGCTGGGGGTGGGGTGGGGGGACTGGCACCTTGTCAAGCTTTAATCTAAAGCCGTGAAGCTCAAGCGGTGGGCTGGCAGGCACTGGGAAGCCCACAGGACTGTTGACTGTTGGCACATAGGGACTGCCTTTGGACTCCTCCAAAGCCATGCCTTGAACTTTCAGGAATAGGTAAAGTTGTCTTTGGGCAAGTCAGTTCCGTGCTCTGGACTGATCTCTTCTAAGAAGTTTCCAGGCTCCCAGACTGGGCCAAGGGCCTGTCTGCTAGCCTCTCACAGTGCCTGTACATCCCCATCATGACACCTATCACACTCTATTGTAATTGCCGGTGTTCTTGTCTGTCTGTCCTGCTTGACAGGGGTTCCTTGAGGCCAGATCTGGGGTATTATTCTCTCTGTATCCTCAGTCCCCTGCAAAAGGTAAATAAGTAACACAGTAAATAAAGTAACCAGCCTTAGTTTCCTCATCCATAAAATGAGGAGTTGTACTAAAGTCCTAACTCTGTGTTTATGTAATAACTCTCTCAGTTTACAAACTGCTTTGTTGAGATGATTTTCTTGAATCCTCACCATGACTATATTATAAAGGCATTATTTTTTTATTGTGTTAAATATACATGTGACATAAAGGTACCACTAATATACCAGTTTTACAGATTAGGAAATTGAGGCCTGGAGAAAAGTTCTGACATTGCACCTCTTGAAACCCGTTGCCGTGAGTCGATTCTGACTCACAGGGACCCTAAAGGACAGAGTAGAACTGCCCCATAGGGTTTCCAAGGAGCGCCTGGTGGATTCAAACTGCCACTTGCCAGCTGAGTAACATTGAACAAGTTATTTCTTATCTTTGGGACTCAGTATTCCTCATCTGTAAAATGGGAATATGAATAGTAATTACCTTATAGGATTATTTAAAAGAATAAATGAAATAATGCATGTAATGTGCTTAGCAGAGGGCTTGTCATGTAGTAATGGCTCTATAAACATTAGCTATGATTCTCATTATCATTTCTGTACCACCATGTTGTCTATACTTGTGTGACACCCATCCGAGCTCAAGTAGAAGGTATTACCGATTTCTTTATCAGCTGGAGTATTAATGCTCAGGCTCCCACCAGCATACAGAAAAACAAAAAGCCTATTTCGTACCCTTTGAGCGACCCTGCATTGGTGCAGTCATCACTGCAAGTTGCAAGGCTATGAAGACGACTCAAGTCTTCTCAAGGTACAATCCCGGGACCACTTACATCAGAATATTCACAGATGTTTTCTTAAAACTTCAGTTTTCTGAATCAGAATCTCTGAGGATGAAGTTTGAGAGTCTAAATTTTGAACCAGTTCCCCAGGTGATCCAGATGCACCTCAAAACTTGAGAACAACTAAGCTAGAGTTCCTGAACAGCTCTTCTTTTTGCCCCTTGCCCAGGAGTTTGTGTTTTGGTTTTTTTGCTGCACACTGAGGTTTTCTTTTTCCTCTCTAAGCAAATATCCACGTGCTTCTGTGAATCCACATGTTCTGTGTCAGCAGTTAAGGCCAGGAGGCAGGGTGGGGAAGAAGTGAAACTTCATCTTGTAGTAACACAGAAAGTTAAATCACATTCACACTCACCCTATGTGGTGGCTTTCAAATTATTTTAAGCCATAGACCTTTTCTTCAAATGAAAATATATGAGAAGTACAGTTTGAAAACATATAAAAGTGGTGTTACTTTAGTTGAAACAGAAGTGAAGGCATCCAAGCCTCCACTTACTGAACCCCACTCTCATTCCTGAAAGGCCTCGAAGAATCCCTATGGTTCTGTGGGGCGGTTTGCAAACTGAAAATCTATTCCATGAAGTTAAGAGACCAAAGTTTTAGACCGTCACTGAACTTGCCATATGATCTTAGGCAAGATTCTCAAACTCTCTGACCATAATAATCTCATCTGTAAATAAGGAGGTTGAATGTTGTATTGTTAGGGCAGGCTGAGCTGCTGTAACAAATAGACCACAAAACGTATAATAGCTCATAAAAAAAGAAAAAAGAAACCAAACCAAAACACAAAACCAGATGTCTACTCCAAGACTGGTATTCCTGGATGCAGGGTAGTCCTCCTCCCTACAGTGATGCAGTGACCCATCTTGTGGCCCTACTATCCCCTTGGATATCACCACTGTCTGTATCCAGTTGATAGAATATGAAAGAGAAAAGGTGTGGAGATGGCATATTTGCTTCTTAACTGCCTTGGCCTAGAGATGGCACATATTACTTCTACTCACATTTCATTGGTTAGAACTAGTTCTGTGACCAATCTAGCTGCAAAGGCAGCTGGAAATGAAGTCCTTGCCAGGGCAGCTCTGTCCTAGCTACAACTGTGTACTATGGAAGGATAGGATGGATTTTTGTGGACAGCTAGCTGTCTCTGCTACAAATATGGATGGCCTCTTGCGTCCCTTCTGTTCTTTGATTCTAACTGTAAATTGCCATTAGCTAATTTTAAAGTTAACATGGTGATGTCGGGCCCACAAATACTTTCCTATCCTCAAGGTAACCAGCAGTGGTTGCCGTTGAGCTGACTGTAGCTCATGGCAACCCCATGCATGTCACAGTAGAACTGTACTCCATAGAGTTTTCAGTGATGATTTTTCAGAAGTAAATTGACAGATCTTTCTTCCAAGTTGCCTCTGGGTGGACTCAAATCATCAACCTTTCAGTTAACCACCGAGCTCTTAACCATTTGCACGACCCCGGGATTCATATCCTCAAGATAATCACTACAATATTTACTGAGTAAATTCCCAGATTCCAGACCCCTGAGCATGACAACTGTCCGTCCCTCTCCCTCTTGGAGAAAGGAAACAAGAGTAAACACTTTATTGAGCACATCACATTTATTGAGCCAGAGGTTTTCAAATCCATTATCTCTTACCTCACTGAATCTCCCTACAACCCTATGTAGAAAGGCATCAGGATTATCACCCCCATTTTATAGCTAAGGAAACTGAGGCTCAGAACGGTAAAGGGACTTACCCAAGGCCGTACAGCTTGTAAGTAAGCAACAGAGCTGGGATTTGAACCTGGTCCATCCTATTCCCATCCAAGGGTCCCATTGCACGTTAGAATGTGTGTGCGGGTGTGTGCGTGTGGTTGGGTAGGAGTTTTCCTTGAGCTAGGCTTCCCGAAAGGTTGGGCATAAGGGATGTGGAAGCTCAGAAATCATTGTCCAAGTCTCTAGAATGGGCCACGATTGTCAATTATAAGGCAGCTAGGTGGTTGCCCTTGCCTGGGGAAGCTCAGCGTGACTGTTACAACTTGGCCGTGAAAACGAGAAGGCGATGGCATGTGAGGGCACAGACTGTGATAGGGAGGGCATCTTGTGGGTCCTGGGTGTTTGGGGACAATTTCCTGGGTGAATAAACACACAGAGGAGTAAAAGCTATACCAATGTGAGAAAGAAAGCTGAATCAGGCCCAGTTTCTGTTTTTAAGGCCCTCAGGGGAGGAGAGACAAACTTGTAACCAATATTTTTATTCACTCAACAAACACTTATTAGCACCTGCTCTGTGTCAGGTGCTTCACAAGGCATCCCTGCCCTCATGGACCTTTGTAGGGGCCATGGGGCAGTTACCTTTGAGGAAGCCCTAGGCCAGGCCTGGGATGCAGAGAAGGCGCCATGTGAGTTGGCAGCCACTTTGTGCTGCCTCTGGACTCCAGGACATGCTGGCTTCTAGCAAAATCAGGAAACTGGATAATTTTGTTCTCTTTTAGAACCTCTGCCCAGAAATGGGCACAAGTATAGTAGAGAAAGAGCAGAATTTCTCACCTTGCTCGATGGAACCGAGAGACGTATGATTCTACACACTGCTGAGGAAAGAAAGGAACGTTGATTCCAAGGGCGTTGGTTGTGAGTACAATGTGCTGATTATGTTCATGGACTCTAGAGCTAACTGCTGAATTCTCATCCCAGCTCAGCCACTTAACCTCTTGAGGCCTCAGCATCTTGGTCTGTCATATGGGGATACTGTTTGTGCTTACTTCCCAGGGTTGTTGTGGGGATTACATGAGCTAACATACATAAGGAGTCACTGGGCGGCGCAAATGATTAACGTGCTCAACTGCTAACCAAAAGGCTGGCGGTTCAAGCCCACCCAGTGGTGCCTTGGAAGAAAGTCCTGGCAATCTACTTGCAAAAAATCAGCCATTGAAAACCCTGTGGAGCACAGTTCTTCTCTGACACACATGAGGACGTCATGAGTTGGAGTTGAGTCATCGGCAGTTGGAAAAAATATGCGTAAGGCACTAAGTACAGCACGTAGTCAGCTCACTGAAAGCATTTCTGTTTTATTTTTTCTCAGGAGAGTGGGCATTGAAATTCGGCTTTGCGCGTTTAGGTTGGGGTGGGCTTTGGTGTCCTGCGACCTCGGGTTCCCAGGCTGGGAAATCTCATTCTGGCCTGTCTCCTGGCTTCATGCGTGGCCCGTGAAGAAGGCCTCAGCTCCGGTGGTGGGGGGCTGCTTGGGCCTCTCTCCACCCCACCATAGACATGTTTTGGCAACGCTGGAAGTGCCAGCAGCTGACTCAGCAGGGAGGTCAGCTGCCATCCAGGCAGAACGTCAGAATCGGTTCTGCTTTTTGGGGTAAATGACTTGTATCCTCTGATCTCTGACCAGGTTCCCACTGAGGGCAGCTCTTGTGCAAGGCGGTGGGTGGGTGGGGGCTGGTACAAGAGGAGTCAGGGAAACTGGAGGGCCAGAGGGGAGTGGGTGAGCAGGGTGGACCCTGTGGCCAGGTGGACTTGGGGTCCAGTCCTGGGTTTGGCACCTGCCACCTGTGTGAGCTAAGGCAAGCCACATGACCTCTTTGAGCCTCAGTTTCCCCTTGTCTCAGGGTAGTTGAAAAAATATCTGTAGTGTCCCTTGGGGTATAGTAGGTGCTCAATAAATGATCTTGGGTAGTGATCAGGGCAAGAGGAACATACAAAGTATACCCATCCCTCATTATTTGAATATTTTTGGACAGTGAGCAATACTATGTTATCAGAATCTATTAATACCTAAAGAGTTAGAGAAGGAGAAGTGGAAGTTCAGATAACAAGTGTATTAATATCCTGTTGCAGCTGTAACAATCAGCACAAACTTTAACAACAACAATCCAGTTACCATCAGGACGATTCCGATTCTTGGCGACCCCATGTGTGTCAGGGTAGAACTGTGCTCCACAGGGTTTTCAGTGGCTGATTTTTGGGGAAGTAGATCACCAAGCCTTTCTTCCCAGGTGCTTCTGGGTGGACTTGAACTTCCTGCCTTTCATGTAGCAGCTGAGAGTGTTAACCATTTGCATCCCCCAAGGACTCCCACCTCAAAATTAGTGGTTTAAAACAACACGTATTCATTATTTTACAGTTCTGGAGCTAAGAAATCCCAAGTGGGTTTCCCTGGGATAAAATCAAAGAAGTGTTGGCAGGATTTCTTTCCTTCTGGGGGCTCTAGGGAAGAATCTGTTTCCTTGCCTTTTCCCCCTCTTTGCCACCCACATTCCTTGACTCGTGGTCCCGTTAACCTCTGTCTTCAAAGCCAGTAACAGCAGTTGAACCCTTCTCACACTGAAGCAGTCTGATTCTTAACCCCTGCCTCCCTCTTTCAGTTGTTAAGGATCTATGTGATTACACTGGACTCGCCCAGATAATCCAGGATAACTTCCTGCCTTAGTCATCTAGTGCTGCTCTAACAGAAATACCACAAGTGGATGGCTTTAACAAAGAGAAATGTATTTTCTCACAGTCTAATAGGCTGCAAGTCCAAATTCGGGGCGTCAGCTCCAGGGGAAGGCTTTCTCTCTCTGTCGGCCTTTTCGTCAGTCTTCCCCTGGACCAGGAGCTTCTCCGCGCAGGGACCCCAGGTCCAAAGGACTCGCTCTGCTCCCAGCACTGCTTTCTTGGTGGTATGAGGTCCCCCGCTCTCTGCTCGCTTCCCTTTCCTTTTCATCTCTTGAGAGAAAAAGGGTGGTGCAGGCCACACCCCAGGGGCACTCCCTTTACATAGGATCGGGGATTGGACCTGGGTAAGGGTGTTACAATCCCACCCTAATCCTCTTTAACATAAACTTACAACCACAAAATGGAGGACAACCACACAATACTGGGAATCATGGCCCAGCCAAACTGATATACACGTTTTTGGGGGGACATAATTCAACCCATGACACCTCCCAATCTCGAAATCCTTAACTTAATCACACTTGCAAAGTCCCTGGAAACTGTGAATATGTTACCTTACACACACACACACACACACACACACACACACACGCACACGCAGACACACACAAAGGGAAATAAAAGATATCTGAGGCAGAGAGAGCAGCCTGAGTAGAGATTTGGCGGTTTGACGAGTGAGGGGTGTCTGGTGTGATGGACGGCAAGCAGGAGGTGGCAGAAGGGATCTGGCAGCTCTGCAGGGCCTTGAAGATCACACTTAATTTTCTGGGTGGTCCATTTTGCTCCATTTCACTGGAGCAGCATCCTGTTGCCCCCAGGCTCTCCCCTCTCCAGAGTTGGTACTTAAAACTTGAACATTTGGACAACTGAAGATTCCAGACAATCCAAAGTTAATTGACTGAGTTTGACATTCCAGCTCAGCAGAGGCCATGTCGGTTAGTGGCTTTATTTCTTGGGTTGTCTGGTCCATAAACTGGCTCAGAGAAGAGAACATTCCTCTCCACTGGTGGCTTTGTTGACTGAATGATGGGGCCCCTCTCCTGCCACCCCCAGGGCTTGCTGACAGATGTAGGCACCGAGGTTGAGAGAGAATGAGGTGCTTCCTTTGGGGTTAAAGAGAATTTATTTGGGAAGGCATTTTTGGTCTTTACTAGAGGGAGGGAGACTGAGCTGGGCTGGGTATGAAAGCCTCCACCGGCCTCCCAGTGGCGAAGGATGCAGGGCTGACTGACGTCGAGAGTGGGTCTTCAGGGATTGTGGGCAATTTTCAGTCTCTTTGATGACAGACTTGATTTGCAGGGGGCCTCTTCAGCTGTCAGGGATTTGGGTCATGAAGAAAAAGGGTTTCCCTTGAGTAAGAAGGGAATGGCCACCCGGTGGGTAGAAGCAGGAACTCTGCTGCCTCACAGACCTGTTTTGAAACCCATTTCTGCCCCTTGCTGGCTGGGAGACCTCAGGCAAGTTGCTTCGCTGCTCTGAGCCTTAGTTTCTTCAGCTGTAAAGGGGGGATTGTCAGAAGGGTTTTTTTTTTTTATAGGGGTGTTGTGTGGCTTAAATGAGGTCATAGTGGCACAGAATTGGGGCTAAAAAACATAATGTGGCCTCAGTGTGCGGGTGCTGGCTCTGGGACATGAGAGAACAGTGGGGACCGGAACTCCTGTGCCGTGAAAGGCTAAGAAATACCAGTTGTGGAAATGCCAGGATCACAGTTCTGCTTTCCAAGCTTTCCCCTCCATTTCCTGCCTTGGCCTAAAACTCAGCAGGGAGGGACTGGGTGGAGACCTTGAATAGCCAGCCTCCCTTCTCCCGGGGGAAGCGGTGCCTGTCTGGTAAATGGGTCTTTCTTTGTCTGTTTTCCTCTTCCCTCTTTCTGTGAAAGGCCTCACACAAGAAGGACATCAGAAACAGTCCTCTAGGGAAAGGGAGGGAAGGGGCAGTTTTGAATGGCCTGCAAAGGTCTGCTGGCTCGGTGATATCCCTCACCTCCCCACCCTCTGATTCCTCTCAGGTCTGGGATGAGGAGATTCCTGTCAGGTCTAGGGTGAGAAGGCTCCTGTCTGGTGTAGGTTGAGGAGATTCTTGTTAGGTGTGGGGTAAGGAGATTCTTATCAGGTGTGTGGTGAGGAGATTCCTATCAGGTATGAGGTGAGCAGTTTCCTGTCTGGTGTGGGGTAAGGAGATTCCTATCAGGTGTGTGGTGAGGAGATTCCTATCAGGTATGAGGTGAGCAGTTTCCTGTCTGGTGTGGGGTAAGGAGATTCCTATCAGGTGTGTGGTGAGGAGATTCCTGTCAGGTCTGGGGCGAGGAGGTTGCTCTCAGGTGAGGAGCCTCCTGCCAGGTCGGGGTGAGGATATTTATGAGTTTGGGGCCCTAGACCTCCTCTCTGCTCTGGTGGGCTCGTTCCTGATCCACACTTTCTGTTTGCTCCATGTCCTTGGCCATATCCTAGCTCTGGTGTTTTACATATTCCATGGGGCTAGGAAGCCAACAGAGTCCCTGAGTGGTGTGAACAGTTAACCCACTCGGCTGCTAATCAATAGGTTGGTGGTTCAGGCCCCCCAGAGGCACCTCGAAAGAAAGTCCTGGTGATCTACTTCCCAAAAAATCAGCCATTGACAACCCTATAGATCGCAGTTCTACTGTGACACATGGGCTCACCATGAGTTGAATCAATTTCATGGCAACAGGTTTGGATTTTTGGGTTTAGGAAGTCAGCAGCCCCTCGTAGTTTCTCCTTCCCCGAGCCTGTTTTTGCTGCTCCCGCTGCCTAAAGAACAGGTAACGTTCACTAGCTGAGCCCAGGCTAACCTTCTGCCAGATCCCGCTTCCTGCAGCCAAGATTGTCCTCTGGGGCCAGCCACTCCTCCTGACAGGATCCCATCAGACTGTTTACAAAGCAGATATCCACCCTGACTTCACACACACTCAGCCACCGGAATCATGGGAGGTGGGGCAAAGGATCCCATTTTACAGCCAAGGAAGCTGAGGCCCAGAGAGGTTGTGCATTCACTCACTGTTTCATTCTTTACTCCATGATGTCCTTATTAGCCAACCTCCTTCTCTGCCTTCAAAATGCTACCCGCCCTCCAGTGGCTTTAGCTCTTTGCTCTTTAAGCTCTGTCAAGTGTAACGATTAAGACTTTGGAGTTACAAGAAAAGGTTTAAACACAGAAGAAAACATTCTTTGATGGTTACCAGGGTGGGGAGGGAGGGGGGTGAGGGTTATCCACTAACTAGATAGTAGACAAATATTATCTTAGGTGAAGGGAAGGACAGCACACACTACAGGGGAAGTCAGCACAACTGGACTAAACCAAAGCTAAGAAGTTTCCTCAGTACAATCAAACACTTCGAAGGACAGAGTAGCAGGCGTGGGGGTCAGGGGACCATGCTTTCAGGGGACATCTAGGTCGGTTGGCATAACAAAGCTTATTAAGACAATGTTCTGCATCCTACTTTGGTGAGTGGCGTCTGGAGTCTTAAAAGCTTGCAAGCAGCCATCTAAGATGCATCAATTGGTCCCAACTACCTGGAGTAAAGGAGTATGAAGAACACCAAAGACACAAGGAAAGTATCAGCCCAAGAGACAGAAACGGCCACATAAACCAGAGACTCCATCAGCCTGAGACCAGAAGTACGAGATGGTACCCGGCTACCACCAATGACCGCCCTGACAGGGAACACAACAGAGAGTCCCTGATGGAGCAGGAGAAAGGTAGGGTGCAGAACTCAAATTCCAGTAAGAAGACCAGACTTAATGGTCTGATGGAGACTGGAGGGACTCTGGAAAGCATGGCCCCCAGATTCTCTATCAGCCCAGAACTTCTGAGGCCAACTCTTCAAAGATTGGACTGGACTGTGGGACATAAAATGATCCTTGTGAAGAGTGTGCTTCTTAGCTCAGGTAGATACATGAGACTAAATGGGCAGCTTCTGTCTGGAGGTGAGATGAGAAGGCAGAGAGGGTCAGGAGCTGGTTGAATGGACACAGGAAATCAAGGGTGGAAAGGAGGAGTGTGCTGTCAAGTATAGGGAGAGCAAGTAGGGTCACATAACAATGTGTGTATAAATTTTTGTATGAGAGACTAACTTGAAATTTAAACTTTCACTTAAACTACAGCAATAAACAAACAAAACGAGAATTGGGAGTTAGACCTGGATTCGAGCCGTAAGTCTCACTTAACCAGCTGTGTGATCTTGGGTCAGTTCCTCTCTCTCAGTCCGTTTCCTCACTTGTCAATTAGAGGTGCTGAGAGGATCAGTTATGAGTTGTGTGGCGAAGACTACATGAGACAACACGATTAATGTCACTGAATTGTACATGTGAATGATGTTGACATGCCAAATGTTTTGTTATATGTATATTTACCACAAGAAAAAAAAAATTAAATGAGATAATTCAGGTCAAGGCTTAACACTGTGCCTCGCACTTAGTAGGTGCTTCATAAAGTTCACGTGCCTAGACTTCTGGGCACTTAAAACAGATGGGGTGCATCTGAGGTCCTCGGTATATACTTTCTGAAATGGAATTAAATTCCTTAATTGCCCCCTCTGCTCCACCCCCTAGCCCCTGTCCACCTCACCAAGAGGAGGTCAGGGTTCCCAGCGGTGAAGAGAGAGTAAGGCTGAGAGCATGAACCCCTGGATGGCATTCGTATTTCCCAGTTTCCAAAGCAATGTAGACCTGACATCTCATAACAACTTAGTGGTAGATGAGACTGAGGCTCAGAGAGGTTAGTTGACTGCCTGAGGCCACACAGCTCATAATAGAGGGAGGAAGTTTCCTGATGCCTCATCCTGCACTTGTCCTCCCTGTCACCCAGGCTATTCCTATTCTCCCAGCCCCCTTCTCCAGGGTCCATGTACCCTCTTCGTCTGTGGTTTCCAAGTCTTGTCCCTTTACCTACACCACAGACCCTCTCCTCTCACCTGGGTGGGCCTTTGTGACCAGACCATGTCTTCATCTTCCATGAACTGACAAAACTTATCAGTCTTCCAACCCATTCATTTTCTCAGGAGCCTGTTCTTCTCCAGATGTCTGGTTGGAAACCAAAGCAATAAACTCACTCACACTGACGTGTGCGCAATTAATGACAGCTTGCTGTGCACAGTCTTGGGGGGCTGGAGTGGGGATTTGTGAGCCTGATGCCTTAAACCAGCAGAAAGTGTCCGTGATGATGGACATTCAGGCACTGTGGATACAAGGTAAGGGGAGCCTTTTGGCCAGGATCTTCCTGGAGGCAAGTGAGCAGCAGCCTCGTCTGCTACAAAGGACTGGCAGACAGGAAGTTACTGAGTCAGTTCCATAGGAGAAGTTTATACTTTCAACTTCCCCACATCTCCAGTGGGGCCTCTCTCTGTCTCCTTTTCCTCGTAGACTGAGCAGCAGAGAATTGGGTTGACTTTATTTTTCACGTGACAGCTGCACATCAGCGGAGCTCAGACCTGGTAAGTGTGGAAGTGAGTGTTTGCAATCTTGACACACCCCGTGTCTATACTGCTTGCCCACCAGCCTGTCGCTTTCTGATGGAGACTGGGGGCAGAAGTGGTTACCACAGCTTTGTCCTGTGGTGTGGATGAGGAGCCTGGGGTCCCAGTAGCCCTCAGCTGAACTGGTAAAACTGTCTTCTCATTCGGACATTCCTTCTGTCCTTGTGTGGGCATTGGAGGGGGTGCTGGGAGAGGACGGGGCGGTGCTGGCTGGGTTGTGTGTGGAGAAGTGCATCTCATCAAGGTGTAACTCGAGAGGCAGGGTGGCATGGTGCTCAGAAGCTTCTGGAATTCAACTGCTGGCTACAAATTCCTTGACTTCCTAGCTATGCAGCCTTGGTGTCCTCATCTGTAAAACGGGGGTGTGAATGATACTGACTCACAGGGCTGTTGTGAGGCTCAAATATGCTTAGACAGTGCCTGACACACTGTAGGATTAAATCAACATTAGCTACTATTACTGTCGCTCTTCTCCTGGGATCTGGGTCTTCCCAGAAATTTTGGTGTCTTTTGGTTAGCTGGGTTGTCACCTACTCGGTTTGTTTTAGGGACATGTCACCTTCTGCAATTTCCAGGAACCTGGAAATGGGATTTCATTACCTCACTTGGGCACTTTTGAGCTTTAGCAATGGGTTTTTGCCAACTTTTCAGCTCCTCTAGTGTAATGACTCCACAGCAGCGGGCTTTGGTCTAGAGTGATACCTTGGTGATAAAGGCTTTAGCGGGCCCAGAAACAGTAGATGGGTGAGAGAATCTGAGCACTCATTTGCTCCTGCTCTGCCATGTACCGGCTGTAAGGCTTTGGGTAGGACACCTGGCCTCTCTGGGGCTCCGTTTTCCAGCCCGTAAATGGGACTAGGACTAGAACACACCACCTCAGGCTACCAGAGGCATCAGCGCGAGAATGCGGGCAAAGCACGGAGCGTAACAAGCCACCACGGTTATTGTTACCTCGGGAAATTGTCTCAGAAATCCAGCCTTAGAGAAGGTCCAGGCCCAGGCCACCCCCTTTGCCTTGGGGAGGCTGTCAAGACTGGGGGTGGTGTGGGGCCAGTGGAAGCAGGCCTTTGCTTTCCTCAGACACTTGGAGCTTTCCGCTCTGAAGGCCATACTCCCTCAGGCATCTTGTTTTCTTTAAAACTCACAGGATTTGTTGTTCTGGGGGAGCCTGTACTGTGTTCTCAGGCCCCGTATGTCTTTGAAATCTAACGGGCTTGTGGGTCTGGGGGTGGGGAGGGAGGAATGTAGGGGAGGTAAGTTTTATTTTAATATTTTGATCTTTATTATTATTATTTTAGTATTTTCCACAGCCAGTTGTTTAAAAGGAAAGAATTTGGAATTGGGGATGTTGGAATTGGGCTAATAATAGCAGGGATACAGGCCACCCTGTGCCTTCCAGGAATAGTGCGCGGTAAGTGCACAACGTTAGCTATTTTGCTATGAGCTATCTGTATCCATAGCAACTGGGGTGGATTTAGTAAGAAGCTTTGCCCCTTCTCGCTGTGGAACTTTGGGCCAGGCTCTTTACCTCTCTGAGTTGTGCGTTCCTGAAAAACTGGGGCTGCTGTCACCTCCCCTCAGGTGACTAGAAGGGGGCGGGGGTGAAAAAAGGAGCCCCTAGTTCTGAAAGCCCTCTGTGGGTTGACTCCAACGAGCACCTGGCTCCCCCAGGAGTGGTGGCAGCCAGCCAGCTTGTTTCTCACCTGGGATGGTGTGTTGGAAATGCTGAGGGCAGCCCCAGACACTTGAGTTCCTTCAAAAAAAAAGAAAAAAGAAAAAATACAGTTGCCATCGAGTTGATTCCGACTCATGGCGACCCCATGTGTGTCAGAGTAGAACTGTGCTCCATAGGGTTTTCCACAGCTGACTTTTTCAGGTATAGATCACCAGGCCTTTCTTCCAAGGCACCTCTGGGTGGACTCAAACTGCCAGCCTTTTTGGTTAGCAGCTGAGCCACGTTAACTGTGCTACCCAGAGACTCCAGTTCCTCAGGGGGCCCCAAAGCTTGTGGGGTTCAGGATGCAGAGCAAGGACACTGTGAGGTGCTGGGTCGAAGGCCACCTGCCCTGGTCGCTGCCTTCTCGTGCACCTCCTGCCTGTGAGCCCTTCACCCTGCCTCGCTCTCCCTCCTCTTTTCTCTCTCGCTTCTTCCCTCATTTCTCGAGGAGCCAGTGCCCTGAATCAGCTGGGGTCTTCCAGAGGCAAATGGAGCATCTTTGGGCAAAACCAAGCACTTACTTGTCCATGTGGAAGGGGCTTCGAGGCCCCAGGTGCTGGTCCAGTTCTCCGTGGTTTCTTCCCCTGGGAGCTGGTTATGATCAGACAAGAGGCTGTGGCAGGAATCCCGTTTCCATTGTCCAGGAAATAATGCTGGCTGCCCACCACCCCTGCACAGGCCACATAGTAGGTGCTCAGTAAACATCTATGAAGGAGTAAACGGAGGAGCTGGACAGCAGAGGGACACACCTCATACTTTGAGGCACAGGATCTGGGGTATCATTTGAAGCTGCCTCCTTCTCTTTGGGAAAATCAAACCCTTACTAAAATTATTTGGAGATCATGCGTTTTATTTTTAAAACACATGCAATTATTTTGAGGGCATATATATGTATTTTTAATTGCATTCATTGCCGTAATATATCTGTGCATTTAAAGACAAAAACAGCAGCCCTCAGAAACCTTTGAGTCAGCTTCTGGAAGAGGTAACTTGTCTGTGCTCGGGCTTCCTGTCTGGTAGCTCATTTTGAGAAACGTGAGACAATTCATCGATTGTCGGGTTTGAGGGGGAAATATATACAAGGAAACAGAGGCACAGAGAGGTTAAATAATTAGCCCAAGGTCATACAGCTGGTAAGTGGCACAGCCGGGGTTTGAACCCAGGCAGCCTTAACCACAACACCTGGAAAGGTGCCACTTTGGTGACCCTGTTCCTCTCTGCCCCCCTAAATCTGTGGCTGGGCAACGAACGAACAAAAAACCAAACCCGTTACTGTCAAGTTGATTCTGACTCATGGTAACCCCAGGCTTTACAAAGTAGAACTGTGCCCCACAGGTTGTTCTTGGCTGAAATCTTAACAGAAGCAGATGGCCAGGCCTTTCTTCTGTGGTACCCCTGGCTTTGGTTAGTAGTTGAGTGAAAACAGTTTGGGCCACCTAACCTTCCATTTTATCACAGACAGCTCCCAGAGGGAATAAACCACCAAGAACCCAACCAGCACCTGGGGACTGGAGACCCCTTCCACCACGGATGGGTGTTATGGATAGAATTGTGTCCCCCAAAAGTGTGTGTCAACTTGGCTAGGCCATGAGTCCCAGTATTGTGTGATTGTCCACCATTTTGTCACCTGATGTGATTTTCCTATGTGTTGTAAATCCTACCTCTATGATGTTAATGAGGCAAGATTAGAGGCAGTTATGTTAATGAGGCAGGACTCAATGTACAAGATTGGATTGTGTCTTGAGTGAATGTGTTTTGAGATATACAAGAGAGAAACAAGCAGAGAGACAGGGGGACCTCCTACCACCAAGGAAGCAGTGCTGAGAGTAGAGCATGTCCTTTGGACCCAGGGTTCCTGCGCTGAGAAGCTCCTAGACCAGAGGAAGATTGATAATAAGGACATACCTCCAGAGGAAACAGAGAGAGAAAGGATTCCCCTGGAGCTGGCACCCTGAATTTTGACTTCTAGCCTCCTAAACTGTGAGAGAATAAATTTGTCTTTGTTGAAGCCATCCACTTGTGGTATTTCTGTTATAGCAGCACTAGATGACTAAGACAGTAGGTAAGTTCTTGGTTTTGCCCAAAGACGTAAACTTTGGGGTCCCCCAGCTGGAGTCCTGGACCTCAGGTCTGGGGTGGGTCTCTACCCA
Source organism: Dugong dugon (assembly GCA_030035585.1). Taxonomy (NCBI): domain Eukaryota; kingdom Metazoa; phylum Chordata; class Mammalia; order Sirenia; family Dugongidae; genus Dugong; species Dugong dugon. Next base: position 18,705,636 of record CM057476.1, on the reverse strand, counting down.
CCTGGGGACTTGCCAAGCCAGGACCTCTCTGGAACTCCGCGCCTCTGGTCTGAGGCATGTGGCTGTGGGGCCAGCTTCTTTCCCCAGGTGGCTTCACTTTTGCCAAGTCTCTACCTCTTAGCTCCCTTGCCACCGTCTGTGAGGCAGCCATAAGTTGTTGGCAAGCATCCTAGGATTCATTTCAGATAAGGAAACTGAGGCTCTAGATGTGACAACAGAGAATAAGGCCAGGTGTCCAGTCCTGTTTCTCCATTTATCCTGATTCCTGAGTTCTGGCAGGTCCTTACCCCATGTCTGCCATGTTGGACCAGATGTGCCTTCCAGCTTACTGTTTTCTGAAAGATTCATGGGGTCGTGGCTCAGAGAGGGGAGGTTTACCGTGGAGGTTCACTGTACAAATTAGGAGCAGACTTGGAACTGGAACCCAGGTCCCCCATCTCTCCAAGCACCTTGTTCCTCCTTTTCTATTTCTGTTCTTGAATGAATGAATGAATTCATGGTTTACACAAGGAGGGCGTCCTGGCCCCCAGCGCCGGGTTGGGGAGAGGAGCAAGAAGGTGGGCAGAGCAAATGTGAATGTGGCCGTGGCCTGAGGGCCTGGGCTCATCCCAAGCTGGTGGGTCATTTTCTTGGAGGGTGGGGATGGGAGACAAAGACCAAAGTAGAGCAAGTGTCGGGACAAGGATGGAGAAGCAGAGGGAGAAGGAAGAGACTAGGGAAGGAGGAAGAAGAAAGAAGGAGAGGTCTTTGCCTCTGGGTAATAGGGCATGAGGGGAGGGTCTCAGGAGGTTGGCTGGCACTTTTTTCTCTTCCTAAACTAGGAGGAGGGAGGGGTGGTGGTTTGAGGTCTGAGATGTTTAGTTCTGAGTCCCAGGTTCTTGGAGTGGGTTGGGTCTCTTGGTGGAACCCAGGAGAAAGCACTTTTGGGTCACATATCTCCCTGGGCTTGGGGAGAGAGCACAGGGCTTCTTCCCTTAGTCACACCTCCCACTTTGTGATTTTTAGGAAGCCACCAGGGTTCTTACATTTTTGCTAAAACTCTCCCTCTGCTCCACACAGTACCTGAGTTTCCACCATCGAAGCTTTAAAGTTCAAGTCCGTTCATCACATTCCCCTCCAGCCATATTATTTGAATGTGCAAAGTTCTTATCCTCTGAGCTGCCTCTGCCTGGGATGCTGGGTTGACCAACTCTTACTTGTCCTTTGAGTTTCGCTTCTTCCAGGCAGTCTTCCCTGACTTGATGGCTGGAGTTGGTAGCACGCTTATGTGGTCCCCAGTGCCCTGGGTTTACTGTGTTGTGATTTTCTCATTGTTTGTCTTCCCTACCTGGCTTTGCGTTTCTTGGGAGGGGGAACTCTGTCTCTCATCTTTGCATTTCTCCCTCCTAACCTGGTACCTGGCAGATAATATGTGCTTAGTAAGGTTTATGGAACTTATGAATAAGAAATATATAATCTGTCATCAGATAGTTATACCTCAGTGTGCAAGAAGCGCTGAGGCGAGGGTTTTTTTTAATTTTAAATAATCACACTCCTTTACAACTGTACCATGTCCATGTCTGGGGCAATGTGATATAATGGTAATAATCATAGTCATAATCAACAACAGTAATAGCAGAAATAATAACAGATAACTTACTGAGAACTTACCACGGGCCAGGCATTGCTCTAGGTGCTTTATAAACCTCCTCTTATTTAATCCTAATATCAACTCTATGAGGTATTTACTATTACTGCTGCATTCTACAGGTGAGGAAAACTGAGGCACAGAGAATTTAAGCACCAAGGAGGTCTTATAGGCAAGTGGCAGAGCTGAGATTTGAACCCAGGAGGTCTGACTCCAGAGCCTGCACCCTCAGCCATCTCAGGTTGAGCATGGCTTTGGGTTCAACTCCTGCCTTCTCCATTTTCTAGCTGTGTGACCTTGGGCAAGTTGCTTGACCCCTCTGAGATTTAGTTTCCTCCACTGTGAAGTAGGGGTGGCAATCAGGGCTGCTGGGAGGCTGGGGCAAAGTGAGGGGCACAAAGGCCCCGAAGCGTGGGCAGTGATGGTTCCAATGGCTCAACAAGGTGGTGGTTTCAAGGTTCTCTGCCCATGGCTACAAGCTGCAGGGGCCTTGGAAACCTGCGCCAGCCAGGACGTCAGGGTCCTGAGTTCTTGGCAGCAGGGCTAGAAAAAAGGGAGGAGAGAGACAAAGGCTCTGCTGTCTGCCACTCGGAGCCTTGGGGAGTTAGTGCGGCAGATGTGAAAATACAGAAAGAGTATGACCATTCCTGCCTGGGAGCGGGCAGCCCCCTGTTGCCTGCCGGGATTGATTCTCCATGAGCAATGGATGGAAAATTACTCTGGATCCTTTCCCAAGGGGGCCGGGATGGCTGTGTATAGTTCATGGAGGAGAGGACCTTGTCCCCACCCTGGGGATGTGATCATGGTTTTATTTTAAAACAGAATAAAAGCAGAAAAAAGGTTCAGTTGGGAGCTGCTCTGGATTGCCCAGGGCCACCAAGCTATGTTCAGAATGAAGCTCCTGGTCTGAGTCGGATTCTGTGAGCTCAGGGACAACACTGGGGACCTGCTGGCCACAGGTCACTGCCTTGTTCTCTGTGGATTCCGTCTATACTTCCCTACCCGCCTGCTGGGGAGTGGGTGGGCAGAAGCCTCCTTTGGGAACCCAGAGTCCCGAACCACTCTTTGCAGCTGATAAGGGAAGCTCAGGCATAAATCTGCCTCCTCACACTGTAGAGCATTTCACGCATCCCAGAAATGCTTTCCTAGTCCTTGATCCCCATAGAAACCCTGGGAACGATTGTTATCGCGCTTTGATAAGTGTGGAAACTGAGGACCAGGAGTCGAAACAGCCAGTACGGCTGGGATAGGAACCAAGAGTCTCTGACCTCCTGTGAGGCCTTGTACCACAGCTGTGGCTTGGGCTGTGTGGGGAAAAACAGTCTAAATGGCTCTGAAGCATTTTCTAGATGGATTATAACACAGCATGGCCAGTGCAAACCCAAAACACCAAACCCATCACCGCTGAGTTGGCGGCACTATGTGTTATGGGGTAGAATTGCTCCGTAAGGTTTTCTTGGCTGTAATCTTATACGGAAGCAGATCATTAGGCCTTTCTTCCTCAGTGCCGCTGAGTGGGTTCGAATCACCAACCTTTCAGTTAGCTGCAGTTGAGTGCAGTTTGGGCCACAGGGGACCCGTGCAAAGGGAGAGCTTAAAACCAATTTGCTCATTGTGAAAGACTCAAAACCTATTAAGAAGCCCAAAACATTTTAAGAATATGTGGGCAGAGATATGATACATGATTATTAATTGTAACATCGACATAGTGCGACATGCTAACATTGTTACAATGTCGTATGTTAATGTTGTATTAATTGAGACATTGTAACAACAAGAGCCTGGAAACAGGCCAAGCACCCATCCCCAGGGCACTGGTTACACAAATCACAGCCAATCCAACAATGGAATACTATACAGCTGTCAAAAAGACCGGCTGCTCTTTACATACTGATATGAAATCATCTCCAAGATGTATCCTTAGGTAAGAAAGGCAAGTTGCAATAGTGTGTGTAGTATACCACCTTTTATGTAAAAAAGGAGAGGCATCAGAATATTCATTTGTATTTACCTAAACAGACACTGGAGGAAGACATGAGAGACTAATAAAGGGGTGGGTGCAGGGGATTGGGTGGATGGCAGAAGGGTAGTAGTGAGGCTTTTCATTCTAACTTTCTAATAGTTTTAGATGATTTTCAATCATGGAATGGTGTTACCTAGCCAGAAATTAAAAAAAAAAAAAAAAAAAGCCAAATGAGAATTGTGAGGGCATGTTCCCTAGACTAATAGTGAGTGTTATTATTAATTATTATTATTAACTCTAAGGTCCAATAGGGTCGCTATGAGTCAGAATTGACTCGATGGCAATGAGTATGGAAGGTCTGTGGCTTCCATATTCCTCATCTCATCGACCATTTCATGTACACATTTAGGATTGGAAACCCAGAAGTGTGTGAGCAAGGGGACTTCTATTCCACGGGTGGAGGAGGGGGGTGATCTGTCAGTAGGCGAAACCGTGAAATTTACTGTCCAAACTGGGGCACTTTGGAGAAAGAAAGGGGCAGTGTTAGTAAGTATGTTGGGACAACTGGTATAAACGGAGATTTTCCTGGCAAACCCACACGTGAGGTCACTCTACATATGGGTCATGAGTGTCCTTGTTGGGACTTTTGTTTCCATAAAACATGTTAATAGACAAGCCAGCGTGAAGGAGTGTAATGGTGCCCCAGGCCCGTTCTCAACCGATGTAGAGAATAGCCATGTTCTAGAATTTGCCACAGAGAACAGCATTCTGCTACGTGATGCTACTATTATCAGTGCATTGATTCAGAGAAACATCATCAGGTAGAGGGGCCGGAAGGCCACACAGTCCAGGCCCTCTCCCAAATATTCTAGAAATCTCTTCAGATTAAGCCAGAACTGTACCCCCCACCCCCACCACACACACACACACACACACACACACACACACACACACACACACACACACAAACCTGGATGGGGCAGAGGTGGTTCAGTGGTAGAATTCTCACCTTCCATGTGGGAGACCAGAGTTCGATTCCTGGCCAATGTACCTCATGCACAGCTACCACCCATCTGTCATTGGAGGCTTGCGTGTTGCTATGACGCTGAACAGGTTTCAGTGGAGCTTCCAGACTAAGACTAGGAAGAAGGTCCTGGTGGTCTCCTTCTGAAAATCAGCCAATGAAACCCTATGGATCACAAGGATGTGATCCGCAACTGATCGTGGGGATGGTGCAGGACCAGGCAGCGTTTGTTCTTTTGTGCATGGGGTCGCCATGAGTCGGGGGCCAACTCAATGTCAGCTGACAACAACAACAGCATAAACCTGGATGTCTAGACTGAAGCTAATAGGCACTGCTTCCCTGGCACGGCTAGGAAAAATTGCTTTTAGTGAATTGTGGTTTTGGGTGGTGCCACCAGCTCACACAAGAGTGTTGTAATCCAGACAGCAAATGTGAGTGCCTCTCTGGGAACACTCAGGAGACCCAAGGCCGTGTCCACGGTCATTGAGGACGTTGATCAGCACATCACACGGTGTCTTTTCTACAAGGACCCCAGGAGAAAGTCCTTCTGCTCCTAACATAGGAAGCCTTGTAATTCTCCTGAGGGGGCCTTTATTTTTCAATGGGGGCAGTGACATGTGAAACTGGTTTCCCTTTTCCAGACTAGGAGGCTGGGCGCCCAATGTGTGACCCACCCATAGTAAGCTTCAGGACTTTCCTTATCGTCTGCATTTTTTCCCCTCAGTCCCAGCTCTGTTTTCTGGCCCCACCCGTGTTTCCCTTCCTCCTTTTACTGTCTTGTAATTTATATTCCCCGGTAGAAGTGAGTCTCTTTTGAGCTTTGTCTTCCCATCTGGACCAAGTCAATGTATAAGCAAAAGAACAATTTGACAAACCTACAGGCCAACACATCCCGTAGCACCCCAGGCCAGCAGCTCCATCCGTCAGCTGGTAAGGGGTTAAGAATGACGTAGACGAAGCAGCCAATGGTAAAGTGAGGAAAATGGCCGCTGCCAGGGGAAGGCGGTGACTGGCTTGTCCCAAGTGACTCCGGAGGGCTGAGCTAGGCCTGAAGCTGGCGTGACAGGTTGCTTGAGTTCAGTTTAATAAAAAAGGAAGAGATCTCTAATGGCTCGATGAGTCTTTCTAGAAGTTCTGCTTGTACAAGGGGGTGGGGGAGGAGAGAGAGAATGCTTTGGAGAATGGCAGGACCCAGGGAGTTTATTTCCAATTATTTTTTTCTTTGAGGGTTGGGGGAGGAGCCTAAGCTTATTTCTGGGCTGAAGGGCGGGGTGGCTGGAACAGGGAAAAATTATCATCCAAGTGGTGAGTGTCGACTCCAGGGCTGAGGAGCGCTAGAGAGGCAGGTATCAGCGGAAGTCTCTTTGGATGGAGCCTCTCTCCATTTTAAGGTGCAACCAAGACTCAGATAGACGGTGTCACACCTTTGTTGTTAGTGGGATGATGGCTTATGCCTGTCTGCTCCTTTTACAAAGTAAGCTCTGTTGAGGCAAGAGTTTTTGTCCCCTTTGCTCACTGTGGCATCCCCATGCCTAGCACAGTGCTCTGTAGAGACTGGTCAAATTAATTGAGTGAATGGAAAACAAACAATAACAACAAAACAAGGCTTATGATGGCAGAGCCAGAATTCAAACTCAGTGTTATCTAACTCCAGAAGCAGCTCTCTTGAAACATAACACTAAGGGGCTTGTTCGTTCGAGGCAAACTCTTTATATATTTAGGCGACCAACCTACCCTGGTTTGCAATGAAGTTTCCACATCCCAGAAAACCACTCAGTCCCGGGCAAACCAGGATGATTCATCTCCCTATACACTCTACATATGTGATCTCATGCAACCCTTACATCAACCTACTTTACAGACGAGGAGACTGATTCCATCACCCACATTACACAGCAAGCAAGAGGCCAGGCTGGGGTGGGCGTCTAGGCTGGCCTGCAGTTCAGTGAGTTGTCAGCTGCACGTAGTCATTTTCCTTATTTCTGTCACATGAAGGTGGCAGACCCCTCCATCCGAAAGCCTCTCCAGCAATGACTTTTAGTGTTCTGGAATTTCCTCTGGTCTTCAACCAGCGTTTTTCTGTTTTTCTCCCAGCAAGGCCCGCCCTGGGCACGGCTTGGTCTTTGCCTTGGGAGAGGTGGCAGCGAGGTGACAGGGTCGAGGGGAAGGGCAGCCTGTTCTTCCTCTCCAGCCCCTGGGAACAGGGTGGGATCTTGTACTCCGCGTCCTAGTTGCTGGGTTAGCTCATTCATCAGCTGCCTGGGCTGGAGCCAGGGAATTCCAGCGGGACAGAACCTGTCTGCCTGACCCTCAGTCCTTGCACCCTGGGGTGGGCGGCCTGGGCGGGGGCAGCTGAGGCGGTACAGGGCCCTGGGTTCTCTCAGGGGTCCCACCAGCTGGACAGGCCTTTGTAGCCCCCCCGCCCCCACCTCACCTCACCTACCCTGAGAGCCTGTGCTGTTCAGAGGCAAGTGAGTTGGGGTTCACCAAGGATCTTTGGGGTGGGGTGGTGGATGTGTGAGAAGTGATTCACCTGCCAACCCTGTGCACGTGGTGGGGGCAGTGGGTGCAAGAACACCAGACTCTGGACCCAGAAAGGCCCCCAGTAGGGCAAGTCACAGGGTATCAAGGGCACTCATGGTGATTGAAGTCTTGGGCCCTGGAGTCAGAACAGCCCGGGTTCAAATCCCATCTCTGCCCCTTCCTAGCCGTGGACTTTTGGGCTAGTGACCTTGCTGCTTTGTGCCTCAGTTTTCACATTTGTAAAATGGGAATGAAAATCCCCACCGTGAAGGTTTGTTTCGAGTAGAGGCATGGGGTACGCAGTCAGTGCTTGACACCAAAACCAGAATCGAACCCATTGCCGTCGACTTGATTCTGACTCACAGCAACCCCGTAGGGCAGAGTAGAATTGCCCCACAGGGTTTCCAAGGAGCAGCTGGTGATTTGAACTGCTGACCTTTGGTTTGCAGCCGTCACTCGTAACCACTGTGCCACCCAGGCTCCACGGTTAATGTCACGCCCTCAGCCTCCCAGTTCTGTTCCTCTTACCCCAGGGCTGCTCTCTTGAGCGCAGGGCCTGACAGGAATGGGCTTCTGAGTCCACACGGAGAAGCCTTACTGACAGGAAGTGAGGGAAACCTGAGGGAGAGACACAGCTGCTACTGCTTTAACACTTCTCCCAGACCAGCGGTGACAAGGGCCTGGCTGGGGGTGCCTGGGAGTCCTGTGATAAGGAGATGAGACCGTTCTAAACAGCCGTGTGGGGTGCAGCTGGGGTCACTTAGAGTAAGGGCTCTGGCGTCCCACAAGACCTGGGTCAAGTCCAGGCTCCACCAGGCCCCAGCTGGTGATTCTGATCTGGTTACTTAAGCTGGGGATTGAGGGGCCAAGTTGTATCCCTGAGATGTCCCCGCATTTAGCATCAACCATTCTCTACCACTCCTTTTTCCACCCCCTCACTCCACACTGAGCCTGGGTTGTACAAGTGATTTATAATGGACTGCTAACCTAAAGGTTGGTGGTTTGAACCCATCCAGTGGCTCCGTGGAAGAAAGGCCTGGTGAACTGCCTCTGTAAAGATTACAGCCAAGAAAACCCTATGGAGCAGTTCTACTCTGTAACACTGGGGGTCACCTTGAGTCGGGGGCCGACTTGACAGCAGTTAACAACAACAACCACATCCACACACCAGCCTGAGTTAGTGGAAAGGTCCTTGGTGAGCTCCTGGAGCTGGCCTCAGGGGTGGGAGTGATGGAGAGGGGGCGGGGACCGGCTGCAGCCAGGTACCAGCCATCCGGTTGAATGACGAGCATCAAGGGCTCAGGAATTGGAAGAGGCAGAGCAGCCCTCGGTGTCTGGCCCTTGCCAACCTACCCCCCGCACCTGGAGCTGAGAGACAGGCGCAGGGCTGCAGGTGTGGTGAGGAGAGAGGCAGGGGTGTGACATGGGCAATGTTTGCTGAGAGGGAAGTCCTCACCTTCCGTGTGCAAGGCTCTACATAAGCGTCCTTGGAGCCCCACGGGTGGTGCAAACAGTTAACACACTCGGGTGCTAACCAAATGCTTGGAGGTTGGAGTCCACTCAGAGGCACCTTGGAAGAAAGACCTGGCAATCTACTTCCAAACAATCAGCCACTGAAAACCTGTGGAGCACAGTTCTACTCTGACACATATGGAGTCACCATGAGTCAAAATTGATACAACAGCAACCGGGTTTTTTTTTTTTTTTTTTTTTAATACAGCTAGAGGGAGAATAATTTATGGCCTTTTCTTTTTTCAGTGACCACAGTGTCTCTGGTGGAGAAATTGAGAAGAGCAAATGAAAAGTGATAAGGTTCTAAGTAGCACTATAATTAAGAGCAAACTTTTTATTTTATTTTATTTTATTATTGTACTTTAAGTGAAAATTTACAATTCGAGTTAGGTTCTCATACAAAAATTTATACATACATTGTTATGTGACCCTAGTTGCTAAGAGCTAGCTTTTATTGGCACATAAACACGTTGAATGAACAACCTGTGCTTTACAGGAGTGGGCACTTGGTTCAGAGAGGTTGAATAACTTACTCAGGGTCACACAACTGAATTAGTGGAAAAGCTGGAGTTCAAACCCGGGACTGTGTGATTCCAAAGCCCAGGTTCGTAGCTACCCCACTCTGCTGCCCTCCCAGCACGTGTATTTCAGTCCCTGAGTGTTGCAAATGGTTAAGCACTCCACTACTAGCTGAAAGTTCAAACCCACCCAGAAGCGCCTCAGAAGACAGGCCTGGCGATCTGGTTCTGCAAGTCACAGCATTGAAAAGGCTATGGAGCGCAGTTCTACTCTGCACACATGGAGTCGCTATGAGTTGGAGTCGCATACTTGTCCGGGGATGTGTAAACTTTGTCGCTCCTGTTTTCTGCCCACCGCCACCGCTTAAAGACCCTGGGTCGGTGAGGCCAAGCGATGAGGAATCAGCATTGCCATGGTGACGAGATTTTGTCTGTGGCATCAGGGACTCTTGGGGGCGGAGAGAGTTTCAGCCCCTGGGACCCGCCAGCGTGGGCCCCTCTCCTTGACCTGGCTTCTCCCGAAAGACTCATCTGAGACTCTCTGGGCTCCGCTCATCCGCTCATCCGGGACCTTCCTCTGAGCACTAGCCGTTGCCATGGAAATGACTCTCGAAGCAAGCCTGTCCATGTGGGCTGACAAAAAAAAAAATCCTCGAGAAAATGGGGAGACTGTCAGACTCCCCGGCTCTAAGATGCAACCCCTGATTCCTGGAGCCTCCTAAGACGACCTCTCCTGGGTGGGTTCGAGCAGACCTGGAACTGGAGGAAGGATCCGCGCTCAGAGCCACAGGCCCCTTGCCGTCTCCTTCCTCCAGTTCTCCTCTTCCAGCCGAGCCCACACATCAGTCACCAGGATTAGGGAAAAAACAAACCAAACCCGTTGCCGGCGTGTATAGCGACCCTATAGGACTGAGTAGAACTGCTCCATACGGCTTCCAAGGAGCTCCTGGTGGATCTGAACTGCTAACATTTAGGTTAGTAGCCGTAGCTCTTAACTACTACACCACCAGGGTTTCCGCCCAGGGTCATTTTAGAAAGATGGACACACCTCTCCTAAAAGCCACCTATGGCTCCCTATTGCCCATAGAGTAAATTTGGTGACTTGCAGGGGATCTCACAGTCTGAACCTCTCCTCCACCTCAGCCACATCTCCTGCCATCACCCTCCTCCCCCCACATACACATTCACACTCTAACCACACATTGTCAAGCCTCTGTGGCTTTGCTCACACAGTTTCCTCTGCAGCGAATGCCTTCTGCCTCCGCTGCTCCATCTGGCAAAGGCTTCATATCCTCTGAGGCTCAGCTCAGATATCACCTCCTCCAGGAAGCTTCCCCGATTTCCCCAGCTGCCTTCCACTTGCTTTGTGTAGAGCCAGAGCCCCAAGCTCAGCTGCCAATAGGGCTGGCTGGGGACACAAAAGACCAACGTAGGGACTTTCTTCACTTCCACAAAAAAAAAGGCTTGCCGTCACAGTAAATTTGAAACAGAGAATGACTTGCTTCATGTTTCATCAGATTGCTCTTATTTCTGCCACAGCAGAAACCCGGAGCAAGCTCAAGGTGACAATAGGGAGGGGTGGGGAGTGTGGTGAACCCTCTCTATCTGTAATGCAGGCCCAGTGCGGCCAGTTTGCAGCAAATCTAGGCTTTATGTGACATCTCAGAGCACTGACCGTGTCATGGTCTGTACCTGCACCTGCCTCCTCTGCATAAGGGCAGGGACAGGGGTATCTCACCCCCATAGCATCTGGCGAGGAGTGTGGCACATAGAAAGTGCCCAGTAGCAGCTTTTTGAATGAATGGATGAATGTACAGATCATGCTGTTTCTTGAGCCTGCCAAGCCTGCTCCCACCTCAGGGCATTTGCACTTGCTGTTCCCGCTGCCTGAAACACTCTCTTTCCTTCTTCTTTTTTTAATAGGAATTCAGTTTTGCTTTTATTTTATTTATTTTTTTATTATGCTTTAGGTGAAGGTTTACAGAGCAAATTAGTTTCCCATCCAATAGTGTATGAACAAATCATTCCAAAACATTGGTTGCAATCCTGTCTGCATTACCACCCTGAGTTCCCCATTTCTGTTCATCTGGTTTTCCTGCCCCTTCCTGCCTTTTCGTCTTTGCTTTTGGGCCAATGTTGTCCCGTAGGTCTCATATAGATGGTTGTTCTAAGGAGCATTTTCCTCATGGGTGTTACTGTTTATTTTATAGGCCTGTCTATTATTTGGCTGAAAGGTGATCTCCAGGAATGGCTTCAGTTCCAAGTTAGAAGAGAGTCTAAGGGCCCTATTCCCAGGGGTTCCTCCAGTCTCTCTCAGACCAGTAAATCTACTCTTTTTTACGAATTTGAATTTTGTTCTACATTTTTTTCCCACTCTAACCAGAACCTTCTCTTGTGATCCTGGTCAGAATTGTCCACAGTGGTAGCTAGGCACCATCTAGTTCTTCTGGTCTCAGGCTAGTGGAAGCTGTGGTTCCTGTGGTTCATTAGGCCTTTGGACTAATTGTTCCCTTGAGTCTTTGGTTTTCTCCACTCTCCTTTGCTCTAAACTGAAAGTGACCAATAGTTGTATCTTAGATGACCACTCGCAAGCTTTTAAGACCCCAGATGTTACTCACCAAGGTAGGATGTAGAACATTGTCTTTATGACCTATGTTATGCCAATTGACCTAGATGTTCTCCGAGACTGTGGTCCTTATCCTTTAAGCTCAGTAACTCTGTCCCTCGAGATGTTTGGTTGTGTCTAGGATGTTTCCATGACTGTGCCCCCTGTATGCTCTATTATATATATGAATATACATCCAGCAAATACAAATATGTATATAGAAACATGCACAGCCAAACCTATATATGCACGTGGGTTTACTCCCATATGTCCTCCCACATCTAGTCAGCGTACCTATCTATCTATGTATCCACTCATAATTTCTTGTTTGTTATTACCGTTGTTGCAGGATTCTGTATGTTATAGTATTTATCATCATTGCCTTTTATTCTCGCATCCCTTTCAGAGTCTTCAGTTGCCTTGGTCATGTTGTGCTGACTTCCTGCATATTGTGTACTGCCTTTCCCTTCATCAAAGTTAAGACGTGTCTCCTCTCTGGTTAGTGATTTCCCTTCCCTACCCCTCCCATCCATGGTAACCATCAAAATGTTTCTTTCTGTGTGTAAACCTTTCCCGAGTTTTTATAACAGTGGTCTCATACAATATTTGTTCTTTTGTGATTGACTTATTTCCCTCAACATAGTGTCCTCCAGATTCATCCGTGTAGTGAGATGTTTCACAGATTCAACATTATTCTTTATCATTGTGTAGTATTCCACTGTGTGTATGTACCACTGTTTATTCATTCATCCATTGATGGGCACTTAGCTTTTTCCATTTTTTTGCTGTTGTAAATAATGCTGCAATGAACATGGGTGTGCATATGTCTTTTTTTGTCACGGCTCTGATTTCTCTAGGATATATACCTAGGGGTGAGATTGCGGGATCATATGGTACTTCTATTTCTAGCTTTTTAAGGAAGCATCATATTGTTTTCCATAGTGGTTGCACCATTTCACATTCTCATCAGCAGTATATAAGAGTTCCAGTCTCCCCACAACCTTGCTAGCATTTGTAGTTTTCTGTTTTTGTTTTTTTTTTCCTCTGCTTTGATCAGTGCCATTATTGTCAGGGTGAGATGGTATCGCAATGTAGTTTTGATTTGCATCTCCCTGATGGCTAATGATTGCGATCATTTCTTCACGTGTTTTTTAGCCACCTGAATGTCTTCCTTGGTGAAGTGTCTGTTCATGTCCTTTGCCCATTTTTGAATGGAGCTGTTTGTCTTTTTGTTGTTGAGGGGTTGAAGTTTTCTACAAGTTTTAGAGTAGACCCTTGTCAGATATGTCATAGCCAAAAAATTTTTCCCAGTCTGTAGTTTCTCTTTTTACTCTTTTGGTGAAGTCTTCTGATGAGTGTAAGTGTTTAATTTTTAAGAGATCCCAGTTATCTAGTTTATCTTCTGTTTGTGCATTTTTAGTTATGCTTGGTATTCTACTTATGCCATGTATTGGGACCCCTAGCATTGTCCCTGTTTTTTCTTCCATGATCTTTATAGTTTTAGGTTTAACATGTAGGTCTTTGATCCATTTTGAGTTAGCTTTTGTGTAAGGCGGGAGTGATGGCTCTTGTTTGATTTTTCTGGAAATGGATATCCAGTTTTGCCAGCACCATTTGTTAAAGAGGCTTTCTCTTCCCCAACTTCGACCCCTGAAACATTCCTTCTTCAGGTAGTCACGTCACCCTCTCCTTTCATTCAGGTCTCCACACAAATGCCACTTTTTCAGAGAACCCTTCCCTGAGCACTCTACCTGAAATAATACTCCCCCCCACCCCACAACTCTCTATGCCCAAATTCTCTTTAATTTTTTATTCATAGTACATATCACCACCTGGAGGAGCTCTGGTGGCACAAGGTTAAGCGCCCAGCTGCTAATCAAAAGGTTGGAAGTTTGAACCCACCCAGTGACTCTGAGGGAGAAAAGACCTGGCAATCTGCTCCCATAAAGATTACAGTCTATAGACCCCAGAAGACATGGCCCCTGAACTCTCTGTTAGCCCAAAACTAAAAACCATTCCGGAGGCCAACTCTTCAGACAAAGATTAGACTGGACTATGGGACATAAATGAGACTCGTGAAGAGTGTGCTTCTTAGCTCAAGTAGATACATGAGACTAAATGGGCAGCTCCTGTCCGGAGGTGAGATGAGAAGGCAGAGAGGGTCAGGAACTGGCTGAATGGACACGGGAAATCTGGGGTGGAAAGGAAGAGTGTGCTGTCACAGTATAGGGAGAGCAAGTAGGGTCACATAACAATATATGTATAAATTTTTCTATGAGAGACTAACTTGAATTGTAAACTTTCACTTAAAGCACAACAATAAAAAAAAAAAAGATTACAGTCTAGAAAACTGTATGGGGCAGTTCTACTCTGTCAAGTGGGGTTGCTTTGAGTCCAAATCAACTCGATGGCACCTAATAACAATCACATTGCCACCTGCTGTTATATTTATTTTGTTTTTCCAGCATTTACATTTTCCAGCATTACAATGAAGCAGAACCAAACCAAACCTGTTGCTGACAAGTCAATTCTGACTCACAGCAACCTTATAGGACGGAGGAGAACTGCCCTATAGGGTTTCCAAGGCAGAAGCAGACTGCCACATCTTTCTCCCTCAGAGAAGCTGGTAGATTCCAACTTCCAACCTTTTGGTTAACAGCTGAGCACTTAAACACTACGCCACCAGGGCTCCTTCAGTGAACCAGGTGGGCTTCTAAAACGTTGTCTTTGTTGTCGGGTCCTGTCAAGTTGGCCCCCAACTCATGGCGACCCCATGACAATGAGATTTGGCCTTTGTGATCCACAGGGTTTTCACTGGCTGCTTTTTGGGAAGTAGATCTCCAGGCCTTTCTTCCTAGTCTGTCTTAATCTGAAAGCTCTGCTGAAACCTGTTCAGCATCATAGCAACACGAAAACCTCCACTGGCAGACCGGTGGTGGCTGTGCACGAGGTGCATTGGCCGGGAATAGACCCTGGGTCTCCTGCATGGAAGGCGAGAATTCTACCACTGAACCACCGCCTCCCTCTCTAAAGAAACAAATAACATTCCAAACCAAACCAAACCCCTTGTCATTGAGTCAATTCCAACTCATAGCAACCCTGCAGGACAAAGTAGAACTGCCCCACGGGGTTTCCAAGGCTGTAATCTTTAAGGAAGCTGACAGCCACATCTTTCTCCCATAGAGTGGCTGGTGGGTTTGAACCACAGAATTTTCAGTTAGCAGCCGAGCACTTTTAACCACTGCGCCACCAGGGCTCCTTGTCAAAAAAAGTTACTAATGTAATATTTAATCTTTGTAACAACCCTGTAAGGGAAGAGCTATTATCACTGCTATTTCTCAGATGAGGAAACTGAGGCACAGAGAGGTGGAGTGAGTTGCCCAGGGTTACACAGCTAATGAGTGGCAGAGCTGGGATTCAAACCCAGTACCCAGATCTGAGCCTGCCACATAATAGGTGTTTAAGAAATATTTCTGAGAAGGATGGAGGCAGGGAGAAGGGAGGACCAGGGAACTGGCAGGAGGAATCCTTGGCCTTCTGAGCTTTCCATTAGCTCAATGTCAAGGCTTGCCGGAAGCTTCTCAGCCTCCCAGAGGGTTTGAGTCAGCCTGTCTAGGAGGGGTCCAGCCCAACCCTCCGATAGGGTCTCTGTTTTTAGATCTCTCTCAGGCAAAGGTGCCAAGTCACACTCTTAGATCCTGGGCTCATGCTGAGTACACTTCCTCCCGGGACAGGGGCCATAGAAGGAATAGTCGAGGCAGAAGTTTCCGGAACAAGGGGGCCTGGAGTGAACAGTGCTGTTGGACAGCCAGCAAGGTCTCAGGCGGGGCTGCCCTCAACCAGATGTACTCAGGGATGAGCGGATGGCACACGAGGAAGGGCTGGAAGGGTCCTGGGACACGATGCTGTGGCCTTCTGGCATCTCTGATTCACCCAACGTTCTCAGACATCTGACCCTATTTCTGAGGGTTCCAGAGGAGGCCTGTGCCCTGCCAAGATCTCCTTGGATCCTAAAATACTGGACTCAGCTGAAGGAGCAGCGGAAACATGTTTCCCAGGCTCACCGCTGTGGGATGAATTCTCCCGATTCCTGGTGGTACAGTGGTTAAGGCACTTGGCTGCTAACCAAGAGGTTGGCAGTTTGAACCCACCAGCCACTCTGTAGGAGGAAGATGTGGCAGCCTGCTTCTGTAAAGATTACCACTTTGGCCACCCTGACAGGGAACACAACCAAGAGTCCCTGACAGAGCAGGAGAAAAGTGTGGTGCAGGACTCAAGTTCACGTAAAGAGACCAGACTTAATGGTCTGACTGAGACCGGAGGAACCCTTGAAGACGTGGCCCCCAGACTCTCTGTTAACCCAGAACTAAAACCATTCCCAAAGCCAACTCTTCAAAGATTAGATTGGACTATAAAACATAAAATAATACTCGTGAAGAGTGTGCTTCTTAGCGCAAGTAGATACATGAGACTAAATGGGTGGCTTTTGTCTCGAGGTGGGATGAGAAGGCAGAGAGGGTCAGGAGCTGGTTGAATGGACACGGGAAATCCAGGGTGGAAAGGAGGAGTATAGGGAGAGCAACTAGTCTCCCATAACAATATGTGCATAATTATTTGTATGAGAAATTAACTTGAGCTGTAAACTTGCACCTAAAAAAAAAAAATTACAGCCTTGGAAACTCTACGGGGCAGTTCTACTCTGTCCTATAGGGTCACTATGAGTCAGAATCTATGGCAACAGGTTTTGTTTTTTTTTTTTTCAATCCTGGAATATTAACAAAATAATCGCGCTTGTGACAGGCAGAACACCAAGAACTTTCCAAGACTTGTTTCACGGAGCTTTGAGATAGATGCTTCTATTATCCCCATTTTACAGACGAGGAGCCTGAGTCTCAGCGAGATGAAGTAACTTGTACAAGGTCACACAGCCAGGCGGTGATGGAGCTGGAATGAAAACCTACTATTCAGTGATATATGTAACATGATCCCAGCGAGCCCAGGCTGGGGTCCTGCTTCTTCCTGCTTGCTCACCTGCTGAGCGAGTTAACTTTAGGAAAAATCACTAAACTTTTCTGAATCTCAGAATTCCCTGGGTGGTGCAAACTGTTAACAGGCTAAGCTGCTAACTGAAAGGTTGATGGTTTTTGAACACACCCAAAGGCATCTTGGAAGAAAGTCCTGGAGAATGACTTCCAAAAAATCAGCCATTGAAAACTCTATGGAGCACAGTTTTATGCTGACACATGTGGGGTGGCCTAGGGTCGAAGTTGACTCGATGGCCGCTGTTTTCTTTTTTCTTTTTCGGTATATTTTGAGACCCTTCGAAGGGCTGGCCATTTTGCTAAGTGCATCACATATATGCTTTTCCTTTGTCTTCACCTTATGCTGTGTGAGCTTCATGCCCCAGAAGCAGAAATGAAGCCAGAGATGGTACGGTAACACACCCGGCCCAACAGAGACAAGACAGTAACACACCCTGCCCAACAGAGATGGGATGCTAACAGTTCCCACTGAGGGACTTTAATAAAAAAACAAACCCACTGCCATCGAGTCGATTCTGATTCATAGCGACTCTGCAGGACAGAGTAGAAGTGCCCTAAGGCTGTAAATCTTTATGGAAGCAGACTGCCACATCTTTCTCCTGCAGAGCGGCAAGTAGGTTCAAACTGCTGAACTTTCCATTAACCACTGCATCACGAGGGCTCTTGGGACTTTAATAAACTGTGAAAACATGCTCCACAGAGTCTGTCCCAGAGGATGTGGGATGCTGGAAAGGGAGATCCAGCTGAGCTGAAGGTGGGGATGGCAGATGGCATGGCTTCCTCATCCGGCCCCAGGGTGATGTCTGCTCTGAGCCAAAGCGGAGAGGGACCACGGCTTCCGGACACTATCCTGGCTCATCTCTGAGCTCTGCTGGCTTCATCTGGCCCAGACTCAGCAAACTGGAAGTGGCCTTGGTTTCTCCCCACCGTGGGACAAGGGGTAGTTTTTGCTGCTGGTCCTCGAAGATACGTCATGGTCTGATTTTTCTACACATACGTTTGCTGAGCATCTATTGTGCGCCAGGCGCCATGTTCACATCACTGATTCATGGCATGCTCATGATAACCCTAACCAACCGATTGCCGTTGTGTCAACTCTGACCCATGGCGACCCCATGTGTGCCAGAAGAGAACTGTGTTTACTTTTCACAAGTAGATCATCAGGCCTTTCTTCCAAGGCGCCTCTGAGTGGACTTGAACCTCCAACCTTTCGGTTAGCAGCTTAGCGTCATAACTGTTCACACCACTCGGGGACTCCAAAAAGGTAATCGTATTAACCCCGTTTTGCAGCCACCAAGGCTCAGATAAGAGAGGTGATTCATCCCTGATCCCTGGACTAGAAAGGGGAGGGGTTGGGATTGGAACCTGGTCTGGTTGACTCCTAAGTGTGGACTCTTAACCACTGTGCAGCACTGTCCCCTGTGGCTTGGGCAGGGGACAAGTCTGAGGCGATCTTGTTGTAGACAGCAAGGGCCTCAGTCTTGGTCATGGTGATGAGAGCCTTGTAAATTAACCTTGAACTTCTGACCCAGAGATCACTTCATCCTGACCTCCTGATTTCCTAAAAGGAAGGTTTCATTGTTGCCGTTTTGTGGCTGACTCAAGCATGGTTCAGAGAGGCACAGCGGCTTATGCAGGGTCACACAGCATGGAGCTGAGCAGTGCTCTCTTTTTACTAGCCCCCTGTATGAGATTAAAAATAGACCCTTGGCCCATTCAACTATGGCATTTTTAAAATCTAGAAGGGAGCGTTTGGGATTACGGAGTCCAACATCTTTGTTTTGGGGAAACTGAGGCCCCACAGGGCCAGGGATTTATCTAAGGATGTTTGTGAAGTAGGGCCTGCAAGGTCTGAAAGAAAGAGCACTAGGTTCTTAATCTGGGTCCCAATCCTCCCCCTGTCCCTCATTAGCCACTTGACCTTGGGCAAGACTCAAACTCACTGGGCCTCAACTTTCTCAACTCTAAAAAGGCCATAATACCGACTACACCCACGGGGTTTGTACGAGGACTTAACGTGATGATGTACGGGAGGAGCTTCTCAATGTCCTGACTCACAAGGTGAAAAAAACAACCAAGCCCGTTGCCTTTTTGTCAATTCCGACTCACGGGGACCCCATGTGTTACAGAGTGGAACTGCCCCATAGGGTTTTCTTGGCTGTGATCTTAACGGAAGGAGATCACCAGGCCTTTTTTCTGCAGTACCACAGGGTGGGTTCCAACCAGCTACCTTTAGGTTAGTAGTTACGGTTAGTTGACTCAGTGGCAACTGTTTTTTTCAAGAAGGAAACGAGTGACACACCCAGACAGGGTAATTGACACGAGCTTCAGCAAGGGAGGACTTACAAAGCAAGGGAGGACTTACAAAGCAAGGGAGGACTTACAAAACTTAAGTTACTATGTTTGGCTCATATAGTAGGTGTTCAATTAAACGTAGTTATTATGGTGATAATTATTAACACTTAACCCCAACATTCTAGGGTCCAAAGTTCCTTACCAAGATGGCCCACAGTCCCTCCCATTCCCAGCCTGGGGCTCTGGTGTGAGTTTAAGAGGTCTGGAAGCCTGTTCTCTTCATTCATCTGGCCCAGCAACAGAAGGAGCAGAGCACAGGGGTTCGAGCCTGGGTTCCCCATCTCCTTGCTCTTCCCTCTGGAGGCAGTTGGGAGAATTCCATTGGCTGCCATCTCCTGGGATCTCAAGGTGCCAGAGAAGAGAATCTGTGCTTCTGGGGTGGTATCAGACCCAGGCTGACCCTAGGGTTGAAGGTGGGGTGTGCTGGCATGGATTTGGAAGGCAGAGGCTGGACGACAACTCTTCAGAGGCCGTCCGGGAGACACTCCGATTCTAGGCTCCGAGCCCATGCCGTGAGCAGGACATGGAGCCCATGCCATGGGTTGACTCCAGCTTGGGGGGAAGCTGGCCACCACTGGCTGCCTTCTCAGACCACATCCTGAGCAGCGCCCGTAACCCCCCCCCATACCCACCGCCTTCCAGATGCACTGTGTATACAGCTCAGGGATTATCTGCATGAGTGGACTCAAGGCTGACTTCAGGGATTAACTGAATGTGGGTTCTAGGCCTCCCAGTCCAGTGGGATATAAGCAAGGGGGGAAATTGTTTACAAGCCACCTCCAGGGGCTGGGGCAGTGTTTATGGGGAGATGTACAGGCCATCAGCATGATGGCTTTGTGCGCAAGCTGGGTGGCTGGAGGATGCCGTGTTTGTGCACTGGCCCATTGTTGGTGGACAGAGGGGCTTTCTGCCCTGGAAGGAGAGATGTCCATCCAGGTGCTCTTGCTGGGGGTCTTTTGTGGCTAGAAATGCCAGCTGGAGTCGGGGGATGGCTGCAAGAGCAGCTGGGTCTCCAGAAATGGGGCTGGATTTGCAAGGGAGCGTCCATACTCTACCTGAGACCCCTAGAACCTGCTCTGAGTCAGGGTTGGGGCTGGAGCTGAGGTCGGGCATCAGCTCCATCCTAAGGTAGGCGGGGTAGATCGGTAGAGCCTTAGGGACGTTGGTAACAAGTTGTTCTTGATTCTAAGACCAATAAGCAGCGACTGAGGGGTTTTAAGCAGGAAGTGGCAGGATGCATTTTGCATTTTGGAAAGGTCTCTCTGGCTACTAGGTGGAAAATGAAATCATAGTTGAAACGAGAGACTGGTTAGGAGCCTATCACTGTCATACAGGTGGGCAGAAATGATGGGTGGATTTGTGAGGTGTTTAGGAGACCAAGTGGATAGGACGGGTCGATAGACATGGGGCTGGTGTATCAGTCAGTGTCTCAGCAGGAAGGACTCCCTGGGTGGTGCAAAGGGTTAACGTGCTTGGCTGTTAACCAAAAGGTTTGGAGGTTCGAATCCACACATAGGCGCCTCGGAAGAAAGGCCTGGCGATCTACTTCCCAAAAATCAGCCATTGAAAACCCTATGGAGCACAGTTCTACTCTGATCCACATGGAGTCGCCATGAGTCGGAATTGAGGAGACAGCAACTGGTTTCTTTTGAGCAGGAAATGAATGGCACGTGTAATTGACGTGAGCCTCATCAAGGGAGGAACTTACAAAGGGGTGGACTGTGTTGCCAGCCATGCAGCACTCTAGGCCTAGCAATGGCAAGAAGATCTTCCCACGCCTGGGCTGGGAGTGGCCACCTGGGCCCGCAGAGGGTAGCTGTGACCAACCCGTGGAGATCCTGCGGGGAGGGAGCTGGGAGGAGAAAACACCCAGCCTCGCTCTGCCCGTCCTGCAGCCCCTGCTGCTGCCTTTCATTGATCAACCAACTAGAGGTCAGAGGGCGAGGAGCTACTGAGGTCATTCGTACAGGGTGGCCTGTAGGGCACAAAGTAGGGAGGGGTGTGGATCTGGAAACAACAGCCTGAAAGAAGGAAAAGCCTTCAAGGTCCAAGGGCGTAGAGCTCTAATCGGGGGATGTCAGGCAGTGGAGGAGCTATCTTGGGGTCTCCTTGCCTCTCTGACCCTGTGTGGTGCAGGCGGTTCACACTCAGCTGCTAACCTAAAGGTTAGTGGTTTGAGTCCACCCAGCAGCTCTGAGGAAGAAAGGCCTGGTAATCTGCCTCTGTAAAGATTACAGCCAAGAAAACCCTATGGATCGGTTCTACTCTGTAACACATGGGGTCGTCACGAGTTGGAATCGACTTGAAGGCAACGGGTTAGGTTTGTTTTGTTTTGTTTTGTTTTATTGTTGATTCTCTGCTTCTCTGCTCTCAGTAAAGGCTGGAGGTTTCCTGGGGACTCCTGGTTGCTGAACAAATTGGCTGACCAGGTTCAAGGGATAAGCTCCTTGCTATTGCCCACCCTGGCAGGGTCCCAAGCTCCAACAGGCCCCCCCCAAACCCCCAAGAAATGGGGCCACCTGAAAGGCAGCCAGAGCCTCCTGGCCCCAAGGCGGTGACTCAGCGTGAGCCCCAAGTGTGTGGGCGTGGGACCAAGGAGGAAATTCTCTCCTCCTGACACAGCTAATTCTGTCCCGCGGCTGGCAGCCAGGCTGGCAGCAGGAACATGTGCTGCTGCTGTGGGGTTTGAGGTTCCCCGGACTCCTGGAGCCCAGGGACAGTAACCCTAGGGGTCTCCTCGGAGTCATCTGTAGGGGCCCAGAGGCCCCTTCTCTCGGCACTGTGGGGTGGGGGATCTGGCGGATGGGGTAAGCCGGGAAACAGGGCAATGTAAAGACATCAGGGCCCCAGGGAGGTGAGGATGCTACCCCAGGAGGGACATTTGCAAGGTGAGCATGGTGCCCAGGAGCCCCAGTGCATCTCAGCTGCTAGCTGAGGCTGTGACCTTGAGCAGGGTCTGGAGGTCAGAGAGTCCTTGGTTCAAAGCCAGTGTTGAGTCTGGACCAGTAACTTTATCTCTCCGTGCTTGCATTTGCAAATCTGTGCAATGGGGATATGGAACGTGGTGAGGAGCCAGACAGTTCTAGGCTCTGTAGATGCACCATCCGCAAGCCAGATCAGGTACCTCTTCCTGTGGCTTAGGGAGGGTCACTCCCTCTCTCTGGGCCTCAGTTTCCCCAGCTACAAAATGGGATGCCCTCCGAGGGGCCTCCCAGCTCCCCAAAGTCTCTAAGAGGCAGAGAGAGCTGAGGAGAGGCCCCAGGCCGCCCCCTGGCTGTCTGGCTGGGCCACGGGGGCGGCGAAGGGGAGACGAGCCAAGCCAAATGGGCCATTTGCAGGATGAGGGAAGAGTCTCCAACTTCCCCTGATGCATGCCACCCCCACCACCCCCCCGCCCACGGACCCTGATAAGGCCCCTGCACTCAGTCCTGGGGCCTGCCGCCCAAGGAGAAGGTTCTAGAAGGCTGTGCTTGTGCTGGAGGGACAGCCGATCTGGAGAGCTGTGCTGCTGGCAGCTTGGGTGCGTCAGGGACACACAGGTGAGCAAGCTCAGCCCCTGTAAGGGGGTGGCTGAGCTTCTCTGAAGGGAGGACTGAGTGGGGTGGGGGGAGGGAGGGAGAGAGGCAGAGACAGAGAGAGAGAGAGAGACAAGAAATCCAAAAAAACCAAATCCGTTGCTCTCAAGTCAATTTAGACACACGTGTTACAGAGTAGAACTGCTCCAGAGTGTTTTCTTGACTGTCATCTTTATGGCAGCAGATTGCCAGGCCTTTCTTCCGCGGTGAGGCCGGGTGAGTTTGAACCATCTACTTTTAGGTAGTAGTCGAGCCAGAGGCTGAAAGAAAAACAAGTAGAGGGAGAGAGAGAGAGAGGGAGACAGAGTCAAGGACAGAACACGAGCGAGTCCTTCAAAGACTTAAGGCGCCATTTGGGAAGGGGCCCAGGCAGTGACTTGGGGAGGGAGCAGAGGCTGACATCTGCTGCCCAGGTGCCCCTGGACCCCCGCTGTCCCCGAGCCCCACGGGGACTTGGGCCCTGGCCAGCAGTGGCAGCCGGAGGAGGCGGGTCCCTGGATTCATCAGGACTCAGGACCCGTGGGTTCAAACCCCTCCACTGCCACTAACCAGGCGTGTGACCTCATGCAAGCACCCCTGCCCTAGTCTCAGGTGTCCCTCGGTAAAACAGAACTGGTCACACGACCTTGCAGGTGTGGGGAGGTGGAGAGGAGAAAAGGTATGCTCGTGCCACGATCTGTTGCGTCCCAGCATCCAGGCGGGGCCAGGAGTGGCCGGCTCCACTCCTCTACAGAGGATGGGTGAATGAAGCTCACCTCACTCTACCCTGGTTGGGAGCCAATGTGTTTCCATTTAGGCTGTTACTGCTCTTAGCTAGATGCCAACCAACAGACATGGGGGAAATTCTCGGGGGTCTGGAATCTCCTCTTGCCCCACCTGTAAAATGCACATCCTGAACCCTGCCAGACTGGTCTCCTGGGGGTTCTCAGGAGGCACCAGGAAGGATTCTGGAATGTTCTGAGGAGGCAAGGCAGTGGACAAGGAAAGCGAGGGTTTGGCAAATCAGCAGGCCCCAAGTTTGAACCCTGGCACATGCCCTGTCTCTGAGTGGAGCGTCCTCTTGTGTCCAGAAGGGCTCACTGGACTTCCTTGTTCGCCTGAGCGCTTGGTATTACTGTGAGCACACTGCTGACCTTCTTGGTACCTCAGTTTCCTCATCTGTAACAGTGCTTAGGACAGTGCCTGGAATGTGTCGTTGTTGTTGCTGTGGAGTCAATTCCGACTCACGGAGACCCTAGGTATGCAGAGTAGAGCTGCACCACACGGTTTTCAAGGCTGTGACCTTTTGGAAGCAGATTGCCAGGCCTTTCTTCCAAGGTGCCTTTGAGTGGGTTCAAACTACCAATCTTTTGGCTAGTAGTCCAGTGCTTAACCGTTTATGCCACCCAGGGACTCCACATACATGTCTGTTTAATAAAAATTAAGCAAGTAACTTCGGCCTGAGGTTTTTTGGTTCTTTCTGGCTGCAGGAACCAGATGTGACCTTGAGCCCTGGGTCTACAGCAGTGGTGTGTGCAGGGCGAGCTGTCTGCAGTAGCATCTTCTGCCTGGTGACCATCCTGTTCCTGGCAGGGACTGGGCAGGCCTCGCAGGCACTGGGCCTCAGCCAGCTGAGCTGACACTGTTACTTCTGTTGGCTGTTTGCTCATCCAAGTTCATTTCCGGCCTGGCAGATAAGGCTGAGGTTCAGGGCAGGCTCTGAAGGCCCCGGGCAGGGCCAAGTCTGCTTGTCTGGCTCTGAGCTTACCCAGTGTGGCTTCATCAGGTCATTGGGCTGGGCTTCAACAGGCAGGAACCCCAGGCGGGGATTTGGAGTGAAGGTTTGTTTGGGGTTTTTTGGAGCTCAGAAGAGGAGAGAGAGTTGAGATAATTACATCCCTCAGTCCCCCCCTCATTTCCGTCACTAGCCTCTGGGAGCCCCCACACTTGTCTTGTTTTCATTTTTTTATTGTGTTCATTTCCTTTTAACCCATTTCCTACTCCCACTGCCCCTCCCCACACCCGTTCCCACAGAACCAGCTTAATCTGTTCAATGTGTATTGTTATATTTGACCATCTTCTTGCAAAACGTGCATGGCTATTTTGTGCGCATATGTTCTCGATGAACATAAATGGTATTATTGGTTAAGTAGTAGAATTCTTGCCTTCCAAGCAGGAGACCCAGGTTCAATTCTTGACCCATGCACCTTATGCACAGCCACCACTGTCCCTGCCGCATCTTCACGTCCTAAGTGGTACAGGGAGTTCCGGCGCCATCCGACTGAAAGACGTCCCCTCCCACAAGGGCAATCACACCAGAAACGGACTGAGGCTCCAGCCCCTTGGCACATCATCTGGACGCCATCGTGACACAGAGAAGGTGCCATGTGCAGACGCCAACAGACTCATTCGTGCATGAACATCTACACACCCGTGCCTGCCACGCCCCCGCTGCCCGCCCCTGATAACTTATATGCGTACATACTCATCCACCCATATATATATATCCATCCCCATTGACAACAATGGCGGGAATCCTTAAACCCACTTCATAAATGAGAAGAAGCAGAGACTATGTGACTTGCCCAGAGGACAGAGGTGGTTCAGTAGTAGAATTCTCACCTTTCATGTGGGAGACCCAGGTTCAATATCTGGTCAATGTACCTCCTGTGCAGCCACCACCCGTCTGTTAATGTAGGCTTTTGTGTTGCTATGATGCGGAACAGGTTTCAACGGAGCTTCTAGACTAAGATGGACCAGGAAGAAAGGCCTGCCCATCTATTCCTGAAAAGCATCCTATGGAAACCCAATGGATCACAATGGTCCATCCACCACGGATCATGCAGATGGCACAGGACCAGGCCGCGTTTCAAGGCTAAGGTTTAGAGGGCTTGGACGGAGTGAATTGGGGACTCCTAATCCTTCAGGGAAGTAGGGGGATGCTAAGAAACTTTATATCTGGGATCCTTGGATGCCAGGATCTGGAGTCAGACTTCCTAGCTGTGTGGCCTTGGGCAAGTTGCTGCACCTCTCTGAACCTTAGTTTTCTCTTCTGCAAAGCTGCGTTATCTTCTCAGGGCCGTTGGGAGGATTATATGGAGTCTTGCATAGCACAGTGTTTGACAAACAATGGTTAACTATGTGTATACATAAATTACATATATACATATACATAATATTTTTCACAAGCTTCCGGTTTCTGGAGATTTAAGGAATACGAATAACTACAGTTTTGCACTCTTTATAATGGGCAAGGGAGTCATTGTCATTTCACGTGACCCTCCCAACATGAGGGTCACATTGGAGAGATGAAGACCGTACACTTAGAAATGTGAAATACTTGCCATGAGCTCCCCAATCTGCCCTTGAACCGAAGCTGGACATACAAGTGGGCGGAACCTCACAGATCCTCCTCCTACCTTCCCAGGCAAAGGCCATGTTTAGGAGGAAGATAAGAGTAGGATCCTGAGAAATAATAATAATAATACTTACATAGCACTTACCCCATAATGGGCCCTGTTCCAAGTACTTTACATGAGATGGCCCTTTGAATCCTCGCAACCATCCTATGAGGTAGAAACTATTGTTACCCTGCCCATTTTACAGATAAGGCAACAGAAGTGCACAGAAGGCAGTTAGTTAGCAGGAAGCTCATGGCTGATCCAGAGTTTGGACACAGGCAGCCTGGCTGGGCTCCAGAGCCCTGAGTCCTGACCCATCTGCTGTCCTGCCTGGGTTGTGGACAGTGGGATGTGTGTCAGGACGGAGTGGAGGCCAGAGGGCAAGCCTGTGACCGGACCCCCTTCCTCTTCCAGGGAGAGCTGAGGGGCTCAGGGTGGGGGAGCAGGACCACCCTCCATAGTGGACCCACCAACAGGGGGCGCACTGCCGACGCCATTCCCAGTGGGATGAGGGGTGGGGGGACGGACAGATACCCAGAGGATGTAAGCGTCAGCATGCTTCACCCCAGTTCAAAGACGAAAAGACATGGCTTCTGACACTGAGCTGCTTACAGCCCAGCTGAGAGCCAGACATGACGTTATCTGGGTCCAGTGTATCTCTGCAGACGTTTGTGCAAAGTTCTGGATCCCAAGTCCCCTCTCCTCCTCCTCACCCTCTGCTCGGGGCTCAGACACCGGCCCACCACTGGCCTGGTGTGCCCTCCTGCCTCTCTCCTTCATCCACCTTCTTAACTCATACTCATCCTTTAAGACTCAGCCCAGATACCGCCTCCTCCAGGAAGCCTTCTTGGACTCCCAGGTTGAGAATAAGCCTCTTCTCTGGGATCCTAGGAGTCCCTGGGTGGTGCAAATGGTCCAGTGCTTGGCTGCTAACCGAAAGGTTGCTGCTTCGAGTCCGCCCAGAAGTGCCTTGGAAGAAAGGCCTGGGGATCCATTTCCAAAAAATCAGCCATTGAGAACCCGATGGAGTACAGTTCTACTCTGACACACACGGGGTTGCCATGAGTCGAGCTGACTTGATGGCAACTAGTTTTGGTTCTGGGCTCCTAGAGGCCTGCTGGGCTTGCCCCGACCCCAGCACTTAGCTCTCTGCCTTGTACCTTGTAGTTGACTGTGAGCTCCCTGGGTGAGGGACCTAGTGAAGGCATTTCCTGTCCCTGGTGCCTGCACAGCCTGGCACCAAGAGTGTGGACAGGTCACTTCTTCTTCACAGGCTTCACTTGACTATGGTCATCACCCTGGGGCAGTACAGCCTGGTGATCAAGAGCTCAGACTCCGCAGACATGTGTTTAAATCCTGGCTGGCCCAGCCCTGCCTGGATGCCTCGGACAAGGGTTTTCATCTCCCTGAGCCTCCTTGCACCCCCTTCGTGGGGTTAAAGTGAGATAAGCTATTCTAAGTGCTAAGCACAGCCCCCTGCAGACAGAAGAGCTTAATGCAGGCCACTCATTCTTGTCATTAACACCAGTCACGTGTCCTTCAATTAGCGTTCCTATTTTCTTTCCGCATTTCAGTGCCACCAGAAACCCTCCAACCCCTCACTGGGCACATCTGAAATATCCTCCCAACTTACAGAGGGAGGCAACACCCGAACTTAAATTCTGAGCCCCTTGAGCTCAATGGAAGTTTCCAAACGGCTTTGATTTAATAAAAGCAGAAGGTGACTTTTATGTAATAAACTATAACCTCAAGCCCCTTAAGATCCAGTAATGCATTTACGGAACAACGGTTAAGGGTTAAGCTGCTAACCAAAAGGCTGGCGTTTCAAAGCCACCTAGGGGCTCCGTGGAAGAAAGATCTGGCAATCTGCTCCCGTAAAGATTACACCTAAGAAAACCTTATAGGGCAATTCTATTCTGTCATATGAGGCCACTATGAGCTGAAGTCAACTCAACGGCACCCAACAACAGAAATGAATTTATGTGCCGGAAAGTTGGAGTTATTAAAATGAAGCATCAATTAGCCGTATCACCAAGCAGAAACATCTAGTTTGGAGCACTTTTGCCAGACTGGGGGGAGCTTGGGGTAGTGTAAATGCATGAGTCTGGAGTGTCAGAGACCTGGTTCCCCTAATGACCCCTGTCTTCCCTTGCAGAGAATGGCTGACGAGGATTACAACGCCTCCATCGCCTATGACGATGCGTACCCAGATGATTTCAGCTCCGTCATGATCTTGGAGGAGATGTCTCCCCAGCTTCAAGCCAGGGTGGCCAGGATCTTCCTGGTGGTGGTGTACAGCATTGTCTGCTTCCTCGGGATCCTGGGCAATGGCCTGGTCATCATCATCGCCACCTTCAAGATGAAGAAGACCGTGAACACCATCTGGTTCCTCAACCTGGCCGTGGCAGATTTCCTGTTCAATGTCTTCCTGCCGCTCCACATTGCCTACACAGCCATGGACTACCACTGGGTTTTTGGGATGGCCATGTGCAAGATCAGCAGCTTCCTGCTCATCCACAACATGTACACCAGCGTCTTCCTGCTAACCGTCATCAGCTTCGACCGCTGCGTCTCTGTGCTCTTCCCTGTCTGGTCCCAGAACCACCGTGGCGTCAGGCTGGCATATATGGCGTGCACGGTTATCTGGGTCTTATCTTTCTTCTTGAGTTCCCCATCCCTTGTCTTCCGGGACACGGCCAACCAGCATGGGAGAATAACCTGCTTCAACAACTTCAGCCTGTCAGTGGCCAGCTCTTCCCTGCAGTCTGCTCATGTCCTGTTGGACCATGTAGGGTATACCCGGCACATGGCGGTGACCATCACTCGCTTCCTCTGTGGCTTCCTGGTCCCCATCCTCATCATCACAGCCTGTTACCTCACCATCGTCTGCAAACTGCAGCGCAACCACCTGGCCAAGACCAAGAAACCCTTCAAAATCATTGTCACCATCATCATCACCTTCTTCCTCTGCTGGTGCCCCTACCATACGCTCTATCTCCTGGAGCTCTACCACACGGCCATGCCTGGCTCCATCTTCAGCTTGGGTTTGCCCCTGGCCACTGCCATCGCCACCGCCAACAGCTGCATGAACCCCATTCTGTACGTCTTCATGGGTCAGGACTTCAAGAAGGTCAAGGTGGCCCTCTTCTCCCGCTTGGTCAATGCTCTGAGTGAGGACACAGGCCACTCCTCCTACCCCAGCCACAGGAGCTTTACCAAGATGTCATCAATGAATGAGCAGTGCGCCATGCACGAGCGTGAGACCAGCATGGTTTGAGCCTTACCTGGGAAACCCCCACTGGACACTGCCAACCCAGGAAGGCCCAAAGTACATCTTCTGAAGACCAAGGCAAGAACCTCTTCAGCACCCACCAGTGCCCACTGTATTTTGAGTGAGCACAGACAGTGTTTTAAGCTGGAAATCCAGGGCTTGGAACCCCTCTCTCCAGGTGGGATGGTGGACAGAGCATGCCATGTTGCTCCCAGCCTTGGACCAGTGACCCTTGCTTGCTGGGGGACCAAGCCTTGACCAAGTCAAAGAAAAAAAGGAAGAATTCTCAAAACACTGCCATGAACTGGGATTAGTATAAGACGGTGATGTTAAGTTACCTACCATGTGCCCCCCAGGGGTGACACCACATTTTACAAGGCCTATCCTTGCTGTGAGCAGAAGGGGTTAGGGAAAATATGATGTGATGCAGATCTCTTACCCCCATTAAAAAAAAAAAAAAAGCTACCATCCAGGCAACCCCACGTGTATCAGAGTAGAACTGTGCTCCACAGGGTTGTTAATAGCTGATGTTTCAGAAATAGATCCCCAGGCTTTTCTTCTGAGATGTCTCTGAGTGGACTCAAACCAACAACCTTGTGGTTAGCAGCCAAGTCCCTTACCACTTTGTGCCAGCAAGGGACTCCCTCACCACCGTACACCTATATTAATAGCCAGCCAGAAAAATCCCACCTCTCCAGGCACCCCTCTGGGTTGAGGCATGATCTTAAGAAGGTCTCTGTGGAAACGTGCAGGTTACCTGGGCGAAAACGATGACAGATCAGCCCACTGTCTTGCGTGGGCAAGACATGTTGGGGACCCTTAGGCAACGAAGACTTGGGGCCCTTAGAAGAATGTGCCACGAAGCAGCCACCCTAGAACTTCCCAGGGTGACAGTGGTTTAACCCGTTGCCATCAAGCTGATTTCAACTCATAGCGACCCTATAGGACAGAGTAGAACTGCCCCATAGGGTTTCCAAGGAGAGCTGGTGGATTCAAACTGCCGACCTCTTGGTTAGCAGCCAAGCTCTTAACCACTGCGTCAGGAGGGCCCTGACAGTGCTTTAGGCTGTAGCTATTTTGGCAGGGGGAGGGAGGATGGTGCCAGCCCTGTGCCCCAGCCCCTCTCAGCTGTACTTGCTACCCAGGGGCTGGGTCAGGGCTGGTGGTTTCCCCACACCCACTGCTCACAGCAATTCCTACCCTCCTTTTCTAATCCACTGGGCTCTGGCTGGAGCTGCTCAGAATAAAATATTCCAAGTGGGTGTAGGGGTGGGGGTCTGGGGCTCCTCCTCAACTTCCTCAAAGCCTCACTGGAGACTGGTCCCAAGTGCGGCTCAAGGAAGCAACGCTGGAACTTCTCAGTGGAGGAAGTGTGTGTCCAAGGGCTCTGTCATGGAACGCAAAGCCGAGTCTGGAGCTGAGTGCTTGAACTGCTCCTGAGATGCAGGGGGGTGGGGGGCACAGGTACTGAGCCCCCACCGTGTGCAGCCACGGCCATGCCTTTTCTCATCTAATACCAGCGCCTTCCTGGGGCTAAGCCTGTCACCATCTCGTTTACGAGCGAGGAAACAGAAGCTCCGGAGAGGGAAGTGACTCGGCCAAGGTCATCCAGCTAGCCAGTGAGTGACCGAGTGAAGATCTGAACCCAGCCCTGTCTGGCTCCAGTGACTCCCTTCTTTCCATTTATTGAGACTATTCTAGACTATAACGATCACCCACATTTATCTAGCACTTTCTGTACTAAGCACTTTACATGTATTATCTCATTTATTCTCCACAGCAACCCTGAGTTAGGTACAATACTTTGTTGTTATTGGTTGTCATCGAGCCGATTCCGACTCATGGTGACCCCCTGTGACCCCGTGTGTGCAGAGTAGAACTGCTCCATAGGGTTTTCAAGGCTGTGACCTTTCAGAAGCAGATCACCAGGCCTGTCTCCCGAGGCACCTCTGGGTGGATTTCAACCACCAACCTTTCGGCCGGTAGTCAAAGGCTTAACCATTCATGCCATGCACGGACTCCCCTTCCCTTTTGTATATAAGAACACTGATTCTCAGAGAGGTTAAATAACTTACCCTAGGGCGCCCAGTTGGCTCAAAGGAGGCTTCAGAGTCAGAAAGGAATCAGAGAGGCTTGAGGTTTTAACCCTAAATATTGATTCCTTAACAGATGAATGTGAACATCTTAATGGCTGTGAAGTCAGCTTTGCAAAGAGTTTTCAAAAACGACCCAACATGGCAAAGAAAATGCACTTGGCCTCCAGCTCCCTGGATGCTCATCAGCACATCGCCACCATGTCCCCCACCCCTCCAGGGAAGGCAGTGGGAGAGAGACCGGAAGGAGACCTAGGCCCTTCAGCCCCAGAGTGTCCACACTGTTCCCTTCCAAGCCCCTTTGCTGTTAAGCCAAGTCTCTAACAAGATGCAAGGGCCAGATGTAATGTCTACACAGCACTGGGCAGGGCCCCAAGGCCACAGCCTGTTTGAAGTCACACTTCATTAAGAGACAAACTGTTCCTTCCCTTGTTGGGCCTCAGCTGATGCTGCCGAGAAGGCAGCTCTGACTTGACCCCAAGCTGAGGCCTCCGACTGCTTCAGGGAGTCTGATCTCGGGCAGTCTGAAAGCAAGAGGGAACTTCCAGCCTTGCGTAGGGACCTCTGTCAGCCCCCTCCTCAAGCCTGCAGATGGGATGACTGGGGCATGAGATGGTGCGAGATTTGTTCCAGTTCAGAGACAGGTATCTGCGACTTGGGCTTCCTGACTTCCAAAAACCAGTTGCTGCCAAACCAAAAAATCAAACCCATTGCCACCGAGCCCATTCCGACTCACAGCAACCCTACAGGACAGAGTAGAACTGCTCCATAGGGTTTCCAAGGAGCGGCTGGTGGGTTCGAACTGCCGACCTTTTGGTTAGCAGCCAAGCTCTTAACCACTGCGCCACCAGGGCTCTGCAACTCATGGCGCCCCCAAGTGTGTCAGAGTGGAACTGTTCTCTAGAGGATTCTCAATGGCTGATTTTTTGGAAGATCACCAGGCTTTTCTTCTGAGGCACTTCTGGGTGGACTTGAACTTCCAATCTTTTGGTTAGCAGCTGAGCTTGTTAACTGTTTGCACCATGCAGGGACTTCCCTCTCTCCCAGGATGGTGCTCTTCCCTCCGGCTCATTGCCTCACTCTTCCAGGGCTGTGTGTGGCCAGGCCAGGCAAAGGGAGCCAGGAATTCATTTTGTCAGGCTGATAAACAGAAGCAAAATTCAAACTGGCTGCTTTTCTTCCCCCTTCAAGCCAGGCCTCACCCTGTCTGGCTGCCTGTCTTCCTGTTCCGACTCTAGCTTCCCTTCCAGTACTTAAATGAAATCACGCCATCCTCTTCAATCTTGTCCTGACACCTTCTTATGAGGGGTGCCGTAACACAAGCATTACAAGGGGGTGGCTTTGAAGAACAGAAATGTATTTTCTCACAGTTCTGGAGGCTAAGAGTCTGAATCAGAGTCTCAAGCACGTTGATTCCTCCTGTGGGCTTCTCTCCTACTTTCCGTGGCTGCCAGCAATCCTGGGCACTCCTTTGCTGCTTATAGATGCACCTGCCTCTGTCGTCACATGACATCTATGTCTCCCCCTGTACGTCACTCCTTTTTATAAGACATCATTCAGAAGGAATTAGGACTAGGACCCACCCTACTCTGGTATGACCCTATTAACATAACAAAAAAATCCCCCCTATTTCCAAACAGGGTCACATTCACAGGTACAGGGGTTGCGACTTCAACACATCTTTTTGGGGGACACAATTCCATTCATAACAACCCTCCATGAGTCACACATACAGTCCCTACAGTTTACGAAATGTGTTGACCTGCGTTACTCCACAGGGAGCCAGTGTGTGTGTTCCTGAGAGCCCTCTCTCTAAGCTCAGGACTGGCCACTGGGGCGTCAGGGCTGTCTCCTGGATGGTGTGGGTGCGCTTGTACGTGGAAGTAGGCAAGAGTGCAAGACAGTGTTTGAGAATGGTGGAGGGAGGGGAGAGGGAAACAGAGCCAAAGGAGAATGCAGATGAGAGAAAGGGAACTGACATTTATTAAGCATCTACCACGTGTCAGACACAAAATCTCATCAAACCCTTTACACAGAGCTTCAAGGTGAGAACCTTTATACCTGGGTGGGTGATGCCAAAAGTGGGGTTCCAAGAGAGGACCTCCCTCGTTCAGTGTGGCGGAGCTAGTAAATGGTGGAGCTGGGGTTTGAACTAGGTCTGCTGCCTGAGTTCCCAACTTTATTCACTTATTTCATTGTCCCGTTTATTTTATTTTCTTAGCAACCCAGTGTATGAGAAGGGTAGTGAATTACCCAAGGTAACATAGGCCTCCTCACTCCCAAGTCTGTGTTCAAGCCACCCACGGACAGATGCTCCCATTTACATATCCATCCACCCATCCATTCACTTACCCATCCATTCACCCACCCATCCATCTACCCCATATCCACCACCCATCCTCCCATCCTCCTATCCATCTGTCTACCATCCATCCATCCATCCAACCATCCATTCACTCACCCATCCACCCACTCATTCACCTCAACATCCACCCACCCACCTACCCATCATCCATCCATCCACCTATCCACCGACCCATCCACTCACTTATCCATCCGTCCATCTACTTACTCACCGATCTATCCACCCATCCCTTCATTCATCCATCCCTCTATTGACACATCCACCCCACTACCCATACATTTATATAACCATCTATGGATCCAACCATGCATCCATTCCACAAAAATGTATTTAGTACCTGCCCTTTGCCAGGTCCTGTGGTGGGCACTGGGAATACAAGGATGATCAAGACATACCCAGTCTCTGTCTTCATGAGCTCTTTCTCTGTCTAGTGGAGAGACAGCCAGGGATCAAAAGACACACATCATAAGTGGAAAACAACCACGGGATCTGCCCCTGTCCAAAGGTCAAGAAAAACTTCCTTGAGTAGGAGACACTTGAGAGCTGAAGGATGGGTAGGCATTAATCTGGTGCAGAGGGCATGAGAGAAGAGTGCTCCGGGAGGGAAGAGCTGGGCAGAGGTGTTGATATGGGAGAAAGCCAAGCAATGACAAGGGACTGATTGGGGGCTTGGGGGGGGGGGGCTGCAGCTCAGCGAGGAGGGTGAGCATGGGACCAGAGAGGGTTGGAAGGGATGCAAGATCAAAGCCACGTGCAGGAGAGTGACATGCTCAGATCTGCACATTGAAATGATGTCCCTGGCTGCTCCGCGGAGGATAGAATTGGAGTGGGGCAGAAAGGGAGACCGGGAGGCTCCTGAGGAGGGTGCAAGTGAGCCACGATGGTGCCTGGACGGAGGGAGCAAAGATAGAGCTGGAGGGAAGTGGACAAACTGAGAGAAATTGAAACCTACCCAGGCTTCCTCAGGGGAATGGTTAGTGGGAAACCAACCGGGGGCCCATTCCAGCTGCACAGAGGCCTCAGTGCATTACTTTATTGACAGAAATTAATTGTAAATATTATTCAAATTTACCTCTCAATGCACAATTATATTTCTAAGGGGAGCCCTCTGAGCACATAATAAAGCCCTATAAAGAATACATATACAGTATTAACCTGCGAGGAGCAGAGGCATATTAATGCAAGTGTGGATGGCGGCTGGGGGGGATTTACGTAGACGAGACTCCAGTGCTAAGACTTGGGGCTTAGCCTTGGAGGTCACCCTGAGTTCTGTCCTGGGAGATCTTCTAGAAGTTTCTTCCCTCAGGAGATGGCAATATATCCAGGCATGACAGTCAAGCTACTGTTCTAAAGATCTGGCCAATGGGCAAGTGGGTGAGGGGGAGGCATGGCGAGAATTGGAGAAGGGAGGTGGGGACACAGGTCTTTGGATCAATTACTGCAAGTGCTCCAAGCTTTACCACCACCAATGACAACCATAATAGTTATTGGGTGCCATGAGTTGATTTCGACTCATAGTGATCCCACGTGACAGAGTGTAGAACTGTCCCGATAGGGTTTTGTCGGCTGTAAACTTTACAGAAGCAGATTGCCAGGTCTTTCTTCCTCAGAGCTACTGGGTGGGTTCGAATCACCAACCTTTTGGTTAACAGCCGAGGGCTCAAGCATTGCACCACCAGGGCTTCTAACCCTAACAGACAGAGTAGAACTGCCCCATAGGGTTAACCATAATAGTCGTTGATGTTAGGTGCCATCAAGTCAGTTCCATCTCATAGTGACCCTATGTACAACAGAACAAACCACTGCCCGGTCCTGCGCTGTCCTCACAATCGTTGCTCTGTTTGAGCCCATTGTTGCAGCCACTGTGCCAATCCATCTCATTGATGGTCTTCCTCTCTTTCGATGACCCTCTACTTTACCAGGCATGATGTCCTTCTCCAGGGACTGGTCCCTCCTGATAACATGTCCAAAGTACATGAGGCGAAGTCTTGCCATCCTCGTTTCTAAGGAGCATTCTGGCTGTACTTCTTCCAAGACAGATTTGTTCGTTCTTCTGGCAGTCCGTGGTATATAAAAGTAGATACTATTAATTGAGTATGTTCAAGTATTGGGTGCCCTGCCAAGCACTTGAGCTTCCTTATCTCATTGAATCCTTACAACGACCTTTGTGGTAGGGACTCTTACTCTCCCATGTACAGAGGAGGAAACTGAAGTTCAGAGAGAAGTGAGTTGCCTTCGTCACAGAGTAAGTGGCAGAGCTGGGATTCGAACCCCAGTCTGTTTGGCTCTAAAGCAGTTGCTGTTTTCCCATTTGCAAATGTAAAACTGTGCTGTGAAGGGCCCCTCCCTGGAGATAGGAGGGTAAGCACGTACGCTCTCTTCTCCAGAGTTAATTTTTGAGGGAGCGGGAGAGGGGGAGTCTGAGGCATTGCTTTTTCCTTTGAGGGGGAGGAAATGGTGTCTAGATGGGCTTGTCACTTCCTCACAGCCCTGAGGATCTTTTTTTTTTCAGTTGGAAGAGACTCTACTTCATCAAGCTACCCCCTTCCATGCCCCTATCGGTGGGGAAAACTGAGGCCTCGTTTGCCAATAAGACTGGGATCAGCTACCTTACTGACCTTCTGTGAGATGAGATATGTGTAAAAATGCTCATATAAACCACCTGGAAAGCCCCGTCATTCTAGAGACCTGGGCATTCCCCAAGCCACCCTTCTCACTTCTGAGTTTGTCTACAAGGGCTTTGG
This sequence comes from Dugong dugon, assembly GCA_030035585.1. Taxonomy (NCBI): domain Eukaryota; kingdom Metazoa; phylum Chordata; class Mammalia; order Sirenia; family Dugongidae; genus Dugong; species Dugong dugon. Next base: position 18,669,039 of record CM057476.1, on the reverse strand, counting down.
TGATGATCTGGCCTGATGGACCCCTGCCTGGGAGCTGGGAACTTTCCAGCAGAATCCTGGCTGAAGGGGAGGCAGGAGATCTCAGCACAACCTGAGACGTCTTGTACTTGGGGCATAAATATTCCCCTTCAGAGCTGTGGTGGATGAGGTGGGGAACATGCTCCATCTTGATCTAGGTGGTTACATGGGTGTCTTCATCTGTTAAAAAAAAAAAAAACACAACTATCCAACTGTATACATTAGATTAGTGTACCTTACTGGGGTAAGTTATGCTTCATTGAAAGTATTTTTGAAAACAAAATGATCCATAGTGTCTGCAGAAATGACTTTCTGCTCCCATTGTCACCCTGACAGGTGGCTGTAGGAGAACCACGTCTGGGGGTTTCCCTACGATTTCAGAGAGCAGCTCTGAGGTGGCAGTCCCTGCAGGGTCTGTCTAAAGAGACGGTGTCTCAGGAAGGGCTAAGCCCACCCAGGAGTCACCCTAGCCCCACCTTCTGACCCAAAGGGCCGTTGATGGTTATGACACAGGATCACATGGGCTCAGGAGCCAGATGGCTTGGGCTCGAATCCCAGCTCCACCACTTACATCACTTAGGGTTAGGGTTAGGCTCTGTAACCTTGGGCAAGCTACTCAACACCTCAAGAGCCCCATCTTTCTCTTCTGTAAAATGGGTCTGATAAAAGTTTGCAGCTCACAGGGTTGTTGTGAGGATTCAATGAGATGACGTATGTAAGCACTTAGCAGGTGCCTAGGTGGTGCGAGTGGTTAACGTGCTCCACTGCTAACCAAAAAGTTGGCAGCTTGAGTCCATCCAGAGGTGCCTCAGAAGAAAGGTCTGGCCATCTACTTCCAAACAATCAGCCCCTACAAACCCCATGGAGCACAGTTTTCCTCTGACACACATAGGGTCACCATGAGCTGGAGTTGACTCCACAGCACCCTCTTTCATCTGGATGCGTATCCGCCTCCCTACTGGTCTCCCCGCTTCCGGTCTTGCCCCTCACAGTCCATGCTCCACAAAGCAGCAAGAGTGAACTTCCATCACCGAATGGAATCATTCAAACCCCTTACTGCGGCTTATGGAGACCACTGCCTCCTCCTCCATCCTCATCTCGCTCTGCTCTCCAGCCAGGTGATCCTTGCCGTCTCTCAAAAACAAAACAACACAGCACAAAACAACCCAGTGAACAACAACAAACATACACCCAGATCATCCCCACCTCGGGCCTTTGGGTTTGCATTTCCGCTGCTCCTCACCACCTGCCCCTGCTCTTAGAACGACTGGTTCCTCCTCCTCCTCCAGGTCTCAGTTCAAACGCCACCTCCTCCGAGAGGTCCTCCCTGGATACCTCCCATCTAAAATAACCCCCGCCCCCAGTCACTGCCTATCAGATCCCTTGATTTATTTTATAGCCGTTACTGGGGTCCCTGGGCGGTGCAAATGGTTAAGCACTCAACTACTGGCCAAAAGGTTGGTGGTCTGAACCCACTCAGAGGTTCCTCGGAAGAAAGGCCTGGCGACCTACTTCTGAAAGGTCACAGCCTTGAAAACTCTATGGCGCAGTTCTACTCTGTACACATGGGGTCGCCATGAGTTGGAATCGACTCAATGGCAACCACCACCACCAACAGCATAGTAGTTACAACCATCTGAAGTCACTTTATTTTACGTGTTTAACTGCCTTCCTCAGCTAAGTGCTGAGTTCTCTTGGGGTGGGGGTGGGGGGGACTGTGTCTGTGTGTCCACTGCTGTATCCCCAGCACCCGGGGCAATGCTTAGCCCAGAAAAGGTACTCACAGATGTTTGCTGAACGAATGAAGAGGTAACCGTATGCTGACGTTATCTGCATTATCGTCAGTATCAGTGTTGCGTTTCGTGACGATTACAATTACAATACACCATTTCCAAAGTATTTTCACATTTTTATCCACCTCAATAATAAGGACAGCAACCTGGGGAGGGTGGGACTATCCCCGCATTTCCCAGACGTGAAAACTGAGGTCTGGAAAGTAGAAGAGCCACGTTTCTTTCCCTTGTACCACTAGGAGCAATCAGAAACAAAGGTTTCCATGAAGTGCTTCTACCTCCCTTGGGCTTTCGTTTCCCCTTTGTCTGATTTATCGCAGCCTGAAAATAAAGGAACCAGATGCCTCCCCCACTCACCCCCACCCCGTTGTTTTGTACTGCTTTTCCGGACCAGGGCTCTGTTAAGGGTTGGCTGGTAGGTCTGTGACCACAAACTTCCTGTGTTTATCTTTCTACCAAGAAATCATGGATAGAGCCCTCAGCTGGCCCCGGGTCTGTGCTGGGCACGAGGTGATACTCTGACAGGAAAGTGCAGCCAGAGACCTGAGGATCCCCAAAGTCTGACCGGCTCTCTCTGGACCCCGGGTGCCTCTCACTGGGAGAGGCAGAACCCAGGATTGTATTTTTCCTTGGTTGCCATCATGCAGATGTTTGGCATCCATACAACAAGCATCTGGATGGTTCAATGCATTTCTGGATTTCTTCCAGATGTTGGTGTCGTTGACAGGGACACATACAGGGAGGGGGGAAGCAGATGCTCAGCTTTGGTGGCTGGTAATTTCCTGAGAGCCTCTTATGGACTGCAAGCAGTTGACAATGCCCAGGCCACTGCCTTGGTCCCTGTGCCTTATTAGAAAGAATTGACTCGTGGAGGGATTAAGATATGGTGACCGGCCACCAGGGGAAATTCTATGTCTATCATCCCATTTCATCCTCTTTAGCAGGCTGAATGGTAAAATCACCTTAACTTTATTTTATTTAACATTTTTTAAAATTGTACTTTAGATGAAGGTTTACAGAACAAATAGTTTCTCATTGAAGAGTTAGTACACATATTATATGTTTTATGACAATGGTTAACAATCCCATGACATATCAACACTGTCCCTTCTCAACCTTGGGTTCCCTATTACCAGCTTTCCTGTCCCCTCTTGCCTTCTAGTTCTTGTCCCTGTACTGTTGTGTTCCATTAGTCTTGTTTTGTTTTATGGGCCTGTCTAATCTTTGGCTGAAGGGTGAACCTCAGGAGTGACTTCATTACTGAGCTAAAAGGGTGTCCGGGGACCACACGCTCGGGGTTTCTCCAGTCTCTGGCAGGCCAGTAAATCTGGTCTTTTTTTTTGTGAGTTAGAATTTTCCTCTACATTTTCTCCAGCTCTGTCCGGGACCTTCTGTTGTGATCTCTGTCAGAGCAGTCAGTGGTGGTAGCCGGGCACCATCTATTTGTACTGGACTCAGTCTGGTGGAGGCCATGGTAGTTGTGGTCCATTAGTCCTTTGGACTAATCTTTCCCTTGTATCTTGTTTTCTTCATTCTCCCTTGCTCCCAAAGGGGTGAGACCTGTGGAGTATCTTAGATGGCCGCTCACAGGCTTTTAAGACCCCAGAAGCTACTCACCAAGGTAGAATGTAGAACATTTTCTTTATAAACTGTGTTACGCCAATTGAGCTAGATGTTCCCTGAGACCATGGTCCCCACAGCCCTCCGCCCAGCAATTCAGTCCCTCAAGGAGTTTGGATGTGTCTATGGAGCGTCCATGACCTTTCCTTGAAAATCACCTTAACTTTAGAGATGAAGAACCTGAAGCTCAGAGAGGTCAAGTGATTTTCGCAGAATCACACAGCTATCCATCCATTCATTTTTTATTGAGCATCTACTATGTGCCAGGCATGGTGCGAGGCTCTGGGGAGACAGCAGCTGACACTTCTTTCCTTCATGAATCTTAAAACATATGGGTACGTGGCAGAGCTGGGATTCGAATTCATGCCTGTGTACCACTTTGGGGTTTATATTCTTTTGCTACATAATGCTGCTTCCTGAGTTAAATAAATTAGGTAAAGAGGAATTAATGCAGAATGGAGAGAAAAGGTTTGTGTTATGAAGCCTGGAATCTTTTGGGAGTTAGAGAGAGAAGACTCACACCTTGGCTGGGAGATGATGGGTTGAGATTGATCCTGGGAGCTAGGAGGCACTTGTCAGCAACGCTACTCTGTCTCTGACCTCTTAGAATAGGAGTGATCTGATCCAACAGCTTCCTGTATGCGGGTTTATCTTTCCCTCCACTGAAAAAGCAGCAGGAAGATGGCATTGCTTAACCCAAATGAATGGTGTGCCAATGGCAGAACGCAGATTGAAATGAGGCAGATTGAAAGAAGAAGAAATTGAGAATGGAGTGAGATTCCCTGGTCCCCTTTCCTTCTAACCATAGGGAATACTATTTTTTTTTTTTTTTAACTTGTTGAAGTCTGAAATGTCACCCCTTCCTCATTCCTGAATTCCTCAGGCATGTCACTCTCTTGTAAACCTCATCTTGCTCCACTAGCCCCAGAATCTCCCAGGATATGCGTTGTTGCTGTTGTGGTTGTTAGCTGCCGTAGAGTCGACTCTGACACATGGCGGCCCTGTGTGTTACAGAGTAGAACAGTGCTCTTAATGGCTGTAATCTTCTTGGCTGTAATATTAATGGAAGAAGCCCTGGGGGTGCAGTGGTTAAAGTATCTGGCTGCTAACCAAACAAGTTCAGCGGTTCAAACCCACCAGCTGCTCTGCGGGAGAAAGATGGGGCAGTCTGCTTCCCTAAAGATTACAGCCTTGGAAACCCTAGGGGGCAGTTCTACTCTGTCCTACAGGGTCGCTAAGAGTCAGAATCGACTGGACAGCAGCAGGTTCTGGAATCTTAACGGAAGCGAATCGCCAGGCCTTTTCTTCGGAAATACCGCTGCGTGGGTTTTAACCATCAACAGCTGAGCGCAAACTGCGCCACCTAGGGACTTTAGGATGTAGATACACCTACGGAAACAAAACAGCTTGTTCGATCTTAAAACGCCAGAGATGAAAGGGCCCCAAAGGTCAATCTAGTCGAGGCCCTCCTCAGGGTTCTTTATTATTTTTAGTAATTTTTGGATGGGTCTTTGCAGGAGAAGTTCCCAGGGAGCTGAGCCTCTGAGGGCAGATGTTCAGTCCTGGGAAGCCAGCAGATCCAACTCACCTGAGCTTCCTGCTTCTTGGTCTGGCCTTTGGTCCGCACTCTTGGAGCTGATGGAGAGCTCCTTGGAGGCTGTAAGAAGACATAGTCAGCTCAGGAAAGAGGGGGTGGGGGCAGGTGGGGGGATAGTGGAACCAGGCAGGTTTTGGTTCTACCCCTCACCAGCTGTCTGGGCCTCAGTTTCCCCATCTGTAAGATCAGGAGTGTAACTACAGTTACAATTATGTCTCTGCTCACTGCTACCGACTCGCTTACCAGATTCCTTATAGGCTGGCATGAGGATTCAATAAAATAACCTGTGTCAAGAGTTTACCGTACCTGGTAAATATTATTTGCTTACAAAGTTGCTAGCCCTTGCCGTTGTTAACCATTCATTCTCTTTATCTATTTATTTATTTTTCCTGGCCTACAAGACTGCATTTGCTTTGTTATCTCTGGGGGCTACGCCTAATCCAATCCATTGATTCCAGAGGCTGCACAAATGTGCCTGAATTATGGATTGGGGTTGCAAATGTAATGCTTGCTACAGTTTGGAGGTGTGAAGAAAATGTAGTTTCTTCGTCTATTGCTGATCTAGGAGCCCCTGGGTGGTACAAAGGGTTAAAGTGCTCAGCTGCTAACTGATAGGTTGGCGGTACGAGTTCACTCTCAGGTGTCCCGAAAGAAAGGCCTGGCGATCTACTTCCTAAAAATCAGTCACGAAAACCTTATGGAGCACAATTCTACTCTGACATACAATGGTAACTGATTTGGTTTTGGTTTAACAACTTTATAACAGCAACTAGACTAGTGTTTGACCAAATGACTGGACACCATAACCTAGCCAAGCTGGCACATAAAATTAACCATCACACTCTCTTAAGACAATGGCATGACTTCAAGTCTGTAGCCTTGCTGCACAAATCGTATTTTGCATGTCTGAAGCAGAATATAACTTTGTTCATCCTCTTATTTAACAAATCCTACTCTCCTCTCATGCAGATGGGCTCTTGGGGCCAAATGGACAAAGATCAGGTACTAAACGCATCAAACAAGTAGAGTCCCTTCATAATTTCCAGAAGACTCACCTGTGGCAATTCTTTCTGGACTCTTTCTGCTGCTTGCAGCTGGCTTTGCAACTTACAGATTAGAATGAAAAAGTTCTAATGATCATTTTTAAGATTATCGGAGCCCAGGAAGTGTCAGCAGTTTGTGATCGCCTGCTAACCCAGAGGCTGGCAGTTCGAACCCACCCAGCAGCTCTGCGGAAGAAGGGCCTGGCAAATTGTTTCCACAAAGTTTACAGCCTAGAAAGCCCTATGGAGCAGATCTACTCTGTAACACATGGGGTCACCATGAGTCGAGGGCCGACTCGGCAGCAGTTAGCAACAACATCAACAATTAAGATAATTACTAACAGTTCTTCACTGTCAGTATTATTTTATGTTTCACAGCTGAGGAAACAGAAGGTTGAAGAGGTGACGTCCCCTGCCCAAGGTATCCTGGCTGGTGCAATCAGACAGAGCTGGGAGTTGACTCCAGCTTTGTCTGACCTCAAAGCTATTTAGCACTGCATCACAAAGAACGGCACCTTTGGAGAGTGTGGGGTTTCTGCTGTCAGATTCTGAAATAGACTCCCAGGCACAGTTATAATTGCATTTCTGCTCACTCCTGTGGACTTGCTTACCAGATTTCTGAGAACTTTGGCATGGGCCGGGGACGAGGTTGGAAAAGTTTCAGGGAAGGGCTGGAGCTTCCTGCAATCCCCTCAGGTTCTTAATGCATCTGTAATGGGATTAGCGCTGCCTGGAACCCTGGGCGTCTGCTCATCCTTCCTGCGCTCTGTGCTCAGGGCCTAAGAGGGTTGCCAGGAATTAAAAACCCATTCCTGGGCCTTTGGAGACTGTGAGAACAGACGCTCAAGCAGTTCCCCCAAATGCTCCGTGTTTGATGCTGTTCACAGTGGGTCTCCAGATAGTGCTTTTGGGTACCCAGGGCACACACCTGCCTGACCTCACTGCACCCCAACGTTCAGTGGGGAGTGGGGTGGTGAGCCCCATTTTTGGAGAGGAGGGACCAGGTGCCCAGACAGCTTCAGCCACGTGGCCAAGCAACACAGCCAAGGAATGGGCGGTACTGAGATCCAAGTCCAGGACACTGCAGCCGAGAGCTAGTGTGCTCAGCACCCAACTGCGTGACCCTGGGCAAGTGGCTACTACACTCCATGCCTCATTTTCCTCATCTGCAAGCAGAGAGACAGCACAAAGTCTGAAAATGATGCTAGATTGGGAAGTAAGAGACGTCTTGAAGGGCAGCTCTGTCACTGTGCCTCTGTGTAAACTTGGCATGATAGTTAGTGTCATGTGTCAACTTGGCTAGCTATGGTGTCCAGTTGCTTGACCAAACAGTAGTCCAAATGCTGTTGTCAAGTAGGTACATGTGATTAAATCGGTTGGTCTTAAGTAAAGCAGATTACCCTCCATAATGCAGGTGGGCCTTGTCCAATCAGTTGAAGGCCTTAAGAGCAGAAAGGGAGTATTCCCTAGGATGTATTCTGCCTCCAGACTATAAATAGACATTTTGCCAGAAGTCTTCCACTCTTCATCCTTCCCATTCCCCGACTTATGGATTTGAGACAAGAATCTCCAGCCTGTCCCCTGGCCTACAAAGTGTAGACTTGCCAGTCCCCCATAATTGCATGAGCCAGTTCCTTAAAATAAATCTCTCTATATACCCACATACACACACGTATGTGGTGTAAGTGGTTTACGATCAACTGCTAACCTGAAGGTTGACAGTTCAAATCCACCCAGCAGCGCCATGGTAGAAAGTCCTGGTGATCTGCTTCTGTAAAGATTACAGCCAAGGAAATCCTATGGAGCACAGTTTTACTTTGTAACATGTGGGTTTGCCGCGATTCAACAGCAACGGGTTTGGTTTATGTACGTGTGTGTGTGTGTGTGTGTGTGTGTGTGTGCTGTTTCTCTAGAGAACCCTGAATAAGACGCTTGGGGAGAACACTTTCCCTTTCTGAGTCTCAGCCTTCCCTTCTGTAAAATGGAGAAGGAGAAGAGTTTGAATGAGAAAGCAGTTACCAGAAATTACTGTACAAGTGCTGACTACGTACCAGGTATTTTTCTAAGATGCTGCTCATTTCATTGTCCCTCCCCGAGCCCTGGAGGAAGGCATGGCTATGTATGGAGGTGGAGACTCTCCGTGCCTCCAGAGTCTTGCTCTCGGCTTCCAGCCTCTGAGGCAGAACCCTGCCCCTGCCCTCTCTCCTTCTGTTCTGCTCCTCCACTCGAAAATCCTAGCAGCTGCATTTAATTGGTTTTAACTTAATAGTTTTATCGATGCTTGTTGGTTCAGGGGATGCAGAGGCCTCTGGGTAATTTGCACATTTTTAACAAACCGGATAAAGAGCTGATAAGCATAAACAAGTCTGTTTTAATTGGATTAAGAGGAGGCTTGGCTTTGGGACTGTAAACCACAGAGGAGCTGGAGAAAAAAAGGTTCTTAGAGATTTCAGATTTTCTGCCTCCCCAGACCCCCCAGAGCACTTTGTAAAAGGCGCTGCTTTCTTTCTGGATAAATTGTGCACTGGCGTATTTGTGTCCACGTCTTATTTCACACTTACCATGGCGGCCTCTTTCCCTCCCTCCTTCCCCACCTGCTGTGTGCCATGGGGCAAGTGGTTCAGCCCACCAGCTTTAAAGACCGACCTGGGTTCAAGTCCTGGCTCTGCCTCTTGCATGCTCATCCTGAGAAATTCATTTGATCCTCTAAGCCTCAGTTTCCCAGCTGTGAAAGGGGATAGTGATGGTTCCTATTCTGTAGGTTAGTGTGAGAATTATATGCTGTTAAGTTGCCTGCTACTTAATGTTGTTGGGTGCTGTCGAGTCAATTTTCGACTCATAACAACCCCATGTGACAGAGTAGAACTGCCCTATAAGGTTTTCTAGGTTGTAATCCTTATGGGAGCAGGTCGCCAGGTCTTTTCTCCTGCAGAGTCACTGGGTGAGCTCAAACGCCAGCCTTTTGGTCAGCAGACAAGTGCTTAACTGTTGTGCCACCAGGGCACCTCTGCTACTTAATAGATTCATCAAAATGGCAGCCACTAATAGCATGAGTGGAATTAAGTATTTAGCTACTAACTGAAAGGTTGGCAGTTCAAACCCACCCAGAGGCACCTCGGAAGAAAGGCCCTGGCAATCGACTTCCAAAAGGTCATAGCCATGAAAACCCTAAGGAGCACAGTTCTACTCTAAAACACATGGGGTCGCCATGAGTTGGAATCAACTCAACAGCAGCTGGAAATAGCACGAGTCACTTTGAGGATCACAGTACCTGCTCTCATGGAAGCCACCATCTAGCTGGAGTTCCAGCCAAGTAAAGAAGCAGCTGCCACAGGGTGTGAGGAACGCTAAGTGAAGGGTCACCTAACCAACCTGGGGGTCCAGGGACACCTTCCCAGAGGAGGTGGGGCTTGAAAAATGAATAGAAGTTGGCTAGAGTGCTGCTGGAATCTCTGGGTAGTATAAATGGTTAACACACTCAGCTGCTAACCAAAAGGTTCAAGGTTCGAGTCCACCCAGAGGTGCCTTGGAAGAAAGGCCTGGTGACCTACTTCCCCAAAATCAGCCATTGAAAGCCCTGTGGAGCACAGTTGTACTCTGGCACACATGGGGTCCTCAGGAGTTGCAATTGACTCAATGGCAACTGGTACTTGTAGAACAGCTCTTCCCAACTTTAAACTGCATGCAGATCCCATGGGGATCTTGTTAAAATTCAGGTTCTGATTCCAAGGGGCAGGGCTGAGATTCTGCATTTCTAACCAGCTCTCAGATGATGGCATGGGGCTGGTCCATGGACCACAACTTGAGTAGCAAGAGCATAAAGGGTTGATGGAACAAAGATGTGAGGGAGCCAGTCTGACCCCAAAGCCTGCTTTCTGAACTGCATTCTGCCTCCTCAAGAACCCCCAAAGCAGAGGACGGGGAGCAGGAATCCTAGGCATTGAGCAAGGGGCATGGGTCAGGAGAGTTTGTAGACCGAGTGGGAAATTTCATTGACGTTTCCTTATTCTATCTTAAACTCCATGGCTATTTTGCATTTGACTCCCGTTTAAAAAAAAAAAACAAAAAACAAAACTATTCCGGACAATGTTAAAACAAGAGAGGACGGGACTGGGAGGGGAAGGATGGAACATTGCAATGGTAAAGATGGCATCATCACGATGGGGAGAGAGGCCAGCCCCTGCTCCGCTGAAGCAGAGATGTGAGAGCCTTATAGAAGAAAGTCCAGGGGACTGACCACTGGGATGATAAGGCCCCACCTGGGGGGACAGAGAGGGAGACAAGGAGTGGGCGCTTGGACAGAGAAAGGTTGAGAAGATAAGGAAGGGAAACACCTATTCTTTAGACAGGGTAGATGATTAAGTCCGTCTCTGTCAGTCATTTTACAGCAAACCTTTTCTGGAACGTGAAAGAGTAAGGGATTTTCTCTAACAAAACAAAACAAAAACAAATCAAACCTATAGTCTTCTAGTCAATTCTGACTCATGGCGACCCCAAGTATTACAGAGTAGAACTGCTCCATAGAGTTTTTTTGGCTGTAATTTTTACAGAAGCATCACCAGGCTCTTCTTCTCTGGTGCTGCTGAGTGGGTTTGAATCTCCAACCTTTAGGTTAGTAGTCAGCACAAACAGTTTGCACCACCCAGGGACCCTGCTCTTTAACAATGGGCTTGGGTAAAATTCAACTTTGTCGCTCCTCTTACATAAAAATAGCCTTTCTCTTCAGAACAATCCTCTCCTTCCTCTGTTCCAGTAAAACTCCTGATGCTCCAGGAAGCTGACTTCCTCTACTGCCTCGCCTGTGAGTGGGGATCTTATGTGGTCCCTGAGCTGAACTCCAGTTGACAGGCCAGTTCTGGGACAGTGCCGTCCACCTGAACATATTAACTTCTGAAGGCATGTATCCTGACACATGGTGCTTGGGGGTTTTGTTTGCACACAAAAGTCTGCTCACGAAGGCTGTTCTATAAGGAAACCCCTGTATCATTTCTAGAATTGTATCAGAGCAGGCAGCAGGTTGGGGTCTCATCTGTGGAGACAGACAAGCCTGGGTTCCAGGGGGTGATTTGTAGCTCAGAAACGCAAGAGGACAATCAAACAGCCGTGAAATCAGCCACATAAATAGCGGACCTTAAGTTGTTCTGCTTGTTCTGTGACACATACATTTTACTAAGATTTTTGCACGTGTGGTGCTTGGTTTACCCTCCTGCCCTCAAGAACTTGATTATTTGCGTGGCCACCCACGTGGCTTTGTGCCACTGAGTACGCGTTTCTCACTCTTCTTCAGGTTTCTGATCTTCTAATCAGGCTTGCACGTGGTTTCTTTCCTTTCTGGGAGCTGCTACCACTTGAAAGTTTCGTCCAAACAAGTCTTTCTTTACCTGTTCGGTCTTTTAATGGAACCGTCAGTCTCCAGGCATTTGTGTTTCCTTTTTTGTCCACGTCCTTCTTTCTCTCTTCACTCACCCAGATTAGAATTCTCTTGTGGGTTGAATTGGAGTCATCGGCATCCCAAGAGAAACAATGGTGGCACAGCATGGATGATATTTCAGGACCCAGCACCATGGACAGATCCCCAACAAGCTCTGTGATTATATCCAGTTCATACAGCGCACAGAGGGCATATCTATCTATTGCTTAATTTCCCTCTGTGCAGGGCACCAGCTCATCAAGGCAGGTGTCTTAGTTATCCAGTGCTGCTATAACAGAAATCCCACAAGTGAGTGGCTTTAACAAACAAATTTATTTTCCGCAGTTTAGGAGGCTAGAAGTCTGAATTCAGGGTGCTGGCTCTAGAGAAAGGCTTTCTGTCTGTTCGCTTTGGGGGAAAGTCCTTGTTCCTTGGTTCCTTGGTGATCTTCATTTGGTGTGGCCTCTACCTTCCCCCGTCTCTGCTCGCTTCTCTGCTTGCTTAATCTGGTTGTTTTGTATCTCAAAAGGAGATTGACTTAAAACACACCCTAACTAATACTGCCTCATTGACATAACAAAGAAAATCCATTCCCAAATGGGATTATAAACACTATATGGGTTAAGAGCAGAGTCCTGATGGCGCAGTGGTTAAACACTCGGCTGCTAACTCAAAAGTTGACAGTTTGAAGCCACCAACAGCTCCGTGGAAGAAAGATGTGGCTGTCTGCTTCTGTAAAGATTATAGTTTTGGAAACCCAATGGGACAGTTCTACTCTGTCCTATAGGATCACTGTGAGTCAGAGTCTACTCGGCAGCAATGGGATATGGGTTAGATTTGTAACCCATATTTTGGGGGGTACACATTCAATCCATAACAGGAGGGAAGATGGAAAAGTGGTTTAGAGCTGGAGTCTGGGATTGGAATGCTTGAGTTTCACACTCCCTTCCCCATCACTAGCTGCTTCAGTCAGCTTCAGTTTTCTCATCAGTAAAATAGAGATAATAACAGTGCCTAGCTCCTAGAAGGTTTCCTTGGGTGGCACAAATTGTTAAGCACTTGACTATTAACCTAAAGGTTGGTGGTTCGAATCCACCCAGAGGCACTTTGGAAGAAAGTCCTGGTGATCTGCTTTCAAAAGGTCACAGCCTCTATGGAGAACTGTTCTACTCTACACATATGGGGTGAGTATAAATCGGAATTGATTCTACAGCAGCTGATAGCTCCTAAAATTGTCAGGATTAAATGGTGTAGCAGGTTGAATCACTGGTCCCAATTCTTCAACCCTACTTCTGTCCATACCATGTGACTTGGCAGTTCATTCTACTAGAGTCTGAATGTACGCCCCGCCTCTTGATTTCATATCATTGTCCGCAACAACACGGATAAATTTCTAAAGCGTTATGTTAAGTGAAAGAAGCAAGACCCATTGTATGATTCCATTTACAAGAAATTCTAGAAAAGACACAACTATAATGATAGAAAGAAGATTGGTGGTTGCCAGGGGCCATGGGGTGGAAGGAAGGGATCAAATGAGAGGGCCTGAAAGAAGTTTTTTTGGCAAATGGTCATGTTCTATAGCGTGATCGTGATGGTGGCCACATGGCTGAATACATTTGTTAAAATTCATCCAATCATATCCCTGAAATTGACAAATTTTGTTGTACATAAGATAGACTTTAATAAAATTGATCAAAAAGCAAGAGAAAACAAACCCATGATGGAGGAAATACTAATACTGACAATATAGTTAAACGCCTTCTACGGCTCGGGCACTCCACATATATTCGTCTCATTTTCTTGACCGGGAAATCGATGCTCAAAGATAAGAAGCAACATTCCTACAGTCACGCAGCTGGAACGTCACAGCTGGACTTGAATCCAGGAAGGTGAAGGCAAAGCCCTTTAGGCTCCAAAACCAAATTACCTGCCCTCTGTGGAATTAGGTCAAACGCTGGGGAAAGATACAATCCCAACACATGAAGGGCCCCTGGCTTCTCTTTGGGAATTAGCTAACAATTACTGAATACATGCATTTAATGAGGTGGAAAGCAGCCTATGATAACCATAATTAGCACTTAAACATTGCTCTTCGCCATCAGCTTGGTTTGAAGGCATGTTTATTAATTAAACACTTTCTGCAGCCCAGGGAGGGAGGCCAGGGAAGGACAGGACTGTTGGCTTTGCAGGAAAGCCAATGGAGGAGAGGAAGTGGGTGTGGTTTTCTTAGGTCAGGCTCCTGTCCGCTTCCAGTCAAAGCACAGTGACCTCAGTTCAGAGGGTCAACACGCAGAGAAACAACATTTGTCTGCTCTCTGAATCATAGTTTTTTTTTTTTTAGATTGTACTTTAGATGAAGGTTTACAGAACAAATAGTTTCTCATTAAACAGTTAGTACACATACTGTTTTGTGACATTGGTTAACAACCCCACAACATGTCAACATTGTCCCTTCTTGACCTGGGGTTCCTTATTACCAGCTTTCCTGTCCCCTCCTGCCTTCTAGTCCTTGTCCCTGGACTGTTGTGCCCCATTAGTCTCATTTTGTTTTATGGGGCTGTCTAATGTTTGGCTGAAGAGTGAACCTCTGGAGTGACTTCATTGCTGACTGAGCTAAAAGGGTGTCTGGGGGCCATACTCTCGGGGTTTCTCCATGGTCTGTCAGGCTAGTAAGTGTGGTCTTTTTCCATCAGTTAGAATTTTTGCCCTACATTTTTCTCCAGCTCTGTCTGCGACCCTCTGTTGTGGTCCCTGTTACAGCAGTTAGTGGTGGTAGCCGGGCACCATCTAGTTGTACTGGACTCAGTCTGGTGGAGGCCGTGGTAGTTGTGGTCCATGAGTCCTTTGGACTAATCTTTCCCTTGTGTCTTGTTTTCATCATTCTCCCATGCTCCCGAAAGGGTGAGACCAGTGGAGTATCTTAGATGGCTGCTCACAGGCTTTCCGGACCATAGTTTCGACAACAGGGAAAAAACCAAAAAGCCAAACTCCTTGCTGTTGGGTCGATTCTGACCCATGGCGACCCCATGTGTTACAGAGTAGAACTGCTCCATAGCGTTTTCTTGGTCGTAATGTTTACAGAAATAGATTGCCAGACCTTTCTTCCGTGGTGCTGCTGGGAAGGTTCAAACCACCAACGTTTAGGCTAGTAGTCAAGCCCAAAGCATTTTCACCAAGGAAAGCAGATGTGAATGAAATCCCATGCACCCTTAAGCACAGCCCTTCCCCCTCCTTGTTTCCCTCAGTGGGCTGGTCTGTGCGACCCCAGTCTCCATATGTCCCTAGTTTTCCTGTCCCAAAGATGCACCAAATCCTTCAGGGATCACCCAGTTTACCCCCATGGCTCTACAGAGGGGGGTGACTGAGGCCTGGGGAGTCTTTCTGAAGTCAAGTTCAGTTCCATGATTAGGGAGAGTGGAGCGAATGTCTTTGGGGTGAAGGAGGAGTTGCTAAAGAAACCACACCATAGTTCAGTCCTCTCAGGGAAGCCTGGATCTGAGGCAGGAGGCTGGACATTTTCGTGGGGTGTGTGGTACAAATGGAACCCCCCAGTGAGGGAGTGAGGGTGTGCTGAGTGAGTGTGTGAGCCAGTGAATTGCCAAGGAGTGAGTGAATGAATGAATGAATGATATTGGAGAGGCCAATAGCCATCTCTGTCTCAGTGTTTCAGTGGGTATCAGTTAGCATCCCAGTAGGAGCCAGATGACACACTCTGAGTAGCATTTTATTAGGTAGCACAAAGGGTTTATCCTGGGCTACATGAGTCAGAACTGACTTGATGGCACCCAACAACAACAAGTAACTTAAAGGTTGGCGATTCGAACCCACCCGGTGGCTGCATGAAAGAAAGGCCTGGTGATCTACTTTCATAAAGATTACAGCCAAGAAAACTCTATGGAGCAGTTCTACTCTGTAACATATGGGGTCACCATGAGTTGGAACTGACTCGACAACAACAGGCTTGTTTGGTTTTCATTTTGGTTTGGTGTTTTCTCTACATGGAGGAATAATAAAAATATTTTGCCCTGGTGGTGCAAATGGTTACATGCTTGGCTGCTAACTGAAAGGTTGGCAGTTTGAACCCACCCAGCAGCACCATGGAAGAAAGGCCTGGTGGTCTGCTTCCATAAAGATTACAGCCAAGAAAACCCTATAGAGCAGTTCTACTCTGTCACACGGGGTTGCTGTGAGTTGGAATTGACTTGACAGCAACTAACAACAACAATAACGTTTACAGAATGCTTACCACAGGCTACACACTGTTCTGAGCACTTGCTGTGTGTTAATCTCATTTGGATCTCATGATAGTACTGTGCGGTGAAGGTACTATTATTATATACCCCATTGTACAGTTGAAGGAGCACTGGTAGCGCAACAGTTAAGCACTCGGCTGTTAACCAAAAGGTTGGCTGTTCGAACCCACCCAGTGGCTCTGAGGGAGCAGATCACCTGGTCTTTCTTGACAGCACCCAAAAACAACAACAGTTGAGCCAGCGTGCGAACCTTCTCTGGAAGTGAACCTCTAGCAGAAAGAGACTTGGGGATCACTCGAACGAGGTCTTCCAGTGGAAGATCATTATTGTGACATTAGTTCCTGAAGAACCGCCCAGTGGCTCAGCCCCATCCTTGCCAATCTGTCCTCCATTTGCTCCTTCGTCTTAGACTTCCTCAGAGCTACCAGTTTCACTTCCTAGGAATTCATTCAGTGCCTGGCATAAATTGTGTCAAACAGTTCAGGTTTGGGAAGGTGGAGCAGGTTTCACAGCCAAGAAAAACAGCTTCCAGGTCAGGGCTGCTGCTCAGGGATAAGGGTGATTGTTCGTGTTTGCTGAGCACCCATGGCACACCAGGGGCTTTGCACATTCCATCCTCCCATGAGAGATTGTTGTTGTTTTTAGTTGCTGTTGAGTCAGCTCCAACTCATGGTGACCCCATGTGTGAAATGTTGCCCAGTCTGCCCCATTTTTACCATCGTTGGTATGCTCGAGACCATTGTTGCGACCACTGTGTATTTTCAGTGCCTTCCAACCTACGGGCTCGTCTTCCAGCTCCACGATGGGACACTATTCTCCTGTGGGAGACAGATGCTACAAATCCTACTTTACAGAGGAGGAAAACGAGACTCAGAGGATTTCCTAGCTGGTGGAGGTGAGCCTTGAATCGGGGAAAAACCACAGGAATTATGTGTCCCTGTTGCCGTGACATGTAACATCTCACCCGTAAGACAGAGGTCCCCAGGCTGTGAAAATTTCACTGCCTCAAGCAGCTTGCTTGACACGCTCTGTAGCTTTGCATTAAAACCCCGGCGATGCACGAAGCTATATATAAACCTCATTGCGCCTGCGTAGTATGATTAAGAACGTGACTCGTGTAACTTGTATGAACTTCCTACTTGTAAACCCCTTAAAAGTAACCTTTCCCCTTGCCCTTGCTGAACAGTCTTGGTGGCGGCAGCCCCGACTGTCTCCTTTCCTTGAGCAATGAAATAAAGTTACCTTTCTACTCTCCCACCTCGGTCTCTCGTTCATTGGCTGAGATGAGTAGCACTGAGCAGAACCTGGGGTTTCCACCTGGCAACACCTGGGTCTCTGACTTACACCTGTCAGCTCATTTCTGATCCCAGCTGTGGCCGGTACTGACAGTTCTGGGTGGGGTCCCATTCACTTTCTGTTTCACATCTTGCTTCAAGCATGAGCCACCCTCCCCAACTTTTGGCCCTGGGCCTCTCCAGTGCTGTGAACTCTGGCTGTATTTTGCTGGACCCATGCAAGGGGAGTTAGCAACCCTGGGGGCAACTCTGAACCAGTGAGGTGAAGAACATTGAATTGATGCCCTCACCTCCCTCCAGATGTCCTAGAGGCAGTCTGTACCTTCTCAGTAGGGGCTGGTGGAATCACGTCCCCACGGCCATCAGCTGTGACCTTGATAACACACCTTACACTGGCTTTTTCCTTCCTGTCTCACTTGTCCTGCTCCCTGGCATCACCACTTGAACACAAATCCTTGCCTCAGGCTCTGCATTCAGGGGACCCGAAGACAGGCAGCGTAACTTAGATTTCTTAAATCTAGATCTACCCCAAAGATAGGTGTTGGGATTTGAATAAGTGAACATAGGAAATGCAGCCATATAAAAACAAAACAAAAACAGTTGCCGTTGAGTTGACCCCAACTCATGGAGACCCCATGTGTGTCAGAGTAGAACTGTGCTCCACAGAGTTTTTGGTGGCTGATTTTTCAAAAGTAGACTTCCAGGCCTTTCTTCTGAGGCACCTCTGGGTGGATTTGAACCTCCAACCTTTGTGTTAGCAGCCGAATGCTTTAACCCTTTGCACCATCCAGGGACATAAGGTGGAGTTTTACACAGGCTGGTTATGCCCACATGGAGGTTGTCTTTCATCTTCACAGTGGTCCCCTTGAGAGGTTTCCTGCTTACTCTGAATGTGGTGACATTGTTGAGAACAGTTCAGAACTCCTTCTGGGCATAAAATTTAGAGCTGGTTTACAAGCGTTTGCAGCTTAATCATACCCTTAACCCTCAAGTTAGCCCCTGTCGGACTCTCCTGTCATCATTACAAATGGAATTGACTCTGAAGTGCCCCCTCAGTTGAGATTTCTTCCACAGCACCACTAATAATAACAGTCATGATAATAAAAATAGTAATTCCTTTCGGTCTTTTCCCCTGTGTATTTAGTACTACAGGCCCCCGGGTGGCAAAGCCGGTTTGTGCTTGACTACTAAACTAAAGGTCGGTAGTTTGAACCCACCCAGCGGTGCCATGGAAGAAAGACCTGGTGATCTGCTTCCATAAAGATTACAGCCAAGAAAACCCTATGGAGCTGTTCTGGTCTGTAACACATGGGGTCACTGTGAATCAGAACTGACTTGACGACAGCGGGTTCTGGTATATAATACTGTACTCAGCAAAACCACCCCAGGAGTTAAATTCCCTGATAACCTCCATTTTGGAGATGAGCAAACTGAAGCTGGAGCCCTGGTGGTGCAGTGGTTAAGAGCTCGGCTGCTAACCAGAAGGTTGGCAGTTTGAATTCACCAGCTTCTCCTTGGAAATCCTATGGGGGCAGTTCTACTCTGTCCTCTAGGGTCCCTTTGAGTCAGAACTGACTAAAGGCAATGGGTTAAAATGAAGCTCAGAGATGTTTGCAGCTGGTCTCAGGTCACACTCCCGAGGCCAAATGTAAGTCAGGTTCATCTGACCCTGTAAAGTTCAGTGCCCCACTCCCCCACTTCAGTGAACGAATGAACCCTGATTACTCTACCCCTGGTTTTCTGTCTCGGCATTACTGGCGTTTTGAGCCAGATAATTCTTCGGTACGGGAGGCTGTTCTATGCACTGTAGCACGCTTAGCAGCATGTCTGCCCTTGACCCACCAGATGTTAGCAACAAACCCCCACCCCTGTTGTGAAAACCAAAAACGTCCTCAGACATTGACAAATGTCCCCCGGGGGCAAAATTGCCCCCGGTGGAGAACCAGTGGATTAGAGATCAGAGTCTCACATTTGGTTTTGATTGAAGATAGGGTTCCACTGCCCTAATTTGAAAACCAATGGATTAGATGATTTCCAATTTCCTAATTTAGGTCCCAAAGAGGGTGAATGCTTCTTGAAACTATAAGCAAAACTCTGTGTACGTGTGTGTGTACACGTATGGGTACCTGTGTGTGTACGTGTGCACACACACATGCGCACGTTTTGGGGGGAGAGAATCGATGGTTTTCATTGGATTTTGAAGCTGGTCTGAGTACCCCCCTTCTGCAAGCTCCTTCCCAGTCTGATGATCGGGGGTTTTAAGCTGCTCTTCCTCTGTTTTTTTTTTTTTTTCCCCCTACTCCCACTCAAATTTCCCTCCTCTGTTGTCATAATGAAAGGGTCTTGGCCATCCTTTTTTCTCCAGCACTTCTCTCCTGGGGAACAAGCTGCCCCCTCAGCCCCATGGGGTGGGGAGTGGTGGTGGAAGCCAGGGAGAGAGAATCTCTAGGGAACCACTGAGCTGTGGAATAAGATGATTGCTTAGCAGTTGCCATGGGAACCTGTAAGCAAACCTGGCAGCTCAGAACTCAAAGGCGTCTGGACCTCCAGCTCCCGGGTCTGCTCCGTTGAGGGTGGCCTTGTCTCCACCCTCACCTCTCCCTGGGGGTCCTCAGCCTCAGAAAGGCCAACGCTTTGCATGATGTGTTTTCTTCCCTCCTCCCCTTTGTTGACGCAGTTTCCTCCTTGTCAGATGCAATACACACACACACACACACACACCCCACACACACATGCCTCCCTGTTGCCTTGTCAGACCCACCCCTTCCTTCTTGGTTCTGGACACATTTCTCTCCCTAGGATGGAGTATGCTAGTTGAACATATTGACTCTGAAGCCAGACAGCCTGGGTGCAAAGTCCAGTTCCTAGCTGTGTGACCTTGGGCAAATTACTTAACCTCTCTGAGCCTGTTTCCTTAACTCTCCCAGGGCTCTGGTGATGATTCAGTAATGTTATGTATGTGAAACTCCTAGTACAGTGCCCAGTATATAATTAAACCAGTTAACGCTGAGTTGACTGACCCATGGCAACCCCATGTGTGTCAGAGTAGACCTGTGCTCATAGGGTTTTCAACGGCTGATTTTTCAGAAGTAGATCTCCAGGACTTTTTTCTGAGATGTCTCTGGGTAGATCTGGATCTCCAATCTTTTAGTACTAGCTGAGCCTGTTAACCATTTGTACCACCCGGGGACTCCAGTATATAGGAAGACCTCAGTAAATACTAGCTACTACCATCATTATGAGTACTTCCTCATTCCCCTTGCTTCCTGGCCATTGTCTGGGCAGGTGGGTCCTTCCATTCATTATAGTCTGAAAGTTTGTCAGAGCCAAAAGACAGATAGATGATGTTGAACGTAACTGATGCATTCATTTCTTCATTAGCTGAACATTTGCTCATCCCCAAGTGTGTGCCTGGCATTGTGCTGGGGAGGACCTGGCAATTCAGAGATGAAGGCACGGTTTCTGCCCTAACAGAGCTCAAATCCTGGTAGGACACCCCCCCACCCCCAAATTACTAAAGTGATCACAATAGATTGCCATGTCCAGAGCTGTGATTAGGAAGGTTAGACGGGCTGAACTCAGTCTTTATAGTCAGGGGAGGTTGCCTGGAAGAGGAAGTCTTGAGGAGGTGAAGACGTTAGCCTGGTGAAGGCCTATCAGGTAGCGGGGACAGTATGAATAAAGGCATGGAAAAGATAGGCAGTAGCATGGTGGGAGTGTGCCTATTTGTGCTGTAGGCAGTGGTGTGCTGGTAAATACTGAACAACTGGTTCTGCAAAAAAAAAAAAAAATTCTGATTTGTAGTGTTTGCCAACTTCCGTGGTGTAAATACTTCCCTCACTCCCAGCATGGTCAATTTCATGATACCAACGTGATGTCACTGAATCTGAATTTGGGAAAAGATGCACAAAATTGGCTCTTGAAAGCCAGTATGAGTGGCTGTACCACTGGCTTTGGGGGTCCAGTGGGGGTGGGGTGGGGTGGGCAGAAAAGCAATTCAGTATTACTGGAGGTAGCATTCAGAGCAGCTAAGGGACCTCTCCTTGGAAACCCTTTGGGGCAGTTCTACTCTGTTCTATTGGGTCACTATGAGTTGGAATCGACTTGACGGCAGCGGGTTTGTTTTTTTTGTTTCAAGGGATTGACTCAGGCCTCTCTGGCCAGTGACTTGTGACTTTTCTCTCAATATCCTTCACTATTCTTTGATCTGGAGCTCTGGTGGCACAGTGGTTAACAGTTTGCCTACAAATCAAAAGGTCGGCTGTTCGAAGCCATCAGCCACTCCTTGGAAACCCTATGGGGCAGTTCTGCTCTGTCTTATAGGATCGCTGAGTTGGAATCTACTCCACGACAATGGGTCTGGCTTTTTTTTTTTTTTTTTGGAGGGGAGGGTATTCCTTGATTTACTTATTCAGACAACCAACAAGCATTTCCTCAGCACCTACTATGCACCAGGTGCTGCCGCTAGTTCTAGATAGTAAGCATGGAAAGGCGTGGATACATGGAGGAGATCGACAACCCTTTGTACTCGCCTGTTGTGACTGCTGCCTGCTGTAGTGGGTGCTAGATGGGGCCGGGAATTATCAACAAGTCAATCATAAACACACCTTCACCCCAAAGCAAGGATCCCTCCCACCCCCTCCTGCTGCGCCATCCCCTATGGCAGTCGTTCCCACTTCTGGCTAAATACCAGTTACTTGGGAAGCTTTTGAAAACACACAGTCCTGGACCCCACCTTTTGGACAATCGAATTCAGAAGGACCAGCATATGGCCGGGTCTCCTGCAGTGCTGGAAGCTCAGGTTATTTTGAGAGCAGATCGGGTCCTTGATTCAGGTCTTTGGGGAGACTTTGGCCTCTCCTGCCTTTCTGTCCTTCCGTCCTCTTCCCAACTCTTGTCCCCGACTTTGCTGTTGTTAGTTGTTAGAGTGGATTGCAACTCACAGCGATTCCATTTGTACAGAGTACAACTGCTCCATAGGGTTTTTAAGGCTGGGACCTTTCAGAAGCAGCTAGCCAGGGCTTTCTTCCAAGGCGCCTCTGGGTAATTTCCAACCGCCAACCCTTAACTCTTTGCGCCACCCAGGGACGCACAAAAGTCGTCCCCACCAATTTCTACCCTCTCTCCCCTTCCTGCTCCATCATTGTGTAACAAACAACTTCAGAATATGCAACAATTCTTTTGCTGCGACACATTACATTCCATAATGACTGCTCATTCCAACTAACTGTCAGAGGCCTCAAATGGAGCCGCCCGGCCCTGGTCAGATAAATCCTTGCCTTTGTTTGAGATTGAATCGAAGGCAGCTGTGGCGTGAGGCGGGTGGGGTGTGGGACCCATATACGATCATTTTCTCCCTCCTCCGAGTTCTGCCTGTATGTTCTCATCTCCACACTTCTTCCCCTGCCCGCCGGCAGATTGCAGACTGTAAATTACAGGGGAAACAGTAAACGTGGGAATGTGATAAATAAACATGTTGCTTTTGCAAGGATGAATATTAGTATCATTCAGATGTACAGCTCTCCTCGTCTGCACGGTTTATTGCTTTTGGGAAGAAGCCAAGCTGGGTTCCTGTGTTACACTGATCAACTTTCTGCCCTTTGCCTGTGTCACCCCTTTAAATACCAGCATGGACGGGGGCACAATTCACCTCCTAGGAAGGGAATGCATCTTGGCAGGTGTTTCTTTGGGGACAGTTATTTATAGCTGCGAAAGCTATCATAGTACTGTGGGGGGTTTTGTCTCCTCCCTCCCCTTTTCTCGTTTCTCTAAAATGGAACATATTTTTGTGTTCCCGTGGGAAAGTGTGCCAGATCAATTATTTAAATCCCTCTGCTTTCCCTCAGTTTCTCCGTGTGTCTCCGGCTCCCTCTCTGCTTCTCCTTTATCTCTCTTTCCATATTCTACCCTCTGTCTCTACCACCTTCCAGAAAGCTCCGGGTTGTCCCCAGGTTCGAACCCAAGCATTGTCACCAACTTACTTCTCTGTGCTTTCTCTCCCGTCTTCCTCATTGCCAGTTTGTAGGGAGAAAGGAATGGGGGCTTTCTGTGTCTGTCTCCACCTTCCTTCCCCACTTCCCTCGGCCACTACATTGTGACCCTTGGGGAGGGGCAGCCAGGGGGAGATAACATCTCTTTCACCTGCTTCTTTGCCCTCATTCTTCAATTCAGTCGGACCACCCTCCAGGGAGCTGCCCAGGCCAGACCTTGGGTCTTCTTGCCTTCTCTGTCACCTCCCCTTCCAGTCTGTCACCAAGTCCTGAGGAGCCTTCCCCCAGCTCTCTTGGATTCCACTGCTCCCCACCCCTCCTATTTTGAAGCTTCCCCAAAGTGGCAGTCACGAAGCTGATCCATAGTCACCGTCACCTCTCACGAGGACCAGTGACTGCTCCTCCCTGGCTCCAGGCTTGCCCCCCCACCCCTCACCCCCTCCCGTCGTCTCTCTTCTGACTGTGATAGTTGAGGGACTGGGCAGTGGAGCGCGTGCCTGTAGATTCTGTTGCTAAGGAAACCACTTCCTTGGTTACCGGCCAGAGTAGCATTTGTCTCACTGGGTCTGACTCCCGCTGGGTCGCTCCCTTTTCCTGGGGGACGAGGAGGGGACCACAGTGACGGGGAGGGGGAAAGGGAGAAACAGACAGAGGCACAGAAGCTGAGAGCTCAGAGATCACGAGAGACATGGAGATAGGCCGTGCCAACCGAGAGAGAGAAATCGGGAGCTAAAGAGAGAAAGAGACAGAGAGAAGAAACGAAAGAGGTTTAATGAGCAGCCGGAGGAAATATGGGAGGCCCCAAAGAGGGAATTGAGAGCCCAAGCAGTGAACCGAGAGAAAGGGGCAGCAGGAGAGACCACAGTGAGAGAGAAAGGGGAAGGGCAGGGGGCTGGGCATCTGGAGTAGGGGTCCCTGCAGGAGCTTGGCCCCCACCCCCAGCATTCCCTCTGCCTCTGCATCCTGCCCTCTCCAGCACTGCCCACTGGGATGTGCTCGCAGGGGCCTCCATGGTTGTCGGAGAAAGTGAGAGCCCAGCAATTGGCATGGCTGTGTCCTGCTTGGTCTCCTCTGTCCTGGAGCCATAGTGAGTCCAAGGCGACTGCAGGACGGAAGCCTGAGTGTCCTGGCCTCGAGTCCAGGCGTGTCCCCTGCACCACAGGATCCGAAGCTTCCCTTCGCCCTCAGGTGCAAGGGCCCTGCCACTGTGTATATGGAGACTTTTTGGCCCACATGGAGCAGAGGGCTTTGGCCCTGGCTCTGCTACTAATTCTCTGTGTGGCTCAGGCTGGTTGCTGCACCTCTCTGACCCTCAGGGTCTTCCTCTGTTAAGTGAACTTAATAATCTCTACCTGCCTCATTGTGTTAGCCAGGAACGACCTTCTTTGTCCCACCCATGTTTCCCCAAAAGCCTTCTGATCACTTGTAGCTTTGGGTCTGGTCAGATGTAAGCTCTGCAGGGACATGGATTTTGTCTGTTTTGTTCTTTTTTTCATCCCCAGAATGCAAAGCAGTGCCTGACACAGAGTAGGTGCTCAGTCAATACTTGTCAAATAAATGAATGAATGCTACCTTTAGTCTTCCTGGCTCTTTGACTCAAGATGGCTGATAAAGTGTTATAAAAAAGGCAGGGTCCAGCAAGAAACAGGGGCTGATGAACTGTCTATCTCAGCCCCCATTTCTGGTCTAAAGTAACTTTGAACCACATGCCACCTGCCCCACCTGCTGACTGGTATGTGGAGTGGAAGAGGGGGGAGAAGGATGTGGCATCTGGTCTGTGAGATCTGAGGAGAACCCAGGAGAGCGCAGAGCTATAAGCTCATGGCTTCCCTCACTTCTGTAGATTTGGTTAATTAGATAGTATTTAGAGAAGTGAAAAAGAAATTGGCATATTAGCTCAGGGTTCAGGTGGGGATCAAAGTCAAGGCTCAATCTGCTGTCAAATGAGGGCTCAGACTGTGGCCAAGGTCAGGGCTCAGTATGATCAAGGTCAGGACTGACCCAGGGCCAAGACTGGGGCTCCATCTATGACCAGAATCAGGGCTCAGTCTCAGTGAGAGATTAGGGCTCAGTCAGGAGACACTATCAGCAGTTAGCCTAGGACAGGTCAGCCTATGACCCAAGTTGGAACACAGTCAATGACCAGGGTCAGGGTCCAATCTGGATAGGGCCAGATCTAGGACTCAGTCTGGGCTAAGATCAGGGGCTGGGATCAGGGATCAGTGTGAGACGAAGATCATGGATCAGTATACAACCAGGATCAAGATTCAATCTGTGACAGGAATTAGGGCTCAGTTCAGGGAGGCTATCAGCATCCAGTCTGGGGCCAGTGTTAGAGTTCTTCATGGGTTAGGGCTCAAAATGTAACCTAAGATTGGGGCTCAATCTATAATCTGGGTTGAGTTTTAGTCTGTGACTCCATTTGGAGTCTGGGTCTCAATCTGTAAAAGGGATCAGGGCTCAGTTTGTGATCAGAAGAATCAGGGCTCTAGGATCGGGGCTCTGTCTGTGATCAGGGCCAGGACTTGGTTTGAGATTGGGGTCAGAGTTTAGTCTGGGGCCCAGATAAGAGCTCAGTCACAGAAGGGTTTCTGTGAGCCAGCAGGAGCCCCAAGAGAAAGCTCTGCTTTTGTCTAAACAGCCTCACACTCTCCCCTTTATAAGCCCTTCCTTCCCCCTCCCTACCTCAGAGGCCCCAGGACTGAGGGAAAGGCCATTCACCCTCCCAGTCCTCCTGAGCCCTCTCCCTGCCTCTCCTTCCTCTGCCCTCCAAGCTCTGTTCCCCACTCCTCCCCCTCACTGTCCACATGGCAGTGTGTAAACTCTGTCCCTCCTTCTGGCTGGGAGACCAGCACCTCCCCACTGAGGCCCTGCTGATGGAGCACAGAGAGCACACAGGACCTCCCTGTAGGGGTACTGCGAGGTTTGGGGACTGAGACCAAGCTCCACTCACTGAAGAATAGAGGAGCTTTTTCTGTCCCCTGTATGTACTCTTACTGGCTTCCTTCCTTCCTACACGTGGGCACGCCACACTCAAAGACTCTGTCACACACACACACATCCAAATATACACAAGAAAGACCACTCATAGGTAACTTCTCCCATACCAGTGCATGTACCCAAGCAGGGACACTTATATACCGCTCTGATCTCTTCCTAGCCCCCACTCCTACCCACCCCCACGCACCCACAGTTACCAAGGGCAAAAGGTTTATGCAGAAGACACGTCCTCCACAAAGAGACAGCAAAGCCTCATGCACACGATGGATACCCACTGGCCATTTCCTCCTATGCACACGCACAACTCTACACACAGGAACCCCCAAAGACATGTTAAAAAATGGGACGATCATCACACTAACTGGGGGACAGAGTCTCACATACACAGAAGGACAGCTGAACACAAAGAGAGTTTCACACACAGGCACACAGTTCTACACAGGCCGTAATACTGGAGTTACGAAGACACAGAGGCAATTCCAGCCCCTGCCCTGGAACATTCTCTCTCCCCCACACACACACACTCCAGAGAAACATCTCACTTGTGCAGTCACCTTACATGACACTCTGCCACGTGGTAGAATTATCAACAAAAACTCGCATTTAATGATGGTGTTGACCTGAGGAATCTTCAGACAGAGGCTGTGGCCTGAGGTGACCACCAGCAAAAGAAATGGCCCAGGTCTTGGACCAAGAGTCTCCCAGAGAGGGCTGTCCTCCAATGGGAGGGGAGGCCCGGCCCCCTACTGCTTCGCTAAAGAAAGACTAGAAATTAAGCCTGGGGGAAGAAACATGGTACAAAATACATTCGGAGCCCCCTGGCTAGGCCGTGGGGTGGCCCAAGTCCCACAGAGGAGGGAACCACAGGTCCACCCCCTATGCCCTTCCCTCTGCATGGCCAGATTCCAAGGAGTGTATGTATTAGTCATATTCCTCTTAAAAAAATATATCTCTTTACACTCGCCTCCTCCATAATCTCTCTGCTCTTTGGGAATAAGCATACACGTGTACCCCAAGGCTCCAGAGGAGACCCTTGGGGAGGCTGCTCCAGACAGAAGAGCAAAGAGGCTGTGACCTATGGCTTTTGCATCTCCATGGTGAGGGGAGAGATGTGATGTACAGGCGTGGGCCGGATGTGAAGCCACTGGTATCCAAGATGGGGGAGGAGATGGTATCCTGGATCAAGGCTTTGTAAGACGGATGATCAGTGACTCAGGTCTTCGGGAAGCCTTTGGTTTGGCATCTCAGTATGAAGAGAGCAGTGTTTGTATGGGAATGATGAGCCCTCTCATTCACCCCATTTCTTAAAGGTCCCCCAGGGGAAGCTGGCCTAGTTGTACTATTATTAAGGGGAGGTTGATGGCCTGCGAAGGTAGCAGGGTCTCATTTGGATGTGGTTCTACCTGATCTGGAGCACTCTTGCCCTCTCATCTAGACAGCAAAGGGCTCATTGGTAGAGGTCAGAGAGGCAGTGTAAGATCAGTGAGTTGGACCCCGTGATAGAGAGATGTATTACTGGGGCTCTCGCTCTTCCTCAAACTCTGCTGCACACGGCATGTGGCCATCCTGGTGAGTTAAGTGGCCTGTTGGTGCCTGAGAAACCTTGGAAGTGGGATCAAGGACCCCAGAGTCACCTCCTGGATACAGTGGGGGAAGAAAAGGGAAGGATTCTAGCCCTCTTGGCAACCAGACTGTCTCTCAGAAGGAGTGTGACTTGCTATTGGGCTCATGACCCCAGTGACTCCAGAGACAGTGCCTCCCCACCATGCCCAGAATGCTAGGAACCTATGGCCATGAAGAGACTTTCCAGCACTTTCTTCAAAACAAAAGGTGGCCTGAGATAAAGCTCAACGCCAGTGCTTTCTGCTGCCCAAGTTGGGGTCAGCTGGGTAGAGAAGAGAAGGGGAGGCTACCAAAGCTCAGCCCAGAAGGGAGGGGCCGCTTTTTCTACTATGGCCATTAGCTCTGTCACCAAGGTCCTCAACACCTGCTGTGGGTACCCAGCATGTTCCATGACACCAAGAAGTCCTCCCTCCCAGAAGCGGAGCCCAAGGTGGTGCAAGAGGTGGGGGAAAGGATGTTGGGGACAGAAAAGGGAACATGTAGCTGGAGTTCCCCAAACCAGTTGCGCCACATCTCCTGCGGGGGGGGGGGTGTCACTATTGTGGGGAGTACCTGAACAATCTCTTTCCTTGAGCCTCCTTTGTCATGCAGGAAACTCATTTATGGCAAATGCCGGCCAAAGTGATGCCCCCACACCAAAGAGAGGGCAGATGGGTGGGGGTCGCGGGAGGTCTGGAGTCCCGGGGCCAGCTTGGTCAGGACCCAGCCCGTCCGCCCTCCGCCACGCCGGACGCATCATCTTGGGTAGTAATCGGGGGGCACGCCCGTGAGGTTCCTCCCTTTCAGGGCGGCATCCACCATCTTGATGTAGGCAGAGATGGTTTTCTGCATGTCCGCCGTGTAGGGGTCGTACTCGAGCTTCCGGAGCCCCGATCGCTTGAAATTGCCGTCCTTCTGGCTCTCCACGCAGAGCAGTCGGTCCTCATGGGCGGCCACGCCCAGCAGGCGGACCATCCGGCCCAGCTGGAGGAAGAGGTCCTGCTTCAGGTCCTCGAAGTGCACCACCAGCACGTTCTTGCCGAACTTCAGCCAGTCCAGCGTGTGGGTGGCCCACCATGGGGCGTAGTTCCTCACGAACTCTGGCCACTCTGGGGGAGGAGGGGAGGACGAGGGGGAGGGGAGGACGGGGGGAGGGAGAGGGAGGAGGAAGAGGGAAGAAGGATCCCGCGGGAAAGGGGACCAGGAGGAGGAGGGAGAGGGAAGAGGGACCAGAGGGAGGAGGGAGTCAGGGGAAGGAAGGCGAGGGAGGAGGGAGCCAGAAAGAGGGAGCCAGAGGGAGGAGGAAGTTAGAGGGAGGAGGGGATGGGAGAAGGAGGGGGCCAGAGGGAGGAGGGGATGGAGGGAGGAGAGGACCAGAGGGAGGAGGGAGTCAGAGGGAGGAGAGGATCAGGGGGAGGAAGGAGTCAGGGGGAGGAGGGGTTCAAAAGAGCCAGGTCAGATGGTACAGTCGTGATGTCTGCCATTAGTCACAGTAATAAGTATATATTAATTATTATACATGTTATTAATAATAATTATTATATTACATTATTCACAGTAATAATAACATAATTAACTCCTTTGAGATTTCTAAACTCACTAGATTCCTCCCACCTCAGTGTTTCTTCTGCCTGGAGTATTCTTAGCCCTTCCTTGTTTTGGGGGATAACAGTAACATTTGGGGCTTACATGCCAGGACCATTCCTAAGAGTTTTACCAACTCCACTTAATCTCACAACAACCCTGTGAGGTATATATCACCCCATTATCTCCATTAAACAGAAGAGGAAACTGAGGCACAGAGAGATTACGTACCTTGCTCAGGGTCACACAGCTAACAAGTGGTAGAGCTAGAGTTTGAACCCAGGCAGGCTAGCTTCAAAGTCTGGGCTTTAAACTACCAAGCTATCCTGTCTGTCTATGTAGTAATAGTACCTACTCACAGGATCGTAAGGCCACTGTACAGAATAAATGGAAAAAGCATGTGAAGTTACTAGTATGGTGCCCTGTACCCAGTAAATGGAGTCCCTGGGTGGTACAAATGGTTAAGCACTCGACTACCAGCCAAAAGGTTGGTGATTTGAACTCACCCAGAGGTGTCTCAGAAGAAAGGCCTGTCAATCTGCTTCTGAAAGGTCACAGTCCTGAAAACCCTATGGAGCACAGTTCTACTCTCAACACTTGGGGTCTCCATGAATCAGGATCAACTCCATGGCAACGAACAACAACAACAACCCAGTAAGTGCTCAATAAATGCTGGCTACTATTATTCTTCTCTTCTCAGGCGAGATGCCATCTTCTCTTGACTCCCAGGCTCACGCAGGTGCCTCCTCTGGGTTTCACAGCCCCCTCTGCTTCCCCCGACACCCTCTCATGCTAATCTTACTGTGCTGTGATCCCCTGCTTACGCAGCCTGAGTCCCCAATAGACCGTGAGCTATCTGAGGCCTGGGCTGGAATCAGGCTATTTCTGTCGGCATCTTTCCACACTTCCATTTCTACCTTTCTTTCTTTCCTCCTTACTGAAGTACTGTATACTGTTTCTTTTCGCAGTGTGTTACCTTGGCATGGCATAACAACAGGATGGATTGCCACCCAAACTGGGAGGCTGTGTTTGGGATTGTCTGACTCGAAAGACAGGCTACCAAGAATCTGGGGAACCCCTTTGAGGATTTGGAGGGGACCTCAAAGGGAGAGGCAGCTGTCCCCTAGAACTGCTGAAACCCTGATAGAAGGAGAAGCCAGGAAACTGCAGAAGGGGAACACGGAGAAAGAGAACCGCAGCCTCGATTCTGAGTCCCGCTGGAGACACAAGGGCAGGTGTTCTGCAGCTCTGAACGAGACCTGCTGCTTCTCACAGGGGTAACTCTACCCCCCACGAGGGATCTGTTTATTGAAGGAGAGTCACTGGGTCTCCCAAGCTATGCCTTGCTGTTGTTAGTCGCTGTTGAGTCGATTCTGACTCATGGCGACCCCTGTGTGCAGAGTAGAACTGTGCTCCATAGGGTTTCCAAGGCTGTGAGCTTTCAGAAGCAGATCGCCAGGCCTGTCTTCCAAGGTGGCTCTGGGTAGGTTCCAACCACCAACCTTTTGGCTAATAGTTGAGCACTTAACTGTTTGTGCCACCCAGCCACCCTAAGTTATGGCCTAGCTGGTTCTTAATAATGAAACCCTACTTCCTTGATGGATGATGCATACCCATCGTCTCATTTACTCCCAATGCCCGGAAAGGAAAGGATGTCAATCACTTATCACTGGCGAGGAAACGGAAGCTCAGAGACGTGAAATGACTTGTCTGAGGTTATACAGCCAGGAAGCAGCAGCCACACTAGGCCTGCCTGACTCCAAAGGCCCCGCGATCCTTCCGAGGCACAGCAGCCTCATCCTTACTTCCTCCCACTGCCTTGCACTCAGCAGGGGCTCAATAAATGGTTGTGGAATGAGATTGAAAATCCGCAACCCCCACACTGAGACGTGATAAGGGGCTCCTCTTTCTTCAGTGAACACGCAGAATCTGTGCTGAGGCTCCTGCCCCCTCCAGAATGCCACGGCTGCTTGGGAAATATTTACGCCAGTGACAAGGATATTTTTTATGCTTAAAATCATTATTTTATGATGTTGCCAGCTAATTGGGCCCATACTGTTATAATGGTTAAGACCAGATGCATCTGAGTGATTAACAAATAAATCCAGCATGTGTTGGGCTGCTTTACTCTTCCAGAATTACCCCACTCCTAGTCACCTCAGCATTGTGGTGAGACCTGTGACAGCTGGAGAAGCTGGGGTGGCCAGAGGTAGCGCTCGGTCACCCAGTGGCACATAGGTCTGGACGTCTGGGCTTGGCCACTTCTGGCCATCTTTGGTGGTTGCTGAAGGAAGGATGCAGGGTGGCCCTCCAGGAAAAGGGAGGGCCAGTCTGGGTGGTGGTTGGGTCCCCAGGTAGTGGGATGGAGATGACATGGTGTCCTCATTAGTTGCAAACTTCCCTGGGACACCAGGGTCCTCTGAGGATTGAGATGGGGACGTATGCTGCCTGAGCACCGGCTGTGTGTCAGGGGCTGTGCTGGGCACGTCATGCCTCCTCTCGTTCAGCGCTCACAAGGAGCCTGGAGAGCAAGAATTAGTAGCCCTGTTGTGTTGTTGTTAGCTGCTAACTCCGACTCATGATGACCTCATATACAACAGAATGAAACATTGCTGTGTCCTGTGTCATCCTAACAATCACCAGCATGTTCAAGTCCATTGTTGCAGATATTGTGCCAGTCCATCTCACCGAGGGTCTCCCTCACTCTCGCTGGCCCTCCACTTTGCCAAACATGATGTCCTCCTCTAGAGACTGATCCCTCTAGATGACGTGTTCAAAGCAAGCGAGTCAGACAATATTCTGTTGTGATCCATAAGGTTTTCATTGGCTAATTGGCGAAGGGGATTGCCAGGCCTTTCTTCGAAGGTGCTGCTGGCGGGGTTCAAACCACCAACCTTCAGGTTAGCAGCCAATCAGAAACTGCTTGCACCATCTAGATGCTCAATAAAATGTTACTGTTGTGGCTATTGTTTTTTTTTTTTAATTGTGCTTTAGGTGAAAGTTTATAGCTCAAGTTAATTCTCATACAAAAACTTATATACATATTGTTTTGTAACATTAGTTGCTATCCTCACAATGTGACAGCACACTCACCTTTTCCACCCTGGGTTTCCTGTGTCCATTCAACCAGTTTCTGTTCCTTCATGCCTTCTCTTCCTGCCTCTGGACAGGAGCTGCCCATTTGGTCTCATGTATCTGACTGAACTAAGAAGCACATTCCTCATGTATTATTTTTTGTTTTATAGTTCTGTCTAATCTTTGTCTGAAGTGTGGGCTTTGGGAATGGTTTCAGTTCTGGATTAACAGAGTGTCCAGGGGCCATAGTTTCGGGGATTTCTCCAGTCTCTGTCAGACCAGCAAGTTTGGTCTTTTTACGTGAATTTGAGTTCTGCTCCAGGCTTTTCTCCCATTGTCCAGGACTCTCTGTTGTGTTCCCTGTCAGGGCAGTCATTAGTGGTAGCCGGGCACCATCTAGTTCTTCTGGTATCAGGCTGGTGGAGTCTCTGGTTTATGTGGCCCTTTCTGTCTCTTGGGCTAACACTTTCCTTGTGTCTTTGGTGTTCTTCATTCTCCTTTACTCCAGGTGGGACAGGATCAATTTGATGCATCTTAGATGGCAGCTTGTAAGCTTTTAAGACTCCAGACACCACTCACCGAAGTGGGATGCAGAACATTTTCTTAATAAACTTTGTTATGTCAATTGGCCTAGATGTTGTTTTGACTATTCCTGATGACACTGGCCCCCCAGCATCTCCTGAGACACTCCCACATGTCTCATCATATCGATTAGAGCTTCTCTCCAAGGTGTATTGATTTCTGGGATGTTCTGGCATGGATATTTGCCCACCCCTCCTCCTCTCCTGCGGCAGCACTTCCTCACTTGAAGCTCATTGGAAAAAAGAATAATAAAAATGAAAAACAAGAGCCCTCGATTAGCCCAAGATTCCTGGTAATTGGTCGCTGCCTCCAAATGGGGTAAGAAAGGCACAGTGAGCCATGGGGCATTGTCATGAGTGCAGGTTCTGCTGGAACTGTCACACGTGCACCTGCCAGCCCCTGACTGGCCAGTCTCTGCTCCATCTTCTTGTCAACAGGACTAGCCAGGGCCTGATTAACAGCATCACGGTACTTAATTCTCCATGGAATCATTAAACATGGTATCTGTTTCATTACACCAATCCAGAACAATTCACCTTGTGTAATCATATCACATAAAACTTTCCTCTGGAACCACTCCAGGGAGATAGTAAAATTAATGGTACAGAACCAAAGGGGGGGGGGGGGTCTGCAGGTGCCTCAGCTCAGCTGTACCTGGGAGGGGGACAGGGCCAGGGTGGGGTGGACATGCTGGACAGCTGGGTGGCCTCTGCTCTTCCATGGGTGACCTGCACACGCTATGCTGTGGGAGTCTTCTTTGAGTCTAACACAGTGATTCTCAGATTTGAAGGTGCTTACGGAGCACCTAGGGACAGCTTGTAAAGAAGCGGATTCTGATCCAGCAAGTCCCTCATGGGAAAGGAAGTGCTGTGCCCGAGCCTTGGATGCCCTTAGGATGGAGATGAAATGGCACCCCCGTTGGCTGCAAACCTGCGATTTGCTTTTCTGAAAAATTCCCAGGTGGCGTTGATGCAGCTGGTCCGGAGACCACGCTTGGAGATGCAAGGTTTGAGAGCAGTGGGTCTTACCTTTAAGTGTGCATGAGAAACACCTGAGATCCTATAAACACACACACACACACACACACACACACACACACACACACTCTCTCTCTCTCTCTCTCTCTCTCTCTGTCTCTCTCTCTCTCTCTCTGTCTCTCTCTGTCTCTGTCTGTCTCTGTCTGTCTCTGTCTCTCTCTCTCCTGGGCCCTGTTCCCCGCATCTCTGGGGTGAGGCATAAGAATTTGCATTTCTAATAAGTTCCCAAGTGATACTGATGTTGCTGGTTCAGGGGCCCTAAAGCAAGGGCCTCAAACTCAAGGGCCAGCAGGGGCCAGAGAGTAAACGGAAACTAGGGGAACGGGCTGGGTGGGGACTATCTGGGCTCTTTGGGAAGGCCCTCAGCCACAGCCCTTGATGACCTGAGGCGGGTCTGGGAAGGGGCGCTGGCCGAAAGCCTCTTCCCTCGCACCAGATGAATGTAAGGATGCCAGACCCTCAATATGAGATAAGGCTGCCCGGGTCCCCCTGCAACTTCTGGGTTCAGCCTGTTCAGAGTCCTCCCAGCTGTCTTGAATAAGGAAAAAGAGGGGCAGTAGTTACTGGGAATTAGGAGAATTATCTGCAGCTGGGACAAGGTGCTATGCCTGGAGAGAAAAAAGACCAGTTGCTGTCAAGTAGACTCTGACTTATGGTGACCTCACGTGTGTCAGAGCAGAACTGTGCTCCACAGCGTCTTCAGTAGCTGATTTTTCGGAAGTAGGTCGTCAGGCCTTTCTTCTGAGTTGCCTCTGGGTGGGTTCGAACCACCAACCTTTCAGTTAGCAGCCAGCCGAGCATGTTAACTGCTTGTACCACTCAGGGAACCCTGTGAATGTCCAGTGCAGTCAATCCCTGGGGACAAGTGACTTGTCCCCTTCCTGGGACGGTCATGCATCTGTAAAATGGAGGGCTGTGGTGATTATTGTAGCCTTTCTGATCTTCTCGGGCTACTGGAAAGTCTAAATGCAATAATGAATGCTGGGTGCCTGGACCCATGGGCGCTTCCATAGTTATCCCCTGCCCCCTTTTCACTCAGGGCAGCAGGATGCTTGGGAAGCTGATGGCTAGTCCTGCCACTGTGTGCCCGAGTGACCTGGGAAGGTGCCTGCCTCTCTCTGTGCCTCAGTTTCCCCATTTGTAACCCCCCCAAAAAACCCAAACCCATTGCCATCAAGTTGATTCCAACTCATAGTGACCCTATAGGACAGAATAGAACTGCCCATACAGTTTCCAAGTAGTGCCTGGTGGATTCGAACTGCTGACCTTTTGGTTAGCAGCCATATTCTCAGCTCTGCCTGCATGCATATTGAAAATATCTGGGGAGCATAAAAAAAAAATACTGATGCCTAGGCCCCACCCCAAGAAAAGAGTAATGGTCTGGGGTACAGCCTGGGTGCTGGGATTTTTCTACACTCCTCCGAGGATTCTAATGTGCAGCCAGGACAGAGGACCACTGAGTTCCATGACTCTGAGGTCCCTTCCGGCTCCAACAAGTGGATTTTCGCTCCCTGGGAAGGCTACTGCCTTTCACATTTATAGGCCTCTCAGCCTAGCTCTGACCGAAGCTCACTTTCGATTGTTCCACGAATAAATAATTCAGAGGCCTTGGAACAAGTGATCAAATGTCACCACCTGTTCAAGCTCCTACTCGCTCACTGAGAGGGGAGTGAGGCAGGGTGGGTGGTAAGCCCCTTGAGTGAACTGGGAAGCCAGGGCACAGCTGGTCAGGAGGCCTAGGGGTTCTGATCGCTGTAGCTGATGTTGAGGGTGTGCTTGGGGAATGGCCGAGTCGTCATCCTCCTTGCCATGGTCTGGTCCTCTCTGCGGAAGGAGCTTTGGAGCCGCTGGGAGCCAATGGGAGGGTCTAGAGGGGTGGGAATTACCCTCCTGGCTCGAGGCACGGTGGCCTGGATCCTGGAGGCTGGGGCTCAGACTTACAAAGCACCTACTGTGTGTCAGGGCTTCTAGGCTGGGTGATTCATATCCACCAACATCTCATCTAATTCATGATCATAGGCACAGTGGTTCAGGGCATAAGCCTGGCAGCGAAGACTCCCTGGGTTGAAATCCCAGCTCTACCACTTACTAGACAAAGTTCCTTAACCTCCCTTGAACGTAGGTTGTCTCATCTATAAAATGGGGATAATATTTGTGGGGCTTTAAGAACTTCTTGTTGTTGTTAATTGCCGTCGAGTCGATTCCGATTCATGGCAACGACCCCTGTGTGTACAGAGTAGAACTGCTCCGTAGGGTTTTCAATGCTGTCACCTTTTGGAAGCAGACTGCCAGGTCTTACTTCCAAAGTGCCTCTGGGTAGGTTTGAACCACCAACCTTTTGGTTAGTAGTCGAGTGCTTAACCGTTCATGCCACACAGGGACTTTAACCCTTTTAAACTTAATAAAACGTGACTCTCATTATGGTGATGGGTCATCCTGTAATCGGTACGGGATTTTGAGACTCGGAGAGGTCAAGGCTACTGGAGATGGCAGAAGTTGGGTCTGACTTCAAAGCTCTGGCCGCTACCCTGGGCTGCCTCTCTGCATTGAGATGCCCCCTCACACAGCCCTCTGGAACCTAGTAATCTAGAAATTGTCAGAATTGAGGCTCAAACCCAGGTCATCTTAGTAAAAGCTCTAAGTGCTTGGGTGCCAACCTTGTCACTTCCCGGCTGTGTGACCTGGGGCAAGGCACTTAATCTCTCTGAGCCTCCCAACCCCGAGATGCTGGTTGGGTTCACAGAAATGATGGTCTGTACGTGAGCTCTTAGGATCTCCTAGATGACCTCATGGTCACACAGCCAGTCAGCCATGGACCTGGGGCTGGACCCAGGTCTCCTGAGTCCCAGGACAGGACCTGCTCCAGAGTGCTCTCCGAGGTCGGCTAACAGAGATGGGTGCTCGCAGGTGTGGTAGGTTGTGGAAGTACTCTGTGCTCCAGCAAGGACTGGGCGTGGAGCATCACAAGCTGCCCTCAAGGATGTCTTCCTAGATTCCTCCCATGAGGAATCGATCTCTCCCTCCTGGCCACCCTGACCCAGATAGCACTTGCCCCTTACACCCAGAGCCCACCCTCCCCGCCAAGCGGTACCTTTGCCCTTCCAGTGGGCGTGGGCGGCAAAGCCAATGTGACCGCCATACTTGCGGTTGAACTCCGCCATGAGGGCCTTGTAGGGATTCCGGATGAGCAGGATGGCAGCATCGAAGGCCTCGATCTCCTTCTGGCCGCTCTCGTGGGTCTTGATGCAGATGGTCCGCCCACTGCGCCAGTGGTCACGCTCACCTTTAAAGCCTTCCCCACCAGCCAGGGTCCAGGGAACATGGGAGGTGAGCTGGAGGGGGGAGGCAAGAACCCACCCCACCCACTCTGGGCCTCTTGGGGAATCCTCAGGCATTCATTCATTTATTCATTCACTTACATATTTATTGAGCACCTACTATGTGCCAGGCAGTGCGCCTGGAGCTGGGGATAAGATGATTTGCAAAAGCATCCACGGGTCCTACTGTCTTTGAGAGCCGGGTTATTCAAATGAATGTAAAATTACAGCCCTGGTTAGTGCTATAAAAGAGGATCATTAGTGCTTGGAGTTATGATGACAGGGACACGTTGGGAGACTTCTCTTCGAGTAGAGTCTACCTCCCCATCCCACTGGCGTTGGGCGTGGCTGTGAACTTGCTTTGGCCAATGAGATAAGGGCAGAAGTGACAGTGTGCCAGTTCCACACCAAGGTGTCAAGAAGCGTCGCATGTTTTTGCTCATTCCTTTCTGCTTATGTCACCGTTAGGACAGGCCCTAAGGAGCCACTGGTCCTAGATGGTGAGAGACGTATGGGACAGACATAGACCCAACCTGCAGCCTGGAGCTGAGAGTCCAGCCAGCTCAGCTAAGATCACTGAACTAATCGGACTGTGTCTGGAATAGTTTCTTGGGGGAAGAGACGCTTAAGCTGAGAACTGAAGGAGGAAGAGGAGTTTACCAGCCCAAGAGAAGAGGAAAGGGAGGGCCAGGTGGAGGGAACAGCAGGTGCAAAGGTACTGTGGTGAGAAGAAGCGTGACATATATGAGGGACTTCTGATGGAACGCAGAGAACAAGAGGCGATTTGGAGACTGAAGAGAGTTGTGGGGGTTGTGGGACTTTATAGATGAGGAAACCGAGGCACAGAAAGATCAGATAACTCACAAACTTACAAATCTAAGGAGTGGCAGAGCCAAGATTCAAACCTAGACCATCCAGGCTCCTGAGACTGTGCTCTTAGCTCTTCAGGCCTCCCCCTCTCAAGAGAGCTAAGGCACTTGAATGGTTTCTTAAAAGCCAAGTAGAAATGTTAATTGTACTTGGCCTTCGAGAAACTGCCTGTGGCTTCAACTCAGTGAGTGATCTTGGATGTCATGTCATCTCTATGGGCCTCAGTCTCCTCATCTGTAAAATGGGACCACACAGCTTCTCCCTCACAGGGATGTTGTGAGAAATCAATGAGGCACAGGAAAGACCTGGGTGAAGTCTTGGGCTTTGGAGCCACCTGCCTCAGCAAGCCTTAGCATATAGTTTCTTCCCTCCCTCCCACTCGCAAAGGTTTCTAATGCTCTGTGCCCCTGGCTTTTAAGGTGGCTGAAGGTGAGGGCTAGCATCACAGAGACAGGCATCCAGAGAGGCGCAGCCCTCTCCCAGGGCCACAGGGCAGAAGAAGCAGGAATAGAATGTGATTTCCTGAGTCAGGTCCCATCCTGGGACTTGCTAAGCCAAGTTTTCTGGGATTAGCCTACCCTTGCAAATTAGCACTGGCCCATGCCCATGAGAAAATAATAAGTCATAGCCTTTGAAGCACGTACGAAGCACAGCATCATGGGAAAAACTGCCTCATAAGGGTGATGAGGGCTTAGGGGCTTTAGAGAGTGCTTGGGACATAAACATATTTGCCCATAAGGCTGCAATTTTGTGTCCAAAAAAACACACATTCCATTGTTAGAGCTCCTCATGACAGGGGCAAAGTGACTTTTCCATTTACAACTTCATTTTCAAAATCGATTTCACCGTGAGCACAGCAATGGAAAGACACAGGCAGAGGGTACACAAGAACCCACAAAGGCTCTCAGAGGAACAATAATTTGTCAGAAACATGACAGAATGGTTAATCTAGGTTAACTCAGCTCCATGCGCCGTGAGACCTAAGTCCCACTTTTTGTTCCATGATGGGGTCAACCTAGCACAGTTTTCATGATAGAAACAAGTAAGAAAATCTATAAACATTGGGAAATATCTGCTCTTTATTCCAGGATAGGATAGCCTTTCAGCTGCCTGAGGAGTTAGTCTGAAGGGAACAATGGAAATGTACAGAGGTGGGAAAATTCCGTTTAGCGGAATGTCTCCGAGAGAGAGAAGAGTTCTACATCTGAAAAGGAGCTTTTGACAAGCCATGTGGGGTGAGCCTGTCTGAGGAACAACAGATGGCTGCTTAACTGTCCTCTAAGGAGGCAAGTTGGGGATGCAAGCTTGGGGCCAGAGCGGAACTGCTGAAGTCCACCACCAGGCAGCCTCTTTCTCTACCCCTACACCACAGCACCCAGCACCTCCATTACATAAATATGCAAAATACTTAAATCATATTATTTTGAAGGGACACCAAAATGTTAGCTTATCTGCACCCAGGTGTTCCTCAAACTCTGAGAGGCTGGGCAATTGTCCCAGGATTTGGGGAAACAACTCTGTGGATTCAGGGCCACAGAGAGAACAAAAACACATTTACCCTTTCACTCCCCTCACTCCCAAATATTATACTTGACAATGTATTTTGCAGTTAGGGAAAACGACGCACAGAGAAGGGATGTGGCAGAGACTCAAGATCTCTTTATACCATGGTCTTTACTAGGCAAGAAGGGCCCGCTCCTGGGCATGGACACACTGGAGGTTCATCCCCAGGGACAATGATGTTTGTTTTGAGGATGAGGCGACACTCAGAAATTCCTGTCCTGTGTAAGCTGGGCTGAGAGGCGGCCTCGTCAGTCCCCTGCCCCATCTGCCTGCAGGGCCCCAGCAGCTTGGAAGGGCCCTGACAGACTCTGGGGGCTGTGTTCCAGGCCATCATCCTATCCCACCCTCCCAGCTCAGGGCTCTGGCTCTCGGCAGGCCACAGTGCTCGAGCCTGTGCTCAGGGCTGTTGGGTCCCCAAGGTGGGCAGAGGGAGAGAGAAAGGGGAGACGAAGCAAAGGGAAAGAGGGAGAGGGTAAGTAGAGGTGAGGAGAGAGAAACGGAGATCTGGAGAGGAGGGCTGAGACAAAGGGAGTGGGGGAAGAGGAGAGAAAAAGAGACACAAACATAAATGAAGGAGATGGAGCCAGAGAGGGGGAGATGGAGACAAAGAGAGAGACAGAGGAAACAGATACACACAAGACAGAGACACAGAGAAAGACAGAGGCAGATGAAGACAGAGAA
The DNA here is from genome assembly GCA_030035585.1 of Dugong dugon. Taxonomy (NCBI): domain Eukaryota; kingdom Metazoa; phylum Chordata; class Mammalia; order Sirenia; family Dugongidae; genus Dugong; species Dugong dugon. The sequence goes on along the minus strand of CM057476.1, from coordinate 18,628,709 downwards.
AGAAAATCAAGAAAGAGAGACAGAGACCAATGGACAAATGGACACGGACACAGAGAAAACCATGCTTTACAAATGGCCAACCTCAGCTGGTAAGGGGAAGAGAAGGCAGAACTCAAGTGGGGCAGACACTCTGATCCTGGGAAGGAAGGGTCCCTGTGTGCATTCATTCCCTCCCTCCATCCCCTCCTCCATCCATCACCCACTCCCACCCACCCACCCACTCACTTACTCAACTTATCCACTCACGCACTCAGCCAACTCATCCACTCACTCACTCACCTACCAGCCCCTCTGTGGGCCTGGCCCTCTGCCAGGGAGAGGGAGAGAAGGTGACAGAGAAAGTAGAGGGAGGCGAGCAGAAGTCAGGCAGCCTGGGAGACCCAAGAGGGCCCTGGGGCAGGACACTGCCAGGCATGCACATCTTATGGAGAAGAAATCAAGGTCCTGTCGGGGAGAGAACGTGCCTCCAGTTATCTAGAAAGTCAGCAGCAGAGGTAGGAAACTGTAAAGGGTTTAAATAAATCAGCAAGAGTCACTGGGCGATCCGTACATCCTATAAAAACCACCCCCTTGTGGCCTATCCACTAAGTCAGAAACACAGGGGTCGTCCTCCTTCACCGCCCCCCCCACTTCTAATTAATAACCTCCTAAATGTCCCTCCCCCCGTCCCCTTCTCCCCATCATTGTCGCTCACCTGGAGGGTCCTGCAGCCTTATAAATGCACCCAGTCCAACCTCCGTGGCCAGAGGGATATTCCCATCCTGCACCTCTCAGTACACCCCTTCCCTGCCTCAAATCCCCCATAGCACCCCCACCCCCAGCCTGCTCAGGAGAAGGTCACAGTCTCGGAAGGGTGTTCTAGGTGCTCTGACATATCCAGTCCCGGCTGCCCCTCCTGCCTAACACCCCCCACACCTCCCCTTGCCTTTCACCATCAACACCACCCAACTAGTTCTATTCACCAGTCAAGCTGTGTCACTCTCCTCTGTGACTCTGCCCATGCCAGGGCCTCTGCCTGTGACACCCTCTTGTCCTGGGTGAGTCCCACCCATCTTCTGCATACACACCCCAAGACTGAGTTAGAAAAAAAATACACAGCCACAGCACTGGGTCCCTCGCAGACATGCAATAAATGCTGATAATCAGGGGTAGTATTAATAGTGACACGAATCTATTAATAAGGGCTATGATGAAGGGGCGCCCTGAGTACATGGGAGAAAAAGGAGGATGCCTAAATCTGCCAGAGAAGACACTGAGCGGGGAAGGGGGTTAAAGAGCTGAGGCTTGAAGGGCAGTTTCCAGGCAGATGAGCCAGGGTAAGGGTAGGGCAGGGCCGTGTCCCAGGAGCAGAAACAGCACGTGCAAATGTCTGGTGTGTTTTCTAACTGCGAAGAGCTCATTCTACCTGGAGTCTAATGTGTGGAAGAGGCAGTGAGACTGCAGCTCAGTAGGGGCACATTGGGGCAGAGCAATTATCCCCCTTCTCCTCCCTGGCACCATCACCCCTCCCCTCGCTCATCCCATGAGCCACCATCATCGGCCAAGTCACTGGGGCTTGAGAATTCCATGAAGTTAAACATCTTTCAGCGGCTTCCTTCCAGTGGCTGCAAAGGTGATGGGGCGGGGGAGGACTTGGGGATTAGCCAGGATTGACTGATGCTTTTGGGGGGCAGGCTCCTCTCTTTGCTTGCACCCCGCTGTCAGGCTCCGAGCCCCCAGGGACAGCTCATTATTAACTGCACCTGCTCAGGCCAAAGAAAGTATTTTTAAACCCTGAATGAAAAGTCACCTGCACTAAAAGCTTTAGCTGCCTGTGATCAGCCCACAAACTCCTGCCTTTCTCAGTGGGGCTTAAAGAAACATCCAGTAACTAGACGCAGCTTGAGGCATGGGACTTGCCATGCAGGGCTTGTGTTTACTTTCTTTTAAAAAAACCAAGTTAAATTTTTATAGACACCTCACTCTATTAACTATCAACTCCTGACAGTCCCCAACTCTAGAGAGTGAAAAACACAGGGCAAAAGACCAATTATTTGGGCGTCGTGGGTCTGGAAGTGTGAGTACTGGGTTCACTGTCTCAGGCAGGTTGGTCTTAGCCTGGCTTTGCATCAGAATCACGTTAGGAACTTTTTTTTTTTATATTGAACTTTAGATGAAGGTTTACAGAACTAGATTCTCACTAAACAGTTAGTACATACATTGTTTTATGGCATTGGTTACCAACCCCATAACATGTCAGTACTCTCCCTTCTCGACCTTGGGTTCCCTATTACCAGCCTTCCTGTCCCCTCTAGTCCTTGCCCCTGGGCTGCTGTGCCCCTTTAGTCTCGTTTTCTCCTACGGATCTGTCTAATCTTTGGCTAAAAGGTGAATCTCTGGAGTGACTTCATTACTGAGCTAAAACGGTGTCCGGGGACCAGATTCTTGGGGTTTCTCCAGTCTCTGTCAGGCCAGTAAGTCTGGTTATTTTTTGTGAGTTAGAATTTTGTTCTACATTTTTACCCAGCTCTGTCCGGGACCCTCTATTGTGATCCCTGTCAGAGCAGTCAGTGGTGGTAGCCAGGCACCATCTAGTTGTGCTGGACTCAGTCTGGTGGAGGCTGTGGTAGTTGTGGTCAATTAGTCCTTTGGACTAACCTTTCCCTTGTATCTTGTTTTCTTCGTTCTCCCTTGCTCTTGAAGGGGTGAGACCAGTGGAATATCTTAGATGGCCACTCACAGGCTTTTAAGACCCCAGACGCTACTCACCAAAGTAGAATGTAGAACATTTTCTTTATAAACTATGTTATGCCAATTGAGCTAGATGTTCCCTGAGACCATGGTCCCCACAGCCCTCAGCCCAGCAATTCAGTTCCTAAGGGAGTTTGGATTTGTCCATGGAGCTTCCATGACCTTGCCTTGGACAAGCTGATTCCATCTTTGATTTTTTCTATTACCCAGCGGTTCTTAAGCAGGGTGTTATTTAGTTTCCATGTAATTAATTTTTTTCCTTGCTCTTCCTGTTGTTAATTTCTACTTTGATGGCATTGTGATCAGAGAAGATACTTTGTATTATCTCAGTGTTTTGGATTTTGTTGAGGGTTGCTTTGTGGCCTAATATGTGGTCTATTCTGGAGAACGTTCCATATGCGTTGGAAAAGAATGCGTACTTTGCAGTTGTTGGTTGGAGTGTTCTATATATGTCTATGAGTTCAAGTTGGCTGATAAGTGGCCTTTAGATCTTATGTATCTTGGTTGAGTTTCTTTCTAGACATTCTGTCCTTTACCGAGAGTGGTGTGTTGAAGTCTCCTCCTATTGTAGTGGAACAGTCAATTTCTCTTTTCAGTGCTGTTAAAGTTTGTTTTACCTATTTTGGAGCCCTGTCATCGGGTGTGTAGATATTTGTTATGGTTACGTCTTCATGCTGGATCATCCCTTTAATCATGATGTAGTGCCCTTCTTTGTCTTTTATGGTGGATTTTGTTTTAAAGTCTATTTTATCTGAGATTAGCATTGCCACTCCTGTTCTTTTTTGGTGGCTGTTTGCTTGATATATTTTTTCCATCCTCTGATTTTTAATAAATTTATGTCTTTGTTTCTAAGGTGTGTCTCTTGTAGACAGCATATTGATGGATCCTGTTTTTTCATCCATTCCGTCATTCTCTTTCTCTTTATGGGTGCATTTAGGCCATTTACATTCAGTGTAATTATTGATAGGTGAGAGTTTATTGTCATATTCTAGTGCTTTTTTATGTGGTGCTGAGGATTTCTTTGTTCCTCTTACTCTTCTGTGCTGAATTCCTTTTGTTTGTGGATTTTTTTTTTGTTTCTTTCATTTTTGTAGATTTTGTGTTTACTAAGACTTTATGTTTTTCTTCTTTATTTTGACGTGTATGTTTGTTAACTTTCTTTGTGGTTACCTTGAAATTTACCCTTATCGTCCTAAGTTTGAACCATTCTATTATTACTTGTATTGCCTTGCCTTCCTTTCCATTAGAAGGTTCTATATCTACACCGTTTATTCCCTCTTTTATTGTTCTGACATTGTTGTCATTTACACATTAACCTGTCTGGTTCCCTGTTGTAAATCTTCTGGTTTTGAATTGTCCTTGAGAGTTCATTTCCTTGGTTGGTACCCGGCTGGTGCAATCCTGTGTCTTACATTCAGGCTGTCGTCTGATGTTGTTTCTTCTCAAACTGAAGGACTCCTTTAATAATTCTTATAAATTTGGTTTGGTTTTTACATATTCCTTTAATTTCTGTTTATATGGAAATGTCCTAATTTCACCATCATATCTGAATGACAGTTTTGCAGGATATATTACTCTTGGTTGGCAATTTTTTTCTTTCAAGGTTTTATATATGTCATCCCATTGCTTTCTTGCCTGTATGGTTTCTGCCGAGTAATCAGAGCTTCGTCTTATTGTTTCTGCTTTGAACGTGACTTTTCGTTTTTACTGAGCTGCTCTCAGGATTCTTTCTTTGTCTTTGGTTTTAGTGAGTGTGATTATGATATGCCTCGGTGATTTTCTTTTGGAGTCTATCCTATATAGGATTCGTTCAGCTTCCTGGATGGTCAGTTTTTCAGCTTTCAGGATATTAGAGAAGTTTTCTGTCAGCAATTCTTCAGTGATCCTCTCTGTTTTCTGTTTTCCCCCCCTGTTCTGGAACTCTGATCACTCAAAAATTTTTGCTTTTACTTGTATCCCACATAATTGTCAGGGTTACTTCATTTTTCTTTCTTTTTTTTTTCTGATTTTTCCTCAAACAAAGGTGTATCCAAGTGTTTGTCTTCAATTCCGCTAATCCTATCTTCCATTGTTTCAAACCTGTTCCTCAGCCCTTCTATGACACGGTCCATTTCTGAAATCTTGTTGTTTATCTTTTGGATTTATGATTGTTATTTTTGTATGATTACTAGTTGTGAATTTATTTTGGCATTTTCTTCCTGTATTATTTTCCTGAATTCTTCCATTTTTTTTGTCTGCATTTTCCACAAATTTGTCTGCCTTTTCTATGAATTTGTCTGTTTTTCCCTCATTTCTGTCTGCTTTTCACTTCAACTCTTGGTTAGCTCTGAATATTAGAGATTTGAATTCCCTATCAGGTAGTTCTAGTGCCTTTTCTTCTACTGGAAAGTCACCTGGTATTTTATTTTGGATGCCTACTGGAACCATCTTGTCCTGTTTTTTTTATATGTTTTGGTATTGTCTGCTGTCTTTGGGACATTCAGTAGTTATTTTCTTCGTTTATTGTAGATTTGTTTGTCTTGTCCTGCTCTTTTGTTTTATTTGGTTATGTCTGAGCAGGTGGGCTGTGCATCCTCTGTTGTTGGCTTGTCTGTGGACACGCTATTTTTCACCTCCTTGTCCTATGGGCAGGGCCAGTCTCTCAGCTATGGTGTAGCAGGGCACAACCAGCTGAAGGGGAAGGGCTGAGATGGGTTGTTTGTGGCACGTACTTGGGCCAAGAAGATGAGCCAGTGGTCAGGGCAGGGCAGGTTCCATTAAGTCATGCTTGTGCTGCTCAGCAGCGCATTGTTCAGCACATGGTGCAGATAAGCATGAGGTAGGGAGAGGGAGAGGTTGTGATGTGTGGAGCTAGGTTGAGTATGGAAAAGAAGTGAGAGAGGAGAGAAACAGGAGCAAAAAAAGTGCTGAGGGAGCTTGCCATTGGAGTGAAGAGACAAGAAACTGAGAAACAGAGAAAAACAAAAAGGAATAAAAAATAAATTAATGAAAAAAAATTAAAGGGCCACATAAACCAGAGACTGCATCAGCCTGAGACCAGAAGTACTAGATGGTTCCCAGCTACCACCAATGACCACCCTGACAGGGAATGCAACAGAGTCCCTGTTGGAGCAGGAGAAAAGTGGGGCGCAGAACTCAAATTCTAGTAAAAAGACCAGACTTAATGGTCTGACTGAGACTGAAGGAACCCTAGAAAGCATGGCCCCTGACTCTCTGTCAACCCAGAACTAAAACCATTTCTGAGGCCAACTCTTCAGATAAAGGTTAGACTGGACTATGGGACATAAAATGATACTCGTGAAGAGTGTGCTTCTTAGCTCAAGTAGATACATGAGACTAAATGGGCAGCTCTTGTCCGGAGGTGAGATGAGAAGGCAGAGAGGGTCAGGAGCTGGTTGAATGGACACGGCAAATCAGGGGTGGAAAGGAGGAGTGTGCTGTCACAGTATAGGGAGAGCAATTCGGGTCACATAAGAATATACGTATAAATTTTTGTATGAGAGACTAACTTAAATTGTAAACTTTCACTTAAAGTACAATAAAATAAAAAAATTATAACTGAAAAAAAAAACAAAATAAAAAAATTAAAAATTAAAAAAAAAATGTTCCCAAGGATCCCACTGGCACAGCTGCACAGACCTGGGAGCGGCTCCCAGGCCACCCAGTATAGTCCGGCTATAAGGGGTGGAGATGATACACAGCACCAGGTATTCAGAAGACAGTAAAACAAGGTAAGTAGAAAGAGATGAGAAACCGAAAAATGAAGAAAAATAAAAGGTAAAAAGAAAGAGAATACAAATGAACAAAAGAAAAGGGGGAAAAAAGACAAAAGACAAAAAAAAAAAAAAAAAAAAAAAGCCCACATGGCTGCACGGACTGGGGAAATGGACCGGGGAAGCAGTTCCTCAGCTGAGCAGTGCTTCACAGCCTGTCAAGAAGAAGCAAAGATGGCACACAGAGACAGGTGTTCCAGAGAAAGGAGGGGGAGGAGGTGAGAGGCAGGGAAGAAACCAAAAGAGGCCAAATAAAAGCAATACCAGCAACAAAGAAATGGCACTGAAGAAGCTGGCTGGTGTGTGCGGGGGTGAACTCGTGCAGCACGGAACTGGTACCTCCTGTGCCTCTGTCACGGCCCACTGAGGAGTTGCAGATCAGCTCTCTGGGAAGCCAGAAATCTGCCTGTGGGGAAGCAACAGACCAGCCAGCTGGGAAGCAGCAAAGGTCGAGCAGGGGGAGGCAGAGTGGGGGGTGGGAAAGTGTGTCCTGCTGGTTACTGGGTGCTCTGTCTCCTGCTGGGAGCTCCGTGAATCTGCTTTCCCATACTCCCTGACTGCTGATTTCTGGCAGGAGTCCAAGATGGTGGATCCATACTGCGTTAGCTGATAGGGGACCTCCACTCATAAGTCTCCTCTCTCTCTGTTCTCTGTCAGTTTCTTATACCATTCGGTGCTTGTTTGAGTTCTTTATCTCTTCATTTGACACTTAGGGTTCCAGGATTGACGTTTGTCTCTGTTTTACTTAGTTTTTCGGGTCTTTGCTGTAGAGGGATGGCATGGTGCTTCTGTCTATAGTGCCATGTTCCCCTCACCTTGGTAACTTTAAAAAATGCTGATGCCCAGGCCCCACTCCTGAGATTCTAATGTAATTGGTCTAGGATGTAGCTTTAAAAGCTCCCTGGGGGATTCTAATGTGTAGTCAGAGACCAACTGCCCCCCACCCCCAACTTTGATCAAATAGCTTAGTGTCCTGGTTGGATGTCATCGAAAAAATAATGCATATTTTACACCACAGCCTCAACACATATTATCCTACACATATTATCTTCTTATAGTTTTTCCAGATCTCTGTGAGTTCAGTATTAACATCCCATGTTTTATAGATAAGAAAAGTGAGGCTCAGAGACATGAAGAATCTTGCCCAAAGTCCCCCAGCTGATCAGTAACGGTGTTCAGACTTAAAATTAGATTTCCTGATCCCATCTTGAGATTATTTCCCTTTCATGGAAATTAGGAGGTCAGGTTAGTTTAGAGATGGAAAATACCTAGCATGTAGGTCACTGTTCCTCCTTCTACACCATCAACAGGCATCATGACTAGATTAAGGCACTTTGTTTCTGAGGGAGAACAGAATCCCAGAATCCTTCTTAACACACCATCCTAGGCAGGAATTGATTGGAACTGACACATGGATCCCTGAACTAAATGATCCTGAAAGACCCTTCTAGTTTTGGAGTTCCATGAGTAGGGTTGTTGCAACAGCCAGTAGGCTTAGGAATGCAGGCCAGCGGGGTGGGACGCTTTCCAAGCCTGCTTCCTCTAGTCTCTGCCCCAGGACAAGGGAAGAGATTCCAGGATGTGTCTCAGCTCCTCCTAGCAACTCCCATAAAGGCAGGGCAGCTAAGTGGTTCAGAGTATAGGCACTGCTGACAGGCCTGAGTTTAAATCCTCATATAAGCATGCAAAATCTTCAGCATAACAGGTGCTCAACAAATGGTAGCTTAAACCAAAATTAAAAGTTAATAAATATATAAAAAGCTGGGATTCCGAGGCAGTCACCCTGGCCCCTATCCTCTTGCCAACTCCAACCTTTAACTCGTCTTCATCCTTCTTGCCTTTTCTCCCGGTATCTGCCTCCCTCCTGCTTCCCACTCACAGAGATATGCCCCGTGCCTCTCCTGGAGCTGGGGTTCAGGGATGGCTCTCTGTCAACACCAACCTGTGCCCCGCCAGCACCTGGCACTCAGGCCACAGTACTCATACAAAACAAAAAACAAACCCACTGCCATCCAGTTGATTCCAACTCATTGCGACCCTATAGGACAGAGTGGAATTGCCCCATAGGGTTTCCAAGGAGTGACTAGTGGATTTGAACTGCTGACCTTTTTGTTAGCAGCCATATTACTTAACTACTATGCTGCCACCAGGGCTCCATAATATTCACAGCCTATGTTTATCACACACTTACTATGTGCTAAGCATGTTACGTGTTTCAACTCATTAACCTTTACAGCAACATCATGATGCACATACTGTTATCTCTTAATTGTGCACGATGACACAGGCTCAGGGAGGTATAGTAACTTGCCCAAGATCACACAGCCTCGGCTGGTTTGCAGAGACAAGATCCATGGCCAAGGCTGATCCTCATGTAGATTCAAAGCCCCTCACAGGCAGAGCCCCTTCCAGTGGCTTCCCTGATACTCCCTGCCATGCCTAGGACAGGCTTCGCACCCATGATTTCCAGTTTCCAAGTAAGAAACCCCAGGGATTTCTTGCCTATATGATGGAGTGAAAAGGGGGTGGGCTTTGAAACTTGGCAACACTAGGGTGCAATCCCCGATCAGCCCATTAAAAAAAAAATCTGTGTGACTTGGGGCAAGTTCCTTTCTCTCGCCAAGCCTCACATCTGGGAAACAGCATCACCATCCCACCTCCCAGGGCTACTGTGGGGGTTAAGTAAGAACGCAGTGCCTGGCACAACTCTTGGCACATAGTAGATGGCCAAGAGAACATCTGTGGCAAGGGGCCTGGCACACAGTCAGTGCTGCATAAATGCTTGCTGGGAATCCAGACTTAGCAAGTGCATCCAGAACATAGTGGTGCTCACTAAACATCTGTGAACGGAATAGAAAATAAAGCACCCAGGACAACAAGTATCATTGTCTTAAATGTAGATAAGACACCTGACAGGTAGTAGGTACTCAGTAAATATTAATAGGCAAGGGGGGTCGCAGCCAGAGTGACTGCCTTGGAATTCCAGTTTTTTATATATTTATTAATTTCTGATTTTTGTTTAAGCTATCATTTGTTGAGCCCCTAATACATACAAGGCTCCATGCTGAGGGTTTTGCATGCTTCTACCAACAAGTATCATTGTCTTAAATGTAGATAAGACACCCGATGGATAGTAGGTACTAAATAAGTGTCCTGAGCTGAATGCAGCTATTGTACCCAGCCTTGTGTATAATAGTTGCTCACAGAAAACACCTGTGGTGAAGTACCTGGCACACAGTAGGTGCTCAAGGAATGTTTGTGGTGACCTTAATGGAAGGGAGGTGCCAGGTCCATGGTAGGTGCTTAATAAGTGTCTAGTGCTGACGGATGCAGGTGAGGTGCCCAGGACACGATGCTGAAGAAACATTTGTGGGATGTGGGCAGAAAAAAGCTCTCAAAAACATAGTAACTGAAAACCAAACCCGTTGCCATCGTGACAATTCCGACTCATAGCAACCCTACAGGACAGAGTAGAACTGCCCCACAGGGTTTCTAAGGTGGATTCGAACTGCTGCTCTTTTTGTTAGCAGCCAAGCTCTTAATTGCTGCACCACCAGGGCTCCAAGCACATAGTAGGTCTCAATAAATGTGCCTGGGCAAGCTGTGTGGCACATAGTAGGTGCTCAGGAAGGGGTATCCCCCGTGCCCTCCCCACAGGGACCTTCCCGGGGCCAGGCAGCCACTGGTCCCTGCTCTCCCCTCTCCCCCGGCTCTCCCCTGTCCACCCTTTCACCTTTGTTGTAGAGGGAACCATCGAAGTAGTAGCTGCCAGTGTAGAAACCGGTGGCCAGCTCGATGAGGTGGCGAGCCCAGGTGTTGCCGGCTCCCGGGAAGCTGGCCAGCGCGATAAGCTGCTTGGACTTGGCTGGGAGGAACCTTCTGTCCATGCAGCGGTTGTCTGCAAAGGGCGGGGCACAGATGGGGTCAGATGGAGCTGGTCCAGCCTACCACTTCCCTGCTGGATGACCCAGGCACACGATAAAACCTCCTCTGGGCCTCAGTTTACCTATCTGTAAAATGGGTCAATCGTTCCTCCCTCACAGAGTTAATGTGAGGGTTAAATGAGATAGTGTCTGAAAAGTGGTAAGCACAGTGCTTAGCACATGGCTGCTGTTATTAGCTGCTGTGGAGTTAGCCCCCAACTCATGGTGACCCCACACACAAGGGAATGAAATGCTGCCCTGTCCTGTGCCATCCCCATTATCAGTTGTGGATTGGACCCTTGGGATCCAGAGGGTTTTCACTGACTGATTTTCAGAAGTAGATCACCAGGCCTTTCTTCCTAGTCCATCTTAGTCTGGAAGTTCCACTGAAACCTGTTCAGCATCATACAATACGCAAGCATCCACTGACAGATAGGTGGTGGCTGTGCATGAGGTTCACTGGCCAGGAATCAAACCCAGGTCTCCTGCATGGAAGGTGCAAATTCTACCACTGAATTGGAATCCCTAGTAGGTGTTCAGTGAAGGTCAGGTAGAATGAGGCCTTCTCTCCAGCCTCAGTTTTCCCTCTGGCACAGTGTGCCTGGTCATATCACCTCCACCCTTTCCTCCAACTGAAAATCTTCAATGGCTCCCATCTACAAAGGATCATGCCCAAGGTTCTTAGCTTGGCCTCCAAGCCCTGTGAGGCCTGACCCTTGCATGCTTCTTGGCCCATCCCACCACTATCCCCACCCACCCAGACCTGCTAGCCACCCTGGCCTCCCTTCACTTCCTTCTCTGTGCTCTGTTCCTTCCAGTCTCAGCACCTTCACACAGGCTGTTCCCCCAGCCATCATTGCCTCCAATCTGCCTTTGCCTGGTAGACGGCTTCTCACCGTTCAGCTCTCAGACGGATTGGTCCTTCCTTCCTTCTCTGACTCCCTAGGCTGGGTAAGGCCCCCTCTCATTACTGCACCATGTCCATCTCCTCCATACTGCTTATTGTAATTTTAATTCAAATAATTATTTGTGTAATCAGTTGTTCAGTCAGAAACCTTGCCCCTATGGCTCTTTGCTGATTCCCCAGAACTTTCCATAATATGTGGCACATAGTAGGCACTCAATAAATGTTTCTTGGATAGATGGATGGATGGATAGATGGATGGGCAGCTGGGTGGGTGGGGAGTGGATGGATGAATGAATGGATAGGTGATTATATGTACGGTTGGGTGGGTGATAGATGGTGGGTGATTGTATGGGTGGGTGGGTGGTGGGTGGGTGGGGGATGGATGGGTGATTGTATGTATGGGTGGGTAATTGGAGGGATTGATAGATGGATGAATAGATAAATAGATGAGTGGATGATAATAATATCTACTTTAAAATAATGCATGTAACATGTTAACACACTGAAATGCTCCAAAGAAGTAGTTATTATTTTTTTCTCTAGCCCTTGATTTCCTCATCCATAAAATGGGTTCTAGTATTCTTGATTCTCTGTCTTTACAGAGATCTCAGGATGCCACTACCGTCAGAGTGAGGGGAAAATACATACCTCAGCACCCCCACTACAACCCTTACTGGAGCTAAGAAGGTACACTGCTGATTTCTCCTGGTCCATACAGCTGTTCCAAGCAGGAAGCTGAGGGAAGGCCCAGCATAGGGTGCTCCGAAATGGAGAAGGAAGAGGAGAGAATCCCGGATCCCAGGTCTGGAGGCTCCCAGTCCCTGTCCTGCCCTCTGCACGCTGGGCAGGTGACCGCAAGTCTCATTTACCATGAGAGGCAAGGCAGGCAGCCCTCCTTCCCCAGACCCGCCACCGGCTCTTCCTGGTCTCTGAGCTCACAGGCTCCTCTACATCACCCCAGTCCTCTCCTCCTTCCCCCCACAACCCTGTGCCCTGCTCAGGGGTCTGAATCCCACCCCTCCCTTCTCCCCAACCACCTAGCTCCACCTATTCCTCCTGGATCTTCTCCCTCTCAGCTGGCTCAATCACGTGAACATTCACACAGGAACAAATAGCTTCATCATTAAAAAAAAAAAAAAAAAATTCCCCTCCAGTGACCACCGTGTCTCCTTCACTGGTTCCCAGCCACACTTCTGGTAGAGTCCTCCACATTCTCCAGCTCCTCTCTTCCACTTGATCCTCAACCTGCTACCCTGCCTTCCTCCCCGCTCACTGCATGGAATCTTCCTTGCTAAGGTCACAGTGACAGCTCCCCTGACAAGTGTTAAATCCAGATGACCTGACTACCCAGCAGCATCTGATACCACCAATCACTCCACCCTGCTTAGAATTCCTTCCTCCGTGGTTTTGGGGACATGGTTCTCCTCTGACCTCTCGGTCCATGGTTTTGGGGATACAGTTCACCTCTGACCCCTTGGTCCACGGTTTTGGAGACATGGTTCTCCTCTGACCTCTTGGTCCACTCCCACAAAGCCTCCTCTCTAGCCTCCTGACTCTCAGACAACCCCTAATTTTGGAACTCAGCCCTTTCCTCTTCTCACCCTACTCTCCGCCCCAGACGTCCTGGTTCACCTGGGACAACCCTTGTCAGCCTGATGTAAATCTTTTTAAATATATTTTATTTTGTTGTTGTTCTTGAGAATGTACACAGCAGAACATACCCCAATGCAGCAATTTCTACACTTACGATTCAGTGACATTGATTACCTTCTTCGAGTTGTACGACTGTTCTCACCCTCCTTTTCTGAGTTGTTCATCCCGCATTCACATAAACTCCCTGCCCCTAAGGTTCCTGTCTAAATTTTCAAGTTGCTGTTGTCAATGTGATCGCATATAGGTAGATCTGAAACGAGCACAATGCTCAAGGCAGACATTCTTTCCTAGTTAAGCTAACTATTGTTTGGTTTCAAGAAGACCTTAGGGGATATTTTTGGTTTAAGGTTTAAAGATGATCTCAGGGCAATAGTTTTGGGGGTGCATCCAGTCTCCGTGCACTGATGTAATTTTAATAGTTCCCCCTTTCAGTATCAAAAGTGCTCCGGTTTGGAAGACACATTATAAGGCGCCCTGAGCAGTAACTCCTACAGGACAGCTGCTTTTGCAGTGCCAGCTAAACCAAGACCTCTGGTTATTTTCTAGGACAAAATTTCAGACGCCAAATGCGTGACAGATTTGGGAGAAGCCAGTGACCAACAAGGGTTAGAACATGGCTGGGCATGAGATCAGCCCAATCAAAGCCAAGCAAAAGGTCAAGCAGTAAAAGTGATAATGGCCCCTTATGTTTGCTAAGGGCTTCATAGCACACGATACAGTCCACACCAACCATTCTGCTCAAGAGTCCATCCTAGGTAGTCAGGCCCTGGCACAGAGCTTCAGATTCAGGTAGGAGCAGTCCTGGAGAGGTGAGGAGGCGGGGCAGAGCACACGTGTGTCCTGTTCCAACCTGGAGCAGGTGTTGGTGGCTGGGATGAGGAGAAAGGCTTTTACTGTAACACAGCCTCCCAGCTTGGGGGTTAACTGCATGGACTTTGACACTTTAGATTCAAATTTTAATTCTGCCACTTACTCACTGGATGACCTCAAAAAATAATTCATCTGATAATGTTCTACATTCTAGCCTGGTGAGTAGCGTCTGGGGTCTTAAAAGCTTGCGAGCAGCTATCTAAGAAGTGGTCTCTTCCCACCTGGAGCAAAGGAGAACGAAGAAAACCGAAGACTCAGGGAAGCAATTAGTCCACAGGAATAACAGCCCACATGAACCACAGGCTCCTCTAACCTGAGACCAGAAGAACTAGATGGTGCCCGGCTACCATGGCTGACCACTCTGACTGGCATCACAATAGAAGGTCCTGGTTAGAATCCGTAAAAAATGTAGAACAAATTTAAATTAAAAAAAAAAAAAAAAAAAGAACAGACTTACAGGTCTGAAAGAGACTAGAGGAACCCCTGAGACTATTGTCCTAACACAACCTTCTAACTTGAAACTACAGACACTCCTGGAGACCACTTTTCACCAAATAATAGACAGGGCTATAAAATAAACAATAACACCTGTGAAGAACGTTCTCCTTAGAAAGGAGAAACAGAAAGGGCAACATTTGCCCAAAACCAAAGATGAGAAGACAGGAGGGGCAGGGAAACCAGAACCCAGAGAGGAAATGGGGAGAGTGCTGACACGTTGCGGGGACTGCAAGCAATGTCATGGAACAATTTGTGTAAGAATCATTGACTGGAAAATTAATTTTCTATGTGAACTTTTACCTAAAGCACAAAAAGTGTTAAAAGAAATTAGGCTAATAAATGAATCTATAAAATTAGGCATATTATTAAAAAAAAAAATTCACCCGAGCCCCAGTTCTCTCTCCTGTACAAAGGGACTGATAACAGCAACCACCTCCTGAGGTTGTTCCAAACCAATAAAACAAACCCATTGCTGTCAAGTTGATTCTGACTCGTGGAAACCCTATGTGTTACAGAGTAGGACTGCTCCATTGGGTTTTCTTCACTGTAATCTTTACGGAAGCAGACTTCCAGGCCTTTCTTCTGAAGTGCTGCTGGGTGGGTTTGAACCACCAATCTTTAGGTTAGTGTTCAGCGCAAACTGCGTCACACAGGGACCTTGCCTGAGGTTGTTAGGAGGGTGGAATGAGAGACTGCACAGGACTCAAACGCTGTAAGTGCCAGTGGATCGTAGCTCTTAGTATTGCTGCTACTCGCCAGAGGCCCAGGCCTCCTCTCCCGCCATGCTTAATCTGTTTGTTCAGAGAAGAGTAGTCTTAGAAGGAAAATAAACCAGCAAGTGTCTGTGTTGAAGCCAATTAGGTGTCTGGGAATTGTTTTCATGGGAACACAGTGCAAAAAGGAGTCTGATTTGGAGTGATGGTTATGTTTTATGTTGTCAAAGATGGGGACTGCCCAGTTGTCACTGAATCGTATACTTAAAATTTGTGCATCTCGCTCTATGTAAATTTTACTTTCAAAGTCATAAGCAAGTGTTGAATTCTAGCTAATGGCGTGCACACTGCAGTGTTTAGGGATGAAGCATACAGATGCCTGCAATTTACCTGGAAATGCATAAAAAAATAAGATGGACTGATGGATGGAGAAAAGGAGAGATGCATGATTAAGCAACTGTAGCAAAATGTTCACAAATGTAAAAATCTAGGAAGCGAATATATGGGTGTTCACTGTTCAATTCCTTCAGCTTTTCTGGAAGCTTGGAATTTTTGCAAAAAAAGTTGGGAGGGAGAAGGAAGCCGGCCCCTTAAATCTCCCTGAGGACAAGAGTTCTCCACTCGAACACTGCCTGGAAGGCTGAGACCAACTTCCAGGTAAGGGGCTTTTCTTTAGAGCACTGAAAAGAAAGTGTATTTGATTCTTAAACCCTATAAATCAAAGCAGATGCTGAAGGCAGTACTGTTTACAGCTTTGGAGTCAGACAGACCTGGATTTCGATCCTAGATTGTCATGGTCAAGCTGTGTGACCTTGAGTAGGGCTCTTCACCTCCCTGAGCCTCAGTTTCCTATAAAATGGGGGCAATAAACTTTACAGGATTAGATGGGATAATGTGTGTTATGTATGTACAGTGTATGTCAGAATGCTGTGGTTAGGAGTGCTGTCTCTGGCCTGCCTGGTTTGAATCCCAACTCTGACATGTCCTAGCTGTGTGACTCTGGCCAAGTTACTCAACCTCTCTGTGTCGAGTTGCCTCATTTGTAAAATGGTAACCATACAATATATCATCAGACTGTTGGGAGGGTTAAGTGAGTTAATTCAAGTAAAGGGCTTGGACAATGCCTGGCACACAGTAGGTGCTCAGTACTGATTCAGCTCCCATCAGTATTAATTACTAAAGGGCTGTGCACACAGTAAGTATTCAATAAATGGCAGCCGTGGTGGATCAAACTCTTGGCAGCCTGATGAACCAAATGACTTCCAATCTCCCCAGTGCACAGGGACAGAAAGTACGTTGTGGAAAAATAGAAAAGCTGTAATGGCCTCGGGCCAGGACACTGGGAACAAGCAAACTCATCAACTAGGGACTCTTTATCTGCCATTGAAAAGGCCCAGAGTGTCTGCTCTGCCCACATCAAAGCCGTCTGTAGTCACAGGATAATTGATCTGTATAGGGCTCTCCCTGCAGCCTGAGGCAACACAGTTCTGCACAGACAAACCAGCACATCCCCAAAGCTAACAAATACTGATCCTTCCTCAAGGAAGTGTAAGCAGAGCCAAGGGCCACGTTTGCTAAACACACTTCTGCTCACTGGGCTTTTAGTGGGGCTTTAGCCACCACGGAAGCAGCTGCAGTTGGCCACGACTGGTCCCTCCATCAGGCCAGATGGGATGGGCAATCGGTAGGGCTGCCACTAGCTCTTATGGCATCTTTGTGCAAATCAGAAAAAAAGCCACCGCTCCTCCAGGTGGGTGCACTGCCAATCCAAGGTGCATGGTGTGGTGGGCAGAGCAAAGGCTGGCTTTCAGGCTCCACTTTCTCCATAGGCTGTGCTTTCCCAGTGTGCAACCTGCCCAACCCATACACGGCGGCCTGGATGCCGGGAGATAAGGAGATCTAAACTAATGGTGCTTTGTTGGCTCTCTAGGCTTCAAAGGGTGTCTCTGCACTGTGGACAGAGGTTTCTAGCAGGGGTTTTGGTGTCAAAGAACTGGAAGCAAATCACCTTCCTGGATGTGTAATTGTGGTCAGTTCCCTAACCCTTCTGAGTCACGGTGTTTTCAACTTTAAAATGGGGATGATGCTGCCTTGGTCAAAGGCTTGCTGTGGACTACGCATCTTAAATGAGATGAGGTGTGTAGAGGGCTTGGCATAACACCCTTTGGCATGAAGCTACTTTGTTACGTAGTAGGTCATCGGTATATTCAGATTTTGGGGTAATCCTTCAGGGCCTTCCTTTGGGCTGAGCATCCCAGGAAGGGACTCTCCCCCTAGTCCTCCCCAAATGTCACTGCTCTCCAAGATGCCTTACTTAGGAGAAAGGTTTTCATCTAGAAATTTTATAAACAGCGTGGCCTTGGGCAAGTCTCTCTCAACTGTTCTGAGTTTCAATTTCCCTACCTGTAAAGTGGGCGCAATGACTGCTCCCACCTGATAGGAAAGCTGAGGGCATTCAATGAGGAAATGCAAGTGAAAGACTTAACACTGGGTCTGGCACAGAGTAAGTCCTTCAGAAACCTAAAGTGTTGCCACCATCATCATCTTCGTCATCACTGTCATTACTGCCATCATCATCATCATCAACAGCGCAATCTAGCAGCCGCAAGAAATGGAAGAGAAGATGATGCGCAAGTGCTCCAACAGCAAAGGAAGAAGGATATAAGTGGGAAAAACATGTGAGAGGGGACAAAGGAGACTTTATAGATAGAGTCACAGAATCGTAGAACTGGAAGTGCCCTTGGAGGTCAACAATATACAGCTTCATTTTACAGATGGAGAAACTGAGGCCCAGAAGCGGAGGGTGACTTGCCCAAGACCACATGGTGGGTGCGCGGTGGAGTCAGTGGGAGACCCAGTTCTCCCACTCCTAGCCCAGAATCTCTTCCTGCTCAAGCTCACTGCTTCCACTACAGAGAAAGAGCCACCAAGGGGGTCCTCAGTGAGGAGGGACAGAGATGAGGGTCTCAGACCCACCACCCGTCCCTCTCCACTGCTGCCCACCCCTGGTCTCAAAGCCTGGCCAAGTTCACTGGCCCTGTCCTGTGGCCTGCGTGGTTCTCTCTTTCTTGGTGGGCCGTAAGAGACTGATGGACCAGGGCCCTCTGGAGGGGAGGCCTGGGGGTCCGCCGGGGGAGGCTGGGCTTACCTTGCACCTGCGTTTGGTATACGATGAAGTAGCTGGGCGTCCCGCAGCTCTCAAACTCCTCAGCACTGCACTTCTGGGCACAGAGCTGCTCGTCCTCTCGCTCGTGGAGGGGGAATCGCGTGGTGGGAAAGCCACAGTGGCAGGCAGTGCCCGCGAGTGCTGCCAGTGGGTACTCCTGGGGGTAGAGTGGGAGAGGCAGGGGGGTGGTCGCTAAATCCCTGGACAACCCTGGACTGTGAACATGGAGTAGGATTTGCATTCCAACCATCTCCTTCTTCGTTACTCTCCCCTAACTATAAAAACCAGTTGCCCTTAGGTCGATTCCGCACAAGCAGCTCTGTATCCCCTGTCCACTTAACCCCCGCCCTCCATCTCTCTCCTTTGGCCCCTAAGGAGATCAGAGAAAACAGGGAGATGGAGGTTTCAGGCAGGGGCCTTCCAGGTCACACTGGTTTGTCCATGACCCCACGCGTGGTTGTCCCCCTGCCAAGGAGGAACTCTGGCCGACCTGTACGCTCCCCAGGACCCCCAGGGACTGAGGAATGTCCCCCTGGAGGGGACACTGTGGGGGGATCCCTGCCCAGAAGAGAGTGCTGTAACAAAGGATGGCCAAGCCTCCTTAAATCTCACAAGCTCCCCACCCCTGACCTTCCAGGATGCCCCTTAGGAGCATAGCATGCACCCTGGAAGTGCCTGATGACTTGAAGCAGCCTGGCTCCCCTGGAGTGGCTCTTGGAAACCTCGTTACTGAGTCTCCAACAGCCAACCAGCTGCTGTTGAGTCAACTCTAACTCATGATGACCCCGTGTGTGTCACAGTAGAACTGTGCTCCATAGGGTTTTCAATGACTTATTTTTCCCTCAGGCCTTTCTTCAGAGGAGCCTCTGGGTGGACTCGAACCTCCAACCTTCTGGTTAGCAGCTGAGTGCATTAACTGTTTGCACCACCCAGAAACTCCTGTAGGGTCTCCAGGTAGCTCTGAAGTTAAGAGCATGGATTTGGACTCAGTCCCAGATGTCAATCCCAGCTCTGCCACGTGCTTGTGCTGTGAGCTTGGGCAAGTGACTTCCCCTGTCTGAGCCTTGATTTTCTCATCTGTGAAATGGAATGGAATTCCCAACTCACAGACTTGTGAGAAGTAAACTGTGTGACCCATGGTCCTCAGGAAACAGCAGCCTCCATGTGGTGCATCCTGAGAGGTGCCTGGTAGATTTGGAGGCTCAGGTGAGAGACATGGCCAAGCAGGGTGTCTGACCCAGAGCCAGGATCCAGGAGGAGGGGTGAGCCCTGAGCTCCCAGGAGAGGCCACAAAGCAGGCCCCCAGCCAATGCCAGGGTCCTTGAGGATAGAGACCATATAGCATTGCCTTTGCACCCCCAGCACTAAGCACAGGCCTGGCACCTAGTAGGTTCTCATTAAATATTTGCTAAATGAATGAAGTACCCAACCACCTTCTCATGGTGGAGGAAGGGGAGAGTCTATTCTGGACACCCCTGTAATCAGCTCATCTTGAGGGAAGGATGGAGCTCCTTGGACCTCACTGAGTGCCAGCTCAGTGCCCAGCTCTGCTGGGTACTGGGAGGAAGGGGGCATAAAAACATCCAAGACCCAGCCCTTACCCTTGAGAAGTTCATACTCCGGGTAGGGAGGAAGGGTAGACATAGTCAATCGTCAAGGGTCTCAGGCTGAGAAGGAACCCATAAACCATCTAGCCCAACGGCTATCCAGTGCCCAAAGTTCTGGATGCCGTCCCTGCCTGGCCTCCACTTGAATATCTCCAATGACAGGGAACTCACTCCGTCCCAAGGTGGGATTGTCCTTGCCTCTTATACCCTGTGATCTTCTACTCTTGCTTCTAGGTCCAGCTCAAATGACACCTCCATCCCTCGCTATTAGAACATACTTCCTCAGGGGGAGAGAAATCTACTCGTGTAACTTCAAACTCTTGGACACACATGCAACAGCTGCCCCCCTCTCCCTCTTCACAGATTGCAGGCCATAGCCTCATCCTGACTGGGCCGCTGCATCTCTAGCCAAGCATCCTGGTTCCTCTAGCACCGCCCCTCCCTCTGAGTTAGGGCTCCCCACCCCTACCCCGGCTTCTGTGCCCAAGATCCTGTGCTCACCTTCCCGGTGCAGAAGTCCACACACTTGTCCACGGACATGTTCAGCATGGCGGCCGTCACAGGCAAGGCCAGGGAGAGGTTGTCAGGCCTGCGGAAGCAGCCTCGGAATACTGCACTTCCATCTGGAGAACCAGAGGGAAAAGGGGCAGTCAGATCTAGGCCGGGAGAACCACCTTCTGAAGGAAGTGCTCCTAAGCTGAAGCCAGAGAAGGCAAGAGCCTTGCCCAAGGTCACACTGTGAGACAGAAAGATAAGCCACATTTTCTGTTCTTGAGCTGGTCTGTCCATAGCCGAGGAACTAGATAATTCAAAGAAAGTTCTCCTCAACCCTGGTGTATCTGTGAACAATCCGGGTCTCTGGGAAGAAGATCTTCCTTGGCCACCATATTGCCTTTTCTTTGTTAAGCATTCTTATGTTGTCCTTCCTCATTTGCAATGGTAGCAACTTTCCCTTCAGGGAAGTGATATATTCCAGGGAGGAACATCACGATCGCATCAGGAGGGGGCTGAGTGTTTGAGGATCCAGGAGAGCTAAGGGTTCAGGGTTGTCTTGCCCCTCCACCTCCCATCATACTGGGATTTAGGGGGGAAATTCTGAGTCTCCAGGGTCTTTACACACCAGGTACTAGACGCCTACAGGCTCCAAGGGACTGAGATATTGAGGAACTGCTTTTAAGACGACATAATCCCACTGCACAAAAGAAAAATTCGGAGGCAACAGCTAATCCTTCAATACAAGTCAGCCCTGAAGAAAATTATTCAGGGATGCGGTCTTAGGCGAGGCTCCCTAGAATGTGATTTATGGAGGACATGAGCTCACAAGGGGCGAGGGGGAAGCAGGATAGGGCAGGGGAAGGAGCTAAGCTAGGCTGTGACCTCAGCTGCAGCCCATCTTCTGCCTGACCCCATAGAGAGCCCTGGAGAGTGAATTGTACCGAAGAGTCGGTCCTTAAGGAAAGGGACAAGTTCCCGTCAAGTCGACTCTGACTCATGGTGATCCCACGTGCATTAGAGTAGAATTGTGCTCCCTAGGGTTTTCAGTGGCTGATTTGTTGGAAGTAGATGGCCAGGCCTTTCCATAGTGGTACAAACAGTTAACCAGTTCAGCTGTTAACCAAAAGGTTGGTGGTTCAAGTCCATCTAGAAGTGCCTCAGAAGAAGGCCCTGGTGATCTACGTCTGAAAAATCAGCCATTGAAAACCCTGTGGAGCACAGTTCTTCTCTGACACACATGGGGTCGCCATGAGTTAAAATCGACTCCATGGCAACTGGCAAGGAAAGGCGACTGGCCCTGGCCTTGTGTGCCCTACTCCCCACTGTGTCATTCAGCTGTGGGCTGCCCCATCTCCTCGGACAGAGAAGCTGCTCCTATTGGGCCAAGGGCAATTTTCAGGGAAGGGGCAGCTGTGAGCCACTAGCAATCAATAGTCAAAGCAGTAAAGGGGATTTGGATGGGTACCCATTATATCCACTACAGATGTGCACAAAGATTTAGCAATAAGGATGTTTGTTGCAGCATTTTTTAAATTAACAAGTAAAAGATTGGAAACAATCGTGGCCTAGATGTCCAACATCCAAAGTCCATGCTTCTTCCAATAATACTATGTACTATTATGCTTTATGGGGCCCTGGCGGTGGAGCGGTTAAGAGCTTGACTGCTAACCAAAAGGTCAACTGTTCGACTCCACTAGCCGCTCCCTGGAAACCCCATGGGGCAGTTCTACTCTGTCCGCCATGAGTCGGAATTGACTCGACAGCAACAGGTTTATTATGATTTATGCTTGTATTAATGTCCTAATATCCTTAGTATCATGATAGCCACTGTGTAGTGGTCACGTGTTATCTGCCAGCAACAGCGTTGAGCCCCTCACACGGGCAGCCTCACTGAACCTTCACGTCCACCCTGGTGGAATAAGGACCCCCATTTTTACAGATGAAGAAACTCAAGGTTCAGAGGGTTGAAACCACTGTACACAGGTCACCAAACTTACAGGAGGCAGAGCTGAGCCTGGAATCTAAGTTGGTCTGAATTCAAAGTCAGATCTTTCCACTCCCACTGATGTAATGCATGTCTGTGTGCCAAAAACTGTGATAAATGTTTGATATACTTTGTCTACTGGAATCCTCTTAACCCCTACCAGGAAGGTCTCATTCTCCCCATTATACAGAAGGGAAAACAGAGGCTCAGAGAGGGAAAGTGACTGCCCAAGGCTACATAGCAGACCGGTAGCAGGAACTGGATTTCAAGCCTGACTGTCTGGACTCCGGGCCTCCCACTCTCCTGAGCTGTCCCTCTTTAAAAAGGTCCGGCTTGCGCATGTCGAAACTGCCCTTCACATTCATGCAACCTTTGACCTTTGGCCACTAACCGTTCAGAAAGTCAGGGCTGTCATTCTGGAGTCGCTTGACACAAGTGTCCAATTCTCTTTAAGCATCCCTCAATGTTCCAGATCTCGACCTGAAGTCTCCAGAACTCTCTTCCAATTATTCTCCTACCTCTTCCCTACGGGACCCTATTTAAGGGCCCATGCTAACATCCCTTGGGTCACAGCAAGGGCCAGGAATATTGCCGTGGGCAAGAGTGCTGGGGTTGGGGCCAAGGGGGCCCCTCAGGGCTGAGGCAGTCCTGGATCCACTGTAGGGGTCTGAAGCCCACCACCTCTCTTCCTCCAGGGTGGGTTCTTTCCTGGAGGCTCCTTCCACCACCCCGGTGGGGTCTGAGGGCCCCAACACACGACTGGGCAGGAGAAGGAGAGTAGTGTCAGAAGGGGTGAGGGCATGTGGGTGAGTGCACGGGGCTGGGTATGCATGTGAGTGGGTAGCTGTGGGCCTGGCTGTACCCAAGTGTGATTGGGCCATGAGGCATGGGATAAATGTGTGCCCAGGGGTCTGTGTCTGGCTGTGCCTGAGAGGTTGTGTGTGATGGGGGGCCGTGTGCATGCGGTATTCATGTGTGTGTCTGTGTCTGCGGGTGTGGGAAGCCGTACCTACCTGTCTGGGCATGTGGATGCCGGAGTCTGAGAATGCAAATGTTACCCTGTGGACCTTGGTCATCTGCAGGTATGTGGGTCTGTCCATGTGGAAGTAAGGGACTGTGTGCTGGAATGGAGCCCTCGTGGCACAGTGGTTAAGTACTCGGCTACTAACTGAAAGGTTGGCAGTTTGAACCCACCAGCAGCTCCGAGGGAGAACAATGTGGCAGTCTGCTTCCCTAAAGATTTACAGCTATGGAAACCCTATGGGGTCGTTCTACCCTGTCCTATAGGGTCGTTATGAGTCAGAATCACTTGACAGCAATGGGTTTTTTCAGTGTGTAGACCTGTGTCCACCTGTCTGCCTGATCACATGACAAGGCGTCTGACGTGGGCACGTGGGTCCGACTGTGTGCGTCTAACCTCTACAAGTGTGAGTCTCATCATGTGGTGTTGACCACGTGGGGACACTCACCCCAGGGGCTCTCTCTAGGTTGCTTGGCAACCAGTTAGCTGAGCCGGGGGCTCCCCCTGTCCTTGCAGAGTATGAGTTGAGTTTCAGCCAACTTCCCACCTGACTCAATGCCACCAGGGGCTGGCCATTTCCCAACGATCCCAGAGCAGCCAGCACCTTGGTTTGAACAAACATGTTGGTTTCCCCTGTGCACAGCCACCTCCTGCTGGCACCACCAAAAGAGAGTAACGGGGGGGGGGGGTCCCTCTGCTGGAGTCCAGCCTGGACTAATGCCTACAGCACATGGACCCTCACACCCTCACACCTGCTGCCCACCTGGGGCTCCATCAGTCCTTTTACAATAGTGGCTGCTGTGTGCAGGTCTCTGTACTGGAGTGTGTGTGTCCACTTGTAGGTATGTGAGAGCTGAAATGTACCCTGGGTGGTCTTTGGCGTCACCTGCCATCAGGGGTCACCCCTGCATTCTCTCGCAGACATGACCTCTAGTAATTGAGGGCACTGGGGCATTGCTCAGGGCCCCTTGAGTCCACGTGCTGTTCATCTGGGTTTCCTGGGCCAAATGCTCTGGCCTCCTCCTCCCCCTAGCCGAGTCTGCTCATAGACCACATGAGCATGTGTCTCCTGACAGCCTGATCTCTGCTTCCGGTTCCAGAAGAAGCCCTCCAGCCTGGGACCGTACCAGAAGGCCCTTCCCTGGACCGAGAGGCTCAGGATGGAGAGATGAGTGGCCCTTGCCAAGAAACAGAGGCAAGCGACTAGAGATGCAAGTTCTAGGCCTGACTTTGCTGGCCGGTGCCTGAGGCTGCTTCTCTCTGGAACTCAGTGTCTTCATCTGTAAAATGGGCAGCTCTCCTCCACACAGTGCCCCACCAGCAGCTTCAGCCTTCCCAGCTGTTTGACCAAAGGTGAGTGAGTTTCCTCTCCTAGGGGCCTCAGTGTCCTCCTCTCTAAAATGGAGGCGTGAAAATTGGGTGGATCATTTGAAGATGGACATAGCTCCGTCTTGCGAGCTGTGCCGTGGATACTGGGAGGGGCAGGCAAAGCTTTGTCCGTCTCCTTGTAGCTGTGCTTAGACCAAAACAGAAACCGAAAAGAAGGAGGAAAAGGAAGTTGAATCCCTACCGTGGCACCTCCCCAGGCAATCTCTGTGGCCATCAGGAGGCCAGGCTGCAAGGGTGGAAAGAGGAAGGGAGGCTCTGTAAGCCCAGCTCCGCCAAGACTGGTCTCCCTTTAACATTTAAGCACCTGCTAATGAGTCCCTGACTCTCTCAGCTTAAAGAGGAGTCCCAGCTGAATGCCCTGAATACCAAGTGAGGTGAGGGCTTCAGAGGCCTTAAAGGGCCAGCACTACGTTGTGAGTCTCTCTTTGGATGAGGTACATGATGGGGATGGCGGCTGGAGAGGGGAGCATGTTTAGGAAGTCAGTTCTGTGAAACACATAACCGATTGGATAGAGGGTCTTCCTGGACCATTCTACTTTGGAAGAGGGATTGCATGAAGTCACAGAGGGCTTCAAGATGTCCAGCGGAAGGCTGGAGAATCTTCTGAGCCAGCAGGGATCCCGGGAGCACTTTGGAGGCCATTTGTCTCTGCAGGTTGCTCTCCACCACGGCTTGGTCATCGAACACTGAGAATACACACTGCAGCCAAGGCATTTAACTTTCCCACTGCCCTCAGTTTCTCCATGTGTAACATGGGTCATCTGGTTCTCCCCTTCAGGGTGAGAGGCTCCCTCGTTTCTTATGTCTGAGATTCAAAGAAACAGCCAGCCAGATTCACTTGATCTTCTTGGCACTCTCCTGTGATAAAAGGGATTTTGGACTTGCACAGTGAGGGCAGTGGTGGTTCAGTGGCAGAATTCTCACCTTCCATGCGGGAGATCTGGGTTTGATTACCAGTCAATGCACCTCATGTGCAGCTACCACTGCCCATCTGTCAGTGGAGGTTTGGTGTTGCTGTGTTGCTGAACAGGCTTCAGTGGAGCTTCCAGACTAAGAGGGGCTAGGAAGAAATGCCTGGTGATCTACTTCTGAAAATCAGCCAATGAAAACTACACGGATCACGATGTTTCGATCCACAGTTGAACACGGCGATGGCGCAGGACCGGGCAGCATTTTGTTCTGTTGTGTATGGGGTTGCCATGAGTTGTGGGCCAACTCTACAGCAGCTGACAACAACGAACAGCAACAGCAGTGCAAAAAACAACAGCAGTGGGCAGATGTCTTCTTATCTGCAAAAAGCTCTCGTGTCCAGTGGAAAGGGCATTGGCTTTGAAATCAGCCAGGCCTGGGGTCAGCCGTTTACTTAGCTGTGTGCCTGTGGCAGATGTCTTCACTTCACTAAGCCTCAGTTTCCTCATCTGTAAATGGCATAATTATATCTACTCTGCCTGGCTGTGGCTGAAGTCCATGAGATAGTATTTGTAAGAGTGTCTGAGACCCAACAAGCGCTCAGTCAATGCCTTCTCCATCACTTGTCCATGATACGTGAAGGGTGGCTAGATCCTATGATGATGTCAACAACCCATCAACATGCCCCTGGCACTCAGCATCCCAGTACAGGCTGATGGCCCTGCTGCAAACACTCATGACTCTCTGACTTAGGGTTTTCTATAAGCCCTCGTGAGAGACAAGCTAGAAACTTCCAGGGGATTAATCTCAGTCACTCTCGGCCAATGACGGGTGAGAGGTGCAGGATTGATGCTGGGGCTTCCTGTCTCTTGGGTGGGACAACTCTGATGCACGCTGTACGCTGTCTCCCTGAGCTCTCCAGTGGGGTTAAGCTTCCGTTGTCTTGAGTCTTGCTTTGTAAAGAACCCTGTCTTGGCTTCCTTCCTTTCCCTGTCTCACCTTCCCACTCCGAGTGCTTCCTGGGATGACCTCCCAGGTAAACTAGGGCTCACATCCTTGTCTCAGGGTCTGTTTCTGGGGGAAC
Organism: Dugong dugon; assembly: GCA_030035585.1. Taxonomy (NCBI): domain Eukaryota; kingdom Metazoa; phylum Chordata; class Mammalia; order Sirenia; family Dugongidae; genus Dugong; species Dugong dugon. The sequence goes on along the minus strand of CM057476.1, from coordinate 18,601,987 downwards.
CCAACTTAAGACATCTTGGATCTTTGAACAGCCAGGTTTCATTGACAAGGAAAATTCTGCATCCAGTTGGGGGCCACTGCTTTTCCCAGCTCATAGTCTGTATGAACGAAGCCACCTAGAGTTGTGCAGTGCATAGCGTGTGGGCCAAAGCAGTGCCATGAGTGGTGTCTTCCTGGTGACCAACCCTTACTAAATAATAACAACAGTGGTGGTAGTAACAGTTGTTTAAAAACTTAACCTATTGCCGTCGAGTCAATTCCAACTCATAGTGACCCTATAGGACAGTAGAACTGCCCCATAGAGTTTCCAAGGAGCAGCTGGTGGATTCAAACTGCCTACCTTTTGGTTAGGAGTCGAGTTCTTAACCATTGCACCATCAGGGCTCCAAGAGTTGTTTACCATGTGACATTAGTGCTAAGCGTGTTACACATATTATATCTTGATTAATTCTCACAACAAGGTGAAAGTATGAGGTAAAAACCTGTTGCTGTCAAGTCAATTCTGACTCATAGCGACCCCATGTATTACAGAGTAGAACTGCTCCATAGGGTTTTCTTGGCTGTAATCTTTATGGAAGCAGATCACCAGGACTTTCTTCCGTGGCACTGCTAGGTAGGTTTGAACCACCAATCTTTAGGTTAGTAGTCAAGCGCAAACTGTTTGCACCACTCAGGAACCTTCAACCTGTGGGAAAAGCAATACTATTATCCTGATTTCACAGGTAAAGAACTTGAGTCTTAGCAAGATTTGATCCCTTCCCCAGGTCACATAGCTAGTGGGAAGCAGAGCTGGGATTTGACCTCAGTCTTGTTGACATCACATCCTAGTTTCCAACCTCTCCACTATGCTTTCTGCAGGAGACGTGCCTGGTTCTAACGTGGCTGGACTCCAGAGACCCCAAGCCAGCCACCCACGTTTCCCAGAATCCCAACAGGCCCCACAGTAGGGGTCCGAGGATCACAGAAGCCTACGACCCACATTCTGACAATGTCAGCTCTTCATTGCGAGGCCAGCTGGGATGGTGCGTGACCTCAGCAGCTTGGGCTTTTTATTAGCGAGAGGCGAGCAGAGCGACTGTTCATCAACTCTCTTTGCTGGGGGCAGCTGAAGAACAGCCCACAACCAGCTGCAAGTGCCTCTGAAGTCCTAGCATCTCTTTGTTCTGGAGCTTCACAAAAATGAGCTAAATGTCACCAAGCATCGGCTTAAAGGCAGGTGCGGAAGAGTTCTCCTTGGTTTGAACGAGGCCACCTCCCCCCCGGGTAATTAGGCCAAACTCTACTGCATTAACGATGCTGGCAAGGAGGAAAGGCAGTGAGCTGGGAGCTGTTAGCAGCTACCTATAATCAGAGAAAGAATGAATTACACAAAGGGCCTAACTGTCCGAGGAGAATTCAAACCAGCTATTTTTAGGCATCACCAAAGGCTCCTGCAGGCTGTTGGAAATTCAAATGGCTTGAATTGGGTGCTGCCCAGAGTGAATTGGAGCCCTGGCAGCACAGTGGTTAAGAGCTCGGGCTGCTAACCCAAAGGTCTGCAGTTCAAATCCACCAGCTGCTCCTTGGAAATCCTATGGGGCAACTGTACTCTGTCCTATAGAGTCGCTATGAGTCGGAACTGATTCGACGGCACACAACAACAACAGAGTGAATGGGGGAATTTTCGTTTTAGGAGGAAGGGGGCATCACAACTACTCCATAACAGGAACTGTGCTGGGCGCTGTTAGACTTCATTTCACTTGATGGTCATAGCAAACGCGAAAGGTTGGAACTGTCCCCGTTTTACAGATGAGGCAGCTGATGCTCAGAGAGTGACTTGGCCAAAGTCAACACAGCAAGTAAATGAGAGAGCTGGGATGGAATCCATGTCTGTCTGATTCCAAAGCCTACATTGCTTCTATTGCCCTCCTGGGTTTTGCACAGGGGAGAAGAGCAAACCAATTCTCCTCTATCATGATGCAGAAAGAGACTTTTTTTTTCTAGCTTTCATTATACTGGCCCTGCACGACAGTACTCATGAAGGCCTGTATGAATTATAAAACTTGGGGGCTTCAAGGGAGGGGAGGCCTCCGGGCCTCTGGCAGGAGAGGAGCTAGCCATGGTCCATCCATTCAAATGCGACTCTCCCTGTCATCCCAGGAGCCCCTCAGCAGAAGTGTCTGGAATGGAGTACCAGAAAACAGAAAGCACAAAACTCTGCACAAAAGCCCCCTTCTACCTTTCAAAGACAAAAAATTGCCAGAACGAACAATGGTACACAAAATCCTCCATGTAAATTGTGAACCACAGTCATAGATCTAGTTTTTCAGCGACAGTTGTAAGCTTTTCACCAAGCTAGAAAAGGAAAAAGAGGAAAAATGCTGTGCCCTGGGAGAGGCTGGTCAGGAGCCATCGAGATTTTAGGCAGCACTAGGGGGCAGTTGCGACAGTGGTGGCTCAGCGGTAGGATTCTCACTTCTCATGCAGGAGACCCAGGTTTGATTCCTGGCCAATGCACCTCATGTGTAGCCACCACCCATTTGTCAGTGGAGCTTGTGTTGCTATGATGCTGAATAGGTCTGAATGGAGCTTCCAGACTAAAACAGACTAGAAAGAAAGGCCTGGTGATCTCTATCCAAAAATCGGCCAGTGAAAACCCTGTGGCTCACAAGGGTCTGATCCATAACCAGTCAAGGGGATGGCACAGGATCAGGTAGCATTTCGTTCTGTTGTGCATGGGGGTTGCCATGAGTCGCAGGTGACTGGACAGCAGCTAATAAGAGATGGTCAGCACCATGGACAGCCACCCATGGGCCCAACACGTTCTCAACCCAAATCTTGCAACAGTCTTTCAGCCAAATGAAATTTCTTGCAACATCCCATAAAGCCCCTGGGAGAAGAGCTACAATTGCTGACACATTTATCAAACTGCTGTGGAAAATGTAATCCTACCAAGAAGGAAGTCCATTTCTTGGTTGTTTTATAACAAGGGCAAAGAGTTCACGTGGCTGACAGTCTGTGTCAAGGAGGAATAGCAGGGTGCCTGCAGACATTAGCTCTGCCAACATTTTAATGTACTCAGGGGTGGATTATCTAATAGGCAATGTAGGCACAGTGCTTACCTTGCTTAGCAGACCATCTGTAGTGAGCAATTCCGCATTTTTTCACCACGTCAAAGATTCTGCTTCTAGGTATGGCTGGCATCTGTCTCTCTCCCAACCTCACAGCACCTTCCTACGGAATCAAAACTTCTTCAAATTTATAGTCCCTGAAAGGGACGGATTACCCAGTGAGCAAGGTAAGCACGGGCTTATTTATGCTTACTTCTTAATCTGTAGTGAACAATTTCACATTTTTCATTGTTCACTACATATTAGGAAGTAAGCACAAGTAAGCCTGTGCTTACCTTGCTTATTGGGTAATCCACCCCTGAATGTACTCCCTACTGTAGGAGCATCCCATCACCTCTAACACACAGGGCAGCTCCCCAAGGGAGCCTGATGCTCCGCCAGAATAGTGCTTGGGAGATAATAAGCCTCCTTTGAATCTTCAGAATCATTAAGGGTTCTGTGCCACTGCTCAGGGAAACACAATTAGGACACAGTGTTAATACCAACTAATGACTCTCCCAACGGAATCTGGGCTCCACCAGACCTGTTTCCTGGCGTGTTTGCTCATTTCTCTTCCCGCTGCAATAAGCGCTGCAGTCGTGTGCCAGGGCCCTGGAAGGCCCCCCTTTCTGATTTACTTGTGTATAAATCAGATCCCAGGCATGGGAAGCTGAGGGTGCCACTGCATCAAAGCAAAGAAGTTAGAGACTCTGTATTGCTTAGAGTCAGTAAGCAAGGCAGAGGGAGGGATCAGGGGTCAAGGAAGGAAGGAGTTAAGCTGGAGCCAGGGAGTTTCCCTACAAAAGGGGACATGGTTCCTGAATGCAATCCAAGAGGTCAAGGTGTGTCTACAGCACTGTAGTGAGAGGCAACCAGGACTGGAAATACAGAGACTGGGGTCCATGCTCTGTCCCTAGGAAGCACGTTGACTCTGAGAAAACCATGCCTATCCATTGTTTCCTGAAATTGTCTCTAGGCTGCTTCATACTCTATTTCATTTGCCTAGATTTCTCCTCCACCCCATAGTGACTTGTCTTGAGTTTGGGGTTCCTCCTCTCCTTCATCAGGCAAAATCCTATGCACTTTCCAGACCCTAATCAAAGACCCCCTCCCTGTGGAGCCACCCCCAGGGCCACTTCTGCTCTCTGGGCCTCAGTGTCTACATGTGTAGAGTGGAGACATAGGTGAGGAAGGTCTCCAGTGGGGCTTCCCACACATCATTCAACTCATGGCCTCTGCTGACTCTGGACTTTTGCTCATGACTGGAATGCATGGCTCTGCTTTTTTACCTGGAAATCTCCTTAAAATGAGATTCAGCTTAAATGCTGCTCTCTTGGCTCCTGTGGGGGTCCTTGTTACACATCTCCATGCTTGAACTGATCCCACTGATCTTGGGTCTTTCTCCCCACTAGACACTGAGCTCCTTGAAGGCAGGGTTGTTGTCAGGTGTCGTCGAGATGGTTCTGACTCATAGTGATCCTATGTACAACAGAATGAAACACTGCTTGGTCCTGCGCCATCCTCACAGTTGTTGCTATGCGTGAGCCCATTGTTGCAACCACTGTGTCAATCCATCTCATTGAGGGTGTTCCTCTTTTTCACTCACCCTCTACTTACCAAGCATGATGTCCTTCTCCAGGGACTAGTCCCTCCTAATAACATGTCCAAAGTACGTAAGAAGTCTCACCATCCTCGCTTCCAAGGAGGACGCTGGCTGTACTTGTTCAACGACAGACTTATTCGTTCTTCTGGCAGTCCGTGGTATATATTCAGTATTCTTCGCCAACACCATAACTCAAAGCCATCGATTCTTTTTTGGTCTTCCTTATTAATTGACAAGCTTTTGTATGCACATGAGGTGACTGAAAATACAACGGCTTGGGTCAGGCACATCTTAGTCCTCAAAATGACATCTTTGTTTTTCAACACTTTAAGCAGATTTGTCTAGTGCAATCCGTCGTTCGATTTCTTGACTGTTGCTTCCATAGGCATTGATTGTGAATCTGAGTAAAATGAAATCTTTGACAACTTCATCTTTTCTCCATTTATCGTGATGTTGCTTATTGGTCCAGTTGTGAGGATTTTTGTTTTCTTTGTGTTGAGGTGTAATCCATACTGAAGACTGTGGTCTTTGATCTTCATCAGTAAGTGCTTCAAGTCCTCTTTGATTTCAGCAAGCAAGGTTGTGTCATCTGCATACTGCAGGTTGTTAATGAGTCTTCCTCCAATTCTGATACCATGTTTTTCTTCATACAGTCCAGCTTCTTGGATTATTTGCTCAGCATACGTATTGAATAAATATGGTTAAAGGATACAACCCTGATGCACACCTTTCCTGATTTTAAACCACACAGTATCCCCTTATTCTGTTCACACGACTGCCTCTTGGTCTAAGTACAGGTTCCTCATGAGCACAATTAAGCGTTCTGGAGCTCCCATTCTTCACAATGTTACCCATAATTTGTCATTATCCACTTAGTCAAAGAGTCAGTTTTTGCAGAGTCAGTAAAACACAGGTAAACATCTTTCTTGCATTCTCTGCTTTCAGCCAAGATCCATCTGACATCAGCAATGATATCCCTTGTTCCATGTCCTCTTCTGAATCCAGCTTGAATTTCTGGCAGTTCTGTTGATGTACGGAGGGCAGGGACTGGGCTTTATTCCCTGGATTGCTTGTGTCCAGTCCACTGGGGAGCTCACTGAGTGACTGTCGGTGACTGGATGGTCCTGGTGCTCTCTCTATACACCACATTGCCAACTGGGAGCTCACCAGGAGTTCCAACTTGACATGCTGCCAACCATCTGTCTCTTCATCCAAGTCACCTCCATTTTCATCCCAACCACAGCAGCCTTAAGGTTAATAAGGCCTAGATTTTCTTCTGGAGCCTGTAGCTGAAGGTGCTCAAGCTTCAGACCTTGCACAGGACACGATTATGCCCACTGCCTTTCAGAACAATGGTGGTGGACTTAGAGAATCCACAACTCCACTTAGTAGAAATGAATGTTTCCCCTTTTGTACACATGGGGTTGCCATGAGTCGGAATTGACTTGATGGCGACGCTTTTTTTTTTCCCCCTTGTACATCAACACAAAGATCCTTTTCTCAGATGGAGCAAAACACCACCCAGGATAACTGCGCCACTGTAGAGGCTGTTAAGATGAGGGCGTGGTAGCATTCCGGCCAGTCTCTGGGGCTTCTGTCCCACAACACCATTCTCCCAGCCCTCCCACAAGGCAGAACACACCTGACTGTAACAGAACCTAGGGAGCTGCTACGTGTGTGGAGGCTCTTATTTCAGCTGATTGAAAAAGCTCTGATGGTCCATGAGCGAGTGTTATTACAACAGGTGATCACAATAGCGTGTGTGAGAGACAGGGAGAGAAGGAGGGAAGGAGAGAGAGAGAATGGGAGAGAATGTCCAGATTATCTATCCAGTCAATTGGAACGTTATCCAAAAGACAAAAGGTCTGGCTAATGTCCAGCTAATGACATCCACAACCCAATTCCTATCACCTGTCTCAGCCTCATCCACTACGATGTTTCACTACCAGCACTTTCCCTTCTGACTTTAAGGCCATCTCTTCAGATTGCCCAAGTGTCACCCTCAGAATAACATGAATATTGGCATAAGGGTATCGGTAGCGAGGATGATAAATCTGGCACCAAATTAAAAATGCATTACACTTATGGCCAAACCAGAAGCCTGGTACATGCAGCTTCCCTAGTCTGTCTTCCACCCACCACCTCTGCCCCCCACCAGCCTTCAGAGCAGGGGGAACCGAGTCGACCGTGGGGTGGTAGATGATAGAGTCCGTTTGTAGAAACCAGCCTGTCTGCAAACTGCCAGCACCGCTCAATCCTACTGCAGAGTGGCGCTTGAACGGTGCTTCAGAAATACCAGATTTAATAAACTGAACACATGACCAAGCAAATCAACAAGGAATCTTTATATACAATAAAATTCACAGGGGAGAGGCCTTTCTCTGCATGCAGGCAGGTGATACCTTCCAGTCTAACCCACCTGTGGGGGTGGGTCTACAATCTGGGAGGGCAGTGGCAGCCTCCACGGAGGTCTGTTGTTGTTGTTGTTGGGTGCCATTGAGTTGATTCTGACTCATAGTGACCCCATGTGACAGAGGAGAACTGCCCCATAGGGTTTCCTAGGCTGTAATCATTAGAGAAGGAGCCCTGGTGGAGCAGTGGTAACTGCTCAGCTGCCAACCAATAGGTTGGCTGTTCAAGCCTGCCAGCCACTCTGTGGGAGAACGATGTGACAGTCTGCTTCAGTAAAGATTTACAGTCTTGGAAAGCCTATGGGGCAGTTCTACTCTGTCCTATAGGGTCGCTATCAGTTGGAATAGACTCGATGGCAATCGGTTTGGTTTCTGGAATCTTTACAGAAACAGATGGCCAGGTCTTTCTCCCGCAGTGCCTCTGGTGGGTCAAACCACCACCGTTTTGGTTAACAGTCGAACACTTAACCTTTGCACCACCAGGGCCCCTTCCACTGAGGTCTGAGGCCTGATTATTCAACGTGTAGTCTATGGGCCAGCAGGTCACCTCACCTACTAGCTCCTTAGAAATGCCGAATGACACCCCATAGCTACTGGACCAGAATCTGCATTTTAACAAGATCCCCAGGGGATTCGCAAGCACACGCAAATGTGGGAAGTGCTGCCACGGGGTGAGAGGTGTTGTTGTGGATTCCCGTCCCTGTCCAGGACTGTATCAGGTGGACCACCATGAGAAAGCCCCTCTATCTTTTGGCAAGCTTACTTGCTCTTTTTTTTTTTTATTTTAAGGTCTGAAGGTCACCTGTGTGACCTTGGGCAAGTTTGCTTAAATTCTTTAAGACTCCATTTCCTCACTGAAAAATGAGGATCATTAACAATGATTAGTTGTTAGTTGCCGTCAAGTGGATTCTGACTCATGACGACCCCATGTGTGCAGAGTAGAACTCCTCCACAGGGTCTCTAAGGCTGTGACCTTTCAGAAGCAGATTGCCAGGCCTGTCTTCCAAGGTGCCTCTAAGTGGGTTTGAACCTCCAACCTTTAGGTTTGTAGTCCAGCATTTCACCGTCTGTGCCACCAAGGGACTCCTGTTAACAATGGTACTTACCTGAAAGGGCTATAGGGAAGGTAAATAGGTAAACGAAATCAGGTGTACAAGGGGCTTAGCACAGTGCCTGGTATACGATAGGCCTTGATAAACAGTTATTAACCATTATTATCCCCTGCCCCAGGAATGGAACACTGCCCATAGAAGTAGGCCCAGCTCTCATTCTCTTCTCCTCTCCTATTTGTTCACCGCTCTGCCTCCCTCAGTTTGGAAACCGGACAGCTTTTCCAACAAGACTCAAACCAGAGCATTGACACATGAGGGATGAATTCTCTCTATGGGAGCCTTAAAGATGCAGGCTCTGGAGTCGGTTCAAATCCTGGCTCTGCTGCTTACAAGCTATGTGACATAGTTCCCTCATCTGTCAAATGGGCATAGGTAAATGTTGTTGTTGTTGGGTGCTGTTGAGTCAATTCTGACTCATAGTGACCCCATGTGACAGAGAACTGCCCCATAGGGTTTCCTAGGCTGTCATCTTTATGGAAGCAGATTGCCAGGCCTTTCTCCTGCAGAGCTGCTAGGTGGGTTCAAACCGGCAATCTTTTAGTTAGCAGCCAAGTGCTTAACTATTACGCCACCAGGATTCCTGCTCATAGGTAAATAATATTGCCTATTTCAAGGGTCATCGTGAGGATTAGATGTGCCAATCCATAGAAGACATTTAGAAAAGGACCGTGTGCTGTTGTCGTCATCATCATCATCATCATCACTAGAAGCAATCTGCTCTCAGAAAACCAGGAAGCACAGGCCAAGCTCAGGCTCCAGCTCAGTTTGGGAAGCAGGGAGGTAGATGAGAAGGAAGGGGTGCAGCTGGTTGAGGAGGGGAGGGAGAGAAGAAGAACGTGTAAATTTTCAAACTAGCTGGAGCAGGGATGGGAGGCGAGAGTGGGACAGGACTGTGGTGGCCCTGAAGGGCAGGTTAAGGGGTTAGGGTGCTGAGGAGCCATGGAAGGCACTAGGCAGACATGCAGGGATGTGCTGAAGGGTGAGACACCCACACTGGGGGGCAAGGGTCCTAGGAAGAGCCAGAGGGGTGGCAGCCAACTCACGTACACCTGCGGGCCGACTCCTGGGCCAGCTGCAGTCGGTAGATGGAGAGGCGGTTGGCGCCGCCGCACACATTGCTCCGCTCCCCCTTGCATTCCATGTCGCACTCGGCCTCGCTAACGTTGGTTGCCTGGATCTTGTGGCCGCAGTAGCACTCAGCGCCGAACTCCAGCCCGGCATACAGGTAGCCCCTGCGTGAGGCTGCTGTCAGGCCAGCCAGCTGCCCACACGGGGACTTTGGGGCAGGAAGACTCACCCCCTGTTGAGACCTGGGGGATGGGAGGACTCCAGGAGACAAGGAGATCTCACGGGGAGTGGGGAGACATCAGAGAAGTGGTGGGAGATGGGGGAGACAGGGAGACCCCAGGGGACAGGAGACCCACCCAACCTGGAGACCTCGTAGAAGGGGACTTCTAGGGGACAGGGAGACCCCAGGGGCAATGGAGGCACAAGGGAGAGGCAGAAAACCCTGGAAGCAGGATAGGGGAGACTCTGATGGGAACAGAGGAAGCCCTCAGAGGCAGGGAAACCCAAGGAGATCCGGGGAACAAGGATGCTCCAAGGGAAGAGGATTCTGGGCTGGGGTAAGGAGATCCCAAGAGGGATCAGCAAGGATGAGGGGTGAGGAAGTATGCTGGTGCACAGGAAGGCCAAGGGGGCTTATGGGGAGGCCCCTGGGGGAACAGGGAGACCCAGAGAAGGGACAATACCCCAGGGGGAAGAGCAGTATTCAGGTGAGCCCACCCACCTGCCTTCACCCTCGCCTGATGTCTTACACCCCCTACACACCTACTCACATAGACTCCATGTCTACACTCACACCCACCTGTACACACCTCCAGTCACATGGTACTCTTGTTTACACACATGTGCACACGCACACACATGCCCTGGATCGTCTGGCCCGCCCCACCCCACTCTTGCTCCACCCTGGCTGGAGACACTGGAGACGTGAGAGAGTCCTATCTCCAGAGTCGAGTCCCTCCCTTTATCCCAGGAAGACACTTCCACATCCCTTGAGAGGATCTGGGGAGAGGGAAGGAGAGATGGGGAGCTCGGGGGGGGGGGGGACTCACATGTCCCTTTGGAAGATGGCAAAACCAAAGTCACATACCCAATCAAGTTAAAAACTCTTCCCCCTAAGAAAAAATCAATCCACTCTGCTGCCTGAATTACCCAGGCACTGCAGGGTCTTCAACTTTTTTTATTTTTCCCATGGAATCCTTCCCTAAAAAGGACTTTGGAGACCCACTGTGTAAACAGACGGAAAGGCACTGCTTGTTCTGAGGGAAGAGGGGAGGGAAGGAAGAACAACCTCTCTCGGCCCTCGCCCATGGCGGGCTCTGAGGAATTCTCCACAGAACCCCACAGAATCTCCGGGGAGCAGCCCGGAGGCTGCTGGTCTCGCAAGTCAGTCACTGCTTCACTCCGGACTGCGCGGTGATGGCTACAGACAGGCCCACTGGGACCTGTGCCTCCATACCTGGCTACTGGAACAGAACCTGGCTTTGTCCAGTCCATATGCTCACCCGGGGAAGACGAGGCAAGTGCAGCTTAAACTAATGGGGCATCTTGGTGTCTGAACCCAAAATCTCGGGGCTGATGCAGGCCTCCTTCCACCAGTCTGTCTGTCTCTCTCAAGCCCTGCTTCTCCAGTGTTCCTGGGGGCCCTCCTATAATGGGACCCACAGATAGAAGCAAAACTTCACAAGAAAAGGGCCCAGTGAGTGTTATCAATTTTAAGGCAAGAAGTAGAAAGAATGAAGTCTGAGGTGGAGATCCAACCAGAATAGAGTCCAATGGCTTCTAGGCCAGGGAAAGAACAATTATGCCAAGGGACCCCACAGGCTAGAAGGTATAGTTTAAAAACATGTCCACAAGCTCTTTGATAAGACTTCCTTCAAGAGGTAGAGCTTAATTCATCTTCTCTTGAGTGTGGGCAGGACTTAGTGACTCACTTCCAATGCATAGAATATGGTGGAAAAGACAGTATATGACTTCTAAATCTAGGTCTCACAGGCATTGTGGCTTCCTCATGGCTCTCCCTCTGAGATCGCTCGCTCTAGGGGAAGCCAGCTGCCATGTTGTGAGGATACTCAAGCAGCCTCATGGAGAGGTCCAAGTGGTGAGGAACTGAAGTCTCCATCCAACAGCCATGTGAGTGAGCCATTTTGGAAGATGCGTTTGAGGTGGGAAGATCTTGAGACCTTCACAGTTGACTGGCTGGGAGTTTGAAGCCTCTTCACAAGCTACCGCAAGATCAAGGGACCCAGGGGAAGGAAGGAACCCATGAGATAAAGGGAGAGGTGGGCAGCTCAGCCCCATGGTGCCCCTGGGGCAGCAATCCTGGCCTCACTACTCCCCAGGCATGGCCTGAGGGTCCTGCCCATGCTCATCAGTCTTTTGGGGCCTTGTCACTCTTGGAAAGTCAACTTCCTCCCTGACCCTCTTTCCCCTGGTGCATGTTCCAGTGAAGAAATCATCTTGGCCTTACACTGGGAAACATGGTCTAGACAGGTGAGTCTTTCTCCTTGGGAGAAAAACTAATCAATGCCCTTGATATGCAAGCCCCTGCCTTACCCTTCACACGGATGCTCCACACACCTCATGCTTACGCACTCACATCTGCACATACATGCACACTTAATTGTGCACTTCCAAGTTGTTTCCACTTCTTCAAAACTTCAACACAATCTTGCACATTCAGCAATGCAATCACAGACACCTGCACACACAAACACAATTCTGAGCCCTTGCACACATATTCACAAAGACTCGGGCACTCAGATATTATTATTTAAAGATAATTATGTGTTGGCTTTAAGCTCACAAACATACCCAGTCCTGGCAACACTCACATAACTACACACTCACTCCTGGGCACAATCTCACACAACTGCACAATCATAAACTTCCACAGACCAATTCCCAACTGCTCGTTTGCACATGTCTACTTGCACGCGTGCACACATACACACACACACACATGTCCTTACATCACCCTTTCCTAGTGGCCATGTGCTCACACTCCAACACACCCTTCAATGGAAAAGGAAAGGACATTACAGTCAGGAGCCTGAGAAGGGAGGGTCTGAGACGAATGGAGCCTGGGACGATGGGGCCCTACCGTTCCGCACAGTTGTCCTGGCAACGGAAGACAGTCATCTTTTTGTAGTCGAAAAAGGACATGCCTCGCAGAGCCCGACTCTGGGTGTCGTCCAGATAGCAGCCGATGTACTTGGCTTTGGGGAGAGGACAAAAGTCAGATGAGGCTGGGGGCAGAGCTGAAAGGGTGACAGGAGGAAGCTTCCCCAAGGCTCCGTAGCCTTGTTGACCTTTTGGTACCAATTCCTTCCTCTGAGCAGAAAACCAGAAACAAGAGAGACTGAAATTCGTGTACCTTGGCAGAACCTCGTCCAATAAGGGCAATGGAGTCCAATGGGTAGGGCTGTGGGCCCTGGAGGCCAACAGAGAGGAGGAAGGGGCCCTTCTGTGGCCAGGGCTACAGCCAGCCTCTGGGCTATACCAGTGCCATGCAGGCACCCAGAAACCCAAGCCAAAGTTATTCCCTAAGCACCAAGCAGAACTTCCTGTCTCTCCTAGGATGCGTGCCATATTAAGACAGCTCTGACGTGCCTGGAGTTTGACAGCATGTTACCATTTCTATAAGGTGCCTTAAAATACTTTTTTCTTAGGAAGTACACTAGACTTGGATATCTCAAGGTCTAGGTCCTTCTGCCACTTCCTAGCACTAGCCTAGGGACTTCAGGCCAGTTAATCTCTCTTAGTTGGAGTCTGTAGAGTGGGGATGAATGGTTAAAATGGAAGGGCATAAGTAATGTTTCTATCATAAAACTAAAAAATTGTTGCCATCAAGTCTATTCCGACTCATAGCAACCCTATAAGATGGAGTAGAAATGCCCCATGGTGTTTCCAAGGAGTGGCTGGTGGATTCAAGCTGCTGACCTTTTGGTTAGCAGTCATACCTCTTAAGCACTGCGCCACCAGGGCTCTAATGTCTTCCTTATAATAGGCGTGAAGTTTAAGTAAGTGGAATAAGAAACTGACCATTCACAGTAGTGTGTACTGCACTTTACAGTTTGCCCATATTGTGAGCCAAAGTGAATGCTTCCACCCCCTAAATTTTTTTTTTTAATTATATAAAACGACCCTCCACTTATAAACCACACACTTAGTTTTCTTAGGCAACGTGTTCCTGCACTTCATGGTAAATAGTAAATCACACAAGGATTAGGACTTTACAGTTTATAAAGTCCTTTTCTATATGTTCTTTAAAATATTATTACTATTAGCCAGCTACTTTCCTAAGTGCTTTACACATATTGTCTTATTGAATCCCTAAAATGAGAAAACTGAGGCGCAGAGAAGTTAAGTCACTTGCCCAAGGTAATGCAGCTGGAAAGTGTGGAGCCAGGATTGGCCCTAGGTAATGTAGCTCCAGAGCCCATGTTCTGAACCACAGCTTGCTTCTGCTTCAACCAGAAGATCTTTGCAATGCCCCATGCCAAGTGGGAAGCAGCGGCATCTCATGCTCTTTCCTTAGATGAGTGAACAGAGTTCCAGAGAGGGAACGTGGCTCTCCCAAGATGCACAGCTAATCGGTGGCAGGATAAAGATTTAAACTCAGTTCTATGGGACTCCAAACCAGTGCTTTCTACTATTTCTCCTGGAAGGAACTGGAGGTTGGCCGAGGGATCCAGCCAGCCCTCAGAATTAAATGGCCCCTAGGGAATGATTACAGGGAAATACTAAATGACATTCGATCACTTTCCCTGGTTAGGCTGCTGTTTGGTTTGAACTGTGGGCTTCTTGGCTCCCCTCACTCCTGGTGGAGAGCAGGGTCCAGCAGAGGATGCAGGCTTGTTGCCGAGTAGCTGTGTCCCTTCAGTGCCACCCTGTTAGTGCGGTATTTCCCAGCCCCGCTACAGACATGCCTCAACCTGATCACTTAGGATTTCTTTCATAAGACAGTGGTAATAAGGTTGATTAAGAATCCAAAGAACCAAAACCAAGCCCATTGCCATCAAGTTGATCTCAACTCATAGCGACCCTATAGGACAAAGTAGAACTGCCCCATAGGGTTTCCAAGGCTGTAATCTTTATGGAAGCAGACTGCCACATCTTTCCCCTGCATAGTGGCTGGTGGGTTTAAAACCCAACCTTTTGGTTAGCAGCTGAGCGCTTAACCACTGCACCACCAGGGCTCCTAGAGCAAAAAAAGAAAGAAAACCAAACTCATTGTTGTCAAGTCATTTTTGACTCATAACGACCCTACAGGATAGAGCAGAACCACCCCATAGGGTTTCCAAGGCTGTAATCTTTATGGAAGCAGACTGCTACATCTTTCTCCCACAGAGCAGCTGGTGGATTCGAACTGGCAACCTTCTGGTTGGCAGCCAAGCACTTAACCACTAAACCACCAGGGCTCCTTTGACTAAGAATAGTCCATCCAAGAAGCATCACCTGCCCTGGAGCAGGCGCATCAGCAGGTGACAGCTCTGGAGAAGACCACGCCTTGTCACTGCGCTTGTTCACAGACGTTTGCTCGACCTATTGCAGAGGGAATTGCAGCCCCGTGGTCTGGGACAGGGAGGTGCTCACATCTGAGCGAGAGAGAGAAATCTCATGGGCCACATTGGTGAGGGTTTCACGTGATCTTTAGCTCTCCAGCAGACAGTGTCCACGATGGATTGTAGGAGGTGCAGGGGACGAAAAAAAGAAGAGGTTATAGGAGGGAGGCAGAGAACGAAGAATAGAAAGGAGGGAGGGAAAGAC
Organism: Dugong dugon; assembly: GCA_030035585.1. NCBI lineage: Eukaryota > Metazoa > Chordata > Mammalia > Sirenia > Dugongidae > Dugong > Dugong dugon. Next base: position 18,586,936 of record CM057476.1, on the reverse strand, counting down.
GGAGGGAGAGAGAAAGTTGGTTTATTTTGGCAGGATGAGGTCTTTGCCATTAGATCAACAGATATGGGGTGTGTGTTGGGGGGGGTCAGGGAGCAGAGGTAGAGAGAACAAAACTACCATGTATTGAGCACTCCTATGTGGCAACCACTTTACTATGGGCCTTGCTACATTTCTTTTTTTTTTTATTCAATCCTCACAACTTTCTTATTAACCCATTTTATAGACAAGGAAACCAAATGCAGTGACAATTATGTGTGGTGGCGCAGTGGTTAAGAGCTCGGCTGCTAACCAAAAGGTCAGCAGTTTGAATTCACCATCCGCTCCTTGGAAACCCTAAGGGGCAGTTCTTGTCTGTCCTGGAGGGTTGCCATGAGTCAGAATTGACTCAACAGCAGCTTTTTTTTTTCAAACGGGCCTTGGAATTAAATCTTAGTTTTGGCATTATGGTATATGTTCTGGCTGGTAACTACTCAGGTTAATTCTATTTTTCTTCTTTTCTAAATGGAATTAAAAAAAAAAAAACAGTGTCCATCAAGTCAATTCTGACTCATGGCGACCCCATGTGTCTCAGAGTAGAACTGCGCTCCACAGGGTTTTCAATGACTGAGCTTCTGGAAGTGGATCTCCAGGCCTTTCTTCTGAGGCCCTTCTGGGTGGATTCAAACCTCTAACCTTTCAGTTAGCAGCCAAGTGTGTTAACCATTTGCACCACCCAGGGACTAGAAGCTAAGTAATCTGCCCAAGTTCCTACATCTTGGACCTCACTTAAAATGGAAGCCCAGACCTACCCTTCCACCATTGTGCACACGGTTTCTTGGGAAGGTTTCACTTCCTTTTGGCCAGAGGCCTCAGGATCATAGAGCCACAGAGCCTCAGAGCCACACTGAGACCTGCTGGGGGAGGAACACCAAGGCCCTAGACGTGTTAGGCTTGGAGTTGGATGTAGTATGACTTTGGGTGGTTTCACCTTGGGGTGAGGGAAGGTGCATTTTGGCTACATGTGGGACAGGAGATTATGTTAGATTGAGAAGATTTTTAGAATAAAATGCACGGGAATGAGTGTATGTGTGTGCACATATGCATGTTCACTGTGAACTAACATGCGAATTAACCTGAATAGTTACCATATGCCAAAACTAAGATTCACTTCCAAGGCAGACAGATGTAACAGCCAGGTGAAGGGGTGGACTGTAATGGGTACTGTTTGTATCTTAAAAGCACCCCCCTTCCTATTTTTCTGATAACAGAGCTTACTGCCTAACCACATGGGAGACACAGACCTTGGTGGAGCCAATCATATTATCTGCCCCACCAGCCACAGTGATCGATCCAGGGAAGGGCACATGACCCATTCCTTGGATTTGCACAGACTGAAGCTTAGGGAGAGAAATCTGTTTTGCTGAGCTATGATGTTGGCATTCTTTACGCCTAGAACTATCAACAGCCACAACTGGCACCAAAGTCAGCCTATGTGGCAGAAGAAACAATCTAAGGCAGAAACAAGCAGAAATGAGTGTTAGAGAGAAAAGATCCCAAACCATTCATTTTAAAACCTAGTCCAGTACAGACCATTCTGCAGTTTGATGACAAAACCTAACACATTTTCCTCTTTAGCTTAAGCTGCTTCAAGTTGGGTTTTTGTCTTTTGCACTGAAGGATCACTGACTAATACACTGATACTCAGAGAGGCTAAGTAACTTGCCTGAGTCCACCTGGCTGTGAGGGTCTCAGACCAAATTCAAGTCCAGGCCTGTCTGCTCCAAAGCTGCCCCTTTCCATACACCACATTGAGTCCCTGCTTGGTGGAGGACATCTCCACCCTTGGCCAGGCCAGGGGGAGGATGCAAGAGGGAGGGTTCCTTGGTAGAAGAGGTGGGGTTTGACTACCACCTGCCCCAAAGCCTGGGCTCTTAAATGCTGACCACCTTGAAGCTAGAATGTATGAGGACGGACGTGGCTTTAGGATTGGAGGAAGACTCATTAACTACCTACAATATGCAGACGACGCAGCGTTGCTTGCTGAAAATGAAGATGACTTGAAGCACTTATTGAGGAAGGTCCAAAACTACAGGCTTCAGTGTGGCTTACACTTGAACGTGAAAAAAAAAAAAAAAAGAAAAAAAGAAAATCCTCACAAATGGGCTGATAAACAACATTACGATAAATGAACAAGAAATTGAAGCTGTCAATGATTTCATTCTACGTGGATCAAACAATCAACATCCATGGTGGCTGCAGTAAAGAGATCAAATGACATATTGCACTGGACAAATGTGTGGCAGAAAATCTCTTCAAAGTTTTAAAAAGCAAAGATGTCACTTTGATTACTAAGGTGCATCTCACCCAAGTCATAGTCTCTTCAATCTCCTTATGCCTGCAAAAAGCTGGACAATGAAAAAGGAAGACAGAAGAACTGATGCCTTCTAATTGTGGTATTGGCAAAGAATGCTGAACATACCATGGACTGCCAGAAGAACGAACAAATCAGCCTTAGAAGAAATACAACCAGAATGCTTCTTACAAGTGAAGACAGTGAGACTTACTTTGGAAACATCATCTCTAGTAAAGAGCATCATGTTTGGTAGAGTCAAGAGTGAGAGCAAGGGAAACCCTCAATGAGAGGGATTGACGCAACATCTGCAACAATGGACTGAACTATACCAGCGTTCATGAAGATGATGCGGGACCTGGCAACCTTTCATTCTGTTATACGTAAGGTTGCCGTGAATTCAACAACCCCTCCAACCTTCTCACCAGGACTTAGACTGAGATGTCCCACACACCAAGTGCTCAAAGACTTGTTGAATGAACAAATGACCCTCTGTTTCCTTATCTGTCAACAAGAGGGAGAAAAAGATACATGGTCCTTCTCTGATGCTCTGGCGAAACATGAGCATGTTACCCCCTGTGGGCTGTGTGGGTGAGGACATGGCTATGGAGCTGGTTTCCTCTCTGTCCTAGGAAAGGTGTGGTGACTCCTTCCCCACTGACCCATCAGTGTGGGCTGTGGCCCACGGAACCACCATCCCTGGAGTTTCATCTTCCCACTGAGCTCATCAGTGGCTACTGCCAACCCACTAAAACCACTTTCCCAAGGACTTGCCTTCAAATCCTGCCGTGTTTGAGGAAGCTCTTGGAGACTAGAAGGTCAGGTATGTAAAAGAGGGACAAAATCACAGCCCACTTGAGGGTGGATTAATGGCCGAGTTCACACAATCTATCAGCTCATCTCTGCAGCAATCCAAATACCGCTGACCTAGCAAAGTCACCCCGCCCGGCTATTTATCTCAAGCACAGACACCAGCCCGGGGTGAGCCCAGGGGAGTGCACGCATCTGGAAAGAGCCCTCCTGAGGGGGGGGGGTTCCCTTCGTTTCTTTCCTCAACTCTTTTCTTTCTCTCACTTCCATTAGTCTTCCTTTTCATGAAATTTTGCTGTCCTCAATAAAGGTAATTTGCTAAAAGCGTGGCTCAGCATGAACTAGTTCGTATGCCTTTTTAAGGATTGTTAGTGAATAGACCGACAAAGAGGAGGCGTCCCTGTGTCCTGGAAGGAGGGCAGTTTTGGAGGCAAACAGATCTGGTTTTGAATCCTGAGTGTGACACTGCGGTAGGCTGGCAGTATTAAGCTCTCTGAGTATTATTTAAGCTCTTTTTGTCATGTCTGTCCTATAGGGGCGCTATGAGTCAGAATTGACTTGATGGCAATGGGTTTGGTTTGGGTTTTGGTGCCATCTGAAAAATGGCACAAAAATCCTCCCAAGGGTAATGTTAAGACTGAGTTTAAGTAAGACAGTCTATGTATTGAGCCTATAATTGTGCTCAGAGTCTGGCACGGAGTTAGAACTCAAGAAATGGTTATTTTCTTGCTGGGCATGTCTTTACCATCTGGAAGGTGGTCCCTCGGGCTGACCACTCCAGTGCCATCTGCATTTCCTTGTACAGGGAAAAGGATTTCCTTTTCATAGCAAGGCTTCCCTAGTACAGAAGGCTACATCTTTCACTTTAGTCAAGAACCACAGATCCTACAGACTTAAACTCAACTACCTCCTCCCCCAGGAAGCCAGCTGTGATACACCCCCATGACTGACCGGGGTCCCAAAGTCCCCTGGTTTACCCCAACATAACAATTTTTGAAATAGTTTTTCAAGCACTTTCCATTATTTTTTTTCTAATTGGAAATAATTTAGGCTCATTGTAGAAGAATTTTTAATAATATGAAAAAGTACCATAATGGAGGAAAGCAGGGTACAATCCTATATATACAAAACAAACGCCTCGGAATACATACGTAAAAGAGAAAGACAGAAAGGTAATATGCCAACAATGTTAACTGTGGCTGTTGTTGGATGGTGGGGTTCTAGATCCATTTTTATTTTCATCTCTTTTTCTACGTGTCCTAACTTTTCTACAGTGAGCATGTGTGACTTTGATAAGTAGGAAAACAGTTATGCTTTGAAAATAAAATCTTTTTACCTGTCTGTCTTCCCCCAAAGGACTATGAATATTCCTCAGGAGGAAGAACATTGTTTGAATAATTTCCTGGGTCTCTACTTCACAGCACAGGGCTGGGCACACAGTAGGTGCTCAATAAACATGGAATCAATTAATGGAGTTGAGGATCCCATATTTTAAGTATGAGACAGTACAGCATAGTGGTTAAGAATAAGGGCTTTGGCATCAGTAGAACTGGGTTGGAATCTGCTCTGCCTCTTAGCAACTGTGTGACCTTGGTCAAGTCATTTAACCAGGGCTTCGAACCAGTTTGAACCAGTTCAGTCATGGCTGATGAAGCAAAAGATGGACGGACCAGAATTTGCACAAGGTGGGTGCCTGGAACGGTAACCGGAATGGGGAACATTACGGGTCAAAGCCCTGGAATGGGAGACTCAAAAGAGGTGCTGTGAGCCCTTTCAGGAGCCTGATGCAGGAGACTGGATTATTGCCAGGACTGAGGAGCGTGGCACACATTCAAAGCGGCGCGGTCAGCTGCTATCTTTGAGCGCGGGGCCCTGCTGTTTCCCACTCTGCCAGTCAGATTTGGTTACTACGCAACACATATACTTTCCTCATTTTCTAAAGAGGGAGATTAAGTTTCTAAAACAGCGTCAACCCATAATTTTCCCCATTCAGTTATCATTCCAGGCCCTAACATTTTGCAAATTCAGGTCCGTCCCATTTTCACTTTGTGGGCCATGAATGAACCACGAAGAATTGGCTCAAAGCCCTGCATTTAACTTCTCTGAGCCTCCGTTTCCTCATCTGTGAAATGGGGCTCAATAATTCCTACCCAGTGTGAGCCTGAAAGGAGAATAAGGGGGCACAGCTCCTGACACAGAGCTCAACCACCAACAGCTACTGCACCTTCTGCTGGAGGAGCTGGGGAGGGAGATGCCCCTGCTGTCCCTTCCAAACTGCAGACTAAGTCTCCCCAGGTCCTCCATCATGCCGGCCCACATGCCAACTCACCCTGTAATCCAGGGGAAACAGAAACAGCACAAGCTCTGAAATCAAACTGGGTTTGGCTCCGGGCTCTGCCTCGGACTAGCTGTATGACCTTGGGCAAACACGTCCCCTCTCTGTTTTCTCCTGCAAAATTAGGAGTTGATAACAATTGCTGGCAAGTGTTAAGTGCTTACTGCATGCCACACTTCTGTGTACTGAGAAGAGGGATAATATCGTCGTTAAAGCTCAGGTGTGAGACTCAAACCACGCTCCCTGCAGCTGGATAACCTTGAGCAAGTGACTTAAGCTCTCTGTGCCTCGGTTTCCTCCCCTGTAAGATGAAGTTCAGGATCCCTGGTGGTGCAAATAGTTAAGCGCTCGATTGCTAACCAAAAGGTTGGCTGTTCAAACCCACGTAGAGGCTCCACAGGAGAAAGACCTGGCGATTTGCTTCTGTAAAGATTACAGCCAAGAAAACCCTTGGGGCAGTTCTACTCTGGCACATGGGGTCACTATGAGGCCTTGGTGGCACCTAACAACAAGATGGAGTTAACAGCAGTATCTACCTCACTGGAATGCTATGAAGATTATGTGATGTAACAGAACAGGCTTGGTATTTAGAGAGTACACGACTGATTTATCTTATGCCATCTCACATCACTATAGACATCTGAGGTTAAGGACTTTTTATCCCCATGGGCTCAGAGAGGTAGAGTGACCTGCCCTGGGCTGCACAGCCAGGAAGTTGCAGAACTGGGATTTGAACCCTGATTTGGCTGCCCAGGAAACCTTGGTGGCACAATGGTTAAGAGCTACAGCTGCTAACCCAAAGGTCGGCAGCTCGAATCCACCAGGTGCTCCTTGGAAACTATGAGGCAGTTCTACTCTGTCCTATAGGGTCGCTATGAGTCAGAATGGTTTTTGGTTTTGGCTGCCCACAGCACAGGCTCTCACTGGGTTGTCGTGAAGCAAAGGACCTGGCAAGGTGACTGCAACATTGCAGGTGCTTGGGCCAAGCTTCTTGCCTACTCCCAGCTCAGCCTGGGTGCAGCTTCCTCTCCTCCCCTTCCTGGCCCGTGATGCATCCAGAATCCTTTACAGCCCAAGTCCCACATCACAGCATCAAGTAGAGCCCTCGCTGGCTTCAGAGAAAAACCAAATGTGTTGAGCATCAGATCAGTGCTGCATCTCGTCTTTATTAGCACTAATCGAATATGTTGTCTTTCCTCGATGAACTCTGAATAAGTTAATCAAGGATAGGCTGGGTTTGTGTTTTCTTAATAACGCCACCTGATTCCAAAGGCAGCCTGCTGAAAGCCCTGGGCTCAGGGCTTCTTTCTTATTTTCTCTTCCTTCTCCCTTCACGTGTTAGAAAATATATAAGATTTCCCACGATGGGGAGTAGCATGGTAAAGAAGAAAGCTCACAAGCTTTGGATGGAATTAAACAGACCTGGTTTTAAGCCTCAGTTCCTCTACTTGCTATCTGTGTAAACTGGGGCAAGTGACTTCTCACTGAGCCTCAGTTTTACCATCTGGGAAGTGGGTTAACAATAGTCCCTAACTTACTGAGTTGTGCCATAATTATATGAGGTAATGAAGCCCTTATAGCATGGTCTAGTAAATAATACTCACTCAATAAATATCAGCTATTATTATTACTAGGAGTCGCTGGGTGGTGCAAACAATTTACATGCTCGGCTGCTAACAGAAAGACTGGAGGTTGAGTCCACCCAGAGGCACCTTGTAAAAGGCCTGGTGACCGACTTCCAAAAAATAAACCATTGAAAACCCTGCGGAGCACAGTTCTACTCTGACACACATGGGTCATCATAAGTCAGAGTCAACTCACCAGCAACTGGTTTTAAAATTGTTATTACTATTAATAACAAGAAGCCCTAGTGGCACAGTAGTTAAGTGCTCAGCTGCTAACCAAAAGGTCGGCGGTTTGAACCCACCAGCTGCTCCACGGGAGGAAGATGTGGCAGTCTGCTTCTGTAAAGATTACAGCCTTGGAAAACCTCTGGGGCAGTTCTACTCTGTCCTACAGGGTCACTATGAGTCGGAATCAACTTGACAACACACAACAATAATAACTAATAATAAGAGCAAATATTAAGTGACCTATTATTAAGTGCCAGAAGATGTGACAAACATTTTACATATATCATCTCATTCATATGACATATGAAGCAACTAGAACAGTGGCTGGCTTGAAGTAGGTGCTCTAGAAATGGCAATAATTATTGATAGCAAAAAATGAGGTGGGTGTGTTGTTGTATGGATCAAGGGAATTCATATTCTATCAGGGGACCCGGACCAGCACAGGCCATTACCATTGATATAAGGACCATGGTAGGGAGCACAGGGGAGAAGCATTTGATCAAGGTTGGAGGGGGTCAGGGACAATTCCTGGAGGTGAGCTAAGCTGACCTGGAGAAGAGTGGACTGACCAGGGGGAGGCACTCCAAGCACAGGGATGATCATTCATTCATTATTCATCCAGTAGTTCACCCACTCAATAAGTAGGTATTAAGCGCCATCTTTGTCCCAGGTGCTGTCCCAGGCGCTGAGGGAACAGAGGTGAACGGGACAGGCAACATCCCTGCCCTCACTCATGGGGCTGACAGTCTAGTGGGGGAGGCAGATCATCAACACGGAAGCAAACATGTAAACAAGGTGCTCTCAGATGGGGATAACTGCTTGGATGAAAATAAAACTGGGGAATGGGGTTGTGATCAAGTAGGAAGTGGGGGTACTGCAGTTAGGACAGTTCAGGAAGGCCTCTATGGGAAGGCGAGGTTTGAATTGAGACCCAAAGGAAGGGAGGAAAGTAGCCATGCAAAGACCTGGGGGAAGAGCACCCCAGATGGAAAAGACTGAATAGACAATGATCCTGAGGTGGGAATGGGCTTGGTGTGTTCAACAAACTGCAAGAAGGAGGGACAGGGTTATTATTATAAGATGGGGTTGAAGAAGTAGGCCATGGTAGGAAGTCTGGAATTTGCCCAAAGTGTGATGGGAAGCACATACTAAGGTGAAGGCTTGTGACAAACCCTGGCTTCTTCAACATACCAAATGGAGTAACTGGGCTGAGATGAGACTCGATGGGTGGAGAAAGTGGAGAGGGAAGCCACAGCCCCATTATGATTTCCCCCTCAATGCTTCCAGCCGAGCTGTGCCTACAAGATTAACTCCCTTCTCCAGATAGATTCACCAAGCATTTCCGAATACCCCTAAGAACCTTCTCAGTGCCAGGTGTTGCGTTAGGAGCTTTCATGACTGTTGTCTCACTGAACTCGCAGGAGCAGCCCTGGAGGGAGGGATCATTGCTCCTACTTTACAGATGACAGAACTGAGGCTTGAGAAGGCGAAGCCACTTGTCTGGACCACTCAGATGGTTGGGGCGGGGGAGCTGGAATACAAATTCAAGACCCCCAATCTGTTCTGCCACCTCTCACCTTCTCCTTCACCTCCCTATGAATGTTGAGTTCTTAAGATGCAGAATTCTAGAAAATTCTTGACGGTGGGAAGGAAAGGTCCTCTAAATGGCTCCCCAGCCAGGAGACGGGCTGGGGCTGGGGTAGGGGAACGTACTCCCCAGGGCGAGTCCCTTTCCGTTAATCCCACCTCCCTGCATGGTGAGAGAAGGGGTTTTCCGTGAGTAGAATCACTGCGGGTGTGTGATATGTGGCAGGGAATACAAAGGCAAGCAAGGTTTTCCTTCTGCCCTGATTGGGCGGTTTGTTCTCTCAAACCTTCTGGCCAGGCTTCCCAAAATGTCCATTCATGTTTATCTCATGAATTGCAGTGGTTGCGGCTTCTTCCCTAGCATACTGGTAAGATGGGCAGACGTCAGCAGATGCCAGGAGAGTCGTAGAGAGCCAAGCGTTCAGGCCAGACAGATCTGGATTTGAACTCCAGCACCACCACTGACCAGCTGTGTGGCCTTGGGCCAGCATCTTCACCTCTTCATGCCTCAGTTTCCACATTTGGCAACTGGGCATAGAATCATGTTCTTTGTTGAAGCCCACAAAGTGTAGTGGAAACCAAGTGAGGTAATGTACCCACAAAGGAAAGCCCCTCTGGACTATGAAAGGTTAAGAAAATATGCCCAGGGTAAGGATGTCCCCCAAGAACTATCACCAAGGGCTCCAGCATGGTACAGGGAGAGGCAGTACGGTGAGCAGAAGCTCTGTCACTTACCTTGGGCTATGAAACCTTGGGCTATTACGTAGCCTCTTGGTGCTCAGTTTCCTCATCTTTAAAATGGGAATAATATTAGTACCTACCACATAGAGTGATAAGTAAATAACTCAATACATATGAAGTGCTTAGAACACACTGGCATATTGTAAGTGCTCAGTAAATGCTACCTGTTTTTATTTTCATGTGAATTTAACAAAAACCAAAAAGAGGCTTTGGAAGAGGCTCAGATTTTGAACTTTGACAGACATGGGGTTCATATCCCAGCTTGGCTGTTTAAAACTGTATGACCCTGGGCAAGTTACTTAATGTCTCTGAGCTTCAATCTTCTCATCTGTGAAATGGGGGTGGTAATGAAAGCTACTGTATATCTAGAGCTGTATGACAGCAGGTTCCTATGAAAACTGATACATGATGGCTGATTTATATTATATTGTTTATATATTTGTTGTTGGGTGCTGTCAAGTCGATTCCGACTCATGGTGACCCTATATGACAGAGTAGAACTGCCTCATAGTTTCTTAGGCTAAAATCTTTACTGGAGCAGGTCACCAGCAGCTGGATAGGTTTAAACCACTGATCTTTTGGTTAGCAGTCAAGCACTTAACCATTGCGCCACCAGGGATCCTTTATAGTACACTACACTATACAATGTTAGCTCCTATCTAGTCAGCCTCCGGCTCACAGCGACCCTGTGTGTTACAAAATAGAGCTGCTTCACGGAGTTTTCTTGCCTGTATTCTTTACAGAAACATCACCAAGCCTTTCTTCCGTGGAACCTCTGAGTGGGTTAGAACTGCCATCAGTTAGCAGCCAATTGCAAACCACATGCACCACCTAGGCTTATTATACTATTCTATACTATTACCATTACTATACCACACCATACCATACTATATTCTATCATACCATACCATACTATATTACCATCATGGATTGAATTGTGTCCCCTAAAAATGTCTGTCAACTTGGCTAGATCATGATTCCCAGTATTGTATAACTGATTTCCTCGCGTGTTGTAAAACCTATCACTATAATGTAATAAGATGGATTAGTGGCAGTTATATTGATGAGGTCTACAAGAATAGTGTCTTAAGCCAATCTCTTTTGAGATATATAAAAGAGAGAAGAGAGCAGAGAGACATGGGGACCTCATACCACCCAGAAAGCAGCACTGGGACCAGGGTGCATCCTTTGAACCTGGGGTTCCTGCATGGAGAAGCTCCTAGTCCAGGGGAAGATTGATAGCAAGGACCTTCCTCCAGAGCCAACAGAGAGAGAAAGCCTTCCCCTAGAGCTGGTGTCCTGAATTCGGACTTGTAGCCTACTGGACTGTGAGAGAATAAACTTCTCTTTGTTGAAGCCATCCACTTGGGGTACTTCTGTTATAGCAGCACTAGGTGACTTAGACAATTACTACTATTTCCTCCATCCCCAGATGCTCACCCCTCTTACCTCGCTCCTCCTCCTTCTCCCGGACAACCCTTCCCTTGAGGGCTCGGCTCCAGGCTCCACCGTAGTCGCCCAGCTTGGCTCTCTCATTTCCATCCTTGCCCTTGAACCAGGGTCCATACCTGCGGGTGATGCTCGAAGCTTCGCCCGTGTCCCGGAAGCCCCTGCCCAGATGCAAGTCGCCCAAGAAGGGCAGCTCAGCGCCCTCCGCAGGGGCTCCTGCAGCAGGGTTGGCCTGGTTTTGAGAAACGGCAGGCTGGCCCACGAAGCCCGAGTGAAAGAAGACAAGGCTCCCAGCCGTCAGGTAGAGCACCAGGAAGGTAAAGAAGCGCACAGGTTTCCGGCGGAAGTACCGCTGGAATTTGAACCAGAGCTTGGCCATAGCGGGATCATTCCGGACTGGCCTGCTGGGCTTGGCTGGGGGCTAGGGAAGGGGTGGAGGGGGACTTGGTTTCCCAAGCCTCTCTTAAGGATGGAACCCCTGGGGGTCTTCAGTCTTATCCCCTCTGTGAAGGTGACTGCCAGGACCAGAGGCGGAGGGGATTCCAGCCTTTGGCTGAGGCCAAGAGAAAGGAGAGAGCCCACCACCCTCCCTGAGGTCAAGGTGAGCTTCTGGGTCAAGAAAGGGGTTTAGAGGCTCGGGACACCCCAAAGCGGGTCCCATTTTCCTACATCTTGTTCTTCGCTTCAGAGACTTCCCAAAGAAATTTGAAAATAGCAATTGGAGGGGGATTCCGAGGGTCAGCAGTAACTGTAGCTCCCTTCTCTTTCCGTTTCTGCTCCTCAGGCCTGTGGGGGCCGCATTACTTCACTGTGGGCCCCATTTCTGGCCTCGTGTCCAGCTGGGGATCAAGCTTGGCATGTCCACCTCGTGGAAACAGAAGCTGGGGAGTTTCCATCTGGTCAAGTCTCAGGGCTCAGGGCTGCCACCTGCAAAACAGCACAGACACAGGCATGAGAAGTCTCGTTACCGAAGCACAGAGCTCGAAGGTTCCTGAGGGGAAGAAAGCAAAGGTGCAGAGTGCATTAGGAGCAATGCTAGGAACCCTGTCCTGAATCTTCTGTCGTTTTCATTAAACCAACTGTGAATGTGGGGGCTTTAGTCTTACTGGGCCCTGCTCTTGGGACAAACTTTATCTTGGACAAGCACAGGGTTTTATGGGCTGGTAGGATAATTTGACCCACACCTCCTATTTGTCAAATATACAATTATCTGTGGGTTACTTTAAGTCCAAAAAGCACTTCCTAGGTGTTTGCTGACCCTTTTCTATACCAAATAGTATGTTCTTTTCTAGCAACTGTTTACCCATAAGTTTTTCATTGACTAATTTTCAGAAGTAGATTACCAGGCCTTTCTTCCTAGTGTGTCTTAGTCTGGAAACTCTGCTGAAACCTGTCTACTGTGGGTGACCCTGATGGTATTTGAAATATTGGTGGCATAGCTTCAGGCATCATAGCAACACGCAGGCCATCAATCAGTATAACAAATGACAAGTAGAAGGTCAACAAAAACAAGGGAAACCCTCAATGAGTTAGATTAACAGAACAGCTGCAACAACGGGCTCATACATATCAATGATCGTGAGGATGGCGCAGGACTGGGCAGCATTTGTTCTGTTTTACATAAGGTCACCCTCAGTCAAAACCAACTCGAGGGCAACTAACAACAACAGATCTTTGCTGAACTGCCTGCTGGACCTGGTTGAATCTGAACCAGATCAAATTTATTCATTTTCCCAACAAATATTAAGCGAGACCCTCCTATGTACCAGGCACTGTCCTAGCCACTAGAAATAAAGTTGTGAAGGAAGTCCCTTCCTTCATAAGGCTTACTTCCAGTAGGAGAGATCAAATCCACAGGCCCTTTCCTCTATCCCCAGAAGAAAAGAAGAAGGAAACTAAGTTGGATTATTTAGCAACATGCCCATCCATTCATTATTTATTGAATATCTACTGTGTGCCCAGTTTTGTGCCAGGCCCTCTACGTAAAAATTTCCCAACATTCCCATCAGAGGTAACTATCTCCCCATTTTACAGATAAGGGAACTCAGATCACACAGCTGGTAAGTTGTAGAGCTGAGATTTGAACCCAGGCCTGTCCAAATCCCAAACCACAGCTCTTAACCAGTCTTAAAAGGGACGCTGCCCTTTTCCCACATGGTCTGGACATCATTTGGGAACTCAGAGACAGTGCCCAAAGCAGCAGCCTCACCTGCACTGCCTCTCAAGGCCAGCAGTGGCTCATCCTCCATGCCAGGGCCTCTCAGAGTACCGCACCAGAGCATCTGATCGGGAATCACCTAGGAGGCTGGTTAAACATGAAGATTCCTGGCCTTTTCAGCCAGAACCTCTTGTTGAAGGGGAAACCTACAGGTGTAACAAGGTGCCCTCGGGTGATGGTAATGAGCACAGAAGGCTGAGAACCCTGCTTTATGAATAAATGTTCAGGACCATCAGCCAGAAGGAAAACAGAACGTAAATTTGAAAACTGAAGGAAAATGCCACGTGGCTCATGCTGTTCCATATTACCACCAGCAGGGGGCTCCATGACAATTTTAGCCAATACATCCGATTCTAACTCTTGCCAATGGACCATTTGAACCATAGCGGCCCCTCCTAATCCAGACAGCAGCATGGGAGTTTACCTGTGGTTCAAGGAAGACTGCCAATCCTACATGTGCCATTCATTCAGTAACTAAGACTGAGATCCTACTATGCACCAGTCATCATTCTAGGCACTTTGAATAGATATGTGAACACACCAGACAAAAATCCATGCCCTTTTAGAGTGAATCCACCCACCCATCCATCCATCCATCCATCCATCCATCCAAACTGTAACAGCCCATCTATTCATCCAAACACTCCATCAACCCATTCACCCACTTAGAGAAAAATTGCTCCATACATTTAAAAAACATGTGCTGAATGCTTACTGTGGGTGTACTTCGGATGCAGAAACAAATAATTCTGAGAATTTAGTGCCTACTGGTGGAGAAACAAACTTAAAACAATCATGATACTAGGTAGACAGTGATAAATCCTATAGCAGACGTATGTACAATATATAGAACAGCAATTAATAGCTAATGTTTATTGAGCACTTATTATGTACCAGACACTGTTCTAAACACACACATACTCTTATTTAATCTCCATAACAACACTATCAGGGAGATACTATTATGTGTATCCACTTTAAGGAGGAGGGGAATGAGGATCAGAGAGATTAAGTCACGTGTCTGGGGTCACAAAGCTGGGTTGTGAACCCAGGAGCATCTGACTTCGCATGGAAAAGGAAGGAAAGTTGGATTATTTAGCAACACATTCATTCATTCAGTACTTATTGAGTACCTTCTATGTGTCCAGCCCTCTGCATAAAACTTTCCCAACATTTCCTTCAGAGATAACTATCTCCCCATTTTACAGATAAGGAAGCTCAGGTCACACAGCTGGTAAGTGGTAGAGCTGGGATTTGAACCCAGGACTGAACAAATCCCAAACCACAGCTCTTAACCACTGCCTTGGGGACTCTGCCCTTTTCCCACGTGGTCTGGACATCATTTGGGAATTCAGAGACAGCCCCTAAGCAGCAGCCCCATCTCCACTGCCTCTCACTGCCAGCAGTGGCTCACCCTTTACACTCCTGTTCCTAATCATGCATCTCTCCTGGTCTTAAAACATCCCTTTGACTCTAATAAAAACTAAAGGTGCGTGCCCAGAGAAGAGCCTCTGCACATAAGCTCACAGTGTCTGGCTTACACTGCAGGGGGTTTGTGGCCCCAGGGAGAGGAACCTGGAAAAGTCGGAGCCCAGGTGATATGGGTTGAATTGTGCCCCCGCAGAAGATATGCTGAAGTCCTAACCCCTGGTACTTGTGAATGTGACCTTTATGGAAATTGGGTCTTTGCAGATGCAATCAGTTATTGGAGTAGGATAAAAATCCGCTGTCGTCGAGTCAATTCCAACTCATAGCGACCCCATAGGGTTTCCAAGGCTGTAATCTTTACAGAAGCAGACTGCCACACTTTTCTTCCGCGGAGCAGCTGGTGGGTTCGAACCACTGACCTTTTGGTTAGCAGCTGAACGCTTTAACCACTGTGTCACCAGGGAGAGACACACAGAGAGAAGACGGCCGTATGAAGATGGAGGCAGAGACTGTAGTTAAGCTGCCACAGGCCAAGGAACGCCTGGGGCTACTAGAAGCTGGAAGAGGCAAGGATGAACCTTTCCCTAGAGCTTTCAGAGAGAGTATGGCCCTGCCAACACCCTCAATTTGAACTTCTAGCCTCCAGAACAGTGAGAGAATACATGTCTGTGGTTTTAAGCCACTTAGTCTGTGGTACTTTGTTATAGAAGCCACAGGAAGCTAACGCTAGAGAAGCAAGTATCTGGGGGGAATCAGAGAGTGCTTCCTCAAGGACAGGTCTTTGTGCTGGCAGGTCTTGCAAGAGGAATCCAAGTTCTCTGGGGGGAAGAAGCAGCCGAGGGCTTTCCCGCAAGAAGGAACGGTACACACCAGGGGCAGGCATGGAGGGGATGAGGAGCTTGGGAGCATGGTGAGGACACAGCTGAAGCAGTGGGCAGGGGTCAGACCGTGGGGAGCCCTGAACACCAAGCTCAGGAGTCTGAACTTTGTTCTAACAGCCACTGAAGTTTCCTAGTCACACCAAGACTTTCGAAAGACTACTCCCCTAAAAAAAAAAAAAAAATGAACCTACTGCTATTGAGTCTGACTCATGGCAACCCGTAGGGTTTTCCTGGCTGTAATTTTTATGGAAGCAGTTTGCCAGGCCTTTCTTCTGTGGAGCCACTGGGTGGGTTTGAACCTGCAACCTTTAGGTTAGCAACCAGTTGCAAACCTCTTGTGCCACTCTTGTATCAACTTGAAAACCTACAGGCAGTGGGCAGTGCCCCACGGTGTTCTGTGTAGATCACACACAAGCCAGATGTTTCTGCAGCTGGACCTGGGTAATAACAAGCCAGAAGCCTTCATGGGATGGCCAGGGGGACACCCAGCCCTTCCAGAGGCTTCCAGGCAAGATCATGGGTTTTGGAGACAGACCAGTCTGGGTTCAAATCCTGCCTCTTCCACCAGTTGCATGACTTGGGCAAGACACCTCACTGAGACTCAGGATCCTTGCCTATAAAATGGGCATAAGAAACTTTTTGTTGCTGGGTGCCATAGAGTTGGTTCTGACTCAAAACGACCCTATGTACAACAGAACGAAACACTGCCCCGTCCTGAGCCATCCTCACAATCACTGCTATGTTTGAGCCCATCGTTGCAGCCACTGTGTCAATCCACCTTATTGAGGTTTTCTTCTTTCTCACTGACCCTCACTTTACCAAGCATGATATCCTTCTCCAGGGACTGGTCCCTCCTGATAACATGTCCAAAGTACGTGAGACGAAGTCTCGCCATCCTCGTTTCTAAGGAGCATTCTGGCTGTACTTCTTCCAAGACAGATTAAAAAGAAACTTGACTCCCCCAAAAAATATTACTCGGAGGATTGAGTTAAAAATTGTAGGAAGAGTGTCTGACGCATCGTAGGTGCTCAGGGAGCGCTCCCCTCTGCCTCCCCTCTCCTGAACACAAGGAACAGGCCTTGAAGCTATCGTCACACAGCACATCTGCCGCTGTGGAGATGGCAAGAATTTGGGCTGTTGTGCCTCTCTGAGGATATTTCTGGGACTAGTCTTTTTTTTTTTTTTTTTGCTGTTCCCTGTTCCCTTCTCATTCTTTTCTATTTCAACACATCTTCTCTCTAAGTGGGTGCCAAATGGGTTTAAGAGGATAATGAGCTCATGAGAAGCTGGCAGGGAACAGAAAGACAGACAATTAGGAGTGTCGGGAGGGAATGGCGGCCGCCACGGGGGAAGGGACTGTGAGGTGGGAGGCCCCACTTTCCAGCTCTCCTGCCTCAAGGGCAGGGAGGTGCTGATACACGTCACCCACACCACCCTGTCAGTGCTGCGAAGGAGGGCGGGGCTTGTCTGCAGGAAGGGCCCCCAGGAATGTGAGCCCCACGCAGGCGGGACGTCACTGCTTTATCCCCAGCAGCTGGCACACAGTAGGCCCTTGAGAAACACTAATGGAAGGAAGGAGCAGAAAGAATCAAGACAAGGGACCTCCAACTCTTCAGACAAAGATTGGACTGGACTGTGGGACATAAAATGATACCCGTGAAGAGTGTGCCTCTTAGCTCAAGTAGATACATGAGACTAAACAGGCAGCTTCTGTCCAGAGGTGAGATGGGAAGGCAGAGAGGGTCAGGAGCTGGTTGAATGGACACGGGAAATCTGGGGTGGAAAGGAGGAGTGTGCTGTCACAGTACAGGGAGAGCGACTAGTGTCACATAACAATGTATATATAAATTTTTGTATGAGAGACTAACTTGAATTGTAAACTTTCACTTAAAGTATAACAGTTAAAAAAAAAAAGAAAGAAAAGGGGCCTCTCCCCAGGGCACTATAACCAGGGTTTCAGTCCATGAAATGTGACTTCCTCAGAGAACGGTAAACTCAGGGCTCTGGGGAGGTAGCATCTTGCGGTCCTCTGCTCTCTCTGGGTGGTCCTGGGGCTCAGGGGCGCCTGTCGAGCCACAGTCCCATCTCCCAAGGGAACCCCTCAGACTCCTCTCCTCCCATGCCAGTCGTTCTGTCTCTTTCTCTCCTCCCCTCACTCTTTCCCTCCCGTTCTCCTCCTCTCTCTTCCTCTCTCTCTGTCTCCATCTTTGCTCTCCTTCATCTCTCTCTCTCCATCTGTTTCTCTCTCTCTGTCTCTCCATGTATCTCTCTATCTCTCTTTGCATCTCTCTCTGAACTCTCTCCAGACAGAAATTCTGCCCCAAAGGGAATGGGGAAGTGAAGCCAACTCTCTGCTGCTGAGCACCTACTACATGCCAGACACTCAGCTTACACAACTTCTCCCATAACCCTCCCAACACCCTGGGAGGCGGGCTGGATGACTCTACTCACTCACAGGCTGTCCGTCTACAACTTGGGGGCCATGCTGACTTTCAGCACTTCACCTCTGAGTCTCCACCTGCTCATTATACGTTGGGGATCAAATCACATTAACATCCTCACCTGTAATTTACAGGTGTGTGACCTGGGCAGGTCCTTTCGCCTCTTGAGCTGCAGTTATATCTCTATAAAATGGGCTGGTCATAGAATCCCACTCACAGGGCCGAGAGGGACCCGACGAGACAATCCATAGGTTTGGAGTCAGTGGCATCATCATGTCAACCCTCTTCAGTTTACAGGAGACTCTCTGAGCCTCAGTTTCCCTATCTACTCTGCCACCCTCTAGGTTAGTGTGACCTCCGGTGGGGATGCAGGAATGGCAGCATTGGGTTTCTGCCGTTCGTGTTTCCAGCCGGAGCCTCAAAGTGTCTAAACACAGCCTATTTTTAGCACCAGAATGAACCTCTGGTGTCTAGCTGCCAAGAGAAAGACTGTCAGGGAAGATCTGCCCTATGGGAAGGAGAAGCAGGAGGCATAGCTGGCCCGTGGCTCCCTCCCCTGGGAGTGGCCATGGTGATCCCTGCTTCCAGATTCCCAGGGGCCAGCATAAGCCGAGAGGCTGGGCAATGGGCTGCCTGCCTCCCTCCACAGCCCCCAGAGCCTGTCTTGGGGGCCGAGGCAGGGTGGAAGGACAGGGCAGGCCCAGCTGACCCCGACTACCAAAGCTTGGCCAAGAAATAGCTGCTGAGAAACTAGGTTCATGAAGGTTTGATTTCTTCACAGTTCTGGGGGTCTCTGAGAAACTGGGGAGCCCAGGTCAGACAATAAATTTTAGTCTTGGCCGAATAACAAAAATATCAGAAATCACTAGTATTTGTTGAGCATTTACTATGTGTCAGGCACTGTGCTAAGCATCTTACTCCCCACTGAAAGGCTGCAGGTTCAAGCCCATCCAGAGGTGCCTCAGAAGAAAGCCTGGTGATCTACTTCCAAAAAAAAAAAAAAAAAATCAGCCACTGAAAACCCTATGGAGTACATTTCTACTCTGACACATATGGGGTCTCCATGAGTTGGAATTGACTCAACGTCAACTGGATTTTTTTCTCTTTTTTTCTTTCATTTTATGAAGAATATCTTTGTACAAATCCCTGGATGGCAATACAGGACTTCTCAACAATGATGAGAGGTAGGCATAATTATACCCATTTTACAGGTGAGAAAGTGAAGGCTCATAGAGATTACGTTAACTTGCCCAATCACACAGCTAGCAATAAGCAGAGCATGAATTCAAGTACAGAGCTCTCTGAATCTCAGTGCCTCGAGGGAATTACCTCGATGTGATCGTAGACACCAAGTCCACTACCACGCCAGCTAGTCCCCTCTCTCAATCACTACATCTCATAGTCAGGTCCCAGCCTCTCTGGAAGGGTCCTTCCTGAGCTTGGAAACATGGAATACCATCCTTCGAACACTTCCTTTCCAGACAGATGGACCCCATACTCCTCTAATCAAAGTTCCTTCTCACCCTTCTTGCTCCCGGACCAGCCATTTGGCAAGTGAAAGGCCTATGAATACAGTCTAAGAAATGCCACTACAGATGCTGATCCTGTGGCTTCCCCGATGGTCTTTAGGAACCCAGAAGTTTATTAACCCAACAAACCCTGGGGAAGGCTCCTGCACCCTCAAATGGTGTGTGGACCTCCTGCCTTCCACTCACGGCTGTGCCATCCTTTACTGATCCAGTCGCCTACTGACAAACATGTGAGTTGTTTCTAGTTTCTTGCCGCTCTGGACAAAGCTATAGTGGGCATTCCTGCACATACACGACTTACGCCGTATTCGAGTTACTGTGAACTGCACTTACAACGGTCTTTTTGTACATCTTATCATTAGTAAATACGGATTACATACAACGTTGCAGCTCGTAATTTGCTGATGTTAACATTCTCAAATGTTCACTCGCTGATGTCTAATTTTATGATTTACTGCTCAAAATACTGCCGTAGAGCAGGCTGTGGCCTGGTCTACAATGAAGTTGGCGTCGGTATCGAGAGTCATAATGGATAGAAAGTTGGGCAATGTTCAACTCTAATGACACAGGATGGATAGAAAGTTGGGCAATGTTCAACTCTAATGACACAGGACAACTGAGCTGCGCACACGCCCGACAGCCATTACTCCAACTTCAGCTATGACACTGATGTTGACTACATTGCAGACCAGGCCTATAGTGTGATCCTATTCAGCGTTTCATACCATAAGAAGCATCAGTTGTTAATTTGAAATGAGGTGCTCGACTTACATCAGAACTAACTTACAACAGAGTCATCGGAACAGAACCCCACTGTAAGTCGAAGACCACCTGTGCTTACTTCCTGGATCCAGAGAGTGAGATTATTGGGTCAAAGATGGTGCACGTTTGTGTGTGTGCACACAGCTCCTAACCTCAGCACGTGCTGCCTCCTGCACACACACCCCCTACCTCCTGAGATGATTCCCCTGCGTCCCCACACTTCTTTCTTTCAGTCCCAGGACAAGGACTCACCCACCACCACCTGGCACCACCACAGCTCACCGTTTTCATTCATCTTTCCCAAAATTCAAGAAAATAAATGGGAAGCAAAGTGCCATTAACTTAATGGCCTTTAACACCCAGCCATCTGCCATGATGTAATTAAATAAGAAAACCAGAGGGAGCATATGGTGCCCATTATAAATACATATTAAAATTTTGCTTCCCTGTGTAATGACTCCAGAGCCTCTTGCTCCATGGGCAAACTTTATGGCCGTCTTCCTTTGTTGCAGGGAATCAGGCTGGGCCACAGTGAGTGGGAATGACCAGCAAGAGGAGACCTTGAAAGTGTTCATACCTGGAGCCAAACATTCCTGTGTTTGAATCTGCCTCAACCACATGTGGCTGAGCCTCTCTGAGACTCAGTTTCCACACCTGCAAACTGGGACCAATCCAACCTGCCTCACTGGGAAGACATGAGGATTAAATGGACTACTGTGTTTAAAATACAAAACAAACCTGTTGCCATTGAGTTGATTTCGACTCATAGCGAACCTACCCACACAGAGTAGAACTGCCCCATAGTGTTTCCAAGTCTGTAATCCATACAGAAGCAGGATGGCCACATCTTTTTCCTGCAGAGCACCTGGTGGGTTCAAACCACCGACCTTTTGGTTAGCAGCCAAATGCTTAACCATTGTGCCACCAGGGCTCCTTAAAACACACAGCACCATAATAATAGCATGAACTAATGCTTACCGAGCATCTACTATGTCAGACAGTGCTCTAGACACTAACTTGTTTAATCCTTACAATAACTCTATGAGAAGGGTCCCATTTTACAGATGAGAAAACTGAGGTTCAGAGAGGTTAAGTCACCTGCTCAAGGTCACACAGCTAGAAAGTGGGGGTGCAGGGTTTGAACCCAGGCAGCCTGATTCTAGAGCCTACCCTTTCAAACCATATGCTAAGCCTGAAACAATAGTTTCTCAATAAATGGTCATTCCCTACTCCAACTTTGGTCAAGTGGGAAAAAAAAATTTCCCCCTTCTGAAAGATTAGTCAAAAGGACTAATGGACCACAAGTACCACAGCCTCCACCAAACAGAGTCCAGCATAACTGGATGGTGCCTGGCTACCACCACCAACTGCTCTGACAGGGATCACAATAAAAAGGTCCCAGACAGAGCTGGAGAAAAATGTAAAGCAAAATTCTAACTCACACACACACACAAAAAGACCAGACTTAGTCTGATAGACACTGGAGAAACCCTGAGAGTATGGCCCTGGACACCTTTTTAGCTCAGGACTGAAGTCACTCCTGAGGTTCACCCTTCAGTCAAAGATTAGACAGGCCCATAAAACAAAACAAGACTAAATGGACACACCAGCCCAGGGGCAAGGATGAGGAGGCAGGAGGGCACAGGAAAGCTGGTTAGGGAACCCAAGGTCGAGAAGGGGAAAGGGTTGACATGTCATGGGGTTGGCAACCAATGTCACAAAACAATATGTGTATTAATTGTTCAATGAGAAACTAATCTGCTCTGCAAATCTTCATCTAAAGTAGAATTAAAACAAACAAAAAAAAAATTTCCCCCTTCTCATAACAACGCCATTTACCCAGATTTCATCTCAGAAAAAGATGACGATGTAATGAGCTGTTGTGATGACTGGCAACCACTCAAGGTGGGTGAGGAGGATACATCTTTGGGGGCCCCATCTAGTGTATGACCCCACCCCTGCTCATCACATAACCCCGCCTGCTGACACTGCTAGTGGACCACAGGTGGACTCAGATCTAAAGCTCATCAATCAGTTCTCACCCCCCTGGAATACAGAGTTGGGATCTGAGGCATTCTGGTCTGTGTGGATCGTGCACACTAAGGATTTACAATCTCGGGAGCTGCCACCACATGCTCACAGAAAGAGCAAAGGTTAGTAGGTAGACAGAAGAGAGAAAAGACAGCAGATGAGCAGAGGGAGAGATTGAGACAGTGAGGTTGAGAAAGCCTTGGGGTCCTGACCCTTGGAAGGCCAAGTGCAAACTTCCAGGCTTATAAAAACAAACAAAAAGTAACCAGTTGCTGTAGAGTCAATTCCAACTTGTGGCGACTCCACATGTTATACAACAGAGCTGCTCCATAAGGTCTTCTTCGCCATAATCTTTACAGAAGCAGATCGCCAGGTCTTTCTTCCATGGTGCCACTGGGTGGGTCCAAATCACCGACCTTTAGGTTAGTTGCTGTTGTTTGGTGCCATTGAGTCAATTCTGACAATAGCTGAGCGCAAGCCATTTGTGCCACCCAGGGACCTTATACCAGTTGCTATCGAGCCAACTCTGATTCATGGCGACCTCATGTGTGTCAGAGTAGAACTGTGCTCCATAGCGTTTTCAATGGCTGATTTTTGAGAAGTAAATCACCAGGCCTCTCTTCCAAGGCACCTCTGGGTGGACTCGAACCCTCAGCCTTTTGGTTAGCAGTGAGCACACTGTTTGCACCACTTTACCAAAAACCAAACCAAATCCATTGCCGTCGAGTCGATTCCAACTCACAGCAACCCTTTAGGACAAAGTAGAACTGCCCCACAGGGTTTCCAAGGCTGTAAATCTTTATGGAAGGAGACTGCCCACGTCTTTCTCCCATAAAGCAGCTGGTGGGTTCGAACCTTTCGGTTAGTAGCTGAGCACTTAACCACTGCATCTCTATAGACAGTATTAAGTGAGAAATTCTGGGCAAGCTTCTCACTGTGGTGCAGGGGCCACAGCAAGGGCTCAATAAGTGTTAGCTATGGGTAGCTGCATACTCGAAAAGGCAGGAACCCACTGGGACAGATGCTGATGAACCACCCAAACTCTGAGCTGGGGGAAGGGGCTGAGTTGCAGGGGGACAAGGGGAAGCAGAGAGATCTGACGGCTCCCCTTTGTCTGGGTTCAGTGAAAGGACCATGGTGCAGGTCCCCCATCCTCTGGGCTTCCCTACCAGGCAGCTGGCAGCCCTGCTCCGAGCCCAGATGATGTTCCTCCCCAAGAGGGAGTTCTAAAGAAGGCCTGAAGCCCTGTCATTAAGCCATCTGGAGTCATTTTCTCCTCCAGGAGCGGCTGTGTCATGGGTCAATTAGCGCAGATTTGCACAGGGTTCCTTAATACATAGCTAATTGTCTGGGGGAGATAATGGATGGATCTGCTGGTTCTGGGCAGAATGTTTACCCACAGGGGCAGACCTATAGGGGGTGGCAGGGAACGGGGAGGGGAGGTCGGGGAAGAGGGGGAAGGGAAGGGGAGGACAGCGGAGGGAGACAAGGGGAGGGAAGGGAGGAGATAGAAAGAGAGGGGAGGGAAGGGGAGAGAAGGGAAGTGAGGAGGGAAGAAGGAGGGAAAGAGATGGAAGGCGAGGGGGTCGAAGGGGAAGGAAGGAAGGGAAAGAGAGGGGAGGAAGAGAGGGGAGGGAAGGGGAGGAGAGGGGAGGGAGGAGATGAAAGAGGATGGAAGAGGAGGGGAGGGAAGGGAATGGAAGGGGAGGTGAGGAAGTAGAGTAAGGTAGAAAAGATTCGTACCCCCCTCATGGTACTGCAGAAGAAAGGCCTGGTGATCTGTCTCCATTAAGATTATAGCCAGGAAAACCCTATGGTGCAGTTCTACAGAATAGCAACTAACAACAACAACAGAGTAGAGTAGACTCATATGCAGTGAGGATAAGCATTGTTAATATTATATAAGTATTATTCTGTGATCCTTTCGCTTTAGTTGTGTGTACTGAATCACAATGTAAAATGCATTTCTCACTGTGGGTTCATTACAATACTTGGAAGTCCGAGTGATGAAGCATCATGGGGAGAGCTGGGTGAGATAGGATGGTCACAGAAGAGCCCTCTGAGAAGAAGACAGCTGAGCTGAGACCTGAAGAATGAGAAGGAGGCAGCCCTGGGAGGAGAGGGGCAAGAATGTTCTGAGCAGAGGCAACAGCATGCAAAGACTCAGGGCTGGGAAGGGGCCAGACTGACATGAGGAACCAGGACAGGGTCAAGGGCAGAGTGAAGAGATAGGGCTTGTGGATTCTGCTCACGGCTGTCCCTAAACTGCAGTGCCACCACGCCTGTTCCCTAAAGTGCACAATGAGGGGCTCGAGGAGACCCCCAGGGACCCTTCATGCCCCAATGTCTCGGTGGTTCTCCAAGGCTGATCTGGGAGTCAAGAAATGTTTGTTGCTTCACAAAGGTGCGGACTGGCCCTTGTTCAGGCCTTTGGTTGGGGTCAGTGGTGGGTCTAGAATTTCCTTCTGTGTGGGGCTCCGGGGAGCCCTCTGGCTGGAAGGGCAAGTGCAGGCTGCAAAGGATGCAGGGAGCTTAGATAAGTGGAGAGTGTTTGTTATCTACATCAGGGGTTGGCAAACTACAGCCTCCAGGCCAAGACTGTTTTTGTACAGCCCTTGAGCTATGAATGGTTTTTATATTTTTAAAGGTTGTGAAGAAGGAGGAGGAAGAGAAATGACAGAGGGTGCATTGGCCCTGCAGAGCCTGAAATAGTTACTTGCTGGCCCTTTCCAGAAAGAGTTTGCCTACTCCTGATGTTTATCGGCAGTAAAGGCTGGTGGTGGGCATTATGGGGTGGGGAGGGGCTGAAGGTCACCCTGTTCATCCTCAGAGCTCAAAGCCCACCCTCTCATCACTGAGCATGTTCCTTAGCGTGAATGTAAGGGCCGGCAGGAAGCTTGGAGATCCATCCCCTAGCGAAACAGCCTCCGATTACAGAAGGGGAAACTGAGGCACAGAGAAACTCAAATGAAATAAACCCTGTCCACGTGAGGTACGTGGCATGGACCTGGACCCAAGTAAGTGTTCAATAAATTTTAGCCAATATTATTAGTATGAGTATTTTCACATCATAGAATCCTAGAGTTCAAAGGCCCTTCTGAAATCATTTAGTACAAGTCTGACATTCTACAGGTGAGGAACCTGGGGCTCAGAGAGGCTGAATGACCCAGGGTCACACAGCCAGGTGAGGATTGAGCAGGTTTCTTCCCAGTACACACGCTGCTCCTTGCTAGACCCCATCACCTCCTATCTCCACCCTGAGTGAATCACCACTTGCTGGCTCCACGCTGACAACAGAGGATTAAAAACTAATTCAGAATGGGCGATGGCTCCTATTAGCAACACTTCCCCAAGGAGGAATTCTCTGCCAGGAGTCTCCCTCCCCCCAAATCACCAAGCCCAGTCTTCCTGTGGAAGCAGTGAAGGAGGGAGGGGTCTCTGTGCCCCCAGTCAGGCTCCACGGGTTCCAGTTCTCCTCCCTGTGCACCCTGTGCCCTTGGAGGGGCTTCAGGCCCCACGGGTGGCTCAGAGCAGGGCTGAGAGGTGGGCTTACAGCCCGTCAGAGCTGGAGAGGTGCCTTCACAATTCCCCAGCCAGCTTCTTCACTGGACAGATGGGGAAACTGAGGCCCAAAGGGGAGCTGGAGGGACTTGCCCACAGTCACCCAGTGACTCCTGGATCCCATCCTAAATGCCGACCAGGTAGACTACTATCGCACACCTACTATATGCCCAGCCCTTCCATTTACACTGTGTCATTGACTCTCCCCAATGGTCTTATTTGGTCGGTTGGTTTTATTCTCAGTTTTCCAATGAGGCCATCAAGGCCCAGAGAGGTCAAGAGACTTGCGGGATGGCAGAGCTGGCAGGTGGCAGAGCAAGACTCAAACCCAGGTCTGTCCAATTCCAGAACCTTTAATCACGACCTTCCGCTGCAGCCTCAGGGCCTTCTCTCTCTGCATGACGAGTGGGGCCATTCGGAGGCCTTCCCTTCTTATGCTCAGGGCCAGGCCTTGTGCACAGGGTCCTCTCTGCTGTCGCTCAGAGCCTGTGCAGCAAGCCATGCCCCTGAGGCCCCTCAGCTGGGACTGAGGGAGCAGGTGTCTTCTAGAAGGCACGGGAGCTCTCAAGCCTCTGCCGCATCTTCACCTTGTCCTAAATGGTACAAGGAGTTCCATCACTATCCAACCAAGAGACGTCCCCTCCCACAAGGACAACACACCAGAAATGGACTGAGGCTCCAGCCCCTTGGCACATCATCTGGACGCCATTGTGACACAAAGATGGTGCCATGTGAAACCACACACATGCACACGTCAACAGACTCATTCATGTGTGAACATGTACACACCTGTGCCTGCCACGCCCCCACTGCCCACCCCTGATAACTCTTACACGTAGATACTAATCCATCCATATTTATCCATCCCCATTGACAACCGTGGCGGGAATCCTTAAACCCACTTCAAAAATGAGAAAAAGCAGAGACTATGTGACTTGCCCAGAGGACAGCGGTTGGAGACTCGGGATCAATAGCCAGCCAATGCACCTCATGTGCAGCCACCACCCGTCTGTCAGTGGAGGCTTGTGTGTTTCTAGGATGCTGAAGAGGTTTCAGCAGAGCTTCCAGACTAAGATGGACTAGGAAGAAAGGCCTGGCAATGTATTTCCGAAAATTAGCCAATAAAATTCCTATGGATCACAACACATTTTGTTCTGTTGTGCCTGGGGTTGCTATGAGTCTGGGGCGAACTCGACAGCAGCTACTAACAAGTGACTTGTCCAAGAAACATGGTTAATGATGGAGGTTAAACTAGAAACTGGATCTTCTAGTTCTGACTGAACATGGATTCTTCGTGCCCTGGGATCATCAAAAGAATAAACCAACACGAGTCTTAAAAAGTCTAGACCAGAGATTTTCAAACTCAGCACTATTGACACCTTGGGCTGGATAATCCTTTGTTGTGGGGCTGGCTGTGCAGTGTAGGATGCTTAGCAGCATCCTTGACTTCTACCCAGTAGATATCAGTAGAACTTCCCCACCCCTAATTGGGGCAACCAAAAATGTCTCAAGAGTGAACCAGAACACCATTCTTGGACCCATCTGACTCCCGATTGATACAGTGTTAGTCTCTGATTTTATCCTGGTGCTCTATCACAAGACTCGATTATATGCATCAATGCTAGGATCCCTGACTTCTAGAATTCTGTGTTGGGACACTAGGGTCATTGTCAATATCGGAGGGTTCTCTGACTCTGAAATTCTCTCTAAGCTCCTGAGATCCTATCTCCTCCCATTTCAGGGTTGAAATTCTCCCTGGGAGACAGCCATGCCTCGCTGCCTTCCAAAGACCAGGATGAATGACGCAGCCATGAATTATATATTTTGAGTCATCTCTAAATTGCTTGGCAATTACAGAACACCAAGGGTCAGCTGCTGGGAGCAAGAACCTCCTTTTCTGCAGAGAGTAGCAGCTGGATGGAAACGCACTGTTATGGATGGAATTGTGTCTCCCCACCCCCGGAATATGTGTTGGAATCCTAACCCCTACACCTGTGGATGCAGTCCCATTTGGGAATAGAGTTTTCTTTGTTATGTTAATGAGATCACATCCGTGTGGAGTGTGTCTTAAACCCAATCACTTCCAAGTGATAAAAAGAGCAGATTAGACACAGAAGCACAAATACAGGGAAGACAGACGCCACGTGAAGATTGCTACGGAAATGAGGAATGCTGGGGCTACAGAAACTGAAAGAAACAAGGAATCTCCCCCAGAGACGACAGAGAGAGAGAATCTTTCCCTAGAGCCCGTGCCCTGAATCCGGACTTCTAGCCTCCTGACTATGAGATAATCAATTTCTGTTCTGTAAAGCCACCCACTTGAGGTATTTCTGTTACAGCAACACCAGATAACTAAGACACACACGAAGACGTATAAACACATTATCTACTGGGGACAGGTTTAGGCGTGATTTTGTTTTTTCTTTTAGCTATCTGTATTTTCTCAATTTTTCCACAATTACCTGTGGTTTGAAAAAAAGAGACAGCAGGGGTTTTGACGTCAATTAGACCTGGGTTCTAATCTTGGCTTCATCACTTATTAGCACTGAGAACTTGAACAAGCCACTTAATCTCTTTAAACCATAGGTTTTTTACCCATAAAATGGGATGAGAACAACAGTACCTGCCAAACTGGGTGGTCGAAAAGGTTGAATGAAGTAATGCATGCAAAATGCTTAGCATGGGGCCAGGCACACTCCTGGGCCTCAACACAATCACAGCTGTAGTTTTTTTATTGTTTGTTTTTGTTCTTATGATTTAAATAATCATCTCCTTTTTTTAAGGTCCCTGGGTGTTGCAAATGGTTTGCACTGGACTGCTAACTTAAAGGTTGGTGGTTCAAACCTACTCAGTGGTGCTGCAGAAGAAAGTCCTGGCAATCTGCTTCTGTAAAGATTACAGCCAAGAAAAACCTATGGAGCAGTTCTGTTCTGAAATACACCGGGTCGCCATGAGTCAGAGTCAACTTGACGGCAACGGATTTGGTATTTTGGTTTTCTCTTTCATTTAGCAGCTGTATTGGCGAGATAAACGAGAAAGAAATAAGTAAACTGAAGACAAAATGTAAGTTAAGAACAAAACAGGACAGAACCACACACACTAACTCATACTTTAAGACAGGAAGTGACAAGTGTTTAAAGGAGTTTGGAATGAGTCTCCACTCCCCAAAGCACCCAGATTTGTAGGGGTGGTGCCAGATACAGGGCATTTGAGCTATAGAGCTACATACTAAAGACTCAGTACTCAGGAGTCTCAAAGCATGAGATAAAATCTACCAAGGGTTTTTGCCACAGAGCACCCCCACACTCTAAAACCTGAGCTCGTAGATTCTAGAAGAACAATAGCTATTGCTACCTTCATGCTTGAATGAATGCAGGCGGCCATGCCAGGTGGAAGACATGAAAGTTCTGGAATGCTCGGAGTTGACATGAGTTCCAGTCCAGCTCTGCCACTTTGTAACTTAAGACCTCAGGTAGGGCACGTCCTCTCCCTGAGCCTCCATTTTCCTGACTTGTAAAATGGGTACAATAATGCTACCTCTCAAGCCCCTCAGCAGGCTTCTGGCACCAGCAGGCGTCCCTTACTATTATTATCCCACGCCAGAGGCTGACAGGCACAGAGCAGAGGCAGGCCGGGACTGGGGCAGAAGTTAGAACTGGAGGCGGTGTATCTTATCTCTCAACTTTTGTAAAAGAAAGTCCTCAGTGCAAGCCTCAACATTAATAGGTCATTGCTGTCATGATGCCTTTAAATTTTGACGAACACCCCACACATAAACACGTCTCCACCCACGCACCCCCAGCAATAAATCACCCGGGCAGCAAGGAGCACAGTCTGTCTCCATTACATCCAGGGCGGGAGAGGGATGCAGTGAAGCCTGTGCGACTCTGGAGGCTTCTGGGGGCAGGGGGCTCCTCTTGCGGCCACACAGGGTCCTCCCTGCTTGGAGCACTGGGCAGGGAGTCAGGACACTGGGATCCTCAGGCTGGGCTGCAATCATCAGCAAGTCTAGTAAAATGAGACGGTAGACCAGATGTGTTTCCTGGGTTCAATCCAGACCTACCTGTGGACAAGCTGGGCGTCACGGATGAGAAACAGGGCTTGACTGAGCTGGGGTTTCCTCATCCGTAAACAAAGTGATTACAAGGCTGGCTTTGTGAGCGTCTGACCCATGCAGTCACTCAGGACCCCAGGTTCAGAAGGGCCCCATGCTTCATCTAATGTGCTACTGCTGCCCTTGTGAGATTCTTAATAATTGTGTACAAGGGACCTTGCATTTTCATTTTGCACTGGGCCCTGAAAATTGTGCAGCTGGTCCTGGGTGGTGTGAGGGCTGATGGAGGCTCGGGACTGTGAAAGCCACAGCCCCAGGCCAGGTACTCACTAGGTCTCTTACTTCCCTTCCTCCTTCCACCTCACCTTCCAGAACATTCTATGACTGTGTGGCCTGGGACAAGTGGATTTTCCTCTTGCTTCCAATTTCCTGTGTGTAAACAACAAAACTAAAAACTACTTTAAAATTTCTTCTACAATTCACTCATTCATTCATTCAACAAACTTTCACTGAGTGCCAGCCATGTGCCAACCCAAGTTTTGCCCCACTGGCCTGGGGATCTTGTTAAAATGTGGATTCTGATTCATCTGGGGGTGGAAATGCAAATTCTCAGCCAGGGGTCAAACTGGAATGAACCGGTTCGAAGCCTGATTTAAAGCCCAGACCCACCATTAGTACCTGTGACACATGGGGTGAGTCACAGAGCCTTTCTGAGCCTCAGTTTCTGCATGTTAAGTGAACAGTATTTCCTCAAAGGTTGTTGTGAGGACCAAATTAGATGATACCTTTAAATAGTAACGATAAGCATAGACAGCACTTTCTACAGGCCAGGTGTGCTGCAGAGCACTTCCAGTATTTTTCTCGTTTTTTTTTTTTTTTTTTTTTAATAAGAGATAATTTGCATACTTTAAAAATGCACTAATCTTAAATGCACAGGTCAATGATTTTTACATATGTACATATCCATGTGACCCCACCCAGATCAAGATATAGAACATTCCCTTCACTCCTAGAAACCAAACCTGTTGCTGTAGAGTCGATTCTGACTCATAGTGACCCTATAGGACAGAGTAGAACTGCCCAATAGGGTTTCCAAGGAGCAGCTGGTAGATTCGAACTGCCGACCTTTTGGTTAGCAGCCAAGCTCATAACCACTGCACCACCAGGTCTCCCCTTCACTCATAAAGGCTCCCTTATTCCCCCTCCTAGTCAACCCTTCCTTCCCCAGTGGTAACCACTACTCCAAGTTCTATCACCAAAGATTAGTTCTGCCCATCCTTGAACCTTATATAAATGGCAGGACAATGCTGAACAGACAAAGTCAGCTCTTTACATTTAAACTCACTTGACCCTCAGAAAAACCTATGAGAAAGGTACTATTATTATCTCCATTTTACAAATGAGGAGTCAGAGCAACAGAGAGGTTCACTAACTTGTCCAAGGTCACACAGCTAAAGTGTAGGTGGCAGAGGCAGGATATGAATCCAGGAAGTCTGGCTCCACTCACTATGCTTACTGCTTTTACAGTACAAAGCAATAGGCACTAACCCTGGAGCAGGTACCATGGCCACCCAGCTCTCTACCATATGACCTCGTCTAACCCTCACATCAGTCCTATGCAGCAAATGCAAAGCAGCCCCCCTTTTACAGAGGAAGAAACTGAAGCTCAGAGAGGTTGAGACACTTGCCAAAGGTCACAGGGCTGGTGAGTGACAGAGCTGGAATCGAGTGTGGCTGCTTGCTGAGTTCATGCTCCTAGCCACCGAAGTCAACTGCTTCCTGTCAACTGCTACTAAGCGGCAGCACCAGGACTGGGGAACTCAACAACATGTGCTTTAAAACCACAACGAGGTCCTGCAACACATGCACTAGGATGTCTCAAATAAAAAATCCAACAATACCAAGTGCTGACAAGGATGTGGAGCAACTGGAACTCTCACATATCAATAGTGGGAATGCAAAAGGATGCAACCACTTTGGCAAACAGTTTGGCCCTTTTTATAATGTCAAACATACACTGGCCATATGAGCCAGTGATCCCACTCCTCGGTATTTACCCAAGAGAAATGAAAACCCACGCTCACACAAAAAACAGGTATAAGAATGTTTATAGCAGCTTTTTTTTTTTTTTTTTTTTTGTAATTACCAAAAGCAAAACCACCCGTATGTCTATCAGTGGCTGAATGGGCACACAAACTGTGGTGCAGCCATACAATGGAATACTACTCAGCCAAGGAAAAGGATGAACCCTATCTTGATCCTGGTGGTGGTTATATGACTGCATTACCCATTGCTGTCGAGTCGATTCTGACTCATGGTGATCCCATGTGTTACAGAGTAGAACTGCTCCATAGGGTTTTCTTGGATGTAATCTTTATGGAAGCAGATTGCCAGGCCTTTCCTCCTTGGTGCCGTTGAGTAGGTTCAAACCGCCAAGCTTTAGGTTAGTAGCTGAGGGCAAACCGTTTGTGCCACCAAGGGACCTACATGACTGTATACATCTGTTAAAACTCACAGAATTGTGAACTAAAAAGGGTGAATTTTACTGTAGGTAAAATGCTCAATAAAGACTTTTTTTTTTTTTAAGCCACTGTGCTTTTCCTGCTATGCTCCTTGCCAAAGGACGAGATGCTCCCAAGAGAACCAACACCTGCTCACTTCTCATCTCGGGCCCCTGGGATGTTCACCAGGCAGGAAGAGATGGCTTGGCCCTGGCAGGCAACTCCCATGAGCACCTGGGCTCCCACATGACCCCAGCACATGGCCTGCTCTGCTGGGGAGCTGTAACATTCACAGCTTATTTTTGCTCTAAAAAGTCCCAGCCACAGGGTTCTCTCTCCACAGGCAGCCAACACCCCCTGCTGTGTTTACATTAAAAACACATTTGCAAGGGGTTTTGTTTTTACATTTGCCTGGGCCTCAAAGCTATTAAATGTTAGGAAGCCTGATTATCTGGCTGGAAGCAGCTGGTGAGAGAAGGCAGGCTGATGGCAGGGGGGGATGCAGGGATAGGTTTCATCCTGGTCCTAGGGAACCCTGGGGTCTCTCTGCCGTTGTTGTCGTTGGGTGCCATCGAATTGATTCTGACTCCTAGTGACCCCAAGTGGCAGAGTAGAACTGTCCTATAGGGTTTTATAGGCTGTAATCTTTATGGGGAGCAGATCACCAGGTCTTCCTCCCATGGAGCCATTGGGTAGGTTTGAACCACCAACTTTTGGGTTAATAGCCAAGCACTAACCACTGCAGATGGCTACAGAAGTGTTTACCGGCACGCACTTGCACAAGCACCCACATTCCTTAACCTGGGCGCTATGCTGTTTTGGCCCAGATGATTCTTTGTTGCACTGCAGGATTAGTAACCGCCTCCCCACACCCCAGTCGGATGTAACAACCCCAAACCTCTCTGGACATTGCCAAATGTAGCCCCGGGTTAAGAACCGCTGGCAGGTAAAAAGACGCACATCTGCAAGCTCAGTTCAGCATCCCTCTGCCTTCCAAGACCTCCATCGGCACCCTTTCGAGGATAATAATCAGCATAAATCAAAATGCTCAAAATGTGAGAATTAATTGAATCCCCACTCTTCACGTCTCTGTTCAGTTCTGACACCAGCTGCCCGTGAGGTGTTTCCTCCTCTGACCCTAGCTGCCTGGAGCTAACTCAGATCTCACAAGTTGAAAGGACACTGTCCTTCAGATGCCAAGTGGGCACAAGACTCCAAATATTGGCTGCAAGCCCAGGAGTCCACCCAGGGCTCCCTCATTTCTGACCTGCTCGCTCCCACTACTCTCTTAGGTTCGATAATTCTCTGGAACCACTCACAGAACTCACAGAAAGTCTTATACTTAAAATTACAGTTTTATTGTAGGAAAAAAAAGATACAAATGAAGAGACACATAAGGTGAGGTCGGGGGGGGGGTCCCAACACAGAGCTTCCATGTTGGTGGTGCAGTGGTTAAGCACTCAGTTCAAACCCACCAGCTGTTCCACAGGAGAAAGATGTGGCAGTCTGTTTCTGTAAAGATTACAGCCTTGGAAACCCTATGGGACAGTTCTCTGTCCTATAGGGTCAAGATGAGTCAGAATCAACTCGACAGCACCCAACAACGACCCTCCCACGTGCGTGGAGGTTTTTCACCAACTAGGAAGCCCATGGAGCTTCAGTGTCCAGAGCTCTTACTGGGGTGTCATTACTTAATTCAAACTCCAGCTCGTCTTCCCTGACGGCAGTCAATATCACGAGGTGATTATGAGTGGGTCTTTCTTTCACTCCTAAGTCACCTGTAAGGTGTGAGTTTACACCAAATCACCTAGCAAGAAAGGGCATTTGAATCCTAGACAGTTGCCATCACATATACACACACTGACATATACTCTCACACACTGACATGTACATACTCTTACACACACTCTCACACACTCATGCACACATCCACACACACATTTACATACAATCACACACTCCTACTCATACACAAACACACTCACATATACACCCACACAAACACACACTCATACACACAATCACACACAGCAATGACACTCTTACACACACATTCATATAATCATACTCATATACACTCACAAACACAACCCCCCACACTTATACATACACATACTTCCACACACACACAATCACACACTCCTACTCACACATACATATACACTCATATACACTCACACACACAATCACATGTATATTCATACACACACTGAGTTAGGAGCCAGCTCTCTTCAATGGCCCTTTGCCCTCTGACTA
Source organism: Dugong dugon (assembly GCA_030035585.1). Lineage (NCBI taxonomy): Eukaryota > Metazoa > Chordata > Mammalia > Sirenia > Dugongidae > Dugong > Dugong dugon. The sequence continues at coordinate 18,552,170 of CM057476.1, read as the reverse complement.
GACCAAATAAAGGCCCACTGTGTGTGCTGACCACTGTGCACGCTGACCAATGGCAGGCTCCAGGGTAAGGGGTATACTCATACCTCTTCACCACAGAAGTTGGAAGGATGCTGACCCCTCAGAAACTCAGAGCCTAATTCAGCCTCTCTTGAGCCCTTCTCAATAGACACATGATCAGCCCGGTGGCCCACAGGGAAAGGTGGCCGACTCTGACTCGGCCACAGCTGAGGCTGCACTTGAGGGAACCACCAAGAGGCTCCACTGTCCCTCCTAGGCCTGGCTGAGGGACAGGACCAAGGGGGAGGCCTCCCATGGAAGGGGTTCCACTTTTCAGCTTAATTCAAGAGCATTCATGACTCCTGCCGAGCAGCTGAAGGGCTCTTTGAAGCCTCTTTTCAACTGAAAACAGTAATTTTCAAACCTCACAAAGCATGGAACAGATGGAATGGCCCAGCTAAACCACAGCTGGCCTTTCTCACAGGCCAGAGCCTGTGGGGCCACTTTGAGGCTCTCTGGCTACTGCAGGCTGGTGGGAGGGTTCTGGGCTGGCATCGAATGCCCCCTCTGCCACTTACAGCTGTGTCACCACAGATAGATGACTTAACTTCTCTGATCCTGTTTCCTCATCTTTAAATGGAGATAATAATAAGACTGTTGTGATGATTCTGTGCTATGACAGAGTATAGGAAGTGGTCACAAGCATAGACTCTGGAACCCGCTGGCCTGAGTTCAAATCCTGACGCTGCCCCTAACTACGCACTGCCATCTACTTACTGTGTGACCTTGGGCAAGGTGCCTAGCCTCTCTGGTTATCCTTTCCCCTGTAAGAGGAAGAGACTGAAAGAGATGGTGGTCCTCCTTCCCCTCCCATATTCCCAGGCTCTTAGCAGTCCCTAAAGGCACAACAGGGGTCCATGGGACCTCTCAGGATTTCCAGGAACCCTACTAGAAATTATATATGAATCCTTAACTACTGTGTGCTTTTTGGCTGGAATTGGATTGACTCAGTGCTAGAGCTCATCCTTTCTCAAGACAAGCAGAATTCCTCATCAATCGTTATCAGTGTTTCTGATAGTTTTTTTTTAGATTTGTTGTTGTTGGTAGGTGCCATCGAGTCAGTTCTGACTCACAGTGACCTCATGTACAACAGAACAAAACACTGCAGGGTCCTGCGCCATCCTCAGAATTGTTGTTATGCTTGAGTCCATTGTTGCAGCCACTGTGTCAATCCATCTCATTAAGGGTCTTCCTCTTTTTTGCTGACCCTCTACTTTACCAAGCATGATATATCCTTCTCCAGGGACTGATTCCTCCTGATAACATGTCCAAAGTACTTGAGATGAAGTCTCTCCATCCTTGCTTCTAAGGAGCATTCCGGTTGTACTTCTTCCAAGACAGATTTGTTCGTTCTTTTGGCAGTCCATGGTATATTCAGTATTCTTCACCAACACCACAATTCAAAGGCATCAATTCTTCTTAGGTCTTCCTTATTCATTGTCCAGCTTTCACACGCATATAAGGCGAATTAAAACACCATAGCTTGGATCAGGTGCACCTTAGTCTTCAAGGTGACATCTTTGCTCTTCAACACTTTAAAGAGGTCTTTTGCAGCAGATTTGCCCAATGCAATGCATCTTTTGATCCCTTGACTGCTGCTTCCATGGATGTTGATTGTGGATCCAAGTAGAATGAAATGCTTGACAACTTCAATCTTTTCTCCGTTTATCATGATGTTGCTTATTGGTCCAGTTGTGAGGATTTTTGTTTTCTATATGTTGAGGTGTAATCCATACAGAAGGCTGTGGTCTTTGATCTTCATCAGTAAGTGCTTCAAGTCCTCTTCACTTTCAGCAAGTAAGTTTGTGTAACAACTCTCATTTATGGAATGCTCATGTGGTACCCAGCATTGTTTTCTGCCCTGTCCACATCTTCCCTTCCTTCTCCACAGAACAACCCTAAGAGGCAGGTCCTTCTATTATCTCTATTTTATAAGTGAGAAAACTGAGGCCCAGAGAGGGGAACTCACTTGCCCAAGGTCACACAGCCGGCTAGTGGCTAAGCGGGGATTTGACTTCATGTCTGTTCGACTTCAGAGCTGAAACTTAAGCAAGGTGTGACATCACCTCAGTTGACTGTAAGCTCTAGAGTACGGCCATCCATAAGAAAAACGATGCAAGCCATATATAAAATGTAGAATCTTTTAGTAGCCACATTAAAAAAAAGGAAAAGGAAACAGGTGAAATTAGTTTTAATAATATATTTAATTTAATCCAATATATCTAAAATATTGTCATTTTAACATGAAATCAATATACACAGATAGCTGACATTGAGTCGATTCCAAGTCATAGTGACCTTATGCACAAGACAACAAAAAGTTGCTCAGTCCTGCATCGTTCTCACGATCGCTGGCATGTTCAAGTCCACCGTTGGAGCTATTGTGCCAATCAATCTCACTGAGGGTTTCTCTACCCCTCACTGGCCCCTACTTCACCAAACATGACATTCTCCTCCAGCAAATGACCCCTCCTGATGATGTGTCCAAAGCAAGTGAGTTGGACAACATTCTGTTGTGATTCATAATGCTTTCATTGGCTAATTTTTGGAAGTAGGCTGCCGGCCTTTTCTTCCTAGTCTGTCTTAGTCTGGAAGCTCTGCTGAAACTTGCCCACCATGGGTGATTCTGCTGGTATTTGAAATACTGACGGCAGAGCTTCCAGCATCACAGCAACCCACAAACCATCACAGTGTGACAAACTGACGGATACGTGATGGGAAATCAATATAAAATATTATTAGATATTTGACATTCTTTTTTTTTCATACCAAGACTTCAAAATCCAGCATGTATATTACACTTACAGCACATCTCAACTCGGACTGGACACATTTCAACAGCTCAAGAGCTACATGTGGCTGTTGGCCACCATAGTAGACGGTGTAGCTCTAGAGACCTGGGTATCTGTTGGTGAACTTCCAGAGCTGGAAGAAGTTATCCAGAGTCTTCAGACTCCAAATCAGGAAGCATCACTGCCACCACTCCGTGGCCTCCTGATGTTGGAGTCGAGCTGAGGGAGTTGAGTGACTTGTGTCTCTGGCAGCCAGACTAGTCCAGTTAACAGGTGATTCATTCCATGAGTACAAGAGCCCCAGTCCTCTTCTTGCCTTAGTCCAACCCCACCCTGTGGGCATCTCTCAGACCCCTAACTCAGGGCCCTGCAGAGCTGGGCTTGTTCTGGAGCCAATCTGGGCTCATGTGTACCTCAGAGCCCAGCCTTAGCCAGGGCAACCCTGTGCATTAGGAATGGCCCTACAAAGATGGCTGGAACAGCATCTTCAAGTCAACGGGCACTGGCTTTGAAGCCCAGCTCAGTCATTCCTAGCTGGGAGAACTTGGGCAAGGCTCTGCCTACCATTCTGTAAAACTGGGGTCTTAATAATATCTCTTTCTTCACAGGGTCAACAGGAGGATTGAATGAAGAACTATAAGAATCAATTTTATCTCCTGAACATTATATCATGTCATTCACTGACTAAGCATAAACAGATAAGTGCTAATTGTATCCCCATTTTACAGATGGGAACACAGAGGCATGTGGAGAGGAGTAACTTGCCCAGTATCAACACAATTAGCCAAGTCGTGGCTTCAATGATAATAGATGCTATCTCATAGGATTAAATAAATCAGTAAATTAAATTAAAGCGCTAGAACAGTGCTGGGCACATAGTGTGCACTCAATAGATTTTTGTATTCATTAAGTCATCATCATCATCACTGTTGTCATTAATATCATCATTGTTGTCATCGTCATTGCCATCATTGCCATTGTTTTCATCATCATCATCATCATCACTGTTACCATTATCATGGTCGCTGTCAGCATCATCATCATTTATCATTATCATCATTGTCATCATTGTCACTGTTGTTGGTCATCGAGGCATCGTTAACATCATCATCGTTACCATCATCACCGTCATCATTATCATGGTTGTCTTCAACATCATCATTGTCATTGATATCATCATTGTCCTTGTGGTCATCATCAGCATCATATTTTGTCTCCCCGTGTGTGTTGCAAGCACAGTGCTGGGCACAGAGTTGCTAAGCCTACCTTGAACAAGTTTCTTAACTTTGCTATGCAATAAACTGTGTGAAATCCAACCAACAATACACCAAAAAAATCCACGTAAAGCTGAAAGATGATTCTTGTTTGGAAGACACACAAGCCCCTCCAGGAGATTTTCTTTAGCCAAAGACCACTGCCAGTCACACGGCTCCGTGAATGCCTTTGAGAAGAGAAAAATCCATTACCCACCAGAGTTCCTGTGAAGTACATTTTCTCCTTTCCAGGACAAGAAGGCCCATGGAGCAGAGACTCCATCCTCAGCTTCTTGGCCACCCATTAGGGAAGCTGCCAAGTTAAATAACCTTCCTCGGGTCATTAATGTACTGTCAAACAGAGGAGACCTTGTTTGGGGTGTTTTATTTATTTGTTTGTTAGCACCACTGCCAACCAGGTTTATATAAAGTCACTGCAGGTCAGACCCTGGACAGAACAGAGAAAGGAGTGTTCTGAGCTATCCTTCCCCTCAGCCAGGGCAGTAGCCCCTCTATGGCTTCTTCCTTCCTCCATTCCTGACCCCATAAAACTTACTTGTCCATGTCCTGCTCCCTACATCTGCTATTCAGATTGACTATTTACAGCCAGTGAAGTGATGGTGATAATGGACTCATGCATATTGTATTTGCATGTTAGAGGGTCTTCCTGAGGCCTGAACCCCAATGCTCCAGATGGGTGGGAGCAGGAGAGAGCGGAGAATAGAATTCCAAAGAAGGGAGTGATTTTAGCATCACTCAGATTAAGTATCGCTGTGATGACTAAGGTGCGCCTGACCCAAACCATGGTCTTTTCAATCGCCTCCTATGCATGTGAAAGTGGCACAGTGAAAAAAGAAGACAGAAGAAGAACTGATGCATTCGAGCTGCGGTGCTGGTGAGAAATACTGAATATACCATGGACTGCCAGAAGAATGAACAAATTAGTCTTAGGATAAATACAACCAGAATGCTCCTTGAAAGCAAGGATGGTGAGATTTCGCCTTGTTTACTTTGGACACGTCGTCAGAAAAGGCCGATCGCAAGAAAAGGACATCAGGTTTGGTAAAGTAGAGGGTCAGGGAAAATGAGGGAAACCGTCAATGAGATGGACTGACACAATAGCTAAAACAGTGGACTCAAACACACCAACAATCATGAAGGTGGTGCAGGACTGGGCAACGTTTCGTTCTATTACACAGAAGGTCGCCATGAGTTGGAGTCAACTCAACAGCAACTAACAAAAACAACAACCACAACGTATCAGTTACGCAGAAAGCTTCCCATGCCCAGTCCACACTGGCCTTTCAAACTTGACATTTCTGTTGAGGCCCGCAGACAATCTAATTGTGCAATTCTGTGCTCTCAGCAGGGCCAGAGGAACTACCTAGAATATGCTGAACTTGGAACAGTCGTTCATAGATTTTTATTGAGCATGTGTATGTGCCAGGCACAGTACCCTCTCCTGGGTACAGAAGAGGCTACAAAACCACAGCTCCATGGGTCTTACTTGGTGAGGGAGAAGAAGCTGTGGCTGTCACTTCCTCTCCACCTGGAATGCTTGATTTCACTAGCCTGGTGTTCCAGGAGTCTGTCTGCATTTCAGAATCATAATTATTTTAACATTTACTGAGCTCAGTCCTGTACTAAGAGCTTTGCATAAATCAACCAGTTGCTGTCGAGCAGACTCTGACTCATGGTGACCTCACGTGTGTTAGAGTAGAATTGTGCTCCATAGGGTTTTTGATGGCTGATTTTTCAGAAGTAGATCACCAGGCCTTTCTTCTGAGGTGCCTCTGGGTGGACACGAACCTCCAACCCTACAGTCAGCAACCCAGCACATTAACTCTTTGCACCACTCAGGGACTCCTTACATAATTATCCAATGTAATTATTGTAACAACCCCAGAGACGGTACTCCTCATATTATCCCCATTTTACAGACAGGAAACTGAGGCACAATGAGGTTGAGAAAGTTGCCCAAAGTCATTCACTGAGCAAGTGGGAGAACTGGGACTTGAGCCCAGGAGCCTCAGGCTGTAGAAGTACATGGAAGGGCATCTACCTTGGTCTTGGGGTGGGGGAAGTCAGGTTATGACCTGAGAGATGTGTGGGAGTGCCTATAGAGGAGGTGGAGACAGGAGGAGAAGACACTGGGAGAGATGTGGAGGTGATGGCCCAGGGCAGGTAAGGGACTTGCTGGAGGCTCCAGCTTATAAGTGGCAGAACATGACCAGGATCCAGTTCTGCCTCCAGGCCCATGGTTCTGCTCCCTCTTTATACCCTTCACCTCATGAGTCATGCACTCTAACCAGCTATGCTAAACCAGGACCTGGCAGGAGCCCGAAATAGCTACACCTTCCAGGCAAAATTAGTGCCGAGTCCATCTTGCCCCATTCATCACTCTGACTCCAACTGTCTCAGGCTGGGTTCTCTAGAGAAGCAAAACCAGTAAAGTGTATAAATATATATATATAGAGAGAGAAAGATTATATCAAGGAAACAGCTCACGTGATTGTAGAGGCTAGAACGTCCCAAGTCCGTGGATCAGGGTAGAGGCCTCTCCCAAGTCACACAGCTGCAGAAGCTGGCAAGCCCAAGATTGGCAGGTCAGAGAGCAGGGCTCCCGCTCATAGGCTGTGCAGATCGACGAGTCCCAGGTTCGGCAGATAAGCTAACAGCTCAAGTCCCAAGAACAGGAGATGAGATGACAGGAAGCAGCCGAAGGATCCAGAGAGAGCAAAAAGCCAGAACCTCTGCTTATATACAGATGCAGGCCACACCCCCAAGGAGACTCCCTTTCATCTGATTGGCTACTCACAGTATATTCAATCATGGGAGTGATTACATTAAAACACTGATCATGGCCAAGCCAAGCTGACACACAATCTCAACCATCACACCAACCTAGTTATTTTCAGGCAAGGTGGCACTGGGAATGAGGAAGGGAGAGAACGAGAAAGAGAGACAGAGATGCACGCCTTCAATCCTGCAGCACTGCTGGGTTTCTGATGGGAAAATCTGTCATTTCTTTGTCTTAGGAAAGTGCAAGGGCATCAGTGATTGCTCTCCCAGCATCCTTTTACACTGTTTCCTTCTTTCAGCATCAATACCCTATATTTTTTTTTTTGGCAAAATTCACACCTACTCCAGCCAATGAGATTTGACCTTAGCTCCAAAAGTGGGTCCTGACTGGCCTAAGTCATCAGCATAGCCCACCTCCCTCTCCCATCACAGTGACTGGTTCAGGAACAGGCAGATAATCCAGTTAGAACCAATGAGATTTTGGCAAGGAGAGAGGTGTTCTAGCTTCTTATGGATTTAGGGATGTGAGAGAAGTGAGCCTGGACCACTGGGGCCATCTTGCTACCATGGGGGAGAGAAAACCTAGGGAAAGGTAGAGATGGCAGATGCAGAGAGACTGAGATCTGATGGCGTCTGTTTGAGCCTGGATCAAGCTACACCTGAAGCAAGTCTACCGGTGGATTTTAAGGTTTGTGGGCCAAAATAAACTTCCTTTTTAAAAAGTCCACTGGAGTTGTGTTTTTTGCCATTTTCAACATAAAAAGTCCTACTTGATTTAGAGCAGCTGCAGAATTCCCACCCAGGTTCATGAATGCCCATTATCTGGGCTGTGGGGAACAGAGTAGCTCAGCAAGCAGCAACCTGGGATGGAATGAAAGAGGAGGAGGGAGCTTTCAGAGAGTAAGATTTGGGATGATCATGAGTCCAAGAGGCAGAGTCAGCTCTGCAGAGAGTTTAAATGCAGCCTCAAGGAAAAAAACTATAACAATGATTTTGTCCCTTAAATACCTGGCTATTGTATTTGGTGTATTCTCTCATCCCATTATTCTTACATGAAATAGGGGGGAATACTCCTATTTTACAGATGAGCAAACTGAGACCCAGAAAGGAGAAGTGGCACACCCAATGACACATGCTGAGTAGACAGACAGTGAAGCTGGGCTTGGAGCCCTCTAATACAGCACCCCTCCTTAACAGCAGGTGGATTGGGGAAGATCCTGTTTACCCTCCAGTGGATCTGATTTAAATGCCTGTGCCTGCAAGCAAATGACAAAGTGTGTGAATTCCACCAGGTCCACTTTCTCCACTTAACCCTGGCAGGATCCCAAGGGCAATAAACACTCCCCCAGAATGACAGAGAACTTTGCTGAAGCTAACAGATGACTTTGCTTAGGAATAGGGGCCCAACAGAATCTCAGTGTGGAAATGTCCTGGGTGTTCACTCTCACTTCCAGCAACAATCTTTAGCCCCACGATTCATCAGGTGGTACTATCACAATGATAGTGCCAAGAGCTGTCATTTACTGGGTGCTCACAGGCCTCCAAGGTGCTATAGGTGCTACGATCATTCCCATTGTACGAATGAGGGGGCTGAGGCCCAAACTGATGAAGTCACTGATTTAGTATTACAGAGCTCGTACAGGATTCAAACAAAGATCTGGTTCCCAGATCAGGAAGCCTTTCAATATACCAGTGTTTCCCGAAGTGTAGAACCAGTCTTGGCATGAGAGAAGATTCTAGTATTAAATAATAATTCAATCACAAAGTAAGAAAGCCATTCCTTTTCATTTTATTTCAATCCTTCTGACTACATCAAGAAGAAAGTCTCAGTTCGGTGCTGTTAGAACTTTAATGCTTCTCTAACGCTTGCTAGTGGGTGGTGGTGGTGAAGTGGTAGAATTCTCACCTTCCATGCAGGAGACTCAGGTTTCATTCCTGGATAGTACACTTCATGCAGAGCCACCACCCATCTGTCAGTGGAGGCTGGCGTGTTGCTGTGATGCTGAACAGGTTGCAGTGGAGCTTCCAGACTAAGAGGGACTAGGAAGAAAAGCCTGGTAATCTACGTCCAAAAATCAGCCAACAAAAACCCTACGGATCACAATGGTCTGATCCACAATTGATCATGAGGATGGCACAGGACTGGGCCGTTCCATTGTGCATGGCGTCGCCATGAGTTGAGGGCCAACTCAATGGCAGCTAACAATAGCAACAACAATGGGGTGTTACCACACTTCCTTTGGGTTGCTGTGAAGAGTACGGGAAGCGATGTGTAAAGCAGTTAGCATGGAGCCTGGCACATGTAAGAGCTTGGCAAAGGGCTTGTGTATTCAGTGGTGTCCATGAATGAGTGATATTGATGAAACAAGCCACCTATAAGTGCTGGGCACTATGCTACCCAGGTGTCTTAGTCATCTAGTGCTGGTATAACAGAAATACCCCAAGTGGATAGCTTTAACAAAGAGAAATTTATTCTCTCCCAGTCTAGTAGGCTACAAGTCCAAATTCAAGGCACTGGCTCCAGAGGAAGGCTTTCTCTCTCTGTCGGCTCTGGAGGAAAGTCCTTGAGATGCATCAGTCTTCCCTTGGTCTGGGAGCATCTCAGCACAGGAACCTCAGGTCCAAAGGATGCACTCTAATCCCGGTACTGCTTTCTTGGTGGTATGAGGTCCCCTGTCTCTCTGCTCACTTCTCTCTTTCATATCTCAAAAGAGATTGGCTTAAGACACTATCTAATCTTGTAGACCTCATCAATATAACTAATCCATTTTATTACATCATAGTGGTAGGATTTGCAACACATACAGAAATCACCTCAGATACCAAACATACCATACTGGGAATCATGACCCAGCCAAGTGGACAAGATATTTTTGGGGGACACAGTTCAATCCATGACAACAGATCTGTCGACTGACTCCAGAATCCATCAGAAACTATCCCTGATGGGTCCCAGGGCTGGGCAAAGATCACCTGGAGAGGGCTTGGGAAAACCTGGCCCCCCACTGCTCCAGGATATGGAGGGAACATGCTCTTTGGGGGCTGGAAGGAGGGCTTGAGCCACACTCCTCCCCAGCAGGGAATAAACATCTGTGGCTGCCTGCTGTTTCTCAGTGCTGGAACCTCCTTGGCACTCTGGGGAAAACACGTGCCAAGATGCAAAACAAAACAGTTTTTTTTCTCCTTTTCCCCCCAAGGCAGAACTTGGCTCATACATGTGCAGCGCACACTGGTGATGTTGGGACAAGAAAGGCTTGTGATCCCACCGACCAAGGATGTCACTTCCATCCTAGTGTAAGGGGTTGGGGGTGGTGAAGTCCCTCCAGCCCATTTTCAAGGTGTGTGCACGCGATTATTCAATCTGTGAGCTGAAGGAGGGGTTTGTGGTCCCCTAATGAAGGGACTCAGACATGCCAACGATCATGAAGATAGCGCAGGATGGGGCAACATTTCCTTCTGTTATACGTAAGGTCTCCGTGAGTCAGAGCCAACTCGAAAGCAACTAACAACAACAACAGTGAAGGGGCAGGATTCTGAGAGCTCATGCAAAGGAGACACTGGAGCTTCCTCAGAGCCATGGCCCAAAAGAGGAAATAAGAGCAGCATGGCTGATATTGCCTTCACGCCAGGAGGAGAGTCTGAGACCTCCAGCCCCTTCGCCCTCCCTCCTTCCTGCCCACACCACAGCTCAAGGGCAGGCGTGAGCACGGGCAGTCTACACTTGACTCCCATCTTTTCCACTTGGGTCTGCGAGACTCTGAACAGGTGACCTATCCTCTTTCTAGGTCTCAGTGTCCTCATGTGTAAAATGGGAAGATAGCGACGATACAGGGCCGGTGTGAGGGTTAACTGAGACGACAGTGCACTGCGGAGGCCGCTGGGGACTCTGCATGCTAGGGTTGTGTGATGCAGCTTTCATTTTACAAACAAGGCCCAGAGAGGGAAAGTGACTTACCCAAGTTACACAGCTCAGCTTGTTAGAAGATATCTCCAGACTGACCAGCTCTCAACCGACCACAAGCTACTCAGGAATTGCAGATCAGAACATACCGGTAATAGTAACAACAACAGGCTAGGCTCTGTGCTAAATGCATTATGACATTTTCTTATAACAGCTCTGCAAGGTACATTGGAACTAATATTTCCATTTTACAGATGAAGAAGCTGAGGTTCAGAGAGGTGAAATAATTCGCCCAAAGCCACACACAGCATGTGTGAAAGTGGCACCAAAAATACCAGGCCACACAACGCCAAGCTCCATTCTCTTTATCACCACGCCCTACTGCCTTCCTGTACGTGTTTCATTTCATCTCCCTAATAGCTCAGTGGAGCCCTGGTGGCACAACAGTTAAGCGCTTGGCTGCTAACCAAAAGGCTGGCAGTTCAAACTTACCTAGTGGATCTGTGGGAGAAAGATTTGGCGATCAGGTTCCGTAAAGCTTACAGCCAAGAAAATCCTATGGAGCAGTTCCGCTCTGACACATGAGGTCACTATGAGTCGAAATCCCTCAATGGCACCTAACAACAACAGCTCAGTGAAGTGGGTTCTGTTATTATTTCCACTTCACAGATGAGGAAACTGAGATGCAGAGAGGCAATGGGATAAAACCAAGGGCTGCACAGTTCATCAGTGGCAAAGCTGTGATCTGACTGTGCTCTTGATTGTGTTACCACTCTGTTTCTGTGAAACCTTGGGTTTATATATTGTATTGTATCCTATTCTATCATTATATTTAGCAACAGAGTGGCTGAGATGTGATTTCAGGCCAGCCCTGTCAACCCCAGGCCTCAGGCTCGGACATGACTCTTTAGAACTGCCCTGCACTTCCCCGCCCATCCCACTAGACATCCTCCTGCAGAACTCATGGTGGTTCACTTTCACTTTGGGTCTTGAAAGACACAAACACCCGTGGCCTCCAAAGGCCAAACAGCCCACGGCCCAATCCAGCCAAGCCCATAAATTAAATATGAGGCTGTAACAAGCCCGGTGCTCACACTACCTTACCCACGTCTAATATTAAGGCTTCTGGTCCAGCCCCTGCCCAACACCCAGGGGCCATCTTCCCTTTACCTCAGCCCAGGGGGAAACCTTGGAAACCCTCACAGCCAGAAATACCCCTAACGATACTGAATCCCTGGATTCAGTTGCCTGTTAGGGGCAGTTTGTACAGGAAGAAAGCCAACACTGAGAAAAACAAATGATGGTGAGGACCTTCCTTCCATGTCCGTGGTCCCTGGCAAGAGCTGCTTCAGCGGCTGAGGGGCTCTCTGGGCAGGGAGAGCGACTACCGGCTTGGCTCAACCAACTCACAGCCCAAGAGGAATAACAACAAGCCCTCATGTCCAGGCGGCCCCCAGCAGTTCAAGTAGCCTCTCACCATCAGTAGCTCATTTATTCATGAAGATGGTTGTTGACAATCAATTACAGTCTGCTGAGCACCTACTACGTGTCAGGCCCCGGGTGCTGGGGATGCAGAGAGGAGCAAGATAGAGTCCCTGCCTCCACGGAGCTCACGGTCGAGCAGCCACAGGCAATGGCAGTATTGGGGAATCCCAGCACAGTGGCTTTCCTCTCTGCACCTCGGTTTGCTCATCTGTAAATGGGCATAGTAGCGGTACCTACCCCACAGAGCTGTAGTGAGGACAAAATGGGTTAATATAACGAAGGGGCTCAGAACCGAGCCTGATACACAGAAAGCACTATATGCGTGCATGTTGGCTATTACCATCAGGGCTGTGATGAGGAAGCAGAGAGGGCTAAGGAGGGACTGAGCTGTCCAGCGTACCACCTGAGAAGATAACGATGTCAGGTTAAGAAAAGGCAGGCAGATGGAAGGACCAGCAGTGGCAAACACTCAGAGGTAGGAAAGGGCTTGATGGGTTTTGGGGACAGAGAAGAAGTTAAGGTGACTACAGCGTGGTGCCTTTTGATTTTATTCTAGAGGCAATGGGGAGTCACAGAAGGTATCTTTAAGCAGCTGATGTGACCAGATTTGTGTTTCAGGAAGAACATTCTGGCTGTGATGTGGAGGATGACACAAGAATCCAGGCCAGAGCCAGAGATGGCATGGATCAGAGTAGCTGTAAGTGGGGATACAGGCATGAAAGACTCAAAGAAGGTAACTGATGGGACATTCGATCATCGGGGGAAGGGAAGGGGTCTGTCTCAGTGTCTGGAACAGTGCCTGGCACACAGTAGGTGCTCAGTAAATCTGTGGGTTGAATGACTGTCGAGGGTGAAGGAGAGGGAGGGCCTGAGCATGGTGACCTGGGCAGCCGTCAGGGTGTGGGTGTTGTCGGGGGGATGCAGGGCTGGATGAGATGTTGAGGCCCCTGGGATATGATACTATGATACGCCTGTTCATTGCCCCCTCCATTTTCCAGAGCTGGAAACAGTGACTCAGAGAGACAAAGCAACTTGCCCAAGATCATGCAGCACAGAGGGAACAGATACTGGATTCCATGTCTAGTGCTCTTTGGATCACTGCTCAGGGGCTTGTTGAGGGACGGAGGGAATATATTCAGAATCATGCCAGATTTCATTTCACTGCTTAGAGACTCTGGCTTTTCCTCAAAGTAGAAAACTAAAGGGGTGTCTTCATTTCTCTCTGTGAAATGGGAGTGCTCTGACCTTGAACTACCCACCCCACCCCACCGCAGTCTCCCAGTGCAACCGCCGCCAACTTCAGGGGCAATTTAATCTCTGGGTGTCCAGTTTCCCAACACACTACCAGGAAAGAGATCAGTAGGGTGATTGAAGCATTAGCATAAATTATTGACCCAGAGCTTGACGGCCACCCAAGGACTCTGCGTGTAGCCCATGCTGGACCCACAACCTCAGACAACTAGTGGGTTCAAGTCGTGAGGAGAACGCAGAAGAAATTCCAAGTGTAAGATGTTGGTGGCTTGGTGTTTGAGTGCTTCGGATGAGCCTACTGCAGGTTACAGGATCATTCTGGAAGAATTAAATTTGTATTTGATTTCCCTACCTGTTTCTCTCTTCCTGTTTTGAAGCAATGTGGCCAGGCCTTTTGAGATGCCGGGTCTCAGGGATATGTGCAGGGCAGGAGAGAGAAGCAGCCCACAAGTCAAAGGCTGCCCTCGTCCTTGGAGGGAGCTGGGGCAGGGTCTCAAACTCAAATGCCTACAGGGGCCAAGGAAGGTAGAGGGGGGCCCATGTAAGTTGATGAAAGAATGGGAGACTCCACACCCTTCTGAGAGGCCAGCACCTGGTACTCAGCTCCAGCCCCTTGTTGCTCTAGATATCCCAATTTTTCAAGAGGTATTAGACATCCAGATTTTTATATAAAAGATACCGCTTTCTGTACCAGTGCCATTGCCATCAAGTCGATTTTGACTCACGGCGACCTCATGTGTGTCGGAATAGAACTATGCTCTATAGGATTTCCAATGGCTGATTTTTCAGAAGTCGATTGTCAGGTCTTTTTCTCTGAAGTGCCTCTGGGTGGACTTGAACCTCCAACCTTTCGCTTAGCAGTCGAACACTTAACCATCTGCACCATCCAGGGACTCCAGATTCCACTTTCTAAATGTTGGAAGCTAAACTAATGAATTTTTTAAAAACCCACGCAGCAAGCCAAAGAAAAACATCTGGAGGGCTCCTTCACCCTTACAACTGTCTGTTCGCAAACTCTGTCGAAAGTTCATTGATGAGTTTGCAGCGGTGTCCCGGGGCGGAGGATGGGGGTGAAGAAATGACTTTTCTGAGAGACACTGAATAGGCTGGAGATCACAGGCAAGTCCACAGCAGTGCCCAAGGGAAGCGACCAGACCCTTGGTGCCAGAAATACCGAACAGGGCTGAGGCTCCCCCACTCCAATCTGGGCCCAGAAGCAGCAGAGCTTCCACACTTGAGGAAAGCTGTGGATGGATGAATGGGTTTGTTGATGGAGACCAAGTAAGACTTTAGGGGTATCTGTTCATCTCAGGGTAAGTGAACCCCAGTAATGACCAAAATTAAGTTTCCTGTAACCCAGTAGGGTAGAGACTGTAAGTCCAGCTTGAATTAATTTAAAGAGATTTAAGAAAGTTGACATTTCTGGCACACTTGAATTTGGGAGCTTAAACAGATTCCTTAATACCCACTACCCACACCTGTCCACCTCAATGGAATTCAGCAATCTATCAAATCAGATTCTTAAATGTGCTAGGTACTTAAATAGATAGGCAGGACCTAGATTCCAACCCATTCTTAGAAAGGTTCTGCTCAAATCAAACCAGAATTCATTCACTGATGCCACCACTACTGGGTCCAGCTTACAGGGAAACTAACATGTGTGACGCTCCTACTATGTGCCGGCTACGTCACAAGTATTGTTCTAAACGATTCTAACAGCTACTGGTTGATTCAACAGTGGGCTGATTCAACAGCTACTGGTTGGGCACTTACTAGGTTCTGAGCTAACCTGACTGGTCAGCCTGTGGGTCAGCTGTCATACAGCTCAGAGACACCCAATGGCTGGTGTGAAGTGGCCGTAAGTGGCACAGCCAAGACACGGCCCCAGGCCTGCCCAGCCCTAGAGAACATGCCTCTCCTCCCACACTTTGCAATGAATCAAATCTACTGCCCTCGTTTCTCTCCATCTGACAATCTATTCACTCCAGGCAAAGCCAATAAAAAATGATATTTTTTGTTCATGTGGGATTTTTAGAGTCTTGGCAAGCATTTAGGAAGCATCTCAAAAACAGTTTCAAAATACTACATTTGAACAATATTTGAACTACACCAGATGGCTTGTTGGTGCAGAACAGTGCGGGGAGAGTAATGGGGGCTGAATGTATATTTCAAAGACCCTGACATGGCACCGCATATGTGGGGACTTCAAAAGTTCCCTACACCCCCTGAACAGCCCAGGAGAGGCACAGGCTGTTATTGGGTGGTCTACATCTTCTACAGACAGCGTGGGAGGTGGGATGATAACAATAACAGTCGTCATTGTTCGTTTATGGACCATTATGTGCCAAACACTGGGCTATGCACTCCCCGTGGATTATCTCATTTAAACCTTACAACAAACCTATGAACTAGGTACTATTATTATCCCCATTGTACAGATGAGGACACTGAGGCTCAAATGGGTGAAGTAACATGCCCAGGGTGACATAGCTCCTAAGGGTTGGAGCAGAGATTTGAACCCAGGTCTATCTAACTCCTAGAGCCCACATGCCCACTGCTAAGTTTTCTGCGGGCTTCTAGTCCTGTGGGGTGCCTTTCAGTAAGCATTGACCTCTTGGGATTACCATGCACATCATATTGCCTTCTCTTCTGTTAGTCAATCAGTCATTCAGGAACCAGATAATATATTAAGTCCTTATCTAGGCCTGGTGTGATGGCTACAAGGCTGAATAAAAGTCTGTCTCTGCCCTTAAGAGCCATGATTGATGTGTGCATATGGTGTAAGTGAAGCACAGGAAGAACAAGTAATGCCGGTTCTGGAGTTGGGGGAGCCCCTATAGTGCCCCTAACAGCACATATACTCCAGTTCTTCTCCATGATGCCAAAACTTACCCAACCTGTGTCCCAGTCTCTTGCAACTAATGTACTGGTGGGCTAACAGAGAAATATACCACGTCTGAGCTAGAGAGACCTTAGTAATCTTTCAGCCTAACCCCAGCGTACAGATGAGGAAACGGAGGCCTCGGGAAAGAATGAGACTTGGCCAAGAACACACAGCAGAACTAGAACCCAAACCTAGGTCTCTTCACTCCTATCTCAGAATTCTTTCCACAATATCACCCTGCAGACTGCAGCCTGGAATTTGGGGCATGTTCGCCATGCAAGCAACATATCTGCTTTTTAACTACCAAACCAGTTGCCCTCAAGTTGACTCCAACTCATGGCACCCCCATGTGTGTTAGAATAGAATTGTGTGCCATAGGGTTTCCCATGACTGATTTTTTTTGGAAATAGATCACCAGGCCTTTCTTCCAAGGCACCGCCGGGTGGCGTTAAACCTTTCAGTTAGTAGCCAAACATTTAACTGTTTGCACCACCCAGGAACTTCTGCTTTTTAAAAGGAGACTTTAATATGGCGATCCAGAGTTCTCTGCTGTGTGGTATACTCATTTTCATAGTGTTCCATGAGGCATTTTTAGGGGGCTCACAAATAAGCTTTTCTTAAAATGTTAACAGTTATGTAATTATTTTAATGGGAAAAGTAAGAAAAAACATAACCAAAAAAACCAAACCAAACCCGTTGCTGTCGAGTCAGCTCTGACTCATAGTGACCCTACAGGACAGAGCAGAACTGCCCTATAAGGTTTCCAAGGAGTGGCTGGCAGATTCGAACTGCCGACCTTTTGGTTAGCAGCCAAGATCTTAATCACTGCGCCACCAGGGCTCCAGAAAAAACATTAAGTGGATGTTAAACCTTGATTTCACATGTATTATCACTTAGGACGAAGCTGAGTTAAATAGTGAGTTGATTTAAAGTCCATTTAAAGAAAAAAACGTGGTTATGGGGCAATTCTTGAAAGTGAATCCAGAAGTGGTGGAGCCTAGGAATGTCATCAATTCAAAAAAGACAGAAATGAAGGGGATCTGGAGCTGGATGACTGGAAGCATGCCGGTGGGAAGATAACTTCCCTCTGAGAAGCTTCCTAGAAATCTTCCGTGGTAGACAGAATAATGGCCCCCAAAGGTGTCCACATCCTAAATCCCAAAAACAAACCAAACTCACTGCCATCAAGTCGGTTCTGACTCATAGCGACTCTGTGGGACAGAGTAGAATTACCCCATAGGGTTTGCAAGGCTGTAATCTATAGCATTGCTATGAGTCGGAATCGACTTGACAGCAATGGGCAATCTTTAAGGAAGCAAACTGCCACATTTTTCTCCTGCTCCTAAACCCCAGAACCTGTGAATATGTTACCTTACATAGCAAAAGGGACTTTGCAGTTGTGATTAATTTCAGAGTCTTGAGATGGAGAGATTGTCCTGGATTATCTGAGTGGGCACAATGTAATCACAAGGGCTCTAAAAAGGGAAAGAGGGAGGCAGGTGGGCAGGGGCAGACTATTCAATAGGCAAGGTAAGCACGGTGCTTACCTTGCTTAGCGGATCATCTATCTGTAGTGAACAATTTAACATTTATTCCCCACATCAAAGATTCTGCTTCTAGGTATGGCTGGCATCTGTCTCTCTCCCAACCCCACAGCACCTTCCTACAGAATCAAACCTCTTTTCAAATTTACAGCCCCTGACAGGGACAGGCTACCCAGTAAGCACAGGTAAGCATGAGCTTACCTGTGCTTACTGCGTAATCTGTAGTGACCAATTTCACATGGGTTTCACCACATCAAAGATGTGAAACTGGTCACTACAGATTAGGAAATAAATAGAAGTAAGCCCGTGCTTACCTTGCTTACTGGGCAATCTGACCCTGCAGGTGGGTCAGAGTCAGAGAAGGATATGTGAAGATAGAAACAGATCAGAGGGATGCAATCATTGGCTTTGAAGACAGCAAGGAGCCAAGAGCCAAGGAATGTGAACTACCTCTCAGAAACTGGAAAAGGCAAGGAAACAGATTTTCTCCCAGAGCCTCCAGCGGAACTCAGCCCTGACAACACCTTGATTTTAACCCATGAGATCTGTTTTGGACTTCTGACTTTGAGAAGCGTGTTGTTTTAAGCCATCATGTTTGTAGTAATTTGTTACCGCAGCAATAAGACTAATACACACTTGAACATCTCTCAGGGGCCATTTACTCTGAGGACACATGGGGACCTCTGCTCTGTCTCCCAGGGCCTCTGCCTTCTCTTCTTCAATAATGACAAGAATACTTTTAACTTATTGCCATATCTTGTGTGTTGAACATCATGCTTTGCATAGACTAAGGAGATCCTTTCAGCAATGCATCAAGGTAGGCGGTAGCATCACCCTCATTCTTAAGATCTGCCCCATCTTCTGTGTATCCCTCCAGATCCTCTCTTCCCTTTCTCCTTCCTGCTCTCTGTTTCGGAACTGGTCTGTCAAAACTGGTCTGTCTCCAGCAATCCCACTCCTAGAAATATATCCTAGAAAAATAAGAGGCATACAGAATAGACAAGCACACCCATGCTCATTGCAGCATTATTTACAATAGTAAAAAGATGGAAACAATCTAAGAGCCATCAACACATAAATGGATAAACAAACTATTGGTACATACACAAAACGGAATACTATGCAACAATAAAGAACAACGATGAATCCACGAAATATCTCACAACGTGAATGAATCTGGAGGGCATTATGCTGAGTTAAATAACTCAATCACAAAAGGACAAGTATTGTATGAGGCCACTATTATAGAAACCCAAGAAAATGTTTACACGCAGAAAGAAACAATCTTTGAGGTTTACGAGGGAGGGGAGGGGTAGGGAGGGAAAATAACTAACTAGATAGTAGACAAGTGTTAACTTTGGTGAAGAGAAAGATGACACACAATATAGGGGAATTCAGCACAACTTGACAAAAGCAAAGTCATAGTAACTTCTAGACACATCTGAACACCCTGAGGGACTGAGTTACTGGGGCTGAGGACTAGGGACCAAGGTCTCAGGGGACATCTAGGTCAATTGGCATAACATGGTTCATAAAGAAAATGTTCTACATCCTACTTTGGTGAGTAGCATCTAGGGTCTTAAAAGCTTACGAGTGAACCAGCACAACTTGTACAAGGAAAGGTCACGGAAGCCCCATAGACACATCCAAACTCCCTGAGGGACTGAATTGCTGGGCGGAGGGCTGTGGGGACATGGTCTCTGGGAACATCTAGCTCAATTGGTATAACACAGTTTATAAAGACAATGTTCTACACTCTACCTTGGTGAGTAGCATCTAGGGTCTTAAAAACCTGTGAGCAGCCATCTAAAATACTCCACTGGTCTCATCCCTTCAGGAGCAAGGGAGTGTGAAGAGAACAGGATACAAGGGAAAGATTAGTCCGAAGGACTAATGGACCACAGCTACCAAGGCCTCCACCAGACTAAGTCCAGTACAGCTAGATGGTGCCCAGCTACCATCACTGACTGCTCTGACCAGGATCACGACAGAGGGTTCTGGACAGAGCTGGAGAAGGATGTAGAACAAAATTCTAACTCACAAAAAAAAAAAAGACCAGATTTACTGCCCTGAAGGAGACTGGAGAAAACCCGAGAGTATGGCACCCAGACACCCTTTTAGCTCAGTGGTGAAGTCACTTCTGAGGTTCACCGTTCAGCAGGGGGAGTGGACAGCCCCATAAAACCAAATGGGACTAATGAGGCACAGCAGTCCAGGGACAAGGACTAGAAGTCAGAAGGGGACAGGAAAGCTGGTGATAGGGAACCCAAGGTTGAGTAAGGATAGTGTTGATGTATTGTGAGGTTGTTAACCATTGTCGTAGGGCAACATGTGTACTAACTGTTTAATGAGAAAACTATTTTGTTCTGTAAACCTTCATCTAAAATGAGAATAGCAGCACCACTGGAAGAGCGCAGTTGATGTCACTGAACTGTGCATGTAGAAATTTTTGAAATGGTATATCTTTGGCTACGTATATTTTCACCAAAAAAAAAAAGGTCAAGAAGGGAGAGGGTTGACATGTCATGGGGTTGTTAACCAATGTCATAAAACAATATGTGTACTACTGTTTCATAAGAAACTATTTGCTCTGTAAACCTTCACCTGAAGTACAATTAAAAAAAAAAAAAAGCTTACGAGCCACCATCTAAGACACATCTATTGGGCCCATCATGTTCAGAGCAAAGGAGAATAAAGAAAACCAAAGACACAAGGAAAATATTAGTCCAAAGGACTAAAGGACTACATGAAGCACAGCCTCTACCAGTCTGAGCCCAAAACAAGATGGTGCCCAGCTACCACCATCAACCACTCTGACAGGATCACAACAGAGGGTCCTGACAGAGTGGGAGAAAAATAAAGGACAAAATTCAAATTCACAAAAAAAGACGAGACTTACTGGCAGGACAGAGACTGGAGGAACCCCTGAGACTGTAGCCCCCGGGATCCTGCTAACTCAGAACTAAACCCACTCCCGAAGTCCACCTTTCAGCTAAAAATTAGACAGGCCTATAAAACAGTAACACACATGAGGAACGTGCTTCTTAGTTCAATCAACTACATGAAACCAAATGGCCAATACCTGCCCAAAAGCAAAGATGAGAAGGCAGAAAGGGACAGGAAACCTGGATGAATGGACTCTGAGAACCCCAGGCGGAAAGGGAAAGGGGGAGAGTGCTGACACATTGTGGGGATGGCAACCAATGTCACAAAATGGTTTGTGTATAAAATTTTTGAGTGAAAAACTAATCTGCGCTGTAAACATTCACCTAAAACACAATAAAATTAAGAAACAAAACAACAACAAAAGAACTGGTCTGTCAAAATCAGGTGGGCTCTCTGGCTCCCACTTGATTTTGGCCAATGGGAGGCATCAGCCAGAGACTGGCATTTCTTCCCCTGGAACCCTGTCTCTCTGTGGGGACACGAGGGTTGGCTAAGTCCATCTACTAAAGACTACAGCTCCTGCAGATTCCTGTCACTCCTCCCATCCTTCACCTTTCCAGGCCTAGGGGTGGTAACAGTTCTCCACTGCTGTTAGCCCTGGGGTGCTGCACCATCCCTCTGGTTTCCCTACACCATCGCCCGTAGTTATGAAATGCTCATTTACTGCCCAGTTTGAGTGAGCTATCTACTTCCTGCCAGGATCCTGACTGATAAAGCAGATGATGAAAACATGGCACAGAAAAGTTAAGTAACTTGTCCAAGGTCAACAGTTGTGGGTAGTAGTAGAGACAATGCTGGAGCCCAGGTCTGTCTAAAACCCTCGGCCAGAGACTGCATGGCGACCCATAGGCTGTGGGCTACACAGAGCCGGGGACAGGTTTTATTTACTTCTGTTTTAATTTGAATTCATTGCCAACACTAAACAATTTGGAACTTTTAAATAGTAACCCAGATTTCCTGTTTCTTTTGAAAGATAAAACAAGCCAGCACTGTTCTAAGCACTTCGGGGTTAACTCATTTAATCCTCACAACCACCCTACAAGGTAAGCACTGGCACTAACCCAGTTTTAAATATAGGAAAACTGAGGCACAGAGACATGAAAGTGCTTGTCTCAGGTCACTCAGCCGGCAAGTGGAGGATCCAGGATATGAATCTAGGCTATCTGACTCCAGACCCACAGTCCCAGGTCCCAAGCCATATCCCTTCTAGGAAACCTTCAGATGTGGCATGGGCTCCCCCCGCTGCCATCGTCTGCACCAGGCCTGCCTGACATTACCGCCCTTGCCCCAGAAGGCATTTGAGTTTGCAATCCCTTCCCTGGGCTCCTCTGTGGATCCAGGGGAAGAACACTGAAGACCCCCTCGGGCTCCTCATGGCAGCAGACGCCTCTTAGAATGGGCCTGCCTCATTCCTGGGAGCCATCTTTATCTCAGGGCAGGACCTGCCACTGAGAGGCAGAATCATCATCACACCTAATACAGCTCAGTGTGAAAACACACTGCTCACGGCTTAGGTACGCCAGCATGGGCACCTGCCAGATGCCGTATTTCTTGGGCCATGTCACAGATTTCTGATTGCGTCCAGCACCTGGCTGGAGCCTGTGGGACCCCGCGGGTCACATCCCTGTGCCCAGGAGCACAGAGAGCCTTTGTTCTCCTGGCTCCTGCCTGCCCCACACAGGTTGGACCCTTGCCTCGGCCAGCCTGAACCGGGCCTCCAACTTTGTCTTTCCTTGGGCACCATACCGTATCGGCCTGCCCATGGGGAAAACGAGCCAGGCAGAGGAACTTTCTAGAAATCTCTGAAATCAGAGCTGGCTGGGCCCCATTCTCCCAGCACGTCTCCCTCAGGATGGGCAGTTCTGCTGGGTTTTGTTTCTCTCTTTCTCCTCTCTGCTCTGCCTCCGGTTTCCTATGAGCGTCTTAGGGGAGGGGAGTCTGACTAAATGCCCGCATTGTGAGGTAACCGAAGCGGACCCAGATGCCTTGAGAAGGATCCAGGGGGGCAGTGATGTCATGAAAGGGGATCAAGGGCCCTCTCATCACGGGCAGGAGGAAGGCGGGGAGAAAGTTGAGGGAATTGTTGGAAAGGACTGGTTTGGCCTCAGGGGAGGCAAAGGCACTTTCTAGAAAAAGATGAGAAGTGTTATCTGGTCAAAGACGGCAATTAATTGGCCATTAGCCTGTGGAGTAGGTTTTCATCTCTAAAAACTCCCAGAGATTAGAGGGGGGCCGGATCAGTCCCAGGGCGCGGCCTCAATGCAGTCCCAACGGGCAGTGCGGTCAGTGAATATTGAGGTAGTGCCTCTCTGCACACAGCATTCTGGGAGGGGCCTGGGAAGGCCGAGTAGATCAGGAAGAGCTGGGTAGAGCTAGCCCTAGATTTTAATCTTGACTTTGATTCTAATTGGCCATGTACCTTTGGCAAGTCCCTTTCCCTCTGGGCCTCAGTTTGCCCAGATACAAAATGAGTGGGTGGGCCTACATGATCTCCTCTTCCACTTCTGACCAGGAGACTCTATATGGTAGTGAGTGTGGCTTATGCTCTTCCTTATCTACCCTACAGCCATCTCCTTCCCTCTTCCTGGCTAATAGAATCCCTCTCCTTGGGAAGGGGTAGCCTAATACATAAATGTATTATGATTTGTCCAAACCAGTGGCTCTCAACCAGGAGTAGTTTAGTCCCCCAGGGGACGCCGGGCAATGTCTGGAGGCATTTTTGGTTGTCACACTGGGTGGAGTGGAGATGAGGGTGCTACCAGCATCGAGCAGGTAGAGACCAGGGATGCTGCTCAACATTGTACAATATACAGGTCAGCCTCCCATCACAAAGAATTATCTAGCCCAAAGCATCCATAGTACCGAGGCTGAGAAACCCTACTGTAGCTGGAAGACTTACAGGGAGACCAGTAGATCAATTAGGGAACCTCATAAAGAGTCCTGGGAGGTGACACGGGAAAGGCAGGGAAAGACAGCCAGAGACCTTGGCTGAGCAGAAGCTGGGAACAGGCACTGGGATAGAGGGGCATCAGCCGGGGAAAGGTGGTATGCTGGAGTGTTCTGGGTGGTGGGAAGAGCCCAGGATCCAAGGAGAGGCTCAGGTCAAAGGAAGGGATTGTGCGACAGGGGCCAGGGCCAGGCCGCAAGCCTTGCAGAGGCGACGCTGGGAGGCTGGTTCGCAGCTCCAACAAGGGGCTTTTCTTCCAGGGCATCTTGGGAAGCCACGGAGAGGTCTGCCCAGGGCGCATGCTTCCACACTGGGCTGGGCAACGAGACCACTGTGCGGGGGCAGTCATCTGTGGCTTCTGAACCCAGGTTAGGGCAGGGTCAGCAGAGAGGGTGTCAAAATGAAGCCCCAAGGTGAGATGGCCCCGGATCACTCCAAAGCAAATGGAGCACACAGGGCAGCCAGGGCCCCACCCACCTCTCCCCTGCTCACCTCCTCCCTACTCACCGTTGCTTCTCTGTTCCAGCCAGACACGAAGTGTTTCTGCAACACTCCATCTCCTGCGTCTCTAGGAGCCTTTGCTCGAGTTCTTCCCGCACTCTGGACCATCCTCTCCCTCCCTCCTTTGCGTCATCAATTCCCACTCACCCTTCCCATCCCAACCTCCACATCTCTTCCTCATAGAGGCCCTTTTGACCCTTGAAATAAACTGAAACTTCTTCCTCCATAGGAGGCATTGGTGGTTCAGGGGTAGAATTCTCACCTTCCATGTGGGAGACCTGGGTTCGATTCCCAGCCAAGGCACCTCATGTGCAACCACCACCATCTGTCAGTGGGAGCTTGCATGTTGCTAGGATGCTGAACAGATTTCAGCAGAGCTTCCAGACTAAGAAGGACTAGGAAGAAAGGCCTAGCGGTCTACTTCTGAAAATTAGCCAATGAAAACCGTATGGATCACAATGGCCAGATCTGCAGCTGATCATGGGGATGGCGCAGGACAGGGGAGCGTTTCATCCATTGTGCATGAGATCACCATGAGTTGGGAGCTAAATTGACAGCAGCTAACAACCACAACAACTTTCCTCCATGTTCCCATAATACACCATCCTGTCCCTTTGGAAAGGTTCATTATGCGTTCTTGAAATCATCTGTTTAAAATCTGCCTTGTCTGTGGGGACCATGGTCTAGGTGAACATCTAGCTTAATTGGCATAACATAGTTAATAAAGAAAATGTTCTACATTCTACTTTGGTGAGTAGCATCTGGGGTCTTAAAAGCCTGTGGGCAGCCATCTAAGACACACCACTGGTCTGACCCCTTTGGGAGCAAGGGAGAATGAAGAAAACAAGATACAAGGGAAAGATTAGTCCAAAGGACTAGTGGACCACAACTACCACAGCCTCCACCAGACTGAGTCCAGTACAACTAGGTGGTGCCCAGCTACCACCACTGACTGCTCTGACAGGGATCACAACAGAGGGTCCCAGACAGAGCTGGAGGAAAATGTAGAACAAAATTCTAACTCACAAAAAAAGACCAGACTTATGGCCTGACAGAGACCAGAGAAACCCTGAGAGTATGGGTCCCAGACACCATTTTAGCTCAGTAATGAAGTCACTCGCGAGGTTCACCATTCAGCCAAAGATCAGACAGGCCCACAAAACAAAACGAGACTACTGGGGCACAACATCCCAGGGACAAGGACTAGAAGGCAGGAGGGGACAGGAAAGCTGGTAATAGGGAACCCAAGGTTGAGAAGGGACAGTGTTGATGTGTCGTGGGGTTGTTAACTGATGTCATAAAACAATATGTGTATTAACTGTTTAATGAGAAACTATTTGTTCTGTAAACCTTCATCTAAAGTACAATAAAAAAGTTTTTTTAAAAAAAACCTGCCTTGTCAGAGAGGAAGGGTAGTAGAGTGGTTAAGAGCATAGTCTTTGGCATCAGACACACCTAGGTTCAAACCTCGCTCTGCCACCCAATGCATGACCAAACAAACCAATCCACCTCTCAAAGCCTCAGTTTCCTCATCTATAAAATGGGGAATGAGTAAAGCCACTGCTGTCTGCAACTTCCATTCCGGTGTTTAATTAAGCTAACATCAGGTCTTGTTGTTTTGGGGTAAAAACAAATAAAAGACCCTTCATTTGCTCAGAGGTTAATGGTTACCTTGCTTGCAAATCTTCTATAACCCCCCACTCCCCAAAACTGCCATTCACTGCCTGGTCCCCACCCAGCCCACTTCTGGACCAGGGAATTCAAGGATAAGGGCAGAAAGGTTTCACACGGTGGGGGCTCTGTGAATTTTACAGGGTCTCCTGCAGGACACTCCAAAGTGCAGCCTACAATAATCAATGCTGAAGTAATTGTGTAAGGGATCCTTTGATCATTTCTCCCCTGCAGACAAAACGGAAAGCGAAGGCACCTTGGGGTGATGCCAGTGACCTGAAAGGGGCTGCCTCTAGCTAACCTCTGCCTGGAAGTCAGCCTCAGACTCCTGAATCAGACAGGCCTGACTCCACTCTCAGCTGTGTGACCCTGGGCAACTCACTCTACCTCTCTGATCCTCAATGGGATGGTAATAGTGATCGCCTGGTGTTGTCAGAGGGTTCAGTGAGGTGCTCCATACAAAGCATGTAGCACATTGCCTGGCACGTAGCGTTATGCTTTTGTCAGCTGACATCGAGTCAGCCCCTGACACATGGCAATCCCATGCACAACGGAATGAAACGCTGCCCAGTTCTATGCCATCCCCGTGATTGGTTGCAGATTAGATCATTGTGACCCATAGGGTTTTCACTGGCTGATTTTCCAAAGTAGATCACCAGGACTTTCTTCCTACTCTGGAAGCTGAAACCTGTTTAGCACCATAGCAACAAGCAAGCCTCCACTGACAGATGGGTGGTTACTGCGCATGAGGTGTACTGGCCAGGAACTGAACCCAGGTCTCCTGCATGGAAGGTGAGAATTCTACCAGTGAACCACCACTGCCCCATTTTGGCATGTAGTAAGTGCTCTTATATTACACCATCTAACATTTGAAAAGACACTGAATTGGGTTTCTAAAGACCTGGGCTCTAGCTTGATCTTGTTACTGTGTGATTTTTACTTACATCACCTAACCTCTCTGACCATTCTCTGTTATATGACAAAAAAAAAAAAAAATATCAGGCTGGAGAGGATGATGAAGAGGATGGGGGTTATCACCATGATAAACACAAGAGTAGCTCTATTTGTTAACTGATTCTCTCTCTTCACTACTTCCCAATCCCTTCCCTTCTACACTGTCCCCACTGCCATCACCCTCACTCAGGCCTCCCTCATCTCACACCCACACTAATTCATTCAACAAATACTTAGTGAGACAGGTCCCTAGGTACTGGGGGATACTATGGTGAACGGCACAGACGAACATTCTGGCCCTCAAGGAACTGACATTCTAGTGCAATGGTTCTCAACCGGAGGCAACTTTGCCTCCCAGGGGGCATGTGGCAAGGTCTGGGGATGCTTTCTGCTTGTCACAACCTGGGGGAAGGAGTGCTACTGGCATCTAGTGGGTAGAGGCCAGGGCTGCTGCTCAAGATCCTACAGTGCCCAGGATGACCCCCAACCATCCCACCCTGCCTGGAACTGAGGGGCTTCTCAGGACGCAGGACTCTCAGTGTTAAAACTGAGAAAATCTCTGGCAAATGGAAACAAGTTGATCATCCTCATTCTATCCATGATGTTTAGCAGAGTCGAGTCCAAGGTAAACACAATTCATGTACGTTGAACGAGTGGAGAGTAAGAGATTCACAAATGTTTCTTAAATGGATGGATGGATGAACTACATCATGAGTAATCCAAAACCATTAGTTGGAATTCTGGAAGTCCTTGGAAGCTCCCAATCACTGTATATCCGATTCCGGCTCCAATCCCCCAAAAAACCATTGTTGTTGAGTCGATTCTGACTCAGGGGGACCCCAGGTGTTACAGAGTAGAAATGAGCTCCATGGGGTTTTCTTGACTATAATCTTTATGGAAGCAGATCACCAGGCCTTTCTTCTGTGGTATTGCTGAGTGGGTTTGAACCACAAACCTTTCGGTTAGTAATTGAGCACAGATTGTTTGCACCACCCAGGAACTTTGATTCCAGCTCTAGAGGTCTATAAAATTGCAGCGGGTCTGCTCTCCAGTCAGGGTCCAGGTTCAAGAGCAACAAGGGAGGTCGGGGCATGGAAGAACAACTGAGACAGTAAGTCCAGAGGCCTTGTTCTCTTGCGCCTCGGTGCCAGCCATCCTGGGCCTGGTAACTCAACTGCCCCACCTTGGAGTCCCATGTCCTGAGTCTAATCAGATCCTGCCCCGCCCTGTTATCCGACCCTCCACCCACAACAGCTTATCCCTGTCTTGAGGTCGCCTGCAAAATTAGACATTTGAAAATGCTTCTCGGGTTTTATTTTTCTCTTTTATTTTCTGGGACACTTGGCCCTCCATCCCTTATCACACTCAGAAAAAGGGGCTAATTGTGTCCTCTGGGCACTGGCCACTGTGCCAAGACAAGGGTACTCTGGGTGGTTTTCACACATGTGAATGTGGATCCCTGGAGGGCTTGGCTGCTGCCGGCCAAAATGTTGGTGGTTCAAGTATACCCAGAGGCACCTTGCAAGAAAGCCCGATCGATTTCCAAAAGATTACAGCAATTAAAAACCCTATGTAGCACAGTTCTACTCTGATACACATGGGGTCATCATTTGGAAATGAGTCGATGGCAACTGGTTTGGTTTTATCGGGGGGCTTACAGGACAAGGGGCCACATCTGACATGAGAAGCAATTCACTGCACTACACCAGGGAATGACTTGGCTTAGAACAGGATGCCAGAGAGTGTTCAGGTGGGGTCCACCCAGAAGTAATTTTCTGGTGGGACAGAAGGGGCTTTCATGGGAACCACGTCTCATATACAGAAATAAAACATGAAACAAAGATGTACCATTCGATGAACTATCACACAATGAACTACTCATGAAGCCACCATTCAGGCAAGAAACAGAACACTGCAGGCACCCTAGAAGTTTCTCCTGTGTCCTTCCAAGCAACACCCTCCCTCCTTCCCCACTTGAGGTAACCACTGCCCTGAAGATGGGGAAGTTTCTTCCTGGTTTTTCTTTAAAATGCTTCTACCTGAGCAAGAAAGAACAAATCAGCCTCAGAAGAAATACAACTAGAATGCTCCTTAGAAGCGAGGATGGCAAGACTTTGATTTGCTTACTTTGGACACGTCATCAGGGAAGACTAATCGCTAGAAAAGGACGTCACGGTTAGCAAAGGGAAGGGTCGGCAAAGGTGAGGGGGGCCCTCGGTGAGATGGACTGACACCATGGCCGAAACAACGGACCCAAACATACCAACCAATGTGAAGATGGCATAGAACCAGGCAATGCTGCTAAGACCACCATGAGGTGGAGCAGACTCAATGGCAACTAACAACAACCACAACCACCTAAGCATACATCACTAAACGCTATAGCTTTGCTTCTATTGGAGCTTTTTATAATTATAATAATACCGTTCTTCCTGTCTGGCTTCATTTGCTTAGCATTATTTTTTGCAAAGACATACCTGCAGCTGTAGACTGTTCATTTTCATTGCTATGTACTATTCCTCAGTATGACTAAAAAATCTCATTTACTTATCTAGTCTACCATAGGGGACAGAGGTGGTTCAGTGGTAGAATCCTCACCTTCAGTACAGGACACCCAGGCTGCCAACACACTTCATTCACAGTCACCACCTATCTGTCAGTGGAGACTTGTGTGTTGCTATGATGCTGAACAGGTTACAGCAGAACTTCCAGACTAAGAAGGACTGCGAAGAAAGGCCTGGTGATCTACTTCTGAAAATCAGCCAATGAAAATCCTGTGGATCACAATGATCTGATCTGCAACTCATCATGGGGATGGTGCAGGGCTGGGCAGCATTTCATTCCATTGTGCTTGGGGTCATCATGAGTTGACAGCAGCTAACATAACATTCTACCATAATGGGCATTTGGGTAGTTTCTAATTTTTTACTACTGTGACTATGACGAAAAAAAAAAAAAAAAAAAGAACATCCTCATTTCTGCTGAGTGTATATTCTAAAGTGGAACAGCAGAGTCACAAGGGATGTATCATTCAGCTTTAGTAAACACTGCTAACCATTGCCAAAGCAGTTGTACCAATGCACACTCCTGCCAGCAGTACATGAGGGTCTGAAGACCTCCTCTTAAATTTTAGCTTTTCACTCCACAACTTCTGTTGTGTGCATGTGGCAGGCTTGGAGAGTGAGCCTAGGAAGGGGGCTGAACAAGGCACAGCTAGTTCCCTGACCCTAAAGTGAACAATCTAGTAGAGGTGATGTGGGTTAATCAAATGATCACACAGTGCTGTAATCACAAACCCTGAAGGGACAGGGGCAATCTGACCTCGTCCAGGGGACCCCCAGAGGAATTCTCAGAATAATGATCTGAAGGAGGAGCTGCAGTTAACCAGGTGAAGAAGGACAAGGATGGAGAGGGAGGTGTGCTGGGCAGATGGCACAGCATGTGCAAAGGCCCTGGGGTGGAAAGGTACAGAAGAGTTTGAGAAGCTTGGGAAAAAAGGGCCCAGAGAGGTTAAGAAAGTTTCCTGAGGTGACACAGCACGTTAGTGTCACAGCCAGGTCCGGACTCCACTGCTAAGGGATTTTTGCGCCCATGGGTGCAGCAGTGTGTGAATGTAAACTGGTTCCCTTAGAAGACAGGGGACCCTCACAAGAGGCAGGGCCTCTGGAGTCAGGCAGGCTGAAGTTCAAATCCTGGATCTGCCTCATCCTGTGTGACCTTGGGCAATAAAAAAGGACAGCGATGGTAAAACAGTGCTAAACTCAGGGATTGCATTTAGAAAGGGTCTAGCTCAGAGTGAGTGCCCAGAAGGTATAAGGAGCAGCCTCCAGCTCCCTCCCTCAAGCTGCTGGGGCGGGAGTTTTACAGAAGGAGCCAAGCTTTGTCAAGTACCTACTATGAGTCTGATGTCTCCCCAGGAGCTATGACGATTTCCTTGTTGTATTGTAGATGAGAGAACCAAGGCTCAGAGAGGTGGAATGACTTGCCCTTGGTCACACAGCTATGAAAGGGGAAAGCCAGGATTGAGTCCTCCCTTGTATGGGGGCACAGTGGCGGAATTACCTTCTCAGCCTCTCCAAAGGAAGTTTTATCCCAGGAAATCAATACAGCAAAGCAGAAAATCAGAGAAAACGTTAATGATCCCAGGCAGTAAAATGAACTGCTTCTAAGCAGCCATTCTCGCTGAATCCTATCCACGGAGCCTGTTACAAATGGTATGGTTCAGAGTAAAACAGGTCCTCCCGTGGCCATCAAAGGCAGATGCTAAATGCGTAAAGCGCACAGTGCAGGTTTCTAGAACAAGAGGCCCATGTGTCTTCCGGGGCCATCCACATCACAGGTTCTCAATGATTCAGAGACAACACCGGGGGAACCTGGCTCTGGAAGCAGTGGACAACTGAACCACAGGCATGCCGTGTTTTATGATGCCCAACATTTACAATTGGGCAGATTTTGCATAAAACCTTGGAATTTTCTTGGGAAAAAAAATCGAAAGATCTGGTCTCTATGGGCTCACGTTCTCGCATGACGACAGTGGGCTGGAGCTGTGAGTGGTCATCCCCGTCCCCTTCCCCCCTGTAGACGAGGCACTTGGTCTCTGGTTCAACATCACCCCTCTGCTCTGCCTCGCTGCTATGGGATCTGCCTGCTCCTGGAGGCATCTGAGCTTGTGACTCCTCCCTGCATCCTTTGAGCCATCACAGCTTTTAGCGGACGAAGTGACACAAGAGGTGGAGTCTTGTTAGGGAACAGCTGATACGTCAATCAAAGCTGCCCAGGGAGGGGAAATGACATGTCCAAGGTGCCACATCGGTCAGATGTTCAAGGCTAAGTCTCCTGATCCTGGTCTGGGGTCCATCCTATGGTCCTGAACAATTGCTGAGCCCCTGCCCAGCATATGTCACCACCATGTCAAATGAGGAGCCCTCATGATGCAGTGGTTAAAGCACTTGGCTGCTAATCAAAAAGTCCATGGTTCAAACCCAGTAGCCACTCCGTGGGAGAAACATGTGGCACTCTGCTTCCATACAGATTAAAGCCTTGGAAGCCCTATGGGGCAGTTCTACTCTGTCATAAGGGGTCGCTATGAGTCAACCCAATGGCAACGAATGGTTCATGTCAATAATAGTAATCATAGTAGTAATAGTAATAGTAATAATAATAAAACCTGTTGCCATTTAGTCGACTCAGACTCATGGCGACCCCCTGTGTATTAAGAGTAGAACTATACTCCATGGTGTTTTCAATGGCTGAGTTTTGGAAGTAGATCACCAGGGCTTTCTTCTGAGGCACCTCTGGGTGGACTGAAACCTCCAACCTTTCTGTTAGCAGCTGAAGACATTAACTGTTTGCACCATGTGGGGCCTCCAAATAATAATAGGTAGGATTTATTGAGTATGTTGCAGGCTGGGGTGGGTGCTCTAAGCACCTTGCATGCCTGATCTCCTTTCATTCTTCCAACAACCCTCTGAGATAAGGAGTAGATTGGTTATTTTACTCTGACCAGTGTTTACTACCCTTCTTCTGTTAACTAGGTCCTGATTTTCCTTTGGGGACCTACCGCTCCCCCATTATTGGTCTTTGTGGCTCAGGAAGCCACTAAGAGTGATCTACCCCCCCAACACACATGGCTTGCTCAGATGACCCCAACCTGGCCAAAGAGCATAGTCCATTTCCCTGGCAACTGTCAATGGCTCCAGGAGGCTACGTGTCTCAATTCCAGGACTTGCTGGAACTGGACTTGCAGCTGGTATAACGTAAGCATGGGGCTGCTGATAGGCCCCATAAGAGGAGAACTAACCTGAGAAGAAAACCCGCATGGAGAAAAGGAGAGCCAAAAGATTGTGTGTAGGGAGGAAGAGTGAGGGAGAGAGGGAGAACTGTGACATTGTCAAGTCCCTGGATCCAGCTAAGCCTGAAGTCAGCCTGTCAGTTACATAAGCATATATATTCTCTTCTAAGCCTGAGAATAAAAGAGTGTGATGATATTTGATATTTTCTGTCACCTACAACCAAAAGAATCCTGAAGAATATAATGAATATCATTATCACCATTTTACATAGGAGTAACTGGTAGCTAAAGGGAACTAAGGACTAAGGTTCATCTAACACAAGCCATTGTGTTTTCAATCACCTCATATGCATGCAAAAGCTGGACAATGAATAAGGAAGACCAAAGAGGAATTGATGCCTTTGAATTATGGTGTTGGTGAAGAATATTGAACATACCATGGACTGCCAGAAGAACAAACAAATCTGTGTTGGAAGAAGTACAGCCAGAATGTTCCTTAGAAGCAAGGATGATGAGACTTTGTCTCATGTACTTTGGACATGTTCTCAAGAGGGACCTGTCCCTGGAGAAGGACATCATGCTTGGTAAAGTGGCAGGTCAATGAAAAAGAGGAAGATCCTCAATGAGATGGATTGACACAGTGGCTGCAACAATGGGCTCATGCATAGCAAAGATTGTGAGGATGGTGCAGGACCAGGCTGTGTTTCATTCTGTTGTACATAGGGTCGCTATGAGTCAGAATCAACTCGATGGCACCTAGCAATAATAACAATAAAGGGAATTGAAGTAAATTACTCAAGGCCACACAGCTGTGAATTGGTAGAACTTGGATTTAAGCCATGATCTGCCCCTAAAGCTGTTAGGTCAGAACCCTTGGTCTCTTGAAGGCCTTGTCTCTGTCTCTAAGAACTGAGAGTGGGAGATTTTAGAAACAGCATATTTTCAGAGCCGCTGGTCCCCTGGGGCCTGTGAGAAGAAGGGCAGGAAGGGAGGAGGGAAGGCTGCATTGAAATGAAATATATAACTATTATTTAAATCAGTTCAGAAGCCATAAGGAGAAAAATCAAAGTCTCCTGTGGCATTTCCCCAGTGCTGTTTTTAATTCTAACTTATCAAAACTCGGCTGGGATTTTGTTTTTCAAAAAAAAAAAACTCCTGTAAATGTTTTCTTTTTTAATTCTCTAATAAAAGTTAAAATAGCCCATAGGCCATCAGGTGACAATGGAAGGAAGACAGGGACATTTTAGCATCTTAATGCAGATTAAAAAACTAATTTGTTGACTCTTTCTTCCAAAGCTAACCTCTCCCTTGGAAAGCTGTGTGTTTTGCATAATGAGGCTGAAAGTGCCGTTGTCCTCTCCTCTCCATTGGGATTTCCATGGGTTCCCACCTCAGATAGGGGCTCTTTTTCTTCTTGTTTCTCTAGCCATGGTTTAATGCAATCATTTCACTCCCTTTTACTTAAAATCTTTACAAGGTTCCCCAGTGCTGGAAGGATAAATAATAGAACACTTATGGGACCCACAAGGCCCTGAGGACAGTCCAGCTTTATTGAGCACCAGCCCCTCCCCACCCCCAAAGCTTTTGTCCTTTAGTTCATGCAATGCTCCATTCTACCGCAGGGCCTTTGCACATGTTGTCACTCCCTCTATCTGGAATGCTCCTCCCATCCCGGTTCACCTGGTTAGCTCTACTCATCCCTTAGATCCCAGTTTATGTTTTCCTTTCTCAGGGACACTGCCTTCCTATCAAACACCCTATGTGTGACCCCAGCTGCATGTGCCTTCCTTCCCGGCGGTTATCCTTGGCTGTGATTACATGCAGGACTGCACCTGGCTTTTCTCTCCACTGTCTCCACAGTAGGTGTTCCGCCAAAATTTGTTGCACAAGCCCATGGGTGAACTTCTATGCGATCTGAGTGCATGGCATCAGTGTGCCATGAACTCTCTCAACATCTGGGCTTTTTCCCTTTGCTGCGTCTGAGGCTCCCACCCCATCCTCTCCCAGCTTGTCTCAGAATCTCCCTGCACCTCCACTTCTGGCTGTTTTTGGCACTTTGGGGATGAGACCATGCTGTGAGGAAAAGAGAGCACAGGCTCTACAGTCAGACTGGGGTTCAAATCCCAGCTCTGCAACTTAAGAGCCACGTTTTGCCTCAGGAAATCTCTGAACCTCTCCAGGCCAGTTTCCTTAACTTTGTTGTTGGCAGCTGCTGACAAGTTGGCCCTCAACTCATGGTAGACCTATGCACAACAGGATTGAACCACTGTCATCCATAGGGTTTTTCATTGATTGATTTTGCTGGAAGCAGATTGCCAGGCCTTTCTTCCTACTCCATATTAGTCTGGAAGCTCCACTGAAACCTGTTCAGCATCATAGCAGCAAGCAAGCCTCCAATGACAGATGGGTGGTGGCTGCTGACGAGGTGCATTGGCCAGGAATTGAACCTGGTCTCCTGCATGGAAGGCAAGAATTCTAGCACTGAACCATCACCTTCCTCAGAGGGTAGCTGTATGGATCAAGTGAGTGGAAACACAAAATGGGCAGAGCACAGTTGCCTGAACATCATAATCACTTGTATCAGTCAGGGGCCCGGCAGGTAACAGATGGCTCACCAAACCTGGGTGACTGAGGAGAGTTACAATGGGGAGACAGGTATAGAGAAACCACAGGGATGGTGCAGTACCTAGGGGCTAGCAACAGTGGGGAGCTGTTACCACCCAGAGTTGCTGAGAGGGTAAAGTTTCCTGAATGCAGAGGGCCCTCGACAAGAGTATCAGAAGACACCATCACCATCATCCCGTGGTACTGTCCTCACCATGCTCACCACTATCTGAAATTATGCTCTTCACTTATTTATGTGTTTCTTGTTCTAACTCCCCTCCCTGAAATCATCTTGGGATGGCAAGGACTCTGTCTGTCTTGCTCAACACTCCACTAGCACATACAGACCCTAGCACATAGTAGGTGCTCAGTAAATATTCATGCCTGGTGCATTGTAAATACTCAACAAATACGTGTTGAGTGAATGAATATGGAATGGTTCATTCAATCACTCACTGTAGGCCAAACAGTGGCTCCTCCAAAGGTGCCCACATCCTAATCCCTAGAACCTGTGAATATGTTACCTTACATGGTTAAAGGGACTTGGCAGATGTGATTGAGCTATGAGTCCTGAGATGGGAAGATCTTCCTGGATTATCTGGGTGAGCACAATGTAATCAGGAAGGGTCTCATAAGAGGGAGGCAGGAGGGTCAGAGTCAGAGGAGATGGCATCATGGAAGCTGAGGTCAGAGTGATGTGGTCACAAGCCAAGGAAAGCAGAAGGCTTCTAGAAACTTGAAAAGGCAAGAAAGCAGATTCTCCTCTAGAACCTCCAGGAGGAACACAGCTCTCCTGAGCCATTTTAGACTTTTGACCTCCAGAACTGTAAGATAACAAATCTGTATTGTTTTAAGCCACTAAGTCAGCGGTAATTTGTTACAGCTGCAAGAGAAACTGCATACACTCATACTTGACAAGTAGCATGAGAACCAAGGGGTTGTGGGACCTGTCATGGACTGGGAGGTTCTAGTCCCAGCTCTGCCACTAAGTCTGTGACACCTCAGACAAGTCCCTCCTCTTCTCTGGGCCTCAGTGTCCCACCTTTATAATGCCCAGGCGGTGGAAGTGCTAATAGGCTGCTCTGGAGGACCCTCCCACAGTGGGTGTCCGGGCGACTGTGCTAGAAGTTCAGACTCAAAGATGTAGCGGTCACGGTAGAAGGAGCCTCAGGACTGTCCTAGGGGCCATATTAGCACAGCTGGCAGTGAGGGACCCTCCCAGGGGTGATGAGGAGGAAGGGGCAGAAGATCCAGGGAGGCCCTGGGAGAAACCGTTGGTACCATGGACATCCTGATCTCTGGCGCTCAACAAACAAGCTGTGTTGGCCCCAAGCCACCGCTGGCTTTTTCTTGCATGAAAAGACAACAGGTTCACCGATCATGATCATCCAGTTTCCAACGCCAGGGGGCAGGCAGAGCACAGGTTGGTGTAAAAGATATTGACAAAAAAGCAAGTCTCTCTTGGGCTTGACAAAGTCCCAGGGTGGTGCAAACGGTTAGCACACTCAGCTGCTAACTGAAAGACTGGAGGTTCCAGTCCACCCAGAGACACCTCAGAAGAAAGGCCTGGTGATCTACTTCTAAAAAATCATCCATTGAAAACACTATGGAGCACAGTTCTACTCTGACATACATGGGGCCGCCAAGAGTCAGAGTCAACTCAATGGCAACTGGTTTGGTTTCTTCTGGCGGGTGGTTTGAGGGATGGCTTACAGGAGAGGCCTCAGTTCCAGAAGGATCCGCCCCACAAGACTCACTGCTTTGCTTGTAGACAGCTAAGAATTTGCCTAGCAGCTCTCTGATGGAATCCACCACTGATAAAATCAAAAACAAAAGCTACCCAATAACAATACCATTGTTAGTAACTCATACTTATATAACCAATATTGTATGCCAGACACCGTTTTAGGTCACTGAATTTTCACACAGCCCTTTGAGTCAGATACAATCTTATTATCTCAGTTTTACAAATGAGGAAACTGAGGCACAGAGCCATGAATTCACTGCCTAAGTTCCCTCAGCTGATAAGCAGCAGAGCTGGGATTATAACCGGGCAGCCTGTCTTAAGGGGTGGCTCCACATCCTGCCTCATGAAATTTTTGTGCTGAAACCTTTCCATACCAAGGCCATATCATCTTCACAATAGTCCTAGGGACATCAGCTTACCATTCCTGTTTTACAAATGAAGAAACTGAGGCACAGAAAGGTGAAGCCACTGGCCTGAGTTGGCTTCAGCCAGTCTGAGTGAGTTTCCATTATTTAAAGCTAACTGAGCCACGTTCTGGTATTTCAGAGCCTCATATGGGCTTGTTCCCTTCCCACCAATAGCAATAATAAATATCATTCTGAGCAGTTACTACATGCCAGGCATTGTGCTAGGGTTTTATGTGAACTAACTTATTAAATGCTCAGAACAACTCCAGGAGAAGGCACTGTTGTTATCATTCTCATTTTACAGATGTGGCAACTGAGGCCCAAAGATTAAGGCACTTGCCCAAGGTCAGAGCAAGCGGGTGGCAGATTTGGGATGTTAGTCCAGGCAGTCCAAGTCCAGTGGCTATGCCAGTAACTCTGACACTGCCCGGCCTCCAGTTAACTCACACTGGAGCATGGACTACCTGGACTCCTTTCTCCCACCTCAAGCTCAGCTGGAAGGACTCTCCCTAAGACCAGCGCTGGGTCTGTTCCAAGTCCTCAAGTTGGAAGAGCTGGTGAGGAAGTCTTCCATAAAAATGGAAACGAGAAGAAGAACCATTAT
Source organism: Dugong dugon (assembly GCA_030035585.1). Classification (NCBI taxonomy): domain Eukaryota; kingdom Metazoa; phylum Chordata; class Mammalia; order Sirenia; family Dugongidae; genus Dugong; species Dugong dugon. The sequence goes on along the minus strand of CM057476.1, from coordinate 18,514,029 downwards.
AAGTCGTTCAGCCATAAATTGTCTCTTGTTTGAAAGTGTGTTCCCCCCAATTAATTCCACCCTATACCAAAAAATCCCATTGTCGTGGATTAGATTTCAACTCATAGAGATCCTATAGGACAGAGTAGAACAATCCATAGGGTTTCCAAGGAGTGGCTGGTGGATTCCAACTGCTGCTACCTTTTAGTTAGCAGCGGAGCTCTTAACCACTGTGCCACCAGGGCTACAAACATCACATTTTAATTGGAAGTAGACCTTCTCCAAAGCCTAAGGAATGATCGGGGCACTCATAACTTCCTGATTTTATTTCCTAAGCTGGTAAACTGAGGCCATGGCTCTCAGCCTGGGATCCAAGAATTCTGGGGCTCAGACAGTGTGAGAGGACCCACCTTCCCGATGGTGCCAAGTATTCATTCTCTCAACACGCACTTATTGACCACCTACTGCATGCCCATTGTCTCAGTGCTGGGATGCAGCTGTGAACGAGAGGCAAGTTATTTATCTGCATGTCTCCTCTATCCTTCCAGGGGTGGTCTCCACCCAGCCCCACCCTGCCTAGCACAGGACCTGGTAGCTCTGGTATGAGGTAGGCACCCAATAAAGGAGAGTTGGATAAATGAATGGAGGCACGAGTATGCTTCTAACTCAAGTAAATCACTAAACCATGTTTACGGAGGAGGAAGCTGAGGTTCAAAGAGATAGCTTGCTGGAGATGCCCCAGCTGGTGTGAGGGAAACATAGAGTTTGGCAGATTCATCTCCCCACTGGCTCTGAACAGAGGCCCGTGGACACGGCAGGGCTAGGAGGAATCTTGGTTATGCCTATTGAAGAAACTGACTTGTCTTCTGGCTCAGCTGCTCATGGCTGAATGCTTCCTATCAGCTACTATCTCACGGAACCCTCCTAACAACCCTGGAGAAGTACAGGAGTTCATTATGCAGCCTGAATGAGCACCAGCAGCCAAACGGTAGACAAAAGACAGACTGCATTGGTTAGTGATGCCCACAATAATGCTGCGTAACAAACAACCACGAAACCCCAGTGATGCACCGTAAGAGGCATTCATTTAGCTGAACTCTCTGTGGCCAGTGGAGCTTGGCTGAGCTAGGCCAGGCTCCACTCTTCACTGAGCTTTGGGCTCAGGGCAGCTCAACATGCTTTTGTTCTGGGACCAGACTGCAGGGGTGGCAAGTACGCTGGGGGAACATGCAAAGCACCCTAAGGCCTCAGCTTGGAAGGGGCACACCGCCACTTCCACCTCACCCTGACAGCCAGACTAGTCACATGGCTGAACCCAGAGTTAAAGAACAGGGGCAGATACCGTGGCCCTTTAATTGAGAAGCGGTCCCTAGGTGGCACAAGTGGTTTCCACTTGACTACAAGCCTAAAGGTTGGTGGTTCAAACCCATCCAGCAGCACCATGGAAGAAAGGCCTGGTGATCTGCTTCCACAAAGATTACAGCCCAGAAAACCCTATGGAGCACTTCTACTCTGTAACACACAGGGTCGCCATGAGTGGGCACTGACTTGATGGCAACGAGTCTGGTTTTTTAGTGAAAAGAATGGCAGTCTCAAGACTAAGGGCGTGGACCAGGGAGGAGGGAGGAATTGAGGCCAGAGAGGCTTTGCCTCCAATAACAAGCCACCAGTCACATCAGGGAAGGGGCCCCACACTGGCCTTGCCCTGTCCACCTCACCAGCTCGCCACACTCCCTCCTGCCTCATCAACTCTATCAAAACCTGGAAGAGACCCTGCATGGGAACACCTCCAGTCCATGGGGACCACAGGCCCACTCACACCCCACCCCAGTGCCCACCTTCCCAGCATCTGTACCTGCTCCAGGGAGCCATTAATCTCAGGCAATTTCTTTCCTCACTTGATTTGTTTATTTAAGGAAAACAAGTTGCTCCTAATTAGAAGCACTGCTGTCGAACGTTCTGCGCATCCTAGGCTTCCTATTTTCAGACCTTCTGCCTAAAATTATACTTGCACTTTTAACATCTGTGAGTTTGTTCAGCAACTGTCCTAAGTGGAGGCTTCCAGCGAGAGAGGCTTGGGCTGGTCGGGGGGAGGAGGAGCCGGGGGCAGGAAAATATGTGGGACTCTGGAGAACTACATGGCAGAGGTGCTTGGAAAATTAACACGCAGCATCCCAGCACCCTACCCAGAGCTGGCACCGACTGCTGGCCTGCTGAACCAGCACCTGGAAGGTGCACAGCATGGGCACAATTCAAACTCTAAGATAGGGAGAAGATTCGTCTCGAAGGTTCAGAGGTTTTTTTGTCTGGAACCACTCAGATGCGTCTACATCTGCCGGCACATGTGTCTGCACCCGCACTGGCATTCAGATAGCCCCGCAGAGAGGCACACACTCAGAAGCTCACACAGACACCGGGTACATGCAAGAAGGTATACTGCAGCGCATGCAGGTAACACACTCAGAAACGCACACATATGCGTGAGACATAATCGAATGTTACACTGCTGCATAGGCAAGCAAACACGCTCAGAAACGCAACATGCACCCAGAGACATGCAAGATATAATGCAACACCCACAGGTACACACACTAAGCAACTCACTCCTACACACAAGACATGCACCAAAGTTACACTGCAAGACACAGAAACACACATTCTGAGACCCTCACATGCACACAGAGCCACACTCAAATGTACACACAACACACCCAGATTCCAACTCAGAAACACACCCATACAGAGAGATACAATCAAGTATGCAATACTACACACAGGTACACACCTAGAAACACATGTGTACACACAGAGATGCACAAAAAGTTTACAGTGCAATGCACACAGGTACATACCCTCAGGAATACACACACGGAGACAAAATCAAATGAACACTCTAACACAAATATACATGCTCAGAAAATCACCCATATACACAGAGACACACAGAGGTTACACTATGACACACAGGTGCACACACTCAGAAGCAACACCTACACAGAGATGTACCATTAAATGTGTAATGCTATACAGACATATACACACAGACACACACACAAAGTTGCACTGAAAAACATGTAGCTGTATACGCCTGTAAGCCCATCACCACAAGTTCACGCTCACATAGTTGCACACACATGCACTCACGCTCATGCAGGCACTCACAAATACCCACGTACACATGTGCAGACAGCAGATATAGCTACTAAAACATGCACCCAGGCAGACGGGCGCAGCTTCTCAAACATGGGTATTTCCACACAGACCCTCGCAGCACACACGTGCATTGTACAAGCATGCACCTGCTTGGTCAAAGACATGCGTGTAACTCACATACGTACACCACTTAACACTCACAAGCACATACACATGCCCTCACTCGCACACATTCTCTTTAGGCATGCACACACACATACAACATGCACTCTCACAATACACACTCACACGGACACACACATGCACTTAAGCACTTTATGCAAGTCATACTCACATGAGCACATGTGCACAAACCTGCACGAGGAAGCACATATATGCGGATGTGTGTGCGCGCGCGCACACACACACACACACACACCAGATTCCACCAGGAAAGCACACTGTTCATTTTCTCAGAGTCCCAAAAGCTGAGCTCACAGACTGAACCAGCACACAGGAGAATTGCTCCTGCCCAAGTCCCTCCTGCATACCCATTAGCTCACTCCATGTCAGCAGGGACAGGGACCCTTTTTTGGGGTGGGAGATAAACATCCCAAGCTTCAGAACCACTCAGAAAGAAGTAAGATTGACAATCCACTGCTTTCCTCCCACAGTTTCAGCACACACACTCCCGCACACACGCATATAAGGCTGTAAAGACATTTCTCTCCCCCACATGGCTGTTCCTGCCGGGAACAGCGGTCTTACCTGCCTAGCTTGGGGCAGCCCTCAGGCCCTCGGGAGGCAGACTGGGTGCCTGACACCCAGACAGACTGAACTTCCCTGCCCTGGGTCCCTACACAGCTGCAAAGTTGAAGCCATAGAGACAGCCTACCTCCACCTCCTGTTGTCATGGTGATGCAGCAGCCAGGTGCATCCAGCCTCCCTGACAGCCCTGGGCTCCCCAGAAGCAGAGCTGTCCAGCGGTGCTTTTATGAGGAAGCAGGGAGGGGGCAGAGACTGCAGCTGTCAGGTGATTGGAGAGGACAACAGCCCAGCCCCCAGTTAGAGGAGCGCCTGGTGCTTGGGTGGGACAGGGCTGTCCTCTGTGGGGACAACAGCACCCGACTGCCCACACTGAAAACAGACTGTGTTGGCGCTGCCTCTATGGAGCTCCGCTGTCCAATCAACTGGATGCTAAGCACTTTCTACGCACCATTTCATTTAGTCCTCCCAAAACCTTCTCAAGTAGGAACTATTATCTCCCCATTTTACAGGTGAAGCAATTGAGGTTTGGAGGGGTGAAGGGACTGGGCAAACTCAGATCATCTGAGTCCTGGGTCTCCTAAACACCAAACTACACCACCTCCTAGAATTCTGAAAATCTCATCTGCGGCAATCACTCAGAGTCATGGGGGCTTCTGAACTGGGCCCTCCGTGGATGTGTGAAATATCTTCATTTTACAGAGGCAGCAACTGGGGCTCAGAGAGGTCTAGTGATTTGCCCAGAGTCACACAGCAAATGAAGGACAGGCTTGAAATGCAATCTCCTGACCCAAAGATGGGGCTTTCCCCAGGATGTCACGCATCTGCCTTGGCACACTGGAGGAATCCCTCGGAAGCAGCTCCTAGACTGGCCCCAGGTCAGAATCTCAAGCAAGAACAGGAGGTCTTCAGAATCCCACCTCATGTCCCAAAGCCTGTCCAAGAACCACACAACAAGGCTATTCCCCAGAGGCAGGTGCCTAGCCCAAGCAGGGGGTTACAGGGCTGGCAGAATGTTTCCAGCCCTCTGGGTCATGGCCAGGAGCACCTCCTCTCCCTGCCTTACTAGCCAGGTAGTCCATCAAGATGACCCAGTCCTAAACTGGGACCCCAGCAAGAAGGCATGATGACATCTATGGAGCTGTGATCACAGCGGTGGCTCCAAAATGACCCTTGGAGGCAAGTGGTCTCTTTGGAGCATGTTTTTCATGGGGAAGAAAAACAATCCCGCCAAACTCATGAGCTATGCGCCAGCTCAGCAGAGCCTCGAGGGGCTGGGAGTGTGGGGGATCACCCACATCACCCGAGCTGGGAGTGAGAATGACAGGAGGCCCGTTCCAGCTGTCCACTCCAGCTGCTTTTCTGCAAAAAGTTTGCGCCTCCCCAGACTCCAATCTGAAAGGTCTCATTGAGCAGCCCAGGAAACTTACCAAAATCTTTTCCTTACCTAAGGACTATGCCCTTTTCTTCTTTGCAACTGCAGGGGATGAAAGTGACCCCCACCCCTCCTAGTGGCTCTGCCGAGAGCAGCCTCCTGCAATGACACTCTGGGCTGCTGGAAGGGCTTGGATGGCAGCTGAGTGGGTACCCATGCCCCTGTCCCCAGCTTGCCCTCTCTCTCTGTCTACACAACACACACACCTACACACCTACACACAGACACCCCAGGACGGACAATCAGCAAGCCTGCAAAGCACTCCACACAAAGCCTATGGCCTGGGCAGTCCTGGCTGTTGGCACCAGATGACAGGGAGCCTCATTGCCAGTGAATTCACCCTCAACAAACACCTCCTAAAGCCAACTTGGAAATATGACCAGCTCCTTCTTCCTTTGGACTCCGAGCTGGCCTAGAAAGGGGTGATGACTGAATTAATTTAAAGGGGCTCAGTGCGTCCCCCCAGCCCAGCTTGAAAAGCCCGAGTGTGTGTTTTTGGGGGTCCTGCGGGGCGCCCCAAGGAAGAACGCTGGGATGAGCCCGGATGTCCCACGCCCTTCCAGAGGAAAGTTTGTCATTTGCCCAAAGCTAGGCTGTCACCGCTCTGGGTTCGACACTCAGCCGGCTCCGGGCGCTGAGCCCCCAGCCAGCGGGGAGGCGGCCGGAACTGGAAGCCCAGCTCCTCCGGGGACAGAAACCATTTCACAGCGGCTGCACGCCCCGCTCCCTGATCTAGCCCGCTTAACCGGCCCAGGGCCCCGCAGCCCTTACCTGAGGAGTCTCGGCCACTTGCAAACTCTGCCAGCGGAGCCCAGCGGGGACCTGGGGTCTCTCTCTGGGACTCTCGCGTCCCGCTTGGCGCGCCCGCTGTGTGGGCGCCTTTCTGGCTGCCAGCTGCTGCAGTGGCATCAAGGAAAGCGAAGCCTGGGTTCCCTTTCTTGCCACCAGGGCTCCTCCGGCCGAGCCCGGGGCTATTTCTGCGGATCTGGTGCAAGGGGCATCCTCCGTGCCTCCAGCAGGAAAGTAGAAGAGTGTGCGCCCTGGACTGCAGCAGCGGCGGCGGCAGCGGCCGAGGACTAGGAGGAGGTGGCGACGCCAGCCGGCGAGCCGGGGCCGCGGGCGGAGGCGAGAGGAAGTGCAACCGGGCTCCTGAGAGCCTGGCGCTCCGGCGGGCGGCCGGGCGGCACTGCGGTGCCCCGTGCAGCGGCGAGGCCCCGCGCAGCCCTTGCCCCCTTCAGCGCCGGCGCAGGATGCGGCTCCGCGCGGGCTCAGCCACCTCCCTCTCGCTCGCTGCCTCGCTTGTTCCGCCGGACTACACGTCTCCAGCCCGAGCTCCCCGCCGCCGCTGCCGCTGCCGCCGCCAGCAGCGCGCCTCAGCCCCGCGCGCTCCTCGCACCGAGCCACAGCACTGCCTGCCGCTTAACTCCTTGCATGCCACCGGGCCCTCCGCAGCCTCCTGGAGAGCTGGGCAGACGCGGGTGCCAGGCCTGCTGTGGAGCGAGGCTGAAGGCGTCACCCTGACGCCTCAGTTTTCTCGTCTGTAAAATGGGTTTGATAAATCTATGAGTCAGAATGGACTCGACGGCCATGGGTCTATAGGGTTGTCAGGAGGATTAACCGAGATGATTGATTATGCAAAGTGCCAAGCTGCGTAGCATTAACTAAGCACTTAATAAATGGCAGAGTATTTTGTTTGCTGTTAAAGAGGCTTAGCAGGTGCCTCGCACGTAGTAAACACCCAACAAAGGACAGTGCTGGGTTTCTTTTCTTTTCCTTCTTTGGTATTTGGTTTGTGATTTTAACCGGCCAGTGGGTTTAAGCTGTGTAATCTCTAGCTGATCACTTCCCCTCTGAATCTGTTTCCTGCACAGCTCTGTAACCTTGGGCAAATCATGTCACCCCTCTGAGCCTCTGTTTCCTCATCTGTAAAATGGGGAAGATAATATCCAACTTCAAAGGATGGCCACAACAGGACCCCATCTCATGACGAGGCATGTGACAGGAGCCACCACTCAGTGAGAGCCTCCTAGGTGCCAGGCACCTCACCATGTAATTGCAAACATATCACCTCATTAAGCCATCAAAACAACCTGGGAGGCAGCTATTTCTACCTCCAATTTTCAGATGAGAGAAGTGAGGCCCAGAGAGGTTAAGTGGCTCCCCCCAGCTTATCACAGCTAGAAAGTAGCAGAACTGGGATTTGAACCCAAGACTTTCTGAATCCAAAGCCAGTCAGTACCTGTTAAGCCTGGGACTCAAGAAGGGGCCGTAAAGTGGCTGTCAGTGGGTTACTCTTCTTTGGGACTAGCAACACGAATTTGTATCTGCATTGTTTTCACAATTATAAAATTAATCCCTGTCTAATGTAGATAATTCAGAAAATATAGAAAAGTATAAAGAGAAACAAATCAGCCCTATTCCCACCACCCAGCCATAATGATTATTAACAATTTTGGTGTACTTCCTTCCAGTCTTTTTCTGTATCTACGTTTAAAAGCAGTTGGCACAAAGCAAATCATTTCATGGATGCCACGCTATATCAGGAGATGGGGAGGGCCTGGCAAATGCAACTCAGAGATCCTTTGTCAAGGCTGGGACCCGCTCTGCTCTTCCCATACCCACAACAACCCTATTGGCCCAAGGGAAAACGTATGGGGTTTGGGATTAGTGCATCTCACCCAGATATCAGTGGGCAAACCCTGTTCTTGTGCCTTCCCCTCCCAGACCCTATCTCATGCCTCCTTCTTGGAAGATCAAATCATTCTTTCCCCTGAAATGCAGTGTCCATGGAGCCTTCACACACCCGTCCCCCGCCCCTCACACCTGCCTCATCATGGACAGAGTATTCTCAGAGTGCCAGCGCCAGAGGGACCCCAGAGAGACCCTCATATTACAGATACGTCCAGGGGCAGTAGAGCACTTGGCTTACAGTCCAGGTGACCTGTGCTGGGCCAGCTGCAAACTCTGTGAGCCTCTACGAGTTTGTTCTATGTCTGTAACATGAGGATGTACATAATGCCAACCCCTGGGTCGTTGTGGGGATTAGATGAGATAATGACTAGTAAATGCTCAGTGAATGGCAGCTGTTGCTTCTTAATAGAGAGGTAAAGTGAGCTGAATCATACTAATATTGATTGCCAACAATTATTGAGTCCTAGCTAAGTGACAGGGACAATTCCCATTAATTCTTGACAGTCACCTTACCAGTTGCCTTTGAGTCGATGAGACTCAGGGAGACCCCATGTGGGCCAGAGTGGAACTGTGCTCTATAGGGTTTTCAATGGCTGATTTTTTTGGAAGTAGACTGCCAGGCCTTTCTTCTGAGGTGTCTCTGGTTGGACTCGAACCGCCAACCTTTCAGTTAGCAACCTAGTGCTTAATCATTTTCGATATCCAGGTTAACAGATACTGGAATTAGCCCATTCAAAGATGAGGAAACTGAGGCCCAGAGAGATGAAGTATTTTGCCCAAGGGCACACAGCAAGTTCATGGCAGAGCCTGGAGTAGACCTCAGCTCCTCTGGCCCCCACCCAGTCATGAGCACTATTCCCACTGGCAGACTCTCTAAGCAGTTCCCATCCTCTCCTCTTCCCATCCAGACCTATAACCCTCTTGCTCTACATCCAAGACAAACTGCCTTCACGGAGAGGTCTGGAGACCGACGCCTGGCCAAGTATAAAGGTATAACCCAAAAACCAACAAAAAACCAAACCTGTTGCCATGTTGTCAATTCCAACTCACAGCGACCTTCTAGGACAGAGTAGAACTGCCCCCATAGGGTTTCCAAGGCTGTCATCTTCATGGAAGCAGACTGCCACATCTTTCTCCTGGACAGCAGCTGGTGGGTTCAAACTGCTGACCTTTCGGTTAGCAGCCGAATGCTTAACCACTGCACCACCAGGGCTCCTTACGAAGGTATAAACCCAAACCAAACTATTGCCATCAAGTCGATTCCAACTCATATGACCCTAAAGGACAGAGTAGAAATGCCCCATAGAGTTTCCAAGGCTGTCATCTTTAGGGAAGCAGACTGCCACATCTTTCTCCTGGACAGCAGTTGATAGGTTTGAACTGCTGACCTTTCGGTTAGCAGCCAAGCACTTAACCACTGTGCCACCAGGGCTCCTTATGAAGGTATAAAGAGGGTGCTATTGCCCTCAAGCATGAAAACCCTATGGATCACAATGGTCCCATTGTGCATGAGGTGGCCATGAGCTGGGGGCAAACTCCACAGCAGCTAACAACGACACTGACCTCGAGCAGCCCCTAGTCTGGCCCTACACAGCTCACTTCTTCCTGCCCTGTCCCTAATCCTCCTTAGGAATGGGAATTGGGATCCTCACAAAGTGGGAAGAGCTGGAATCAAGCAAGTAGGGCTCTGGTGCTCAGCAAGTGTCCTCGGGTTGGTCACTCACTGCTCTGAGTCTCTGCCTCTTCATTCTTTAAAAGGACTAATCATGCCTTCCCTGCCTCTTTCTTGGGATTGTTGGGTAGATGAAAATAGCAAAACCAGTAAAAATATAAGGGTGAGGTTATAATCATTACTGTCATCATCATAAAAAACCAACCAAACCTGTTGCCATTGAGTTGATTTGGACTCATAGCGATCCTATAGGGCAGAGTAGAACTGCCCCATAGGGTTTCCAAGGAGCAGCTGGTGTATTTGAGCTGCTGATCTTTTGGTTAGCAGCTGAGCTGTTAACCACTGCGCCACCAGGGCTCTGTCATCATCATACAAGCATATAATAATAGGTCATCTTGACATCTCGTAGTAGTTAAAAGTGGGAGCTTGGAGACAAGTTTTCCCCCATATGGATATCCAGTTGCTCCATCACCATTTATTAAAGAATCATATTTCCTCCAATGCTCAGTGTGGCCACCTTCGGCATAAAGTGTGTGTCCACATGTGTGTGGGGACTGGTTTGGGGCCCTCCATTGGATTTCATTGGGCCATTTGCCTATCCTTGTGCCAATATCACATGGTGTTAATTACCATAGCCTTATAATAGTCCCAACATCAGTAAAACAAGGTTTTTTTTCATTTTGTTTCCTTGTTAAGAGTATCTTAGCTATTCTTAGCCTTTTGCATTTGCATATACACTTTAGAATCAGTTTATCAAGTTCTTCATACAACAAAAACAACAAAAGACCTGTTGGTTTTGGTTGGATGGCGTTGAGTCTACAGATCACTTTGGGAAGACTTGACATCTTTACAATATTGTGTTTTCCAACCCACCTACCTCACACCATACACAAAAGTCAACTCCAGCAGGAGCGTAGATCTAAATGTAAAAAGCAAAACAACAAAGCCTCTAAACGTTGATATAGGAGAAAATCTTCATAATCTTGGGGTAGAAAAAGATTTCTTAAACAAGGTACAAAAAGCACTATCCAAAAAAGAAAAGACTGATACATTTTACTACATTAAAATTATAAGAAATTCTCTTCATTCAAATACGCCATTAAGAGAGTGAGAAGTCAGGCCTTAGAGCAGGAGCAGATCTTTTCAGCACACATAGCTAACCGAGAGCTCCTATCCAGAATTTACAAAGAATGTCTACAAATCAATATGTAAAAGACAGACAACCCAACCAAATGGGCAAGACATTTGGACAGATATTTTGCAAAAGAGGATGTTCCAATAGCCCATAAACACATTAAAAGGTACTCAATCTAATCAGCAATCAGGGGCATGCCAATTAAATCTGCAGGGAGAGATGATGACACTAAAATTACAAGGACTGAAAAATTCCACGTGTTGGTAAAAATGTGGAGCAAGTGGAAATTGAATATACCGCTGTGGGGCTGTAAACTGGTACAACCACTTTGGAAAACTGTGTAGCATTATCTACTGAAGCCGAACATATACCCACACCATGACCAGCATTTCCACTTCCAGATCTACACCCAACAGAAATGAGTGCTATATTCACCAAAAGACATGTATAGAAATGTTCATAGCAGCAATTTTTGTTGCTCATCACAGCAAATTTTGAAATAACCACGACCTAAATGTTAATCAACAGTAAACTGTGTATATATGCATGATAGAATACTCTGAAGCAATGAAAATGATCAAATTATATAGCCACACCCAACCACATAGACAAACACAATGTTGAGTGACAGAAGCTAGACATAAGAGTACAAGCTGAATGATTTTACTTAAAGTTCAAAAACAGCCAAACTAAACTATAGTATTAGAAACAGAATCATGGTGTCTTTGGGGAGAATGGTGATGGCTTTAAGTGGGAGGGAGAACGAGGGTTTCTGGAGTCTGGCCATTTTGTATTTCTTGATGTTGTTGGTAACCACACAGGTGATTGTGATAGGTCACTGAACAGTACATTTACATATTATACACTTTCTTGTACATGTGTGAAATCTTAACTTTTTGAAAAAAATTGTTTAACTTTTTAAAAAAGTGATATAGGCCACCTCCAGTCTAATGAATAAAACCTTCTCACCAGCCATCTTCCATACTCTATTTCTCTGTACACCTTCACATTGGAGAGTGTCTTAGTTATCTAGTGCTGCTATAACAAAAATACCACAAGCGGATGGTTTTAACAAAGAGAAGTTTATTTCCTTATAGTAAAGTAGGCTAAAAGTCCAAATTCAAGGCGTCAGCTCCAGGGGAAGGCTTTCTCTCTCTGCCGGACTTCTCATCAATTGTTCCCCCAGATTAGGAGCTTCTCCATGCGGAGACCCCAGGTCCAAAGGACACGCTCTGCTCCTGGCACTGCTTTCTTGGTGGTATGAGGTCCCCCTGTCTCTCTGCTCACTTCTGTCTTTTATATCTCAAGAGATTGCCTCAGGACACAATCCAATCTTGTAGACTGAGTCCTGCCTTACTAACATAACTGCCACCCACCCTCCCTCATTAACATCATAGAGGCAGGATTTACAACATATAGGAAAATCACACAATACCGGGAATCATGGCCCAGCCAAACTGATACACACATTTTTGGGGGAACATAATTCAGTCCATGACAGAGAGCACTCCAAGGCCTCAGGGGATGGCAGAGCCATATTATGGAAGGAGCCTGGGTCCCTGAATCACCACTTGGAGGAGAGCCACTGGAAAACTGTCTGACCAAGAACACCCATGTTAAAAGAAAAAAACAACTCTTGAGCAAAACAGAACTGAGTTCAAACCTGGCCTCTGCTACTTTCTGACTGTGTGACCACTGGCAAGTTAATTCATCTCACTGAGCCTCAGTTTCCTCATCCATAAAATGGGAACAATATTACACTGCCGTGGAGTCATTTCCAGCCTACTTGATAAGGTAGTGTGAGGATTAAAGGACTTCGAGTGAAACACAGATGTAAAGTATGGTTCCTGGATCAAGCAATATTGGCTGGTTGTTGTCGTTGTTAGGTGCTGTCAAGTTGGTTCTGACTCATAGCGATCCTGTATACAAGCGAACGAAATACCGCCCGGTCCTGCATAATTCTCACAATCATCGCTACGTTTGAGCCCATTGTTGCAACCACTGTGTCAATCCATCTCGTTGAGGGTCTTCCTCTTTTTCACTGACCATGTACTTTACCAAGCATGATGTCCTTCTCCAGAGACTGGTCCCTCCTGATAGCATGCCTAAAGTACATGAGACAAAGTCTCTCCATCCTCGCATCTAAGGAGCATTCTGGCTGTACTTCCAAGACATATTTGTCTGTTCTTCTGGCAGTTCGTGGTACATTCAGTATTCTTCGCCAACACCATAATTCAAAGGCATCAATTCTTCTTCAGTCTTCCTTATTCATTGTCCAGCATTTGTATGCATATGAGGTGATTGAAAATACCATGGCTTGGGTCAGGTGCACCTTACTCCTCAAAGTGACATCTTTGCTTTTCAATCGGTTGGTTATGACCATGACTTACATTCTGTAGCATTATATAGTCTCACAGCAAAGAGGGCGTCTAATGAAATAACTGACAGAACTGAGTTTGATATTCAAATACAGTTGTCAGATAAAACACAGGATACCCAGTTAAATTTTTAAGATAAGTATATCTCAAATATTGCATGGGACATACTTATGCCAAAATATGTTTCACTGTTTATCTGGAATTCAAATTTAACTGGAAATCTTATATATTTTTTATTGTGGTGGGTATACATAACAAAAAATTGGCCATTTCAACATTTTTTACATGTACAATTGAGTGACATTAATTATGTTCATCATATTGTGCAACCATCACATCATGTTGCACCTCCAAATTTTTCCATCACCCTTAACAGAAGCTCGGTGCCTCCCAAAGAGTCCTGTATTTTTATTTGCTAAATCTTGCGACCCTAACCTCAGAGTCACCAGTTGTGAGACCTGGGGTAAAATTGCTTGACCTCTCTCATCTTGGCTGCCTAATCTGTAACGTGGGAATAAAGGTCCCTTCCAGTGTCGACAAGAGAATGAAATCGATTAAAGTAGGTGGGTGTGCCCAGCACATAGTAAGCACTCCATATTCCTTCCTTTAACTTCCCATCATCTCTCTCTCCCTTGTCTTCTGTTCTTCCTCTTTTTCCTTTCCTTGTCTAAATCTTGGGGCTACTAGGACTCCCCCCAGCATTGTTCAGCCTCATTGCTGGCCTTCAAGACTAAGAAATTGTGATTAGCTATAAAGAACAAGCAGCAAAGTTGTAGGATTTTCATTTAACACACACACACACACACACACAGTCCATTTTGGCAGGAAAGGACGAAGCCTGTTCCTTCTAGACTCAACCAATGGACAAATCTTCACTGAGGACTTGCCAGGATCTCAGTTTATCCCTGCCACGATGTTGCTCTTTCAGACTTACAAAAGGAGCCTCATCTCCTCTCCACAACTTCTGTTTGTGGTTAGCATTGTATTGCTTCTGGCCAAAGTCTATAGCAGGACTCACAGAGCAGGGAGACAAAGCAAAGTGATTGGAAGTAAATTAGAAAGCTCTAAAAGAGGTGATGTAAGAGAGTTTCCTAGCATAAGATCAGGTAACACCTCTGAGCTACATTTATAAGAAGAGTCACTAACCCATACATCACTGTCATTTGAACCTCAGCATCTAAAAATAGGATTTGCTCTAACTTCCCGAAGCAGCTGATACAAGTGGAGAGAATGTGAGGGTAGTGAGCTGGCTGTGTCAAGGGGTAAGTAACTTCTATTTGACGGTATTGCTCTAAAGTGGAAAGGAGGGGACCTGCCTTCAGAAATGCCAGGCAGATACTGGTACCTCAGAGGGTTCACATGAGGAACTCTGGAGTCAGCCAGACATGGGATGGAGCCCTGGTTCTGCCACAACCTAGCTGGGTGGCCTTGGGTAAATTAATTAACCTCTCTGGATCTGGGATGTCTCATCTTTTAAAAAAAAAGGTTGATAATAGTAGTTCCAACCTTGTAAGTGTTTTGTGCAGATTAAAGGATAGGCATATATAGACTGTTTATGATAGTGTCGACAGTACATGTACTATGCACTTGAGCTTTTGCTATCGCTATAATGATTCCAGATGTGGAGGCCAAATCAAAGGCAAAGAGGATGCCAATAATTTGGGTCTCTGGAGACATCGGTTTAAACATACTGATCTCGGAATTCGAATATGTGTGGGTTTCCCAGAGTCAGATTTCTTTCGTTTTTTTTCTTCTTTTTCAGGCACTAAGCAACTGACTGGCACATCCCAGTTAATGTATGAAAGAAAGAATAAGGCTGAGAAGGGAGAATTGTGACGGGTCATTGTGACTTTGTCCTTAGTGCAGATGCACACTGGAGGAGTTTGGGCAAAATGCCCAGGGCGGGCTGGTCACTCCGTCTACAGCCCTGCATTTCTGCTCCCTCTGCGGAATCACGCTCTGCTCCCTGGCCCCCATATGTAGGGCCCTGATGTAAGCTCCGATCACATCCCATAGAGCTTGGTGTTTGGTGTCCACTCTCCCATGCAAACTCCTGGAGAGCAAAAGCTATGCCTTTCAACCTCTCCTGAGTCCCCAGAAGGAGTCCCTGGAAGTTTGAGTCTACCCAGAGGCATCTGGGTAGAAAGTCCTGGCAATCTATTTCCGCAACTGTTTTTTGTGCCCTCAGAACCCAACACAGTGCACATAGTATGCTCTCAGGAAAAAATTCATGAGTGAATGAATGAAGTTGCCCAGTACACCCACTCCTGTTATCGACAGTTATGTTCCAAAGACCAGGTCATTATGCAAAAATCGGTGTTACAGAAAAATGCAAGATGACCACATCAGATCACAAAATGGGCGATGACTACATCATTACCTAACTGCCAATGACATCATTACGTAACTGCCAAACCACTGAGAATCATGGTCCAGCCAAGCTGACACATAACCTTAACCATCACAGCCAGCGTTACTCTCACCTTGCACCTCAGCATCCAATACTGCCAGATGTATGTCGTTAATGCACAAAGTAGGCAAATTGTGGATTTTTTTACCATTGTCGTAAATGCGAAACATTGGATAATGAGATAGTCGATAAGTGAGGAGTAGATGTATTATCATACACACACAAAAACCAAACCAGTTGCTGTCAAATCAATTCCAACTCATGGCAACCCCGAGTATGTCAGAATAGAACTGTGCTCCATAGGGTTTTCAGTGGCTGATTTTTAAGAATTAGATCGCCAGGCCTTTCTTCAGAGATGTCTCTGGGTGGACTCAAACCTCCAACCTATCAGCTAGCAGCAAGCATGTTAACTGTTTGTCCTACCCAGGGCCTCCATTATCATGAAAGATATATAAAAATATATATTAAAAGGAAGCCTTATACGATCAGGAGAGCTAACCCATCAAGATCTTGGTAGACGAGGCAAAGATACGTAAACGTAGGAGAACATACACTGCAGCAGTTTTAATGGCAGTAAGCTGGAAACAATCTAAATGCCCATCAATGGGAGAATGGATGGTTCACTTCTGGTACACTCTTAAGGAGGAACACTACGCAGCAGAGAAAACTAATGAACTAGAACTCCATATCACCATGGATAAATCTCTAAAAGCACAATGTTGAGTGAAAAAAAAGTAATTGCAAAAGGACACAAATAGAATAATACTATTTATATAAAGTTCAAAAACCTGAAAAACAAGTCAGTATATTTTTATGTGTGCACGCATATATATTAAAAGCAGAGAAACATGCCTGGGACTGATAAACATCAGATTTAGGACAGTAGTTATCATTGCTGAGGAAGGGAGTAGGGTCAGATGGGGAAGTTCACAAAGGGCTTTCACTGTGTTTTTAACATTCTATTTCTGAGGCAGGATGGCGGATACACAGAAGTTCATTATTTTATTCTCTGCACTTTTTTGCATGCCTGAAATACTTCCTTAAAGAAAACCAGTGAGGCAGCAGTTGAGAGCGTAGGCTGGAGCCTAATTGACCTAGTTCCTATCCCCATTCTGATATTTCCCAGCCATATGCCTCGGGTAGGTAGGGCCCTGGCTGGCACAAACGGTTTGTTCTCAGCTACTAAGCTAAAACTTGGTGGTTTGAAGGCACTAGCAGTGCCATGGTACAATGGTTAAGAGCTATGGCTGCTAACCAAAAGGTCGGCAGTTCAAATCCACCAGCTGCTCCTTGGAAACCCTATGGGGCAGTTCTATTCTGTAACACATGGCGTCGCCATGAGTCAGAATTAACTCAAAGGCAACAGGCTTGGCTTTGGTTTGCTGTCTTGGGTAAGGCAAGCTTCAGCTTCCTCACCATTAAAATGGGGATGATAAATCTCAGAAGAATTAAATGAGATAATGTGTATAAATTGTTTAACTCAATATAAACACTCAACAAAAGATTGCTATTAATATCATAATTGTCATTAATTATCCATAGCTGTCCATCTCAAGTTATTTGAGAACTGGAAGCATCTAAGAAGATCACACATTTCTCACCTTTTATACAGGTGGAACTCTGAGACTAGCGTGGATAAGTAAGTTGTCTGCCATCTCAAGGAGCATGTAAGGCGGAATCAAGGTGGATGATGAGTCAGAGGAGCAACTATGGGGTGATTGCCACGTCAGGGTAAGGCAGTGCATGGGGTCTCAATTCCAATGCTCTTCCTACCAAACCTGTAGAAACCCCCTACTTTATTCCAGGGGACCAGTGATGGTCATATGGGGGAATCTGCTGAAGCCAGGACACAGATCATAGAGGCAGCAGGGACATGTGCAAGTCTAGGGGCCCGAATTGTGGCTTCACCCCTTTCTCTCCCAATCTAAAAGCATATTATATCATATAAGTGGATGAGAGCAATTACAAGGCCATCCTTGAATCCACTCAAATTTATATTTTTTAATAAACCAAAAGTTACCCAACACAAATGCATATATAGCCTCACAAAAAGACATGCAGAATGCACTAAACAGGGCAGTGGTGGTTGAGTGATAGAATTCTCACCTTCCAGGAGGGAGACCTGAGTTCGATTCCTAACCAATGCACCAGACGCATCTCAAGCGCAGCCGCCACTCTTCTGACAGTGGAGGCTTGTGTGTTGCTATGATGCTGAACGGGTTTCAGCAGAGCTTCCAGACAGGTGGACTAGGAAGAAAGGCCTGGCTATCTACGTCCAAAAATCAGCCAGCGAAAACCCTATGGATTACAACAGTCTGATCTGCCTGCCACCAATCACAGGGATGGTACAGGATCAGGCAGCATTTTGTTCCATCGTCCATGGGGTTGCCATGAGTCAGGGACTAACTCAAACTCAACAGCAGCTAACAACAACAGAATGCACTATTTGTAATACCTCCAAATTGGAAACAACCCAAATATCCATCAATAGGAGAATGGATAAATAGTGTTGTTCATATAGCCACATGGATGAATGTCACAAACATTTTGCTGAACTAAAGAAGCCAGACCAAAGGAGTCCATGCTGTCTGATGCCATTTATATAAAGTTCAAAATTGCAAAACTAACCAAGCTGTTAGAAATCAGGATAATAATTACACTTGGGTGGGAGTTTGTTACTGGAAGGGGATGTAAGCGTATTTCTGGAAACTCGTAATGTTCCTTTGGTTGAACTGGCTGCTGGTTACATGGATTTTGTTCTTTGTGAAAATGCTTCTGACTGTACATTTATTCTTATATACATATGTTGGGAGTCCCTGGGTGGTGCAAATGGTTAACCCACTCAGCTGCTAAGCAAAAGGTTGGAAGTTCGTGTCCATACAGAGGTGGTGATCTACTTCCAAAAAATCAGCCATTGGAAACCCTACGGACTGCAGTGCTACTCTGACACACAAGGGGTCTCTATGAGTTGGAATCAACTCGATGGCAACTGGCAACAACACATTTATGTTGGACTTCAAAACAATGTTTTTTTAATGTAAAAATCTGCAGATTCCAGTATTTTAACCTTTATTTGTTACCAATGCCTGTGACAGTTGAAGGTCCCTGTGCCATACTGGATCGATCCACATAAGGGGATAAATGTTGGCCTCTAAATTAGCACACCACCCCCAAGCCTTGACCTTGCACATACTAGCTGAAACCAGCTTTCATTTCAGGCTCACTGAAAAGGGGATTGTCTACCTAGAACCAGGCCAAGTGGAGACGAGGGCCATTACTCAGGACACCTGATCCAGAGAAACAGGTAAACCACCAAAAGTATCTGATTTGGCAGTTTTCCGGGATCAAATGACCCAGATAATGTCCAAACTTCCATGGTAACACCGTGTACCCCAGCCAACATATCTACGAGGTGGGTCCATATTTGTGGGCAGACAGAACAGAGGCCTGGGCCACTCCCGGGTCTAATTTCTGCAAGAGGGAGCTCTTTGAGAGTCTGCAGAGGCCAAAGAAAGGTAAGGAACCCCAGACTCCCGGGTCTCCCCCATGGCGCATCAAGGACAAAGCTCCTTCCCGGCCCCACAGTCTGAGTCACTGAGCATCCATTACCTTATTTAATCCTCACAACATCCCTAAAAAAAAAAAAAAAAACCATTGCCATTGGGTTGATTCTGACTCATAGTGACCCTACAGGACAGGGCAGAACTGCTCCATAGAGTGTCCAAGGAGCACCTGGTGGATTCAAACTGCCGACCTTTTGGTTAACAGCTGTAGCACTTCACCACTATGCCACCAGGGTTTCTCACAACATCCCTAGAAGGGAGTGATACCGTTATCCCCATTTTTAAGGGAGGAAAATGAGGCTCAGAGGGGTTAAATGAGCCACCCAAGAGTGCACAGCAGATAGGAGTGGAGTCTGAGTGAGTGATTGACTTTTTTCTTTTTTAAACTTTATTGTGCTAAAATATATATAACATAAAATTTACCACATTAACCACTTTTAAATGTATAATTCAGTGATGTTGATTATATTCACCATGTGGTGCAACCTTTACCACTGTTTCCAAAAGCTTTTCATCACCCCACACAGAAACTCTATACCCATTAAGCAATAACTCCTCACTTCCCCCTTTCCTCAGCCCTTGGTAACCTCTACTTTCTGTCTCTATGAATTTGCCTATTCTATATATTTCATATAAGTAAAGTCATACAATCTCTGTCCTTTTGTATGTCTGGCTTACTTCACTCATCATAATGTTTTCAAGGTTCTTCCATGTTGTAGCATGTATCAGGACTTCATTCCTCCTAATGGCTGAATAATATTCCATTGTGTGCATATACCACATTTTGTTTATCCATTCACCTATTGATGGACAAGTTAAACACAGAATTACCATATGACCCAGCAATTCCACTTCTAGGTATAGATCCAAAAAACTTGAAAGCGGGGACTCAAACAGAAAATTGTACATCACCATTCATTGGCATTATTCACAATAACCAAAAGGTGATTTATTTTTTAAGTGATTCTCTCACCAGCCATGCCCTCTCCCAGCTTGGGGGTTTTGCGCGCACCATTTCCTCCTCCAGGAGTGCTGCTTCCCACCTCTCACCCTAGCTAACTCACTCTCATGCATCAGGCCTCAGTTTAAACCTCATTTCCACAGGATGCTCTGTCAGTTCAGGTCCTCAGGGAAGCAGATGCCCAGATAGAGCTGAAAGTGCACAAGGTTTGTTGAAGGAAACACCTGTGAAGGTTAAAGGGACAGGCAGCAGGAGGAGGCAGGGAGAGACTTCAGACCATGATGCAGGTTGGACACCTGGGAAAGGAGAGGAGGATGGAAGGAGGATTGGTAAATGGAGTCTCAGACTGCAGCTAGTGTCAGCCAGCTCAATGGGAGCCCAGAGCAAAGACTGTCCATCTGAGGAGTCCCAGGCTGGGCAGGAATGGCCCGGCCTGCTAGCTTTCAGTGGACCATGGGATCAGTCAGTGTGTTTCACAGAAGGCAAACTGAGCACCAGTTTATTCAGCAAAGTGATCATGGGGAGAGGGGAGCAGAATGTCTCTTAGGAGCAACCATTGTAATGATTTATTGCGTGGCTGTCTTCCCCTCTGCACTATAAGCTCTGCAAGGGCAGGGATCATCCTGTCCTCAGGTCCAGCCTGGCACGTCTTAGGTGCTCTATTAATACTTGTGTAGTGACTAACTCTCCAGACAAGATCCTTGTGTTTGTTGATTGCCACACATTTCCTTGGAATGCTCCATGCAGTGTATTTTATTGGCAAGGGTGAAGGATTAGATGTTGGATCTGGGTTCAAATCCTAGACCCAGCTCTTCCTGCCTGTGTGACCTTTGGCAACTCATCTCAGCTCTCTGAGAGTCCGTTTACTCATTTGTAGAATGGGGCAACAATATCTACCCCGTGAAGTTGTTCTTAAGATCAGATGAGATACTACTAACCCGTTGCCGTTGAGTCAATTCCGACTCACAGCGATCCTACAGGACAGAGAAGAACAGCCCCATAGGGTTGAGATACTACTAGAACAGTATTTTTATTATTACAATGAGCAGATTTATCACATATAGATGGTTATTTTCAGTGTTTGTGATTACTGAAATAAACTGTAGGGTATCAGCCTCCAAGACATGAACATTATCTTCGAGTACGTCATTACTTCCTTAGAAAAATCATATTCATATTCAACATGCATCTTACAGAGAGGGACAGTGCCAAGCAGAGTCTGTCTTATACCATCATTTGTTGTGTGTTCATTTATCTGTACCACAAGCTTGTCCTTGAAGGCAGGACCTATTCTTATTGGTCTGTGTACTGCTAGCACTTAGCAAGGGACTTACACATCATAGCCAAAAAAAACCAAACCCATTGCCGTCAAGTCAATTCTGACCCATGATGACCCCATATGTTACACAGTAGAACTGCTCCATAGGGTTTTCTTGGGTGTTATCTTTACAGAAGCAAATCACTAGGCCTTTCTTCTGTGATGCTGGTGGGTGAGTTCGAACCACCAACCTTTAGGTTAGTGGCTGATGACAAACTGTTTGCACCAGCCAGGGATCACTTACATATCAGAAAAACCAAAACCAAACCCCTTGTTGAATCGATTCCAAATTATAGCAACCCTATAGGACAGAGCAGAACTGCCTTCACAGGGTTTCCAAGGAGCGGCTGGTAGATCCAAACTGCCGACCTTTGGGTTAACAGCTGAGCTCTTAACCACTGCACCACCAGGGCTCCTTACATATCATAGGAACTCAATAAATGCAGATTCCTGGCCCCAAACTGCAGCTGCAGCCCTGTGTCCACCTGTCACATGCTTCAGCGCACTGGCTGATTCAATGCCCATGACAACCCCCACGTGGGGAGTACCCTTTCCCATCCTGCAAATGGCGAAATGGAGATCCAGGGAAACAAAGTGATTTTTCCAAGGTTGCAGAATTTGCAGGTTTCAGGCTTGGGTGGTCCTGGATTCAAACTGGGGAACACATGGCTGTCAGTCTAGCAAATAGGTCAATCCAAGAGGCAATCTAAAGTGCAGCCCGATGCTTTCATTCTCCCCGGGGATGCCAGCCTGGCCTCCAAGGAAATGCTCTAGGAAACCAGCCTCTTTTGGCACGTTCCAATTTAGACACGTGAGTCTGGTGGGAGAAGAGGTAGCCAAGGGCTTGTGGGCTGGAGGATTTTTACCTGGAGTTCAGGAGGAGTCAGCCTGGCCCGGTTACAGAGCTGCTCCAAGAAGCTTCACTCTTTTGAATGTCATTTTTCCCCATGTCTTCACCACTCAAGCTTTTCCCATGTAAGCATACTCCAGAGTCCATTAATAACAACAACATTTGCTTAACTCCTACTGTGTGTCCAACACTGGTCTGGCGCCATCACAACCCATTCTGGCTTTGCAATGTCACAACCGTGCAAGGCAGCTTTTTCTACCCCCATTTTCCAGGTGGGGAAACTGAGGCTCAGGGCAGTTAAGTAACAGAGCTGCAAAGTGGTGCAGCTGGGATCCGGAGTCCAGCCTGGTCAGGATCTGAGCATGAGACAGGGAGAGAGGATGCCAGCTGCCAGAATGAAACTTGATGTTCCACCGCCCACCTCTGAGGTGGGAGTTCCCTAAAGACATATTGGAACAGCCTCCTCCTTGGCGCCCTGACTCCTATCAACCACATCTCGTCCTCCAACTGCAGCCACAACAATCTCTAGGAACACACACAACTCTGCCTATGCCACCCCCTGCTTACGACCTCCAAATGGTTTCTGGTTTCCCATGACCAAGTGCCCAAGGCCTCCCAAAATCTGGCCTCAAGTCCAATTCCAGTCTCCTTTCCCACTGCTCCCATCCACTCTCCATAGCCAACTCTTTGCTCTTCTCCCACGTGCCAGGCTCTTTCACACCACCTTGCCTTTGCATATGCCATGTCCTCTGCCTGGAGTGCTCTTTCCTTCCTTCCACTTCTCCATCCAACCAACTCTTGCTCACTCTTGAATTTCAATGTTGCCTTCCCTTGGAATGTTCTGGTTTCTAGAGTCCCACAGCCTCACTCTGTGGCAGGGTGAGGAAGAGTAGATGGTGGAATCTTATGATCTTCATTATGCTTCTTGATAGGATCGGAGCAGACAATTCCGTATCTTAGATCTAGCTCAAAGAAATACATTTCAACAACCATTTATATAACTGGAAACCATCCCTGCTCCTCCACCATATACACATATTTATTGTATTGTCTCCCCAGAGGAGCATACCCCATTTTTATGGGAATATCTCCTCCCCATTTCCATGCTGTATGTCTGAAGAGAGCCCTCCCTGAATGTAAGGGGGAGTCCCTTGAACCCAGTTGGGCCAATCTGTGAATCCCGTTGCCCTGGCCACCGTAATTGGTCCAGGAACTGGCACATGGCCTAAGCTGAGCCAAGCAAAGAACTTCCCCAGCAACTTTCCAACTGGTGTTGGTGGAAAACAGTTCTATTTTCTCTGGTCATGAGGCTCTAAGCTTGGAGGTACAGAGTTACCTAAGACTTTGGTTTAAAGACCCCAGTGAAGACAACTATCCTGAGGGAATAAATCAGCATGCAGACAAAAGGCAAGAGAAAGAGCATGTTGGTGAATTAGTCCCTGGATCCAATCCTCTTCAAGACCAACTCCACCCCGTTCTACTGGGTCATAGAAACCAACAAAGTCCTTGGTAGGTTCAAGTTCAGAGTGGAGCTTGGTCACTTACAACTACAGAGTTCTAACTAACATGGTTTAAAATTCCTTTTCCAATTATAGTATGCCACAATTTAGTCCACAGCTATTTATTAAGGACCCACTGTGGACCAGGCATTCTCCCAAGTCTCCTAAGGACACAAGAGTGAGTTAAAAATACAGTCCCTGCCCTTCCAGAGCTTACAGTCTGGAGCTGTGTTGTCCAGTGCAGTAGCCACTAGCCACATGTGGCTATTTAAATTTAAGATAACTAAAATTAAAGAAAATAAAAAATTCAGTTCCTCAGTCTCATTTGCCTCATATCAAGTACTCAATAGCCACATGTAGCTAGTGGCTGCCATAATGGACAGCACAGATAGAGAACATTTCCATCATCGTAGAACATTCTATGGGACAGTGCTGGTCTATAGCTTTGCTCCTCAAAGTGATTCTAAGACCAGCAGCATTGGCCTCACCTGGGAGCGTGTTAGAAATGCAGAACCTCAAGCTCCACTCCAGACCTACTGAGTCAGAATCTGCATTTTAACAAGATTCCCAAGTGTTTCCTGTGCACATTAAAGTTAGAAAACCCCTGTCCAGGCAGCCATCTGCCTAACACTTCACAACCTACCTTGTATGACCAGTGACAGGGTCCCAACCCTGAGAAGGACATACAGGCTCCGCCCAGTTCTCAGTGGTTCTCACTAGACCAGGGTGTCATCCTACTGGAGCCAGGCTCTCAGCTCACTGACCTCTCCCCAAGCCCCAAAATAAGCTCTGTAGGTGTTTGTCCACAGAACAAAGGCTTGAAAGAATGCCGATCTTTAGCTAAATAGAAAACCCCCTCCCTTCCCACTTGCCAAGTCCATAAACAGAAACAGCATCAATAAAAACCACTGGACGAGGTTGGGGTTTGGGGGCAATCCCACCTCAGGGATAATTTTTCAATTATTCATTTCTTCAGGGTAAAATCACCACAGAGAGCTGACGTGAGAGAGGGTTTGTGCTGGGTTATATTTATTATTTTTCCAGAAAGAGGAAGAAGGCAGTCCTTGTGTAGCAGAAGAGCCTCCCTGTTCTTTGGCTGAAAAGAATTTTCCCACCTCCGTGTGGGTTTGGAAGGAGCCCTGGTGGCACAGTGGTTAAGCACTTGGCTGCTAACTGAAAGGTTGGCACTTCGAACCCACCAGCCGTTCCGTGGGAGAAAGATGTGGCAGTGTGCTTCCGTAAAGATTACAGCCTTGGAAACCCTATGGAGCAGTTCTGTTCTGCCTCATAGGGTCCCTATGAGTCGAAATCTACTCAACAGCAATGGGTTTGGTTTTTCATTATGTGGGTTTGGTGGCTGTCAACCAAGCCAGGTTGATTGAGAAGCCCAATGCACTCTTCGAAAAACCTTTATGAACACACATACACACATGCCCTTCAACTAATTGGTGGCACCCAACCATAACCAAGAAAAAGGCAACAAACTAGCCATTTAAATTGCAGATTGTGACCTTTATGCTTGAAATCCTTTCAAACATCCTGTTTATAGCTCTGGGGTTCTGTCATTCAATAATCCTCCAAATTATTTTCCTCAACTGTTTTCTTTCTTTTTTTTTTTTCATGTTTGTTATTATGCATTGCATTCCTCCAATTTCTAGGCCTCACCCCTAGCTGGTTTCTCCTGAGAGTCAAGGTAATTTGAAAATGCCTGCACTATGACTTCTTTTCTTTAATGTTGCCACTTTATTGTGCTCAGCTGAGCCAGTTGCAAAAGCTGGTGAACACTGCTCTGCCCTGCCCACTCACAGACAGAAAGAGGTTAAAAAAAGCAGGGGGTGGGAAAAAAGGTTTTTTGGTCCAAGCTAGAAAACGCCTTGACTCAAAGATCTTCAAAAATGGTCAATGCTAGCATTCTTTGAGGTGTTAGTCAGCTGCAAGGGAAAATGTTAGTAGGTGTTACAAGAGAACTTTCGGTTTAACACGGGTGGAAAGATATCTTGATGCAGGACTTCTCAGAGCCTTCAAGTGCTAATGTGCGGGAGAATTATCTTCGTGTGAGGTTTGGGAGGCAGGTCTACTGTGCAATTTACCAAGTTTATTTAATCAAGGTGCATCTTTTTTCCCTGGATGATTTCATAAGACTGATGATTCATAGCCCAGTCGAGAGACACTGCTTGTTCTGCTTACTATTGCTCCGTAACAAATGAACCTAAATTTACTGGCTCAAAACAACAGCCATTTTATTATATTGTCGTTGTTAGCTCCACTGAGTCAGCCCCTCATGGTGACGTCATGCACAATGGAATGAAAACACTGCCCAGTCCTGTGCCATCCCTGTGATCGGTTGCAGATAGGACCGTTGCAATCGATAGGGGTTTCATTGGCTGATTTTCAGAAGTAGATTGCCAGGCCTTTCTTCCTAGTTTATCTTAGGCTGGAAGCCCCACTGAAACCTGTTCAGCATCATAGCAACACACAAGCCTCCACTGACAGACAGGCGGTGGCTGCGCATGAGGTGCATTGGCTGGGAATTGAACCTGGGTATCCCACATGGAAGGTGAGAATTGTACCACTGAACCACCAATGTCCTCATCACAGATAGGGTCAGAGATTTAGGCAGGGCTCTGCTGGGTGCTTCTTCTCTTCCATGTGGACTCGATGGTTGGTCTGGAGGGTCCAAAATGGCATCACTCACATGTCTGGCTCCTGTGCAGGGGTGGCTGGAAGGCTGGGCTCATTTGGGACAAATGACCGAACAACCTGCATGTGGCCTCCCCATTGCAGTAGTCTAAGGGTGGTTCACCTTCTTACACAATAGCTTAAGACTCCCGGTGAAGATGCTCCAAGAGCCTCAGGTAAAAGCTGCAGAGCTTCTTATGATCTAGCCTTTGGTGTCCTAGAACATCACTCTGCCACATTCTATTGGTCAAGCATGTCACTAAGGCCTGCCCACATTCTTAGGACGCGGATTAGAGTCCACCTCTCAATAGGATATGCAGCATCTTCAATCCACCACACTGTTCACACTGTTCCAGACTTCCCAGGCAGTATTGTGAAGACTCTGAGTCCTGGCTTCCTGGCATCTTTAACTTGTCCTGTTTTTAAATACCAACTCATCCCCGTCTCCAATGATACTGGCAGACCTAGGAGCTGGAGCCTACTACATCAGTTCTTTCTCCTTTCCCACTCTCCTCTCTCCTTTTTTCTGAAAACAACACCCCTGTTTCCTGAGGGAGCATACACAGACACTTAGAAATAGGTTTTGGTTTTTTTTTCCTAAATTTTATTTATTTTTGTTGTTGTTGTTGTTGAGAATATGCATTGCAAAACATACACCAATTCAACAGTTTCTACACGTACAATTTAGTGACATTGTTTACTTTCTTTGAATTGTGCAACCATCCTCACCTTCCTTTTCTGAGTTGTTCCTTCCCCCTTAACATAAACTCACTGCCCCTAAGGTTCCTGTCTAATCTTTCAAGTTGCTATTGGCAGTTTGATCCCACATAGATAGTTCTTAAAAGAGTATAATGCTCAAGGCAGACTTTTTTTTACTAGTTAAGCTAAAGTATTTGGTTTTAAGACTTCAGGGGATATTTTTGGTTTAAAATTATCTCAGGGCAATAGTTTCAAGGGTTGATCCACCCTCTGTGGCTTCAGAAGGTCTAGAGTCCATGAGAATTTGAACAGAGTTGGGTCTTGAGGGTACCAGTGCATTCAATTGCTCTTTGAGTGCTGAAACCTAAAGCATAATCAATGTTTGATGACTGAATGGATTGATGAATAATACTAGCAAGAATTAACAACGATAATGTGATTGTGTGCCAGGCACTGTGCTAAGCACTTTGTAACTTTATATTCACTGGCTCATTTAATCTTCATCACAGCTCTATGAAGTAGCTACCATGATTCTCCCCATTTTACAGATGAGGAATCTGAGTCATTTGCCACATGGCTAATAAGGAGTAATAAAGACTGAAGCAGAGATTCCAGACTAGATCTGCCTGACTCCACATCTGGCGTGCTCTACAAGGAGACTGGACGATGGAAGAAAAAGTAGCCAGTACCCTTGATGGTATTTCTGTTTGCCAGGCTCTGTTCTAGGCGCTGCATTTACTCATTTAATCCTCACAACAACCTCATCATGTAGTAGGTATTACTATCAGTTGAGGAAAGTGAGGCACAGAAATGTGAAATCCCCTACCCGGTGCCACACAGCTTATAAGGGCAGAACCAGGTTGTAAATCCAGGAGCCCAACTCCAGACCTGTGCCCTTAACCCCTCTGCTACCCTAGAAAAGTCCCTTTGCTTACTTCCCTCACTGCAAAAAAAGCTCAGACCAAAAAGACAAGTTCTCAAATGCATTTAGCTCTTTTAGAGACTTCCAGGGAGTCCTGGTAGCACAATGGTTAAAGCACTCAGCTACTAACCAAAAGGTTGGTGGTTCGAACCTACAGCTGCTCCATGGGAGAAAGATGTGACAGTCTGCTCCTATAAAGATGTACAGCCAAGAAAACCCTATGGGGCAGTTCTACTCTGTCACATGGTGTCGCTATGAGTTAGAATAGACTTGACAGCAATGAGTTTGTTTGTCTTGCGGGAGCAGGGGGTCTTAGAGCCTTTGAAAGCTGGAGTTTCAGTGAGGGCAAGGTGCTGTCCTGCTTCCTGCCTAGGATTTGAGGACATGTCCCTTTTCATCTCCTCTTGCTCTCCTTGGGTCCAGCCCCAGCATGAATCAAAGCTTTTGGGTAAGAGAAGAAAAATTATAGCAGGGCCGGGATTCCAGACACTGGGGTCCTGCTTTTCAGGCCTGGCGTCTGAACATCACGTCTGACCACTGCTCTGGCCCTGGAGCTGAAGCGCTCCAACTAAGGGGCTCTGCAGGCCCCCCGGCAGGCCCACCCTGCATTCCCAGCATTCCCCACTCACTGCCTGTGGACAGAAAGAATTTCCGACCCAAACTTGGCAAGCCAGGAAGGACTGTGGTCTGGCTGCTCCTTCTGGAAGTTGTGAGGCAGCCTGGCAGCCCAGGATCCTTTTTCCACCCCAAACCCACAGCTAAGAATAGCCAGGCCACCTCCACACCCACCCTTGAGGCTGCAGCCTTTCCTGAGGTCCTTCTGATGCTCAGGGCAAAGCGTCTTCGGCAAGTGGGCATGTTGACTGCACGCCCCAAGAGGAAAAGGACTAGCCTGTTTTGTTCACTGCTGTGTCCCTGGCACCCAGGACAATGCCTGGCACAAAGTAAACACGAACGAGTGCTGGGCTGCAATTTAAGACTCCCAAGGGTGCGATATGGCCCAGCAGCTCACGGCAGACACACGAGGCGGGAACTGCTTCTCCTCAGCCCTGGAGGCGGCTTCTTTCTTCTGGAACTCGATGCCGTTCCTTTAACATCTTTGATCAGTTGCTCACAATTCAATTTTTCCTTCTGTGCTTTTCTTCTCCCGCCAAGAAGTGGCCCACAAATATTACCCTAACTACATCCAGTATTAAATTAATAATTTGGGGCTCTTTTCTGCCCAGGATCTCAGATGTTTTTCTATCTCCCACAAAGTTGGAATAAAGTCATTTATCAAATATTACTACCTACGCTGTGCTAAAGGAGCCCTGGTGATGCAATGGTTAAGTGCTCAGCTGCTGACTGAAAGGTCAGTGGTTCAAACCCACCCAGCCACCTCGCAGGAAAAAGACCTGGCAACCTGCTCCTGTAAAGATTACAGCCTAGGAAACCCTATGGGGCAGTTCTATTCTGTAACATGGGGTTGCTACGAGTTGGAATCGACTCGACAGCGCCTAAAAACAACACTGTGCTAAACTCTTTGCCTGGATTATCTCATTGAATTCTCACAACTCAATGACTTAGTACTATTATTATCCCCTTTTTACATGTAAAGAAACTGAGACATAGAGAATGGAAGTGACTTGCCCAGGCTCCCACAGATGGTATGGGTTGGAGCTGGAATTCAAACCCAGACTGTGTGGTTCCAAAGCACGTTCTCTTGTTGTACTGGTGGAACCACCGATGTGCAGGGCCTTCCTGGAGATCAGAGTGGTTGTCCGTTAGGATTGTGTTTGTGCTCCAGGGAGCTGACCCTCAGACCCTCTGTGGCAGATGCTGCCAGTGCCCCACCCATATTCCGGTGCGCTCGCCATTCCTTTCCCCATCAGGACAGCAGCATCTTGTGCAAGCCCGAGCTTCTCCATCTGACGGTTTTCTCCAGCCATGGGAGCCTGCCAGGCCCACAAGCCTGGCCAGCAGAAGTGTCAGGGAGATGACTCCCCAGGAACAGCCCCGATGACCAAAGACAAACAAGAATTGGAGAATAAATACCCCAGCTCCCTCACCCCTCTGGTGAGATAACGCAGCATGTTCTACACTGCCTCCCAGAGTTCCCCAGTGGAATTGCACCCTGGATGCCCATAGAAGTCACCCGCTCATGAACACACCCTGTCTGGGCTTCTTTCCCTTCGCCGTCTCAAGTTCCTACTTCCCTGCTGGTGCTTCTAAGATCTGCTGCTCAACTCAGTGTCTGCTTCTGGGGACACTCAACCTAAAATACCCTCTGAGGTCCCTGAAGGGGGCTCTCACCCTAAGGGGCTAGGCTTTCAACTGTCCAGGCTTATGGAGGTGACATGGTGCTATGGACAAGCAGGCCTGAAATGACTGCATTTCCCCATCTGGACCCACACCCACCCCAAAGATGGTGCCCTCCCCAGCCCGAGCTGGCCTACCTCCTACTCATCCATTTCAGTTTTCGGCAGTGACTCCCACACTGACCTCTAATAAAAGTCAGAATATTCAAGGTCAGTATTCCCAAAAGTGGAACAGAAACCTTGGGTTTCCTTGCACGTGGCCATACAGGCTTTGGATTAAAAAAGCTATGGGTTCTAATCTCAGCTTCACCACTTCCTAGCCATGTGACCTGTGCAAGTGACCACCTATGTGTGCCTCAGTTTCCTCATCTGCAACATGAGGATAATAATACTACCTCAAAGGGATGTGGGGATTCAAAGGAATACTTTAAGGAACTGGAGGCGATTTCCCCCAAAGGGACATCTGTTGATGTCTGGGAATAATTTTGGTTGGCACAACTGGAGGGGTGCTACTGGAATCTACTGGGTAGCGGTCAGGGGTGCTGCTAAACATCCTACAATGCACGAGACAGCCTTTCCTCCTCTGCCTGCCCCCACATCACAGAATTACTTCGAATAAAATGTCAACAGTGCCGCTGTTGAGAAATCCTCATCTACGTAAATCATGCAACGTTGAGTAAGTGCCCCTAAGATGTTAATCCCTTTCTATACTCCTTGTTTATTTACTGCCAAATGTCAACCTGGTATGTGACCCCGGGTGGTGTCTAATGAGAGAAAATATTAATTATTAAATGTGGGCTCATGAGAGACAGGTGCTAGGCCTGTGCTGCCCAACAGAAATATTACATGAGCCACAAATGGAAAACACATATGTAATTTTAAACTTGCTAGTAGCCACATTAAAAAAAAGGAAAAAGAAACAGGTGAAATAAAGTTTAATAATATACTTGTTTAACCCAATGTGTCCAAAATGCTATCATCTCAATATGAGATCAATGTAAAACATTATTAATTTTTTGGGGGGGGTACTAAGTCTTCAAGATCCAGTGTGTACTTTACCCTCACACACCTCAATTCTGACTGAACATGGTTCAAGCGCTCCACAGCCACCATGTGACTAGTGGCTACCATACTGGACAGTACAATGTTAGGCTAAAACCTTTCCACTCACAGATGCTTGGTGATGAACAGGTTAGGCTGCGAGGAAAAAGGGCAGGCCGTAAAGGAGAGAAAGGAAGGTGGGAGGGGAATAGTTCAGAACTTATAACAAGAAGCAGGGCTAACATCTCCAAAAAAGGCCTGGAGGCGGGTTCTCAGCCTCTCCCTCCCTGGATGGGGGAGACGGCATCTGGACCCTGTCTCTCCTCTCGAGGCTAAGCCTTGTCCCCGTACCAGGGGCGAGGAGAGGGCCAGCCTGGAGGTTCAGGTGATGTCATTAATAGCTCGGCCCAGGGAGCTTGTTCCCCACGTGCTGCCAAAGTGGGAACCGACGACCACCGGGGAGACCCCTGAGACCCCCTAATCAAATCGAAGGGACTGTTTGCATAAACGTCATCCAAAGCTGGCTCTGCAATGTTTTGAAATCAGCGCTGGTTTAGGGAGGTTGAGTGCCAGCTTGTTTCATCAAGTGACGACTCCCTGGATGAGACAACGCCTGTTTCCACAGCTAATATGACCGGCTGTTTGGGGAGATCGAACCCATTAGGAACCAAAGTGGTTTCCCACTGTCGTCAGCTGAAATACCAAGGACTTCACTTTACGACTCAGGACCCCAGAGGGGAGGCCCTGGGATCAGTGCACAGACCCCCAGCCTAACTGCTGCGTCAGGGCAGTCCCATTAAGACCTTCTACAAAGTGGTCAAGGGCATGGGCACTAGGGCCAGAGTGCCTGGGTTCAAATCCCAGCTCAGCCATTTACCATCTGCCAATGGGCAAGCCACTTAATCCCTCCAAGCCCTTTTCTTCATTCATAAAAATAATATAATCATTATTATTCCCACTACCTTGGACAATCTTCCTCCAGACATTTATTCTTTTTCAAGTCTTTGTTCAAATGCCACCTCCTCTAATAAACATTTTCTGACTGCCTTGTTCAGAATTGCAACCCCACCCCTGGCAGGTTCTAGCCCTCTTTCCTGCTTTATTTTTTGGTTTTGTTTTTTAATAGCATTTATTATTGAATATAAATTGTATTGAGTATTACTGAAATTATTATTAAGTTATAATAATTATTGAAATTATTGAATATAATAAATGTATATGATAAATATTGAATACCACCATCCGTCAGTTTGTCCTACTGTGGTGGCTTGCCTGTTGCTATGATGCTGGAAGCTATGCCACCGGTATTTCAAATACCAGCAGGGTCACCCATGGTGGACAGGTTTCAGAGAAGCTTCTAGACTAAGAAACTAGGAAGAAAGGCCTCGTGATCTACTTTAGAAAATTAGCCAATAAAAACCCTATGGATCACAACAGAATATTGTCCAATATAGTGTTGGAAGATGAGCCCCCTAGATTAGAAGGCACTCAAAATAACACAGTGACCACAACAATGGACTCAAGCATGAAGACGGTGCAGCACCGGGCAACGTTTTGTTCTATTGTACTTGGGTCACCAGGAGTCAGGGATGACTCTATGGCAACTAACAACATAATAGCATTACTGGATATACTATGTCATGGTATATTATTTATTTTGGTTTAACTAGCTCTCTCCAGTAGAATGGAAGCTCCATGAGGGCAGAGTTTTTTTGTCTGTTTTGCCCACTGCTATATTCCTACCACCTAGAACAATGCACAGAATGCAGTATGTGCTCTCAGTAAATGTTTGTTGAATTAACTTCTTCATTAAATGAGCACCTAACAGTGCCTGGCACAGAGTGGGTCATTGTTATTACTCGGGTCACAAGGTAGGTAAGTGCTAGATCGTTCCTACTTTCACTTTACTAATTCATTTAAAAAATATTGATTGTGCATACAATACGTGCCAGGCAGTGTGCTAGGCTCTGCTGATGGAGGGGTAAACAAAAGAATTCCTAAATCAGCAGAGGATTTAATAGTACCTCCTTATCTTAGTTAGCTAGTACTTTTATAACACAAATATCATAAGGAAGTGGCTTTAAAGAATGGAAATTTATTTTCTCACAGTTTTGGAGGCTCAAAGTCCAAATCAAAGCCTTGGCCCTGTCGATCCCTTCCTCGTCAGTGGCCCTAGTCACTCCTTGGTCTCTTGGTGATCCTCACATGGCAGCTGTCTTCCCCAGTACATGCATGCAGCTGTATCTGGTCTGCTCTTTTTATAACTCGGAAGTGATTAGATTTAGAACCCACCATACGCGGATATGGTCTCATTAACATATAACAAAGAAAACCCTATTTCCAGACAGAAGTACATCCACAGGTATGTTGTCCTTGTTGCTGGCTGCCATCAAGTCGTTTCTGACTCATGGTTAAAATTCCAACTCGTATCTTTGGGGAACACAATTCAATCCATAACACTCCCTCCCTCATAGGCTGTTGCGGCCAAAATCAAATTGTGGTGTTGGCAAAGAATATTGAATATACTGTGGACTGCCAGAAGAACTAACAAATCAGTCTTAAAAGATATACAACCAGAATGCTCCTTAAAAGCAATGATGGTGAGACTTTGGCTCACTTACTTTGGACACATCATCATGAAAGACCAATCACTAGAAAAGGACATCATCTTTGGTAAAGTAAACGGTCAGAGAAAAAGAGGGAAACCCTCAATGAGATGGACTGACATGATAGCGACAACAATGGACTCAAACATACCTGGGTTGCCATGAGCTGAGGTCAACTCTACGGCAACTAACAATAACAACTATTAATATTGTTTTATTATTTTTATATAATTATCATCACACACTGCATTGGCTAGCTATTGTTGCCTACCAAACCACCCCAAAACATAGACCTTAAAACAATAAGCAATTATTTACTCACCTGTCTTTGAGCCAGCTGGGCGGTTTCTCTGGCCTCCCCTGGGCTTGCCTGTACATCTGAGTGCAGCTGGAGGTCAAGTGTGTGGCTCTGCTGATCTTGGCTCAGTTGTCTCACACAGGTGGGGTGAGCTGGCTGTAGGCTGGTCTTAGATGGCCTTGGCTGAGATGGCGGGCTCTCCTCTACATGGTCTCTCATCCTCTAGCAGGCCAACCTGGGCTTGTCCTCATGGCTGAGCAAGATGCCAAAGAGAGGCAGATGTGTTCTAGTCCTCTTCATCCTTGAGCTAGGAACTGTCATGGAGTCACTTCTGCCATCTTCTATGGGCTAAAACAAGTGACAAGATCAGCCCAGATTCAAGGGGCATGGAAACAGACTCTTAATGGGGGGACTGCAAAGTCACACTGGAAAGGAGCGGGTACCGAGCAGGATAGATATCTGTGGCCGTCTTTTCATCCATCTACCACATAGAACTTGGAAGCCAGGATACCCCAAGGGCCTGGCTCAGGTTATGCCTGCGTAAGAGTCCCAGCCGGCAAGTATCCAGAAAAGGCTTGGTCCTCTCTGAAGGTCTCTCCCAGCTTCTTCCTCTGCTATATCTGCATATTTTGATTGGTTCCCCTGCTTATCATCTGTCCTAGCAGGAAGAGCCTTTCTTGTCACCAGCCCAGGGAGAATGATTAAAATTCTGCACTGTTGTCTAGACCTTACTATGAGAATCCTGGAGGTGGAAACCTGGCTTGCCCTAATTTTCCAGAATTAACTCATCAAGACACCTGGTGTGGCTCTGCTCTTTTTGGGGATTCTCTGGCTTTCTCTCAAGTCCCCCAGTGACTCCCTGCTCTGCTTTTCTCATGGGGGAAAGGGAAGTCACTGTTTATGGAAGACCTGCTATGAGCTCAGCCCATGGTGGGAGTTGTATATGTGAACACATTACTCCTCTCAACATCCTTGCAAGGTTGACATTATGATTCCCATTTTATAAATGGGCAAACTGAGGCTCAGAGAGGTGAAATCACTTGGCCAAGGACACACAGCTGGGAAGTTCCAGAACTCAGTTTAATGGTTACTTGGTTACTTAGGGAGCCAGCCCTGGGCAAGTTCCAAAGAAACTGAGGATTAAAGCCAATGCAGGCTCCTTTCTCTTGGCAAGGCAGGCCTCCTCCGCGATATGACTGACCACAGTTATCTCCCCCACTGCCTGTCACAATTCCGGCGCCTGCACTTGCTCCATTCACCATCCCTTTCAGTGGGGTTTTCTTTTTCCACCACTGCCACCACGCAAATTTAGCACCAGACAAGGAGACCTGTTAAAATACAAATAAACCTGTTGCCGTCAAGTCAATTCCGACTCATAGCAACCCTGTAAGACAGTAGAACTGCTCCCTAGGGTTTCCAAGGAGTGGCTGGTGGATTCAAACTGCTGACCTTTTGGTTAGCAGCCGAGCTGTTAACCACTGCACCACTAGGGCTCCAAAAATACAAATACTGTACATCTAAATTAAAACACAGGTTCCTGAAACCCCCTTCAGACTGTTTAAAACTGACTCTTTAGGAACAACGCCCAGGAATCTGCATTGTGATACTCTCTCCATAGGGGATTCTGGTGTACAAGCCACTGACTACACCCTGCCTGGAAAGGCACCCACATCATGCAGCTGTTGTTTTTAAGCAATAAAGTCAAGTTGTCCAAAGATGACCGTGTTTGACAAAGAGAAGAGATCTTGAATAGGCACATGTTCAAAAAAACAACACTTTAACAGTGGAAAGTTTCCTCCGTGAGTGGGGTTCCAGAGCCAGGTCACAATTGTTTATATTTCTTGTACATTGTGCAATGAACACGTGTTCCCTGGTAATCAGAAAAAGCAATAAGGACCTTTTAATGCAAATATCCTTGAAAGAGAGAGGGGACATTAACAGCTGGAGGGCAACATGGAAAAGGGATTTTTGGCCATGGCAGCCGGCTAAGAGCAAAGCCTCGTGGCAAAAAGTCCCTAGGTGGTACAAATGGTTACGTGCTTGACTACGAACCCAAAGGCTGAAGGTTCAAACCCACCCAGAGGTGCCTCAGAAGAAAGGCCTGTCGATCTGCTTCTGACAGGTCACAGCCTTGAAAACCCTATGGAGCAGTTCTACTCTGCACACACAGGGTTGCCATGAGTCGGAATCAATTCGATGGCAGCTGGTTACAGGCACCTAGGAGAACGTTAGGGAGAGACATGAAAATCCCAGTGGCAAGACGCACCCAAATCCACGTCTTTCAGCTTCCATAATCTGCAATCTTAACCAGACCATTGTGGCAGGTTGGAATGATGGCCCCAGTTCTTCACCCTTTCCTGTATCTATGCTCTTGGCCATGTGACTGTAGTGCTCTCCATGTGACTTGCTTTAGCTAATAGGATGTTAGCAAACAGGACCCAAGGCAAGGCTTGAAGAGTGCCTGCACCTGTGCCAGTGCCATAAGGCCATGTCCAGGCTGCCTATTGGGGGATGGGAGAGACATGGAGGAGAGTCCAGGCTTCCTAGTCGACAGTCACCGACCCCAGACATGTCAGCAAACCCAGCCAGAATCAGCAGAGCCACCTAGCTGACCACCCAGCCACCTGATCAATAAATGCTTATTGTTTTATGTTGTTGAGGTTGTTTATTACACAGCAGTTTATCGTGGCAGTAAGTAACTGATACAACTGTGGACCCATTCTTGCCGGTGTCTTCCAGCAGATAGCCAAGAGGAGGGTCCCCCAGTTCTGACTGGGTTTTTTTCTTTTTCTTTTCTTTTATTTTCTGTTTATTGTAGTTTAAAAGAAGTTTACATTTCAAGTGAGTCTCCCATACGAAAAATTTATACATACATTGTTATGTGGCCCTAATTGCTCTCCCTGTACTGTGACAGCACACTCCTCCTTTCCACCCCTGATTCCCCATGTCCATTCAACCAACTCTTAACCCTCTCTGCCTTCCCATCCCACCTCCAGACAGAAGGTGCCCGTTTAGTCTCCTGCATCTACTTGAGCTAAGAGGCACACTCCTCACAAGTATCACTCTGTGTCCCACAGTCCTGTCCAATCTCTGTCTGAAGAGTTGGCCTCGGAAATTGTTTTAGTTCTGGGCTGATAGAGAATCCTGGGCCATGCTTTTCGGGGTTCCCACAGTCTCATTCAGACCATTAAGTCTGGCTGACCTGGGTTCTGGGGGAGCTTTGGCTCTGGCAAAGGGATGCTCCTGGCAGGACTTGCCAATGGAGCTGGCTCATAGCCCCCACCTCAGTTATTTTTCTGATATATTGGGCCCCCCATTGCTTATGATCACCCAAGTGTGAGTATAATTGTTTTCTGTCACAGAGTAAATAATGGAGCCTTGTCGAACTCACAGCTCATCAGTCACACACATATTAGAATTTACTCTGATGACAAGCTCTCCTGCCCACCCTCCCAAATGAACAGACACAAGACAATGACACCCTTTCTTCCCTTCTCCTGAGAGTTCATGGTTACAGATTTTAAGCTTCTCCTTGCCTAGTCCTACAACTTTAACTAACTTCATCAACATGCACACATCCAAATAACTCCAGAACCATGTACCACACTCAAAGCTTGTGAATCGTATAAATAACTTATTTAACTACCTACCAGGAATTGGTGGTTTACATGCATTTGGTCATTTAATCGTCACAAGACAATGAGGTACGTACAATTACTATAAAATAAAAAAAGGACAACAGATATATTTGAAAATATCTTTTTTTAGGAAAAAAACTGTAATGCAGAAAAAAGATAAAGTCCATACTATAATAGGGTAATATCTATACTCTTTTAAAAAGCTCTCACAAACAGACAAGAAAACCACCAAATGACCTAACAAAGAAATGAGCAAAGGATAGGAATTCACAGAAAAAATCCAAACGGTCAACAAATAAGCATAGGAAAAGATGCTCAAAACTCTAGAAGTTAGGGAAATGCAAATTAAAGCAACAGTGAAATACCCCTTTATACTAAGAGAACCAGGGACAATAAAAAAGAGCTATAACACCTCCTGCTGGCAGAGATGAGAGGAAAGGGTATTCTCCAGAATGACTGGTAGATGATGAAACTATGGCCTAGAAAAGTTACCTGCTTTGCCCAAGGAACACAGCTGGTAAACAGCAGAGTCATCATTCAGACCTGGGAGGGTCAAACTCCAAAGCTTATGCTATTAACCACTGGATAACTGGAAGGAACTTAGTGATTGAGTCCTGAGGTTTTCAGATCCTTTTTTTTTTTTAAAGAAAAAAAAAAGCAGAGGAAGCCTCTCTTCAGAGAATACCTTACAGAAAATGCCTATCTGTCTATCTATCTGTCTGTCTGTCTGTCTATACATACATAGTAAGAAAAGTGTTGCTGTGATTGAAGCTGGGGAGAGTCCACTCCCAGCTCCTGGGCCCCCTCCTCATTATAGGGCCATTTTCAGTGAATCTCTAGAGCTCCACTGAGCAGTTTGAAAACCACTGGCCAAGCCCAACCCCATTACTTCATAGATGGTGGCAACTGAATGGCACAGAGAGGGCAGGGAACTGCTTGAGGTCACTCAGTGCATCATGGCAGGGCTGGGGTTAGGACCTGGGTCCTCTTGCCATCAGAACAACACTCTCTGCTACATGACTCTCAATGTTCTCAACAGTCCTAATCGTCATCACCATCATCACAGTCATCATTCCATGAACACCTTCTAAGTGTCCAGCAATTTGCATTCATCACGTGCACGCCTCACAACAACCCAGCACGAGGTAGTTGAGACTTAGAGAGGTGATGGGACACAGTCAGTGTCACACAGCTCGGAAGTGGCAGAGACAGGATTTGAACCCAAGTCTATCTGACTTGTTCTTGTTGTTGCTGGGTGCCGTCGAGTCGATTCCGCCTCATAGCGACCCTATAGGACAGAGTAGAAATGCCCCATAGGGTTTCCAAGGAGTGCCTGGTGGATTTGAACTGCCAACCCTTTGGTCAGCAGCCGAGCTCTTAACCACTGTGCCACCAGGGTTCCCTACTTGACTTGGGGAGGATAAAATCACAACTCCACATCAAGTGCTTAGCAACTGTGCCAGAAGATGTAGTAGGAACTTCTTCAAAATGCCGAAGGGAGCATTACTGAGACCCTGGGCAGCAAAGAGGAAAAAAATCGAAATGGAAAATGCTGACATTATATTAGCTTCTAGTACATGGAATTTCTCAGCAAGACCTTGTAAACCGCTTAACTTTCGGTAAGGCTGACATTTGGGGGTGATAAGCTCAGGTGTTGCTCATAGCCAAGAAACTGTTTTTAAAGGTGACACCGAGCATCTGAGTGTTGTGATCACAACACCACTAATCTCACCCCAGACAGGCTTACCTCTGGGGCTCCAGGGCCCAACCTTTCCAGGAGCTGGGTACCCTGAGCCCCGCAGTGGGATGGGAGACGCAGATGGAAGGCAGGTGGGCGGGTATTGTTCTCCTGGTGATCTGAAGTGTAGGGGAATTCAGGGGGAAGCACAGATTAATTCTGGAAAGCAAGAGGATTAAAGAAGATTAAAGAGGTAAAGAGCAATGAATGCTGATCTGCTGGATACTTCTCTCCTTAGAAGAGCAGGTTTCCCCCCTTGATTCCAATAAGCTTTTTTAAAAAATTTATGAGGTTTTTGTTTCTCTGCTTATTTACTTGGGTCTCCAGGATAAGCCCATAAAAGCAGCTTCTCATTGTGGGGTGGCCGGAGTAAGAAAGGAAATCTTTTTCTCGCTTCCTTCCTCCTTTCTTTCCTTCCTTCCTCCTTCTTTTCCCCCTGCCAGGCACTGGGAATACAGAGATGAAAATGATACTCAAAGATCAGAGTGAGGTGGGGGCGATGAAGCTCCAATAGAGCGGCCTAGAGCAACGTGAAGGGGGCAGTAGTGACTCGGGGTAGAATTCTCGCCTTCCATGCAGGAAACACGGGTTTGATTCCCGGCCAATGCACCTCATGCACACCACCACCCATCTGTCAGTGGAGGCTTGCATGTTGCTATGATGTTGAACAGGTTTTAGTGGAAATTCCAGACTAAGATAGACCAGGAAGAAAGGCCTGGCGATCACCTCCCCAAAATCAGCCAACGAAAACTCTATGGATCACAACAGAATATTGCCCAATATAGTGCTGGAAGATGAGCAACGCAGGCTAGAAGACAATCAAAATACACACTGCCCGCTACAGTGGACACGAGCACACCAACCATCATGAAGTGGCACAGGACTGGGCACATTTCTTCTGTTGCACATGGGGTCACCGTGAGTCAGAGTCAACTTGACCGCAACTAACAGCAACAACGATGGTCCAAAAGGTGGCCCAGGTTTAGTGGGGACCCATCTATTTTGTTGGAGTGGGGATTTTTTTTTTTCCCCACGAGGGCACTGGTTGTCCAGGAGAGTTGAATTCAGAGGGAAAAGTATTTTGGTGGTTGGATTACATATCTACTCCACTGCCCCCTCCACTGGATTTGGACCCTTGGATAAGAGGGACTGTATCATATTATTTTAATGACTAGCCCCTAGCCCTGCTGCCTGTTGGAGAGGACACAATACATACACGGGAGAAGAAAGGGCATCTATGCCACTCACGCCTACATGCCGGAGCAGAGCACAGCATCTCACACATGCTGGTTGAAAGAGGAAGGCAGGGCTGGATGAACGAGAAGGGAAGGAAGAAAAGAAAAGAAAATTAGAGAAAGAAAAAGAAAGAAGGAAAGAGAGAAAGGAAGGAAAGAAGGAAGTAGAAGGATGATTCTGCTTTGATTTAATCACTAACATGTCTTCAAGATGCCTCTGCCGGATCCACCTGGAATCTGCACCTTGTACAAGGAGCTCTCTTCAAAAGCCATTGTCTTTGGTGGGACCCAAAGCCAGAGCCCTTGGGAGCTGCAGCCTCAGGACTCCCCAGGACAGCCTTGGCCCTGAGGAAGAAGAATGGGCTGACCTCTTGGGTCAAGTTGCATCTTGCTCAGTGTCCACCTGTGGCCATTCTCTCCAGCTATTGAACCCAAAGCAAATTCACAGCCATCTCTGAGGGCATTGGCAGATAGCATGGATTTTACTGAGGGTTTAGTGGGGGCCAGAGGATGGAGATTACAGAGCACGTCCAAGAGCAAAGCTTCCCACAATCCCCTTCAAGTGTCTCTGTCTTTCCAGATTTCCATTCCTTTCTGCAGCTGCCACACCTCTTCTCCCCTTCTCCTACCCCCCTCCAGTCAAGCCTGTTTCTTTCTCCCCCTCTCATCCATTTTGCCTCTCCAAACTCCCTCAGCTTGAACACTCACCAGCAATGCCAACTCCCAGCTGTTTGCCAAGCCCGCCCATGTCCAGCTTCTCCAGCCTGCTGCCTACACTCTCCCCCAGGAGCCTGAAATCCTCCGTGTATTCTTTATCTCTGGCATCATGCTGGAGTGTGGCTAGGGACAGAACACACTGGTGAACAGCATAGGCCCTGAATGGAGACTTAATTTTTGCAAGCTGGGTGACCCCAGACAAGCGACGTCATCTCTCTGGACCTTTTTGCCATCTGTGAAATGAGGATACTATGAGTACATGCCCCCTAAGACTACTGTGAGTATTAAATGAAATTATGCATGCAAAGCATCAGCTTGTAGAGAGGGTATAGTCACTATTAGCCATCAGCACTATTATATATCCCCTAGAAACTTCTGTGAAGTCAGTAGGGCAAGTACTATGGTTCCTATTTTCTTATAAACAAACCAAGGCTGGGAGAGATGAGGTGACTTGCTGAAGTTTGCACGGCGCTAAGCAGCCAAGCCAGAGGTCAAGCCCAGTCCCCTAAGACCAGACTCTCTGGGTTTTACCCCAGCTTTCTGATGTCAAGCCCTGAGTAGGCAGGGACTGGAGACTAGGACCCCCCTACAGCTTGGACGCTGCTTACACATTCTGGGGAGAGGAGGCTTCCTTTCTTGGCTTTGGTTTCCACAGCCTCAACGTTAAATTATGATAATGTATGACATGTGGTTGTGCTGCCTTCAGCCCCTGCCAACTACATTTCTTCCAGGCACCACTCCAGAGAACCCACTTTGCTGTTCTGGGCAGAGTCCAGAGTGACCTACTTGAGTCCCTCAGTTGGTGCCCTCCGAAGCCATTTCTCCTAGTGGCTCTTGGGGACTTCCTCTGACTGCTGTGATGACCCTTACCCTTCATCTGATGACGACAGGTGGCCAGAACATTGCTTGGCTGCCGTGATGCACCTCTCTGGAGCATTGTCATTGCTACCTTAAAGCACAGAATTCAAAGGTTGTCACCAAACACTCGGCTAGCTGCCAATATTCCCTCCTCTCCCTCTGCCTACATCAGCACTTGGTACGTCACAGCACAGCGCAGTGGTCAGGGAATTCTGGAGACAGACAGATGTGGGTTCAAAGCCCAGGTGTGCCATTTATTGACTCTGTGGATTTGGGTAAGTTATTTCGCCTCTCTAAGCCTCCAGTTCATCATCTGCTAAATGAGCAGCTGCATAATGGAAAATGGATAAATAATACTCACTTCATAGGGTTGTGGTCATTCAATGAGGTTGTATCTGTTAGTTGTGGCTACAATAATGCCACGTAACAAATAACCATAAAACCTCTGTGGCACATGACAATTGGCAATCCCTTAGAGAAGAAAAAAGTAGCCAACATGTACCAAAGTTTTGGTACAGAAATTGGCTGCATTGCCTCGTATAAACTTCTCTCTCATGCTAGAGGATTTAACAGACATCATGTCTTCCCCCGCCACTGCCCATGCCTGGGGGTCAGAGGTGAAGCAGACATGGATCCAGCCCTCAGGAAGCTGCAAGTCCAGGA
Organism: Dugong dugon; assembly: GCA_030035585.1. NCBI lineage: Eukaryota > Metazoa > Chordata > Mammalia > Sirenia > Dugongidae > Dugong > Dugong dugon. The sequence goes on along the minus strand of CM057476.1, from coordinate 18,470,850 downwards.
AGGAACCTGAGCCATGGGCACGCCTCACCTCAATACCAGGCAGACAATGAAAAACAACAGAAGAGAGTAGTTCAGAAAACAGAGCACTTGCTTCCATCTGGGCCTGGATCGCTAGGGAAGATGTGGGAACTCTGACATTGCACAAAAAGAGGTCCTGGAAAGAGAGGAGGAAGAACAGGCTCTGAAGGCAAAAACACGGGGATGGAAAAAAATAAGAAGCAATCCCATAGATGTGAAGCTGGTTTCTGACATAATATTTCACTTTTCAAAACAGAAATAGTCTTATTATTTTTCTGACTAGAAAAGGATTTCATGCTCATAAAAAAATAACTGCATAAATTCTAGAGTGGGACTACATTGTAATTTACTCAACTATTCTCATCATTGGTGGACCTTTGGGTTATTTTCAAGTTTCACTATTATAAGTGACCCTACAAAGAATGAAGATATAAATACATACATATATACATATATATATTCCTCACTTATCAACTATCTGGTTATCCAACATTTCACATTTATGACAATAGTAAAAAATCTACTATCTATTTTGTGCGTTAATGACGTACATCTGGTAGTAACAGACGCTGAGGTGTGAGGTGAGAGTAACACTAGCTGTGACAGTTAAGGTTACGTGTCAGCTTGGCTGGGCCATGATTCTCAGTGGTTTTGCAGTTATGCAATGATGTAATTTGGCAGTAACGTTATGATGGAGTCATCCTCTATTTTGTGATCTGATGTGGTCATCCTCCATATTCTCACAACACCAATTCAATTCACATAATGATGTGGTCTTTGGAATCTAACCATATCAATAAGTAAGAAGTGGGTACATATATATGTATATATATGTATGTTGTTAGTTGTTGTTGGGTGCCGTCGAGTCAGTTCCAACTCACAGCAACCCTACATAAAACAGAACAAAACACTGCCTGGTCCTGTGCCATCCTCACAATCGTTGCTATGTTTGAGCCCACTGTTGCAGCCACTGTGTCAATCCATCTTATTGAGGATCTTCCTCTTTTTCACTGATCCCTCTGCCTTACCAAGCATGATGTCCTTTTCCAGGGACTGGTCACTCCTGATAACATATCCAGAGTACTTGAGAAGAAGTCTTGCTGTCCTCGTTTCCAAGGAGCACTCTGGCTATACCTCCTCAAGACAGACTTGTTCGTTCTGGCAGTTCATGGTATATTTAATATTCTTCACCAACACCATAATTCAAAGGCATTAATTCTTCTTTGGTCTTCCTTATTCATTGTCCAGCTTTCACATGCATATGAGGTGATTGAAAATACCATGGCTTGGGTCAGATTCTCCTTAGTCCTCAAAGTGACATCTTTGCTTTTTAACACTTTAACGAGGTCTTTTAAAAAAATATGTACACTTTAATTAGGTAGACGAAAAAGCACCTAGTTAAAGATCTAGAAGGAGAGAGAAAAATAGCATGACTCTCAATTGGCTTAACATAGTTTATAAACAAAATGTTCTACATTCTGCTTTGGTGAGTAGTGTCTGGGGTCTTAAAACCTTGTGAGAGGCCATCTAAAATACTCCACTGGTCCCACCCCATCTGGAGCAAGGGACAATGAAGAAAACCAAAGACACAAGATTAGTCCAAAGAACCAGTGGGCCACAACTATCACGGCCTCCATCAGACTGAGTCCCAGCACAACCAGACGGTGCCTGGCTACAGCCACGCACTGCTCTGACAGGGATCACAATAGAGGGAGGGTCCTGGATAGAGCTGGAGAAAAATGTAGAACAAAATTCTAACGCACAAAAACAGACTTACCAGTCTGACAGAGACTGGAGAAACCCTGAGAGTATGGCCCCCGGACACCCTTTTAATTCGGTACTGAAGTCACTCCTGAGGTTCATCCTTTAGCCAAAGATTAGACAGGCAAATAAAACAAAACCAGACTAAATGGGCACAACAGCCCAGGGGCAAGGACTGGAAGGCAGGAGGGGACAGGAAAGCTGGGAACTAGGTCGAGGGGAGAGTGCTGACACGTCGTGCAGCTGGAAACCAATGTCACAAAACAATACGTACATTAATTGTTTGAGAAACTAATTTGCTCTGTAAACCTTCATCTAAAGCACAATTTAAAAAAAAAAAAAAAAAAGAGTTTTTAGGATGTGCACATAGACACCAAGAAATAAAGAATGATGATACGGCACTGGGGCCTGGAATTGTGATCTCAAGGACGAAAGTTTTGACCCTGGGTGATGAGGAAGAAGGCCCTTCGCCTCTCAGGCTTCTGAATCTACACCTGAAAAATGACAGATGTATCAGAGTCTTCCCAGAGCTTCTTTCTGTTCGCACACTACACTTCCAGAACAACTAATGTGTGGAGTCCAGGGAGGCTGCCTTTTCTGCAGAATGTGCAGGGCACCCGGAAGACCCTTCCTTCTCTACGCCCCACTGGGTGTGCCAAACACTCTAGAAGGAGAAAGAAAAATAGCATGACTCTCAATTGGCTTAACATAGTTTATAAAGAAAATGTTCTAAATCCTACTTTGGTGAGTAGTGTCTGGGGTCTCTTAGATCACCCCCACAGCCAACCATACTCTCCCTGAGGGATGGGGCTCTGGTTGACCCACTGCCAACAGCCCTGAGTCTCTTCCTCCTTCACTGGCCCTCTGCGGAGAGTTTTTTTTTAGAACCTCCTTAGACTTCCAGCAGGAAGAGAAAGAATCTAGCATTTATTCATGTATTTAACAATGAACAAATATTTCATAATCAGATCTTAACATTTAATTCTACCAGCAACCCCAGGAAAGGCAATCAATCATTCCTTCATCCAACAAGTATTTCCGAGCCTATTTCGTATGTGGCTGGCACTGCAGAGCCTGACTCTCCAATGGTGAACAAACCAGGGCTGAGCCTACCCTCAAGGAGCTGAGCCTCTGAAGGGGGAGACAGACTGTAACCCAGTGGACATGTGTTGTGGATTCAGTTATGTCTTCAATAAATATGTATTCAAAAATAAATAAAAGATTAAATTACCAAAAAATAGCATGATGGTAGTGGGAATATTGGTTTTAAACATTCTTTTAACATTTGTAATTGTTGATACTTCTTTGGAAATTTACATATTAAAATCAAGAAAGACTGCCCAGAAGGCAAGAAAGTGGAGTATGTTAGTTTCCTAGATATATCCCTGACACCTTTCCTGATTTTAAAACACGCAGTATCCCCTTGTTCTGTTCGAACGACTGCCTCTTGGTCTAAGTACAAGTTCCTCATGAGTACAATTAAGTTTCTGGAATTCCCATTCTTCACAATGTTATCCATAATTTGTTATGATCCACACGGTCAAATGCCTTTGCATCGTCCATAAAACACAGGTAAACATCCTTCTGGTATTCTCTGCTTTCAGCCAAGATCCATCTGGTGTCAGCAATGATATTCCTCGTTTCATGTCCCCTTCTGAATCTAGCTTGAGTTTCTGGCAGTTCCCTGTCGATGTACTGCCGCAATCGCTTTTGAATGATCTTTAGCAAAACTTTACTTGCATGTGATATTAATGATATCATTGGATAATGTCCGCATTCTGATGGATCACCTTTCATAAGGTTTTCACTGGCCAATTTTTTCAGAATTAGACTGCTAGGTCCTTCTTCCTGGTGTGTCTTAGTCTGGAAGCTCTGCTGAAACCTGTCTACCATGGGTAATCCTGGTGGTATTTGAAATACCGGTGGCATATCTTCCAGCATCATGGCAACATGCAAGCCACCACAGTACAACGAACTGACAGACAAGTGGTGTGTGTGTGTGTGTGTGTGTGTGTGTGTGTGTGTGTATGTGTGTGTGTTTGTGTGTATGCATATGCTCTACTGGCGGAGTGGTTAAGAGCTTGGCTGCTAACCAAAAGGTTGGCAGTTTGAATCCAACTGCTGCTCCTTGGAAACCCTATGGGGCAGTTCTCCTCTGTCCTATAGAGTCACTATGGGTCGCTATGTATGAGTCAGAATCGACTCGATGGCAATGTTATCCATGTAATTGCACAAATTTTGCTTTAGGATAAACTCCTAGTCCTAGAAGTGAAATGGTTTGGTCAAAGGCTATGTATGCTTCAAGATTTCAATACCAAAAAACCAAACCAGTTGCCATTGAGTCAATTTTGACCCATGGCAACCCCATGTGTTTCAGAGTAGAACTGCATTCCATGGGGTTTTCAATGGCTGTGATCTTTTGGAAGTAGATAGCCAGGCCTTTCTTCCAATGCATCTCTAGGTGGATTCAAACCACCAGCCTTTCAGTTAATAGCCGAGAGCTTAACCGTTTGTGTCAGCCAGGGATGTTCAAGATTTCAATACATACTGCAAAATTTTCCATACGTGAACCAATTTATAAGCTTAGAAAGAGGGCATGAGAGTGGCTACGTATCCACAATTGCCTAGCTACATATTATCATTCTTTTTAATCTGCTTGCTCTGTGGGGCAACATCACAGAACTTCACAAGCCGAATGATGGAAACTACATCTGTCACCATTCTCCTTAATCCCCTCTGTCCACCAAGCTCAGTGGCTCAGATGAAAACTCCTGAAATCCCCCACATGCCACATCTGCAAATATCCCCAGACTTTCTGTCTTTCTTAGCAATAGCTCAAAAGCAACATCAGCTTTACTAGCTCAGCCTCAAAGCAACATCTTCTTTTCCTCTCACAGGTCAGGTACTGAAAACCTGGGCTGGAGGTAAGGAGGCCCATGTGGTGACAGAGGAAGACCTGGCCTTTAAGAAGAATCTTTTATTCATGCCCCTGGTGTGTGGAATTTCTGCAGTCTTGTCTTCCCCTCAAAAAGATCACTTACAGCCTCCAAGACAGTTCTGTTACGAGTGCCCCATCTCTCTGCACACACACAACACATCTTAGTCATCCGTGAGCTGATTCTTCCATAACTGGGGGGTGGCAGGGTGGTCAGTGGAAAAAAGGAAGACCCTCAATGAGATGGACTGACCCAGTGGCTGCAACAACAGGCTCAAACATAGCTACGATTGTGAGGATGGCGCAGGACCGGGCAGTGTTTTGTTCTGTTGTGCATAGTGTCCCTGTGAGCGGGGCTTTGAACCGGTTTGTTCTCTGCTGAGAATTTGCATTTCCACCCCAGATATACTGAATCAGAATCTACATTTTAACAAGACCCCCGGGTGATTCTTATGTACAACTTCCCGGGAACTTGTTAGAAATGCAAATTCTCAGCAGGTATTCAAACCAGAAGGAACCAGTCCGAAGCCCGGGCTCTGAGTCAGAACTGACTCAACAGCACCTAACAACAACGGGGTGGTGGGAAGTCCTGGGACCTTGAGAGAAGGGGCATGGATGTTGTTTAACAAAGAATATGTGTATAATTCCCAGCTTCAAATTCTCTTTGCTATGTCCTGGGGAAGCCAAGCTGGTCAAGGAGGAAAAGCAAAGCACAGAGGAGGGGAGTCATCTGCCTGGGGTTACACTGCCAATCACCCAGCCCAAAACCTTCTGACGTTGAGTCCCTGTTGGACCTTGCCTCCCTCTGAGGCAGACCCCTGGCTCCTCTAAATCTCTGCACACTGTGTATCTCATGTAGAGGATTGTTTATGATGTTGCATTACCAAGCTTTTAAACGTCCAGATGGTTCCAGTTGTTGGGGTCTATGGGCCATAAAACTGTCATCCTCACAACTCAAGCCTCTCTCATGGTAATGATGCAATCTGTTTGCAGAAAAGAGCCCCAGTCCTTGCTGTCACCAGAGTAATAACCCCTGATGGAGACACAGCTGGGGGTAGGGAGTATTCATGGTGATTCTATTACGAGCTGTGCAGAGTAACTTGAGTTTATCTGTGTTCTCTAGTACACAAGGAGCTGATGTGTTTTAGAAGAGCAGGAATCAGACCTTTGTATCCATCTCATCTCCTACTTCTCGTCCCCAGGCAGAACTGCAGGCAACACCCTTCGCCCCCTTGGAGACTTTGCACATACCATCTATGCTGCCAGGAATGCCCACCCATACTTCCAACTTCAAGACCAGCTTAGAACTGTGAGTTCAACCTCCACTCTGAGTTCTTCTAATGCTGTGACCCAAGACACGCCACTCTACCTCTCTGAGAATCTATTTCCTCATCTCTAAAATGACATTTTCTGTTGTGATACATAGGATTTTCTTTGATGCATTTGAACCGTAGTGTTGGCAAAGAATACTGAATATATCATGGACTGGCAGAAGAATGAACAAATCAGTCTTAGAAGAAATACAACCAGAATGCTCCTTAGAAGGAAGGATGGTGAGACTTTGATTAACTTACTTGGACATGTCATCAGGAAAGACCAATCGCTAGAAAAGGACATGATGATTGGTAAAGTAGAGGGTCAACAAAAACAAGGGAAACCCTCAATGAGATGGATTGACCCAATAGCCACAACAATGGACTCAGACATACCAATGATCATGAAGATGGTGCAGGACCAGGCAACATTTTGTTCTGTGATACATAAGGTCACTATGAGTTGGAAACAACTTGACGGCAGCTAATACCAATGACAAAATGATGTTGATAATAGATCAAGCCTCACAGATTGTTATAAGGCTTAAGCAAAATAATCCTCATGGGCTGTGGTTGAGGACATTTTGGCTGTGACAGAAACTCACTCAGACGAGCTAAGCAAAATAAAAGGTGAAGATTTGCTTAAAAATGAATATCAACTGCTCTTAAACTTAGGGTGTAAAAAAGTCACATTATATTTACATTTCTAATTAACTGCTCAAGACTCCCACCAGCCTTCTTAGCAGGGAGTCCAACATCTTCCTCTTAAAAGTCCCACCCACACACTCATGCCACCCCAACCCTTTTGGAATTATTCATGGATCTCAGGGACTGGGCAATCTGCAAGCAGTGGCTTCCAGGGCAAAGAGGGAAGACTGGTCCTGCTAGAGCTCTGCTGCTGGTGTGCTTGGTTAACACGTGGGCTGCTGTGAAGATGGTTCTGGCATGGTCCAGACTCCTGCACAGAGCACTCATCTGATTTCAGGAGAGGACCACCCTGCTTCCAGGTAACAAGATGAGCTGAGGATGCTCCACACTCAGGTTCCCAAATTGTAGCGCTATGCCTCTGCTTTTTTGTCACATCCCGCTTCCTGAGAATCAGGGTGTAAGTTTCATTAGGTTAGGAAACATGTCTCTTATTTACCACTGGGTGCCCAGCATCCAGAAGAAGGGTCTGGCACACAGTAGTCATTATATGTTGGGTGAATGGATGGACAGACAGATGGACAGTTGGACAGATGGATGGACGGACAAAATCATGGTGTGAAATATTAGCTCCAAGGCATGGTTAAGAAAATTTTATCAGTGAACATCTTTGGTAATTTTACATTTAGAATAGCCAGCTATATTGTCTTTTTTAAATAGAAAAAGTAAATCAATATTTTAAAAATCATAGGCTAGGAACTCACTGTGTATATTTGCCATCTTCACACTGCATTATGTAATGATTACAATTATGCATGTAAGTATATTTCTCAAAGACACCGTCTCTAAATGCATGACTGTGATTTCTATCGATGCCTTTGGGAAACAGCTGGGGCAAAAATAAGTGGGAAGGGAATGAGAACAAACATTTATTTATTGTCCACTAAGCGTTAAGTTGTTTCATTAAATGTTACCCTGTCAGATCATCTCAGCCACTCTGCAAGATGGGTGATTTGTCCCCGTTTTACAGATAAGGGGATGGGGTACAATGAGGTTGCTTGTCTTCCCTCAGACCACACAGCTAGTAAATGACAGAATGTGCTTTTAATTCAGATGTCCCTGTGCTGTCATCGCTTCCCCACACAGCCTGCCTGGGAAGACGGCCTTATGGAAGGGATGAAATGGGGTGACCACTATTTAAGGAATGGGCGCTGGATCTGTGTTATTGCGTTAATCCTCATGATGACTCTATAAGGGAAGTCTGCTTTTAGACCCATTTTGCAGGTTAGGAAACTGAGATTTAGAGCTGAATGCCCTAAAGTCATTAATTTAATCCTCATGAAAGCGCTGTGATTGGATTTCATGGCAATATGGCCCGGTGAAGGCAGATAATAGATTTGAGGCCTCATAGGTTTGCTCAGTGCCCTAAATCCCTTCATTACCCTCTCCTTGGAGTCACAGCATTTTGACTCTGGTTAAAATGCAAATGGTACCTGGAATAAAACCAGGCCACATTTGTGTCCAAATTCCATCCTCAATGGCTTTAGGTTCTTTTTAATAACTGCAAGTAATCCATGTTCATTGCAGAAATTTGGAAAGTGCAGAGGGGTAAAAATAAATGAATAAATTTTAAAAAAAGAAAAGAAAAAATCAGCTGAAATCTCTGAGATGGATACTTGAGTTTTATCTCTACCAGAATCTCCTCCCCCTACATCAAATAACAGTTCTCAGTTTTGCTCTGGGAAACCGTATATCGCCCCTCTCCTCCATGATCCACACATCTAATTGGAGTAGGGCTGACTCTATCCCCAGGTTGGTGTAGGGGGGAGCAGAAGACCCCAAATTGGCCAATCAGAGCATCATGATGGCACACAGTGATTTGTTCAGGGAAGGGTATGTCTTCAGTTTTCTAGTGCTGTTATAACAGAAACACCACAAGTGAATGGCTTTAACAAAGAGAAATTTATTCTCTCACAGTCTAGAAGGTTAGAAGTCCGAATTCAGGGTGCCAGCTCCAAGGGAAGGCATTCTCCCTGTGTCAGATCTGGGGTAAGGTCCTTGTCATCAATCTTCCCCTGCTCTAGGAGCTTCTCAGTGCAGGGACCCTGGGTCCAAAGGACACACTCCCCTCCTGGTTGTTCATTCTTGCTGACATAAGGTCCCCCTGTCTCTTTGCTTGTTTCTCTCTTTTGTATCTCAAAAGAGATTGATTTAAGACACAACTTAATCTTGTAGATTGAGTCCTGCCTCATTAACATAATTGCCTTTAATCCTGCCTCATTAACATCATAGAGGTAGGATTTACAAGACTTAGGAAAATCACATCAGATGACAAAATGGTGGACAAACATACAGTATTGGGAATCATGGCCTAGCCAAGTTTACACATATTTTGGGGGGAACACAGTTCAATCCACAACAGGTGCATGACCAAACCAAGCCAATAAGAGCCCTGCCCAGAACTGTCACAGGAATCACTGGGAAAGAGGCATTTTCTAAGCTGCAGAGACGACGAGAACAGATAGTAGCTGTTCTTGCCACAGCCTGTGGAGGGCCTTCCTCAGAATGAAGCCAATTCTGCTGAGGAATAGAGACCTCAGAGGGGCAGAGAGATGGATTCCTGACATTGGCCAAGCACCTGGATCCAACTACACCTGAAGCCATTGCTTGTAGAATTTTAGTTACTAGGCTGAGTCATATGCAATTGTCAGTGCTTGCCAATTCTGACCTAAAAATGCTAATTTCATATGGTTCAAGTTAATACATAAGATACAAATTCCCTTTCCTACTTAAGTAAGTTTGAATTGGGTTTCTAACTCTTGTAACTGAAAGAGTCCTGTCCAATACACCTATTATTCAAAGAAAATCAACATTCACATTTTGGTATGTCTCCCTTCCACACTTATTTCTGTGTGTGTATACATTATAATATAATGTAATGTAATGTAATCACAGACGATTTAAATTAACTTATTATTTGTGTCAGTTTGTCCTACTGTAATAGCTTGCATGTTGCCATGATATTGGAAGCTTTGCCACTGGTATTTCAAATATCAGCAGGATCACCCTTGGTGAACAGGTTTCAGTGGAACTCCCAGACTAAGACAGACTAGGAAGAAAGACTCGGCAGTCTACATCTGAAAAAGTTGGCCAGTGAAAACCTTACAAATAGCAGCGGAGCCTTTGCCTGTTCTATGCTCAAGTGCTGGGCTCCAAAGACCTTGGTGGCTCTGCAGGTACCCGTGGGACTGAGCCCTTTCCTGTCTGCCTCTCCCTTTATCGCTGGTGGAAATCACCCCACAGAGGGGCAGTAAAAATAACAATAAGCAGAACTAAACCACTTCGTATGCAAGCATCTGACTTCCTTCTCACCATGCCCTCATGACAGAGGGTACACATTATCCCCATTTTACAGCAGAGAAACTGAGGCTTAAAGAGATAAAGTAAAATGGTCCAACCTCTTTGGAAATCTGTCGATTTCTAATAAACACATACACTTAACCACGTTGTTGTTGGGTGCTGTTGAGTTGATTTTGATTCATAAAGGCCCCATGTGACAGAGTAGAATTGCACCACAGGGGTATCTTGGCTGTAATCTTTACAGAAGCAGATCACCAGGTCTTTCTCTCCACAGAGACCCAGGGTGGGTTCAAACTGTCAACCTTTTGGTTAGCAACTGAGTGCTTAACTATTGCACCAACAAGTCTCCTTTTCATTTGCTATAGGACCCAACAATTCTACTCTGAGGTATTTACCTGAAAGAAATTAAACCATACGTGTACAAAAAGACTTGTATAGGAATATCCAGAGCACCTTTATTCACAATAGCCCTGAACTGGAAACTACCCAAATGTCCAAAAATGAGAGAATGGATGAAAAATAATAATACATCCATATAACAGAATATTACTCAGGAATCAAAAGCAATGAACCACTGATATATGCAACAGCCTGGACAAATCTCACAGCAATTATGTCGAGTGAAAGAAACCAGGCACAGAGGACTATCTGCTGTGGGATTCCATTTATCTCAAATCTAAGAACAAGCAATATTAATCTATGGTGATAGAGGTCAGAAAAGTGATCACCTCTGGGGAGAAAGAATTTAAATAGAAACCAGTAACCAGCTGCTGTCAAGTTGACTCCAACTCATGATGACCTCATGTGTGTCAGAGCAGAACTGTGCTCCATAGAGTTTTCACAATTGCTGATTTTTCAGAAGTAGATCACCAGGCCTATCTTTTGGGCACCTCTGGGGGACTCAAACATCTAACCTTTTTAAGCAGCCAAGTGTGTTAAAGGTTTGCACCACCCGGCAAATCCACTGAATCAGAGGGGCACAAGGAAACCTTCTAGATTGATGGCAATGTTATATAAATTAGTCTGGGTGATACATACAAGGGTATATGCATTTGTCAAAATTAATGGAGTTAGAGACTTAAGATTTGTGCATTTTGTTGTTGTTAAGTGCTGTTGAGTCAGTTCTGATTCATAGTGACCCTATGTACAACAGAACAAAATACTGCTCGGTCTTCCACCATCCTCACAATCCTTGCTGTTTGAGCCCATTGTTGCAGCCACTGTGTCAATCCATCTCACTGAAGATCTTCCTCTTTTTTGCTGACCCTCTACTTTACTAAGTATGATGTCCTTCTCCAGGGACTGGACCCTCCGGACAACATTTCCAAAGTACACGAGATGAAGTCCTGCCATCCTCATTTCTAAGGAGCATTTTGGCTGTACTTCTTCTAAGACAGATTTGTTCATTCTTCTGGCAGTCCATACTATACACCTACCCCTTGCTTATTGACTATTCCATCATCCGACATTTCACTTTTACAGCAATAGTAAAAAACCTACTATCTGACCATTTTGCACATTAATGATGTATGTCTGGTAGTAATGAATACTGAGGTGCGAGGCAAGAGTAATGCTCGTTGTGATGGTTAGGGTTATGTGTCAACTTGGCTGGGCCGTAAGTCTCAGTTTGGCAGTTATGTAATGATGTAATTTGGCAGTTATGTAATGATGCAGTTTGGCAGTAATGTAATGATGTAGTCATCCTCCATTTTGTGATCTGATGTGGTCATCCTCCATTTTTGCATAATGCCGATTTTTGCATAATGACCTGGTCTTTGGAAACTAATCATGTCAATAAGTGAGGAATGGATATATTCAATATTCTTCATCAATACCATAATTCAAAGGCATCAATTCTTCTTTGGTCTCCCTTATTCATTGTCCAGCTGTGGTGTGATGGATCACTTTTGTGTGGCCTTTCTACCCATGGTCTTGTAACTCCCATCCACAAGATTGGATGGGACTATGTGATGGGATAATTGTGGCCCACCAAAGGGATTGGTCAGTTTTGCCATCTTGCTGGGTTTGAAAGAGCTACCCTAGAGGCAGGAAAGAGAGGACCCCACCACCACCAAAGAAGAACAGCCAGGAGCAAACATGTCCTTTGGACCCAGGATTCCTGTGCTGAGAAACACTTGGACTCAGGAGACAGACAGACAGAGCTCAAGAAGCAGCAGCAGAGACCTGAGAGCAGGAAACCATGCAGTGAGCTTCCCAGCCCACATAGAGAAAAAGCTGAGTGCCTTTGGGTAGAGGCCTAGGGCCAGGGAGAAGCATGCCTGCGAGCATAGCTGGGAAAAGGCCGTCCTGATGGAAGAACTGTACCCCTGAATTGTAACCTATTACTTCCCTAATAAACCCCATAATCGTGAGTACTGTCTGTGAGTTCTGTGTGGCCATTGCAATGGATTATCAAACCCAGCAGAGAAGTACAGAGTGCCATGGGAGGGGCAGTTGGTGTCAGAATTTGGTAAAGATGGCGGAGAGAGGAGGCATGTCTGACCCTGGCCTCATAGGAATCAGCCTTGGGCTGTTGATCTTGATTCTCTTTCCCCTTTGTGAAGTTACAGTAGGTCAGATGTCGCCCCCACATCATTAATTTGGCAGTTTTGTAATGATATAGTCATTCTCCATTTTGTGATCTGATGTGGTCAGCCTCCTTTATCGCATAATGCCGATTTTCACATAATGACACGGTCTTTGGAACCCAGCCATGTCAGTAAGTGAGCAGTGGGTATATTCAATATTCTTTGCCAATACCACAATTAAAAGGCATCAGTTCTTTGGTCTTCCTTATTCATTGTCTAGCTTTCACATGCATATGAGGCACTTGAAAATACTATGGCTTCGGCCAAGCTCATCTTAATCCTAAAGGTGACATCTTTGCTTTTTAACACTTCAGAGAGGTCTTTTGCAGTGGATTTGCCCAATGCAACACGTCCTTTGATTTCTTGACCACTACTTCCATGAGCACTGATTGTGGATCCAAGTAAAATGAAATCCTTGACAACTTCAATCTTTTTTCCATTTATAATGATGTTGCTTATTGGTCCAGTTGTGAGGATTTCTGTTTTCTTTATGTTGAGGTGTAATCCATACTGAAGGCTGTAGTCTTTGATTTTCATCAGTAAGTGCTTCAAGTCCTCTTCACTTTCAGCAAGCAATGTTGTGTCATCTGCATAACGCAGGTTGTTAATGAGTTTTCCTCCAATCCTGATATCACGTTCTTTTTCATGTAGTCCAGCTTCTCTGATTATTTGCTCAGCATACAGATAGAATAAGTATGGTGAAAGGATACAACCCTGATGCACATCTTTCCTGATTTTAAACCAGGCAGTCTTCCCTTGTTCTGTTCGAATGACTGCCTCTTGGTCTATGTATGGGTTCCACATGAGCACAACTAAGTGTTTGGGAATTCCCATTCTTTGCAGTGTTACCCATAATTTGTTATGATCCATACAGCCAAATGCCTTTGCATAGTCAAAACCACCACTCATCTGTCAATTTGTCATGTTGTGGTGGCTTGCATGTTGCTATGATGCTGGAAGCTATGCCACCAGTATTTCAAATACCAGCAGTGTCACCCATGGTGAACAGGTTTCAGCAGAGTTTCCAGACTAAGACAGACTGGGAAGAAGGACCTAGCGATCTAGTTCTGAAAAAACTGGTCAGTGAAAATCTGATGAATAGCAGCAGAACACTGTCTGCTATAGTGCCAGAAGATGAGCCCTTAAGGTTGGAAGACACTCAAAATACGACTGGTGAAGAGCTGCCTCCTCAAAATAGAGATGACCTTAATGACGTCAATGGAGTAAAGCTTTTGGGACCTTCAGTTGCTGCTGTGGCACAACTCAAAATGAGAAGAAACAGCTGCAAACATCCATTAATAATGGGAACGTAGAATGTATGAAGTATGATCTAGGAAACTGGAAGTTGTCAGAAATGAAATGGAACTCATAAAGATCGATATCCTAGGCATTAGTGAGCAGAAATGGACTGGTATTGGCCATTTTGAATTGGACTATCACATGGTCTACTATGCCAAGAATGACAAATTGAAGAGGAACAGTGTTGCATCCATCACAAAAAGAACATTTCAAGATCTGTCCTGAAGTACAACGCTGTCAGTGATAGGATAATTTCCATACACCTACAAGAAAGACCTGTTAATAGGACGATTATTCAAATTTACACACCAACCACGAGGGCCAAAGACGAAGAAATTGAAGATATTTACAAACTTCTGCAGTCTGAAATTGATCAAACATGCTATCAAGATGCATTGATAATTACTGGTGATTGGAATGCAAAAGTTGGAAACAAAGAAGAAGGATTGGTAGTTGGAAAACACGGCCTTGGTGACAGAAAAAATGCTGGAGATCACATGATAGAATTCTGCAAGACCAGTGACCTACTCATTGCAAATATCTTTTTTCAATAACATAAACAGCAGTTATACACGTGGACCTTGATGGATAGAATACACAGGAATCAAATTGGCTACATCTGTAGAAAGAGACAATTGAGAACCTCTATATCATCAGTCAGAACAAGCCAGGAGCTGACTGCAGAACAAACCATCAATTGCTCATATGCAAATTCAAGCTGAAGCCGAAGAAAATTAAAACAAGTACAAGAGCCAAAGTATGACCTTGAGTATATCCCACTTGAATTTAGAGACCATCTCAAGAATAGATTTGACACACTGAACGCTAATGGCTGAAGATCAGACGAGTTGTGGGATGACATCAAGGACATCATACATGAAGAAAGCAAAAGGTCATTAAAAAGAGAGGAAAGATACACATCAAAATAAAAAACAAGAAAAATATAAAGACTCAGCAAATACAATATCAACAACAATGAAAAAGATGAAAAGAAAATACATATAGAAAAATGACTCGGCACAGAAAATTAAGCGAAACAAAGAAACTGTCAACAACACAAAAAAAAGACATCAAAATGACAGCACTAAACTCATACCTATCAATAATTATGCTGAATGTAAATGGACTAAATGCACTAATAAAGAGACAAAGAGTGGCAGAATGGATTAAAAAAACAAGATCTGCCTACAAGAGACACACCTTAGACTTAAAGACACAAACAAACTAAAAACTAAAAGGATGGAAAAAAAATATATCAAGCAAACAACAATCAAAAAACAGCAGGAGTGGCAATATTAATTTCTGACAAAATAGACTTTATCCACCACAAAGGATAAGGAAGGACATTACATAATGATTAAAGGGTGAATACATTAGGAGGACGTAACAAAAATAAATATTTACACACCCAACAACAGGGCTCCAAGATACATAAAACAAACTCCAACAGCATTGAAAAGAGAAATAGACAGCTCCACAATAATAGTAGGAGACTTCAACACACCACTTTCAGTTAAGGACAGAACATCCAGAAAGAAGCTCAATAAAGACATGGAAGATCTAAATGCCACAATCAACCAACTTGATCTCATAGACATATACAGAACACTCTACCCAACAGCAGCCAAATATCCTTTCTTTTCCAATGCACATGGAACATTCTCCAGAATCGACCACATATTAGGCTATAAAGCAAGCCTTAACAGAATCCAAAATATTGAAATACTACAAAGCATCTTTTCTGACCATAAAGCCATAAAAGTAGAAATCAATAACAGAAAAAGCAAGCAAAAGAAAATCAAATACATGGAAACTGAAAAACACCTTGCTCAAAAACTACTGGGTTACAGAAGAAATTAAGGACAGAATAAAGAAATTCACAGAATCAAATGAGAATGAAAACACATGCTACCAGAACCTTTGGGACACAGCAAAAGCAGTGCTCGGAGGTCAATTTATAGCAATAAGTGCACATATCCAAAAAGAAGAAAGGACCAAAATCAAAATATTAACCCTACAACTTGAACAAGTAGAAAGAGAGCAGCAAAAGAAGCCCTCGGGCACCAGAAGAAAGGAAATAATAAAAATTAGAGCAGAATTAAATGAAACAGAGAATAGAAAAACAACCGAAAGAATTAACAAGACCAAAAGCTGCTTCTTTGAAAAGATCAACAAATCAATAAACCACTGCCCAAACTGACAAAAGAAAAACAGGAGAGGAAGCAAATAACCCAAATAAGAAATGAGAAGGGTGATCTCACAACAGACCCAAATGAAATTAAAAGAATCATAACAGAACACTATGAAAAACTGTACTCTAACAAATTTGAAAACCTAGAGGAAATAGACAAATTTCTAGAAATTCACTACCTACCTAAACTAACACAAACAGAGGCAGAACAACTAAATAAACCTGTAACAAAAGAAGAGATTGAAAAGGTAATTTAAAAACTCCCAACAAAAAATGCCCTGGCCCTGACGGCTTCACTGGAGAATTCTACCAAACTTACAGAGAAGAGTTAACACCACTACTACCTAAAGGTATTTCAGAGCATAGAAAAAGATGGAATAACCCCAAACTCATTCTATGAAGCCAGCATAATCCTGATACCAAAACCAGGTAAAGACATCACACACACCAAAAAAAATTACAGACCAATATCCCTCATGAACATAGATGCAAAAATCCTCAACAAAATTCTAGTCAATATAATTCAACAACCTATCAAAAAAAATAATTCACCACAACCAAGTGGGATTTATACTAGGTATGTAGGGATGGTTTAACATTAGAAAAACAATCAATGTAATCCATCACATAAATAAACAACCTAGGTGCCCAATGAATGGATAAACAAATTATGGTATATTCACACAATGGAATACTACGCAATGATAAAGAACAATAATGAATCTGGGAAACACCTCATAACATAGATGAATCTGGAAGGCACTATGCTAAGTGAAATTAATCAATCGCAAAAGAACAAATATTGTATAAGACCACTATTACAAGAACTCAAGAAAAAGTTTAAACACAGAAGAACACATTCTTTGATGATTATGAGGGTGGGGAGGGAGGGAGAGGGGAATTCACTAACTAGATAGCAGACAAGAATTAGCTTAGGTGAAGAGAAGGACAATGCATTATATAGGGGAAGTCAGCACCACTGGACTAAACCAAAAGCTAAGAAGTTTCCTGAACACAACCAAACACTTTGAGGGGCAGTGTAGTGGGGGCAGGGGTCTGGGGACCATGCTTTCAGGAGACATCTAGGTCAATTGGCATAACAAAGTTTATTAAGAAAATGTTTTGCATCCCACTTTGGTGAGTGGCGTCTGGGGTCTTAAAAGCTAGCGAGCCACCATCTAAGATGTATCAATTGGTCCCAACCCACCTGGAGCAAAGGAGCATGAAGAACACCAAACACGCAAGGGAAATATTAGCCCAACAGACAGAAGGGGCCACATAAACCACAGACTCCATCAGCCTGAGACCAGAAGAACTAGATGGGGCCCAGCTATCACCAATGACTGCCCTGAAAGGGAACACAACAGAGTCCTTGACGGAGCAGGAGAAAAGCGGGGTGCAGAACTCAAATTCTAGTAAAAAGATCAGATTTTATGGTCTGACTGAGATTGGAGGAACCCCAGAAGACATGGCCCCCGGACTCTCTGTTAACTCAGAACTAAAACCTTTCCCAAAGCCAACTCTTCACACAAAGAATAGATTGGACTATAAGACATAAAATGATACTCATGAAGAGTGTGCTTCTTAGTTCATGTAGATACAGGAGACTAAGTGGGCAGCTCCTGTCCAGAGCAAGAAGAGAAGGCAGAAAGGGACAGGAGCTGATTGAATGGACACAGGAAATCTGGGGTGGAAAGGAGGAATGTACAGTCACCTTATAGGGATAGCAACTAGGGTCACCTAACAATGTGTGTATAAATTTTTGTAGGAGAAACTAACTTGAGCTGTAAACTTTCACCTAAAGCACAAAAAAAAAAAAAAAAAAAAAGAGTTGGGAGACTGAAAAAACAAAGATGAGGAAGAAAGAAAAGACCAAAATGGATGTCAGAAGAGACTCCGAAACTTGCTTTTGAATATAGAGTTGCTAAAGCGAAAGGAAGAAATGATCATGTAAAAGAGCTGAACAAAAGATTTCAAAGGGTAGCTCCTGAAGACAAAGTAAAGTATTATAATGAACTGTGCAAAGACCTGGAGTCAGAAAACCAAACGGGAAGAACACACTCGGCATTTCTCAAGCCAAAAGAACTGAAGAAAAACTTCAAGCCTCGAGTTGCAATATCGAAGGATTCTATGGGCAAAATATTGAACGTTGCAGGAAGCATCAAAAGAAGATGGAAGGAATATACAGAGTCACTGTACCAAAAAAAATTGGTCGACGTTCAACCATTTCAGGAGGTAGCATATGATCAAGAACCGACGGTACTGAAGAAGAAGTGCAAGCAGCACTGAAGGAACTGAACTGATGAAGAACAAGTTTCCAGGAATTAGTTATTATTATTATATATTATTGCATATAGTATATTATTATATATAATTATATATTCTACATATATTAGCCATTATTATTCTATAGCAATAATGATCTAATAGCTAGCACGGGAGGACCTACAATGTGCAGGCACTCTGCTAAAGGCTTTGTGTGAATTACTTCGTGTAAACGTCACAGTAGCCTGTGACTCAGGTGCCATTAACACCGCATGGTCCCACAGACAAAGATTCAAAGCTTGTCCAAGAATAAACATCAGGGCAATGTTTCAACCCCAAAAGTCAGGCTCCATGGTGCACACCCTACCCCTGCACCATCCCATTGCACAGGGCTCCTGAGCCCTAGAAATGGCCAAGTCCAAGCTGAGATGTACTGTGAGTGTGAACCACACACCAGATTTTTTTTTATTGTGGTAAAATACATGTAGCAAAACATTTGCCATTTTAACCATTTTTGTCTTTTGTTTTTTTATGGTTGTGCTTTAAGTGAAAGTTTACAATTCAAGTTAGTCTCTCATACAAAAATTTATACTTACCTTGTTATGTGATCCTAGTTGCCCTCCCTGTACTGTGACAGCACACTCCTCCTTTCCACCCAGGATTTCCCGTGTCCACTGAACCAGCTCCTGACTTTCTCTGCTTTCTCATCTTGCCTCGAGACAGGAGCTGCCTATTTAGTCTCATGTATCTACTTGAGCTAAGAAGCACACTCTTCATGAGTATCATTTTATGTCCCATAGTCCAGTCTAATCTTTGTCTGAAGAGTTTGCCTCAGGAATGGTTTTAGTTTTGGGCTAACAGAGAGTCCAGGGGCCATGTCTTCTGGGGTTCCTCCAATCTCAGTCAAACTGTAAAGCCTGTTATTTTTACTAGAATTTGAGTTCTGCACCCCGCTTTTCTCCTGCTCCGTCAAGGACTCTCTGTTGTGTTCCCTTTCAGGGCGGTGATTGGTGGTAGCTGGGCACCGTCTAGTTCTTCTGGTCTCAGGCTGATAGAGTCTCCGATTTATGTGGACCTTTTTGTCTGTCGGGCTAATATTTTCCTTGTGTCTTTGGTGTTCTTCATGCTCCTTTGCTCCAGGTGGGTTGGGACCAATTGATGCATCTTAGATGGTGGCTCGCTAGCTGTTAAGACCCCAGATGCCACTCACCAAAGTGGGATGCAGAACATTTTAATGAACTTTGTTATGCCAATTGACCTAGATGTCCCCTGAAACCATAGTCCCCAGATCCCCGCCCCTGCTACTCTGTCTCTCGAAGAGTTTGGTTGTATTCAGGAAACTTCTTAGCCTTTGGTTTAGTCCAGTTGTGCTGACCTCCCCTGTATTGTATGTTGTCCTTCCCTTCACCTAAGATAATTCTTGTCTCCTATCTAGCTAGGGAATACCCCTCTCCCTCCCCACCCTCGTAACCATCAAAGAATGTTTTCTTCTGTGCATTTTAACCATTTTTAAGTGTACAATTCAGTGACATTAATCCATTCACCATGTTATGCAACCATCACCACTAGCCATTTCCAAATGTTTTCATCACCCCAAACAGAAACTCAGTATCCCTTATGCAGAATTGCTCAATTTCCCCTCCCCTACCCCTGGTAACCTCTAGTAAACTTTAGTCTCTATGCATTTTCATTTTCTAGATATTTCATAGAAATGGGACCATACAATATTTGTCCCTTTGTATCTGACATATTTCACTCAGCCTAATGTTCTCAAGTTTCAACCATATCACAGCATGTATCAGAATTTCATTTCTCTTCATGGCTAAACAGTGTTCCATACACAACAGATTTTGAAGACTTAGTTTAAAATACGTTGCTAATAATTTTCTCATATTCATTACATGTTGACATGATTTGGATATACTGGGAAAAATAAAATACCAAAACCAAAACCAGACTCATTTCCATTGAGTCAATTCCAACCATAGCGACCCTACAGGACACCGTAGAACTGCCCCATAGGGTTTCCTAGGCTGTAATCTTTTTGGAAGCAGACTGCCACATCTTTCTCCTGCAGAGTGGCTGGTGGGCTCAAACTGCTGACCTTTTGGTTAGCAGCCAAGTGCTTAACCACCATGCCACCAAGGTTCCTAAAAATATATTAAAATTAATTTCATCACCAGCTTCTTTTTATTTTTTCTTTTAATGTGGCTACTAAAAAATCTAAAATTACATATGAGGCTCACATTCTATTTCTATGGGACAGTGCCCTAACCACTATATCTCTTTGCCCTTAGTGTATGGGGTTAACCGTTTTGCTTGCCTCCCAGCCTCTACGCAGGCCTGTGATGTTCCCACACTTGAATTTCAGTCCATGCACCAATGAGTTAACTCCCTTGCCCCTCGTGCCTGAGTGAGTGTGTGCATGTGTGCGTGTCCTCTTCAAAGACATTTCCTGCTGGGTTCCCACACTGCCATTTGGAACATCACGCCACGTCAATGAGGGGTGGGACAAGGCAGAGGTTCCCCCATGTAAGCGCAGAATCATAGCCCTCTCCCTCTGGCCGCTCCATCTGATGGCCCACGAGCCCTGCGGTTCCAGGTTCTGGCCCCCGGCAAGGTTACTGAAGCTGAGATTGGCTGTCCTCCCTCTCCTAGGGAAAATAAAAATATTCTAATTAAAGCTGGGAAGGCCCTGGGAACAATAGTGCTGGTGCTGGGGCTGATGGATATAATTCAATTTGGAGCATGAAGAGCAGGACTCTAGGCTCTTGCTGTTGCCAAGCCATTTGGAGGGCAAAAATGACCCTAAAAAAATGGATTTAAAAAATTAACGAATGCAGGCCAGCCCACGTGTACATGAAAGGCATAGAAACACTCCCGCTCCATCTATCACCAGGGGTACAGGTGAGTTCATGCGGACTGCGGGTCCAGACACACCTGGGTTCAAAGCTCAGCTCTATCTTGGCTAAGTCACCTGGCTCCCCCAATCCTCGGTTTCCACATCTGTGAACTGGGGATAGTTTTGGTACCCCCTTCCCACCCGAGGTCATCTGAATGAGGTAAAGCACCTGACTCAGGGCCCAGGCACAGAGTAAGTGTGCAATTTAAATAGGAGCCATTCACTTTAATTTTCAGCCCCCAATCCTCTCCCATTTCACACGGAACATCCCCTATTCTCATGTTCCCAGAAGCTGCCTGGAATTACAGAGGGATCCCTGGCTCCTGGGCGATGTCCTTGGAATGTGGAGAGGAGAGGAGAGGCCAAGGTAAGGTTTGCTGGGCTGATCTGTGGTCACATATCTAAGAAGCATGGTAGCAACTAGGTGGATAGAGTTTTATTCTCCTAAGAGCCAGCTACTGAAATCTTACAGAACGTAAGACACAAGGACCTGGATGTCAAATCTCTTAAAGGTTTTAGAGAAAAGGAAGAAGTGTCTCTGTACTAGACAAAAAGAATATTTTTATTCTGGGATTGGGGGGTGGGATGGGAAAGGGAGATTAGAAAAGCTAATTGAGAAGAGGAAGAGAAAAACTAGTAAGATGATGAGAGGCTAGACCTAGAGGAGGGGAATGGGTTTTGAATCACCCCATCACCACCACCAACCCCAAAGAGTATTGACTAAGAGGCATTTTAAAACCTATGGTGCCCAGTGTTCCATTTTGAAGTCGTTTGCATTAAAGCAATGTAAACCCCTCCTCTGTCTTCCACCCCATCCCTGAAATCTGTAGAAAATTCTACTACCTTCACAAATGATTTGTGCAATTGGATTTCTTTGTTTCTTTCTTTCTTTTTTTTTAAATGAGATTCAAACAGGAAGCTGAGATTCATGACTGGAGTGATGTGGGGTCACAATGTATGGAAGCAAGAACCATAGAAACAAATCCTTCTGAGAATTGGCAGAAATCTTGAGGAAGGCCCTGAAATTCCCAGGCCACTGCTGAGATGGCATTGTGTTATGACCTCAGCCCACCACACCTCCCCCAAAAATCCTCCTCCCAAGGTAGAAATTCCAGAAATTTGGAGCCCTTCCCTCTGTTGGTGGCCAGCTCTGTATCATTTGGGAGTCTTTCAATGAAAAATGAAAAACAGACTAAGTCTAACTTAAACAACAAAATCAAACCAGTTGCCATCAAGTCATTTCTGACTTATGGAGACCCCACGTGTGTCAGAGTAGAACTGCACTCCACAGGGTTTTCAATGGCTGGGTTTTTGGAAGTAGACTGCCAGATCTTTCTTCCGAGGAGTCTCAGGGTGGACTCAAACCATCGAACTTTTGGTTAGCAGTTGAGTGTGTTAACTGTTTGTACCACCCAAGAACTCCAAAAAGAAACTGGTGAAAAATAATTTTAATAATATACTTTATTAACCCAATATAGCCCAATTATTTCAACATGCAATCAATATGAAAAAGTATTAATGAGATATTTTACATTCTTTTTTTTTTTCACACTGATTCTTTGAAATTTGGTCTGTATTTTACACTTACAGCACATCTCAGTTTAGACTAGCCACATTTCAAGCACTCGGTAGTCACATGTGGATATTGTAGTGGACATCACAGTGATGGATGATTTACGTCTCATTTAATCCTCCTAGTAGCCTTGTGGGGTTTTAATAGTTTCACAGACAAGGACAGGGGTCTGTGAAGTTCAAGTGATTTGCCCAAGCCCACACAGTTGGAAAGAGCAGGGCTACCATTTGGGGCTGTCTGGCCAGTTCTGGTATCACCCTGCTGCGAACCAGGTCCCCTCTACCTCCTCTGGAGTTCCCACACCCCTCTCAGATTGTCCACCCTCCAAGTCATTGATTACTGCCATGATTTATGGCCCTTCTGCCAGGCAGCCCTGGAGACATAATTAATTTGTTTCTGCTGTGGAGTCCTGCCTGGACGCCCTCACCTCCCTGCATTGCCTCTGCTTCCAGCCCAGACGATCGATTCCGAGTTGTCAATGGGGCCGCACTGTAACCTACAGCTGCAGTTAGATTCTCTTAATCAGGCACTTGCTCAGAGCAGCTCATCTGACAATTTTATTGGTCCAGGAGCATCATATTTCAGTGCGTGTTTCCGCCCTGATTCTTGTTCCTGGATCAGCTGGGGTAGATGCTGGGTCTGCTGTGTTGTATACTACAGCAGGGCCCAGGTAAGAGGAAACCCTATCGACTGGAGTGTAATTGATTATCTGACCTGGAAGGGATTACCTATCAACCAAGCAGCATTTATTAAGCTCCATGTGTGTGCTCAGCTCTCAGTGGGATATCATTACTGAGAACAATACCAGTAACTATAATAACAATACAGGGTCACTATGAGTCTCCAGCAAGGGTTAGTTATCATCTCTAAGACAGGTTTCCTCATCTCTTTAAGATGGAGGTCTGAATTTTACCTCAGTCACAGAATTACTGTTGTGGGGAGCAAATGAGATGATAACATAAAGTTCTCAGAGGCGTGCTTAGCACATAGTAGGCCCTCGATAAATAACAGCTGCTGTAAAGTTGGTTTCTGTATTCCCACCTCTCTTCTCCCAAGTGCAAACTGATATTCTCTCAATTTGGAATTACAAAACACCTAACCCCACCCTCCCTCCTTGCCCCTTGTACTGCTCTTTCCAAGTGTCATTTCCAACAAAGCCAGTTCAGAACCCATACGGCCCCAAAAGATGCTTCTGGTCTCGTGTGACGTGGACATTCTCTAGAATAGCCCGGAACCCTCACTCTCACTGTCCCCCTCCCTGGCTGACATCTCTCCCACCCCCGCTGCTGCTGAAACCCAGTCCATCTCTCCTTCCCCCATCTGCAGCCCAATGGAAATGAAGGGTATCCAGATGGAATGAAGGTGGTGGCTACTTGGAAATCTTCCAGGACTAATCCCAGGCTGAGACCCCGCTATTAACACCTGCTGTTATATTTGAAACAGCCATAGCATTCCCTGTGCTAAGCTCTTTACATACATTCACTCATTTAATCCTCATGGTCAACCGGTGTGGTAGATGATATGATTATCCCCATTTTCCAGTTTAAGAAATCAAGACTCAGAGAAATAAACTTCCCTGAAAACACACAGCTAAAAAGTAACAGAAATAGGATACCAATCCCAGAGTCCACATTTTTGACAACAGCACTTTATTGCCTCCTTACGAAAAGCAAATGGTCCCTTTTACACACAGCAATCTTTCAATATGAATTTTAGGAAGAACACACAGCCAAGTAGATCTTTAACCCTATCTATATCATATCGCTGGGTGGTGGGACTGGTTAACATGCTCAGCTGCTAACTGAAAGTTCGGAGTTTGAGTCCACTCAGAGGCACTTTGGAAAAAAGACCTGGCAATCTTCTTCCAGAAAATCAGCCATTGAAAATCCTATGAAGCGCAGTTCTACTCTGATGCATGTGGGGTCATCATGAGTCAGAATCGCCTCGACTGCAACTGTTTGTTTGTTTGTTTTTATCTATATCATAAAGGTAGAAAGAAAAATCCAGTGGGGAAGAATTGGCAAAGAGGCTGCTGCAGGAGGGGGAGAAAAAGCCACTCCAGATTACAGAAATCACAACGGGGTGTCTGCATAATGAAGACACATAAACGGAAGTGAGGCAGACACCTGGAGACTAAACAATCAAAGAGTTTATAATAATTCTTAAAAAAGGGCTTCACAAATTAGGATAAAGACTTGTGAAGCAGCACAATATTCAGAGACATTAACCAAAGTTGTTTTCCCCTCTGGATCTCCTTATAGGCCATGATCTTCCCCTTATCTGGGCAGCAGCTGGCCAACAAGGTATCTCTGCCTAAAAAATCATTGACAGAGAAGAGTAGAGATAATAAAAGTAGTCAAGAGCCTGACTTGCGAGTTTTGAAGTCTGCTGTTGTTGTTAGGTGCCGTTGAGTTGGCTCCTGCTCATTTTTGTTTGTTAGGTGCTGTTGAGTCGGTTTCAATTCATAGCGACCCCATGCACAACAGAACGAAACACTGCCCCATCCTGGGCCATCCTTACAATCATGGCTATGCTCGAGCCCATTGTTGCAGCCACTGTGTCAATCCATCTCATTGAAGATCTTCCTCTTTTTTCCTGACCCTCTACTTTACCAAGCATGATGTCCTTCTCTAGGGACTGGTCCCTCCTGATAACATGTACACAGTACATGGGACAAAGTTTTGCCATTCTCGCTTCTAAGGAGCATTCTGGTTGTACTTCCTCAGATTTGTTTGTTCCTCTGGCCCGTGCCCATTGCCGTTGAGTTGACTCTGACTCATAGTAACCCTGAAGGACAGAGCAGAACTGCTGAGTACAGTTTCCAAGGAGCACCTGGTAGATTCGAACTGCCGACATTTTGGTTAGCAGCTATAGTTTTAACCACTGGTCTCCCGTTCCTCTGGCAGTCCATGGTATATTCAATATTCTTCACCAACAGCACAATTCAAATACATCAATTCTTCTTCGGTCTAGACTGCCTGAATCAGTCTCTGGATATCTGACCTGAGAAAAGTTTCAGTCTTAATAAGATCCCCAGGTGATTCTGCTGTACACTAAAGTTTGAGAACCACTGTTGTGCTGCAGATAAAACATTTGGAAGAGTGTGTAGCAAGGACCAGATGGATTCTTAGAAAAACTCCCTTGGATTTGAGGAAGAAAAGAGTAAGAGGGGAACCAAAGCACTCAGATGGTAGAAGGACATTGAGGAAGAATTTTACTCTTCATTCACCCCACTCCCAGGTCAATTCTGGGGGTAACAAAGGACCCTCGGTAGGTTGGGGCAACCCAGAGCAGCAGGCACTTGCAGCAGCCCTTCCCTTGGGTGGAACCTGGGTAGGGGACGTGGTGAGACCCCAGAGTTCTCCGTACCCAGCATGGATGGTTCTGACCTGTGAACCTGAGAGCTATCTTTCTTAGACTCCCACACTGTAGCACAGGGTAGGAGAACAATCCAGGTGCCCACTCAGGTCCTAGAAGTGGAGTTTCTAAGTCCCAGAATGGAGTGAGATCAGCAGAAGGGCTCCTACAGGCCAGGCTGGGGGCCTCATAGGACATTATGGCCAAACATTCAGCAGTGACCTCTACGGGCAGATTCACCAAAAGCAGACGGGTCAAGGATGTTGCAGCTGTTGCCAGAGGAACTAGACTAGGGCAGAAGGACCAGAGCTCCACCCACCTGCCATGCTTTGGCTTATGTATGCCCCCAGGGAAGTGCCAATTTGACCTGGCTGGACTTGACTTCTGCTCTGAGGCAGGATGCGGTCTGCAGCAGATGCTACTAGTGTCCCACCTACATCCCTCGGATCCTTGATCATTTTCATGCAAACTCTCCCATATACTTTGACTCCTTAGGGTCAACACCTACATCTCTTTGTGCTTCCAGAACCCCCTGGTCTGCCCACCTAGAGAGCTGGAAGTGCCTGGGGACTCATATCCCCCTAGAACAGCCCTTTATGGAGGAAGATGCCAATTCCCCAGCTTTCATGCCCTGGATCTGGAAAACTCCTCTGCGTGGCCTTCACTGTCCCCAGAGCTCTGCAGGATGGACTGAAGGTCACCTCCACTGGATCTTGTTTGACCCCTTCCCTTCCTGGTCTTACTCGCTAAAAAAAAAAAAAAAGGCATGGGGCGGAGTCTGAACTCTTCTAACTTCACAGGAGGGAAGAAGAACCAAGATCAACAGCCCAAGGCTGATTCCTATGAGGTGGATGTCAGACACGCCTCCTCTCTCCGCCATCTTTACCAATTCTGACACCAACTGTCCTTCCCGCGGCACTCTCTACTTCTCTGCTGGGTTCGATAATTCATTGCAATAGCCACACCGAACTGACAGACAATACTTACGATTATGGGGTTTATTAAGGAAGTAACAGGTTACAATTCAGGTTGAGGAACCTCAGGATACAGTTCTTTCACCAGGACAGCCTCTTCCCAGCCATGCTTGCAGGCACTTCTCTCTCTGGCCCTCAGCTTCTGCCCTGCTCAGGCAAGTGTTATAAAGCTCTTTTCCAAAAAAACCAAACCTGTTGCCATCGAGTCAATTCTGACTTATAGCGACCCTACAGGACAGAGTCGAACTGCCCCATAGGGTTCCCAAGGAGCACCTAGTGGATTCAGACTGCTAACTTTTGCAGTCGCAGCTCTTAACCACCACGCCACCAGGGTTTCCAAAGCTCTTTTAGCCCCTGACAATAAGTGCCCAGAGGCACGCAATTTCGCCAGTAAGCCTTGGCCCAAAGGCACTCAGCTTTCTCGCTCCCTGGGTTGCGAAACCCACTGCATGATCTCCTGCCGGTCTCTCCTGCCACTGCTTCTCACCATCTTCAGGGATACAGCTCTCTCTCTGTCTCCTGGATCCAGGAGCTTTTCAACGCAGGGATCCCAGGTCCAAAGGATGCATTCTCCACTCCTGGCTGTCCTTTGGTGGTGGTGGGATCCTCTCTCACCGGCCTCTGGGATGGCTCACCTCAAGCCTAGTGGGATGGCAAAACTGACTAATCCCCTTGGTGGGCCACAATTACCCTATCTGCACAGTCCCGCCCAATCACCTGGGTGGGACTTACAAGACCAAGGCATAAAGGCCACACAAAAGCGATCCATCACACTGCACTTGCCGACTCTTTGATTGGGTTTTCCTGCAAACACTTCCTTATAAGTCACTTTTACATGAATCCCCATCTCAGAGTCTATTTCTGAGAAATCCACGGTAAAACAGGAGCTCAAAATAAAATTGAGTTTAGTTACAGGAAATATTTTTTTAAGTTACACTTTTATGCCTGCTTGAGTTTATAGACTGAGATGTTAATGGCTACAATTATTAATCAACATAATAATAAAAGCAACTTCTTTTTAGCACGCCAACATTTCCATGAATGATCTCATTAAACCCATGAGTCAGAAACCATTGTTATCCCCACTTCATCAGTTTCAATAGGTTCAATAACTCTTAGTCCAACGGCTACCCACAAAGTCTTAGATATACTCCCTGCCCTCAAGGAACGTTCAGGCTAGGAGGATGAAGCCCCACCCAAACCACAAGCTCTAAGTCGAGGTCTAGCCAGAGTCCTATGCTCTGAGCAGAAGTGCTGAGGGGATTCAGCGACAGTCACCAAGCTGAAGGGCCCCAGTCTCCTCCTAAACAGGCAGCTCTGGGCTGGGACAGCAGCTGGACCAGGAGACACAGCAGGAGCCAGCCTCGCAGGCAACCCTTGTAGCAGAATGGGCAGAGCACAGGCACAGGTTCAAATCTCAGCTTCAGCACCTACCTGCTGTGTGGCCTTGGGCAGGTCTTGTCACCTCTCTGAACCTCAGTTTCCTCACTTGCAAAGTGGAATTAGTAATTATTAAAAATGCAGATCCCCTGGCTAGTGCTCCAGGGGCCTGGATGTGGGTTCCTGGCATCTGTATTCTTAAAAACTCTCCAGCCTAAGAGTACTAATGATTGAGATTTACTTCAAAATGTTTAAAAAATAATAGTAATAAATAAGGATGAGTAGACTGATAGATAAGAGATAAAGTAAGAAAAACAAAATGTTAATGGCAGTATCTTGTGGTGGATAAAATTCTTTCAGCTTTGCTATGGGTTCAATTCCTGGCCAATGCACCTCATGCTCAACTACCACCCATCTGTCAGTGGAGGCTTGTGTGTTGTTATGATACTGAATAGGTTTCAGCAGAGCTTCCAGACTAAGATGGACTAGGAAGAAAGGCCTGGCGTTCTACCTCCAAATATCAGCCAGTAGAAACCCTATGGATCATAATAGTCCAATCTGCAACTGATCATGGGGATGGAGCAGGACCGGGCAGCACTTTGTTCTGTTGTGCATGGGTTGCCCTAAGTCAGCGGTCACCATGAGTCAGGGGTTGCCGTGAACCGGGGCAAACTCTACAGTAGCTAACAACAACAATATGTTTGAAGGTTTTCATAATAAAATGTTGGTGGAAAAGCCTCCCAACAAATTCTTGTCGGATGCAAATTTTCCGTGTCTGTTCTTTAATGAGTCACTTTGATGCTCAAAGCCAGGGAGAGGCAGAGCAGCGAAAGCAAGGGCTGGAAGTGCATATCCTCCCAGGATTCCCTTTCTTGGGCACCTCAGTCTCCTCTTTACATTTTCCTTTTGGTTAAGAGTTGTCAGACCGAGGGAGCATGTCTCCAGCAAGACTGTAAGCTGAGAAAGCTGGTTTTGATAGTGTGATAGGGGGAGCAGGGCTGTGGGTACCTGGGGGAGAGACAGAGATGGATGTCATCGGGCACAAGATGTATCTCACAGCCACTACATGTGACTTCACTGTGGGGCCCACGATAGTTCCCAGTGCTTTGGAAATCACTTCCATTCATCACTCTTTATGCTTCTGATTCATCTTGCAGGCGAGACAAGTCGTTTTACGCCAAAGCAAGAAAGTTTCCTTTTATAGTCCTCTGAATCAGTGGGCTGTTTATTCTCGCTCTCAAAGGCTTCTGTCAGCTAAGTCTGGATCCATCCAGGTTTATCCTAAAGTGCTTCCCTCCAGCAGACAACCCCACAAGCAGCTACAAACCTCATTGGTAATTCACGTAGGCCCAGAGAGATGGCCATACCACAGTCAAAGCAACAGGGGTTATGGTTAACAAGGTCCCTTCTCATCGGAAGTACCGAGGACATGACAAGAGGACACCAGACATCAGTCAAGGGCTGAAGGGTAGCGAACTAACCAGCATCTTTTCTGAAGTTTATTTGTTCCCTTTTTATGATAGATAATTCAACTTTTCTTTATAGTAGTTCAATGTCCAACACACCAAAGCCATGTCACTATCTTTAGCATAGAGACTGACACATAGTAAAAACTTAATAAATTTCTGAATGAATAAACACACAAACAATATGGAAAAATACATTTGCCTTCATAGATTAATAATATAAAAAAACAGTTGCTGTCGAATCCATTTCAACTCATGGAGCCTCCGTGTGTGCAAACGGTTAATGCAGTGGGCTGCTAACCGAAAAGTTGGAGGCTCAAGTCCACCCAGAGGTGCCTCAAAAGAAAGGCCTGGTGATCTACTTCCAAAAAATCAGTTTCAATGGAAAACCGTATACAGCACAGTTCTATTGTGACCCACATGGGATCCCCAGTATAGCACCGCTATTGTTAGGTGCTGTCGAGTTGATTTCGACTTATAGCAACCCCATGTAACAGAATAGAACTGCTCCATAGGGTTTTCTAGACTTTACAGGAGCAAATTGCAAGGTCTTTCTCCTGCAGAGCCACTGGGTAGGTTCGAACCACCAAGTTTTTGTTTAGCAGCTGAGTGACTAACTGTTGCGCCACCAGGTACCAAGTTTTGGTAGACTGTTTGCAAAAACGGCTTTAACGATTCCCCTCACTGTATCTATGCCCCTTTACAATGTGACTTTGCATCTCCTCCCATCAAGAAGCGGTGTCTATTTTCCTGCCCCTTGAAATCTTGATTGGCTTCATGGCTTGCTATTTTAATTAAAATGAAAGTTAATTGAAAACTCAGCTCCTCAATCGCACCAACCACATTTCAAGTGCTCAATAGCTCTTGTGACTAATGGCTACCATAGTGGACAGCACAGGTACAGAACCTTCCCATCATCACAGAACGTGCTATCAGATGGCGCTGGGCTAGGGAGTGACAGGACCATGATTCTAGCTCAGGTGAGTTCAGTGCTTTGCTTGCCTGCCTGCCTCCTGCCAGGCTGAGTTCTTTTCAAGAGTTGCTCCCCTGGTGCGCGTACGTGTTTGTTTACACATCATTATTATCTGCCAGAGAGACTGGGGGGAAGTGGAGACTTCTAATTAAAAGGTAATGGCAACTGGCAAGAGGATCAATGAGAAAAAGTAAAGCCATCTCTGAAATGTTCACATTAAATCATTAAGAAAATATCACAATTGGAAGAGCATAGTCGATGTCACTGAACTGTGCATGCAGAAAAATTTTTGAAATGGTGTATCTTTGTATTCTTGATGTGCTGTGAGATTGTTAACCATTGTCATAGGGCAACATGTGTAGTAACTGTTAAATGAATAACTATTTTTTCTGTAAGCCTTCATCTTAAGTGAGAATAACAGCACAGTTGGAAGAGCGTAGTCAATGTCACTGAACTGTGAATGTAGAAATTTTTGAAACGGTGTATCTTTGGCCATCTGTAATTTTCATCAAAAAAAAAGGTTGAGAATTTAGAGGCTTAATACGTTGTGGGGTTGTTAACCAATGTCAAAAAACAACATGTGTACTACTATTTCATGAGAAACTATTTGCTCTGTAAGCTTTCACCTGAAGTACAATAAAATATATATTAAAAAAAAAAAAAAAAAGAAATGGTGTATCTTTGGCTATGTATATTTTCACAAAAAAAAAAAAAAAAGGTTGAGAAGGGAGAGGGTTGACATGTCATGGGGTTGCTGACCAATGTCATAAAACAATATGTGTACTACTGTTTCATGAGAAACTATTTGTTCTGTAAACCTTCATCTGAAGTACAATAAAAAAATTTTTAAAAAAAGCTTAAAAAAAAAATACCACTTGATTTGCTGAAAGTGGATATGAAACAACACAGATGTCCCCACCCCCTCCCAAATCTCTAAAGCAGCATGACCCACCCACCCAGGACAGGATTAACTGCCCTGTTCCTTGAAACTGCTAAGAGGGGGGCCATATTGATCTGCCTGAGATGGTCACGGTTGAA
Source organism: Dugong dugon (assembly GCA_030035585.1). Taxonomy (NCBI): domain Eukaryota; kingdom Metazoa; phylum Chordata; class Mammalia; order Sirenia; family Dugongidae; genus Dugong; species Dugong dugon. The sequence continues at coordinate 18,438,812 of CM057476.1, read as the reverse complement.
GAAAGCCTGTTGGTTCACAGAGGCAGGGTGACAAGCACTGCTGGATACATTCACCACCCTGATCTGGTTGAATATTAGAGTAAAGAATTCAGACCAGCTAAAGAAGAGAAAACCCGTGGACGATGTTCCAAAAAAGAAACAGCATGATGTTATAGTCATGCAGCAACATCCCACCTCCATCTTCCCGTCACAATTCAGCCTCAAGCTGAGTAAATAAGCTTTCCTTCTTCTTCCCCTCACTAATTCTACAGATGGTCAAGAAAAAAGAAAAAAACCGACTGCCATCCAGGCAACTTCGACTCATGGAGACCCCAAGTGTTTCGGAGTAGAATTCCGCTCCGTCGGGTTTTCAATGGCTATGATCTTTCAGAGGCAGATCCAAGGTGCCACTGGGTGGATTTGAACTGCCAGCCTTTCGGTTAGTAGCTGAGCTTTTAAACATTTGCACCACCCAGGGACTCCTAAGGATATCCAAGAGGGCACATGTATTCCTATGCTTGACAAATATTTGTGAAGTACTAACTGTGTGCCAGGCAGTGTTCTAGGCACTGGGGGTACAACAGTGAACAAAACCTGGTCCCTGCTCTCTATATAGTCTAGTTATGGAGAAAGAAAAGTGTACTAGCCATTATAATAGACAGCAACCAGTAGGTAGATGCCTATGGTGATCCCCAGTGGGCAGTGGGCAAATAGGTCTAGAGACCTATGTGGGAGATCCAGGTTGTGAAGATACAGGAGCCAACAGTCCACAGAACGTAACTAAAGTCATGGGAGAGGACACAATGGCCCAGAGAGAACACGCAGAATGAAGAGGTCAGGAGGCCCACTGTGGACCCTGGAAGAGCACCTACCCCATTTGACACTCTAATCCAGAAACTCTAGCCACTGGCTGCTGAGACCATGAGACCACCCATTAAAGGAGCTGCAGATAAAATCTGAGGGAAGCACAGGGAAAGCGATTACTAAGAAGAAGTATCTGAATTAAGGAAATAATTCTCTGGCGTTTTTTAATTAAAACCTTCAACTCAAGAAGCTTGTTAATTTTAGCTTCAGCAAGTGGTTCTGCCACCACTCGGCACCCTGTTGCCTGAGCACCGTCTGAAGTGGCTGCCTCTGATTTCCCTAATTTGTGAGGGGCTCGCGCATTGGGTGGCAGGCGGGTGATTGTAGCCAGATGGGAAACCCCTCCAGAAGCAGATTCCTGAAGGATTTTTGCAGCCAGCAGGAGACTGGAGGAAATCCTGGGGTCTTTCTCATCCACTCCACCTCCCCCTAGCCCTCAGATTAGATGCCTTTTAAGGGAAAAGAAAAATCTCAGCTGCAGGGTGGTTGACAAAGAGAGGGGCTGGTTGAGCAACCCCCACTGTGTGAATAATACCCGTTGCCATTGAGTCCATTCCAATAGCAGATCCCATGGGTTACAGAGTAGAGTTGCTCCATAGGGATTTCTTGGCAGTAATCTTTACGGAAGCAGGTCACCAGGACTTTCTTCCATGGTGCCACTAGATGGGTTCAAACCGCCAACCTTTAGGCTAGTAGTCGAGTGCAAACCATTTGTATCACCCGGGGACGCAGAGAAGAATGTTAATTCCTGGTTAGCTCCATGGGATAGACTAACAAGAGTAGCTAATATTTACCAAGCTCTTACTTTTTGCCAAACATTATGCTCTTTGCTTATACTATCTCATTTAATTCTTACAATAACCCTATGAGTTAAGTAATAGTGCTACCCCCATTTTACAGATGAGGAAACTGAGGCTCAGAGAGCTGTAGTGACTTACTTAAGGCCACACAGCTAGCAAGTGGAAAAACCAGGAACTAATAGTAGATAAAGAAGCATTACTGAGCAAAAGCAAAAACATGGAATCTGGAGACAGAGAAACTAGTCTGAAGTCACTTGCCCATATACAACATGCTCAGTATATGTTAGCTGTCATTAATATTATGGAGCCCTCGTGGCGCAGTGGTGAAGCATTCGGCTGCTAACCAAAAGGTCAGCAGCTCAAATCCACCACTCCTTGGAAACCCTATGGGGCAGTTCTACTCTGTCCTATAGAGCTGCTATGAGTCAGAATCAACTTGACGGTAATGGGTTTGGTTTTGTATTAATATCATGATGATGATCCCCAGACTTTTAACAGGCTTAAGAAGACTACTCACCTCAAACTCTCAGATATAGGCAAAGATTCACGTTCAAGGATGTTTATCCCAGCATCATTTATTCATAACGATGAAAAGTTGGAGCCAATCTAGATGCCTAAAGATTGGGAACTGATGTAATAAATTATGGTGGATCCATACAATGTAATAGTATGCAAGTGTTAAAAATCAAAAGTACGAAGGAGGGGCAAGATGGCGCTCTAGGCAGAAACACCACGCCGTCCCTCCACAGCAAAGATCCGAAAAACTAAGCCTAACAGAGAATCAACAATCCTGAAACCCTAGAACACCAAATGAAGAGATAAAGAACTCAGCCAAACACCAAACGGAGTGAGAATACTAAAAGAGAACGGAGAGCGAGGAGAGACTCAGGCAGAGATTCCTTACCAGCTAACGCAGCGCGGATCCACCATCTTGGATTCCTATCAGAGACCAGCAAACGGGAGAACAGCCTTGCAGAGCATCTGGTCGGAGACAGAACGACCGGTAAACTGCTGTGCGCGCTCTCCCACCACCCACCCCTCTCCGCCTCAGCTGGGGATCCCCTGCTTTCCGTGGCCAGGGTCTCTGGGCTGGGGGGTGCTGGTGCTTGGATTCCGCGCGCCTGGGCTGGCGGCTTTCTGGGAGCCATTTGCTGGCAGCTAGCGAACCTTTCTCTGCCGCCTCCCCCTCCTTTTGCCTGGGTGCCTGGTTCCGAGTGCCGTCTCTGCTCTCTCCTGCGGGGCTGTAGGGCTGCGTGCGGGCGTGCGGCTGTTTCTGGGTCTGGGCTCCCGCGTGGGTGGGATCCCGGGGCCTTTGTTCGTTCGCCCCTCTGCTTTCCGTGGCCGGGGTCCCTGGGCGGGGGGGCGCCGGTGCTTGGGTTCCGTGCGCCCGGGCTGGGGGCTTTCTGGGAGCCGTTTGCTGGCACCTAGCGGACCTTTTTCTGCCGCCTCCCCCTCCTTTTGCCTGGGTGCCTGGGTCCGGGTGCTGTCTCTGCTCTCTCCTGCGGGGCTGTGGAGCTGCGTGCGGGCGTGTGGCTGTTTCTGGGTCTGGGCTCCCGCGTGGGTGGGATCCCGGGGCCTTTGTTCGTTCACCCCTCTGCTTTCCGTGGCCGGGGTCCCTGGGCGAGGGGGCGCCGGTGCTTGGGTTCCGCGCGCCCGGGCTGGGGGCTTTCTGGGAGTCGTTTGCTGGCACCTAGCGGAACTTTTCCTGCCGCCTCCCCCTCCTTTTGCCTGGGTGCCTGGTTCCGAGGGCCGTCTCTGCTCTCTCCTGCGGGGCTGTAGGGCTGCGTTCGGGCTTGTGGCTGTTTCCAGGTCTGGGCTCCCGCGCGGGTGGGATCCTGGGGCCTTTGTTCGTTGGCCCCTCTGCTTCCTGTGGCCACGGTCACTTAACCCCGAGACTATCGGCTTCTTGGAATTAGCGCCCCTGAGTGGGGGCTCTCTGGGTCCCATTTGTAGGCACTGACTGCTGGTGTTGCCCTTTTTTTTTTTTTTTTCTCAATTTTATTTTTCTTCCTTTTTTGATTAGTTTTGTCATATTTTACCTCTTTTTCTCTTTTGTCTTTCTTCATTGCTTAATTTCTTGTCCCTCTATCTCTTCCTTCTCTTTCTGATCCCTGAATACCAGGCGATGTATGCCTCTGTACCTTCTGGCCAGGCTGAGCTGTGAAAATTGAGACCGACTCCCCCAGACCTCATAGCTGCATCGGTGCGATCCCTGGGAACTTTGCAGTTTTTTAACTTTTCTGATTTTCATTTGGTCATTCTTTCCTTTTCTTTCTCTTCCCCCTTCTGGTTTCCTCCATCCCATAGTCTCTCATCTGTACATTCCAACGACAAACTCCTCTAGCATTCTTTTATGTTTGTACGCTTTTTGCTCCTCCTCCTCTCTCCTCTCTCCCATATCCAGCTTAGCTTCACACATAACCATCTTCCCGCTGCACCCTACCTACCTGCACCGTGCACTAGACATCACATCACCAAGCGGCGCAGGCACGCCCTATTGGAACCTGCCCAGCACTGACTACCGACCATCCTGGTGGCTGCGGTGAGTGCCACAAGCAGCCCATCCCAGTGGCTCCTCCTCAACTAGATCTGTCCAGCTGTACCACAAGAACGAAAAAAAAAAAAAAAATCTACAATCAATAAACGAGAGAAATATTTACTGAATGCCCCGAAAACAGCAAACAATATCAAAACATTTACAAAAACAAGACAAGATGGCTCCAATAGGCGTCCAAATTAAAACACCAGATAACTCTCCTGTGGAAGAAAATGCACTAGAAGTACCTGATACGGAACTCAAATCACTAATACTCGGAATTTTCCAAGAACTGAGGCAAAAAGCTGACAAACATGAGGAAAAAATAGACAAATTTATGGAAAATACAGACAAAAAATTGGAAGAATTCAGGAAGATGATGCAAGAACAAAATGCCAAAATAAATTCACAACTCGAAATTATACAAAAACAACAATTAGAAATCCAAAAGATAAACAACAAGATTTCAGAAATGGACGGTGTCATAGAAGGGCTGAGAAGTAGATTTGAAACCATGGAAGACAGGATCAGTGGAACTGAAGACAAACACTTGGATACAACTCTGTTTCAGGAAAACTCAGAAAAAAGAACAAAGAAAAATGAAGAGACCCTGAGAGTTATGTGGGACACAATTAAAAGCAAAAACTTACGAGTGATTGGCATACCAGAACAGGGGAAGAAAACAGAAAACACAGAGAGGATCATTGAGGAACTGCTGACAGAAAACTTTCCCAATATCATGAAAGATGAAAAGCTGGTCATCCAAGAAGCTCAACGAACCCCATATAGAATAGACCCCAAAAGAAAATCACCAAGACATATCATATTCACACTCGCTAAAACTAAAGACAAACAAAGAATCCTGAGAGCAGCTCGGGAAAAACAAGAAGTCACATACAGAGGAGAAACAATAAGACTAAGCTCAGATTATTCAGCAGAAACCATGCAGGCAAGAAGGCAATGGGATGACATATATAAAATCTTGAAAGAAAAAAATTGTCAGCCAAGAATAATATATCCTGCAAAACTCTCATTCAGATTTGATGGTGAAATTAGGTCATTTCCAGATAAACAGAAACTAAAGGAATATGCAAAAGTCAAACCAAACTTACAAGAATTATTAAAGGGAGTTCTTCGATCTGAGGACAAACAGCTTAAGCCCTCAGGCAGGACCTAGGACCTAGGATGCAGGTTAACATGAACCAGATACCATTCTAGGAACTGAACTACAGACGACTTTCCAAAAACAAAAGATATACAACAGGGAATCAGAGAAATCAATCAAAGGATGACAACAACATCAAAACAATGAAAGAGGGAACAAACGGCATAGGTATAGAACCTTCTAAAGGAGAAGAAGGCAAGGCAATACCAAGTAACGGTAGACTGCTTCAAAATTATAAAGATAAGGGTAAAATTCATGGTAACCACAAAAAAAGTTAACAAACCAACTCATAAAAATAAAGACGAAAAACATAAAGTCTCAACAAAAACAAAACCTACAAAAACAAAAGAAATGAACACAAAATCCACAAACAAAAGGAACTCAGCACAAGAGAGTAAGAAGAACAAAGAAAACTTCAGCATCACAAAAAAAAGCACTACAAAATGACAGCAACAAACTCACATCTATCAATAATTACACTGAACGTAAATGGACTCAATGCACCCATAAAGCGACGGAGAGTGGCAGAATGGATAAGAAAACAGGATCCATCTATTTGCTGTCTACAAGAGACACATCTTAGAAACAAAGATGTGAATTTATTAAAAATCAAAGGTTGGAAAAAAATATATCAAGCTAACAACTATCAAAAAAGAGCAGGAGTGGCAATTCTAATCTCAGATAAAATAGACTTTAAAACAAAATCTACCATAAAAGACAAAGAAGGACACTATATAATGATTAAGGGGATGATCCATCATGAAGACATAACCATAATAAATATCTATGCACCCAATGACAGGGCTCCAAAATACATAAAAAAAACTCTAACAGCACTGAAAAGAGAAATTGACAGTTCCACAATAATAGTAGGAGACTTCAACACACCACTCTCAGTAAAGGACAGAACAACTAAAAAGAAACTCAGCAAAGATACAGAAGACCTAAAGGACACAATCAGCCAACTGGACCTCATAGACATATATAGAACACTCCATCCAACCGCTGCAAAGTACACATTCTTTTCCAATGCACATGGAACGTTCTCCAGAATAGACCACATCTTAGGCCACAGAGCAATCCTCAACAAGATCCAAAATGCTGAGATAATTCACAGTATCTTCTCTGACCACAATGCCATCAAGGTAGAAATTAACACTAGAAAGAGCAAGGAAAAAAAATCAAACACATGGAAACTGAATAATAATCTGCTTACACATCAATGGGTAATAGAAGAAATCAGAGATGGAATTAAAAAATTCCTAGAATCAAATGAAAATGAAAACACATCATACCAAAACCTTTGGGACACAGCAAAGGCAGTCCTCAGAGGACAATTTATAGCAATAGATGCACATATCAAAAAAGAAGAAAGGGACAAAATCAAAACATTAACTACAGAACTCAAACAAATAGAAAGAGAACAACAAAAAAAGCCTACAACCACCGGAAGAAAGGAAATAGTAAAGATCAGAGCAGAAATCAATGAAATAGAGAACAGAAAAACAATAGAAAGAATCAACAAAACCAAAAGTTGGTTCTTTGAAAGAATCAACAAAATCGACAAACCACTGGCCAGACTGACAAAAGAAAAACAGCAGAGGGCACAAATAACCCAAATAAGAAATGAAATGGGGGACATTACAACAGACCCAACTGAAATAAAAAGGATTATAACAGAATATTATGAAAAACTATATTCCAACAAATTTGAAAACCTAGAGGAAATGGATAAATTTCTAGAAACATACGGCCTACCCAAACTACAACAAAGTGATATTGAAAATCTGAACAGACCCATAACAAGAGAAGAGATTGAAAAGGTAATAAAAAAACTCCCAACCAAAAAAAGCCCTGGCCCAGATGGCTTCACTGGAGAATTCTACAAAACATTTACAGAAGAGCTCGTACCAGTTCTACTCAAGTTATTTCAGAGCATAGAAGAGGAAGCAACACTTCCAAATTCATTCTATGAAGCCAGCATAACGCTGATACCAAAACCAGGCAAAGACATCACAAAAAAAGAAAATTACAGACCAATATCTCTCATGAATATAGATGTAAAAATTCTGAACAAAATTTTAGCCAATAGAATTCAGTATCATATCAAAAAAATAATACACCACGACCAAGTAGGATTCATACCAGGTATGCAAGGATGGTTTAACATTAGAAAATCCATCAACGTAATCCACCACATAAATAAAAGGAAAGAAAAAAATCACATGATTATCTCAATTGATGCAGAAAAGGCATTTGACAAAGTCCAACACCCATTCCTGATAAAAGCTCTCAATAAAATAGGTATAGAAGGGAAATTTCTCAACATCATAAAGGGCATCTATGCAAAACCAACAGCCAACATCATTCTTAATGGAGAAAGGCTGAAAACATTCCCCCTGAAAACAGGAACAAGACAAGGATGCCCTTTATCACCACTCCTATTTAACATTGTGCTGGAAGTTCTCGCTAGAGCAGTAAGGCAAGAGAAAGAAATAAAGGGCATCCAAATTGGTAATGAAGAAGTTAAACTCTCCCTGTTTGCAGATGATATGATACTATACATAGAAAACCCTAAAGACTCCACGAGAAATTTACTGGAACTAATAGAAAGATTCAGCAGAGTAGCAGGATACAAGATAAACATTCAAAAATCAGTTGGATTCCTATACACCAGTAAAGAGAACGATGAAAAGGAGATCAGGAAATCAATACCATTTTCAATAGCCCCTAAAAAGATAAAATACTTGGGAATAAATCTGACCAGGAATATAAAAGACCTATACAAAGAAAACTACAAAACACTGCTGCATGAAACCCAAAGGGATCTACATAAATGGAAAAACATACCATGCTCATGGATAGGCAGACTCAACATTGTGAAAATGGCAATTCTACCTAAAGCAATTTACAAATACAATGCAATTCCGATACAAATACCAACAACATTCTTCAAAGAGATGGAAAAACTAATTATTAACTTTATATGGAAAGGGAAGAAACCCCGAATAAGTAAAGCACTACTGAAGAAGAAGAATAAAGTTGGAGGACTCACACTACCTGACTTGAGAACCTACTATACAGCTACAGTACTCAAAACAGCCTGGTACTGGTACAACAACAGAGACATTGACCAATGGAACAGAATTGAGAACTCAGATGTAAATCCATCCACCTATGGTCACCTGATTTTTGACAAGGGCCCAAAATACATCAAATGGGGAAAAGACAGTCTTTTTAACAAATGGTGCTGGCAAAACTGGATATCCATTTGTAGAAAAATGAAACAGGACCCATACCTCACACCATATACAAAAACTACTTCAAAATGGATCAAAGACCTGAATATAAAGCCTCAAACTATAAAATTCATAGAAGAAAAAATAGGACCAACACTTCAGACCTTAATACATGGCATTAACAGGATACAAACCATAAACATCAACACAAAAAACCCAACAGATAAACTAGATAATTGGGATCTTCTAAAAATCAAACATCTATGCTCTTCAAAAGATTTCACCAAAAGAGTTAAAAGAGAACCTACAGACTGGGAAAAAATTTTTGGACAGTACAAGTCAGACAAAGGTCTAATCTCCATAATCTACAAGAAAATCCAACACCTCTACAACAAAAAGACAACCAATCCTATCAAAAAATGGGCAAAGGAAATGAACAGACACTTCACCAAGGAAGACATTCAAATGGCCAACAGACACATGAGGAAATGCTCGCGATCACTAGCCATTAGAGAAATGCAAATTAAAACCACAATGAGATACCATCTCACCCCGGCATTACTGGCACGAATCAAAAACACTGGAAATAACAAATGTTGGAGGGGCTGCGGGGAGACGGGAACTCTTATACACTGCTGGTGGGAATGCAAAATGATACAGCCATTTTGGAAAATGATATGGCGTTTCCTCAGAAAGCTAGAAATAGACGTACCATTCGATCCAGCAATCCCACTCCTAGGAATATATCCTAGAGAAATAAGAGTCATCACTCGAATAGACATATGCACACCTATGTTCATGGCAGCATTATTCACAATAGCAAAACGATGGAAACAACCTCGATGTCCATCAACAGACGAATGGATACACAAACTATGGTACATACACACAATGGAGTACTATGCAACGAGAAAGAACAATGAATCGGTGAACCATCTCATAACATGGATGAAACTGGAGGACGTCATGCTGAGTGAAATAAGTCAATCACAAAAGGACAAATATTGTATGAGACCTCTATTGTAAAAACCCATGAAAAAATTCACATGCAAAATGTAAAAAAAAAAAAAAAAAAAAAAAAAAAAAAAAAATCAAAAGTACATAAATACCTAATGACATCGGAAAATGTTCAAGATATAGTGTTAGTTTTGTAAATTTGTTGGGTTTTTTTTCTTAAGCAGGTTGCCAACAGTACAACACTATTTGTATAAAAATTATTTGAAATATGTGTTATTATATGTGTGCTAATGTATAAAAATAATATATGTTAAATGTATGAAGATTGAAAAGAAATACACTAGAAGTTTTCTCTTAATGTTGTGATTATGAATGACTAATTTTATTCCTCGTGATAGTCTCTATTTTCTGCATTCTCTGCAATTAGCACATATTCTTTTGTAATGAGAAAACATTTTTATTATTATGTTTTAAATCTCTACACATTCTCATTTTTCTAATAGTCTTTCGCTGTTGTTTTAAGAATGCACTATTCTCTCCTATCTTTCCAAATATATCAGTCAGATTTTGTTTGTTGTCTTCTGTTTGCTCTATGTCTCTGCTTATTTGGGCATTCATTTTTCTCTTTCAGGAGTGGTTTCTTTTTCAAATACTAAGTGGTTTTTGGTTTATGCTCAACTCTATATTTGCAGTGCAGTTTGCCTGCCTGTGGGTGATATTTCTATCTATTTTTGTCTGATTTTGAGAAGTGTGGGGGTGAGACGTGCTGCAAGGTGCAGCATGCTAGCAGCTTGTCTTCTGGTGTGGGGGGTCTCCTCCTTTCTGGGATCAGTAGCTCCCTAAGACCCATTCTCCATGTGGGTCCCAGTGTTCACACTTCTACTTCCCAGTAGGTGAGGAGGGGAGACTACTCAATCAGCCTTACTGGCAAAATATAACCAGTTGCCACCAAATTGACTCTGACTCATGGCAACCCCATGTGTGTCAGAGTAGAACTGTGCCCTACAGGGTTTCCAGTGGCTGATTTTTTGGAAGTAGATCACCAGGCCTTTCTTCTGAGGTGCCTCTGAGTGGACTCAAACCTCTAACCTTTCAGTTAGCAGTCAAGCATGTTAACCTTTTATACCACCCCGGGACTCCAGACAAAACACAGCTCCCAAGAAATGCCCTGGTCATCACCCCAGAACCCTCTTCTGCTCCTTCTGTCTGTTCACTCTGAGCCTGGAGCTGGGTTTGGGACTGTGGCTTTCTCCAGAGTTCCTTCTCCATAGATCAGATATTATGTAGCTTAAATCTTCCAGAAGTTCTTCAAAATGCCTGGTCCATGAACAACACTCTTCCCCCTCTTAATTTTATGGAACTTGGGTCAGGAGAGAAGGTCATTTATGTGCCAACTCCACTCTCTAAATGTTTGAAACTAACTAAATAAAAATAATATAAAAACACTGCATATCTTCTTATGAGAATTACCTGAGATACTCAACAAAAAAAGTGTTTTAAAACTAAAGCATCATAGAGATGTTATTGCTATTATAGCCCTATGTTCCTGACACAAGGTAGAATCAGGAAGATGCTGGAAGGGGAGAGGTGAAAGGAAGCTCAGAGGCTGGCCAGTCCCATGGTTTTGTAGCAGGTTGGCAGCAGAGCCCTTCCTTCCAAGGAGAGCTTACGCGGAAGCCCAGGCAAGCAGAACCATCTAAGCTGACAGCCCCAGTGGTACAACCCCCAACCTCACCCAACCCCCTCTTCTTACATATGGGGAAGTGAGGCTTAGAGAAGTTAAGTAGCTTCCTATAACTCACAGTCAGGGCTTGAACCCAGGTCTCCAGATAGTACATAGGAACTCCCTGAGCAAGCAGCATGGCAAAGGTCAAGAACTGGGTAGAAAGAAATGTCTACGTGAAGAGGAAGTACAGGGCAGGGGGTTAAGAGCTTAGGTTCCCAGGTCACGCAGGCCTAGGTTCAAATTCTGACTCTACTACTTACCAGGTGAATCAACATCTATCAAGTTGTTTCTTCAGTGTAAAATGGGAGTAATAGTAGCACCTACCTTTCAAGGTAGTTAGAGGAGCCCTGGTGGTACAGTGGTTAAAGCAATCGGCTGCTAACTGAAGGGTAGGCAGTTCGCTCTGCAGGAGAAAGATGTGACAGTCTGCTTCCATAAAGACTACAGCCTTGGAAACCCTATGAGACAGTTCTACCCTGTCACTAGGAATTGGAATCCACTTAATGGCAACAAGTTTTGTTTTGGTTTTTTAGGGTAGTTATGAGGACACAAGGAGAAATTCCATGTCAAAAGTGCTAAAAAATGTTAACTATCAGCTCATTCAATTATTATTTTTTTCTTTTTTTGTTTACTGTTGTAGTTTAAGTGCAAGTTTACATTTCAAGTTAGTCTCCTATATAAAAATTTATACACATATTGTTATGTGACCCTAGTTGCTCTCCCTGTACTGTGACAGCACACCCCTCCTTTCCACCTGATTTCCCATGCCCATTCAACCAGCTCCTGACCCTCTCTGCCTTCTCATTTCATCTCTGGACGGAAGCTTCCTGTTTAGTCTCATGTATCTACTTGAGCTAAGAAGCACACTCTTCACGAATATCATTTTATGTCCCACAGTCCAGTCCAATCTTTGTCTGAAGAGTTGGCCTCGGAAATTGTTTTAGTTCTGGGCTGATAGAGAATCTGGGGGCCATGCTTTCCAGGGTTCCTCCACTCTCTGTCACACCATTAAGTCTGGTCTTTTTACTAGAATTTGAGTTCTGCACCCCACCTTCCTCCTACTCCATCAGGGACTCTCTGTTGTGTTCCCTGTCAGGGCGGTCATTGGTGGTGGTAGCCGGGTACCATCTAGTTCTTCTGGTCTCAGGCTGATGAAGTCTCTGTTTATGTGGCCCTTTCTGTCTCTTGGGCTAACACTTTCCTTGTGTCTTTGGTGTTCTTCATTCTCCTTTACTCCAGGTGGTTGGGACCAATTGATGCATCTTTTGAGACCCCAGATGCCACTTACCAAAGTAGGATGCAGAACATTCTCTTAATAAACTTTGTTATGCCAATTGACCTAGATGTCATTCAATTATTAAATAAATAAATATTTAATGACTACCTATTAGGTATCAAGCAATATTCTGGGCTTAGGGAACACAGCTGAGAACAAAACAGAATCATCCCTGCCCTTCTAGAGAGTCCATTCTGGAGGGAATATTGGCACTAAACAAATAAAATATCAACTGATGGCTGAGGAGCAGCAATTGTCGGTGATGGTCAGAGAGGGCCTCTTTGGAAAGGGGATGTTGGGCTGAGACTTGAGTGATAAGAAGAAGCCAAGGAAGAGAAGTGAGGGAAGCATCCCCAGCAGGGGGGTGGTTGTGCAAGGGCCCTGAGGTAGGAAGTGTCTGAGGCAGGAAGTGTGGAATGACCAAGGGGCCTTTTAGCTGTTGTGGCTGAAGTAGAGCTGGTAACGGGCAATAGGTCAAGGTGAGGTCAAGGAGATGGCTGGGGCCAAATATGCCAGGCTTGATGAGCCAAGGTCAGGAATTTGAATTTTATTCAAAGGCCCTGAGAAGCCTTTGGAGGGTTTTGAACTCGGGGTGAAATCTCTCTTAGGACTCATCACCTTTATCAGGTATTACAGTTACTGATCCATAGCAACCTTAGAGGACAGAGTAGAACTGCCCCCATAGGGTTTCTATGGGTCAGAATTGACCTGATGGCAACAGGGTTTGTTGTTGTTGTTGTTTTTTTCCTGTTTTATAGTTACTGATAGCCTTGCCTAAACTGTACCCCCTAAACTCTAAGGGCAGAGTCCATCACCAATTCATCTTTACAAGCCCCTCCCTCCAGGTTCCAAGAAAGCACCCCGGGCCCCCACAGATATTTGTCCAGTGAATAAAGAAACAAAGCAAAAATGGATGTGCCTGTTTTCTTGGAATTTATCTTAAACCTCCTCCTGGCTCTGCTGCATCCTCTGGGAGGGGAAGGAGCATCAACCTCGCCCTCATTCTCTCATCTTTCCGGGAGAAGCCTGGGGCCTAGCCAAGCGGAGATGCTCCACCCGTTGCAGGAGATGGATGCCGGACTTAGCACCATCCCGCTGAGCCCTCACCACCCAGGGGCTGAGCGAGAGCCAGGACTGGAAGCGCAGAGGCAGCAGCAGGAGAAACGGCCCATCATTCATTATACGCCGTGGACGAGCTGCCTGCCAGCCACAAGATAAATGGGGACCTTGGAATTCTAAATGAACCTACTGCCCAGGGTGACATAGCCAAGGTTCAATCCCAGCCCAGACGCATGGCCCTACGACACTTCCAGTGAGACGTCCAGCACCCCAGCTCCAGCGAATGCAGAGTTCAGGGGAAACATGCTGAGGCCCCCCAACCCCAAGAAACACCCCAAGAGGAAAAAGTCCCATCCCTGACCTGTCACTTTAATTCCACCTGCTGAAAACTTTTCTCTCACGCTCTTGTTCTCTCTCTTTCTCTGTCATTTTCTGTCATTTTTTAGTACTTGCCTTCTGGGGTTCTGACATGGGCCTTTTTATCACATGATGCTACAATCTAAGGCAGGGATGGCACTTAGGTTTCATCTGCTTGCCAGTTCAAATCGATGGGTAGTGGCTGTCTGTTGAGAAGATTCCTGAGGTTTCACCACGCCCAGATGGAGAGAAGCTGTGATTGATTAGTGATTTCTGTCAGGACTTAAAATGGGAGGATGAGGATACAGCACCACAAATTTCTTGTCCTTGTTCTAAAGCCTAGAACCTATTGTGTCTTTTCCTCCACAAAGAAAGAAAAACATTTCTCTTTCTCCAAACCGTGTAATTCTGGTTTTAATTTTGCCTCAATGGGATATCTGTCATAATTAAGTATGTTGAAAATGCCATGGCAACTCCATGTGTTACAGAACAGAACTGCTCCATAGGGTTTTCTTCGCTGTAATCTTTACAGAAGCCATTCACTAGTCCTTTCTTCTGCAGAGCCACTGAGTAGGTTCGAGCCGCCATGAGGTTTAGGTTGCCATGAGTCAGCACTAACTCGACAGCACAACAATATGTCAGACACTGAGCTAAGTGCTTTGCCTATATTATCTTATTTAGTCTGCATTACTACCTTAACGTGTCATCATAACTATCTGATAGATAAAGAAACTCGGGCTTAGAAAGATAAAGCGACATGTCCAAGGACTCTCAGCTAGTAAGTGGCAGAGCCAGGATTTGAACCCAGCTCTGTTTGACTCCAGTGGATAAAGATTCCACAGCCTCCTTCAGAACTCAGCATCTGCATTTTAAAAGCCCACCTCACAAGAAGCTCTCTCCTGCATTTAACCTGTATCTCTCTTGGTGCAATAAAAACACAGCCATCTTAGAACTCCACAATCCAAATTCAAGGCCCTGAGATACTCTGGAGCTGGGCTGTTCGATACAGCAGCCACTTGACACATGCATGGCTACCGGAAACCTGAAATGTGAATTCATTAGTCTGAATCAAGATGAGCTGTAAATGTAAAATGCACACCCAATTTTAAAGACTCAGAAGGAAAAGAAGAAGGCAAGCTATCACATTAATGATGTTTTAGTTTGGTTACAGGTTTAAATTATACTTTTGATACCCTGGATTACATAAAACATACTGCTAAAATTAATTTCACTTGTTTCTTTTTCCCCCTTTTTAATGGGGTTACTGAAACACGCCAACAGTCATAAAGATGACACAGGACTGGGCATGAGTCGGAGCCGACTTGACACAACTAACAACAACCGAAAAATGTAAGATCACCCATGTGGCTCATATTTTGGTTCAGGAAGTATTCCTATTGGATAGTGCTGAACTAGAGATGGGCCACCTAGTCCAATCCTATCATTTTAACAGGTAAGGAGATGGATCGCTGGCCAGAGAGGTCAAGTGACTGGTCTGAAGTCACATCACTTTTGGTGGCAGATAAAGGACCACATACTAGTTTGCTTGTCGCCAAGTACTATGCCCTCTCTCCCTCAATGGAAGAGCAGCTGGCTGGAAGCCTTTTTTCCTCCTTTCAAACATACTTTCACGCTGAGAAAAAACTAATTTAGACCGAACAGGAAAACAGCCATTTTTTTTTTCCTACTCAATGCTTGATTGAACACAACAGGGTTGTACCCAGTGGTGGTCATGATGCCTTGGCTGCCTTGGCCTGGAGGATCCCACGAACCCTGGTGGCTGACAAAGCACCTGCCTCACGTGGAAGGGTGTTCCAGTTGTACCTCCTGCGAGGAACCAGGACACTCCCCAGCAGGTCTGTTCCCACTGACAGTGGCCTACACAGATCCATCTCTTGGGCCCCAGGAGTCTGGAACAGAGGTAGAACTCCAGTGTCTTCCGAATGACTGTGTAATTAGCCCTGGCTCCAACTAGCACTGAGGGCCTTGAGCCACAGTGATTGTGATGACCCCATCCCTAATGTCTACCAAATCCTTACCTTCTGGCTAGTGCTGTACAGCTGTCTGCAACTGGACCACACCACAAGGAGCTAGCATGATTCCTATGTGGAAGAGACCAATTGACACTACGAGATCAGGTTTGGCCTCTAGAGCTACAGTCCTGAAATTCAGATCTGACTGCCACCTACCCACCTAAAAAAATCCTCAATGTCTCCCTATTGCCACCAAGGTGAAGGTCATACTCTAGCCATGTCTAGCAGGGGGCTCTGCTGCACAACTCCAGGTTTCCTGCTGTAGCGGATACTATCAGCCCCCACTGATCTCCCTCAGACGGACCATCAGGTGCTCCAGACAACTTCCCATGCCACTCTCAGCATCTGTCTGCCTGAGGCTTTCCCACTGCTCTGCCTGCTGGCCGGAAGTGCTGGGAAATCACCACCTCAAAGAGCAGCCCTCTATCAACAACTGAGGGGAGTTGATGTATAAACACCCCAGCCCTCTTGTCCCGCAGCGATGATAATTCTGAGGTGCTGTTTTACATCATTTCCCAGTGTCTCCCCCAGGGATTAAGCTCCAGCTGCCCTCTGCTGGAGTCGGCTTCACTGCACTCCCTTTACTGGCTGTCTTTCCTTCCCTGTCTCATGTCCCCTCTCCTCGTCACCTGCTTCCTGTGATTCCCTCCTGAAGAAATCAATTGAAATGGAATCCTTGTCTCAGGGTCGGCTTCTGGAGGAACCTGACCTCAGACAGACACCTCCCAAACACCTGCTTCCCCCTCTTTCCTCCTGATTTCCCTTGATGGTGGGTGGTTTTACCTCCTTCCCATTACACTCAGTTATGTAGCAAGCATCTGGTGTGGTTTAGACTGATTCTATTCCAGCTCTAGGGCATGGTTTGATACAGTCAATGAATCCCATCCTCCCCCTCCAGTCATAGGGTTTGATTAAAAGATGGATATGTCACTGAATTCGGTCCAAAGAGCAACAGTGAGATTTAAGATTTACATGGCTTCCTCCAACAGTCTTCTCTCTCTCTCCCCCTGGGTGTGAATAAGGAAACTTGTGTCCCCAGGAAAGTTCTTTTGACCATAAGGGAAGCCAGACTTCAGATTAAGCCAACACATGGGAGAAGACAGAGGTATACTGGGGCAACTTCCTCACAAGGTGGATGAGCAGGATCACATGAAGCCGAGGGAGAGCCTTGATGCCACTTACCTGGTGGCAGGATGTCAGCAAAGTCTGGAGGCCCAGGCAGGGGTTAGTTCCCTCTATGTGACACATCCAGGCTGGATGAACCATCCCCAAGCCACTGGGCGGGTCCCCACAGTGTATGGGCTCAAACTCTGCCCCTCACAGCCATTGGCCTGGTCCTCTGCTGCCTAACAACCACTAGGGTGGCTCTCTCAGGAATGAAGTACAGGCTTTCAAGTCTCCAGCCCCCACCTCCTTCCTCCTGTCCTGGGTCCCGACCCCTCCATCTATAAATGCATACTCAGTATTCCTTTAAGCCACAATCATATTTAATGGTACATCAGAAGACTGTTGAAAAAGGAACCTGTGCCTTTAGAAGCCAAGATAAGCCATGGAGGGCCCAGTCTCAAGGAATACAAAAGCCAGCTGCCCTTCAACAAAGAGAAGAAATATCTGTATTCCTCCTGCAAGATTATCCTCTACCTAAGGTTGAGTTAAATGGCTGCTTCTAATGCAGGAGGGGGGTTATTAGGTATTATACAGCACTCTAACCTTATATTACAAGGTGGCCCAGCACCCTGGGACCACCAAAAGGCCATCATCTTAGTTACATACATGCAACTCTGCTTCTAGACAACTATGTGCTCCCAGAGAGCAGGGACAGTGTACTCAGCAGTATTTACCCAACACTGAGCTACGCTCATAGCCCACATTCACCAGTATCACCTGGATTGAACTGGGACTGGGCCGAAACAATCTTAAGCCAGGATAGAACATCACCTCCCACCTTTCCACCACTCCATTCCCAACCCCCTCTCCTACTTAAGCCAGTGACTATGCAATACAAGGCTACAGTACAACACCTCTCCACCCCTAGAGGAATGAGTGCATCAAATCTAGAAATTCAGACAGGCCCCAGAAGGCAAAATAATCATGAACAACTTATTGAGCCTTTACATGGGACATGGCAACTCATGGTGACACATGGGATAGCCATGGGTCAGAATTGACTTGACAGCAACTGGTGGTGATGGTGGTACATAGGATGGGCACCGGGCTAAATGTTTTACATAATTATCTCATTTATTCCTCTCAATATTCCTATAAGGTAGTTGCTAGTGTAACTCCCACTTTACAGATGGGAAAAACGGAGGATCATAAAGGTTAAATCACACAGTCCAGAGTCACACAGCCAGCTAATGTCAGATCCAGGATTCAAACCCAGGCAGTCTGACTTCAGAACCTGCCCTGTCAGCCTGTGCTCCACATTAGGCAGGATGAGCACCTGTCTCCTCAAGGAGTCTAGGGATCATAGCGAGCTACACTGAGGAAAGACAGGGGTTTGGATTTCTTCCTTTGGAAAACTACAGTATATAACATGTTTCTTGGCTGAGCCTATAAGAAAGAATTTCTGCTGGAACTAAAAATGATTCTGATTCAACTCAGGGGAAAACTGATATTTTTAACGCCATCAAAAAATATAGTCGGTTGTGATTCTTTGTTCCATTGCAGACTCCCTCTAGTCGTTGTTCTTGTTAGTTGTGGTGGAGTCAATCCCAATTCATGGCGACCCCAAATGTGCAATGCAGAACTGCTCCAAAGGGTTTTCAAGGCTGTGACCTTTCAGAAGCACATCGCCAGGCCTTACTTCCCAGGTGTCTCTGGGTGAGTTTGAACCACCAATTCAGACACACCTACTATTCTCTCTCACCCATTCATTCCCGAATCATAACTGAGAACCTATGATAGGTCAGGCACTGGGGTCACAGCAGTGAACATCATAGCTATAGTTCTTCCCTTAAAAAACAACAACAGAAAAAAAAAAAAACTGCTGTGGAGTCAACCCATAGCAACCCCATAGGTGTCTACTGTCATTTCAGTTCCCTTCTCAAAGCATCACTCATTTTTGGGAGGGGGCAGTTTCTTAAGGAGCAGAAACAAGAGGATGGGCAGAAAGACCCTCAGAGAGGGGGTTCTGAATGCAGTGGGCAGAGAGCTGCACGGGTCAGCCAGGTGCCAGAGGTAGAAATTCAGCGAGGTCCGCAGCCCTAGTGTCTTCCCACCTCCCCTCAGCGTGGTCATTAGCAATCAGGCTCCAAGGCGTCTCTCCTCCATATGAGGCAGTTTCCCCAGCGTTCTTAGCACTCCCCCAAAGCTTTTCCTCTTGACTCAGCAAAAACACTTCCTGGAAGGCGGCTAATGGCCTCCCTCACTGCAGTTCCGCATTTCAGGAACTGGGAGGGGAGGAGTTCCATTTTAGACAGCCTTTGGGGCTGACCTTTGGTTCTGGGGCAAAGAAATACTGCCCGGATGGAACTGCCAGTCCCAAACGGAGCACCTTCCCGGGGCCTCCAATCCAGCTTCCCTGTGACCCTGATGGGGGAGATTCTGCTCTTTCAGACATTAAAAGACAAAAAAGCCACGAAGCTAATACTGCCCTCCTCATGAAGCTGCTGTGAGGGCGAATTGTAGCAATGTATGTAGAACCCTTGTCTTGAAACCTGGACCCTAAAAGTGCCTGCAAGGGCAAGTTGTAGCTTAGTCGGCTCATTTCCTCTCTGACAAAATCCTAGTACCTGCACTGTGTGTTCTAGATCACTTGACCACACGCACCCACTGTGTCACAGCTGATTGGACAGAGATGGGCACATGATCTAAGGGCGACCAGTCCTGAGGCAGCTGGTAAGCAACATGTGCGCTTACATCTAAAGGATGAGCTCTGCCAGTTCCTCCCAAGGTGTACAACGCACATAACTGGTCTACGTGATGTGATCTTAGCTAATGTGTGTCTGTTTTTACATTTTAATTGTTATGATATTATTTTAATCTATTCAGGAAAATGCTGAGTTTTCCGTTTATGATACTGATACAAAGTGCCCTTTATGATAAATAATATAAAAATTTACAAGGAGTCAGCTTATTAAAATGTGTTGAGTAAATTTTTCATCCAGTTGGTAGAAGTCTATGGCAAATATGGCATGGGGGGCAGGCAAACGTTCATCAAGGCCACAGCCACATTCTTCTCTCAGGAATTAGCGGGAAGTGAGATGGCAGGGTAGTTAGCTGAGAGGCTGAAGGTTAAGGGCTATTTTGAAGTTGAGTTGGAACCACAGCAACCCAAAGCCATGTGCAGGGTGCAGTTGTGAGGGAGGGGAAAACAAAGAGGATGGGAAAACTGGTTGGTGGTGAAATAAACCAAAAAAAAAAAAAAATGTTGCCATGCAGTGGATTCCGACTCATAGCCACCCTATAGGACAGAGTACAACTGCCCTGTAGGGTTTCCAAGAAGCAGCTGGTAGATATGAACTGCTGACCTTTTGGGTTAGCAGCTGAGCTCTTAACCACTATGCCACCATGTGCACAAAGGACAATAATGAAACAGAAACAGCTACAGAGCTGGAGATACAGAGACAGAGAGAGAAACAGAAATAGATGCCCTGAGTTACCTACATCCATGATGACTTCCCTGTTCTACCGCCACTCCACACCTGGCATTACAGTGAGTCCTATTTTAATTCCTGAGATACTCTGGGTCTCTGTGGCTCGTATCAGAAAGCCTAACACCATGGGTGGATATGAAGAAACTGTAGCTTGAAGATTCTCAGGTGTCAGTCGGCAGCATTTAAACCTACAAGGGCAGCAATGGGGAGTTATTGAGGGTTCTTAACAAGGAAACAAAGTGGGGACTAGAGTGAGGCAAGCAGATCCCAGGGCAAAATTTAAGGAGGCACTCACTCTCAAGCTCAAAGTCCAAATTCCGGCAGATGGCCGATTTCTAGAGCTCTTCTTGAATCTCCATGGAATTTACTGATCAAAAAGAGCACCAGTAAGTATGGGAGGCCCCACTCTTTCCAAAGCATGGGTGCCCATCTCTAGAACTTCGCCATGCTAGAATTAAACTGAAAGATCCAGTTGGTATATAATCTAAGTTCTGCTAATGTGTGTTTACTATGTATGCCCAATTATCACCAATCAGTATAACAGTTATTACTTAATGGGTGAATATTGCAATTCTGGTGCCCCAGATTGACATGGGACGCTGCAGCTAATTGGGACAGAACTTATTCAGGAGCGTAATGAAAATGTAAATTCCCACACATTAATCAAACAATTATTTCTGTAACCACAAGACAGCCAATCCTAAACCTAATTAGGAAATAAACAAAGTTAATCAGTGAGCAGATAACATTTACTAATCATATATGTGTCACAAGAAAAGAAATATTAAGCAATAATTCATTAAAACATCCCAAGTCCCAACTATTCTACAGTTCCTACTAATACAGCCTCCCAGCTTCGAGGAAGCAATATCCCAATTTTTATTAAAGCTTTTTTTTTTTTTTTTTTTTTTGGCTTTGGGGTCTAGGAGGCACTAGAGAACAAAGAAATATATTACCATGTAAAATAAATAATAGCACCAATTTACCAGGACCTGAAAATGTAGTTAGGTGATATGGTGGACACCGTCCAGCCACTTTGAGCTTAGTTATGAGAGTTGAGCTCTCTTTGAGTGAAAGAGAGGGGGGAAAGGAAGCTTTTAAGAAGACATAAACCGAAGCCAATTGCATTTCTCTCTCCACTGCACATCCTTAGCTCCTTGTCAAATCTGCTGCCTGGTACAATTTTGGGCACAAATGTGGATTCTTTTCCTCAACTTGCTTCAGTGGCTGATTGGTTCCTGGGACTTTTGTTATCCTTGATGGCTCTGTGAGGCTCCACCCAACCATCCAGAAGATCTGATGATGGTGCAAACCCAACAGGAGGCTTCCAAAGGGATGTTTGCTTTCTCCTCTTGGAAGCAGCACACACACTGAATAAAGAAACTTGGGAGGCTGCTGGGAGAGGAATATCTACTACGAAAATTTCCCTGGGAGGAACACGGATTCGGCCAAGATCAAACTGCACAACAGAACACAGTAATAGCTAACACTTACGGAGCATTGGCAGTGAGGTATTCTAAGTGCGTTATGTATCTTTACTTGTTTAACACTCACAGCAGCCCTATGAGGCAGGTACTGTCATTATCATCCTCATTTCTATAGGTGAGGAAACTGAGGCCCAGAGAGTTCAAGAAATATAGCCAGTCACATAACTTATAAGTGGTGGAGCCAGGACTTAACCCTACGTAGTCAGGCTCTGGAGTCCCTGGATGGCACAAACGGTTCAGCACTTGACTACTAGCTGAAAAGTTGGTGGTTCAAACCCACCCAAAGGCACTTCCGAAGAAATGACTGGTGATCTGCTTCCAAAAGTCACAGCCCTGAAAACCCTATGGAGCGCAGTTCTACTCTGCACACATGGGGTTGCCACGAATCGGAGTTGACTCAACAGCAACTGACAACAACAACAGTCAGGCTCCAGAATCCATGGTTCACTGCTCACAAGCCGTTGGGCTTTTCTAGATGCCTGTCTGTGCTTCCAGAGACCCCTCTGTGTCTGCTTCCCCAGCTGTATCATTCATTCATCAACCGGTATCATTTCCAAATGGCCTTTCACAGATCAAAAGCTAGACAGTAAGGACTTGCAAGATTCTGGAACCTTTGTAGCTTTGTAGCTTGTCTCCCTATGGAATCATTAGGAAACTGCAATGAATGTCACCGTGGGGTTGTCTCTTCAGGTGCAGGGAGGATCCACCTTGCAACCAGCTTTAGGAGAAGACAGAGGTGAAGGGAACAACTTTTTACAAAAACACGCACACAAAACAAAAACACACAGTGAACGGGGATCTGGGGTTTGTAACAAAGAAGAAAAGAGACCTTGGGGTTCTGGTTGAGCCTAACAGAGGGTTCTGGGACTGAGCAGGAGAAAGTAAGACCTCTCTTGTTCCTGGATGTTGGTTTCTGATGGCTTTGGCACCCGATTTCTGGATCCAAATCTGAGTTTGCCCTTTCCTAGCTGAGCAAATTTAGGCAAGTTACTTAACCTCTCTGCACTCCATTTGATAGGATCAATGAGAGAATATAAGTAAAGCACTTAGAAAAGAGCTTGGCTCATAGTGAGCACTTGGTAAATATTAGTTATTATTGTTATTAAGGAATCCTGGTGGTACAGATGGTTAAGCACTTGACTGCTAACCAAAAGGTTGGCGGTTCAAACCCGCCCAGTGGCTCCAAGGGAGAAAGACCTGAAGATCTGCTTCTGTAAAGATTACAGCCAAAAAAACCCCTATGGGGAAGTTCTATTCTGTCACATGGGGTCGTTACGAGTCAAAATCAACTCGACAGCACCTAATAACAACACTATCATTAAGCAGGATTCCAAGTCTTGAAAAATGGGGGGCAGGGTTTGCCCTAAAATTAGAAAAGCTCCATTCACTCACTCAATGAAGATTCACTGAGTGCCTACTATGTGCCAGGCGACTGACAACAACAACTACGTTAAGATAGAGTACATCGTTCATAAAGAAAACATTCTACATCTTACTTTCGTGAGTATTGTCTGAGGTCTTAAAAGCTTGTGAGTGGCCATCTAAGATACATCTATTGACCCCATCACATTCAGAGCAAAGGAGAATGAAGAAACAAAAGACACAAGGAAAATATTAGTCCAAAGGACTAATGGACCACGTAAGCCACAGCCTCTACCAGCCTGAGCCCAGAAGAACTAGATGGTGCCTGGCTATCACCACTGACTGCTCTGACAGGGATCACAATAAAGGATCCCAGACAGAGTGGGAGAAAAATGTAGAACAAAATTCAAATTCATAAAAAAAGACCAGACTTACTGGTCTGACAGAGACTGGAGGAACCCCCAAGACTATGGCCCCCAGACACCCTGCTAACTCAGAACTGAAGCCACTCCCAAAGTCCACTTTTCAGCCAAAGATTAGACAGGCCTATAAAACAAACAGTAGCACATGTGAGGAACATGCTTCTTAATTCATTCAAGTATATGAGACCAAATGGGCAACACTTGACCAAAAGCAAAGACGGGAAGGCAGGAAGGGACAGGAAAACTGGATGAATGGACACAGAGAACCCAGGGTGGAAAGGGAAAGGGGAAGAGTGCTGACACATTGCAGGGATTCCAACCAATGTCACAAAACAATTTCTGTATAAATTTCTGAATGAAAAACTAATTTGCACTGTAAACTTTCACCTAAAACACAATAAAATGAAAAAAAATAAATGGAGAAAATGTCCATTGTTCATATCAAAGAATAATATTATAATTTGAGGTGTGGCTTTGATATTATTGGGAGGTAAAGCCTACCCTCCCCCACTGGCCTATGTCAGCAAGCCCCACACCTCACACTGTCTCTCTGCTCACTTCCCTCTCTGCCACGCCCACCCCCACCCCCGCCTCCAGCTCCAAATCCTTCTTTTCTCAAAGCTTTTCGTCTTTATATTTCTAAGGACACAGATCTGGCTGACGGACTGAACAGAGTTTGGCTCTTCTCCCTCCTTGCCCAGGAACGGATCTCCTTAAGCTGTGGTTCATGGTTATTTCTTGGCATTTCTGCCAGCTGGGCCAACCCCAGCACAGAGCTTCTGGGAGCATCAGGGGAGAGTCGAGTCCCACTCTCACAGAACCAAAACATCCTTGTTGTTAAAACAACCTGTAAAATAACATTGGCTCTCTATTGTGGAAACTCCAGAAAAGCCAATAAACAAACCTAACCTAACCCATTGTCATCGAGTCGATTCTGACTCATAGAGACCCTATAGGACAGAGTAGAACTGCCCCACAGGGCTTCCAAGGAGCGCTTGGTAGATTCGAACTGCAGACCTTTTGGTTAGCAGCTGTAGCTCTTAACCACGACAGCACCAGAGTTTCCAATAAACAAGCAGAACGAAGTAAAAGTAACTTCTTATGGATTGAATTGTGTTCTCCCCCACCCCTAAAAAAGATGTGTTGTAATTCCTAATCCTTATATCTGTGGTTATAATCCTACTGGGAACAGGTTTTCTTTGTTATGTTCATGAGGCAGTATTAGTGCAGGGTGTGTCTTAAATCAATCTCTTGTGAGATATAAAAGAGCAGATTAAGCAAGGAAGCAAGAGAGCAGAGATGGGGGGAGACAGATGCCACACCACTTGAAGATCACCAAGGAGCCAAGGAACAGGAAGTTGAAAAGACACAAGGACCTTCCCCCCAGAGCTGACGGAGAGAGAAAGCCTTCCTCTAGAGCTGGCACCTTAATTCAGTCTTCTAGCCTCCTACACTGTGACAAAATAAATTTCTGTTTGTTAAAGCCATCCGCTTGTGGTATTTCTGTTATAACAGCACTAGATGACTAAGACAAGCACTCAAGCCTCTACACAGAAATAACAACTCAACATTCTGGTAAATAACCTCATTGTCTTTTTTCTATACATGTAGTCATTTTTTGTTACAAAAACGGCATCATATTGTGCAAATCTGCCACCCATTTCTTCTGCTTGTATTGTGAGAACATCTCATGCCTTCAAAATACAGCTCCATGATTTTTAGTGACTGCATAATAGTCCATTGGATGGCTATAACTTATTATTTTAACCATTTCTCCTTGTTGACTATTTTTATTCTCCCCCTTTTATTATTATAAATTGTACTACTCGCAAGAATTATAGTCTTTTTCAGAGCTCTCTCTGCCCTCAAATGTTTCTGAGGTTCCTTAAGGGTGATGGCACCATCCTTGACACTTGTCACGAAAGAGGGAACTCAACCTCTCACATCAAAAGTGATGACCTCATCACTAGAGGACATGGGAGTCTCTTCCTTCTAGAGGTAAAAGTGGAGCCCAAATTCCTGAGGGAGGTGCACCGGGGCTGTGCCATCGCCCTGATACCTGCTGCTAATGCCCTGAACTTTAACTGTGCCAACGCTGCCCATTGGCATAGGCTGAAGAGTAGTGTGTATGGCTCTCTCCCCTTTGTATCACACCGTATCACAGGGGTCTCAGTATTGCTGCTTGGGCACCAAAGTGCCACAGAACTTTGAGAAGCTGCTCCTTTGCTTCTGCCTATGACACAGACAGGCAGCTGGGCTGGTTGGGGATGGATCTGAGTAAGAGCTGCCACGTGCTACAGGAGAACTGCCCCATAGGGTTTTCTTGCTGTAATCTTTACAGAAGCAGATTTTCAGGTCTTTCTCCCGAGGAGCTGCTTGGTGGGTTTGAACCGCCAACCTTTCGGTTAGCAGCAGAGCGCTTAACTGTTGCACCACCAGCGCTCCTTAACCATAGCGTACTCTGAATCCCCACTCCCCTATGACAACTCAGGCTTTGCTGTCAAAAGAATCTCATCATGTGAGGCAACCTCTTCCCTTAGGGTAAATTCTCTCCCTGGGGGCTCCCTGAATGATGGCAGGGGTCACGTTCTAGGCTTAAACAGAGATTTCTACTTGTCAATCAAATTAAAGTCCACGTTCACGTGAAATGATTTTGTTCACAAGAAACATAAGTTACAAATCAAAGCATGACCAAGGGGAGGGGGTGTCAGGGACTTCGACCTTGAAAGAGAAACGCTTTGCCCAAACCACACCTCTAGCACATTCTCAATGGCATTGAGAAGCCAACTCTTTGATGCCTCCTGATTAAACTTACATTTGGAGTTAACAGCTTTCCAACTGCGGAGATCTAAAAAGGTCTCTGGCCCAAGCAGCAGGAAGACAGGGCAGGGGGCAGGGGGAATCAGCATTGTCATTAATAACCTGCATATTATTTCAAGAGAAAATGGTCGGAATTGGGGTGAAGAAGGAGGGGGAGTGCAAACCAAGATGCCCACGTCCTTTGCAAGTGGCTATGGTTGGTTGAGTTACGTCCCTGGCTTGAAAATGTCATGAGGACATGTCTCTCCATTGCAACCAATTATCCTCCTGCCTGCAGGAGCCAGTGGGTACATTAGCAGGAAACCGACGTGATTAGCACAGAACTGAAATATCCCTTCCGGGATAAGAGCAAAAACTGCAGTTCAGCCACACTTGACAGACTTGGGCCTGAGCACCGACTTTTCACTTGCCACTCCGCTCAGCTACAGAACATTCCAGTTCCATCTGGTTGCTGAGCCATAAATACTGTTCTCTACCACCTGACCAGAGGTCCTGGGGGAGGCATGGAATTCCAGATAAAGCACTCAGATGATGAGCAGACTGTGTTCTTCTTGGGGCCCTGGAGTCCGGAACATACTAGGAGCCACTTCTGAAAGGATGCAATACCCCATGGTTTGACAGAATTTACAGGTAACTATGGGTCGTCCAAGCCAGTGTTTCCCACAGTGCAGCGCT
Organism: Dugong dugon; assembly: GCA_030035585.1. Classification (NCBI taxonomy): domain Eukaryota; kingdom Metazoa; phylum Chordata; class Mammalia; order Sirenia; family Dugongidae; genus Dugong; species Dugong dugon. The sequence goes on along the minus strand of CM057476.1, from coordinate 18,411,457 downwards.
CACACATAGGTGGTTCAGGAACAAGACATGAAATAACATTGATATTAAATAACATTCCCCTTTCAGTCTTAAATGCCAGTGAGAAACCAGTTAACCAGTTGACATCAAGTCAATTCTGACCCTATGTGTGTCAGAGTAGAAGTGTGTTCCATAGGGTTTTCAATGACGGATTTTTTGGAAGTAGATCACCAGGCCTTTCTTCTGAGATGTCTCTGAGTGGACTCAAACCTCTGACTTTTTGGTTAGCGGCCAAGTGGTCAACTGCTTCCACCACCCAGGGACTCCCATTCCCTTCTCAATCCCCTATAATCCTTCTGATTAAATCACAGAGGAAGTCTCAGTTTGGTGTTAACAGGTCTTTAACACCTAGCACTTACTAATCTGTCCTGATTTAACCAAGAGAGATCAGGCCCCTGGTCAGACCCTGACTACAGCCTCTAGCTGGAAGTCAGTAACTTTCTTCTGTTTTCCTTTTATTTGTTTTTATGGTAATCTTTCATTCATGGCAACTGATGCTGGTTTTTCATTTAGGATACTGATGACATAAAGTTTTTTTTTTTAAATAAATGTATTGGAGTTTTTAAAAGGTGAGTTACTATTAAGAAAACTACTGACTAGTAATACATGGATATGGCAAAACTTAAGGTAAATGGATATGGCAAAACTTATGAAGTGGAGTCAAAATACATCAGTCTGGGCCAACCCCTCCGTTTGAAGACATGAACCCATATAGCTGGCATTCTCTACCCTCTAATGTTTCTCTTTCTGCAAAAATGTATGAAGAATCCTCTGTGTGCCAGGCACAGTGGGGTACTCGATGGTGTAATGGGAATGTGCAATCCCTGCCCTCAAGAAGTTTATAGGCCAATGAGAAATACAAAAGGGTCACAGGCAGTTGTTGTTAGGTGCTGTCCAGTCAATTCCAACTCATAGAGACCCCATATGACAGAGTAGAACTGTCCCATAGGGTTTCCTTGGCTGTAATCTTTACAGAAGCAGATCTCCAGGTCTTTCTCCTCCAGAGCTGCTGAGTGGGTTCGAACCACCAAACTTTTGGTTCGCAGCCAAGTGCAGGTGCATAATTGTTGCTGTTGTGTACCGTTGAGTTGATTCTAACTCATAGTGACCCTGTAGGACACAGCAGAACTACCCCATAGGGTTTTCTATGCTATAATCTTCACGGAAGTGGATTGCCAGGTCTTTTCTTCCAGGGAGCCTCTGGGTGGGTTTGACCCACGAACCTTTCAGTCAGCAGCCAAGCGCTTAACCCCTGTGCCACCAGGGCTCCTTAACATGCACTTAGTGAGAGAACAAAAACAGGCAATGGGAGGAAAGAGTTTAATTGTGTGTGTGTGTGTGTGTGTTTTATTTTTATTAGAGTAATATACATACAACGTAAATGTAAAATAGTACAGAAAAGCTTATGATGAGAAACTATGTCTCCTCCCTCACCCCTAGCCCCATTTCCCAGGGGTTTTTAATTCCTACAGCAGTTACCACCGTACTTCTCTAAGCAACCTCAGTTTCTTGATTTATCAGCTTTAGGAATATCTACGGAACCTGTGCTCTGAAGGTTGAGGATTTAGCTCACTTACGTATCGCCCCGTGCCCACATCTGTCTGACTCTCAAAGCCTCTTTGATTTGACCTTGTCTTTCCCAGCCTTAAGAACTTCCCACTTCTCCCAGCAAGCACCCTCTATTCTAGAGACGCCTACCTCCTCACAGCTCTGCAAATGTGCCAGGTCCCTTCCCCGTCTGAGCTTCACTCATGCTCCCCATGAACCCTGGAGTCAGACTGACTGGGTCTGAATCCCAACTCTGCTGATCAGTTGCTGTGAGACCATTGCTAAGCCTCAGTTTCCCCATCTGTAAAATGGGAACAATAACAGGACCTACCCTGCTGCCTGGCCTGCAGTCAACATCAGCTATCATTAGGGACCCAGAGACAGGTCAGTTCTGCATAGGTAAGTGGGGGAGACAACCCTGAGCCCTATTTTCCTGCCTACCAGGGTGCTGGCCTTCCGAGGCTATAAACGCTGGCTTCTTAGAGCTACTAATTCTGGACAGACTCCGAGTGTAACTCAGACCCCAGCAGGGAGAATCTGGATGAGTCCTTCCATAAATCACACTTGACCACTCTAATCAGTTGGCTTGTGCCGCTTTCAGTTCCAATAAAGCCAGGCCGTGTTGCCCGACCCCTTCCGCCTTCCGCCTCACAGCGATCAACGACCCTGGAAGGGAGACAGCTCTGGGGCTAATATTCTGTCCCACTGTCTCCGTAGTAGATGAGTTGTGAAGAACTCACAGGTTTCCACACCGCCGCTTAGAGTCCCCCCTTGGCCTTCTCTGCCCACTTAGGACTCTTGATTCACGTCTCTGATTTAATAAAATTAGCAACCTCCCTCCACTCCTGCCACTGCCAAGACAGGCAGGAGCCCTCCAAAGTTTAAACCAGGCCAGCCCTTAATTAGCGGTAACATCAAGATCACTTTTTCCCCACCATTAGCATTTCAAAGTAAATTCCACATCTCTGGCTGTCAGCATCTAGGAACCTGGCGCAGGGCTGTCTCTGAGCAGCAGAAAAATATCACCACGAAGCGCCTGGGGTTTTGGGGACTCAGTAACTTTGCCAAGGCCCCTTCCTCTCAGCTGCTGACTTCATGCCAAGGCCCCTGACTGGCTCCATTTTTCCCATTCTGTCCCCGGAACTGACCTACACCCTGCGAAGCCTTGTCACAAATGGGTAGGAGATGGTGCAGCCACTGCGGAAAAAGGTTTGGCAGCTCCTCAAAAGTTGAACATACAGTGACCATGTTGTTGTTGTGTACCTGTGTGTAGCTGGCATTCTCCACTCCCTAATACTTCTCTTTCTGCAAAAATGTATGGAGAATCCTCTGTGTGCCAGGCACAGTGGGGTACACGATGGTGTAATGGGAATGTGTGATCCCTGCCCTCAAGAAGTTTATAGGCCAATGAGAAATACAAAAGGGTCACAGGCGGTTGCTGTTAGGTGCCGTCCAGTCAATTCCAACTCATAGAGACCCTATTGGACAGGGTAGAACTGCCCCATAGGTTTTCTAGGCTGTAATCTTTACAGGGGAAACCCTGGTGGCATAGTGGTTAAGAACTACAGCTGCTAATCAAAAGGCTGGCAGTTCGAAACCACCAGGCGCTCCTTGGAAACTCTGTGGGGGCAGTTCTATTCTGTCCTATATAGGGTTGCTGTGGGGGCAGTTCTATTCTGTCCTATATAGGGTTGCTATGAGTTGGAATCCACTTGACGGCAACGGGTTTGGTTTTTTGAAAATCTTTACAGGAGCAGATCACCATCAGGTCTTTCTCCCGCAGAGCCACTGGGTGGGTTCGAATTGCCAACCTTTTGGTTAGCAGCGAGCACACTGTTTTGTCAAGTCGATTCCGACTTACAGCGATCCTAAAGGACAGAGTAGAACTGCCTCAGAGAGTTTCCTAGCTTGTAATCTTCGTGGAAGCAGATCAACAGGTCTTTTCTCCCATGGAGTAGCTGGTGGGTTCAAGCAGCCAACCTTTTGGTTAGCAGTTGAGGGCTTAACGATTGCACCACCAGGGCTCCTTAGAGCTACCACATGACCCAGCAATTCCACTCCTAGGTATATACCCAAAAGAACTGAAAGAAGGAATGCAAACAGAAACCTGTACATCGGTGTTCACTGCAGCATTATTCACAATAGCCAAAATGTGGAAACAACCCAAGCGTCCATCAACACGTGAATGGAAAAACTAAATGTGGTATATACCTACAGCAGAATATTACCATATTTTTACGCAAATAACACAAATGCCTTCTTCGTTTGTTTGCCAACCTCGCCCTCCTCCTGTAAGGTATTTTCAGAAGGGCTGCTATGCCAATTTTTTTTACACATTGCTGTTAAAAAAGTCAGCACGGTGCGCTTGTGAAAATACCTCAAGGGAGGAGGGCATGGCTGGCAAATGCAGAAGGCACGAGTTATCTGCATAAAAATATGGTACACAGCCATAAAGAGAAATGAAGTCCTACTGCGTGCCACAACACAGATGAACTCTGAAAACATTATGCTGAGTGAAATAAGTCAGTCACAAAAGAACAGGTAATGTATGATCTCACTTATATGAGACAAGCAAATACATAGACAACAAAGCTTATTAGTGGTTACCAGGAGTAGGAGGGAGGGGCAGGGGAGGAGTTTTTGCTTAGGGGGCATTGACTTTATATTATTGATGGTGGAATAACTCGGAAAAGAATAGTGATAATGATTGCACAATATGAAAAATATAATCAATGTCACTGAATTTTACATGCAGAAATTGTTGAACTGGTTAATGTTTTGGTTGCATATTTTTATCACATACACACACAAAATAAAATGGGTAGGAGACACCACTGAAAGTTGTAAACTAAGGCCCCCAGGAGGTGCGTCTTTCTAAGCAGGGAACTGCATGAAAAAGTCTCCACTTAGAGCTTCTCTTAAAAATTTTGAGATCTGGCCACACTGAGCCCACCTCTTCCTCTGCAGTAATCATCATGAGCTGAGTAGCAGCTGCCCCTTTAGACAGTTTGTCGCAGTCCCCTACAATGCCCTACTGTTTCATTCCTGGGTCTCTTTTTTATTAGGGGCCTGGCCCCGGGGAGAATCTGAGTTTTGTCCCCTGATATGGGGCTGGATTGGAGGAGACAAGACTGGTTGTAAGAGATGCTGGAGGAAGAGGCAGGAAAATGAGCAATGGCCCACAGACCATTTAGAGCAGATGACACCAAAGGTGAACAAGAAGAGGAGGGGACAGTAGGCCTCTGGCGGTACAGGACACACTCGGGCTGCTCCCTGCCCCACCCTACCCCAGCCTCTCTCTCCCACCAGCTTCAGTGCAAATAAAATGGACTGCAATGAGAATCTCTGAGAGTGGGGGTGGGGTGGAACGAGCTCCAGATGAGTGGCAGGAGAAATGAGTCCCTACCTGGCTCTGTCACCGTCTTAGTTATCTAGTGCTACTATAACAGAAATACCACAAGTGATGGGTTTAACAAACAGAAATTTATTTTCTCACAGTTTAGGAGGCTAGAAGTCTGAATTCAGGGTGCAGGCCCTAGGGAAAGGTTTTCTCTCTCTGTCAGCTCTGGGGGAAGGTCCTTGTCTCTTCAGCTTCTGTTTTCAGCTTCCTTGGAGATCTCCATGTGGCTTGGCATTAATCTTCCCCCATCTCTGCTTGCTTAATCTGCTCATTTTATATCTTGTAAGAGATGGACTCAAGACACACCCTACACTAACCTGCCTCATTAACACAACAAAGACAACCCATCCCCAAATGGGATTATAATCACATGCACAGAAGTTAGGGTTTACAACAATTATTTTGGGGGGACACAATTCAATCTATAACACTCTACCCTTCGCCCCCCACCAAATTCATGTCTTCCCACATGTAAAACACATTGACCCCATCACATCATCCTCAAAGTCTTAAACCAACTCCAAGTCCAAGATCTCATCTTCTGAATCCTCTAAATCAAATATGGGTGAGACTTTAGGCTTAGTCCCTCCTGGGGCAAAATCCCTCTTCTGTGAACTTGTGAAATCTAGAATACAAGTTATCTGTTTCCAAAGTACAACAGTGGAACAGGCACAAGATAGACATTTCCATCACAAATGGGAGAAATTGGAGGGAAAGAAGGGATAACAAGCACCAAGCAAGTCCAAAACCCAGCAGAACAAATTACATTAGCTCTCAAGTCTTGAAAATAATCCTCTGTTCTCTGAGACCATCTGGGCGATGGCCCTGCCTCCAGAGTCTGGGTGTAGGCCCTCTGGATTCTGGGTGTAGGCCCTTCAGCCCTGGGCTTCAGCTCTGCCTTCAGGCACTCTGCTCTGGAGTGGCAACTCTGCTCCCTCTGCTTTAAGCGGCCCCATTCTCCTAGCCCATCTGAGTGTCGACCCCACACCCTTGGCCTTGGCAGGCCCCCTTCTTCTGCCTCTTGGGCATGGCAGCCCCATCCTCTCACCATCTCCCTCACACACATTAATGGCAGCCCCACCCTCAGGAACCGAGTTGGAAAAGATCCAACTCTTTGAAACCTAGGAGGCTGTGGCTGGCCCCACTCTTTGACATTCAGGAAACCATGGCTCTGCCCTTTGAAACCAAGAAGGTCTTGCTTCCTGTGCTCCTTCCAACAGTTCTGTTGTTCTCCAGGCTGCTCCAGGAATGGTCCTTTTCTTTTCTTGGAGGACGACGGATATAGTTTCTTTAGCCTGTAGAATTCCAAGAGGCAGAGCATTCTTTCCTTTCATTCTTTCTCTGTCCCCTTCAGTCTAAGCTGATGGGTTTTCTGTTGTGGTAGTTGGTTAGCTCCATCAGTCACAGGCTTAATCTCTTTAACAAAAGTTTGTGTAGCCACATCCTTGGTGATCATTCTAGGGCATGCGTCCTTAGTTTGTACAACAGAATTTTCTAAATCTTTAAGTTCTGTTTTCATTTTCATTTTTAAGATCATCTCTTACCGCTTGCATTTTACTATAAGTGGCAAGAAGAAACCACGCAACCTCCTTAAGATCTTGCTTAGAAATATCATCAGCCAGATATCCAAATTCATTACTTACAAGTTCTATCTTCCACCAAATATTTGAACATAATTCAGACAAGTTCTTTGCCACTGCATAAAAAGCACTGCCCTTCCTCCTTCATCCAACCACATGTTCATCATTTTCTTCTAATGCCTTACCAGAAGCACATTTAACGTGCACATTTCTAGCAATGTTCTGTTGCTGCTGCCATATGTATTCCCTAAGACAACAGAGACTTTCTCTATAGCTCTCCTCACTTCCTTCTGAACCCTCACGGGAATTGCCTTGAAGTCCATATTTCTACTGAGTCTCTTCAAGGCAATCTAGGTTTTTACTATTAGGTGCCTTCAAACTCTTTCAGCCTCTACCCATTTTCCAATTCCAAAACCGCTTCCACATTTTAGGTATCTGTTAGAACAGCACCCCACTATTCTGATGCCAAATTCTGTCTTAGTTATCTAGTGCTACTATAACAAAAATACCACAAGTGGATGGCTTTAACAAACAGAAATCTACTTTCTCACAGTTTAGGAGGCTAGAAGCCCAAATTCAGGGTGCCAACTCTAGGAGAAGGCTTTCTTCCTCTGTGGGCTCTAAAGGAACGTCCCTGTGTCTTCTGAGCTTCTGCTTCTGGGTGATCTCCATGTGGCCTGGCATGTGTCTTCTCTGCTCTTTTTGCTTGCTTGTTTAATCTCTTTTATATTTCAAAAGAGATTGACTTACAACGCAGCCTACACTAATCCTGCTTCATTAGCATAACAAAGACAACCCATTCCCAAATGGAATTATAACCACAGGCATAGAGGTTAGGATTTAAAACACCTATTTTGTGGGGGCACAATTCAATCCATAACAGTCATTAACCTGATGGCCAAATCCTGACAGTCACCCTGGTCAAACCTTTCCGTAAAGTAAAACTGTTACACTGGATTATGGACCTCCAAGTTTCCTTGCAGCTCCTTGTCACTCACCCCAAGGAGGAGGCTGAGTAACCAGAGAGTCTGTGAGCTCTGGAGAGGGACAGAGGGACCCTCCTCCAAGGTTTTAGATATTTCCCATACACATACACAGTCTCCATCACTAACATCTGTTTGTTGATATAAATTAACCTTTTCTTGACCTTAGGTAATGGGCTCTGCCCATCATGCAGCTTCAAGTCAAGCCCCCAGCTCACCCCTCCAGGCAAATGACACCCCGAACTCCCTCTCAGAGAGCAATTCTGAAGCTAACATTGAGCCCTCTGCTGAGGACTTGGACCTCAGTCTGTTTTCAACTCTGCCAGTCTGCCAACGATTCTTGACTTTTCATTCAACACATATTCATTAAAATTTTTAAAGCAGCTTTCACGTGCCAGCAGTATGCAAGGCCCTATGGCTGTGGGGTCAAAGGAGGTATACAGAGGGTACTGATGCTCTCCCCCTCACTGCTCCCCACAAGAAGGTTAGAAGATGAAGATGTTGATCATTTATTGAGCACTTTTTTGTGCCAAGTACTAGGCTAGGCACTTTCCCTGCTAATCTTCCACTGACTTTTTGTAATAATCTATTATTATATAAACCTATTATTATTCCCATTTTATAGATGACTAAAGTAAGGCTCAGAGAGGTGAGAAGCCACACAGCTAAAAAATGGTAGAAGATAAATTTCCTAAAGCCCTTTAAAAAATCGTAATTGCAAGCGTCTTTCTCTCTGGTCCCACTGCCCTTGGTACAAAAGAGTATTTTGTCACTTTGGTCCGTAACTGTAAGTCACTCTCAACTCATTAAGAGCAAAGATGGGCACTTATTTATTTCTGAATCCATAAACCAAAAACCCGTTGCCGTTGAGTTGATTCCAACTCATAGCGACCCTATAGGACAAAGCAGAACTGCCCGATAGGGTTTTCAAGGAGCACATGGTGGATTTGAACTGCCGACATTTTGGTTAGCAGCTGTAGCTCTTAACCACTACACTGAATCCATAGAACCTAGTATAACATCCCAAGTATAGTAGATGCTCAAAATAAGTTGGACAAATTTAATTGTTGTTGTTGTTAAGACTCATAGCGACCCCATATACAACAGAACGAAACACTGCTCTGTCCTGCTCCATCCTCAAAATTGTTGTTACGCCTGAGCCCACTGTTGCAGCCACTATGTCAATCCATCTCATTGAGGGTCTTCCTCTTTTTCACTGACCCTCTACTTTACCAAACATGATATCCTCCTCCAGGGATTAGTCCCTCTTGATAACATGTTCAAAGTACATGTGACGAAGTCTCATCATTCTTGCTTCCAAGGGGCATTGTGGCTGTACCTCTTCCAAGACAGATTTGTTCCTTCTTCTGGCAGTCCATGGTATATTCAATATTCTTTGCCAACACCACAATTCGAAGGCGTCAATTCTTCTTAGGTCTTCCTTATTCATCATCCAGCTTTCGAATGCACATGGGGTGATTAAAAATACCATGGCTTGGGTCAGGTGCACTTTAGTCCTCAAAGTGACATCTTTGCTTTTCAACACTTTAAAGAGGTCTTTTATAGCAGATTTGCCCAATGCAACGCATCTTTTCATTTCTTGACTGCTGCTTCCATCGGTGTTGATCATGGATTCAAGTAAAATGAAATCCTTGACAACCTCAATCTTTTCTTCATTTATCATGATGTTGCTTACTGGTCCAGTTGTGAGGATTTTTGTTTTCTTTATGTTGAGGTGAAATCCATACTGAAGGCTGTGGTCTTTGATCTTTATCAGTAAGTGCTTCAAGTCCTCTTCACTTTGTGCAAGCAAGGATGTGTCATCTGCATATTGCAGGTTGTTAATGAGTCTTCCTCCAATCCTGATGCCGCATTCTTCTTCATATAGTCCAGTTCCTCAGATTATTTGCTCAGCATATAGATTGGATAGGTATGGTGAAAGGATGCAACCCTGAAGCACACCTTTCCTGACTTTAAACCACACAGTATCCCCTTGTTCTTTCTGAACAACTGCCTCTTGATCTATGTACAGGTTCCTCATGAGCACAATTAAGTGTTCTAGAATTCCCATTCTTTGTAATGTTATCCATAATTTGTTATGATCCACACAGTCGAATGCCTTTGCATAGTCAATAAAACACAGGTAAACATCTTTCTGGTATTCTCTGCTTCCAGTCAAGATCCACCTGACATCAGCAATGATATCCCTCATTCCACGTCCTCCTCTGAATCTAGCTTGACTTGCTGGCAGTTCCCTTTCGATGTACTGCTGCAACCACTTTTGAATGATCTTCAGCAAACTTTTACTTGCATGTCATATGATATCAATGACATCGTTCAATAATTTCTGCATTCTGTTCAATCACCTTTCTTTGGAATGGGCACAAATACAGATGTCTTCCAGTTGCTTGGCCAGGAAGCTGTCTTCCAAATTTCTTGACATAGACAAGTAAGCACCTCCAGTGCTGCATCGTTCGTTTGCTGAAACATTTCAACTGGTATTCCGTCAATTCCTGGAGGCTTGTTTTTCGCCATTCCTTTCAGTGCAGCTTGGACTTCTTCCTTCAATACTATCAGTTCTTGATCATAGGCTACCTCCTGAAGTGGTCGATCATCAACCAATTCTTTTTAATACAGTGATTCTGTGTATTTCTTCCATCTTCTTTTGATGCTTCCTGCATTGCTCAATATTTTCCCTGTAGAATCCTTCAAAATTGCAACTCTAGGCTTGAATTTTTTATTCAATTCTTTCAGCTTGGGAAATGCTGAGCACGTTTTCCCCTTTTGGTTTTCTAACTCCAGGTCTTTGAACATTTCCTTAAAATAGTTTATTTTGTCTTCTCAAGCTGCCCTTTGAAATCTTCCGTTCAGCTCTTTTACTTCATCATTTCTTCCTTTCACTTTAGCTATTCTACCATCAATTTAATTGAATGGACTCAAATGGAATCAAATTGATTGAATTGAATTGAAATGAAGAGAACTCTCACCACCCCTTACCTACTGGACCTGTTTTAGCCAGAATTCTTTTGATTCACAAGTGATAGAGACCTAACCTAAACTAGCTTCAACAAAATTGGAATATATTGGCTCATGTAATAGGAAATTACAGGGTGAGTTCAGGATTCAGATACAGCTAGATCCAGGAGCTGAAATGGAACTTGGTTAGGAAACTCTGTCTCTTTTTTCTATTTGCTCTTTGGCTCTCAGGAGGTGATGGGAAGCATGGCTACTGATAGCCCTGGATTCATGTTGTCCTTGTTAAATAGCCTCAGAAGGAAAGCCATCTCTCCCAAAAGCTCCAGTACAAAATTCCAGGGAAGGCTCTGAACGGTCAGTTGGAACCCACCATTAAACCAATCACTGTGCCAGAAAGAGCAAATATTCTGATTAATTACGTATGGCTACACGTCCAAACTTGTAGCTGGCAGGATTCGGGGGTGGGCAACTCCAACAAAACTGTATGAAATGAGTTCATCACAGGAAAGAGGGGTTTGGACTTCAGGAGAAGAGGGTGGGATGTTTTCAGCAGAAACATATCTTAAAACTCCATTTTTCAGACCTTCCCCAAGACAGACGTGGATGAACCCACAGAACACCCCTTTCCAGTACTGCTTGAAATATAAACTCCACCCTCCCCTAGTGCTTGCTGACTCAGTCTGTCTTCAGTCACTTAGCTCCATCCGGGAATGTCAATACCTTGTTAAACTGATTCCAAATAGAGAAACGATTGTGGAGCCCCTCCCTCCTGAAGCAGACGCCAAAGGAAAATGATTCATTGTCACTCATCCAGAGGCCAGAAGCAGGGAAATTGCTTCCTATCCAATTCTTCAAAAGGAAGGGAAGCAGCTCTTTCCACCTCTCTCTCTCCCTCTCTCAGCCAACGGCCATGGTGGGGAAGCTGACATGGGATTTCCTCAGAATTCTTTCCCTAGTTCAGAAACATCATGCCGAGGACCTGGACAAGCACAGGGGATTCCTCACACGCTCATCTACTGCTTAGTAGATTGCCGTTTGGTATGCATTTTCTGGAAGGTTCTTTGTCCAAAAATAACAAAACTTTTAAAAATGTGTGACGAAGGGAAGAATCTTAACATCTGATTGTTTACATCTTTTTTTCCTCTTCCCACTGCTAAACATAATTCTGTGGTTGTCTGTTCAGCATTCCACTTCTCCCCCTGACAGGGAGAATTCAACTCAGTTCCTGAGCTTTTATGGTGCAAAGTTGGGTACAGAAAGAACTGGATACATGAGGGCAGGGGAGTCTCATTTTTGTGAGAGGAGAAATAATAAAGGAGAAAGGAAATGGGCAGATGAAGAAAAGACAAGATCCTAAGATGGTTGGGTGTCAGTGGAGAGTGATTACTATACCCATTTAACAGGTGAGGAAACTGGGGCTTACAGGGGTGCAGGAACCTACACAATATAAAACAGTGGTTGAAAGCTGCAGGGATGTGAGGAAACAGTAATGGGAGGAAAAGGATTTTTTGAAAGGTTTCTAAGAACTACAACATTGAGTCCTCTTTGATGTTCTTTGAGAGGCTCCAATACAGGTTTGTGATGCCTTTGATTTTGTGTGTGTGTGTAGGATTATGCATAATATTCCCTGTATGGCTATACCTCTATTTATTTAACCAATTCCCTATTAGCGGACATTTAAATTATTTCCCATTTATTGAACTTATAAACAATACTGTGATGAACATCTCTGTGCACATCCAAGATGATTTTCTTAGGATAAATCGTCGGGTGCACAGTTTGCATATGTAACCCAATAAAAGCCAAAGCCTAATGGGACTCAGTCCCAATATTTGCTAACAATGTGACATTATGAAATCTATTTAACCTCCGCGAGCCTCTGTTTCCTCATCTATCAAGCGTGGCTGATAATTCCTACGTCACAGAGTTGTTGTGAGGATCAAATAAGATAACATGTAAAATTGTTCAGAGAATCTGAAGCAAGTTCTACAGATACAAGGTGTGGTTTTGACAGCCTTTGCCCATCAATGTACGTGTGGTGGGACATGACTCAGTAGGTTTGCTCTGGGCATCATAGTTGACACCATCCAAGAGAGACTGTCTACCCACTCTACCCTCCCTCTCCACCAAGGGTAGGGATAGAAAATACCAGCCACCACTCAGAGCTGGAAACCTCATCAGGAGAAGGGTTAACCTGGGTACATTTGAGAAGGGTTTCTGGTATTCCAGCATGAGGGTAGAACAATACATCTACCCCAGGAACACAAAGCAAGGGTCTGCTTGTAGACACCATCTGACTCACTTTCCTTTGGCCCTTCGTGTCTGGAGTTATATGCCTACAAAGAAGAGGAACGGCCTCTCTCTCACTTTCTAATAATGACATTCACTGAATATCTTCTATGTGCCAGGCAGTAAGAGCACTTTACTTGCAGTGTTTAATTTAATCTTCACAACAACTCTGTGAGGTAGGTATGATTACTATACCCATTTTACAGGTAAGAAAATCAAGGTTTACTGGGGTGCAGTAACCTGCACAATATAAAACAGCTAATAAAAGGTGGAGCGAAGACTGGAACCCAGGTCTGCCTGATAATTTCTCTTAAAACGCTAGTCCTTCCAGAGTCTTCCATCTCAATAAACAGCAGCACCTTCCACCCAGTGGCTCAAGTGAAAATTCAGGACTCATCCTTGATTTCTTTACTTCTCTCAGTCCTAGATACAGTTAGTCATGAAGTTCTGCCAGCAATAAATCCAAAATATTTTCTGAATCTGTTCACTTCTCCCCATGCCCACTGCTACCACCCTAGTCCAAGCCACTATCTTCTCTCACTGTATATATATATATATATATATATATATGCTATTGTCTATTTTCACCCCCAACCCCTCTGAAGATTAGTAGCTATCTCTGAAGGGTCGTTTGCGGGGCAGAAAAGGGGCCAGGGAACTGGTGATTTTCATTATAAGTCTTATCACACTATTTGACTTTTAAAACTATCCTCATGAGTTGCCTTGATGAAAATTAAAATTACATATTCAGAAGTCTAAACCACATATGCGAATTATCTATTCAAAAATTAATTTAAAAAATCATGCAGCCTTTCAGTCTCTATCAAATCATCCTGCTTTATTCTCATCAGAGCCCTTCTCACTATCTGTTTATTTATTTTTATTTACTTACTGTCATGAATTGAATTGTGTTCCCCCAAAATATGTGTATCAATTTGGCTAGGCCATGATTCCCAGTATTGTGTGATTGTCCACCATTTTGTCATCTGATGGGATTTTCCTACGTGTTGTAAATCCTACCTCTGATGTTGATGAGATGGGATTAGCGGCAGTTATGTTAATGACTCAATCTACAAGATTAGATGGTGTCTTAAGCCAATCTCTTTTGAGATATGAAAGAGAGAAGCCAGCAGAGAGACACGGGGACCTCATACCACCAAGAAAGCAGCGCCTGGAACAAAGTGCACCTCCACCTCAGGGGCTCTGTCTTCATTTGGGCTTCCCAAATGACACTCATTGGGCAGCCAGGACAGGTTTTGAGTGCACAGATGATTCTAAAGTTTAAATAAAAAGCCCAAATGCTGAAGTATTTAGTACACATCTCTGAAATTTACTTTGAAATGCATCATAGACAGACATGAGCGATCAAGCAATTACAGTAAAAAGCTAATGGTAGAATCTAGGTGGTAGGTTTATGGTCACGGCTTGTAAAGTTCTTTCAACTTTGAACATTTCCACAGTAAAACGTCAGGGGAAAAATGTGACTATCTTTCGAGGACTCCACTCTGTCCTCCTCAGAGCCCCAGTCAGTATTCCTTGCCTCCTCCCTCGAGACTCCTGAGTAGAAGAGAACAAAAACAAGGAGAGAGTAACATGTCTGGCTCAGCTATGGGGGATCCAGTGCAGTCTGAATGAAAACCAACGAGGTTATGTGAACACTGAAAAACCAGGGTCTCCATTGCCAAGGCCTTTTAAGATCAAGATACTGCAACTGATGAGAAGTCCATCACCTGAAGCACCAACCGATATCTGGACCAGGATAGATGATTCTGTGGGGCCTGCAGGACTCCGGGGCCGGTCTTGTTCTGCCTCCCATGCTCCTCAGCTGTGACAGGAACGCTGCCTTTCATGGACTGGCTGTGCTCCTTGCTCCCCACACTTTTTAGCTGTTAGTAACGATTCATCGCAACAATGACAATAGTAGCTACTAGCACAACAGTAAGTGATACGGCCATGCTAAGCACACTAAATCCCAAAAAAACAAAAACCACTTGTCATCAAGTCAGTTCTGACTCGTAGAGACCCCATGTGTTGCAGAGTAGAACTGCACTCTATAGGGTTTTCAAGGCTGTGATCTTTCAGAAGCCGATCACCAGGCCTTTCTTCCGAGGTACCTCTGGGTAAGTTTGAACTGCCAATCTTTTGGTTAACAGTCAAGTGCATAACCATTTGCACCACCCGTGGACCCCTAAGCATTCTAGAACCACTCAATTATTCCATCATCAGAGGAGTCAAGCAGCAAGATATTATTATTCTATCAAACCCACACCTTTTACTCTCTGTGCCATCTGGGCAAGCTAATTACCCTCTCTGAGCCTCAGTTTCCACATCTGTAAAATGGGGACAATTAAGATGCCTGCAAAGGGCTTAGTCCAAAGCCTGGCTCATAGCAAGTGCCCAGGCAAAGGTGAAAACTCAGTCTTCAGAGAAGTCAAGTGATTTGTCCAGGGTCACACAGCCAGGATTAGGGCCCAGGTTTTCTTGATCCTAAAACCAGTGCTCTCAGCCACTACAGTGTGCTTAAAGTCAGAGCTCTCTTTAGCTGGAGGCACCAAAGGGAAATCTCTGCCTTCCTTTAATTAGATTAAAAGAGCCATCATGCACATGTAAACCAGCGAGCCGTAATCCACGGATGCCGCTGCATTTTAAGCAGAAATTCAGGGCACACGGTTCAGATAGGATGGAGCAGCTGGTGGTTGCTGACGGCACACACCATGCCGTTGCCCCAGTAAATCATTCTGCCCTCTGAGGGTTGTGAGGGCTGAGAGGCATGTGCAGCAGGGCGGCCTGGGGAGGGCCGGGGACACTGTAAGCCCCATTCCGAGAGGGTGAGCACCTTGGGACACGTGTATAGACCGCATGCTCTTACTGTTTTCTCTGGCTTTGGAAGCAGGGGAAGAAAGAATGAATCTCTCAGCCCCATTCTTCCCAAACCCAGCTGGGCGTCACATCACCTCGAGGACTTGACAAAAACGCACATTCTCTGGCTCCATCACCTGACCTAGTGATTCAGATGCTGCAGGGTGGGGCCTGGGGATATGTACTTCAAGGCTGTCACAAAATGTTTCCAAGGCAGAAGACAACCACACTGTCATTAAACCCTCACAACATTTCTGAGGGGTTGGGATTTTTATACCCATTTTGCTGATAAGGGTACTGAGGCTCAGAGCAGTTAAGAAAATTTGCTCAAGGCCATACAGCTAGTATGTTGTTATTGTTAGCTGCACACAACTAGTATATCAGGATTCACTCAGCTCTGAGAAAGAGAAAACCCAAAATTTTAAAATGCCTTAAACCAGGTGGAAGTTTATTTCTCTCTCACAAAATCAGAACCGGAGTTAAGCAGCTGAGGGGTCCAGGCTCCTTCTAGCCTGATGCTCGGCCACCTCAGCACAAGGCTTCCACCTCATGGTTCAAAAAGGGCGCCCCAGTTCCAGCAATCATAACTACCTTCCAGTCTTCGGGAATATGGAAAAGAAAGAGCACCTTCTATAGATGCTGCGTGGAAGTTTTAGACACCACTGCCTTTTATATGTTAGTGGCCATAACTTCTCACTTGGCCACACTCAGCTACCAGGGAGCCTGGAAAATAAAGCGCTTACCTCCAGTTTCAAAATAAGAGGCTGTCTTATTATACAAGACAGCAAGGGTGGATAAGAAGAAGCTACGAGCAGCGTTTGTCATAAAGAAGAGGAATTTTAACCACCAAGTGCAAGGTGCTTTGTATTTCTCATCTTACTTAACCTTAACAAGACCAGTGAGGCAGGAGGCAGAAGCCATTATTATCCTTGTATTATAGATGAAGACACTGAGACTCAGAGGAGTTAAACAGCTTGCTCAAAACCAGACAGTACATGGCCGAGTTTGATTACTCTGTTTCTATGCTTTCTCCTCCCTACACGAAGCTATGACACAGCAGAGGGCTGGAGGGGGATTCCTCTGATGAACAGGCCTAACTCTGGGAGAGATGCCTTCCATCCAGTTTTGAATCCATGCACTTGGAGAAAAATCACAGCTACTGTGATGGTTGGTTTTATGTGTCAACCTGGCTAGGCTATGGTTCCCAGTAGTTTTGCCAAACACTAGACTAGTTGCTGTTCCATAATGTAATCTAAGGTGATGTAAATAATCAATCAGCTGACAGGTGAGCTTCTTAGGGTGTGCTCTGCCTTCAGACTATAAATAGATATTTTGGCAGAACTTGCTCTCTTCACTCTGCACTTTTCCCATCTCCTGACCTATGGATCTTGGGACACAATCCTGCAGAAGTCTCTGGCATGCCACCTGATCTATGGATTTTTGGACTTGCCAGCCCCCACAATCACGTGAGCTAAATCTCTGAAGTAAATCAATCTCTCTCTCTCTCTCCTGCCTCCTTCCCTCCCTCCCTCTCCTCTTTCTTCCTCTCTCTCCCCCTCTGTATACGTCTCACTGGTTCTGTTTCTGTAGAGAACCCTGACTAAAACAGCTACCCTATCATCCTGGCTGAAGAAGTAGAAGAGATGGGCTGGCTCTGTAATGTGAACCACCCCCTGACAATATGTGGGGAAACACCTAGATGCCCCACACACTGACGGATTGCACAGAGCTCGCTGTTGCTGACCCTCTCTGGTTTTCTCAGTCCAAGCACTACTCCTCATCTGGAATGAGTTAAAGTAGCCATCTCTGTACTGTCCATGTCAGAGATAATCCCAGGGGCCCAAGAATCAAACGCTTCTTCTGGATATCAGTACCTTCTGGCCAGGGCCTTTGCACTTGCCCTGCTATTCCTTTTACCCCCAAGTGCCCTTATCCAAAGTCCTAGCTTGGCTGGCTCCACCTCATCATTCAGTATCTTAAGTCAGCTTCCCAGAAGCCTCCCTGGCATACCTGTCCAGAGTTTGAACACCCTAGCCAGCACGTATCAGATGCTGAAATTGATCTCTTTAAAGGAGTTTGATTCTTTTCCAGATGAGGAAAGATGTGATTTCTGTGGCCCAAAAATCCCCCACACTGGCAATGCCAGCTTCCCCTCTTTGCCAGGGTCTACACACCAAGTCACATGTGGGATCAGAACTCAAGACAAGGAGAATCAACACACCCCTTTCCGTCCTGTACTTTTCAACCCTGGGCACATCCTGCTTCTATTTGAGTGACTGACTGGACTGGCAGAGAAAAGCAAATAAAGGGGAAATCTTCAAGGCCCTTCAACCAAGCCAAGAGCTCCAAGTTCCACTGTCTGGTAACCCACCCCCACCCTGCTGACAGGCCTCCCATGAGTCACCCAGAAATTTCCACCTAGATTTATGAAATCCATTTTCCCTGAGACAGACTAAGCAGTTTATAGTGAACCAATATCATTAAGTTAATGATTCCCCATAAATTATTACCCACATAGCCCAGTTAATCCCACAAATGGAGCATTAATGGTGGAGGATCAATTGTTGGCTTTTCAGAATCCCCTGGAACAATCTTGGCTTAGGCAGGTGATGCTCCCTAACAAGGGCTTGCTTATTGGGATTGGATCCCCATCCCTTAATAACGCTCCACTTGCCACTATGCGGCTCCCTCTGCAGCCTAGGTATGACCTCCCCATCAGAGAGGCCCCCAATAAACATCACAGCTGGGAATGGTTTTTGTCTCATTTCATTCTTGGCTGTGACTCCTCATTTCCCACTGACGTTTGATTTATTTATCTGTTTACGAAGTGACCTGTTGGGCTTACAGCAACAGCGATAGACATTTGATCAAATAGAATCGCAAATCTCATCTTCCACCAGCCTGAATTTTTATTCCATCATTACTTAACAAAATAGAATTAAGCTGGGGAGAAAGCGGGCTCTTGCATTATGCATTGTCCTCATTTCACTGGTCTTTAGGCTTCCTCCTGGTGCTGCAGCTTTTCTGTGTCCTTAAGTGTGACCAGTGGAAAGCAGTTCTATCTCTAATATCTGGGGAATTTTGTTCTCTGCTCTGATTTGCCTGTGTTAGTAGATCTGTGCAAGGGACACGGATTTCCTGAGCATCAGATCATCTTTAGCCAAGGTGGATCCCGTGGGGCAACACTCTGCGAAGGTTTTTCAGAGACAGTCCCTGAGTGGTAAGCACTCACCTACTAGATGACAGGTTGGCAGTTCACACCCACCCAGAGGTGAAGGCAGGCCTGGCTATCTGCTTCTGAAAGCTCACAGCCTTGAAAACCCTATGGGGCAGTTCTACTCTGTACAAAAGGGGTTGCCATGAGTCAGAATTGACCCAACAGCAACTAACAATAACAAAGATACTAAGATAATCTGACTTTAAATCCAGGATGACAATGATTTTCACCCACAGCATGGGTCATTGGTGGAAAGGAATCAAGATGGCAGTTTTAACAGCAGGCGGTCTGGTGCAAGGTTCTGAGACGGGCTTCAGGGCCTTTAGGAATTCCTATTATGCAAAACTCTGTGTATGTATACATGGAGATTTTTTTCTATGGAAAGATCCATAGCTCTGATCAGACACTTGAAGGTGTTCGAAACCCAACCTAGGTTAAGATACACTAATCTAGAATATGGAAGTCACATAAAAGATGGATTATAGATCCTTGTCGACTTCAAGCAGTCAGCAGTCAACACATATATATTTAAATTACCTAACTGCATGGAGTATTGTGAAAAACACAAAAGAGACAAATAACAAGAGGAACAAAATCAGATCTTGTCACTCTCCTGCTTAAACTTCTCCAGTGGTTTTCTACCACACTGAAAATAAAATCCATACAGTTTACCATGGCGTACATGTCTCTCCAGTCTCAGTGCTTACTCTCCTCTCCTTGGCTCATTATGCTGTTGACATGCTGGCCTTCGGCAGCTCCTAACATACATCAAGCTCTTTCCCACCTCAGGGCCTTTGCACTTGCTGATCCCTCTGCACGTCTTTCCCTCATTCTTCACTTAGCCACTTAGCCTGTGTCTTCTTAACCTCTGGACTCAGAATGAAGGTCACTTCATAAAGACCTGCTTGAACTCATGTGATTCTGTCGTATGTTGGGCCCCCTCCTATCTAATCCATTGTCTGTCTCCTCAGCTAGAATAACAGCTCTTGAGGGCAGGGGCTTGTCCATTCCATTCGCCATCCTGTGCCTGGCACAGAGTTGATGATCAACAGTATTGAATGGATGAATGGGCATGTCACTTCTCCTCTCTGAGTCTTGGTTTCCTTATCTATAAGATGAAGGCCTGGACTATGGGTGGTTTTCAGATTATGCCTCCCAGGACCCAAGTGGTTCCCCAAAGTGCCTCAGGACTTGGGAAAAAGAGATACAAACAGAGATGTTCCTAGTCTCCAACTCCCACCTCATCAATATAGTTTAAATATTGCGAGTTGGAATAAGATTTTATTGGAAGAAAACACATGCCGCAGTTTAAATACAAGGTTTCAAACTGCTAGACTCTGAACACCATTCCAACTCTAAAGTCAATGACCTGTAACTAACACCCACAGGTGAGTGGTCAGAGGTGGAGGAGCCCCCAGGAGCATGGAGGGAGGAGGAGATGCCACTCTGTGGGGCTAGCTGTGGAAGGCCTGATGGAGGAGGGGCTACCTCAAAGGACAAGTTATGAAAACAGGAACGGGGACAGGATTTCAGAGCCATGGAAGTAAACACCTACAAACCAAAAACAAAAACAAACTCCATTGCTGTCAAGTCAGTTCTGCTCATGATGGCCCCATGTGTTACAGCATAGAACTGCTCCATAGGGTTTTCTTGGCTATAATCTTTATGGAAGCAGATTGCCAGGCCTTTCTTCCATGATGCTGTTAAATGGGTTGAACCGTTAGTAGTTGAGCCACCAAGGGACTTTACAGCAACTAACAAACCAAAACCAAACTCATTGCTGTCGGGTTGCTTCTGACTAATAGCAATCCTATAGGACAGAGCAGAACTGCCTCATAGGGTTTCCAAGGCTGTGATCTTTACAGAAGCAGATGCCACATCTTTCTCCAGAGAAGCAGCTGTTGGGTTCCAACTACTGATCTTTCAGTTAGCAGTCAAGCACTTAACCACTGCACTACCAGGGCTTCTTATAGCAACTACCAAAAAAAAAAAAAAAAAAACCCAAACCCGTTGCCACCAAGTCAAGAACAGTTCTAAGACAGTGGTTCTCAAAGGTTGGTCCCAGTACTAGCAGCATCAGCATGGCCCGGAACTTGTTAGAAATGCAAATTCTCAGACTCCATCAAAGACCCCCTAAATCAGAAACTCTGTGGGTGGGGCCCAAAAATCTGTTTTTAACAAGCCCTCCAGGCAATTCTGATGAGCGAGCTCAAGTTCTAGGGTTATAAGAGTAAGGCAAGAAGGGCAGGATATCTGCCTAAACCCAACTAGAAGATAATCGTGACAGAATCCTGGGGGATAAGCTGTCTCATTTTAGTGTTTCTCAACCCTGATGCACATTAGAATGCACAGAGCAGAGCTGCCTCTGGATTATTAACACCCAGGTCACACGGCAGACCCATTAGATCGGAATCTCCGGGTGTGGGACCTCCCTATATGGCTCCACGGTAGAGCCATGGTTGAGAAGCATGGTATCTGTACTTTTCTGTAGAACAGGTAGCAAGGATAGCCAGGATCCAGGACACCTGGTCATTCAGCTGATAATTTAGTTGCTGGGGCTCACCCAGCTTCTGAAGAGAGGCTGATGGTGGTACTACTCAGGAAAAGAAATTAATGTATAACAAAGTGGAGAATGTATTCAGTTAAACAGTAAGTGTGAGAAATACACTTCATAAATAGTTCTGTGAAAGGGAGGGGGAGGGAAAAGAGGGGAGAGGACAGGTGCTGTCTTTGTTGGTAGAGATATTGATCCAGTAGAATTAGATGAAATGGCCTAATGGTTAAGAGGACATCTCAAGAGAAAAGAGGCTCTACAGTGAAGTTCCAGAGGATGTTATGCAGAAGAAAAGGAAAGCTCATACATGTGACATAATGGTCAGGACTATGATATCTGGAGTTCGACTGTCTGGGTTCAAATCACACTGCCACCATTTCATAGCTGTGTGACTTCAGCCACATTGCTCAACCTCTCTGGACCAGTCTCTTCATTTGTAAAATAGGGGTAACAACAAAATCCACCTTACAGGCTTGTTGTGATGATTAAATGGTTAATCCCTGCAATGTGCTTACAGTAGTGCTTGACATTCAACAATGGGTAGCTATAGTCACTGTTGCTTTCGTTTATAGCATTGTGGATATAAAAGGATGCACTGAGTCAGGAAGCCTCAAGGACTTGGCATGGGGCACGCTTCTTTTCTTCCCCCAGTAACATGGTTGTGACCCTTGTAAATCAACCATGTGTACATGAATCCATGCAGTGTCAAATGTTTTATTGTGTCAACTTGTTAGAAAGTGCAGCGATTGTTGCTTCAACTGTCCTCCTGCCTCTGATCACCACCAAAGAGCCCTGAGGGTGTAGGAAGAGCTCAGAGACTTTCAGTCAATACAGTAGCTGGGCCGACATCAGAGCCCACTCATGCTCTAAACACATAGAAAAACTGGATAAGATATAACACTAAAAGCTTCAAATACATAGCTTGGATCAAAATAAAAATTAAAAAAAAAAAGGA
Source organism: Dugong dugon (assembly GCA_030035585.1). Taxonomy (NCBI): domain Eukaryota; kingdom Metazoa; phylum Chordata; class Mammalia; order Sirenia; family Dugongidae; genus Dugong; species Dugong dugon. The sequence goes on along the minus strand of CM057476.1, from coordinate 18,389,078 downwards.
AAAGAGAAGCCCAGGTTTCAGGAAGGAAAATAAAACTAGATGAGCATTATAGACCCCCAGAACTGTATACAGAGAGTCATAATATCAGTACCTGGAAAGCAGAACTGCAGCCACAGGAAGAGAGCTGGAAAAGCCCAGTGTAGAGAGCCATAAAGAGCTTTCCATTCACAAAAGGGGCACTTGGAAACGCTACCCATTGGCTTTGGCAAGTGGCATACAAGCAGACAAACTACCCCGGACTGTGGTTGAAAAAAGGATCACTTGAGATTTAAATATCCAGCCTGTACTATAAACTTTCCCAATCCAGGGCACCTGGGAATCCCAAAGAAAAAATTCCCACTGAAGATAAGCTCAGAGTTAAAAATCACAAAGCACATAAAGAAACCAATTCCCCATGGGAGTCAGAAGATGCAACAATGAGAATTCACACCATAGAAACAATATGAACAAGACCTATTTAAGTCTCTTTGAGGTTATTTGTTGTATATGTTCAATAAAAGTCCCCGGGTGGCACAAATGGTTTGTGCTCTACTATTAACCAAAAGGTTGCAGTTTGAACCTGCCTGGTGGTACCAAAGAAGAAAGGCCTGATGATCTGTTCCTATAAATATTAAAACCAAGAAAACCCTATGAAGCAGTTCTACTCTGTAAGACATGAGGTCGCCATGAGTCAGAATCAACTTGACGGCAATTTTTTTTGTTGCTGTTATGTTCAATAAAATAAAGAGAATAGAGTCAACAGCGGCTACCGCACATTAATCATGACACAAAGCAAGCATGAAGGGGATTTACGTAGTGAGCATTAGATTGTTGCCTGTTCAGTTTCTGCCTGCTGATTTTAAAGATGTGATGCAGAGGAGTCGAGAAAAGGACACTGCTTACAGGCATGCTGACTGGTATGATCTTTCTAGAAAAGGCAAGTTACCAATATGGATTAGAAGCCTTAATTTTTCTGTACACACCTTGGAGAAATCCACTTTAAGGAATTGTTTTAAACAAATAAGAATGGATATAGGTAAAAATCGGCTATGAGGATTTTTTTCAGTGCTAGTTGTAACAGTGAAAAATTGGAAACATCCTAAACATCCAGCAGCAGGGATTTGTCAAATAAATGAGGATACATCCAGATGTCGGGATTCTAGGAGGTCATTAAAATGGATGCTGGAGAAGAATGTTTAATGACACGGAAAGATGTTCATAACATTGCAAGTAAAGCAGGCTATGAAACTGCATGGGCAATGTGATTCCATTTTGTAAATATAGGATAATATAAATACATGGTTTAATATTCAATTGTGGAAACTTAATTATGAAAAATAGATATAATCCTTGAAATGAATTTCTCAGACAGGATTGTCTTTGACTGGCAATGCATTATGTCATTGATGGAGAGACACCACCAGCCCAGCAGGAAAATTAAAATTATCTTTAACACGAAGGGATACAGAAGCTTTTGGAAACAGTTATGTGAAGCAGAAAATAACACAGCTCCTCCCAGAAAGAGACAATCTTTCCAGTTTGCCTCCCGTTCTCCATGAGGGTGGCAGCTGTCAGTGCTATCATCGTCACAGTAAGGACTCATCCCATGCAAGAGAGGGTCATTGCCATTGCTCTCCAGGCTTCCCTTATTACCTGACCATCAGGTGACAATAACTGATGCAAAAAAGCCCAGTCCATCTCATTCCTGGAATTCACTGCAAGGCTGGGTAAAGAGGAGGTGGGATCCTTCAGTAGCATCCATCCCATGGAGTGTCATAGCTATCTGAGGTCCAATACTACAGGTGGGACTACAGGATTTTTCTTTTTTTCCTGTTCTTTGTTCTTGCTTATATTTCCAAATATAGTATAGTATATTAATTATGACAAGATAGATGGTAACAAAATAACTCCTAAATCAGTAGCTTAACATAAGAGCTTATTTTTTGTAAACTGAGGCAGGTTTGCTCCCCTCCCACTACCCCCATCTTGTAACTATGGCATCTAGAACTTGATGGATGACTTAGGAAGGGAAAAGAGAGGATGGAGGTGTCATACTAGCCCTTAAATAGCTTAGGATAGAAGGGATATAGTATTTCTACTTACCTTTTATTGGCAAGAATTAGTCACATGGCAAGGCACTGGGAAGTATATTCCTCCCTTGTACCAGTAGAATAAACCAGATATAGAGGACCCTAGTAATCCTGAACACCTCTCTAATAAATATTATTTTTAAAGCACTCACCAGGATGGTAGAATTAATAGAAAAAAGGATTTCTGTGCTTTGTCTCCACAGGAAACTCATTCACATAAGGTTGCTTGTTGTTGTTGTTAATTGCCATCAAGTCAATTCCGACTCATGGTGACCCCATGTATGTGTCAGAGTAGAACTGCTCCATTGGGTTTTCAGGGCTGTGACATTTCAGAAGTAGATCACCAGGTCTATCTTCCATGACACCTCTAGGTGCACTTGAACCACCAACCTTTCAGCCAGCAGTTGAATGCTTAATCGTTTGCACCACACAGGATGTGTGCACAATGTTGCTAGCTTTTGTAAAATAAATGGAATAAATTTCCCAGGTCTTGGGAAATTCTTGATAACCCCTCCCCCAGTCCCACCTTCACAGACACCTGAGACTTCCCCCACCACAGAGCAACCAAATTCAGAACACAAACTCCTATACATGATGGGTTCAGGATGGTTAACCTGGAAGCAAACCAGTGTCATCACAGACCCACGTGCTTTCTGTCTTTTTATACTGCCACCACAGCATGGGTTCAGGATGGCTGCCACCACCTGAGATACCTTGATCTCCCAGAATTTCATCCAAAGGCAGGAAGAGGCATTTCTCATGGTGCAACTCCTTTTATCAAGAAAGGACTCCTTTTTCAAAAATAGGAGGAGGAGGAAATGGAATGTATGGTTAATAGCCTCCATGAACAACTGCCTGCTTTGCCATGAGACCAGAAGAACTGGATGATGCCTAACTACCATTACTGAACATTTTGATCAAAGACTCTATAGAAGAATCCTGATCAAAAAGGGGAAAATGCAGAACAGAATTTCAAATTCTCATGAAATCCAGACTTTCTGGAGCCATCAAGGCTGGATGACTCCCTGAAGCTACTGCCCTGAGATAATCTTTAAACCTTAAACCAAAAAATCCCCTGAAGTCTTCTTAAAACCAAACAATAGCTTAGCTTAACTAGTAAAAAATGTCTGCCATGAGCATTATGCTCTTTTAAGAACTATCTATATGGGATCAAAATGACAAAGCAACTCAAAGGATTTGACAGGACACTTGGGGGCAGTGAGTTTATGTGAAGGGGGAGAAACAACTCAGAAAAGGAGGGTGAGAATGGCTGCACAACTCAAAGAATATAATCAATGTCACTGAATTGCACATGTAGAAATTGTTGAACTGATGGATGTTCTGCTGTGTATATTCTCAACAACAAAAATAAAATCAATTAGTAAAATAAAAGGAAGGATACCTTTTCCCAGAATCTCCCCTTCCAGCAGACTTGCCTCTAACTCATTGGCCAGGGTTGCACACCCCCTATGCCTAAACCAATCACTGGGCAGAGGAGTGAAATTATCATGATTTTACTGAAATAACCAACATTCTCCACCCTGGAGTAGGGAAAGGGGCCCATGTGGCGCATGAGTGACCAATATCTAATTCAAATTGGGGTGCTGTTAGCAAGGGAGAAGGGAGAAGTGGCTGTTGAGAGAGAATCAACAGTCTTCTACAGATGGAATAGGCAATGCTTGTTGTAGGTCAGGAATCAGCTACATATTCATTCACTCAGTAAACATTTCTTAAGCAATGACTCAGACCCAGGTACCTGCTGGGCACTATGGAATCAGAGAGGAACTAGACATAGCCCTACACTCAGTTGACTCTGAGTCCAGTAGAACTGATCAGACATGTAATCAAATGATCATAACAGACTGTGATAGGTTCAAAGATCAATGTCTAAGTTACAGATGCAACATGGAAGAGGACTTGAAGGCAATCAGGGGAGGCTTCTCAGAGGAGGTGACATTTAAATTGGATCTTGCAGGTCGAGTAAGAGTTCACCAGTTAGACAATGTGGAAAGAGCAGTCCAGGAAAAGGCAGAAGTGAATGAATGAATGAATGATTGAATCAATGAAAAAGACAATAAGAGAAGATTCTTCAAGGGAAAACAAGCCAGGTGAAAGAGGGCAGTACCAGATTTCTGAGGCCCTAACCAGTAAGCCCTTTGAGAATGTTGAGAAGAGTCTGTGGGTCATAGTACCTGTGATTATGTGCACTACTGACTGTGTAACTTTAGAGTAATTGCAGGGTGAGAAAATGAAGTGCATTCAAGTACAGGCAGACACCTTCAGCAGAAGTAATAAATCTGAAAACCCTTCCAGACACAGACCTTTATGGGTGTGAAGTGTCTTAGGAAGAACCAAAATCACGTACAATGGAGAATTGCATCCTAATATGGTGGAACCTTGGAACCCAACCACATTCCTGCCTTTTTCAGATCTTTCCAAAGAATTAACACTTTTGTGACCACTCCTTTTTCTGGCTATGGGGGGAAGATAGGAGAGATTTAAGAAAGGCAAATAGGAAGACCTGGGGGAAGGAGATGGCCAGTTCCCATGGAGAGCTTCCCCACTGGTGTCTCCCTGGAAATCTGGAAATGCGTGGTCACAGTGGGCTGGCTGGGGACTCTTCCTGCCAGCAAGATTTTATTGCTGTTTTTTCTTTCTGAAAATGATAATCAACTCTCTTCATTGATTTGAATACAGGCTCAACTGGAGGCAGAGGGATGGACAATTTGACTTCTCAAAACCCTCCTTCAGCCTTATGCTGCAGGAGGCATCATGGCAGAGGGGATAATGATGATGGCTGGTTTTGCATTTCTGCAGGTAAGAATTCAGGCCCCTGCCCTGCTCCTTTGTTGGTTGCAGTGTACCTCTCTTTACATAATAGACAGATTCCTTCATGTTAATGCCTTCAAATCAAGCCACACTTTCCTCAGAATGGCCTTCAACTGGCCGGACTCTATCCCTCCTGATCCCCAGAGCTCCCAACAAGCAGTTACAGATCTGTAAACACTCCAAGGATGCTATTTAAAGACAACCCTTTGTAAATCAAAGAGTACTTCTGAAACACAAATGCATGAAATTACCTCCTAATTTGCCTAGTTTGTGGGTTTGGATTTGCTTGCTTGCTTTAGTCAGACTGTTTTGGATCCAGTTGCAGGCTGAGAATCAACAGCCTCAGCCATAAGTATACTGGCTGTATTGTATTGTGTTCTGTGCAACGCCAGGTGTGATGTCAACCTAATGACATATTTTTTTCAATACTAAAGGTTACATATCTTAGTGAACACTGTCTTTCAAAGTTCTCACCTTGAGAAGGTAAATGCTTTTCCTACCACTCTTCCTTGAGGACCTAGAGCATCCCTGCAGTATCTCTCCCCCTCCTCCTTCTCTTCCTCTTCCTTTCCCTAACAGTAGGGTCCTTTAGGTAGGGACTGTGCTGGCTTGATTTTGTAGCCTTACATGCAGCACATGATTGGCTATCACCTCCACCATCCCCTCCATGGGTCTTCTCCTCATTCCAGTTAGTTGGCAGGAATACAAGCAAGAAGAAGAGGAATGCAGGGGTTCAGGTGTGAGATGATGGTGGCTTGGCCTAGGGTGCCCAATCAACCTCCTTCTACATGGGTCAGTCTGAGGAGTTATCCATTGTTTTCAACCAAGTGATGCCTGGTGAAGATAGGACCACAGACAGGAATATGCAAGGGCACCCTCCCCAACAACTCAGGTTAGGCTACATGCTGATTGTCATATTTAAGCAGAAGTTGTGGGGCCAAGAGGGTGTCCACCGACAGGAAGAGGTAGGCGACTTTTGAAGAGGTGGACTACTTTTGAAGCTATGCTCACCAGATATACGGGATGTAGCAGTGAAGAAAAAAGAGGTCCCCTCTTATAATCTCTCACGAAAACCCTTACTGACCCTTCAGAACCTTTGTCATACTTTGTAAACCCAGTTATTCATGTGATTGTCTGTCCATTGTCTGTCTCCTAACCTTTGAATTTCAGGAAGTCAGGGGCAATGTTTCTTTTATTTACTTCTCTAAACCTAGTGCGGAGCCCTGGTGGGGCAGTGGTTAAGAGCTACGGCAAGCTATGGCTGCTAACCAAAAGGTCGGCAGTTCGAATCCACCAGTCATTCCTTGGAAACCCTATGGAGAAGTTCTACTCAGTTCTATAGGGTTGCTATGAGTCGGATGAAATCAACCAGACAGCAATGGGTTTGGTTGGTTTTTTTTTTTTTTTTTTTTTTTTGGTGTATACCTAGTGGGTACTATAAGGTCTCGCACACATGAGGGCTCAATACATACTGATGGAATGAATGAATGGACAGAAAGATGGACAAATGAACACCTTCTCTCCTGACAGAAGCCCCCAACACACACTTGTGCAATCCAGTAGTTGAGTCCCCTGAGTTGGCTTTAAAGCTTAAAAAGGTAGAAGCACTCACAGCGCCCCCTTAGCCCCCATCTTGGCCACTCCAGACACATAAATACAACTGTCCAACCTCACAGAAGAAATCAGAATCAGAACATGACTTAGAACTGATCTGAGACTTAGCAACTGTCTAGTTCAGGAGTTCTCTAGCTTTGGGGGCATGGAAACCTTTGAGAACCTTATGGAAGCCTCACCTCTCCTCACATGCTCATATAAACAGAATTTTGCACAGTATTTCAGAGATGTCACTGAGTATGCATGAGCCACCCCAGGGTCCACAGATTTAGGTTAAGAATCCAATCTCTGATCCAAGGCCCTAGTTTTACAAATGTGGCCAGACAGAGGACATGACTTGTCCAAGATCTCACCACTGGAAAAAGAGAAGGGGAAGAAAACCCTTCTCTGAGCTGTGAGTGGTCAGTCCTTTCTCACTTTCCCATACTCCTCACTTCCTCTGGGCAGAGACAGCCAGCATATTCACTCAGAGCCCAACTTTTCCATTAAAAATCCCTTGTTTTGCATGGAGATGCATTTTCAGAAATTTCTTTTGGACGAAAATCTCCCCAGACCAGGTTTGGGGCTTTGAGGGGAGGAGACCTGCATGCTGATGTGTGTGTTGGGAGAGTTTGGGGGAAGGGCAATGGTTTCTGTCATTCGTTGGGGGAAGTATTTTTCTTTTATTCTCTTTTTGTCTTTTCCCAAGTGTTTTCTGGCCCAGAGGTGAACCAGAACTCAGTTCTGCTCCACAGGATTAGTTAACAATCTTTGACAGTGCTGCATTCTCAGTGGAAGTCAGAACCCCTGCAAAATGCTGAATTATTCACACCAAACAGGTCACATTTGCTGATGGAGCAAGTAGAATTTTGTGTGTCAAAGCAAGATTCATTAAACTGAGTGCTTCAGTAAAGCAAGCACGATTGGGGTCTAATTTATTGGTGCTGCTTGATATCTGCCTCCCCAAAGTGATGGGGGCTGCCTCTGCCTATGTGGGCAGAGAGAGTGAGCCCATCTCTGGCTGTGGCCAGTACATACATCTCCTGAAGGCTTGCCCCAAGTTCTTCCTTTAATCCATGCTATCAGGCATTTGGACCATGGAGCTTTCCATGTCCAATCCCCTATGGAGGGCAGAAGGACAAGACTGGTCACTTTTTGGATAAGGGCTCCTAATCCAAAGATGCTATCTTCAACAGGAACCATTTAGTTGCAAGGAATAGAAATCTCTTCAGACTGAGTTGGGCAAAAGGGGGTTGACCAGATGGATAAAGAGGGATCTCATGGATCTTAATGGTGGAGAAAACTGCTGGTCCTTGTAAGAACCAGAACTCATTAGATACTGTGCTCTCCATTCATTTCTTTCTTTCTTTGTCTCACCATATGATAGAAAGAATGACGTGGACGAATAAAGAAGCGAGTGGATGAATATATTGAAATCCAAGTGCATCAGCTAAGGCAGGTGGCCCCACAACTTCTGCTTAAATATGGCCCCTGACAACCTGAACGTGGCCTAACCAGAGCTGTTGGGAAGGCACGCCCGTGTGTTGCTGTCCGTGGTCCTGAATCATCACTGAGCACAATTTTTTTATCCTAATACTTGGACCCTGGTGGCCTCGTCCAAACTCTCCCAGGATGTCTGAATCAGATAAGGGAAAGGGTGTGAAAGTAGAGAGGGGAAAAGAATGAGCAAAAGGAAGAGTGAAAGAGAGAGACAGAAGACATTAAGTGGCAGCACGCAGAAATGCAGTCTGTTAGAGGTGGCAGGAACTAAGCTAAGCATCACCGTTGGATCGGTTATACCAGAGCACTGATGGGTTGTTTTTGTTGTTGTAGTTGTTTTATCTTTGATCTTGATAAACAATTTGATATATTTTTTCACAGTTGCAGAACAAGTAGAATTACCTATCCTGCTCCATTCTGATGCCATACTTACAAGTGATGGGGAGCTCACTACCTTGAAATATCACCTATTTCCATTGCTATAAGAATTTTAGTTTTTGAAAACATTTCTTGTTCAGACTCCACCTTCTCTCAATCTGCTCACCCCCTTATATTCCCATTTCTGCTACCTCTTCCCCATAACAGCCCTTCAGATAATTCAAGTCCACTCTCATCTCCTCCCAGATCATCCCTTCTCCAGACTTAATATCCACCAGCTCAGTCACTCTTCAGTTGGCCCCAGGCATCCTTATGTGCTGCATCAGTGCATCTTGACTGAGCACCAGGTGGCCCATAGAAGTCAAGGTAGATCTGCTGAGACAGGAATCTGAGCTAATGGCAACATCTGGATGTTCAGTTCTACGCAGTCCCAAGTTCTGCCCAGTTAGAGTCTGTGAGGAGGTGCCCTTAATAGGCTTAGGGGAGCAAATAACCCAATTAACCTGCTTTTGTCACAGTGTAATTTGCCAGTTTTATGAATGTGCACGTGCGTGTGCTCAGCACCTGCATGCTCAGAAGATAGTCTGCTGTTCATGTCAGCTTGTCTGCAGGCAGAATGCTTCCACTTTCTGAGGCCTGCATCCCAACTCACAGGGAAGAAGTTGAGGAAATTTGCAATCCAGTGCATGGACCTCCCTTCAAAAAGGGAGACCTTTAAAATGCTACCACAAAGGTTCTTCTGATTGTGTCAGACTCTAAGAAACATGGTGTATCTACAACCATTGCTCTTCTAGAATATTAGCTTTGGGCATTAGAATATCTAGGGTGAAGCCTTGCTTTTCTCCTGATAAGCTACAGTAAACACTTTGAGGGCATTTGTGCCACCCATCACCCTCCCCCTTCTCTGAGAACTACTTCCTTCAACACGCAGGCAATGGCTCTGGCAGCCATGTCTGTGCAGGGTTATTCTGCACCACGCCCCTCCTCCTGCCACTGGTGATTGGGTCAGGCGTACACACTGGATCACAGCTGGGCCAATCGGATTGTCACTCCCAGAAGGTTTGAATTAAGGTTGAGAGATGCTGGTCAGTCTCTGCTACCTGTCGGTGATGGTGTAAGCTGGGCAGCTGAGGCTTCTGTGAGAGGTGAAGGGGTATTTATTCTCCACCAGGCAGCCCGTTTGCAGAGAGAGAGAAGAATGAAGCAAGGGACAGAGTCAGGGCCCAGGAAGCATCTGGCAGAGATAAACACAGAAACAGAGACACCCCCTCATTAGTACTGCCTTTAGACCTAGGGTAGCGGCCCCACGCCTCAGAGGGTTTTGCACTTCTGAGTGATTTCCTGGAAACTTTCTAAGTGTCCTCTCTAGTACCTGGGACCTGCCAGGGCTGGCAGTGCCATCTAGGTGAGGCACCCCAAATCCAGAACAGGACTTGTATGAGCTTCAGTCCCTGCCTTTCCCTGCAAGGGTGCTTCCTAACTCTCTACCCCATGTATGAGGTTGACCAGATGCCCCAAAGACTGGGGTTGTTCCAGGGCCCTGGGGTCAGGTCCTGGTTCCAGGAGGTTGGCCTGGCGAGCTAATGGTTCTTGCAGGCTTGAACAGTATTTCTTTCATGGTGCTGCAAGAGATTGGTCCACAGAATAGTGCTGACACACTGGTTTCATGTAACTCACATAGTTTATTTAAACAGGGGCTCCACAGAAACAGTTGTCCAGGGTCCCACAAACTCTAGGGATGGCTCCGTCCTGAGGTTCCTGACAGCATTCCATTTCCTGCTTTGAGTTCTTCCCAAGGCCCCAGGCTTTGTAAGGTATGTGATACATTCCATTCAGGAGACCCAGGTCTGATTCCTAGCCAATGCAAGTCATGCACAGCCACCACTCATCTGTCAGTGAAAGCTTGTGTGTTGTTATGATGCTGAACAGGTTTCAGCAGAGCTTTCAGACTAAGATGGACTAAGAAGAAAGGCCTGGGTTTTTCTGAAAATCAGCCAGTGAAAACCCTATGGATCACAATGGTCCAATCCCCAACTGATCATGGGGATGGTGCAAGACTGGGAGGCATTTTGTTCCATTGCACGGGGTCACCCTGAGTCAGAGCGTGTTTCCACGGCAACTAACTACAACAAAGTGAATGAATAAATGGATGAATTAATGAAAAGTTGGTTGGGCCAGTTTGTGACGGGCCAGCCCTGGTTCCTAAGCCGTTTGAGAGGGAACTATAACTTCTGTTTGTATTCAAGGCAACAAGGAAGGAATTTTTTTTTAAGCAGCAATAATTACGTTACTCCAACCCAGAATTGAATTCATCACAGCCTTTAACATGAGTTATTAAAAATGTTTCACTTCTCTCCCACTGGCACTTAGAAGTCAGCTCTCCTCCTGAGTCATTGTCCTCCTACACTGATTTCTCCCTATCAGGGACCTTAAGAACATTAGTATTTAGAAAGCACATTATGTTGGCTCTTTTCTTTCCAAACACTGGAAGAGAAGTGATTTGACCTCTCAAAAGGAAAATGGAGCCCCAAGCCTCCCCTACATGGCAGTGATGTCTGGGGTTTCTTATCTCCACATCAGGAGACCTTCTCGCCAGCCTGTTGGGATGGGGGCTGGAGATAGATGGAGCCTAACTGATACTGTTCCCTGGAGAGAAAGTGCTGAGGGGAAGGTTTATTAATAGTGCAGACCAACCCCGCCAAAGGCGACTGTGAGGAGGAAATGGAAGAGCAGGAGGGAGGGCAACAGCCTCCAGGGTCACAGCGAACTCCACTGACATTTCATTTCTTTGACATCTGTGCAGAGAATCCCAGGCTGTTGTCCTGGGGGATGAAAGGGAGAGAATGGACATAGATAGAAAACTAAAATGGAAAAGATTGATTGACCCAGTAGCCAAAAGGGACAGAGTGGATTTCCTCATGGGAAAAGGCAGGTGGCAATAAGTCTCCTGTTTAGCTTGGAAACAGAAGAAATAGATTTACTGCTGTCATCTGCTCGTCAGAGCTCTCCTTTTATGATTACTTTACATTTTGTAAGAATTAGGAGTACTGGGTCCCTAGGTGGCACAAATGGTTTGTGACGGACTACTAACCTAAAGGTTGGAGGTTCCAACCCACCCAGCAGCACCATGGAAGAAAAGCTTGGCAATTTGCTTCTGTAAAGATTAGACAAGAAAAACCCTATGAAGCAGTACTACTCTGTAACACATGAGGTTGTCATGAGTCAGAATCAACTCGATGGCAACAGGTTTGGTTTTTTTTTTTGGTTTTGAGTCCTTGGGATAGGTTGCCAAAACTGCTTCAATTCTTCCTCTCGCTGTGTCCACACCCCTTTGCAGTGAGATTTTGTTGTTGCTCCCAACAAGTGATAGAGCCTATTTCCCACTCCCAGAATCTGGAATGGACCTTGTGACTATCTTTGGCCAACAGGATGCAGCAGAAGTCAAATTGTGCCAGTTCTAAACCTAGGCGTCAAGAGAACAGTACACCCTTCTACTCTCTGGGAAACCATCCCAGCTGCCACATAAACTTGCAGGGCTAGTCTGCAGGAGGATGAGAGGCATGAGGACAGATCTGAGTCATACCAGTTGTTCCAGCTGAGACCTCGGAGATATGAGTCCAGCCAGGAGCAGTAAAGCTGCCTACCAACCTATAGCTGAACACAGATGCATGAATGTACCCAGCCAAGATCAGAAGAATCACCCAGCTGAGCCCAGCCTAAATTGCCAACTACGGAATTGTAAGCTAAAGAAGTGGTTATTGTGTTAAGGCCTAAGTTTTGGGGATGGTTTGTTATATAGCAACAGCTAACTGATACACTCCTATTGTTGTCTAGGCATCCCAGGAGGACAGCAGGACCTTGAGCATTTCAATGAGAAGACACAGGAACTCTAAGATAGACTGTAAACTTCATGAGGGCAAGGGCCATGTTTTCTTGGTTTAACCTAATAGCCCAGAAAGTGGCACAGAACAGGGGCTCAATAAATTTTGCTATACTGAGTTTGAAAATGAACAGCAGAAAATTGAGCATATTCAAGAGGGTATCCCCATGAGAATTTGCCAAACTTGCCTTCTGAAGTTATTAAAACCCTGGTTGAACTTCAGTATGGATGGATGGCAAGATCAAATGAGCATCTAGAATTTAATCTAAAGAGTGTGTGGCCTGGTTAAGGAGAGCTGAATAGTAGTTAAACATCACTACCACACACATTCCCTGCCCTCCCAAACTTCTCCTTTCACCGTCTTCCCAGTTACCCCAAAATATGGAGTCATTCCTGAAATCACACCTTCTTCCCCCACATTCAGTCTCCATATCTTGTGCTTATACCTCTTAAATGCATCTCGAATCCATTCACTTCTTGCCACCACTCTAGTTTAGACCTGAATGACCATATCAGCCTCCTAACTAGTCTCCTAACTAGTCTCATGACCTCCAATATGGTCTACCCAGAGTAGCAGTGTGATCACCCCAAAGCACTAACCAGAACATCTCTCCCTTGCTAGCCTCCAATGGCTCCCCATTACCCTTTGGATCACGTGTACATTCCTCTACAGGGTTTCAAGGTCTGTATGTGTCCCCGCTGATCTTCCTCCCTCAAATCTTCCTGTTGTCTGTCTTCATCAAAACATGTCTTTCCTACCTGTATATCTGCAGCTCCCCAGGCCTGGAACCTTCTTGAGTCGGGACAGTCTACATTCTCTATCCTATTGTTTGGCATTTCCTTTTCTCCTTTTATGATTTACCTTAGATGTCAGAGTCTTCTTCCCTGGTCCCCAGACTTCGTAAGATGGAGGCACCTACTCTCCTGTCCCTCAGCTTCTTGTATATTTCCCTGATACCAGTGAGGGATCAATGCCTATTTTTGTTGGCCACCCCCTCCCACTAGACTATGAGCCCTGTGAGACAGGGGTCATTTCTTTCATCTCTGTGTCTAACACAGGTCCTGACTGCAAGTGCTCATTAACATTGGTCAGTTGAATGAACGAATGACGCAAGCTAAAATAAGATAGAGACTTTGAGAATGAATCACACTTGAGGGGCATCTTGGTAGAGAGAACTGGAAGAACTAGTTCCCCTTTCCAAATCAGGTAGGAAATTTACTATTTCCAAGTCACATGATCTTTTGGTGGTGTGGATGAGAAGTAAAGATGAGCAGTGACTAATGTCACCCTCAGGCACAAACTGAGAGGAAATTCATGAATTGGTGCCTCTGATTAGACTTTGGTTGTCAAGGGTAAGATTTGTTTGGAGCCAATTATAAACACTGACATTTATTGAGGACCTACTCTGTGCCAGGCACTGTGCTAAGGGCTTTACAAGTCTTGTCTCACTTAATCCTCTCAGCCACCAAATGAAGTAGGTTCTATCACCATCCCCACATTTCAGATGAGAATTTAGAAGCACAGAGAAGTTAAGTAATTTGCCTGAGGTCACCCAGCCAGTGAGTTAGGTTAAGTAAAATTTGTGCCACCAGGGCTCTGAGTATATACCATATAGTATGAATTCAAACACACCAATGCTCAAGAAGATGGCGCAGGACTGGGCGATGTTCCATTCTGTTATACACAAAGTTGCCTTGAGTTGGAGCCAACTGGACAGCAACTAACAACAACAAGATTATATAGTCCTTACCTGATCCCCTGCTATGAAATGTAAGATATGAGAAATTCGATAGTCTCACCTTTCTAACATAGTTTTGTTTACTTATGGATGTGCATCAAGATAAAGCATCACATTTAAATGATTAGCCTAGTCAATACAAGAGTAAACAGGACTCCAATCAATAAACATACAGTTTTTTTTTCTTTTCTTTCTGAGATTATGATTTTCAGTGCACATTTCTTGTCAAGACAAAAGCATTCTATTTCTTGCCACCAGACTCCTAAGAGTAAATAAATGAAGTTTAAATAACCATTTAATGTGCCCAATTGGCACAATCCTTCTCTACTTGTTTCTACATATAAGATTAATGTCATTTCCTATTTCCCCTCATACTACCTGCACCTCAGGAGACAGGCCTGGCAATGTGCTTTGGAAAGGTCACAGCCTTGAAAATATGGTACAGTTTTATTCTGCACACATGGGGTCACCATGAGTCAGAATCTACTTGACGGCAACTAACAACAACAATAACTGTAAAGGAGCCACTTTCCCTGCAATCCCACGAGCTTTGCCACCTCCCAGGCCTTTGTCCATGCAGCTCCCCTTAGACTCAGTGGGTCTAGGGGACCCTCAAGAATCTGTATTTTCATTACAGCTTTCAGGTGATTTGGATGTGAATGGTCCGTGGACCTCACCTGGAGAACAACTGCTGTGTTTTCTAAAACTGTATTTCAAAGGAAGTGATTTTTATTGGGTACAGTGTGTGTGTGTATGTGTGTGTTGTGCAATCTCTATAAACACCTATGATCCACTGAATTTAATTGGACCACAGCTGGTGTTGATTGCATATTTTTTAATGTGGTTTTTCAATACTCACTCCCCAAGCATAGCCCTTCTGTTTGAAAATCAGCATTATGCCTAACCTTGGCTATAGATGTTAAGGTTTATTTAAAAGCACATGACAGCCAGAGATGCTCGTTCTTCAGCTAAATGACTGTATATATGGACTTAGGAGTTTAGGTGCAGCATGTTGAAAGCAGAATTTCCACCTTGATTGGGTAGCTGTGGGTTGGATTTAAAAATTGTGAGCTGCTTGCTCTAAAAGTCAGCTTGGACAGATCATGTCACTACCCTAGTCCAGAGGAAGGCTCTCTGTCCTGAAAAATAGTCATTAGCTCAGTCATCTAGTGCTGCCTTAACAGAAATACCACAAGCAGACGGCTTTAACAAAGAGAAGTTTATTCTCTCACAGTCCAGTAGGCTACAAGTCCAAATTCAGGGCATCAGCTCCAGGGGAACGCTTTCTCTGTTGGCTCTGGAGGAAGGTCCATGTCATCAATCTTCCCCTGGTCTGGAAGCTTCTCAGCGCAAGAACTTCAGGTCCAAATGACGTGCTCTGCTCCCGGCACTGCTTTCTTGGTGGTATGAGGTTCCCATGTGTCTCTGCTCGCTTCTCTCCTTTATATCTCAAAAGAGATTGGCTTAAGACACTATCCAGTCTTGTGTACCTCATCAGTATAACTGCTGCTAATCCATCTTATTACATCTTAGTGAGTTTACAACACATAGAGAAGCCACATCAGATTACAAAATGGTACATAAACATACAATACTGGGAATCATGTCCCAGCCAAGTTGATAGATATTTTTGGGGGACACAATTCAATCCATGACTGTCATCAAGGCTGCTGCAAGCCTAGATTAGTCCCTGTACTTTAATTGGAAGAAGCAGCCCCATGCTTGGCTTAATGGGTGGTATGCAGGGTGAAGAGTGGAAGGAGGAGGTTAACAAAACAAAGCAAACAAAACCAGTAGTGGTGTTGTTACCCAGAGAAGAGAAGGGATGCTGTGTGTGTTCACTCCTGCTGGAAACGAGGTCTCACTGTGTTGACTTTCTGTATGATCCACTCGCCCCTTCAGCCTGGGAGAGAGATAGAGTCTGTGCAGTACACAATCCATACAACTATACATGGCACCCACATAGGAGTTAACACAAGTCTTGTTAAAAATGCAAGAGCTCCAAGAGTTCCAAACTTCAAATTGGAGATTGTGAGTGTTGGTGGAAAAGTAAAAACACAGCAGCAAGACTTAACTAAGCCAGATGGCCTAGGCCTCTTTTGTGAAGGATGACCACAAGGAGGAAGACCTGTGATGGCAGTTACCCCTGATCAGTCAAGTGAGTTTTGCCAAAGACCACCGTGGGTCATGGACACTTGGGTTCCGCCAGAGAATGTCAGTCCGTGGAGGTGTGTTCCCAGCAGGAGTGGATACCCACTTGTTTTTTGAAGAACTGCCTCACTCCCACTCTCAGTTTTATGGTTTGGGCGGGGATGACCCACAGCAGCTCCAGAGATGGACAAATGACCCAGGCTTCAGCAATCAGGATAAATATCTAAGGAAGAGGTTTTGATTTCACAAGCTATAGAATCAGCTGACAGGACAGTATAGTGTTGAGAGTGTGGGCCCTCAAGTAAAATCTCAGCTACACAACCAACTAGCTGAGTGACTTTGAATGCATTAACCCTTCTGTGGCAGACAGACTCCAAGGTGGCCTCAATGATCCCCATCTCCTGGTACTCATGCTTTGTGAGGTACCCTCCCCTTGAGTGGGAGTGGGACCTGTGTCTGGCTTCTAATCAATACTGTACAGCAAAGATGATGGAGTGTCCCTTCCGTGATTATGTTACATAAGATTGTAACATCGGTCTTGCTTGCAGACTCTGTCTCCTCTTCCTGGATTAGAATAAGCAAGTGGTTATGTTTGGAAGGCCCATGTGGCGGAGAACGGAGGGTGGTCTCCAGCCAACAGGCAGCAAGAAATTGACGTCTTCAATTCAACAGCTCACAGGAATGAACTGCTACCAACAACTACACAAGCTTGAAAGTGGATCCTTCTCCAGTTGAGGCTCAGATGAGACCACAGTCCTGGCCAAAACCTTGACTGCTGCTTTGTGAGAAGACCCTCAGCACCGAAGTCAGTTAAGCCATGCCTGACTCCTGATACACAGAAACTGTGAGGTCATAGGTTGTAAGCCACTGAGTTTGCAATGATATGTTATGCAGCAACAGATAATGTACCCTCTCAGCCAAAGGTTCCTAATCTGGGGAGTGTCTTAGTTATCTAGTGCTGCTATAACAAAAATACCACAGGTAGATGGCTTTAACAAACATAAATTTATTTTCTGACAGTTTAGGAGGCTATGACTTGGAATCGACTCGACAGCAACAGTTTTTTTTCTCTTTCTTTCTTTATTTAGGAGGCTAGAAGTCAGAATTCAGAGTGCCAACTCAAGAGGAAAGCTTTCTCTCTCTGTCGGCTCTGGAGGAAGGTGCTTGTCTCTTCAGTTTCTGCTTCCTGGTTCCTTGGCGATCTCCAGGTGGCTTGGCATCAATCTTCCCCCATCTCTACTCTGCTCACTTGTTAATCTCTTTTATATCTCAAAAGAGATATAGTCAAGATACACCCTATACAATTCTGCCTCATTAACATAACAAAGAGAACCCATTCCCAAGTGAGATTACAACCACAGGCATAGAGGTTAGGATTTACAACACATATTTTGGGGGGACACAATTCCATCCATAATGGAGTAAGAGGAAAAGAATGGAAAGACAGCCATGTGGCAGAGGGTAAGGCCATCGATACTGATGTCAAGTACCCGCACATTGTTGTGAGGGTTAAAATAGGATATTGTAGGGATGTCTCTGGCACACAATACATTTAGCTTCTTCTTCCTTCAGTTAAACTAGTGTCATAAGTTCCCAAGCCCAGAATGCCACGTAGATGAAAAGAGCTTAAACTGAACACAGTAGCCAAGTGTCAGGGTCACTCCAGGAATGTGCCAGCGGAAGTTAAAAAGCCAAGTCTCTGTGTGGGAGGTAAAATCATTTCACATCATATAAGAGGCTGTGCATAAGGCAAAATCTGTTTCATAATCCTGCCATGTAAACCAGCTGGGATTTTCTTCCACATAAATTGGATTTTGATTTATATGTCAATAAATGCCCCCAGAAACCTCATCATTTGAAAGTTCATCAATCTCAGCTGGAATTTCAGATACAGCCCTAGAGGAATCTCCCAGGGAAACACAGCTCTCACTTCCTGGCCCCACATGTTGATGGGGGCATGAGAAAGAGAGTAGGGGTCAGGACAGAGCCTGAGGTGGCATGGGGTCACCTACTGGGGTTTCACAGTGTCAGGCTGAGGACTCATTTTGCTGGAAGAGTCTGAGAATCTGGTGCTTTGGGGGCCTGTATGAAGGTGGGGTGTTACTGGAGCATGTGAGGAGGGGCAGCTTAGGGAAAGGGAGCTGGGAAGGGGCCAGGTTATAATCAGCCTTGAATGCCAGGATGTGGAGTTTGGGTTTTGAAGCAAAGAAGTAGACTGTAAGATTTGAATCGTGGAATCAGCTTTCCAGCTGTTGCATGGAAAATAGGTAGGAGAAGCAAGACTGGAGCCAGGGCGACCATTTAGGAGGCTTCTGCGGTCCTTGGTGTGAGCACTAATGGTGCCCTGGACAGTGGTGGCAGTGGGGATAAAAAGAAGGGACTGGATATAAGAACTCTTTAAAAAAACACCTAAACCCGTTGCTATTGAGTTGATTCTGACTCATGGTGACCCCGTGTGTTACAAACTACAACTGAACTGCACAAGGTTTTCTTGGCTATAATATTTATGAAAGCAGATTGCCAGGCCTTTCTTACACAGTGCCACTGTGTGGGTTTGAACCACCAAACTTTTGGTCAGTAGATGAATGCAAACTCTTTGCGCCACCCAGGGACCTTGTAAGAGCTGTTAGGGAATTCAAACTGACAAGCTTGGTGAGTGATGAGACTGGTAGAGAAGGCTGTTTGGATGACACTGGTTTCTGACTTAAGTAAGAGGAATGGTGGTGGTATGTAGAACTGGAACTGTGGAAGAGAAATGACAGAATCAATGACAGCCAGAATTCTGAGAAGAGTCCTGCAGGAGGTTTTCATTGAAGAAAAGGGAAGCTTTTCAGGCAGGAGAGCAGCGTCTGTCTCTAGTTAGGAGGAAATTGCCCCCAAATCAGTTACTTCATGCATCATACCATGCAAAGCCCCTGCCACAGACATTTCTTAGAAGGTCCTCTCCAGGGACATTCTGACCCAGCTACAAATGAGTCACACCATTTCCTTTAAGCCTAATAAGCCTCTTTCTGTACAGGCATGACTACATCAACTGTTCTGACATAAGGGATTAAACTGATTTGGCTGAACATTTTACTAAACTAAGGAGGTGTTTGGCTGGCCAGTAAAATTGACAAATATGTGCTTGCGGTCTCATCCGTCCCATCCTCACTGCCCTAATCAGGTCTCAAGAGACTCCAGTCATTCTGCCCTTCCATCCATCCAGCACACAGCCAATTACCAAACTATTCTAAGCTCATAGAGTCATTGTGAGGAGTTAGTGCCATGGTGGGTGTCAAGCACAGTTCTTGGCACATAGAGTTCAAATTTCACCATTATCGGTGCCACTGTCATTAACATCATCATCTTTATTATAAATTTAGTATGGTTCATACGTTCATATTATACACTCTCTTGCTCACACACCTTCCATGGCTCCCTACTGCTTAAAGGATAAAGTCCAAAGTCTTTAGCCTGGCCTTCACTACATGACATCATCTTATCTGTCCAAAAAAAAAAACAAAAACAAAAACAAAACACAGATCTGTTGCCATAGCATCGATTCTGACTCACAGTGACCCTATAGGACAGAGTACAACTTCCCCATAGGGTTTCCAAGGAGTGGCTGGTGGATTTGAACTGCTGATCTTTTGGTTAGCAGCCTGAGCTCTTAACTACCAGGTTTCTTAAATTCTTTACATGTTCTACATTTCAACCATATAAAAATGTAGGTATTTACAGCATTTTTCCAGATACTATGGATGGGCCTCAGACTTTTTCTGACCTCAAGATACTCATACTCTATCTGTAGATTAAGATGTTCCCGGTGAGAGTTCAGAGAGAGATAAATGCTGGGCAAAGGGCAACGTTATAACTAACTGAGGATTTGATTCCTGGCCCCAGATGTCCCCTGATGAGCAGGACAGAATTCTATGGAAAATTCCCTTGCCCAGACCCAGTGCAGGGCATTGTATTGGGTATTTTACATAATTATTGTTCAATTTGGGGGCCAGGCACTTTTCTTGGTGTTTGACATTTAATTCATCACAATCCTATGAGGCGGTATTTTTATCTCTATTTTACAGAAAGAGAATGTGAGGCCCACGGAGACTAAGTAACTTGTCTGAAGTAACACAGTGAATAAGTAGTAACGCTGATTCAAGCCCAGATGTATATATATATATATATATATATATATATTGCAGCTCAGGCTGAATTTCTTTTCTTTCTTTCTTTTTTTTTTTATCATACTTTAGGTGAAGGTTTACAGAACAAACTAGCTTCTCAAGCCCAGCTACTTCTAACTTAAAATCTCATAACAATTTCAAGAAGACTACTGTGGGTTTCAGGTTCTGGTTGTCACTTAAACTCACAGGACACAGTAGGCCATCCTAGCATGAGGTTTGTGTGATAGTTAAGGTTGTGTGTTAACTTGGCTGGGCCATGATTCTCAGTGGTTTGGCGGTTATGATGTAGTTTGGTAGCTATGTAATGATGTAATCACCTCCATAATGAATTTTGATATAATGTAATCACCTCCATGATGAGATCAATTATGAGCAGCCAATTAGTTGAAAGGTAGTTTCCTTGGGGGTGTGGCCTGCATCCAATATAGGTAAACTTTCTGGCAAAGCTCATTGGCTTTTACTCACTCTGGATCCTGCAGCTGGCTCCTGTTCATCTGACCTCCAGTTCTTGGGACTTGAGCTAGCAGTTTACCTGCTCATCCTGGGATCCGTCAGCCTCCGCAGCCTGTGAGCCAGAGGCTTGCTGTTTCACCTGCTGATCTTGGGTTCATCAGCCTCTGTAGCTACGTAAGTCAGGAGAAGCCTCTAGCCTGACCCACGGGCTTCAGGCTTTCTAGCCTCTATAACTGCATGAGCCATTTCCTTTATATAAATCTCTACATATTTATATGCTTTACTGGTTTTCCTTCTCTAGAGAACCCAGCCTAAGACAGTTTGCATCACTTTAAAAGGGATGCAGAACAGGCAGCAGAGTAATGTTGGCCTAACCACATCATGAAGGCCTTGGACACCCAGACTCAATGTCCAATGTCCCAATCATTATTTTGGTCATAAGAGATGAGAGCTGGGGGTAATGGTGGGTCACAGGGAAGCTGCAAGGTCTTGCTAGTGGCATCTTACCTGGAGGGGGACATTTACAGTTCCCATCCTCCAGCGCAGCTGCAGTCCATAAATTACAGGTTATGTAATAAACAAACCTAGCAACCAGGTACTGCATGCCATGCTCACAGACATCATTGGGTCAGTAATCAGCTTATAGCAACCCCAGCAAGACCCCCATTTCTCTCCAATGGCTACATTCCTTCAGTTGTTATCACTAAGGGTCCAACTTACTCAAAAATCCCTGAGACTGGAAGAAAGTCTACAGTCCAGTTGTTAACACCCCCCTTGTAATAATAGTAATAACAGTAATAATAATTATAGCCAACACTTAGCTGTGTCAGCCCCGTGCTAAGCTTTTTATCTTTATTTCATTTTTTCAATTGCTCTTCACAACCTAATAAAATAGGTCCACAACATTACTGAAATGTATAGGTAGAAATTGCTGAGAAGGCATATTTTTATTCTGTATATTTTCACCACAGTAAAAAAAAAAAAAAAAAAGATCCAGTTATTATTGTTCCCATTCTGCAGAGAAGGAAACTGAAGCTTAAATAGAGAGGTTAAGTGATTTTTCCAAAGTCACACAGCTAGAAACTGAAGGTGCCAGGATTTCACCCTGGTGGGTCTGACTCCCAAACTGGTGTTTTTAACCAATTTACAAAACTGGTTAATGGATTCAATAATGAATTAATTCCTGACAGTAAAATCGGCAATGTGCATGAGTCCCAAACCAAGCAGTGGACCAATTCAGGGGGAGAAAAATTCTGTCAAACCAGTAAATGGTCTAATTTGATCAGTTCATTAACTAAACTGACAAGTCATTTCATTCAAAAGAATGGAGCTAATAATTGTGGATGTAGATGCTGCTGTTGCTTAATGACAATGCTTAACAGCTTTGCTCAGTTTTGTCACTTAAAAGTTGTGTTACTGAAAGCCCTCCCACAGGCACCAGAGTTCTGCAGTGCCACGCCAGGTGAGCGACTAGGAAAAGTGGAACTAAGCTACGTGAACAGGACCCTTTGCCTCTAGAACGGCCGCTGTGAACATGACAGTGCACACTGTGACTCTCTCATCGGGGCCAGAGGTGCAAGGATTTCCCAAATTCTATCCCTGAGGGCCCTCCGTGGACGAGAACACGGAGTCCCTAAGCGACACACGCTGGGAAACACTGTCACATCTTTCTCATCTCTGCACTCCTCCCAGAATCGGAGCATTTCTTTTTATTGTTGTTGAGAATATACACAGCAGAACATACACCAATTCAACAATTTCTGCATGTACAACTCAGTGACATTGATTACATTCTTCCAGTTGTGTAACCATTCTCACCCTCCTTTTCCTAACTGTTCTTTCCCCATTAACATATGCTCATTGCCCCCTAAGGTTCCTACCGAACCTTCTGAGTCGCTATTGTCAATTTGATCCCACATAGATAGTTCTTTAAAAGATCGCAATGCTCAAGGCAGACATTCTTTACTAATTAAGCTAAACTGTTGTTCAGTTTAAAGAAGACTTCAGGGGATATCATTGGTTTAAGGTTTGAAAATTATCTCAGGGCAATACTTTCAGGGGTTCATCTAGCATCAATGGCTCCAGAAAATCTGGATTCCATAACAATTTGAAATTCTCCTCTAAATTTTACCTCCTTTTTTGTATCATTCTTCTATAGAATCTTTGATCAGAATGTTCAGTAATGGTAACTGGGCACCATCCAGTTCTTCTGGTCTCATGGCAAAGGAGGCAGTTGCTCATGGAAGCAATCAGGCATGCATTCCATTTCCTCCGAACATTTCTTTTGCCCCCATCAGTTAGCCTCAAATCAGCTCCCAGCGTCCCAGAGCCTCATCTGCAGTGCAGCAGGTGCCAAGAATAGTACAATTACCCAGAGAACCAGGGGGGCACAGATTTCACTCTGCATTATGTAGGCCCAGCCTTGCCACTGTTGAGCACATCAGCTAAAAGATATTATTTCCAAAGGATAGAGAACAAAAGAAATGTGAGTTCACGTACACACACACACACACACACACACACACCTATAAATGTTATTGGGTTTCATCAATCATGATGCCTTTGAACAGATTTCATAAACATAAAAAAAAAATGTTTACGGCAGTGAACAACGCACTTTAATATCGCCTGAATAATCTGTGTTGTCAGGAGAGCCCATTGCAATATTTTCTCGTTTTTGTCCCCTCCGGCTGCTGCTGACCACTCTGAAAGAAATGAGCTTCCAACTGTATTAATAGCTTTTTCATCTTCCTGCCACTGCTCCCTCTAAATGGCCTGCCGTTATCTATTCATGAAATAAATAACTGCTGCCTTTCACGTCTTCCCAACTCTCCTCGTGCCTGGCGAGATTAGAGAAAGCGCATCTCTCCAAGGGGCTCTCCAAATTCCTGTGTTGTAGGACTTGGCTGGGCTGTATCTGCATGAAGTCAGCAGGGATTAGGTAAGTCTGGACATCTTTTTGTCACAGGGGAATTTCCACAGGGACTTGGTATGATGTGCTTCAGTTTGCAGGTGTGCTGAGTGAAGCCTTCACTGCGTTCAAAATCCCGTCCACTAGCTCCCTGTGCATTTCACATCCACTTCTCTCTGTGGGAAGCCACACAATGTGGCAGGTAAACATTACACTCCAGAGTCAGACAGGCTCTGGGTTCAAATTCCAGCTTTGTCACTTACTAGCTGTGTGACCTTAAGAAAGTTGCTTCCCCTCTCTAAGTCTCAGTTTCCTCCTTTATCAAATAGGGGTATAATTATACCTACTTCATAAGGTAGTTTTAAACATGAAATGAGTTGCTTAGAACAATGTCTGGCATGTGATAAGCACCACTGAAGTACCTGCTTAATAAGAAAAGGTGTCTTATTCTTGCTCGTATTGAGAATGAGTGCAAACACCCTGGCACATAGGCAGCATTCAGTATATGGCAGCCATCATCATTACTTTTACTGTTATTATTATTTGTCTTCCTCAGTAGCACAGTACTGTTGGTTTCTTTAAAAAAAAAAAAAAAAGCACCAGAGAAAGGGAAAAAATAAACACACATTAAATGATCTCTTAAAACGTAGTAATGTTCTTTACATATATTATTTAATTCTGATTGTTATTTAATAATTATTTTATTTTTATTCCCACTTTACATTGAGAAAATCAATCCAAGGACATTCATAGTTTGTCCATGATGATACTGTGAGTGGCAGGGGTGGGAGTTTAATCCAGTTTGTTCCGATGACAAAATCTGTACTCATTCCAGCTAGATGGTCAGCACCAGGAGGGCAGGGCCTTGTCTGTCTGCTTGTCTGTCTGCTTCTTCTGTATTCCTAACAACCAGAAGAGGGCCAGGCCCATACCTATACCTGCTGCCATCGAGTCAATTCTGACTCATGGCAACCCTATAGAACAGAGTAGAACTGTCCCTTAGGGTTTCCAAGGCTATAATCTTTACAAAAGCAGACTGCCACATCTTTCTACCACTGGGGGGTTTTGTATGGATTGAATTGTGTCCCCCAAAAGTGTGTATCAAGTTGGCTAGCCCATGATTCCCAGTATTGTGTAATTGTCCACCATTTTGTCATCTCTGATATGGTTTTCCTATATGTTGTAAATCTTACCTCTATGATGTTAATCAGGCTAGATTAGAGGCTGTTATGTTAATGAGGAAGAACTCGATCTACAAGAGAAGGTTGTGTCTTAAGTCAATCTCCTTTTCAGATATAAAGAGAAGCAAGCAAAGAGACACGGGGACATCACACCACCAAGAAACAAGAGCCAGGAGAAGAACACGTCCTTTGGACCCGGGGTCCCTGTGCTGAGAAGCTCCTTGACCAAGGAAGACTGATGACAAGGATCTTCCCCCAGAGCCAACAGACACAGAAAGCCTCCCCCTGGAACTGGCATCCTGAATTCGGACTTCTAGCCTCCTAGACTGTGAGAGAATAAATCTCTCTTCATTAAAGCCATCCACTTGTGGTATTTCTGTTATCGCAGAACTAGATAACTAAGACAAGTTTATATCACCAGCCTTTCAGTTAGCAGTCATTCGCTTAACCACTGCACCACCAGAGCTCCTCGCCAGGCCCACAGGCGTCTAAATGTAAGTCTTAATCAGCTCTTACTACATGTCAGGCACTAGTCTAAGCACTTCTCACATATACCTTCATTTAATCCTCACAACAACCATATAAGCTGGCTACTGTTATTATCCTCATTTAAAGATAAGGAAATGGATGGATGGCTGAATGAGTGAATGGATGAATTTCATTCCTCTAATATTTTCCAGATTAGCCTGATCATAGAACTCATCTGAGGTTCTCATTAAAAGTGAGATTCCTGAACTCTGCACAACTCCCCTTAACCTAGGGAATTCTGCTTCAGTAGCTCTGGGTGGGATCCAACCCTGGAATCTGTATATAATAGAGTTGTCTCATGAGGTCTGAGGAGGTTTTCCAGATGAGCAAAGATCTGGTTCTCAAACAAAAATTTTGGTTCAAGGATGACAATGATAAACAACTGCTGAAAATGAAGCCAGCTGCTGCTCCTATAACTTGAAGAGGGGACATGAGCAAGTCAGGGCAACTTATAAGTACTGTACTCATGAAGTATAAGGTCCGCACCCAAAGTGAATGGGAATGTAAAGGCCACTTACAGGCAAATTTCATACCCACTTGGGAGACGACATGGTGGGACGGGTTGGAAGCAGCCAAGTTTGGTGTCAGAGAGACCTGAGTACAAATACGTACTCTGCCACAAATTAGATGTCTGTCTCTCTGAGCCTCAACTTCTCTATCAGCAAAATGAGGATGATAATAATTCTTACCTCAGATGGATGTGTCGAGAATAAAATGATGCAATGGGTAGAGAACACTTAGCACAGTACTCAACTTATCACCATCATAATCATCATCATCAGTGATTAAAAACAAACACCGTTGAATCGATTCCAACTCATAGTGACCCTATGGGACAGAGTAGAACTGCCCCATAGGGTTTCCAAGGAGCAGCTGGTGGATTCAAACAGCTGATCTTTTGGTTAGCAGTTGAACTCTTAACCACTATGCCACCAGGGAATATAGCACACTCAGCCAAGGGCTCAGCTTATCCTCCTACCCACCAAGAGTCACACTGATCTCAGTTGCTGTCTAGTGGGAGGAGGCCAAAGAAAATATCATACAGCAAGTAACTGGATTGGCCTCATGAATGTGCCTAAGTCCCTGGACCAGAGATCACGAAAGTGAGGAGCCTCTATCCCACGATGCAAAAGACAGTCCATTAACTACAAAAAATTGTTGAAAGAAATTAAGTAAGATCTAAATAAATTGAAAGACATCCCCTGTTGATGGGCTAGAAGACTTAATATTAAGATGGCAATACTTCTCAAACTGATCCACAGACTCAATACAATACCTATCATAACCCCAGCTGGCCTTTATTTCATTTTATTTTACAGAAATTAACAAGCTGATACTAATACACATGTGGAAACGCAAGGGACCCAGAATAGCCAAAACAATCTTTAAAAAGAACAAAGTTAGAGGACTCATACTTTCCAATTTCAAAACTTACTACAAATCTACAGTAATCAAGACAGTGTGGTCACAGCATAAGGATAGACATATAGATCAATGGAACAGAACTGAGAACCCAGAAACAAACACTTACATTTATGGTCAATTGATATTTGACCATATCAAGGGTGCCAAGACAATTCAGTGGGAAAAGAACAGTCTTTTCAACAAATGGTGCTAGAAAACTGGATATTCACATGCAAAAGAATATACCATATATAAAAATTAACTCAAAATGGATAACAGACCTAAATGTAAGGGCTAAAAATATAAAAATTCTTAGGAGGAGTCAATCTTTGTGACTTTGGGTTAGTCAAAGCTTGCTTAGGTACGACACCAAAAGCATAAATGACAAAAGAAAAAAAAATTTCCTCAAAGGATGCCATCAAGAAACTACCAAGAGGGACTTCCAGCAAAATGGTGCTCTAGGCAGAAGCACCACGCCGTCCCTCCACAGCAAAGATCCAAAAAACTAAGCTGAACAGAGAAAACAACAATCCTGAAACCCTAAAACATCAAATGAAGAGATAAAGAACTCAGCCTAGCACCAAATGCAGTGAGAAAACTCAAAGAGAATGGAGAGCAAGGAGAGATTCATGCAGAGGTCCCCTATCAGCTAACGCAGCACGGATCCGCCATCTTGGACTCCTATCAGAGACCAGCAAACAGGGTGTACAAGAAGGCAGCTTCACAGAGCTTCCAGGGGGAGACAAAACAACCGGTAATTTGCAATATACGCTTTCCCACCCCCCACCCTTCTTCACCCCCAGCTCGGCCTCCTCTGCTTCCCGCGGCCACAATCTCTTGTCCAGGAAGCACTGGCTGCTTGGATTCCACCCACCTGAACAGGCTGGCTCTCTGAATGCCATTTGTTGGCTGCCGGTATTGCTTTTATCCGCTTCTTTTGATTTCTTCCTTACCTCTAACCACCTCCCCCTCCTTTCGCTCAAATACCTGGCTCCGTGCGCCATCTTTGCTTCTTCCTGAGGGACTGCAGAGCTCCAGTAATTTGTGATATATGCTTTCCCACCCCCTACCCTTCTTCACCCACACTCAGCCTCCTCTGCTTCCCGCATACACAGTCTCTTGTCCTGGAAACACCGGTTGCTTGGATTCCACCAGCCTGCACTAGCTGGCTCTCTGAGTGCCATTTGCTGGCTGCTGGTGTTGCTTTTTTTCTGCTTCTTTTGATTTCTTCCTTACCTCTCACCATCTCCCCCTCCTTTCGTTCAAATACCTGGCTCCCTGCACCATCTTTGTTTCTTCCTTAGGGGCTGCTGAGCTCTGTTCAAGTGGGGAGCTGCTTCCCGGTCTGGGCTGCTGCGCTGGTGGGATCCCGGGGCTTTTGTTCATTTGTTTGTTTTGAACTGTTTGTTTTCTTTTCCTTTTCTTGAGTTGGGAGCCCATTCTGGCCAGGCGGTGCTGCGTGGCTTGGAAACTACCCCCTAGGCTTGCACAGATGTGCAGAGGGATCCCTGAGAGCATTTCTTTTGTTGTTTCTTTTTTTTTTTTTTTTTCTGTTTTTTAGGAGCTTTTCTTGTTCTTTTTTTTTTTAATCTGTTTTGTTTTCTTTTCCCTCTTTTTCTCTTTCTTCGTTGCTCAGTTTCTCACCGCTCTATATCTACCTTCTCTTTCTGTTCCCTGAATACCTGGCATTGTATTCCTCTATGCCTTCTAGCCAGGCTGTACTGCAACACCTGAGAACAACTTCCCCAGACCTCATAGCCGCACTGGGGGGATCCCTGGGAACTTTGTTGTTCTTTAACCTTTCCGATTTTTATTTATTCTTTCTTTTCTTTTGTATCTTTTTCTTCCTCTTCCCCTTTTTGTTTTTCTCCATTCCGTAGTCTCTCATCTCTCCAACGGCAAGCTCCCCTAGCATTCTTTTTTGTTTGTTTGTATGTTTTTGACTCTTGTTCCTCTCTCCTCTCTCCCATATCCATCTTAGCTCCACACATAACAATCTCCCCGCTACATCCTGGCTACCTGCACCGTGCACTTAACATCACACCACCAAGCAGCACAGGCACGGCCTACTGGAACCTGCCCTGCACTGATTACCAACCAGCTCTGGTGGCTATAGTAAGTGTCACAAACAACCCATCCCAGTAACTCCTCTTCAGCTAGACCTACCCTGCCGTACCATATCTGAGTGACTGACCTGCCAATTGGAGAAAGAGGCGAAAAGTATTGTGCCCACAGACCAGCAAACAACAAAGAACACACAGCCCACCTGCTCAGACATAGCCAATTTTTTTTAAAAAATGGATGAAACAAACAAATCTATAATCAATAAATGAAAAAACTAACTACTGAATGCCCCAAAGACAGCAGACAATATCAAAACATTTACAAAAACAGGACAGGATGGTTCCAGTAGGCATCCAAAATAAACCACCAGATGATTTCCCAGTGGAAGAAAAAGTACTAGAACTACCTGATAGGGAATTCAAATTTTTAATACCCAGAATTCTCCAAGAGCTGAAGCAAAAAGCAGACAAAAATGAGGAAAAAATAGACAAATTCATGGAAAATACAGACAAAAAATTGGAAGAATTCAGGAAAATAATGCAGGAACAAAATGCCAAAATAAATTCACAACTAGAAATTATACAAAGACAACAATTAGAAATCCAAAAGATAAACAACAAGATTTCAGAAATGGACGGTGTCATAGAAGGGCTGAGAAGCAGATTTGAAACAGTGGAAGACAGGATCAGTGGAATTGAAGACAAACACTTGGATACAACTCTGTTTGAGGAAAACTCAGAAAAAAGAACAAAGAAAAATGAAGAGACCCTGAGAGTTATGTGGGATACCATCAAAAGCAAAAATTTTCGAGTGATTGGAGTTCCAGAACAGGGGGAGAAAACAGAAAATACAGAGAGGATAATTGAAGAACTGCTGACAGAAAACTTCCCCAATATCATGAAAGATGAAAAGCTGTCCATTCAAGAAGCTCAACAAACCCCATATAGGAGAGACCCCAAAAGAAAATCACCAAGGTGTATCATAATCACACTCACCAAAACCAAAGACAAACAAAGAACCCTGAGAGCAGCTGGTGAAAAACAAGAAGTCACATACAGAGGAGAAACAATAAGACTAAGCTCAGGTTATTCAGCAGAAACCATGCAGGCAAGAAGGCAATGGGATGACATATATAAAATCTTGAAAGAAAAAAATTGCCAGCCAAGAATAATATATCCTGCAAAACTCTCATTCAAATATGATGGTGAAATTAGGTCATTTCCAGATAAACAGAAATTAAGGGAATATGTAAAAGCCAAACCAAACTTACAAGAATTATTAAAGGGAGTTCTTTGATCTGAACAAACAACTTCAGCTCACAGGCAGAATCTAGGACGCAGGATCGTACCAGCCAGATACCAGTCTAGGAAATGAACTCTCAAGGACTATCCAAAACCAAAAGAAATACAACAAGGAATCAGAGCAGTTAATCAGTAAATGACAACAACATCAAAACAATAAAAGAGGGAATAAACAGCATAGGTATACAACCTTCTAATGGAGAGGAAGGCAAGGCGATACCAAGTAATGGTAGACTACTTCAAACTTAGAAAGATAAGGGTAAAATTCATGGTAACCACAAAGAAAGTTTAACAAACATATTCATAAAAATAAAGAGGAAAAACATAAAGTCTCAGCAAAAACAAAAGAAATGGAAAAAAAATCCACAAACAAAAGTAAATCAGCACAAGAGAATAAGAAGAACAAAGAAAACCTCAGCACCACAAAAAAAAGCACTACAAAATAACAGCAACAAACTCACATCTATCAATAATTACACTGAATGTAAATGGACTCAATGCACCCATAAAGAGACAGAGAGTGACAGAATGGATAAGAAAACAGGATCCATCAATATGCTGTCTACAAGAGACACACCTTAGAAACAAATATGTGAATTTATTAAAAGTCAAAGGTTGGAAAAAAAATATATCAAGCTAACAACTACCAAAAAAGAGCAGGAGTGGCAATACTAATCTCAGATAAAATAGACATTAAAACAAAATCCACCACAAAAGACAAAGGAGGACACTATATAATGATTAAGGGGATGATCCATCATGAAGACATAACCATAATAAAAATCTACGCACCCAATGACAGGGCTCCAAAATACATAAAACAAACTCTAACAACACTGAAAAGAGAAATTGACAGTTCCACAATAATAGTAGGAGACTTCAACACACCACTCTCACTAGAGGACAGAACAACTAAGAAGAAACTCAGCAAAGATACAGAAGACCTAAAGGGCACAATCAGCCAAATTGACCTCATAGACATATATAGAACACTCCATCCAACTGCTGCAAAGTACACATTCTTTTCCAGTGCACATGGAACATTCTCCAGAATAGACCACATCTTAGGCCACAGAGCAATCCTCAACAAGATCCAAAACGCTGAGATAATTCACAGTATCTTCTCTGACCACAATGCCATCAAGGTAGAAATTAACAACAGAAAGAGCAAGGAAAAAAAATCAACTACATGGAAACTGAATAATACCCTGCTTACACATCACTGGGTAATAGAAGAAATCAGAGATGGAATAAAAAAATTCCTAGAATCTAATGAGAATGAAAACACATCATACCAAAACCTTTGGGACACAGCAAAGGCAGTCCTCAGAGAACAATTTATAGCAGTAGATGCACACATCAAAAAAGAAGGGACAACAGAGGGTTCTGGACAGAGCTGGAGAAGGATGTAGAGCATAATTCTAACTCACAAAAAAAAAAAAAAATACCAGATTTACTGGCCTAAAGGAGACTGGAAAAACCTCGAGATTATGGCCCCCAGATACCCTTTTAGCTCAGTGGTGAAGTTACCTCCGAGGTTCACTGTTCAGCCTGGGATTGGACAGCCCCATAAAACCAAATGAGACTAACGAGGTACAGGAGTCCAGTGACAAGGGCCAGAAGGCAGAAGGGGACA
Source organism: Dugong dugon (assembly GCA_030035585.1). Taxonomy (NCBI): domain Eukaryota; kingdom Metazoa; phylum Chordata; class Mammalia; order Sirenia; family Dugongidae; genus Dugong; species Dugong dugon. The sequence continues at coordinate 18,357,292 of CM057476.1, read as the reverse complement.
AGGAAGCTGGTGATAGGGAACACAAGATGGAGTAAGGATATTGTTGATGTGTTGTGAGATTGTTAATCATTGTCATAGGGCAACATTTGTAGTAGCTGTTAAATGAGAAACTATTTTGTTCTGTAAGCCTTCATCTTAAGTGAGAATAACAGCACAATTGGAAGACCATAGTCAATGTCACTGAACTGTGTATGTAGAAATTTTTGAAACGGTGTATCTTTGGCTATGTGTATTTTCGCCAAAAAAAAAAAGAAAAGGTTGAGAATTTAGAGGGTTAATATGTTGTGGGTTTGTTAACCAATGTCATAAAACAACATGTGTACTACTGTTTCATAAGAAACTATTTGTTCTGTAAGCCTTCACCTGAAGTACAATAAAATATAAAAAAAAAAGAAGGGACGAAATCAAAACATTAACTACAGAACTCAAACAAATAGAAAGAGAACAGCAAAAAAATCCCACAGCCACCAGAAGAAAGTAAATAGTAAAGACCAGAGCAGAAATAAATGAAATAGAGAACAGAAAAACAACAGAAAGAATCAACAAAACCAAAAGTTGGTTCTTTGAAAGAATCAACAAAATCGACAAACCACTGGCCAGACTGACAAAAGAAAACAGAAGGGACGCAAATAACCCAAATAAGAAATGAAATGGGGGACATTACAACAGACCTGACAGAAATAAAAAGGATTATAACAGACTATTATGAAAAACTACACTCGAACAAATTTGAAAACCTAGAGGAAATGGATAAATTTCTAGAAACACACTACCTACCCAAACTACAACAAAGTGATGTTGAAAATCTGAACAGACCCATAACAAGAGAAGAGATTGAAAAGGTAATAAAAAAAACTCCCAACCAAAAAAAGCCCTGGCCCAGATGGCTTCACTGAAGAATTCTACAAAACATTTACAGAAGACCTTGTACCAGTACTACTCAAGCTATTTCAGAGCATAGAAAAGGAAGCGACACTTTCAAATTCATTCTATGAAGCCAGCATAACGCTGATACCAAAACCAGGCAAAGACGTTACAAAAAAAGAAAATTACAGACCAATATGTCTCATGTATATAGATGCAAAAATTCTCAACAAAATTCTAGCCAACAGAATTCAGTATCATATCAAAAAAATAATACACCACAACCAAGTAGGATTCATACCAGGTATGCAAGGATGGTTCAACATTAGAAAATCAATCAACGTAATCCACCATATAAATAAAAGGAAAGAAAAGAATCACATGATCATCTCAATTGATGCAGAAAAGGCATTTGACAAAGTCCAACACCCATTCCTGATAAAAACTCTCAATAAAATAGGTATAGAAGTGAAATTTCTCAACATAATAAATGGCATCTATGCAAAACCAATGGCCAACATCATTCTTAATGGAGAGAGGCTGAAAACATTCCCCTTGAAAACAGGAACAAGACGAGGATGCCGTTTATCACCACTCCTATTTAACATTGTGCTCGAAGTTCTAGGTAGAGCAATAAGGCCAGAAAAAGAAATAAAGGGTATCCAAATTGGTAATGAATAAGCTAAACTGTCCCTGTCTGCAGATGATATGATACTATACATAGAAAACCCTAAAACCCTAAAGACTCCACAAGAAATCTACTGGAACTAATAGAAAGATTAAGCAAAGTAGCAGGATACAAGATAAACATACAGAAATCAGTTGGATTCCTATACACCAATAAGGAGAATGATGAAAAGGAAATCAGGAAAACAATACCATTTATAATAGCCCCTAAAAAGATAAAATACTTAGGAATAAATCTAACCAGGGATGTAAAAGACCTATACAAAGAAAACTACAAAATACTACTGCAAGAAACCCAAAGGGATCTACATAAATGGAAAAACATACCATGCTCATGGATTGGTAGACTCAACATTGTGAAAATGACAATTCTACCCAAAGCAATTTACAAATACAATGCAATCCCAATCCAAATACCAACAACATTCTTCAAAGAGATGGAAAAACTAATCATTAACTTTATATGGAAAGGGAAGAAGCCCTGAATAAGTAAAGCACTACTGAAGAAGAAGAATAAAGTTGGAGGACTTACACTACCTGACTTCAGAACCTACTATACAGCTACAGTAGTCAAAACAGCCTGGTACTGGTACAATGACAGACACATTGACCAAGGGAGGAGAACTGAGAACCCAGATGTAAATCCATCCACCTATAGTCACCTGATCTTCAACAAGGGCCCAAAGTCCATCAAATGGGGAAAAGACAGTCTTTTTAACAAATGGTGCTGGCAAAACTCGATATCCATCTGCAAAAAAATGAAACAGGACCCATACCTCATGCCGTATACAAAAACTACTTCAAAATGGATCGAAGACCTGAATATAAAGCCTAAAACCATAAAGTTCATAGAAGAAAACATAGGACCAACACTACAGGCCTTAATACAGGGCATTTAAACAGGATACAAACTATAACCATCGACACACAAACCCCAAAAGATAAGCTAGATAACTGGGATCTTCTAAAAATCAAACACCTATGCTCTTCAAAAGACTTCACCAAAAAAGAGAACCTACAGACTGGGAAAAAATTTTTGGACAGTACAAGTCAGACAAAGGTCTAATCTCCATAATTTACAAGAAAATCTAACACCTCTACAACAGAAAGACAAATAATCCTATTTAAAAACAGGCAAAGGAAATGAACAAACACTTCACCAAAGAAGACATTCAAATGGCCAACAGACACATGAGGAAATGCTCACGATCACTAGCCATTAGAGAAATGCAAATTAAAGCCACAATGAGATACCATCTCACCCCGGCATTACTGGCACGAATCAAAAACACTGGAAATAACAAATGATGGAGGGGCTGCGGGGAGATCGGAACTCTTATGCACTGCTGGTGGGAATGCAAAAAGATACAACCATTTTGGAAAATGATATGGCGCTTCCTCAGAAAGCTAGCAATAGACATGCCATTCGATCCAGCAATCCCACTCCTAGGAATATATCCTAGAGAAATAAGAGTCGTCACTTGAATAGACATATGCACACCTATGTTCACGGCAGCATTGTTCACAATAGCAAAAAATGGAAACAACCTAGATGCCCATCAACAGATGAATGGATAAACAAACTATGGTACATACACACAATGGAGTACCATGCAACGAGAAAGAACAATGATGAATCTGTGAAGCATCTCATAACATGGATGAAACTGGAGGACATTATGCTGAGTGAAATAAGTCAATCACAAAAGGACAAATATTGTATGAGACCTCTATTGTAAAAACCCATGAAAAAGTTCACACTCAAAATGTAACAATCTTTGTTGGTTACCAGGGATGGGAGGGGTGGAGGGAAATACTAAATAGACAATAGATAAGTGGTATCTTGGGTGAAGGGCGAGACAGTACACAATACAGGGGAAACCAGCACAACTTGTACAAGGAAAAGTCATGGAAGCCCCACAGACACATCCAAACTCCCTGAGGGACTGAATTGCTGGGTGAAGGGCTGTTGGGACCATGGTCTCGGGGAACATCTAGCTCAACGGGCATAACACAGTTTATAAAGACAATGTTCTACATTCTACCTTGGTGAGTAGAGTCTGGGGTCTTAAAAGCCTGTGAGCAGCCATCTAATATACTCCACTGGTCTCATCCCTCCGGGAGCAAGGGAGAATGAAGAGAACAGGATACAAGGAAAAGATTCGTCCAAAGGACTAATGGACCATAGCTACCAAGGCCTCCACCAGACTGAGTCCAGTATAGCTAGATGGTGCCTGGCTACCACCATTGACTGCTCTGACCAGGATCACAACAGAGGGTTCTGGACAGAGCTGGAGAAGTATGTAGAATAAAATTCTAACTCACAAAAAAAAGACCAGATTTACTGGCCTAAGGAGACTGAAGAAACCCCAAGAGTATGGTCCCCAGACACCCTTTTAGCTCAGTGGTGAAGTCATCTCCGAGGTTCACCGTTCAGCCTGGCAGTGGACAGCCCCATAAAACCAAATGGGACTAATGAGGACAGCAGTCCAGGGACAAGGGCCAGAAGGCAGAAGGGGACAAGGAAGCTGGTGCTAGGGACCCAAGGTTGAGTAAGGATAGTGTTGATGGGTTGTGAGGTTGTTAATCATTGTCATAGGGCAACATGTGTACTAACTGTTAAATGAGAAACTATTTTGTTCTGTAAGCCTTCATCTAAAGTGAGAATAGCAGCACAGTTGGAAGAGCGCAGTCGATGTCACTGAACTGTGCACGTTGAAATTTTTGAAATGGTGTATCTTTGGCTATGTATATTTTCATCAAAAAAAAAAGGTCGAGAAGGGAGAGGGTTGACATGTTGTGGAGTTGTTAACCAATGTCATAAAACAATATGTCTACTACTGTTTCACGAGAAACTATTTGTTCTGTAAGCCTGAAGTACAACAAAATAAATAAATAAACTGACAAGACAATCCACAGAATGGTAGAAAATATTTGCAAATCATATATCTAATAAGAGACTTGTATCCAGAATATAAAGAACCCTTACAATTCAATAATGAAAAGACAAATAACCTAATTAAAAAGTGGGCAAAGGATCTGAATAGACAGTTCTTCAAAGAAGATATACAAATGGCCAACAAGCACAGGAAGTGATGCTCAACATCTTTAGTCATTAGGGAAATGCAAATCAAAACCACAATGAGATCCTACTTCACACCCAGTAGAATGGCTTTAACCAAAAAGACAGACGATGACAAGTGTTGGGGAGGATGTGGATGTATTGGAGCCTTCATTATTACAGGTAGAAACGTAAAACAGGGCAGTCACTTTAGAAAGTAGTTTGGTAGTTCTTCAAAAGGTTAAACACACAGTTACCATATAACTCAGCAATTCCACTTTTATTAACCCTAGAGAAACAAAAGCATATGTCCACACAAAAACTTCTACATGAAAGTTCATAGCAGCACCACTCATAATAGCCAAAAGTGGAAACAACCCAAATGTCCATCAACTGGTGAATGGATAAATAAATGTATTATATCCATACAATGGTATATTATTCAGCAATAAAAAGGAACACAGTACTGATACATGCTACAACATGAATGAACCTTAAAAACATTATGCTAAGTGAAAGAATCCAGTTGCAAAAGAGCACATACTGTATGATTCCATTTTTATGAAATGTCCAGAACAGGCAAATCTATAGAGAAAGAAGAGATTGGTGGTTGCCTAGATGGTTTGGGAGGAAATGGGGAGTGACTGCTAATGGGTACAGTGTTTCTTTTGGGGGTGATAAGAATGTTCTAAACTTGATTGTAGTAATGGTTGCACAACTCTGTGAATATGCTAAAAACCACTGAACTGTACACTTTAAATTGGTGAATTGTATTGTATGTAAACTATATCTCAATAAAGCTATTAGAAAAGCAGTCAATTGGAGTGCAAGAAGAAAATAATTGAATTTTTATGTTTTTCTTATTTTTTTTTTAATTTCATTTTTACATATGTTTCAAAATATTCATACCACATTAGTAAAGTGGTCCACTCATATGAGTTATATACATTCATACATTTATACCTTTTCTCTGTGAGCACATCACGTCTCCTGCAGTGTGTGGGCTGGGAAAGAAGACCCAGTTTGGTCTGTATCTGAGCCTGTCTGCTAGGAAAACATGGACTCCTAAACTCAAAAACGACATAAAACAGCATCCAGCCAACCTTGGCAAATAGATTTTGCCTTCCAATCCAATTTTAATCAGTGGCTGCCTGGAGCCCTCTGCTGGAAAGGATTTTAAGACCACATCTGGTCTTGAGCAGGCAATAGTGCTATGATCTATTAGTGATGTCTGGCATGGATGGCGACGTGGACAGCATACATCTGAGTGATACTTCTGCTGGTCCTAAATGGAAAATCCAAATATCCTTGCAAAATTAAAACATGTCCATTTATTTTCTTTTGTCAAGGTAGAAAGTGACTGACTTGAAGCCAGTTAACAACTTTGACAATGTAAACATGAATTTAGGAATCATTCTCACCATTCTCTGGACATTATCTAGTGCTTGACCTTTGTCAATCAATTCAAGTATATTTGACAACATGGTAAAGAAACAAAATATTTTTTTCAACTACTTCTGAATTGAACATAGAAGGAAACCAAAGACATTTCCCTTGTCGAAAAGGAAATCTGGTTCTCTCAATGATCACTTAATGAATGGCAGCACAAGAAAAGCAGAGAAGAGGCTGTTTCCAAAACTGCTGACCTACTCACTCCCACTCAGGGACCTGTCCAACTTAGTGAGGTCCAAGAGCCTCATGATTTACAACACAGCACATCAAGGAGACCATAAGGCAAGATGCCAACTGAGAATACATGAAGGAAAGCAGACTGCTTTCTACCTCTGGAAAAGAAAGCTTTATACAGGAACTTGCTAAAAATAACTCCCAGGTGTGACAGGCTGAAGTGCATCAGTCAACTCTCAGTTATTATGGATAGAGGCAGCTGGGACACTGGTCAAGTGAAGTGAAGGAAAATCCAGCAATTGTTTCTATTTAGCCTTGCGGTTCAGTGCAAAGACTTGGAAATCTCAGAAAGACCTGGGCCAAATTCTGTCTGAGCCCCTTTCTGCTGTGTGACCTTGGGCAAGTCACTTCACCTCTCTAAGCTTCAGCTTCCTTATCTCTAAAGTAGACGTAGAAACATTCCTTCCTCCTAGCATTTATTGTAACGATTAAGTGAAATAATGAACATACAGCACTCAGAATGTGTTAGCAACATAGTGAGTCCTCAGTCAATGTGAGTTCTGCTTACTGTTTTGGAGATGAGGAAGGGGGCATCTTTACCTTCCTTAATGATTATGCAGACTGATATTAAAATGAGCAAGCATCCCCATACTAAATTCTAGAGAAGTAGTAGGGAACGCTGATAGATAAGAAATCTAGTCCCCGCTCTGCACTCACTTGCTATTTGGCCTTGGAATTTTACCCTACTTCTCTGAAACTCAGTTGGTCCATTTGTCACACAGATGAAGGTAGCATAGGGTTTAAGACATGGACACAGGGTTCAAGTCCCAGCTCTGCCATTTTCTGTCTGTGTGGCTGAGCCTTGGTTTCCTGATCTGTAAAATGTGGATAATAATACCACCACCAGCTTCTCAGTGGAAATCAATGAAATAAGCACTCAAACATGTGAACAATACTCTTACCTTCTTTAATCATGTTGTTGGATGCCAACCAGTGGGTTCTGACTCATAGTGACCTCATGTGTGACAGTCATCGACTGTAATCTTTACAGGAGCAGATCACCAGGTCTCTCTCCCGTGGAGCCCCTAGGTTGGTTTGAACCGCCAACTTTTTGGTTAGCAGCCGAGTGCTTCACCATCGTGTCATCAGGGCTCTGTTCTTTAATCACACTATTATTAAAATGATTTCATCTCAGGTTCTGTCCTACTACAGGAGCCCTGGTAGCACATTGGTTAAAAGAGCTACGGCTGCTAACCAAGAGGTCGGCAATTCGAATCCGCCAGCCAGTCCTTGGAAACCCTATAGGGCAGTTCTACTCTGTCCTATAGGGTGGCTATGAGTCAGAATTGATTCCATGGCAACTGGTTATCCTGCTACAAGGAGCCAGTGTCAACAGCATGGTGGACAGAAGCCAAACTGCCATGGACAATTTGTCCCTGATATGCCACATGGTCACATGTAGGGACCTGAGAATTGCCTGGATATCAGCTACCACTACCCCAAGACTCTCCCTCCTTCAAGCAACCCATTTTCCTCACCCCTCCAAAGGCAACCAAGATCATTCAGAAGGTTTTAAAAATGTAAACATTTCTCCAGTGCTTTGGAGTTCAAGTTCTAAGAGAAAGCAAAGCTCCTGTATCAGCATTAATTAAACCACCAGCTAGTAACAGTCCCATTACTCAACCAATAAATCTAACTCCTATCTGCTCAGCAGGAATCCCTGGGCTGTATAAACCCAGGCTGGAGTGTTATGCAATCTTAAAGAACTCTTGATAGCTCTTGGTCTTCCTTCTCCCCACCCATCTTGCAGTACCGAGAAGGTCTGCTCTGTGAGTTAATGGAGAAATAGCTTCCCTCAGCACTTTCCCCATCTGTCTTAATTCTTAAAATTACACTTTTATTAAACCCTCAAGGAAAATGGACTTGCTGGGTTCTCATTAAACAGGGAACTATGAGCTGCATAAAACAGAGAGATGAATTTTTTTTTTGAAAGCTACCCTCACAATTTCCCTTAATGAATTCTCCCTCCGCTGCTATATTACGGTGAGTGTGCAAATAAATAGAGCACTTTGTGAGTGGCGACGGGCAAATGGGTATTTAAGTACCTGATAATAGTTCTTGTGGCCTCCAACTGGGATCTTTCTTCTGAGGAACTCAAAGTACTTGGTGCATTATGGTGCAGTCCTCTCTCCCTAGAGACTGGCTAAATGCCAAGACGGGAAGTCAATCCAACCTGGAACCAGGCATGGAGGGAGAACTGCTCCCACAGAACAGCCACAGAGGACATTTTGGGGGGTCTGCTCTCTAGGAATGTTTGTTACACAGTGTTCATTGAGCATCTACTCTGGCCAGGCACATTTGCTAAGAGCTTCTGCTAACATCAATTGTTCTCGGCTGTGATGAACTGGGTTCTTGTTCCCAACTCCACACCTTCCCTGAACAGAGTTATACATCCATACTTTTTGCCATGAGATTTTGCAGTACTTCCCGCTGTGGGCAGAGTCTACTTTCCTGCTCCATTATTGTGTTTGGTCATGTGACTTGCCTTAGCCAATGGAATGTGGGAGGAGGTGATAATGTGAGCATTTGAAGCTGTGCTTCGTAAGACATCCTGTTTCCACTTCCCCTCTTGCACATCTGCCACCACCATGATAAGGCCATGCCACAGAGAGCTGCTAGTTCCAGACAGACACATAGAGCAGACACACAGCCTGCAGCTTGGCCCAACTGAGATGAGCCAAACTCTAGTCCATCTGCAGACACAGGAGTGAGAAAATAAATGTTTCTTATTGTAAGGCACTGAGATCTGGGAGTTATTTGCTTCACAGCTTTACTGCAGCAGTAGCTGACTAACATAAATATCAACTGTGCATCAGGATCTCCTGGGGAGCTTTTAAGAAAATATTGATGCATAGGCCCTATCCCAGATATTTTGATTCAGCTGGTCTAAGGTAAGGCAAGGATCTCCCCAGCGACTGTAATGTGCAGTCAGGGTTGAAAAACACCCATCTGCATTATCACATTTAATGCTCCCTACAATCCTGTGAGGTAGAACTATCCACCCACTTTACAGATGAAGAAACTGAGTCTAAGAGGAAGGGAACAGTTATCTGGAGGTCTCCAAGTCAACAACTGACAAAGTTTGGACTCAAGTCCAGGTCTGTGTAACTCAGAGAGTCTCAAAGTAGCTGGGAAGCTTGCTAAAATATGAATTCCTGGGCCCCACTAAGTCTACTAAATGAATTACCTGGGGAGTGGAACTATGAACCGTTTTTGTTTTTTAACTGGTTTCTGTGGTAAACAGAATTCTAAGTCGGCCCCCCTAGATGACTGACCCCTGGCAGACATGCCCTGTGTAACCTCCTCACCTTGAGTGGGGTTTGTAGATGTAATCAAGGTCCCTAATTAGTAGTTGCTTTTATGTTAATTAAAAAGGAGATTATTCTGGGTGGGCCTGGCTTAAGCAAGCAAGCCCTTAAAAGATGATCTAGAGGTCAGAGATGGAAGAAGTCAGAGAGGTTCAAAGTAACAGAGATCACCTATAGGCCTTGAACAAGCAAACTGCCATGTTGTGAAGAGGGCCACATGGCAGGGGACAGCAGATGGCCACTAGGGGCTGAGGGCCTTAATCCAACAACCTCAAGGAACTGAATTCTGCCAACAACCAGTGAGCTTGCAAGAGGAACCCAAGCTTCCTCTGAGAGCCCATCTCTGGTTAAACCTTGATTTCAGCCTGGTGAGACTCTGAACACAGGACACAACTAACTTATGCCCAGATTCCTGCCCCATGGAAACGGTGACATCATAAATTTGTGCTGTTTTAGGATAAGCGTATGATGACTTGCCACAGAGCAACAGAAACTAATACAGCTTCCCCGGCAATTCACATAAAGGCAATTGTCCTTGGCCACACTCTGAGAAACTTACTAGAACTGTGATCCTCTAAGCCTGCATAGAAACAGGAGCCAATGAAATTAACCAGATCAAAATGAAACCAGCCCTGAAACAACAATGTCCCCTGAGCTTCTGTTAAGGGTGATAGGAAAACGTGGAAACAGATAATGTTAATGGTTGAACAACATGATAAACATAATTAATGTCACTGAATTGTACACATGAAGAATGTTGAAAAGGCGAATGATTTGTTACATATATATTTGCCACAATAAAATACAACAACAATGGCCCTAATAGACTGTCATGGATTGAATTATGTCCCCCTAAAAGTGTGTGTATCAATTTGGCTGGGTCATGATTCCCAGTACTGTATAATTGTGTACCATTTTGTAAGCTGATGTGATTTCCTTAGGTGTTGTAAATTCAGTCACTATGATGTAATAAGATGGATTAGTGGCAGCTATACCAATGAGGTATACAAGATGGGATAGTGTCTTAAGCCAATCTCTTTTGAGATATAAAAAAGAGAAGTGAACAGAGACACATGGGAACCTCACATCACCAAGAAGGCAGTGCTGGGAGCAGAGCGTGTCCTTTGGACTTGAGGTTCCCGCACTGAGATGCTCCCAGACCAAGGGAAGACTGATGCATCATAAAGACCTTCCTTCAGAGCCCACAGGGGGAGAAAGACTTCCCCTGGAGCTAATGCCTTGAATTTGGACTTGTAACCTACTAGGCTGTGGGAGAATAAATTTCTCTTTGTTGAAGCCATCCACTTGTGGTATTTCTGTTATAGCAGCACTAGAAGACTAAGACATAGGCTTAGACCAGTGCTTCTCTAACCGTCTATGGGGAAGGACCAGCTTTGTTTTTATTTCTAACACACCCTGGGCACATATGTGGTCCTAATGTGCGTGACTAGTACTGGTGATCGTATACTTGTATGCTGTGCAGAGCTGAACTTCCCTAAAGGTTTCCAAATGCTAGTTCTCAGTTTCTAACTGGTCTTGTCCTTGCCTGGTAACAGGCAGCCCACAGACTGGCACAGCCCAGCAGACCACACTGAGAAAAGCCCTGACGGAGAGTCCAACAGTGCCCTCACCCTCCCAGCTCCAGTCTTCGATGGGGCCCACTGATGATGCTGAGGCCCTGAATGCCCCCAAATCATCCACACAAAGATTGTCTTCATTTTCAGATCTCCAAAAGGCCAGAGCCACTTCGCTGTACTTACTCAGGCAAGAAAAGGCTTTGACTGCTGGAGATTCGGCCTCCAAGGTGAGACTCTGTGGGAACCTGGAGACCAAGAAGATTTACCATGAAGTTCATGACATGTAAGTTTCAGGACCCCTCACTTGAATGCAGCTCTGCTAAATAAATATATACTTCCATATTTAATTTGTCTTAATAATTTTATGTTTCTAAGGGGGTCCCAGAAATTACATAATCTTCAGTCCCCCAAAACCCAAATCTGCCCCTGTTGGAGACATAGACCTAAATTCACCAAGCCACTGGATCACTAGATGAACCTGTGCACATCCTGCAGCTCTGCAGGCAGCAATGTTTTACCTGCACTTCACCTGTCCTCCCAAGAAGGAAGCTGTAGGTGTGTGGCCAGAGAGCCCTGGAGTAGAACGTCAGCAATGCTATCTCCTTGCTGAACTTGGATGAGCTTCAGGTTCTTCATCTGTACAATGGAGACAAAAAAAGCATCTTTAAAGTTTAGTGAGGGTCTAACAAGATAATAGACAAGAATTATCTTAGGTGAAGGGAAGGACAGCACACACTACAGGGGAAGTCAGCACAACTGGACTAAACCAAAGCTAAGAAGTTTCCTGAATACAACCAAACACTTTCAGGGACAGAGTAGCGGGGGCGGGTGTCTGGGGACCATGCTTTCAAGGGATATCTAGGCAACTGGCATAACAAAGTTTAGAAAATGTTCTGCATCCTACTTTGGTGAGTGGCATCTGGGGTCTTAAAACCTAGCAAGCAGCCATCTAAGATGCATCAATTGGTCCCAACCCACCTGGAGTAAAGGAGAATGAAGAACACCAAAGTCACAAGAAAAGCATTAGCCCAAGAGACAGAAAGGGCCACATAAACCAGAGACTTCATCATCCTGAGACCAGAAGAACCAGATGGTGCCTTCCCTAACAGGGAACACAACAGACAGTCCCTGATGAAACGGGAGAAAAGTGGGGTGCAGAACTCAAATTCTAGTAAAAAGACCAGACTTAATGGTGTGACAGAGACTGGAGGAACCTCGGAAAGCATGGCTCCTGGACTCTCTGTCAACCCAGACTAAAACTATTCTCAAGGTCAATTCTTCAGACAAAGATTAGACTGGACTATGGAACATAAAATGATAACTTGTGAAGAGTGTGCCTCTTAGCTCAAGTAGATACATGAGACTAAATAGGCAGCTCCTGTCTGGAGATGAGATGAGAAGACAGAGAGGGTCAGGAGCTGACTGAATGGGCACGGGAAATCAGGGGTGGAAAGGAGGAGTGCGCTGTCACAGTATAGGGAGAGCAATTAGGGTCATATAACAATGTATGTATAAATTTTTGTATGAGAGACTAACTTGAATTGTAAACTTTCACTTAAAGTACAATGATTAAAAAAAAAGTTTAGTGAGGGTAAAGCTATGGAACACTAGAAAGTCTCATATGTTGGTGTAGGGAGCATAAAGTGGTACAACTACTTTGGAAAATAGTCTCGAAAACAGTATCTACTAAAGGTGAATATATACAACAAAAAAACAAAACAAAACCCATTGCCGTTGAGTGGATTCTGACTCATAGTGATTCTATAGGACAGAGTAGTACTGTCCCATAGGGTTTCCAAGCAACAGCTGGTGGATTCAAATTGCCAACATTTGGTGAGCAGCTGAGCTCTTAACCACTGTGCTGCCATACACAGTATCTAGCAATTCCATTTCTAGGTAAGTACCCAACAGAAATGTACACACATGTGCACCAAGATACCTGTAAAAGAATGTTTGTAGCAGAATTATTCACAATCTCCCAAAACAATAAAACTACCAGTTGTGGAATAATCCTATAATGAAAATCTACACAGTAATTAAAAAAAAGAATAAACTATATCTACCTGCAACAACATGGATGAATCTCACAAATATATTATTGAGTAAAAGAAGCCAAGCAAAAATGAACACACTGTACATGATTTGTTTATAAAAAGGCAAAACTAAACAGTGTGTTTAGGGATGTATGCTTAAGTGGTAAAACTATATTTAAAAAAAAAAAAAAGTTCAGTGAGGATGTGAGCTAATAAGCCCAGTGCAGAACTTGAGGTTTAAAAGAGGCAGTACGTAGGCACTTAGGTCCCTGATTGGTGCAAACAGTTTGCTCTTGGCTACTAACCTAAAGTTTGTTAGTTCAAACGCACCCAGCAGCGCTGTCTTAGTCATCTAGTGCTGCTATAACAGAAATACCACAAGTGGATGACTTTAACAAAGAGAAGTTTATTCTCTCACAGTCCAGTAGGCTACAAGTCCAAATTCAGGGCATCAGCTCCAGGGGAACGCTTTCTCTGTCGACTTTGGAGGAAGGTCTGTGTCATCAATCTTCCCTTGGTCTAGGAGCTTCTCTGTGCAGGAACCTCAGCTCCAAAGGACATGTTCTGCTCCTGGCGCTGCTTTCTTGGTGGTATGAGGTTCCTATGTCTCTCTGCTTGCTTCTCTCTTTCATATCTCAAAAGAGATTGGTTTAAGACACTACCTAACCTTGTTGACCTCATCAATATAATTGCTGTTAATCCATCTTATTACATCATAGTGATAGAGTTTACAACACATAGGAAAATCACATCAGATGATAAAATGGTAGACAATTATACAATACTGGGAATCATGACCTAGTCAAGTTGACAGATATTTTGGGGGGACACAATTCAATCCATGACATTCCACCCTTTGGCCTCCCAAAACTCATGTCCTTGCAACATGCAAAACATATTCACCCCAACATATCATAGGAAAAGTCTTAAATCAACTCCAAGTCCAAAATCCAAAAAATTCCTCTTCATCTGTGAAACCTAGAATACAAGTTATCTGCTTCCACAAGTACAATGACAGAACAGACACAAGCTGACATTTCCATTACAAATGAGAGAAATTGCAGGGGAAGAAGGCATAACAGGCACAAAGCAAGTTAGCAGAACACATTACATTAGCCCTCAAGGCTTTGCAAATAATCCTCTGTTCTCTTGGACCATTCAACAATGGCCCTGCCCTCCAGACTCTAGGTATTGGCCACACTCTCCGGATTCAGAGTGGAAGCCCCTTTGCCCTGGGCTTCAGCTCCACCTTCCAGGCCCACTGGGATGGCAACTCTGATCCCTCAGCTTTAGGCACACCATTCTCCTAGTCCATTTGAATGGCAACTCCACCCTTAGAAACACCAGAGGCCACGGCTCCACCCTTTGAAACCCCAGAGATCCTGGCCATACCTTATGAGATTGAGGCAGTTCCACTTCTTGTGTTCCTTGTCTCTTTAGCTTCTGCTTCCTGTGGCCTCTCGGCCCTCAGGCCTCACGCCCAAATCTGCCCTGCTGAGGCAAGTGTTCTAAAGCTCGGTAGCTCCACCGATAAATGCCTGCAGGCACCCCACTCCGCAGGAAGCTTCCTGTGCACAGGTACTCAGCTACCTTGCTCCATGGGTCGGCAAGTCTACGTCCACCGGTAAGTGCCTGGAGGCACCCCACTCTGCCAGGAAGCCTCCAGCGCATAGGCACTCAGCTCTCTCACTCCGTGGGTCAGTTGTAGCACTATCTTGCACTGGTCTCCTGGTTCTGCTGCTGCTGGTTCTCTGCTGCTGCTGGTCTTTTGCCGTTTCCAGTCCTCCATCCATTCACAGTTTCAAAACCACTTCCACATTTTAGATATCTGTTAGAGCAGCACCCCACTCTCTTGGTATCAAATTCTGTCTTAGTCATCTCCTGCTGCTCTAACAGAAATACCACAAGTGGATGGCTTTACAAAGAGAAGTTTATTCTCTCACAGTCTAGTAGGCTACAAGTCCAAATTCAGGGCATCAGCTCCAGGGGAATGCTTTCTCTGCCGACTTTGGAGGAAGGTCTGAGTCATCAATCTTCCCTTGGTCTGGGAGCTTCTCTGCGGAGGAACCTCAGGTCCAAAGGATGCGCTCTACTGCCAGCACTTCTTTCTTGGTGGTATGAGGTTCCTATGTCTCTCTGCTTGCTTCTCTCTTTCATATGTCAAAGGAAATTGGCTTAAGATACTACCTAATCTTGTAGACCTCATCAATATAATTGCCACTAACCCATCTTATTACATCAGAGCGATAGAGTTTGTAACACACAGGGAAATCACATCAGATGATAAAATGGTAGACAATTATACAATACTGGGAATCATGACCTAGTCAAGTTGACAGATATTTTGGGGGGACACAATTCAATCCATGACAAGTGCCATGGAAGAAAAGGCCTGGTGATCTGCTTCCATAAAGACTGCAACCAAGAAAGCCCTCTGTAACACATGGGGTCACCATGAGTCAGAACTGAATTGATGGCAAGGGGTTTGTGTTTATTGGTTTTATGTAGTGACTTAGCACTTGGCCTCTAAAGGCAGAATACCTCTAGTTCAAATACTAACTCTGCCACTGACAAGCTATGTGACTTTGCAAGTTACTCAACCTCTCTGAGCCTCCACTTCCTTAGCTACGAAATAGGGCTAACATAGTAACTCCATCCTGGGATCACTCTGATTAATAGGATGAAGCATGAAAAGGGTTAGCAGATCCCTGGTGAGAGTAGGTGCCCATGAATGGTAACTATTATTATTTTGTAAATACAGATGATGACTTTGGCCTGAAGCATATAGGGGAGATAACAGAGAGTCAAGGTTAGAGCTGAGAATCCCATGACCCTGGAGCTGAATTAGGCCAGCAGGGCACCCAGGGCTCAAACCCACCACCTTGGGCATCGGTGCAGTTGGAGCCCACCACTCACAAAGCCAGCCTGCCACAGGCCACCAAGCCTGCTTCACTCTGCACAGACCGGCAGCCACACACAGATACTCACCAGTTCTCAATTCCTGCCCGTATCATTCCCCTTAATGTCTCCCTGGGGGCTGATTGATGGAGACAGGTGACAATCTATAGCTGTGTGACAGAATGTTTACTACCAGCTCTCTAGAAAATGATTACTTCGAGGTAATTTTGAACCTCCAGACTATGATGCAGTGTCTCATATATTAAACTGCAGTGAACAGTGTATAAAAGTGTTACAAGGAGACCTTGTATTTCACAGCTTACTGTGGAAGGAGAACACAGGGGCAAATTGGTTTCAGGGGAAGACAAGCAGAGAGGATTCAAATTCCTTGCATTCAGTCTTAAGGAAGGGACACAGATTTAAGCTTCAAGCCTACATAGCCAAGGGTTTTATACCCCTGGACTGCTCCAGGGAAGACCCTATGACCAATGCCACTGAGGCCCCAGACTCTGTAACTCACCTGCCAGGGCTGGCATGAGACATGATCTCCAGGACCCGGCCACAGCAGCCTCCAGAAGTTGGATAGGTTTCTCTTTGCCTCTGCCCACAACTCTCACCAAAAATGGACTCTTACGGTACCTCATTCTTCCCACACCTTGCTTCCCAAATTAAAGTTTCCTAAAAGATAGACAAATAGACCAATGGAATAAAATAGAGAGTCCAGAAATAGACTCACAATGTATATATAATCAACTGACTTATTACAAAGGTGTCACTGTAAGTAGAGGAGAAAGAATGTTCTTTTCAAGAACTGGTGATAGGTCAATTCGATATCCACATGGACAAAAAATCAATCTTAACCCCTACCTCACATCATACATAAAAATTAATTTCAGACTAAGTGTGAAAAGTAAAATAAGAAAGTTTTTAGATACAAACATGGGAGAATATCTTTATTACCTCGGGGTAGGCAGAGATTTCTTAAACAGGACATGAAAATGCTAACTAAAGGGAAATACTGGACTACAGCTACAAATGTTGACAGCAATCAAAAGATAACATGAACAGAAGGAAAAGATGTCCAGTGGAATGGGAATGGATATTTGCAAATTCAAAAAGGACTTTTATCCAAAATACATAAAGAACACCTATAAATCAATGAGAAAAAGACAGACACTCCAAAAGAAAAACAGGCAAAAGACATGAACAGGAAGTTCACAAAAGACAGCATCCAATTGGCCAGTAAATACACGAAACAGTCCTTAGACATCAGGGAAATACAAATTGAAACTATAATGTCATACCTCTCACTCCTACTATAATAGGCTAAAATTAAGAAGACAGACAACATCCAAGTGTTGGAGCAACTGAAACTCTCATACATTGCCAGTGGCAGTGTAAACTGGTATAAATATTTTATAAAATGGGTTCACAGTATCTACTAAAGCCAAACATGTACATAATCCATGACTCAGCAGTTCTGCTTCTTGGTATATGCCCAAAAGAAACGCATATCTGTGTTCACAAATAACCATATACAAGAATATTCATAGCAGCCCTACTTGTATTCGCTGAAAATCGGAAACAACTGAAATAACCATAAACAGTTGAAGAGATAAATAAACTATGAAATATTCACACAGTGGAATACTATACCACAATGAGAATGAATGAACTACAACCATATGCAACAATAAGGATGAACTGTACAAACACAATATTGAGTGAAAAAAGTCGGATGGAAAACAAAAACAAAAACACAATCTGTGCCAATCCATTTATATAAAGTCAGAAAATTAGCAAAATTAATCTATGCTTTACAAGTCAGGATAGTGGACACTCTGGGGGAATAGTGACTGGAAGAGGGCACAACACAGTCTTCTGGGGGAATTGGGAATGTGCTGTTTCTTGTTTTAGGCACTGGTTACAGGAATATGTTCAGTTTGTAAAAATTTAAGAAGCGGTACACTTATCATTTGTGTGGTTTCCTACATGTCTGTTATTCTTCAATAAAAAGTTTGTTCCCCCCTCCTCCCCCCCCCCCAAAAAAAAATCTTCCAAGACTGGGTCTCAGGATTGGGCCACAAGTTTGCAAGGATGATGGCAGAGTGACTTTTAATGAACATTAAGAACATTGTAATGATGCTGGCTGGTTTTTGCATAACAAATGTCCACTAACTCAGAGGAAGGAGAAAGTGGAGAAGCACTTCCATTAGCAAGTGTCAAGCCCTCTTCATTAAAGCCTCATCTTGGCCCATGAGGTAGGTACTGTATGATCCCATGTTACTGCTGAGGAAACAGAAGCACAGGGAGGGACCCTGCCCAAATGCAGTAAGCCAGTAAAACCAGGTCTCCATGGCTCCCAACCAAAGTTTTCGACCTCCATGGATAGCCCATAGCATGCCGTAGTTGCTCGCTGTGTGGGAGTGACTGTAATTCCAGGGCTGTGTCCTGGGGACTTCCCAGCAGAATGTGGGGAACTGGTCAGGCAAGAAGGCTTCACTTCTCAGCAGGCTTCTATGCACCACCCTCCTGCTCAGCATCATCTCCGCCTTTAATTGCCATGACCGGCTCCACAACAAGAAAAACGTTTACACTGTTAACAAGGAAAACTGTTAATTAAGAGAGCAGTACCTTCAGGGAATTTTAATTTAGGGGAGGCACCAACTGGGATAAAGAATACATGCAACCCATTGGATTTATGCGGTTTCTACACCCAACTGGCTACAACGTGGAATTTAATAAAGATGACTTCTGTTTTCTAATTATGACTTCCAAATGCCTGCAAACAAGTCTTCGCTGTCTCGGAGGAGTTCAGGATCAGCTTGGAGTGCCAATCAACTTAAGAAACGCAGGATATGCAGTTTAAGAAAGGGAGAAAAGGCAACTGAGGGGATGGTGAAATTAAAATCACAGCTCCACCACTTACTAGCTGTGATGGGTTACTCCACCTCTCTGAGCCTCAGTTTCCTCATCTATAAAATAAGGATGATGTGCCCAGGTAATAAGGCTTTTGAGATTATTAAATTAGAATGTGTGTGTGCGTGTGTATGTAGTAAAACCTATATAAGCTGGAATCTGTGTAAGGCGGATGTAAACCTGTCAGAGAAGGAAACCGGTGTAAACCTGTCAGAGAAGGAAAACTCAAATATTTTCCTATAATAGAGAGCGATGACATATGCAAAGACCTGGAGTTAGAAATCCAAAAGGGAAGAACATGCCCAGCATTTCTTAAATTGAAAGAACTAAAGAAAAAATACAAGCCACCAGTTGCAATATTGAAGGATCCTATGGACAAAATACTGAACGACACAGGAAGCATCAAAAGAGGATGGAAAGAACACACAGAGTCACTGTACCAAAAAGAACTGGTCGACAATCAACCATTTCAGGAGGTAGCATATGATCAAGAACCAATGGTACTGAAGGAAGAAGTCCAGGCTGCACTGAAGACATTGGCAAAAAACAAGGCTTCAGGAATTGACGGAATACAAATTAAGACATCTCAACAAACAGAGACAGCACTGAAGTGCTCACTTGTCTATGCCAAGAAATTTAGAAGACAGCTACCTGGACAACCAACGGGAAGCGATCCATACTTATGCCTATTCCAAAGAAAGGTGATCCAATAGAATGCAGACATTATCAAACAATATCATTAATATCACACACAAGTAAAATTTTGCTGAAGATCATTCAAAACCGGTTGTGGCAATACACTGACAGGAAACTGCCAGAAAGCCAAGCTAGGTTTAGAAGAGGATGTGGAATGAGGGATATCATTGCAGATGTCAGATGAATCCTGGATGAAAGCAGAGAATATCAGAAATGTTTACTGACTATGCAAAGGCATTCGACTGTGTGGATCACAACAAATTATGGATAATATTGCGAAGAATGGGAATTCCAGAACACTTAATTGTGCTTATCAGGAACCTGTACAGAGACCAAGAGGCAGTCATTCAAACAGAACAAGGAGATACTGCGTGGTTTAAAGTCAGGAAAGGTGTGTTTCAGAGTTGTAGTATTTCACCATACTTACTTAATCTGTATGCTGAGCAAATAATCTGAGACGCTGGACTATATGAAGAATATGGCATCAGGATTGGAGGAAGATTCATTAACAACCTGTGATATGCAGATGACACAACCTTGTTTGCTGAAATCGAAGAGGACTTGAAGCACTTACTGATGAAGATCAAAGACCACAGCCTTCAGTATGGATTACACCTCAACGTAAAGAAAATAAAAATTCTCACAACTGAACCAATAAGCCCTAACATGATAAATAGAGAAAAGACTGTAGTTGTCAAGGACTTCATTTGACTTGGATTCACAATCTACACCCATGGAAGCAGCAGTCAAGAAATCAAACGACACATTGCATTGGGCAAATCTGCTGCAAAAGACTTCTTTGAAGTGTTAAAAAGCAAAGATATCACTTGAAGGACTAAGGTGTATGTCTTAATCATCTAGTGCTGCTGTAACAGAAATACCACAAGTGGATGGCTTTAACAAAGAGAAATTTATTTTCTCACAGTCTAGTAGGCTAGAAGTCCAAATTCAGGGCATTAGCTCCAGGGGAAGGATTTCTCTCTCTGTCGGCTCTGGAGGAAGGTCCTTCTCATCAATCTTCCCCTGGACTAGGAGCTTCTCCGCACAGGAACCCCAGGTCCAAAGGACACACTCTGCTCCCAGTGCTTCTTTCTTGGTTATACGAGGTCCCCCATCTCTGCTCACTTCCCTTTCCTTTTATCTCTTGTAAGATAAAAGGTGGTGCAGGCCACACCCCAGGGAAACTCCCTCTACACTACATCACGGATCTGACCTTAGTAAGGGTGTTACAATCCCACCCTAGTCCTCTTTAACATAAAATTAAAATCACGAAATGGAGGACAACCACACAATACTGGGAATCATGGCCTAACCAAGTTGACACATATTTCTGGGGGATGCAATTCAATCCATGACAGTGTACCTGACCCAAGCCATGGTGTTTTCAATCGCCTCATATGTATGCAAAAGCTGGACAATGAATAAGGAAGACCGGAGAAAAATTGATGCCTTTGAATTATGGTGTTGGCAAAGAATATTAAATATACCATGGACTTCCAAAAGAATGAACAAATCTCTCTTGGAAGAAGTACAGCCAGAATGCTCCTTAGAAACGAGGACTGCTAGACTTCATCTCATGTACTTTGGACATGTTATCAGGAGGGACCAATCCCTGGAGAAGGCCATCATGCTTGGTAAAATGGAGGGACAATGAAAAAGAGGAAGATTGGATTGACACAGTGACTGCAACAAAGGGCTGAAACATAACAACAATCATGAGGATGACACAGGACTGGGCAGTGTTTTTCTCTGTTGTACATAGGGTCACTATGAGTTGGAATCAACTTGATGGCACCTAACAACAACAATAATAAAGAGCAATAGAAAAGTGGTAAGCTGCACCCTGTCAAAGATGGAAAACTTGCGAGACCTGGGAAAACAAAGCAGTCCCTTCAAGTTTTGGCTCTGACAGGTTTCGTTGTATATCTATCTCATTTAGCACAGTCATGGGCATATAGATAGTGCTCAATGATCATTACCAGTTATTAGCATTCTGCTCACAGCTCACTGCCCTGGGTTCAGATTTGGGAGACTGGCCTAGATGTTGTAAAGACCTTCAGTTCAGAGAAATTACCTAAGTTGCCTGAGGTCACGCAGTTAGTGAGGGTCCAAGGCGAGGTTGGATCCCAACTCTACCTGACTTTAGAGCCTCTCCTTTATCGCTGCACTGTAGTCCGGGTGTAAGCATAATTCAGGGTTGAATTCAGATCTCCCGGCACCAGGCAGGGCTGCCGGGATCAGAGGAATTTGCGCCAAGGGCCAACCAGGCACACAGCAAGAGCCCTGTGGGGTCAAAGCAGATGTCCTTCACACCATTGGCCCCATCTCATAGGGGTTTTCATTCTGGCTGCCGTTCTTGGCCAAGGATGAGAGAGACTGAGAGATAGAATCCCTACATTCTGGGGCCTTTCTTCTGGGTACCACTCATCAAGCCCCTGTAACATGTCCCCAAAGGCACTGCCGCTAACAGGCTGCAATGGCGTCCTCTCAGGCCACAGCCCAAGCTCTGAGCCGGCCTGAGCAGAAGGACTGAGTCAGAGGGTGTTAAAGCTGCATGATGCATACCTGGGGATTCAACATACAATCTGCCCACTTTTGTCTTTTTATATAACAAAAACTTAAAATAATTGTAGCAAAACAATTACAAAAAATGTTTCAAGTGCTTCATGAAGCGGCTGTCTCTAGGAAACAAGAGTTAACGGTCCAGAGCAGAAAGCATTCAGGGAAGACATTATAAGATAATGGAAGGAGATGAAACGTGTTCTCAGAAAATGCAGTTCTAACATGAAAAATACAGGGAAAAAAACGGAAGTAAATAAAACCGAACTCACACAAAATACAGCAAGAGACATAGAAAACAAAATTGAGAAAAGCAAAGCAAACTGAAATGAAACAAGGTAAAAAGGACAAAGAATAAAAGAGAAAAAGTAGATTCAGAAGAGAAAAAAATAGAGAAAATCCAATATATACATGACTGCCCTCTCCCAGAAGATAAATAAAATAATGGTACAAAATACATTTGGAAAACCTATAGTTTAAAAAGGAAACCTGGTGGCGCTGTGGTTAAGAGCTATGACTGCTAACCAAAAGGTTGGCAGTTTGAATACACCAGACACTCCTTGGAAACTCTATGGGGCAGTTCTGCTCTGTCCTATAGGGTCACTATGAGTCAGAATCAACTTGACAGCAACGGGTTTGTTTCTTTTTCTTTATAGTTTAAAAATCTTTTCTCAATCAAAGAACATGTGAGACTACCAAATGAGTGGACAGGCCATGTACCACACACCCACAGACCTCTGGAGGAATGAATGAACTTGCAAGCTCCCTGAGGCTCCCTGACTGGAGGAGTTGGTAATTTTCAAGTCCTTCATTCCTCATATCTTACAAGGACAAAGTAGGGACAAAGTTAGATCCAGCCCTGCCCTCAGAGAGCTGACCGTCTGGCCAGAGCTCTTTGGAAAGTCAGAGAGGAGAGCGACTAGGAGCAGCACTTGGCCCACTTGGCCCACATCCTACAAACTTTGAGCATGGCCTGCATACAAGGCTGTGTCAGCAGATCTGTGGGAGTAAGATTCAGCCATGTGGGAAAGACAGACACAAACATAAGTAATGACTGCACGGTCTGCCAGATGCTACCCAGGGACAGTGGAGACACAGAGGAAGGACCCATCAAGACAGTCCAGAAGGTTAAGATGTCTTCCTGGCAGAAGTGATGTTTAAGGTGAGATCCTAGCCAGAGGGAGGGTGAAGGGCATTCTGAAACAAACAAACACAAAAAACAAAAAAATTCATTGTTGTCGAGTCAATTCCAACTCATATCGACTCTGTGTGTTACAGAGTAGAACTGCTCTTGGCTGAAAGCTTTACGGAAGCATATTGCCGGGCCTTTCTTCCTCAGAGCTGCTGGGTGGGTTCAAATCGCCAACCTTTAGGTTAGCAGCCAATTGATCGCAAACCCCTTGTGCTACCCAGGGACCTGAGGCATTCTAGGTAGAGAGAGAAGTATTTACAAAGGCTGAGAGGTGAGAGGCATCTGGGCATACTGGGAGACTCTGCATATAGTTCAGTGCAGCTGTCAGCTGGAGGAGGGGGATTGTGAAGCTGAGAAGTGGCTGGAGAGGTGGCCAAGGGTCAGCCATGGTATGGAGCCTGTGCTTCATCTCAGAGGGCTCCACACTTGAAACTTCATGTACCAATTAGTAAAAACGTTTAGAGCATATACCCCCACTACTGATCTATTTATTGTTAAATTTCACATCTATCACTGTACTAATATATTATGTACATTATGGTAAAGTGTATATTATAAAACATGGAGAAAATATATAAATTGTAAAAGGATGAAATGGACAGGAGACATAAACAGAAATTCTAATACTTTCTCCCCACTCTCCTATACATATAGTCAACACTGTTGGTGCTGTCCTCACCCCCGTTTCCAGGCTGGTCTGCCCATGCCCTGGGTGCTGTGAGTGTTGGGTGCTCAGGGCTCACAGCTGCCCGCTCATCTGGAGAACTGGTCTTGGCCGAAGAAAGCTGCCTTCCTTGGAAGTTTACATCCCCCTCTCCCCCTAGGGTTGGGTGGCTGACATAGCATACAAAAGGCCTGTTTCCTGTGGTGCAATTCACCCTCCAGAGCTCCCCAGGATCAGGTTGAAGCTAGTCTCGAGCTGAGGACTCACCCTAGCTTAGCACTTTTCCTCTACTCTGTCCTCCTCCTGTAGGGTTCTCTGAGAGCACCCTCAGTAAGTCATATTGCATCCAAACCCCTGCCTCAGGCTCTGCTTCTAGGGAACCTGAACTAAGACAGTACATTAGGAAGTGTGCACAGAAATACAACTTTCAAAAAGCATGACATAGAAAATAAATAGATACTTCTTCCCACACCCAGTGGATCACCCTGCAATGCACCCAGTTTGTAGATGTCCCACTTGGTAGACCTCCACTGTAGTTAATCGGAGCCAGGCAGGGTGCTAAGCAGGGGAGAGGCGGGGCCAGATCCGTGGTTTGAGAAGATAACTCTGGTTGCCTAGGAGAGAATGGGATGGGAGAGGGGTAGGGCGCAGCATGGAAACAGGCAGAGCAGGGAGGAGGTGAGTACAGACACCTAGCGGAGAGCTGGAAGCAACCTGGGCTAGGGTGGTGGTGGGGATGGAGAAAAGTGGCAGGTGGGAAATGACTTAGGAGGTGGGATCCCAGAACATGACAGCTGAGTGGCCATGGGGGCACAGAAGGAGCTGAGGAGGAAGGACGCCCAGGCATCCTGTGTGAGCAGTGGGTGGACTACGGTATATTTACTGAGACAGGGATCTCCAGGAGAAGCAGGTGTAGGGGAAGAAGATGAGTTTCATTTTCGACACCCTCCTGCCTCCACCACCCGGGCCAAGTTCTCTTTCCTTGCAAAGAACTAGAAATTCAGAGAAGCACCACACGCATACTACATCCTGGGGGTAAATGCTGACAAAGAACTCTGTTGACTTTGGAACCAGACCTAATGGGGTTCTGATCCTGGCTCCTGGATTTAATTACTGGCTTACCTCGGCTACATAGCTGCTCTGAGATTTAGTTTCCTCATCTATAAAGTGAGGATGAAAACAACAGAACCTATTACATGAGGCTGTTGTGAGGGTTTAATAATAGTAATAACGATAACCAGCATTTATTGAGCCTCAAAAGCTGAAGCACTGGAAAACAGTTTGGCGGTTCCTAAAAAAGTTGAACATACAATTACCACATGACCCAGCAATCGCACTCCTAGGTATATACCCAGAAGAAGTGAAGGCAGGATCAGAAATAGAAACCTGGACAGCAATGTTCATTGCAGCACTTTCCACAATAGCCAAAAGGTGGAAACTGAAATGTCCATCAACAGATGAGCGGCTAAACAAAATGTATACACACATAATGGACTATACTACACAGCCGTAAAAAGAAATGAAATCCCGACGCATGCCACAACATGAATGAACCTTGAAAACATTACACTGAGTGAAATAAGTCAGTCACAAAAGGACAAACACTGTACAATCTAACTTATATGAAATAAGCAAATGCATATAAACCAAAGATTATTAAAGGTTACCAGGGGCGGGAAGGAGAAGTAAAGGGGGAGTTTTTCTCTGGGGGGCACTGAGTTTATGTTAATGGTGGTAGAATATTCTGGAAAAGGATTGCTACAATGGTGGCACAACTTGAAAAATGCAATTAATGTCATTGAAGTGTAAACGTGGAAGTTGCTGTGTTGGCGAATATTTTGGTGTGTGTATTTTCACCACAAAAAAAAAAAAAAAGAGTGAAAAAGCTCAAGTACTAAGTACCTGGCATATAGTAGGTGCTCAGTAAATATGTGTTAAATGACTAGAGCACTTACTATGTGCTAGATGCTGAGAAAACTGTTACCCAGTGAATAGATATTGTTGCTGTTATTCGCATTACTCTTGTTTTTATTATTGAGTCTTCTCAGGCACTCTAGGAGATGGGCGTTGTCATAGTCATCTGGTGCTGCTATAACAGAAACACCACAAGCGGATGGCTTTAACAAAGAGAAATTTATTTCTTCACAGTAAAATAGGCTAAAAGTCCAAATTCAGGGCGTCAGCTCCAGGGGAAGGCTTTCTCTCTCTGTCGGACTTCTCATCAATGTTTCCCCGGACTAGGAACTTCTCCATGCAGGGACCCCAGGTCCAAAGGACATGCTCTGCTCCTGGCACTGCTTTCTTGGTGGTATGAGGTCCCCCAGTCTCTCTGCTCACTTCTCACTTTTATATCTCAAGAGATTGCCTCAGGACACAATCCAATCTGGTAGATTAAGTCCTGCCTTACTAACACAACTGCCGCCCATCCTCCCTCATTAACATCATAGAGGCAGGATTTACAACATATAGGAAAATCACACAATAGCAGGAATCGTGGCCCAGCCAAATTGATACACACATTTTTTGGGGGGACATAATTCAATCCATGACAGGCATGATTGCCATCCGCCTTTTCAGGTAAGAAAACTGAGTCCCAGTTGAAGTACATCACCCAAGGTTACACTGCTAGTAAATGACAGAACAAGATCCGAACACAAGCAGCCTAAACCCTTCGTCCCAAGATTACTAATCATTTGATGCATGTAAATCACAGAGCCCAGTCCAGAGGGCACCCAATCCGTGCTGCTTCGATTTCAGAGCCTCTCAGAGCCAGGCTTGGGCATCTGGACTCTTTCCTGCACGTACAGGGATCCCCAGAGGGTTCTGATCAGAGGACTGACATGATCAGATGTATCCTTTAGGGAGATAATTCTGGCTCCAATGCAGGGAAGGGACTGGAGTAAGACAAATAAGGCTCCAAAATGGCTCAGCAAGGCACTGTGACTAATCCTGTCTTTATTTTATTTAAAATTTTGCTATTTTGTTCATCACAGATTTTTTACAGTGATTTTTTTAAAATATTGCATTAAAATATTACTTTTCTTGATTACTGAGTTTTTTTTTTTTTTTTTTTGGTGCCCCCTTAATTTTGTGCCTGAAGCGAATGCTTCACTTGCCTCACCTTAGGCCAGGCCCTGCTCCCATGACTTCTTTTTTTTTTTTTTAAATTGTGCTTTAGATGAAGGTTTACATAGAAAATTAGTTTCTCATTAAACAATACACATATTGTTTTGTGGCACTGGTTGCCAACTCCACAACGTGTCAACCCTCTCCCCTTCTTGACCTTGGGTTCCCCAATACCAGCTTTCCTGTCTCCTCCTGCCTTCTCGTCCTTGCTCCTGGGCCGGTGTGCCCATTTAGTCTCTTTTTGTTTTATGGGCCTGTCTAATCTTTGGCTTACGGGTGAACCTCAGGAGTGACTTCATTATTGAGCTATAGGGGTTTCTGGGGGCCATACTCTCAGAGTTTCTCCAGTCTCTGTCAGACCAGTAAGTCTGGTCTTCTTTTGTGAGTTAGAATTTTGTTCTACATTTTTCTCTGGCTCTGTCTGGCACCTTCTATTGTGATACCTGACCACGACTCATTTCTGCACACTTCCTCAGGCAAAAATTGCCCAAGCCTCAGTTTCTACACCTGTGAAATGGGAATCAATATTTACCTGTCCGATTTTCTGGGAGTGCTACATGAGATTGCGCAGGTGTGAGCATTGTTTTGTGAACGATGAATTGTATAACTCAGGTAGGAAGTTGTCTGTCCTCATGCAGCAAGGTCACCCCGGCAATTCCCTCAGCAGAGCCGAGAGTCATTCAGGATTTCCCTCTCTAAACCTCAA
The DNA here is from genome assembly GCA_030035585.1 of Dugong dugon. Classification (NCBI taxonomy): domain Eukaryota; kingdom Metazoa; phylum Chordata; class Mammalia; order Sirenia; family Dugongidae; genus Dugong; species Dugong dugon. The sequence continues at coordinate 18,329,316 of CM057476.1, read as the reverse complement.
TCCTTGGTCACACCGTCCTCCATCCCAGTCCTTTCTCCACCATCTTCTGATCCCAGTGCCTCCTCTACCCCATAAAAAAAATCACAAACCAAAAAACCAAACCAGCTGCCGTCAAGTCAATTCTGACACATGGGGACCCAGAGCAGAACTGCTCCATAGGGTTTTCAAGGCTGTGACCTTTTGGAAGCAGATCGCCAGGGCTTTCTTCCGAGGTGCCTCTGAGTGGGTTCAAACCACCAATCTTTCAGTTAATAGTCAAGAGCTTAACCATTTGTGCCACCCAGGGAAACTGTGAAGCTCATTCCTAAAGTTCTCAGGCCAGAAAAATCTCCCAAGAACTCACTGAAAACATGGTCTTGTTTTGGCAAAATCCATCCTGAACCAGGCAGTTGAGAACAACAGTGTTTCTTCCCCTGCAATCAGGAACCCTTACACTGTGTTTTGAGGCCTCCTGGAAAGGGTTGAAATATCCATATTCTCAGAGGAAATGAAACTTGGTCTCATAACCTGTCGCTGGGACTGTTTCAAGCCCCACATTTAGAACATTTGCTATTCTGATTGTGTAAGCTTGAGTCAGGTGCACACGCTGGGACTTCTGAATATATTTACAAGGAATTCAGCAAAATGCACAGTTAATATTCAGAATGTGATTAATCCACAAGCCCCATTCCATATTCCAATTACATCCACTGCTCCCTACGTAGGCCGAGTTTTGCTTAAGTGCATATGGAGTCAATTGGAGCGCCAGATTTATGGATGCTGCCGAAAGCCTGGCACTCCGATGGTAATAAGCTATATTCTTATTACGTGGTGGGCAATAAAAAATCTGATGTTTATTCTGCTGGATTTTGAGAAACGTTTGGAAAGTGTCTCGGCTGCTGGAACACTGTGACATATTTCACAAACAAATGTCCCCACTGCAGTTTGACTGTTTAGAGGAGCTGGGGCTGCCTTAGAAACCCAGTCCCCACATATTCGAGGAGGTCAACCAGTGTTCCCACTGTGGCTGGTAGTTTTTCACCACCATGAGAGAGGTACCTGGTCCTGCCCACATGGAATAAGCATAGGCTGTAGGCACAGCTGTGTGGTCTTCAGCAAGACCCTTGGACTTGTTTGAGCCTCCTTTTCTCCAGCTGTAAAATGGGACTAGCAATAGTGACCTCAAAGCTTTGTTGCAAAGATTAAATAATGAGCAAGTCTCTGGGTGGCACAAATGGTTTGCACCTGACTACTAATCTAAAGGTTGGCAGTTCGAACCCGACCAGTAGCACCGTGGAAGAAAGGCCTGGTGATCTGCTTTTGTAAAGATTACAGCAAAGAAAACCTGTGGAGCAGTTCTACTCTTGGAACAGGTGGGTTTGCCATGAGCTGGAATCAATTCAATGGCAACAGATTTAGTGTTTTTAAGTATATAGGCCAGTGCCTGACACATAGTAAACACCTAATAAAAGATTTTAAAAGAAGTGGAATTTACAACTGAATAAATGTGTCAAAGCTGATTTTATATTTTTATTTTTTTATTATTGTACTTTAGATGAAGGTTTACAGAATAAACTAGCTTCTCATTAAACAAATAGTACACATAGTGTTTTGTAACACTGGTTACTGTCATGGATTGAATTATGTCCCCCCAAAAAATGTGTGTATTAATTTGGCTGGGCCAAGATTCCCAGTATTGTGTGGTCGTCCTCCATTTTGTGATTGTAATTTTATGTTAAAGAGGATTAGGGTGGGATTGTAACACCCTTACTAAGGTCACATCCCTGATTCAATGTAAAGGGAGTTTCCCTGGGGTGTGGCCTGTACCACCTTTTATCTTACAAGAGATAAAAGGAAAAGGAAGCAAGCAGAGAACCGGGGACCTCATACCACCAAGAAAGCAGCACCTGGAGCAGAGCACGTCCTTTGGACCCAGGGTCCCTGAGCCTGAGAAGCTCCTAGTCCAGGGGAAGACTGTTGAGAAGTCCGACAGAGAGAAAGCCTTCCCCTGGAGCTGACGCCCTAAATTTGGACTTTTAGCCTACTTTACTGTGAGGAAATAAACTTTGCTTTGTTAAAGCCATCAACTTGTGGTATTTCTGTTATGGCAGCACTAGATGAATAAGACAGTTACCAACCCCATGACATATCAACAGTCTCCCTTCTTGACTTTGGGAGACCAGTTTTCCTGTCCACTTCTGCCTTCTAGTCCTTGCCCCTGGGCTACTGTGCCCCTTTAGTCTCATTTTGATTTATGGCCCTGTCTAATTCAAAGATAATTTTCAACACATGAAGGCATTTACTAGAACACTGTGTTCTCAAAGTATGGTGACCATAATATTGGGGGTGTAGGGAGTGATTTTTAGATGGTACATGAACAATTATTTTTATTTTTAAAGTTATGTACTTACTTTAATGTTGCATTAAGGAGAATAACAAGCACATTAACTTGATGATTTCACAAGTATTATTGCTTAGAAGTCTACAGAGGATTGTCTATTGGAACAAATCCTACATTAAAAATAATTAGGTATGGTAAGGATATGACAAAAATCTTGAAGGTGATTTCAAAACAACTGGGGTTTGGGAAGCATTGTTCTAGGAGGGGAAAAATGGTGACTTTTAAAAAATCTTATGGTTAGCAAATCTTTTCTAAACATGAGAGTCCCTGGTTGGTGCAAATGGCTAACGCGCTAAGCTGCTAACCAAAAGGCTGGAGGTTCAAGTCCATTCAGAGGTGCCTCGGAAGAAAGGCCTGGCAACTCTACTTCCAAAAAAATTACCCATTGAAAACTTTGTGGAATGTAAGTCCACTCGACACAGACAGGGTCACTATGAATTGGAATCGGCTTGACAGGACAAGATTCAGGAACCATGATGGGTAAGACTGAATTATGTGGGTATCCCAGGGTTATTCAGAACTCCCCAGATGGTACCCACCACCCCACTCTCCCCCACCCCAACCTGCAGGAACACACATCTGAAACAAGGCATCACAAACAGCATCATTATAGAGATAACTCTGAATATTCTCAAATTTATTTTTTTAAGGAAATAATGTACCAACTTTGATATTTTACCAATAGGTCACAAATTATTTTCCAATGTCCCTGATAACCTTTGGCAATCCAGAAGTGACACAACGCAGTGGCCAGGAACTGCTGGCCTCCAGAACCACAGCAAATGGGAGAATTAACACCACCCTAAGTAATCCGAACCCGAACCCAGACTAAAAGAGAAGAGAGGTGGTTCCAGCTCTTTCAGCTAGAATGCCGATAAGAAAGCTGCTAAAGCCTTTGTCATCTGCTTTCCTAATTACGCAGTTCTCTGCTCCCTGGGAGATAAAGCCATTTCAGACTGGAAACTGTGCAGAAAGACGAGCTTCTGAAACAGTGAGCATGAGGTTTGGTTGGCTGGTGGGGTGCATCCAGTTTTCTACAAATTTCTGAACTTCTCTCATGCACATGGAAACAGAAGCTCTTCTCCCTTCGGCAAATGCTAAGAAGCTGAAGGCTTTTCAGATCACCAATGGCAAGAGTTCTCACCCAGAAACTGTGGGTAAGATTCAAGATGTCTGTACCAGAACCAGCTGCCACTGAGTCATCTTTGACTCATGGCAATCCCATGTACCTCACAGTAGAACTGTGCTCCATAGGGTTTTCAATGGCTTATTTTTTTGAAGTAGATTGCCAGGCCTTTCTTCTGAGGTGCCTCTGGGTAGACTCGAACCTCTAACCTTTTGGTTAGCAGCCAAGCACATTAAACATTTGCACCACCCAGGACTAAGATGTCTGTAGACTCCCTGAAGTGATAGGCAAACCAGCGTGTGTGTGTGTGTGTGTGTGTGTGTGTGCATGTGTGCACACATGTACATTTCTCTGGGAGATAGTTCATAGTTTTTCTCAGGTTGTCAAAGGCCCTGACTGGGGTTTTGTCAGCTATTTTGGAGCTTCAATGAGGTGGAATCTTAAGAAAAAGAAAGTGGAAAGGACAAGAGGGTCATCATTTAAGAGTGGAGAAGGAGGTTTGATTTGTGGTGAGGCTGGTTATCAAGGGGGTTAGGAATAGCAGTGGTATGTGAGGGCAGCTGTGACAAAGGGAATAGGAGGTTTAAGAAATATTTCTGTGGACTACGAGTTCCCTTCACAGTGTTTAATAACAAAAAATAAATGTGTTATTCTGAAATTATTCCTAGGATAGTAAGACTGTATTCTTTTGATCATAGCAGCTCTCTAGATGGGGCCATGTGGATCCCTGTGTAACAAGCATTACATCGAAACTTCTCTCCAGATCTCATCTCTTTTACCAGATGCTAAGCTCCTAGAAGACAGGAACTCTGGCTAATTAAACACCATCTCCTCATCCACCTCCCAAGGTGACACTCAGTAAACACTTGCTGAAGGAAAGATCATGCCTGCCTTCGGGAGTGATTGGCCAAAAGACTATGAATGGGCTTTGCGACCGAACAGACATGGATTCAAGTTGTTTTCTCCATCACATAGTAACAATGTCTTCTTGAGCAAGCTGCTTAACTGCTCTCTCCCTCTGTTTCCCATATGAAAAATAGGAGCGAATGTCCCTATTATATACCGTCATTGAGATGAATAAATGAGCAAGTGGATTTAATATGCTTAATGCATTCCTAGCACATATGAGGCATGGAGCCAATCATAGTTACTGCTCTAAAAAAAAAAATTTTTTTTAAATTGTACTTTAGATGAAGGTTTACAAAACAAATAGTTTCTCATTAAACAGTTAGTACACATACTGTTTTATGACAATGGTTAACAACCCTGCAGCATGTCAACACTGTCCCTTCTCAACCTTGGGTTCCCTATTACCAGCTTTCCTGTCCTCTCCTGCCTTCTAGTCCTTGTCCCTAGGCTGTTGTGTCCCTTTAGTCTCATTTTGTTTTATGGGGCTGTCTAATCTTTGGCTCAACGGTGAACCTCAGGAGTGAGTTCATTACTGAGCTAAAAGGGTGTTTGGGGGTCATAGTCTCGGGGTTTCTCCAGTCTCAGTCAGGCCAGTAAGTCCGCTCTGTTTTTGTGAATTAGAATTTTGTTCTACATTTTTCTCCAGCTCTGTCCGGGACCCTCTGTTATGATCCCTGTCACAGCAGTCAGTGGTGGTAGCCAGGCACCATCTAGTTGTACTGGACTCAGGCTGGTGGAGGCCGTGGTAGTTGTGGTCCACTAGTCCTTTGGACTGATCTTTTCCTTGTATCTTGTTTTCTTCATTCTCCCTTGCTCCCGAAGGGGTGAGACCAGTGGTGTGTCTTAGATGGCTGCTCACAGGCTTTTAAGACCCCAGAAGCTACTCACCAAGGTAGAATGTAGAACATTTTCTTTACAAACCGTGTTACGCCAGTTGAGCTAGATGTTCCCCGAGACCATGGTCCCCACATCCCTCCACCCAGCAATTCAGTCCCTCAGGGAGTTTGGATGTGTCTATGGAGCTTCCATGACCTTTCCTTGTATAAGTTGTGCTGCCTTCCCCAGTATTGTGTACTGGGGAAAGACTGACCTTACCTAATTGCTTAAAAATCATTTAGGATCAGCAGCCACTAACTTCAACAAAATATTATTGCATCAGATAAATATTTGCTGAGAGCCTTCTGTGTGCTCTCTACGTGGGGCTGCAATGATTCAATCCCTGCTGGCCTTCAAAGAGCTCACTGGGGGAAGACGGGGTAGACTGACTTTGCTCAAGTTGTTGCAAGCTTGGTAAGTGCTACTAAGAGGAAGAGTTAGATGCCACGGGGGCGAATAACGGGGCTCACTTACCTCGACTTGGGGTCAGAGAAGCGCCCCAGATGAAAAGACTTTGAATAAGAGGGCCTAAGAAGTGAATTGAATAGTTAGAGAAAGAGGGGCTAAAAGATTATTGCAGGTAAGAGAACACTACCTGAGACACAGCTGAGGTAAGAAAGAGCTTGGTGAACTAAAGGAATGGGAAGGGATCTCACTGTGGCTGGATCCCAGTGTGGCTGGAGTAGGATGCAACAAGAAATCCTTAGAATATCCCGGGCTAGCACTGCTGCCGTGGTGCCCTGCCTGTCCTCTTTATTGCCAGTTTTGGACCTCTCTTATCTATTCTCCCCCATGGCCATCAGAGAGATCAGTGAAAAACAGAACTTGGATTCTGCTTCTCCTTTCCATGGCTCCCTGCTGCCAGCAGGATAAAATCCAAGTTCCTTTTCTTACCCTAAAATGTCCTACTGGTGCCTGCTGGCCTCTCCCACCTGGCTCCCCTGTGTGTCACCACACTCATTGTGCTGCAACCTCAACTACATTCTTTCTCTTCCTGGTCTAGGCCACCCTCATTCCTACCCTGAGGCCTTTGTACCTGCTCATTCAGCAAGAAAATGGGAACTTCAGACCTACAACTGCAAGGAACTGAATTCGGTCAAGAACCATGTGACCTTGGAAGCTGTTATGGATTGAATTGAGTCCCTCGAAAAATATGTGTTGGAATTCTAACCCCTATACATGTGATGTAATCCTGTTTGGAACTAGGAGTTTCTTTGTTATGCTAATGAGGTTATGATAAGTACAGGGTGTATCCTAAACCTAATCAGTTCTAAGTTAGAAGAAGCCACATAGACACAGAGACAGCAAACACAAATGGAAGAAAGACAGATGCCATGTGAAGACTGCTAAGGAACTGAGGAACGTTTGTACAAGGATCTTCTACAGCCAAGTGAGAGAGAGCCTCCCTCTATAAGGCAGTGCCTGAATTTGGACGTGTAGCCTTCTAAACTATGAAAAATAAATTTCTGTTCTTTAAAGCCACCCACTTGTGGTGTTTCTGTTACAGCAGCACTAGAAAACTAAGACAGAAGGGGACCCCAAGCTCCAGAAAGGAGTCTACGGACGCCTTTATTGTAGCATATGGGACTCAGGGCAGAGGACCCTGCGGTTTCTGGACTTTCAACTCATGGAAACTGTGAGATGATAATTGTGTGCTGTTTTCCAAACCAAACCAAACCCATTGCTATCGAGTCGATTCTGACTCACAGCGACCCTATAGGACAGAATAGAACTGCCCCATAGGGTTTCCAAGGAGTGCCTGGTGGATTCGAACTGCCAACCTTTTGATTAGCTGCCGAACTCTTAACCACTACGCCACCGGAGTTGTTTTAAGTTGCTGAATTTATGGTAATTTGTTATGCAGCAATAGAAAACTAAAACATTAAGTAACTTGCCCAAGGCTACACAGCTCCTTAGTGATAGAGCTGGGATTCAGAAAAAGAGCAAACCAGCAAACTTACTAATCAGCCACAGGGGTTAAAATGCAAAAGATTTTCTGAATAGCACTCAATTGACTGGAAAATTCAATTAATCAGAATCGCTAATCCCTGGGCTTCATGATTAGTCGGGGTTTTTCTGGATTTGAAATCAAGTTTTCTGTGTCAGTTGGGCCAATACGGTGGATGCGCTAACACTGCTGGAGAAACATAACAACTGTAAAGTTGGGAGAAGAACATTATACATCCGATGTGACGCAGAGGTCTGGTTCACGACAGCCAAGTCTTTCCCTTCTGAAAATGTGACCAAAAAAAACCTGGTTGCCACAGAGTCGATTCTGACTCGTAGTGACCCTACAGGACAGAGTAGAACTGCCCCATAGGGTTTCCAAGGCTATAAATCTTTATGGCAGCAGACTGCCACATCTTTCCCCCGGAGCAGCTGGTGGGTTAGCAGCTGAGCACTTAACCACTGTGCCACCAGGGCTCCTGAAAATGTGACCCATTGCTGTCAAGTTGATTCCAACTCATACTGACTCTATAGGACAGAGTAGAACTGCCCTATAGGGTTTCCAAGGAGTAGCTAGTGGATTCAGACTACCAACCTTTTGGTTAGCAGCCAAGCTCTTAACCACTGCCCCACCAGGGCTTCAGTGAAAATGTGATGGGGATCGCTTACCGAGAAGCAGCATCTGACTTCAGGCCTCTGCTGTTTCCTCTCCATTAGACCACAGTTCTTTGCCATGTGACACTCTCACAGGCCCTCTCACAACATTGACATCCACTTGTTTAATATTCACCATGATCCTCTGAGGTAGATGCAAGTATTATTCCTACTTAGCAGATGAGGAAACTGAGGCTTAATGAAGTGCTGTGCCTGGTGCAAGGACATCTATCTAGCAAGTGGCAGGCCCTGAATCAGTCAAGTTGGTCTGGCTTCAAGGCTTGTGTGCATAATCACTACAAGATGCTGCCTCCTATTGTCAGGCCTTATTAAAACTTAGTTGAGTTTTATTTTGTCTTTTTTAAATTATTATTTCAGAGTATATCTCTTCCATACTAAATATGAAGGGTCTTAGGAAAATGAGTCAGGTCTTAGGTTCATGTCTCCCAAGCATAAGCCCTGGCATGTAATGGGTAATTAGTAAGTGTTTGCTAAATGGATGCATGGGGTGGGTTGATGTTGGATGAGGGATGCTAGGATAGATGGATAGGATGGGTACCCAGGTGGTGGGTGCTGGATGGATGGTGAACGGATGGGCTGGGGGCTGGGATGGGTGGCTAGTGGATGGATGGATAGATGTGGTGAAGTGATGGATGGAGTGGGTGGGTGGGTGAATGGATGAATGAATGTGTAAGGCGTGGGGTAGTTGAGGCATTGGGTGGATGGAGGGATTGATGGATGAAACAGATTGTGGGTAGGGTGGCTGGGTGGTGAATGGGAAGGTGGATGGGGCAGGTGAATGGTAAGTGAATGGATGGAGTGAATTCATCATACTTGATGGATGAATGGATGATGAATGGGGTGGGTGGGTGGTAGATAGTTAAAGAGGGATGGTGTGGGTAGAGGAATGGGTAGATAGTGAGTGGTGTGAGTAATGGGTGGAGGAATGGGTGAATGGCAGGGTGGGCGATGGATGAGGGTAAGTGGAAGACAGGTGGCTAGATACGTACAATCACTTTTCTCCCGTCTGAATAGCTTCCTAGATATCCTCTAATTTTCTTCTGTAAACATTTTATATTGTATAAATCATTTATCTACAAAACTCAGGCTGGCCCAAATTCATCATTTAATTGATATCCACAAATTTATATTCAGATTTAAGAATTTACAATCCCCAGGATATTACAGGGATTGGCAAATACCTATTTCCCCAGAATAGAGTGAACTGAGTGGCTGCCTATTAGACGGATGATACCAGTGGGCCGTTCCTGACATAAATCCCCTTCTCGGTGCAGCCCAGAACCCTAGGAGGCTGAGGGATGCTTCAGATCCTGCCTGCCTGGAAACGAGAAGAACTGTGCTTTTCCAAAAGCCAGTGGAATCCGCTTGACAGAACTACACATAGCCCTCGCAACTCCTGGGGTGGGTAGCTGGGTGCTGTGGCATCAAATAGAGTATTCTGTGCCAATCTCAGGCCCATTCCAAGTCACAACCTTTCTCCTAACCTCACTTAGGAAGTCTGTAAACGTTTGTAACAATTTATTGAGCACTGACAAATTACTGTGCGTAGGGCTTTAATAGGCATCCTATTTAATTCTCAAAGTGTCCCTAGGGACATGAGTGCTGATATTGTCTACACTAGTTCAGAGGTTCAGGTGAGATCATCAGCCCAAGATTATCCAGCTGCTAAGAGGGCAAACTGGGCTTTCAAACCACTTAGGTATGACTTCAAAACTCTTGTTCTGCACCTTTGTGCTAATTTGCTTCTGCCCAAGGAAAAGGAGACCCAGGTCCCTCGTCTGGCAAGAAAATTGTAGAGGACAGAATGGAGCTGGGATGCTTGTGAATAATACTATAGACCACATGATTTTGCTAAAGACACTGGGAGGCAACAGATGGAGAAAGTTAAGTGAACAGATTGAAAAAATATTCCCTGAATCTCCCCCTCAACCATAACAATCTTGGGAACATCTCCTGTTTGGCTGATAGACTGGGGAGGAAAAAAATTCTGAAATATTGTACAGTTGTTCAAGGAGGCCCTGCTGGCTAACTCTACAGAGCTTCAGATCCCAAAGAATGTTCCCAATCACCAGGGAAACCAAGGAAAGAGTTGGGAATAAGATGCTGAAAGAGTTGTAGATGAGGAGCCCCATCTACCCTCCTTTCCTCTTAGTTGTTCTGGGTAATTTCCATCTGTTCTTCCACATCTACTCTCCATTCTCTTCACCTGGCTCTATGCCTAGGGAATGGGAGAGGAGCTGATCTTTACTGGCTCGATCAGTGACTCCCTTGCTCTGTAGCTAGGTTTAGCCAAAGGGAGGCACCAGCAGAAGATAGAAGAGAGGAAGGGGAGTATGGCTGAACCATCTATTCCCTCTCTACTGAAAAGTACAGCTCCTGTCACACAGGCCAATCCAGTAACTGCACCTCCCCTTGCCCCTTATAATCTAGAGGTTGGTATTAGTTTTTACTGCATTACAGACAACCCCAAAATCTCAGTGGCTACAAGAGCAAACATTTGTTTTTTCGCTCAAGGGTCTGTAGGTGGGCTTTGACTTTCTTGGGCTCAGCTGCCACTGGGTTCAGAAATCCTTCTCTAGCCTTCTCATTCTGGGGCCATAAGATACCTAGAGGATTTCTACTGGGCTAAGCAAGTCACATCCCCATGCCTTAAACCAACAGGGTAGGTACGTTCACTCTTCCTATTTTGTTGGGAGGTACTGGGTGGCTGAGGAAGAACCATTCAGGAACAATCTTAATAATATCATCCCATGTTGATTTTCCTACATTCTGACCACTGCCAAAGAGCATGGCTGAGTCTCTATCAAAAGTAAAGCTAAAAGATTTACTGAAGGAATAAAGCAATTCAAATCAGGCAGCACTTTAGTGAGGATTCACGAAGGTGCTCTGGCATTCGGAGAGAGGTGAGCTTTTATACAGAAAAGTGGGGAAAGGAGTATGTGACTACAGTCATGGGGACTTTGGGATAACACAAGATTACAAGGCAATAGTAAGTTGAAATCTTACTTACAAACTTCTTGGAGCCAATTTAGTAAACTATGTATACATTTCTCCTGGGCCCTGTGATATAGGCATTCTTCTGAGACCACCTTGATAAATATTTATTGATAAACATTTCTTCATAAACCATATTCTTGTTCCCTCTATTGTTTTCTGAGGGTGGTTAACATTCACATGAAGTTGCAGCCTGAAGTAGAGTTTGTTTGTTTTGTTTTATTTTATTTTTTTAAACAAGATGGGGTTTGGCTTGCACCCTTGGCAAAAGTCTCTCTTATGCCAAGCACCTGGATTTTGGGGGCTCTTATGTAATCCCCCTTTTTTATCAAGAATTTCCATAGGAATTCACTGATGATGATTACAAGAATGTCTCCTTCTGCATAGACTTATTTTCCTTGTGTTTATTAGATGCCTGCCTATTTAGAATAGGCTTTTAAGACCCCAGATGCTCTCCACGAAGAGTAGCTGGGCACCATCTGTTTCATCTTCACCATGCAATAGCTTGGATCTCTACTTCCGTGATCCTTAAGAAGGGTGAACAAGAGCAAGGCCAAATTAACAGGAATACTTGGCAGAGAAGGCTGCCAACCAAGATGAGAAGCCAAACCACTCTATAAGGATTGTTGTTTCCTCAAAATACATGATTATTTTTCATAGCAAGCAGCATCACATTGTGGGTACAAGCATTTGATAAAATTTCATAAAGCATTTGATTAACTCTATGACAATCATTATAATAACTAAAAAGATTAATCCAGCTTGCAAAACTGAATGCAGCCAGGGGCCTATTCCTGCTGGTAGCCGGCTAAAAAAATCAAGGAAAGGTGCATCAGGCATAGGAGTTATGAAGTGTAACCAACTGGCTTGTTGGAGGATCTTATTAATATCCTGTTCAACTTCTTCAGAAGTATTTATCCAAGTACAACAGGAGGTATTGGCAATGGTGCATACTCCCCCTTGTTGTGCCAAAAGGTAGTCTAAAGCAATTCTGTGACTGAGAACAACTTCAGCTAATGATTGTAAAGATCTCTGTTGGGCTATCATTCTATCATTTATATATATATATATATATATATATCAAAATATCATTTGCAATTTTTGTCATGGTAGCAGATAAACTGTGGACAGACTTTTCTAAATCAACAATATCATAAGAAGGAATGAGAGCTCAAAGGAAGGTCCAGCCCCATTCTGAGTTTTCTGCCAAAGGGTTGGTACTCTGGGCTTTGGTTTCACAATCTCTTTTGTATCTTCTTCTTTCTAAAAGTCTTAAATTGTTGGTCCAGTGACTGCTTTCATTGTAAGAGTGGATGCTTAAAGGAACTCCTATGAGGCCTAAAGTACACTGGCCTATCATGTTCCATCCATCTAGACAGGGCAATGCCCAAGCGCAGGGTTATTACTTCGGTTTGGTCGTTTTTGAGCGGGTATAATCCAATCCTCCACTTAAAAAATATATCCATAAGGTGCACAAATCACATTATTTCTGGTATAATTGTGTGGGAAAGAATGTTTTGATTAACTTGCTCAAGCAAGTGTTCTGTTAAAGAACTATTACAAACAGATAGCCATCCCATCTTTAGGGTCCCAGAGTCTAGTACAAAGGAGGATGAGTCATTCCTTATGCAGTCAGGTAATTCTTTGCCTTACCTGATAAAATTCCCAAGTATCTAGGGAATTCTCCATGTTGGTGTGAATAGCTAATTCGGCAAACATGAATGCCTCTGCATCTTGCAAAGCAAGCCTCAAGCATTCCATGGCCTGGCTGGGAGTTACAGCCTGGGTTAAATTAAAATATGATATCTGAGGTTGGGCTAACAATCCAGGAGGATGCCATAGTCCTACACACACAGTTCACTTAAAAGTGATGTTGAGGTTCACAGTAGCACTGGGTATAAAACTATATTTCAATATAGGGGATGTTAATGGATCTCCATTTTGATGCCCAGATTGTGGTGAGAGGTGACAGGTCCAACATTCAGTCAAGTTACTGGCACTAGCTACTGACTGGGCTAATTTAACAAAGGCATTTTCACCCCATGACTTAATGGGAGTCACAGTAGACAGAAAGAGAATACTTAATAAAAACTTCATAATGAAGGAAAATCAGCTGGAAATAATATAACAAGGCAAAAAGCATAAAAATAATGGCTATTCTAAAACAGTCTCCTCCCTCAGTCATTAACATAAATGTAATTTCATCAAGAAATGGATCCAAGCTACTAAAACAAAGCTATTTCTAAGGCTATAAATATTAAGCAAAGTCCAATAATTTCAACAATTGCATTACTAAATAACTTCAGGGTAAGAAGCCTCAATTATTTGCATGGGAAAAACAAAATATTAAAACATGGAATAATGTCACAAATGTGCAGCAGAGCAATTATTACAAAGATATAAGTAATGGAGAAACAAGTCCAAAAAATTCAGCAGGTTGCATGAAGTATTGTTCCTTGATCTTGGGATTAGTTGTCTACCTCAGAAGTTGTCTGCTTCTGGCCACAAGGGCATTTGAATTCTAGCTTAAATCTTTCAGTGGGTTGAACAGTTGAGAAAGGTCCAGGAATTGCAAGTCTTAATTTCCTGCAATTTGGCAGCACAAGGGTTAGTGAGACAGGCCAAATATGGTCCTTTCCAGTGAGGCAAGGGACTCTTTCAATTCATGCCTTTTCCAATACACATAATCAGCCAGTTCAACATTAGGCAACTTTGTATCTCTGAACTTTGGCTGTTAAAGTCCTCTTTTACTTGGGAGAAATACTCTTTAGAATACTGAATTAAAGTTTGACAAGATTTCAGTAACTTGGGTTAGATTAAGTTGGAGTCAATACATGTTGAAAAATAGGGGAGGGCCATGGGCCTTCCAGTAATAATCTCATGTGGAGCTATTTTATGTGGTCCACGGAGTGGATCTTAAATTTAAAAGGACTAGGGGAAGAACCCAGGACAAATTCAGGGACTCTGAACGCTTGGCTAGCTAGGTTTTTATTATACCACGGGTTCTTTCCACAAAGTCAGAAGATTAGTGGTGATAAGGGCAATGAAGCCTTTGGAAGACTGGAAAAATTTTACATATTTCTTTGATTATCTGTCCAGTGAAGTGAGATCCTTGGTCACTGCGAAGAATTTTAGGTGTTCTCCAAGTGGGAATAGTATTTTCAAGACGTCCACAAAAATTGCAGTAGCACAGTGGCTGTGGAACACCTCTACTCAATGTGACAATATGCAAACCATTACTAACAAATCTTTGTAACCATTTGAAGGTGGAAATTGTATAGAATAAAGTTGCCATTCAAGCATAGGTCCTAAAGGTAGTGGGTATCTCCTAGGTGGAGCTTTAAGATATTTACCTAGATATTCACACAATGGAATACCATGCAACGATAAAGAAAACAATGAATCCCTGAAACATCTTATAACATGGAGGAATCTGGAAGGCATTATGCTGACTGAATTTAGTCAGTCAAAAAAAGACAAATATTGTACAAGACCACTATTATAAGAACTCAGGAAAAGATTAAAACACAGAAGAAAACATTCTTTGATGGTTACGAGGGTGGGGAGGGAGGGAGAAGGGTATTCACTAACTAGTTAGTAGACAAGAATTATCTTAGGTGAAGGGAAGGACAGCACACACTACAGGGGAAGTCAGCATAACTGGACTAAACCAAAGCTAAGAAGTTTCCTGAATACAACCAAACACTTCAAGGGACAGAGTAGCAGGGGCAGGGGTCTGGGGACCATGGTTTCAGGGGACATCTAGGTCAAGCGGCATAATAAAGTTTATTAAGAAAATGTTCTGCATCCCACTTTGGTGAATGGTGTCTGGGGTCTTAAAAGCTAGTCAGTGACCATCTAAGATGCATCAATTACTCCCAACCCATCTGGAGCAAAAGAGAATGAAGAATACCAAAGACACAAGGAAAGTATTAGCCCAAGAGACAGAAAGGACCACATAAACCAGAGACTTCATCAGCCCGAGACCAGAACTAGATGGTGCCCAGCTATCACCAATCACCACCCTGACAGGGAACCCAACAGAGCATCCCTGACAGAGCAGGAGAAAAGTGGGGTGCAGAACTCAAATTCTAGTAAAAAGACCAAACTTAACGGTTTGACTGAGACTGCAGGAACCCCGGAAGACACGGCCCCCAGAATCTCTGTTAGCCCAAAACTAAAACCATTCTTGAGGTCAACTCTTCAGATAAAGATTAGACTGGGAGGGAGTCCAGCAAGATGGCGCTCTAGGCAGAAGCACCACGCCGTCCCTCCACAGCAAAGATCCGAAAAACTAAGCCAAACAGAGAATCAACAATTCTGAAACCCTAGAACATCAAATGAAGAGATAAAGAACTCAGCCAAACACCAAACGGAGTGAGAATACTGAAAGAGAACACAGATCGAGGAGAGATTCATGCAGAGGTCCCCTACCAGCTAACACAGCGCGGATCCACCATCTTGGACTCCTATCGGAGACCAGCAAACGGGAGAACGGGAGAGCAGCCTTGCGGAGCATCCAGTGGGAGACAAAACAGCCGGTAATTTGTGGTGTGTGCTTTCCCACCCCTCACCCCTCTTCGCCCCGGCTGGGGCTCCCCTGCTTCCCGTGGCCAAGGTCCCTGGGCCGGGGGGCGCCGGTTGCTTGGACTCCGCGCCCCCGGGCCGGCAGCTCTCTGGGTGCTGTTTGTTGGCTGCTGGTGTTGCTTTTTCTGCCACCTCCCCCTCCTTTTGCTCAGGTGCCTGGTTCCGAGCGCCGTCTTTGCCCTTTCCTGTGGGACTGTGGGGCTACGTTCGGGTGTGTGGCTGCTTCCAGGTCTGGGTTGCCGCGCTGGTGAGATCCCGGGGCTTTTGTTCATTTGCTCCTCTGCTTCCCGTGGCCGCAGTCTCTTCATCGGGGTCCGCCGGCTGCTTGGATTCCATGCGCCCGGGCGGGCGGCTCTCTGGGTGCCATTTGTTGGCTGCTGGTGCTGCTTTTTTTTTTTTTCCTTTTTCTTTTTCTCCTGCTTCTTTTGGTTTCTCATTCACCTCTTGCTGCCTCCCCCTCCTTTCACTCGGGTGCCTGGCTCCGTGTACCCTCTTTGCTCCTTTCTGAGGGTCCCCAGAGTGCAGGCAATTTGTGATATACGCTTTCCCACTCTCCATCCTTCTTCACTCACACTCGGCCTCCTCTGTTTCCCACGGACACAGTCTCTTGTCCAGAAACACCAGCCCGCGCTGGCTGGCTCTCTGAGTGCCATTCGTTGACTGCTGATGTTGCTTTTTTTTTTTTTTTTTTTTTTATTTTTTTTCTTTTTTGATTAGTTTTGTTTTCTTTTCCCTCTTTTTCCCTTTTGTCTTTCTTCATTGCTCAATTTCTCATCTCTCTATCTCTTCCTTCTCTTTCTGATCCCTGAATACCAGGTGTTGTATGCCTCTGCGCCTTCTGGCCAGGCTGTGCTGTGAAACCTGAGACCGACTTCCCCAGACCTCATAGCTGCATCAGTGGGATCCCTGGGAACTTTGCAGTTCTTTAACTTTTCTGATTTTTATTTGTTCATTCTTTCCTTTTCTTTCTCTTCCCCCTTCTGGTTTTCTCCATCCCATAGTCTCTCATCTGTCCATTCCAACGGCAAGCTCCCCTAGCATTCTTTTATGTTTGTATGTTTTTTCCCTCCTGCTCCTCTCTCCTCTCTCCCATATCCAGTTTAGCTTCACACATAACCATCTCCCCGCTGCATCCTGCCTACCTGCACCGTGCACTTGACATCACACCACCAAACTGTGCAGGCATGCCCTATTGGAACCTGCCCAGCACTGACTACCGACCGTCCCGGTGGCTGCGGTGAGTGCCACAAACAACCAGTCCCAGTGGCTCCTCTTCAGCTAGACCTGCCCAGCTGTACCACAAGGACGAAACAAAAAAATCTACAATCAATAAACGAGAGAAATATCTACTGAATGCCCCGAAAACAGCAAACAATATCAAAAAATTTACAAAAACAAGACAAGATGGCTCCAATAGGCATCCAAATTAAAACACCAGATAACTCTCCTGTGGAAGAAAATGCACTAGAAGTACCTGATAGGGAATTCAAATCACTAATACTCGGAATTTTCCAAGAACTAAGGCAAAAAGCTGACAAACATGAGGAAAAAATAGACAAATTTATGGAAAATACAGACGAAAAATTGGAAGAATTCAGGAAGATGATGCAGGAACAAAATGCCAAAATAAATTCACAACTAGAAATTATAAAAAAACAACAATTAGAAATCCAAAAGATAAACAACAAGATTTCAGAAATGGATGATGTCATAGAAGGGCTGAGAAGTAGATTTGAAACCGTGGAAGACAGGATCAGTGGAAGAAAAATGAAGAGACCCTGAGAGTTATGTGGGACACAATTAAAAGCAAAAATTTACGAGTGATTGGCATCCCAGAACAGGGGGAGAAAACAGAAAACACAGAGAGGATCATTGAGGAACTGCTGACAGAAAACTTTCCCAATATCATGAAAGATGAAAAGCTGGCCATCCAAGAAGCTCAACGAACCCCATACAGAAGAGACCCCAAAAGAAAATCACCAAGACATATCATATTCACATTCGCCAAAACTAAAGACAAAGAATCCTGAGAGCAGCTCATGAAAAACAAGAAGTCACATACAGAGGAGAAACAGTAAGACTAAGCTCAGATTATTCGGCAGAAACCATGCAGGCAAGAAGGCAGTGGGATGACATACATAAAATCTTGAAAGAAAAAAATTGTCAGCCAAAAATAATATATCCTGCAAAACTCTCGTTCAAATTTGATGGTGAAATTAGGTCATTTCCAGATAAACAGAAACTAAAGGAATATGCAAAAGTCAAACCAAACTTACAAGAATTATTAAAGGGAGTTCTTCGATCTGAGGACAAACAGCTTCAACCCTCAGGCAGGACCTAGGATGCAGGATCATATGAACCAGATACCATTTTAGGAAATGAACTCTCGAAGACTATCCAAAACCAAAAGAAATACAACAGGGAATCAGAGCAATCAATCAAAGGATGACAACAACATCAAAACAATGAAAGAGGGAATAAACAGCATAGGTATAGAACCTTCTAACGGAGAGGAAGGCAAGGCAATACCAAGTAAGGGTAGGCTACTTCAAACTTAGTAAGATAAGGGTAAAATTCATGGTAACCAAAAAGAAAGTTAACAAACCAACTCATAAAAATAAAGACGAAAAACATAGTCTCAGCAAAAACAAAACCTACAAAAACAAAAGAAATGAACACAAAATCCACAAACAAAAGTAACTCAGCACAAGAGAGTAAGAAGAACAAAGAAAACTTCAGCACCACAAAAAAAAGCACTACAAAATGACAGCAACAAACTTCCATCTATCAATAATTACACTGAATGTAAATGGACTCAATGCACCCATAAAGAGATAGAGAGTGGCAGAGAGTGGCAGAATGGATAAGAAAACAGGATCCATCAATATGCTGTCTACAAGAGACACACCTTAGAAACAAAGATGTGAATTTATTAAAAATCAAAGGTTGGAAAAAAATATATCAAGCTAACAACTACCCAAAAAGAGCAGGAGTGGCAATTCTAATCTCAGATAAAATAGACTTTAAAACAAAATCTACCATAAAAGACAAAGAAGGACACTACATAATGATTAAGGGGACGATCCATCATGAAGACATAACCATAATAAATATCTACACACCCAATGACAGGGCTCCAAAATACATAAAAAAAACTCTAACAACACTGAAAAGAGAAATTGACAGTTCCACAATAATAGTAGGAGACTTCAACACACCACTCTCACTAAAGGACAGAACAACTAAGAAGAAACTCAGCAAAGATACAGAAGACCTAAAGGACACAATCAGCCAACTGGACCTCATAGACATATACAGAACACTCCATCCAACTGCTGCAAAGTACACATTCTTTTCCAATGCACATGGAACATTCTCCAGAATAGACCACATCTTAGGCCGCAGAGCAACCCTCAACAAGATCCAAAACGTTGAGATAATTCACAGTATATCTTCTCTGACCACAATGCCATCAAGGTAGAAATTAACACTAGAAAGAGCAAGGAAAAAAAATCAACTACATGGAAACTGAATAATACTCTGCTTACACATCAATGGGTAATAGAAGAAATCAGAGATGGAATAAAAAAATTCCTAGAATCAAATGAAAATGAAAACACATCCTACCAAAACCTTTGGGACACAGCAAAGGCAGTCCTCAGAGGACAATTTATAGCAATAGATGCACGTATCAAAAAAGAAGAAAGGGACAAAATCAAAACATTAACTACAGAACTCAAACAAATAGAAAGAGAACAGCAAAAAAAAGCCTACAACCACCGGAAGATAGGAAATAGTAAAGATCAGAGCAGAAATAAATGAAATAGAGAACAGAAAAACAATAGAAAGAATCGACAAAACCAAAATTTGGTTCTTTGAAAGAATCAACAAAATCGACAAACCACTGGCCAGACTGACTAAAGAAAAACAGCAGAGGACACAAATAACCCAAATAAGAAATGAAATGGGGGACATTACAACATACCCAACCAAAATAAAAAGGATTATAACAGAATATTATGAAAAACTATATTCCAACAAATTTGAAAACCTAGAGGAAATGGATAAATTTCTAGAAACACACGGCCTACCCAAACTACAACAAACTGATATTGAAAATCTGAACAGACCCATAACAGAAGAAGGATTGAAAAGGTAATAAAAAAACTCCCAACCAAAAAAGCCCTGGCCCAGATGGCTTCACTGGAGAATTCTACAAAACATTTACAGAAGACCTTGTACCAGTTCTACTCAAGCTATTTCAGAGCATAGAAGAGGAAGCAACACTTCCAAATTCATTCCAGGAAGCCAGCATAACTCTGATACCAAAACCAGGCAAAGACGTCACAAAAAAAGAAAATTACAGACCAATATCTCTCATGAATATAGATGCAAAAATTCTCAACAAAATTCTAGCCAATAGAATTCAGTATAATATCAAAAAAATAATACACCACGACCAAGTAGGATTCATACCAGGTATGCAAGGATGGTTTAACATTAGAAAATCCATCAACGTAATTCACCATATAAATAAAAGGAAAGAAAAAAATCACATGATCATCTCAATTGACACAGAAAAGGCATTTGACAAAGTCCAACACCCATTCCTGATAAAAGCTCTCAATAAAATAGGTATAGAAGGGAAATTTCTCAACATAATAAAGGGCATCTATGCAAAACCAATGGCCAACATCATTCTTAATGGAGAGAGGCTGAAAACATTCCCCTTGAAAACAGGAACAAGACAAGGATGCCCTTTATCACCACTCCTATTTAACATTGTGCTGGAAGTTCTAGCTAGAGCAATAAGGCAAGAGAAAGAAATAAAGGGCATCCAAACTGGTAATGAAGAAGTTAAACTGTCCCTGTTTGCAGATGATATGATACTATACATAGAAAACCCTAAAGACTCCATGAGAAATCTACTGGAACTAATAGAAAGATTCAGCAGAGTAGCAGGATACAAGATAAACATTCAAAAATCAGTTGGATTCCTGTACACCAGTAAAGAGAACAATGAAAAGGAAATCAGGAAATCAATACCATTTTCAATAGCCCCTAAAAAGATAAAATACTTAGGAATAAATCTAACCAGGGATGTAAAAGACCTATACAAAGAAAACTACAAAACACTACTGCATGAAACCCAAAGGGATCTACATAAATGGAAAAACATACCATGCTCATGGATAGGCAGACTCAACATTGTGAAAGTGACAATTCTACCCAAAGCAATTTACAAATACAATGCAATCCCGATCCAAATACCAACAACATTCTTCAAAGAGATGGAAAAACTAATCATTAACTTTATATGGAAAGGGAAGAAGCCCCGAATAAGTAAAGCACTACTGAAGAAGAAGAATAAAGTTGGAGGACTTACACTACCTGACTTCAGAACCTACTATACAGCTACAGTAGTCAAAACAGCCTGGTACTGGTACAACAACAGATACATTGACCAATGGAACAGAATTGAGAACCCAGATGTAAATCCATCCACCTATGGTAACCTGATTTTTGACAAGGGCCCAAAGTCCATCAAATGGGGAAAAGACAGTCCTTTTAACAAATGGTGCTGGCAAAACTGGATATCCATTTGCAGAAAAATGAAACAGGACCCATACCTCACACCGTATGCAAAAACTACTTCAAAATGGATCAAAGACCTGAATATAAAGCCTAAAACCATGAAGTTCATAGAAGAAAACATAGGACCAACACTACAGGCCTTAATACACGGCATTAACAGGATACAAACTATAACCATCGACACACAAACCCCAAAAGATAAGCTAGATAACTGGGATCTTCTAAAAATCAAACACCTATGCTCTTCAAAAGACTTCACCAAAAAAGAGAACCTATAGACTGGGAAAAAATTTTTGGACAGTACAAGTCAGACAAAGGTCTAATCTCCATAATCTACAAGAAAATCCAACACCTCTACAAGAAAAAGACAAACAATCCTATCAAAAAGTGGGCAAAGGAAATGAACAGACACTTCACCAAAGAAGACATTCAAATGGCCAACAGACACATGAGGAAATGCTCACGTTCACTAGCCATTAGAGAAATGCAAATTAAAACCACAACGAGATACCATCTCACCCCGGCATTACTGGCACGAATCAAAAACACTGGAAATAACAAATGTTGGAGGGGCTGCGGAGAGATCGGAACTCTTATGCACTGCTGGTGGGAATGCAAAATGATACAACCATTTTGGAAAATGATATGGAGTTTCCTCAGAAAGCTAGAAATAGACATACCATTCGATCCAGCAATCCCACTCCTAGGAATACATCCTAGAGAAATAAGAGTCGTCACTCGAATAGACATATGCACACCTATGTTCATGGCAGCATTGTTTACAATAGCAAAATGATGGAAACAACATAGGTGCCCATCAACAGATGAATGGATAAACAAACTATGGTACATACACACAATGGAGTACTATGCAACGAGAAAGAACAGCAATGAATCTGTAAAGCATCTTATAACATGGATGAAACTGGAGGACATTATGCTGAGTGAAATAAGTCAATCACAAAAGGACAAACATTCTATGAGACCTCTATTGTAAAAACCCATGAAAAAGTTCACACTCAAAATGTAACAATCCTTGTTGGTTACCAGGGATGGGAGGGGAGTGGGGGGAAATACTAAATAGGCAATAGATAAGTGGTATCTTGGGTAAAAGGTGAGACAGTACACAATACAAGGGAAACTAACACAACCTGCACAAGGAAAGGTCAGGGAGACCCCATGGACACATCCAAACTCCCCGAGGGACTGAGTTGCTGGATGGAGGGCTCTGGGGACCATGGTCTTGGGGAACATCTAGCTCAACTGGCATGACACAGCTTATAAAGACAATGCTCTACATTCTACCTTGGTGAGTAGTGTCTGGGGTCTTAAAAGCCTGTGAGCGGCCATCTAAGATACTCCACTGGTCTCATCCCTTCGGGAGCAAGGGAGAATGAAGAGAACAGGATACGAGGAAAAGATTAGTCCAAAGGACTAATGGTCCACAGCTACCAAGGCCTCCACTGGACTGAGTCCAGTACAGCTAGATGGTGCCCAGCTACCACCACTGACTGCTCTGACCAGGATCACAACAGAGGGTTCTGGACAGAGCTGGAGAAGGATGTAGAACATAATTCTAACTCACCTTAAAAAAGACCAGATTTACTGGCCTAAAGGAGACTGGAGAAAGCCAGAGAGTATGGCCCCCAGACACCCTTTTAGCTCAGTGGTGAAGTTACCTTCGAGGTTCACTGTTCAGCATGGGAGTGGACAGCCCCATAAAACCAAATGAGACTAACAAGGTACAGGAGTCCAGTGACAAGGGCCAGAAGGCAGAACGGGAGTAGGAAGCTGATGATAGGGAACACAAGGTTGAGTAAGGATACTGTTGATGTGTTGTGAGATTGTTAACCATTGTTATAGGGCAACATTTGTAGTAACTGTTAAATGGGAGGCTATTTTGTCCTGTAAGCCTTCATCTTAAGTGAGAATAACAGCACAATTAGAAGAGCGTAGTCAATGTCACTTAAATGTGTACGTAAAAAGTTTTGAAATGGAGTATCTTTGGCTATGTGTATTTTCACCAAAAAAAGCTGAGAATTTAGAGGGTTAAAATGTTGTGGGGTTGTTAACCAAACTCATAAAACAGCATGTGTACTACTGTTACGTGAGAAACTGTTTGATCTGTAAGCCTTCACCTGAAGTACAATAAAATATTAAAAAAAAAAAAAAAGATTAGACTGGACTACAGGACATAAAATGATACTCATGAAGAGTATATTTCTTAGCTCAAGTAGATACATGAGACTAAATGGGCAGCTCCTGTCCAGAGGTGAGATGAGAAGGCAGAGAGGGTCAGGAGCTGGTTGAATGGATACAGGAAATCTGGCGTGGAAAGGAGGAATGTGCTGTCACAGTATAGGGAGAGCAACTAGGGTCACATAACAATATATGTATAAATTTTTGTATGAGAGACTAACTTGAATTGTCAACTTTCACTTAAAGCACAACTTAAAAAAAAGAGAGACATCTACCTGGTTTATGACAAGAACAAATGACATAATCAGCAGCTTCAAAAAATGTCCTCACTGGTATTTTTTTTTTAATTTCTATCATTTTGTCTCTCCCTAGGTGAGAGTTCATATGTAATGTTCTCACCATAGGGACATGAAGAGACTTTGAGAGGACTGGCTTATGGTTAGGTCCTATCCATAAAGTGGAAACAGGATGTTGTAAGCAATTATATTTTCTTCATATCCCTAATTCTTCTGTTTGAGCCAATCGTTGATGTTTAAAATGGCTTTCTGAAGTAATATCAGAAAGGTTAGAGTTCTCTCTATAAGCAAGGTAAAGGAATCCTCTTCTTCATTATTCCCTACAAAAAACACCTCTGGCTATGACAGGTGCTATAAGAGTATAAAATGCTACCTGCTTAGCCACAGCATCGGCCCAATTTTTTCCTTTGGTTTCTTTGGTTTGGGGCACTCCTTTAAGTTAGTGGGCTTGTATTTTAATTACAGCAATTTCAGAAGGGAGGAATAATGCATCTAAAAGATGTGCTACTAATTGTCCATTTTTCATATGAGATCCAGAAGGATTAAAAATCCTCGTTGTTTCCAAAGCATACCAAAATCATTAACGATTTTTAAACAATAACAAGAATCTATAAAGATATTCACAGACTTTACAGAGGCTAGTTTACAGGCTCTGATAAGAGCAGTCAGTGTGGCTTGTTGCCAAGGTAGCTTTGGGAAGGGCTTGGCTTTCAAGAACCTCAGTTGAGGTCGTGATGGCATATCAAGCCTGGTAGCCAGGGCTGGCAGGGTCAGGTTTCAAGTAGGAGCCATCAACAAACAAGACTAAGTCAGAATTTTCTAAAGGTGTTTCTCTTAAATCCTTTCAGGGAGTCAAAAATTGTTTGGTTAAATCTAGACAACTGTGTTTAATGTGATTATCATTTTCTATCTCTGAGAGAAGAGTGACAGGATTTGAAAAAGTGGCAGAGTATAATCTGATATTAGATACAGCCAGGAAGAGCACTTCATAGGAAGTAAGTCAGCTGGCAGAAAAATGTTGGGTTAAAGTAGAGTTGAATATAGCACATACTGCATGAGGAACATAAATGTCCAGATAATTCCCCAGCACTACATCTGCAGTGCCTTCAACTAGTTCGGTTGTAGCAGCAACAGCCCTAAGGCAGGAAGGAGACCCTTTTGCTACAGGGTCAGGTTGCAGACTGTAATAGCCTACTGGCCTCTGATGTCCTCCATTTTCTGAGTCAAGGTGCCTAAAGCGTTCCCAGAGATTTCATGTACAAATAAAGAAAATCTAAGTGATACTAGGAAAACCCAGTATAGGCATGTTTGCTAGGGCTTCTTTTAATTTAGCCACAGCATTTTGATCCTCTGGTGTAATCTGAATAATCTGGCTCAGAGGCTTTCAAATATTTATATAAGGATTGGACCAATAAAGAAAAGTTTGGAATCCAAGTTCTGCAATAGCCACATAGCCCTAAAAACTCACGTAGTTGTTTCTTAGTATTAGGAATAGGAAAAGCAGACATGGTTTCTTTTCATTTAGTGTCAATATAAATGCCTTCTGCAGGAATAACATGCCCTAAATATTTAATGGAGGGTTTGGACAATTGTAGTTTTTTCTCTAGAAACTTTATGTCCACCAGCTGCTAAATGTCGCAATAAGATTATACTATCCTCAGTGCAAGCCTGGTGGGAGGTGGAACACACTAATAAATCATCTACATACCATAGTAATTTGGATTCATTTTTAAATCGCAAGAGCTGAAAATCAGCATGAAGCATTTGAGAAAAGTGAGAGATTTAGTAAATCTTTTAGGCATTACTGTCCAATTAAAACCAATCCTGGTGGTGTAGTGGTTAAGAGCTATGGCTGCTAACCAAAAGGTCGGCAGTTCAAATCCACTCTATGGGGCAGTTCTACTCTGTCCTATAGGGTTGCTATGAGTCAGAATTGACTTGACAGCAATGGGTTTGGTTTTTTGGCTTTTGGTCCAATTAAATTGTTGGTTTTCCCAGGTGAAAGCAAACAAATATTGGCTTTCAGGGTTGACAGGTATACTGAAAAAGGTGCTACAAAGATCAATTACAGTAAAATGTGTAGCATCCAGAAGAATACTGGAGAGGAGTTAAGTGAGGATTTGGGACTACTGGAAATTTAGGAATAACAATGCAGTTGATAGTCTGCAAATCCTGAACAAACCTCTAGCCTCTTGTTATTTGGTTTCTTAGCAGGTAACATAGGAGTGTTGCAAGGGCTGGTACAAGGAATAATTAAACCTTTAGAAAGAAAATCTTGGAATTATAGGAGTTAGCCCTTCTTTTGCTTCCATCTTTAGGGGATACTGGGGAATCTTTGGCAAAGGTTTGGAAGTGTCTATTTGAATTTTCTGCTAGAAAGGCATGTCCCATATCAGTAGAAGTGACAGCCCATAGGGTTTCATGGAAGAAAGAAGGTAAGGAGGAAATGTGCGAAGGTGTGCTGATTTATCTCTATAAGTAACTAATGCTTTTAAGTGGTAAATAACTTCTTATCTTTGAGATTGTCCTAATTCAGATTCTTCATTTAAACACTTGGAAACCTCTGGTAAATTTAATAACATTCTCCTTGTTCACTGAAACGCAAATGACAATTCCATTTGGACCTTAAATCTCATCCTAATAAATTAACAGGTGTATCAGGAGTAAATAAAAAGGGGTTTAAATCCTTAATAGGGTCAAGGGATATCAGAAGAGGCTCTAAATAAATTAAAATCCGTTCTTGATTTGTAACCCCCACAACTTTTGTGTTTCAGTACTCTGGGACAGGGACTTTTGTAAACAAGTGGGATTGATACCATACAGTGTGGTTCCAGTATCAGTAAAAAATTTGCAAGGTTCTCCATTAAAATACATGATAGTTTTCCCTTTTTGAATATAATGCCACCAAAGGAAAGGCCCCTGTTGTATCCCCAGAGCCCCTTCACTTCATATCTGGTTGAAGGGTGTCTTGCTTAAGCTGTTTCTTTTGATTTTTTTTTTTTTAAACTTATAGCAACCTTTTTTCCAATGCCTGGGTTTCTTGCAATAATTGCAAGTACCAGGTTTAATGCCTCCAAAGAGCTTGGATTCATTTTGTTGGTTAAGAGACTGTAATTGTTGTAATTGTAAGATCATCGATTTATTTGCCTTAGAGGTTTGTTTAGTCTCCAGGGTCTGAGAAACGTCATGAGCGAAATTAGTCAGCTCAGTAATAAGAGCTACTTTACAATCTAGTCACTGTCTTTTCACTAAGGCTGAAATATCAAGCTTGAGGTCAGATATAAATACAGTATTGAAAACTGTAGTAGCATCTGGGTCTGAAGGATCAAGGCCACAGTATTCTGAAAAAATCTGAAATAATCTGGGTTAGTAATCATAAATACTCTCATCTTTGCTCTGTGTACAAGAAAGGATTTTAGTCCAGTCTATTATTGAGGAAAAAGCCTTAGGGATGGCATCAAGCAATCTTTTACCTACTGCTCGAGAATCTTCAAGCAGTGTGGCAGCTGTTTCACCCATATCTAAAGCTAATTTCAGGATTTTTCCATTCAACAAGTTCTAGCCATTGTTTGGCCTCTCCAGGTCCTGTTATCATATGGACTAACTGATATAGGTCTGGAACCCCAGGTTGGTAAGCTTCAATAAGAATTTTAAATTCCCTGGAAAATTTGTAAGGATTCTCTCATAGTTTTGGGAAATCGTTAGCAATTTTATGCAATTATGAGCACATCCAAGGGGTAAAACTAATGTGGGAAGGGTTCTCAGCATCCTCACTGGGACAGATTTTAAAAGGCATTTCAGGAATGGGCTTTATCTTTTTAGTAGTACCTTTAGGAGAAAAAGGAAGTTCAGACAAAGTATTGTCAGAAGAAAGTAGAGAAGGATAGAGAGGAGCAGGTACTGGAGGGGCAGAGGGAACAGCTGCAGAGTTCTGACATTTTAGCTCTGTATTTTGTTCAGTTAATTTAGAAATGGTATCTGGCAGGGAAGCAACTTGACTTTGTGTCTTTTATAAGTTTCAAAATACCAATTAAAATAAGCATCCTATTAAGTCCACTTAATTCAAGAACCTTTCTTTTCTAATTTACTGTGCAGAAAACTTAGATAATTCTAAAGAGCCCCAAAGTGACCACATATTTTCCAGGATGTCCATGGTGAGATTATGCCAAGCAAACAGTTCAAGCAGCTAGTAGAGCACAGGCTTGTCTATATACCGAGCAGGAGTCCCAGAAGGGAGTTCTGCAATGCTCCTAGATATGGCATTTCTCATTTTCAAACAAGGTTCAAGTTTATTTGAAGTTTAGGATTCTCAGACTCGACAAAAACCTTATCACCACAGGCTTTGTGACTTATAAGAGCCCAAAATTCCACAAACTCAAATACTTCTAGGACAGCAATTTACTCAGAACAGAACCCCACACTACTGCCACTAGTTGAAGCAAACTCTTGCAAGAGAAAGTCAAAAGGAAAAACAAAGCCAAATTCTTCAATAAACCTTGAAGAACTCTACGCAAGGAAGCGGAGCTCAGTTGAAGAGGTTTTTTTTGTTTGTTTGTTTGTTTTGTTTTTTTTAACCTGTCAGTGTCTCCCAGGAGTCTTTGAAGACAGATAAGCTCAAAGGGCTCATGCTGGTACCAAAAGCTCTGAGTTCTTGATGCCTTGGGGGCAACCACACGCAGTGCACCTTCGAATCCCACTTATGATACCATGAAATGTCGAAGAGCTCAGCCAAGTCTCTGTTAAAATTAAAGCAAAGAGTTTTATTGAAGGAATAAAGCAATTTGAATCAGGCAGTGCTTTAGCGAGGATTCACCAAGGTGCTCTGGCATTCTGAGGGGGTAGTGAGCTTTTATACAGGCAAGCAGGGGAAAGAGTACATGACTACAGTCATGGGCGTTTTGGGATTACACAAGGGTACAACGCTATAGTAAACTGAAATCTTACAAGGTTAGCTGATTTTTTTTCTAACATAGACTTCTTGGAGCCAATTTAGTAAACTATGTATACATTTTTCCTGGGCCCTGCAGTACAGGCACTCTTGTGAGAGTATCTTGACAAACATTTACTGATACATATTTCTTTACAAACCATATTTTTTCCCCTCTATTGTCTTCTGAGGGTGGTTAATGTTCACATGAAGTTGCAGCCTGAAGTAGTATTTTTTTTAAATGAGACAGAGTTCAGCCTGCACCCTGGGCAGAAGCCTCTCTTATACCAAGCACCTGGGTGTTTGGGATTCTTACACACAACACATTTGTAAATAGTCCTTGTATGTATGATTTTAATGGCTAATTTATGATTTAAATATGTTTGCAATGTCATTAATTTTTTTTTATTAAACTCTCTTCCAATTATGCAGTTTGAGGATGCCATCTGTTTTCTGACGAGCACATTAATCGATCATGCAATTGAGCCAATATTCACTAAGAACCTCTTTTGTGCCCAGTTTGGGGTGGATAAGAATCAGATTGACAAATATAACACCCTCTTTCTGCTGAGCTCACACTATGTCCTGTGCACTGTGCTAACTTATCTTAATGTGCATTGAGTAATTTAATTACCATAAGCACCCTGAACATGGGCTTCTATTATTATTCCACTCTAACGAAAGGGAGGTTCAAAGTGTGAAGTCAAGTTTCCTCAGCTAGGAGATGAAAGAGGCTGCCTGATTACACACCCCTGTCCTCTTACTTTTTGTCTTTTTTATTGTTCTTTAGATGAAGGTTTACAGACAAAATTAGTTTCTCATTAAACAATTAATACACATATTGTTTTGTAATATTAGTTGCCAACCCCACGACATGTCAACACTCTTCCCTTCTCGACCTTGAGTTCCCCATTACCAGCTTTCCTGTCCCTTCCTGCCTTCTTGTCCTTGCCCCTGGGTTGGTGTGCCCATTTAGTCTCGTTTTGTCTTATGGGCCCGTCTAATCTTTGGCTGAAGGGTAAACCTCAGGAGTGACTTCAGTACTGAGTTAAAGGGTGTCTGGAGGCCATACTCTCAGGGTTTCTCCAGTCTCTGTCAGACCAGTAAGGCTGGTTCTTTTTTTGTGAGTTAGAATTTTGTTCTACATTTATCTTCAGCTCTGTCTGGGACCCTCTACTGTGATCCCTGTCAGAGTAGTTGGTGGTAGGAGCCGGGCACCGTCTAGTTGTGCTGGACTCAGTCTGGTGGAGGCTGTGGTAGTTGTGGTCTCCCTGTCCTCTTATTGACTGCACCTGTCACCCTAGCATTGAAGTAAAGCAAGTCTTTGCAAATATAGCTTCATTTCATCTTCAACCCAGCTCTGCGCAATAGGTTCAGTTATTTACCCACTTTATAGTTAGAAAACTGAGTCTCGAGGAGTTGCACCCAATTCTCCAGAGAAGTATAAGTAGAAAGCTGCTCTGAAATACAAATCCAGCTCTACTCAATTCCAAAACCTATTCTCTTTCTACCATACTTCACTGGCAATCAGATCTACTCTCTCACCAAGACTCAGTCCTGCATAGGTCCCAATGGGCACTGTGGCTGGCTCTGACCACTGGCCTCTGGACAGAGGCCAGCCTCCTCCACCCTCTGTTTTGGCTCTCCTCTAATTGCTTGGGCCCTCTCCAGGACCCAAAAGCTCCCCACTCGCCTGTCAACCGCTTTCCAAGGCCGCTTGTCACCCATGTTTTACAGCCCTCTTGATGAAGAGCAAATCTGTATTGATTTCAGAACAGCTCAAGCTGTAAATTACTGGCCATGATTGGCTTGGTCACCCCACGATGAGAATCTACTGAGTGCACCAGAGGTCTAAATCTAATTATCACCCCAGGATAACTGGCAGGGTGGCCCAATGCCTATGTGAAAATGTAGTATTAAAATGGCCAAGACCTACTTGCAAATACACATACTGCATAGCTTAGAGAAGTCCATGGTCATTGTCTGCTGAATCAAAGTCCAGTTGCTTCCTTTGGCCTTCGAATTAAGTGTGAGGACTGGCTCTGAGCCATTTCTGTTAATAATATTAGTAATAATAACGATGATAACACAGCAACAATAGCTAATATTTATCGTACACTTTGCATACATTACCTCATTTAAAAACTTCACAACAACCTGTCTGCTACTAACTTGGGTATCCTGGGCAAGTTACTTAATTGCTCTGTGCCTCTGGCTACTCATCTGTAAGATGACAGGTACCAGTAACACCGACCTCATCCCATTTAGGTAAAGATTAAATGAAGAAACTTATGGAAATTACTAAGATAAGTAGCTAGGTGTAGTCTTACCCCCATTTTACTGACGAAGAAATAGAAACTCATAAATGTTAACAAACTTGCCCAAGATCAGACAGCTAACACAGGGTTTTGTCTAGATCAGATTACATTATTTCTAAAACGTTGGTTGATTGTTAGCATTTAAAAGTAGAGCTGATTTCCCGCTTCTCTTGGCAGTTTGAAAAACCTGGCAGCACTAGACGAAATGATGCTGACCGGCACCTTCCCTGGTACACAGGCTTGCGCTCTCATTACTGCAGTCCCCACCACTCCTGCTGCCCTGCACCTGGCCACTTCTCTCATTCACAATGTCTGTCTGTCCCCTGGAGGAATTTGCATTTATGGGATAGATTAGCACATTTAATTCTCCTATCCAATCCTGAAAAAAAAACCCAAAACTATCGCTGTCAAGAGGATTCCGACTCATAGTGACCCTATAGGACTGAGCAGAACTGCCCCCATAGGGTTTCCAAGGCTGTAAATCTTTACAGAAGCAGACTGCCATATATCTCTCCCATGGAGCAGCTAGTGGGTTTGAACCACTGGCCTTTTGGTTAGCAGCTGAGCATTTAACCACTGCAACACCAGGGCTCCTTGTCCTACCCTGAGGGATGTACTGTTACCATCCTCAGTTTACAGATGAGAAAACAAAGGCTCAGAGACACAGTGACTTGCCCAAGACCACATAACCAGCAAGTGACAGAACCAGGATTTGAAAGCAAGCCTACCTACCCCCAGAGCCAACCTTCTCTGGTCCTCCTACCACAAAGGTTTCTTCCCAGACTCACAGGCTAAAAGAAAAACCACAAGCAGACAGGATAGAAAAATCAGTGTCAAGTTCTCATGCTGGAGAAGGAATGTAAGAAGAGAGAGTGCTCAAGTCTGCCTTGGGGTCTCATAGACATCTCCTGCAACTGCTTTTCTCAGGACAAAGGCTGTTTCCAATGGCTAATTGCTTTGTCAGTGTGACACCCTTATCAGGGAGAGCACAGAAGCTCACATTTGTTCCGGCTTTGTGACCGTCACAGAGCAGCCCCAGCATTCTATTTGTTTTTCACTTTTTCATTCTTTAGACCTCACGGAAGAGGCGGGAGGGCTGTGGCTGACAGAGACCCCACAACCCTGCCCTTGCCCCAGTGGGCGACAGTGCCAAGGTGCCACTGCCCTGTCAGTCACTGTGCTGAGACGTCCTCCCCCACCTCAAACGACTCAGTCTCCTTGGTTGTGGAAAGGCCCAGGGAAAGGAGATTTCATTTTCTCTCCCTCTTCTAGGGCTGAAAGCTTGGGCAGTAGCTTCCCAGGAACAAACTTCATTCTCAGGAAGATGGACCGCTCTGGGTTTTGAATGCTGTCATGAATATTTATGGCTTTTCTCCCTGCTTCTGCCTCACCCCTGGCCATTAGACAAGGCTCCCACTCACTGCCTGTTAAGTTGCCTCATTATTGCGCTACTGGCTCGGCTGGTCTGTGCTGGGCCAAACAGCCACTAGGTGGCGATGTTGTCTCTAGTTAATAATGATGATAATAAATCTACATTAACCGCTGTGGTTTATTGGGTCAGACACAGTGCTAAATGCTTTACAGAGATTAAGTCATTTAATTCTCAGAACAACCCCATGAAGGAGGCAATGAGGCGCAGAGAGGTGAAGTTGCTTACCCAAGGTCACACAGCTAGGAAATATTAGAGACAAGATTCAAATCCATAAACCACGGTCCAAAGTCTTCTGTAGAAAGATGCCAGTGTAAGGACATCAACTGCCCCTGCCGGGGAACAACTATCTTTTTGTTTTGTTTTGTTTTCCAGAAGTTATGTCCTTCCTACTCTTTGGGTGTTAAACATTGGTCTTTCTTTTATGAAATGATGGAGACAGTAGATATGTGATCTTTTCTTGCTCTTAATTAAAAAAAATATATATTGCTGTCCTACGCCTCTCCCCTCTTCCCCAAGTGCTGGGCACCATGCCTGGCATACACTAAGCACTCAATAAATGTTCCCTATCGGTATGCGTTGAGGAAGTTTACCTATGAATTGTGTGGAATTGACTGTACTACATCTGTGCTGTCCAGTAGCCACTGGCTACCTGTGGTTAATGAGCACTTGACACGGGGCAAGTCTGAACTAAGATGTGCTAGAAACATAAAATACACTTGGAAGATTTAGTAAGAAAAAAGAGAAGGTAAAATATCTTTCTAATTTGTATATTGATTACATCTTGAAATAATAGCATTTTAAATATATTAGATAAAACAAAAATATATTATTAAAATTAATTTCACCTGTTTTTTTTAAATAGCTACAAATATCTAAAATTATAGCTGTGTTTTGCATTTGTGGGTCACTTTTGTCTATTACGGTACCCTAGTGGTGCAGTGGTTAACTGCTCGGCTGCTAACTGAAAGGTCAGCAGTTTGAACCCACCAGCTGCTCCACGGGAGAAAAACATGGCAGTTTGCTTCTGTAAAGATTGCAGCCTTGGAAACCCTATGGGGCAGTTCTATGCTGTCATACAGGGTTGCTATGAGTCGGAATCGACTTGATGGCAATGAGTTTTTGGTTTTTTTGTCTATTGGACAGTGCTGTACTAGAGGTTTGGGGGCCCAAGGACAAGAATAGATAATGGAGATTGAGATGGACTCTCACCCTACTCTGGAACCACTCGAGCCTTCAGTACCCACATCCCACTGATGTCAATCTGTCCATTGCAGTCATGCCTGCCCACTCTGAACAAGAAGGTCCCTCTCTTGAGACATCAAGTCACTCCACTTTCATGTACTGATTTCTTTCCAGAATGCTAGAAAGCAAAGGGAAATCAGAATAAATGACACCATGGAGAACATAAAATTGCCTCCAGTTAGTGGGAACAATGCTGCTCTATTGCTAAAAACAAATTTGCCTTTACATACAGATAATCCCATGTATGCTCCAAATCCTGAAACAGTGTTATGACTCTGTCCACTTCAGAGAGGCAGAACTGGGGACCCCTAGAATTGGGGATGCCTCCCAGCCCTGGGCTTAGGACCTCAGTGGGAAAGGGCTGGACATTGCTTCCACCTCCTGGTCTCAGAAACCTGCACTTTAGTGCATCATCTGCTACATGTTGTTGTTGGTTGCGTTGAGTGGGCTCTGACTCATGGCGACCTTACGTACAGCAGAGCAAAACAATGCCTGGTCCTGCACCATCTTTAGGATCACTGCTATGTTTCAGTCCACTGTTGGAGCTATTGCGTCAATCCATCTCATTGAGGCTTTCCCTCGTTTTTGTTGGCCCTCTACTTTACCAAACCTGATGTCCTTTTCTAGATGTTCTTTAAAAGCAAGGGTGAAGAAGCTTCAACTAACTTACTTCAGACACATCATCAGGAAAGACAAATCATCTGCTACGTACTAGCTGTGAATACAGACAGGGGACTTTACCTCTCTGGGCATCAGTCTCCTCATTTGTAAAATGGGGATAATTATAGCAACTCAGGTGGTGATGAGGACTGAATGAGGTAACGTGAGTACCTTGCTTAGCACAGCATGTGATCTTTTGTGTTTGACTTCTTTCACTCTGTTACGTTTGTGAGATTCTGCACACTGTTGCATATGCAGCTGTAGTTTTCTCATTCTCCTTATTGTGTAGTATTCCATGGTGTGAATATACCACACTTTTTGTACCCATTCTACTGTTGATGGGCATTTAAGTAGTTTAAGTCTGGGGTTATATGAATCGTGCTGCTATTCATTCACATTCCAGTGCATGTGTTTTGCTGAACATACGTGCACATTTGTGTTGGGACTATACAAAAAGGAAATGCCCAAGTCCAAGGGTATGAATGTATCCAGGGTTAGGAGATACTGACACATA
Source organism: Dugong dugon (assembly GCA_030035585.1). Taxonomy (NCBI): domain Eukaryota; kingdom Metazoa; phylum Chordata; class Mammalia; order Sirenia; family Dugongidae; genus Dugong; species Dugong dugon. The sequence goes on along the minus strand of CM057476.1, from coordinate 18,294,639 downwards.
GTTTTCCAGAGTGTTGTACCAACTTCTGCCATCAGCAATGCCTTGAGTTCCAGCTCCTCTACATCCTCAGTAGCACTGAATACTGTCGTTTTCATTTTAGCCATTCTGGTGAATGTGCTGTAGTATCACAACCTGCTGTCAAACTGCATTTCCCTGAAAACTAATGAGGTTGACCGTCTCTTCATTTGTTTATTAGTGACTTGGATGCCCTCTTTTGTGAAATGCCTTTCACATCTTTGGCCATTTTTCTCTGTTTTTCTAGATACAAGTCCTTTCTTGGATATGCATATTGCAGAAAGTCTTTTCCACTCTCTTAATAGTGTCTCTTAATGAACAGAAGATCTTCATTTTAATGTAGTCTAACACTTTCCTTCATTGTTAGCATGCTTGTGTCCTGGTTAAGCAATTTCTGCCTACCCCTAAGGCCATGGAAATATTCTCCTTAATTTTCTTCAGAAGGTTATTGTTCTACCTTGCATAACTAGCTCCACAATAATCTGGAACTGACTTTTGGATAAGCTTGTGAGGTCGGGTTAAAGATTAGAATAAGGTATTTTTTTTTATTTTATTGTACTTCAGGTGAAGGCTTACAGAACAAATAGTTTCTCATGAAACAGTAGTACACATGTTGTTTTATGACATTGGTTAACAACCCCACAACATATTAACCCTCTAAATTCTCAACCCTTTTTTTTTTTTTTTTTGGGTGAAAATACACATAGCCAAAGATACACCGTTTCAAAAAAGTCTACATACACAGTTCAGTGACATTGACTACGCTCTTCCAATTGTGCTGTTATTCTCACTTAAGATGAAGGCTTACAGAACAAAATAGTTTCTCATTTAACAGTTACTACAAATGTTGCCCTATGACAACGGTTAACAATCTCAAAACACATCAACAATATCCTTACTCAACCTTGGGTTCCCTCTCACCAGCTTCCTTGTCCCCTTCTGCCTCCTGGCCCTTGTCACTGGACTCCTGTACCTCGTTAGTCCCATTTGGTTTTACGGGGCTGTCCACTCCCAGGCTGAACAGTGAACCTCGGAGATAACTTCACCACTGAGCTAAAAGGGTGTCTGGGGGCCATACTCTCTGGCTTTCTCCAGTCTCCTTTAGGCCAGTGAATCTGGTGTTTTTTTTTGTGTGAGTTAGAATTATGTTCTACATCCTTCTCCAGCTCTGTCCAGAACCCTTTGCTGTGATCCTAGTCAGAGCAGTCAGTGGTGGTAGCCGGGCACCATCTAGCTGTACTGGACTCAGTCCGGTGGAGGCCTTGGTAGCTGTGGACCATTAGTTCTTCGGACTAATCTTTTCCTTGTAGCCTGTTCTCTTCATTCTCCCTTGCTCCCGAAGGGACGAGACCAGTGGAGTATCTTAGATGGCCGCTCACAGGCTTTCAAGACCTCAGACACTACTCACCAAGGTAGAATGTAGAGCATTGTCTTTATAAGCTGTGTCATGCCAATTGAGCTAGATGTTCCCCGAGACCATGGTCCCCTAAGCCCTCTGCCCAGCAACTCAGTCCCTCGGGGAGTTTGGATGTGTCTATGGGGCTTCCATGACCTTTCCTTGTACAGGTTGTGCTAGTTTCCCCTGTACTGTGTACTGTCTCACCCTTCACCCAAGATACCACTTATCTATTGCCTATTCAGTATTCCCCCCCCCCCATCCCTCCCATCCCTGGTAACCAACAAAGATTGTTACATTTTGAGTGTGAACTTTTTCATGGGTTTTTACAATAGAGGTCTCATAGAATATTTGTCCTTTTGTGATTGACTTATTTCACTCAGCTTAATGTCCTCCAGTTTCATCCATGTTACAAGATGCTTCACAGATTCATTGTTGTTCTTTCTCGTTGCATAGTACTCCATTGTGTGTATGTACCATAGTTTGTTTATCCATTCATCTGTTGATGGGCACCTATGTTGTTTCCATCATTTTGCTATTGTAAACAATGCTGCCATGAACATAGGTGTGCATATGTCTATTCGAGTGACGACTCTTATTTCTCTAGGATGTATTCCTAGGAGTGGGATTGCTGGATCGAATGGTATGTCTATTTCTAGCTTTCTGAGGAAACTCCATATCATTTTCCAAAATGGTTGTATCATTTTGCATTCCCACCAGCAGTGCATAAGAGTTCCGATCTCTCCGCAGCCCCTCCAACATTTGTTATTTCCAGTGTTTTTGATTCGTGCCAGTAATGCCGGGGTGAGATGGTATCTCGTTGTGGTTTTAATTTGCATTTCTCTAATGGCTAGTGAACGTGAGCATTTCCTCATGTGTCTGTTGGCCATTTGAATGTCTTCTTTGGTGAAGTGTCTGTTCATTTCCTTTGCCCACTTTTTGATAGGATTGTTTGTCTTTTTCTTGTAGAGGTGTTGGATTTTCTTGTAGATTATGGAGATTAGACCTTTGTCTGACTTGTACTGTCCAAAAATTTTTTCCCAGTCTGTAGGTTCTCTTTTTACTCTTTTGGTGAAGTCTTTTGAAGAGCGTAGGTGTTTGACTTTTAGAAGATCCCAGTTATCTAGCTTATCTGTTGGGCTTTGTGCGTTGATGGTTATGGTTTGTATCCTGTTAATGCCATGTATTAAGGCCTGAAGTGTTGGTCCTATTTTTTCTTCTATGAACTTTATAGTTTTAGGCTTTATATTCAGGTCTTTGATTAGAATAAGGTATTTTAACTATAATCAGCTTTTTCTTTGCACTCTGGCTTCTCCCTTGGGCTACTTCTCCCTGTGTTGTGTGGGTAAGAAACTGAGTTGGGGATATTTTGTTGCAGTTTCATGAGGTATATTAATGTGATTAACAGTCAGTTCCGTGTATAGGTTAAGTTATTGCTCATCATTGCAGGGTAAGAATGGTTTCTAGGAATACTGCTTCGACTCACTATGGAAACTCCCAATGTCAAGACATGAAGGCATAGGGCAAGAAGTTGTCTCACATTATGAGCATGAGAAGTACATACAGGCTGGAGAAGAAACGAGGTTTGAAATGCACGATACTAGAGGCTCCCTTTTTGTTCCCATCATAAAAAATCTTGTTGCCATCGAGTCGATTCCAACTCATAGGAACCCTATAGGACAGAGTAGAACTACCCCACAGGGTTTCCAAGGAGCAGCTGGTGGATTCAAACTGCGGACCTTTTGGTTAACAGCCAAGCTCTTAACCACTGTACCACCAGGGCTCTTGTTCATAAGATGTATAAAATCATAAGAGGCGGATTTCAATCTCATTGATGCTAAATTAAAATTGAAGTTCTCTCTATTGGAACACGTTCGATAATGGACAGTCTTTGGTGCATAGTTATAAATGTACCAAACAATGAGAATTATAACAAAAAGTTTTTATATCATATCAAAAGTAGTAAATCAGGAAGAAGAGATAAATTTCAAATATCAGTAAAGAATACGTTCTTCCAAAATAATAAAGTAAATCTTACGAATTTAGTGAAGGAATATTTAAAGTTCTCACTGATTTGGCATGAAAGGAAGAGAACATAAGACTCCTTACAAATTTATATTGGCAACAAATTGCTAAATGAGTGCCATCAGTTCAAACAGTATTTAAATTTAATCAGTTCACAAAGAAACCTTGAAATTCCGAGAAATCTGACGGGTCAAGTATGAAAGAAACTTAACAAAGGCATTCCCAAATTTCACACCAGTTCTAAAAATTTACATGGCACTACAAATAAAGATATGTGACACTGAATCTTTTCTAGACTATCATTAGTGAAGAGCAAAGTTCTACCCTTCGTGCTGGAAGAAAGATTGCAATATTTTTTTATCTTTCTATAGAAAACATTATTATAAAATTGTTGCCATATGTAGAGGTGACCAGAGATTATGCAGGTGAAACAAACATACAAGGAAGAAAGAATTATAGAAGGGTGTCAGGTAGTTAAAAAAAAAAAATTATTTTCTGGATTTTGTGATGTCAGTGATAGTTCAGTTTCCTTAAATCGGTAATATGCTGGGTCCGTGTGTGTGTTTTATCTTTCTAAATAAATATTCACTTTTGAACTGAAATTTATCTTTGCAGTTTTATGTTCTTTTTCTTAAAATGGTCCACACTACTTTAAGGGTGGACCACCACCCTTAAAGGGATCTTTGGGGTGGTCCAGTGTGGTTATGCCAGCAGATGCAAAGATGGGGACCCTTGACAGATGCCTTGGAGGGCAAGTGTGGGGTCACCAGGACATCCTCTGCCCTCTACCTTCCTTTTATGGGTTAAATAAAATGTCAGAAGACATTTTACTTATTCTACCTGTGTGACCTGGAGCAGCTCCTTCATTTATTCTCCAACATGAACTGAGGCCCTACTGTGTGTCAAGCCCTATGCTAGGGGCTGGGGACACATGGACTCTGCCCTCAAGGTTCCAAGTAGAGAACACATGCAAAAAAACTGCAAAAAGAATGGGTCTGTCTTATTCATCTCTGTATTCTCCAATCTTTGCCCAGTAACCAGCACGTAGTAGCATTCAACAATTAGCAACTTCTATGGGTAGCGGGGCAGTGTGGTGGTTAAATTTCTGGCATCTGAATCAGAAAACCTGGGATCAAATCACAGCTGGTCCATTAAAGTGCTGTGTGACCCTGGGCAGGTCATGTCATGTCTCTGAGACTCAGTTTCCTCACACGTAGAATGGGTGCTTACATCACAGAGACCTGTGGGGTTTAAAGGAGCTAACCCGTGAAATGAGCCTGGCAACGGTAGATACTCCACAAGTCAGAGATACCACTTGTGTTTCTTCTACCCTAGGATCTGAGGAATTAAGAAAAGGTAGCTTTCTTAGGTGGGTGTAGAGCGGCACCTAGTGGAGGAGAAGGAAAACTGACAAAATGTCACAGTGAAGTTTGAAAGAGAAAGACTGGGAGAGAAGCCGGGAAGGTGAGCTTTGAGAGCTGTGGTCTTCCCAGGAGGTGACGTCAGATGAGGTAGCCGGACTCCTGTGGAGCCTCAGCAGCTAGAGAAAGTGGTTCCTCTCCTTCTCCCTCTCCCTCTCCCCAGGCCTCCCTGGTGCTGGGTCTCTGGGTTCTGTGGGCTCAGACACATCTTCTGTATTCTGTTCCATCTGCCCAACCCCCATCACTCCACATGCCAGGGTGCAGCCAAGGTGCCCCCCATGGCTCTGGGACACAATCAGCAGCTGTGTCCTCGTGTCCCTCTGAAATCCGGTCCTTGGGCTCCATCCCAACCATGTCGCTCAGCAGGGACGGATACCACGCCCTCCTGTCCCCTCTTTCCCATACCCCTCTGCCTTTCCTCATGCCCCTGACCACAAGCACTCCTCCCTCCTCCTTCTGCCAAAGAATTCAGAATAAACCAGTCTCCTCTCCTCTCCTTCTCCACAGCAGAGATCCCGGTAGGACCCACATCACAGAGTCATGAGGGTTCAATGAAAGATATCATGGAAAGAACACGGCACAGTGACAATGGGATAGGAAGTGCCTGAAAAAGGGAAGCAATTATTACTATTATCATCATCAATGAGAGAAGCACAAACCCCACTTTTTCTAAGAGCATTTGCATGCTTATGGAAATCCTTTTGATTTATTCATCATTAATGATCAGTTTTAAGGACATTAAAAAGTTGCAATATTGGTGTCACATGTGAATTTTATTCCTATGACTTTATTAAAGTATAAACAAAAATAATTTTTAGTCATTGCACTATGTAAAAAGCAACTGTCAAATATACATTTTACTAACACAGTAATTCCAGTCGACAGAGGAGCAGGAAAATGACATTTATTGAGTACCTACTGTTTCCAAACCTCACTGCACACAATCCCTTTTCAATCATCACCACAACCCTATAAGGCAGGGGTTATTAGTTCCAACCCTTTAAGACAGAGGCTCAGAGAGGGGAAGTGACTTACCCAGGGTCACACAGGTAGTGAGAGGGTCAGAGCTCAAACTGAGGTCTGTCTGAGTTCTGCTCTTCCCACCTTACCATGCTGCTTCCCTCTCTTAACATGAGGCAAATAAATAAAACAATGTGTCCTTTGCAGGAGCAAACCAGGTATAAAGCTTGGGGGAGATCCTATTCCCAGGACATGCCGCAATCTTTCCCTGCTCCCTGTCCAGCTGCCCTTGGGCCTTGAGAGCAACAACTGCCTGTGGTTCCCCAGTACCAGGTGTGGACCGGGCCCCAGGCTGATGGAGACCTGGCCCTCCCAGGACTGGCACAGACCTGGGCACAGGAGACAGCTGGTGCCACCCATCTCTCAGGCAGGAGCAGAAAGCCCCATGGACTAACGGGCACACAGAGGAGAAAAACTGATCCTGGTATCCCTGGCGCGACCTGGAGCCTAAGAACAGGAAGAGAAGTCAGCCCAGAAGACTGAGTTAGGAGCTGGGAGGGGTCAGGACCCAAGGCAGCATCTCTCCTACCACCCCTCTGCTCTCCCCCTTCCCACCTCCTGTTTGGCTGTGTGTGTGTGTGTGTGTGTGTGTGTGTGTGTGTGTGTGTGTGTGTGTGTGTGTGTGTGTGTGTGTGTGTGTGTGTGTGTGTGTGTGTGTGTGTGTGTGTGTGTGTATCTGTCTGTTTCTCTCAAAGGATGCATGTGTATCTTTCTTTCCGTATGTCTCTTTCTCTCTCTTCTCCAACCTCTCCAACTCTGTCCTGCTGCCTCCCTCCCTCTGTCTCTCCCTCAGTCTCTCTCTCCCTCTCTCCTTCCTGCTGGACTGGATGTGGCATCAGTGACAGAGTGAGGGAGAAGCGTCAGTGGAGGCATCAGTCTTAAGTTTGAGAAGAATTTCCTGATGGAGAGGGCATAGTATGAGATCCATAGAAGAAAAACTGATACACTGAACTTCATCAAAATTAAAAACTTTTCATCTGAGAAAGAACTTTAAAAAGATGGAAAGACAAGCTTATAGAGAGGGAGAAAAATATTTTCAAACCACAAATCTGAAAAAGATCTCGTATCTAGAATACATATACACACCACACATATATACATATGGCTACATATACATCTTATTTATTTATATATATATACATACAGGGGCCCTGGTGGTATAGTGGTTAAGAGCTTGTCTGCAAACCAAAAGGTCGGCAGTTCAAATCCACCAGCCACTCCTTTGAAACCCTATAGGGCAGTTCTACTCTGTTCTACAGGGTCGCTATGAGTTGGATTTGAGTGGACACAACAATAACACTAGTGAGTCTATGTGGTGTGACTGTGAATGTGTGTGTGTGTGCACATGGGTGTGAGTGCATGTGTGTGAGTGAAGGGTCTTTTTCCTGGCACAGGCAACTCTTCCAGGGCATGAACTCTCTCACTGCAGCAACCTTGGAGCAGGAGGATTTGGGAAAGGGAGTGAGGGGAGCTCTTGTCCCAGGGGTCCGGGGCAGGATCTAAAGGCCTCAGGTGTTCAGAGATCTCTGATCCCAGGGAACCAACTCTGTTCCCAACCCTAGATCCATCACTCATCAGTGTTGTGACTCTGGCAAGTCCCTTAACCTCTTAAATTTCAGTGCCCTGAACCGTAAAATATGGGTAACAGCCCCTGCTCTGCCCATCCCACAGGTCTGATGTGGGATCACAGGAGATGATAACAGATATTCTCCACGAGCTGTATAAAGCATCATGCCCATGCAGAGCCTGAAGAGTAAGCTTCCATCCTCCCTGTCCTACAGCATCCAGAACCCTCTCTGGAGGCAGCCACTCCCACGTTTCTTGCTTCTTCTTCCTGACATTTAATAATTGAACACTATGGAGCATACATTTATGAAGTACAAGCCATGTTTCTTAAGGCTTTACTTGTATTTACTCCTTTTAAGCCTCATAATACTAAAAACTAGGCCCTGTTAACATTTCAACATCATACAACAGGGAGTTGAGATAGAGTGTTTAAGTAACTTTCCCAGGTACATGTGACTTCTAACTGACTGTTGAACCCAGGCCATCAGGCACCAGCACCCATGCTCTCAGTCACTGTGCTGTGCTGCCTTCCTATATTGTCTTGTGCAAATAAAGGTATCTGCCCACGCAGTCTGTCTGCTGAGTGCTTTAAGTGCACACCAAACTTCAAGATCTTCCTAAAGCCCAACTTTTACTCGTGTGGCTCTGCTACACAGTTGGTCAATAAGGGGATCAAAAGTTTGAACTATGAATACATGATTAGTAATTTTCCTATGGTCTTCTATCAGCAATATGTCGACAGCTCTCGCTCTCTCTGTTTGAATGCATTTCCCAGGATCTTGCCTCAATGGTACAAGAAAAGTCGATTCTTTGTCAAGAAAATCTACGGCCAGCCCACAGCACTGGGTCAGCCTCATCAAGATGGGTTTCTGGAGAAGGAACAGGATACACTGTCCCATATCCTCTAGAAACAGCTCAATGCAAGGTACTGTAGATGCTCAATCATTAATTTTATTTAGGAGTAATGACTGTAGTTTACTCAGTGTCTTAGTTATCTAGTGCTGCTGTAACAGAAATATCACAAGTGTTTAACAAAGAGAAATTTATTCTCTCACAGTCTAGGAGGGTAGAAGTCTGAATTCAGGGCACCAGCTCCAGGGGAAGGCTTTCTGTCTCTGTCAGTTCTAGGGGAAGGTCCTTGTTACCAACCTTCCCTGGTCGAGGAGCTTCTCAGCACAGGGACCCCAAGTCCAAGGGACGTGCTATGCTCCTGGCTCTTATTTTATGGTGGTATGAGGTCCCTGTCTCTCTACTCCCTTCTCTCTTTTATATCTCAAAACAGAATGACTTAAAACACAACCTAATCTTGTAGATTTGGTCTTGCATCATTAACATAACCGCCAATAACACTACCTCATTAACATCACAGAGGTAAGATTTACAACACATAGGAAAATCACATCAGATGACAAAATGGAGGACAATCACACAATATTGGGAATCATGGAATCATGGACTAGTCAAACTGACACATATTTTTGGGGGCCACAATTCAATTCATGATACTGTGTCCCATATTTAGGAGAAAACTATAAAAATTATGATCATATTTTATTTAGGTGTGAAAACTGTCATTTACTAAGTCACCCACTAGTGCTACAACCACAGAATAAAAGATGCATTTGGTTCACATTTAACGGTAGACAACGTCTCCTGTTAATGTCTGCACATTAGCCAACTGTTGAACATTTGCTAAAATAGATCTATCCCTGAAACAGTGCTGCCAGAATTGTTTTATTTATTAATAGGATTATTTTTAGAACTGTTTCAGATTAACATAAAAATTTAGCAGATAGTACCGAAAGTTCTCATACTCACCGACTTCCCTTCCCCAGCACACTGTTCCCCCTATTATTGAAGTCTGTGATTACTACAGTGCATTTTTTACAATTAAAGAACCAGCACTGGTACGTTATTATTAAAGTACAGTTTACATTAAGGTTCATCTTTTCTGTTGTATGGTTCTATAGCGTATTAGTTTCCTAAGATTGCTGTAACAAACTACCACAAAACAAGTGCTTAGAAGAACAAAAATGTACTTTCTCACAGTACTGGAGGCTTTTTGTCAGGTTGTTGCTAGGTGGGGTTGAGTTAGTTCCAACTCATGGTGACCCCTGTGTACAACAGAATGAAACACTGCCTGGTCTTGTGCCATCCTCACAATCATTACTATGTTTGAGCCCATTGTTGCTGCCACTATGTCAATCCATCTCATTGAGGGTCTATAATCAGGGTGTCAGCATGTCGATTCATTCTGGGGGCTGTGAGGGAAGCTCTGTTCCGTGGCTGTTTCAGCTTCTGGCGACGGCCAGCGATCCTTAACTTGCAGATGTATCACACCAATCTTTGTGTTTGTCATCACGTGACCATCTTCCCTCTGTGTCTGTGTCTCTGCTTCTTATAAGGACACCACTCATAATGGATTAGGAGCCGCCCTCCTCCAATATGACCTTATGTTAATTTAACTGATAACATCTTCAAAGATCCTATTTCCAAACAAGGTCACATTCACAGGTACTGGGAGTTAAGACTTCAACATATCCTTTCAGCAACACAATTCCTAAGATGCGGGTTTCAACAAATGCATAATGTCACATATCCACCATTATAACATCATACAGAAAGAATGGTTTCACTGCCCTAAAAGTCCCCTGTGCTTCACCTACCAATCTCTCCCTAGACGTCATAAAGCAGAAATGAGCCATCCCCGCTGTGCCCTGTCTGAATACCTCACCCCACGAACCACAAGCAAAACATGATTTCTGTTTCTGCCACCATTAGAGGGGAGACAGTTTTTGTTTGTTTTGTCTTTTATTGTGTTTCTTTGTTTCGGCATAATAATAGCAACAAGAAAAAGATACTCATAGAAAATTCAAAAGGTACCAAAACTGTACATTGAAATCTGCATTTCCTTCCTCCCTGTTCTGCAGCTTTCCAGGTTCTGCCTCTGGAAGTAACAGCTTGTAGTTTCTGCACATGCTTCCAGATCTATTAATTGAACAATTACACAGCAGTGACACGGTACCAGAATTGTCCTAATGGCTTTATCTGTATTTTCTCATTTATTCTTCATATACTGTGGCCACTCAGAGATGGCAGCAGGAAGAAAAGTCCTCTGCTTTGTTCCAAGTGTTCTCTGAAAATGGCAAGTCTAACTGCTGTTTATAATCGCTTTCTGAATTCTGTTCCTCCAATCGAATGCACTGATGAAAATGTAGTGGATTTTTTTTTTCTTAATTACTCAGTGAATAGCCAGCCTTTCAAACGCAGAATGATACAGAAATTGCTCAGTGAACTCAGAGACTGAGAGATAACCAAATACACATAGTTCCACACAAAGAAAAAGTGGGTAATTTATAGATTCAAGAGGATTTATATAATTTGATCAATATATTCTTAGAAAGAGAAATATAACCTTTTAAAACTGAATTTACATTAATGTTATTTTTATCTACTACAGAAAAAATTATTTTCTTCTAGAAATTTTTGGTAACTCATGAATCGTACAAATGGGTGAGGATGGTATTTCAGATGCAGAATGGTCCGTCTCTTCTCAACATGTCATCGGTTTTCCTCTTCGGCTTGAAATTCTCACTATTGACTCTACTTGGGAGGCAGGTCATTTTCCCTCATATGACTTGTTTTAAAAATAATAATAAAGTGTGGGTCTAGGGTTCAGGTTTTAAGACAAAACATTTACTCTTAATTGAAACACTTATACACGTAAAAACACACATGCCTAGAGAGTGGCAGATGGACCCCATAAAGTGTAGAGTGCCTTTACTCTTAAAATTCTGTGATGGCCCGTTGCCGTGGTTATGTGATGATGCACATCTTGCCCTTGGTTCTGTCACTCTGTGTGCTAACACTTTAAGAGTTGGAAGCAGGTAGAAAAGTTCTCGACTTCATACCAGTGTCTTCCAAGATGGGAAACCTAAATTGTTGTTCTAGAGGTATGTTCACAGTGACATTTGGATGACCCCACTCCAAATGGGCCACTTATCTTTTTCTCAAATGTTTTTCTCATCATTTTTCACTTTCTCCTCTCCAATTTGTCATCCAGACTTATAAATGTGTTTTATAGTTATGTTTTATACCTCAACCTCTATTTTGACTCTTCTATCAAGCAGGTTGCCTTTAAAAGTTTTCTTCATTTACAAAAATGTAGTATTTCCTCTTAAGTCTTGTACCTTTCATGCCCCCATTAAGTATGCACTGGGGAAATATGGCAATGTCTATTCTAATGCTGTTTTGACTTCACTAAAAACCTACTGAAATGATGAATTTCAGACATTTGGAGTGAATCTAGAATGGTGGAGATGTGTAGGGAGCCATTTCACTCAATAAAGGGAACCGACCTTCATTTTTAATATTCTTTCTCTCCCCTCTTCATTTGGAATCTGTATTTAGTTTCAGTATATTTGGGGGCCATGCTGCTTCCATTCATATCACTAAGTTTCCAAAACAGGTCATAAGAAAATGTGCATCCAGTTTATGAAGTGAAACACATTTACTTTTAAACTTTGGAGGTTATCTAAAATTCTAACTTTACAGAGATACCACTTATATGCTTTCACCCAACCCATCCACCTCTCCAGAGGAAAGCCCTGATGAAAATCTAGTGAATGTTTATGTTAATTACCTAATAAGTAGCCAGTGTTTCACACACAATGACAGACAGAGAAACAGGTTAATGAATTAATAGAGACTAGTAGACATCAGGGCTCTGGAGGTGCAGTGGTTAAGGGATTGCCTGTAACCAAAAGATCAGAGGTTCGAATCTACCAGCCGCCCCTTGGAAACCCTATGGGGCAGTTCTACTCTGTCCTGTAGAGTGGTTATGATCAGACAAGTGCAAAGTAAGCTAGTTACATACAGACAAAAAAAATAATGTGTAAAGAGGAGAAGAGAAATAAAAATATATATAAATAGGTAGTAACATGTGTTTTCATGTAGAATAACACCTGTCAAAAGACCGAGTCTCTATTAATGCTATTTTGATGCAATACACGACTCAGTTCTCCTGACCTTTCCCACAGAGCACTCTGCAACAGCTGAGCTATGGTTCCTTCCATGACCTGGCAACTGTCATGGTTTTGAGGCACTTACATTTACGAGAAACAAATAATACAAGATGACATTGTTTCACAGCTTTTACAACACAGGATTTTATAATAGATTATGTCCCTCCACCCGGTCAGCTCACAGATTCTGACAGTAGAGGGACACTATGTAGAACATCTGGCCATCCTCTGTTACTGCTACGGTCATTCCTCAGCAGCTGGCCCCAAACTAAAAAGAATCACAGAGGTATTTTGGTGGTATTTGATAGCATTATCACTACAAGTCTTGAAACACTCAAAGCCTTCAAGCTACACACTCCAGGGGCAGTGACAAATAAGAAGCAAAAGTACCAACTGTTATTAACCTGGTGTCCATCACCCTTGTTGCAGCTCTCATCAGGTGGGTTAGAGAGCATCACACTCAACCCCTGCCTCCCGTCCAGAGTGAACTCCCCTACACTGGATGGCTAGCGTGAGCACGGACGGTCCCCTCACTCAATGAATACACACACACATGGCATAGAAAAGGAAGACTGGAACAATACATATAACTTGATGAATTATGGTATTTTTCAACGGTAGGATTTCAGTATTTTCAAAGCTTCCATAACTGACTATCTGTATAACAAAGGACTAGTGAATAAATAAAAGAGAAAGTGTGGCATAAAATGGAATGCAGTCCCAAAAGCAAGGGTGCTTTTAATCGAGTGCAAAATTCTATCCTACTGATGATAAAAGTAGCAGCACACGTGGACCTGTGGAGGCTGAAATGGTCTTGGAAGATGGCAAGAAGACACTGGCCATTTAGCTGGACTTCAAACGGGCAGAAGGAGTGAAGGGACTCTGTCATTACATCACAGCGTGTGTTTCAGAATCATTTGTAGACTGACTATTTCACGTTGCTTTAGGTTACCTGGGCTAAAAGCCAAGGACTCTGTTTCTCATTTCTTTTGTGCTCCTGTCCTCTGCCATGTTTCCTCCACCAAGGATGGTCCAGCATCAGCTCAGTCCATGCTTAATAAAAAAGTACATCCAAGCATTCTAGCTCATTTTCCAAATCAAGTAAAGCTCCTAGAGATATTCACGAGCAGCCCCATCAATGTACTGACAGTTACTGTGTCCTCCTAGCTTCCCTGGATGACCCACTGAAGGACATATTCACAGACTGCACAGATGAGGAGGCTGCATCTAGTGCTAAGGTGAGCTTGTCAATCAATGTCTCAGACAGAAATGTTGCTTTCTTGGTTTATTTCTTTTTCACGTGATTTCAGATATGAAAACACCGAAGTACATAACAGATGACAGATACGGTTTTCTTTGGTGGTTCAAAGGGACACTCTTACCAACTACTACTTGATTCAAGAGGGCATACAAAAACTGGTAGCATCAGGTCATAAACTCTATGGTTGGGGGCCTTTTCCTCTGCAGTAATTTCTCCTTGGATTAAGAATTTTGGAACTGAAAACAGAAATGGCTTTAGAGAAACATCCTACAGGAACAGCTCATGCCTTTTCCACCAGTGTTCTCTCTGCTTACTTTTGGGTCCAGAACTCAAGTTCTGCTTTCCATCTGTTTTTCTAAAGTAACCAAGAGAACAAAAGGCCTATGCCAACAGTAGCCAGCAGGATCTGATTATCATTGTGTTTTCTTTTCTGGAATCACAGGTGGTCTCAAGAGCATTTGAAAAGGGCACGTAGTAGTCTAGAGTCACTCAACTATGGTGGAAAAAATCTAGATAATAAGAAAAATAGAGCTTCCTTGCCTGCATTAGCCTGGAGAGACAGCTTAATTCCAAATTCCCGGTGGGAATGAGGATCAGGGGTGTGGTAAAAGAAACGGATGTTCCAGATGAAGAACTATGGCCATGTTTTTACCATCCCCGGATGCAGCTGGGCTCCATTTAGGCGGTAAGGGTGGGTGTGCATGGGTGTAGGTGGGTGTCTATTTGGTGTGATTGTGAATATGTGTATGTGGGTGAGTTTGTGTGTGTCAGAAAATATGTCCCACTTACACAGTACAATTGACAGTGTTAATGGTTTCAAAATAACTTCCATCAAAACTGCACACGTTACATATATTAACTCATTCAATCTTCACCACAGCGGTACCTAGAGGTTTAATTACTATCCCCACTTCTCAGATGGAGAAACTGAGGTGCAGACATGAATGCCCCAAGCTCTCGATCTCCTAAGTGGAAAAGCCGAAATGCAACCCAGGCCTGACCTCAGGGCTGATGCTGAGAACTACTGAGCTGCACTCATCTCTCAGTCATGCATTCATCAGTCACTGTGCAAGGGAGTCCAGCATCCGTGTATGGGCCTGAAGTACCTGAGCCCAGGAGACCACAAACACTGCCTGTCATTATTCGTGATGGGTCACACACCAGGGGAGCCATAGGTGTATTTTACCAGCTTTTGGCATTTCCACTAGTGTGAAATGCACACAGGAAGTCCACAGGCTGCTGGTCGGCTCACAGGCTGTGAAAGGCATAAGGCAGCCCATGGGATCATCAGTTCAAACTGTCCCTGCTGGGGTCACTTCCCAGCACCAGACATAAAGCAGATAAAGATCAGGAAGATATTTTAGGGTGTTTGATGCCATTAGCATCATGTGCCCTGAAAGGCTCAAAGCCTGTAAGCTTCACACCCTAGGGACAGTTACAAATAAGAACTCACAGTACCTTTGGTTATTAGCCTGGTGTCCATCACCCTTGCCGCAGCTCTCTGGCACATTTGGCTAAGAGGGCTTCAGTGTTCTATCCACACTTCCCAGTGTAATGAACGCTCCCACTGTTGGAAAGACGGCTACGGAAGCACGGACGGCCGCCTGTCTCAAGGAGTACACACACACGGTACAGAAAGGGAAGACTGGGATGAAAAATATCATGACTAATAGTGGCTATTTTTAAATGGGAGTCCCTGGGTGGCACAAACACTTAAGCGCTCGACTACCATCTGAAAGACTGGAGGGCTCAAACCCACCCAGAGGCACCTTGGAAGACAGGCCTGACAATTCTCTTCTGAAAGGTCACAGCCTTGAAAACCCTATGGGGCAGTTCTACTCTGCACACATAGGTCACCATGAGTTGGAATCAACTTGAAGCAACTAACAACAACAACAAAAACATTTTGAAAGGGAGGAGAGCGGGTGACAAGTGGTTTACAAACAGCTACTAATGCAAAGGTTGATGGTTTGAACCCATCCAGTAGCTCTGTGGAGAAACGCTTGGCAATCTGCTTCCATAAAGATCACAGCCAAGAAAACCCTATGGAGCAGTTCTACTCTGTAACACATGGGTCATCATAGCCAGGGGCCACTCAACGGCAGGTAAGAACAACAAGTGCAAATTTTTAAATGGGAGAGCATTAATATTTTCAACTCTTTTATTATGACTATCTTTATAACAAAAGATTACTGAATAAATACAATAAAATGTTTTGCCTGTAACTGAATTCAGTGACTCAATATAAGGCCGTTTTTAGTCAAGTGAAAAATTCTATACTTCCAATAATACACACAGTAGCAGCACACAGCATCTGTGGGAGCTGATATGATCATGGAAGATGTTGAGAAGATACCGGCAATTTACCAAGGCTTAAAAAATGGTCAGAAGGATGGGACTCTGTCATTAAATCAGAGTATTTTAGTAGTTTGTAGACTGACTGTCTCACAAGGCTTTAGGTTACCTTAGCAACAAAACCAAGGCCACAGTTAGTCATCACTTTCCAGTTATTCTTATTGGCCATCCCTCTTCCTCCAAGGAAGATGCCCGTGTTTTTATCCAAACACTTCAACACACTCTTGTCCCATTTTCAAGTTAATCAAGTTCTTAGAGTAATTCTTGAACATCACCACCAATGTGCTCACACTTACTCTGTGTCCTACTAGCTCCCCAGGATGACACATTAAAGATGTTCCCCAGCAACAGGGCAGATGACGCCCCATCTAATGCCAAGGTAGGGTTGCCAATCTTTGTCTCGGAAGTGTTGCTTTCCTGGCTTCTTTCTTTTTCAATTGAGTCCAGGTATGAGATCCTCACTATGTACGTTATAGATGATACATACTGTTTTCTTTGGGAGTCCAACGGAAAACTCTTACCAACTGATACCTGAGTCAAGAGAGCATTCAAAAATGATAACTCCAGCTCATAAACTATGGGATGGAGCCTTTTCCTCACTAGCACTCTCCCCTTGGATTAAGAATTTTGTAACTGCCAACCCAAATGGGCTGGAGAGAGACACATCCTCCAGGAAAACCCTGTGCCTTTCCTTGGGTGTCATCTCTTTCTTTTGGGTCCTTGAACTCCACCACTGTCTGATATCTGGTTTTCTAAAGTCAAAAACAGAAAGAAATGTACAAACCATACTCAGCATGATGTGATCCTCATAGTTTTTTTCATTTCTGTAATTGTAGGTGGCCTCAAGAGCAAGTCAAAATGGTACACAATCTGGAATCAGCCAACTGTTATGGAAAAAATATAGATAAGGAAAGCAGGGGTTTCTTGCTGGGTCAGTCTGGAGAACTACCCTGATTCCAGTTCCTGGTAGGAATGAGGGTTGGGGTGTAGTGAAAGAAACTGATTTTCCAGGTGAAGATCAGGTCAGCAAACTTTTCTACAAGGACAGGCAAGAAAGGTTACATCTTCCTCATCTTTAGATCTCTAGAGCTGCACTCTTTAAAATTAATTTCACTGATTAATTAATTAAATTAGCTAAAATAAAAATATAATCACTAAACCACAGTAGTCATATTTCAAATGTCCAAGAACCTTATATGCTGGTGGTTGCTGTATTGGACAATGCGGAGAGAACATTTCCATCATCTCAGAAGGCTTCCTTGAGCAGATACTCTGAGCCTGGTGCAAGGTCTGTTCAGTGGATTCATCTAACCCAATGTGTCCCTAACAGTTGGAATTTCAGGTTGATAAAGTTGGGGTCAGAGCTAGAATGGCCCAGTGGAAACAGAGAAGTGACACTGAAAGGGCAGTCCTTCACTTCCTGGCTCTCATCTTAAAGTCTGCAAACCGTGAGCATTGGCATGTTGGGGTCCTCTAACTCCACAGAGCCCATGGAAAGCCTGAGAACCCAGGGGAAAGAGCAGTGGTGATCTCAACTGGGGTAAGGAGGAAAGGTGTGCCATTCTCTCTAATATCGTTCTTGATGTTTATGTTTCTAAAGACTGGGGAGCAGACAGGAGGTATGACTCTAGCAGTGATGAAGAAGACACTCAAAGTAGGTTCGAATGGGAAAGGTCACCCCTGCTGCTTCAGAAACTAAAGGAAGAGGGAGGGGTGAAGTCAGAAAGAAAAAGGAAATACGAGTCAAGTCTCTTTTGTTCTTTTCATATTTTATTTACACAATAGTAAGACATATTACATCTATGGGCTTTAAGCGTGAAATGTTTGAAATCATCTTTTCCTGCTTTGCTATTTCAAAATTATCATTCCCACAAGACCTGCCATCACTGCCACTCCCAAACATCAAAGCCCAGATTTCCTAGTTTACCATCACTTGGGATTTGAGTCCGGGAGACTCTGTGTTGGGTTTTGGTGTTGACCAACGATATGGGATATCTGGTGAGTCACAACTATCTCACAGACACAAAGTTGAACCTGGAGACAGAGTCCTTGCAGTGCGTGCCAGGAGGAGGGTGAGAGGTCGGCCCTCTCCTTTCTGCAATTTCAGGTCTCATAGCGGCGCCTTCATGTCTGTCACTGTCCACTCCTGCTTTAAAGGGCACTCCCAGGTTGAAGAGGTAAAGAATATTTACTCTAGGCTCACTGTACATGCTCTGTGCCCTGGAGAAGGAGGAGGGAAACATAACCTGGAGCACATTTCTAGCCTCCATTCCTCACCCAAATCACAAGTCCTAGTCTGAATAACAGAACCAGAATTTGCTTCCATTTGAGAGGTTTCTGTTCAGCTGCCCCCTGAGATGCTCCAGTGCCTGTTCCCCACACTCCAGTCATACCCTACTCAGCTACCTTTCCTCAGGCCTGCCCAGGTGCCCTCACCTCTGAGTCCTCTCAAGGTTTGGTGCAAACCCTGGCAGGTAGCATTGATTTCTGTGGCCATCCCTGCTGTAGCAGCCCTGTTGCCTCATTTGTGGACTAAGGGAAACTGGACAAGTCACTTTACCTCTGATCTCACATTCACCCCCTCTAATGGGCAAGGAAACTTATGGGGTTGTTGTGAGGATCAAATGTCTCCCAAGTTCCTAAGCCACCACAGGCACAGAAGAGTCACTCGATAAGTGGGGTTGATTGTTGTTCTCTCCCACAGGGCCCCGCATAACCCCTGACCATGACAGGTGCTCCCTGGGTAGGATGGATTGTTTAACTGATCAACTGATTGATTATACGTGTTCCCAAATTGAAGAACCATGTGATTGGAGGAGGTTGACAGAGGAAATGAATTGGGCAGTAATTAGGAGAAAGAAAAGAGGCAGGGAGTAGTGGGGGCAGAGGGGAGGAGGCAGGAAAGGCAATGTCATGCACAGATGGTCGTGGAGACAGTGGCTGACTCTTGGAGGAACAAGACGACAAGCCATTGCTTGCTGGGCAGGAAAAGTACTCTGGAGATCCTAGAACCCCTCCCTCACTGCAGAGGTGAAGCCATGGAGGCCTCAGGAGAGGACAGATGAGGACAGAGTTGGGTCCTGAGGTCAGGCTACATCCTGCGATGAGCAGCAGGGGCCTGAGTTCTCACCTCAACACTGACTCTCCCTTTCCCTTCCCGAGGCCACACCATCATTGTCACTGCCCTGGTCCACTCAAAAGCTAACTTCTCAGAATCCAGAGAGAAGGAGAACAGCATTCTCCCTGAAATGTGAGCATGGAAGGGGTAGGATGAAGAGGGGTGTCTTAGTCATCTAGTGGTGCTCCAACAGAAATACCACAAGTAGATGGCTTTCAAAAAGAGAAATTTATTTTCTCACAGTCTAGTAAGCTAGAAGTCCAAATTCAGGGCGTCAGCTCCAGGGGAAGGCTTTCTCTCTCTGTCAGCTCTGGAGGAAGGTCCTCATCATCATCAGTCTTCCCCAGGACTAGGAGCTTCTCTGTGCAGGAACCTCAGGTCCAAAGGACGCACTCTGCTCCCGGTACTTCTTTCATAGTGGTATGAGGTCCCCCATTCTCTGCTTGCTTCCCTTCTTTTTATCTCTTGTAAGGTAAAAGGTGGTGCAGGCCACACCCTAGGGAAACTCCCTTTACATTGGATCAGGGATATGATGTGGGTAAGGGTGGTGTTATAATCCCACCCTAATCCTCTTTAACATAAAATTACAATCACAAAATGGAGGCCAACCACACAATTCTGGGAATCATGGCCCAGCCAAATTGATACACACATTTTTTGGGGGACATAATTCAAACCATGATGGGGGAAGGCGAATAAGTTCCCATGTGCGCCACTGCTTCCCTAACTTTCATTTTGACACTTTAGGGAAAGCAACACAACCAATACCGGGATTCAGGACGGTGTACATGGGAAGAGACTACGTTATGAAAATAAGTTTAGGTAAGTGAAGAGAACATCCTCCCTGGGGAAGGGATACCCATTCCATAGAAGGCCCTAAGGGTGGTTAGGTCTCGGCCCTAAGGCTAAGCTGTCCAATGGCTGCAGTAATTCGGAGAAGAGGGCTGTAGGATGCCCATGTGCATAACTGCAGGGGGTGTGATTCACAATGAATTATTTGTGAAGGATGACCCTGAATTTGTTCAACTTTGCCCTGTGCAGAAGCCAACCTGCCCTCCCAAACCCCTTAGGTCAGCAGGGAGCACCCAGTTAACCACTGAGGGTGCTGAGACCCTGTGAGGTGCCCTGATCTCCTCTACTCCAGATGCCTGGGAAAGGGGTGGGGGTATCCAGAGGCACCTCAGGTGCAAGCAGCATAGCTCACCTGGCTCAGCTCGGCTTTGCCTCCCTGTGGGCATGTGGTCATCCCTGCCATCAAGTAGGGAACCCTGTAGGATCCAAGCCTTAAAGTTGCCCAAGCTCTTGGGGCCCTCAGCCTCTGGGGAGACTTGTTGAGGACCAGGGTCACCTCAGGGCACCATTTATCAAGCTGAGGTTCTATAGAATTTCTGTACATTTTTGTATAAACTCAAACAAAACACAAAAATCTGAAGAAAATTCTATGCAATGCTCACATAGAATGAGAAAAGGGGGTAAGATGACAAGTTACCTATGTTCCTCTTATTGATTTTTCAATTTTGAAACTAAACACAAAAAATAGAACTGGTTTTAATATGTATTAAAAAGCAGTGTCTTCTGTAACCTTTACCTGTTGGAATATAGTAAATCCATAAAAGTTGTTTTCATTACCATAGCATAACGATTTTTTTAAATTGAAAGGCATAGGCAAGGTTTGGTGTTAGTCTTAGAAGGAAAAATGATCACTGGGGGAAAGGGGAGAGTTCCAGGAAGCTGTCCATGTGTAATGTGAAGATCTCGTGACTGGACAGTATCAATGTAGGGGTGGAGGGGGCAAGGTCATCACTTCCACACAGGTTCCATCAGATCACTCAAATGGCCCAGGTGTGTGGTGCTCCACCATTTCATCCTGGATCCCACAGTCCTTCTCTTTCTGCTGTAGTATTTTCACTGAAGGCTGCCCAGCTGAGGGCCCAGGTGTAACTGTTTTGTGGGACATTTATAGGCACCACTGCCCTCTGCAGAGAGCAGCAAACAGGCCTCCGTGCCCTAGTGACCTGACCCCTGAGAATAAGAGAAATCCAAGGTGCCACTCCAGTGCCTGCCTGAGGAGCCTTCTGAGTCCTGCAACCCAGCCCGGCAGGCCCCTCCTCTGTCCCTGTCAGTGTCTTCCCACTGATTCCGGCCACTGTGTTTGTGTCACAGATTCTGGACTTGACTTACATGGAGGCCAGGACCTGAATGCCTCAGCCTTGTCTAGACGAAGCTGCCGCTGCCCCTGTGTGTTTTTGTATTGATTTTTACATATTAGTTTATATTATGTTTTAGTCTTAAAATTATTAAACTTAAATTTCTTATTGTCTATTTCAGTCATGGGTATCCTCTGTTTTTTTTAATTTATATTTGAGTTATTTAGTGTTATATGAATTTTCAGTTTTTTTACATTTATCTATTTTCATGGAGATATGGTTTTAGCTATAGTAATTTATATTTACTTCCTAGTTTTATTAAGGAGCCCTGGTGGCACAATGGTTAAGTAATCAGCTGCTAACCTAAAGGTTGACAGTTCAAACCCACCCAGCAGCTCCTCAGGAGAAAGACCCAGCGATCTGCTCCTGTAAAGATTACAGCCAAGAAAAATCTATGGGGCAGCTCTACTGTGTCACATGGGGTTACTGTGAATCAGAATCAACTCAGTGACACCCAAGAACAACAGTTTTATTACATTAGTTTATTTTTCGTTCATTAGTTATTGTTGTTGTTAGGTGTCGTCAAGTCAGTTCCGACTCATAGCAACCCTCTGCACAACAGAGTGAAACACTGCCCGGTCTCGTCATATATATGCAGTTCCGTTCATGTAGATACTAATACATATAACAATTGTAATACAAAAACTGAGGGGTATAAGAAATTTACATGGCTATAAGACTTCTATATTTCACTAGAATTGGTAAAGTATTAACTCTAATCAGACTGTGAAATGTTTGGTATATATATTTGTTATCCCCAGAGCAATCACTAAAGACAATTCCAAACCCACTCAGCAAAAATTGGGTAACTTCAATAGTCCTCTGGGAGATGAATAAAGCAGTTGAAAACATAACTATAACAATAACACATATTCACATGCAGGTTTTTGTGTGAACAAAAGTACTCATTTCTCTTGGGTCAACCTAGGAGAGGGATTGCTGGCTCATATGGTAAGTACGTCTCTCCAGGCCTGCCCTCTCACCACCATGCTCCCATCCCAGCAGGATCTGGGCAGGTCTCCACAATGGGCCACGGGAAAGAGCATGATGACCCACAGGTGTCTGATCCTTCCCCTCGCCTGCTGCAGGGCCGGCTCCTCCACCAGCTGCCCTTCCAGCCCCAGCGTTAATCCACAGCTGAAGAGACAAGAGAGGAAGCAGGACTCCCTAGGCCCAGTGGCTGTCCTGGAACCTGCTGGAGCAGCCGCCCCTGTAGATCCTTTGTATTGGAGAAGCCCAGCTCACCAGGTCCCCACTTCTCCTCACTGTCAGCGTCCCTTTCAGGCACCTCTTCATGCTCACTGCCCTCAGCCCGTCACCTTGATGTCCCCACTCCTTCCTCCCTCTGGCAGGCACTGACATGGCCGACCTATCTGGTAGGCCTCCTGTCCTCCCCTGATCCCTTCCTCACACCAGGTGTGGGCTGGGAGATGGGGAGCCCAACTCCTGACTCACCTGCTCCTCCAGCTGCTGCTCAGTCCGTTCCTCCTTCATGTTCAAGCCCATTTGGGGGGCCCTCTGAAAGGGGAGGAAGGCCCTTTGTATCCCAGGGCCTCAGTCACAACTGCAGCAGATGCCAGTTCCCCCCTCCCTGCTGATCCCAGCACCTGCAGAATGGAGTCACCTACACCCAGGACTGTGCATTCCCCCATCTCCTTCTCACAGAGCCCCCTCCAATCAGGGTTCCTAGTGCCTCTCTCTCCACCAGCCCACCAACTGCTGCTTCTGCAGTCAGTTCCAACCCCTCAACCACCACATCCACAGGCTTGACCTCCCATCCTGCTTCTGACATTGGGGTCACCCCCATGGACACCACTCCCTGCTCCCCTGACATGCAGTCATTCTCAATCTAATCAGTCTTTTTAACATCTATATCATAATCCAAGCATGAAAGAACCAGTGTCCTATTGACAGATTTTTAGGATGTTTTTGGACTTTGCCTATTACAATGGATATATTTGAATATATGTCTTTGTGCACTGTTACCAGTGCCTGGCATATGTAAAATCAACGTCACAGGAGTCGACTGATATACTTATGCAGTAGGTACTAACACGATCCCCGTGACACAGATGAGGACTTTGAATATTTCCCATTACGAGGAGTGCTCATTTGGAGAACTGCTCTCAGCTGCTACTGTGATGGGGGTCAGCTGGAAGATAGAGGATGACCCAGTGATCCTATAAGCCTCGGTCAACCAAATGTCCCACTTTGCCTTAGACAGGCCTGTTCACAGCTGTTTCTCACATAATTATGGACAACACCTCCTTTTACTTTAAAAGTGTCTCTGTAGGGCTGTAATTACATGGCCAATCACTAGAATGAGGAGGCTTGGAGTAAACAGAGGGCTATGACCATCCAGAGACCCTCACCTGCCCTGCCTTCCATTCAGCGAACAAGAGATGTCAGGTGACGGTCAGACAGACCAGGGAGGAACTTGGGCACCCTCAATGAACCCCTAGAGTTCCATCTGGAAGGTGAACATGGAGACCTGGAGGACATGTGGCTTCAGCAGGAGACAGCATCTCTCCTTGCATGAGCCGGGTGGGAAGCAGAAACTGCTCAGCAGCCAGCAGACATGGCAGATAATGGCATCTTCTCCATGCTGCACATGTTAAACTGTCAATTATAAAAGCCAATGACCCCAAATAGTGACCTTATTTCTAACAGCCGCCATTGGGCTTAGTTTACACCAATGTCACCTCCTCCAGAACAAAGTCTTATTGACTGAGCAGATTCACACATGTAATATTTTAGTCTGGAAAGACCCTCAAGGCACTTTCAAAGAGCATGGCTTCATCCAAACATGACGATATTTAAAGCAAGTTATTCTATCCTCATTCCTTTAAGGTTAGTCAAAGAGCAAAGCAATAAAATAGACATTTATTAAGTGTTGGCCACTTAATGGTCGTGAAAACCAAATTGTAAGATCAAGCTAGCCTAGGAACTGCATATGAGTCTCTGCAATGGTAGAAACGGACTCAAAGATTTCCAAGGTTTGTGACAGCAAAGATGGACTCACAGAGCCTTTTGTGGATGGGAGAATCGAAGCGAACTCAGATGAGCCACTCCAAAGTCTATTTTGGGTTTCATAACTGCCTAGCTCTGTTTCTTGGAAGAAAAAAAAATGCCTTAAATTTATGTACAAAAGGCAGAATAAAAACATTTAAATGCAAGGAAGATCTTAGTGCTCTAGTGTGCCTTCTTGACTGACAAGCTGTGGTTGTCTTCTCAGCTGCCCATCAAGAAGCCCACCACTAAAAAGCCAGGTTTCTAAATGCTCCTTGCTCTTGGGGAAGGAATAAACTACAAAGCAGTGGTGATAGAGTGCTAGTGCCACTAAGTTCAAACCCCTGCTCCAGAATCATCACTGCAGACAATATAATTGTTTAATTTACTTATTCGCTACTCAAAAGCCATTATCTCAGCAGAAGTATTAAGGTATCTAAGTAGAAAATACATTTCTAATTTAATGAAAAGAGTCTCCTTACAATTTTTTCCAATACAAAGGTACACTGGAAAGCACCTATCAAATTTGTTCTCTGTAACCATCCAACCCCCCACTTCTGCAGTGAGATGGTTCTATTGTGTAATAGTACACCAATCCAACCACTAAAGTAACAATCAGATGTTAAAAAGAAAAGTTAGTATGAGCATCTGTGAGAGAAAAATACAAGAGTTGGAAGATTTCCCAAAGAACAAACATCAAATGTAAAGGAAAGTCATACTTGGAAAAATATCAAATTTATTATAACCCCTGTACCTCTGTAGTGTTACTATGAGTCAGAATCAACTCAAGGGCAACAGGTTTTGGTTTCTTGGGTTTTTTGTTTTGTTTTGTTTTTTTTACCTCTAATATGCATGGCTCAGACACAGTGTGTAGTGGGATCTACTTTCCCCACTGCTTTTAGCAGAGTGGAAATAAAACGGCTGTAGTGTAACTCAACATATGCATCCTCAACTAGCTCTGAGCCCTTATTGTTAGACCTCAAGATTCAGCAAAGGTATCTCCCTCCTAAAAGATAATTTTATTAGAACAAGTATTTCCAGTCTCTCTTCACAGCCTTCCCCCATCCCGCCCCACCCCATTACTACAGTTCTGGGATTTCCTCATAAAGTGCAGATCATGATGTGCATTATTTAAGAACAGTCAGCAAATGAACAAACTCCTAACTGATCTCCCACCTTGGAGTTTTGGAGAGTAAAAAGAAGGGAGGACTTCGAAGCCCACTGAAATTAAAGCACACTTGGATCCAATTTCGGTGACATTCTTTATTTCTATCACTTATTACCAATTTAAACACCATTCTAAAACTGATTATTGTCCAAAGTTTAAATTTGTATGCTTTTGGGACATTTTCCTGAGCTCATGCACCATGTACCTTTAAAAAAGTCAATAACTTTCAGTCCACATGATTTCACAGAAGCAGAGAACATTAATTTACAGTCTCTACCCAAATTGAAATATGATTGTTTTCAAAACTGTAAAGAAACACTTCTCTGAAAAACTGATGGTTGCTAAACAAACAGCATCATTAAAGTTATCTTTTTCATCCATAGATGGCGCTCCCCCACAGAGCTCACCATTCTATTGATTCTCTGTTAGAGAAAAATTGATGTGGTTAGCAATGCTTGTGGAACTCAACCTTAATTAAAAACCAGAATCTAATGGTCCAGCAATCATGGAATTCTTAGTGAATGGTCAACCTAATATGGCAAAAATATGGAGATTACTAGAGGGTATCTAACATAATGGAAAGTCAAGTTACTTACCTTGTGCAAAGGGAGCACACGGAATGCTCCTCCCTCACTCGCATCCATGATTATGACAACAAATCTGGGCTTGACGGCGTAAAATGGGTCACATGAGAAAACTGCATGTCATAACACTGGTCATTTTTCACTGCTTGCCAAAACTTGCTCTCTTGTGTCAGTAGCCTCACCATGTCTGCAGGAAATGAGCAGAAATTATGTTAGAATTTCACCAAATTAAAAGCGTCACTTTCACAAAAGAAAAGCCACAAGGAGGAAAAAAAGAATGCCAAGGCGTCTGTCTGCTCTCCTAACCAGCAGCCAAGTTGCAAACCCAAATTTGCTATAAAGCACACACTAGAGAAACACTTCATACTACATCAGGGAAAGAACTATAAGAAATAAAAAAAATTCCTGATTCAGGATCCAGAACCAGCTCATCTGTTTTAATTTCAGGAGAAAGATCACCGGCAAGAATGAAGGAAAATTAACCTTTTAGGACTCAAACAAACCAAACCCATTACCGTTCAGTCAATTCTGACTCATAGTGACCCTACAGGACAGGGTAGAACTCCCCCATAGGATTTGCAAGGCTGTAAATCTTTACCTAAGCACACTGCATATCTTAGTTATCTAATGCAGCTAGAACAAAAATACCATAAGTGGATGGCTTCAACAAAGAGAAATCCACTTTCTCACAGTCTGGTAGGCTAGAAGTCCAAACTCAGGTCATCAGCTCCAGGGAAGGCCCTCTCTCTCCGCTGGCCCTGGAGGAAGGTCCCTCTCATCAATCTTCCCCTGGACCAGCAGCTTCTCAGCGTAGGAACGTTGGGTCCAAAGGACGTGCTCTGCTCCTAGCTTTCTCGGTGGTCTGAGGTCCCCAACACTCTGCTTGCTTCCCTTTCCTTCCATCTCCAAAGAGATGGGCTGAAGACACAACCCATTCTTGTAGACTGAGTCCCATCAACATAACTGCCAATAATCTCACCTCATTACATCACAGAGACAGGATTTACAACACATAAGAAAATCACGTCGGATAACAAAATGGTGGACAATAACACATAATTCAATCCATGACACTGCACATCCTTCTCCCACAGAGCAGCTGGTGGGTTCGAATTGCCAACCTTTTGGTTAGCATCCAAGCACTTAACCGCTTCACCACCAAGGCTCCTTTTAGGACTCAGCGAGTACTTAAACATAATTTACTCTGATGCTTCCTTTTGTGAACACAAAAGGCTGAAGTTCAGTTTCTGGCAGAACTGAAGCTGAAGAAAGCCCGAAAACAAATTATATTTTTTTGGATTTTTGTCCTAAGCCAGCCAAGGGTAGTCTGCTCATCAGATATTTCCAAAAGACCATCTACATTAGCGGGGAATTCAAAAGACACAAGCAATCATCCTTGTTTCAAGAGCTTTCCAACCTCCTTCTAACACAGACATAATATTCACAACAATTCAACACCAAACTACCTGGTACTGAGTGCTACTGTTGTCATTAGTTGCTACTGAGTGGATTTTGACTCATAGCAACCCCACATCATAGAGTAGAACCACCTCAGAGGTTTTCTTGGCTCTATACGGTCGGAAACATGTAAAATCTGTCTGGGCTAAAGTAGCCAGTGAATCAACAGCCAGGTCTTGGAAAACAGTAACAAGTATTTAAACAGAAATTAACGTGATGCAAGTGATGTTTCAGGTGATAATAATTCTGGCAGTGGCACACTGTATGGTTTAGACAGGAAGAAGCTGAAAGGCACGTGCTGAGCTGAAAAGCTCTGACAGTAACCCATGCCCACGAAAGGCCTGGAGTGATGATGGCAGCAGCAGTGGGACAGAGGAAAGGACAACATTAGGGGCTAATCTGGAGGAAAAACCAGAATGGGTTTCACGTTCGAATTGAACATGCACCACAGCCACTTCCCTAGTAAACCAGGGGATCCGGAAAGGGAAGGTGACACAGAGCTAGTGTCCCTGGGCTTCCTCCTGGGTCACTTTAGACTCCACAGTCCACTGGCTTGTGCACCACATGTGCACGCAGAGCTCTGTGCTTTAGGACCCCAGTCCCACCTGACTCCATGCCTTGACTAAAAGCAGGACAGCAGGCAGGAGTATTGTGAGTACAAGGTTAGCACAAAGAGCAGGGCCTTCCCATCTCTAATCCTCTTAAACAACGACGCCTATGGTTTGTAGTAATCTCTCCACTTTGCTAGAAATATCACATACACACAAAAATGCAATTACGAAGCAATTAGTTTTGTGACCACGTATCATACCATCAGTGACTACCACAATACAACCAAGGTTGCAGTTTTCAAATGTGAACATTGGACCAATGAACTTCTAAACGATAAGCCCGTGAACGGTTGCGTTATTTTAACCTACTCAGCTCTTGTCAAAGTCTCAGGTCATCATGGTCTTAGGGAACATTTAGCTCAATTGGCATAACACAGTTTATAAAGAAAATGTTCTACATTCTATCTTGGTGAGTAGCGTCTGCAGTCTTAAAAGCCTGTGAGCAGCCATCTAAGATATTCCAGTGGTCTGACCCCTTCGGGAGCAAGAGAGAATGACGAAAACAAGATACAAAGAAAAGATTAGTACAAAGGACTAATGGACCACTACTACCACAGCCTCCACCAGACTGAGTCCTGTACAAGAAGATGGTACCCGGCTACCACCACTGACTGCTCTGACCAGGATCACAACAGAGGGTCCTGGAGAGAGCTGGAGAAAAATGAAGAACAAAATTCTAACTCACAAAAACAGACCAGGCTTACCGGCCTGACGGAGACTGGAGAAACCACAAGAGTACAACCCCCAGACACCCTTTTAGTTCAGTAGTGAAGTCACTCCCGAGGTTCACGGTTCAGCCAAAGATTAGATAGCCCCGTAACACAAAACAAGACTAATGGGGCACAAGAGTCCAGGGACAAGGACTAGAAGGCAGGAGGGGACAGGAAAGCTGGTAATAGGGACAGTGTTGACTTGTCGTGGGGTTGATAACCAATGTCATAAAACAATATGTGTACACACCGTTTAATGAGAAACTATTTGTTCTGTAAACCTTCATCTAAAGTACTATTTAAAAAATTAAATAAATAAAGTCTCAGGTCACTAGGATTGCAAACATTTTGCATCCGTGGGGCCCCAGCAGTCATTCCAATGCCCTCCACACCTGCCTTGCTGACCCTCTGGGGCCCGGCCCTGAGGTCCCTCGGGATCCACCGCAGACACCCCCAAATCCGGCGCCCCTGGAACCGTGCAGGGCGCCAAAACTTTCCAGTCACTGGATTAAAGGATGAGAAATTCAAGGAAAAGTGTGTATGTTGGCTCCTTAGTAACATGACTGACATCTTCACAAACAAGTAAGCCCGCCGCTTACTGGGGCCAACGTGCCTGAGGAGCTGCTGCTCATACCAGAGTCCCTGCTTCAAACACCTGTAAAGTCTCCAACAACTGCTCCCTCAGACACCCCTAGCCGTCACAGGAGAGGGACGCAGGCGGCCACCGTACCCCCCCCCCCCAACAGGACCTGTCCACATGGTGCTTTACCACCAACCAAGGTCACCGGACTGAGGATGGCACGCCCACTTCCGGGAGGGGCCGCCTCTTCTAACTCCACTGCCCGGGATATATCCCTAACGCCCTCTCTGGTCACAGGGAGAGATACAGGTGGGGATCTGAGGAAGATGGTGTCCAAGCGCAAGCACCGCCCACCAGTTATTTGACTGGTCACAAGGCCACACCCACAAGCTCCTCTTAGCCACGCCCACTTCGCTCGGAACCTGAGGGAGGGTTCCTAGGCTTGGACACTGATCCTCTAGCTACCACAGGGCCTTGACACCCACCTCGACAAAGATTAGTCCAGATCCCCTCAAAATACAAACGTCAGTTCCTCTGAGACCTTCTCATTTCCATGCAGGATTTACACCAACCTCCTGGCTCCGTAATAGGGCTCCTAGTTCATTGCCTCAGAACTCGGCTGTCAGTGCCACAATACTCGACCTCAAATTTAACAAGCCCCGCCCAAGACCCATAATCCTATTCTTGGTTTCTCACAGCCCCGCCAAAAGCACATAAAAACTCCTGGGACACCTCCCCTCATCCTGTCCTACCCAGTCACCTGACAGGACTGGGGCCAGGATAGAGGGCCACTGCTTCTGCCAGTATGATCATCTCCCTTAAGCCAAACACCATCGACCTTCAGCTAGAGCCCAAAAGCGTCAGAAGGGCTGAAATGCAGCCTTTGATCCTGCCATTTCCTCCTGCTTCCTAAATGAATCAGTCCTTTCCTTTCACATCCTGTGACCGCATCCATACCTCATGCTTTCTGTGTATGCGCCTGTACCTCGCGCTGTCCTGTGCACGCGCTCGCACCTCGCGCTTTCTGTGCACGCGCTCATCCCTCGCGCTACTGAGCGCGTGCCCTTTCTTTGATGACAGATTCAAACGGTGCATTCCAGCAACAGGCCAAACAGTGCGTGCTTCGCCTTTGGTCGTATTGGCAGCTAAAGGAGAACGCTCAGCGCTTGTCTTTCTAATTGCTCTAAGTCAAGGACTGACTTTACAAAACTGCTCTCATGGGCGGTTTCCTGGGCAAACTTTGCCCCTCACCTCCACCCCCAGCATGGGGGAGGGAGAAACTGCTAGGGGCACCTGGCTGCCTCCAGCAGGCTCACGGCTCCCTCCGCATTCCCTCGGCTGGTCGCGGTCACCCAGCTGCCGCTGCCCCTGGATCGACTGGCAGACCATCCTACCAGTGTCAAGTGAGTCCATTCAGGCAGTTTGTCACAGCAGCCCCCAGACATTCTTTAATGATCCTGCGGACCCTGTATTTCTTTCTGGGGGTCTTTACTGCAATATGCTGGCGTCACATTCAGAGGAAGCGGGTGCTATCTGCTTGCAACTCTAAGATCAACCTGGCAAATGTGGTGGACAAACTGACACTCTGTTTGGCAAACACTATGTGGTTCCTAACATCCAGATGTGCCCAAGACTCTCGCTTAGAGAAGACTGTGTTGAAGGTCATGGAAGACAGCAGGAATGAGATGGCGAAGCAGGAGGAAGACCCTGCAGTGGGGGAAAGGCAGGATGGTCAGAGAAGGGGCCCCGATGGCACAGGGAGACCACGGTCTGCATTCAGGCCCCTCAGGGTCAATGGAGGCCTCTCTTCCTTTGTACCCAGGCCTGGGCCTCTGAAGACAAGCCCTCAT
Source organism: Dugong dugon (assembly GCA_030035585.1). Lineage (NCBI taxonomy): Eukaryota > Metazoa > Chordata > Mammalia > Sirenia > Dugongidae > Dugong > Dugong dugon. The sequence goes on along the minus strand of CM057476.1, from coordinate 18,263,261 downwards.
TCCAAGAGCTCAGAAGACAATTCCATCAAGACATCCCAGACCTCCTTTCTGAGTTCACGAATCAAACAAAACGCCATCACAAGCTCATACAGCTCCACCCGAGGTTTCCCACCCGTGCAGAGGAGGAGCCATCCAGCCACATCCCAGTCCTGCCTGCCCCGGAGCTCCACAGAGAAAGTGAGCCCAGAGAGTCATCAGTCTAGCTCCACAGAGAAAGTGAACATGGAGGGCCATCAGTCTAGCCCCACAGGGAAAGTGAACATGGAGGGCCTTCGGTCTAGCTCCACAGAGAAAGTTAACATGGACAGCCATCAGTCTAGCTCCACAGAGAAACAGAACTTGGAGGGCCACTGGTCTAGCTCTTCAGCTTCAGTGTCATCTCAGAGGAAGATCCAGTGTGAAAAGGCTCCAGATGTGACTTCAAGACAGAGACAAATCTCAAGGACTGGCTCACCCACATCTGAGAGTTCTAGGCCCCGGAAGCGTAAGATTCCTCTGCTGCGACGGCGGCGAGGGGACCCTCTGGTGCTGCCTCCGGCCCCCCAGCCAGGTTATCGAGTCACTGCTGAAGACGTAGACCGGGAGAAGAGAGCGGTGCTCCAGCGCATCAACATTGCGTTGGGGGGTAAGACTCAGACCATCTCAGACTACAGCATCACGAGACCTTCCAGAACTTCCCCTTGGCATGCTGCAGAGACCGCTCCTCCACCAGCTGCCCCTGCAGACCCCAGCATTAAATCAAAGAAGAAAAAAGGGAAGAAGAAGCAAGACTCCCCAGGCCCTGATGGAATCTGGGATTGGCCATCCTGCAATCTGCTGGAGTGGCTTCCCCTATAGAGACTTTCTGCAGTAGGCAGCCCAGATCACCAGGCCCCCTCCTCTCCTCACTGTCCCAGCATTCCAGGCACCTCTGCACAACACCAGGTGTGGAATGGAATATGAGGAGCCCAACACCTGACTCACCTGCTCCTGCAGCTGCTGCTCAGTCCCTTCCCCCTTCATATTCAGGTACACTCAGTGGCCCCTCTGAAGGGAGAGAAGGAGGCCCTTTGCATCCCAGGGCCTCAGTCACGGCTGCAGCAGATGCCAGTTCTGCCCTCCCCACTGCTGCCAGCACCTGTGGAATGGAGTCACCTATACCAGGAGTGTGGATTCTCCTGGCTGCATCTCAGAGCACCCTCCAACCAGGGACTCTAGTGCCCCTCTCTCCACCAGCCTGCCAATCATGGATTCGGCATCACTTCTAGTCCCTCAAACATCATGTATGCAGGCTTGACTCTCCAGCCTGCTTCTGATTTAGGGGTCACTCCTATGGACCCAACACCACCTTGTAGCCTCTCCTCTTGAGGTCTCCTGCTGACTCCCATGGGAACATCTTCCCTTTGCCCAGGACCCTCAGACACCCCCCAGTGGCAGCACTACTTCAGCTGAAGGTCTATGGTCATACAACAGTCAGGTGAGAGACCCTGAATTTAAAAAAGTCTTCCTTCTAGTTCTCCACTCTTTTGAAATACTAGCCACACCAGCCACCCTCTCCAAATCCAAGATTTTACTATTGAGTAACCATGGATAACACGGACTCTAGAATTCTGTCAGGATAACCATATGGTAGAAAAACACGGGAAGTCAGGAATGTTGGGAGGAATATTGCTGACAGGTCTTCTCCTAAAGGCTTAATATTTCTCCTTCATATTTGGAATGGGGATGTGAGAATCCAGTCCTGCAGTGTACTGAGGATTGTTCTTTTGACTTGGATAAATTAATGTACTGAGGATTGTTCTTTTGACTTGGATAAATTAACGTATTTGCTGGGGTTTTTATACAGGCTCATTCCAGGCAAATGATTCCTGGTATTTATGGGATGAATGAATCAACTCGACAGCAATTAACAACAACATGGAATGAGTGTCATTCTAAGAGGAAAGTAAATAATAATAATTATAATAATGATTTCGTTAGCTAGAAGGAAAGAAGAGGAAATGTGAGAATAAAGGCACTTTCTCTTTCATGGACCCCCTCCTGCTTTCTCTGCTCTCCCTGCTCCTTCTGCTCCTTCTGTGTTTCTTTGTCCCTTACTTCCTCAGCTTGACTCCAGGAAGGGTAGGTAATTATCTTTTACATATGAGTGGTTCTCAGTTTCATTAAAGGCTTTCCCTGCAAAGAAAGATGAGGGCACAACTTTTTTAACCTGCAACGAATAACCTGTTTGAGGACACAGATCTGTGTTCCTCATGACCTAGCCCCAAGTCTACATCATGTCGTAGCCCAGATTCAACTTCTAAGTGTCCTTTATCATCAACTCATCACATAGCTAGGAAAACAGACATGATAAAGGGACATAATCTCTAATAACTGAGAACTTCGGTAAAACACTGTGTCCCCATATGAAGGCAACAAAATGGACAGTAGCTGCGCTAGTCACATGGAAAAAGGTAAACAATCAAGGTGTTAAACTGATGAATGTCAACATGGGAAGGGAATCCAAAAGGCAACCTATAAAGGGAAAAAGGAAGAAGGGAAAGTGTATGTCATTACCGAAAGAAGGCAGGCCATCTGAAGAGGGATTATAGACGGAGTATACATGTTAGTAAACGGAACAACTGTTAGACAGCCCTCTAACTGGGGAACATATTTCTTACTTTTTCCTGATTCTCCTGTAAGCCTATTGGGAGGTGAACTGCTGTGTAACTTAAATGCCACCCTCTTCTGAGCTCCAGATGAAGTGTTTGTGGCGCTTCCAGGGGAAAAGGCACTTGATCTGGCTACTTACTACGTGCCTTCTGGCGGAAACAAGGTATGGCAGAGAGTGAGAGTGACTGTGTCATATCTGAAATGCACCCCAAGATGAAATGATCACTTTGAACACTGAGTGAGATATAGAACCAATAAAAATAGATTACCAAAAGAATATGCCATAGCCATGTGTAAAGCAATATCCTTTCCAAGAACTCAACTAGAAGGAATACAATCAGTTATAAAAGAATAAGAAAAACAACGGATAATTAAAAAGCCCACTCACCATGTAATATGCCCATACTTCCAGTAAAAAGGAAGGTAAATTTAGTAAAGATGGTCAACCAACATATAGATTTGTACACCATCTTACAGAAGTCAATAAATTAGTTGTTCCATTTACCCCTGTAGTTCCTAACCCTGCAACTACTCTGACCTCTGACTTTGTCATTTGCAGTTTTTCTGTGTATTTCATCTATGTTATGCTTTTTCTTCTTTCTGTTCTTCTAGCAAACAAGTCTAAATTCCTGTTCATGTTGGTTTAAGAAGTCCAGTATTTGTGGTAAAGGATTCCTCAAGGGTTTGTGGACTCTCTTATTTTCTCTGGTCATTTACAGGAAAAGCTACAGAAATTTGTCCCACTAGAGGGTTCTATAAATTATTCAAAATGTAAATGACTACCTGGTAGCCTCAGACACTAAAGAGCAATACAAAAAGGGTACTTTGCCTTCACAGGGGCATAAGGCCTCACTAGACAAACCACAATATTGCCAAACTGAGGTAAAATATTTAGGGCATCTGTTGTCAGCTAAAAGCTGCAAAATGTTACAATCTAGGAGTCAGCCCATTTTGAAAAGGCCTGTTCCTGTTCATAATGCAGATCTGATACTATTTACTGATGGATTATGAACTCGGAATAAAAGCAGCCCCCATAAGGCTTCATAGGCTGTGGTGACATGAAATTTGAGAAGCTTATGTTTTGTCTGGAATTAAATCTACAGATGAGTTAACAGCAGTGGAAGAGCTGCAATTCTTGGTTCTGGACTTAAAGAGAACATATATACTGTTGGTAATTATATGTTTGGTGTCTGTCATGCAATAGAGAAAATTTGGGAAAAAAAGGGGGGGGGATATTCTTGACTTCAGTGGAACTAGTGTATCTCATGGAAAATGGATAGGTGATTTCCTAGAAGCTTTACAACTCCTGTCAGGTATGAGTGTTTCACTGTAGAGCTCACACAGGACAGAATGACAACATTTCTAAATGCTGTGATTTTGCCAGCAGAGCTATAAGGGCCACTATTCAACCATGGGAGACTTCAAACTTAGAAGCCCCGCTTTTAATACAACAGGAAACTCTGGTTCATGTGCAATAGTATGTTTCACAAAAAGAAGTGGACAGTTGGATTAAAAGGGGGCTAAAAGAAATTATACTGGACTATGGGAGTTACCTAACAAAACCAGTCCTATACCGTAATCCCTATTCGCTTGGTTAATGTTGTTGTGACATCAACAAAATCATCCAAGTAAGAGAAATTTTCAAGGAACTAGATTCTTACTACACTTACCAGAAAGATGGAAATTACTCAAAATGTATTAAAAAGATGTGCTATTTGTCAACAGAATTTTTTACAGCTCACTCTCAAGGTACATGCAGGAAGTTTTTCCTGATCAAGTAACAAGGAGCCTGGTTGCAGCTGGATTTCATAGAATTAAGGCTGATGGAAGGTAAGAGATTCTGTCTAGTCACGGTGTGCAGGAGGTCCAGATGGCCTGAAGCTTTTCCTCTTCAGAAGCCGATGCTTAAGCAATAGTAAAGTATCTCTTAATACACATAATTCCCACTTTAGGGATACCACAACATCCGGAATAGAATAGAGGAAGTCATTTTATTTCTCTTCCTCTCCAGATTATGCAAATGTTTTTAGATTCCTATAAGCTATCATCCACACTATCACCCTCAGTTCTTCAGATGAATAGAGCAGAGAAATCAGATTCTGAAAACAAAAAACTCTTTGGCTAAGATTCACCAGTCTACTGGGGTAAAATGGCTTGGAGCTTTCCCACTAGCCTCGTTAGAGATTAGAATGACCCCTGCAAGCAAGCGCAGCATCTCTCCTTTTGAACTTAGGTTTGGCAGGCCTATGAATTTGGTCTGAGACTATGTCCTGTACCTGATTTTACTGAGTCCTCTCATGATCATGTTCAATATTTAAAGGGGCTTCTCTCTTCCCTAGGAACCTTGAGACTTCAAGACATAAGGACCTGGAAGGACCTGCCAGAGGAAATCAGCCATCCCTGTCAACCAGGAGATTTCATCTACAGAAAGGTGCTCTGGAGGAAAGACAAGCTGCCATCGAGTTGGGAAGGACCCTTTCAAGTTCAGCTCATCACCCATGAAGCTACCAAAGTGAAAGAAAAACCCAGCAGTCAGAGACTTTGTGACAGGAGGGGAGCCCTTGGCCTGTTTCCCTCCAGACCTGCAGCAGGCAGGATGCCCCTGCTGTCTACAATTCCTTCTCCTTTTATTCATTTTTCTCCCAGAACTCTTGTCTGTCTTCTATAATATGTATAAATAAAGCTTTGTTATTGTTCCTCTATGTTACTGTCATGTGTCTTTGCTCTGTAAGTCAAGTGTGGGGATAAGAATTGACTCCTATGTGTGGTGACATTGAAGTCAGATGTATTGAGGCTACTGTAACTTAGTACTACAAACCAGGTGGCCTATTGGAACAGAAAAATAAAGAGATATAATATAAATAGATAAATATATATATATGTATGTATACACATAAAAAACAGCAATAAAAAAAAAAGATCCAATTAAGAAAATCAGCAAAAGATACGAACAAACTTTTTACCAAAATGGGTATATGGATGGTTGACATTATTAGCCATGAGGGGAATGCAATTTAAGACCTTGGTAAGTTATTGCCACAGACCTATTAGAACAACTAACATAAAACTAATGACAATAACAAGCAGTCATAAGGATGCAGAGAAACTGGATCTCATTTACTGCTGGTGGACTGTAACAAAACAGCAATTGTACTCCTACATGTTCACCCCTTAGAAATGAACCTTATAACCACAGAAAACGGTAAATTCATTCTTTGAAAAGATCAATAAATCTGATAAACCTCTAGCCACACTAACCAAGGAGACAAAGAAAACACTAATTACCAGTATCAGAAATGAAAGAGGAGTCATCCCTACTGACGGACATGAAAAGGGTAATGAAGGAACAGTTTGATCAACCTTATGCCCATATGTTTGACAACTTAGATGATACTGACCAATTCCTTCAAAGGCTAAACTACCAAAAAGCACACAGGGAGAAATAGATGATCTAAATAGGCCTATCTCAATTAAAGAAATTGAATCAATAATTAGTAACCTTCTAAAAGAAAGCACCAAGCCCAGATGTTTTCACTGGTGAACTCTACCAAACATTTAAGAAAGAAAGAAATACCAGTTCGCCATAATCTCTTCCAGAAAACAGAGAATGAAAAATGAGAAATGACCACCAACAGACACCAACGCTCAGATGACTCAGATGCTGGAATTACCTGACAAAGATTCTTGTTCTGTCTTTTAAATTTTATTCTGGCAAAATATAGACAACAAAAAGTCTGCCATTGTAACCATTTTTAGGTGTACAATTCAGTGGCATTAATTACCATATTGTGCAACCATCAGCACTATTTCCAAAATTGTTTTATAACCCCAGCTAGAAACTCAGTACCCATTAAGCAAGACCTCCCCAGTTCCCCCTCAACTCAGCTCCTCTAGTAACAATAAACTTTTGTTTCTTTGCACTTGCCTATTCTAGAAATTTCATATGAGGGGATCATACAATAGTTGTCTTCTTGTTCATGACTTATTTCACTTAGCATGTTGCTTTCAAGATTCACCCATCTCAAAGAATATATGAGAATTTCATTTCTCTTTACAGGTGAACACCACATTTTATCCATTTATCTGTTGGTGGACACTTGAGTTTTTCCTACCTTTTGGCTACTCTGAATACTACTACAATGAACATCAGTGTACAAGTATCTGTTTCAGTCCCTGTTTTCAGTCTCTTGGGTACAAATCTAGAATTGCAATTGTTGGGTCACATGGTAATTCTATGTTTAATTTCTTGAGAAACCACCAAAGTGTTTTCCACAATGCCTGCACCATTTTACATTCCCACCAGCAACACACAATGCTTCTAAATCCTCCACACCCTCGGCAACACTTGGTTATTCATATCTTTTCTATGGAGAAATGTCCATTTAACCCCTTGCCCCTTTTTTAATTGGGTTGTCTTTTGTTGTTGAGTTGCAGCAGTTTTTATATATTCTGAATATTAAAACTTTATCAGATATATGGTGTCCCTAGGCTTTGAGTATGTCCTTTGCTGTGGTGTGGGGCACAGCCGGAGTCCTGTGGGCCAGGTCTCCCCTGGGCTCCTGTAGCTTCCAGTGCAGGAGACTGGACCGTGTCACCAGGAAACTGGCTGTGAGGGCAGCTGAGGACCCAGCTGTGGAGAGAGGCCCAGACACTAAGCAGGTACAACCATGGATCCCATGTGATCGGGGAGGGAGAACACTGGGCTCCATATTGTCTCTGTCCAGACCACCCAGGAGTGGTTATGGGATTCCAGATCCTATAACTGCCCCTGGAACTTGGCCAAGGGTCTCTGTCCACTCACTCCTGTGTTGGAGAGTTTGGAACCTATAGGCACAGCTGCTGCTGGCTCCAGAGCTGTCTCACTGCGCCACCCTGATTCTGGGAATCCACAGAAGGTGAGGGTCCATTTGGGGGTGTTAAAATTTCATTTTATTAGATTTTGGTTTCATTAGTACACAACTAATCCCCCTACAGAGGATGATGATTTTTCCCTTGTTTGCTGACTGTGCTGAACTTCCATGACAACATTAAAGGATAGTTTGATAAGAATCTTCTGGGCCAAGGACAAACCTCGAGATACTGCACGCTGAGAAGACCTTTCCCTTTCTCTCTCCTTGGGGTCACAATGGTGGCCGGGTTATGCCAAGCCAGTCTGTTGCTGAAGCACAAATCAGAAGTTTCCATCAGAGTGGGAGACTTGCCCTTGTGAGGACAGAACTGGGCACCTTGGGGCACAGAAACCATGGGTGGAGCAAGCAGGGTGGGGGCAAAGGTTTCCTAAACACTCTAAAGACCAATGGAAGTTAAAAATGAGTCCAACTTCATTCTTTCGCATGTGGAGCTCCAGTTGTCCCTGCACCATTTGTTGAAAAGACTATTCTTTCCCCATTGAATTATCTTGGCACCACTATGGAGAATCAATATATCGTAGAAATAAGGGTTTATTTCTGGACTCTTAATTCTATTTTACTAACCTATATGTCTATCCTTATGCCACATTACCCAGTTAGAATTGCAGTAGTTTTATAGTAAGAGCTAAAATCAGGAAATGAGAAACCACCAAGTTTGTTCTTTTTCAAGATTGTTTTGGAAATTCTGCATCCCTTGCATTTCCACATGAATTGTAGGATCAGCTTGTCGATATCTGCAAATAAAGGCAGGTGGGATTTTGATAGGGATTGTGTTAAAGCTGTAGATCAGTTTGAGGGGCATTCTCATCTTAATAATATTAAGTCTTTGAATTCATGAACACAGAAGTCTTTCCATTTACTTAGGTCTTCTTTCCAACACTCATCAGTCAGTCTGACATACCGTGGCAGCTGCATGTTTCTATGATGCTGTGCCATGGGTGTTTCAAATACCAGCTGGGTTACCCATAGTAGATAGGTTTCAATGGACCTTCCACACTAAGACACATTAGGAAGAAAGGCGTGGTGATCTACTTCCAAAATTTAGCCAGTGAAAACCTCATGGACCCCAACAGTATACTGTCTAACATGCTTGCTTTGGACATGTCATCAGGAGGAATCAATTGCTGGAGGAGGGCATCATATTTTATGAAGCAGAGGGCCAGCGAGGGTAGGGAAGACCCTTGGTAGGAATCGATTGGCACAATAGCTGAAACGATGGACTCAAACATGCTGGAGGTTATGAGGAGTCTCCACGTAAACCAGCCCTGCTCCCCATACCCTGAGCCCCAGGGCTGGAGCCCTAGGTCCTGCCCTTCCTGGATCCTCCCTCTCAGTGTCTCAAATCTCTGTCCCATGTCCAGAAAAATGTCTGAGAATAGGCAGAAACATGGTCTATGTCCTACAGGGCAATAAAACTGCAGCTTTGCCTTTCTCTTTTCTTCTACACCGTAATTCCTGATGGCCTGGGCTCTGACCACACAATATCACAGCCATGAGTGCTCTGCCTGATGATTATATCATCCCTGCATGAGCTGTTCCCCATGCCCCAGGGTGATGCTGAGGGACCTGAGGCCACCACCTGCTTTACTTTCAAGTTTTGGTTAATTTTCCTTAATATTCAAAGCAAACAAAACTTCAATAGGTTGGAACATTATAACAAAACAGCTTTGTTATTGTTGTTAGTTGCTATTTAGTCAATTTTGACTCATGGTGACCCCATGCGTGTAGAGAAGAACTGCTTCATAGGGTTTTCAAGGCTGTGACCTTTCAGAAGCAGATAGCCAGGCCTGTCTTGCAAGGTGCCTCTGTGTATGTTCAAACCACCAAACTTTCAGCTTTTTTTTTAGTTGAGCTCTTAACTATTTGCATGACCCAGGGGCTCCTAACATATTCATAGATTTATTTGCCCAGAAATGAGAAGTATTTCTTCTGGTTCAAGAATTCACCAGAGGTGTCTTTTGGACCTATATACAAAGTTAAAAAATGCGCATTTAGTACCAAACCTTGAAAACCTGAGAACAATGAGAATAGCTGTTACTGTGAGCGCCTCCACCCCATCAATATCTTGCTATTAAGGAAGTGATGATTATAAAAGCCCTCATAAACCAAAATCAAAACCAAATCCATTGCTGTCAAGTTGATTCCAACTCATAGTGACGCTACAGACAGAGTAGAACTGCCCCATAGCGTTTCCTAGGAGCGTCTGGTGGATTCAAACTGCTGACCTTTTGGTTAGCAGCAGTACACTTAACTACTGCGCCACCAGGGCATCATGACCAGCTGGAAATCTTGGTGACATGTTGGATGTGTAACATAAAGAAAAATTTTACTCACATTACAAAAAAAAAAAAATCAGCGTGGCAGCAGAAACCAGTTGCCCAGAGTGGTCGTGGGCATGGTGAGACTGTGGGGATTCAGCCTCTACTCTCTTCAGTGCTGGGAGAGGATGGGAAAGAGGAGAGAGAAGCAGACAGACCCTCCATCTTGGGTTTCCCTGGGCTCTCACACCTGGTGAAGGGACAAGATGGAAGATAAGGAATCACGGCCAAGGGATTCCAAAAAGCAGGAAAGAAGGAAGCTTGTGTGATGCAGTGATTCACCACTTCTGGTGCCCAGAGGATGCCTTAGGCTGAGTTCTCTAGAGGAGCAAAACCAGAACCAAAAAGTCAAACTCACTATTGTCGAGTCAAATCTGAATCATAGCAACTCCATAGGTTTTCCAAGTTTGTAAATCTTTATGGAAGCGAACTGCCACATCTTTCTCTTGTGGAGCCACTGGTGGTTTGAACCGCCAATCTTTCATTTAGCAACCAAGTACTTAACCTCTGAGCCACTGGGCTCCTTAAACACACACATAGATTTACTCCAAGGAAATGCCTTACGCAGGTGTGGAGGTTGGCAAGTCCCAAGTCTGTGGGTCAAGAGTCAGGCTGGAGGCTCCTCCTGACTCACGTGGTTGCAGGGCCTGATGAATCCTAAATTGACAGGTCAGATGGCAGGCTGCTGCTTCATGGGGCTGCAGGATCTGGCAAATCCAAAATCTGCTGGTCAGGAGGCAGGCTGCTGGCTCACGTCCCAAGAACCAGAAGTCAGATGATGATGAGTCAGATGCAGGATCCAGAGAGACAGAGCTTTGCCAGAACATCCATATACACTGGATGCAGGCCACTCCCCCGAGGAAACTCCCCTTACATCAGATCACAAAATGGAAAATAATTACATAATACTGAGTGTCATGGCCTAGCAAAGTAGATACATAACATTAACCATCACAGCAGACAACCAAGACAAACCACCAAGTGACAGTCATAACGTCACCCCCAGAGCCCATGAAGCCCTAGGCTTATGGCTTCATGGAGGAAGGCCCCGGGCCACAGCTCCAGGTCAGGAGGGGTAGCCTGGTCCTGAGTCCCTGCTCCTGAGAGGGACCGAGTCAGTGCAGCCGGAGCCAATGTCCACCATGGAAGGAGGGAGCGCAATTGTTCAGGCCCACCTGAGGTGCCAGGGAGGCAGGAGAAGGGTCAGGTGGGCAGCTCCAAAGAGCTGCCTATGTGGGGACGGCTCCATGGCACGTGTTCTCATGTCCAACTTCTTCACCTGCCATCTTTCTCCACTCTCCTGTGCCATTTTTCCTCCCCTCACTCATATTACTTATAACCTTTTAACTTTGTTTTTTGCTGATTTTTAAATCTTTGTTTGCACATTATTTCCCGCTGCTAGAAGTCAAAACTCCAGGCAGCAGAAGTCTGTGTCTGCCACTCCCTGACCAAGTGAGAGTGCCCGGAATGGGCCTCGCACTGAGCAGAGAGGCTGCTCATCAGAGAGGTGAGTGTTTGCCCAACCAAGGAGTCAACTCAGTTTCCCAGCCACACGGCCCCTGCAGTTTCTCCAACATCACTACCTTTTTGCATTGTATTCGGTTTGCTTGCTTGTTTTTTCCTGGTCCTCTTCCCCAGAAGTCCCCCACATAATCCTTTTTTTATTTAATTCACATCTCCGCTCATATGACTTCTTATTACTGAGGCACTACAGAAAGGCCTCATTTTTCTTCATAGCGAGTGATTTCTCTCGTCAATGCTCTTCAGCCAAAATCCACCAGGAATGCACCTGTAGTTGAACAAGCTTGATTTATTAATCATCTCAGCCGAGAAGAACATACACCAATGGGAACAATAGGTATCTCGGTAAGAGGGTGTTCTTGTTAGCTGCTGTGCAGTCGACTCCAACTCCTGGAGACGTCACGTACAACAGGAGGAAACCTTGCCCCATCCTGCATCATGCTCACAGTCACCAGCATGTTCGAGTCCATCACTGAAGCTACTGTGCCAATCCGTCTCACTGATGGTATCCCATGCCCTGCTTGCCCCTCTGCTTCACCAAACATGATGTCCTGCAGCCATTGATCCCTCCTGATGACATATCCAAAGCAAGCAAGTCATGAAGACCCCATGTACAACAAAATGAAACGATGTTCCGTTCTGCCTCATCTTTACTATCAGTGGTAAGCTTGAGTCCATTGTTTTGGCCACTGTGTATTTTGAGTGCCTTCCAACCTAGGGGGCTCATCTTCCAGCACCACATCAGACAATGTTCTGTTGTGATCCATAGGGTTTTTGTTGGCTTTTTTCAGAAGTATATTGCCAGGACTTTCTTCCTAGTCTGTCTTAGTCTGGAACTTCTGACACCTGTCCATTATGGGTGACTCTGCTGCTGTGTGATATACTGGTGGCATGGCTTCTAGCATCTCAGCAACCACAGTACGACAGACAATGGTGGATACGGAGGATAGTCTCAATTGTTTATATTAATTACCACGTTTAACAAAAGTCGCCCACTTTGGTTTCTTCAGACAGAAAAAAACTGGAAGACAGCAAATCAAGGACCGTTTATCTGGTTTTCTCCATGGGCTTACTAGGTGTTATTTCCAGGGCAGACATACTCAAGGGCAGTGCCCTCGGGGAAATGTGACGTAGATGTATGGGGGTGGCAGGCAGGAAGCAGCAGGTACACATGATCCCAGGAGACAGTGCTCCCGGTACCCCAGAGAAGAGGCACTGGAGAAGGGTCAGAGAGGCCTCATCCCATGCTTCCTCACCTTGCGATAGCATACAGGGATCTCTGCCCACTTCCTCCAGTTAACGGCTTCCTGGTCTTGGAAGAAGCCCGGAAGGGGAGGGGGCTCTGGACCAGCCAGAGGCACTGTGTCCTCCTGTGGAGCCCTCAGGCCCTTGCTAGGCTACTGAAAGATAGGGGGGGCCTATGCCTCCAAACCATCCTTTCTCATCTCTCCAGGCTAGAGAGGAAGACGATTGCCCCCAGGAACTGTGCTTTGCCTATCAGAAGACTTTGTCTAGTCTGCTCTGTCAGGAGACTTTCTCTAACAGAATTAGCCCCCCAGGTGCAGGTGGAGAGCCCACAGACAGTATGATTCAGTCAAGGCTTGTGGTTTGCCAGTAAGTCCAACAGAGGGAGAGGGGTGTAAGGGAATGAGGGCATTCGTGCATGATCCATTAGCCACTGGACATCACCCCTAAGCTGGGTGAGGATGGGAAAGACAGAGAGAGAAAGAGCTATGGGGTGCAGTAGGGGTAGAGGATAGGTGAAGAATATTATCATGGGAATTCTAAGATGTATTCTTATAACAGTTTTGTAAATTTAAAATTATGCTGAACTACATAACATTAAAAAGTGATTTCCTCCTTTTGAACTGTTGTATTTAACTCTGCAGAAGTCCGCTGCTCTAGATTCTTGAGTACTGCTGTTGTCCTGAGGGACACCGAGTCCCAGGTAGACTGACAGCAAAGAGGCCAAAGTGAGAAAATGGGCACGGACAGCCATGCCCAAGCCAGCTGGTAGGAAGAAGTCTCTACCCCAGCAGAAGGGGAGGTGGAGGTCAGAGCCCTCTTGCTCCCCGCAGACTGAGGCTGGGGCAGAGAGGCTGCTCATGAGAGGGCCAGAAGACAGTGTCTAACAACGCCAAGGGAGGGGAGCAGAGCCTGGGGTGGGGGCAGAGGAGGGGGAGAACCAGGAAGCATTTTCTCCTGAGTCTCATGGGCACCTCCATCACAAGATGCAGTCCTGTCCCCTGACAGCCCCAGGGTCAGCCTCAGATCCCCTTCCCCGGGGGTCCTGGGGTCTTCCTCACATCTGAAGTTTGGTCTGCTGGTCTTTGGGTTGTGTTGGCCACTGATGAAAGGCTAACTGCTCAAGCCTATTTGGGTCTGTGTTTTGGAGTCAGGCTTGGGAGCTGCGTGGAGCATTTCTGTGCACTGGCACAGCTCTCAGCACCCCACCCCGGCGCTCAAGGTCTTCTCCATACCCAGCAGCGATTCCCAGCAGTTTGGGAACTCCACTTCTCCAACATTTCTCCCTCTGTTACAGCTTCAAACATTCCCCAAAACGTTCCCTTCTCAACACTGGCCTATTTCAACCTGTTCCTTCTCACACCTCTCCTGGTTGCTGGATGTAGCCATTTGCTTCATGTATGATAGACACAGCACTGTGTTTATGAGGGAGAGAGAGAAAAGGGGAGACAGAAACAGTAGTGTGTGTGTGTGTGTGTGTGTGTGCGCGCGCGCATGTAAGAAAGAGGGAAAGAGAGTAGTGTGTGGGTATGTGTATGTCTGTGTGAGATGGAGAGGTGTGTATGACAGAGAGTGTATGTGTATGTGTGTGTGACAGTGTGTAAGACAGTACGTGTGTGTGTGACAGAGTGAGTTTGAGTGTGAGAGAAGATTGTGAGTGTGTGTGTATGGTGTGTGTGGGAGTGTGGTTATGTGAGAGAGTGTGTGTGAGAAACAGTGAGAATGTGTATGTGTGTGAGATTGTATGTGAAAGAGTGTAAGAGAGAGTGTGCATATGGACACCTAAGTTCACTGCAGCATTATTCACAACAGTAAAAAGATGGAAACAACCTAAGTGCCCATCAAGAGATGAATGGATCAACAAAACGTGGTACATACATACAATGGAATACCATGCAACCATAAAGAATAATGATGAGTCTTTGAAACATCTTATAATGTGGATGAATCTGGAGGACATTATGCTGACTGAAATAAGTCAATCACAAAGGGACAAATATTGTTTGATCTCACTTTTATAAAAAGACAAAAATAGATATACATACAGAAACTGATGTTCATTGGTGTTTACCAGGGATGGTGGGGGAGTGGAAATCACTCTTCAAATAGTATCTGAGTGTTATGGATTGAATTATGTACCCTAAAAATGTGTGTCAACTTGGCTAGTCCATGATTCCCAGTATATTGTGTGATTGTCCACCATTTTGTCATTTGATGTGATTATTCTATGTGTTGTAAATCCTACCTCTATGATGTTAACAAGGCAGGATTAGAGGTAGTTATGTTAATGAGGCAGGACTCAATCTACAAGAATAGATTTTATCTTAAGCCAATCTCTTTCGAGATATAAAAGAGAGAAGCTAGCAGAGAGACTTGGGGACCTCATATCACCAAGAAAGCAGCACTGGGAGCACAGTGTGTCCTTTGGACCCAGGGTTCCTGTGCTGAGAACCTCCTAGACCAGGGGAAGATTGATGACAAGGACCTTCCTCTAGAGCCAACAGAGAGAGAAAGACTTCCCCTGGAGCTGACGCCCTGAATTCGAACTTCTAGCCTACTAGACTGTGAAAGAATAAACTTCTGTTTGTTGAAGCCATCCACATGTGGTATTTCTGTTATAGCAGCATTAGATGACTAAAACAGAATTTGGTACCAGGAGTGGGGTGCTGCTCTAGCAGATACCTACAATGCAGGAGTGGTTTTGAAACTGTGAATGGGTAGAGGCTGGAAGAGTTTTAAGATTGCCTTGAAGAGACTGTTGGTGGAATTATGGACATCAAAGACGATTCTGGTGAGGACTCAGAAGGAAATGAGGAGAGCTGTTACACTGGAGATGGCACAGACGGCGAGAGGCAGCAGCAGAGAACCAAGAGACCAGAGCAAAATGGTGCTGGAGCTGACCCACATAGCAAGAGAGCGGAGTGCTTGTGCACAGGAGGCTTCCTGGAGGAGTGGGGTGCCTCTGAGCACTTATCAGTGGAGCTAGGCTTCCAGACCCGTGGAGCAAGAGAGTTAAGTGCCTTCCTGCCAAAGTTTACTGGCAGAGTGGGGTGCTTCCAGGCACTTATCTGTGGAGCTACAGAGATTTGGAACACTTACCCCAGCAGGAAAAACACAGGCAGTGAGGCCCGAGGGGCCAAGGGGCCAAGGAACCAGGAAGCAGAAGCTGAAGAGACAAGGAACACAGGAAGCAGAGCTGCCTCAGTCTCAAATGGTGGAGTCACCACTCAGATAGACTAGGAGAATGGAGCCACCCAAAGCTGAGACAGCAGAGTTGCCATTCCAGTGGGCCTGGAAAGCAGAGCTGACGCTCAGGGCTGAGAGGCATCCACTCAGAATCCAGAGAGTGTGGCCAATACCAAGAGTATGGAGGGCAGGGATATTGTGTAAATAGTCTCAGAGAACAGAGGATTATTTTCAAGCCTTGAGGGCTAATATAAAGTGTTTTGCTGACTTGCTTGGTGCCTATTACCCCTTCTTTCCCTTCAAGTTCTCCCATTTGTAATGGGAAATTCTAGCTTGTGCCTGTTTCACCACTGTACTTTGGAAGCATATAACTTGTATTCTAGATTTCATAGATAAACAGGAATTTTTGGATTTTGGAATTGGAGTTGAATTAAGACTTTTATGATATGATGGGGCGAATGTGTTTAACATGAAAGGACCTGAATTTGGGGTGGGGGGCAAAGTGTAGAATGTAATGGATTGAATCGTGTCCCCCAAAAATATGTGTATTAATTTAGCTAGGCCATGATTCCCAGTATTGTGTGACTGTCCACCATTTTGTCATCTGATGTGATTTTCCTATGTGTTGTAAATCCTATTTCTACGATGTTAATGAGATGGAATTAGTGGAAGTTATGTTAATGAGGCAGGACTCAATCTACAAGAACAGATTGTGTCTTAAGCCAATCTCTTTTGAGATATAAAAGAGAGAAGTGAGCAGAGAGACATGGGGACCGCATACCACCAAGAAAGCAGCACTGGGAGCAGAGCGCGTCCTTTGGACCCAGGGTTCTTGCGCTGAGAAGCTCCTAGCTCAGGGGAAGATTGATGACAAGGATCTTCCTCCAGAGCCGACAGAGAAAGAAAGCCTTGCCCTGGAGCTGTCACCCTGAATTCGAACTTCTAGCCTACTAGACTGTGAGATAATAAATTTCTCTTTCTTAAAGACATCCACTTGTGGTATTTCTGGTATAGCAGCACTAGATGACTAAGACAGTGGGAAAGGTAACAACAAAGTGGGGTGAAGTGCACACAGCTTGACCAATGTGAATGATGTCACTAAGTACATGCACACAAAAAGGATGTTTTTGGTAAATTAGAAGACATATATAGTTTTGCAACAAAAACCAAACAATAATGTGTGGTTACATAGGTATGTATGTATGCATATATGTGTATAGGTATATATATGTGCTTGCATATATACATG
Source organism: Dugong dugon (assembly GCA_030035585.1). Taxonomy (NCBI): domain Eukaryota; kingdom Metazoa; phylum Chordata; class Mammalia; order Sirenia; family Dugongidae; genus Dugong; species Dugong dugon. The sequence goes on along the minus strand of CM057476.1, from coordinate 18,246,201 downwards.
CATCTATATGTATACGTACATATGTGTGTCTGTATGCACGTATATTCATATATATAATAAAGCACATATGGGGCACAGTTACAGACACTTTGACACACCAAACACCTCACGGGATTGGTCTTCTGGGTGTGAAGCCTTAGGACCATAGTCTCATGGGACAGCTCAGTGAATTGGCATAATATAGTTCATAAAATTTATGTTCTACGTCCTAGTTTGGTGAGTAACATCTGGGGTCTTAAAAGCTTGCGAGCAGCCATCTAGGATACAATTATCGGTCTCTTCTTGCCTGGAGAAAAAGAGAAAGAAGGAAACTAAAGACTCAGAGAAGAAACTAATCTACAGGACTAACAGTCTCCATGATTCATGGCCTCATCTTCCCTAACACCAGAAGAACTAGACGGTGCCTGGCTAGCACCACTGACCATTCTGATAAGGGCCACAATCAACACATCCTCATAGAAAGGGAGAAAAATGTGGAACAGTACTCAGAATCTTAAAAATTCCAGACTTACTGGACCAGTGGAGAGTAGAGAACTCCCCAAGACTACTGCCCTGAGATACTCCATAAACCTTGAACCAAAACTACCCACTGAGGTCACCTTTTTGTTAAATAACCAACTGGCTCATAAAATAAAGAATATTACCAGTGAGTACTGCACACCTTTAACAAAATCATCTCTATGAGACCATATGGTCAACAATTACTCTAATGCAAAGATTAAAGGGTAAGCAGACAGGGAAACCAGATTGCTGGAAATGAAACCTCTAGAATGGAGTGAATGAAAACGTTGACACATTGTGAAAAATGTAACCAATGTCACTGAACAATTTTTGTAGCATAATTGTTAAATGGGATCCTAATTTGCTGTGCAAACTTTCACCCAAAACAAAATAAAATATTATTTAAAGAGTATGTGTGTGTGTGTGTGTGTGTGTGTGTGTGTGTGTGTGACAGAGAGAGAGAGAGCCTTGATGGGCTGAGCCAACAGCTGCACAGCCACCTCTGACCAAAGCAGAAAAAGAGGGGTCAGTCACTGATGTGACAGATGATGTCCTGCACTAGTTTTCTCTCTTAGGGAATCACAAGGACCCAGACACCTAATAGGATCCTGAAATGGCAGGGTCTTTGAACCCCAGGATCCATTTCCTCAGTGAGGCGTTCACTTCTGCATTCATTTATTCACTGAACTCTATCATCATCCAGTGTTTATCAGGTCCGTACACTAGTTGAGCAGATCCTGCCCACTGAGAATTCACAGACTAGTGGAGGAGAACAACTCAGAATAAATTTAGAGCTGTGCGGTAGCTGCTAAACATAGTTAGGAAAACATGCTGCTTGCAAACTGGAGAAGTCAGTAACTGCATAAAGAGGTCATGGAGATCTTGTCAAAGGAGTGAGATTTGAGATCACTGTGGACCCTTCAGTTGGGTGCCACCAGCTGGGGGACACACATGGGGACAGGAAGAACTCCTGGCAAGTAAACGGCTTGGACAAAGGTTTGGAGGCAACCTAGAGCATCAGGTGTCTGATCAATTACCAAAATAAAAAAAAAAAAAAATCAAACCTGTTGCCTTCAAGTTGATTCCAACTCATAGCGACCCTATAGGGCAGAGGAGGACTGCCACATATAGTTTCCAAGGAGCACCTGGTGGATTGGAACTGCCAGCCTTTTGGTTAGCAGCTGTAGCTCAAAGTAGCTCTTTAACTACTGCACCTCTATGCTGGTTGATCAATTGCAGGGGGCTTAATAGGCAGAAAAGCACGGTGGGGATGGGGGACAGAGCGGGGGCTGGTGCAAGAAATGGGGCTTGGAACGTGGTCTGGTCCAGTCTTCATAGGCTGTGGCATGAACGTGATCTCTTACACTCTGTGCTGTCCAGTACAGTGGTCGTAAGCCACATGGAATGCAGCTTGCTGGAGGAGAAACCTGCTGCAAATGCGAGATACACACTAGATTTTGAAGACTTAGTGTGAAAAAAAGAGTTTAAACTACCTCATAACTAATTTCATACTGATTTATTGTTGAAATGATAATATTTGGAGTGTTGTTGTTTTTAGCTACTGTCCAGTTGGCCCCCAATTCACGGTGACCCCATGTACAATGGGATTGGACCACTGTGATCCACAGGGTTTCATTAGCTGATTTTTGAAAATAGATCTCCAGGCCTTTCTTCCTAGTCTGCTCCACTAAAACATGTTCAGCATCATAGCACCAAACAAGCCTTCACTGATAGATGGTTGGTGGCTGCGCATGAGGTGCACTGGTTGGGAATAGAACCTTGGTCCTTCATATGGAAGGTGAAAATTCTACCACTAAACCACCAGCAGGTTGCATAAAATATATTATTCAGAAGTCTGTTTATTTTACTTTCACCTAAAGCATAATAAAAAATAATCTGTTTAACTTTTCTTTCAATGTTGCCCTAGAAAACTGGGGGTTACAGATGCGTCTTTCAGATGTGCCTTAGAGCACAGGGAGACTACCAAGGTTTAGAGAGGAGTGCAGGCAAAGGTGGACCTGGGAGTAATGAAGATGGGGGTGACAGTTACAGGGTGCAGAAGGAGGTCAGAAAACGGTCAGTACAGAAACATCTAAGCTTGTCATTTCCCATTAAAGGAAAGGGTTTAACAAGGGGATGGCTAAACTGATGGCTGATGAGGAAATAATGATAATACTATTTTATTGAGCTACAGTTATACCCAGGTTAAGTACTTTATGTAAATCAATCAGGTGCAAATGATTAATGCTGTGAGCTGCTAACTGAAACATTAGTGGTTCAGAGCACCCTAGAATACAGACCTGGCAATTTACTTCCGAAAAATCAGTCAGTGAAAACCCTATGAGCAAAGTGCTAGTCTGATACACATGGGGTCACCGTGAGTCAGAGTCAACTGGACAACAAGTGGTCATTATTATCCACGTGCTGAGACTCGAGGTCCAAGTCCAGGAAACCAGTGGGTGTCAGGATGTTGGAGGAGTCCAATCAGACTCCCTGCTTCCCTGATTTCTTGTCATGGCACTGAATCCCTAATCAGGAAGATTCTTGTCATGGCACTGAATCCCTAATCAGGAAGATGAACGCAAGCAAGGGGCAGGTTATGAGAGAAGACAGTTCTTTTGGGACCACATAGCTGGCCGTTAGAAACGTGGGCCCACGGCCCTCTCCCCAGGGGCAAAGCCTGATGCAAGCACTCCCTGCATTTGAGGAAGCGGACGCCCAAAGGGTATGCTGAGCCTGCCATGAGATGTGGCCACTATTTTACAAACAAGAAACTCATGGACCACATGTGTTGGGGCCAATACTGACCTGTGTCCCTCCTCTGGAGGGACCCGGGTCTTTTTAGGCATGGTCAATGGACATTCTCAGCTGAGATGGGTTTGGAGGGGCGATGTTTCCCTGGTGGCTGAGTATGAGGCATGCCCACACATGGTGGACAGAAGGTCCCTCCCTGCAGTGCCTATTCTGACCACCACCCAGGGGTGCAGGGGGCCTCGCTGTGGGCCAGGGCTCCAAGGACCACTGTGGTCTCTTCACACTATGCCCAACATGGCCATTGACGAAGCTGCACCCTTCCTGCCTCCAGGTCTTTCCTGGATCCCAGGCTTAGAATCCCTGGAGTCAGCAGGCAGGAAGCCCTGAGGGTGACCCTGATTACCCTGACCCTTACTGGAGGCAGGAGCTAGAGAGTTTCTCTTGAGCAGGGTCAGCAATGTACAGCCCAGGCGGAGATCCTGCTGACCTCTGATCCTGTAAATAAAGTTTAATGAGGACGCAGTCACACCCACTGGTTCCTATATTGTCTACGGCTTCTTTAGTACTGTTGTTCTTGTCAGCCGCCCCTGACTTATGGTGACCCCATGTACAGTGGGATAAAACTGCTGTGCTCTGTAGGATTTTTATGGGCTGATTTTTTGGAAATACATTGTCAGGCCTTCCTTCCTAGTCTATCTTAGTCTGGAAGCTCCGATGAAACCTGTTCAGCATCAGAGCAACACACAAGCTTCCACTGACAGGCGGGTGGTGGCTTTAAATGAGGTGCATTGGCACAGGATTCGAACCTGGGTCTCCCACATGGAAAGCAAGAATTCTACCACTGAACCACCACTGCCTCCATGCAGAGGCTAGGATGCTGCTAAATATCGCACAGTGCACAGGACAGCCCCCACAACCAAAAATAATCCAGCCTAAAACGACAATATTGTCAAGGGTGAGAACCCTGCTCTAGATCTATCACTTGGCACCTGTTCTCTTCTCCAGAGGCCCAGTAAAGACGTTTGCTACATGCGTTTACCTTGTAACTCCTGGGCCTAATCAGATGACAACAGGGAGTCCTACACTTGGACAGAGGTCCCTCTGTGGTGCAAATGGTTGACATGCTCAGCTATTAACCAAAAGGTTGGAGGTTCGAGTCCACCCAGAGGCACCTCAAAAGAAGGGTCTGGTGATCTACTTCTGAAAATCAGCCAATAAAAACCTGAAGGATCACAACTATCTGATCCCACCATGCATGCGGTTGCTATGAGTCCAGGCTGACTTGACAGCAGCTAACAACTATGACTATGTACTCTATATATGGTGTTCATGGGTGGTGCTACTAACTGAAAGGTTGGAAGTTTGAGTTCACCCAGAGGTGCCTCGGAAGAAAGGCTAGTGATCTACTTACAAATAATCAACCGGTGAAAATCCTGTGGAGCACAGTTCTATTCTGACACACACAGGGACACTACGAATTGGGGTCAACTTGACTGCGATGGGACTGGATACTTAGGCAAGGACATGACCCCAGGAGCTCCTTTCAGCTCCCTGAGCCCCATGACAAACAAGACTAGGTGCTCATTTGAGCCTCTCCATGAAGCCCAGCCAAGCAGACCGTGTCTAGCCAGTCTCCTGGGACTGTCCCCCTAGTTTGGTTCTTGGGTGCGCCCTGCCCCATTCTGACCTTTCACAGAACATCTGTTATATCCTCAGAATAAATGCAGACCCACCTCAGCAAAACAATTTTCCAAGGCATAAGCAGCTTTAATTCTCCAATCCAGCTCCCAGTGGGGCCCCTAGTGACCCCGCTCGGCCCTGAGGAGTTCCAGACACACCACAGGGCGGTGGCAGGTGCGGTCTCCATGGCCCCACCTCCCCCTCAGCCCTCTGGCCCTGGCAGCTGGCTTCTCCATGCTGACACGTGTCCCTTCGGCCTTTAGTTCCAGATCAGCGTGTCCCGGGGGGCCTGGGACCCTGAAGCAACAGGCTCCTTGTCTTCCACCCTCACCCTCTCCAGCTTCCTGTGCATGCGCTCAGCCCCCACAGCACAGTAGTACACAGCCTCATCCTCGGCCTGCAGGTCAGAAATGCTCAAGTACCCCGTATTGCTGGCCACGTCTTTGGAGCCAGAGAAGCGAGAGGGGATCCTGCGGCCATGGTTCTTGTTTGAGGGTGAGAGGAACCTCAGCAGGAACCTCGGTGCCTGGCCCGGCCTCTGCTGGTACCAGTAGACGCTATAAATGCCCACGTCGTAGTCCTTGCTCAGAGTGCAGGAGAGGGTGACCGTAGTTCTGGGGGATGAGGACACCGACGGCGGCTGGTGGAGCACTGGCTGAGGGCCACAACCTAGAACACAGAGGCATGTGGGGATTCTGAGCTGGCAAAGGACGGGAAGGGGCAGGAGGTGGCTAGCGCGGCAGGGGGTCTCTTACCTGCGCAGAAGGTGAGCAGCATAAGGAGGAGGGGTGCCCACAACATGATACAGGCGTGCTGTTCGGCCTCCCTAGTCACAGCTTCTGGCCCTCACGTGCCCACCAGGCCCAGCCCTCCTCCCTCCTCCAAGGGGTGGGGCTATGAACAGCCACACCCACACCCCGTTCCTGGCCACTGCCTTCCTGATCTTCCTAGGCTGGCAGCATCGGTTGGGGGGCAGCCTGGTGACCTCCTCTGTGTTCAGGAGGAAGCACCTGCTGCAGGCACACGGGCTGGTTGGCAGGAGGCCGGCTCGGGCCCCTGGGAGCGGCGGGTCCTCTCAGCTTCAACACTAGGAAGCTCAGCCCCACAGAAATAAGTCCTTTGTCCAGATTTACAGGCCTGTGAGCTGGGAAGCCAAGACAGAAAGCACATGCTTCATGCAGCAGAAAACATTACAGGCCCAGCCTGAGCATGACTCTCGGTCCTTGTCTTGGTCAGGGTTCTCCAGAAAAACAGAAACAGTGAGATGCGTGTATATATATAAAAACTAACCCAGTTGCCATTGAGTCGCATCTGACTCTGTCAGAGTACAGCTCTGCTCCATAGCATTTTTAAGGCTTTGCCCTTTCAGAGGCAGATCATCAGGCCTTTCTTCCGAGGCACCTCTGGGTGGGATGGAACTACCAACCCTTCAGTTAGTAGTCAAGTGTTTAATTATCTGCATGCCCCAGGGACTCCATGTATAAATAATATATATATAGAAAGAAAGATTTAGTTCAGGAATTAGCTCTTGTGGTTGTAGGGAGCTGGCAAGTCAGGCGGCAGTTGGAGACTTCTGCAGACTTGCATCCTAAGATCCGTAGGTCAGGCGATGGAAAGAGCGCACAGTGGAGAGAGCAAGTTCTGCCAAAATATCTATTTACAGTCTGAAGGCAGATGACACCCTAATAAAACTCCCCTTTCAAGCCACTGACTGATTCAATTACATCAAATTACATTATATTACATTATGGAAAGTAATTACATTACACTGCATTACATTATACCATGGAAGAGCAACTAGTCTAGTGTTTGGCCAAACCCCTGGGAACCCTAACCAGGCCAAGATGACACACAAACTTCACCATCACAGTTCCCTTTCATGCTCCCAGCACTCCCTTTTAATCCAGCCCCCTTCCCTCCTAGAATGAAGGGGGCCCATCTGGGGCCCAGGGCAGGTGGGGGCAGAGGTAGAACAGCCTCTTCTGCCTTCCTCAGCCCTCATGTCTGCTCCTCTTCAGGATAGTGTCCCCAGGGAGCTGTGTAGCAGAGCCGTGAGCGCTGTGCCCTCAGCCTAGTCCTTGTGCCTGAAGAAGCCCTGCTGCACCACTTGACCTGGAGGCCACAGTATCCAGGAGGCCCAGTGTCTACTCTACTGGTGCAGAAGCCTGGATGAGAACTCCAGCATCCCTTCCCTTCTCGCCACATTCCAGAGCTCTCTAGCTCGAGCACAGACAGACAGGACAGCCAGGGTGTAGAGGGGACCTCGGCTCTCAGCAGGGCTCAAAGGCAAGGCTCTCTCTGGAAGGAAGTACAAAGAGGTCACTTCAGGGGAATGGGTCATTTGTGACTCTCATTCTACTTACAAGGAATGAGGGGAGCCAGCCACTGAGATGAGAACGTGTCTTTAATCCTAGAAGGGTGTGGGGTGACCCTGACCTGTGACAATTTCCAGGGCCAACCAACCAACTGTCGTCAAGTTGGCTCCAACTTATGATGACCCCATGTGTGCAGAGTAGAACTCCTCCATAGGGTTTTAAAGGCGGTGACCTTTCAGAAGCAAATCTCCAGGCCTTTCTTTCAAGGCGCCTCTGGGTGGGTTCGAACCACCTACCTTTCGGTTAGTAGGTTAGTAGTCAAATGCTTAACCATTTGCATCACCTAGGGAATCCTAATTTCCAGGGCAGAGGCTGGAAAATCCCCAGCTGTGACTCAGTCTCCCCATAGGGCTGACAGATTGCCAGTCAGCTTCGTGTGGATCTGTGCTGAAGGTCCTTTGGTTCACGCTGACACTGGGGACCCAAAGTGTGCCCAGCCCAGTGGAAAGAAATTCTGTTCCAGGGCAGGAAGGATACAAGGAGGGGCTGCCCACAGCCACATGACCACCTGCACCCCAGAGTCACGGAGGGAACATCCTTGGATTTGGAAGCAAGACTCCTTCCCAGGGTGCATGCTGGGACCACTGGCACCACAGGGTCTCCCCATCCTGGGCTCCCAGGGAGTCGCCGACTTCCTTTTCTGGAGCCTCAGCAATGATCAGCAGGGTGCCGTTTTCAGTTTGCTAAATGAGGCACACTTTTGCCCAAAGGGATCATTCTTTCCACAGGACGCCACTTCCTATGTCTGCCCAAAGACACTTAAACCAAAGAAAAACCAAACCCATTGCTGTCAGGTCGGCCCCTAACTCACGGCAACCTCACATGTTACAGAGTAGAACTGTGCTCCAGAGGGTTTTCTTGGCTGTAATCTTTACGGAAACAGACTGTCAGGCCTTTCTCCTGAGGCGTCTTTGTGTGGGTTTGAACGCTTAGGTTAGTAGTCAAACACAAACCATTTGTACCACCCAGGGACCTTCCAAAGACACTTAGGAGGCAAGAAAATGGACTTGGAAATAGAAGCAACCCACAGATGTCAAGTGAAACAAGATTTTCTCTGTTTCTCATGGAGGTGTTGTAAGCCAAGAATTTGGGGGGAGATCATTATTTCTTCATTTACTCAACAAATATGCAATTAAGCAACATGTACCCACTCTGTCAGTCATGCATATATGTGCCAAATTTCAGAGCAAGGATACTAACCAATTAGGACCTGTCTGCTCAGTTTAACCTAGCTCAAAATTTTCCTTAATCCCAAATAAGAACAGAAAATGCCCACCTGCCAAACGGACATCACCTGGTACAGCATCCTCGTTCCTGTGTGTCCCTGCTATAAAGCCCTGCCTCTTAGCACTGCTCTTCTGGGCTCTAGTCCGACTTTCAAACTAGATGCTCCTCAATTTATGATGTGCCTATAATGCTTATGAGTTCATACACATGTCTTGTAGACATTTTATTTTTAACAGGTATGTCTTGCACCACATATGCAAAGTGTTAAAAATTCACATTCCTGAGAGTCATTTTAGTCCCTAAACCTGAACACAGTGAGAAGAGCCGGCAACACAGGAGCCCTGATTCAAATCAGGGGGCTCTACCCCATGAAAGTCTTGCTGTTGTGACAGTGTTGGTTATAAAAACAACATAGCCACCTTGAAATAATGACATACTGTGTGTGCAAAAAAAATGTTTATTAAGCTTTGATTTAGGAGATAATATTGGAGCCATTATTCCTTGTCCTAGAACGTGACCCAGTTGGAGCTGGTCACAAGATCCCACAAAGACTCACAAGGACACATGAACTGGGCCCTGAGGTATAAAGACAATAGCTAGGACAATCTTGGAAAACATCTTTTAGGGAAACTTTCACATAAACAAATCCTAAACAGGACAAAAGACCTATAGACTTTCCACTCTGAGCTTTTCCTATTAACATTTCGTAAATAGTAAGATGTGTTGGACCAATGAAGAAACCTATACCAATGATTGTTAAGAAAGACAATTCAAAATGTAGAATCACAGTGATTTAGCAGTTTCTAGTCAATCTGTGAACAGGTGAAGCTTTCAATGGTTTTGCCCGTTTGTAATAACATATACTGATGATTCTGTAACATTTCAGCAGACAGGGCTCTGGCAGCATGCTTGTCCATTTTCTCACTCTTGTTTTCTATAATAGTCCTTGAATTTAGGCAGACATTAGCTCTGGCAGCATGCTTGGCTGTCTGTTTCCCACTTCTGCCTTTTTGAATAGATGTTGAATAAAATTTTCTTTTTCCTTTACTAAACTTTGTGATGTTTTTACCCTAGAATAGTTTACAAAAATGGAAGAAAAAAAAAAGGCATGGCAGGAGTGGTCGTGGGTGGGGTGAGACTGTGGGGAGCTGAGCCTGAGCTTGCTCCTGATGAATGGGAAAGAAGAGGGAGAAGCAGACAGACCCTCTGCCCCCATCTCCCTGGGCTCTCAACCCCCAACACATAATCAGCTGGGAGATGAGGTATCAGGGCTCTGGGATCCCAAAGGGCAGGAGAAGAGGGAGCCTGTGCAAGGCAGTGATTCACCACTGCCGGTGCCCAGCTGACAACCAAGACAAACCTCGACCTGAGTCATAATATCACCCCTTAGTACCCACAAGGCCCTGACCAGACCCCGAGAGGGAGGCTCCGGGCCACAGCTCCAGGGCAGGAGGGGTGGCCTGGTCCTGAGTCCCTGATCCTGAGAGATCAAAGTTGAAGATGCTGGATTTCACCCATGACTCTGAGCCCTCTCACTGGAATGAATGCTTGGAGACACTGCCTGTGCCCTTTCTCTTCACTAACATGATGGAAAATCCACAGGCCGATGAGTGCACACCCAATGTAGAGGACAGTCCCAGAGTGACAGAGCCTGGGGAGATCCATGCAGACCTTTACTTATACGCTTTCCTCAGCTTCTTCTACTCCTCTCGGTTCACCTCTTACATATTGCAGAGGGCCAAGAACAGTCACTGCTGTCTGCGCTTGTGCTGCCAGACACTAGTCATCACACAAGTGCCATCCTGCAACTACCTAGGGACCCAGGGACTACTGAAGATGGAGATCATCCAACAGTTGAGACTGCAGGACAGACATTTGGACAGCTGCAAACCATACCTAACCAATTTCTTCACCCTAGCAGAGTGGAGTTTCCTGGGCTACCGCATCATGCATGACTTTCCCTGCGATCTCGCTGCTGATTATTTGTCCCTGCTGAGTTCCCTGGGCCACCTCAAGAAGCTTCACCTGATCTCTGGCTGTCACTTATGGAAGCACCATAAGTGGCTCAGGTGAGTGTATGGAAAGTTCTCTGAAGATATAAGAACCAAGATCCCTCGAGCATTCTTCTGATCCTTCCATATAAAGGAAGAGATAAGCTAGATGTGTGCAGAGTCACTGAACTCAGACTCAAAGCCTGGGGTCCTAGGCCAGACAGTGGCTGGTAACTATTATATAGAACAATACGTCTGCAACAGGCACCTAGTACATACCAAGTACAGAGTGTAGTCTGGGGAATAAAACTCTGAGAAAAAAAAAATGAGTTCTTGTCCATCTCAATCTTCCTGATCTCTGGAGAGGAGGGGGAATAAAGATAGAAAACTGTGAGTGTGGTATTCGGAGAAGATAATGTGTATAGGGTTGCTATGAGTCAGAATTGACTCAACAGCAACAGATTGGTTTTGGTTTAACTGCACCCTATGGCATCTAAGCACAATTGATTTAGTCAACTCGTTCCCCTCATTTTTGTCTCACACACTTCTCTGTGCCATGCCCTAGAAACAAGTGCCGTTCTCCTGAGGCCTGGCCTTTGGGTAAATAGAAAGTGAGGAAGCAGCTTCCCAAAGCTTCCACCCAGCAGAAACCCAGGCCTTACTTTGTGGGAGCTGTATGTAATTCTAATAAATTCCTGTAGTAATTTCTGGAGTTTGAGTGATTATTGTACTTTGTGGCTCTTATGGAAGATTAGACTGAGAGTTCCATGTGCCCCAAACAATTCTCTGGGATATGGGGGAGGTCCTGTTGGGAATGGGAACATGTTTAATTCCAAACTCTGTGTTCTTGACTACTACAGAAGACTGGCTCCAACCTCTCTTACTTAGACTGAAGTGGGGCAATGCAAACATCCCAGACTAGGCTCCTGGGCCTTTCCTAAAAGTACTTAGTGTTCTGGTCCCAGATCTCAAGGAGTAACTCTCCCTGTCTCTCCACAGTTGCCTGCAGAAGCCACTGAAGAGCCCGGTGATCAGTGAATGTAGACTTACTAGGAATGATATTGCCGACATGTCCACGAGCATTCATGCCATCTGCCTGAAGGAGTTGGCATTATCTAACAATAACTTGTCTCAAATGGTCCCTGCGCCTCCGGAGTTCCTGCTGGGTGAGGTCTCAGGTACTCTGCAGCACCTAAACTTGAGAAACTGTGGGTTGGAGGAATCCCAACTCAGAACCCTCCTGCCCACCCTGTGCAGCTGCTCCCACCACTGCTCCTGTGTCTTGGGTGACAGTGTTTTCTCCACATCAGGCCTCATGTGCGTGCTTCAGTAGCTAGCAGGGCTGAAGGTGCTGAAGCGTGTGCAGTACCCCGTCCCTACTGAATGTGTCGTGTACTTGGACAACAGCAGGTCAGGGAACCTCAACAGAGTGGAACTGGCCCAGGTGCATGCCACCTTGCAGGACATGTTGCAAGCTCTACAGTGGGAGGACATGGAGTTGACTAATTCTACCTCTACTGACTAATTACAAAAAGGCATGGCAGACCTGATGGAGAAGACGGACTGGATTATTGGCAGTGGATTTACTGAATGGATGCTGTGGTTTATAGAAAACTATCAAAACAACAAATACCACTGTGAACAAATCCAGCAGTGATCACTATTTCTGGATACAGCTAGGCTCAATCATTCATGATATCTCAGGCAGTGGTTGAACTTCTACAGTGTGCCTATTGTTTTAATGTTGGTAATAAAGTCAACCTCTCTAAGCCATGGTCCTTCTGGGCTGTTTATACAATTCCCCTTCCACTTGGCTTCACTGATCCCACTTCTTTGAACAACAAGCCATTGGGGCAGCTTCGTCTCACAACTTCAGTTCACTCATTGATGAAATGGGATAATTGAGAAGTTAAGAGAATCAAGGGGATATTAAGTGTGAGGTGCTGAGCACAGAGCGTTCACTCACTCATTTACTCAAAGCCTTCCTGCTTTGTTCACAACCTGCTCTCACTGTGGGGAATACAGAGGTAAGGAAAACACTGAAGGTTTCTGCCTTCATAAAACTTAAATTTGAGTGAGGGGCAGACACTAAACAAGTCAGCAAAACAGTAAAGCTGATTTCACAGACTTGCCATGAGAACAACAGTAGAGCAACATGCGTAATTATTGGGGCTGGGCGTGGGTGGTTAGTCTGCTTGGGGAGTGGGGATGTCAGCTAAGAGTCTCTCTGTGAGCGTGGGGACTGACTGATGGAGGAGTGTTGAGAAGCAGTCAGAAAATAGGGGAGCCAGGGAGAGGCCTCCCAGGCAGAGCAAACAGGGAGAGTGAGAAGGAATCAGGGAGATGAGGGCTGAAGGATGTGTCATATTTTGGATGGGGAAAGTGGGAGCTTTGGACCTCTGCTTTTACTGAGACAGGTTACAACATGGGTGGACCTTGAAAATAAGCTATGTGAAAGAAGCCATCACAGAAGATCACATATTGTCTGATTCCACTGGATATGAAATGTGCAGAAGAGGCAAAAACACAGAGACAGGATCTTGGGTGGAGGGAGTAATTGGGAGTGGCTGGTAATGGGTGTGCAGTTTCGTTTTGAGGCATTGGTAATGTCCTGAAATAGTTGTGAGGTTTGCACACATCTGTGAACATATTAAAAACCACAGCATTGAATACTTCAAAAGTCACTGGAAAAAATCACTCAGAAGAGATTAGGTGTGATCTCACTAACATAACAAAAGAAAACTTATTTCCAAATGGTTATATTTACAGGTACAGGGGCTAGGACTTCAACATATTTTGGAGGGTGGGGGCAGGAGGAAGGGGAGTCACAATTCAATCCATAACGCCTTTTTCAGGCACCTGATTGTCATTAACACCTTCACTGTGCACTGAGGGTATCTAGGGTTTGAAGTAGCCCAGGGACATGCCTGGTATTTTATCATCTCATTTATTCACAAAAATGCACCATGAGGAAGGTGATACTACAGTCCCCAGCTGGCAGAGACAAATCAAAAGCCCATCAATAACAGTTTCCAAGTCAAGACACACCCAGTGGTGGAATTCTGACAACATATTTGGTTGCTCTATGACCTTGGGCAGACAATCTCTCTGAACTTGGGTGCCACAGTTGCAAAATGCAGGGCATAACCCATAAGCCAGGGTTTGATCAGAGTTAACAGCTGTCATCCCAACACCACAAGGAAGTCACTGACTGTGTTCTTTGGTGTATGGTACTTCCTGTTTTCCCTCTACTGATATGGGAGCTCCCTGGGGCAGGGCTGTGCCCAGCCCAGAAACTGAAACAGTTTCATTTTCTTGGTTTGATAGCAGGAGTGGGGTAACAGCAGTAACCCGAGAGAATTAGGGAGATCAGGGCCCTGGAATGAGTGAGCCAGTCACAACCAAGGGTAGACAGACACTAGTCTTTTGTGGCTTCCCAGTGGCCTCGAACCATGTAGTTGGTGGTGAGAAGCAGTTTACCAATTTTTAGGGGATTTCAGGAAGGCTGTACCCACTATATCTCTTGTGAGGGAGAAATAGGATCATTAGATACAAATCGCAGTACAGCCTCTTGCAAAGAGATGTCTCCAAATAAATGATGATTTTTACACTTATTAGTTAATTTAAGGCCCTCAGACTGATTTCTGGCTCTGGTCAGATGGAGAAGCCCCATTCCTCCCATGGCCTCCTAAGCACAAGTAAAAATTCCTGAACATAACCACCAATATAGTAAGTAAGGCTCTGACAGGGGTAAAGAAAAAGGCAATTTGCCTTGTCACCTCAGGACTAGAGGAACAGGATATCAGTGAATTCCCTGGGTTTCACTTTTGTCTCCCTTATATCCTGGACACGGTGCTGGGGAAGCTTCTATTCAGAACCATCAACCAGCAGAGAAAAAAAAAAAAACTGCTCAAAGAGAAGTCTGTTTCCTCTAGTCAAAGGAACAAGGATGGCCTGAAAAGAGAAAAAACCTTTTGAACAATACCCACCCTACACCAGGAAAACACCTATGAAAAAACCACATTCTCCGCTGGGGTTCAGATAGGTCTAGCAGGGGGTGATGCAAATATCCTGATTGGTAACATCAGCAAGGTGCTGTGGATACTAAGCCTCCCCTGTCACCTGGCAGCAATGAGTCTTAATGAGGCTGCGACTCAGGAGGCCTAGTCCACACTCCACTTCCCCCTCCTCTCAGCCCTCAGCGGGCCCTATGGGGAACTGAACCTCCATGCCCAGCCGGCAGCAGCAAGACTGCATGATGTGGTGTGAGGCAGGGAACGGCAGCACTCCACTCCCCACCCACGCTGGTGTCAGTGCCCATGGGAGACCTGAGTCTTCCCCTAATCTAGCATCAATGAAACTCTGAGACTCCATCCCCTCCTGTCATGAACCAGGGAAACAAGGTGGTCAAAGGTGGGGTGAGTGGCTTCTCCCACCCTTGTGTCATTGGAGACCAGCATGGGACTAAGCTTTCATCGTCACCTGGAGAAAATGAGGGGATATGACTTGGTGCCCTGCTTTCACTGCAAAAGTGGCAACAGGGCCAAGGGCCAAGTGAAACTTTCACCCGCCTATCTGCAATGAGGTGGTGCAATTCAGCAATGCATTTTCACCAGGATGCTGTCAGTGGGAACCAACAGGGAATTTAACATCAATCTCCACATGGACCGCTGTGCTCACCTCACATGACTTGTTTTCAAAAACAGATAATAAAGTATAGGTCTGGGGTTCAGGTTTTAAAACATTTACTCTTAGTTGAAACACTTAGACTAGTAAAAATACTCATCTAGAGAGAAGCAGTTGACCCCATAGAGTGTAGTGAGTTTACTTTTAAAATTCTGTGATGGCCCATTGCCATGGTTATGTGATGATGCACATCTTGCCCTTGGTTCTCTCACTCTGTGTGCTAACACTTTAACAGTTGGCAGCAGGTAGAAAAGTTCTCAACTTCATGCCAGTGTCTTCCAAGATGGGAAATCTAAATTGTTGTTGTTCTAGAGGTATGTTCATATTGACATTTCAATGATGCCACTCCAAATGGGCCATTTATTTTTTTCCCAAATATTTTTCTCATCATTTTTCATTTTCTCCTTTCCAATTTGTCATCCAGACTTATAAATGCGGTTTATAGTTTTGTTTATACCTCAGTCTCTATTTTGAATCTTCTATCAAGTATGTTGCCTTTAAAAGTTTTCTTCATTTACAAAAATGTAGTATTTCCTCTTAAGTCTTGTACAACTCATGTCCCCATTAGGTATTCACTGGGGAAATGTGGCAATGTCTATTCTAATGCTGTTTTGACCTCATTAAGAACCTTTTAAAATTATTTCAGAAATTTGGAGTGAATCTAGAATGGTGGAGATGTGTAGGGAGCTATTTCACACAATGAAGGCTAACTACCTTCATTTTTAATAGTCCTTCACTCTCTGCTTCATTTTTTTTTAAATTTCTCATACAAAAATTTATACACATATTGTTTTGTCACATTAGTTGCAATCCCCCCACAATGTGACTGCTGTGGGGATACTCCCCCTTTCTACCCTGAGTTCCCTGTGTCCATTCAAACAGTTCCTATCTCTTCCTGCCTTCTCATCCTGTCTCCCAACAGGAGCCGCCCATTTGGTCTCATGTATCTGATTGAACAAAGAAGTACACTCTTCACATGTGTTATTTTTTGTTTTATACTCCTGTCTAACCTTCTTCTGAAGTGTGGGCTTCAGGAAGGTTTTCAGATCTGGGTTAACAGAGGTTCCAGGTACCATGAGATTCGGGGGCTCCTCCAGTCTCTGTCAGACCATTAAGTCTAGTCTTTTTACATGAATCTGAGTTCTGCTTCACACTTTTCTCCTGCTCTGTCCAAGACTCTTCTGTTGTGTTCCCTGTCAGGGAAGTCACTGGTGGTAGCCAGGCAACATCTAGTTCATCTGGTCTCAGGCTAGTGGTAGGATTTCAGTATTTTCAAAGCTTCCATAATTGACTATTTATATAACAAAGGACTGGGGAATAAATAAAATAGTAAGTGTTCAGTCCCAAACGCAAGGGTGCTTTTAACGAAGTGCAAATTCTATCCTACTGATGATAAAAGTAGCAGCACACGTGGACCTGTGGAGGCTGAAATGGTCTTGGAAGATGGCAAGAAGACACTGGCCATTTAGCTGGACTTCAAACGGGCAGAAGGAGTGAAGGGACTCTGTCATTACATCACAGCGTGTGTTTCAGAATCATTTGTAGACTGACTATTTCACGTTGCTTTAGGTTACCTGGGCTAAAAGCCAAGGACTCTGTTTCTCATTTCTTTTGTGCTCCTGTCCTCTGCCATGTTTCCTCCACCAAGGATGGTCCAGCATCAGCTCAGTCCATGCTTAATAAAAAAGTACATCCAAGCATTCTAGCTCATTTTCCAAATCAAGTAAAGCTCCTAGAGATATTCACGAGCAGCCCCATCAATGTACTGACAGTTACTGTGTCCTCCTAGCTTCCCTGGATGACCCACTGAAGGACATATTCACAGACTGCACAGATGAGGAGGCTGCATCTAGTGCTAAGGTGAGCTTGTCAATCAATGTCTCAGACAGAAATGTTGCTTTCTTGGTTTATTTCTTTTTCACGTGATTTCAGATATGAAAACACCAAAGTACATAACAGATGACAGATACGGTTTTCTTTGGTGGTTCAAAGGGACACTCTTACCAACTACTACTTGATTCAAGAGGGCATACAAAAACTGGTAGCATCAGGTCATAAACTCTATGGTTGGGGGCCTTTTCCTCCGCAGTAATTTCTCCTTGGATTAAGAATTTTGGAACTGAAAACAGAAATGGCTTTAGAGAAACATCCTACAGGAACAGCTCATGCCTTTTCCACCAGTGTTCTCTCTGCTTACTTCTGGGTCCAGAACTCAAGTTCCGCTTTCCATCTGTTTTTTTAAAGTACCAAGAGAACAACAGGCCTATGCCAACAGTACCCAACAGGATCTGATTATCATTGTGTTTTCTTTTCTGGAATTGCAGGTGGTCTCAAGACCATTTGAAAATGGTATGTAGTCTAGACTCAGTCAATTGCTGTGGGAAAGATCTAGATGATAAGAAACACAGGGCTTCAAGAGACAGAAAGGGTCACATAAACCAGAGACTTCATCAGCCTGATACAAGAAGAACTAGATGGTGCCCAGCTACCACCAATGAACGTCCTGATAGGGAACACAACAGAGGGTCCCTGATGGGGCAATAGGATGATGGGATGCAGAACTCAAATACTAGTAAGAAGACCAGACTTAATGGTCTGACTGAGACTGGAGGTGCCCTGGAAAGCATGGCCCCTGGTCTCTCCATCACCCCAGAACTAAAACAATTTCCAAGGCCAACTCTTCAGACAGGGATTGGACTGGACTGTGGGATGTAAAGTGATACTCGTGAAGAATGTGCCTCTTAGACAAGTAGATATAAGAGACCAAAGAGGCGGCTTCTGTCCAGAGGTGAGAGGGGAAGGCAGAGAGAGTTAGGAGCTGGTTGAATGTTCATAAGGAATCAAGGGCGGAGGGGAGGAGTGTGCTGTCGCAGAATGGGGTGAGCGGTTGGGATCTCATGACAACGTATGTTAAAAAAAAAAAAAATTCTGTATGGGAGACTAACTTGAAATGTAAACTTCATTTAATTACATCTTAAAAAACAAGAAAAGAAACACAGGACTTCCTTGCTTGCATTAGTCTGAGACACACCTTGATTCCAAATCCTGGTGGGAATGAGGATCAGGGGTGTGGTAAAAGAAACAGGATGTTCCAAGTGAAGAACTATGGCCATGTTTTTACCATCCCTGGATGCAGCTCGGTTCCCTTTAGGTGGTAAGCGTTTGTGTTCATGCGCGTAGGTGGGTATCTGTTTGGTGTGATTGTGAATATCTGTGTGTGGGTGAGTTTGTGTGTGTCAGGAAATATGTCCCACTTACACAGTACAATTGACAGTGTAAACAGTCTCAAAAAAATCTCCCAACAAAACTGCGCATTCAACCCTCACCACAGCTGTACCTAGAAGTTTGATTCCTATCCCCACTTCTCAGATGGAGAAACTGAGGTGCACAGATAAATGGCCCAAGCTCTTGAGCTCCTAAGTGGAACAGCCGAAGTGTAAACCCAGGCCTGACCCAAATGCTGATGCTGAGAACTACTGAGCTGCACTCATCTCTCAGTCACGCGTTCATTAGTCACTGTGCAAGCGACTTCCAGAATCTGTATATGTGCCTGCAAGTACCTGAACCCAAGGAGACCACAAACACTGCCCATCATTATGTGTGATGATCCCACACACCAGGGGGAGCCACTGGTACATATTATCAGGTTTTGGCATTGCCGCTGGTGTGAAATGCACACAGGAAGCCCACAGCCTGCTGGTCAGCTCAGAGACTATGAAAGGCGTGAGGCAGCACATGGGACCACCAGTTCAACCTGTCCCTGCTGGGGTCACTTCTCAGCACCCAGTCCAAAGCAGATAAAAATAAGGGAGATATTTCAGTCTGTCTGAGGCCATTATCACCACGTGCCCAGAAATGTTCAAAACCTGTGAGCTTCATACCCTAGGGACAGTTACAAATAAGAACTCATAGCACCTTTGGTTATCCATCACCCTTGTTGCAACTCTCGTCCAACTGGCCTAGAGGCCTTCAGTGCTCTACCCATGCTTCCCCAGCATAATGAACACTCCCACTGTTGGATGGATGGCTACGTGAGCTCATAAATTATGGGATGGAGCCTTTTTCTTACTAGCACTCTCCCCTTGGATTAAGAATTTTGTAACTGCCGACCCAAATGGGCTGGAGAGAGACACATCCTCCAGGAAAACCCTGTGCCTTTCCTTGGGTGTCATCTCTTTCTTTTGGGTCCTTGAACTCCACCACTGTCTGATATCTGGTTTTCTAAAGTCAAAAACAGAAAGAAATGTGCAAACCCTACCCAGCATGATGTGATCCTCATAGCTTTTTTCATTTCTGTAATTGTAAGTGGCCTCAAGAGCAAGTCAAAATGGTATGTAATCTGGAATCAGCCAACTGCTATGGAAAAAATATAGATAAGGAAAGTAGGATTTTCTTGCTGGGTCAGTCTGGAGAACTACCCTGATTCCAGTTCCTGGTAGGAATGAGGGTTGGGGTGTAGTGAAAGAAACTGATTTTCCAGGTGAAGATCAGGTCAGCAAACTATTCTATAAGGACAGGCAAGAAAGGCTACATCTTCCTCATCTTTGGATCTCTAGAACTCCATTCTTTTCATTTCATTGATTAATTAATTCAGTTAACTAAAATAAAAATATCACTAAATCACAGTAGTCATATTTCAAATGTTCAAGAACCTTATATGCTAGTGGTTGCTGTATTGGACAATGCAGAGAAAACATTTCCATCATCTCAGAAGGTTTCCTTGGGCAGGTGCTCTGAGCCTAGTGCAGGGTCTGTTCAGGGAACTCATCTAACCCAATGTGCCCCTAACAGTTGGAATTTCAGGTTGATAAGATTGGGGTCAGAGCTAGAATGGCCCAGTGTAAACAGGGAAGTGACAGTGAAAGGGCAGTCCTTCACTTCCTTGCTCTCACCTTAAGGTTTGCAAGCCGTGAGCATTGGCATGTTGAGGTTCTCTAACTCCACAGAGCCCACGGAAGGCCTGAGAACCCAGGAGAAGGAGCGGTGGTGATCTTAAGTCAGCCAGCATGGCCTCAACTGGGGTAGGGAGGAACGGTGTGCCATTCTCTCTAATATCTTTCTTGATGTTTATGTATCTATAAAGATTGGGGTGCAGACAGGAGGTATGACTCTAGCAGTGACAAAGAAGACACTCAAGGTAGGTTCCAATGGGAGACGGTTACTGGGAGCAGTCTGGTTACTCCTGCTGCTTCAGAAACTGAAGGAAGAAGGAGGGGTGAAGTCAAAGAAAAAGGAAATATGAGTGGAGGTCTCTTTTGCTCTTTTCATATTTTATTTACATAATAGTAAGACATGTTATATCCATGGGCTTTGAGTGTGAAATGTTTGAAATCATCTTTTCCTGCTTTGCTATTTCAAGATTATTATTCCCACAAGACCTGCCATCACTGCCACTCCCAGACATCAAAGCCTGAGATTTGCTGGTTTCCCATCACTTGGGATTTGAGTGCAGGAGACTCTGTGTTGGGTTTTGGTGTTGACCGACAATGTGGGATATCTGGTGGGTCACAACTATCTCACAGGCACATAGTTGACCCTGGAGACAGAGTCCTTGCAGTGCATGCCAGGTGGAGGGTGAGAGGTCGGCCCTCTCCCTTCTGCAATTTCAGGTCTTGTAGCAGCGCCTTCATGTCTGTGTGTCACTGTCCACTCCTGCTTTAAAGGTCACTCCCAGGCTGAAGAGGTAAAGAACATTTACTCCGGGCACACGACACGTGCTCTGTGCCCTGGGGTAGTGAGGAGCGAAATATAACCTGGAGCACATTTCTAGCCTCCACTCCTCACCCAAATCACAAGTCCTAGTTTGAATAACAGAACCAGAATTTCCTTCCATTTGAGAGGCTTCTGTTCAGCTGCCCCGAGACACTCCAGTGCCAGCAGGACTCTAGAGGACATGTGTGATGGGGCTGTTGGGCTTGCATCACACGCTTGCTGTCACAGTCCACAGACCTGGTCCCCTGAAACTGACCACGCCCAGGACAGAGCCTCTGGGCAGCAGGGCTGGGAAGGGGCTCCCCTCTGAACTCACCACTGCAACCACATAGGTCGGCCCCTGTTCTCCACACTCCAGTCACATCCCACTCAGCTACCTTTCCTCAGGCCTGCCCAGGTGTCCTCACCTCTGAGTTCTCTCAAGGTTTGGTGCAAACCCTTCAGGCAGTTTTTATTTCTGTGGCCATCCCTGTTGTAGCAGCCCTGTTGCCTCACTTGTAGACTAAGAGAAACCAGACAAGTCACTTTACCTCTGATCTCACACTCACCCTCCCTAATGGGCAAGAAAACTTACAGGGTTGTTGGGAGGATCAAACGTCTCCCAAGTTCCTAAGTCACCACAGGCACAGAAGAGTCACTCGATAAGTGGGTTTGATTGTTGCTCTCTCCCACAGGGCCGCACATAACCCCTGACCATGACAGGTGCTCCCTGGGTAGGATGGATTGTTTAACTGATCAACGGATTGATTATACATGTTCCCAAATTGAAGAACCATGTGATTGGAGGAGGTTGATGGGGGAAATGAACTGAGCAGGAATTAGGAGAAAGAAAAGAGGCAGGAAGTAGTGAGAGCAGGGTGGAGGAGGCAGGAAAGGCAATGTCGTGCACAGGGTCATGGAGATAGTGGCTGCCTTCTTGGAGGAACAAGAGGACATGCCATTGCTTCCTGGTCAAAGTTATACAATGTCAGGTAAGGAAAAGTACGCTGGAGGTCCTAGAACCCCTCCCTCAGGGCAGAGGTAAAGCCATGGAGGCCCCAGGAGAGGAGAGATGAGGACAGAGTTGGGTCCAGAGGTCAGGCTACAACCAGCCATGAGCAGCAGGGGCCCAAGTTCTCATCTCAACACTGACTCTCCCTTTCCCTTCCCGAGGCCACACCATCATTGTCACTGCCCTGGTCCACTCAAAAGCTAATTTCTCGGAATCTGAGGAGGAGAAGGAAAACAGCATTCTCCCTGAAATGTGAGCATGGAAGGGGTAGGATAGGGTGGGGGGAGGCAAATAAGTTCCCATATGAGCCACTGCTTCCCTAACTTTCATTTTGGCACTTTAGGGAAAGCAACACAACCAATACAGGGATTCTGGGTGGTGTACATGGAAGAAATAACATTACAAAAATAAGTTTAGGCAAGTGAAGAGAACATCCTCCCTGGGGAAGGGATACCCATTCCATAGAAGGCCCTAAGGGTGGTTATGCCTTGGCCCTAAGGCTAAGCTGTCCGATGGCTGCAGTAATTCAGAGAAGGGGGCTGTAGGGTGCCCATGTGCATAACTGCAGGGGGTGCGATTCACAATGAATTATTTGTGAAGGGTGTCCCAAAATTGTTCAACTTTGTCCTATGCAGAAGCCAACCTGCCCTCCCAACCCCCTTAGGGTCAGCAGGGAGCACCCAGTTAACTACTGAGGGTGCTGAGACCCTGTGAGGTGCCCTGATCTCCTCTACTCCAGGCACCTGGGAAAGCGGTGGGGGAATCCAGAGGCACCTCAGGTGCAAGCAGCATAGCTCACCTGGCTCTGCTCTGCTCTGCCTCCCTGGGGGCGTGTGGTCATCCCTGCCATCAAGTAGGGGACCCTGTAGGATCCAAGCCTGACTGGTAGCTGCCCAAGCTCTTGGGGCCCTCAGCCTCTGGGGAGACCTGCTGAGGGCCAGGGTCACCTCAGGGCACCGTTTATCAAGCTGAGGTTCTATAGAATTTCTGTACTTTTTTTTTATAAATTCAAACAAAACACAAAAATCTGAAGAAAATTCAATGCAATGATCACACAGAATGAGAACAGGGGGTAGGATGACAAGTTACCTATGTTCCTGTTACTGATTTTTCAATTTTGTAAATAAAAAAATAGAGCTGGTTTTAATACATATTAAAAAGCAGTGTCTTCTGTAACCTTTACATGTTGGAATATAGTAAATCCATAAAAGTTGTTTTCATTACCATAGCATAATGATTTTTTTTAATTGAAAGGCATAGGCAAGATTCGGTGTTAGTCTTAGAAAGAAAAATGATCACCGGGGGAAAGGGAAGAGTTCCAGGAAGCTGTCCATGTGTAATGTGAAGATCTCATGACTGGATAGTATTGATGTACAGGTGGAGGGGGCGGAGTCATCACTTCTACACAGTTCCATCAGATCACTCAAATGACCCAGGTGTGTGGGGCTCCGCCATTTCATCCTAGATCCCACAGTCCTCTTTCTGCTGTAGTATTTTCACTGAAGGCTGCCCAGCTGAGTGCTCAGGTATAATTGTTTTGTGGGACATTTATAGGCACCTCTGCCCTCAGCAGAGAGCAGCAAACAGGCCTCCGTGCCCTGTTGACCTGACCCCTGAGAATCAGAGGAATCCAAGGTGCCTCTCCAGGGCCTAAGGAGCTTTCTGAGTCCTGCAGCCCACCCCAGCATGCCCCTCCTCCGTCCCTGTCAGTGACTCCCCGCTGATTGCGGCCCATGTTTGTGTCACAGATTCCGGACTTGACTCAAGTGGTGGTGGGGACCTGAATGCATCAGCCTTGTCTAGATGAAGCTGCAGCTGCCCGTGTGTTTTTGTCTAATGATTGTTATTTATTAGTTTATTTTATGTTTTATTCCTAAAATTATTAAATTTGCATTTCTTATTGTTTATTTCAATCATGGGTATTCTTTGTTTTTTGTAGTATGAGTCATTTAGTGGTTATGAATTTTCAGTTTATTTTACATTTATCTATTTTCATGGAGATACAGTTTTAGCTATAGCAATTTATATTAACTTCCTAGTGTTATTAAGGAGCCCTGGTGGTGCAATGATTAAGCGCTCAGCTGCTAACCTAAAGGTTGACAGTTCAAACCACACAGCAGCTCCTTAGGAGAAATAGCCAGCGATCTGCTCTGTAAAGATTACAGTCAAGAAAATTCTATGGGGCAGTTCTACTCTGTCACATGGGTCAGTATGAATCAGAATCAACTCAGTGGCTCCAAACAACAACAGTTTTATTAGTTTATTTCTCATTTGTTAGAGTCCTAGTCATATGCGTGGGGTTCAAATCATGTAAATGTTAATACATATGACAATTGTAATACAAAGACTGGGAGTTATAAGAAATTTATATGGCTGTAAGGCTTCTACATTTTACTAGAATTGGTAAAATATTAACTCTAATTCGACAGGAAACGTTCTGTCTACCTATTTGTTATCCCCAGGGAAATCTCTAAAGACAATTCCAAACCCACTCAGCAAAAATTGGGTAACTTCAATAGTCCTCTGGGAGATGAATAAAGCAGTTGAAAACATAAATATAACAATAACACATATTCACATGCAGGTTTTTGTGTGAACAAAAGTACTCATTTCTCTTGGGTCAACCTAGGAGAGGGATTGCTGGCTCATATGGTAAGTATGTCTCTCCAGGCCTGCCCTCTCACCACCATGCCCCCATCCCAGCAGGATCTGGGCAGGTCTCCACAATGGGCCACGGGAAAGAGCATGATGACCCACAGGTGTCTGATCCTTCCCCTCGCCTGCTGCAGGGCCGGCTCCTCCACCAGCTGCCCTTCCAGCCCCAGCGTTAATCCACAGCTGAAGAGACAAGAGAGGAAGCAGGACTCCCTAGGCCCAGTGGCTGTCCTGGAACCTGCTGGAGCAGCCGCCCCTGTAGATCCTTTGTATTGGAGAAGCCCAGCTCACCAGGTCCCCACTTCTCCTCACTGTCAGCGTCCCTTTCAGGCACCTCTTCATGCTCACTGCCCTCAGCCCGTCACCTTGATGTCCCCACTCCTTCCTCCCTCTGGCAGGCACTGACATGGCCGACCTATCTGGTAGGCCTCCTGTCCTCCCCTGATCCCTTCCTCACACCAGGTGTGGGCTGGGAGATGGGGAGCCCAACTCCTGACTCACCTGCTCCTCCAGCTGCTGCTCAGTCCGTTCCTCCTTCATGTTCAAGCCCATTTGGGGGGCCCTCTGAAAGGGGAGGAAGGCCCTTTGTATCCCAGGGCCTCAGTCACAACTGCAGCAGATGCCAGTTCCCCCCTCCCTGCTGATCCCAGCACCTGCAGAATGGAGTCACCTACACCCAGGACTGTGCATTCCCCCATCTCCTTCTCACAGAGCCCCCTCCAATCAGGGTTCCTAGTGCCTCTCTCTCCACCAGCCCACCAACTGCTGCTTCTGCAGTCAGTTCCAACCCCTCAACCACCACATCCACAGGCTTGACCTCCCATCCTGCTTCTGACATTGGGGTCACCCCCATGGACACCACTCCCTGCTCCCCTGACATGCAGTCATTCTCAATCTAATCAGTCTTTTTAACATCTATATCATAATCCAAGCATGAAAGAACCAGTGTCCTATTGACAGATTTTTAGGATGTTTTTGGACTTTGCCTATTACAATGGATATATTTGAATATATGTCTTTGTGCACTGTTACCAGTGCCTGGCATATGTAAAATCAACGTCACAGGAGTTGACTGATATACTTATGCAGTAGGTACTAACACGATCCCCATGACACAGATGAGGACTTTGAATATTTCCCAGTAGGAGGACTGCTCATTGGAAGAACTGCTGCCAGCTGTTACTGTGATGGGGGTGAGCTGGACAACAGAGGATGATCCAATGGTCCTATAAGCCTCGGTCAACCAAATGTCCCACTTTGCCTTGGACAGGCCTGTTCATAGCTGTTTCTCACATAATTATGGACAGCACCTCCTTTTACTTTAAAAGTGTCTCTGTAGGGCCGTAACTACATGGCCAATCACCAGAACAGGGAAGGTTGGAGTAAACAGATGGCTATGACCATCCAGAGACACTCACCTGCCCCTGCCTTCCTTTCAGCGAACAAGAGACATCAGGTGACGGTCAGACAGACCACGGAGGAACTTGGACACCCTTAACAAACTCCCACAGTCCCATCTGGAAGGTCAACAGGGAGACCTAGATGACATGTGGCTTTAGCCAGCGATAGCATCTCTCCTTGCAGGAGCCGGGTGGGAAGTGGCAACTGCCCAGCAGCCAGCAGACATGGCAGATAATGACACCTTCCCCATGCCGGCATCCAGGTGCTGGAAACCCTCCCTCCTGTCATCGAGATCTTCTGGAAGCACTCCAGCAGCCAGAGCAAGCCTTTCTCTATCAACTACAATGACTCCATCCTGACCTTGAAAGAGAAGACTGAGGAGAAGGGAGTGGCCTGTGTGGAGGATCGGCCCCGCCATCAAATGGGAACCTTCTAAGACCTCACCAGGCACAAAACTCTCTAGAGGGGCCACATGACCACTCAGCTTTGATAGGCTCAGCCTTTACTTGAATTAAAAAGTGTTCAGGAGTAAAAAAAAAACTTTCACTTTCCATAGTTATGCTTTGGAATTAATAAGAGGCAGGGGAGGTGAATGGAACAACAGTGTTTTTTTTGTTTTTTTTTTTTTTGTTTTTTTTTTTGCTAAGATTTCAGTACCAAACCAGCTTCATTAGGAATCACTTTATAACAGAGAACCATTCAGGGTTGGGGGCACTTCTGAGGTCATCTTGAATTATTAAGGCAGAAAATCAATCAATTTTATATATAATCCCTCAGGTTGTCGATACAGAATCTGAGAAGCAGAGGGATAAGGACATGTCCAAGTCCCACTATGAGTTAGGAATCAAGTCAGGACTAAATCCCTTGACTCCTCCAACTTCTAACCCGACTTCTTTCCTCTATACCACATTGACCCTAAGGCTAAAAACTTCAGACTTGTGAAAAATTATTTCATACACACCCTTCAAGTTTAATACAAGAATATCTCACAGAGTACATGTTAAACAGGAATTAACGGAAAACCAATTGAGATGTTCCAGCAAACGCATGCAGTGCTGCAGATGCTCACTCATCTATGCGAAGAAATTTGGAAGACAGCTACCTGGCCTACTGACAGGAAGAGATCCATATTTGTGCCCATCCCAAAGAAAGGTGATCTAACAGAATGCAGAAATTATCCAACAATATCATTAATATCACACACAAGTAAAACTTTGCCGAAGATAATTTAAAAACAGTTGCAGCAGTACATTGACAGGGAACTGCCAGAAATTCAAGCCAGATTCAGAAGAGGACGTGGAACAGGGGATACCACTGCTGAGGTAAGCTGGATCTTGGCTGAGAGCACAGAATACCAGAAAGATGTTTACCTGTGCTTTACTGACTGTGCAAAGGCATTCGATGCAGATCATAAGAAATTATGGATAACACTCCGAAGAATGGGAATTTCAGAACACTTATTGTGCCCATGCAGAACCTGTACATAGACCAAAAGGCAGTCATTCGAACAGAACAAGGGGATACTGGGCGGTTTAAAGTCAGGAAAGGTGTGCATCAAGGCTGTATCCTTTCACCATACTTATTCAATCTGTATGCTGAGCAAGTAATGTGAGAAGCTGGCCTATATGAAGAACGCAGCATCAGGATTGGAGGAAGGCTCATTAACAACCTGCAATATGCAGATCACACAACCTAGCTTGCTGAAAGTGAAGAGGACTTGAAGGGCTTACTGATGAAGATCAAAGACCACAGCCTTCGGTATGGATTGCACCTCAACATAAAGAAAACAAAAATCCTCACAATTGGACCAATAAGCAACATCATGATAAACAGAGAAAGTATCGAAGCTGTCAAGGATTTTGTTTTACTTGGATCCACAATCAACACCCATGGAAGCAGCAGTCAAGAAATCAAAAGACGCATTGCATTGGGCAAATCGGCTGCAAAAGACCTTTTTAAAGTGTTAAAAAGCAAAGGAGCACTTTAACAACTAAGGTGTGCCTGACGCAAGCCATGGTGTTTTCAATTGCCTAATATGTATGAGAAAGCCAGGCAATGAATAAGGAAGATGGAAGAAGAATTGATGCTTTTGAATTGTGGTGCTGGCTAAGAATACTGAATATACCATGGACTGCCAAAAGAAGGAACAAATCTGTCTTGGAAGAAGTACAACCAGAATGCTCCTCAGAAGCGAGGATGGCAAGACTTTGTCTCACATACTTTGGACATGTTATCAGGAGGGACCAGTCCCTGGGGAAGGACATCATGCTTGGTAAAGTAGAGGGTCAGCAAAAAAGAGGAAAACCCTCAACAAGATGGACTGATGCAGAGGCTGCAACAATGGGCTCAAGCATAGCAAGAATTGTGAGGATGGCACAGGACCAGGCAGTGTGTCACTCTGTTGTATGCACGGTCACTATGAGTCAGAACCAACTCGACGGCACCTAACAACAATCAAAACATAATTGTTTAGCTTACTTACTTGCCACTGAAAACAATTATCTCAGCAGAAATATTAAAGAATCTAAGTAGAAAATAAATTTTCAATTTAATGAAAAGATTCTTCTTAGAATTTTATCAACAACTTTGCCAATAAGAAGGTATACTGGAAAACACATACTAAATTTGTTCTCTGCAACCATACATCCCACCACTTCTGTAGTGAGATGGTTCTCTTGTGTAATATCACATCAAATTGACCACTAAAGTAACAATCAGATATTAAAACAAGTTAGTTTGAGCATCTCTGAGAGAAAAATACAGGAGAAATGGAAGATTCCCCACAAAAACACATCAACTTTAATGAAAAGCAATATTTAAAAAAATTTCAATTTATCTAACCCCTGTAACTCTAATATGCATGGCTCAGATTCAGGGGGAGGGGGAGAATCCACTTTCCTCACTGCTTTTAACAAAGTGGAAACATCTGGAATGTAACTCAACATCTATATCCTCAGCTAGTTCTGAGCTCTTATCACTAGAACTCAAGACTCAGCAAATGTATTTTCCTCCTAAAAGCTAACTTTATAACAACTATTTCTAGTCTCTCTTCACAGTCTTTCCCCTACCCCACTCCCATTTCTACAACTCTGAGATTTCCTGATAAAAGTGCAGATCGTGATTTGCATTATTCAAAAATAGTCAGCAAATGAACACACTGCTAACTTATCTACCACCTTGGAGGGAGTTCTCCAAACAAGGAAAAGAGAGGGCTCAGAAGCTCACTGAAATTCAAGTACACATGCATCCAGTTCAAGTACACACTTTCACTTTCAGTAAAGAGTTTTTACTGAATCTTTACTGAAAGCTCCTTCACTTCTATCACTCACTAACTGTTTAATCCCACTCAAACTGATTATCGTCCAAAGTTTAAGTTTGTAAGCTTTTGGGACATTTTCTTGAATTCATGCACCATGTACCTTTTTAAAAAGCCAATAACTTTCAGTCCACATGACTTCACAGAAACAGAGAACATTAACTTAAAAATGATTGTTTTCAAACTGTACTCTAAAAGAAACACTTTTGTGAAAATCGATGTTTGCTAACCAAACAACATCATTAGAATTATCTTTTCATCCACAGAAGGCACGCCCACACAGAGTTCACCGAAAAACTGATGTGGTTCTCTGTTAGAAAACTGACGTGGTTAACAAGGCGTAGAAACTCGACCTCAATTACGTCAGAGTCTGATGACCCAGCAATCATGGAATTCTTAGTGAATGTCAATCTATTATGGCAAAAACATGGAGATTACTAGAGGGTGCCTAACAGAACAGAAGGTCAAGTTGCTTACCTTGTGCGAAGGGAGCACAAGGAATGCTCCTCCCCTCTGGCTTCTATGGTTATGACAACAAATCTGAGCTTGATGGTGCAAAAGGAACCATCCTAGGTCACGCAAGAAACCCAGCTGTCATCATAACACCGGTCATTTTTCATCACTTGCCCAAACACATGCTGAAACTTGCTCTGTTGTGCCAGTGGCCTCGTTGTGTCTACAGAAGAGGAACAGGAATTATGTTAGAATACCACCAAACTGAAAGCGTTACTTTCACAAATGAAAAACTGCAAGAAGGAAAAATAGAATGGCATGGCATTTTGTCTAATCTCCTAACAAGAAGCCAAACTTCAAATCTAAATTTCCTTTAAAAGCACACGCCCAGAGCAACTTCTAGTTTCTCACTTCCCTCCTTCCAGAATTCCCTCAGCCCACCTCTCCCCCATATGACTACTCCCATGTACTGTTGCTGGAGGGTCTGAAGATCCCTGGGGCTTGCAGGTCCTAAAAGGTTACTCCCTACTCTACCCTCCCCCACTCTGTTCCCCATGCACCCAGGCACCCGCTCAGCTGGGTCCCTTTCCCATAGGGACACTCTCCTTGCTGAGTCCCTGCCTTCTTTCTCCAGACCCAGACCTCATCTCCTGTCCATGCCTGGAAGGCTTAACCCAGAGAAACTCCAAGATCTCAGAGGAATCAGATAAAAAGATGGTGGCCTTGTGGATTGTTGTTGTGTGCCATCAAGGTGATTCTAATTCATAGCAACCCTATCCGACAGAGTAGAACTGACTCCTAGGGTTTCCTAGGCTATAATCTTTTTGGGAGCAGATTGATAGGTGTTTTCTTCCATGGAGCCACTGTGGGTTCAAACCACCAACCTTTTGGTTAGCAGCCAAGCACTTAACCATTGTGCTACCAAGGCTCCTTTTAAAATACTTTACCTCTGCAAATCTTACA
The DNA here is from genome assembly GCA_030035585.1 of Dugong dugon. Lineage (NCBI taxonomy): Eukaryota > Metazoa > Chordata > Mammalia > Sirenia > Dugongidae > Dugong > Dugong dugon. Next base: position 18,215,496 of record CM057476.1, on the reverse strand, counting down.
AGAACATATGACGACGTGAACATATTTATAGGGCCTTTATCAGGGCCTCAGAAGGGTTCCATGTAAGGGAGAGGCCATGAAGCTTTAACTTAAGGATTCTGGAGACATACTAACAAGGCAGTGCACATGCCCCAGCCTGTGAACCCAGCACTCCGTGCAGGGCCCATCACTGCACTGATAGACAGGTTCAACCAATTCCATGGGGCAATTTCCTTAAATTATGAAATAAGTAGTCAGAATGTCATGCTTTTTGATGATGTAAGACATTTGAGGTTTAGACATGACCTTCAAGACGCACCTCTTCCTTCTAGAAGATGTAATTATTTTGCTGCATGAGGTGCCCAGGACTTCATCTCTGGAAAACACTACTGGGAGATACATGTGGACAACTCTTGGGACTGGGGTCGAGGAGTCTGGAAGGATTCTTGGAAGAGGAAGAACAGCTCCCTAGAGGACATGTTTCTTCTTTTATGTGTGAAGGAGGATAATTGTGACAATCTCTTGACCACCTCCCCAGTGTCTTCTCAGTATATAGAGAAACCTCTGGGTCAGGTTGGTATCTTTGGATTTTGACAGTGCAGGTGTGAGTTTTGTTAATGTTGCCCAGAGTCCCCTCATATGGAAGTACTCGATTTGATTCTTCAACTTCCTGCTCAGGCCCTTCTTTTACACTGGCCACACGTGATCAGAGAGAAGTAAGGAATATGGGAACTCTGCTTCTGAGGGAGCCCTTCTCAACTGAGGCTAATCAAGAATGCTTACCTGTCTTTTAGGCTGTACTACTTTAATGAAACATTTTGTTGTTATTAATTATGGAAGGCAGTCTGCAATGCAAAATGTTTTTAGTTCAATTTTCTTTAAATTAAAATCATCTCTTGTGGCCTACTTAAAAAAAACACACACACATACCCAGAGAAAAACTGCATAATACATCAGGGGAAAGAATCACAAGAACTAAAAATACTCCTGATTCAGGATTCAGAAACAGCTCATCAGTTTCAATTTCAGGAGAAAGATCATGGGGAAAGAATGAAGGAAAATTAGCCTTTAAGGACTCTATGGAAATTTAAAGATAATTTCATCTAACACCTCCTTTTATAGACAAAAATGCTGAAGTTCCTCCTGAGGTTCACCCTTCAGGGGCACACCAGCCCAGGGGCCAGGATGAGAAGGAAGGAGGGGACAGGAAAGCTGTAATAGGGAACCCAAGGTCCAGAAGGGAGAGTGTTGACACGGCGTGGGGTTGGTAACCAATGTCACAAAACAATATGTGTACTAATTATTTAATGAGAAGCTAGTATATTCTGTAAACCTTTATCTGAAGTACAATAATAAAATAAAAAATGTGTTAACAAAAAAAATGCTGAAATTCCCTGGTAGAATTAAACCTGAAGAAAGCACAAAAACGAGTTGTGGTTTTTTGAGGGGTTTTTTGTTGTTGTTGTTTGTTTTTGTTTTTGATTTTTCCTCTGCCTGCCAAGGTTAGTTTTCACTTCTTAAACATTTTCCCCAGACATCAGCACTCTGCTGTCTGAGAACTGTGTCTGCTCACCAGTGTTTCTACAAGACCAACTATGTGTAGTGGAGAATTAAGAGACAATCATCCTTGTCTTCAAGAGCTTTCCAATCTCCTTCTAACACAGACCTAACATTCATAGCAACTCATTAACAAACTGCCTGGTACTGAGTGTTACAAGATCAGAAACAGGTAAAACAGTTTAACTATTTTAACTTTGCTTAGTTCGTGTCCAAGCCTCAAGTCAAAAGAACTGCAAACACTTCGCATCCCTGGGGCTCCAGGATTCATTCCAACGCCCTCCACACCTGCCCTCCTGACCTCTGGGGCGAGGCCCGGTGGTCCCTCGGGGTCCACGCGGACACCCCCCACATCCTGCACCCCTGGGGCCGCCGGGCGCGAACACTTTTCAGTCGGTCACTGGATTAAAGGATGAGAAATTCGAGGAAAAGAGCATGTTGGCTCCTCAATAACATAACTGTCACGTCTACAGACACATTCCGGGCGCCCGCCGCTTACCACGGCCGAGGCGCCTGAGGAGCTGCCGCCCCCTGAACGCCTCCGCTGGAAATACTGGCAAAATCTCCAACCGCCGCCTCAGACTTCATTGAACGCCAAGGCGGAGGAGCCCGCGCAGCCACCATACCCGCCCGGCGCGCCCCTGCGGCGCGTCGACCAACCAGGACAGCCAGACTGGGATGACCCCGCCCCCATGCAGGAGGGGCGTCCCTCCTCTCACGCCACGGCCAAAGCCCGTTAGCGCCCCCTGTGTTCGCAGGGAGGAATGCAGGTGGGGAGCTGAGAAGAGGTTCCCAGCGGAGAATAGGTCTATTTCACTCATGTCCGCATCCTTCAAACCTCTCCCAGTGCCCAGCACATACCAGACAAAAAAATCCATTGCTCTCGAATCGATCCTGACTCACAGCAACCGTATAGGACAGAGTAGAACTGCCCCATAGAGTTTCCAAGGCTGTAATCTGTACGGGAGCCGACTGCGACATCTTTCTCCGGCTGCTGGGTTCGAACCTGCGGCCCTTCGGTTAGCAGCGGAGCGCTTTAACTACTGCACAACCAGGGGTTCTTCCCAGCACATAGTAGCAGCTCAAAAAATAGCATGTGCTATGCGCAGCAGAATTGTGTAGTAGTTAAATCTGCGGCATTTGGAATGGAGGAAACCTGGTTTGGAATAACAGCTCATCTACTGACGTGCTGTGTGACCCTGGGCGGGTCACATTCTCTCTGAGACTTAATTTCCTAATACGTAGAATGGGTACTTATGTCACAGGGTCCTTTGGAGAAAAGCCTGGCACACGCAAAGTTATAGCTACTGGAATTCAAATCATTACCATAATGTTAAAGCGCTCTGGTAAATACTCCACTCTCTATTCCACTATCAGCAAAACGGGAAGGACTGGCCATATCATCTCTCTGTCTCCTCCAAACTAGAATCCTAGGGCTTGGAATGGTGGTTTTTAAAGAAAATAACAAATGTTAGAGAGGCTGCAGGGAGATTGGAACTCTTACGCACTTGCTGGTGGGGAAGTAAAATGGTACAACCATTTTGGAAAATGATATGGCACTTCCTTAAAAAGCTAGAAATAGAAATACCGTATGATACAGCAATCCCACTCCTGGAATATATCCTAGAGAAATAAGAGCAGTCACAAGAATAGACATATGCACACCCACATTCATTGCAGCATTGTTCACAATAGCAAAAAAAATGGAAACAACCTCGATGCCCATCAACAGATGAATAAACAATCTATGGTACATACACACAGTGGAATACTGCGCAAGGATAAAGAACAATGGTCAATCTGCGAAGCACCTCACAACATGGATGAATATGGAGGGCATTATGCTGAGTGAAATAAATCAATCACAAAAGGACCAATATTGTATGAGACCACTACGGTAAAAACTCATGAAAAGGTTTACACACAAAAGGAAACAATCTTTGATGGTTACGAGGGAAGGGAAGGGAAGGGTCAGAGGGAAAAACACTAAATAGACAATAGATAAGTGGTAACTTTGGTGAAAGGTAAGACAGTACACAGTACTGGGGAAGCCAGCACAACTTGTCTGAGGCAAGGTCATGGACACTCCATAGAACATCCACACTCACTGAGGGACCAAATTACCGGGCTAAGGGCTGTGGGGACCATGGTCTAGGCGACATCTAGCTCAATTGGCTTAACGTAGTTTATGAAGAAAATGTTCCACATTCTACTTTGTTGAGTAGTGTCTGGGGTCTTAAAAGCTTGTAAGTGGCCATCTAAGAGATTCCGCTGGTCTCACCCTGTCTGGAGCAAGAGAGAATGAAGAAAACCAAAGACACAAGGGAAAGATTACTCCAAATGACTAATGGACCACAAGTACTAGAGCCTCCACCAGACTGAGTCCAGCACAACTAGATGGTGCCCGGCTACCACCATCGACTGCTCTGACAGGGATCACAATACAGGGTCCCAGACAGAGATGGAGAAAAATGTAGAACAAAATTCTAAGCGAAAAAAAAAAAGACCACACTTACTGGTCTGACAGAGACTAGAGAAAAACCCCGAGAGCATGGCCCCCCAGATACCCTTTTAGCTCAGTAATGAAGTCACTTTTGAAGTTCACTCTTCAGCCAAAGATTAGACAGGCCCATAAAACAAAACGAGACTAAAGGGACACACCAGCCCAAGGGCAAGGAAGAGAAGGCAGGAGGGGACAGGAAAGCTGGTAACGGGGAACCCAACGTCGAGAAGGGGAGAGTGTTGACATGTCGTGGTGTTAGCTACCAATGTCACAAAACAATGTGTGTACTAATTGTTTAATGAGAAGCTGATTTGTTCTGTAAACCTTCATCTAAAGTACAACAACAAAAAAAGGGTTTTTTTAAGGTGGGTGTAGAGCACCCCTAGTGGAGGAGAAGGAAAACTGACAAAATATCACACAATTTTGGAAGAGAAAGTTTTTAAAAGCTGTGGAAAAATTGGGGGAAAGAACAGGAAGGTGACATACAGATTCTGGGCATCCCCAGTAGGTGAGGTCAGATGAAGTCCCCTTAGCAGTGTCAAGGACTCCCAGGCACCAAGCCCTCTCCAGCTAAGGGAGGTGGTCCCTCTCCCCTTCCCCAAGCCTCCCTGGGTCTCTGGGTCCTGTGGGCTCAGAGGCAAATCTTTTGTTCTGCCCCACCCTCTGTGTCCAGCTAAGGGTACTGCCTCCACGGCTACCCAAGTCTCTACTGCTTAGGTGCCAGGACTGTAGAGGACTCTGTGCCAGGGCATAACCAGGGCCCCCTCCACAGCTCTGGGACACATGTCAGGAGCTAGGCCACATGTCCCTGTGACATCAGATCTCTGGTTGTCTAATAAGAGTTCCCCAAAGATATCAGGGCCTAATCCCTGGAACCTGCAAATGTTACCTTATTTGGAAAAAGGATCTTTGTAAATGTGACTAGGCTAAGGATTTTGAGATGGAGAGATTATCCTGTGTTTTCTGGGTGGGCCTTAAATGCAATCACATGCATCCTTAGAAAAGAAAGGCAGAGGAGACTTGGCACAGAAACACAAAGGAGAAGGTGATGTGCAGATGAGCAGAGGGAGATTTGATGATGCTGGCTGTGAAGATTGGAGTGATGTGGCCACAAGCCAAGGAATGCTGGAAGCCATCAGAAACCCAAAGAGTCAGTCGTATTCTCCCCCAGAGCCTCAGGAAGGAGCGAGGCTCTGCTGATGCCTTGATTTTGGCCCAGTGATATTGATTTCAGACCCCTGGACTCTGGAACTGTTGTGTTGTTGTTAGGTGCCGTGGAGTCGGTTCTGACTCATAGCGACCCTAATTACAACAGAATAAAACACTCCCCGATCCTGCACCATCCTCACAATCATTGTTATGCACGAGCCCATTGTTGCAGCCACTGTATCAATCCATCTTGTTGAGAGTCTTCTTCTTTCTCGATGACCCTCTACTTCACCAAGCATAATGTCCTTCTCCAGGGACTAGTCCCTCCTGATAACACGTCCAAAGTGTGTAAGATGAAGTCTTGCCATTCTTGCTTCTAAGGAGCATTCTGGTTGTACTTCTTCCAAGACAGGTTTGTTCATTCTTTCAGGCAGTCCATGGTGTATTCAATATTCTTCACCAACACCATAATTCAAAGGCATCAGTTCTTCTTCTGTCTTCTTTATTCATTGTCCAGCATTCGCATGCATATGACGTGACTGAAAAAACCATGGCTTGGGTCAGGAGCATCTTAGTCTTTAAAGTGACATCTTTGCTTTTTAACACTTTAAAGAGGTCTTTCACAGCAGATTTGCCCAATGCAATGCATCGTTTGATTTCTTGACTGCTGCTTCTATGGGCGTTGATTGTGGATCCAAGTAAAATGAAATCCTTGACAACTTCCATCTTTTCTCCATTCATTATGATGTTCCTTATTGGTCCAGTTATGAAGATTTTTGTTTTCTTTATGTTGAGGTGTAATTCAATACCAAATACCAAAGGCTGTAGTCTTTGATCCCCATCAGTAAATGCTTCAAGTCCTCTTCACTTTCAGCAAGCAAGATTCTGTCATCTGCATATGGCAGGTTGTTAATGAGTCTTCCTCCAATCCTGATATTGTGTTCTTCTTCATACTGTCCAGCTTCTCGCATTATTTGCTCAGCATACAGATTGAATAAGCATGGTGAAAGGATACGACCCTGATGCACATCTTTCCTGAATTTAAACCTCGCAGTATCCCCTTGTTCTGTTCAGACGACTACATCTTGATCTATGTACAGGTTCCTCGTGAGCACAATTAAGTGTTCTGGAATTCCCATTCTTCACAATTTTACCCATAATTTGTTATGATCCACACGGTCGAATGCCTTAGCATAGTCAATAAAACAGAGGTAACCATCTTCCTGGTATTCTCCACTTTCAGCCAAGATCCATCTGACATCAGCAGTGATATCCGTTGTTCCACGTCCTCTTCTGCACCTGGCTGGAATTTCTGGCATTTCTCTGTTGTTGTACTGTTACAATAGCTTTTGAATGATGTTCAGCAAAATTTTACTTGTGTGTGATATTAATGATATTGTTCGATAACTTCTGCATTCTGCTTTATCACCTTTCTTTGGAATGGGCACAAATATGGATCTCTTCCTTTCAGTTGGCCAGGCAGCTGTCCTCCAAATTTCTTGGCAGAGATGAATGAGCACTTCCAGCACTACATCATTTTGTTGAAACATTTCAATTAGTATTCCATCAATTCCTGGAGTCTTGTTTTTTGCCAATGCCTTCAGTGCAACTTGAACTTCTTCCTTCAGTACCATTGGCTCTTGATCATATGCTACTTCCTGAAATGGTTGAACATAGACCAACTCTTTTTGGTACAGTACACAGTACCAAAGTACAGTACTCTGTTTATTCTTTCCATCTTCTTTTTCTGCTTCCTGTGTCAGTTAATATTTCCCCCATAGAATCCTTCAATATTGCAACTCTAGGCTTGAATTTTTTCTTCATTTCTTTCAGCCTGAGAAATGCTGAACGTGTTCTTCCCTTGTGGTTTTCTAACTCCAGGTCTTTGCACATTTCATTATAATAACTTACTTCGTCTTCTTGAGCCACCCTTTGAAATCTTCTGTTCAGCTCATTTACTTCATCATTTCTTCTGTTAACTTTAGCAACTCGATGTTCAAGAGCAAGTTTCAGAGTCTCTTCTGACATCCATTTTGGTCTTTTCTTTCTTTCTTGTCTTTGCAATGGAACCGGAACTGTGCAAGAGTAAATTTCTGATGTTTTAAGCCACAGAGTTTTTGGTAATCTGTTATAATACCTACAGGAAACTACTACAAATTGCTCTGACTTCTGGTTCTGTTCCTCTCAGCTCTCAGGCTCTGTCCCAAATGTCCTACATCCCCTGTACACCTTCTTTTGGGCCTCAACAGCAACAATTGCCTGTGTTTCCCCTGCATTCCACCCTCACTCCCCACTGTACCTGGTGTGGGCTAGGCCCTGGGCTGATGAAGGAGTTGGCCCCAGGCCCTGACTCTCCAAGTCTGTGCAGTCCTGGGTGCAGTGGGCAGTAGATGTCACCCACTCTCCCAGACAGGAGCAGAAATTCACCCAGGCTAATTTGCCCATGGAAGAGACAGTGGTCGTGATATTCCAGCCGGGACCTGGAGCCTAAGAACAGGACGAGCAGCAGGCAGTGCGTTAGGAGCTGGGAATGGTCCGGACTCAAGACAGCTTCTCTCCTTCCACTCCTCAGCTTCCCCCAACCCTTCCCCTCCTTCTCTCCTCCCTCCCACCCTCCCATGCCATCTCCTGCTCTGTCCCTCTGTATGTTTGTGTGTGTGTGTGTGTGTGTGTGTATGAATGTCTCTCTCTAGGGGTGTTTTTCTCTGTATGTGTGTACACGCATATGTGTGTCTAGCTGTCTGTCTCTAAGGGTATTTCTCTTCCTCTGTGTGTGTGTGTGTGTGTGTGTGTGTGTGTGTGTGTGTGCGCGCGCGCGCGCGCACGTGTGTAAATGCCTGTCTTTCCCTCTCTCTTTTGTTCCTCTCTCTCTCCTCCTCCCTCAATCTGTGTCTCTCTTTTCCGCTCCCTCCCTCAGTCTCTCTCTGTTTCTGTCTATCTCTCTTTCTCTTCCCATGCAGCAGGAAATGAGGAATGAGGGGAGGTCAGCTCCAAACACTGTGGGAAATTCCAGGGATGAGAGCCCATGGAAGACAGTTATCTCCCAGACATTTGTCCTGGAACCCGTCAGGAGAAAGAGAAACTTTCAGCAAAGCAAACTCAGTTTCAGTTTCGAAATGTCAAGAAAGCAGGGAGGAGCTGGCAGGACGGGTGGCTACTGAGTTTAAGGTACCCAGGGAGGAAGGAGCAGTGTGCTGCTATAGGGGGATCCCAGACCTCTCTGCACCCAAGAGAGGAGGATAAAGCCCCCTCTACCCCCACACTTTGCCTTCCCCAGTCTTCGCCCTTTTGCCCGAGGGAGAAAGGCTAGAGCGTGCTCCTTTTTTTAAAAGGGTTGGGCAAAGCAGAGAGGATTGATTCCAAGAGGCATCCTGATCCTGCCGAGATGGAGCTCCCCCAGGACCTGTACGAGACCCCTGTGGACCGGCTGGACAACTTCGGGAGGCACAGCCTTCAGCCCCAGGGGGACTGGAAGGAGGAGGTTCAGGATGCCTGGCAGAGAATCGAACGGTTTCTGCGAGAGGAGCGCTTCCGCGATGAGCTGATTCTGGACCAAGAAGTCAGGGTGCTGAAGGTGGTGAAGGTGAGCACTTGGGGCTCTGGGGTTCGAATCCCAGCTCTGCCCCTTTGGGGCTGGGTGACCTTGGAAGTTGGGGTCATGTCATCTTTCTGAGCCTCAGTCTTCTCCTCTTAACCTGAAATTGTTATGAGCAATAAATGGGATAAAGAATGGAAACATGCTTTTAAATAGTAAGTTGTTCTACAAATGTGAAGGATAATGATGACTATCCTCATCTTCTTCATTATTATTACTATTATTATTTGGGATCCAGCTTTCTGAAAGCCAAGGAGTCAGGTGGACTAGGAATAGCAGATCTCTGCAAGATTTATGCTTTTTGTTTCTTGTTTAAGAAGTCCTAGTTTACCCTCCCCCCACCCCAGTCATAAGAATAACCTCATATATTGTTCTATAATGACACGTACTGGGTATGTTAGAAACTACCTAGCAATTATGTAATACCAGAGAGTACATTATAGATTACATAGATGTATAGGGGCTGACTGTGGGATTCAATACCCATTTATAGCATGGCCTCTCTTGGGAAAGTGATCACTGTAATTCAACTTCTGACATATCTCTCTGAATCAAAAAGTGTCTTGACCACAAGATTAGATTTGGGAGAATGAAAAACGTCTAATAATAAGGTAAGTAGTAATGGCTGTAAGTAGGAGGAGGAGTAATGGCAGCCGAGGATAAGACTGCAAAGGAAGGGCACACAGTCTTAAAGAGTCTCAAGAGGAGAAACCGAAGATCAGAGAGTTGTTATCAGCAAACTATCAGCTTCAAACAGAAATCCAGATATTCAAGTTCCTGTGCCTGTCTAGAAAGATACAACTTTGCACGTCTGGGCTCTGACTCTTCCACACATCTGAGCATATAAAGTGTTTTCCCATAGGACCCCAACTGTTTTTCTAACTGTGCTAGAGCTACATCAGCATCTTTGCCTTCTAGATCTAAACCCAAAAAAGGAAATTCTGATCAGAACTACAGATTGTTGTTGTTGTTGTTGTTAAGTGCTGTCTAATCAGTTCCAACTCATAGCGACCCTGTGTGCAAGAGAATGAAACACTTGCTGGTCTGCACCATCCTCACAATCTCTGTTATGCTTGAGCCCATTGTTGCAGCCACTGTGTCAATCCATCTCATTGAAGGTCTTCCTGTTTTTCACTGACCTTCTGTTTTACCAGGCATGATGTCCTTCTCCAGGGACTGATCTCTCCTGATAACATGTCCAAAGTATGTGAGACAAAGTCTTGCCATTCTTGCTTCTAAGAAGCATTCTGGTTGTACTTCCTCCAAGACAGATTTATTCAGTCTTCCAGGCAGTCCATGGTGTATTGAATATTCTTCACCAACACCACAATTCAAAGGCATCAATTCTTCTTCAATCTTCCTTATTTTATCGCCCAGCTTTCAAATGGATATGAGGGAATTGAAAACACCATGGCTTGGGTCAGGCGCACATTAGTCTTCAAGGTGACATCTTTGGTTTTTAACACTTTAAAGAGGTCTTTTACGTCCGATTTGCCCAATGCAATGCATCGTTTGATTTCTTGACTGCTGCTTCCATGGGTGTTGATTGTGGATCCAAGTAAAATGAAATCCTTTACACTTTCAATATTTTCGCCATTTATCATGATGTTGCTTACTGGTCCAGTTATGGGGATTTTTGTTCTCTTTATGTTGAGGTATAATCCATGCTGAAGGCTGTGGTCTTTGATCTTCATCAGTAAGTGCTTCAAGTCCTCTTCACTGTCAGCAAGCAAAATTGTGTCATCTGCATATTGCAGGTTGTTAATGAGTCTTCCTCCAATCCCGATGCCCTGTTTTCTTCATATAGTCCAGCTTCTTGGATCATTTGCTCAGCATACAGATTGAATAGGTGTGGTGAAAGGATACAACCCTGACACACACCTTTCCTAACTATAAACCAAGCAGTATCCCTTTGTTCTGTTCAAACGACTGCCTGTTGATCTGTGTATAGGTTCTTCATGAGTACAATTAAGTGTTCTGGAATTCCCATTCTTTGCAATGTTATCCATAATTTGTTATGATCCACACAGTCGAATGCCTTTGCATAGTCAACAAAACACAGGTAAACATCTTTCTGATATTCTCCGCTTTCAGCCAGGATCCGTCTGACATCAGTAATGCTGTCCCTTGCTCCACATCCTCTTCTGAATCCAGCTTGGATTTCTGGCAGTTCCCTGTCGATATACTGCTGCAGCCCCTTTTGAATGATCTTCAACAAAATTTTACTTGTGTGTGACATTAATGAAATTGTGCAATAATTTCTGCATTCAATTGGATCACATTTCTTGAGAATAGGCATAAATACAGTTCTCTTCCAGTCGATTGGTCAGGTAGCTGTCTTCCAAATTTCTCAGCATAGATGAGTGAGCAATTTCAGCATTTCATCTGTTTGTTGAAACATCTCAATTGGTTTTCCGTCAATTCCACCAAATCCTGGAACTACAAATAGGATGCACATTTTCTCAAGGATGGATTTGAAAGTGTTCAAATATTTTAACATACGTTCTAAATAAAGCTCTCCTATTGATTCAAATGTGCTGTATTTCAGTTGAGGACATACTATGTATGCTACTGCAAAATGGCAATATCTTGAAGTTTCCCATCACACCCTAACAGGTATATGCATCAAGTATTTGTATAAGAAAAAATTAATTTTACCTTTCCTCTTGCTCTCTCAATAGACTCTATTTCCAGAAGTTGAAATACCCCTAGGTTAACTGTCTCCAATTATTTTGAGCAGAAAGGAAAATGCCGAGAGCAGAGTGTTGATGGAGTTAAACCTTATTTGGACAAACATTGGCAAACAAGCAATTGCAATGAGGAAACAACTGCCTTAAGTTTCAGTTTCTCTGTCAGGAGGAGAAAGGTCCATTGCACAACTTGCACATACTTTAACATCTGTTTTCTCTGCTTTTCTTGGCTTGGAGCCCTGGTGGCACAGCGGTTAAGAGCTCAGCTGCTAACCAAAAGGTCAGCAGTTTGAATCCACCAGCCGCTCCTTAGAAACTCTATGGGGCAGTTCTACTCTGTTCTATCAGGTCACTATGAGTCGGAATCGACTCAAAGGCAATCAGTTTGTTTCTTGACCTTGATAAGCACTGGATTTTCTTAGTTACATCTAGTTTCCCTGGTTTTAACCATCCAAATTGGGGTGAGAATGCCGTGACATTTCTTGCTGGACTTAATCATGCTGCCGTCTGACACCCAAGTTCTTCCACATTCTCTTTCCTCTGGACATGAAATTCAATGCCTAAATTAAGGTTACCTAGGAATCAGTGGGAGCCCTGGTGGCACAGTGGTTAAGAGCTATGGCTGCTAACCAAGAGGTTGGCAGTTTGAATCCACCAGCCGTTCCTTGGAAACTCTGTAGGACAGTTCTACTCTGTCCTATTGTGTCATTATGAGTTGGAACTGACTCCATGGCACCTAACAACAACAACAGGAATTAGTAGCAGATCTGAAGTCAAAATTACTTGTTTTTTGGTTTTTTTTTTTTTTTTTTTGTCCTTCAGAAAATTTATCAGGTAACTCCTCCATTAACAGACTATTTGAATGCATATTTTATATACCTTAGCGGTATTTTTAAGCCTTTATAATCTTTTTTTTTAGTTGTGCATTAGGTGAAAGTTTACAGAGCAAATTAGTTTCCCATTCAGAAGTTTGTACATAAAGTGTCCAATAACATTGGTTTCATTTCCTACAATATGTCAGTACTCTCCCCATTTCCATCCTAGTTCCTGTTTCCTTTTGTCCTGATTTTCTACCCCTTCCTGCCTTCTCATCTTTGCTTTGGGGCAAATGTTGCCCTTTTGATCTCATATAATTGATTGTTCGAAGGAGCAGGTTCCTCTCCTATGTTATTGTTTATTTTAGGAGACTGTCTATGGTTTGGCTGAAAGGCAGTCTCTGAGAATGGCTTCACTTCCAGTTCAGGAGGGAGTCTTAGGGCCATAATCCTGGGGGTTCATAATTTTTTAATTATACGCCTGTTGTTTTTAGTTGCTATTGAGTTGATTCCAACTCATGGCAACCCATATGTGTCAGAATTTAGTCAAAAAATATGGAAAAATACAGAAACTTACAAAATGGATAACTATACTATTCATAGATAAACACTACTAACATTTTAGTGTACTATGATCACACTGGAGCCCTGGTGACACAGTGGTTAAGAGCTCGGCTGCTAACCAAAAGGTCAGCAGTTCAAATCCACCAGCTGCTCCCTGGAAACCATATGGGGCAGTTCTGCTCTGTCCTATAGGGTTACTATGAGTTGAATGAAATTGACTCAACAGGTTTGGGGTTTTTTTTGCTTTATGATCACGTTTAAAATATTTTTAAATAACTAGAAAACATTTTATTTTATGTGTATTTATAAGTACTTTTATTTTAAAAGTAATTGCAAACCTCTGATGCAGGCAGAAATAGAGTAAGCCCCTTACAAACTGTCTCACAGACTACAGCTAAAACTCCAGCAGAGGACAAAAAGCAAGAACTTGAGGGCTCTGAAAAGTAAACAGCATGCAGATGGAGAATGAAGTTGAAACTGTAACAAGGGTAATTACAATGGGATAAACTATTAATGCACAAAATAACATGGATGGATATTATGGGCATTATAGTGAACAGGGGGAAAAAAGCCAATTTCAAAAGGTCACATACTGTATGACTCCATTTATATAACATTCTCTAAATGACAAAATTATTGAGATGGAAAACAGATGAGTGGTTTCCAGGGTTTACGCATGGTGGCAGGGAGGGAGTGGAATGTGACTATGCAAGAGTAGCACGAGGGAGATCTCAGTCATGACGGAATAGTTCTGTATCTTGATTGCAGTGATGGTTACAGGAATCTATAAAGATGATAAAATGTCATAGAACTATACACCCACATGGTATCAATGCCAATTTCCTGGTTTTGATATTCTACTATATTTATGTAAGATGTAACCATTGTGGGGAACTGGATGAAGGGTACACCAGCCCTCTCGGGACTCTCTTTACAACTTCCTGTCAATCTATAATTATTTCAAAATAATTTTTTTTTTAAATTATACACACACATGTAATATATGTACAAAATATATACAAAAAATGTGTTTGTCTAGGCCAGAGCCACTCAATAGAACTTTCTACAATGATGGAAACATTCTGTATCTGTGCTGTCCAATACGGTAGCCACTAGCCACGTGTGGCTATTGAGCACTTGAAATGAGGCAAGTGTGACTGAGGAGCTGAATATTTTTTGTCATTTAACTTTAATAATTTAAATGGCCACATGTGGCTTTTGGCTACCATGTTGGATAAGTGTAGAACATCTGTGGAATGATGCTGGAAGAAGCTGGTAACTGTGGCTGCCTCTGGAGAAGGGGTTTAGAGCCTGGGGGTGGAATGGAGTTTTACATTTCATTTATATCCTTTGAATTGTTTAGAAAATGTTTATTTTCTCTAATCAATGAAAAGACATAGTAATACCCACAGCAAAAACCACTGTATATGATGGATACCAAGGGCCCCTGTTGGAACCTGTGTAAACAGCCCAATTTGGATGTTTCTGACTCACCTCCAAACTCAGACACCAGGCCTCAGTGGAGTTGAAGTTCAATATTATTGTTCCCACAGGGCGGCTCCTCAGGGAAGGGGACGACGTTGAACTACAGCTCCGATGTGGACATGGTCCTGTTCTTGAGCTGCTTCTCCAGCTTCCAAAACCAGGCCCAGCTCCGAAAAGACGTCATCACCCTCATCCAGGAGAAACTGGATCACTGTTGTAAGAGTTTGGCCTACCACATATCACTGGTCTGGCCCAGAGAGGGGGCCAGGGCCCCTCGCTCCCTGTCCTTGCAGGTCCAGTCCAAGAAGAGCAGTGAAGCCATTCGGGTGGATGTGCTCCCAGCTTTCGATGCTCTGGGTAAAGACAGAGATAGGTCGAGTCCAGAGAAACCAGTCAAGGCCCCTTCACCAACCTGATCTTGGGGGAGGTTTGGCAAAGTAGAAACCAATGAGGAAAGATTGGAGTTTGTTCTTTTTGGAAAGGATAGGATTGGAGCTATACCTGAAGATTAAATCCTCCCATAAATACATGTGTTGCCATGTCCAATTGTTTCATGGGGAAAGAGGCCTTCTCCCAAATAATGGATTCCCACTCAACCCAAGGAGGAGATTCCTGCCTGACCACATAGGAAGGAATTTGGAATCAGACAGAACTAGATTGGAATCATTTTTTAAAACAGGGCTCTTTATATTTTCGAATTTTGACTCCAAGACTTACCAGTTGTATTACTTTGGGCAAGCCATTTAACTCCTCCAAGACTCAGTTACTAACCTGTTAAATGAGATAATAATATCAAGTTGAACCCTAGGATAGTTGACCATGTTGGACCTATAAAAATGCTAATTTCCTATGGTTCCGCTTAATTTTACCTACTTCATGGAGCTGGTCTGAGGATTCCATGAGCTTAGCCCAGTGTCCAGCACATGTTAAGTCTTTGGTCAAAGTGAGTTATTTAAAATCTATGTGACTGTTGGGTATGCTGCCAAAACATCTAGGTCCCTAGGTGGTGCAAGCGTTTTCACTTGACTATTAACCTAAAAGCTGGTGGTTCAAACCCACCAAGTGGCACCATGGAAGAAAGCCTAGAGATCAGCTTCCATAGATTACAGCCAAGAAAACCGTATGGAGTAGTTCTACTCTGTTACACACGGGGTCACCATGAGTCAGAATTGACTCAATAGCAACAGATTTGGATTTTTGTTTCTTTGTTTTTATTTACCAAACTATCTAGACCTCCACTTATGTAGTTGTAAATTAAAAAGAATAATATTGCTGTAGCGAGGATTGCAGGAGACGACTTATGCATGCTCTATGTGCAGTACTCCTTTTCCTATCTTCCTCATCTCAAAGGGTAGATTTTCCTAACTAGCTACTTTTCTTCTCCCAGGACCCTTTTGCCCAGACGCTAAACCATCGCCGGAAATCTATGAAGACTTAATAACCAGTGCTGGCCAACCTGGGGAGTTTTCATCAAGCTTCACAGAGCTACAGAGGCACTTTGTGAAAAGCTGCCCTACTAAGCTGAAGAGCCTCCTGCGCCTGGTGAAGCACTGGTACCTGCAGGTGAGGGAGTGGGGCTGGGCTGGGAGGTGCAGAGACAGGGAGAGGGTGGGTGCATCACAGTATATTTTTAGGAATAAAAAAATGGAAACAACCCAACTGTCCAACCATAGGGGGTAGGTTAAATAGTGTAGAAATAATATAACTGGAAGCTACTTATACACAGAGCACTGGGCACTGTGAGGGATAGCTATTATTTGTCTCAGTTTGCTACTGCTGCCATAACGGAAGTACCATTAGTGGTTGGCTTTAAAGACAATAAATTTATTTTCTCACAGTTCTGAAGGCTGAAAGTCCAAATCAGGGTCTTGGTCCTGTCCACTCTTCCTATTAGCCTCTTTCCTAGTGTTTGGTGACTGTCATCAATCTTTGGTGTTCCTTTGCTTGTAGACAGGTCCTCACATGGCATCTGTCTTGCCCCTGTGAGTGTCTCTGTGTCTATTCTTTTTTGATAACTCAAAAGTGATTAGGTTTAGGACCCACCCTACTCTGGTATGACCTCATTAACATAACAAAATAAAATCCCTATTTACAAACCAAACCTGTTGCCATCGAGTCAATTCTGACTCATAGTGACCCTACAGGACAGAATAGAATTGCCCCATAGGGTTTTTAAGGAGTGGCTGGTAGATTCGAACTGCCAACCTTTTGGTTAGCGGCCGAGCTCTTAACCAGTGCGCCACCAGAGCTCCATTTACAAGCAGGGTCATATTTAAGGGTACACGGGTTAGGCTTTTTAACACATATTTTTGGGGGATACAATTCAATCCATAACATAACTGTCATCGTTTGTTGTTATATTCTGTTATCTTCTGAGGGGCAGGGCCCACGTAAAATTTCATGAGTGTACATGATGGAAAATAAAGTTGATAAAGTATTACTGAGACCTGGAAACAGTGAACTAGAAATTCCCAGGCAGCAATTTCTCTCTCTCTCTCTCTCTCTCTCTCTCTCTCTCTCTCTGTCTCTCTGTCTCTGTCTCTCTCTTGCTCTCTTTCTTTCAACAGTTCTTCAAACCTAAATATCGAAAAGTACCATTGCCTTCAAAATATGCACTGGAGCTACTGACCATCTACGCCTGGGAAATTGGTACAGAGAAAAGTGTGAACTTCCACATGGATGAAGGGTTTGTGGCTGTGATGAAACTCCTCAGAGATCATGAAGACATTTGTATATACTGGACCAAGTACTATGATTTCCAAAATGAGGTTGTCAGAAACTGTATCAAACAAAAGTTGAAGGAATACAGGTGAGTGTGTTAGTTGTGTTCATTTCAACTACAAGGGGCAGAAAACCCAACTCAAACAGTTCTAACAATAAAAAGAATTTATTGGCCTTGTTACAGAAAATCCCAAAGATAACTGAAGCTTCAGATATGCTGTGATCGAGGTGGTCACTATGTCTTCAGAGTACCAAGATGGAATTGCTCAGCTCAGCCATTCCCAGGCTTTCAGCTTTGACTTCAGGCTAATTCCTTCATGGCTGTGTGAGGTCCAGGCTTTCCATCTGGATATGAACCTTCCAATATACCTTTGCCCAGCATTACAAGCAAAAGTTCTGAGATAAGCCTTGACTGGGCCTGCTTTGGTTACATCCCTAATCTTGAACCAAGAGGTTCAGCATGCAGGGAGCCCACCCTGCACAAGGCAGGCACCCAATGCCTCTGAGGTCCAAAGGCCAGAACCATGAATGTGGCCCAGACCTGCCCCTTCTCTCTCCCAGACCTGTCATCCTGGACCCAGCTGACCCAACCAATAATCTGGGAAAGGGGAAGAGGTGGGACTTGGTGGCCAAGGAAGCTGTTTACTGCCTACGGCAGCCCTGCTGCAGCACTGAAGACCCCAGCCAGGGCTGGCACATACAGGTATGACCCCACCCTAAAGTTGTGACTCAATGGTCTCTTCACTTCAGCTCCCCATGAATCTCCCAATACTCCTGCCACAGCACTCACAACTTCCCCACACATGCAACACCTCCCCTAAAGATGTCCCAGCCAACAAGATGTGCATTTCCTCCCCTTATCCTGAAAATGCCTGGGTCTCAATTCTTTCCCCTGGAAAATGAGCAGAACAATTCTTCTGCTCAGTAGTCAATTGAGAGATGCAGCCAAATAATTTACTCCCATACATACATTCTGTGAGAGAATGCTTCCCCTATTATGGATTGTCAGAACCTTAACATCTTGCAATTAAAACAAGAGATTTAATAGATATATCCAAAAATGATACAGTGATAGCACAGGGTTCCCCTGTAGACAACAACCCAGCTGTGTTGCCTCCTTATGGAAGGACCACAGCCATCCTAGGTCTGGATGTTACATAGGAATCTGGGTTCATAGACCAGGACTCTGCTTATGACCTCACTGAGAGACCTAATTTTCCCAACCTGCTACTCCCACAGTGAGCTTGTCACCAGGGCTTGCATTTCAGATCCTGCAGGGAAATTCTGAGCCTGGCTGCAAAGGCAACCTTGCAGCAACTGATGTACTTCTGACCAGCGCCCAAAGCAGCAGAGGGGCCCACCGCCTAGCCATGTCCCATTAGCTGTGAATGTCCTGCTGACCAAGGGGCTCTGGGTAGTAAGATTCACAGAACAGGCCAATACTTCCAACTCCTGCTGAGTCCCCTCCCCATAAGCCTTATTATTATTATTATTACAATTATTTTGCATTTTGTGGAAAGATAACACATGTTCATAGCATTAAAAAAATCAACTGCTAAAAGACACAAAATTAATGGTAACTTGTCTTTTCATCTCAACCCCCAGACTCTCAGTTCTACAACCTCTCAGACCTCCATAGATCAATTTTTTCCATCTCCTTCCATGGATATGCCATCCACATACAACCTCTTGCCCGTGTCTGTGCATCCTGTTTTTTGCACATTTTTACTTTTTTTACTTAAATCATTAAGCTATTTGGTAACTAATTTAAATTATCTTAGAGACAATTCCATATCCAGACACGTAGACCTAACAGGTATAACCATAAAATATAAAGTTCAAACCAGAATACTTTTGAGAGCGAAGGGGGTGATGTTAAAAGCCAGGACAATAGACATGAATCAGGACTGCCCTAAACAAATGGGAACATACAGTTATCCTCTGTCTAATCAGTCTTTTTAACAGCTGTATCATTATCCACTGCATGAAAGTACCTTAATTTATAATTTATATAACCAGTGCCCTACTGACAGATTTTTAGGATGCTTTCAGACTTTGGCTATTGCAATGGATATCTTTGAATACGTTATAGATGTCTTTGCACACTGTGATCAGTGCCTCACATACGTGAAATCATTTATTCTCACAATAGCTGGATGGTGCTGTGAGTACTAATATTATCCTCATGGGACAGGGAGGGCTCTGAATATCTCCTAATATGAGGAGTGGTCACTTGGAGAACTATTGCCAGTTGTTACTGTGATGGGGTGAGTTGGAGGACAGATGATGACCACATGGTCCTATAAGCCTCTGACAACAAATGTCCCACTTTGCCTGGGACATTACCAGTTTATGACTGTTGTCTCACATAATTATTGATAGCACCTCCTTTTACTCTTAAAAGTGTCTTGGTAGGACAGTAAATTACATGGTCAGTTTCCAGAACAAGGGGCTTCGGAGATAACAGACAGCCATGACCACCCAGAGACCCACACCTGCCCCTGTCTCTCTTTCAGCGAGCAAGAGATGTCCAGGTGACAGTGAGAAAGAGTGGGAAGGAGGCCTGGACACTCTCAGTGAACCCCTACAGCCCCATTTGGAAGATGAAAAAAGAGATTAAGAACATATGTGCCCTCTATGGGCACCAGCGTCTCTCCTTCCAGGAGCCGGATGGGGAGCGGCAACCGCTCAGCAGCCAGAAGACCCTTGCTGATTACTGTATCTTCTCTAAGGTGAGCATCCGGGTGCTGGAAATCTTCCCCCCTGAGATCCAGGTCTTCGTGAAGGAATCTAGTGGCCAGAACAAGCCTTATGCCATCAACCCTGATGACTCTATCTGGGACTTGAAAGAGAAGATTGAGGTAGCTGGAGGCCCTTACGTGAAGGATCAGATGATACTAAAGTTCCAGGGTCGGAACCTGCGGAATCGTCTCAGCCTCAGAGACCTGCAGATCAAAGACTGTGACACCATCACGCTCATTAGGAGAAGCTGACAAGTGCTTGCAAGTCCCCAGGGGTGGCCATGACATGGTTGCCCATGATCTAGACTCCTAATGATCCTGTCTCCTCATCCCACCCCTTTCTACCCTGACCGTTGTGATCTTTTGAAGCATAAATATGAATGTACCCCACCCCAGTTTAAAATCCTTCAATGGCTCCCCATTACCTACAGAATAAAGTTCAAGTTCCTTTACTTGGTGTTCAGGGTCCTTGATGATCTAGCCCTTGCTTATATCTCTATAGCCCCTCATACTCTCAAAACACATCCTACACTCCAGCCATGCCAAAACACTTGCAATTCCATGAACACAGAATGCTGGTTCACAGCTCTACGACTTTGTGTCAACTCTCCTTTACTCCCATGATTTCGTCTCTCAGCACTCGAACCTCTAAGTCAGAGGTTGTCTAATCCCCTCAATATTATCGTTCATGTCAAATAACTTTACCCTTCTGGCCACAGCTGATAGGACGAGGGATGTCCACCCGACTCAGGATAGAATTGGTCCATTGACTGGGCGAAGCCAACTCTGTCTTGAGTTCTAGCGATTGGGAACTATTATTTCTGGAGTATTTACTGCGTTTCAGGCATAGTTCAGAGCCGTTGGCAAGCACTACATTCTCACAACAAGCTTAGATTGATACCACTGCCCCTATTTTACAGATGAAGAAACAGAGGCTCAGACAGGTTAAAGGTCACACAGCTAGCAAGTAGCAGAGCTGAGACTCAGGATGGTGTACTTCTGACCAGATCCAGTGGCCTTAATCAGTAGGTGATGCAGCCTCCCTTAGTGGCCCACAGATCTCCCTTGCCTACTCCAGTACTCTACACCCTAGCACTCAACTCTACACTGGATAGCATGCAATGCCCCAAATTTATCATAGTGTTTCTTGCACCTGAGCCCTTGAGTGTGTTGTTCCTTCTGCCTCTATCATGCCCTTCCTAGATCTGCCTTTTCCTAGTAGTGGGTCCTTGAGCCAGTTACTCAGTCTCACTGACCTCAACTTCCTCATGTATAGAACAGGAAACACATTGATTGTAATGCTTATTTCACAAGGTCATTGTGAAGATCAGATGGCTGTGAAGGCATTTTATAAAATGTAAAGTCCTGTTACCAGCATGAAATAAGGTGGTACAAAACCATGACACCCGGGGGCTAATATAGGAAGGGGACTTAAAAGATAGAAACAGCTGCTGAGTTGAACTGGTAGATGCAGTTTTGTTCTCATTTCTAGCGAGACAGATAGGCTTCAGAAAAGCACAGATGAACAAGATAGAGCAAAATTGTGATCATGGGTATGAAAGAAGCAAATTGGGAAGGAGAGAGCTGAAGGGGGTTGGATCATCTGAATCCTAGAAAAAGGAAAGAGCTTGACACGTACAAGAACTGACAGAATAGGTTTCAGGGAGGGGGCAAGAGCAGAGACCCACTTTAGAAAGCTGCTGTCGTTGTCCAAGCGAGGAGGCGATGATGGTTTGGGCTAGGGGTAGGAGTGAGGGTGGAAAGAACTGGATGGATTCAAGGCCCACCAAGGCTTCCTGGTGAATAGAATATGGGATGTGAGACTTAAGACTGGATGTAGCTTTCTTCCATGGTGTCCCAGATATTACAAGGACAAAACTAAGATCTGCAAGCCCAACTAACCTCTGTCTTGCCTGAACACAAGGAGATAAATTATGATGATGATCAGGTAAGGGATAGTTTGTCTACCTTCAAACAATGGATGTTCACAGCTCTGTGGACTTCTGGGGGCTTCTGGGAAATACTCTAATATGAGGTTACATGAGCCCAGCATCACTGGAGGATACCAGGAGGAAACCAGTGAATTTGATCAAACTCCAGCAAGAGATTCAGAGAATGAAAACATAGCGTTTCAAAAAAAAAAAGACCTTGAACTACTGACCCTTCCATTTCTCCTCCACCCTGAATTCACTTCCTTTTCTATCCAGCCTAGAACCCAAGGTCAAGCCTGCCAGTAACTGTTTGTTCAATGCCTTCAACTTTCCTGACCATTGTCCCTACAGTCCATTCAATCTTGGAAGATCAGGGATCTTTTGGGTTGCAAGTAAAAGAGATCCAATTAAATTAGTTTAAGCAAAAATAAGTAGAACATAATGGCCCATAGCCCATCTGTCAGTTTGTCATACCGTAGTGGCTTGTGTGTTGCTATGATGCTGGAAGCTATGCCACCTGTACCACAAATATCAGCAGGATCACCCATGGTGGACAGGTTTCAGCGATTAGGAAAAAAAGACTAAGAAAAAAGGCCTGGTCATCTATTTCCAAAAATTAGCCAGTGAAAACCCTACAGATCACAATAGGATATTGTCCAACATAGCACTAGAAGATGAGCCTCCTAGGTTGAAAGAAACTACACAATGGTGGCAACAAGGGACTCAAACATACCAATGATCCTGAAAACGGTGCAGGACCAGGAAATGTTTTGTTTTGTTATAAATAAGGTCACCATGAGTTGGAGCCAACAACAACAACGATGACTCATAAGAGTCCAGGAGTATCTAACTTCAGGCACAGCTGGATCAAAGAGCTCAAATGATGCCAGAGAGTGGGTCAGCTAAAACACCCATTTATTTACTCATGGCTCTGTGGGTTGGCTGAGCAGTTTTTCTGGTCTGAGCTGGCTCACCTGAAGCTGAAGGACTATAGCAACCTAACTCATGTGCCTGGCAATTGGCCGGATATCAGCCGGAAAAATAGGAATGCCTTGACCATGTGTTTCTCTTTTTAAGCCTCTGCATACATCATGGTTGCTAATGTACCATTGGTCAGAACAAGGCACATGGTCAAGCCCTGATCAAGGGATAGAAAACAGGTACCACTTCTTTTGTTGTTGTTGCTGTTGAGAATATCTACAGCAGAACTTACATCAATTCATCAATTTCTCCAGGTACAATTCAGTGACATTGATGACATTCTTCAAGTTGTACAACCATTCTCACCCTTCTTTTCCAAATTGTTCCTCACCTATTAACAAACTCAGTGCCCCCTAAGTTTCCTATCTAATCTTTTGAGTTGCTATTGTCAACTTGATCTTAAAAGAGCACAATGCTCAAGGCAGACATCCTTTACTAATTAAACTACAGTGGTTTTAAGAAGACTTCAGGAGATATTTTTGGTTTATGGTTTGAAGATTATCTCAGGGCAGTAGTTTCAGAGGTTCATCTAGCCTCCATAGCTTCAGCAATTCTGAATTCCATAAGAATTTGAAATTCTGTTCTGCATTTTCCTCCCTTTTGATCAGGATTTTGCTATAGAATCTTTGATCAAAATGTTCAGTAGTGGTAACTGGGCACCAATTCTTCTGGTCTCATGACAAAAGAGGCAGTTGTTCGTGGAGGCAATTAGCCACACATTCTATTTTCTCCTCCTATTCCTGACCCTCCTGACCCTCCTGTTGCTCCAGGCAAATACAGACCAATTGTTATAACTTGGTACCCACCACCTACTGATAGAAGAAACTGCAAATTCACATTGCAAAGGGGTGTGCAGAGAGGGATGGGAAGAACTTGAGATCGTTGCTTTAGATTTTCTCAGATAATCTCTCTCCCCGTGGCAGGGGAAATGGCCCTACTTCCTACCAGGGCAGTCTCAGGTAGGCCTTTTCTAACAGCCATATTTAAGTGTGAACACCTAACACCATGCATACCCTCACATTTACACACCACATACATGGTACTTCTTAACTCTTTTTCCTGCTTTCTTTTTCTCCGTAGTACTTTTCACCATCATATTTACGACAGTTTTACTTGTTTATCCTATTTGTTGTCTGTCTCCACCGCTAGAATGTAAACACTCTGCAGGTAGACATTTTTGTCTGTCTTGTTTATTACTATATCATCAGCAACTGCCTCGCACGTAGTAGGACTTCAATAAATATTTGTTGAATGAATGAATGGCACTCTAAGATCTGACCCCTGCCCACCTGCCCAGATGCATCTCTCACCTCTCCCCCCCTCACCCTCCATGATCAAGTCACGTTTGACAAATGAGTCCCTAGCACACACCCAGATCACTCACACTTCTAGGTCTTTACCCAGCTGTGCCCTCTCCTCCTGGCCAGGTCCCTATTCTTAAGACTTATCTCAAGTAGGTGTCTGCTGACAACACATGGGACTCAAAAGAAACTCTTCCGTCCAGCTTTCCACCAAGCTTCCATGCCCTTTTTTCTACCCAAGCACACATCACCCTGGGCTCTCGGAGTCTCGTTTCTTATCTCTCTCCCCCTCTGTTTTGGGAGTTCCTTGAGGCAAGAACCACGTCTTATTTTATCTTCCTAGCGGTGCCTGGCACCCAGCAGGCACTCAATATATGTTCAGTGAATGAGTAATAATGCTTACACTTAGTGTGTGTTTACTCTGCTCAGTGTTCCGCATGCATTATCATGCTTAATCTGCACAACAACCCTAAAGGGTGGATATTATTATTAAGCACATTTTATGGATAAAGACCATGAAGGTCGGAGAGGTGAAGAGTCTGGTAAAAAATTCCTGAGGCCAGCTCTTTAAACAAAGATTAGACTGTACTCTGGAACATAAAATGATACTCTTGAAGACTGTGCTTCTTAGCTCTAAGTAGATATATGAGACTAAATGGGCAGCTCCTGTCCAGAGGTGAGATGAGAAAGCAGAGAGGGTCAGGAGCTGGTTGAATGGACACAGGAAATCAAGGGTGGAAAGGAGAAATGTGCTATCACCATATAGGGAGAGCGATTAGAGTCACAGAACAGTGTATGTATAAATTTTTGTGTGAGAGACTAACTTGAATTGTAAACTTTCACTTAAAGTACAACAATAAACAAAAAAAGAGTCTGGTAAAAAAATAATTAAAACCATGAATGCAACAGATACTTGTACACCAGTGTTCATTGGAGCACTACTCACAATAGCCAAAAGTGGAAACAGCCTAAATGTCCATCACGAGATGAATGGATAAACAAAACATAAGACATACATATAATGGAGTAATACTCAGCCATAAAAAGAAATGAAGTCCTGCTACATGCTACAACATGGGTGAACCTTGAAGTATCATGCTGAGTGAAATAAATCAGTCACAAAATAACAAATATTGTACGATCCCACTTATATGAAATATCTAGAATAGGCAAGTGTGTAGAAATCAAAGTTTATCAGTGGTGACCAGGGGTAGGCAGGAGGGAGGGGGAAAGGACAACTCAATGCTCAAGGAGTGGACACTAAGTTTCTTTTAAGGGTGATGGTATAATTTGGGTACAGATAAGGGTGATGGTTGAGGAACATGACAAATATAATTAATGTCCTTGAACTGTACATGTGAGGATCGCTGAAATGTCAGATGTTTTGTTATACATATATTTTCCACAAAAAAGGTTAAATTGACAAACATTTTGTTATGTATGTTTTACCACAACAAAAATTTTAAAATAGTAATTAAAAAATGATGCCATGGAAGAACATTTATTGACATGGAAAGATATTCAGTTTATGTTGACAAATAAAAATCAGGATATAAAATAGTAAAAAATAAACAAGAGAGAGACTCTGGTAAAGGGCAGACTGGAATTCCAAGTCTGAGCCGTCTGATTCTGGATTTCTCACTTCTTACACCCACCCTGAGCAAGTCCCTTCTCTTTATGAGTTTCATTTTCCTTATTTCAAGATAAGGTGGTTGGATTACCATTCACCTCTAACCTACTGGCAAAATTGCCTCCTCAGTGATCAAACTCAAGCCAATTTCAGTTTCCAAACGTCATAAAACCGAAACTAGGAAAAGTTGAGAATTGAAACCAACAGCAGGCAGGTTGGCTGGAAGCCAGGCCCTTTAAGGTGGCCCCAGGCTTCCATCCTCAGCCCAGTGCCCCTCAACATCACTGCAGTGAGCAGGGTCCTAGGAGGGGAGCCCCAGGTCAGGCCAGTCATTCCCAGTTTCCTCTCTGTTCCGGTCCTTTACCCCACACAGTGTTGGAGATCAACTGAAGAGGGGCCCCCTTAATAAAGTGGGTGTGTGCCCAGAGCTGACAGGTGCCAGCGTGGCTATATCTGTCCAGCAGTGGTTCTCTGGAGCAGAGATGGCGCTGGCCCAGGAGCTGTATGACACCCCTGCCTGTAGGCTAGACTCCTTCGTGGCTCAGTGGCTGCAGCCCCGCCGGGAATGGAAGGAAGAGGTGATGGGGGCAGTGCGAACCGTGGAGAAGTTCCTGCGGGAGGAGCACTTCCAGGGCGACGGGCTGGACCAGGAGGTGCGGGTGCTGAAGGTGGTCAAGGTGAGACTTTTCCATCCCCCGAACGCAGGGCAAAACTTAGCATAAGGGGCTGCAACCATGATGATGCTGGGGACCCTTTGCCCAGTCATCCCTAGCCCATACTGCTAACATCTCAGGACACCTCATTAGCTGCCTGAACCCCAACCCAACACTGCAACCTTGAGCAGAACGAGTCCACTCAGAAAGCTAATAATAATAGCTCACATTTGGAGGTTCTCTTAGCATATATGGTCTCCAATTCTTGCACCCTGTGAGGAGGGTACTATTTTTCCCCCGTTTTACAGATGAGCAAAGTAGAGGCTAGGAGACTTAAGATTCATAACAACCAAACGCAATGTAATGTCTTTGATTAGATTCTGGTTTGAATAATCCATCTGTAAAATACAATTTGGGGACAATTGGAAAAATTCTAATATGGCCTGGGTATTAGATAATATAAGGGAATCATTGGTGGTACAGCGGTTAAGAGTTCAGCTCCTAACCAAAAGGTGGGCAGTTCGAATCCACCAGCTGCTCCTTGGAAATCCTATAGGGTAGCTCTACTCTGTCCCATAGGGTCACTGTGAGTTGGAATCGACTTGACCACAACGGGTTTGGTTTTGGTTTAATAGCAGTTTTGTGGTTATGGGGAGAATGTTCTCTCTCTCTCTCCTTTTTTTTTTTTTTTTTTTTAACATAAATGCTAAAGTATTTAGGGATAAAGTGTCTTGATGTCTGTGATTAAAACGGTTTAGATGAAACAAATGTGTCAAGGAGTTTAGCTTTGTTGATTCTAACTGGTTGGGTACATGAGTATTCTTTGTATTTTCTCTTTTTCTGTGTGTTTTCAAATTTTGATAATAACATTTTTTTAATGGAGGCTCAGAGAGGTGAGGTGACTTGCCCAAGGTCACACAGCTAGTGTTGGAGCTGGGGTTTGAGCCACGGTCTACTTGACTCCACAGCCAGAGCTCTGGGCTACCCCACTGAGAGGTTTCTTCAAACTTTCCCTGTAGCTGGCTCATGCTACCTCCTGTCCTAGCTAGGATCAAAATTCAAGAGGATCAGAGTTAGAAAGGCCCTGGATAATCAGACAGTCAATCCCTCAATTAACCATTAAGGAAACTGAGGCACAGAGAGGGTGAGAGACATCCCATGGTCACACAGCAAATTGGTGGCAGAGGCAAGACTAGAACTGGTACTACTGACTCCCAGCCCAGTGCTCTAGTTCTCTCTTCAGGGGCAGCCACTCCAGGGAAGGATTTAGAAGCCTCAGGTCTCCACCCTTTCTTTTCACCCTTTCCCACTATGGTTTAGAGATGAGAAACCAGAAGTTTTGGTATCAGAAGGACCTAGGTTTTACTCTTGACTTCTTCACTTATCAGGTCTGTGACACTGGATTTACCATCTTATCTCTCAAATCCTCAGTTTTGTCATCTGTGATTGGGGCATCATCTCCATATCTCCTTCAAATGAGGAAATGCAGGTTAAATGATCAGTGTACATGGCAAATGCTCCAAAAGAGAAGCATCGTTGTAATTCTTGCCCAGACTTTCTTCTGGGACTGGGGCACCCATCTGACTCACACAGACCCTCCCGTATCCTCGCTCACAACCCCGAGAATGAAGTGGGATGGAACGGGGGAAGGCTGGAGAAAGATGTTACAAACAGAATGAGCTTTAATGGCAGGAAGTGGTATTTACCCAGCCCTCAAATCCTGCTCACAGACCATAGCTACTGTCTTAGGCTGTGTTCTCTAGAGAAGCAAAACCAGTGAAGTGAATGTATATATATATATATATATATATATACATACATATACACATACACATATACATATACAGAGAGAGAGAGAGATTTATCTCAAGGAAATGGCTCACGTGGGTGCAGAGGCTGGCATGTCCCAAGTCTGTGAGTCAGGCATCAGACTGAAAGCTTCTCCTGACTCACGTCGCTTCAGAGGCTGACGAATCCAAGATGGGCAGGTCAGACAGCAGGCTGCTGCTTCACAGGAGGTCAACAAATCCCCAGATCAGCAAGCAATACAGCAGGCCACTGGCTCAAGTCCCAAGAACTGGAGGTCAGATGATGACAAACCAGATGCAGGATGCAGAGCAAGCAAAAGCCAGAGAGCTTTGCCAGAACTGCCATATATATTGGATGCAGGCCACATCCCCGAGGAAATGCCCCGTACATCTGATTGGATGATCCAATCATGGAGGTGGTTTCTTTATCACAAAATAGAGGATAACTACATCACTACATAACTGCCGAATTACATCATTGCACAGTTGCCAAACTACATCATTACATAACTGCCAAATCACTGAGAATCATGGCCCAGCCAAGCTGACACACAGCCTTAACCATCACAGTCACTTTTTCCCTGGAGACGGCTAAATGATAGAGGTATCCAAAGAGCAATGGCCAATAATAATGAATCCTTTATGGAGTCTAAGCCCCAGCACAGAAAGTCTGGTGAGCTTGGTTGGTCCACATGAGTGAAATGTTGCCCTTGAATGAGATGGGCTTAAGTATGTTTGAACCAAGGCCCCAGGCTGTTGCAAACAGTTTTCACCCAACTACTAATCAAATGAGAAGGTCTGGTGGCACAGTGATTAAGCACTCAGCTACTAACAGATAGATCAGTGGATTAAACCCATCAGCCACTCTGCAGGAGAAGGATGTGGCTGTCTGCTTTCCTTAAAGATTTACAGCCTTGGAAACCCTATGGGGCAGTTCTACTCTGTCCTTTAGGGTCGCTATGAGCTGGAATCGACTCAACTGCAATGGGTTTGTATTTTGGTGGGTGGTTTACTTACCAAATGGTTGGCAGTTCAAACCCACCTAGCAGCTCTGTGGAAGAAAGACCTGGCGATCTGCTTCCATAAAAAGATCACAGCCAAGAAAACCCTATGGAGCAGTTCTACTCTGTAACACATAGTTGCTGTGAGTTAGAATCAACGCAATGGCAGCGAAGCAAGCCATGAAGCTTGTTCCAGCTTGTTCTTTCCTCTCTGCCTGGATCTTTCCACAGAAAGGATAGTCTATATGCAATTTTCAAGGCAATATGCTCTTCCCAACCCTTTCACATGGGGCAGAAATGCTGAGTGGAGAAAGAATGGAAAAGGAAGGGGAAAAAAGATGACAGACTCCTTTCAGGATCAGGGCCTGGCTGTCAGACTGGGTCACAGGGAAAAAAGAGGTGGAAGAGCCACATTCTATGCTCAGACTCAATCTGAGTCTGCTGCCTCCTGGCTATGAGACTTTGACACGTTGATCAACCTCATGATGCCTCAGTTTTCTCATCTGTAAGCTGGATGGTGGTGCAAATGGTTAAGACTTGGCTACTAACCAAAAGGTTGTTGATTTGAGTCCACCCAGAAGCACCTCGGAAGAAAAGCCTGGTGCTCTATTTCTAAAAGATCACAGCTGTTGAAAATCCTATAGAGCACAACTGTACTCCGACACACTTGAGGTTGCCATGGGTCAAAGGCAACTGGTAAATTCGAAATAATTATAATAGTAATATGTGTAAAGGGCTTCAGTGGTGCCTGACGCAGAGAGTATGCAACACAAGAGAGCTGGACTATTAAAGTCCAGTGACTACTGATTCCACCCACCAGAAAATATGGCCAACCACAGTCCTGAGGTCTGATGCCTCCTTAGCACTCCCACCTTCGAGCAAGGGAGGAGGAGGCAAAGAGTTGTGGGGCTTTGTATCCTGGAGGCAACAGGGGCTGGAGACCAAGCCTAGAATCTCAAAACATCAAAAAGATCCCTTCAAAATCATCCAGCTCAGGCTCTTTCCATTACAGATGGGGAAACTGAGACCCAGGCAGTGGAAGGGATTGTCCACAGATGAAATTGGTGGCAAAGGCTAGTAGAAGAAGAACAAAAGAGGCTAGAGGAGAAGGAGAACTATATTGCTGACTTCCTGTGTGCCACTTGGCACACTGTGCCTCCCATAACCCAATGACTCACGTTCTACCATTACTTTCATTCTATAGATAGGAGACTTAGCACTCAGGATGATCACACAGCTAAGAAACAGAGGCAGGAGTAAGTCAGAGTCAGGCTGCCCCGTTCCACAGTCCTTGGCTCTCATCTACCAGGTAATCCTGCTTCTCTTTTTTTAATGTCATGTAATGACCCAAATAAACCAAACCAAACCCTGCTGTCAAGTTAATTCTGACTCACAGTGACCCTGTAGGACAGAGTAGGCTGGTGGGTTCAAACCATAAACCTTTTGGTTAGCAGCTGATCTCTTTAACCACTGCACCACCAGGGCTCCCTGTAGAATTACCCAGATGCCTCAAAATCCTCCAAACAACACTATAGAGCAGACATTACTATTCTCACTTTGCACACGAGAAGACTGAGGCTCAGAAACAGTGCCGTGTAGTCATTCAGAGACGTGGACTCTGGAGACAGGCTGACTGGGTCAAACCCGGGTACTATGTGACCATGGGCAAGCGATGTAGTCTCTTGGTATCTCACCTGTAAAGTGGGGATATTAGTCCTACCCAAGCATCCATCAGGGTGGTGGTGAGCATAAAACGGGATGTTGTTGGTGTTATTAGCTGCCGTCGAGTCGATTCCAACTCATGGCAACCTCACGTGTGCAAAGTAGAACTGCTCCATAGAGTTTTCAAGGCTGTGACCTTTCAGAAGCAGATTGCCAGGTCTGTCTTCCGAGGTGTGTCTGCGTGATTTCAAACTGCCAACCATTCAGCTAGTAGTAGTCAAGCACTTAACCGTTTGTGCCACCCAGGTGCTCTAAAATGGGACGTTATCTGTAAAGTGGGTAAGAGACAGCCTGGCTGTGGAAGTGGCCACAGGGTGACAGGCTCTTGTTTTGCAGGCAGGCTCCTTTGGGAATGGCACGGTGCTCAGGAATGCTGCAGAGGTGGAGTTGGTGGTGTTCCTGAGCGGTTTCTGCAGCTTCCAGGAAGAGGCCAGGTACCACCAAGCTGTTCTGAGGCTGATACGGAAAAAACTGTGGCGTTGCCAGGACCTGCTGCCCCTCGGGTTGGAGGACATGTGGGTGGCCCAAGGAGTCCCCGACGCTCTTGTCTTCACCCTCCAGACCAAAGGGATCGCGGGGCTCATCACCATCACCATTGTGCCTGCTTACAAGGCCCTAGGTAAGGGGAGGGAGGGGAAGCTTTCTCACCCACTCACCTGCCCTCCCGAACACTTGCAACTCCCTCTCCCCTAAGCCATGCCTCATGCAGATACCTGCATGCATGCATTCGTTCATTCATGTCCTGTGCTGGGGGCTGGATACTACAGTTCACAGGACTGACCCAACTCTGGCCGTCATGGAGCTCAACTCGGGAAACAGAAATTTATCAAAGAATCACACAGATAAATGTATGATTGCAAAGGGGGGTAAGTGCCCAAAGGAAAAGAATGGGGCATCCTGGGTGACCACAGAAAGGGTGCTTAGGAAGGGCACCCTTTCTGCAGAAAGGACGCTCAGGAGACATTGAGAACCGACAAGGGGAAGGAGTTACAATAGTCACCGAGACTGCTTCTGTAGCTCTTACTATGGGCTTGGGGCCCTGCACTTGTTTGGGTTTTCCCAGAAGCAGACTCTGACTCAAAGATTCGAAGACAAGCAATTTATGTGGGAGATGATCCCAGGAAACACTGGTAGGGAAGTGGGGAATTGAAGGAGGGAAGGGAAGAAACCAAGAAAGAGTGCCTTATAGAGCAAGTCAAATGGGCTTCATGTTCCTGGAAAATTCTAGGTCACAATGTAGAGCAGTCTCCATTATCCCAAGTGAGAGTAAGACAGTCCCCAGGTTACAAACGTCCAATTTACGTACAATACGTAGTTACAAACCAACGGCCACAAAACATATTATATTAAAAATTATTATTATTATTACTGTATTATTACGTTAAAGATTTTTAGTGTATCTGAAAGTTTTTTTTAATGTTTGTTACCCACAGGAAGGTTCACTATGTACTATATTCTAAGACAAACACTTGACCGAGGTGAGATATGAACCATACCTAAGTGTTCTGATTTACGTACAGGTTTGACTTAAAGACAGACTTAGGAACCGAACTCTTTTGTAAACAGGGGACTGCCTTATTATCTTCCAACTGGAGTGTTTATCTACTGACTCTATCAGTCATTGGCTGAGGGCTATTTCCCCAGGGCATTAATTCTCTGGCACTTCTTGTTTGCCCTCAGGCAGAGAGTCCTAGCTGTTTGAAGTAAACAGTATCTGCTACAGCCCCAGACAATAAGTAGATTTCACCTCATGTGCCAGCTCCTATTAACTGTAGTGGCTGCCTGGAATTGCTATGGGGCAAAGGTGTCAGAAATAGCATCCAATCTTAGCAAGAGAGAGTGCGGGGATGGATTAGTGATGTCTGCCATGGACACACTTCCTTGGGCAAACGCCCCATCAGAGCCCAGCTTTCTTATCTTACACTGGTTCTTCCCTACAGGTGTTGGGAGATCAAAATAATCACAGAGAAAGAGCTCCAAAACAGACTTTGAGAAAAACTGGGGGTGTTGGGGACATCAAGGGAGGCAACCAATCCTTCAGTGGCCTGAGGAATGGAAATTTCAGTTGTCCAGAGAAAGAATCTCACAAGAAGGACAATTCAACAGGACAAATCTTTGGTCTCTGAGAATATGAAGCCTCAGGTTTCTCTGCAGAGAGAACACCAATGAATTAGCACCCCTTCCCCCATGAAATTTTATAAACCTGGGGCTCCCTAGTCCCCACTATCTCCCTCTGCTTCGTCTCTCCTCAGGGTCTTTGGCTTCCAACTTGCAGCCACCTCCTGATGTCTATGTGAGTCTGATTAAGGCCCATGGATACCCTGGGAATTTCTCTCCATCCTTCAGTGAGCTACAGAGAAACTTCGTGAAACATCAGCCAACCAAGCTGAAAAGCCTCCTGAGGCTGGTAAAACACTGGTACCTGCAGGTGAGGGGGCTGCCAGATTGGAGATAGACGAAGAAGAAAGGGGTTTTCCTCACATAATCATTAAAGTAGAACATTAACCTAGGTAACTACCTCTGCCCTGTTGATCTTTGATTAAGCAGTCTTAACCACTTCTGGAGTAAGCGTCTGATGAAATTCTGACGCAATCCCTTGGTATGGTCTGTTGGGGTGGCAACATCAGTCTTTACTCATGAATTTATTCCCAATTACTCTCCATAAATTTCCTATAGTGGGGTGGGGAGGGGGAGAGCTATCTACAGATAGATTATAATCAGACCATTCTTTTGTAAAATGCTTTTTTTCATTTGTACTCAGAAAGAGAACTAGCAGCTTTAATATTACAACTTTAATCATGGGTCAAAAATAAACACAGCACAAAATTCATCAGTCAGTTCAGCTCTCAATCTTATATGGCTGTTTTCCAGGAGGCACAAACACCCATAAACACACACACACACACACACACACACACACACACATTTTCGTGGTTTTTTCCCCCTCATGGTTGCAAAATGCCCACAGATGCTCCTGGCCTCATGCTAATCACAGGATCTCAGCTATTAGCTAGTCCTGTGGTTTCCATTTTTTTTCCTTTGAGCTGAAAAGCCTTTCTTTAAAGGAAACCTTTCTCAGAAGTCCAATACATAAATAGTAGAAATGGAGCTGTTTATCTAAAAACTCAGCCCAGATTTAAGAAAAACAATGAAATATACTTCTCATATTAAATATATAGCATGTATCAGACTTTTTTTCTTTTTTTATAATTAAAACACACAAAAATTGGTTTGTGGGGCTGAAGTTTTATGATTTTTTTTTTTTTTTGGTATATGTTGTACAAAAGGAAGCAGAACACCCCAGACACCCTTATAGCTCAGTGATGAAGTCATTTCTGAGATTCACCGTTCAGCCAGGGACTGGACAGCCCCATAAAACCAAATGGGACTAATGAGGCACAGCAGTCCAGGGACAGGGGCCAGAAGGCAGAAGGGGACAGGAAAGCTGGTGATAGGGAACCCAAGGCTGAGTAAGGATAGTGGTGATGTGTTGTGAGGTTGTTAACCATTGTCATAGAGCAACATGTGTAGTAACTGTTAAATGAGAAACTATTTTGTTCTGTAAGCCTTCATCTGAAGTGAGAATAGCAGCACAATTGGAAGACCATAGTCGATGTCACTGAACTGTGCATGTAGAAATTTTTGAAGTGGTGTATCTTTGGCTATGTATATTTTCACCAAAAAAAAGAGAAAATGTTGAGAAGGGACAAGGTTGACATGTCGTGGGGTTGTTGACCAATGTCATAAAACAATACGTGTACTACTGTTTCATGAGAAACTATTTGTTCTGTAAACCTTCACGTGAAGTACAATAAAAAAAAAAAAAAAAAAAGAAGCAGAACATCTGAATGGCCAAACTGAATAAGAGTTAGCTATTTTTAAAGGAGAAGAAACATTTGAAAGCATAAACTGTTTTTTAAGAAACATTTGGAATGTTGACATTTAAGTCCTGTATAGGGTCGCTATGAGTTACAGTCGACTCGACAGCAATGGGTTTGGTTTTGGTTTTTTGAGGGGGTAGTATGTAGACTTCATCTCATTTATTAGGAAGGACTGGTCTCTGGAGAAGGACGTCATGCTGGGTAAAGTAGAGGGTCAAAGAAAAAGAGTAAAACATTCAACGAGGGGGACTGACGCAGTGGCTGCAAATATGGGCTGAAACATGGCAACGATTTTGAGGATGTCACAAGACTGGGTGGCATTTCCTTCTGTTGTGCATAGCATCACTATGAGTCAGAACCGGTTCGACGGCACCTAACAACATTGGGGTAGTATGATAGGAAAGAAAAGAGTTATAGTAATATCTTCTTTTGTAGTCGAAGGTAAAAAGCCATTATTGAACCTTCAACACTTTAAATAAACTTTGCTACAA
The DNA here is from genome assembly GCA_030035585.1 of Dugong dugon. Taxonomy (NCBI): domain Eukaryota; kingdom Metazoa; phylum Chordata; class Mammalia; order Sirenia; family Dugongidae; genus Dugong; species Dugong dugon. The sequence continues at coordinate 18,180,298 of CM057476.1, read as the reverse complement.
ATACCTTTGAAAATTAAAATGGAGCTGCTTAGGCTAGGATGCTGGAGGCAGAGTCCAACCAGCTCATCCCCTGGGGCACCTCTTCGTAACTCCACCCCAAGAGTTACCTCTGTCAAGCACAGTTTGGAATCCTCTAGACTAACCCAGCACCATAATTCTAAAATGGAGAAACCAAGGCCCAGAGAGGGAAAGTGACTTGGCCAAGGTCACACAACCAGTAGGTGGCAGAACTGGGACTCCGAAACCAAACCAAACCCTTTGCCATCGAGTTGATTCTGACACATAGCGACCCTATAGGACAGAGTAGAACTGCCCCATGGGATTTCCAAGGCTGTAATCTTTATGAGAGCAGGCTGCCACGTTTCTCCCACTGAGCGGCTGGTGGGTTTCAATCACCAAGTTAGCAGCCAAGCGCTTAACCACTGTGCCAACAGGGCCCCTTGAGCTGGGACAAGAACTTGGGTTTTCCAATTTCTGGTCCAGTGCATTCCTGACACAGAATCTTGGGGTCTTTCTCTCTCCCTGTCTTTCAACAGTATGTGAAAGCCAAGTGCCCCAGAGCCAACCTGCCTCCTCTCTATGCCCTCGAACTATTGACCATCTATGCCTGGGAAATGGGTACTCAGGAGGATGAGAATTTCAGGTTGGATGAAGGTCTTACCACTGTGATGGAACTGCTCCAGGCGTATGAGTTTGTCTGCATCTACTGGACCAAGTACTATGCCTTCCAGAACCTAGTCATCGAGAACTTTGTCAGAAAACAGCTCAAGAAAGAGAGGTACTGGGCCACTGTTTGCCCACCAGGTCTCATAGAGAAAAGTAAGAACTGAGGGAAAGGTGATATAGAGCTTTATGGGTGGGCTTTTTTAAGTAGTGGAGTCCCTGGGTAGTGCACACGGTTAAGCACTCAGCTGCTAACGCAAGTTCAAGTCCACTCAGAGGAACCTTGGAAGAAAGGCCTGGTGACCTAGTTCTAAAAAATCAGCCACTGAAAACCCTATGGAACATAGTTCTGCTCTGACCCACATCGGGTCTCCAGGAGTCAGAACTGACTCAATGGCAACTGGGTTGTTTCAGGTTTTTTTTAAATTATTATTAAGTAGTAAGACCTCCTAGACAGACCCGGTGGTGCAGTGGTTAAGAGAGAGCTCAGCTGCTAATCAAAAGTTCGGTGTTTTGAACCCACCAGCCCCTCCACAGAAGAAAGATGTGGCAGTCTGTTTCCGTAAAGATTACAGCCTTGGAAACCCTATGGGGCAATTCTGCTCTGCCCTGTAGGGTCTCTATGAGTCAGAATCGACTTGACAGCACACAACAACAAGGCCACCATGTTAGTTGCGCACTGAGATCTCATGCTAACACAGATCTCTTTATCTCAAGCTGGCTGCCTGTCAAAATTGCCAGGGTTCTCGGGCACTATGAGCCTTTTCCTTGTTCCTCAGGCCATCCACCCCACCCTACATTAGCCCTCGTGCCCTCAGAAGACCATTTCAGTGACTTTTAGAGACAGTATGGTAAAGTGGAAAGAATCATGGAGACCCAAGTGTAAATCCCAGCTCTGCTATTTTCTCACCTCTATGAGCCTCAGTTCCTTATCCGTAAAACAGGAGTAAATGGGCACCTACAGCGCAAAACTATTGTGGGTGTCACAGAAAATATATGTCAATGGCCTACAGTATTTAGGACATAGGAGATGCTGGATGGAGCCCTGGTGGCACAGTGGTTAAGCTCTTGGCAGCTAAGCAAAAGGTCGGCAGTTTGAATCCACCAGCTGCTCCCTGGAAACCCTGTAGGACAGTTCTACTCTGTCCTGTAGGGTTGCCATGAGTCCGAATTGACTCGACAGCAACGGGTTTGGTTTTGGTTAGATGCCAGATAGGAGACCTGGTTGCATAATGGTTAAGCACTCAGCTGCTAACCAAAAGGTTCATGGTTCGAACCTACCCAGCAGCTCCTTGGAAGAAAGACCTGGCGATCTGCTCCCATAAAGATTACAGTGTAGAAAACCCTACGGGACAATTCTACTCTGTCACGTGGGGTTGCTATGAGTCAGAGTTGACTCGATGGCATCCAACAAGAAGATGCCGGATAAATGCTCACTATGGTAGCAAAGTCTGCCATGCCTCACCCGTATCCCCTTGACCCACCCGCATGAGTGGGCATCTGTTAGTGCTCCAGCATGCCTCATTCCCACCCCTAAAATCCCAAGCAAAGACGTGCAGTTCTCTCCCCAAGAGGAATTCTTGGGAATATAATGGTCCTCATCCCGTTACTTTCCAGTGATGAAAATTGGGGCCCTCTGGACTCAGTGGCTTGCTGAGAAGGTTTCTTTCTGGCCAGCAGGCCTCCAAACCAGAAAGAGCCTGGGCACCCTCTCCTTGTGTTGCAGACCCATCATCCTGGATCCAGCTGACCCCACCCAAAACGTGGCGGAAGGATACAGATGGGACATAGTCGCTCAGAGGGCCTGCCAGTGCCTGAAACAGGACTGTTGCTATGACAACCAGGGGATCCCGGTCACCAGCTGGAATGTGAAGGTAACAGCTCTTCTCAGGGCCCTCAGGGACTTAAAGCTTAGAATGAGATAGCTGCATAGTATTTCCTTCTTTACTTCCGTGTTGATGGAGCCAACAAAACTTGAGTGCCATACTGAGTTTGCGACCTAGTTGAACCACCCACTAGCTATGCAAACTTGAGAAAACTATTTGACTCTCTGACCCTCAGGCTCCTTATTTTAAGTCCTTTTCTCTTTTTCTTTTCTTTCTCTCCTTCCCATAACTTACGTGAGAATCACTTCTATTCTCCCAATCATCCTTTGCACGAGCTGTGCCCAGCTAAGTATACTCAATCAGTTTTGTTTTGCGTCAGCATTGGGCTTGGGACTGGTGGGGTGTGGGTGCAAGGGGACAATGGTGGTACAGAAATAGAGCATGGTCCCTGCCCTCAAGAAACTCACTGTATTTTGTAAAGAAGCAAGTCCATGAAACAAACTTGCACAAAACAGCTAGGAAGAATTGTCAAAGAAGACAAGATACTCAGAAATCAAAAAATGCTAAACGACATTATCATGTGATGCCACACCTATGGTACAGGCAAAGATGGTAATAATCTATTGCATCCACATCACAATTTAGTTTGTAAAGCTAGTGCTTGCCCAGGCACTGTCTCAAGCGATCCTTGCAGCAAATTTGTAAAGTAGGGAGGCCAAGTAGTATTGTTGTTATTATCATCACCATCGTCATCATCCCCATTTTACAGATGAAGAAACTGAGGCTCAGAGAGGTTAAGTTAATTAACCAAAGTCACACTGCTAAGAGGCAGCAGAGCCAGGATTCACACTTAGGTCTTTGTGGGGCTTTGGAAATAGAGAATAAATGTTATCTGAACTTGCCAGAGAAGATTCCATGAAGAAGTAAGGGCTTGAAGTGGGCCTGCAAGTCTGGGAAGAGATATAGAAGCTCAGAGAAGAGGGCTCTCCAGGTAGAGGGGACAGGTGGGCCAAAGGCCTGGAGGTGGGAATAAGCAAGGTGAACACAGGAACAATAGATTGACCTGCTTGGAGAAGAAAGCAAGCAGAAGCTGAAACAGTGGCTCTATAATGCGGTACCCAGATTACAGACTGAGGGCTCACCAACCACAGGTGGTCCACAGACAGGCTGAAAATTATACACATCTGGATTTTTCCTGAAATAAAAACCATTGTGCAATGATTTTTCTCTTGAAAAATCCAAAGACTTGGCAATGCTAAGCCCATATTCCTTCTTGAAAAGGATCCACTAGAGGCCCAGCTCTCCCCAGAGTTTTCCAGGTGGTGTTCTTCAGCCAAGAGCCCATATTCCTTCTTGAAAAGGACCCACTAGAGGCTCAGCACTCCCCAGAATTTTCCTGGTGGTGTTCTTCAGCCCCTAGGTCTCAGGCACTTGAGTGTGGCCTCTGGTGATGGTGAAGGACACAGACTTCAAAGTCTGACCGACCTTGGTTCAAATCCCTGCCCTGCTCCTTACTACCTTTGGAATGCTTGTGGTGCTTGGTAAATTGCTTAACCCTGCTGAACCACAGCATCCTCATCTGTAAAATGGGGACAATAGTACAGCCAACTTCATAGGGCTGCTGGAAGAATAAAATGTGGTAAGAGTATGAAAGGCACCCAGCACAGCACCTGGCAGATGGTTAAACCAATTGCCATCAAGTTGATTCCACCTCATGGCGACCCCATGTGTGTCAGAGTAGAACTGTACTCCGCAGGGTTTTCAATGGCTGATATTTTTGGAAGCAGATCGCCAGTCCTGTCTTCTGAAGCACCTCTGGGTGGGTTCCAACTGCCAGCCATTTGGCTAGTAGTCAAGCACTTCATCATTTGCACCACCCAGGGTTAGACCTCACTAAATGTTTGCTGCTGCTGCTGCTATTGTTGTCGAAAAGATGAAGGCAGGTGAAGGAAACTTCTGCACATTAGACAGAGAAACATGGATTTAACCCAACCTCTCTCCTTCTCCCTTCCAGAGGGCACGAGACATCCAGGTGACAGTGGAACAGTGCGGTTACTTAGACTTGATCCTCTGGGTAGACCCTTATGAGCCCATAAAGAAGATTAAGAAGAAAATCCAGCAGAACCGGGGCTACTCAGGCCTGCAGCGTCTGTCCTTCCAGGAGCCCAGCGGGCAACGGCAGCTCCTCAGCAGCCACTGCTCCTTGGCTTATTATGGGATCTTCTCCAACATCCGCATCTATCTGCTGGAGACTTTCTCCCCTGAGATTCAGGTCTTTGTAAAGAATCCAGATGGTGGGAGCGACGCCTATGCCATCAATCCCAGCAACTGCGTCCTGAGCCTAAAAGAGCAGATTGAAGACAACTTTGGGCTGCCCGAAAAGCAGCAGCAGCTCGAGTTCCAAGGCCAAGTCCTGCAGGATTGGTTGGATTTTGCGGGCTATGGCATCCAAGACAGTGACACCCTTTTCCTCTCTGAGAAAAGAGCCAGAGAGGCTCCATTTCCACCCAGCTAATTTCCTCTGAGAAACTTCTCTGTGCATCGAATCTGTCACCGAATCCAGAACTCATCCTGTCAACCATGCCTCCCGGTTCTCTGCAAAGAAGCCCCATGTCTTAACCAGCTTTGTGATAGTTAACCTAGCCCTACTGATGGGGGAGTGGGGAGGGGTGTGAGAGACTGAATATACACACAGACAATGGCCAGACTATATACAGTGAAACCTGGGAGAGCCGGAACTCAGCAGGACTGCCTTGTTTTTCCAGGTCTCGCAAGTCTCCCGCCTTTCACAGGGTGCAGTCTTACCACTTTTCTGTCGCTCATTTTAGTGGAAAATATTTGAGTTTTCCTTCTCTTGACAGGTTTTTGCCTTACGTGGTTTCTGGCTTTCACAGGTTTTACTGTACGAGTATAGAACGCTGGTCCAGAACTTCTGTCTGCAGCAGCCAGTCCATGAAGCCAAACCACCATCTCTGCAGTAATCACCCCAAAATGGTCAGGACTTGGTCAATAACTACCAGCTTCCCTAACACTTGTCCCACTTCCAACTTAATGACAAACCAGAGAAGGTCAAATATGCTCCCTTAACCAATCACACAGAGCGCTGGTGGCGCAGTGGTAAAGAGGTCAGCAGTTCAAATCCATCAGCTGCTCCTTGGAAACCCGATGGAGCAGTTCTACTCTGTCCTATAGGGTCACTATGAGTCGACTCAACAGCAACAGTTTTTTGTTGGTTTTTTTTTTTTTTAACCAATCACACAGAATGCCTTGCTTCTACTTATCCCACCTCCACTTCTCCACGCCAACAGCCCCCATCAGAACACACCTGAAGTTAGCCCTTTTTCCGTTATAAAGCTTTGCCACTGCTCTGCCTCCTCTGAGTCTCATCCAAACACAAAGGATGGTGGCTGACTCCCTTGCTAGCTAGAGCAAGCTCTGAATAAACAGCCTTGTTCTCATTTGGGTGGTCTTCATTATCTCGACAGGTGTTAATGTTGTCCTGGTGGTTATTGTTTAATTATCTGCATGTCTCAATTTGGGAATCAAGGACTGTTGGGAAACTGACACAGAGAGAAGCCAAGGCAGGGAGAGTGAGGATGATGCAGTGTAAAATCCCCTCGACTCCGGAAACACACACAGTACGTAACAGGACCTTAGGAAAAGAACAGGAGTCCCTGGGTGGTGCGAACAGTTAAACTCTTGGCTGCTAAGCAAAAGGTATGTGGTTCAAACCCACCCAGGGGCACCTCAGAAAAAAGGCCAATGATCTGCTTCTGAAAGATCACTGCCATGGAAACTCTAGGGAGCACAGTTCTACTCTGAAACACATGGGGTCATCATGAATCACAATCAGCTCAAAGGCAACTGGAAGGAAAATAACGGTATCTTCACTGTCAGAGGACATCATGTGATCAATCAAGGTTTACCCCAATCAACCAAAACAAAATGTCCTTTTTTCCTCCCCTTTTGGCCTGCTTTCTGGTGGACTACCCACAATAGCATATGATATGCACTTTATAATTGGTTCTCAACAGCCTCCGGGCAATTTAGCAATAGTAATCTGCATATTTCCTGCCTGTTTTTGCTTTCGGGAGGCAGAAAAAGTGCTTCCTTTCCATGGGGTCAACAGGCTAGTCCAGCCCATATCTTTGTGTCCTTCGTAATGCAAGTACAGACCACATTGTAGGTAGGGGGCGGATTCTTGTTTAAAAAAGAAAAAGTAAGTCACCTTCCTTTCAGAACAGAAAAATCTAAGACCAGAGAGCTTATTTCAGTAAAGTCTTTGACACGCTCAGTTCAAAGATAAAAGATTAAAAAAGCATTCCAGAAACAAGTAAAGGTGATTTTGTTCCTCTGTAATTACGGAGTATCTTAATTCCAGAGATTCTAATTCGTTGGTCTTAGGTGGGTCCTGGGAATCAGCATTGTTTAAAACACTCCCTAGATGCCTCCAATGTGCAGGCAGGGTTGAGAAGTCCTGCACCGGAAAACCGCAGAGTGTTCTCCAAACCAAACTGTGTACCTGAATCACCTGGGACAGTGCCTCTCAAACTTTAACGTGCACACAAATCACCTGGAGATCTTGTTAAAATACAGGTTCTGATTCAGGAGTTCTAGGTGGAGTCCAAGAGTCTGCATTTTTTAACAAGCTCCCAAGTAATGCCTATGCTGCTGGTTCACGGGCTAGACTCTGAATAGTAAAAAAGCAAAACAAAACCCATTGCCATGTGGTCGATTCTGACTCATGGCAACCTCATGTGTTACAGAGTAGAACTGCTTCACAGGGTTTTCTTGGCTGTAATCTTTACGGAAGCAGATCACCAGGCCTTTCTTCTGCGGTGCCACTGGGTGAATTCAAACCACCAACCTATAGGTTAGTGGTCAAGTGCAAACCATTTGCACCACCTAGGGACCGCCAGAGTAACAAAGGCCTAGCATGTTAGAGGAAATACAGGTTCCTGGGTCCCGCCTCTCAGAGATTCTGATTCAGTTAGCTTTTAGCGAGACCCCAGAATCTTCATTTCGACAAGTTCCCTAAGGTTTTTCTGATGCCCAGCTGGATTTAGGAATTACTAGAATAAATTAATAATGCTGAAACTTACACTGGATCAAAACCTGGGAACTAATCCCGGTTATTTCCTTGAGTCCTTAGGCAATTCCCTTCCTTTCTGTTGGTCTCGTTTTCCTTATCTATAAAAGAAAAGGATGGAGAAGTTGCTCTCTTAGGCTCTTCTACCTATCAGATTTCTGAACGCCCCCGTCCCCATGACAGTCAATGGTCAATGGTAGCCTGAGTCTGGAACTACAATCCCCACAATGACCTGCGCTTCCCCGCTCTCACGTGGGGCTGTGAAGGAGGATCGCCCAATGAAGGAGCTCCCCACAATCCTTTGCGGTAGTTCAAGATGGCGGCGCCCATAGGCGCAATGAGCGATTCCGATAGCAGCAGCAGCAGCGATGCCGAGGAGCTGGCGCGGTGCCGCGAGGCAGCGATGCCGGCCTGGGGCTTGGAGCAGCGCCCAAGTGGTCCGGAGAAGGCTAGAGCTGGTAGGGGGCTGTGGTCGGAGAGGCTGGCCGAAGAGCGTGGGGTCTTCCTCTGGGGGCTGAGAGGATGGATGGTGAGGAGTCACTGGTACTCGAATTCCTTCCCCGAGAGGTCCAGGGACTGTGTGAAGTTCAAATTCAAAGCTCGGGCAGGTGCAGCAGAGAGGATGGTTCCATTACCCCAGTCGGGGAAACTGAGGTGTTTAAGTGTCTTGAATCTGCTGCCTTCGCTCCATCCTCTCTGCCGCACACTGGGCAGGCCGTCATCACCTCTCCGTAATGACTACGACGCCCCCTCCCTGGATTCTTGGATCAGCCTTTCCCTGTCTCCAACACGTTCTCCACATCTAGGGGAGCTGCCAATGAGGAGCTGGCACGCAGCTCTGACCGTGTTGTTCCCGTGCTTGAAACCCCTCCCTGACTCCCAATCCGTTGGCCCCTAACTGAAATTTAGTATCTCTCTCTATCGTGCATACGGGCAACAAACCACAGTAGTTTTGGCGATACCTGTTCCATTGCTCCAACAGAAGTCGCAGATTTTCATATCCCGTAACGGTTGTTACAGATATATAAAAATATCATTTTGTTCACAGTAAAATGGTGCAAAAATCATTTGTACACATCTCTGCTTTAAAATTACACTAGTTTTTAGACTCGCCTCTAGATCTTATTTAGTTAATGCATTAATTAAGAAGCACATATATTAACATTACTAATCTGGTGTTCTACTACTATGATAACCGGATTTCTCTATCATTGGTTTTCGTTGTAATCCTATGTGTTATACTTTATCCATTTAAAAGATTATGCTTAGAAGGGATCCAGGCTTCACCAAACTGCCAGAGGAGGCCATGGCAAAACAAGATGAAGAACCTCTGCATTTGTTTAAAAGGACTTACAAGCCCCTTAGTGACCTATCCCCTGCCTGCCTCTCCCTAGTTGCCCTCCTGCCTTACTACGCTTCTGTAGGTAAGCTCCAGACAACACTATGCCCTCTCATCTCTGGGCACCATAGTTCTGCAGTTTTCTCTGCAGGCTCTGTGCAGGTCTGCCTTTCCAGCTCCATCATTCATTAACCAGTGAGACCTTGAGCAAGGAACTGAAATCTCACTGTCCCTAAATTTCCCCATCTGCAAACTGGGGATAATGGTAGTATCCAGCCCATACAGTTGAGAAGTAACTGAGATGATGCATCTACACTGCTAGGCACATATTAAAGGCCCAATAAATGGTAGCAGTTATGTGGCTGATCTCTTTATATGGACTGCTTTCCCTTCCTGCCTAATTTCCACTCATCCTTTAATACCACCTCTTTGGGAAAGCTTTCTCAATCCTCCAAGTCTGGGTTAGACACCTTCTTTGTGCCACTGTCATACTTTGTAAGAGTTGTTATGCATCAGAATCGACTCAATGACAATGGATTTTTTTTTTTTTTTTATAAACAGTGATTTCCTTTCTTTCTACAATTGCCCCTTTACCTTTTTCCTTTCATCCCTGCATCCTCAATACTTTGAGTCAACTCTGGCCTGTACTTGTTCCACGAGTAAGTGGTTATGTGATGTAAGCTTCTTGAGGATGGGGATCTGGTCTGTCCCTTCACCATGGTATCATCAGGGCCCAGCACAGTGCTCAGGAAATAGTTTTTGAATTGGTGAACTTGCCCAAAAGGCACCACTCTAGTGAGTGAGGGGACTGGGACTCCAGCCAGACTCCTAGTCCACTTGCTTCTTCTTTGTCAGAATGGATTACTAGGTGGCAGTGGAAGGAGGACTTGGTATGAAGTGCCAGCTCTTATGCTGGTCCTGGACTAGTAGCATGACTTCTGGGAGCTGCACTTTCCTCATCTGTAAAATGCCTGACTCTTAGGGTTGGTCTGAGGTTCAAACATGAACAAGCTTTGACCAGCTTACAAAGAGATACGCACATGAGAAGTGGCATCCAAGGTACCAGCTTTACAACTCATTGTTTTTGTGACCTCATAAATCCCCTGCTGATCAAAGTAGATGTAGCTGATGATAATAAGTGTTATCATTTATTGAGCACCTACTGTGTGCCAGCACTGTGTGCTGGACACTTGATGTACATTCTTGGGTGATTCTAGGAACAGTAGCCACCATGAGTTGAGTACTCACTCTGTGCCCCTTTTCTAAGCACTTGCTGGTCCTGAATGCTCCCAGTCAGGTTCCTGCCTCAAGGCCTTCACAGGTACTCTTGCCTCTGCCTGGAATGCTCTCCCCCAGATAGCCGTTTGGTTCACTCCCTCACCTCCTTCAAATCTCTGTTCAAATGTTACCTTCTCAGCAAGGCCGTCCCTGCCCATCCTCATAAAGTGTTAGTTACCTCCACCCAGCACTCCTGCCTTCCTCCCCTGCTTTGCTTGTTTTCCGTATACGCGCCGTTAGCTAATTTTATATTTTACTCCTGCGTGTTTGTTTGTTATCTGTCTCCACTAACTAGAACGTAAGCTCCATTGAGGCCAGGGTATTTGTCAAATTGTTCAGCAACTACATCTGGGTGATATTAGACGTTCGGTATTTGGTTGAGTGAATGGCCACCAGGCCAGGCATCCACAATGTTTTCATGTGTAAATCAATGTAGCTGAGCCCCCTTCTTCTCTTTTCCACAGCACTTTGCACACAGCAAGGCACATAATAGGCACTCAATAAATTCTGGAATCAAATTACAGTTAGACTTGCCCGTTCAGCATGGTGGTTAAGAGAGGGGCTCTGGAGCCAGGTGGTCTGAGTCCACATCCCAACTCTGACACTTACTATTTGACTCTGACCAAGTTATTTTACATCTCCTTGCCTCCGCTTCCTCTTCTGTAAAATGGGGATAATGATAACCACTTTCATGGGGTTGTTGTGAAGATATCAATGAGTCATACATGTAAATCACTTAAAATTCTGCCTGGCACACAACTGATGTTGTTATTGTCCGTGTTTCCTCTATAAATGCCTCAATTTTCATTATTTCCACAGATGCTGCAAATAACCAGCTGCCAGCCACCCAACCGAGCCTCAGGTAGTATGCACTTTGGGTTCAAGTTTATATTTATGTGTGTTTGTCTAGCAGCTACAGCGTAGTATCTGGCACACAGCAGGAAGTCAACAAATAATTGACTCCCTGCTGTGTGCCAGATGCCAGGCTGTTGTTATTATTAGTTGCCATCAAATCAGCTCTGACTCATGGTGACCTTACGTATAACAGAGGGAAACACTGTCTGGTTTTGTGCTGTCTTTATGATAGCTGGTATGTTTGAGTCGGTTGTGGCTATAGATGCTAGGGTAGACCCTGGGCTGCTAGGGTAGACCCTGGGCTGCTAGGCTAGTCCCCAGATGAACAGAACACATGTAGTCCCTGCCTTCAAGGGGGTAGCTTCTGAGCTGGCAGGAAGTGAGTTCCTTTTGTGTGTGTTGCAGGCTTAAGGTGGATGAGCACGAACAAGATGGCAACGAGCTTCAGACTACCCCCGAATTCCGAGCTCATGTAGCTAAGAAGCTGGGAGCCCTACTGGACAGGTAACCAAAAGCAAACCTCCCGCCCTTGTTAATGCAAACAGTAATGGCTACCTTGGCTGTCAACTCACTGTGTGCCAGCAGGTACTGTGGCAAGTGCTTGACATATCTGACCTCACTGCGTTCATACTCAACCGGCCAGGCAGGCCCTACTGTTGTCCTTATTCTCCAGATGGGGAAACATAGACTCTCAGCAAGGGGAAGTGCTTTCCTGAAGTCACAGAGAATCAGGGGCGGAGCTGGGACTTGAACCCAGGTGTGTCTGAGTCCAAAGCCCATGCTCTCAACCACAGAGTTAGCCTGCTACCGTTAGAATGAAAGAGAAACCCTAAGGAGTAAGAGCTCATTCCCACCAGAAGAGGGCAGGAAACAGAGTTCATATTTTGGGGTGTTTTCTGTGTGCCAGGCATCACACCCATTCTCTTTCTTACATTTCCAGCATAGGTTGAAATACGGTCTAAATATTCAGGTTGGCATTCCTAAAGTAGGTGCCAAAGGATACAAGCCCAAAGCGTAGCTCTAGGAAGAAGGCAGTCCAACAGCAACATAGTTTGAAAAGCACTACAATCCACGTGCCCCTACGTGCCCTTGGAGATTGGAATTCATAATAGGACATTCAAGGCTCTGGGAATCCCTGCCAAAAAGAGACCTGTGTAACTTCATTTAGTCCAGCATTTCTCGAGCTCATTTGGCCACAGTGCCTTCTTTCATGGAAGACCAGTCAACATACCATGGAACACGATTTGGGAAACCCTGATCTCACTTCATTCCTTGTTGTTGTTGAGAATGTACGTAGCAGAACGTAAACACCAATTCAACCATTTCTACATGTACAGTTCAGTCACATTGATTACATTCTTTGAATTGTGCAACTGTTCTCACCCTCCTTTTCTCAGTTGGTCCTCTGCCATTAACATAAACTCACTGCCCCTAAGGTTCCTATCTAATCTTTCTAGTTGCAGTTGTCACTGTGATCCAGGATAGATATTTCTTAAAAGCATAATACTCAAGGCAGACATTCTTTACTAGTTAAGCTAAACTTTTGTTTGGTTTTAAGAAGACTTCAGGGGATACTTTTGGTTTAAGGTTTAGAGATGATCTCAGGGCAATAGTTTCAGGGATTCATCCAGCCTCCGTGGCTCCAAAAAGCCTGGAGTCCGTGTCTAGCTCCATTTTTGATTTGCAGAGCCCTTTTGGGTTTGAAAGGGGAGATGAGGACGTTAGAGCCATAGTCCCTCAACTGGAAATAAATATCAAAAAGGGCAAACGAGCCTTTCCGACGTGTGAACCAACTGCTCTTCTAAGACAGAACGTTAGGCCACACCCCAGCAGGCTGAACTACTATGGCATTAGAGGCAGCCCCTCAACCTGAGAATGTGGCAGACATGGTTAAGGAACATCAGTTGGTGTTTTGACCTGTGGGAGCACAGTCTTTCTTCATGACTGTCCGACTTCATGGTGAACAAGGCCCACTTGGCATTACAGTGAGTTACGATGGGACATTTCCCCAGGTTGTCAACCATGGTCAGACTGTTACCTGCACTTCTTCATAGTTCTCTCCAAAGAGGTCTAACTGATACCCCAGTTGGTGTCTTGTGTTAGATCAGGGCTTGTCAACCTTAGCACTGTTGACATTTTGGAGTGGATAATTCTTTGTCATGGGCACTGCCCTGAGCATTGTAGGGTATTAAGCAGCATCCCTGGTCTTCTTCCACTAGACGCCAATAGCATCCCACCCCCTTAATTGTGATAAAACCAAAAATGTCTCCAGACATTGCCCAATGTTCCCTGGGTGACAATCACTGTGTTAGAGCCTCGGGTCAAGTGCCTGGACGTCACAGCTCTACTCCCTCTCCCAGACTGCTTTTCTCAAACAGGGCTTTGGGGATGCCTTTGGCATATACAGAAGGACGTTAGGAGAAAGAACTCAGTGCGTTGCTTCGTTTGCTGTGAGGACGTCATTGTACACAGTGACTTATCCATCAGCATTCACCAGACACGCTGTCTTAGTTTGCTAGTGCTGTTATAACACAAATTCCACAAATAGGTGGCTTTAAAGAACAGAAATTTATTTTCTCACAGTTCAAGAGGCTAGAAGTTCGAATTCAGAATGTGGTTCTAGTAGGGGTCCTTCCTTATCTATTTCACCTTCTAATTGCCAGCAATTCTTGGAGTTTCTGGGCCGGTAGACTCATCTGCCTACATCGTCCTCAGATAGCATTTGTCTTCCCCCATACCTGCTTGCTTGTCTCTGTGTCTAGTCTGCTCGTTTTATAACTGAGAAGTGATTGGATTTAGGACACCCCTTACGCTGCTACTGCCTCATTAACAAAACAAAGAAAACCCTGTTCCCAAACAGGATCACATCCACAGATACAGGGGTAAGGATTCCAACATATGTTTCAGAGGGACACAATTTAATCCATAATACATGCTTCCTGGTCTCAGCAATTCTCTCTGGTCCCTCTGTGCTTCTGGAGAGATGTGGTTTATTCTTATTTTAGAAGTCCTCTGGAGCTTGTTGCTAATCTTGATGACAAGAATCATCTTCACCAGCATCATAGCTACCATTTGTTGATCACCTGCTTGTGGCCAGGCTCTGTGCTAAGTGTCTGATGTCCATTATCTCATGTAATCCCCATGACAACCCTGAGAGTTGTTATCTGTTATAATGCTGAATGTTCAGATGAGTAACAGAAGCTCAGAGAGATAAACTCATTTGCCAAAGGGGACATAGACAGTAAGTGACCAAGCCATGATTCAAAACTCAGTTCTCTGAAATCTGAATAAGGTGGGTGGATCATAGCAATGTCAGTTTCTTGGTTGTTATATTGTGCAATAGTTGTGCTTGATGTTACCTTTGGAATAAACCTGGTGAGGCGTGTTTATGAGATCTCTCTGTATTATTTCTTAACAGCTGCATATGAATCTACAATTATCTCAGAATTAAAAAATTAAAAACACAGGTTTCCCTTGCTTTGGAAGCTGGGCTCTGAACCACTTTGCTAGACTGGTCATGTTTCCCTTTTCATGCTTGCTGCTAGGAAGCTCAGAGCAAAATGTGTGATGTCTAGCAAGTGTATAGGACTTCTTGACCACACTCCCAGCTCCTTCTGTTCTTCCTGCTCTTATGTTCTCTTTGCCCTGTTTTAAATTGCATTCATTTTGTTGTACTCTTAGTATCTTTAAAACGTCTTTCAACCCTTTCTGGAATAAAGTGGAATTTAAACAAGTGAAATACTGCAGTTTGAGCTGTCAAGGGCTGTTCAGCATGTTATGGCTGTAGGCAGTAGAATTCTTATTAGGCCAGTGTGCGCTCTGCTTTTGCAGTAAAGATCATGCCCCCGTCCCCTCCACTTAAAAAATTTTTAATTAAAATAAAAATTTATTTTGCTACCCCAAATCGCATCCTAAATCAGCTATCTCCTCTCGCCTTAGCTCCATTACCATCTCAGAAATGCAGAAGGAGCCAACAAAGGCCAGGGTACAGAAGGCTGTCTCAGAGGATGATGGTGAGTAGTTAAACTAGTAATAACAGCTCTTGTTTATTAAGCACCTACTTTGTGCCTAGAGCAGGAGAAAGGTGTGGCAGTCTGCTCCCGTAAAGATTACAGCCTTCAAAACCCTATGGGACAGTTCTGCCCTGTCCTGTAGAGTCACTATGAGTCATAATTGACTCGACGGCAGCGGGTCTGGGTGTGCCTGGACCTGGGCAATATAGTTTTGGTACAATTTCTTTCATCTGCTTAGCCCCCAGGTGAGGCATTTATTATGATGCTACCCCCATTTGCAGACAGGAAAACTGAGGCTCTGAGAAATGAAGTTACTTTGTTGACATAACCTGATCAGGAGCCTCCACAACCTCAACCTGTGTGTCTACCTGCCCCACACCCAAGTCATTTGTCACTTTGGAGACTGCCTTAGGGGGCTCATTTGTCGGCTTCCAGAACCCTGACTTCTGGAAGTCTCTGGGGACTGGCTTGCTGACCTGACTTAGCAGCTGACATCCCTGGAAACAGCTTGCCCTCTAGCTCCAACAGGCATTTACCAATGACAGAGCATTGTTTTGTAGTTAGATGATAGTGATTCCAGGTCTTTGCCTCTGGACTGGGAATGCATAGAGGGCAGGGGTGGGGCAGCCTCCATACCTGGGAGGAGGGGCCAGCATCTGGGGCTGCTGACTTTGCCTCCTTGAATACCAGGCTTCCGCCTTTTCTTCACGTCCATCCCTGGCGACCCTAGGAAGGAAGCTTCTCCCCAACCCCACCGGAAGCGACCGCCCTCCAGCTCCAGGTAAGATCTCACACTAGGCCTCAAACTCCCTCCTTTTTGCTCTTCTGTCTTGGCTGATCGGTTGTAATCGCCAAGCAGACCTCAGTTAGCTCCGTGCCAAGGAAGGGGCGACGTCCAATAGCTAAAGAAATCGTGCACTCAGTGGGGAGGTGAAGAGGTTGTGTTGGGTTTGGATATTTACTGCTTTTTGAGTATACTCCTCTCGTGCCAAACACCTCACTTGCACTTTATCGTGTTTGCCTCCTGGGACATCCCTGTGAGGCTTGGGCTCTGTTAAAACCCCCATTTTATAGATGAAGACACTGAGGGTCAGAGAGGTTAAGTCACTTTTGAGGTCACACAGCTGGTAAGTAGAGCAGCCAGTATTTGAACCCAGGTCTGCCTCACTCTCAAGCCTGAGCTCTTTCACTTCCTCCTTCTGTGTCCTCTTTCCAGTGGTTTGGACAGAGGGGGCCAGCTTTGGGGCCTTTTCCTGATTCCAGCTGATCCAGGCTATCCTCTACCTGCCCCTTTGCAGCAGCGAGGACAGCGATGAGGAGTGGCAGAGGTGCCAGGAGGCAGCTGTGTCAGCCTCCGACATTCTCAAGGAATCAGCCATCCATGGCCCTGTCACGGTGGAGAAAGAGGCAAAGAAGAAGAAAAAGAGGAAGAAGAAAGCCAAGGGGGAGGCCAATGCCATCTCAGCCACAGCCGCCGCTGCAAGTGGGGCCGTGGTCCAAAAGCAAGAAAAGGAGACAGCCGAGCTCAATGGGGACCAGGCACCACTCGGGACCAAAAAGAGGGAAAAACAGAAAAAGGCAAAGACTAGTGAGGCTCCCCGATCCCCACCAGCAAAGAGTGCTGCGGCCATGCTTGCAAACTGACCCAGCCTGTGGACACAGGGCCCAGCTAGCTCTGAGGACAAGGTGCCCACTGGAGACAAGACATCTCCAAGCCTCTGCCTTCCTCCAAGTTCAAGGCCTTGGCTGGTGTCATGGATTGAATCATGTCCCCCCAAAAAATGTGTGTATCGATTTGGCTAGGCCATGTTCCCAGTATTGTGTGGTGGTCCTCCATTTTGTGATTGTAATTTTATGTTAAAGAGGATTAGGGTGGGCTTGTAACACCATCCTTACCCAGGTCACATCCCTGATCCACTGTGAAAGGAGTTTCTCTGGGGTGTGGCCTGCACCACTTTTTATCTTGTAAGAGATAAAAGGAAAGGGAAGCAGGCAGAGAGTGGGAGACCTCATACCACCACGAAAGCAGTGCCGGGAGCAGAGCGCGTCCTCTGGACCCGGGGTCCCTGCGCGGAGAAGCTCCTGGTCCAGGGGAAGATGGATGAGAAGGCCGACAGAGAGAGAAAGCCCCCCCCCCCGGAGCCGACGCCCTGAATTTGGACTTCTAGCCTACTTTACTGTGAAGAAATACACTTCTCTTTGTTAAAGCCATCCGCTTGTTGTATTGCTGTTACAGCAGCACTAGATGACTAAGACAGCTGGCAGGTCCAGACTCTGCCTCAAGGGTCAGGAAGATGGAGTGGTTGTAGGGTCAGAAGCCTAAGCAAGGCCTGCGCCTCTCTGCTCCCACTGGGGCAGACCTATGGTACCAGAACATTCTGTGGCCTCAGGAAGAAGAAACCTGCAGTTACTCAAGATTGATGGTCAAGTGGTTAAGCTTCCATCTCTCCAGTGCTGATTGAGTGGGCAAGTGAAAAGAGATCTCCTTCCCCTTTGCCTCCTCAGCTCCAGTGTGAGAAAATGAGAGAAGGGGTCCCTGAGATGCCAAAGCCCAGAGAGAATTTTCTACTTCTCCCCTAGGCCACATAGACGTGATATAATACTGTCTAAAAAAAAGAAGAGAGAGAGAGTTTTTCCCCTGATTTTCCGAAGTTTCTTCCTCCATATGTGTGAATATACCTCGCACGGACCATCATGTCCCCGAGCCAACCAGATTATCGAAAATAAATTCTTGTGAAACCTAACACTTAACAGAATATTCTGGGTGCTGCCTGTCTGTCAGCGCCAAATCTTGATGAGACCTTGTGAATAAGACTCACATGGGGGATCCTCCTACCTGTACCCACAAGATAAGTCCCTTCACCTCAGAGCTTCAGGACTTCAGAAAGTGCTGCACCACTTGCGGACTGGGTTTCTTAAGAGTAGGGTATTCTGCAACAAGGAACAGAAGCTCAAGTTTAAGGTGAAAGTGTGGCATCGTCATCTTGCCACCAAGATGCAGCAGAGCAAGAAAAGTAGAAATGGGCCTGAGGGTGTGTGTGTGCTAGAGCCCTTCTCTCCTCAGGCCCCCGGACCACCCCAAGCCTGCGCTGCCTGCCCAACCACTGATCACTGAACAAACAAGAAGTGTTCGATACATTTCTCATTTGCTTTACTGAACTTTAAATAGTTTGACAGGCTAGCCCTTAGCTGGTTGTAAGTTGCAGGCGGGCAGGGGACTGGTTCTCCCCAGGCCGCTTCCTCAGTCTCAGGGTGGAATTGTCCACTGAGGTCCAGGTTATCTGCAGCAGCCTCAAGGAGATGAGGTCACCTGTGCCCTGGGGTTATACAGCTGCTTTGTTCCTCTCCCCTACCCAGTGAAACTCCAGACCTCAGACTCCTCAGGGTAGCTGTGAACTGCCTGGGCCTCTCCCCGTCCCCCCACTAGCCAGGCTCCCAAGATCTCCGGCATCAGTCCCGTCCACACAGAGAGCGCCTCTCCAGCTGGCTGCACCTCTCTCTTCCTCTGGGCTCCTGAGCTCTGCCAGCCACTCAGGCCTTACTGCCTGCCTCGGCAACTTCTCCCCCAAACAAGGGAAGGGTCTGTAGGGCCCCCGAGGTCAGAAGAGCTGCTGCCCAGGGGCCTCGCTGTGTCACCAGCCACAGAGTCCCGAGGCCCCTGCAGGAGCAGAGAGGACGTCCTAGCCCAGAGCTGGTCTTCAGTGGAGGTTTAATGCCAGGCAGGCTTCAGAAGGTGCAATGCTCAGGGGAACGAATATCCAGGAAAGCAAGGTGATGGGGACCAGGGGAAGTGATGGCTCGGAGCAGGAGCTGGGAAAGCCCTGCTGCCTTCCTTGTTAGCTTGAGCCCCCCGTGGCTTGGGCGTCTGAGCTCCAGGCCCTGGCCCGAGGTAGCCTCTCAGGAAATCATACGTAAGTGAGTGACGGATGGATACAAATGGGTGTGTGGATCAAGAGCTGGGAGGTGGGAAGGGGCAGGGTTGGAGTGGCCTGATGGGTACGTGGGTGACAGAAGAGACATTGGTGCATTCATCCCAGGGGGAGGTGACCTCTCCAAGCTCAGTGAGTCCCAGTCACACGGGCTTGTGTCCTGAGGAGTGTGGCTGCCAGAGCCCCCTTCAGGGCCCCAGGGCTCTCCACAGGCTGAGGCTGAGCGTCCCAGGGCTGTCCCCTTATGTTCCAAGTGATGAGATTTCACCCTGAGCAGCAGGGATGGTCCCTCCCGTGTCCTGCCAGGAACAGGCTCTGCTTCCTGGCTCTCCACAGTACCCTGTTGTGCACCCGAAGCAGCCCTCCTCACCTTGGGCACTGTGGAACCCTCCCATTGCTGGCAGTCCCCCAGGGAAGGCAGCAGCCCTGTGGCAGCAAAACTTTGGCAGCCTCATGCCCTCCAGGCAGCGGCGGCTGCCGCCATCACTCCCCGAGCAGGCAGCACAGGAGGCAACCCGGGAGGCGGTTGCCGCAGTTACTGGGAGGATGAGGCCATCTGCGTGGAGATGAAGGTCTCAATGACGCTGTGGTTGGTTGGCAGCAGGTGGCCGTGGCTGTTGGTGGAGTCGGAGCTCTGGTACAGCACCAGGCTGCTAGAGGACACTGTAGAGGGAAATGAGGCTGCTGGCTGCCCCGCCAAGCCCACCCTCACCCACCCTGCTTACGTGTCCCCAGGGGTACCAGGGAGGCTGGGCCTCACCTCCTGAGCCACAGCACATAATAGCAACCCCAGAGTCCAACCTCTGTCCTCAGTGCTTATTAAGGCTCACAGCCAGGTGACCGGGCCACCCAGGGACTGGCCTCGTCAGAACACTCTAGTGGGAGTGTTGGAGAAGCCCTGGAGAGATGGTCAAGAGAACAGGCTCTGAGGTTAGACCTGGGTTGGAGTCCTGGCCCTGCCACCTAGGAACTGTGGAAGGGGAGGCAAGTCCTTTGCCTCCTTGGGTGTTGGCTTTCTTATCTCTAAAATGGGAATGATACACGCCTCCCAGGCTTGTGGTGAGGCCGGTGGGGGTAAAGCATAGGACTGGAACATGGTGCCCTTCATAACTGCCACTGCTGCCCATGGTGCTGGATCGAGGAGCCCGAGGCTTACAGAGGGAAGCAACTTGCCTAAAGTCACACAGTTATTGAGTGGCCACACCAGGGCTCGCACCCGGCAGCCTGGCTCCGGAGTGCCCACTCTTAACCACCACATCATGGGCTGCAAGCTCAGGAAGTGGGAATGAGAGAGATGGGTAGGTCAAGTGGGGATGTGGCAGGCTGAGAGCCCACGCTCCACTGTTGTTGTGTGGGAACGTGAGTCCTTCCAGTTTTCAGAGAGAAGCCAGAAACCCAGATTTCTATTTGAAAGCTCCTGATTTTTCAATGTTGGCAACTAATTCAATAATGTTAAGCCCGAGCCAAACCAAACTCATCCCAGGGGAAGGCTGCTCACCGGTGGGGCTGGTGCTGAGCCTGTGGGCGGGCTGCAGGTGCTGGATGCCAGTGGGGTCCTGGCTGGGGATGTGGATGGTGGTAGCCTGGGACACCGACGTGTGAAGCCCAGACTCGCTGGAGATCTCCGTGTCTGAGGTGAAGACCTGGAGACACACGGCAGCCACCTAAGCCCCCAGAGGCATGGTGCTTGTGGGGAGGGCTTCTCGGGAGTGGGGCCTGGCTTTACCTGCTTGGTGGGCGTGAGGCTGGCAAGGGCGCTCAGGTTGGTGGTGTCGGTGATGAGCATGGTCTGTGGGAGCAGGCCCGTGTGGGTGTACTGGGCCACCTCAGGCTTGTGGCTGTAGAGGGCTGGCCAGGAGGGAGGAGGGAGATGTTGATACAGACGTGGTACCCTGAACTCCTCCCTGAGGGCCTCAAGGCTGGGCTCTCTGGAGGAGGTAGGGCGTGCACTCTGCCTGGCAGAGTTGGGAGGATGGGGCAGTGGTTGGGGACTCAGCTGATTTCCAAAACTGGGAGCTCCAGAAAAGGGGTTGGGCCCTCTCCGCCACCACAGGGGCCTGCTCAGCCTGTGGATGTGGAGCAGAGCCCAGAGAGGCCAGGAGCCCAAACCCAGCTCCTCCTGCCAGCTGGGTGTGAAGAGACCTGGGAGGCATGGATGCGGGTGCTGCTGGACAAAGCAAGGCCTCAAAGGAAAGGCAGGCAGCCGGTTAAGGAGTGAGCAGGGCAGAGGGCAGCAGTATCTCCCACTCTGGGACACCTCTGAAATGTAACCCGTTTCACCTACAGCCCTCTAAGTATGCACACACACTAGTAGAACACACACCAACCGCATAGGCCCACATTGACTCGAATGAAAACATAATCACCCACCCACACACATAAGTAGATACACATTCAAGCACATATCCACAGAGATATATGCAGGTCCACAGTCCCTAACCCCCAATTCCAAAATCCAAAAAGCTCAGAAAAGCAAAAGATGTTCATAAAATTTGACACTAGAGCTCATTTGGTAACAAAGCCTGACCTGAGCCTGATGTGAGGTCATGCAGGTCTTTAGCCTGTTTTATGGAATTCATGCCTTCTGCTGAGAAATAGTAGTGCTTTGATGACATGGAAATAATAGTGCTTTGTGTTGCCACAAACCCTGCTGGGAGTGTTGTGTAACATATGATATAGCCACCATATTATCCTGGGTGGCGCAAACCATTAACACTCTCAGTTACTAATCAAAAGGTTGGTGGTTTGAGTCCACCCAGAGGAAGAAAGGGCTGGTGATCTACTTCCAAAAAATCAGCCATTGGAAACCTATGGAGCACAGTTCTACTCTGACACACGGGGGGCCATCATGAGTTGAAGTCAACTCAGTAGCAACTGGTTTGGGTTTATCTTTCTAAAATCTGAAAAATAATGAATTCAGAAATACAGATGGCCCTGAGGGTTTCAGAGGACTATATTCCCACACATAGGCGTGCACCCACAAACACATACCGATAAGCAGCCAGATACACATCACAACACAGTGCCTGCACTCAACAAATACATGTGCTTGTGCTCAGCTACACATATTCACACACTGAAACATATTCCTGCCCACAGACACTCATCTGAGCACACAAACACCCTCAATCACTGAAGCACGCACACGTGGACCAGACACAGGCACAGCCTACAACACCTACAAAGTTGCCCTGTTCCTCAGTGTTCACCAAGAGCCGACCCCTCCCAGCACTACCCACTGAGGGAGGCAAGGGGCACTCACCATGGGGGCTCTGCAGCTGGGCCATGGTGGCCATGAAGGGGCTCTGGGCCACGTGGCTCTGCACCGGAGGTATGAGTGGTTGCTGGTAGGATGGGTGCAGTGACTGGGAGAACTGAACTGGCTGCAGGGTGGTCAGGCTGCTACCCATGCTGTTGATGACTGGTACACTCTGGGCCTGAGTGGAGGCCAGGCCTGCAGCAGGAGGGCAGGAGTCAGCCTAGCTCCCACCCCCCTCCACAGCCCCAACCCAGACTCCCCTGGTGGTATCATCTCTTCCTCCCAAAGCCCAGGAGTTGAGAGACAGGGCGATCAGGAAACAGCCCTGCCCTAAGATGCACTCCAAGCTTGGCCCTGCTGCTAACTTAACTGAGTGGCCCTGGCAAGTTACCTCCCTCACCTCTCGGAGCCTCTAGCTCCTTATCTGGGCAGGGAGTGGGAGAGGTGGGCATTGACTAGCTCAGGTTGTCAAACCGGGTTCCCTGGAGCCTTGGGTTTCCACAGAAGCGCAAGGGCCCTAGACTGAGTTCCCTGACACCCTCTCCCAGCACCTGCCTGTCTCCCTTATATGTTGAGCTTCTGCATAGTAAAACCAAACCTGTTGCCGTGGAGTCGCTTCTGACTCACAGGGACCCTATAGGACAGAGCAGAACTGCCCCGCAGAGTTTCCAAGGAGAGCCTGGTGGATTTGAACTGCCGACCTTTTGGTTAGCAGTCAAATGCTTAAACCACTACACCACCAGGGTTTCCCTCTGCATAATAGTTTGTGCAAATAAGGGCTTTCAAGCTTTAAAAGAAAAAGAAAACTGCAACCTAGAAAAATTCAATCCCCCTTCTGCTGCTCTGTTTTTCCCATAGACTTTTCGCCTTCGAAGGCACTGTATGATTCATATATTATGTTTACGGTCCGCCTCCCCATTTGGGTCATATCTGCGGGAGGGTTGAGATTTCGGTCTGGTTTGTTTGCTCGCGTTATCACTGATGTAGCACGGTGCCTGGCATGGAGTAGACACTCGATAGATATGTGTTGTATGAATGAAAGAATGAGTCTCAGTGGCTCTTCCAGTTCCTGGATTCAGCATAAGCCCCAAGAGCCCCCCACTCAGGTCCGCCACCCATCCCCACCTGCTTACCAATGACCAGAGTGGAGGCACCCGTGTTGGTGAATGTGGAGCTCAGGGAGGCAGGCTCACCGGGCCCGATGGCCATGACCCCAGGGAGCGAGGCCATGATGAGGTTCTGGGGCTGCTGGTTGAGGCCTGGGGATGTCTGCTCCAGGCTGTGCAGTGCTGTCAGGGTGCTGACTGGGGGCAGGGGCCCCCCTGTTGCCGAGACCTTTGAGGGGAGGCCAAGCTGAGTCAGGTTGAGCCCCCCACACTGCCTCCCTGAGGACCCCTGCAGGATCTCCCAGCCAAGGGAGGATTGGGGTAGTGGGGTTTTCCCACAGGCAGGGGACACTCACCAGCTTGGCTTCAGTGCTCAGCAGGCTGTGGCTGGGCTCCAGGCCCGTGGGGGACACTTGGTGCAGGGGTGCAGACACTGTCACCAGGGGACCACCACTGCTGGAGGGCACTTCCGCTGCCTCGCTCGTTGCAGACTGTCCGTAGCGCACACCTGGAATGGGGTGCAATGTGCAGCCTCAGCACCCCACTTCCCTGCCCTCGCCCGCCCCCATAGCCCTCATCACTCCATAGCCGTCATCACCCCAAACCACATGGCTTTGCTTAGGCCAGTTGCCCCATCTTTCTTTATGCAGCCAGCAAACTGCTTGAGCGTCTATCCACCTTGGACCAGGTCCTGTGCTGACTGCTTCCAACTCCTTGAAGGCAAGAGCTGCACTTATTAGCTCCATGTTCCCCACTCCCAGTGCTGTACCTGACATGCAGTAGGTGCTCAATAAAAGACAAAGTGAAATATATCATTTTTTAAAAAAAGAAAATTGAACCAAACTGAGGCTAATGAAATCAACCTAGAGTGAACTGAGTTCGACAGAAAGAACTGAAATCAGTTAAGCTGAACTGAATCTAGTTTAATTAAACCTGAAATGAATGGAGCTCGATTAAGTTGAATTGAACTGAATTGAATTGAATTACATCCAATCATACTGAATCACATCAAACTGAATTGGATTAAACTGAGCTGCACAAAAATTTAAATTAACTCGATTTAATTGAATTACATTTTGTTAAACTGAATCAGTCGAATGGGAATTGAACTGAATTAAATTTACCAAATTTAAATGAACCAAATTGGATTATAATGAGTTGAACATAAATGAACAGAGTTTAATTGAACGGAGTTGTCCTGAAATGAATTGAATTGATTTGATCTGAAATGAATGAGGTGAATTGAAGTAACCCAAATCAAGTTAGGTTTAATTGAATGGACTGGAGTGGAGAGAATGGAATGGAGTAGAGTGAATTGGGTGAAGCCAAGTGGATGGATGGCATGAAGTGGAATGCAGTGGAGTAGACAGAATAATGTGGAGTGGAGTAGATGGAATGGCTGGAGTGGAGTGGATTATAGTGGAATGGATGGAGTGGCGTGGATTATAGTGGAATAGATGGAGTGGAATGGATCCAAGCCGAAATGCTAAAGAGGTTCGGGTGGCTACTACCACTGGGGCAGACCTCCCCACCTCTCCCACCTACCCCCATGTCCCTTCTACAAACTTCCCCAATCTCTGTGCCCACATAGCACTCACCGTGGACCTTACTCGGGGAGAGGGCAGGTGGGGGAAGGCCAGGGGAGCTGTGGGCAGGCAGCGCAGGCCCTGGGCCTGGCCCAGGTGGTGGCCCGGTGTATGTGTCCAAGGCCAGCTTGTGCCGAAAGGCTTCTTCTTTGCGCCGGTTGGCAAACCAGTTGTAGACACGCACCTCCGTGACGAGGTTGGAGCCCAGTCCCTGCGCCTGCGATGGTGACACCCCCCTCTGGATGCACTCCGCCCTGCAGAAATGCCTACCCATGAGCCTCCCAGGCCAGGCTCAGGAACCCTCTCCTGGGGGTGGAAGAGGAGGATTCTAGGAAGTCAGGCTCTACCTAAGTGTTTGGGCTGGGTTCCAATCCCAGTTCTGCTGTGTGACCTTGGGCAATTGACTTAGCCTCTCTGACCTCAGTCTTTCCATTCATGAAGTGAGCAAAATAGCCATAGGGTTATAGTGGAGATGAAATGAGATGAGCAACTACCCAAGGGATTTCCTGGGGGCGGGGGGTGGGGGTTGCTAGAAACGGAGCTACGGAGCTAGGTCTAAGACACTGAGCAGAGCTGAGTACTCTCAGTTCTCTGGGTCACGTTAAGCCAACAGCAGGCCCTCTCACGGCCAGGGGAGCCTCCCTTAGGAGCCAGAGCCACCCTTCCCTCCCCCCAGGCTTGCCCCAGCCTAGCCGCAGCCCCAACCAAATCAGCGCTGCTAACCCGCCAGCCATTGTACCTATTGCACTCCTCCACCAATGCCTCTCGCTCCTCCTTGCTGGGGTTCTTCTGCCTCTCATAGGCCTGGAACAGGATCTGCTGGGATGCTGGACCCCACTTGAATCGGTTCCTACGCCCCTTCTTGGTTGGCAGCTCATCGCCTGTGGGCTCTTCAATCAGCCCACCCTGCCCTGCATGGGTAAACTCTGCAGACACAGAGAGCCATGAGCAGGGCCCTGGCCACTTCCACCTTCCCACGTCAATTCACCTGCCCACATCCCTGATTCTCATCCCCAGGGTGCTGAACCAGAGGAGCTTACAACTAGAATTTAGAAAGCATCTAATCCAGTGACAGCAAGCACACAGCACATGTGCCACCACCCTATTCACCTGTGTCCAAGGCAGACATCAGTAATCAATCCCTGCACACTTTTCTACAGAGCCAAATTTTAATCTCACAACCTTTCTCAATTAAACGCTCCAAGATACTGTGAACTGGCCTAAAAAATTAAAATATTTCAGCTTAAAAAAATACTACCCTGTCAAGGTCATCAGAAACAAGATAAACCTAAGACACTATCACAACCAGGAAGAACCTAAGGAGACATGACAACTCTGTGTAATGTGTCTACCACTGGATGGGATCCTAGAACAGAAAAAGAACATTAGAGGAAAACTGAGGAAATCTGAATAAAGTATGGGCTTTATTTAATAATAATTTATTTGTTAATTGTGACAAGTGTACCATACCAATGTTAATAATGGGGCAGTGGTATCCATGTGGGAGAGCCAGGTTTGATTCCCAGCCAATGCACCTCACTCACAGCCACCACCCATCTGTCAGTGGAGGCGTGCATGTTGCTAGGATGCTGAATAGGTTTCAGCAGAGCTTTCAGACTAAGATAGACTAGGAAGAAAGGCCTGGTGATCTACATCCAAAAATCAGCCAGTGAAAACCCTCTGGATCACAATGGTCCAATCCCATTGTGCATGGGGTTGCCATGAGTCGGGGGCCGTCTTAATGGCAGGTGACAACAACGCATTGCTGCTACCACATTATAATACATGCCTCACTGTATCATAACCATCTTTTCTCCTGCCTCCCCACTGAACAGTGAGTTCTTGGAGGACCCAACTCATCCATCTTTGGATGTTCAGCTTCAACCCTTCTCCCCTGCCCCAGAGTGCCTTGAGCAAAATAGGTAATAAATGTTGGTTGAGTCTGGCTGACCTCCTCTCAGTCTGCCTGACTGTAACGGAGGTGGTGAAAATTCAGCCCCCACCCACGAGTTGTGCAGATTCTCCAGGCCCTGCCAGGGAAGACGCAGCCATGGTCATTACTTACGCTGGGCCACCTCTCGCTGCTTGCGGACGTACCAGGTGTACAGGGCGGCTCGCTTCTGCGTCTTCATGGGGGTGCCCTTGTTGAGGTGCTGGGACAGGTGGGACTGGTTGAGGCCAGTGGTGTCAACCACCTCCCGCTGTGGGATGTTGTGCTGCTGTAGGTAGGACTTGACCATCTTCGCCACCCGCCACGGGTCCTCCCTGAAAGGAGGGCAAGGACAGGGCCTGTTCAGTGGGGTGTCCAGTGGGCCCCGCCAGTGCTGCAGATTCAGCTGGGGGTCCTTGGTGCTAGGAGCCCTGTCAGCTCCTAGCTGGGGAGGGGGATGGTGGATGGAAGCAGACACGGAGCCTGGGGGTCTGCACCCGGACTCAGGGGTGGGAGGCATGGGCACTCTTGAAAGGATACAAGGACATGGAGACAGAGACATTTGGACACATACATACACAACAGACTTGTGGACACAGGCGTGTGGACACAGACCTGGGAACAGACAAAGGTTTAGAAATAGGAACACACAGATGTACAGATGAACAGACTCCCACAGGAAGCTGCACAAGCCAGATGAGGAGGGTCCTCACTGCTGTGCCTCCTTTAAACTACCTCTCCTCATCCTGCCTGGAATTGTTATTTGTGGCTGTGTCTTATCCACTGTAAGAAACTGTAAAGCCCTTGAGGGCAGGAACTGTCTGGTTCTCAGCACACAAAATAGGCCTGACGTAGAGTATTGTCCTTGGTGCGGGCATGAATAAATGAGTGGGTAAGTGGGCGGATGGACAAGCAGATGGATGGATCAGTAGGTGGATCGACGAGTGGATTGTTGGCTGGATGGATGGATGGTCAGATGAATGGGTGGATGGGTAGATGAATGGGTGGATGGGTAGATGAATGGATGGATGGGTAGATGAATGGGTGGATGGGTAGATGAGCAGTGGTGGGTGGACGGGGGGGATGGATGAGGAAGACCTACTGGAAAAAGAAAATCACTGGATCTGAAACAAGGAGAGAAACATGGATTCTCCCATTTTATAGAAAGGGCCACTAAGGCTCAGAGTGCTTGCGTCGCTTGTCCAAAGTCGCATGGCTGACCCAGTAGGGTCCCGTCCCACCTGAAGGGATTCTAAGTCAGTTTGTCAGGCAGAAATCACACAGGGTCAAAATGCCTCTGAAAATCCCTGCAACTAAAGCCTAGGCAGCAGCACAACCAGTTTCCCCAAAGCAATGGGCAGGCAACTAGTTCTTCAATGGAGTCCCAGGTGAAGAAGCTATGGGCTGGCAGAGGCCTCGGACAAAAAAATGTGTGCGTTGAGCACCAGAATCCCACTCTCTGGGCTGAGAATCTCTCACTAGAATTCCACTGCTAGGATTTGAGCCTTCGGATATTTGCACATGTGACAAATGGCACTTGCAGAAGGCAATTTGCTGCCATGTTGCTTGCCAAATCAGTTAAGTCAATTCCAACTCCTAGTGACCCCATGTGTGTCAGAGTAGAACTGTGCTCCACAGGGTTTTCAATGGCTGATTTTTCAGAAGTAGATCTCCAGGCCTTTCTTCTGAGGCACCTCTGGGTGGACTCGAACCACCAACCTTTTGGTTAGCAGCCGAGCATGTTAACCTTTTGCACCACCCGGGGACTCCAGCAAAAGGTTGGAAACAACCTAAATGTCCAGTGAAATGATGCTGATTAATTAAATGCAGGGCCCCTGTTCAACACAACTGTAAAAACCCACCAAGGAAGCTCTGTATGCTTCCAAGTGGAATGGCCTCTGAGACAGAACAGGGTTTGTCTGGTTTGTCTGCAAGGCTGCTATTTGTGTAAAATAAAAAGATGGGTAAGAGGATATGTGTACATATTCGCATGTCTATGTACGAAATCCCAGAGAGACCAACAAGGTACTGGTGTCACTGGTTACTTCCAGAGGGGAACGAGGTGAGAGGGGGCGGGTTTCCCTGCTTCTCTTCTGTCCTTTTTAAATCATGTAATGTATTCTAATATATCATATCTATTATTGTTGCCACTTGCCATCAAGTCAGTTCTGACTCATGGTGACCCCATGTGTACAAATTAGAAATGCACTCCATAGAAGTTTTCAAGGCTGTGACCTTTTGGAAGCAGATCACCAGGCATTTCTTCTGAGGTGCTTCTGGGTGGGCTCGAACTACCAATGCTTAATCATTTGCACCACCCAGGGACTCCTCAATATATCATACATGTATATATAATATTTAAAACTGGATTATAGCAAACAAAAAGCAAATAAAACCCACAGGGCTCTGAAACCTACCCCCACACTACCTTCTCTCCTAGCCCCTCCCTTCTTCCTTAAAGAACTTGCCCCCTTGGCAATGTCCTCCTCAGACGTGAGGGCACAGAGCCATTCTCCATCACATTGGCCCTCTGACTGCCTCCTTTTGTGTCACAGAGGAAAGGCAGGTGGTGGCAGATAAATTTAAACTGGCCAGTAGTAGATTGAGCAAAGCCCTGTTTTGAAAGAAATGATAGCCGGGAGAATTAATGCTTCGTGAGTGTTTATTATGAGCCATGCACTGTGCTACGGGCTAATCATTTAAATCTAACAATGTCCTTAAGAAGTAGGTACTGCTAGGATGCCCATTTCATAGGTGAGGAAACTGAGGCTCAGGAAAGGTGCAATTGCTTGTCCAAGGTGACCTAACTGGGACTCAAGCATATTCTATGCTGCTCTCGATCCTCCAGACCTCTCCCCCAGCTCCTCTCTCCCCCTGCTTTCAGGGGCCCCTGGGATCTTCTCTTCTCTGCCTCCCTCTCCCCTCCCCCGGTGCCATTCAGAGCCGGGAGGCAAGGGCCGTACAAAGTCCAGCCTTGTGCCTTGTAGCAAACATGTTTATCTAATCTCAGAGCTGGGCTGCCTCCCTCCCCGACTCCAACCATCACCCTCCTGTACTCTCTCCCTCCCTCCCTTCTCTCTCCTCCCGAGAGAGAAGGGGGTCAGCTTTCTCTCACCAGGGCCTCTCCCGGGCCCAGGCTAAAGAATTACCATCTGCTGATGTCCAGCTGATTCCCTGTGTCTCTTTTGTGTCTGTCCATCTGTTTTTCTCTCTCTCTCTCTCTTTTTCCTCTCTTTCTTTCTTCTGTCTGCCTCTCTCTTTCCTTCTCTCTCTCCTCTGTCCAATTCCCCCACATCAGATCAAATTTAAACTGAACCTGGAAACAAAACAAAGACCAGCCAGCCTTCACATATGTGTAGCATCTGTAAACAGAGCACAGGTATTTGAATGCGAAAATGGGGCCCCAAAATGTTAAAGTGAGCTAATACGGACTTTCTATTTTTAAGCAGTTCCTAAGAGTGTTGAACAACAAATTCACAACAAAAAAAAAGTGAAATTAAAATGCCAGTCAGCTGGTGGGACTGTGAAATGGTACAACCACTATGGAAAATGGTATGGCATTTCCTCAAAAAGCTAGAAACAGAAATACCTATTCCTGGTGATGGGAAAGGCAATACACGATACAGGAGAAGTCAGCACAAGTTGACCAAGGTAAATGAAGACTTGCGTAACTGAGAGGTACCCAAAAATAAAGGACAATTACAGTAAATGTAACATATACAGTTTTGCAATAACAGTTGTTGTTTTTGTTACATGCCATCGAGTCAGTTCCAACTCCTAGCGACGCTATAGGACAGAGGAGAACTGCCCCATAGGGTTTCCAAGGAGCGGCTGGTGGATTTGAACTGCTGACCTTTCGGTTAGCAGCTGAGCTCTTAACCACTGTGTCACCAGGGATCTGCAATAACAGTAGTAACAACCAAAAAATATGTGTGTGGTTACAGGGGTAGATATGTATGCTAGATATGTACAGGAAGGTATACGTGAGTGTATGCACTTACATATATAGCTGTATTTGTAGGCATAAGTATATTCATGTTCGGGTGTGCTCATATATATTCATATACATAATAATGCACATAGGGGGCACAGTTACGGAGACCTCTTAGACATATCCAAACACCTCACAGGATTGGTTTGCTGGATTAAAGGGCTTGGGACCACAGTCTCATGGGACAACTCAGTCAATTGGCATAACATGTTCATAAAGATAGCGTTCTACATCCTAGTTTGGTGAGTAGAGTCTGGGGTCTTAAAAACTTGCGAGCAGCCATCTAAGATACAACTATTGGTCTCTTCTCATCTGGAGCAAAAGACAATGAAGGAAACCAAAGACTCAAAGAAGAAACTAGTCCACAGAACTAATGGTCAACACAAACCATGTCCCCTATTCTAGCCTGACACCAGAAGAACTAGATGGTGCCCAGCTACCACTACCGACCATCCTGACCAGAGACATGATAGAAGGTCCCGGATAGAATGGAAGAAAAATGTAGAACAAAACTGAAATTCCTAAAAAAGGCCAGACTTACTGGACTGATAGAGACTAGAGGAACCCCCGAGACTATCGCCCTAAGATACTCGTTTAACTTGGAACTGAGGTTGCTCCCAGAAGTCTCCTTTCAGCCAAATAATAGATTGGCTTATAAAATAATCGCACCTGTGAGGAATGTGCTTCCTTAAACAATCAACTATACGAGACCAAACAGTCAACATTTACCCAAAAGCAAAGATGAGAGGGCAAGGAGGGGCAGGAAAGCTAGAGAAATGGAAACAGAACAAACAGAATGGAAATAGTGAGAATGCTGACACATTGCAAAAATTGGAACCCATGTCATGGAACAATTTGTACAAAAATTTGTTAAATGGGAACCTAGTTTGCTGTGTAAACTTTCACCTAAAACCCAGTAAAATATTCAAATAAATACATAAAAATAAAATGCCAGTCAGAAGACAGCCAGCCAAGAGGGGTCGTCCCCCTCTTGCTAGGATGTTGTCTGTGCCACTTTTTTTTTTAGAACCCACTGAATCAATCACTCAATCTCTCTCTCCTCTCAGTGTGTGTCTTTCTTTGTCTCTTTGTTTCTCACCTCTATTTTTGCCTTTTGGACTGTGTGTGTATAAGAGTTTGTATACCTTGGTTTCTCCATCTCTTTGTGTCTGTCTGTCTGTCTCTCTTAGTTTCTGACTGTGTGTCTCTGTCTCTTTCACCCTCTGTCTGTGTGTGTGACTCTCTCTGTTGCTCTCTCTCTCCCTGCCTCTGTCTCTCTTCCTTCCGTCCCCAGCCCAACACACGCTGGCACGCGCGTGCGCACACACGCACACACACTCAGTTTCCAAAGAGCTGGCTCTTTTTTCAGGACAGCTTCCCCAGCTCTCCCAAGTCAGAACTAAAGGCCAAGTCTCCAGGCAGTTCCTGCTTCGGCTCTAATGGCTTTGGGAGTCAAACCAACCTGGCTTCCAATCTCACCACTGCCACTTAGCGCCTGTGTGATCTTGCATGGCCCACACCCCATCTGTAACATCAGATAAATCCATGCCCACCTCGCGGTGTTATCGGGGAAATTAAATGAGTTTAGAACGGGGGAAACGCTTATAGGGCAGGGCCTGGCACACAGGAGGTTCTCAATAAGCAGAACAATATTGTCATTATCATCATTAACTACGTAGTCCTAGGGACCCCCAACCCCACAGCAGAAGGCAGAGGGGCCAAGGACAGGTGAAGGTGGGCCCGTATCTCCCCCACCCCCTTTTTGTGGTCAATCAGTAGTCCCAGCTTTAGGCCCTTTCCTCTCTGCCCCCAGGGGTTTCAGTACATCCAAGGTTGTAGAGCCAGGAGACCAGCTTGTGGAGCCACCCACCCCAGGAGGGGCTGAGAGCTCAGTGTGGGGCCCTGCAGACCTGGGTTTGAATCCCCCCTCTGCCACTCGCTATCCATGGCGCCTTGGGAAGTTTGCTTAACCTCCCTGTGCCTCAGTTTCTTCATCTGTGATATAGGGCTAATAATAACTAACTTCAGAGGGTTCTGGGGAGGAGAAAATAAATTAATGCATCTGTAAACTCTTTTGGAAGAGGTACAGCCAGAATGATCCTTAGAAGCGAGGATGGGGAGACTTCGTCGCATGTACTTTGGACATATTATCAGGAGGGACCAATCTCCGGAGAAGGACATCATGCTTGCTAAAGCAGAGGGTCGGCATAAAAGAGGAAGACCGTCAATGAGATAGACTGACACAGTGGCTGCAACAATGGGCTCAAACACAGCAACGATTATGAGGATGGTGCAGGACTGGGCAGTGTTTCATTCTGTTATACACAGTGTCGCTGTGAGTTAGAACAGACTTGACAGCATCTAACAACAACAACAAAAAGCATCATATGGAAGTGAGTTGATGGTGTTATGGATGAGGGGTGGTTGAACAGCAAGAATTCCTGGGAAGAGGGAAAGGGAAGGCAAACTTACCAAGGAGAAGCATGCAAACCTCAAGGATGCTATGAGAGTGTGGGTGGGATAGGAGGACCCAGGTCCAAGTTTTGGTGCTAACCACTTTGTCAGAGTTACCAGGGCAAGTCATTTTGGCTCCCCGAGCCTTAATTTGCTTATCTGTAAAATGGGGCTACAAATAATAGCTACCAGGTATCGCACTTACTATGTGTGCATTCTACAATTATGCTATTTAATTAACCTTGTGAGTAAGTAAAGGAGCCCTAGTGGCCCAGTGGTTAAGCACTCAGCTGCTAACTGAAAGTCCAGCGGTTCTAATCCACCAGCTGCTCCACAGGAGAAAGACGTGGCAGTCTGCTTCCGTAAAGATTTACAGCCTTGGACAACTAGATGGTGCCCGGCTACTACCGTCAATTGCTCTGACAGGGATCACAATAGAGGGTCCCAGACAGAGCTGCAGAAAAACGTAGAACAAAATTCAAACTCACAAGAGAATACCACGCTTATTGGTCTGACAGAGACCGGAGAAACCCCAACAGTATGGCTCCCAGACACGCTTTTACTCAGTACTGAGGTCACGCCTGAGTTTCATCCTTCAGCCAAAGATTAGACAGGCCCATAAAACAAACAGTAATGCCTGTAGCTCAACCATATATATGAGACTAAATGGGCACACCAGCCCAGCGGCAAGGACGAGAAGGCAGGAGGGGACAAGAAAGCTGGACGAATGGAAATGGGGAAGCCAAGGTCGAGAAGGGTGGACTATTGACATGTGGCGGGGTTGGCAACCAGTGTCACAAAACAATATGTGTATCAATTGTGTAATGAGAAACTACTTTGCTCGGTAAACCTTCATCTGAAGCACAATAAAAATTTAATAAAGAAAAAAAAAAAAGATTTACAGCCTTGGAAACCCTGTGAGGCAGTTCTGCTGTGTTCTATAGGGTAGCTATGAGTCAGAATCGACTTGATAGCAGTGGGTTTGATTTTTGGTTTTGGCAGTTAACTAGTATCGTCTCCAC
Organism: Dugong dugon; assembly: GCA_030035585.1. Taxonomy (NCBI): domain Eukaryota; kingdom Metazoa; phylum Chordata; class Mammalia; order Sirenia; family Dugongidae; genus Dugong; species Dugong dugon. The sequence continues at coordinate 18,145,958 of CM057476.1, read as the reverse complement.
CTTGCAGAGGAAACTGAGGTTCAGAAAGGTGAAATCACCTGCCCAAGCTAGAAAGGGGCAGAGCTGGGATTCAAACCCAGGCAGCCTGGCTTCAGTCAGGGATGTCAGAGCCTTAGTTCCACCTTGGCCATGGTCTTTCTGGGCCTCAGTGCCCCAGTGCTGCCCAGTGAGGAGGATCAGAGTGCTTCAGGGTAGGGGCTTGAGCTGCTTGGGGACAGGGAGGAGCCTGGGCCCAAGTTCCTCCTTGGGTCATGGCCTCAGCCTGCTGGGCGCTGGCCACCGAGGCAGTAGATGTGCCAGGGTTCAGACAGGCCTTGTCTCGCATTCATTCGTGCTGGGTGTCAGCCACCAGTTTCCAGTTGCCATCAAGTCGAATCTGACTCATGGCAACCCCACGTGTGCCAGAGTAGAACAGTGCTCCATAGGGTTTTCATGGCTGTGAACTTCCAGAAGCAGATTGCCAGGTCTTTCTTACAAAGCACCTCGAGATGGGTTCGAGCTGCCAACCTTTCAGTTAGTAGCCGAGTGCTTAACCACTTGTGCCCCCCGGGGACTCCTATGTGTCAATCACTGGGATGGATACTAGGGTACAAGTGATGAACAAGTACCCAACTCAGGTCCTGCCCTTGAAGAGCTTATATTTTCATACCAAGAGATAGAAGAAAACTAACAAACAGATAAATAAGATAACCGTAAGTGATAGGAGAAAGTAAACAAGGGTGGTGGAAGAGGAAGTTACTAGGGGTGGGACCCACCTTTAGATGTGGTGGTCAGGGAGGACCTCCCTGAGGAGGTGACATTTGAGCTGAAGGAGAAGAAGGAATGGGCTGTGGGAAGATCTAGAACAAGGGTTCTAGGCAGAAGGGACAGGATGTGCAAAGGCCCTGAGGTGAGAATCAGCTTGGTGTGTTCAGGGACAGCAAGGTCAGCTTAACTAGGGCAAAGTGAGTGAGTGAGGGAGAGAGAGGTCCTGAAAGAGGGCAGGGAAGTTGAGGGAGGGGAGAGACCAGGGCAGGAAGTTTGGATTTTATTCATTGGCCAGGTGGGGGGAAACTGAGGCAGAAGGTGGGGAAGAGACTTGCTTAAGGTTACATGGACTAAGATGGGTTTCTGGTATGGCCTCAGGCATGGGCACCCTAGGGAGGCCTGGGACCCAGTATCCAGCCCTGCATCTTCCCAGACACTTGTCCTCTCCAGAGACACGACTTCCCCTGGAGGTCCTGACTCTGCACCATCTCTTCCAGCCTTAACCTCCACCTCTCCCCACCCTAGCCCAGGCCTTCCCTCAGTCTCCTTTCCCTGCCTGGAGGCCAGAAGCCCCACTTCTTTTCCCTCAGGGCGTTTTCAGGTCCCTTTTGTTACCTGAACAATAAGTAACCCAGGTAGTTAGTTATAAACTCCACAGGAACAAGGAGCTGGTTGATAATTTATAGCAACATCTCAAATTTAAATGGAAAGTAAATAGCATGCTGTTAGCATTAAAGAAAACCCAATGGGGTGGGCGGGCGGGAGGCACTCCAGCCTCCTCTCCTCTCAGCTTGGGGCACCTCACTTTCTCCCCAGCCCCTTTGCCCCGCTGGGCCTGGGTCCCTCTCCCTGCTCGTTTTCTCTGCTTTCTGTTCCTCGGGGCTCTCTCCATCTCCCCGACGTCCCCTCTCTCCATTTGATTTCTGGAAGGCCCCAGGGCCCTGCTCGTCCCCAGGGAGCACCTTGACCTCTGCTCCCCCTTCGAGAGCTGTGGATCAAGCCTCCCCCCACCGTCCCACCTAAGGGGCTGCTAATCAAGAGGTCCCACCCAGCCAGGTAAGAAAGGCCCTCAGCACCTGCTGCTCCCCCACCCCAGCACCCCCAAACCCATCTAGGGCCCCCAGCAGGTCCAACCCAGCCCCACCCTGCCCAGGTTGCTCTTGCCCTGGGTCTGGCGATGCCTGGCTCCTTGCCCCACCCCTGTAGCCCTGCCGCCCTTTGTCCTCCTCTTCCTGCCAAGTCAGGGGGCCCTGGATGCCTCCCTGCCCCCTCCCCAGGGCCTCACGAGACTGGGCAGACCCAGGGCACCCTGAGGCCACTGGGAAGCCCCGAGCCACCAGCCCTCCCCCACCCCAAACAGGGATCAGGACCTTGGACAGAACAAAGGCAATCCCCTCAGAACATTGTAGGGGGCTCACCCTCAGGTCCCCAACCACCCCAGCTCCCCTGGCTGCTAGTCATAGGGGTTGAGAGCACCAAACAGGCTGGGCTTGGAGGCCCCAGCTGGGCTGCCTTAGTAGGCTACTTCCCCTCGCTGAGCCTGTTTGCCATCTGTGAAGCAGAGTGAGCGTTAGCTTCCTCACAGGGTTAATCTCAACATTAACCAAAATTACAAACGAGAAACCTCAGCACAGGGTCCGGCAAGTTGTAAACTTTAGGAAGCAGGTGGCTGCTGGGATGGAAGTTATGGAGCTTTCCCATAGGGGAGGACCCTGCAGCCCCCAGGTCACCCTGCCTCCCCCTGAACCTCCCATCCTATACCTCCGCTGGTGGGAGGTTGGTTGGCCCAGGTCTCTCCAGGCCACCATCCCTACAAGTTAATGATCACAGGCCTTATCAGAGCCTTTTGCTGTTTATAAATTTATAAAACAAAAGAGAAATAATAAAGCCCGTGGGTAATTAGTAACCAGGTCACCTCTGCTGAGGAGAGGGGAGGCATCCAGCCTGGGACCCACCCAGTTTAGGAGATGGGGAGCCAGTCGGTGGATGGGGGTACAGACTGGGAAGTCACTAATGGTGCTTGCTGGCAAGGTGTGGGGGAGGTGCTGTGGCTGTGCAGGAAGGGGAGCAGCTGCTGCCCCCAGGCTCCAGCCCCCTCAGGTAAGAAAGCTCTGGGCTTTTCTGGGTGAACACTTGAGTCCCAAGATGACTGGGGAAGCCCCCAAAACCCCGGCCTAGGCCCCCCAGCTGTGCTTCCTGGCCCCTGAGCCTACATTCTGAGGACTCGGTAGGGAAGTTAGGGTTTGAGGAGCAGAAATGGCCTCGCTGGCTAGAAATTCCCACCACCATCTTCCCACCACCCTTGGACTCTCCAGGCATTTCAGTTGCAGTCTGCTGCCTTTTGCCCCCTCGGAGCTTGCCTGGGGCATGTCCTACTTCCCAGGCTCTAGGCTGAATGGCTCCTGGGCCAGGAGACCCTACAGAGAGGCTGCCTCAGGGGCTGGGGGCTCCAGCCTCCTAGCCCCCTCTGAGCTCTCACTGCCCAGTCCCTTTCCCGATACCTGGGCTAAAGGCCACAGCTCATGGCAAGTCTCTACTCTGAAGAGGGGCTGGTCAGGAGCTGGGGTGGGCTCCGTCTCAGGCGCTGGGGGCAAGGAGGGGGTCCTTACTGCAGAAGGGTCTCCACCACGGCCTTCTGGTGGGCCGCCTCCTCGGGACTGAGGTTCTCCAGCTCTTTGAGGATGGGCGGCGTGAAGTCTTCGCCATCGTCGTCAGTCTCGTCCTCAGAGCCCCGCGTCTCCCCCAGCCCATTGGGAAGCTCGGCCAGCTCCCCTCGGCCACTGCCACAGGACTCCCCCTTGTCCAGGGGCTCGACCCCGGCCAGCAGGTAGGGCCCTGGCTCACCCAGGGCCTGGATCAGCGCCTCTTTGCTCAGGCCCGACTCGAGCAGGGCCGCCAGGAGCTCCGTCTGAAGCTGGCTCAGTTTAGCAACCATGGCTCCACCACCACTGGGCCACGCCGCCCGGGACCACCAGGTCCACGGCCTCCCCCACCGCGTGGGCCGTCCACTGCCAGCAGCCCAGTGGGCCCAAGCCAGGCTCCTTGCACCCACTGCACCCCCCCCCAAGCCCCTCTAGCCGAGCTGTGTGGGCACCCCCAGCCCCCAACCCTGGCCCCAGCGGCCGGTGAATCAGGGCCCCTGCCCGCTCTGTTTACATTGGAGCTGGGGAAATTCTCCAAGGTTCATATTTATCCATGTGGTTAGCAAAGGGAGTGAACTTTGGACTTCAGCCCTGCCGCGCGCAAAGTGCAGGCCGCATGGCAGCGCAGAGGGACAGGGAGCCACGGCGTTCAATGGGAGCCGGCAGAGCGGAAGGTGGGGGAGGCGGAGGCGCGGGGCCCAGGACAGTTGGGATGGAAGGTGCTAGGAGCCCGGGAGGACTTTGGGCGAGCATTGGTCCACGCTAAGGGCCTTGTAGGGCATCAGGCTGAGGCAGGAGAGCAAAAAAGGCAGGTTTCCTTTAGAAACAGAAGTAGCAGGGAGTTCTAGGCAGCTGGGCGTGCTCTCCTCAGGGGCAGGGCTAGATCACGCCCATTTTGGGACTCCCCTCCCCAGGCTCAACACGAGGCCTGCATGTAGGAAAAAACTTGTTGACTGGAGTCTACTGTGCTTGAGGGACTATGCTGGGTCTCTAACATGTATTGTTACTTCATTGTACAGGCAGTCCCCTGGTTAGGAACCTCCAACTTACATACAACTGGTAGTTAAGTTAGGAACCAATCCCAGGAAAACCTATTATATTAAAACTTCGAGGGACATTCAGTGGTTCATAATAACAAACCAGTGCTACGTTGTGAACACATCAAAAACATTATTATTGTTGTTACTGTATTATTATGTTAAAGATGTTTTCTTGTATCTGGAAGTGTTTCTTTAATGTTTTTTATGCATAGAAAGGTATACTATATACCATATATTAAGACAAACATCTGACTAACTGATGTTAGATATGAATAGCACCTAACTGTTCTGACTTACGTCCAAATTTGACTAAAAGACAGACTTAGGAACAGAACTCATTCATAATCGGGGACTACTTGTATCCTCCTAACACCTGTGAGTAGGTGCAGGGGAAGAAGAAGAAACTAAGCCTCAGAGAGGTTAAACAACTTACCCAAAGTCACACAGCTAGCAAGGGCCGAGACTTGCAGAGCCAGACTAGGGAGAGGCAAGTGAGGTACTTGCCTTAGGTGCACATGTTAAGGGGATACCAACAAACTTAGTAACCAACATAAATAATATTCTAATGCAATATATTAGAAAAGCAAAATGAATGCAAAACCCAAGAAGATCCAAAACATACGTCTGCCAAAAAATTTGTACACAAATGTTCATAGCAGCATTATTCATAATAGCCAAAAAGTGGAAATAACCCACCCCAAATGTCTTCAACTAATGAATAGATAAATAAATTGTGATTGGTACATACTATGTGTTTACTATTCAGCCATAAAAAGAAATGAAGTACCAACAGATGCTACAACAGGGATGAACCTTGAAACCATTATGCTAAGTGAAAGAAGCCAGACAAAAAGGCCTCATATTATATGATTCCGTTGGTATGAAGTGTCCAGAATAGGCAAATCCATAGAGACAGAAAGTAGATTAGTAGTTGCATAGGGCTTGGGGGATGCGGTTGCTAGCTAAGGGCATAGGGTTTCTTTTGGGAAGATAAAATGTTCTAAAATTGATAGTGCATGTGACGGTTGTACATCATTGTGAATATAATAAAAACCACTGAACTGTATACTTTAAAAGGGTGAATTTTATGGTCAGTGTATTATATGTCAATAAAAGATTTTTTTTTAATTAATGCAAATTTGTTGTTTATGACCTGTCTCCCTCTGCTAGAATATAAGCCCCTGAGGGCAGGGCTTCTGTCTGTCTTGTTCACTGCTGTATTCCCAGTGCCTAAAATAGTTTCTGGTATATAGTTGGTAAGGTCCCTGGGTGGCGTAAATGGTTTGCACTCAGCTACCAACCTAAAGGTTGACAGTTGAGATCCACTCACTGGCACCATGAAAGAAAGGCATGGTGATCCGCTTCCATAAAGATTACAGCCAAGAAAGCCCTATGGAACAGTTCTACTCTGTAACACATGGGGTCTGCATGAGTCAGAATTGACTTGACAGCAACAGGTTTGGGTTTTCACGCAGTAGGTGCTCAATAAATATTGGTTGAATGAATAAGTGGCTAAAGTTCATTGTGCACTGACAACGTATACTTAGCTCAGTGCTAAGCGTTAGTAATGTATTCCATTTCCAGACAACTGTATGGAGTAGGTACTGTTAATATTCCCATTCTGTAGGGGAGGAAACAGAGGCTCACAGGGTCAATGCCTTGCTCGGAGTCCCATGGAGCAGGGTTTTAAACCCAAGCAGGATGGCACTAGCAGCTGCCCCCATGAAAGGGCGGGATTCCACCTTTCCTCCAGTGTGACCAGTGGCCAAAACTAGTTGCTTTGCAGTTAGGCAGCTCACTGCTGAGTGCAGAATCTCAAGTGCAGGAATTGTGCCCCTGGTTAAAGGGCAGGGAAGGTGCTGTGAACTGTTCCTTGGTGGCTTCATTGTCCTCCCCCTCACTAACCCCCTGCCAGGAGGTGGCTTGCTGCCTGCAGTCGCCCCTGAGTAACTTTTCATCTAGAACAGGAAACCAGAGGGAGCAAGGAGTGTGGGGCCTGAGTCCTTTGCACAATGTTTGAACTCCTTAATTGCTGGGTCCTCCAACAGCCAGGTGGCTGAGCTGGTGACTCTTGGACTGAAGGTGGATTTGGTGGGAGAGGGAATGGTGGTGAGTGGGGAAGGCCTCCAGGGGGCTTAAGGAGAGACGTCTCCCCAGGGCCCGCCTTCAGCTCCCAACACACATGGAGGCTGTTGCTCTGGGCCCCTTAAGTAGTGGTTCCAATAGATGGGAAGGGATGTCAGTAAGGCAAGCAGAAAGGGCTGGTTCCAGCCCCCAGCCTACCTTCCTTCCCATTCTAAGCGGGTGGAGCTGAATTAACTCATGGTTGGGAGAGGCATTTTGCATTCTTGAGAATCACACAGGACTTGGTTTGAATTTTACTGCTCCCACATACCCACCCCCACTCCTTCTCCCATCCCCCAGCTGGGTGGGCCCAGGCAAGTAAGTTAGTATCTCTTATTCAAGTTACTTAAGACAATTTTTGTAAAGAGTAAAATGCAGAGATCCCAAACTTTCTTGTTCCAGGCACACTTTCAGCTGCCTTGGAGTTGACTCCAACTCAAGGCAACCCCATGTGTGTCAGAGTAGAACTGTGTTCCATGGGGTTTTCAGTGGCTGATTTTTTGGAAGTAGATCACCAGGCCTTTCTTCTGAGGTGCGCCTGGGTGGACTTGAACCTCCAGCCTTTTTAGCAGCCAAGCGTGTTAACCGTTTACACCACCCAGGGGCTTTCTTAGTGTCTCAGTCATTTTTTTTCCCAGTGCCCCAAGGTCCCCTACTCCCCCCAAAATGAACAGTTATGTTTATTAGGTAGTTTAATCACGACAACTTGATTACTATTTATGTCCTTAAAACTTAATGCAAAAAAAAACTTAATGCACAGAAATTGAAAGAAAAATATTTTTAGTTCATTCTTAAATAACCATAAACCAAACCAAATCCTTTGCTGTGGAGTTGATTCTGACTCATAGTGACCCTATAGGACAGATAGAATTGCCCCATAGGGTTTCCAAGGAGCAGCTGGTGGATTCAAACTGCCAACCTTCTGGTTAGCAGCCGAGCTCTTAACCACTGCACCACCAGGGCTCCTAAATAACCCTGAGTATGTACTGACGGGATGTATGGGCCTGTTGGGCTCTACATAACTTCTCCAACCTTGGAATCTGATTAGACACCTTAAGCCATTGCCATCGAGTAGATTCTGACTCATAGTGACCCTATAGGGTAGACTAGAACTGACCCATAGGGTTTCCAAAGCTGTAATCTTTTCTGAAGCAGATTACCGCATCTTTCTCCCCTGGAGCTGCTGGTGGGTTTGAACCGCTGACCTTTCGGTTAGCAGCCAAGTGCTTCACCATTTAACCCTACCACCCTCGCCTCCTGTTCCACATTTATTTTGCATATCATCAGAAGAGTGTAGCCCCATCTAACACGGAAACTGGAACTACTTAGGGCTGTAGTTTCAGAAGTGTCCAACAGATGCCACTGTGTTTCCTCCAAAAATCCTCTAAAGTCTTCTGCTGGGCCTTGAGGCATCTCGGAGCACAGTTTGGGAACCACTGGCCTGAAGGACTGCTTTGGGCAAAATAGGTACTCAATAAATGGTAGCTGTGAGCTTTATCACGATTCTCTCCTACTGGGTGAGTAACTGTTTGCAAGGCCCAAGTTTTTTGAGGTCCAGGCAGAGTACAAGGCTTCCCGTTGGCCTTGGGAGCCCTGTAAAGAGGGAGTGCCCCTTCAGCTAGTCTGGAAGCTCTCTGGGAATTAAAGGCCCCACCTCAGGCTGTTGATCTCAGTCAGGGTCCACCTGTATCCCTATCTCCTACGCACCCCCCAGCCCTGCCACCACCCCTTAACCTTTATTGAGCAGACCCTGATCTATGCCATTTTTTACCCATTATCTCATTTAACATCTCAACAGCCTTATGAGGTAGGTACTTTTATCCCCATTTTATAGATAAGAAACTGAGGCTCAGAAGGACATGGAACTTTTCCCACTATTGCGTGGCAGAGCTCGCATTTGAACTCAGATCTCCCCGATGCCAGAATCCAAGCCCTTGACCACTGTTCCATGCTACCTCTTTCCTTGAGGCAGTTAATGCTAACTACACATTTGTTACTATTACTTTTGTTGTTTTGGGTAAGTGTTAACTCCAACCCTCTGCCCATTGGCCCTGTCACCTTCATGCTGATTTACAGATGAAGAGACTAAGGTTCCAAGGGGATAAAACACCGTAGTTGAGAACACAGACTCTGGAGGCAGACTGCTCCAGATTTGAGCCTGGCTCTGCCAGTTACCAGCTGTGTGATCCTGGGTAACTTGCTTGACTTCTCTGTGCCTCCATTTTCTCTAAAATGGGGATGAGAATACTTGCGAGTTGTTAGGGGGATTAATGAGGTAATGCACATAAAGCACAAGGAGCCCTGGTGGCACAACAGTTAAGCGCTTGGCTTTGAACTGAAAGGTTGATGGTTCAAATGAACCCACCCAGTGACACCACGGTAGGGAGGGAGACCTGGCCATCTGTTTCCATAAAGATTACAGCCTAGGAAACCCTATAGGGCAGTTCTACTCTGTCACATTGGGTCACTGTGGGTCAAAATTGATTCAATGGCATCTAATGACACATAAAGCACGGTGCCTGGCACGCTGTAAGCACTCCCTACCACTGAGTGATTATTGTTATGTGATTGTTAACATGATGACTCTACTCCCGTCTGTCAGGCTGAGTTCTCCTCTTTAAAAGTTCTGCACATGACAGGGCTGGTCACTTATTTTGTTTGACCTGTGTCATGGATTGAATTGTGTCCCCCAAAAATATCTGTCAACTTGGCTAGGCCGTGATTCCCACTATTGTGTAATTGCCCACCATTTTGTCATCTGATGTGATTTTCCTGTGTGTTGTAAATCCTACCTCTATGATGTTAATAAGATGGATTAGTGACAGTTACATTGATGAGCTCTACAAGATTAGATTGTTTCTTAAGCCAATCTTTTTTGAGATATAAAAGAGAGAAGCAAGCAGAGAGACAGGGGAACCCCATACCAACAAGAAAGCAGTGCCAGGAGCAGAATGTATCCTTTGGACCCAGGGTCCCTTCTCCCAGAAGCTCCTTGACCATGGAAGATTGATGACAAGGACCTTCCTCCAGAGCCAACAGAGAAGAGAAAGCCTTCCCCTGGAGCTGACACCCTGAATTTGGACTTGTAGACTGTGAGAGAATAAATTTCTCTTTGTTAAAGCCATCCACCTGTGTTATTTCTGTTATAGCAGCACTAGATGACTAAGCCAACCTGTAAGTCTTGATTCTGGCGTTCAAGGCCATCAATAACTCAGCCCCACTCTCTAACCAGCCTGACCTCTCAGCTCCCCTCTCTAGTCCAGAGAGCCTCCTCACCACCCCCCAACACCTGCTTCTACCCCCTTCCAGGCCTTTGTCAACCAGTAATATGTTGGAGCTGACTCATACTGACTTCCAAGAGAGCTGATTGTGCACATCTCTTCCCAACTCCGTGTTCAGTGACGTCGCTTTGATAGCCTGAAATCAGTCATGTTGGGAGTATCTACACCATATGGAAATAGGCAAATACAACAAATAAGGGTTTGGTTTTGTTTTATTTTGTTTTCAGAGAGCTCGTTGTTAAACATTTATTAGCACAACATTGATGCTATTCTTGCTACCTGAAACACCCTCCCCATTCCTGATGGACTCTGGAGAAAAAAAAGAACTGAGTTTTAATCTCAGATCTACCACTTATAGTCTGTGTGACCAAGGGCAGTGGACTGAATCTCTCTGCACCTGTTTCTTATTGTAAATTAGAGGTGATAGTAGTACCTAACTCACAAGGGTTTTGTGAGGGTTAAATGTAATTAGCTCATGAAGACCCTATGGCTCACAACAGAATATTGTCCAATACAGTGCTAGATAAGCCCCCTAGGTTGGACGGCACTCAAAATACACAGTGGCAGCAACAACAGACTCGAGCATCCCAACGATCGTGAGGACAGCACAGGACCAGGCAACATTTCGTTCTGTTGTGCGTGGGGTCAGCATGAGTCAGAGCCACATCAATGGCGGCTAACAACAACAAATGTGATGTACATCCTCTTGGCAGAGTGCCTGGCACTTAGGACTCAATATATGCTGGCTGCTGTGATGATGTTGACAATGCCCTTCCTCCAGGAAGCCTTCCCTGACCACCCATGTTCACGGGATCATGCTCACCAGCCTCAGAATTCTTAGAGCCCTTACTTCTGGTGTGTTAAATTATCCCACCAGCTCACCAACCTGCTCCATATCTGTTCCTCAGCTTAGGCACCCAGCTTCCCCAGCCTCTGGCAGTCAAGCTGTGAGCCTCAGTTTCCTTCAGCTTCTTCCTCCTGTCCTTCACTCCGCCTACCCCATTTTATCAGTGTCTAAATTCTCCATTCTTCATGGCTGCCCTGTCTCTCAAACATGTCCCCCACCTGAATGGATTTCTCATGATTTCCGATTAGGTCATAAACTCTGGGAAGGTAGAGATGACTTTGGCTTTGCTTTTACACTTCTTGTCCCTGCCCAGCTCTGATCTGGACACACAGGGACACTTAACGGAAAGACACACACGAGGCAGGAAAAACACCAGTGGAAGGAAGGGGCCAGAGCCCACGTGTGCCTGTCTGCTTTGTTGTCATTCTCGTCTTCGACAGCAGAGGGCGCTATACTTCCACGCAGCAAAAGTTTCCACACGGCCTTATCCTAAGAATTCCCAACTGGAGCCACAGGGTAAAAAAATTCAGATTTCAGGGCCACATCTCCACTGTTCCTGAGTCAGACTCTTTAGCAGAAAGGCCAGAGAATCTCTTTTTGGGACAAACACCTCAAGATAAACGACCTGGTTCCAACAAGCAAAAGCCCTCATCCTAAGGAAAGGTCATGGAAGCCCCATAGACACATCCAAACTCCCTGAGGGACTGAATTGCTGGGGGGAGGGCTATGGGGACCATGGTCTCGGGGAACATCTAGCTCAATTGGCATAACACAGTTTATAAAGACAATGCTCTACATTCTACCTTGGTGAGTAGTTTCTGGGGTCTTAAAAGCCTGTGAGCGGCCATCTAGGATACTCCACTGGTCTCATCCCTTCGGGAGCAAGGGAGAATGAAGAGAACAGGATACAAGGAAAAGATTAGTCCAAAGGACTAATCGTCCACAGCTACCAAGGCCTCCACCGGACTGAGTCCAGTACAGCTAGATGGTGCCCGGCTACCACCACCGACTGCTCTGGCCAGGATGACAACAGAGGGTTCTGGACAGAGCTGGAGAAGGATGTAGAACATAATTCGAACTCACAAAAAAAAAAAACCACCAGATTCACTGGCCTAAAGGAGACTGGAGAAAGCCAGAGAGTATGGCCCCCAGACACCCTTCTAGCTCAGTGGTGAAGTTATCTCCGAGGTTCTCCGTTCAGCCTGGGAGTGGACAGCCCCGTAAAACCAAATGGGACTAATGAGGTACAGTTGTCCAGTGACAAGGGCCAGAAGGCAGAAGGGGGCAAGGAAGCTGGTGACAGGGAACCCAAGGTTGAGTAAGGATATTGTTGATGTGTTGAGATTGTTAACCATTGTCATAGGGCAACAGGTGTAGTAACTGTGAAATGAGAAACTATTTTGTTCTGGAAGCCTTCATCTTAAGTGAGAATAGCAGCACAATTGGAAGAGCGTAGTCGATGTCACTGAACTGTGCATGTAGAAATTTTTGAAATGGTGTATCTTTGACTATGTGTATTTTCACCGAAGAAAAAGGTTGAGAAGTTAGAGGGTTCACATGTTGTGGGGTTGTTAACCAATGTCATAAAACAATATGTGTACTACTGTTTCATGGAAACTATATGTTCTGTAAGCCTTCACCTGAAGTACAATAAAAAAAATAAAATAAAATAAAAAAGCCCTTGTCCTGTCATAGTACAGGCAAAGTGGGCAAATAAATGCTTTAGCTGGGACTTCATATTTGGGCCCGGGGGCTGGTTGAGGGTACAGCCCACAGAGCAAACTGTCTCAGACCCTGCCATGCACCAGCTGTGTGACCCAGAACAAGTCCAGTAACCACTTTGAGCCTGTTTCCTCATCTATAAAGTATGCATAATGTGGGCCCTAACTTGCAGGTTCAACAAGATCAAATGAAGCGTACATGCAGCCAGCAAGGCACTCTGGGTGGCACAAATGGCTGAGCACTCAACTACTAACTGAGCGATTGGTGATCCGAACCCACCCAGAGGAGCCTTGGAAGAAAGGCCTGGCCATCTGCTTCCAACAGGTCATAGCCTTGAAAACCCTATGGAGCACTTCTACTCTGCAGCACATGGCGTCGCCATGAGTCGGAACTGACTTGATGGCAACTGGTGTTTGTTTTCTTTTGTTTTAATACATCAAGTGTTTGAATGTTAGTTTTCATCCTAATACAAATAACTTACATTTTTGAGCACTTACTATGTGTCAAGCTTTATATTTATCCACTCCTTTAACCCCCACCATGACCCTATAAAGTAAGTTCTGTTATTATCCCCAAGGAGCCCCTGTGGCGCAGTGTTTAAGCGCTCAGATGCTAATCGAAAGGCAGGCCTTTCAACTGGTTCTTTCCATACACATAAGAATCAGCTGGGAATCTTGTTAAAATGTAGATTCTGATTCAGTATATGTGGGGGTGGAAACGCAAATTCTCAGAAGGCCTGTCGAAAGGTCTGTGGTTCAAACCCACTAGGCGCTCCAAGGGAGAAAGATGTGGCAGTCTACTTCTGTAAAGATTTACAGCCTTGGAAACCCTATGGAGCAGTTCTACTCCGTCCTACAGGGTTGCTATGAGTCAGAATAAACACGATGGCATTGGGTTTGGAGTATTATTATTATCATCCCCATTTCACAGATGAAGAAACTGAGGCACAAAGAATAAGGAAATTGCCTAAGGTCCCACAGTTAGGAAATAGCAGTGCTGGAATTTGAACCTAGGAAGCCTGGCTCTGAGCCAGGAGGAAACAACCTCAGGGTACGAACCTATAACCTCTTGTCAAATCACTGAAATTGCACCTTTGGCGTCTTTTGGGAAAAGCTGAACACTCCGCTGGGCAGGTCTCAAAAGCAGCAAAAGCCTGACCGCCCCAGGTGCGGGCCCAGCCGGAATTCCCACTTCTTCTAGTTCTTTCAGATTGCCTCACACACACCTGAGTCAGACCGGGAAGTGCTGGTGCCTTCATCTCGCTAAAGCCGCCTATTGTGAACAGACAAGTGTCGATTAGTTACTGCCTTAATGCAAGACCTCCCATTCCAGAAACAACTTCTGGACTCCCCCCACGGAAAACAGGGCCTTTGTGAGGAACGCAAAGGGACAAAAGGGAAATCAAGCTGAACCAAGTCTCCACGGGACCGATGTTCCAGTGGCATCTACACAAAGGCTTGGGGTGGAGCCTCTCGACTCACCGAAAAAAAAAAAAAAAACAAAACCCATTGCCGTCAAGTCGATTCCAACCCATGACAACCCTATAGGACAGAGTAGAACTGCCCCATAGAGTTTCCAAGGAGTGGATGGTGGATTCGAACTGCCGACCTTTTGGTTAGCAGACGTAGCTCTTAACCACTGCACCACCAGGGTTTCCTCAGCCTAGAGAAGGTGGCCATAAAGCCGGGACAGCCAGGGGCTAGGGTGGAGTGGGGCCGAGACCAGGAAGGGGAAGCAGGAATCCCAGATGCCTTGCCCACCCTCCAGACTTTCCCTCGGGTGGAGAGCAGGGGCTCCCAGGACCCCAGGACTGTTCTTGCTCCCCAGTTTTCAGATGAGGAAATTGAGGCTCAGAATAGAACTGCCCCATAGGGTTCCCAAGGAGCGGCTGGTGGATTTGAACCGCTGACCATTTGGTTAGCAGCTGAGCTCTTAACCACTGCGCCACCAGGGGTTCTCTCGTCTCACCAATTATCGAGAATTTAAAAAAAAAAATTACACAGCAGTATTTCTGGATGGACACAAAAGAACCTGGTAATGTTGGTTCTTTCTGAGAGGGGAACCAAGAGACCGGAGAACGGAGTGGGATACAGGCTTCTCTTTCGTGCTCGTTCATTTTCACACCCTGGGTGAATGGGGCAGGGTCCTGGCAGGATACAGCTGGCACTGTCCAATTAGATGCTTCGAGGAGGCTTTCATAAAGGGGCTATTTAGCAAAGTGGGAGCAGATGTAAGGAGACCCAAGGGAGAGAGGTCTGGGGTGGGGGCTGGGCTAGTAACAGTGGGGAGCTGTCACCAACCCTGGGCCTGACAGGGCGAGACATGGGAATGACCACCAACACCTTGGAAAGAGCTGCCTTGGAAGGATAAACCTCTCCATCAAAGCCAGGTGACACAGTGCGGGGAGTTTTGTCACCCTGGTTCCTGTCCTGCCTCCCAGGCTCCTCCTGGGCTCTCCACTAGGTAAAACCCACCAAAGTAGAATCCCTGGGCAGTGCAAAGGGTTCACGTGCTTGGCTGCTAACCAAAAGGTTGTAGGTTCAAGTCCACCCAGAGGCACCTCGGAAGAAAAGCTCAGCAATCTACTTCGGAAAAATCGGCCATTGAAAACGTTATGGGGCACAGTTCTCCTCTGACATGTATGGGGTCGCAATGAGTCAGAGTCGGAAGGCGCTCAACGGCAACTGGTTACTGGTTACAGAAAGCCAGTCACAGGCCAGAAGGCAAGAGAGAGGCCTGCACAGAGCTGAGTGGATTTGAGAGCAGAGAGCAACTCTGGAGGCTGACCAGATAGCCTCACAACAAACACGCATTGCGTGTTCAAACAACAGATCATCCGAAAAGAAAGGGGCAAATGCTGTCAGCTGTTTCAGATTTTTTCCCATCAATCCTCCCTTTTCACTGAAGGTATTTTGAGTTGAGTTTCTGCCACTTGAAACGTAAAGTGTCCTGCTTAATATAGATGGAAAATTCTAAGGCTGCACTGAAGTGGAAATTTAGCATTATGATTGTCCACTGCGTGTGAAATCCAGCCACCTTACAAGGAGCTGGCTGATGGGACCCCTGCCCACCTCCCTAATTGCCTCCTTCCACTTTCCACTACAGCACTGATCTCCAGCTTAGCCTTCAGCTCCTAGGGTCTAGGGTATGCAAAGCTCCTTCTGGCCCCAGGGCATTTGCACATGCTATTCCTTCTGCCTGAACCACACTTTTTGCTCTTCATGCCACCACTAGCCCCTTCTCATCCTTTGTCTATGTTATGGATTGAATTGTGTCCCCCAAAAATGTGTGTCAACTTGGCTAGGCCATGATTCCCAGTACTGGGTGATTGTCCACCGTTTTGTCATCTGATGTGACTTTCCAATGTGTTTGAAATCCTACCTCTATGATGTTAATGAGGCAGGACTCAATCTACAAGATTAGGCTGTATCTTGAGTCAATCTCTTTTGAGATATAAAAGAGAGAACGGAGCAGAGAGATATGGGGACTTCATACCACCAAGAAAGTAGAGTTAGGAACAGAGTGTGTCGTTTGGACCTGGGGTCCCTGCACTGAGAAGTTCCAAGACTTGGGGAAGATTGATGACAAGGACCGTCCTCCAGCATGACAGAGAGAGAAAGACTTCCCCTGGAGCTGGCACCCAGAATTCAGACACTAGCCTACTAGACTGTCAGAGAATAAATATTTGTTTGTTAAAGCCATCCACTTGCAGTATTTCTGTTATAGCAGCACTGGATAACTAAGACAGCCTGCTTCTCAACTTAAATGTTACCTTCACACAAAGCCCTTCCGGAGGCACTCCCTTCTGTTATTCCCCATCCCTGTACTGTCTTTGCTTCTTTGTGGCTCTTTTTAACATTTGTGATTATACATTTGTCTCTCCCACCAGATTGTAAGTTCTATGAGGTCTTAGTTTTGTTTGTGACTAGAACAATACCTAGCACCTAGCAGGTGCTCATTAAATATGTGAAGAATGAATCGACCGATGATTTTTCTCCTCATCGTCTCTGACTAGTCTCTATTTGATCACTTCCAGGAACAGGGAACTCCTGACATTGCCAAGGATGTCCCTCCATCTTCAGTCAGTTCTGAAAATAACATTGTATCAGTCAGGTATGTTTGGCTGCACAGAACAGAAAACCCAAAGTAACAGTGGTGTAAACACATAAGGATTTATTCCTTCTGGAAGAAGGTGGTCCAAGACTGGAATGGGGGCACCCCAATGTCACCAATGCTTTTACTTTTCTGCCCCACCATCCTCAGTGGGTGGCTTCTGTACTCAAGGTTACCTTATGGTCCAAGATGGCTGCTGGAACTCCAGCCTTCATATCAAAATGAATATGAAGGAAAAAAGCGATGAACCTCAAGACGGAATTCCCTGGAAGTCTCATCTACACTTCTACCTACAGTTTATTGAATAGAATGTAGTCACACACAAAGATTAGACTGGACTATGAGATATAAAACGATGCTTACGAAGAGTATGTTTCTTAGCTCAAGTAGATACATGACACTAAATGGGCAGCACCTTTCCAGAGGTGAGATGAGAAGGCAGAGAGGGTCAGGAGCTGGTTGAATGGAAGTGGGAAATCCAGGGTAGAGGGAAGGAGTGTGCTGTCACAGTATAGGGAGAGCAGCAAGGGTCACATAACAATGTAGGTATAAATTTTTGTATGAGAGACTAACTTGAATTGTAAACTTTCACTTAAAGCACAACAATTAAAAAAAAAAAAAAGACTGTAGTCACATGGCCATACCTGACTCCAAGGGAGGCTGGGAAACGTCTTTGATCACCAGGCCTTTCTTCCGAGGTGCCTCTGGCTGGACTCAAACCACCAAACGTTCAGTTAGCAGTTGAGCACGTTAACTGTTTACATCACCCAGGGACTCCGTAACTAGCTATAAATGATCATTTTAGCATCTCCATTTATTGAGCACTTACTATGTACCAAACACATACACACAAAATGACAAAGGAGCCGTTTGGGCATGACACTCTTCCCTGTGAGTCGATGTGAGAAATCTTTGTAATGTGGCCCTGAGCAGGGAGGGTGTCGTGTTCTCTTAGCTTTGTAAGGGCGGGATAACTGGTTCCCATGAAATTAAATCAAAGCCCTATAACCAGCAGGAGTATGAATTTCCCATGGAAAAGATAGGGGAGAATGTTTCAGAAGGAAATTAATTCTTCGTGGTTCAGGAGGTATTGATTTTAACTATATCAGGAGAAAGCCCTCCACAGCCTGGTGTGGAAACCCCCACTGTTTCAGCCAACCCCTTGGAGAACCCGAGATTACTCTCCTTTCTGCCCCCAGGGGAGCTACCAAGTGTTGAGATCAAAATTTCCTGTTCCCCTCTGCAAGTCAGCAGAAACTCAGAGAAGAAAGAATTTTGACAGGGAGCAGACTCCGGGAGCTGTGTTCTTGTAATTCCCGAAAAGCAGCTGCAGGAATTTGTCATTTTCACAGAGATGGCTGACATCTCACGGGAGGGCTAGGGTGGCAGGGGAGGACGGGGGCGAGCTGTGGAAAGCTAGGAGATGCAGAGAGGAAGGGAGCACTGCGCAGCTGCCATTTTGTACAATTCCAGGGTCATGTCCACCCATGGAGAAGAGAGGCCAACTGGGTTTCTAAAGGCCCATTGAAAGGAGATTCACTCAGCCCTCCCAGGAGGTCAGGTGGAGGAAGGGAAAAAGACTTGGAGGGGTAGAGGCTGAAGCAGGGGCTACTCCCTTCCCTGGAAATGAGAGACATCCCAAGACAGGACACGCAGTTTGGGGTTCCTGAGGCTCAGTGACCGCAGTAAAACCAGAGAGGTCGCATCCTGAGTATGGAGTAGCCAGTCTGAATGAAGACATTTGCACCAAAGCTTGGCACAGAGACAGTGGCCTTGCCAGCCTTCAGGGGCCACACAGGCTTGACCAAACCAGTTGCCATCAAGTTGATTCTGACTCAAGGCGACCCCATGTGTTCTAGAGTAGAACTGTGCTCCATAGGGTTTTCGTGACTGTGAGAGTTTGGAAACAGGTCTCCAGGCCTTTCCTCTGAGGCACCTCTGGGTGGGATTGAACCATCAACCTTGTGGTTAGTAGCCTAACGCTTAACTGTTTGCACCACCCAGGGACTGAATCCTCATAGGCTTAAACAGAAGGTGTATCAAAGTAACTGTTGTTGTTGTTAGGTGCCCTCAAGTCAATTCCGACTCATCGTGGCCCCATGTGACAGAGTAGAACTGCCCCATAGGGTTTTCTAGGCTGTAATCCTTATGAGAGCAGATTGCCAGGTCTTTTCTCCCGCAGAGCAGCTGGGTGGGTTCAAACTCCCAACCTTTTGGTTAGCAGCCGAGCGCTTAACCGTTGAGCTACCAGGGCTCCTCTAATCTAATACCCTCATTTCCTGCCCCAAACTGCAAGGAAATGAGGGTGTTAGATTAGAGGCAGATGACCAGACCCTTTTACCACCACCACCCTCTCCCCTCCACCTCAAACTTCATGTGGCTTTGATTAGGAGTCAGGCTCAGTGGTTATGAGCTTGGCTGCTAACCAAAAGGTCAGCAGTTTGAATCTACCAGCCGCTCCTTGGAAACCCTATGGGGCAGTTCTACTCTGTTTATACGGTCACCATGAGTTAGAATCGACTTGATGGCAACAGATTTTTTAGGATATTTTCAAATGAAGACAAAAAATCCCAAAGTTGGATGGGACCAGGTTCTTCACCATATTCCCTCTCAGCAGCCCACAGCATCAGCTGCACTGAAGGCCGATTCCCTTGGGGGCCACAAGACAGCTGCCACCAGTCACTGAGGCTCCTCACCTCCTGGCGGGAGAAGGGAGAGGGAGGGGCTACAAGAGCAAGCCCACTGGCTCAGGCTGCCCATCCCAGAAAGTAAACAAACCAAACCAAACCATACCAGTTGCTGCCAAGTCAATTCCAAGTGATGGTGACCCCATGTGTGTCAGAGTAGAACTGTGCTCTATAGGATTTTCAATGGCTGATTTTTCAGAAGTACATCACCAGGCCTTTCTTCAAAGGCACCTCTGGGTGGCTTCAAAATTCCAACCTTTCTGTTGGCAGGGGAGCACATTAACTGTTTGCACCACAAGGGGATTCCTGCCTTACGTAAAAACCCATTGCCATCCAGTCAATTTCAAGCCGTGGCAACCCCAGGTGTTGCAGAGTAGAACTGCTCCATAGGGTTTTCTTGGCTGTAATCTTTACGAAGGAGCCCTATTGCTGCGGTAGTTAAGAGCTCAGCTGCTAACCAAAAGGTCGGCAGTTCAAATCCACCAGCCGCTCCTTGGAAACCGTATGGGGCAGTTCCATATACTCTGTCCTACAGGGTCACTGTGAGTTGGAATTGACTTGACGGCAACAGGTTTGGTTTTCGGAATCTTTACAAAAGCAGTTTGCCAGGACTTTCTTCCACAGAACCTCTGGGTGGGTTTGAACCGCCAACCTTTAGGTTAGCAACCAGTCACAAATTGCTTGCCTCACCCAGGCTCCTTGCTTTAGGTAAAGGCCTTCTTAAACCACCCTCAAGGTCCAGGCATGAGGGTGAATTTGAAGACAGGCAGGTGAGGCAATGTGAGGCGAGGAGGGGAAGACACTCTCTTCTGTGGGCGCTGGCAGCTCCTCCGTGTGAACAATGAGATGACAGGGACAGTGTGGACCCAGGAGCCCCCATCTGCAGTCTCTCATCCGGTGGAGAGACAGTAAGCCTGAAGTTTCCTCTCCCAGAGAAGAAGGATAAACCCAAAAGATAGAAAAAGAAAGCATCTACACATACATTATGCCATCTGATTTCACGGCCATCCTTTAAAGATGTAATTAAATTCCCATTTTGGTGATGAGGAAAACTGAGACTCAGAGGCTACAGGGCTACACTGCCATTTGTCTGGGTGCTACCCTCTGAGTCATAGCTGTCCAGACCCTCTTCTATGGGACCAGTATCACTGGTTGGGTGGGAGAAAAGTCAGCAATAAAGAGGAGCATCTCATGTACAAAATTTAAAAAACAGTGATAAAACCAGCTACAAGTCGGTCTGCTTTTCATTATCATGCATCTGCAATTCTAAACAATGTTAGTGATAAAATACTTTTCCCCAAGTTGGATGAAGCTCTAAAGAGGTGCTGCAGTTACTGTTGAGTTTGAATAATATATCTGAAAGCTTCAAACTGGCACATTTAAAAACAACTTATCTTTTATTAAACATTGTATTCTACATGGTTAATTCAGAGAGTTCCCAGTTATACAGCTGGTATAGGCAAGCTGGTTTCAAATGTAAGTTTATAATGATATGAAATCGTTGAGTACAGTTCATAATTCCAGCCCCTAAGGTACTACTACTTCAAAAAAAAAACAAAACCCATTGCCATCAAGTTGATTCCAACTCATGGCAACCCCATGTGTTACAGAGCAGAACTGCTCCGTAGGGTTTTCTTGGCTGTAATCTTCACCGAAGCAGATTGCCAGGCCTTTCTTCCATGGTGCTGCTGGATGGGTTTCAGCCTCCGACCTTTAGGTTAGTAGCTGAGCACAGACCACACTACAGTAGTTACTCCTGCGCTTAAACTGTAGATTTAAAAAAAAAAAAAACACAAAGATGAAACAGTGATTGTACAGACAAAGAAGCAAAACTTTATGTGACCATTTCAAGTTTTTGTTTGTGTTTAAAATATAAAAAGTGGGACCGAGAGTGAACAGCAAGGTGTAATCATTTTGCTTAGTGTGCTGATTTTAGTTCATACTTGAAATATTACGCTGAATTTAAATATCTTTAATACTGAAATGCAGTCATCTTAATTGTTAATCTTTTTAAAATTAAGGAATGGGTCAAGAAAATGATTATTGCTTATTAATACGGAAAATAATTTTATCATATAGAGGACGGGAGTGTTAACAAGTGCTATGTTCTGGGTCAAATACCCAAACCCATTGCTGCAGAATCGTTTCTGACACGTAGAGACCCTATAGGACAGAATAGAACTTGCCCCATAGCGTTTCCAGGGAGCTGCTGGTGGTTTCGAACTGCCAATCCTTTGGTTAGCAACCATAGCTGTTAACCACTGCGCCACCAGGACCGAGTATAACAGCAGCATAGGGTTTCCATGGCTGTACAAGCAGACCGCCACATCTTTCTCCCTGGTGGGTTTGAACTGTGGAATTTTTGGTTAGTAGCTGAGTGCTTTAACCACTGCACACCAGGGCTCCTTTCTTTTCCTAGCTAAGCGGTCCCAATTCCTTTGGCCCCTCAGGTGACACACCTCTGCTACCACTAGAGCCTGCTGAGGACCTGAGTATATTTCCTAGGGGACTGCCTCCCCCAGGAAGAACTCTGAGAGCGGAGAGAGAGTGTTAACCAGCCAATGTACCTCATGCACAGCCACCACCCATCTGTCAGTGGAGGCTTGCATGTTGCTGTGATCTTGACCAGGTTTTAGCAGAGCTTCCAGACTAAGACAGGCTAGGAAGAAATGCCTGGTGATCTACTTCTGAAAATCAGCCAATGAAAACCCTATGGATCACAACAGTCCGAGTGGCGCAGAACCAGGCAGGGTTTTTTTTCCATTCTCCATGGAGTCCCTGTGAGTCTGGGCTGACTCAGTAGCAGCTAACAACAATAACAGCTACTCTGCATTAAAAATGTATTTACCTCATCTTAAAAGCTTGTGAGCGGCCATCTAAGATATGTCTACTGGTCCCACGGCATGTAGAGCAAGGGAGAATAAGAAAACCAAAGATATGAAGGAAAGATCTGTCCAAAGGACTAATGGACCACAACTACCACAGCCTCCACCAGACTGAGTCCAGTGTAACTGGATAGTGCCCGGCAGCTGCCACCACCAACTGCTCTGACAGGGATCACAACAGAAGTTCTTGAACAGAGCGGGAAAAAAAAGGTAGAACAAAATTCAAATTCACACACACACACACAAAAAGACCAGGCTTGCTGGTCTGACAGAAACTGAAGAAACCCCAAGAGTATGGCCCCCCGGACTCTATTTAGCTCAGTACTGAAGTCACTCCGGAGGTTCACCCTGTAGCCAAAGATTAGACAGGTCTATAGGACCAGCAATAACACACATGAGGGATGTGCTTCGTAGTTCAATCACGATACAAGACTAATGGGCACACCAGCCCAAAAGCAAAGATGAGAAGGTAGGAAGGGGCAGGAAAACTGGATGAATGGCAATAGGGAACCCAGGGTGGAGAAGGGGAGAGTGTTGACGCATCTCAGGGTTGGCAACCAATGTCACAAAACAATATGTGTATTAACTGTTCAATAAGAAACTAATTTGCTCTGTAAACTTTCACCTAAAGCACAATTTAAAAAAAAAAAAGTACCCCAACACCACACCTATGAGAATGGCTAAAATTAAAAAGACTCACCATACCAAGGGCTGGTAAGGACTGGGGCAACTAGAACTCTCCAATATCGCTGGTGGAAAGATGAAATGGTACAAATAACTTTGTAAAACAGTTTGCAGGTTCTTTAAAAGTTAAATATATAGCATTATCATATGATCCAGCCCTTCTACTCTTACGTGTTTACCCAAGAGAAACGAAAATATATGTCCATACAGAGACTTGCACCTAAATGTTCCTGGCAGCGTTATTCGGAATCACCAAATATTGGAAACAATCCAAATGACCATCAACAAGTGAACTGGTAAACAAAATGGGACATATTCATACCACTGAATATTACTCGCCAGTAAAAAGGAATGAACTATTGATACAGACAACGACGTGAACGAATCTCAAAATAATTACGCTGAGTGAAAGAAGCTGGACAAGAAGAAAAAAGAGTACATACTGTATGATTCCATTTATATAAAATTCTAGAAAATGCAAACTCACCTTTGGTGATAGAAAGCAGACCAGTAGTCGCCTGGGAATGGGGGGGGGTGTATGTGTGGAATGACCGGAGGAAGGAGGGAGGGATTACAAAGGGCCACAGGGAAAACTCGAGAAATGGCTATATTCATTATCTTTTTTTTCCCCCTTTTTTCTTATGTTTTAGGTGAAAGTTGACAGCGCGAATTAGTTTCTCATTCACAAATTTATACGCAAATAGTTTTGTGACGTTGGTTGCAAACCTCGCAATGTGTCACTCTCCCCCTTGCCCTTCCCACCCTAGGTTCCCCGTGTTCATTCACCCAGGTTCCTGTCCCTTCCTGCCCTCTGGTCTTTGCTTTGGGCAGCTGTTACTCATTTGGTCTCATATAGTTGACTGAACTAAGAAGCAATTTCCTCACGTGTTATTGTTTGTTTTACAGGCCTGTCTAATCTTTGACCAAATAGTGGATTCGGGAGTGGCTTGACTTCTGAGTTAGCGGGGTTTCCAGGGGCCGTAGTTTTGGGGGTTATATTCATTATCTCGATGGCGGTGATGGTTTCATACTCATGTCAAAACTTATCAAATCATACACTTAAATATGCGCAATGTATTGCACACCAACTATACCTCAACACAGCTCTTAAAAAAAAAATCTACTCACTCCCTTGGCATTTTTTGAGAGACTGAGAAAAAATGTTAATTACTTCCAATTGCATTTTTCTGCCAAATACATCACCAGGCAGAGATCAGGCAACAAGAATCCTGGTTATATTTGGCTTACGTATATTAGACATTGAGCTTGATGCCTGGCTCAATAAATAACAGTGATTGGGGTTATTAATACAGCATCCCGGATACCATCTGACTAGCATAAATGAGAACTCCCTGATTTAAACAAGAAGTTACAAACTCAGAGTCTTTAGGGAGCAGGCAGGTAATGCAAACAAGCAAGACGAGACAAGCATACACCATAGGTAACGGCAGAGACCATGGCAGGTAGAATTTATGTCCAGTCTAAATGCATTCAAATTTTGAGGGCTAAACAATAGATATCTGTGGGCTGGATGGGGCAAACCTCTGGGTATCCACTTGGCTATCCCTATGATTAGATCCAAAAATACAAAGCCAAACCTGGTGCCATCAAGTCAATTCCAACTCATGACAACCCCATGTGTTACAGAGCAGAACTGCTCCACGGAGTTTTCTTGGCTGTAATCTTTTTTTTTTTTTTTTAATTATTGTTGTTGAAAAAATACACAGCAAAACATACACCAATTTATCCATTTCTACATGTAGAATTCAGTGACATTGATTACACTCTTCAAGTTGTGCAACCATTCTCGCCCTCCTTTTCCTAATTGTTCCTCTGCCATTAACATAAACTCACTGCCCCCTAAGCTTCCTATCTAACCTTTTGAATTGTTGTCGGCAATTTGATCTCATATAGATAGCTCTTTAAAAGAGCACAATTCTCAAGGCAAACATTCTTTACTAGTTATGTTAACCTATTGTTTGGTTTTAAGAAGACTTCAGGGGATATTTTTGGTTTAAGGTTTAAAGATTATCTCAGGTCAATAGTTGCAGAGGTTCATCTGGCCTCTGTGGCTCCAGAAAGTCTGGATTCAATTAGAATTTTAAATTCTGTTCCACATTTTCCCCCTTCTGATCGAGATTCTTCTATACGCTCTTTGATCAAAATGTTCAGTAATGGTAGCTGGGCGCACCATCCCGTTCTGGTCTCATGGCAAAGGAGGCATTTGTTCATGAAGGAAATTAGCCACACATTCCATTCCTCCTCCTATTCCTGACTCTCCTTTTTCTTTTATTGCTCCAAGAGAATAGAGACCTATTGTTGTTCCTTGAATGGCTGCTTGCAAGCTTTTAAGACCCCAGGCACTACGCAATGAACTAACAGGAAGAACAAAAGCACTAAAAATGACATTAGGCTAGTTAACTGAGGTGTCCCATGAAACCATGACCCTAAAGCTCCAAACCAAGAAACCAAATCCCCTGAGGTGTTTGGTTGTACATAAGAAGCCTCAGCAGCTGCGCTTTCTTTTTTTTTTTTTTGTAAAAACATGTATCACACAGCTTTTAACATTCAGACTTTTTACAGGTGTACAACTTATTGTCATCAATTATATTAATCGGCTGTGCAACCATTACCCTTAATCGATGCAAATTTTGCATCACCATAAACAGAAACTCAGTGCTCCGTGAGCGAAAACGCTCCCTCTCCCCTTCTCTCCTGTCCCTGGTAAACGCTAATAAACCATTTTTTAAATTTTATTGTTGTGCTTTAAGTGAAAGTTCACAATCCGAGTTAGTCTCTCATACAAAAATTTCTACATACATTGTTACGTGACCCTAGTTGCTCTCCCTATACTGTAACAGCACACTCCTCCTTTCCACCCCGGATTTCCCGCAACCGTTCAACCAGCTCCTGACCCTCTCTGCCTTCCCATCTTGCATCTGGACAGGAGCTGCCTCACTAATAAACCTTTTGGTTAGCAGCCAAGCTCTTAACCACTGCACCACCAGGCTCTAGTAAACTTTGGTCTCTCTGTATTTGCTTGTTCTTGTCTTTTTATATAAGTGAGGTCATACAATATTTGTCCTTATGTAAATTGACTTATTTCACTCAGCATAATGTCTTCAAGCTCCATCCATGTTGTAGCGTGTATTAGAACTTCATTTCTCTTTCTGGTTGAGTAGTATTCCGTTGTATGTATATACCACATTTTGTCTATCCACTTATTTGTTGATGGGCATTTAGGTGGTTTCAACCTTTTGGCTAACGTGAATAGGGCTGCAATGAACATTGGTGTAGATATGTTCTTGCCTGTGATCTTAACTAAAGCATATCACCAGGTCTTTTTCTGCGGCGCCACTGAGTCTGTTCCAACCACCAAACAGGGACTAAATACTGCGTGTAAAGTCGGTCCCTACAACTTAGAGATACAATAACAACAACTAATGTTTTACAGAATGCTCTTACTTGGTCTTCCCAACAACTCCGTGCACTAGATAATATTATTTCAATTTTCCAGATGAGGAAACTGAGGTGCAGTGATGTGGCCAAGACTCCGGCGCAGGGCCGGTGAAACTAGGACAGAAACTTGCTTCTTCTCACCCCAGCCTGAGTTTTTCTCACAGGACCACACCTGTGATTGCACTGGGTTTGTTTACTCCCATAAAAAACCAAACCAGTTGCCATGGAGTCGGTTCTAACTCATGGCGACCCCGTATGCTGTAGAGTAGAACCACCCTCCATAAGGTTTTCAAGGGCTGTGACCTTTCAGAAGTAGATTGCCAGAACTTTCTTTTGAGGCACCTCTGGGTGAATTCTAACAGCCAACCTTTATGGTTAGTAGCCGAGTGCTTAACTGTCTGTGCCACCCATGGACTCCCACAGAACTAAATGAAAGCTGAGCATCTTTCCCGTACGAGCCACTCTTTAAAAGGTGGTCTGACCCATCAAACTTTCTCTTCTTTCCCACACTGGTCTCTTCCAGGGGTAGGGGGTGTTTTAAAAGAAAGAAAAAGAAATCAAGGAGCCCTTACGTAGTCATACTAGGAAAAAAAAAAAAAAAACTGGAGACACACACGCCTCTCCTATCCACCTGCCCCTTTCAACTTGGTATTTTTGTTTTTATAAGTCCCTTTTTAAGGAGTTCATCTGTGTCCAAGTATCCTGAGATAATAATATGGATGAGCTCACTTTAAGAAAGCCGTTATGTAAGAACTTAAACTTGTAAATGGGATTTGTTTGTTCATTCCACAAATACTTACATCTGATGTGTGAGAAGCTTAACAATTAAAGGGACTAACTGCAGTAAAACCTGCGAGAGCCGGAACCTGCGTAAGGTGGAAACCTGTCAGAGAAGGAAAACGCAAATATTTTCCACCAAAACAAGCAATAGAAAAGTAAGACTTCACCCTGTCAAAGGTGGAAAACTTGCGAGACCCAGAAAAACAAAGCAGTCTCATTGAGTTCCAGCTTTCACAGGTTTCACTGTATATGCCCAGGACACCGTTTTAAGTGCTCCACAGGTATTCACATTTAATCCTCAAAACCATATTTAAGGTAGAGCCTATCTTTCACATTTTACAGATGAGGAATTAAAGAATTGGGCACACACAAAGGCGCCCTGGGGGCACAGTGGTTAAAGTGATCCACTGCTAACAGAAAGGTCGAACGAGCCACCTGTGGCTCCGTGGGAGAAAGAAGCAGACCACTTCTGTAGAGATTTACAGTCTTGGAAGTCCTACGGGGTTGCTATGAGTCAGAATTAACTCGATGGCAGTGGGTTTGTTTGGTTTTGGTTGGGCATATACAGTGATAAACAGAATTGACACTACCTCAGTGGGAAAATCCCTTATCAAATTACCATCTTTGATCGTTGGTAGAGAAAAGGGAGAGAAGAGTTATGCAGAGGCAGAGCCGAAGAGTCCTGTCTAGACTGGGGAGTCGGGGAGAGGGGCTTCCCTGAGGAAGTGCCGAATGAGAAAAGAGGAGTGTGGAATGAAGGTTAGCGTACAAAAGCTAGAGGCAGAAGGACGCCAGACACATTCTAAAAATTGAAGAAATGTGGGCATGATGAAGAAAGCCGTGAGAAGTTTAGACTTGAACCTGAAGGCAGTGGGGAGTCACTGAACGCCTCAACAGCGGCAAAGTGGTTAAGAGCTCGGCTGTTAACCAAAAGGTCGGCAGTTTGTATCCACCAGCCTCTTCTTGGAAACCCTATGGGGCAGTCCTGCTCTGTCCTATAGGGTCACTATGAGTTGGAATCAACTCGACGGCAATGGGTTTGGTTTTCTTGGTTTTGGTGGCACGGTAGTTAAGTGCTTGGCTGTTAACCGAAAGGTCAGTGGTTCGAATCCACCAGCAGCTCTGCAAGAGTAAGATGTGGCAGTCTGCTTCCTTAAATATTTACTGTCTTGGAAACCCTATGGGGCAGTTCTACTCTGTTCTACAGGATCACCGTGAGTCGGAATCGACTCAACAGCAGTGGGTTAGAGGGTTATTTGGGTGGCATGAGGGTGGGGTGGTAGAAAGAATGATCTCTTCTCCAGGGCTCCTTAAATGGGCACCCTGCCCTCCAGCCTACCCCACCCTCTTCCCCAACCAAACATAAACATGTGGGCTCAATTTACACAAAACTTTTGAGGAGAACATTACTTTTTGAAGAATCGAGGCAGTCGCACCTAGAATCAATCATAAAGGGAAGGGAGAGTGGAAAAGGCAGCTAACACATCTGAGCATCTGCCATGCACCACGTCATGTCATTCATTCATTCATTCATTCTGAGGAGGAGGAGGAGAAGGAGGAGCCCCATGAGGTGTGAGCCAGAGATACAGCTAAGGGCTCCGCAAACCATTTCCTCTTCCTGGGCACCAGCTAGACCACATTTGTCAGCCCTCTTGCATCTGAACTGGAGAGGATCACATGCTTTGTGCTGCCCACTCGACCAGAAACATTTGCACTGGACCTTGCAAGAGAGAGAAATAAACGTTTATTGTGTTAACCCAGTGAGATTTTTGTGGTTATTTGTTACCAAACCAAAAACCAAACCCGTTGCCGTTGAGTCAATTCCAACTCATAGTGACCCTATAGGGCAGAGTGGAACTGCCCCATAGGATTTCCAAGGAGCGGCTGGTGAATTTCAACTGCCAACCTCGTTGGCAGCTGCGTTCTTAACTACTGAGCCACCAGAGCTCCAATTAATCCCAATTAATACAAGTTATGTCATAGAAGCCCTGGTGGCACAGTGGTTAAGAGCTTGGCTGCTAACCAAAAGGTCCGCAGTTTGAATCTACCAGCTGCTCCTTGGAAACCCTAAGGGGCAGTTTTACTCTGTCCTATAGGGTTGCTATGAGTTGGAATCGACTAGATGGCAACGAGTTTGCTTTGGTTTTTGTCTGTCACAGTAAAGAGCCCTGGTGGTGCCATTGTTAAGCACTCAGCGGCTAACCAAAAGGTGAGTTGTTCAAAACCACCCAGTGGCTCTGCGGGAGAAAAGACTTGGTGATCTGTTCCTGTAACGATTACGGCCAAGAAAACCCTACGGGACAGTTCAACTCTGTCCTATAGGGTCACTATGAGTCAGAATCGACTCGATGGCATACAGCAAAACAACATGTGATAGTATACCCATTTTACAGATGAAGCAGAGTTAACAAGGTGAAAGAGAAGAAAAGCTTTGCAAGCAAAGGGCCAGCACTTGCAAAGGCATGGAGGTAAAAGGAGTATAGCTCATTTGAGGAACTGAGAGAAAGCCTGTGAGACCAAAGTATAGACAGCAGCTGGTGACATCTCCCTGGAGACAGGGTGGAGATCATGCTGGTCTTTGACTTTTTCCTCGGGGCAGTGGGGAGCCACTGGAGGTTTACAACAGAGGAATGACATGACCTGACTTGCTTTTTCAAAGGATCCCTCTGGCTGCTATGAGGAGAATGTACTCTTGGAAGGGAAGGTTGGAAACAGGGAGCCCAGTGAAGAGGTTACTGGTCTGGTCCAGGCAAGTAATGATATCCGCACAAAAATTTGTACACCTTATTCACAATAGCCAAAAAGTGGAGGGAAAAGAAAAAAACCAAATGTTCATCAACTGGTGACTGGATAAACAAAATGGGGTATATCCACGCAATAGAATATGATTCAGCTATAAATAAAAAGCCATGAAGTACTGATACATGCTGCAATGTGGATGAATCTTGAAAACATTATACTAAGTGAAAGCAGCCAGACACTCAAGGCCACTGTGGTATGATTCCACTTAAGCGAAATGTCCAGAAGGGACAAATCTATAGAGACAGAAAGTAGACTAGTGGTTGCCTAGAGCTTGGGGGGCAGGGAAATGGGGAATGACTGCTAACGGATATGGGATTTCTTTTTGGTATGATGAAAATATTCTGGAATTAGATAGCGATGATGGTGCCCAACTTTGTGAATATACTAAAAACTTCTGGACTGTACATTCAAAAATATGGATTTTTTGGTATGTCAATTACATCTCAATTTAAAAAAAAGTTTTGGTGGCTTGGACTCAATGGAGGAAAGTGGTTGAATTTGGGGTATATTTTGGAGGTGGGTTACTCAGGTGGAAAAAGGGGGATAGGGAATGGCCCTGTATGAGACCCGGCTTCCCTCAACATATAATTTGGAGAAAAGCAGAAGCAGCAGCAACTGTGGATCACCCGTCAGAGAGTCGCTAGCCCCAAGTCTGAGCTGCTCACTGAACTGAGGGGCCACGCAGTGCTGGGATTCAGAAAATCTCAGATCTCAAGGCTTCCACTCAACATCTTATTGACTGTGTGTCCTTGGGTGAGTGGCTGGTCCTCTCTGGGGCTCTGAATGGACTGCGAGAGGAGAATCTTGAGGGCCCAGACACAGCACCATGCTCAAAAACATCTGGTTCATAGACACAGAATCTTTCCAAAGGTTGTGGAGCATCTTTTATTTCCAGGGAACATATTATTACCAGCCTGAGAGCACATCAGCCAGCATGCGGATATGCATTGCTTGTAACTTTCACATAAAAGTTTTAGATTTCCAAGTTTTCTTGATAAACTGAAGAATCTGGCCAAAGTGACCCACATTCCCACCTGGCAACAATTAGTTGCAGCTGAGTAGCAAGTACCCCCTTTAGATGGCGTGTGACTTCTCCAATTACCTGCAATCTCCACCCATCCCTATTGTTTTACACCTGAACTGCTTTACTTGTTTAAATCTGTTTGGGTCCAGGAAGTATTTGAGTTTGCACCTCTTGTGCAGGTGAAGAGAATATTCTGGTGGTTTCTGTCTGGTTTCCTTGAGGCTGTCTTTTAAGACCACAACCAGGGGTAGAACATGGCAGCATGAGTTGAGGCTTTGGAGTCATTTACCAGCTGTATAAAAAGAGCCCTGGTGGTGCAGTGGTTAAGCGTTCAGCTGCTAACCGAAAGGTCAGCAGTTCAAACCCACAGGCTGCTCCACAGGAGGAAAGACCTGGTAGTCTGCTCCTGTAAAGATTACAGGTTAGGAAACCCTTTAGGGCAGTTCCACTCTGTCCCATGGGGTCTCTATGAGTCAAAATCAACTCGTTGGCTACGGGTTTTGTTTGGTTTGGTTTCTAGCTGTATAACCCTGGGCAAGTCCCTTAACCTCTCTGAGCCTGAGGCTCCTCAACTCTGAACTGAAAATAACAGCTCACAAGACCGTTGTAAAAATTCAGTGAGATAAGGTAGGTAACATATGATACCGAGATGGTGTTCACTAAAAGTTTATTAGAGAGTTCGGGGATTCTGGGACCCTAAATTTGAAAGGGCCTAGCAGGATGGACTCAGGGCGGGTGCTTGGGAAACATCCATTCTCTTCAGCAGGTTCTTGCTTGCTGGACAGAGTTACTGCGTGGAGGATGTTTTGGCGCCTGGGACTGAGCAATCAGTCCTCAGTGCACTGCAGAGGGTCCTGCAGGCTAGGACCAGATCAACCCCCTGATAGCTATGGAATATTAGGTATGAGGGGGTGGGACGCCACCTCATGAAAGATGCCCAGCCACACCCCTGAATTGCGTGGGATCTACGGGCTTCTTGGGAAAGAGCTGATTGCCTGTCCAGGTGTGTGAACTTGGGGTTTAGACAGGTACAAACCAGCCCAACAGGCTTGGCAGGGGCAGACAGAAGCTAGAGGGAGGGAAGGAGTCCTGGAGGCAGGGGGGAGTCAAAGGGGGAAGGCAGCTGGCAGAGAGAGCCCAACGGAGGGCTGGGGCATGGAGGTGGGAAGGAACAGGGGTTTGAGGAACAATCTGAGGCTATGTTTAGAAATTCACATAGTACTCGTTTGCTTCGGAATAGGGAAGGCCGTGGTGTGAAAGCAAGAAGAGGGTGGCTTGGGACGCAAACAGCCCAGTCACAGGATTCCTTTCTGAAAGAGCTGACAGGAAACATTGCAAGTGTCTGGGCAGAGAGAACCAAAACAAACAAACAAACAAACAAACAAAAAAACAAACCCAAAAAACCAAATCCCTTGCTGTCTAGTTGTCCCGACTCATGGCAACCCCATGAGTTCCAAAGTAGAACTGCTCCATAGGATTTTCTTAGCTGTAAGTTTTTTGTTTTTTGGGGGGTGGGGGTGGGGAAGGGAGATTCTTTTTTTTTTTTTTAAATGTATTTCATTTTATTTTTTTGGTGAAAATATACGCAGCAGAACATGCACCAATTCCACAGTTTCTCCATGTACAATTCAGTGTCACTGATTACATTCTTTAAGTTCTATAACCATTCTCACTATTCTTTTCCAAATCATTCCACCACCATTAATATAAACTCACTCTTTCCTAAGCTTCTCATCTACTTGACTGTAATCTTTATGGAAGCAGATTGCCAGGCCTTTCTTCCATGGCACTGCTGGATAGGTTTAAACTGCCAACTTTTAGGTTAGTAGTTGAGTGCAAACCATTTGCACCCCCCAAGGACCTCTGGACAGAGAGAAAGAAGTCAGCAAAAAGCCTCCTAAGGTAGACAGGTATGTGGCTGAGAGGGGAGGGGGTTGGCAGTGGTGCAGCACCTGGGATCCGCAGACAAGGGGCAGAGGATCTTCAGAATGCAGGCAGCAGTTCTAGTGCATCACAGGCACCTCCTCCCACCCCAGAGTTGGATGGGAATATCATCGGAATAGTTGGCAAAGGGGACCCATGTGAAAGACAGGACTTGCTGCTGGCCAAGCTGGTGGGGACCTGGAGCATCAGGACCACAGGGGTGGCTGTCAATGTGCCCCAGGTACACTGAGCACCTGTGCTAAGCTCTGTGCCCGGTGTGCAGTGGGGAACTACAGATCAGGTCCCTGACCTCAAGGAGCTTCCAGGTAGTAGGGAAGATGTGAGTAGGGTTCCATTCTGGCAACTCCATTGTAAGACAGTTCTGATGTAAGTCAAATGCTTCATTTTTTTTTTTTTTTTTTAGTTTTCATTATTATTGCCTTTTATTTTCAGTATCTTTATAAATTCAATCTTTGTCTTTAGGGGTAGGAAACACTACATATAAACTTACAGATATATTTTAATACATATATGCATACATAAAAAATACGCAAATCATAAAAATTTACTCTGACGACGAAGTGTTGGACAACATTGGCATTTTGTCAGTTGTGGTAATAACTCCACTTATGGAAGGTTCTGGATCATCCTTGGGAATGGGGATGATGCTTCTAGTCAGAAAATTAGTGAGAGTGGCTTGTATGGTCCTTGTCTTTACTCCTTCACATATTTCTCAGTAACATCTCACTGCTTCCGGAATCTGCCTATTGACTTTAGCAAAGCTATCGCCATTTGGGTCCATGTTTTCAAGCAACCAAAGCCCCTGATTTAGGTTAGAAAACTAAATCTATATGACAGTGTATTGAAATGTAAATCATAACCTGAACATCTGTAAGTGAACATCTGAGAATGACGTTGTTGTCGTTAGGTGCCTTCGAGTCAGTTCCAACTCATAGCGACCCTGTGTACAACAGAACAAAATACTACCCTGTCCTGCGCCGCCCTCACAATCATTGCTATGCTTGAATTCATTGTTGCAGCCACTTTGTCAATTCATCGCGTGGAGGGTCTTCCTCTCTTTTGCTGACCCTCTACTTTACCAAGCATGATGTGCTTCTCCAGGGACTGGTCCCTCCTGATAGCATGTCCAAAGTACGTGAGATGAAGTCTTGCCATCTCACTTCTAAGGAGCGTTCTGGCTGTACTTCCAAGATAGATTTGTTCATTCTTCTGGCAGTCCATGGTATATACAGTATTCTTTGCCAACACTATAATTCAAAGGCATCAGTTCTTCTTTGGTCTTCCTTATTCATTGTCCAGCCTTTGTATGCGTGTGTGGTGACTGAAAATACCATGTCTTGCATCAGGCACACCTTAGTCCTCAGGGTGACATCTTTGCTTTTCAACACGTTAAAGAGGTCTTTCGCAGCGGATTTGCCCAATGCAATATGTTGATTGGTTTCTTGACTGCTGCTTCCACGGGTATTGACTGTGGATCCAAGTAAAATGAAATCCTTGACAACTTCAGTCTTTTCTTTGTTTATCATGTTGTTGCTTAGTGGTCCAGTTGTGAGGATGTTTGTTTTCTTTATGTTGAGGTGTAATCTATACTGAAGGCTGTAGTCTTTGATCTTCATCAGTAAGGGCTTCAAATCCTCCTCACTTTCAGCAAGCAAGGTTGTGTCATCTGCATAACGCAGGTTGTTAATGAGTCTTCCTCCAATCCTGATCCCCTGTTCTTCTTCGTATAGTC
Source organism: Dugong dugon (assembly GCA_030035585.1). Classification (NCBI taxonomy): domain Eukaryota; kingdom Metazoa; phylum Chordata; class Mammalia; order Sirenia; family Dugongidae; genus Dugong; species Dugong dugon. The sequence goes on along the minus strand of CM057476.1, from coordinate 18,111,445 downwards.
CAGCTTCTCAGATTATTTGCTCAGCATATAGATTGAATAAGTATGGTGTTTACAGGTAGTCCCCGACTTACAAAGTGTTCGAGTTACGAAGAACTGCACTTATGACCATCCTTTTCTTTTTGTGCATCTTATCATTAGCAATACGTATGGTGTTAAACGTTGCAACATGTAATTTGCTGATGTTATTCTCAGTATGTATCCTTCCACCATACTGAGAATGATAACATCAGCAAATTATTCCCTGCAACATTGTACATATTACCAATGATAAGATGTAAAAAAAAAAAGACAGTTGTTAGTGTGGATTGTCCTAACTCCAATACGTCATAGGTCAGGGACTACCTGTAAACAGATGAATCAATTTGACAGTGATAACTGTAGGGAAGAAAGTCAGGTGATGAGAGATAGTGACTGAGGTGGGTGGGGCTGAGTGATCCAGGGCAGATCTCACTGAAGAGGGGACGTTTGTGTGAACATGGGATAAGCTAGGAGCAGAGGGGTCACATCTATGAGTACTTTTTCAGCTGGCACTGCTCCATAAAGGCTTGGCCTTGTTGGAGCCCTTGTCTTACATGAGAAGTCAGATCCATGGAACAGATTACCCAGGAGGGCAGGGCCAGCTCTACAGGGATGCACTGGGTTTGGCTCTGTCAGCATGACAACTCCACAGGGCCTGGCTTTAGGGATGAGGCCGAGGGGGTGGGTGTCCTCTGAACCACTGGCGGGCATGAAAGGGATTTGGGATGTGCTCCTACCTGCCCAGGTGGGCCCAGGCTCCAGGGCAGGGCGTCACCTGTGACTCAACAGGCAATGCTAGGGAGCTTCCTGTCACCCATGCCACTGCCCCAGACTCTGGGTCTCAGGGGGTGGGTCTGACCCGAGGCACTCATTGAAATTGGGACTTACAGGGCGGTACAAACGGTTTGCACTAGACTACTAACCTAAAGGTGGGCAGTTCAAACGCACTCAGCAGTGCCACGGAAGAAAGGCTTGATGATCTGCTTCTGTAAAGATTACAGCCAAGAAAAGCCTATGGAGCAGTTCTACTCAGTAACATACGGGGTTGTCATAAGTTGGAATCAACTTGACAGCCAAGGGTCTGTTTTTTTGCCCACCCCCCTCCCCTGGTGCAGGATCCATACTCCTCCCCCCTGCACACCCCACAGTGGCTGCAGTGAAATTTGAAGTTCATTTCCACCTCTTCTTGTGGTCCTTGAGGACTTGACGTCAGCATTTCTTAGGGGTGAGGCCTAGGGCCTTGTTGCAGCATCTGCGACACATGTTCTCCGATGCAGTCATCTGGCAGTGATCCCCACCAAACAAAAATTAGCCTTTGCTCCTTCTTCCTCAGAAGCTCTTCCTTCAGGACCTATTCATTTCTTTCACTACACCCCCACCTCAGTCACTGAAACCCAGACCTCCCCAGTTCCCGGGGTGTCGCTGTCCCCTGGATTCAGAGCCTCACCGCCCGTTTATTAACTGTGTGCCCTTCGGCCAGTTCTTTATCTTCTCTTTGTTTCAGTATCTTCTTTATGTAAAATGAGAATAAAGAGTCTAGCCTCACAGAGTTACTATCAAATGTTACATCTAGCAAATATTATTTGAGATAAGAGATACACGCACTTCGAACAGTGCCTGGCATATAATAAGCATTCTGTAAATGGTAGCTATGTTGTTGTTGTTGGCGCTTGTCAAGTCAGCCCCTGACTCTTGGTGATCCCATGTACAATCGGACAGGCTGTTGTGATCCATAGGGTTCAGAAGTAGATCACCAGGCCTTTCTTCCTAGTCTGTCTTGGTCTGATAGCTCCACTGAAACCTGTTTAGCATCACAGCAACATGCAAGCCTCCACTGACAGATGGGAGGTGGCTGTGTATGAGGTGCATTGGCTGGGCCCTAACCTGAAGTATGGAGTCCCTGGGTGGTGCAAATGGTTAAGCGCTGGAAGGTTGGCAGTTCAAATCCACCCATAGGCACCTCCAAAGACAGGCCTCGCGATCTGCTTCTGAAAAGTTACAGCCTTGAAAGCCCTATGGAGCACAGTTCTACTCTGACACACATGGGCTTGCCATGAGTCAGAATCTACCTGCCTGCAACCAACAACAACACACCCCAAGAAAATTGAACACAAATTCTTCACAAATGCATGGAATATTCATCAAAATAAACCATATGCTGGACCATAAAATAAGTTGAACAAATTTCAGAAGATTGAAATTCTATAGAATACATTCTCTAACCACAACAGAATTAAATTAGAAGTCGATAGCATTAAGATATCTGGGAAAGTCCTAAATATTTGGACATTAAAGAACATGCTTCTAAAAAACCCAAGAACAAAGAAGATACGTGTGACCTGATACCTAATAAGCTCACAACATACCTTACTTCCAATCTTCTGTCTTCTCATAACGTCTCTAACAAACAGAGATTTCTCTGCCCTTAATGATTTTCATTCCAATGGGGATGGGGGATGAGAGGGGATGGGAAATAACAAGATCATGGAGGGAATCACGGGAATATTAGGCACAACAAGGTTTCTGAATCCTGCTTTGCCTTCTTGCTCACTCAAGCATTCATTCTCTAAACTTTGAGCTTCTGCTCTGAGCTAAGTTCCGGGCTGCCATGAGGAAGGAAGTGGCAACAAGCCACAATCCCTTCCCACAAGGCGTTCAGCATCCAGAGGAGAAACTGACAAGTAAATAGGCAATGATAGCTCATTGTGGTAAGAGTCATGATGAAGGTGAATTCAGGGGGCTGTGGAGTCTGGCAAGGAAGGTATCTCTAGCCCAGCTTAGGTTCAGTCAAGAGAGACTTCCTAGAGGAAGTGGCATTGAAGCCCAGTCCCAAAGTGATGAGCAGCAGTTAGGAGGCAATGGGAAAGCCTCCTGGGCTTGATCAGAGGTCTGGGAGCAGAAAAGAACATATGAAACCAAAACCAAACTCATTGCCATTGAGCTGATTCTAACTCATGGTGACTCCATGTGTGACAGAGTAGAACTGTGCTTCATAGGGTTTTCTTGGCTATAAGCTTAATGGAAGCAGATGGCCAGGTCTTTTTCCTGCGGCACCACTGGGTGGGTTCAAACAGCCAACCCTTAGGTTAGCAGTCAAGCACAAACCGCTTGTTCTACCCAAGAACCTTCAGAAAAGAACACTGGGAAGCTGCAAGCAGTTTGCTATGGAATATAAAGAATGCATGTGTGTGTCTAGTTGAGGGTTTGGCGGATAGCAGTGAGAAATGGGGCTGGAGAGGCAGGCAGGTGCCAGGATCACTAAGGGCCATGTAAGCCACTCTAAGAGCTTAGACCTGAGCCTTTGACCCTCTCAGAAAGCCGTGCCTAATAAGCAGCCCAGTTAGACCTAGCAATGGGTGCTCTCAGGAGACTGTGCCGGAGGCACGTGATGCCTCGCGGGAAGACTCACCAAGTCTCTTTTGAAGATGTTTGGCAGAAGGAGTGATCCTATAATTACCTTGGTGATAATTAGAAGAACTTCCACGGCCTTTTTCAACAAACATTGCACAAGCCATGGCCCTCTCACCTCTCGGGGAGCCAAGCCCCCCTCCTGGGGGGAGCCAACAGCTGTATCTCCTGCCAAGCACCCTTGATTCCTCGGCTGAGGCCCAGAGGTGCTATAGATACACCTGGGGCTGCTCCAGCTTGGAGCTGAGGGCTGCTGGCAGAGGGACCGAAAGGTGCTCCCCAAGTGCCCCAGACTAGGTGGCCTCCAGCCAACACACAAGCTTTGGATTTATTTCAGTCTAGCCTTCTAGGGGGACTGCAAAGCTGTAGAGATCTTGACCAGGAGCCGGAGGGGCTTTCTACATCTTGGCAACATTAGCCTGACATGCTCAAGCCCTCCCACTCTGGGTACACTCGTGGTCCTCCTGGAACCGCGTACACAGCGTTTCTGTGACCTGGACACCCTTCCAGCTCTGCTGAATGCTGTTTGGCTTCTAACGAGGTCTGCATTCTACATGTCTTCCCAAGAGACACTTGGGGGCCTCCACTTTGAATGGAGAGAAGAAAACATTTCTTCTCACTTCTGGCTCTGTACCCTCACTCTAAGGAGTCTCTGGGTGGTCCAAGCCGTTACGTGCATCACTACTAATGGAAAGGTTGGCGATTTGAACCTACTGAGAGGTGCCTCAGAAGAAAGGCCTGGTGATCTACTTCCAAAAGGTCACAGCCTTGAACACCCTATGGAGCACAGTTCTACTCTGACACGCATGGGGTCGCCATGAATTGGAGTTGATGCAACGGCAACTAACAACAAATCTCACCCAAACCTGCTCTCCCTCCTCCTTTCCACCAGATTTTTGTCAGTGGAAAGAAAGGCCCCTTCTGGGCTTCCAGGAAGGCCTGGACTTTCTTTCCTCGGCACCTCCTGGTTTCATTCACCAGATACCAACTTGTCACTTGGCTTTGCCTTCTATGACTCACTGGGAACCAAAGCCCAAGCGAATCGCCCAGGGCTCGTTTTCATTTCGTCAGTGACATGTCTGTTCTGTTTTGTTCTTCGCTCTCCAGAGAAGGAGATTCTGCACCTCCCAAAGCCATTTTTCCCGTGGGGCCTGGAGCCTCGTTCACGCCTCTTGGAGACTCAGAAGGTCTGTGTGTCATATTCAAGGGTACAGTTGGCTTTCTGTAAAAGAACCTGGCGAGGTTGTCAGAGCTGAACAAATGTCAAGAATTTAGGCTTGCGTCTCCCCATGTTATGCTCATAACCACTGCAGTTTATGGTTGGGTAGATATCTGCAAGCTGGTATCTTTCTGTGAATGGTGTGAGGAAGGGTCCCTGGTGGTTTGATATTTTCTTGGGGTCCTGCCTCAACCCTCTCCAGGATCATGATCTTATCAGCTGGCCCTTTCCCAGGGCTCTCTGGTGGAGTCAGAAGAAACATGTCAAGCCTGACTGGTCCTGGCACCTGGCAGTGGGGGAAGGAAGAAGAAGGAAAAGTGTACTTGGCTTTCTCATTAAAGGGTTCCCCTTGGGGAACAGGCCAGCAGCAGATGTACAGGCAACGACCAACTGATCCATTCAGAGATAGATCCAGGGTGTGGTGTTCCCCGTAAGCCTAGGCAGGCCCTGGGAAACTGGAGGAGAGCTAGATCCCAGCCCAAAGTTGGGCAAACTGCAGTGGAGCTTGGAGATGCTGGTTTCAGGTGTGCAGGCTCTGCTCCCAATGGAGACAGGGGGTCCGGGAGGGCTAGTGTGCCCTGTTGCCCACACCTGATTCTAAAACTTGAAGGAGCAGCACTGATCGTTTTGATCTACGAACATAGTAACTGGCAGAGAGGCTTAACTAGGCCCTTCCAAGTCTGGCCTGCATGCACATTTCCAGCCTCTTCTCTCAATACTGCCCAGCACAAATCCTCCAGGCCACTCCCGACTGTCAAGCTTACCCCGAACCTTCACATCTCTGGGCATTGCCTCATGTCATTCTCTCTTCCTGGAATGCCCGCCCCCCATCACTTTTTTCTTTCTCTCTCTCTCTCTCTTTTCAAAATATTTCATTTATTTTTGGTGGCAGTAGATATAATCAAACATACATCCTTTCACAATTTCTACATGAACAGGTCAATAGCATTGGTTACGTACCTCACATTGTCTCCCCATTCTATCCCTACTCACAGTGTTTCATCGCCATTAATTCAGGCTCTGTGCCACTTAAAGTTCTCATCTGTGCTTTAGATTGTTGTTAGCGCACACTCATACAGATAATTCTTTATAAGAGCACGATGTTTGAAGCAAACATGCTTTATTGAGGGCTTGCTTTATTGAGGGCTAAACTGTTGTTTAGTTTAACAATGGCTTTATGGGATAGTTTAAGGTTTAAAGATTATTTCTGGGCATTACTTTCGGGAGTTCCCCCAGTTTCAATGACTCCAGTAAGTCTAGCTTCCCTATGAGTTTGAAGTTTTGTTTCATGCTGTTCCTCCTTCTGATCAGGATCCATCTATTGGGTCCTTGATGAAAACGTTCAGTAATGATAGCTGGGCACCATCCATTTCTTCTGGTCTCACGGTAATATAAGTAATAGTTTACGGAGGCAGTTAAACCTACAGTCCATTTCCTTCTCTGATTCCTGGGAATAACTTTTCTCTTGGTGAGCCTCTTATCCTTTCAGACCGCCTCATCCACTCCAGCGGGAAGCACTGCCCAGTGCCCCAAGGTTCAATTCCTCTCTCCCTTCTCCCTCCCCCTCAGCTCCAGGTTCACTGTGCTGGTCTCTGTTGTTAGGTGCCATCCAGTCAGTTCTGACTCGTAGTGACCCTATGTACAACAGAATGAAACACTGCCTGATCCTGTGCCATTCTTACAATTGTTGCTACTTTTGAGCCCATTGTTGCAACCACTGTGTCCATCCATCCTGTTAAGGGTCTTACTCTTTTTCACTGACCCTCTATTTTGCCAAGCATGACATCCTTTTTCAGGGACTGGTCCCTCCTGATAACATGTCCAAAGTATGTGAGATGAAATTTTGCCATCCATGCTTCCATAGAAGCTCTCTGGCTGTACTTCTTCTAAGACAGATTTGTTCGTTCTTCCAGCAGTCCGCAGTATGTTCAATATTCTTCACCAACACCGTAATTCAAAGGCACAAATTCTTCTTCAGTCTTCCTTACTTATTGTCCAGCTTTCACATGCATATGAGACAATCGAAAATACCATGGTTTGGGTCAGGCACACCTTAGCCCTCAGGGTGACTTCTTTGCTTTCCAACTCTTTAAAGACATCTTTTGCAGCAGATTTGCCCAACGCAATGCATCGTTTGATTCCTTGACTGCTGCTTCCATGGGTGTTAGTTGTGAATCCCAGTGAAATGAAATCCTTGACAACGTCAACATTTTGTTTATCATGATGTTGTTTATTGGTCCAGTTTTGAAAATTTTTGTTTTCTGTATGTGCTGGTCTCTGGTCTAGCTCTATTATGTCACTTCTGTGCCTGCCTCCAGCCCTCCAGATACAGTTGCCTGAGCTTTTTCCTCTTGCTGTTTCCTCTGCCAGGAACTCTCTTTCCCCGCATCTTTCCATGGCCAGCTCCTTCTCATCCTTCAGGTGTCAGCTCATATGTCACGTCCTCAGAGAGGCCTTCCTTGACTACACTTTCTAAAGTAGTTCCCACTCCTGCTCACTCTCTGTTACCTGGTGTTACTGTCTTTGTAAAACTTAGCAGCATCTGAAATCATCTTCATTTATGTGTTGGTTTAGATTGTCTATGTCTCTTCTTCTAGAATGTAAGCTCCCCGCGGGCACAGACCTAGCAGAATGAGCACCCAATAGATACGTTGATTGATTAAATGAAGGCGAATACGGGGCATTCGACCTGGCGCTCCAAGGGCTTGGCACAGAGCCTGGGCGTAATAAAGGTCGGCCGCGTGGGCAATATGATACATGAAAGAATGAATGAACCACCGAAAGTAAAAACGAAGGAATGAATGCAGCACTCTGCATGAGGACTGACAGGTTGATTAACAGTTGGGGGTCCTGGCCAGACGACTGTTGATTGACGGCTGACAGCTGAGTGACAGCCAACACACGCGCATCGGGGCTCCTGATTGGCTGGCTGCAGCGGACCCTCGGAAAGGGGCGGGAGGGAGTGGGCTCAAGGCGGCAGTTCTGCGTGCGGAGACCGGCGGCACTAGGCTGTTGGAGGCGGCCCAACAGCCCGCGGCTGGGCGAGCAACAGTCACCTCGCACCAGCTAACCCACATCTCCGCGCATGAGCCCGGCGCGGGGGGGCGGGGCGAGCGCGTCACGTGAGCGTGTTTTGGGCACGTGACTCGCGCGGGGCCAAGGCTCGCTCGGCCCCTCCTCCTCTCGGCGGGTGTGAGCCGAGCGGCCTCGCCTCACCGCCCAGCGCCCCCCATCAGCTGCCGCCGCTGCTGCCGTCGCCGCCGCTGCTGCCTACGCCCACCGGCCATGTCCTCCGGCCGCCGGCGTCGCCGCCGCCCGAGCGCGGCGCGCCCGCGGCCCAGCGCGCAGTGAGTGCGGGCCATCTTGCGGTTCGCCTGCCCGTCCGCCCCGGGGCCCCCTTGTTCTCAGCGCCGCCGCCGCCGCCGCCATGTTGGGTTTAGAGCCGCAGCGGAGCCGCCGCCGCCGCCGCCGGTGAGGGAAGCCGAGAGCGGAGCCCGCCCCGCCCCGGGGCCAAGGGAGCGGGGCCGCCTCGGAGCCCGGCCTCTCTCCGCCAGCTGCCTTCCCCGCCCGCAGCCGAGCGAGCGCCGGGCCCCGGCCGCGTCGTCCGCTGGCTCGCGAGCGCCGGGCCCCGGCCGCGTCGTCCGCTGGCTCGCGAGCCCGCCGTCCGTCTGTCCACCCGCCGCCGCCGCCGCCGGGCCCGGCCCAACCTGCAGCAGAACCCGGGAGAGTCAGCGCCATGGCGGAGCAGACCTACTCCTGGTGAGTGCGGGGCTTCGGGAGGCCGAGCGCTGACGACGGAGGGGGCCGAGCGCCGGCGCGGCCGGCCGGGGGGAAGGGGAGGAGGAGGAGGAGGAGGAACAGGTGCGTGCTGGGGGTGCTGCGGGTTGGGGGTGCACGCCCCCTTCACCCCGGAGGCTCAGGGACTGCGGTGAGCGGCCGGGGACCCGGAGTCCGAGAAGGGGGTTGGAGAAGGAGGCGGCGGCGGCGGATGTCATCTGGCCATGGGCGGAGCAGGTGATGGAGAAGGGGAGCGTGACCCTGGGGGTGGGAATCCCTCGGATGGGAAGTCGAATTCGACGGGCATACCGGAACTGATTTGTGGGGGTGGCTCCTGGCCTGGAGGAATTGCAAGGACTGAGAGAGGCAGGCCGGGGCGAAGGTGGGCCACGGGGCCGAGAGGAAGCTCTGGTGAGAACAGGTGATAAAGAGGCAGACCTTGGAACTTGGGAAAGAGGAGGAGCCACCTCTTCCGTGGGGCTGCTGCTTCACTCTGGGATGGGGAGCAAAGGAAGAGTTGGTAACTGTAGACTTTCCCTTACGTGAGTGAGAAGAGCATAGTGTTTGGAGTTAAAAGACCAGGTTGGAAGTCCGGTTGGCTGCTAACTTGCTTTGTAACAGGTTGGCTGTATGAATTGGACAAGGTAGTTAAGTTCTCCATTTCTTTTCCCTTACCTGTAAAATAAGGAACCCTGGTGGTACAAAGGTTTAGTGCTTGGCTGCTGACTGAATGGTTGCAGCTCTGCAGGAGAAAGACCTGGCAATCTGCTCCTGTAAAGATTACTGCAACACCGTGTGGGACAGTTCTACTCTGTCATGTGGGGTCACTTTGAGTTAAAATCGCCTTGACAGCACCTGACAACAACAGACCTTTTTCACAGGCTATAAGAATTAAAGGAAAAACTTGACGAAACATTTGACAAATTGGAAAGCATTATACTATGTAGTTATAATTATTTTAGGGAAACATCAAAGAAATGAATAATATCTTTGAAAATTAAAAAAAAAACAGCTTTAAGTAGAAGGTTTTAAATGAGTGAATAATTTGTGACATTCCGAGTTGTGGTAAGTCAAGAACTCATTATGTTTTCGCATAGGGAAAGAGGATTGGTGATTGAAGATTGTAATTCAGATGGAACTTCAGTGACAAATATACAGTCTCAAGAATAAGATAACCAAGAAGTTGAAAGAATAACTAGAGGAAAAATTAAAATCTTGGTGAACAGTTGTGACTGCACATGTACTTTTATTTATTTTTTTAATTGTACTACAGGTGAAGCCTTACAGAACAAATAGTTTCTCATGAAACGGTAGTACACATATTGTTTTATGACATTGGTTAACAACCCCACAACATGTCAACCCTCTCCCTTCTTGACCTTTTTTTTTTTTTTTTTGGTGAAACTATACATAGCCAGAGATACACCATTTCAAAAATTTCTGTATGCACAGTTCAGTGACATCAGTTATGCGCTTCCAATTGTGCTGCTCTTCTCACTTTAAATGAAGGCTTAGAGAACAAAATAGTTTTTCATTTACATGTACTTTTATTTTTGATTGGGGTGAAAATATATATACCTAAACATTTGTGCACACGTACTTTTTAAAGGACATTTAAACTGATTTGAGACAGGGCCAAGACGGCGGAGTAGTCAGATGCTTCTGGTGGACCCTCATATAACAAAGACCCGAAAAAACAAGTGAATCGTTTATATGTGGCAGTCTGAGAGCCCTGACCATCAAAGGCAGAGTTGAGGGACCGGACTGAGTGGCAGGGGGAGGGAGAGACAGTTCGGAAGCAGCGAGGAGTTGCCAGACCTGACCCAGAGAGAGCCTGAGCCCTTTGGGTCTCACCAGCTCAGGGGTGAGCGGTGAGGCAAGCAAGCAGCGGTGCTCTGGAGGTACGTTTTCTGCACCGGGAGAGACCCAGCACCAGTGTCTACACGGCCACCCAGAACCAGTGAGAAGCAGCCCCGTATCTGCAAGAGATAAGTACTTGCCTACGGCATACCGCTCGAGTCAGAAACACCCCCGTTAGGGAAAAACCTCTCTCCCGTTTATCTCCCGCTCCCTGCTCTGCACTGGGTCCCATACCACCTTCAGCAATTGCCGAGTCCCCTGGGTCGGAAGTAGGATCTGTCACATGCCCGAAGCCATTCTTCCTGCCTTGGAGAGTGAACAAATTAACAAACAAAAAAATAAACTGCTGGCTCCCCTAAGCCAGAAACCCAGGGTAGGCACAGCTCCTTTGCCTAGGCACGGGCATAAGGAATCCATGGACTTTGAGTGCCTTTCCCTCTGCATAGACTTGTGTGGGCCCATTTCAGTAGCGTAGGCCTCATTACTGTAGTACAACAGGGTATATATCGGAACTCCAACTTCAACTGTTTCAGCTGTGAAGTGGCAGGTTCTTGACATTTGACACTGCTTTGCCCATTAAGCAGGGTTTTCACCTACCCACATCGGGGGCGTGAGGACAGGTGGCTCCACCCACACCACCTAGCCACCTGTGATAGAGACCCATGAGTAGGAGGTGTCCCCCAGTTCTTACAGCCAACAGCCTTAGGTGCTCATACTCCGGCTGCAAAACCCACCCACCTACGCGCTCTAGGAAAGAGGGACACACGTTCCTCCTGGACACTCGGGTGGCTGTCAGCCCCTGCCTTGCTCAGAGTGTGTCTCCCTGCTGCAGCCAGATGCCTGTGCCTACACAAATCACCCATGCCTGTCTAGGACTGTAAGTGAGAGCCTACACCACACGCTTGGTGGCTATCTTCCTGGGCACCTGAGTTGAATCCATACAGGAAGAGTGGGTGGACTCCTGAGCTCACATACCTAGTAACAGATCTAACCACCTGGTGACAGGACATTAGAGCTTCAAAGGTGCCAATAAGCAAACTAGCTCATACAAGCAGCCTATTTGGGCATGTCAAAACAAAACAAGAAGCTAGGACACAGTAAGAAAACATAAATAAATATGATAACTTATTGATGGCTCAGAGACAGTCAGTATCAAATCACATCAAGAGGCAATCCGTGATGGCTTCAGCGAGCTCCCGAAATAAAGAATTTAGGAATTTTCCAGAGGAAGAAAATTTCTTGGAATTACCAGAGTCAGAATACAAAAGATTAATATACAGAACTCTTCAAGAGATTAGGACGGAAATTAAGCAAAACGCAGAACATGCAATAGAGGAAATTAAAAAGATGAGAGAAAAGCATAATGACAAATTTAACAGGCTGCAAGAATCCATAGAGAGACAGCAATGAGAAATCCAGAAGATTAACAATAAAATTCCAGAATTAGACAACTCAACAGAAACTCACAGGAGCAGAATTGAGGCAATGGAAGTCAGAATTAGTGAGACTGAAGATAAAGCACTTGACACCAACTTATTTGAGGAAAAACCAGATACAAGGGATAAAAAAAAATGAAGAAGCCCTAAGAATTATGTGGGACTGTATCAAGAGGAATAACCTACGAGTGACTGGAGTACCAGAACAGGGAGGGATAACAAAAAATACAGAGAGAATTGTTGGATTTGTTGGCAGAAAACTTCCCTGATGTTGTGAAAGATGACAAGATATCTATCCAAGGTGCTCATTGAACCCCACATAAGGTAGATCCCAAAAGAACGTCACCAAGACATAATCAAACTTGCCAAAACCAATGATAAAGTGAGAATTTTAAGAGTGGCTAGGGATAAATGAAAAGTTGTCTACAGAGGAGAGTCAATAAGAATAAGCTTCATGCAGGCAAGAAGGTAATGGGATGACATAAAGCCTTGAAGGAAAAAAAACTGCCAGCCAAGAATTATATATCCAGCAAAACTCTCTCAGATATGATCGCGAAATTAGGGCATTTCTAGATAAACTGATTTCAGAGTTTTGAGTGACAGTGAGCGGCATCTCAGTAGTGGGTGATGTGGAACATGGGGTTACAATTTTAGATTTCTTATGGACAGAGTAAGGAATGAAAGCCAGCTGAGAGGCCTGATGGCCGCCTTGCTGCTTTTACTGTGCTGTATGTACAGAGGTTGTGGATGGCTGAAGGAGTAGACAACACAGTGGTCAAGAAATGGGGGGAAGTGAGAGTGTTTTTCACTACATAGGTTGACCATGCGCTACCTCCATGTGATTTTGGTCAGCTCTGTTAGTTAAGCGGGGGATTATCTTGTGAAGTCTTGACAGTTCACAAGATTTATTCTACTAAGATACTTCCTCCAGTCTCAGCTCCCTTTATTTGTGGTAACAGGCAAGGCAGTTCCGTGAAATCAGTGCTTAACCCCTCACTTTTAGCATGTTGTGAGATGGAGAACACTTTTGCATCATCTTGAAAGAGGGTGGTATATGAGGGGAGAGGATTGGGCAACCAGGCAGTTTTCTAGTTCTTTCTGAGTCTCTAGGTAATAACATAAAGAACCATACATGTGGCATTTGATATACACTCATTTAATTCTCACTAGTCCTTGAGGTAGTGATAGTTCCCTATTTTATAGAGGAGGAAACTGAGGCTCAGGAGGCCAAGTGAAATGCCCAAGGTACTTTAGTACCTGTGATGTTTTATTTTGTTTGACATGAATTCTCCTGTCATTTTATTCATTCTGTTTGAAATATAAGTGGAAAAGATATTCCAAAAGTAATCAGATTATCTGTCATTTTACAATACCTTTGTCACTGTTCCTTTAGTTTGTACAAATAATCCAGAGTTGATTGATTTTTTTTTTTTAAACAGACTTGCCCTTTCTTTTATTGTATGCGGCCTTTAGGAAAAGATCATCCTTGTGGAGACTACTCTGGCACTGTAAATTCGTCTGAGAATGGAATTGGTGAAGAATGTAGAAGCATCTAAAAATAGGCTCCTTTAGGATTTTCATATAATAAGACATGTAAATTATGAAACAAGATTGGTCATGAGTTGGTAACTGTTGAATTCAGTGTCTACTTTTGCATATTTAAATTTTTTGTAATAAAGAAATTTTTTTTTACTAAGATGAACATTTATTTTTGTAAACTATCATCATTATGAGGAAATTTTTTAAAAAATTATTTATTTTTTTATTGTTGTAGTTTAAATGAAGTTTACATTTCAAGTTAGTCTCCCGTACAAAAATTTATACATACGTTGTTATGTGACCCTAATTGCTCTCCCCTTACTGTGAAAGCACAGTCTTCCTTTCCACCTCTGATTCCCCATGTCCATTCAGCTAGCTCCTCACCATCTCTGCCTTCCCGTCTCACCTCCGGACAGAAGCTGCCTGTTTAGTCTTTTGTATCTACTTGAGCTAAGAGGCACACTCATTACAAGTATCACTTTATGTCCCACAGTCCCATCCAATCCCTGCCTGAAGAGTTGGCCTCAGAAATTGTTTTAGAGAATCCAGGGGCCATGATTTCCGAGGTTCCTCCAGTCTCATTCAGACCATTAAGTTTGGTCGTCTTACTGGAATTTGAATTCTGCATCCTACCTTTCTCCTGCTCCATCAGGGACTCTCTGTTGTGTTCCCTGTCAGGGCGGTCATTGGTGGTAGCCAGGCACCATCTAGTTCTTCTGGTCTCAGGCTGATGAAGTCTCTGGTTTATGTGGCCCTTTCTGTCTCTTAGGCTGATACTTTCCTTGTGTCTTTGGTGTTCTTCATCTCCTTTACTCCAGGTGGTTGGGACCAGTTTATGCATCTTAGATGGCTGCTTGCAAGCTTTTAAGACCCCAGACGCCACTCACCAAAGTGGAATGCAGAACATTTTCTTAAGAGGCTTTGTTATGCCAGTTGACCTAGATGTCCCCTGAAAGCATGGTCCCCAGATCCCTACCCCTGCTACTCTGTCCCTCAAAGTGTTTGATTGTATTCAGGAAACTTCTTAGCTTTGGTTTAGTCCAGTTGTGCTGACTTCCCCTGTAGTGTGTGCTGTCCTTCCCTTCACCTAAGATAATATTTGTCTACTATCTAGTTAGTGAATAACCCTCACCCTCCTTCCCCACCCTCGTAACCGTCAAAGAATGTTGTCTTCTGCGTTTAAACCTTTTCTTAAGTTCTTATCATAGTGGTCTTATACAATGTTTGTTCTTCTGTGACTGACTAAATTCACTCAGCATAATGACCTCCAAATTCCTCCGTATTATAAGATGTTTCATGGCTTCATCGTTGTCTTTCATTGTTGCATAGTATTCCATTGTGTGGATGTACCATAATTTGTTTATCCATTCGTCCATTGATGGGCACCTAGGTTGTTACCATCTTTTTGCTATCGTGAACAGTGCTGCATTGAACATGGTTGTGCATATATCTATTCATCTGATGGCTCTTATTTCTCTAGGATATATTCCAAGGAGCGGGATAGCTAGATTGTATGGTACTTCTATTTCTAGCTTTTTACAGAAGTGCCAAATTGATTTCCAAAGTGGTGGTACCATTTTACATTCCCACCAACAGTGTATAAGTGTTCCAGTCTCTCCACAACCTCTCCAGCATTTATTATTTTGTGTTTTTTGGATTAATGCTAGCCTTGTTGGGGTGAGATGATATCTCATGGTAGTTTTGATCTTCATTTCTCTAATGGCTAATGATAATGAACATTTCTTCATGTGTCTGTTAGCAGCCTGAATATATTCTTTGGCGAAGTGCCTGTTCATATCCTTTGCCCATTTTTGAATTGGGTTATTTGTCTTTTTGTTGTTGCGGTTTTGCAGTATCTTGTAGATTTTAGAGATTAGACGCTGATTGGATTTGTCATAGCCAAAACTTTTTTCCCAGTCTGTAGGTTGTCTTTTTATTCTTTTGGTGAAGTCTTTTGATGAGCTAAGTGTTTGATTTTTAGGAGCTCCCAGTTATCTAGTCTCTCTTCTAGTGCTTGTACATTGTTACTTACGATTCTTATTGTGTTTATGCCATGTATTAGGGCTCCTAGTGTTGTCTGTATTTTTTCTTCCATGATCTTTATTGCTTTCGATTTTATATTTAAGTCTTTGATCCATTTTGAGTTAGTTTTTGTACGTGGTGTGAGGTATGGTGCTGTTTCAGTTTTTTGCAGGTGGATATCCAGTTATGCCAGCATCATTTGTTTAAGAGACTGTCTTTTCCCCAATTAACGGACTTTGGGCCTTTGTCAAATATCAGCTGCTCATAGATGGATGAATTTATGCCTGGATTCTCAATTCTATTCCATTGGTCTGTGTATTTGTTGTATCAGTACCAGGCTGTTTTGACTACTGTGGTGGTATAACAGGTTCTAAAATCAGGTAGTGTGAGGTCTCCCACTTTGTTCTTCTTCCTGAGTAATACTTTACTTATTCGGGGCTTCTTCCCTTTCCATATGAAATTGGTGATTTTTTTCTCCATCTCATTAAAAAATACCAGTGGAATTTGGATTAGAATTGCATTGTATCTGTAGATCGCTTTGGGTAGAATTGACATTTTCACAATGTTGAGTCTTCCTATCCATGAGCAAGGTATGTTTTTCCACTTATGCAGGTCTCTTTTGGTTTCTTGCGGTAGTGTCTTGTAGTTTTGATCGTATAGGTCTTTTATGTCTCTGGTTAGATTTATTCCTAAGTATTTTATCTTCTTGGGGGCTGTTGTAAATGGTATTGATTTGGTGATTTCCTCTTCGAGGTTCTCTTTGTTGGTGGAAAGGAATGCAACGGATTTTTGTATGTTTATCTTGTATCCTGAAACTTTGCTGAAATCTTCTATTAGCTCCAGTAGTTTTCTTGTGGATTCTTTGGGGTTTTGTGTGTATAAGATCGTATCACCTGCAAATAGAGTTACTTTGACTTCTTCCCTAACAGTCTGGATGCCCCTTATTTCTTTTTCTAGCCTAATTGCTCTGGCTAGGTCCTCCAGCACAGTGTTGAATAAGAGTGGTGATAAAGGGCATCATTGTCTGGTTCCCATTCTCAAGGGAAATGCTTTCAAAGTCTCTCCATTTAGGATGGTGTTAGCTGTTGGCTTTATATAAATGCCCTTGATTATACTGATTTTCCTTCTATTCCTATTTTGTTGAGAGTTTTTATCATGAATGGGTGTTGGACTTTGTCAAATGCCTTTTCTGCATCAATCGGTAAGATCATGTGGTTATTGTCTTTTTTATTTATGTGATGGATTACATTGGTTGTTTTTCTAATGTCGAAGCATCCCTGCATACCAGGTATAAATCCCACTTGATCATGGTGAAATTTTTTTTTTTTTTCTGATATGTTGTTGAATTCTATCGACTAGAACTTGGTTGAGGATTTTTGTGTCAGTGTTCATGAGGGATATTGGTCTGTAATTTTCTTTTTTTGTGGTGTCTTTACCTGGTTTTGGTATCAGTGTTATGCTGGCTTCATAGAATGAATGAGCTTGGGAATATTCCATCCTTTTCTGTGCTCTGGAGTACCCTTAGTAGTAGTGGTGTTAACTCTTCTCTGAAAGTTTGGTAGAATTCTCCAGTGAAGCCATCCAGGCCAGGGCTTTTTTTTTTTTTTGTTGGGGGATTTTAAATTACCTTTTCAATCTCTTCTTTTGTTATGGGTTTATTTAGTTGTTCTATCTCTGTTTGTGTTAGTTTAGATAGGTAGTGAGTTCCTAGAAATTTCTCCATTTCCTGTAGGTTTTCAAACTTGTTGGAGTATAACTTATCATAGTATTCTGTTATGATTCTTTTCATTTCATTTGGGTCTGTTGTGATATCACCCATCTCATTTCTTATACGGGTTATCTGCTTCCTCTCCTGTTTTTCTTTTGTCAGTTTGGCCAGTGGTTTTATCAATTTTGTTGATCTTTTCCAAGAACCAGCTTTTAGTCTTGTTAACTCTTTCAATTGTTTTTCTATTCTCTATTTCATTTAATTCTGCTCGAATTCTTATTTCCTTTCTTCTGGCACCTGAGGGCTTCTTTTGTTGCTCTCTTTCTACTTGTTCCATTTGTAGGGTTAATGTTTTGCTTATGGCCCTTTCTTCTTTTTGGATGTGTTCATTTATTGCTATAAACTGACCTCTGAGCACTGCTTTTGCTGTGTCCCAAAGATTCTGGTGGGATGTGTTTTCAGTTTGATTTGATTCTATGAATTTCTTTACTCCATCCTTAATTTCTTCTATAACCCAGTAGTTTTTGAGCAAGGTATTGTTCAGTTTCCATGTGTTTTGATTTTTTTTCTTGCTTTTTCTGTTGTTGATTTCTACTTTTATGGCTTTCTGGTCAGAAGAGATGCTTTGTAATATTTTGATGCTTTGGATTTCGTGAAGGCTTGCTTTATGGCCTAATACGTGGTCTATTCGGGAGGATGTTCCGTGTGTGTTGGAAATTAAAGTATACTTGGCTGCTGTTGGGTGGAGTGTTCGGTATATGTCTGTGAGATCAAGTTGGTTGATTGTACCATTTAGCTCTTGTGTGTCTTTGTTGAGCTGCTTTCTGGATGATCTGTCCTTCACCGAAAGTTGTGTGTTAAAGTCTCCTACTACTATTGTGGAGCTGTCTGTCTCTCTCTTCAGTGCTGTTAGAGTTTGTTTTATGTATTTTGGAGCCCTGTTGTTGGATGCGTAAATATTTATTATAGTCATGTCCTCCTAGTGTATTGACCCTGTAATTATTATGTAGTGTCTTTCCTTATCCTTTGTGGTGGATTTTACGTTAAAGTCCTTTTTGTCAGAGATTAATATTGCCGCTCCTGCTGTTTTGTGAGTGTTGTTTGCTTGATATAGTTTTTTCCATCCTTTGAGTTTTTTGTTTGTTTGTATCTTTAAGTCTAAGGATCGTGTTTTTTAATCCAATCTGCCACTCTCTGTCTATTTATTGGTGTGTTAAGTCCGTTTACATTCAGCGTAATTATTAATAGGTATGAGTTTACTGCTGTCATTTCGATGTCTTTTTTTTGTGTGTTGTTCACAGTTTTTCTTCCACTTAATTGTCTGTGCTGCGTCATTTTTCTTTACATATTTTCGTCTTTTTCATTGTTGTAGATTTTGTGTTTGCTAAGTCTTTATATTTTTCTATTTTTTTATTTCGACTTGTAGGATTGTTAGTTTCGTTTGTGGTTACCTTAGTATTTACCCCTGTTTTTCTAAGTTTATACCAGTCTCATTTCTTTATATCGCCTTCATTTCCTCTCCATATGCAAAGTCTGTGTCTACATTTTTTAAGTCTCTCTTTTTTGTTTTAATGTTGTCATCTTTTACATATTGGCATCTGTTCCCTATTTTCAGTGTTTTAGCTTTGATTTATTTTTGTGACTTTCTTGTCTGGGTTGATACCTGGTTGCTCTGTCATGTGTTCTAGTCTTCGGTTGTTATCTGATGTTACTGATTTTCTAACCAGAGGACTCCCTTTAGTCATAATAAAAATTTTTTTTTTTTTTTTTAATATATATTTTATTGTACTTCAGGTGAAAGCTTACAGAGCAAATAGTTTCTCATGAAATAGTAGTACACATGTTGTTTTTTGACATTGGTTAACAACCCCACAACGTATTAAGCCTCTAAATTCTCAACCTTTTTTTTTGATGAAAATTACAGATGGCCAAAGATACACCGTTTCAAAAATTTCTACATTCACAGTTCAGTGGCATTGACTACGCTCTTCCAACTGTGCTGTTATTCTCACTTAAGATGAAGGCTTACAGAAAAAATAGTTATTCATTTAACAGTTACTACACATGTTGCCCTATGACAATGGTTAACAATCTCACAGCACATCAAGAATATCCTTACTCCACCTTGTGTTCCCTATCACCAGGGGGCTTCCTTGTCCCCTTCTGTCTTCTGGACCTTGTCAGTGGACTATTGTACCTCTTTAGTCTCATTTGTTTATTTATTTATTTATTTATTTATTTATTTTTATTTTATTTAAACACCATTTCAAAACTTTTTACTTACACATTTAAGTGATATTGACTATGCTCTTCCAATTGTGCTGCCATTCTCGCCCAAGATGAAGGCTTACAGGACAAAACAGCCTCCCATTTAATAGTTACTACAAATGTTGCCCTATAGCAGTGGTCAACAATCTCACAATACATCGACAGTGTCCTTATTCAATTTGTGTTCCTTATCATCAGTTTCCTACTCTCCCTCTGCCTTCTGGCCCTTGTCACCGGACTCCTGTACATCGTTAGTCCCATTTAGTTTTACTGGGGTGTCCATTCCCAGGCTTAACATCGAACCTTGAAGGTAACTTCCCCTCTGAGCTGAAAGGGTGTCTGGGGGCCACACTCTCGAGGTTTCTCTAGTATTCTTTAGGCCAGTAAATCTGGTCTTCTTTTTTTTTTTTTTTTTTTTTTTTGGGAGTTAAAATTATACTCTACATCCTACTCCAGCTCTGCCCAGAACCCTCTGTTGTGATCCTGGTCAGAGGAGTCATTGGTGGTAGCCGGGCACCATCCAGCTGTACTGGGCTCAGTCCCGTGGAGGCCTTGGTAGCTGTGGACCATTAGTCCTTCGGACTAATCTTTTCCTTGTATCCTGTTCTCTTCGTTCTCCCTTGTTCCCGAAGGGATGAGATCAGTGGAGTATCTTAGATGGCCGCTCATAGGCTTTTAAGACCCCAGACACTACTCACCAAGGTAGAATGTAGAGCATTATCTTTATAAGTAGTGTCATGCCAATTGAGCTAGATGTTCCCCGAGATCATGGTCCCCAGAGCCCTCCGTCCCCTAAACGTGTTAATACTGTTCCAATTTCTTGTGCTTGCTCTGTTCCCAGCAAATTCTGTGAAAATCGTATTACTTCAGGGCCTGGCTTAAGTTCCAGCTACCTGTGAAGCATTTTCTGACCACCCCCTTCTGAAAGGGATCTCTTTATCTTTAACACTTATATTTCTGTCTGCATCACTCCTGGTTTTTCCTGTGTAGATACCTAGTCTCCTCACTAGATTGTAAGTTCCTTGAGAGTAAGGACCATGTTCCGCTAACTTTCTCAGAGTTCCTAGCACAAAGCTTGCACTTAGTGCTTGCTTAGTAAATATTGGGTGATTGAATATGGTAGTGGGTCTTTAGGGTGGTTATTTTTTGTTGAAAGAATATTAAGCCTAAGGAGAAGAAAGGTGAATGTTTGTAATCTTTACACTTACAAAAGGGAACTTTTGGTGCCTTTTTTTGTTTCCTGGTATCCTAGTGCTGTAAAAATAAGGAATGCCATTCCTTAATAAAGTTTTAAATAAAACCTATTGACAGAAGAAATTAAAATAATCGGTAGTAACACCGGAATCTTTATCATGATGATATTTAACCACAAGATTGTACTTATACCCTTTTCACTCTTATACACTGAGGCCGTAAAAGAATGCATGTGAAAACACAAATCGAAGGTGCAAACTAGACTTTAATTAATTTGAGAGAAACACCGTACTCAATGTATATTTATGAGCAGTCATTTTAGCGTAAGTTCTGTGAGAAACAGGAGCTTGTCTCTTGATGGAGTAAATGCAATGTTTATATATAACTGTGCTTGAGCTCTGCTAAAATTTACTTGTATTAGGTTTAATGGTGGTGTAGGGGGAAAAGGAAGTCAGTCTGTCTGAACCACTTTCAAATAAGTTTAGTTATCAACGTACTGCCATAGTTCATTATGTATTTTTTATGTGTTAGGGCTTTACAAGCCTTGTTGCTATGTAAGGAAACTGAGGCTCAGAGAGTTTAAGTAACTTGCCCAAAAGTGTAAATGGTAAAAGGATTAAAAGTTAAGACTCTTACCACCAAGGCTCTGATTTATCCACTGTGTTTCTACAAGTACAACTCTAAGCCAGCTCTTTCTCTTGCCTAAGGTCCTGTAACAGTCAGCCTCCTCACTGGATTCTCACTTCTGCTGTTGCTCCTCAACAGTTCATTCTCTGTACAGCTGCGAGAGTGGGCTTCTAACAACCGAAGTCAGATCATTTCATTCCTCTACTTAAAAGACTTCGATGACTTTTGGCCACGCTTAGAATAAAATCCAGGTTCCTTAGTGTGACTCTTTGTGGTTTGGCCTTGTATGTTTCCCTGAGGAATGACAGACAATAAACAACCTAGAATAGTTTGGTACTATTTGGTAATATTGGTACTATTTTTGTACTATTGCTGGTGCCTGGCACATAATAGGTAGTTGGTAAATATTTATTAAGGAGCCCTGGTGATGCAGCAGTTAAGCGCTCAGTTGCGAGCCAAAAGGTAGGCAGTTCAAACTCACCCAGCCGCTCCACGGGAGAAAAGACCTGGCAATCTCTCATAAAGATTACATCCTAGGAAACCTGGTGGGGCAGTTGTTCTCTGTCCTGTAAGGTCACTATGAGTCAGAATTGACTCCATGGCACGTAACAACAAATATTTACTAAATAAATGGGAATGCTTTCCTCTGTGCTACCTATCTTAAAATCTAGTCTAAGGACTCTTATCATTTTATTGCGGTGATACATTTTTGTGATAATGGACAGTGTCATGTCAGATGCTTGCCAGCAGTGCTAAACTAGAGTGAAAAATAAACTTATCTCTAGAACTAATGGAGTGAGTTCTACTCTCCGATTACTGTTATGTGTATACCTTGTGATCACTGCATCTGATAGGAGTTTTTCAGAGAAACTGTACTTGAAAATGTGTCTAACATTATAGAATTTAGATTTGCCTATTCCTTTTTTTCCTTTAATTTTTTTTTGTTGTTGAAAATATACACAGTAGAACATACACCAATTCAACAACCTCTGCGTGTACAATTCAGTAACAGTGATTACATTTTTTCAAATTGTGCCGCCATTCTTACCCTCCTTCTCCAAATTGTTCCTCCTCCTTTAACATAAACTCACTGCCCCCGAAGCTTCCTGCCTAACTTTTTGAGTTGCTGTTGGCAATCTGATCCCATATAGATAGTCTTTAAAAGAGTGCAGTGCTCTAGGTAGACAGTCTTTACTAATTAAGGTAAATTAATTAAACTTCATTTTCGGAAGACTTCAGGGTATATTTTTGGTTTAAGGTTTAAAGATAATCCCAGGGCAATAGTTTCAGGGGTTTGTCCAGCCTCAGTGGCTCCAGAAAGTCTGGATTCCATGAGAATTTGAAGTTCAGTTCTGTATTTTTTCCCTCTTTTCATCAAGATTCTTCTGTAGAATCTTTGATCAAAACATTGAGTAATGGTAGCCATTGCCCCCTACTTTTTAAATTTTATTTATTTTGTTGTTGTTGAGAATATACACAGCAAAGCATACACTAATTCAACAGTTTCTACATGTACAGTTCAGTGACACTGATTACATTCTTTGAGTTGTGCATCCATTTTCACCCTCCTTTTCTGAGTTGTTCCTCCCCCACTGATGTAAACTCATAGCCCCCTAAGGTTCCTGTCTAATCTTTCAAATTGCTGTTGTCAGTTTGATCCCATATGGATAGTTCTTAAAAGAGCATAATGCTCAAGGCAGACTTTTTTTTTTTTTTTTTTACTAGTTAAGCTAAACAATTGTTTGGTGGCCCCTTTTAAAACAAAACTTTTCTTACAGTTAATTTAAAGTGCTGTGATAATGTTGTTTTGGTGATGTGTGATTTAAACTAAAATTAGCCAAAGCTACAATCATGAGTTTATATTTAAATCATTTTCCTCAGTGTGTGTTATAAAGGTGTTGGGGGAATAAAAAAGAGCTCAAGAGTTTATAACCACATCAGCCTGTAATTTGTCAAGTAGTACTATGAATCAAAATGCCTAATGTTCATGCGGAGCCGTGGTGGCACAGTGGTTAATAACTTGGCTAACCAAAAGGTCAGCAGTTCGAATCCACCAGACGCTCCTTGGAAACTCTATGGGGCAGTTCTACTCTGTCCTTAGAGTCGCTATGAATTGGAATTGACTCAGCGGCAACAGGTATGTGGTTCTGTATCATTGTATTTTATTTTAAGATTAATAACTTGTTTCATTTTCATTATTCTAATCTGTTTCATCAAACCCTCTCATGAAAAATCAAGAGATGTCCTAAGAAGAGTGTCTAAGTGTTGTTTAAGTTGGCTATATTTGGCACCTGAACCTTTATGTGATTGCTACCCATTACATTAGAGTCATGAGTATAATTTGATTTTTTAAATTCTATAATCTACTTTTGATATGTTTCTGGAGTTTAACAGCTCCTTTTTGGAGTTAAAGAAAACTACCATCCCAGATAGAGTGTGACAAAAATGTAGAACAGAATTCAAATTCACAAAAAAGGACCAGACTTACTGGTCTTATAGAGACTGGAGGAACCCCCGAGACTGTGGCCCCCTGACACTCTGCTAACCCAGAACTGAAACTATTCCCAAAGTCCGCTTTTCAGACAAAGATTAAACAGGCCTATAAAACAAACAAACAAAAAAACACAAGTTAGGAACTTGCTTCTTAGTTCAATCAAATATACAAGACTAAATGGGCAAAAGCAAGATGAGAAGGCACAAAGGGACAACTGGATGAATGGGCACAGGGAACCTGGGATGGAAAGAGGGAGTGTGTTGTCACATTGTGAGGATTGCAGCCAATGTCACAAAACATTACGTGTATAAATTTTTGAATGAGAAATTAACGTGAGCTGTAAACTTTCACTTAAAACACAATTAAAAAAAGAGAAAGAAAGAAAAATACCAGTTTTATTTATTTAAAAAATATTTTTTGTTGTATTGAGCATATACACGGCAGAACATATACCAGTTCAACAATTTCTACCTGTACAGTTCAGTGACATTGATTATATTCTTTAAATTGCACAACCATTCTCACCCTCCTTTCCCAAGTTGTTCCTCGCCATTAACGTAATCTCAACGCCCCCTAAGTTTCCTATCTGTAATCTTTCATGTTGCTTTTGTCAGTTTGATCCCATATAGATTGATCTTAAAAGAGCACAGTGCTCATGGCAGACATTTTTAATAGTTCAACTAGTTTGGTTTTTAAAAGATCTCATGGCTATTTTTAGTTTAAGGTTTAAAGATTATGGTAGAGCAATAGTTTTCAGGGATTTATCCAGCTTCCATGACTCTAGAAAAGTCTAGATTCCATGGAATTTGAAGTTCTGTTTTGCATTTTCTCTCTTTTGATCAGGATTCCTCTATAGAATCTTTGATCAAAATATTCAGCAGTGGTAGGTGGGCACCATCCAGTTCTTCTGGTCTCATGGCAAAGGAGGCATTTGTTCATGGAGGCAGTTAGCCACACATTCCATTTTTTTTCCTTCTTTTCTTGACTTTCCTTCTTCCTTTGTTGCTCCAGGTGAATAGAGATCAGTTGTTGCAACTTGAGTGGCTACTTGTAAGCTTTTAAGACCCCATACACTACGCAGTGAACTAGGAGGTAGAACAGAACCACTAAACACGTTATTAGGCCAATTAACTGGAATGTTCCATGAAACCATGACCCTGAACCTCCAAACCCTGGAGCCAAATTCCATGAGGTGTTTGATTGTACATAAGCAGCCTCAGCAGCTTTGGTCATTGTAAATATATCTATCACATAATTTTTGCCAATTCAGTTTTTTACAGGTGTACAACTTACTGACAATGATTACATTATTCGGCTATGTAACCCTACCCTTAATCAGTGCGATTTTTCGATTACCATAAACCAGAACTCAGTACAACATAAGCAAGAACCTTGCTCCCCCACCCCCCCAGGAACCAGTAATAAGCTTTGATCTCTGTCATAGATTGAGTTGTGTCCCCCAGAAGCATCTGTCAGCTTGGCTGGGTCATGATTCCCAGTGTTGTATGACTGTGTAATCTGATGTGATTTCCTTATGTGTTGTAAACTCTATCAGTATGATGAGATTATATGTGATCTCCTTATGTGTTATAAATTCTATCACTGTGATGAGGTTAGACTGATGAGGTTGACAAAATTAGGTAGTGTCTGAATACAATCTCTTTTGAGATATAAAAGAGAGAAGCAAGCAGAGACACATGGGGACCTCATACCACCAAGAAAGCAGTGGCCAGAGCAGAGCGCGTCCTTTGGACCTGAGGTTCCTGCGCAGAGAAACTCCCAGAACAAGGAAAGACTGATGCATCATAAGGACCTTTCTCCAGAGCCGACAGAGAGAGAGAGCCTTCTCCTAGAGCTGATGCCCTGAATCTGGACTTGTAGCCTACTAGACTATGAGAGAATAAACTTCTCTTTGTTAAAGCCATCCGCTTGTATTTCTGTTGGAGCAGCACTAGATGACTGAGACAATCTCTATATGTTTTCCTGTTCTTGTCTTTTTATATAAGCGAGGTCATACAATATTCATCCTTTCGTGATTGACTTACTTCACTCAGCATGTCTTCAAGCTCCATCCATATTGCTGCACATACCAAGACTTTATTTCTCTTTCTGGCTGAATAGTATTCCATTGTATGTATGTACCACTTTTTTTTTGTTTTAATCTCTTCATCCATTGATGGGCATTTAGGTTCTTTCCATCTTTTGGCTATTGTGAATAGTGCTGCAGTGAACGTTGGTGTACAAGTATCTGTTTGAGTCTCTGCTTTCAAGTCTTCTGGGTATATACCTAGGAGTGGGATTGCTGGGTCATATGGTAGTTCTATTTTTAGTTTTTTGAGGAACTGCCACACCGTTTTCCACAATGGTTGTACCATTTTGCATTCCCACCAACAAAGGGTTTCAATTCCCCACATCCTCACCAATGTTTTTTTCTTTTTTTATCCTCACCATCCTTGTAGGAGTGAAATGATACCTTATCGTGGTGGTTTTATTTCTTGTGTGTATAAATCAAGACACATTTGCAACTTTGAGTTTCTATAGCATATTTTCTCATGCTCACTTAAAAAGAAACAGAATGCACCTTTTTTTGAATTTTAACCTCTTAGGTGTCTAGAGGCTCCAGATGACCAAATTCAGTTTTATCGGAAAAATCTATGGTTAGTTCCCATGCTCCTTGTGATAAATTGTTACTGCTTAGATTTCTTTAATGGGTCCATTAGATATTCACTAGGGCCACTGCTTCAAACAAACAAACAAAACCCAGCCCTGCTCAGTTGCTGTAAGAAGAGTAAATTCACCCTTTATGAAAAAGTTATGGCTTTAAAGTATTAGACCAATGATGATACATAAGCCTGATAAAGAGCTTTGAGTCCCTGGGTGGCACAAATGGTTAAGTGCTTGACTGCTAGCCAAAAGGTTGGCAGTTTGAACCAGCCAGGGGGCCTTGGAAGACAGGCACAGTGATCTGCTTCTGAATGGTCACAACCTTGAAAAGCTTGTAGAGCATTTCTGCTCTGCACGCATGGGGTCGCCATGAGTTAGAATCGACTTGAGAGCATTAACAACAACAATAAAGACCTTATAGAAAATCCCATTTTCTTGGTTTGTATGGTTTGCTCTAAACTGGTAGGAAAATTTGATGATCTCTCTTTTGAAGTTTCAGTATCAATAGTGAAGAACCACTGAAAGATTTAAAAAACAAAATTCTAAAGTGGAAGTGTGCCCTATTTTTTTTTTTTTTTAAACATGTTTGTGACTTACATTGAATTTAAATAACCACCCAAAAGGTATTTACTTCTGTTCTAGTTTCTTGAATCAGGAGATCTTTAGTTTCATGGTGATTTTCATCTTCAGTTAACTGCGACCTGGCTGTGTCTTGGAGTCGCTGCGTGGCACAAATGGTTAACTGCTCAGTTAGTAACTGAAAGTTTGATGGTTCATATCCACCCAGAGGTGCCTCAGAAGAAAGGCCTGTCAGTCTACTTCTGAACAATCACAGCCATTGAAAACCCTATGTAGCACAGTTCTGCACTGACACGTGTTGTCATGAGTTGGAATTGACTCGGCAACTGGTTGGTCCCAGTGCTGTAATTTGTACAGTGGGTATGTCTGTCCTTCACAGAGTTTTTTGTGAGGATTCAGTGAGATAGTGTATGTGAAAATGCCTTTTAAAAATTGTAAAGTATTATATAAAGGCATATTATTTGTTTTCTACATTAGTTGTGCCTCCACATAGATTCTAGATGGATTCCCTCACTGTAGAAATGATTTTCCTTATTTCATACTTTATTATCATACTTTAGATGAAGGTTTACAGAACAAACTAGCTTCTCATTAAACAGTACACATATTGTTTTGTGACATTGGTTACCAACCCCACGACATCTCAACACTCTTCCTTCTCCACCTTGGGTTCCCTATTACCAGCTTTCCTGTCCCCTCCTCTTTTCTTGCCCTTGCCCCTGGGCTGGTGTGCCCCTTTAGTCTCGTTTTGTTTTATGGGCCTGTCTAATTGTTGGTTGAAGGATGAACCTCAGGAGTAACTTCATTACTGAGCTAAAAGGGTGTCTGGGGGCCATACTCTCGGGGTTTCTCCAGTCTCTGTCAAGCCAGTATGTCTGGTCTTTTTTTGTGAGTTAGAATTTTGTTCCACATTTTTTTCCAGCTCTGTCCGAGACCTTCTGTTGTGATCCTTGTCATAGCAGTCAGTGATGATAGCTGGGCACCATCTAGTTGTACTGGACTCAGTCTGGTGGAGCCTTATTTCATAATTTAGCCAGCATTTAAACTTTGAGGTGTCCATATTCTCGTCCTTCTATTGGGAATGCCAAATAAACAGGAATAGAAATAATGGAGCTAGCAAACTTTTATTGATGTAGACTGTTGGCTTACAAGTTTCATAGTCCATTGCTGTATTCCACAAAACAAAGAAATATTGTGAATTGAATAGAGGCTAGGATTTTTCATATGATAGTTTTATTTTGATCTTTTGAAGATAGTTTTCTTCATAATCTACTCAAATGAAGGAAGAGCAGTGGTGTGTATAACCCAAGACTTCCCTGGTTTTCTTTGGAATACCTGGGAAAAGACAGAAGAATTAATGAGTTTGAATTGTGGTGTTGGGTAAGAATATTAAATTATACCGTGGACTACCAAAAGAACAAACAAATCAGTCTTAGCAGAAATACAACTGGAATGCTTCTTAGAAGTTAGGATGGCGAGACTTCATCTTACTTACTTTGGACATGTCGTCAGGAAAGACCAATCACTAGAAACGGATATAACGTTTGGTGAAGTAGAGAGTTAGCAAAAACGAGGGAAACCCTCAACGAGATGGCTTGACAAGATAGCCACAATAGTGGACTCAAACATACCAATAATCTTGAAGATGGCGCAGGACAGTGCAGCGTTTCATTGTGTCATACATACGTAAGGCCCTCTTGATGCTGAGCCTCCTGGATGGCAGCTAACAGCAAACATGCTTGAGGAAGGACCATTAATTTTTTACATTTCCTTAAACAAACCAAAAAAGACCAAACCCCTTGCTGTCCAGTGGATTCCAACTCATATTGACCCTGTAGGACATGAGTAGAACTGCCCCATAGGGTTTCCAAGGCTGTAATCTTCACTGAGCAGACTACTACAGCTTTCTCCTGCAGTGCGGCTGGTGTGTTTGAATGCCCAACCTTTCGGTTAGCAGACGAGTGCTTAACCAGTGCACCACCAGGGCTTATTTTTGAGAAATGAATACAAATTTCTGGAAGCTTATAAAGTCAGAAAATACAGTCAAAAGGTTTAAAAGTCTAGGCTGTCAGGCAAGGCCTAAAGATTTAGCCAAGTTTGGAAGGTCAGCCTAGAAAACTATGGGTAAAAATTTATGACAGGGAATTACAAATAAAGTCCTAGGGAAACTACAAAATAAAGTCAGGCACTGTGCCTAGGATGAAATGTCTGGATAATCAGGCTGAAGCAACAATTAACAAAACCTGGCTACATCTGTCCTATTTAGGTCAAGAGTGAAGCCCCAAAGTCTGGAGCCCTTAGATAAGGGGAAGTGGGGCATGCCTGCTGTAATTCCCTGTCATAAATTTTTACCCATAGTTTTCTAGGCTGACCTTCCAAACTTGGCTAAATCTTTAGGCCTTGCCTGACAGCCTAGACTTTTAAACTTCTTATTTTTTATTTTTTTTTATTCTACTTCAGGTGAAGGCTTACAGAACAAATAGTTTCTCATGAAACAGAAGTACACATGTTGTTTTATGACATTGGTTAGACTTTTAAACTTTTTGACTGTATTTTCTGATTGCATAAGCTTCCAGAAATTTGTACTCATTTCTCAAAAATGCTTGCAAAAATACCTCTACTCTTAGAAGTAAAAATTAGTTTTAAAGAACAAATTCTCTTATGTCCGTCATTGATTAGTGTAGGCCTCTTTGGAAATGCCCTCTGGGACCACAAAGCTAGGCTGGCTAGAGTTGAAGATTTGAGATTAGATCAGTTAACCACAAGGGAAGGTGTAGAGAGGAGAGACTAGAAGACCAGAAATTGAAGTTTGGGAAACTCACAGTTGAGAAATATGAGGAAGAAGAGGAGTTAGAAGACGCTCCATCAAAGACATGATAATTAGTCAAGCAAAATGGTGATGAGAGAAAAGGCAGAAGAAAATTTTTGGGGGCAGCAGCACTGTGAAAAAGCAACCAGGTTCAAAGAGAATGAAGAAACAACAGGCTATTGAGTTTGCAAAGGAAGTCGTTATTGAAAGTGCAGTAATAAATATCAGAGTAGTGAGGGTGAAAGCCAAATAAGGGATGGGTAAAGAACAAATAAAGGCATGTTTTGGGGACTGGCCATTTGAGAAAATGTGAAAACAATGAGGAAAGAGGAAACAGACAGCAGGGTCATAAGGAGTTTTTTGTTTTTATTTTCTAAAATAAAAGGGAGAGAATTGTGTATTCAAAGGCAAGGAAAAGGAAAAATTGACCTTGGAAACAGAAGAGATTTTTTGTTTGTTTTTTTAATGAGAGAAAATACTGTAGTTTAAGATTTTTTTTTTTTTAATTGTGCTTTAGGTGAAAGTTTACAGCTCAAGTTAATTTCTCATTCAAAAATTTATGCAGCTGTTTTGTGACATTGGTTGCAATCCCCACAATGTGACAGCACGCTCCCCCTTTCCACCCCAGGTTCCCTGTGCCCATTAGTCCAGTAAGTTTAAGATTTCTGCCTTCTTTTTCTCATGAATTTCAGTTAAGAGTTGTGAAGAGGACTTAATGGGGAATGCTTGGTGGGTACATGTAGTCTGTCTCTTTTGGTCTTTAGGTTGTCACTAGTTTGGGTTGTATTGTATTTGGATGTCCTAGGGGCTTTTTATTGCTTACAGTATAAAATCCAGCATCTTTAGTTTGACTTCTAAAACCGCCTGGCCTTGTAACCCTAAAAGCAAAAAACCAAACCCGTTGCTGTTGAGTCAGTTCTGACTTATAGCGAACCTATAGGGCAGAGTAAAATTGCCCCATAGGGCTTCTAAGGCTGTAAATCTTTATGGAATAGCTCTACCACATCTTTCTCCCGTGGAGCGGCTGCTGGGTTCAAACTGCTGACCTTTCCATTAGCAGCTAAGTGCTTAACCACTATGCCACTTATATTTCCTTTAAAATACTTGTTATTTTAGCCAGACTGAATTGCTTACGATTTCCCCAAGGTAGTTAGTCTTCGTACTTTTATTTAAGCTGACTCTTCTTCTACCTGGTTGGAGCCATGGTGGTGGCAGTGATTAAGAGCTTGGCTGCTAATCAAAAGGTCGGCAGTTTGAATCCACCAGCCACTCCTTGGAAACATTATGGGACATTTCTACTCTGTCCTATAGGGCAGCTATGAGTCAGAATCAACTTGACAGCAAGGGGTTTGGTTTGGTTTCTTCTACCTGGGTAGCCCTTCTCCCTAATCTCTTAAATGTGTAGGTCCTACCTGTCTTTCAAGAACCACCTGAAATGCCATCCCCTTGTTACTGCACCTCTGATTGGCCCAGTAAAAATACTGTTTTGATGCCCAATGGCTCTTTATGCGTTCCTGTCATGTAGGATCACTTGTAATTTTCTGACCTTGTATTTATGTGGCTATCTTCCTGTCTTGACTGAACTCTTGTAAGGGTAAGATTCCACTACCAGCAGTTGCCGTTGATTCTGACTCATGGAGACCCCATACCTGCAGGGTAGAACTGCGCTCCATCAGACTTTCAAGGCTGTGACCTTTTGGAAGCAGATCGACAGAACTTTCTTCCAAGGTGCCTGTGAGTGGGTTTGAATTGCCAACCTTTTGGTTAGTAGTCAAGGACCACCCAGGGATTCCAAAGGTGTAGGATACAAGTCATTAATTTTACAGTACAGGGACCTACACATAGTAGGTACTCAGACTTATTATTTTTTTTAAAGAACAAATATTTTAGCACAGAAGGCCCTATATGAAATTTGCCAGGTGTTGTATACCCTGGAGTCTCAGTGGTGAAGAGCTCCAGCTGCTGACCTAAAGGTTGGCAGTTCGAAACCAGCCGCTCCTTGGAAACCCTATGGGGCCGTTCTACTCTGTCCTGTAAGGTCACTATGAGTCGGAATTGACTCAACGGCAACGGGTGTGTGGTGTGTGTGTATTTTAGAATAAAATGTCTCCCTGAAAATATGACGACAAGGCACATGGAAGAGAGGAGAGAGTACTTTCCTAACATTTCATTGTGTTTTTTTTTTTTTTATTGTACTTCAGGTGAAGGCTTACAGAACAAATAGTTTCACATGAAACAGTAGTACACATATTGTTTTATGACATTGGTTAACAACCCCACAATATGTCAACCCTCTAACTTCTCAACCTTTTTTGTTTGGTGAAAATACACATAGTCAAAGATATACCATTTCAAAAATTTCTACATGCACAGTTCAGTGGCCATACTCTCGAGGTTTCTCCAGTCTCCTTTAGGCCAGTAAATCTGGTCTTTTTTTTTTTGTGAGTTAGAATTATGCTCTACATCCATCTCCAGCTCCGTCCAGAACCCTCTGTTGTGATCCCAGTCAGAGCAGTCGGTGGTAGCCGGGCACCATCTAGCTGTACTGGACTCAGTCCGGTGGAGGCCTTGGTAGCTGTGGACAATTAGTCCTTTGGACTGATCTTTTCCTTGTATCCTGTTCTCTTCATTCTCCCTTGCTCCCGAAGGGATGAGACCAGTGGAGTATCCTAGATGGCCGCTCACAGGCTTTTAAGACCCCAGACGCTACTCACCAAGGTAGAATGTAGAGCACTGTCTTTATAAGCTGTGTTATGCCAGTTGAGCTAGATGTTCCCTGAGACCATGGTCCCCACAGCCCTCCCCCCAGCAGTTCAGTCCCTCAGGGAGTTTGAATGTACCTGTGGGTCTTCCATGACCTTTCCTTGTACAAGTTGTGCTAGTTTCCCCTGTATTGTGTACTGTCTCACCCTTCACCCAAGATACCACTTACCTATTGTCTATTTAGTATTTCCCCCCCACCCCTCCCATCCCTGGTAACCAACAGAGATTGTTACATTTTGTGTGTGAACTTTTTCATGGGTTTTTACAATAGAGGTGTCATACAATATTTGTCCTTTTGTGATTGACTTATTTCACTCAGCATAATGTCCTCCAGTTTTATCCATGTTATGAGATGCTTCACAGATTCATTGTTGTTCTTTCTCGTTGCATATATTTCATTGTTTTTTGAAGAAAATACAAAAATAAAATTCTTACTGTCAAGTTGAGTCAAGTGTTGTGGCTTGATTTGCCTGACTTCCTAACATTCAGACAGCACATAGAAGAAAATTGCCTCAACCCAGGAACTGAACACTTAAGGGAGACATTTACCATAAAAGACTACAGGCCCTTTGGAGTTGTCCTTTTTATTTATCTTAGTCTTCTTTTTGAACTTGATCATGAACTGACTGCAGTCAATTTATTTATACTTTATTTCCCAAACAGGTACTTGTTAAATATGTGGCATATATTATTTTTTTAAGTGGAGAAGCTCTGACAATTTTTTTTTTTTTTTTTGAAGTTAGCAAAACAATTTTAGGGAAAAAAATTCCAGTAACACGCTCAAATGAAAATATTTTGCAGGAAATGTCTTTTGATGTACAAAGAGCTGTAAGCTATATGCTATATGGAAACTAGCTTCTGGACAATTCAACATTTCTTTCTTTTTTTTTGGCCAGTATTTCAGAAATTCAGACTTCTTATATTTAAGCTTTTGTTTAAAAAGCTAACAAAAAAAATTAAAATAGAGACTTACTTTACGTTCATCTTTTTCTTGTTTCTAAAAGACTATTTTTCTCTCCTAAGTAATTTCTTGTCTCTTGTTTAATAATTGTTACTCAGGGCAATCTTTTTAAAAAAAATCTCTTAGCCTGGTATGCGCGTGTTTTAAATTTAATAGCTATAGCAGTGCCTCGGTTTTAGGTCAGAATTAGAGAATTTAGTCATCTGGAATAGGCATAAACCAGAGGTTGGGGAATTGGGAGTTTGTTCTTGTTTTTGAACCTTTGCCTGCTGTGCAGTGGTGAAAATAAGCTACAGGCCTAAGGATGATGTGTCAGGCTGGTATTCATGGATAGCAAAGGTTATAAAAACCAAGGTTGAACGTTGTCAACCAGCTTAGAAAAAAGGGACTAGCAAGTAGAAGTAGGGGAGAATTGGGAATAGCAGATGTGACTGGGCAGCAGAAACAGAGAGAGACCCAAGACATCAGCAAGCTTCAGGGAGTAAGACCAAATGGAAAATGGAGCCAGCTACTAGGAAATAGGAAACTAAATCGGAGTCATTATTATGTAGCACAGGTACAGATGGCCCTGTACATCTTTGGAACTCCAGCTTTGTACTTCTGTTTGGACTTACGAAGTCAGCATTCAGTGATGAGGCAGTCTTAGCCTGTTCCAGTAGCTGTTGAGAACATCTGGTTCCGGCATCTTAGCTAGAGACCTCAGAGACATTATTGATCCTCATCAAGTAAACCAGTAAGTCCTGTCGATTTTATCTCCCTTACCCTCACCCTCCCACCCCAGTTTTACTTTGCCTGCTCTTCATTCCTATCTTTGTTCCCTAAATCTTCGTTGCAGGATGACCTTTTTCTGTGCTTGCCTCTTTCAGTTGTTACTGTTTTCTTGTTCATCTCCTTGTAAGGTTTTGAGGACATGGATTATATTTTGTTCATATCACTGTGCATATAGTTTATTAAAATAAGTATTATTCTGTATTTGGTTTTCGTAATGTTAACCCTAAGAAATATGGTTAGTAAGGTGGAAGAGAATGTGATATCTTAAATTACTGTCAGCTGTCAGCTTTCAGCGTTAAGAGCTTAAAGGAACAAGCGTCAAATATCATTGGGTAGCTCACTCTTTTTAGCTGAGTAAATGAAACATTATTCAAGGTATTAGGGCAGACCTACCTTGGTAATCACTGTTTTTAAAATATAGTGGGAGAATTGGCTAGCTATTGTCACAATAATAGTACATACAAATTCACCTACAAACTCAGTGCCTTCATATAGCAGCTAGTTAGTCTCACAGATCTCCAGGTTGACTGGGGCTGTGATGGCTGGGGCAGCTCGAATTCTCTCTTCAGAACTCTTTAAGTCGATTGGGGTGGCTCTGCTTCATGTTGTTCATTTGGGGGCCCACGCTGAGAGGCGGCAACTACCCAGAGGAAGCACTTCTAATGGTAGAGGCATGGGCACAAGACGGCAAGTGAAAACTGGAAGGCTTCTTAAGGCTCAGGTTCAGAACTGGCACACTGTCATTTCTGCCTCATTCTTTTGGCCAAAGCAACTCATATGGTCAAAACCAAAGACAAACTCACTGCTGTCTAGTTGATTCTGACTCAGAGTAGAACTGCCCCATAAGGTTTCCAAGGCTGCAAATCTTTACAGAAGCAGACTGCCACCTCTTCTGCAGAGCAGCTTGGGGGGTTCAAAGTGCTGACCTTTCAGTTCATAGCCGAGTGCTTAACCACTGTGCCACTAGGGCTCCACATACTATACAATTTACTCATTTAACGTACAAATCCAGTGGTTTTTAGTATACTATTCACAGGGTTGTGCAACCGTCACTACAGTTAATTGTAGAACATTTTCATTACCGCAGAAAGAAACCCCAGTCCATTAGCAGGCACTCCCATTCCTCCTTCCCCCAGCCCCTGGCAATCACAAATCTACTTTTCTTTCTCAGTGGATTTGCCTATTCTGGACATTGCATATAAACAGAATCATACAGTATGTGGTCTTTTTAATTGACTTCTTTCACTTAGCATAATGTCTTGGAGATTCATCCATATGGTAGCATGTATTAATGCTTCATTCCTTCTCGTTGCTGAATAATACTCCATGGTATGGCTATACTGCATTTTATTTATCCATTCATTGCTTGATGGATGTTTCGGTTGTTTCCACTTTTTGGCTATTAGGAAAAACACTGCTGTTGACAATTCGTGTAGAAGTTTTTGTGTGGATTTATGTTTTCATTTGTTTTGGGTAAATACATGGGAGTGGAATTGTTGGGTTGTATGGTATTTCTGTGTTTAACATTTTGAGAAGCTGCCAAACTGTTTTTGAAAGTGACTTCACCATTTTACACTCCCACGAGCAACATACGAGGGTTTCATTTCCTCCACATCCTTGCCAACACTCGTTTTTATCCATCTTTTTGATTATAGCCATCCTGGTGAGTGTGAAGTGGTATCTGATTGTTGTTTTTATTTGTATAATGTTTATATTTAATAAAGGATTTATAGAGGGGGGAAAAAGCAGTGGTTTAAAATGTCAGACCTGTTCATTCTTAACAATACAGTACCGGAGTCAAACCTCAATTTTAGATATCTAAAAATTTAGCATCAAGAAAAAAAATTAATAGAGCTTTTGGCTCACAGATTTTTTTCTAATAAGGCTACTCCTTATTCCTTTTACATACTAGAATCATTTAGGAAGATGTTGTTGCTGTTGTTAGTTGCCATCAGGTTGTTTCCAACTCATGGCAACCCCATGTGGTAGAGTAGGATTTTCTTGGTTGTAATCTTTACAGAAGCACATTGCCAGGTCTTTCTCTCATGGGATGGCTTAGGTAGGTTTGTACCACCAACCTTTCAGTTAGCAACTGAATGCTTAACCTTTTGTACCACCAGAGCTCCTTACTAAGGAAGATCCTGGCCTCAAGTGATTATTAAACTAGTTCCCTCCCTTTGAGTAAGTGAATGACCAAATTACGCTTGCAGCCTGCTTCATCATCAGTTGACCTGGGACTATGACTGGTTTAATTACCAAAGTCCCTCCCCTCCGTCCATATCACTTTGTTGTCAGGAAGGTGACTCACCAGAGGAATTAGGTTGTAAAATACATTTTCTAGAGCAGCATTGTCCTCGTATATAATCTAAAGTTTTTCAGTAGCCACATTAAAAAGTAAAAAGAAAACAGATGAAATTAATTTTAATAATGTATTTTATTTAACCCAGTATATCAGAAAGTATCATTGATTATATGTAATCAATCTAAAAATTATTAATGATATATTTTACATTTTTAGTACAAAGTCTTCTCAATTAGCCATATTTCTAGCGGTCAGTATTAACCTGTGGCTAGTGACTACCATATTGAACAACATAGTTGGGGCATCTGAGAGCTTATGATCTAGATTTTTGCTCCTGTATCTACAATCAGTTACCTACAGGATCTTTAGGAAAACAGATGGGTGATTAATCAGCCTATATTTCTGGTTCTTTAATTTCATATTGTTACTGATTTATTTTTCTTAACTTGGGAGAGGGTCGTCTTAAGCTCTCAGAGAGTTTGCAGTTTTTAGGCTAATGAGCCTATATATAGTCAAGTACAGATAATAGGCTCCTTATAGCTCAGATTTTTGGTTATTGATAGTTCGCAAGAGAAGAAAAAAATGTCTTCACCTTCATCATTAGAGACGCAGCAGGTACTATAGTTCTTAGCAAATGAAGGAAATCTGTTGGAACTGCTATTTTAGGCCTTAGTCTAATGTTCTAGATGTTCAGGGTGTGCTTTGGCCTGTTCTTTATCAGTTATATCCTACTTGTATTGTCTGGCCTCTTAGCTCACTTGTTTAGACAGAACAAGGTCACAGACTTGATCTCTGTATTTAATGAATGACTTTATGCCAGTTGGGGCTCCGCTATAGTAACTAAAACAGAGTAAGTAGGGTCTTTTCTATTCTAGGAGTTCACAGCGTTATTAGAGACTGGGTGTCACATCTCAGCAAATATAATTAAGACAACTTGCTGAGAAAAGAGATTTCAGAGTGGGTCATTATACAGACTGTGTGTCCCAATCAGTTATTTGATTACTAGGGAGAATAAATTTGGTCAGAAGCGATGTCTTAGTATTTGAATGCTTTTAGTTGTAGTTTACACTCTCTAATTTGACTAAGTCCCCACCACTTTCTATTCTCTAACACCTAATCTCTGCGTCACTGGTTTATGTTATCTACCTAACCCCTGAAAAGGCATTGGTGGTTCAGTGGTAGAATTCAGTTTGTGCCTTCCATGCGGGAGACCCAGATTCGATACCCAGCCACTGCACCTCATGTGCAGCCAGCACCCGTCTGTCAGTGAAGACTTACATGTTGCTATGATGCTGAACAGATTTCAGCAGAGCTTTCAGACTAAGAGGGACTAGGAAGAAAGCCCTGGCAATGTACCTTTGCAAATTAGCCATTGAAAACGCCATGGGTCCCAGTGGTCAGATCTGCAGCTGATTTTGGAGATGGCACACAACCGAGCAGCATTTTCGTCTGTTGTGCATGGGGTGGCCATGAGTCGAGGGCAGTGGCAGGAAACAGCACCACTGCCACCTAGCCCCTGAAGACATTTGAATTGTGACCCCGGATGTTCATGTCTGCCCTTGGTCATTGCCTTAGTGATGAGATAGGGTAAGGAGATAGCTGATCTGTGCCCCAGTGGTTAAAGAAAAAAAGACTGTCTTATGGGCACCTGCCTCTTTAAACACAAATCCTTTTCTCTAGATTCCACCATTGCATTATATATTTCTACTGAATGCCTTAACGTTCGAACAAATGTTCCATCAGCTATCATTCTGGTTTTCTAAGCCTGGACATGGTTACTGTAAATGGCATCCACATGCTTTTGTATTGGGGTCCATGAATGGTATTCTAACCGGAAGAACAGAATCCCTACTTAACTTACACGGTGTAAGGACATACATTCAGCTTTGAACTCGTGTCATTGGTGGTGGTGGTGGTGGTGTGTGCCGTTGGGTCAATTCTGACTCATAGCGACCCTGTACAGAGTAGAATTGTTTCCATAGGGTCTCCTAGGCTGTAATCTTTAAGGGGAGCAGATTGCCAGGTCTTTTCTCCCATGGAGCTGCTGGTGGGTTCGAACCACTGACCTTTCGGTTAGCAGTTTAGGCCAATTTGTGAATCATAGATTGGAATTTGAATGCCATGTGAAATGCATTATGTGTCATAGGCCCCAAGTGTACAACTGTGGAATTAAAGAATACTCTAAATGATACTTCTTGGCCAGCACTTTAATGGCTGTGTTGAGTTTTTTGTATACATTATGATTTTGATAATTTCCATATAGTTCATATTTTGACACTTTGTTAAATAACTTTTTCATTTTTGAAATGTGCTTGAAAGCCTTAGCCTTGTCTTCTAGTTATTGAGTTAGAAGTACTTTGGTTTGTTGGTATTATAAAATATAAATTTAAGGACTGTCTTATTTGTTCTCAGCTGAGTGCACAGTCTACACTAAGTTTTAAGCTCGTTGGACCAGTAGGGACAGAAATGGAAGCCTTACCTCTTCTCTAGTCCTGTGGGATAAATAATGTGGCGCAGTGGTTAAGAGCTCGCTGCTAACCAAAAGGTCAGCAGGTGGAACACACCGGCTGTTCCCTGTGAGGAAGATGTGGCAGTCTGCTTCCGTAAAGATTACAACCTTGGAAACCATGTGCAGCAGTTCTGCTCTGTCCTACAGGATTGCTGTGAGTTGGAATCGACTGAGTGGCAATGAGTTTGGTTTGGTTTTATATGTAAGTTATGAAGCATAGTAAACAAATACCCATAGACCTCACCAAGTGACTGAAGTACTAAAACATTACCAATACTGTTGATGTTCCCCCTGTACTCCTAGATCCCTCCTCCTGCCTCTGTCCCCACCAGGTAACTATTGTGAATTTTGTGTTTATCATTCCCTTTTAAAAATAACTAGTTTTACTACATTTTTATGTTTTACTGTATCACCTATTGTTTAGTTTTTTATACATTGGAGTGTTATAAAGATGCTATAATATGTATTATCTACTATAATTTGCTTTTTTTGATCAATAGTATTTCTAAGATTTGTCTCTATTGTCATGTGTCCCTCATTTATAGTGCTGTGTAATGTTCCATGGTATGAATGTACCATAATTTATCTATTCTCTTGTTGATGGAGATTTAGTTTTCCAGTTTGGAGCAGTTTCAAAGAGTTCTGCTGTGAACATTCTTGTACATGTTCTTGGTGTCCGTATTGAAAGTTTTCCTAGTGTTTATACCTAGCGGTAAAATTTATTAGTCTCTTTTAGGTGAGTGCTTTTGTGTCATAAGTAATATTCCCTAGCCCGAGGTCTTAAAGGTATTCTCTTTTATTCCCCTCTAAATAGGAATATTGGAGCCCTGGTGGCGTAGTGGTTAAGAGCTCGGCTGCTAACCAAAAGGTCGGCAGTTGGAATCCACCAGCTGCTCCTTGGAAACCCTATAGGGCAGTTCTACTCTGTCCTATAGGGTCGCTATAAGTAAGAATCGATTCAGTGACAATGGGTTTGGGTTTTTTTGGGTAAATAGGAATAGGCCCTGGGTGGTGCAGACGGTTAAGTGCTAGACTGCTAACTGAAAGGTTGGCAGTTTAAACCCACCTAGAGGTGTGTTGAAAGACAGGCCTGGTGATCTGCTTCCAAAAGGTTGCACAGCCTTGAAAACCCTATGGAGCAGTTCTGCTGTGCATACATAGGGTCCCCATGAGTTGGAATCAACACAACTAACTAGCAACTGAAAACAACAACAAGGGGCTAGAGTTTAATGCTTTGTCGTTCATGTATAAGTTCTTAATCCATCTAGAATTAATGTTTACTTGTATATGGGTAAGGCGGGGATCCAGTCATTCCAGCACCATTTATTGACTAGTCCCACCTATCCTCCAAACCCATGGCCATCGAGTCGATTCCGAATCACAGTGACCCTGTAGGACAGAGTAGACTGCACCATACCATTTCCAAGGTTTTCAGTCTTTACTCAGGCAGACTGCTACATCTTTCTCCCGTGGAGCAGCTGTTGCTTTTGAACTGCCAACCTTTCGGTTAGCAGCCAATTGCTTTAACCGCTGTGCCACCAGGGCTCCTTGCCTATCCTCAGTGATCTGTAATGTCACGTCTGATCTGTTTCTGGTATGTGTATGTGCATATGCTTGTATATGTGTGTGATACCTAGATAGAATATAGATATGCGCACACACACACACACACACACACACACACACACACACACACACACACACACACACACATATATATAACGTTAAAATGGTAAATAATATTTTACGTGCTTTTTTCTTTTATGCCTTGAACATCTTTCCATGTCATTAAATATATCATACATCAGTTTTCAGTGGGTACATAGTAGATTACTGTATTCAATCCCACTATTTTTTTGTGTGTTAATTTTTTAAATAATAAATTCAAGTGGCTCAAAAAGATATACAAATTAAAAATTCTTCTCATTCCTAATCCTCCAGTTTTTCTCTGTAGACAACTTGTAACCAGCTTCTGTCTATCCCTCTTTTTTTCTCTTTCTTTTCAGTAGTCAAAATCATAGCATACTATACACCCTCTGATGCTGTATCTTACTTTTTCACTTGGTGATCTCAACTCCACCAACTATTGATTTCCTTTTCTTCCTATCCTCCAGTATTCAGTTGAATGGTGTATGAGAGCTTTTGAATATGGCTACCTTAACTAACAGCTAAAATGAGGAGAATGTTAAACCTTGGAATGAAACTTAAAAAGCAGAAGACAAAAGCAAGGAAGAAAAGAGAGATGGAAACAATATGGGTATAAATATCATCAAATTTTGTTCTCAGGAGGACAGATTGCAACTTTATTGAGAGCTTGTCAGCTTCATTGTTAAACCCTTTATGTGTACAACATTTATCTTTAAATCAGTTCCCGTGAAGTACTGGTATTTTTTCCCCATTTTACAGTTGAAAAAACTGCTTACTCAACTAAGATTATATACAGTTAATGAGTGACAGAGCTAGAATTTGAACACAGGTATTTTTGACTCCAAAGCCAGGGCTCCTTACCATTAAATGATTCTCTCACACTAAAGGGAGCTTGAGAAAGGCTGCATATTCAATCCCTCTCTTGGAAATTCATAATCTGAATTAGCATATTACGAACTCTAAGTAGTTGAACAGTAAGAAAGGAACCTGTTTAATTTTTAAAATTTTGTTGTTGAGAATATACACAGCAAAACATACACCAAGTCAGCCGTTTCTGCTTGTACAATTCAGTGACATCGATTACGTTCGAGTTGTGCAACCATTCTCTCCTTTTCTGAGTTGTTCCTCCCCCATTAACATACACTCACTGCCCCCTAAGGTTCCTATTTGAGTTGCTCTTGTCAGTTTGATCCCATATAGAGTTCTTAAAAGAGCAAATGCTCAAGGCAGACATTCTTCACTAGTTAAGCTAAACTACTGTTTGGTTTTAAGAAGACTTCAGGGGCTATTTTTGGTTTAAGGTTTAAAGATGGTCTCAGGGCAGTAGTTTCAGGGGTTCATCCAGCCTCTATGGCTGTTAACTGGATTTTAAAACACACTGACAGAGGAAGAGTTTGCTTGTCATGCTTACTAATACGTGGAACAGTTCTCCGTTAACACTGTTTTCAGAAGTCCCGCTCACAGTTGTGTTCCTTTTCTTGTATCAAATATCGTGAAAGGCAAAGGACAGGAAATTAACTCCTAACTTGATGACGAGGAGAAGCAGCCCATAGAATTACTACCTAACACAGACCAGGTGTGTAGCTTTTTGGGGAGTGGGGGTCAGTATATGCCTTGAAGTGTAGTACGAGGTAACCCAAAAGGACAGACAGGTAGGTAGATGGGCAGGTATGTACGTATGTATGTATTGTACTTTAAGTGGAAGTTTACAGTTCAACTTAGTTTCTCATACAAAAATTTATATACACGTTGTTCTGTGTCCCTGGTTGCTCTCCCTATAATGTGAGAGCACACTCCGCCTTTCCACACCAGATTCCCCATGTCCATTCAACCAGCTCCTGTCCCTTTTTGGACAGGTGCTTTTTTAGAGGTAAATTGCATGCGACTACAACTTTCCTTGTCCACATGACAAAGCAAATATTAAGCTCTTGCTTTATTTCAGTGTCTATGGTATATTGAAATTATAATACAACAAAAGGACTTAAGACATTCACTTAGAGATATTTTAAAAAATACATTTGACCAGAAATGCTTTTTACACATGAGCTTTGAATTAAGGACTTGGACTTGGTCATGGACCATTCGTTTTAGCTAAACTGCACATAACATAAGCTGTGATTTAGGAAGTGATCAGAAGAGATGCTTTATAATATTTCGATGCTTCGGATTCTGTTAAGGCTTTCTTTATGGCTTAATATGTGGTCTATTCTGGAGAACGTTCCATGTGTGTTGGAAAAGAAAGTACACTTGGCTCTTGTTGGGTGGAGTGTTCGGTATATGTCTGTGAGATCAAGTTGGTTGATTGTGGCATTTAGATCTTCCGTGTCTTTATTGAGCTTCTTTCTGGATGTTCTATCCTTCACCGAAAGTGGTGTGTTGAAGTCTCCTACTATTATTGTGGAGCTGTCTTATCTTTCTTTTCAGTGCTGTTAGAGTTTGTTTTATGTATTTTGGAGCCCTGTAGTTGGGTGTGTAAGTATTTATTATGGTTATATCCTCCTGGTGTATTGACCTTTTAATCATTGTATAGTGTCCTTCCTTATCCTTTGTGGTGGATTTTGCTTTAAAGTCTTGTTTTGTCAGAGATTAATATTGCCACTCCTGCTCTTTTTTTTTTTTCAATTGTACTTTAGGTGAAGGTTTACAAAACAAACTAGTTTCTCATTAAACAGTTGGTACACATATTATTTTATGATATTGGTTAACAACCCCATGACATGTCAACACTTTCTCTTCTCGACCTTGGGTTCG
This sequence comes from Dugong dugon, assembly GCA_030035585.1. Lineage (NCBI taxonomy): Eukaryota > Metazoa > Chordata > Mammalia > Sirenia > Dugongidae > Dugong > Dugong dugon. The sequence goes on along the minus strand of CM057476.1, from coordinate 18,068,119 downwards.
CTGTTATCAGCTTTCCTGTCCCCTCCTGCCTTCTAGTCCTTGCCCATGGTCTGTTGTGCCCCTTTAGTCTGTTTTGTTTTATGGGCCTCTCTAATCTTTGGCTGAAGGGTGAACCTCAGAAGTGACTTCATTACTGAGCTAAAAGGGTGTCGGGGGACCATACTTACTCTCAGGGTTTCTCCAGTCTCTGTCAGGCCAGTAAATCTAGTCTTTTTTTGTGAGTTAGAATTTTGTTCTACATTTTTTTCCAGCTCTGTCCAGGACCCTCTGTTGTGATCTCTGTCAGTCCTGCTCTTTTTTGATTGTTGTTTGCTTGACATATTTTTTCCCATCCTTTGAGTTTTAGTTTGTGTCTTTAAGTCTAAGGTGTGTCTCTTGTAGGCAGCATATAGATGGATCGTGTTTTTTTTTAATCCATTCTGCCACTCTGTTTCTTTTTGGTGCATTTAGTCCATTTACGTTCAGTGTAATTATTGATAGGTATGAGTTTAGTGCTGTCATTTTGATGTCTTTTTTGTTGTTGACAATTTCTTAGTTCCACTTAATTTTCTGTGCTGAGTTGTTTTTCTTTTCATTGTTGTTGATTTTGTATTTGCTAAATCTTTATGTTTTTCTCTTTTTTTAAATTTTGATGTGTAGGATTGTTAGTTTCCTTTGCGGTTACCTTAATATTTACCACTATTTTTTTAAGTTTAAACCAATCTTTTATTTCTTTATATCGCCTTGACTTCCTTTCCACACGAAAGATCTATGACTACATTTTTTCAGTCCCTCTTTTTTGTTTTAATGTTGTCATCTTTTACGAATTGACTTCTCTGTTTCTCTATGTGCAGTGTTTTAGCTTTGATTTATTTTTGTAACCTCCCTATCTGAGTCGATACCTGGTTGCTCTGTCCTGTGTTCTAGTCTTGGGTTGTCATCTGCTGTGATTGATTTTCTAACCGGAGGACTCCCTTTAGTATTTCTTGTAATTTTGATTTGGTTTTTGCAAATTCCCTGAAGTTCTGTTTATCTAGAAATGCCCTGATTTCACCATCATATTTGAGAGGCAGTTTTGCTGGATATATGATTCTTGGCTGGCAGTTTTTTCCTTCAAGGCTTTATATATGTTATCCCATTGCCTTCTTGTCTGCATGGTTTCTGCTGAGTAGTCCAAGCTTAGTCTTATTGACTGTCCTTTGTAGATGACTTTTCGTTTATCCCTAGCCGCTCTTAAAATTCTCTCTTTATCTTTGGTTTTGGCAAGTTTGATAATAATATGTCTTGGTGACTTTCTTTTGGGATCTACCTTATGTGGGGTTTGATGAGCATCTTGGATAGATACCTTGTCATCTTTCACAATATCAGGGAAGTTTTCTGCCAACAAATCTTCAACAATTCTCTCCGTATTTTCTGTTATCCCCTCCTATTCTGGTACTGCAGTCACTCGTAGATTATTCCTCTTGATAGTGTCCCACATAATTCTTAGGGCTTCTTCATTTTTTAAAATTATTTTAGTTGATTTTTCCTCAAATAAATTGGTGTCAAGTGCTTTATCTTCAGTCTCACTAATTCTGACTTCCATTGCTTCAATTCTGCTCCTCTGACTTTCTGTTGAGTTGCCTAATTCTGAAAAAAAATTTTTTTTTTTTTTTTTTTTGCTGTTCCAAAATTTTTTTTGTTTTTATTGTACTTCAGGTGAAGGCTTACAGAACAAATAGTTTCTCATAAAACAGTAGTACGCATATTGTTTTATGACATTGGTTAACAATCCCACAACATGTCAACCCTCTAACTTCTCAACCTTTTTTTTTTTTGGTGAAAATACACATAGTCAAAGATACACCATTTCAAAAATTTCTACATGCACAGTTCAGTGACATTCACTGTGCTCTTCCAATTGTGCTGTTATTCTCACTTAAGATGAAGGCTTCCAGAACAAAATAGTTTCTCATTTAACAGTTACTACACATGTTGCCCTATGACAATGGTTAACAATCTCACAACACATCAACAATATCCTTACTCAACCTTGGGTTCCCTGTCACCAGCTTCCTTGTCCCTTTCTGCCTTCTGGCCCTTGTCACTGGACTCCTGTACCTCGTTAGTCTCATTTGGTTTTATAGGGCTGTCCACTCCCAGGCTGAATGGTGAAACCTCAGAGGTAACTTCACCACTGAGCTGAAAGGGTGTCTGGGGGCCATACTCTCGGGGTTTCCACAGTCTCCTTTAGGCCAGTAAATCTGGTGTTTTTTTTTTTTTTTTTTTTTTGTGGGTTAGAATTATGCTCTACATCCTTCTCCAGCTCTGTCCAGCACCTTCTGTTGTGATCCTGGTCAGAGCAGTCAGTGGTGGTAGCCAGGCACCATCTAGCTGTACTGGACTCAGTCCGGTGGAGGCCTTGGTAGCTGTGGACAGTTAGTCCTTTGGACTAATCTTTTCCTTGCATCCTGTTCTTTTCCTTCTCCCTTGCTCCCGAAGGGATGAGATCAGTGGAGTATCTTAGATGGCCGCTCACAGGCTTTTAAGACCCCAGACACTACTCACCAAGGTAGAATGTAGAGCATTGTCTTTATAAGCTGAGTTATGCCGATTGAGCTAGATGTTTCCCGAGACCATGGTCCCCACAGCCCTCCCGCCAGCAATTCAGTCCCTCAGGGAGTTTGGATGTGTCTATGGGGCTTCCATGACCTTTCCTTGTACAAGTTGTGCTAGTTTCCCCTGTATTGTGTACTGTCTCACCCTTCACCCAAGATACCACGTATCTATTGCCTGTTTAATATTTCCCCCCACCCCTCCCATCCCTGGTAACCAACAAAGATTGTTACATTTTGTGTGTGAACTTTTTCATGGGTTTTTACAATAGAGGTGTCATACAATATTTGTCCTTTTGTGATTGACTTATTTCACTCAGCATAATGTTCTCCAGTTTCATCCATGTTATGAGATGCTTCACAGATTCATTGTTGTTCTTTCTTGTTGCATAGTACTCCATTGTGTGTATGTACCATAGTTTGTTTATCCATTCATCTGTTGATGGGCATCTAGGTTATTTCCATCTTTTACTATTGTGAACAATGCTGCCATGAACATAGGTGTGCATATGTCTATTCGAGTGATGACTCTTACTTCTCTAGGATATATTCCTAGGAGTGGAATTGCTGGATCGAATGGTATGTCTATTTCTAGCTTTCTGAGGAAGCGCCATATCATTTTCCAAAATGGTTGTATCATTTTGCATTCCCACTGGTAGTGCATAAGAGTTTCGATCTCCCCGCAGCCCCTCCAACATTTGTTATTTCCAGTGTTTTTGATTCGTGCCAGTAATGCCGGGGTGAGATGGTATCTCATTGTGGTTTTAATTTGCATTTCTCTAACGGCTAGTGATGGCGAGCATTTCCTCATGTGTCTGTTGGCCATTTGAATGTCTTCTTTGATGAAGTGTCTGTTCATTTCCTTTGCCCATTTTTTAATAGGATTATTTGTCTTTTTGTTGTAGAGGTGTTGGATTTTCTTGTAGATTATGGAGATTAGACCTTTGTCTGACTTGTACTGTCCAAAATTTTTTTCTCAGTCTGTAGGTTCTCTTTTTACTCTTTCGGTGAAGTCATTTGAAGATCATAGGTGTTTGATTTTTAGAAGATCCCAGTTATCTAGCTTATCTGTTGGGGTTTGTGCATTGATGGTTATGGTTTGTATCCTGTTAGTGCCGTGTGTTAAGGCCTGAAGTGTTGGTCCTATTTTTTCTTCTATGAATTTTATAGTTTTAGGCTTTATATTCAGGTCTTTGATCCATTTTGAAGTAGTTTTTGCATACGGTGTGAGGTATGGGTCCTGTTACATTTTTCTGCAAATGGATATCCAGTTTTGCCAGCACCATTTGTTAAAAAGACTGTCTTTTCCCCATTTGATGGACTTTGGGCCCTTGTCGAAGATCAGGTGACCGTAGGTGGATGGATTTACATCTGGGTTCTCAATTCTGTTCCATTGGTCAACATATCTGTTGTTGTACCAGTACCAGGCTGTTTTGACTACTGTAGCTGTATAGTAGATTCTGAAGTCAGGTAGTGTGAATCCTCCAACTTTATTCTTCTTCTTCAGTAGTGCTTTACTTATTTGGGGCTTCTTCCCTTTCCATATAAAGTTAATGATTAGTTTTTCCATCTCTTTGAAGAATGTTGTTGGTATTTGGATCGGGATTGCATTGTATTTGTAAATTGCTTTGGGTAGCATTGTCATTTTCACAATGTTGAGTCTGCCTATCCATGAGCATGGTATGTTTTTCCATTTATGTAGATCCCTTTGGGTTTCATGCAGTAGTGTTTTGTAGTTTTCTTTGTATAGGTCTTTTACATCCCTGGTCAGATTTATTCCTAAGTATTTTATCTTTTTAAGGGCTATTGAAAATGGTGTTGTTTTCCTGATTTCCTTTTCATTGTTCTTCTTATTGGTGTATAGGAATCCAACTGATTTTTGAATGTTTATCTTGTATCCTGCTACTCTGCTGCATCTTTCTATTAGTTCCAGTAGATTTCTCGTGGAGTCTTTAAGGTTTTCTATGTATAATGTCATATCATCTGCAAACAGGGACAGTTTTAACTTATTCATTACCAGTTTGGATGCTCTTTATTTCTTTCTTTTGTTAATGTTAATAGGAGTGGTGATCAAGGGCATCCTTGTCCTGTTCCTGTTTTCAAGGGGAATGTTTTCAGCCTCTCTCCATTAAGAATGATGTTGGCCGTTGGTTTTGCATAGATGCCCTTTATTATGTTGAGAAATTTCCCTTCTATACCTATTTTATTGAGAGTTTTTATCAGGAATGGGTGTTGGACTTTGTCAGATGCCCTTTTTGCGTCAATTGAGATGATCATGTGATTTTTTTCTTTCCTTTTATTTATGTGGTGGATTACGTTGATTGATTTTCTAATGTTGTACCATCCTTGCATAGCTGGTATGAATCCTGCTTGGTCATGGTGTATTATTTTTTTGATATGATGCTGAATTCTGTTGGCTAGAATTTTGTTCAGAATTTTTGCATCTGTATTCATGAGAGATATTGGTCTGTAATTTTCTTTTTTTGTGACATCTTTGCCTGGTTTTGGTATCAGCGTTATGCTTGCTTCCTAGAATGAATTTGGAAGTGTTGCTTCCTCTTCTATGCTCTGAAATAGCTTGAGTAGTACTGGTACAAGCTCTTCTGTAAATGTTTTGTAGAATTCTCCAGTGAAGCCATCTGGGCCAGGGCTTTTTTTGGTTGGGAGTTTTTTTTTATTACCTTTTCAGTCTCTTCTCTTGTTATGGGTCTGTTCAGATTTTCAACATCACTTTGTTATAGTTTGGGTAGGCCGTGTGTTTCTAGAAATTTATCCATTTCTTCTGGGTTTTCAAATTTGTTGGAGTATAGTTTTTCATAATATTCTGTTATAATCCTTTTTATTTCAGTTGGGTCTGTTGTAGTGTCCCCCATTTCATTTCTTATTTGGGGTATTTGCGTCCTCTCCTGTTTTTCTTTTGTTGGTCTGGCCAGTGGTTTGTCGATTTTGTTGATTCTTTCAAAGAACCAACTTTTGGTTTTGTTGATTCTGTTGTTTTTCTGTTCTCTATTTCATTTATTTCTGCTCTGCTCTCTACTATTTCCTTTCTTCCGGTGGTTGTGGACTTTTTTTGCTCTTCTCTTTCTATTTGTTTGAGTTCTGTAGTTAATGTTTTGATTTGGCCCTTCTTTTTTGATGTGTGCATCTATTGCTATAAATTGTTCTCTGAGGACTGCCTTTGCTGTGTCCCGAAGGTTTTGGTATGTTGTGTTTTCATTCTCATTTGATTCTAGGAATTTTTTGATTCCATCTCTGATTTCTTCTATTACCCAGTGATGTGTACACAGGGTATTATTCAGTTTCCATGTAGTTGATTTTTTTTCCTTGCTTTTTCTATTGTTAATTTCTACCTTGATGGCATTGTGGTCAGAGAAGATACTTTGAATTATCTCAACGTTTTGGATCCTGTTGAGGATTGCTCTGTGGCCTAAGATGTGGTCTATTCTGGAGAACGTTCCATGTGCATTGGAAAAGAATGTGTACTTTGCAGCAGTTGGATGGAGTGTTCTATATATGTCTGTGAGGTCAGGTTGGCTGATTGTACCCTTTAGGTCTTCTGTATCCTTGCTGAGTTTCTTCTTAGTTGTTCTGTCCTTTATGGAGAGTGGTGTGTTGAAGTCTCCTACTATTATGGTGGAACTGTCCATTTCTCTTTTCAGTGTTGTTAGAGTTTGTTTTATGTATTTTGGAGCCCTGTCATTGGGTGCATAGATGTTTATTTTGGTTATATGTTCATGATAGATCGTCCCCTTAATCATTATATAGTGTCCTTCTTTGTCTTTTATGGTGGATTTCATTTTAAAGTCTATTTTATCTGAGATTAGAATCGCCACTCTTGCTCTTTTTTGGTAGTTGTTAGCTTGGTATGTTTTTTTCCAACCTTTGACTTTTAATAAATTCACATCTTTGTTTCTAAGGTGTGTCTCTTGTAGACAGCCTATTGATGGATCCCATTTTCTTATCCATTTTGTCACTCTCCGTCTCTTTATGGGTGCATTGAGTCCATTTACATTCAGTGTAATTATTAATAGATGTGAGTTTGTTGCTGTCATGTTGTAGTGCTTTTTTTTTTTTGTGGTGCTGAAGTTTTCGTTGTTCTTCTTACTCTCTTTTGCTGAGTTACTTTTGTTTGTGGATTTTTTTTTCATTGCTTTTGTTTTTGTAGGTTTTGTTTTTGCTGACACTTTGTTTTTTCCTCTTTCTTTTTATGAGTATGTTTGTTAACTTTCTTTGGTTACCATGAATTTTACCCTCATCTTTCTAAGTTTGAAGCAGTCTACCATTTCTTGGTATCGCCTTGCTTTTCTGTCCATTAGTAGGTTCTATACCTATGCCGTTAATTCCCTCTTGTTTTGATGTTGTTGTCATTTACTGATTAACTGCTCTGATTCCCTGTTGTATTTCTTTTGGTTTTGGATAGTCCTCGAGAGTTCATTTCCCAGATTGGTATCTGGCTGGTACGATCCTGCGTCCTAGATTCTACCTGTGAGCTGAAGCTGTTTGTCCTCAGATCGAAGAACTCGCTTTAATAATTCTTGTAAGTTTGGTTTGACTTTTACATATTCCCTTAATTTCTGTTTATCTGGAAATGACCTAATTGCACCATCAAATTTGAACGAAAGTTTTGCAGGATATATTATTCTTGGCTGCCTTTTTTTTTCTTTCAAGATTTTATATATGTCATCCCATTGCCTTCTTGCCTGCATGGTTTCTGGTGAATAATCTGAACTTAGTCTTATTTTTTCTCCTCTGTATGTGATTTCTTGTATTTCACGAGCTGCTCTCAGGATTCTTTGTTTGTCTTTGGTTTTGGGGAGTGTGATTGTGATATGCCGTGGTGATTTTCTTTTGGGGTCTCTCCTATATGGGGTTCGTTGAGCTTCTTGGATGGCCAGCTTTTCATCTTTCATGATACTGGGGAAGTTTTCTGTCAGCAGTTGTTCAGTGACCCTCTCTGTGTTTCTTCTGTGTTCTCTCCCTGTTCTGGAACTTCAGTCACTCGTAGATTTTTTATTTTGATTGTGTCCCACATAACTCTCAGGGTCTCTTCATTTTTCTTTGTTCTCTTTTCTGAGTTTTCCTGAAACAGAGTTGTATCCAAGTGTTTGTCTTCAATTCCACTGATCCTGTCTTCCACAATTTCAAATCTACTTCTCAGCCCTTCTGTGACACCATCCATTTCTGAAATCTTGTTGTTTATCTTTTGGATTTCTAGTTGTTGTCTTTGTATAATTTCTAGTTGTGAATTTATTTTAGCATTTTGTTTCTGGATTATTTTCCTGAATTCTTCCAATTTTCTGTCTGTATTTTCCATGAATTTGTCTATTTTTTCCTCATGTTTGTTAGCTTTTTGTCTCAGCTCTTGCAGAATTCTGAGTATTAGAGATTTGAATTCCCTATCAGGTAGTTCTAGTGAATTTTCTTTGTGTTTTGCTTTGGGCACCTACTGGAACCATCCTGTCCTGTTTGTGTTAATGTTTTGATATTGTCTTATGTCTTCGGGGCGTTCAGTAGTTCTTTTTCTCATTTATTGATTGTAGATTTGTTTGTTTCATCCCCCCGCCCTTTTTTTTTTTTAATATTTGACTATGTCTTAGCAGGCTGACTGTGTGTTCTTTGTTGTTTGCTCATCTGTGGGCACAATACTTTTCGCCTTCTTCTCCAATTGGCAGGGTCAGTCACTCAGATATGGTACGGCAGGGCACGTCTAGCTGAAGAGGAGTTACTGGAACGGGTTGTTTGTGGCACTTACTACAGCCATCAGAGCTTGTCGGTAATCAGTGCAGGGCAGTTTCCGGTAGGCCATGCCTGTGCTACTTGGTGGTGGTGTGCTACGATGCAAGTAGGCAGGATGCATCGGGGAGATTGTTATGTGTGGAGCTAAGATGGATATGGGAGAGAGGAGGGAGGAACAGGAACCAAAAACATACAAACAAACAAAAAAGAATGCTATGGGAGCTTGCTGTTGGAGTGGAGAGTTGATAGACTATGAAATCGAGAAAAAACAGAAAGGGGAAGCAGAAGAAAAGAAAAGAATGAATAAATAAAAATCGGAATGGTTAAAGAACCGCAAAGTTCCCAGGGATCCCACCGGTGCAGCTATGAGGTCTGGGGAAATCGCTCTCAGGTGTTGCAGTACAGCCTGGCTAGAAGGCGTAGAGGTATACAACGCTAGGTATTCAGGGAACAGAAAGAGAAGAAAGATATAGAGAGACGAGAAACTGAGCAATGAAGAAAGACAAAAAGGAAAAAGAGGGAAAACAAAACAAATTTAAAAAAAAGAAAGTCCCCCCAAAAAACAGAAAAAAAAAAAAAAAAAACCAACGATAAAAGAAATGCTCTCAGGGATCTCTCTGCACATCTGTGCAAGCCAGTGGGAAGTCTCCTTGCCACGCAGCACCGCCTGGCCAGAAAGGGCTCCTAACTCAAGGAAAGAAGAAGAAAACAAACAAACAAAGGAACAAAAGCCCCGGGATCCCACCAGCACGGCAGCCCAGACCGGGAAGCAGCTCCACGCTTGAACGGAGCTCCACAGCCCCTCAGGAAGAAGCAAAGTTTGTGCACAGAGGCAGGTATTTGAGCAAAAGGAGGGGGTGGTGGTGAGAGGTAAGGAAAAAATCAAAAGAAGCGGAAAAAAGCAACACCAGCAGCCAACAAATGGCACTCAGAGAGGTGGCCTGTTCGGGTACGTGGAATCCAAGCAGCTGGTGTTTGCTGGTCAAGAGATTGTGACTGCGGGAAGCAGAGGAGGCCGAGTCGGGGTGAAGAAGGGTGGGGGTTGGGAAAGAGTATATCACAAATTACCGGTTGTTTGTCTCCTGCTGGACGCTCCATGAGGCTGCTTTCTCGTACCCCGTTTGCTGGTCTCCAGTAGCAGTCCAAGATGGCGGATGTGCACTGCGTTATCTGGTAGGGGACCTCTGCATGAATCTCTCCTCGTTCTCCGTTCTCTGTCAGTTTTCTCACTTCATTGGTGCTTGGCTGAGTTCTTTATCTCTTGATGTTTTAGGGTTTCAGGATTGTTGTATTCTCTGTTCGGCTTAGTTTTTCAGATCTTTGCTGTGGAGGGACAGCGTGGTGCTTCTGCCTAGAGCGCCATTTTTCTAATTCTGAAATTTTATTGTTAATCTTGTGGATTTCTGTTTGCTGTCTTTCTGTGGATTTTTGCAGCCTGTTGAATTTGTCATTATGCTCTTCTGTAATCTTCTTAAGTTCCTGTATTACTTTGTCTGTGTGTTCCTTGGCTTGTTTTGCGTTTTGCCTGATTTCTTGAAGAGTTCTGTATATTAATCTTTTGTATTCTGCCTCTAGTAATTCCAAGAAATTTTCTTCCACCAGAAGATTTCTTGATTCTTTGCTTTGGGAGCTTGCTGAAGTCATCATGGTCAGCCTCTTTATTTGATTTGATACTGACTATTGTCTCCAAGCCATCAGTAAGTTATTATATTTATTTATTTTGTGTTTGCTTACTGTGTCCTAGCTTCTTTTTTTGTTTTGTTTTGATACGTCCAAATAGGCGGCTCGTGTGAGCTAGTTTGATTATTGGCACCTTTGAAGCTCTAACGTCCTGTCATCAGGTAGTTAGATCTCTTACTAGGTATGTGAGCCCAAGAGTCCGTTTACTTTTCTTGTATGGATTCAGCTCATGTGTCCAGGTAGTTGATCACCAAGTGTGTGGTGCAGGCTCTCAACCTACAGTCCTAGATGGGCAAGGGGGATTGGAGTAGGCACAGGTATCTGGCTGCAGTAGGGGGTCGCGTGCTTAGCAAGGCAGGGGACTGACGGCTGCCCCTGAGTGTCTGGGAGGAAAGTGTGTCCCTGTTCCCTAGAGTAGTGCGTAGGTGGGTGGGTTTTGCACCCGGACTATGGGCACCCAGTACTGTTGATGGTAAAGACTGGGAGGTACTACTTATTCTTGGACCCCTGGATAGGTGGTGTGGATGGAGCCACTAGTCCTCAGGCCCCTGATTTGGGTAGGTGAGGACCCTGCTTAATGGGCAGAGCGGTGTCAAATATCACGAACATGCTACTCCCCCATATAGCTGATATTGTTGAAGTTAGGCTTCAGGTATATACCCTGTTAAATTGTGCTAATGAGGGCCTGTGTTGTTGAAATGGGCCCACACAGGTCTATGCAGGGGTGAAAGGCATTCAAAGTCTGTGGACCCCTTATGCCTGTGCCTAGGCAAAGGAGCTATTCCTGCCCTGAGTTCCTGGCTTAGGGGAGCTAACAGATTATTTCTTCCTGTTTGTTAATTTATTCCCTCTCCAAGGCTGGGAGAATGGCTCAGGGTGCATGACAGGTCCTACTTCTGGCCCAGGGGATGCAGCAATCGCTGAAGCTGGCCTGGGACCCGGTGCAGAGCGGGGAGGAGACAGGTAAATGGGAGAGAGGTTCTTCCCAAATGGGATGTTTTTTGATCTGAGTGGTGGGTTAGACACATGTACTTATCTTTTGCCAGTCAAGCTTGAGTAGACTCTGCACCGCTTGGTCTCTCCTGATGTGGAAAATGCATCTTGAACGTCACTGCTTGCCTCACTGCACACGCCAGCTGATCCAGCCTGCTGTATTTTTTTAGAAGGTTTTAGATCCATGTATTGAGTTTTAGTGTTCTTGTTGGGGTGAAGAAGGGTTAGTTGAATTTTTTTTTGGTAACTTGGTTAGTGTCTTCTGTTACAGATTTGTTTACTCAAGTTTTCTTATATTGATTTTGGTATTTAATATTTTAATAGCATATTATCCATTGAACTTAAGTTTCCACATTTATTAGCATCTAAGTGTGCGTGGTATTTTCTAGTAATTTTAATTTTTTTTGGCTTTAGGATTTCTTTCTTGTTTCTAACTTTGAGATTTTTCTTTTCCTGTTTAATATTTTAAATTTTAATCAGCGTTTTAGGTATGATTACCTACAGTAAAATTTACCCATATTAAATGAATTCAATGAGTTTTTGACAAATATATGCTATATTATATGTGCATGTGTGTGTTTATCTGAAGGTTTGCTCACTCATATGTGAAGTAGTTGATGCTAGCTGTCAACTGAGACCTTAGCTTAGTCTGTAAGCTGGAACCCATATATATGGTCTCTCTACATGGCCTAAATTTTCTTACAGCTGGGTAGCTGGGTTCTAAGGGCAAGCATCCTGACAGAGAGCCAGGTAGAAGCTGTATTGCCTTTTATGACCTAGCCTTGACCTAGAGTCATGTAGTGTCACTTCTGCCATATTGTCTTGGTGGAGGCAGTTAAAAGTTCTCCCAGGTTCAAGTAGGGAACATAGCTCCCTCACCCCCAACACCCCCACATCTTGATGGAGGAATATCAGTGTCACAGGAAGCAGAGCGTGTGGGTTGGGATGAGAGGCAGTCTTTGGAAAGTACAGTCTACCCACTCTCTTTTGTTTTTGTGCTATTGTTGTCAGATATTTTAATTCTTTGTATGCTATAAACTATAATATCTTATTATTACTTTGCTTTAAACACGCCTTTTATATTTACTCAGATATTTACCATTCCTGTCATTCTTCATTACTTTCTGTATATCCAGATTTCTACCTGGTACCAATTTTCTTCTGCCTGAAGAACTTTCTTTAGCATTTCTTGCAGTAGAGTTCCACTCATGATAAATTATCTCAGCTTCTTCATTGGCCTAGTATTTTGTCTTCATATTTGAAAAGTATTTTCACTGGATATACAATTTTAGGTTGACAGGTTTTTTTTTTCTCCTTCAGCATTTTTTTTCTTTTCTAGCCTGCATGATATCTAATGAGAAGACTGCTTTCATTTTTATCTTTGTTCCTCTGTGCATAATTGGTTTTTTCTGTCTAGATGCTTGAAGTTTTTTTTCTTTATCACTGTTTTTTTAACAGTTTGATTATAATGTGCTTTGGTGCGTGAGTTGATAAATCTCAAATTTACCTTTTCTGACACCAACTATGAGGATATAACAAATCCCCACTTCTCACTTCTGTGTTCAGTTCTGACACCAGCTGCTCATGCAGCACTTGTTTTGTCCCTAACCACCTGGGACTAGATCAGAGTTCACAAGTTAAAAGACACAGTACTCCAGATTGCTAAGTAGGTCTAAGACTCCTGACCTGCTGGTTACAAATTCAGGGGTTTCCCACTACCTCTTTAGGATACCAGCTGTAAGTTTGTGGCCTCCCCTGGGCTTCATCACTTCTGACCTGGCTACAGATTTGAGGGTTCTCTCTACCTCCACAGGATATCAACTGTAAGGGTAGGGGTCCCAGCCCCCTTCACTTCTGACCTGTGGCTCCCACTACTTCCTTGGGTTTGATAATTCGCTAGAATGACTCAGAACTCATGAAAAGTGCTGTACTTAGGATTACAGCTTTATTATAGCAAAAAAGGATATAAATAAAGAGATGCATAGGGCAAAGTCTGGGACGATTCCCATTGTAGAGCTTCCATGTTTCAAAAAGGGACACGCTACCCTCCATGTACATTGATGTCTTTCACCAACCAGGAAGCCCATGGAGCTTCCATGTCCAGATCCTTTATTAGGTTCTCATTGCAGAGAGTGCTTGACTGAGTCATATTCCCATCCTCCCAGTCTGCTGATACCAGGCCACATGATGGTATTTCTGGCCAGTGTCAAAGTAGAAAATCTCATACTCTGTTAGGAGTAAAAGAAAAGGAGTTTTACTGAGGAGTAATACAGCTTGAGCTGGGCAGCTCTAAGTAAAAATACAAAGCACTCCATTGTTAAAGCAGAGAGAGGGATCTGTATACATAGAGAACAAAGGAAAGGTTAATGATTGTAGATAAGATCAACTTCAGCTTGAAGTCCTTTAAAATGTAAAGGTTGGTTACTTGGCTAGGAAGGAGTAAGTTACCACCTAGGTGAGTGGCACCAGCTGATTTGGTTATATATGATTGTAATTGGTTATAGATGATTGTAGTACCCCCTTGGACTGCAGTGAGAATGTCAAGGGTCATTCTGTTTTGGAGTACTACTTTTCTTATCATGGCTCTTTCATTACTGATCTTTTCCAGCCCTTGGGCACTGTCATGTAGGGCAGTTTGTACATATTTGGTTAATAGTTCTGCATTTGCCATTGCCTTTTTTTTTTTTGACTTCTTCAAGAGTTTTCAGATAAAGTAGTTAAACATTTTTACTTATACTTGTCTGAAAACAGTATGAAAGCTTCAGTGACTTTATGTCACTATTTGAGAAGTTTTCACCTGGGACAACATGCTGGTGATGAGTGGTTTGCTGCCAGCAAAATCCAGTTTTCAGATATTTGTATGTTTGGATTTTCAGCTATGTATTTGAAATCATTGCACGCAAAAATTATTTTGTTCCAGAATATATATATTCCCATTCTGGTTTGTACTTGAATCCCATTCAGTGACATATTTATCATATATATAGATGTACTATTTGTTTTTCTTTTCATAATTACTTTTATATTGATCTATTATGGTAAATTGCAGTTACAAAGCAATACTACCTAGTAACAAAATGCTAATTTAAGAAGTAAATAGTAGTATGCAAATGATTTTAAATATCCTAGCCTATTCATATATATCCACTTAGCTTAATAGTTCTCAGCTAGGATAATGCAATCTTCTGGGGGTGATTTTAGAAATTTGTGGGAGCAGTTTTGGTTGTCACCATAATTGGAGAGTGTCACAGGTGTTTAGTGGACAGGGGCTAGGTTTGCTAGATCTCTTACAGCATGCCAGACAGTGCTGTACACTGAATAACTTCTGTCTCCAAGGACATTTGAAGCTTTTGTAATTACCTGAGTCTTAAAATATTTTGCATATAAACACAAAGCAATTTTTGCATGGTTTACTGAATGGAACTGCTGTGTAAATCAAGGGGTGATTAATGTCCTTTCATTTAGAACTATACCAAGAATTGTTTACCATTTTGGAAAAAATGCATTGTCTACAGCAGTACCCCTCATGGTATTTCAGTTACCATTTGATACACCTGATTCAGTCTGCATTTATAGCTGGCACGTTCATGGTGGTTCTTCATATTGGTATGAGCACTCAGTATATCATGATACCTTCTAGAGTATTGATGCCTGAGCTTTTATATTAAATAGTATTTTATTATAAAATAATTTTCTTTTCTCTTTAATACTATAGTTAGGGCACTGTGGTGATTTGTTTTTGAAATTATGTGAGTTAGGTAAATTATTATCAATTAATATAATTTCAAGATAATAAAAGCACTGTTTCCAGAAAATATGAATAGGGGTATTGGGTCCATTTGGTTTGAGAGCCACTGACTTGATTGACTAATAGCAGAGAGAACTGAACTACACAGTCCCTATGGCACATGCACAGCCTTTACAAGTTCTTCAGTGTTTCTGTGGAAATTATCATTAATCTTGCAATTCAAATGAATATGGAAATATTACTTTGTAATTTTTCTTGAAAATTACTGCATGATTTGTCTTTCAGCCACTTGGTGGATGATTGGGCAATACCAGTGGTCCATGGCCTACACTTTGCTGCAAATCCTGTCTTGTTTTTATATATTGACCTTGTTTCTCTCAATTACTATTTTTGCTCCATGCTTTACTCTGTCAGATATCATAATTTTTACTCTAACACTCTCTTTATTTCAGCTCAGTACTAAAGTCTGCCTTTACTTTTAGTCTGTCTTTAGCAAACAGTATGGTGTTGAATTTGAGTTTTAATTCATTCTGAAATCAGTTTTATAAGGAAACCTGATCATTTGTATTTATTACTATAATTTTTATTTGAATTATCTAATACCATAGTTGTTCAAATCTAGGAGGAACTTTTTTCAATACTTTTAAATGTTTTTGATGTGCCTTTGCTGTCCTTGATGGGAAGAAATTCCTCAAGTGCTGGAGGATTACTTTGTATTGCAGATGGCATTGCCTACGTATGTATAAACTTAGCTGTGTGTAGTAGTGTCTTTTCACCCATGTGTCACCTCAGTAAAGTTACTTGAATTGACAACATCACACATGGCTGAATTTTAAGTTAAATTTAGATACTTAATTTGTCTTACATTTCTTCAAAAAGAGAATGCTGCAGAAATTATTGTATATCTAGGATATAGCAAGTACCAAGACAGACAGTACAATTAAAGGCAAGATAAATTGATAAATCTTTGGAAGATACCATAGATTTTGAGAGATAAGGGAGTTGAGTGTGACTCATTCATGACTTGAATCAGTCAAATACTCAACATTTCGAAAAAATTCTTTCTGATTTTTAAGAGGAACTGCCTTAGGCTGGATTCTCTAAAGGAGCAAAACCAGTGAAACATATGTATATAAATATATATACCAAAAACCAAACCCATTGCCATCAAGTCGATTCTGACTTATACTGACCCTACTAGACAGGGTAGAACTGCTTCATAGGGTTTTCAAGGAGCAGCTCATGGATTTGAACTGCCAGCCTTTTGTTTAGCAGCTGAGCTGTTAACCACTGCACAACCAGGGCTCCATAAATGTATATAGAGAGTAATTCAAATGGCTCATGAAGTTGTGGAGGCTGGCAAGTCCCATATCCATGAGTCAGGTGCCAGGCTGGAGGTTACATTGCATTGGCTAACAAACCCAAAATCAGCAGGTCAGGTGGTAGGCTGTTGACTCATGTCCCAAGAACTGGAGGTCAGATGATGAGGAGTCAGATGCAGGATCCAGAGCGAGAGAGCGTTGCTGGAATACCCGTTTATATACTGGAGTCAGTTTCTCGCAAGGTAACTCCTTTTTGCCTGATTGGCTGCTAATAGCAGATCATATCATGGAGGTGACTACATTATATCAGATCTTATCATGAGGTGATTACATTATATTATGTTATGGAAGAGCAGTCAGTCCAGTTCTGCCAAACCACTGAGAATCATAGCCTAGCCAAATTGACACGTAACGTTAATAATCACAGGAACTTTATAGCTAGCTTCTAATGATATCTAATTTAGGAAAAACAAAACTGAGTTTAACTAAATACAAAATTCAGAGGAATTCTGGGTCTTCTTGTGTTTGCCTCAGAATTATGCTGTCAGTCCCAAAGATGTTAAAGTCTCAATATTATGGGTTTCGAGAAGTGACATGCTACCCTGATATTATGCATAACTGCTAATGGCGAAAAGTTCAGAAGAATCATTAGACTCTGAATGTGAAGAAAGTTTTGATTCAAACTTTGATTGTCTTTCTGAAGAGGAATGTGGTATGTAATTGTTGTGAGAAATGTATGCTATTATTCTACAATGGATGGCATCCTAAGATGGAAGAAATAAATTGTTTCTCCCTCTTAAATTCTGTCCTCTTTCCAAACATGCGTTTTTCAAGACAGAGTATGTCCTTTCCTTACCATTTCATTGTATTCAGAAAATGACTTTACATATCAACCTTTTAATAGTTATACTTGTAGTGAACTTCACAGTACTCACAGAATAAAATAAAGTGCATAGATTGTGTGATGATAGACATGATCCAAACCCGTTGCTGCCAAGTCTATTCCAACTTATAACGACCCTATAGGACAGAGTAAAACTTCCCCATACGGTTTTCAAGGCTGTAATCTTTATAGCTACATCTTTCTCCTGCAGAGCAGCTGGTGGGTTCAAACTGACAGCCTTTCAGTTAGCAGCCAAGTGCTTTAACCACAGCACTACCAGGGTTCCTTCTAGAAGTGATCTAAATTCCTTAAATAGAGTATTCCTTTTAGAGCTATGTTTTCCAACCTTGTATGAAGGTAGGAATTCCCTAATGTGTTGTTGGGGCATTGGTGATTCAGTGGTAGAATTCTCACTTTCCACGCCGGAGACCTGAGTTCGATTCCCAGCTGATGCACCTCATACAGCCACCACTCATCTGTCAGTGTGTTGCTATGATGCTGAACAGTTTTAGTGGAGCTTCCAGACCAAGATGGGCTCAGAAGAAAGGCCTGCTGTTCTACTTCCGAAAATCAGGCATTGAAAACTGTGATCACAACAGTCCGATCTACAAACACTCATGGGTATGACGCAGAACCAGAAAATGTTTCATTTCATTGTACATGGGGTTGCCATGAGTTAGAGGCCTACTCGATGGCAGCTAACAACAACAACAACAATGTATTGTATAAGGTCTTATAGCTAGTAAGTGGTGGAGCCAGGATTAGAACCCAGGCAAACTGAATTTAGAGCCTGTGCTCTTAGCCACATTATGCTGGCTGTTACAGGTCAAATGCTGAGTTAGGCTAGTTACACAGTACATTGTAGAGTAGTGTACAACTTGCTTTGAGTGTGAAGAGACATAGTGAAACATTAAATAGCTGCAAAAAAGTTTGAATGCTTAATAGAATAATGCCTCATGAGTTTGTGAGAAAGTAAAGTCAGGGCAGTAAACAGTTCTATTCAAACGGTAAGCAGTCCTGAAGGACCACAGGGTGATCAGTTGATGCTGCTTTAGATCAGCAATTCTCAAAATGTGGTCTCTGTACCCTTGGGAATGCCCGAGACCCTTTCATGAGATCCTCAGGGTCAAAACTTATTTTCATAACAATGCCTTTTTCTCTGTGTTGATATTTACACTGCTGGTACAAATGCTGTGGTGGATATCTTAGTTATCTAGTGCTGCTATAACAGAAATACCACAAGTGAATGGCTTTAACAAACAGAAATCTATTTTCTCACAGTTGAGGAGGCTAGGAGTCCACATTCAGGGCACCAACTCCACGGGAGGACTTTCTGTGTAGGCTCTGGGAGAAGGTCCTTCTCATCAATCCTCCCCTGGGTCTAGGAGTTTCTCATTGTAGGGACCCCGGGTCCAAAGAACACGCTCCGCTCCCAGCTGTACTTTCTTCGTAGTAGGAGGTCCCTCTGTCTCTGCTAGAGTCTCCCTCCTTTTATCTTTTGTAAGATAAAAGTGATTCAGGCCAGACCCCAGGAAAAATCCTCTTATATTGGATCAGGGCTGTGACCTGAGTAAGGGTGTTGCATCCCACCCTAATCCTTTTTACATAACCTAATCTTGCCTCATTAACCACAGGCAGAGATTAGGATTTACAACCTAGGACAATTACATCAGATCACAAAATGGAGGAAAACCACACAATATTGGGAATCGTGGCCTTGCCAAGTTGACAGATATTTTGGGGGGACACAATTCAGTCCATGACAGTGGGTTGAACTCCTGGCACCTAAGCATGAATCAAGGCAGTAGCACTAGGAGTAGCCATTGTTTTCTTCACCATTACATTCCACAGTTTTTTTTTTTAAATGCCAGTTTCAGTTAAGAATGTCCTTGATGTAGTATCAAAAGTATTCCTTTTCTGAATAATTTGGAAAAGGACAGTGAGAATAGCAGCACAACTGGAAGAAGGTAATCGATGTCGCTGAATTGTACATGTGGAAACTTTTGAAATGGTGTATTTTTGGCTATGTATATTTTGATCCAAAAAAAAAAGTCTTCTAAGGTCAAGACGGGAGAGTGTTGACTTGTCATGGGGTTGTTAACCAATGTCATAAAACAATATGTGTACCGACTGTTTAATGAGAAACTATTTGTTCTATAAACCTTTATCTCAAGTACAAAAAAAAAAGTATTCCTTTTCTTAAATCTCTGTCTTAGAGCATACATCTTTTTATTATTCTGTATGATGTAATGAAAAGTACAAAAGTACACATAAAGCATTTCTGCTGCATACTGAAGTACTATGATTGTTTTAAGGAAAAGTGTAGGGTTGAGTTGCATGCTAAACTAGCCACTTTTCTCATGGAATGCCATTTTTACTTGAAAGAATGACTGACAGACAAACTGTGGTTATTCAGATTTGAGTATTTGGCAGACATTTTCTCAAAATTGGAAGACCTGACAGTGTTTATTGCCAGTGATAAAATTTGAGCTTGACAGCTTCCCAGTATTTCAAGATTTTCTCTGATGAGATTGGTGGTAATATCAAACACTGTGAATTTTTTATATTGAGTAATGAAATATATCAACGTTTGGAAGAGGCATATGACTCAGTGAACCAGTATTTGATAAATCATCAATGTATAATGGTACAAAAACGTATATGACTAAAGATCTATTCAAAGTGCATGGAGGCCAGTGGATTTTAATGTTGTTTTTGTTAGGTACCATCGAGTCACCTGTGACTCACACCGACCCTGTGTACAACAGAATGAAACACTGCTCAGTCCTGTGGCATCCTTACAGTTGTGGCTGTCTTTGAGCCCCTTGTTGCAGCCACTGTGTCAGTCCATCTTGTTGAGGGTCTTCCTCTTTTTCGCTGACCCTCACTTTGCCAAGAATGATGTCCTTCTTCATAGGCTGATCCCTCCTGATAAACATGTCCAAAGTACATGAGACAGAGTCTCCCCACCTTCACTTCTAAGGAGCATTCTGGCTATCCTTCTTCCAAGACAGATTCGTTCGTTCTTCTGGCAGTCCGTGGTGTGTTCAGTATTCTTCGTCAACACCATAATTCAGATGCATCAATTTTTCTTTGGTGCTCTTGGTGAAATTAGATTTCAGTGACCATTAAGGGGAACCTTGAAGGAATGAAAAAGGAGGAAAGTGTCCTAAAGGACTAGTATCCAGCTGACAGGGTGGGTGTATGCTGAAGGAGAAAGAGGTTACATTTTAATGTAACAGAGTGCAGAAAGCTCATTGCTATGGTTTCAGGTTTTGCATTACAACTAATCTTTAAGAAACTACTGCCTTTTGAATTTTGTGGTGTATTGAAGAATATCCATCATTATCTGAGAAAGCTATTAAACTACAGGTTTGTGTGAGGCTGGAAATTTTCCTTATGTACTTCAGCCAAAACAACGTATCACAACAGATAAAATGCAGAAGCAGTTATGAGAATGTAGTTGTCTTCTGTTAAGCCAGACATTAAAGTTTACTTGCAAAAATGTAAAACAGTAGCACTCTTCTCACTAAATTGTTTCAGTTTTAGGAAATAGTTATTTTGCATTAAAATATGTAATTTATGTTAATATGTAATAAGCTTATTATTTTTAAATGAATAAGTATTTTTTAAAGTTCTCAGTTTTAATTTCTAATATAGTAAACATTAATAGATATAGCCTAGATAAACAAAAGCTTCTTCGGCTCCTCAGTAAGAGTTCTGAGACCAAAAAGTTTGAGAACTGCTTCTTTAGGCACTATAGAAATTATTTTACTGTGGTACTGGTTACACTGTGATTACTGTTGTCTTATTTTACTGTTGTTTTTGAGTCTTAATCCTTCAAGTATGTTGCCCAGAAATCTAGTATTAAAGCCATGTGGTAAACATGAAAATGTTGAGAACTGCCACCCAAAGCCATGTTGCCATCCTTTGGCTTTCCCAGTTCCCAGTGCTCTCGCTTACCCGTAACTCTTTTACGGCTCTTCTGTTCTCCTTCCGATACCTCGAAACTCTGAGGCATCAGGGATCCAGAGCATATTCTGAAGGTTAGTTTCTTCTCTTCCCTCCTTCTCAATCACGTCTGTTACCTTTGTTGCTCCTGTAGTATAGTTATTGGCCCTCAGTTTAAAATTGAGAGATTGTTCCTCAGAAATGTTCTGTTATCTTTTAAGTGTCATAGTTTGATTTCAGATTGTTGGAAGTCTGTTAATGAGATTTTGTTCTTTATATGTGCAAGGCATCACGATCTGACGAGAAAGCCTGGATAACAGGGGTTAGGGAATCTGGAGTCTGGTCCTAAATCTGCTTTTAACCAGCTAGGAACGTTTCTTTCCCTGTGGTTTCCTCATCTGTGAAAGGGTGGCGGTAATTATTCACCCTTACTGACTCACGTCTTACTCACAAATGTTTTAAATGAGCTTGGCAGAAAAGATGGAAAGATGAATCAGGCATGAGTCTTGTCCTCAACATAGGGTCTAGTCTAGTAGGAAAGGTAATGTCATTTTTTCCTTGCATTTTGATTATTTATGGATCTGTCTTTTTTTTAAATGTCATGAAATCCACAGAGCATAAAACTAACCATTTTAAAGTGAACAGTTCATCGACATTTAGTACATGCAGAATGTTGTGCAGCCACCACCTTTGTCTAGTTCCAAAACATCACCATCACCAGTATAAAACCCTGTACGCATTAAGCAGTTACCCTGCATTTTTCTCTTCCCCCAACCCCTGGCAACCACTAATCTGCTTTCTGTTTCTATGGATTTACCTATTCTGGGTATTTCATATAGATGAAATCATACAGTACGTGACCTTTTGTATCTGGCTTCTTACACATAGCATACTTGTTTTGAGGTTCATCCACGTTATGGCAGAAATGAGTACTTTACTCCTTTTTATGGCTGAGTAATATTTCATTGTATTTATACAGGCAGTCCCTGGGTTATGAACAGTTTACATACAAACCATAATTACGAACCAACCCTTGTAAAGCCTGTTATATTAAAAATTCAAGGTACATACAGTGGTTAATAATAACAAACAGGCACTGTTTTGCAGTGCACATCAAAACATTATTATTATTATTACTGTATTATGTTAAAGATGTTTTAGTGTATCTGGAAGTGTTTTTTTAATGTTTTTTATGCATAGAAAGGTACACTGTATACGATATGCTAAGACAGACATTTGATTAAATGACTTTGGATATGAACCATACCTAACTGTTTGGACTTGACATACAAATTCAACTCAGAGACAGACTTAGGAATGGAACTCATTTGTAATCCAGGCACTGCCTGTATACCACAATGTGTTTATCCATTCACTCGTTCATGGACTTGATAGATCTTATTTCAATTATTAGAATATACCCTTTTTGAAAATTTGGGCATCCATTTTAAAGGTCTTTTTTATTTCACTTTTTCTCATAGGGAGGTAAATGAGGAAAAAAATAAGTTAGAAAAGTTTTCTCTTTGTAGCTGCACCTTAATAATGATATGTTTAAATGAGTCTTTGGATGGTAGTGTACAGGTCATTAGTTTACTGTAAACCATATTTATTTTTTTCTTAGTTTGGCCTTAATACATGCTAACAAAATTATTTTTAGCTAAGTATATATGGTCTGTTATTAGGATATGTTTGTTTCTTCCTTTTGAACTGACATTAATATCTGATCTTTAAATACCTAGATTTATTTCACTGCTGTTCCAAGGAAAACAGTTTATTTTATCCACTTTCACTTTATTTCTCATGTGAATAAGTATATCTTCAGCTGCAAATAACAAAAAACTGACTGGACTGACTTAAACAGCAATAATTTAATTCATGTGAAACAGGGATTTTAATCTGTTTTTCTCACTGCTGTATTCCCAGTAGGTGCCCAGGAAATATCTGAATGAATGAAAATATCTAAAAGACGTGAATTTTACACACACACACACACACACACACACACACACACACACACGCCCCCTTGGTTATCTAGTGCTGCTATAACAGAAATACCACAAATGGATGGCTTTAACAAAGAGGAATTTCTTTTCTTACACTCTAGTAGGCTACAAGTCCAAATTCAGGACGTCAGCTCCAGGGGAAGGCTTTCTGTCTCTGTCGGCTCTGCAGGAAGGTCCTCGTCGTCATCGGTCTTCCCCCGGACTAGGAGCTTCTCTGGGCAAGAACCTTGGGTCCAAAGGGCGTGTTTTCTGCTCCCGGCATTGCCTTCTTGGTGATATGAGGTCCCCCACTCTTTGCCTGCTTCCCTTTCCTTTTATAAGAGAAAAGGTGGTACAAGCCACAGCCCAGGGAGACTCCCTTTACATTGGTTCAGGGATGTGACCTTAGTAAGGGTGTTACAATCCCACTCTGATCCTCTTTAACATAAAATTACAATCACAAAATGGAGGACAACCACATAATACTGGGAATCATGGCCCAGCCAAATTGGTACACACATGTTTTGGGGAACATAATTGACTCCATGACACATATTTTATATATATGTGAATAAATAAATGAAAAATTTTATCTCCTAAACAGTGGTTGGCCAGCTAGCTTTCTTTCAAGGGCTCAGATTCTTGCCATTCTTCTGTCTTGCTTTCTTCAGCATATCCACCTCGTCTGTCCATAGGCTTGCTGCCCTCCTATTTATAAGATGACTGCTACATTTCCTAGACATCGCATCCTCAAGAACACATCCAGAGGCAGAAAAAAAGGACCTTCTCTTCCTTGTGTGTCTTTTCTTTTTTATTTAGATGAAGGATAACCTTTTTCTTCTATCTCATTAGCCAGAATTGCATCATAAACTTATGCCTAAACCAGATCACTGCCAAGGGGACTGGGATCTCCAGGATTGGCTTAGATCTCCGTAAAGGTAGCCATTAGCCATGTGGAGCTATTTAAATTTATTAAAATTAAATAAAGTTACAGATTCAGTTCCTCAGTTGCACTCATCACATTTCAAGCACTCAGTAGCCACCTGAGTCTAGTGGCTACCTTATTGGACAACACAGATGCAGAACATTTTCATCATTATAGAAAGTTCTGTTGGACATTGCTGACTTAGATTAATCATGATTTACTTTCTAGGCTTGTCTCCCCTGAAGCACATGGTCCTGGGGAGAAGAGCAGATAACTTGAGCAAAATTGAAGTTCCCTTCTAAAGGGGAAATTTGAGGGAATGGCAAATGAAGAGACTGCCAGTAGTGTCTGCTCTTACCTGTTTTGCTAACTTTCAGAGTTACACTCAGTCTTAAAACTGGGATACTCTCAGCTGCCTAACAGCCTTCTAGGGATGACTACATGGTGAATAGGCACAGTACCAGACAATGAAACTGCCCTGGTGTGGCTCTTGGGCTTCCAGTATATCCCATTTCTTTGCGTGAGTGACATATTTCCTTGGTACGTGAAAGGCAGTAACTCTGTTTTACTGCCTGAAAGAGGACTGCACACAAGTATTTACTTAATGGAATCCCTTGGGTGGCACAAATGGTTAAGCAGTAGGCCACTAACTGAAAAGTTGGTGGTTTGAACCCCCCCAGAGACACCTCAGAAAAAGGCCTGGCGATCTACTTCTGAAAGGTCATAGCCATGAAAACCCTTTGGAGCACTGTTCTACTCCATAAGCAGAATCGATGGCAGCTGGTTTATTGTGTACTTGAGAGCAGTAGTTGTATTTGAAAATTAATCTTTGAAGTTATAGTGCTAGATAGTAGGGCCCTATGCTTTACTTGACAGAAATTGGTTTATATACATTTGTCAGTTTCTAACTGGGTAGTTGACAAATACCAGTAAACTATATTATTTCTGTTCATTTATTGTGCTGTCTGGAAGCACTTAAACTGGAGGATCTACTTCCGTAAGTTGTTAGTACTGTGAATGTAGATGTGGGTTGAACTGTTCTAGTACTTCCCATCACCAGCATATTGTTTTTTACTTTGCCAGTACTCATCATGGTAACAGAAAAAGGATATAATCACTGATAATCCCCTTTACTTCCGTAGTCATTCTTAAATTTTCGGGGTCTTGTAGTCATTCTGTACAGAGAAGAAACAGTGGCTGGAAGAATACTCATTTCCCTCTTCTCTTTCCTGCCTACTAGAGGTAGGATCAGGCAAGCCCTGCATGCTGCTGGTCTCTGACACCCTTCTCCCCTTGTGGAGAGTCATCACCAGATAGTTACATGCACGTGCTGAAAAGCCTGACTTGGCTATTAGGTCCAAATAACTAACATAAATATCTGATTATTGAACTGTTTCTCTCAAAAACAAAATGCTCGGTTACCTACTTGCTTACTTTTTTGCTCCATATTATGTCAGCAGAACTAGATTTACCTATAACTGCTAAAGTATAACTTGACAAGCATCACCAAAATATTTCTTCAGCATTCAAAAATGATTTAGGGGGAGAGGTGGGCCGTGTTTACAAATTTAACACTCTCCTCCAAATGTTGACAAT
This sequence comes from Dugong dugon, assembly GCA_030035585.1. Classification (NCBI taxonomy): domain Eukaryota; kingdom Metazoa; phylum Chordata; class Mammalia; order Sirenia; family Dugongidae; genus Dugong; species Dugong dugon. Next base: position 18,042,730 of record CM057476.1, on the reverse strand, counting down.
TATTCTGGCACTGCATGGTGAACCCTTTGCTTTTTTGAGCGTTAGTTGCCTCTGCCCACCTCACAGGAGGCTGTTACATGTATTATCACATTTAATCCTCTCAGAGCAGTCAATGAAGGGTAAATTAATAACTGGCACAAGGCATGAGTAGTTCAGTTTTGAGTGGCACAGTTTATTCTGTTTGAGGAAGAACTGTCACTTTTTTTTTTTTGCTATTTCAGATACAAATTTATCTCCTCACCAGCCTTTATAAGGCATTCAGTAGCTCTTCTGAATTGCCATGAAAATGTGAATTTTATCTAGAGCAGTTGTTCTCAAAGTGTGGTCACTGGACTAGCAGCATCTGCATCACCTGGAATTTTTTTAGAAATGCAGATTCTTGGCTCTGCCCCTGACCTACTGAACCAGAAACTCTAGGGTAGGGCCCAGCAATCTGTGTTTTAACAAGTCCTCCAGGTGATTCTGGTGCACTAATCTAGAAGATCCTTGAATTTAATTTGCATCACTTCGGACAGTTTCTGAAATTCTCACTCCCACATGCTTTGATTCGCATCATGTCCATTCTTCCTGACATTAGTCTTAAAATGATCCCAAAAGTTTTGATTAAAGATTCTGTAGAAGAATCATAATCAAAGGGAAAGAGGGGGAATATGGAACAGAATCTTAAATTTTCATGGAATCCAGACTTTCTGGGGCCATTGAGGCAGGATGAGCCCCTGAAACTATTGCCCTGAGACAGTCTTTCAACCTTAAACCAAAAATATCCCCTGAAGTCTTCTTTAAAGGAGACAGTAGGTTAAGCTAGTTAGTAAAGAATGTCTGCCTTGAGCGTGTGTTCTTTTCAGGAACTATCTGTATGGGCTCATATTGCCAACAGCAACTCAAAAGGTTAGATAGGAAGCTTAAGGGGCAGTGAGTTTATGTTAATGGGGGAGGAACAGTTCTGACAAGGAGGATGAGAATGGTTACACAGCTTGAAGAATGTTGTCATTGTCACTGATTGTATATGTAGAAATTGTTGAATTGTTGTATTTTGCCATGTATATTTTTAACAACAATTTTTTTAAAAGGTATCAAAAATCAAGAAATATGACAAATGTCTAAGCAATATATATTACAGTTTTTCACTTTGCTACTACTGTGTACATTTTTAAGGTCAGTGAAAAATTGTTTTTGATGTTTGGTCAGGTATTTCTCCTTGTGACATTTTAATGAGTAAGTACAGTTCCTTTGGGTAGATAAAAGTGTCAGTGTATTTTATTTGTCTAGCAGAGGAATTCTCTGCTTTTAGATGTAACATAGTCCTGGAGACTTGGCAAAATCCTTACTGTCTACAGACATCTTCCTGTATACGGCTTTCTTTCTTTCAGAGAAAACAGTGGAAGGAGCAGATGAGATGATGATGAAGAATCTATCTGTAATAGAAAGTGTCAAATTGGCATGCAGGTATGCATGATAACAAACTAGGAGTTCCCTATATTGTTTATCATAGGCCATTATCTGGAGATACAGCTATGTACTTTGCATACTGAAGAGCACATTTTTATCAAGATTGGTATGTACAAACAGTAATAAAAAATGTGTAGGCCTACAGTATCAGTTTGCCCAGGCTCCATATAGTGCCTCGGCAAACTCACCTGGGCGCCACAGGCTGTTTTTGTTTGTTTGTTTATAGTTCTAGTTTAAGTGAAAGTTTACATTTCAAGTTAGTCTCTCATACAAAAATTTATACATACATTGTTATGTGACCCTACTTGCTCTCCCTATACTGTGACAGCACACTCCTCCTTTCCACCCCTGATTTCCCGTGTCCATTCAACCAGCTCCTGACCCTCTCTGCCTTTTCATCTCACCTCCAGACAGAAGCTACCCATTTAGTCTCATGTATTTACTTGAGCTAAGAAGAAGCACACTCTTCACGAGTATCATTTCATGTCCCGTAGTCCAGTCCAATCTTTGTCTGAAGAGTTGGCCTCAGGAATTATTTTAGTTCTGGGTTGACAGAGAGTCAGGGGGTCGTGCTTTCTGGGGTTCCTCCAGTCTCAGTCAGACCATTAAGTCTGGTCATCTTACTGGAATTTGAATTCTGTATCCCACCTTTCTCCTGCTCCATCCGGGACTCTCTGTTGTGTTCCCTGTCAGGGCGGTCATTGGTGGTAGCCAGGCACCATCTAGTTCTTCTGGTCTCAGGCTGATGAAGTCTCTGGTTTATGTGGCCCTTTCTGTCTCTTGGGTTACTACTTTCCTTGTGTCTTTGGTGTTCTTCATTCTCCTTTACTCCAGGTGGTTGGGACCAGTTGATGTATCTTAGATGGCTGCTTGCTAGCTTTTAAGACCCCAGATGCCACTCACCAAAGTGGAATGCAGAACATTTTCTTAATCAACTTTGTTATGCCAGTTGACCTAGATGTCCCCTGAAAGCGTGGTCCCCAGACCCCTACCCCTGCTACTCTTTCCCTCAAATTGTTTGTTTGTATTCAGGAAACTTGTTAGCTTTGGTTTAGTCCAGTTGTGCTGACTTCCCCTGTAGTGTGTGCTGTCCTTCCCTTCACCTAAGATAATTCTTGTCTACTATCTAGTTAGTGAATAACCCTTGCCCTCCCTCCCCACCCTCGTAACCATCAAAGAATGTTTTTTCCTGTGTTTAAACCTTTTCTTGAGTTCTTACAATAGTGGTGTTACACAATATTTGTCCTTGTGTGACTGACTAAATTCACTCGGCATAATGCCCTCCAAATTCCTCCATGTTATACTTTGTTTCACGGCTTCATCGTTGTTCTTTATTGTTGCGTAGTATTCCATTGTGTGAATATACCATAATTTGTTTATCTGTTTGTCCGTTGATGGGCACCTAGGTTGTTTCCATCTTTCTGCTGTCGTAAACAGTGCTGCTGTGAACATGGGTGTGCATATATCTATTTGTGTAATGGCTCTTATTTCTCTAGGATGTATTCCAAGGAGCGGGATTGCTGGATCTTATGGTACTTCTATTTCTAGCTTTTTACAGAAGCGCCAAATCGATTTCCAAAGTGGTTGTACCGTTTTACATTCCCACCAACAGTGTGTAAGTGTTCCAGTCTCTCCACAACCTCTCCAGCATTTATTATCTTGTGTTTTTTGGATTAATGCTAGCCTTGTTGGGATAAGATGGTATCTGATTGTAGTTTTGATTTGCATTTCTCTACCGGCTAATGACTGTGAGTATTTCTTCATATGTCTGTCAGCCGCCTGGATGTCTTCTTTGGCAAAGTGCCTGTTCATATCCTTTACAGGCTATTTTTAATTTTCTGCGGAAACACAGTGACATCTGTCAGACATCACACAAACTATTAACTCAAGGTAGTTCACAATTCACTGTTAAATCACTACATACCTTGATGATGGTCATATCTTTGTGAAGCTGGAATTTTGGCCATTGTTTTAGGGGAATAAAAAAAGCAATTACTGTGTGAAAATCAGCATGTAACAGGAAATGAAGGTAACAGTGTCCAGTCTGATTCCAAGATTCAAGAAATTGTGGAGTACTCAAAAGATGCTAAGTTAAGTTGTTAAGGCAAAAATATTTCTTAAGTTTGGACTTAACAGAACTATTAGGCACTTCTTTTTTCCTAGGCTGAAATTCTAAGGAAGCCATACCTGAGAAAGTTTAGGGACCTCTTGTGTGGGCTGCTTTTTTGGTATATTGCAGTTTGGACTTTACAGAACAAAAAACCCATTGCTATCGTGTCAGTTCTGACTGATAGCGACCCTATATAGGACAGAGTGGAAGTGCCCCATAGGGTTTCCAAGGAGCACCTGGTGGATTTGAACTGCCATCCTTTTGGTTAACAGCCGTAGAACTTAACCACTATGCCACTTAGGTATGGTAGAAAGCTGTACAGGAAACTGAGAGGGGGAAAGACCAGGGAATTATAAGCAACATGGTGGAGGAGAAGGCAGTATGTGGTGATGGTGCATGATCTCTGGGGCCATAGGCTCTGATTTTGAGTCCTGTGTATTTGGCTAGCTATATGACTGTGACCAAGAAATTAACTTTTCTGAACCACAGTTTTTCTTATCCACAAAATAGAACTGATACCACCACATACACATCTGTCAGTTTGTCATACTGTGGGGGCTTGTGTGTTGCTGTAATGCTGGAAGCTATGCCACTGGTACTCAAGTGCCAGCAGGGTCACCCATGGCAGACAGGTTTCAGCTGAGCTTCCAGACAAAGACAGACCAGGAAGAAGGACCCAGCAGCCTACTTCTGAAAAGAATTAGCCATGAAAACCTTATGAATAGCAGCAGAACATTGTCTGATGTAGTAGTGCTGGAAGATGACCCCCCCCCCCCCCCCCAGGTTGGAAGGCGCTCAAAATATGACTGAGGAAGAGCTGCCACCTCAGGTAGAGTCGACCTTAATGACATGGATGGAGTCAAGCTTTTGGTACCTTCATTTGCTGATGTGGCATGACTGAAAATGAGAAGAAACAGCTGCAAACATCTATTAATAATGGGAGCGTGGAATGTACGAAGTAGGAATCTAGGAAAATTGGAAATCGTCAAAAATGAAATAGAATGCATGAAGATCGATATCCTAGGCATTAGTGAGCTGAAATGGACTGATATTGACCATTTTGAATCGGACAGTCATGTGGTCTGCTGTGCCGGGAATGACAGATTGAAGAGGAATTGTGTTACATTCATCAGGAAAAAGAACATTTCAGGATCTATCCTAAAGTACAGTGCTGTCAGTGACAGGATAATATCCATACATCTGCAAGGAAGACCAGTTAATATGACCATTATTCAAATTTATGTACCAACCAATAAGGCCAAAGATGAAGAAATTGAAGATTTTTACCAACTTCTGCAGTCTGAAATTGATTGAACATCCAGTCAGGGTAGTTACTGGTGATTGGAATTCGAAAATTGGAAACAAAGAAGGATCAGTAGTTGGAAAATATGGCCTAGGTGATAGAAATGATGCCAAAGATCACATGATTGAATTTTGCAAGACCAGCGACTTCTTCACTGCAAATACCTTTTCTCACCAACATATGCAGCGACTATACACATTGACCTCACCAGATGGAATACACAGGAATCAAATCGACTGCATCTATAGAAAGAGACAATGGAAAAGCTCAGTGTCATCAGTCAGAACGAGGCCAGTGGCCGACTGCGGATCAGATCATCAGTTGTGCAAGTTCAAGTTGGAACTGAAAAAATTAGAACAAGTCCAAGAGAGACAAAGTACGACCTTGAGTATGTTCCACCTGAATTTAGAGACTATCTCAAGAATGGATTTGATGCATTGAACACTAACGACCAAAGAGCAGACAAGTTATGGAAGATTTCAGAGGGCCGCTCCAGAAGACAGAATAAAGTATTACGACATGTGCAAAGACCTGGAGATAGAAAACCAAAAGGGAAGAACACGTCCAGCATTTCTCAAGCTGAAAGAACTGAAGAAAAAATTCAAGTCTTGAGTTGCAATACTGAAGGATTCTACGGGGAAAATATTAAATGATGTAGGAAGCATCAAAAGAAGATGGAAGGAATATAGAGAGTCACTATACCAAAAAGAATTGGTAGATGTTCAGCCATTTCAGGAGGTAACATATGATCAGGAAGCAATGGTACTGAAGGAAGAACTCCAAGCTGCACTGAAGAAATTGGCAAAAAACAAGCCTCCACGAATTGACGGAATACCAGTCGAGATGTTTCAGCAAATAGATAACAGCGCTGCAAGTGCTCACTCGTCTATGCCAAGAAATTTGGGAGACACCTACCTGGCCAACCTACTGGAAGAGATCCATATTTATGCCTGTTTCCAAGAAAGGTGATCCAACTGAATGTGGAAATTATCAGACAATATCATTAATATCACATGCAAGCAAAATTTTGCTGAAGATCATTCAAAAGCGGCTGCAGCAGTATGTCAACAGGGAACTGCCAGAAATTCAAGCCGGATTTAGAAGAGGACGTGGAACCAGGGATATCGTTGCTGATGTCGGATGGATCCTGGCTGAAGGCAGAGAATACCAGAGAGATGTTTACCTGTGTTTTACTGGCTGGTAAGGCATTCGACTGTGGATCATAACAAATTATGGATAACATTGAGGATAATGGGAATTCTGGAACACTTATTTTGCTCATGAGGAATCTGTACATGAATCAGGAGGCAGTTGTTAGAACAGAACAAGGAGATACTGCATCGTTTAAAGTCAGGAAAGGTGTGTGTCAGGGTTGTATCCTTTCACCATACGTATTCAATCTGTATGCTGAGCAAATAATCCAAGAAGCTGGACTGTATGAAGAAGAACGGGACATTAGGATTGGAGGAAGACTCATTAACGATTTACATTAAGCACTTACTGATGAAGATCAAAGACCACAGCCTTCAGTATGGATTACACCTCAACATAAAGAAAACAAAAATTCTCGCAACTGGACCGAGAAGCAACATCATGATAAATGGAGAAAAGATTGAGGTTGTCCAGGATTTCATTTTACTTAGATCCACAGTCAACACACGTGGAAGCAGCAGTCAAGAAATCAAAGGACGCATTGCATTGGGCAAGTCAGCTGCAAGAGATCTCTTTAAAGTGTTATAAAGCAAAGATGTCATCTTGAGGACTGAGGTGTGCCTGACTGAAGCCATGTCATATGCATTCAAAAGCTGGACAGTGAATAAGGAAGACTGAAAAAGAATTCATGCCCTTGAATTGTGATGTTGGTGAAGAATATTGAACATACCATGGACTGCCGGAAGAATGAACAAATCTGTTTGGAAGAAGGACAACCAGAATGTTCCTTAGAAGCAAGGATGGCGAGACTGAGTCTCATATACTTTGCACATGTTATCAAGAGGGATCATTCTCTGGAGAAGGACATCATGCTTGGTAAAGTAGAGGGTCAGCGAAAAAGAGGAAGACCCTCAGTGAGATGGACTGACACAGTGGCTGCAACAGTGGGCTCAAGTATAACAACAATTGTGAGGCCGGCACAGGACCGGGCAGTGTTTTGTTCTGTTGTCCATGGGGTCGCTTTGAGTCAGAACCAGCTGGATGGCACCTAACAAAATCACCACCACATAAGGATTGAATGAGATACTATAGGTAAACACTGCACCTTATAAAATTTAAAAACTATACAGATGTGTGGTAGGCTGAATAATGCCCCCCCCCCCGCCCCAGATGTCTGTGTCCTAATCCCTGGAGCCTGTGAATATGGTAAAAAGAATTTTGCAGATGTGATTAAATTAAGAACTTGAGCTGGAGAGATTATCCTGGGTTATCTGGGTGGGCTGAATGTAATCACAAGCTTCCTTAGAAGAAGGAGGTAGGAGGAACACAGTGAGTAGTAGGAGATGTGACCATGGAAGCAAGTGATGTGAGGAGGGGGCTGTGAGCCAAGGTAGGAGACCAGCCTCTACAAGCTGAAAAAGGCAAGGAAATGGATTCTCCTCAGAGCTTCCAGAAGGAACCAGTCCTGGATTTTAGTTCCATAAGACTCATTTTAGACTTCTGGCCTCCAGAACTATAAGACAATAATAAATTTGTTATTTTAAGCTCCAAATTTGTGGTAATTTGTTACAGCAACAATAGAAAACCAATATAGGGTGTTACTCAAGTTGGAAAAGGAAAAGTTCTTTAGGAAACCACCAGTTTGTCATCCAAAGACCCACTATTCTTTTTCATAATGTAAGACTTTTAGATTTCCCTACAGTGTGGCATAAACTTCCATGGTGTGGACATGTTGAGATTTCCTTTGCTCTTAATTCTCTGATGACTCTAGAGACTTTGAGAAAGTAATTAAATTTGAAAGGGGCAGCAGGGAGGATTTTAAACCTCTGGAGTATCTTAGAAGAGCTTAATTTTATGAAAGGGGTCCCTGGAAGGGAGTGCCCTTGGCAGCCCCAGGAGCTATCCTTCTTCAGTCATTCTTCAGATTTCTAAACCTAGCTTGGTCCAGCAGGTTGCTTTAGAACAGTTTCTTGAAGCCTACTGTGTTTTAAATTTGCACACCAGAGGGTAGTATTTCAGAACCTCTCTGTGGTTCAAATGTGGGGATTTCCATGGCCAGGTGTTCAGCTGAGGGAAGCATCTGACCAGTATCTGCCTGTATAGATCAGTTACATTCTATTAGGAGTGGTTATTTTTTATCAAGTACTTGTCAAAATCCTTTTAATCCTACATTTTCAAATGAAAATTTTTTACCACGGAATTATGGATTCATTAAGCAGCAGCTATCATAAAGATGTTGTAAGACTTGACATGAAAACTTCATGGGGGATGATATATGTGAGAAGATTTAGTACTTACAATAACCCAAAGGTGTTTTCTGGAGTCTCAGTTCAGTAGAAATTTCCTAGTGCCAAAAAGTAAAGACCCAGTGTGTTATCGCTCACTAGTGAAGCTAGTTCATAGGTAACTAGAATACCCACTACAAACTAGACATTTCCTTGGACATATTCTTAGATGCCACATGCAAAAATTACTTCATACAGAATATATTGACCTCTATTTTCTAGTGTGATTTGACTGTTCTAAGTGAATTTCTTTATTTTACCTTTATTTATACTATATATTGGTAACTTAACTGCCTCAAATCTTTTAAGTAGTTGCTAGTATAAGCCAGTTGCCGTTAGGTGGATTCTGACTCATGGCAACCACCATGTGTGTCAGAATAGAACTGTGCTCCATAGGGTTTTCAGTGGCTGATTTTTTCAGAAGTAGATTGCCAGGCCTTTCTTCCAAGGTGCCTCTGGGTGGACTTGAACCTCCAACCTTTTGGTTAACAGCTGAGCATGATAACCATTTGCACCACTCAGGTATTCTGCTAGTATAAACAGGTCACCCTGTTTTACCTGCCTCTGTGGTAGCACAGTGGTTAAGTACTTGGCTAACTGAAAGGTTGGCAATTCAAACACACTAGCCATTCTGTGGGAGAAAGATGTGGCAGTCTGCTCACGTAAAGATTACAGCCTTGGAAACCCTACGTGGAGTTCTGCTTTGTCCTATGGGGAGTCGCTTTGAGTTGGAATCACCTCGACAGCAATGGGTTTGGTTTTGGTTTTGGTCTGTGGTGGTTTATTAATCCATTAATAGCTACTTAATAATTTAGGAAACTATCCTACCGGTTGATACCATTTAGATGAAGTTATTTTTTACCTTTAGAAGGCTGATCTTTTGATATACAGTAAAGTTTTTTGGAGTTGATGATTCCATTCCTGGTAGCTTTGTTAGAGTTACTTATATCAGGTATATGTGTAAGTATAGCTTTAGTTTTACTTTCATTAATGTAAAAACATTTATACAGTAATCAAGTTTATATTAAGTTCTGGGTCCTGAAAGATGGTAAAACAAAAAAATTGAATATCATACAGATGATCTCTAGCTTGCTCATTGTTTGGTATCTGTGTCTTTACATGTAGAGGATAAAGAGTAGTCATAAGAATTATTTTTTGTTTGCTTATTTTCGTTGTTATTTCCTTATATTCTAGATATAATGAGATGCACTAAATGAGCGGCAGCTTAAAGTACTTCTGAGAAACCTTGCCTTTCCCTTTGCCACTTTCTTGGTTGAAGTGTGACTTTTGGAAATGGAACAAAGGAAGTAGTTAACTTTAATCCTAAATATATAGATTAATTAGACAAATCCATGTAAAATATACAGATGATTAACATATACAATTCTAAAATAATACTTGTTAAGCTAGCTCAATTCTGGGCAGAGGGCGGGGTGGACAGATACATTAGTTAAACTCTTACGACTTTAACAAAATGGTTCCACTATTCTCAGTCATCCAGACTGGACAAGAGACGGCAGTGCTAGACACACACACACCCCCCACCCTGTCTTAGTTATCTAGTGCTGCTATAACAGAAATACCACAAGTGGATGGCTTTAACAAACAGAAATTTATTTTCTCACAGTGTAGGAGGCTAGAAGTCCAAATTCAGGGTGCTGGCTCTAGGGGAAGGCTTTCTTTCCCTGTCGAAGGTCCTTGTCTTTTCTGAGCTGCTGTTACTGGGCAGTCTTCATGTGGCTTGGCATCTCTCTTCCCCTATCTCTGCCTCCTAGCTTGCTTGTTTACTGTCTTTTGTATCTCAAAAGAGATTGATTCAAGATACACCCTACACTGATCCTGCCTTGTGAATATAAACAAAGGCAATCCATTCCCAAATGGGATTATAACTACAGGCATAGAGATTGGAATTTACAACACATATTTTTTGGGGACACAGTTCAGTCCATAACATTCCACCCATTGGCCCCAAAAAATTCATGTCCTTGCCGCATGCAAAATACATTTACCCCATCACATCATCCTAAAAGTCTTAAATCCACTCCAAGTGTGAAGTCTCATCTTCTGAATCATGTAAATGAAATATGGGTGAGACTTTAGGCATATTCCATCCTGGGGCAAATTTCTTCTTCATCTGTGAACTTGAGAAGTCTAAAATACAAGTTACATGTTTCCAAAGTACAATGGTGAAACAGGCACAAGGTTGATATTTCCATTACAAATGGAAGAAATTAGAGGTAAAGAAGGGATAACAGGCAGCAAGCAAGTCCAAAACCCAGCAGAACAATTTACATTAGCTCTCAAGGTTTGAAAATAATCCTCTATTCTCTGGGACTTTCTGGACGACAGCCCCGCCCTCCAGACTTGGGGTGTTGGCCACATCCTCTGGATTCTGGGTGGAGGCCCCTTGGCCCTTGGCTTCAGCTCTGCCTTCCAGGCCCACTGGGATAGCATTTTTGCTCCCTCAGCTTTGACCAACCCCATTCTCATAGTTCATCTGAGTGTCAACCCCAGCAGGCTCCAAGCAGGCCCTATTCTTCTACCCTTGGGCATGACAGCCCCTCTTCCTCAGTTTTGGGCAGCAGCCCCATCCCCCTGGCATACCTTAATGCAGCCCCACTCTCCAGAAATGAGTTGGCAAAATCCAACTCTTTGAAACCTAGGGGACTGTGGCCCTACTCTTTGATATCCAGGAGACCTTGGTACTACCCTTTGAAACCGTGAAGGCCCTGCATCCGTGCTTCTTCCAACAGTTCTGCTGATCTCCGAGCTGCCTCAGGGATGGTCCTTTTTTTTTCTTGGAGGACAACAGAAGTAGCTCCTTTGGCCTGTTTCGTGCCTGTAGAATGCCAAGAGGCAGACAGCGTTTTTTCCTTTTGTTCTTTCTCTGTCCCCCTCAGTCTAAGCTGATGGGTTTTTTGCTATGGTAGTTGGTTAGATCCATCAGTCACAGGCGTAATTTCTTTAACAAAAGATTATGTAGCCATGTCCGTGGTGCACATTCTAGGACACGTGCCCTTAGTTTGTACAGCAGTACAAATCTTTAAGTTCTGTTTTCATTTTGCACAGTTCATTTTTAAGTCTGTCTTTTCCCTCTCACATTTTACTGTAAGGAGCAAGGAGAACCACACATCCCCTTTAAGATCTTGCTTAGAAATCTCATCAGCTGGATATCCAAGTTCATCAGTTGCAAGTTCTACCTTCTAGCAAACATTTGAATATAGTTCAGACAAGTTCTTTGGCACTGCATAAAAATCATCACCCGTCCCCCATTGTCCAATCACTTGTTCATTATTTCCTTTTAAAGCCTCACCAGAAGCACATTTAACATCCACATTTGTAGCAGCATTCTGTTGCTAGCACCATAAATATTCTTTAAGATGATACTTTCTCTGTAGCTCTCCTCACTTCCCTCTGAGCTCTCACCAGAATTGCCTTTGATGTCTATAATTTTATCAACAGTCTCTTCAAGGCAATCTAGGCTTTTACTATTAGGCACCTTGAAACTCTGCCTGCCTCTACCCACTACCCAATTCCAAAACTGCTTCCACATTTTAAGTATCTTTTAGAGCAGCATCCTGCTCTTCTGGCACCAAATTCTGTCTTAGTTATCTAGTTCTGGTATAACAGAAATACTACCCGGAAAAAAAAAAAAGCCATTGTCATCAAGTTGATTCTGACTCATAGTGATCCTATAGGACAAAGTAGAACTGCCCTATAGAGTTTCCAAGGAGTGCCTGCTGGATTCGAACTGCCAACCTTTTGGTTAGCAGCGGTAGCTCTTAACCCACTACCGCACCAGGGCTTCCAAAAATACCACCGTGGATAGCTTTAGCAAACAGAAGTTTATTTTCTCGCAGTTTAGGAAGCTAGAAGTCCAAATTCAGGATGCTGGTTCTAGGGGAATGCTTGCTTTCTCTGTTGACTCTAGAGGAAGGTCCTTGTTTATTCTGAGCTTCTTCTCCTGGCCAGTCTTCATGTAGCTTGGCATCTTTCTTCCATTTCAGATGGTTACCTTAAAAATAAACCCAATTCATATTTCCAGCCTCCCCAGAGAGATTAACGAAATTTATCTTTTTTTCCTCTCTGCCTCCCTTCCTTCTCTCTTACCTCCCTCCCTCCCTTCTTTCCTAGTTAGTGTGAAAATCAGTGTTACATCTTCCTTTCTTTTGGTTTATTCTGTTTGTTTGAATCGCCTTTTCTCCTTTTTCCTTATATTTGGTTCTGTCTGTGGTGAAGCTTGAGGCTATTGGTGCAAGTATTCAGTAACATAAAGCTTCCTTTATTTGTGTTTATAAGTCAGAGTCTTATTCCACTGCTTCCTGAGTCTAAGGGGAAATCTTAGAAAAACCCACAGAGATTTAAGTTATAAACACACTACTTAATTACTACACAGGCTTAACCTCAGAGTTTGCAGTCACAATATAAATACCCAGATGAGAGCCTGAAAGAAGCCTCCACACTTCCACCATGTGACTCTCTTGGGCTTTCTGTTCCTGCCCTCTATCTGGCAAATAAAAATATGGAATCTGTCCCAAGAGTTTCTGTGAAAACTGGTTTAAAAACTTTATAAATGGCTCAATGAAAGGCTTAAAACTTTACTACGTCTGTTCCATTTGCCAGCTTTTTCCAGACCACTTTTAAAAATTAAAAATAAAAATAATTGATTATTTTTCTTGAGAACCTAATTATTGTATTTTAAAGAAATTTTATGTAATTTGTTGCAGGTTTTTAAAATCCAATTTTAAGATTTGTTTCTCTTTCCAGTCTTAAGTAACATACCTTAAATAAGCCAAACAACGTCCCTGACTCACTCTTTCCTCTCTGTAGGTTTTATAGGATGAAAAGTGTTCAGGCTTTAGAATTCTAAGACAGCTATTTTAAGTTGAAATAACAGCTATGTAAGTAAACCAGAGACTGCAGAAGTTATTCTATCAATTTAAAACAATAAAATTCCATTAGTTTTAATATAATTAAAAATCTGTTGAAGAGCTCAGCATGTATCTTTGTTAAAATTAAGTGACACACTAAACAAATGTGCCATACTTGCATGTGTTTGAGATGAATTTATGAAATCAGAAAATTATTTTACCATTCCTCTTAGAGTATTCCTACTTTTCAGTCATTTAAAGTATCTTCAGAGCACCTGCTGTGAGTCAGGCACTGTTCTAGGTGCTGGGGATACAGCAGTGAATAAGGCATCAAGGCCCCTGCTCTCATGTGGCTTGTCTTCTGATGGGAGTGAGGAGTAGCAGGGAGCTATAACAAATAAGGAAAACATCAATAATGAATTCTGAGAAGTGAATTAAAATAGGATGATACAGTGATTGAGCAACTCTGAAATTGAGGAGGCGGGAAATGCCTGAGAAGGTGACATTTAAGCTGGTGTCTGAATAACAAGAGCCAGTCATGCAAACATCAGAGGAAGCATATTCTAAGCAGAAGGAATAGTCTTAAAGTGGAAATGAGCTGGGGATTCACAAATGGAAAGAAGGCCGCTGAGACTGAAGCACAGTGTTTGTATTGGGGTGGCAGGGAGGAGGGGGAGCAAGGAATAAAGGTAAGATTGAGGTCAGATAGGCAGACAGGAATTTGGATTTTATCAGTTTAGTGGGAAGCCACTGGAGGATTTTAAACAAAGGCATGACTAAGTGCAGTTTAAGTATAAAGAATGGTTGTGTTTGTTGAGAAGGTATCTTTGTCTGGGTTCTCTAGAAGAGCAATATCAATGAAACGTATACAGATTATATATAGAGATTTTCTTCAAGGCAGTGGCTCACAGTTGTGAGGAAATGGCTCACACAACTGTGAGGAAATGGCTCACACAGTTGTAGGGGCTGAAAGTCCCAACCAAACCTGTGGGTCAGACCACAGGCTGATGACCTCCGACCTATCCTGGCTCATGTGGTTGCAGGGCCTGATGAACCCAAAACCTGCAGGTCAGGTGACAGCCTGGAGGCCTCTTCTGGCTTACAGGGTTGCGGGTGTCGGTAAATCCAAAATCTGCAGGTGAGGTGACAGGCTGGAGGCCCCTGCTGGTTTACATCCCAGGAACTGAGTCAGACGCCAAGAATATTGCAGGATCCGAAAAGAGAGCAAGCTTTGCCAGAACATTTGTTTGTATGATGGATGCAGACCACACCCCCAAGGAAACTCCTCTTTCAACTGATTGGCTGCTCACATCAGATCAGCAAATGGGAGGTGATACATAGTGTCTGCCAAACCACTGAGAATTAGATAGCCTAGCCAACTTGACACATAATAGTAACCATCAGAAGGAGACCAATTAGGAGGCAGTTGGCAGTAGCTCAGGATAGAGAGATGGTAGTGGCTTGAATTAGGTTACTAATAATGGAGACAGAGTAAAGTGGACAGATTTGGGATATGTTTTGGAGGTATGGCCAATTTATTTGTGTTACAGATTTTGACTTTAAAAGGAGGGTGGATGGTACCTTTACTGATCTGGTGAAAACTAGGGGAAGAGCAGGCTTTTGAGGAAAATCAAGAGTTTTCCCCATTTTAGGTTTAAGATACCTATTATTAGATAGTCAATTGGAGATGTCAGATAAGCAATCGGATATATGACTCTGGAGTTCCAGGGAGAGACCAGGGCTAGAGGTGTAGATTTGGGATTAAGCAGCAGAGAGCAAGTATTTAAAACCATTGGGCTTGATAAAATCATGGGGGAAATTGTATAGATTGAGAACAGGAGGAGATCTAATACACTGGGGAACTCCATGAGAAAGATCCAGCAAAGGTGGCTGAGAAGAAACAGCTGGCAGTGTGGAAGAAAACCAATGGATTGTGGCATCAGAGAAACCAAAAGTTGGAAGTTCTAAGAAGGTGGGATGGAAACTGCCAGATGCTACTGAGAGGTCAAGTTAGATAAGAACAACAGTGACATTGGCTTTGAGAATCACTTATGATCTGAACAAGAGCATTCTCAGTAGTATAGATTTGAGTGGTCAAGGAGAGAATAGAAATGGGTAAGGAGATGGTGATTATAGACAACTCTTAAATCACAAAGCATTATAATATCAAGAATAGGTACAACAGGTAATGATATTTTCTAAGAGAGAATGGGGACAGCAAACGTGTACTTTGTTCCCAATGTGAACCGACAGAAATGCTGCTATGTACATGTCTGTCTCCCACCTGTGGCCCCAGACATACATTAGAAGAACTGTGGTTAATCACCGTGTGAATAGTATTGAATGGAGCATGGCCACAGAATTCCTCATGGAGCTGCACTCCTGGGGATGTGCTAAATAACTCACTTTACTAGCCTGAGGCTGTAATTTTAAATATTTCAAACTAGTAATAGTACAGAATGCACAGTTGATGTACTGCCTCCTGTCTTCCCAATCACTGATCAGTAGGCGCTTTTCTTCTGCTTTTTTATAAAGTGTCTTCTTGGTATTTCTTCCATTAACCATGAGTGTTTGCTAGGGCTCTCTTCAATATTGTTTTTTCTTTTCCACTATTTTTTGAAAAAGAATTTGTCCAGGAACATTTTTTATATGCTATCAGTAAAGCTTTTTCCTCAACCTGTAGCTTCTTGGTGTCTAGTCTTACAATGTTCAGCCATTATCTTAGGTTTGGAAACAAGAGTTTCTAGTATTTGTCCGTTAGATGTCTTTAACTTTGTGATACATTATAATTTTCTCAATTGAGTAGATGGTCCGGGAGCTTTTGGGACCATTTTCTCTCTCCTTGTTGTGTGCCATCGAGTCAATTCCAACTCATAGCGATGCTGTGTGACAGAGTAGAACTCCCCCATAGGATTTCCTAGGCTATAATCTTTATGGGAACAGATTTCCAGGTCTTTTTTTCCCACAGAGCCAGTGGATGGGGTTTGAACCGCCAGCCTTTTGGTTAGCAGCCGAGTGCTCAACCATTAAGCCACCAGAGCTCCTTTATCTCTCCTTACTTTATCTAAAAAGTATCCACTTGCTGTGTCTGCTTCTGACCCATTATTTAAAAAAACCGAACGCTTCTTTTTTTCCTGCCTTCATAGTTTTTAGGTGTGCTTTATTTCCTCCCTGGCCGCTGTAGTCCAGAAGAAGAGATGCAGACAGTCTATGTTGGTGATCAAAATTACCTTAGCCTGCAGAATCCTTAGACTTACTGTTCCAGATAGTAAAATAGCACTAGGGCATGATAGAAGCTTAGGACATCATAGTTATTAAATGTTGTAATTGCTAGGTAGTCAAATATTGAGCCTCTGTGGCCAAAGGAAAATTCAGTTATCATTCATTGTCTGACCTTTCACTTTCCAAACTTAGAAACTGAATATATTTGGATAACAAGGGCTACTTGTTTTTGTAACATTGGGCTAATTGTATAAGCACAGACCAGGATTTGCCCAATTAATACATTTTGCTTTGTTTTCCAGAACTTCTAACTTATACAGTCAAGTAGTTTAACCTAATTCACATGAATAAACAACTGAGGGCAGTTTCTTTTCACTCTTTTAGGGGAAATATGCTACTTGGCCTTTTATTCCTCACCCTCTTAACAACATGAAGGTTTCAGAAATCTATAAGAATGGAAAACTGAGGAGGTGGTGTTGGTAGGGGCAACCCAGATGGTTTTTTGTTTTTTTTTTTAAATTGTACTTTAGGTGAAGTTTACAGAACAAATATTTTCTCATTAAACAGTCAGTACACATATTGTTTTATGACATTGGCTAACAACCCCACGACATGTCAACACACTCCCTTCTTGGCGTTGGAGGACTTTTTTTTTTTTTTTTTTTTTTGTGGAAATATACATAGCCAAAGATACACCATTTCAAAAATTTCTACATGTACAATTCAGTGATGTCGATTATGTTCTTCCAGTTTTTCTGCTATTCTTACTTTAAATGAAGGTTTACAGAACAAAATAGTTTCTCATTAAACAGTTAGGACACATGTCAACACTGCCCTTACTCAACCTTGGGTTCCCTATCACCAGCTTTCCTGTCCCCTCCTGCCTTCTAGTCCTTGTCCCTGGACTGCTGTGCCTCTTTAGTTCCATTTTCTTTTATGGGGCTGTCCAATCCCCGGCTGAACGGTAAACCTCGGGAGTGACTTCACTGCTAAGCTAAAAGGGTGTCTGGGGGCCATACACTCGGAGTTTCTCCAGTCTCTGTCAGGACAGTAAATCTGATCTTTCTTTGTGTGTTAGAATTTTGTTCTACATCCATCTCCAGCTCTGTCCAGAACCCTCTGCTGTGATCCCGGTCAGAGCAGTCAGTGGTGGTAGCCGGGCACCATCTAGCTGTACTGGACTCAGTCTGGTGGAGGCCTTGGTAGCTGTGGGCAACCCAGATGTTTTGCCTGTAAGTAATCTATTCTTTTCACTTAAAAGTGCAGCAACAAAGAAAACTAGTGAATAATAAAGATCTGAACAGTTCAAAACTTTTGTCTTATTTTAGTAACAGCTTTATCGAGATATAATTCACTCTTTTAAAGTGGTATTTAGTTGTGCAACCATCACCACTATCTGATTTTCATCACCCCAGTAAGAAACCTGTACCCAATAGCAGTCATTCCCCAGGGCCCCCTCCCTTCAGCCCCTGGCAACTACTGATCTACTTTCTGTTTCTGTGCATTTGCCTACTCTGAATATTTCATATAAGTGGGATCATACAATATTTGTCCTTTTATGTATGACTTATTTCACTCAGCATATTATGTTCAAGGTTCATCCATGTTATAGCAGGTTGCAGTACTTTCTGTTTGTGGCTGAATAATATTCTTTATCCATTCTGATAATTATTCTTTATCCATTCTTCAGATGATAGACATTGAATTGTTTCTACTTTTTGGCTGCTGCTATTAGCATTTATGTACAAGTTTTTGTGTGGACGTGTGTTTTCAGTTCTGTTGGGCACGTACCTAATAGTGGAATTGCTGGGTGAAAAACGCATTTAGCTACAGAACTAGAGATTTTAATAGGCTGTTTCCCACCTTTAGTTAATTCAGAGAGAAAGACTCCGACATTTAAGATAAGTTGAGGAAAGCTGATCAAGTTTTTCGAGTCTGCCCACTTTCTTGGAATTATGACTTATGTACTTTGATAATACCACTAATCATAATTTTACATTTGCTCCTTGGTTACTAAAAAAAAAAAAAAATTATCAGTTGAATGTTTGGATGCAAATAAAGAACAGAAAACCCAGTGGTTTAGCGGTAATGAGGCTTTTCTAGTAGAGTAACTGAGAAGTCCAGGTAGTACTGACTTCAGGCAAGACTTGATCCTCCACTCTGAGTAGGACATAGTTCTTTGATGGCTTAACGGAAGTCCCAAAATTGAACCTTACTGGCTGTAATTAATCCGCCTTGGTTTGTGTGCTCACCTTTGGTCAGGGTTTGGGATAAATTAGGGCTGGGAATGGGTGCATGTCAGGGTTCTGCTAGGAAAGGAAGAAAGAGTGGATACTGGAAATATATCGAACAAGAGTGCACTGAAGAGTCACACATGTCCTTCTAGAGAGCTGGTAAGGAAAAACAAGTATGTATTCACTGCCTTTGAGGCTGTATCTGACAGCTACTAAATTCACAAAGCCCACCTTTTCCCAGAGGCCAACTCGTTCTTACTCCAGCCTTTACTGAGGATCCTTTATATGTCTATTCTTAAGTATTTGTTTTGGTTCAGTCTTACATAACTTTGTTAAACAAAAGTAACTCTTTTGTTTTAAGTAGTAAGAGTGGGCTGTGTTCATTTCATAATCACAGTGTCTGAGTTTTAATATTAACGAGATACCTATCACAGTTAAGAATGTTTTATTTTTGCTCAGTTTGAGACTATCTTGCTTCATAAAAGGGTTAGGTTTTTAGTGATGAGTGCAACCTGAGTTTTGTCTAAAGAAGCATCTGTATGACTCTTACAGCTAATTCTGTAAGTTGTTACTAGTAATACAAAACCGTAAAACCAAATGAGATGCGGTTGAGTCAGCTTCGACTCATTTCCACCCCATGTGTGTTGGAGTAGAACTGTGCTCCATAAGATTTTCAGTGGCTGATTTTTTTTAATTAGATCGCCAAGCCTTTATTCCCAAGGCACTACTGGATGAACTCAAACTGCCAACTTTTCAGTTAGCAGCTGAGCACGTTAACTGTTTGCACCACCCAGGGACTCCAAAGGAGTAAGGCTGGCTTAAACATTCTCCTCTGGGAATCAGTGAGAATTAACTATGCTATTTTAATGCAGATAGGCTCTAAGTGAATTTCTACATATCATATGCATTATCCGGTTCAATAACTTTGCTTACATATATGTTAGTCTTTTTTTTTCTCCTGCTATATAAACAAACCTCAAAATCTCAAGTGAATTACAACAAGCATTTATTTTCACTCTCATGGGTCTACAGATTGGTACAGTTCTGCTTATCTAGGCTTTGCTCAGGTAGGCCAGGCTGGACTTCAAGCTTTTAGCTCGATTCAGAACTATTTATGTTTTTATTCTGGGACCTAGGCTGAGTGGCAGTGGCTACCTGGGCATGTTCTCTGACGTAGGATCACGGGCATGTAAGAAGGATGAGTGGAAAACGTGCAGTATATGTTAAGGCTTCAGCCTGGAACTGGCACATTGATATTTCCTCCCAATTTTATTGGCCAAAGTGAGTCACATGGCCAACCACAATGTCATTGGGGCCAGAAAATACATTTCTCCACAGTGGTAGGTACTGCAAAGTCATACAGCAAAGAGCGTGGGTGTGTAATTCTTATAAGGAAAGGAGTGAACAGTTGGGAATGATGATCTACTTAACCATAGGTATTATCATAGGAATAAAGATGCATAAAACTATGTGTGACAAAAGCAGATTCCTCTTTAGAGTGAGTAAATTAGGATTATGGAACAATATAATTGTGCACATTTTAATCTGATTAAAATCATTGATACTTAAATTAATTAATGATACTTTATTTACTCCTACCTCTGAGAAAGCAAATATGACAGGGATATGTTCAACTCTTCTACCTCCACGTCTGAAGATGTTCGCAAAATTGCTTAGTAATTCCTAATACTGGCTTCTTGTGTAAGTTGTAAAAAGGACTGGAATTCTTGAGCTTGTGGTCATTCTTAAATTATTAACCAACTCTTATTCCCATTCTTTCTCTAAAACTTGGCAAACTACTAGTCAACTTATACATCTACTGTTAAAAGGAATTTATAACAGCTAGGATAGAGAATTAGTGAAAAGGTGAAACATTTAAAATTACACTTAAAACAACAACAACAAAAAACAGTAGCTGCTAAGGCTGCTTTGTACAACCAAATACCTCATGGAATTTGGTTCCTTAGTTTGAAGGTTTAGAGTCATGGTATCATGAGACATTCCAGATAATCGACCTAATAACATGTTTAGTGTTTCTGTTCTACCTGCTAGTTCATTTTTTAGTACCTGGGGTCTTAAAAGCTTGTAAGTGGCCATCCAAGATATCAACAATTGGTTTCTATTCACCTGGGGCAACAGAGGAAGAAGAAAAGTTAGGAATAGGAGGAGGATATGGAATGTATCAGGAGGGATCAATCCCTGGAGAAGGACATCATGCTTGGTAAAGTAATAGAGGGTCAGCGAAAGAGAGGAAGATCCTCAGTGAGATGGATTGACACTGTAGCTACAACGATGGGCTCAAGCATAGCAACGGTTGTGAGGATGACAGTGTTTCGTTCTGTTGTACATAGGGTCACTGTAAGTTGGAACCTAGTCAACGGCACCTAACAACAACATGGAATGTGTAGCTAATTGCCTCCATGACCAACTGCCTCCTTTGTCATGAGACCAGAACTGGGTGGTGCCTGGCTACCATTACTGAACATTTTGATCAAATATTCTGTGGAAGAATCCTGATCAAAAGGAGGAAAATACAGAACACGATTTCAAATTCTCATGGAGTCCAGATTTTTCTGGAGCCATGGAGGCTAGATGAACTCCTTAAACTATTGCCCTGAGATTGTCTTTAAACCTTAAACCAGAAGTATTAGTCCAAGAGACAGAAAGGGCCACATAAACCAGAGACTTCATCAGCCTGAGACCAGAAGAACTAGATGGTGCCCAGCTACCACCAATGACTGTCCTGACAGGGAACACAACAGAGTCCCTGATGGAGCAGGAGAAAGGTGAGGTGCAGAACTCAAATTCTAGTAAAAAGACCAGACTTAATGGCCTGACTTGAGACTGGAGGAACCCCAGAAAGCATGGCCCCCAGATTCTGTTTATCAGCCCAGAACTAAAACAGTTTCCGAGGCCAACTCTTCAGACAGGGATTGGACTGGACAGTGGGACATAAAGTGATACTCATGAGGAGTGTGCCTCTTACCTCAAGTAGACGCAAGAGACTAAATGAGCAGCTTCTGTCCGGAGGTGAGATGGTAAGGCAGAGGGGGTTAGGAGCTGGTTGAATGGATGGGGGGAAT
This sequence comes from Dugong dugon, assembly GCA_030035585.1. Classification (NCBI taxonomy): domain Eukaryota; kingdom Metazoa; phylum Chordata; class Mammalia; order Sirenia; family Dugongidae; genus Dugong; species Dugong dugon. Next base: position 18,021,021 of record CM057476.1, on the reverse strand, counting down.
CAGGGTGGAAAGGAGGAGTGTGCTGTCACAGTAAGGGGAGCGCAATTAGGGTCACATAACAATGTATAAATTTTTGTATGGGAGACTAACTTTAAATGTAAACTTCATTTAAACTACAACAATTAAAAAAAAAAAAAAAACCTTAAACCAAAAATATCCCCTGAAATCTTAAAATCAAACAGTACTTTAGCTTACTTAGTAAAGAATGTCTGCCTTGAGCATTATGCTCTTTTAAGATCTATCTATATTGGGGTCAGATTGCCAACAGCAACTCAAAAGATTAGATAGGAACCTCAGGGAACAGTGAGTTTATGTGAACAGGGGAGGAACAACTCAGAAAAGGAGAGTGAGAATGGTTGCACAACTTGAAGAATGTAATCAGTGTCATTGAATTATACATGTAGAAACTTGAATTGGTATATATTTTTGCTGTGTATATTTTCAACAACAACAAAATAAAATTATTATTTTTTAAAATTACACCTAGAAACATCTAGCTAACCTGAGGCACACTTCAGAATATTGTATGCAGTGCCCCTGTAAAGAATAAGTTTGTTTTTGTCTTTTTAGAGAATTTCCCATGGTGGTGTAGAATGATAAGGTAGACTTTGAGGAATCTAGGTTTTAATGGCGAATATAGTGTTTTTCATACTAATTTAAGTATGGAACTGTTTTCCCCAAGAAGAGCATATTTTGCAAAACTAAGTTTCTGTAGGCTGCATTTTGGGTAACAAGGTTGTAGGCCATATGTATGTGTTAGGAGACAGGTTCAGCTACATGTAATAAGAAAAACTCAACAGTGGCTTAAACAAAGTAACCACTTTCTCCTTCGTATAGAAGGTAAGCTAGAATTAGGCAAGTTGATATGGTGGCTTCACTGTCATTAGGGATCCAGGCCCTCTCTAGCCTGTTAATCCACCATCCTTAATATGTTTCTCATGGGTTAAGGTGGCTGCTTGAGCTCCATTCATCATTTCTACATTCCATACAGTAGGAAGAGAAGAAGGACTTGCTTCCTCCATTTTACAACTTCCTCTAAGTTCCATACAGCACTTCTGTGCCATCTCAAAATTGTCCAGAAATTAATCACTAGTCACATTGCTATACCTAGCTGCAAGAAAGGTTGGGAAGTGATTTATTTTAAAAATAAACATTGTTACCAAGAAGGAGGTGGAGAACAGATTTTGGTAGGAAGGTTGCAGTCCTTTGTAAAAGATGATGATGCTACATAGTGGGGTATAATGGATATTTGGTAAATATTTGTTGAATGATGAATGGGTGTTTATTTTTTAAATTATTATTTCAAATTAAAAATTGTGATACTTGAAAGGGTAAATTTTAGTTATCTGTTTACATGTAGAACTTTCATTCCCACTAAATGAAATGTTAGTGTATATATGTAAAAAGTCAAAAAATACTGATTTCTCACTTTCAGAAAAAAAATATAGAAAATACAGAAGTTTCTTGGGCTTTGAAATGCAACTAGATACATATTTAGACTCAAAAAGAGCTTGAATTTTAGTATAATGTATTTCAGCTAATCTGAAACTGTTGATTTAACTTGGACCATTATTTTCTGTACCACTAAGAAAGGAAGAACAATGCTGTTAGTTGTAAGATGCACTGCAATTTCAGAGATGTTAAAATGTGGAGAAAGTATGTCGTTGATAGTATTAACCTTTTTTATGTCTGGCTTTTCTCTCCCATTTCAGTTTAACGAGCTCTGGTGGCGCAGTGATTAAGAGCTCAGCTGCTAACCGAAAGGTTGGCAGTTCACATCCGCCAGGCACTCCTTGGAAACCCTATGGGGCAGTTCTGCTCTGTCCTCTAGGGTCTCTATGGGTTGAAGTTGACTTGACGGCAATGGGTTTGGTTTTTGTTTTAGCCAGTTGAAGGGATAACTGTTGTCTGCAATTGTAACTGTTTGGTCAGATGCAAATAAACTAGGCAAAAATAATGCACCATACTAATAAAATAGCACTTGTTAATATCAGTTATGCACCCAGTTAGTTTTTTTCATATAAAGCTGAGCTAACAAGTCACATTAGAACATTACTACTCTGTAGCAGTTATCCATTGCTGTATAACAGACTACTTCAAAACTTAGTAGCATAGAGTAGCCATTTTTGAATGAAATATTTATTGAGATAATTATAGATTCACATGCAGTTTAAAAATAATAACAGAGAGATGCCTTACACCCTTTGCCCAGTTCTCCCGGTAATAACATTTTGCAAAACCATAGTATAATATCACAGCCAGGATATTGACATTGATACAGTCTACTGATCTTACTTATATTTCCCCAGTTTTACTCATTTGTATGTGTGTATTACGTTCTATACAGTTTTGTCAGCTGTGTAGTTTCTTATCTCTACCACCACATTCAAGATAATAAACAGGTCCCACACCACAAGTATACCTCCCTTGTTCCCCTTTTGTAACTATACCACCCCGCTCCTGGTGCTGATCTCCAACCCTCACACCCATCCCTAGCCCCTGGCAAACACTGATTTGTCCGCCATTTCTAAAATTTTGTCCTTTCAGAAATGTTACATTTGCTCATGATTCTGTGATCTGCAGTTGGGGCAGGGCTCAGTTAGAATTGTTTGTCTTTGCTTCACGTAATGTCTGCTGGACTCAGCTGGGACTGGAGGATCCAAGATGGTCTCTTTCACATGTCTGGTGCCTTGGTACTGGCTTTTTGTTGGAGTGTCTCAATGGTGCTGTCACGGCCCCTCTCTCATGTAGTGTCTTCTCCTGCAGGGCCTCTCCATGTGGGCTCTCATTCTAGTAGGAGATCCTGGACTTCCTTACACAGCAACTCAGGGCCCCAGGAAAGCAAAAATGTAAGCTGCCAGGCCTCATTCCCACCTAGGCCCAGAACTGGCAGAGCCCCACTTTTGTAGCAATCCGTCAGTTGGAGCAAATCACAAAGATAGCCCAGAATCAAGGGGAGAGAAAGTAGTCTCTACCTCTTGATGGGAGGAGCAGCTGGGATATGACGAATTGTTGGTGGCCACCTTTGCCAGTGTACTGCCCACTCCAAACAAGGTAGTTGGACTATAGGAATGATGGAGCATGTGTCTCCTCGGATCTATTGTAAATGTTACCCTCACTTCATTGTGAAATCTGAATTAGTTTAAATCCCATAAAGTATAAAATAGAGTGTGATAAGGTTACATAGTTTTCTTTGCTACTGTTAATGCCTGTTTCCAGTAGAACAGTTCCCTTACAAGGCAGGTTGCCAGACCTCAAGATATCAGCCAAATCTAAGGATTCCCAAGGGGCCTATGGTATTTGCAGAACAAGTGGTTGCTTGAGGTGGCTGTTAAGATGTTAGGAATAGTTCACCTCTCTCATTTTCCCAAGCTAACTGTTTCTTGTGATCTTAAAATAGCAAGGACTTGCATACTAGGGAGCCCTGGTGGCGCAGTGGTTAATAGCTCAGCTGCTCACCCAGAGGTCAGCAGTTCGAATCCCCCAGCTGCTCCTTGGAAACCCTGTGGGGCATTTCTCCTCTGTCCTGTACGGTCGCTGTGAATTGGAATCATCTCAGTGGCCACAGGTTTGGTGTTTTTGGTTTTTGGATACATAGTTCCAGACTTCTGTTATACTAACTTGAGAGACCATCCTGATTTTCCTCTTTGCGTTAAGCTTTTTAGGTAAGGCATTAGATATTGTTTTTCAAGATATTTTCAGCTTACAGAGAAAAGATCTTTTAAGGGGGAGTAAGGTTGCAGAAGAAAAGGCATTTTAGCTGAAGACTGGAAACCAGGAGAGCATTTTCTCTTAAGATTTTTCTGACTATAAAATGTTAGACTTCTGTAGTTTTGTTGTGAGAGTGGCAGTAGTGTGGGTCAGAGGTTAGGTCTTGAACTTCACTGGTAGAATTCTTGATTGTCTGTTACACTGTAAGGGATAAACTTTCATAGAATTTCTGGAATGAGAGATAACTAAAGAGCTATTGCTCATTGGGAGCCCTGGTGGCACAGTGGTTAAAGTGCTCAGCTGCTGCTAACTGAAAGGTCAGCAGTTTGAACCCGCCAGCCGCTCTGTGGGAGAAAGATGTGGCAGTCTGCTACCATAAAGACTTTCAGCCTTGGAAGCCCTATGGGGCAGTTCTGTTCTGTCCTATAGGGTCGCTATGAGCTGGAATCGACTTGACAAAACTGGGTTTGGTTTTTTGGTTTATTGCTCAGTGAGGGCTACATGCTTGCGAGCCAGGAGGATGATTAAGTATAGGTATGGTTTCAAATACAGAAATAAATGTTTTCTGTCTGCGTTTTAGAGCAGTACATTATTTGCCTAAGAGTTTTCATTGAACCTTCCATTCTGAGTGATAACTTTGATTTCACAAACATTTACTATACAGTCTCTATGTGTGGAACACTTTATTAGACATTATTTAGAGAAAATTAGGAGAAGGTCCCTATTTTCCAGGAGCTTGTGGTCTAAGAGGACAAATAAGATGTACATAGCTGATATATAATGCCAAGGTGATCACATTAGAAGAGGTCTAAAATAAGATGAGCAAATGTTACAGACAGCAAGCTAAGCTGCCTGAACCTCACTTTTCAGCCCTGCAAAATAAATGTGGAGTGGTTCTCTTCTGTCTCTAAAGTACTCTGATTTTGAAATGTATGTTTCAACTATTAATTGGGGGGCTTATACTTTTTTACAAGATGTATCAGATTCCATGTGATAATTTGGAAGATTTATTACTGCATATTTTTGGCACAGTTAGCCATCTTGCTTTGTTATTCATTAATGAAACACAGAATTACAGAAAGGGAAGCACGAAAGGTTGTTGTTATCTTTGGTTAACCAGAGTAGTTCAGGACTTCCATTTAATGCTTTCGTACTAACGGTGAGAATAGCACAGCTGATCCCTGTTCACAGTGATAGAAGAGGAGAAGTTTAAAATTGCAGAAGATATTGCCTAGACATTGGGAGGAAATGTCTTCCTTTGTTCTGGTAGATATTTCTAACATGTCTGCCTTTGGCAGCATCTCTGGTCCTGTTCTGCTTCCCATTTCCTGAATGCTACGTGTGCGCATGGAAGCTGTTTGTGGCCCATCTGTCTCTGCTCACGGCGGTCTCTCAAAAGGTATTTCAGAGGACAAAATCCTTGCCAGCCATCCTCAACTCACAGCCCATCTTAACCCCTGTTGGAAACAACCAGTCAGACTTTACGGACCACTGAGCACACTTCACCTCTCCATCGCCCTCTTGTTAACCTTGGATACAGTAGACTTAGAACCAGTTAGTACATGTGATGGTGCTGAAGAGGTCAGGGAGCTCTTAGGAGTGAAAATGAAGTGAGAGATTCTCTACCATCATGGCTGCCCGTAAGAAATGAAAACTTTTAAAACTCTGAGGTGCGGTTTTCTTTGTCTCTGCATCCAGCAGATTCTGATTGTGAGCTCATGAGCGAGGAAGAGCTTACAGGCCAGATATAACTTGAGTGGTGATGGTATTTCTTTCAAAAGGAGGATGTATGTGCAACTGTCTAATGTTTGACACATGTTTATTCTGAGTCTTTGTAGATCAGTGTTAACGCAGATTTGCAGTCAGCTTTCATATCTATGTTAGTATGAGTTCTAGCCCCACATTTGCAGCCCACTTTAATTATATAAACTGAAGGTGTTTCTCACTACTTAAATGTTTCTCTACCACTTGAAGCTCAGTACATAAAAAAGTGAACACTCATTTCCCTCTCCCTACCCACATACATCTGTTTCTCCTCCTTTGTTCCGTATTTTTATTCGTGGACTACCATCCTCTTGTTTGTCCAGCTTCATTCCTACTCCTTGCTTGTCTGTATACCAGGGCAGCTGCCAGGTGCAGTCCATTCTACCTCTTAAAATGTTTCTGATATCTCTTAGTCTCTCCTTCAAGCTCTGGGCCACTAACTGAAAGGTTTGAACCCACCGAGAGACCCCTCAGAAGAAAGGCCTGATGATCTACTTCTGAAAGATCACAGCCATGAAAACACTATGGAGCACAGATCTTTTATGAAATATCATGGGGTTGCCATGAGTCAAAGTTGACTTGACGACAATTGGTTTGATTTGATTTTGGTTACTGTCCTGCTCAACCTGTCAACCTGTCTGGCCAACCTTGTTTTCTTCTATTCCCTTTCCAGTATCCATGCTCCAAGTGAGCATAAGTACTTAACACATGCCTCACACTTCCCCGTCGTGTCATTGTATTGTCATTTTTGTTGTTCCCCTTGCTTCTGACAGCTCTTTTCCCTGTTGGTCTCCACATATCCAAATCCTACTTATCCTTCAGGGGCACCTCTTCAGAAGAGGCTAATTTGACCTCCACAGTTGGAAGTAGTCTCTTCCTCCTCTGAACTTCCCTAGCTGTCTGTTCCAGTCATTGAAATTTAGACCTCTTTTCTAGTGCACTTAGAGTTATTTATGGGCATGTCTTATCTCCCCACTTAGATTGTAATCTTGAGGTCTGGAGCAACATGAGTTATTATCTTATTTTCATAGTGCTGAATGTAGTGCCTAACTTAGTCCTTTACATTTAGGAGGGACTCAGGAAAACATTTGTTTAACACTGCCTGTTTTTAAAGAAAGATCTCTGATACCAAACTACCATATGGAAACAAGCTATCTGATGTATAGCGAGCTCTGAACCTGCTGTGAGGGCCGTGGGTTTCCTCCTTGTATATGAGGATTTCCAAGTAAAATAAAAAGCGTTTTCATTTTCATAAATGTAACATTTTCAAATAACTGTTTCCTGTAAGAGGGAACAAACCAACAAAAAAAGATTAGAAACTATGGCACTGACTGCTTGAAGCGGGATGGGGAAAATGACAAGCAATTTTTGTTTTTATTTTATTAAATAAACTCCTTCTTTTCCTTCTCCTTTTTATTTTCATTTATTAAAACAATATTTTGTTGTGTTTCAGGTGAAAATTTACATGGCAAATTAGGTTCCCCTTTAACAATTTTTATATAAATTATTCCGTGCCATAGATTACGATTTTTACAATGTGTCGGCATTCTCATTATTTCCGTTCTGTTTGTTCTACTTCCATTGATCTAGCTTCCCTTCCTTGCCTTCTCATCTTTGCTTTTGGGTAACTGTTGACCATTTGGTCTCATATAGTTAATTGTTTAAGGGAGCACATTACTCAGGAGTGATACTGTTTATTTTATAAGCCAATCTGTTATTTGGCAGAAAGGTGACCTGCAGAAATAGCTTCAATTCCAAGTTCAAAGGGTGTCTTAGACTGATAGTTTCAGGGATTCCTCTAGTCTCTATTGGTCCAGTAGGTCTGGCCTTTTCCTCCTTCTTTTTATGTTAGAGCCAGAAAATAATAGTACAAGGCAAAAACCAATCTCTCATAGCCTTTGAAAATTAAATGTCATACTCCTTAGTATACTGCCTAAATATTTGTCATTCAAACTTTAAGTTCTTTGATGTTTGCATATTTCTAAGGTTGACATATATGTCCTGTTTTTTTATAATTTTTATTTCACCATACAGAGAGAGAAAAGAAAAGTGTGTCGGTTTTGAGGTGTTTATAATCTAGGATAGCAGTAAAGAAGTCAAGAGTGTTCTGAGACTAATGTGTTGGAAAAAAAGAAAAACTCATATCTTTGTCTACTAGAATTGAAGACTCTCTTGTTGGTTTCTTTCTGGTACTCTGAATTGCATTGAACCTGATTAAGAATATGTATATGCTGAATGATAGGAAAGGTGACTGTTGACAATAGATCGTCGAGTCCTGAAAAATGTTGGTTCTGTGGTGGAATTCCTGCTAGTTAGGAAGCAATGCTCCTTCCTTCCTGTCTCTTGATATTTATTGCTCCAATTCTGTATAAGGGGTTTAGTGTAATTATAAATTACACTAAATTGCAATTGTTAAAGAGTATGGGCTCTGAAGTAAAATCTGGGTTTGAGTCCTTTCTCTATGTGTGACCGTGGACAGTTTAACCTTTGTTATTTCCTCATCTCTAAAATGGGAACAACAATAATGATAACTAAGTCACAATATTATTTTGAGTATTAAGTGAGCTAATTGATTTAAAGCACTTAGCACAGCACACTTAGTGTAGTACCTCACACATATTAAGACATCATGCTCAGGTAAGTTAGAGGGTCTGCAAGAAAGAGGGAGGCCCTCAATGTGATGGATTGACACAGTGGCTGCAGCAGTGGGCTCAGACACAGCAACAGTTGTGAGGATGGCACAGGACCAGGCAGTGTTTCGTTGTGTTGTGCACAGGGTCTCTAGGAACCTACTTGATGGTGCCCAACAACAGCAGCAGCACAGCACCCCGCACATATTAAGTGCTTAATTGACAATTTGAGATTTCAGATTGGTGGTGGTACAAAGGCAAGTGCTGCTGTGGGTTTTTATGTTTTGGACGGTACTGAGTAGTTTCCTAGGAATTAGATTAGCCCTGAAATGTTACGTCAGCTGAGAATTTTGGTTTCTAGGTGACAGCACCGCAGTGGGAAACAGAACTGGATGCTTCTCCCTTCAGAGAAAAAGGCTTTCAGTGGGACTCCATAGTAGCTCTGTTTTGGCATCAGATTCTTTCTACCCAACTCCCCGATTAAAATGGCAGTCAGTGTAAAGGAGAGAGTAGAGAGCCTCTGTAAAAAGGCTCAGAAACTATGGGACTGACTGACTGCATGAAGAGGAATGGAGAAATGACAAGCAGTTTTTGTTTTGTTTTTATTTTATTAAGCATACACTTATTAGCAGAAATTAAAAAAAAACTCCACAATGGGAAGGGAAAGCTGTTATCAGACATATAGATGGCTAAGACATGAAATTCCAAAGCATCTAACCTCTCCGTCACATACATAGTAGGGTAAACAGTAGACATTCAGTGAAATATAGAAGTAGTAACTTGGAGACATTTCTTCTAAAGGGATACGAGTGGTAACTGATTAAAGGAGCCATAGACAGCAGTCACATTTCCCGTTGGTAAAACGGGAGCAATCTTAACTTGGGGGTAAGAGCTCGTAGATCCATCAGACTTCAGTGAGCAGAATTGTATGATGGCTGGGCTTTCTTCTAGGGCCACATAAAGTTTGCACAGTAGGACTTCCAGCTAAAATGGAGGAATGCAGTAACTTAAAAACCAAACAAAAAACAATGAAGTAAGCAATAGTATTATCTCTGTTTTATAGCAGACTGGAGCTTAGAACTGAAATCTTGATTACTACCCCCCCACATTCCACCTATAGCTTCCCATATTACTTGATGATGACGTCATCCTTGATACCTCTCTTCGAGATTCATCAGGAAATCCTGTAGACTTTTCTCAAAGTATGTCTAGAATTAGATCACTCCTCACCATTATCAGGACTTTCACCCCAGTGCCAGCCACCATCTATCATCTTTTGCCTGCGTTACTGCAGTATCATGTTTTTTATGCTTCTACCTTATCCCTCATTATAGTCTGTTCTCAATATATCAGCCAGAGTCATCCACTCCCCGTCCCCGTTCACAGAAGTCCGATTTCTCAAGGTATAGATTACATGCAGTAAAATTCACACTTTTAGGTATACAGTTTTATGAATTTTGACAGTGCCTACAACTATCATCACAATCAAGAAATAGAACATTTCCATCACCCCGCAAAGTTCCCTCATGCCTTTTGTAATCAGTTCCTTCCTGCCATCACCAACCCTTGACAATGGATATCTTTTCTCTCCCTTAAATTTTACCTTTTCCAGAATGTCCTGTAAATGGGATCATGTTTGTAGTCTTTTAAGTCTTTCTTCTTTTACTTAGCATAATGCATTTGAGAGTCATCCACGTTACATCTATCAGTAATTCATATTTTTTTTTTATTGCTGAGCAGTATTCCATTGTATAAAGGTACCACACAATTTGTTTATCCATTCACTAGTTGATGGACATTTGGGTTATAAGTTTTTGGAAACTCTGAATAAAGCTGCTGTAAACAATCACATTCAGGATTTTGCGTAGATGTATATTTTCATTTCTCTTGGGTCATGGTAAAGAACCCAAAAAACTTGTTGCCGTCCAGTTGATTCAGATTTATAGCAACCCTAAAACTTGTTGCCGTCCAGTTGATTCAGATTTATAGCAACCCTATAGGACAGAGTAGAACTGCCGCGTAGGATTTCCAAGGAGTGGCTGGTGGATTTGAACTGCTGACCTTTTGGTTAGCAGCTGAGCTCTTAACTACTGTGCCACTAGGGCTCCGTGCTAAGGGTATGTTCAGATTTATGAAACTGCCAAACTTTTCTAAAGTAGCTGTACCATTTTGCATTCCCACCAGCGATGTTTGAGATTTTCAGTAGCTGCATCCTTGCCAGCACTTGTTTGGTCAGTTTTTGCTATTGTTTTTTAATTTGAGCCATTCTGATAGGTACATAGTAGTATCTTGATGTAGTTTTAATTTTCGTTGCCCTAATGACTAATGTGGTAATGTGGTTGAGCATCTTTTCATGTACTTATTTGCCAAATGTATCTCTTCTTTGGTAAAGTAGCTATTCAAATCTTTTGCTCGTTTTTTAAATTGGGTTGCCTGTTTTCTTATTATTGAGTTGGGAGTCATTTATATATTTATAGTATAAGGTAATGTGTTTTACAGAATTTTCCACCAGTCTGTGGTTTGTCTTTCCCTTTTTTTGACAGTGTCTTTCAAAGAGCAGTAGTTTTTATTAAGTCCAATTTATCCATTTTTCTTACATGATTTGCACATTTTGTGTCTTAAGAAATCTTTACCTAACACAGTGTCGTAAAGATTTTTCTCCTTATGCTTTCTTCTAGAAGCTTTATGGATTTCAGTTTTACATTTATGTCTATGGTCCATTTTGAGTTAATACGGTGTGAGTTTTTTTTTTTCCTTTTGCGTATCGATGTTCAGTTGTTCAAACATTAATTGTTGAAAAGCCTATTCCTTTCCTCTTGATACTTTGTCAAGAACAAACTGATATGTAGATTTACTTCTGGACTCTTATTCTGTTCCATTAAACATTTATGTCTACACCAGTATTACACTGTCTTGAATACTGTAGCTCTATAGTAAATCTTGAAATTAGTATAAATCCTTTTTTTAATTCCTTTGCTTACGTACGCATTTTAGAACTAGATCGTTGATGTCTACAAAAAGAAGCCTTGTAGTCTTCTGTTTCATTGATTTCGTCTCTATTATTTCCTTCCTTGTACTTGCTTTAGGTTTTAATTTGCTCTTCTTTTCTAGTTTTTTAAGGTGGAGGCTTAGATCATGAATTTGAAATCTTTTAAATTTTCCAGTAGATTATTTAATGCTGTAAATTTCCCTCTGATCTCTGGTTTAGCTGCATCCCATGCATTTTGATACGCTATGTTTTCATTTTTGTTCAGTTCAAGGTATTTTCTAATTTCCCTTGTGATTTCTTACTCAACCCATGCTTTATTTAGAAGTGTGTTGCTCCACATATTTGGGGGTTTCACAGATTTCTTTCTGTGATTGGTTTCTAATTTGATTCCATTTTAATCAGAGAACATATTTTATATGATTTCAGTTCTTTTACATTCATTGAGACTTATTTTATGGCCTAGCATATGGTCTAGCCTGGAGAATGTGTGTGCTTTGTTTATCATTATTAGCTTTTAGAACTTGCATTTTGATCCCTGATACAGCTTTAATGATCTGAACTGAGGTGGGGGGAAGAAGCAAAAGTTGAGAGGGAATATTGTGAAGTGGTTTAGAAAATCAACTCTGGATCTGGAGCAAAACTACCTGGGTTGGAATGCTAACTCTGCTTTCTAGTAGTTGTATAAACTTGGGTAACTCTCTTTATGCTTCAGTGTCCTGATTTCTACAGCTGATAATAATAATACCTTCCTCAAAGGGATGTTATGAAGACAGTATGAATTAAGCATTAAATGGTTAGTACAATGCCTGGCAGTAGTAAGAGCCCCAAGAGTATTAGCTGTTATTATTTATTACTGTTATTACAGCAACATTTTATTTCTTGGTCTCATAGGCTTTTGGATAGGGCTTTGATTGCTTGGATTTTTTTAAAAGAATTACTCCGTTTTTAAAGTTTCTTTCATGTTTGTTATTTATGGGAAGGCAGATAACATTTATTTGGGTGTTTGTAGCACTCATGTGCAGAGGAAAACAGAAAGTTTCTAAAAATCTGTATAACCCAAGCTTTTAAAATACCATAATTTAAACTCTAACCAAGAATTTGGCTCTTACATATGCACACCCATGTTCATTGCAGCATTGTTCACAATAGCAAAAAGATGGAAACAACCTAGATGCCCATCAGCAGATGAGTGGATAAACAAACTATGGTACATACCCACAATGGAATACTGTGCAACGATAAAGAACAATGATGAAGCATCTCACAACATGGATGAATCTGGAGGGCATTATGTTGAGTGAAATAAGTCGGTCACAAAAGGACAAATATTGTATGAGACCACTACTATAAAAACTCATGAAAAGGTTTACACACAAAAAGAATCTTTGATGGTTATGAGGGAGGGGAGGGGTAGGGGTAGAAAAACACCGAACAGACAATAGATAAGTGGTAACTATGGTGAAGGGTAAGACAGTACACAATACTGGGGAAGCCAGCACAGCTTGTTCAGGGTAAGGTCATGGAAGCTCCATGGACAAATCCAAACTCCCTTAGGGACTGAGTTGCTGGACGGAAGGCTGGGGGGACCATGATCTCAGGGAACATCTAGCTCAACTGACATAACATAAATTGTAAAGAAAGTGTTCTACATAGCGTCTGGGGTCTTAAAAGCCTGTGAGAAGCTGTCTAAGATATTCTACTGGTTCCACCCCTTTAGGAGCAAGGGAAAATGAAGAAAACTAAAGACACAAGGGAAAGATTAGTCCAAAGGACTAATAGACCATAACTACTGTGGCCTTCACCAGAGTGAGTCCAGTACAACTAGATGGTGCCCGGCTACCACCACTGACTACTCTGACAGGGATCACAACAGAGGGTCCAGGACAGAGCTGGAGAAAAACGTAGAACAAAATTCTAACTCACAAAAAAGACCAGTCTTACTGGCTTGACAGAGACTGGAGAAACCCCAAGAGTATGGCCCCTGGACACTCTTTTAGCCCCTAAGGAAGTCACTCTGGAGGTTCACCTTTTAGCCAAAGATCAGACAGATGCATAGGAGGAAACGAGACTAAAGGGGCACAGCAGCCCAGGGGCAAGGACTAGAAGGCAGGAGGGGACAGAAAAGCTGGTAATAGGGAACCCAAGGTCGAGAAGGGAGAGTACTGACACGTCATGGGGATGTTAACCAGTGCCATAAAACAATATATGTACTAACTAACTGTTTAATGAGAAGCTGGTTTGTTCTGTAAACCTTCATCTAAAGTTCAGTAACAAAAAAATAATGATTAAAAAAAAAAAAAAAGAATTTGGCTCTTGCTAAATAAAGTTTCCTCTGAAAACATCTCCTGAGTCTCAGAAATCTGCGACTATAGAACAGAGTCCAGCACCCTTTCTAGCTACCAACTGGGAATTATCTTAGTGTGACTTTTTAATGTTGACATTTATTTTATGAATGTCTCAGGTTTTGTCAAGATTAATTAGAAAATTTGTAAGTAAAACCACCCAGGGTTTCTCATTCTTGTTTCTCTTTCTAATAGTGTATTTGTGTTGCTTGTACGCTTATTTGGTTTTCCCTCCTGGAGTCCTAGACAACACTTGCAGGTCTGTTATTTGATCTGAATCTTTTTAGAGGGTGAGAGTGGATTAATTCCAGCTTTAGACCTCAGTCATCGATCCTTTGTGTATGCCTCCAAAAAAACAAGGGTATTAAATATTCTTGTTACTGCTTTGGACAGAAGAGTCCCCTCCACACAGCTAATGCCTGCTCTTAGGAGATGTCTAACACAGGATACTTTAAGACCTCTGTACTCAGACTGTCTGGATTTGAATTCAGACTGTCACTTACTAGCTTTGTAACACCAAACAAGTTATTTCACCTCTCTGTTGACAGTTTTCCTCATAGGGAAATTTGGGATAATAAAAGTTAACTACCTCACAGGGTGGTGAAGAAGATTAAATAATGAAATTTAAATACCACATAATGGTACATGGCACATAATAAATGCTTAACAAATATTTGCTATTGTTATTATTGTGATGTTATTTGTATTTCATTTCTGACTTATGAGTTAGCAACCAAGTTTTTACGTGGCCTTGTGTTGAAAAAAGATTCCTTCTTTTAAAGCAGGGCTTCCCAAAGTATATGCCATGGAGCATAAAACCTGTTAGATTTCTAAGAAAAAAAGCAGAGGGGAAGGATAAATTTTCTGGGAAAGTGTAATTACATTATGAGCTTCATGAAGTTCTCTACTTAAAAAAAAAAAAAAGTTCAGTAGTCTGAGTTAATTTTGTTTCGCTCTGCATTTATCAAACCTACTTGACCATCGCTGCTCTTCATCATGTAAATCTGTTAAAATAGCCTAAGCAACTGTTGCACCATAGAACCTGCTCTGGAAAACACTAAGAGTTTTTTGAGTGGTGTTGAAATTTGCCAAATGTTTACCTGTTGTCACCCTTCTTTTTGTTTTCAGACATTAGCCCAGCTGTGACTGCTTTTATTACCGTTCTATCTTACTGTTTCTGTTGCCTCTGAGTCACTAAATCCTCACTGTAGTCAACGCCCTTGTGAAGTAAATAACTGCATTTCTGTCCACAAGAGCTCGTGCTGTGCAAGCTGCAGGGGTAGAAGTTGCGCTGCTTTCCATGAGGGCAGAGTGGGGCAGATGGGGACTTGGAGTTCAGATACGACTTTAGAGTAACGTGTTTATAATGTCAGGGAAAAAACAAAAAGAAAGCTTTTTTCTTGGGGGTGGGGAGGCTGACTTGTATTATATGAATGCTGCACGATAAATTGCCTTTTACATTGAGTTGGTAAATGTTGGCCATGTTTAACATGCTGTAACTAGAATGCTATTTAGATTCTAAAGTCATTCTCAGCATCTCTGGTCTTGGATTTGTTTTAAAGTGTATTGGAAGTAGAATAAAAACTAATATTAAAACTTTAACAATCCTAACAACTTTTGCTTTTGAATATGTTTCTTGGAAACCTTACAACTGATTTGGAGGCAATTAATGGATTACCTCCAATTTAATTGTAAGACAAATTATCTGTGTTTTCGGGATAATAAAAGTTAACTACCTCATAGGATGGTAAAGAATTAAATAATGAAATTTAAATACCATATAATGGTACGTGGCACATGATTAATGCTTAACAAATATTTGCTATTGTTATTATGGTGGTTATTTGTATTTCATTTCTGAATTATGAGTTAGCAACCAAGTTTTTACTTGGCCTTGTGTTGAAAAAAGATTCCCTCATCCAATGGCTATTCCTGGCATCTGTTAAACTAAGTGTAGTTATGTCTTTTCCTCATACTCTGTAATAATATTTAATTCAGGTAAAATCCAGCTGAATAAATTTTGGGGGATCAAATTGAAACACAGAACATGGAAACGATAGTAGTATAGGTAGAAATGAAGAGAAGGATAAGGAAAAGAGCCAAAATGGAAGTCCATATCCCAGTGAGTTCAACCTCAACAGGCATTAAGATTTCTTCACCCGCCTTCCTACTGCAAGCAGCCCCAAGTCACTCAGTCATTCTGCATAGCTATGGGACTCTGTTTTAAAAAAAAAAAAGAGCCCCTTGATTTGTCTGCTGGAAAATGACCAATAACTGATCTGCAATCAATCCTTGATTATTTTCCCTGATGGAGGGAAGTCTTCACCTGAGAAACTCAAGATGGCAGATAATCAGAGTAAGCAGAGCACTTTAGAGCTCTGGACTCAAACTGGATTTGAATCCAGACTCTAACTTTCTAGCTTTGTAACCCTGAGTAAGTTAGTTTACCTTTCTGTTCCTTGGCTTCCTTACGTGTAAATTAAGGATAAAAGTTAACTGTCCCATGGGGTGATGGTTGTTAGGTTCCATTGAGTCAGTTCCTACTCATAGCAACCCTGTGTACAACAGAACAAAACACTGCACAGTCCGGCACCATCCTCACAATTGTTGTTATGCTTGAGACCATTGTTGCAGCCACTGTGTCAGTCCATCTCGATGAGGGTCTTCCTCTTCTTCACTGACTCTCTACCAAGCATGATGTCCTTCTCCAGGAAATGGGTCCCTCCTGATAACATGTCCAAAGTATGTGAGATGACGCCTCGCCATCCTTGCTTCCAAGGAGCATTCTGGCTGTACTGTTTAATGTTAGAATTATTAAAATAATTTTCCTCAGTCTTCTCATTTCGTCATCCCTTAGTTGAAGAATTTATAGTGATTACCATCAGCGGTAAACTTACGTTATTAACACTCTGTCTTACTAATCTAGTGCTGCTATAACAGAAATACCACAAGTGGATGGCTTTAACAAAGAGAAATTTATTTTCTCACAGTCTGATAGGCTAGAAGTCCAAATTTAGGGCATCAGCTTCAAGGGAAGGCTTTCTCTCTCTGTTGGCTCTGGAGGAAGGTCCTTGTCATCATTCTTCCCCTGGATTAGGAGCTTCTCCACACAGGAACTCCAGGTCAAAAGGACGTGATCTGCTCCTAGCACTGCTTTCTTGGTGGTATCAGGTCCCAGTATATCTCTGCTCACTCCTCTCTTCTATATGTCAAAAGAGATTGGCTCAAGATACAATCCAATCTTGTAGATTGAGTCCTGCCTCGTTAATTTAGCCGTCGCTAATCCCACCTCATTAACATCATAGAGGTAGAATTTACAGCACATCAGATTAGTAAACATATCATATCAGATAGGAAAATCACATCAGATGATAAAATGGTGGACAGTCACACAATACTGAGAATCATGGCCTAGCCAAATCGATAACACATATTTTTGGGGAACACAGTTCAATCTGTGACACACTCCATCTGCCAGATTATATTTATTGAGAGCTTAACTCTGAGATAGGTCATATTATCATCACCCTCATTTTACAGATGAGAACTTTGGGGACTAGAGAAAACTTGTCCAAAGTCACACAGTTGGCAAATGAGAGTCATGATTTGAACCCAAGCTGTGTAACCACAGAGTTTGCATTCTTAACTATACTGTACCACACCTCTCAAGGCACTTCTCCATCTGCTTCACATGCTTCGTCAATCCAGTTCTCATTATTTTCTTAGGTGTTGCTTCTCCTCAAGCCAAGCTAATTTGGTGCATTTGCATCTTCATATCGTTATATTTGCCATTTCTTCTGCTTAAAGTAACTCCCTTTTTTAACCAGTCTTCTGAGAAACCTTCCACAGTTCCCCCCTCCCAACTCTTGATGTCTTTCTTTGGCATCTATTCTTGCTGATTTCCACTGCACTTCGATACTCAATATTCTTTGAAGGGAATTCAAGTGTTCCCTTTTATTTGTTAACGAAAAGAATGTCTTTTGAATTTTATAAAAACAAGTGATTATTTTATGAAACTTTAAGTCTTGAATTTCAGGCAATTTCAGCTTAAGATATTTCCAGACCCTCTCTTTCTTTGAACCTGTGGTACCTTCTTCTCTTCATACTGAATAACTAAATGTGCATCCTGCTTTATGGAGAAGATTGAGACCTTCTGGCATGAGTACTATCATAAAACCTCATCTCTATTTTAGGCCATTATTGTTTATCTAGTCTTTTTGGTCTTATTAGAGAAGGTGTTATTTCTCCTCTCTAAAGCTAACGCGTTCATTCCTGCTTTCTCTGTAATCTTGCCCACATAATCATTTTCCTCCTTCTCTAAGAACTATTTTTCCTATCTTCAGAATGGCACAGGCCATGGACCACAACTACCACAGCCTCCACCAGACTTAAGTCCAGTACAACTAGATGGTGCCCGGCTACCACCACTGACTGCTCTGACAGAGATCACAATAGAGGGTCCCGGACAGAGCTGGAGAAAAATGTGGAACAAAATTCTGACTCACAAAAAAAGGCCACACTTACTGGCCTGACAGAGACTGGAGAAACCCTGAGAGTATGGCCCCTAGATACCCTTTTAGCTCAGTAATGAAGTCACTCCCGAGGTTCACCCTTCAGCCAAAGATTAGACAGGCCCACAAAACAAAACGAGACTAAAGGGGCACACCAGTCCAGGGGCAAGGACTAGAAGGTAGGAGGGAACAGGAAGGCTGGTAACAGGGAACCAAAGGTCGAGAAGGGAGAGTGTTGACATGTCATGAGGTTGTTAACCAATGTCACAAAACAATATGTGTACTAACTGTTGAATGAGAAACTATTTGTTCTGTAAACTTTCATCTAAAGTACAATTAAAAAAAAAAAAAAAAAAGAATGGCACAGGCTTCCCCTGTTTTTAAAGCATTTAAGCAAACAGAGTCACTCTATGGACCTTTCACATTACCGTTCAACTTCATTCCTATCTTCTGGTGCTAGACTTCTTCAGGAAATGACTGTGAATTCTTTACTTCCACTTTCTCTCTACCCACTGTTCTGTTGAAACTGCTCTTGAAAATCACCTGTAATCTCTCAATCAGATTAAACGGCCTGTTCTCAACCTTAGTACTCTTCTGCTTATGTTGAGAGGCAGTGTGTCATAATGGTTAGAAGCATCGACTTTGGAGCTTGGCTGCCTAAGTTCACAGTCTGACATTTTCTATCTGTAGAACCTTAGGCTAGTTTCTTAACATCTCACTGCACCAGTTTGCTCAGCACATGCACTCAGTGTTCAACTCTTCTTTGTTAGACCCCAAAATGGCCTTTTTCTCACCTCTAATCTCTCCTTGTAAGGACTCCTGATGGCACAAACAGTTAAGCGCTGAACTGCTAACCAAAAGGTTGGCACATTTAACCCACCCAGCAACTCTGTGGGAGAAAGACCCGGTGATCTGCTTTTGTAAAGATTATAGCCAAGAAAATCCTATGGGCCAACTCAACTCTGTCACATGGGGTCACTATGAGTTGGAATAGACTTGACTGCACCCAACAACAGCAGCAGTCTCTCCCTGTAGTGACTCCTAATTTCCAGTGTGCCAGCTGTTAAGAAAAAATGAAACCAAAGATTGACTGCTGACTGGAAACGTTTTACTGCCAAAAAGGGAGCCCACTCCATAGAGTCCAGGGTCTGGGGGAGATGAGGTTTGAAGGAGGGGAAATGGGACAGGTCTTTTAAAACAAAGGACAGCAGAGCCTCTGAGTTCCATATTAGGAAGGTAGAGTGTGTGGATGTTGCTGTATGCTGGTGCTGTTTGAGCTTGTTGATTAGGTGTCATCATTGGTCCAGGTGGACATGGTCTTTGTCCAGAGGGATCTGCTCTGGGTTGTGGCTTCCAGCTGCCTCTGCTACATATATGAGGTTCCCAAGTCAGATTTTAGGGCCCAGTCAGGTTTCCACCACTGTCAGCAGGCTAGGTGGGTCAGGTCAGGTTTGTCATAACCCATAGAAATGTTGACTCTTGCTCTTCTTTCATTTTCTTTGTCCAGTTTGTCACTAGGTCCCATTGGGCTCTTCTTTCAAAATACAGTTTACAACTGTATCACCTGCTGTTTCCACCTCTTACTAATCAAACCTTAGCACCTCATGCCTAGATGATTGTACGATTCCTAGTTGTCTTCTTGCCCCTTCCATCCACACTGAATATTTCACCTCATTAATTTTCAAAAAAATACTATTATATCACTTTTATGACTTTACTCCACCAATGAGAAGTTGTATTTCTAGGTAAGGGTTAAAAGTCTAGTAGAGATAATCCTACTGATAAACTTGTACTAGGAGCTACTTGATATTCTAACCTACTCACTAAACAGACCCCCATGCATCTGTCACTTTGTTGTACTGTGGGGGATTGTGTGTTGCTGTGATGCTGGACGTTATGCCACCGGTATTCAAATACCAGCAGGGTCACCCATGGTGGACAGGTTTCAGCTGAGCTTCCAGACTAGCACTAGGAAGAAGGGCCCAGTGGTCTACTTCTGAAAAAAATTCACCAGTGAAAACCTTATGAATAGCAGCGGAACATTGTCTGATATAGTGCCAGAAGATGAGCCCCTCAGGTTTGGAAGACACTCAAAATATGACTGGGAAAGAGCTGTCTCCTCAGAGTAGAGTCAGCTTTAATGATGTGGATGGAGTCAAGCTTTTGGGACCTTCATTAGCTGATGTGGCATGACTCAAAATGAGAAGAAACAACTACAAACATCCATTAATAATCGGAATGTGGAATGTACGAAGTATGAATCCAGGAAAATTGGAAATTGTCAGAAATGAAATGGAATGCATAAACATTGATATCCTAGGCATTAGTGAGCTGAAATAGACTGGTGTTGGCCATTTTGAATTGGAAAATCATATGGTCAACTATGCCGGGAATGAAAAATTGAAGAGGAATTGCATCGCATTCATCATCAAAAAGAACATTTCAAGATCTTTCCTGAAGTACTATGCTGTCAGTGATAGGACAATATCCATACGCCTACAAGGAAGACCAGTTAATACGACTATTATTCAAATTTACACACCAACCACTAAGGCCAAAGATGAAGAAATTGAAGATTTTTACCAACTGCAGTCTGAAATTGATTGAACATGCAATAAGATGCATTGATACTTACTGATGATTGGAATGCAAAAGTTGGAAACAAAGAAGAAGGATCAGTAGTTGGAAAATATGGCCTTGGTGATAGAAACAATGCCGGAGATCGCATGATAGAATTTTGCAAGACCAACGACTTCTTCACTGCAATACCTTTTTTCACCAACATAACTGTAGACTATACATGTGACCCTCACCAGATAGAATACACAGGAGTTAAATTGACTATATTTGTAGAAAGAGACAATGGAAAAGCTCAGTATCATCAGTCAGAACAAGGCCAGTAGCCAACTGCAGAACAGACCATCAATTGCTCATATGCAAGGTCAAGTTGAAGCTGAAGAAAGTTAGAACAAGTCCATGAGAGCCAAAGTATGACCTGGAGTATATTCCAGCTGAATTTAGAGACCATCCCAAGAATAGATTTGACTCATTGACCATTAATGATAAAGACCAGACAAGTTATGGAATGACATCAGGGACATCGTACATGAAGAAAGCAAGAGATCATTAAAAAGATAGGAAAGAAAGAAAAGACCAAAATGGATGTCAGAATAGACTCTGAAACTTGCTTTTAAATGTAGAGTAGCTAAAGCGAACAGAAGAGATGATGAAGTAAAAGAGTTGAACAGAAAATTTCAAAGGGCAGCTTGAGAAGACAAAGTATTGTAATGACATGTGCAAAGACCTGTAGTTAGAAAACCAAAAGGGAAGAACATGCTTGGCATTTCTCAAGCTGAAAGAACTGAAGAAAAAAGTCAAGCCTTGAATTGCAGTGTTGAAGGATTCTTTGGGGCAAAATACTGAACAACGCAGGAAGTGTCAAAAGAAGATGAAACGAATATGCAGAGTCACTGTACCAAAATGAATTAGTCGACATTCAGTCATTTCAGGAGGTAGCATATGATCAGGAATCAGTGGTACTGAAGGAAGAAGTCCACGCTGCACTGAAGACATTGGCAAACACAAGCCTCCAGAAACTGACAGAATACCAATTGAGATGTTTTAACAAACGGATGCAGTGCTGGAGGTGTTCATTCATCTGTGCCAAGAAATTTGGAAGATAGCTATCTGGCCAACAGACTGAAAGAAATCCATATTTATGAGTCTTCCAAAAAAAATGATCCAACAGAATGCAGAAATCACGGAACAATATTAATATCATATGCAAGTAAAATTTTGCTGAAGATCATTCAAAAGTGGTTGCAGCAGTACATGACAGGAAACTGCCAGAAATTCAAGCCGGGTTCAGAAGAGGACGTGGAACCAGGGATATCACTGCTGATGTCAGATGGATCCTGGCTGAAAGCAGAGAATACCAGAAAGATGTGTTTCACTGTGTTTTATTGACTCTGCAAAGGTATTTGACTGTGTGGATTATAGCAAATTATGGATAACATTGTGAAGAATGGGAATTCCAGAACACTTAATTGTGCTCCTGAGGAACCTGTACATAGACCAAAAGGCAGTCATTCAGACAGAACAAGGGGATAGTGCATGGTTTAAAGTCAGGAAATGTGTGCGTCAGGGTTGTATCCTTTCACCATACTTATTCAGTCTGTATGCTTAGCAAGTAATCCGAGAAACTGGACTACATAAAGAAGAACGGGGCGTCAAGATTGGAGGAAGACTCATTAACAACCTGCATTATGCAGATGACACAACCTTGCTTGTTGAAAGTGAAGAGGACTTGAAGCACTTACTGATGAAGATCAAAGACTACAGCCTTCAATATGGATTACATCTCAACATAAAGAAAACAAAAATCCTCACAACTAGACCAACAAGCAATATCATGATAAAAGGAGAAAAGGTTGAAATTGTCAAGGATTTCATTTTAACTTGGATCCACAGTCAATGCCCATGGATACAGCAGTCAGGAAATCCAAGGGTGTATCACATTGGGCAAGTCTGCTGCAAAAGACCTTTTTAAAGTGTTAAAAAGCAAAGATGTCACTTTAAGGACTAAGGTGCACCTGATGCAAGCCATGGTGTTTTCAGTCATTTCATATGCATGCGAAAGCTGGACAGTGAATAAGGAAGACCGAAGAAGAATTGATGCCTTTGAATTAATGGTGTTGGCAGAGACTATCGAATATACATACCATGGACTGCCAGAAGAACAAACAAATGTGTCTTGGAAGAAGTACAGCCGGAATGCTCTTTAGAGGCAAGGATGGCAAGACTTTGTCTTAACCTACTTTGGATATGTTATCAGGAGGGACTAGTCCCTGGAGAAGGACATCCTGCTTGGTAAAGTATAGAGGGTCAGTGAAAGAAAAGACGACTCTCAGCGAGATTGACTGAAACAGTGACTGCAACAATGGGCTCAAGTATAACGATTATGAGGATGGCACAGGACCAGGCAGTGGTTCGTTCTGTTGTACGTTAGGGTCGCTATGAGTTGGAACCTACTCGACAGCACCTAACAACAACAGCAACACTAAACAGAAGCCAATCTTTCAGGTAACCTGTCTGGAATTCCCCTCTTCTGTAAGAAAAGAGATATTCGCTCCTGTTGATGTTATTGGAGACCCTGGTGGTATAGTGGTTAAGAGCTACAGCTGCTAACTAAAAGGTCTGAAGTTTAGATCCACCAGGCACTCCTTGGAAACTCTGTGGGGCAGTGCTACTCTGTCCTGTAGGGTTGTTGTGAGTTGGAAATCGACTCCATGGCAACAGGGTTTTTTTTTTTTTGTTTTTTAAATTGACGTTATTCTGCATTGTTCTTCCTGTGTACCTGTGCGCTCTTCTCAGAGGGTTAAGATCTTGACTTTTGTTTCTTTGGGATTTCTTTCTTCTTCTCAGTTTTCTTTTCCCACTCCCAGGCCAGACTCCTTTGAGGTGCTCAGTCGATAGATGCTGCAAATTATTTTACAGTCCACAGAAAATACTGCCCCTGAGTATGTCAGGTTTGTTTTATTGCAGATTCAGTTCACTGCATCAGGGGCTGCTTTTGCCACAACTTCCATTTCATTGTATTACAATAATTTTTTCCAAATTAAATAATTAATTGTCCTGATTATAAATGTTTTGATCATTTGTTTAATAAAACTGCGTTATTTTGCATTTAACTAACTAGGAATTTGTGAAAAAAATGTTCTGGATCAGACTGATCTTAAGCTTGGGTCTGTCTTTTGGAAAAAAAAAGAGTTTAAGACTTCAGTGATTAAGGTGTATCAATTTGTGTTACTAATAGATTTAAGGGCGTGCCACATAGGGGAGGATACACTACAGGAGAAGGACTAACTCTGTAATGTTTGTTCAGCTCCATCTGTACTTAAGCTTTCTGAAACAAATTGTTTTTTAATGTTTTAAAGTAGCTTCTTAAAATTTTATGAGCTTCCTTTCCAAATGAAAAAGTATAAGAGTTTCCTACTGTTTCCTGTGTGAGAAGCCGTGTCAGTAACCAGAAAGTTAACATTTACCTGTAAGTAGCATTTGGTGCTGAGTCAAGATCTCAGTTGGTGTGAGATCTTAAAGTATATATGTAATTGTAATGTTGGTGCTTTTGTAAGTTTATAAGAAAACTTTTATCTTTAAATTTGGCCCTTTGAAAATAAATTCTACTATAGATAGGATGTTACATTTAATTGTAAAGCGTAAGCTTTTGGCATTTGGTTAAAAATAAGTGAAAAAAATATAGCCAAATCCTAAATCACAAACACTTCTTTATGTGTCCACTAGTATCCTAAACTTTTTTAAAATGTTAGTGTTGTTTTAAAACTTCTAATCAGACAGAAATGTAAAATAGTAGTTTCCCAGTGAGGATGATGTGATATATTGTTCTTTAGCTTGCTTCTTCATGTATCAGCTTTCCATGCTGTCCTTTTAAAGTTTTTCATAGTATAATGAATAACACAAAGCACAATGACTATAATAAAAAGAATAAGAAACGTTGATTCACCTCACCACCCTGCTTCAGTTTCTTCATCTGTAAAATGGGAATAATAATGTAGAGCATTTAGCACAGTGCTTGACACATTACGTAATAAAAGGTTGTTCTTATTACTTAGGAGAAGGACTCATCAGCCTATAGAGATGGTAACTGAAGCCGTGAGAGTGGACAGTATACACAGAGACATTGTGTAGAGGAAGAAGTGAAGAGAACAGATGACAAAGCCCTGATGGGCAGAGGAAGAGGAGACTAAGGTTAGGAGCCAGAGAGATGGGAAGAAATCTAGGAGAATGTCATGGAAGCTAGAATAAAATTGTTTAAACATAAAGAAGTGGCTGTTGATGCCAGATCTTATAGGCAGTGGGGTAAGGGTAAGATAAGATATTGACTGACGTGTTCATTAGATTAAGCAACACCTAGATTATTGATGACTTTGGGGAGAGGACGTTCCATGGAGTATTGGGAACAGAAGCCAGAATGTATCAAAACAAAAACCAAACCCGTTGCCATAGAGTCAATTCCAGCTCACAGCAACCCTATAGGACAGAGTAGAACTGCCCCATAGGATTTCCAAGGAGCCAGCTGGTGGATTCGAACGGCCAGCCTTCTGGTTAGCAGCCGTAGCTCTTAACCGCTGCACCACCAGGGCTCCAGAATGTGTCAAGGAGACAGCAGATACAGCCTGAATTTCTAGAAGGTTTGATAGCCTTTTATGGTCTGGCCTTATTAATCTTTCTGGCCTCTCTTCTTGTCACTAAACTGCCCTGACTGCCCACCTCCCCTTCTCCCTCACATATACTTTTGTGGAGTGTGTTCCAGCTCTTGCTCGTTCTATGTCTTGTGCCCATGCTCATTCTCTCTCCTCTCTAGCCCTACTGAGCTGTTTGTAATCTCCCAGCAGGCCACACTCCTGTAGACCTCCAAACTGACATAGCACTCCTACACCTGTCCCTGTCGTGGCTTGATTTGATACCCTGTTTACTTCTCTGTCTCTCAGTTAGACAATTCTTGGTAGATGGTAGGGACTGGGTCTTAGGAGTGCCAACACCTAGCAGTGTGTTTACTAATTTAAATAGAGTGGTATATGCAGTGGTACATAAGATAGAATGTAACAGTGACCAGAAACAGTTGCACTAATTGGAGCTTGTAACAAACATGAGCTCTTTTGCAAGATGAGGAGTTCTGTTTGGTTTTAGATGTGTTAAATTTGAGCTGACCATAGTATATGCGTGTGAGAGTGCCCCAAGGGCATTGGAGATCTGTTACTGAAATTCTAAGAAGGGACAAAGTTGGAGAAAGACATTTGTTAATCATCAGCTTACAGATGATAATACTTTGTAAATAGTGGATTTCTCCCAGGAAATCAGTAGGAATAGAATACTTGGAATCTGAGCTGTGGGGAAATGCGCCACTTAGAGGCACTTTCTCCACTCACTGAGGGTTTACATACAAAGTAAACTATAATGTAACTAAAATTTTCAACCTCCTAACTGCAAGCCTTTTTTAAAAAGACACAGTAAGATTCTGAGTAGCCTGAGTCTGACTTAAACATACTGTTTTGAGCATGAAATGTTCTAGTATGTTTGGTTGGAATCTTCAAACAGATCAGTCTGTGACTTAAAATTGTTTTTAAAAAAAAAAAAAAAAGTTGCCATCCAGTCGATTCTGACTCATAGTGACCCTGTAGGACAGGGTAGAACTGCCCCTTAGAGTTTCCAAGGAGCAGCTGGTGGATTCGAACTGCTGACCTTTTGGTTAGCAGCCAAGCTCTTAACCACTATGCCATGAGGCCTCCACTTAAATTGTTAGGCTCCCTTTTGCTTGTCCACAGAAATAGGTTTGTCACTAGGAGAGGTTAGCTGCCAGGAAATAACTAAATGTCAACCTGTAGCATCCGTTTGGATAAGTCATTGGAAATTTTCTACTTACAGTGTAGATTTTGGAATTGTGGGGATGCTTTCAAGATTTTGTTTCTAGCATCATTTCTAAAGCTATCATCAGTATTAAATGGCATTAAAAATCAGTTATGTTACAGTTTTTAAGAGCAGTGTTTAAAAAAATCCCCTTATTAAGTTTTGTGGGCACATATCCTAAGAAGGCATTTAGACATTCAGGAGCAGTTCCTTTATGAATATTAATCCTGACCAGCAAAACACAAATTTCTGCAAGTTTTTAAGGAAATTTATTCAAGTTATAAAGCAGCCTTGGATAGTGATGCAAAGATGTCTTCAAAAGCTGCATTATAATTATTTTTTCAGTAAAGGCATCCCTTGGTCAAATGAAAATGCATAAACCGCTTTGTCCCAGCTTGTACCTTTCTACTTTGTCTGAGGAAGCCAATTGCCTTATTTTCCCCTTTGCCTTATAAATATATCTGTTAATAGCCAATATAGGGCTACTTCTGGCTGCTGACGTTCTAACAGAGGAGTGAAAATTACATGTGATCAAATCATGACAAAATGCACATGCTCCTAAAATTGTAATATGAGAACCCATCTAGTCTGAGAGGGTATTTCATAGCAAAGAGTTGAAGCAACTTACTGTGGAAGCCTTTAATACAGAGTCTTCTGTTTCACACCCATGTAAATCCTTTCTTGTCTGTCCTAGGCAGTAAAATGTGCCTGAAAACAAAATGACTCCCACTCATCTTTACTGCTCTGGAGTCTAATACCTTTCTTTCGTATGAATGTATACTCAGTCATCAGATTTTATATCTCTGATGGAAGTCATCAGATTTTCACTGTGCTAGGCTTAATAAGGAGCCCTTGTGGCACAGTGGTTAAGAGCAGCTGCTAATCAAAATGTCAGCAGTTCAAATCCACCAGCCAGCCACTCCTTGGAAACCCTATGGGGCAATTCTGCTCCATCCTATAGGGTCGCTGTGGGTTGGAATCAACTTGATGACAATGGGTTTGGTTTGATTTTGGTCTTAGTCTTAGTAAAATGTAAAATATTAACATGGTGCATTTCATATATTTTCTTTTCATAAATTATTTAGTACTAGTGAAGGGATAAGAATGAAGATTCTTCCTTTCTAACCCAAAAAATATTTTGATATTTGAAATCTCCTCTATCTTCATGGTCTGACTCACATTCAGGCTCACAGATAGCACCTTAGTAAAAGGATTGGGTTGTTTCAGTTTTTTGTTTTTAAGTTACAGGATTTTAAAATATTTTTTGGGTATTAGAGCCTTATCAGATATATGGTTCCCCCCAGTTTTCCCTATCTGTAAATTGTCTTTTTACTTTTTAGATAAAGTCCTTTGATGAACAAAAGTATTTAATTTTAATGAGGTCCTGTTTATATTGTCTTTCGCTGCTCAAGCTTTTGTTGTCATGTCTGATAACATCATTAAAAACTAGCTCCACAGCCTCACCCCTAGATTTTCTTCTAAGAATTTTATGGTTTTACTTTTCACATTTAGGTCCTTGATTCATTTTGAATTGGTTTTTGTGTATGGTATGAGGCTCGAATCTTGATTACATTCTTCTGCATGTGGAATTCCAATTTTCCTAGCACCATTTAATTGAAGAGACTCTTCCTTGCGCCATTGAATGGACTTAGCACGCTTGTTGAAAATCATATGACCACAGAGTATAGAATTGTTTCTGGACTCTTAATTCTATTACATTGGTCTATATGTCTATTATTATACTGGTACCAGGCTGCATCATTTACTGTGGCTTTATAGTATGTTTTGAAGTGTGAGTCCTCCTACTTTATTCTTCAAGATTGCTTTAGCTATTTGGGCTCCCTTGCCCCTCCGTATAAATTGGAGGATTGGCTTTGCCATTTCTGCAAAGGCTGTTGGAATTTTGATGGGAATTGCGTTAAATCTAATGATTGCTTTGGGTAGTATTGACATCTTAACTATATTAAGCTCTTCAGTCCATGAACACAGAATGTCCTTCCATTTATTTAGATCTTCTTTGATTTATTTTTGTTATCTTTTGTAATTTTCTGTGTACAAGTCTTTCACCTTCCTGGTTAAATTTATTCTTAGCCTCTTTATTCTTTTAGATGATATTATTTCCTTAACTTGCTTTTCACCTTTCTTATTGCTTTTGTATAGAAACCCAACTGATTTTTGTGTGTTGACCTTGTACCCTGCCACTTTGCTGAATTCCTTTATTAGTTCTGATAGCTTTCTTGTGGATTCTTTAGGGTTTTCTATGTATACTGTCATCTACAGAAGGGATAGTTTCACTTCCTCCTCCCAAATTTGGTTACCTTCCCCACCCCCACCCCCAAACCTAATTGCTACAGCTAGGACTTCTAGGATCATGTTGATTACTAGTGGTGAGAGTGGGCATCCCTGTCTTGCTCCTGATGTTAGTAGGAGAGCTCTCAGTCTTTCTCCATTGACTGTGATGTTAGCTGTGGGTTTTTCATAAATGGCCTTTATTATATTGAGGAATTTCTCTTCTATTCCTGTCTTTGTTGAGTCTTTTTATCATGAAAAGGTGTTGAATTTTGTCAAATGCCCTTTCTGCATCAATTGAGATAATCATGTGGTTCTTCTCCTTTTTTCTGTTAATGTGGTATATTACGTTGATTGATTTTCTAATATTGAACTATGCTTGCATTCCTGGGATAAATCCCACTTGATCATGGTGTATAATCCTATAAATATGTTTTGGATTTGGTTTGCTAGTATTTTGTTGAGGATTTTTGTGTCTATATTCATTAGAGAGATTGGTCTGTAGTTTTCTTGTGGTGTCTTTGGCTTTGCTATCATGGAAATGCCCACCTCATAGAATGAGTTAGGATGTATTCCCTCCTGTTTTTTTTAAAGTTTAAGTACGATTGGAGTCACATTTTCTATAAATGTTTGATAGAACTCCCCAGTGAAGCTATCTAATCCAGGACTTTTCTTTGTTGGGAGGTATTTGATTACAGGTTCAGTCTCTTCACTTGCTACAGATCTACTGAGACCCACTGTTTTTTCTTGAGTTATTGTAGGGAGTTTATGTGTTTCACAGAATTTGTACATTGCTTCTAAGTTATTTGCCTTTTGATTTTTTTTCTCATGGTGAAAAAGCAATGGTGGGTAAAACCACCGTAACATGAATCAAGGCAGTGGCACCAAACCATACTAGTAATCATTGTATTCTTTACAACTGTGCCCATGCAGTTTTTTTTTTTTTTTTTTTTAAAAAAAAAAGGACAGTTTCACATAGAATGTTCTTGACAAAGCAGTAAAAATTATTTTTATTAAATCTCAACCCATGAGCACACATTTTTGGTGACAAAATGGAAGGTTCCCATAAAGGTCGTCTTCTGTATACTGAAGTACCTACCGTTAGTTACCTTGAGAAAAAACACCTGTGCAGTCATTTGAGTTGCGAGCTGAATGAGCTGTTTTTTCTTAGAACACCATTTTTACTTGAAAGAATGACTAGGAGACAAACTAGGGTTTCTCAGACTTGGGTGTTTGGTGGACATTTTCTCAAAAATGAATAAAGTGAGCCTGTCACTTGAAGAAAAATTGAAAATATTTGTTGCCAATGATAGAATTTTAGATTTCAAGTGAAAATTAGAATTTTAGAAAACTTGTTCTGGGATTATATTAATAAATGTGATTTTTTCAGATATTGAATGAAATGTGCTTGTGAAACATGACAACATTTGGAAACCCAAAAATCTGTTTGCTGTCACGTCGATTCCAACTCATAGTGACCCTATAGGTCAGAGTAGAACTGCCCCATAGGGTTTCCAGGGAAGGGAGCAGCTGGCGGATTCGAACTTCCGACCTTCTCGTTAGCAGCTGAATGCTTAACCACTGTGCCACCAGGGCTCCTGACATTTGGAGGAGCTGAATAACTCAGTGAACCAATATTTTCCAAAGGACCAATGCATGTTACAAATCATCCAGGGGTAAAGATCCATTCAAAGTACAGAGTAGTCAATGGATTATAATGTAATATAGTGAAAAAGAAAAAAAAAGTTCACTGATGTGGTTTCAGATTCCACGTTGCAGCTAACCTTTAAGAAATTACTACCACTTGTTTTCATGTACTATCAAAAAATAACATCCTCAATTGTCTGAAAAGGCCATTAAAAATACTCCTCCCTTTTTCAACTACCCATCTGTGTAAAGCTGGATATTTTTTCCCTCAGACTTGAACCAAAGCAACATATGGCAACAGATTGAATGCAGAAGTAGACACAAGAACCAGTTGACTTCTATGCAAAAATATAAAAGAATGCCCCTTGTCTCGCTAAATTTTTTGTTTGTTTTGGGAAAATGTTATTTTTTCTTTTAAAAAAATGATCTCTATGTTAAGAGGTAACGGTTTTATTATATTGAAATGAATTGGTAGATATTTTTAACTTTCCTCGGTTTTAATTACTAATAGGTAAATATCAATAGTTATAACCCTCATGAACAAAAGCTCTTTGAGGTCTTCAGTAATTTTTAAGAGTGTAATTGGTCTTGAGACCAAAAAGTTTGAGAACTGCTGCTCTAAGGCAATGTCTGCGCAGGGTTGGAATAGTAGTTGCTTGGTTTATCGGGTGGACAAGAATGCTTTCATTGTATAGCTGGAAGGCTGACACAGAACACGTCATAGAACAGTACTCTCTGTGTCTCAGTTTGGCATGATTTTTAGCAGGATACGTGTTATAAGCACTTGCTGGTAAAGCAGCTAGAAATAGATGTTCAACGGTAGAACAGTTAACCAAACCCGGCATGGTTCTGAAAATCTTAAGGGTCTAGAGTATAGTCTTGTATATGAGAGGACTATTTGGTAGCTCTTTGTCTATTAAAGTAAACACTTGGGTGAGGGGGGTATAGTTAAAGAATTAGGTTTTCATAGTGACCATATAGAATATTTCAACTCAGCAGTTGACCTATAATAATATATCACTTAGCAAAGTCTTCAGGTGTTTTCAGTCCCTTTGGCTAATCTGATTTTGGCATATCTCAAATGTATGGATTTTAAATTTTTTTTCCATTTCAGTAAGAATGCCTTTATTTCAGAGAATAGAGTAGTTCTGTTGTTGATGTGCATCCAGAGTCTCTCTGGGAACAGACACCTCAGTAGGAGGGCCTGAGGGACGACACATTGTTGGCGCTTTGGTAGAATCTGAAGTGGTAGAATACGGAGAGGTTGTGAAATAAATAGATTTTTGGACTTTAATTTTCTAGAATTGGCCAGACTATCCACTCTTTTTCCTTGGAATACCTTTCCTTCCTAAACTCCACTTCCTGTAATAAAGTCTAGGATCTGTGTGTACTTCTGAAGTACTTATGAACCGTACTTCCAATTCATTATATGGGCCATGACCCACTATTAGCAAAGGGAATAGCAAAGGAGAATAGAGAGAGGTACAGGACGGGGCCCTCCACCTTCCCATCGTTGTTGTTGTGTGCCGTTGAGTTGATTCCGACTCATAACGACCCTATAGGACAGAGTAGAACTGCCCCATAGGATTTCCAAAGCTGTAATCTTTACGGAAGCAGGCTGCCACATCTTTCTCCTGTGGAGCAGCTGAGTGGGTTCAAACTGCCAACCATTTGGTTAGCAGCCAAGCGCTTAAATGTTACGCCACCAGGGCTCCTTTCCCATCCTTACCAGTAGTGAAAGCCCTTAGACATTTTGAAACAACTGTATACTTATTTTTATGGGCTTGTGGTAGGTCAAAAGTGAGCCTACTTTAGTAAACCAAGAGCAATACAAATCTTGGACAAAGCAGTCTTTTTGACAAAGGGGAAAAAAGAGCTTGTAGGTTAAACCCTACCCAAAAACCAAGCCAAAACCATTGCCGTCGAGTTGATTCTGACTCATAGTGACCCTGCAGGACAGAGTAGAACTGCCCCATAGGGTTTCTAAGGAGCAGCTGGTGGATTTGAACTGCCAGCTCTTTGGTTAGCAGCCAGACTCTTAACCACTGTGCCACAAGGGCTCCAAGTTAAACCCTAGGTTTGGCCAAATAAAAGAAAGTGACCCAAGAGAAGAATTTCCCCCAGATTGATTAGACCAACCAGAGTCTCTATGCCCCATAACAGCTCACCTTCAACTGTTATAATGTAGGATTTATGTAAACCACTTTTAAATCTGAAATTTTGGGTGATTAAAAGAGGAAGGTTTTTTTTTGTAGCCTAAAGACAGCGTCTTCTTTGTCAGTGCTGATTTACCTATGTTAGTCATCAGCCAATTGACAGTTATCTGTGAAAAGGGTATTTCTAGTAATACTTCTATTTTTTGGAGGAAAAACACAATGTAAGAACCTAGAATTTTGAAAATAAAAATTAGTTGGACCTTCAGGTTCATCTGGGCCCAACAGAGGATTTTAATAGAGACCAGAAAAGTGTAAAGGCCTGCCTGGGGGAGGATCACACAGCTAGTTGTGGTATAAAGATAGAAACTCGGGTTTCCTGCCCCCGAGTTTGGATGGGAGACTTTGGAGTTAGGCTGCCAATGTTAGAACTGCATCAGGCTCCTCATCTGTACAATGGTGATAGTTCACAGGTCCACAATTCCCAGAATCCAAACCTCTAAAAACCCAGAGTTTTTCTGTGACTCATTTGGCAGCGAAATCTGGCCTTAACTGATACGAGGCGGTTTATAATCTTTTATTTATCCTGCTTAGTGTGAATATTCATGTTTCTCTACAGAAATATTAATATTTGATTATAGAGTACTGCCGCAAACCCCAGTGAGGGTGTTTCTTTTTCTTGTAAAATCTGAAAATTTCTGAATTCTGAAAAACACATCTATTAGGGATTTTTGTTTTTGTGTTTTGGATAAGGGGTTGTGGAAATGTAGTACTTACAGAATGTTGTGAGAATTAAATGCTCAGTAAAATGTTAGGTGTTGTTGCTGTTTCCATCAATAAAACCCCAGAACCCCAGTTTCAAAATGTAACATAGGTCTCTTTCTGTAAAGCTCTATGTCACTGCAAAAACCAAACCAAACCAAACCCGTTGCCGTCTGGGCAATTCTGACTCTTAGTGACCCTATAGGACAGAGTAGAACTGCCTCATATGGTTTCCAAGGAGAGCAACTGGTGGATTAGAACTGCAGACCTTTTTGGTTAGTAGACAAGCTCTTGACCACGGCATCACCAGGGCTCCAAACCAAACCCACTGCTGTCGAGTCAATTCCGACTCACAGCAACCCTATAGGACAGAGTAGAACTGCCCCATAGGAACTCCAGGGAGCGGCTGGTGGATTCGAACTGCCAACCTTTTGGCTAGCAGGTGAGCTCTTAACCACTGCAGTGATGGTATCTGCACTGTCTAGTGCAGTAACCACTAGCTCTTGAGTATTTGAAATGCAGCTAGTACAACTGAAGAACTGAATTTTTAAATTTTTATTCAATTTAAATTAAACAGCTCCATGTGGCTAGTGGCTGCCATATTAAACAGCACAGCTCTGTATAATTCATGTGAGTTCATATTCCATTCAAACTTTTACCTTTGCTGTGTTTGTTTGTAATTCTGTTGATTGAGCTACAGCATGATCCAGCAAATTATTTATTGGCTAAGACAGCTAATATGAGAGGGGAAACTTGTGTTTCTAAGTACATCCTGGGCTTAGCATCAGCTAATAATCCCTTCTGTCTCCAGGGCTCTGTTAAGACTGCATCGTAAAGTGCACATTTCTACTGGAATTTGACACAGGC
Organism: Dugong dugon; assembly: GCA_030035585.1. NCBI lineage: Eukaryota > Metazoa > Chordata > Mammalia > Sirenia > Dugongidae > Dugong > Dugong dugon. Next base: position 17,986,929 of record CM057476.1, on the reverse strand, counting down.
AACCTCTAATGAAATCAACTTAAGAGATTTATTAAAAAGAACGTGTCTACCCTAAGAAGTTCCTGACTTAAATTCTCTGACAGAAGGTTTCCTGGAAAATGGGGGGTGGGGGGTGGGGACCTCATTGTAAAAGTTGTTTTAGGATAGCAAAATGTTTATGCTAACATGTTCACATTTGCTAAGCAGATGTTATTTTCTCAAAATAATTTCTACACACATTTTAAGTGTAACATCTGCAATATCAATGTTTTTATAATTCCTCTAGGCTAGATAGGAGTTTGTTAGAGTACGTGTGCCAATATGCAGGATGCATTTCTTCCTAATGTTGTTTTCACAGGAGAGTTGAACATTCAGTATTGTGATGTGTACATTATCTTTACCTATAGGATTTCATGGTTTGTCTTTGTTAAAAGGAGTCAGAAATGTTCTATCTTCATTAACCTTAAGTGATTAAAAAGAGAGGCGCGACAGTGGCATCCATTTGTTTCTATGGAGGTTAGAAACAAGAGTGTACCCTTCTAACGCGAAAAGTTAAAAAGTTAAATAGGATAAAAGTTCAGTGTGAAACATTAGGAGAGACTGATAATAACTGAGAAAATGAAAATGGCTAGGCAACGTTCCGGTAGTCAAAAGTTGTGTTCATTGAACCTAGAAGTTTTCTCTTTATAAAAAGAAAAGAGTGCTTTCTATATTGTGATATTTTCCAGTTACAGAAAATGTGCCTGTTTTATTACCATGATAATTTTTCTGTTCTTAAATTTTGCTATTTTTGTAGATAAAAACTTTTTTAAATCAAATCCCTCAAAGTTAGCAATTTATTGTTCCGTTTGTAATAAAAGAAAAAAATTAAGGACACTTAAAAGCAAAAGGAATACAATTGTAATTGATCTGATTAAATTAGACCAGCATTTTAATGTCAGATGTTATTTTCTGAGCAGTGTATACATGAATGGTGGGTAACAGGTGCCAGTTTAAGTGCCATAGACCAGGGATTGGTGTCTTATCCATAAGCCAAAACAAGACATAGAGGGTAGGGGACAGGGGGACCCCAGTCTGAAGCAGAGACTCAGGATTAAGAAACAGGCAGGGCTTGTTTGGAAGGAAGGTTGGAAGCTGATCTAGGATGCATGGAAGTGTCAGAAAACAGGGATCCAGGTACAAGCAAAGAATAAAGCAAGTGATCAAACTGTAATGACTACTGGGGCCAGGCAGATAAAACTGAAGTGGGAAAATTCTCTTGAGTGGTGACTGACACATCGGAGAGCATTTCCCAAGCTATGGGGCAGTTTCCTGTTGCCAGATCTTTATGCTCCTGATTTTTAAATTAGGTAATTAATTTTTAAAAAAAGTTTTTCAGATGATACGTTGTATATTCTGCATATGTCATTTCTGATTTCTACCAAATAGAGGAATATACATACTGATATAGGAAGATCTCTAGGCTATGTTGTAAAAGGGGGAGGAGGAAAGTACAGAACAGTGTATTTAATATTCTACCTTTTGTGTAAGAAAGGGGGAGACTATGTTTCTACATGCTTATATCGTATATTTACTCCAGAAGGCTATGCGAGAAACTAATAAAAGTGGCTAAGAGACGGAGGGTTTGAGGTGGGGAGGACTGGGATGGGAGCAAGACTTCTTAGTGTGTATCTTTTTGTATAGTTTTGATTTCTGTACCATGTGAATATATGACCTCTTCAAAAACTTTTTTAACATGTTCCTTCTGTAAACTGAGGTCATTAATTTTCAGAATTGTGAGAGAATTGCAAAGATTATGTCAGAGCAGGAAACATAATTTTAGAATGCAAAGAGAATTGGTTCGGTCAGTTTTCCTATATGTGACATTTACTGTCTCAGGTAATCTCATGGAGGGTCAGCCCTGTCTGGGTAATTTGGTTGTCTGAGAGAAGCCACACTGGCCAGCCAAGCTGCATTGCTGGACGGAGACTAGGGGAAAGCTAGAGTTGCTGTCTTGTGGTTGCCTCTGTAAGGTGCTGGAGGACAGAACTCAACGACCTAGAATGTATATTCCTGTACACACCTGCCTGTCGTGATTTTAATTGTATTCATATTGGCTCACCATCTCCAAGACTTTGCTGGGGTAAAACAAAAACAAAAAACTTATTATGGAAGTTTTCAACATACACAGAAGTAGAGAGAAGAGTATAATAAACTTGCATGTACCTATCATCCAGCTTCACTAATTGTATACAATTTAGCCGTTTGTGTTTGGTCTGTTGTTCTTGCTTTTTCTTTTCCTAGAGTATTTTAGAGGAAATCTTAAATCATATAATTTCACCTGTAAATACTTCAGTATGTATCTGTAGTAACAAAGGATCCAAAAAAATTATATTTTAGACCACAGCGTCTTAGCACAGACCTGAAATTTTATTACATATACTGTTTTTTAGAAAGATTAGAGGAAGCTTATTCTCTCCTGTATCCATTAGTCTTTCTCTCTTACTGGGATAATTTCCAGTCAGCATACAAAAAAGATGCTCTCTCATCCCTAAAAATTAAGACTTCCCTTATCCTTACATTCCTCTCCAGCTGCCATCCTCTTCCCTGTACTTCTCAAAAAGCTGTCTCCATTTCCTTACCTTTAACTCCTCAGCCAGTTCCAATTTGACTCCTACCCCCACCACTCCACTAACACTCTTCTTTCTAAGGTCACCAGTGACTTAACATGTGAAATAAATCCAATGGACACTTTTCATCTTACTTGACCTCTTCCTCCTAATAAAAATAATGAATGTTAATTGAGTACTAACTGTATCAAGCTCTCTTAGGAATTATAACATTTAATTCTTTAATAGGTGTCATCATTATACCCATTTTACAGATGAAGAAGTTGAAGCTTAGAAAGATTAAGTAACTAGCCCAACAGCTTAGTAAGTGGTAGAGCAGGGATTAAATTCAGGCACCATCTTATCCTGCTACCTTTTTGGAATACACGTAATCCGCGACTTATGGTCAGGTTTGCATTCCAATGACTCCATAGTAAGTTAATTCTGGCATTAGTTGAATACCTCTTTTTTTTTGGTTCGTTTTGTTGTAGTTTTCATTATTATTGCCTTTTGTTATCAGTATCTTTATAAATCCAGTCTTTATTTGTCTCTGGGGTTTGGAAACATTACATATAAACATTGTGAGTGAACATCTGAGAATGATAACAGCAGCAAATTCTGTGCTGCAACGTTGTATGTAGTACATATTACTAACAGTAAGATGTACAGGTACCAAAAAAAAAAAAAAAACAGACGGTCATAAGCGTGGTTCGTCATAAGTCGGGGACTATCTGTATTCCAATCATTTACCTTACTATCCGGAATTTTCTTTCTCTGTTTCATTTTGGTTTTCTTTGCAGCTCCTCCTCCTACCTGACCTTTAAACTTGGAGGTCTCTCAGGCCTTGATCCTAGGTCCTGTTCTCACTGCTAGGCAATCTCATCGACACCTATGGCTTCGAATACCATGTAGAAGTTGATGAGCTCTCAGTATGGGGTGAAACGTGAAAGCTGTGTTAACTCCACAGGACTGCCTTGTTTTTCTGGGTCTTGCAAGTTTTCTGCCTTTGACAGGGTGCAGTCTTTACCACTTAACGCTCTCCATTACTGGAAAATATTTGAGCTTTCCTTCCATGACAGGTTCTGGCTTTCACAGGTTTTTACTGTATATCACTTAGAGATGTGTCTGAGCTCTAGACCCAGATACCCAACTGTCTCCTCAAAACATAACTCTAAATGAGCTCCTCCTAGGTGGCCTTTTTTGTAAATGGTGCAGCCATCTACCCAGCTGGCTGTTCAGAAACCTGAGAATCATCCTTAACTCCTCCCTCTCCTAGCTCCCATAAACAGTCACAAAGTCCTATTCATTGTGTCTTATATCTGTCTAATTCATCTATTTCTATAAAGAAAGCCTCCCCTCATCATTCTTAGATGGAATGCACCTTTTATGCATTTTCATTGTACACTGTACTGTCTTCTTCCCCTTCGTAACGCTTTCCACAGTTATGTTCAATTACTTATGTTAATTTTTGGTTTACCTTCCTTTAGAAAAGACATTCAGGCAAGGACCGAAGCAGTCTTCTTGTTTGCTATTATACCCCGGAGACTAGCAGAGTACCTGGTATATAACCAACTGGTTGCAGTCGAGTCAGTTCCCGCTCATGATGACCCTGTGTGTATCAGAGTGGAACAATGCTCCTTAGGGCTTTCAGTGGCTGATTTTTCAGAAGTAGATCATCAGGCATTTTTTCTGAGGCACCTCTTGTTGCCCCCGAATCTCCAGCCTTTCAGTTAGCAGCTGAGCACGTTAACCATTTGCACCATCCAGGACTCCATCTGGCAAATAGGCATCATTAAATACTTTCTGAATGAAAGAATGAAGGAGAAATTTGTTTTAGGAAAATGCCTCCATGTGAAGTAGCGTGGAGGGTGAACTCGTGGTAGCAGACTTGAAAACAAGATTTCTGATAGTAGACCAGAGAAAGGAGCTAAGAAATTGGCAGTGAGTGGGATTGGGAGAAGGCGGGTAGTTGGGAATTTGGAAGTTGCAAGACTCGTTGACTGTCGTTACATGTGTAAAGTAAAAGAAGGGGATATCAAGAATGCAGCAGATTTCTAGCTTTGGCAACTTGAGGGGATGGTAGTACCATTCCTTGAGATAATCAGGCATGAAGAACAATAACTTTAGTTTTGGACCTGTTGACTTAGTAGAACCTCCTATAGTACATCTAAATGGAGATAATCAATAGACATTTATTAAAAATGGAAACGGTTCAGAAGAGATGCAGGCTTTACCTCAGCACAGAGTAAAACCAGTAGAAAACTACTGATAGTTCAAGTGTAAGCTGATAAAAGTTTTATCATTGAGACTTTTTGTCATTGGCACAGAGTTGATAGATATTTTGATGATTTTTAAATTGGGAGTGGCTGTTACAAGCATGTTGTATATCATACAGAGATGGGATTTTTATATTGATATCATTTAATATCCTGTGAACAGCTACTAATAATATATCTGTGAGCCTATAAATTTATTCTGCATTTTAAAGTAGCAGATTTCATTTTAATTATGTTCTTTTCTTTTAAATGCTAATTTATATCTTTTTTAACGACAAAAACGAACGGAGGGGTTTGTAGAACTCCATTAGACTAAGCTTCATGAGGGCTTGCTGCAATGTGGTTTAAATTTTTTTTTTCCTCTTATTTCTTCTAGGGCCTATTCCCTGGTGGATTCCAGTCAAGTGTCTACATTTCTGATTTCCATTCTACTTATAGTCTATGGGAGTTTCAGGTAAGAAAGCATCTATAAGTGGGATTGATTTTAACTGGAAACAGAGGAAGCATTGCTCTGAAAGTGTTGGCACCAAAACTTCCTATTCTGTGAAGGGAAAAAGGATTTTGACAGGCATTGAGTTAGAACGAGATAATTCTGGTATTTATTTTTTAGTTAGCTGCTGTTAGACACTGCTTGGTTTTGCTTATGACTTTGGCATATAAATGCGAACATGCAAAAACGAATTGCTTAAGTTCTGGTTCTGAAGATAATGATTCACATAGGGGCGCTCCTTATTGGGAATGTTAAGGTCCATGACAGTGATTCTGCAGAGTCTTAAAGGGAACAAAAAGTTTAAAGAGAAAGACAGTTTGAAATGCAAAAATAAATAAATTACCAGAGAATTCCTGGAAGATGGTGGTGTGAGCAGTTCCATGCTTTACCCCCCTCCCCCATGCTGTCACCGAGGAGAACGAGAAACTGGTACTCCCAACTCCATAAGAACTCTAAAAGTAATTGGAGGGATGCAGCAACTAAGCAAATGCTAACTCAAGAAAAAGGCAACTTTTAAGTGATAGGAAAACTTTTTGTTTTCTCTCTACTGCCAGCACCCTGGACCCACTGCGGCAGCAGCAGGGGAAGAACATGAACTATGCTCTCAGAGAGAGGGCTTTAATAGACTTACAAAGATCAGAGAACCCAACATAAAATATACTCAAGAAGCTAGTTAACTTCTTTATCTTGTCCTAAAGTTCTTTTCAATAAATACATGATACCCTTAAGAAAAAAAAAACTTCTTCTTAATTCAAAGACAGTGACATAGATTGAGCCATATGAATTTGCCAATAGTCTACTTTTTTGACTTACAGAATGACACTTTCAAATGGTTCAACCTAATATTATTAGAGCTGTACATGGTAGCATTCTTCCTGCTGACTGTGGGAGTGCCGCTGAAACTTCCATCCTAGCCCGCAGCCACAGAGATAGCCAGGAAAATCAATAGAGCCTGACAGACGCTCGCTTTCTTCTTTTCACTCTCCTTACTTAAAAGAAACTTTTTTCTAAAAAGCCTGTTGCCATCAAGTCAATTCCAACTCATAGTGACCCTGTAGGACAGAGGAGAGCTTCCCCGTAGGGTTTCCAAGGCTGTAATGTTTATGGAAGCAGACTGCCAGTTCTTTCTCCCACAGAGCAGCTGGTGGGTTCGAACTGCCAACCTTTTAATTAGCACCCAAGCGCTTAACCAGTGCACCACCGTGGCTCCTGAAAGGAACTTTCCCGTTGCTAACGAGTCGATTCTCACTCACAGCGACCCTACAGGATAGAGTAAAACTGTCCCATAGAGTTTCCAAGGCTGTAATCTTCACGGAAGCAGACTGCCACATCTTTCTCCCATGAAGTGGCTGGTGGCTTCAAGCTGCCAGCCTTTCAGTTAGCAGCTGAGTGGTTTAACCACTGCATCACCAGGGCTCCTTGAAAGGAACTTTAGAGGCTGTATAATCTAAATAGTATTGTGGCTGACATACTTGAAAATGAAGGCTGCTTAAGAAGTTTGAATTGAGAACTGGAAAGTGATGGTGACAAATGAAACAGCCCGGCATAAGGATTAGCCAGGCATAAGGATTTTGAACTGTCTTATCTTATATCTCTGGTGGCGTGGTAGTTTAGGACGTTGGCTGCTGCTTGAAAACTGTGGGGCAGTTCTACTCTGCTGTATAGGGTCACTATGAGTCGGAATCAACTTGACCACAATGGGTGTTTTTTTAAATCTTATATCTGGATTTTAATTAGTACTTTTAGGGGCACTGCGGGTCAAGTGATTAAGAGCTTGGCTGCTAACCAAAAGATCAGCAGTTCAAATCCACCAGCTATTCCTCGGAAACCCTGTGGGACAGTTCTGCTCTGACCTGTAGGGCCGCTATGAGTTGGAATCAACTCGATAGTTTTACCTCAGCACTGAGTAGAACAAGTAAAATACTTTTGATAATTCCACTGTAAAAGAGTTTTTGGTTTTTTCTTATTTGGTAAAGTTTTCATCAGTGAGACTTATTGAGAGCTTTAGACTCTTAGGAAGCATTACTCAAACCATAGCAACATAGAACCTTATCAGCGGAGCCTTCATATTTCATATCTCTACACATGGGGTTGCCATGAGTCAGAATTGACTCATCTGCAGCTAACAGCAACAACCCTTTGGACAAGTTTTTGATTTTCCCTTTGAGTATATAATGTTTCAGTGTTTCAAAAGACTTGAAGTTTAAAAAAAAAAAAAAAGCCATCTTCACAACCCTAATACTACTTTCATTTGTGCAAATGATCTTTGGTTTGGCATATACTTTGTATACTGTGTACATTTTCATAGATCAAGTCACTTATTTTCTGTTTTTTCACCTAACAAAAATACTTTCTACAACCATCTTCATACCAGTTTTTGGTGATTTCCTAAATTGTGTTACTATTTTATGTCATTCTTGTTGGATACGTAGGTTGTTTTCGGTTTTCTGCTGTTACAGAGACATTGCATTACCCACTTTGAATATTTTGTTTGTTTTGCTTTGGTTGAGTTGTATCTTTTAAGATAAGCATCCAGAAGTTTAAATACTTCACCAAAGAATACGAACTGGCTCTAACTGTATATTGTCATACTGTTTTCCAGAAGGGTTACACCAATTTAGGATTGAGCAAGTTTTTTGTTTTTTTGTTTTTTTAATTGTGGTGAATATATATGTAAAATCTATCCTTTTAACAATCTTCTCATTTACAGTTTAGTGACATTAATTATATTCATCATGTTTTTCAGCCATCACCCTTATCTAATTTCCAAATTTTTGATAAGATTGGGCAAGTTTAAAAAAAATTATGTAATAAATGTCCAAGAATTGTATCATAGAGGAATCTGAAGTCCAACAAGATGATGTAACATGACAACGATTACCAAAGGAACTGTCCTTTGGTTAGGATTGGAACCCAGTTCTCAAGACTTCTGGTCCAGTGCCTTATGTCTTTTATACCTTAATAATGCATTTTCTGTAAAAAGTAAACCATGATATCTTTAATGATATATATTTAAAATGGCCTCATTGAAAATGTTACCTCCTCTAACATTTTCTGGAAGAGAGAGTGCAGAATTGGTTGTCATAGCTTTAAGTGTTGATAGAATTCAACAGTGAAGCCATCTGCAGCCGGGCTTTTCTTTGTGGGATGTTTTTTGTTTGTTTGTTTTTTCCTGCTTGGTTCACTGCTTTATTTTTGGTTTGTTTTTTAAATTTTTCTATGAGTTTTCATTATAGTCATTCTAGTATTAGGGTGTGAAGTAATATCTCATTGTGGTTTTGATTTGCATTTCCCTCAACTAATTATGTTATTTATCTTTTCATGTGCTTATTGTCCATTTCTTTATCTTCTTTGGTGAAATGTCTATTCATATCTTTTGCCCCTTTTTGAATTGGATTGTTTGTCTTCTTATGTTGAGTTGTAAAAATTCTTTAAAATATTCTAGATACAAGTTCTCTCTGAGTCGTAGGATTTACAAATATTTTCACTGAGTCTGTGGCTCGCCTTTTGTTTTAGTAGTTGTGTCTTTTGAAGCATAAACATTTTTAATTTTGGTAAAGTCCAGTTTAACAATTTTTATGGATCATGCTTTTGCTGTCGTACCAAAGAATTCTTTGGCTAATCTATGAGCACACAGATTTTCTATGTTTTCTTTAATACATTTTATAGTTTTGGTTCTTACAATTTAAGTGTATGGTTCATTTTGAGTTAATTTTTGTGCGTGGCATGAGGTTCAAATCTAAATTCATCTTTACGAATGTGAATATTCAGTTATCCCAGCACCATTTGTTGAAAAGACAGTTCTTTTCCACCGTTGAATTGCTTTGGCACTGTTGTCAAAAACCAATTCACCGTAAATGTAAGAATTTGTCACTGGATTCTCGTTTCTGTTCTGTTGCTCTGTATGTCTCTCCTTATACCAGTACCACACTGTCTTCATTGCTGTAGCTTTTATAGTAAGTGGTGAAATGGGATAGTGTAAGTCCTTCAGATTTGTTCTTCTTTTTCAAAATTGTCTGGCTACTCTGGGTCCTTTCATTTCCATATAAATTTTAGGTTCAACTGGTCAATTTCTACCCTAAAAAAGCCTGCTGCGATTTTGATAGGCATTGTGTTGGATTTGCAGATTAGTTTGGGGAGAATTGCCATCTTAATCATATTGAGTCTTCTAATCCATGGACATAGAAGGTCTCTCCATTTATTTAGATCTTTAATTTCCCTCGGTCATGTTTTGTAATTTTCAGTGTAGAAGGCTTACACTGCTTTTGTTAAATTTATTCCTAAGTATTTTGTCTTTTTATAGAATATTTTTTCTTGATTTCGTATTTGGGTTATTTGTTGCTAAGTATGTAGAAATACAGTTGGTTTTTATTTATTGATGTTGTACCCTTCTAGAAGCTTGCTGAACTCAGTTATTAGTTTCAGTAGTTATTTTGTAGGAGCCTTGGTGACGCGGTGGTTATGTTGTGTGTGGATTCCTTAGGATTTTCTATATATAGGATCATGCGGTCTATAAAAAAAGAGTTTTGCTTCTTTCAAATCTGAATGCCTTTAATTTTTCTCTTCTTTTTGCTTTATTTTTAACAGACTATTTTTTAGGAGTTTTTGGTTTATAGAGAAATTGTACAGAAGATGGAGTTCCCTAACTTAGAGCCCAGGCTCAAACTTCCAGTACAGCATTGAATAGAGGTGACAAGAACAGACATCCCTACCTTATTCCTCATCTTAAGAGGAAAGAAAGCATTTAGTCGTTCACCGTTAAGTATGGTATTAACTGTAGGTTTTTCATAAATGCTCTTTATCAATTTGAGGAAGTCCGTTTTATTCCTAGTTTGCTGAGAGTTTTTGTCATGAATGAGTGTTGGATTTTGTCATAATGTTTTTAGGTATCTGTTGAGATGATTATGTGGTTTTAGTCCTTTATTTTATTAGTATGGTATATTACATTAATTTATTTTTGAATGCTAAACCAACCTTGCATTCCTGGGATAAATCCTACTTGGTCATGGTGTACAATTCTTTTTTATATGTTGCCGGACTCAGTTTGCTGATATTTTGTTAAGGATTTTTGCTTCTGTATTCATGAGGGATATTTGTCTGTAGTTTTTCTGTTATATCTTGTTACAACTTTGGTATCACATTAATATTGACCTCATTGAATGCGTTGGGAAGAGTTACCTCCTCTTCTGTTTTCTAGAAGAGATTATATAGAATTGTGTTATTTCTTCTTTAAATGTTTGGTAGAATTCACCAGGAAAGAATTCATCGAAAGCTGGTCTTTTTGTTGTTGTTGTTGAAGATACACATAGCAGAACATACACCAATTCAGCTACTTCTACCTGTGCAATTCAGTGACATTGGTTACATTCTTCAAGTTGTGTGGCTGTACTCACCTTCCTTTTCGGAATTGTTCCTCCCCCATTGGCATAAACGTACTGCCCCTAAGCTTCCTATGTAACTTTTCGTGTAGCTGTTGTCAGTTTGATCTCGTATAGATAGTTCTTTAAAAGAGCACAGTGCTCAAGGCAGACATTCTTTACTGATTAAGCTAAACTGTTGTTTGCTTTGAAGAAGACTGCGGGGGATATTTTTGGTTTAAGGTTTAAAGATTATCTCAGGGCAATAGTTTCAGGTGTTCATCCAGCCTCAGTGGCTCCAGAAATCTGGATTCCATGAGAATTTGAAATTGTTTTGCATTTTCACCTTTTGTGGAACAATTTTTTTGTTTTTGTTTTTTCTACTTGGTTCACCACATTATTTTTTTTTTTTTTTTTTCCTTTTTCCCTCCAGGTATTGGTAGTAGTTTTTAAAAAAAGCTTTATTGAGATAGGTTTAACATACCACAGAGTTCATCCACAATTCAATAGTTTTTAAATTATTCACAGAGTTGTACAACCATTGCCCACTGTCCAATTTTAGAATATTTCCATTATCCCAAAAGAAATCTTGTTCTCGCAAGCAGTCTTATTCCCCACTCTCCCCCAGCCTGAGGCAACCACTGTAATCAGCTTTCTGTCTCTATAGATTTGCCTGTTCTGGACATTTCATATAAGTGGAATCACATACTCTGTGACCTTTCGTAACTGTCTTCTTTCACTTAGCATAATGTTTTTGAGTAACTGTCTTCTTTCACTTAGCATAATGTTTTTGAAGTTCATTCATGTTGTAGCATATACCAGTACTTCATTCTTTCTTATTGCCAAATAATATTCTATTTTGTTTATCCATTCATTAGTTGATGAAGATTTGGGTTGTTTCTACTCTTTGGCTATTATGAGTAATGCTGCTACAAGTATTCATGGACAAGTCTCTCACGTGGACATACGTTTTCATTTCTCTAGAAGTGCTGGGTCATTTGGTAACTATGTATGTTTTAACTTTTTGAGGAGCTGCCACTGTTTTCCAAGTGGCTGCACCATTTTTCCTGCCCACCAGCAACGTATGAAAGTTCCAATTTCTCCACATCCTCACCAACACTTGTTAATATCTGTGCTTTTGATTATAGTCATTCTAGTGGATATGCAGTGATAAGTGGTTTTTATTTGCATTTCCCTAATGACTAAAGATGTTGCACATCTTTTCATGTGCTTATTTACCATCTCTGTATTTTCTTTGAAGTGTCTATTCAGATCTTTTGCCCATTATTGGATTGGGTTATCTTTTTATTGTTGAGTTTTGAAAGTTCTTCATAGATTTATTAGATAAATGGCTTTACAAAGAGTTTCTTCCCAGCCTGTGGGTTGTCTTTTCACCTTCTATATGTTTATAACTATGTTATTGATTGGATTGATCTTACAATAGACCCCTCTTTATCGCTAGTAACAGTTTTTGTCTTAAGGTCTGTTTTGTCTGATGTTAGTACTATATTTTTACAGGAATAATGCGTACCTTCTATGTTTGTTTGCCAACCACTTCCTCCCCCTGCGAGGTATTTTTATAAGCTCTGCTATGCCAGTTTTTCTCGCATGTTGCTGTGAAAAAAAATTAGCAGAGTGCACTTAGGAAAACGCCTCATGGGGAGAGGGAGCGGTTGGCAAACATACGTAAAAGGCTTGTGTTATTTGCATTAAAAATACAGTATAGCTACTTCAGCTCTCTTATGGTTGCATTCAGGAAGATTTTTAATTACTAATTCAGATTTTCATCTGAATTATATGCCTATTCAGATTTTCTATTTCTTCTTGAGTCAGTTTTGGTAATTTGTGTCTTTCTAGGAATTTGTCCATTTCTGATTTTATTATTTCCTTTCTTCTGCTTGCTGTGGCTTTAGTTTGTTCTCCTTTTTTCTAGTTCCTTTAACGTGGAAGCTCGAGTTAATGATTTGAGACCTTTTTAATATAGGCATTTAAAGCTGCACATTTGCCTCTACTGCTTTAGCTACATTCCATAAATTTTGTATTGCTGTGTTTTCATTAAGTTCAAAATGTTTTCTAACTTCCTGGTGATTTCTTCTTTGATCCATGGATTCTTTACAAGAGTGTTACTTACTTTCCTAATATTTTGAAAGGTCTCAGATTTCTTCCTGTGGTTGAAAGGAGCTTCAGCAGCCTAATTCAGTTCTTTTGTGGTCAGAGAACATACTTTTTATGATTTCAGTCCTTTTGAATTTATTGAGGTTTGTTTTATGACCTTTCCTGGAGAATATTCCATGTGTGGTTGGAAAAAAAAAAGTGTATTCTGTTATCACTGGTTTGGGACTAGGGTGGAGCGAGTCAGGTTAGTGAGGCACTTGCCTCAGGTGCAAAATTTAAGAGGATGCCAAAAAACTTAATGACCAGGATAAAATAATTTAATGCAATGTGTTTAAAAATAAAAGTCAGTAAATGAAAATTAATGCAACAAATCCTTGAGAAACAAAATAGCAGTATTTTAAATAAAGACAAGATCAGTATTAATGATTTTTCCTTTTGCTTCAGGCTTCACTTATAGCTCAGCATGGCACTGTTTACTGACCCTACAATTGTTTTACTAGGGTATGGCTTAGTGTTTTACTAGGAAAATATGTCTTGGGGCTTATTGAGATTCTTAGATATGAACATTGATTTTCTTTTTAAATCAATGTTTGGGAAGTTTCCAGCATTATTTCTGAAAACAATTTTTCTGCCTCTCTCTTCTCTCCTTTCCTCTCATCGTGTGTATATTAATATGCTTGATGTTGTCCCACAGGTCTCTGAGGCTCTGTTCATTTTTCTCTGTTCTTCAGAGTGAATAATTTCTATTGATCTATCTCCAGGTTCACAAGTTCTTTCTTCTGCAATTTTACATCTGCTCTTGAGCCCCCAACTACAGAATTTGTGTTTGGTTCTTTTTTATAATTTTTCTCTTTATTGAGAGTCTCTGTTGAGTCATTGTCATCACATTTTCCGTTAGATCTTTAAACATAGTTTCCTTTAGGTCTTTGAACATATTTATAACAGCTGCTTTGAAGTCTTTTTTGAGTCCAGCATTTGAGACCACTCAGAGGCCATTTCTCTTGACTGCTTTTCTTACTGATTATGCTTTCTTTCTTTTTTCTTTTCATGTTTCCTATTTTTTGCTATTGTTGAAAAATGGACATTTTCAGCAATATATTTTAGAAATTCTCCATTCTAGCCCCCCCCCCCCTTATGGTAATAGTTTTTCCTTTTTGTTTAGTAACTTGCCTGATACATCTGTGGGATCTGTTTCCCCGATGCTATGTGGTTGTTGATGTCTCTGCCTCCTACTACCCCCCCTTTTAAAAAATTTTTAAGTCTGGCTTCCTAGGGATCACCTTGTGTCTGCCTAATTTAGCAGTCAGCTAATGATTGGTAAGAGGTTGTAGTCAAACACCTTGAGTCAATAAAGCTTCCACCATCTGTGTGTTTGTTCACAGTTCAGGCAGTTTTCGAAGTCTGCCCAAGGTTTTACTTTTCACTGGATTCTCTTGAACCTTCTCTACAGGTTCACCCAGGCTTATAGCCAACCAGGAATATGTGGATAACTTGAGCCCTCTCCAGTCTATCCTGCATAGATAGATGGACAGCTTACTGACACCCACAATGGCAGTCTCATTTCCTGAATCTCCCTGTTTAATTTCTAGCAAGTTTGATGGTCCATTGCTTGCCCCAACTAGGACTGCAACCTGAGGCTAGCTGAGCTGCTTGTCTCCTCATTTATTTGTCACTGAGATCGTTACTGTTACTGACATTCCCACCAGAGCTGGACATGGGACTTTTCTACGCTCTGCTACAAGTCAAGTTAGCTCCCTCTGGCAGCAAAGCTGCTAGTTTTCACAGCTTGCCCACCCTGGTAGAACTATCTCTTTAACAGTTTTGTCTGCTTTTATTATTGTTTTGATTCTTTTTTATAATTTCCATTTCTTTGCAGAAACTCTCCATCTTTTCATTGAATTCTTTGAACGTGTTGTTATTAGGTGCCATCGAGTCAGTTCCAACTCGTAGCGACCCTGTGTATAGCAGAATGAAACACTGTGCAGTCCTGCACCATCGTCACAAATCGTTGCTGTGCTTGAACCCATCGTTGGAGCCACTGTGTCAGTCCACCTCGTTGAGGGTCATCGCCTTTTTCTCTGACCCTCTACTTTATCAAGCATGATGTGCTTCTCCAGGGACTGATCCCACCTAATAACATGTCCAAAGTATGTGAGACAAAGTCACACCATCCTTGCTTCTAAGGAGCATTCTCACTGTACTTCTTCCAAGACAGATTTGTTCATTCTTCTAGCCAGTGGTATATTCAATATTCTTTCAACAGATGGTTGAGAGCAGAGAGTAATATAATCTGGTTTGTGTTTTAGAAGGATTTTTCTGGCTTCTGTGTGGGAAATAGATTGTTGGGTAGGAGGAAAGAGTGGAATAAGGAAACCCTGGGAGACCATTGCTATAGCACAGGCAATAAACTATTATGGCTTTAATTAGGCTAATAGTGGTGGAATGAGATGTGAATAGATTTAGGACAAGATTTGCTTATGAAAATGATACAGTGTATGTGGGAGAGAGGAGTCAGGATGGTTCTGAGGTCTATGGCCTGAACAAATGGATATAATGATGGTGCAGTTTTTGAGATGGAGAGCCCTGTAGGAGAAGCATATTTTTCATGGAAATTGATATACAAAGCAAATATAATTTGTCAAAAGACTGATACTGGTTCTAGTTTGACTCTTCCCACTGTTTAATTTGGGGCAAGTAACAATCTCCAAGTGCCCTGGTGGCACAGTGGTTAAGTGCTCATAGTCATTAGCCATCAAGAGAGATGCAAATCAAAACCACAATGAGATACCATTTCATTCCCAGTAGGATGGCTAAAATAAAAAAACAGGAAATAACAAATGTTGGCAAGGATGTGAGGAAATTGGAACCCTTAGCCATTGCTGGTGGGAATGCAAAATGGTACAGGCATTGTGGAAAACAGTGTGGTGTTTCCTCAAAAAACTAAAAATAGAACTACCATATGACCCAACAATTCCCTCCTAGGTATCTACGCAAGAAGACTTGAAAGCAGAGACTCAAAAAGAGGCTTGTACACCAATCTTCACTGCAATACTATTCACAATAGCCAAAACGTGGAAACAGCCTAAATGTCTGTCAACAGATGAATGGATAAACAAAATGTGGTACATACATACAATGGAAATACTATTCAGGCAGCAGGAGAAATGAAGTCTTTATACATATATGGGTGGAGCTTGAAGACATGCTGAGTGAAATAAACCAATCACAAAAGAACAAATATTGTATGACCTCACCTATAAAAAGATAAGAAAAGGCAAATGAGACCAAAGTTTATTAGTGGTTACCAGGGTGGGAGGGAAGGGGGAAAGAGGGGTTACTGGTGATGGAAAAAATCGCATTGATTAAGGGTAAAGCTGCACGCCCAGTTGCTGTAATTGCAACTCCCCTGAAGTTCCGAGAGTTCTCCATTTTGCTAAATCAAAAAAATTCCTCCCCAGTCTTTGTCCTTGACTTACCCTTCATGGTTTACTATCATTTACTATTGAAATTTTCTCTTCCCCTGACTTCCATGATTCTATCCTTCCATATAGGATATGCACAAAAAATGTTTCTTGAATTTGAATAGCGCTATCCTTATTGCTCCCCTCAGCTGCCCAACTATTTAAATATGTTCTTATTGCCTCTGATTTGAGACCATAAAAATAAATTTGTTTGCTCCTTTAAATTATCACCTTCATTTAAAGCTGTACAAGCCAGGAGGAAGATCATAAAATATAGAATAAAAGGTTCATAAATTTTATTGGCTATTTCCCACTAGCCTTTCACATTTCTAAGTACAGTGGAAAAAACCATACCAAATCAAACTAGATTCCAAGCAAAGCCTAGATTTCAGGAGTCCTTACATTTGCCATGTCTTGGCTGAGTTTTGCTAGACTTCCTATATTACTTGAAGCTGACACCTGTCTCTCCTTACTTTTTCCAGCTGCTCAGAAAAAAATAGCATAATTACACATCTAATTAGTATGTTTCAAAAGATTTTAACAAACCTGCAGGAGAACATTAGAGAGAGAAACAAAAAACTAACTGGGGTCGGGGGGAGTGGGGTGGGGAACGAAAGTAATAGAAAGGGACCATTCTGATGAGCAGATGGACCCAAGAATTACAGTATGATGCTGGCTTAGAATGTCTTAGACAGTTTATTACTGGCAAGACCGTATTTGAAATTCTGTTCCATCAGGAGCCATGGACAAAAAAATAACAGATTTGAAATACATCTAAAAAGAGGATATACTTTATGTTCAGTATTTTTTAAAAGCTGCTATATGAAAAGGAAGGCACCCTAGTAATGCAGTGGTTAAAGCACTTGGCTACTAACCCAAAGGTCAGCTGTTCAAACCCTGCAGCTGCTCCTCTAGAGAAAGATGTGGCAGTCTATTTCCATTAAGGTTTCAGCCTTGGAAACCCTATGGAGCAGTTCTACTCTGTCCTGTAGGGTCACTATGAGTCGGAATCGTCTTGATGGCAATGGGTTTGGTTTTGTGTTTATATAAAAAGGAATAAGTAACTGTAGAGTAACTACTACCTTTTTTAAGGCAAGCACCTATTCGGGCTTTCTTTAATGATGAGGGCAGTTTATTTGCTCATACTCAGAGCTACTCTAGGAAGACAGTGACATCAGGTTAATAAGACTGCTTCAGAGATACTAATAAGAACTATACGTTGCATGATTGTGTTACCCTTCATACTCAATACATATAATTGTAAAGTTAGACCTGGTTAACCAAAACAAGTCTCGATGTCGTTCACAGATGTAATGATGTTCTAATGGTATGCAGTGCGTTTATTTTTTGAATTGCTCTTTTTGCTACCTCATAACCCTCTGTCCTACTTTAAAACATCACATACAGGTACAGAATTTATTAGATAATGTAGGGAATGATTTTGTATGTTATGCACTACATGAACAAGTATCTTTACATATTTAACAGGATGCATCATTTATTTTTAAATGTTTTTAAATTTATAAAAAGCTAGAAGCACGTATTTAGCTTAAAGCCAAGTTCAACCATATAGTGTTGACCTTGGTCAAGTAAATTCTCCCTTTCACTGTGCCTGCTTTCAGTATTAGGGTGATCAGAAAACATGGTACTCATAAAGTAAGATAAAAAATGCCAATTTTCCCCTTTTCTCTCCTTCACAGTATCCTCAGTTATAAAAGTTCAAAAGTTCAAGCGGATGATGCAAGTATAGTTTCGAATAAACTAATATGTTCTCAGTTCCATTTGGCTTCCTAAAATTGTATATTTTTGCTCTGCCCTATGCAAAAGGATTTTAGATCATTTACTAAGTTTTACAAATCGTAGTGAGATAAGGTAAATTGAAACAGGGCCAAAGAAAAGACAAGGGTTGAATGGATACAAATTGAAGCCAAAAATAAGTCAAAAAATGTGTACCATAATGGCCAATACCCTTACTAGTGGTGGTCCCCAAATACCGCAGTAAGCTTTCTAACAGCCAACTTTAAAAAAAAAAAATTTGTTCAGGAAGATTGCAAAGGTCCCAAAGACCCTCTAATAAAGGATGCAGCA
The DNA here is from genome assembly GCA_030035585.1 of Dugong dugon. Taxonomy (NCBI): domain Eukaryota; kingdom Metazoa; phylum Chordata; class Mammalia; order Sirenia; family Dugongidae; genus Dugong; species Dugong dugon. The sequence continues at coordinate 17,968,575 of CM057476.1, read as the reverse complement.
TTGAGTTTCACAGCATTTCATAGTAGGCATTCAAATGTTTGTTAAATGAATTACAGTACCTTTTAACATAACTGGTAGCATTGCACCAAAATGCATTTCAGTAAAAGCAATTTTGCCAAAATGGAGGTTCACAGTGGGCAGCAGAAAGCTGTGGTCCATATGCCCAGCTTATAGCTGAACTGGTGTGGTCCGCAGTTACATTTTAGAATATCTGGAGAAGTGCATGGACTGTGAGTTCTTCAACTGGTTACCCCTGAATATTGCTCTCTTAATAAATGTCAGTAGCACAACATACCATGTTGGCACATGAAGAAGACCTCAGTCAGTGTCTTAACATTTCCCACAGTGCATTTTTATTTGTATTTTTATCAGAGCCAAGAAACCTAACAAGGCCTGCATACCATGTTTTCCCTTGCCCTGAGGCAAGCAGTGAAAATTCTCCAAGGTAGGCCTAGGATTCTCCTCAGAAAATAATTTTTAATTCAGTCTAGTACATGTGGATTATACCTCAACATAAAGAAAACAAAAATCCTCACAACTGGACCAGTAAGCCACATCAGGAGAAAATATTGAAGTTGTCAAGGATTTTCTTTTACTTGCGTCCACAATCAACACCCATGGAAGCAGCATTCAAGAAATCAAACAATGTATTGCATTGTGCAAATCTGCTGCAAAAGACCTCTTTAACGTGTTAAAAAGCAAAGATGTCACTTTCAGGATTAAAGTGTGCCTGACCCAAGCCGTGGTCTTTTCAGTCACCTCATATTCATGCGAAAGCTGGACAATGAATAAGGAAGACCAAAGAATTGATGCCTTTGAATTATGGTTTTCGTGAAGAGTGTTGAATATACCATGGACTTCCAGAACGACGAACAAATCTGTCTTGGAAAAAGTACAGCCGAATACTCCTCAGAAGCAAGGATGGCGAGACTTTGTCTCATATACTGTGGACATGTTATCAGGAGAAACCAGTCCCTGGAGAAGGACATCATATTTGGTCAGCAAAAAAGAGGAAGACCCTTAGTAAGATGAATTGGCACAGTGGCTGAAACAGTGGGCTCAAACATAGCAACGATTGTGAGGATGGTACAGGACCGGGCAGTGTTTTGTTCTGTTATACATAGGATCACTATGAATTGGAACTGACTCGATGGCACCTAACAACAACATATCAAGTTCATCTAAAAATGATATCACATCAAGTTCATCTAAAAATGATATCACATCAAGTTAATTCAAGGAGAAATGCTGTGCAGCTATTTAAAAGAGAGAGAGAGAAGGAGGGAAAAATAGTATGTACTGATGTGGAAAGATGTCCTTGAGATTCTGTTGAATGAAAAAATAATTTGCAAAGTAGCATATATGATAATCCTCATTTGTTAAAAAGACAAATATATACCAAATGTGTATATCTAGAGATAGGGATTATGGGAATCTGTTGTTTTGTTCTGTTCTCTATTGTTTGAGTTTAACAGTCGCGTATATTACTTTTATCAGAAAAAAATAGAAGTTTGTTTTGTTTTGTTTTTAATGGAAGGGAGATAGTACAGGCAAGACAGGGTAGTATAATGTAGTATACAAAATAAGAACCTTTGTTTCCTTGCTGTACAACTAGGATACTAGAGCATCCCTAAAAGGCAGGCTCATCATATAATTTACTGTCCAAACAAAGATACTAGAGTGTTTTTGAAAAGGGGAGCAATGTTAATCTCACCAGGACACCAGACATAAACTGGGATATGTGGTCACCCTACTCGTAGGGTTATTCTATGAATCAAATGAAATTTTGCCTGTAAAGCATCTAGCACAGTATTTGACAGAGCTCAGTAAAGGTTAACAATTATCATTATTTTAACCCTCAGGAAATTTTCGGGTACTTAGAAAACTCTCTCTTCCTACCCTGATTCTTATTAGTATCTTGATGTTGATTCTGTGTGAGCATCAATAATTGGAAATTTGTTTACCTCCTGCAGCTTGACCCATAACCACTTCAGAGTCGATGAAAAGACAAGTAAAAATAGCAAGTAATATGCTATAATTTAGGTGGATTTTTCTACAGTGGTAAATGGCTGTCTATGATGAAACAGCCATAGCTCACATCCTTCTTTGGGTCATTTAAACTTTGATTTCAATAACCCAGACTTGCTGTTTGTTAAGAAAACAGACAGGACGGAATGCCTAATAGTACAAGATTATGATGGTGGTGGGGCAGCTTGAAGGGCAGGCTTCTGTGAAGATGGAACAGACTGTTCTAGGTCCAGCCAAGCAATTTCATGTCTGTGGAGTTAATAAAGTTGAACAAGTAAGTAAGGACAAAGGTCCACAATTCATAGTGGTCCCTGGATAGCTCTGGAAGCGAGTCTTCTACAAAGGCTTTATTTAAACAGCTGAAGTTTGGTGTCGCTGCACTGTGTGGGTAACTGTTACTGAACCCCAGTCACAGTGGCCTGGGATCTGCTAAACCCAGGCCCATTGATCTTGTTTTGTTAAACTGGAAGATATGAATCTTCCCAGTTTGAACTAATATCTGGGGCCCCACAACCTCATTTTTAACTCGACCATTGTTTTGTATAATAGTAACTTACGCTCTCCTTTTAATGGTCTGACAGTTGGATTTTAACTAAGTTTATTTGAGGCAGTGAGAAACCCAGAATTAACTTTAAATTACATAAGGACCAAAGAAGAGTACTTTCTTTCTCTTCACTCTGCCTCAGTAGTACCTCATTAGCCCACCTAAAACTTTCTTGTCCCTGCAGTAGTGGTCTTGTCAAAGTAGGTTCTAAGAAAATGGAACGGCTAAAACTGGTTTCAAGTTAGCCACAACCTGTGATAAATTTGAAAAGAGAAGAAATCCTTCCCTCAGAATAACCAGGATAGAGTTTTGAATAGTCCTCAGTGAATCCTGCACTGCTCTGAACACTCACTCTCATTCACCCCATCTCAAGATGGGTTAAACCACAGAGGTGCTGGCTAACTTTCCAATCCAACAGGAAAGCATAGAAGTTAACAATCGTAGTAGCTAGCCACCAGGATAGAGATGTGGATAAAGGTTCCCAGTGTGAACTAATATCTGCTGTCACCAGATTCTGAGAGTAGGCATAACCAGTGTAGTAGTTCCACTCATAAGTAAATTTGAAAAAACTCAATTGAAATTAATAACATGTCTTTTCCAGTGTGTGCCCCTAGGGGAAAAGCAGTCTCCATGTTCCAGTGACTGCAGACAGGTTCTCATGAAATACATCACCAGTCCTAGAGTTTAGCTCTGCCATGAGAAACATGAGTTAAAGTTTAAAAGACCATAGAAATGAAACCATGTACTGAAAACTACCACAGTTGTCTTGGCAGGGAAATATGTGCAAAACAGATTTATCTAGTTATTAGTTATGGAACTAATCAAAATTGACAGGAAGCAGTTTCTGTCTTAGGAGCTGGTCACTGTAACAGTTCCTCTAGGTTTGACTGAGGTGGAGCTGCTAGTGTACTTTTTAGTCTCTGCTAAAGTGTCTTTCTCTGATGACTAGAGAGATATAAGACCCCAGACATTAAATATGAACAGATGAATGTTCTAAAATCCATTTCTTTTTTATTTAAAGAAAAGAAAGCCAGCACATCAGAATTCTGAGCATATGAAGATTCCAGTTTCTCCACTTCTCACCAGCCTGACTTTTTTATTGTAGCCATCCTAGTGGGTGTGAAGTGGTATTTCGTTAAGGGTCTTGATTTGTATTTTCCTGATGACTAATGATACTGAGCATCTTTTCATGTGCTTATTGGCCATTTGCAAGTCTTCCTTGGAGAAATATGAACATAGTCAGATCCTTTACCCAATTTTTAATTGGGTTATTTGTCTTTTTATTATTGAGTCCTTTGTATATTCTAGATACAAGTACCTTATCAGATATATGATTTGCAGATATTTTTTCCCATCCTGTGAGCTGTCTCTTCATTTTTTTCGTAGCGTCCTTTGAAACATGGAAGTTTTTAATTTTGATGAAGTCACATTTATCTATTTTTTTCTTTTGTTGCTTGTATTTTTGGCATCATATCTAAGAATCCATTGCCAAGTCCAAGCCCATGAAGATTTTCTTCTAAGAGTTTTATAGCTTTAAACCAAAAAAAGAAAAAGAAAAAAACCCTTTGCCATCGAGTCGATTCTAACTCATAGCAACTGTATGGGACAGAGTAGAACTGCCCCATAGGATTTCCAGGGAGCGGCTGGTGGATTCGAACTGCCGACCTTTTGGTTAGCAGCTGTAGGTCTTAACCACTGCGCCATCAGGGCTCCGGCTTTATAGCTTTAGCTTTTTAAATTATTTAAGTTAATTAAAATTAAACTTAAAATTCAATTCCTTAGTCACACTAGCCACATTTTGGGTGCTCATGTGACTGGTGTCTACCACAGTGGTCACTGCAGATACAGAACAGTTCCATCATCACAGGAAGTTCTTTTGGACACACAAACCCCTTCTTTGAAGGAGCATACCAGTAGAAAATGGGCTAAGGATTTAAACAGGGAGTTCACAAAGAAAAATCAAATGGACAGATTCACATACACACAATTGTTCAGTAATCAAAGAACTGTAAATTCAAACAGAGATACCATTTTTAGCCCTTCCCCCAAGCAGATTAACAGTGACGGCTTCCTTCAGGACTTGACTCAGAAGGCAGTTAGTGAGGCCTTCTCTGCTTACCCTAAAATTTCAAGCCCTAACCCTTCCATTTCCTGCTGGTTTTCATTAGCATTTCCATTAATATGCCATGTATTTAACTTATTTTTCTTGTTTATTGTTGGTCTGTCCCCTTTAAATGTAAAATCTTGAGAGCCTGTTTTGCTCACTCTTTACTCTCTATTTAGGATGCCTCCCCAGTACCTAGAACAGTCCCAGATATAGCAGAAACTCAGATTGTTGTGGTTGAATCAGAGTTGGTAAGGTGTAGAGAAACAAGTACTCTCGTGCTGTCAGAGAGAGTAAATTGGCACAACCTTTCTGGCAGCAGTTTTATGTAAAAGTCTCAAAATTATGCTTGCCCTTTGACCCAGCATCTCTCCTTCTAGGTGTTTATCATAAGGAAGTAATTAATAATGTGCTCAGAGCTACAGCTGGAAGATTCAGCCATAATGGAATTCTTATCTGCAGTCAGGAAAACTCTTGCACGGACATATTGGAAAGAATATAGATGGTTTTATTTTGGTTTTAAATATGGTAACAAAGAACTATTTTTGCAGAGTTGTTCCAAAGAGATCTTCCTTTCTTTCCTAATGCCTTAGCGTTTTAAAATATTGCCTCATTACTGACTTGTCTGACCTACTTCTTTCTTAAGCAGAACTATAACTTACGTAGAAATTTCTTTCCACAGGTCCCTTAATATGGACTTTGAAAATCAAGATAAGGAGAAAGACAACAACAGTTCTTCTGGGTCTTTTAATGGCAACAGCACCAATAATAGTAAGACATTTTATGCCAATTAACTTTTACACATGTACTTGTCTTAATTTGATTCTTTCTGTATCCTCGGTTAATAATTTATTGACTTCAAGGATTTATATTTATTTTCTTAAAGATAAGCAGAATAGATTAGTATCTGTCAGCTTATGACTTCATTGAGTATTTTGGTGGGGTTGATAGAATTTTGTAGGTGTTAATCATCAATTCATTCAGTGACTTAAAAGTTAGCTACTTGAAGTACTTCTAAAACTAAGTATTATGATTATCTCTCCTGATATTTAGGGCATTGTAAGGATACTTGCTTTATAAAAAATAGAAGTGTGTTATACGGCAAATATTCAACAGCAGCATTCATAATAGCTTGCCTTTTGTAAAACAATGCAAATGTCCATAAACTAGTGAATGGATAAACAAAATATTGTATATCCATACAATGGAATACTGTTCAGCAACGATAAGAATAAAGTGCTGATACATGCTATAGCATGGATGAACCGCAAAACATTATGCTAAGTGAAAGAAGCCTGACACAAAAGCTCACATATTAAATGGTTCCATTTATATGAAATTTCCAAAAAGGCAAATTTTATAGAGACAAAAAGGTGATTAGTGGTTGTCTGGGGCTAGGGATGGGAAGGAACATTAACTATAAGCGGGCATGAGGGAGTTTATTGGGTTGATAAAACTGTTCTTTACTCAAAAAAAACGTTGATTTGTGTACTTAAAATGGGTTAATTTTACAGTATATAAATTATACCTCGGTAGAGTTATAGGAAATTGGCGGTGCTTATTATGGAAACAGAAGTGAATTAAAAATAAGGAGACTTGATTTTACAATACTAAGAGATTTATACTGGGTACCTACCATGTGCTTGGCATTCTCTTCAATGTTTTGAAAGTTGCATAAGTACAAGGACTGGTACCCAAGCTGTCATATAGGCAGCATGGCCAAGATAGTTTCCAAGGTTTTCGAGAATGCTAAGACAGAGATGGAAACCCTGGTGGCGTAGTGGTTAAGAGCTATGGCTGCTAACCAAAAGGTTGGTAGTTCAAATTCACCAGGCGCTCCTTGGAAACACTATCGGGCAGTTCTCCTCTGTCCTTTAGGGTCACTGTGAGTTGGAATCAACTCGACAGCAATGAGTCATGGGTTTTTAAGACAGAGATGGCAACTACCACTTTCCTCCTGTATTTGAGGCAGGTACTTTTTCTCACTGAGTCTCACCATAGCCTCAGAATCCTTTTGAATAAGCAGCTACTAACAATGAATCAGAGTAAGCTCTGGAGATCATTTTGACATTCATGTACAAATGTACAAAGAGAGTGAAGAGAAAGGCAAGTCGTGAGCAAGCAACAGTGGGTCAAGTAAGGGACTTTTCTGGAGAAGATGAGTTTGACTCGAAACAGTGAACTTGGGTTGGTGGAGAGGAAGCCATGCAGGTGGGAAAAGTACATAAAAACAGGAACAGAGGGGAGAATGAGCATGACTTACATAACAGGGTAAAGTCAGCAGCCTGATATGGAGGAAATACCAGGGATCTAATATGAGGTATGGAGCCCTGGTGGCGCAGTGGTTATGAGCTTGGCTGCTAACCATAAGGTTGGCAGTTCGAATCCACCAGCCACTCCTTGGAAACCCTTTGGGGCAGTTCTCCTCTGTCTTATAGGGTCACTGTGAGTTGGAAGCGACTCAACAGCAACAGGTTAACATAAGGTTGGAGTCCCAGGGTGTGGTGTGGTGCCAGCGGTTCACATGCTCAGCTGCTAACTGAAAGGTTGGATGTTCAGGTCCACCCAGAGGTGTCTCAAAAAAGGCCTGGTGATCTACTTCTAAAAAATCAGAAAACCTATGGAACACAGTTCCACTCTGACATACATGAGGTCACCATGAGTCAGAGTTGACTCAACAGCAACTGGTTTTGTTTTTCTGAATATTAGGTTAGATACACTGATAGAGATAATATTGGTGGAGTTAACTTAATTTCTACTTCAGTGTCTCTAGTTATTATTATACCCAGTCAACCAAATTACACTTTGCCGGTTTTTACCCAGTTACATGTGTTTCACTGTCAACCAGTAGTACAAAGTAGGAATGATAAATACAGTAAGTAGAATCATTTAAATATGATGTCTTTCCTAAACTTATGACACAGATCCTTGTATGAGGTAAAATACCATATGAATAACTTAATAAGAACCAGGCAAAAACCCAGTGTCAGAATCTGATTTTCAGATCAAATTATTATATAACAGTTTGCCTTCTATGAACATTTTAAGCCAAATCATTTTATACTCTTAAAAAATCTCTTTAAAGTTCTGTTTGTAAACTATATACAAATGATGTGCTGAAACCAGATTATAAATCTGTTGTTCATTGCATCACATCTAGCTCAGAAACCCAAGAGAAATCTATAGTCTTATGTCTAAGTACAGTGTTATTCTCAAATAAATTAATGGTGATGTCCGTCCATACAATAGAAGGAAGTTGCCTGGTAACATCAGTTTTTGATTTCTCATTATTAATCAGAATCTAAAAAGTAGTAGAGTATTCCCTTTTTAAATGATCATTTTTCTTTACCTCCTGTGATGTGCAAAATTATCCTCAACCACATATGTTTCTTCACTGCCTGCTCTGGGCCAAGGATACCAAAAGGCATAAGGTTACAGTCCCAGCCTTTTCTGATGACAGGTTAGGATAGTATGCAGTCTGCTTCCACATAATTAGGAAAAACATAATGAAAGAATTAGCCATTGCAGAGAAGGTCAATACTTGATTATGGAGTAGGACATCATTCCAGATTGAAGGGATGGAATGGAGAATGGAATGCATCTGTCAAGATTCAAAGAAATAGTAACAGCCAGAAAGATTAATAGAGAAACACAAGAGATTGTATAGGTGCCTAAAGAGAGTCCTGAATGATTAACAATGTAGAATAATTGAGGGGAAGGTTCTAAGAAAAAGAAGACATGGATTTATTGTTAAGACTTTGGCAGTAGGGTTTTGGAGTGATTGAAGGAGAAAGAAAATGACTAAATAGCGGTTTTTGAAAGTTTGCAGTTGCCCACTCTCAAAATAGTAAGAATCGTGAGCGGCCATCTAAGATACTCCACTGGTCTCATCCCTTCGGGAGCAAGGGAGAATGAAGAGAACAGGATACAAGGAAAAGGTTAGTCCGAAGGACTAACGGACCCCTAGCTACCAAGGCCTGCACCGGACTGAGTCCAGTAAACAGCTAGATGGTGCCCGGCTACCACCACTCACTGCTCTGACCAGGATCACAACAGAGGGTTCTGGACAGAGCTGGAGAAGGATGTAGAACATATTTCTAACTCACAAAAAAAAGACCAGATTTACTGGCCTAAAGGAGACTGGAGAAACCCCGAGAGTATGGCCCCCCGACACCCTTTTAGCTCAGTGGTGAAGTTATCTCCGAGGTTCACCGTTCAGCTTGGGAGTGGACAGCCCCGTAAACCCAAATGAGACTAATGAGGTACAGGAGTCCAGTGACAAGGGCCAGAAGGCAGAAGGGGACAAGGAAGCTGGTGATAGGGAACCCAAGGTTGAGTAAGGATATTGCTGATGTGTTGTGAGATTGTTAACCATTGTCATAGGGCAGCATGTGTAGTAACTGTTAAATGAGAAACTATTTTGTTCTGGAAGCCTTCGTCTTAAGTGAGAATAGCAGCACAATTGGAAGAGCATAGTCGATGTCACTGAACTGTGCATGTAGAAATTTTTGAAATGGTGTATCTTTGACTGTGTATTTTCACCAAAAAAAAAAGGTTGAGAAGTTAGAGGGTTGACGTGTTGTGGGGTTAACCAGTGTCATAAAACAATATGTGTACTACTGTTGCATGAAAAACTGTTTGTTCTGTAAGCCTTCACCTGAAGTACAATTTAAAAAAAAAAAAAAAAAAAGCTGAAATGAAAAACAAGAAAAAAAATAGTAAGAATCAAGGAGTTTGTGAAAAAGACATGAGAGAAAGAAAAGGTGTAGGTTATTGGACTGGAAATAGATTTGAATATGGAAGAAAAGGAGTGAAGAGTTACTCTAATTACATGCTTTGTAAACGTCAAATGATTAAGTTTTTCTTATAGGAGAAGCTAGAAGAATGGAAGGAGAAGCATAAAGCAATGACTTAAAGAGGATTAGATAGGCTATGTGATTCATACCCAAAAAATCAAAACTTACAATAGGGGAAATCATTTTGTAAATAAGTATTTCTCTTTGCAGATGGTTTCACTGCAGGGTTCCACTGCAGGGTTCCCTAGGGCATTTGACCAAAAGACTGGGGAATTATACTGTAGATTGTAGTAATATTGCACCTATCTGAGCAACTCCAACCACCCGGAAGTAAGGAAGAGGGTAGAGCAGACCTACCAGGAAGTATGGCACTCATCTTATTACAAAGCAGGAGAATGAAAATGAACACCATAATGAAATAATACTCCATACCTTCCAGAATAGCTAAAATAAAAAGCCTGACACCATCAAGTGTTGCTGAAGATGTAGAGCAGTGAGAACCCGCTTGCACTGTTGGAGGGAGTGTCAATTGCCATAATCACTTTGGAAAACAGTTTGGCATTATCTAATAAAGGACAAGATATAAATACCATAGGACCCAGCATGTCACTCCTAGTTATATGCCTAACAAATAAATGGCTCATGTACAACAAAACTCATGTATAAGAATGCTCAAAGAAGCATTATTCATAATGGCTAAACAGTTAGAAACAATTCAGGTGTCAACCCTAGAATGGATAAATTTTAATATATTCATAAAATGGAATACAACACAGCAATAAAAATTAGTAAACTGCAGCTACATGTAACAACATGGGTGAGTCTCACAAACATTGAATGAAAAAAGCCAGGCACACACACACAAAAAAAAAATCCTACATAATTCAACATATATAAAGTTCAAGACACAGACAAAACTAAACAGTAGTATTTAAGGATGCATGCTTGGGTGGAAAACAAAGCAAAGAAGAAGGTACCACAGAAGTCAGGTCAGGATAGCAGTTCCCTTTGGGGGAAAGAAAAAGAGAGTGATGATTGGGAGGAGCACGTGGGAGGGTCCTGAGTTTGGCAAGGTTCTGTTTCCTGACCTGGGTCATATTGGCTTTGTGATGATTCACTGAGCTCTACGTTTGTCTTCCACGTACTTTTCTGTGTGTGCGTGTTAGAAAGCGTTAGAAAGAAAATGGGACGAGGTTCATTTCCTCTAACCTTTTTCCACATCCTGTCTCATCTCTACATCTGCCCCTCAACAAGCCTATATAGAAATGTTCTTCCCGAGCATATCAGTCTTTCATTTAATTAGTATCTAGCAGGTTTTTTTTTAATGCCACACCCTCCCATCCCCACCCCCATTATCTGAGATATTGAAGTCCTCTACTAGGCTTTCCATATAATTCGATTATGGAGATTGATGTACAGTTGGAATTCTCTTCATTAATATGTATATATCTTACTCTCCCTGACTGTAAACTTCGTAAAATCTGGAAATGACTTTTTTAAAATCCGTCTTGTTGCTTACATGCTTCTCATGAAAGTCAAAAATCAGACACTGTGTTATTGCTCAGTGTCTATTCCATGACCAGACATATATTCAGCCTGTAGCTTTGTTCATTGAATGCTGAAAATAATGTCTGTACATAATATTTAATCTCATCACCATGGCAGTTCAAATCCACCAGCTGCTCCTTGAAAACCCTATGGGGCAGTTCTGCTGTGTTCTATAGGGTCACTATGAGTTGGAATCAACTCCATGGCAATGGATTTGGTTTGGTTTTTGCCTATCACCATGTCTATTTCTTTTGTTAATTTTCGGTTTCAAGATAATGCACTGCATTTGAGTAAGTCCTTCCAGTTATGCCTGCTGTTTTGTTTCGCTTTGTTTTGTTTGTATGTCACTGGAGTTTGGCTAAAATTTCTAATTAATTAGCCCCTTCCCCTTCAGGACATTATCTCTTGGAAGTACAATATCGAAGTCATGTATACTATTTTAGGTAGCATAATTCAGGTAGCAAGTTGTCAGCAACTAAAGGGAGTTTTGGAGACCTGGTGGCACAGTGGTTAAGAACTCGGCTGTTAAGCAGAAGGTCACAGTTCAAATCCACCAGCTGCTCCTTGGAAACCCAATGGGGTAGTTCTGCTCTGTGCTGTAGGGTCACTATGAGTTGAAATTGACTCAATGGCAAATTGCTGTTTGGTCAACTCTCTTTTGCATCCTTCTGTAAAACTACTAGAAGCAACAGTGTCTGATAACCTCCTGGTTTAAAAATCTGTGCTTTCCAAAAAAAAATCTGCATTCTAATATTCTAGAAGGTTCTTTGTGTATTCAGTTTTGCAGCTTAATTGCAGGTTGAGCTTCTAAAGCTTAAATTTATTATAAACACATACCTGACTTACTAAACAGTATTCGTTCTAGCCAGCCATTTTTCTGTTCATATTTTGAACCAGTGTAATTATCTGTACACTATATGATGCTTTGTTTCATAGATAAGGGATGTGTGTGTAAGATTTATATTTTTTTTTTTCAGATATTTGCTGCTTATCCTAAACAGATAATCATTTATTTGGGAAACCGTTATTTTCTCTTGTGAAAGCCATCTGATATCTGTAGTTTCCTCTAATTCTTTCTTGAACTATTTGCAGAGCACTTAAATTCAAAAACTATTTTAGGTGAAATTTAGTTAGAGATTTCCTAGAATTCCTAGAAATGTCTGTAAAGTACTTTAAGGTAAGCATCTTCCTGGCCCGCCCCCCACTGCCCAGTGATCCCTGGGCCAACCTGCGTGGACTTGATTACCATCCAGGACAGACCTTGTCTCCAGATCATTTGTTTGTCATGACATAGATCACTTTTCCTAAATTGAATTGCCCTATTCCTAAGTGCATTATTTAACCCATCTACCTAGCCATTAAGAAGCAGTTTTGTCCTGGACTCTCTATCACCCCAGAAATAAAACAATTTCCAAGGCCAACTCTTCAGACAGGGATTGGACTGGACTGTGGGACATAAAGTGATACTTGTGAAGAATGTGCCTCTTAGTCAAGTAGATACAAGAGACCAGAGGGGCTGCTTCTGTCCAGAGGTGAGATGGGAAGGCAGACAGAGTTAGGAGGTGGTTGAACGTTCATGGGGAATCAGGGGTGGAGGGGAGGAGTGTGCTGTCACAGAATGGGGTGAGTAGTTGGGGTCTCATAACAATGTATGTTAAAAAAAACAAAAACAATTCTGTATGGGAGACTAACTTGAAATGTAAACTTCATTTAATTACAACAATTAAAAAAAAAACAGTTTTGTTTTGTAGAAATATTTAACGTATTATCTCACCAAAATCCCTGAATAGCTTTTTCGGGAGTAGCCAAATTTAAATACTTAAGTGCGATTTTTAAATGTTGGTTGATGATTGCAGCCCTTTGTGCCTGGTTATGTTCATCCTGGTTGTATGAAGAGAGACGGTTGTATGAAGAGATACTTCTGCTTCTAATATTTCTTTATAATAGAGCATGTGAGCATTTTTTCTTGGTTCCTTTTCATGCATTTTTCTTTAATTTGGAGGTGGGTAGCATACAAGACAAAATTAGTACTTTTTCTCTCCTCATTCAGTGTCTCTCAAATTCTGCTATGTTTTCCTTCTCTGCTGAATATCCTATTACTGGTTATCAACTCTGGATACACAGTAAAATTTTGTGGGGAGTTTTAAGCTGAGCCTAACCCCCACAAATTTCAATTTAATTGGTCTGGTGTTGGGTCTGGACATTGTAATTTTTTAAAGTTTTCCGGGTGATCCTAATGAGCAGCCAAGAATTGAAAACCACTTTGATAAACCCTACTGTATCCCAGGAGATTCTGTTTTCCCCCATTTACCTCCTTTTCTCTTACCTTAAAATGTTCCCATAAAATAATTTTTCTAATTTGGTGTTCTCTCCCTTCCTCCCTCCACCCAAAGTCAATCCTCAACTATTAGCAACAGTGGGAAGGAGTGAACATGAGTCCGTTAAACCCACAGATGAGTGATTAGTCAGAGATGAGTGATTAGTCAGTGAGTTTAAACCACCTCTTACCACCCTGTACACGAGACTACAAAGGTACTCAGATTGACTAATCTGAATCTTTACTATCACTTGATGTTCTTGATTATTTTTTTGTACCCTGTCATACAGATGGTAAGCACCAGGAGGTAGCTAATCAATCCAACAAGTATTTCTTGAACACCTATTATAATGAAGGCACTGTGAGTACAGCAAGGAGCTCATAATCTCAGGGAAGGAGAGAGTTGGGGGGCCTGGATATTCCATAGTTCATATACGAATCCCTAGAGCTGTGGGCAGTTTGATGAGTTAATGTAATGTATATAAAAGCATGTGGGCACCGTGCCTGTTACATAGTAAGTGGTTAATATGTCCCTTTTTGTCTCTTTCAGGTATCCAAACTATTGACTCTACCCAGGCCTTGTTCCTTCCAATTGGAGCATCTGTCTCTCTTCTAGTAATGTTCTTCTTCTTTGACTCAGTTCAAGTAGTTTTTACCATATGTACAGCAGGTAATGAGTTTCTCTGTCTGTTCTTAACATACCTAAAAGGAAATGTTTTCACCTTTTGTATTATCATCATTCAAAAATTAAGATTTATACACCATGCTATGCAGGTTTTTAATAAGTCTGGCTTTTACTTTTTTCCCACCACCTTTGAACTATTTGAGAAAAAGGAAACCTGAGATACACATATCATCTGCTCAGACCTGCCAACACAATCTGAAAGAAAGGCCAGGGATTTGAAAACACGTGCGTTTCATGGCACCAGAGCAGTGTTGCTTTGGCTATAGCTCCATTTCTGGTAGGTTACCAGAAGGTCTAGTTTGGTATAGGGGTGATTGACCTCCCAGTGTTTCTATAAATAAGGGATTGATAGCTAATCAAGATAACTTGGCTGTCAGCTCTCGGATCTGTTTTCAAGCTAAGCGATGATGGAAATGTATAAAACATAAACAGAATGCTACAAGACTTGTTAGGGGACCATCCCTGGCCCACTGTTTCTTTATGTCTTCTTGTTAAGGTAGGAGAGAATGAGAAAACCTACATATGTTTCTTTTCCCCATACTTCAAATCAGGCAATTTTCTTTTTTTTTTAAGAGCTTATCTGTTCAGTGGTAAGGGAGGATATTTTTCCTCACTAGTTAATTTCATTTTATTGTATTCACTTGTCAAGAGACGTATGCTGGGAATGATTAAGTTTCTCTAAGTAAGTCATGCCATTTTCCTATAATTGGTTTTAAAAAAATTAACCCTGTATTTTCTTTTCTCTAGTTCTTGCAACGATAGCTTTTGCTTTTCTTCTTCTCCCAATGTGCCAGTATTTAACAAGACCCTGTTCACCTCAGAACAAGTAAGTGCTTGGGATTTTCCTCCAAGTTATGAACTTGTGTATGCTTTTATCTCATACTTGATCACATTATCAGGAGTCTGAATTTCTGGGACTGACTGGAGCATACAAATGCCAGAAGACTGGAAAAAGATGTTTGAACTTTAGAACTAGAAGCTAATATTTCCTTTTGCATCTTTTCATGGCAGAAGAAGTATAAAGAAATCTTAGGAAGTCAGAGTCATTGTAATACACTTCCTGCTTAGGTTATTGAAAGATGGGCATTTCTCTTTGGAAACATGCTTTTCATTCCTTTACTCTAGTGAGTTAATGGAATGTGAGATTAGTGATTGGACTCAAATGTTCTTCTTTGCTTTTCATCTTCGATGATCTAGAATATATACTTATCATGTAGGTTTTAATCCCAGTATTCACACCTTAACTCCTAAAGCCATTTTTCTCCATGGAAACAAAATGCCTGCCGTGTGAATGGAGGTGCTGTATGCATTTAAGAAACCAGCCACTTGGGGCAGCTGATTTTCTCAGCAATTAGTAAGAACCGAATAGATTTACCTCCTTATAAATATTTATTCATCTTTGTTAAATGGATTGATAGCGACTGTCTTCGTTTTGTTTCCCCTCTAAGAATAGAATTTCCCCTATACTTCTCCAGAGTTTGATACTTAAAAATTCTAAACACTCATGTTTGATCATTTGAGCTAAGAAGTACATTATCAAATGAGTGCAGAAGTATAATTCCTCTGAGTTTTCTAAAGCTTACTCCAAAGACGTTTGGGTATTGGAGGTTTCCAGGTATCTAGGCATTGCCTGCTATTATAATTTGGCCATCGTGAGCTCTGATCATACAGAACCAAGAAGAGTTTGTTATTGAATAAATTCTGCACACCAGTCCAATAAATGTTGTGTTTTCTCCAGGATTTCCTTTGGTTGCTGTGGGCGTTTCACTGCTGCTGAGTTACTATCATTCTCTCTGTCTGTCATGCTCGTCCTCATCTGGGTTCTCACTGGCCACTGGCTTCTTATGGATGGTGAGTAACTCATAACTGACAAGTTGGGATTTTGCTTAATTTAGTTTTATAAATAGTCAAATTGGTCTGTCCTGCCTTCTTCTACCTTCTGTGTTTTAGTGACATTACCCCTAATGACCATGAATATTAGCTATCCAAAGGATGGTGCTGTGTACCAGGGAATTTATTTTTTCCCCACATTCTAAAGATATTTTCTAATAACACCTTTGAGATGTAATACAATTCACCTATTTAAAGTGTACAGATCACTGGGTTTTAGTATACTCACAGAATTGTGTGACCGTCACTGCAATCAATTTTAGAGCTTTTTCATCATGTATGCCCCCAAAACCTGGTACCCATTAGCAATCACTCCCCCCTTTGCCTCCACCTTGGCCCCAGCCATCCACTAATTTATTTTCTGTCTCTGTGGATTTGCCTATTCGTATACATGGAATCATACATTATGTGGCCTTTTGTGTCTTGGCTTCTTTCCCTTAGCATAATGTTTCCAAGGTTCATCTATGTTGTAGCATGTATCAGCACTCTATTACTTTTTATGGCCAAATAATATTCCATTGTATGGATAGACCACATTTTATTTGTCCATACACCAATTGTTTCCACTTTTTATCCCTTATTAATGCTTCTATGAGCGTCCGTGTATAAGTTTTTCTGTAGATTATTCTTATACAAATGGGATTATACTGTTCTGTAACCTTTTTACGTAATAACATAGATACATGTCTGTATCATTACATAAAAGTATATCATACCCTTTTTTATTAACTCCACAGTATTCCATTGTATGTATGTTTCATAATTAACTATTGCTGGGTCCTTAAATTGTTTCCATTCTTTTTCTATTATAAATAACCCTAAGGTCAACATTCTTGTTTTCCACCTCTGCTAAGGATGAATTCCTAGATGTAAAATTTCTGAAACAAAGGATTTTTGTTTTTAGAATCTTCATGTATTATTACTAAGAAATGCTATAAGAGTTTAGACCCCCACCTGTAGCAGATGAAGATTTCCCTTCATTGATGATGATAATGATGAAACAATGCCAATTATAGCTAACATGTATTGAGTGCTTGTTATGAATTGGGTGCTCTGCTGCGACTTTTACATGAATTATTTTATTCCTCAAACAACTCTATGAAGTGGATACCATTATTGTTCCCATTTTGCAGAGGAGGAAACAGGTTCAGAGAAGTTAAGTAACTTACCCAGAGTCACAGAAGCCTTGTATATATTTCATATTTACTACCAAAATAACTTTTAGCATCCTGTAAGGATGTTTCCAGATCTTCTGTAATTCCATCACTCTAACACAATAACTGTTTTTATTTTTTCTATCCTTTCTCTTAAGACATTTTTTAAATTTTTGTAATTTAAGAGCCATCTCCACCTCCTTTTAATTCAGTCTTTAATTTTCACAGTTCACTTTCCTAGTCTCAAGAAACTTCTGTCTAACTGCTCTGCCTGACAAAGTCTGTTCACCTTTTCCTTTCTTTTGATGGTTCAGAAGGGAAGGAAGTTAAACAGTGAAGCCTGTGAGAGCTGAAACTCCCAACAGGACTGCCTTGTTTTTCCGGGTCTCACAAGTTTTCCTTCTCTGATAGGTTTCTGCTTTACACAGGTTCCACCTTTTGCAGGTTTTACTGTATAAACACAGTCAGTTTTATACTATTTGTAGTTCTAGCTAAAGAAGAATGTTTAAGGGAGGAATTTGAAAATTGGGGGTTACAGGTATGGATTTCATTTATTCCTTTATCTGTTTCAAGCAACCACAGGGTTAGTCAAGTCCTTGGAAACGAGAACCAACTGCCAAGTCTGAGAGGCTCCTCTCTGCTGGGCAGTGTTTCCTTGCAACTCAGACTGGCTGGGTGCGGAGGAGCTGTCATTCAGTGGGCCAGTTGTCTGATCCCCAGGCCACCCAGGGTGATCCTTACTGCCCCTGCCTCAAGTTCAGGAGTAGCTAAGTTACTCAGACACTTTGTAAGTACCATGACATTAGAATATAGATACTTTCTGCGACTGATCTTAAAGTTTGCTGAGTAGTATTTGCTACACTGTTTGAAGTGGTGTTTTTGTATTTATAATTTTAAGAAAACGTACATCAAAGGGAAGGATTAGTCCAAGGGACTAATGGAGCACAGCTACCACAGCCTCCACCAGACTGAGTAAAGCACAACGAGATGGTTCCCGGCTACCACCACCGACTGCTCTGACAGGGATCACAATAGAGGGTCCCAGACAGAGCTGGAGAAAAATGTAGAACAAAATTCTAACTCACAAAAAAAGACCAGACTTACTGGCCTGACAGAGACTGGAGAAACCCCCAGAGTATGGCCCCTGGACACTCTTTTAGCTCAGTAAGGAAGTCACTCCTGAGGTTCACCCTTCATCTAAAGATTAGACAGGCCCATAAAACAAAACGAGGCTGAAGGAGCACACCAGCCCAGGGGCAAGGACTAGAAGGCAGGAGGGGACAGGAAAGCTGGTAATAGGGAACCCAAGGTTGAGAAGGAAGAGTGTTGACATGTCATGGGATTGGTAACCAGTGTCACAAAACAATACGTGTACGAACTGTTTAATGAGAAGCTAGTTTGTTTTGTAAACCTTCATCTAAAATACAATAATAAAAAAAAAAAAAAAGAAAGAAGGAAGGAAAACTTACATCAAAAATGTAAATTAACTCAAAACCAAGGATGTTCTGCTCATGGTCAAATTGGATAGAATTTGACAAAAAGGATTTTAAATTGCATTTTATTCTGTAACCTGGAATCAGTATTACATCATTTCCCTCAGGAAACAGTCAATGAAAGGGAAACTATGGATGTTATTATAATATATAGTCTTAATAACGAAAAAATTTTAAACCTGAAGGGAAACTAAAAACTTACCCTTCTGCTTCAGAGGATTTTTTTCCACATAAGTAACTTTGACCAGTACAAGGATTTGGAATTATCTGTGCCAGTTAATTAGTAAAAACCTGAAAGTAACTGGATATTATGAGAGAACAAACTAGAGTGGATTGCAAGCCTGGTAAAATTGTATTTAAAAGGCATATATTATTTTAATCCAAGGTGGTAATTATAGTGAAAGCACTGTAGAAATTGTCAAACATAACAAATGTAAGACATAGTTATTATTTTAAAGAATATGTTTTACTCAAAATTACAGTGATAAGGGACTGATCAGTGGTTGCCAGGTGTTACAAGTTACGAGTAGCGGGAGGGTGTGATTATAAAGAAATAATAGCATGAGGGATTTTTGGGAGTGATATAACTGTTCTGTACTCCGCTTGTGGTGGTGGTTCTACAAATCTGTACTTGTGTCATAATTCATTAAAAAAAAAAAAAAAACCGTTGCTGTCAAGTCGATTCCGACTCATAATGACCTTATAGGACAGATTAGAACTGCCCCATAGAGTTTCCAAGGAGCACCTGGTGGATTGGAACTGCTGACCTTTTGGTTAGCAGCCGTAGCTCTTAACTACTATGCCACCAGGGTTTCCATAATTCATAGAATATATATATGTGTATAGATATCTGTTTTTGTTCATTGCTTTTTTGAGTGCATACCATATACCAAGCTATTGAAACGCAAAGGCAGTTCCTTGAGGCTGCAGATCAGGTTGCCCTGTAGACTTACATACAGACCTTTTATGACTCGGAATGGGAAGGCAAAGTCAAAATCACCGAGGCATAGTCTGTGCGAGAATTCACCTTTGCTGATCTCTGACAGCACTAGGTTTGGTCTCTCAGCATCCTACATTGCCTTATAAAAAACTCTTGCTGTGATTCCCTTTGAGTCCTTGAGTGCCCACTATGCATATAAGCATTCTGAAGTGCAGTGTATAGAATTTTTAAGTGATTATCAGAACTGCTAAATTTCTCAAATCAATTATTGGTGCTTTCAGTATTCTTACAGATTTGTGTTTAATACTTCACTGCTTCTGAAGCTGTTAAAGAGTAAGCTGAGAAAATAAATTACTTTCAGGGTCACACAGTGAGTTGCTGTGGGTGAATACCTGTTTTATCTAGATTAGGTATCGTTAAGAGTGATAAAGTGGCAGGTATAGTATGTTAGATTGTTCCCAAGATTAACTCTTAATTTCTGCAGAAGAATGATTTGTTAAATAAAAGTAAGGAGGAAATGAGTAGAATATGAATTGGGCATGTAGGGATTTTGAAAGACTTTAATATTAAGGAGTCTTGATCTTGATAATGATTGGAGCAGAGGAAGTAAGTATTAGTCCAAATCAAGCTCATAGCACTTTTTATGATTATATCCCTTAAAGCTCATCTAGTCATGATACAGAAGCAAGCAACCCTAACGTTTCTTCTCTATTACTTCTGGGACAAAGCTATTTAGAAATGCTGGTTAGAGCCCCATAAAACAAAATGAGACTAATGGGACACAGTAGTCCAGGGACAAGGACTAGAAGGCAGGTGGGGACAGGAAAGCGGGTAATAGGAACCCAGTGTTCAGAAGGGACAGTGTTGACATGACATGGGGTTGTTAACCATTGTCATAAAACAGTATGTGTACTGTTTAATGAAAAACTGTTTGTTCTGTAAACCTTCATCTAAAAGTACAATAAAAAATAATAAACAAAAAAAATGCTGGTTCGTTAAAATCTAAACCAGGCTCTTTCAGTCCTTGTAAATTGACTGTTCGGATGACTGTTAACTACATATTCTTAAAAGAGATTGTTTTATGATGGTGTCCTTAAACGACAGGTTGAGAGCCCACCCACATAAATGAAAGGCTTAAATACGTAACCATGGATATTCAGCGACCTTGAAGTCTCTCAGTCCTCTGTGTAGTCTGAGGTTCTCTGTAATCCCACCACAGACGTTTTGAGGCTCTCTTTTCATGGATCTCTTTATTCATGTGTCCAGACACAAGTGATAGTAGTTACACGTAGTGCTAAGAGTTCAGGCCCTTACTTACTAAGCTGTTGACCCGAAGAAGATTAGTTATCTTTCAAAACAGCAAGCAATATTTTCTTTATACTCTCATCTTCACTCTACGCTAGCATTGCATAGGACAGAAACACCTATTTACAGATAGTATTTCACTATTACTAAAGCACGATTGTGTCATCTGCATATCGCAGATGACTACCACTCATCTGTCATTTTGTCGTGCTCTGGTGGCTCGTGTGTTGCTGTGATGCTGGAAGCTATATCACTGGTATTTCAAATACCAGCAGGGTCACCTGTGTTGGGCAGGTTTCAGCAGAGCTTCCAGACTAAGATAGACATGGAAGAAGGACCGGGTGGTCTACTTCCAAAAACAGTTGGCCAGCGAAAACCTTATGAATAGCAGTGGAACATTGTCTGATACTGTGCTGGAAGATGAGCCCTTCAGGTTGGAAGGCACTCAAACTACAACTGGGGAAGAGCTACCTCCTCAAAGTAGAGTCAACCTTAATGATGTGCGTGGAGTAAAGCTTTCTGGACCTTCTTTCTTTGGAAATGTTATCAGGAGGAACCAGTCCTTGGAGAAGGACGTCATGCTTGGTAAAGTAGAGGGTCAGCGAAAAAGAGGAAGACCATCAACGAGATGGATTTCAACGAGATGGATTGACGCAGTGGGCTCGAACATAGCAACGATTGTGAGGATGGCGCAGGACTGAGCAGTGTTTTGTCTGTTGTACACAGGTCACTATGAGTTGGAACCAACTTGATGCACTTAACTACATTGCTAATAGTATGTCACTAGAAAAAGGAAGATGACATTCTTTGGAAGATAAACTGATTTACACAGCCATCCTAAACATATGCTTTAGAATAAGTCAGCAGAATTGTCTTTACTGGACTTCTGTGAGGAGGGGAGTGGGAATAGGTTTATTAGACTCACTGAAGAAGAATGAATGGGGTAAGCAGCTCTCAGAAAGATATACTAAAAAGTCCGTTTTACTACTGGATCCTCTTCCTCTGTACTGCAGAATCGATGGAAAACTGGCCATAAAGGACAAACTTTATTTTCCTGGTGACCGCTATCAGAAATACATTTCCACTGTGAAATTCCCCTAATAGTTGGAACTTTTTGGTGAGTGTTCAGTGAGGCTCCCCTAACTGACTGACTAGTAGACTTTACAGCATTTTCTATCATTTTTCGATTACTTCAGTTTCCCAGTATTTAACCAAGGATCTTGTCTTCTTACCAGTTGTGCACTGATTAAATTGCCCTTGTACCAAGCACAGGATTTTTCCTCAAAAAAAAAAGAGCCTTTGAGCTTTTTAATTTTTCATTGCTTCTCAGATTAGTACTGGATGTGTGACTTGTTTTCTGCTATTACAGTAATGTCACTTTCTAGCCATGGTCTGTAAGATGCTGAAATATGTTCTTCTCTGGCATGGAAATTGTCTTTCCAGACTTCTCTGCAGAATCAGAAGTCATTTTGTAGGCAGTGAGATTTGGTGGTAGAGTTTTTAAGTGAGAGATTTTTAATTAAAGCTTGTCCTTTGAAGTTAATCTAGAGTGAAAACAGGATGATAAATGTTGTTATTTTAGGACAAGGCATGAAGTATATTTTCAGGGTTATACTGAGAAATATTAATACTAAGACTTCAGAGTTTTCTCCAACTGAAATCTAGTGCTGGTGTATCTGTATTCTAACTCAGTTTCATGCGGCAAACCTTTTGAGTTTGGAAAAAGGCTTGAAAGAACTGGTGGTGGTGTTAGCTAAAAGCTGATAAATCTTCAGCACAAACACCTAGTGTTCAAGGGCCGCGGTCTCCATCCCCTGACCAGTCCAGGGACTAGAATAATCTTGACAGATGTCTAGTTCAGTCCCCTCACTCTGTCACGGTTGTTGCTAACCCATGATTAGAAATTGTGTAGTGTCAGAAATCTAGCAATTGATGTTCTCCTAGCTTTAAAATACTAGGCTCTGGCTCTTAGTCCATTTAGGGTGTAGGTTCTAGAAAGTCTTCATCTTAGACTGTGAGCACTGCTAAGACCTTACAGATAATGTCACCCTTTTAGAGAACATTTTAGCTTGGTTTGGTTTCATTGTCTTTGTCCCTGGCCTCACTGGTTGCAGAACACAAGGATATAATCCAGAGATTATATCAATAATAATTATAGCAAAGTGACTAAAATTAATAATTTACTTCCCTGATACTTTTGGTTACTTTATGTGTAACCAAAAGCTAAGTTTGTTGCTAAAGCCATGGGGGAGACTCCTGGGAGCTTCTCAGGCAGCGTGGAGCAAGAGAAGGTTCTCACCTGTCTTCATTTTGTCCTGGAAGAGCCCTAAGATTTTTAAGGGTCACTTGAATGAAAGAATGAAGAAAAAGAGAGGCCACCTAGGTGAATAGTTGAGAGGGTGTTTCAGGGATATGGTCCTATTTAGTTGGAAATTGGAGTGATAGTCAACATACTTACATTAAGAACCTTTTCTGAAATAGTCAAAAGGAAGTCATTCTTCCTCTTCATACCATGGAACTCAGTATAACGGGAAGATTGAGTTGGTATGATTGGAAAGAGTATTGCTCAGCGTAATTTAGAAGGCAGTAAGTACTAGATTGAGGAATAAGAAACAGGCACACAGACTCCAAGACAGAGCTCCATTCTCTGTGAGTTGTGCGGCTTTATGATGCCATAAAGGTATTAGACTGGATTCATCGCAGCCTGTTGACCCTAAGGTAGGAGACAGCATAGGCTTATTTTTGACCATGGCTGTGGAGAATACATGGGAAATTTTAAATGAATTTCCTAAAAATTACAAAAAGGCAGTAAGAAAGGAGATGCACATCACAGTAGGGAGTGTGGGGAGCTATGACCAAGGTCTGCAGTAACAATAAAGGCAACACCCCCAAAATGCCTACAAGTTGAAAGACTGTAATAAATTGAAAATAAATGCAGAGTTTCTTGTTTTTAGAAGATTACAGATAAAATGACATTGTCTAGTGTCATGGAAAATCCTGTCACTAAGCAGTTCTGTCTTTTCCATGTTGAGTTTAGACCCAGGTGGGCTAAGATTAGCATCAGGTGAGTGATAAAGCAGCTAGTGGATGCTCAGAGCACACAACCTTTATCTTGTGAGATACATCAGTCAGTTCTCTTAATCCTGTTCGCACACTCCTCTCCATCCATAATCTTAAGCCTTTGTTTCTCCTTCTGTTCCTTGAATGCTTTGTATTCCATGTATTTGCGTAAGCTCACGAACAGACCTCCTTTTGCTGCCCCTCCACCATCACCTCCAGCCAGTCTTTATTTTGCTGCCCCTCCACCATCACCTCCAGCCAGTCTTTACACGCAGACATATTCCTCGCCTGTGCCTCTACCCCATGAGCTTCCTACCCACTACTGAACACTTACCTGAAACCAGTAAGGTGCTGTTTATCGATTTACAACACAGCCAGGCATTTGTTTCTTAAAGATAATTATAATGAGAAATCACATCCTTTAAAAAGCAGGTATGAGTTCATTATACCATGGGTTTTAGGTATCTCTTAATGCCTCAGCCATTTTGGCATCATCCATCCAACTAAAGATGACTGTGAGGAGGTCTGTATGCCAGATGATTCCACTCAGTCTCCCTGTGCACCTTTGAATGCTCCGATCTTTGCAAGGCCTAGTTGACCCTAGTTAGTTAATACAGTTCATTATGTTCATTTCAAATGACAGGAATTTAAACATGTTACCAGTGTGGTTCTGTTTTTATAAAATTACAAAAAGTCAAAGGAGGCCCTAGTATAACGAGCATCCTAGATTAGTATAAAATCAGGAAGTATGCGTTGACCACATCTCTCAAAAATCCACACTACACTGCACCCTCAGTGAATGCTTGATAACAGCAATGAGGGGAAAGTACACGTATATGTGTATTGTTGTTCTTCCTGGGTTTACCAGCCTTTCCAACCTTTCTCTGTTGTATGGATGGAAGTTATTTTTTGTTTATGCAACAGAAAACACATAGTAGGAACTTGTCATGGTTTGAACTATGTCCCCCCCCCAAAAATGGGTCTTATCAGTTTGGCTGGGCCATGATTCCCAGAATTGTGAGGTTGGCCTCCATTTTGTGATTGTAATTTTATGTTAAAGAGGATTAGGGTGGGATTGTAACACCACCTTTACCCAGGTCACATAGAATGTAAAGGGAGTTTCCCTGGGGTGTGGCCTGCACCACCTTTTATCTCTCAAGAGATGAAAGGGAAGCAGGCAGAGAGTGGGGGACCTCATACCATCAAGAAAGCAGTTCTGGGAGCAGACCGCATCCTTTGGACCGGGGTCCCTGCACAGAGGAGCTCCTAGTCCAGGGGAACACCGAAGAGAAGAAGGCCGACAGAGAGAAAAAGCCTTCCCCTGGAGCTGATGCCCTGAATTTGGACTTTTAGCCTACTTTAACTGTGAGGAAATAAACTTCTTTTCGTTAAAACCATCCACTTGTGGTATTTCTGTTATAGCAGCACTAGATGACTAAGACAGAACTCATTAAATATTTGTTGAGTTGATGTGTCCAGGGTCTGCCAAACTGCTGTCTTTACCCACTTTGTTACATATATTGACAATTTACCACCAGTTCTACTAAAATTATGTATAAATATAACTTTTGTATTTATACGTATAATTTTATTTCTTAGAATAATTTGAAGGTAATAGAACATAATTTTTCATTCATTCAGCAAGTATTTATTGACTGCCTACTCTGTCATGTACTGGGGATCCACAGAAAGACTAAAACTTAGTTTCTGCCTGCCAGGAGCACTTAGTTTAGGGAATAGACTCACTTGTACATAAATAATCACACTATCATAGGATGGAGGAATGAGTTGAGAGTTATTCCAAATTCTGTGGCATCACAAAGAAGGAACAACTTATTCTGGTTAGGTCAGAAAAGTCTCCTGGTGAATGACTTTCTGACCTGGCTCTTTAAGAATGAGGATGAATTTTCCAGGCAAAGAAGCCAGGGGCAGGGCCTTCTGTGTAGAACATGATAGAACATAGTAAGTATTGGGATGTGTGATATTTGAGTGGCTAGAGAACAGAGCAGCAGGAAGTGCATGTTGGGAACAGAGAGCTACACAATGGAGAATACCCTTCTATGTATACCTACAATGCCTGACCAAGGAGTTCTACATTCATCCCACTATGAGAAACCATGGAAAATTCATAAGCAGTTATGTGACCTAATCAGACCTGTGTTTTCAGAAGAATACAGGAGGAGAACTGAAGGCAGGGAGAGACCGTTCACCTGCCGGGCCCTGTTCTGGACTCCAGGGATGCAGCACTGAACCCTGCCCTCTTTAGGAGAGAGACAGTTTTAAAAAAAGATGTATATCAGATGTTGAGAGATGCAAGAGAAGAAAAAATAAGGATAGGAAGGATGTACAATTTTAAATACAACTTGCAGGAACATCCAATTGTCATTGAGAAGTTAACACTTGAGTAAAGACCTAAAAGAGATGAGGGCATGAGCCAGGTAGATATTTGTGATAAAATTGTTCAAGGCAGGGGGAACAGCAAGTGCAGAAGCACTGACTCGGGAACTTGCCAGGTGAATTGGAGGAACTGCAAGGCCAGTGTGACTAGAACAAGGAAATACAGGAGATGGTCTGAAGACAGTAGGACCTTATCAACCACTGAAGATTTTGGCTTTTTCTCTGTATGAAATGGGAAGTTGGTTAAGGGTTTTAAGCAGGGGACCGATAAAACCTGACTTCAGTTTTAAGGAAATATTTGTCTACTGTGTGGAGGAGAAGAGACTCTAGGGGACAAGATGGAGACAAAGACCAAGTGTAGGAGGTTATTGCAGCCATCCAGGAACGAGATGACAGTGGTTGTGCCAGGCTGGCTGTGAGAGAAGAGAAGAATCCAAAATGACTCCACAGATTTTCGCCTGCACAACAGGAAGACTAGAATAAATGCACTGAGATAGGAGACTAAGGCAGGAGTCTATTTAGAGAAGAGTTGAGTTTTGAACTTATTAAATTTGAGATGCCTGTTAGACATCCATAGAGTCCCTGGGTGGTGCAAATGGTTAACTTAATGCACTCGGCTACTAACCAAAAGGTTGGAGGTTCAAGTCCACCCAGAAGTGTTTTGGAAGAAACTGGGCAATGTACTTCAATGAGCCATTGAAAACCCTATGGCGGACGGTTCTACTCTGACACACATGGAGTCACCATGAGTCAAAATCCACTATGGAGTCACCATGAGTCAAAATCCACTATGGAGTCACCATGAGTCAAAATCCACTCGATGGCATCTGGTTCATTAGACATCCATAGGATTTTCATCGTGGTCTGCTAAAAGAACAGAACAAATCAGTCTGAGAAGAAATACAATCTGAATGCTCCTTAGTAGCAAGTTTGGTGAGACTTTGACACACATACTTTGGACATGTTGTCAGGAAAGACCAATCACTAGAAAAAGACATCAGGTTTAGTAAAGTAAATGGCCAACGAAAACAAAGAAAACCCTTAATGAGATGGATTGGCACAATAGCTGCAACAGTGGACTCAAATGTACCAGTAATAATCATGAAGAAGGCACAGATGGGATAGTGTTTTCTTCTCTTACACATAAGGTACAGGACTGGATGGTATTTTCTTCTGTTATATATAAAGTCACTGTGAAGTCAGAGCTGACTCAAGGGCAACTAACAGCAACGGTAGACATCTAAGTAATGATGTCACTTAGGCCATGTATAAGTCAGGAGTTCCAAGGAGAGAGACAGATGGTAAATAAAAATGTAGGCATTGACAACATATAGCCTCTAAAGCCTGGAGATTGGATTGAGATTCCCAAGGGGGTGAAGAGAGGTAAGAAAAAGATCTGAGGATGAGCCCAAGGAGGTCTCAGAATTGAGGAAGAGCTACAGAGGAGCCTGAGAATGAGTTGGCTGTGAAGTAGGAGGAACCAGGAGAGTGTGGTTTCCTCACAGTCAAGTGAGAAAGTGTTTCCAGAAGAAGGGAGCAATCCACTGGGTCAGGTAAGATAAGGACAGAGATTGATTGTTGGGTTTAAATAAGGAGTGTCCCTGGTAACCCAAAAAAAACAGTTTCGGAGTAATAGGGATGAAAGAGAATGGCTTGAATTATATCTAATCTTTAGATAGTAACTTCCCGTTTATAGTTAATGCACAGGATAGAGGAAAGGGCCAACCACAATAGGGAAGCACCAGAGAAACTGAGAAGTTTGGACATTCTGTTGAACAAATGGCCCAGCCTCAAGAAGTCATTATTTTAAAAAAAAGGGACCGTAGCAGACTGAAGTTTTATTATAATAAAATGTACAAAGACCTGGAGTTAGAAAACCAAGAGGGAAGAACACTCCCAGCATTTCTCAGGCTGAAAAGAACTGAAGATAAAAATTCCGGCCACAAGTTACAATACTGAAGGATTCTATGGGGAAAATACTAAACAACACAAGAAGCATCAAAAGAAGTTGGAAGGAATACACGGAGTCACTGTACCAAAAAGAATTGGTCGACGTTCAGCCATTTCAGGAGGTAGTGTATGATCAAGAACCCATGGTATTGAAGGAAGAAGTCCAAGCTGCACTGAAGGCATTGGTGAAAAACAAGCCTCCGGGAATTGATGGAATACCAATTGAGATGTTTTAACAAACAGATGAAATGCTGGAGGCGCTCACTCATGTGTACTAAGAAATTTGGAAGACAGCTACCTGGCCTACCGACTGGAAGAGATCCATGTTTGTGCCCATTCCAAAGAAAGGTGATCCAACAGAATGTGGAAATTATCAAACAATATCATTAATATCACGCACAAGTATGATTTTGCTGAAGATAATTCAAAAATAGTTGGCAGCAGTACATCAACAGGGAACTGCCAGAAATTCAAGCTGGATTCAGAAGAGGATGTGGAACGAGGGATATCAGTGCTGATGTCAGGTGGATCTTGGCTGAAAGCAGAGGATACCAGAAAGATGTTTACCTGTGTTTTATTGATTATGCAAAGGCATTTGACTATGTGGATCATAACAAATTATGGATAGCATTGCAAAGAATGGGAATTCCAGAATACTTAGTTGTACTCATGAAGAACCTGTACATAGACCAAGAGGTAGTCTTTCAAAACAGAAGAAAGGGAATACTGTGTGGTTTAAAATCTGGAAAGGTATGTGTCAGGATTGTATCCTTTCACCATACTTATTCCGTCTGTATGCTGAGCAAATAATCCGAGAAGCTAGGTTAGTAGTCTATATGAAGAAGATCGTGGCGTCAGGATTGGAGGAAGACTCATTAGCAACCTGCGTTCTGCAGATAACACAGTCTTGCTGAAAGCAGAGGATTTAAAGCACTGATGGCAAAGATCAGAGACCACAGCCTTCGGTATGGATTACACCTCAACATAAAACAAAAATCCTCACAACTGGACCAGTAAGCGACAGCATGATAAACAGAGAAATTACTGAAGTTATCAAGCATTTCATTTTACTTGGATCCAAAATCAACGCCCATGGAAGCAGCAGTCAGGAAATCAAATGATGCTTTGCATTGGGCAGATCTGCTGCAAAAGACCTCTTTGAAGTGTTAAAAAGCAAAGATGTCACTTTGAGGACTAAGGTGCTACTGACCCAAGCCATGGTATTTTCAGTCGCCACATACGCATGTGAAAGCTGGGCAATGAGTAAGGAAGACTGAAGAAGAATTAATGCCTTTGAATTATGGTACTGACCAAGAACATTGAATATACCATGGACTGCCAGAAGAACAAACAAATCTGTCTTGGAAGAAATACATTAAAATGCTCTTCAGAAGCAAGGATGGTGGAGTTTCGTCTCACGTACTTTGGACATGCTATCAGGAGGGACCATTCCCTGGCGAAGGACATCATGCTTGGTAAAGTAGAGAAGGTCTGCAGAAAAGAGGGAGACCCTCAAGAGATGGATTGACACGGGCCACTACAATGGGCTCAAACATAGCAACAATGGTGAGGATGGCACAGGACTGGGCAGTGTTTCATTCTGTTGTACCTAGGGTCACCATGAGTCAGAACCGACTCGACGGCACCTAACGACAGCAACAGTAACAGACTGAAAAAAAAAAATTAAAGACATACACAGATAACACAGGTCCTGGATTAGACACTAGCTTAGACAAACCATCTATAAAAGACATCTTGGAGTCTATTGATGAAATTTGATTAAAGGAGATGAAAATTCACTGAAATGAACACTTAGAGATTGTTGGCTTTAAGAAAAGGCAGCTTTTGTAATCTCATTTAGATTAAATAAAAATACATATATAAAAAATTCTGGGAAGATATTTCACATGGTAATTTCTGGGTAGGAGGAGGGTAATTTTTTCCAAATTTTGCTTGTCCATATCTTCTAGTTTCTACAATGTAGTTCCTACTTTCGTAATTACTACTGAAAACTTAAATAGGAATAAAGGAATTAGAGACAGCTCAAATACACAACTGTTTAGAGGACCTTTGCTGTAAAGGAAACCAGAGAGATGGGGGTAGTAGCCAGAAGGGGAATTTTCAGGACAAGAGATTTTTAAGATGGAAATTGTAGCATGTTTTTACATGGATTGGAAAATTAGTAGAGAGAAGGATTTGCTGAAATGATGTACTTGAGTAAATGAAGAGAGATATGGTCTAGGGTATAAATTGACTTTAAAGCAAGAAGCAAGGAAGACTTATCCATAGTAATGGGGAAAAGGAAATAATAAACAAGAACTAGAATGTCCCAAACAGAGCAAATCTGTTTTTTATGATATTATTTGTTGTTCCTAGTTGCTGTTGAGTCGATTCTGACTCATAGCAACCCCACGTGATGGAGTAGAACTACCCCATAGGGTTTTCTAGGCTGTAATCTTGACAGAAACAGATTGCCAGGTTTTTTCTCCTGCAGAGCTGCTGGGTGGGTTCAAACTACCAACCTTTCAGTTAGCAGCCAAGCACTTAACTGTTGCACCACCGGGGCTCCATTTATGACATTTAGGTTTCTGGATATTGGTATGTGGAAGAGGAGTTGGGGGCAATGGTCCTACCAGGTTCTTTCCTTTCTTGAAAAGCTAGAACTTTGTAGTTCAAAATAGGGAATCTCCTGGATCTTAAACAGTTGAGCGCTATAGCATGAGAAAAGAAATTTCCCCGAATACCAACAGGTCAGCATGGTCTAAAGTTGCACTAGTAAAACCTATTGCCATTGAGTCGATTCTGACTCATGTTGACCCATGTGTTACCGTGTAGAACTGCTCCATAGGATTTTCTTGGCTGTAATCTTTACGGAAGCAGATTGCCAGGCCTTTCCTCCACAGCATCGCTGGGTGGGTTCATACCGCCAACCTTTAGGTTAGTAGTTGAGCACAAACCATTTGCGTCACCCAGGGACCTAAAGTTGCACCAGTGGGGTATGCGTGTCTGAGACTGGAGCTTAGGGCTGCCTAATTTTTGCGGAAACTTGCAAACTCTGTTAGGTTTAGAAGCTGAATAGCTTGTGGAAAGAGAATGAGTCTGTATTGCACACACGGACTGCGGCCTGTGCTGTCTCCTCCCCAGCTCTGGCCATGGGCCTCTGTGTTGCCATGATCGCCTTCGTCCGCCTGCCGAGCCTCAAGGTCTCCTGCCTGCTTCTCTCAGGGCTTCTGATCTATGACGTCTTTTGGGTAAGTGTGTGTTTCCTGGAAGCCCCTGCTCTCCCTTGTGTTTAAGTGGTGCGTTCGCTCCTGAGAACTGGCAACCAAGAGTGTCCAAAGTCTGGCCTGCAAGACCACTGTCTGTGACCGCTCCTCCGGTCCTGAGC
Source organism: Dugong dugon (assembly GCA_030035585.1). Taxonomy (NCBI): domain Eukaryota; kingdom Metazoa; phylum Chordata; class Mammalia; order Sirenia; family Dugongidae; genus Dugong; species Dugong dugon. The sequence continues at coordinate 17,936,976 of CM057476.1, read as the reverse complement.
TGTACGCAGTAAGAGGTGAGCAGGTGGCTCTCCGCGCCTGCTTGTCTGTTGAGACATTAGAATAGGTAGTCCGCGTGTGACTCTTATGGTGGAAGAGTTAACAGGCGGACAAGGTTATCTGGGATGGGAGCACACCCAGTCACACAGTAAGGGTTCATCTCTGACTGTGGGGAGAAGTTCAAAAGTCTGCAGTGCACAGGAAGGGCAGAGATGCTCTTTCTCCTCAGCACGTGCAGTCAAGAAAGCAGCAACATCACAGCTCTGAAGAACAGTGAGGACTGATGCTGAAAGCGGGTGGCTTCCAGTTCCCTCTGTTAAAGGCCTCTCTCCAACTCGGCAGGTGTTTTTCTCAGCCTACATCTTCAATAGCAACGTCATGGTGAAAGTGGCCACGCAGCCAGCTGATAATCCCCTTGACGTGCTATCCCGGAAGCTCCACCTGGGGCCCAATGTTGGGCGTGACGTTCCTCGCCTGTCTCTGCCTGGAAAACTGGTCTTCCCAAGGTAGGACTGTCATCCCTCAGTTTGTGAAGGTGGCACACTCCCTCCCTGGCCTGTCTGCCCCACCCCCCCCGATTAGTCTGTGTTTTGTCACCAGCTTTTTAATCCTAAACTGGAAAGGGGTTGTGGGTCACCGTCTCCATTTTACAAATGAGGAAAAGAACACGGACTTGACTTACAAATATTTAACACTAAGCGATACTAGTAGTAGTATTGACTAATCTTAACAACCAACCATTCTTAAGTGCTATTCCCACATTTTAAGGTTGGCTAGGGGGAGTGAACAGGAGGATCTGGATCTTTTTTACTTCTAAGACATTTATAAACATGAGTTCTAATGCTGACATTATACAGTTCCTGGTAATACAGTCGTGGGAAAAGGTAACGTGCTGCTTTAATCGCCCGTGTCTGGTCGTGGTCATCTGAAGTCTCAGCAGCGAATGTGTCACAAAGAATGAATTGCTTGGCGCTTCCAGAAGAGGCAGTACTTACACAGACCACTTCAGCAGTCACTTAGAAGGTGCCCTGCTGAAGCACTGTGGGGCAGTACTGGCCTCTATTGCCAGTACTCCTGACTTTTAATCTCTAAACTCATAAAAACCTGTGTTGTTCAACCAGTAGGGTTTTCTTCTACAGTTCACGTAAGTTCTTTGACTTCTTAAAAAGTTGGCAGACTTTGCCCAGAAAGAGTAGCAACTGGCTTGTAGCATGTGGCATCCCTAACATCTGAAACTCCGTTCCAGCTCCACAGGCAGTCACTTCTCTATGCTGGGCATTGGGGACATCGTGATGCCCGGTCTCTTGCTGTGCTTTGTTCTTCGTTATGACAACTACAAAAAACAAGCCAGTGGTGACTCCTGTGGGGCCGCTGGACCCGCCAACATCTCTGGGCGCATGCAGAAGGTCTCCTACTTCCACTGCACCCTCATTGGGTACTTTGTAGGTAAGAGTGACCCAGAGACTGCAGGCAGGCCCCTCTGGCTGTTCTCCAACCATTTGGAATTAAATCAGGTCTTCCAGCAGCAAATGCTGGGTGGAAGGAGTGCGGTAACTATGGTTGCTGCTGTGGACGACCCAAAAGAAACCCTACTGGCCCATAAGATGACAGATGTCTGTCCTGGATAGCCTAGTGCCCACCCAGCAGTACAGCAAAGCACACTGTAGGAAGAGCAAGGGTGGTCCTCAGAGACGAGAACACATCCCACACCATGACCATGGGTCAGTCGGTGGTCAGCATGAGTTTAATGAATGTCATGTTTATTTCCTGCTTTACCTTCATTGGTTCTAATATTTCTGTCACCTCTGACCTAGAACTCCCATTTTTTTCTGTAGCCAGCTCACTTGCAGGCAGACAGGAGGAGACAAGGCAGTACTTAAGCAGAGCAGTTGCACAGTTGGGTGAGGAATAGTGCTCTGCAGCAGAGCGAGTGGAAGGAGCCCCTCTCCTCCCTTAGTGCCTCCTACTGATCAGCACTTTCAGACACATGGCTTCATTCTAGTCCAGAAACTCAGAGAGGCAAGAGCTAGTATCCCATTAGACAGGTGAGGAAACTGAGGCTTAGACAGATGAAATTCCTGAACCAAGGTCACATAGCCATTGTAAGTAGCAGAGTTGGAACTTGAACCCAGGTCTTTGGCCTCCAAATCCAGCATCACGTAGCACAGGAGACAGAAGGAGGCCAGGCACATTCTGGGCTGCATGGTAAGTGACGGTTTGGACCCCTGATCCTGAGCAAGGAGTGGGACTTGGCCAGTCATAGGTCTTTGGGAGGTCAAAGTTTTTTAAAGCTGTGCTAATCCACATTCCATTTTTAATGGAATTTGTCACAGTAAATTCATATAATCTCAAGACTTTACCAAGAGGCAGCCAAGTAACAGAGGTTCCCTTCTTTCAGGGCTGGCCCCTTAAGTTACTCCTGAACGTTTCTCTCTCCTCCTAGGTCTGCTAACTGCTACTGTGGCGTCTCGCATTCACCGAGCAGCCCAGCCTGCCCTTCTCTACTTGGTGCCATTTACCTTATTGCCACTTCTCACGATGGCCTATTTAAAGGTGAGAGAAGCAGCTATGAACCTGTGAAAGCAATGTACTAACGTTGACCCTGTGCTTGGATGTATGTTCTTCTTGCTCGGCGTGGTCCTGCTTAAGCCCCTGAGCTCTTGATCTTGACAGTGTATATCTGTTTGCTAACCTGGCGTTAGCCGTCTTTTCTGGATTCTTGAAGCCATTGGCAGAAAATGGTATTGAGTTAGACCGCTGTGCCACCTGGTCATGGGTTAATTAACTGAAATCCAAAGAGCCCAGCTATAGAGACTTCTGTTTCTCTTAAAAGCAGCACCCTGTTGCCACCTGTTAGTGTTTTAATACTTTGCATTAAAGTTTGGAAATAAGAAAGATTTAATGATGAGGCAGTGTATGATAAAACTAGACCTAAAAAGAGCATTATCTTCCTTGGAAGATTTGATTATCATCCCCATTTTGCAGATGAGGAAACAGACTCTAGTTAACTAAACTTGCCTACCTTCTGTGACTCCTTAAGTGATGGAACTTACATAAGGATAGAGTTGGTTAATGCTTTTCCTAAGGCTCAAGGAGCCTAAAAGAGCATCTCTTCTAATAAGTACTTCTAAGAATTGTGGGCTGCCTTTCTGTGAGTAAAATGTGAATGCCCTTTGATCCTTCCCAGAAGCAACCTGATCAAGAATCAGAAAGAACTTGCAGAATTGGGTGCCTCCTGTGTAAACCTGTAACTTAGACAGGCCCTTTCTTCTTTCCCAGGGTGACCTACGGCGGATGTGGTCTGAGCCATTCCACTCCAAGTCCAGCAGCTCCCGGTTCCTGGAAGTATGATGGAGCACAAAGAAAGTGAGCAGAGTGGCCATCTGAGTCCTTTTCTCTCAGCGTGGTGGTGTTTCGTCTTTGAGCTGGCCTGGTACTCAGAGGTGTACCCGTTTAAGGAACTGACGCGTGACTGGATTTTGCGTTTTAAGGGGGCCTGTTGGAAGGAGAGGCGCTGGAGCCCCGTGTGGCGCCTTCTCTTCCTGCGGTTGCAGAGATGGAACCCCTTCCCTACATGACAGGCCCCTCCCCAGCGCTCCTTCCTCCCGTTTTTATGGATCTGCACCAGACTGTTACCTTGTGGGGGAGACAGAGATTTGACTATTTAAAAACTGAAAACGGCAAGGAGTCGTTCTAAAACTTTCGAACACTAAGAGGATGGAAAAAATTAGCAAACCGAGGTTTCTTCAGTGAACCGTCAAGAACTTTGGGACCAGTTTCCTCTGGGGACTCAGTTTCAGAGAACTGAGACAGAAGCCCTTCTGTCGTTATATTCTTCTTTCCTTTTTTTGGATTTATTAAATGTTTTCTGTGGTGTGAAGTGACTTATTAAATCCACAGACGTTGAGTGACTTCTTACAACATACACGTAAGAAATTGTTGTAATGAGTTCATGTCCACCCCAGATGTCATGTTGGCAGTGAACAAGGGCACGGGTTTTATACATACATATACACACACACATACACAGACACACACACAGACACATATAGACATATATGAATAAGCAAAAATTAAAACCTGCTAAGATCATGCTGTGTAGCAGACACAGGCTTGCTGTAATTTTTAGCATGTAGAGCAGTTCACTCTGGCTTCCTTGTATATGGATAAGCTGCCATCTTTCTCCTTCACAACCGAACCTGCAGTTACAAACCAGTGTAGTATTTGTACTGATATACTCATGGACTTTAGGGGACTCTTATTTGGTTTTGATCAGTGTAGCAAATTAGGGATGAAAAACTTGAAATTTCTTGGCCCTTCTTTTCTTTTTACAGGCTTCCCCCTCGGAGATTTTTAGTAGTTTCTTCTTGAACTGATGATGCATGTATTATAGCAGCAGGTGTCCTTGTGCTTTCTGATCACAGTAATGTACTACTTGTAAATACATTTTTCTATTTTCTATTTTTTTGTATTTTTTTTTTTTTTTTTTTTTTTTTTTTGGCATTTTGTTTCATTGGTGTGCTGTATTTTCCACGCCCTCACTCCCTGAAGAAGGAAAAAAAAAGGAAAAAAGCAACATAACACTGTCCTTGCTGTTCTGATTGTGGTCCTGGTTTACCTGCGGTGACAACTGGGTATGGGGAACAAATGTCAAATGAGATGGGCCCTGAGTTCCAGGACCTGAAGGGAAGACCCCGCTGCCCTTTCCCGTTAGAATCTGACTGTGCGCAGACCTCTTTGCTGGAGTAACTAGTGAGAGTGACATCTAGCTTGGCTTCACCTAAGCAGCCCCAAGCCCGATAAGAAATCGCCCATTGTTCAGAGGCTGTGAGGAGCCTGGAACCCACCCAAGAATACCTGGTGGAAGAGGCTGGAGAAGGTCCACAAGTCCTGGTTTCTCCCTGAAGCAAGTGACCGGACTGTCTTGACCTGTGTCGTAAGCTGGCGTGCTGGCGTTTCCACTGCTTGAGGTCCCTGTGGGTATGGCTCCCAGACGGGGTTCACGCTGTGTTAGTGGAGTGTGGCGCGATTAGCACATTGCACTTCTCTGTTGTTGTCTCCAAATCCTGCTGAGGGCTTTGTTTTTTTTTTTTTTTTTAATAAATGATTCCTTTCTAGCCTTTGTCACATGATCTTCACTTTTGGGTTACAATACTAATCAGAGCTCCCAGGTCACCTCCTAGCTGGTCTGCCTGTTGCGGAAGACTGACAGAGAGACCCTGACTAAAAGAACGAAATGTTTTGCCATTCTCCCTTCTGTGCAGGTTTAGGGGGAAGAACATCCACACAGGACTCCTGAAAGTAACCTGGATTCCAGTTGCTAGTTTTTTTAAGCCTTTAAAACTGTGGCAGAAGAACTGCAAGTATTTCTCTGCTAAATTCACCACAGTAGACACACTAGCACTGCCCCCAGTTCTGGAAGTCGCAGTGCTCTTTTGATGGAGGTGGGAGGGTCCTTACAGCCCTCCTCCCCCACTACGCCCTCATCGTACTTCTGGTTCTCAGATACTATTTGGGGTTCTTGCCAGGAAATGTTCCCATCAGGCGTGGCATGTTTGCAGAGTTTTGGCACAGGCCCCTCACTCCCTCACTCATCTGAGGCTCTGTTCCCCAAAAAGGCCTTGCATGTCGACATGGTGAAAGATATGACAGCAAAGTTTGTCCACAGCATGCCAAGTGCCATTACTATGGCTACAGTGTCTCCTTATTTCTGAATAAGACAGCTACACAGCTCCCTGTATCGGGACAGTTGGTACCGTGGGGACATAGGCGGCCAGGCTCCTCTCTGCGTTATTTTTGTGGCATGCCAGCACAGGCTTTGGTTGAACAGGTAAGTTACGTTATGAGAAAAGCAAACACACTACTTAGTTCTCCGTAAGGGTGGAGGGGAAATGAGTTCTCTGTTTTGCCAATAAAGTGTTAAAAATAGGAATCTGCCGTGCCTGCATAGCAGCTCTCACATTACTGCTTAACCAGATCCAGTGTTGTGTGGAGACACTTGTGTTTTGTAAAGCCTAACATTTACGTAAAAGCCTCGGAATGTAGCAGTTTTGTATATACATGGAGTGCACTCGTCGAGAATGTCAACTGTGCGATCCTCCTTCCCCATAGAAGTGCGTCAGACTAAGCACAGGCCAGGAAGGAAACTAGCCCATTCTACTTCTGGTCTTCAATGCATGCTGACCTGGGTAACTCCCCCAGTCCCTTCCTTAATCCCATTTCTCTGGCAGTTCCCAACAATGAAATCACTTCAAGAACAATGCTTCCTAACACAGGCATCAACCTTGCTACAGGAGTGTTTATCAAAATGCTGCAAATCTAATACTAGGACTCAAGCTTATTCCTTCTTCCAGGAGAGAGAAGCCAGGGATGAATTTTTTTTTTTTTTAATCCAGAAATCGTTCCTACTCCTATGCAAGTTATAGACTGCCTTCTGTTGGCAAGACTGACTTCATCAGAAAGTCCCTGGTGGCGCAGTTCGCACTCAAATGCTAACCTAAAGGTGGGTGATTCAAATTCACCCAGCGGGTGCCTTGGAAGAAAGGCCTGGCTATCCACTTCTGTTAAGATTACAGCCCAGAAAACCCTATGGAGCAGTTCTACTCTGTAACACGGGGGGTCACCAGGAGTCGGATTCAACTCAACGGCAACTGACGACAACTTCTGGTTCAGATTCCAGCTTCTCTGCGGGGCATCCCCGAGAACAATATTTTTTCCATTCCTTTTGACTACCTAAGCCAGAATTTGTTTTTTCCTCAACCCTTCCCTTGGAATCCAAAGCACTTCCCCTCCATTGGAGGTAATGCAGTCACGTTTCAGAGCCCATGCTGAGCCAGGCACTGGACGCAAGTGAACAAAACCGAACATCGTCATCCCTACTTGTGGTATCATGCAGCTGTTGCTTTAGATCTAGACCGTCTGACGCAGGGTGGCAGATGTCCCACACATGAGGTCACACAGTGACACAGCACTGTGCCAGGCCGTGCTGTGAATCACAAAGGCCTGGCCTGAGAATCTTCTCATGGGAATGAAGGTGCCCCACGAAGAGAAGGCCCTTGGAAAGCAGTGTTGTAAATGTTCTTTTCTCCTCTGCCATATTGGTGCAGGAGAAACCTGGTGCTCCACGTAGAACACAGGCCAACGTTGAGCCAAAGCGACAACTGAAAGAAGCTGAAATCTGCTGCACCAAGCACACTGATCTGTAGTCAGCACAGTTTGGAATCTTACTCCTAGAGCCAACATTCACCAGCCACCTTACCTAAATGTCCTGCAGGTAAGTTGTGGAAATCCTAACTTTGTGCAGTGCTTGTTAGCGATGATCATGTATGTCCATGTGCTACAGTTTTAGGTACCATATTTTGTTGCAAATAACGTGCCCGCCCATATAACATGAAGCATAGTCCGCTTACAGAAATAGCATGGCGGAGGGGAGTAGGTTGTGTGGTTGGCCAAAAAAGTATAAGGCATGTGTTATTTGCGTAAAAATACGGTATTTGAGTTATTAAAAATTCACGTGGTAGACTTAGGCTTAGTTTATCTTTCCTGTATTTTTGGATCCTGTCTAGTCAGTTTCCACCTTCAGTTTCAAGAAGTCTGTCCCCTGCTGAGTAGAACCTGTAAAGCTTGCTACTGGCTCTCAGGCAGACAGAGGCCCCAAGGGGTCCTGAAATAGATGAGCCCGTGAGCTCTCGCCAGCCCCACTGAGTCCCAGGATTCTCACAGATCAAAAGAAGATGAAGAAACGGGAACCAGTTAGGGAGAGGAAAGAAGACCTGATACGGGAATTCTGCCAAGCAGTGGGCTGCGGGCTTTTGCCTTGTGAGGAATGAAAGGCAGGAATTGGGTGTCCAAAGGACAAAGATGGATAGAGGGCAGCAAGAGTGGCCACTTGCCAGCGTTCCAGCCTGGGGAGTCAGTGCCAATCCCTCTGCCTCCCTTAAGAGACTCGCTCCGGGCAGATTCCCACCAGCCTTCTCCTGAGATGTTCTCTCTGGCCCACCTGGATTTTCTGAGCTGTTCCAATCACATAAGGTCCCTGGGTGGTGCAAACAGTTTGCTCTCAACTACTAACCTGAAGATTGTCAGTTCAAACTCACCCAGCAGCACTTCAGAAGAAAGGCCTGGCAATCTGCTTCCATAAAAGACGACAGCCAAGAAAACCATGTGGAGCAGTTCTACTCTGACACAGGTGGGGTCGCCATGAGTCAGAATTGATTCCATGGCAGTGGGTTTGTTTTTGTTTTTCGCAAGCACATTTTCCTAGTTACGTAGCACAGCTATAACAAATCCCACAAGTGTATGGCTTTAACAAAGAAAAATTTATTCTCTCTCAGTCTAGGAGGATGGAAGTCTGAAATCAGGATGCCAGCCCCAGGAGAAGGCTTTTTTCTCTCTGTCAGCTCTGGGGAAATATCCTTGTCATCAATCTTCCCCAGTTGATCAGTTCTCATCCCAGGGAAGCTTGTTTCTTGGTGGTATGAGGTCCCTTTGTCTTTCTGCTTGCTTCTCTCTTTTATATCTAAAAAGAGATTGACTTAAAACACAACCTAATCTTGTAGATTGAGTCCTGCATCATTAACATAACTGCCTTTAACCTGCCTCATTAACATCATAGAGGTAGGATTTACAACACATTGGAAAGTCCCATCAGATGACAGAATGGTGGATGATCACACAATACTGGAAATCATGGCCTAGCCAAGTTGACAGGACACAATTCAATCCATGACACACATGCAACTTAACTTCCAGCCTTTGCATTTGAACCTTTTCCGTGGGAAACTGAATTTCCTCACTTCCCATCTGTGTTGTACCTTAACTGTTCTGTTTCTGTTTTTTCAGGTGTATAGTAACATCCTGCAGCAGCTGTACCTGACTGGGCAGGCCTCCTGGGGAAGACACAGACCCAAGCTCAAGAAGGAAGTCAAAGACTTACTAATACAGAGAGGAGCAGCCCTGGTCACTAAAATGACAAAGCCTTGTATGGATGAGTCGTGGTCTTGCCAGCTTGACAGTGGTGGACCACAGTGCCGCTCCCACCAGCGCTCAGCAGGGCGGGACAAGGCCACTCCACACGGGCCAGGAGACCCAGCCCCACCCAGAAGCTCCACTGGACAGAGGATGAATGGAGGGGCACCCCTGTCCTCACTCATGCACGTCCCACACCACTGCCACCTTCCACTTTTCCTAGGCCCTTTCAACAGCCACGGGCACACACCAGCCCTCCTTCCCTGGGAGCCTGCGCCATCGGATGCTGCCTAGTGGGTCTCCCCACCGCCATCCAGCTTTGCCTGGTCTCCGTCATGTTTTGCCAGAAGGCCCTCCCTTGCCAATGCAGACATTCTGCCGGGGCAGGCCCAGTGAGAGATGACAACGATGGTGGCGTGGACTAGGGTGGGAGTGGTGGAGGTGATGAGAGAACCTTCTGCCCCACTGGATGCAGAGGGTAAGAATTCAGAGCTTCCTGAACAACTAATTGCCAAAACTGAGAAAAGCAAACGGCGAGAGGAGATGAGTTCTGTTGTAGCCAGTGGAGCAGAAAGCTAAGGAGTTGAGCGTCTTCGGCCTAGACATGGTTACTTAAAGCCTTGAGGATACACAAGATGACCTCAGCAGTTGGAGGAGGAAAATTGCTCCCGTAGCGTTCTGTGAGTTAAGGCATCTGTCAGCATTTATCCCTCACACAGCCACGGTGTGACCATGGGTTAGTGACCCCCTGAGCCTTTGTTTCTTAATCTGCAGGGGGAAAAATGTGCTTTGTTTGAAGTACTGAGTGAATTTTAGGCACTATTGTTGTTTGGAGCGCTGGTGGTATAGTGCTTAAGAGATCAGCTGCTAACCAAAAGGTCGGGAGTTGGAATCCACCAGCAGCTCCTTGGAAACTCTATGGGGAAGTTCTCCTCTGTCCTACAAGGGTCACTATGAGTCAGAATAGACTCAACGTCAATCGGTTGTTGTTGTTAGGTATTGTGGTTTACTGGGCTCTCATGTAGCCCACACAGTTACTAGTCTTCAGAGAGTTAAAATAGAATTTAAATACTCAGATTTAAACAGACACGCAGTGTTTCATTATTCAAATGACCACAGCTTCTTGTATTTCCAGTTCTTTGAGAAAACTGGTTATCTTTCAATTGTTTGGGGGTAGGGGGGTGGGGCCACACTTGAATCCTAGTCCAGACTTTCAAAACTGGGTGGATTCTGAATAGATAATAGGATATTTTTCATAAGCCTAGGCCAATATAGGGTCTTGACAGTTTCTTCTACACTCTAAAAGATTTGGTACAAAGCTCTGTACACAGAGCTAGGCATACTAGCTCGCTCTTGGAGGTGACGGGGTGAGCCCAAGTAGAGCCTTCCGAGAGGACCACGTTCTGGGGTGTCTTGAGCAGTTCCGGGATAGCCCTGGGGTTTAGCACAGCCCCTCTGCTACCACACCTCCTCTGGAGTCCTCCAGCCTGCGTGCCACACACCCCGTCCAGGGTTAAGGAGCAGCCTGTCAGATCCCTGAGGGCCTTCCTGGAGCCATTCCTTAGGAGGTCAGCTTAAGCCTTAACTGTTTTGTAACCTGGACTGAGCACAGTGCTCACAACAGAAGCCGGAAGCATCCCCAGCACAGAGCACAGAGGAACCTGGAAGAGGCTGGAAATTGCTCCTGCAGTAACTCAACTGGCATAAGTTCTGCTTGATGGATCTTAACATTTTGGTTGCTTAAGACCAAAATTATCAACCTCTAGCCAGATTCTGGAAACAAACCAGCGTTGACGTATTTTGTTTTGTAATACTTTTTTTTTTTTTCTGTAATAAATGCTAGTGTGCCCTCTATTACTTTAGTGTACTTTAGGGCCCTGCTGCTTGTTTTGAGGAAACTTAACTGTTTCCTCATTTAGGCATGCTATACCACGAAATTACATTTCTGTCAGCCATTTGTGGGACTGCATTACTAGTTCTCAAATCTTTAGATTCTTCCTGAACGTCCTTGGAACGTAAGATTCAATGGGCCAAACTCCCAGCCTATTTATAAATAAGGAACAGTGCCATTCTAAGCCACTTGGCTGGAGTCAGTCTGCCAAGGAGGAGAAGGGACAGCAGCCAGAGCAGGTGGAGAGTAAGAGCACATGTCAACAAAGCTTTTGGCAAATTCTCTGTCCTTTGGGATAAAGTGGAAAAATCAAGGCTCAAGTATCATTTAATGAAGTAGATTAATAACTGGTTGAATAACCCTATCCAAAATGAGCTGAGGAATGACTCGATATTAACTTGGAAGCCTGGCCCAGAGCTTTGCCCTAAGCCCTGCCCAACATTTGTCTTGATAATTTGACTGACTACAAAGTTCAGCAAATCTGAAGAGGACGCAAAGCAAGGAGAAAGCACAAACATGGTGAATGACATAATCATGGCCCAGAGAGACATCAGAAGGCTCGAAGGGCTCAAATCTAACACACAGAAAGCAAGTTAATGGAGACAGCCTTATCAATGATAGCCATACACCAGGTATTATTACTACCTCACAACAGTCCCTTAAGGCAGATGCTATTAATATCACAGTATAGTAATAGTATATACTATTTTTTTTTTTTAAACAACGTAAAGGTTAGTGGTTCAAACCCACCCAGAGGTGCTGTGGAAGAAAGGCCTGGCAATCTGCTTCCATTAAGATTACAGCCGATAGAGCAAAAGAGAGGGAAGAAAACCAAAGACACAAGGAAAACATTAGTCCAAAGGATAATGGACCACATGAACCAGAGCCTCCACTAGCCTGAGCCCAGAAGAACTAGACGGTGCCCAGCTACCACCACCGACTGCTCTGACAGGAATCACAATACAGGGTCCCAGACAAAGCGGGAGAAGAATGTAGAACAAAATTCAAATTCTCAAAAAAGACCAAACTTCTTGGTCTGACAGAGACTGGAGGAACCCCCGAGACTATGGCCCCAGACACCCTTCTAACTCAGAACTGAAGCCACTCCTGAAGTTCAGCCTTCAGCCAGAGATTAGACAGGCCTATTAAACAATAACACATGTAAGGAACGTGCTTCTCAGATCAGTCAAGTATATGAGACCAAATGGGCAACACCTGTCAAAAGCAAAGACAAGAAGGCAGGACGGAATGGGAAAACTGGAGGAATGGAAACGAGGAATCCAGGGTAGAAAGGAGGAGAGTGCTGACACATTGTGGGGATTGCAACCAATATCACGAAACAATATGTTTATAAATTTTTGAATCAGAAACTAATTTGTTCTGTAAACTTTCACCTAAAGCACAAAAGAAAAAAAAAAGATTACAGCCAAGAAAACCCTATGGAGCGGTTCTACTCTGTAACACACAGGGTCGCCATGAGTTGTAATCAACTCACTGGCAATGGGTTTGGTTTTGGTTTTTATAACTCAGAAAATTCCAAAGTAAAAGTTTGAGCAAAGATATACCAAGCAAAAACACATTAAAAAAAAAAAAGCAAGGACATGATATTAATGTCCAACCAAGCTGAATTTTGGGGAAAAGGCATTAAACACAACAAAAGTCTCATAAAGGTGAGGACCATACACAACGCAAGTTATAAACCAGGGTTACTTTTGGAGATGAGAGTGGGGTTGGGAGCCAAACATAGGGACTGTCCATAACTTTGAATGCTTAACAACAGTGTTTTCACTAATTAAAAATAATCTTTAAGATCTGACATTGTTATTAACCTTTAATGCCAAACGTAAAATTATATAAGCAAAAATGCCACACAAGAAATTGACAGAAGTTAAAATACAGTTGAAGAATGACACAACCTCTTTCTGTCCTTGACAATGCAAATAGGAAACCAAAGGAATATGTAGAGAGAGAGCTCACTGTGCTTGAGACAGAACCTAGACTCTTCCCAACACCACCTCTAACCAAGTATCCCTTTTCTTCATGAAAGATACCACCGTCCATCTGGTTGGACAAGTCAGAACCCCTCTCCCTCTACCCAATGACCAATCAATCCATCTCTGAATCCTGTCCGTGTAGCCTCCTAAATCTCCCTGGGATTCATCCATTCCTCTCCATCTCCTCTGTTTCCACCAGAGATGATTATAGGAGTCTCCTACAGCATCAAGGTTGGAGGAAGACTCATTAGCAACCTGTGATATGCAGATGACACAACCTTGCTTGCTGAAAGTGAAGAGGACTTGAAGCACTTACTGATGAAGATCAAAGACTACAGCCTTCAGTATGGATTACACCTCAACATAAAACAAAAATCCTCACTACTGGACCAATAAGAAACATGATAAATGGAGAAAATACTGAAGTTGTCAGGATTTCATATTACTTGGATCCACAATCAATGCCCATAGAAGCAGCAGTCAAGAAATCAAATGACATGTTGCATTGGGCAAATCTGCTGCCAAAGACTTCTTTAAAATGTTAAAAAGCAAAGAGGTCACCCTGAAGAATAGGGTGCACCTGACCCAAGCCATGGTATTTTCAATCACCTCATATGCATGTGAAAGCTGGACAACCAATAAAGAAGACCAAAAAAGAATTGATGCCTTTGAATTATGGTGTTGGCGAAGAACATTGAGTATACCATGGACTGCCAAAAGAACGAACAAATCTGTCTTGGAAGAAGTACAGCCAGAATGTTCCATAGAAGCAAGGATGGCGACACTCTGTCTCACATACTTTGGACATGTTATCAGGAGGGACCAGTCCCTGGCGAAGGACCCATGCTTGGTAAAGTAGAGGGTCAGTGAAAAAGAGGAGGACCCTCAGCGAGATGGATTGACACAGTGGCTGCAACAATGGACTCAAACAGCATGACTGTGAGGATGGCACAGGACTGAGCAGTGTTTCATTCTGTTGTACATAGGGTCACTATGAGTTGGAAACTACTCAACAGCACCTAACAACAACTTACCTCACTCTGGCCAACCTCCCCCTCCCCACCCCTCGTTGTCTGCTCTGCACACACAGCCAGAAGAAATTTTTCAAAACGGAAACATTCTCATAGCATCCCTCTGAGTCAAGTCCATCAAGGGCTCTCAAAATAAGGCAGAAACCCCCAGTGAGATCATAGGACTCTGCCCACCGTGACCCTCACTGCCTCTCCAGCACCTCTCATGCCATGCTCCTTCACTCTGTCCTCTGGGCAGCCTTCCACTCCTTGACCCCTGCTCCCCACCCCACCCACCGCGGACAGCTCCACAAGCCATTCCCTCGTCCGGACTCTTCATCTCTGGGCTCTTTGTCTCATTAACGTGAATTCATCTTTCAGTTCTCAGCTCAACTATCATCTTGATGGGGAAGCCTTCTGGGACCACCATTCTAGTTCACATTCCTCTATTTTATGCTGTCACAGAACCCCGTTCTTCTCCTTCATAATATTTATTCCGTTTAGGCCATTATTTGATTAATATCTACACCACCACTAGCCCATCGGAACTGTGAGAAAAGGAATCCTGTTTTTGCTCACCCCCTATTCTCCCTTAATGGCTTGCACCCATAACTCCCTTGCTGTTGAGTCAATTCCAACTCATAGTAACCCTATCGGACAGAGTAGAACTGTCCCATAGAGTTTCCAAGGAGCAGCTGGTGGGTTTGAACTGCCGACCTTTTGGTTAGCAGCTGTAGCTCTTAGCCACTGCGCCACCAGGGTTTCCATGGCTTGCATAGTATCTGGCATATAGTAGGCCCTCTAATAAACACTTGTAAAATGAATGCATCTGAGTCAAATGATCCATATTTATTAGCTCCCTCTTATTAAACTCTGCTGACTGTCATCAAACATTTTTAGCTGGCATAGGATATTGATGAAAATCGACCACGTATTAACTCATCACAAAACCTCGTATTCCAAAAAGTAGAAACAGAACTGACCACTTTCTGTGCACTATCTTTCATACACAAGATGTTAAAAAGTTGCATCCCAGGCACCTTTTCTAAGGAAGCAATGGAGAAAGGACAGTCTCTTCAACAAATAGAGTTGGAACAACTGGACATCCACATGCAAAAAAATCAGTCCCAACACAGACTTTGCACTTTTCATAAAAATTAACTCAAAATGGATTATAGACCTAAATGTTAAATGCAAAACTATACCACTTTTAGAAGATACCACAGGCAGATATATAGGTGGCCTTGGGTATGGCAATGAGTTTTTGGATATAATAGCAAAAGCATAATCCATAAAAGAAAAAAAAATGATAGGCTAGACTTCATTAAAACTAAAAACTACCCTAGAAAAGATGCTGTTAAAAGAATGAAAAAAGCCACAGACTGGGAGAAAATATTTGCAAAACCCATATCTGATAAAGGGTTTGCATCCAAGATATACAAAGAACTCTTAAAACTTGTTGTAAGAAAACAACCCAATTTTAAAAATAGGAAAAAAATCTGGGCAGACACCTCACCACAGAAAATACACAGATAGCAAATAAATATATGGAAAGATGCTCAATGTCATATGTCTTTAGGGAATTGCAAATTAAAACAACGAGATACTACATCTGATTAAAATGGCTAAAATCCAAAACACTGACAATACCAAATGCTGTCGAGGATGTTGAGCAACAGGAACTCTCATTCATAGCTGACGGGAATGCAAAATGGTACCAGCCACTTTAGAAGACAGTCTGGCAATCTCTTACAAAGCTAAGTATAGGCTTACCATATGATCCAGCAAATTATGCTCCTAGGTATTTATTCAACTGAATTGAAAACATGTCCACACAAAAACCTGCATATGAATGTTTATAACAGCTTTATTCATAATTGATAGAAATTGGAGGCAACCAAGATGTTTCCCAATAGGTGAATGGATAAACAGTGTGCAGTGAGTCCATACAATCGAGTATGAATCAGTGATACAAAGAAATGAGCCTTCAAGCTACAAAAAGACAGAGCAACTTTAAATACATTCTGCTATGTGAAAAACTACCTACTATGATGACGACTGAAAGACACTCTGGAAAAGGCAAAATTAGTAAAAGATCAGTGGTCGCCAAGGGTTAACGGGAGGAGGGAGTGATGAACAAGTGAATCTCATGGCATTTCAAGGGCAGTGAAACTAGCCTGCATGATAGTGTAATGGTGGAAACATAACGTTACGCGTTTGCAAAACCCGTAGAACTATACAACACGAAGTGTGAACCCTAACATAAACTATGGACTTTAGTTAATAATAATGTATCAATATTGGTTCATCAATTGTAACAAATGTACCACAGGAACGCAAGATGTTAATAGCTGGAGAAACTGTTCAGGGGGAAAGGGGTTATATGGGAACTCTGTACTTCCTCTGTGATTTTTCTGTAAACTTAAAACTGCTCTGAAAAAATTAAGTGCATTTAAAAACATTAATGAATTGAATCTTGCATTATATTAAAATAATAAACCGTGACCACATTAAGTTTTATCCCATGATAGCATGGATAAACATTAGATGATGCATTAATGTAATTCCACACATTTGCAGATTAAAAAAAAAAAGTCACCTTCAAAACACATTTGAAAAATTTGCAATCTATTCCTTATTTTAAGAAAAACACCTCGTCTTTTTTTTTTCCTACAGTTTTCCTGTCCCTTCCTGCCTTCTCGTCTTTGCTTTTGGGCTGGGGTACCCATTAGTCTCGTATACGTGATTGAACTATGAAGCACGTCCCCCATGTGTGTTATTGTTGGCCCTATAGACCTGCCTAATCTTTGGCTGAAGGGTCAACCTCAGGAGTGACCTCAGTACTGAGTTAAAAGAGTGTCCGGGGGCCATACTCTTGGGGTTTTTCCAGTCTCTGTCAGACCAGCAAGCCTGGTGGGTGGGTGGGTGTGAATTTGAATTTTGTTCTACATGTTTCTCCCACTCTGTCTGGGACCCTCTATTTTGATCCCTGCCAGAGCAGTCAGGGATGGTAGCTGGGCACCGTCTAGTTCTGGGCTCAGTCTGGTGGAGGTTATGGTAGTTGTGATCCATTAGTACTTTGGTCCATTAAATTCTACTTCTTAACAAGCTAGGAGCAGAAGGAAATTTTCCTAACTTGCTAAAGGCTATATAGCCTAGAAACTTACAACAAATAAATACCATATTTCAGAGTGAAACGTTTGAGACATTCTCATTAAAGCAAGTGTGGCCACTATTAATGCCAATGCAATCAGACAAGAGAAAGAAAGAAATATGGAAAGGATTATATGTGCAGTGATGATGGTCTTAGCTTTTCTGAGTAAGCAATCTACCGAAAGAACTAACATGAAGGTCCTGCCACATGCCCAGATAAACATGCAGAAGTAAACAAAAAAAATCAAATGTATCAGCAATGAAGAAATTTTTAATACAATGGATAACTTCTGGTTTCCCACAGGATGGTGAAATAGCAGAGGTTGCTAGCTCCCTCCCTCGGCCAAACCCTGAATGCTATAGAGTCGAAAGAAAGCATATACATTTAAATTTTAAAAAAGTGAAAACTGTAAGAAAAGTCTGGGGCAAGAGGCTTGGGTGTGACCAAACGTGGAGGGAAACCACAGCAGCCGCGAGCATGGGAGACGCAGGGGCTAAAGCAGGTGGGTCTGTGTCCCATGACCATCCTCTGGTTCAGTGATTCACCAGAAGGACCCACACGACCTGACAGCAGGTTACACTGAGAGCTCACGTTTAGTAAAGCAAAGGCAAGGTCAAGAGCAGAATTCCAAGTCCTCCTCTCTCTACAAGGGTCACACAGATAGACTTTCTTTCCAGCTGCGAACAAAAGGACCATGCGCGAGATGGCTCTGCCCAGGGAAGCCCATTCAGGTCTTGGAGCCCAGAGTTCTGATGAGAACGATGGTCACGTAGGCACATTTTTACCAAGTAACCAGTCGTGGTAACTGAAACTTAGGCCTCCACAGCAAACCAGGTACATATCATAAATGCATTAAACACTTCTGACAATGTGCTACATCATGTCCCAGTGCCCCCCAGCCAACAGAATAACAGCCTTAATCAGTAACTAAGTGAAAATTCCAAGGGTGTAGTTCTCAGCCCAAGGGTCAGTACAGCAGCTCCAGCAAAGACTGAGTAAATCAGGCCTGCTGTGTTAACACCATCCTCACAGCAGAAACAGGCTGAGGGAAGACCACAGGCTTTGCTCTTAACTTTCGGCCATGTGGCTCTAGGTAGATGACCAGCTGTTCCCTCACCACCAAGGGACAGAGAAACAGCAAAGCCAGTCCAGCACCAAGCCAACACTGCTCAGGGACATCTGTGAAGAGCAAACAAGAATAGATGTAAACCAGTTGACTGGCCCACAAGCAATCTCTCCTCTTTCTAGTGTTGGGCAGTTTTGGGTGTGTGAGGTGGAGGGAGAAGGGGGAAATCTTTCTGCTAAAGAGAGATGCAGAGAGGGTTACGTGGTGAGAGGGCAGGCACTGAGGTCAGGCTCTGTTCTGAGGCAAGCCTCCTATTGTGGATACAAAAAAACCAAACCCATTGCCATCAAGTCCATTCCAACTCATGGTGACCCTATAGGACAGAGTAGAACTGCCCCATAGGGTTTCCAAGGAACGCCTGGTGGATTTGAACCACTGACCTTTTGGTTAACAGCCATAGTGCTTAACCACTGTGCCACCAAGGTTTCCCTATTGTGGATAGGGCTTCTCAAGTCTAGTTATTTAGCCTCTAAGCTCATTCTCCCCCTCGGGCAAACCTCTGTCTTTAAACGCAGCAGGAGCAATATGGACTATGTTGTTGTTGTTAGGTGCTGTCAGGTTGATTCTGACTCATGGTGACCCCATGTGTTGCAGAGTAAAACTGCTCCATAGGGTTTTCAAGGCTATGATCTTTTGGAAGCAGATAGCCAGGACTTTCTTCCAAGGCACCTCTGGGTGAATTCAAACCACCAACCTTTTGGCTAGTAGCTGAGTGCTTAACCATTTGTGCCACCCAGGGACTCCTTTAATAGGCACTATATCTATCAAAATTGCTGGCATCCCCCAGAGGAAGATGAGTTCACAAGCAAAAATAACCAGATACTTGACCACGAAAAGAGAGACTACAAGCTGAACAACATCTACAAGATAAACCAGAATTAATGAGACAGATAAAAAACTCAAAATACGCATTATAAGTTTCTACAAAGATATAAGAAAGTATATTGGTCATATAAAGAAGGGATAGCAGTTATAGTGACAAACGAGTGAAAATACTAAATTTGGAAAAAGAGTTGAAAAAAACACGATAGATGGAATAAACAGCAAACTGCGGGACAGCTAAAGAGTAGAACAGAAGATCCACACTGAGGAAGTCTCTCAGAAGGCATTGGGACACTCTAGGAGAGAGAGAAAATATAGAAAAAAATAATACGACAAATGGAACGTATAAGTTAAAGTATCAACATCCATACAACTCTTGTCTATAAGAAAAAAATACCAAACAGAAAAGGAAAAAGAAGTAACATTTAAGAATGTTGCAAAATTAAAGACAGATGAAAGACAAAGCCTCACTGAATGCGGAGCAGGCTGTATGATGAGAATCCCACTTCTAAAAGTCCCTGGGTGGTCCAAACGGTTAAGCACTTGGCTACTAACTGAAGGGTTGGAGGTCCAAAGCCACCCAGAGGCACCTTGGAAGAAACACCTCGTGATCCTTTTCCAAAAAATCAGTCATTGAAAACCCTATGGATTGCTTAGGGGACACTGAGCTTCTGTTAGTAGTGATGAAAAATTTTGGAAAAGTGATTAATGGTGATGGCTGACGAAACATGATAAACAGTGTCACTGAACCATACATATGAAAAATGTTGAAATGCCAAATGTTTTGTTATATATTTGTTTACCACAATTTAAAAAAAAAAAACTAACATTGTGGGGATGGCAACCGATGTCACAAAACAATTCATGTATAAATTTTTGAATGAGAAACTAATTTGCGCTATAAACTTTCATTTCACCTAAAACACAATAAAATTAAACAAAAAACTAAAAGAAAGAAAACCCTACAGAGCACAGTTCTACTCTCATACACATGGGGTTGCCATGAGTTGGAACTGACTTGAGGGCAATTGGTTTGGTGTTTTTTTTTTTGGAGGGGGGGCAGATTCTGGTAAAATTTAAGAGCAACGACAAAGAGAAAAATTATTTAAAGCCTTCTAGAGAGAAAGAGCATATCACCTACAAATGAAAACAAGAAGTAGGATCAACATCAGACTTTTCAACAATGATAACAGAAGCAAGAAGACAATCAAAGATATTCTGAGCTCTTGGAATATTTACTATACAACGGCCTTCAATGAAATACTCCTAGATAAAAGTACTTCAATGAGAATAGAAATAAACCCAGGAGAATGCTCAGATACACAGGAAATAAAGAGGAGAAAATAACTTGTAAGTTTATTGTGGTTGAGAGGGAGGAAGAGAGGAAATGCAGGGATATCCAGACCACTGGATAATACGAACATGGCTGGAAAGCAGGAAGACAAAAGAGTAGGAAGAGGAGGAGAGACCAGAGGAAAATAAGAGAATGCTGAAGTTCTTTTCCTGTCTTGGGAAAAGATGTAGATATAAGTTCAATAAATTGATAGGAAAAAGCAAACGTAAGTACTGGTTGAAGTCAGAGGAAGCCAGCTGAAGAATAAAATTAGAATGCATGACTTTAAAGAAACAAGAAAAATCAGTGTATCCGATCAAAGGGAGAAAAAGAAGAGTGAAATAAGTCAATCACAAAAGGGCAACTATCAAATGAGACCAGAGGAAAAAAAAAATCTGTGTTGGTTATGAGGGAGGAGAGGGATGGGGAGGGGAGTTCGCTAACTAGATAATAGACGAGTGTTAACTTTGGTGAAGGAGAAGACAACACGCGATATTGGCGAAGTCAGCACAACTTGAACAAGGCAAAGTCGTAGAAGCTTCCTAGACACATCCAAATACCTTGAGGGACTGAGGGCTGGGGACCATGGTCTCGGGGAACTTCTAGGTCAACTCGTGTAACATAGTTCATAAAGAAAAACATCCTTCTTTGGTGAGTAGTATGTGGGGTGCTAAAAGCTTGTGGGCAGCCATCTAAGATACGTCTATTGGTCCCAGCACGTTTGGAGCAAAGGAAAATGAAGAAAACCAAAGACAGGAGGAAAATATTAGTCCAAAGGATTAATGAACCACAGCCCCCACTAGCCTGAGCCCACAAGAACTAGATGGTGGCTGGCTACCACCACCCACTGATCTGACAGGGATCACAATGGAGGGTTCCGGGCAGAGCTGGAGAAAAATGTAGAACAAAATTCAGATTTACAAAAAAAATAAGATCAGACTTACTGGTCTAACGATGATGCAAAGAACCCCTGAGACGATGGCCCCCGGACACCCTGCTAACTCAGAACTGAAGCTACTCCCAAAGTCCACCTTTCACCCAAAGATTAGACAGGCCTATGAAACACACAGTAACACACATGAACAATGCCCTTCCTAGTTTAATCAAGTGTATGAGACCAAATGGGCAACACCTGCACAAAACCAAACACAGCAAGGCAGGAAGGGAGAGGAAAACTGGACAAACGGACATGGGAAACGCAGGGTGGAAAGGAAAAGGGAGAGAGTGCTGACACATTGCCACATTGCGGGGATTGCAACCAGTGTCAAAACAATTTATGCATACATTTTTGAATGAGAAGCTAATCTGCGCTGTAAACTTTCACCCAAAGCACAATAATTAACAACAACAACAAAAAAAAACACTCTAAGGACAAAGAGATTTATTACATACTGGTAAAATGGAACAACAGACTGAAATGAAGAAATACGTACCCTCAATACGACCTCAAAATATATAAAGCAATAGCAGACAGATTATAAAGAAATAGATGAATCAAAAAATTGCAGATTTTAACACAGTCCTTTTAGAAATAAAGCAAAGCAGGCAAAAAAAAAAAAAAGTATAAAGATATAGAAGATTGTTGTTATTATTAGCTACCATGGAGTCAGCCCCTGACTCATGGTGACCCCTCATGTTACAGAGTAGAACTGCTCCATAGAGTTCTCTTGGCTTAGTCTTTATGGATACAGTCTGCCAGGCCTTTCTTCCACAAAGCTGCTGGGTGGGTTCAAACTGCCAACCTTTAGGTTAACAGATGACTGCAAACTGCTTTCACCACCCAGGATCCTATATAGAAAATTAAAATAATATAATTAAAATTAGATTGAATATAAATATAAAATTTTATTTCCAACAATCAGAGACAATATACTGTTTTTAAGCATCTATGGCACATTTACAAAAATTGACCATGTACTAATCCCCAAAGGAAGCCCTAATAAATTCCAAAGAATCAATGTCACGCAAGTTGTTATCTGTATACTATTCAGTACAATTATAAATCAATTTTAAAAAAAAACTTTTAAAAAATTATACACCTGGAAAATAGTGACCCCTAGGTTAAAAGCAAAATCATAAGTGAAATTTACAAAACTTAAAACTGAATAACTTTTTTTTTTTTTTTTTTAAGGCCAAACTCTGTGGGACACGGGTAGCGAGTTCTTAAAGGGAAATTTATAGCTTTAAAAACATTGATCAGGAAGCAAAAACCTTTTATAAACAATGATCGAAGTATTCAATGCAGCAGGTTAGAAAAGAATAGGGCAGAAATCAATGAACTAGCAGTGGGGAGGAGGAGTGGAGAGAGAAAAGCCTGTTCTTGAATCAGTAAAATAGACATGTCCCTGACAAAACGGACCGAAGGAGGACAAAGAGAATATGCAAATGAAATCCAGAATGAAAAGATACAGAAATACATTATTCTTGAAACATTGTAACCATACCTAATAAAGAAATATTAAAAGGATGCATTCTAGGAGAAAAAAATGCAAGATGCTAAATTGAGGCAAGAAATAAAATGCTTAAATTAAACCCATAACTATTAAAGAAACTGAAATGTTAATCAAAGACATGTCCTATCCCCATCCCCTCAAAAGCAAAACAAAACAAAAGCCTGCTTGCCCAGGTAGATGAGTTTATGAGTTTTCACCAAAAGAACTGATAAATTTCTAATGCATCTAAGTTGTTCCAGCAACTAGATAAACAGGAAAATTCTGAAGCTAGTATAACCCGTTTCTCAAGTTGGATAAGAAAAAGAAATACTGAATAAGGGAAGTAAAAGAAAATAAATTATACCTCCATTTCACTTACGAGCAAAGATACAAAAAGTTCAAACTCTTGGCTAACCAAATCCAATAGTGAATTTAAAAATAATAAATATTACATGATCAAGTCATACTTATTCTAGGAATTCAAGAATGGTTTAACATCAGAAAATCTATCAATGTAATTTGCCGCAATCATGTACCAAAGGAAAAGAGCCCTATGAAGATCTTGCAATAGTAGAGGAAAAAAAAAAAAAAAAAAAGGATTTTGATCGGTTTCAACACCTGTTTATGCTAGGAGAAATAAACTTACAGAAAACTAGAAATAGAAGAGAATTTCCTTAACTTAATAAATAAAAGGAAATTATTATTCCATTTTAACAGTTTAATAAATTTTCCTTAAGATTTCTCCTCTAAGAGTTACTATTTGTATGTGTGAAATTTTTATAGAAAATGGGACTATAATTTTATTTTCTTTTACTTCCTGTCTTAGTTATCTAGTGCTGCTGTAACAGAAATACCACAGGTGGATGGCTTTAACAAACCGAAGTCTATTCTCTCATAGTTAGGGAAGCTAGAAGTCCAAATTTAGGGTGCCAGCTCCAGGGGAAGGCTTTCTCTCCGGGGGAAGGTCCTTGTCATCAATCTTCCCCTGCTCTAGGAGCTTCTCAGCACAGGGACCCTGGGTCCAAAGGACTCACTATGCTCCCAGTTCTTCTTTCTTGGTGGTATGAGGTCCCTCTGTCTTTCTGCTCACTTCTCTCTTTTATATCTCCAAAGAAATTGACTCAGATACTCCACTGGTCTCATCCCTTCAGGAGCAAGGGAGAATGAAGAGAACAGAATACAAGGAAAAGATTAGTCCAAAGGACTAATGGACCACAGCTACCAAGGCCTCCACCGGACTGAGTCCAGTACAGCTAGATGGTGCCCGGCTACCACCACTGACTGCTCTGACCAGGATCACAACAGAGGGTTCTGGACAGAGCTGGAGAAGGATGTAGAGCATAATTCTAACCCACAAAAAAAAAGACCAGATTTACTGGCCTAAAGGAGACTGGAGAAACCTTGAGAGTATGGCCCCCAGACACCCTTTTAGCTCAGTGGTGAAGTTACCTCTGAGGTTCACCATTCAGCCTGGGAGTGGACAGCCCCATAAAACCAAATGGGACTAATGAGGTACAGCAGTCCAGGGACAAGGGCCAGAAGGCAGAAGGGGACAAGGAAGCTGGTGCTAGGGGCCCAAGGTTGAGTAAGGATATTGTTGATGTGTTGTGAGATTGTTAACCATTGTCATAGGGCAACAGGTGTAGTAACTGTGAAATGAGAAACTATTTTGTTCTGGAAGCCTTCATCTTAAGTGAGAATAGCAGCACAATTGGAAGAGCGTAGTCGATGTCATTGAACTGTGCAAGTAGAAATTTTTGAAACGGTGTATCTTTGGCTATGTGTATTTTCACCAAAAAAAAGGTTGAGAAGCTGGAGGGTTGACATGTTGTCGGGTTGTTAACCAATATCATAAAACAATATGTGTACTACTGTTTCATGAGAAACTGTTCTGTAAGCCTTCACCTGAAGTACAATTAAAAAAAAAGAAAAGAAATTGACTCAAAATACAACCTAACCTTGCAGATTAAGTCCTACCTCATTAACATAACTTCCTCCAATTGTGCCTCATTGACATCATAGAGGAAGGATTTACAACACACAGAAAAATCACATCCGATGACAGAATAGTGGACAATCACGTAATACTGAGAATCATGGCCTAGCCAAGCTGACACACGTTTTCGGGAGACACAATTCAATCCATAACACTTCCTTTAATTCAATTTTTTTTTCCTTATCCAATTTTAGGAATAAATTATACCTAAAAACCCTGTTGCCCTCGAGTCACTTCTAACTCACAGTGACCCAGCAAGTTGCTACATCTTTCTCCTGTGGAGCAGCTGGTGGATTCAAAGCACCGAGCTTTCGGTTAGCGGCCGAGTGCTTAACCACTGTGCCACCAGTGCTCCTTAATTATACCTAAAACCTACAGCAAATATACTCAGTGGGGAAACTCTGTCTCTGATCCCACTAACACTAGGGGAGAGGGGACAAGGAGACCCACTCTCCCCACTATTATCTAATGGCATTTTGGAGTTTCTGGCTCTAAAACCAGAAAGGGAAAACAAGAAAAAAAAAAGCATGAATAGTATAAAGTATAAAGGTTAGAAGGGAAAGATAAGATCATCATCATTCATACAGAAAGAGTTTGGCTGCTAACCGAAAGGTCAGCAGTTCGAATCCACTTGGAAGCTCTATGGGGCAGTACTATTCTGTCCTATAGGGTCGCTATGAGTCAGAATTAACCCGATAGCAACAGGTTTGGCTTTTTTTTTAAGGTCAGCTACATAGAAAACTCAGCACAGTCAACAAATTATTAGAAGTAATAGGAGATTAGCAATTTGGGCAGATGTTAAGATCAACTTACAAAATCAATCAAGTTCCTCAACACCACCCAGAAAATAAAATCTAAGATATTATGCATGTCAACAAAAACTGTTTACTCTGTTAGCTCATGTCAACACGAACTTACCCTGGAAACAAAAATGCACAAACCTTTTAAATGAAAACTTTCCACTCTTAAAATGAAATATTATATAGCCATAAAAAAGAATGGGAACTCTCTTTTTGTACTGATATGAAATATCACCAAGATACACAATTGAGTGGGAAGAAAAATCAAGGTGCAGAACTGTCTGTATAGTATAAAACCCTTTGTATATAAAAAGAATATATATATATATATATATATATATATATATATTCCTGTTGCCATCAAGTCAATCCTGACTCACAGTGACCCCATGTGTTACAGAGTAGAACTGCTCCGTAGAGTTTTCTTGACTGTAATCTTTACAGAATCAGATCACCAGGCCTTTCTTCCGTGGCACCACTGGGTGGGTTCCAATCACCAACCTCTAAGTTAGCAGACAGTCACAAACTGATTTTGCCACCTAGAGACCTTAAAAATATACAGATAGTCCCCAATTTACAATGGGGTTCCATTCCCACGACTCCATTGTAAATTTGTTCTGATGAAGTTGAGTACCTTTTTTTTTTTTTTAGTTTTCATTATTATTGCCTTTTATTATCATTATCTTTATAAATCTAATCTTTGTCTTTCAGGGTTGGAAACGTTACATATAAACATCTGCCAGTGAACATCTGAGAATGATAACATCAGCAAATTATGCACTGCAACACTGAATGTAGTACCCAAAAAAAAGACAATCATAAGGGCAGTTTGTCGTAACTCGGATACATCCTAAGTCGGGGACTACCTGTATATACATTTCATACAGGAGCCCTGGTGGCACAGTGGTTAAGCACTAGGCAGCTAACCCAAAAGTCGGTGGTTCAACCCTATCAGCTGCTCTGCAGGAGAAAGATGTGGCGGTCTGCTTCCGTAAAGATTACAGCCTCGGAAACCCTGTGGGGCAGTGCTGCTCTGTCGTATTGGGTTGCTGTGAGGCACAATCAACTCGACGGCAATGGGTAGAATTCATATATACATATATGTATACATAATGGAAGAACAAGTAAGAAACTAATAACACCAGTTGCTTTCAGTAAGGGAACTAGGTGGCTGAGGGACAGGGAAGTAAAGGAAAACATCATTGTGTACCCTTTTGCACCTTTTAAATTTTGTATGACATCAATCTGTCATCTATTTTAAAAATAAAACGTAGGGAGGAGGAGCCAACATGACGCTATAGACAGAAGCACCGTGCAGTCCCTCTGTAGCAGAAACCTGAAAAAGTAAAACAGATACAAACATCAGTCCTGGAACCCTAAGTACCAAATGAAGGAATAAAGAACTTGATCAAGCACCCAATGGAATAAGAAACTGACAGAGAATGCGGAAAGCTCCCTGGTGGAGGTCCCCTACCAGGTAACCTGGCTGGATTCGCCATCTTGGGCTACAGCCACCGAAGAACGCAGAGAGGGAGTACAGGAAGTCAACCTCACGGAGCTCCCAACAGGAGACACAGCACCCAGTAACCAACGATATGCTTTCCCACACCACACCCTTCTTCCCTCTATGCAGACTCAGCTGCTTTCCAGTGCTGGGCCAGAGAGATACTAGCTCACTGCCACTGGAGTCTGCCCTGCCGCCACTGGCCAGCCCCTTCAGTGCCATTTTTCTGTTTGCTTTTTTTTGGTTTATATTTTTGTATGTTTGTTTGATATTGGGGGGGGGGGGGTTGGCCTTTATTCTTGTTGCTACTCTCTCTCTCCCTTCCTTCCTTTACTTTCTCCTGTCGAGCTAGCCCGGTGTGCCGTCCCCTTCCCTTCTTGACAGGCTGTGATTTTTTTGGTTTTGTTTGCTTTGTTCTTTTTTTTGTGTGTGTGGTTTGTTTGTTTTTTGATACTGTTATTTTGGCTTTTTTTGTTGCTTCTCTCTCCCTTCCTTTCCTTTCTTCCACCCAGCTAGCCCCATGTGCCATCCCCTCCCCCTTTTCAATGGGCTGTGATTTTTTGGTTTGCTTAGTTTTTTTTTTTTTTTTTTTTTTGGTTTGTTCTTATTTGTTTGTTTTTTACAACCCACGCTGCTTCTCGACAGGCCAAACCACATTGCTCGGCTAGAAAGCCACCAGCACATGGCCTCACCAGGTCTACCCTGTCCCACCCACGGAATTCTACTGCACCACCCTTTTATTTACTTTATTCTTTTTATTTTTTTTTTTTACTTCATTTTTGGCTTTTTGTTTTTACTTTTTTTGCCTTTGTTTCTCTCTCTTCTTTCTTTTCTTTCACCTACCCACTTAACTCTGCATAGCACATCCTCTCCTTACCCTCCTGCCTATCTGCACCGTGCACTGAGTGCCATGCCCCCGAGCTATACTGACACAGTCCCCTGGGCCCTGCCCTGCACTGTCCCCCAGCCCTGACCCACCGCCCCTAGTTTGAGCTGAAAACTACCTATCCCCACCCTTCCCCTTCCACTGGACCCACCCTGCTGCACCATAGCTGAGTGACTGGCCATGCCCACTTGGGCAAGGTGGTGAGGAGTATCGTATTCACAGATGAGCAAGCAAGAAAACACAACCAGCCTGCCTGCCCAGACATAACCAAATAAAACAAAAAAAAGCAGAACAAAGCCATTAAATTTACAATCAATAAACCTGAATGTTCCGGAGACAGCAGACAATATCAAAATATATAAAAAAAACAGGACTGGATGGTTCCAGTAGATGTCCCAAATAAAACACCAGATGACTTTCCAGTAGAAGAAAAGGCACTGGAACTACCTGATAGGAAATTCAAATCTCTAATATTCAGAACTATCCAAGAGTGAAGCAAAAAACACACAAAAATGAGGAAAAAATAGACAAAATCATGGAAAAGACAGACAAAACAATGGAAGAAATCAGGAAATAATACAGGGACAAAATGTCAAAATAAATAAACAACTAGGAATCATATAAAACAGCAATTAGAAACCCAAAAGATAAACAACAAGATTTCAGAAATGGAAAGTGTAATAGAAGGTTTTAGGAGCAAATCTGAAACAATGGAAGACAGAATCGGCAAAATTGAAGACAAATTCTTACATACCACTTTGTCTGAGGAAAAATCAGAGAAAAGAACAAAGAAAAATGAAGAAACCCCGAGAACAATGTGGGATACAATCAAAAGCAAAAATTTGCATGTGATTGGAGTTCCAGAACAGGAGGAGAAAATGGAAAACACAGAGAGGATCACTGAAGATTTGCTGATAGAAACTTCCCTAATACCATGAAAGACGAAAACACAACTATCCAAGAAGCTCAATGAACCCCATATAGGAAAGACCTCAAAAGAAAAACAGCAAGACATATCATAATCACACTTGTTAAAACAGAAGACAAAGAAAGATCCTGATGGCAGCTTGAGAAAAATGAAAAGTCACATACAAAGGGGAAACAAGCTCTGATTACTCAGCAGAAACCATGCAGGCAAGAAGGCATGGGATGACATATATAAAATCTTGAAAGAAAAAAACTGCCAACCTGTCTTAGGCTGGGTTCTCTAGAGAAGCAAAGCCAGTAAAGTGTATAAATATATATATAGAGAGAGATTATATCAAGGAAACAGCTCACACGATTGTAGAGGCTAGATGTCCCAAGTCTGTGGATCAGGGTAGAGGCCTGTGCCAAGTCACACAGCTGCAGAAGCTGGCAAGCCCAAGATCGGAAGGTCGGAGAGCAGGGCTCCCACTCACAGGCTGTGCAGATCGACTAATCCCAGGTTCAGCAGATAAGCTGACAGCTCAAGTCCCAAGAATGGGAGACGAGACGACAGGAAGCAGCCACAGGATCCAGAAAGAGCAAAAAGCCAGAACGTCTGCTTATATACAGATGCAGGCCACACCCCCAAGGAGACTCCCTTTCATCGGATTGGCTACTCACAGTATATTCAATCATGGGCGTGATTACATTAAAACATGGAGAATCATGGCCCAGCCAAGCTGACACACAATCTTAACCATCACACAACCAACAATAATATATCCTGCAAAACTCTTGCTCAAATATGATAGCAAAATTAAGACATCTCCAGATAAACAGAAAGTAAGGGAATATGAAAAAACCAAATCAAACTTACAAGAATTATTAAAGGGAGTCCTTCAATCAGAGAACAAATAACATCAGACAACAACCTGAATCTAGCACATAACACAGCATAAGCCAGATATCAATCTAGATAATGAACTCTCAAGGATAAAACAAAACCAAAAAATTTACAACAGGGAACCAGAGATGTTAATCTGTGAATGACAACAATGTCAGAAAAATAAAAGAGCAAATAAATGATGTAGGTATAGAACTTTCAACTGCAGAGGAAGTCAGGACATTGTCAAAGTAATAAAAGACTGGTTTAAACTTAGGAAGATGGGGTAAATTTCAAGGTAAGCACAAAGAAAGTTAACGAACCTACTCATCAAAATAAAGAAAAACAAAGTCTCAATAAACACAAAGTCTACAAAAACAAAAGAAAGCAAAAAAAAAAAATACACAAACAAAAGGAATTCAGCACAGAAGAGTAAGACAAACAAAGAAAACGTCAGCACCACAAAATGAAAGCAATAAACTCACACCTATGAATTATTACACTGAACATAAATGGCTTAAATGCACCCATAAAGAGAGAGTGACAGAATGGATCAAAAAACAAGACCCATCAATATGCTGTATATAAGAGACACAGCTTAGAAACAAAGACGTAAATTTATTAAAAAATCAAAGAATAGAAAATATATATCAAGCAAACAGCTACCAGTACTAATTTCAGATAAAATAGACTTTAAAACAAAATCCACCATAAAAGACAAAGAAAAGCACTATATAATGATTAAAGGTACGATCCATCATGAAGACATAACCATAATAAACATCTACGCACCCAATGACAGGGCTCCAAAATACATTAAAAAACTCTAACAGCACTGAAAAGAGAAACTGACAGTTTGACAATAATAGTGGGAGACTTCAACACACCACTCTCGGTAAAGGACGGAACATCTAGAAAGAAGCTCAGCAAAGATACACAAGAGGTAAAGGGCACAATCAGCCAACTTGACCTCACAGACATATATAGAACACTCCACCCAACAGCAGCAAAGCACACATTCTTTTCCAATGCACATGGAACGTTCTCCAGAATAGACCACATCTTAGGCCACAAAGCAACCCTCAACAAATCCAAAACATTGAGATAATACAAAGTATCTTCTCTGATCACAATGCCATTAAAGTAGAAATTAATAACAGGGAGAGCAAGGGGAAAAAAATTAAACACATGGAAACTGAATAGCACCCTACTTAAAAACCACTGGGTAATAGAAGAAATCAAAAAATTCCTAGACTCAAACAAGAATGAAAACACATCATACCAAAACCTTTGGGACACAGCAAAGGCAGTGCTTAGAGGTCAATTTGTAGCAATAGATGCACACATCAAAAAAGAAGAAAGGGATAAAATCAAAACATTGGCTACACAACTCAAACAAACAGAGAACAGCAAAAGAAGCCCACAGCCACTAGAAGAAAGGAAATTATAAAGATCAGAGCAGAAATAAATGAAATGGAGAATAGAAAAACAATAGAAAGAATCAGTAAAACCTAAAGGTGAGTCTTTGAAAGGATCGAAAAAATCGACAAACCACTGGCCAAACCAACAAAAGAAAAACAGGAGAGGATGCAAATAACACAAATAGGAAACGGGGAACATTACACAGACTCAACTGAAATAAAAAGGATCATAACAGAGTACTATGAAAAACTGTACTCCAACAAACTTGAAAACCCAGAAGAAATGGACAAATTTCTACAAGCACACTACCTACCCAAACTAACACAAACTGAAGTTGAAAATCTAAACAGACCCATAACAAGAGAAGAGGTTGAACAGGTAATTAAAAAAAAAAAACAAAAAACTCCCAACCAAAAAAAGCCCTGGCCCAGATGGCTTCACTGGAGAATTCTACCAAACATTCAGAGAAGAGCTTACTCTAGTACTACTCAAACTATTTCAGAACACAGAAACGAAAGGGATACTTCTGAATTCATTCTATGAAGCCAGCATAACGCTGATACCAAAACCAGGCAAAGACACACACACAAAAAAAAAAAAATTATAGACCAATATCTCTCATGAATACAGATGCAAAAAATTCTCAACAAAATTCTAGCCAACAGAACTCAGCATCATATCAAAAAAATAATACACCACAACAAAGTAGGATTCATACCAGGTATGCAAGGATAGTTCAACATTACAAAATCAATCAATGTAATCCACCACAAAAATAAAATAAGAGAATTACGTGGTCATCTCAGTCAACACAGAAAAGGCATTCAACAAAGTCCAACACCCATTCCAGATAAAAACTCTCAATAAAATAGGTATAGAAGGGAAATTCCTCAGCGTAATAAAGGACATCTATACGAAACCAACAGCCAACATCATTCTTAATGGAGAGAGGCTGAAAATATTTCCCTTGAGAACAAGAACAAAACAAGAATGCCCTTTATCACCACTTCTATTTAACATTGTGCTTGAAGTCCTAGCTAGAGCCATAAGGCAAGAAAAAGAAATAAAGGGCATCTGTATTGGTAAGGAAGAAGTAAAACTGTCCCTAATTACAGGTGATATGATACTATACAGAGAAAACCCAAAAGACTCCACAAGAAAACTACTGGAACTAACAGAAAGATTCAGCAGAGTAGCAGGATACAAGATAAACACACAAAAATCAGTTGGATTCCTATACACCAATAAAGAGAACTATGAAAACAAAAACAATACCATTTATTATAGCCTCTAAAAAAATAAAATAGTTAGGAATAAATTTAACCAGAGACGTAAAAGACCTATACAAAGAAAACTATAAAACACCACTGCAAGAAACCAAAAGAGACCTACATAAATGGAAAAATATACCATGCTCATGGATAGGTAGACTTAACATTGTGAATATGTCAACTCTACCTAAAGCAATCTACAAATACAATGCAATCCCGATTCAAATACCAACAGCATTCTTTAAAGAGATGGAAAAAGTAATAATTAACTTTATATGGAAACCCTGGTGGCATAGTGGTTAAGAGCCATGGCTGCTAACCAAAAGGTCGGCAGTTCAAATCCACCAGGCACTCCTTGGAAACCCTACGGGGCACTTCTACTTACTAACTTTATATGGAAAGAGAAGAGGCCCCAGATAAGTAAAGCACTATTGAAGAAGAATAAAGTAAAAGGACTCCAACTATCTGACCTCAGGACCTACTATACAGCTACTGTAGTCAAAACAGCCTGGTACTGGTACAACAACAGACACATTGACCAATGGAAAAAAATTGAGAACCCAGATGTAAATCCATCCACCTACAGTCACCTAATCTTTGACAAAGACACAAAACCCATCAAATGAGGAAAAGACAATATTTTTAACAAATGGTGCTGGCAAAACTGGATGTCCATCTGCAAAAAAAAAAAAAAAAAAAAGAAAGAAAGAAACAGGACCCATACCTCACACCATACACAAAAACTAATTAAAAATAGATCAAAGACCTAAATATAAAACCCAAAATCATAAAGATCATAGAAGAAAAAATAGAGTCAATGCTAGAGGCCCTAATACACAGCATTAACAGTACAGAAACCATAACTAACTATACACAAACACCAGAAGATAAGCTAGATAACTGGGATCTTGTAAAATTAAAAAGTTGTTCTCATCAAAAGACTTCACCAAAAGAATTAAAAGAAAACTTACAGACTGGGAAAAGAATAGGGGCTATGACAAATCTGACAAAGGTCTAATCTCTAAAATCTACAGGAAAATCCAACACCTCTACAACAAAAAGATGAATAATCTAATTAGTGTACAAAGGATATGAAAAGACACTTCACTAGAGAAGATATTCAAGCAGCTAACAGATACATGCAGCTAACAGATACGTGAGGAAATGCTCAAGATCACAAGCCATTAGAGAAACACAAATCAAAACCCCAATGAGATATCATCTCACCTGGATATTACTGGCACAAATTTGAAAAAAAAAACAAAAAACAGAAAATAACAAATGTTGGAGAGGCTGCTAGGAGACTGGAACTCTTATGCACTGCTGGTGGGAATGCAAAATGGTACAACTATTTTGGAAAACAATATGGTGCTCCCTTAAAAAGCTAGAAATAGAAATACCATATTAACCAGCAATCCCACGCCTGGGAATATATCCTAGAGAAATAAGGGCCATCACACAAATAGACATATGCACACCCATGTTCATCGCAGCATTGTTCACAATAGCAAAAAGATAGAAACAACCTAGGTGCCCATCAACAGATGAATGGATAAAAAACTATGGTGGATACACACAATGGAATACTATGCAATGATAAAGAACAGTGATGAATCTGTGAAACACGTCACAACATCGACGAATCTGGAGGGCAATATGCCAAATGAAATAAGTCCATCACAAAAGGACAAATATTGTATGAGACCACTACTATAAAAATTCATGAAAAGGTTTACACACAAAAAGAAATAACCTGTGATGGTTATGAGGTAAGGGAGGGGTGGGAGGGAAAAACACTAAATAGACAATAGATAAATGGTAACTTTGGTGAAGGGTAAGACAGTACACAATACTGGGGAAGCCAGCACAACTTATCCAAGGTAAGGTCATGGAAGCTCCATAGACACATACAAATTCCCTGAGGGATCGAATTGCTGGGCTGAGGACTGTGGGAACCATGGTCTTGGGAAACATCTATCTCAATTGGCATAACATAATTTATAAAGAAAATGTTCTACACTCTGTTTCGGTGAGTAACATCTGGGTCTTAAAAGTTTATGAACAGCCATCTAAGGTACTCCACTGATCTCACCCTGTATGGAGCAAGGGAGAAAGTAGAAAACAAAAGACACAAGGGAAAGGTTAGTCCAAAGGACTCATGGACCACAACTACCACAGCCTCCAGCAGACCGAGTCCAGCACAACTAGACGGTGCCCAGCTACCACCACCGACAGCTCTGACAGGGATCACAATAGAGGGTCCCAGGTAGAGCTAGAGAAAAATGTAGAACAAGATTCTAACTCATACACACACACACAGAAAGACCAGATTTACCAGGTCTGACAGACTGGAGAAACCCCAAGAGTATGGCCCCCAGATGCCCTTATAGCTCAGTAATGAAGTCACTCCTGAGGTTCACCCTTCAGCCAAAGATTAGACAGGCCCATAAAACAAAATGAGACTAAATGGGCACACCGGCCCAGGGGCAGAGACGAGAAGGCAGGAGGGGACAGGAAAGCTGGTAAGGGGAAACTCAAGGTCAAGAAGGGGAGCGTGTTGACATGTCTTGGGTTTGGCAACCAATCTCACAAAACAATATGTGTATTAATTGTTTAATGAGAAACTAGTTTGCTCTGTAAACCTTCATCTAAAGTACAATAAAAATTTTTTTTAAAAAATGTAAGCTATTAAAGATCATTATTTTAATAAAGAGGTATGTTTGTGAATAGGATGATATAACATGTATGTCAATTCTCCCCCAAATTAATCTACAAATGGAATCCAATCTCCATAAAATACTTCAACTGGATTTAAAAAAAAAACTAACTGATGTAAAATATATATGGAAGAATAAAGGTACATAAATAGTTACAGCAAGCTTGCAAAAGAAAAGCAGTGAGGAGAGACTCACCCTATTAGATACCGAGCCAAAATATAAAGCCATTGTAAGTAAAGCAGGATGGTATTAGAATAGGAAATGACCCTTTACAAAAGAGCAACCAAGAGAACAGAATAAAGAGATCAGCAGTTACAAGTATTTATAATTGAAAACTTGATACATTTGCCATAAAACAATAGGGAAAGGGTGGATAGGTTCTTGAATGGTGTTAGAAAAACAGCTAGCTTTTAAAGGTTTATTTATACTCTCTCTTCATGGAGATCATAAAGCTAGGCCTTCCCCCATTCACAAGGATGAACTGCAGATGAATTACAGAGTTGTAAGGTAAAACTATAAAGGTTAATAAAAGAAAATCTAGGAGAAAATGTCTTCCTAATGTAAGGATAAAAAAGACTGTTTAAACAGGTTCCTAAAAGCACAAATCCAAAGACATAATGATGGAATTGACTACATCAAAATTCAACAGTTCTATAAAAGGGGAAAGTGCAGAACAGGATTTAAATTTCTCATGGAATCCAGACTTTCTGGATCCATGGAAGCTGGATGAACCCCTGAAATTATTACCCTGAGATCATCTTTACATCTTAAACTAAAAATATCTCCTGAAGTCTTCTTTAAACCAAATAGTAGTTTAGCTTAATTAGTAATGAATGTCTGCCTTGAGCGTTGTGCTCTTTTAAAGAACAATGTATATGGATTGAATTGACAACAGCAACTCGAAAGATTAGATAGGAAACTTAGGGGTCAGTGAGTTTTTGTTAATGAGGGAGAAACAACTCTGAAAAGAATGGTTGCACAGCTTGAAGGATGCATCAATGTCACTGAACCGTACATACAGAAATTGTTGAGTTGGTGTATGCTCCTCTGTGTATATTTTCAACAACAAAAATAAAATAAATTTTAAAAAGTTTCAGGAGTGTTATTCCACAAAGATCCTATAAACAAAGTTAACAGAGATCATAGACCAGGAGTAGATGCCTGCAATGTCTAAACTCAAGGAGGATTGTTCATGTCTAGACTATAAGACTCTTCTGCTCACCAAGAGAAAGGCATTGAGGAGAAAAAATAGGTTAAAGATATGAAAAAAGAAATTCAGATAATTCAGAATAAGGACCAATAAACACTTTGAAAATATGCTCAAATGTGCTTGGGAACTAAGGAAATACAAAATCAAGTCAGGAGATATTTTCAGATTGACAAAAATTAGACAGCTGATGATGTCTGTGTCAGGAAAGATGCAGGGAAACAGTACATCCCAGAGCGCTGGTGGGAATGGAAACCAGATAGCAATTTGGCAGAGTTGGCGGCACAGTGGTTAGGAGCTCGGCTGCTAACCGAAAGATCAGTGGTTCGAACCCACCAGCAGCTCTGCAGGAGAAAGATGTGACGGTCTCCTTACGTAAATAAAGATCACAATCTTGGAAACCCTATGGGGCAGTTCTGCTCTCTCCTATAGGGTCGCTATGAGTAGGAATTGACTCATTGGCAATGGCTATGGTTTTTTTGGTTTTATCAGTTTTTTAAACAACTGAATGAGTTGCACTGGGAAGTAGTTAATTTTGGTCTACTATGATGGGGAAATTGGCATTGACTATGGGAAATGGTTATACATCCAGATTAATGTAGCTATTACCATTAAGCTGTATACCAACCAAAAAAGAACAAAAACAAAAAACCACTGTCATCGAGCCAATTCTGGCTCATAGTGACCCTATAGGACAGAGTAGAACAGCCCCCATGGAATTTCCAAGGCTATAATCTTTATAGAAGCAGACTGCCACATCTTTCTCCTGCAGAGCGGCTGGTGGGTTCAAACCGCTGACCTTTTGGTTAGCAGGCCAGTGCTTAATCACTGCGCCACCAGGCCTCCTTAGCTAACAACGGCGGTGGCGGGGGGGTGAAACAGCGAATAAAGTGTTATACATAATTTTATAACTACAACAGCAGCCAAAAAAAAAAAAAAGAAAGAAAGGCTGTGCCTATCGATAATACGTAGGTACAACTAAATACTTCATGGGATTAGTTTTCTGGGTTCGAAGGCTTAGGGTCATGGCTTCATGGGTCTCCAGTCAACTGGCCTAACGTGTTTAGAGTTTCTAGTCTGGTGAGTAGTGACTGGGGTTTTAAAAGCTTGAGAGGTCTATCCAAGATACAGCGATTGGTCTCTATGCACCTGGAATGGCAGTGGAAGGAGACCCAGGAATCAGAGAAGGAAATGGACTGAGGTTTAATTGCCTCCATGAACTACTACCTCCATTACTATGAGATCAGAAAAAATGGACGGTGCCTGGCTACGACTACTGAACGTTTTGATCAAGGACCCAACAGATGGATCCTGATCGAAAGGAGGAAGAATGTGAAACATAACTTCAAACTCATATGGAAACCAGACTTACTGTATTCACTGAAACTGGGGAATCCCCCAAATCTAATGCTCAGAAATAATTGTTAAAACTTGGACTGAAACTATCCCATGAAGCCATTGTTAAACTAAACAACAGTTTATCCCAATTAGTAATGTTTGTCCTGAGCATAGTCCTGTTATAAAGAATTATCTATTTAAGTGTGCGCTGACAACAATCTAAAGCACAGATGAGAATTTAAGGGTGCAGGGAGCCTGAATTAATGGTGATGAAACAATATGGGTAGGGATAGAATGGTGACAGAGTGTGGGGTATGTAACCAATGCGACTGACCTGTTCATGTGGAAATTGTGAATGGATATATGTTTGGTTGTGTATATTGTCACCAAAGAGAAATTATACATATATATATATATATATAAAAGAATGAGTTGTTCGAACGTACCGCGGTGTCTTTGTCATCTAGTGCTGCTATAACAGAAATACCACTAATGGATGGCTTCAACAAACAGAAGTTTATTCTCTCACAGTCCAGTAGGCTAGAAGTCCAAATTCAGGGCATCAGCTCCAGGGGAAGGCTTTCTCTCTGTTGGCTCTGGAGGAAGTTTCTTATCATCAGTCTTCCCCTGGACTAGGAGCTTCTCCTCCCAGGAACCCCAGATCCAAAGGGCACGCTCTGCTCCCAGCACTGCTTTCTTGGTGGTATGAAGTCCCCTACTCTCTGCGTGCTTCCCTTTCATTTTATCTCTTGTAAGATAAAAGGCGATGTAGGCCACACCCCAGGGAAATTCCCTTTACATTGGATCAGGGATGTGACCTGAGTAGATGTGTTACACCCCACCCTAATCCTCTTTAACATAATCTAATCCTGCCTCATTAACCACAGGCAGAGATTAGGATTTACAACACATAGGAAAATTACATCAATCACAAAATGGAGGACAACCAGACAATACTGAGAATCATGGCCTAACCAAGTAGACGCATATTTTGGGGGGACACCATTCAATCCATAACATGTGGGAAACGTAAAGTGAACAAAGGAAGCCAAGTAACACATACAGTGTTACCCCATTTGTGGGGAAAAAACAT
Organism: Dugong dugon; assembly: GCA_030035585.1. Lineage (NCBI taxonomy): Eukaryota > Metazoa > Chordata > Mammalia > Sirenia > Dugongidae > Dugong > Dugong dugon. The sequence goes on along the minus strand of CM057476.1, from coordinate 17,898,226 downwards.
ATAAATGAGATCAAGGTTCGTACATGTGCAGGAAAAGGCCTGTGCACACGACTACCACCAGGAAAGGAGACGCTCACTTTTTACCATGAAACGTGTATTTGAAATTTTTGCAAGTAAAACTTTTAAAACAATTTTTAAAAGAGTGAGCATTAAAATGTAAACCCATTTTAAACAGCGAAAACCAGACAATATGAATCTATTTGCAACGAGACATCTGACAAATCATTAAAACCAGCTGTCACTGAGTCAACTTCAACTTATGGGACCTCGTGTGTGTCAGAGTAAAACTGTGCTCCTTAGGATTTTCAATGGCTGATTTTTGGAAGCAGATCACCAGGCCTTTCTTCTGAGGTGCCTCTGGGTGGACTCGAATCTCCAACCTTTCAGTTAGCAGCTGAGTGCATTAACTGTTTGCACCACCCAGGGACTGACAAATCATAGTATCCAGAATATACACGTGACAATTACCAATTACTAAGAAAAAGATAAACTAACCAAGGAACCAAAGGAGATGATGGGAATTCACAGCAGAAGCCAGACTAGTCAATAAACATGTGGGAGAAAGATGAATTCAAATTGCAATCGGATTGAAAAAAAAATTGTAAAGTCTGATGGTACCAAGAGATGGTGAAAATGTGGTATAATGGACACCATCATATGCCGTTAGAGGGGTGAATACTGATATGACCACGGTGGCCAGCATCTTGCCAATATCTGGTAAAATTAAAGATGTTGATGTTAGCTGCCACTGAGTCAGGCCCCAGCTCATGGCAACCCCATGCACAACAGAACACAGGCTGTTGTGACACACAGGGTTTTCACTGGCTGATTTTCGGAAGTAGATTCCCAGGCCTTTCTTCCTTGCCTGTCTTAGTCTGGAAGCTCTGCTGAAACCTGTTTAGCATTAGAGCAGCACTGCAGGTGTCCACTGACAGATGGGTGGTGGCTGTGTGTGAGGTGCGTTGGCCGGGAACCAAATCTGGTTCTCCCGCATGGAAGGCACGAATTCCACCACTGAACCACCTCTGCCCTCAAAATTGAGCATACAAACAGCCTCAGGCCCGGCAATCCCACTTTTAAATGCTCGTAAGCTCTCACACACAAACAAGGAGACACATTCCAGAATGTTCGCTGCAGCATCGTTTATAATAGTAAAAAAACTAGAAACTACCTAAATGCCCCTCCCAGGAGGACGAATAAACAATGTGCAGTACATGTATACAACGGGACACCACACAGCAATCAAAACAAATGAACTAGAGCTGCGTGGGTTGACGTGAGAAACAAAATCTCAAAACCAACGTTCAGTTTTTACAGAAAGTAACTTGGAGCCATGAGGCAGATCTCAACAAATTTCCAAGAATCTAAGTAATGCAGAAGACGTTCTGAAATCACAGTGCAGTTAAGGTAAACATCAACAGCCAAGGACACCCCCATGCTTTTTTGTTTTTAATGATATTTTATTGTGTTTTCGGTGAAAGTTTACATAGCAAATTAGGTTCCCATTCAGCGATTTCTATACAAATTGTTCAGTGACATTAGTTACATTTTTTACAATGAGTCAACATTCTCATTAACTGCGTTCTGGTTGTTCTGTTTCCAGTACTCTAGTTTCCCTTCCCCCCTTGTCTTCTCATCTTTGTTTTAGACTAATTGTTGACCTTTTAGTCTCATGTAGGTATTTTTTTAAGGCGTTAGTATTTTCTAAAAGCAACCGAGGTCATTCTAATGTGTAGCCAGATTTGAGATATGTAATAGACGTGCAAAGAGCCCTAAAAGTCCCCATGTTAATAAAATGAGAAATAGTCTTCTAAATGACTGGTCGAGAGAAATCACAATGGAATTCAGAAAAAAAGAGTATAAAGAAGATATTAGATATATATTATATATACATATAGATTATTACATAGATATTGCATATCAAAATTTATGGAATGAAGCTAAAGCCACACTGAGAGGAAGAAAGACTGACTATCAACCACCATTCATGTCAGGAAGCTAGGAAAGGAACAGCAAATTAAACCCAAAGAAAGTAGAAGGGAACAGTAAAGCTATCCTAATTAATTACACAATAGCCAAAAGGTGGTCACAATCCAAGAGTCCATCAACAGATGAGTGGATAAACAAAACGTGGTATATCCACCCAATGAAATATTCTTCAGCCATAAAGAGAAACGAAGTTCTGATACACATCACCATACGGATGAAGCCTGAAAACATCCTGCTGCGTGAAATAAGCCAGACACAAAAGCCCAAATATTGTATGATTTCATATATACGGAATTTCTAGAATAGGCAAATGCAGAGAGACAGAAAGTAGACTAGAGGTTACCAGGGACTGAGGGAAGGGGAGATGGGGAGTTATTGCTTAAGGGGTACAGGGTTTCTGTTTGGGGGTGATGAAAAAGTTTGGGGAGTAAACAGTGGTAACGGCTGCAAATAATATTAATAATTTAAAAATACAATACTGAATATCAACAAAGTCAAAAGTTGATTCTTTAGAAAGACTACTGTAATTGATAAACCTCAGGAAATGAATTAAAAGCTAAAATACAGATAATCCAGTCAGAAATAAAAGGCTACACTATTGTTGTGAAAAACACGTAACATAAAGTTACATAGTTACTAGTCGGGTAATTACCCGACTAACATAGATCGAGGGACATTCTGTAAAACCACCAGGCTGGACACTTCAGAAATGCCAGTGTCACAAAAGACGAAGTCAGGGGCCCGTCCGAGCGAGGGGGACAAGACTGGGGATCCACAGGCCTGTTTCTTGGCTGGGGCTGACTGCTGCACCCCAGCCCTTTGCCCTGATGGGTTTTGCAGGGTGGCTCGGGCTGTTGGCCCTTTAAATCCAGAAGCTTCTCAGGGCAGGAGGGCGTAAAGCCTTCTGGGCCCTAACAGAGACCCAGGCGGGGGCCAGAGTCCTGAGCAAGGGGAGCTGGCTTTCCCTGACAGGACTAAGGCTGTTTGGGCTCCGTCTATATTCTCCACTGAAGCCTCTGTCTCTGAGCCTCAACCTCCCACCTCTCTCTACCACCACCTAGAAAAGCGGCCCAAGACAACTTCAACCGTGGTGCCCACTCCCCTGCCCGCACTTGGGCCAAGAGCCAGCACAACCTAGCTGGAGTCGTCAGGGGACCACCTGGACCCTCTTCCCTGCTGTTTCTGGGCGCACGACCCTGTCTGGGTTCAGTGACAGATCTTCACCTGCCTCCCACCTAGGGGGAGTGTGTCAAACTTGGCTGCTCCAGGTGAGAAGTCCCAACCCCACCCCATTCCCCCACCTTTTTCTTGCACCTGAGCCCAGGGCAGGGACGGGGCAAGTCCAAGAGTGACAGAGAAGACAGTCAGAAGGCAGGGCCCTCCAGGCGCTTACCTGGAGCCAGGAGGAAGGCATGGGATCACCAGACTTCATGCAACCTCCGGCCCCTCAGCCGGACTTCAAAGTGTAACGGGAGGCTCTTCCCAGGCACCCACCCCAGGTGCACCTCATTGGCAGGAAAGCCATCACCTGTGCCCCCCTCCCACCCCCGTGCACCCTGCCCCACCCTGCCCATGGGCACCCACCCCACCTGTGCGTTGTTGCAGGGAGCAGGAACTGCATCAGCACAAGGGAGCTCCTTTCTGCCCTCCAGGGCCAGGACTGCGTGCTCCCTCTGTCCCTATCACCTGTCCCAGCCACCCCACCCACAGCCCCTACAGCAGCCCCAGCAGGTGGGCGCCAGGCCGCCAGGTGGGCATCAGTTGGCTGGCATGTGTGCTGGGGCACGTCTCTCGTGGGTGTGCCCTTCCCCTGGCTCAAGTTGGTGCCCCCATAAGGGCAGGCTGGGAGGTCATGGCGGTCAGTCGTGATGGCGCCAGACTGTTCAGCAGCCACTAGATTGTTGTTAGCTGCTGTCCAGTTGATTCTGACTCATAGCTACCATGTGTGCAGAGTAAAACTACTCATAGGGTTTTCTTGACCATCATAACAGAAGCAGATTGCCAGGCTTTTCCATGGTGCTGCTGGGTGGGTTTCAACTGCCAACCTTTAGGTTAGCAGTCAAGCATAAACCCTTTCACCACCTAGAGACCTTTGGTCCACTTAAAGGGTCACTTGCCTCCCCTCTGGCCTCTCCTCCTGAGGCCTAGCAATTACTGAGTCCCCACCTTCTTTGACATTTCTTTGCTCATTTTCTCTTCTAACCGCTTCACTCACTACACTGGACCAAAGTGGTTACAAGCTGGGGCTCTGGCCGCAGCGGCAGCTTGGCCAAGCCACCCCATCGGGGACAGGGGGCCCTGGGCCGGACACCCTCCTGGCAGGCTCAGTACTGGCCACTATGAGCATCCAGTTAAGTTAAAAAAGTGCTCCAAGGTCTTTGCTTCCTCTCTAGCCTGACTCCTTCTCCGACCCCCTTCCCCATCCAATGGAAGGCTGGGCCACCAGGCCTGCCTAGAGTACCCCCTTCCCCACATGGCCCTTCCTGGCCCACCCTCCCTGCCTCAGGGTCACTCACTGAGGCCAATGGACCTAGCTCATTTTCCTGACTCACTTCACTGGCCAATCCTGCCTCCTGCTGAGCGGAGCCTTCTCCCAGAGCAGAGATGGAACCCTACTGCAGGCTCCACGGCCCCAACACACACATACACACATACACAACCCTACTGAAGCCACCACAGCCCCCCCACACAACCTACCGCAGCTGCCACAGCCCCAACACGCACACACACGCACGCGCACACACGGCTTCAAAGGGCCCATCTCGCTCCCAGAAGCACCAGAGAAGGCTGAGGACACAGGTTCATTTTATTACCCAGCCAGCCTCACCTCACTGCCCCAGAGCATGACTTGGAATGCCCACCGTACCCCTGTGGTACTTTACCAAGAACGGTTCAGTGGGCTCTGGGCTGTTTCCACAAGCCCAGCCCCTCCCCAAGACAGGCAGAACCCCAGGCCTCTGCTGCTTTGAGGTCCGGTCATTCTGGCCCCACCCGATGCCTTCTCCTGACCCCTGAACTCAGGGGACAGAGCAGAGGCTGCCCCGAGCCTGCCCAGCTGGGTCCTCACGCTGAGCACCAGGGCCCCATGAGCAGAGTAGACTGCATGGAGCCCAGAAAACAGGAACCAAAGCAAAGGGCCACACAGCACCCCCTGCCTCCTCCATGAGGCCACTTCTACCAGGTGGAGAAAGTGAGGCACAGTGGTGAAGAGAAGGGAGCAGAGACAGGACGCTGAGCTGACGTGGGTCCCTCAGACTTGCTTCCAGATAATTTGGGTTTGTGGGGAGGTGAGGGGCATCCGCAGGCAGCAGCAGGAGCCCCTTCCACCCAGCCCAGAGCAGAGGCTGGGTGGCATGGCGGCACGACGAGGCATGGACCTGTATCTCTGAGGGAAAAGTCATGATTGAGGCCTTGTACCCCCACCCCCCAGTCCTCAGGCCAGCCCGGCTCCCCTCGGGCACAGGCTCAGCTCCGGTAGCTCTTAAGCACATGCCCAGCAACCACCAGCCTCTGGATCTCGCTGGTGCCTTCGTAAATCTCGGTGATGCGGGCATCACGGTAGTGTCGCTCGGCCGGCATCTCTGTCACATAGCCCATGCCACCGAGGATCTGGATGGCCTACAATGGGAAGCAGGAGAACACAGTCAGTGGCAGGACCAGCCACCCGAGGACTAGCTGGGGGAGGGACAGCTGGCACACATCTCTGGGACGCTCACCTGGTGGCTGATGGCGGTGGCAGCCTCCGATGCAGCTAGCTTGGCCATTGCAGCCTCCTAACCACAGGAAGTGGTGGTCAGAAATCTCCTTGGATGGGGGGGTGAGCTCATGGGCCTCTCAGCAGGGCTGGCCTGGGGAGCCCCCCTTGGAATGAAAACCCACAGACCCACCCTCATCTCTAACCCACAGATGCCATGGGACTGGGACCTACCACCAACTTCCCCCTCAGCCCCTCACCCACCAAGCTCTGGGTCTCAGGAGGCCCCTCCCTGCAGGCACCTTGATGAAAGGCTTCTTATTGTCCTTCAACATGGCAGCGCGCCACGTCAGTAGCCGGGCACTCTCCAGGGCCAGTGCCATGTCCGCCAACTTGAACTGCAACAAGCCAGCCCCACCAGTCGGTGGTTGCTCCTCCCTCCCCTCTTCCCTTCAAGGACAGGAAGAAAGAGGAGAAGGGTGTGGGAGCAGAGGAAAGCACCGCTGGGAGCTGGCTGTGTCCACGCCCTGCTCCCGAAATCCACCTCGTACCTGGATGCCCTGGAGCTTGGTGAGGGGCGCCCCAAAGGCCTTGCGGTTCTCGGCGTAGGTCACGGCACAGTCGAGAGCAGCCTGGGCGATGCCCAGGGCCTGGGAGGCGATGCCAATGCGGCCCATGTCCAGGGTTTGCTGGGGGAAAGGGCTGGTCAGCAGCTGGCGGTGGGAGGCCCACTGCCCAGGGTCCCCCGTCCCTACACAGAGCCCCCCATTCCCAGGCTTACCATGGCGATCTTGAAGCCCATTCCAGGCTCCCCTAGCAGGTTTTCCTTGGGGATGCGACAGTCCTCAAAGATGAGGTTGGCCGTGGACGAGGCCCGGATGCCCAGCTTGTCTTCCTTCTTGCCCAGCGAGAGCCCAGGCGTTGGCATGGGAACCAGGAAGGCGCTGATGCCCTGAAAAGGGCCCAACCCGAGTATTTTCCCATAGGTGGTCCAGGCCCGCGAGCTCCACCTCCAGCCACGCCCCTCACGCACACCACACCACAGCCGCCAGCCCCCCAACACCGCCCTCAGAACCGCAGGCCATGGCGCCCTCTGCTGGTCCTCGGTGGAAGGCCGCAGGGAGGGCGGAGCAGCCCCGGCCCCTCACTGCAGGCGCCAAGGCCAGTCGCGCCAAAGTCCCCAGGAGAAGTCGAAGAGCCTGGATCTAGAAACTCTGAAGTTACTGCAGCCCAGGGTCCCACTGGCCCCCTGTGGGGCGCCCACCTTGTTATGCAGGGACCTGTCCGTGCTGGCGAAGACCACGGCGGCGGCGGCCTCCCAGGAGTTAGTGATCCAGGCCTTGGTACCATTCAGGACCCAGGAGTCACCATCTGCGACGGCCGTGGTGGAGGCGGCGCCCGCGTCGCTGCCGTTCCCTGCCCCACACACAGAGTCCAGCGCTGCCTCCATCCCACCAGAGGGCACTGCCGCCACCTCATCCCACGGCCGCCTGACCCCTGCCAGCGAGCACTGGAGACCCCGCAGCCCTGAGCACCAGGCCGCAAGCTCGCCAAGCCCAGAGACCAGCCCAGAAAGGCACGGGGGTCGCGCAGGAGGAGGGCAGCTTTCTGCAGAGGGACCCCAGGGCAGAGCCCTCCTCACAGAGTCCACAGGCAGAGGGTGGCCTGCCGTTCATGCTGTTCAAGCCGAGGGCCTCTCCTCACTGACCCAGATCAGCATGGGCCCTGGGCTCCCACCTCTCCCCTTGGGGTATCCCAGCGCCAATCTGTTTGTCCCCCTGATTCTGGGCGAGGGAAGGGTCAGGTCAGGCTAAAACCCACTGGCCACCGAGGTACCTGGTTCGCTGAGGGCAAAGCAGCCAATTTTGTCACCAGTGGTGAAAGGAGTGACCCACTGCCGCTTCTGCTCCTGGGAGCCGAACTTCAGGATAGGCGCCAGATAGAGGGACTAGGGACAGGGGGACAGTCAGAGCCTTCACGCCCAGCCACCCCTGCCCACAGGCCCCCCTAAGGCCTATCCTCTCCAGTGACTGACCCAGCAGGGCCAAGTCCAGAGAAGTTTCCAGGGAGCAGGGGCTGAGAGACCCCTGGGCACCCTCTGCAGGCCTCCTGAGGTTGGGGCACATGGCCAGAGCACTGCCCGCCCATAGAAGCCCCTCCAGCCTGGGTGTCCCAAGGGTCTAGGGGGCGCTCACATTGTTGACGCTCATGATGGCGCCAGTGGAGGCACAGCCCCTGCTGATCTCCTCCATGGCGACGGAGTAGGCAAGGTAGTCGAGGCCGGCACCGCCCAACTCCTCGGGCACATCCATGGCTAGCAGCCCCAACTCACCCATCTTCTTCACCTAGCCCGGGGAAAGATGTCATGGCAAGGGGCCGCTGCTGGGGCCAGTGCCCACCCCAAACCCTACCACCACCACAAGCCCTCCTGGCCCTGAGCCAGCACCTGCATGAACTTGGGCCACATGATCCCGCCACATACCCACCTCACGGTCCCCAAATCCAGATGTTCAAGACCCAGCCTGGCTGAGGTCTGCACAAGGGCACCATTTGTTCAAGCCACTCAGGAGCAGTTCCTGCCCCTACACTCCACGCTGGGTCATCTCTGCCCACAGCCATAGCCAGTGAGCAGGCAGAAGGCAGAGGAAGCCTTCAGGGGCCTCCGGGGTAAGAAGATAGGACGGCACAGTACCAGACTGACTGCTTTTCAGTCCCTTAAGCACACCACACACCCCTCCCCACCACAGGGCCTTTGCACATGCTGCTTTATGTTAGTAACACCCTGTAAACAAAAAAAAAAAAAAAAACTCATTGCCATCAAGTTGATTCTGGCTCATAGCAACCCCATGTGTTACAGAGTAGAACTGTGCTCCACAGGGTTTTCTTGGCTATAATCTTAATGGAAAATAAGCTCTGGTGGTGCAGTGGTTAAGTGCTCAGCTGTAACCAAAAGGTCGGCAGTTCAAATTTATTTTGTTTTGTGACACTGGTTGCCAACCCTGTGATGTGGCAATGCTCTCCCAGTCTCCAGCCCCAGGTTTCCTATTTCCATCTGTCTAGTTTTCCTGTCCCTTCCTGCCTTCTCATCTTTGCTTTTGGGCTGAGGTGCCTTTTAGTCTTGTAGACATGACTGAACTATGAAGCATGTTTCTGCCACGTGTTATTGCTGGCCCTATTGACCTATCTAATCTTTGGCGGAAGGGTGAACCTCAGGAGTGACTTCAGTACTGAGTTTAAACAGTGTCCGGGGGCCATACTCTCCAGGTTTCTCCAGTCTCTGTCAGACCAGCAAGCCTGGTCGTCTTCTGTGTGTGTGTGAATGTTGTTTGACATTTTTCTCCCACTCTGTCCAGGTCCCTCTATAGTGATCCCTGCCAGAGCAGTCGGTGGTGGTAACCGGGGCACCATCTAGTTGTTCTGGGCTCACTCTGGTGGAGGTTATGGTAGTTGTGGTCCAGCAGTCCATACCTCCAGATTTCTGGCAACCTCCCACGGCCTGCCATGGGAACTCTCTGAGAAAAAAAATTGGCAACAGCAATAATGGTGGTGATGGGGCAGGGAGACCAGCAGCAAGGGAAAGAAAAGCAGTGGCAGTAGACAGAAGAGACAATGTAATCAAAAAGAAAAAAAATAGTGGCCATGGAGTTGACTCCGACTCATGGGGACCCCATGCGCGTCAGAACAGAACTGTGTTCCATGGAGTTTTCAATGGATGATTTTTCAGAATTAGATCGCCAGGCCTGTCTTCCGAGGTGCCTCTGGGTGGACTCAAACCTCCAACCTTTTGGTTAGCAGCCAAGCGTGTTAACCATTTGCACCACTCAGGGGCTCCAATAAAAAAGAAGTCAAAAATAAAATGAAAACCAGCCACCCTCCAAAAAAATTGCGTGTGTTAGTTTTGTAAATAGTTTCTGACCTAAGGGAGCTGGTGGTGGTCGGTGGACAGCAGCCAGGCTCCCTCGGTATTTTAGCATTTTATCCAGAGAAGCATGACCCTTGCAGCAATCTAAGTGACTTCCTAAAGTGACCCACGTGATTACTCTTGGTCCCCAGTCTCTGTGAATCAGGAGCCCAGACCTACGTCCTAAAGAGGCAACACCACGGACAAGACTAACTCCCCACCACCAAAAAAAATAAAAGCCAAACCTATTGCCAACGAGTCGATTCTAACTCATGGTGACCCCAGGTGTTACAGAGTAGAACTGCTCCATAGGGTTTTCTTGACTGTAATCTTTACAGAAGCAGATCACCAGGCCTTTCTTCCATGGTGCTGTTGGGTGGGTTTGAACCCCACCTTTATGTTAATAGATAAGTGCAAACTGTATCCATTACCCAAGGACCCCAGGCCAAGCTCAGTGGTCTCCGAACTCCTGAGAGAAAGTGTGAGAAAGAGCAAGACCCTTTTAAGCAGCAACAAACAGCAAGCCTTCAGCACCTGCTGCCTTCATATTTGGGGCAAGGTCAATGGGAACTTCATATGAAAACAATGCTTTCAGTCCTTCAAAAGCTCACATTTTTCAAAAATTAAATTTCTCCCAAATATGCCTATTCTCACTACAATCAAAACTAAATCCCTTTAAAGAATAAGATTTCCTAATTTGTTGGAGATTTGCTGCTTATTCAAGAGAAAACCTCTCCTTTGCCATGAGACCAGAAGAAATGGATGGTGCCTGGCCACCATGACTGAACATTTTCATCACGGATTCTGTAAGAGAATCCTGATCAAAAGGGGGAAAATGTAGAACAGAATTTAAAATTTTCATGGACTCCAGACATTCTCAAGCCATGAAGGCTGGATGAACCCTGAAACTATTGCCCTGTGATAAACTTTAAACCTTACATCAAAAATAGCCCCTGATTTAGCCAGGGATTGGACAGCCTCATAAAACAAAATAGGACTAATGAGGCACAGCGTCCAGGGTCAAGGACTAGAAGGCAGGAAGGGACAGGAAATCTGGTGATAGGGAACCCAAGGTTGAGAACGGACAGTGTTGAAATGTCATGGGGTTGTTAACCATTGTCATAGGGCAATATGTGTACTAACCGTTTAATGAAAAACTATTTGTTCTGCAAACCTTCATCTAAGGTTACCAAAAAAAAAATTACCTACGTGAGATCAAATTGACAACAGCAACTCAAAAGGTTTGATGCGAAGCCTAGGGGACAGTGAGTTGAAGATAACGGTGATGGAATAATTTGGAAAAGGATAGTGAGAATAGCAGCACAACTGGAAGAATGTAATCGATGTCACTGAATTGTACATGTAGAAACTTTTGAAATGGTGTATCTTTGGCTATGTATATTTTCACCAAAAGAAAGGTGCTCAAGGTCAAGAAGGGAGAGTGTTGACAGGTCGTGGGGTTGTACACCAATGTCATAAAACAATATGTGTACTGACTGTTTATAATGAGAAACTATTTATTCTGTAAACCTTCATCTAAAGTACGATTAAAAAAAAAAAAAGACAACCAAAAAAAGCCCCTAAAGTCTTCTTTAAACGAAATAATAGTTTAGCTTAATCAGTAAAGAATGTCTGTCTTGTAAAAAGGCCAGACTTTATGGTCTGGCTGACACTAGAGGAACCCCAGAAGACACGGCCCCCGGACTCTCTGATAACCCAGAACTAAAACAATTCCCGAAGCCAACTCTTCAAAGATTAGACTGGACTAAAAAACATAAAATACTACTTGTGAAGAGTGTGCTTATTAGTTCAAGTAGATACACAATGGGCAGCTCCTGTCTGGAGGCAGGATGAGAAGGCAGAAAGGGATTGGAGCTGGTTGAACGGACATGGGAAACCCAGGGTAGAAAGGGGGGGTGTGTTGTCACATTATAGGGATTGCAACTAGGGTCACATAATAGTATGTGTATAAATTTTTATATGAGAAATTAACTTGAGTTGTAAACTTTCACCTAAAGCACAATGAAAATAATTAAAGGAAAAAAAAGATGACCAGACATAGGTCTGACAAGGACTGGAGAAACCCCGAGAGTATGGCTCTCAGACACGCTTAGAGCTCAGTAATGAAGTCACTCCTGAGGTTCACCCTTCAGTCAAAGATTAGACAGGCCCATAAAACAAAATGAGACTAAATGGGCACACCAGCCCAGGGGCAAGGACTAGAAGGCAGGAGGGGACAGGAAAGCTGGTAATGGGGAAATCAAGGTTAAGAAGGGAGAGTGTTGACGTGTTGTGGGGTTGGCAACCAATGTCATAAAACAGTATGTGTATTACTTGTTTAATGAGAAACTAGTTTGCTCTGTAAACCTTCATCTAAAGTGCAATAAAAAAAATGTTTAAAACAGAATGTCTGCCTTGAGCATTGTGCTCTTTCAAAATCTATATGCCACCAAATCAACAACAGTGACTCGAAAGGTTCGACAGGAAGCTTAAGGGGCAGGGAGTTTATGTTAATTGGAGAGGAACAACTTGGAAAAGGGGGGTGAGAATGGTTGCACAACCCAAAGAATGTAATCAGTGTCACTGAATTGTACATGCAGAAACGGCTGAATGTTTTGCTGTGTATATTCTCCACAACAACACAGTAAATAAATAATATTAAAAAGAAAAAGAGAGAGAGACAACCACCCACTGAAAGAGACCCATCAGCCTCCCGTGTGTAAGTGTGTGCTGTGTGCTGTGGCGTGAGGAAACTCAGGGCCTAGCACTTACGTGAGGGGCGTACCAAATGTCAACATTTTTTTTGAACGCTGAGCACTTACTACGTGCAAGCTGTTATGTTAGACAGGAAGATACACGTATGAACATGACCCAACCCCTGCCTTCAGGAGCTTACTCTGCATACCTGGAGTCACCATGAGCTAGTAATGGACTTGACAGCAACTGACAACCACCACTACCACCTGGCATATAGTAACCCCTCAAATAGCTTTTGGTGCTATTACTACTACTATTTTTTATAAAGCACAATGGAATAAAACACTGCCTGGTCCTGTGCCATCCCCATGATTGGTTGTGGATCAGACAGTTGTGATCCACCTGGTTTTCCTTGGCTGACTGTGGTGCAGTGAATTACTTAATATGGCCCTTTTAGCCATGCATGGTCTTGTAACTCCCACAGTGATTGGTGAGACTATGCAAATAAGGTGTTTGTAGCCCACCAAGGGGTTTTGACGGCCTGCTAAGAATGCAAAAAATAAGGTGCATGGAATCGTTGGCAGGGGCAGAGTGGGGGGGACGACCATGCAAATAAGGTGTGTAGAACCTTAACGAGGAAATTGGTAAGTTGTGCCACCCCACTAGGCTTAAAAGAGCCAATCCTGGAGCACAGGGGGGACCTCACTACCACCAAAAAAGAAGGTCTGGGAATACAGAATGTCCTTTGGGCCTGGGGTCCCTGTGCTGAGAAACTCCTAGACCCAGGAGGCAGAGAAAGAGAGCTGTAACACCAGAGAAGGTGTGAGATGGCGAGAACCAGCAGCAGCCGAACCGAGACACTGGCAGAAGATGGCACAGTGAGCTTCCCAGGTGAGCTTCCCAGCCCACGGAGTGAGAAAGCTGAACACCTTCAGGCGGGAGGCTTGCTGGCGGAGTGGGGTGCCTCTAGGCACTTGGAGGAGCTAGACTCGCTGTCCGACCCACTGAGTAAGACAGCTCAGCGCCTTCAGGCCGCGGCTTACTGGCAGAGTGGGGTACCTCTGGCCACTTGTCGGTGGAACTAGGCTTGCTGACCCACAGAGCAAAAGAGCTGAGCGCCTTTGGGCTGAGGCTTACTGGAGGAGTGAGGTTCCTCTGGGCACTTACTTGTGGAGCTAAAGAGCTTTGTAACAGTTGCCCGAGCAGGGCAGAGGCTGGGCCAAGGGGCCAAGAGGACAAAGGCCAGAGAGAGGCCTGCCTACTGGCATGGCTGAGAAAAGGCTGTCCTGATCAAAGAACTGTATCCTGAGTTGTTCCTGATTCTGAATTGTAACCTGTTACTTCCCTAATAAACCCCATAACTGTGAGTTCTGTGTGGCCATTACAGTGAATTATCGAACCCAGCAGAGACGCAGAAAGTGCTGTGGCAGGAACACACATCTTCACTAATGGCACTGAAAGGGGAAGGGGACATGCAAAACAGAGTTGCTGAGAGTAACGTGTGGGTTCAGAGCATGGAGGGATAGTTTGGGCTCTTGACAGTCAGATTCCCAATGTGGATATGAGTCCATTCCGACTCATGGCGACCTCATGTGTGCAGAGTAGAACTGCCCCATAAGGCTTCCAAGGCTGTGACCTTTCAGAAGGAGAACGCCAGGCCTGTCTTCCGAGACACCTCTGGGTGAGGTGCAACCACCGATCTTTCAGTTAATAGTCCAGTGCTTATAACTATTATTATTAGCACACTGCCTGGCACATCGTCAGCCTATCTACCACCACTATCATTGCTATTCCATAAGTTTAGGCCTCGTGCAAGCAAGGGAAACCTCCAAAGCATTTTCCAGGTCCCAGGACCGGCCTCTGAGTTCCCTGACTGGGGTCTCCTGCTGTCGTTGTCACCAATCATCCAAGACCTGAGGGCAAGCCACCATCCTGGGCTGCTGAGGCGAGTGCTCTCACCTGAGCTGCTGGGAAGCAATGTTCCTTGTCCAGCTGAGCCGCAATGGGAACCAGCTCCTTCTCCGCAAAGTCCCGGCATGTCTGACGCAACATCTGATGTGTCTCCGGCAGTGCCACCGACTGGTAGATTGTATGTAACTGCCGCCAGTCCCGAGCACGGAGAGCTGCCAGCAAGAAGAGCAGGAGTCAGTGGGAAGGAAGGCAAGAGGCCCTGCATGATAATAATAATAATAATAATAAACCTGTTGCTGTTGAGTCAATTCTGACTCAGCAACCCTATAGGGCAGAGGAGAACTGCCCCATGGGGTTTCCAAGGCTGTAAATCTTTACAAAAGCGGACTGCCACATCTTTCTCCCGCGGAACAGCTCGTGGGTTTGAACCACCAACCCTTAGGTTAACAGCTGAGCGCTTTACCACTGCACCACCAGGGCTCCTCAATAATAATAATAGTTACCCACTAATCCAATGGTTCTCAAATTAGGATGATTCTGACCCCCAAAGGACATTGGGCAACGTCTGGAGACAGTTCGGTTGTCACAGCTCCAGAGGGGAGGGCGCTACTGGCATCTAGTGGGTAGAGACCAGGGATGCAGCTAAATATCCTACAACGCCCAGGACCACCCCCACGGCAAAACTGCTGTCGCTGTTAGTCGATGCTGACTCGATTATGTGCGCAGAGTAGAACTGCTCCACAGGGTTTTCAAGGGTGTGACCTTTCAGAAGCAGATCACCAGGCCTGTCTTCTGAGGTTCCCATCCCAAATGTCAACAGTGCTGCTGTTACGAAGCCTTGCACTAAGTGAATGCTTACTAGGTCTGCTAAAACACTTTACATACTCTATCTCATTCAATTCTCAGCAGAATATCAATAACAGCACAGACCTGTGACCTGAGGCAAGGGTCTTAACGTCACTGCACCTCAGATTCTATAAAATGTGGAGGCCGTTAGTATTAAGCTCCTGGGGGTGAGAGGCTTAGCCTAGTGGCTGGCAGGCACGAGTCTCAATGAGCTGCAGCTGTTGTTAGCTGCGATTCAGTTGGCACTCGTAGTGACCTTATGTATAATAGAAGGGAAGGTTGCCAGGTCCCGTGTCAATTGCACGATCTTTAATATGTTTGAGCCCGCTCTTAAGGTTACTGTGTCAACCCATCTCATTGAGGGCTCCCTCTTATTGTCATTATTATTCAGGGTGGTGGGTCTTGGCCAGGGAAAGGGAGCTTTGGCCACCTGTGTCACCTGCTGCTACAGCTAGAGAGAAATGATAAGATGGGCGAGGAACTGTGACTAAGTAATTAGTGGTAACAGTAATAACACAGATTGAGCACCTGTTACATGCCAGACAATGTACTAAGTGAAGTATTCCACATACAGTGTTACTTAATCTTTACAACTCTCTTTAGTACTACCATCACCGTGTCACTGCGGCAATGAGGTGTCTTGCCCAAGGTCATGGACACAGAGTCTGGGTTCAACTGCAGGCCTGGCTCCCGGGTAAGGGCACACCCTGCACCCCACTGGGGGTAAAGTCAGGAGTCGGGGCGGTGGATGAAGCTGCGAGAACTGGGCTGGGATGAAGATCGGGGCAGGGGGCTGGGGTCAGAGCGGGGCCAAGAGGATCAGAGAAGGGGCCGGGGGGTGTTAGGGCAGGGTTACTGCAGGGCCGGTTCTGAGCAGCCGAACTGAGGCAAAGACCATACGCGCTGCGGGAGGGGCCGCCGCCCGGCCGCCCGCCCGCGTCTCTGGGCAGAACCTGGCCCTCCAGAGTCACGCCCGCTTGCCCGGCCCCGGGCTACGGCCCCGCTGTGCGGAGCCCAAGCGCACTCACCACCGCGGACGCGGCCATAGGCCCGGGCGAGCAGCGCAGCTGTCATGGCCGACGAGGACGACGCCTCTCTACTCCGGAAAATCGTCTCGCAGCTGGTGCTTCGGGTTCCGGACTACGAGAGGGTGGGCGGGAGGGAGCAGTCACGTGTGCGCGGCCGGGGCGGGGCCTTCCGGGCTCGTCCTCGGCCTCGTCTCCCGCCTCCTGCATTTGTGACGTTTCCGAGATCCTTCAGGTTGCTCTCCACGCCCTCATCCATTAATACAGATATTGCACAGGACAAAGCCAAGGATAGAGCCTCTCTATGGATAAGTTCCCAGGCGATGCTAATGCTGCTAGTTAAGGACCAATTCTGGGAACCACTAGTACAGCAGTGGTTCTCAAAATTTATTACACGTAAGAGTCACCTGGGGATCTTGTTAAAACGTTGGTTCTGATTCAGTTTATCTGGGGGTAGAAATGCAAATTCTCAGCAGGGGTTCCAGCCCTAGTTTCTACACACGCACACGCACGCGCACGCTCTCGCTCGCTCTCTCTCCATCCTATCATTCTATTTTATTCATGGTACTTAGCATCTGCAATTATTTATTGTCTCTCACAGTAGACTGTACCCTCCAAGAAGGGCAAGGATCTTGTCCTGCTCTGTTGCTCAGTATTTGTTCTTGTTGTTAGGTGCCTTCGCCTCGGTTCCGACCCATAGCGACCTTATGTACAACAGAAGGAAACACTGCCCGGTCCTGCACCATCCGCATGATTGTTGTTATGCTTGAGCCCATTGTTGCAGCCACTGTGTCAATCCATCTCGCTGAGGGTCTTCCTCTTTTTTGCTGACCTTGTACTTTACCAAGCATGATGTCGTTCTCCAGGGACTGATCCCTCCTGATAACATGTCCAAAGTATGTGAAACGAAGCCTCACCGTTCTCCCTTCTAAGGAGCATTCTGGCTGTACTTCTTACCAGATTTGTTCATTCTTTTGGCAGTCCGTGGTATATTCAATATTCTTCAGCAACACCATAATTCAAAGGCGTCAATTCTTCAGTCTTCCTTATTAACTGTCCAGATTTCCCATACATTTATGAGGTAATTGAAAACACCATGGCCTGGGTCAGGCGCATCTTAGTCTTTAAAGTGAAATCTTTGCTTTTTAACACTTTAAAGAGGTCTTTCGCAGCAGATTTGCCCAATGCAATGCATCATTCGATTTCTTCACTGCTGCTTCCATGGGTGTTGATTGTGGACCCAGGTGAAATGAAATCCTTGACAACTTCAACATTTTCTCCATTTATCATGATGTTGTTTATTGGTCCAGTTGTGAGGATTTTTGTTTTCTTTATGTTGAGGTGTAATCCATACTGAAGGCCCTAGTCTTTGATCTTCATCAGTAAGTGCTTCAAGTCCTCTTCACTTTTGGCAAGGTTGTGTCATCTGCATATGGCAGGTTGTTGATGAGCCTTCTTCCAATCCTAATGCCACGTTCTTCTTTATATAATCCAGCTTCTCGGAATATTTGCTCAGCATACAGATAGAATATGTATGGTGAAAGCATACGGCCCTGACACACACCTTGCCTGACCTTAAACTACACAGTATCCTCTTGTTCTGTCCAAATGACTGCCTCTTGATCTATGTACAGGTTCCTCATGAGCACAATTAAGTGTTCTGGAGTTCCCATTCTTCACAATGTTACCCATAATTTGTTATGATCCACACAGTCGAATGTCTGCGTAGTCAATAAGACACAGGTAAACATCTTTCTGGTATTCTCTGCTTTCAACCAGGATCCATCTGACATCAGCAATGATATCCCTTGTTCCACATCTTCTTCTGAATTCGACTTGAATTTCTGGCAGTTCCCTGTCAACGTACTGCTGCAACCACTTTTGAATGATCTTCAGCAAAATTTCACTTGTGTGTGATATTAATGATACTGTTCGATAATTTTTGCGTTCTGTTGGATCACCTTTCTTTGGAATAGGCATAAATATAGATTTCTAGTCAGTTGGCCAGTTGGCAAATTTCTTGGCAGAGACAAGTGAGACTTCCAGCACTGCACCCGTTTGTTGAAACGTCTCAGTTGGTATTCCGTCAATTCTTGGAGCCTTGTTTTTTGCCAGTGCTTTAGGAGGGAGATTTCTTTCCCCCAGGGACTGTGAAGGCTGTGGGGTGGGGCTGCTACTTCCCTGTTCCACTCTAGTCCTGTTTCACTCCTAATTGTGGGAATTCTGGGGCACAGCCCAGTTGGAACCAGAGGGCACTGCCCTCAAATGCCATGCATTTGGTCCGTAGCATCCTGGTCAGGACAGCTGTGGAAGTCTTTGTGACTCAAATACAATGATTGAGTGGGACTACGCAAATAAGGTGTATGAAACCCTAACGAAAGGATTGGTAGGTTTTGCCATCCTGCTAGGCTTAAGATGAGCCATCCCAGAGGCGGGAGGGGAGGATCTCACCACCACCAAGAAAGAAGAGCCAGGAGCGGAGCATGTCCTTCGGACCTAGGATCCCTGCACTGAGAAGCTCCTGGAACCAGGAGACTGAGAGAGAGAGCTGTAACAATGAAGATGGTGAGAAACAATGGCAGAGAAATGGTGGCAGCAGAGACAGGAGACCGCCCATGGAGGGAGAAAGCCTTCGGGCAAGAGGCTTGCTGGCAGAGTAGGGTGCCTCCAGGCACTTGGCAGAGCTAGGCTTGCTGACTCCCGGAGCTAGAGCTGAGTGCCATCCTGCTGAGGCTTACAAGATGAACTGGGTGCCTCTGGACACTTATTGGCAGAGCTAAAAGAGTTTTTTAACACTTGCCAGAACAGGGCAGAGGCTGAGGGCCAGAGAGACACATGCTTGCGGGCACGGCTGAGAAGAGGCTGTCCTGATGCAAGAACTGTATCCTGAGCATTCTGGAACCTGAATTGTAACCTGTTACTTCCCTAATAATCCTGAGTATTGTCTGTGAGTTCTGTGTGACCATTGCAATGAATTCTTGAACCCAGCAGAGAAGTAGATAGTGCCATGGGACAGTTGGTGTCAGAATTGGTAAAGACGACGGTGAGAGAAGGTATGACAGACTTCCGCCTCATAGGAATCAGCCTCAGGCTGTCGATCTTGATTCTCCTTCCACCTTGTGAAGTTAGAGGACATCAGACGCCTCCTCCACACCATTTTTACAACTGCCATTATCTCGCCTACCTAATAAACCTTGGCAAGTTTGCTGCCTGACAAGGATAGGCCCTCTGCATAGGGTGAGTCTGATTCCCAGTCTCCTGGGCTCCACAACTCCCTCCAGCTGCCTCTCTCCCCCATAACTCAGACAAGTATCTGTTGCCAGCACTGACCCACGTGGCAGAAATTCTGTCTTCCTGCAAGACCTTGTTCTGCTTCCTAGAGAACAATCAAAAGATGCAGCAAAGCCCCTCAGAGGTCATCTTACCCAGGGATGCATGTGAAAGCAAGCCTCTAAAGCCACATTTCAGGTCAAACAAATGACTCTCACTGGCAATGCTCTCAGATCTTCCTCCCCTTTCAATCGCTCCACCTGGGCACCAGCCCTGGGTGGAAAAGGAAAAGAGAGGGAAAGAAAAGTAGGTCATGTTTGTGGGCAGAGGCCAAAATTTATTGCTTCAGGTGGGGCCACAGACCACCTAAGCCAGGCTCTTTATTTTAAAATAGTATTGTTTGTGACCTTAAAGAAGGATGTAAATTTTATATTAAAAGTATCTAAGTCTTCTAATAGGGACAAAAATCCGATAGTGGGTGCAAGGGGCTGGGGGTGGGGTGGGGTGGGGGAAGGGGCTGGCTGCAAACCCAAGGAACACAGGTAACTTTGAGGTGATGGAAATGTCCGATCTTATGACTGTGATGGGGTAACAAGACTGTATACTTGTGGCAAAACTCATCAAATGGTCCTCTTACAAGAACGTATGTGTAAATTTTTAATTCTCAAAGCCTTGTAGCAAAATGTAAAGAAAAATATTAAACCTAAAACACAACACTCTTTCCCAGTCAGCCAGGAAAGCATTTGTACTCATCGAACTACTTACAGAAAGGCCACATAATAGCCAAGGCAGGAGAAGCTCAGCGCCTACTCCAGCCCGGACCTGCCCCCGCTCCCCGCGCCAGCAACACAAGGGAAAGAGCCAGAAAAGGAGAGGCCGTGCACTGAGAAAACCTTTCCTTTATTCTGGTCTCTTATGGCAAAATAACATTTTATACAAATAAGGTGCCTAGTTTTACTCTGGACACACAGACAATACAAAGTGGAATGAGGATCTTGGGTGAAGCAGGAAAGAGGAAGGACAGACCAGGTCATTGATGTTTCTTATATTCTGTGAAAAATAGATTTACAAGGGGAAAAAAATAGACTTTCACAACGTCAATGACTTTACATGATCCTTTGTGAAACAAAGGGTGAGTCCTCCTCACCAGATCCCGCTTGTGGCTGAGATGTTCTGTAACATGCAATGTGAGCGACATCTTGGGGACAGGTCAGGCGCAACAACGAGGCTCACCCACCAGGTACACAGCACCCTCCACACCAAGGAGGCCTCACGCACTGGCAAGGAGTCCGGGCTGTGAGTTTTCGGACTCTCCCCATCGCAAACCCCACTGATGTCATGGTGACAGTGAACACCAGGGGTGGCAGGACACACTAAGGCAGGAGTCCCGATTTGTACGTCTGATACAGCCTATTGAATCCACTCCATAAACGAGTTCCACACCAACTGAAAACACAGTTGATGATTCCCTAATCCCTGCAAGTTTCAAGAATCACCAGTCTATGGCTAGACCTAAACCTCCCCAAATCACAGCCCACGTTTGGGAATCAGATGGCCCAAGACTGTGAATGCCGTCAAGAAGCGCATGGCCCTGAAAACTGCTTTCTCGGCTCTAAGATGGCTTTGAGCTAACACATCTGGAGAGGCCATCTCACATGAGCAGAGAACTACTTCTAGTTGTTCTTTCCCGTTTACCCTTTAAAACACAGAACGGAACAAATCAGGGTCTTCTTTGGAGAAGCAAGAAGGGCATCTTAGCCCAAAGGCTCGATATGAAAAGAGAGGCTCTCTCCCGGAAGATGTGAAAATGAGGGACAGGAGCGAGACAGGAGCGGAAGGGGCAGGCAGCAGGGCCCGCTGCCCCAGGGGGGCCCACCAGTGTACCGGAATGTGCTCTCCAGGAGCTCCTCTTGGGTGCCAGCTCTAACAGACGGCACGGGTCTCCCCATGTGGAGAGGTCTTCCCTTCCATTACATCACCACAAGATAACTGCTATCAACCATCCAGATTCCTTGATAGCATGGCCCCCTGAATCAACTTCAGATTGGTTCAGGTACTTTTTGAGAAATTAGGATTTCCAATTCTCTCCCCAATTCAGGTACAAAAACATGCACTTCAAACTCCCTGTGGGAGTGCCCCAGAGTGGTGATCCTTCTCTAGACTTCCTGAGCCGTCAGACGTGGGATCATGAGTCCCAGACACAGACACCAGACCTACAGCAGCAAAAGATGGCAAGTCCCCATCCTACTGGGCACAGACTGAGCACGGGCCTCAAAACCATCTCCAGTGAGACTGTGGGAGGCTAACGGGGAAAAGGATCCAGCACCAGTCAAGCCGGCTCGAGTGCTGCCCTCTAGCCTTCCATCCCTTTTCCTGGCAAATGCTAACACTGCAGATAAATGATGGCCCGCTAGGGTTCGAGAGACAGTCTGCCCTGGGGCACATTTCCAAGACACACTCTGGGCAGTGCAGAAACCACATGCCGGTTAAATATTTTCATACTAAATAGTAGAACCTCACCAGATTGGGCTTCTGTAGTGGACAGAAGGGACTTTGGAACATACAAATCCCAGGAGAGGCTCCACGATGAGAAACACAAGGCAAGGAGGCAGTGCTGCTGTCTGTCCACAGACGAGGAGGAGGGAGAGATGGCAACACCGCTTCCCCAGCAGCACACAGGGCACAGCCACACGTAAGGCACCCAGATGTGAAGTCAACCCCAGTTCTGAGATTTGCCTGGTCTGGAGGGAAGCAACCTTTCTGCAGGGTACACAGTCTCTTCCCTCTGTGGTTGGATCCAGAGCCCGGACACAGGGGTAATGGAGCGCTTTCTCCATGAGAAAGCTGCCAGCATACAGCACAGCCCAGACTCTGGGGCTGGCACAGAGCACCGGGCTGAGGTTCAAGAGCACTGAGCCCCAGAATCCTACCAGGGAACAACACTGGTTGGTGAACGCACGGGAGCTTTGAGGGCAGGGCTGGCACTGCTTTCCCGAGCCACACATGGCCTTCCTCCCAAGGCTCTTGGGACACGGCTTGCTGTCACAGTCACTGTGATGCCACACGGTGATGGCTACCACACACCCAGGCCCTTCCAGGAGTTTTGGCTGAGCACCGAAAGCCACCCACACAGTCAGACAACCACAGGGAGCTGAGGGGATGAGAGTCTAACCAATAAGCATCTGAGGACAAACACAGCTCACAGGATACACAAGGACGCCTTCTCGAGAACACACCTCTCGCACAGGCCACCTCAGCATATTTCACCCTTCCCAAATGCCCTAGACAATTCCAACCAGCAGTATGAAGGATCAGAATTCGCATTACTTAGGTTTGACCTTCCAAGATGGTTCCAGAAACTACTTCGGTACAAAGGCAAGATAGGAAAACCTTCCTAAATAAGAAATGTACAGAGTTTCAGAGGCAAATCCCCATCAAAGGCCAATCCTCCAGGCTATGCTGTGTAGAGAAAAGCAAATATTTCCTTTGGAGCAGCTGCTGGTCAGTAACTACACGGCCCGTCATGAGCCAGATGAGCCCCAGGAGCCTGATTAATACTATTAGAAGTCTAACAGCACCTCACTGGTGCTGGGAACACCACGGACGTTTTATAAAACCTCCATAGAGAAGTCTAGAATTAAAAAAAAAAAAAAAAAAAACCAAGGCCTGCTCTGGCCTTGGAAGATACTATTGTTCCATGAACAAAACTGACACATTCGATTTGAGGAGCGACTCCAAAGTCAGGAGCCAGG
Organism: Dugong dugon; assembly: GCA_030035585.1. NCBI lineage: Eukaryota > Metazoa > Chordata > Mammalia > Sirenia > Dugongidae > Dugong > Dugong dugon. Next base: position 17,875,141 of record CM057476.1, on the reverse strand, counting down.
TGAAGCAGAGCGAACTCACGTTTCCTCCCAAATGAGAAGAGGAAGGCACTGCCAGGCTGAAACCTCGGTCTACCCCAGAAACACCAGCTGAGGACCCTAGAAGTGGACCATGGAAGTCACAGAGGTGAGCAGGGCGCCCCATAAAATGCATCGTTCAGTTTGGCGGCACTGCCCATCCCCGGAATCAAACCTCACCCTCTTGGCAGCAGCCCCTCTTCCAGCTTCTTCCAGTTGGTAAGGACTAGGCACAGGCTAAGAATAGGTTGTGTGGATGGTGGCTCCAGAAGCAAGAGGAGGAGTTGCCTGGAAAGAGCCTCCCACTGTACCTAGCAGCTGAGAGAAGGGCTGCTAACCTGCAAGCGGCCCAGCCGGGGCCATCTCACCTGAGCACAGCTATGCCCAGCGAGATGGAGGCTCATCAGTGCAACCAGCAGCCAGCTATAACAGTGAAAATACGCTTTCCTTGTTATCTGGATTCCAGGAGCCTTATCCTAATCTTTAACTTTACTACAGTACCTCTGAGACCTAAGGAGCAGGGGGAAAGGAGGGAGAAAAAATGCTGGGGAAGAAAACACAGCACTGCTTGGCACTTCCCTTGGAGCACAGGAACCTGCCCCCTGCCCCAGCCTTGACTTCCTTGGGCCAGGTTCCAGACGTGTGTTGAAAACAGCAGCTTCGAGCACCTCTGTGTGCCAGGACCTCATGGCTGCAGCAAAGCGCCTCTCCTGTGCACTCCTGCAGCAGTTACTGGCCTCCATTATAGGCATAATCAGCCTTGTTGTGCATTATCAGCTTGTTGTCAACGAAGTAGAAGCTGTCAGAGCGGGTCTCATAAGGATGTTCAATCATCAGACGAACTACAAGTGAGAGAAAGGAAAAAACAAAGTTATGTGTGAGTCCGTCCCATGGGCTCAGTGGGAAAAAACTTAGTATCCCCTCCAAAAGTTGCTGGCTGGCCCTTCTAGAAAATGCGAGTATACTCTGCCAGGATAACATCAGCACAGAGGGAGACAGCCCTCAAGAGCCGGGAAGAACTGGTGAGCAGAGGCCCCCAAACTGACCATGAGCTCAACTTCAATGTAAGGATGCAATCCACTGTCTGGCATGATTCTCTTGGGTTCTCACAGTCAGCACCCGGGGAAACGGGCTCACCCTGCTGCCAGCAGGGCCCATAGTGGCTTACTGACCCGTGCTCTCAGCTGAGCAGGCCAGCCCTGGGCCTTGGGTCTGTTTCCTTTCTTTCTAGACATTTCAGGGCAAACTCACACAGCTGAGCCTCACTGTGTCCACTTCCCACGGCACCCCTGACAGAAATCCCTGCGGACAACTCCTAAGGGACAAAGGACAAGGAGCCTGCTCCAGAGACAGCCAGGGATGAACTCCCAAGCGATCCAGCAGTAGATTGCTTGTTTTGGGGTCTAAATGGAAGTCTTCTGTTTGTTCAGGCCATCTCCCAGAACTCTATGACCATACCAGAAAGCAGAAATCATTAACAGGCACTACCTATGCGCAGTTCTGAGTTAATGATTATATGTTACGCTGAGTTCTGTGGAGAAAAATGCTATTTTGTTCATACAGTGAAACTAATTATTGAAAGATTTTTTAACCCGCCCAGGCCAAAGCTGTTTTGTTTATATCCAGAATATTGATCTCTCAACTCTTTCAGAGCTTATTTGGCATCAAGAAGGAAATTATATTCCTTTGGGTTAAAACTTATAATCTATACAAATTTTTTTTTTCTTGCAAGTACCTAAATATTCCAGCCCAGCTTGGGGAGATGGGTTTAACTAGGATCAGATGCCTCATAAACACCCTGCCCAGCATCTCAGCAAGCCACACTTCACCTACGAGCAGCACTGCCAAAAGAGCAAAGACTGGCTGGTTTCCAGAATATGATCATCTTTAAGGACCTGGGTGGGATTCTGAGAAAACTAGCCAGGGTATGTAGATCCTTCCCCACAACCCAACGAAACTCCATCACTATTCCCAGGATACCACTCACATCCACATAAATGCTCTACAGCAAACTTCCCTAATTACTACAGATGCTACCCTGAGGTAGCTGCACCAAGGTCACAGAAACTGACGCCAATAGAGCCTGCTTTCTCTCGAGTTCCGTCCATCTCTTCCCTCACCTGTGCTGTGTAGCAGCCTTCTCCCTGGAGTGTCTCCCCCAGGTCTACCTGCACACGACTACAGGATTACTGTTCCTGAGACACTGCTTCCATCACGTCACTCCTGCTCCACAACTGACAACAGCTCCCCATTTCCTACTGGATCTACTGTAACAGTTCACCTAACCAACCCTCGACTGCAGAGAACGAGAAAGGGCAGGTCCTCAGCCCTCTATTTAGCCTGCAGATTCACATCCAGCTCAGATTCAGGAAAAATGTGAAGGACTAACGAAGAGTGCTGGGCAGGAGCCAGTGACTAGAATACAGTGGAAATCCATGATGAGCAGGGGAGAGAAGAGGGCTGTATCTAACTGGAGTCCAAGGGATTGTCTTATCTCCCACCCTTTCCCACAGCAGTCACTGAAAAAGGACAGCCTGTGTTATTAAATCTTCCATGCTCCCATCTGGGCAGAGTCAGAGTTTGAAGGAGAAGATAGGAGCAATGGGAAACAAAAAGCCTGAGGTCAAATGACTAGGTGTATGTCATGGTGCTATTTCCCTCATCTGCAAAATGAGGGCATTGCGAGAGACAGAAAGGACCACATAAACCAGAGACTGCATCATCCTGAGACCAGAAGAACTAGATGGCACCACCAATGACCGTCCTGACAGGGAACACAACAGAAAGTCCCTGATGGAGCAATAGAAAGGTGGGGTGCAGAACTCAAATTCTAGTAAAAAGACCAGACTTAATGGTCTGACTGAGACTGGAGGAACCCAGAAAGCATGGCCCCTGGACTCTCTGTCAACCCAGAACTGAAACCATTCCTAAGGCCAACTCTTCAGACAAAGATTAGACTGGACTATGGGACATAAAATGATACTTGTGAAGAGTGTGCTTCTTAGCTGAAGCAGGTACATGAGATTAAATGAGATGAGAAGGCAGAGAGGGTCAGGAGCTGGTTGAATGGACACGGGAAATCAGGGGTGGAAAGGAGTGTGCTGTCACAGTACAGGGAGAGCAACTAGGGTCACATAACAATGTATGTATAAATTTTTGTATGAGAGACTAACTTGAATTGTAAACTTTCACTTAAAGTACAATAATAAAATAGAAATTAAAAAAAGAAATACAAAAAAAAAAAAGAGGACATTGGACCAGATGGAGATGCCAAGTCTCACTCCTTCTAGCCCTAAGAATCTAGGGTGCGGTGTAGGAGTCGGGGGATACATACTGACATCCTCAGAAAGCTGGGGAAACTCATAGATATGTTCACAAGTGTTCCTACTGCTGGGGATGCAGAAGCCGAAATCAAAGTCAAAGTTTTTCAGCAAGCGTTCCCGGAAATAGTGCCGTTCGATCATCCGGAAGTTTGACACAGGTTTGTCTCCCACTGTGAACTCCACCCTGCAAAACAAATCTCTGTGAGCCTACTTTACTGAGCTCTCTCCTCTAAAGCCAACCCAAAACCCAAGTGAGAGCATTCTTCTCTGTGAACAAGAACATACTCCCTCAGGAAATACCAGTACTCACGTAGCCCCAACTGTCCGGAGGCGGAGAAATGCTGGTGTGAACTGATAGCGGACGAAACGCCCCGCACTGATATCCACGTCTCCACCCTCCTCCTCCTCCTCCTCCTCCTCCTCCTCGTGGTCTGAAAGAGCACATGGAACCTTGAGTGCACCTTCCTGGAGCCACCAGCCCAAGCAGCACAACAACCAATGAACAGTAAGCTGGCCGATATTTACTGCCCACTTGCTATATGCCAGGCCTGTGCTAAACGCTTCACAGAATCTTCACGTTGAGGTGCTATTATTACCCCCACTTTACAGTTAGGGAAGCTGAAGTTCAGAGAGAGTTTAAGTAACATGTCCAAAGTCACTCAAATAGTAACTAGAAGGAGGTGGGATTAACCCCAGGTCCACCTGACTCGAGGCCTGTTCTGAAACACTAAACTATTTGCTTTTATATAATTTGGGGGCTTGGGCCTTGCCCTAAGGGTGAAGCCTGGAGCACAAGCTGGGTTTCACCTTGACGTGGTCTATACTATATAGATGAGGTCTGCTGTTCACCAAGTGGAAGTGCTAACCAGTAACCAAAAGAATAAGAGTATAAAAGTTCAAGATAGTTAAAAGGCTCCTTCTGTCAAAGAACGAAAAAATTTTTGACAGGCAGCGAAGACAAAGCACTGGAAGCAAATTTGTTATTTAAATGAAAGACACTGGCCTGCAGCCTTGGGGTACTGTACTTCCTTGGAGTGATGGCTACTTCAGGCCATACCAGGCCTGAAGCTCTGACTACCTAGGAAAGGGTGAAGCGGGTGTAAAAGGGAGCAATGTGTGGCAGCTGAGTGAGGCCCCACAAGCTGAGTGCCCTCTGGTCTAGTCCATCCCTGAGCCCAAGAGATGAAAGATTTGTAAGATGCATTAGAGAACTATACTAAGGTGAGCAAGGAATGAGTTCCCACTAATAACCATCCAGTGGCCAACGAGGATATATTCTCCAGGTCTAAGCTGAACATACAGCCCTGGTGGCACAGTGGTTAAGAGCTCGGCTGCTAACCAAAAGGTCAGCAGTTCGAATCCATCAGCTGCTCCTTGGAAACCCTATGGCACAGTTCTACTCTGTCCTACAGGGTCACTATGAGTCAGAATTGACTCAACGGCAATGGGGTTTTTTTTTTCTTTTTAAGCTAAACATGCTGCTGTTGTTGTGTGCTACTGAGTCGATTCCAACTCAAAGTAACCCTATAGGACAGGGGAGAACTGCCCCACAGGGTTACCTAGGCTGTAATCTTTACAGAAGCAGATTGCCAGGTCTTTTCTCTTGCAGAGTGGCCGCTGGGTTCATACCACTGATCTTTCGGTTAGCAGCCAAGTGCTTAACCACTGCGCCACCAGGGTGAACATGGTACAATATAAAAAGCCCTTTCAGCATCCAAACACCTCTGCCCCTATGACAAGCCCAAGAGCAAGTGGACAACCAGACTGAGTAGGGGTTTATACCCAGGGACTCCAGAGCCCTGGCCCCTTTGTGATTTAAAGGGAGTCAGATCAAATCTGCTCAGGGATTCAGACTCATCAGAACAAGTGCTAGAGGAGGGTACTGGTTCAGCGTGAGGCTATTCTGAGTGAATCAAGATCCCTAAGGATAAAGACTTTATAGTGTCTACAGCTGATCCTCTTGAGATGGTTCAGTTTTGTACTGAAATGACTGTTTTGAGCCCTGTCTAATCCAATTCCATACACCTGTGGTACCCCTGGGGTCCTCAAAACGTCCTAAGTACAGGCAATCCCCAGGTTATGAATGAGATCCATTCTTGAGGGTGTCTTTGTCAGAACAGATGCACACGATTCTTATTTAGCCTTACTTTAGTGCCCAGGTGGCCAGTGGTTAAGAGCCTGGCTGCTAACCAAAAGGTCAGCAGTTCAAATTCACCAGCCGCTCCTTGGAAACCCTATGAGGCAGTTCTACTCTGGCCTATAGGGTGGCTATGAGTCAGAATCGACTCAACAGCAACGGGTTTGGTTTTGGTTTTTTAGTGCAAGAAAAAGCTTGAAGACTTTTTAATGATTTAAAGGCTGCATGTGCAGCAAGTGAAGGTGAATGTGATGAAGAATTTGTTGCAAGTAGGGGTTGGTTCAATCATTTCAAAGTGAGAGCAAATTTACATAACATTGAAGGGCAAGTACAAATTGTCCGTAAGTCAAACATTCATAAACTGGGGATTTACTGTACTAGGACGTGTGACTTAGGGGTGTGAATACCACAACCCAGGAGGCTAGCTGGCCCTGGCCCTCCCATACAAGATAAGTAAGTACCCGCAAGCTTGAGCCTTTAGCCTCCTTGGTCAGTGCTAGATCACAACAGCATAAAGAATACTGGGTGGGTGAGGAGACTAGGGCTCTAGCCTGGGCTCTGTTATTAATCTGAGCTGAACCTGTAGGAAAGTCTTTCAACTTATCCGGGAGAGTAATACTTGCCTTATCAAATTTGCAGGCTCTTTCTAAGCAGCAAATCAGATGAGAATAGCTTTGTAAAAAAAGATATTACAGACCACGGTTGATACTATGAAGGTTATCTGTGCTAGTGTGCTAATAACTGATTAACTCCAGGGGGCGCTAAATCTATGAGTCAGAATTAACTCCACAGCAACAGGTATTTTTTTTTTTTTTTTAAAGAGAGAAATGCATCACCCTGGAACAGCATCCAAGCACAGGAAGCATGTACTCAAGGCTAATTTAAGCAGATGAGTTCATAGATCTGGGCTCTTTGCTCCTCCAGAAAATGGTGGGGATTAAAATTCAAACTAGGATGTAGTGGGAAATCTGAGGAACTATTTAAAGGAAGAAGAATAAGAAGCGTGGGGTGAAACTGCCTCATGGTCTGCACTGGAAATCTCAGCGTCACCCTTCCACAATGTCCCCAGGACTCAAGGCTCCAGTAAGCGTTCCTCATTATCGTTTATTTTCAAGGATTCCTTTCCTAAATGGAGGCAATATGATTAGATGAAAGAGCAGAGGACCACAGAAAAGTCCCTTGGAAATTCTGAACCTCAATCTCCTTATCTGTAAAATGCAAATGATAACAATTCCTCAGAGAGGAATGCATGAGCTGATGATGTGCATATACAGTTGTGTAACAAAGTGACCAACAGAGAGTAGATACTCAACAAACACTGGCCTCCCAACATGGTTTCAGACCAGCACACCTGACAGGCCGTTAGTCTTCCCAATGGGAAAAGGAGATGTACTTGAACAGTGAGGTCATAGGGGAGGTCATGGAAGCGGAACACACCAGAATCCATGACACAGTATGCAATGGCACACAAAGCTTAGAGCCTTGAAGACCTTTTACTCCAACTGTCAAGTTTGTGCTACAATATTGAGGCCTACCTGAAATGCAGGGTTTGGCAATCTCAAAAAGCACTGTCCCTGTCTCCAAATCTCGAATTTTGAAGCGGGTGAAGTCAATACTGTAGACGTTGTCTTCAGGTTTACACAAATAATCTGAAAATGAGAGAGAGATCAGTGTTGTCAAAAACTTCTCCAGATCATTTACTTTTTAATTTATCTGAAATGCCACCATGTTGTCCCAAGCAAAAGTTGTGTGAAGAGACTTAAGGGATCCAAGAAAGAAAAAAAGCATGGCCTGGCCATGATTGAAAAGATTGTCCTATTTTATATTTTAGAGACACGGATAGGAAAAGGAGATTTTCTTTGGAAACACCTCAAAATGGCCTATAAACCTTTCATGATCTATAAACTTGTCACAACAGATTTTTTCCTTTTAATCTATTTTAAAACATTTGTACTGACCTAATGGATTATATAGGAGCCCTGGTGGTGCAGTGGTTAAGTGTTCTGCTGCTAACTGAAAGATCAGTGGCTTGAACCCACCAGCTGCTCCGTGGGAGAAAGATGTGACCCAATATAACTTTATTTTAGAGACTCTGCAATTTGAATTTCATATAGTAATGATGTCCCACAAAATATTATTTTTTAACCATTAAAAATTAGCTTACAACCTGTACAAAATCTGGCAGTGGACCATACATACACAGGTGACACCAGCTGGATTCGCCGGTGAAGGCATTAGGTCAAAGCGAGCTAGAGCCTACAACAACCTGAGCAGCTAATCAAAATAGTACCGATCCTAGAAAATTTCATGAAGTTACCGGCTAAAATCTTTTCCCTTCATTGATTTTTTTCTACAGTGACTCCTGACAGCATCTTCTCTCCACAACTCATTTTGGCACTTTATTTTATATTGCCTGCTTGCGTTAGTTGCTTCATGTTTTACAAGCTGTCTCTCCAGGAAGATGGCAAACTTGAAAGCTACTGATTATTCTGTAACCCTCCAAGAAACACTGAGATTGTTTCTGCTCCTTTAGAGTGTACCCAATAAACAACCTGTTGAATGGAACAGACATGAAGAAGAGGAACAAATTCGAGAGGTCACCAAGCTCCGACCTCTGACAGGCAGAGTGTGGTGCTTTTGCCAATAAGCTGCAGAGACTGGTTTCGGCAATAGCACCAATCCCAAGCCCCAATGCAGGACCTGAGTGCCCACCTAGAATGCTGCTTAGGACCAGACTTAAGAATGGTTTTAACTCACCCTTGGTATCAGGAAAAAGCATGAGGTTAGAGAAGTCAGGTGCTGAGCATTTCCATACTTTCAGAGCCCCAGATGAAAACTGGGTCAGAACAGAAGCGGCTTTTTCACATTGTTTCAATGAAACCGAAGAGCAAGACCCTTTAAAGATATACCCAGGCATCCAAAGGACAATCCCAACCCAAACAGAGCTGGAAAACGGGGACAGAAAAATACACGTAATCAAATTAAAACCATTTTAGAAGATAGGACCTCCCTTCCAAGCAGGCTGGACCAAGGCCCACTTTCCCCAGACCCCCATCACCAAGTCACTGGAGCTGTGGCCAGCTTCCTGAGATACACCTGAGCAGCCCTGGCCTGACTACTTAAAGCAATTCAGCAAATGACGCTATGGCAGCCTTGGATCCATCAAGGGAGTGCGGGTGTTGCAGGGTTACAAGTGAGGACCTTGTGGTGGGGAGGTCGAGGTGGGCAGGGCAAGCCAGGCTTAACCAAGTAACTGCAAATTCCTGGAGAAAAATAGCAAAAGAAAGGGCGCCAAGTCAGGGCTTCGCTTGGCAGAGAACAGAAAAGGAAGGAGATCCAGGACAGGGGGAGGGCAATGTATCTCTTTCCACCTTCACCTAAAGCAATGAAAAGTGGTAGGATGGCTGCACTTAATGCAAGAACTGCAATCCTGAAAGCCTGACGTAATCTCTCAATTCACTAGAACAAATGTAAAAAGCAGGATTCACATTTACATACTGTGAATACGAACTGAAACTTTATTTTTTAATGTGGTACTGTTTTAAATGTGCATAAAACGTCGGGGCAAAGTGTTTCAAGAAAGAGCCCACCTGCACAAAGGGGCAACGCTGGGGACAAAAAGGGGGCGGGGGTCCAGGCAGGCTGGCAGGTGGAGAGGCTGTCAGGGCCGGAGTGGAGGGCAGCGGAGAAGGAGAAAGCAGTAGGGGTTCCGGCCTGGCAGACGGCTCCGGAAGCTGGGGAGGTAACCGGTTAAGCGGGGCCTCGCTGAGTGGGAACCTTCCTGATGGTTAGGGGGGTTCCAGCCTGCGGGGGAAAGGGATCCACTTATTGGGGGACCGCGACCCTAGGCCGGCTGAAGGGGGCCCCTCCCCAGTCAGGTCCAGCTTGGGTGGGGAGACAGCCAGCCAAGGAGAAGCTATCCTGGCCGGACTCAGCGAATGCGGTTAAGTTTAAGGTGAGCCCCTTCCCAACTAGGCATGGATGATGGAGAGCGGGGAGGACGCACCCCGCCCACGGAGCGGTATGAAGCGCGGCCTGGCTAGCGAGGGGCCTGGGTGGACCCCGGACTAGCTGAGCCGGGAGCGGCCGGGCCTGCTGACCGCTACCAGGGGCCCGCGACCTGGCTCGAGGGGAGGGCGCGGCAGGCACGGCACTCACTCTCGGTGACCCGGCTGAGGCGCAGGACGTGCTCGGGCCGGATGGCGTCCAGAGCCAGGAGCTCTTGCTCGGTGACCGCTGCCCCGCTGCCGTCGTCGGCCGCGTGATGGGGTGCTTGCCGCCGCGCCTTAAGCCGGTTTAGAACGCCGCCGCCCGCCTTCTTCTTCTCCTCCTTGCCAGTCACCAGCCCCCCGGGCCCAGGCGCCGACCCCGCGGCCACAGCCTTCGGGTTCGACCCGTTCATGGCTCCGCCGCCAAGATGGCCGCCGACTGCACAGCGCCGTAACTATGGAGGCGGGGGCGGGGCCCGGCCTGGTACCTGGGGAGGGGCGGGGCCAGGACTGGGGGCGGAGCCTGGGGCGGGGCGGAGCCTGGGGCGGGGCGGAGCCTGGGGCGGGGCGGAGCCTGGGGCGGGGCGGAGCCTGGGGCGGGGCGGGGCCTGGGGCGGGGCCTGGGGCGGGGCCTGGGGCGGGGCCTGGGGCGGGGCCTGGGGCGGGGCCTGGGGCGGGGCGGGGCGGGGCCTACGGGAGAGCCCGGTGGTGGGGTGAAGGGGAAGCTGGGGCCTTGGTATCCTCAGACTGTCCATCAGGCCCCTAAAGCCACCCTAAATGTTTTAAAAATGTTTTGTACCGTCAACTGACTTTCTATCAAACTGTGAACAAAGCATCTTGAGAAAGTGTTTGTTAACCTTTAGCATAGAATCTAAAGTTAAAACTGCTTGCTATGCAAAGGCAGCTTCAGGATAAGTCCTCCAATTAGATTGCCATCCCTAAGCCCCGCTGAGCCAGGCGTTGCGCTAGGCATTGGGCTGGGCTATAGGGAATATAAGAATATGAAGGCAGGGATTCGGTTTGCCTTATTCACCACTATACTCCCAGCAGTACCTAATGCCCGACAAGTGGTAGGTGCTCAATGATTGAATGAATGAATGAACGAGTGAGCAAGTGAGCTGTGAAAGCCTGAACAGTCCCCTGCTCTGGCGGAGCCCCTACTTTGTTGGGAAAAATTGTGAGGCACATAACTTATTGTGTGGTCCTTCCCCTTGATCAGTCAAGTATGAATGAACTAGAAGATAAACCAGCCTCTGCTCTAAAAGGTGTACAGCAAAGTTGCTATTATTACAGCACACGGAAGTGGTTTATTCTGACCAGGCTCCATCGAGGGCTTGGGGATTGCGGAGAGACCTCACAGGGGTGACATATTGGAAGTTAATCATGATTGCACCAATTGGAGAAAGTGGGTGGGGGAAACGCTGCCCTCTTACACCCAGAGTGGGGTCAGGGAGGCACTTGGGCCTGCTCCTCTGGGGATTCTGAATCTACTTGTCTGTGTTGGAGGCCTGGGACTGACTGAGGCAAAATGTGTCTGCTAGGCCTGATGTCACCTCTCAGCCAGACTTAGGCCAGAGTGAAACTCCCTTCCTCCTCCCCTGGTCAGTCTCAGTCCCTCTCATCTGGTGTGAGGAGCCTAGGAGGGGCTGAAAGGCCCAGGCTGGTTCCTGGACAAGGTCCAAACCTGACTCCACCCCTGCTGCCTAGCTGGGTGGAATGGTACGTGGCCAAGTTCCTACCTAAATACTGCCCTGTCTTTGAGAGATTAAATACCACTGGGTGGCACTTACCAAACCTTTCAGGGAGATTTTAGTAAATATGTACAAAGATTAAAAGTCTTTCCTTTTGCAAACAGCTCTTTTTAAACCACTCAACAGCGAGTGGTTACTGAAGAATTTCTGGAACTTCTAATATGCTACTCAATTAGGAATGGCCAAGAGGGGGATTTAGCCCATTCCCCATACACACTTGCTCAAGAACACCAGGACTCGTTGGGACCACAGCTTTTTTCTTTCTAGAGATGATGGTAAATTTATTAACTCCTTTACCTGCAATTCCACATCCAGGAACTCAGTCTACATGTACGCACAAAGATGTTGACTGCAAAACCATTTGTAATGCTGAAAAATTACAAATAAATTACAGTCGCATCCATGCGTTGGAGCTGTTGAAAAGATGAGACCGATCTATGTGTTACTAATATAGAAAGATCTATTAAGCGAAAAAAAGCGAGTCACAGAATTCCATTTGCTTAAAATAAAAAGTATATGAATATATACTTATGTAATTGTAAAGTCAGAGGTCTGGATATACATGAAAGTATTAACTCTGGTTTCCTCTGGAAAAGAGAGTATTAGAAGGGGCTAAAGAGGGATATATTCAGTTTTTACACCATTAAGAGCTACTTCTGTACTATTTTATCACAACAAGTATATGATCATGGGTGGCTTGTATACTTTTTAAAAAAGAAAATATCTCGGGATCTGTGTCTGGAAGGCAGACTCTATGCCAAAGTAGCCTTATTTTCTCTTAAAATTTAAAAGCAAATTTGATCATGCTTTTCTGCTCAAAAACTAAACACTGTCACCCAAAGGACTAACAGACCACAATGACCACAGCCTCCACCAGACTGAGTCCAGCACAACTAGATGGTGCCTGGCTACCATCACCGACTCCTCTGACAGGGATCACAATAGAGGGTCCTGGACAGAGCTGGAGAAAAATGTAGAACAAAATTCTAACTCACAAAAAAAGACCAGACTTACTGGTCTGACAGAGACTGGAGAAACCCCAAGAGTATGGCCCCTGGACACCCTTTTAATTCAGTACTGAAGTCACTCCTGAGGACTAGACAGGCCCATAAAACAAACAATAATACCCGTAGCTCAACCATGGATAGGAGACTAAATGGGCACACCGCCCAGGGGCAAGGACAAGAAGGCAAGAGGGGACAGGAAAGCTGTACTAATGGAAATGGGGAACCTAAGGTCCAGAATGGGAGAGTGTTGACATGTTGCAGGGTTGGCAACAAATGTCACAAAACAGTATATGTGTTAATTTTTTAATGAGAAACTAATTTGCTCTGTAAACCTTCATCTAAAGCACAATAAAATAAATAAATACTGACATGAGGAGTTAAGGTCTGTACTTTTCCTGGTCACTATTACGAACTGTGGTGAAAAAGAGTAGACTATGCCTTTAGGAGAACAGCAAATACCAAAAAGAAAAAAAAGGGGGGAGGGGGGTGGTAGGAAAAAATAGGGCTGTAACCTTCCTGCACCAAATCTTCCTAAGGAAAGGGGTCTTTTTTTTTTTTTTTTAATAACATATAAAAGCAATTCCAAAATATGCATAGGACAAAATAAAGGCCAAAAACATGTAAACATACACACACTTTTTTGTCCTAAACTGATCACTGTGTGTCAGCACATTAGGATACAGTATTTGCTATAAAGTATGTGTAAGATGATGATGCAGACACCAAAGTTCTTCACATTTTGGAATACATTAGAGTCTTAATGAATTCATTTCATTTGGAATTGGCTCAAGCAAGAAATACTGACGTTTGATTACCACTGTTGATCATATTAAATTTTTCCTGTTTTTTGAGGTACGTTGGCCAGGAATCGAACCCAGGTCTCCTGCATGGGAGGCAAGAATTCTACCATTGAACCACCAGTGCCTCATCATAAGAATTTACACCTTATCAAATGCCCTCAAGAGGCACTGATTCAATGTCAGGAAGAATTCTTTAAAAAGAGAACTTTTAAAGAGTCTAAATCATCAGCCAGAACGGGATAGATGTTTGAAGGCCAAATAGGAAACATGCAATGAGACTCCTTATGGCAGCTGATGGAGAGAAGTAGACTCTTCCAAGGGTACCTGGGGCAGAGGTCCAGCCTGGGAATTGTTGAAACCCCTACTTTCAGAGCAACGAAACTGAGGTAGTGATGTCAATTGGGACAGAAAGACGATTGGATTAAGCTGCCGTGTACATATAAAACCAACGGTGGTTTTAAATATGAAGCTTAACCCAAATTCCTGTGGACAGAAACTCCAAGACATAGCAATAAAGCTGCTTCTCACATGGCAACAGGGTGAGACATGAAGATGTATTTATATGCATAACAAACAGAACAATAAATGTGTCTTAAAGCCAAAAATTTTTTTCTTGTTTTTTAGTTATTGATATTTTAAAGATTCAAACTTGACCCCTTTTCTTTTTACATCATTTTTCTTTTTTCTTTTTAATGTTGTGCTTTAAATGAAAGTTTATGATTCAAGTTAGTCTCTCATACAAAACTATATACACACTACGTGACCCTAGTTGCACTCCACATACTGTGACAGCACACTCCTCCTTTCCACCCCATTCAACCAGCTCCTGACCCTCTCTGCCTTCTCATCTCACCTCCAGACAGGAGCTGCCCATTTAGTCATCTACTTGAGCTAAGCAGCAGGCTCTTCACGAGTAGCATTTTACGTCTTACAGCCCAGTCTAATCTTTGTCTGAAGAGTTGGCTTTGAGAATGGTTTCAGTTTTGGGCTAACAGAGAGGCTGGGGGCCATGCCTTCCAGGAGGAAAGGGGTCTTTTTGAAAATTACATATACTAACACCCTGGTTTGAGGAAGAAGGAAATAGAGAATTACTGTACTCAATAGTAACCCCAAGGTTTCCTTGACCAGACATGGGAAGGCAGGAGTGAAGCCTGGCCTCCCTTTCACCCCAGCTCGGTGCTCTGCGGGTCCCCCTCCAGCTGGCTGTTTTCCTCACTGTAAGAGGTATGATCGTGGCTGTTTGCCAGGGCAGTCTCAAGCAGTCAGGCAGTTCCAGCAGTTCTCTCAAACCAGGCCAGGCAGGTGGGGCTCCGAGCTGGTGCAGCCAAAGTAAGCAAGACATCAGAGAGCCTTTCTCTGCGGAGACTGGAAAGGTCAGGCCTCCTTCCTGCTGCCTCCCTAAAGATGGCATATGGAGAATCAGCGAGTCACGGCTAGGACTCGCATGCCTTGTGGTCTGGGACTGAGAGCTAGTAATTTCCCTAGCACCCGAGTCACTTTCCTCCCTGGCTGAGGGCTGTTTTTAAAAAACACCATTTATTATTTATATCCCATCTGTCTCTAAAAAGGATTTCTGGCATGTTCCAAAGTCGTATAGCACATGATTAAAACCAAAAAACCTGTTGCTGTCAAGTCAATTCCGACTCACACAAGATTGGTTGAGTGAAAATTCATACAGCCTTATGGAGGGCAGTTGCATACACTCTTTAATCCAGAAATTCCCTAAAGGAATTCCAAAGAAACACTTGCACATGCGCACAAAGAGGTAAGTATGAGCATGCTGACTGCAGCAGTTTGCACTGGCAAGCAATTAGCACTATCTTAATGTCCGTCAATAGGATTGGTGGGAAAAAAAGTATGATCTCATCATAAAATCATGTGCAATCCTCAAGACTGAGAAAGATCTAGATGTACTAACATATGTACAAACTCCCCAAGACATAAGTAAAAAAGCAGAATGATATGTATAGTATTAACCCATTTGTTTAAAAAGACTACATATGCGTACATGTACATGTATATGTAAATCCACCATCCGTCAGTTTGTCAACTGTGGTGACTCACATGTTGCTGTGATGCTTTAAGCTATACTACTGGTGTTTCAAATACCAGCAGAATCACCCATGGTGGACAGGTTTCAGCAGAGCTTCCAAACTCAGATGAGGAAGAAAGGCCTGGCAATCTACTTCAAAAAATTAGCCAATTGAAAACCTTATGGATCACAACAGAACACTGTTCCATTCGCTTGCTTTGGACATATCTTCAGGAGGGATCAGTCACTGGAGGGGCATATCATGTCTGGTGAAGCAGAGGGCTGAGGAGGGAGACCCTCAGTGAGATGGATTGGCACCGTGACCACAACGATGGACTCGAACATACTAGTGATCCAGAGGATGACGCAGGACTGGGCAACGTTTTGTTCTGTTGTACATAGGGTCACCATGAATCAGAGTCGACTTGACTGCAGCTATCTAGCTAGCTATATGTAAATACATATAAAAGGAAAGATATACACCAGACTGTCACCTGTATTATCCTCTAGAGATTAGAGGAATAGGAATGGGAATGATAACTTTTCACATTTTGCATTCCAAATAGTTTTTAAAAAATATATTTATGCATTTCTTGTATCACTAAAAGACTTAAAAGTTTACTATCTTTTTGAGACAAAGGATAACATAATAAACCCCCCATGTCGCCATTACCCAGCTTCAACAGTTAACATTTAAAAGGTTCCTTCTTAAGAACAGTTTATCATGGCATTAAAAGCACAAGTTTGCCGACAGGGCTGAGTTCCAGTCTTGCTCTTCTACTTACCAGCTGTGTGACTTTGGGCAGGTTACTTACCTGCTCTGAGCCCTTCTTTCTTCATTTATAAGTCAGGCTAGCAATACATCTTTCCTAGGGTTGTTGTGAAGAGGACACAAAAAAACAGCGACAAAAAGAACTATGCATGTTGCCAGAAGAGTGCCCCATGAATGGTCATTATGGCAATATATTTGATTGGCCTCTTTTTCCAGGATCCCTCGGCTGCGGCAGGCACACCGGTCAGGGAGAAGCCATGGAGCTGGATGGGAGAGAGCAGCAACTGAAAAGAACACTCGGGTCAGCGATGAGGAAATGTGCGAGGGACGAGGCCTTGAGGAAGCAACAAATGGATTCAAGCGGATGCAGAGAGGAAAACCCAGGACAGAAAGTATTAGTACAAGACTCAAGACAAAAAAGCAAGTAGCATTATTATTATTTTAGTAATTTAAGTGGTTAGGAACAAACAAGAATAAGACTCCTGGGCCAGAGCACCACAGTGAGGTTGCCTATCACCTCAGGTTGCTAGGGAGCAGAGGCAAGCCAGCTCCAAAACCCCCAGGCCCCACCCCTTTCTGCCTGGAACCCTCAACACTACCGCCACAAGCTTTCCAGTAAGTGTTAGAAAAACTCATCCTTTTTCCTCTATGGGGGGCGGGGGAGCTAAGTATGGACAGAGGTCCAGCACCAGGCTCCAGCCAACCGGGAGCCTGATTTCCTTAGCAAGATTAAGATCTGGACCCACAGAGTGGTCCAACCCAACCCGGCCCTTGGCCTAAGATCTTCTGTCAGATAATTTCCCTCCCTTGCAACTCCCTAGAGCAGGAGAGCAGGGCTTCTTCAGGCCTCTTCCCTCTTTGGCAGCTCATGCAAAGCTACTGGAAATAGTAACAGCTAAGTGTGAATTAGTAAAGAACTCCAGTTATGGGTGGGCTCAGCCTAAGAAAGAGGCTCTGTGGGCCCTGGGAGCAAACTCCATCCACACTGGCCTCATTCAAGGGATAACTGAGGGAGGTAGGCCACCCACCCCTCCATCTCCCCACTCAACCCACCAGCAGCCTCCATTCCTTCTTGGAAAAATATAGCAGGCAGGCTCTGGAGTCACACAGAATCACGGTGGAAATGGACGGGAATAGAGAGTAATGATTAAGACAGAATTCCTGGTTTGAAATCCCCGCTCTGCCTTTTGCTTTTTGTTGGCTGTGTGGCCTTGGGCAAGTCATTCCCCTTCTTCAAAGGTAATGCCAACTAGTTTCTTGACAATTACAGAGATAATATCTGTAAGCACTTGACATTGTGCCCAGACCATTTCAAGGACTCGATAAAGGATAGCTATAATTATTACAAGCAGCCCTGGTGGCACAGTGGTTCAATGGTTCGGCTGCTAACTGAAAGGTTGGCTGTTTGAACCCACCAGCTGCTCCATGGGAGAAAGATGTGGCAGTCTGCTTCCATAAAGAATACACCCTTGGAAACTCTGAGGCAGTTCTACGCTGTCCTATAGGGTCGCTATGTGTTGGAATCAACTCAACAGCAACAGGTTTGGTTTTTTTCTTTTTTTAGATACTTATTACCTTTAAAGCCTTAGAAAGAACACGGGCTTTGGAGGAAGACAGACTGGGTTTGAATCCTAGCTTCACCATATACTGACCAGCCTGGAGTAAATTACTGAACTGTTTTTGAGCTTCATGTTCCTCAGTTGTAAAATGGTGCTGATCAACTACAGGAAGAAATCCTGCCTGCTTTCTGCTTCTTCCCACTGTAGACTCAACACTGTCAACACAGCAGAAGACAGAGAAAAATGTTCCATGGCTGTTTGTCCACAAGTTATCGGAGCAGCTGAGGGAAAGATGCGAGGAGAGGCAGGTACAGGCCCAGTGTGCCTTGGGAGTGGGACAGTCACAGTCTCGTGTTTCCATGAAAGTGGAAACACAACACAAAGTAACTTTGCTTACTTCTTTGAATGTACTACTGGTTGAGATGGCCAGACAGGGTTTTACAGAGTTATCTTTCCCTTAACCAAATATCACATGGTGAAGAAAAAGCAAGAGACACACAGCTAAACGGACAAAAGCTCCTAGCCTCATCACAAGAGAACCCTTCACAGCCAAGCGAATCCCTGGGTCTCCCTTTCCCACCCAACCGTTTTGCCTCTTTCCAGTCAGGTTCAAACTCAATCCCAACACAGAGTGTCACTGCAAATTGTTTATTAAAACACAAAGCAATGGACAGTGAAAAACATCCTGATTTTTTACTTTTTGGTGGGAGTGGGGGTTGGGGGGTCATGGTAGGGGTAGGGACAGATGGAGACGGCCCAGAAGGAAAGACAGCTCTATCCACCCCTACTGCTTTCCCCGGCCAGCCAGGTTCAAAGTCCTCCATTGCATCTCATTGTGCCGCTGTAAATGCGCGTTGTGGCTACAAAGAGTTGGTTTGGCCTTGGTAGGCAGAAGATGGAAAACTAGAGTAGGAGCTACTGAGAACTTGACACTTTCTCCAGTACTTGGTACAGAACAGAGCAGCCAGGCCCTGTTTGGGAGGCCTGGGGTTGGTTTCTCAACAAGGCAGGTCAGGCCTATAAAGGTTGAAGAGGCTGCCCTGAGCTCTGAATGGGCAGCTGGTCCTCGCTTGGGAGAACCTAGTAGAAGGAAAAGGTAACATCCCTTAAATCCAAGAAGGGAACTACTCCAGGGTCAAATTTCTTTTCATTCCCTGGATCATAATACACCAGGGAACAGAGGAGTCAAGAATGTCTCTTTCCTAGTTTTGTTACAAGGTCTCTCCCTGCCAATTCTCCCCACCCACCTGGCAACTCGGTTCTCCTTTCCCGACAGTTGTCCTTTAAAAGGACAGAAAGCACTTCAGTTTGTTGTTGTTTTTCCTCATACTGAAATAAAGCACCGAAGCTCAAAATAGAGGTGAGAATACAGTTCTGCTTTTCCCGGTGCAACGTGCCCCCATCTCACAAGACTGCCTGGATGCGAGAGGTGCCAAGGCCCCTCTCTGCCAACTCTAACAGGCACTACTGTTTCCCTGGCTGCCAGCACAATCCTGGCTCCTTGTTCTTACACTTCTGGGGGGGAACCCATCCCAAGAGATCCAGCCTGCTCTTTTCCTGCCAACCCAGCCAGTCCCCAAATCATCTGCACTTATCAAGATGATATGGCCACCTAAAGCAGGCCAGCCAAAAGGCAGCCAGAGAAGGGCAAACCAGATCAGCAGCAAGCCACACACCTCGCTGGGAAGCTGACCCATTGGTGCCAATCTAGTCTTGTAACAAAATGAGGAAATCTAGTCCTCTTGCCCAGGAGAGTCTAAATACAGAGTCCTAGCTTAGACTGAAAGGGAAAAATCGCTCTGATTTTTCTGAAGCATGAACATTAAGGCTTCTTTGCAATTTTCTTAGTGCTTCTTGACCCCTATCTTTCCGCAGAAGGAAAGCAGATTTTTTTGGAGATTTCTAACCAGATCCTGGGTGTTTCTGGTTCTGCTTCTGCAGAGGTTCTGCTTCTCCTGCTTCAGCAGGAGGCCAGACACACATTCCCTTTGTTTGTTTATTTAAACAGGAGCATCGATTCGTCTCTCACTTTGGAAAGCTCACCTGCTCTCCCAGGTCCTTTTGGATCTTGGCAAGAGAGGCATGGAGGACAATCATACATGTTCCCGCTTGATGCCGTTAAGGCTCCTTGAGGCAAGAAGACCCTTGAATTATGTCAGGGCAGGCTAGCAGAGAAGAATAGGGGGGAGGGATGGGGAAGCAGCCCCATGACAGGACTAAAGGACCCCTGCCCAGACCTGAATCTAGGGGGAATGCCCACCCTGGCTCAGAGCAGGAGAGGAGAAGGCACTGTGCTGCCCGGGTGGGTCTTTCCCCATTCCCGGGGGAGGGCAGAGAACCTGCTGATTCTTTCCCTGGGCTTCCCGAGGTGAGCCGATTTCAAGGGAAAGGAGTATTATATGCTAGGAAAGATACTAGTGTTGTTTTCTGAAGTTTGGCTAAGATTCTATAAGCCATGGCCAGGCTTTCCCAAGAGAGGCTAGAGGCAGGGTAAGAAAGAGAAATTCCTTAAAACAGAAGCTTCTCCAAACACACAAGGAATTCAAACCACAACTCTAAAAGTGGATCAAACAATTCCCAGGCTCAGAAAGGAGGAGGTAAACTTAACTCAAATGTCAATCCATCTTATCAAAGCCTAAGTAACTGCAATATGATCACCTAATTCCAGGCCAGAATCTCTCAGGCAAACAGTGGGAACAAGAGAACAAGATCACACCTTCAAACCAACCGGTGGCCCTCCAGGTCTGGTGCTATCCTCCTGGAAGTCTAACAGCACTGGGAGAAACTTGAAGATAACCATCTTTCAATCTATCAGAGCTCGGGGTATCCAGGGGTATCCACACAGCAGCTTCTCCTAAATAGTGGAGATTTTTCAAAAAAATGGATTCTGGCTGAGGAATCATGGGCCCCACAGATAGTTTCCTGACAGTGTTTCAGTCAGCATGAGTGAGGCCCCTGACTCCAGTTAGAGCTAGATGCCAACCCTCAGCCCATCTCCAGCAGGAGTGTTCGCAGGGGCCACCCAGAAACGGAGCTGAAGCCACACTTCTGTCAAATGGAGTTTCACACCGGCCGTAGGCTTTTCTTTTCAGTGGGATCTACAAACCTGGGACAGGGTGTAGATCCAGTAGAAGTACCCGGGCCTCCCCTCCCCCCTCTGCCTGGCATCACTTATCACCTCCCCAGCCCCAGGCAGACTCCCTATAGTCCTGGCACTCGCTCCAACTACAGCTATGGACAGTGCAAAAAGCAACAGGTAACACCAGGGTAATTCTCAACACAAACAATACAAAAATAAAAATAAAAAGCCCCCCATTCCACCCCTTTAACCACTTCATGTACCTATATTATCCTGGAGGAGGAAAAAAAAAAAAAGCTTTCAAGTTCAGCATCACGAGCCAGCTGTAGCCAGCCTGGGCAGCTCTTGGTTGCTGGGTGGGCGTGGCTCCAAGGGACTCTGCCCAGTCCGACTATACTTCTTCCTGTTTCCTCACTTCCCCTTTAGTTTCCGCTAATCATGGAAAGGTATTCTTTCCTTCTGAATACAACCAGAGAGGAAAGTGCCCATCCCCATCCCCAAGCCTAGCGGAGAGGGGTGGGCTTGGAAACAGAGACAGAAGTAAAGCTGCTTGGCTTACAGTACCATTAGGAAATGGACCCAGGAGTCTCAGAGGATTGAGGTGAGGAGGCAGGGGCCCTTCCTTCCTCAGAGAGACCCAGCCAAACTAAGAAACAAGGCAAAATGGAGGCAGCAAGCCCTTCCTCATTTGTCTATTCCAGTGGCAGTGGCCCACCGCTTTGCGGGGGTTGTGATGGAATGGGAACCAAAGCCACGGTCAGAAGCCCAATTAATAGTCAGGACGTCCACCACCCCAGGCAGGTGGTCCCAGGACCAAGGCTACAGAACTCCATCCTTTAGAAGCAGGGGAGGTTCAGCAAGCGCTGTAGGAAGCGTTCCTCTGACTGCAACCTCAGGCCACAGCAATACCCTAGTCCTGAGGCCCAAGTTACAGCTAAAAAAAAGGGCTACAAGTCTCCAAGCACCAAATGCTGGCTAGGAGTACCTCCATTTAAGAGCCAAAAGCCAGGACATGGGCCCCAAAGCTACTTATTTTGTCACATAAAGAGCAGTACAAACATATGGAGTTCTTAAAATATCCAATAAGGCAAACTCAAAATTGAACACATTCTAGAAACATGGGCCTGGCCTGAGATTCTATGCTGATCCAGCCCAAGCTGAAGCTAATCCCGCTGCATACCGTTTACAATATTCCTTGTAGCTTGCCTGGGTCCTCTCTCATTGCTTTCCTAACTAGGAAACGGAAGACAGTGACAACAAAGGAGAGGAACGGGGATGCTTCATTTCCTGCAGAAATTATTCCAGGGAATTAAAGAGAGACACTTAGATGCTAAGGTTGGCTTCAGAGCTGCCAGGACTAGGGCTGACTGGAAATCTTTTAGCTCCATCACATCAAGAGCCTGGCTGCTACTTGGGTAGGGGAAATGAAAGGACAGAGGAACATACTATTAAAATCAGTGAGAAGCTTCGCTGGGCCTTGATTAGGTTAAAGGATGTAGCCAGTCAGCCTAGTTCCTTGGGGCAGCTCTAGGCATAAATCAAAACTGGTTGAATTGTGACAGAAAATGTGTCTGTGACATAGAAGGACATGGGAATAAATGAACATCAGATACTAGACACTCTAAACAGTGTTCAGTCACTTAGTAGGGCTCAAGTCTCCGAGGTTGCTCTTCAGTTATGCTAACGTAAGCCTTTTCTAATCGAAAGACCAGAAGAGACTTTTAAGGTCAAGTGTTCTGGTGCTGCAGGCTGGAAAGCATCCCTGCCCCTGGCAGTAAGACCCTACAAAGGGGCCAGTAAAAGAACTGCTGGGTCAGGTCCTCCTGGCTGCTGGCTCAGAGATCCAGGGAGGGAGGTACCAACAAGGTGAGGTGGTAAAGGATAAGACATTCAAGCAGAAGGAACCCCAAGTCCTCATGTCTCCTTCTTTCTTGGCAATAACTTAGTGGGCTGGTTGAGAGAGAGAAGAGACTGCAAATAAGCCAGATTAAGAAAAAAATGAGAGGAAATCAGGTCCCCAACAGGCACTGAAATCAAAATGATCTGTTGTGGTAACAAGTCAGAGGCAACCTGAGGATCTGACATAAACTAATCGTCTTGGATACCAGACAGTCCTCTAATTGGCACCCATCCGGGAGACAAGCGATGACAAAGCTCAAACACTTAAGGTGGAACCATCATTGGATGAAAATTAGAAAGGCTTCCAAGTAAGAAAGCATCAACTTCTCTTTCTTTTTTTTATCCCCCTTCCTTTTTCTTTTTGTCTTTACCTTACCAATTATACACCTTCACATACACGCGCTCTCAGTCCTAGGTCATCTGGAAACTTATTTGGACATAACTTCAGAACGTACCCAACTCCCAGCACTGGTCTTCTCAGGTAATAAGATGCCATTTCCCTGCTGTTAATTTCTAACATATAAAAGGGAACCATGTCTGCTCTTACTTCAGAGTCCTTTCCACTAGGTATACAGACTTGGATCCTTGAACAGGAAGGATCCAGTTTTACCCTAAGTACCCTAGAGAGGAAAGAGACAGCTGAGGGCCAGCCACAAAGAGAGGACTAGGACTGAAGCCGGTCTGGGACCAGGTGGTGGAGAAGGGCTGCTCTCTACTCACTCGGCCTCTTTTTATCTCCTTTAATTTTTTTTGTGTGTGTGTGTGTTTGTTTGTGTTTTGTTAATCCTCGTGAAAAACACGGAAACCAAAACCATGTTTGGTTTCTTTCCCACACCCCCTGCCCTGTTCAGGATGGCAATTTGTTCTCACAACCGGCAGAGGCAGAAGAGGGTTGGAATGAAGACTCCAAAGGCCACCAGGATGGGAAACATGAGGCTGCTGTTGTCCGAGGCATAGGGGTTGGGTGTGCGGGGGCCCGACTGCACCCGGTTCTTATTGGTCTGTCTTTTGAGATTAGACCCTTCATCATATTCTTCTTCTTCTTCTTCCTCTTCTTTCTTTTCCAATCCTGGATGAGGCTGCAGCTTTGGTACATCTGACACAAGAAAGTAAACACCATTTAAGTAAGACCCACAGCATTTAAGTGAGACCCTTAAGAGCAGCAAATAAGCCACAATACAGAGACTCCCTGTAACCTAATCAGGGTCTACAGGACAGAGCACAAGTAGCAGAACTAGCCTCTTTAGATTTAGTGTAAAGGAAGTGACAGCCCTGCCCACAGGGCAGCTCAATATCTCCCGTTCCTGTCCTACTCTCAGAACCCTGAGAGGACCAGACTGGACAGAGACAATGACCCGACACCCAAAACCGAACCTTTTCGAGTCCCCTCTCTCCCACAACCCCACAGTCCCCAACTCCCCCTTTTTAATAGTATTTTATTGTGTTTAAGGTGAAAGTTTACATAGCAAATTAGGTTCCCATCTGACAATTTCTGCACAAATTATTTCATGAGATTGATTACATTTTTCACAGTGTGTCATCATTCTCATTCATTCCATTCTGCCTGTACCGTTTCCAGTACTCTAGTTTCCCTGACCCCTTACCTTCTCATCCCACATTCCCTTTTGGTTCACACAACAACTGAACTGGAGCTGATCTGAATTAGGGCTGATCCACAGAGTTCCAGTTCTGAGCACACACAACCCCTCTGCCCTACTTCCTCCTTAGGCACTCAGGCACACATCTGTTTGATGACAAGACATCATATCTGCACTTGGGAGGGTATCAACACAATAGGATGAGATCCTCAGTGCATTCAGGATGAGTTGGGAAAAGGTACAGAAGGAGGGTCAGGGAGAAAAGCTACTAAGACACAAGCTTTCTCTGCAAAAACCAGCCTGGGAAGCAGGCAGTCACAATAATCAAAACCCTGATGGGAAAAAAATATACCCTACGGTTGGATCCCAAGGACAAAGAGATATTAATTAAGTAAGCCTTTGTTCTACTATAGTCCAGCAATGCTGGGAGCTTTCAGATCCTACCAAAACCTTAAAGGACTCCTCCTTTCGCCTTTTACCCTTTGCTCCCAGGAAACAGATGTCAAAGAAACAGATTAAGGGCATGTTTTAGGAGACTCCAAATGATTACAAGGGTCAGCATACACGAATAGGTACCACTATTAGTCTGATTTAACACTGAAGTTAAAGGAATTTGTCCAAGACTAAGCAGCTGATTAAATGGCAGCAGCAACATCTGAACACAGATCAAAGCTGGTGGCTTGTGTCCGAAGGACTAATGGTCCACAGCTACCAAGGCCTCCACCGGACTGAGTCCAGTACAGCTAGATGGTGCCCGGCTACCACCACTGACTGCTCTGGCCAGGATCACAACAGAGGGTTCTGGACAGAGCTGGAGAAGGATGTAGAGCATGATTCTAACTCACAAAAAAAAGACCAGATTTACTGGCCTAAAGGAGACTGGAGAAACCCCGAGAGTATGGCCCCCAGACACCCTTTTAGCTCAGTGGTGAAGTTATCTCCGAGGTTCACCGTTCAGCCTGGGAGTGGACAGCCCCGTAAAACCAAATGAGACTAACGAGGTACAGCAGTCCAGTGACAAGGGCCAGAAGACAGAAGGGGACAAGGAAGCTGGTGAGAGGGAACCCAAAGTTGAGTAAGGATACTGTTGATGTGTTGTGTGAGATTCTTAACCATTGTCATAGGGCAACATGTGTAGTAACTGTTAAATGAGAAACTATTTTGTTCTGGAAGCCTTCATCTTAAGTGAGAATAGCAGCACAATTGGAAGAGCATAGTCAATGTCACTGAACTGTGCATGTAGAAAATTTCTGAAACAGTGTATCTTTGGCTACGTGTATTTTCACCAAACAAACAAACAAAAAAAAAGGTTGAGAAGTTAGAGGGTTGACATCGTATGGGGTTGTTAACCAATATCATAAAACAATATGTGTACTACTGTTTCATGAGAAACTTTGTTGTACTTCACCTGAAGTACAATTAAAAAAAAAAAAAAAAAAGCTGGCGGCTTGTAGTAGCACCATGTTATACTCCATCCCCATCTGACTCTGTATTCCCCACAAGCGGGCTTTAAATAGGCATTTCCAAATTAGTGACCAGCTAAATTACTCCCCTCAAGGGGTTCTTCAACCATATCCTACAGCCCAAGTCAAAAACAGGACTTACCATCCACTGTCCCAGACATGATGTAGAGTGCACAGACTTTGGGATTGTCGTAGTACCCCTAGGAAATGGGAAACAGTGGTCAGCTCCACACGGCAGCAAACATTTTCCCCTACACCCACTCTTCTGAGCCCTTCCTTAGTCGTGAGGGCAGGGCAGGGGCATTACCTTGACAAACTCAATGTAGAGTTTGCCCGTGAAGGTGGACACCTCCCCCTGGACGCTCAACTTCCCCTTTCTGATGCTCATAGGGATGATCTCATCGTGAGCTGTGCTGTGCCCAACGCGGTCAAAGATGTCCAAGTCCTTCACCACAACGTGGCCATTCAGTCGCACATCAAACACCTTCCAGGATTAGAAAAGGAGACAACATCAAAACCATCCACTTCACATCCCTTCAGCAGGTGGACATTGTGCACCTCCCTGGGTTTCAAATTCAAAAATCATTTAAGAAACTATTGGGCTGGATACACCCCAGAATGACTATAGTCCTTTACCTGGGCTAAATCAAAACCCCTTTACTGCCAAGGAGGTCTCATCTTAGCTTTAAGGAACAAAGGATGCAAACAAAAAGCTCAGCATGAAGAGAAGGGAATTCACAGGAAGGGACAGAAGAAAAGAACAAGGCTAAAAACAAGAAGATGCTGAAAACCAAGAACAGGTGGTAGCCAGGAGGGCCTTAACAGGACCAGTTGTTGGCCAAGAACTAGGATTCTGGTGTTGCCTTCTGTCACCAACCTCTAAGGCAGCCTCATGGGCAGTGGGACATAGCTTCTCTAGGGGCAAAAAAAATACAGCTTTTCCTCAAAGTTCGTCTGTTTCTCACTTCTGAAGATGCTCTTACATTCTGTGGTCTATAGCAGAGGATTGACTGTCCAAGAGTGACAATGTCCCATTAATCAAGCAGGGGGCCTGACCAGGCCTCACCTTCTGCTGGGACTGTGCAAAGTAGACCTCAGCAAATTTCAACACGAGCACGTAGTCCCCCTCCTCCTTGATGGGCACTTCATAGCCAAAGGTCTCCTCATTGTACCTCTCGGTTTGATACAGGATCTGGTCCTCCGGGTTGGAGCGCAGGATTGGCAGTTTCATGCCATAGTCTGAGGCTAGAGACAAAAGACGAAGAGAAACCACATCAGAGGCAAAACACAAAAGAAAAGCAGAGACCCCAGAACCACCAGAGGCATTTCCGGGGTAAAGCTAATAACCCACCCAGTGCACCAAGGGGCCACCTTCGCTGCACCTGGCTCCAAAGAGACCAGACACAAAGGGTATGGAGGCCATTACCACGGACCAGTAAAATGAAAGAAACCTCACACAAATTGCCCCAACAGCCTCCATAACCTTCAGAGCAGAACTTTCTGAAAGCACATTAAAATGACTTTCCTAAAGTATACGGAGAGTGATGGGGACAGAATGAACCTACCTCGTTATTAGAAAAAAGCACTATGCTGCAGCTGCCTGGTTCCCTGAGAGGGAGACCTTCAGAGAAACTCATAAAACAAGGGGGATGGCCAGGAACTCTACGCAAGATGATGACACTCAAAGAATGTTTTTTTTCTCATTTAGAAAAGCCCACAGCTTAAAACAAACAGGATATCTGGTTAAGAAAATCATTCTTCATTGTCTTAACTACAAATAAGACACTAACTTCAGTTGTTTTTTGTAAGAAAGCTCTAAGGCTGATAAAGAAATATATGGCCATAAAAAGAAGGCCAGGATGCTAATTTCCTTTAGATTCTAGCACCTTAGTTCTCACAGACTTACAAAACTCCACTTCACCTACTCTCTGGAACATTCCCCTAGTTAAACCAAAGAAGAAAAAAAAGTTCCTACTGTATCTCTGGCACCTAACACAGTGCCTGGCACATTGCAGGCACTAGATATGATCTGCTGACCAAACAAATGGCACAGAAGGAGGTGCCTGCAAAGCAGGGAAGCCATGCTGTTCCCTCCACACACAGGGCTAAAGCCATCCAGCAGGGAAAGAAAATCTGCTGAGGTCCTCTTAAGATGCCCATGCTCCCAGATGGCTACCTTTCCCATTTCACAGACTGACAAGGAGTAAGGCAAGGCAAAAGTATCAGAAGAGCCAAAAGTCTCTATTGCCCTCTCCTTCCCCAAAACTTGGTAGGAGACAAGACTTTATGTATGCTTTTCCCCCACGTAACAAACAAAACTGGGGCCTTTTCTCAAATACGATACCACCATCCAGCCCCAGAGATGAATCGCTGTTTTCTCCTTGGGAAAACAGCCTTACTCCTTTATCCCATAAACACAAACACTGGCTCTCTAGTGCTCCAGTGCTCCATAAATACTCCATACTTTCCAAACGAGATTTAGCAGTGATTTCTGTACACAGACCTAGCGCCTACTCCATCCTGGAATTAAGGTTTCAAGAGCACCTTCAATCTCACATGGTAATTCTGAAGACATCTGGCACCTAAATCTTGGGAGACACCCAAGAGCAGTCACCCCGGGAGCTTCATGTTCTGGATCCCCAAACTCCAAGGGACAGGACATGGCAAAAGGTAAAAGATTAACTAAAAGACCCAGTGGCTGAGCTCAAGCCCTCAAAAATAGAAGCGTAACTGTTAACCGTTCCTTGCAAGCGAACACTAGCCTTGAGATCAGATGGACTGATGAGACATGCAACAGGAAACTCACTGTCCTTTGTCTTAAGACCTTTTTCTTCCTATTTCTCCTCAAGAAAACAAATCAAAGAAGGACAACTGAGTAGCACTACAAAGGATGTACTGCTAACATGCTCCAGCTCTTTCCCAGGCTCAAAAAAAGCATTACCCTGGGGCACAAACCTATAAAGATTAAAGGACTGCTGTTTCTCTTCCAACTTAGCTCTAAGAATTTCCTTCTTCCATGAGGACCATGACCCTTACAAATTTGGAACATTAACTAGATTTCATTTATAGATACAGAAAGTTTTGTGCACGTGTATGGAATCTTTTCCCTGCCGAGCGGAAAAGGTGAGAAACTGACAATAATGTAATCTGTGGCAGTCTCAGTCCCACTGCTAAGAATACTCAGCTATGTGAACAAAAAACTGCTTAACAACCTTGGAATTACCTTTCAACATTTTCCCTTTAAAGCCCAAGTGGCTTTCCCAAGAGATCTGCCACATGCAAAGGTGAATTTGCCCACATCCCAGGAGATGCAGCAGCAAAAAAGGATTTTTTTTCTCTCCCCGTTTAGCCTTCACGTATTCACAGCTAAACAGATTTCTCCAAAATACAGTGAAGTGTGCCGTCAGCACACTGCTGAAGTTGGGACGATATAGCTCAGGCAGCTAACCAAAAGGGAAGGGGGCCAAAGGGCCTACCCTGTGTCTGCTACTTCTTAGCCCTAGACTATGGAGTAGCCAGGCTGCTTGAAAAATAACGTCCAGGTTTTAGAGAAGACAGGCCTGGAGTTCAGTTCTGGCTCTGCCACCCACTCTGTGATGTTGTTTCCTCTAGATCTGTTTCCTCATCTGTAAAGTGGGAATATCGCCTACCCCACAGGTTTGGGGCAAGGATCAAAAGACATCTGTAAAGAGCTTAATGGAGCTCCTGGGTGGTGCAACCAGTTAATGTGTTCAGCTGCTAACCAAAGGGTTGCTGGTTTTAGTCCACCCAGAGGCATCTCGGAAGAAAGGCCTAGTGACCTACTTCTGATAAATCTGCATTGAAAGCCCTAGGGAACACAGTTCTACTGACATACACAGGGTTGCCATGAGTCAGAATGACTCCGAATCACCTCTAAGGCAACTGGTTAAAGAGTTTACTACAGTGCCTCACACAGAGACACTAACAAACACATAGGTGTGCTAGCCGGGTAAGTATACACACACAATAAGCACTAAATAAATGCCTCCACCCCAGGGAGCTTAGAGAATGGACAAAGCTGAAATGGAAGTAATAAAACTAACTAGAATATTGCAGCTGTGAGCCACAGGAGTGGGAAAGCCAAAATGAGGAGGAACGTCCATGAGACCACCACTGTGCCATCTCTGTGTCGCTCCAACATGGCTCACCACCCTGATGTCTGGCCTCACACACAACCACTAGATCATTCTGAATCATTTCTTTCTCAAGCAAGATCATTGGTAAACAATTATTCTGAACTGATTGGGACAGGGAACCCCGGGAATCAATGACCCAAATTCTCCACCTGTGAACTTCTGCTACTTGGAAGGCCTGCAGGTAAACCCTGCCTCTCAGGTGACAGTATAGGAAGAGAATTCTGAACAAATCCTATGGCCTTAAGCAAATCAGAGGTAACAATGACTTTCTTCCCATCTCTCAAGCTCTTATCTTCCCAAGGCCAAGTCCTTCCCCAGCTGAAAGGAAGGCTGCTCAGGAAAGGGTCTCCTTAGGGCTAGAGAATTAGTAATCTAATAGGCCTGGGCCCCTAGCCAGTTTCCCCACCCCACTCTGGAACCATTTTCTGTCCTGCTTTTAATTCCAGTAAAAGGTCATCTGCAAAAAAAAAAAAAAAAAAAATAGAGACACTTTAACCTACTCTGGGCAGAAAAGTTTTCAGAAGTCATGTCATAGGCATGTGAGAAGTTTTAGAGAAGGAAAACAAGTCTCAGAGGGTAAAGTGGATTCCTCAAGGTCATACAACTGGTTAGCAAGTCCCATTCTATGAAGAGGAAACCTCCGAAGTCCAAGCCAAGTTCTATGCCCTCAGGCCAAATAACCAGGTCTTTTCCTAGTCAGAGTCCAGTGGGACCCAGAATGTTATGCAAGGCAAAATCCCGAGGCAAGCACTTCTGAACCACTTTCTGTAGTGGAATTTCCATTTGTTGAAGTACACAGGTTAAAAGCATCTCCTATGAGCAGTAGCTATCCTCCAGGCAGAAGGGAAATTCAATAAACATTATTAAGTGCCTATGAAAGCGTAAGCCACTACGTGCCCTGGGCCACTCACAGTCACAAGAACACTGAACTACAAAGAAATCATAGAGAAATAGCAAGTTCAAAAGCAGGCCAAAACCTTATCTGGCCTAACTTGGCAACAAACACCTGAATTCATTCAACGTAAAATGAACTTTCCTCAGCATGCTGGAAAAAGCATCACAGGCATGTGGGAAAAGAAATAAGACATGCAGCTCCGACTATAATTAGTGTAAACGGCTGCATAAGGCAAGGGTCTCCAAATACCTGGCACACCCTGATCCAAACAAGGCAGAGAAGGAAAGGCAGAGTGAACAGCTGCACTTCCTCTGCGGGGCAAGCTCCTTAGCACAGAAAGAAACCAGAGGGCTGCCTCTTGTGAGTGGAAGCGTCAACCGTTTCAGCCCCAGACCTGTTGTTGCTGGGTGCCGCTAAGTTGATTTTGATTCATATCGACCCCATGTGACAGAGCAGAACTGCCTCATAGGGTTTTCTAGGCCGCAGACCTTTAAGGGAGCAGACTGCCAGGTCTTTGTCTCGTGAGTGGCTGGCTAGGTTCAAACTGCCAACCTCTCAGTTGGCAGCCAAGTGCTTAACTGCTGCACCACCAGGGCTCCTTGACCTGCAAAATGCTACTCTCAAAAACCTGTTAAGTGCAATGTTGCAACAGACTGGTCCAAAGTGCCACTCACCCCAACACCATCATTCACGCCTTAATGCTGCTACCAAGATCGGTAGGCAGAAAGGAACAGGGAGCCTCCATCTATACACTGACCCAGAGGCTAGTGTCTGAGATGGAACACCAGTACAGTCTAATGTAACTGAACCTGCTACAATAAACTCCTCCCAAGGAACTGCAACCATGCGCCAGTAAGCCAAGCGCAGAGACACTGGCTAATTGTTGGCCAGCCTTAAAAAAAAAAAAAAAACCAGAGTACTTTCTGAAAAAGCACAGTACCTGGGGACTAAACCTGGGACTTAGTCTGCTTTACCCTGTGCACAGTGGACCTAACAGGACGGTGTAACCAATGTAAAGCCTACTATCTACTAAGTGAAAGGAGCCATCTGTGCTCTCTCCTCACCACAGCTATCACAAGAGGCAAAGTCCACAAACTGCCTCTGGTTTCCTCTAGGGCTCCTTCCTCCCTGTCAAGACCCATTAGGAAAGAGGAAGGGTCCAGGATGAAGATAGTAATGACCTCCTGCTTTAAAGCCTGCCTTTGGCTGCTGTTAACAGCCTCTAAAGACCAGGGCCCTGACTCAGCTTAACCCAGGCTACTGCGACCTACATGCCAGGGCTAACAAATTCCAGGACCAACACAGAACCTCAGAAAACGACCCTGTGTCCCCAGACCCACACATGGATAAGCGTGACCTATTCCCTAATATAACAAACTCCAGGACACTGCAATCACTAGGAAGAACTACGTCAAACCCTTTAGAAAAGGCAAGAGCCAAATCCCGGCATCGTGGAAAAAGAGAGAGAGAGTCTGTCTCCTAGTTGTCTGGAGATGGCATACTGCCAATTTAGGAGCCTCTGAACCCAGCATACAGGATACAGCTCCTTCCCACACGTGAAGCAAGCGACTGCCTTCTTAAATCCATTTTCCGAACCTACTTACAGAAGAAACAGTCTAGGGAGCGGGGACCACCACAACAGAAGCTCCACGTGCAGAAAACCTTATACAGAGTCCCAAGCACAGAACTTAATCTATTAGGTCCAGCGTGGGGACCGGGAATCTGTATTTCTAACCAGCACCCCAGGCAATTCTTACCCACGCTAACTTCCAGAAGCGTGCAGCCCTGTAAACATGACTGTTGCTCAACCAGTTAAAACTCAAAATCATTTTCCCATCAGCTGGAATGATACCTCGCAGAACAACCTGGGGCTGGTTCTATGAACTCTCACAGACTGTATATTCAGATCTTACACTAGGTGACCTAGCTGACACCTATCACCAGCTTGGCGTGCAGCATGGCTTCAATGTAACCGGTTTCTGAGACGGCCTACAGCTTCTACTTATAAGCACAGATATTCCCCCGCTCCAAGGGGGAGGGGACCGGGGGAGGAGGGTACAATCAAACTTTCCTGGCCCATCTTCTTCTCAGATTCCTTTCTATTCTGGCTAAGAATCAAGCCCCGCTCCTGCAGACGGAGTAGGGAAAGTGGCCGGTTTCTGTGTAGCCTGGAATCTGACCAGGAACTGTCTGGACAAAAGAGCAGAACCGCCACGGCCAGCGACACCGATAATCTACACGCCGGGAGGCCTTGAGGTTAAAATAGGTCGCCCCCGTCTCTACTTTCCCAACTTGGGAGTAGGGGGAGGGGTGAAAGGTTAAGAAAATGCAGGATGCGAGCTTCCAAAATAACTTCTCGCCAACTCTCTGTCTCAGTGGCTCTTGGTAGCTTCGAGCCAGTGCCAGGTGCTGAGCCCTGGCGAGGTCCCTGGGGAAACCGCAGAAAGAAACTTCGCTCTGAGACATGGTCGAGAAAGGGGGTCGCGGCCCGCAGCCCTCGGTGCCCAGGACCCGGCAGGCCAGGAAGCCCGCAGCTCGGCTGAGCGGTTCTCACCTCTGCCCACCCGGCCTTCCAAAGGGTCCTTGCGGAAGTGGATCCCGTGCACATCTACATGTGCTTCACCACCCGCGTTGACGGCCCAAATGACGCTCTCCGGCAGCCCGGCCCCCGCCGCGCCGGCCACGCCGAGCCCCGGCCCCCGGAGCGCCGGCAGCAGCAGCAGCGGCAGCAGTCGCAGGAGCGCCACGGCGGCTCCCTCAACCGCCCAGGCCTCCAGCATGGCGTGCACCACCGCGGGGAAAGCCTCCGCCGACCCTCGTCCTCGGCCGGCCGCCAGGCCACCCTGAACTCAGAAAAACAGCGCCACGGGCCGCTCTGCCTCAGCCGCCGGGGACATATCGCTCTCAGGCCTCCTTCTCCTCAGCCAACGGTACCACCTCCCACCTCGGGAACAACCTACCCCACCGCCCAGCCCCCGGCCACAACGCTGCAGCCAATCAGCGCCCGGACCTCATTAATTACCCACCACCCCGCCGGGTGCCGTCCTCCCATTGGCTGATAGGCGCGGGAGGGGGCGTGGCTACTCCCAGGCGCAGGCCCAACCATCAGGCCAGAGATGGAGCGCGCGCAGAGAGAGGGAGTTCGGTTGAAGCGGCGGCTCGATACGGAAGTGGCAGGGTGCAGAGCCCAGGCGGCCCCGGAATCCCGCAGTTGAATGGGAAAGGTGGCCTAGGGGGGAAGGCTTAGGGTACGGCGCACTGACATGTCGCCAGCACTTCCGGCGCTCCACACTTGGGACCGAATAAGCTCGGAGGGGGCGTCGCCGACTTTCCCGCCCCCTCATCCTTTTACGGGGAGACGCATGAACGTAGCTCTAGTAGGAGAAGCAGTGGACATTCTCCGATCTGACTGACTCGGTCCCTTCCCCCGCGTGAGGCAGAAGACCCACCTGCCCCTAGAAAGGCCAAATGCACAGGCCCCCAGGGCACGAGTCCCAAGAAGACGAAGGCCTCCCTCCACCCCTCAGCGGGCTCGGGGCTGGTGGTAGCGTCCAGACGACTGTCCAACCAGAAGGCTACAACGCAGCGGAAACGCGTGGCCTCTGGAGGGAGGGGCTCCAGGCTGCTTACGTTTCCATGGCGACGGCCTCGCGCTGGCCTCGGCGGCTGAGGGACGGGAGCGGGGCTTCCCCCGCCCAATCTAGAAGGCCGGGTGTTGGGCACAAGGCACGACCCGAGCCTTCTCTGTTTCAGTCAGCCAGCGCTCACCTGCATTGGCGATCCCTGGGTTGCCGTCGCTGCCCAAACTCCCATTTTACAGGTGGGGAAACTGAGGCCCAAAGAGGGGCGGAAAATGGCCTAAGAGTCCCGCCAAGAGTTTAAGGCAAAGTGAAGACAAAAAGCCATTTATACATTTGTTCAACAAATATTTATCGAGTCCCTATTACTGGGGTTGCCCGATTTAGCAGATAAAATGCAGGCATCCCAGTTAAATTTGAATTCCAGAAAAACAAATGAGTACTACTTCTACTAAAAAGTAATACAGTGTTTACCTGAAATTCAAACTTGATTTCCTGTATTTTATCTGACAGCCCTACCTACTATGTGCCAGGCAATGAGCTTTGTGCAGCAGTGAATAAAAAAACACACCCAGTACATCACAGGAGAATTCCTAGACAGACTTTGAACAACCCACAACCCAATCAATTATTTAGTTTAGAACGGCGATGAGTGCTCTAAAGAAACAAAACAGTGTTTGGAAATGGAGAATATCAGTGGGGAATTTCAATACACAAGGATTCTTTCCCCCAGACTTTAACGTCAGACCCTACAGGGGAGCTTTTGGAGATGTCCCCTCCTGACCCCGCTTTTTTTCCACTATTTTGCAAGCATCTGGCCTTGCTTCCTCCCACAAACCTATTCACCCTCTTAAGGCCTCTCTGGGGCCCCGCACTGGGGTTTCTAATTCTGCTCTCCTCTCTCTGAAAACTGTCATCTCTGGAGGAACCTGACAATTCAGAGCTTGACTAGCCCTCAGAACAGGGACATGGTGCACGAGGGGACACAGGCACAAAGAGGTGACGTGGCTTCCTCCCACCCAGGCAGGTGGCCAGTGGAGCCCACGTTCTAGCCACAGACTACACCATCTCCAAGATCTCAGTTTATCCTCAAGGCTGTCTAGTCCAGGCGAAACAATCACAAAAATGGATTAAACCTTTCAGAAGGCCTCAAAGCACCTAACCTTTAGCCTTCTTTCAGTCCTCCAGATCTTTGGTCACCACAGGAGATGAACAAGAAACCTCGCTAACCCCCACTGGGCTCCTCAGATTCCGTTCTGGCTGGGCTACCCTTGAACCCAGAAGGTCCCCTTTTTGAGACTTGGCTCCTGTAATCATTAAGATTCTGTGTCAACTTGTCCGGGCCATGATTCTCAGTGGCTTGGCAGTTATGATGTAGTCTGGCAGTCGTATTGTGGTTTGATCACTTCCATGATGAGATCTGATGTAATGTGATCACCTCCACGATGGGATCTGCTGTGAGTAGCCAATAAGTTAAAAGGGAGTTTCCTTGGGGGTGTGGCCTGCATCCAATACAGGTGGAATTTTTGGTAAGGCTCGTGGGCTTTTGCTTGCTCTGGATCCTGCAGCTGGCTCCTGTTCATCTGGCCTCTGGTTCTTGGAACCTGAGCTGCTAGCTTACCTGTGGTCTTGCTTGCTGATCTCGGGAATCATCAGTCTTCGCAGCCTGTGAGCAAGAGCCCTGCTGTCTGACCTGCCAATCTTGGGTTCACCAGCCCCAGTGGCTACGTGAATCAGGAGAAGCCTCTAGCCTGACCCACGGACTTGGAACATTCCAGCCTCTACAACCACATGAGCCATTTGCTTGATATAAATCTCTCTATATATATTTTTTCACTTTACTGATTTTGCTTCTCTGGAGAATCCAGCCTAAGACAGCTTCTCATGGATTAGGCTACCTCTTACGTAAAACATGGGAGTCCCTGAGTGGTGCAGCCAGTTAACATGCTTGGCTGTTAACCAAAAGATTAGAGGTTTGAGTCCACCCACAGGTGCCTTAGAAGAAAGGCCTGGATGTCTACTTCAGAAAAAAATTAGCCACTGAAAACCTTTTGGAGCACAGTTCTAGTCTGATGGACATGGGGTTGCCATGAGTTGGGATCAGAACTGCCACAGAATGGCAACTGGTTAGATAAAACAAATTCTGAGACCCTGAATCACTTGAGGCAGGATGAGCATGGAGTCTGAGTCAGACAGCCTGGGTTCCATGCCCAGCTTCAACACTTTACTCCCTGTTGTGGCCATGGACAAATTATTTTACCTCTCTGAATTTCACTTTCCTTAACTGCAAAATAGAGACAATAGTTCTTACCTCAAAGGGTAGACATGAGAATTAAAGAAAGTCATACAACTATTTGACCCAGCAATTCTACTCCTAGGTATCTACTCATGAGAAATTAAAACGTATGTCCAGTCAAAAATTGGTACACACATGTTCATAGCAGCAGCATTCATAATAGGCAAAAGACAGAAACAAATGTCCATTGACAGTTAAATGTATAAACAAAATGTGATACATCCATACTATGGAATCTTATTCAACCATAAAAAGGAATGAAGTACTGATACATGCTACAACATAGATGAGCCCTGAAACATGCTAAGTGAAAGCAGACAGACACAATAGGCCACAAATTATATGATTTCATTTATATGAAATGTCCTGAACAGGTAAATCTATAGAGACAGAAAGCAGATTAGTGGTTGCCAGGGGCTGCAGAGAGGAGGTGAAGGGGGAGGTTGGGAGATGAGGAGTAAGGGGCTTAGGGTTCTTTTCGAGGTGATGAAAATGTTCTAAAATTGATTGTGGTGTAATCTCAGTGACTACAAGATGGAGTTTCATCCGAGGGAGCCTGACTTGGGGCCAGTCTCCTCAGGGCAAAGGGTGACTGTGGCTGGGGAGTCAAATTTCTAGCAGCTGAGGGGATATCAGGAGCAGGACTCAGGCCCAGGATGGGGGAGGCGGCAGGAGACAATAGAATTTGGGTCTCAGTAGCCAAGCCAGACTGGAGAGCCTGACCCCCGACCAGGATGATCTCCAAAGGCACTGCTGTAGTTGTTGTTGTTAGTTGCCTTGAGTTGCCTCCAACTCATGGTGATCTTACGTCCAGCAGAACAAAATGTTTCCTGGTCTGGTGCCATCTTCATTATCCTTGATACGTTTTAGTTCATTGTTGTGGCTATTATGTCAATCCATCTCACTGAGGGTTTCCCTCATTTTTGCTGATTCTCTACCAAACGTGATGCTCTTTTCTAGTGATTGGTCTTTCCTGATGATGTGTCCAAAGTCAATGAGTTGATGTCTCATCATCCTTGCTTCTAAGGAGCATTCTGCCTGTATTTACTCTAAAACTGATTTGTTCATTCTTTTGGCAGTCCACGGTATATTCAGTGTTCTTCGTCAACACCATAGTTCAAACACATCTATGCTTCTGTCTTCCTTTTTTATTATCCAACTTTTGCATGCGTGAGTCAACGGAAAAGACCAGGGCTTAGGTCAGACATGTGTAGCTATGATGCTGGAATCTATGCCACCGGTATTTCAAGTACCATCAGGGTCACCCATAAAGGACAGGTTTCAGTGGAGCTTCCAGACTAAGATGGACTGGGAAGAAAGGCCTGGCGATCTACTTCCAAAAATTAGCCAATGAAAACTCTATGGATCACAACAGAAAAACTGTCCTAGAGGAGTCTCCAAATAGCCCCAGGCCTGCTTTCAGAGCTAGCCAGCCTGGGCGAAGAGTCTGAGCCCCGGGAAAGCTGAGAAGGGTGTCGGTCCCAGGTGGCTCCAAACCCAGGCCATTTCTCGACAGCCAGTGACAACTTCAGGCTCCAGCCTCCAGTTTCTCCTGCCTACTATGGTGGTCATCCCCATCTGAGCACCTAAAGACACCTTGAGATACTCCATTCCCACCTCCTGCATCTGGGGATGGCTTTATGCAAAAATTACTTCAAACCCTCTATGATGGTTAAGGTTTGTGTCAACTTGGCTGAGCCATGATTCTCAGTGGTTTGGCAGTTAGGTAATGATGTAGTTTGGCAGTTAGGTAATGATATAGTTTGGCAGTTAGGTAATGATGTAGTTATCCTCCATTTTGTGATATAATGTAATCACCTCCATAATGTGATCAGCCAATCAGTTATAAGGGGAGTTTCCTTGGGTGTATGGCCTACATCCAATATGTATGGACATTCTGGCCAAGCTCACTGGCGTTTGCTCACTCTGGATCCTGCATCCAGCTCATCATCATTTGACCTCTGGTTTGTGGAACTTGAGCCAGCAGCCTACCACCTGACCTGCCAGTCTTGGTTTCATCAGCCCCTGCAGCTATGAGTCAGGAGAAGCCTCCAGCCTGACCCCTGACCCATGGAATTGGGCCTTGCCAGCCTCTACAACCATGTAAACCATTTCCTTGAGATAAATCTCTCTCTCTCTCATATATATATATATGTATATATATGCTTCACTGGTTTTGCTTCTCTAGAGAACCCAGCCTAAGACACCTTCCAACATCATCTCAGACTGAAGACTTACATTC
The DNA here is from genome assembly GCA_030035585.1 of Dugong dugon. Taxonomy (NCBI): domain Eukaryota; kingdom Metazoa; phylum Chordata; class Mammalia; order Sirenia; family Dugongidae; genus Dugong; species Dugong dugon. Next base: position 17,836,549 of record CM057476.1, on the reverse strand, counting down.
TGTGAAGTGCCGGAACGTGAATTTGGGGGTCAGACAGAGCTGAGTTCAGTTCCCAGCTATGTCACTTCCTTTCTGTCTGTTTCCTCTCTCCTAAAAAGCAAATGAGATGACCTGCCTCACAGATGTAAGGATTAAATGAGATAGTTTTACAATGAATATCAATGATTTTTTTCCCATTTGCGAAGAAAAATATGCTCTTTGTAGACAACATAGAAGAGAATTCCAAGAAGGAAAATTTCACCATAATTCCATTCACAACTGAGACAAGGCAGGTAAACCCAGGCCCTGACACAGCGGTTCTCAATAACCATTGGTTCCCAACCATTTGATTCTCTCAGTCACCTCTTAACCTACCTAACCTTACAGTTGCCATCATGCTGATTCCGACTCATGGCGACCCCATGTGTTACAGAGTAGAACTGTGCTCCATAGGGTTTTCTTTCTTCCTCGGGTTTCAGATATTTATTATTAAGTGTAAACCCCAGCACGATATACCAACATGACTTCACGCATTTCCAAAAAACCAAAACCAAACCCAGTGCTGTCGAGTCAATTCCAACTCATAGTGACCCTGCAGGACAGAGGAGAACTGCCCCATAGGGTTTCTAAAGCTATAAATCTTTACAGACGCAGACTGCCACGTCTTTCTCTGTGGAGCAGCTGGTGGGCTCAAACCACCAACCTTTTGGTTAGCAGCCAAGCGCTTTAACCACTGCACCACCAGGGCTCCTATTTCATGCATTCAAGGAAGAAATATATCCTAGTTAAGTGGGAAATTGTGTGGATGGCTTCTAGAAGACCTTCATTCTAAGCAGCTTTATAGGGAAACTGTTCATTTAGAAGCCTGGGCCTTCTTTCTTAGCTTGCTGTAGCACAGTATTCACAGTCACTCAGAGAACTTGTTGCATTCATCATTGCGACCCAGTTTGTTCCATGGTTCTGGGTTATTCTTTCTGTCCCAACTGACAGCGGGATGAAACAATGCCAGATCCAAGACGTACAGTGCTGCTCTACTACCTCCAGGTCTAATAAATGCAAGGAGGGGGATCAACCTTGGTTGCTTCCTGGCCTGACCGCAGATCTGGTGGAGCACATTTGCGGCAGGGTCCTCAGATCAGAAGGAGAGCACAAAGTTGGTAGGGCCAGGACCTAGCAGTCTCTGCACCAAGTATGTGTGGGCATTCAAAGTCACCCAGGACCTCCTACCTCACTACAGGGTTTTCAAGGAGCTCGAGGTTTTCAGAAGCAGATCACCAGGGCTTTCTTCTGCAGTACCTCTGTGTGGGTTGGAAAAATGTAGGTCATATCCCCATTTTGCTAAAGCTCAGAAGGGTTAAGTGATTTGCCCTAAGTCACACAATGAAGACCTAAATTTCCCTTTTTTGGCTTTGAATCTATTATTTTTACTCTGAGCCAGGCTACCTATCAGACACACTTTGGTGCAAATCCCAGGTTCACTATTAATCGCTGTGCAACTTTGGATAAATGAATTCACCTCTCTGGGTCTTATTCAGTTTTCTTATCTGTGAAATAGAATAATTGTATGGTATATACCTAAGTACATAGCTAAGTGGTCAATAAATGCTGATCATGGGCGTTTGGAGGCAAAGAGCCCTGGATTCAAAGCCGAGCTCCACTTCTTAAAGCTGTGTGGCCTTGAGAACATCATTTCTCAAATCTGGGCCTCAGTTTCCTCATCTATTATTAAGTGTAAACCCCAGCACGATATACCAACATGACTTCATGCATTTCCAAAAAACCAAAACCAAACTCATTGCCATTGAGTCTATTCCAACTCATAGTGACCCTGTAGGCTAGAGGAGAACTGCCCCACAGGGTTTCTAAAGCTATAAATGACTGTATAAGACCCACCACGTAGGGGCATTAGGAACTCTTAATAGAGTGTCTGGACCACGGTAGGTCCTCAATGTTGTTTTTCTTAGGTGCCACCGAGTCGATTTCCAACTCATAGCAACCTCACGTGACAGAGTAGAACTGCCCCATAGGGTGTCCTAGGCTGTAATCTTTACGGGAGCAGATTGCCAGGTCTTTCTCCCGAGGAAGCGCTGGGTGGGTTCCAACCGCCAAATGCTTAACCTTGCGCCACCAGAGCTATTAATCAAATGAGAAGAAGAAATCATTATAACATGCAATGCTGGCAATTTGATAAATAGAAAAAGCTTTGGTGGAAAAGTGCACAGGCTAAGGAGTTAGGGAAAACCCTTCCACCCAAGGGAGGGAAAAACCAAAGGAACCAGAGTTCAAAAGTGGAAAATGGCACAGCTGTTTCCAGGCCCCCAGAGGCTGTTTCACCTTGACCCACAAAACTGAAAAGGGGTGTGTTTTCCTGTACAGATATGGATCAGAAGAACAAAGCATGATGTTAATTAAGTCTGGCCTATTTTAAGTTTATGGGATATTTTCCCCCCTAAATGATAAGCTCACAATAAAAGTTCAAAAGGTAAACACAGAGAAGGGGTGGGAGCAACCCTGCTCAGCCTGCCCTGCCAGCACTTGAACTTGGAGGTGGGTGGTCTGGTCCCAAAGCTAAGTTTTCTCACTATGGGACTCTGGGGATTAGACTGCAGAGGAACCAGAGCCACCCAGAGAGTCTAAGAACCGGCCTCGGTATCTCGTGGTTCTGGTCCCCAGTGGGCAACTCAAACCCAGAAGCCTGGCCGGGTCCCCAACTTTACAGTAGGGAGAACGGACTTGGTCTGTCTTGCTTTCCCCAAGGAGGATGTGAGTCAGCGGGAAGAAGCCAGCCAGGCCTAGGGTTGCCGAGAACAGAAAAAGCTAGCGCCTTCCTGTCTGGGTGGCCATGGGCAAGTCACTTCCCTTCTAAGCCTCCCTTTTCTCACCTGTAAACGGTGGTGATGACCGCCTTCAGCCTCCTATGGTTCGGATGATTATCTAAAGTAAGCTTCATTAGAGTGTCTTACACGGTCATGGTAAACTCTCCATGTATTAGAATTAATGAGGTAATATTTGTAAAGGGCTTAGGAGAAAGCCTCGCACATAGCTGGCATTAGGCAAGTGTTTGTTAATTAAAAATAAAACTCGTTTAGCCCATGAGACCTCGTCTTTTTTGGAGCTTGTATTGGTTAGATGTAAGTTTGATTGCAAGTGCCAGAAAAATGCAAAGTAACAATGGCTTAAACGACATGGAAGTTTTTTTCTCTCTCATAAAGGACAGGGAAGCAGGTGCTCTAGGCTGCTGGGGGGCTTCCGGAAAGTGTCAGGGACTGAGGCACCTGTTTGTTGTTCCACTGTCTCAGTACTGACTTCTTCCTCATGGTCCTAGATGGCTGCTCAAGCTCCAGGCCCCAAGGCCACCTCCAGCTAGCAGGAAAAAGGAAGGCAAAGAAAGCCATGTCCCTCCTTTTAAGGATACTTCCCAGAAGTTGCACACACCTGCTTATATCTCTTCAGCCAGAACTTGGGCACAAGGCCATACCTAGCTGCAAGGGAGGCTCGGAAATGTAATCTCGATCCTATGTGCCGTCAAAATCAAGGGTTTTATTACTAAGGAAGATGGGAAAATGGATGTTGGAAGACACCAAGCAGTCTCTTCCCAGAACTCTGGTTTCACCCTAGGATTTGGTTCTCAATGGCTATTTCAAGCTTTTTTAGCTACTAATAATAGTGACAACACACACCTGCATGAGACTGTTCATCCCACCTTGCGCTTTTCATGTCTGTTGCCTGATTTGTTCACTCAAACCCTTCCAGGCAGATTTATTGCTGTTGTTGTTATTATTATTATCTACCCTTGAACAAATGAGCAAACTGAGGCTTCAGCAACTGGCTAAAGGTCTTAGACGTTATAAATGGCTAATCAAGGACTGGGATTTAGATCTGGCCAATTCCCAGTCCTTTGTTGTTTTCCCATTACATGGCACTGCCTACGACTTTGAGGGTCCCTGCACTCAAGGAATGCACTGCAGCTGGCATTGGAGCAGAGGGAGATATGAAGTCAGAAGAGCCACTGTGGGCGTGCCTGGAGCCTTTCTGCGCTGAGGGCAGCGGTCACAAATGACTTTTCCTATACTGCACTCCAGGTTCACATCCATTTGACAAGTGTTTACTGAGCAAACAGTACACACGGGGCCGGTGGCAGGTGCTCAGGAAACATAGCAGAGAACAAGTCAGACAAGACCCCTGCCCTCACATTCCTCACAACCCAGTCAGGGCAGATGATAGAGAAGTGAACAAATATTGACATATATTCATGGATGTTGTTCACTTATGCAGTAAGTATCTGCTGAGTCTCAATGAGGCACTGGAAATACTGCAGTGAACAAGACAGAAATGGTCTCTGCCAACACAGAGCTTACACTCTAGTGAGGGGCCGGAGGTGTCAAACAATAATCAAATAACAAAAAATATGACATACTATAATACAACACAATGCAGTAAATACAGTATAATATGATATCAAAGCAAACCAAACCAAACCCAAACCCTTCACCGCCGAGTCAATTCCAACTCATAGCAACCCTATAGGACAGAGTAGAACTGCCCCATAGGGTTTCCAAGGAGTGGCTGGTGGATTCAAACTCCTGACCTTTTGGTTAGCAGCTGAGCTCTTAACCATTGTGCCACCAGGGCTCCATAATATGATACAGTATACTAAATATAACATGTTGTTTTATGCCGTTGAGTTGATTCTGACTCATAGCAACCTCATAGGACACAGTAGAACCACCCCATCGGGTTTCCAAGGCCGTAATTGTTACAGAAGCAGACTGCCACATCTTTCTCCCATGCAACGGCTGGTGGGTTTGAATCACCAACCTTTTGGTTAACAGCTGAGTGCTTAACCACCACACCATCAGGGCTTCTACAATAACATAATATAATGTAATGTAACATAACATAATGTAATATAGTCGGGCCATAAATCTCACATGTGCTCTGAAGAAAATAACTGAGGTGAGGCAGGGCCTTCCTTCCTTCTTTTAGTAGCACGGTCAGGAAGGAGACATTTGGGCCAAGTTGAGAAGGATCCAGCTGTTCAAAGAGTGCAGATAAGCATTCCAGGCAGAGGGAACAACACGTGTGAAGGCCCCGAGGCAAGCCCTCTACAAAGTATTATGCGTGGGTTAATTCTTCACAGCCACCCCACCAGATAGGTGCAGTTATTATCATTAATGATAGATAATGAGCTCAAAGAGGAAGAGGGATTCCCTTAACCTCACACAGCTGGTAAGTGGCAGAGCCAGGCCAGAACCAGGGCCATGTTAACTCCAGCGCCCACCCTCCAGCATGATACTCAGCCCGTTGTCCCTACCTAGGAAGGCAGACCTCAGCGAGAGAGAAGGAGCAGGTGGGCAGGCACCTCCAGGCTGCTGAGGGGCTATTCCAGCCCTGCAACAGGAGCCACAGGCAGGGCCAAGAGGATCAGGGCCGCCTTGCTGCACCACGCTGTGCAAGAGTCAATCCCCGGAAAGAGAGCCGGATCCCAGATTTAAGCTGTGATTATCCTGTCACTGACAATGATAGGTTCTGCCACAGCCATTAAGGAATGCCATGCCCAGCTCTCCCTTCCCTTTTCCTTGAGAGGGAATTACTGAGGCATGAGGCCACATGGGAAAAAGGAGCAGGGCAACGGGGGAGTGACAATGATAATAACAATAGCAAACACTGTTGTCATGCTTCCTCTATGCCAGGCATTGTTCTAAAGGCTTCAGATATACTAACTTATTTAATCTTTAAGACAATCCTATAATATCATCTCCACTTTATGGATGAGGAAACTGAGGCACAGAGGGTCTTGTAACCTACACAAGATGACACAGCTAAATAAGTGGCAGAGCTGGGATTTGAACTCAGATAGCTGGCTCCTTTTAGCCATGTCATTATAGAATAAGACACTGAAGGGCTATGGGGACCATGGTTTCTGGGAACATTTAGCTGAACTGGCATAACACAGTTTATAAAGACAATGTTCCACATTCTACCTTGGTGAGAAGCGTCTGGGGTCTTAAAAGCCTGTGAGCAGCCATTTAAGATACTCCACTGGACTCATCCCTTCAGGAGCAGGGGAGAATGAAGAGAACAGGATACAAGGAAAAGATCAGTCCGAAGGACTAATTGTCCACAGCTACCACGGCCTCCACCAGACTGAGTCCAGTACAGCTAGATGGTGCCCAGCTACCACCACCGACTGCTCTGACCAGGATCACAACAGAGGGTTGTGGACAGAGCTGGAGAAGGATGTAGAACAAAATTCTCACGCACACAAAAAAGACCAGATTTACTGGCCTAAAGGAGACTGGAGAAACCCCGAGAGTATGGCCCCCAGACACCCTTTTAGCTCAGTGGTGAAGTCACTTCCAAGGTTCACCGTTCAGCCGGGGAGTGGACAGCCCCATAAAACAAAACGGGACTAATGAGGCACAGCAGTTCAGGGACAAAGGCTAGAGGGCAGAAGGGGACAGGAAAGCTGGTGTTAGGGAACCCAAAGTTGGGTAAGGACAGTGTTGATGTGTAGTGAAGTTGTTAACCATTGTCATAGGGCAACATGTGTACTAACTGTTTAATGAGAAACTATTTTGTTCTGTAAACCTTCATCGAAAGTGAGAAGAGCAGCATAATTGGAAGAGCATAGCTGATGTCACTGAACTGTGTGTGTGTCTAGAAATTTTTGAAATGGTGTATCTTTGGCTACGTATATTTTCACCAAAAAAAAAGGTCGAGAAGGGAGAGGGTTGACATATCGTGGGGTTGTTAACCAAAGTGATAAAACAATATGTGTACTACTGTTTAATGAGTAACTATTTTTTCTGTAAGCCTTCACCTGAAGTACAATTAAAAAAAAAAAAAAAGACACCAAAACAAAAAACCACACAGAACAAATGTATGCAGCTGAGTGAATTATTATAGGAGAACATCCTTGTAACCACCTCATGCGTCAAGAAATAGAACTCTGCCAGGCACCCAGAAACCCTTCTGTGTGCCCCTCCCAATTACAGCCCCCTCCAAAACTAACCACTATTCTGACTTTTATAGTAATAATTCCATTGTGTTTCTTTATTTTTTTTTTTTCATCCGAATGAAAAACTATCCCATGAGACTCTGCTTTTAGTCCCGTCCATTTTTTTTTTTTTTTACTCAATGTTTTTTAAGTCTCTTTTAATCCACAAATTCTCCCACTGCCCTTTCTTTTTATGTTGAAGAACCTGTATTTTGCTAAGTGCACACTTGTGGTGCAGTTCAATATGTTCCTCTCTCCCATGAATTTCCTGCAAACTGGCAGCTGGATCCAGAGGCGGGATCAGACTCAGGTGTGGTCCTTTGGGCAAGATGACTGGTGCTGGTGTGTCTTCCATCGGGGGCACATCACGTCTGCTCTTTGCTGATCGGAGCCCATACTCTGCTATGGGGATGCTTCCCAGCTGCCCTCTGCACAGACTTGTCCCCAAAGGTGAGCCCTTCATAAGCACCAAGGTTTCTGCCATGGGCCTGGAAGACACAAGAGGGAAGCTCCCCACAGGTCCCCAGACCCCATCAGCAGCAGGATCAGCCCTGACTCCCTCTTTAGCTTTGTCTCTTCCTGCTCCTTCCTCCAGCCCAGCACACCAGACAGATGGAAATTTACTCAGTTTCCCAGAGGGACCATGCTTTCCTTACCCCTGGGCCTTTGGTCATGCTATTCCCTGGACCAAATACTCTTTTCTTGTCGAGCGAAATAAGTCAATCACAAAAAACCAAACATTGTATTTCTCACGTTTTTGAAATGACATGAACAAGTAAATACACAAAAACTAAATTTCAGAAGATTTGAACAGAAGATTTCAAAGGGCAGCTCAAGAAGATGAAGTAAAATATTACAATGACGTGTAGAAAGGCCTGGAGTTAAAAGGGAAGAACATGTTCGGTATTTCCCAAGCTGAAAGAAGTGAAGAAAAAATTCAAGCCTCGAGTTGCAATACTGAAGGATTCTATGGGCAAAATATTGAATGACACTGGAAACTTCAAAAGAAGATGGTAAGAATAGACAGAATCACTGTACCAAAAAAGAACTGGGTTGAAGTTCAACTATTGTCATGGACTGAATTGTGTCCCCCCAAAACACGTGTATCAGTTTGGCTAGGCCGTGATTCCCAGTGTTGTGTGATTCCACCATTTTGTCATCTGATGTGCTTTTCCTATGTGTTTCAAATCCTATCGCCATGATGTTAATGAGATGGATTCACAGCAGTTATGTTGATGAGATCTATAAGATTAGATGTCGTCTTAAGTGAATCTCTTTTGAGATACAAAAGAGAGAAACAAGCAGACAGACATAGGGAATTCATACCACCAAGAAAGCAGTGCTGGGAGCAGAGCGTATCCTTTGGACCTGAGGTTCCAGCACTGAGAAGCTCTTAGTCCAGGGGAAGATTGATGACAAGGACCTTCCTCCAGAGCCAACACAGAAAGCCTTCCCCTCGAGCTGACACCCTGAATTTGGACTTCGAGCTTCCTGAACTGCGAAAGAATAAACTTCTGTTTGTTGAAGCCACCACTTGTGGTATTTCTGTTAAAGCAGCACTGGATAACTAAGACCACCATTTCAGGAGGTAGCATATGATCAAGAACTGATGGTACTGAAGGAAGAACTCCAAGCTGCACTGAAGGCATTGTCAAAAACAAGGCTCCAGGAATAGACAGGATACCAATTGAGATGTTTTAACAAGCAGATGCAGCACTGGAAGGGCTCACTCTTCTCTGCCAAGAAAATTGGAGGACAGCTGCCTGACTAGAAGAGTTCCATTTTTGTGCTTATTCCGAAGAAAGGTGACCCAACAGAATGTGGAAATTATAGAACAATATCATTAATATCACACACAAGTAAAATTTGGCTGAAGATCATTCAAAGTGGTTGCAGCAGTACACTGGCAGGGAATTGCCAGAAATTCAAGCCAGATTCAGAAGAAGACATGGAACTGGGGATATCAGTGCTAATGTCAGATGGATCTTGGCTGAAAGGAGATAATATCAGAAATGTTTACCTGTGTTTTATTGACTATTCAAAGGCATTCCACTGTGTGGATCATAACAAATTATGGATAACATTGTGAAGAATGGAAATTACAGAACAATTGTGCTCATGTGGAACCTATACATAGACCAAAGGGCAGTCGTTCAAACAGAACAAGGGAATACTGCATGGTTTAAAATCAGGAAAGGTGTGCATCAAGGTTATATCCTTTCACCATACTTATTCAGTTTTGTATGCTGAGCAAATAATCCGAGAAGCTGGACTATATGAAGAAGAACAGGGCATCAGGATAGGAGGAAGACTCATTAACAACCTACGATACGCAGATGACACAACCTCGCTTGCTGAAAATGAAGAGGACTTGAAGCACTTACTAATGAAAATCAAAGACTACAGCCTTCAGTACGGATTACATTTCAACATAAAGAAAACAAAAATCCTCACAACTGGACGAATAAGCAACATCATGATAAATGGAGAAAAGATTGAAGTTGTCAAGAATTTAGTTTCACTCGGATCCACAACCAATGACCATGGAAGCAGCAGTCAAGAAATCAAATGGTGTATTACACTGGGCAAATCCACTGCAAAAGACCTCTTTAAAGTGTTAAAAAGCAAAAACGTCACTTTAAGGACTAAGGTGGGCCTGACCCAAGCCATGGTATTTTCAATCGCCCCATATGCACGTGAAAGCTAGACGATGAATAAGGAAGACCAAAGAGAATCGATGCCTTTGAATTACGGTGTTCGTGAAGAATGTTGAATATACCATGGACTGCCAGAAGAATGAACAAATCTGTCTTTGAAGAAGTACAGAATGCTCCTTAGAAGCGACGATGGCAAGACTTTATCATACTTTGGGCACGTTATCAGGAGGGACCAGTCCCTGGAGAAGGACATCATGCTTGGTAAAGTAGAGGGTCAGCGAAAAAGAGGAAGACCCTCAAGGAGATGGATTGACAAAGAGGCTGCAACAATGGGCTCAAACAGAGCAATGATTTTAACGCCCAGGAAGTGTTTCATTCTGCTGTACATAGGGTCGCTATGAGTTGGAACCAACTGGGCGGCACCTAACAACAGCAACGTTTATTAATGGTTACCAGGGATTCACTCTCTAGACAGTAGACACTTGTAATTTTTGGTGATAGGGAAGGTGAGGGTGAAGTGTGTACAGCTTGGTAAAGGTAAACTATGTCACTAAAAAGTACACAAGAAGAAAGGACCTATTGGTAATTGCTATAAACCGATAAAAACCCATTGCCATGAAGTCGATTCCAACTCACAGCAACCCTATGGGACAGGATAGAACTGCCCCATAGGGTTTCCAAGGCTGTAATCTTTATGGAAGCAGACTGTCACATCTTTCTCCTGTGAAGTGGCTGGTGGGTTGAATCACTGACCTTCAGTTAGCAACCGAGTACTTAACCACCGTGCCACTTGGGCTCCCTGGTAATTGCTATGGCATATATAATTATGAAACAACAGCAAAAATAACCAAATATATATGTGTGTGCGTGTGTGTGTGTGTGTGTGCAGGTAAATATGTATGTATGTAGGCATATATGTGTATTAAAAAAAAAAACCTGTTGGCGTTGAGTCAATTCCGACTCATAGTGACCCTATAGGACAGAATAGAACTGCCCCACAGGGTTTTTCAGGAGCAGTTGGTGGATTCGAACTGCCAGCCTTTTGGTTAGCAGCCTGAGCTCTTAACCACTGTGCCACCAGGGCTCCATATATATGTATAGGTATGTATATATCTGTGTATATATAGGTGTACGCATATAGGTATGGATATGCATCTATGTGACTGTATGCACATATATTCATGTACATAATAAAGCACATGGGGGCACAGTTACAGACACAGCTACAAAAAATAAGCATACATTTTTTGTATCCGTAACTCTTGTCCACCTCTTCTGACTAAGCACTAGTGATCCATCAGGTCCTTGCAAACCTGTTCCTTCCTCCTAGAAGTCTCTCTTAACCCTCCCCACCCAGCCAGGCTGGACTGGTTGCCTTTTATGTACCTTCACTGCTCACAGGCTAACCTGATAGTAGCACTTACGCCACTACATTATACTTGTCTGTTTTCTTACCTGTTTACCCTGCTAGAGTCTGAGTTTCTTGAGGACAGAGACCCAGGAACAGAGCAGGCACATAGTTGTCACTAGCTGCAGTCAAGTCATCCCCCAACTCATGGCGACCCCATGTATTACAGAGTAGAAGTACTCCATAGGGTTTTCTTGGCTTTAATCTTTACAGAAGCAGTTTGCCAGGACTTTCTTCCACAGAGCCGCTGGGTGGGTTTGAACTGCCAATTGATCACAAACTGCTTGCACCACCCAGGCTCCTGGACACATAGTAGGTGCTCAAAATACCAGTTGAACACACGCATGCATGAGTGGGCGAGTGAACAGGTTGGACCGTACAAGTCACAGGGAGGCAAACCCAAGCTCAGTTTTAAGATCTGTCAAACAATATGAGCTCTTCTAAGATGATGCACACTGAGTTCCTCATCAGTGGAGATATCAAAGCAGTGGTGTGGTAAAGAACTCCTGCCTGGGATAGGGTCAATCTTTGTTGTTGTTGTTGTTGTTGACTGCCATTGAGTCGACTCCAACTCATGGTGACCTTACATACAACAAAATGAAATGTTGCCCAGCCCTGAGTCATCCCCACAATAATTGCCAGCATATTTGAGTCCATCATTGAGGCTGTTGTGCCAGTTTATCTCACTGAGGCTCTTCCACACCCTCACTGACCCTCTACTTCACCAGCCTGATGTCTTCCTCTAGCAATTGATCCTTCCTGATAACGTGTCCAAAGGAAGCAAGCCAGACCATGCTCTGTTGTGATTCACAGGGTTTTCATCGGCCAATTCTCAGAAGTAAATTGCCAGGCCTTTCTTCCTAGTCCGAGTGTGGAGACTCTCCTGAAATCTGTCCACAATGGGTGACCTGCTGGCACTTGAAATATCAGAGGCATAGCTTCCAGCATCACAGCAACATGCAAGCCACCACAGTATGACAAAGTGACAGATGGGTGGTGAAGGGTCAGTCTAGGAAAGTGCATTTCAGTTCTTTAAAAGTAACAGAGCCCTTTCTTCAATTTTTCTGGGAACCTCAAAATTAAGACAAGGTAGAGGACAGAATTCTAGTTTCCACTTCAGAGGAGGCAGGAGCCCCAGCTTCCCGTCTGAAGAGCACTCACGTTCCTCTAACAGTGGTCTGGTTAGCTTCTCTAGTCCTCTCTCCCAGCCACTGGGTCTATGATTGTTGGAGGCTGCGACACTGGGAGCAGAGGCATCCTGGTTTACAGGTAACCCCGTCTTCTCCCTGTGGGCTCACCCTGTCAGCTTGCAGAGCTGTCCACAGAAGCCCTCCTTCTGCATACTGTTCTTCCGGTCCTCAAAGCCACTGCATTTCTGAGGTGTAGCTCTGGGGTCTCTGGCAGAGGTAATATGGTACAGAAGCGGGCACAGCCACAGGGCTGCCTAGTGGGGCATGGAGCCCAGGGCTTAGCCTCAGAATTGGATTCTTAGAGTGAATTTGGAGCTTCCAACCCCACTGGCTTTAGGGACATGGGGATTACCCAGGCCTCTGGCTGGGGGCCACAGTCGCTGCTGGGTCTAAGGACAAGGACCCTTACTCTGCTGTAGTATATGGAGCAGGGGCTGCTCTGCCACCTGCCCGCTCCAGCCTTTGGCCCCACAGCCTCCCCCGTTGCCTGGAAGCAAACCTGCTTCCCACGGGTCTGAGATTTATAGCAGTGTTACTCAGATTATGGTCCAGGGACTAGCAGCATCAGCAGCATCTGGAAGCTTGTTAGAGATGCAAATTCACGGACCCCACTCCAAATACTGAATCGGAATCGCTGGGTGTAGGGCCTAGCCGTCTGTGGTTTACAAATCCTCCAGAATTTGAGAACCACTGGTGTTATGGAATGAATTGTGTCCCCCAAAAATGTGTGTCAACTTGGCTAGGCCATGATTCCCAGTATTGTGTGACTGTCCTCCATTTTGTGATCTGATGTGATTATCCTATGTGTAGTAAATCCTACCTCTAAGATGTTAATGAGGCAGGATTAGAGACAGTTATGCTAATGAGGCAGGGCTTGATCTACAGGATTAGTTTGTGTCTTGAGTCAATCTCTTTCGAGATATAAAAGAGAGAAGTGAGCAGAGAGAAGAGTGACCTCATATCACGAAGAAAGAAGTGCCGGAAGCAGAGCACGTCCTTTGGACCTGGGGTCCCTGTGCTGAGAAGCTCCTAGACCACAGGAAGATTGATGACAAGGACCTTCCCTAGAATTGAGAGAGAAAGCCTTCCTCTAGAGCCAGCACCCGAATTCAGCTTTCTAGCCTCCTAAACTGTGAGGGACTAAACTTGTTTGTTAAAATCATCCACTTGTGGTATTTCTGTCATAGCAACAGCAGATAACTAAGAACAATTGGCTTGAAGTACATCAGCCCGCTCTACACACGTCCAAGTCTGCCCTCAGCCCACCGAAGATGCTGGGTATCTTCTACCCACATAGCCCTCCTTTGAGTTCCCTCAACCCTTCACTTATAGAAATGATAGAAATGGACCCTGCTCAGTATTGCCACACTGCACAATTCTATTGCAGCCTATGTGAATAGTGCCTCCTGGAAGTGTTTCCTGAGAGCACTTACTGTAGAGCCCATTCTTTATTATTCTGTATTACATGTTAGGAACAGGCTCAGAAAGAGGGCGTGACTGGCCCAAAGTCACACAGCAAGTAAACCCAGGACCTAACCACTATACTAAGGAGCCCTGGTGGCACAATGGTTAAGTGCTCGGCTGCTAACCAAAAGGCCATCAGTTCAAACCCACCTGCTGTTCCATGGGAGAAAAGACCTGGTGATCTGCTCCAACAAAGATTAAAGCCTAAGAAACCCTATTGAGCAGTTCTACCCTGTCATATAGGACTGCTATGAGTTGGAATCGACTTGACAGCACCCAGCAACAACAAACACCATACTAGCCTGCTCCCCACTTGGCAGAGGATGGCAGCTGTTAGCACATCTATCTCCTCACACACGCTGGAACTTCCTTCAAAAACCTTGTCATCGCTTCCTCAGGGAAGCCATCTCTGACCTCCCCAGAGCAGGCCAGGCTTCATTATATCATGTCTAAGGTCCCTGTACTTCTCCTTTATAACATACCACAGTTTTATAATTATATATTGATGTGATTGTTTAATGCCTACCTCCCCAACCAATCTGGAAGTTCTAGGAAGACAGGAAGTGTGGCAGACCCTGGTAGATGCTTACCCAATATCCGTGCTCCTCTTCGTAGAGAACCTGATTTTGTCTGGGGCAGCTGTGTACCCAGCTAAATAACTGCACCTCTAGTCTCTCTTTTGGTTGGAGGTACCAGGTTCTGGCCCATAAGATGAGAGTGGAAGTCTGTGATGGTTAAGATTGTGTGCCAACATGGCTGGGCCATGATTCTTAGTGGTTTGGCAGCTATGTAATGATGTAGTCTGGCAGTTATGTGATGATGTAGTTATCCTCCATTTTGTGATATAATGTAATCACCTCCATGATGTGATCTGATGTGATCAGCCAATCAGTTGTAAGAGGAGGTTCCTCAGGGATGTGGCCTGCATCCAATATATATGGATGTTCTGGCAAAGCTTGCTGGCTTTTGCTTGCTCTGGACCCTGCATCCAGCTCATTATCATCTGTTTCATTCTGTTGTACCTAGGGTTGCTACAAGTCGGAACCGACTTGACAGTACCTAACAAGAGGAAGATAAATAAATAAATATATATATATATATATATATAAAAGCTTCACTGGCTTTGCTTCTCTAGAGAACCCAGCCTAAGACATTTGGCACTAAGAGTGGGGTGCTGCTCTAGCAGATACCTAAAATGTGGAAGCGATTTTGAAACTGTGAATGGGCAGAGGCTGGAAGAGTTTTAAGGTGTCTGATAATAAAATCCTAGATTGTCTTGAAGAGACTGTTGGTGGACTTATGGACATCAAAGGCAGTCCTGGCGAAGGCTCAGAAGGAAGTGAGGGGAGCTGTATCACCGGAGAAGGCACAGACGGCAAGAAGCAGCAGCAGAGAAACGGTGGCAGCGGAATTAGGAGACCAGCACAAGATGGTGTGGGAGCCAACCCACGGAGCAAGAGAGCTGAGTGCCTTCAGTCAGGAGGCTTCCTGGCAGAGTAGGGTGCCTCTAGGCACTTGCTGGTGGAGCTAGGCTTGCTGACCCACAGAGCAAGAGAGCTGAGGGCCTTCGGGCCGAGGCTTACTAGCAGAGTAGGGTGCCTCTGGGCACTTAACGGTAGAGCTAAGGAGCTTTGTCACACTTGTTGGAGCACGGCAAAGTCTGCGTGGGCCCAAGAGGCCCAAGGAGCAAAGGGGCCAAGGGGCTGAGAGGCCAAGAAACCAGGAAGCAGAAGCTGAAAAGATAAAGGAGGAGTGACCACAAAAGAAAAGCCAGGAGCAGAGCACGTCCTTTGGACCTGGGGTCCCTGCACTGAGAACCTCCTAGACCCAGGGGAAGATTGATGCCAAGATCTTCCCCCATAGCTGACAGAGACAGAAAGCCTTCCCCTGGAGCTGGTACGCTGAATTCGCACTTCTAGCCTCCTAAACTGTGAGAGAATAAACTTCTCTTGGTTAAAGCTATCCACTTGTGGTGTCGCTGTTATAGCAGCACTAGAGAACTAAGACAAAGTCACTGGGTACATGATGGATACTCAACAAATGCCTGGTGAAATGCTGAATGCAGAATGTTTAGCCAGTTCTGGTGCTCAGAAAATGTGTGTGTCATCTAACCAAGCCTCAGAAGCAAAGACCACCACTGCTGCCTTCCTCGTGGAAATATTTTTATTGGTTCTGAGATAACAGGGCTGAGGCGAGCTGGGATGGGCACCGAGCTAAGAAGGGAGCAAGAGGCTTTGCCCCAGGGCAGACATGCTGTGTGGGGTCTGCTTGCGGGCTCCCTGGCCCACCCAGCCATCAGTGGCTGGGCTCATGGCACTTGGCGCCTGGCATGACCTCGGCCGGCTTGGCACTG
Source organism: Dugong dugon (assembly GCA_030035585.1). Classification (NCBI taxonomy): domain Eukaryota; kingdom Metazoa; phylum Chordata; class Mammalia; order Sirenia; family Dugongidae; genus Dugong; species Dugong dugon. Next base: position 17,820,498 of record CM057476.1, on the reverse strand, counting down.
TGGCCTCCTTGTTGGCGGGCGCCCCCTTTCCAGTTGCAGGAGTTGTGAGTCTTTCACAGTGCGGAGGGGTGGGGGTCCGGGGTAGGCACCTCCCCCCGGTGCAGGCAGGCCCCATCCGCCAGTTCATCCTGGGCTCTCAGCGGCTGCGGCGGGGTGAGGCTTCTCTTCTCCCCACCTGTGGGAGCTTGGCAGTCCTGGAGGCGCCCTCGCCGCCTCAGCGGGACATCATCCTGACAAACTCTGGGAGTGGACAGGACAGGGTGGGGGAAAGCAGCAGTCAGGGCCCAGGACGCTGCCTACATGCCTCCCTCAGATCCACGGCCCTGTCCATTGCTGTGGCCGGATTCCTGCTGCCTCCCACATCCATCCTGCCCCCTGCAGTCCATCTCCCACACAACAACCAGCGTGAGCTCTCTTATCTGCAGATCTGACCCTGCTTGAACTTCCCATGGCTCCCCAGTGGATAACGTCCAATGCCCTGACAGGGCCTCAGGCCCTCGCTGGTCTGGGCCCAGCTGACATTGCAGCCTTATCTCTCACAGCTCACCCCCAGACCTCATCTCACTGCTTCGAGGGCAGCAGGCTCTCGTGCTTTCACTCCCCCAATTCCACCTCTCACCCTTCCTACCGGCTGCTCCCCCACCCTTCTTTTTCACCTTGCGGCCCCTGCTCACCTTTCAGGGCCCCATTTGTTTCTCACCTTCTCCAGGAAGCCTTCCCTACCCCTCCCAGCAACTTGGCATGGGTGCCCCCTCTCTACTCCACACCCTGCTCTACCTCCCCAACACAGCACGGATGGCACTGTTTGCATCTGTGTTATCCTTGCTGGTCTTGGGCTCCTCAGGGCTGGGATCAGGCCTCAGTACACATAGGTATGCCCTACTTGTTGGAAGAATAAGGCTGGACTCTCAGGGAAGGGCAGTCACATGTGGTGGGCAAGTACTTGGATGTAGGCAGCCTGGGAATTTCAGAAGATTTGGTGGTGGCAAAGTCTCCATTCCTTCTCTCCATACTCTTCCTTCCCTTGAAGGCCAACTAGTCCCTGGAAAGGGCCCTGCATCCTGTGTGTTCTGGACACACCCATCTGGCACGTTCAGGTGCCTGTCTTGTCTTTCTGCTCAGAATGCAAGTTCCTGGGCAGTTTTTACCTTTTCCCTTGTGTCCCACAGTGCTGTGCTGCAAACAGTGTCACACACAGTAGCAGGTAGTGGCTGAGATGCCAGGCCTGGGTTTATGCTCCAGCTCTGCTCTGTCATAGTTAAGCAATCTGGAGCGAGCTATATTACTTCTCTGAATCTCAGTTTCCTCATCTGTCACATAAGGTAATAATAGTGAAATCCACAGTCTCCTTGTGAAAATTAAATGAGATAATATGTATAAAGTGACTTAGTACAATGACTGGTACATATTAAGTGTACAGCAAATGATAACTGTTATTATCATTATTGACGCTTGCAAAAAAAAATTTACTGAATATTTGCTATGTGCCAGATACTGAGATATGGAAGAAATGCAATAAAACACGGTTCCTCTTCTCAGAAAACTCAGAGTTAAGTGGGGAGGCGACCATAACCAGCAGCTAGGGGATACTGTGACGTACAGGGGTGAGCCTGAGGTGCTATAAAAGGCCAGAAAAGAGGAAGTTCCGTCTGGGGAACCAGGGAAGAGGTTCTGGAGGAAGAGGCCCCACTCCAGGGTTATGAAGGAGGAGTAAAATTTAGGCCGAGTAAAGAACAGAATAAAAGGGATCCTGGCCAAAAAAAAAAAGAAAAAAAGAACGAAACAGCATATTCAATGCCTGGAGGCAAAAGAGAACATAGTAGGTTCATGAACTACAAGTATGTTGGTATGGCTTGAAGGTAGAACGTGAGTGAAGGAATGGCAGACCTGCGGCTGGGGAGGTGAGCTGTGGTCAGATCAGAAGGGGCCTGAGTGTCAGGTCAAGGAATGTGGTATTCAGAAAATACCTACCGTGGATAGGTGCATGAGTGGATGGACAGATGGACGGACAGAGATGGATGAGTGGATAGATGGACACAAGGATGAATGAGTAGATGGGTACAGATGGAGAAATGACTGTACAGATAGATGAACAGGTCAATGGAAGTCTGAGTAGAAGTATGGGCAGATGGATAGACATATATGAATGTGTGAATGAAAGTTTAGAAGTATAGCTACATGGATGGATGAGAGATGAGTACGTTAAGTAGATGGGTACACGGATGAACGCATGGGTGAATGTACAGAAGACTGAAGAGATGCATACGTGGTCAGATGAGTGTATGAATACATGGTTGCCTGGATGATTGTTTAGAGATAGATAAATGGATGAACAGACATTTGGACAGATGAAGAGATGAATGCTTGAACAGATGGAGGGATGGATATGGTAAGATGGATGGTTGAGTGGGTGGGTGGGTGGATGGATGGATGGACCGACAGACAGAAGGATAGATGAATGAGTTTAGGAATAGGAGGTGGACTGGAGGGGTGGGAGAATGGAAGGGAAGGGATGGATTGATGGTTGCATGATGGGTACACAGATGGAGGGCTCCAGAGATGGCCACTGCCGCCCTGGCTTCTCTCCCACTTCCAAGCCCCACCTACCTTCAAAGTCCACTCGTCCATCCCCATTGAGGTCCACATCTCGGATAATTTCCTCTATGTCTCGGTGTCCCACCTGATGACCCAGGAGCTTCCTCATGGCTTCTCGCAACTCACTGGTGCTTATCTCCCCATCACCATTGGTGTCAAACTAGAGAGGGCAGAATGAAGGGAGTGGTAGCTACAACACAGAGACTGGCAACAGCAGATCCCAGAGTTGAGATCCTTCTTCAAGGTCTTCACACTGTCCCCTACCAGAGACCCTTCTCCATCCAAGCTCCTTCCCCTGGTCTAGGACTCAGGCTTCTATTCAAGTAGTCATCCTGGGGTTGGGACTCTAACAGTCTACCCACCAGCATCTGTCCATCGCCCATCACTCACTTCTCGGAAAGCATCTCGCAGTTCCTTTACTCCAATCATATCTGCTGTCTCTGCCAGAAGTTTAGGTCCCATTAGCTCCACAAAGTCATCAAAATCCACGTGGCCACCCACTGGGGACAGAGGAAAGAGCTAGGTCACCTGTCTAACCATTGCCCATCTCGAACTAGGCAACCCAGGGAAATGCCAACCCCTCCTTGACCTGTTCAGTGTCAGGTCCAGGGTATAAATGAAGGCCAAATGAGGACAGAGGTGACCAGACACAGGTAGTTTGTCAAGGAGTAGCTTAGGGGAATAGCCGGGGGCAACTAAGGGAACAGATCAGGAAGTGGACAGAGTTAAATGTGAAAGGGAGAAAGACATATTGGGTCACAGAAACAGGCAAAGCATTTCAGAGATAGAGAAACAGAAACAGAGACACACACATAAGGAGAAAAACAGAAGTTATGGCTGCCTGATCCATATACTCCAAGCCTTACCGCTGTGCAAAGGAAAGCTCAATCAACATCCAACTGGCTTGCCTGGTAGGTGGAAGTGCTGGTGAACTGACACCCACCCACCTGCTCACAGAGCCTTCAACCAGTGACTGACAGGACTTGGGGAATAAATACCCAGCAGAAGAGGGGGAGGGGCTGGAGGGATAACTCTAGGGTGAGTGTTCTATACTAACTCCCTCAGCTCCCCAGCAGGGTTAAACTCCAGTCACCCACAGTGGTACCTGACTTGAGGTTGCAACCTGTGTTGGCTCTGGCCCTTCTATATCTCACTTCCCTACTCCCTGCCAACTCTCTCCTTCACCTACCAAAGAAACGACTCACGTTCAAATCCTTGTCTCAGGCTCACTTACGGAAGAACCCAAACTAAGACAGGGAACAACATAATAATAGCATCCATCTATGCCAGGAACTGGGTTGCTTTACATATATTACCTACTGTACTCTGTACAGTACTTCCTCTACTCTACTTCCCCTATTACAACCCCCATTTTACAGGTGAGGAAACTGAGGCTTAGACATGGTAAGTGGCTTGTCCCAGGTCCCTGGGAGCTGGAAGGTGGTGGGTCCAGGCCTGTCTGACTGCAGGGACCACGAGGGCAAGGATGTGGAGGGAAGGGGGGGTGCTGGGTAGGGACTCACAGTTCATGTTGATTTGCTGGGACAGTTCAATGAGCTCCATCTCGGTGGGCATGTAGCCCATGGTGCGCATGCAGTTGCCCAGGTCGCGGCAGTTGATGTAGCCGTCCTTGTCCTTGTCAAATTCTCTGAAGGCCTCTCGGAGCTCTGAGGAAGAAAACAACGGTGGACGTGGCTGGAGGTGGGGCCCCATAGAGAGCCTCGGTGGGGCAAGCGTAGCCCAAGGGCCCACCGGCTAGGAGAGAAGGGCCTGGCGCTGCCAGGATCCTGAGGCACGTCTCTTGCCTCCTGCTCACTCCTCCAATGGCTGGCTCCACAGACCATGCCCTGCTCTGTACCAGGCCCCTTTCCCAGGAGGCCAAGACACCTCAGCATCTCTTCCCACCAACTTCCTTTCCCACACCTTCCTGAGGGCTGAGCAGCCCTTTACCCCAAGGGGCCAAGATTTACCTTCGATCTCCTCTGGTCGCAGTGATCTGTCCTGAAACAAAAGAACGTGTCCAATTAGCAGCTGCGAAGGGCCTGGAAGTCACCAAACACCCAACTTTTGCGGTCCATCCAAGTGGCAGCAGACACTGGGTGGGAGGTGATGGGAATGTGGGTGTGCCTGGACCGTGTCCTTGAGGAAAAAAGGCATGGTCTCACATTCGCCATAGACATGGGGGCTTTGGGCCCTGTACAGGAGATGTCCAAGGACCCAACTGCCCCACCGAGCCAGGGTGCCGAACCTCTGCACCCCCAAAACCTATTCCAGACATGAGGACATGTCAGGAAACAGGGCTGGTCTGGAGGCAGAGACCTGTAGATAAAACAAAGTCAGTGGGAGATCACACAGAGAGAAGAAAGCACCACACAACGAAACCAGGAAGACCAGGGGAGAAGAGGCCTGCAAACGTAATGGGAGAAAAGAGGGCATGGAGGGTCAGAGAAGGCAGGGGTCAGACAGGCAGCCTGAGAGGGAGGAAGAAGAGGAGGAGGCTGGGGATGCGGAGCAGAACTGGGGTTGTGCCCTGCTTTCTGGGCACTGCCCCCACCTGCTCCCTTCGACTCCCATCCCTACACCTCGCCCTGTCACGGGACACAACCCAGGACTGTGGAGACCACCAGTGCCTCAGGCTGCTGCCAGGGTCTCAAGCACACATCTCCAGCCTCGGCAGTGCCCAGGTCTCCTTGGGGGCTCAAGGAAATCCTGGGTCCAGGCATCCGAACAGATGGCAGTGCCGCCTCCAGAGAGCAGACCCAGAGGATGCATGGGGCAGGCTGACATGGGTGAGGTGCCAGCCGCCACAGGCCACCCAGGAGGGAGACTGTCATGAAATGGATACAGTGCCCACCTGGACCTGTTTAGTAGGCTCCAAAACAGGTCTATAGGGCTCCTTCTCCCCAGACATTCCACCTCTCTGCCTTTGGGCAGGGAGCCCAAGGGACAGGAGGTTCACAACACGTTCAGGCACACTGCAGCGAGCTGGGGGCATCGCGGCTGTGCACATGGACCGTTCTCATCAACAGGGCCAGAATGGGTGCTCACCCACCTCAAATTTGCCCCAGAGCAAGGCACACCAGTACCCGGAAGATACAGAGGTCTTTTAAAAAGGGAACGGGTTCCTGAGTAACATCTTGTGGGACAACCAGAGGTATGGGACCCAGAGCTCTGAAGGGGCTGTGTGTGGTGGGACAGTGTGAAGGGTACCTGTGAGCTGGGGCTTGGAACGGGCAAGCTGCAGCTACCAGGTCCTCGAGGTGGCATTTCCAGATGCAAGCGGGAGCACCTGAGGTCTGCCTGTCTCTCTGAGATGACTGTCTGGGCTTGAAGCTCAGCCAGCGCATGGTCTAGGGTATGTTACTCCTGTTCCTAGTCAGACGTGGGTCGTGGGTGACGGAAAGGATGTTGTTTGTAATGTTTTGTACCACCAGTAAGTAAAAGGGGGCGAGTAAGCAAGTATGCGTGCACATGAATGGGCAGAGTGTACTCGCTAGGACAAACTACTTACATGTAACAAGTCCCTTCCTACCCCTCCAGGCCTGCACCAGCCTCCCACTTCTCCAGGTCCCAGTTCTACAGTCCTGGAGAGGAACAGGGTGCTGCTAACCCTCATGCAGTCCCTTTCCGGACTCCTTGTATGCCCACAGCACTTGTGACCATGGAGTGAATTGACTCCTGGCGACCTCGTGTATGTAGAACTGTGCTCCACAGGGTTTTCAATGGCTGATTTTTCAGAAGTAGATCTCCAGGCCTTTTCTCCAAGGTGCCTATGGGTGGACTCGAACTACCAAACTTTTGGTTAGCAGTCAAGCACATTAACTGTCTGCACCACCCACAGTCGTCCTTCGACAGTATGCCTATGGCAGGAGCTGCTCTGGCTGAGCCCTGGCCCCAGCCCTTGGATCACAACCTCCCCCACGTGGAGCCGTGGGGGTATGTGTGTGCTGTGCTCTGGAATAGAGCTGGGGATGGGCCCGCCAATGCTGCAGGGAAACCATATGCACTGACAAAGGGGTCGGGTGGGAATGGAGCACAGGCACACTTCTTTCTCCTTTAACACACAGCAGAGGGAGGAGCTTGGGCTCTGGAGGCAGACAGACCTGAGCACAAAGCTCAGATCGACTGCTTCCTGGCCGTGGGACCTTGGGCAGGTCACTTCAGCTCTCTAAGCCATAGTTTCATCTGTAAAATGGGTTAATACCAATGCCTACCCCACAGGGCCTTGGTGAGCATTTCATGAGATGAGACAGGTCAGTCAAGTGGTTCGCACGTGGCCTTCAATAAATGCAGCTTACAAATGTTTGTATCTATAACATTATCATTATTATCCTCCCTGATAATACCTCCCAGATACCTGTAGGAGGCTTTCCAACAGGAAGCCACTAGCCTCATGTGGCTACTGAAATTTGAATTTGAATTAAATAAAATTAAAACTTCGGTTCCTCAGCCGCACTAGGCACATTTCAACATAATTCCTCAGTGCTCAATGGCCACGGGTGGCTAGTGGCTAGTGGTGCAGATTCTGGAACATTTCCATCACTGAGAAAAATTCTACTGGACATCTCCATGTAGAGTACTGTTGTTCAGAGCACAGTAGGCTCTTGAGTCAGAGTACCCAAGTTAGAATCCCAGCTCTACCACCTACTAGCTGTTACCTTGAGCATGTTACTGCTCCAACTCAGTTTCCTCACCTGTAAAATGGAGACGGCAACTCCTCTTGGAGTTGCTTTGAGGCTTAAAGGAGACAACCCATCAAACCACTTAGCACGGTGCCTGGCACACAGTAAGTGCACACACACACACAAAGTAGCTACTGTTATTACTCTTTGCTGGTGGGTGTGGACTCACCAGCACTTTGCAACCATGAGTGGGGGACTTTGGGGACCAGATTCACAAATTGGGGGTTGGAGGCGTATCTGCTGTGGGACAGAGGCTGCTGTGCACTGAACCTCTCTTCTTCCCAACACATTCTCATACCCTGCGAAGCCAAGCCGAGTGTGGCTCTGTTTGGCCAACTTACGTACAGGCTGCCTGTTCTCCGCGAAGCCCTTGCGCAGGAAAATGCAGGCAGGGCCCAGTAGGTTGTGCATGACAGCGCAGTTCTGGGTGAGCATCAGGAGTGGTCCGGGGAGCTCGCTGGCGCCGGCCAGCCCCTCCTCGCTCATCTGCACCACTGTGTAGCTGGTCTTCTCCTGTCGCATCTTCACCCAGCACCAAGCAAATACAAAAGAGAGGGGGCTGTCACCTCCCCAGCCAGGTGGGCCCTCCTGGTCTCAGGCTGGCTCCTGGTCCTGGAAGGGCTCTCCTGGAGAGAAGGCCTTGAGAGTGAATGGCGGGGTGCAGAGAGCCCTCAGGATGCATGGGGGCAGCCCTCAACTTGGTCCACCAGATGGAGTCTCCAATCCTTGACTGAAACTGATGTTCCAGGCAGAGCTGGGTGTGTTACCCACTGTGTGGTGTGCACACACACACACACACACACACACACACATACACAGAATCACACACTCACAGTGCCTGCAGAAGCTCAGAGAGAGAAGCAGGCAGAGGAAAGCTTCTGTTCTAGCCAATAGGAAGAGTTCCCCACAGACTGACGGAGTAACATCCTTCCCCCAAGATGTTCCCAACATCCCAACTCAATCCCCTGGGCAAAGTCGTTTCTCTGAGCTCCCAAACAGACTTCTGACCCCACTGGAAGGCTAGGTGGGGAATCAGAGCTGGCAACATGGAGCACAGGCTCAGCTAGCTGGCGAGACCCGAGGCTGCAAGCCCGGAAGGCTGAAATGAAGCAGGCGGGGTGGGAGAAGTGGGGGTGGGGCAGGATGGACAGGGTGACTCCATGAAGGGGCAGTGCTACTTAACCACAGCCCAGTACTGCCAGACCTTCTGATTTAATCCCTTTCATGCTTGGCGGTACATACAGCGACCATGAACTTTTTCAGATTCTGGGGTTTATTGGGAAGCTGCTGTACCACTGATAGCTCATGCTGCCACAAGGCAAAGGCCTTTATGACTCTTTGAAACTGAAGAAATGGGTGTATGCCACAAATTACTGTTTTTACAGGGAACTGTATGAGGTGTCTGAATTTTTGGTAGAAAAAATAGAAATTTTGAAAAATTGTATTTGTTACACATAAGTACCAACAGACCATGGTGGGGACTCTGGGGTATAATTAGTGGTACTTCATATGTACCACTAAATACTCAGGGTAGGCTTGTAGGAAGGGGCAAGAAAAATAATCCATACTAAAACCCGTTAACCCATTGCTGTCACGTCTATTCCGAGTCATAGCGACCCTGTAGGACAAAGCAAAACTGCCCCATAGGGTTTCCAAGGAGCGGCTGGTGGATTCGAACTGCCGGCCTTTTGATTAGCAGCCTGAGCTCTTAAACACTATGCCACCAAGGATCATACTACCTACCAAAAATTCAGACACACTCAGTGATTCAGCATGCTTCCATTAATGAAAACACACGGTATCAACAAAAAATTTTAAGCAGAAAATAAATAGGTCACAGATTATAGCACCAGGGGGACCAAACAAAACCTATCTGTGGGTCCAATTCCACCTGATTGGTGACTCTGCCAACCAGCAGTTCTCCTTCTCCTCCTGCCCACTCTCCCTGGCTCCCTGCCCGGCCCAGCATGCTGGACCTCTGGAAGCTGAGGCAGGGCCGTCTCTGCTTACCGAATATAGCCGTGCTCCCAGGCCTGGCCAGCTCATCCTCCCCCCTAACAGTTCCCATGCAACTATACAAAGTCAGCACTGCCCTTAGACCTGCCCCTTAGGACACCAGCAGCAACCAGATACAACATTCTACTCTGCCCGGGCCTCCTCAGTATGCCCGGTGCCTTCTCAGAGGCCAGGTCAGGGCCCTGAGCTTGGATCCCGTCCTAAGGAGAGGTATAGGACAGGGGAAACTTTGAAGGCTGTCTTTGCCCAAGAACCCCAGAGGGGCACACCCTACCCTTCCATTCTGCTGCACTCCACTTCCAGCCAGTCTCCTTCAGTTCAAAGAAGGCCACTCCTAGGAGAAGATCCTAAAACCCAGGGCAGCCTGTCCTCCCAGCCGAGAAGCAGAATACCCCACCACCCCCACCTGTCCTTTAATGCTTTTCCCCAAGCCCCGCACTGTGGGGCTACAGATGTAGATAGCTTCCACACTCCCTTCCAAATTCCCAAGCCTCTTCCAGGCCTAGAGAGAGAGGAGCAGTATTCCAGTTCCTCTAGGAGAAAGCAGCTTAGACCTGAGGTGAAGGACCTCAGCCCAAGGCTCACGTTTAATGAGTGCACCAGGGTCAGTGTTAGGTTATCTCAGAACCTGAGGGATGTCAGGCAGACCAAGGGCCCATTCTGGTTTGATGCCCAAGAGAGCTAAGATTCAGAGTCCACTACACTCACAGGCCTCTAGGACACAGGCTGGAGCTAGGGCAGAACAAGACTGACTTTCCCAACTGGGTGAGTGGATCAAAGGAAGCTTGGAGTCTACAATGGCTTAACCCCAGAAGCAATCTCAGGAGATGTTTGTAGGGAATCAGCCGTTTCATTTCTGGCTGAATCTTCTATGCTTGGCCCATCCTAGGAAGGAAGAAGCAGCAAACCACACAGAACTCTGGGAGGCAGTTCAATGTACTGGCTTTGGACTCAGGCTTGGGGGCAAATTCTGGCTCTGTCGCTTGCTGTGTGAACTTGGGCAAGTCACTTCACCTCTCTGCTCCAGTTTCCGTCCTGCCCACTCACAGGAGTCTTGTGAGAAATAAATACGCTATTACACGTAAGGAGCTTTGCACAGTGCCTAGAGCGTGGTAAGAGTCCAGGGAATGGAGTTGCTATGGTGCTGACAATGACGACGGTGACCATGCTGATGGCGATGAGGATGACGCAACTTAAGACATGCTGGTGCCAGGAGGAATTACTTCTGGCTCCAGAAAAAGTGGGGGAACATTTGCCAAATCAGGAAGCAAATGAGAAAGATGGGGAAGAATCTGCTTCCATGAAGAGGAAACCAGTGGTGGCTGGGGAATTTCCACTGCATCTCTTGATTGTAACACTGCCTGGCATCAAGTGGCCCGGGGAGGCTGCTATCTTCCCCAGCCAGCGATGGCACCTGACAGCCAGATCCTGCCCTGCTCAGAGCCTAGGGCAGGCCGCTTCTCACCATTACCAGCTCCCCAGCCACCGCTCAGGACGCCAAGTGGGCGGTGGTCCACATGCTGACAATGTCTCCTGACACGAAGGAGATGGTTCCTGAGTGTGGCATGGCAATAGGAGAGGCCAGCGTGCCTTCTGACCCAAGAGCTTTCTAGCAACACAAGCTGACCAAGAGAATGGAGGTAACAAGCTCCCTCTCACCGAAGGCATTCAAGGAGAAGTCAAAAGAGCGAGCGCTGGTCTGAGGCGGGGGCGGTGGGGGGGGGGGGAGTTCTGCATTGGGTGGGAATTTGGATTAGAGACCTCTCAAGTCAGATTCAGGAATCTATGAATAACATTTCTGACAGCAGGAGAAAGTGAGAGGCTGCCTCTCATAGAGGGAAAAACAAAACCTGGCTCTAATTCACACAGACCAGGGCTTAAAGCCCAGCTCTGCTACCAGCTGGCTGTGTGACCTAGGAAGCTCGTATCTCTGAGAGCAGCTCCTTTCTCCACAAAACAGCCAAGAGAACTACTTCGTGGAAAGGACCAAATGAGATAACAGCTGTTAGAGACATCATAAATACTCGGTAAAATCAATTCGTTACTGTTGATATGAAAACACGGAATTGAATGCAGTAAGTTTTATGACTGTTTACCTTACTCCTTATAAAACCTCTCCTATTTTCCTTCTTTTCTCCATTCCCTTCTCTAAAAACCCAGAGTGGAAAAATCATGATTACGGTACAACGATACACTGAGTGAGTGCTATATGCTAGGCACTGTGCATTGCACTTCATTCAGCCCTCACAGTCACCTTAGGAGGTAGAGGTTAGTATCCCCACTTGATGGCAAGGGAACCATGCACAGAGAGATGAAGTAACTTGCCCAAGATCACGTGACTAGAAAGAGGAGACCTAAGCAGTCTGACTCTTAGCGCTGTGCTGTGTAAGGAAAGACAGGTGGTGTGGGACAGAAGGACAATTCTTATTCTTAAGTTCTCTTCTCAAAGCTCTGGGCAGAACCCATGGAAAGGCTTTCAGCCTTGTGGTCCTCTAGATGAACTCAGATCAATTTCTGCTTCTCTGCAACAGCAGGGAGGCCATCTCTGATGTGGAAGGCTCCCCTAAGAAGATGAGAGACAATGGGGGTAGGGCACAGGAGAAACTATCAGTGCTGAGAAGGATCCAAGGAACAGCCAAGATTAAGAGGAATCTGATGTGAGCAGCTTAGCTAAATCAGGAAGATGACAAGCAGAAAAGCCTGGAATGCCCTAAATCGAGACGCTGTCACACTGACCGAGGCGGTAGGATGATGTCTCTAGCAGAAGCACCAGTAGCTAGCCTGAGACCTCGGGTAAGTCACTTAACCTCTCTGACCAGCAGTCCAGCTGGAAAATGAAAGAATTGGAGGAAAATATCTCTATCAGTCCTTCTTCCTTTAAATAATGTTCATGAGTTTCTTCTATGTCCTGACTAAGAAAGCCAAACCAAACCCATTGCCATCGAGTCAATTCCAACTCATAGTGACCCATAAAGACAGAGTATAACAGCCCCATAGGGTTTCCAAGGAGTGGCTGGTGGACTCAAACCACCAAGCTTTCGGTTAGCGGCCAAACACTTAACCACTGTACCACCAGGGCTCTGTCCTGACTAAAGAGGGCTAGAAACACAGGGAGGAGTCAGGTTAGAAATATCTCAACTAGGACCAGATTGGTTCAGGGCCCAAGACTGTGTCTGTTAAGAAATTGTATGCTGAGGAGATATGTTGTGCAGAGGTGTGTATAAGTTGATTTCTGTAGTGGATTTATTGCTTATACACTAGGATAATATTCTTTTAAAAGAATTTATTTTAAGAAATTACAAGAAGACTAGAAATACAAGCAGAAGCCGCTTGAAGCAAAACCCTATAGATGCGAGCCCAGGCTTGCACAAAAGATGCCCTAGAGGTGATTATTTGCCTTCCAAAAGGGATTCTTGCAAATGAATATTATCCTAATGTATAAGCAATAAATCCACCACAGAAATCAACTTATACACACGTCTGCACAATGTATCTCCTGGGCATACAATTTCTTAACGGACACTATCTTGGGCCCTGAACCAATCTGGTCCTAGTTGACATCTTCTGACCTGCCTCAAGAATTTCTAGGGATAGAAGGGGATACCCTGCTTGGTTCCTTTCAGCAGCCACGAAATCTACTTTAAAATTCACAATTCTGAAGGCACAGAGATCACCACAGAGGGTCAGACCCTTAAGTGAGATGAATGAGCCCCTGGTCCCACTGCTGGGAAGGAACCTAAACAGCAGCAGGGACAAAACCCAACCCTCTTCTGATCCCGTCAGCTCCAAAGGTGTACATCCTGATACCCTAAAAACCCACCCTCTCCATTTGAAAGCCCAGGAGCCCCAAAGCTACACGGTTTCTCTCCTACGTCTTGTACAAATTCCTAAGCACAGTCCTCCATATAGCCCCGAGTCCCAACTTCAGCTCAGTCTGGGACATCAGAAGCTGTCCCAAGAGCGTGTCTGGAGGGAAAAGCAGGGAATCAGCTCTGGACAGAACCCAGGGGAAGGGCATAAAGCATCAGATGCCCACCGCTCCATGCTCAACCTCTGGGACAGATGGCAAGATTCCCCCACCTCCCACACCAGGTCTTGGGAACTCCAGAAACATACCTTCCTTGAGAGATTTCTCAGTGGAGACTTGACGCAGTTGCCCATCCTAAGCCAAGGCGGCCCCTTTCCAGATCCCCGGGTCCATGAAGGAGGTTCCCTGGGGGCTAGGAGACCTTAGTCCTGGCCACTGCCAACCCCAGCCTCCAGTGCCTCAGCCGCTCTTCCTCCAGGACCTAGCTGAGCCTGCTCTTGCACGCATGCTCTCTTACTGTCTGCCTGCTCCTGCTGAGTTTTTTTTTTTTTTTTTTTTGGGGGGGGGGGCGGGGGGGTGGTGTGGATTGTGTGTGTGTTTACAGGGTGATTTAACTTTCTGGGCACTTTCTCAAGGAGATCAAGGCAGGAGGGGAGAGCGCAGGGCATAGAAGAAATGCCCAGAGGAGCTGAGGGCAGAGGTAGCAGTACTGGAAGAGGCTGCCAGATCATCTACATCAGATTAGAGCTGAATCCTCTCCGGTTCTCTCCTCTCCCTTGGCCTGTCCTCTCCCCACCGCCAAATCTGCAGGGAGATTGCCTCGGTGAGGGGGACTCAGAATGGCATCTGTGGCTGGGAATTAGGCCAGCAGCCCCAGAAGGGAAAGCTGGCTAGTTTGGGCCCCAAAAGCCAGGGTGCCTCCCAGCTCCCGGCCTTGTGTGAGCATTCACACACACACACACACACACACACACACATGCATATGCCAGCACCCAGGGAGATGTGTGCCCCTTCTCATGAGCAGTGAGCTGGACAGACTCATGTCCTATTTGCCCCCTGGCCATTCCAGCTAGATGAGATCAGGCAGCTCCAGTAGAGGGCCTGGGAGATCTTGTGACGTATCCATCACGCTCCAATTTTCACACTTGCCTCGTCGCTGCAACGGGATGAGGTTCTGGGGCTGGAAGCACAGCAGAGTGACCAGCAGAGAACAGCTCCTTCTGCTCCCATCCCACCGCTGGGTGCGCAAAGCCGTCTTTAAGGTCCCACACTGGAACTCCTTAAGTGACTGGGTCTTCCTTGTCCCTCCAGGTGCCGGCTTTAATCTGAATGCGTCTCAAGCCTCAGATGTCACATTTGAGACCTACAGCCCCAGCCAGATAACCCAAGAGATGCAGGGCCTCTGTTCCCCTGCGCCCAGCTTTTCCCAGCAGGGGGCACCAGAAAGAGAATGAGAAGCAGAACTCCCCGTGCGCCTGAGGCAACCAGCTCTGACAGATGCAGCTGAGGAGGTTTTCAGCTCAGAGAGGCAACTTTCCCAGAGGCGTTTTCTCCAGCTTTGGTTGGCTGGTCAGAGCTCCCACTAGGGAAGATGGGTGGGGGCACTGCCCCGAGGGTGCCATGGGCTTACCCCTGAAGAGCTGGGGAAGGAGGTCCCTGGGTGGTTCTTCATGGCTGTGCTGCTGCTGCCCCTGCTGCTGACGAAGGAGTGGATTAATCAGGGGAGTTACTGAGTAGCCTGGTTTTGGCCAAACCTCCGGAGGGGAATTTGGAGAAGGAGGGGCCACCCTCTCGGGACAGAGGAAGGAACCAGGAGGGGCCCTGCAGCCAAAACAGCAGGAAAGGGGAGGAAGGGGCCAGGGAGCCGGTTGGAGAAGAGCCTACAAAATGCCTTCTTTAAGACCTACGCTGGACCCTTCCTCAGAAACAGAGCAGGAAAGAAGCTCCTCTGCAGGGCCACACTGGGGGCAGGATCACGCGAAGAGCAACAGACTCAGGATGGGAAGGATCTCGAGGCCTGGAGCTGTGCCCTGGCTCTGCCGGCTTCTGACTGGCGAACCACCTCACATTCCTCAGCTGCCGTTTCCTCTGCAGGAAAATAGGGATACCCCTAACTTGCTTCTAATGCGTAAGTGGGAAAATGAGTGGCGCTGACAGGTACTCCATACGTTTAAAACGGAAAACAGAAAGTATGATTTTTCCAATGTGTATGTGCCCAGCACTGTGCCTGGCTCTGGGAACGTTGTAGAAAACAAGAAACACCATTCCTGCTTTCAGGGATCATGCTTTCTAGTAGGTGAGCAACAGATATTAAATAGCTAGAACACAATTATTTCATTACATTTCAGATAAATGCTAGGAAGTGGAAACACCGGAACTCCGAGAATGTGAAACAGAGGGGTCTGACTTAGTCTGGGGAATCAGGAAAGACTTGTCAAGAAAATCCAGAAAAGCAGCCCTCTGAAGGCTCTTTTGAAAAGACAGCGCTCACCAGGGACCCCCGGAGGGGAGCTGAGTTTTGTTCCAGGTGCAAGACCTTTTCATACGAACTAAACGGCTCATCTATGCAGAGGCAGACAGCGGAAAGCAGAGGTTCTCGGCACTGGCTGCAGGTTAGAATCACAGATCACTTCCTCAGAAATTCTGATGTAATAGGTCTAGGCGGACTCCCGACAGCAGTGCTGTTTAATACTCTCCAGGTGATTCTAACCTGCAGCCAGTGTTAAGAAGCCACTGATGTAGATGTTAAGAGTTTGGAATGCGGAGTCAGACAGACCTGGGCTCAAATCTTACCCTGCTGCTTAGTAACTATGTGACCTTGAGGACATGTTAACCTTTCTGAGCCTCAGCTTCTTCATTTATAAAATTGGGATTATGATAGACCCTCCCACATAGGACTACTATGAGGAGTTAATGAGATAAAACATGTAAAGGACTTAGCACAGCGCTGGGCACAGAGGAAGTGTCCTTTACCCACCCAGGCTGGTGTTAAAGGACCACCTGCACAGAGTGTCAGGTGTTGGTCAGTGTGGGTAAGGCATCCATTCGTTCAGCAGGGCACCCACTCAGTCAGGTCTGGTGACTCCTGCCCCCTGCAGGCCAGCCCGGAGCACAGCACTAGCGTACCGACCTTGGGTTATGCCTCTGTCCTTGGAAACAGGAAACTGAAGACAACAAAACCAGGCCTCTATGGAAAAGTCACACAGTTTGAAGAAATCCCATCTTGCTTTGGTGGAAGGGGGGAAGGGGAAGGGAAATGACATCAGCTTGAGGCTTAAGGGCAGCAAGGGGTCCAGGTGTCTTTAGAATCAGGGCTTCAGCGCTTACTTATAGGCTATTTTGAGCTGGGTAGATGGAGCAGTGGTGGTCCTGAGTGCCAGGGGCAAGCTGGTGACCTTGGCAGGGGGCAGATGGTTTGAATTTCAGCAGGAAATAAGAAACAGCTGAACTGCAGGGGCTTCCTTAGGAATGGAGGAGTGAAGCAGATCACATGTCTCCCCCCCAAACACACACCCCCTTCCCCATCTCCATCCACTGTAGCAGCAGCCCCTGGGCCTCCAGAAGCCACACTTTTATGAGTTCTGGAATGGAATAATAGGATCAGAAGGATGAGAAGGATAAACCTGTTGCTGATTATTCCTGATTAGGAGGCTGGCCAGCCTTCAGTCCTGATCAGCTCTATCACCAGCATTTGAACTTGGATGATAGCCCAGTGCTAAGACACTTGGGGAAAGCTGGGTCACAGCATGAGAAGTGTTGTGTATATGCTTCTGACAAATAGGGGACCCACTTATAGTGACTTCCCACCAAACCAGCATGGTGTGGCAGAGACAGGTATGTTTGGAGACAGGCAGACCCCAGTTCTCATCACACTCCTACCATTTTCTCACTGTGCGAACTCTGGGCAAGTCACTTCCCCTCTCTCGAGTCTCTTTCCTCATCTCTAAAACATGCAGATGGCAACGTCAACCTTCACAGGCTGCTGTGAAGGTAAGAGAATGAGAAGACTGTCAATTGTTTACTGGGCTCTAGGCTGAGGTCTCAACTGCCCTTGTTGCTCTCCAAAAACAACTACCAGCAAACAGAGGCGTCCGGGAGGACTCTCACCAGAACTGACGCCAAGCCACTCCTGTCACCTGTGATTGGGTTAACCACAAGCTGATCTTCTCCTTCCCCTCCCCAGGCCCCAGAGAGAAGGCAATAAGGGCTTCTAGCCCTTTCAGAGAGAAGTAGGGGGAGACTTGGCCGGGGAAAGAGTGAGTAATACACACAGCCCTCATCCTAGGAACATAGGTGTAATCTCTTAGTGCCCAGACCATCATGGTCTCTCTCCTGTATCTAAACCATCACACCACCACTACCCACTACCATTCAGTTGATTCTGACTCATAGCAACCCCACAGGACAGAGTAGAAGTGCCCCATAGGGTTTCCAAGTCTGTAAAGCTTTACAGAAGCAGACTGCCACCTGTTTCTCCCACGGAGTGGCCGGTGGGTTGGAACCACCAACCTCTGAGTTTGCAATCGAGCACTTTAACCTCTGTGCCACTAGGGCTCCTATCTAAACCATGTTGTTGTCGTTAGTGCCGTGGAGTTAGAACTTATAGTGACCCTACAGGACAGAGCAGAACTGCCCCATAGGGTTCCCAAGGAGCACCTGGTGGATTTGAACTGCTGACCTTTTGGTTAGCAGCCGAGCTCTTAACCACTGCGCCACCAGGGCTCCATCTAAACCATAAGAACTAGAAAACTTCTGAAGTCCAGAGGCTGGAAATACCAATCATCCATTCATTCATTAAATACTCAGAGCATGTTATGTGCAAAGCAGTCTGGGAATGGGGATAGCCTACCCAAACTGGAGGAAAAGCCTCTATAGTTAAGAAAGGGGGAAGGATAGGATTCAGCTGCAAGTTTTGTTAGCATTTGCCTCCTCTACAGGGGGTGTTTCCTCCCAAGCTTATGGTAATGAGCAGAAAGCCGAGTCTTAAAATAGTTTTCCAAGACCCAAAGCCAAGAGCTATGCCAGACCATGCCGATTCTGAGTTAATTTCTGACACTACATCTCTCCAGGCAGCTGGGTGGCATGTCCTTAACTGGGCACAAAGATGGAAGTAGGAAAGGCCCTTTGACATTCAACTCCTTCCTTCACGGGCAGCTTTTGAAGCACCTTACATAGGCCATTATTCAGGCAATAACTCTGTTAACAATGACATTAATCAAAGGTGCTCTTTATCCGGTACCAGCTCAGAGCCAGGCATTTAAATCTTTCATCTTGTGTACGCCTCGCAATAACTCTGCAAAGTAGTTTTGTCGGTCTTATTTCTGGGTGAGGAAACTGAGACCAGAGAGAGAAGGTAACAGGCCCAAGGTCACAGAGACAGGACGTGACAGCACTGGGATTGGAATCTGCAGCTCTACCGTGTTCCAAACCACCATTCCATGCCTCAGCCTCAAAACCACGCCGTCTTCCTGCAGGCAGCAAGGAAGCTCTCCAAGGTCATGGAAGGAATCCTAATTCCTGTTCATCCTAATGTAGGCCTCTGTCTGGACACCTTCAGCATCACCATGAACCCTGGCTCTCCCCAACTCTATCACAACAGGAAGGAGGAGGTCCGACCCAGCTCTTTGGTAGTTAATCACAACAACAAGAATAACAACTAACACTGATAGAGCCCTTGCTTTGTGCCCTGTACCGCGCCAAACTCTTTACATCTCTCCACACGCCATTAATCTCCCCAAAACCCATCAAAGTACTATGATTATCCCTGCTTTGTAGATGAAAAAAATCAGAAGCTTAATGAGGCTAGGCAATTCACTGCTGTTGGTGTGGTTGTGTGCCACTGAGTCAATTTTGACTCATAGCAACCTAAAGGTCAAGAAATGGAAGTTGGGAGACATGGAAAATATATTTCCCCAGGGCTGTATTTTGTCCTAAGCAGATGCTATCTGAAAGTTTCTGTCTTTAGAACCCCATTTCCCTTCTCTTGCTTCCGGCCTGTCTCTAAGGACAGAAATCTTGATGCAGAGAGGAGGGAAGAAAAGCCGAATTCCTCCCTGTCACAGGAGACTGCAGCTTTGACACAAACGTCCCAGCCTGGGTTTTGTTGTGGTTGCTGTTGTTTAAACAAGTACCTTGGAGGGGTCCACAGGAAGCCCAAAGGAATGTGCTGGGCTTTAATGAAAAAGTCTGCAGTCCCAGAGGCAAGAGCTTCCAGAAGAAGGTAATAAATATTTGATGGGGCCTTCCAGCTCCTTCTGACTCAGGTAACCCTGGTGACATTTCAGAACACGGGGCTGGATTAAAAAAAAAAACAAAAAACCAAACCCATTGCTGTCGAGTAGATTCCGACTCATAGTGACTCTATAGGACAGAGGAGAACTGCCCCATAGGGTTTCCAAGGAGCACCTGGTAGACTCAAACTGCCGACCTTTTGGTTAGCAGGCATAGCTCTTAACTATTATGCCACCAGGGTTTCTGGGCTGGAGAATATTCTCCCTTTAATGATTGAGAAAGTAAGAGGAGGAACAACAGCATGTAGCTAGAATGCTCTGAGCTCAGAAAGGGCCCGTGCAGGCAAATCCTACAAGACTGGAAAGAAAGGGCTCTATTTTGCCAGAAGCTAACTCTGATTACCAGCAACCTGAATGATCAGAAAGTGTGTGATTCTGGGCCACTTACCCACACTTCCCAACTGCTAGACTGTAAGTTTCAAAATGGCCAGGACCCTGTCTTGTCCACTGCTGTCTCCCTAAAAATCAAACCAAACCCATTGCCCCTGAGTCGATTCCAACCCACAGTGACCCTACAGGAGAAAGCAGAACTGCCCCATAGGGTTTCTAAGGCTGTAAATATTTACAGAAGCAAATCACCACATCTTTCTCCTGCTGTGCAGTTTGTGGGTTCTAACTGCCCACCTTTCAGTTAGCAGCTGAGCACTCAACCACTGTGCCTTCAGGGCTCCGCTGATGTCTCCCTAACCAAAACCAAACCCATCGCTGTCAAGTAGATTCTAACTCATAGTGACCCTATAGGATAGAGTAGGACTGCCCCACAGGGTTTCCAAGGAGAGGCTGGTGGATTCGAACTGGTGACCTTTTGCTTAGCAGTCAAACTCTTAACCACTGTGCCACCCAAGGCTCCCATTGTCTCCCTAGTGCCTAGCAAATGCCTCGTGCAAATTGGGTGCTCAAGAAATATTTGATAATTGAATGAATGGGTGTCACTGAGTCAATAACCCAGCATTCCTCTTGCAACCTAGCCACACTGCACACACCACTCCTGCCCTAGCACCAACCCCCCCACCTCCTTACTAGTACATCAGCCACTGCAGTGAACTTCTTCCTCAACCCATCGCTGCACTAACTCACAGCTCAGCATCCAAATCCCAGCTCTAAGAACTATTTCCAGATCACTCAGCTAATGAGGGCACCCCGCAGGAGCACAGCCACACACTGCTGCCCTGCACACCACCACAGCAACCCGAATCCATGTGCAGCTGCCTTCATGTCAGACCGCCGCCAGCATCAGCCACTACGGAGTAGTATTTTGAAAAGGAATGTGCAGATCTGAAGCAAAACACACACGCGGCCCCTTTGGAATTCTGATCTAGCCTGGCTAAACCAGGACCCTGAAACGGCTTCCTTACGCTAGCTCATAGCATGGCAGCACTCAGGCTCCTCTTCCCCCACACAGCGTGCAAACACTCCGATCAGCCCTCTGCATTACACCCTCCTCAGCTGCCGCAGAACTGTCTCACTGCTGCGCCAATGAGTTTGACTTGATTACGGACTCAGGACTAGAGGAGATCCTGGCTTTGCTCAGGAGTTCACAGGTTCCCTTCTGCTGAGCCTCTCTCCCCAGCAACAAACCCCCAAACTGTAGACCTGGATATGACTACGGGATTGTTTTTAAATGGCAGATGCCCAGCTGCCTGGGACCTTAAGGAAAAGGCCTTCAAAACAAAAGGCGTCACCGGTGCCCTCCCAGTGAGCTTTCTGCCCCTAGAGTGCACACTCATTCAGACTAGGTGCCTCTGGGTGTTACTCCATGTCCTATAACTGAAAAACTGCCCAACTGCCATCCCAAAGGCATTTCTGGGGTAATAACCTCCTTACGACACCCCAAAATTCCAGTTTGAGCCAGTGCTCTGTACAGCTACTCCATGCCGACCCCGACACCCCTTTTATCACATTGTTGAGTCTCCTTCCAGCTCTCCTAACTTTCTCATTCCCGGAGTCTCTCTTTTCCCAGGCCTGTGAGGCCACCAAAGGCAACGGCTAGGGTCTAGTCTCTGTGCTCTGAGGCCCCCCTCTCTTGACCCCCAGACTCCAAACCCTTGCTCTCTTAAGTTGCTCACTGGCGGTAGTGGCCAGAGGCCAAAAGACTGGGTTTCGCACCGCTTGTCCGGAGTGCCCCTCCTTGACCCTGCAAGTGTCCAGACGAGTTGTGGGGGTTGCTCCCTTCCAGGGCTGGCGGATCCCGGCTGGTGCGAGGCAGCTAGGCGGTGCTGCCTCCCCAGGAGAGGCCCGAAGCGTGGACAGCGCAAGGGTGCTGAATCAGGCTGGGGGGGGCGGGGGGAGGAGGAACGCCGGCAAGGGCGCCGGGCCAGGGGAGGACTTGGGGAGACGAGGCGTGACCCGGGGGACCGCAGGCAGGGGGGAGTAGGGCGATGGGCACGAAGCGGCTGCAGGGTCCCGAGCACCTTTCCTGGGAGCGCTGGTGGAAGGCGCGGCCCTTACCTGCCCGAAGGCGGAGCTGAGCATGGGGCGCAGCCGGTGGAGGAACGGGTCCGCCTCGGACACGGCGGCTGGAGCGGAGTCCCCGCGGCCCGGGGCTTGCAGAGAGCCCCGGAGGCCGAGTGCAGGGGACAGTCCCCTTTCCTCCCCATCCCGCCCGCGGGCCGGCGGCAGCGGCGAAGGCGGCGAAGGTCGGGGCGCCACAGCCGGCAGCGCCTCCCGGGGCCTGCCGTGCGCCGGGGGGAGCCCGCGCCTGTTCCCCCGCACGCCCTCGTCTCGCGGCGCCGGCCTGCAGAGGGGCCTCCGCGAACTGGGGTCCCCGGGCAGCGGCGGTGTGCCCGGACAAGCGCTGTGCAGCCGGCGGCCGGGTAGCCCCGGCTCCCGGGCAGGGCCGTGGCGGGGAGCCCGGCTGCCCCCGCTCGCCGCCGCCGCCGCCTTCAGCAACGACGTTTTGGACTCGCTTTTGGCGATGTGCGAGCTCATCGCGGCGGGGCCGGCGCTCGCATGGCCCGGCGGGGGCGGCCCGGAGCCCCCAGCGGGCAGAGAGCTGGGCGCCCGGCGGGAGCCAAGCCCGAGGACGCGCTGGAGGCGGGCGCCGTCCCCCGGCCGCTTAAATGCGGCCCCGTCGCCACCGCCCATGTGACAGCGCAGCCTCTGCGCCCAGAGCCCAGAGCTCCCGGGCGTCTGGCAGTGCAGATCTGGGGGCGGCCTGCAGGCTGCCCTGGAGAACCCACCCCCAGCTCTCCAGCAGCCCAGGTACCGCCGCGCCCCGCCCCTCGCCCCGCCTCGCGCTCGGGGAGCCCCGCTTCCGGGCGGCCCCTGGCGGCGGAGGGGCGCTTCGAAACGGAGCCGGCAGTGCGAGAGAAGGGGCTCGGCGAAAGACCTCTAAGAGAGCGAGACCCTGGTGGCGCCGACAGCACCCCATATCAGGCCTGGAAACTCCCACAGTACCCAGGAACCGCCAGAATCTCCAGAAATACAGACAGGGCTCACTCCCCAGGGGGTACAACTTTGAAATTAGGAGGAAAGAGGTGCAGAGAACTAGAGATCCACGGGGGACGAAGGCACTCTGGCACCACTGCGTACAACACAGGAGCCAGAAATGCGTGGAAGGCACTGCTGCAGGGCAAGGTGCCACTCTCTGGGCGCACTCCATCCACTCCTGATACCACAGAGTGCGACTAGGATGACCGTGGTAGACCCTGGAATGGGACTAGGACGACCCTGGTAAATCGCCAGAGAATTCTCTTTAGCCAGGTGATGCTTATAATACCTGGACTGGGCAGAACCTGATGATGATCAGGTCTCAGGAAGGACCCATTTGCTGCCCCTCCAGCTCCTGTCCCCCTCTCCCCTTCGTGCCCTTCTAGATACCAGAGAAATCCCTGCTCTTGTTCAGCAGCCAGGGAGTCACACAGGCCACCTACCATCTGTGTGACTTGGGCAAGTGTCATCACCTCTCTGAACCTCGTTTTCCTCTTCTGTAAAGTGCAGGTAATAATCGTAACTAACTTCTTGTAACTTAACTTCAGATGACATCCTGTACATAAAAGGCTGAGCCCAGTGCTTGGCACAGGGCACACATGCAGTTCAGCTAGCTCCCCTTCCTCTGCACCTCATGAGGCCCCATCTACCACTCTTGCTCAGTAGTGAGATGCTTGAGATTCGAGCGGGGCAGGGTGTGTGTGTATGTATCTCCCAGGCTCTCCCTGTTCAGGTCTCTCTGGCCCTGGTGCTATCCATGCATGAGAACAGGGTGCAGTCTGGCTACTGCTTAGCCTCCTTTGAAGCATAGCCGGACAGATTGCTAACATGCCACAGCTGACTCATGTCAAGAGTTCGACCCTCTCTGCACTGTCTGCTTCGTTCTCTTACTTACCCGCGTGCAAGAAATTAAGAAAAACAGTCTGGGCAGGGAAAGTAAATGCCCAGAGGCTAAAGCGAACTGAGAGAAGTACAGCAAATTGTTCCCTAGCTCACTTACTGGAAGGGACTGACTTGCCGTACGGAAGCCCCTCAGGCTCCTGAAGCACAAATACTGAGGCAGACAAGCACAAATGATGAGGCTCTGAAGGCTTGCAGCAATGTCCACTAGAACAGGCAGGGTGTAAAGGGCCCACCCTCTCAGAGTTTGGAGTCAATCACTGTCTTACTTGCTCCAGCCCTCAGCATAATCAGTGTTTGGCAGGATTAACAACAAATGTACGTTCAATATAAATCACAGGAGATAAAGTACCTTGTCAGAATCCCTCGGGAGTGGATGAGAGGCAATAAGCTGATGGGTATTCTAAATCCCTGCTGTACCACTCTTGGTTGCCTTTCTGAAACTCCCTAAATATCCTTGGGCAAGGCCTCTGTCAGCAAGTACTTTCTGAAAAAGGGAAGAACCTGATTCCATCACCTGTGATCATCAGAGGAAATAATTCAGAATTATGTTCATGGAGCAAATGGATAAAACAACTGCATTCAGTCTAATATTCATCCTGGATATATCCCAGGATTCCATTCCATTTGTAAAATTCATTAATTCGGTCACCCATTTAACAAATATTTATAGAGCCAGGGACTATGTCAGGCACCTGAGAAACAAAGATTCATGCATTCAATCAACAAGTATTTACTGAGTGCCTATTATCTGCAAGGCACTGCTCTAGTCCCAAGGAGCCCTGGTGGCACAGTGGTTAAAGTGATCAACTGCTAACCGAGAGGTTGGCGGTCGGAAACCACCAGTGGCTTCTCAGGAGAAAGATGTGGCCGTCTGCTTCCACAGAGATTTACAGCCTCGGAAACCCTATGGGGTCACTATGAGCTGCAATCAACTCGACGGCTGTGGGTTTTGGTTTTTTGGTTCTAGGTACCAGAGATGTGGTGTGAGCAAAGCAAAAAAAAAGGGTGACAAGTTAGCATTGCTGGTGTTTAGTGCCATGAAGAGAAATAGAGTAGGGTAAGCGAGAAGGGCTAATGGAGGGTGCTATTTTACAGAAGGCCTCTCTAAGGGCGTGACATGTGAACAGAGACTGAAATGAAGGAAAGGAGCAAGCACACATAGATGTGGAGGAAGGGCTTTCCTGGCAGAGAGGGACAGTTCGAAACTCCTTAGGAGGGAACGGCTGGGCATATTCAAGGAGAAGCGAGGTGTTATGGATTGAATTGTGTCCACCCAAAATATGTGTTGTAAATCCTTTACCTGTGGTTATAATCCCATTTGGGAATAGAGTTTTCTTGGTTATGTTAATGAAATAGTATTCATGTTGGCTATGTCTTGAGTCAATCTCTTTTGAGATATAAAAGGAGCAGATTAAGCAAGGAAGAAAAGCAGAGATGGGGGAAGATGCCAAGCCACATGAAGATCACCCAGGAGCAGAAGCTCAAAAGAGATAAGGACCTTCCTCCAGAGCTGACAGAGAGAGAAAGCCTGCCCCTAGAGCTGGTACCCTGAATTCAGACTTCTAGCCTCCTAAACTACGAGAAAATAAACTTCTGTTTGTTAAATCAACCCACTTGTTGTATTTCTGTTATAGCAGCACTAGAGGACTAAGACACAAGGAGACAGGTGGGCCTGGAGTGAGCGAGGGGGAGAGAGGTAGAGAGGCAGTTGGAGAGGAAGGCAGGAGCCAGGTCATCAAGGGCTTTTGAGTTTTTTCTAAGTGTGAAGAGAAGCCATTAGCAGATTTGTAGTAGAGGAGTGGCATATGATTGTTCACATTATTGAAGAATGATTGGCTGCTTTGTGGCAAGGCCACTGTTGGGTGGCAAGTGTGGAAATGTGGAGCCAGTCAGGTGCTATTCCATGGTACAGATGAGAGATGGTAGTGGCTTGGACTAGAGCGATAATGGTGGGGGTGGTAGGAGGTGGTCAGGTTTGGGAGATGTTAAAAAAATGGTAAGATTCAGTCCCTGCTCTCAAGGAACTCAAAAAAAAGAGAAAGAGAGGAGAAAACCAACTATAATACAATGAGAAACATGTACGAAAGGAATTACAAGCTAGGTTAAATGGGAGCACCAAAGAAGAACCTCTGCTTGATGGAGCTGGAGAAAGTGTTAGAGAAGGTGACATCTGAGCTGTGTTTTGAAGGGCAAGTGAAATTCCACCAGATGAATAAGGAGAGTAAATGGAAGGTTATTCCAGGCAGAGGAAACAGCTTAAATGATGGCTTGGGAGGGTGAACCTGCATGGTGTGTTCCCAAGAGTAAATCATGAGGGGAGGGAAGGATGACACACCTGGGAAGGTGGTTTGGAGCTAGACTGTAAAGGATCTTGAATGTGATTTTCAGGAGTCTGTACTTTATTCCATAGGCAATGGAGAGTCCTTGAAGATTTTATGAGTGTGAATAGGACATAAGCCGAACTTGTATTTTTGAAGATAACACTGATGCATTGGGGGAGTGACCTAGAAAAAACTGAAGGCAAGAAGACCAGTCAGGAATTCAGGTTCGTTCATTAACAAAAATTACTGAGTGGCCACCATGTACTAGGCATTGGGAATATAGTAAATAAGCCAAGCACTGGGCCTTCCTTCATGGAAATTAAGTCTGGTGGGGAAGTAATAAGGACTAAATGTAAAGGCTGAGTCAAAGGCAGGAAATATTTCAGAAATATCATCATTATGACATGGAAAATCTTGGATGTGGAAAATGAGGATGGCTTGACTCACTGATTGTGAGATTTAATGGAAATACAGAACTACAAAGTATCCTGCCATGTAGAAATAATTTAAAAACAGTCCTATGGGATTGTGTATACCTTTATAGCTTTAAAAGCATTTTCACATAAAGGCTGTTTATATCCTTTTAAATGTTACACAAATGGTAACTATTATATTATGATGTTATATTATTGACTATATAACCCTAGGTGAAGATTATGCAAAAGAAGACCTGTTTTAGAGCTCTGGAAAGACACCCCAGCACACAAGGGCAGTTAAATAGAGAAGATGGGTCTGTGACCACTATGTCAATCTAGAGAGAACCATTGTGCTTAGCTGTCTTATGTCTCATTTCTAAGAGAATCCATTCACAAGAAGTAAGGCAGGGTTAAGGTCAAAATTGCTAAAATGTACACCGATCTCTCATTTAACACACGTCAGCTTGATAACATCATGTCCCTGTAGCCGACTCCTTTCAAAACCGTTCTCCTTTCCTGGCCAAGATTGTATGTCATGTTTAAAGTCTTGAAAAAGGTTGTGGAGCATTTGCACAGTGGTGCTTGAATTAATTCTCTGTGACATTTCTTGTCTAGCTCGTTCCTTTCTGCTGTTGTCAGACTCAAATTCCGCACTTAATCTCCCCCTTATTTGCAGATGACAAAATCTCTCTGTTAGGTCTCAGAAAGCTGGGATTACAAAATGTTCTTATGGCTTTAAGTCCTCTGTGGTGACTGGGGAACTCAGGAAGGGATTGGATGAGATTTTTTTGGGGGGGTGCCAGTCAGTGGATTATTAAATAGGGGATTCTTTTCCAAAAAAGAGCTGAACACTCGTCACTTAAGAGGATTCCAAGATTTTTAAAATAAAAAGAAAAGGGGTCTGAGTTACAAGGGTATGAGTATTTGCCAAAACTGAACTGTACACTTAGGACGGCACATTTCACTGTGTGTAAATTATAACTCAATAAAAAAGAAAACTCAAACAAGCAGGACAGTATGTAAAACTGTTCCAAAGCTGTAACCATACTGACAGGTAGAACCAACTCCTGGGACATCTTAGGGACATGAACTATGATTTTCAAAAAAAGTGGCAACTGAACTCAGTAAGAGGCTCCGTCAGTGAGGCCACGGTTATCACAAGCTGATTCCTACGTAGGCCGTTGGCTTTCTGTGGTTTTGTGCGTGCAGTTTGTACCATAATCCTAGCTAGCAAGTTCTTTATTTGTTTCCTGGTTACAAGGACAAAGGAGAGAAAAAGCATAGATGAGGGAGAGTCTACCTCCTACCCTGGTGGTGTAGTGGTTAAGAGCTACAGCTGCTAACCAAAACGTCGGCAGTTCAGATCCACCAGGCACTCCCTGGAAACTCTACTGGGGCAGTTCTACTCTGTTCTGTAAGGTCACTATGAGTTGGAATCGACTTGACTGCAACGAGTTTGGTTTCTTTTGGTTTACTGATGACTGACTGCTCAGAAGTTACCGCCTTCTTTTAAGAACAGCACGTCTGATCTCCAAGTATGAGAACATATTCGCTTCGCCATCATTCTCATTCCGAATATTGCTCCCTTTCTTTCCCTAATCCAGAGCAGTTCTCAGCCTCTTTGAGATCCTGACTGAATGCAGGAAGCGATCACCCCTGTGCCTTACTCCTTTAATACTGAGGCCACACATCCTTTACCCCAGCAGTGTAGACACACACGACGAGTAGACGACACACCAGAAGTCACTCGTTACGTCCACGCAGTCTCCATTAGCTGAAATGCAACCCACGTTCAGATGACCTAACGACACTCTAGCCACGGTGGCCTCCTTTATTGTCTGTCTCCCCAGCGAGACTGCATTCCGTGAAAGCAGAGACAGGGTCCGTTTTATTCACTACTGGATATCCAGCACCTACACAGTGGCTGACATATGACAGCATGCTCATAGTAGGTGCTCAACTAATCTTTCGTGAATGAATCACAAATTCAGAGAAGCCAAAAAGTTCCTGTTTTTGTAAAAATTAGTTCCCCGTGTTTGGACTTAGTGGGAGGAAGTGGCATTAACGGAAGACTCTACGTGGTTTGTTTTGCTTTTCTCCTTTTCTCCTTTGGACAGATCATTTCTGTTGTATATACACACACAACCCAGATCCTGAGTGACGAGCAAGCGTAAAGGTGCATGTGACCTCTAAAGACAAGGCATGTTTTTGCCACAGGTAGGAGGGTTCTATGTGTTAATTGCCTGGAGGCTCCATCCAGAATCAGAGTCAGCCAACAGTGCAGTCTGTGCACAGGGCAGTTACGTCTGTGGTGGCACTTGGAGTGGTGCCTGGCCCTCCACCAAGCAGACCTCCTGGAACTGCACGGTTGGAAACAGAGTGGGTTTGGCAAAGGAAGCTCGTGTTGCTGCATGGAAATACAGAGCTACTCAGGAAATAATCTAAAATAAGATCCTCTCAACAGACATAAGTATTAGCCGAGGAACGGGAGGCACTTGGGAGCTCAGAGATATATTTACCAACCAGTGTGAGAGTATTTCAATATTTTAACAACTGAAAGGCAATACCAGAACATGTCAGCTTATTCCCAGTCCTAGGTATTAGTCGAGCTGTCCCCACCACAGGATGTCTGAGACACCTTGGCTTCTGGGCAGCTGCCATTCCCAGGATTTTAGCTGGGATACGCAAGCAATGCCTTTGCAAGGGCATCTAAATGTGGTTCTGAAGGGGCCCTGCTCATCTTACAGAGTTCTGAGATAATTTTCCTTTAACAAGAATGACATCACTGACCTCAAGGTGGATTCCAGGTAACTAACTGCCTTATCTGAGGAACAATCATTTCTGCAGGCATGTGACTTACTTTTACAGAGAGAAATTCAGAGACCTTATCAGGCAAATCTCTACTCTTAGAGCTCTGACACAGCCAGCCCTGTCCCTGTGCTGTGTGTAACCCAGCAACAAGGATGTGCATGGGGACCAGGCCGAGTGAGGAAGTCGAAGCTCGGGATCTACACTATCCAAAGACACTCCATCTTTAATGGGAAAGGGCTTTTAGAAAAGATCTGGCAAATTCACTGCCCTTTCACCTTCACTTCCTGTTCTCTTTTTATCTGCCTTCAGCATTTCCAATTAATCTTGGAATGAGAGCTGAAGGCAAGAAGCCAGTAGTGCCTGAGGAATGCTAAAGAGCAAACTGATCCAGAGAAACAAATGCCAGCAAGGGACCCCATAACAAAGAGACAGACACTGCGAGCAACTCTGCTGTTACCATGAGGCTTGCAAGGCGTGTGTGCGGGTCTCTGCATTGGCACCATCTGCCAATTCCTCAGGAGGACAGAACAAACCAGTGAGGCATGAAGATTAGATTATGTAACGCTTGAGGATTGCTGTTTTTCAAGAGGAAACAAATCGAACGAATTGATTTGCTTGTCAGAGACATGTCACTAACAGAGACCCATTCCTTCCTCTTCCAAGAGGACTTCATTAAAGAGGCACATGATTTCACAGATTCAGAAAATGTGAGACCACAATCCACTCCATTCATAAGAGCAAGTCCAGTTTCCGAAGATGCACTGACAAATCCTATTCTTATTCCCCTGCCTGAAAAAGGACTATTCATTCAGCTGCCACCTAAAAGGCACCAACACGGCAAGGAACAGAATTGCCAGTTGACAGCCACAAAATTCAGAACCTGTGTGCTTTGCCTGAACTCTCTTGCTTCTAGGGAAGCGGCATCTAATTGTGAGACCAGCAGGGTCATATTTACTATTCAGAGCTCTAAACAAGTGCTTTCAAGGGGCAGGGATGTGTTCTTTAAAATACATGCACCAGAAGGAGAAATCATTGCATTTCTGGTATTCCTTTGCCATTGCTAGGCTTTTCTCAGAATGCCCAGCACAGTACTTTTTATAGTAGGCTGGTTATAATAACCCAGAACCTACTGCCATGGTTCCATTCCTGCAGGTTCCAGTGTCTGCATAAGATACCAAGATTTAAATATTAAGTCTTTAACAAGTATTCAGTGAAGCCTACCGTACCAGATATTTTCCATTTGTCTCTCCAGACCCAGTTTTCCACCCTTCTCCATCCTGCTCTCTGCCCTGGGGTGCTGACCTACATGGGCTACATCAACTCTTTTGCCCTCTATCTTCTAGTTGGGTTTCACAAATGAGAGGCAGCAGCAGCAGGAGATTGGAGGGCAGGAGAAGAGTGAGGGTGAAGGATTTATTCCAGCAGTTCCATCCCTGCCGGACCACCTCGGGTAGGTTGTGTCTTTTGAGAAAAAGGCCACCACTCTTCTCAAGGCAGCCCTCTCTACACAATTCTTTCTTTCTTGAGAGAGTTTCTGTAATTTCTCCCTCCCCTCAACCTTCAGAGCTATGGGTGGTAAAAGCCCTAGCTATTACTAGCAAATCTACCAGGCGCTCCTTGGAAACTCTATAGGGCAGTTCTGCTCTGTCCTGTAGGGTCGCTACAAGTCGGAATCGACTTGATGGCAATGGGTTTAGTTTGGTTTGGGTACTTCACTATCCCTCATGATTTCTCTACTCTCTGCCCAAACCTTTGTAAACAGTCCCTTTATTATGCCCTCCCCTAATTACCATGTGTACCATCTGTTTCTTACTGGGACCCTGAGTGATACACCTACCATATGCAGCAGTCTGTTCTAAGCCCTGTACCACATTAAAAATAAAAAAAAAAAAAAAGTAGCAAAGTCAATAATATGATATGCTACTACTTTATGTAGTTATTCTCAATGTTCACCTTTTCCCAAGGCTATAATACCAACTTAAAGATAAAACCTAATTCCGCTTTACAATATAATTGTGCAGTAGAGTTTGTAAGAGCTAAATATAATTCGGAGCACAAGCTTTTTCACGCCATCAGAATTCATGTTAGCAACTATAAAGAGAACTACAGAACTGATGCCCCGACTTGAGATTGAAAAAATATATATACCATTATTTTAAACCAATTCAACAAACATTTCAAAGCCTACTATGTAGGTGGCCGACAAGGTGGTAACCTCTCAGTGAGGAACAACATAGACACAGCCCCTGACTTTGTGAAACTTGGTTTTATATTATGCAATAAAACCAAAACCCATTGCTGTTGAGTTGATTCCGACTTATAGTGACCCTGCAGGACAGAGTAGAACTACCCCATAGGGTTTCCAAGGAGCAGCTGGTGAATTCAAACTGCTGACCTTTTGGTTAGCAGCCAAGCTCTTAACCACTGTGCCACCAGGGCCCCATGCAATAAATGTGCCCCTAAAAACTCGAATGCAAATTACATTTTTATAAATCAAATAAGACACTGAGTGATCATGGGAAGGTTACTACTGTCTGAATCATAATTTTGTGAAATAATCACCTTTTGATCTTTGGAAACAATCCAGACTTTTATCCATCCGACCAGCTTCCAGTGCAATTTATCTTTAGTCTGTAGTGAGAATTGGTCTCCTTTGGTGTTCCTGGAATAGCAGAAATTGTGGAATGAAACTCGAGGAGAGATAAGAAAACTACCATTTATAGAGCACGTACAGAATACTTGGCAATTTGCATCTGTTAGCACATTTAATCCTGGAAATAAACACATATTCCATCATGCCCTTATTTTCTACTTCTGAAAATTAAAAAACAAACAACAAAAATTAGTAGGGCAGGTGTGGAATTCAAAATCCTTTTTTTTGTTTCTGAATGAAAAAGCCAGGCAAAAATATTATTCAGTGCGGAACTATAAAGACCATTTACGCCTGGTTTCAATGGCTTCCCACTGCTCTTAGGAGCAAGT
This sequence comes from Dugong dugon, assembly GCA_030035585.1. Lineage (NCBI taxonomy): Eukaryota > Metazoa > Chordata > Mammalia > Sirenia > Dugongidae > Dugong > Dugong dugon. The sequence continues at coordinate 17,788,245 of CM057476.1, read as the reverse complement.
CCAAAACTCTCTACACGGCCAACATTCCCGGCTCACCAGCTCAGTTCTCTCGATCATCCAGGCTGCTTCGCACTTGAAGTCTTTGTGTTTGCTGTTCCTTGGTCTGTCTGCAACCTCTTCCTCTCCAGACTCACACTTGACCTCAGGTTTCCCCTCGGATAAGTCACTTCCCCGGGGAATGTCTGTCTCCCCAGCTGGGTCCGTGTCACCGCATCCTTACTGCCCAATACTAGAGAGGCCAGGCTGTCTGAACAAATGACTAAAGGTTGCCCACAGGAACCCAGCCTGGTCGGGTTCCCTTTGATCTCAGCGGCCACGCAAAACCTCCCTGAAAAATGGAAAGGTCAAGCCACTGAATTGTAAAATTTTGTTATACACGTTACAATTTTTTTTTTTTTAATGGAAAGGTCAAAAGGACCACGTTTTAAGTTCTAGAAAGTCTTCCCCTTCTCTCTCCCCCTGAAACATATGCCCAGGTGGCCTGGGACCCAGAGGTCCAAGTCAAAAGAACCTCGTGAAGTTCTAGAACGTCTTCTCCTTCACTCTTCCCCTCAAGCGCATTCACAGGTGGTCCAGGGCCTAGGGTTCCAGCCAAGTGAGAACATAACGGTCCTAACGATCCCATCGCTAGAACGTTCCTTGAGCCTCGTGCTTTCGGTCTCACGTGGTGGCGCCGGGCAACGTTTGCATAGTTTGCGCTTGCGCAGGTTGATTATTCACCGTGGTGTCTCCGACCGCTCCTGGATGTTGCGCCTGCGCATTTCAAGCTGGCCCCACTTGAAGGTGAGAGGTGTGTCCAGATGGGTTTGGGAGACACACGTTGAGCACTGCCCAGTGGCAGGCACTGAAACGCATTATCTGACCAAAAACTCCCAAAGGCTTTGTGTAGCAGAGATTAGTATCTCCATTTTACAAATGATGAAACAGGCCACCTGTGGTTTTTGGAACTTGTCTGAGGGCACAAGTAATGGCAGTGCTAGGATTTGAACACGTTTCTCTGGCTCCCAGATACCAAAGTTCCCTTAGGCCTGAGCTCATTCTTCAGAAGGAAAGCATTTTAAATGGTACAACCACTGTGGAAAACAGTTTGGTGGTTCCTCAAAAAATGGAACATAGAACTACCGTACCGACCTAGCAATCCCAATCTCCGGTAGATGCCCAGAAGAAGTGGAGGAAGGAATGCAAACAGAAGCCTGCCCACCAGTGTTCAATGCAGCACTTTTCACAGGAGCCCGAACGTGGAAACAACGTGTCCATCAACAAATGAATGGATAAACAAAACGTGGTGTACACACACGCTGGAATAGGACTCAGCCCTAAGGAGAAATGAAGTCCTGATGGATGCCGCAACACGGGTGAACTGGAAAAATCATGCTGAGCGAAGTCAGTCGCAGGAGGAGAAATACTATATGTTCTCAGTTACATGAAATAAGCAAATATATAGAAGCCAAAGATTATTAGTGGTTACGAGGGGCGGAAGGGAGGGGGAGAGGGAGAATTTATGCTTAGGGGGTATTATGTGTATGTTAACTGGTGGTGGAATCATTTGGAAAAAGGAGAATGAGTGCAGAACTTGAAGAATATAATCAATGTCACTAAATTGCTCATGTAGAAATTGTTGAGCTGGCATATGTTTTGCTATGTATATTTTCACCCCAATATTAATAATAAAGTAAAGCATGTTTTTTCTGAAGTGTGATCCCCACTGGGAGGGAGTTCCCTCACTTCTCCTACCCTAGTAACCCCAAACCAGATGCCGCTCGGGTTCATGTCCTAGTTTTATGACCTTGGGTAAGTCACGTCACTGCTGAGCCTCAGTTTCAGCATCTATCAAATGAAGACAATGTTGCCTGCCTTCCATTACTTATGAAAATGAACTCTTCCATCAGATATGTACTCGAGGTGTATACATAGAAGAGATATGGATCATGTAAGTAAATGAGATAGTGTCTGAACATTCTAATAAACTCCAAAACCCTATCAGGGATTGCTCTAGAAACCTGGGTGAAGTTGGGCCCATTTCCTATTAAGAACAGATGAGATCTAAAAATGGACCTGGCATCCCCAGTAGAGCCTGCAGTTCTCTTTCGGGCTTCCCTCATGGAAGGTGGGCAGCTCTGCCATGAGTTTCTCACAGCTGGCACCTGAGGAAGTGGAAACAGCCTGTTAGAGGTGTGGGGATTCACAGCCAACAGGCTCTTCCCCTGAATCTCCAGAGACGAGAGTGTTTCCATCACTCAATAAGAGAAGGGTCTGCCATGCTTTCAGAAATTCCTATTTTTTGCTCTGTTGAAAACAAAAAGAAGCAGGAAGACAGAATTAGGACCTTTTCTGATGTTTTTGCTGGTATGTCTCATCTCAGTGAGGTCTCCAAACACATGTAGAGACTCATTCACACAAATGCATCTGCTCAAAGGCCCTAACACAGATACAAGAGAGCTGGCACCTGCCTGTCCCCAGGTTTGAACAATCTGCATGGAGAAGTCTAGTCTGGGAGAAGAATATCAAGCCGGGCCTCGGCCAGTTGTCCTTTTGGCAGATGTTCTGAAAAGGTCTTGGGAGCCAGGGGAGAACCCTAGGCTGTGAGGCCAACAGCTGGGGAGACTGAGGCCCGGAGAGGTGAGGTGAGCTGCTCAAGATCACACAGCAAGTGTGTGAAAATCCCAGAGAATTCTTGCAATCATCAAATACTCATTGAGCACCAGCTATGTGCCAGACACTTTGTAGGCACTGCAGATACAGCAGTAAACAAAACAAAAATCCCTGTCCTCATGTAGCTGACATTCTAGTGGAAGGAGACAGTCAATAAAAAAGATAAATTAATGTTGTTGTTGTTGTTGCTGGCTGCTGTCAAGCTGGACCCCAACTCATGGCGATTCCATTTGTTACAGACTAGAACAGCACTCCATAGGGTTTTCCTGGCTGTAATCATTATGGAAGTAGTTCACCAGGCCTATCTTCTGTGGGGAGCTTTGTAGCACAGTGGTGAAGTGTTTGGCTGCTAACCAAAAGGTCAGCAGTTTGAATCCACCAGCCACTCCTTGGAAACCCTATAAGTCAGAATCGACTCGACAGCAATGGGTTAATGGGTAGCTTCTGTGGAGCCCCTGGGTGGATTTGAACTGTCAGCCTTTGCGTTAGCAGCCAATACTGCTGTGGAGAAAAATTAAGGAGAGAAAGGGGATAGGGAGTACATTGAGTGGGTGCAGTTTTAAGTAGAATGGTCAGGGAAGGCCCGAGAAGGTGACATTCGAGTAAAAATCCAAAAGGGGCGAGGCGGAGAGACATGCCAGCATCTGGAGGAAGACTGTTCCAGGAGCAAGGAATAGAGCAAAGGCTCTGAGGCAGGAACGTACCTAGTGTGTTCCCAGGAAGAGCAGGGGGGCCTCTGAAGTCAGGTGAGCCAGGGGGAGGGTAGTATCATGTGGGTCTTGTAGGCCATTGTAAGGACCTTGGCTTTTACTCCAAATGAGATGGGGGAACCATTGGAGAATTTTAGGCAGAGAAAGTACATAATCTGACCAAATAAAAAGGCTTGGCATTATTACCATTCATTCATTCAGGACTCTTAGGTGCCAGGCATTGTACTAAAGGCATGCTGGACACCCCCAGCGTGGGCACTTGAGTGTGTTTTCTGCTGGTTGGAGATTCCAGAGCAGGGAGAGGAGGCAAGGAGAAAGGAGGCCCAGCTGTGGCCTCCCCCGTCCTGCTGCCTTCCCCTCCTCACCCTGTAGCCCAAGGAGAAGGACCCAGGTAGCGGCAGGCTCTGTGCTCAGGAGGCTGCTGGAACCTGCAGGTTATAAATAGCATCTCCTGCGGCTGGGAATCGAACTGCTCCGTCCAAATGAGTCAGAGGCACAGAAGCCACAGCCCCCCAAACTGCAGCATGACTCCCCCCACCCCACCCCAGGCTTCCTCTCTCACCTCTGAACCAAGGCTGGGTCTCTGCTTCCCACCACGACCCACTTTGGCCCTATCACTCCCCCCTTATTCCAGCTCTTCCTCCTGGAGACTAGAAAGCCCAGCCATATCCACTGGTCCATTAGTTCTGAGAGGCAGGATTGTATACTGTTTAATGGCCCAGCATCTGCAGTTGGGTCTACCTGGATTTTAGGCACAGCTCTGCCATTTCCTGGCTGTGTGACCTTGGGCAAGTCACTTCACCCCTTGGAGCCCTGTTTTCTTCATTCGTAATATAGGTATAATAATAATTGTACCTACTTCATGGAGTTGGTATGAGGATTCAGTGTGACAGCTCACATATAGTGCTTAGCCCAGAGACTGGCGTTTAGTAGCTGCTCAGTTAATGGAGTCACAGTAACCTAGCCTCAATTAGATTGTAATTTAGAGAGAGGTGATAATAAATAGATTTAAAAAAAAAAAACTTTCCTCTGTTTTGCTGAGCATCTACCATACGCTTGAAGTGTGGGTTCCTAACATTACTTTGAGTTGATTCTGATTCATAGCAACCCCACATGTTTCAGAGTAGAACTGTGCTCCATAGGGTTTTCAATGGCTGATTTTTCAGAAATAGATCACCAGGCCTTTCTTCTGAGGTGCCTCTCGGTGGACTCGAACCTCCAGCCTTGCAGCTAGCAGACAAGCATGTTAACCACTTGCACCACCCAAGGACTCCTGACAGTACCTAAAGGTGCCTAGGTGGCACAAATGGTTTGTGCTCAACTGCTAACCTAAAGGTTGGTAGTTTAAACCCACTCAGTGGTGCTGCAGAAGAAAGGACTGGCAATCTGCTTCCATAAAGATTACAGCCAAGAAAACCCTATAGAGTCGTTCTACTCTATAACACATGGAGTGGCCATGAGTCAGAATCAACTCGACAGCAGCAGGTTAGTTTAGTCAGTTAGTCATCTTCATAACCCAGCAAGTTTCACCGGCTCCATCTATTTTAGTTATCTAGTGCTGCTATAGCAGAAATACCGCAAGTGGATGGCTTTAACAAAGAGAAACGTATCTTCTCACAGTCTAGTAGGCTAGAAGGGCACCAGCTCCAGTGGAAGTCTTCTCTCTGTTGCCTCTGGGAGAAGGTCCTTGTCATCAATCTTCCCCTGGTCTAGGAGCTTCTCAGGTACAGGGACCCCAGGTCCAAAGGACATGCTCTGCTCCTGGCGCTGCTTTCTTGGTAGTATGAGGTCCCCTTGTCTCTCTGCTCGATTCTTTTATATCTCAAAATACATGACCTAATCTTGTAGATTGAGTCCTACCTCATTAACATAACTACTTCTAAGTCTGCCTCCCTAACATCATAGAGGTAGAATTTACAACACATAGGAAAATCACATCAGATGACAAAATGGTGGACAATCACACAATTCTGGGAATCATGTCCTAGCCAAGTTGACACGTATTTTTGGGGGACACAATTCAATCAATGACATTCCACCCTTTGGCTCCCAAAAATTCTTGTCCTTGCCACATGTAAAACATACTCACCCCATCATATCATAACAAAAGTCTTAATTCAACTCCATGTCCAAAATCCAAAACTTCTTCTTCATCTGTGAAATCTAGAATACAAGTTACCTGCTTCCAAAGTACAATGGTGGAACAGGCACAAGCTAGATATTTCTATTACAAATGGGAGAAATTGGAGAGAAAGAAGGGATAGCAGGCACCACGCAAGTCAGCAGAACACATTACGTTAGCCCTCAAGGCTTGAAAATAATCCTCTGTTCTCTGAAACGATTTAGACAATGGCCCTGTCCTCCAGACTCTAGGTATTGACCACTCTCTCTGAATTCTGACTGGAGGCCCCTCCGCCCTGGGCTTCAGCTCCGCCTTCCAGGCCCACTGGGACAGCAACTCTGCTTCCTCAGCCTTGGGTGGCCCCATTCTTCTAATCCATCTGAGCGACAAATCCACCCTTTGAGACTGAGGCAGCTCTGCCTCCTGTGTTCCTTGTTTCTTCAGCTTCTGCTTCCTGGTTCCTTGGCCTCTTGGCCCCTCGGGCTTCATCGCCCGCGTCTGCCCTGCTGGGGCAAGTGTTCCAAAGCTCTTTAGCTCCACCGGTAGGTGCCTGGAGGCACCCCCATTCCGCCAGTAAACTTCGGCAGGAAAGCACTCAGCTCTCTTGTTCTGTGGGTTGGCAAGCCTAGCTCCACCGATAAGTACTCGAAGGCACCCCACTCGGCCAGGAAGCCTCCTGCACAAAGGCATTTATCTCTCTCGCTCCGTGGGTCAGCTCCAGTGCTGCATCGCACCGATCTCCTGGTTCTGCTGCTGCCATTTCTCTGCTGCTTCCATTTTCTGCTTCTGCTTCTCACCATTTGTGCCGTCTCCAGTGTAATAGCTCTCCTCACTTCCTTCTGAGTCCTCACCAGAATTGTCTTTGGCATCCAAGATTCCACCAACAGTGTCTTCAAGCAATCTAGGCTTTTACTATTAGGCACTTTAAAACTCTTCCAGCCTCTAACCATTCACACTTTCAAAACCATTTCCACATTTTACGTATCTGTTAGAGCAGCACCCCACTCTCTCGGTACCAAATTCTGTCTTAGTTATCTAGTGCTGCTATAGCAGAAATATCAGAAGTGGATGGCTTTAACAAAGAAAAATTTATTCTCTCACAGTCTTGTAGGCTAGAAGTCCAAATTCAGGCCACCAGCTCCAGGGGAAGGCTTTCTGTCTCTGTCAGCTCTGGGAAGGTCCTTGTCATCAATCTCCCCCTGGTCAAGGAGCTTCTCAGGTGCAGGGACCTCAGGTCCAAAGGATGTGCTCATGCTCCCGGCACTGCTTTCTTGGTGGTCTGAGGTCCGTGGGTCTGTCTGCTGCTGCTTTCTTTTATATCTCAAAGGAGCTTGGCTTAGGATACAACCTAATGTTAATCTAATAGATTGAGTCCTGCCTGATTAACATCTTAGAGGTGGGATTTACAGTACGTAGGAAAATCATATCCGATGACAAAATGGTGGACAATCAAACAATACTGGGAATCGTGCCCCAGCCAAGCTGACACACATTTTTGAAGGGACACAGTTCAATCCATGACACCGTCTTACACAGGAAGAAACTGAGACCTAGAGAGCAGTGTGACTTGCCGTACAGTACCTGGGGAGGCAGAATCTGATGTCAGCAGAGAGGCATAACCACCTCTCCAAAGGCCCCAGCCCACCCCACGCCTGTCCTGCCACTGCGTGCAGAAGTGAAAGGGTGAAAACGGTGGAGGGGGCATAGATATCCAGCCCTGCCTCTGAGAGAGAAACCCTCGGCACCTACCCAAAGCCTAGACAGAGACAAAATCTGGGTGGAGAATAGCTCTTCTCTGGTGATATTGAGTAAAACCCTCACTACCGTGTGGCTCCCAAAGAGGAAGTCTTTTTAAATATTTTCATATGCTACCCACACTGTTTAAGCATGAAGGTGATGTGACAATTTGACTGCATTGACACCGCCCCCCCTTGATGCTCCAGAGGAGCCCTGGTGGTGCAGTGGTTAAAAGCACTCAGCTGCTAACTGAAAGGTCGGCAGTTGAAACCCACAAGCCACTCTGAGGGAGAAAGATGTGGCAGTCTGCTTCCGTGAAGATTTACAGCCTTGGAAACCCTGTGGGCAGTTCTGCTGTGTCCTACAGGGTCACTATGAGTTGGAATCGACTCGATGGCAGTGGGTTTGGTTTTTTTGGTTTTGATGGTCGATAGTAGTGTCTGGTTACACTCCACCCCCCATGTTCCAGAGAGGTCCCCTTAAATCCCCTGTGCCACCATGCCGGAAGCATTATTACATAGCAGAAAGGGTATGCATTTAGGGGTCAGACAACTTTGGGCTCCCTTCTGGCTCTGCCATGTCCTAGCTGTGTGACCTAGGACAAGTCACTTCACCTCTCTGAGCCACATTCATTTATGCATTCATTTAGCAAATACACATGGAGCACCACCTAGTATGTGGCAGGCTCTGTTCTAGCCCCTCCCTCCTGCTACCAGTGTATGAGAGAGACAAAAATCCCTGCCTTCCTGGGGCCTTCATTTTGGTGGACGGAGAGGGGAGACATCATAAATGAGTAAGCAGATAATTTCAGAAGTGATATGTTTACGAGGAAAATAAAACAAGGTAACTGCACTCAGCTGCAAACTTAAAGGTTGGTGGTTCAAACTCACCCATGGGTACTGTGGAAGAAAACGCCTAGCGATCTGCTTCCGTTAAGATTGCAGCCAAGAAAACCCTATGGGGCAGTTCTACTCTGTAACACACGGGATTGCTGTGAGTCAGAATCGACTGGACAACTGACAACAACAATGTGATAATGACTGGGTAGGGAGCGGGGGACGGGCTCTTTTAGACCAGGTGGTCCGTGGCATTTATGCTGAGACCTAAATGATGAAAAAGAGCTGGCCACAAGACCTAGGGGCAGAGGGGCCAGTGAGCACACAGGCCCTCAGAAGGGAATGAGCTTGGTGTGTGGAGCTGGTGTGGTGGGAGTGGGAGGAGGCAGAGAAGGAGGAGATGAGGTCAGAGAGTAGGCAGGGGCTAGATCACAGAGCTTCAGTGACGAGAATCCTAACTTCATAGGCTTGTAGTGCGCATTTGGTGAGATGATGCATAGGTTTCCTAGCACAAGACCCGGCATATAGTGGGCACGCCATACGTGGTAACTATTATGATTACGCGCCTTCCATAATTCACTCCCCCTCCCAAGGACCCTCACACCCCTCCCCTGCCCCTTCACCCGTCTCCGCCCAGCCCACTGTCTCTCCTGGCCCAAGGAGAAGGATGCCCTAAAGGCAAGTATCACAGCAGGAAGGAGGAAGCACCCCCCTTTATCTCTCCCCCCACTTCCTCCTCAAACCCTCCCACCACAGCCCAGTGATTTTCCTGCCTCTCACAAGGCAATTTTATTAAACATCTCGAAAAAATATTCTCTCACTCCCTCTCTCTTTATTTATAAAAATCAACTTAACACCCTGCTCCTTTGTTCTATTTGGAAACTGGAACAGCCTGGTTTATATTTAGCCGAAATCCTGCTCCTATCCCCACAGATTCCAGCACCGCCCGATGAGCTAGAGGGGCTAAGAAGGGAGAAGGGGGAGAGGGGGCTGTAAAGGGCAAGGGCGGAAGGTGCTGTCCCCCAGAGGCTGAGGTCTCCACTAAGTCTGAAAGACTTGGAAGGATGGGAGCTAAAGAACCCTTCCCAGGACATCAGGGTGTCCCAAGTCCAGATTTTGCCACGTTGACCCTCAGGCTGTCACTCTGTTATTGCTGTTGTTGTTAGTTGCTGTTGAGTTGATTCTGACTCATGGTGACCCCATGTGTGCAGAGTAGAACTGCTGCATAGAGTTTTCAAGCTGGGACCTTTTGGAAGCAGATCGCCAGCCCTTTCTTCCGAAGTGCCCTGGGTGAGTCTGAACCTCCAACGTTTTGGCTAGTTGTGAAGCACTTAACCGTTTGCATCCCTAGGGGACTCCTTCACTCTATAGTAGTTCTGTCTATATGTCCCCAAAGGGAAAGGGATAAAAGCGATAGAATGAGAGGTAAAAAAATCCCTGATCCTAATCTGGAACTAGGCTTGGAAAGGCAGTATAAGAATGGGGGCCGGGGTTCAAATCCGAGTCTCCTCTGCCTCTCACTAGCTGGATGTGGGGGGAAAGTTAATGTACTCATTACAGTGCCTGGCACATAGTGTGTGCTTGATATAAGGTGGCTATTGTTATTAGTCCACCACCCGTCTGTCAGTTGTCGTACTGTGGAGGCTTGTGTGTTGCTGTGATGCTGGAAGTTATGCCACTGGTATTTTAAATACCAGCAGGGTCACCCATGGTAGACAGGTTTCAGCAGAGCCTCTAGACCAAGAGACACAAGGAAGAAAGGCCTAGCGATCTACTTCCGAACATTAGCTAGTAAAAACCCTGTGGGTGACAACAGAACACTGTCCGACTTACTTGCTTTGGACATATCATCAGGAGGGATCACTCGTTAGAGGAAGACATCATGGTTGGTGAAGCAGAGGGCCAGTGAGGGTGTGGAAGACCCTTGGTGAGAGAGATTGGCACGACATCCACAATGATGGACTCAAACATGCTGGTGACTGTGAGGATGATGCAGGACTGGGCAACTGGGCAACATTTCATTCTGTTGGACATAAGGTCGCCATGAGTCGGGGTTGACTCAGCAGCAGCTAACAACAGCATTGTTATTAATAACTGTGGGCTGAAGGAAACTACTCAACTCCTCAAACTTCAAGGCTCCACTCAAAAGCTGCTTCCTCCACGAAGCCTTCCCAGATTAAAACTCATCTACTCAGCTAACGGCGCTGGGCTAGACAGTTGGGCTATGAAGATGAATAAACAGGCCCTCCCAGGGCTCCCAGTGAGAGCAGAGACAGACAGAGGTAACTGCCACAGAGCGCCAAGTTCTAGAAGATACACGCTCCATTTGGGCAAGGCCAGGTTTCCTTTGTTCTCCACGGTATCTGCAGAGCTGAACACGGCACATGGCACATTGACAGCATTGAATAGTGGTTAAGGAGAGATCTGGGCTCACTTCGTGATCTTGTCAAATGATGTGAAAAAAGCATTTGATAAAATTAACACCCATTCATGATTTAAAAACAAAAACAAACAAATCTCAGCAGAGTAGGAATAAAAGGGAATTTCCTCAACCTGTTAAAGGGCAGCTACAAAATACCTACAGCTAACATCATACTTAATGTTGAAAGACTAAACACTTTTCTCCCAAAGACTGGGAACAAGGCAAGTGTATCTGCTCTACCACTTCTGCTCAACACTGCACTGGGGATCCTAGCCAGGATGACAAGGATGGAAAAAAAAGGGGGAGAAAAAATTGAAGTAAAATTGTCTTGATTTGCAGATGACGATTGTGCAGATAGAAAATTCTAAGGAATTTACAAAAATAACAACAAAAAAAATTATGTGAGATCAAATGGGCAATGGGAACTCGAAAGGTTGGATGGGAAGCTTAAGGGGCAGTGAGTTTAAGATAACGGTGGCAGGATAATTTGGAAAAGGATAGTTAAGAATGGTAGCACAACTTGAACGTAATCAATGTCACTGAAATGTATATGTAGAAATTGTTGAAATGGTGTATCTTTGGCTGTGTATACTTTCACCAAAAAAAAAAAAGTTAAAAGAAAATAAACGAACAAAAACACTATTAAAACTAATAACTTTATTTATCAAGGCCAAAGAATACAAGGTCAAAATAGAAAACGTTATATTTCTATACACTAGCAAGGAACAATTTGGAAATTAAATGTAATAAAACACAATAGCACCAAAAACCAAAATATTTAGGGATAAATATAACAAACTATGTGTAAGATTTGTACACTGAAAACTACAAAACCTTGCTGAAATTAAGGAAGACCTAAATAAATGAAAGGATATACCAAGTACATGTATAAAATGTCACTTCTCCCAATCTATATTGATCTATCGATTCAACATGATCTCAATCAAAATCCCAGCAGGTGTGTGCGTGCGTGTGCACGCGTGTGCGTGTGTGTGTGTGTGTGTGTGTGGAAATTGACAAATAGATTCTAACATGTGTATGGAAATACAAACTAGAAGAGCAATGCAATTTCGAAAAACAAGAATGAAGTTGGAGGACTTACACTACTTGATTTCAAGAATTACTATAGATACCATAATTCATGTGGTACTAGCATAAGGATAGACATAACCCATTGCCATGGAGTTCATTCCGACTCACAGTGACCCTACAGAACAGAGTAGAACTGCCCCATAGGGTTTCCAAGGCTGTAAATCTTTCGGAAGCAGACCACCACATCTTTCTCCTGAGGAATGGCTAGTGGGTTTGAACCACCGACCTTTTCGGTTAGTAGCTGAGCGCTTAACTACTGTGCAACCAGGGCTCCTTAAGAATGCTGTATTTTTATGCAAATAACATGTGCGTTATGCCAAAACTGTTTTATTTAATTTCATCATTTCCACACGTTATAGTTTATCTGCAAGAAAACACAGTATATATATAGATCAATAACACAAAACAGAGTCCAAAAATAGATCCACATACATATAATCAATTGATTTTTGACAAAGGTGCCAAGGTGATTCAATGGGAAAAGAAAGCTAGCATTGGAGCTACTGTGTGTCTCCAGGAGAAGGAAAACTCTGACCCTCTGTGTCACACCACACACAAATATTAACCCAAAATGGATCACAGACCTAAATGTAAAAACAGAAACTACAAAACTGTTAAAAGAAAACAGGAGGAAATCTTTGTGGCCTAGGGGTATACAACTATTTCTAAGTGTGAAGAATAAAAACAATTGATAAGTAAGATTTCACTGAAATTTTAAAATTCTGTTCTTCAAAAGATACTATGAAACAAACGAAACTATAAAGTACAGACTGAGAGAAAATATTCATTTTATATATATATATATATATATATATATATATATATATATATATATATATATATATATATATATATATGCATATATATATATAAAACATAGGGCTGGTAGCTAGCATATATAAAGAACTCTTACAACTAAATAATGACAAGACAAATAACCAAATAAAAAAATGGCCAAAGGAACTAGAGAAACCCCAAGAATATGGCCCCCGGACACCTTTATAATTCAGTAGTGAAGTCCTCCTGAGGTTCACCCTTCAGCCAAAGACTAGGCCAGGCCCATAAAACAAAATGAGACTAAATGGGCACAGCAGCCCAGGGGCAAGGACAAGAAGTCAGGAGGGGACAATAGATAAAGTATAATAAAAAAATTTTTAGAAAATGGTCAAAATAATTGAACAAATACTTCACAAAAGAAGATATATAAATGGTAATAGGGAACCCAAGGTCGAGAAGGGGAGAGTATTGACGTGTCATGGGGCTGGCAACCAATGTCACAAAACAGTATGTGTATTATTTAAAGAGAAACTAGTTTGCCCTGTAAACCTTCATCTAAAGTACAATAAAGCATGACACAGCTTATAAAGACAATGCTCTACATTCTACCTTGGTGAGTAGTGTCTGGGGTCTTAAAAGCCTGTGAGCGGCCATCTAAGATACTCCACTGGTCTCATCCCTTCGGGAGCAAGGGAGAATGAAGAGAACAGGATACAAGGAAAAGATTAGTCCAAAGGACTAATGGTCCACAGCTACCAAGGCCTCCACCAGACTGAGTCCAGTATAGCTAGATGGTGCCTGGCTACCAGCACTGACTGCTCTGACCGGGATCACAACAGAGGGTTCTGGACAGAGCTGGAGAAGGATGGTAGAGCATAATTCTAACTCACAAAAAAAAGACCGGATTTACTGGCCTAAAGGAGACTGTGGAAACCCCGAGAGTATGGCCCCAGACACCCTTTTAGCTCAGTGGTGAAGTTACCTCCGAGGTTCACTGTTCAGCCTGGGAGTGGACAGCCCTGTAAAACCAAATGAGACTAACGAGGTACAGGAGTCCAATGACAAGGGCCAGAACGCAGAAGGGACAAGGAAGCTGGTGATAGGGAACCCAAGGTTGAGTAAGGATATTGCTGATGTGTTGTGAGATTGTTAACCATTGTCAGAGGGCAACATTTGTAGTAACTGTTAAATGAAAAACTATTTTGTTCTGTAAGCCTTCATCTTAAGCGAGAATAACAGCACAATTGGAAGAGCGTAGTCAATGTCACTGAACTGTGCATATAGAGATTTTTGAAATGGTGTATCTTTGGCTATGTGTATTTTCACCAAAAAAGGAAAGAGATTGAGAAGTTAGAGGGTTGATATGTTGTGGGGTTGTTAACCAATGTCATAAAACAACATGTGTACTTCTGTTTCATGAGAAACTATTTGTTCTGTAAGCCTTCACCTGAAGTACAATAAAATAAATAAACAAAATTTTAAAAAATTTTAAAAAAAAGTACAAAAAAATTTTTAGAAAATGGTCAAAATAATTGAACAAATACTTCACAAAAGAAGCTATATAAATGGCTAATAAGCATATTGAAAGATGCTCAACATCTTTGGTCATCAGGAAAGTACGAACTGAAACCACAGGAGGTTACCATTACACACAGACTAGAATGGCTAAAATTAACAAGACCGATGATACAAAGTGTTGGTGAAGACATGGGGCAACTCAAACTCTCATACATTGCAAGTGGAAGTGTAAAATGGTACAATCATGTTGGGAAAGTTAAGCATTTTCTTACAAACTTAAACCTACACTTACCATACCAAACCAAAAAACCAAACCAGTTGCTGTTGAGTTGATTCCTACTCACAGCAACCCTACAGGACACAGTAGAACTAACTGCCCCATAGGGTTTCCAAGGAATGGCTGGTGGATTTGAACTGCCGATCTTCCGGTTAACAGCCGAGCTCTTAACCACTGTGCCGCCAGGGCTCCACACTTACCATATGACTTAGCAATTCCACTCCTAAGTATTTACCGGAGAGAAATAAAAATGGATGTCCACACCAAGACTTATACATGAAGTTCATAACAACTTTATTTATAATAGCCCGAAACTGTCAACAACCCAAATGTCCATCAACAAGAGAATTAATTATATACACAACTTGTGCTCTTCCTATGCAGTAGAATACTACTCAGAAATAAGAAGAATTACTGATACATGCAATAATGTGAATGAATCTCACAAAAATTTTGTTGACCAAAAGAAGCCAGTCAACAAAAGAGAACATACTATATGATTTCATTTATATCAAATTCTAGAGCAGATGAAACTAGGCTATAGTGATAGAAAGCAGCTCAGTGATTGCCTGGAGTAGGGCCGCAGGATTGACTACAAAGGGGCATGAGAGAAAGTCTGGGGAGATGGAAACGGTCTACATTTCCATTGGAGGGTTTTTTATTATATGTAGATTGTACCTCAGTACAATTGATAAAAATAAAAGACTTCTCCTGGGTTCAAATCCTGGCTCTGCCACTTCCTAGCTGTGTAACCTTGGGCAAATTATTTCACTTTTTGTGTCTCCGTTTCCTCATCTGTAAAGTGAGAGCAATAATAATTAAAATAATAATAAACTCCATGGGGTTTGGTTTTGTTTGTTTTTGAGATGACCTTATAGAGTTAGTGAAAGGATTAAAGGAGCTAATTTATTGGGACTGTGGTAGCCAACCTCCAACCTGACTCCTAGTTCCTGGTATTCACGCCCTCAGGTAGTCCCTGACCACATTGAATAGGGCTGACCTGTAACCAACAGGGCACTGTGGAAATTAGGGTCTGTGGTTTTTGAGACTAAGTCATAACAGACATTGAGGTTTCTGCCTTGCTCTCTCTCGGCTCATGCTTTCTGAGGAAAGTCAGCCACCATGTCTTCAGGAAACTCAAGCAGCCCTCCAGAGAGGTCTAGATGACAAGGAACTGAGGCCTCCTGCCAACAGCCAGCACCAACTAGCCAGTGACGTGAATGAGCCAGTTGGATCCTCAGCCCTACTTAAGCCTTCCCTTGCTGCAGCCCTGGGCGACAATTTGACTGCACCTTCACGAGACACTCTGAGCCAGAACCACTCAGCTAAACTGCTTTGGATTCCTGACCCAAGAAACTGTGTGAGGTAATAAATGTTTATTGTTTTCAGCTACTAGATTTTGGGGTAATTTGTTACACAACAGTAACAAACTAATACAAGTACTTCTGCTACTACTGGGAAAGAAAAAAAAAATACCATTGCCATCGAGTCAGTTCTGACTCGTAGCAAACATTTTACTGAGCTTTTATCGTATGACTTAGGGTGACAGCTACTACTACTACTAGCTAATAAGTTGAATGCCCTCCATTTGCCTGTCTAGAACCACTGTTATGGATTGAATTGTATTCCCCAAAAATATGTATTATAAATCGTAACCCCTACACTTGTGGTTGAGGAGCCCTGATGGGCTTCAGTAAAGATTAAAACCCATTGCCAGCGAATCAGTTCCAACTCACAGCCACCCTATAGGACAGAATAGAACCGCCCCATAGAGTTTCCAAGGCTGAATACCTTTATGGAAGCAGACTGCCACATCTTTCTCCCACGGAGTGGCTGATGGGTTCGAACCTCCGGCCTTTCCACCGAGCGCATAACCACTGCGCCATCGGAGCCTTGGAAACCCTGTGGGGCAGTTTGTCTCTTTCCTACAGGGTGTCTGTGAGTCAACTTGACAGGAACCAGTTTTGGTATAGCTGTGGTTATAATCCCATTTGGGAGCGGATTTTCTTTATTATGTGAATGAGGCAGTAATAGTGTAGGGTGTGTCCTGAGTCAACCTCTTCTGAGCTATAAAAAGAGCAGATTAAGCAAGCAGAGATGAGAGAAGACAGATGCCAGGCCACATGAAGATCACCAAGGAACCAAGGAGCAGAAGATGAAAAGAGACAAGGACCTTCCTCCAGAGCCAACAGAAAGAGAAAGCCTTCCCCTAGAGACAGCGCCCTGAATTCGACCTTCTAGCCCCCCTGAACTGTAAGAAAACAAATTTCAGTTTGTTAAAGCCACCCACTTGTGGTATTTCTGATATAGCAGCACTAGATAACTAAGACAACCACTCTCTACCCTTTTCCACCCTGCTCTGTGTCCAAAGAGACTGACCTGTTCAGATGCAAGTCTCCCCTATCCTCTGGCTTCTAAGCAGGTTTAGCCAACAGAGAGTGCCGAGTAGGAGATGGAAGGAAGAAAGAAGAGAGAAATCAGTATATTTATTCCCCCTGCTCCTTCCTTGCAGTGGCCCTCTCCGCAAAACTTCTTCTGGGTAGCAGTAACTGGCCCCTTTCCCTCATCCCATCAGGCCTAGGGTGGTAACATCGCTCCCACTGTAACTAGCCCTGGCACTGCAGCATCCCTTATGATTTCCCTACCCACCGCTCATGCCTAAATACTCCCTTCATTCAGTCTTCCCCAAATTACCCAATTTTGAGTGTAACATCTATTTCCTGCTGGGACTCTGACTGGCCACCTTAATTTAAGAACCCCTGCTTTAGAGACCCACCACCCACGTGTCAGTTCATTCCACTGTGGTGGCTTGCATGTTACTGTGATGCTGGAAGCTATGCCATGAGTATATTGGATACAAGCAGGGTCACTCATGGTGGACAGGCTTCATTGGAGCTTCCAGACTAAGATACCCTAGGAAGAAAGGCCTGGCAATCTACTTCTGAAAATTAGCCAGTGAAAACTCTCTGGATCACAACAGAACATCGTCTGATGTAGTGCTGGAAGGTGAGCCCCCTAAGTTAGGTTGGAAGGCATTCCAAATATACAGTGACTGCAACAATGGACTCAAACATGCCAACAATCGTGAAGATGGCACAGGATTGGACATTTCATTCTGTTGTACCTGGGGTCGCCATGACTCAGAGGAGACTCGAGGGCAAGTCACAACAACTTTAGAGAAGGAAGTAGAAGCTCAAAGAGGAAAAGTGAATAATTCAAAAACCAACAGAGGCCACTACCCAGAAGTGTGATCTGTAGGGATTGGGCAATCATAGACACTTGTTGGATGCCTGAATGAATGAGCAAATGACTCAGTGGGCCCCACGGAGCACCCACCTGCCATGCTTCCTTGAAAGTAATAGATGCCGGAACAACATGTCAGCATTTTAACTACTTCAGCCAGACAACGAATGGCCAGGTCCCTATCCCAGCCCAGCATCTACCTTTCAGGTAGTCTCATGTTGGAAGGATTAATACACAGCTCGCGGCACCAAGGAAACAGCCCCCAACCTCAGTGAGAGACTCGGTTATTTTTGAAAAGCAAGCAAGGCCTGCAGGCGGCCTTCACAGAGCACAGAGCCAGAAGAGAGAGAGCCAGGAGCAGAGAGAGAACGGACAGCTAGGGCGGAACCCACGCCCTGTCCCTGTGACGTCAGCCCCATGCACTGTGACATAATACAGCGGCAGCGGGGTGGAGGGGAGGTGTCCTGAGTCCCCTTGGGAATTTTTTAACCACTCCCACCCCAGGCTGGATGGCTCTGGGGAGTGGGTTCCAACCGGAACAGGGAGTGGGAACACCAGCCAAAAATATTTGCGTCCAAATGGTATGTGAGATTTTCCTCAAGTCTGGAAAAATCCTGAAATTGGAGGGAGGAGGGTCACTGATCTGAGGCAAAACTGAGGCCAAGGGCTAGGGAACTGTTGGCATCCCCCAACCCCTAAAAAAAAGAGGAAAGGGAAGCGGCTGTGGGGCAGGGAAGGAGGGAAGCAGAGAAGCAGGTGTTAGGGCTGGAGTCGAGGTGAGAGCTGCAGGGGGCAGAGTGAGCTGCGATGCTGCTTCCAATGAACCGTGTGGTTGGAGGGAGAGGTGTTTGCAGCTGGGGGATGTGGGTCATAGCAGCCAGAGGGAGCCATCAAGACCCCAAAATAACTCCTGCTTCTGCCAGGAGAAGCTGGAACTAATCAAGGTGGGGATAATCTGAAAATCCATCAGAGAGGCTGCTAAGAGGCC
Source organism: Dugong dugon (assembly GCA_030035585.1). Lineage (NCBI taxonomy): Eukaryota > Metazoa > Chordata > Mammalia > Sirenia > Dugongidae > Dugong > Dugong dugon. Next base: position 17,769,871 of record CM057476.1, on the reverse strand, counting down.
TTATAGCTCCAAGTGGGGACTGGGGGGAAAGAAATAGATGAAAAGAAAAGAAAACGAAAGACGTGGTTTGCCTCAAGGGGCTGTTGTCCTAGAAAACTGTGCCAAAGTCAAAGTGAGGTTTTCTAGGGCCTCTGTCGACAGGTGCCAGAAGCTACCGTCTATTGAGTGCCTACTGTATGCCCAGTGCTGTCGAAGATGGCTAAGAAGGTGGGCTCTGAAGTCAGCCCGCCTGACTTTGAATCCTTGCTCTATTTCTGGCTGATTGCATGACCTTGGACAAGTCACTTCCCTACTCTGAGCCTCAGTTTCCTTATCTGGAAAATGGGAATAAAATTCATACCTACCCTTAGGGTGGTTGAGAGTAAGTGCTCAATGCATGAGAACTATTGTTATTACTAATTTCCCCTGCAACCCTGAAGGGTAGGTTTCAGTCTCTTTATCTTTCAGGGGCATAAACTGAGGCTCAGGGATCCCAACACCCAATGGTTAATAAATGGGAGGGTCAGGATTCTGACTCAGATTGGTCAGGAGCACATCCGTTCACTAGGGCGGGCTACCCTGACCCTCCTCAGTTGGGCAGGGAGGAGGCCCACAGGCAGGACCCAGCCTCCCACCCACCACCTCTCTCACAGCCCCACATAGGAAGGCAGACCCAATGCGGATACTGGAAACAGCCTCCAGGTCAAAGATATGGGGCCTAGTAGGGGCCCTCGACTACCTATGGGACCTTGGCCAAGTCCTTTCCCCTCTCTGGGCCTCAGTTTCCCCAGGTGCAGAACAAAGGATGGACGGTAACAGGTGATTCTAGTCCTGGCAAGTCTGGTTGTTTGCTGGTTCTCTTGTGGGTGCCTGGTACAGGTGACAGTGAGTAGGGGGATTAGAGAGGGACCTGGGCAGAGTCAAGGTGGTCCTTCCTTCGTGGTTCCCCTTCCTTCCTCTGGGGAAAGATTCCAGGCAGAGGGACCAGCAAAAGCAAGGGCCGGAAAATGAGAGTGAGCACGGCGGGTTTGAGGAGCTGCAATCAGAATAAATCTAGTAGTCCGGGTCATTCATTCGCACACTCAACCAATTTTATTACTGCATGCCAGGCACCGTCCTAGATACCAGGGATACATCAGTGAACAAATAGGCAAGGCCACCATCTTCATGGAGCTCACATTCTAATTGGAGGAAATGGAAAAAACAAGTAAACATATCAATAACCAGAATAATTTCAGAATGGGATAAGGGCTATGTGAATAATAGCAAATATTTATAAAGCATCTTCTATGGGCCAGGGCATTGTACCAAGTGCTTAACAGATATTAAATAGTTTAATCTCACTATACCCCTATGACGTAGGTGCTATTATCATCACCCCATTTTACAGCTGACAAAACTGTGGCACAGAAGGGTTAAGTAAATTGCCCAGTTCCACACAGCTAGTAAGTGGCAGAGCTGGGACTAAAACTCAAACCACTGGGTTCCATTATGCTGGCTGGGGGGCTGGGGGGTGTCAGGGGGAGAGGGGAGTGAGAATCTTAAACAGGGCGATTAGCTCAGGGAAGGAACTCTGAAGAGGTGACATTTGAGCCAAGAAGGATGATGAGAAGAGCCAGCCACGGGAAGACTAGGAGGCAGAAGTTTCCAGATGGAGGCAACATTGAGTGCAAAGGCCCTGAGGCGGGTAGGCTCTTGGCAGGTTGGAAGAAGAGCAAGGAGGCCAGTTTTAGCTGGAGCAGAGGGACAGGAGAGGAGGTTCGAGGGTGTGCTAGGCAGACACCAGACACTTGGGGGTGGGGAGGAGACATGTCCTCCCAAGGCTCGGGGGGCGCTCTCAGGATCCTCCCCACTGGTCTGGGGATGGTGAGGATGAACAGTCTAAAGCAGTTCTGACAGGCATGGCGTCCGCTCCTCTCCCCGCATCAAGCCGATTAGGCCGAGGCAAAGCTGAGCTTCCCCTAGGGCCTATTGCTGGGCAACCGCCACAGCTGGGCTGCCTGCCTGCCCTCCCGCCTGCTGTTCATCCTCTGCTGACAACACCTCCCTGCCCCACCGCAGCCACCTCTGGGCCTGATGAGGGCACAGAGGAGCTTGTCTCATTCTCCACTCCTCATCCTAAAGCTGCAATGTACTGGCCCTGTGCCAGGGAGCCAGAAATGAGCCCCTCCTATCCTGGGCTCGGCTGCTAACCCAAAGGTTGGCAGTTCAAACCCACCCAGCAGCACAGCAGAAGAAAGGGCCTGGTGATCTGCTTCCATTAAGATTACAGCCAAGAAAACCCTATGGAGCAGTTCTACTCTGTAACACGTGGGGTCACCATGAGTCAGAATCAATTCAATGACACAAAAACATCATCCTCAACTCCCTGAGACTGGACCACCTAGTTCCTGCCCTCAGGGACCCCCAGGCCTGAGTCCAGTCCCAGCTGAGTGTTGATCTCCTTTGCACAGCAGACAATGCGGGCTGCACTGAGGTTGCGGGTGAAGGTATGAGATTCTCCAATCTGGTGTCAGACTGTCTGAAAATCTAGAGTCTGGCCTCAAGGAGACATCTTAGAGGGATGAAAAGGGGTCCAAACTCCTAGTCAAATAGACCTGAGTTCGAATTCAGATTCTATCATTGTGCAGCCTTGGGCAAGTGGCTTCTCCTCTTTAAGCCTCCATTTCCTCATCTGAAAAATGGAGATAATACCTAATACCTACCTCATAGGGTCACTGTGAGAATTAAATATAACTGCCAACCTTTAGGCTTGGATGGGAGCTTTCTGGGGGCTGGAAATATTCTCTATCTTTACTTAAGAGGTGGTATATAAAAATAATGAACTGTACACTTAAGACTTGTGCATTTTACCGTATGTACATTATACCTCAGCTTTTTAGCAAGTGCAAAGTGCCTGGCACATGGTTAAACCAAACCCGTTGCCCGTCAAGTCCATTCCAACTCATAGCGACCCTATAGGACAGAGTAGAACTGCTCCATAGGGTTTCTAAGGAGTGCCTGGTGGATTCAAACTGCTGACCTTTTTGTTAGCAGCCTTTGCTCTTAACCACTACACCACCAGGGTTTCCAGCACACGGTTAGCACCACGTAAATGTTAGCGAGTATTAGTATTTAACCCATTGCCATCAAGTCAATTCTGACTCACGGCGACCCCATCTGTTATGGAGTAGAAATGCTCCATAGGGTTTCCTTGGCTGTATTCTTTACGGAAGCAAATTTCTAGGCCTTTCTTCCACAGCACTGTTGGGTGGGTTCAAACCACACCAACCTTCTGGTTAGTTGAGGGCTTAACCAACTGTGCCACCCAGGGACCTGCAGTATTATTATTATTAGGTGTTCCATAAATATTTGTAGAATGAATGAAGCCTAGTGACCCCCACCTCCATTTTTCATTTATCATTTATTTGATTCCCAATGCTCTCAGTGACTGGATGTCTACACAAGGAGCTCAAATTCAGCATGTCAGGGACTGAGTAGTTCTTCCCTCTTCCTTATTCTGCTCCTTCGCCAAGCTTCCCCATTTGCCCAGTGGCTCAGTCTAGAAATGTGGATGTCACCCTGCCTGCCTCCTCTTCTTCCCTCCCTCCCCACACCTCATAGCCAACCCATCACTAAGACCTGCTGTGATGGACTGTCTCCAAAGATGGCTGCCAACAATTTCTCCCCTCCCTGGAAAGGCATGCTAACCTCCAGTTAAGAGGTAGATCTTATTTCCTATCCCCTTAAATCAGGCTGGCCTAGTGACTGACTTTGACCAATCAAATGCAGCAGAAGTGATGTTCTGGGTCTTCTGAGCCCAGGCCTTAAGAAACCTAGCAACTTCTGCTTCTTGGAAGCCAGCTGCCATGCTGCGAGAAGCCCAAGCCCCATAGAGAGGCCACATGGAGTGAAGTGAGGCCTCCCAACCAACAGCCCACCCTGAGCTCCCAGCCGGCAGCCAGCCCCAACTGCCAGCATATGGGCGAGGCCACTTTGAACCTTCCAGCCATCCCAGTATCCCCAGCCAACACCACATGAAGCAGAGCTCCCCTGCTACCCTCACCAGAATCATGAGAAATAATAAATTGTTGTTTTAATCCACAAGGTTTTGAGGTGATTTGTTACACAGCAGTGACAGGTTCCTGGGTGGCACAAATGGTTTGTGCTCGACTACTAACCTTCTGTAAAGATTATAGCCAACAAAACCCTATGGAGCTCAGTTCTACTCTGTAACACAGTGGTGTAAAAATGGCATGGTGGAGAGGCCTGACCTCCTCTAACTTCACGAAGGCGAGAGAGAATCATTATCAGCATCAGCAGCCCAAGGCTGATTCCTATGAGGTGGAGGTCAGACATAGCTTCTCTCTCCAACCTTCTTAACAATTCTGACACCAGCCACACCTCCCACAACACTCTCTACTTCTCTGCTGGGTTCGATAATTCATTGCAGTGGCCACACAGAACTCACAGACCATAACCATGATTATGGGATTTATTAGGGAAGTAACAGGTTACAATTCAGGATCAGGAAGGACTCAGGATACAGTTCTTCGATCAGGACAACCTCATCTTAGCAGTGCCCACAGGTAGGCCTCTCTCTGGCCCTCAACACCTCGGCCTGTCCTCTGCCCTGATCAGGCAAGTGTTACAAAACTATTTAGCTCTACCAATAAGTGACCAGGGACACCCCACTCCACCAGCAAGCCTCCTGCCCGAAGGCGCTCAGCTCTCTCGCCCTGTGGGTTGGCATGCCCACTGTAACCATCTTGTTCTGTTGGCCAGGAAGCCCAACGTGCTGTCTCATGCCAGTCTCCTGGTTCTGATGCCACCATTTCTCTGCCACCGCTTCTTGCCATCTTGCACCTTTTCCAGTGTTATAGCTGTCTCTCTATCTCCTGGGCCTAGGAGGTTCTCAGTACAGGGATCCCAAGTCCAAAGGATACCCTCCACTCCTAGCTCTTCTTTCTTGCTGATAGTGAGAGTCCTCCTTTCTGCCTCTGGGATGGCTCATTTTAAGCCTAGTGGGATGGCAAAAACTGACCAATCCCCTCATTAGGATTCCATATACCTTATTTGCATAGTGCCACCCCCCACAAGGTGCCATGCAACTTATTTGTATTATTAGCAAGCTGTCCAATCCCCTTGGTGGACCACAAGCACCTTATTTGCATATTCCCACCCAATCATTTGGTGGGAGTTACAAGACTGTGGCAAGAAAGGCCATATAAAAGCAATCCATTGTGCTGCAATGGTGTTGCCATTAACTGGAATCAACTTGATGGCAACTAGCTTGGGTTTTTTTAATGACACAGCAATAGATAGCTAATTCTACCTCTAAAAACTTCACAAAGCTACCCATCTCTCTCTAACCCCACTTCTACCACCTTAGTCCATCTCTCATCTCCCTCCAGGAAGCAGCCTCCTTACATCTCCTCACCTCCAGGCCAGGCTTCTAATGTCCATCTTCCCCCTGAAGCCAGAGGGAAACTTCTAGCCCCCCATCTCATTCTCTCAGCCCTCCAGATAGTATCCAAGCCCCTTAGCATGGACAACAAGGCCTGAATGACCTGCCCCTGCCCATCTCTGTAACCTCAATGCCCCTACTCATACCTCTAACCCCTACTACTCAGTTCCTGGGACTCAGCACTTCTCTTCCTTTGCACAAGCTGTTCCCTCTACCTAGAATACTCTTGCCTACCACCTCTCTTCTCCTGGCTAACTCTTTCTCACCTGTAGGCCTCATCTCAGACATTACCACTTCCAAGAAGCTTTCCCTGATCTCCTGGGCTGAGTTAGGTACCTTTTCTGGGCATGCATTTGCCGGTGTTCTTACCCCCATCACAGCAGCTGTCCTTGTATTACTCTTGCCTTTTAGCAACCTGTCTCTCACACCATGAACAATTTAAGGGCAGGGACAAAGTCTTCTCTGTGTTCTTAGGACCTCACGCAAGCCTGGCACACAGAAGGGACTCAGGGAAACCCAGGCCATGGTCCTCAGGAGGGGAAGGAAGTGAGGATTCTGTAGTGCAGGCTAGGGACCACCTCCCATCTCACATGAGTCTGGCGTGGGAGTGAGACTGAGCTGTGGACTTCCTCTTGTCTCTGTCCCCCTGCAGAGGCCCTGGCCACTTGAAGAGGCCTGGCGCACAGGCCAGGGGAGGGGCTGCTGGGGCCTGGGTGATTTCTGTTAAGGCTGGAAGGCTGGGGGAATGGAGCCCACTTCCATGCTCCCAACACATGCCACATGACCTCTGGATTTAACAAGTGAAGGACTCATCCATCTCCCAGTAAAGTTGTAGTGCCCTGCAGTAGTTAACCTGCATGGGATATGCAAGCAGGCAAAGTGGGCTTCAAATCCTGGCTCTGCTCCCTCCCGGCTGTGTGACCCTGGAAGAGTGAATTCACCTCTCTGAACCTCACTCCCCTCATCTGTAAAATAGGGCTGATCATGGTCCCTCACAAGGTTGTCATGAGGAATAAATGAGTAATGTGCATAAAAGCACTTAGTACAGACACTGGCATGGGGCAGGCTCCCCAGAATGTTAGCTAGGTCTCTTCTTGTCACACTGTGAGCTACACTGATCTATGCCCCACCCTATACCTAACACATGGTAGGTGTTCATCTAATGTCTTAGGAATGAACAAAAGGGGAATCTGGTGAGAAAATAATAATCATAATAGCACACAGGATTAACTCATTCAATCTTCACAGCCCCTAAAGGAGATGATACTTCCATTGTGCCCATTTTACAGGTAGTGAAATTGAGGCCCAGGGGCATGTAGGTCATAAGCAGTGGAGGCTGGATTTGAATCTGGCAGTCTGAATCCTTTAACCCTTTAATTGCCACTCTTTGTTGTTGTTAGGTGCCATTGAGTCAATTCCAACTCATAGCAACCCCATCTGACAGAGCAGAACTGCCCCGTAGGCTTTTCTTGGTTGTTATCTTTACAGAAGCAGATTGACAGGTCTTTCTCCCACAGAGCAGCTGAGTGGGTTTGAATCACTAACCTTTCAGTTAGCAACCAAGAGCTTCTCAAAACCCCAAGGTCTGCCTTTCCTGTCAGCTCGGTTTCTAGCCACCCCAGTGACCCTGGGCATGTGAACTTCTTTCTGGGCCTCAGTGTCCCCAGCTACCAAGAGAAGATTATAGGAGCCAGTCTTGAATGACACTTCCTAGTGTAAAATGCAGGCCCTGGCCAGTGTCTGGCTGGCTCTGCTGACCTGCTGACCAGCCAGCTGCAGCTGGGGCAACACTTGCCATGGGCTGGACTGTCACAGATAAGTCATCCCACACTGCCAGCTCCAATTTCCCCCTGCAATGGGGGGTCTGGCCTCTGCCTATTCCCAGCACCCCTCCAGGCCCTTGAGGAAGGCTGAGGCGGCCACCCCCAGATGTCTATTCCTGTCTTGGCCTAGCGCTGTGCTGGGGAAGCAACAGCTATTTTGAGGCCCTTCTCTCTCCAAGCGTGAGCGGTGGGAAGGCGCTGGGAACATCCCGAACTGGGAGGCTGTCCACCACAGCCTCACCCTGGACCTGGGCCACACCAGCCCTATGACTTGTCCTCTTTTTCCAGGTCTGGGGATCTGTTCAGGTCTGATCCCAGCCACCATGTTGGGATAACCCAGGAGAATTGATTCCAAGGGACTTTGCTAGAGGCTGGTGCACTGGGCGGCTGGGCCCTGCCCTTTAAGGAGAGGGCTGGAGCAGCCACAGCTGGACTCAGCATCTGGAAGAAGGAACCACTTCTGAGCTCAGAAATGGGGAAGACAAAGTTCATGATAATTATGATAGAAATACTTAAGATTTCTTGGGAGTCCCTGGGTGGTGCAAATGGTTAATGTGCTCGGCTGCTAACAGATAGGTTGGAGGTTCAAGTCCTCCTATAGGTGCCTCAGAAGAAAGGCCTGGCTGGCAGTCTACTTCCAAAAAATCAGCCATTGAAAACTCTGTGGAGCACAGTTCTACTCTGACACACATGGGGTCACCATGAGTCAGAATCAACTGAACCTCAACTGGTTTTAACATATTTTTTTATTGTTGAGAATACACACAGCTGAATGTACACCAATTCAACAGTTTCTACATGTACAACTCAGTGACACTGATTACATTTTTCAAGTTGTGTAACCATTCTCACCCTCCTTTTCTTTTCTGAGTTTTCCCTCCCCCATTAACATAAACACACTGCCTCCTAAGGTTCCTGTGTAATCTTTCCAGTTGCTGTTGTCAATTTGATCCCATATAGATAGTTCTTAAAAGAGCATAATACTCAAGGCAGACTTTTTTTTTTTTTTTTTTACTAGTTAAGCTAAACTGTTATTTGGTTTTAAGAAGACTTCAGGAGATATTTTTGGTTTATCTCAGGGCAACAGTTTCAGGGGTTCATCCAACATTCATGGCTCCAGGAAGTCTGGAGTCCATGACTATTTGAAATTCTGTTCTGCATTTTCCCCCTTTTGATCAAGATTCTTCTTCTATAGAATCTTTTATCAAAATGTTCAGTAAAGGTAGCTGGGCACCATCCAGTTCTGGTCTCATGGCAAAGAAGCCAGTTGCTCATGGAGGTAATTAGCCACACATTCCATTGATTTTAGCATTTCTTGAGCACTCACACGGTAGGCCCTATTCTAAGCACATGGAGTTAAGTCATTTAATCCTCAGAGAGGAAAATGAGGTTCACAGAGGGGAAGTGACTTGCCCAAGGTCACCCAGCTGGTGAGTGGCTGAGTCAGGACTTGAACCCAGGCAAGATGACTCCAGAGTCCATCCTTTTAACCACTTTTCTTCTCTCTGAAACTTCCAAGCCCAGGAGGCTAATCTGCATTACGAGAATGAGCACTGGCTTTGGAGTCACCCCCCCCCCCTTTGCCATTCCCAGCTGTGTGGCCCGGCCTGAACACCTCGGTGGGTTCAGCTTCCTTACCTGCAAGATGGGGTTAATGCTAGTACCCACTTCCAAGGTTGAGGTAAGGATTAGTAATAACATACTTTGGGGGCTGGGGCCCAAATAGCATGCTCATAATGTCTTTAAATCATGAAACATATGGACATGACAAAAATAAATAAATAATAAAACATACAAAAGAGGACACAGTAAAAAGTGAGTCGCTCCCCTACCCCACATGTCGTCCTCTCTCTGGAGGTAACCACCATCAGCAGCTTCTTGTGTCATCTTTCAGGAATTTTCCACATACATAAAGCCAGAGAAGCTGTACAGGATAGCAGTGAAGAACGTGGACTGCCTGGGCCAAATCCTGGCCATGTCGCTTACCAGCTGTGTGAAGCTTGGGCAAGTTACTTGTTTTCTCTAAACCTGTTTCCTCATCTGTTAAACTGGGGTTAATAAAATTAAAAACCAGTTGCCGTCGAGTCAGTTCTGACTCGTGGTGACCCCATGTCTATCAGAGTAAAACTGTGCTCTGTAGAGTTTTCAATGGCTGATTTTTTGGAAGTAGATCACCAAGTCTTTCTTCTGAGGTACCTCTTGATGGATTTGAACCTCCAGTCTTTTGGTTAGCAGCTGAATGTGTTAACTGTTTGCACCCCCAAGGGACTCAATAAAATTGGGTACCTACTCTGTAGGGTTGTTACCTACAGTCGAGTCGGCCCCCAACTCATGGCAGCACCATACACAATGGGATTGAACCCATTTGACTAATTTCTGGAAGTAGATTACCAGGCCTTTCTTCATAGTCCATCTTAGCCTGGAAGCTCCACTGAAACCTATTCAGCATCACAGCAACATGCAGGCCTCCACTGACAGATCGGTGGCAGCTACACTTGAGGGGCACTGGCCAGGACTCAAAACCAGGTCTTCCACATGGAAGGCGAGAATTCTACTGCTGACCCACCACTGCCCTCACTTTGTAGGGTAGCTATGAGAATTAAATGAGTCGATCGAACATTGTCTGGCACATAGTTGTCCAATAAATATACACATACCTTCAGGGGCTCCTTTCTGACATTGAGGTAGCCTTTGCTATTACAAACAATGCTGCAAGATACTTCCTCGTTCACCTGGCATTTGGCACAAGCGCAAGACTCTCCGTGGGGTACATTCCTGGCAGAGAAATTGCTGGGTCAAACAGTAGCGCCCTTGTAATTTCAATTAATTTTTGGATGAGCAGATCCTCACAGCAGTCAGGGAGAGGCCCACAAGGCAGCAAGGGTGAGGGAGGCGTGAGAGGCAGTGTCTGTTTCTGAGGTCCAGGGAGGCGGTGTCTGCCCCATCAACCTGGACGATGCTGCGATTCCCCAGCTCTATGGCTGGGCAGATGGAGTGTTTAATTTCATCCAGATTGTCCCCATGAGGGTTTTACAAGGGAATTGGTTGATAGGATTAGAGGAGCTAGAGCACCTAACGAGCAGCAGCTGAACAAAACGCTGAAGCAGACACAATTTTCCATTGCCACCATCCGCCATGGAGGCACCAGGCTCTGATAATAAGGACCTCCTGGCTGCCCAGTGCTCCTGGGAATGGCACCCCAGTTGGGTTCTCCTTCCCTGATCTTCCTTCTAGGTCCCAGACATCCCAGTATAGAGAGTTGAGTGCAAGGGGTTAGGAGCACAGGTTTTGGGGTCAGACAGATGTTGACTCAAATTACTGTGTGATCTTGGGTAAGTTATTTCACCTCCCGGAGCCTTAGAGAATAATGGGACAGATCCTTATGAGGTTGTTATGAGAACTAAATGAAATCAGACAAAGAAAGCTCTTAATGCAGTGCCTGATTGCTAAGCCTTTTCTTCTGTGGTGCTGCTGGGTGGATTCAAACCACCAACCTTTCGAGCACAAACCGTTTGTGCCACTCAGGGACCTACCATGCTCCATAGGGTTTTCAATGGCTGATTTTTTTGGAAGTAGATCACCAGGACTTTCTTCTGAGGTGCCTCTGGGTGGACTCAAACCTCCAACCTTTCAGTTAGCAGCTGAGCATGCTAACCGTTTTCACCACCCAGAGACTCACCGGGCACGTAGTGAGAGTCTACTCCATATCCTGCAGTCCCTGGGTGGTGCAAATGGTAAAGTGCTGGACTACTAACCAAAAGGTTGGTGGTTCAAATCCACTCAGAAGCACCTCGGAAGTAAGGCCTGGTGATTTCTTCCGAAAGGTCACAGCCTTGAAAACTCTGTGAAGTGTTGTTGTACTCTGTACACACGGGGTCGCCATGAATCAGAATCCACTCAGAAAATGACTCTGGAGCCCACCCCAGCAGGCCCTGGGAATAACATACACACGTGCCCCTCCCCTCCCACCTAACAGCCTTTCAGCAGTTGCTGCACCTCACCCCCTGGAGACTTTTCCAGATTTCCCAATCGGCACTATGGGATGTATGAGTTATGCTCCCAAGTCAGTTTGAAATGTCTTACTGCAGCTCGTATTCCATGAAACTGCGCATGGTTTTGCGTCTGATCCTAAAAGGCAAACTAAAGGTGGGAAGGAGGGGAGGGGCCCAGAGGAAGTTCCCCAACCCCCCACTCCCGTTTGTCTGATCTGGTCTGAGATCTTCTCTGCTGAGAAGTTCCAAAAAAACAACTGTAGTCGTAACAACTGTGCCTACCCCATTGGTCCAGGCGGTACAAGAACCGGTTAAAAGGCACAAGGCTCAGCATAGCGGACTTGATTCCGACCCATGGCGACCCTATCAGTGTCAGAGCAGAACTGTGCTCCACAGAGTTTTCAGCGGCTGATTTTTCAGCAGATCTCCAGGCCTTTCTTCTGAGGCACCTCTGGGTGGACTCAAACCTCCAGCCTTTCAGTTAGCAGCTTGGCGTTAACCATTTGTGCCATTCAGTGGTTGCTCACCTGTAAAGCGGGATAATAATGGCTCTGCTGCACGGAGGGGGAGAGAATCGAGATGATGGACCCTAAGCACCCCCGCCTCCGCCCTGCCGGACCGGCATTCCGGGGGTGGACACCGCAGGACACACACCCGTCACAGCAAAGCGGATATCGAGGCCCGGGAGGAGGCAGCCGCCCGCCCCTCCACGCCTCCGAGGGCGGATTCCCTAGCGGCCTCCCGCGCCGCGCGACGGGGACCTGGGTGATTGCAAACAGCCGCCGGCCTCATTAGGAGACGTGTAATTAGCGGCTGGCTGAGCCGGAGCCGCGCGGGCTAATTACCGCGGGGAGGAGGCTGAGCTGCCGCCGCCCGCGGAGCCATCGCCCGGGCGCCTGGAAACCTCTGGTGCGGGGGAGGGGGCGGGAGGGTGGTGTGACCTGGTCGGAGAAAGAGAGGCCTGGGACCGCCCCAGTGTGATTCCTCCCGGGGCTGTAAGTATGCGGGAGGAGTAAATCGTTCATTCACCATCATATTTTCTGCGCACTCACGGCGCCAGGAGTTTTGCACACGTTATCTCGTTTAAATCTCATAGCTACCCACGAGGCTGGAATCATTATTAACCTATTGCACAGGTGAGGAAACTGAGGTCTAGAGATATGAATTAACCTGCCCGACATCACATGGCTAGTAAGTGACGGAGGGGGGATTCGAGCCCACGTCTGTAGTCGCTCCATTTTATCACACTAAGCAGACAGGTGAAGCCGCGCACAGGACATTAGCTCTGGAGTCGGATGGCTTTGGGATTGAATTCTGATCTTGCTTCTTGCTTAATGTGTGACTTTGGTCTGAGCCCCAGATTCTACGTTTACAAAATGGGCTTGGTGTTGGGATTAATCGAAATGATGGCTGTGAAGTGTTGGGGGCATTATTTTTAGGGACTGGGGTTGCACTGAGGACGGGTCGTGCTCTCCCAGTGCACTGTGGGCCTCTGGTGCCCTCTGCTGGGTAGAGGAGGAAGCTGGCGAGTTCTGGATAAAGAACCGTCTTTGGTCCCTCTGTAGGTCCAGGGCCATCCCTCTCCCCCTTCCTTCCTCAGCATCCCTCCTTTAAATTAGTGAAAAGTGGGAGACAGGAATATTGAGATCTCATTCCACATCTGGCCAATAATCGGTTTTGAAACCAGCCTTCATGGACTTTTTAGGACAAGCCAAGACCACAACAATTCTACAAATAATCAGGGATGGGCAGGACCTAGTTACAAGGATGTGCACCAAAGTGCTGGGTATAACAAGAAAATCTGGATATAATGTAAACGACCACCAAGGGGATATTGACCAACTTAACAGGGGTACATCCAAACAATGTACTCCACAGCTCAAAAGTAATATTGTAGAAGAGCAGTTGACATGAATCTAACAGACTAAAAAGATGCTGGACACAAAAATTCAAGAAGAGGCAAAACTAATATGATAGAAGAAAGAATAGTAGTAACTTCTAGGAAGGGTTTTGACTGGGAAGAGAACTGGGCGAAACTTCTGGGGTGCTGGAACTGTTCTTAATATCTTAAATATCTTAATCTGGGTGGTGATTACACAAGTTCATAGATATATAAAAATTCATTGTGTTTTACACTTCAGAATACATATGCACTTTATGCATGTTATACACCAATAAGAGTTTTTTAAAAAGATATTCAAGTGGAAAAAAAAATTACTCAACAGTGTGATCTTCTATTCTTAAAAAGAAAACAAAAGGAAAAGCATATATAATTTAGCATAGGGCAGTCGTTCTCAAACTTTTATTTGTCTCCCCTTTACACTCCGAAATTATTGAGGACCCCAGAGAGCTTTTGTTTTGTGCGCTGTATCTATTGATATTTACCACAGCCATCAAAACTGAGACATTTTTAAAACACAAGAACACACAATTCCAATAGCTGTCAGAGGATGTCATCACACATCATGCAGCCTCTGGAAAACTCCACTGTCCACTCTGAGTGAAAAAGTTAAAGAACATCGTGGGTCTATTGTGAAAGTAATTCTGACCTCTTGGAATCACTGAATGAGTCTCAGAAAGCCCAGTGGTCCCTGGACCACACTTTGAGAACTGCTGATGCGAGGGAAAGACGGAAGAAAATACACTACATGATAAATTATCCTCTCTCGGTGCTGGGATTATAATTTATTATTTTTTATAATTTCTTTGTATTTCCTTATGTGTTTCCGTAAAAAACAGAATGATCACAGATTCTTTTTGCAAAGAAAAAACGAGGCAATACACCGTCTCCAGAAAGTTCTTTAAAGGCCCAAACAGTAACAGCATATTTGGCTGTAGGGAAGAATTAAGCTGAGTTCTAACCTGAAAATATGGATCCGATTTCCCCTGTCGGTCCCTGCGCTGTGAGTTGAGACCCGGTTTTGCTCCCAAAATTTCCACTGTCCAACTTGGGGAAAGAATATAAGTGCATACATAACTCTACTGCAAGGCAATATAGAAAGTAAACGTCCCGAGGGCACCAAGTGCAGCAGTTGCATTGCACACAGTATTACCAACTCCAACGAGGAGGAGAACCACTCCGCTTAAACCTGGAGTCCAACCCCACAAACAACTTATCAGAGTGGAGCCCAGCGGGACGCATGCGTAAGGAGGCGGGACTTGAGAGACACTGATACACTGCTCGGCCTCTCAACTTCCTAGCCCCGCCCTCCTATCCTGCTTCCCTCTCTGAGTGGCTGCAAGGCTGCCGAGGCTCCCATTGGCCGAGGACTGGAAGGCCGATATCCGGTTTGCGCTACGAGCAGGCGCGCACGGAAGCAGTCATGGTGCGGTTCAAGCATAGGTGAGCAATCCCTGCCCGAGCCCCGCGGCTCCGGGCTCTGGCCTTGCGCTCACCTCCCTCCCGCCGCAGGTACCTGCTGTGTGAACTGGTGTCCGACGACCCCCGTTGCCGCCTGAGTCTGGAAGACCGAGTGTTGGACGGCCTCGTACGGAATACGATCACCAGGGTGCACGGGACGTTCGGCGCGGCCGCCTGCTCTATCGGCTTCGCAGGTGCGAGGGCGCCAGGGGAGCGACAGGGTTTGGAGGGGAGCAGGGGCCGGAGAAGGGAGAAAGGAGGGGCACGAAAGACCCCTGGAGCGGCCAAGCCCTCTGCAACCTCTGTACATTGTCGGCTATTCAGGCGTCTGGACTGTCCTGACGGGAGGTCTAGACGAGTTCAGAGTTGGGTGAAAAGCTAAGAGAAGGGGCCCAAAGCTGTGGGAGTTTGGGACAACTATCCTCTCTGTACCTATTTGACATCTGTAAATTGGGGATAGTGACCGAACTTACAGGATGTGAGAATTAAATGAGGGAAGCCCCGTATAGCTGAAGAGCTGTTATTTGACAGACTACATTGACATCACATGGAAAAAGCATGTGTTGTCAAAATTGCCCCCGAAAAGCCCTTACATACCCGGTAAAGTACAGAACACATGATTGTGTGTATGTAATGCAGGGTAAGCCAGGGCAAAGAGGGGCTTAGATCCCCGGCAAGGGTCCTTTCAACAGCCACACGATTTAAAATTCCCTCTTTTGTCACGTGTTTGAAACGAAATACTGGAGAATTAAATGCACATCACAGGTACACCTCCCGCACATTAGGTGAGACTCCACTGGCTGCTACAAGAACCTGCAGAGCTCAGGAAAGGGTTGCTTTCTGCTGAGTGACACCTCCCTCCCTAATTGATTTTACTATGGTCAGTGAATTAGAGGAGCATTTTAAATTCCTTCACTAATTCTGAGTGGTGTGCAAGATACTGGGTATTACTTCCCTTCCGTAAGTGAAGGCCTGTCCTAAAGTTTTTTTTTTTCCATCAGGAATCTTTGTTTTTACCCACTAAAGCATCACAAATGCCACTGCCTAGAACAGTCTGGCACATAGTAGACTCTCAGTTATCCTAAGGATTTTAACCTGCTCCTGTGAATCCAAAGTCTTCCAATTTTTTTTTTTTCCCCCCCCTCTTGTAGTGAGATACCTCAATGCCTATACTGGAATAGTGCTGCTTCGATGCCGGAAGGACTTCTACCAGCTTGTGTGGTCAGCTCTTCCTTTCATCACCTACTTGGAGAACACAGGACACCGTTACCCTTGTTTTTTCAACACCTTGCATGTGGGAGGTAGGGGCAGAATGTGGTATGGCTCTTGCTTTTCAGCAGGTAACAGGTTCGGTTTGTCCTAACTGGTGGGTGGTCTTCCTCCTAGCCCTAAGAAGATATTTGCCCCTAGCTCTGAAGGTCTGTGAGATAGGGAATCTTTCAAGAGCTGTTAACCACAAAACCCTTTCATGTGCCAGGTACAGTTAGAACATGTCAGAAGTTCCTGATTCAGTACAACAGGAGACAGCTGTTGATCTTACTGCAGAACTGCACTGACGAAGGTAAGCAACACCAGGTCAGTGCCCACTGAGCAGGACTGACCTCTAGCTGAATGAGGGCACTCCCAAAGACAGCTTTCATCCCTGCTCTGCCTTTCTTTCTGTAGGAGAGAGGGAAGCTATCCAGAAGTCTGTCACTAGAAGCTGTATGCTGGAGGAGGAACCAGGCGAGGAGCTTTCAGATAGTGCCAGTGAGGCTACTGTGGATATGGAGTGAGCTCTGCCTACTACCCCTTCACGCTAGGGGAAGGGAAAGGGGAAGCTTCAGCAGAATGCAGCTTCCTAACACTGCAGGAGGCTGCACTGCACCCAGCCTCGGACTCACTTGTTGGAATGAGACATTCTGGGAGCCAGCAGCATCTTCTACAGCCCTCCAAACTGCATGGCTTCCAACCAGAAAACAAGTTACCAATTCAAAATGGAGGACTTATTTAAACTCAAGTCACCTTTGCCCTGGGTTATGCCTTTCCTGCATAAGTGGTTCTGCAGGTTGTGAACCCCCTGTAGTTACAGGAATCTTTGTATCTAATTGCCTGACTGAGAGTAAGTTTAATAAATGTGTATGGCTTCTGTAGCATTTTGCATACTTAAATTATAAAAAGGGCTTATGGAGTTAATGTCTGGCCAAGTCTCTTTCCCCCTCCTTCCCTGGCCTTGTTGGCAGACTGGCCCCTATTTGATAAACAAATGAATTCTGAACATTTGGCCTTCCACTTCTAGTCCCCAGGGTAGGTTCTAAAGCAAACCAAGTCACTTGGAATAGAGGCATTAGTGCTTTTCTTGGAAACAAAAAGCAAACCCTGGCCTCAACTGATCTCTTTACTCTACAAACCCAAGTAGCAACTGCCAACTTCTGGTAGTTTTCTGCAGTTCTGACCCTTCACTATTGCCTGGCACGTGAAGACAGGTGAGAATGCCACACTCAACGTACACAAGTAGGAGGGGCAAGAGGTGTGTGATCAGGTCTGGTCTGCTACCTACTAATGACATTTCTAGGATGTCTTCTTCATTATCGAATGGATGTCACCCAAAGTCTTTATACATTTAACAGAAAAATAGGATTTTTGCTTCAGTGTGCCCCCTCATCTCCGGACTGGAACACCCTCATTCACCTAGAAGAATTCCTGACCTAGCATTTCTGAACTTTAAGAATAGCAGGTTAAAACCAAGCCCAACTGGAGTCTTTAGACCTGAACTAGGAGGGACATCATTATTCCATGATAGCAGTATTCATTGTTCAAGCTCACCAGTCCCTATTTAGTAGCATATTTAAGAAGAAAAAACTCTGACTGACCTATAATGAACTCCAAAAAAAAAAAAAAAAAAAAAAACAGCTCACATTGCTTGTGCAGGTGATTTATTGCAACTATTTGCCTTCACGTTCTACTACATCTAGAGATCACTTTATTAAGCAGCCAGAGAATTCACATTGCTCAAACCAAGGGATAAGAAAAGTGCTCTACACAACAGGGAGGCAGTGGGCAACCCTGCTGTTCTGGAGCCTGCCCACCTCTGCCTCCAGACTTCTCTACTCCTACAATTCAGACTGCTGCCACTTGAAACAAATTTGCTCTACAGATTGATGGGTCCCAGGGCTTCCTTAGCTGGTGACAGTTACAGCTTTCCCTCCTGGACTACCAGACAAGCCACAATCAAAGGCAAACCCTCCCACACACACCCAAGTGCCAAGGACAACCTATTCCTTGAAACTGGCAACTGAGGTCTGGCATCACAGTCCGGCCATTTGTCAGAAGAAAAACTGCAATTCAAACTGGGTGTCCTAAATCCATTTTATTCTCATCCCTCTGTTTCTTTAATAGAGAACTGAACAGGTAGAAAAGATTTAACTATTTCTAAAGGACAAACTGATTGATGTGCTGAAACCACGGTGCCCTGACAAAAGATGCCAAGCAGAGCAGCGCTGTACCTCTCTGGGCTGCTCCAAGGGATGCTGCAGGGACACAAACTTATTCTTTAAGAAAAACTAAGTACACGTGGGTCAAAAAGACTCACCTGGCAAAAAACTAAAAACCTTGGCAGGAAGAGATCTCTTGTGAGTGTCAATACTTTATTTTGGTGTAAAGACGAGAAGCTGGAAAATACACTGTATTTAAAATTTTCTTGGTTCCCCCTCACTTTGTGGAAACCCCCTCCCCACCCCCGACTCTCCCAGAGCTAATCTGTTCAAATTCAAATACTTAAAAATTACAGCAGCAAAACAAAAGCAAGGACAAAAGAAAACCAGATGGAGAAGATAGTCTGGGCCAGTAGTGTCACTTGGTGTGGACAACTGAGGTGCTGAACAGCAGCTTCTGTTTCTGTTTTCTTCTTTTCTTTCCTCCTTTTTCTTCTAAATGGAAACACAGAAAGTTAGCTTAGAATATCATCCCCTTGTCTCTGGCCAGTGTTCACCACTGAGAGTCAGATTGGTAGCTAAGAGTACAGACTCCCTGGATTCAGATACCAGTCCTAGCAAACATAAGGAGCCCTGGTAGCACAGTGGTTACGCGCTCAGCTGCCAACCAAAAGGTTGGTGGTTCAAACCCACCCACCGCTCCATGGGAGAAAAGATGTAGCAGTCAGCTTCCATAAAGATTACAGCCTTGGAAACCCTATGGAGTAGTTCTACCTGTCCTAGAGGGTTGCTATGAGTCGGAATCAACACAATGGCTGAGTAACATATACTAGGTGGTTGTCTTGGGCAAGTCACTTTGCCTATTTCTCAAATTTCCTCATCTGTAATGTGACAGTTACACCCACCTATGATGGTTGTTGGGAGAATAAAATTAGCACAGTGCTAGGCACACAGAAAGCAGACAATATTAGCTGTTTTTCCATCTAATAGAGTACTACAGAGTGGGGGTGGGCTTTGAGCCTGACTTTTCCATCTGTTAGCCACCCTTTGCCAATTCTGGATTCTATAACAGAGGCAGGATCTACTCTCCATTGTGTCTTGGAAGGGAGAAAGGAAGAGGTCTCAGAATTTCACATCCAGACCTCCAGAATTAATCTGAGGTGGCAAACAGGTGCTAGACATCCGATAAACCAAACGAAATGCGAGACGACACTAGACTGTGTTGGGGACCAAGGCCCTAAAGGCTCGGGGAAAAGTGCCCAACTGATCAGTGACTGCCACTGGCTCCTGATAGGAATAGGATACCTGTCTAGTATGTTTGACAACCCTGGGCTGAGCACCCCAGTTCTCTGCCCTCACCAGAGAGGGAGTCTGCAGTAGCTGGTGTGTCCAGTTTCATGAAGGCTGCTTCAATAGCTTGGCTGAAGGAATTCTGGAAACTGGGCACAGGAACACGGTCCGAGTTATCACTCTCCCCATCGCTATCCACAGGGGCAGGAGGAACTAGGCTGTTCTCATCTAAAAAATACCAGTGTTAGAATTCTTGAAACAACCCTCTTTACTGAAAGGGGCCAAACTGCCCCTTCACCAAATGGCCATCCTCACCTTTCTTTGGAGCAGTTTTGGGCCACACGTCTGCTTTTGCTTTTCCGACTCTCAGCATCTACCAAAGTGGGAAAGAAGCAAAAAAGAATTTAAGTGTTTCAACTTCTTTTGCAGACTCCTACCTTGGCACTAACTGGTTAGAGAGGCAAAGAACCAACTATCACCTTTCAAAAGATCTGCAGGTACTTATCTCCTTAACATGCTGTTTCAGTCATGTCCTTTCGGTCCTGACCAATGGAACTGACAGTGAGACCCACAAGGTGGTAAACCAGAAGCTGTTTTGTTCCTTAGAAAATAAGACAGGTAAAGGACACTGCACAGAAGAAGCAGGAGGTTCTGAATAAGATTCTCAACTGGGAATCCTGACTTTGTGTTACTCCCTGCTCTGCCCTTCTTGGGACCCCCCAGAAACATCAACCTGTTGGGATAAGCAGTGTGTTCCCTCAAATTTTAAAACAAAACCACCTGAGTTTTGGACTCGAGTTACTTAACGCCATGAAAACTAACTTTATCCTGAAATGGCTCCAGTGACCGACACTACATTTTAATCTTCCTTTCCCCAGCAAGTACAGTAAAATCGAACAATCCCTCTCCCCCCCAGTGGCAACTGACAGTCTTTCTAGGATAAATCCCTGCCCAAGGAATTTTTTTCATCTCACTTGGCCAAGGCCAGCTGTGTAACTGATGAGGGCCACTATGAGTCCCATCTGCCAATTATGCCATGTGATACAATAAAGCAGGGTGATTTTTACTCCTGGAAATGTATCAAGAGACAAGCCCCACAGAATTCAAGCAGGCATGCCTTGTCCTGAAGTATGTGTCCCAAAGTAAGGAATGCATATTCAAGATGATTTTGGTTGGCAGACACTGATTTTTTTTGAATAACCTTTCTTCATCATGTATCATTTTCGTGATCTCCCTGGTCCCTGGGAGTTTGGATCCAAACAGTATGCCATCTGAATCCTCTTACCCCAAAAGGTCATTAAAATACATATCACCTATGTTTTATTCTTGCCAAAAATGTTTAACCTGAACCCAATCGTGAGGAAACGATCAGTCAAATCCAAACTGTAAGACATTCTAAAAAAAAAACTGGCCTGGATGCTTCAAAAATGTCTGTGCCACAGAAAGGGGGGTTAAAAAAAAGACGCAAGAGTAACTGTCATGAGTCAAAGACTCAAGATACCTGACAACTAAATTCAGTAAGTGATCTCTGATTGGCTCTCAATTAAAAACAATAAAGGACACTGAGAGAGACAGAATGAGGAGAAAGAAATATAAACTATGTATTATTTCATCAGATGAAATTCTTGTGTATAATGATGTTGTGGTTATGCAGGAGACTGTCACTCTTTGGCATGTGTCTTTTATGTATTTAGGAGTGAAGTGTCATCCGTGAGGTTTCCAACTTACTTTCAACAGCAACACCAAAAAAAAAAAAGGGGGGGGGGGGAGAGAAAGCAAATGATGTAGCAAAATGTTAATAACTGGTGAATCCAGGTGAAAGATAATGAGTGTTAATTATACTATCTTTCACCTCTTTGAGTCTGATGTTTTTCTAAATAAAGTTGAAAGGAAAAAAGCAACGGCAATAAAACCTAGCATAAAACAAAAACTCAGGCATTTAGCATAACTCCTGGGAGCCACTTGCTTGTAACTTCTGAAGCCCAGAAGTTAACTCTCAGGATAGCTCTCAAATTCCAGTGAAACCTGTGAGAGCCAGAACTGGAGGAGACTGCCTTGTTGTTCTGGGTCTCGCGAATTTCCCGCCTTTAACAGGATACAATCTTACCACTTTATCGTTCATGTCAGTGGAAAATAATATTTTTCTTTCTCTGATAGTTCTCCGCCTTACACAGGCTCTGACTTTTGCAGGTTTTACGTATTTCACTGTTCCCGACTTCAGGACCCTCTTTATTAAAGTTCAGTTCCTGCTTGTTTCTCAGCACAAACTGCCATTTCTATGTGAGAAAAATCCCCATCAACTGCTCTATAGAACTCTGAAGATAATGACTCCAAAAGCGACTCTTGGCAAGCTGTCCACCCGCCTTCGTCAGCTATCTGAATGCTTCGTGTCTTCCCCAGTCCCCTCCCCAAGAAAGCAGGCTTGGCTAGTTACAGGATAACCAAGATAATCTTTCCCTTCCCGGAGTAGGAGTGGTTTATTATATGTAACAGATAAATACCACCTCAACCAGATGTCCTAGGCAAGTTAAAACTGATGTATCCCCAGCCCCTAGAACAGTGGCCGGCACAGACATATCCAGTAATTTGTTCAACAAGTAAAATTCTGATTCACTCTCAATTACTCTTGACCTCTTTCCCGGGTAAGTCTGGGGTCATAACTGAGACTAACGCCATGAGCTTCTCTCTTAAGAAAGCCTCCCATGATCCTTAGGGTCAGTGCAACATTAGCCTGCAAGTCTCAGAGCGGGTGTCCATGAACATCATCTGCTCTCAGCCAACTCTCTGCTGCGTTGAACTCCAACTGGCAGTGAATTTTCCCTCATACCCATCAGATGACTCAGCTGTATTAGAATGACAGACAAGAACCTCTGGATGAGGTTCCAGAAAAAAACAAGCAGCAGAGTTCATGTTAAATACCCCTGGGCTGCTTCAGAAGCAAAAGATTTACCTGAGCAAAGGATGGAAAGGGAGAGTCTTCTTCCAGACTCCCAACGCAGAATGAGGGACTGCCCTGACTGGCAGTGGGTGACAGAGGGGTCAGCAGAAAGTCTGAAAGGGAACCAGATACCTGATTATATGAGTCAAGTTCCAAAGAGCTAGTGTCCTTTTTACAAAAGAGATGAACTCTGAATCAGGTCTAGATAACTACCAAACCCCACAAAAAGCAACCCTGATCCAACCTTCAACTCTGCTACCTTCTTATAAAGAATGTGGCCTATCAGTGTTCATATAAAGGTCAAAGACCCCTTTGAACCTCTGAATCCTGATCCCCCTACAGTGTAGGGAGAAAAAGCTTCATGTTTATAACAACACTAGAAATCATGGTGGAGATCTATTTGCACAGTAAGAAAAACCCTTCCCAGGAAAAGGATGTAAAATTCAATCAGGTCAGCCTTTATGCTCCAGCCAGCAGATTTCTATGATCTGGGAGTATTCAGTTAGAATCTAAGACACATCAACATGAAGATGCAAACTTCCTCCCTACTACCCCTAATGATAAGTAATGCTCCTCTCCATTCTTTCTGACTGCGAGGTGAACACCTCCTACACATCAGTCCTGATCACTGCTGGGAGGAAGAGGCTGTTTAGGACTTTATTCCTAGGACCATCCAAGTGATCTGCCTAAATACATTAAGGTCCATACCTCGAATTTCAGGAAAGCTAACACATGAAAACAGTCTTTCTACCACAGGAGGACATCCGCCATACTCCTCCTCAGTTAAGTGGAAGGGCGTCATGGTCACACAGTCCTCAAGAGACCCAGGTTCTAGTCCCAGTCCTGCCACTATGAGCTGGCCTTCACCTCAGGTTCCTAGTCTGCACAGTGATAGGCATATGATCACAAGGGTCTTGGACATTTTGCTAAAAATGCCAAAGAAATCTTAAAGATCAAGAAGTATTGCCAAAATGGATGATGCTCAGAAAAGACAGCTCTGAAATTATAGTCAATAACTCTTTAAGTGTTTAATTTCATAACACATTAATATATCCTTTATTAAAAAAAACAGTAGACAGAAGGCTAAAGGCCCCTTTGAATTACCTCTGGATCCTGATCTCCTTATACCCTCGAGTGAAACTTGGTTACCAGTGTGGAACATACCTGTCCCAATATTTTTCTATACATTTAGATATATAAATCCATTTTAAAATGCTTTTGTGGAGTTTTTTTTAAACCCACAAATGGTATCATGTTTTGTCTTGTTCTACAACTTCCTTTTATCGTAAGAGTCTATCCATTAGTTCAAAAATGGAGTTATTTCATCCTCCAATGGGTGTGACGTATTTCACAGTTTAAATACTATCTACTGGCAGGCTTTGTAGGCTGTTTCCATTTTGTTATGATAAATGATGCTATAATAAAAGACATGTACAAAGATGCTCAAGCATACAGGGGAGTATCTCAAAAGTAAAAACTAGAAATAAAACAGCTGGGTCACAGGAAGATCTAGGTTAGAGCTAGGTTTAACCATCCTTGAGAATTCTGGAAGCTGGCAGAGCATAAAGTAGCTGATGGAAAGGTGAATTAAATGGCAAGAATTGGAGGTACCTCAGGAATATATCAACTACCCAAAGGTAAAGTTATTTGCCTAAAGACCACACCATGCCACAGGGTTGTAAATTCAGACGCTAGTGCTTTGTTTAAGGTCTGTGGCTGATGGCTTGACTTCATTCTTCAAATTCCAACTCTATTTATTTACCTGAACGGGACCCGGAACTTCTGCTAAGAGGAGAAAGGGAGAGGGACCCGTGGCCCTCGGTGCTGGTGGGACCCAAAGCAGAATCAGAGGAGCCAGTATAGGAATTGAAGGCAGGAAACTGCTGTAGATTCTCTAGGGGAATGTGGACTTCTGGGTCTGCAAATGAAACACAAGACAGGTAGGTCCATTTACAGAACTACTCAGATCTTTGCTGAGGACAATCCATATGCTTACCCCCAGGGGCCTACAAAATGCAGACAGAAGTTTGAAAACTCAAATCTGTAATAACTATCATTTTACAATAGGTCTTTAATATAAAAACCTTGTTCTAAATATTCATAATTGAAGGTGGGTAATAAACATGAGAATTGATTACACCGTTCCCTCTACTTGTGTTTGGATATTCCCATAATAAAAAGTTAAAAAAAAAAAATCTTTGTTCCTGAAACATCAGATTCTCAAAGTTTGGACATGTGCCAAATAGCTTCACAGTGTAGGGTCCTAGGGATGTACCTACTCCAGTCTGTGAAGTACAATTTTATAATGTTTAGAAAAAAGCATTACGCTTTACCATATGAAGTCAAAATAGCAAACTCCTTTCCCTAGCCAATGACTGATTCCAAGCAAGCAACATGCTTGTTCTTTGGTGGATAACTAGGCCCTCATATCTCATTTATTCCCTGGGTTCATTGAAGCTTTTGTGGGAGAACCAGATGAAAAGATTCTGTGCTTACTGGTACACAGAGCTCTTAAATCTAACTCCTTGCATATACTTCTAGTTTGTCAAGGTTTCTATTAAATCAAACACTCTTGGCAGAGCATGTCGAATAATTATCCCCTGAATTCTCAGATTTCCAATTCCTTTCCTCAGAACAGGCTTTTTACCCACCACTCCAAGTCTGAATTTAATCTTACTATATGCTATGCACCTGACCTGTATTAACGTATTTAATTCTCACAGCAAGCCTACAAAGGCAATACTCTCATGATTCACATCTGGGAGCTGAAGAAAGCAAGGGGTAGAGCTGAGATACTGACCCAAGCAATCTGGCTCCAGGGCCCAGGCACTAAGCCTCTATATAATGATGCATAGCAGTACTAGTCCAAGGTAAGGGTTCCTGAACTTACACTTGCCCTGTTTCTTGTTCTCCTCCATCTCAATCCTGCGCTCTCGGCGGCGTTCCTCCCGAGCCTTCTTCTGGCGCTGACGCTTCCTCTTCTCAATGTCATCTGTGGGTTGGTCAGGTTGTGGGGAGATGGACCCAAGACAACCTGGGCACTAACTCCTCCCAGTTAAACTCACAGCCAAGCCCATGCCCAGTGGGTCCAGCTGGACAGGCTGAATGGATACAGTGTAGCAGGAAGTTCTGAGACTATTGACCTAGTGCCTTAAGTTTCCTCCCACACTGGGTTTCTAGCCACAAGAATCCCCGAAACCCTACTATGAAGAGAAAGCAAGGGCATCCTCACCTGAGAACATCTCTAGAGTTTCCTTAGAGACAACAGGAGGCTGCAGAGCCAGTTCACAGATGCTAAACTCACAGGTGAGTGGCAAGTGAGAGAGATACCTATGACGCTGCCGAACATCCTGGGTGGAAAAGGGACCAACACACAAGTGAGACCAGGCCTAACTGAGAGACGGTTCTAACCCAGACATCCAGCAGTACACAGAGTCAGCAAAGGGGCTCTAAACAGTAATACTCAAGTTATCACCTTTTTGAAAAGACAAACAGAAATTGTTAAATATCCTACAAGAAGACAGAATAAGCAAACAAAACCAGATTTTTGGTTTGTGCTGCAAATGAGTGGTCTGAGGCTTTTAACGAATGATCTAAAACTAACTAGTTGTTTCTGGTTTTCTGGGGTCCACAGTTGAGGGAGGAGAACAGGAAATGTAAGAGTATTTGCTGGCAAAATATCTGTGAACCATGAACAGTACTAATGATAGCTGGGAAGGAAGATAAAGCCAATCTCCCTATTGAATGAAAACTGACCTAAAACAGTAAAAACGAAGCCATCAGTTTGATTTTCTCTTCTTTTTCCTGCTTTTTTTAAGTTGTGCTTTAAGTGAAAGTCTACAATTCAAGTTAGTTTCTCATACAAAACTTTATACACACATTGTTGTGTGACCCGAGCTACTCTCCCTATACTGTGACAGCACACTTCTCCTTTCTACCCCGGATTTCTGTGTCCATTCAACCAGCTCCTGTCCCTTTCTGCCTTCTCATCTCGCCTCCAAACAGAAGCTGCCCGTTTAGTCTCGTGTAATCTACTTGAGCTAGAAGCACACTCTTCACAATTATCATTTTATGTCTTACCGTCCAGTCTTTGTCTAAAGAGTTGACTTGGGGAATGGTTTTAGTTTTGGGCTAACATAGAGTCTGGGGGCCATGTCTTCCAAGGTCCCTCTAGTCTCGGTCAGACCATTAAGTCTGGCATTTTTACTAGAATTTGAGTTCCATACCCCACTTTTCTCCCACTCTGTCAGGGACTCTGCTGTGTTCTCTGTCAGGGCAGTCATTGGTGGCAGCTGGGCACCATCCAGTTCTTCTGGTCTCAGGCTGATGAAGTCTCTGGTTTATGTGGCCCTTTCTGTCTCTTGGGTAATATTTTCCTTGCGTCTTTGGTGTTCTTCATTCCCCTTTGCTCCAGGTGGGTTGGGACCAGTTGATGCATCTTAGATGGCCACTCACTAGCTTTTAAGACTGCAGACACCACTCACCAAAGTCGGATGCAGAACATTTTCTTAATAAACTTTGTTATGCCAATTGACCTAGATGTCCCCTGAAACCACGGCCCCCAGACCCCTGCCCCTGCTACTCTGTCCCTCAGAGTGTTTGGTTGTATTCAGGAAACTTCTTAGCTTTTGGTTTAGTCCAGTTGTGCGGACTTCCCCTGTAGTGTGTGCTGTCCTTCCCTTCACCTAAGATAATTCCTGTCTACTATCTAGTTAGTGAATACCCCTCTCCCTCCCTCTCCACCCCTGTAACCTTCAAAGAATGTTTTCTTCTGTGTTTAAACCTAGAGTTCTTATAATAGTGGTCTCACACGATACCTGGTGACTGACCAAATTTACCCAGCATAATGCCTTCCAGCTGCCTCCATGTTACGAGATGTTTCGTGGATTCATTGTTGTTCTTTATTGTCGTGTAGTATTCCACTGTGTGAATATACCATAATTTGTTTGTCCATTCATCTGTTGATGGGTACCTAGGTTGTTTCCATCTTTCTGCTATCGTGAACAGTGTTGGAATGAACATGAGTGTACATATACCTATTCATGTGACAGCTTATTTCTCTAAGATATATTCCAAGGTGTGAGATTGCTACATCGTATGGTACTTCTATTTCTAGCTTTTTAAGGAAGTGCCAAATTGATTTCCAAAGTGGTTGTACCATTTTACATTCCCACCAGCAGTATGCAAGTGTTCCAGTCTCTCCACAACCTCTCCATTATTTTGTGTTTTTTAGATTAATGCTAGCCTTGCTGGGGTGAGATGGTATTTCATTGCAGTTTTGATTTGCATTTCTCTAATGGCTAATAATGGTGAGCATTTCCTCAGGTATCCGTTACCAGCCTGAATGTCTTCTTTGGTGAAGTGACTGTTTATATCCTTTGCCCGTTTTTTAATTGGGTTCCTGCATATGTTTTGATGGAAAATTCATACTACTCAAAGAATCTCTAATTTTGAGGCTTATAAACACACTTGTGATTGATACAGGGATAATTCCCAAGCCTAAAATTCACATGTGTGAATACTAGACAATAATTCTCAGGTATTTGCTAAGCTAAAGATGTATTTCAAGTCTGCATAACCTAGCCTGAAGTGTTACGATGATACAATAAAGATCACTCCACATTTTTTTGGACACTTCTCCAAGCAATGAGAAAGAAACAAAAACTACATCTGGAATGAAACTAGGAGACATCTATATTCCCAAACTACAATAAAAGAACCTGAGAAGCAGAGAGCAGTGATAGCTGACCTAACAAACCCAGGGAAGTCCCCTGGCACGATAGGGGAGCACTATCTACCTTTTAAAAAAAGTTGTGGACATCACTGATAAGAACAGATTTAAAACTACAAAAACTGAAGGTCTGTGGACTTAGGCTGGCTTGGCCTACGAGACTGAGTGAGTGCCAGTGGCCACCCTTCTGCTCCCAAAGCAAGGCGCTTACCTCAGACATGGAGTACCCGACGATCTCTACCACAGTTGCCGAGATCTTCTCAGGGCTCTGCTCCAGGCTGCCATACTCCCGCACAAGGCAGCGCACGTTCACGGGGTGCAGGAACATGTGCTGCCCATCCTCCGCTGAAGACAAGTGGTTCTGTCACACAACAGTCTTTGCCAGCACTTGGGACAGGGCCCCTCCTTATAGCTAGGCCTGCCCCTCCCGCCCCATACCAAGAGACGCAACACATTCAGTCCCCAGGACCTACAGGAGATACCTCCTTCTGCTTAGAGACCCAGGTCATCTCTCTGAAACATCTCCATGGCAACCCAGCCCTCCTACTCGGGAACCCTCACCTTGGTAAAAGTAGTAACAAGGAGAGCTGCTTAGGTGTGTGACGCCTGGCTTGGTGATGGGTTCCTGCCGGCGAGACTCAGTACAAATGGTCCCTTCCCCAAGATTGTCATCTGCTAACTCCGAGTCATCCAAGGCCTCTGATAACCCCTCAGGCTCCAGTTCAGAGGCTACTTCCTCTTCCTCTACCAGAGGGAGAGCAAGAGGACGAGAAGAGTCCAGAGAACAAACCTCCACAGTTTCTTCATCAAAAGCAGACAGATACTCTAGCACGCCCTGTTGGAACAAACTCTAGGTCAACAGAAAGTACATGTCCTGCATTCAGGAAGCAACGTGGCAAAGCTGGGCCCAGGAACTGAGCTCTCTGGATGTTTATCTTAGCTGTGACATTAACTGATTCAGTGTCTGTGCGAAGAACTACTAAGCAGACAGGAAATACTGGTAGACCCCTCTACTCTCAAGAAAGTTCAGGTCTCACAAAACAGTGCCTACTGCTCAACAGCATCAGTTGAGGAATGGCAGCCATTCAGTCTGTGACAGGGGCACACTAACCTTCCTGGGTTGGAAAACGGGCTCCTTCGCCAAGGGAGCCATCAGCACCAGTTGTTCCAGGGCAGCCACGACACCAGTGACCTCTCCTCTGCTTTCAGCCAATCCTGACAGAGCCTCCTCCCGAGTCTAAGGTCACCAGAAGAGAAGACCAGAAAACTGGGTTCCAGAAACACACTTTAGTTTGAAGGGCAAGGGCTTAAAATGCCCTCTTTCAACAGGAGCAAAAATTAAAAAGTAACAAGACCCAATGGAAAGGGTTAGGAACTTAAAATTCTGACTCTTAAAGGGAAACAAGAAGCATGATGCCTATCTCCCTCTCCTCAACCTCCTGGTAAAAGCTTCTGGTATCCACGAAAGATGATACCCTGCTCAGAATCTTTGACAGTGACAATACTATAAAAAAGGTTCCTGAACAGAAGTGTAAGAACATACATCTAGTCTTCCAGGTTTTACACACTATGTTCAGAGAGAGCCCCATAGTAGGAGGCAGGAGTATGGCCAACCCTCACCTCAACCTGGACAGATTTACTTCTGTATAATTTTTCTTCTAACTAAAATGGCATTTGAACAAATACTTTCACAGAGTAGAAAGATAAAAATTAAATACACAGGACCCTGTCCACAGAGGATTTGGGTGTCAGAGAGATAGGAACTCAGACATCAGCTTCACCCCTTATGTGTCTTAATGGAATGACCTAACCCATGAATTCCATTTCCTCATCCATGAAAGGGGATAGCTGTATATACCACAGTGAAATATGAAGTTTAAATAAGATAAATTTAAGTAAAGTGTTTAGCACAGGGTCTGCCATATGCTAATCACATAATAATTGAGAGCTTTTATTATTTTAATATAGATCAGCAGTTCTTAGAAGTGTGGTTTGGGGAAAAGCAACATCATAATCACCCTGAAACCTGTTATAAGGTAAGTTACTGAGCCTACTGAGCCCAGACCTATTGAATCAATCTCTCAGGCTCTCAGGGTGAGGCTCAACAACCAATGATTTGGATACTTGTTAGAATTTAAGAATCTCTATTGCAGATGTAGGACCTAGGGAATTCTATATTTCAAGAATTCCATATTTGAGTAATTCTTACTGCTTCAAGATCCTCAGCAGGTATTGCCAGAACGTGCTGGGGTGGCCATAATACTTTCTCCACAATCTCTCTCAAATAAAAAAACCTCTAAACAAATCCAAAGTGTTTTCCTAGAAAACAAAAAACCCACGTTGCTTAACTAAAAACAGAGCTAATCTTAGAAACTCCACTATCACAATTAGTTATAAAATTAATAATTTTTGACTTGTTCTTTTCAGCTTAAGAGCTCTAAAAACCACTACATCAGCCCTTCCCTCCCATCACTAGACCAAGCCCAGAGCAAACTGGCTTTTTCTTTTTCTTTTTTTCCATTCCCTGATTATCTTCAATGTGGAGTGGAGGTAACTTACCCCCCCTCCCCCCATCCACTCCCTCGCCCCCCTAACAGATAGTAGCAAGGTTCAGCATCTCCAATTTTAAGTTTTTGGTACATCGTCTCACCTTGAGCTCCTGGATAGCTGCCTCGATAAAGCACGACTCGGGGGTGTGCTTCTCCTCTGCCAGTTGCTGCTCTAATGCCACCTTCTCCTCCAGAACCACCCGGTGCAGTACCTGCTCCTTAGAGGCCAGCAGCAGCTTGGAGTACTGGCTGTGCTGTTCATCTACAAGAAAGACAGCAAGATTCAAAGACTGCAGCACTCCCAGATCGTGACAGTGTGGCTAAGCAGGAACTTTCACATACAGCTTTTTATCTGAAGGTGAAGAGAGTAACTCAGAATAGTTTCCAGAAACATAAATCTAACAACGCCCTTAAAATAAAATTTATAACTCTGACCCTATAATACAAGAAATCTATCCTAAGGAGACCAGAGATGCCCTAAAAAACTGGAGTCAAATATAATGTTCATTAATTACAGCACTGCCTGCAATTTCAGAAAAGCTGAAACTAGCCAGCTAATCCAACAACAAAGAAATGGCTAATTACATGATGGTATGCTCATTAAATAAAACTTTGCAGGCACTGAAAATGGTTTTCTAAGAACGGGCATTTAGCAACAGGGCATCTCCAAGACTGGGCACAGTGCCAGGCACTTTTCAACAAGCCTTATAAAATGAAACTTTGTGATATGTATGCAACTAAACCAAGCCTGAAACCAAGAGTCGAATCACCCTCTGCAAACTCCATCCTAACAAACCAGAAGCCAAAGGCCAATTCGAAAATGCTAGAACTGGCTTACCTAAAGGTTAAATTTCTGACACTAGAAAGATACCTTCAATAGGGTGTACCCAGGATTATGTGCCCCCAAAGTTAACAGAGCTTACCTCCTAGATGAATGGGATGATCTACATTCATCCATTTGGATTTGGGCAAGGCCACCAACACGCCTTTCTCTCTTTTCATCAACTGCATTGTAATAGTATCACCAACAACATACTGACGTGACTCTGTGGCAACAACACTGTAACATGGACATTTAGACACAGGAAGGCCAGGAGTTATCAGACTAGTGTCTAACCTCGTCACTGCCTCAATCTCACCTCTTGAGATCCTTCTTATGCACCGAACTGTAACAGATGGGACATTTACTCCAGGTCTTCTCACTTAGTGAAAGGTAATGCAGGATGCATGCCCAGCAGAAGATGTGTCCACAACGCGTTATCTTGGCTGCGGTAGGTGGATATAGGCATATTGGGCAAGACGGCACTTCATGGCTACAAATGCGCTGAAACAAAACACAGCCACAAGTTTCAGCTGTTTTTAGAATTAACGAAGATTATCAAGGCTAAAGCCTCTCCTCTCCCATCCCAGTCCCTGTACATCTCTACTCAACAACACATCTTCCAAACATTGTTCAACAAAGCACATATAAGTAAGATGGCACTTTAAGCCAATCATTAAGGAAACCATAACAATGGTTTAATATAATAAAACCACTACACAGAGGTACCCTGGTTGGTGTAGTGGTTAAGTGCTATGGCTGCTAATCAAAAGGTTGGTGGTTTGAGTCCACCAGGCCCTCCTTGGAAACCCTATGGGGCAGTTCTACTCTGTCCTATAGGGTCACTATGAGTCAGAATCAACTTGACAGCAACTAGTTTGGTTTTTGGTTTTTTATAGCAATGGAAAGGAGCCCTGGTGGTAGTGGTTAAGCACTCAGCTGCTAACCCGGGGGCTGGTGGTTTGAACCCACCAGTAGCTCCTCAGAAGAAAGATGTAGCAGTCTGTTTCCATAAATATTTATAGCCTTGGAAACCTTGGGTTTCTTAGAAACCAGAAACCCAGTTCTGTTCTGTCCTATAGGGTTGCTGGAGTCAGAATCAACTCAGTGGCAACGGGTTTGGTTTTCTGGTTTTATAGCAAGGGGAAAAAATGATTGAAATCACTACATGATCCCATTTACATAACAAGATTTAATGTGCACACATACATATAAATGCATTAAAAACGTCTGAAGTAATTTACCAGTTATTTCCATGAAAGAGTTAATGAGGACTTTGACTTTATATGATTCTATTTTGCTAACCAATGCACATGAAGCTTAAGTGTTAGCAGAACTGAAGTTTAATGGTCACAGAAAGAAATTTTGGTCTTTAAATGTCATTCTAAGAAGAAGTTCTGCATTTTCATAGTAACAAGAATCCAGGTGTTGGGGCCAAAGAAAAATAAAAGCCTGCTCCCTAAAGCACTTGTCATTATGAATGTTACTCTATATCAAGATCAGCAAACGGACAGCTAGAGCCTGTAACTTCAACAGAATACAGTGGCTTTGACAAAAGTGCAGCTGTGTGGCTTCTTCACCTACCACAAGGCTTAGCCCAATTTTTTATTATCTCAAATGGCCGTGAATGAAGCAATGCCCCACGTAACAAGCCCATCCCGGGTGTCAGGAGGATAACCAGTGTCCCTCAGATTCCCCTGGTTACTACTTCCTGGCAAAGAGAAACACTGGACATCTCTGCCCAGGTACGTTCAGATCAGAGCCTTCCAACACCCCATCCCAGCAGGCCAGTGCCAATTAGTCACAAACTGAACTCTAGGAGAAACCAGGACTGATCTCTGGGAAAATGTCTCCCCATAAGGCCATGTAGGAAAAGGCATCAGCAGTGAACACAGCCAACAGCTGCTGGGTCACCCTTGCCCCTTCCTTTAGTTCTCTCTCCCACTAACAGCTCATAAGCTTAGCTGAGCTACTCACCACTTGTTCCACAAAGTCCCAGTTGACTAAGGTATCAGGATCAGCAAAATGAGCTGTGTAGTCTTGGTTTTCAGACACCACAAATTGGCAGCTAGAAAGAGGGAGGAAGACAAGGAAAAGCAGGCTGTGAGAAACTACTAACAAGTCCTCAACAGAAACTCATCATCTCATCACTCAGAATTCAAATGCAGGCCATGAGCAGCCATGGTTTATGAAGCACTGTCCTAGGACATCAGCCTCAGTGCTGAGCCCTGGCTCTGGAGGAAACCCAAAGGCACAGCGGGTAGGAGTTTAGGTCCATGAACTTGGTTTCTCCTGCTTCCAAGCCCAGCCAAGTTCCCTGTAGGCCTCCCTGGAACTAAAATTAACCCAGACCGTGGCTCCATTAACCAGCAGGAAGCCAGACTTCTACCTTCATCCCCAGGAACTCAGCTAGTCTTCAACGCAGTAGAAAAGACTATGCTCATTCAATCACTTGAGTACCAGTTTATATAAGGTACAAGGTTGTTACTTCAGTCTAGATACAAGGTCAAACCTTACATGATGACTAATTCCATACAAAAGGAAACAAAAAGGAACCAGTATTTGAGCAAATGTGTGCTAAAGCACTTCAATTTATTGTCACTCAGTTCTCCCTTAAATAATTTCCTCATCTTTATAGATGAGAAGTTAAATATCAACGTGGTTACATAAATAGCCCAAAATCAAAGGCCAAAACAAGATCCAAATCTGGGACCATTCCAAAGCAAACACTTTCTACCTCATTATGATATTAAAGACACTTATTTATTTAGCATCATATTCTTTTAAGCACCAAGAACATCCACCAAGATTTCAGTGCTTACAAAAAAAAAAAAATCAGATCAACTCCTACAGCAGTTTAAAGGAAACCTCCTCACAGTTGACAACTACCCAGAGAGGCTCAATTTCACTTTTCTTTTAAGAGCAGCTATACTCACTTGGCCTGTAAAAAGAGTTCCTTGTTAAAAGGCTTATGTCCCCACTTGTTCCTTTTTCCCCAGCTGCCATGTCCACTGCCTTCAAAGTGACCCGCCTGGCCACGGGGTTCAAAAGTGAAATTCAACAAGTGATTCAGGTTGATCTTCTTAGGACCAGAGAACTGGGCAGGGCTAAACTCTGCCCGTTGAACCTCTGCTACCTAGAAAGGATGAGAATGAACCAGTATTTTTTAGATTAGGATGATACTTACTGATTTACAGCAGACAGTAGCACAACTCCTCCTGGTACACAGCTTAAAATAGAAACTATAAAAAACACAGGCTTCAATTAAACA
Source organism: Dugong dugon (assembly GCA_030035585.1). Classification (NCBI taxonomy): domain Eukaryota; kingdom Metazoa; phylum Chordata; class Mammalia; order Sirenia; family Dugongidae; genus Dugong; species Dugong dugon. The sequence continues at coordinate 17,735,258 of CM057476.1, read as the reverse complement.
ATCTTCCTAGGAGGGGGTAATGTGAAAGCCTACCCAAGGCTTGGATGGGAGTAGAGAGGAGGGAAAAGAACCTTTAGCATACAACTACTTAAACTGTTTAGTCTGCCCTGCTAAGTGGCAATCAACCATTAAATACACCCCAGCATGAACTCCTGTAGCTATCTTCAAGTACAAAAATTTACTTGTTGTTGTTGTTAGTTGCTGTCAAGTCGGTTCTGACTCACAGCAACCCCATGTACAACAAAACAAAACACAGCCCAGTCCTGTGCTATCTTCCCAATATTCAGTATGCTCAAGTCCACTGTTTCGTCCACTGCGTGCTCTTGGGTGCTTCCCAACCTAGGGGGCTCATCTTCCAGCACTCTGTCAGACAATATTCTGTTGTCATCCATGAGTTTTCATTGGCTAATCTTCAGAAGTAGATTGCCAGGCCTTTCTTCCTAGTCTGTCTTAGTCTGGAAGCTCCACTGAAACCTGTCCACCATGGGTGACCCTGCTGATATTTGAAATACTGACGGCAGAGCTTCCAGCATCACAGCAACACGCAAGCCCCCACAGTACGACAAACTGACAGGTGATGCAACGATTTACTCACTGGATTAATTTTTCAACAGTCCTGTAGGACTTTTACACCTTCACTCATTAGCTACTTGTTCTTTGGTTTGCTTCTGACAGTGTGTGGAGCCACACTCTGGAGGCAGCTTGCAGGTAGCTGCTAACTGCCATAGGCTTAAGGATCCTGCCAGAGATCTCCTATCTAAGACACATACTGCTCGTCATTGTTAATTAAAACTGACAGCATCAGAGCATGTAGGCAGACTAGCTGTTCAGAAATAAACCCGATCAGCAGATTCAGAAATAGTTTAGAAAGTAGCAAGAGACTACATATGAGAAATATCACTTGCACACAATGATTGAAAAAAAAAATCACGTAAAAATTTAAGTATTTCAGCCCTCTTAACGTTCCCAAGTTGAAGTGGTACAGATACGTGCACATTCTTACCCCCTTTTCTGGTTTGATATTACAAACACTTTGCTACGTCACTATAATGGTTACCATTACATTACCTGGGTATACTATCGTAGGACACAACTGAAGCTTTTCCACTGCAATAAAATAATGCTGCGATAAGCACCCTTTTGGATAGACCCCTGTGCACATATTTGGGCCTCTGCAATTATTTATTTTGAATGTACAGGGAGAATTACTGGGTCAAAGGAAATGCAAATTTAAGACTTCTGCTGCTTAGTCAAATTCGGAGATTTTCAGTTAAGTTAAAGCACACGCACATACATGATAAAGAATCCAATGGTACAAAAAGCGATATGGTGAAAGGTACCTTCTACTCCAGAGGCAACAATGACATCCTCTGAGATATTCTATGCATATAGAATCGTAGTGTATACCCTTTAAAAATAAAAACAAACAGTGGCATACTATCCATTTATCCACCTTCCTTTTTTATCTTAATAGATCTTGGAGATAATCCCACCATATCATATATTCTGTTTATGTACGTCACCACAGGAAGCCCACGACTTCCAGGTCCCTTATCTAGAATCCTCTAGACTCTCATCTCCATTCGGCTCTGTAAGTCGCCTAACCAGAAAACCTTTCACCTCCAATGCCCCAAACTTAGACAAGAGCTTGTGCTCAGTCAGCAAAATCCCCCACATCCTCGACCTTCTATCTTCACCCTGCCGTCTTAGCTAGCTCACTGTCACTCTCTCAACATAATTCCTGATTATCCATCCAATACCCTGACCTCTCAGTTCCTTGACTTCCTCTCCTCCAATTAGCTTGCTCTCTACCCTATCTTGGCCTCCCACTCCTACAGTTGTACCTTCTAGTTGTGCTGTCCAATACAGTAGCTGCACCTGGCTAGTAATTGCTGTAACACTTGAAATGTGGCCATTACCACATGCTGGAAATAACATTTGAGATATACTGAGTTAAATACATTACAATTTCACTCACTTCTTTTTTACCTTTTTAATTGGCTACTAAAAATTGTAAAGTTACACACGTGGCTCACATTTATTTCTATTGAACTGCGCTGTTCTTCAGTCTAGACTGTGCCTCTTCCACAGTTTAATTTTGAGCAACCCACTTTGCAACCAGCAACTCATCTTTTCTAGTTTGTTCCCTTTATTCCTGAGTCCAACAATTCTTCTTCCCCTACTAGGATCTTCAAAACAGTGATTTCCATCTCCTTATGCATCATCTTTCCTTATTTGGCTTAGACCCCAAGGCCCATTGCTTCTCTTCTTTTCATCTGTTGTACTGACCTCGCGAAATTCTCCCAATGAAGCTAACTCTCTGCCTGTGTCACACCAGCACCGGAGCAGGTGAACATGGCTGAAGAACACACGCACACCGACCGTTTCACTAAAGGAGATCCTTCTTCTGCCTGGCCTTAGTGCTGCAATCCTATTACACTTCCCTAGTCTGTTTACTTCCCCTCTCCCAGACAACTCCTTCATTCCTCAGGCTTCCAAACCTCCTCCCTCAGCTCACCTTATACATTCATTTCATTGAGAAAATAAGTAAAATCAGAAAAGAACCCCTATGCCCTCTCACCAACAGTCTGCCTTCCCCCTTGTTACTGGAATTGAACTGGCTCCTGCCCCCATCTAAACCAACTCCTCCACTTTTGCACTGCATCACAATTCCTCTCTTACTCAAGGGCACTGTTCCAGCAATTCAATCCCTCTTTCTCCTGCATCAATTTTTCCCTCTCACTGGATCAATCCTATTAGCGAAGATATGCTATAATTTCTCTAATCTTAAAATCCCTCCCGACCTCGCATTCCCCTCAAGCTACTGCCTCACTTCTCTGCTCCCATTCAGAGCAAAGCCACTAAAAAGTATGGTCTTTACTTGCTATTTCTTCCCACCCTCGCATTCTCTCTTGACTCTATGCCAATCAGGTTTTTTGTCCTTACCGTTCCACTAAAACAGCTCAAGCCCAAATTTTCAAATCTAGTGGTCCATTTTCAGTCCTAATCTTAGCCTATCTACAGCACTTGACAAAGCTGATCACTTCTTATACTTGGCTTGAAGGACCACACACACTGTCTGTTCTCTTCCTGTACTGTTCTTTTTTGCTGGTTCCTTATCACCCTGACTGTGGGCTCAGTCCTTGAACCTACTCCCTTTTTGCTACACTCACGCCTTAGTTCCATAGCTTTAAACACCAACTACATGCTGACAGCCTTCCAGCTGGATCTCCCCCTTAAACTCCAGACTCATAGGTAACTGCCTACACCTCTACTTGGATATCTAATAGCATCTCTGGTATAACATTTCCAAAACGAAGTTCTTTATCTCAGCTCTCACTCCTTCCTCCCAAAAATCCTTATAGAAGAAAATTCCCTCTTGAAATCTTCCCCATTTCAGCAAGTGGTACCTGAACTAGATTCATGCCAAAAACATTACTCATCCATTTCTCTGCTCAGATATCAAAAAATCTTGTTGGAGATTTGAGAACCTTGACATAAATTCATCCATCTTTGAGCAGCTGATATTTGACAAAAGGCCAAAGTCTGTTAATGGGGAAAAGACAGTCTCTTTAATAAACAGTGCTGGCATAACTGGATGTCTATCTGTAAAAAAATTAAACAAGATCCGTATCTCACACCATACACAAAAACCAACTCAAAATGGATCAAAGACCTAAATATAAAATTTAAAACGATAAGGATCATGGAAGAAAAAACAGGGGCCCTAATACACGGCATAAATAGTATACAAACCGTAACTAACAATGCACAAACACCAGAAGAGAAACTAGACAACTGGGAGCTCCTAAAAATTAAACACCTATGTGCATCAAAAGACTTCACATCAAAAGAGAGTAAAAAGAGAAACCTACAGAATGGGAAAAAATTTTTGGCTACAACATATCCGACAAGGGTCCGCTCTCTAAAATCTACAAATTACTACAACACCTCAATAACCAAAAGAAAAATACTCCAATGAAAAAATGGGCACAGGATATGAACAGATACTTCACCAAGGAAGACATTCAGTCGGCTAACAGACATATGAGGAAATGCTCACGATCATTAGCCATTAGAGAAATGCAAATCAAAACTACAATGACATACCATCTCACCCCGACAATACTGGCACTATCCAAAAAAAACACAAAATAACAAATGTTGGAGAGATTTCAGGGAGACTGGAACTCTTACGCACTGCTTGTGGGAATGTAAAATGGAACCACCACGTTGGAAAACAATATGGGGCTTCCTTAACAAATTAGCAATAGAAATACCACACCATCCAGCAACCCCACTCCTAGCAATATACCCTAGAGAAATAAGAGTCGTCACACAAATAAGACATAGGCACACACATGTTCACCGCAGCACAATTCACAATAGCAAAAAGATGGAAACAACGTAAATGCCTGTCAACAGATGAATGGATAAACCAATTATGGTACATACACATAATGGAATAATACAATGCCACAATAAAGAGTGATGACTCTGCGAAACATCTCGCAACATGGATGAATCTGGAGGGCATTATGCTGAGTGAAGTAAGTCACAAAGCACAAATATTGTATGAGATCACTATTTTAAGAACTCGAAAGGTTTACACACAGGAAAAAAAACCATTATTTGATGGTTAGGAGAGTAGGGAGAGAGAGGGAGGGGAAATCACTAACTAAATAATAGATAAGTGTCAACTTTGGTAAAGGGAAAGACAACACACGATATAGGGGAAGTCAGCACAACCTGACAAAAGCAAAGGCACAGAAGTTTCCTAGATACATCCAAATACTGGAGGGACTGAGTTGATGGGCCTAGCGGCTGGGGACCATAGTCTCAGGGGACATCTTCGTCAACTGGCATAGTTCATAAAGAAACTTCATAGTCATGAAGAAAATGTTCTACATCCTACTTTGGTAAGTAGCATCTGGAGTATTAAAAGTTGAATCTGGAGGGCATTACGCTGAGTGAAATAAGTCACAGAAGGACAAATATTGTATGAGACCACTACTATAAAAACTCATGAAAAGGTTTACACAAAAAAAGAAACAATCTTTGATGGTTACAAGGGAAGGGAGTGGTGAGAGGAAAAAACACTAAATAGACAATAGGTAAGTGGTAACTTTGATGAAAGGTAAGACAGTATACAGTACTGGGGAAGCCACCACAACTTCTCCAAGGAAAGGTTATGGAAGCTCCATAGACACATCCAAACTCACCGAGGGACCAAATTACTGGGCTGAGGGCTCTGGGAATCAAGATCTCAGGGAACATCTAGCTCAATGGCCTAACAGTTTATAAAGAAAACGTTCTACATTCTCCTTTGGTGAGCAGCGTCTGGGGTCTTAAAAGCTTGTGAGCAACCGTGTAAGATACTCCACTGGTCTCACCCCGTCTGGAGCAAGGGAACAAGAAGAAAACCAAAGACACAAGGGAAAGATCAGCCCAAAGGACTAATGGACCACAACTACCACAGCCTCCACTAGACTGAGTCCAGCACAACTAGATGGTGCCTGGCTACCACCACCAACTGCCCTGACAGGATCACAATAGAGGGTCCTAGACAGAGCTGGAGAAAAATGTAGAACAAAATTCTAACTCACACACACACAAAAAAAGACCAGACTTACTGGTCTGACAGAGACTGCAGAAACCCCAAGAGTATGGCCCCCAGACACCCTTACAACTCAGTAACGAAGTCACTCCTGAGGTCCACCCTTCAGTCAAAGATTAGACAGGCCCATAAAACAAAACGAGCCTAAATGGGCACATCAGCCCAGGGGCAAGAATGAGAGGGAAGGAAGAGACAGGTAAGCTGGTAATGGGGAACCCAAGATCAAGAAGGGGAGAGTGTTGGCATGTCGTGGAAGTGGCAACCAATGTCACAAAAAAATATGTGCATTAAACATTTAATGAGAAACTTGTTTCTTCTGTAAACCTTCATCTAAAGTACCAAAAAGAAAAAAAAGAAGTTTGTGAGGGGCCATCTAAGATACATCCATTGGTCCATCCCATCTGGAGCAAAGGAGAATGAAGAAAACCAAAGACAAGGAAAATATTAGCCTAAAGGACTAAAGGACCACATGAACAAGAGCCTCCACCAGCATGAGCCCAGAACAACTAGAAGGTGCCTGGCTACCACCAACAACTGCTCTGACAGGAATCACAATAAGAGTCCTGGAGAAAACAGAGAAAAATGTAGAACAGAATTCAAATTCACAAAAATAGAATTACTGGTCTGACAGAGATTGGAGGAACCCCTGGGCCTACAGACCCCAGACACTAGGCTAACTCAAAACTGAAACCACTCCCAGAGTCCACCTTTCAAGCCAAAAAGATTAGACAGGCCTATAAAACAAACAATAACACACGTGAGGAACATGCTTCTTAGCTCAATCAAACATACGAGACCAAATGGGCATCTCCTGCCCAAAAGTAAAATAAGGATGCAGGAAGAAACAGGAACTGGAGAAACGAACACAGGGAACCCGGGGTGGAAGGACGGCACATGCTAGCAAAAGAAGCCCTCAGACACAGAAAAAAGAAAGTAATAATCATTAGAGCAGAATTAAATGAAATAGAGAATAGAAAAACAATTTAAAGAGTTAATAAGACAAAAGCTGGTTCTTGGAAAGATCAACAAAATCAATAAACCCCTAGCCAAACTGACAAAAGAGGAGAGAAAGCAAATAACTCAAATAAGAAATGAGATAGGCGATATCACAACAGACCCAATTGAAATTAAAACAATTATAGCAGAATACTATGAAAAACTGTTAACAAATTGGAAAACCTAGAGGAAATGGACAAATTTCTAGAAACTCACTACCTATCTAAACTAAACAAACAGAGATAGAACAACTAGATAACTTATAACAAGAGATTGAAAAGGTAATTTAAAAACTCCCAACAAAAAAGCCCTAGCCCTGATGGTTTCACTGGAGAGTTCCATCAAACTTTCAGAGAAGAGTTAACACCACTACTACTGAAGGTATTTCACAGCCCAGAAAAGGATGGAATACTCCCAAACTCATTCTATGAAGCCAGCATAACCCTGATACTAAAACCAGGTAAACACACCACAGAAAAAGAAAATTACAGACCAATATCCCTCATGAACATAGACACAAAAATCCTCACCAAAATTCTAGCCAATAGAATTCAACATATCAAAAAAATAATTCACCACGACCAAGTGGGATTCATACAAGGCATGCAAGTTAGGATGGTTCAACATTAGAAAAACAATGAATGTAATCCATCACATAAACAAAACAAAAGACAAGAACCATATGATCTTATCAATTGATGCAGAAAAGGCATCTGACAAAGTCCAATACCCATTCATGATAAAAACTCTGAACAAAATGGGAATAGAAGGGAAATTCCTTCTATTAGAGGCATTTATACAAAGCCAACAGCCAACATCATCTTAAATGGAGACAGTCTGAAAGCATTCCCCTTGAGAATGGGAACCATACAAGGATGACCTTTATCACCACTCTTATTCAACATTGTGCTGGAGGTCCTAGCCAGAGCAATTAGGCTAGAAAAAGAAATAAAGGGCATCCAAATTGGTAAGGAAGAAGTAAAAGTTATCTCTGTTTGCAGATGATACGATCTTATACACAGAAAACCCCAAAGAATTCACAAGAAAACTACTGGAACTAATAGAAGATTTCGGCAAAGTATCAGGATAGAAGATAAACATACAAAAATCAGTTGGATTCCTCTAGACCAACAAAGGGAACCTCGAAGAGGAAATCACCAAATCAATACCATTTACAATAGCCCCCAAGAAGATAAAATACTTAGGAATAAATCTAACCAGAGACATTAAAGAACTATACAATGAAAACTACAAGACACTACTGCAGGAAACCAAAAGAGACCTGCATAAGTAGAAAAACATACCTTGCTCATGGATAGGAAGAGTTAACAATGTGAAAATGTCAATTCTACCCAAAGCAATCTACAGATACAATGCAATCTCAATCCAAATTCCAATGGCGTTTTTTAATGAGATGGAGAAAGAAATCACCAACTTCACACAGAAAGGGAAGAGGCCTCAGATAAGTAAAGCATTACTGAAGAACAACAACAAAGTGGGAGGCCTCACACTACCTGATTTTAGAGCCTATTATACCGCCACAGTAGTCAAAACAGCCTGGTACTGGTACAACAACAGATACATAGACCAACAGAACTGAGAATCTGGACGTAAATTCATCCACCTATGTGCAGCTGATACTTGCCAAAGGCCCAAAGTCCGTTCACTGGGGAAAAGACAGTCTCTTTAACAAATGGTACTGGCATAAATGGATATCCATCTGCAAAAAAAAGAAACAAGACCCATACCTCACACCAAGCACAAAAACTAACTCAAAATGGATCAAAGCCCTAAATATAAAATCTACAATGATAAAGATCATGGAAGAAAAAATAGGGACAACGCTAGGAGCCCTAATACATGGCATTAACAGAAGAATACAAACCGTAAGTAACAATGCACAAACACCAGAAGTGAAACTAGACTGGGAGCTCCTAAAAATCAAACACTTATGCTCATCAAAAGACTTCGCCAAAAGAGTAAAAAGACCCCCTACGGACTGGAAAAATTTTTTGGCTACAACGAATCTGATCAGCGTCTAATCTCTAAAATCTACAAGATACTGCAAAACCTCAACAACAAAAAGACAAACAACCCAATTAAAAAATGAGCAAAGGATATGAACAGGCACTTTGCCAAAGAAGACATTCTGGCGGTTAACAGATACATGAGGAAATGCTCACCATTATTAGCCATTAAAGAAATGCAAATCAAAACTACAATGAGATACCATTTCACCCCAACAAGGCTAGCATTAATCAAAAAAACACAAAATAATAAACGTTGGAGAGGTCATGGAGAGACTGGAATACTTATACACTACTGGTGAGAATGTAAAATGGTACAACCACTTTGGAAATCAATTTGGCGCTTCCTTAGAAAGCTAGAAATAGAAGTACCATACAATCTAGCAATCCCGCTCCTTGGAATATATTCTAGAGAAATAAGAGCTGCCACACTAATAGATACATGCACACTCATGTTCATTGCAGCACTGTAAAGAGATGAAAACAACCCAGGTGCCCATCAACGGATGAATAGATAAACAAATTATGGTATATTCACATAATGGAATACTACGCAACAATGAACTACGATGAATCTGCGAAACATCTCATAACATGGAGGAATCTGGAAGGCATTACGCTGAGTGAATTTAGTCAGTCACAAAAGGACAAATATTGAATAAGACCACTATTATAAGAACTCAAGAAAAGGTTTAAACACAGAAGAAAACATTCTTTGATGGTTACAAGGGTGGGGAGGGAGGGAAAGGGATATTCATTAACTAAACAGTAGACAAAAATTATCTTAGGTGAAGGGAAAAACAACACACTACAGGGGAAGTTTGCACAACTGGACTAAACCAAAAGCTAAAAGTTTTCTGAATACAACCAAACACTTCGAGGGACAGAGTAGCAGGGGCAGGGGTCTGGGGGCCACGGTTTCAGATGGCATGTAGGTCAACTGGCATAACAAAGTTTATTAAGAAAATGTTCCGCATCCCACTTTGGTGAGTGGCATCTATGGTCTTAAAAGCTAGTGAGCGGCCATCTAAGATGCATCAATTGGTCCCAACCCACCTGGAGCAAAGGAGAATGAAGAACACCAAAGACACAAGGAAAATATTAGCCCAAGAGACAGAAGGAGGCACATATACCAGACACTTCATCAGCCTGACACCAGAAGAACAAGATGGTGCCTGGCTACCACCAATGACCACCCTGACAGGGAACACAACAGAGATTCCCTGACACAGCAGGAGAAAAGTAGGGTGCAGAACTCAAATTCTAGCAAATAGACTTAACGGTTTGACTGAGACTGGAGGAACCCCAGACTACAAAGGCCCCGGACTCTCTTTAGCCCAAAACCAAAACCATTCCCAAGGCCAACCCTTCAGACAAAGATTAGACTGGACTATGTGACATAAAATGATACTCATGAAGAGTGTGCTTCTTAGTTCAAGCAGTACATGAGACTAAATGGACAGCTCCTGTCTGGAGGCGAGATGAGAAGGCAGAGAGGGTCAGGGGCTGGTTGAATGGACACAGCAATCCGGGGTAGAAAGGAGGAGTGTGCTGTCACAGTATAGAAAGAGCACCTAGGGTCACATAACAATGTGTGTATAAATGTTTGTATGAGAAACTAACTTGAATTGTAAACTTTCACTTAAAGCACCATTAAAAAAAAAAAGAGGGCGCATGCTGTCACACTGTGGAAATTGCAACCAATGTCACAAAACAATGTGTATAAGTTTCTGAATGAGAACAAACACAAAAAAAATCCTGCTGACTCTTCCTTCAAATAATATCCCAAGTCTGACCACCTCTCACCATTCCCACTATTAGCAGCCTGTTGCAAAGCTTCCATCATTTTCACCAGGAATATTTTCATGGTATCCTAACTAGTCTCCCTGCTTCTACTCTCCCCTTTGTAGCCAGAGGGATGCTTTAAAAATCCAAGTTAGGTTCCCTATTTCTCTTCTTAAACGTCCCGAATGGCTTCCCATCTCTCTGATAAACCAAAGTCCTCCAAGGCCCTACAAGAGCTGATCCCTCTTTCCTAGTCTTTGGGCCTCATTTCGTACTTCTCCTTGGCCATGGCAGCCTACTTGCTTTACCACCAACATACCCAAAACAGACCACCTTTGATCCCTTGCACTTACTATTCCCTCTGCTTAAGAAAGTCTTTCTCAAGTCCATACAGCGTGTTCCTCACTTCATTCAGGTCTCTATTCAACGTTCACCCCCTCAGAGCAGCTTTCCTTAGCTACCTGCTAAAACTGGACTCTTTACCACTCTCTTCCCTTCATCTCCCTTGACCGACTTTTCTTTATTCAGTAAGCACTTAACCATCTGACTTACCTAACAGTTTAGTCTCCCCAAACTAAAATATAAGCTCCTTAAGGAGCTAAGGCAATATTCTGTTCAATGCTGTATTCCAAATTCCTAAATGTGTTTGGTGTATAGTAGGCAAGAGTAAATTTTAAGAGAATGATGACTTCTTCCATGAACACATCAATATAAATGTGTCTTATTCTATAATTGTTACATAAAAGATAAAAAATAAAATAAAAAAACCATTGCCGTCAAGTCAGTTTTGACTCCTAGTGACCCCATAGGACAGTACATTCAAACAGGACAATTTATTTAACTAGTCCCTTACTGACACAGGCATTTAGACTGTTCCCTAATTTTGTAACTACAAATAACGTTGCTGTGAATATCCTTGTATGTTAGTCTTGATGACCTTACAGAAACACATCTAAGAAACTCCTAGAACAGCTAGGACTAAAGTATGAGCATGTTACATTTTACTAGATACTACAAGACGAGTATCATTCCTTAATTAATGTAATTTTATTACCTAAATATTTCAAAAGGTATTTGTAATTCAAGAGTGACAATAAGAAGACTATAAATTAGGGTTCCCCAAATTTGCCATTATCTCTCACAATCCATGATTATATGACGTCTTCTTCCACTAAGAAAATTTTTACAACCTTCAGTGGAAAAAAAGAGGCAAAGTTCCAAACTTACTTAATCCTCAACTGCTAAAGACTGCTTTGGTTATCTACTCTTCCATTTCTTGCTCCCCTCTCCAGGTACTGATGAGCTGCGGGGGAGGGGGGAATGAGATCTCATGGTTATGTTCTAGAAAGAATATTCTCAAATGCCATACCTCATCTCGTCTTCCACCATTAAAAGAAGAGCTAAAGAGTTTGCTGCTACCGCCGCCCCTTTCAGGAGGCATCTTATTAAAAGTTTTGCTTTTCTGTGCATTGGAGCGACGGGACTGGTTGCTAAAATTTTCATTTTTGGTGTAGGAAGGTTCACGTTTACGATTAAAGCGCCTGGATCCATTTGAGCTCTTTCCGTCTGAAAGGAAAAAAAGAAAATTAAGAAATGATCCATGTACTTGGCCAATTTTTTTCCATATCCCAGCAACATTATGTTTAGACAAGGCTGGACAGGCTCTTCCACATCCGCTAAGAAATCTGAGTTTGGGCCAGAACATTAGTGCTTTCAGCAAGACATCACACAGTCAAGGGTTTCTTTGTTTTCTTTTGTTTTACGTAATGAAGCCTAATGAGTCCATCACTCAACACAAATACTATACAGTGTCTAACCAATAGATGTCTCTCTTTTTCACAGTTTAACCACTGCTCTTGTAAAAGTCCATTCAGACAAAGTGACAAGAAAGGGGATAGCCATTCTACATTAGAGAAAAAGTATTTTATCTGGAGACAGGACAGAAAACATTATTCCCCTTTAAATTACTACACCATAGCTAGATTCTATATTGCAAAGGCTTGGCCTAGGCCTTACCAGATATACTCAAACCCGCTGCCCCCCAGTCAATTCCGACTCAAGAGCAAAACAATATTTACCTATGTTCTAGAGGCCAAACTGAGAAGCTATTAAACTGACAGAACAAAAGAAGTTGACCCTTACAAGCATATTAGATCAGCACATATTGTTATATCCTTTTAAAAAACGTTTATTGCTTTTTTTTTCCTAAGACTATAAGCTCAATTTTTTAAATCTGGAAGAATATAAAGTTGCCAGTACTCACAGAATATCAGTCTATCAGAGTGTTTAGCTTCCTTTTAACCTCATTTTATACTTTTACCACGTTTTATACATAATTAAAAGCATACAAGAGATACTCTCTTCTACTTACTACTCCATGGGCATTTTCATGCATCCCTAGTCTTTGAAAAATGATTAAAAGCTGCACTGTTATTCCACATACGCTTATGCCATAATATATAACCAATCCCCTATTATTCCACATTTAGGTGGCTTCTAATTTTTTGCTAACTTAATATATAGTACTTCGAGGCCTGTATATATGATTATTTTGCTATGTTAAATTCTCAAAGTTGGATTAGCAGATGAAGTTTGATCATTAAAGCCTTTTACATGTCGGCAAGCTGCTTTCCACAACTGTGATATCAATTTATGTCCTAACATCACTAAGAGAGAATGTCTAGTTCATTACACTCTTGCTAACACTGGCTGAATGAACTGTTTAACTGATGAGTCAAACTGGTTTGCTTTAAAATTGAATTTCTCTGATAATTAGCAACAAACACTCTTTCAATCTGTTAACCATTTGCATTTTGTGGGAAGAGCCTATGTGTGCTCTCTGCCCAATTTTTTCTACTGGGGAAATGAAGTGCATGGATTTTTTTGTCCCAAATTAAACAAAGAACCCTGACCAGATACACTTAACACTTGCCAAAGTATACCTGCTCAAAACAGTAAAGTAACACCTATCTGAGAATTGTATACAACTAAACAAGTAAAGAGGCCCCCAAATTAGTCTTTAGCCAAAAATGACTATTTTTTCTTTCTTGTCCCTTCACTCTCTCCATGTTGTCCTACCTCACTATGGAAATCTGACCAAGTCTGTATACTAACTTAATGGCTTTAAAAGCAAAAACTTGGGCAGAATTGGAAGTTGAGGGATTTTCAATAAAGAAATCCATTAAGCTTACCCTCAAACTTTAAGGGAGTCGTGGTAGTGGCTTACAAAGTCGAGGGGATTCCAGCATGAGCCTCAAAGTGTTTTCCAAATACAGTTTAATCCTGTTATGTTAAGTATATATATATTAATGGAAACATGTCTGGAAAGGATACAAGCTGTTAGTAACAACTACCTTTGAGAAATGGAGCTGTTCACTTTTACCCTATTACCAGTTCACTGGCATCACCCAGATGTGCTTTTAAGGAATTCCTATCCTCATGCCCCACCTCTAAGATTCTGACTTAAATGTACAGGAATCACTGTTCCGTATACTTACTACAAGGGTAATTTTAAAAACTAAGTATTTAGAAGAAACTATTTCTAAACAAGCTTATTTTATAGCAGACTAAATCCAAGGTAGAGCAAAGTTTCACAGAAAAGGAAATGTAAGCTTATAAACCAAGTCCAAATTCTGAAAGCAACCATTTCACACTCATAATGTATCAATCTCACAGGATGAATGAGAGATACACCATCCTGTCCAAATCTGACCAAATTATGACCTGGGAGTCAAACTAATAGTCAGGTGAGACAGTGGTATAAACAGAACAGATGTTCACAGAAACATAGCCAGGCCAGGCTCACTCCTACCCGTTAGCTTTAAACCCCAGTTAGGGGCAGTGATCAGGGTTTAATCTGAAGTCAGAAGTTAAGAACTACACTTCTGCGTACTACTCAGCAACAGTTAACGTTAAACGTGGTAACAATCAGAAAGTGAAGTTTTAGTTCTCATACAAATTTTGCCTTGTTTCCAACCCATGGAATTAGTTTATAATTAAGATTTCAACATGTACTAATTGGTTAGATAGTATGTTTTGTTACGTATATATTTTCATCACAATAAAATTAAAGATTTCAAATAAATGGAAAATGCAAGAGGATACAGAACCCAGTTAGCTCTTTACCCCTGAAAAATAACCTCAGCCACATGTTCCTGCTTTGGTTTTCTTAACCCCATTCACATCACCTGGTGAGAACCAGTGAGGTCTTAGGAAAAGGATGGGCATATACCGAGAACACATACTCGCCAAACCTCACTTCCCAAGACGGTTTGAGATGATCCTACAGTGGATCCTGACTGTTGCTTTTATACAGAGAACACAGATATGACTAAACAAGAACACCACCTCTCATGGTTTGGTAATGCCAGATTCTACAGTGCCAAGGCTTAAGAAAGTAAGCTGGCACTTGGCAAGAGGGCTGTTTTCATTTCTTCACTCGTTACCACACGGGTAAGGAAATGTTTCATAATGCTTACAAAACTGCTATCTGAAGAACAATGAACCGCTCATTTCTAAAACAGATTACAACAAATAACCACATTACAGATTAATTTTAGCTGCTAAAATCAACTACCCCATCTTGTCTCCTGCTTACCTAAGGGTATGAAGTCAGACATCTCAAGTGAGAGACTAGCTCTTATCTCTAGACACAGGCAACAGGCAGCTGAAGATTGAAGGTACAGTCAGGCTTGGGACTCAAGAGATAAAATTCCGAATACTATTTTTTAGATGTTTCTTGCCAGGATACACATGTGAATAACTTGGAGGTAGAATATGTCCTTCCTTCTTTGATAGGAGATAGCAATATGACCAATGAGATGATCTGCTTTAGATTTTGGAAAACAGACAAAAAAAGTTCCCAGGAGAAACACATTGCTGAAAGGTTTAAATCTCAGAGTAGTGGTTCTCAATCCTGGCTGCACCCTAGAATACTTGCAGAGACTTTTAAAACTATCAGTGCCCAGGGCTCAAGAGCCCAACCCAGACTTTAAGAATCAGAAAGAATCGCTAAGGAAGGGCCCACACATCCCCATTTTTAAAAAAAAGGTCCTCAAGAGACTCTGATGCACAGCCAGGTTGAGAACAACTGCCAAGAACTACTGTCAAGACACATTCCAAAATGGACAAGACCATTAGTTAAGTTAAATGGCTCAAATCCAGAACTCAGGAGCCCAGAGTCAACAAATAACCAAAAAAAAAAAAAAAAAAAAAAAAACCAAACCCATTGCCATCAAGTCGATTCCAACTCAGTGACCCTATAGGACAGGGGAGAACTGTGCCATAACGTTTCCAAGGGGCAAACTGTCATGTCTTTATCCTGCAGAGTGGCCGGTGGGTTCAAACCTCCAACCCTTCGGTTAGTAGCTGAGCTACTTGACAAATGCAGCCACCAGGGCTCCTAGAGTCAACAAATAAGAGACTTAAAAACTTAATCCAGTGTCTCAATTGTTCCACATTACCCTAACAGAAAGGTTTCTACCAAATAATAGCAGGCATATACCTCAGTCTCTTCCCCCCATTACCAAGCTAAGGGCCACCAATTTTTCAGAGTTAAATAACTTGGCATCATCAACATTTCTAGCTCTAGTTCTGACAGGTGGCACAGCACAGAGGTCAGAATACCAGCCAGGAAGTTTCTGCTGCTGATTCATGCTGTAATCACAAGCAAGTTGCTTACCAATCATCCAAAGCGGATGACAAGCACGTCTTGAGGGGCAACATATGGCCTTACTACAGAAATCAACTGACAACAAATTGAATCCAGCTGAAATCAGTAATTTGAATGAAGGGGAGAGAGAGGTGGTATCAGGACTGATGCATGTGCCAGTAAGTTACTTGCTTCCTAAGTGAGTTTTTACAAAGTGCTATTTGTAAACATCACCTAAGACTTAGAATTTACTTGGACAAATCACTCTAACCCCTCTAAGCCTGCATTTTCTTGTCTGTAACGTGAGTATATTCTACCCTCCCTCCTCACAGGGTCACAAGGAGTAAGAGAAAACCTCTGTAAAATGCCTACCACAGTGGTTGGCACACAGGTGCTATGACTTGAAAGCCTATTACTAATAAATCCAAATCATTCTGACAAAAGCACCACCGGACTTCCAACAAAGTCACGTAAATCAAGGACTCTAGCCAACAGGCCCTGAAACCCTTATAAGCACTCTAAGTGGTTTTTATTGAAGACTCCAAGCCACCTCAATTTTTCAAAGCCTAAAGGCTTTGAAATCTCCAGGTCCATTTACACCTCAGAGGTATTCTTCAAGGCATATTACCACTAGTAACGTGGCTTCTGGTACCGGAATAACAGGAACAGTGTCAGGACAGTGCTTCATACCACCAACCTCAAAATAACTGCTTCATAATACCTGACCTTCCCTTAACCTCCATAGTAGTACCATCCCCCAGCTAGGGAGATGGAGCAAGAGCCTGGTTCCCGACCAGGTTCCACTGTTTGCTCATAAATTGCCTAGCCTCTCTCTTGCCTCTTTTTACTTTCTTTGCTCTTTTCAAACGACTTTCCCCACTCCCAACCCACCTCTCTCCTCTGGACTATATTCATGGGATAGTCACTGTTGAAGTTCTTAGAACTGGATCTTAGCCCTACTGGAATAAACCTGTAGGAATATGCCCAAGAACAGGAATGTCACATGACATCTTAAGCAATCAGCTGAGGCAAAGAAACTGTGGTATGCCACTCCGGCCAGAAAGATCAAGAAAATCCTAGAGCCAAGTTTACCTATTTCCTGTGTACAAATGAAGGGCAAACTTAAGCCACCCACAGGAACAGACTCAAGTACAGTAATCATGAAGCTAGGAAGCAAATGACCATTCATAACATATCCAGCTGAGAGAATAGAGACCAAAGGTTTCCCCCCTCCCATCATGTGAGGTAGGAAAGGGAGAAAGGAAAAGAGTGTTTATCATTCACACAAATATTTAAAAATTGAAAAACTCTTGCTCTTTTTACCTAGACAAAAGGAAGTTATTTTTTACTTCACCCTTCCTGTTCTTCCTTCATCATTCAACTCAGAAACTCAAGATGCCCAGGAGAATGAAGTGTTTCAATCAAGTGTTCAGCCAAATTTTGAAATACTGAAAAAACCTTTTTAAGGAATTATGCTGAACTTGAGTCTCGTATCCTTTGTTAGAGCAGCCACCTAGAAGTCACCGTATTAAGGTCCTGAATGTATCTGTTATAGCAGCACTGGTCTAAGTTATCATGTTTTTAAAATACATACTCTACCCCTCAGTTCAACCTCAAAAATTAACCAATATCCAGAGTTTCCTATTTTATAATCCCTACCTACTCTGCCTTTTAATTTTTTCCTAAATGGAAGCAGTGGATTATGGTTGGTGATGAGCTATCTGTTTAGCTACAAACCCACTCTTCCTTTTTGCAATACATATACACATACACAGTAATAGCTAAAAAGGTAACCTGTCAAGGCAAGTATGGTCAAGCTTTCTGACATTCAACAAAAATTACTGCTACCAGAAGGTACACCAGTCTCTCTCATAAAATCTAGCAAAGTTCCTGTTCATAAGGCAACCCAATACATACTTATAACTCGAGGTCCTTTATGTGAGTTTTTATTTCCCTCCTCAGAAGCTTTCGATTAAGAAAGAGCACAAGTGCTTTAAGTACAATTTTATAGTATTTAACTGTAATTAAACAACAACAAAAAAACAAGTCACTTTAGGTAGTAAGAATGAACCCAGAAATTAGTATTTATCTATACAACTCTGTTTGAAATGTGACCACTATCAAATAATGCTTTGGTCACACTACAACAGAATTCTGTATCATCCCGCTGGGTAGAACTAGTTCTACTTTAATCAACACATTCAAAGTCAGGGACTTATGAGTAAAATTCCTGAAGTACCTCAGTTTTTGTGTTTGTTTTATTTTGTTTGGGATGTCACACCTTTCATTTACTGCCTAGGAAATAAACTTAAGATATTTATTGCAACTACTCATGAGTGTATTTTAGTGGCATAAACAGGAGCCCCAGAAAAATTAGTTGAGAATTCATATAGCTGGAGAACAAAATTCTTAACACGACATCAGGAAACAGTGTACAAAAGTTATTTATCAACTACACTGGGAAATATTCACATCACTCTAAACTGGTTCCAACACTGGCCAAGAGGAATGGCTACCTTATAGAAGGATCTGTGACAGAACTATACATACATGTGCAAAAGCCCGGAATTAATCTACACTCTACTTTCTGAGAGTCCACACTAATCCCTTGGATATTTAAAGCATTCTTTTATTATCAAGACAACTGGTCTCCATCTGAGTTCCACAGCAATCTCTAGAAGTCCTTGGCACATAAGGTAAATAACTTTGCTATACCCAGCAGGCAAACTCTGAAATCAAATCAGACCTACAATGTTTAACCTTAAAATTTTTTAAACAACTGGGCCTCTGTATTTGGTGACTGTTTCCCTCTCTGAACACACACCCATCCCCATTAAAAAATCTTCCTCTTACAGTTTAATACAATCACAATACGAAAAACAGCAGAGATTATTACATGGGCTTTGAAGATAGAGACTATCTGACTCCAGACTCTGCCAAATGGCTACCTCATGGCCTCTCAGATTATTCCTTCATCTTTAAATAGGAATAATATCACCTTTCTGGACAGGTTAGTGCCTAGGGTAGTGATAATAAAGGTAAAAAGAAGTAAAAGCCTAGCCAAGTACCTGGCACGTGGTAAGGCCTCAATAAATGGTAGCTACTATCATCATTATGGTCCTAATTTAACATTCAGAGACGTGACTACAAAAATGACAAAATCTTCCATTAAAGAACGGTATCAGAGCCGAGCACATGGAAATAGGCATAATGTACATTCGGTGCATAGCAGATGTCAGGTACTCCTCAAAGTCCTTAGTTCTTTTATTTTTCTAGTTAATTCGTATCATTCTATTATCTCCATGTCTATAGATAAGGAAACTCGGATGTCTAGTAAACTGTGGAAGTTAAAAAGAGGAAATCCAGAATCTTGCTCTTAATCGCTAGGCCAGACTGAAAAAAGCCATTTAGGGATAGGATCTCTTCAACAGAGGGATGGGACCTGGGGCCAGGTTATTAAATATCAGCTTTCAGTTTGAAAGCCCTTGGGCCCCACCCTCCCCTGTTTAAATTTGAACACTATGAATGCTAATTCAACATTAAAGGGTAGGACATATGATGGTTATAGACGCGTGGACTGATGAGTCAGATAAAACAGATCTCCGGCTGTAAGGCATGTACTACTGGGCGGCCTTACCGTTTCTGAACCTCGGTTTCCTCATCTGCAAAATGGGGATTAAAAACAGCACGTACTTCACCGAGCTGTTTCGAGTATTAACGCAAGGATTCACGTAAAGCTCGCATTACAACGCTCATTAACTGTTAACTGCAAATCCTGGGAGCCACGGAGGGAATGAGAGGAAGAAACCAGAGTAGGAAGCGGAGCGTGTCCCTGAGTGACCCCAGGAGACGAGAGTGAGGGACCATCCTCAGCTGAAGGGCAGTCGCGCCCCGCCCGACGCCGTGGGGGCCGCCCTTACCGCTCTTGGGTTTAGACTCGCCGGCCGGCCCCGCCGAGGCGGAGCGAGGCGGCTGTTGCCCTTTGCTGCTGCCCGAAGAGGCGGAGGAGCTGCTGGAGCCGCTGTTCTTGTCCATGTCGGAGGCGGTGGCGGCGGCGCTGGGGGAGCTCTGCGGCATCAACGGGGGCCTTGGCGGCGGCAGCGGTCGGAGCGGAGCGGGCGCGGCGGGGACCCAGGCTCATGGCGTTTGGGGCCGGCGGGGGTCGGCGGAGGCAGCGGTTCTCGGCCTTCATGGCGACATTTTTCCCTGTTTCCTTCCTTGGCTTCTCAAACGGGGAAGAGAAGCGGCAGGCGGGGCTGTGGAGCCCAGTGGCGGTTCTGACGGAGAAAGAGGAGGAGGCCGAGGCTCGGAGGTCCGGGCCGGGCCTGGCGGGGCGGAGGCTGCGGGGGAAGGGGAGATGAGGGAGGGTGCGCGAGCCCCGCCGGCCGGCCGGACACGCTCTCCCACCGCGTGGAGGGAGAAGGCTGGTTGTCTTGGTGTCGGGGACGGGTGTCTCCGACACAGAGACTGACACTCGCCTCAAGCCCGAGGCCGAGCTGCTCCGGGAATGGCGACGAGTCGCCAAACAGCATCTCGAAGAACCCGGATGAACTATATATAGCCAAGTGGGTAGGCGTGGAGGGTTCTGGGAAATGTAGTTTCCGGCCTACGTCTGGCTCATATGACTCCCCCCATTGAGAGGACGCAAGAGATGATGGGACTTGTCGTTTCCTCTAAAAACTTTTTTGGTCTCGGTACACTAGTAACATATATAATAATATATACTACTACTAATGATACAGCCGAGCGTTGGAATACCTGCAGAATTTCTTTATGGACTCGTTTAATCTATTATTTTAATTCTAGTATTAATTGATGTATGGCTTTCATTCCATCTCATATTAGTAATAATAATAAGAGTGACGTGATGAGAATACCTTACGTTTAAATATTATTTTACAACACTTCCTCATACCTTATTTCATTGTTCATTCCTTCATTAACAAATTATTGCTAATATGTCATTCCATTGCCAAAAATACTAGTTATCATTGAGTGCTTATTATCAGCAGGCACTGTGCTGTCGTGTTTACATGGATTATTTCACGTTTAATCTTCACAATAACTCGATTTTAAACACCAGGCAGTAGGTTTAGATAATTTACCAAAGATCATATAGCTAATAAGTGGTGTTCTCAACCACCTGTTAGATACCGGTTCCCTATTTTACAGACATGGACACTGAGACTTAGAAAATCACATATATACTTTGGAAATCACAGTAAGACTAGTCTACTTGAGAGGCATTACTAATTCATCCCTTTAACAGTATGTGTACGTGATCCTATTGAATCTCAGACTACTATGGTTGGAAGGAATCATTTATAATTTTCCAAAGTACTTATGGATGAACCTGTTGCCCTAGAGTCAATTTCGACTCGATTCTCATGTAGGGTCGTTATGACTTGGAATCGACTCGAGGGCAACAGGTACATGCATAAGTATTTTGGAAAATTATAAATGATTCCCTCCAACCATAGCAGTCTGAGATTCAACAGATCACATACACATACTGTTAAAGAGATGAATCAATAGTGCTTTTCAATTAGACTGAACTTATTTAGTTAGAAGTCCATTATGTGCCAAGCACTGTGCTGGCACAAGTAATGCCAATATATATTAAGATTGAGGCGTTTAATAAACTCAGTGTCCTGAGTTAGACAGTTAAGCAAATAGGAAACTATAACACAAGAATGTGATAAGAGCTGTAAGAAAGTTAACTACAAAATGCTGTGCAGTTCTGATGAGAGCAGAGGTTTCACAAGAAAGTACAAACAGTTGGGACGGGCAGAGGAGGGCTTCCCAGAGGTAGCATCACTTGAGCTGGGCATAGAAGGACAAGTGGAATTTCATCAGATAGTAATTGAAGAATAAATAAAGAAACAAACAAACAAAATCCAGGAACTCCTGTAATTGGTCCCTTGTTGACTCTTTTTTATCAATTTTTTGGAATTAACAGTTTAAAACGGGATAAAAGAAATTAGATACTAATCTCACTATTTTTTAATTTCCTTAAAATGCCCCCCATCAGTTCTTGTCCTGTTTCACCTTTTACAGTTTCTTATCCACAAGTCGTACTGAAAGGAGAGAACAGCTGCTTGACTGATGGTTTGGAAACTTAATGTGCTATCCAGAAGGCACAGCCCCAAAGTTGCCTATTCTTACATATGACTAGATGTGGAAGATATACTAAGGTTCCTTGTTGCACCTATATTTAGCAAAGATGTGAGAACTCTGAGTATATGAACGAAGTATTCCTTTCTTCTATCACTCTTAAAAATAAGAGAGGGAAAGAGAGAAATCCCAGTGCAGTACTTCCCAAATAAGAGCAGTCAGGCTATATTAAACCAGGAAGAGATTTTTCAGCTTTTAAGATCTTTGGCACTTCTCTCCTTGTGAAATATTTACAGAGAACATATATTTAAATAAAAGCAGAAACATACAGAAATCCAAGCAAAACTCACCATCTCCCTCCTTTCTTTTGCACAAGATGGTTTACAGTGCCCTTTCTGTAAACACAGAATGTGGAAATCTGGAGTTGAAGCAAACCGCCATGCTATGCCAGTTGGAGCTAGAAATGTAATTTACTGACAGCAGGAGTCGTGATGGTTCTGACTCGTTAAATGGATTCCAGAGCTTCCATTCGCATTTATAAACGTCCTAGGATCATAAAATGGAAAGACGAAAGAATAGTCTTTCCTATGTTTAATTTTCAGAGTAGCCTAGCCTATGTTTCTCAGAAACGGTCTGCAAATCCCTTGCATCAGAATGAGAGAAGCGTGTAAAAATAAAGATTCCTGGGACCCATACCAGATTTACTGATTCACAATATCTGGTATTTGGAGGCCAGGAATCTGCATTTCAAAGATCAGACCAGGCGATTCTTACGTACACCAACGTTTGCGAGAATTGACTGTGATTTCGACCTTTTACCACATCGTGTATCACTCGGTTTCCTTCTTCTGCAACAGAAAAATTGACGTTTTGGAAAACAGTTACTCAGTATCATGCAAGTTAGTACTCGTACTACTGGTTGTCAGGAGTCAGAGACATGACCACTGAGAGCTGCGTGGGACATCCGGGAGGTGACTTTAGGTTCCCCTCATTCCTGATGAATCCTAAATTCAATTTGACAAGAGGAAGAGGAAGGGACTTCGGGTACCCACAGACAAACAGCTTCTCCATTCTAGATATCTTGGCTCTTTAAGAGCTGGTTTCAGAACTCTCTCGACTAAGTATGTCTCTGATCGGCCGCCGTCAACTGTCTCGCGCATCAACGTGACGTCACTCTCCAGTCGCTGTCACCCGACTACCAAGATGGCGGCCTCCGGGAGCTGCCTTCTATGGAGCTACTGCGGCCGTGGGTGGTCGCGGGCGATGCTGGCCTGTCGGCTCCCGGGGCTTCGTAGCTCCTGGCCCGGGGGCCCTCTGGGTGCGCGGCTCTTGTCCCACGAGAAGCAGTCGACTGAAACGCACTTCGGGTTTGAAACGGTGTCGGAGAAGGAGAAGGGAGGCAAAGGTGAAAGTGGCGAGAAGGCTATGGGAGGGATCTGACGGTCCTCGAACTAGTTTTTTCTGCCCAGCTAAGGGTTGATTTAACGTCCTGTTATCTCTAATGCCGTAGCCTGTGCAGTCCTGACCTCCAAGGGGTCCTCCCAGCATGACCCCCTCTTTTTAAGCAGAGTAATTATTCACTAAATCCCGTCAATTGAGGACCTTTGTAGACATTATTTTCAATTCTCGTTTCAACTTTCTGGTGGTGGTTAATAACATCCCCATGTTACACATTAAGAAATTGACACTTAAAGTTTAAGCAAGAACTTGTCCGATTTAACATAGCTAGTAAGTTGTGGAACCAGTATTCCAACCCAGTTTGGTCTTACTCCAGAGCTCCTGTTCTTAGTCTCTTGATAAAGGGAGAGGCCATTTTTTTAACAGAAAACTGTGCCTCAGTTTCCAGATTTGCGAAGTAGAAACCATAGTAACCCTTCCGCTTGAGTTCTTCACATTACTTAAAATATTCAAGCACTTTGAACAGTGCCTGGCAGTTAGTCATTGTTTGGTAAATGTTAAACGTTGTTGAGCAGTTAGTTTCCTTGTGCCCAGCCCTGTGCCACAGACATGAGAAATGAAAAGACCTGTTTTTAAACTCCAGCTGTACCATTTATAACGAGGAAGGTATTATGCCCATTTTACAGATGGATAAGTTGAGGCTCTGAGAGGTTCAGTCACTTGTCGTAAGGTCACCCAAAAAATAAGAGAAAGAGCCCACAATGGGAGTTCCTGTGGTCTAAAAGACTGTATTGTATTGCCTCCCACCTTAACCTTACTAAATACTTAGCTCTATTGTAACACTTTGAACACTGAATTCAAATTATTTATTTCACTGGACTGTGAATCCCCAGAAAGCTAGGCCAATGACTCATTCATTTCTGTATCCTCAGGGCCTGATGCAGACCCTGACACATTAGGAGCTTGTCACGGATTGAATTATGTCCCCCCAAAAAAATATGTGTCACCTTGTTTAGGCCTTGATTCCCAGTATTGTGTGGTTGTCCTCCATTTTGTGATCGTAATTTTATGTTAAAGAGGATTAGGGTGGGATTGTAACACCCTTATCCAGGTCACATCCCTGATCCAATGTACAGGGAGTTTCCCTGGGGTGTGGCCTGCACCACCTTTTATCTTACAAGAGATTAAAAAAGAAAGGGAAGCAAGCAGAGAAGAGGAACCTCATACCACCAAGAAAGCAGCACCAGGAGCAGAGCGAGTCCTTTGGACCCTGGGTCCCTGTGTGGAGAAGCTCCTAGTCCGGGGGAAGATTGATGAGAAGGCCGACAGAGAGAGAAAGCCTTCCCCTGGAGGTGACGCCCTGAATTTGGACTTCTAGTCTACTTTATTGTGAAGAAATAAACTTCTTTTCGTTAAAGCCATCCACTTGTGGTATTTCCGTTATAGCAGCACTAGATAACTAAGACAGAGCTCATAACTCCGTGTGGAGTGAAATAAGGAAGCCAAGTACAATGATCGTAAACATTTATTTAGGGCCTGGAACCTTTTTAGAAACTTTACATTAATTCTTTTAAGTATAACCCTATGAGGTAGGAACTTTTAGACCAGTTTTATAGATGAAGAAACTATTGTTAGTGCCATCGAGTCAGTTCCAACTCATGATAACCCTCGGTGTGCAGAGTAGAACTGCTCCATAAGGTTTTCAAGGACGTGACCTTTCAGAGGCAGATTGCCAGGCCTGTCTTCCAAGGTGCCTCTGGGTGGATTCAAACCTCCAACCTTTTGGGTAGACAGCGCCTAACCATTTGCACCACACAGGGACTACCAAGGAAACTAGAGCAGAGATATTAAGTTACTTAGCTAAGTTGCTTGCTAAGTGGCAGAACTGGAATTTGAATCCAGGTGAGTTGCTTCCAAAGCCTTTGCTTTTACCCATTGCTTAATAAGAGTAATAATAATCCCTAACCTCTTTTGGGCTTTGCAATATATAAACAGCATTCCCCACAGTGGCAAGTAGAGGAAGAGTTACTGACTGAGCTAAATATGATTGCACGCTGCACAGTAGTGCAAGACTGTAAAAATAATTGTGCAAGCTGAAATCATGCACAGTGATCTTAATAATCACTGGGAAAAATTATAGTTGTTCTGTGCCCTTTAAAAGTTTTTAATTTAAATTTTTTTTAAATATACTGCATTAAAATGTTTTGTTTGTAAAAATTTTTGTCCAGTACTTTGTACAGTATTTGCTGCCTTCTTCTCATTGCTTAACTTGCAGTATGGAGTGAGCATCTTTTCTAGGTTTTGATCAGCTTCTAAAATTTGATCTATTGTACTTTCAATGTCATGAATATCTCCAAGAGTTCCTTTAATTTGAAATTTTTTACTGGTATCACTTCCTCTGGGACATCTTCAACCTTTTTGTCACGACCACATTCCTTGTTTATGTCATTAAGTTCATCTTCACTAAGTTCCTCTGGCCGCATATCTAGAGTCTCTTGAATGACGGCAGTGTCAATATCTGCATGGTCAACTATTTCTTTTTGTGTGCTTTAGGCGAAAATTTACAGCTCAAGTTAGCTTCTCATCCAAAAATTTTTACACATTGTTAGGTGACCCTAGTTGCAATCCCTATTATGTGACAACACACTCCTCCTTTCCACCCCAGGTTTCCCGTGTTCATTCAGCCAGCTCCTGTCCCTTTCTGCCTTCTCATCCCGCCTCTAGACAGGAGCTGCCATTTAGTCTCGTGTATCTACTTGAACTAAGAAGCACACTCTTCACATGTATAACTTTATGTTTGGTGGTCCAGTCTAATCTTTGTCTGAAGAATTGGCTTCGGGAATGGTTTTAGTTCTGGGTTAACAGAGAGTCCGGGGGCCATGTCTTCTAGGGTTCCTCTAGTCTCGGTCAGACCATTAAGTCTGGTCTTTTTACATGAATTTGAGTTCTGCACCCCACTTTTCTCCTGCTCCATCAGGGACTCTGTTCTGTTCCCTGTCAAGGTGGTCATTGGTGGTAGCTGGCCACCATCTAGTTCTTCTGGTCTCAGGCTGATGGAGTCTCTAATTTACATGATCCTTTTGTCTCTTGGGCTAATATTTTCCTTGTGTCTTTGGTGTTCTTCATTTTCCTTTGCTCCAGGTGGGTTGGGACCAATTGATACACCTTAGATGGCCGTCCACAACCTCTTAAGATGGTCAGCTATTTCTTATATAACTCCATTGACATTTGATTCACTTTTCACTCCCAGCAATAACATTTT
Source organism: Dugong dugon (assembly GCA_030035585.1). Classification (NCBI taxonomy): domain Eukaryota; kingdom Metazoa; phylum Chordata; class Mammalia; order Sirenia; family Dugongidae; genus Dugong; species Dugong dugon. Next base: position 17,708,409 of record CM057476.1, on the reverse strand, counting down.
TTATTTCTTTTCTGCATTTTCATCTCTGTTGGCCATTTCCCTTTTTCAATTGTTCATTTTTGTAAAACGTCTCATAGGTTTGTTAGTGGGAGATAAGGTGGCAATACAACTACATGCTTTGTTGTCTGTGCGTGAACTGATGCATAGTGGCAAGCCACCAACACTTTGAAAGAAGTGATATGATTGGTCACTGATCATGATGTGCATCTGTTATTTACACAGTGATTTGTGGATGAAGAACTTGCAGTGAAGTGTGTTCTTTATTTATTTATTAACTCGCAGTTAATATACAATAATAAGTGAAATCTGAATCATGTTGTGGGGGGACTGGTGTTACTCGACTAAACTATGGAAACTAAAATTTGTGCATATTGGAACTGTGTAAAATGAGGACTGCCAGTACTCAATTGTTTTGAGACATTGTGTCTCTCAGATACCCCCAAAGTAGTTCAAAAGAAAACATGTTTGGAGATCACAGGATTGAGAGCAGGCCTTCAGGATTCAGTTGAAGAGGAGCTCTGTCTGCAGTTTGCTGACTCATGGAAGAGGATGGATATGTTTTGGATCTATGCAGCACATTTCATCTGAGGAACTCAAAGCATCTGTCCTTTGTTTCCTAATTCAGCCTAACTGCAGGGAGATAGGTGGCTGGCAACAATATTGTCATCTTATGGGCAAAGAAACTGAGGTGCAAAGAAGTTAAATGTAGCCTGTGCTTGAAAGGGAAACTGTTCTGAGCATCTTGGATAGCAGATTCCTTTTCCCTGCAGTCAACCCAGATTCCACATTCCATCTTGATCCTATGAAGAAGATCCATGAGGACCCTTTACAGTCTGATTTGGCCCTAATTCACAGCTTACTGTCAATCTGCCCACCAAATTGTACCTGAGGTTCTTCTCAGTGATGCAGCAAGAGATGAACTGAGGTCTTCTGATCCATTAGTCACATGTCTTTCTAGTGAATTTTGCTGTTTTCTATTTTAACAGCCGTTGTTATTGTTAGCTGTCGTGGAGTCAGCTCCAACTCATGGCACCGTTACGTATAACAGAATGAACGTTGCCCAATCCTCATGACTTTTGATATGTTTGAGCCCATTATTGTGGCTAATGTGCCAGTTCATCTCATTGAGGGTTTTCCTTATTTTTGCTGACCCTCTACTTTACCTTTTATGGCTATTGGTCTTTCCTGATGACATGTCCAAAGTAAGCAAGACGAAGTTTCACCATCCTCACTTTTAAGGAGCAGGCTGGTTGTATTTCTTCTAAGGCTGATTTGTTCATTCTTCTGACGGTCCACTGTATATTCAGTGTTTTTCGCCAACACCACAGTTCAGATGCATCAATTCTTCTGTCTTCTTCTTTCATCATCCAACTTCCACACACACGTGAGGCAATTGAAAATACTATGGCTTGGGTAAGGCGCAACTTAGTCATCAAAGTGACATCTTTGCTCTTCAGTTTTTCTCCATTTATCATGATGTTGCTTGTTGAGCCATAAAAACCATTAGAAAAATTTATTCAACTCTCTTCCCCTCATCCTCTAAGAAACAGAAACAGTTATTTAGTACCAAGTGTGTGCATAGCATTATACAAGGTAGTGGTCCTAGATAAAGATAGCTAAGGCAGCAGAAAAGATGATTTCTTACATGAAGTACTTTTCAGCCTCTTTTTGAAAAGGTAATATAGAGGTGTAAATTTGAGCATTGAGCATTGTGGCTTAGCTTCACCTTGCAAAGATAAGCAATTTCAAGGAGAAAAACACCTTTTTTATTTAGGACTTGTCCACATTAATCCCTATTAATAGCACAATTGTGTTGTGTTTCTCCCGTCAGTCTACCACGTGTTCGAAAGTGTGGCCAAGAAGTACGATGTGATGAATGATATGATGAGTCTTGGTATCCATCGTATTTGGAAGGATTTGCTGCTCTGGAAGATGCACCCGTTTCCTGGGACGCAGCTGCTCGACGTTGCTGGAGGCACAGGTAGTAATCTAGTTTCGTATCCTTGGGTACCACGGAGCATCTTTTACAGAAGTTAATGTCTCTTGTTTGAATGACCTAGCTCACCTATCATTAGGCTGAAAATTGATACACTTAGAACTTGAGACAGGTACACTGTTTTCTTTTGAACTGAATATCAGTCAGAAGGACAGAATATCAGCTTTGTGTTTCTCACTTTTCTAAAACTCACAGGATTATAAAAAGACTAATTTTTTTACTCCAGTGATGTTTTGCCATCTAAATGACTATTTTACCTTCTGTTTAACCTTTAACCCACTTTCCCTCTTATTTGGGGAGAGGTCTTTTACCGTACTACACAAGCTTTCTAAGCAACCTTTTCTGCCTAATACCCTATCACATCAGATATCAAGAGTTTAATTGTTTACGTATGGTCCTTTGTTACTTGAGTAGAAATGTGTCATGGGTTTCTAAATGCATCTCGGTAATGCCAGTGCCCTGGTTAAATTACAGTAGATTTATTATAGGATTTGGGCTTGTGTTGGGTGATTTGGGGAGCCCTGGTGGCGCAGTGGTTAAGGGTTCGGCTGCTAACCAAAAGGTCGGCAGTTTGAATCCACCAGGTGCTCCTTGGAAACTCTATGGGGCAGTTCTCCTCTGTCCTATAGGGTCTATAGGATCGCTATGAGTCCGAATCGACTTGACGGCAGTGGGTTTGGTTTTTTTTTCTATACTATAAAGTATTACATAGCCATTTAAAAGAAAGAGGAAAACCTGTAAGTACTGGTGGAAAGACATATTAAATGGGAAGAAAAAAACCAAGTTGCCTAACAATGTGTATAATACAATCCTTGTTTATATTTTTAAATTTTTTCATATGAGTACATGTAAATGTATTTTAATATTATAGAAAAGTGACTTGAGATACCTGACTGGATGGAAAGACTGGAAACACTTAAGAATATATTTTCTTGCAAATAGTGCAAGAGAGAAAGACAAGGAAACAGCATTATAAGAAAGAGAATGTGATTCCAGAGATCACTGACTTTGCCCTGAACAGTTTTTACCTGGTCGCAGTATTGGAAACACTTGATTTTCAGCTTTTAGGCCTAAACCATCGTGGAAGACTTAATTGTAGCTATCGAACAAACAGTAAATGTTTCAGTCTTGAAATGTAAACATACATATGATGGAAGGTTGAAGGGAGTCAAGAGATAATGTCTGTAGTTGTTGTAACAAGAAATAGAATAAGGATTAGTTTATTGCTCCAAGTTGCAAAAGTATGTATGAGGAACTACGAAAAGTGTTGTAAGTATATTGAGAAGATGGGGCAAGCAGAGGTGGAGGGCGGGATATCATTATAAATTTGTTAAGTAAAGAAAGGAGTCCCTGGGTGGTGTGAATGATTAGCATGCTTGGCTGCTAACCAAAAAGTTGGAGGTTCAAGTTTGCCCAGGGGTGCCTTGGAAGAAAGGCCTGGCAATCTACGTCTTTAAAATCAGCCATTGAAAACCCTATAGAGTACAGTTCTACTCTGACACACATAGGGTCGCCATAAGTCAGAATCAACTTGATAGCAACTGATTAGTTAAGTAAAGCAATAACTGTAACCAATAGAAGAAACAGCTAAAAGAGTTAGAAGAGATGGTCTCTGGGGGAACTGAACTGGGAGTGAGAAGTTGTGGAGCATGAAATTATTGCTTGTAACTATACACGTATGTTACTTTTATGAAAATTATAAGAACAAGTCTGGAAGGCTATATACCAAGACACTTGTCATATCTGGAGAGGATAAGGAGAGGGAATGGGACTTTAATGTTTTATTGCATAAATTTAGATATTGAGTCTTTTCTAGTGAGAATGTGTCCATTCATTACTTATCCAAGTTTTCAAAAAAGTTTCATAAGAATTTTAGAAATTAAAAAATTACTGTTAAAAAAAAAAGTTCTCATGGGACAACTCATTCAACTGGCATCACAGAGTTCATGTTCTACATCCTAGTGAGGTGAGTAGCATCTGGAGTCACAAAAGCTTGCAAGCAGCCATCTAAGATACAACTATTAGTCTCTACTTGTTGGGAGCAAAAGATAAAGACGGAAACCAAAGTCTCAGAGAAGAAACTAGTCTACAGGGCTGATAGCCTACATGAGCCACGGCCTCATCTACCCTGAGACCAGAAGAACTAGACGGTAGAATGGACACAGGGAACCTGGGGTGGAAAGGGGGAGTGTGCTGTCACATTGTGGCGATTGCAACTGATGTCACAAAACTGTAGGTGTATAAATTTTTGTATGAGAAATTAACTTGAGCTGTAATACAACTTTCACCTAAAAAGCACAATTTAAAAGAAAAAAAAAGAGGGAAGAAAAAAGAAGAACTAGATGGTGCCTGGCTACCCAACTGACCCTTCTGATCAGGGGCATAATAAATGGACCCTGACAGAACGGGAGAAAAACACGGAACAGAACTCAAATTCTTAAAAAGTCCAGACTTAGTGGACCAGTTGAGACTAGAGATCTCCCTGAGACTGTTGCCCAAGAGATATTTAAACCTTGAGCTGAAATCATTCCTTGAGGTCACTTTTTAGTGAAATAACAGATTGACACACAGAATAAAGGATGTTATCCATGAGTACGGTGCTCCATTAAAAAAACATCTTTATGAGACCAAAAGGTCAACAATTACTCCAAAGCACAGATGAGAAGTTAAACGGGCAGGGGAACTAGAGTACTGGAAACGGAACAACCAGAACGCAATTAAAGAGACTGTGACACATTGTGAAAAATGTAACTAATATCGCTGAACAATTCGTGTAGAAATTGTCAAATGGGAACCTAATTTGCTGTGTAAACTTTCGTTGAAAACACAATAAAATGTCATCTTGAAAAAAAATTAACCACAGCAAAAAAAAAAAATGTTTCCACTGAGATGAGTAGAAACTTCTGTTTTCACACAATCATCAAATACTTTACCTTTGTTGCTTCTTTTGGTTTAGGAGATGCTGTTTTTTGTTTTTGTGGTTTTTGCCATCTTTCCTCCTGTTGGCTTCCCACAGGTGATATTGCATTCCGGTTCCTTAATTATGTTCAGGCTCAGCATCAGAGGAAGCAGAAGCAGCAGTTAAGAGCCCAACAGAATTTATCCTGGGAGGAAATTGCCAAAAAGTACCAGAGTGAAGAGGACTCTTTGGGTGGTTCCCATGTCATGGTCTGTGACATCAACAAGGAGATGCTCAAAGTTGGAAAGCAGAAAGCACATGCTCAAGGATACAAAGCTGGTAAGTCCTCCAGAAAATAGACGCAGAGGAAGTACGTGCGCATTTATAAAATAAGACAGAATGTGTAAAGAACATTGAAATGCTTTCTTTTCCGGCTTTCAGAAACTTCTAGGTAGGAATTAAAAATAATTTGTGGAGCAGAGTTCATTTTGTGTGCTGTTATGTACATCATTTCAGTAAGTCGGTGAATTAGATTACCAGCCCCACATGATGGGGGAGATAACCAAAACCCAAAGACGGGAAGTGTCTCACTCAAGTCACACAGCTTTTAAATGGCAGATCCTGAACTGGCAGTGAATCTTCTGATCTCTTGGGCCCGAGACAGAAGTTTTGTTTTCAGTTCCCAGCAGCTCCCAGATGACCCTATTGTATCATTCCCGTTCTGGTGCCATTCCATTCCCCCATCAGTGCTAGGATAGTTTGATTGATGTGGAAGCTGAGCAGGTGCGCTGCTGGGATCCGGTAAAGAAAGGACTTGTTGGCAAGCCAAGGGCAGGCTCTTTGCACTGAGGGCCTACCAGTCTGTTCATTTTCTCTGTGGGACTCTTTAACAGGCTGTCTTTGCTCCAAAAAAAAAAAAAAAAAGTTGCCCTTGAGTTGATTCCAACTCATGGCGACCCCATGTGTTTCAATGTAGAACTGCGTTCCATAGGGTTTTCATGGCTGTAACCTTTCATAAGCAGATTGCCAAGCCTCTGGGTGGGTTCGAACTGCTGACCTTTCAGGGCTAGCGCTTAACCATTTGCACCACCTAGGGCTCCTTAGCTTACGTTTAAGTAGGCTGAGACTCAATCAGCTCTGCATTGCAGTCTAACGGCTTTCCCTGCCCAGTCTTGCTTCCTCTGGCTTTTCTCTTTCCTAGGTGTTGCTCCAACAAAAAACCTTTTTTTATTGTGGTGAATGTATATGTAACAAAACATTTGCCATTTCAACATTTTTCACACGTACCATCCGGTGACATTAATTGTGACCATCATATTGTGCAACCGTCAGTGTTAATCTGTTTCCAATTTCTTTCCATCACCCGTAACAGAAGCTCAGTGTCCCATAAGCAACGAGCCCTTCTTCCCCCCTGCCTCCTGCCCGCCTCTAGTAACCACTAATAAACTTTGGTCTGCGTATACTTGCCTCTTCTGAATATTTCATATAAGTGGTCTCTTACAATACCAAAAAGCCTTTTGCAGTCCTACCTCCAGCTCAGCATCTGCTTCTCAGAGGACCCAACTGATACAGTTGAGGGAACACCAGTAAACAGTGCTCCTCAAACTTCCCTACCAGAGTACTCTCAACAGCAGTTGGGAGAGTGACTGCATATCTCCAGGAGCCCACTACAAGCTCAAAATGTTATCAACAATTTGTGCTCTATCTTAAAAATGTGAATTTCACATTTGACGTTCTGTTTGTTTTCGTATTTTAAAATACTTCCCACCACCACCCCCAATTTTTTTCAAGTAAAAGTAACAATCAGGGAAGCTGCACCATGTTTACCCAGCTTTGCAGAGCCCTGGCGCTGCCCTCTTCCAAGATTGCCAAGCACTGCAAGCAGCCACTTGGAGAGGCAGTGCTATACAACAAGAAAATTAAAGTCCTTCAGGTCAGCATCAGCATTTTTTCTCCCCCTCCCTCCCCACCCGTGAGTGTGTATGGTTATTTTAGCTCAATTCTTCCTCCTCCTCTTCCCACCCCCAACGGAGCAGCCTAGACGAACCACAGCTCACTTGGCCCCCAAGATGAAGGACTCGTTTGTTAACCATCAACACTGATCAGGAGGCAAGCAGTCTAGTGTTCTGAGACAAAGGCACTGTGTCTCCTTACTCCCACTGAAGACACGTGTTTCCCTTCTCACTGGTGCTCAGCCGTAAAGAATGGAGAACAAAGGTGCTGAAATGATAGGTGCCGTACTGTTTCTGAAACTCTCTCTTCTTAGCATGGCTTGCCCTTCAAGCTGTCCTAACCACCAAGCCTATCTACCTTCACAGGATTTCTAAGTGTTGCATAGTACAGTCTTCTTTATCTTTCGCCTTTGCTTTATCAATCTCCAGTAACTGCCTTTGCAAAAAAATATCATGCAAAAAAAGCTGAAACTACATAGGAGGATCCTAGATATTATTTAAGAAATGTAAAAGTTAATGTGTAAAGGCATTTGTATGTGTACCACTGTTAGGTGTGTGATGCCTCTAAAAAATTTTTTTTGACGGATTATAAAAGGGATATATTTGAGAGAAATAGTTTAGAAATCCAAAGTTTTGGAAAAGTATTAAGAAAGTAAAAGTCTTCATATATATAATAAAGCACATAGGGGACACAGCTACAGAGACTTCCTGGACATATCCAAATACCTCACGGGATTGGTTCCCTGGATTAAAAGGCTTAGGACCTGCCTTGTGATGGATCGCTTTTATGTGGCCTTTCTAGCCATGGTCTTTTAACTGCCACCAAAAGATTGAGTGGGGCTGTGCAGATAAGGTGCTTGTGGCCCACCAAGCAGATTGGACAGCTTGCTAATAATACAAAAAAGGTGCATGGCACCCTTTTGGGGGTGGGACTATGCAAATAAGGTATATGGAACCCTAACAAAGGGACTAGTCAGTTTTACCATCCTGCTAGATTTAAAATGAGCCGTCCCAGAGATGGAAAGAGGGACCTGACTACAACCAAGAAAAAGAGATGGGAGCAGAGCTCATCCTTTGGAACTGGGATCCCTGTGCTGAGAACCTCCTAGACCAACGAGACAGAGAGAGAGCTGTAACACAGGAGACGGCGCCCAACAGCAAGAAGTAGTGGCAAGTGGCAGAGAGGCGGCAGCGGCAGAACCAGGAGACCGGTGCAAGATGGCACAATGGGCTTCCTCTCCCAAGGAGTAAGGCGGTTACAGTGGGTGTGGTGACCCATGGAGCAAGCCTTCTTTGGGCAGGAGGCTTCCTGGAAGAGTAGGGTGCCTCCAGACACTTACCGGAGGAGCTAGGCATGCCGACCCACTAAGCAAAAGAGCTGAGTGCCTTCGGGCAGGAGGCTTCCTTGTGAAGTGGGGCACCTCCAGCCACTTATTAGCAGAGCTAAAGAGCTTTGTCTCACTTGCCCAAGCAGGGCAGGGACTGGGCCGAGGAGCCAAGGGCTAGAGAGAGGCCTGCCTGTAAGCACTGCTGAGAAGAGGCTGTCCTGATTGAAGAACTATATCCTGCATCCTTTCTGATCTGGAATTGTAACCCGTTACTTCCCTAATAAACCCCATAACTGTGAGTATGGTCTGTGAGTTCTATGTGACTATTGCAACGAATTATCAAACCCAGCAGACGAGTAGAGAGTGCTGTGGGAGGGACAGCTGGTGTTAGAACTGGTAAAAGGGTTGGAGAGGGGAGGTATGTCTGTCCTCTGCCTCATAGGAATCAACTTTGGGCTGTTGATGCTGATCTTGATTCTCCCTCCCACTTGTGAAATTAGACGAGGAGGTCAGACGCCTCTGCCATGCCATTTTTACAGGACCATAATCTCATAGGAGAACTCAGTCAATTGGCCTAACATAGTTCATAAAGGTAATTTTCTACATCCTAGTTGGGTGAGTAGCATCTGGGTTCTTAAAAGCTTGTGAGCATCCATCTAAGATACGGCTATTGGCCTCTACTCATCTGGAGCAAAAGAGAAAAAAGGAAACTATTACTCAAAGAAGGAACTAGCCCACAGGATTAATAGCTCACACAAAACATGGCCTCTTCTAGCCTGAGACCAGAACTGCTGGTGCTCAGCTACCACTACTGACAGTTCTGACCAGGAACACAATAGAAGGTCCTGGATAGAATGGGAGAAAAATATGGAACGAAATTCAAATTCCTAAAAAAGGGCCAGACTTACTGGACCAATAGAGACTAGAAGAATCCCTGAGACTATTGCTCTAAGATACCCCTTGAACGTGGAACTGAAGCAACTCCCAGAGGTGCCCTTTCAGCCAAATAATAAATTGGCTTATAAAATAAACAATATCACCGATGAGTAATGTGCTCCCTTAAACAATCAACTATATGAGACTAAATGGTCAACATTTACCCAAAAGCAAAGATGAGAAGGCAAGGACAGGCAGGGCAGCTAGATCAATGAAACAGAAAGAACAGAATGGAAACAATGAGAATGCTAACACATTGTGGAAATTGTAACCAATGTCATGGAAAAATTTGTATAAAAACTGTTAAATGGGAACCTAATTTACTGTGTAAATTTTCAACTAAAACACAATATTTTTTTTAAAAAAAGAAAGTCACTCATAATCCCAATATTGAGATGCCTCTCCTTAATATTTTATTTCCTTCCTGTCCTTTTCCTAGTCATTCTTTTTACAAAAATTGAGAAGATTTTGTACATATAACTTAGTATCTTGCATTAAGTCAGCATTTAATCATGAGATTTTTCCATGTCATTGAAAATCCCTTAAAATAATTATTTTTATGATATCCCCCCCATGGATGTTTCATAATTCACGTGACCAACTCACATAACCAACAACCAGTTGATCTTTCATTTTTTCTGTTTTTGCATACAGCACAACATTGTGAATCCCTATTTGTAAATTTTTACATGCATCCGTTAATTTTTTTACTAATTGTATAGCCTTGGACAAGTGCTTAAACTCTCTAAGTCTCAATTACCTTATCTATAAAATGGAGAAAATAATAACCATCTCATGGCAGGAAGCAATATACTATGGTTGTTAAAAACACACGCTCTGGGATATAACTACCTGAGTTCCATCCGTGTGACCCTGGGCAAGCTACTTTAGCCTTTCTCATACTTAGCTCACCCGAAACAGGATGATGGTAATAACTATCTCATAGAGTTGGTGTGAGGATGAGATTAAATAATAAATATAAAGATGTATATAAAGTGATAGCACAGACCCTGCCACATAGTATTGGTAGCAATGATGAAGATGGTGATGATGAGGATGATGGTGATGGTCACTATCCTAAAAATGAAATAGCTGGGTCAAAGGGTATGCTTATTTTTAAGGCCCTTATTTTTAAACAAACTGCCAGTGTGCTTTCTAGAAAGGTTATTTTCATTTACCTTCTTCTATAGAGCCTTCCTGTTATATGTCTAATTCATTGCCGGTAATGTTAAAAGCAGAATCAGGATCCTTACAGGACACTGCAGATCTGATAGTGGGTGCCCTTGGGTGTTTTCTAGATTCATAATCAAGATCTATGTTCTAGAGACTTTGAGTCCAGTAGAACCAATATAATAATGCTAACCACTCTACTACTGGCTATCTACTTCCTCAGGATTACAGCCACTAAAAACTCTATGGACCACAGTTCTACTCTGAAACACATGGGGTCGCCATGAGTTGGAATCACTCAACAGCGATGGGTTTTGTTTTGTTTTTTAACCACTATACTTAGAGTAACTCACTTAATCCTTCCAAAAACCCTATGAAGTAGGTGCTAGTTCATTTTACAGGTGAGCAAACTGAGGCACAGAGAGACAAAGTAGTTTATTCAAGATTATACAGCTAATAAATGGTGAAGCTGCAATTACAACATGAGCACTCTAAGCCCAGATTCTGGGCTCTTAACCACAGTGATCTACAGACATGACTTACTTAGTTGGACAAAAATTCCACATGAGGGCTTGTGGATTGGCATCAGATCTACTCCAAGCACCCTGGGGAAAGGATCAGATCCTAGTAAGCTTCAGGAACACCAACTTCAAGTTCTCAGGATTGGAGGACAGTGGCTGGGAATCCAATGGAGATGGGAGGATTCCGAGGTGCTTGGGTGCAGAGGACACAGTCACCCAGACTAAGACCTAGGAATGATTTTCTCTTTTAGGACTTACTTGGGTATTGGGAGATGCTGAAGAACTGCCCTTCGGCGATGACAAGTTTGATGTTTACACTATTGCCTTTGGGATCCGGAATGTGACACACATTGATCAGGTATGAATGGCTGCATCCTCGGCTTGTGTGCCTCTCAGGAGATTAGTTCTCCTGGAGTGGATCCACAGTGAATGAGGAAAGAGGAAGAGGTTCTTCTCCAGGCCCAGCTCTTGAGTGGAATGGCCTTTGGGCCATTCAATCCTTTACTCAATTCTTTTAAGTTGCCACTTTTCCTAGTCACAAAATTAGACTAAAACCTAAAAAAAGACAAAAAAAACTGCAGAGCAGATCCCCATAGAGGCCTTGGTTTCTATGAGACCGTCTTGGAGACTGTCAGTCTTGTTCTGCCATTTCGCCTGTTTCCTCTCACTTATGAAGCTGTCTGACCCTGTGAGTTTGCAGAGACATGTCAGAGGTTGGAGTTATCTGACAGAAAAAGGCATCAAACCTATTTTCGCAGAAGGCAACTAGAGTCACGGCCCCTCTATGAAGGGAATATTCAACTCTTAATTTGATGCAGTTCTTCGTTTCCACTTTAACATTCTATTCAAAACATCTGAAGACCATGCGCAAGGCACCTGGTTCCATTCCCTGGTTCCTCTGCTTTGAGTGGGACGTTATGGTGCTTTTCAGCTTGATTTTTATGACCTGTACTGTGTCTCTAGCCGGCTTATTATTTAATTAAAAAAATTTTTTTGAGTACGTTCAAAGTTCAAAAAGTATGAAAGGGTATATATACTGAAAGTGTCCCAACCTGTCTCCCAACCATTGAGTGCCTCCTCCTCTCCCTGCAGACCATCACCAGTTTGTTATTGTTGCAAAGATGTTTTGTGCATATTAAGTGCTTTTATTCTTTTTTTTAACACAAAAACTAGCATGCTAAACATCTCACCTGTTGTTTTTTTCCCTTAAAAATATATCTTGGAGATTCTTCCACATCAGTGCATAAAGAGCACTACCTCCTCTTTTAATAGCTGGGTAGATTCCATTTGTCTAGATATTCCATAATTTAATCAGTCTCTGATTAATGGTTAAGATGCTTCTAATCTTGTGCTGTTCAAACAGTGCTGCAGTGAATAACCCATATACGTGTCATTTCCCCAGTAGAAGCATTTCTGTAAGATAAGTGGAATTGCTAAATTGAAGGGGATATCCATTATAACTTTGATAGGTAATTCTGAAATTGCCCTCCCTAGAGATTGCACTAGTCTGCAGTCAGTTTAGATTACCCCAAGTAACCTTCTCTAGCCTCAGGCAGCAGAATGCCTAATAAAATTTAGAATATGATAAGACTATTTCTGAGGAGCCCTGGTAGCGCGATCGTTAAGTGCTTGGCTGCTAACCGCAAGGTTGGCGGTGCGAACCCACCCAGCAGCTCCACAGGAGAAAGACCTGGTGATCTGCTTCTATAAAGATTACAGCCAAAAAAAAACCCTATGGTGCAGTTCTACTCTGTAGCCCATGGGGTTGCCATGAGTCAGAATCAACTCGACAGCACACAACAGGGCTATTTCTGCTCTTACAGCTTCCCAAGAGTATACAAGGGGTCTCTGGCAAATGATAACTTTTATAATGCTCACTGATGCTAAAGCTGTCTCGGCCTTATGAAATTGAGTAAAGTCTCCTGAGAAGTATATCCTGTTGTTCCTTGTCTCGCTCAGGCACTCCAGGAAGCCCATCGGGTCCTGAAACCAGGAGGACGGTTTCTTTGTCTGGAGTTTAGCCAAGTGAACAATCCCCTCATATCCAGGTTGGAATTGTTAACAGGGCTTTATTCTCATTGTCTAGCCAAGGGTTTCCCAAATGGATAGAATGAAAATAGAAAACAGCCAGTAAAGCTTTGTACTCTCCCACCTCACAGTTCAGATTCCCCAAGGGATGGTGCCACCTCAGAGGTCAGCCAGTTCTGAATGACAACACCTAGGCCAGAAGAGTCACAATCCAATAACCAGAGGCTCAAGTTGGCCCACATATGTATTTTGTTGGACTCACATACTGTTTTTTTAAAAAATGGAATTTTCAGGGAATTTTCCATAAAAATCAGTTTCCAGCTTTGAGAAAGCAGACCGTATGGCAACCCTGGGTAGGCTCATATTCCCACATGGCAACAGTCAGAGCTGAGTAATAATGCCCCTTCTCCGTTTTAATGGTCCTTCCTAACTGTACTGTTCACCACATCCTCACCACTCCCTATTGATCTTACACCTGGCCCACTTCAACTATTTCAGGTACTGGTTTGTCCCCAGGCCTAGACCTTGCTTCTTGACAGAAGAAATGGAAATTGAGACATGTTCTTATCTTAATCTCTTCCTTTTTTGCTTAGGCTTTATGATCTATATAGCTTCCAGGTCATTCCTGTCATGGGAGAGGTCATCGCAGGAGACTGGAAGTCCTACCAATACCTTGTAGAGAGTATCCGAAAGTTCCCGTCTCAGGTATAAACCTTCTACAGCTTACAAATGCCCTAAGGATGAAATCCACACAATCCTTGCTGTATCTTTCCTTGTGTTTTAGGAGGAGTTCAAGGAGATGATAGAAGATGCAGGTTTTCAGAAGGTGACGTATGAAAGTCTAACATCAGGCATCGTGGCCATTCATTCTGGCTTCAAACTGTAACTCCTTTCGGATCCTGTCGAAAGCCTGGAACTGAAGGGTAATCCGGCTAACGAGGCCAGCAGCAGAACATCTCCTCTTAAGGATGTGTGCCTTGAACTCATGTTGAGTGACCAGTCTCAAAGTGGGAGAAATCAATTTCTGTCACTTTATTGTAGCTTTCATTAGGAGCCATTTCAGACCTTCTCCCAGGGAGGATATTTGGTCTGTTTTTTTGCTCAAATCCTGCTAACTTTTCTTGGCTGTGCAGTATGTGGTTGAGGTAAAACCAGCACTAAAGCTCAGGTCTGAGGTGTATTTATAGCTTCCCTGTCAGTGCTGCCTTCCAGGGGGATAAAGGATAATTTGAAATCAGTAATTGGAACTAGAAAACTTCCTAACTGTACCTGAGTTAACCTTTCATCCTAGGACTGAAGCTGGGGCCTAGGACTGAATCGGGGGCCAAAAGTGAAGGCCCGAGTCAAAGGGCTAGCAATAACTACTAAAGTTGTGTGCTGAACCAGTAACTGAGTTTATAATTTACAGTGTTTGTCAATTTTCCTTGGGAAGAGAGTGGGAAAGTATATTCTTTCCATTCTCTTCAACCAAAAGACACAATTGTATCCTCAGTGCCTATCATAAGGAAACAACTCACTAAATACTTGCTGAAAGAATAAATGTACCAGCAAACTCCTGCTTTCATGTCTTCTATAGCAAATTCTTTGGAAGAAAACATTTGCAGAAAGGGTTTCATAGCAAAAAAAAAAAAAAAAAAAGGTTTGAAAACTGTTTATTTAGCCTAACCACCTCCAGTTACTGGGGGCACACTGCTTGTTTCTCATTTAATACAGTCCCCTCTTTGATGTTAAAATGAAGCCATAAATTTTCAGAGTTCAGATGAAATTTAATGTTTTGGGGAGGCCTTGCTAAGAAATTGCAGAAGTCTAGCAGTTTGTCAATTGTGCATAACTTAGTTCAAGGCTATTTGAAAAAGCTTTAGATATGGTGCTTCCTGGCCTAGCACAGTATGGTTTTTTTATGTACTGTCACTAACAGTATCTAGCCCTATCACTCACTGAAAAGCTCTAAGATACAGCTATCTATATATAACCTACCTTGGAGAACAGCAGTTAAGAGCATTCGACAAAATACTAAACTTTAGAAAAACTTTTAGCATACATCTTTTCTTCAGCCAGCTGGAGCCTATTGGCCTTTAAAATTAATAGGAAGGAGCAGGCACTGGAAGGAACTTCATAAACCATCAGCCCAGTCCTGTCTCTGTGGTAACATGGTTTTCTCACATCTGAATCAAAAAAGAGTTAAAGGCTGCCTCTTACTGACAGTAGATATGGGCCAGATTAAATCAGAACAACCCCTAATGTCAAGCTGTCTGAACCTGATCAGCTCTAGGGTCTGTATTGGGGACATACCAGTTTGGAATAGGCTAACTGTGGACAAGGTTGATACATACAGCTTAGGAATAGAAATAAGTTTCTGTTGGGCTTCAGATAAAAATATGGCCATGTCATTAGAGAGGGAAAGCTGACAGAAAAAGATGAACTACGATAACATTTTTTAGTCAGCTTACACAAATACAAACCTGAATCGCCTGAATCGCCGTTCCACAGTGCCTCACCTTTTCCTGCAAAGACAGCACAGAAAAAACTCCCATTTTAACTACCACAATAAACAGTAAAACAAAGTATTGCTCCTCTACCCTGAAACTCTCCAGTAGCACAACTTCATTAGGACATGTAAAACCCTAAGTTCTGGTAAACTTCAAAAGATGTTACTAACCTAATGCTACTCTGGAGATGGAGTTGCCACTTTTCAATTCAAATCCATTACTCCCTTCTATGTAGAGGCAGCCTGGCTGCTCATAAATCCTAACTGCATCTTATAGGTCTCAACAAAAGGTCTTAAAAAGTTCAGCTGAACACTGAGAACAATGTAGGATACCTAGAAAGCCAGGATGCTCCTTGCAGTTTCCCAGGATGGGTGAGTTGCTTCAGCCTCTGGCTATTTCTTTTCCATCTATAAAAGCCAACTCTGCCATACTTGCTTTTCTTCATAGAAACGACTAGACTTCCTAAAATTGACAGCAGGAAACTGTTAATGGTTACTCATCCGCAACTTTAACTAGGTCTTTTTATTTAAAAAGCAGGAGAAAGATGTGGAAGGCGGCTTCCGTAAAGATTTACACCCTTGGAAACCCTATGGGGCAGTTCTACTCTGTCCTATAGGGTCACTATGAATTCCAGCCGACTTGACATCAATGGGTTGGGTTTTTAATAAAAAAAGCTTCAGTTCATATTTGTTAATTGGTTTCTAACCACCACTAGTTAAAGCACAGCACAGCAGGCTAACATTTTAAAATTCCTACAAAGACTTTATTAGAACCATACGGAGGGCTGCTGCTCACAAATGCTTTCAATACCAAGGATTCGAACCGGTTCTAACCGGTTGAATTTCATTTCCATCCAATATACTGAATCAGAATCTACAATTTAACAAGATCCCCAAGTGACTCATATGTAATAGATTTTCAGAACCACTGCTCTACTAGTTCTCAGAATTGGTCCCTAACCAACAGCCAGTATCACCTGGGTAATTGTTAGAAATGCAAATTCTCAGCAGGGGTTCAAACTGGTTTAAGGCCCTGTTAAATATCACCTTCAAATCTTTAGAGCATTCTCTTGGGGCGGGGTAAGGGGTCGAGTAGCATTTAAGGCCCAGCAAACCATCTCTATTTCAATTCTGAACTCACGTCCATTTTACAGATGTAAAAAGCTCAGCTAAAGTACTACTACTACTCATACACCACCACCACCTCAGACATTAAGGCCCACAACATTCTACCTCAACACCTTTGAACCAAATCAGCGCTTAAGGTTAGTATTTACCAGATTAGGAGTAACATTTACAAGTTTCTCTGCTGTGCTTCTCAACCTGTATTTCTATGCACGACACTTGCAGATGGCTGAGACATTAGGTACTGAATAAGCTATCCCACAGAAACTCACCTTAAGGACTCACCCCACTAACCTAGCCACCTGATTAAATGATAGGCCACCTTCAACCCTAGATTATTTGAACAAATAGTAGCTAACAAACACATCTCCAACATATTTATTATTTTTCTTTTAAAGCAATGGATTGTGAGAGAAGAAAAAATATGAGGCAGGAGAAAGTATGGAATAGAAAATAAATACAAATGTAAGCCGGTTTGCTAACTGTTTTATAACTACAACAAACTAGTACAGAGAAGGTCCTGTACAAAACAACACAACAAAGGTTCAAAGATGGAGGTGTTCCCTTAGCAAGGCTGAAAATTTCAGTCTCTGGTATTTGGAATTTAGGCTACAGTCCTTGTTTTTGGATGGATCACTGGGTGTGTGGGCAATGTCCATGCTTTAACCAGATTTGAACAGAAGAATGGCCACTTGGCCCAGGTAGAAGTAGATGAAGTGCTTAGTTTCATGTGTCACGTAACTACCAAAGTTTCTCCCCACGATGCAGTGCCAAGTGGGGTTGTACTTCTTGTCAAACTCCTGAAATAAAAAAAATAAAAAAAAAAAAATGAGAACACTAGAATCTTAGTACTCAACTGGAGGTCAGAGCTTGCCTCTTGGATAAGTCAGAGCCTGTAGAGCCTGTAGGGGCAGAACGGAGGAACGTTAGCATCTGCAGATTCTCGGAATGAAAGAATGTTCCCCAGCTCCAAGTCGCCTACGTAATGCATTAATGCAAACATACTTGCAGTCTGAGCTAAGATGGGAATAAGGAGGGCTGGGCAAGTGAATGGCAGAAAGTGCAGCCTCAAAGACAGGGGGCTCTTTGTTACAATAATTCCACCCTCATAACTTCTACAATATTCATTAACAAGTAACAACAGTTAGCATTTATCATGTTCCTATGTATAAACAGAACTAAGGTATCCTACCATCATACCTGCCCCCATGCACCCAAAATGCAAGAAAATGGTAAACATTTAGCCCAAAGTACCCTATTAGAATTCATTCCTTATCACAAAGATTTTAATTGCACTCCTATATCATAAAAAATAATTGACTTTCCAAAGGACAAAGCCTCAACTAGCACCTAAACCAAAGCACTGAGAAATCAAAATTTAAACTTAAGGAAACAAGACACTTAGCAATCCAGTCCCTATAAAAAGAATGCTGGAAGCAGAATCTGAGAGCCAAGTGGTCAAGTTTCCACCTTAATTATAATTTAAATAGCTCTCCTTTCCACATCTATCCTGATGGTGCTACTCCACCACCTGGTCCACAAGGACAGCAAGCTCCAAGAATAACTTTCCCGTATTTCCCCCTACCCCAAGGGGCTGTAACATCCGTTATTACTTTCTTCACTAGGTAGACTGTGTAGACAGAGACCAAAGCTAATCTATTTCTATAAAATTCGCACAAGTTTTTGTGATGAGTTAAGCAAAATTGTTAAAACTGTATGCAGTGCAAAAACCTCTTTTAAGTCTATTAACAACTTAGACGAATGCACTGCGCTGCGTTTGTCAGAAAAGGTATTTATTTCTGTTCCATCTGAAGTCTTTCACCTTCCCATTCTCGACTGGAATCCTCCCACGGCTTAGGCTGCCAGCTTCCTTCCCTTCCAGCAAACATGGCACGACAAGTTGGCAGTCCTTCCAGCTTTCTACAGACTGCCATTTACCAACCCCCCAGCCCCCAACCACCACTACCACCCACCTTCCCTCAACTGTCGACTGACTCCCCACTGGAAGGCTGGCAAGCTCTCCCTCGGGCCCCGGCTGGAAACACCCACGCAGCTCCCCCCTTCGGAACACCCAGATGGATCCTCGGCACAGGAATCATGCAGAAGGGGGGACCGCTGCTCCCTGATCCTGGAAACCGTTGCTAGGTGGCGCTTTTCCCCGCGCATCGGTGGTGATAAAAAAACTTCGGGCGCCGAGGGTCTGGTCTTCCCCAGAGGAGCCCAAAATTCGATTGCGTCCTTTCTGGAAACCTCTACGTCTCCGAGCCGCCAGCGTGCCCCAAGGACCTCTGCCAGGCGCTCTGGGGTCGCAGGATCCGGGAGAGGGACTAAGTTGCGACTCGCCGAGCTGCGCGCAAACCGCCCGGACCCCGCGCCCCGCTCTCACCTTCTTGATATGGGCCGCGATATCTTTCTCTATGTTATACTTCTCCAACGCCTGAGTAGCGCACTCCACCGAGTCCTGTTGCATCTCCTCCGACATGTCCGCATTTTTGATCACGGCCTTTCGGTCGCACATGGTTACCTGGGGAACGAGGCCCGGACACGAATGAGAACCCGAGGTGTGAGCCGCGCCTCCGAGGCGCCGGCGCCCCCAGCCCGCCCCCGCGCCACACTCGGGACGACGCCCCCAACCCACTACTGAAGAAGCACCAGCCACGCGGACCGCACGGTCAGAGAGGTCTGGCGCGAGGGGAGGGCGAAACCAGGCAGCGAGGCGCCCCTCCCCCCCTGGGCCCACTGAGTCTCTCACCGTGGAACAGGGACTGGCCAACCGCGACGGTGTCCTGGGGGAGGGGTTAAAGCGGCTCAAGCCAGGGAGAAGCTGCCGTCGCTACTAAAACCGTGGCGCATCTGAGCCGCCCCACGCCAGCTGCCACCGCCTAGTGCCCAGGCCCCGCCCTGCTCCCCATGGCCCCGCCCCCCGCCCTACGTCCCTATTGGCTTGACGCAGCCCCCAGGGCTCTCCGATTGGTTGTCGGACTCAATGGTTCCCCCAGGATCTTTCGCCTGCATTTTGTTGCAAACCACAATGCACCGCTCACGGCGTCGGTTGCCCGGGCAATTGGCCACACGCCGTGAGGCCCACACACCCAGAAGGCGGAGCCTGGGCGGGATCTCGAGGACTTCCCAGCCCGCTGGAGGGCTGCGACAGGGGCTTATGCGAAAGGAAGTGATCCCAAATTCTCAGAGGTTTTCCCAGGGTGTGTCCTCGAATGCGGGTTGTCTGGGGAAGTTAGGTATCTGTTATGGATTGAATTATGTCCCCCAAATATATGTGTTGTAAATCTTAACTTCTTCTAAAAAAAAAAAAAAAGTTGTAGTCCAGTTGACTCCGACTAATAGCGACTCTATGCCCGTGGTTGCTATCCCATTTGGGAATGGGTTGTCTTTGTAATGTAAATGAGGCAGGATTAGTGTACGGTATACCTTGAGTCAATCTCTCGAGATATAAAAGAGATTAAACATAAACCAGCAGAAGGAGATGGGAGAAAAGAGATGCCAAGCCACGTGATGACTGCCCGGGAGCAGAAGCTCAAGAAGAGACAAGGACCTTCCTCCAGAGCCAACAGAGAGAGAAAGCATTCCCCTTGAGCCAGCACCCTGAGTTCAGATTTCTAGACTCTGAAACTGGGGGAATTTGTTATAACAGCACTGGACAGTATCCAAACCCCCCACTCATTCACCCCCAACCCCACCCGGGTCAAAAGGATTGTGTCTGAAGCAGGGATTCACAGTCCATGCATCCCCGTGTTTAGAGGGGCCATGAGCTTGGTTTAGTGTTCGGCTGTCTCAGTCTTCTTTTCGTTTGCGTTAAACCTGTTGAAACCAAAGCCAATTTGGTCAAGTAGATTCCAACCCATAGAGACCCTATAAGGACAGAGTAGAACTGCATAGAGCTTCCAAGGCTGTAATCTTTACAGAAGCAGACTGCCACATTTTTCACCCTCAGAGAGGCTGGTGGGTTCAAACCAATGACCTTTTGGTTAAAAGCCAAGCACTTAACCACTGTGCCACCAGAGCTCCTTTATTTTCCACTTAAAAAAAATGGATTCCAAGGCACGTAACAAGAAGAATGTTTGAACAACATGATGAACATAACTAATATCATTGAATAGTACATGTGCGGAATATTGATATGGCAAACAATTTGTTACAAATATTTACCCCAATAATAATAATAATAAACAATAGCAGCTCTTTACTGAGTGGTGGTTTATCACCAAGTTAAGTGGCTTGTATATACTATCTCAGATGTCCCTCACAACAACTCTACCTGGGACCCCTTTCCTCCTATTTCCCTGTTGACATAGCTTGTCTCCTCATTTAGATTTCAGCTGAAATGTCACCTTTTTTGAACTCTCATTTTAAAATGTTGATCCCAAATTCATTTTTTTAAAACACTGTGCAGTCTAAATATGGTCATGTTACTCCAGGTGGCAAACTTTTACTCAGTTGAACACCCTTTTCATAACCAGAAGGAAAGAGACCTGCCCATGATTACACAGTGAGTTAGCTAGCTATAGAGCCAGATTTCTAAGACCTGGGTTTGACTCCAAGTCTAATGCTCTTTCCATCACATTAGACACGGTGGCTTGTTTTTGAGTGCCAGGGATTTTACGCTTTTTGGGACTGAATGGAGCATGGCCAACTGTGGGGTAAAGACGTTAACTTTACACAAAGAATACTGTGTTTGTCGTTGGTTCCTGTCTTTGTCCTTGTGCCATCCGAGGACCTATATAAAAACTTCTTTAGGATATAATCAATGAATGATCTGAGGAAAACTGAATCTAGATAACTATATAAATAGCAGTAGATTAAGGGTGTTATGAGCCCTGGTGGCACAGTGGTTAAGAGCTCAGCTGCTAACCAAAAGAGCATGGTTTGAATCCACCAGCTGCTCCACGGAAGAAAGATGTGGCAGTTTGCTTCTGTAAAGATTACAGCCTTGGAAACGAACTCGATGGCAACAGGTTTGGTTTTGGTTGGATTAAGGGTGAAAGGAGAGTAACCCTCCAAACATCAGAGATATAAAAGGAACTATGGCTAAAGGCAGGGGCCCTGGTGGTGCAGTGGTTAAAAACCTTGGCTGCTAACCAAAAGGTCAGCAGTTTGAATCTACCAGCTGCTACTTATGGGGCAGTTCTACTCTGTCCTATAGGGTCACTATGAGTCAAAGTCAACTCAGTGGCAATGGCTTTGGTTTTTCGGTTTACAGCTGAAGACCGAGCCCTGGTGGTGCAGTGGTTACGAGCTATAGGCGCTAACCAAGAGGTTGGCAGTTCAAATCCACCAGCTGCTCCTTGGTAAATCCTATGGGGCAGTTCTACTGTGTCCTATGGGGTCCCTGTGAGTCAGAATCAACTCAAGAGTAATGTTTTTTGTTTTGTTTTGTTTTTTTTTTGTATGTCCAAAGATCAGGGAGTGGTCTTTGGGGTAAAAAATTTAACTCTACTCAATGAATTTTGTCTTCGGCCTTGGTTCCTAAGAGATAACCTCTAAACCTTGGAATTTCCCCAGTGATTGAAGGTCTTTGATGAGGACTCCAGACCACACCTAAGGGTTTATGCTAGTAAGGTGCCTCTTGGGTGGGAAAGACTCACCTAGTGATATCAGCTAACCTCAGGGAAGGAGGCTGAGGCAATGATTCCATCAATCATGTCTATGTAATGAGACCCCCAAAAAGGGCTCTGGACACGGAAGCTCCATGGGGCTTTTCCAGGGAGCTCTAGAAATTCAGATTATGAATTACGACCCCCAAAGCAGAACCCCTAAGAAGAATCATCCTCATGACTTTTGCCATAACTACACCTCATCTGTGATTATTGTTTATTTAATCTTTTTCTTTAATTAAACTTCCCGTATTTTTTAAGGAAGTGAACTTTTTTAAAAGACAAATTTACAGCATTATTATGAATGGAAAACCAGTCTCACTTGCCATAAACAGAAGGTAACTATAAAATATAAATAGATATTAAAATTTTGTCCTCATATCATTAAAATTATCTTGGACGCCACTAGTTATGTGTGCATTGCAAAGGTTTCACAAGTGCCCAGGAGTTGTGCACAAAATGTATGTGGTGCTCACAGGCATTTTTCCAGGGAGAGGATCCATAGCTTCCATTAGATTCACAAAGGGATTCAGAACCCAAGGAGGATAAAGAACACTGGTCTAGAATAACCCGAACTCCTAAAATGAATGTGAGATTCTCTCATTTAGGTTTCACTGAATTGGCTCATCTAGGTTTCCGTAGTGATACGCATTTGTGCAACTCATTCTATTCCACTCCCAACTGCTTGAAAGCCCTTCGGAGCCTGAAAACCCACATGTTCCAGTCTTACCACAGAAATCCTGACTAGGGGACAGGCAAGATTTCTGACAGGATAGGTTTTGGAATCACACAGATCTGGGAAAAACCTAAACTGTGAAACTGTCATCTACAATTTTGTTAACCTCTCTGAAGTGCGATTTTCTGATTTTTAAATGAAAATAACACCTACATGATAAGGTAGTAGTACAGATTATGTTAAATAATGCATCTAAAAGACCTAGCCAAGGTGTATTAAATGTGATGCTGAACAGGTTTCAGCAGAGCTTCCAGACTTAACACAGACTATGGAGAAAGACCTGGTCATCTATTTCCAAAAATCAGCCAACAAAAACCCTATGGATCACAAAGGTCTGACCGGAAACTGATCATGGGGATGGCACAGGACCGGGCAGCATTTCATTACATTGCGCATCAGGGGCTATGAGTTGGAGGCTGACTCCACAGCAGCTAACAGCAACTGCTATTATGAATTGAGTCTTTATCATTGCCAGGCATTTTGGACACATTATCTCACTGACTTCT
Organism: Dugong dugon; assembly: GCA_030035585.1. Taxonomy (NCBI): domain Eukaryota; kingdom Metazoa; phylum Chordata; class Mammalia; order Sirenia; family Dugongidae; genus Dugong; species Dugong dugon. Next base: position 17,685,112 of record CM057476.1, on the reverse strand, counting down.
CACAACAACTATGTGAGGTAAGAACTATTGGTTTCCCCACCATACACGTGAGGAAACTGTTGTTACATGCCATCAGGTCAGTTCCAACTCATAGCAACCCTATGTACAGTAGAACAAAACACTGCCCTGTCCTCCCCCATCCTCTTGCTGGTTGTTATGCTTGAGCCCACTGTTGCAGCCACTGTAACTGAGGTGCAGAAAAATGAAGCCCCTTGCCCAAAGTCACACTTCTAGGAAGTGACACAGTTCGGATTTGAACCCTGGTCTGTCTGACTCCACAGTCTCACACGGTGGATACAACCTCTGAGCTGCACCACCTCCCAAGACAACGGGAGCTGATGCCTCACAAAAGTGAGACATCACAATAGTGTCTCTGGAGACTCCAAGCATCTGGCCCCTGGAGGGAACTCTCTAAATATGTGTTGGATAGATGGATGATGGATGGATGGATGCATGGATGGACGGATGGAAGAAAGGATAGATATTTCGAACTCAGTTAGCCTCGCTTCTGTAGTGGTGAATACCCTAAACTTGACCCTGGATTGGTTCTTGACTGTCCTGATCTTCATTCCCTGGACCGAATTGCATTTCCACTCTAGCCATCAGACTTTCCCAGGGCCCGGAGCTCTCCCCTCACACGAGCAGGCCAGAAAGGACAACCACCTGCTCTACCTCTATCCTACCACCAGCCCAGGACTGTGCTGTTCCCGGCCCTTTCCAGCAATCCCTTCTCAGGATTTTCAGGGATCTGAAGTCCTTTCTTAGATCATAAGTTTTGTCACCAACCTAGCAGCTCTAGCGTTCCCTTATCTGGAAGGAAGTTTAAGATGTGACATGGCCTTGCAGGCCCCAGAGTTGATTCAAGGACCCTTGCCCAGAAAGGAGGGACCCCTTGGGAGTGAAGCCCAGCCCTTGGTCTGAATGGGGAAGTTTCCACCCCATGCAAAAGGGTCGGCACTAGCCTGGGGCTGGCAGGGGAGCTGAGCTTTGGAGCCACGTTCTGTACTGCAGTGTAGGGAGAGTGAGACCAGCCAGGCTGGGACAACTTAGGGAAGAAAAACCTCCTCTCTGGCCAACAGCCAAGTTTTGCCTCAGTGGGCAGATATTTCTCAGGGCTCATTGCTCAGCCTCCTGTCCCTGGGGGCAGCGGATAAAGTCAAGCACATCAAAGGGGGCTTAATTGGCCCCCTCAGTTCCCAGCCAGTAGGCCGACTGATGCAAAACAGAGGTTAAGAGCACAGGCTTTGAGACCAGCTGAATCTGGGTGTGGCCTCCTGACTGCCCCTTAGTAAGGTGTGTGACCTTAGGCAAGTGATTCTACCTCTCTGAGCCTCAGGTTCCTCATTTGTAAAATGGGGATTGTAAGGGTCCTTGTTGCTAGGGATGATTTGCAGGTTAAATGAGATGGGACTTGTAAAATACGGAGCTCGGTACTAAGCACATGGCAGGTGGCAATGGTGCTACCAGTTGCCATGGAGTCAATTCCAACTCATGGTGACCCCATGTGTGTCAGAGTAGAACTGTGCTCCATGGGGTTATCAATGGCTGATTTTTCAGAAGTAGATCACCTCATCTTCTGAGGCACCTCTAGGTGGACTCGACCTGTCAACCTTTTGGTTAGCAGCCAAGCTTATTAACATCAATGGTGCTAGCTACCATGAGTGTTACCCTAAACCAGGGTTTCTCAACCGCAGAGTTAACATTTTGGACTAGAAAAGGCTTTGTTGGTGAAAGGCTGTCCTGTGTATTGTAGGCTGTCAACACCCTCCTCCCAGCTGTGACAACCGAAAATGTCTCCAAACATTGCAAAATATTCCCTGGAGGGCAAAATTGCTCCAGTTGAGAATCACTTTCCTAAACAATCTAGGCTGAGTTTGAATGTCACAGATCACAAATCTGCAGTCCCATGTAAAAGCCACAAGGCCGGCAGGCCTAGTTACAGATGAAGGAATAGAATGTCCAACAATTAAAGATCAAACTAGCCACAGTGTGGACCAAGAGGCCAACTCTGTAGCCTGCTGTAGGAGCTAATGAGCCCCCTCTGACTCACTGGGTGACCTCAGTGTCACTGTTTAATTATATGCAAAGTGGTTCTGAGTTAACTCCCAATAATTTAAGGGCTCCAGACAAAGGGACAAGTAGTTGGTATCTGACTTCTGACATCTCCATTCTGATTCACCGATTAGAAGAAAACCTGACTCTGGTTGGAAGAAAACCTGACTCACCAGAACTCAAGAGTTCATTCAGACCTTCACTCATGATTACTGAAAGATCTGGAGAGATCAGGCACTGTTCTAGGTGCTGGGGGATACACAAGGGGGCAAAACGGGCAAAGTCTCTTCTTCATGGAATTTATATTCTAGCAGAACAATATAGATAATAAGTAAGCAAAGAAGTCACACTATTAAGTGCAATGGATAAAAATAAAGCAGAATAAAAGATCCAAGGGAGACAGGGAGAAGAGTCTTGTTTTAAACAGAGGTGTCAAGGAAGGCCCCTCCGAGAAGGTGACATTTGAGCGAAGACTTGATGCCCTGGCTGCTGGCTAGAGGATACGGTGTGGGAAAGCCAGTGGGAGCAGAGAAGCCAGTTAGAGACTATTGCAATAGTCCAGGCACATGGCAAGGGTGGCTTGAACCAAGGTGGTGGTGGCAGAGGTGGGATGAGAGGTGGTCGGACTCTTGGTATATTGTGAAGGTGGAGCTACCAAATTTGCTGATGAATTGGATGCAGGGTGTGAGGGAAAGAAAGGAGTCAAGGATGACTCCAAGACTTGTGGTCTGCACAATGAGAAGAATGGACTGAGACAGAGAAGGCTGGCAGAGGAAACAAAAAGCTGTGTTTTGGCCATGTTAGGTTGGAGATGCCTATTAGATGTTCCAAGTGAAGGTGTCAAATATGCAGTTGGATATGCACATTCTGGGAAGAAGTTCAGGCTAGAGCTATAATTTGAGGAGTCATCATCTTACAGACAACATTAAAAGCCATGGGACTGATGATATCACTGAGGGAGGAGTACCTGTACATGGGAGAGGGAATGCTTATTTAGCTAGCAACCCTCTTTGAGCATTTGCTTTGGGCCAGGCCCTAAGCTGGACTCTAGGCACAGAGATATGCTTACCCCAGCATCTGCCCAAGGGAAGCTCCATTACTTTTTAAATTTTTCCTATCTAACTGCTTTGGCCATTGAAAGGATGAACCTCAAGCATTCCTTCCCTGCCTCTTAGTTACTTACTCATTTTCTTTTCAACACATGTTTATTGAGATCCTACTTGGTTCAAGGCCCCAATCTAGGCACAAGGGACATGAAAGGGGGTAAGTCAGACAACTCCTACCCTCATGGAGTGTAAATTTTTTTTGTGGGGCAGGGGTGGGGGGAGCCGAGCATTGAACAAGGATGCACACAACTGTGTGATTCCAGTTGTGATAAATGTAATGAGGGAGTAGTATAGGCTGGTATGAGAGCTATTCATGGGATGCTGTGCTCTAACCTGGGAGGCAGGGAAGGTTTTGCCAGGAAGTCACATTTGTGCACCAATCTAAAGGAGCCAGAAACTGGGCCAAGGAGTACAGGAGCTTTTTGGGTGGAAGGAACAGCATGTTCAAAGGCCTGAAGACTAGAAGGAAGTTGACAGCTGAAGGAAGGCCAACTTGGCTACAGAGAAGGGATCTGGGTGTGTGTGACAGATTGGAGGCTGGAGAGGTGGGGCAGGTTAAGACACGTAGACTCTGACCTGAGTCTGCCAGTGGTCCCAGAGGGCTACAGGTGGGGACTCACATGATCAGAGAGTCACTGGGTCAAAGTGGCCCAGTGAGACAGGGAAACCAGTAAGGAGGCTCTTGACTGTTGCCTCTTTGCCTCAGTTCCTCCATTCCTCCATTTTAAACATGTTTGCAGAGTCCAAGTTCTCAGGGGGAAAAAAAAGATGCAAAGATGTTGTTCTCTCTCTGCAAGAACAGAGCCCTTGGTGTCCCCCAAACTTGTCATCTGGGGATCACAAAGCCAGAGCTTAAGGCTGCACATAAAAATCTGCTTCTTCCAGGAGCTGCTGCCCCCTAGAAGGTATTATTTCATAAGCACGGATTCCGGCCAGAGCTTCCGTAGTGGGAAATGCCACTTTCCATTTGAGTTCATATAAATCAGTCTGCTAGATTTATGGGCCCTTTACCGCCAGGCTATAAAGTAAAATAATGTAATTAGTGCAGCCGACTCCAGCTGTTCTCAGGCTTGATGTCACAGCCCTTACATGCCTGAAATACTGACAGGGGTTTTTAACCATTCAGTTTTCTTTCCTTGCCTCCACTTTTTATTAAAAATTCCAAAAACAATTAATGTACTTGGCAGAAGACACAGAAGAACCCAAAGAATAAATTATAAATAGTAACTGTACAGAGATAATCATTGTTAATATTTTCCACTAAATACACCTAATTTTTTATATGCATATATATGTATACACATACATACATACATATGTATATATACATATAAAGCCCCTGGCTGGCACAAATGGTTTGTGCTCGACTACTAACGGAAAGGTTGGCAGTTTGAATCCAGCCAGCAGTGCTACAGAAGAAAGGCCTGGCAATCTGTTTCCATAAAGATCACAGCCAGGAAAACCCTATGGGGCAGTTCTACTCTGTAACACACGAGGTTGCCCTGAGTCAGAATCAACTCAGTGGCAACAGGTCTGATTTTTTAAAACCAAAGCCATCGCTGTCTAGTAGATTCTAGCTCATAGCAACCGTATAGGACAGAGTAGAACTGCTCCACAGGGTTTCCAAGAAGCAGCTGGTGGATTCGAACTGATGACCTTTCAGTTGGCAGTCAAACGCTTAACCACTGCACCACTAGGGCTCCAATATATATATATATATGCCCATATTCATATGATAGCTGTTACACTGTATGTATTATTTTGTTACTTGTCTTCTTTTTTACTTAACAATGTATTATGGAAAATTTTTCATGCCACTAAAAAGCCTTCAACATAATTTTTGATAGCATCTGAATGGTCCATCTATTACTTTTGGAAACAATCCCTTATCATTGGACCCTTAAGTTGTTTCCAATTTTGCAGTATTGTAACAATGCTTTTTTTTTAATGAACGTCCTTCCTTCAAAGTTAAAAAATAATCTTTATTTCATTCGACTTCCAGAAGTAATAAGCGCTCATTGTATAAAAGTCAAACACTGCAGAAATTTACAATCTGGAAAAGAAAGTTCTTGGTAATCTTACAACTCAAAGATAACAACTGCTACAATTAGTTTTCCAGCATGTAATTGTTGATATATTTTTCTTTTTACCAAAATGGGGTTATTCTAACAGATTGGCACACAAAATAAAGGATAAAACCCGTAAATTTGGCACTCTATTAAAAAACCATCTATATGAGACCAAAAGATCCACAATTACTCTGAAGCAAAGATAAGAAGATAAGGGGACAGGGAAACTAGAGCACTGGAAATGGAACAACCAGAATGCAACTGAAGAAAATGTTGACACATTGTGAAAAAAGTAGCTAATGTCACTGAACAATCTGTGTGGAAATTGACAAGTGGGAACCTAATTTGCTATGTAAACTTTCACCAAAGAACAATAAAATTTTATTTTAAAAAAGGAATAAATAAAAATGTAAAAAATGGGATTATTCTGAGTTTTCCCTCTTATGACATAGATCTACTTCATTTTTTAAAAGAGCTTCCATATATTCCCAGCACCTCATCTACCCACCCACCGGAATCTATACCGAACACTCTGCCCACTGTCCAGTTACCATGCACGAACTGTTCGTGCTCCTATTTAAGGCCATCTCCTTGGCGCTGAGTCCATCTCTCGCTCATGTAATTGTCTCTTCTCCCTCTCCTGCATCAACAATTTTCCCTCTTTACTGGATTATTCTAGTCAGCATGCAAAAATACTTCCTTACCCCTAGTATGGCTAGAGTTAAAAAATGAAAAACAGGTGTTGGTGAGGATGTGGAGAAATTAGAACCCTCATCCATTGCTGGTGAGATTGTAAAATGGTACCGCCACTGTGGAAAACAATTTGGTAGTACCTCAAAAAGACAGACATAGAATTACCATAAAAATATTAAAAAACAAAAAAACCAAACCCATTGCCAGCAAATCGATTCCAACTCATAGCGACCCTATAGAACAGAGTAGAACTGCCCCAGAGGGTTTCCAAGGAGAAGCTGGTGGATTCAGACTGCCAGCCTTTTAACTAGCAGCGGAGCTCTTAACCACTGCGCCACAAGGGCTCCAATTTCTAAACACAGAATTCTAAATATAGAACTCTAAACAGAGTTACCATACAGTCCAGCAATTCTACTCTTAGATATATACCCCCAAAGAATTGAAAGCAGGAAAGAGACTGATACTTGTACAACAATGTTCATTGATTATATATTGTAGCTTTATAGTAAGTCTTGAAATCAGGTAGTGTGAGTGCCCTGACATTGTTCTTTCTCCAAATTGTTATGGCTGTTGTCGTATCTTTGCTCTTCCACACAAATTTTAGAATCAGCTTATCTATATATACAAAAAATCTTGCTGGGATTCTGATCGGGATTGCACTGAATATATAGATCAAATTGGAAAGAACTGGTATCTTAACAACAATGAATCTTCCAATACATGGACATGCAATGTCTCTCCATTTATTTAGATCGACTTTGATTTCTTTCACCCGTGTGTTGTAGTTTTCTACATATAAACCCCGGGCATATTTTGTTAGATTTATACCTATATACTTCATTTTTTTGGAGCTATTGGAAGTGGTATTTTTTTCCCCAAATTGCCATTGTTTATTACTGATATACAGAAAAGCAAATGAGTTTTGTAAATTGACCTTGTCTCCTGCAACCTTGCTAAACTTGTTTATTCTAGAAGGATTTTGCTTATTTTATTATAATTTTTTGGTAGATTGGTGTTTTCTACGTAGACAGTCATGTTGTCTATGAATATAGACAGTTTCATTTTATTCTTTTCCAATCTACATGCCTTGTTTTTTCTTGCTTTATTGCACTCTAGGACCTCCAGTATGATGTTAAACAGTACCTCCCACTTCAAGTCCTAAGGAGCCCTGGTGGTGCAGTGGTTAAAGCACTTGGCTGCTAACCAAAAGTTCCGTAGTTCCAGCCCACCAGCCACTCCATGGGAGAAAGATGTGATAGTCTGCTTCCGTAAAGATTTACAGCCTTGGAAACCCTATGGGGCAGTTCTACTCTGTCCTATAAGGTCCCTATGAGTTGGAATTGACTCGATGGCAATTTGGTTTTTTTATTATTATTATTTCAGGTCCTTACCGTGGCCTATAAGACCCACGTACTGTGGTGCTCTGCGAGCCCTCTGACCTATTCACACCCCATTTTCCTTTCCGTCACTGGCCTCACTCTACCCTAACACTCCTCCAGCCTTGCTGACCTCCTTGCCACTCCTCCAACCTGCCAAGCACACTCTCAGCTCAGGGCCTTTGCACGTGCTGTTTCCTCTACCCAGAATGCTCTTCTTCTAGTTAGGTTCCTTTCTTCAGGTTTCTGCTCAGATGCTACCCTGTGAGAGAAGACTTCCCCAAGCAGTCAATATAAAATAGCTCCGTTCACTCCCATCCCCCCTTTACCTATCCCACCCCTTTAGCTTTCTTCATAGTACTTAGTGCCAATGGACAAATTCATTATGTATCTGTGAATTCATCTACTATCTCTGTCTCATCCTGTAATACACGCTCTATGAGGGCAAGGACTTTGTCTTTGGTTCACGGCCACATACTCAGTGCCTAGAACAGTGCCGGGTATGTAGTAGGCACTCAGTAAATATTAACTAGATGAAAAAACAAAGTTGAATATCTGTATCATGTGACATTTAGGACTAAGGGTTTTTTTCCCTAATGTTTTATTATAAAAACAATGCTCTGATGAATATCCTTTATATAGTATTTAGGTTTGTGCTTTTTTTTTTTTTTTTAACAACAAATTCTTGGATGTAGGATTAATGGGTAAAATGTAATAAAGATTTTAAACTTTCTACCTATTACCAATTTCTCCCCCCACCAAAAAAAGTATCACCATGAAGGTATGAGAGTGCCTTAAACCAATATATTTCAACACTTTCCGTATTCTTCCAAGGGCCCTGGTGGCGCAGTGTTTAAGCGCTCAGTTGCCAACCAAGAGGTCAGTGGTTCGAACCCACCAGCTGTTCTACAGGAGAAAGATGTGGCAGTTTGCTTCCATAATGATTACAGCCTTGGCAACCCCATGGGGTAGTTGTACTCTGTCCTATAGGGTGGTTCTGAGTTGGAATCGACTAGAAGGCTGTGGGTTGGGTTTTGTATTCTTCCACTGACTTAGGCAAGCTTCCCTTCTAGGGGCCTCATCTATAGAATGGGAACACGCACTTCACAAGCTTGTCCTGAGGGTGAAATGGGAGAATGTAGACGAAGTTTCTGGCTCAGGATAAGTGTTTGCAAATTGATAAGGCAGGGAGGGGATGTGTGATCAACCAGGCAAGAGCTCATAAGGGACTGATCTAGGAGGCATATAAATGCTATAACCTGGGGTAGGATAGACAGGACTTGGCAATGGGCTGAAGCAGGGACTGAGGGAGAGAGTTTTCAGATGACCTTGAACTTTATAACCTTAGAGACCAGGAGGAAATCAGAGACTCAATTCAATTAAAAAATGTTTAACAGGTATCTATTAATGTGTCAGACACTCATCTGGGCAAACCAAAAAACCTGTTGTTGAGTTGATTCTGACTCATGGCGACCTCATGTGTCACAAGGTAGAACTGAGCTCCATAAAGTTTTCTTGGCTACCAAGCCTCTCTTGCACAGTGCCACTGGGTGGTTTCGAATTGTCAGCTTTTAGGTTAGTTGTTATTGGGTGCCATTGAGTCATTTTTGGCTCATAGTGACCCCATGTGACAGATTAGAACTGCCCTGTAGAGAGCTGTAATCTTTATAGGAGCCAGGTTTTTCTCCCTCGGAGCAGCTGAGTGGGTTCAAACTGCCAGCCTTTCAGTTAGCAGCCAAGCACTCAACCTTTGCACCACTAGGGCTCCTTTTTAGGTTAGTAGTCGAGCACAAACCATTGCACCACCCAGGGATCTTGGTCTAGGCAAAGGGCGTACAATTACAAACAAGATAGACAGGGCCCCTGTCTTCATGGAGCTTGCAGGATGGTGCAGTAAATAAATAAACAAATAAGCCAAGAAGTATAGGGTTTTACCAGTGACATGAGCCATCACCCATCTGACAGTTTGTCATATTGTAGTGGCATGTGTGTTTCTATGATGCTGGAAGCTATGCCACCGGTATTTCAAATACCGGCAGGGTCATCCATGGTGGACAGTTTTCAGTGGAGCTTCCAGACTAAGACAGACTAGGAAGAAAGGCCTGGCAAGCTAGTTCCAAAAGTTAGCCAATAAAAACTCTATGGATCACAATAGAATATTATCTGATATGTTGCTGGAAGATGAGTTCCCCAGGTTGGAATTTACTACACAATAGCTGCAACAATGGACTCAAACACACCAACCATCATGGGGATGGAGAGGGACCAGGCAATGCTTTGTTATGCTGAGCATGGGGTCACCATAAGTCAGAGCCATTTGGACAGCAGCTAACAACAACAACAGTAACGTAAGGGAGGTAACAGGGAGCTGTGATGGAGAATCAAGAGGTGGGACCTTCTTTAACTAGAGTGATCAGGGAAGGACTCCCCAAGGAGGTGTCATTTCAGCTGAGACTCTAATGGAGACATCCAGACAAAGATCTGCAGAACAGCAAGCACAAAGGCCCTGCCGAGGAAAGAAGTGGGAGGTTCTTGGAACAGAGAAGTTCAGGGTGGCTGGAATGTGGGATGCAAGGGTAGGTGGGGATAGATGATACTGAAGAATGGGCAGGGACTGGATCCAGGAGGACTCTGCCCACCATATTAAGGAATCAGGACTTTATCCTAAGTGAAGGTGGGGAGTAGGGAATTAGGAGAAGGAGAAAATAGAAGCTTGATGTTGAGCATGAAGCGTAGATTGTCCTGTTCCCATCCCTGGAGGATGCATTCTAACTGGGGGAGTGCAGAGAATGTTCTTTCTCTCCCTTGTCTCATTTACCAAAAGAATATGAACTGCCAGGGATCTAGCTGAGGAATGTTCAAGAGAAATGCAGCCCACACACCAGGCCACAGCCCAGATCCACCAGCAAACCCAGCGACTGCTGGGGTTGGTCTCAGCCGCTGATGGTGCAGAGAACAATACTTCTTCAGAAATGTGGACCAAGCACCGGCGCATGCAGAAGATCATACTGTCAGAACACCGTTACATGAGATATAGAACACATTCCTGGTTGTAAATAAGGTCGTAGATTGGAAAATTTTGCTGCCATATCAGATATACGTGCATACACACATATTGATGTCAGAAAGGTAGAAATAAAAATGATCACTACTTGCCGATGACAAGAGAAATCCTAAAGAAATTATTCCAAAAAATATCAGATCTATGGAAATGGGGAGCCCAAAGTTGACAAGGGGAGAGTGTTGACACGTTGCAGGGTTGGCAACCAATGTCACAAAACAATGTGTGTACTGTTTAATGAGAAACTAATTTTCTCTGTAAAACTTCATCTAAAGCACAATAAAAAAAAGTATCAAGCCCCATAAAACAAAACGGGACTAATGAGGCACGGCAGTCCAGGGACAAGAGCTAGAAGGCAGAAGGAGACAGGAAAGCTGGTGATAGGGAACCCAAGGTTGAGTAAGGACAGTGTTGATGTGTAGTGGGATTGTTAACCGTTGTCATAGGGCAACATGTGTACTAACTATTTAATGAGAAACTATTTTGTTCTGTAAGCCTTCATCTAAAGTGAGAATAGCAGCACAACTGGAAGAGCATAGTCGATGTCACTGAACTGTGCGTGTAGAAATTTTTGAAATGGTGTATCTTTGGCTCTGTTTATTTTCACCAAAAAAAAAAAAGTCGAGAAGGGAGAGGGTTGACATGTCATGGGATTGTTAACCAATGTCATAAAACAATATGTGTACTACCGTTTAATGAGAAACTATTTTGTTCTGTAAACCTTCACCTGAAGTACAATTAAAAAAAAAAAAAAAAAGTATCCAATCCAAAGAGGAATTTAGTCAAGATGTCAGATTCACTAACCACAGAATGAATAAAAGAGAGATTCCGTTCACAATAGTAGAAATATATGTGGGAACACATTGGGTATTAGCAGACTGCTAGATATACATACTTCAATAAATATAAAAGCCACAAACCACAAATAAGAAAAATGAAATAACCATGTAAATAAATGGAAAGAGATACCAAGTTTCTGGATAGAAAGCTAAATGTAGCAAACATGAAAAATTTTCCCCCTGTCAATTTATAGATTTAACACCATTGCAATTAAAATACCAACAGGATGCCATACAGAACTCAATGAAACGATTCTAGAATGTTTAGAAAACGAAACTGGCAAAAATACTCTAAGGGTGGCGGGGGAGAGGAAAAGGAGCAGTAGAGAAAAACCAGGCCTTTCAGAGGTTAAAAACCCAGAGTTAAGTTCTAGACTTGGGTCACACTGGCCTGGGCACCACTAAACATCAAATTACTACGTCAGGGACCTTCGCTTAACCAGGACTTAAGTGAGGTAAGTCACTTAACCTCCTAGTGTTGCCGGGAACTCTGGGTTCTGCTCCACGCAACTCGACCAGGGCCAAAAAGAGAGAGACGACCTGGGGAGAACAAAAGGCAACTTTATTGGTTGGCCAAGCAAGGAGACACTTGGGGCTAACTGCCTTCCAAGACTGCCTTGCAGGCAGCTTGTTGAGCCTGGTTTATATAGGCATGATCAGTTTCAAAATACAAAATGGAGTGCATGCAAGCACGGAGTGTTCTAGAATGAGTAAGTATTTTTTAAGGTCCGGATTGGATTCCCCTCGCAAGAGGAAGTTAGCCACTTTTGTTCATAGGCATGTTAGCTCTCCACCCAGGGCAGAGAATTTACCATGCATGAGGCGGTTAATGAGCTAAAGGTTATCTGGAGTGCCTAGATGGGGGCAGGACCGGTTTTAGTGGGTTTTGGCCTGCCTGTGGTTGTTTCTCTTCAAGGAAGTTCTGAGGAGGATAAGAAAGAGGGTGAGGGGCTGTCTTGAGGCTAAGAAAAAATGGCTGTACGGTTCTAGCCCTATCTCACTAGAGCCTCACATCCTCATCCTTCAGGCCTCTCATGAAGTCTCCCTCCACCCACAAAACTGGTCTGTACACACACACCACTACCCCCTTCTGGTCCCACCAGTTTCTGCAGAGGGGGAGCTTTGTAAATGCCAGAAAGATCATACAATCTTTCCCGTGTGAGGTAAAGAATTTTTTAACCAAAGAATTTGGTCTTTGTCCTTGGTTCCTAAGAGGTAACATCTAAAACCTTGGACTTGCCTCAGTGAAATGTCTTTGATGAGGACTCCAGACCACACCTAAGGGCTATGACTCAGGTTGGATGGGAGCTGCCTAGGTCAGAAAGACCCACCAAGTGTTAGCAACCTTGTGATGTCAACTTCCTGATTTCAACCCGCTTCAGGGGAGAGAGGAAACCCTGGTGGTAGTTAAGAGCTATGGCTGCTAACCAAAAGGTCAGCAGTTCGAATCCACCAGGCGCTCCTTAGAAACCCTATGGGGCAGTTTGGTTTCTTTTTTTTTTTCCAGGGGAGAGGGGCTGGAGTTTGAATTAAGTACTGAGACCCCCAATAAAAGCTCTGAACACTGAAGTTCCACCGGGCTTCGTGGTTGGTGAAAGACACTGATGCACGTGGGAGGATAGCATGTTCTTTTTTGGGACAGGGAAGCTCTATTTTGGGAACCCTCTCAAACCTTGCCCTACGCTTCTCTTCATTTGTATCTTTTTTGCCATAATTAAGCTGCTGTAATATTAAGTATTGCGTCTTAAGTGCTTTCCTGAGTTCCGTGAGTTGTTATAGCAAATTACTGAACCTGACGGAGTTGAGGGAGCCCTGGGCACACCAGAGCTTACAACTGGCATCCTGAGGGGGTAGAGGGAACCCTCAAATTTTTAGCCCCCAGGCCAGAAATGAGGGTGTCATGGGGGGGTCCCAAGCTTGGGGCTAGTTCTGAAGTCTTGAGGTCTGATGTACCTCTGGGTAGTTAGGGTCAGAGGAAAAAGTACTGCATGTGGGGCTGTGTCAGAACAAGATTGGAACAGAAATGATAATAAATTCATTTGGATCGATCAACAGTTTGGTGTCAGAGAAGTGAGGGGGAGGATGATCTGATTTCCCATGCACGCTGTTTGGAACCCCTTGGCAGCTAGCTCCCCACTTCGGTCAGGATAAAGTCTGAACACCTTCACTTGGCTTCCTAGGCTCTTCCGTTTTCCTCTCCTGCTTGATCCCTAGTCACCACTCAGTCTCTGTCCCAGACATACAGAACCTCTTCACCTTTCTAGAAAGTCTCCAGGCTCTCTCATCTCTGTCTCCCAACTTTTGCACATGCTGTGTCCTTTTCCTTGTTCCTGCTCTTTCTCTCATCCTTCAGGACTCAGCTTGGATATCACTTCTTCCAGGAAGTCCTCTTTGACCTGCCCCAAGTCTAGCTTAGGTGCCCCTCTGAGAAGCTCTGAGTATAACCTTCCCTAATGCTAATTGTAGCCCTTGTCACACTGTCTTGTCACTGCCTGTCTGTGCCCCCTACTAGACGGCAAGCTCCAAGAGGGCCAGGTCCATGTCTCTATTGTTTACTGCTGTGCCTCAATAAATACTGCTGAACTAGTGGTTACCAGGGGTGGGAGGGAGGAGGAAAGGAGGAGTCTCTTAGTTTAAGGGGTACTAAGTTTCTGTTGATGGTGGTGGAATAATTTGGAAATAGATAGTGGTGGTTATAGAACATGACGAATGTAACCAGTGTCACTGAATTGTACATGGAAGAAATTGCTGAGCTGGCATATGTTTTGTTTTATATATATTTTTACCACAATAAAACAAATAAATAAACGCTGCTTACAATGTAAGATTGTTGTCGTTGTGTGGCGTAGAGTTGATTCCGACTCATAGTGACCCTATTACCAAATAGTTATTGAGAGAGAAGGCTCTGACATCTTAGTGAATAGCCAATCTATTTGATGGATGCAAATCTTATTGTCAATGAATACATCTGCACCCCTCTGTCTGCTCAGTCTTGTGGGCATTCTGGTTAATATGCAACAGACAGGCTTCACAGGCCCAACTCTGACAATTGGGAGGTTCTGGGACTGCAAAGCATACGTCTTTGCCCTATCCTAATTGTGGTCCTGGTTGGTACAAATAGTTAACATGCATATCTGCTAATCAAAAGATTGGAGCTTCAAAGCCACCCAGAGGCACCTCAGAAGAAAGGCCTGGTGATCTACTTCTGAAAAATCAGTCACTGAAAACCCTATGGAGTACAGTTCTACTCTGACACACATGAGGATGGCATGAGTTGGAATCGACTCAATGGCAACTGGTTTTAACTGTGGTCCTATCTGGTGAGGAAACCCTGATGGTGTAGTGGTTAAGAGCTATGGCTACTAACCAAAAGGTTGACAGTTCGAATCCACCAGGCGCTCCTTAGAATCTCTGTAGGGCAGTTCTCCTCTGTCCTGTAGAGTCGCTATGAGTCGGAATCGACTCGGTGGCAATAGGTTTGTTTTGGTTTTTTTCCTCCCTCCCTCACCCTAGGCTCATGGATCTCAACAGTGTTGTGAAAGACACAGTCAAGTGGACAGGGGAGTGTCACACACAGTTTCAGAATATCACAGTACTAGGGTGCTAAGTTGGACCCTTAGAACACAGAGGGGGTACCTGACCCAGCCTGGGGATTCAGACAAGGCTTCCTGGAGGAGGAAACCTCAAGGCTGCAGCCTTAAGGCCGAGGAGGGTTTGGCCAGGCAAAAGATCGGGTAGGGGAGATGGAGAAACAGCATTCCAGGGAGAGCAAATAGCCTGTGCAAAGGCAGAAAGGAAGGAAGGCACAGATCACAGAGAAGCTGGCACAGCAGTGGCAGGAGATGAGGAAAGGTGGGCAGCAGGCAGATCCTGAAGGGCCAAGATAAGGGTCTGGAGATGGAGGTCTCTCCACCGCTGTGTCCCTGGCACCTAGGTGTACACAATAATCATTTCATAAATAGTCTTGGAGATCTTACCTTATCTGCATATACGGGCTTGGTCTTTTTAATGTCTGCATAGTATTCAGAACTGTTCATTTCCCATCTGACAAGTCCCCCCTGGATGGACACTGAGGTTGCTACCAGTATTTTAGGGGGAATCATAGTTATAATTAAGGTTCCCTGGATAGAGTAAAAGGAGCCCTGGTAGTGTAGGGTTAAGCGCTCGGCTGCTAAACTGAAAAGTCGGCAGTTGGAACTACCAGCCACTCAGCAGGGGAAAGATGTAGCAGTCTGCTTCCATAAAAATTACAGCCTTGCAAATCCTATGGGGCAGTTCTACTGTGTCCTCTAGGGTCGCTATAAAACGGGTGTGTGGATGGCACAAATGGTTTGCGCTCGACTACTAACCTAAAAGGAGCCTGTATGGTGCAAATGGTTTGCAGTTGGCTGCTCATCTGAAGGTTGGAGATTTGAACCTACCCAGTGGCTCCAGGGAAGAAAGGCCTGGCAAACTGCTCCCATAAATATTACAGTCAAGAAAACCCTATGAAGCAGTTTTACTCTGTAACACATGGGGTTGCCATGAGTTGGAATTTACTTGATGGCAATGGTTTGGGTTTGTTCTTTTTTTCGGTAGTTATTATTAATAAACATCCTGGCATTCGAACCCAGCTCCCACTGAGGCCCTTTTTCCTTGGGCCCAGGAGGTATTGGATTTCTGCTCAGTCCTATGCTGCTCTCCCTGTGGCTTCCACACAAGCACCCTTTTGCTGTTTACAACTCCCCTCTGAGACTGTGAGACCATACTCCCCTCAGGCCTCCCCTGCCCCCAGCCTGAGCATTGCATCCCCTTTACAATCATCCTATTGAGGAATGTACAGTAAACATTTGTATGGTAAAAGCAACCCACACTGGTTCCCAGTGAGCAGCTGAGATACTTAGGACTTCTACGTGTAATCTAACCCACCCCGCCTCTGATTTACATTGCATTGCATTACATCTTACCATAAGTCACTTGGGGCTCTGGAATGAGAAACTCCCACTCCATGCCCTAACTGGGTGGAACCAGTTAGCTTTCCCAAAACACTTCTCCTTTCTTCTCATTTACCTGGTTACCACCAACTGATTCTTCAGGTCTCAGCTTAGAAGCTCCTCCTCCAGGAAGTCTTCCCTGAACCCCCTCTCCAGCCTGGGTGAAGAGCTTCGGGAACACCCTGTATTTCTGGTAGAACGCATCTCAGTTTGTTGTAATTGCCAAAAAAACCCACATGCCATCTAGTAGATTCGGACTCATGGCGACCCTGCCACGCCTTTCTTCTGAGGCACCTTTGGGTGGATTTGAACCTTCAACCTACAGTTAGTAGCCAAGTGCTTAACCATTTGCACCACCCAGGGACTCTGGACTTGCCTTTTTAGTTGTCTATGAATAGCATGAGGGAAGAGTTTGGGTCTTGTTCACTGTTGTATCCCCACCAGCCAGCACAGAGTCCAGTGGATCCATGGCTAAATAATATTAGCTGGATGGAGAATGGACATATGTCAAGCAGGCAAGAAATGGGGAAGCCTCTAAAGTGCCAGATACCACAGACAACAACCCTTGGGGCTGGGGTCTAAGCATTCCAAGAGGGATGCCATGACCAGATAAACTGGCAGCCCACGGCAGAAGGACGGTATAGAAGACACTGGTCCCCAGCTGCTTAGCTCCAAGGAATGTTTGTCAATGTGACATTCGCAGAAGCCCGGCACATGTGTGCTGGCTAAAGAGGCGAGCAGCCTTAGCCAGAGAAGGAAGTTCAGCTTTTGTGTGTGTTAGCATGGGGGATGTGTGCTTTGGAAGTTTCTTGGCACTCAGATAATTTTCTGATGTTTAAAAAAATCTCCAGATACTTCCCATATTTATTTTTTTACCTTTAAGGAATGTGTTTGCCTTTGTGACGATGCTGTTACCAAATTATATGGACACAGTTCATTGCTTTCACTAAAAAACTGCTTAGTACAAAATTGATTTGGAGTCGACCGGATGACAATGAGTTGTTTTTTTTTGGGGGGGGGGGGTGTTTAATCTTTACAGGAGCAGACTGCCAGGTCTTTCTCCCTCAGAACCTTACAGGGTTCCCAAGGCTGTAAATCTTTTTTGTTTGTTTTTATCGTGCTTTAGGTGAAAGTTTACAGCTCAAGTTAATTTCTCATACTAAAGTTTATACATATATTATTATGTGACACTAGTTGCAATGCCTATAATGTGACAGCACACTCCCCCTTTCCACCCTAGGTTTCCTGTGTCCAACCAACCAGCTCCTGTCCCTTTCTGCCTTCTCATCCCACCTCCTGACAGGTGCCGCCCATTTAGTCTTGTGTATGTGCTTGAACTAAGAAGCACACTCTTCTTCAGTATTATTTTATGTTTTATAGTCCAGTCTAACCTTTGTCTGAAGAGTGAGCTTCGAAAATGGTTTTAGTTTTGGGTTGACAGAACATCTGGGGGCCATGGCTTTGAGGGTTCCTCCAGTCTCGGTCAGACCATTAAGTCTGGCCTTTTTATGTGAATTTGAGTCCTGCACCACACTTTTCTCCTCCTCCGTGAGGGACTCTGTTGTGTCCAAGGCTATAAATCTTTACAGAAGCAGACTGCCAAATGTTTCTCTTGCAGAGCAGTTGGTGGGTTCAGACTACCGGTGTCAGCAGGCAAGTGCTTAACCATTGCACCACAAGGGCTCTGTAAAGATTACAGCCTAGAAAACCCTAAGGGGCAGTTCACTCAGTTATATGGGGTCACTATGAATTGAAAATTGACTTTACTCGAAGGCACCTAATAACAACAACAATCTAAGAATATAACAAGTTGGTGAAAATAAAGCAAGAAGCTGCTGTTTGCTACAAACTGAGTACGGTCACTGCTTTAAATGTGCCTTATGTGAAACTGGAAACCCTGGTGGCGTAGTGGTTAAGAGCTATAGCGGCTAACCAAAAAAGGTCAGCAGTTCGAATCCACCAGGTGATCCTTGGAAACTCTATGGGTCAGTTCTACTCTGTTTTACTGGGTCACTATGAGTCGGAATTGACCTGACGGCAATGGGTTCTATGAAACTAGACACTTGTGTTCCCACCAGTCTGGCCACATTCAAAGAAACATCAGTTCAGTATCCAAAAATAGTTGAAAAAAGCAAAGTTCAAGATTTTCTGCAGTTTCTTAAGAAAACACCAAAGAAGAATTATATTCACAATGCATTGCAAATCTTGAGATGATCTTTCCCTTCTTTCTCCTTTTCTCATCCTCCTACACATGGCACTTGCTTCCCTAAAGCTCTCTGTTCCCCTCCCCAAACCTCCTAGCTCGGCTTCTCCCTAAGCTCAGTTCTCCATGGCTCAGTTCTCTATCATGTAGCTCTATAGAATATGTTTTATTTTACCGCATCACCCAAATACAGTGGCCCAGAACAGCAGAGAGAAAGCTCCTGGGGTAATCCAGCCCACAGCTCTCCCTGCCGGCCTAGACCAGTTTCTCCGAGATGACTCATTCTTTGATGTCCCCCCTCATCACTCCCTCTTCTGCCTACTGCTACCCAGGGCCAGGGCCTGGGAGAAGCTCATGACTGAGCCTGACAGAGAGGAAAACATTTTGCTGGGATGCCAGAGGGGACTGATGTCATAAAGAAAGGCAGCAAACCAGATGGGCAGGTTTGCAGAATGTTTTTATCCCCAAGTCTTAATTGTTTTTTTTTTTTTTTTAATTGGGCACTGCCCCACACGCTGGTAGGGAGAAAATGATTTGCTGGGAGAAATGCATTAACTCTCAACAGTCAGTCTGCCAGGGTCAAAAGGCTTCTTTCAATCTGAGGATCAGCCCATTGGTGCCATTCTTATCATCTTAGGAATGAGGAATATTTATTGAGCTCCCATATATTTTAAATGAAAACTCCTTCCCATAGGAAGGGCAGTCCTGCCAATCGACCATCATGACGTCATGTGCCTGGAATTCTGTTTTCAGTGGAGAGAGTACAGGGAGCCTAGAGCAATGCCACCCCTTATCCACCCTTACGTCCTCCACACATATTAACTCATCATCTTCCTTCCCCTGCAGATCAGCTCCTTCGGCTTTTTTCCACATCTCAGAATTACACCATTACCCATCTATGTAGTTCCCCAAGCCAGGTACCTGGGAATCAACCTGGACTTCTCCTCCTTCCTCAGGGCCCCCATCTAATCCATTTCCAAGTCCTGTGACTGAGACTTCTTGGGATCTCTTATCTCCTTAGTATCTCTCCATCTCCATTACCCTAGATCAAGGCCATTGGCATCTCTTTCTTCATGCCTGCAGTGGTCTCCCAGCTGGTCTCCCTGCACCCACTCCCATCTGTTCCTCTCCATCCTGTTACTCCCTGTGTAACAGGCAAGCCAATGGACGGACCATTTAGGGCCATCCCTGTTCTTACCCTATACTCACCTTTAGGCTAATCTGAGCACACTGTCATGTCCTCTACTCCCCCAAAGCACAAGAATCCAACTCTAAAATCATTAATGGGTGGTGTAAATATTTGACAAAGGATATACAGGGTCACAGGAAAGGGATTACACTATACTTACACAGCAAAACTTCGATAGATAGATAGGTGCCATTGAGTTGACTCTAACTCATGGCGACCTTATGTATGACAGAAAGAAACATTGTCCGGTCCTGTATCATCCTCCTAATCATTGGCATGTTCAGGTCCAATGTAAAACCTCCTATACAGACCACTTAGTTATCTCTCCTCTGTCCTCAAGTTCTCCCATAAAGGCAGCTGCTGCCAAGTCTCTCCCTCACTCTCTTTCTTTCCCCTACTATCCTGCAGCTGTCTTCTAGTCAAACTGGCTTCCATTCTTCTCCCCTGCTCCCATTTCTCCAATCCTCTCAGCTGCCACTCCCTAGTAGGAGAGACTTATCCCATCACAACTCCTTAAAACCCTTTAATGGCTACTCACTACCCTCAGCAGAGAGTCCTAACTCCATAGTATGGTCTACTAGGACTTGCAAGCCCTGGCCCCAGTTCCTTTTCCCTCCTCTTCCCCACTTGAACTCCTTGTTTCAGCCATACTGTAGGACGGTGGAAATTTCCCTGGTCTACCATGTTCTCTTCTAGATGGGTGATGGCCCATGCTGTTCTTTTTGCTTGAAATACCCTTCCCTTCTTCCTCCTGGTTAATTCCTACTAGTCTTTTAGGTTTCAGCTTAAGCATCTTCTGGAAGCCTTAGAATCTCTAAGACTGTGTTAGGTGGCCCTCCAATGTCTTATGGCCACTTTCCCTTATCACAACTGTACTATTTGACTAAATGACTATTTGAATAGCACCATGAGGACAGAGTTGTCCTATTACTGCATGCCCTCGTGCCTCATACAGGGCCTGGATTGAGTAAGAGCTCAATGATACTGAATAACTAGATGAGCAATAGCTGAAAAGGGCCTCTGACTGGGACCTTGGGGGAGAATGGAGCCTTTAGGCTCCTTGAACGTGAAGCCATAATTTTGGCCTCATTTGTGTTCTCACCTCCAAAGATCAGTAGCTGGGCTCACAGGAACAAAATTCACCCTTGGGGTTCCATGCATGGTCATAAAAACCTACTAACAATTTAGCTGTGCTCCTTCTGAATCCTTCTAATCCAGGAAGGCTTGTACTTGCCACATCTACATATCTGGCGCAACATTTTCGAGGCTGGGTAACTGACTCCCCTCAGGGATTGCACGCTGGACGAATTTTGCACAATGGAAACTGAATCATTACTCTTTGCAAGCTGTCTTCCACCTAGATTCCTATTAGGTCACTTAGCTGACCCCACCCTTTTTTCCCTAGGAGACCACCCAAATACCTCCAAGAGGACTTTATTATTTTTCTTTCCAGGCAATAATCACGTAGGAGTGATAGGACTTAGAGAGTGGTATTAATGCATCTAAGCACACCCCAAAAAAGGCATCTGGACTTTAGGATGCCTTCAGGATATGTAAGTTCCTATAAGGCTATGCATTTAGATTCAAGATCATATTTGGCCAATGCTCTTTCTTGTTTGCCTTCTGAAACCCAGTAGAGAACAGCTAGAACTTTACATAGTCCAGAATACAACAGACATTTCTGGTTGTTTAATTTTACAAGTCATTTATTGTGTTTTATTCCAATTATAAAAGCAGTACATGCTGATTGTAGACAATTTGCTAAATACAGAAAAGTATATACAAAAATATAGAAATCATTGCCATCAAAGGATAATCCCCACAAACATCTGGACGACTATTTCCTTCTATGCTTTTTTTTTTGTCACAAACATAGTATATAGAGTATATTGTATTACACATTTCTCTTGTACAAAACTGGATAATGTTGCATAAAATTTTGTTTATTTCCTTTAAATTTTTTTTCAGAATATAAAAATAAAACACACTTGCAGTAATAATCTTCAACTTCACAGCAATGTATGACATTTATAGTGAAAGTTCCCACAATTCCATCCTTTAAAGATAACTAGTGTCAACCAGCTTAATAGATTCCTTCAGAATACACATGTGTATGTGTATATATCAAACACAAGTTAAAAACAGATTTTATACTATAATTAAAACATGACCTTAATATCTTTCAAAACGTGATTTAATAACTGTGTAACATTCCATGTTATTAAAGTGTTTAACCACACCCTTAATATCAGTTTAATTTTTTAAACCGTACATAATGCAAAATGCAGTGATGAACATCCTTATACATGATTTATTGTGAGAATTTCTTGCTTATTTCTTTATGATAAAATCCTATAAGGGGAATTACTGGACCAAAGGGTATATGCATCTAATAACGGTTTAATAGCCAAAATATTTTTAAAAACTTCTACAACTTAACAACAAAAAGACAAACAACCCAATCAAAGAATGAGCAAAGGACTTGAACAGACATTTCACCAAAGAGGACACACAAATGGCCAGCAAGCACATGAAAAGATGCTCAGTGTCATCAGTCATTAACAACCAGTTGCTGTCGAGTCAATTCCGACTCATAAGTGACCCTGTAGTACAGAGTAGAACTGACCCATAGGGTTTCCAAGGATGTAATCTTTATGGAAGCAGATTGCCACATCTTTCTCCCACAGAGCGGCTGGTGAGTTCGAACTGTCGACCTTTCAGTTAGCACCTGAGCGCTTTAACCACTGCTCCACCAGGGCTCCTTCATTAGTCACTAGGGAGATGCAAATCAAAACCACAGTGAGATACTACCTTACCCTCACTAGAATGGCTATGATAAAAAAAATTTTAAAAAAACAAACAAAAAACCAGAAAATAACAGGTGTTGGCAAGGATGTGGAAAAACTGGAACTCTCATCCCTTGCTGGTGAGAATGCAAAATGGTACAGTCTCTGTGGAAAACAGTTTGGTGGTTTCTCAGAAAGCTGAGCATAGAATTATCACATGACCCAGCAATCTTAATCCTAGGTATATATTCAAAACAGACCTGTATACCAATATGCATCACAGCACTATTCAAAATAGCCAGAAGGTGGAAACAACCAAATGTCCATCAACAGATGAATGGAGAAACAAAATGCTGTACATACACACGGTGGACCACTGCTCAGCCTAAAGAGAAATGAAGCCCCGAGGCCTGCCACAACATGGATGAACCTTGAAAACATCATGCTGCGCGAACTAAGTTACAAAAGGACGAACACTGTATGACCTCACTTACATGAAATAAGCAAATACACAGAAACCAAAGATTATTAGTGATCACTAGAAGCGAGAGGGAGGGAGAAAGGCAGAGTTTTTGCTCAAGGAGCAATGGTGGTAGAATGAATTGGAAAAAGATACTGAGAATGGTTGTACAACTTGAAGAATGTAATCAATGTCACTGAATTATACCTGTAGAAATTGTTGAGATGGTTTTCTTTTTGAGATAATTATGTTTTGTTATGTATATTTTCACAATAAAATATTAAAAGAAAAAAAAAGAACACACACAATGAGATGCCTCCTCACCCCCACTAGAATGGCTGTGACAAAAAAACAGAAAATAATAGATGTTAGCAAGGAGGTGGAGAAGCTGAAACCCTCATCCATTGTCAGTGGGAATGCAAAACGGTACAGCAGCTGTGGTACAGCTGAACGTAGAACTACCATATGACCCAGCAATCCCACTTCTAAGTAAATACCCAAAAGAACTGAAAGCAGGAATGCAAACAGAGACCTCTACACCAACGTTCATTACAGCACTATTCAAAATAACCAAAAGGTGGAAAACAACCAAAATGTCCATCAGGAGATGAGAAGATAAACAAAATGCTGTATATACACACAATGATTTCGAAAAGGATAGTGATAACGGTTGCACAGCTCGAAGTATGTAATCATTGTCATTGAATAATACATGTAAAAATTGTTGAACTGACAGATGTTCTGTTATGCATATTTTTAATCACAAAACAAAAACGGTACATGTATGTTATCAGGGCCTGTTGAATACAACAAGGCACACTCCGTGTTTAGTTACGTGTGGGTGCCTAAGTTCTCATTTGTTTTGATTTTAAAAGTTTCAGAAGTGGTATAACTAGAAATCAAGTACTTTCTGATTAAATATTTGCTTGCTCTTGTTAGCATTAATGGATTTGTGTTTAACAAGTTTCATTTCTTCCCCAACATTATGAAAATTTTCAAACAATACGGAAAAGTTAAAAGAATGGTATCGGTGAACACTCATACACCCACCACCAGATTCTACAGCTAACATTCTGCTGTATTTGCTTTATCATATACTTACCCATCCATCAAGCCACACAGGTTTCATTTTTAATAGGAAAAATCTCCTTTAGATTGACTCTTTCAATGTAAGGCCTCATTTTTGTAAACCCCCAGGTTTAATGCTCCCGTGGAGTTGATTTTCAACTCATAGCGACCCCATGTGACAGAGCAGAACTGCCCCATATGGTTTTCTTGACTGAAATCTTTACCGGAGCAGATCGCGGAGCCGCTTTGTGGGTTCCAACCGCCAACCTTTTGGTCAGCAGTCAAGCGCTTCACATTGTGTCATCTGGGCTTCTTATGAGATGCGAACGTGGAAAGGTGCCAAGTAAGAGTCTGATTTGCAGACATTTGTCCTAGGGGGCTCGGGGCTGCCCAGCTTCTGAAGGACTCAGCACATAGGGTGGGAGCGTGGCACTGGGTTCTAATCCTGACCCCACTAAGAGACCTGAGTTTTCTCCCTGTAATATGGGTATCCCTATATCCTGGGTGAGGATTAAAGACACAAATCGCGAGCACTCAATAGAGATAATTATTATGATTCTTTTAGTCCCTCCTTGACCCCGGTAAACTCTTGAGTCCACCTCAGTTATAAACAGTTGTAAAAATTGTAAAATGGGGACAGCGTGGCCGAGAGGGCTACTGACCTGAGGCCAAAGGCTGCGAAAGCCCAGCCAGCCCAGCCGTTGGGGACGCCTCCGAGCCGCTGTAGGGTCAGCCTGCAGCCCCGGCCTGATTCCCTCCCTTAGGCGCCCAGCACTCAAAGTGACTGACCGTGGGGCGGTTCTTGCGCGCTACCCGCGTCATCTCAGTGAATGCTCACAAAAGTCTCCAATCAGCGCTACAGAGAGGGAAACTAAGGCTCAAAGAGTTCAAGTTACTCGCCCGAGTCCAGAGTTGGCGTCCGGGAATTGAACCCAAATCGCCCTACTCCAAGCTCTCCCTTTCATTCCCCAGCGCCCGCGGAAAGCCATTGCCGAGCGCCGAACTGCGCGCAGACGCAGTCATCGCCACCTAGTTTCCTTTAAGAGGATTCCTTTTGCCTCCTCCGACCCTTGCGCTTCCGCTCCGCGTTCCCACAATGCACTGCGGCTGAGCGCCTCCGAGCCCGCGGGACGCTGCGGGGGGACGCGGACTGAGGCGGCGGCGGCGGCGACGTGGGCTGCGGCGGGCCCGTGGCGTCGGGCTGGGCGGATGTCGGGCTGGGCGGACGACCGCGGCGGCGAGGGCGACGGGCGCATCTACGTGGGGAACCTTCCGACCGACGTGCGCGAGAAGGACCTGGAAGACCTGTTCTACAAGTACGGCCGCATCCGCGAGATCGAGCTCAAGAACCGGCACGGCCTCGTGCCCTTCGCCTTCGTGCGCTTCGAGGACCCCCGGTGAGGCCACCGCCCCGCCCGCCCCCTTCCCGCCAGTCCGAGGCCCGGCTCCCTGCTTCCCCTCCCCCCTCACGGACCTCCCCTCCCCCCTCCTCGCAGACCCCTTATGGCGCCCCCGGGTGGGGAATGAGGCCTCCCCTCCCCGCAGGCTCCGGGCCGCCCTTTGCTCTCTCGTCACTTCCTTTATTGTTATTATTTTTTTCTAACTTAAAAGCAAAAATTGGGCCTTTGGAAGGCCCAAGCCCACTGAGACCTGCCTCATGAATAGCACAAATTCCCACTCCCTCCCCCGCGGCTGGGAGGCAGCCTTCGCGGCGAAGTGGTCTCGGAGCCCGGAAACCTCGGGTTCCCAAGCTAGCCGGGGAGAGGATTCCGGGAAGATCCCAAATCGCCAGTCGCCCTCTCTGCCCACTCCTCCCCCAAGGCCGAACTCGCCGTTAGGGGTGAACGGACTGCGGGGACGTGGGAGTTCTTTAGAAGTCGCCCGGGGATCTCTGTGATGGAACAGATCTCCACCCGCGCGCCCCGCGCCCCTAAAGGCCAAGGCCTTGTCCTTAGAAAAGGATCGGGGATTTGGGAGAACTTCTAGAACATCATGAGGAGGGTCTCAGAGTTCACTCTTCCTCTGGTGAGGGAGGCACTGCTAGGTGCAAAAGGGCCCCAGAGATTTGGAAACTGTCCCAAAATCGTTTTCAAGGGGTCTTGGTTATTGCAAACATCGTACCCCTCAGGCCGAAAAGGCCCAGGAACTCTCTTAGAAGGTACTGCACTGTGTGGCCACTCCACTAGGGTAAATAGGAACTCGCTTTCTGTTTTCCAGTATCGTCTCAGGACCCACTTTACCTAGTCTGCGCCTCACTACGGGAAATATCTGTAATCGAGAAATGTCTGTAACCTAACTGCTGTGGGGGTATTGGGCAAGGGAGGTGGGAAGCAACCTGAGGCTTTGTGAGGGCTAAAGACTGGCGGTTCATCCTAGTGTCTTGCCATTTGCCTCAAAAGTGGAAGTAGCCATTTTTTACAGCTACACTGGAGAAGATTGCCTCTCTATTAATTAGTAACCATACCAGTGTGTTTTTGAATACTTGGTGTGTGTCGAGTACTATGTGGTGTATTTAGTCTTTTTAGCAGCATATGAGGATTCTGGGTTCAAAGAGTTGATAAAAGTTGGTAGAAGACTAGGCTAGTAAGGGATCAAGGTAGGATTTGAACCCCACTATTCTGCTCTTAGAATCCAGACTTATTGTATTGTATGCTACATTATCTTCTTTCCTCATTTCTTTGATGATAAAAAAGCATTTTTTTGATATTACTAGGTGCCAAGTCCCAGGCAAAGCCCTGTGCACATAGTATCTTATTTAATCCTTACAATAACCTGTGAGATAGGCATACTGCTCACATTTAGAGATGTAAAAACTTAATACCCAGAGATAGCTACTAGTGAGTAGCAGTAGAATAATTTAAACTCGGGTCAGTTTGTATTTGAAGGCTGCTCTTAAACTCTCCTAGCATTCTACCTCTCTCCTGCTGCATTATAAATATAGCCAGGGTCACATTGGATGTGGTCCTTGTTGCTTTTAGTCTTGTGACTAGAATCTTGAAAGTGAGTATGTGCCTATGACACTGTATGGTGCCCTCATTGTCAGATCTTCAGCTCTGCTTGTCCACCCAAGCCCTGAGCCTCTTCTTCCTCCATCTAGTACTGGAGAACCAACTGGACATTCCTAACTCTCCCACAGTCCTAGGAAAGACTTAAAATACACCCACAGAGGGTGGTCTTAAAACAATCTATGACCTTGCAGAAAAGGTACACTTCAGGATTCCCATATTTCTCACAAAACACCTGTCTTTTGAACCTTACATCTTTTTTAATGGGATTTTCTTTTTATAGGCTTTATGGTACTAGGCCTTATGGGAGAATAATAGGGGGTTAACGTATGGTGTACATTTTGAGAAACTACTAACCAAGATTAAGGAAACACTTACTGGCAGAATCATCTAGCAACCTACTTTGACTGTGAGGAAATAAACTTATTTTTGTTAAAACAAAAACAAAAACAAAATCATCTAGCAACAATTTATTCATTTTTTAAAAAAATTAAGCCTCTTTTAAGTAACCTCTTCACACCCATTCAGTGTCATTTCATACCTAGAAAACCCTGTGTGTGGCAGTTGTAAAGTTTAATTCCAGTATCACGAAAGGTCTTCAGAGCAGTAGTGCATAGTAGCAGTAGCAAAGATCCTGTTTTCTTGTGGGTGTTTGTTTTTTGTTTCATTCTGAGATTCCCTTTTATACTTATTACTCAAGCCATTCACCCGCAAGTCAGCCAGCCTCCTGAGTAGCACTAACTTCAGATTTTTCTTTGCAGAGATGCTGAAGATGCAATTTATGGAAGGAATGGTTACGATTATGGCCAGTGTCGGCTTCGTGTGGAGTTTCCCAGGGCTTATGGAGGTCGGGGTGGGTGGCCCCGTGGTGGGAGGAATGGGCCTCCTACCAGAAGATCTGATTTCCGAGTTCTTGTTTCAGGTATGTTTTTTTTCAAATTGAGGTGATTCATGTAAAACACTTTGAACAGAGTCTGGTCCCTGAGAAATGTTAGTTATTCTTCAGTGCATGGGAAATGTGGGGCTTTCATTCCAATAGCCTATGCACAGTGACAGTCTGAAGTCCTGCCCTCTCTTGCCATTGAGGCAGGTATCCTGAAAATGAAATTGCCCTGGTAGTGCAGCCTTGGTAGAACATGAGCATGCTTCTTGTAAAAGGTATTCTAGTGGTAAGAAGAGAAGATGATAGCAAACTCCCTTGAATTGGAATTCTAAAATGTTTTCTTTTGGAATGTACCTATGTGTTGGACTTGATAAAAGGATACTCCAGGGGCCAGATTTTTGTGGTGGTTTTGGTAGAATTATTTAAAAAACCAACCAACAGACAAACAATTTGGAGTCTTGCGGATTGTATTGCAAAATATAGAGTATAGAATAAAATGTGTAGTGTTGACAAGTGATGAAATGCTAAGCTCATCTTTCTGAAATATCAGAAGCTATCTTTCTGAAGTATCAGCACATTGGTATAGACCTGGGGTCTTCTGCAAATCGCAGATGAGTTTTAGGGCCTTGGTGGAATGAAATGTATTGAGGGAGCCTGGCTCCTTTTTAGATGTGAATGTCACTGTAAAAAACCAACCACAGCTGACTTCCATGGTGCTTGTCTCAGTTACCTAGTGCTGCTACAACAGAAGTACCACAAATGGGTGGCTTTTCTTTTTTTTTTTTCTTTTCCTGAAGATACTTTTTTTTAAACTTTTTTTTTTATTGTGCTTTAAGTGAAAGTTTGCAATTTAAGTTAGTCTCTCATACAAAAATTTATACATACGTTGTTATGTGACCCTTGTTGCTCTCCCTGTACTGTGACTGCACACTCCTCCTTTCCACCCTGGATTTCCCATGTCCATTCAGCCAGCTCCTGACCCTCTCTTTCTTTTCGTCTCGCCTCTGGACAGGAGCTGCCCATTTAGTCTCATGTATCTACTTGAGCTAAGAAGCACACTCATAAGTATCATTTTATGTCCCATAGTCCAGTCTAATCTTTGTCTGAAGGGATGGCCTTGGGAATCGTTTTAGTTTTGGGCTAACAGTCTGGGGGCCATGTCTTACAGGGTCCCTCCAGTCTCAAACAAACCATTAAGTCTTGTCTTTTTACTAAAATTTGAGTTCTGCACAGCACTTTCCTGCCCCGTCAGGGACTCTGTTGTGTTCCCTGTCAGGGTGGTCATTGGTGGTAGCTGGGCACCATTTAGTTCTTCTGGTCTCAGGCTGATGAAGTCTCTGTTTTATGTGGCCCTTTCTGTCTCTTGGGCTAATACTTTCCTTGTGTCTTTGGTGTTCTTCATTCGCCTTTACTCCAGGTAGTTGGGACCAATTGATGCATCTTAGATGGCCACTCACTAGCTTTTAAGACCCCAGATACCACTCACCAAAGTGGGATGCAGAATGTTTTTTTAATAGATTTTGTGATGCCAGTTGACCTAGATGTCTCCTGAAACCATGGTCCCCAGACCCCTGCCCCTGCTACTCCGTCCCTTGAAGTGTTTAGTTGTATTCAGGAAACTTCTTAGCTTTGGTTTAGTCCAGTTGTGTTGACTTCCCCTGTAGTGTGTGCTGTCCTTCCCTTCACAAATGGCTGGCTTTAACAAAATTTATTTTCTCACAGTTCAGGAAGCTAGAAGTCCGAGTTCAGGGTGCCAGCTCTAGGGGAAGGCTTTCTGTCTGTCAGCTCTGGAAGAAGATCCTTGTCTTTTTGAGCCTCTGCTTCTGGGCAGTCTTCATGTGCCTTGACATGTCTCTTCCCCCTTGTCTGCTTTTACTTGCTTGTTAAATCTCTTTTATATCTCAAAAGAGACTGACTCAAGAGGCACCCTACACTAATCCTGCCTCATTCACATAACAGAGACAACCCATTCCCAGATGGGATTATAACCACAGGCCTAGAAGCTGGTATTTACAACACATTTTTTGGAGGTGGGGGGAGCCCTAGTGGCACAGTAGTTAATAACTCAGCTTCTAACCAAAAGGTCGGCAGTTTGAATCCACTATCTGCTGCTTGGAAACCTTATTGGGGTAGTTCTACTCTGTCGTATAGGGTTGCTATGAGTCAGAATCAACTCATATGCAATGGTTTTTTTTTTTTTTTGGAGGGGGGAGAGGAGGACACAATTCAATCCTTAACATAGCTTAACAGTGATACTTTCAGTATCTGCCTATCTTGTGTCCCTTTGTAATTTTTTTAACTCCAGAACTCTATTCCCTCCTTCAGGATATCATACATATCTTTTTTTCTCTCCATGCTGCTCTGAAATCCTGCTTAGAAAACTGTTAGGAAATGGCTGCAGTCCTGAGCTGTGAGCGGTAAACACAGCCTTTGAGAGCAGGAGCACATTTCCCTTTCATGAACATCAGGTAGGGTTGTATGACTCCCGACTAGTTTTAGCGTCTGAGCCTTACCCCCCCCCCCCCCCCCACTGTATCGAAGAATGTTGGTGATTGGTGATCTTTTAAGAGGTACTTTGTCTACTTTCGGAGCCCTGGTGGCACAGCGGTTATAGCGCTCAGCTGCTAACCAAAAGGTTGGCGGTTCGAACCCACCAGCTGCTCCATGGGAGAAAGATGTGGCAGTCTGCTTCCGTAAAGATTACAGCCTTGGAAACTCTGTGGGGCCATTCTACTCTGCCCTGTAGGGTCGTTAGGAGTTGGAATCAACTCTACAGCAAGGAGTTTTGTCTAGTTTGTCAGTCAGTCACACCAACAAGATAAACTCTTTAAATTTTTTAGTTGTGTTGTTTACCTTCAGCTACACTTCAGTTATTTCATTGGCTGGTTTCAAAATCCCCATGTCCTGGGAATCTGGCTAAGCAAGAAAGAAATGGTAATGGTAAATTTTGTAATGGTACAAATAAATTTCATAATGGAATCAATTAAAACTCAAATTTTTAGGAGTTTGGTGTTAATTACGAAGGACAAAGAAAGAGGCTATGAATTGTCAGAGCTAGTAAACCTGTCAGAGGATGGACTTCTTGCTCTGTTGGAAAGCTTCGGACCAGTGTCTTAACATGGTTTACCACGTATACCTTAGTGTTCTTCTCTGGTTTCATGTCTCTTACCAAGACCCTCAGGATTTAAAAGTGGTGATTGACAGAGGAGGGACTGTAGGTATTGCTGGCTCTTGGTAAGGTGGTAATGTGGTTGAAGAGTGTAGCCTCTTTTC
This sequence comes from Dugong dugon, assembly GCA_030035585.1. Lineage (NCBI taxonomy): Eukaryota > Metazoa > Chordata > Mammalia > Sirenia > Dugongidae > Dugong > Dugong dugon. Next base: position 17,654,076 of record CM057476.1, on the reverse strand, counting down.
TTTATGTTCTCTTTGCCTAGGACTTCCTCCATCAGGCAGCTGGCAGGACCTGAAGGATCACATGCGAGAGGCTGGGGATGTCTGTTACGCAGATGTGCAGAAGGATGGAATGGGGATGGTTGAATATCTCAGAAAAGAAGATATGGAATATGCCCTGCGTAAACTGGATGACACCAAATTCCGCTCTCATGAGGTGGGTCCCCACCTTCTGTTGAGGTGTTTGAACCCAGGGTACTCCACCTGAACCTGTCCTAGCAGAACTAGCTACAGACTGTGCATTTACTGCCACTTAATGACTTCACAGTATCACTATAGCTCTATCACAAGTGGACAGAGCCGGGTGATTCACCATGCCTGAGCCCTGCAGAGTCATAGCAGAGAGGTCTGCATTCATAGTATTTGTAACCTGGAGTGAATGCTGGCACAGTCTGTCATAATGTGGTGAGCTGTTCTGTGATAGCCCTTTCACAACTGGCTTAATTGGCAGTGTCCCCAGTGAACCTAACCTATATGGCTGCACCTCCTCTGGGTCTAGGCTGGGCTCTACGGGGCGCCCTCATCATCTCAGACCTTCTAGCTCCTGCTATCCCTGAGTTGTCACTTCACTTTTCCTTTCCGAAACAATGCAGGGCCCTCTGAAACCTGAGCCAGCTTGACATTTTCTTGTTGGTCACCTGTGCTTAGTTCTTGACGTCATTCCTTTTAGTAAGGTACTGTGGCTTTGTATCTCTCCATCTGACTCAAGTGGTTGGTGACTATCCTTTTGATACCATTGAGACCGGAGGCCAGACCACCAATAGGACATTCTTTTTTTTTTTTTTTTTTTTTTTTGTTATCCTGCCCTGACTAGGGTTGTCTGGGTGATGTGGATTTCTGGACTTGTTTTCTTTTTATTTAGGATTCATATAATTCCCTAGTTTTATGGTTTGAAGGCTGGTCTTTGCATTGCTTAACTATGCTTTTTGCTCAGACTATCCTCTAGGCCTTGAGTTTGGAGCAAAAAGAGTCAGCATCTGGCCGTCCTTCAGTTACCCTGCAAAGCAGGACCTCAGTAGGGTAAATCCTATTACTGAGTTCATTTAGGTAGAAAGCACATGCCTTCTTTCACGTTTAACATCTTTAGATCTTCCAGGAATACTGGCTGAGGGCAAAGGGTCTGGAGACAAGGCCAACCTGGATGTGACTCCTGCTGCTTCTTAATTTCTTAGCCAAGCTACTTTCTGAACCCCAGTTCCTCTATATGCAAAATGGTCACAAGAATATCACTGGCTTACAAAACTATGACAAAAACTATTTAGCCCAGGTCCTGACACATGGGAGTTGTTTAATACAGGTTAGCTCCTTCCTAGATGCTTATTCAAAGATGTGTATATGAGGTAGCAGGAGACTGACCTCTGAGAACCTTTCCGGCGTCAGTAGCAATAATTTGGATGTCATTAATAATGATAACTCATACTTGGGCATTTATCACATGCCAGGCTGCTATTTATTGTGCCACTTGTTCTCATCTTTGAAATGGGGATAGTAAGAGTATCTACCTTGTAGTGTTATTTTGAAGGTTTAACAAGATAATTCATGTAAAGTATCATGCCGTGCCAGGCATGGTAAATGCTCAGTAGTTAACTATTATTGTTAGTCAACCATGTTAGGTATTGGTCTGCCTTTTTTTTTTAAGTCTCTTATTTTTTTCCTTTCCTCTTTTTGTTTGAATTTTAGGGTGAAACATCCTACATCCGAGTTTATCCAGAGAGAAGCACCAGCTATGGCTACTCACGGTCTCGGTCTGGGTCAAGGGGCCGTGACTCTCCATACCAAAGCAGGGGTTCCCCACACTACTACTCTCCTTTCAGGCCCTACTGAGACAACCGGCGATAGAATTTGTTCTTTATTTTTTAGTGTGAACTGAGCTGCTTTGTGCTCAGAATCTACATTCCAGATTGATGATTTAGTGTCTTAGGAAATTTTTTTAATTTTCTTTTTCTTTTTTTTTTTTTTTTTAAGGAAAAAAAAAAAAACACAAAAAAACTTACATAATTTCTACCAGGGCCATTATTAGCAGTGAAACATTTTAAACTGCTGAAATTGTGGTTTTGGTTCAGAAACAAGTTGTATATTTTTCACCCCTGATTATGGGAAAAAAAAAATCAGTGCTGTGTGTTTTTGTGGGTTGCTCTGCTATGGAGATCAGCAGTAACTGTGACTGAGTTGGCCCATTCTGTTTAGAAATATATTTTAAACGTTTAGTAATTGACATGTGTGGTTGTCCTTGATTAAGTTCACAGATTTCACCAAACAAGTACGCTGGTTTAAAAAGTCCATGGAGTTGTAGTAGCAACTTGTACCAATTAGTAAAGAGCAGGAATGTGTAGCTTTATATGTGGATAAAGATAAATTGGTCTGAAGGTTTGAGACTTTCAATCCTATGGGCAGGTTCAGAGATCTCTTACAGTTTTAAGGCCAAGCTTCTAAAAGTAAGTTGCCTTAAAAAGGGAGCATTGCACATCAGGAATGGGAAGACTCAAACTGGGCTTTTTTTTTTTTTTTAAACATGGCTGCAGCACAAAGATCAATGGGAAATTCTTAGCCAAAACCAACTTTGGTAGATTAAAAAAAAAAAACAAAAAACACCAAACCTGCTGCTGTGGAGTGATTCCGACTCTCAGCGACCCTATAGGACAGAGTAGAACTGCCCCATAGGGTTTCCAAGGAGTGTCTGGTGGATTTGAACTGCTGACCTTTTGGTTAGCAGCTGTAGTTATTAACCACTGTGCCACCAGAGTTTCCGTGGCAGATTGGTTAGGGGAAAAAAAAATCAGGCTCTTTCACTTTTACCCCAGGTCTGTCATTTATCCTGGGTATCGGACCTTTTTGAACAAACAGAAAACACCATCTTTTATTCATTTCAATTCAGTAATTGCAGCAGTAAGGGAGATTGGGGCGGGGGGCTACTTTGTCCCAGGCATACGTTAAAAAGATAACCCGTAGGTGTGGCTAGTATCCTTTATGCATATAATAACCATAGTCTACTTTGAACAGTCCTCAGACTTTAGCAAAAAGCCCTGTGCTTCGAACCAAGTGAGTAACAAATCTGAGATGAACTGTTAGAGATAAGGCTGCTGCTCAGGTCAAAGAAAACAGCAACTAAAAAATGATAACTCAGGTTGTCAAAGTGATCAGATGCTCTGTCTACCATTTACATAAACAGAAAAACTTGAATGAAGTTTTGTATACAGCCGTTTTTCAGGGGAGGCAAAAGAGACAGTGTCTTCCATAGTGAACAGGTGTGTAAGTGAGCACTTGATCTGTTTCCTCCAGAGCTCACAAGGCCCTTTATTTCCACTAGCATCAGGAATTCATTGCCTCCCTTTGGCCAGATCTTTCTAAGTTCTGCCTTCGGAAGAGTCAGTTACTGAAAAATACTTATGCGTCTGTTTTTGTCAGGTGACTGAAGGAATTGGGGATGTCGGGTGTTCACAGGATAGTCCCTTCACAGAATCGCTACTCAGCCACGTGGGGAGGGCTCCTGTTCATCCAGCTTTGCCAGAGAGATATTACCTGTTTGCAAACAATAGCAAAAAAGAATGTTACAGCTGAGCCTGCTGCCCAGCACGCTCTACTGAGTTAATCACTTGGTTTGTCAGGAAAATATGCAGTGGAAGTAAGTGTAGGTACTGTCTGATTTTTCTAACTGTTAGTATCTAAAAGAATCACAGTTAGTTATAAGCTAAGCTAGATTATGCATGCTTTTCAGTGAAGAGGCTGATTAGCCATATGTGTGCATATAGGGGTAGAAGGAAAAGACTGAACTCAGTTTGTCCTAAGCAGCAAAGCTTGAAGCAAGGTTCTATTTGAGAGAACTTACCTATGATCAGGAAACCCTGATGGTGCAGTGGCTAAGAGCTACAGCTGCTAACCAAAAGGTCGGCGGTTCAGACCCACCAGCTCTCCTTGGAAACCCTACGGGGCAGTTCTACCTTGTCCTAAAGGGTCACTATGAGTCAGAATCAATTCGACGGCAGTGGGATCTATGATCAATGGATATGTAAGCAGTGACAACTCTTAGGCTCTGAGATGAAGTGATTATAAAATTTCTCTCCACAGTTAACTGCAGTAGTTAATCAGACACATTTTAAGAGTTTAGCTCATATTTTCTAGCTTCCAATCCTTGGCTTCGACCAGAACTTTGTGTAACTGGTTGGTCTTGAACAAAGAGGTAACCTTTGAGCTGACCAGGGCAAATGTAACAACTGCATGTGGCTTTGCAGGTATATTTTATTTGCCCTGCATAGTATTTTTTAAATGTTGAATTAGTTGCCAACACTTAAAACTTGGAGAATATCACACAAAATGCCAGATGTCCAGGTTCTCTGGGAAAATGGGCTTGTGTTCCTGCCTGGCACCAAATGAACAGCAGTGGATGCTAGCTGCCCCTTCAGGCAGAGCTCAAGCTCCAGACGTGTACACATAGACCCTCTAATCCTGGCTTGCTCATTTCTGTTACGACTGGGCTGCTAAAGGTGAGCGTGACCCCTGGACTCTTACTGCCACCTGAATGCCACCATCTGTATGCATGTTACACTTTCTAAGGTGCTTTCACTTAGCTCGTTAGGTCTTCACAGTTCTACCTTCCTTCATTAGTTCACGTGTGACTATGTTAAGCCATTCTGGGTAACACATACCTGGAGGGGCCACAAAATATTCCTCCACGACCCGATGGGAGTTCTGTAATAGTTCTTCAGCACAGTTGCCTTCTGTCACGTCGTCAGGTCTCAGGTAAAGGCATCTACAAAGCCCAGAAGCTCAAGGTTACCTTCTCAGGAGGAGGGCTTCTAGGGCATGGTGGAGGAGGGTCAGGAGTGGGAGCAGTTTATTTCTGAGTTAGGTTATTGCTCAAAGATAGAAACTGGTCAAACAGTAAATCAAGTAACAGTCTAAGTGTGTATTTTCTTCTGAATTCCTCAGGATTGCTATGTTCAAAAAATATTTATTGGGTGACTACTATGGGTAAGTTGGAGACCAGTGAAAAGACGATTACAATACAATGTTAAATCTAACAGGTTAAGCAAAGCCTGCCAAGGGGATACCAAGGGGCACCTAACCCAGCCTGGGTGGGGGCAGATACTCAGAATAGGTGACGCCACTGCTGACTGCTGAAGGATGGGCAAGCTGTAGTTGGATTGGATGATGGAGACTCCTTGGCAGAAGCAGTGGCATGATTGAAAAGCAAGAGAACCCAGCATATTCAGAGAAAAGAGCCGAGAGGTCGGCAGGGCAGCAGCGTGGCATACTCCGAGGAGGAGGAGGCTAGAAGCCTAAGCAGAATGGAGGAGAAACTTGCTCAAGAGTGGTTGTAAGTGAATTGTTTTATGGGTATTAGCTCATAAATGACAATGGAAATCTGAGCCCACATCTGGTACCCCTAAGAGAGGCTTTTTTTTTTTTTTTTTTTTTAACCACAGCCACCTTGGACATAAAAGTGCTTGCCCTTGAGCAAGATGTAGCACAAACAACTCAGGAAATCTCCCTGTTCTCTGGGCCTCGTGGCTTCACTTGCGTCCAGACGGCAAACTGGTAAAACCAAACGAGCCTGAACATATATGAGGCTTCACTATTAAGGTTTAAAAGTGCACGACAAGAGGTCTGAGCCTGCTCCCAGATACATGGGCTAAAAAAGCAGTCTAAATCATGGAGAGGGGAGCAGCAAGCTCTGTTCCGAGCAGGGCACAGACTGCTACTTCAGCCTAAACGGGGTGGGGTCACGTGACAAGGGCATGACTGTGACATGAGCCTTTGGTCAAAGGCTGCACACAAGTGCTAAGTTTTGACGATAAGATTCTTTTAAGAAAGGGCAAATTCTATTTCTTTGGTGCCCTGTGGCACTCAGCCCAGGGCTTGACACTATTTATTAGTGGTTTGAAAAGTTGAAAGTTGGAGTCTATTCTAGGATCTGCCACTTTAAAATAGTGTGGGCTTAACAACAAAAAAATTTCTTTTAAAAAAACAATGTGGCCTTGAACAAGGATGATCTTTCCAGACCTTAAAATTCTCATCAAAAAACTGAAGGTTGCACTAGGTTTAAAAAAAAATATTTGTTGTTGAAATATACACAGCAGAACATAACATCAATTCAACAATTTCTACACGTACAGAGACACGGATTACATTCTTCGAATTGTGCAACCATTCTCACCTAGATTTTTTTTTTTACCACATAAGGATTATGCATTCATTTTAGAAAACTTGGGGAAAAAAAACAAAAATCATCCATAATTGTACCACTCAAAGGTAACCATTGGGCTTTTGGAGTTTACATTTCTGTTGGGCAGTTTAACAAAATGGCTGAGAGCTCTGGCTCCTGAGTCACACCTGAGTTCCAACCACAGTGCCACACATGGTACATGTGCAAGTCACTTAGCCTCCTCATGCTTCAGTTCCCTCCCTTGTAGAATGTTTCACAGGGTTGCTGGGAAGATTAAATGATGTTAAAAAATAAGATCTTACAATGCTGGGCCTCCATTCTCAGGGCAGTAAGAGGTGAGTGTTGAGTAGCAGCGGCTCCTTTCAGGAGAGTTAGTGCACCCCAGGTACACCTCAGTCCACACCACCCAAAGTATACCTATGCCCTTACCCCAACCCCTTTTAATCATGCGTGACCTGCCTGGCCCCTATTGTTTAGAGAATTATTACTGGACATTGGAAGATTTTGATGAAATAACACTCTACTACCACCAACAGGTGGTTAAAGCTACTGCTTCCCAACAGTAGATCTAATAACGGATTTTTTTCAATATTTGGTAATCAGGTTTCCTATGTAAATAAAATTTCCAGAAAAACAAAATTCACCCCTTTAAATACCACACATTTCCACTTAATTACTATTTATGATAGTTATTTCTAGAATAGACTCCCACCTTCCTATTAATCATAGGCTACTGGCTTTCTGTGATGTAACACACCAAGCAGACCTTTAACTTGGCAAATCGCTTAACTCTTCTGGACCTCAGAACCATGTGTAAAACACCAGAATGGGACTAGTTGAACTCTTGAAGTGCATGTCAGTTACTGATCCACTTACTAAATGTCTGCCTCACTTGTCTTTCTCAATCAGGGTTTCACAAGAGAATTTAGCCCAAATGCCCTAAGACACGAATTTTGATGATGAATCAACTTCTCTCCTATGCATCTGGACTAGCATTAGTTAACGTACTGTTCTTTGGAGAACTGAGAAAATAATGACTCGAATTTTCTGTGTTCAGGTTCAGATGAGGAACCTGTTTGAGAAAGGGTTCAACTGTGAACTAGAAATCCCTGCCCTTTAAAGTTCACAGACAAGTCACTTAAGCCAGTAACTGTGGAAAATGCTAATACAGAGGCATGGAAAGTGCTGTGGCAGCAGAGAAGTGACATATGTGCTCTGTCAGCCCTTGGACTGACTAATGAGACAGTTCTGCTGCTTCTGTTTCTTTCTGCCTCTTCCCTGGTATCAGGCTGGCAGGAATCATTTCTCTGGGCACCCTGTACTCTCATCTAAAAGCCTTTTCCCTCTCTCCTAATTTAGTCTTTCATGTTTGATGCACACTGGAATGGGAGCTAATCAATTTGGTTAAGAGTTTTGGGTTCACATAAGGCTCCGAGGGCACCTTAAGCACTGAAGTATCTGCCTGCAACCAGAGACATTGTCAACTAATTCAGACTCTGGATTTGAGATGAAGGAGAATACAGTTTCTAGGGGTTAAGATGGCTTATCTAGAGCAGAGCCCCAGATTTTCTCACTGCCTGTGAGACTTTGGGCATGTTACTCTTTCTGAGTCTCAATTTCTTCATCTATAAAACATTAGAGTTTACCTTCCAGGGTTGTGCATGATAATTGAGATAATACATGGAAATTCTTGGTGCCTGGCATGTTGTAAGCAAGCTAATCTTTTTTAGCTTAAAGCAAATGAGATGTTATTAACATACGAAGAGACTTCTATTAACCAGTCAGTGTTTTTGCAGCTAGTATGGCCATTGCCTAAAAACCCTTTAACACCTGTCTTCACTGGGTTCTGTTTCAAACATTACTGAGGCAGTCTGTTCAAAACACGAGCATGCTAAAAATGACACATCTCTAAAATGGAGTCATAAACAAAAACTGGTTCCTGAATTTATGTACAGATCACTGAGTACCAAGCTGTGATTCCAGCTACCAGATCCAAACCCTTCTTTTTCACAAGCTCTTTCCTGAGTAATGGTTGCATTGCTTTATAGTTACCCTCTAGAGGACCTGTGCAATTCTGACTCATTTTTGTCCTTCTGTTCCCTTCTTCCCCAAATATATTAATAACACTCATCCAACGAACATTTACTGAGAGTCTACTCAGTGCTGGACATGGAGAACATGATGAGTAAAACCAGATATGCTCCCTGGAGCTTGGCTACGTGGAGGGAGAAGAAAAGAGAATTAAATATCACTCAAATAGTTGTAAAATTCCATGTAAAATTACTGTTCGATTGAATACCATGAGAGAGCCACAAAGTCCTGAAAGGGAATTTGATAACAGAAGGAAGACTTGGGAGGAGTACAGCTGAGATCTGAAGCAAGGAAATTAAGTAGGCAAAAAAGAGGAATACACAGGATGAGGGGTGGGGTAAGGGCAAGTCCCAGAACTCTAGGCAGGAAAGAGCATGGAGAGCTCAAGGAATTATAGCACTGACTTGGAAGGTGGGCAGAGGCTAGATCAGATGACGCCCGCTAGGATATGGTCAGGCTTTTATCCTGAAGGGCACTGGGAAGCCTCCTAAAGGACCTGGGTAGGGGAATGACATCAGATTTCTGCTTTGAAATGCTGTGTAACTATCGGCAAATTGGTTAACCTTTCTAGACTTGGGCATCAGATTGCAACGTGGAGAAAGAATTCAAAGAAATCAAAGGCTAGATGTGGGAAAAAGAATTAGGAGGCTAATAATATTAGATGTAAATTTCACAAAGCACTTCCTATCAGGAAAAAGCTAGGACAGATAGTTGTAGATTACCCCTATCATTATAAGCTATAAACCCATTCTTCCTAAGAAGTTGCAGCCCCAAATAGCAAACAAGTCTGCTGCTTGGAGGAAGCTTCTCAAAAAAGAACCTTAAAAGAAAAAAAATCATCTGTATGAGACCAAACAGTCAACATTTACACTAAAGCAAAGATGAGAAGGTCGGGTGGAAGGGGTCAGGGAAGCTAGATTAATGGAAATGGAACAACCAGAACAGAAATAATGGGAATGTTGATACAATATGGAAAATGTAACCAATGTCCCTGAACAATATGTACAGAAATGGTTAAATGGGAACCTAATTTGCTGTATAAACTTTCACCAAAAACACAATAAAACATTTAAAGAAAAAATTTTTTGATGTATTAAAATATATATTAAAATGCATTAAAAATTTATTAAGATTTGGCAACAATTGGCAGATCTGGGTAGAAGATGCTCCCTTTACTAAAGTTTCACACCACAATACTTCACTTGTGTTATTACCCTGCCCTCTCAGGCATTTGTGTTTTTGGTCCCTGGTATAAAATGAAAAGTAAACGCTCCCGTCCCCACTCCCAATAACTTTTTTAAAAAACTAACCATTATTAAGAGTTTCTTGAATACCTTTTTGGGGGGAAAAAGAAAACAAAACAAGCCCTAATGCATATGCCAGAATATACTAAATAGATCAGATTACACATAAAGGATTGATAATACTATACACAGTGTTCTGAATTTTAGCTTTATTATTAAATATATCTTGGAGCGCTTTCCATATCAGCACATATAGTTAGTTATTTCATTATCAACAACTGCCTAACTTCCAAAGGGAACCACGGAGTCATAGAATATATATACTTAAAATTCTGAGAGAGGAATACAGCGTTTACCAAGGCAGACAATGAGCTCACATCCTATTGGCAAAGACTGATAACGAATCAACCAAAATCATTAATCATTTTCAAAATCAGAGGAAAACCCAACAGGATAAAGAGTTAGTGACTGAAAGGGGACAGGGGTTTGAAGTGGTCAGGAGAGACCTCTCTGAGGATATAAGCTGAGACCTGAATGTTAAGGAGACAGCCATGCAAACATTTGGAGGCAGACTGTTCAAGAAAAAGGGAAGAGTAAGTGCAAAGATCCCAGTGAGGGAACAAATTTGCCGTGTTGAAGCAGTAAGGAAGCCAGTTGGCTGGAGGTTAGTGAGTGAGAAGTGCAGTGCATCCGAGGGGGTAGGCAGGTGGCTCTATCAGGTAGGGCCTCGAAGGCTGTGTTTACTTTGGATTTTATTTCTAGTTACACCGGGGAGGCCTCGAGGACTTTACGCACGGGAGTGACAAGATCCCTATGAATAACGGGAAGAGTGAAACCACTTACCCGCGGGATGGCCGTGGGCAAGCTCCTGAATCTCGCTAAGACTCTTTTCCCCTCTGTGAAATGAGGACACCCCTAATCGCCACCTGAAAGGGCTGCGAAGGCACTCCAGTCAAGGCTTCCGGGGCCGCAGCCTGAGTTTACCTGTCCTCCAGTACCGACTCCATGGGCTCCACCCCGTCTGTGTCCACGCCACGGAGCCGGTCGGCAAAGGCAATGGCTTTCTCCAACCGCGCCACGGCCTCGCGGCTGCCAAAGTCCACAAGCGCCAGACGCTCCAGGTGTTCTATCGTCTTGGCTGTGACCTGACCACTTCCCTGGGGGGTGAGGCGGAAGGCGTGTGTTACGGACGGGACCTGCTCCACCTCCTGGTCCGCTCCGCCGCCCGCCTTGACTCCCCGGCCTTTACCTGAGGATCTGCCTTGCAGGTGAAGCCCCGGCAACCGCCCAGCCGCGCTCTAAGACCCAGCCTCACCACTCGTGCCCACATTTCTCTCCTTCTCAGCCTCCGTAGTGAACCCGTTACGTAACGCCGAGCGACGCGCCAGAGAGTGATGACATCAGATGCCACCCTGACCGTAGCCGCAGCTGTCGCTGCCGCCATGAACAGCGTTGGGGACGCATGCACGGACATGAAGCGCGAATACGACCAGTGCTTCAATCGGTGGTTTGCCGAGAAGTTCCTCAAGGGGGATGGCTCCGGGGACCCGTGCACCGACCTGTTTAAGCGCTATCAGCAGTGTGTTCAGGTGAGTCCGGTTCGGGCCCTCCTGCCTCTACCTCCAAGGCCCTGTTTCTGTGTCCCCCACCACAAACTTCGCATTCTGGCGGCGGTTGAGACCGGGAGGGTGGAGAAAAGCCGCAATGAGGCCGGTGGCAGGAGACCTCCCGGATATCTGAGTGACAGAGTTAAATATTTTTGCGGTGCTTTTTCACGGAGCACATTTTTTGGTTCATTTGGTGCTCGTCTTAAGTTTGGGCAGTGGGCATCGTTATTCGTGTTTTATACATGGAAAGCTCAAGCCCAGAGATAGGAAGTGACTGGTCCACGTCATTAGAATCAAGTTTCTTTGATTCTCTTGTGCGTAATGCACTTTTCCACGGGGGTGGGGGGTGGGGGTGGGGGGGTAGTATGTGTGTTGTGTGTACGCAGGTGCGAGTCCTAGCCCTTTTCTGGCCTGTTACACACTGTGGAGGGTCCCACTGTTTTTCTTATAATCCCTTAATTGTCCCGTTTCTCTCTTTCAACCACATCCCTCCAGCTGCATCTAGGAAATTATGATCCGGGCCTAACAGATGTGGAACTGTTTTAAATATAAAAACTAACAAACAGCACTGGGTAAAGCAGTCCCAGTGAGTTAACTTGTAACATCCTCAGGGTAATTCCAGGATGTAGTTGCTATCTTTATCCCATTTATAGATGAGGAAAGTGAGGCACAAAGTCCTGGAACCAAGATTGGAACCCGTGTCTGTCACTAGGAGTGGTGATACTGTTTTTTAAAATTTTGTTTCTGAATTTTAATGGTTTCCTCACACTTCCTTTCCAGTTTCTCTCTGGTCTTGCATTTAATTTCTTCATAATGGTACTTCTGTTGGTTAAAAAAAAGCATGGGGCTTGAATCATGGTTGGTAGTTTGATTTTACTTTTGTACCATCATGTTCTATTTACAAAGTTTGGTCCTCAAGCTTCATGTAGACCTTTATAATGTGTTTTTTCCTTCCATCAGAAAGCAATAAAGGAGAAGGAGATTCCTATCGAAGGACTGGAGTTCATGGGCCATGGTAAAGAAAAGCCTGAAAACTCTTCTTGACCTTGACAGTCACCTTGAAAATGAACTCCTCAAATCAGCAAATTGAAGACTCTGAATCTTGTCAATTAAGGCTGTGAAGAAAGCCATCAGTCTGATGAGGAGTTTAGGAAGGAGTTTTATTTCTTCCCTCTTGATGTTTTCCTCTCACTGGCTTCAGGGTGATTTCTCACTTGCTCTGGCATTAGAGGAACTGAAAGCTAAAGATGGTTTCTTGAGATGATGGCTGCAACACTGAGTCCGGGACCAGCTTGAAGTTTACCTTATATGTAAATAATGATAAAACAGTCAGGATGGTCAGGGTGGCCTGGCCTCTTGAGTTATGCTTCAAAGCATATTAGGTATACTGTCGTGGGGTCATTGTTCATGGACTCAATCGGATAGGACTTCTCTCAGGAAGCTAATGCTCTGAAAAGGGACCCTGACTTGGGAGCATAGTTTTATTTTTATATAGTAACTGAACAGTTAAGATTGCTGGTAGCCTGGGTTAGCCAAGTGGAAGACAGCTTTTAACAAACTTACAACCTTGCCTTAAGATTTGAAAGCTTCAGGTGTTGCAGTGAACACCATCTCAAAGCTTACAGTGTGGTTCAGAAATTAAGATACTTGGAGTAACTATGGAGGAAGATCCTACGTTGCGAAGATTTGCCGTTGCTGGCTTCCAGCCCAAGTCAATGAATTAAGTCAACCTGCATATCACAAAAATGTTAAAATGCTGCACCTAGTTAAATGGGAGGAAAAAAAAGTTTGCTTTATTTGCCTTCTTTACCACTCTTGTCCTGTTAACGTCTGTAATCATGAAGATGGAATAAATCAGAACATTCTCTCGATTATTTGCCCTTTGACTTCAGTGCATGGAACAACTATTACCGTGTATCCCCACATCCCAAAGAAACACTGGATACGGTTTTGTATGTTTTATAATTTAAAGGTGAAGAAAAGGAAAGATACGCTAAAGCTAGGTTGTATGGTATAGCAATTTGAAACTTTACTGATTTCTAAAACTTATTTCTGCAATAAAAAACCAAAAACCCTTTGCCGTCGAGTTAATTCCGACTCATAGCAACCCTACAGGACAGAGTAGAACTGCCCTACAGGGTTTCTAATGAGCAGCCGGTGGATTGTAACTGATGACTTTGGTTACCAGCCGTAGCTCTTAGCCACTGTACCACTAGAGCTCTGTATTTCTCCAACAGGCTATACAAATGTCTTCTTAAATTTATATTGTGGCATAAAATGTCAGGATCCATTGAACTATTACATACTTTAGAATGCTGTGTAGCCCCTACAATTGTGTATCTTGAATATGGTTCGGTTTATTATTTGCCCAAAGATTGTATGAAACTCTAAAACTTGATTCACAGAAGGCCTAACTTCTATTATGTTCTCCCCACTCTACCAATTACTTCATATTTAATGGGATCAGTCCTTAATGTCATCTAAAACATTTTTCATTTATATATGTTCTGACTAGTTCAAGTCCATTATATAAGGATTATATTTGGAATCCAGCCCAGGGAGGCTAGGCAGCAAGCTGAAGTTAAATACATCTGTCCTGAACTCAGACTGACCACAAGCACACCAGCTCTATAGGGACTCAGAAGTGTAGGCTGGGTTAGATCACCAGGTGGCAAAGATCCTGGGGATTCTTTTCCTCTTACTGGAGTGTTGCTTTTACACCGTGTTTCCTTCCGTATGCCTCACCTTTGCATTACCAGCTTATTGTATGTTATTATGCAATACGGAAATCCTGTAGCCTCTTTAACCTTTCTACGAAACTGTCCAATTGAGCCTTACTTTGAAAAGAATAAGCCAGCTCCAGGCCAGCCATATTCTTTTATTGTAAGTCGTATTGAGAGGTTTGCTTGATGTGAAAGCTGCACTGAAAGCTGCATATGCTAGACCAGAAACTCACTTCTGAACCTCTGACTTTTGGGAAAAATTTGTAGGAAATTATCTTGAGTAATCCTCTTCAGTTGAATTTCAGGGAGTAGGAAGGATATGCTAATTAATGACCAAAATAGATTTAAGAATCCCTGAAGTGTAACTCCAACGCTCAAGCATCAGGTATCTAATGCTGTTTGTATTACTTTAAGTCTAAAAAGACTGATACTAGTTACCCTGCTTTACAGCCATGTCTTGCCAAAAGGAGTAACGTTAAACTGCTACTGAGGGAATCATTTTCTCTGAATAATTGTTCCTCATCCTCCCCAAAAAGTGACTCCAACTACCTCAGCTACTTCATAGGCTTTAAATTTTGATAAGGAATTCTTGTCAGGCTTCTCTCTCTCTTCTTATAGCTACAGGACAGGAGAAAATTGTCTGGCTATAGCAGTGTTCTCAGCAAGTGCTGGTAGAATGGGACAGAACAAAGCTGAGACCTGGAGGAAGCACTTTCTCTTCAAAGTCTCAGGTACCTCTTTCAGATGTAAACTGGAGCCATTATGCTGGCCACTCAACGTCTCTGCCATCCAAAGTCTGTCAAGACCCAATCTAGATACTTCATTAGCCTCACTGCTCTACCCACCCCAGGCACAAGAAACCCAGAATAAGCCTGTTGGAAACACTCATTCAGTGGGCTGAGCTGGACCTGAAACACTGTAAACAGCAGCCGTAAACCTTAGTATGCAGAAAGAGAAATAACGTTAATGCTAACTTCTGAGGGAAGAACACCAACAAAGAATTCAATTCTCAGGTCATGACTAAGTTATTTATTTAAGCCATCTCCTGCCACAAGCAAACAGATGAAGATCAGTGTATTGGTCATCATCTGATACAAGCAAAAGTGAACTTAAGGTCCCGTACACTTTTCTGGTCCTCATGCAGACTAATGGTCCAAGCTGTGGTCCCCAGCAGTGGTCCAGGTTCTCTTTAGTCATCTTCATAGCCAGTTGGAAGCGGATTCACATGAGGGTTATGAAACAGAGTATGGTTACCATCTCCCCAGGGAAAGGGCTGTGGAGTGAAGATATCAATTAGACAATTCCAGAAAAGAGTTCAGAAAAAGCACAGCAGTGAGCTGCTTAAAATTGCTTAGTAGGTAAAAACAAAATGGAAATCAGTCTGTAAGCTACTGACGTATTTCAGCCTTCCCACAATTTAAGGACGCTCTTACAACTACCAAGCCAAAATCAAACCCCTTACCATCAAGTCAGCTCTGACTCATGCGACCCTAAGGACAGAGTAGAACTGGCCCCGCAGGGTTTCCAAGGCTGTAAATCTTTATAGAAGCAGAATGCTACATGTTACTCCCATGGAGCTGCTGCTGGGTTCAACGGCTGATCTTTTGGTTAACAGCCGAGCACTTAACCACTGTGCCAACAGCACTCCTTTAAAACTACCGGGGGGCCCTTAGACAACAGAAAAAGCAAGCTCTAGTTAGTTACTCATTAAGTCTCTCCCCAGTATATCTTGTACTGTGTTTATGTAAGTGCAATTCTCAAATCATCTGTATCAGAATGATGGGAGTGAGGGAGGATGCTTATTTAAATGCAGTTTTCTGGGATCCATCCCAGACCTGAAACAATCTCTAGACTGGCAAAACTGCAGCTCACTCTCTGTTCTTGATTATTTTACACACTACATTTGACGGCAGTGATTTCCAACCTGGAACAATTTTGCTTCCCCAAGGGACACTGGGCAATGTCTGGAGACATTTTTTAGGGAGTGCTACTGACATCTGTGTCCTGGTGGCACTGTAGTTAAGAGCTCAGCTGCTAACCAAAAGGTCAGCAGTTCAAATCCACCAGGCGCTCCTTGGAGACCCTATGGGGCAGTTCTACTCTGTCCGACCGGATTGCTGTGAGTCGGAATCAACTCAACGGCAATGGGCTATACTGACATCTGTGGAGACAGTGGTGGTTCAATAGTAGAATTCTCACTTTCCATGCAGGAGACCCATGTTTAATTCCAAGTCAATGTACCCTAAGTGCAGCCACCACCCATCTGTCAGTGGAGGTTTGCATGTTGCTAGCTTCCAGACTAACACAGACTAGAAAGACTTAGTGATCTACTTCCAAAAAAATCAGCCAAGGAAAACCATATAGATTACAATGGTCCAATCTTATTTTGTATAGGGTTGTCATGGGTTAGGGGCCTGACTCAACAGCAGCTAACAAGTTACATCTAGTGAGTAAAGAGGAGAGGACAGGGATGCCGATAAACATCCTACAATGCACAGGATAGCCCCCCACAACAAGAATTGTTAGGTGCTGTCGAGTCGATGCTGACTCATAGCGACCCCATGTGATGGAGCAGAACTGCCCCATAGGGTTTTCTTGGCTGTAATCTTTATGGAAGCAGATCGCCAAGTCTTTCTCTTACGGAGCTGCTGGGTGGGTATGAACTGCCAACCTTACCGGTAGCAGATAAGCACATAAGCGCCACCAGGGTTCCTTACAACAAGAACTGTCCAGCCCAAAATGTCAACAGTAATGAGGCTCAAAAACTCAAAAATTCTGTAGTCTAAAAGTCTAAGTCTTTATGAGGTTAGTCCTACCTGGGCAAGGTGTTGTAGTAGCTATTTAAAAAAAAGAAAAAAAAAAAAAAACTCTAATAATTTATTATAGTAGCTGTATCTACATCAATAGCCAAAGGATAAATAGTTGAGAAGGCAACTAACGTAGGGGTAGGGAATAGGGGAGGTGGTCACTCTCTTCGTTATAAGTTAACACAGCAACAGTTAGTGCCTGCAGCTAGCACCTGCCAGATGCCCAGGTCCTAGAAAGGCGAACTACCTTCAGACTCTGCCACTCTAAGAGGGCTTCCCAAATATCCAAGTTTTATACAACCGACAAGTGCCTCAGAACATTATCAAAAGGCAGGAGGTGGGGTGAATCAGAGAAAAGGAAAACTGAAAGGGAGACCACTTACTGTATGACGTTGAAGAGAAAATTGAGACGTGACTCCCAAGTTGAGTTTTAGGAAACAAAATGTCTGTTTGTCACCTCATGGAATTAGTTCTGTTGGTTTAAAGGTACAGGGTCATGGCTTCCCTGGACTGTCCAGTAAATTGGTCTAACACTGTTTTCACAGTTACTGTTCCACTCTCTAGTTCAATGAGTAATGCCTGGGGTCTTAAAAGTTCGCAAGGGGCTATACAAGATACAACAATTGGTCTCTATTAGCCTGGGGCAGCAGAGGAAGGAGGAAACTCAAGGATAGAGAAGGAACTGGACTGCAGGTCTAACTGCCTACATGAACCACTGCCTCCCTCATCATGAGACCAGAAGAACTGGATGATGCCTGGCTACCATTACGAAACGTTTTGATGAAGGAATCAATAGATGAATCCTGATCAAAAGGGGGAGACCACGTGGAACAGATTTTCAAATTCTTACAGAATCCAGCGTTACTGTACCTACTGAGACTGGAGGAACCCCTAAATCTATTGCTGTGAGAAAATTTTCAAACCATGAACCAAAATTATCTCCTGAAGTCATCTTTAAACTGAACAACAGTTTAGCTAAATCGGTAAAGAATGTTCTCCATGAGCATCGCACTCTTTTAAAGAATTATCTATATGACATCAAACTGACAACAGGAACTTTAAAGCACTGATGAGAAGTTTCGGGGGTACTGAGTCTAAGTCACTGGTGGTGAAACAATATGGGTAGAGATAACGAGCACGGTGACACAACGTTAAGAAAGTAACGTTAAGAAAGTAACGTTAATGAATTTTACACGGAGACACGACTGAATGGGTGTATGTTCCGCCCTGTGTATTTTCGCAAAAATTTCAAAAAAGAATTGTTTGTGAAGAGTAAATGAGAAATGATACGTGCCTGGCACCCACGGCTTTGGAAATGAAGAATCTGGACTAGGGCATCTGCAATGAAAAATGAACGGACACTCAAAACAGTCTCCAACGGCGTACCTTAGACCTGATGCGGAGATGGGGGTAGGCGACGAATTCAGGTCTCTCTTCCTCTCCGTGGCGGGATTTCAGGAAGACGTTCAGCATGCTTACTCCCACCCCGGGGAGCGCGACGAGGTAGGTGAGGGTCTTCCACATGCGAGCTGCGGGAAGGACGCAACCGCTCAAACTGGACTTGTGGCTTGCCCCGGCCGTCTCTCCCCAAGGCCTTAAGCCAAGGTCACAGTTCCGCCCCGCCTCGCCCAAGGAAGGCTGAGATCCGCCCCGCCGACCCCATCCGCAGTACCTGATCCCTCCTCGCCGTGAGCACTGCTCGCCATCGGCCGCCCTAGCTGTGGCCGGGACCGAAGCAGCAGCCCGGAGACCCGTGACCCGACCACCACCGCCATTTTGGACCTGGACCGCCGCAGCGCCGGAAGCGGAAACAGAAAATGGGAGGCGGGACCATAACCTCAAAAGGAGTTACTATTGGGCGGTGCCTTCTCACCCTGCAGTAACCGGAACCGTGGCGCTTGCGCACTATCATCCTGGCTGACTGTATCCTTGTCAAAGTCCTCGGGCCGCAGAGCTAGAGGGAGCGTGCGCCCTGGGCCTCTCTTCAAGATTCGCCTTTTCCTTCGTGCGCATGCGTGTGCTCTTCCTCTCGCTTGTGTCTCCACTCTGGCAATGCGTGAAAGCGCAAAAGAAAGGCTTGGGGAGGCCGTTGGAGTCCGTGGACAGCAACTCGGAACTCTGAGCACAAACTACTCAATCTAAAATGCCATACCCCTTCCTCGCCATCCTCTGACCCTGCGTTGTTTTTTTCATGGCACCCGAGATCATCATCGTCGTCGTCATTGTCAGTCTGTCTCCCCCACTAACTTTTATGATGCCAAGAGTTCGCCACGGTAGCATTCCCAGAGCCTGGAATCGTGCGTAGCACGTAGCAGGCGCTCATGCAAATTTGCTGAATGAATGATGAATGAATGGAAACCAGAAAGAGCTCTGGAATTGGTGCCAGTAGATCTGGATTCTAATTCTGGATCAACATACTCAATTTGTGGCTTCCTTAGTCACGCTAGCCTTCTCTTCCTTAAGTTTATGGAACAAAAATTGGCATCTGTTGTATTTTGTCTCTTCAGTTTTTTTCCTTCGTCTTCCCTTTTTCTTTCTTCTACTCATCCAAAAAGAGTTTAAAATATAAACGTTAAACAATAAATACGTAAGATAAAGTGAAGGTAAACTTTTTTTAACTCATAGGCTCCTTTAAGAATGTGATGAAAGTATGAACCCTTTCCCCAGCAAAGTGCGCTGGCACCTGCGTGAACACAGGTTCGCACACAATGTGTGTCCTTGTGCACCGGGGTAAGAGCCCCTGGGCAGTGAAACGGGCAAGGACTCCAGTGCGGGAAGCCTTATTTCCTTCCCTCACAGCCTGTGTGACCTTGGGCAAGTTAAATTAAACAAATGCTTTGAGGTTTTGCAGTTTCACTAAGACAACAATTTAGGATCATATTACGAGAGCTCATAATCTGATCTAGCATTAGATCCTTCCCTGAGTAGCCTGGGTTTTCACATTTCATGTTATAAACGGGATCATCAAATCCCTAGGCATCCTTAAACACAGCCAAAAGCACATATGACGCCTCACAGTGTGGCCATGGACAGAGCCCAAGCTCAGGGATCAGGAAAACCCGGGTTCAAATCTCTGATCTGCCACCAGCTGGGTTTCCACTTCTCTATAATGTGGATGTAATATATATTTATTCATGCCTTCATCCAACATTTGTTAAAACCCAGCTCTACCTTGGGAAGTTATTCAACCTTCATCTATAATGAGGTTTCATTCAATAAATACTAACTAAGGTGGCTACTACATGCCAGGAGTGTGCAGTAGTACCCAAGAGCTATAAGGTCTTTCTCTTCTGCAGCTTACATTCTGGTGATGGTTACAGACAATTAAAGTTAAAATGTCAGAAACCAAAAACAAAACCTGTTGCTGTCAAGTCAATTCCAACTCATAGCGACCCTATAGGACAGAGTAGAACTGGCCCATAGGGTTTCCAAGGAGCTGCTGGTAGATTCGAACTGCTGACCTTTTGGTTAGCAGCCAAGCTCTTAACCACTGCACCACTAGGGCTCCTTAAAATGTCCAGTACCTGGTATATGTTTAAAAATTCAACACATGTCCATTTTCTCATACAGCTTTCATACACTTTGCAGGGTGGTTCTGCTAAGTAAAGATTCTATCACATACTTGGCATGCAGTACATACTCAGGAAGGATAGCTGTGATATTACTGCCAGGTATGCTCAGCATTTTCAAAACCTCAGATGACATCTCAGGAAACCAAAATCATCAATACGAGAATAGCTAATGCTTGTTGTTGTGTGCAGTTGCGTTTATTTCGACTCGTAGAGACCCTATAGGACAGAGTAGAACTGGCCTATAGGGTTTCCTAGGCTGTAATCTTCAGGGAAGCAGATTGCCAGGTCTTTTCTTCCATGGAGCCTCTGGTGGGTTCTAAGCACTTAAACACTGAGCCACCTGGGCTGCTTGGCTAATGTTTACCGAGCACTCATTTTGTGCGCAGAGCTGTGCTAAGTGTTTTACATGAATTGTCTTCCCCATCTCAGTTAAAAGCTACTCCATTCTTCAGGCCAAAAACACTGGAGTCCTCTGTGACTCCTTTTTCCTGTCTCTTACATTTCACATCCAATCCATTAGCAAATCCTGCTGGGTCTCCCTCCAGATACATCCAGAATCTGACTACTTCTCTCCATCAACTGCTACCACTTTAATCCAAGGTGTTCTCTTCTCTATCCTGGAGAACTGCAACAGCCTCCTAACCAGTTTCCCTGCTGATTGGTCCCACACAATCTATTCTCTATATGGCAGCCTGGGGGGTCCTTTAAAACTAAAATCAGAAAACCTCTCTCTGTCAAAATCCTCTGATGGCTCCCACCTTATTCAGAGTAAAGACCAAAGTCTTCACAGAGGCCTACATGATCCTACACAACCTGCCCCCAGCTACCTCTTTGATCTTATTTCCTTCCACTTCCCCCTTGTCCACTTCTCTCCAGCTACATTGGCTTCCTTGCCTTTCTTTGAACACCCTAGGCATGGTCCTCCCTCAGGAGTTTTGCACGTGCTCATTTGTCTGCCTAGAAGAGTTTTCCCCCAGATAGTCCTTGTTTATTATTATTATTGTGCTTTAGATAAAGGTTTACAGAGCAAATTAGTTTCTCATTAAACAATTAACACGCATATTGTTTTGTGACATTGGTTGCCAACCCCACGACATGCCAACATTCTCCCCTTCTCGACCTTGGGTTCCCCATTACCAGCTTTCCTGTCCCCTCCTGCCTTCTCTTCCTTGCCCCTGGGCTGGTGTGCCCATTTAGTCTCATTTTGTTTTATGGGCCTGTCTTATCTTTGGCTGAAAGGTGAACCTCAGGAGTGACTTCAGTACTGAGTTAAAAGGGTGTCCGGGGGCCATACTCTTGGGGTTTCTCCAGTCTCTGTCAGGCCAGTAAGTCTGGTCTTTTTTTGTGAGTTAGATTTTTCTACATTTTTCTCCAGCTCTGTCCAGGATCCTCTATTGTAATCCCTGTCAGAGCAGTCGATGGTGGTAGCTGGCTGCCATCTAGTTGTGCTGGACTCAGTCTGGTGGAGGCCGTGGTAGCTGTGGTCCATTAGTCCTTCGGTTAGTAGCCAAGTGCTTAACCAATTGTGCTACCCAGGGACTCCTCATCCATTAGTCCTCTGGACTAATCTTTCCCTTGTATCTTTGTTTTTCTTCATTGTCCCTTCCCCCAGATGGGTTGGGACCAGTGGAGCATATTAGACAGCCCAGATAGTCCTTATTTTATTCAGGTCTCTGCTCAAAAGTCATCTTATCAGAGAGGACTTTCTAGACCATCCTAAAGTGAAATAACCCCACCCACTCTAACACTCTATCCTCCTTACTGTGCCGTTTCTGTCTTCATGACACTTGCCACCACCTACTATATTAAATGCTTGTTGATTTATTGTCTGCCTTCCTCCACCAAATTCCATGGGGACAGGGACAATGTTTTGTTCACTGGAGTCACTCTGCAAAGGGCACATGGTAGATGATCCCTGAGTAAGGTATCCCCCACTTTTCAAAAGATTACTTTATGCCACTTCGCTTTTAAGAATGACCTACATTAGTTCCTGTTTTTGATAATCAAAAGAAATCCGAAGAGGATTTTCACTTTCACGAAAAAAGGTGAAAAGCAGAAATAGAGTTCAGCGTTTGTTTTGCAGTGAACCATTAAAGAGGCAATGTGTCCCTCCCTCTGGCCCACTCTAGGGTGAGTGAAGGGATGAGCATCTCCCATAAATGGGGAGGAGACAAAGAAGGGCTATCTGACAAAAGTGATCCTAACAGCTTTGGAATTTATGATCTAAGATCGAGCAAAAGAGGGACTCACGCAGATATGCGGTACTTTCCATCCTTTGCATTCACACCACTGTAACCTACCAATGTACACATTTCATTGCAAGAAATTTGGAAAGTGTTGGAAACCTTCAGTCTGGTACATATATGGCAAGTACTTTGAGGAAATAACAGAAGAAGAATTTTGTTATTCATAAGTCTTATTCAAGATGAGTTATAAGCTCTAAGACAACAGTAGGGTCTGTAGACGGAGCCCTGGTGGTGTAATGGTTAAGCTCTTGGCTATTTGCAGTTCAAACCCACCAAGGGCTCTGCAGGAGAAATACCTGGCAATGTGCTCCAGTAAAGATTACAGCTTAGAAAACCCTATGGGGGCAGTTCTCCTCTGTTACATGGGGTCGCTGTGAGTCAGAATCAACTCAACAGCACCTAACAACAACATTCAAGATGATGGGTGCGGTGAGTTAAAGAAGGCTGCAAATTCTCTGCCACTCCTCCCCTTAAACCCTCTTTTCTTCATCTGTAGATTGTTTATTGTCATCTGCGTGATGCATTTTAGCCCTGACAGGAAATCAAGAGGCAATGTATTTTATGTTGCCAGAAAAAAGAAACTGTCACCTGGCTCTGTAGCTTTAACCAACAGAAAGTGATGGAAGTTTTTACTATGGAACCAAGGCTATACCTTAAGAGATCTGCCGCTTCTGCTTTCAAGTGCTTGGAATGCTCCCTCTTGGAATCCAGTTGCCATGTTATGAAAAGCCCAACCAAGTGGAGAGGCCACATGGAGAAGTGAGTTGCTCCAGTTGAGGTCCCAGCAGAGAGCCAGCAACAATTGCCAGAAAAGTGAGTAAATGACCTTGGACATTCCAGCCCAGTCGAGCCTCCTGAGGACTGAAACCTAGCAGACCCCATGTGGAGCAGAAGAACATCCTGGCTGAGCCCAGTCAATCCTCAAAACTGCGAGACAGATAAGAAATGTTTGTTGTTATTTTAAGCCAGTAAATTTTGAAACCAGTTGTGATGCAGCAGCAGATAACCAAATTAAGTAGGTCCTGATAAAATAACTGGAGGACCCTTCATTTGCTGAACTGTGTGTCAAGTTCTTATATGTGAGTTTAGAATTCAGAGCTGGCTTAGAGTCAAAATAACAAGGTAGTAAATGTTTGATGGAATCGCTTGGGTGAAAAATCTTGGAGGGAGAAAGAGGAGGCTGAAGACTAAGAGCTGTGTAGAGCTGGAGCAAAGAAAGAAGGATAGAGAGAGGGGAGAAAGAAGGAGAGAGCTCAAACCACTACCGGAGTCATACCCCATCTGTTCCTGTGGTAGTTTTGCAGAGAAGGGGAGTTAGAGAAGGAAGCATTAAGTCATTTGCTATGGTGGGTGAGATGCAAAGCCCTTCCTCATTTCCCCTACATTATCTTCAGTAAAGTCTGCATTCCTTGCAAAAAAAAAACAAAAACAAGGAGGCAGTACGCATCCGCAACCCACGTAGTGAGAATGACGAGGCCAAACTCCTTCCCTGGGAACTATACTCAGCATCTCAGCCTCTCAGCATCAAGGTGTCATAGCTAGGCTACTGGGGCCAGCATCATCACCTCCACCACCTCTCAGCCTTCCGGTCTGGTTTCTGTCTTCCCGATTCTGGTAAGTGAAACTACATTGTACACACAGTATTTCTACTTTATATAGGCTGTGTATTTATCATATCATTCCTGCTTTTACTAGATGTTAGTGTTATTTTAGGTTTTATGTGTTATTTGGTATGATTTGATAGGTTACTTTTTGGATCTGGGAACACTCAAAAATTTTTCCCATATAATAAATGGTAATTGCTTCTTCCCTTTACGCTATTTCAGCTTATGAAAAGTTTTGTAGGAATGCTCTACTTTCGGCTAGTGGGGGAAATCTGTACGTATATTAATTCTAACCACGATACTATGAGGTAGTTACTATTCTTCCTGTTATACAGATGAGGAAACTGAGATTCTGAGAGGTGTAGGAAATTGCCCAAGGTCACACAGCTGTAAGCAAGTGGTGGATCTAGGCCTGGGGCTCAAGCCAATTTTTTTTTTTTTTTTTTAACCACAAAGCCATAGAGGCTCTGCTTTTGGCTGAATGATACCAACTCTAAGAGGTCACCCTGTTAAGCTCATGCTGATGTGATGCTCTGAGTAGGGATTACCAAGAAAAGGAACAAGAGTTAATTTTTGATTTCAGGGGGTTTGAAAGCAAAAATATTTTAAGCCATGGGGGGGGGGGTCCTCGAGAGTGGATGGAGCCATCGAATGAGCCCTCGGGGTGCTGAGCTTGCATTTCTGAGCTTGTGCTGCCCCTCCTGGCCTCACTGTGACCCCCAGGGCACCAGGCCTCTGTGCAGGGCAACTCCCCAAGGCCATGGCCAGCTGGACCTGGATTTGACATCAGGCCTCTCCGGCAGCCAAGATGTTTACACTCATAATGAGGCACTGGCTCTTTGATGCCCCATTTCCTTCAGGCAGGGAGCTGGTGAGTAAGTACCTCAGTAGCAGAGGCAGCTGCTGGGGGCGGTGCATTGGGCTGAGACTGGGGGAGGCTGCCCAGCCAAGGACAGGGCTTTCTTAGGGGAAAGCTTATCTAGGGTATCCTGACTGCTATGTCTACTGTGGTTTCTCCAAGCTAGAGCATGCCCAGTTTCTGCCATATAGTGGGTACCAATAAAGATTTGTCCACCAAGGGACCAGTCCTAGGAGAAGGCACCCAGCAAGCTTCAGGGAAATTCAGGGTGTTGTGACCACCACCTCCATCCTCTGAATAACTTGTTTGCACTGTTTACCATTATTAGTTTATTCAGTTAGGGTCTCAACAGTGTCACTGGACTAGAGACACAGAAGTGAATAGGAACATATGGTCCCAGCCCTCATGAAGCACCCAGTCTAGAGGGGGAGACTAACAAGTAAATAGATTATTACAACCAGTGTGATGGGTTCTACAACAAGGAGGCAGTATAGCATGGGCCTTGGCATCAAGTGGGCTTTGGTACTGTCATGGTTTGAATTATGTCCCCCAAGAAATGTGTGTATTGATTTGGCTGGGCCGTGATTCCTAGAACTGTGTGGTTGGCCTCCATTTTGTGATTGTAATTTTATGTTAAGGAGGATTAGGGTGGGATTATAACATCACCCTTACCCAGCTCACATCCCTGATCCAATGTAAAGGGAGTTTTCCTAGCGTGTGGCCTGCACCACCTTTTACCTTACAAGAGATAAAAGGAAAGGGAAGCAAGCAGAGAATGGGGGACCTCCTACCACCAAGAAAGAAGCACTGGGAGCAGAGTGCATCCTTTGGACCCGACGTTCCTGTGCAGAGAAGTTCCTACTTCGGGGGAAGATTGATGACGATGAGGACCTTCCTCCAGAGCCAACAGAGAGAGAAAGCCTTCCCCTGGAGCTGACGTCCTGAATTTGGACTTGTAGCCTACTAGACTATGAGAAAATAAATTTGTCTTTGTGAAAGCCATCCACTCATGGGATTTCTGTTAGAGCAGCACTAGATAACTAAGACAGGTACCAAGTTCAAGTCCCAGCTCTGCTTATCAGCTGTGTAATTGTGGGCAAGTCAAGTCACCTCTTATCTGTGAAATGAGTTATTGTGAGGACTTAATAGGATAATAGATATTAGCTAACATTTATTAACAAACAGATGCAGTGCTGGAAGAGCTCACTGGTGTATGCCAAGAAATTTGGAAGAGATCCATATTTGTACCCATTCCAAAGAATGGTGATCCAACAGAATGCAGAAATTATCGAACAATATCAATAATATTACACACAAGTAAAATTTTGCTGAAGAGCATTCAAAAGCAGTTGCAGCAGTACATCGACAGGGAACCACCAGAAATTCAAGCCGGGTTCAGAAGAGGATGTGGAACTAGGGATATTCTTGCTGGTGTCGGATGGATCCTGGCTGAAAGCAGAGAATACCAGAAAGATGTTTACCTGTGTTTTATTGACTATGCAAAGGCATTCGACTGTGTGGGATCATAACAAATTATGGACAACATTGGGAAGAGAGGGAATTCCAGAACACTTAATTGTGCTGATGAGGATCTGTACTTAGACTAATAGGAACAGAACAAGGGGATACTGCATGGTTTAAAGTCAAGAAAGGCGTGTGACAGGGTTTTATCCTTTCACTATACTTATTCAGTCTGTATTGAGCAAATAATCGGAGAAGCGGACTACATGAAGAAGGACGGGCATCAGGATTGGAGGAAGACTCATTAAGAACCTGTGATATGCAGATAACACAACCTTGCGTACTGAAAATGAAGAGGACTTGAAGCACTTACTGATGAAGATCAAAGACCACAGCCTTCAGTATGGATTACATCTCAACATAAAGAAAACAAAAATCCTCGCAACTGGGCCAATAAGCAACATCACGACAGATGGAGAAAAGACTGAAGTTGTCAAGGATTTCATTTTACTTGAATCCACAATCAATGCCCATGGCAACAGCAGTCAAGAAATCAAAAGACGCATTGCACTGGGCAAATCTGCTGCAAAAGACCTCTTTAAAGTGTCAAAAAGCAAAGATGTCATTTTAAGGACCAAGATGCACCTGACCCAATCCATGATATTTTTCAATCGCCTCATATGCCTATGAAAGCTGAGCAATGATTAAGGAAGACCGAAGAATTGATGTCTTTGAATTACGGTGTTGGCAAAGAATATGAATACACCATGGATAGACTGCCAAAAGAACGAACAGATCCGTCTGGGAAGACGTACAGCCAGAATACTCATTAGAAGCAAGAATGATGAGCCTGCCTCTCACATACTTAGGTCATGTTATCAGGAGGGTCCGGTCCCTAGAGAAGGACATCATGCTTGGTAAAGTAGAAGGTCAGCAAAAGAGAGGAAGACCCTCCATGTGATGTATCGACACAGTGGCTGCAACAATGGGCTCAAGAATAACAACGAATTGTGAGGATGGCACAGGACTGGGCAGTGTTTTGTTCTCTTGTACATAGGGTCGCTATGAGTTGGAATCGACTCAATGGCACCTAACAACAACAACATATATTCAATACTCACTATGTACTGAAGTGGAGCCCTGGTGGTGCAGTGGTTAAGAGCTCAGCTGTTAACCAGAAGGCTGGCAGTTCGAATCCACCGGCTGCTCCTTGGACATTCTATGGGGTAGTTCTGCTCTGTCTATAGTGCCACGATGAGTCAGAATCAACTCAACAGCAAAGGGTTTTTTTGTTTGTTTTTGTTTTGTATATACTGAAGGTGCCCTAGTGGCACAGTGGTTAAGTTCTTGGCTGCTAACCAGAAGATAGGTGATTCAAATCCACCAGCTCCTCCTCAGGAGAAAGACGTGGCAGTCTGCTTCCATAAATAAAGATTACAGCCTTGGAAACTCTATGGGGAAAGTTCTACTCTGTTCTATAGGGTTGCTATGAATTGGAATCAACTTGAAGGCAGTGGGTTTGCAATATACTGGGCCCTTTACATATATTAACTTATTTAGCCCTGGTGGTGCAACAGTTCAGCACTCAGCTGCTAACAGAAAGTTGGTGGTTCAAACTCACCCAGCGGCTCCACAGGAGAAAGGCCTAGTGAATTGCTCCCATAAAGATTACAGCCTAGAAAATCCTATGGGGCAATTCTACTCTATCATATGGGGGCACTGTGAGTCAAAAGCAATTTGAGGGCACCTAACAACAACATACACTGGGCCCTTCACATATATTAACTTATTTAGTGCTTATACTACACTATTGGAGCCCTTGTGGCACTGTGGTTAAGAGCTACAGCTGCTAACCAAAAGATCAGTAGTTTGAATCCAGCAGCCACTCCTTGGAAACCCTATGAGGGGGCAGTTCTACTCTGTCCTATAGGGTTGCTGTGAGTGGGAATTGACTTGATGGACAACGGATTTATACTACACTATGAAATAGGTGCTATACTCATGTGTTTGACAAAAGTATTTCTGAGTTTTAATTTTCTTTTTAAATTTTCTGCAATGAATATATATTACTTTTGTTAATCAGGTCTCTCATCAAAGAGCAGGTTAGGAAGTTGCTACCAGCACTTCTGTCTCTGTTCTTGACTCCCATTAGACTGTAAGCCCCATGAGGGCAGGGATCGCTTGGGTCCTGTGCTGCAGCTCCCAGCGCCCAGTCTGGCACAGAAAAGGCGCTGAGTAAACATTGACAGAAAGGTGGCTGCCAGGGGCCTCTCGGGCACCCGCGCGTGCAGTACCGCTCTTTCCCAGTGGGTGGCACGCTTCGCATGTGCGGGCACCGCCCACGGCTTGGGACGCCGCGCGGCTGCGACCTTCAACGTGTCTGTTTGGGCTCCAGGACCTTGAAGGAGGGAGGAAGGTGGAACCTGTGAGAGGAATGGAGGGAGGCTGGCTGGAGGCTCAGGGACTCCTTCTTAAGGCCGTCCCTTAAGACTTCTCCTGCAGTTCCTCTGGATTGAAACAAGCAGAGTAAACTTCACTTTCCAGAGAGTGTTGGCGGGGGCGGGGGACAGAGAGGAGAGGCCGAAAGCTCACCAGGGCCCAGGGGAGACAGAGAGAGGCCGTCCTGAAAATCTTCATCGTTATACCTCATAACTCACAGGGTGCCGCCATACCTGACAGTTTACTAACTATCCCCACCCAGCAGCTCCTTTGATCTTAGCAGCTACCCTAGGAGGGAGGTGTTAGCACCGCCATTTCTCAGAGAGGCTTAGAGGGGCAGTGCCGTTCAAGGTCACAGACAAAGCTCAGCTGTTTCAAGTCCCGTCCCCTAACCCACCCATGTGTGTCAAGCTGAGACATCCTTGGGGAGAGGGGAGGTGCCCACCTAGCTTACTATTATTACTGATACTAATAGCACCTATGTATCCTTTCCTTATGTGGTGCAGGCACTTGACTTATATTATCTCATCTAATACTTCTAACAACTCTATGAAATAAGGACTACGATTATCCCCATTTTACAGATGAAGCAAAAACTGACAAAGCTACAGATAAACCTGACAGAGCCAAGATTCAAATGCATGTCTGTCTGGCCCCAAACTCCATGCTTTCAACCAGGACGTGCTTTTCTCTTAATAATTGTTCAAGCATTGAATAGGTAATACACCCATATGGTTCAAAAAAAAAAAGATAAAGAATGGAAAGGCTCCCTCATTGCTGTCTTCCAGCTACCCCAGTTCTCCTCCCAGGAAGGTTACCATGTTAGAGATTTCTGATGTACCCTTCTAAAAACCAGTTGCTGTTGAGTCAATTCCAGCTCATGGCAACCCCATGTGTGCAGAGTAGAACTGTTCCACAGGGTTTTCAAGTCTGACTTTTCCGAAGCAGATTGCCGGTTCTTTCTTCTGAGGTGCCTCTGGGTGGGTTCAAACTGCTAACCTTTTGTCTAGTAATAGACGGCTTAACCACTTGTGCCACCCAGGGACTCCCCCTGACTCTCCTACTAGACTATTAATTTTAGGTTTCTCTTCTCATTAGTTACACCTGTTGCTGTAGAGTCTGTTCTGACTCATGGCGACCCCATGTGTGGCAGAGTAGAACTGTGCTCCATAGGGTTTTCAATGGCTGATTTTTTGGAAGTAGATCACTTGTCTCCCCTTAAATATCAGACTTATCAGAAAGACCGTCTGTGGTCAGTCTCTCTAAACGAGTCCCTCTTTCTTTATAGCAAGTATCATATTTATTTTTTACATAGCACTAATCATAGTCTGTGGGATTTTTCCCCTTAGTTTATTTTGTTGTTCATCTCTCCCATTAGAGAGTAAGGTCATGAAGGCATTAAACATATCTTTTGTTGTTGTTGTATCCCCAAGACTTTGCACAGTTCCTGGTGCATAAATGATAATATCTAACATTCTCTCAGGTCTTCCTATGTCAGACACTCTTCTAAACATTTTATAAGAAAATTCATTCCATTCTCAAAACAACTCTTTGGGGGTGGTAGGTACTACTATTAGCCTCTTTTGCCAGCTGCGGAAACCGAGGCCTTGGGAGGTTAAGTAACATCTGTCTAAGAACACATAATTAGAAAGTGGTGGTGCTGGGATTTGAACACACAGTGGCTTGGGCCAGAGTCCTGCGACCCACCTAAGGATGAGTCATCCAAGGGAGCCATTAGGACCCTTCTGAGGGAAAAGAAAGCCTGTGCTTCCTGTCTGTAATAGGGTGGATCTAAAAAGCAGGTGTTCTCCAGGTCCCATTTCAAAGGGATTCTCCTCCACTTATTCAAATATCACCATTTACTGCTGGGCACTAAGGACTCCAGATTGAGGGACTTAGTTCAAACAAACAAAGGATTAGCATTGACAATGGAGGTGAAAACAGGATCCTTATTAGAGGACCATTCCAACTTCCCCCACCCTTATTTGGCTGATAAGAGGCCTCTAACATCCTCGGGAGACCACACCCCCTCTGCCAGCCCAGATTCTCACCTTGAACTCCCATTCTCTTCACCAAGGTGTGATGGAGCAGGAGTTTGTCTTGGGAGGTTGGAAAACATGTTCACATCTGCAAAGTCATCCCTGATTCCTCAGGCTGAGCCAGGGACCTTTTCTGCATTCCCACAGCCCCCTGGGCACGTCCTTCTGTGAGGGTTATTACTACTCCCCAGCCTCACCCCTGGAGGCGCAACGGTTAAGAGCTGGGCTGCTAACCAAAAATGTTGGCAGTTCGAATCCACCAGCCACTACTTGGAAACCCTATGGGGCAGTTCTACTCTGTCCTATGGGGTCGCTATTTGTCGGAACCGACTCGACGGTACATAATAACAACAACAACAGCCTCACCCCTAATAGGAGCCCTGGTGGTGCAGAGATTAAGCACTAGACTGCTTAACTGAAAGGTTGGCGGTTCAAACCCACCCAGCTGCTCCATGGGAGAAAGACCTGATGATCTGCTCCCATAAATGTTACAGCCTAGAAAACCCTGTTGGGTGGTTCTACTCTGTCACATGGGATCACTATGAGTGGAAATCTACTCGAATCACCTACCTACAGCCGGAACGCTACAATCTCGACCTCCCACTGTGAGCTCCTTGAGGGCAGGGACTGTGGCTTCTTCACTGCTGTGTCTCCTCCCCCTCCTCCTTGGCCTGTTCACTCTGCTCACTCCTTAGGTCTCCTTTTAAAGGTGTACTCCTCCAAGAAACCTTCCCTGGAAACCTCCGTACTGAACAACTAAACCCGTTGCCTTCGAGTTGTTTCCGATTCATAGCGACCCTATAGGACAGAGCAGAACTGCCAGATGGGGTTTCCAAGGAACAGCTGGTGGATTCGAACTGCCGACCTTTTGGTTAGCATCTATAGCTCTTAACCGCTGCACCACCAGGGCTTCATAATTCCTCTAAAAACGTTTCTTGCTGTGTTAGAATTTCTTGTTTGCTTATCTAGGTCTCCCCACCTTCCATCTAGGGGTTCCCACGCCTCAGCCACCTGCTTGCCTCGGAGCTGGGTGCTAATGGAGGATACAGAGGCAGGAAGGAGAAGGCGCCCAGCTTTTCCTTGTAGCCTAGTCTTCTCTCCAGGCAAGTAAGATGCAGATTCCTGGGCTCCAACCTCAGAGATTCTGATTCTGTGGGAGTCGGGTAGGGCCTGGGAATCTGCATTGTAACAAGCTCACTATGTGAATCTGATGCAGGGGGTGGTGATGGTCAAAGGAAAGATGCAATCAACAGGGCTGCTTGAGGGCAGGAACCATGATCTTTTTGAGCCCCCCTTAGTCAGTCTATGCGTGGCACGTAGAAGGAACTCAAATTTGATTATTGAATGAATGCTTGGAAGAATTAATGAATGGTTGGCTGCTAGCATTGTAATACATTCTCCAAATACAGAAACTTTAGTTTGGCCTTAGAAGAGCCACATGGAGGTCATATGTTTAAACTCTGGAATGGAGGTGGGATAGTATAGAGGCTGTAGTGCTCACAGTACTTAATTGGAAACCAAGCTCCCCTACTTCCCGGCTGTGCAATGCGGACAAGTTATTCAGCCTCTCTAAGCCTCAGTTTCTTCATCTGCAATATGGCTATGCTGATAATAATGCCTGCCTCATAGGGCTGTGAAGAGATTAAATGAGCTAAAACTCTTAGCGCAGTGCCTGGCCCAGAGTTAACATCCAAAAACTTGTGGGTCTTAGTGTTATTATTATTACAATTGTTAGTATCCTAGCAGGGAGGGACTTCAGAGCCTTGAATTCAGGGGCACCTCACTCAGGGTTCCACAGATCACCCCCTCCCAATGAATCCACACTTGGAGTTCAGGGGGTTGGTGTACGAACCCCTGGAAGTCCAGTACAAAATTGTGTGTGTCTGTCCATTTTCCTAAGGAGGAGAACTTCAGCCTTAGACAACTTCAAAGGTAAGGAAATTGAGTCCAGAGACGGAAGGGGCCTTGTTCCAAGTTTCTCAGTTCATTTATTCATTCATTCATTGGTTCATTCATTGATTTGTTTACTCCCTCATTCCTTCAACTAAGCACCAAATATTTCCTGAGGACCCACTGTTTGCCAGGATCCAGAGATGACCCAGGCACAATTATGTCTTAGCCTCTCCATTCCTTGACTCCTACCAGCCCCTCAAGGCATCTGCTGCTCATCTGTTTGTGTAAAGCCTTAATGCTTTGATTCCACTTCCTGTGCTACACAGTGCCCTGGGGGTTAGTTAGGTACTTCATCAAGGAGCCTTGAGCAGCCCAAGAGTAAGTCTAAGTTGCCTCAGTTGAATCCCTTACTGCCTGTTTTACCTGAGGCCTTCACTTTCCATCTCTGAGCCCTCAGTTTCTCCATCTGTAGAATGGGGGTAATAACACCTGCTGCCCAGTCTTGTGAAAATTAAATGAAATAAATAGACTTGAAAATGATTTATACACCATCAAGTACTGTGCCAATATTAGTTACTTTTGATTGGAGAGGGATGAAGTAGAATCAATAAATAGGAACCATACAATCCTCTTCTCCTTCATTGTTGTTTTTAATCTGCTGCCAAGCACTTAACCTCTGCACCACCAGGGCGCCTCATAATCTATAGTAGAAGCTCTCTTATCCAATCTGATCAAATGGGTAGCTGGTAAGTTTATTGAAAAAAAATCCATTGAAGCGGGAAATCATAAAAATTATATCCTGTACACATTCTATTTTAACTTAAAAACCTATTGCTGTAAAGACAAATAGTCTACCTGAACCACAGCCTCATCTACCCTGAGACCAGAAGAACTAGATGGTGCCTGGCTACCACTACCAACCATTCTAATCAGGGCCACAATAAATGGACCCTGATAGAATGGGAGAAAAATGTGGAATGGAACCTCAAATTCCTAAAAAAAAAAAAAACAGACCTACTGTACTGTTTGAGACTGGAGAACTCCCCAAGATCTTGAATCAAACCTAACCCCTGAGGCCACCTTGTAGCTAAATAACAAGTTGGCTCAAAAAATAATGAATATCACCCATAAATACTGTGTTCCTTTACAAAATCACCTATATGAGACTAAAGGGTCAACAATTACTTTAAAACAAAGGTGAGAATGTAAGGGGGCAGGGAAACTAGATTAATGGAAATGGAACAAGCGGAATGGAAATAATGAGAATTTTCACACATCGTGAAGAGTGTAACCAATGTCACTCAACAACTTGTGTAGAAATTCTTGAATGGGAACCTAAACTGCTGTGCAAACCTTCATTGAAAACACAATAAAATACTATTTAAAAAAAAACAAACAAACACAAAAAAGCCTACTGTATATAGTCATTCACCAATCTTTTGACGTAGAACCAAAGCCTTTTCTTTGAGCCGGATCTAAGGCTGTTGGCTGACATTCCCACATCTTTGTTGCGTGAACCACTCCCATGAGTTTTAGTCTGGGTTTCTCAAAAGTTGATCTAGAACGGAAGGTGATGGTTGTCCAGATGTTTAGAATTCCACCTCCATCCCGGCCAGGTAGTTTTTAGTTGTTCAGGCCACACCTGCTCGCTTCGTAAAGAGTCTTTCCAAAGCATTCAGCTGCCTGCCTAGAAACATCAGCTTTCTTTTCCCACTCGTATTTCATCAGCTTGACATACACAATTACATGATTTAACAACAAGAGCAACTGATAGGATTTAATAACAAAAGGAGCCCAGCTCATGGTAAGCACACAGTCACATCTTAAATCAGCAGCAGAAGTTAGCGGCAGGTCCTACTAGAGAGGAATCCCCCAGCTGCTGGTGCGTGGATTTTACAGTAGGCAAGGGCGTGTTGCTTACTGCAATGAGTAATCCAGTGAGTTGATTAACCAACAGAGATTCTACTCTACAATCACATGTCACATATAACAAAAAGCCATCTGTCTTATTTTCTTAGTGCTGCTATAACAGAAATACCACAAGCGGGTGGCTTTAATGAACAGAAATTTATTTTCTCACAGTTAGGCGGTTAGAAGTCTGAATTCAGGGCACGGGCTCTAGGGGACGGCTTTTTCTCTCTGTGGGCTCTGGGGGAAGGTCCTTGTTCCCTAGTTTCTGTTTCTCCTTTGCTTAGCAGTCTCCACGTGGCATCAGTCTTTCCTAGTTTATCCTTGCTTGCTTCTGTGCCCAAGCTGTTCTTTTTCGATCTCAATAATGACTGGTGTGAGACACACCTCACACTGATATAGCCTCATTAACATAACAAAGAAAACCCTATTGCCAAATGGGATTGTAGCCACATGTATGTTGTTGTTGTCGTGTGGCATTGAGTCGATTCTGACTCATAGTGACCCTATAGGACAAAGTAGAACCGTCCCATAGAGTTTCCTAGGCTGAAATTTTTACAGGAGCAGATCACCAGGTCTTTCTTCCTGCGGAGTGGCTGGTGGGTTCAAACTGCCCACCTTTCAGTTAACATCTGAGCACTAAACCATTGCACCACCAGGGGTAGGATTTACAACACATGGTTTTGGGGGACACAATTCAATCCATAACACTATCTCTAGGTAACTGATGGGACTGTACCTGATTTGGTGCTTCTTTCTGTTCATTTATATCTTCCAGTAGTTTTCTGCACCTTTAAAACGGATGAAAGTTTTTGAAAGAGTTAATTACGAATAGAGAGTCATATATGCCAACTGCTAAATAAACTCTACCAGAGTTCAACTTCTTTGAATTGAGCCTATTGTAATAGTCTGGACATGACATAGCATGCCTAATTGGGATAATGACAGTGGCGAAATCTTGGTATCAGGCAGTGGTTCTCAAAGTGTGCTCCTGGACCACCACCATCATCATCAGCATCATCATCTGGGAACTTGTTAGAAATGCAGATTCTCAGGACCCACCCTATCTGCTTGCAAAGGAAACTCTGGAGGTGGGGGCCGGCAATTTGTGTTTAAACAAGCCCTCCAGGGGATGCTGATGCTCACTCAACTTTGGTAACTGATGGTTCACCTCCCCATCTTACCACTTAGAGGCTGTGTGATCTCGGACAAGTCGCGGCACTTCTCTGAACTTCAGTTTCCTCTCTGGAAAGTAAGAATAATAACAAACAAGGTGACTGTGAAAACTCAATGAGATAATGCACGAAAAGTGCATAGCACAGTGCCTGGCACAGAACAGGTGCTCAGTAAATGTTAGGAATAGTTAATGTTCTCATTGTTGTTATTAGCCACTGTCCAGTCAGCCCCCGACTCATGCCAACCCTATGCACAATGGAACAAAACACTGCCTGGTCCCGCCCCATCTTCACAATCAATTGAAGATCAGAGTGTTGTGATCCATAGCGTTTTCACTGGCTAAGTTTTGGAAGTAGCTTGCCAGGTCTTCCTAGTTCGTCTTAGTCTAGAAGTTCCATTGAAAACTGTTCAGCATCACAGCAACACACAAGCCTCCACTGACAGACGGGTGGAGGCTGCACATGAGGTGCAGTGGCCGGGAGTCGACCCCGAGTCTCCTGTGTGGAAGGCGAGAATTCTACCACTGAGCCACCACTGCCCCCACCAATATTATACTTAGGAACTTATTAATGGCAGCTGTAATTATTAATAAAGATTAAAAAAAAAAAGGAAGTCAAGGGAAAAATGTTAGGGAGTTTAAAACATTTCTGAGAAGTTACTCAACAGCAAGGGCTTTGACCTCATTATGTCCCTTCGCCCTCTTCATTAACGTGTTGAAGTGTGTGTACTCATACTCCTTGCCCACTCCACAGATGTGGAGACTGAGGTTGGTGAGGTTGAGTGATGGCTACGAAGAAACAGAGCTGGGACCTGACCACATCTACCTGCTCCAACCCACCCCTAGGCTCAACCAGATGCAGGCAGATTGCCAGCTCCCAGGTAACCCCATAAACGATCTGAACTTGGAGTCTGGCTGTTCCTCCTGCACACAAGGAGTCTTGTGTTTCCTGCAGAGGTCACAGCAGGATTGTTTTCTCCTGGCTCTAGAAATCAGGCCTTTCTATTCATCTCTGCTGCCCAGGGACTTCCTGGTTCTGTCCCCAGGCCCAGGACTGTCGCCCAACCCCAGTCAATACCAGCGTGATTCAGTTTTGGACCACAGACCAGAATTAATAAATGCTGCAAGTCATTAATTCACCACACAGTCTACGTGCTGTGTGCCAGGCGCTGGAGGTAGAGAGATGAGCAAGACAGACATGGGCCCTCCCCGCAGACAGCATGAATATTCACAGGGAGGACACACAGAACCAGACAACTATCCTACAGTGTGCTCAGTGCTGGGATGGGAACACAACCTGGCTCTGGGAGAGCCCAGAGCAGGACCCTGATGCAGTCCGGGGGTGGGAGGGCATCCAGGCAGGCTTCCTGGAGGGGATGGCCTCTGAGCCAATTGAGAGGAGTTCTCTTTAGTGTTGCATCAAGCTGTTACTTTATAGATGGAGACATGGGTCGAGAGAATTATTTAGCTCATTTATTCACTTAAACAAGCAAACATTTTCCCTAGTACCTACTGAGTGTCAGGCCCTGAGCCTGGGAATATGCAGGCAAATAAGAAAACAGCATTGTTAAGGGGAAGGGTACAGATTAGCCCCACACACAGAGGAGGGGACCTCATCCGCTCACAATTCATTGATGTCTTTTTTTCTTTTTTAATTCATTGTAAAAATATATATATTACAGCATTTGCCAATTTACCGGTTTTCACGTGCGCAATTTAGTGACGTCAGGTACGTTAGTCATGTTGAGCAACCATGACCAATTCTGTGCCAGATGTCTATCACCACTATCTTTGTTTTTGGGACTTAATTTTATTATACTTTTAATCTGACTTTGTCAGGTCTATTACAGTATGCTTTGCATAGAGTAAAATTCTCCCTTTTTGGTGCACAGCCCTGTGAGGTTTTTTTTTTTTTTTTTTAATTTTGTTGTTGTTGAGAATATACACAGCAAAACATACACCAAGTCAACAGTTTCTGTGTGTACAATTCAGTGACATTCATTACAGTCTTTGAGTTGTGCAGCCATTCTCACCCTCCTTTTCTAAGTTGTTTCTGTGCCCTTAACATAAACTCACTGCCCCCTAAGGTTTTTATCTAATCTTTTGAGGTGCTGTTGTCAATTTGATCCCACATAGTTCTTAAAAGAGCAAATGCTCAAGGCAGATATTTTTTACTAGTTAGCTGAACTATTGATTGGTTTTAAGAAGACTTCAGGGGTTATTTTTGGCTTAAGGCTTAAAGATTATCTCAGGGTAGTAGTTTGAGGGGTCCTGTAACCACTACACACACACAGTCCTATAACCACTACAATAATCAAAACAGATAGCACTGTTTGCATCTTATGCTCATCCCACTTCTTAAGTCCAAGCTTTCTCCCTAAATCACTGTGTTACCTTGGGCAGGTCTTTACCTCCTTAAGCCTCAGTTTCTTCTGTAAAACGGGGCCCCTAAGGCCTCCCTTGGAGCCCTGGTGGCCAGTGGTTAAGACCTACGCTGCTAACCAAAACACTGGCAGTTCGAATCCACCAGGCGCTCTTTGGAAACCCTATAGGGCAGTTCCTCTTTGTCCTATAGGGTCACTATATGAGTCAGAATCGTCTAGAAGGGAGTGGGTAGGTAGGTAACTCCTCCCTTACAGGGTGGTTGTGAGAATGGCGCACAGTAAGCCCTCAATAAACCCCAGCTGTTATTAGCTCAGAACTGCTGGTGGTATAGTGGTTAAGTGCTCTGGCTGCTAACCATAAATGTCATCAGTTCTAATCCACCAGGTGGTCCTTGGAAACTCTATGGGCAGTTCTACTCTGTCCTATAGGGTCTCTATGTGTCAGAATGGACTTAACAACAATGGGTTTGGTTTTTTTTTTTTTTTTTTTTTTTGGTATTATTAGATCAGGAGCCCTGGTGGTGCAGTGGTTACGTTGCTGCTAACTGAAAGGTCGGTGGTCCCAAACCACCAGCCACTTTGCTGGGAGAAAGATGTGGCAGTCTGCTTCCGTTAAGATTACAGTCTTGGAAACCCTATGGGGCAGTTCTACTCTGTCTTATAGGGTCGCTATGAATTGGAAAGGACTCAAGGGCAAGGCTTTGGTTTTTTGGTATTATTAGGATCTCTCTTTCGTACCCCTTCTTCCCCGTTCTAGCTCTTTAAGCTCTCCCTCTCTCTCCGGTCTCTCTCCCTCTCTTTCTCACACACAGACACAAAGACATTTTTGAAGCCTCTTGTTTCTCAGAGAGGTTTTATTTATAGGCCCCGCCTCACTGTGAATGTGAAAAGGAGAAAGCCCAGGCCCTCCTAGACCTTTCATGTGTAAATCAGCCCGGGCCGGGAGCACCGGGGTCACCCGGAGGAGGATTTCACTCTTAATTACTCCTAGAGAAAGCCGGTGGGAGGGAGGCTGGGCGCGGACTCCATGTTAGAGGAGGCCTCGCTAGGAGCCCAGCGGCCGCCCTGGCCCTGGGCCTCTCTCACCAGGCTGGGGAGGCCTGGCTCTCCCGGGCCCGGGTCCAGCCTGGGCTGGGCCTGGGGCTTCCTAGGCCTGGCCTTGATTTCTGCTGAACCTGGGCCAAGGCTTCTCCTCCCCTCCCCAGAGGCGCAGGTGCCTCCCGGGAGCAGGGCCCCAGATGGGTTTCTTTGAGGGCAAGTTGTTTGGATGTGGAAGGAGGGCAACCAGCTTGGCCAAGTGGGCGATAGGGAGGGGTGGTCTGCTAAAGGACCAGGAGGGGGCCTTAAAAATGTTTTTAACTTCAACAACAACAAAAAAAAGGGTTGGGGGGGTCTTTTTTACATTCTTTCTTTTCTGGTGAAAAAATAACACGCTCTAGAAAAAAGTGTGGAAGGATTCCTGCCAGGCTGTTAACATTGTTTAGTTCAGGGGTGAGTTTGGAGGTAGGGAGGGAGACATTATTAAGGTATTTTTATACTTGTCTTTATTTTTTGATTTATTACAGTGACTAGGTATTGCCTTTTGTAATTAAAAAAAAAGCTACTTTTAATAATATTTGTGGTATTGTTTTGTAATTAGAAAAAAAAATCATACGCAGTATAAAACCACTCATCATCCCACCCAAAGAAAATCTTTTTAATATGTCCTTTGATGATTTACTTCGATGCAAAGTTGTTTGTTTATTTTGTATTTTTTTGTTGTTTGTTTACACTTATACTGGACAAACACTGTTGGCACATTTTACGTATTGAAGTTTTCTTCCAATCATTTTTTTTCGCCCACATGTGTTTTATATATGTTTATTTCATTGAATGGCAATATCTTAAAATTTAAAATGCACAAACCTTGGACTCCAGCAATTTCCACCTCTGAAATTTCTATTCTACAGATACACATACATGAGTAGGGAAAAGGTAAATAATATAAACAAGTATGTTCACTGCAGCAGCGTTTATAAAAGCAAAAGCTAGCAACAACACTGATGGCCATCAGTAGGGGATTAATTATCATGTAACCTTACAGTAGAATATTTTGTCATCGTTGTAAAAAAAAAAAAAAAATCATACCCCAAATCTTTACTACATTGAATAACAAAACAAGTTCCGGAATAGGGTATAATGTGTGATTCCATATCTATTTTAAAAATGGATAACCATATCTCAGTGTATATGCACAAAAAATTTCTGGAAAAACATACATAAAACTGGTAACATTAGTTATTTTGGGGAAGGAGATTAATGGGTAAAGACTGGTCAAGAACTTTTTACTTTTCACCTTGCATCTTTTTGTACTGGTTGAAATTTTAATGTGAGCATGTTATTTTTGTAATTAAAAAAATAACTAATAAAAATGTGATTTAGCTATATATCATTTTATTATATGTTCATTAAAGAAAATACAATGTTCATTAAATAAACACAAAGTTCATTAAAGAAATACAGTGTGGACTAAAGAAAATGTAATCCCTTATACCATCTAAAAGGAGCTCTGGTAGCACAATGGTTAAGCACTTGGCTTCTAGCAGAAAGGTTGATGGTTCGAACCCACCAGCTGCTCCAAGGAAGAAAAGGCCTGCTCCTTTAAAGAGTACAGTCTAGGAAACCCTATGGGGCAGTTCTACTCTGTCACATAGGGCCTCTGTGAGTCAGAATCAACTCGACGCCACATAACAACAACATATCATCTGAAAACAACCACTGTTGACTTTTTGGTTTTTTTCTTTCTTGTTTTATGTCTAAATATGTATTTTTAACTTAAACAGTACACAAACTGAAAAGTGAACACAAATGATACATCTGTAGAAAAATAAGAAAATAAATACTACTTAAACCCTACTATTCTAGAAAGAATCACTATTGACATTTTGTGTATTCATTTGGAATCTTTTGCAGTTTTCTTTGGGGAGGTGATTTTGGTTTGTTTACACCATTGCATCTATACGTGTAAATTTGTGTTTTGCTTTTATCCATTCAATATTTTTGTATGCTTTTCCTCATTATTATAAACAATTTGCAAATATAATTTTTAATAGTTACAAAATATCCCAGCACATAAACAAACCATCCTTTACTTAAACTTTCCCCTCTTACTGAATCACTAAGTTGTTGCCCAGTTTTTCCAGTTATAAACAACTTACCTGAACATCTTATACTTACGTCTTTCTCTCTATGTCAAATAATGTTCTTATAGCTTAAAACAACAACAAACAAACCCATTGCTGTCGAGTCTGACTATATAGGTCAGAGTATAACTGCCCCATAGGATTTCCAAGGAGCAGCTGGTGGATTCAAACTGCTGACCTTTTTGGTTAGCAGCTGAGTTCTTAACCACTAAGCCACCAGGGCTCCCCTTACAGTTCAGCAGTGGAGTTATTGAGCTAAAGGGCAGACCTATTCTTCAGATTCTTAACAAACACTATCAAATTATTTCTCAAAAGCTTCGCCCTCCTCTGTGGGGACCATGGTCTCGGGGAACATCTAGCTCAATTGGCATGACACAGTTTATAAAGACAATGCTCTACATTCTACCTTGGTGAGTAGTATCTGGGGTCTTAAAAGCCTGTGAGCGGCCACTGGTCTCATCCCTTCGGGAGCAAGGAAGAATGAAGAGAACAGGATACAAGGAAAAAAGGAGTCCGAAGGACTAATTGTCCACAGCTACCAAGGCCTCCACCAGACTGAGTCCAGTACAGCTAGATGGTGCCTGGCTACCACCACTGACTGCTCTGACCAGGATCACAACAGAGGGTTCTGGACAGAGCTGGAGAAGGATGTAGAACATAATTCTAACTCACAAAAAAAAGACCAGATTTACTGGCCTAAAGGAGACTGGAGACACCCAGAGAGTATGGCCCCCAGACACCCTTTTAGCTCAGTGGTGAAGTTATCTCCGAGGTTCACCGTTCAGCCTGGGAGTGGACAGCCCCATAAAACCAAATGAGACTAACGAGGTACAGGAGTCCAGTGACAAGGGCCAGGAGGCAGAAGGGGGCAAGGAAGCTGGTGATAGGGAACCCAAGGTTGAGTAAGGATACTGTTGCTGTGTTGTGAGATTGTTAACCATTGTCATAGGGCAACATTTGTAGTAACTGTTAAATGAGAAACTATTTTGTTCTGTAAGCCTTCATCTTAAGTGAGAATAACAGCACAACTGGAAGAACATAGTCACTGAACTGTGCATGTAGAAATTTTTGAAACGGTGTATCTTTGGCTATGTGTATTTTCACCAAAAAAAAAAAAGTTTGAGAAGTTAGAGGGTTGACATGTTGTGGGGTTGTTAACCAATGTCATAAAACAATATGTGTACTACTGTTTCATGAGAAACTATTTGTTCTGTAAGCCTTCACCTGAAGTACAATAAAAAAAAAAAAGCATCGCCCACCTTGAGCATTGTGCTCTCTTGAGATCTACTTATAAGAGATCAAACTGACAACAGCAACTCGAAAGGTTAGATAGCAAACTTACCAGGTAGTGAGTTTCTGTTAATGAGGGAGGAACAATTCGGAAAAGGAGGGTGAGAATGGTTGCACAAACTGAAGAATGTAATCAACACCACTGAATTGTAAATGTAGAAATTGTTGAATTGGTGTATGTTCTGCTGTGTATATTCTCAATAACAAAACAACAATAAAAAATAACCAAAATAAATTAAAAAAGCAAACCAATAACAACAACAAAAGAAAAAGTGTTGTCTTCTTAACTCCCATCCACAGTCTATGAGATGTCTATTCCACTAGTGTAAAGGGTATGGGCATTTGTATGGGGAGAGAAGGTGGGAAGAGCAGGGTTATCTTGGCAAGACTATGTTGAAGCACCTGCAATTTAAATACACATCTCTGCCCTGTCTGCTGCCAGCTCTCCTGCTTCCTTCCTCTTTTCTAACATTGCAGTAACTACCACCAATTATTGAGCCCTCACTCTGTGCCTGACACTGTGCTTCACACTTTATATGTACAACCTCATTTCCTTCTCATGAGAACCCTGTGAGGTAGGTGGTATCCTTAGAACCAGGAAATCTGACTCCCTTTGCATGAATTTAAGGACCAGTCAAGGCTCCATTTTGCAGATAGGAAAACTGAGGCCCAGGAAGGGGAAGTAATTTGCCCCAAATCAGAGAAAGAGCCCAGCCCAGATCTCTGGACTTTTCCGACCGTGCCTCATTGTCTAGTCACAGGCTGCTGATCTAGGAAGTCGGGAATTTTAGGAGCTCCCAAACTCTTTGACTTAGAAAATCTTCCTGTGGGACTTTTGGGTTCCAACAAGACTCAGAGCTTCGGAGCCACAGCCCCAGCTGTGCATCTCCCCTCCAGGGCTGGGTGCTGCCTGTCCATCATTAAAAAAGGAAATAGCAGCTAAGCACCCACATGCCCAGACGGAGGAAATCAGGCAGCAGCTCAAGCGCATGTTCAGCCAGGGCCATTCCATGGTGAAGAGTATGGAGTGTTAAGACGAAGAGAGAAGCAGTGAGAGAAGAGAAGGAAAATGCCAGAAGAAGGAGAGCATTCTAGGGGAAGGCTGTAAAAATAGGCAGTAGGGAAAGAGAGAGAGAGAGAGAGTGCCTGGAAGAGGTGAGTTAGGAATCGACTGGTCCCTGGAGGGGAAAGAAGACTAAATGCCCTGGCCTGAGTTCCCACTTCAAGATTTGTAGATTGTCTGGCCTAGAAGTTCCAGCTACTGCATTTTACAGATGAGGCTTCTGCAGCACAGAGAGGGAGAAAGGCTCTCCCCAAGCTGCAGAGCTAGCAGGGCTGGGATTCTGCCCTTGACTCTGAGATCTCCTTCTGTTCCATACATAGTCCCACCAACTTTTAGCTGAAGGTCAGAGCACTGGGAGGTCTTCCTTGCTAGGGGCTGGGCCATCCTCCCTGCTCCTGTGTTCCCAGGTGCTCTGATGCCAAGGATGCAAAGGCAGCTAGTAAGCTGGAAAATTCCATGAAGGCCAGGACACTAAGACACTAGACTATCTATCCAACCACTCATCCATCTATTATCCATCTGTCCATTCATTTTCCCGACCATATAAACATTTATCCATCCATTCATCTATCCATCCACCCACCCTCCCATCCATCCATCCATCCATCCGTATATTCATTCATCCATTCATATATCCATTCATTTGCCAGTTTTTTTTTTTTTTATCTATTCATCCATCGTTTCATTCATTCATGGATATCATCCATGTAACATGAACCCCTAATCACTGGGGTATGCTGGTTAAGACTATGAGTTCTGGAACCAGACTCCCCAGGTTAGAATCCTGACCCCATTGCATACAATCTGTATGACCTTAGGCAAGTTACCTAGCTCTTTATGCCTTAGTTTCCTCATCTGTAAAGTGCAGATAACAATATTATATTCACCTCCTAGGGTTGTTGTAAGAGTTAAGTGAGTTAACCCATTTAAAGTACTTAGAACAAATACTCATTAGACATTGATTATTGAACAAATGCTCATTAGGAACACTCACTATATTTCAAGGATGTGCTAAATGAGTTTGAACAAAATGCTGCCCAAGTCAGGGAAAGCTGAGGCTCTGGGTTCCTTGATTCACTGTTTC
Source organism: Dugong dugon (assembly GCA_030035585.1). Lineage (NCBI taxonomy): Eukaryota > Metazoa > Chordata > Mammalia > Sirenia > Dugongidae > Dugong > Dugong dugon. Next base: position 17,609,207 of record CM057476.1, on the reverse strand, counting down.
CAGGAGTCCTTGTTTGAAGTTCAGAGATGAGAGGAGTCATCCTGGCTGCGGTCTGGGGGGACTGTGTGGTGGATGTTGTGGTATGCTGCCCTGATCCCCTTTAGGACTGAGACAAGCTCAGGGCTAACTGCCTTTCCATGACTTGGCCAAGTTGAAGGGAACCATTCACCAGGGGCATGCCCCCTTCTCAGGACAGCCCATATCCTTGGACCTTGTCATGGATTGAATTATGTCCCCCCAAAAATGTGTGTATCAGTTTGGCTGGGCCATGATTCCCAGTATTGTGTGGTTTTCCTCCATTTTGTGATTGTAATTTTATGTTAAAGAGGATTAGGGTGGGATTGTAACACCCTTATCCAGGTCACATCCCTATTCCAGATCCAATGTAAAGGGAGTTTCCCTGGGGTGTGGCCTGCACCACCTTTTATCTTACAAGAGATAAAAGGAAAGGGAAGCAAGCAGAGAAAGGGGACCTCATGCCACCAAGAAAGCAGTGCCAAGAGCAAAGCATGTCCTTTGGACCCGGGGTCCCTGTGCGGAGAAGCGTCTACTCCCGGGGAGGATTGATGAGAAGGCCAACAGAAAGAGAAAGGCTTCCCCTGGAGCTGATGCCCTGAATTTGGACATGTAGCCTACTTTACTGCGAAGAAATAAATTTCTCTTTGTTAAAGCCATCCACATGTGGTATTTCTCTTACAAAAGCACTAGGTGACTAAGACAGACCTGTTGGTACAGGTATAAGCGCTAGGCTGCCTCATCTCAACTCAGAACAACTCTGAGGGGCTATCCCAGCATCACAGCCCTCCATGGGTTGGCTGAGGCCTGCTCTGAGACTGCTTTACAGTTCAGCTTTTCCCTCTACTCAGTCCAGCTTCCTTCTCTTCCTTTCCTCAGGTGTTGGATCCCAAGAACACCTCCTAATAAAGTTCTGCATGCTTCCCATGGAAACTGACCTTTTGGATAAAGTATACAACATCACCTAAAGACTGTTTGTTGTTGTTAGTTGCCATTGAGTTGGCTCCAACTTATGGTGGCCTTATATAGTACAGAATGGAACGTTGCCTGGTTCTGCAATATCTTCATGAGCGTTGGTATGTTTGAGTCCATTGTTGCAGCCACTGCGTACTTTGAGTGACTTCCAACCTAGGGGCTCATCTTCCAGTGCTATATCAGACAGTAGTCTATTGTGAACCAGAAGGTTTTCACTGGCTAATTTGTGGAAGTAGATCACCAGGTCTTTCTTCCTTATTTGTCTTAGTTCGGAAGTTCCTCTGAAACCTGTCCACCATGGGTGACCCTGCTGGTATTTGAAATACTGGTGGCATAGCTTCCAGCATCACAGCAACGCGCAAGCCACCACAGTATGACACACTGACACATGGATGGTGGAAAGACTGTTTACCGTGTGCTAAGCACTGCTCTGTCACCTGCTATCTGATGTATATATATTAATATTAATATATATACATACACACATACAAGCACATATATACATATCAAACCCGAAACCAAACCCATTGCTGTCGAGTTGATTCCGACTCATAGCGACCCTATAGGACGGAGTAGAACTGCTCCATAGGGTTTCCCAGGAGCAGCTGGTGGATTCGAACTGGTGACCGTTTGGTTAGCAACCATAGCTGTCAACCATGCGCCACCAGGGCTCTGATATACACATGCATACATATATATGTACATATGTGTGTGTATATATATATATTATTGTATGTATATGTGTGTGTGTATTATACAGTTAAACCTGCGAAAACTGGAACACGCGTAAGGTAGAAACCTGTCGGAGAAGGAAAACTCAAATATTTTCCACTAAAATGAGCGATAGAAAGTGTTAAGACTGCACCCTGTCAAAGGTGGAAAACTGGGAGACCTGGCAAAACAAGGCAGCCTCATTGAGTTGCGGCTCCCACAGGTTTCCCTGTAACAGTATCTAGCTCATTGGGTTGTGGTGATGGGTAAATGAGTATATGCATTATATAATACATACAGTGAATATTTGAGTTTTCCTTCTCTGACAGGTTTCCGCCTTACACAGGTTCCAGCTTTCCCAAGTTTAACTGTATTTACAGATGGAGAAACTGAGGCACAGAAAGGTGAGAGGATTTGCCCAAAGTGACACAGCAGAACCAGGATTCAAGCTTAGCCAGTCAGGCGCCAGAGTCTGTGCTTGACCACTGCACTGCAATGTCTAATGCGGTTCTGACCAAGTCCAGGAATTCAGTGTGGGTGGGTAGGGTGTGAGTGTGTATGGGTGTGGGGGGGTGTTCCCGCACAAGTGGGGTCATACATGTGCTTGCATGTGCTCATATGTTCACTGTGCATGTGACTGCGGGGGTACTTGCCTATGTTAGCATATGCTCTACTTGCATGAGGGTGACTGAGCAAGGCTTGTGGGGAGGTATGTGCACATGGATCCCCCCCCACAAACACCCCCCATCCCGGTTCCACAGGCCCCAACCCCCTGGTTTCCCCTCTTTCCCATTGGCATACAAGGGGCATGAGTATCCCGGCAGGGATTTGTATTCCAAAGCAAAATTGCCATTTTTTCATTCCACCATGTCCCCCAAGAGAGGGGTCAGGGCTGTCTGTAGGGTAGTATGGTAGTTAAGGTTGTGTGTCAATTTGACTGGGCCATGATTCTCAGTGGCTTGGCAGTTGTGTAATGATATAGTTGTCTCCCATTTTGTGATATAATGTAATCCCATCCATGATGTAATCTGATGTGATCAGCCAATCAGTTGTAAGAGGAGTTTCCTCAGGGGTGTGATCTGCATCCAATATATATGGATGTTCTGGCAAAGCTCATTGGCTTTTGCTCGCTCTGGATCCTGCAGCTGGCTCGTCATCATCTGATTTCCAGTTCTTGGGACTTGAGCCAGCGGCCTGCTGTATTGCCTGCTGATCTTGGGTTCATCAGACCTTGCAGCTATGTGAGTCAGGAGAAGGCTCCAGCCTGACGCCTGACCCACGGACTTGGGACTTGCCAGCCTCTACAACCATGTGAGCCATTTCCTTGAGATAAATCTCTCTCTCTGTATATATATATGCTTCACCGGTTTTGCTTCTCTAGAGAACCCAGCCTAAAACAGGTAGCGTTCAGATGACTTCACAGAAGGTGGCATACAGGACAGAGAAGTCAGCAATGATGTGGTTTATCCTAGGAGGCAGCAACCCCAGCCCTTGGCTCTGCCTGGCCTCCAGTAGGAATGGCTGGTGTCCACTACCTCAGTGAAGACCATATAGTTATGGGAAAGAAAAGACTGTGGAATGAAACTATTGGGTTAAAATTCTGGCTTTGCCTCTTAGCTGTGTGACTTCAGCAAGTTACTTGCCCTCTGTGATCCACTACTTTCTTCCTTGTATGGTGGTGGTTGTTATTAGGTGCTGTTGAGTCGGTTCCAACTCATAGCGACCCCATGTACAACAGAGCAAAACACTGCCCAGTCCTGCACCATCCTCACAATCATTGCTATGTTTGAGCCCACTGTTGCAGCCACTGCATCAATCCATCTCACTGAGGGTCTTCCTCTTTTTCACTGACCCTCTACCAAGCATGATGTCCTTCTCCAAGGACTGGTCCCTCCTGATAACGTGTTCAAAGTACATGAGACGAAGTTTCACCATCCTTGCTTCTAAGGAGCATTCTGGCTGTACTTCTTACAAGACAGATTTGTTCATTCTTTTGGAAGTCCATAGTATATTCAGTATTCTTTGCCATCCTTGTAAGGTGGGGGTATAATAATAGTTAACTACTTCATAGGGTTTGCCGTAAGCGGGAATACCACTTGAAATAAATGTTGACTACAGAATAACCAGTTGCCATCTTGATTCTGACTCATGGCGACTCCATGTGTGTCAGAGGAGAACTGTAATCCATAGGGTTTTCAGTGGCAGACTTTTCAGAAATAGATCATCAGGGCTTTCTTCCAAGGTGCCTCTCGGTGGACTTGAACCTCCAACTTTTCAGTTAGCAGCCAAGTGCGTTAACCGTTTGTACCACCCAGGGACTCTAACTACATAATAAGTATTCAATAACTGTTAGTTTTATTATTATTTTGAACTCACATCAGACAAATAAAGGACACAGATTCTATTCCAGAGCGAAGTGCTTCTGTCAAGTACCTACTTTACCCAATCTTGTGAAGCAGGTGCTATCATGCCCATTTTATAGATGAGGAAATTGAGGCTCAGCAAGATTAAGTAACTTGCCCAGGTCACACAGCTAGTGAGTGACACAACCAGGTTTCAAACATTGGTCTGACTCCAATTCCAGGGCTCTTCCTTCTACCCCACAGCTGCCTGTCTGTTTGGCCTAGAGGCTTCTGGGTTGTGACAACTTGTCCCATAAACTCTGTCCAGGCCAGATATTTTGCTGCCTATATGTTTTTCTCTCATGTGGCCTACTCACGAGAGAATATGTAAGGATTTGTAGGTGGTCAGACTTCATGGGAAATAAAACAAGACAATTCTCTTCGTGCAGCAAGAAATGTACATGAGGCAGTTGAGACAGTGGAGCGGGGCGCTCTTAGGGGAAAATGGGAGGTTCAAAAGGCAATTAATGCTTCTGTCTGAAACTGTAAACAGATAGTTACTGGCTCTGACACCGCCAGCATGCAGACAAAAGGCAGACAGAAACAGCGCACCACAAGGAAGCTGGGAACAGACTACGCCCAGGGTGGAAATTAAATGTTTTCCTGAAAGCAGAAGGGAAAACCATGGTTAAAGCCAAGCCATGACTCTAAGTCTGTGACTCCATGACTGTATACGTTTGGTGTGTAAAGGCCCTTAATTTGTACCTAGGTGTTGTGAATTTTAAAGTCATCCCCGACATGCTCTCTTGACCTAAGTTTGTAAAACAAAACTAATAATTAGAAATGAGTCTTCAGTGTACACTGTCATTTTAATCAAAGTTATATATATGCATATACATATAAGTAAGTATAACCAAAAACCAATCCCATTGCTGTCGAGTGGATTTCGACTCATAGCGACCCTACAGGACAATGTAGAACTGCCTCATAGGGTTTCCAAGGGGCAGCTGGTGGATTCAAACTGCTGACCTTTTGGTTAGCAGCCAAGATCTTAACCACTGTGCCACCACGGCTCCATATATATAAACATATGTATATATGTTTGTATATACACACATATATATACAGAGAGAGAGTATCGTTGGTATGTCTAGTCAGAACTCTTGGTTGTAAGTGACAGAAAACGCAATTCAAACTGAAGCAAACAAAAATAATTAATAATAGTAATTATTATGCTTTACTAGCACACAGGTGGGTCCAGAAGTTGAAAGATTTCAAGAAGTGTCCTTACATTTCTTGTCTCTGCTTTCTTCTGCGGCTTCATTATCAGACAGACACTCTCCTCCCCAGGTTGGCAAAATGGCTCTCAGAAGCTCCAAGCTTGCTTTCTCCTCCCAGTGAAAAAAGACAGTGCCTCTCTCCAACAAAACTCTCAGCGTTCCCTCTGATTGGCTCTCACTGGGTCACATGCCCACCTTTCAACCAATGCTGTGGCCAGGTTGGATCACAGGCCCACCCCTGGAAACGGGGGCAGAGTAAGCTCCACCCAGGCTACAAGGACTGATACTGGGGGAAGAAGAGTTCCCCAAGGAAAACTGGAAGAAGGAGGCAAATGTTCATCGTGTGCTAGTTCCTTCCTCTCTGTTAACTGAGTTTAAAGAGCAGTTGTCATCAGGAATAATAATCATCATCATAGTGGCACTTAGTGAGCACTCACCATGTGCCAGGCATTATGCTAAATGCTCCCTGGTGGCACAGTGGTTAAGAGCTCGGCTGCTAACCAAAAGGCCAGCAGTTCAAATCCACCAGCCGCTCCTTGGAAACCCCATGGGGCAGTTCTACTCTGTCCTATAGGGTCGCTATGAGTCAGAATCGACTCAGCGGCAACGGATAAAGGTTATATGCAATACCATACTTACTCCTCACAACGGCCCATATTTATTCCCTATCATCATCCCACTTCACAGATGGGCAAACTGATGTGTAGAGAGCTTAAGAAATTGTCCCAAGTTCACACAGATAGTAAGAAGTGGAGCCAACAGTCACACCCAGGCAGTCCTTGTCCAAATCCTATGCTGTCAGTCTCTCTAGGAACTATATTTAGTGCTGATATGTCTCTCAGAATTGCCGGCTTCATGCCGAAAAGGAAGCCTTGAGCCTTCTAAAGCGTGACCTTGGAAGGGCTAAGAGGTGTGAGGTGACAGATACCGTCTGGTCATTCATGACTCTCAGAGGTCTTCTCCTGGAGCAGTGCCACAGACACGGAGAGGTTCCACAATAAGGAAAGTCCAATGCAAGGATCATTGTGAGCTCAGAGGGTGGGAGCCCTTGGTGCCTCTGCCTCCCTACCCACAGGAATTGTGAAAAAAGAGTGGACCATGGAGGAATATGCCAGGTTCGAGTTCCTGTTCTGCCACTAACTCACTGTCTGTATCCTCGAATAAACTCCCTTAATCTCTCTGAGCCTGTTTCCACACCTATAAAATGGGCATGATAGCACCTTTCTCAGAGGGTTGTGAAGATTATATTAATCATCGCATGCACGCTAATGCCTTCTTGTCACTCAGCTGGTGCTCCATGGAGTTGGTCTTCCCTTCTCCCGTTATCCCCCTTCCTCTTCCACCCCAGGGGCTTAGCAAGGGGCATGGCGCAGAGGGGGAAAAAAAAAAAAACCTTTTGCCTCTCCCCAGCCAGCCTGCTGGACTCTCCTCCGCTCCTCCTCTCCTACCTCTGTCCAGCATCTGCAGCTGCAATTGCACAAAACGAGCATCGTGCGTCACGGTCCTGGGTTCTAATTCCAGCCCAGCTAACCTCTTCCTAGTCTTGTAACCTTCGGCCAATCCCTGTCAGCCCCCTCCGCTGAAGAATGACCCTCCTTCAGGGGATCTGATGAAAACCCATTCTGTAAACGTGCTTGGCACGCAGTTAGTTTATTCTCTGGGCTTGAAATGGTGAAAGGGACAGAGCTGGGTGGGTCAGGCTGCTTTGGGGCGGGCCCTGAGACATTCTGGTCAGCCAGGGCCTGTCTCAACTCCACTTCCCATCTCCTGAATAATTCATGACAAACAAAATGGCCTGCCCACGCTCCGGCCCTCCCTCTTCCAGCCAGAGAAGGGAGAAAAGTTGCTAATTACAGGTCAGCCGGCTGCTCCCCAGGGCCCCTGGGCGCTGCACACAGGGGGTATTTATGGGAAGAGAAGGGAGGGGAGGGCTCTGTCCCAGCTCCTTTCCAGCAGGAACTCAACTCCTTTTCAAATTGTAGGCTTGGCATGCCAAGGCCTGGGGAGGGACTCAGGGAAGAAACTTAGAGTGGGCAGAAAGAGAAGCCTGCTAAGGGGTCAGAGAGAAGTACCAGAAAAATGCCAGGTCAAGGAGAGGACTCCGCCAGCTGCCGCCACAGGTGTGAAGTTCACAGTGAACTCACAGGCCAGAGCGGGGAGAAGAAAGAGCACTGCAAAGCCAAGCTTCAAAAGGAGGATGCCCTTACACGCATGCTCAAAGCAGCGCTAGTCACGGTAGCCTAAAGATGGAAACAGCCCAAATGTTCATCAATGGATGAATGGATAAACAAATGGTGGTATATCCATACAATGGAATATTATTCAGCCCTAAAAAGGAATGAAGTTCTAATACACGCTACAACCTGGAAAACGTTAAGTTAAAGAAGCCACACACAAAAAGTCACATATTGTGTGAACCCATTTATAGGAAGGAGCCCTGGTGGTGCAGTGGTAAAGAGCTCAGCTGCTAGCCAAGTCCATTGGCAGTTCAAATCCACTAGCCGCTCCTTGGAAACCCTATGGGCAGTTCTACTCTGTCCTACAGGGTCGCTATGAGTCGAATTTGACTTGATGGCAACGGGTTTGCTTTTTGGTTTTTTTATTTATAGGAAATATCCAGAATAGGTAAATTTATAGGACGGAATGCATATTGGTGCTTGCCGGGGACTGGGGTGGGAGGCAATGGGGAATGACCGTTTAGTGAGTACAGGCTTTATTTTGGGGTGATGAAATTAATTGAAACTAGATAGAGATGGTGGTGATTGCATTCACAACATTGTCAATGTACTAAATGTCACTTAACTGTTCGGTTTAAAATGATTCATTTTATGTTATGTGAATTTCACCTCAAAAAAAAAAAAAAAAAGAAAGATCAACGCTTAAAAAAAAAAAAAAAAGAAGATATCCTAACTAATACCACAGCCTCTCCACTCATAGTTTCTTCGTCTGTAAAACGGGGAGAATCACAGCACCTACCTCAGGGCATTATTGAAGTAATTACATGATTTAATGTATGTAAAGTGCTCAGAATACTGCCTGGTACCTTCTAAATGCTCAAAAAAATTATTAGTAGTATAGTTATTTTTTTAAAGGATAATACATTATTACTGTTTTTTTTATTAGCTGCTGTCCAGTAGATTGTTACTCACCGAGGCCCCATGTGTGCGGAGTAGAATCGCTCCATAGGGTTTTCTGTTGCTTTTTTCTAGAATTTATTTTATTTTTGTTGTTGTTGAAACTATTTTCCATAGAGTTTTCTAGGCTGTGACCTTTCAGAAGCAGATCACCAGGTTTGTCTTCTGAGGCACTGCTGATGGGTTCCAACCACCAACCTTTCATAGCAGTCAAGCGCTTAACTGTTGTGCTACCCAGGGAGTTACAGAGTTGTTATTTTTTATGTTACACTGTCTCCTTGGAGAGGTCAGTTAAGGGTGAGGACGACAAGAAGAGAAAGTTCAAAAAAGGAGAGCGAGAGGAAGAAAATGACTGACTGGTGAGGCAGTTTTGCACAGTGATTAAAAGCAAGGACTCCAGGACCAGGCTGCCTGGTTTCAAATCCCAACTCTGTCTCTTACCAGCTGGGTGATCTTGAGCAAGTTGCTGTGCCTTTCTGAGCCTCAGATTCACCATCTATAATAAATGGTAGCCATTGCCATTAGTGGAAAGTGGACAGCAAAACAGACAAGGTCCTTGTCCTCATGGAATTTGCATTTTAGCATAAAAAGTATACAAAGGAAGAGCATTTATTGCATGCCTACTGTGTGCAGGCCCTATTCACTCTGCAGGCATTCTCTCACCTAAATCTCACAGCATCACCCCCATTTTATAGATTAAGAGACTGAGGCTCAAAGAGGTTAGGGGCAGAGAAGGGATTTGAAACTAAGGAGTCACTCAACAGCCTGGATGAATCGCTAAACGAGGATGTCGGGGTGGGGGGGGGGGTGGGAGGTGGCGGGAGAAAGCCAGACACAAGAGAGTACACGTTGCATGATTTCATTTACATGAAATTCCAGAAAATACAAACTAACTTATAGTGACAGAAAGCAGATCAGTGGTTCCCTAGGAGAGGGGTTGGGGGAAGGACTAGACTGAAGAGGGGCAGAAGGAAATTTTCCGAGTTGTTAATGCTCCATATATGACGACCAAGGTAGTCACGTGGGTGTATGCAGTTGTCAAAGCTCCTCAAAGTGGACACTTTCAATGGGTGCATTTTATTGGATCTAAACTATACCTCAATAAAGTTGATTTTTAAGAAGATCAAAAGCAAAAAAAACAACAACCCCTAAGCGCACCAGAGTCCAGAGCCCTGGAACCATTCTTATTTTATTTGAGTGGCTGATTTCAAGCTCACTTGTGGGCAGAAACTGTGTTGGATTCATCTTTAGTTCCTTCCCCCACTTCCCATCCCCAGGGCCAAGGAAAATGCCCTCAAACCCAATAGTTCAAATCAACAAATATGAGCAGCTTCTTTGTGCTGGGTGCTGAAGCCACGAGCAAGCAGTCTAGACGGGAAAACAGAAGAAAATGGGCAAATAGACACAATAATCAGTAACCAGTTGTGGTTGAGTCAGCTGCAACTCATGTAACCACGTATCTGTCGGAGGAGAACTATACTCCATAGAGTTTTCGACAGCTGACTTTTTGGAAGTAGACTGCCAAGCTTTTTTAGCAACACACAAGCCTCTACTGACAGATGGGTGGTGGCTGCACGTGAGATGCATTGGCCTGAAGCTCTCCCCAATGGAAGGTGAGTATTCTACCACTGAACCACCACTCTCCCCCGTTCAGCATACATTACCAAACCAAACCGTTGCCATCGAGTCGATTCTGATTCCGACTCATCACGACCCTATAGGACAGAGTAGAACTGCCCCATAGAGTTTCCAAGGAGCAGCTGGTGGATTCAGACTGCCAACCTTTTGGTTTGCATCCGAGCTCTTAACCACTGCGCCACCAGGGCTCCACAGAATACATAGTACTCAATAATTGTGAGCTGTTCCTATCATGATTGAAGAGCAGGGAGTTGGGGGGGGCACAACAAGAAAGGGGGGGGTCCCTACCCAGCCTGGGGTGGGAGAGGGGTCAGGGCTGCTTTCCCAGGGAGGTGACACTTGGGAGGAGGAGCTGGCCAGTTTAAGGAGCCATGGTGGGAAGGGAGACTGGGAACAGCTTGGAGCACTCAATAAATATTTGCTCAATTAAAAAAAAAAAAAAAAAAGACACTGTCCTCTATGCCTAGCCTGCCTGTAACCAGAGGGACAGAGAAGGCCTCCCAGAGTAGGCTGGGGGTCCTCAGGAGGCGAGTCTGGGTGGTCAGCCCTACTGGAGGCCCCAGACCTTTCGGGAACACAGGGCCCTCCCTGGCCCGGCCCAACCCCACCCTAGCCCTGCCCTGTGATCTTGGTGGGTTCTGATTGCCCAGGGTCCCTGCCCATCCCCAGGCCGCAGGCTTGGGGCCCAGGGGAAGAGGAACGATGGGGAGGGCTGGCGGGGCGGGGCGGGGGTCCTTTCGGGCCTTCTCCCCCTAATGAGAACGGGCCAAGTCCCCGCCAGGCGCCTCCCGCGCCCCCGTTGTCCGAGCCACAAAGAGCCAGGATCAATGGAAGGCGGGAGCGGCAGAGGGGCCTCCTCTTTGTGCGCCTGTCTCAGGCCTGTTTGCGCTGCAGTCTCCGCGCCCCCATTGATCAGGCATGTGGAAAGATTCCGCCTCCCGGGCTCCCTTTGTGGCCTCGTTGCCAGGCTGCGCCCGGCGTGACTGCTCCGCGCAGGGCGCTCCCGCCTGCGGTGGGCACCGGGCTGCGAGACGGGGCTGGGGTCCTGAGAGGACAGGCTGGCCAGATTTAGTAAATAAAAATACAGGACGCCCAATTACATTTGAATTTCAGATAAACAACGTTTTTTTTTTTCTTCTAGTATAAGTATGTCCCATGCATTATTTGGGAATACTTACTGTACTAAAGAAGTATTGTTTATCTGAAATTCAAATTTAACTAGGCACCCTGTATTTTATCTGGCACTCTGAAGGCGCTCCTTCTGCTGATTGTTGTTATTGGGTGCTAATTCCGACTCATAGTGACCCTGTGTGACAGAGCAGAACTGCAGATCGCCAGGTTTTTCTGCACAGAGCAGCTGGGTGGGTTTGAACTGCCAACCTTTCAGTTAACAGCCAAGCTCTTATCGTTGCCACCAAGGTTCCTTTTCCTTATGCTTATACTTTTCCCAATTTCAGCCACTGAACTTTTTTTCTTTGTTTCCTTTTGACCGTATCTGCATATCCCCTGGACTAATATTTAGACACTATTTTTCTTTAAATGAATTTACATTCTAAAACTTAAATTACTGAGTGGTTTATTGATGCATACTTTCCAAACATTAACTTGAACAAATATTAAGAGTATGTCTCAATGCATTTTTACTTTTGGATACCCAGATCAAGATATAGAATATACCCATTATTCCAGAAGGTTCTGCAGGTCCCTGTTCCCCATTAATACCCTCCCCAGCTGGCTACCACTATTCTGACTTCTGTTACCATAGATTCATTGTAGTTGTTCTTGAACTTCATATACGTGGAATCGTACAGTGTATACTCGAGTCTGGCATCTTCCCCTCAACACTACATCTGTGAGATTCGTGGTCATCAGTAATTTGTCCCCTCTCTCTGCTGGCTGAGGAGTCTCCCATTGTGTGGCTGTACCACAGTTTGTTCATCCATTCCTCCGTTGATGGATGTCTCAGCTGTTTCCAGGTTTCGGCTCTGTGAATAAAGCTGCTATAACCATTCTTGTCCTACTTATTGTGTGGACTTAAATATATTTGACTGAAGCAATACTACGTGTGATCTTACAGCTTTTAAACGCTAGTTATATATTTTTTGTCCTGCACATTAGATACACGACTATTACACATTTACGTGAGCATCTTTGTTCATCCAGGCTCCACCTTCTGCACCATCAGTGGGTCACATGCCAAACTGTAGAGTAGAGCTTATGAGGATACACCAGCTCAGGTAGTTCTGGGGCAAGTTAGCTCCTTTGAGCCTCGATTTCTTCATCTGTGAAATGGGAGTGATAATACTAATTATCTCACAAAGCAGTTGAGAAGGTAAAATGAGACCAAAAAAAAAAAAACAAAGTTGCCATTGAGTTGATTCTGATTCATGGTGGCCCCATGTGTTTTGAATGGCTGTGACCTTTCAAAAGCAGATCGCCAGGCCTTTCTGCACTGTCACTCGGTACATTCAAACCAGCAACCTTTTGATTAGTAGCCAAGCACTTTACCATTTGCGCCACCCCAAAAAAACCCAAACCCATTGTTGTGGAGTCAATTCAATTCCAACTTATAGCGACCTCATGTGTTATAGAATAGAACAGAGCTCCATAGGGTTTTCCTGGCTGTAATCTTTACAGAAGCAGATCACCAGGCCTTCCTTCTGCTGTGCAGCTGGGTAAGTGTGAGCCACCAACTTTTCGGTTAGTAGCAGAGCGCAAACCATTTGCGCCACCTAGGAACTCCTAAAATGAGGTAATGTGTGTAAAAATACTCAGCATAGTGCTTGGCACATAGTGGGTGCCACTATCAAGTGCTCAACTAATGGTAGCAATTGATGACCTGGTCTTATTCCATCCTCATCCCTTGAGGTAGATACTGTTGTTATCAACCTATTTTACAGATGAGGAAACTGAGGATCCGGGAGGCAGAGTCATTGGCATAGTATGTGGCAAAGCTACTGCCCAGTGTGGTTTCCAGAGCTGGGAAGCAGGAAGGACCCATGAGGCTCAGTACCTGGAGAGGAGAGTAAGCTACAAGGAGAAGCTGGGTGACTTCTCCTTCCTGCTTCTGTGTCCCTCATTAGCACCCAACCTGTAGGCAAGCAGGTGGCTGCAAAACCCAGTTTCTCGGTTTCTCTTTGGAGGGTGGAAAGAGCTGGACTGGACATTTCTGGGAGAGGCCAAGCCTCCCAGCCAGCAGGCAGGTGGGAGGACAGGCGGGGCTAGTCTAGTGGGGGAGGTGTGGGCCAGAGGAAGCAGGAAGCAGGCGCAGGCCTGGCCCTCCCACAGCTTCAGCCGCTGGGCAGAGCCCAACTTGCTACCTGCCATCTGAAGCACGCGGGAACTGCTGATCTCAGGCGATTAGTATAACAATCCCCAATCCAGCGGCCTGGGGCCCAAAAGTGGGCCTGCACAGTCCCATTTCAAGCTAGCTCTTTCTTTAGCTGGCTAATTATGGGGGGGTGGGTGCAGGGAGAGGGGGGCATGACATTGTTAAAGGGCCCCTGCCCCCAAGACCCAGGCTGCAGCTAGGAGCAGGATGGGACCCTGGATAATACCAACCTGATGCGTGGAGACCCTCCCCAGGGCGAGGCAAACCAGGATTCCTGGCTCTAGTGTAGAAGGAGGTTTGGGGGCTCCATCAGCCCTGGCAAAGTGTGAGATCCACGGTTAAACACCTACCCCCAGTAGGGATTCCACCAGGCCTCCTGTTTCGGTCCTCCTTGTCACCATGAGTGCACAACTGTAGGATCTGTCTTACTCACAGCTGTATCCCAGTGCTACCGTGTAATTTTCAATAAGTGACGAAAGCACAGGGCCTGTGGCTCCAGAACTCAGGACTCTACCTACTGATATAACAAGGCTGGATGCTAATGGAGGTCATCCTTGCAGATCTCTCTGGGCCTTTATGCTGCCCGTTCTCACCCTCAGGGTCCTGAACCCCTCCTTGTTCTTCATCCTCCTGTCACTGGAAGTCAAAGAAGGCACACGGGGTAGAATAGGCAAAGCATAGGTTTTGGGTGCAATGCTGGCTCTGCCATTTAACCAGTTGTGTGACCTTGGACAAGTCTCTTAACCTCTCTGAGACTCAGTTTTCTTATCTGTAAAATGGGGACAAGCAAAATCTGATTCAAAAATTGTTACAAGCATTTGCTAAAAGACATATGGGAGTGGATGCCGTAGGGTCAGGGCCCAGTGAATGAGACCCCTTTCCCCTTTCCATAGAATCATCTATTTGTTACTAACAACGTGACTATTGCTTATCTGGGGCACATTATATGCCAGCCCTGTGCTTAGTGAGGAGCTCTGGTGGTACAGCGGTTAAGTGTTAGGTCTGAGGTTGGAACCACCAACTGCTCCTTGGAAGAAAGACGTGGCAGTCTGCTTCCTTAAAGATTAACCGTTGCCGTTGAGCTGATTCTGACTTATAGAGACCCTATAGGACAGAGTAGAACTCTCCAAGGCTGTAACCTTTGAGGAAGGTGAGGTCCTGGTGGTGCAGTGGTTAAGAGCTTGGCTACTAAGCAAAAGGTCAGCAATTTGAATCCACCAGCCGCTCCTTGGAAACCCTATGGGGCAGTTCCACTCTGTCCCATAGGGTCCTTATGAGTTGGAATCCATTCAACGGCAATAGGTTTTTGTATCTTGGGTGCTCAGTGCTAAATTCTGTTTTCAACCTTCATAACACCTCAGTGTTATGTACTTAAAAAAAAAAAATTTATTTATTTGTTGTTATTGCTGAGAATACACACAGCGAACCATATACCAATTCGACAGTTTCTGCATGTGCCATTTAGTGACACTGATTCTCGCCCTCCTTTTCTGAGTTATTCCTCCCCCATTAACATAAACTCACTGCCCCCTAAGATTTCTATCTAACCTTTTGAGTTGCTGTGGTCACTTTGATCCCAAATAGACAGTTCTTAAAATAGCATAATGCTCAAGGCAGACGTTTTTACTAGTTAAGCTAAACTATTGTTTAGAGCCCGGGTGGTGAAATGGTTAAGAGCTACGGCTGCTAACCGAAAGGTCAGGAGCTCGAATCCACCAGCTGTTCCTTGGAAACCCTGTGGGGTAGTTCTACTTTGTCTAGGGTTGCTATGAGTCAGAATTGACTCAATGGCAACGTTTTTTTTTTTTTTTTTTTTGTCGTTCATTTGTTTGGTTTCAAGAAGACTTCAGGGGATATTTTTGGTCTGAGGATTAAAGATTATTTCAGGGCAATAGTTTGGGGGGTGTTATATACTTTTAAAAGAAGACTCAAATGAAGTCAGAGAGGTGAAGTGACTTACCCAAGGCCATAGAATTAGAAAGTTTCAAAGGGGAGCATGAACCCTTCTCCAGCTGACCCTGAAACAATGGTTTTGGGCAGGGAAAGCATGGGAGTTATTGCAGCCACTACCCCTCCCCTACTCAGCCAGCTAGGCAGCCTCAGGGTTTTTTTTTTTTGATCATCTACTGTGTGTTAAGCATTGTGCTGGGTGCTGGGGATAGTGGTGAACACAGGACAGACATGGTCCTCCTGCTTTTCTGGAGTCGGAATCCAACAGTAATCAAGTCATTTCAGTAAGTGGTTAAATGCCTTGAAGACAGTAAAACAGGGTGATGGGCTAGAGTCTGGGTGTCCAAGAAGACCTGGGGGAAAAGTATGCTAGGCCAAAGGAACACCAGGTGCAAAGGCCCTGAGGCAGGATGTCTGTTGGGGTATCTGAGGAACTGAAAGTCAGCCAGTGTGGCTGGAGCACTGGGAAAGAGAATAAGAGTGTGGTGGGACAAGGTTGGAGAGGGAGGAAGGGCCTGACCAGGCAAGAGCTTGTGGGACATGGTAAGAAGTTTGGAATTCCTTCCTTCCTCCCTTCTTCTTCCTCCTTCTTTCCTTCCTTCCCCTACTCAACTACTCTTCTTCTCTCCTTCCTTCCCTCCCTTCTTTCTACCCTCTCTCTTCCTTCCTTCTTTCGTTCCTCCTCCATTCAGCTACTCCCTCCCTCCCTTCCTTCCTTGCTTCCTTCCTTCCCTCCCTACTATTTTCCAGGTTCTGGGCCAGGGGCTGAGGGTCGCTGAGTTTCTCCAAGCTCCTCCTCCTCCTCCCGTCTCCCCTCCCCTCCCCTCCTCTCCTCCTCTTCTCCTGAGCAGCTGCCCCACCCACACTGGGCCAGCTCTCTCCCCCTACCTCCCCACCCCCTCTCCCTGACAGTGAGGACAAACCTTGAGCCCAGCTCCCCACTGTATTGTCCCTTTAAGGAATCCCTAAATCTGAACACCCCTCTCCTCCCCCACCTGAGAACCAATTAGGGTTCCTGAATTCAAGTACAGGCTTTTGTGTGTCACGTGTTTGGGGAACAAAGCCCTCTCCGGCAGGAATAAAAGCTTCTATTCAGGAGCCAGTTTGTTCTCATTCTAATTGTTTCCACTCCAGCCTCGCCTCCTTCCCGGGTTCCCAGGGCGGCCCAGCTCGGCCTCACCTTCCCGGCCTCAGCACCCCCTATCAATGTTCTACCCAGAAGCAGGTGGCCACAAACCCAGAGCTCTGCCCAGAGAGATCGTATGACGCTAGCAGGATCCAAGCTGGGCTCTGTGCTCGGCCCTTCCGGTGCACCGTTGTGGAGGGCTGTGAACATCCTCAGTGCAACTGAGGAAACTGAGGCTCAGAGAGGTCAGGGAACTTCACTGCGGTCACGTGGCTAGTCAGAGGAGGAGTCTGGACCCCTGAACATTATTCTACACTGGTGCTCTCAGCCAGTTCTAGAGTAAGACAGGGTGAGGGAGAGGGAAGCTATCATTTTCACAAAGCCCATGGGGCCAGGCACCAACTGGGCAGTAGAGACTCTTCACAGTGCCATGTAAAGATGCAACAATTGAGGTCAAAGTCATGGCGAGTCCGTGTCAGGATTGGGGTTATAACTCAGGACTCTGAGGGAGAAGATAGAGTCCTCAGATGCAAAGATGGAGAGACAGGAAGACCTCGCTCATATCATAGACTATGTGGATGGTACTCCCGGCCTTGTGCGGTGCACAACCTGACCAACCAAACACAGCGGCCACACCGTGATCATTCCATTCATTCCGCAACAGAGCTGTCCAAGGCTCCATCCACAGCCCTCTCCTCTTCTGCCTTCATTCCCTCTTTGTGGTCTCGTCCACACTACAGACTCAATCACCACCTATGTTTTTTTTTTAAAAAAAGTTGCCATCAAGTCGATGCTGATTCATGGTGACCCCACGTGTTTCAGAGTAGAACTGTACTCCAAACGGTTTTCAGTGCTGATTTATTGGAAGTAGATCCCCAGGCCTTTCTTCCGAGGCACCTTTGGGTGGACTCCAGCCTCCAACCTTTCAGTTAACAGCTGAACATGTTAACCATTTGCACACCTAGGGACTCCCTAATTAAAAAAAAAAAACCATTGCTGTCAAGTCGGTTCCAACTCATAGTAACCCTATATGACAGAGTAGAATGTCCCATAGGGTTTTCAAGGAGCGCCTGGTGGATTCGAACTGTTGACCTTTTGGTTAGCAGCCAAACTCTTAACCACTACACCACCAAGGTTTCCAATATCAAAAAGGACTAGTTACATACAGTATGAGATATGTAACGGAGTGCCAAAACCTGCTGCTATGGAGTCGACGCATAGCGACCCTATCAGACAGAGTAGAACGGCCCCAAAGGGTTTTCAAGGTTGTAATCTTTCCAGAAATGGACTGCCACATCTTTCTCCCTCAGAGAGGCTGGTGGGTTTGAACCGCCAACCTTTCAGTTAGCAACTGAATGCTTACCCACTATGCCACCAGGGCTTCTTAATGGAGTACTACAAAGCCATTAAGAAGAATGTATTGATGTGGCATGGTAATTGATATACTACCGAGAGAAAAAGATAATACGTTGAGCACAACATAGCCTGATTTGTGTAAGAGAAAGAGGAAATATCTACCCACATACCACATGTACAGGTATTGCACATTTATGTAGATACAGAAAAAAATTTAGAAAAATACACAAAAAATAGTACTATCTCACTCTTTGGGGACTGGGAGTGGGGAGTGAGAGAGGTCATTTAATATCCTTCTGTGCTGTTAATTTTTTTTTTTACCCCATCAAGTATTCATTTTATAATAATTATTTTTTTTAATTGAGATAAAATTGACATAACATACAATTAATCATTTTGAAGTATACAATTCAATGGCGTTTGGTACATTCACAATGTTGTGCACCCACCACCTCCATCTAGTTCCAAAACATTTTCATCACCCCGAAGACAAACCCCTTGCTCATTAAGCAGTCACTCTCCACTCCCCACTCCCTCCAGCCCCTGGCAGCCACTAATCTGCTTTGTCTATGGATTTACCTGTTTTGGATAGTTCATCTAAATGGAATCATATCATATGTGACCTTTTGCACCTGTCTTCTTTCACTTAGCATAACAGTTTCGAGGTTCCTCTATGTTGTAGAATATACCAGAAATTAAATTTCTTTTTAGGACTGAATAATATTCCATTATATGTATGCAGCACATTTCATCTATCCAGTCATCAGTTTGGTGAATATTTGGGTTGTTTCCATCTTTCGGTAATTGTGACAGTACTTCTATGAACATTCCTATAGAAGTCGCCTGCTTTCATTTCTCTTGGGCATATACCTAGGAGTGGAATTTCTGGGTTGTATGGCAACTCTATGTTTCACATTTTTAGGAACTGTCAGATTGTTTTCCAAAGTCACTGAGCCATTTTACATTCCCACCAGCAATGTATGAGGGTTCTAGTTTCTCCACATCCTCACCAACATTTGTTATTATCTGCCTTTTTTTATCATAGCTACCCTAATGGGTATGAAGGATACCTCATTGTGGTTTTGATTTGCATTTCCTTATGGCTAATGATGATGAATGTCTTTTCATGTGCTTATTGGTCATTTATTTGTATATCTTCTTTGGGGAAATGTCTATTCAGATTCTTTGCCTATTTTGAAATTAAGCTGTCTTTTTTATTAGTGAGTTGTAAGAGTTATATCTATATTCTCAATAGTGGACCCATATCAGATATATTATTTACAAATATTTTCTTCCATTCTATAGGTTGCCTTTTCACTTTCTTGATAGTGTCCTTTGATGCTCAAAAGTTTTTAATTTTGATAAAATCTAATTTATCTATTTTTCTTTCGTGGCTTGTACATTTGGTGTCATATGTAACAACTCATTGCCAAACCCAAGGTCATGAGGATTTACCTCTATGTTTTCTCCTAAGAGTGTTAATAGTTTTAATTCTTACATTTAGGTTGTTGATCCACTTTGAGTTAATTTTTGTATATGGTGTGAGAAAGGGGTGCAACTTAATTCTTTTGCATGCAGATATCCTAGAATAATTGTTTTTAATACTTGTCCTTCAGATTGACCCATAAAAAAATATCACCCGTAAGTACTGTGCTCCTTAAAATAATCGTCTAATGAAACCAAATGGTTAACATTTACCCTAGACCAAAGACGAGAATGCTAGGGGGGACAGGGAAGCCAGATTAATGGAAACAGAACAATCAAAATGGAAATAATGAGAATGCTGATATATTGGGAAGAATGTAACCAATGTCACTGAACAATATGTATAGAAATTGTTAAATGAGCACCTTATTTCCTGTGTAAACTTATACTAAAAACACAATAAAATATTTAAAAAAACAAAAACTTGGTGTCTTAGTCAATGATCTCCAAATTTGTGTGATTATACATTCCTAAGAGAAAAAATATCTTTGAGCCCATATCTCTAATATATGTAGATTTACTTATTTACAAAGTATACACATGGAAAACTGTGCTGTTATGCTATCTGTGTTATGAAACATACACACAAAAGGAAAAATTTTTTTTGTGTGTGTTTTAGGTGAAAGTTTACAATTCAAGTTAGTCTTTCATACAAAAATTTATACACACATTGTTATGTGACCCTAGTTGCTCTCCCTATACTGTGACAAAACACTCCCCCTTTCCACCCCCGAAGTTCCCATGTCCATTCATCCAGCTCCTGACCCCCTCTGCCTTCTCATCTCACCTCCGGACAGAAGCTGCCCATTGAGTCTCATGTCTACTTGAGCTAAGAAGCACACTCTTCACAAGTATCATTTTATGTCCCATAGTCTAGTCTAATCTTTGTCTGAAGAGTTGGCCTCGGGAATGGTTTCAGCTCTGGGCCAACAGAGTCTGGGCACCATGTCTTCCGGGGTCCCTTCTGTCTCAGTCAAACCATTAAGTCTGGTCTTTTTACTAGAATTTGAGTTCTGCACCTTACTTTTCTCCTGCTCCATCAGGGACTCTCTGTTGTGTTCCCTGTCAGTGCGGTCATTGGTGGTAGCTGGACACCATCTAGTTCTTCTGTCTCAGGCTGATGAAGTCTCTGGTTTATGTGGCCCTTTCTGTCTCTTGGGCTAATATTTTCCTTGTGTCTTTGCTATTCTTCATTCTCCTTTGCTCCAGGACAAAAGGAAATTTTAAAAAGACAAGATAAAAACAATACATATAGAAGGTCTGGTCTTTTTTTGAGTGCTCCCAGGGGCGCTCCTCCTTCTCTGGCACCTGCTGATCCAGATGGCAGAGTAAGGTCAGTGCTCCCTCTAAAGGGTCAGTCAGGGTGACTGCAGTGCCAAGGAGGGATGAACTCTCCAGGTTGGATCTGACTTCCTTCTTCTGTGTCACAAAGTCTGATGTCAGTAGGACAGGAGTTCCAATCCTCTATTTCCCAGTCGTGTGAGCCCAGGTGAGTGAGTTTGCTTTTCTGAGTCTCAGATAATGATACTTATTCCATAGAGTAGTTGTGAGGGCTGTTTGGGATGATGACAGTGCAGTGCCTGGCACTTGGTAATCACCTAGAAAACGATAACAATGATCATCACTGCTATATCAAGGAGCAAAGTTCTTACGGACCTTCTAATCTTCTTCCTCTGGTTAAAGAGTT
Organism: Dugong dugon; assembly: GCA_030035585.1. Taxonomy (NCBI): domain Eukaryota; kingdom Metazoa; phylum Chordata; class Mammalia; order Sirenia; family Dugongidae; genus Dugong; species Dugong dugon. The sequence goes on along the minus strand of CM057476.1, from coordinate 17,588,177 downwards.
CAAGGAGGAACATGTCATAGGAGGAACTGAAGGAAGGGACAGGAGAAGGAAACAGGAAGAGACAGTCCTGGAATCTGCCAACCCTGCCCTCTGAGAAGCAGTGTGGGAGGAGGAGGGAAAGATGTCTGGAGTGGAGAGGGTTGAAGCCCCTCTCCTCTTCTTACCAGCCATGTGACCTTGGCCAAGTGGTGACAGTTCTCTGAACCTCAGTGTCCTCATCTGTGAAATGAAATAATAATAACAAGTAAATGAAATAGCATGTGAAAGTGCATACCCTACTATAAGTGCTCAATAAATAACATTGATTGTTATTATTACTTAGGGTTAAAAGAGGGCAATGCGTCCACCACACTGTTAACCCATTTTGTTCATTCAACAATATTTACAAGTGTTAGGCATACAATCAGAAACAAGAGAAAAACAGTCCTTACCTTCCAGGAGCTTATGACCTAGAGAGACACAGACATTAACCAAGCAACACACGCAAAAAACAGTGTGGCAAGTGCTACAAGGGAAAAGAAATGGGTAAAAGGCAAAGGAATAAAGGATCAGAGAAGCGATCGGGGCAGATCTCTGTCGGGAAGTGACATGTACGCCAAAATCTGAAAGATGAAAAGGAATTAATCAGACACAGAAGGGAGAGAAGGGTGCTCCAGGCTGGGGGAAGGGTGCTCCAGGATGAGTGAATGCTGTTCAAAGGTCCTGTGTTAAGAGTTCGGTGACTTCCAGGCCAGAAGGAAGAGGAGGAGGTGGGCTGTGGAGGAGATAAGGCTAGAGAGCGAGGCAGGGGTCCGATCAGGCAGGGCTTTGTAAGCCATTGTAAGGGGTGTAGATTTCCGTTCTATGAATGCAGGAAAGGGTTTTCAGTTGGGGTAGAGGGCAAGTGTGGCCACAGGAAGATCAGGTGGGCCGTCATAGACATCTTGCTGAGGGATAGCAGTGCCTAGACTTGCATGGTGAACAAGAAGATGAATAGAAGTGATTGGATTTAAGGGTGGTTTAGAGGGAGGCTGCCTGTGTTCAAATCTCAGCTTCCTACTTTGCTGTGTGGCCTTCGGATGTTACACATCCTCTCTCTGCCTCAGTTTCCTCTTCTGTCAAAGGAAGACAATAAATGTACCTACTTTACAGTTTTTTGGGGAGGACTAAATAGTCAATGTAAATCACTTAGCAAAGCATCTGGCATATGGTAAGCATGTGAGACATGGTAGTTGTGGTTATGACTCCTACTACCATTATTGTCGATGCTATAGCAGGTAGAGATGGGCCTGGTGACAGTTTGTATATTTGATTCAAGTCCCAGGTAAAGCACTTAGTACAATGATTGGTACATAATAGGTAGTTAGGAAACATTTGCTGAATGGAAGAATGAATGCATCTTTCTCCTCCCACTTCTGATGAATGAGCTCCATCCCGTGTCCCTCACCCAACATTGGTTGAGTCTTAACGTAGTCCCAGTACCATGGCAGACACTGTTGTTGTTGTTGTTAGGTACCATCGAGTCAGTTCTCACTGATAGCGACCCTGTGTACGACAGAAGAAAACACTACCCGGTCCTGCACCATCCTCACAATTGTTGTTATGCTTGAGCCCATTGTTGCAGCTACTGTACTTCACCATGCATGATGTCCTTCTCCAGGGATTGATCCCCCCTGAAAATACGTCCAAAGTATGTGAGACGTAGTCTTGCCATCTTTGCTTCTAAGGAGCACTCTGATTGTAATTCTTCCAAGACAGATTTGTTTGTTCTTTTGGCAGTCCATGGTATATTCAATATTCTTCGACAACACAATTCAAAGGCATCGATTGTTCTTCTGTCTCCCTTATTCATTGTCCAGCTTTCACATGCATATGTGGTGATTGAAAACACCGTGGCTTAGGTCAGGTGGGCGAGAGGTAGGGAAACAGAGACACAGCGCCTGCCCTTGGCAGCTTCCAGTCTAGTTAGGCAGATGGAATACACAATGCAGCCAACATGAAGTGCCCACTCGCTTTTCATCAGGGAGTACTCACTCCTCCATTCTGCCTTTACAATCCAGCTCAAATGGCAGCCTTCCCTTCCTCTCCAATCAGCTACGTTCCCTTGAGCCTCCAAAGCTCTCTGAAGGCCTTCATACTTGGCTTTATATAATTTGTCCTTTGTCCCTTTACTGGAGCATAAATTCCTCAAGAACTGGCAGCAAGTCTTCCTCAGTTTTGGATACCTCCATAGTGCCTGACATGGAGGAAAAGGCATATTTGAATTCCTTCAATGGCAAGCAGAGATGCAAAGATGGAACCAGTGAGTACTAAGGAGCTGTGTGACCTTGAGCAAGACTCTTCTGTCTCTGGACTTCTAAGTTCTCTATCTGTAAAGCAGCAAGGGGACATCAGAGGATCTCCATGATAGCTGTTCTCTTTTTGAAATTGGGACACTTCTGATGAATGACATTCCCATGTGACACACGCTTCCATGGGCATTCAGATGAGATAGTTTGAACGTTCCATGGAACTCCAGCCTTTTCTCCCCCACTCCGGAGAGCATATCTGAAGGCCATAGAGAAGAGCGCTGTTATTTATAGACATAACCCTGAATCCACTCTTCCTCATTTGCTTTCCTTTATTTATTTCCTTTTTTTAATGCAAGTAAAGCATTTTCAAGCTTCGGTGGAGGTAATGGTTAAAGATACCAGGCCAAAAGTCAGAAATAATTGTGTTTAAATTCCCTCTTCGCTACATCCCAGTGGGATGACCCTGGGCAAGTTACTGAGTCTCAGATTCTCCATCTGCAAAATGGAAAGATTATAATAGAACCAACCTCAGAGAGCTGTTGGGAGGATTAAATGAGATCACGCAGGAAAGCTCTTAGCACCATCCTGAGTGACATGGACTGAACTATGTCCCCACAGAAATGTGTGTATCAGTTTGGCTGGGTCATGATTCCCAGTGTTGTATGATTGTGTACCATTCTGTAATCTGATGTGATTTCCTTACGTGTTGTAAATTCAATCACTATGATCTGGTAAGATGGATTAGAGACAGTTATACTGATGAGGTATACAAGATCGGATAGTGTCTTAAGCCAATCTCTTTTGAGATATAAAAAAGAGAAGCAAGCAGAGACACATGGGAACCTCATACTACCAAGAAAGCAATGCTGGGAGCAGAGTGCATTCTTTGGACCTGAGGTTTCTGCATAGAGAAGCTCCTAGACCAAGGGAATACTGATGACAAGGACCTTCCTCCAAAGCTGACAGAGAAAGCCTTCCGCTGGAGCTGACACCGTGAATTTGGACTTGTAGCCTACTGAACTGTGAGAGAATAAACTTCTCTTTGTTGAAGCCATCCACTTGTGGTATTTGTGTTACAGAAGCACAAATGACTAAGACACTGAGCGTATGGCAAGGGCTCAATAAAGCTGTCAATATCTATTTTTTACCATGATTAGTTCCATGTTACATGTAATATGCTAGAAAATTGGGATACAGTGCTGAAGACTGAAAACTAAACTCTTGATTAGCGTCTACCAAATTTGATCTTTTACGGTTTTCTGACCTAGTCTTGGGGATTCTGAGCACTTGTGAGTTTCCTTCTTCTGGTAAATTGGGAAATAGATGTATGAATTGTCGTAGTTATCTAATGCTGCTATAACAGAAATACCACAAGTGCATGCCTTTAACAAACAGAAGTTTATTCTCTCACGGTCCAGTAGGCTAGAAGTCCGAATTCAGGACGCCAGCTCCAGGAGAAGACTTTCTGTCTCTGTCGGCTCTGGAGGAAGGTCCTTGTCATGGATCTTCCCCTGCTCTAGAAGCTTCTCAGCACAGGGACCCCAGGTCCAAGGGACATGCTGTGCTCCTGGCACTATTTTCTTTGTGGTATGAGGTTCCCCTGTCTCTCTGCTTGCTTCTCTCTTATATCTCAAAAGAGATTGACTTAAAACACAACCTAATCTTGTAGATTGAGTCTTGCCTTGTTAACGTAACTGCCTCTAATCCTGCCTGATTAACATCATAGAGGTAAGATTTTCAACACATAGGAAAGTCACATCAGATGACAAAATGATGGACAATCACACAATACTGGGAATCATGGCCCAGCCGAGTTGACACATATTTTTGGGGGACACACTCCAGTCCATGAAATGAATGTATCTCATTCTTTCTCTTGCTTTTTCCTCTCTCTCTCACCCTATCCCCTTTTAAGATGTTTTCATCTTACCTTTTTTTGTAAAGTATCTTTCTCTTTTTTGATGTATAATTTACCTAAAGCAAAATGCAAACATTTAAGTGTACAGCTTAATGAATTTTTAGGCATAACCACAACCCAGATTAAGCTACAGACTTGTAATGTCCACCTCAGGAGCCACTCACCACATGTGGCTACTGAGCACTTGAATGTCACTGGTCCGAACTGAGAAGTGTTGTAAGTGCAAAATATACATTGAATATCAAAGAATGTAAAATATCCCGTTGATAATTTTATATTGACTGCATGTTGAAATTATAATATTTTGACTAACCCAAAAAACCAAACCCATTGCCGTCAAGTCAATTCTGACTCATAGTGACCCTATAGAACCGAGGAGAGCTGCCCCATAGAGTTTCCGAGGAGTGGCTGGTGGATTTGAACTGCTGACTTTCGGTTAGCAGTCATTCTCTTAACTACTGTACCACCAGGGCTCCAATATTTTGACCATATTAATAAAATTAATTTCACCTGTTTTTCTTTTTTTTTCATGTGGCTCCTAGAAAAATTGAAATTTCATATGTGGCTTGCTCTTGTGGCTTCTGTCTTATTACTGTTGGACAGTACGATGCAGAACATTTCCATCCTCCGAACATACATTAAGGAACCCTGTGGTGCAGTGGTTAAAGTGCTCTGCTGCCAACCAAAAGGTCAGCGGTTCAAACCCACCAGTCACCCTAGGGAAGTTCTATTCTGTCTTTTTTTATTTTATTTTATTTTCTTGTTGTAGTTTAAGTGAAAGTTTACAATTCAGGTTAGTCTCTCATACAAAAATGTATACATATATTGTTACGTGACCCTAATTGCTCTCCCTGTACTGTGACAGCACACTCCTCCTTTCCACCCCGGATTTCCCGTGCCCATTCAATCAGCTCCTGATCCTCTCTGTCTTCTCATCTCACCTCTGGACAGGAGCTGCCCATTTAGTCTCCTGTATCTACTTGAGCTAAGAAGCACACTCTCCACGTTTATCATTTTATGTCCCATAGTCCAGTCTAATCTTTGTCTGAAGAGTTGGCCTCCAGAATGGTTTTAGTTCTGGGTTGACAGAGAGTCCAGGGGTCATGCTTTCCGGGGTTCCTCCAGACTCAGAGCATTAAGTCTGGTCTTTTTACTAGAATTTGAGCTCTGCAGCCTCCTTTTCTCCTGCTCCATCAGGGACTCCCTGTTTCTATTCTGTCTTATACAGTAGCTCTGACTTGGAATCAACTTGAAGACACACAACGACGACAACCACAACAGAACATAAGTTCTCTCCTGCTTCCTGGTTAATATCTGCTCTTCTCCCCCTTAAAGATAAGTACTATTCTAGCTTCTCTGTGTCTCTTCCCATAGATTAGTTTTGCTTGGTCTAGAACTTCATACAAATGGTATCATACAGTAATTATTTCTGCTTTTGCTCAACATAGTGGTTTTGAAATTCATCCATGTTGTTGCATGTATCAGTAGTTTGTTCCTTTTAATTTTTGTGTAGTACTCCCTTGTAGGAACGTATCACAGTTTATCCATCCTCCTGTTGACGGACATTTGGATTGTTTCCAGTTCTACTTATTAGGAATAAAGCTGCTATGAACAGTCTTGAACAAGCTGTAAGTAGTCTTATTTGAATTATTTTTACTGTTGTTTTTTTTTTTTTTTATCGTAAGATGAATCCATACTCATAGAAAAAATCCATCCTCATACTAACACACAGCCCCCTGTCATGTTAATGGTTTGATGTTAATGGTTTATAGTTTGAGGTAAATCCTTCCAGATCTTTTCCTCCATGTATAGAATCATGTATTATTATTATTAATAAAATTGACACTTTGGTGGTTCTTTCCTTGGCTGCTTGACTTCTAGGGATGGCTGACTAGCTCTTGATCTTGTCTTTCTTGTTCTAGAGTCTCTAGAAGACCCAAGCAGGAAAAGACTTAGAGACCAGCCCAAGGAAGGCAAATATATAGCACACTTTCCACTATTCCCTGATTACCTGTGTCCATGGCAGACATCACTAATCAGTCACATCGTTCTGTCCCTGCCCAGCCCTAGCCACTACTAATCAGTAGAAAAACTGAAATAAAAAACAAATAAAAATTTTAAAAAACTGAAATCCATCTCTGAAATAATCTGACCACCTTCCATTTTGCAGAGGAATACACTGAGGCTCAGAGAGGGGAAGCGCCAGCTTGAAGGTCAGAAAGATACGGAGCCCCAAGCTCCTGTCTCCTTGTCTAGGGTTTTTTCCACAACATTCGCCGACCCCAAAAGCTACTTGCCTGGGTGCTCTGAAAACCTGGTCTCTAGGGAGAGGGCGATTTGCTCCCCAGACAAGGCTCAGTGATGGGACCCTCGCCTCTCACCAGACCCTCATTTTCTGTGCCCTGCCTGAGTGTAACCGGAAGCCCCTGCCCAGCGCCGGGCATCCCCGCCCCCACAGCCACCACTGACAGACCTGCGGTTTCTGTTTCCCAAAATAAACACAAAATAAATAAATAAATAAAGGAGTCATGCTCTTAGTATCTTTGTCTTCAGCCCCAGAATCGTGGGATTATTAATTGACCATGCTAAATCAAATAGTTAATTACAACAGAGAGGCGACTTCAGTTGCCGAAACCATAGAACTCCGAAAGCATCCCCTTTGCACCAGCACATCAAACCCGCTCGGGCTGTCATTGGAACCGACAGGGAGAAAGTGGGAGCATCAGCAGGTCTGGACAGACTGTGGGTGTTCTCAGCTGGGCAAGCAGAATAGTTTATTTAATTCCCTTCCTGCTAGGGCAGGGAGGAAAAATCAGGAGGAAAAAATGGAAACAGAGGGTAGCATGCTGTTTGAATCTGCAGAGCTGGATTCTCACACTGGCCTCATACACTTGCTAGCCGTGTGAGTTTGGGCTTGTCACTTCAGGTCTCCAAGTCTCAGTTTCTTGATCTGTAAAACAGGCATAGTAATAGAACCTACCAATAGCACTGAATGTTTACAATGATTAAAATGACCTGGTTCAAAATACGTATATAAAACTTTTGTTATTTGCCTCTAGATTGCAGTTTGGTGTATTCGTCTCTAGATTGTAAGCCCTGTGAGAGCGGGGATAGCTGTATATCATTCACCATCAATTCCTTCAGCCCTGGTATAGTGATGGGTTTAGGCAAATACTCAGTAAGGAACTGTTGAGGCATGGTCCTGAGGATGGGGATGGGGTGGAGAAGAGCACAAAGAGATTAAGCACAGGAACCCTGCCCTGAAGTAGCTTTTCTTCCAACATAGCAGTCCACACCATCTATAACAGGTGGGTTAGAGTCCCTTGGCGGTGCAAACTGTTAAGGTGCTTGGCTGCTAACCCAAAGGTTGGAGGTTCGAGTCCACCTAGAACCATCTCAGAAGAAAGGCCTCGCGACCTGCTTCTGAAGAATCAGCCACTGAAAACCCTGCAGAACACAGTTCTACTCTGACACACATGAGATCGCCATGAGTCAGAGTCAACCTGAAGCCAACTGGTGGTGGTAGTGGTGTGCACGCATTACATAGGCAGGTAGTACAATGTAGTCATTCCTGGTGGAAGTTCTGGCATCAAAGCTGTCACGGATTGAATGGTGTCCCTCCAAAATATGTGTCGACTTGGCCCGGCCATGATTCCCAGTATTGTGCGGTTGTCCTCTGATATAATTATGCTTCGTTTTGTGATGTTGTGAATCCTAACCTCTGTCCGTGTGTGGTATATCTTGATTGACAGCCTTACAAGAGGGTGTGATGTGACTCAAGTCACACTCTTACTCAAGTTACACCGTTGCTTGAGTCACACTTTTTATCTTACAGGAGATAAAAAGAGAGAGAAGTGAGCAGAGAGGAGAAGGACCTCACTACTACCAAGAAAGAAGAGCTGGAGCAGAGAACACGTCCTTTGGACACAGGGTCCCTGTGCTGAGAACCTCCTGGAGCCAGGGGAAGATTGATGCCAAGACATGTGGAGATCTCCAAGGAATGCCGAGGCCACAGATGTTGAGAGGAGACAGGGACCTTCCTCCAGAACCGACAGAGAGAGAAAGCCTTCTTCTAGAGCTGGTGCCCTGAATTCAGACTTCTAGCCTCCTAAACTGTGAGACAATAGATTTCTGTTTGTTAAAGGCATCCACTTGTGGTATTTCTGTTACAGCAGCACTAGATAACTAAGACAAAACCCGAGTTCAAATTTAACTACCCCACTTACTACCAATCTGATTTTTATTGGTAAGTTTACCTCTCAATGTGCTTTCAGTTTCCTGATTTGTATAATAGGGACCTACTTCATAGAGCTGTTGACAAGTACTTAGCTCACTGCATGCTGAGTGCTTAATAATCTTTAGATAATAATAATAATAAAGGTGAAAAACAGGTGCTATGGGAGAAAAGAGTAAATTCATTTTGATGCATAAGCACTGGCATCAGGGGAAGATTTACAACAGGTAAGTGATTTTTTTTTTGCAACAGCTTTATTGAGATTTAATTCACATACCATGCAACTCACCCATTTAAAGTGTAGGATTAGTTTTTAGTACATCCACAGAATTATGCAACCATTATCATAATCAATTTTAGAACATTTTCATCACCCCAAAAGAAACCCGTACCCATTAGCAGTCACTCCCCATTTTCCCTCTCAGTCCTAGGCAACCAACCACTAATCTACTTTCTGTCTCCATGGATTTGTCTATTCTGGACATTTCATATAAATGGAATCGTGTATTATGGTGTCTTTTGCTACTGGCTTCCTTCGCTTAGCATAATTTTTTTTTAATAGTGCTTTAGGTGAAAGTTTACAGCTCAAGTTAGTTTCTCTTACAAAAATTTATACACACATTGTTATGTGACCCTAGCTGCTTTCCCTATAATGTGACAGCACATTCCTCCTTTCCACCCCAGTTTTCCCATGTCCATCTAACCAGCTCCTATCCTTTCCTGCCTTCTCATCTCGCCTCCGGACAGGAGATGCCCATATAGTGTCGTGTATCTACTTGAACTAAGAAGCACACTCTTCGTGAATCTCATTTTGTGTCTTATAGTCCAGTTCACTTAGCATAATGTTTTCAAGGTTCATCCACATTGTAGCATGTATCAGTACTCCATTCTTCTGTTTGGACAAATGATATTCCATTCTATGAATGAACCACATTTTATTTATCTAGTTCAACAAATGATGGACATAGGAGTTGTTTCCATTTGGGGGCTATTATGAATGATGCTGCTTTGAGCATTTGTATGCAAGTTTTTGTATAGACATAAGTTTTCAATTATCTAGGAGAAGAATTGCTTGGTTATATGGAAACTGTATGTTTAACCTTTTGAAGAACTACCAGACTGTTTTCCAAAAGCAGCTGCACCATTTTACACTCCCACCAGCAGTGTATGAATGTTTTTAGTTTCTCCACATCCTCTCCAACACTTGTTATTACCTCTCTCTTTTTTTTTTTTATCATAGCCATCCTAGGGGTGAAATGAAGTGATATCTCATTGTGGTTTTGATTTGCAATTTCCCTGATGGCTAATGAGGTTGAGCATCTTTTCATGTGCTTTTTGGCCATTTATATGTCATCTTTGGAGAAAAGTCTATTCAGATCCTTCGTCCATTTTTAATTGAGTTATTTGTCTTTTTATCAATGTAGTGTAGTTCTTCTTTATATATATATTGTAGATTCCAGTCCCTAATCAAATATATGATGTGCAAAAATTTTCTTCCCATTTCATGGGTTGTCTTTTCATTTTCTTAAGGGTATCCTTTGAAGCATAAAAATGTTTCATTTTAATGATGTCCAATTTATCTATTTTTCTTTTGTTGCTTGTGCTTTTGGTATCGTATCTAAGAAACCATTTCCTAACCCAAGGTCACGCAGATTTACACCTATGTTTTCTTCTAAGAGTGTTATAGTTTTAGCTCTTAAGTTTTTGATTGATTTTGAGTTAATTTTTCTACACGGTGTGAGGCAGGGATACAATTTAATTCTTTTGCATACGGATACTGGCACCATTTGTTGAGAAGACTATTCTTCCCCTTTTCAATTGTCTTGACACCCTCATGGAAAATCAATAGACCATAAATGTGAGCATTTATTTCTGGACTCTCAATTCTATTGCACTGATCTATATATCTGTCCTTATGCCAGTACCACACTGTCTTGAGGGTAACTGAATTTGAGTTGAACCAAATTAACTGGATTGGGGAATGACTGATCACAGAGCTTCCTTACCTTTCCATAGTGCTTAAGAGTTTGTAAGATGCTTTCATATACATGATCTTACTTAAGTCTTGTAGCAACTCTGAGAGTAAACAGAAGCTCAGAAAGCTGAGTGATGTCCCCAGACTCAACCAACCAGAAACATGGTGGTCCCAGGACTAACCTGTGGATCTTTTGACTCAGTCAAGTGATCTCACTATTCTGGCCAATTGTCCATTGATTGAGTCCAGCAACTTGAGCAAAGGAAAAAGAAAAGAGAAAAATTAGGGCAAAAAAAAAAAAAAAAGGTGTGTGTGTATAACACAGACTATTATAAATGTATAGCTGCTAATCAGTTTACAACAAATATTCCTGTCTCCCAAATGGACAAGAAATGACGTGATCTGGATAATCCAGTCCTTTGCTTGGGTGTTGCATTTTCAAAGAACGAGAACACAAATACTCTCAATTCTAAAACCACACGGGCTGTAATTTAATCTGTAATTTGTGTTGTTATTGTTCTAGAAGACTCTTCGGGGTATTTTGGAGCACTGTTTCTTCAAGAGTGAGCCAAGGAGAACCACAGTTAACAGAATCGTCTGATAGAGGTGCTTGTTTAAGAATGCAGGTTTGAGAGCCCCCACTCACCCTGGAACTACTGAAAATTACTGGGTGATTTTTATGCACACGAAGGTTTGGGAACCACTCTTTTAGTGCCATGAAAGTTGCAATTATGGATATCAATTATTATTGCTCTTAAGAGGTGCAGACACTCTGCTTAAATGAAAGCTCTGGTAGATTAGCGTATTTCATGTCCTTCATACATTGCTAAAACATCATCCTCCCTATGAGAACTCACCTGATTTCAAATTACGTATCACCCTCTCTCCCATGCCTCCCACGCTCCCTCGTCTTCATTGTCCGTAGCACTCACCAACATCTGACTGGCATATTATGTCTGTGTGTGTGTATGTGTTGTTAGGAGCCCTGCTGGCACAACGGTTGAGCTCTCGGCTGCTAACTGAAAGGTTGGCAGTTCAAACCCACCTTGAGGCTCCACAGGAGAAAGAGCTGGCGATCTGCTCCTGTCAAGATTACAGCTTAGAAAACCGTATTGGGCAGATCTACAGTGCCACATGGAATTGCTGAGTCAGAATCAACTCATGGCAACCCCATGTGTGCAGAATAGAACTGCTCCATAGAATTTTCAAGGCTGTGAACTTTTGGAAGCAAATTGCCAGGACTGTCTTCCAAAACACCTCTGCTTGGGTTCAAACTGCCAATCTTTCAGCTAGTAGTCGAGCGCTTAATCATCTGCACCACCCAGGAATATATGTGTTTGTGTGCGTGTGTGCGTGTGTGTGTGTATAACAAGCAAAACCAAATTTGTTGCAGTCAAGTCGATTCCGACTCATAGTGACTCTATAGGACAGAGTAGAACTGCCCTATAAGGTTTCCAAGGAGCAGCTGGTGAATTCGAACTGCCAACCTTTTGGTTAGCAGCCTGAGCTCTTAACCACTGGGCCACCACAACTGCATATATATAAATGTAAATTATCTGACTCCTGCCTCTAGAAAGCAAGCTTTACAGGTAGGTGTAAACCCAAAAAACCCACTGCCATCGAGTCAATTCCAACTCATAGCAATCCCTAGGGTTTCCAAGGCTGTAATATTTACAAAAGCAGACTGACAGGTAGGTATTTCTCCATGGAATGGTTTTGGCACCCAAACTTATGGTCAAATCAACTGACCATAAATGTGGGGGTTTATTTCTGACTCTGAATTCTATTGCGTTGATCACTACGTCTATCCTTAAGCCAGTACCACACTTTCTCTCTCTCTCTTTTTTTTTTAATACTATTTTATTGTAGTTTTGGTGAAAGTTTACACAGCAAATTATGTTCCCATTTGACAATTTTCTATACAAATTGTTCAGTGACATTAGTTATATTTTTCACAATGTGTCAGCATTCTCTCTAATCGAGTTCTGATGATTTCATTTCCAGTACTCCAGTTTCCTGACCCCTTTATCTTCTCATCTTTGCTGTACAGTAATTGTTGACCTTTTGGTAGTACCACACTATCTTGAAGGTAACTCACGGCTGTATCCCCAGCACCTAGGACAGTGTCTGGCACATAGCAGGTGTTCAATAAATATTTGTGGGTTGAATGAATGTGCCAAGTTGCAGCTTAGTGCCTTGGCATAACGTCTTTTACCCAGTGCTTTTTTCTAAAGGATTTTTTTTTTTAAACTATAAAGCAAATTATTCTCTATTCTCTGAGTAATGCTCTGTGTGTAGTACTAGAGAGAAATAGCTGGAACCACATCCTCTAATCTCCTAATTCTGGAGTCTGGGCCAGTTGCTGTAAAGCTCATTTTCCCTTAATACCGCTGAGATCCTCAATTTCCTATGAGGATCATGCATCTGCAGTTGCATTGTTCTGTAAGGGCTACCCCCAGAAGGACTTGTCCCTCCTGTGAACAAAGTGGACTGAAGCAGTGAGGCTGAGCTGAACCTGCAGCAGCAGGGGACTTTTCTAAATCCACCCCACACCTGACTACTGTGCTACAAACCAGGTACTGACAAGAAATAGACACGTCCTCCTCTGAGGTTCTGAATGAGGACACTAATAAATGGATCGTATCTCAAGATATTACTCACAGGCTTGGCTGACTCTGAACAAATGATTCTTACCCATTTCCTGTCCTCCAAGCCACCTGCCCAAGAGCACTATCACACAGGTCGGTGCTCCTGGACACTTGGGGCTCCCCACCCCCTGCACCTCCCCACTGGCCTCATTTTACACCCAAGCAACCGGGAGCTCAGACCCAGGAATACTCAGTTCCCTGACACTGGAGGTGCTGCTTGCTCATCCACACCTGTGTCTCTCCGAAGACACATCTGATGTTTGCGTTTGTGTTGAAAGACTGGGAAACGCCCTGTCCGGGGTGCCCTCCACCCCGTTCCAGGGGATGCTGGGAAACTGTGGGGTACAGTAGGAAGATGAAAGGACAGGAAAAAGCAAGTTAGTCGCTAGTGTTATGCTCACAGGGTGGTAGGATCTACCTGCTGAGCGTTCCCAGAAGGTCCCCAAGGAAACCATTATCGTGCGTCTCTCGGGTTCTTATTCGTGAGGTGGTTGCAGTGGGGGAGGGGAGGTGTGCTAAGAGGAGGGGGATGGGCACCATTCCAGGGGTCAGGGTTATGTTGCCCAGTTCTGCTGCGCACATTAACAAATGGTGGTGAATGGAAGACGGATGTCAGGGTGAGCATCAAGGAGCTTGTCTTCAAGGGTGTCACTGAGTTACTCTAGGTGGATTTAAGGTAGAGAGGGGGGAAGGAAGTGAGTCGGGAGGGAGGGGCTTGTGTGGCACTGAGATCCCCAGCAGGGATGGGGATGCGGGGGGCGGGGGTTGGCTGCCTTAGCCTCCTGGACTGGCTGGCTTTGACCCTTTCTTGGCTGGTTTCGGCCAGAGATGTGAGGGCTCCTTAGGCTTGGAATGGTGGCGAGAAGGGGACTGGCTCCCGGCTCCGGAGGTGATCCAGAAGGGACTTTCTCCGGGTTCCCAGGCTGGAGAGAGGGAGTTTTCTGGGTGGGTGAGATGGTTCCCAGAGGCCTTGGGTGAAGGTGCTGGGGCATCTCAGAGACCCAGAAGAACGGGGTTTGGGTAGGGGGGAAATGAAGGCGTTTGCCTTCCTGGGGAGAGTTCTCAAACTGAGACTGGGAGGCAGGGGAAGTAACTCCAAACGCAGTAGGGAGGCGGCTTAGGTTCCTCCATTGGATGGGGTGGGGTTTGGGACTCAGCAAACGGAGGTCATTCGGAGGGGAAGGTCCTCCGCTGAGCCTTCGGGCTCCTAAACTGGAAACGCGAGACTCTTAAGAGGCTTGGACCTCTTCCCCAGCCTCGGTGGGGAGGGGCGGTGAGCATCTGGAACCAGGCTTCCCGAATTCAGACTTGAGTCTGAGTGGGACTGACAAGACCCCTTATATGCTAACCAGGGGGTGAGAGAAACAGGGGAGACCCTTTACACTAGGAGATGGGGTGGAGGCAAACTAGGACCCCAGGTTTAGGGTCAACAGACCATGGAGTGAGGGTGGGTGTCCACAACTGTGGGCCGAAGGGATTTTGGGGGAGCTGAGAGGAGGTTTTCACTCTGGCCAGCAAGGGCTGAGGAGGGACTGGGGAAACGGAGCCAGTTTCTACTAGGGTGCTGATGGAGGCTCCCTACTCCGGACGCGAGCGCTGAGAGGGTTCCCCAAAATGGATATGGGGGATATGGGACACCGGGAGTGGACTGCGGGCCGCTGAGGGGTAACCCTAAACTAGGTTCGGAGGAAATTAGGGGCTCCGAGGGCGGCTCCTCACTCTGGATTGGGGGAGTGGAGGGATTCTCACCAGTTGAGAATGTGAGGGGATTTCTGGGCACTGGGACTATCTCCCCCGCCCCGACCCGGGGATATTGGGGGGGGGGGGGGTCTCAAATTCTGGATAGTGGGACCTACGAGGAAGCACTACGGGGTCCCCGATCCGGAACCGAGCTACCTTGAAGGCACCGGGAAGCGCTTCATTCCGGGAGGGCGTTCCCGCGGCCCGGCCCCCGCGCTGGGGTTGGGGGTGCGGCCGCGCCCCGGCCCCGGCCCGCCCTGGGATTCGGGGGTCGCTCTCGCTTCTGGGGAGCTGGGAGTCCGGCGGGAGCGAGGTCCGGGCGCCGCCGCCTCCGCGGGCGCCGGGGCGCGCGAGCGAGCGCCGGGCTTTATGAGCGCAGGGCGCCGGGGGGGAGGAGCCGGCAGGTCGGCCCCCGGCGGGCCCTCCCCTCGGCCGTCCCCGCCCGCCCGCCCGAGCGGGGTCGGGGGAGGGGGCAGCATGGCCTGTCCGTCCGGCCCCCTTCGCCGCGCTCCTCATCTGCCCCGCGCCGAGCGCCACCGCCGCCGCAGCCGCCGCCGCTCCGCTGCCCGCGCCGCCCGCGGCTCCCGATGGAGACTGACGCGCCCCAGCCCGGCCTCGCCTCCCCGGACTCGCCGCACGACCCCTGGTACGGCCCGGCCCGGCCCGGCCCTGCCTGCCCGGCCCGCGCCCGCCCCGGCCCCGCCAACATGGCCGATCTGGGTCGGGCCGGGCCTCCCCGGGGCCCGGGCCCTCGCCCCCTGCTCCCTGGCGCCCGGCGCTCACGCGGGCCCTTTGTGTCTCTCCTCCTCCCGCAGCAAGATGTTCATCGGGGGACTCAGTTGGCAGACTACGCAGGGTGAGCTAGCCAGGGAGCGCCCGCCGGCCGGGCAGGGCAACCCCGGACCCCCTAGCGCCCCGGAACCGGACCCCCCAGCCCGGCCCTGCGCCCTGCTGACCCCCGGCGCCCCCGCGCCCTCTTTCGCGCCCCGCCGGGGGACCCCGAGAGCGCAGGGCGGTCGGCGAGAGCGCACAGCCCCGGGGGTGGAGGGGAGCAGAGGAGGGTTTCAGGGGGCATCGGGGGGTGGGCTCGGCCCCCAGGACCCGCCGGCGGCAGCGCCAACTCCGCTCGCACCTGCGGCTCAAACTTTTGTGAGGCGGCTCCCGGCGCGGCGGGAACCCGGACGGAGCCGTCCCCCCTCCAACCCACCTCGGCCCTCGGCTTTCCGGGGCCCCGGTGGGTGCCTGGAGGCTCCGCGGGAGCCGGGAGAGGGCGGGGGGGGGGGACAGCGGAGAGCGCGCGGGCAGCTTGGCTCGGGGGCGGCCGGGCTGCGCCGGGGTCACCGGGGGCAAAGGACGCGGGAGGGGGGGAAGGGCACCGGGCCGAGCTGGTCCGAAGGCGAGTGTGTGGTTACAGAAGGGCTGCGGGAATACTTCGGCCAGTTCGGGGAGGTGAAGGAGTGTCTGGTGATGCGGGACCCCCTGACCAAGAGATCCAGGTGAGCCCCTCAACCCCTCCTCCTGCTCCCAGCTCGCCCCCCAGTATCCGCCACTCACTGCCTTGTAACCATCTGCCTCTTCCTCACTACGGCGCGCAGGGGTTTCGGCTTCGTCACTTTCATGGACCAGGCGGGGGTGGATAAAGTGCTGGCGCAATCGCGGCACGAGCTCGACTCCAAAACAGTGAGTGGCCCTCAGGGCTTGGGGGGTCCTTTGGGAGAGGGAGGCTGCCGCAGGAGAAGAGGGTCAGGACTCTCCCCGGGGGACAGCTGGACGGCGTCCTTGAGGGAGGAGGGAGCTTTCTGAATAGGGGTGCTGCCATGCTCTGAAACTTTGTCACTAGAGTTGGGGGGAGAAGGAGGAGAAAAACCCTAGGACTGCTTGCGTTGCCACATCACCCCTCAGCCCCCCGGGACTAATGAGAGAAGAGGCAGCTACCACCCACTTCCCTCCCTATAAGTACTAATCGGGATGCCTCAGAGTGGAGCTAGGGGTGGGGCTAGGTCCCTCCCCTAGCCCAAATAGGGTGAGTCAGGTCTGTAGCGACCCACCCGGTGGCTTCTCTCGAACTCTAACTAGTACTTGGCTCTGAACCTACCCCCCCCCCCGTCGCCCCCCAATTCCAGACCAATGGTACAGCATGGCTAAGCCCCTCTCCTCTTCTCTTCCCTCCTCCTCCACTTTTGGTCAGTGAGCTCCTGCTTTGTGTGGAAGACTAGGACCTGCTTTGCCCACAAGGCGATTTATGGGAGGGCAGCTAGCTTGCCTAGAAACAACTCCCACGGACCCTCTCTGAGGACTAGCTCTTAGCAAGATGCTGCTTGTTTGGCCTTCAAAGTCCTGGGAACATTTTGCTTCTGTCCCACTGCTCCTCAGTGTCTTGGCCCCTGCAGGGGGCGCTGGCTGAGGCCCTGCTCAAGGGGAGAGGAAAAAGGAGAAAATCAGAGGAGTGGTGATTCTGTGATAGGGGTGTCTGTCTGTCTGCCAGAGAGACAGTACAATCTGCTGTCCTCTCTCTGCACTCCCCCACACTCCCTGGGCCCTGGGCCTCCCTGCTTGGGTCAGCCACTGGCTCCTGTTTACCTGCAACAATAGCTGGTTGTGCCCAAGAATTTGTCCCCAGCTCCTGTTATCTCTGCCCAGTGGCTCCCACTCCTGCTCGCAGTAACGAGCAAATGAGGCCTCAACTTTGCTGGCTCTGAAAGGATCTTCTTGGCATGGCTGGAGTGACCTGGGAGTGGAGAGACAGTGGCCTATTGTTTTTGGTGATTATCTGCCATCAAGCTGCCTGTTCTCCTACCATCCCCTGTCCTCAGAATGCACTGGTGGCTTTGGCCACATTCAGGAAGCTGAGATTTAGGGCTGGGGCTGGGGGCTGAGGAGTGGAAGATGGATAAGAGGGAAGAGAGAGAGGGGGAGAAAGGAGGGTGCGGTGGCCGTCCAGAGGAGACACAAAAGGGCAAGGGCTTTGTGTATGTTTGGCCTCCTCCGGCCTGGGGAAGGGGGTGGGAGGGAGGTTTACTGTGGGGAGTCTATTTTGGGTTCTGACTTTCACCTTTTATTTACATGTTGAGTTTATTTATGTTGCCAGCTGTGAGTCAGAGTGGAGGTGGGGTGTGTCATGGATTGGGTGTGTGTGGGTCTGTGGATGCGCGGCTTGGGTATCGTCTCTGGGAAATCCCTGTCAGGGTTTGTGCAGCGGGCCTGCGTGAGGTGTGCTGGTGGCTGACGAGGCTGCTTCTGGAAGAAGCAGAAGGATGAAACTGTCTGTTGAGATACGCAATCACAACTTTAGTCAAGGGGAGTGGACTGCTGTGATTTTTTCCTGGAGCCCAGTTGGACTTTGAGGCAGAGGAGGAAGTGCCCCAGCGTAGCTTTTGGAAGTTCCATCTCTGTGGGCAGATTCCGGAGGGGGAGGCTGTAGGAGGCTGGTTCCTGCCATTCAGACAGGAGAGGAGCTGGAGCCAGTTCCCTAGAATGAGGCTGTTTTGAACAGAAGGAACTTTGGGAAAAGATGGATCTCCCCTGCCATTGGCTGGTGAACTTCAGAGTGATGTTCACCGATATGGGCGGCAAGAAACTCTGGAATAACCGAGCCTCCTAGGGCCTGCTTTGATCACAGTGTCGTATGCCCTAGTTTTTGCTACTTGTCAGCATGGGCATAGTACCCAGGGGTACCCAGCTCCAACGACAACAAGGATTTTCTAATGTAAACTCTGCCCCTAGTCCCAGGAGCCAGGGGAGTGTCTTGATTTTTCCCTCTGGTATTCACAGCCAGGGCAAAGGTGGCCTGCGGGTAATAGCACCTTTGTTCGTGCAGTGCAGGACAGTTCACAAAGGGCCACTTTCGCCCATGTTATCTCATCTGGCTCCACAGAGCTGCCCCTGGGAAGAATGAGTGTGATTATCCCCACTTTGCAGATGAGGGAACTGAGGCCCAGAGGGATCAAGCGAGTTACCAAGATCACAGGCATGGCGAGGTGCCCAAGGTTTCTGAGTCCAAGTCCCATGCCCTTTCGTGTCACCAGAGACTGCCCTCTGCTTCACCCCAAGCCTAGGTGCATTATCAGGGAACTGTTGGCTTGTAGCGTCAGGGCGAGCTGTTAGATGTGGATATTACTGGGGTCACAGAACTGAGTTTCCTGGCAGTTGTAAACTCTCATCTTGCAGTCTTTTTAGTCCAAGAGCATTTCCATTTGCAAGGCTTCCAAAGTCTGAATTGCATGCCTCACTTAGGCGGGTATCTGTGTGAAGTCAGTTAGGCAGGGAGGGCTCCCCATATCCTGGCCTTAAAGGAGTAAGACTTTTAGGTTCTTGCTGTGAGCCACACACGATGCCAAGTGCTTTGTATGCATTATTTCAGGTCATTTGCAGGCAACCCTTTGAGGTGAATTTTATTATTTGCCCATTTTGCAGGTGAGCTTGAATCTGAGGCTCAGAGAGGTTAAATAACTTGTCCAAGGTCTCACAGCTAGGAAGCAGTACAGGTGGAATTCAAACCCAGGCAGTCTGACTCTAGAGTCATGACCCTTTCCTGCCAGAAGTTTCCTGCCAGAGGCCCTTGTAGTCTCAGGGCAGGTCCTGTACCTCTGTGTCCTGGGACGAGAGAGGTCCTCAGGGCTGCCAGCTGAGTTGCATGGTCATTGGTGATCAGCTGTCTGAAGCATGATGACCAAGGACCCTTCTACCTCTCCGTTCTCTTTCAGATCGACCCCAAGGTGGCCTTTCCTCGACGAGCACAGCCTAAGGTAGGTGTGTCTGTGCTTAGCTAGGAGCAGCTTTGTTACTGTGGACAACTCTGGGCAGTGATTTTCCCAGCATTCCCAGCTATGGAAGTTGCTTCTGGAACCTCTGTTTAGAGTGTTTCCGGCATGGTCTGGGGTGGGAGGAGGGGATATTCTTGTCCTCGCTCTGTGGCTTGTGCTCTGGAATGGAGTGGGGAGGGGCTGCATGTGTTGGGAGAAAGGGGAACAGCCTGGGGGTGGGGGGGATTAATTGTCCTGTATTTGAAGCCAGTACAGTTTGGACCCTGAGTCTAGTCCTGACTTCATAGATCATAGCCTCTGTGCCCAGAGCCTCTGGGGGGGGTGTCAAACACAGGACAGACCTCCCCACTGAGGTTGAGCTAAGTTGGGGCAAACCCCTAGTCA
Source organism: Dugong dugon (assembly GCA_030035585.1). Taxonomy (NCBI): domain Eukaryota; kingdom Metazoa; phylum Chordata; class Mammalia; order Sirenia; family Dugongidae; genus Dugong; species Dugong dugon. The sequence goes on along the minus strand of CM057476.1, from coordinate 17,568,245 downwards.
CCCTCCTACCTCTTGGATGAGCTGCACTGGGCTCACAGAGGAGGGACCCCAGAGCTTGGCAATGAATCTTACCTTTCGCTGTGCCCTGGATACCCTGTCACCTGTTGTCTTTCAACTTAGGTGGCTGTGGCTGCCCTCTCAAATGCTCTCCTTCTGCTGACACTCTGGCGAATTTTTCTTGGGGGAGGGGCAGAGGAGTGCCGAAAACGAATTTCTGGGCAGTAGAGCTATATAGCACTCAAAACTTTTGGTGGAGAACAGGAGTCTAAGAGTCTATTCCAGGCTCCAGGGCAACTAGCCAGATTTGAATGTTTAAGTGGCCCAATACCAGGGACTGGAGGGAAGGCTGACTATAGTACAGGGAGCTAGGACCCCTGAGTTTGCAGACTTACGTGTCCTAGGATGAGGTCCCTCTCCAGGAGGCCTCAGTTTCCCCCTTTACAAGAGAGTGGGTGAGAGCTAGAACGCTTTAAGATTCTGAGCCCAGTGGATTCCTCCAAGGCCCCCAGCTCCTGCCTTGGAGAAGGAAGAGGAGCAAGTTTTAGGAGACAGGAAAGGGACATCTCTGGAAAGAGTCCAACCAAGGACCTGAAAGCAATTATGGAGCAGGTATTCCAAGGAAGCTGCGCCAGGGAGCACATGGTCAGAACTGGGTTAATTCCATTAAGCAGTTTGGTGACAGAAGGTGCTTTAGGGTTAGGATGGGGCTGGGAATTGCCACGGATTAGCCATGCGCTCCTAGGGTAATTAGGACCATGTGTTCTTGTTCTTCCTAAAACAGGGCTGGGCCTGTGGGGCTGCCAGAGGTTGGGTTGGGAGGAGGGTGGCAAGGAAAATGTCGGCCTTGAGTTCAGGGAGACTCTATGATGGGCCTTGGCATCTCCCAGAGGGGCTGCTGGGGTCTTGGAGTTAGACTGTGGGTCTGGGTCACTGACCACCCCCCTTTCCCAGTTTTAGTCCTCAGGGAAGGCATTTTCCAGACATAGACCCCAGGGAGGGAGGCAGGCGGGAGGCCAGCCAGGGTGTGGGGTGCACAGCTGCCTGTGACAGGCGTAGAGGCGGGGTCCAAGGGGGAGCTTGGGGGGGGCCTTCCAAGAGGCTGGGGCCACAGAGAGCTTGTCAGCTGGCATCCTGGCAGGGGGGCCCGAGCCCCTGCTGGTGGTGGTAGGCCACAGGACTCAGATGCCCACTTTCTCGTTCCCTCCCCTAACAGATGGTGACTCGAACGAAGAAGATCTTTGTGGGGGGGCTGTCGGTGAACACCACGGTGGAGGACGTGAAGCAATATTTTGAGCAGTTTGGGAAGGTTGGTCCAAGCTGGGGGTGCTTATGGGGCAGGGGTGCTTCCTGGGGCTGGGAGAGCCCTGTAGAATTGGTAGGCAGCAAGTGGGGTCCTGCCAGCTCACTCCAGTTCCTGCACAGATGAAAGCAGGGGTGGGCCCTTCTGTGAGTGAGGATAAGCCAACCCACCGTCCAGCCTCCCAGCCTGTGTATGGGCCTCAGACTCTGGACCGGTCCCCAGGGGGGAGGAAGGCACACAGTGGCTGTCCCTGTTGTCCTTCCCTGTGTGTTTCTCTTACTTATCTTCATGCTCCCGAGGGAGGCTGTGCTCCCACTACCAGTTCAATCCAGCCATTCCTTGGCCTCCTGGGAGTTTGCACCTGTCCAGGCCACAGGCGGTTACACCTTCCCCCACCTCTTCCTGGTGAGGATGATAAGGAGGCAATAAATATGACTCCTGACTGCACTCAGCACCCTGCTCGTCCAGGCAGGGGGCTCGGGGCAGAGTGTAGGGGGGCACTGATGGCCTTGCTTTCTGGAGGGAGCTAAAGACAGCACCCTAAATTCCTGATCAGGCCCAGAGGGCTGGCTCTGAGTTTTGTCGAACTTTAAGTTCTAGGCCATTTAGGCTATGAAGAGATAGAAGGTGTGATGAAACCTGGCTAGAGGGTTCCCCAGAAAGGTGAGCAGTATGGACTACAAGGTCCCGTGGGGAGATGGCAAAGAAGAGCCCAGGCTATAAGTCTGGGGCCGAAGGAGTGTCACCTGGTCTTCTCTTAAGTGAGATGGGCTAGGTGGGGTCCCTACTTTCCCACCAAGGAAGACGGCAAAGCGGAACATGGCTTGGGAAATGGGATGGGTGGCTTTCCAGCCTCCTGTCTCTAGGGTATAAGTAGGGAGGATGGGGATCCTCTGGCCTGCAAGTACTGGGGTGTGCGGCCAGAGGCCCGGCTCCGGCGCCCCCGTGGGGACCTAGGTGCAGGACGCAGGGCAGGCCGGGCCTGGGCCCCAGAGGGAAGGGCGCTCCTGGGAAGCAGCAGGCCCGCTCAGCTCCGGCGGGGTGTCTTTGTGTCTGAGCGCCGAGCATTAGAGCTCGCACTAATCTGATCCAGCAGCTGTGATTGGAGGCCGCTTGCCCCCGGGGCCGGCGTTGCCATGGCAACCGGGCCCCAGGAGAAGCCGTCAGCGGCCGCGTCTTTTGTTCGGGCCTAAATCGGCGTTGGCATGTGAAACCGGCCCAGGGAGGCCAGGGGGAGCCGGAGAATAGGCTGCCAGGGAGCGAGGGGGACAGCCGGGAATGCCAAGGGCCCCGCGGTGGGGGGCCCCCCGCCCGGATTGAGTGGCCGCCGCCGAGGGGGGAACAATGGTCAGCCGCTATGGCTGCCACTCAGGCTTAGCAGCCGCCGAACTTGGCGGCTCCCACTGGTCAGCAAGCCTCGGCTGCCTCCCCTCCCCCCGCCCAAGTACCCCTGCCCCTGGGTTCCCATGGAGACCAAAGCCTATTAAGGACACTGGGCTGGTAGCCTCCCTCCCCTCAGCTGGCCCTAGGGAGGGGACACAATTTGGGGGACCCTGGAGCCCTAGCCACTTTCCTTGCCCCCTGCCCTGGCTTTAACCCAGTGCCCCACTTGGGGTCCAAGACCCAGGTTGAAGGGCCTGGGGGGCCAGGGATGGTGGAATGGAAGGTTGGGTGGAGGAAAATGGGTAGGACCAGGGATTGGACTGAATCAGTTTGTGGGTCAGGCAGGAACTCAAAGAAGAAGATGAGGGGAGAAGATATGGCTGGTGCCTCCATTCATTCATTTGTTCATTCAACAAATAATTATTGAGCACCTCTTACAAGTCAAGGTGTTCAGTAGGGTAGTGTCATAACTGACACAGCCATTGCCCTCATGGAATCTTCAGACTCAGTGATCTTGGACGGCTCTTTAGCTTTGCCACTATCCCCTGTGTGACTATGGGCAAGTCCTTCTGTAATACAGATAATAGTTGCCATGCATTATTAAGAACTTGCTGCATCCCAGGTAGGAGTCCTGGTGGGGCAGTGGTTAAGCACTTGGCTGCTAACTGAAAGGTGGTAAGTTCGAACCCACCAGCTGCTCTGCTGGAGAAAGATGTGGCAGTCTGCTTCCATAAGAATTATAGCCTTGGAAATCCTATGGGGCAGTTCTGCTCTGTCCATAGGGTCGCTATGAGTCAGCATGAACTTGAAGGCAGTGGATTTTTTTGTGTGTGCATCCCAGGTACTGCGAGTTAAGAAATTTATATGCACATCTCATTTAATTCCTCTCTATGATAGACGTAGCCCTTGGGTCATACAAAGGGCTAATGAGCTCTGCTACTAACCAAAAGTTGGAGGTTCCTTTTGGTTAGGCACCTCGGAAGAAAGGCCTGGCGATCTATTTCTGGAAAAAAGCAAATCAGCCACTGAAAACCCTGTGGAGCATAGTTCTACTCTGACACACATGAGGTCGCCATGAATTGAAATAGACTCATGGGCATTTGGTTAATAAGATAGACACCATTTGTTGAAATAAGAATATTTGAGATATATTGGGTTAAATAAAATGTATTATAAAATTAAAAAATAGTAATAAAAAAGACACTCTCATGCTCATTTTACAGATAAGGAACTGAAGTCATGGAGACATAAAACCACTTGCCCAAGGTTACCCAACCAGCAAATGCAGGATCCAGGATTCCACCTCAGCAGGGCTGCCCTACTCTAAGCTTGTGTTCATAGCACAACCCTCCTTTCTGGATTTCTCTTTTCCACTGGCGAAGCCAGAGGGTGGGGAAGCAGTGCTGAGCCTAAAAGGTCTGTCCAGCTTGGACTGTCTCACCACCTATTGGTGTTGGGACTCAGGCTGGGTCCTTGGGAGGAAGTAAGGCAAGCACTCTGCTGCAGGTCCCCAGGAGAAGAAACTCTTTGGGGAGACAGATGTCATTTCCCTCTGAGATCCTCCAGGGATCCAGCTTTGTCCTGGCTCAGTGGAGCCCTCGTTCTCCTGGGGGGAGTCAGAGGCTGGGTGCAGCTTGGTGCCTAAAGAGATCTGAAGGACCACTCTAGTTTAAGGTCTACCTCTTCCACTGGAATGAGGCAGGGGAGACCTCTTACAAGTCAGATGATGGGCCTGGAAACAGAAGAAAGAGTTGCGGAAAGGTTGTGCTCCATGGCTCCAGTATCCTTTTCCTTGGGTGCCTGGCCATTTGTGGGAGGGTGAATCAGACTTTAGGTTAATCCCATGGGATAGCTGACCTTGGCTGAAGGATTAAGAGGGCAAGGAGGAGGCACCAGATGTAGAGAAAGAGGCAGGACTGGGAAGAGAAGCTAAGTCTTTGGCTGTCCACATATCCAAGGGGATGCCTGGTGGGAGTAGCAAGAAGAGAAGCCTGGGGTCCGAGAGAGTGTGGTAATGTAAACCCTCCCCATTCCTCAGTCCCCTTCCCTTCCCCCAGTCAGTGGGAGGCAAGCAGCCCAGGCGCTGAACTCTACTTGCTTTAATTACAGCCTCTAGCAAAAGGAAACCTCAATTAGAGGAAAAGATCTGAACCAGGAGAGGGAGTTGAGTCTGGCTGGAATGGCTGCTGTCCGCCTGGCTTTTTGAGAAAAAGGAAAAGGCTTTTGCTTCCCCATCTCTCTCATCCTGCTCCCATACTTCCTCTTCTGGCACCCCCTCCGTGCCTCCTTTTCCTCCCGGCTTGGTCTAGGACTTGCTGTGTGACCTTGGGCAAGCGACTTCACCTCTCTGAGCCCATTTCCTTTATCTACAAAATGGGCTTTTACCATGTGGGAGTATGGGGAGGGTGATGCTTGTAAAGCATATGGGGCAAAGTGCCAAGCACATGGTAGGACTTTCATGAATGGAGGCTGGTCCATTGAGAAGCTAGTGGTTGAATGGGGTTGGGAGGGGCACGCTGTGGCTCCAGTTGGGCATCAAGCTTAGGATGAAGTTTGGACTGGACTCAAGGGGAATGAGTACGGGAGCCCCTCCTTCCGAGTTGTGGCGGGGTCCCTGGTACCTGGTGGGTCCTCCATGGCAGGCTCTATTTCAGGTAGATGATGCTATGCTGATGTTTGACAAAACCACCAACCGGCACCGAGGTGAGTGTGGCCCCCTCCCACTTCCCAGGCTGGCCCCAGGGGCCTGTGGTCAGCCAGGGGGCTGCAGGTCACAGCTGCCCTTTCATCTCGCCTCATGACATCCTATCCCCGAGGATCTGCATCCTCTCCCGGGCCTGGCCTTACAGAAGGCTTTTGTCCCGCCTGTTTCCTGTGCTAGAAACTTGCCGAGTTGCAGACACTTGAGAGGAGCAGAGGAGCAGCCCCTCTCAACTGAGCCCCCTGCCCCCACCTCAGCTTGGTGTCTGCCTGGCCTCCCAGCCTCCCTTGTCCCTGGTAACCGGAGCTCAGGCTGGGCTGCCCCAAGGTCCGGTCAGGCTGACTCCATAGCCCCTGGGCAGTCTGCTGCCACCACCAGCTGCCCCCCAGGCTCAGCCCAGCTTCCTCCCCTTGCCCCTGAACCTGGGAGCATCTGGGCCACAGTGGACACACAGCCAGGTTGTTTTTCTTCCAAGGGCCTTGCCTTCTGAGAAATCCCTTTCCAGCCCCTGGGGCACGTCCCGAAGGAGACAGGGCTGTTTAGTTGTTTGGGGCTTTGGGTCTCGCAGCCTTTTTTGGGAGTGGGATATGTTCCTTGTATGTTTGTACACATGAAGGTGTCTGTTTGTGAGTATTTGTGCATGTCTAGTGTGTCAGGGTAACTGTCCACATGTGAAGGTGGCCTCTGTGAGCCTTAGTATGTGTGATAATGTGGGTACCTGGGTGTGAGTGTGTGTGTCTGCCAGTGTGTGTGCCTGCATGTCACGTGTGCCTATCTGTTGCATGTGTGTGTGTCTGTGTACAAATGAGTGTTTGAGTGTATTTGTGTGTGTTATTTCTTCCCTCTTTGGAAAGCATCTGAGCAGGAGAAAAGGCATGTTAAATGTATTCTCATTACAGCTGTGCCGCTTTCTGACTTGCTGTGTGACCTGGGGCAAGTCACTGTACTTTGCTGAGCCTCGGTTTTCTCATCTGTAATTTGAGGCTAGAAACCCTGTCTCAGTGGGTAGTTGGTGAGGCTCCTAGGCTGTGGATAGAGTCTTTCATTAGATACTTGCCCACAAGAGAGCAGGGGTGGTGTTGGTGCTGCTATTGGGTTGTGGCAGGGTCCCTGGTACCTGGTGTGCTGTGGTATGACCAGGAGCCCTGGTTCTGACACTGTCTTTGCTCCTTGTCTTCCCTCTAGGGTTCGGCTTTGTCACATTTGAGAGCGAGGACATCGTGGAGAAAGTGTGTGAAATCCATTTCCATGAAATCAACAACAAAATGGTGAGCTGGGATTGAATGGGGGCGGTGGTGCAGGCTGAGCCAGTCAGGGAAACTCAGAGGTTCTGGAGCCAGGCAGGGGCCTCACAACTGGAGAGGCAGAGCCAGATCCCCCACCCCCTGAAAATCTATACAGGGAGGGTGTGTCACATGGTAGTGAAAAAGCATGGCTTGTGGAGTCAGAGAGACCTGGGTTTAAACCCTCACTCTACCACTTGTTAGTCTAGTCATCGGGTGGATCACTTTCTGTCTTGGAGCCTCAATTTCCTTCTCTGTGAAATGGGGATGACAATATAGTAGCTCCATCATAGAACTGGTGTAAACAATTGATGAAATATTACATGCAAAGCTGTTTACACAGTGCCTAGTACATAGTGAGAGCTCCATAAATGATAATATGAAATTAATGGAATCGCTGGGTCGTGCAAATGGTTAATGCGCTTGGCTGTTAACCAAAAAGTTGGAGATTCGAGTCCACCCAGAGGTGCCTAGAAAGAAAGGCCTGGCAACCTGCTTTCAAAAAATCAGCCATTGAAAACCCTATGGAGCACAGTTCTGCCCTGACACACGTGGGGTTGCCCTGAGTAGGAATCGACAGGATGGCAACTGGTGGTTACAAAATTAATAGGAAATAGGCCTTCCAGGGACTAAAAGGGACAGTGACCCTAGGTCGATCAGGAAGACTGATTCCAGGTCTCACTGCAGGTGGAATGTAAGAAAGCTCAGCCAAAAGAGGTGATGTCGCCGACGGGCTCTGCCCGGGGGAGGTCTCGAGTTATGCCCTACGGGATGGACGCCTTCATGCTGGGCATCGGCATGCTGGGTATGTGCTAGGCCCCGCTGGCGGCTTCTTCCTGCCCAGAACCGCTCTTGGGGCTGCCAGGGTGTGCGTGGGTGGTACATCTCTGTGGTCTGTCCTCCTGTCTGAGTCACTGGGTGGGAGTGGGGATGAGGGAGCACAGGTCTGGCAGTTCTACTGGAGGTGGGTGGTTTGGTTGGGAGGTGCTGCCATCTGGTGGTAACCATAAGAATGGTCCAGCTGCTGCATCTTAATACGGTTCTTCCATCCATTTGTCCATTCATCTATTCTTTCAGCAAATTATCTATTGAGCAATTATTATATGCCAGGCACTGTGCCAGAATTACTACAGTGACTTGCCTTGGAGCTTTATGGTCTGGTGGGGTAAACGAGTAAAAAGATGAATCATTTTAGGATGGAGTAGTGTAGAGTGCTGAGGGAGCCTAGAAGATCCTAACCAAGCCTTGGAAAAGTCAGAAAAAAGAGTTATACTTATGCTGTGTCTGAAGGATAAGTAGAAGTCAGCCGCGGGAGGGCAAGGGAGAAGGGAAGGAGAAAAGTGTTCCAGGTAGAGGCTGCCCCTTCTTATTCATTCCACTAATTTTTATCGAGCAATTTCTGAGAGACAGGACCTGCCCTCATGCTGACATTGCCCACCTACTCATGTGTCTCCCCAGTTGATGGTGAGCCATATGAAGGCAGATTTATCACATTTAGGTGCCTCCTTGGACTTCTCACAGCCTCCAACCCACCGGGAGTCAGGGAAGGCTCCCAGGAGGAGGTGACTCCTGTGCTAAGTCTTGGTGGTTGCCTAGGAGTCAGCCAGTGGACAGGCATTGATTCCATGCAAAGTGCTTTTGGCCCAAGACTGGGCGTGATAAATTTGAGCTCGGCCTCCAGGAAGTACAAGTCTCCCTGGGGAGATAAGATGTGCACCCACAGAAAGATAACAGTAAAAGGGGGTTTTATGCCAGGTATGGGGGGCGGGTGGGTGCAGAGAGGTGCTCTGGGAGTTCAGAGGAGGGGCACATGGCATGGGCTGAGGGGCAGCATTGGGATCCAGAAAAGGGGAAGAAGAGCACCTTCCAAATGGGGCACAGTCTTCTCTTGAAATTTTATTTTGTTTCTTAAACAAACGTTATTTGAAAGTAATTTCAAACTTTTAGAAGAGTTACAGAAATAAAATAGTTGAAAGAGCATCCACATACCCTTTACCCAGATTCATCTGTTGTTACATTTATCCCGTTTGCTTTATCATTTTCTCTGTCTGTGTGTGTATAGAGACACAGAAACAAGAGATGGGATATACACACACATGTACACATACACACACACACTCTTGTGATTTTCACCTAGTCATTTGAGGGTAAGTTATATACATGGTGGCTCTTTATTCCTGAATGCTTCCCTCTGTACTTCCTGAGATGAGAGATATTCTTTCGTGTAGCCACAGTGCAGTTATCAACTTCATAAGTTTATACTGATATAATATTTTTCTGTAATCTACTATCTAGTTCCCATTTTTATCAGTTGACCTAACAGTGTTCTTTATAGCATATTTTTGCCTGCCCGCACAGGATCCAGGCTAGCATCAGGCATTGCTTGTAGTTGTCCTGTCTATTTCTCCTCCTCTGATCCAGAACATTGAAAAAGTTGTCTTCTTCTTTTTTTTTAAATAATTTATCTTATTTTTGTTGTTGTTGTTATAAAGTTTCTTTTTTTCAGGTGATTCACGGACAGGTTTTACCTCCATTTAAAAGACTGGAAAAAAAGAAAGAAAACTTCTAATATTAGCAGTAATGGTGGCTAAAAGTATCAGAGCCAGTCAGATCTGAATTCGAACCCCAGTTGCAACATTACTATGATTTTTCTTTCAACTCTGCAAATATTTTTTACTTTTTAAAGTGATATAATTTATTTTTGTTGTTGTTGCTGAGAATGTACACAGCAAAACAGACACCAATTCATTTTAAAGTCTATTTTGTCAGAGATTAATATTGCCACTCCTGCTCTTTTTTGACTGTTATTTGCTCGATATAGTTTTTTCCATCCTTTGAGTTTTAGCCTGTTTGTGTCTTTAAGTCTAAGGTGTGTTTCTTGTAGGCAGCCTATAGACGGATCGTGTTTTTTTATCCAATCTGCCACTCTCTGTCTCTTTATTGGTGCGTTTAGTCCATTTACATTCAGCGTAATTATTGGTAGGTATGAGTTTAGTGCTGTCATTTTGATGTCTTTTTTTGTGTGGTGTTCACACTTTCTTTGTCCACTTAATTTTCTGTGCTGAGTCGTTTTTCGTCATGTATATTCTTTTCATCTTTTTCATCATTGTTGATTTTGTGTTTATATTTTTCTAGTTTTTTATTTTGACTTGTAGGATTGTTAGTTTCCTTTGTGGTTACCTTAATATTTATTTACCCCTATTTTTTCTAAGTTTATACCAGTCTTTCATTTCTTTATATCGCCTTGACTTCCTCTCCATATGCAAAATCTATGTCTACATTTTTTAAGTCCCTCTTTTTTATTTTAATGCCGTCATCTTTTACGTATTGACATCTCTGTTTCCTGATTTTCAGTGTTTTAGCTTTGATTTATTTTTGTGGCTTCCCTATCTGGACTGATATCTGGTTGCTCTGTCCTGTGTTCTAGTCTTAGGTTGTTATCTGATGTTACTGATTTTCTAACTGGAGGACACCCTTTAGTATTTCTTGTAATTTTGGCTTGGTTTTTGCAAATTTCCTAAACTTCTGTTTATCTGAAAATGCCCTAATTTCACCATCATATTTGAGAGACAGTTTTGCTGGATATATAATTCTTGGCTGGCAGTTTTTTTCCTTCAAGGCTTTATATATGTCATCCCATTGCCTTCTTGCCTGCCTGGTTTCTGCTGAGTAGTCCAAGCTTATTCTTATTGACTCTCCTTTGTAGATGACTTTTCGTTTATTCCTAGCCGCTCTTAAAATTCTCTCTTTGTCTTTGGTTTTGGCAAGTTTGATTATAATATGCCTTGGTAACTTTCTTTTGGGATCTACCTTACGTGGGGTTCAATGAGCATCTTGGATAGATATCTTGTCATCTTTCATGATATCAGGGAAGTCTTCTGCCAACAAACCTTCAACAATTCTCTCTGTATTTTCTGTTATCCCCACCCCGTTCTGATTCCCCAATCACTCATAGGTTATTCCTCTTGATAGAGTCCCACATAATTCTTACGGTTTCTTCATTTTTTTAATTTCTTTTACCTGAGTTTTCCTCAAATAAGTTTGTGTCAAGTGCTTTATCTTCAATCTCACTAAATCTGACTTCCGTTGCCTCAATTCTTCTCCTATGACTTTCTATTGAGTTGCCTAATTCTGAAATTTTATTGTTAATCTTCTGGATTTCTGACTGTTGTCTCTCTATGGATTCTTGCAGCCTGTTAAATTTGTCATTATGCTCTTCTCTAATCTTTTAAATTTCCTCTATTGGGTGTTCTGCGTTTTGCGTAATTTCCTTCCTAATTTCTTGAAGAGTTCTGTATATTAATCTTTTGTATTCTGCCTCCAGTAATTCCAAGAAATTTTCCTCCTCTGGAAAATTTCTAGATTCTTTATTTTGGGAGCTTGCTGAAGCCATCATGGATTGCCTCTTGATGTGATTTGATATTGACTTTTGTCTCCGAGCTGTCAGTAAGTTATTATATTTATTTTATGTTTGCTTACGTGTCCTAGCTTCTTGTTTTGTTTTTATATGCCCAAATAGGCTGCTCTTATGAGCTAGTTTGTTTATTGGCACTTTTGAAGTGCTAATGTCCTGTCACCAGGTGGTTAGATCTGTTACTGGGTATGTGAGCTCAGGACTCCGCTCACTCCTCCTGTATGGATTCAGCTCGGGTGCCCAGGTAGATAGCCACCAAGTGTGTGGTGTAGGCTCTCACTTACAGTCCTAGACAGGCGTGGGTGATTGATGTAGGCACAGGCATCTGGCTGCAGCAGAGGGACACACTGCTGCTGTTGGCTGTAAGGACTGGGGGCACCTCTTATTCTTGGGCCCCTATCGCAGGTGGCTAGGTGGCGTGGGTGGAGCAGCCTGTCCTCAGGCCTCTGATGTGGGTAGGTGAAGACTCTGCTTAATGGGCAGAGCAGTGTCAAATGTCACGAACCTGCCACTTCACAGCTGAAACAGTTGAAGTTAGACTTCAAGCATATACCCTGTTGTACCGCGGTAATAAGGGCCTACACTGTTGAAATGGGCCCACACAAGTCTTTACAGGGGGAAAGGCACTCAAAGTCCGTGGATCTCTTATGCCTGTGCCTAGGCAAAGGAGCTGTGCCTACCCTGGGTTCCTGGCTTAGGGGAGCCAGCAGTTTATTTTTTCCCCCATTTGTTAATTTGTTCACTCTCCAAGGCAGGGAGAATGGCTCTGGGTGTGTGACAGATCCTACTTCCGGCCCAGGGGACTCAGCAATTGCTGAAGCCGGTCCGGGACCCAGTGCAGAGCAGGGGGCGGGGAGGTAAATGGGAGAGAGATTTTTCCCTAAGGGGGGTGTTTTCGATCCGCACGGTAGGCCGTACGCATGTACTTATCTTTTGCCAATCCAGGGCTGTTTCTCACTGGTTCTGGGTGGCCGAGTAGACTCTCTGGCACTGGGTCTCTCCTGGTGCAGCAGACGCGCCTCCCAAGGACCGCTGCTTGCCTGCCTCACTGCTCACTCCTGACCTGATCAGGCCTGAAGGGCTCAGGCTCTCGATGGATCAGGTCTGGCAACTCCTTGCTACTTCCAAACTGTCTCTCCCTCCCCTTGCCACTCAGTCCAGTTCCTCAACTGTGCCTTTGATGTTCAGGGCTCCCAGATTGCCATATATAATCGATTCACTTGTTTTTTCGGGTCTTTGTTGTAAGAGGGACCACCAGAAGCATCCGACTATGCCACCATCTTGCCCCCGCTTCCAACATACACCAATTCAACAGTCTCTCCATGTACAATTCAGTGACATCGATTACATTCTTTAAGTTGTGCAACCATTCTCATCCTCCTTTTCTGAATTATTCCTCCACTGCTAACATAAACTCACTGCCCCCTAAGCTCCCTATCTAACCTTTTGCCAACCCTGCAAATATTTCTGAATTGCTTACTAAGTAGCAGACACTACGCTAGTGCTGGGGATACAGAAATAAAAGAGGTGAGGAAGACAGAAAATAAGCACTGAAAAAAAATCATGAGATAAATTCAGACAATGCCAATTGGTGCTATGAGGGGGCAAACCAGGTGACATGATAGAAATTGTCACTGACTAGAGGAAGGGCTCCTGTGAGGAGACCTCTCTGCAGAGGTGACATTTGAGCTGAGACCTATACAATGAGAAGGACCCAGTTATGCAAAAATCTGGGAGAAGACTGTTCTAGGCTGAGGGAACAGCCAGCGCAAAGGCCCTGAGGTTGCAAGGAGAGTGGTGAGTTTGAGAAACAGCAGGGAGACCAGTGTGGCTGGAGGCTGGAGCAGAGCATAGGAGATGAGGACAGAGAAGGAGGCAGGTGTCATGGTGTGAGGGTGTTTGTAAGGAGTTTGAATTTTATTTTTAACCAATAAGTGTCACCTCTCTGAGCCTCAGTTTCTTTGTCTGTAAAATTGGGCTCTTAATAGCACCTGAGGTCCCTGGCTGGTGCAAATGGTTTGCACGCGACTACTAACCAAAAACCCGTGGTGCTGCGGAAGACAGGCCTGGCGATCTGCTTCCATAAAGATCACAGCCAAGAAAACCCTATGGATCAGTTCTACTCTGTAATACATGGGGTTGCCAGGAGTCAGAATCAACTCAACAGCAAGGGATTTGGGTTTGGTTTAATAGCACCTGCCTGTTAAGATTCTTGTGAGGTTTAATGAGATAATGAAATGTGCAACTTACTTAGCACTGATGGGGCTTGGTGCACAGAATGCGTTTGATAAGTATGACCGATTGTTATTCATGGTATGAGATGGGGGTGGGGGAAGGAAATGAGTGGCTCAGACTCTTCCACACAAGCAGGGTCCCGTGTTCTGACATTGTTCCCTTGCCCCATTAGGTTACCCAGGTTTCCAAGCCACGACCTATGCCAGCAGGAGTTATACAGGCCTCGCCCCTGGCTACACCTACCAGTTCCCCGGTAAGTCCTGTTTGGTGTCCCTCTGCTGCCAGCATGACCCTGGCTCCCGGGAGTCTGACTTCCTCAGGGCGGTGTCTAGGGGTGCATGGCTGGGGGTCTGCCTGCTGGAGGCTTGGAAGGAAGGGCATGTCTGAGGAAGGAGCGCCTCCCCTCCCAGTCCTCTTCCCACCCACTCCCCAGGAGCCGGAACCGGGGCTCCTCCCGTGGCCCTGCATGGCACACTTCTCTCCCAGACTGTTTCCACCTGCGTCCTGCCTTTCTCTCCTCCCCACCCTACTCTGGAGTTGCCACTTCCACCAAAGAGGCATCGGGCTTGTGGTGAGGCCACCTCCCTGAGGACCGACAGTGGGACACTTATAATGACCAGAGGCTCCTGGGTGGCACAAGCAGTTTCTGATTGGCTACTAACCTAAGGGTTGGCAGTTCGAACTCGCCCAGGGGCACCACGGAAGAAAGGCCTGGTGATCTGCTTCCATAAAGATTACAGCCAAGAAAACCTGATGGAGCAGTTCTACTCTGTCACATTGGGTCTCCATTAGTCAGAATCGACTCGACAGCAATTGGTTTGGTTTGGTTTATAATGACCAGGTGCTATGCTGAGCCGTTTCCAGATAAGACCTTTTGAGGCTCTAAATACTAAAGGAAAAAAAAATTAAAAACTCTATAATCACAGCCGTCATTTGTAATTCAGAATGAAAATTAACACTAAATGACAGGAAGCCCAAGAAAATTTTGAACTTCCCCCGTTGATGACTGTTCAATGTTGTTTTCTTTAAAATATCAAATATCCAATTCTTGCAACAACAAGAAAAATTGTTGTCTTCTTTTTCGGAGGGTCCCTAACACTTGCATCATCTGCCTCTTGGGCTGTCTGTCCATCAGCTTGGAATCCTTTGTATACTTTAAAAAAAAAAAATTGTGTTTTCAATGAAGTTTGCACAGCAGTTTAGGTTCCCCTTCAACCATTTCTACACAAGTTGTTCAGTGACATTGATTACATTTTTCTCAATGCATGACCATTCTCTTTATTTCCATTCTGGTTGTTCAGTTTCTGTTAATCTGGTTTCCCTCCCCCCTTACATTCTCATCTTTGTTTTAAAGTAATTGTTGACTGTTTGGTCTCATATAGGTGATTTCTTTTGTATACATTTTTTGGTCTAATCTTCACAATCATCTGAGGCGTGAGGTATAATTATCCCCATTTTATGAGGAAGCAAGCTCAAAGAGGAGAAGTGACCCTCCAAAATAACTCAGCTAGGACGTGGTGGAAGTGGGAATTGAACCCAAGGTCACCTCATTTAAGGGCCATTGCTCTTCATCATTGCTGCCTCCCCAGCTCCCCCCAAAAAAAGGAGAAGAGGGGGATTCTGGAAGATGTTTTTGATTCATTTCTAAGCCTGTTATTTACTTCTTTTATTTAAATTTTTTTTCCTTTTTAAAGATTTTATTGTGAAAATACGCATCAGAAAACATATGCCATCTCAACAATTTCTACATGTATAATACAGTGACATTGGTTACAGTCTTGCTATCCTTTTCCAAATCATTCCACCACCATTAACGTAAACTAAATGCCCCCTAAGCAAAAACTCCCCCTTTCGATCCTAAACCTTTTTAAGAAATAGCTGGAAAGTTAGATAGGAAGCTTAGGGGGTCGTGAGTTTATGTGAGTAGGGGAGGAGGGAACATTTGGAGAAGGGTGAGAATGGTTGCACAACTTGAAGAATGTAATCAGTATTAATGAATTGCACGTGTAGAAACTTAGTGTCTGTTCGGCTGGGTATATTTTCAACAACAAAATCTTTAAAAGAAAGAAAGAAACAGCTGGAACTCTCACTCGAGCATTGCCCTACGTCCAGGGTATAGGTGGCAACTCCGTCCACTCTCTCTTTCTTTGTGTCTTTGTCTCCTCTGGGTCTTCCTCCCCTACCTGCTGGGGACCACGCTCGCCCCCACCCCCAGCTCTTGGATCCTGTGCATGGCCTGTCCCTGACCCAGTGTCCCTGTGGGTGCCTCCGTCCTCCCTGGGCCATGCCCCAGGGTCTCTCCCTCTTCCTCCTAAGCTGTTTTACGTTTTGTTTTAGAATTCCGTGTAGAGCGGACCCCTCTCCCGAGCGCCCCAGTCCTCCCCGAGCTTACAGGTCAGTCGCTCGGATTTCGTACACCTCACAGGCCACAAGGGGAGAAAGAGAAGAGACCCAGGGACCTTCCTGGGGAAAGCTAGCTGGGAGCCCTTTCTCCTGCCCACCGGCCCCCCAGCTGTGGGGGCACAGCAGCCTGTGCCAGGCATTGGCCAGTCCACATAGCTACCTGGCCCTTGAGGGTGGGTATCAGGCCATGCCCAGCAGATGGAGGCGAAGTCACTCATTCGTACACTTGGTAAATATTTATCTAGTACCTTTAGTGTGCCAGGCACAACAGCTGGCCCTGAGATCCATTGGCACACAAGCCAAGGTCTCAGACTCAGAGCAAAGGGGACCACATGGGGACTTGTGCAAACGGGAGTGGGCATGCCCCTTCAGTTCCAGGCAACTTTGCCAGGCGGGATGCAAACCCAGTGCTCTCAGGTCTTATTTTTTCTAGAGAAGCCAGAAACCTGGCTTTAGCTCTAGTTATGATATTGACAATTATTTTGAAATGTTGGTAACAAATTCCAAAAATTTTACAACACTGTGCGGGCCAAATGACCCATATCTGAGGGCTGAATGCAGTCCTCTGGGCAAGTGGGAGGAACTTGCTGGAACCAACTGGAAATTTCTCTTGGGCCAATTTGCTTCGTTCTGGAGCTGGGAGCGAGGCCGAGGTGGGTACGTGTGCGGAAGAGGTGGGCTACAAGGAGTTTCTCTGTTTAACCTGCTTCTCCCCCTCCCCACCCCAGACTCTTGTCCCCCAACCTGGCGGTGTGTGGAGGATGTGAGCATGGATGTTGCTTTAGATGAGACCTTCCTTCCAAGGGGTGGTCAGGGGTTCTTTTCCCAAAAATGGGGGAGGGGAGGAGAAACATGGGGAGGGAGGAGAGAGTCCTGGGGGTAGGGGTGATAAAAGGCTCTTCCTGAGCAGAGTGAGAGTCTGAAAAGCAATTTGGGGGTGAAGGGTCCTTTCTATTCTTTCCAGAAATACAAGGTTAACACCTACTGTGCATGGGACACTCTGCCAGGCCCTGGGAGCACAGCAGTGACGAGAGGGAGCCAACCTCTACTCTCATAGTACTTGTAGTCTAGAGAGGGAAGCCAATACTAATCATACAAACCAGAATTTCTTTACTGTTGTGATAAGCACTTGCTTGGGGTGGCTCCTCTGATGTTGCTCTGTGGAAATGCCTAAATGGACCAAAACACAGACCTCACAGCCTCGTCCCTGTCCTCAAAGAACTAAGGGAAGACACGTTCCTTCTACATGTATCTTATGGTCTCTGGGTGGTACGAACGGTTAATGCACTTGGCTGCTAACCGAAAGACTGGAGGTTTGAACTCACCCAATGGTGCCTCAGAAGAAAGGCCTGGTGATCTACTTCCGAAATATCCGCCACTGAAAACTCCATGGAGCACAGCTCTACTCTGACACACATGGGATTGCTTTGACTTGGAATCGACTCATTGGCAACTGGTTTCCAGTGTGCCTTGCCCCAGGTCCAGTTCCAGCGCCAGGGTTGCCAAAACAGCGCTGAGGGGTGCATCTTGGGATGGAAGACGTGTTTTTGAGGGCTTGCCAAATGCCAACTCTGAAGCCTTTCTGGGCAGGGTTTGTAGCCCTTCAAGAGCTGCAGTAGCACAGCCAGGAAGTAGGGGGCACTCACCCTCAGCCCGAGTGATCCCAAGGCTCAAGCCAAGGGGTTATTTAAACAGAATCCAAAGGGGTTATTTAAGCAGAAGCCACTTCTGTGCCTTCAGCAGACATTTATTAAACACCAACTGTGTACAAGACAGGGTGTTAGATACTGTAGGGGTAAAGGGGTAGACAACAAATAAGGAAATAGCAAGCTTCCTGTGTCTTAAGAGGGGATCACAGAAAAGGGGCTGAGGGAATTGAGGGGGTTGGTCATTTATGGCTGGGTGGTCAGGGAGTCCCTGAGACAAGAACGCAGATGCACACAACTTACTGAGGGCCTGCTCTCAGGAGAAGTGGGGTGAGGGAAGGAGGACAAGGCAGTGGAAGTTCCTAAGCAAAGATGGAGTCTAGCTTCCGCCTGATCCCACAGGGAGCTCCAGAGGGTGAATTGTACCACAGAATCGATCTCATCTTGAGAGAAGGGGGTGGGCCTTTTGTGCCTGTGGCGGTCAGTCATGGGCTGCAGTCTGCTGGAGTTGGGATGAGGGACACAGCCTCCCAGGTACCTCTGGGCAAGGTGGCACCTGTTCTGTAAGGGAATTCTCTGGGAAGGGGGCAGCTGCAAGCAACACAGCAGCTCAGGGATGGGTGCACCTGCCTGATAAAGGGGATCTGGGCCGGGACCAACAGTGTCCACTACAGCCCCCAAGGAGCCCAGGGTCATGAATCAAGCCCTGCCTCCACCCTCTATGAGCTTTGGCTTGTCCGAGCGTGTCCCATGAGCCCAGGGGAGAAACTGAGGCAGAGCTGCTCACTGGGAAGTCGTCCTCTCTCCTACCTTTCTCCATCCCTTCCATGGTCAGGGCACAAATGGCAGCCCAAAGTAGCTCTTTCTGCCTAGTCCCCTCTGAGGTGGGGTAAGGCTGAGGGGGCTCTGCCCAGAAGGTAGGGGTCCCCTTCATCTACCTCTGTCCCCTCACTGGCCACACTAAAGTGCCCACACCTTTCCTTTCAGCCATTCCTCTCACTGCTTATGGACCAATGGCGGCGGCGGCGGCGGCAGCGGCTGTGGTTCGAGGAACAGGTGAGGACTTCTGGGCTGTAGGACTTGAGGGAGGAAGCACAGGGGACAGAGAAGTCCAGAGAGGAGGGGAGTTGGTCACTGCCATCCCTTTTGCAGAGGGGCTCATTTATTCATTCACTCACAAGTATTAGCTGAGCACCCAGTATATGCTAGGCATTGTGCCAGGACTTGGAATCCAGCTAGGAGTGGGACTGAAGTGGCCTCTGCCCTCCGGAGCTTACAGGCTGGTGGGGGCATTGGGTATTACAAAAGCAATACTACTAAAGAATGATACTGCCTCCCTGGGGGATATTAGGTCCTAGAGGAACTCACAGCTGGGGCCTCAAAGGAAGGCCAGAGTCTCTTAACCTCAGACTCGGAAGCAAAAAGGAGGAGGATCAGTGTTCCCAGCAGAGGGAACAGCATGTGCAAAGGCTTAGAGGCCAGTTAGCGTGGGTATAGAATACGGGGGTAGGCGGTGGGGAGAAGGAGGCAGGAAGAACCAGGCCCGGGGAGGAGACACTGAACATTTTTGGCAGCAGGATGATGTAGGTCAGTTTTTAGGAAATACATCCCAGGTACAGGGTAGGAAAGGGTTTGAAGGAGCTCGAAGTGGGGAGGCGGGGAGTCCAGTGAGGAGGCTGCCAAGTGGAAAGACAGGAAATGGGGGGGCCTGGGCTAGCAGTGGTGGGTGGATGGACTTGGAAAGCTACCAGGAGGTAGACCCATAGGATTTGCTAGGACGTGGGGGAGAGGGAGCAGGAGGGGTCAAGATCAGGGTGGGTGGGACTGTGCGGTGGCAGTGGGCACCAGGGCTATCACCATCTTCTTTCTGGGTTGCCAGGCTCTCACCCCTGGACGATGGCTCCCCCTCCAGGTTCGACTCCCAGCCGCACCGGGGGCTTCCTGGGGACCACCAGCCCCGGCCCCATGGCCGAGCTCTACGGGGCGGCCAACCAGGACTCGGGGGTCAGCAGTTACATCAGCGCCGCCAGCCCTGCCCCCAGCACTGGCTTCGGCCACAGTCTTGGGGTGAGTGGCCAGGCCCTGGGAGGCCCTGAAGTTGGGAGACAGACAAACCTTGTCTGTCTGTGGAGGCAGAAGAGGGACAAGGAATAAGGGGTAGAGAAAGAGAGGGTCCCTAAGAGGGGAGAGTGGGGGTTGTCATTCATTCACTGGGCATTTAATAATGGCCCTCTGTATACCAGGTATTAGGTGGACATTAGGGATACCATGAGGCATCCCTGGGTGGTACAAATAGTTAAGCGCTCAAATACTAGCTGAAAGGTTGGTGGTTTGAACCCACCCAGAAGCACCTTAGAAGATAGGCCTGGTGATCTGCTTCCCAAAAGTCACAGCCTTGAAAACCCTATGGAGCTGATCTACTCTGCACACATGGGGTCGCCACGAGTCGGAATCGACTTGGCGGCAACTAACAACAGGGAAACCGTGTGAAAGAGACATACACCATTTCTGCCCGCGTGGAGGTTAGATTCAAACTTAGGGGTCCCCTGACTTACCAGGGTGCTGATTACATACAGATTCCCAGGCCCTACCCGAGAGCTTTTTAATAGGGCTGCAGTGGGGGCAATCGGGGCAGGGCTAAAGAAAGCTCTATGCCTCACCTCAGGGTTCCTGCTGGAGAGCAAGGGAGCCCCTAGGCTTGCTCTATTTTCCCCAGGAGTCTAGGAGTCAAATTCTTTTCTTCCCAGGGCCCCTTGATCGCCACAGCTTTCACCAATGGGTACCACTGAAGCAGGGGACAGGTGGCAGGAGGTAAGGAGGGAGGGGGGAATAGTACAAGGTGGAGGGTGGTAGTGGGGAATGTGGGACACCCCCAGCCCTCACGGAACCCACAGTCCAGTGGGGGAGACAAACATAAAAAGGTGCTCAACCTGCTACATTTAAAAACATCAATTAAAACAAGACCAAGGCACCACATTTCACCTATCAGGTTGGCAAAGATTTTTCAAGCTCCTCCCTGCCCAGCGTGGATGAGGGTGTAGGGGAAACGGTGTGGGACTGGGCTCAGCGTTCTTGAAGGGCAGTCTGGCGGTGCTTATCCAGATTTGCAACACATATGCCCTTTGGCCCAATAATTCCACTTCTAGGCATTTATTGTAAAAGCTGCAAATAACCAGAATGCCTATCAAAAATAAATTAGGGTGTGTGCACACAATAGAATATTACACAGCTATTAAAACAGGTTACAACAGATAGTGGTGATGGCTGAACAACATGATGAACGTAATTAATGTCACTGGATTGTACAGGTAAAAAATGTTAAAACAAAAAAAAAGCAAGAAGGAAAAAATATTTAATAACAGGATACAGGTGATTTATATATCAACACAGAATCCTGTGCACACACTCAAAAAATGCAATATGATGAAGCCTGCAGTAGGGACGCGATGGGGTGCTATATGATCTGGTGACATTTCATTCATTCATTTACTCGGACAAGTATTTATGGAGAGATGAACAAGGTCCCTCTCTCGATCTACGGACAAAAATCAAGTAAACAAATGAGATAGTTTGAAATAGTGTGGGTGTGAGGAGCCCCTTTAGATAAGGGGTTCCAAGAAGGCATCAGGGAGGAAGTGACATTTGAATAAATTTTAATAAATTCAGTATCTGGGGAAAAAGCATTCAAAACTGGGATCAGCCAATGCAAAGGCCGGGAACAAAGCTCACCTAGGAGGCGGTCAGGGGAGGAGCATTAGGAGGACCCCAGAGAGAGGCCAGGCACCCATAACCTCCCAACTGTGTCTTCAGCACCCCAGCCTGCAGCTGACTGAGGACCACGAGTGAGCCAGCCGAGGGGGCGGGGACACCTCAGCCGCAGCCGCCGCCCCCTCCCCCGCAGCGACTCGGACCCGCTACTGCCTGCCCTCCTCCCCTGGGCCCGGCCCCTGCCCTGCTGCCCCCCACGTCATCTCGCTCCCATACTAACCTCCCCCCCTTCAGCCCTCACCCCAACACCCTTTCCCCGGCCCGCTTTTATTTATTTTGGATTAGCCAGTTGCCCCCCTGGTTCTCCCCTCTCGGGCCTGCGCCCCTCCCTCCCCGTCGCGCCCCCATAGGACCCCCAAGAAAGCTTTTGTATTTGTGCATAGCTAGAGTGAGGGCGGAGGGAGCCTGCTACAGCGGCCGCAGCCCCAACCCTTGTTTTTTATTCTGAGTTTCCCTCCTTTTCTCTGTTCTCTTTCCTTTTTTTTTTTTTTTTTCCCCCTTCTTTTTTTAAAAAAGAGAAACCGTTTTTAAACTATTTCTAGGTTTGTGAATGTGAAGCCCCAGGCCGCAGGGGGCAAGGGGCCAGGTGCCCCCCACCAGCTAAGAACAAAGTGTCTATGTGGGTGTGGGCCCCTGGCCGCAGCCCTCAGGCCTGGAGAGGACAGGGCTGCGCAGGCCAGGCCGAGCCCCTGGACCCATCCCCGTCCTGTATCATATGTAAATACTGTGAGGTGAAGCCCTCACCCCCTCTGGACCCCCCCGGGGGTGAGGACATCGTCTCCCCCCCCCCCCCCGTTTCTGTCCCCTCCTCAGACACCGTTACTGTAAGCTTGTAGGCCTCCACTGTGGCAGCAGCAGGCCAGCTCTCTTAGGCCCTAGGGGAAAGACCTTGGGTCTCCTCACCCCGAAAACCTAGTGTGGGGGGTGAGGGAAGAGAAGGGCTTGCCTGGAGCCACTACTGGAAAGGAATTAACTCTCCAAAGGTCTCCCCTGCCCCCTGCCCAGGTTGGGCCCTCATGGTTTCTGCTCTGAGCCCCCGGCCCCCAACACGTGGGCATCGGGGACATTTTGGGAAGGGGCGGACTCCAGGGGAAAGCAAAGCTTCTCAGGGAACCCCCACATTCTCTCACTGAAGTTTCCCACCAGGATGGTCCCATGGCCAGACCCCCTTGATATTCCCCCACCCCAGAACCCCCTTCAAAGGAAAAAGAGGCTCAGGGTCTGAATCTTCATGACCAGCGGCCTGGCCGTTGGGGCAGGGCTGAGGCCCACCCATGGTCTTCCCCTTCTCTGGCTCCCTCTCCTTCCGGCCTGAGGCTGGGGGCCTAAGCTCCCTTCCCCCTCACAGGCCCCACCCCTCAAACCTCGCCTTTGGAGAGTTAATTGTCTGTGAGGTGCTTAACCAATTAGCCCTGAGAACACAAAGCAATAATCTTTGTTACTGAGACTCGGCTGTTCGTGTTTTGTTTCTTTTTTTTTTTTTTTAATGTTTCCTAATAAAAGAGAAGCTGCATTTTATTGGTTTTTATTTTTAATTTTCTACACGTTTGACCTGAGTCTTGAGGGACTTGGCCTCCCTTTTCTCCCCTCCCTCTGACCTTCCCACCCCCCTGGGCCCACCCATGGGCTCAGGGCTCTGGAATTCCGTTTTCTGATTTGTTTGGGGAATTTTTTAAAAAGATGTTACATGATGTTTCAAAGCCAGCAAGTTACCACCCTCCGGTGTCTCTTCTCTCCACATCTGTAACTTCTTTTTCCAGGTTTTATTTTCAGTTTTAAATTCCTAATAAATTATTTGAAAACGGTGCTGGGCTTGTGACTGTCTTGCGTGCCTGTGTGTATTTGGGTCGAGGTACATCGGGGATCCCTGTTTTCTTGTGCAGACTCTCCCGCTTTCCTTCTGGAATGATCCTCACTTTCTTTCCACTTGACTGAGCTTCCATCTCTAACTTCTTAACCAGCCTCAGAGTTTAGCATTGGACCCCTTTCTTCTGGTTTGCCTTTAACTCACAGAGAATCCTAAGAGGATAAGGTAGGAAAACCAGCTCACATGGGGGTGGGTAGATGTTAACAGCCAGATGGGTTTCAACTCCTCCTCTTCCTAGCTTGAAGGACAAGTTTGCTGAGCCTCAGTTTTCTCATCTGTCAAAGGGGAATGAAAGAAGCCAGACACAAAAGGTCACATATTGTATGATTCCATCTGTATGAAATATCCAGAATAGGTAAATCCGTAGAGACAGCAGATTGGTGGTTGCCAGGGGCTGAGGGGAACGGGGAGTGTCTTAGTCGTCTATTGCTGCTATAACAGAAATACCACAAGTGGATGGCTTTAACAAAGAGAAATTTACTCCCTCACAGTTTAGGAGGCTAGAAGTCTGAATTCCAGGAGACATCTCCAGGGGAAGGCTTTCTCTGTCGGTTCTGGGGGAAAGGCCCTTGTCATCAGTCTTCTCCGGTCTAGGAGCTTTTCAGTGCAGGGACCCCAGATCCAAAGGACACGTGCTCTTGGCTTTTCTTGCTTGGTGGTAATGAGGTCCCCTTGACTCTCTGCTCGCTTCTCTCTTTTATATCTCAAAAGAGATTGACATAACACAACCTAATCTTGTAGATTGAGTCCTACCTCATTAACATAACTGCCTCTAATCCTGCCTCATTAACATCATAGAGATAAGATTTATAACACGTAGGAAAATCACCTCAGATGACAAAATGGTGGACAACCACACAATACTGGGAATCACGGCCTTGCCAAGTTGACAGATATTTTTTTGGGACATTATTCAATCCATGACAGAGAGTGACTGCTTAATGGCTATGGGGTTTCCTTTTAGGGTGATGAAAATGTTTTGAAACTAGATAGAGGTGGTGGTTACATAACATTTTGAATGTACTATATGCCACTGAATTGTTCAATTTAAAATGGTTAGTTTTATGTTATATTTGAGTATCAACTCAAAAAAGCAGGGGAGTGGTTGAAGGTTAAATGGAAGCATGAACACACAGGACTCAGCAGTAGGCAAGGTACATAGTAAGTACATGGTAAATAATTGTTGTTAGGTGCTATGGAGTCAATTTTTACTCATAGGGACCCTATATGACAGACTAGAACTGCCCCATAGGGTTTTCTTGGCTGTAATCTTTATGGAAGCAGATCACCAGGTCTTTTCTCCCACAGAGCCACTGGATGTGTTCAAACTACCAACTTTTTGGTTAGCAGCCAGACACTTAAGCATTGCGCCACCAGGGCTCCTTTGGAAAATTGCTCTTGTTGTTGTTGTCATTGAGTTGGTTCCAACTCATAGGGACCCTAAGTACAACAAAACAAAACACTGCCGGTCCTGCGCTATCCTGCTGATCATTGTTATGCTTGAGCCCATTGTTGCAAACACTGTGTCAATCGATCTCATCAAGGGTCTTCCTCTTTTTTGCTGGTCCTCTACTTTACCAGGCATGTCCTTCTCCAGGGACTGATCCTTCCTGATAAGATGTACAAAGTATGTGAGACAGTCTTGCCATCTTCTAAGAAGCATTCTGGCTGTACTTCTTCCAAGACAGAGTTGTTCATTCTTCTGGCAGTCCATGGTATATTCAATATTCTTCACCAACACCGTAATTCAAAGGTGTCGATTCTTCTTCAGTCTTCCTTATTCATTGCCCAGCTTTCATATGCATCTGAGGCAACTGAAAACACCACAGCCTTTGGTAAACAGCTGCTGTTAATATCAGGCTGCCCTAGACGCTGGAAAATGGGAGATTGCAGCTCAGCAACAGCTGCCTCCACCGAGTGGGACCAACAGCTCCTGGTTTGCACATTCATTTGACAACTATTTCCCAAGCATCTACTGTGTGCCAGGCACTGTGTTAGGCACGAATAGGGTGACCAACTCATCCTGGTTTGCCCATTGCCCTGGTTTGGGAACCACCAGCTACATATTGGAGCCCTAGTGGCAAAGTGGTTAAGAGCCCAGCTGCTAACCAAGACATCGACAGTTCAAATCCACCAGCCACTCCTTGGAAACCCTATGGAGCAGTCTACTCTGTCCTATCAGGTCATTGTGAGTTGGAATGGACTTGACAGCCTCAGGTTTAGTTTTAGTTACACATCGCACCACTTCTTGGATGGATGGGGCAGTAGAGAGTGGATGCCACTAGACCGGTTAGGAGGAGAGGCTGAGGATGGTAGCTTTGGGTGCGGGAAAAAAGGTACAGATACTTTATGTATTGCCTCAATTTGCTGATCTGTAATAGCACTTGATTATGGACTAACCTGTGTAAAGCTTAGTATCTTTCCTGGCACAGCACTCAATGGATGTTAGCCACTGTTATTATTGTTGTTATTGAAGGGAGCCCTGGACTAGGAGGTAGGCAGACACAGGTTCAAATCTTATCTCCATCACTTTCTAGCTGTGTGACTTTGGGCTAGTTACTTAAGCTCTCTGAACTTCACTTTTCTTCATCTGTAAAATGGGGGTGATAATGCCAACAACAACAACAACAATAATAACTATATCAGAAGATTGTTGTGAGGCTGAAAGACAATGTATGGAAAGCCCTCAGCACAGTGCTGAGCATATAGAGGTGCTCAGCAAATGGTAGCTGTTCTTAGGCATTTCCTGGAAGCAGGAGTCTTTCTTCAGAGGCTGGGCAGGCATGACCTTGCAGGAGTGTGGGTACGTTGTCACCTGAAAGAGCAAAGAAACTATCCTTAGTTGTTCTTTCCACTGGACAGTGTATTTTTTCCAGGCTGGGACACCTGTGCACAGCTCTTGGGCAGCAGAAGGTCATGGGGCAGCGTGCAGGGGCTTGGGGGTATTGCTGCCCAGTGACCTGCTGAGTCCATTCCTCTGCTACCTCTGTGGTCCAGGTGCAGGTTTGGGCTGTCACATGGGTTATGCCTCTTTCCACAGGGAGAGGGTTTACAGTAGCAGCCTGACCCCCCTCACCTACCAGGTGCTTTGCCTAAGCCTCTGCATGTGGGAATTTGCCCAGCCTGCCTTGTGGAAAGCCTCCACCCGGCTGGGGGATGGGAGGTACGCAGGACTATACCTCCTCTCGGCCTCAAGGGGCTTTCAGCACCTCTACTGACCATCCCCTCTCCTCAAGTGGTACTGTGGTATCATAAGCACCAGATCTGACTCACATCTTGATCCTGCTGTGTGACATTAGGTCAGTCACTTAACCTCTGAGCCTCATTTGTCCCCTCTGTAAAATGGAGTTTGTAATCAGACTTAACCTGAAAGGACCATGCCCAGTGTTTAGCATAGTATCTTGGGTAGAGTTACCAAAAAAACTAAATCCGTTGCCATCAATTCCAACTCATAGCAACCCTATAGGACAGAATAGAACTGCCCCATAGGATTTCCAAGGAGTGGCTGGTGGATTCGAACTGCTGACATTTTGGTTAGCAGCTGAGCTCTTAACCTCTGCACCACCAGGGCTCCTGCGTAGAGTTAGTGCTCAGTAAATGATTGTTATTACCATTAGCCTTGTAAGACTTTGTAGCTCTGGCTACTCCTCCTTCCTCAGGCCATGTCCAACCACCCACTTAACAGCACTCAGGCCCAAATCCTGCGGCACTGCCTGTTCCTCCGTGTCTTTGTGACCCCAAAGAACCCAGACAAAAGGACTTAACTTTTTTTGCACGTGTGTTTTAGGTGAAAGTTTACAGTGCAATTAGTTTCTCATTCAAAAATGCATACACAAATTGTTTTGTGACATTGGTTGCAATCCCTACAATTTGTCAGCACTCTCTCCCTTTCCCTTTACACTCCAGTTTCCCCGTGTCCTTTCGTCAGTTTTCTTGTCCCTTCCTGCCTTCTTGTCTTTGCTTTTGGTCAAGTGTTGCCCATTTGGTCTCATATACTCGACTGAACTAAGAAGGACATTCCTCACCTGTCGTCTTAGTCACCTAGTGCTGCTCCAACAGAAATACCACAAGCGGATGGCTTTAACAAAGAGAAATTTATTTCTTCACAGTAAGGTAGGCTGAAAGTCCAAATTCAGGGCGTCAGCTCCAGGGGAAGGCTTTTTCTCTCTGTCGGCCTTCTTCTCTTCGGTGTTCCCCCGGACTAGGAGCTTCTCTGCCCAGGGACCCCGGTCCAAAGGACGTGCTCTGCTCCGGGCACTGCTTTCTTGATGGTATGAGGTCCCCCTGTCTCACTGCTCACTTCTGTCTTTTATGTCTCAAGAGATTAATCCAATCTCGTAAACTGAGTCCTACCTTACTAGCACAACTGCCGCCCATCCTCCCTCATTAACATCATATAGGCAGGATTTACAACATATAGGAAAATCACACAATACCAGGAATCTTAGCCCAGCCAAATTGATACACACATTTTTGGGGGACATAATTCAATCCACAACATCTGTGTTATCATTTGTTTTACAGGCCTGTCTAACCTTTGGCTGAAAGATGGACTTTGGGAGTGGCTTCAGTTCTGAGTTAGCAGGATGTCCTGGGGCCATAGTCTCAGGGGTTCCTCTAGTCTCTGTCCAGGTTTAATTTTTGGTGGCTGAACCTTTCCTTTCCTTGGGCAGCCTCTGCTCATTCTGCGGCTGAAGAGGCAAAACCATTCAATCAGGCTGATGTGGGGTCCTAAGTTAACCCTACTCTCCTCCAGTAGCTCTCACAGCACCGCCAGCCTCTGGCCAGCACTAGAGCAGTACTGTCCAATAGAACCTTCTATATCTGTGCTATCCAACATGGTAGCCACTAGCAATGTGTGGCTACTGAGCATTTAAAATGTGGCTAGTATGACTGAAAGACTCTCTGGGTGGCCCAAACGGTTAAGTGCTTGGCTGCCAACTGAAAGGATGGTGGTTCAAATCCACCCAGAGGCATCTCAGAAGCAAAGCCTGGCAATCTCCTTCCAAAAGATCACAGCCATTGAAAACCCTATAGAATGCAGTTCTACTCCGAATCACGAGGCTGCCAGAATCAACTGGACAACAACTGGCGGTGGTAGTGTGACTGAGAAATGGAGTTATTCATTTTACTTCATCTTAATGAATTTAAATAGCCTCACGTGGCTAGTAGGAACCCTGGTGGTGCAGTGGTTGAAGTGCTCGAACTGCTGACCGAAAGGTCGGCCATTCAAAACCACCAGCGGCTCCGCGGGAGAGAGATACGGCAGTCTGCTTCTGTAAAGATTCACAGCCTTGGAAACTCTAATGGGGTCGCTGTGAGTTGGAATTGACTCAACACAGTGGGTTCGGTTTTGGTTTGGATGCGGCTAATGGCTGCTGTGTTAGACAGCACAGGTCTAGAAATCTTAGGCAAGTATGAAGAGAGGGCTGGGGTATGAAGAGACCAGCTTGGGTAACATGGGGGCAGAGCTAGGCCCAAGCAAATAAATCACTTCCCCTCACTGGGCCTCAGTTTCCCCATCTGCTCATTACATGCTGTTAAGCTGTGATCTCATTAGCTAGAAGAACTTTCCTGGGGATCCTGGACTTGGTATGAAACAGGCAACGCGGACTCACAGGTAACATGACCTCACCCAGGGTAGAGGGAGATGACGGTTCAGTGGGAAGAGGCAGACGTGGGGTCAAGTCCTGGCTTGACCATTCCCAGCTCTCTTACACGCTGTGCCTCTGTTTCCTCATCTGGAAAGTGGCTATGATGAAAAGAGATGATCAGAAGTAACACAACCACACGATGAAAATGGCACTTTACCTCTGTGGTCTTCCTAAAATGCATAACCCCACATCTAATCATGAGGAGCTCTGGTTGCACATTGGTTAAGCACTTGGCTGGTAACCAAAAGGTCGGCAGTGTGAACCCACCAGCAGGAGAAAAGAGCTGGCTATCTGCACCTGTAGAGATTACAGCCTTGGAAACCTTATGGGGCAGCTCTACTCTGTCCTATAGGGTTGCTATGAGTCCGGATCGACTCTATGACACATAACAATAACAATAATCATGAGAAAAACATTAGACAAATTCCAGTTGAGGAACATTCTACAATATACCTGACCAAGACTCTTCAACATGGTCAAGGTCATTGAAACAAGGACAGTTGAGAAACTGTCACAGCCAAAAGGAGCTTAAGGAGACTTGACTACTATATGCAATATGGTGTCCTGGGTGACATCCCGGAACAGAAAAAGGACATTAGGTAAAAACTAAGAAAATCTAAATAAACTATGGACTTTAATTAATAATAACATATCAATATTGGTTCAGTAATTGTAAAAAATATACCATAGTAATGTAAGATGTTAAGGAGCCATGGTGGTGCAGTGGTTAAACTCTTGGATGCTAGCCGAAAGGTTGGCAGTTTGAACCCACTCAGCCTCTCCACGGGAGAAGGATGTGGCAGTCTGCTTCTGGAAAGATTACAGCTTTGGAAACCCTATGGGGCAGTTCTACTCTGTCCTTTATGGTCGTTATGAGTCAGAATCTACTCAATGGCCATGAGTTAATGTAAGATGTTAACAGGGGTAACAGCAGGCAGGTATGTGTGGACTTTATGTGAGAACTCTCTCTACTATCTGCTCATATAAATAAATTGATTAAATTAACTAAACACAGCCCTCTCTACTTTGCAGGGTTATTGTAGAGATCATGTAAGAACTCAACCATGGAATAAACCAATTATAAAATGTTACACATTATATGAAATATCCAGAATAGGTAAATCCATAGAGACAGAAAGCAGATTGGTGGTTGCCAGGGGCTGGGAGAAGAGGGAATGGGGAGAGGCTGCTAATGGTTATAGGGTTTCCTTTTGGGGTAATGAAAAAGGTCTGGAATCCACCACTGACTGCTCTGACCGGGATCACAATAGAGGGTTCTAGACAGAGCTGGAGAAGGATGTAGAACAAAATTCTCAAACACACAAAAAAGACCAGATTTACTGGCCTAAAGGAGACTGGAGAAACCCCAAGAGTATGGCCCCCATACACCCTTTTAGCTCAGTGGTGAAGTCACTTCTGAGGTTCACCGTTCAGCTGGGGATTGAACAGCCCCATAAAACAAAACGGGACTAATGAGGCACAGCAGTCCAGGGGCAAGGGCTAGAAGGCAGAAGGGGACAGGAAAGTTGGTGATAGGGAACCCAAGGTTGAGTAAGGACAGTGTTGACGTGTCATGGGGATTGTTAACCATTGTCATAGGGCAACATGTGTACTAACTGTTTAATGAGAAACTATTTTGTTCTGTAAACCTTCATCTAAAGTGAGAATAGCAGTGTAGTCGATGTTACTGAACTGTGCGTGTAGATATTTTTGAAATGGTGTATCTTTGGCTATGTATATTTTCACCAAAAAAAAAAAAAAAGGTCGAGAAGGGAGAGGGTCGACATGACGTGGGGTTGTTAACCAAAGTGATAAAACAGTATGTGTACTACTGTTTAATGAGAAACCCATTTGTTCTGTAAACCTTCACCTGAAGTACAATAAAAAAGAAAAAGTTCTAGAACTAGACAGTGGTGATGGTTGCATAACACTGTGAAGGTACTAAATGCCACTGCATTGCACACTTCAAAACTGTTGATGGCCTGTTACGTGAATTTTACCTCAAAAAATATGTTCTATGGATATTGGATATGGTTGTTATATTCCTGACAGTTCTAAAACCCTTTACCATTCTACAAGTCAGACCCAAGCCTTTGGAGCTCCAAAGCCCAGGGTCTCCTCACAAACCCCACACTCCGAGTCAGGGAGGGGAGTGGTACTGGTTCAGTGGGAAAAAATAAAATGTGTGTTTTAACATCAGACTGACCTAGTTTGAGACTCCACTCTGCCATCTGCTAGCTGTCTGACCTTGGGCAAGTAACTTTATCTCTCTGAACTTGTTTTCTCATCTGCAAAGTGCATGATTGATGGAACTATTCCATGAGGCACACAGCACAGACCCAGGCACATGAGGAGACATAGAGGTACCAGTCATTTCCTTCTTGTCCCCCTTCTCCTGGTCATCCAATGGAGTTGGCAGCCTTGCCACCCAATGATGAAGCTGGTCTGGGTCCAAGGAGGTAGGGTGTGAGGGTCAAGATTCCAAGACCTGCAAACTCTCTGTAATTAAAAGGTGCTAAAGACAAATGTGCACACTGCTTCCAATGACCTCTTGCTGGCAAGTTGGTCAGTTATGACAGCAACAGAATCAAGGCCAACCCTGAGTTCGCTGGAAGCAAAGCAAACACTACAGCCTTATCTTGGGGGCAGCAGGAAGCTATAAGGAGGAAGGCTGCTGGCCCCTTCAGTTCATTCTCCTACTCACGTCCCTGACAACACGATGAAGCTCCTTGTGCTGGCTGCTCTGCTCACAGGTAGGCACCTTCCCAGCTCTACCCTCTCCACTCACTAAGGTTTCACTTCTCTGGAACAGGGGCCACAGGTCACAGCAGACAGGGCTGGCCAGATCTGGAGTCTTCATTTGGGGCTTCCCATAGGGCTTAAGAACCCTGTTTAGGGGTTCCCCCGTCTTTCCTCAAATCCCCTGCCCCCATGATGACCCATCTGAGAAAGGCCTACTCTGACCACCCGAGCTGAGAGAGCCACTTTGCCTTTCCCTCCCTACATATTGCCCTGGCATAGCGTCCCCCCAGCACCTACCTCTGCCTATAATTCTTATCTTCCTTATCTGTTATCCATATTCTTCTACCCGAAAGGAAGAAAGGAACCATGGGCTCCACAAGAGGAGGGATAGAGTTATTTGCACGCTTTGTTGAATGAATTAGTGGCATCAGACACATTGGAATTCAAGTCCAACCTCAGTCATTCATTGTTCATTCATTCAACATTGAGGGAGGTCTCCAGGGTGTCTGGCTCCTGTGTGTTGAGACCAAAGACTCAGAGATGCAGATGCCAGCCTCCCTGCCCAACAGTGAGTACAAACACCCACACATGCACACACCAGTACATGACTGTACTGAAGTGAGTGGGAGGAGGGTGGTGTGAGATGAAATAGGAGAAATGGGCAAAGGCCAGATCTCAAGGGCCTTCTTGAATGGAATAAGGAATTTGGATTTTATTCAAAGTGCAGGGGGCATCCACTGAAGGGTCTTAAAGGAAAATAACACGATTCAACTTTAATTAAAAAAAAAAGTCTGGCAACTTATGGGTAGTAGATCAAAAGGCGGTGAGCGTGGGTGCTGGGTGACCAGTTAAGAGTCTACTACCACACACTACAGGGGAAGTCAGCACAACGGGACTAAACCAAAGCTAAGAAGTTTCCTGAATACAACCAAATACTTCAAAGGACAGAGTAGCGGGGGCGGGGGCCAGGGGACCATGGTTTCATGGGACATCTACGTCAATTGGCGTAACAAAGTTTATTAAGAAAATGTTCTGCATCCCACCTTGGTGAGTGGCATCTGGGGTCTTAAAAGCTAGTGAGTGGCCATCTAAGATGCATCAGTTGGTCCCAACCCACCTGGAGTAAGGAGAATGAAGAATACCATAGACACAAAGAAAGTATTAGCTCAAGAGACAGATAAAGGGCCACATAAACCAGAGACACCATCATCTTGAGACCAGAAGAACTAGATGGTGCCCGGCTACCACCAATGACTGCCCTGACAGAGAACACAACAGAAAGTCCCTGATGGAGCAGGAGAAAAGTGGGGAGCAGAACTCAAATTCTAGTAAAAAGACCAGACTTAATGGTTTGATTGAGACTGGAGGGACCTCGGAAGACTTGACCTCTGGACTCTGTCTCTCTGTTAGCCCAAAACTAAAACCATTCCCGACACCAAGCTTCAGAAGAAGATTAGACTGGACTATGGGACATAAAATGATACTCGTGAAGAGTGTGCTTCTTAGCTCAAATAGATACACAAGACTAAATGGGCAGCTCCTGTCCACGGGTAAGATGAGAAGGCATAGAGGGAAAGAAAGAGTGTGTTGTCACAGTATAGGGAGAGCAACTAGGGGCACAGAACAATGTGTGTATAAATTTTTGTATGAGAGACTAACTTGAATTGTAAACTTTCACTTGAAGCACGACAATTAAAAAAAAAAAAAGTCTTCTGTCACCATGGAGGCAAGATATGGTGGTGGCTTGGGCAGGGATGGAGGCAGTGGGAATGAGGAGATGAGCTGACAGAGACACACTGAAGGGAGAAACCAGAGGAGGGGCTGCTGAATGGATGTAGGACTGCTGGGGCTGGGGGGCCTATGGGTGATGACCAGGTTTCAGTTACAGTGAGGAGAACTACCTGGACCTAGCCTTGGAATGGACTACTGATTTCCCTCCCTTGGTAATTTTCTGAGCTCCTGGGGAACCAGTCTCCTATTCAAGAGCACACTTTTTGCTTCTCTCTCACCTCTCCTGATAGCTCATCCTTCTTTTTTTTTTTTTTTTTTTTATTGTATTTTAGATGAAGGTTTACAGAGCAAATTAGTTTCTCATTAAACAATTAATACACATATTGTTTTATGACATTGGTTGCCACCCCCATGACATGTCAACACTCTCCCCTTCTCGACCTTGGGTTCCTCCTTACCAGCTTTCCTGTCCCCTCCTGCCTTCTCGTCAATGCCCCTGAGCTGGTGTGCCCCTTTAATCTCGTTTTGTTTTATGGGCCTGTCTAATCTTTGGCTGAAGGATGAACCTCCAGAGTGACTTCATTACTGAGTTAAAATGGTCTCCAGGGGCCATACTCTCGGGGTTTCTCCAGTCTGTCTCTGTCAGGCCAGTAAGTCTGATCTTGTGTGTGTGCCTGTGTGTGTGTGTGTGTGTGTGTGTGTGTGTGTGTGTGTGAGTGAGAGAGAGAGAGAGAGAGAGAGAGAGAGAGAGAGAGAGAGAGAGAGAGAGAGAGAGAGAGAGAGAGAGAGAGAGAGAGAGAGAGAGAGAGTTAGAATTTTGTTCTACATTTCTCTCCAGCTCTGTCCGGGACCCTGTATTGTGATCCCTCTCACAGCAGTTTGTGGTGGTAGCTGGGCACCATCTAGTTGTGCTGGACTCAGTTTGGTGGAGGCTATGGTAGTTGTGGTCCATTAGTCCTTTGGACTAATCTTTCCTTTGTGTCTTTTGTTTTCTTCATTCTCTCTTGCTCCAGACGGGGTGAGACCAGCGGAGCATCTTAGATGACTGCTCACAAGCTTTTAAGACCCCAGACACTACTCACCAAAGTAGTATGCAGAACACTTTCTTTCTAAACTGTGTTATGCCAATTGAACCAGATGTTCCCCAAGACCATGGTCTCCAGCCCTCAGCCCAGTAATTTGGTCCCTCAGGGAGTTTGGATGTGTCTATCATAGCTCATCCTTCTGGCTTCCCTCCTATCTCTCCAGCTACTCCTTCTCTGGGTCCTTCAAGATCTCCTTTCTCCTCTGCTCCCTCTTCCCTGTTGACTGGATGCTCTTCCCCAGAGGCAACCATGATTACCAACTTTCATATTTCTCTACAGATGTATTTACTAATCTATATTTTAGATACTTTCCCCACAAATGGCAGCAGGAGGTACACACAGTTCTGCCTTGCCTTTTCACTTTGTCTTGAAGATCATTCCATATCAGGACAAGGACACCTGCTTCATTCATTTTAATGGCTGCACAGTATTCCACTGTATGGCTGTACCTCAATTTATTACCGTGAGACGTAAGCTCCATGAGATTAGAGATTTTTGTCTAATTTTTAAGCGGCTTTATCTCTAGCTCTCAGGACAGTGCCTGGCACACGGTAGGTGCTCAATAAATATTTGCTGGATAAATGAATGAATAAAAAACAAAATTCGTTGCTGTCAAGTCAATTCCAACTCATAGCAACCCATCCCTATTGAAAACATACATCCACACAAAAATTAGTACATGGATGTTCGCAGCAGCACTATTCACAATAGCCCCAAAGCAGAAACAACGCAAATGTCCATCAACAGATGGATGGATAAACAAAATGTGGTATATCCATACAATGGAACATTATTTTATCATAATAATAAAGTACTGATGCATGCTACAACATGGATGAACCCAGAAAACGTTATTCTAAGTGAAAGAAGCCAGACACAAAAGGCCACATATTGTATGATTCAGTTTATATAAAATGGCCACAGGAGGCACATCCATAGAGACAGAAAGTAGACTAGTGGTTGCCTAGGGCTGGGGAGAAGGAGTTTTGGGAGGGCGATAGCTACAGGGTATGAGATTTCTTTATGAACTGGTGAATATATTTTAAAATTGACTGTGGTAACAGTGGAAACCCTTGTGGCATAGTGGTTAAGGGTTTGGCTGCTAACCGAAACCTCGGCAGTTTGAATCCACCAGGTGCTCCTTGGAAACCCTACGGGGCAGTTTTACTCTGTCCTATAGGGTCTATGAGTCAGAATCAACTCTACCACAATGGGTTCTGTGGTGATGATTGTACAACTCTGTGAATATGCCCGCAGAATTTTACACTTTAAAATAGTCAAAATGGTAAGTTATGTGAATTTTATCTCATTAAAAATATTTTAAAATATTCTTATTAAAAAACAAAACAAACAAAAAAAAAAACCTCACTTTACCAGGTTCCTTGTGGCCAACTCTTTTCCAAGGAGACAGCTGGCAAGGGGATAGCAAGAGGCTTGAGAGAGCAGGCAGTGTGTGCCCACAGGGCATTGGCAGAGTCAGCCAGGCCAGACTTGAACTCTGGCTGTGTCTCTCCTTGCAGTGAGCGCTGCCACGAGCCCAAGGGCAGTATGGCAGTTCCGCAGCATGATCAAGTGCGTGATCCCCAACAGTGATCCCTTGAAAGATTACAACAACTACGGCTGCTTCTGTGGCCTCGGCGGATCAGGCACCCCTGTGGATGAACTGGACAGGTGAGTCATCTGGAGGGAAATTGGAGAGTCTGTTGAGGTGAGGGGTGGGGTAGCGGATGGGCACAAGCCAAGAATCTCACGTTGCACCAAAGAGAGGCACAAGAAGGGGATTTGCATACTTGCTAAGGATGACATATTTCCACCTCTTGCCACATAAAGAAATACGTTGCAAGGGGACCCTGTATCCAATACTTCTATTAGATGGAAGACAGAAGGATGTCGGCGATGGATCATGCTGCTCCCTAGCGGCAGAGAACGACAACACACAACCACAGCAGCAATCCAAGCATCTTCTAGCTGTGGTTAAAACTATCACTGCATCTTCAGAATATATGGTTTTCTACTGGATTCCTGCGACCATTTTAAAATAACTTTCAACAAACGTATGCTAAAAGGACTCAGATTTTTTCAAGCCACAGAACCATCTGTCTCGGAGCATCTCAGCAGAGTCACCTCTGCCTGGTCCTGAGAGAGAGCAGGACCTGTTGTTCTGGCCCTAAGCTTCTGTCTCAGTTCTTTTCCCCACCCCCTCCAGGTGCTGCCAGACACATGACAACTGCTACGATCAGGTCAAGAAGCTGAAAAGCTGTACATTCCTCCTGGACAACCCCTACACCAATAGCTACTCATACACGTGCTCCGGCTCTGAAATCATTTGCAACAGTAGGTTGAGCCCTCATCAGCCTCTAGACCCTCAGTGCATGTGTTGGGGGGAGGAGATAAGAGTAATAGTAGCCACTATCTATCGATCCCTCTCTTAGTGCCAGGCAGTGTCTTTCTTCTTCAATCCTTACAACAACCCTAGGAGATAGGGCCTATTATTATCTCCATTGTACAGAGGAGAAAACTCAGGCTCAGAAGACTGAGTCATTTGTCCTAAGGTAGCTCATAAGTGGTGGTGTTTGTTATTTTTTTTTTATTGTGGCGAAAATACATGTAACAAAACATGCCATCTGTGCTAGCTATCTAGTGCTGCTATAACAGAAATACCACAAGTGGGTGGCTTTAACAAACAGAAATTTATTTCCTCACAATTTAGGAGGCTAGGACTTTGAAGTTAGGGTGCTGGCTCTAGGGGAAGGCTTTCTCTCTGTCGGCTCTAGAGGAAGGTCCTTGTCTCTTCTGAGCTTCTGCTCCTGGGCGATCTTTATGTGTCTTGGCATCTCTCTTCACCCATCTCCACTTCTCTTACTTGCTTGTTTAATCTCTTCTGTATCTCAAAAGAGATTGACTCAAAATGCACCCTACACTAATCCTCCCTCATTCGCATAACAAAGACAATCCATTCCTTATAACCATAGGCATAGAGGCTAGGATTATACAATACATATTTTTGGGGGGGCACCATTCAATCCATAACACCATCTCACCAATTTCTACATGTACAATTCAACGATACTGTTTACATTCTTCAAGTTGTGCAACCATTCTCTGTATCCTTTTCCAAATCATTCCAGTGGTGGTGTCTGGTTTTCGATCATAGGTCGATATGACTCCAGATCTGTGCTCTTAACTGCCATGCTTCCTTATTTAATAAAAATTGCTGAGAGCTAGCATTTATTAGGCCCTTATTACACGCCAAGTACGGAGCTAATCATGTATACAAGATAGGTTTTATTATGCCCATTTTACAGGTGAGGAAGCTGAGGCTCAAAGACAGTCACTTGCCCAAAACCACACAGTTTATAAGTGGCAGGGCTGGTATTTGAACCCAGCTGCATCTGATTTCAAAGGCTCTGGTCTTAACCACTGTGTAGAGCTCAAGGTGAGCTCTACATGATACTCGTGATGAATATCAGATCTATCTCATTTAACCCTAAATTTTTGCCTTTCTGCCCCCGGGCTGTAAAACCCAGGGTCTGCCTTTGCTCAGTCCTCTCCTCTCGCCCCTCTCCAGGCAGCAACAAAGAATGCGAGTCTTTCCTCTGCAACTGTGACCGCAATGCTGCCATCTGCTTTTCAAAGGCCCCATATAACAAGGAATACAAGAACCTGGACTCCAAGTACTGTAAGAGCTGAGTGTCGCCTCTGAAAAGTCTTCTTGTTGCCTTCACTTACACTTTGCTCTCCATTA
This sequence comes from Dugong dugon, assembly GCA_030035585.1. Taxonomy (NCBI): domain Eukaryota; kingdom Metazoa; phylum Chordata; class Mammalia; order Sirenia; family Dugongidae; genus Dugong; species Dugong dugon. The sequence goes on along the minus strand of CM057476.1, from coordinate 17,530,288 downwards.
AAGCACCTTGTTGAAAGGCCTCATGTTTGCAGACTGTTTTTGTGTCTATAGGACATGGTCAAACCAGCTCTGTGAGACTGATGATATTATCAGTTCATCAATTACTGATATTATTGCCCCCATTTTATGGGCAAGGAACTAAAAACTCAGAGAAGTTGCCACTTGCCTAAGATCACACAGATGGTAAAGTCAGGATTTGACCAGGTATGTCCAATGGAGCTCTGGTGGTACAGTGGTTAACAGCTTGGCTGCTAACCAAAAAGTCAGCAGTTCAAATCCACCAGCCACTCCTAAGAAACCTGATGGGGCAGTTCCACCCTGTCCTATAGGGTCACTATGAGTCGAAATCCTCTCAATGCCAAGGGGTTTGGGTATTGGTTTGTCAAATTGGCATCCTTTCAAGATAATAATTGTTGTTAGTTGCCATCTAGTCAACTCCGACTCATGGCGACCCCACGTGTGCAGAGTAGAACTGCTCCACAGGGTTTTCAAGGCTGTAATCCTTTGGAAGCAGATCGCCAGGCCTGTCTTTGGGTCACCCAGGGACTCCATAAACTGAATTGAAAGTAACGTGAAGCCAGGATTGCATCTAAGTAGCCGCAATATCCTCACAGTGCCTAGAATTTCACATACGTTCATTCAATAATTGTTTAAGGGAAGTACACTGAGGCCCAGCAGTTTGGGGCAGCCCAGGAAAAAGCACGTGGCCTTATTTATCTTTTTGGGTCATGTGATCCAACCCGCCCACCCCCATCAATCTGCTGGCCCTACTCCAAAGCCAGAGGGATTTCGGAGTAAAAAATGTGATTGGTTAATTTGTGGACACAAGCCGCTTGGTCCCTATCTTCTGTGAATAATGGCCCAACCTCCGGCCTACCCCCACGCCTCCTGGCCAGGCCCTCCCCCTCTCTCACGGGCACAGACTCAGTGGCTGGTGTGATGGTCGCTCCACGTGGCATCCCCCTGGGGCGGAGGAGGCGGTTTCTCAGTGCACAGCTTCCTGGGGCCTTGGCTGCCTCTTGTCCTGAGCCATAATCCCACAGGAAGAACAGAGTGGGTAGCTCGAGTGTGAAAAGAGGGTGGACTTCCCTGCTGTGCGCGTCCCTCCCCTGGTCACTCTCACTCACACACACACACACACACACACACACACACACACACACACACAGACACCCCTCCACTCACAGCTCCCCCTCCCAGTTCTGGCTTGTTACTCCTGCCATTGCTTTTATTCTGGGGACACCTCTGAATTGTGGTGGTGACGAAAAATGTTGAATATACCATTGACTTCTAAAAGAATGAACAAATCTGTCTTGGAAGAAGTACAACCAACAGGCTCCTTAGAAGCAAGGATGACAAGATTACGTCCCACATGCTTTGAACATGTTATCAGGGGGAATCAGTCCCTAGAGAAGGGCATCATGCTTGGTAAAGGGTCAGTGAAAAAGAAGAAGACCCTCAACAAGATGGATTGACACAGTGGTTGCTACAGTGGGCTCAAACACAGCAACAATTGTGAGGATAGCACAGGACCGGGCAGTGTTTCATTCTGTTGTACATAGGGTCGCTTTGAGTTGGAACTGATTCAACAGCACCTAACAACAGTAGTGGACAAATGTTAGGTAGATCTGATGGCCTCCCCTTCCACCTTTCTCCCATATCCTAATAATAATGACTGACATTTGCTTACTCTGCTAGGAATTGGGCTATGAGCTTCACACATGTTGTTTAATCTTCACAACAACCCAGTGCAATAGCTACTATTATCCCCATTTTTAGAGAAAGAGAATGAAGATAACTTGCTAACTAGTAAGTAGCAAGGCAGGGATTGAAATGCAATTTGTCTATACCCTGCATTTCAATTCCATGCTATGTTCCTTTTCTAATAAATTGAAGAGAAGAAAAAAACCAGTAAGCTGAACTGAGTAATTTGAAGCCAAATTGCATCCCAGCAGCCACAATATCCTCACAGTGCCTAGCACTGTGGATTAATTTTATTTTTTCTTGGATTAATTTTATTTTTTCCTTCATGAAGTATGTTATGGATTGAATTGTGTCCCCCAGAAATATGTGTCCACTTGGTTAGATCATGATCCCCAGTATTGTGTGGTTGTCCTCCATTTTGTGATTGTAATTTTTTGTTAAAGAGGATTAGGGTGGGATTGTAACTCCCTTACTAAGGTCACATCCCTGATCCAATGTAAAGGGAGTTTCCTTAGGGTGTGGCCTGCACCACCTTTTATCTTACAAGAGATAAAAGGAAAGGGAAGTGAGTAGATGAGGGGGAACCTCATACCACCAAGAAAGCAATGGGCAGAGCAGAGCGCATCCTTTGGACCCAGGGTTCCTGCGAGGAGAAGCTCCTAGTCCAGGGGAAGATTGATGACAAGAATCTTCCTCCAGAGCCAACAGAGAAAGCCTTCCCCTGGAGCTGATGCCCTGAATTTGGACTTCTAGTCTACTAGACTATGACAGAATAAACTGTTTGTTAAAGCGATCCACTTGTGGTATTTGTTACAGCAGCACTAGAAAATTAAGACAAAGTGGAATTTATCTTTTGTGACATAAAAATTAAGAAATAAAAAGTATTGGATCTCACAGCACCATCTGGAATCTCAACAAGGATAATATATCTGAAATCAACTATTATATCTCGTGGCAGCCTCTGTTCCTAAGAGCAGGGTGTAACCAACTCATCCTGGTTTTAGCACTAAAGGTCCCACATCCCAAGAAACTCCCTCAGTCCTGGGCTATCTGAGACCCTACCTAGGAGTGTTGAACTTCCTATCGGTCCTTCCTTCAATCCTCTCAGAAAAAGTCAACACTCAAGAGAGTAACCCATACGCATGCCCAAGCATCTCCTGTGGAGTTAATTCTTAGGTGAGCTGATGTGTTATAAAATGCTTTGCATAGTGCTTGGGATACTGTGATGGTTAAGACTGTGTGTCATCTTGGCTGGGCCATGATTCTCCGTGTTTTAATGTAATCACTCCCATGATTGAATATATTGTGAGTAGCCAACCAAATGAAAGGGAGTCTCCTTGGGGGTGTGGCCCGTATTTGTATATAAGCAGACGTTCTGGCTTTTTGCTCTCTCTGGATCCTGCGGCTGCTTCCTGTCATCTCTTCTCCCATTCTTGGGACTTGAGCTGTCAGCTTATCTGCCGAACCTGGGATTCGTCGATCTGCACAGCCTGTGAGTGGGAGCCCTGCTCTCTGATCTTCTGATCTTGGGCTTGCCAGCTTCTGCCGCTGTGTGACTTGGGAGAGGCCTCTACCCTAATCCACGGACTTGGGACTTTCTAGCCTCTACAATCGCGTGAGCTGTTTCCTTGATATAATCTCTCTCTATATATGTATTTATACACTTTACTGGTTTTGGTTCTCTAGAGAACCCAGCCTAAGACAGATACAGTATGTGTTCAATAAATGCTTTTTTTCTTTTTAAAAGGGAGAGATAACAATGATATTCAGTTTATGACAGCATACAAGAAGAAATAAGAGTTCATGGGAAAGAAGTTTCAAGGGCTATGTACCTGTCTGCCTTTGTGACTTCTATTTACTAAACTGTGATAGCCGAGCAGAACAGCAGAAGCAACAGAGAGCTACAACTCAAAGTCACGCACAAGGCTGGGCTTATGCAGTTAGAACCACATAACCAGGGCAGTGGCGACTGACAGAACCCACAAATAGATGTTTGATACTCCAGCCGAGGGCACTTACAGCGGGTTAGGAACTGCCACACTGGTTGACAGCAAAAGAAGGAGAAAGACATGAGGAACACCAGGTTCAGGAAATACCGGGTTCCTCTTGGGACACATTTTTTGGGAAAGACTACCATTTTGGGAGGAAATATGAACAAAGTGAACATTCCTCAGGTCTTCAAGACTCGATTTCATGATCTGTGCTAGCATTAAGGTTCTGAAAGTCTTCCTGGCAACCTAACCAGCTCTCCAATGCCATTACATTTCAACCATTCCTGGTCTCCTCGTCCAGGTGTATTGCTGGCTTTTACTTTAATTTCAGGCTGACTTCTTTCTACCCACATTCTGCAGACAAATGAGATAGTGTTGTGTAAAGAAAAAGAACTTGAGAGGAAGTCTGTATACTAAGATTCTAGTCCTGGCTCTGAAACTGTGTTATGTGGCCTTACCAGTACCAGTTGCCATCGAGTCAATTCCAACTCAAAGAGTCCCTGGGTGGCGCAAACAGTTAAGCACTCGACTGCTAACTGAAAGGTTGTCTGTTTGAGCCCATCCAGAGGCGCCTCGGAAGAAAGGCCTGGCGATCTGCTTCTGAAAGGCCACAGCCTTGAAAACCCTATGAAATGCTGCTCTACTCTGCACACATGGGATCACTAGGAATGTGACCTTAGGTAACTCTGGATCTTAGTTTCCTTAAAAAAGAAAAAATGATAGAGTGGACTAAATGTTCTCTAATTCAGTTATTCCACGAGTGACTCTGTGACACTTTCTGGTAGGGAATCGGGGGGGGGGGGGGAATAGCAATTCTCTGTGAGCCACTTGAGGGCAAGAAGTTGTATCTTTGTATCCTCAGTGCCTTAATACAAAGTCTTCCCATAACTGTTGATGAGATTTGTGGACGAGAATGGCTTGAGATTCAAAAGACCCAGATTTTAATTGGTCCTGACTTTGCATAACTGAACAAATCAACCTGGTTCAGGGCACCATAGGATCCCCACCTGCAAAAAAACCTGGAATGAGACTTACAGCAACCTTAAACGGCTTCAGAATTAATTACTGCCTCTGAGCAAACCTACAACTGTGCAGGTGAAAAGGACTCATTGTGTTGTCAAGATCGTGGATGATCTCAGTTAACTGAAATGTGCTCCCTCCGCACATGCAGGATGAACGTGTCCTGCATGCCCTAATTTTAGACAAAAGATTCCCTGGAATAGGCTATGATTTTCTCATCCACCTCACTTTCTGATGAGATCGTGCAGAAAGCTTTAGCTGGGTACAATGATTCTTTCTGGTTAATGCAGCCATCAAACAAGTCTTGCTGCTTTCCTCAGCAGAAACAAATCAACTTAAGAACCCACTCGAGAATTCACTATTTCCTCTCTACAGGCGGGCTCAAGGCAGGTGTTTCATTCTGGCAGCTGAAACCAAAGAGAAATCCTTGGAGAACTGTGTCATAAAGCCCCATTTTCTTTTAACTGATGAAAAAAAGAACATAAACGTGCGGCCCACACACCCAATATGCTGTTTAAAAAAAAAAAAAAAAAGATTCCTTTATTCCTTAGTTAATAGTAAAATTCATTCATGTCATTGCTCATTTTAAAAAAAACTACAAGAAAGTGGATTAGTTAAAGACACTTAACCATTTGGTATTATAAATTAAGTTGCTTCCTTCTACCCTACCTAACTCCCAAATTTAGTGAGATCTCTGGGTTGGCACCTCAGTGACCATTCTGGCCTACATATTTCCCTAGCCATTTCTTCTGCCCACTGAGACGAAAAGGAAGTGAATGCCATTTTTCTATCTAGAGTAGCTGCTTTCTTGAAAAAGTCTTCAGGGGCAAATTTCATCAGACCTTAACTCTGGCTCTGAAACTCCCCCAGTTCAGACACCAGATGGCAGAGTGTTGGTTTGCTGCCCTCTACAGGCCACACTCAGTGAGCTTGGAGGAAGTGATGAATTCTTAAGGGATTTGAAAAGAAATTAAACAAGTTAATGCCAAGATAACCAGTAACCAGTTGTCATGAGTCAATTCCAACTCGTGGCATCCATGTTTGTCAGAGTAGAACTGTGCTCCACAGGATTTACTCTTTTTTAATAATTTATTTTATTTCTTGCTGTTGGTATTGAGAATATACACAGCAAAACATACACCAAATCAACACTTTCTACAAGTACAATTCAGTGACACTGATTAATTGAGTTGCACAACCATTCTCATCCTCCTTTTCTGAGTTTTTCCTCCCTCATTAACATAAATTCAGTTCCCCCTAAGTTTCCTAGCTAATCTTTTGAGTTGCTGTTGTCAATTTGATCCCATAGAGATAGTTCTTAAAAGAGCACAATGCTCAAGGCAGACATTCTTTACTAGTTAAACTAAACTATTGTTTGGTTTTAAGAAGACTTTAGGGGCTATTTTTGGTTTAAGGTTTAAAGATTATCTCAGGGCTATAGTTTGGCTGTTCATCCAGCCTCCATAGCTCCAGAAAGTCTGGATTCCATGATAATTTGAAATTCTGTTCTGCATTCCCCCCCTCCCTTTAATCAAGATTCTTCTATAGAATCCTTGATCAAAATGCTCAGTTATGGTAGCTGGGCACTATCTGGTTCTTCTGGTCTCCTAGCAAAGGAGGCAGTTCTCCACGGAAGCTCCATAGGGTTTTCAATGGCTGATTTTTTTTAGAAGTAGATTGCCAAGCCTTTCTTCTGAGGCAGCTCAGGCTGGACTTGAACCTCTAACCTTTTGGGTAGCATTAGGAAGCCTAAACAAAAAAAACCAAACTCACTGCCATTAAGTCAATTCTGACTCATAACGACTCTACAGGACAGAGTAGGGCTGCCCTAGTTTCCAAGGAGCAGCTGGTGGATTCATACTGCCAACCTTTTGGTTAGCAGCCAAGCTCTTAACTATTCTGCCACCAGGGCCCCTTAAGTAGCCTAGAACTTTCTATATATATTTTATTATTATACTTTAGATGGAGGTTTACAGAGAAAACTAGTTTCTCATTAAACAATTAATACACATATTGTTTTGTGATATTAGTTGCCAACCCCACGACATGTCAACACTCTTCCCTTCTTGACTTTGGGTTCCCCATTATCAGCTTTCCTATCCCTTCCTGCCTTCTCCTCCTTGCCCCTAAGCTGGTATACCCATTTAGTCTTGTTTTGTTTTATGGGTCTGTCTAATCTTTAGCTGAAGGGTCAACCTCAGGAATGACTTCATTACTGAGCTATAAGGGTGTCCAGGGGCCATAATCTTGGGGTTTCTCCAGTCTCTGTCAGACCAGTAAGTCTAGTCTTTTTCTTTGTGAGCTAGAATAGAACCTTGTATATTTTGTCAGTGTAGCCTACTCTCAGATGGTATCTCATAGCTGAGAAGGCATTTACCTTTAGCAGCAGGATTCAAGTGGAAGTCCCTGTTTCTGGCTTAGGAACATCAGGCCGTGGTCAGTGTGGGTCTATCAAAGGCAGCAACTCTCCACAGCGAGAGTCCAGTTTCAGAGAAGCCAAGTGGTCTGACCGTGTGGGCCCAATGTTCAGTATTGCAATTGGCAGCTTCTTCTCTTGGGCAGTAAGGATAAACTTGTAACCAGAGTACACCTGCACAAGAAGAAAACACACGTAAGCTCTCTAGATCCAGGAAAGGAGAAACCAAACAGGGAGCCTCTGCAGGGCCCCCTATTCCTCAAAAGGGACAGCTCCCACTCTAACCAAGTCAGATACCTGCAAGGACGATCCCACCACCAAGAGGGAGTCGGCTTCTTTGACCCTCTTGTGTACAAAGTCAACTTTGTCTGGGTTCACTGTGTCCCCAAAGAAGGTGACATCTGGTTTCAGGGGACCTCCACATCGAGTGCAGGAGGGGACCTGGAAGCTTTGCACCTCCTCATCTGTGAGAAAGACATCACCATCGGGAGCCAGGCCATGGGCCTCAGCACTCCAGGTGGGGTTCAGCACTTCAAAACGCCCCTGCAGCACCCCGCGGGCAGTCTGCTCACCACAAGTCAAGCAAAGGACCCTGAAACCAAAGGAGAGGTCACTGAACACTCTGTCCTCAGGAGGCACAAGGCTGCCAAAGATGGTTCATCCTCAACCATCTTCAGCCCCTCCGCCATTTTGCTTTCCTTTCCTAATACCCAGTTTTTCTCCCCATTTTAGGAATACCTTCTATCTTAGTTTCTTAGTGCTGCTATAACAGAAATATCACAAGCGGCTGACTTTAATGAACAGAAATTTATTTTCTCACAGTTTAAGAGGCTAGAAGTCCAAACTCAGGGCGCCAGCTCTAGGGAAAGGCTCTCTCTCTGTTTTTGGCATCTTCATGTGGTGTGTATTTTCCCCTTCATTTGTGCTTGCTTCTCTCTGCCTAATCTGCTCTTTATAGATCTCAGAGATGATTTGCTTAAGACGCACCCTACACTGAGGATAATGGTCTCGTTAACATAACAAAGAAAGTCCTATTCCCAAATGGGATTACAGGCACAGGTATAGGGATTTAGGATTTATAATACATATTTTTGGAGGACACAATTCAATCCTAACACCTTCTCATGACCTCTTTAGCTACTACCCTGGCTTTCACCTTCCTTAACACTGCTAACCTTCTAGAACAAGTAATGTGCATCTGTTTCCTGACTACACACTCCCTGTTTAACCTTCCGCAAGCTGTCTTTTATCCTCAACATGACAGCAAATGCTTTACCAAATGATTTCCTTAGTGCCAAGACTGTGCCGTTGTTTTTTTCCTTCATCCTTCTCATCTGCTGTAATTATCGCTGTCGATCACCATCCTCTCTTTAAAACACTTCTCCCCCTTGGCTTCTATTATGGATTGAATTGTGTCCCCCCAGAACATGTGTTGGTATCCTAACCTCTACACCTATGGTGCAAACGGTTTATACTCGACCTAAAAGTTGGTGGTTTGAACCCACCCAGCAGTGCTTCGGAAAAAAGGCCTGCTGACCTGCTTCCATAGAGATTACAGCCAAAATTGGCAAATGTTGTCTTATATACATTTTTACAACAATTTTTAAAAATTACTAAAAAAAAGAGATTATAATTAAAAAAAAAAAAAATCCTCTGGAGCAGCTCTACTCTGTAACACATGGGGCCGCCAAGAGTTGGAATTGACTCAATGGCAACGGGTTTGGTTTTGGTTTTATACCTGTGGATATAATTCTGTTTGTAAATAAGGTTCTCTTTGGTATGTAATTAGGTCATACCCAAGTAAGGTGGTTTCTAAACCTAATCACTTCCTGAGTTATAAAAAGGGCAGATTAGACACAAACACACATACAGGGGAAGACAGAAGACACGTGAGGCTCCTCTGCAAGCCAAGGAAACGAGGATTGCCGGTAGACACCAGTCCCTAGGAGAGAGGCCCACAGAAGGAACTGACGTGGCCAAGACTTTGATTTGGACTTTTAGCCTCCAGAACTGTGAGAAAATAAAATTCTGTTCCTTAAAGCCACCCACTTGTGGTATTTGTGCTGTAGCAGAACTAAGTAACTAAGACAGCTTTCACGACACAGTGTCTTCTGGTTCTCTCTAATCACCAGAACAAGATCTCCATGAGAGCAAGAAGTTTGTGTCTTTTGATCACTGCTCTGTGCCCAACACCTACAACAGTGCCACACACAGAGGGCACTCACTAAATAGTTATTGAAAGAAAAAATGAAAGTTTCTTTAGTTGGTTCCTCCTCTGCATGCTCAACTCTCCACCTTGTTTTCCTTCTATGTTCTTGCCTCCCAGCACTCTCCATTTTCATTGCCTCAACGCCTCTGTGCTAATGTTTTCCCCATCTATGACTCCAATCCTGCCCTCTTTCCCAAACTCTAGTCCAATCTCCAAGTATATACTAAAAACCAGTGGCCACAAAAAAAAAAAGCAAAAACCGGTTGCCATGGAGTCAACTCTGACTCATGGCAACCCCATGTGTGTCAGAGTAGAACTGTGCTCCACAGGGTTTTCAATCGTGGATTTTTCAGATGTAGATCACCATGCCTTTCTTCCAAGACACCTCTGGATGGATTCACACCTCTAACCTTTCAATTGGTAGCCAAGTGTTAACCATCTGCACCACCTAGGGACTCCAAGTACACAGTGCACATTTCTTTTGACTGTCCAGTCATCACCTCATGCTCAAAGCTAGACCTCTCTCTTCAACCCCCACTTCTCAACTTCTCTATCACCAATATTCCTCCAGTTACTTGGGCTCAACCCCTTGGAAAAAATGCATTACTCATTTTTCTCCTTTTGCCCTCTATCTAGTCAGTCACCAGATTATGTTGATTTTTTTTTTTTCTTTAAGGCCCCCTATGAAATGACAAGAGGTCTTGGATTTGTTTTACAATATTTAAGAAGACAGAGCCAGGCAGTGAAGGGATAAAGCAGACATGATAAAATCCTGATAAAATCTTTCAATCTGGGTGACAGTATGTGGGAGTTCATTATACCCTTCTCTCTGCATTTATAGATGCTTGAAATTTTCATGATGAATTTTTTAAATGGACCCCTAGTCATTACTAGTTAATTCCCCTGAAACCACCTTAGTATGTGCCCTCCAGGCTGACCTTCCCAATCCACTCTTTCTAATCCTCCTAGTCTTCCTCAAATGCTATTTTTATCATGTTGCTTTCTTGCTCAGAAACCACTAATAGTCCCCTTTGGTCTCTCTTAACAGGCTCAAACTGCACTGCATAATTTTTAAATGCATCCACGATTGGGGTCTAGCCTTCCCAGACAGTCTCATTACATACTGGTCCCTAGTCCAAGCCCTCCAGAGAGGCCAGGCCAGATTTCTCTGGGCTCTACAAGTTCTCTTCATTTAAACCAGTTGCTGTTGAGTTGATTCCAACTGATGGCAACCCCATGTGTGTCAGAGTAGAACTGTGCTCCATAGGGTTTTCAATGGCTGATGTTTCAGAAATAGATCACCAAGCCTTTCCTCCAAGGAGCCTCTGGGTGGACTTGAACCTCCAACCTTTCAGTTAGCAGCTGAGCACGTTAACCGTTTGCACCACCCAGGGACTCCTCCCTTCATTTAGAAAGCCCTCTTTTCCCCCTTTGCCTAGCCAAACTTGAGCCAGTCTCAATCTACCTCATCCATAAAAGCTTTTCTGATTACTCCAGTCTTCACTAAGTCCGTGTTTCTCTGAACTTCTACAGCATTTATATCAAAACCAAACCAAACCCATTGCCATCGAGTCGATTCTGACTCATAGTGACCCTACAGGACAGAGAAGAACTGCCTTACAGGGTTTCCAAGGCTGTAAACCTTTATGGAAGCAGACTGCCACATCTTTCTCCAGAGGAGCAGCTGGTGGGTTTGAATCGCCGACCTTTCGGTTAGCAGTAGAACGCTTTAATCACTGCACCACCAGTGCTCCTTGCAATCATATCAAGGACTACATAATTTAACAATCATGTGTTGTCTTGAGTTGTTCATTCTTAAACATGAGTTATTGTTGTGTCCCGCAAACAGATTACTACAAAGTTCCCCCATGTAAAGCAGGTCATTTTATGCTATGGTTTTGGTCCCCTTCACACGATCAAGTAGCACCCCAATACACATAGAAGGCACCCAATGCATATGTTACCATTGGCAGATCGATTCAGTCCTTCAAGGAGGATCTCTGGGGCTTAAATGTCAGGGAAATGGTCTCCAATTAGCCACAAATTACTCCCAGGATTACAGGCATGATACCCTTCCCATGTGTTCATTCAGTCAATATTTACCAGCTCTGAGCAGGTGCCAGGATATATTGTGTTTCACGTGGCTAGGTACTGGAGACACAGCAGCTAGTAGCATATGCTGTCAGTGCCCTGCTCATTTCCCCTCAGTCCACCCCAAGACCCCCTGCACAGAGTTCTCTTACACACAGCTTCCTGCATCTCTTAGGGTGCTCTCTGGCCGTGGGAGCCTTCTCAGGAGGAGCAGAGTGAAAGTGCTCGGGAGTTAATATCCAAGAGTGACCCTCAAACAAAGGCACAAGGGAAAGATTAGTCCAAAGGACTAATGGACCACAACTACCACAACCTCCACCAGACTGAGCCCAGAACAACTAGATGATACCCAGTTACCACCACCGACTGGTCTGGCAAGGATCACAATAGAGGGTCCCAGACAGAGCAGGAGAAAAATGTAGAACAAAATTCAAATTCACAAAAAAAAAAAAAAAGACCAAGCTCGCTGATCTGACAGAGACTAGAGAAACCCTAAGAGTATGACCTCCGGATACCCTTTTAATTCAGCACTGAAGTCACTCCTGAGGTTCACCCTTTAGTCAAAGATTAGACAGGTCAATAGGGCCAACAATAACAAACATGAGTGACGTGCTTCGTAGTTCAATCATGCATACGAGACTAATGGGCACACCAGCCCAAAAGCAAAGATGAGAAGCCAGGAAGGGAAGGAAAACTGGACGAATGGAAACAGGGAAACTGCAGTGGGAGAAGGGGAGAGTGTTGACACATCATGGGGTTGGCAACCAACATCACAAAACAATTTGTGTATTAACTGGTTAATGAGAAACTAATTTGCTCTGTAAACTTTCACCCAAATCACAATTGGAAAAAAAAAAAAAGAGTGATCCTCAGCCAATGAGGGATGGTATATGGTAGATAAATACCCTAGCTTCCTCGGCTTTCAATGAGACGGTTCTGAAGCATGTTCTAGACGGTCTCTCAGAGGGCCCCTAGTAGGATTGAGCCCCAGCTGCCCAAAGCGGTAACCCACTCAAGAACACACCTTTTCTTGGCTCTCCTCCCTTCCCCTTCCCCGCCTTACTTCTCCACTCCCTCACTCAACTTGCTGAGATCAACTCCAAAATAAACAACTTGCTCCCAAGCCCTTTTCTCAGGGTCTAACTAAAACAACAGAGTCTCTGGGGTAGTGCAAATGGTTAATGGCTCAGCTGTTAACCCAAAGGTTGGAGGTTCAAGTCAACCCAGAGGTGTCTCAGAAAGGCCTGGCAATCTACTTCCAAAAAATCAGCCATTCATAATATAGTTCATAAAGTTATGTTCCTATATGCTGGTTTGGTGAGTAGTGTCTGCGGTCTTAAAAGCTTGAGAGCACTAGGGCCCTAACACATGTCATAAACAGAATACAAACCATAACAATGCCCAAATACCAGAAGAGAAACTAGATAACTGAGAGTTCCTAAAAATTAAACACTTATGCTCATCAAAAGACTTCACCAAAAGAGCAAAAAGAGAACCTACAGACTAGGGGAAAAAAAAAAATTGGCTACAACATATCCGACTAGGGTTTAATGTCTAAAATCTACAGAATACTTCAACACCTCAACAACAAAAAGACAAATAATCAAATTAAAAAATGAGAAAAAGATATGAGCAGACATTTCACCACAGAAGACATTCAGATAGCTAACAGACACATGAGGAAATGCTCATGATCATTAGCCATTTGAGAAATGCAAATCAAGACTGCAATGAGATACCATCTCACCCCAACAATACTGGCACTAATAATAACAAAAAAAAAAAGAAAATAATAAATGTTGGAGAGGTTGTGGGGAGACTAGAACTCTTACCCACTGCTGCTGGGAATGTAAAATGGTACAACCACTATGGAAAACAATATGGCTCCTCCTTAAAAAGCTAGAAATAGAAATACCATAGGATCCAGCAATCCCACTCCTAGGAATATATCCTAGCAATATAACAGCCCTCACACGAATAGACATATGCACATCCAGGTTCATTGCAGGATTATTCACAACAGCAAAAAGATGGAAACAACCCAGGTGCCCGTCAACAGATGAATGGATAAACTATGGTACATACACACAATGGAATACTACGCAACAATACAGAACAATGATGAATCTGTGAAACATCTCACAACATGGATGAATCTGGAGGGCACTGCGCTGAGTGAAATAAGTCAGTCACAAAAGGACAAATATTGTACGAGATCACTATTAAAAGAACTCAGGAAAAGGTTTACATGCAGAAAAAAAAAATTCTTTGATGGTTATGAGGGTGGGAAGCGATGGGGAGGGGAAATTACTAACTAGATAGTAGACAAGTGTTAACTTTGGTGAAAGGAAAAACAACACACAACATAAGGAAGTCAGCACAACTTGACCAAGGCAAAGTCACAGAAGTTTCCTAGACACATCCAAAAACCTCTAGGGATCGAGCTGCTGGGGCTGAGGGCTAGCGACCATAGTCTCGGGGGACATCTAGGTCAATTGGCATAACATAGTTCATAAAGAAAATGTTCTACATCCTACTTTGGTGAGTAGTACCTGGGGTCTTAGAAGCTTGCAAGCAGCCATCTAAGATACATCTATCAGTCCCATCCTGTCTGGAGCAAAGGAGAATGCAAGAAAACCAAAGACACAAGGAAAATATTAGCCCAAAGGACTAAAGGGCTACATGAACCAAAGCCTCCACCAGCCTGAGCCCAGAAGAACTATATGATGCCTGGGCTACCACCACCGACCACTCCAACAGAGATCACAATAGAGAGACCCAGACAGAGCCAGAGAAAAATGTAGAACACAATTCAAATTCATGAAAAAAGACGAGACTTACTGGTCTGACAGAGACTGGAGGAACCTCTGAGGCTAGGGCCCCCAGACACTCTGCTAACTCAGAACTGAAATCACCCCTGAAGCCCACTTTTCAGACAAAAATTAGACAGACCTATAAAACAAACAATAACACATGTGAGGAACGTGCTTCTCAGTTCAATCAAATATATGAGGCCAAATGGACAACTCCTGCCCAAAAGCAAGATGAGAAGGTAGGAAGGGACACGAACTGGAGAAATGGACCCAGGGAACCCAGAGTATAAAGGACAAGCATGCTGTCGCATTGTGTGAATTGCAACCAATGTCACAAAACAGTATGCGCATAAATTTTTGAGTGAGAAACTAACTTGAGCTGTAAACTTTCACCTACAGCACAACTGAAAAAAAAAAAAAAAGAATTCATGGCAGAGGCACTTCAGTGCCAGTGGCTGCTGGGAAGGCAGAAGGGGAGCCCTCCCACAAAATTTTACTAGAAAGTTTAATTTAACCCTAGGATACTTCAATGCCAGGCTTGAACTGCTGAGTAATTTTCTCGTTTTGGGTTTAATCTTCTATATCCCAGGTAAAATGCCACATCCTGCTAAAGACGTCACTTCCATAGTTGCATCATTGGTCTTCCAGTATCGAACATTTGACCAAAAATTTAGGAAAGAAGATATACACACGGCCAATGAACTCATGAAAACGCGCTAAGAATCATTAGACATCAAGGAAACACAAATTAAAACCACAATAAGATGCCATTTTTATACCTTCCAAGAGGCTAAAATCAAAGACTGACAATATCAAAAGATGGTGAGAATATGAAGCAAGTGGAACCTCTGTACATTGCTGGTTAGAGTGTAACATGCTACAACTGCTTTGAAGAACTGTTCAGCAGTTTCTAATAAAGTTGAACATACATCTACTCCATGATCCAGCAATTCCATTCCTAGGCATATACCCAAGAGAAATGAAAACAATGTCCCCAAAAGAACTGTACAAGAATGTTGAAGCAGCTTTATTCACAAGAGCCCAAAACTAGAAACACTCCAACAATTCATCAACCAGAGAATGGATTTACAATTGTGGTATATCTATCCCCTAGATACCCTTCTAACTCAGAATTGAAGCCACTCCCAAAGTTCCTTTCAGCCAAAGACAGGCCTATAAAACAAATAATAACACACGTGAGGAACATGCTTCTTAGATCAAGTACAGAGACCAAACAGGCAACACCTGCCCAAAAGCAAAGAGGAGAAGGCAGAAAGGGGCAGGAAAACCAGAGGAATGGAAAAGGGGAGCTCCAGGAGGTAAGGCGGAGAGTGCTGAAACATTGAGGGGATCACAACCAATGTCATGAAACAATTTGTGTATAAATTTTTGAATGAGAAACTGATTTACTCTATAAACTTTCACCTAAAGCCCAATAAAATGTTAAAAAAAAAAAGCTTGCAAGTGGCCATCTAAGATACAACCATTGGTCTCTATTAGTCAGGCCCAAAAGGGAAAGAAGGAAACCAAAGACTCAAAGCAGAAACTAGTCTACAGGACAAAAAGTCTGCATGAACCACAGCCTCATCTACCCTGAGACCAGAAGAACTGGATGGTACCTGGCTACCATGACTGTTCTGATCAGGGCCACAATAGATGGAGCCTGATAGAACTGGAGAAAATGTGGAACAGAACCTCAAATTCCTAAAAAAAAAACAACACAAAAACCAGACCTACTGGACTGTTGAGACTGGAGCACTCCCTGAGATTACTACTCTGAGATACTCTTCAAACCTTGAACCAAAACTAACCCAAGGTCACCTTGTAGCTAAATAACAAATTGGCTCAAAAAATAATGAATATCACTCGTAAGTACTGTGCTCCTTTAAAAAATCACCTATATGAGACCAAACGGTCACCAATTACTTTAAAACAAAGACGAGTATGTAAGGGGGAAGGGAAACTAGATTAATACAAATGGGAAAACAGAGTATGGAAGCAATGAGAAATTTCACACATTGTGAAGAAGGTAACCAATGGCATTGAAAAACTTGTCTAGAAATTGTTGAATGGGAACCTAAACTGCAGTGTAAACGTTCACCAAAAACACAGTAACATGTTATTACAAAAGTAAAAAATAAAGCATGCAAAGGAGTCTGCTCTCAGAGTCCCATGAGCTGTTAACTTTGTAAAGTCAGCTTGTTCAAACATCATCGGTCACCGCCAACCACATTTCATCAGATTAAATGGCATCTGTTCTCAAAATAAAGAAAAATTTGAAAGTCAGCCACTGAAAACCCTATGAGAGCCGAGTTGTACTCTGACACACATGTGGTCGTCATGAGTCGGAACTGACTCGAAGGCAACTGGTATTTTAAATAAGACAACAGTGATTAAGACAGCCAAGGTCGTCCCTCCCCTCCCCGCCATTTCGGAGCACAGGTGTCTGTGCTCAAACCGGTTCACCTCCCTGCACCTGTGCATGCATCCGTGGAGCTCCGTCAGGCGCCGACTCCCCGCCTTGGTGTGCAAGGCATCCACATTTTGGGTCACCAACCAGTACAGCTTTCTGAGCCTCTCCCAGTTGCTCAGAGCCCAGTGTGCGGGGTTAGGCTGGTGGGAGGAGAACCGTGGCCAGCCCACAAAGTTTCTTGCCCAGTACCGCTGGCGGATTGCGGCGCTCTGTACAAAGTCCCTGTGCTGGATGGGCCTGCGGTCAGTGCGGGCATAAAGTCCCACCCTTTCCGACCTGTAGTCTGGAATCCCCGACTCCGTGGAGATGCCTGCCCCGGTGATCACTAGGAGTCTCTTGGAAAGGGTTATGAAGCGCTGCAACTCTTTCACCTTCTCAGGGTCCAAAGGAGGACTTGCAGGCACAAATAACCCAACAGATCCATGCGAGCACTGACGGCTGGCGTTTGGGGTCCAGCGGCCTTGTGCAGTCCTGACAGTCAACCCAAAGCTCATCCTCATTCTACAAAAAAATAAACCTCAAGTGAGAAACTGTGTTTTCAAAACAAAGGCAAAGCCTGCTGTGTATATTCTCAACAACAAAAATAAATAAATTATAAAAAACAAAGGCAACCATTAACTGATGAATGGATACACAAAATGTGGCCTATCCATACAATGGAATATCGTTAGGCCATAAAAAGGAATGAAGTACTGATACATGCTACCAAGTGGATGAACACTGAAAACATTAGGATACGTGAAAGAAGCTGACAGGAAAGGCCATATGTTGTATGATTCTATTTACATAAAATGTCCGGAATAGGCAAATCTATAGAGACAGAAAGATTACTGGTTGTTTAAAGCGTGGATGGATGGGCACATTGAGGGGGTAATGGCTAAAAGGTATAAGGTTTCTCTTTGATGAAAACAAAGGTACAGTCAGCCCCCTTCCGTCCTCCACAGACACATACCTACAGTGTATTTCTAATTTTACTTTGTAATCACAATCAATCTTGTGTGAAATCTGGAAGGGTGTGAGCTAGTTCAAGATCTGACAACTCAAGGATGCACTGAACACTGGGACTCCAGGCTCATAGACCTGAGAAAACAGACCCTTGCCAGGGGTGTACTGGTAAACCAGCTCCCTTCCACCACTACCGCCTGCACCCACCCCCCCCAGAAAAAAAAAAAGAAATACTCCCATCACAGCCAGTGTCAAGCCACCAATGATTTAACAAGCAGCTAGCAAAAATGCTAAGTATTTAACAATCCAGTTCTCACAGGTACATTCGGGTTCTAGTACAGTTTCATGGGTCCTATTAAGTCCAACCTAAAACAAGTAATCTTTTTTTTTTGGTGGTGGTTGTAAAAATATATATAACACATTTGCTGATTCAACATTTTTTACACGTGCAGTGTAAAATTCAGTGAGATTTATTAATCATGTGCAACCATCACTGACATCCACTGATAAATTTTCCATCACCATTAACAGATACTCAATGCTTCCTAAATAATCTTTTCCTTTTTTTTTTTTTTTTTTTTCAAGAACCTCTAATAATCACCCTATCTGGAGCAAGGGAGAACGAAGAAAACCAAAGGCACAAAGAAAAGATTAGTCCAAAGGACTAATGGACCACACGAACCACAGCCTCCACCAGACTTAGTCCAGCACAACTAAATGGTGCCTGGCTACAACCACCGACTGCTCTGACTGGAATCACAATAGAGAGAGCTGTAGAAAAATGTATAACAAAATTCTAACTCACAAAAAAAGACCAGACTTACTGGTCTGACAGAGACTGGAGAAACCCTGAGAGTATGGCCAGCGGACACCCCTTCAACTCAGTACTGAAGTCACTGTTGAGGTTCACCCTTCAGTCAAAGATTGGACAGGCCCATAAAACAAAATGAGACTAAATGGGGACACCAACCAAGGGGCAAGGACAAGAAGGCAGAAGAGGACGCAATGTTGGTAATGGGGAACCCAAGGTCGAGAAAGGGGAGAATATTGACATGTCATGGGGTTGGCAACCAATGTCACAAACAATATGTGTATTAATTGTTTAATGAGAAACTAATTTGCTCTGTAAACTTTCATCTAAAGCACAATAAAAAAAGAACCTCTAACAGCTTCCACAAATAAAATCTTGTATACACACCAGACTATTTCATAATAGCCTAAGCCCATCTTGTCTTCTGACCTCTTAAGAACCCACAGCCAGAGCTCTTACCTTGCTACCACCTTCAGATGAAAATTAATTTAAAATGGCTGGTGGACCTGCCAAGGCTTTCTGCATCTGAGGGAAACTATATTTCGGTTTTTAAAAAAAGGGGTGGGGTGCTAAAGAAAAAAACTGGTAAAGCTGGATTCTAGCATAGCTTCAGGCCTATTCTGTCTCTCCCAGTAACACCTGGCTAGTCAGAACTGAATTCCTTTAAAACTTCAAAAGGTTAATGGCTTACCCCAATATCCTTTAAAAATCTTAATGTTGTTCTCCAGTCGATTCCAACTAATGGCGACCCCATGTGTGCAGAGTAGAACTGCTCAATAGGGTTTCAGGGTGGTGCCCGTTCGGAAGCAGATCACCAGGCCTGTCTTCCCAGGTGCCTCTGGGTGAGTTCAAACTGCCAACATTTCAGCCAGTAATCCAGTGTGTAATGTTCACCACCCAGGGACTCCAAATCCCCTAACAGCCCATTATTATTCCATCTACGACTATACCTAAAGATGTCTCTATATGAGGAATGCATTTAAGCATATTTTTAGCAAATGCCATCCCTTGGGGGACTATGTGTTCCACAAACCTACTTCCCATTTTATAAATTAGAATTATCTCATTTCTCCAAAAGCTAAGCACATTTGAGTGTTAGTGTGCTAGGGTTTGATGAAGAAGTTGCTGTTCAGACCTTCCAGGCTTTTATCAACGTAATTAAGCACACACACGCCTTTTGTTTCTTTCATGCTGCCATATTGTTTTAGTTTACCCTGCTACTTGGACACAGCAAAGAGTAGTGTCACCTGCTAAGATGCTCTGTCCTCACAGGTCAGTTTTGCTAGCTGCAAAAACAAGACTTTGATACATTATTTGATATAATACAGGAATGTTCTAGTGACACGCACCCCACGTGTAAACATTATTTTATGCTTGGCTTTCCAGATCTGAGTTCAGGACCCCGCTTTCTCCTTGACATTCCACAGTGACACGTGAACTGCTAAACAAGTACCTTATCGAGTTTCCTGAGGCCAAAGGCTAGGGAAACCCCTCTGCAAACACGCTCCACTGGAGCCGCTTCTCTCTTCCAGGTCTCACCAAAGGGCAACGAGGAGAAATGGAACGCCTTACTTTCCACAGTAGAAACCTGCAGCCCTCACAGAACAGACTTACCTTAAAGGGACACTTCACACCGGACAGCGGGGCTGTCTAGCTACAGTTGCATCTTGGGAAATGTAGTTCATGAAGCGGAAATGATTTAAGAAAAACTACAAATCCCACAATCCTCTGGGTTAACAATTGCGGGAGCCAGATTACCAATCTTGCTCGCTATTTGCCCTCCCTAATCAGAGGTTTTGAACTTTGGTTCTGTGATGTCTGCGGCTCACACCAAGCCAATATATCCTCGTCTCGTTGACAGAGAAGTGGGTCAGAGCCTTGCTACCAATGTCCTGAGTCCAAAATAGTAAATCCAAACACCTCTAATTTAGGAATTCGTTCTCTCTTAAAATAGTTTTAATAATGGATCTAAAGATTTGACTTGTCCTCAGCTGCAGTGTTTATGATCCTTTCCACTCACCGTGGCAGAATGAAGTCCCCTGATACTGGTCAAAGATCTTGCAGTGGGGCAAATTTTCTGTTACACAATCTAAAGAAAGATCTTACAATGAGTTGTGAAGAAATGCTTTCACAAATATCGGAAAAATTAAAGCCAAATATGTGAAGAATTGTAATCAATGTCATTCGATTGTTGTCCATATAGAAACTGTTGAATTGACGAATGTTTTGTTGTGTATACTTGCACTACAATTAAAATAATAATTTACAAAAGCCAAATATAATACGCATGGACTAATGTGTTTGATCACTTGGCTTTTCCAGTTTTATTTCTCATCTTGTACTTTTACACTGAAAAAGTTAAAGGAGAGATCTGATTTAACTGGTCTGGGGAGAGGCTGGGCATTAATTTGTTTTACAAACTTCCCAGGTGTTTCCAAAGTGTAGCCAGTGTGAAATGCTACTTTATAGCATTGCCTAAATAAGACATCAAACAATTTATAAGTATCTTAGAACACAAACACAAGAGAGCCAGCAGAAACCTTTGAGACTGCCCCTCTCTCCCTTGCCATTTTAAAGATGAAATTGAGCTCAGAGGGGCAAAACAGAAGCTGGAGATAGTTTGAATTGTTGTATGCATGGACGTAAGTACTGGGAAAGCAACACAGGTTAGTATTTTGGAGGAGGGAATCTCTGTTACACAGTCGCCTGCTAACCAAGAGGTTGGAGGTTTGAGTCCACCCAGAGGCACCTTGGAAGAAAGGCCTGGCAGTCTACTTCTGAAAAATCAGCCACTGAAAACCCTACGGAGCACAGGTCTACTCTGATACACTCGATAATAACTGTTTTTTGTTTGTTTGTTTTTTTAACTCCACCAGCAGATCACATGGGTCACTAGCTATAGAATCTACTAGGCTAGGAAAATCACCTGACAGCCCTTCGTGCTTTAGTTAACCCAACCTCACTGTCTGAAAGAAAGAACCAAAATGTAGATTGGAAACTTACATCAAATAAAAAAATTGTGATTCAGTGTACTTCCCGTTGTTGTTGCTGTTAGGTGCGGTCCAGTCGGTTCCGACTCATAGCCACCCTGTGTACAACAGAATGCAACACTGCCCAGCCCTGCGCCATCCTCACAATCGTTGTTATGCTTCAACAAACATATCTGTTACAGTTTCAACAAACAGCTGCATCGCTGGAACTGCTCACTCCTCTGTGCATGCCAAGAAATTTGGAAGACAGCTACCTGGTCAACCAACTGGAAGAAGTCCATATTTATGCCTATTCTAAAGAAAGGTGATCCCACCGAATGTGGAAATTATTGAACAATATCAATATCACACGCAAGTAAAATTTTGCTGAAGATCATTCAAAATCGGTTGCAGCAGTACATCGACAGGTAACTGCCAGAAATTCAAGCCAGATTCAGAAGAGGACATGGAACCAGGGATATCACTACTGATGTCAAACTGATCCTGGCTGGAGGCAAAGAATACCAGAAAGATGTTTACCTGTGTTTTAGTGACTATGCAAAGGCATTCGACTGTGTGGATTGTAACAAATTGTGGATAACATTGAGAAGAATGGGAATTCCAGAACATTTAATTGTGCTCATGAGGAACCTGTAGATAGATCAAGAGGCAGTCATTCGAACACAAGAAGTGGATACTTTGTGCTTTAAAGTCAAGAAAAGTGTGTGTCAGAGTTGTATCCTTTCACCTGTATCTGTACTTTCTGTATACAAGGTTATATGATAAAAATCTATGAAAATGCTGTGATGGTGACATCCTCCCCCAACATTTTATTATGAAAAATGTCAAGTCCATGTTACTTGTTTTCAGATCTCCAAGTGGCATGAATATCATTAATATAGAGGCTGGCTGGAGTTGCAGGAGTCTTTTGCTGTTAGGCACCAGAAATGCTCTGGGGAGAATTTAGCTGAGTTTAAATTTCTTCTTATAGTGCTGGAAAGTCATCTGTGGAGAATGAAGTCACCCAAGACAGCTGGTGAAATGCACAATTACTCTTGATAGCTACTGACAGGGTGTAATACCCCACCCAATCAAGCCTTTGTCACCGTCTGGGCAGTTCTTGTGATAACCCTGTGGGATTAGCGCTGTGGCTTTTTTATTTCTCACAAAAGCCAGTCCTTTTCTCCACTCACCTGGAATTAATGGCTCAGTCTTTGATTGCATCAAAGTAAAATAATCAAAATTAACCAGATTGCTAGGCTTTGTTTGTTTTTCTGCTGTTTTTTTCTACCCTGGCAGTTAATGCTGTGGCCCAAAAAATAAAATTAAATGAAAAAATTAACTACCCATTAGCATCAAACAGACCTTTAAAAATGTCATTTTCTATCAAAAGAGGGAAAATGCGAACAGGATTTCAAATTCTCATGGACTCCAGACTTCCTGGAGCCATAAAGTTTGGAAGAACCCTTGAAACTATTGCCCTGAGATAATCTTTAAACCTTAAACGGAAAACATCCCCTGAAGTCTTCTTAAAACCGAATAACAGTTTAGCTTAACTAGTAAAAAACGTCTGCCTTGAGCATTATGCTCTTTTAAGAACTATCTATACGGGATCAAAGTGACAACAGCAACTCAAAAGATTAGACAGGAATCTCACGGGGCAGTCAGTTTATGTTAACGGGGGAGGAATAACTCAGAAAAGGAGGGCGAGAATGATTACACAACTCGAAGAATGCAATAAACGTCACTAAATGGTACACGGAGAAAGTGTTGAATTGGCGTATGTTTTGCTGTGTATATTCTCAACTACCACAAAAATAAATAAAATTATATAAAAAATCTATGAAAAGATGAGCAAGAAAAAAATAAAATAAAGCTATCTTTTATTGAGTTCTTACTCTGAAAAAAAAATATATCATTTTCTTACCTAGGTGGTGAGTACATTAATGTTCACTGAGCAATTCTCTGATCTTTTTGTGTTTGGAATCTTCCATAATAAAATGTTAGGGGAAAATGTCACTTTCTCATAAACCACTATTTGCATCTTAGTAAGTGGCAAAAATCAAAATAAAAGCATTTGGAGAATATAGGTGAGGGAAACAGACCAGGTATTGGTTTCTTAACAGCTTTCCACCTGCCAAAGGAAAACAGGCGGTAAGGGTGAAAATTACCTCAAATTTCATGTAATGTGGACGTTTCTGTGGAAAAAAAACTTTCTTTTGGCCTTCTCTCTGAATTAAGACGTCCACAGAAAACTCTTTTGGAGACCATAGTTACACTGTGAATCAGGAGCCAAGTGAACAGCAGTGACAACGAGAAACCCTGACGTGAACGACCCCATTTCTCGACTGTCGCTCGCATTCCCTGAATTAAGGCTATTAACATGTTCACTCCCATAATGCTTTGCTTCATTTTCCGCAAAAACCTTGTAAAGTGAAACTAAGAATAGAATCTCAGAACCTTCTCTCCATTTCAGAAAGACTTTATATGATTATATAATTTTCAACAAAACAGTAATTCCATGAGTCTGAAACTCGCTTTTCTGTAACAGGAACCTTGCTGATTGGGGATGATGAGCAGGGGGCGGTGCTCTTTAGCTTTGCGCAGTGGCAATATTGTAGCCAATGAGGTTTATCCGAGGCGCGATTATTGCTAATTGAAAACTTTTCCCAATACCCCGCCGTGACGACTTGAAATATAGTCGGCATTGGCAATTTTTGACGGTCTCTACGGAGACTGAATAAAATGGTTTAAAAAAATAGATTCACTTTCTAGCTGTCGTATGAATTTTTAAACGTAGTAATACTAGGCTGTTGGGGTAAAGTCTGTTAGATGTTAAACTTTTTCTTTTCGAAGAAGTCATTCTATTTCTATTTCTAATTTAACAAACCTTATTCATTTGGTAAGGAAATTTTTACCCTCTGTATTTTCTTATTGTCGTCCTGTTTTGTCTATCAAAAAAAGGAAAAAAAACGTCCGGTAAGTACCGACTCACAGCGACCCCAAGTAGGGTTAGAACTGCCCCATAGGGTTTCCAAGGCTGTTTTTAAGTCTTTACGGAAGCCGACTACCACATCTTGCTCCCACAGAGCGGTGGGTTCGAACCGCCAACCTTTCGGTTAGTAGCGCAGGTCCTTAACCACTGTGTCACCAGGGTTTCTTTGCCCATGCGCCATTCTATTTTTCTCCATCTGCCTTTTGCGATGCTGATGGCATTTGCAATATTAGTTTTCCTTTTCTGAAAATACTCCCACCGGGCCCTGTCTGCTGTTTCCGCACCTCCTCATCCAGCTACTCGTTCCTACCCCTTCACCCCTACAGCTCACCCTCGCTTTCCCGCCGCTGTTTTCACAAAAAATTCAGGTCTCCACCAGCAGCTCAATGACGTATGGCTTATTTGCATAAGAATCCCCAGCATCCTACGCGGGTGCTCTGCCCTTTGCAAAATCAGAATGTTCCACGCGAGATGATCCAACAATAAGAAACCTGCCACGCAGGCGGGCTATAAATGTGATTGACGGAATGGGAACGGTTTATATCCACGAACAGACTGGCAGTTGCCTACCCTCATTGTAAAGGCTGTTGTCATCCGTGGGGGAATGGGGCGCACCCTGTAACTGGTTAGCTTTGCGCAGTGGCAATATCGTAGCCAATGAGGTTTATCCGAGGCGCGATTATTGCTAATTGAAAACTTTTCCCAATACCCCGCCGTGACGACTTGAAATATAGTCGGCATTGGCAATTTTTGACGGTCTCTACGGAGACTGCTATCACACAGTTCAATGAAAGGTCTGCAGACGTTGTAAGTTTGAGGTAGTATTGCTTTTTCTAAACGATGTTAAGTTGTACTGTATTTGACAGAACTGTTTAAAAATGTAGGTTTTTGATGGAAAAGTATGTTGTTTTCAGCTTTTTATTTGCCGAAGAACAGCAGGTGTGTGAAGTTAAGTGCCAGGCAATACGTTTCAAAGCTCTCACACGGCAGGCACTATACGTTTCGTGTAATAATGGTTAATCATAGCTATCCCTCATTGAGTGTGCTCCATGTACCTAGTACACTCTACGCACAACTCTACTAGTTTTTTTCTATCTGCTAACTAATATATCGTGGATCTATTTTCCATGTCAGCACATAGCGCTCCTTCTCTTTATCAGCAGTACTGTATGAACATGTCATCGTATGAACATATCCGACAGGTTTAACCAATCCCGTTTTGATGGACGCTTGGGTTGTGTCCAGATTTTCCCTATTATGTATAAGCAACTAGGTAGTTTTACTCTCCTACAGGGTCACTTTGAGTCACAATCGACTCTATGGCAACGGATTTTGGAGGCAATGCTAA
The DNA here is from genome assembly GCA_030035585.1 of Dugong dugon. Lineage (NCBI taxonomy): Eukaryota > Metazoa > Chordata > Mammalia > Sirenia > Dugongidae > Dugong > Dugong dugon. The sequence continues at coordinate 17,504,503 of CM057476.1, read as the reverse complement.
AATGTACGTCCTTAGATGTGTGTTTTTGCCTAACTGTGGGATGTTTCTAGGGGAAATTTTTATAGGTGGGATTACTGGTTCAAAGACTATGCATATTTTGCATTTTAAGAAAAAACAAAAAATCCATTGCTGTAGAGTCAATTCCAACTCATAACGACCCTACAGGACAGAGTAGAACTGCCCCAAAGGTTTCCAAGGCTGTAATCTTTACAGAAACAGACTGCCACATCTTTCTCCCTTGGAGCATCTGGTGGGTTCGAACTGCTAAACCTTCCAGTGGTTTTTTAACCACTGCGAACCAGGTCTCTGCATTTTAGAAGGAGCCCTCAAATTGCACATCTAAGACTGTACCAATGTGTTCACCAACAGAGCCTCGTTTAAGAACATCTGAAGAACGCTTAATGTGTACATTTGGATGTACTCAGTGGCTTTCCCGAAGGAGGAAAAGGGGGAGGAGGATTAATTTGCACCCATTCTCCAGAAGCCTCGCTGTGCAATCCAGCTTCCAACACTGCTTGTCCTCCAACCCTTTGCCAGGCAGAGAGCAGGGAGAAGGGGCTGACTTGGGGGAAGATAATCCTAATCTCTGAGTGAGGAGGAATCTGCATCCATTCAAAACTGGCCCCTCTCCCTCTCCACCATGTGTGGAAGCACCAGCTCCCAGTGGAGGCAAGCCCCACCCCACCCTGCTGCCTAAACCAGCTGGCACCCATTGGCTCCTGGGGAAGAACAAGCTGGACTCTGGGGGCTCTCTCAGCAGAGGAAGGGCCACGGGGCCCCCAGACAATCTGCTCAGTGTCCAAGTCACTGCAGGATGTCTCAAAGAATCCTCAGCTTCTCTGGGTTAAAAATATCCCTTACCCGAGGGGCCCTCTGTGTCTGTCTTAGAACAGAACTGGTTTACAGCTCCCAGCCTGACCGTCACTGGGGAAATGAACTGATGCCAGTGGATTTTTTTTTTTTTTTTTTTTTTTTGTAGTGCTTTGAAGCCAGACTTCCTGGGTTCAAATTCTTGCTCCACTCACTATTCACTAAGCTGGGTTACCTTGGGCCACTTACTTAACCTCTCTGTGCCTCAGTTTCCCTGGCTGTAAAAGGAGCATCAGGACCATACCTATCTTAAAGGCCAGTGGTTCTCCATCCCAGCTGCCCATTAGAATCACCAGGGAGCTTTTAAAAATCCTGGTGCCCAGGCTACATTCCAGAAGGTATTAATAGCCTCCTCCCCCCACCAAAAAAAAAAAAACCTTTTGCCGTCAAGTCGATTCCGACTCATAGCGACCCTATTAGTGTCCCAGAGCTGCCTTAACAAAGTACCACAAAGTGGGAGGCTTTAGACAACAGAAATTTATTGCCTCACAGTTCTGCAGGCCACTCATCTGAGTTCAAAGTGTCAACAGGGGAAGATTCTTTCCTGTCTGTCCCAGCTTCTGGTAGCCCCAGGCGTTCCTTGGTTCGTAGATGCATCTTGACAAGGCCTCCTTCCTCGGTCTCTAGGTGTCTCTTCTCTTCTATAAGGAAACCACTCAGAGGGGGATTAGAAATCACTCAGTTGAGATTAGAACCCACTCTACTCTAGTAAGGAGCCCTGGTGGCATAATGGTTAAGTGCTCGGCTGGTAATCAAAAGGTTGGTGGTTCGAACTTACCCAGTGGCTCTGTGGGAGAAAGACCTGGAGATCTGCTCCCTTAAAGATTACAGCCTAGAAAGCCCTCTGGGGCAGTTCTACTCTCCCGTTGCCGTTGCCGTGAACCGAAAATTGACTTGATGGCTCCCAGCCACAACAACTACTGCAGCGTGACCTCTTGTTAACTGATAACTTCTTCAAAGACCCTATTTCCAAACAAGATCACGCTCAGCTCACAGGTACCATGGGTTAGGACTTCAGTATATCTTTTTGGAGGACACAATTTAATCCATAACACAGACCAGGTAAGCCAGAATTTCTGAGGGTTGGGCCTGGGCAGAAGTTTTATTTTTTTACGTAATTAAAAAAAAAAAATTGTGCTTTAAGTGAAAGTTTACAATTCAGGTTAGTCTCTCATACAAAAATTTATACATACATTGTTATGTGACCCTAATTGCTCTCCCTATACTGTGACAGCACACTCCTCCTTTCTGCCCTGGATTACTCATGTCCATTCAACCAGCTCCTGACCGTCTCTGCCTTCACGTCTCACCTCCGGACAGGAGCTGCTCATTTAGTCTCATGAATCTACTTGAGCTAAGCAGCACATTCTTCAGTCCAGTCCAGTCTTTGTCTGAAGAGTTGGCCTCAGGAATGGTTTTAGCTTTGGGCTAACAGAGAGTCTGGGGGCCATGTCTTCCGGGGTCCCTCCAGTCTCAAACAAACCACCAGGTCTGGTCTTTTCACTAGAATTTGAGTTCTGCATCCCACTTTTCTCCTGCTCTGTCAGGGACTCACTGTTGTGTTCCCTGTCAGGGTGGTCACTGGTGGTAGCTGGGCACCATCTAGTTCTTCTGGTCTCAGGCTGATGGAGTCTCTGGTTTATGTGGCCCTTTCTGTCTCTTGGGCTAATACTTTCCTTGTGTCTTTGGTGTTCTTCATTCTCCTTTACTCCAGGTGGGTTGGGATCAATTGATGCATCTTAGATGGCCACTTGCTAGCTTTTAAGACCCCAGATGCCACTCACCAAGGTGGGATGCAGAACATTTTCTTGATATTGTTAATGGGCAAAAGTATTTTTTAAAGTCCTCCAGGTGGTTCTGATGTGACTCCAAGGATGAGACCCATGGCCACAGAGACTTTGCAGGTATTAAGTGAGATAGTATAGGAAAAGCCCTTCCATTGTTGCCTGGCTTCTGTTAAGTGCTTTGGTGGGGATTGTGGGACCACTGATCCAAGCATGGGGTGGTCAGGGAAGGCTTCCTGGAGGAGGGAGGCTGCACTTTGAACTGAAGGAGGAGAGAGTTCACAGTGAGAAAAAAGACAGGATGGATTTCAGCAGTGGCAAAGCACCTGCCAGGAAGTGGAGCCAGGAGAATGTGGTCTCTTGGAGGAATTGAGAGTTATTCCCTTGTGACTGTAGCTGTGAAGAGGCTTCAGGAGGACACACATACCACCACATTCTTTAATGAGGTCACAGGTCATGAAAAATCTTTTGGCTTTATGCTGGTGTCACAAAGATTTTAAGCAGGACAGTGACCTAGACTGTGCCCTGTCCCCAAATTCAGTGGCAGCCAGGGCCATCCCAAGATGCTGTGTCCAAGCCATCTGGGGAGCTTGGACTTGCTTATGGGCTATGACACAGCCCTTGCGCTTCCTTTTTGTATAAATTATACCTCAATAAAGTTGATTAAAAAAAAAAAGGTTACATTGACTTCTGGGTGTAAAATAGACTGCAGAAGCCCAGTGTGGAGGTTACTGCAGTAATCCCAGAGATCAGACAGTTCTGAATTCGAGTCTTGACTCTGCCACTTTGTAGCTGTGTGGCCTTGGGCAGGCAACTTTATGAGCCTGTTTCCTGTCCTGTAAAATCTGGATAAAACCCCCATTGGACTTTTTCAAGGTTAAATGAGATATAATGTAAAAGACTTAACATAGCACTTCCCACATGACAAACAATAAATATTCTCAATAATAATAATTTGCAACCATGATTCTGCAACCCTTTGATGGCTGAAAAAAATCCCCAGATTTGTCCTTTTTTCTCCTAAACTCCCTCCTGGGTTATTTGATGATAATTATAGCTACAATATCTTGGTGCTTACTATGCTCAGCCCTTTTCATGCATTTGTGTTATTGTTTATTTATTTATTTATTTATTTATTTTTATATTTTATTGTACTTCAGGTGAAAGCTTACAGAGCAAATAGTTTCTCATGAAATAGTAGTACACATGTTGTTCTATGACATTGGTTAACAACCCCACAACGTATTAAGCCTCTAAATTCTCAACCTTTTTTTTTTTTTTTTTTGATGAAAATTACAGATGGCCAAAGATACACCGTTTTGTGTTATTGTTTTTGTTGAATCCACATAACCACCATGGAAGGTGTAAGTTTTATTATCCAGATTTTACAGTTAAGGCAACTGAGGCTCATGGTTGTTAGGTGGTTAAACTACTTGCCCCAAACCACACAGCTGCTAAGTATCAGGCTCTGCAGAAAGCCTTGCTCCCATTTTACTGATGAGAAAACTGAGGCTCACATAGTTGGCGGGTGTCAGAGCCAGGACTTGAACCCCCACCTACCTGTCTTGGGATTCCTGGACACGGGGTTTCATCAGAGATCAAAAGTGCCTGCTAGGACCCACCCTCTGAGCCACCTGATTCCTCCTTGAAATAAACCAGGGGAGGCTGGAACTTCTTTGTCTCCCCGCCCCTCTTCTGGGGCCCTGGGTATGCTGGTTCTTGCCTGCATACCTTTCTGCATACCAGCCCCTCCTTCTGGAATGTTTTTCTACTTTTCTTGGCCAACCCACAGCCTCCCAACCCATTGCCTTCGAATAGATTCCGACTCTTAGCAACCTTGTAGGACAGAGTAGAACTGCCCCATAGGGTTTCCAAAGCTGTAATCTTTATGGAAGCAGACTGCCACATCTTTCTCCCACTGAGCAGCTGGTGAATTCTGTTGTAAGGTAAAAACAACACAAAGTTTAGTAAAGCAAAAAGAAAGGTTTTATTTGGCATACATCCCAAGAGGTAAAAGTTGGAAACGGACAAAGCATGCTGCCACAGCCACGTCTGCCCGAGTCAGAGGAACGTTACAGAATGACCAGTATATATTAACATTACAAAATGGGCAAAACCATTGACAGCTTCACCTTTTCATAGATTGGCTAACACTGTTAAGTCATCGTGATTCTACATTTTGAAATGTCTTTCTTAACAATCATTGGTATATGTTTCAGTAGTGACAGAAGGGTCTTCATTGGTCCAACAAATCTTCTTATTCACTAAATGCTAACGGAGAAAGACAAGAGTGGAAAGTAAGTGGATCTTTTATGCTCTGTTTATGATTTGTTCATGTGAAAGTTTCCCTAAAAAATGTCTTCCAAGATTGTCCTAGCTATTGTCTTTATATCTCAGGGCCTAGTTGATGTGTCCTTGTGAGTCCAGCTCCAGCTGGGTCACATTCTAGGAGGGAATAATGGCTCCAATATTATCTCCTAAATCAGTTCAAACCACCTACTTGTTGGTTAGCAGGAGAGTGCTGTACTGTGCGACCAGGGTTCCTGACAGTCTCCCGGTCTCCAAAACTCTGGTCCAGGTTAGTTCTTTTCCAGGTATCATTTGAATCAGTCTTAAGTGGTTGATTCCCTTTCTAGTAATGTCTATAGTGTAAATGTTTTCATTTTTAAAAATTGTTGTAAAAATAAATATAACTCAACATTTGCCAGCTTGACATTTTTCAGGTGTACAGTTTACTGATGTCAGTTACGTTAATCATGTTATGCAACCATAACCCATAATCATTGCCAAATTTCCCATCACCATAAACAGGACTGCTTCCTAAACAATGACTCCCCTGTTCCCCCACCCTCTGGTCCCCATTAACCACTGGTTGTTGCTAGGTGCTGTCGAGTTGATTCCCTCTTATAACGACCTCATGTGACAGAGTAGAACTGCCCCATGGGGTGTTATTTATTTATTTATTGTTGTTGTCGAGAATATACAGGGCAGAACACTCCCCAATTCAACAATTTCTACGTGTACAATTCAGTGACATTGGATACATTCTTCAAGCTGTGCAATCATTCTCACCCTCCTTTTCCAAATTGTTCCTCCCCCATTAACATTATCTCACTGCCCCCTAAATTTACTACCTAATCTTTTTTTTTTAATGGTATTTTATTGTATTTTCGGTGAAAACAGGTTCTCGTTCAACAATTTCTACACAAGTTGTTCAGTGACATTGGTTACATTCTTCACATTCTGTCCATATTCTCATTATTTCCGTTCTAGTTGTTCAGTAACCATTAACCTAGTTTCACTTTCCTCAACCTTCTCATCTATGCTTTAGAGTATGTGTTGACCATTTGGTTCTATAGAGTTTTCTAGGCTTTGATCTTTACCCTAGCAGATTTCCAGGTCTTTCTCCCATGGAGCTTCTGGGTGGGTTCCAACCACCAACACTTCAGTTAGCAGCTGAGCGTTTAACTGTTGCACCACTAGGACTCCTTACCACTTGTAGTGTAATTTTTAAAATGTGATGGACTTTTTTATTTTTAAAATATTCATTCATTTTGGGAATAGATAAAATTGCATCTGTGATTCAAAACTCAAAAGATCCTAAAAGATCCTTCCTACTCATAACCAAATATATTGTTTCTGTGGTGCAATGGATCACTTTTGTGTGGCCTTTCTAGCCATGGTCTTGTAACTCCCACCCAAGTGACTGGGCAGGACTGTGTGATAGGGTAATTGTGGCCCACCAAAGGGATTAGTCAGTTTTGCCATCCCGCTGGGCTTGAAATGAGCCACTCCCCCCCAGATGCGGGAAAGAGGATCTCACCATCACCAAGGAAGAACAGCCAGGAGCAGACAGCACATCCTTTACATCCTTTGGACCCGGGATCCCTGCCTGAGAAGCTCCTAGAACCAGGAGACCGAGAGAGAGAGCTGTAACACTGAAGGCAGCAGAGACTCGGCAGTAACAGATGGTGTGGTGGGCTTCCCTGCCCACAGAGAGAGAAAGCACCGTGCCTTTGGGCAGAGGCCAAGGGCCAGGGAGAGGCGTGCCTGCTAGCATAGCTGGGAAGAGGCTGCCCTGATGGAAAAACTGTATCCTGAGCGTTCCTGAACCTGAATTGAACCCGTTACTTCCCTAATAAACCCCATAATTGTGAGTATGGTTTGTGAGTTCTGTGTGGCCATTGCAATGAACTACCAAACCCAGCAGAGGAGTAGAGAGTGCCATGGGAGGGATGGTTGGTGACAGAATTGGTAAAGATGGCACAGAGAGGAGGCGTGTCTGACCTCAGCTTCATGGGAATAGCCTTGGGCTGTTGATCTTGATTCTCCTTTCCCCTTGTGAAGTAGGTCAGACACCTCCCCAACACCCACTCTGTTCACTTTTTTTTTGGTCCTTAAAAGAATAGACCTTGGAGATTGTTTCATGTAACTATATCATGAGCTTCCTCCATGTTTTCTGAGGCTACATAGTCTTCCATTGTAGGACTGTATGTAATTTATTTTACCAACCTCCTATTGATGGACATTTGGGTAGTTTCCAGTCTTTGCTCTTAAAAGCAGCCCTGGAGTTAATAACCTTGCACTTGAGTCTTTGTTGTCAGCGGTGTCCTGGGAGGCTCTGGGAATGGCCTGCTATAGAGGAGACAGGTTTGGGCTGGGGCCAGGACACTGGGGTTCTCTTTCTGACCCTGCAACTAACTCTGTGGACCAGTCAATTCACCTCTTTGTACCTCGGTCTCCCAGTCTCTCACTCTTTCAAACAATATTTATTGAACACCCACCATTCAAGACACTGGTGAATAAGACAGACACAGTCCCTGATCTCCTAGTGGGAGAGGATGCATAGGTCTGGCTCACTGTTATTACTCCCCATTGCTAACTCCCGCCCTGTCTCATGATCTTGCTTTTTCCTCCCACTCCAGTCTCTATAAAAAGTTCAAGATTACCTGATGTTCCTCCTTGGAGGGTGGAAAACAAGTGATAATGATCTAGGAATGACAAACCCAACGAAGCACCCGTCTTGGGACAAGAAAACCAGGATGTCGCCAGATAACCCTTAAGACAAGATTAACTCATCTGGGATGTGACCACCTCAAGAGGGAGCTAATATAAACTTCTAAGACCCATAAGCCTGTCCCTATAAAAGCCTTGGGCTAATCTCCAGTGGAGAAGACAGGTTTTTGGAGGAATCTTTTCCCCTCTGTCTCCTATATATTGATAGATAATAAAACTCTTGCTGCTCACTTCACCTGTCTCAGAATTGGCTATTGTGGCAGACGGCTCCAATCCGAGTTATTGCAGTAACACTAGCGCTGATATTTTAATTGGGGTGGGGGTAGGGGAGACAAATAATAAAGAGATAAACAAAGAAATACAGAACATAATGTCAGAAAAGGGTAGTAGTAGTGGTTCAGTGGTAGAATTCTTACCTTTCATGCGGGAGACCCAGGTTCAATTCCTGGCCAATACACCGCATGCATACCACCTATCTGTTAGTGGAGGCGTGTGTGCTATGATGTTGAATAGGTTTCAGTGGAACTTCCAGACTAAGACAGACTAGGAAGAAAGGCCTGGCAATCTACTTCCAAAAAATCAGCCAATGAAAACACTATGGATCACAATGGTCCAATCCCATTGTGCATGGGGTCCCCATGAGTTGGGGGCCATGAAACCATTTTTAATTACTCTTTGCACCACCCAAGGTACTCCTGGAGTGGTGATGTTGTTGTTAGGTGCTGTCGAGTTGGTTCTGACTTATAGAGACCCTATAGGATAGAGTAGAACTTCCCCATAGGGTTTCCAAGGAGTGGCTGGTAGATTTGAACTGCTGACCTTTTGGTTAGCAGTCAAACTCTTAATTAACCACTATGCCACCAGGGCTATGGAGTGGACATACATCTTGGTAAATGCCTCAAACTCGGTTATGTGTGTACCCTTCATGATTTTTGCTGTAACTGAGAACCAACTATACTATTACTAAATATTTGTTTTTAAATGGAACTAATTTTTTTTTTTTAACTTTGCCTCACTCTAAATGATAATATTGGTGCTATCAAGAGGTTTGATGTGCTAACTGGATATTTTTCTAATATACATGAACACATAACTACTAAAATAAGACACCGTTGTCTGTGTACTACTTATAAATCTCTCATTTCACTCTTGGTACCTGTACCAGATTTGTGGGAATTCTGCATGGGGTCACCATATGGCATTGTGCACCGAGTCAGTGCTCATGAAATATTTACTGTATACTTATCTAGACATGGGAGAAAGATGGGGCAATCTGCTTCTGTAAAGATTTACAGCCTTGGAAACCCTACAGGACAGTTCTACTCTGTCATAGGGTCGTTATGAGTCGGAATTGACTCGATGGCCACGAGGTTGTTTTTTGGTTTATCTACATGCAGCTGCCACAGGCAGCACTTTGTCAATACATTATGTAAAAATGGACTGGCGGAAGTATCTGACCTCCTGTAACTTCACGAAGGGGAAGGAGAATCAAAATCAACAGCCCAAAGCTGATTCCTATAAGGTGGAGGTCAGACATGCCTCCTCTCTCCAGCCTTTTTAGCAATTCTGACACCAGCCTTCCTTCCCATGGCACTCTGTCCTGCTCAGACAAGTGTTACAAAGCTCTTTTAGCTTTGTTGGTAAGTGCCCAGGGGCAGCTTACTCCCAGTAAGCTTCGTGCCCAAAAATGCTCCACTTTTTCATTCTGTGGGCTGGGAAGCCTTACTGCAGCTCTCTTAGGCACCACCATCTCTCGCTATCTTCCGTGTTACAGCTCCTCTCTCTGTCTCCTGGTCCTAGGAGCTTCTCAGTGCAGGGATCCCAGGTCCAAAGGATGTGCCCCACTCCTGGCTCTTCTTGTTGATGTTGAGATCCTCCTTTCCCGCCTCTCGGATGGCTCATTTGAAGCCTAGCAGTATGGCAAAACTAACCAATCCCCTTGTTAGGGTTCCATACACCTTATTTGCATGGTTCCACTCCCATAAGGGTGTCATGCACCTTACTTACATTATTAACAAGCTATCTAATCCACTTGGTGGGCCACAAGCACCTCATTTGCACAGTCCCACCCAGTCATTTGGTGGAAGTTACAAAAAAATGACTATAACGGCCATATTAAATAATTAACTGCACTACATCATAGTAAAAGAACCAACAATACACTTAATCTCTGATACAGAACTTCCACTTCTAAGAATTGCTCTTGAGGAAATAATTAAAGATGAGCTCCAAGATTTAGCTACAAGGATGTTCTTCTCAGAATCACTAATTACAGTGAAAACTTGGAAATAACTGAATTTAACTAGGGAACTGGTTAAGTAAATACTGGTACAGTCATGCAACGCAATACCATTTCACCCAAAGAAATGCTGTTTTAGAAGCATACTGAATTCCATGAAAAGATGTTCGTGAAATAGTGTTCAGTAAAAACACAGGTTTCAAAGCAGTGTGCAGAAATATAAAAATAGATATTTAAGCATTATATATATGTGCAGATATCAACCCAACAGTACCCAACAACATATATATTTAGCTAGAGAATATATGCCTAGACAACTATATGATGAGCAACTATTGCTTATATATATATAATAAAGAAAATTTCTACACCTATATTGTAAATTACAGAGCTTATTCTTCTAGCTATGTATTCTCTAGCTAAATACATATGTTTTTGTTGTTGGGTGCTGCTGAGTCGATATACACACACACATATATAATGTTTACATATATATTTTTATTCTTCTAAATCTTTTTTTTTTTTTTCCCTTTTTCTTCTTAACCTCTGTTTTCTTCCTGTTATGGATTGAATTGTGTCTCCCAAAGCTATAGTGAAGTCCTAACCCCTGGTACCTGTGTGTGACCTTGTTTGGAAATAGGGTCTTGGAAGATGTTATTAGTTAAGTTAGCGTGAGGTCATACTGGGTCCTAATCCGATCCTAATGGTGTCCTATAAACAAGGGGAAGAGACACAGAGAGACAGGTGGAGGAAAGTCAGCCGTGTGAAGATGCATGCTGGGAGAGACAAGAAATGACCTTCCCCTAGAGACTTCAGAGGGAGCGTGGCCCTGCCAACACCATGAATTCAGACCACTAGCCTCCAGAACTGTGAGACAGTAAATGTCTGTTCTTACAAGCCACCCAGTTTGTAGTATGTTGTTACGGCAGTACTCGGAAACTGATTCACTCCTCAGCATCAAATAGCGCAGTGCCAAGCTTAATTTGTTAAGTGGGTGCTTAATAGATGCTGTTCAAGCAACACCTATTTATTGAGCACCTACTATGTACAGTGTCCTGTGCAGGTACTGCAGTAGAACAGTGAGCAAGACAGACATGGTCCCTGCCTTCCTGAAGACTAGAGTCTAGTGGGTATAGGAATTATTTAATTATAATTACATTGAGTGCTTCAGGATGCTAAGAACAGATCTTAATAACAGGGGCCCTGGCATAGTTCAGCAGTAGGTAAAGGAATGGTCTTCTGAGGTTTTTAGGTTGAAACCCCCAAAATAATGACGGCAGCATTTAAAGCTGTGCCATCTGATGTGGTAGCCACTAGCCACATGTGGCTAACGTTCACATGAAATTTGGCTAGTCGAATTGAGATGTGCTATAAATGTAAAATCAACAACAAAAGTCAACCGTTGCTATCAAGTCGATTTCAACTTATAGAGACCCTATAGGGCAGAGTATCGCCACCCCATAGGGTTTCCAAGGAGTGGCTGGTAGATTCAAACTGCCGACCTTTTGGTTAGCAGCTGTGCTCTCTCACCACTGTGCCACCCGGGCTCCACAAAATACACACTGGATTTTGAAGACTTCATATGAGATTAAAAAAAAAAAGTCTCTCGTTGTTACTTTTACATCGATTACACACTGAAATGATAACACTGGATTAAACAAAATATGTTATTAAAATCAATTTCACCTGTTTCTTTTTAATGTGGCTACTAACCAGTTGCCGTTGAGTGGATTCCAACTCATGGCAACCCCATGTGTGTCAGAGTAAAACTGTGCTCCATAGGGTTTTCAATGGCTGATTTTTTCTTGGGAAGTAAATCACCAGACCTTTCTTCTGAGGCACCTCTGGATAGACGTGAACCACCCCGACCTCTAGGTTAGCTGCTGAGTACGTTAACTGTTTGCACCACCCAGTTACTAAATCCATTGCCGTTGAGTTGATTCCAACTCATAGTGACCCTATAGGGCAGAGTAGAACTGCCCCTTACGGTTTCCAAGGAGCAGCTGGTGCATTCAAACTACCAACCTTTTGGTTAGCAGCTGAGCTCTCAAACTACCAACCTTTTGGTTAGCAGCTGAGCTCTTAATCACCATGCCACGAGGGCTCCACCCAAGTAACAGCCCAGGAAACCAAAATCATCAATACAAGAATAGATAATGCTTGTTGTTGAGTGCAGTCGAGTCAATTTTAACTCATAGCAACTCTATACAACAGAGTAAAAGTGCCCCATAGGGTTTCCTAGGCTGTAATCTTTACAGAAGCAGATAGCCAGGTCAATGTAACAACTAGAAGATTCTAAATTACATATGTGGCTTGTATTCTATTTCTATTGGACAGTGCTCACTTATAGAGTGCTTTCTGGGTGATAAGGACCATTCTAAGTACTTAATGTGTAATATCTTGTTTCATCCTTTCAGAGATGATTCTAAAAGGTAGCTATTACTAATCCTCACTCTATAGAGGAAGAAACAGGCAGACAAAGTAAACTGCTAAAATTAACCACCAGCAAGGAGTACAGCTGGGATTTGAACCTGAGTGGAGTCAGCCCCAGGGTCTGTGCTCTAAACCGCTACCCCACACCACTGAGCAGAGAGGCCTGTAGGCTGGGACCGGAAGGGGCATCCACTGCAGCCTAGGCAGAAGGAACAGCACATGTGAAGGAGGACATTCGGAAGACTAGGTGGACCTGGGCCCATTTGGATCACAGGGAGGATCTGCTTTCTTGGGGGCCACTGTTACCTCACCATGGGGACCCTGAAGTCAATTTCAGCAGGGCCGTCCGTCTGCCTTGCCAAGGTCAGTTAATCTTTGGAAGCATGAAAAAGCCTGGATTGAGTTAAGTGAGTTTGATTTCTGAGAAGATGGGGTCTGAGGGAAGGAGGTGGAAGATGGGGAGGAAATGGGTCCAAGAGGCTGTTAAACCAATTGCTGTGGAGTCGATTCCGACTGATGGCAACCCCATGTGTGTCAGAGTAGAACTGTTCCATAGGGTTTTCAATGGTTGCTTTTTCAGAAGTATATCTCCAGGCCTTCCGTTTGAGGTGCTTCTGGGTGGATTCCAAGCCGATACCTTTCGGTTAGTGCTGAGCGCTTAATTGTTTGAGTGACACAGGGACTCCAATTTACATAATAGGTATATAGTATCTGTCTATTAGAGTCCCTAGCTAGCACCTGACTACTAGCCAAAAGGTTGGTGGTTTGAACCCACCCAGAGGCACCTCAGAAGACAGGCCTAGTGATCTGCTTCTGAAAGGTCACAGTCTTGAAATCCCTATGGAGCACAATTCTACTCTGCACACATAGGGTCACCATGAGTAGGAACCAACTAGACCACAGCTAACAACAACAATGTGTCTGTTCAGGCATTATTGCTCAATTGCTGAGCATGTGGGGCCAGAGCCTCTCTGGGGTCTAGGGTGGCAGCGAGATGATTCAGGAAACTGTGCCTGACATGAGTGTCACATTCTGTAGTTTTCCCTTGAATAGCCGAGGTTGGGCCCCCTCTGCCCCAAGCAGAGTTTTGGAAATGTCTCCCTCTCAGGAAGGTAGACATGACGAAGATTAATGAGTGCATATCTCCAAATTTTGGATCTGCGTCTCAAAGCCTGGGCTGTGAGATGGGGACAGGTCCTCCAAAGGCTCTCAGCTTTGCCTAGTCCTGATTTAGGGCCTTCCCGGGAGGTGACTTACCGGCAGATGGACAGAGAGGCCGGTGGACAAACCTGACCTTGTAGTGAATATCTGATGACTGAGTGACTGATGGGTGACTGACAGGCACATGTCAGGTTGTGAGCTATGAAGACAGACGGACAGACCTGTTAGCCGGACGGTCAAACACGTGGCTTTGGGATGGACAGAAAGACAGACCCCAAGGCTTGAAAGCCCGGGCGCCTCCCACCTGCCCACTCGGCCGCGAGAGGGCGCCGCCGCCCCGCCCCGCCAGGCTGGGCGCACGCTCGCGGGCCAGCGCCGGGGGCGGGGCCAGCGTGCGCACGGGGCGGGGCCAGCATGCTGGAGGGGCCGCGGGGGCGGGGCGCGCGGGCACGCGGGGCGGCCGGGGGCGCGCGGCGGCGGCGCGTTCCGTTCCGGGCCGAGGCTCGCGGCAGAAAAGTTGCGGGGCGGAGAGGAGCGGCCCCGGGACGGGTAGCGAGCGCGAGGCCGAGCCGGGTCCCGGCGCCTACGGCCCCGCAATGGACGACCTCGGTGAGTGAGCGGGAGGCCGAGGGAGGAAGCTGCGAGGGGCGCGCGGCCCCGTGTCGGGCGGGCGCGAGCGGGCGGCGGGGGCCGAGGGATCCCACCCCTGGCAGCTCCGGCCCCGGCGCCTGTCCTCTCGCCCGGGGCTCCGCGGGGCCGGGATCCCGGCTGGGACTGAGTCCCGGGCAGGCCGGCCCCGCCGTTGTCCCCACAGCCGTCACCCCCCGCCTCAGGGACGCCTCCCACCTCCGGAACCCCCTATCTCGGAGACCCACACCTATTTCCCAGACCAGCCACGGGGACTGGCCCACACCTCAGGGACACACCCCGTCCACCGCAGGGGCGGGACCCCCACTTCCTGGACCAGTCTACTTCCTCAGCAATGGGACCCTCACTTCACTGACCCCACCCCAGCCCGCAAATCTACCACCCACCTCGGGGAGCAGCGGCCGAATCTCTTGCGTTGCTCCTAATTTCCAGTCCCTTCGAGGGCCACCCTCACTTCACAGACTAGCACCCCTACTTCAGGGATATCCCCTCCACCTAGGAGCCCACCCCTTTCATTTCACAAATCAGATTCACAAGTTAAGGATGAGCTTCCCACGACCACATCCCTGTTTCAAGGACAAGTCTCCCACTCTGCCCGACTAACCTCCCACTTCAGGTCTGCTCACCCCGTTTCGTGGACCAGTCACTCCAGGATCAGAGCCCACTACCTCCCTGACTGCCCTCCCACTCTTAATCAGCCCCTCAATTCACAGACCAGCCCCTCCCCCTTCATATCACAGACTAGCCTAAACCTGGAAGGGTAAACTGGGGAGACAGGACTCTCCCCCACCCCAGACCCTGATGAAATGCCAGAGGAATAAGGTGGGAAGTGGGCCCCAAGGTATGGCCATGAACTTGTCCAGACTGGCAGGACCCCCACCCCCACCCCAGCATCAGGCCCTTCTGCAACCCAACAGGTAAGGAGGGCAGGAAGCCCAGAACAGAGTTTTACTGTTTTTAGTTATTGGAGCCCTAAGACGACTACTCTTTTCAGCGCACCCCTTCCCCAGGCTCCATCTGGTGTTAGAGCAGGAGAAAGTTTCTCCTGGAACTAGGCATTGAACCGAAGGGAGTTGGTGCCAGGGTTCTAGGAATGCCTTGAATGGCGGGAACTCTAGAGGGGAAGCTTCACTTTCTCTTCCTCCCCTTCACACCTGAAGCTGCAGAGCTCTGAGCTACGGTGTTGAGGAGGCAAAGAAAGAAGTTTCTTCTCCGTAGGACCCTCGTTCTCCCTCTCTCGTCTGGGTGGCTTGTGTGACCACTGATGCCTCCTCTGTCTCAGGCTCTGAGGAGTAAATTCATCAGACAGGAGTGATGGCACTAAGTTAAGGCTGGCTATTTGTAGGCACTGGAGTGCCAAGTCGGAGCCCTGGTAGCTCAGCGATTAAGTGCTCAGCTGCCAGCTGAAGGTCAGCGATTCAAACTCACCAGTTGTTCTGCAGGAGAAAAATATGGCAGTCTGCTCCCCTAAAGATTTACAGCCTTGGAAACCCTGTGGGGCAGTTCTACTCTTGTCCTATAGGGTGGCTATGAATCAGAATCGACTGGATGGCAACAGGTTTGGTTTAGTTTTGGAGTTCCAAGAGGGCAGGGGGAAGGACTCGAGCTTGACAGCTCCCTGACAGCTTCCTTTTGGGATCAGGATGCCCCTTGAGAGATCCTGGAGCTGTGGGTAGTGGAGGGTCCCGCCTGTTTTGCAGAGTGTGATGACTGCTAAGCATAGTTCTGCCTTTGTGTCAGACTTGGCACCTATTTTTCCAACGCACTCAAGGTTGGCATGGCTTCCAGGCAGGTATTTTTTTTCACATAAAAACAACCGAGCTGAAAGGAGGCTGGGGGCTAGTCTTTGAATCTGGATCTGAAAGCCTCAGTGCTTTCTCAGTGGGGACTGGGGAGCCAAGTTACAGTTTCTGAAATGCTGATGTGGTTGTGTTGCTTCTAGACAGTCCCGGTGCTGTTTGTAGGACTGAGAAAGGTCTTTGTAGAGTTCGCAGTCGAAGTCCAGAATTCCTGTCCTCTGACGGTCTCGCATTCAGGGTGAGAGAGTGGATTATAGTCTCTGGAAGGAAAGAGAGTACAGTGGCAGAGAGGATTGTAGGAATTTAAATTTTCTGCTTATGGATACTTCGTCATACCTCAACTTGTTTCATCCTCTCAATAGCCCTTTGTAAGAACTCCTTTATAAGAACTGCTGGTGTTCCTCGGTGGCATGAATGGTCAAGTGCTCGACTACTAGCCGAAAGGTTGGTGCTTCGAACCCACCCAGAGGCACCTCAGAAGATAGGTCTGATGATCTTCTTCCGAAAGGTCATGGCCTTGAAAACCTACAGAGCAGTTCTCCTCCGTGCACATGGGGTTGCCGTGAGTCGGAATGGACTCGACGGCAGCTAACAACAAGGCCGCTGCTATCATTACTTGCTGCCTTTTACAGATTGAGAAAACTGAGGCTAAGAAAGTTGGCCTGAGGCTGTACAGCCACTAAATGACAAAACCATGGCTGGAAGCCCAAGTCCTCACTCTTGTGTACCAAGAGGGCTTTTTCCTGAGGAGGGGCAGCAGGGGGGTGACGGCTGCCACCTGTAACTTCTGTGACTTCCACTGTAGGCTCTCAAGTTGCTTGGATCTGGGCTGCCCAACTTCCTTGGCCTAAGGTCCCAGGAGACCAGCGCTGCCTGGCTGACCAGAGCCTGGAGTGGGAGGAATGGGGTATGAGTAGGGGAGAGGAATTCGCCTCAGCGCTCAGGCTCCATCAGCTGTCTGCATGGCTGCCCACACACTGCCCGTCAGCTGTTTTCCTTAGCTAGGGTGGACACAAAGGCCAGGCCTCTTGTTTTTATTTTTCTCCTGAGAGTGCTTTCAGCTGTGAGCCTCCTGGTCCCTAACACAAGGGAGAGTTTACGGTCTGTCCTGTGGCAAGGCCAGAAGGGGCAGAGCCTCTGCTGTGACTTTGTTTTTTGGTCTTAAAAAAAAAAAAGGGGAGGTGGGGGAGAATGTTCCTCTTCCCAGCGCTGCCAGTGACAGACTCACCATGTTTAATAAGTTACAAATTTATAGCTCTTTGGGCAGAAAAACATAAACACAGAGTGTCCTGCCCTGCCCTGTGTGTTCTTTCCACTTTTTGCTGTGGGGTGGCTGCTGGTGGCTTTTCTCATTACTGTTTAGATGCTGGTTTGGCCAGGAGTTTACTCTGTTCGAGCTCTGGCTGGGGTTTCCTGGACAGAGTTTCCCCAACACTGAGATGCGCTCCGGTTATGATTGCTGACCCATATTGTTACTCTCCCCTGCTTCATGTTTTTCATGTGGTTGGGGCTGAGGAGCTTTGACCACAGCTGTGCTCAGATAATGGCCCCCACAGAGGCAGGATGGGAGACAGGCACTGTCCTCAGCGTTGTACAGAGTGTGTTATCCCTGGAATCCTCACAACCTTTCTTAGAGGGAGAGGGTTTATCTCCATTTTATGGACGAGGAAGCGCGAGCTCACAAAGTTCAGTGACTTCACTCAAGACCAGCTGCTGTTGTGTTGATTCTGACTCATGGAGACCCCATGTGTTGCACAGTAGAACTGTGCTCCCTAGGGTTTTCAATGGCCAAGTTTTTAGAAGTAGATCTTCAGGCCTTTCTTCTGAGGTGCCTCTGCATAGACTTGAACCACCAACCTTTTGGTTAGCTGCCAAGCATGTTAACCGTTTGCACCACCCAGGGACAACTCACCCAAACTTAGTTTTACATATACAGTGCGTGTACACACACACACACACACACACACACACACACACACACACGCACACACACAAGTCGGAATCGACTCAACGGCAGTGGGTTTGGTTTTTTTTGGTTTTATATATGTATGTGGGGTCCCTAGGTGGCACAGTAAAGCACTCAACTACTAGCTGAAAGGTTGGCAGTTCAAACCCACCCAGAGGCACTTCGGAAGACAGGCCTGGCTATCTTCTTCCAAAAGGCCACAGCTTGGAAAGCCCTATGGTGCAGTTCTGCTCTGCACACGCGTGGTCACTATGAGTTAGAATCGACTTGGTGACGACCAACAACAACGTATATACAGTAGAGCAGGGATTTGAACCCAGGTTCCAGATCTGGTCATAATCGTAATAAGGCGGTGAATGCCTGGTGACTAACCCAGGGGATGAGCCATTGGGCCTGTTGAGTAATTGGTAGATTCCTTTGTGTTGCTATGAGAAAGGGATAGTTATCTTTAAAATTTCTGCCCTGGGGCTGTCCTCAGGAAGTGCTCTCTATGGCAAAGGGAGGGTCCAGTTCAAGTCTTGATGACTCTGCCTTCCCCGTGGCCCATCAGGGGAACAACCAGCTGTTGGCAATGACCAGTTGGTCTTTCAGCTTCTCAGCAGTCCTGACCCTTTGGAAAACAGTGCCTCATTGTCCTTGGGGGTAGTATTGGGGGGGGGGCAGGGGACTCGCCTGGGGCATTCCAGGCTATGGAGCCTCCCTGTTCCCATGGAAAGTCTGGATTTGTGCTTGCCGGACTGTGGTGCCTCTGTGTGTTAGGCCAGGGTCAGGGCACCCAGCTGCTGAGTCTGAGGAAGAGGCAGCGTTTGCCTGTGAGCGATGGTACCCTCCTACTAGCTCTGTGACGGCGCCAAGTCTCCTGGGCTGTGAGCTAGTCAGGGCCAGGGCTGGGACTCCAACCCTGGCGTGTTTGCTTCTTAAGCAGGTGCTGTTTCCACTGGGCTGAGCTATCTGCTGCCTGGGCAGCCACAGCTTGGTGTGGACAGGCTCAGGCCACTGGGGCCATAGCCCCGTCGTTCTGAGTTCATCTTAGCATCCTGAGGTACATCTGAGGGTCCGTCTCAGTGTTCCTTTTTCCCATCTTCCCCGGTGGTGGCTATGTATTGGTGAGGCTGGATGTGCCCTTGACCAGAGGGGCCGATTGAAGGTCATTACTGCTGAGGTGCTGAGCAGCCTGCCTCCCCCATGTGGTCATTGTGCATGGAGTGTGCATGAGCGTTCATGGAGCTTCCCTTGGGTCTTATGTTGTTCTAAGGCCAGAGATGTTGAAGAATCTGCCTCCCAGCTTCACTCTTATTCACTTTCCAGCCTTCCTTGGGTTGCCCTGCTCTGAGTGCCTTCATTTATAATAACAAACATCTGTAGAACACTTATTTTTCTTTTTACAGTGTTTATAGAATTCTTCCCTATAGTATTTTTTGAGCACTTACTATGTGCAGGGACTGTGCCAGGTTCTTGACATTCATTGTTTCATTGAATCCTCATGTCAACTATATGAGGCAGGTTCTAGTATTATTATTACCCATTTTACAGATGAGGAAACTGAGGCACAGAGAGGATGAGCCCGCCTGCCCAAGTTCTACAACTAGCACGTGGCAGGGCTGGGATTTGAATCCAGGTAGCCTCACTCTGGGAGTCCCTATGTGACACAAATGGTTAACGTGCTCAGCTGCCAACTGAAAGGTTGGAAGTTCAAGTCTACCCAGAGGCTCCTCAGACGAAAGGCCTGGCAGTCTGCTTCTGAAAAATCAGCCATTGAAAACCGTATGGAACACAGTTCTGCTCTGACACACATGGGGTCACCATGAGTCAGGATCAACTCCACAATAGTGGACTGGCTGCCTCACTTCTGAGCCTGGGCTCATAACTTCTTTATGCTTTGATTCATGATACTGAATCTGATCTGATTGCCCTTGTTTGGTTGTTTCATTTCTAGGATGCTAAAGATCTTTTCTGTCCCCTCCCCACACCTCTCGTTCTCTGTTCAATCTCCCACTTTTCCTGTTCTCCGTACTTCTTCCCTCTCCTTTGTTCTTTCTTGGGATTCCAGGCTCAGGATGGGATGCAGGGTACTGTAGCAGTTGCTCCTCCCTCACTGGTCACCTCTGTAGTTACCTTTGTCCCTGGAGATGCAGTTTTATGTCATCAACTGCAGAGAACAACCCGGGACAGGTCCTCTGAGGTCCCTCTCCCACCACTTCTGTCTGGGGATAAGAAGCCTCCCTACGCCCCTACCGTCACTCCAGCACATGTGTGCACACACACACACACACACTGTCACCCACTCCTTGTCCTTGTCCAGGCGTATGTACGTTGCTATTTGAAGTGATCCCATTTCCAGAGAAGGAAGTTTTTGAAAACTTTTAAGGTGGAGAATGGAGAATTAGGATGTCCTGTGGGAGAGAAAGAAAAAAAAGAAAAAGAATCAGGAAGCTGAGTTCTCTCAGAAACTTTGACTCAGTAACAGATTAAAATGGCATCCAGGGGTATCTCCTCACCTGGGACAGCCCAGGGCCTCCACAGCCTCACAGGGGCCACTTTGCTTTTCTCAGTTTGAGTCTTGTTGAGAGTCACATCTGTACTCAAGTGTACTTTCCCATCCTGATTAGTCATCCAGCTAACTAACTGATTGCCTAACCAGTGGGGCTCTGGGCTGGCTTCTCCAGGGAAGCTTTGGATGCTGGACCCATGGTAGGCGAACGTGCGCTTGGCAAGAGCGACCACACTCTGGCCAGGCTCAGCAGAGCCGTGGTGACCATGTTTTCTCTTAGAAACTGCCTTTTCGTGTTTGCTTCTTATGTGATTGCGGTATTGTGGTTTTATGGGAGAATGCCCTTGTTCTTGGGTGTGTGCTAAAGTATTTAGGAGTGAAGTGTTATGATGCCTGCAACTTAGTCTTAAATGATATAGTAAAAAAAGGGAGATATATGTGTATAAAAAAACCAAAACCCATTGCCGTTGAGTTGATTCCGATTCATGGCAACCCTGTAGGACAGAATAGAGCTGCCCTGCCCCATAGGGTTTCCAAGGAGCGACAGGTGGATTTGAACTGCTGACCTTTTTGTTAGCAGCCAAGCGCTTAACTACTGTGTGTGTGTGTGTTTAAAAAAAACAGGAAGTCCTGGTTTCACAGTGGTTAATCACCCAACTGCTAACCAAAAGGTTGGTGGTTCAAATCCACCAGCCACTCCGTGGAAGACAGATGTGGCAGTCTGCTTCCGTAAAAATTATAACCTTGGAAACCCTAGGGGGCAGTTCTACTCTTCCCTGTAGGGTTGCTATGAGTTGGAATTGACTCGATGGTAATGGGTTTATATATGTAACCAAACCTGTTGCTGTTGAATCGATTCCGATTCATGGCAACCCCACGTGTTACAGAGTAGAACTGCTCCATAGGATTTTCTTGGCTGTAATCTTTGTGGAAGCAGGTCACCAGGCCTTTCTTCCATGGTGCCTCTGGGTAGGTTCGAACTGCCAACCTTTGGGTTATTAGTCAAGTGAAAACCGTTTGTGCCTTCGGGGACATACATACACACACAGAGTGCACAAACATGTGAGTGTGCGTGCCTGCAAAATGGCAAAACGTTAACAACTATTAAATTTAAGTGGAAGGTATATGAACGTTTATTCCATTAGTCTTTCGATTTTTCTGTATGTTTAGAAATTTTCAGGATAAAAAGTTGGAAACAATAAGAAAACCCTCTCTTCATAGTGGTATCAAGAATCATTCCCTCAGGGGTGCTAGGAGGCATCTGTCTGTCGTTGACCTGAGTGACCCCGGGCCTCCCATGGCTCTCTGCGAAGGTGGTGGAAAGACCGGATGAGCAGGCAGGAGCCGCAGGCCCTGGATAATCGTAACTGGCTGACTGTCGGCTGGGGATGGGGGCACACAGCCACCATGACCTGTGCAAAAAAAGACAGGCCCAGAGATAGCAAGCTTACACATGTTCAGAGGCAGCCTGGGCATTATTTTGGGTGTGGTGACATTAATTGCACCAGGGTCAGGGCCAGTGAGACTCTGAGCCTTGGTTGGAGTGAGGTAGGGAGTTTGGAAGGGATGGTCAGGGCTGGTGGGAGCAGAGGGCAGGGCCTCTGGGGCAGCTTGAGCCTGGGGGAGGGATGAGATGCCATTTGCTTCACATCATGAACCTCTTTATCTATGGCCAAAGGAGCATCATCAGCCTGTGGGCAGTGTGGGCTGGAGTGGCCTAGGCTCTTGCTTGCAGCTCAAGCTGGCTGTCCAGTTCTCCAGACTTTAGGCTTCCTCTCCTGGAATCCCCACTCCCTGGTTCCCACTGGTCTTGTTTATGCTGACTCAAAGCTGGGCCACTGGGCCCTCCCATCTGTTTTTGGGAATTAGCTGGATTCTGCACTGTGGCCCCTTGGCTTGGAGGCAGAGGTGAGGGCCCTAGTGCCTTCTAGAAACATCCTGGGCGGCCAGCAGGCCCTGGTAAGGGGAGTGCTTTACTCTAGGGTCCTCTTTGCGCCTCCCGTCAGGTCAGCAGGCAAGGACGCAGAGCTGGCCACCCGGTAGGATCATGCTTTCTTCCTGGTGAGGTCCCCCAAGTGGTATGTCACGGTCTCACCCTGCCTGTTTGAAAAGCAGCATGATGTGTTTTGAGGGAGGGGGGGAAGGGGGTGGTGCTGGAAGGAAGCTTTATGTAATTCTTGGCTGGGGCTCAGGTAATTGTTTTAATGAAATGGAATGCAGCTTATTCAGAGCTAAGCTTGGCAGAAACAGCCACGTTCTGTTCTGTTTTCTTGTTGGGGAGGGGGGCACACATTTCCAGCTGTTTGGAATCTAAGCGCCCCGGGTGAGCTTGAGCAAGGTGGGTGGAAGCCTCTGGGGAGCTCTTAAGTTTAATTCAAGGAGCTGAAGGCTGCTTGAGTCCCATCTGGACATTAGTCTGTGTATCTTTGTGAACGAGCCGTGGAGCCTTTGGCCTCTTCCGACAACAGAAAAATGTTATGAAAGCAGGCTGTAAAATGGGGTTAACGCCTGCCTCCTGGGTTGTCAGGGGAGGGAGCGGGTGCTGAGCACACAGCAGGGAGACCCAAAGTGGCTGTCTCTTTGTCAGTTTGCTTTTTACTCCACCCACCACATCACCTTCTTTCCACCTCAACTTTTGTAACTCCTAACCTCCACCCCCAGTCCCTAAGTGGTGCAAATGATTGACATGCTTGGCTGTTAACAAAAAGACTGAAGTTCGAGTCCACCCAGAGGCCCAGAGGTGCCTCAGAAGAAGGCCTGGCAGTCTACTTCTGAGAAATCAGCCACTGAAAACCCTATGGAGCACAGTTCTACTCTGACCAACATGAGGTCGCCAGGAGTCGAGGTCGACTCAACAGCAGCTGTTTTTTTTTCCCCCCAAGCAGAAAGGGATTTATTAAAGGATATTAGGTGTCTTACAAAATCACTGGGAGGGCTTAAGAGACATGCTCAAGACTAAACTTCTAGGAATTGTACTCAAAATGTCTTTCTGTGCCCCTGGCAAGCTCTAAATGCCAAAATCTTGACTTTATTGCACCTGTAACTGTAGAAACTTGATCTTTCAGCCACCAAATGCTGGGGCAGGCAACTGGTTTTTTATTTTCCCATCAGTGTAGACATCTGTGGCCTAATGCTTTCCATCCACATCCCCCTGCCCCCCACCTCCGTTTCCCTTTCCCTCTGGCTTCTTCTTTTTAGCTTTTTGCCCTCTGTAACTTCTTTACTTTGTTCCTTTTTCTGTTTTTAACACAGTCTGGGCCCTTCTTCCACGTTTTCACTCTTGCTGGGAGCTACATTCCACTCTAAAGAGGAATGAGCCATTACGTACTCCTTGGCTGCCATGTTTTTCCCTCCCTTCCTTAAGCTCTACTCTGCAGAACCTCCCCGAATGACTTCCTTTCCCATTTCCTTCTCTGAGCCCTTCGTGTGCCTTTGTGTTTTTCCAAAGGCTTGTCCCTGGCCTCCCTGTTTTTCCTCTTTCTCAGAACCTAGGTCAGTTTATCTGCTTGTGTGACCTCTTTTATCACTGTGTGCTGGTGACTCCTAAATTTATATTTCCACCCCTGACGTGGATTCTATTGTCTAGGTTCTTCCGGTCTGCTCGCCAGCAAAGACCCAACTCATTTCCTTCTCACTCTCTCTCTTGGTGGCCCTATTGTCTGATTTCTCTGTTAGTGTCTCCTCTGTTCTCTTGGGCTGTATTAAATAATGGGCATTTGTGCAACACTTTCAGGGTTCGGAAGCATTTTCCTGTGCTTCATTATTTCTGATATGATTCTGACAACAATCTTCCAAGGTAGGTGGTAGCTGTCCCCTTGTTACAGATGAGGAAGCTTAACTAAAATTCAGAGGAGTTAGGGGACACACCCAGTGTCACCATAGATGATGCTGTGATAACTTGAGCCTAGGTCTTCTGACATCACACCCATTTGTTTTTTGGTTCTTCATGCCGGAAACCTTAAGGCAGAAGTGGCAAATCACAAGTCGAATTTGGCTTTCATGGTATTTAAAAATATTTAAAAATTTGCTGCCAACATTTAAAGTGTCAGGAGATTACACATAAAAATCCACATGTCCAATTTCTTTTGAAAAATCAGATTTGGCTACACTGACCCTCGTTCTTACACGGCACCACTGAGCTGAGCTGAACAAGCTATAGCACTGTCATTTGGCCCTCTCTGTTGTCTACATTATGGAGTCCCTGGGTGGTACAAAAGGAGCACTGGTGGCACAATAGATAAGCGCTCGGCTGCTAACCGAAAGGTCGGTGGTTTGAACCCCCCAGCTGCTCTGTGGGAGAAAAATGTGACAGTCTGCTCCCATAAAGATTACAGCCTCAGAAACCTATGGAGCAGTTCTACCCTCTGCTACAGGGTCACTGTGAATAGGAATTGACTCGACAGCAATGGATTTGGTTTTTTTGGGAGTGGTGCAAACAGTTAATGTGCTGGGCTGTAACCAAAAGGTTGAGATTCGAGTCCACCCAGAGGCACCTTGGAAGAAAGCCCTAGTGATCTGCTTCTGAAAAATCAGCCGCTGAAAACCCCATGGAGAACACAGTTCTACTCTGACACACATGGGGTTGCCATGAGTTGGAATCGTCTTAATGGCAACTGGTTTGGTTTTTTTCTTGGTTGCCTACATTGGGTGTGGCTTCCTGCATACATATTCTTATGTGGCCCTGCTACGGGGGTTAGGAGAAGTTCTAAGATTGCTGTCTTTCTGCACTTTTCCTATGACAAACACACAGTTGCCAAGTCTAAGAGTTTCTGGAACTGCGCTTTCTTAGACTTGACTTCGGAGTACTCCAAGCATTTAGCTCCGCCTTGAGTCTGGATCATTGTCCAAGGTGCAGAAAATAGCCACCTTCCCCTCATCTCTCTGCCCACACCATCTACTTTTAAGATCTAAGCTGAAGCCACCTATTTGAGAAGGCTGTATTTTCCGGTTAAACCAGCCAACCTCTGACTTAATTCTGGGCCTTGACCCTTTCACTTAGATGTAACTTTACAGATGCGTGTAAATTGAGTTCTGTCTCCCCTTGTGCCCTGTAAGCCCCTTGAAGGCAGGGATCTTAGCCGGCTCCCTGGTGTCTCTAACCATGAAGTACTCCTCGATTCTCTGTGTGGTTACTTAATAAATATTTGATGGTGGTTGATGAGTAAATGGGAATGAACTGCGAACACACACTATGATGCTGTACCTCCAGCAAACCACTTCCTCCACTGGAGACTCTGGGGGCGAAATCCCCAGTGTTTGGGCTGGCCAGGCAGCATAGTGCCACGGACAGAACACAGACCACACCTGGGTCTGTATTGACTCTGCCACTTGCTGACTGTGTGACCTTGGCAAGTCACTCCATGCTCTGAGCCTCCTAAAACAGGTGCATTTCTGAAATACTTTAAAGTGCTCAAAATAAAGTCCTCAGTAGATGGTAACGATTGTCATGAGTTTTCGGAATAACCATACACTGCGCTGGGACTTGACGTTCTATGTCACCTTCTTAGTACTGTTTAGACTTGCACTTCACTGTGTCCGCTGGCTGCATTTCCTGTGGCCTTGGAAATGGACCTTTTAGTGCACAGGTGCCATTCAGCTGGGCCTGAGGGAGAAATCTGACTTTGATTATGTCCCAGGAGAGTGTGATTTAAGACTGTTTGTGGTGCTGCGGGGTGGAGAGCGTGGGGTTGAAATGGCCACACCCCAGTGCTTGTGGGGTTAAGTTGAGTTTTGGTTTTGTGACATTGTATTTCCCCTGGGCCTCTTTGGTGGCTTCAAGGAGGAAGCAGCCAGGGGAGGAGGTCATTCAGTGAGTTGATTTATATTATTGGCTTATCTAACACTAACCTTTCAGAGCCAAAAAATCAGCCATTGAAAACCCTATGGAGTACAATTCTACTCTGACATACATGGGGTCGCCATAAGTCAGAGTCGACTCAATGGTCGTTTGTATGCTGTATGGCTCTGGTGGTGTCTCTCCTCTATTTAAAACCTCAGTGTCCCTCTGTCACCTGAGCGTAGTTTATAACGAAGTTTCTCCATCTGGGCACTGTTGACATTGAGGCTTACAGCAGCAGTAGAAAAGGGGAGCTATGGTTTTGTCAGAAGAATAGTCATAGCCATTAGACAGAGGCCGGGCAGGTTACTGGGCTGTCCTGCCACCTCTGTGCCCTTTTAGGGGCAGTTGATGGGTTGGGGGAACCCTGGGCTTGTTTAGGGATTGAAGTGGCTCAGAGAGTCCTGGCCAGGCTTTCCTGCTGCCTCTGCTTCCAGGAACGTTCCTCTGTCTTAGGTGGAAATGGGAGTGTCCTCTGGCCCGCACTTGGCTTCCTCTGGACTTGCCATTTCCCCTGTTGTCTCTGAGCTGGGCTGGCCAGCAGAGGTGGCTTCTCATCACCGCTGAGCTTGGGCGTGCAGAGTGGGGCTGGCTGCTCCAGGGCAGACAGATAGGGCAGCTGTGATGCTGTGAACACTGCGCTCACGCCTCGGAGACCCAGCTTGGCTGCCCTGCTGAACTCACTTGGTCACGTGCTGGCCATCTTGGAACGCCCGCCATCCCTAGGAGTGGGTTTGTGGTTTCTCTGCCCCTCCTTATTAGCGTCAGCTTAGCTGCGTCTTTGGGGTGAGTTAGCCATTGGGATGGCTGGGTAGCCTCTTTGCCTCCCGGTCTCACCATCTCAGATGGCCTCTTCCTCTGCCCTGTCCTGAATTTTCCAAGAATTCCTGACCCCTCCCTCTTGGGAAATCAACACTTGAAGGCTTTTTGCCTGGTCTGTTGGTCGGAGGCGGCCAAGCCGGAAACAAGCTAGGGAAGAAGAGGAGCATCACCTGGAGGCAGTTGTCATAACTTCCTGTGGTTACTTGTGGTCATCTACTTCTAAACATCCTGTTTGCACCCCAAAAGCCTCAGGGACACTGATCTGGAAACAGCTGTTACATGCCTGACCGAGGGGCAGGGGCACGGGGCCAGGGATGTCACAGCCCATCTGCCCCGGAGAAGTCCCTCCTGGCTCGCTGGCCCCTGGCTGTTGATGGCATTGCTGGTAGCATCTCCTTTCAGCCTTGCTGGCTTGGACCTCATGTCCAGACTCACATCCTGACCCTGCCTCATCTCTGCTGCTTCTACAGCCTGCGAGACTGTCCCTCCGAATGGTCTGGTTGGGTATAATCAGTGAACACTCCCCTCTTTGTGGTTCTGGGCTGATTGAATTTCTTAGACGCCTCTGCTTCCAGGGAGGGAGGCTTGGGTGTCATCTCACACTGTGATTGGGTTCTCCAGCCATCACCTTCTTCAGTCAGAGCTGTTTGCTTTTTATCTGTTTCATATATTGGGCTTCTGTCTCAGATTGCAATTGCAAAGGAGGTCGCACAGCTTTTTAAAAAATTGAAAATGAAAATGTAAAAACATTTGAAAACGACCTACCACATCCAGCCCTCTTGTTTTATAGATGGACACAGTGGGGAGAAAGGATTTGTCTGCATCACCTAAAACCCAAACAGTCCTGTGTTTTTTCCCCTTTCTAGCCCTTTTTTTGAGTATCAGGGGTTCTAGTTTTCCTCATTTCCAGAACTGCACACCTGCCACAGTGTAGCCTCAAGTCCTCTTTTTTCTGGGGACTTTTCTCATGTCTGGTGCAAACAGTTTGCACTTGACTACTGACTTAAAGGTTGGCGGTTCAAACCCACTCAGCAGTGCCATGGAAGAAAGACCTGGTGATCTGCCTCCATAAAGATTACAGCCCAGAAGACACTATGGAGCAGTTCTCCTCTGTAACGCGTGGGGTCGCCGTGAGTCGGAATTGACTGGAAGGCAGCTGGCCTGGTTTTTTGTTTGTTTTCCTCATGTCATTTTGTATCCAATATTGTTACTTAGTTTTGTAAAAGCTTTTATGTCAAAGAAGATACATGTTTATTATAAAAACCAAAAAAAAAAAAGTACAAAAGTGAAAGTTCCTTCTTCCCTTCCCTCACCAGGGATAACTGCTGTTAATAGTTTGGTATACATCTTTCTGGAGCCCTCATGGCACAGTGGTTAAGAGCTCAGCTGCTAACCAAAAGGTGGGCAATTCGAATTCACTAGCTACTTCTTGGAAACCTTATGGGGCAATTCTGCTGTGTTCTGTAGGGTCGCTATGAATTGGAATCAATTTGATGGCACCGGGTTTGGTTATTTTTTTTTTTGATACATCTTTCCAAACCATTTTCTGTACATTTATAAATTTAAAGCATACATATGCTTTATGTACCCTTCGTTTTTTAAAAAAATTATCTTCTGTATTGTCTTAAATGTCTATTAAAAGGACTAGATATATTCTTCTTTTAATATGTGTTTTTTAAAATTAATTATCAATGTTATACATGTTCATTGTAGAAAATTTGAGTACAGCAGAGACGTACAAAGAACTTAATGAAACCTTATAGAGAGAATCATCCAGAGATAAAAAACCAAAAAACCAAACTTGTTGCTGTCAGGTTGATTCCAGCTCTTAGCAACCTTATAGGGCAGAGTAGAACTGCCCCGTAGGTTTCCAAGGCTGTAGTCTTTACAGAAGCAGACTGCCACGTCTTTTTCCTGAGGAACGGCTGGTGGGTTTGAACCGCTGGCCTTTCAGTTAACAGCTGAGCACTTAACCATCGCGTCAGGGCTCACTTTCATCCAGAGATAACCGCAATTAATATTCTAATGTATTTCTGTAAAATCTTTTCAATATATGTATATTTTCACAATTGAAATGATAATTACTAATATTAATATAAAATTTACTCAGTGTTAGACAGCGGTCTAAGTGCTTTGCTTGTATTACCTTAGTTTTTCTCTCCCAACAAGCCTTTGAAGTAGATATTCTTACAGGTAAGGACATTAAGGCACAGAGAGGTTAAGTGACCTGTCTAGGGTAAAGAGCTGGTAAGTGGCAGAGCTGGGATTGGAACCCGGGCATTGGCCCAGAGACTTCTTTAGACCTTTGTCCTTTTGGTTACACTGTGCTCTGCTCTGATTGTCAATGAGGGCAGTGCCACTGAGGAGGAGGGAGGAGGGGGGAGGGGGGAGAGGAGGAAAGGCCAGTGTGTGTGCATGTGTGTGTTTTGTGTATGTGAAAGTCATCTATGCATCATATATAGTGTGCTTGGGAGGTGCAGATGGATCGATGATCAACCAGATACATGGGGGAGGTGTGGTGAACACAGACCCCTCCCCAGATCTGTCACAGACAGGAACCGGTTGGAAGGCCTATGGGCCTTCCAGAAGGAAAGGAGCATTTCCTGACCCATGGACATGTCTGTGTCCCCTCTGTTTCAGTGACCAAAGGCCTAGGGTCCCTTGTGTTTCTAGACTAAGCACTCTATTGGCCAATGTCCTGTTGCTTTTCATCTTTCAGGTTGTTTGCTTATATCTTCTTCTGGCTCCCTTAGAAAGGCTTTTACTCAGTAATCAAGAGAGAGGAGTTGAAATCTCCAGCTACATTGTGGATTTGTCTCTCTTTCCTTTTAGTTCTGTCAATTTTTGCTTCATCTATTTTGAAGCTATGTTGTTGAGTGTGTACACATTTAGGATTTTTATATCTTCATAATGAATTGACCCTTTTATCATTATGAAATGCCCCTCTTTACCCCTGGTAATATTCCTGTCTGAAAGTCTACCTTGTCTAATATTAATAGAGCCACTCCAGCTTTCTTTTCTTTTTTTAATAGTTGTGCTTTCAGTGAAAGTTTACAATTCAAGTTAGTCTCTCATACAAAAATTTATACATACATGTTATGTGACCCTAGTTGCTCTCCCTGTGCTGTGACAGCACACTCCTCCTTTCCACCCTGGATTTCCCGTGTCCATTCAACCAGCTCCTGACCCTCTCTGTCTTCTCATCTCGCCTCTGGACAGGAGCTGCCCATTTAGTCTCATGTATCTACTTGAGCTAAGAAGCATACTCTTCACAAGTATCATTTTATGTCCCATAGTCCAGTCTAATCTTTGTCTGAAGAGTTGGCCTCGGGAATGGTTTAAGTTCTGGGTTGACAGAGAGTCCAGGGGTCATGCTTTCCGGGGTTCCTCCAGTCTCAGACCATTAAGTCTAGTCTTCTTACTAGAATTTGGGTTCTGCACCCCACTTTTCTCCTTATCTGTCAGGGACTGTCTGTTGTGTTCCCTGGCAGGGCAGTCATTGGTGGTTGCCAGGTACCATCTAGCTCTTCTGGTCTCAGGTTGATGAAGTCTCTGGTTTATGTGGCCCTTCCAGCTTTCTTGGTATTAGTGTTTGCATGATATATATTTCCACATTTTTTACTTTTAACTGTCTATGTCTTTAAAGAGTGTTTCTTGTAGATCACATATATCGAATCTTGTATTTTTACCCAGTTTGACAATCTCTGCCTTTTAGTTGGAGTGTTTCGACATTTTATATTTAAAGTAGTCATCAATACGATTGCGTTTAAGTCTATCATCTTGCCATTTGTTTTCTATTTGTGCCACCTGTTCTTTATTCCTTTCTCTTCTGCCTTCTTTTGGATTAATTGAGTCTTTTTTAGAATTTCATTTTATCTCCACTCTTGGCTTATGTATCTTTACTTCATTGGTTTAATGTTTTCAGTGGTTGTGCTGCAGTTTGTAAGTTTACGTTATCACAAACTATCTTCAAATCACCCTATACCATTTCACACGTAGTGTAAGAACCTTACAACAGTATATTTGCATTTTCCCCTCCCCTCCTTTGCGCTATTATTGTCATAAATTGTACTTCTACATATATTATAAAACCCACAATATGTTGTTAATCTTTTATATTTACCCATAAATTTACTACTTCTAGCACTCTCGTTGCTTCCTAAAAAGGGCCTCACAGTCTAAGGAAATTAGCAAAAATGTTTGTAAACATAAATTTTTCTTCCTCTCCATTTCAGTCTCACTTCCAAAACCTTGTTGTCTTTTGGTTGGTTTCCCCACCTTGTTTCCTTGCCCATGGAGCTCCCATCAGCATCGCTAATCTTTTGAGCATGCTTTGTGGTTCGTCTCATCTGTGGCAGCTCACAGTCAACGATAATCAATGACGTCATGAGCCGCTTTGACTGCAGAACCCAGGGCTGGTGTTGCTAACACATTCCAGTGGTGCCCGGCTCAGAAGATCCTCACATTCCAGCTCCCTTCTCCTGCCTCCCCTGCTCCATGGGTAGAGGTGTGGCGAGATGGCAGACTCTGTGGCTGCCAGTCTCCCTGGTCCTTCTTGCCCTGTTGCTTGGTCATACTCCTGCTTGTCCTTCCCCAGCACCGAGCAAAAGTGCCACCCAGTCGCCAGGCCCTGTCTCTACCTGGCTACTTAGACTCCCTCCCAGCTGCCTCACCTCTATGAGCCCACCTCACTGTCATTCCCTCCTCCACTCACAGAGGAAACCAGACAGGCCACACAGTGTGTTTAAACCTAAGTATTCACGAGGGGCTGTCTCTGGCCGGTCTTGTGAAGCTTTCTTTTGATTTTTTTTTAAGAGTAGGAGTAGTGCCGGATGGGAAGGCTGCTGCTGGTGGTGGTGGTGATAACTAAGTCACTAAATCACCCAAAACAAAACAAACCTCGTGCCATCCAGTTGTTTCTGACTTATGGCAACCCCATGTGTTTAAGAGTAGAACTGCTCCATAGGGCTTCCTAGGCTGTAACCTTCGGGAAGCAGATCATCAGGCCTTTCTCCCAAGGCAGCTCTGGGTGTGGGTTCGAACCGCCAACCTTTTGGTTAGTAGTCGAGCACTTAACCGTTTGTGCCACCCAGAGAACCTCAATAGATCACAGTAGATGGGAAATTCACTGGGAGGGCTTGGCCCATGTGGTCATGTGTTGTTCTCCACCATTGTGCCTTGCATATAGTGAGCTCTCAATACCTAGACACCAAGTGAAGGCTCAGCAGAGGAAGTGAAAAGTGGCAGAACAGGATGTCGCACTGAACTAAGGGGTAGGACAGAGCTCTGCAGAAATGGACTTGGTGGGGGTCATTTATTCATTTGTTCACTAGTCGTCCTTCAAGCACCTATTATGTGCTTGGCTCTACTTGATGCTGAGGAGATAAAGATGGAGAAAAACACTACCTGCCCTCACTGGGCGTTCATAGGCTGGTGGGAACATGGGCTTCTGTTATCCTGCAGTCAGAATTTGTGAAAACTCTTTCTGGGTTCACCTGAGGAAGAGGCAGAGGCCCTGGGTCAGTCCTGAGGGGCTTTTCCATGAGAGTTTGAGGCCCAAGATTGTGTCCTGGGACTACTGGCCCCAGAGATTTGCCCAAGAGCACATGTGGCTGGAAGGACATGGTTCCTCTGATAACAGGCTTGGCCTGGCCCATCTTCCTCCCCAAGGGGGGCTGTCAGGGATGGAGCTGGCTTTGTATATGGATCTCAGAGGCAGACTTCAGCGCAGATGAGAGTGGGCGGAGGGAGAGAACCGCGATATTCCTGAGCTTGCTGACTATCCGCGGAGCGGCTGCATGCGACCTACTGAGCTCCTCCAGGGCCGGCCAGGAGGAAGAGCAGACTGGAGAGGCAGCACCATATCATTCTCCAAACTGCACCTTCCAGGCCCTGAGTGACTCATGGACGACTTGGCCAGGCCCAGGCAGCCCTGTGGCTCTACCTGTTCTGGGTCTGACTCCTGCCCTTGCTGCCCTCATCACCTGACCCTTCCCCTGCACCCTCTTCCCCCTGGCCCTGCTCCCTCCTGTTCTCTGTCTCATCTCTTCCATCCTTTTTGCGAAAAACACTCATGGGAGGCATCCTGTCCTCCCGTTTTCTCCGTATCCCTCAACTACCGAGTCTTGCTGACATTACCTAGTCGTAGTTGGAGAACTAGCACTTGGTCTCCCTCCAGTCTCTCCTGCACACCCTGCCTAAAGGGTCCATAACAGAAGCCTGGTCCTGCTGTTCTCCTGCTGCCAGCCCTCTGTGTCTCCACAGTGGGAAGTCCAGACTCCCAAGCAGGTCCTGGGTCCTAGGCGCCTCTTGTGCTGTGAGCCCCAGCCTCCTCTGCCCAGGCAGTTTCTCACTTCCATCTCTGCTTCTTCCTCTGCCCAGAAAGCCGTCCCCTGGGTGGGTGTGGCAGTCTCCCTTTAGTTGGCTTTCTCTGGGGAAGACGCTTGTGCCCAGCACAGTGCCTGCCCCATGGCAGATGCCCAGGATGCGTTCGTGGACGTGGTCAGGGCCATCACCGGCAAAGATGAGGCTGCGCCCAGGGAGAAGGACAGAGGACTTGGAGGAAGTAGGCAAGAAGTGTATGTAGTGCTGACCTTTTTTAAGCATCACCTCGGGTACCTGAGTGAGGCCAAGTCCATTTTGTTCCTCCGAGCTGTGGTGGTTTTGCTAGAGAGGAGCGTGTACTGTCTGGGTCAGTGCCTGGACAGGTCCCATTCCGGAAATTCCAGCCACCTAGTGTTCAGACTTGCCATCAAAGGACCACACAGTGGGATGGAGCTGCGGTCCAGGACAGTGCTTTTACCTTGGTGGATGCCCATTGCCTTTGAGGATGTGAACATTATGACCCCTTTCTACAGAATAATGCCACAGGACCTGCACACGAAGTTCTGCATATACTTCCAGGTGGTTCACAGACCCTTGGAGGGTTACCCAGAGATGCCAGGAACAGACCTCTGGTATACGGTGGTGGTGTTGTTAGTTGCTGTTGAGTCAGTACTAACTCATGGCAACCCTGTGTGTGCAGAGTAGAACTGCTCCATGGGGTAATTAGATCACGCACACACACAAACAACCAAATCCAGTGCTGTCAAGTTGATTCCGACCCGTGGCAACCCCATATGTTTCAGAGTATAGCTGTGCTCCATAGGGTTTTCAAGGCTGTGACCTTTCGGAAGCAGATCACCAGGCTTGTCTTCCGAGGTGCCTCTCGGTGGGTTTGATCCACCAACCCTTCAGAGCTAGTAGTGGAGTGCTTACCTGTATGCACCACATAGGAACTCATTGGTGCATGGTGAGGGCTCTTCTATTCTCTTGCAGCAGGAGGGAAGATTGTGGGGCCAGGGACAGACCACAGTGAGCATTATCATAGCCAACACTCAGGGCCTCTGGGGTAAGCCCAGGCCCAGGGCAGACCAAGGTCCATGATGCTCCAATGGCTGAAACCCTCTGGCAGAGTGAGGAGCCAGAGGCCTCAGCTGGACACGAGCAGCAAGGAGCACCCCAACCCATCACTGTCCTCCTTCCTTAGAACTCGGCCCACCGGGAGCAGATGGCCCCAGGGTGCTGGTCGGCTGGCCGGTGGACCAAGTTCCCAGAAGGATCAGCAGAGCCCTTCTTCTCATTGGCCTTGTGCACTGAGTTCCCTACACCCCATGTGCAGGGGCCTCTGATGCCCCCGCTTGGTGACCCTGTGAACTTAGGCATGGCTTTGAAGCCAGGGAGAGAGAGATCAGAGGTTTGGTTGGCTCCTGCCTGGCCTCTCAGCTTTTTAGCCAAGATTGCCTTGTTGACAGAGACTAAAGATCCAGCTCTGGCATATTAACAAGTAGACTTGGGGGCAGTGTGGTAGAGTTGGCCACCTGAAGGACACAGCTCCTTTAAGAGTGCCACCTCTGGAGTTGCCTGTGGCTTGTAGTGCTGGGTGCTCTCTCCCATCTGTTCAGGTGGGGCCATCAGGGGTGTCAGCTTTGTGGGTGGGACAGGTACTCAACCCTGCCGGTCACCTGACATCACCTGGCAGGTAGGAGTTAATAATACGTAAGGACTGTGTGCTTATGGCATGCCCTGCTTTACATTTCATTATCTTATTTGTTCTTCCAAATGGCTTGAGTGAGGACTAGGCATACAGACTCCCGCAAACCCTATAATGTGGTGGTGGTGTTGGGTGCCATCTCGTTGATTTTGACTCATAATGACTCCATGCGACACAGTAGAACTGTCCCGTGGGTTTTCTCAGCTTTAATCTTTATGGAAAAGGAGCCCTGCTGGTGTATTGGTTAAGCACTCAACTGCTAACCAAAAGGTCAGTGATTCGAACCTACCAGCTACTCTGTGGGAGAAAGATGTGGCAGTCTGCTTCCATAAAGATTACAGCCTGGAAACCCTATGGGGCAGTTCTCTGTTCTGTAGGGTCACCGTGAGTCGGAATTTGATTCAGTGGTAATGGGCTGTTCGTTTTTTGAATTTTAACAAAAGGAAATTGGCAGGTCTTTCTCCCCTGGATCCATCGGGTGGGTTTGAACCACCAGCTTTTCAGTCCACCAGCCTTTTGGTTAGCAGCAGAGCGCTTACCCTGTTGTGCCACCGGGGCTCCTTCTCCATAATGGAAGGGGCTGTTACATGTTAAACCCATTTTACAGATGAGGGAACTGAGCTCAAGAGGGAAAATGCTAACAAGTAGCAAAGCTGGGACTTGAACCTAAATTCAGCTACAAAACCCAGCTGCATTATGTTTCAAACTCCCATATCTGCTGAGGCCCCGTGGGTGATATGAATGAATGATATAGTTTAGCAGTTATATAATGATTTAATTTGACAGTTATATAATGATGTAGTCATCGTCTCTGATGTGATCAGCCAGTCAGTTGTAAGGGGAGTTTCCTCAGGACATGGCCTGCTTCCAATATATGGACGTTTTGGCAAAGCTCTCTTGCTTGTTCTGTATCCTGCGTCCAGCTCATCATCATCTGACCTCTGGTTCTTGAGACCTGACCCAGTGGCCTACCGTGTTGCCTGCTGGTCTTGGATTCGTCAGCCTCCACAGCCTGTGAGCCAGCAACCTGCTGTCTTACCTGCAGATCTTAGGTTCATCAGCCCCTGCAGCTACATTAGTCAGGAGAAGCCTCCACCCTGATCCCTGACTCACAGGCTTGGGACTTGCCAGCCTTTACAGCTGCATAAGCCATTTCCTTGAGATAAACCTGTCTGTGTAAGTATAGATAAATATATATACTTTACTAATTTTGCCTCTCTGGAGAACCCAGCCTAAGACACCAAGAGACTCTGACTTAGAGTATAATTGTTGGGGGCGGAGCCCCAGATGGCTTGTCCTGTCCTTGGAAAGTATACAGGGCAGGAACTGTGTCTGTCAGCTGTACCACCAACGCATAGCACACTGGCGGGCACGTAGCAGGTGCGGCGTGAGCATGGAGCAATGGGGCTCAGCTGTTCCTGACTTATGCTGGCCTCCCCCCATACAAGGTGGCTCTCCTCCTTGGCTCCTAAGAGTGAGAAAGTATTCCCTGCATCCAATGGAACTAGTGATATAAATGGTCTACTTGAATTGTTGTTGTTGTTAGTTGCCATTGAGTTGAATGGATTGCAACTCATGGTGACCCTGTGTGTGCAGAGCAGGACTGCTTTGTAGGGTTCTTGAGGCTGTGACCTTTTGGAAGCAGATTGCCAGGCCTGTCTTCCGAGGCACCTCTGCGTCGGTTTGAACCGCCAGCTTTACAGGTAATAGTTGAGTGCTTAAGCATTTGCACCATCCAGGGACTCTTGAAGACATTTTCCATGGCACCAAATCCACTTTCCAAACAAACTTTTGAAACGCTCCCCGTGTGTACATGGGGAGTCTTCCTGTGCGATGTCTTTGGGCATTATGGCTGGTGGTGCTGTTGCCGTCGGCCCTGGCTCTGCTGGGCTGGGTTTCTAGAGCTCCAGAGTGTCTCCTCCAGTCAAATTCAAATCAGGAATGAGGTGGCTGCCCCCCATCCCCGACCCCGAGTCTCTTGGTGTAACCAGCCGGGCCTGGAGAGGGAGGTGTCCCTCGGCCCCCCGCACCCCAGCACAGCTGCCCCATCAATTCCCCCGTGAGGCTTGGCATCTGCTCGGCTCACTGCCTCAGCTCTGGGGTTGGTGAGATACTTACAGGCCCATTTCACGGGCTTGTCTTCGTTCAGTCCCCATGCTCCCCCACTCCTCTGCACCTTGGTGTCTCTCTGTGTGAGCCCTGCCAGCTAGCCTGAGAACCCGAGGTCTCCCTGGATGCTGTCTGTGTCAGGGAAGACTGGTTTTTCCCTCCTTTTTTTCTCTTGTGGTTTCCCAGTGTGACTCTGGTTAGCCAAAGCCGTGAGAGCTGCGGCCTCAATCCGCTCCCTCCCTGGCCAGGAAGAGGCAGAGTTGCCAAGGCAGAATGATGGCGAGGATCCGGACTTCAGGGGAAATTGGTCTTGCCCGCCCCAGGCTGGGGGTGAAGGCTGCCAGGCCTGGCGGGAGATATCCACCCAACCATGGCCTCGGCTCAGCTCAGTGGGCCAGCTGGGGAGTGTGGGGAGCGAATCGCTCAGGAGGAACTGAGACAAGACTCAGAGTGTCTTTGCTGTGGGGAGCCTCCCAAGACTGCCCCTGATTCAGGAGATGCTGACAATCTGCTGACACCAGCTGGCATGTGGCCCCAGGATCTCCAGGAGCCCTGAACTCTGCAGATGGCTTCCAGAATGGGTGCAGACAGAGACGGCCCAGGCCTGGGTGGCATAGAGGCTTCTAGAGAAGCGAGAGTGTCATGAAGGGTCAGCGGTGGAGTGCTCTGGGCACAGCTGGCCCTGGCCTTATTCTTTCTCATCCGCCCCTTCTTCTCAGAGCTCCTGACCATCTAAGACAGTGGTTCCAACTTGTGTTCCACTGTGATGCTCTCTACAGACGACACAGGTGGCAGCATGGATCATGAGCCGCCCATCCCCTTCCCAAGGGTGTCCCTAGGGTCTGTGCAGTTCCTGCGCTGGCCGTGACATGAGCTTTTTCGCTCACTTGGGAAAGCAGATGGGAGCATGCGTGAGCAGGGCTGACAGTTACGGAGTCATCTTGAGCCCACTTCAGTATATTTTCTACAAGTAAAAGCAAATCCATTACAGATGTCAGTATGTTACTCTCATTATCCAGGGACTGGTGGCACTCCTTGCTGCTGCTGATGCACCAGGGTTGAGAACCACTGTCCGGGGATGGCTCCAGGCTTAGCATTGTGTTTCGCCTGCACGCTTGTGCGCTTCGCAGGCTCTTGTCCCCACTGAGTCAGGATGGTGGGAACAGCATTTGCAGAGGCAGAAACCCAGGATCTCCTGCTCTTTTACCCAGTAGAGTTAGTGCCTGGGTGAGACACGCAGCTGCCCAGTAAAGGACGATGTAGGGTGACCCTGTGGGCTGGTGAGTCCAGGCTGCCTGTCTCTGTGCTCTCCCTGTTTGCTGGTTTGGTGCCTCTAGTGGACCCCCGTCTGCAGATGATTCTCCGCTTGTTTCTGTTAGGGCCGGGGGCCTCTGATCTGTCTGTGTCCTGGGACAAACAGTCCAGGCCCCTCCCTGTGGTCCAGATAAGAAGGCTGCATGGCCTGAGCGAGGTCAGAGATTGTTTCTGGGGCTGGCCTGTATTGCATCATGCCTCACATGGGGCCCTGGCCAGCACACAGGAAGAACACACTCATCAAGTCGACCTCCTGGAGCCACAGTTGGGCTAATGCGCGGGGCAGTCCAGGCTTCTCTGAATGCTGGCGCTCTCATGCCACCTACCCCCAGGGGCTCCTCAGTGCCCTAGGACCCCACATGACGTGGAGGATGACAATGAGAGGGAGAGGGGAAGAAGGGGGACTGAGAACAAGGGACCCGGAGGAGGCAGTGGCGGAGCGGCCGCCCCAGTGGCAGCTTTTTGGATTTTTCCAAGAGGCTCTGGGGGCTGGTGGCTGTGAAACCAGGAGAGTGGCCCCCAGGCAGAATGAGGGAAGCCATCCTTCATTACCCTGTGGGGTGTCATGGGAAGAACACACATGAGCTTTGCTGTCAGGCACAGCTGTCTGGATGGGTGACTGCCCGCCTGCTGAGCAGTCATTGATGTCTCTGAGCCTGTTTTCTTATCTGTAAACTGGGGTGTTGGGAGGCCTGGCTCTCAGTAGATGCTCAGTTAGGGTCATTTCATGCCTCTCCTCCTCCCCCTCTTCCTGAGGTTCTGTCTGGCTGTGTAGCCCTGCCTTTTGGTCCCTTTTTGGGCTCTGTGGCAGGAGCAGAGCTGCTCTCTCCTGAGCTTGTTCCTTGGCAAGGTACAAGGTGACTTGCTGCCGTGAGCTTGGGTAGCCCCTTGTCTTATCGCAATTCCAGGTTCAGAGCCACAGAGCTCTCAGACACTGACTTCCCGGCAGCAGAGTTGGGGTGGGGTGGGGGACGCTGACGCCTTGCAGCTGCTCTCTCTTGCATCTGTCCTTGCTAGGGAATGAGCTGGAGGCTTCTGGGCACAGCCAATGTTCTCCGAGGAGGACTTGGAATGGACCCGAGGCCCAGGGGGTGAGGTCAGTGGTTTACTCAGCAAGAAGGCCCTAGTTAGTGACGGACCTGTCACAGCTCCCAGGATTCCTGGCCACGGTCCCTGGCTCCAATGCCTCCCCCTCCTGCTCTTAAGGGAGATGAAAGTCATGATGTGGATTTGTTTATTGAGTGTTCCCTGTGTCAGAGTGGGAGGTAGTAGGCGGCACAGGCTGATTTTGTTCCCAGCCACTGATGGGTTTTGCATCCTTTCTCATTGATTACTCACTCCCCTTGTGCGCTGTGAGTGTCTGAGTAAACCAAAGCCCAGAGTGGTCAAGTCAGTGTTAATGTCACCCAGGCTAGTGGCTGGTCCTTTTAAACCCAGACCGCTT
Source organism: Dugong dugon (assembly GCA_030035585.1). Lineage (NCBI taxonomy): Eukaryota > Metazoa > Chordata > Mammalia > Sirenia > Dugongidae > Dugong > Dugong dugon. The sequence continues at coordinate 17,464,539 of CM057476.1, read as the reverse complement.
CACTGTTGGGAGCTCCGTTCTGTCCAGTGTGCCTCACTGCCATGCAGGGTGGGACACCAGAGGGTTTACAAAGCACTATGTGACTGTCCCAGCTCTCAGCAACCCCAGAACAGCCAAATCTGTGCTAGGGACAGGGTGACTTTATGTGTGGACAGTGGTGGCTTTGTGGTGCTGCTAAAAATTGTTCACCAAAGTATCCAGTGCATGTGCAGCATCTTGGTGAAGCCTCACTTTTTACCTTACAATCCACTTACGTCTTGCATTTGACCCCATAATGTAGCCTTGCATGTTTTGATTTAAAACACTGGTTTAAATTTCTTAGGACTGTGTAAACTTGATCCTCAGAAGGTGTTCTGGGTTTGTTTTGAGGTGGCTCGCTGTGTCTCTGGCCTCCATCCATCCTCTGGGGGTATGGATATTCCAGTGGAGAAGGAAGAACCAGGTAAAAGACAGTGGTTGTGGGAGGCGGGGACACATTCAGTTTGTGAATAAAGGCACCAGTTGCCATCAAGTTGACTGACTCATGGCGAACCCATGTGTGTCAGAGTAGAACTGTGCTCCAGTGGCTGATTTTTTCCTAAGTAGATCACCAGACCTTTCTTCTGCGGCGTCTCTGGGTGGACTTGAACGTTTGATTTTTCAGTTAGCGGCTGAGTGTGTTAACCATTTGCACTGGCTGGGAAAATGGAAGGGGGAGCCCAGTCTGGCTGGAGAAGCAGGTTGGAGTGAGGGGCCAGAGGAGAAGTGAAGGCTAGATTGGGGCCATATTCTGAGGGGTTCACAACCAGGAGTTCTACCCTCACCCTGTAGACAAAGAGGCGGGTTGGTGGGGTAGGTCTTGTGACCCGTCCACACGTTGCTGAGCACACATTTGTTCAGGCCCTATAAAAGAGGCCTGGAAGGTTATCTGTGCTGCGGGGACCCAGCAGTATGGTCCTGCCCACAAAGAGCTTGTGGTCTAGTGGGAGAGGCAAGGGTCAAATGTCAAAACACAAAAAAGATGGGGTTCACAGAAGTTCAAAGTGGTGGTATCTGCGGGAAGGGTTGGAGTGGGGGAAACCCAGAGCAGGGGGACTGCTAGGGAGTTCGAGAAGGGACTGAGCAGGGATTTGGATGCCAGTCCAAGTTACTGGCTACCAATAATGAAAAGAGAGGGAGGCAAGTCGTGGGGAGAGGCCATGTGAAGAACTGATGAGACCTGGAGACCAGTTCAGTGCAGGAAGCTAGAGGAGGGCTGGAGCTGTTAGTGGTTCTGTTATGAGAACTGAGGAAGTCAGGTGGGACAAGCCCAAGAAAGGGGAAGTGCTGGCCTGTTCAGTGGTCATCGTGGGCTCTGCTCAAGTTAGTGATAACTAGTGCTGTGAAATCTACAGACAGCCTGCAAGAACTACAGCTCCTCCCTGGAACAGGCAAACTTTTGAACTTTCTGTTCGGATATCTGCGAGGTGATGACTCAGTTCTGAGCCCCTCCTAACCTCTGTTGGTGGTGAGCGAGGCCCAGGTGCCGCCCTGCTCTGCAGCAGACCCACTGGCCTCACAGAGCTGGGCCTTTAGGAGTGGATTGGAGTAGGTTTGGAATAGCTCAGAAAATTCCCAGCATGCGGGCCTCCTGAATTTGAGGCTGTGGGTCTTGTAGGTAAATTCGATTTTTCCCCATTGAAGGGACTGTGGGAGTGGAGTATAGACTTGACCTTGAAAGGCCTAGTCGCAGGGTGACCGCAGACCTAGATGAAATGCATCCAGGGTGTCCTGAGCCCCCTAGGGGAGGAAGATGAGTTATTTACCGTATAAGAGACTGCTGTCTTGCCAGCCTGGACTGTCCTGTGCCTGTGGCTGAGGGGAGACCTGTGGAGGTGTCCCACCTGCTGCTGCTTAATCTCATGGAGACCTGATCGGGCAGACCCTGCTTGGCTGCTGTGTGGATGTGTCAGTGTGAATGTGGATGGGACCTGACACCTCGGGGCCTCTGCCTGGCGCTCAGGTTGACCTCTAGTGTTGCATTTCAGCCTTTATTCTCTCATGTCTCCGGTTACCTGTGCCCTGTACCCTTGGGCACAATCCAGGCACCCAGTCGAGAAAGTGACTCCACTGACACACCTGGGCAGTGTCAGACTTTGCAAGGAAAGGACCCATCAGCAGACAAGAAGCCACCCTCCCTGACACTGGAAGAAGCCCCAGGAAGAAACACCTTCCCAAAAGGACTACTCCCACCCCACCCCACCCACCCCAGGCCAATTGGAAAGCTTTCTGGCCTTCTCCCCTGGCTTCCTGTGTGTTACCCCCGGCCCACACTTCCTTGTAAGATGGCATTTCCTGTTGAGTAAGGCATGAGTCAATGAAGGAGCTGGTGGCTGAGTCTTCATAACCTGCAGGCATGGCTATTAAATATTTAAATGACACTATAGTATTGATTGGTGCTCATCCTTCCCCTGGGGGGAGCAGTTCCTGTCTGGGATCCAGATAATAGCCATATGTTGGATTTAGACAAACTCCAAAGAGCTCCAAGGTACACTATAAATCTCACCCATAATTACATTCTGTCCTCCCCAGAGCCTGCTACCAGGAATGGGAACAAACTGGGTTCTGCCCATTTTACCAGTCAAGAAGAGGACCCAGAGAGGTCATAGTTGCATGGACAGGCACACAGCAGGCCTAGAGTCGTGGCATCCTGGCTCCGACTTGGCACTGGCTATTTTCTCTGCTCACTGCTCCTTCCCCATCCTCCCCCTCCTCACTGTCCCTCTGTCATTCACCCGATCATCCTAGCTGCTGAGGACATGGCACCCAGCAAGACACACCAGGCCTCTGCTATGTGGAGCAGAATTCTTCGAGAGGAGCTGGTCAGTTGGCAAGAACCCAACTTGACAGGCTCAGCCCCTCCAGGAGACTGAGTTCCTGGTCAGTGCCCAGGCCCCATCCCTGGGCTGGGTGAGGGCAGAGTGGACTGGTCCTCATTGTGGACTGGCCCTTACTGTCCATGGATCTCCTCTCCTCCGAGGGTGGTTATCAGGATAAATATACCCAGCTCCCCATTCCTGGAGAGTTACTCACCCAGTAAAAGCACCCTGCTGCCCTGCCACGGATTAGATTACCTCTGCTTTCCCTGGGCTGGGGCTGGGGGAAGGGATGGAGACTGCAGGCTGGCCAGGAAGGGGGGACCCGCCTTCCTGCCCATCAGCCTCCACTCTCCTTCCTAATCTGGAAGAGTCTTACAAAGGGGCCAAGATGAGACCATCCCTGAGCCAGTCCTGATGTTTACATAGCTCTTTAGGAAGGGCCCAGCCCTGTTCCCTGCTTATCCCTGAGCTTGGGCAGCTGTAAGGAGGCTGCCACTTCTTCTCTGTCACCCGAGGCCACCAAGGCCGCCAGGTGGTCAGCAGAGGGGCTGCAACTCCCCTTGCCCGGTGGTCAAGCCCAACAGGACACACAGGGCTGGGCTCCGGCAGAATCCAGGGAGGGGACTTGCAGAGCCAGTGCTGTCTTTGAGAGAATCCGGGCCTCGGATTAAATGGCAGGGATAGACAGCTGGCCCTGGGCTGCCGGGCTGGCCCTTGAGCGATGGTGGCCCCTTGCTGCCTCTGGCGAAGCCTTTCTGGTGGTGGTTGCTTCTCCTTACTCCTGCTTGTCAGTTCCTAGGGAAGCTGTCCCAGCCCCTGCCTAGGGAGAGGAAAGCCGAGTTAGACCAGCCTGCAGGAAGAAGGTGGGTGAGCTGAGTCTTGAAAAGATTTTGTTCTTACTGTGGGCCAGGAGTCCCTGGGTGGCATAAACAGTTAAGATCATAGCCTTAAAAACTATGGAGCAGTTCTACTCTGCACACATGGGTTACAATGAGTTGGAATCGACTCTTTGGTCCAGGCTTCAAGATTATATGACCTATGGAGATGGCTGCTGGTTCTAAACTCTGGCCCAAGGATCACACCTTGTTTAGTTATACCTGGGGCTGCTGGATGAGTCCTGAGTGGCTAGCGTGGATCCTGGGGCTGGTATGGGAGGGAAGCTTGTAAGCCTCGGAAGAAATGAGGAAGCTTGCTCCCACCCTGTGCTACCTGCTGCATGCATGAGCTTGGAGGTGGAGACCTGGTAGAGGCTTCTCTGGGATGTCTTCCTTTTGGTCAGAACAGCACCCAGTCCTGCTGGTCCCAGACTAGACTGTAGCCTCCTTTGCCCTGAGGTGGGGAGGGGCTGAACATCTCTCTGGAGGAAGGAGCACCCGTCTGCTTAACAACATAACTCCCATCATTTCCCTTGCGGGGGCTCTGTTCCAGGCAGGTGTGCTAAGTCAGCACTTTATGTCCATTTTTGCATTTAACGTTTACTCCTGTGAGTAAGAACGTGGATTCCCATTTGACAGACAAGCAAACTGGGGCACAAGAGCAGTTAAGCAGCCTGTCCAGGCAGCTCACAGAGTCTGTGTGTCAGAGTCCCACTGTGTGAGTTCTGATGTCCAGTGTCCCCAGAGCCTGGATGGAGAGAATCACATAGCTCCGGTTGCTCCCTTCGCATCCCCCCCAGTCTTCTCCCGGGGCATGCACTCTTGAGCCACTGTGGATGGACTTTTATCACATCTCTTGGCGCCTGCCCAGCTCCGCCCCTATGGTTCTGACAGTCGTTATCAGACCCTAAGAAGTGGTTGGGGCTTGGAGCAGGAGAAGGAAACCAGGCTTGTAAAGAGCCCTGATCTGTTTCTGTGACACGGCTAGGGGGTGGGGGCGGATGGGATCCATTGCTTCGCTTTAACCTGTTACTGGGTGCCCACTGTGTCAGCCCTCAGGGCCGCGGCCCGGAGCGGGAGCACCCCCCACGTTGGGGGCGTCAGGGGATCCTGAACTCCATCCTGCCCCCTTGGGCTGGTTTGAGCAGAGGCGCCGCTGGACTAAGGTGCCGCACCGAGTGCTTGCGAGGGGCGCAGCTGTGGCATTCGCCCTGGAATGCGGGTCAACCGGCCCCTCAGCCCCCTCTACCCGCGGTAGCGGGCTCAGGGTTTCTGTGCCTTAACCCCCTCGGGGCTGTAGTCCAGGCGTCCTCCATCTGGCCCTAAGGATTTTGCCGGCCGGTCGCTGGGGTCAGGGAGGGGGCTGTTCATCTGGGTCTGGCCCTAGGGCACCATGCCTGCTGCGGAGGGGGCGCTGGAGGTGAGAGTGTGAGTTCCCGGGGTTCCTAGAGCAGCCTCCGCGCCCCGCGGGCTGCGTCCGTCTTGGGTCGCGGGTTCCAAAGATAGTGCGTTCCAGGCACGGCCCCGCGGGTTTGGCACCTGGGCCGCCCTGCTCTCCTCCTCGTAGTCTGCGCCATTCCTCCAGCTCAACTGAGCTTCCTCGGCATTGAAACTTCTCCAGTGTGCCCATAGCGGGGGTCTCCCCGGTCTTCCCCGGCTCGAAAATTGCGTGATGGTAGAGGTTACCTTCGGTTGCTCCCTGCAACAGGAAGCCGGTGTGTCAATAGTGCCCCCTGGTGGCCAGCGGAGGTCGCTCCGGCCCCTCTTCCTCCCGGGCCTCGGTGGCCATTCCCTGGCCAACTAGAGACTTTGCACCCAGCTTGCCCCGCCTCGAGAGGAGAGTCCCCGTCCCCACCCCCACCCACACACATGTGGGCTGGTCCTGATGACCTTGGCTTTCCTTCTGCTGTGGATGGGAGAGCCAGGGCCTGGGCCAGCCAGTCCAGAGAGGCTTTGTCCAGAAAAGGGATGGGAAACCCCAGGGAGAGCTTCCCTGGCAGGAGGACTTGGGTGACCCTGGCAGCCCTGGAATGTCCTGAGGTGCTCAGGCCTGGACCCAGCACCTCAGTGAAGTTTGGGGCCTTCCCAAGCCTCAATGAGGGAGCCCCAGCTACTTTTAGGCAGGTATCTGGGCTGTGTCCCTGAACGTGCTAGAAGGGAGGATGTCTTTGTGGTCTTGCAGTATTCCAGTGGGTGCCATTTTCTCCGAAGGTGGGGCTGCCTGATGCCTTCCTTGGGATGTGAGAAGGAATTTCTGGGCCTGCCCCGAGGGTATTTAGAGCTGGGTACAGGGGAATCGCTGTAGCTGAAACCTGGGGAACCCTCCACTGCTGGGCTGGGGCTCTACTTGCAAGTGTGCACCTTCATGCACTCCTAGGTCTGCTGGCTCTGTTTACTCAGCCAGGGGAGGAGTCCGCTCAGCTTCCAAGGAGACTTTGGCCTGTAATCATTTTGCAGCCTGTGGGGAGATAGCAGGCATTTGCACCCACAGGAGTCCGAAGTGGAGCTTGGAGTCTACTCCTTGGCTGCCTCCTACAGTTTTGGCTCTCTTCCCAAAGGGGTTTTTGGGGCAGGGGGTTCTTGTGGGACAATGACAGCAAGTTCTGTCCAGGCCACTAGACAAGGACTCAGGGCAGGGAGGGAGGAGGAAGCTATGCTTAAAAGCGGAGACCCTGTAACTTGTGTATGTACTTGCTGGGGTCCCTCTCTCTCACTCAGACAAAGGTTTGGTAACAAATGGAAAACGAAGGGCCTTCTTCCTGACACCTGCACATATTTCACTTTCACTTTGAGTGTTACTTTGTTCACTTTTCTCTTCAAGGTTGCGCTTTTCATGTCTTATCCTGATTCTACAAGACTTAGGAGGCTAAGTCAACACTTTGCATCGTACCCTGTGCTTCTTAGAGGAAGATCTTTTTTCTGAGTTTTGCAAAGCAAGTATAATTGGTGTTTGCAGTTGCCAGTGTATTTTAGCATCTGCTTGTCCCGTATAAATGGTCCCTGAGAGACAGAAACGGTTCGTGCTTGTCTTTGAACCAAAAGTTGATGATTCCAACTTACCCAGTGGCACTGCGGAAGAAAGACCTGGCAGTCTGCTTCCACAAAGATTACAGCCAAGAAAATCCTATGGACCAGTTCTACTCTGTAACACACTGGGGTTGCCACAAGTCAGAAGTGACTTAGTAGTAGCAGGTTTTTAAAAAAATTTATCTTGTATAAACCTCACACCAGTGTTGTAAGGTAGAAGTTTTTCACTGCAGCTTAGGAAACTGAGGCTCAGAGAGTTAAGCAGTTTGCTTTGTAACCATGGGATAGTAGCTGGAGGAGCTGGGACTTGAACTCAGGTCTGGTTCAATTCCAGAGCTAGTGACCTTTTGTCTCTGTCTCCCAGGACCACACCCTCTGCCCAACAGTTTGACCAACATACGTATCAGTGTTGAAAAGAGCCCACTGAAATAATAAACCAACTAGACTACTTAAAATCATGTCGGGGCAATGGGGTGAGGGTGCGTGATGTAGGGACCAGTGGAGTCCCTGGTTCGGAAGGTCTGACGGGAAACGTTGACCATTCATCTTCCATTGAGTGCTTTGGAGCCCAGGGGACCTGGGTTCAGATCCCAGCTTTGTCCCTAAAACTAGCTCTGGCAGTGTGGGGATATGACTTGGCCTCTCAGAGCCTCTGTTTTATAAACATCTGTGCTAGTGTACCTGTGAGGATACAGGGAGGTAACAGGTGAGGCTCCCAGCACCTGCTGATCGTCCAGGAACAGGAGCTGCTCCTGTTATCACAACCAGGTACACTTGCTGTTTGATCTGGGGAGCCCTATGCCCATGATGGAGAAGGAGGGACCCCACCTTTGCTGTTCTGGGCCCAGAGGATATGGGGACAGTGTGGAGCCAAGGCAGCAGGTATGGCTGTGCAAGGGCCACTGGGACTGGCCCTGGACATGGGATCTTTTTCCACAGTTACCTACATGCACACTGACTCCCTCTAGTTCGGTTTTGCGAGAGAGGAAGTTGGTCCTCCTCCAAGGGACGTGGGGGGTGGGGTTGGGGCTGCAGGAACTGATCATTTGAGGAAGTCAGGAGACCTGTGCTGGGCTGCTGGGCCTTGGGACAGGATTCCCCTCTGACCATCTGGGCAGGAGTCTGTGGTAGATGTGGGCCTTGAGGGTCAGGAAGTCAGGGCAGTCGGCTGAGAGGAGGGGTGGGCCCACAGGCCGAGGCCCTGGGTGAGGGCCTTGCTTCCCTCTGCCTTTCTGCAAGTAGGGATGTGGCAGGGTCAGGACCACAAGCCCAGACCCTAGAATTCAGGAAGTTGTGCCATCTAAATATGACGTCATCTTGGGGCATAGCCACTGCTGCAGGGCGGTTTTTTGAGGTCTGAGGCTTCTGGAGGAGTCCGGCAGTCCTGCCACTCACTAGCTGTGTTATCTGGGGAGGGCTTTCACCCCTTGAAGCTCATTTCCTCCTCTGTGAGGGGGGATCAGAATTCCAGCTTTAGGGGTTGTTAAGAGGATTCAGTGAGGCCATGTATGCAAAGTGCCAGCACGGTACCTGTCACTAGTAAATGGGATAAATGCAGCCCTTCTCTTCTGAGGATGCTTATCCCTGAGGGATGGGGGTTCCCCAACCCCAGCACGTCTTGCGGAGTCATGAGTGAGCAAGGCTGCAAGCATGCAGGAATGAGGTGTGGTGTTGGGCCGAGCCCGTCTGGGCTGTGGGCTGTTGAGGGTCCTAGGAGGGGAGGGTGAGGCAGGGGCTGCAGGTCTACCCCTGCCCCTCCAGCTGCCCCCTTCTTGTCTGGAGACTGGGGAGATCCAGCACACTCCCCCCCGCCACTGTCAGGGTAATGGAATCTTGCACTCGAGGGCCAGTTCCATTCCCTTGCTGCTTTTGAAAGCCGGATCGTGGGGCCCTGGAGCCTCTGGGGCCGGGCTGCTTGCCAGGCTTCTGCAGAAACAGCCGACAGAGCAGTTCTGCCCCCCCCCACCGGCTTGGCTAAGGGGGTGGGGACCACTGCACCGGCCTCATTTCAGCCACACACACCTCACTGCACAGCCAGAGCCTCAGGAGGAGCTCGGAGGCTAGGGGTCAGCTTCCACGTGGTCAGAAGGGTGGGCAGCACCCCAGGTGCCTCCTCAGTCTGGGTGCTGGGAAAGCCTGAGCTCTTGGAACTTCAGTGAGGGCCTGGCACTGCCCGGGTGCCTCCCTGTGACGTAGGGCCCCTCCTGCCCCTTCTCCACGCAGCCGTGCGGAGTTGGAGTTCTGAGTTCCAGGCAGGCATCTCTCCCTCCCTCACAGCAAGCTGGCTGCCCAGCCCTGTTGGGAGGGGAAGCCCAGGCAGGCGCCTGGCTCCCTGAGGTAGGATGCTCCAAGGGGCAGCCCAGGAGCCTCTGGAGCTCTTTCAGTCTCTGGTCGGGGCAGAAGAGGCTCGCCTTGGGAGCTGGTTCTCACCAGGTGGCCCTGGACTGGTGTCTGCCTGGCCTGAGCTGGTCATTTCCTTCCTGGGTGGGGCAGGTGCGCAGAAGTCATTGATTCCTGGGGTGCAGGCGGGGAGGGCACTGCCATTGGCAGGATCCCAAGGTCCCAGGTTCTTACCCTGCCTTCTCTTTGCAGACGCCCTGCTGGCAGACTTGGAGTCCACCACCTCCCATATCTCCAAACGGCCCGTGTTCTTGTCCGAGGAGACACCTTACTCGTACCCAACTGGAAACCACACCTACCAGGAGATTGCTGTGCCACCTCCAGTCCCCCCACCCCCATCCAGCGAGGCCCTCAATGGCAGCATCCTTGACCCCTTAGACCAGTGGCAGCCCAGTGGCCCCCGATTCGTCCACCAGCAGGTAAGGTGGGGACAGGGGCTGGGAAGCCGCCAGAGGCTTTAGGGCAAAAGGAGCTTGTCTGCCAGGGGTTTGAGGAGCCACGGGAGGAGTGGAACTGAGGAATGGGGAGGGGGATCCTGGACACGTTCAGCCCTCACCAGATACTGTTCTTCCACCTACCACGTGAGGGGGAGTGCAGTGAACCAAGTCTTAATCACCCGTCTCCCAGCCACAACGTGGAAATTCCCTGGTGAGACTGTCTGTGAGCAGGAGCCTGCTGGGGGTGACTCGGTGCACTGCTCCTCAGGGCGAGGCTCTGTCCCGCCAGCCTCAGCACTCTCCTTTCTGCAGCCTCCATCCCCGTCACCTGTGCACAGCTCCAGTGCGCCCACCCCCCAGGACAGCCTTGGTGCTCCATGCTCCCGAGTGGGTGAGGAGGAGCACGTCTACAGGTACGGCCCAGCCCCCCGGACACCTGCCCTCTTCCTGGAAGTCCCGGGACCTGGGTGGTGCTGGGCAGGGTGGGTGGTCAGGAAGCAGGCAGGGCCACTGCCTCAGGAATTACTAGGAAGAAGTTTCACGCAGAGGCTCCTGGGAAGCCCATGATGCCTCCGACGGGCCCTTTCACCTACCACTGCCACCTGGGCTTGGCTGTGGCAGCTCTGCCATGTGGTGGAGGAACTGAGGCAAGACTTCTTTCCTGCCCGGGTCTTGACACATCCTCTCCCCACTCTCTGTCCTCTTGCTAGACCAGACGTCTTATCCTGTCTGCCTTATTCTCCTGAGAATTTGGGGGACACCAGTCCAAGGCTAGGAAGCATCTCTCATGGTCTTCTTTCTCTTTGCCTCTTGAAGCTTCCCCAACAAGCAGAAGTCAGCTGAGCCCTCACCCACCGTGATGAGCTCCTCCCTGGGCAGCAACCTCTCGGAACTTGACCGCCTGCTGCTGGAGCTGAACGCCGTGCAGCACAACGCGCCCAGCTTTCCTGCAGGTGGGACTGAGTCACTGGGGCCGGGGCCCACAAGACCTCCAGACCCACTGCTGCCCTCTGCGTCCCAGAGGGCTGCAGGGCTGAGCAGCCTTTCTCTTCCCCTTTCTCCCCCTAAGATGAGGCCAACTCCAGCCCCCCACTGCCTGCGGCCCTGAGCCCACACTATGGCGTCCCGGAGAACAACAGTCCCCTGGGAGGCAAAGCCGGGCCCCTGACGAAGGAGAAGCCTAAACGGAATGGGGGCCGGGGCCTGGAAGACGTGAGGCCCAGCGTGGAGAGCCTCTTGGATGAACTGGAGAGCTCCGTGCCCAGCCCTGTGTGAGTATCCATGGGCTCTCCCCAGGCTGGGGGAGGTCCTGCCCAGCCAGTCCCCAGGCATAGTGTCTGCCCACATACCCTGGTGCTGTCCATTCTCTTCGCAAGTGCCTGCTATTTGCCAGGCCCCACACTAGGCACTGGGGGGACAGTGGTGAGTCACAGGGCACCATCCCTGCCTTCACAGAACTGCCACCAGTCAGAAAAGACAGAGACTGTCTGGAGATTTGTGGTTCATGGCATGGGCTTTGGAGCCACACCCTAGAGTTCAGGTCTTGGCTCTGCTACTTACTAAGTGCCATCTCTCAAGCCTGGTTTTCCCATCTTTGAAATGAGATAAGACCGCCTACCTATGCGGGTTAAACCAATAATACACGTTAAGCAAGCCCTTGGAATGTTTCCTGGCACACAGCACGAGACACACAGTACATTTTTAGTAAATGTTAGCTCTTCTTACTGTTACCGTGTTATTGCGAAACAGAGTCCTCACGTCTCTGTACAGTGTTGTGGAGGAAACATGTAGGGTGATTTGAGCTTTTACCTGGCTGCAAGGGCCCAGGGGGTCTTCCTGGGAAAGGTACCCTGAAGCTGCCTCTCTTCTCACAAGTCAGTCCATCTCAGAGCTCTGTCCCCCTGACTGACAACCCCTCCAATGACGAGTGCCCAAGAGACGGGGAGCTGGTAGGCTTCCCTGAGGTTGGGGAAGGTGGGACCCAGTGTCGGTGGGGAGGGTCACTCTGGGGGAACACGGGGCTGGGGCCCCTGCTGATGCTCTGCCTGCCCTGCAGCCCCGCCATCACTGTGAACCAGGGCGAGATGGGCAGCCTGCAGCGAGTTACCTCCAGCCAGCAGCAGTCACGCATCTCGGCCTCCTCGGCCACCCGGGAGCTGGACGAGCTGATGGCTTCGCTGTCGGATTTTAAGGTGCCCTATGGCCCCTGGTCCTCCCTGCTCTGCCCCCTCTCTCTCCCCATCCTTCTCTTCCCTTGCCTCAGTATGAGTAGCTGGAACTCAGTCCCTCAGTATTTGGGTGCCTCAGCCCTGAGTCGGGGCCCCACGTGCCCCGGCCTTGCCAGGACACAGGGGATGGAGGCCAGGCTGCGTGGGGACTGCGCTGCCCCAGCTGCCCATGAAGGCAGAGCAGCACTCAGCAAGGACATTCCTGCCTCCTCAGGCACTCCCAGCCACCCAGAGCCTCAGACAAAGGTCCCTGTGTTGAGGCTGTTCTTGATGGGGGAGGGCATTCCCTGCTGGACCTTGTGGGGCCTGGGATCCCGTGCCTGAGAGGTCATTTGCCCTGGAGCCCTGTCTCCCACGCTAGCTGTCCTCAACACATCGTGTTTCTTTCTGCCTCTGGCCTCCTGCATCCACAGGCCTCCTTCACCACCTTCATCACTTCTTCCCTCACTCTCTCTGTGGCCTGAGTTCCCACAAGCTGTTTCTGTGGGGAAACCCTAATCGTCAGGTTCCCAGGCCAGTCCTGCATGAGCTATCCCTGCCCCTCTGCTTCTGGCCTCCCCAGCCCTGCCAGGCTAAGATGTTTTATTTAGAGGATGCAGCGTCTGCCGGCAGCACCTCCATGGGGATTGATATTGACAGAACTCCATGGTAGTTGCTGAATTCAGCCTTCCATATGGGCCCGCTAGAGACCACTGGGGCTTGACTAAGGGAAGATGAGAAGCGAAGCAGGTGGTCTGTGTGCTCTTGGCCCTGACAGTGCCTTCTAGCTTTCCTGCAGCTGGGGTTTCATGGTGGAGGTTGGGCGCATGGCTGGGGGAGGTGTTGAACCTGGGGTTGTGACCCTTGGGTGCTGTGGCTCTAGCTCCCAGTCACAGGGATTCTGAGCAGCCACAGTCAGGAGCCAGTAGGTTGGGTTCAGGCATTGGCCCCACCTCAGGGAGCCCTGCCCTGGTGCCTTGAAGGCCGTGGTTGCTTCCTGAGACAGCCAGTGTCCGATGCCCAGAGAGGAGAAGCCGCGCTGCTCTTAGCCGTGGCCCAGAGCAGGGGCCTGTGTGAAGTAGGAAAGCTGGGAGTGTCTGGAAAGGACACATCCGAGGCTCAAGCCGAGGTCTGAGGAAGGCAGGGCAGCTGCCTCTCCTCAGTTTGTGCCCTGAGCTGGCCTCCTTGGTCACCCATTTCCCCAGCCTTATCCCTTCAGCGGTAGCCTTCTCTCCCTTGTGCCCACTGGGGAGTTAGGCTATAGCCCCGCAGGCACGCCGTGGTGGCTGCTTTCTGCTGCCTCCATTTGATGGGAGCCAGGGTTGTGGGGCCCAGGACAGCCATCTTGGTGGCCTGGGTCTTCTTCAGAGGGCAGTCCCTATACTTCAGCTTCGCTGTCCCCTCAGCTAATGCAGATGCTGGCTCTCTTGAGCCCCCGAGGCAAGCCCACCTGGTAGTGAGCATCCTATCTCACCTCTCCCTTCATCTCCCCTCTGCCTTTGTCTCTTTCCTCCTCCAGACCAGCTCCTCGGCTATGGCTCTGAGCTCCCAGGGGCTGCTGCCCCGCTCAGCTCCACCCCCACACAGCACACTTCCTCCTCCTCCTCCTCCTGCACCCTCTGTACTCCTGCCATCCACCACTAAACCCTCCCCTCGAGGCTGTGGCCACACCCTGGAAGTCTTGTGCGTTGAGGAAAGTGGTAATGGATGGGACCTTCCATCTCCCATGGCTCCCAGCAATCTTGGGGGGACACTGGACACCCCCAACTCAAGGGCACCCTCTGCAGAGGGTTATCTGGGGCACCTTGGTGCAGAGAGTCCAGCTCGAGTTTGGAGGGAAGGCTTCATGAGAGATACACAGAACTTGAACGGTGAGCTCTCCACGCCTTCTCCCTGCCACACTCCTCCCCGAGCTGGGAGGTGCGCAGGCCCGCAGGAGCCTGGAGACCCCCAGGGGCCGCTGACCAACCCTTTGTGCCCAGAGGAGGCTGTGGCTATGTGGGCTTTGGAGGCACTCAGGCCTGAGACTCCCTGTGGAGCTGCGTATATGTTCCAGGAAGTAACTGAGCCAGCTGTCGTGGCTGTGAATCACCAGGCCATCTTCCCAGATACGTGGAGTCTCACAAAGGAGCATGGGGAGTGGAAGGAGAAGGCAAGGCCAGAGCCAGGGGGCCCGGAAGGGGGCTGCCCTGTCCCAGTGGAGAAGGAGCAGCTAGGTGGAGAGACACCCAAGAAGGGCAGCCTGATCAGGCCAAGCCAGGGACCTGAGATCCCAAGGAGCCCACAGGGCACTGCTGAAGCTGCTCCCGAGGCCGGGCAGGAGCAGCCAGAGCTTCCACGTGTCACGGTCATGGACACACCCAAAGCCACGGAGAGGATTTCCACCTCTAGCCAGGCAGGCGCCAGCTTGCACGGCTGCTGCACTTCACCTGTGGCAGGCCTGCGTGTGGCCCGGCCCCTACCGCTTGTCCTAACCGCATGCTGCCTCCCCTTCATGCATGTCCGCTGGGCAGAACATCCAGAGACCTGGTGGCCACGCCTCTGACCACCAGGGCTCTGCGGCGGGTTCTAGACCCCAGGATTTCTCTTAGTGACAACCCACCTCCTTTTTGTTTGCGGCTTTCTTCTTTCGAAGAGCTACCTCTGACATCCCAATGTGCGTGAAGTGGTTAAAAGCATGGGCTTTGGAATCAGAGAGACCTGGCTATAAACCATGCCTCCAACACTTGGGCAAGCCCCCCTCCGCCAGCCTCAGTTTTCTCATCTTTAAAATGGGGGTAATAATAGAACATTTCCCCTGAAGGTTGTCCGGAGGATGAAATGGGACCGTGCCTGGGATGTGCTAAAAACACAGCTCAGAGTTCCTCAGGAAGTGACAGCTGATGTTATAATATTATTTGCTTCTTGTTTGATTAAAATCTATGCCCTTTCAAAAATTAAAAAACGGAATAAAACACTATCAACAAACAGGTCATAATATAAACTAGAAATGAAAGCATTCATATGTGAAAACAAAAACTGGTTAAACGCTTTACTGGAAGAAAAGACTGCATTTTCTATTGCAAATCAAAAAAGGAAAGAAAGAAAAAAAAAAGCTTTATGCCTTTTAAGAGCTTCCACTTCCATTCTCTCAACTAATCCCTGTGGTAACCCTGTGAGGTAAACCAAGAAGACACTGTTGCCCCATTTTGAGGATGGAGAAGCTGAGGCCCCTGGAAGTTGAGTGTCTTGCCTGGGATCAGCGGTCTCCCAAGGCCTGCAGTCCCGAGGGAGTCGGCTCTGCCCTGGTCTTGCCACAGGTCCTCCCGCCTCTACCTCCACCAGCACCTCAGCTTGGCTCTTCTCTGGCGTGTTTGCCCTGCCTCCTCCTAACCTCCGCCAGGGCACCTGAGTGTGGATTGAGCAGCCTGGTGCCTGAGCCCAGAGTGGGGCTGTGACAGCGTCCCCCTCCCCACCCCTCAGATTCGCTCTGTGATCAGGAGGAGCCGGGAGACGGGCCACGCGCACCCCATGTCCCGGGAGCCCTCCCCCCGCCTCCGGCTGGACCCCGCCACCCTGAGCAGGACCCCCTCCCAGGAGTGGCTCATCGCAGAGCTGCAGGGGCGGCTGGGCGTCCGGCTGGAGGCTGAGGAAGCCGTGGCGGTGGCAGGGCCCATGGTGGAGGACTGGCTGACAGAGGGCGTCGTCATCACTGTGCAGCCACGCGGGAGGCAGGCTGGGGGGCAGCTTGTGGAGAAGGTAGCAGGGAGGAGGGCCAGGGCCACCGGGCAGGGTAGCAGTGTCCAGATTCTTCCTGGCCCCACCGCTGGCTGGAGGGGAGATGGGTCTTGTGAGGGTGGCATCAGTCTTGGTGCCGGGGAGCCTGGGGACATCACCTCTCTGTCGCCCCCATCACTGAGCTGCTTTCTTCTGTCTCCCTCACCTCTCTCCCTCCTTTCTTCTCAGGTTGTCTTCCCTCCTGGCTCTCCCATACCCCTGAGAAGAACCACCTCTGTCCTGGCCTCTCCTCCTCCTCCTCCTGTCCCTTTGCTCCAGCATCGCAAAGACGCCTCGGCCAGCAGCTCTTCTCCTTTGCCCAGCCTGCCTGCTCCCCCTCCACCAGGACCCTCAGCTCATACCTGGGGCTCTCCTGGGGTACAGAGTGCGGGAGACGGCCCCCCACTCAGTGAGGCTGCGCAGGGCCCTGCCCCTCCCGCCCCTGTGCCCCACACTGTGAGGCCCCCTGTGAGGTCCGTGGGCTGCCAGACCGACGAGGACCCGCTCTTCCCCCCGGTGCAGGCAGGCTCCCCGGGCCCTGGCGCCTTCCTACCTCTCCCTGTCCTGATGCCTGAGCCCCACCCTGCACACCCGTACACACTGGTACCCTGTCCCCTCCATCCGTTAGCCTCACCCCAGTAACCGTAGTCCATCCTTAAGCCTAGACTCCCACTTACCTGTTGCCCGTGCCATTCCTCGGGGTTGGCTGCCCTCCTGCTCCCCTGTGTGGGCGCCCCTCTGCCTGCCCCTTCCTGACAGCCCTGGGCACTGCCCCAGGACTCCATCCAATGAGGCCATTCCCAGAACAGAAACCAGGCACTGGCTCCTCCCTTTCTTGCCAGCCCCTCTCCAGCCCCAGGCCCAGGGCCTGGAGAGGCCTCTGCCCTCTGTCCCCAGCTCACCTGTCCTGACTTTTGGCCTTGGCTGGCTCCCTTCCGGTTCCCTCTCCATCTCTTCCTGGTTCTCTCTCTCTGGGCTGTTCTCCAGATTTGTTCTTTTGATTTTGGTATTGCTGATGGAGAAAAATCCTTTTTTCTCATCCAGAGTTCCCCCTTTTATGAATTGATCCAACGATGAGGACTTTTTCTTTCTTTCCTGATTTTTAAAAACATTCTCATCCTCTTTTCTACCCCCATCTAAGATCCAGGGCCTGGAGCAAAGAGCAGATGGAGAGCTGTGCTGGGCGGCCGGCTGGGCTCCGGACAGCAGGCAGAGTGGTCAAGGGCAAGACGAGGGAGGGGTCAGTGCCAAGGCTGGGAGCCCAGCTTTCCGCTGGTCCTGTTGTCCCTGGGCTTGTTGGCTCAGCCGGGTACCATGAGTTCTTCCTCTCGCAAAGGGCAGAGAGCGAGCCCTCTAACCGTCTGTCCCTCTGATGCCCCTCTGACCTGGCTCTTCAGGCCCCTGGAGGAGGCGGGTCTTCTTGCCTCAGTCACCCCACCTGTCCAAGAGGAGAAAAGCCCCCAGTGCCGTGAGACACCCCAGCCCCGAAGTCCTGACCAGCCCTCTCCTTGTCCCCATAGTTCATGGCCCAGGGGAAAGCAGGAAGCAGCTCTCCCCCCGGGGGGACCCTGAAGCCTGGAAGTCAGCTGGACAGCATGCTGGGGAGCCTGCAGTCTGACCTGAACAAACTGGGGGTTGCCACGGTCGCCAAAGGGGTCTGCGGGGCCTGCAAGAAGCCCATCGCTGGGCAGGTGACTAGGGGTGCGGATGGTGGGAGGGGAGGGAGTTAGAGGTGGGCTCAGGGACCTCTGCTGCTTGGCTGAGAACCACATTCCATCTCCTGTCCCAGGTCGTGACTGCTATGGGGAAGACATGGCACCCGGAGCACTTTGTCTGCACCCACTGCCAGGAGGAGATCGGGTCCCGGAACTTCTTTGAGCGGGACGGCCAGCCCTACTGTGAAAAAGACTATCACAACCTCTTCTCCCCGCGCTGCTACTACTGCAACGGCCCCATCCTGGACGTGAGTCCCCCTGGCTCAGAGGCCGCAGCACGTGCCTGAGCTCACACGGCCAGGACCAAAACCCAAAGCCCTTGCTGTCGATTCTGACTCATAGTGACCCTGCAGGACAGAGTAGAACTGGAGTGGCTGGCGGGTTCGAACCGCCGACCTTTCGGGTAGCAGCCGAGCGCTTAACCACTGCACCACCAGGGCTCCTTACAGTTAAGATACTGGGGTTCAAACCCAGGCCTGAGCCCAGAGCCTGTCTTCTTGCACGTTAGATAGTCCCTCCTCCCTGCCACCTCCCATCCTGGATTCCAGTCCTCGAGACCCACCTCGGGAGGGGTTAGGAGCCCTGACCAGAGTTGAATGCTGGCTCCCTTGCTCTCAGCTGTGTGATGTTAGGGAAGTACCTAGCCTCTCTGAGCCTGAGTTTCTTCCCTTAGAAATGGAGATCACAACAGAACCTATAATCTGGACCCCGAGTGAGAATTAAAGGAGAGAGTGTGTCTGGGATGTCATCACTCAATAAATCTTAACTTCTTAGTGGTATTAATAGCGAAGTTAGGAGAAACTGTGATCTTGGGAGAGGTTTGCTCTTTCCCTGGTCGTCTAGGCAGGGTCTGGGGTCCAGGAGGTGGCCTTTCCTGTGAGTTCCTGTGGTGGGATCCGTACTGTGGGGCCAGAGGCTTGGCTTTGACCCCACACTATCCTTTTACAGAAAGTGGTGACAGCCCTTGACCGGACGTGGCACCCTGAACACTTCTTCTGTGCCCAGTGTGGGGCTTTCTTTGGTCCTGAAGGTACTGACAACCTGCCTCACCCACTACTTCCCTGAAGAGTGGGGAGGCGGGGCAGGGATGGGGGAGGTGACTTCATGGATGTTGGAGTCAGGGTGGCTCCACCCCCAGAGGCCCTAACTCTGCTCCCTACCCCCACCCCCAGGGTTCCATGAGAAAGATGGCAAGGCCTACTGCCGGAAGGATTACTTTGACATGTTCGCACCCAAGTGTGGCGGCTGCGCCCGGGCCATCCTGGAGAACTATATCTCGGCCCTCAACACCCTGTGGCATCCTGAGTGCTTCGTGTGCCGGGTAAGGAGCCCCCCATGGCCGGAGGGGCCGGAGCAGGCTGTGGGGAGGGAAGGGCCCCACCCCAGCGTGCTTTCTGAATCTAGCACGGAGGCCTCATTGTGGGTATTAATTGGGTGAACAGGCAGGAGTAGGGTTCCTCAAGTCCAGGAGATAATAGGCCAAGAAGGCATGTATGAGGCTGGAACAAGGTAGACCTGTCCCCCAGCCCAGTCCAGTGAGGCGGCCCGGGGGTGGTCATATCTGGAGGAAGTAGAATGTGAGAATTAAATAAGATTAAGATAACGCAAGTATTTCACAGCCTCAGTGGTACTGGGCAGTGGTATGCACACTGCATTCTGCGGGATACCAGGGGCCCACAGGATGATACTTGGGATTCAGCAAGGGCTCTTTGATTAAGTATGTTTGGGAACACTGTTCACTGCAGGACGTCTTAGAACCTTTATACGCAGATGTGCCGGTGAATCTCCAAATGTAGGATCTAGGATGCAGTTTGACCACAGAACCCTTTTGCGGCTCCATGGTTTCTTGGAATACTGCTACAGCCTCCTGGTGAAGTGCACAGGAGTCAGACCTGTGTTTGACTCCAGGTTGTGTGACCTTGGACTAGTCACATCAATTCTATGCCTCTTTTGCCTCCTATGTTGGGAGAATGAAATAAGCATTTAGCACAGCACTTGGCACACAGGAAATGCTTGGCTAGTGGGTGTCATTATGAGTGTGACAGTGAGGATTGTTTTCTGCTCCTCACACTAAGAGCTGCCCTGGCCACCTGTTCCATCCCGAAGGAACAGTCACCTGAGCCCCCTTCCCCGTGCCCTAACCCTCTTCTGTCCCGCAGGAGTGCTTCACGCCCTTCGTCAACGGCAGCTTCTTCGAGCATGACGGGCAGCCCTACTGTGAGGTGCACTACCACGAGCGACGCGGCTCTCTCTGCTCCGGCTGCCAGAAGCCCATCACGGGCCGCTGCATCACCGCCATGGCCAAGAAGTTCCACCCAGAGCACTTCGTCTGTGCCTTCTGCCTCAAGCAGCTCAACAAGGGCACCTTCAAGGAGCAAAACGACAAGCCTTACTGTCAGAACTGCTTCCTCAAGCTCTTCTGCTAGGCCCCCTCCTCCCTCAGCTGCCCCCACCCTGGCCCAGCCCCCAACTGCTACTGTGACCCAGAGACCTAGCCCAGGGGTGAAGGGGCAAACCCGCCTGAAACTGGAACCTGCGTCCTCAGCCGGTGTAAGAGGGAATGGAGGCCCTGAGGGTCCCGCCTGCTTTCCTTCACCCCTGCCGGAGCCTCTCTGGCCCCCCTCCTCCACCTGCAGCTCTGCCCAAGCTGGTGTCGGCCTCCTGGCCATCCTACTCACCCCATACCCTGTGTGTCCCCGAGAACCGGCCTGGCCAAGCCAGCACCCCACACTGGAGCCATTTCTTACTCATATTTCAGCAGTGGAGCTGGGGGAGGGCAGGCAGAGTCAGATGGGATCTCTTTTTATCCTTATTTCCCCCTGACCTCATTATAATTATCCTTGTTCTGAAAGTATTGGCGGGGGGGCACCCAGCTCCCTCCAGACAATGCCAGCATAAATCCATCCATCCACGGGTGGAGCAGGTGAGGGACCAAGGAAGGTCCCTTGTCCTCCGGCCCTTCCAGTTTCCCTGGGCCTGGGCGATTTCCCCCCACTACCTTGTACCCCGACCTCCCCTTTTTTAACTGCTCTGGTTCTACTGAGAAAGGCCTCTCCAGCAATAATGTTTTCTAGTCACTTCCTCCGTCTCTGGGGACGGCGTGAGTTGGGGAGCATCACCCCGTGCCTGGACACTGGACCGACTTTGATAGATTTCTACACTGAGTTTTGAATTCATATCGGCCAAGTTGCTTTTACTTTATACAAGATGATTTTGCAGAGATTTTAAAGACGTTCCCTTTTGTACTCTCCTCCTTGTCTGCTGCCACTGGTCCTGTTGCTGATGGTGGCGTTTGGCGTGGAGCCTGCTTTGTACTGAGAGCTTGGGGTGGGGAAGCAATTTATATTTGATTTGTTTTTCTTAGCACTAGCCAGTGAACTGGGGGCAGCTCCGCGACTCCCCTTCTTTCAGTTCACAGCTCACCAGGACTGTTTTATAAACTGCTGTATCTTGAAACCCCTTTCTACTGCCCAGGCCAATAAGCTCTTAACTCAGACTGGCCTGAGGGTATCTTGTCCTTTGGGCCCTAGAATTCAGAACCCTGTTTGTCCTGTTCCTGGTGGGAGGAGAAGGGGGAAGTGCACTTTGGGGTGCTGTTTCCCATCCCAGTAAGCCATTTGGAGCTCCCGCTCCGCTGTGAACTTTCTGGCAACACAGAGAACCCACAGAATGTTCTCAGCCTCCTCACCACTCCTCTGGGGCTCGCTCTTCTGCCTCTCAGGAAAGCTGAGATCTGGTTTTGACCATAAAGGCCTCTTTGGCTCTTGATTCCACTGGGCGCATCACTTCCCAAATGTCTTGCCCTCCCTGGGGCCTGGGTGCAGGTTCTTCTCCTTTTTAAGTGAGTTCAACACCAGGAGGTCTAGGGAGAAATGGTCCCGGTTGTTGCGAGGGGGCCTGCTAGGACTTGGGACAGAGAGACAGGGTCCTGGGCTGACACAGAGCTTTCTTCCCCAAGGAGGATACAGGAGCAGGCCAGCCCTGGGGTCTCTGGTCAGCAGGAAGGGGCCCCAGAGGGGTCTAAAGTGAGGAAACTCCACCCTACTAGCCTCAAAGCAGAGGCTGAATGCCCTGGGGTCTCAGAGGAGGTCCCTCCTCCGATGCAGGGCTGGAAGCCCAGCTCTGGGAGGGTCAGCTGGTGGTCTCCACCTCCACCCATGGGCCTTATTGCTCTGTTTACAGTGACCTGCCCCAGCCCTCCCCCGGGGGACTGGGGCTTCTGGAGTCCACCCTCTGGGTCAATGATTATTTGGTGATTTGATTTTGATTTTTTTTTTTTTTTTTATAAACTTATAACCTGGCTTTCCCCCATTTCAATTCCTGTGATTTCTGCCAATAAATTTGCCATTATTTTCACCCGTGCTAGTGCCTTTTCTTTGTGGTCTAAGATGACAACTTCTCAGTCCCAGGAGGGAGACAAAATCCTCCCAAATCTCACAAGGGTCACCAGTTTGGGGGTAAACCATTGATATTCCCTCACTTGAGGCAAAAAGCCCAGGGAAAGGGATCCCTGAGACCTCATTTATCTGTGGCAGTGGGTCAGACCTGGCTCCCCACATGAGCTTTGGTCTTTTCTCAGCCCTTGGTGATGGGGGGCTGGGGAGCAGCGTTAGTGGGCCCCACATGGGTCAGTGGTCTTACACGCATTTACAGTTGAGGAAAGAGGTTCACAGAGCGCGCCCCCACATGCACAAGGCAATCCCACTACGACCACAACCACGTTTTTCTGGGTTGAGGCAGACACCACCACACTCAGGCTATCACAACACAGTGGGTGTATCTGAACCTTCCCAGCTGAAGGAAGATAGGACTCTACTGTCCCCATGTGGTCATGTCGATATTTGCATGCTGCGTTGCTCTTAACCAAGAGCCAGAATGCTGGGGCCCAGGAGCTGCTATCTTCTGGCTCAGCTTCGTTCCACATGGGCTGTGGCGTCACAGTTTCCCTGTTGCTAGAATGGGCCTGCAAAAGCAGCATGTTGAGCTCCAGTCTAAATCCTGCCCAGTCTACAGTGAGCCCAGAAGTGAAAATTACCTTCAGCTCTCAGTGAAAGATAATTACTTGGTTTATTCTTCCAGCCCATGTTGGAGTCATTTCGTTTCTAGAAATGGGTATGGTATACTGCACTGTAATTTGCTTTTTCACTCAACTGTACTTTGTGGACAATTTTCCTTGTCAATAAATATAGATCTGCATCATTTTTTAATGGCTTCATGGTATTCCATTATACTGATGTACTATAATTAGGGAGGATATTTATGTCATCAGAGCCAGATGTCCTTGGAAATGTACCCTGTGAGTGTTTGTATACTTGGAAAAGTGAGTTTAGAGGGAGACAGCCACAGGGTTAGAAGGGACGGTATAGCCTAGTGAGGCCCATTGGCTTTGAACTTGCTCCCGGATTTCAAGTCTGAAACCATCATTTACTGGCTGAGGGACTTGGGCAGATTATTTAACTTTTCTGTGTGGATTTTTCTGTCTGTAAAATGGGAATACTGATACCTACTTTAAAGGATTATTGCAAAGATTAACAGCGGTAATATGCACAAAGTACTTCGCATACTGCTGAGCATGCAGTAATGCACTGTCATTAAAAAGGGATCCTAGCAGTAATCGACTCCAGCAGTTCTCAGACTGGTCCGACATCAGATTGTTAGCTGCTGTCGAGTCGGAACGAAACGCTGCCTGGTCCTGTGCTATCCCCATGATTGGTTGGTGATTGGACTGTTGTGATCCATAGGGTTTTTATTGAAGTAGATTGCCAGGCCTTTCTTCCCAGTCCGTCTTATTCTGGAAGCTCCCCAGAGACCTGTTCAACATCATAGCAACACACAAACCTCCTCTGACAGATGGGTGGTGGCTGCGCATGAGGTGCATTGGCCAGGAATTGAACCTGGGTCTCCCACATGGAAGGTAAGAAGCATGAAAGGTGAGAATTCTACTATTGAACCACCACTGACCCCTCAGAGACACTCTTGTTAGTTGCCATTGAGTCGAGTGCATTCAGACTCATGGTGACCCCGTATGTGCAGATTAGAACTGCTCCATAGGATTTTCAAGGCTATGACCTTTTAGAAGCAGATGGCCAGGCCTGACTTCTGAGGCATCTCCAGGTGGGTTCGAACAGCCGTGCTTTCAGCTGGTAGTGGAGTGCTCATGGGACACTCCTGTAGATTCTGATCCACTGGGCCTGGAGTAGGACCTGGAAATTCATATTTTCACAAAGCTCCTAGAGTGATTTTGATATTTAACCAGGTTTTAGAAGTTCCTCCTAACAGTGGCTTGAAAAGATGGCTTCGTAAGTGACTGCACGAAGAGGCACTCTATAGCAAAATCAGACACCAGTAACCAGTTGCCTTCAAGTCGAGTTGATTCCAACTCATGGTGACTCCATGTGTGTCAGAGTAGAACTGTGCTCCATAGAGTTTTCAATGACTGGTTTTTTGGATGTAGCTCACCAGGCCTTTCTTCCAAGGTGACTCTGGATGGTCTTGAATGCAGCCAGGCACGTTAAGCGTTTGCACCACCTACCACCACTGCCTCCACCAAATTAAACGGGACAGGAATATTAAAGCTTCAACCATAGATCAGCCTTGTTGGGGGGAAATTTAGAGAAACAGGGCTTGAAACCACATACAGACAGGCAACAATTTTACAGTTCATATTACTTGGTCCAGATGAACTCACTGGAAATTTCTAATTTGGCCACCTGAAAAGGGTGGAGACAGTGGGGAACACCCCTCTGCCCCAGGATCTAATTTCATTCATTAAAAAAAATGTACATAGCACAAGTGTTAGAGTAAGTGTTGAATGAATGAATGAATAATAAAAGAAACTAACATTTATTGACTTCCTACTACATTTCAGGAAATATGGTAAGTCTTAACACAAACTGTATCTCATTTAATCCTCATAACAGCTCTAGAATGTGTGTGCTATTATCTGCTCCATCTTACAGATAAGGGAATGGAAGCAGGTTCAGCAAGGTGAAATCATTTCCTAAGATGACACAGCTAGCAAATGGTAGAACAAGAATATAGATCCATGTTTTCTGACTGCAAACTCTGCATTCATTCATTCAACAAGTGAGAACTAAGTACCTACTATATGCCATGTCTCCAGGTGGTGCAAACAACCTGCGCTTAGCTACTAACCGAAAAGTTAGTGGTTTGAACCCCTCCAGCAGCACTATGGAAGAAAGGCATGACGATCGTCCATAAAGATTACAGTCAAGAAAAATCCTATGGAGCAGTTCTACTTTTAACACCATGTAATTCCATGAGTTGGAATTGACTAGATGGTAACAGGTTGGGGCTTTTTTTTTTTCCTTTTCTATGTACCAGGCAAGGACAAAAATCTCTGCCCTTGTGTAGCTTGCATTATTGCAGGGAGAGACGGACAATGAATGATAATGCAATAAGTACATTATATAGTGTGCTAGGAGGTGTAAGCGGTGTAAGCGCTACTGAGAAAATAGAACAGGGTAAGGGAGAGCGGGAGTGAGGGGCAGGTTTCATTGAGTAGGTAGGTGATAGTTGACGGAGGTGAGTCAGGTTATGAGCAAAGGGTTACAGGGAGAGGGAATAACCTAACCCATTGCCGTTGGGTCCATTCCGACTCATGGTGATCCTATAGGACAGTGTAGAACTGCCCTATAGGGTTTCCAAGGAGCGAATGGTGGATTCCATCTGCTGACCTTTAGGTTAGCCGCCGAGCTCTTAACCACTGCGCCACCAGAGCACCGGGAGAGGGAACAGCTCGTGCAAAAGCCCTGAAATGGAAGCATGGTTCTAGAAAACAGCAAAAAGCATCGTCTGGCTGGAAAATAGATGGGAGTAGAAGAGTGGTGGAGGCAGATCATGTAGAGCCTTGTAGGTCATTTAAGTTTTGGGCTTTTTCTGAGTGAAATGTGGAAGAGTTTTGAGCAGATGAGGACAGGCTTTGACTTAGGTTTTTAGAAGATCCCTCTTATTTGCTGGCGGAAAGAAAAAGCCGTAGGGGAGATAAAGTAGAAGGTAGAAGCCTATTCTGTTTCTAACCTATGTGCAATTACTTCTATAGGCCCTTCTTAGCAACTACTCTGTAGTTCGTGACTTGGCCAGGTGTTGGTGGACACGCGACCTGTCAACTGACGCCCTCTTCTCCCTACCAGAATGCACCTCCAGCCCAGCAGAGGGAGGCAGCGCCGAGAAAGCTCCCTCAAACCCAGGCAGCGCGTTCCTTAACTACTGTTTTTTAAAGACGGCTTCCCATTGGCTAGAGTGGCAGCGACATCATCCAATGGCTGTCTACATCAGTTCCGCCTCTACAAACAGGAGACTGAGCCAACCAATAGGCGGGGGACGCTGTCCTCGGCCTCTGACTGGCTGCTTCTTTTGGGTATAAAAGTTGCGGCCCGGGCGGGAGTTCCTTCTCTCGCCAGGCGTCCTTTTGAGAGGTTCGTGCGGACATCTGGGCAGCGCTTGTAGCAGCGTTGTGGGGATTATGGGGGTTTCTGTGGTGGCACAGTGACTAAAGTGCTCGGCTTTGAACCAGTCAGCCGCACCGCAGGAGAGAGATGTGGCAGTTTGCTTCCATAAAAATTTACAGCCTTGGGAATTCTATGGGGCAGTTCTATTCTGTCCTGTAGGGCCCCTGTGAGTCGGAATCAACTCCACGGCCTGAGTCTTTTGGCTTTGGCTCCGGGGGCGGAATGGGATCCTTGGGGTTGGGGCCTGTCCGGCCTGGGGTATTGCGCCCCCCAAATTGTGGAGGGGGCTGTGCGGCGGACGCTGGCGCGTGGCTTGCTCAGTATAGGCCTCGGGCCTGATCCCGTCTGGGCCTAGTTGGCGGGTGACCAGGATTTAAACCTAGTCTGAGCTCCCTCTCTTCCGCCAGTGACATCGTCTTTAAACCCTGCGTGGCAATCCCTGACGCACCGCCGTGATGCCCAGGGAAGACAGGGCGACCTGGAAGTCCAACTACTTCCTTAAGATCATCGTAAGTTCGGGCTGGGTTGCGGCCCTCCAACATCCTGCCTCAATCCCAGGCCCTAATAAGGAGAATCAACTGTCGTGTGTTTAGCGTCTACTCGATACTAGCAACTGAATTAAGCTCTTCTGGGCAGTTCTCATTTAATCCTGACATTTTCCCAAGGTAGGACCCCACTGTTACAGAAAAACAGGCTCAAGCAGGTGAAGTCTGGCTTAAAGTAGAGCTCTTCTGCCTCCATTTTTGGGAAGGTCTGAGACAACTAGTGACATTTCTTTTGATCTGTAGTTTACTGTTTTTATAAGGAGGCAAGTTGTTGCATATTTAAGTCCTGCCAGTTAAAAAACTATTTCTTTTGGGTGGCCTTGTGGGCCTTGTCCAGAAATGCTGACTTGGCTGTTCTTCAGGCTGCCATTTTAGAATTTAATCTGTTGTATTTTCCACATGCATTTACTCTGGGATTTTTCAGATACACAATAAATTTCTAAAAGAAGTGAACAATTAATATCCACATGGTCACCACTTATATTTTGCAATCATGACTTTTT
The DNA here is from genome assembly GCA_030035585.1 of Dugong dugon. Lineage (NCBI taxonomy): Eukaryota > Metazoa > Chordata > Mammalia > Sirenia > Dugongidae > Dugong > Dugong dugon. Next base: position 17,437,766 of record CM057476.1, on the reverse strand, counting down.
GAATGCTGTAAATCTAACCTGCTTGACTTGACTTATTTGGAACATTTTTTTCCTGTTAACATTAGCCATTTTAGTGAATTAGACATGCCTCATAACTGGGAAAAACTAGAATATCAGTTCAGGGCTTTATGGTTTGCAAATCATGACGGGTACATTTCTTGTTCTTTCTGATTAAATGTAGAAACCTAGTTTTCGTCATTCATACCCAGCAAATAAATCAGGCACCATTAGTAACCCAGGTGGCTTCTGGTGGGAGGAATTATCCCAAATTTCCAAGTCACGTCAAAAGCAAAATGAAAGGGATTGAAATGGAAAGTCTGATTACGGGTTTGGTTTCTCCTGGTGTCGTCCCCATTTACTCCTGTTAAACTTTTGTTTCTGGCTTGTTCTTGTAGCAACTTTTGGATGATTATCCAAAATGCTTCATTGTGGGAGCAGACAATGTGGGCTCCAAGCAGATGCAGCAGATCCGCATGTCCCTCCGCGGGAAAGCCGTGGTGCTGATGGGCAAGAACACCATGATGCGCAAGGCCATCCGAGGGCATCTGGAAAACAACCCGGCTCTGGAGAAGTCAGTCAATCCCCGGAGCTGTGCCATCCTGCCTTCCCAGTGCCCTTCTCGATTTTCCCAGTGAAGAATGTGCTGAAAGGTGACCTGTAAACTTTTCTTTGCAGACTGTTGCCTCACATCCGGGGGAATGTGGGCTTTGTGTTCACCAAGGAGGACCTTACTGAGATCAGGGACATGCTGCTGGCCAACAAGGTAAGGGGAAGATCAGGTTGGCTAAAGAGACCCTATTGTTTTTGGCTCTTTAAGCAAAATTGACCATTCTCAGGTTGGATTTGTGGGGAGAAGACTGTTTTCACTGTTTCTTGCTTTTGTTCAGGTGCCAGCTGCTGCCCGTGCTGGTGCCATTGCCCCATGTGAGGTTACCGTGCCAGCCCAGAACACTGGTCTGGGTCCTGAGAAGACCTCCTTCTTCCAGGCTTTGGGCATCACCACTAAGATCTCCAGAGGCACCATTGAAATCCTGGTGAGTGGACCTACCTTGCCAGACAGGTGGTAGGGGTTCTCTTGGTGGCTATGGACCTGCTGGATGCCCAGGTACTTAACTGTCGATTTCTCTGCAGAGTGATGTGCAGCTGATTAAGACTGGAGACAAGGTGGGAGCCAGCGAAGCCACCCTACTGAACATGCTGAACATCTCCCCCTTCTCCTTCGGGCTGATCATCCAGCAGGTGTTTGACAATGGCAGCATCTACAACCCCGAAGTGCTTGACATCACAGAGGAAACTCTGCATTCTCGCTTCCTGGAGGTAACATGCTACCCAGCCCTCCCCTTTCCCATATTAGTGGTTGAGAGCACAACTATGTCAGACTCAAGTCCTGGCTGTGCTGCTTAAACTAGCTGTATAACCAAGCACAGTTGTTTAATCTGTCTGCCTCAGTTTCCTCATCTGTAAAATGGCAATGACATCATGTGGTTGAAGGACTGTAGGATCTAATGAATTAATGGATGTAAAGCCTAAGAACAGTGCTGGGCACATACGAAGGGCTATTCTAGGGGCTGCAATAATAGGAGATGAGATTTTGAGTAGTGTCAGGATCGGAAGAGAAATGAGGAAGAATTAATGCTTTTTTTTTTTTAAACATAAATGTTTGTATAATATTGTCTTCTTGGAGGACTGATTGTCCTTATTAGACTTTTGCTTAATTTTTGCCATTAAAGTTCTTTAATTAATGAATGATGGTGATAGAAGATGTCATTCTTGGGCCAAATGAAAGAATTGCAATTAAATATACTCTAAACTAAACTCCAGTTAATTTGGGGGAACTCTTAACTAGTGTATAAATTTATTATGTCTGGAATTAGTTTAACATCTTTCCTTCATGGAACTCAAGGTTTTGTTAATAGTTTCTTTTTCATGAAAGAATGCTGGCTTTTGAAGTAAACCCAACCCATCAGCATATGGTAAAGGGAACACCCAGGTTGGGAGTGACGACAAAAAGCATTTCTAACCTGGTGGGTGTGAATCACTTTGTCAGGCGCAGTTGGTACGAGATTGAAATGTCTCCTGTGTTAGACTGAGAAGCTAATGTAGCAAGGATTGGCTGTTTTCATTGAGTTTGTTTTGGATTTCACTGCCTTTATTCTAGGCCATCTCACCTAAAATGTCATTTCTCTTCCTCACTCAGGGTGTCCGCAACGTTGCCAGTGTATGTCTGCAGATTGGTTACCCAACGGTTGCCTCAGTACCCCATTCTATTATCAGTGGGTACAAGCGGGTCCTGGCTTTGTCTGTGGAGACTGATTATACCTTCCCACTGGCTGAAAAGGTAAAAAGGTCCCACCAGGACCACAGTGGGCCCAACAGCTGCGGGGGAGGGGGGGTTGTGGTGGAACAAATGGCAACCTGCTGTTGTGCTTTTATAATCATATTTTACATAGCAGATAAAATTTTAAGAGTATAACCGGGAGGTTGGTATTGGGGGATGGAGGAAGAGGTAGCTTCACTTTAGAAATGACAAGAAACCTAAATGAAGTGTTAATGGGTGAGAGCTGGGCCTAGGCTGCCGTCCACTAGGCTATCCCCAAGGTGTCCTACTTTGGTCACTTCAACTCTAGAAATCTATAAAGGGTTGGGAGGTTGTGTGTAGTGGGGGATGGGGGTGGCCGACCTTTTTCACTGCTGACTTCTCCCTTGTTTCAGGTCAAGGCCTTCTTGGCTGATCCATCTGCATTTGTGGCTGCTGCCCCTGTGGCCGCTGCCGCCGCCACCGCTGCTCCTGCTGCTGCTTCGGCCCCAGCCAAGGTTGAAGCAAAGGAAGAGTCGGAGGAGTCGGACGAGGATATGGGATTTGGTCTTTTTGACTAGTCACCAAAAAGCAACAAACTCAGCCAGCTTTATTTGTGAAACAAGGAAATAAAGGCTTACTTCTCTTAAAAGCCTCTGCACCCTTTATTTTGTACATTTTGAGGTTTATAGTGCTGTATGCTAGAAACTAAAGTCTCTCCTACCGTCAACTACTTTTTCTAGACCAGCTTTCACTGTCCCATTTATTATGCTAGGATTTTTGTACCTACAGCCGTCTGAGCACTACTTTTGGTTCCTGTAAGCTACATTAAAGGATCCCTGGTGGTGCAATGGTTGTGCTTGGCTGCTAACCAAAAGGTTGGCGGTTTGAACCCACCCTCAGAAAAGACATGATCTGCTCCCGTAAAGATGATAGCCTAGAGACCCTATGAGGCAGTTCTCCTCTGTCATACGGGTTTGCCGAGTCAGAATTGACTTGATGGCACACAAGCTTTATCGGGGAGGTTCTTAGTGTCAGTTGATAGGCACTCAGTGAATGGCAGGAGTTGTTCTATATGGCAGTGTTTTTCAAACTGGATGGGGGTTCCCTGAGGAAGTTGTGACCAGTATTAAACATCTGATTGCTCAAAGGGGTAGGTAGTTTGTTTTGAAGCTCCTATTCTAATTCTGTATACAGATCTATGTACTGGGTCATGATGTAAAATGTTATTTTGTCATAACTCACAGAAGTTCAAAAATCACTGCTATTAAATAGAGGGTGTATGTGGAGACTAAACTGGAGACTCCACGATCGAAGCTATAGATGTGTGCACTTGGGAAATTCCAACAGCCTCCCACCTCTAGGCCTTAGCTTCAGAGCCCAGCCTGGAGCATGCAACATTTCCAAGGCAGGCTCCTCTACCAGTTTTCCTGAATCCTTCCCTAACTTCATATCCACGGTTTTATACTCCCCAAGTCATCGAGGACAAGAGCCCGGAATTAGTTTGCTGTTTTCTTCTTAACTAGGTAGCACAAATGGTTAACTGCTCAACTACCAGTCGAAAGTTTGGTGGTTCAAACCCACCCAGAGGTGCTTCAGAAGATTGGCCTGGCAATCTGCTTCCAAAGGTGGTGGTTAGGTGTCCTCAAGTCAGCTCCAACTTATAGCGACCCTATGTACAACAGAATGAAACACTGCCCGGTCCTGTCCAATTCTCAAAATTGTTATGCTTGAACCCATTGTTGGAGCCACTGTCAACCAATCTCCTTGAGGGTCTTTTTTGCTGAACCTCTAACAAGCATGACGTCCTCCAGGGAGTGGTTCCTCCTGAATTAACATGTCCAAAGCATGTGAGACAAAGTCTCACCATTCTTACTTCTAAGGCACATTCTGACTACTTCTTCCAAGACAGCTATATCTGTTCTGGCAATCCATGGTGTAGTCAATATTCGCCAATACCGTAATTCCGAAGGTTACAGCCTTGAAAACCCTATGGAGCCGGTTTACTCTGCACACATAGGGTAGCCATGAGTGAAAATCCACTCGATGACAATTAACAGGTCATTTCCCACAAACTTCTTGAGGACAAGAGCTTGAGTTCAGTTTGCGGTGTCCTTTTTACCTAGTTCAGTTCCTAGCATCTAGGATGGTCTCCAGACTCACATTCTCTCTAAAGGATGCCTTCACTCAAGGAAGGCCCTCGTGAGGATGTTTAGGCTGGGCCTGCAGGCTTGAAGTGGACCAGGGGCTGCAGGGCGTCTCACCGCGTTACAAATCATCAAAGACCCTGGCCTCCCGCCACGAAGCCAGACCAAGAAGGGCACCCAGCCCCGGGGCTGAAGGGCGGCTCCTGGGGAAGAAGTTTTGATGATCTCTGGCGCAGGCGCAGGCACCACAGATCTGGCCGCCATACTCGAAGCCCGGGCTCACCTGGGGCCCAGGAGGGGCCGCCAACCCGCCCGGTGGCGCCAGGCCGGTACACCAGCCCTAAGAAACAGCTGGCCTCGCCCTGCCGCGTGGGCTCGCACGGTGACCCGGAAGCACACCGGAAGCGGTTCCGGGGTCAGCGCCGGCAGGATGGCGGCGGATACGCAGGTGAGGCGGCTGGCCGCGGGGCTAATGCGGTCAGGGGCTGGGCACGGGAGGCGGCCACTGGGCCAGGCCGTCTCCGACGCTTGTCTTCGGGGTGAGGGGCTGCTTCGGGCGGAGGCTACGGCGCGCGCGGCCCAGAGTCGCGAAGGAGCGGCTCCATATGGCTCCCGGTCCTGCCCGTCCCGGCCTCTGGCCCGGGCGGCAGACCAGCCCTGGGTTTGAGAAGTCAGGGGCTCCGGCCTCGACTTCGGCAGCTGGAGGCCGGTGGGACCTTCCCCTGACCCTGGAGTTGCAGAAGTTTGCCTGCCGAATTCTCCGCTTCATTTTCCCAAAATCCTCCAGCAGTTAGCCGCAGGCCAACGCTAAATCTTTAAACTTTAACCAGCGTTGTTCGAGCATCTACTGTGTGCAGAGACTTACAGCACAGTCTTTGGATTCATACAGATCTGGGTTTGAGTCTACACGCCCCTTTGTGTGAGATGCTGGGCAAGTGACAACCCTGCCAAGTCTCAGTCTTTTCGTCTCTAAAATGGGGTTATACCAATCTTATAGGGTTGTTGTGGAGATTCAGTGAGATAAAGTAGAATTCGATATATGTTGTCTCTTATTAGGTGCAGGGTTAGGTAAAAGAACTGTCACTACCCCGGAAGAGCTGTTGTCACCCAGGAGTGGTGTCTGTGGGTACCTTGTAGATCAGGGAGGGACTTGGGAAAACCTTTTTCCTCCACCCTAACCTTGTTTGTAGCTGTGTTTTAAGTTGAGAAGACAATATTATGGGAGAAGAAACAGGTGTCTAAAGGACAACTTGGCTTACTTGGGGCCCCAGGGTGATGAGATTAATTGATTTTTATATGTAGGCCGAGGGCAGTGGTGGTTCAGTGGTAGAATTCTCGCCTTCCATGCAGGAGACGTGGGTTCGATTCCCAGCCAATGCACCGCATGTGAAGCCACCAACTGTTTGTCAGTGGAGGCTTGTGTGATGCTGAACAGGTTTCAGTGGCACTTCCAGACTCAGACAGACTGAGAAGAAAGGCCTGGAGATCGACTTCTGAAAATGAGCCAATGAAAACTCTATCACAACAGTGCAATCATGGGGGGCCGACTTCATGGCAGATAACAACAACAACATATGTAGGCTCTGACGCCAAAGAGTGACCACTTACCTCAACATTCAAGACATTTGTTGAGGGTCTTCTGAGCAAGGGGCTGGTAATTTGTTTCAAGCTGGTTATATGCAGTCCTAGAAAGAAAAGCTTCTTAATCTGTTTGGTGTTTCTAGAGGATGCTCTACATGCTGAATGTTGATCATTTATACCCAAGTGCAAAGGAAGGAATCTTTCCTCTAGAGGTAGGTACTGTATGTTGTCCAATATGGTAGCCACTAGCCACATGGTGAATTAATAGCCACATGGCTGATTAAGTTAATTAAAATTAAATAACATTAAAAATTCATTTCATCATTAGCACTAGCTACATTTAAATGCACGGTAGCCACATGTAGCTAGTGGCTGCTGTATCCGATGGTACAGAGGAACATTTACATCCTCACAGAAAGTGAAATTGGACAGCGCCACTCTAGAGAGAGAACTGTGGACTTTAAAGTTGTTTGCATCTCATCTCACCAACAAATTACGTCTCTGAAGAGTCTTGGTGGACCCTTCCTCAGTTTTGTTCTAACATAGTCTCAATGTATGCTCTGCATACATTGTCTCATTTAATCTCCACAACAGTCATGTAAGTTAGGTGCTGTTGTCTACATTGTGTCGATGAAGAAACCCAAGCTCGAAGAGGTGGTGAAATAATTTCACTGAGTTTTCATAGCTAGTAAGCGACAGAGGTGGATTCAGACTCTTCACCCTTTGCCTTTTAACCACTGTGCTAATGCTCCCCTAGTGACATGCGAGATGTGGGTATTCCTTTTGTGGGAGGTTAAAGTGAGACAGTATGAAGGGAACATGTTTGGCACATTGTAAGAATGGTGTGGCGGGACATCTGACCTCCTCTAACTTCACAAGGGGGAAGGAGAATCAAGATCAGCAGCCCAAGGCTGATTCCTATGAGGCAGAGGTAACATTCATTTTCTGATTAAGGAAAAGAAGAGCCTCGAACCTGAAGATCTCTTTCATCTTTGTGAGAGAAAAGATAGCTAGGAATTTAATATTATCACACGGAAAGACAGCTATGTGGGAGTTTTAGGTAGAGGATGGGTTGTATACACACATCTATTCTCTCTCTCTCTCTCAACCTAGATAGAACTGGTAAAACTCGTTGCCATCAAGTTGATTCTGACTCATAGCGACCCTTTAGGACAGCGTAGAACTGCCCCATAGGGTTTCCAAGGCTGTAATCTTTATGGAAGCAGACTGCCACATCTTTCTCCTGAGGAGCAACTGGTGGGTTTGAGCCACTGACCTTTCGGTTAGCAGCTGAGCAGTTAATCACTGCACCACTAGGGCTCCTTTTAAAATTAGTGAAGGGTTCAAAAAAAAAAAAAAAAATTCTTACAAGGATTGGGAGAATGGGGAAGCAGACAACAGCAGCAAACGTTTGGAAGCTAGAAAGTGATGCTGAGTGGTACAGGACTAAGCAGACCGGAGAAAAATGAATCCTAAGCCGGCAGATGGGAAAGCTGAGGGCCAGCCTGATTCACACTGCAGAATCTCTGAAGGATGAGAGTTGGTGGTATCAGTGAACCTTTGGGAGTGAGGAGGGACTAACTTAAGGAGATTGGTTGAAAGTCTGTTTTAGATACGGTCACTTCCCCAGATCTCTGCTTCCACCCTGGCAAACGACTGGAGGTTATCTTTCTGGAGACTAAGTCAGAGGACCACTGCACCATGAGGGCAAGTGTTGGAGGTCCAATATCCAAATAAAAGGGAGTAGAACATCCCAAAGAATCCCTGGTGGGGCAGTGGTTAAGCACTCAGCTGCTAACTGAAAGGTTGGCGGTTCGAACGCTCCAGCCACTCCATGGGAGAAAGATGTGGCAGTCTGCTTTCATAAAGATTACAGCCTTGGAAACCCTATAGGGCAGCTCTACCCTGTCCTATAGGGTTGCTATAAGTTGGAATTGACTGGACGGCAACAGGTTTAGAACATCCCAGAGAGAAGGAAGTCAGCAACAAAATAATTCAAGAAACTTTCCCTGAGCTAAAGGATGTGTCTCCAGACCAAAAACACTCAGCACAATGGATAAAGTTAAATGAACAGCAGAGCGCATTATAATGACAGTTAGAACCCTGGGCAGAAATAGACGATCCTAGAAGCTTCCAGGGAGAAAGAAAACTCCAGTCTTATACAGAGGATCAAGAATCAGAATGGCATTGGACTTCACAATAGCAACACTGAGAGCTACAACACAGTGGAGAAACGTCTTCAAAATCCCAAAGGAAAATGATTTCAACTTAGAATTCTCTGTCCAGTCAAAGTTTATCAAGTATTAGGCTAGAACACTGGCAGGCTTGCAAGGACTCTACAATACAGGACGTGCTTCATCCAGACCAAAAAAAAAAAGAGTGTGTTTTCAGTGATGCTTGCTATAAAGGGTCACCAGTCCAAATGGAGCAGTTCGGAAAACTCTGAGAGAGACTTCTTCAGGAATTTGATGGAATACCTGATACGCTTAAATGTCTTGAGATTTAGACAAATGACAAAAGAGTTTGGGGTTGAATTACTGATAAGGACAGGTGAAACAAGGCAAACCGAGGTGAGGTGGGAAAGGGGCAGTTATTAACTCTGGGGGAATGAAAAAGCTGTGCAGGATAGAAGCATAATCATAGATTATTCAGTGCAAGTTGAATACTGTTTACGTATGTATAATGTAAACACCGACAGTGAAGGTGGGTCATACTGTGAAATTGAGGAGTTATGCTGAGGAGATGGAGAGGATGTGTGGTAGGGTAGAGAATTATGGTAAAAGAGTTAAGTTTAAAAAAAAAAAAAACCTGTTGCCATCTAGTTGCTTCCAACTCACAGCGACCCTGTACCACAGGGTGGAACTGCCCCAGAGGGTTTCTGAGGGTGTGATTTTTATGGAAACAGACTGCCACATCTTTCTCCCATGGAGCAGCTAATAGGTTGGAACTGCCGACCTTTCTGTTAGCAGCCGAACGCTTAGCCACTGCACTACCAGGCCTCCTTCCAAAGGCAATAAGACCGAAAAACCAAGAACTAGCAGCACAAACAAGTTATTTAGACATATGGAGGTAACTACCAAAATAATCACCCAGAATTGGTGAAAAAACTTGCCCCTGGGACTGGTTTTTATAGCAAACCTCACAGAATTCTTTGACTTTCACTCGTATTGCTATGTGCACATATAACTGTATGCATATATAACTGTGAAAACAAAAGGTGTTTCAAAGTTAAAACAAATTTATCTAGAAGACAAATTTTTGGACATCAGTTTATTCATTGCCAATAGTATTACAGCAGGAATTTAAGCATAAGAAAAGCTTGGCATTCTTTTCTTTCTCTATGCACCCTTGAATCTTCTTCTACTAGTAAGGCCTGTCTGTGAAATACCCTCAAAAGAAAAAGATGCAGACACCGCTGTGTTAGTTCTGAACCCTGCTCACCATCCTGCCCTGCTCTGCTACTCAAGACCTGCCCACTTTGTAGAATATTGTTCAGGAGCAGATTCTCAGGAATATTTAGTCTTCTGATTATGCCTTTCTTTATTCAGGGGACTGCAGCTGTGGTAACTTGGATGGGGGTTGAAGCTAAGGATTTGTTAGCATCAGTTTGTAGACCTAGTTAGTTTCAGGTTTAGTTTCAAATGTGCAGGTGCTGTGGCTCTCAGCTCCACTCTGAGAAATGACTTCACTTTGTGGAGGCTGTTTCTTCATCGTCTTAAAATGGGGATACTGATGCCTCCCTTGCAGGCAATAGTAGCGGACTGTGATTGGAATGAGAGTATATGCTCTGCATACATTGTCTCATTTAATCTCCACAACAGTCATGTAAGTTAGGTGCTGTTGTCTACATTGTATCCATGAAGAAACCCAAGCTCTAAGAGGTGGTGAAATAATTCCACTGAGTTTTCATAGCTAGTAAGTGACGGAGCTGGATTCAGACTCTTCACCCTTTGCCTTTTAACCACTGTGCTAATGCTCCCCTAGTGACATGCGAGATGTGGGTATTCCTCTTGTGGGAGGTTAAAGTGAGACAGTATGAAGGGAACATGTTTGGCACGTTGTAAGAATGGTGTGGCGGGACATCTGACCGCCTCTAACTTCACAAGGGGGAAGGAGAATCAAGATCAGCAGCCCAAGGCTGATTCCTATGAGGCAGAGGTCAGACATGCCTCCACCCTCCAACCTTTTTACCAATTCTGACACCACCTGTCCCTCCCAAGGCACTCTACTTCTTTGCTGGGTTTGATAATTTGTTACAATGACCACACAGAACTCACAGACATTACTTACGATCATGGGGTATATTAGGGAAGTAACAGGTTACAATTCAGGTTCAGGATACAGTTCTTTAGTCAGGGCCGCTTCTTCTCAGCTGTGCCCACAGGCTCTTTCTGTCCTCTTGGCCTCTGCCCACCTCAGGCAAGTGTTGAAAAGCTCTTAGCTCAACCAATAAGTGCCTGGGGGCATCCCACTCCGCCAGGAAGCCTTGGCCTGAAGGCACTGAGCTTTCTCACTCTGGGCCAGGAAGCCCACCGCACTATCACCTGCCAGTCTTCTGGTTCTGCTGCCTCTGTTGCTGCCTTTTCTCTGCTGCTGCTGCTGCTCGCCATCGCTGGTGTTACAGCTCTCCCTCTCTTTCCTGGTTCTGCTGCCTCTCTCTGTCTTCCACGTCACGGCTCCTCTCTCTCCCCCTCTGTGTCTCCCTTTAAGCCTAGGGGATGACAAAACTGACCAGTCCTCTCGTTAGGGTTCCATACGCCTTATTTGTGTAGTCCCACCCCGCAAGGGTGCCACACACCTTATTTACATTATTAGCAAGTTACTCAATCCCTTTGGTGGGCCACAGGTACTTCATTTGCATAGTCCCACTTAAACATTTGGTGGGAGTTACAAGACCATGCTGAGAAAGGCCATATAAACCAATGCCATTGCATGGCAGGCCAATCCCTGGCTTTTCCAGTCATTGGTTGTTTCATACTTGGAGGATGACTTCGCCTCTCCCAATCATTTTACTAGTCCAAAACAATCATTAACGATTAGTCCTTCAGTAGGGCAAAGAGTCCTCAGGGTGAGGTTACTCAGATACCAGTCATTCAGGGCTGCTACAGGTATCCATTTGATCTGGTCAGGTTCTCCAGAAGTCATCTCTGCTTCACCCTCTCTGGCCTCTGAGAAAATTTAACTGAGAGAAGATTATTACCTTGCTCTGAGCCTCTCGAGGTATCAGCATAGCAAAACCTTTAAGGAACTTTAGGTTTGGCCTCTGTATTGTAGTCCAACAATGTCATCCCCTTAGTTCACTCCTTACAGTTGTTACTTCTACAATTACAGTTTTGCAATCACAATTAACCCTGTTAATAATCAACACAGTTGAATCATGTAATCCTATCAGCATCTTTCCCCACCCTGTCTTCCCTAGACCCATCAGGAAAAGAGGAAATTATTCAGAGGGCATCCTCCCTTGTCCCCTGATTTTGAGTCCCACCCAATCATTTGGTGGAAGTTAGAAGACCATGGTAGAAAGGCCACATAAAGTCTATCCCATCGCACTGCGCGCATAGTAGGCCCTCACTAGATTTTGGGTAATTCCGAAAGGATATTTTGTATCCTGAGGTTGTTGCCTTTTGCCTTGCCCAAGCTTAGTAAGTTATATTGACCGGTTGACCAGTTGGGTTCTCAACCAGGGGTGATTTTGTCCCCAAGAGACATTCAGCAATGTCTGGAGACATTTTTGTTGTCACAGCTAGGTGGGTGCGGTGGGGAGGGTGGAGCAACTGGCATCTAGTGGGTGGAGGTCAGGGATGCTGCTAAACATTTTACAATTCATAAGACAGACCCCATAACAAACATCTGGCCCCAAATGTCAGTAGTGCTGAGGCTGAGAAACCCTGAGTCAAAGGGATCCTCAACTGAATTCTGCCACGTCCCCCCTCATTCTTTTATTGTCTGATTGGTGGTATTTTCTCTGTGGGCTTGACTTTCACAGGTTTCTGAGACACTAAAGCGTTTTGCAGGGAAGGTAACGACAGCCAGTGTGAAGGAGCGGAGAGAAATCCTCAGTGAACTGGGAAAATGTGTTGCTGGAAAAGGTATTTCTTTTTCATCCGTGTAGCCTGGAGGCTGTTCACAGTAAATTGTGTTTTCTGTTTAAAATGGTGCTTTCAGTTTCTGTATTTGCTTATTTTAACGTGGATTGAAACCTTGTTTTAACGTTGATTGAAACCTTCTTTCTCAAGTTTATTTGAGATATTGGAGAGTTTATTAGATACTAAAGCCTTTTGTAGTTTTAACTATCTTGATTGGAAATATTTCTAAAAGATAACAACAGTCTTTCTTGAATAATTTACTGGGTATGCAAACATTTTCTTTGTAACTTGGGGCAACATTTTCCCCGACCTGTGTTCCATGGACGCCAGCAAGATGTTAACAGGTGATTGGCCAGCAAAGGATTCTAAGGTCAGGTAAGTTTGGGAGATGGCGTGCTTTCTAATCCCCTCTTGCAGATTCACAACACCCTCCAGGAAGATGTTTCAACTTTCTTAAGCTTTCTTTAATCCAGTGTTTTCCTGGGACCTCTTTTTTGCTGAATACCTGCTAAGGGCCTCAGGAACATATTTTGGGAAATGCTGAGCACGTGGATTATCCTGTAGCATAACTGAGGAGTATCCCTCTCGGGGTGTGTAAGACTATTTTGCCTTCACTTAGTAAATCCTAATTAGTTTTTCCAGTATTCTATTCGTGTGCTGGTTTTTACTATACAGCATTGGTTCTCAAAGAGTCACCCCAGACCAGCAGCATCAGTATCCCCTTAGAACTTGTTAGAGATGCAAATTCTCAGCTCTGCCCCAGAAACCCCAGGGTGGAGCCCAGCATCTGTGTTTTTAACAAAACCTCTTGGTGAGTCGTATGCTACAGTTTGAGAACTGCAGCCATAGACTTGGACCTCCCTGTCTGCCAGCTTTCACTTCTCATTGATCAAGTCCCGACCTCCTACCCTTCTTTGTCACCCAAGTTCTAGTTTGCTGCTTCTGATCTACTGTCCTGAGCAGCATACTCAAGCTTGTTAAAGCTGTGTATAAATTAAGTGCGTTGCTGTTTGTGAGCTTCTAAGATGTTCTCCTGAGTGTTAGTGCTTTAGTGTATGAGTTTCATGGTGTTCTCAAAGATCTTTCTGGTCACTTTCATAACAGGGTTCTAGTCAGACAAGACTGCCAGGTGGCTGAATTCCTGATAGGCAAAAGACTGGCTGTCCATGTCTTCTGACTCATAATGTGGGACTCTCCCTGCTAAATGACTGCTGAATGCTATACTTCTTTTTTCCCGTTTTTTGGAGGAAGGAGTTTGACTTGTGAGTGGGTGAAGTTTATGAAGTATTCAGGGCCTTTTCCAGTGATTTTACTCTTCACTTACCCTGAAATTCTACAGCTCAGGGTGAGTTGTATTTGTAAAGAGCTCAGGAGCCTTCGATGGGCTTGGTGATGTGGAAAGCTAACTTCCCCTGCGTGGAGTCCATTGTCCTCCGTTTTCTAAGTGTGTGAGTCTAGGGAGTGATGATTTTTGGGCCTCTCCTTTTGTTTGGGTAGCAGGCAGCCAAGCGAATCACCAAAGGTGGAGGAAGATTTTTTTCAGCCGGGCTGAGTGGTTGAGGACTTTCTCAGAGCTTTCTAACCCTAGATGCAGGTGGTCAGCATGGTCCATCCCAGCCTGGCCTGAGAACTTCTCCGTTGCTGTCCTCAGTATTGCCTCCAGATACCTGACCACTGAGACTCACTGTTGCAGTGTCTCCTGTGTCTGACCTTCCCAGAGGACTCTAGTGTGTCAGTCAGTGATGAAGGGCTTGAGCCTGTGGTCTGATGGACTGCACTGCCACTTATAGGCTGTGTTACTTAACCCCTCTGAGCCTGTGTCCTTGCTTTGAACGTGGGAAAAGCAATAGTACCTCCCTCACAGGATTGGTGTGAGGAGTAAGAGCATGCTTAGATGATTGCTTACTGCAGTGCCCGGCTGTGGTGAGCTCACTGTGTACATTAGCTGTTATTGTTGCTCTTCTCTTAGCCAGAGCCCGTTTCTGGCCCCAGTCACTCTTCCTCAGTTACTGAAATAGCCCCAAATCAGATGGACCAATACAGTGTTCAGGGTCCTGGGGCACTGGGTCCCTGCACTGGCTGCCAGATTCATTTCTCCTCCATCATCTGGGTACCAGATGTATGAGGCACCATGCAAGCCCTTTGTGGGCCTCCTGCTTTCGGTTGCCCCGCATTAGTCTGTCTTCTACTACAGGTGACATTTTCCCCCTCTCAGAAGCATCTCCCTCGTCTGCATGCTTCGGTCTAGCATGTAGACTCTGTCGCAGATTGGCTTTCCAGCCTTACTGAGCGCTGTGTCTCACCCGTTTCTCTTTTACTCTGGCCAGTCTGCTTGGTTTCTTGTGCCTTGGTTTCTTTTTCTTAAAGTAGGGTCAATAACAGCACCCACCTCGTAGGGATCAAGTGAGTTAATGTACTTAAGATGCTTAGAGCTATTACGTGTGTGAGCGCTAATTAAGTGTTGGGTGTTGTGTTCGTTATCTAGTGCTGCTATAACAGAAATACCACAAGTGGGTGGCTGTGACAAACAGAAATTTATTTTCTCACAGTGTAGGAGGCTAGAAGTCTGAATTCAGAGCACTGGCTCTGGGAGAACGCTCTGTCTCTCTGTTGGCTCTGGGGGAAGGAAGGTCCGTATTCCCTGGCTCCTTGGTGATCTTCATGTGACATGGGATCTAACTTCTCCCATCTCTGTTTGCTTCTCTGTCCTGATCTGCTTTTTTTTATATCTCAAAGATGATTGGCTTAAAACACACCCTACACTGATCTGGTCTCTCTACTGTAACAAAGAAAACCCATTCTCAAATGAGGTTATAACTACAGGTATAGGGATTAGGATTTACAGCACATATTTTGGGGGAACACAGTTCAATCCTTAACAGGTGTTGTTATTTCTCTTCCCTTTCTGAGTAGGCATGATGCATTCTTACCCCTGTACCTTGGCTTATGCCATTTAGCATGTCCTTCCTCTCATTCAATTCTTCCATAGCCCACTAATCGTTAGGCCAGGCTCGTGTCTCCTTAAAATCTTCAGACACCACTCCAACTGCAGGTGTTCTTCCCTTCTCTGATCCCTCATAGTACTTCAATTTTAAAATTTTGTACTGTTTTAAAAACTTTTTACCAGGATATACATAAAGAGAAGTACACATGTCATAAGTGAACAGCTTGCTGAATTGTTGCAAACTAAACACATCTGTGTAACTGGTACCCAGATCATGAAGCGGAGCTCTGGTGGCACAGGGGTTAAAAGCAGCTCGAATCCACCAGCCACTTCTTAGAAACCCTGTGGGGCAATTCTGCTCTGTTCTATGGGGTCACTGTGAGTCAGAACCGACTTGATGGCACATAACAACAATAACAGATCAAGAAGTAGAACAGTACAGGCACCCCAGAACCTTCCCTCTATAGCACTTTAAATTTTGAGGCCACGTGTATTGTCTCAGTTTCATTCATTTAACAAATATTTGTTTCCTGTACTAGGCATTTTCTTAGAATCTTGTCTTTTTGGTCGCTTTTTCCTCCTGTGAAATCTGTTTCAAATATAGATGAGTGTCCAGTGGGTAAGGATCATGTCTGGCAGAATGCCTAGCCCAAGCAGTTTTTATTGACTCTGTGTGTCATCCTTGGTTTCAGATCTGCCAGAGGGAGCAGTGAAAGGGCTGTGCAAGTTATTCTGCTTGACTCTGCATCGATACAGGTGAATCTCAGCTAAAGGCCAGGGATCCAGAGCACTTTATACAGAGAGGCAGAGTAGGGTAATGGTAGGTGCCCAGGCTTTGGAGCCAGTCTGCCTGGGTCCCAGTCTGGACTGCATTACATCCTAGCTGTTGGAAACTGATCCTCTCTGTGCCTCATTTGTCACGCATGCATAAGCACTGAGGCCCATAGTAAGTGTAAATGTAGTTACTACCCTTAGTGCATTAATGGCTCATTTGCCCTTATCAGCCACTTCCAGGAGTAGGTGGGTTTATCTAGTTATTTCCTAATCTCATAGTCAGTGACCCACTAGAATACCCTGTGGTAAGTTTTTCCTAAGATAGACCAGGTTTGGCCTAAGCAGCCTTGCCCTCCCCTGAGTCCACACGTTCACTTTCCCCTTCGTTCCTGCCTCTAGAGATGCAGCCTCCCGCAGGGCCCTGCAGGCAGCCATCCAGCAGTTGGCCGAGGCCCAGCCAGAAGCCACTGCCAAGAACCTTCTGCAGTCTCTGCAGTCTTCAGGCATCGGCTCCAAAGCAGGCGTTCCCAGGTAGGAGGGAAAGGTGGCAGACCATCAGGGATTGGTGGAGTTCTGTTTGGGAGATGCTGCTGCCAGATGACCTGCGTCCAGCAGATGTGCTCATGTGTGTCTCTTTCCCCTTTGCAACTCTGTGCCTGTCGTTGTTCTCTGAGTGGAGGGGGGAGCCAGGATGGCAAGTTCAGCGAAGAAAACCATTTTCTTGAGGAGTGGGGGTGGAAAACCATGAAAGCCAGGCCATTTTGAGGAGAAACCCAGTGCCCACTTGGCACTGAATGAGGGAACCTGTCTTTTTGTTTTTATAGTCATTAATACTGCTGAGAAGGAGCTTTGGACCCACTGGCCACTCTGTGGGAGAAAGATGTGGCAGTCTACTTCCGTAAAGCTTACAGCCTTGGAAACCCCATAGGGCAGTTCTACTCTTGTCCTTTAGGGTTGCTGTGAGTTGCAATCTGCTCGATGGCAGTGGGGTTGATCTGGAATAGTGCTGAGAGATGGGAGTTTGGCTGACGAGGCCTGAACTCCTTGTCCTGAATGGTGGCAGATGATTTGTGGGGAACGTTCTCCCCAATTGTAGGTCCAAGGCAGGTCATCTACACACAGAGCTTGTGGCAAGCATTTGTCCTCCAGATGGAGGCTGCTGCTCTGTACTCACCCTTCCTCTCCTTCCCTCTGCAGTAAGAGTAGTGGCTCAGCTGCCTTGCTGGCCCTGTCCTGGACCTGCCTACTGGTGCGCATTGTCTTTCCCTCGAGAGCCAAGAGGCAAGGAGACATCTGGAACAGACTGGTAGGTTCCCTGGGTCTTTGAATGAGTGATGGTCAGTTTTCTGCCCAGTTACCACATGTTTAAGCACCGTCTCTGTGCCTGGTGCACTGCTAGGTGCCAGGTCACACGACACTTTGAGTTGTCCCAGAGCTTGTGATTTTGGTGGATGGGCATGAGTGCAACATGTAACATTTATCTGTTAAATGTCTTGGAGAATCTTCTAAGTGCCAGGCATGGTGTTAGGAATTTCCGTGTTGAACTGGCTAGTGGAATGGAATTCCTACCATGTGTTTTGGTCCTTAAGTTCTCTCTTCTTGTTCTATGCCTGCTCCTTCCACACATTCCCTGCTTTTTTTTCCCACATGTCTGCTAACCAGAGGTGGCCTGAGAGGCTAGGTTTTGAGTTTCTGTTTTTTGTTTTTGTTCTTTAAATTTATTTTGTTGTTGATAATATGCACAGCAAAACATATACCAATTCAACAGTTTCTACATGTACTATTTAGTGACATTCATTACATTCTTCAAGTTGTACAACCATTCTCACCCTCCTTTTCTGAGTTGTTCCTTCCCCATTAACATCAATTTACTGCCCCCTAAGTTTCCAGTCTAAGGTTCAAGTTGCTGTTGTCGATTTGATCCCATATAGCTAAGTTCTTAAAAGAGCTTAATGCTTAAGGCAGACATTTTTTACTAGTTAAGCTAAACTACCATTTGGTTTTAAGAAGGCTTCAGGGGCTATTTTTGGTTTAAAGTTTAAAGGTTATCTCAGGGCAGTAGTTTCAGGGGCTCATCCAGCCTTTGTGGCTTCAGGAAGCCTGGAGCCTGTGAGAATCTGAAATTGTTCTGCATTTTCCCCCTTTTGACCAGGATTCTGTGATCAAAATGTTCAGTAATGGTAGCCAGGCACCATCCAGTTCTTCTGGTTTCTAGCAAAGGAGGCAGTTGTTCATGGAGGCAATTACCCACACATTCTATATCTTCGTATTCCTGATACTCTTTCTTGCTGTGTTGCTCCAGCAAATAAAGACCAATTGTTGTGCCTTGGATGGCCACTTGCAAGCTTTTAAGATCCTAGGCACTATTCAGGGAACTAGAAGGTAGAACAGAAGCAGTAGACATGTTGGAGGTCCTTTTTAATATCTAGATAGGCTTAGTGGAGGTCAGGAGGAATGGTCTTATGGTTTGGTGGAAAGGCCTCTAGCCCAAGAGTCTGAGGATCTCGGTATAGATCTGATTCTTGGCCATGAGATTTGGCCAAGCCATTCAACTTCTGAGCCTGTTTCCTCATCTACAGAATGTGAAAAAGTACCACCCACTGCCTCTACCTTTGTGAGTTACCATGAAGATGGGCTCAGAGGAAGTTTGAAAGGGTTTTAGAAATACAGAGTGCTGTGCAAGGAGGTGTAAATGATAAGAGTAGCATTAGAAAGCCTTAGGCACTTCTCCACGTAGCAGCTGGCTGGGAAGACAGACAGATGGCCTTGTCCCTGGGAACGTAGCCAGCACACCTCTGGGGGTGACCAGGAAATGGCCCTCAGCAATTGATGATGGATAAGAACACTGAAACCTCGCTGATGGTGGACATGCTCCAGTTGATGTGAGCAGGGTCTCTCTTGGGCCCCCTTCAGAGCGTGGCTTTCGTTGTTACCAAAAGGCCGCCTTCTTCTTCTTTTTTTTTTTTTTAAATAATTTGTTATCATGTTTTTGGTGAGAGTTTACATAGCACATTTAGGTTCCCATTTAACGATTTCTACACAGATTATTCATTGGCATTTGTTACATTTTTCACAGTGTGTCAACATTATCATTAATTCCTTTCTGGTTGTTTTGTTTCCAGTAACCTAGTTTCCCTGCCCACTTACATTCTCATCTTTGCTTTAGAGTGATTGTTGACCATTTGGTGTCATATAGAGGGTTTTTTAAAGGAGTGCGGTACTCATGGGTTGTATTCTTTACTTTATGAGCCACTCCTGTTATTTAGCTAAAAGGTGACCTTGGGATAGTTTCGGTTCATGGTTTAAAGGATATCTCAGGGCTGTAGGCTCAGGGAGTCCCCCATTCTCAAGTGGTCCAGTAAGTCTGGACTTTTTAAGAATTTGAGTTTTGTTCCACATTTTTCTCTCGTTCTATCAGGATCCATCTTTTGTGGCCCTGGTCAGAATGGTCGGTAGTGGTACCATCTTGTTCTGGTGTCAGGGTGGATGAGGCCATGGTTCATGTAGACTATTAGTTCTATAGACTAGGTCTTCTCTGAGTCTTTGTTTTCTTCTTTCTCTTTTGCTCTGGATGAATAGAGACCAATAGTTGTATCTTAGATGGCAACTTGCAAACTTTTAAGATCCCAGACACTACTCATCAAACTAGAACGTAGAACATAAACTTTATGAAATATATTACTCGTATGCAAAATGACCGAATTGTCCCACAAGAATGTGGTCGTAAGCCAAAAGGCCTTCTTATAAGATAGTTCATCCCGGGCAACCTCATTGGCTTATCTCAAGTGAATTCTATAACCATGATGTGAAATGCTTACCGTGTTTACTGGTAAATAGGAGTATGCTTGTGGGTTAATGAATGGGAGGGATCAAACTTGGAGTGTTGTGTTTATGGGGCAGAATGCATCAGGAGCTTGAGACTATTTATTTTTTCTGTGTCCTGAATCTGGTTTTTTCCTTTGCTGTTTGCTGATGTGATGATCGTACACCCAGTTTGGGGTTCATTCAATTGTTTAACAAGTATGTTGAGGGCCTCCTTGTGCTGGACACTGTTCTAGAAGCTGAGGAGAAAGCAGTGAATAAGACAGAACGTTGCTCTTA
Source organism: Dugong dugon (assembly GCA_030035585.1). Classification (NCBI taxonomy): domain Eukaryota; kingdom Metazoa; phylum Chordata; class Mammalia; order Sirenia; family Dugongidae; genus Dugong; species Dugong dugon. Next base: position 17,417,837 of record CM057476.1, on the reverse strand, counting down.
CAGAGCTTACACACCTATGGAGTAGACAATAAATAAGTCAACAGATAAACAATAACAATGTAAAGCAATACTGAAGAAAAGCAGGATGTGAGGGTAGAGTATGGTGGCGGGTGGTGGAGGAAGGCCTGTCTAAGGAGGTGTCATCTGAGCAGAGACCTGCAGGTCATGAGTGAGCAAGCCATGCCCAGATCAGGGGTTGGCAATTCCAGGAAGAGTGCACAGTAATACCATTCGGAAAGTAATATTGGCAAGCTTAAAAAACTATTTAACTTATAATGATTTTTTAAATAAATGCTTCAGAATTCACCAGGTATAGGATATCCTAGTTGTCCACCCACCCCTGTCCCCCAGCCACCCACTTCCCCTCTGTTTCTGGTTTCTTATGTATCCTTCCAGATACATTCTCTGTATATATGACTGAATTCTTTTTTTAATAAACTTTATCATGTTTAAGGTGAAAGTTTACATAGCAAATTAGGTTCCCATTTAACAATTTCTACACAAGTTATTCAGTGATATTGGTTACATTTTTCACAGTGTGTCAGTTTTTTTTTTAAAAACACAAATACTAGCATACTGTACATTTTCGCCTTTCTTTTTTTTAAATTAACAAATCTTGGAGTTTGTTCCAGAGCAGTGTATAAAGAGTTTCTCGTCCTTTACAACTGTTTACTAGTCCTTTGAGTGGACATAACACACGATACATAACTAGCCCCCTATTAATGGCCAGCTATGTTGTTTACAGTCTTTATTGTTACTAGAAATGCTACAAATGAATAACTGTACATACGCCATTTTGTACACTTGCAAACGGAATTCAGCAGACCTCTTAAGCAGGCCCTTTTCCCTCAAGGTGGCCGTTCACACTGCTCACCAGTGTCCTTGGGCTTTTGTGGTACATAAAGTCTCTCTGAGATTGTGTAGTTGAGCACCTACTATGTGCATCACCCTGCTTCACACAGGCTGGGATCCCCATGTCAGCTGTCACTTCCACGGCCACAGTGCCTGCCATTTAGTCAGTGTTCAATAAATACTTGTGCAGTTAATGAAGGAAAATGTCATGGAAGATAATGAGGCATATGAAACAGGACCTTTGTTCTTTTCCTGCACAGCACTTCTCTGAAATTATGTATCTACTTGTGTGTTTATTTGTTTAATATCTTTTTTACCCTGTGGACTGATTATAACCCACCCCACTACCATTGAGTTGATCCAGACTCATAGCACCCCTGTAGGACAGAGTAGAACTGCCCCACGTGTGTCCAAGGCTGTAATCTTTACGGAAGCAGATTGCCACATCTTTCTCCTGTGAAATGACTGGTGGATTCAAACTGCCGACCTTTTGGTTAGCAGCTGAGCACTTTAACCACTGTGCAGCCAGAGCTCCTTGGGACTGACTTCAAGGTGTTTGAAATCAGGGACCATGTCTGTCTTATTCCCACGTAGCTTCATTGTCTGACTCGTAGTAGGTGCTCAACAAATATTTACTAAATAATAATAAGCATTTGAGTGAATGAATGTCATTCAAGGACAGGGCTAAGTGTGAGGGTTAGGGGAAGAGAATGTGCCTGTTGTTGAGTGGGAGAGGTCCAGTGGAGCTCAACCAGGTTCCGGAGGGCCTGAGGAAAGTCTTGGGCAGGCTGTGAAAGGCCACGGGACCCCCACTCCCATTTCACGCCCTAACCTGAGCCTTTCCTGGCCCTGGCAGGTGGAGGTGCAGTGTCTGCTCCTGCTGGAGGTTCTGGGCGGCTCCCACAAGCACGCCATGGATGGTGCTGTGAAGAAGCTCACCAAGCTGTGGAAAGAGGTGACAGGAGCCGGCAGGGGTTGGTGGGCAGTGTAGCTTCTGCGCCCTGTCCCCACTGCCATGTTATACCCCTGCTTTCACACTTTCTGCTTCAGAACCCCGAGCTGGTGGAACAGTACTTGTTGGCCATTCTCAGCCTAGAACCCAACCAGAACTATGCAGGCATGCTGGGGCTGCTGGTGCAATTCTGCACGAACCACAGGGAGATGGACGTGGTCACCCGACACAAGGCAAGTGCGGAGGGCTGGGCAGCCGTGGTTCGCCACTTCATGGCCTCAGTGGATGGAAGCGGTGAGAACGTGTTGTGTTCTGGAATGTGTTGTGTTGTGGCGGCCCCAGCTGCTTGTCTCATCTTAAACTGGTTGGTTTTCTCACATGAGCTGGTGACTGAGACCCCCAACTATCACCATGATATATGAAGATTGAGGAGTTGGAAACTTTTCCCTCCAGCTCTGGCTTGGGGTGAAACCTGTCATAGTTATTGGGATGATGGTTTACTCATCATGCATTCATTCACCCACGGTTGAGTGACTACCATGTGCCTAGCACTGTGCTCAGTGCTGGGGATGCAGCAGCAAGCAAGGGTGATATGATCCCTGCTCCAGTGGAACTTGAATGTAAGGAGGGAGTTTGACATTAGACAGTCACCTAATTAATTATGACTGTGATAGTGCTACAAAGGAAAAGTGCAGGAAGCTGTGATACTCTGCAACGGGGGGACCTGACTTAGGCTGTAGGTCAGGGATTGTATCTCTAACGAAGGGACCTTACTGGTGAATAGGAGTCCCTGGGTGACATAAATGGTTAAGTGCTTGACTACTAACTGAAAGGTTGGCAGTTTGAACCTACCCAGAGGCACCTCAGGAGAAAGACCTGGCAGTCTGCTTCTGAAAGGTCACAGCTTTGAGAAGCCTATGGAGGCAGTTCCACTGTACACACATAGGGTTGCCATGAGTCGGATTTGACTTGATGGCAGTGGGAATGGTATGGTAAGGGTGAATAGGAGTTAGCAAGGTCAAAAGGAAGGAAGAGCATTTCAGGCAGAGAAAGCAGCATGTGGGAAGGAATGTGGGAGAGATGAGTGGGGTTGGAGTGGCATGAATGGGTAAGAGAGGTGTTAGATGCAGCTGGCCAGGCAGCAGACAGGGCCTTATAAACCATGCTAAGGAGTTTAGACTTTATCCCAGGAGCAGTAGAAAGTTGTGGAAGTCTTCAAATGGAGAATGGCATGATCGGTGGGAGCTCTGTGCTTGACATCGATCTGTATTTTTTGGAAGCAGTCACACGAGGAATCTTAGGCCAGCTATCAGATACTTTGGAACGTCAAGAGCTAATCAGATCTTTGTGTTCTTCAGGGTGTCCTGCTGGATTTTTATATGAAGAATGTCCTGATGAGCAAAGTGAAGCCTCAGAAGTATCTGTTGGTGAGTGAGAGGTGGACTGTACTTGCCTGGACAAGCTAAGTCCCATTTAAAATTCTGTGATTCTGGGCTGTCCTTTAGTCTTGGTCTGCTCCTGTGAGGGCTAGATGCCTGACTTCTTTCTCTTTGTAGGATAGCTGTGCCCCTCTGCTCCGATACATGTCCCACTCAGAATTTAAGGATCTCATACTGCCCACCATACAGAAGTCCTTACTGAGGAGTCCAGAGAATGTTATTGAAAGTAGGTTGCTACTCAACAGGACTGGGGAAGGGAGGCGAGTTGCTGGGTGAGCTGTATCCCTGATACTTGGGAGGAGAAGTGGCAGTGGGGGGGATGTTTTCACTAGATCTTTTTACCTCATTGGAACCTTGGGAGAGAGATCAGAGGCCCTTTTGAGAATATGTTGAAAGTTATGGAGTCCTCTTGCTAGAAGAATACCCAACAGTATATCCGCTTAGAATATTGCGTATAATCTTTAGGGTCCAAGAACCTTTTGGAGACCCTTTAAGTTAAGAGCCTCAAACTTCTCTAGACAGTGTGAGCTTGGTGTGGAAGTGGCATTTGAACCCACAGGGCATGAGCGTTGGGTCTCTGTCCCTGTTTCTCTTGATGAAAGGTGTAGGTGGAATGTCGGGGAGAGCAGTTTTTTATTGATTGGGAAGGGGCAGTGTGTAGCTTCTCAGGAGACCTTTGAGTAAAGGTGTGACTACTCATGTGGCCCTCTAGAGATGAAGGATGGTCATGGTTCCATGTGGCTAGAAATTAGGCCTGATGGCATTTGTTGAACACTAAGGGAAAACGGGCATTTATACTTGAAACTGACCTGGTCACTGCTTTCTGCCCCTGTAGCTATCTCCAGTCTGCTGGCATCAGTGACTCTCGATCTCAGCCAGTATGCCCTGGACATCGTAAAAGGACTGGCTGGTGAGTAACCTGACCCCTTTCCAGCCCCTAGAGCTGCACCTTGGGTTTTGGTTATTCTTGTCCCATTTCTTATAGAAAAAGGTGTAGCAGGATGGCTCAGGTTAGAAATAAAGCTTTAAGCTAAACAACATTTGCATAGTTTCTTTCTTGAGACCATTTACAATGAGAACATAGTAGTTAGGTTTAGACTGGGAACCACAGAAAGGATGAACAGAACACTGGATGCTCAGTTGTCGATCTGCCCTGAGCAGTGGCTCTCTATGCGTCTAGGTCAGCTGAAATCCAACAGTCCCCGCCTCATGGACGAAGCTGTGTTGGCGCTGCGGAACCTGGCCCGCCAATGCAGCGACTCTTCAGCAATGGAAGCCCTGAGCAAGCATCTGTTTGCTGTCCTTGGAGGTAAACCAGCCTTCTTGGCCGTGGGCATTGGCTAGGGGCTGGCCCTGCTGTTCACCTGGACGCCGGCGTCCGGACTGCTGCTTGGCACTCCACGTCTGCTCATGGAAAGGCCGTGTGACCAGGAGGAGGCTCACAGTGTAGTGGGAATAATGTGTACAGTGTGAATGTGGGAAGTGAACAAAAGCATCTGCAGGGTGGGACAGGCAGCATGATCTCAGATTTATTGTGTTTTGTTTTTTTAGTATGTACGTCTTTTATGCATAGCAGAAAAACTAGAGGGAAATAGCTCAAAATAACATGTAATAATAGGTGGTAACATTTTAAATGATAACAATAACGTTAATAATAGTAGATAGCAGTTAATGACGTCTTTGAGTAGTAGGAACATAGATGAGTTTTAAAGTCTATATCTTTATGTTTTTCTTCTGTCTCCCAAATTTTCTCTAAGTACATAATTGCTTTTTTTAGTCAGAAAACCAAAGGCTAGTTGATGTTATTATAAACCCAGCTTTACCACAGAAGGCTACTTCTGGGTAATCAGAACCTGTATCTTGATGTCATGCACATGAGTACCTTATTCACCCGCTTGGAAAATGTGTCAGATGTAATTTTTTTTTTTTTTTTTAATAATAATGTTCATAGCAGCTTTATTCACAGTAGCCAAAAACTGGACACAACCAAAATGTCCAACAATAGGAAAATGGTTAAATTGTGGTATAATCATACAAAGAAATACTGCACAACAATAAAAAATAATGAACTACTGATACCCATAACAACATGAACAAGTCTCAAAAATCTCAAAAACATTTGTTGAGTGAAAAAAGTCAGACACAAGAAAGTATCCCATTTATAGAAAGTTTAAGAATAAGCTAGATTAAACTATGGTACTAGAAATCAGAACAGTGGTTGGGGATAATGGGAGAATTGACTGCAAAGATGCATAAGTAAGCTTTACAGGTAGAGGGATGTATTTTACAACAGATGTAAATTTTTAATCTTTTCTGTCTCTCATCTCAGGCTCGGAGGGAAAAGTGACTATTGTAGCCCAGAAGATCAGTGTCCTCTCAGGTACACAGTTTGTCCTTGGGTGGTAGAGGAAAGTGTGGTCTGGTAATGGATGAGGTTTAGTGTAACAGTTAGGCAGGGTGAGTCCTTCTTGGATCTGGAATCCTCTGACAATCTTGGACGTCCCATCCTGGTTCCCAGGACTTGCCCCTGCCTGCTTGGCAAGCGGGACCAGTCAAGTCTAGCGGGAGGCGTGGCTTCCATAAAAGGCAGGATGCTTGGAGGGTTGAGGGAGGGTCTCTGATGGCCAGAGGAGAGGCACAGCTGCTGGGCAGCCCAGAAGAGGGCTGTGATCCTGCACTGAGAGATGTGGGAGAGGTGGGCAGTGGCAGGAAGAGTTGCACATCTCTGGTATTGTGCTAACGAGAGGCTGAGCAGGGAGGGCGTCTCCTGCCTTTCAGGGATCGGGAGTATCAGTCATCACGTGGTGGCTGGGCCATCCAGTCAAGTCCTGAATGGGACCCTGGCCGAGCTGTTCATCCCGTTTCTCCAGCAAGAAGGTAATCTGTGCATTGTGCTGAGGATCCAGTTTGAACCCCCTCCTTGACTGAAGAAAGGCCTCCCAGCCGGAGGTTTCCATAAAGCCCTCTGAAGGCACACCTCCCCAGAGAGTGGATGTCAGGAATAGTTTACAGTGTCACTGCTCTCACTTCCTTATACTCCTCGTTTGCATGAGCTGCTTGCAGTGATCAACTTGGTCACAAGGCCCTCGACTGACTGGGCTTCTGCTTCTTGCCTTAGTTCACGAAGGCACCTTGGTACATGCTGTCTCGGTCCTGGCTCTCTGGTGTAACCGTTTCACCATGGAAGTGCCCAAGAAGCTCACGGAATGGTTCAAGAAAGCTTTCAGCCTTAAAACCTCCACCTCTGCAGTGAGGCACGCCTACCTGCAGTGCATGTTGGCCTCCTTCCGAGGTAAGAGGCGTCCTGTGGGCCCATGTCCAGGACTCATCCAGAAAGATGACCGGGCCTCCAGGCCATTCTCACCATGTCTAGCTTTCCCCTTCTAGCTCAGGCTATTTGCATCATTTCCTGCTGAACCTCTGGGAGCATTGGGATTAACCTGATTATCGTCATGAGCACACATAGCAGAAGCAGACCAAACCTGTTGTCACTGAGTCGATTCTAACTCATAGCGACCCTGTAGGACAGAGTAGAACTGCACCATAGCGTTTCCAAGGCTGTAATCTTTACAGAAGCAGACTGCCACATCTTTCTCCTGCAGAGCAGCTGATGGGTTTGAACTGTTGCCCTTTCAGTAAAAGCTGAACACTTAACCACCGTGCCACCAGGTCTCCCTAGCATTGAGGTTGGTTGCCCATAAAGCCAGAATTGGAGCCCAGTCTTCACAACCAGTTTTGGTTTCTCCCCCTTATCGGACCTTCAAGACGTGAACCTTTATTCAGAGAGAACCCAGGCCATAACCTCTCACTACGTTACCTAAAAGCAGGGGAAATAGTAAGACAGATTTTAAAGGTCCGACTTCATTAAACTTTGCTCTGGACCTATTAAAATTGACCACTGTCCTCATTGCAGTGCTGACAAACCTGCAGTCTTCTGGCCATGGGCCTCACATCCTCCCAGAGCAGAGCTAGGGGAAACTTTCAAGTATGCAGGAGCTTGATCTCCAAGGCAGAAATCTCTAATATTCATTTCCATCTCTGGAGTAAGCTTCTATTTCTTTAAAAAAAGGTTTAGACTTAAGATGATCTGTGTTTCAAAAAAAAAAACCTAGGGTTAATGATGAGCTCTTAAAACATGTTATAACTTGGATGAATCTGGAGGACATTATGCTGGGTGAAGTCAGTCAGTCACAAAAGGACAAATAGTGTATGATCTCATTTTTATAAAAAGACCAGAATAAGGTGTACATATAGAAACCAGTGTTCACTGGTGGTTACCAGGGATGGGGGAATCACTCTCTGGATAGTAGAGTGTTATTTTTGGTGATGGGAAAGGTAACACCGAATATGGGTGAATTGTGCACAGCTTGACAATGTGAATGATGTCACTAAGAAGTACACAAGAATAATGGACATTTTTGGTAAAGGGGAAGAAAAATTTAGAGGATTCCCATAGAGAAGAGTCACCCTTCCATATGAAATGTGTCTTAGCTGATGAACTTTGCACCTACATATTTCTTTTAATGATTAGGAAAGAAGAGTATGAACAGAAGAGATTTTGCACTGAGTTGGGATCAATAAACCTTTTCCTGAAACACATCTCTGAGCTCAGAGCCCTAGACCATCTTGGTGCAATGGTTCCGGAGGTTTATGCAAAGCCACAGATAGTGCCAACTGAAGTCATAGATTCTCTGTGGGTGGAAATGTACAGTGTCTGCTGTCTTAGGGATAGAGTGAACTCCCATCCCTGATTTCAAAACAGTCTATGTACTCCTGTGTCAAATTGCATTTTTGCCATGTTGACCAGTCTCAGGTTTTAGGTTGAGTTCCTAGACATCAGAGAGTTGTTTTAACCTTGTCTCTTCAGCTTGAGCTAGTTCTCCTCGGTACTTTTAAAATAAATATTGGATTCAAATTTATGATGTCACCTGAACAAAGTATTGGTTTCATTGTGAACATGTGATGTTGCTGTTTAGTAGTTACAAAAACACACGTGTTTAGCTACAGTTTTAACTAGGTTTCTATGTGTTTTTTTAATGGGCTTAGTTCATAGGTTAGTAAATTGGTTCTGGTTTTGGAATTTAGGGAAGAGCACCAGATTGGAATTGGTAGGCTTAAGGTTGGGCCAGGCTCTGCCTTAACTGTGTGATGTTGGGCAGCTCACTTAATCTCTATCAGTCTGTTTTTTTCCCATCAGTAGCGGGACTATTTGATTAGTAAAGATCCTTCTAGCTCCGATTTCACAGTTGCAGTTTGGCTGAAGCCTTCGATTCCAATTCCACTTCTTTGCCTGAGATATATGAAAAATCAACGGAAGTGTTTGGGGCAACCAGTTCAAAGCCAGGTGGATAGTGCCTTTCTCAAGTAATCTTGTCACCCCCAGGATCTGGCCTGTTCTGTGAGGTTCTTGTCCTCTCTTCTCAGGTGACACACTGTTGCAGGCCCTGGACTTACTGCCCTTGCTCGTCCAGATCGTGGAGAAGGCAGCCTCCCAAAGCAGTCAGGTTCCCACCATCACTGAGGGGGTCGCCGCAGCCCTGCTGCTCTCAAAGTTGTCGGTGGCTGATGCACAGGCTGGTAAGATCCAGAGATGTGCAGGCTGGAAGGGAGGAGTGTCTTGATGTTTAGGATATTACAGGATCAGCTTGGTCTCTTATCACACGGGGTCCCACAGGGCTGCTTCCAGGTCTGCAGGGATGAGCCTCAGGGTCGCCCTGGATGATGAGGATGAACCAGGGGAACGGTCACTATTCTTCTTTGCCCTGTGCTCTGGGGACGTGGACTTGTAGGTGACACCCAGACTGACCTGGGTTTAGTAGCAGGACTGTTTTTAATTGGTTATATATTCATACAGCACAAAATTGCAAAGGCACAAAAGAGTATAACGTGAAAAACTTCTCCTTCCAGCCAGTATTACCAGTTTGCTGTCCAGGGATGGTTGATTCGTAATCAGTCAGACATACCAAGTAGTATAGTATATTGAAAATGTCTTAGAAATGATCCCAAGTCAGCACAACAGAGCTTTCTCATTCTTTTTTGTGGCTACCTGGCATTCCATGATTTCTTAGTCCCCCTCCTGCTCACAGCACACAGATGTATCTGAGCTTATTTCTGGGTAGAAATGGAGTTGAACTCTCTTCGTGTTTTATGCCCACTGTATACGTGCCATGGCACTGGGCTGCCTTGTGGGGGTGCAAAGATGAACAAGCCCTTGTTTCAGCACATTTCAGGGTGCTTGCCCTAGGAGGAGAGAAGATGTAAAAAGACATCTGTGATTTAAGGCAAAACATGCCATTAGAGCAGATTGCTTTTAATTTGGGGGGTGGGAGTGGAGTCTGGAAGGGCTTCGTGAGGGAAGAGGCATTTGGGGTTGGGGCCCTGAAGGTTAGGAAGGATTTCACTGGCCAGCGTGAGTCCCAGCCAGCCTGGAGTCAAGGAAGAGTAGTGAGCCTCAATTATTCCATCTTGGCTAGAGCCCAGGGTACGCGGGAGTGCCAGGTGGGAAGCAGCTCGCCTCGGCTCCTGTAGGCAGCGGAGGACCTCCAAAGGTTTTCATACAGGAAATGACACTAGAAGGACTATTGTTAGTTCTCAAAATGGGGGAGGACCCTGAGCCTATGAATGACCCACCTCTGCTGGGAGCGCACCCCTGCCTACTCCAGAGGAGGGTCTGTCAGCAAAGCCAGTCTGAGCGGCTTCAGGAAGGAGGGGACCAGCCCTGGTGGAAATGGTGAGCTCTGTCGGGGTGACCGGTTGTTTCTCACAGAGGCCAAACTAAGCAGTTTCTGGCAGCTGGTTGTGGATGAGAAGAAGCAGATTTTCACTTCTGAGAAATTCCTGCTCATGGCTTCTGAGGATGGTGAGTTACTACCCACTTAGCTGAACTCAAGACTGGGGCCGAGTCGCCCAGGTAGGGTGGACCCTTCCCAGTCACCTCTGGAAACCTCGCCCAGAGATGATCTGGCCAACAGCTTGACTGTCGGGTGAACACATTCATTCCTGTAGGTGTGCTGAAGGCTAGGGAAATGGGGGATTGGGAGATTTGTGGAGACAGTGGTAATGGTTGAGAGCCGGGATATTAGCTGTAATTACAGCAGACTGGTTAATTGGTGCCGTCGGGGAGGTTTTCCTAGTTTCAGAGGTAGCTAAGAAGCGCTGGGGGAGTCATGGCGGGCACCCCTCCCCCAGCAGGAGACACAAAAACTACTGGTTTCTATCCTGGCAGAAGAGGAACAGTTGGATCTTTAAATGTACGTTAAAAAGTCTAGGTTGCCTTAGAGATGTCTGCCACTAATCGGTGATTTGAAAAGGCTTTTGACTCATAAATGACAACATCCTATTAATGAGCTACAACTGTTAGCCATTTCCTGATTTTTTTTAAATTTAGCTAGTTTATGAATAGGAGATAAAAACTCGCTGCCATTGAGTGGATTCCAACTCATAGCAACCCTACAGGACAGAGTAGAATTGCCCCACAGGGTTTTCAAGGGTGTAAATCTTTATGGAAGCAGATGGCCACATCTTTTTCCCTTGAATAGGAAATAGAGTTACATAATTAAACACTGAAATATACAAGAGGGTCTAGACTGAAAATTCCAACCCTACTATAGCCCTTCGCCACCCAGGTTTTCTGCTCATACCCATTAAAACCAAACCCAATGCCACTGAGTCAATTCTGACTCCTAGCGACCCTGTAGGACAGAGTAGAACTGCCCCATAGGGTTTCCAAGGCTGTAATCCTTACAGAAGCAGCCATCTTTCTCCCATGAAGTGGCTGGTGGGTTTGAACTGCTGACCTTTCGGTTAGCAGCTGTGCACTTTACCACTGTGCCACCAGAACTCCTTTTCTGGCTCACAGACAACCAATTTTATCAGCTTTTTTTTTATCCTGGATAGTTTGTATTTATACAAATAAATACATTTGTAAGTTAGTTTGCTACCTTTTTTACACAAATGGTGGTGTAGCTACCATACACACTGTGCTTTCTTTATTTGGAAGTCATTCTGTAAAGAGTTTTCTCCTTTTGTAGAGCTGTGTAGTAGTTTTGAATTATAAATGTGCATGCTTTTCCTTATTCCAGAATACATGTGTGCAGAATAAGCAAAAAGAAGGAAATAAAAAACGACCCATAATTACACATTCAGTGATAATGACATTTATATTTTGGTATTAATTTTCCATTTCTTTCTTCTCTGTGTGTGTGTGTGTGTGTGTGTGTATACACATATCTATTTTAAAAACACTTCTATTTCTCTCCCTCCTAGCCCTGTGCACAGTGCTGTATCTGACAGAGAGACTTTTCCTTGACCACCCGCATAGACTCACAGGAAGCAAAGTTCAGTACGTAAGGCTGACTTTTTCCCTTGGGCCAAAGGAGGCCAACTTTGGCAGGAGCCTAAGAAACAGGGTTGTAAGGGAGGTGGAGGGCTGGCCGAGGAAAAGGGAGGTGGTGGACTGGGTATGGAGAAGGGAGATGGGGGCTGGCCATGGAAAAGGGAGGTGGAGAGCAGGCTGTGGAAAAGCCCTGTGCCCCAGCCTCCCCCAGACCATCTGTCCCTGTACCTGTAGGCAGTACCACCGGGCTCTGGTGGCAGTGCTCCTGAGTCGGACCTGGCACGTCCGCAGGCAGGCCCAGCAGACGGTCCGCAAGCTGCTATGCTCTCTCGGGGGCTTCAAGCTGGCGTGCGGACTCTTGGAGGAGCTGAAGGCTGTCCTCAGTTCTCACAAGGTGAGGGCATCTGGGCTCTGAGACCTGCTTCTCGACCCTGCTTATGCTTCTGAAATTCTGACTGGGCCCCTCCTGGCTCCTCTTGCTCACTCAGACTGTGGGTGATGCCAGAAACCTTCTCCCCTGCCCTCGCACATGTTCCAGCAGCATCTTGTTTCATATAACGCCTTCTCCTTGTCAGAGACTTTTTTTTCTTGCCTTGGCTTGTGGCATGTAGCTCAACCATTTTATCTTTGTGTAACTGAATAACACATTGTGTTTTTAAACCACTTTATAATCCTTAAAGTACTTCGACCCATTCTCCCTTTCAGTTTTCCACAGTACCTTTAACAGGCCGGTCGGGCTTTTTACCGTAATCTTTATGAGTTATCTAAGGCTGGAGTGTTGAAATGACCTGCTCAGGGTCTCCGGCCCGTGGGTGGCAGAACTGAGAGTAGAGCCAGAGACCTGACTCCTATTCAGTGCTCTTTGTGCCGTGGTTTCCCTCTCCCTCCCTCCGTAAGCTGCTTGGGGAATGTTGGCCAGTCTTGGGCCAGGTCTCCTGGACCAGTTTTTGTTGGCTTCTTCCCCCTTCATGGGCTTTTTAGGGGCTTTTTACATACTTCCTCCTTCTAGGCACATCTCAGCCTCAGGGTCCCAATGCAGGAAGCTGGGCGTCAGCCCCCCATCCAGCAAGCACCCCAGATAACCCCGTGAGCGAGTGGCAGCTGTGTCCCGGCATCTTTATCTCCTGTGTGCCCAGTTTGCACAGGGCCCTGAGTAGAGGGGGCTCAATTGTCGTCTCTGTGCAGGTGCTGCCCTCAGAGGCTCTGGTGACTGATACCGGGGAGATGACCGAGGCGGGCAAGGCCTACGTGCATCCACGGGTCCTGCAAGAGGCTCTGTGCATCATTTCTGGGGTCCCAGGGCTGGAGGGGGACACCTCCAACCTTGAGCAACTGGCCCAGGAGATGCTGATCATCTCCCACCACCCCTCCTTAGGTTTGTGGCTGGTTCGGGTATGGAAGGGGTTGGGGCTTGCTGGGCAGGAGAGAGCAGGCCAGGCAGAAGCCTCAAAGACCTCCCTCTCCTCAGTCGCTGTGCAGTCTGGGCTCTGGCCAGCGCTTCTCGCCAGGATGAAGATTGATCCCGAAGCCTTCATCACCAGGCACCTGGACGAGATCATCCCCAGGGTCACCACACAGAGCCCCCTGAGCCAGGTGATTGGCGTGTGGGCGGGTTCTGACCTCGGATGGCGGCCTGCCCCTTGAAGGGTGCAGGAAGGGAGGATTCAAAGAAGCAGGTGAAGATGTGAATGAAATGTGGGCTGGGACCTTTAAGTTGTAAGTGACAGAAAATGCACACTGGTTTAAGCACAAAAGGGAACTTGCTGCTTCATGTAACTGCCAAGTGCAAGGATGTGACTGGCTTTGGGTGATGCTGGCCACAGGGACTCAGATGTTGCCCTCAGGACAGCCAGTATTGTCTGTCTTACTCTCTGGTCCATCTGTGTCTCTTGCCTCTGCTGCCCACCATGTGGGCTGCGTTCGCACACGGGCTTTCCCTGTCTGGTAGCAAGGTAGCTGCTAGAGCTCCAGGCTTGCATCCTGTTCCCCCTCAGCTCCAAGGTTTTCCAAAAATTTCACGGCGCACGGGGTCTTATCGCCCCTGGTTGAACTGACGTGGGTCCTGCGCACCTCCCTGAGCCCATCCTGCTGGCCTAGGTCACATGCTGACTTCTGGAAAGGGTAGGGCAGCTTCACCCAAACCTCAGAGATTGAGAGTGAGTGAGGAGTGTGTCCTCCTTAAATCAGGGTGCTTTTACCAGACGAAGGGGTAAATGCCTGCTGAGTAAGGCGGACAAGCTGCAGTCCTCAGAAGGAAAACGACAGTGGCAAGAAGAAGGGCATCGGATTGCCGAGGGGCCTTTAGGTGTGGTGGTACCCCTCCCCGATGCCAGCCTTGGCACACATGTCTGTTTGTCTGGCAGTCTTCCATGAACGCCATGGGCTCCCTCTCCCTCCTGTCCCCGGACCAAGTCCTCCCGCAGATCATCAGCACCATCACCGCCTCTGTGCAGAACCCCGCACTGTGCCAGGTGACACGGGAGGAGTTTGCCATTATGCATACCCCTGCTGGAGAGCTGTACGACAAGTCCATCATCCAGAGGTGAGGCCCATTCCTGGGCTCAGTGCCTTCCTCTCTCAAACCTCAGTCTTCTTGTCTGCAAGATGGAGACACTGCCCCCTTTGTAGGTTGCTGTGAGGAGTGAGTGAAACAGCTGATCCATTCTGGGCATGGTGCTTAGGCCCAGGATACAAGAGTATGTCAGGTATCCAGCACTTTCCTGGTGCACTGGTTACCAGTTGCTGTCGAGTTGACTCTGACTCGTGACAACACCATGTGTGTCAGAGTAGAACTGTGCTCCGTAGGGTTTTCACTGGCTGGTTTTTTGAAAGTAGATCGCCAGGCCTTTTTTCCAAGGTACCATTGGGTGGACTCTAACCACCATATTTTCAGTTAGTAGCTGAGTGTGTTTACAGTTTGCACAACCCTGGGACTCCTTAAAAACTGGTTGGGATGTCATGGCTGGTATGAAGTTGGAAGAAAGAAGGGCCCAACAGCTCTTTTCCAGCTGGGCTGATCAGCTGCTCTGGTGTTTCAGTGCCCAGCAGGACAGCATCAAAAAGGCCAACATGAAGCGGGAGAACAAAGCTTATTCCTTCAAGGAGCAGATCATTGAGCTGGAGCTGAAGGAGGTGAGCACACAGAGGCATCACATGGGGGTGCTGCAGAGCTTGGTGGCCACAGCCAGTGGGTCTTCCTGCTGCACATACGCTGTTTCCTTGGATCATCCTAATACCCACTCCTCTGATTCCCCCACCTGTCCCCTGGTCCTCCTGCCGCACTCCTTACCCTTTTTCCATAGCTTCTTCCACCACCCACTCTAGGAAAGCCAATTTCTCTCTCTGCTAGGTGCCTGCAGCGGTTTAGTAATTAGCATTAAGTATTTACCGGGTAAGGAACCCTAGTGGCAGTTCAAACCCACCCAGCAGCTCTGAGGGAGAAAAGACCTGGCCATCTGCTTCCATAAAGATTATAGCCAAGAAAATCCTATGGGGCAGTTATGCTCTGTCACACGGGATCACTATGAGTTTGAATTCAACTTGACAGCAACAGGTTTGGTTTTGGGTTTATTTACCATGTAAGGAGTCCTGGTGGTACAGTGGTTAAACGCTTGGCTGCTAGCCGAAAGGTTGGCAGTTTGAACCCACCCAGCGACTCTGCAGGAGAAAAGACCTGGCAATCTGCTTCTGTAAAGATTACAGCCAAGAAAACCCTGTGTCACAGGTCACTGTGAGTCAAAAATAGACTCAATGCACACAACAACACCATTTATCATGCCAGTCCCCTGTTCCTTGAAGCCTGGGTCCTGTCTTACTACTGCCAGCAGGTACAGGGCCTGGCCCCGTGTAGCCCCATGAATTGAGACTCGAT
The DNA here is from genome assembly GCA_030035585.1 of Dugong dugon. Classification (NCBI taxonomy): domain Eukaryota; kingdom Metazoa; phylum Chordata; class Mammalia; order Sirenia; family Dugongidae; genus Dugong; species Dugong dugon. The sequence goes on along the minus strand of CM057476.1, from coordinate 17,402,388 downwards.
TGCTGTATTCAGCTGTTAACAGACCCGCAGGGCTCCTTCCTGTCTCAGGGCCTTTGCTCCTCCCTCACTTTTTACAAGGGTAGGTCCTTCTTGACCTCAGCATCTGCTCGCATGAGCCCTTCTCAGGGAGGTGTCCCCGCCCAGCCCATCCAAAGTAGACCCAGCCCCTCTTCCCCGTTACTATGCATCACGTTTCTTTCTTCCATATTGCTTATCACGATCTGAAGTCACCTTGTTTCTGCGTTTGCTTGTTCACTGCCTTTGCCCACTAGATTGTGAACTTCGTGAGGAGAGGCATCTTGTCTGTCTTGTTCCCTGTGATGTCCCCACCACCTAGAGCAGTGACTGGCACAATGCAGGCAACTCAATAAATACTTGCTGAGTGACTGCATCCTGTGTCTGCTATGTCATCTCAGGCCACAGGCGTTCTCTAGGTTTCAGCTTATATTGTGGGTAGACTTTCTGGAGGGAAGGGGCTTGGGCAGGAGAGGAGGCAAAAGTTTTGATTCTGAAGCCACGTGGCTACCAGAGTACCTTTTTGAGTACACTGGGGGCCTTTTTACTTCCATAATATGTAAAAGGCCCTCCTTGCCCTTGTCAATAGGGAATTGCTTCTCTCCTACTGTGACCTTGTACTTTTACCTTAGTTCTGTGGAAACTAGGCAGTTGTGGACTTTGTGGGAGGTAGGGGAGGCCCCACAGTGGGTCTTGAGGCCCAAGTTTAGGCTAAGAGCCAGCATGGCACTGTTTGGGGAACTGAGCTCGCCTTCCTCTGTGGTCAGGAGGGAGGCCAGTTCCCTGGAAATGGAATTGGTTTGCCTGTTCCTTCCAGGAGATAAAGAAGAAGAAAGGCATAAAAGAGGAGGTACAGCTGACCAGCAAGCAGAAGGAGATGCTGCAGGCCCAGCTGGACAAGGAGGCACAGATCCGAAGTCGCCTGCAGGAGGTAAACGGTTGCTGCCGCCATGCTCCTGAGCCTGAGAATGCTGGGCGGCTGGGACCCGCGCCTCACTGCCCTGGAGCAGGGCCGTGCTGACCCCCTTCTGGGGCGACTCTGCTTGCAGCTGGACAGTGAGCTGGAGGCGGTGCTAGGACTCCTGGACACCGTCCTGGCCAAGAACCCGTCTGGCCTGACCCAGTACATCCCGGTTTTGGTGGACTCTTTCCTGCCCTTGCTGAAGTCTCCCCTGGCTGCTCCCAGGATCAAGAACCCTTTCCTGTCCTTGGCTGCCTGTGTCCTGCCCCCTCGACTCAAGGCTGTGGGTTAGTGGTTGTCTGCTGGCTGCAGGGAGGTTGGGATGGGGGGAAGGTGTGTGAGTGCAGGAAGGCCTGTGGAGATCCAGGCTACTGAAGTTTCCTTCTCCATATGGAGGCAGCTTTGAGAACCACAAGCTACACGTCTATAGGAGCAACATTGTTCCTCTTCCTTGTCTGCTTTACGTCCACTGTGCCTGCACCCAAAGGACCAGATTTTAGACTCTAGTCAGTGTTTGCTCTTTCTGTAGCAGTTTTAAACTAAGAAATTGGACATTCAGTGCCAGTCAGAGTGATTTGATGTAACAAGACCGTCAGGAGTCTAGGGCTCCTGAGCAGCCAGCAGCCCGTGGTGGTCAAGGCGTTAGTGACCATTGGCTTTCCGTTAGCTGTGGGGAGATCAAAGCCAGGTAGAGTGGCTGGCGATTAAGGTGAGTTTACTTCTTTGGAAGGTTTCATGACCTTAAGCAGATTCCTTCCTAGCTTAAAGGGTGAGGCTGGAATCTGGGAACAGTTCTGTGTGGAAAAGTCAGTCTGTGCACTGTGGAACCTGCCAGAAGTGATGCCTGGCTGGACTTGTTGGGTGGAAGGAAGGCAGGGGCACCATATGGATACAGCTTTACTCTTGGCTGAGTAACCTTTTGGTGGGTCATGCCTCCTTTCAGAGTTATAATTTCTTGAGCATCCAAAGGGCAGCCCCCTGTCCATCCACCCTTCAGTGCTGTCACGATCCAATGAGAAATTAGGTCAAGGACATTTTGGCACAGCAGAAGAGTTTTCCAAGTCAGGGACTAGGTGCCACTGTGCTGCACCCCTCGTTTTTGTGGGGTCAGATCCTGCACGTCTGCCTGGGACATCCCCCATGGGGCCTCTTCTCTTGGACACAGGTACTCTGGTGAGTCATGTGACCCTGCGCCTGCTGAAGCCAGAGTGTGCTCTGGATAAGTCGTGGTGCCAGGAGGAGCTGACGGTGGCCGTGAAGAGGGCTGTAAGCCTGTTGCATTCCCACACCGTCACCAGTAGGGTGGGCAAGGGTGAGCCAGGTAAGGGACAGACAGGGCACAGGGCACAGTGCACAGGCGGGATGAGTTGGGTGGGAAGGCTGTGTGGGCTGGGCATCCCCGGTCGTCCCGAGTCTGTGGCCTCCCTGGCCTTGGTTTACTCATCTAGAAAGTGGGGGATTGGACTAGACAGAAGGTTTCTGAGTCCAGTGCTGGTGTTCCAAGTCGCCATGACTGCTGTTGAGGTTTACCTCTTGTCACTGGAATCTCCTACTCTGTTTTAACTCTCACCTTTTGGAGCTGGGCAGTGTTTGGGGTAAGGGCAGGTGGGCTCTAGAACTGGGCTACCTCCTGTCATCTGTGTGTCATTTCATATCTTCCGTGTCAGAAGGAGCCTCCCGCCTCCCCCACCATCCTCTATCCTGACGATGGGGACTGGGGCAGCGGTGGCCGGGTGCCCCGCCCAGCCTGCAGGTTTGTGTATGCTTCTTGCCCTCACAGATGTTGCACCATTGTCTGCACCAGCCTTCTCCTTAGTCTTCCCGTTTCTGAAGATGGTGCTGACCGAGATGCCCCACCACAGCGAGGAGCAGGAGGAGCTCATGGCCCAGATCCTTCAGATCCTCACCGTCCATGCCCAGCTGAGGGCCTCGCCCAGCACCCCGCCTGGGCGGGTGGACGAGGTTGGTGGGGGGCTCTGCTCTCCCCTTGGCTTGTGGGGGCCGGGGCTGGGGGGCAGGAGCTTCTGACACTCTCTGATCCAGCAGCAATCCTGGTGGGGAAGTAGAGAGTATGTGTTTCTACCTAGAACAGCAGCCATGGGCAAAGAGAACCAGAATGTTCTCTGTGCAGCTCTCAGGGCCTCAGAGAAGCTTCGAGGTCTCCTATGTCTTGAGTTTCTGGCCTCAAAAAGTTGAAGGATTTTGCATTTATTTTATCGTGCTTGCTTGAGTTCTAACTCAAGATATTAGAGTCAATCTCACTTTGACTTGCTCGTGATTATGAGATGGGACCTCGTTCAGTAAGAGGCTTTCTCTTTAATAAATTATGCCATATAAGTTTGCCAGCGTAATGCATGCATGTTTAAAAAATTCTAGCCATACGGAAGCTAAAACGGAAACACCACACCCCAGAGGTAACTACTGTTAACACTTTGGTGTATACCCTTATGAATTTTTTTTTTTTAGGCACGTGCAGAACTTAAACCCACACACATAGTGTCTCATCTACCATATTGATTTTCCTGGCTGTGTGATATTCCATACCGTGGACACCATGTTTTAGTTAACTCTTTACTTACTGGTGGACATTTAAACTTTTCTAGCTTTTCCCTGTTTTGAACAGTGCTGTGATGTGCACCCTTGTATATGCATTTCATACAGTCCATGGGAGCATTTCTTTAGGAGGGAGAATTGCGGGTGGGGTTGCTAGGTCATGTGGCATGTTCTGAAATACGCCCTCACTAAGAGTTTCCTTTCTCCAAGCCTACTGCAACCTCAGATGGTGTTAATCTCGCCAGTGATGTGCAAAAGAATGGTACCTCATTTTATTTTGCATTTTTTAAAACTTGTTTGTAAAGCTGAGTATCTCCTTGTACGTTTATGAGCCTTCTGCATTTCATATTCCCTGAACCTCAAGCTAGCTTCGGTGTTCTTTTTTTTAGTCTGAGGACCATGGTTGACTGGGGTCAGCTTCTGTGGGCTTAGTTGTAAACCTCAGGGGTTCCTATGGTGGCATCTGATGTGTGACCCAGGATATGTCCCTGAGGGTGAGAGGATGCCTTTATTTCCTGCCAGGCTTAGTTACAGACCTTCCCTGCGCCTCGTCCCAACTTCTCTGCTGTTTTCTCCTAGAATGGGCCGGAGTTGCTGCCGCGCGTGGCCATGTTGCGCCTACTGACCTGGGTGATTGGGACGGGCTCCCCCCGCCTGCAGGTGATCTGGTTTTCAGTTGACTGTCAGTATCATTCAGTCCATGACCACAGATCCCAGAATAAGGAGTCAAGTCCTAGTTCTCTGTTCCCTCATCCCTGATTCTTGGACTTGGGCAGAAGAGCTGCTCTTAAGAGCCAGCCTGCACTGTTCTCAGCTAGTGAGAAACTCTGTTTGGGCCCTGCCACTGAGCCCTGGCCTGGAGATAGGGTCTTAGCCCTAGCGGGGCTGCAGTGGTGGGCATTCTCAGTTCAGATCCCCCTCTGAGCCCTTCAGCCCATCAGCTGGCATTCTGCCTGGCCCCAGAGTAGGAACTCAGCAAACATTTGCTAAACTCAACCTGGCGAACCGATGTTCTCCTTAGGTTCTGGCTTCAGACACCATGACCACCCTGTGTACCAGCAGCAGTGGCAAGGATGGCTGTGCCTTCGCAGAGCAGGAGGAGGTGGATGTGCTGCTCTGTGCCTTGCAGTCCCCATGTGCCAGCGTGCGGGACACTGCCCTCCGGGTATGTGGCCTCTCCCTTGCGGGACCATTGCCAGCATCCCTTGTCACTGTATGCGAGTTTGAGCTGTATGATGGGCATTTGAGAGACCGTCCCTGACCCTGACGGGAGCTGCCTCATGTCTGCACCACTCTGTCCTGGAGAGGCAGTGAGAAGAGGTCACAAGGGTGGGTCAGGGGTCTTCCTGAGAATTGGAACAACCAAACAGTTGTCATGAATCATTACTGTCTACTTTTTTCTTCACCTTCAAAGACTTCACCTGTGTTCTAAAATGGAGTATGGGTCTTGGTACTTTTATAGAGAGACATAACTCACAGAATTAGTTTGTTTTTTCAACCCACCACCTTGTACTTGGCTTTCCTTGGTGGCTTTTGTGCCCAAAACTAGAGAATCCCGTTGGAGTAATGCTAGTCTGAAGCCTCCTGCTGTTGGTCTGTGACAGAATTTTCACTGGCACTTCGTTAAAAATATGGAAAATAAGGGCAAGGTGGTAATTTTTGTTAAAGCTAAATTCATTCAGTCAGAGACTTTTTCTGAGAATATGTCTATCTTATTTATTTAGAGTTAGACTTTTTAATTTTTACACTGAAAAGCTCTACCACTGTTGTTGTTAGGTGTCGTCAAGTCGGTTCCCACTCATAGCATCCCTATATACAACAGAATGAAACGTTGCCCAGTCTTGAGCCATCCTCACAGTCATTGCTGTGTTTGAGCCCATTGTTGCAGCCACTGTGTCAGTCCATCTCGTTCAGGGTCTTTCTCTTTTTCGTTGACCTTCTGCTTTACCAAGCATTATGTCCTTCTCCGGGGATTGGTCCCTTATGATAACATATCCAAAGTAAGTGAGATGAAGTCTCGCCATCCTCGCTTCTGAGGAGCATTCTGGCTGTACTTCTTTCTAGACAGATTTGTTTGTTCTTCTGGCAAAAGAAAAACAATTCTACCACTACACACCGTCCTTTCACAAAAGAAAAGCTGTTTTAAGAGACACTGAGCAGGTAGTGAGCTGAGCTGATTCACAGCACTCCCTAGACCAACCAAAAAAAAAAAAAAACCAAACCCGTTGCCATCGAGTCAGTTCCTACTCATAGCAACCCTATAGGACAGAGTAGGACTGCCCCATAGGGTTTCCAAGGAGCACCTGGTAGACTCGAACTGCCACCCTTTTGGTTAGCAACCATATTTCTGAACCACTGTGCCACTAGGATGTCCACTCCCTAGACCACTACTGTCCAGTAGAACTTTCTGCAGTGATGAAAATGTTGTCCAGTACGGTAGCAGTAGCCATGAGGCTATTGACCACTTGAAATGTGGCTGCTGGAACTGAGGAACTGCATTGGTAATTCTAATTGATTTCACTTTAAGTGGCCACGTGTGACTAGTGGCTACACCTTGAATAGCACAGCCTGTGAGGGAGGTGAGGAGGTAGACTAGAAGCTCTTCCTGAAAGGTAGTGCCTTACACAGTCCAATTTCCCCCTTGCAGGGGCTTATGGAGCTCCACATGGTATTGCCAGTGCCCGATACCAACGAGAAGAATGGCCTGAACCTTCTGCGGAGGCTCTGGGTGGTCAAGTTTGACAAGGAGGACGAGATCCGGAAACTGGCTGAGAGGTGAAGGCTGCTGGAAGGTCTTATTTTTCTCCTCTGTCCTCTCCCCGTGTAAAAGAATAAACCTAGTGTGCTCAGCCTACAGTGGAGAGAAGGGCTGGGTGGTCAGGTTTGGTGGGCAGAAGCCATAGAGCCTCGTCTGACCAGCCCCTGCCTGGGGTCTGCACAGCCTCTGGTCATCGATGGACCTAGATCTGCAGCCTGACCTCTGCTCCTTGCTGATTGATGATGTGATTTATCACGAGGCGGCCGTGAGGCAGGCTGGGGCTGAAGCCCTCTCCCAGGCAGTGGCACGGTACCAGCAGCAGGCGGCGGAAGTCATGGGCAGGCTCATGGAGATTTACCAGGAGAAGCTCTATGTGAGTAATGATGTGGTCTGGGTAGTGCGAGTTTAGCTTAGATTCTCCCCAGCCTAATCCACTGTGAGTCCAGGTGGCTGTGACTAATTTCCCACCTCACAGTCCTGGTGGCCGGGTGTTTGGCGTGCCCGCTGGGCCGGGAAGAGCACCGCAGTGCACTTATCAACTTGTCTGTTACAGCGGCCACCGCCGGTTCTGGATGCTTTGGGACGAGTTATTTCCGAATCTCCTCCAGATCAGTGGGAAGCCAGGTATACCAGCTGTTTCAGTCTTGTTCTCATCTTACCCAGAGCTTTCACGGATGTGAAATGCAGGTTGGCTGGGTGGGTGCCATGAGGAGGCAACATGAATAATGGCGCAGTGGAAGGAGAGAGCATGACCTCAGAATCAGAGAGGCCTGGGTTCCAGTGCTGGCTCTTCTCTGTGTGGACTTGGGCACATTTCTCTTTCTCTGGACCTGTTTCCTGCTTACGACGAAGGGCACAGTGACAGAACCTCCTTTGCAGAGTTGTAAGAATTAGCTGCCTGACAATATGTAAAATGCTCAGTGAGTGTTAGCTCCCTTCCCCTCAGAGCCCAGCAGTAGCAGTTGGAAGATTAGGGAGATGTCTGGGAGTAAGCGACCTTGAAAGACATTTACCTCACAGAGTAGGTGCGTGACAGACATGCGGTCAGTGTCAGCTTTCTGAGTGGCTGGCCATGGCGTTCCCCATCCCAGTGTGGCTTCCTGTGTCAGTTATGGGCCTCTCTTGCGCTTGGAGATTATTTCTTTTTTGTTGAAGATCATCAGCCGGGGATGGGACACAGATTCTTTGCCCTGGGCGCCTTCTTACTGCTCTGTAGCTGGAAAGAGTAATATCACTTTGCCTTTGTAGAGTGTGTTCACTTCTCAGTGCCCTCACATCTGATACCTCTGCCCCCCTCCTTGCCTCTAATAACCTGCCTTGGAGGTAGAGGGGCAGGCATTGCACTCACACATGGGGAGACGAGGCAGAGCTGGTCCCCTGCCCAGGGTCACCAGGGCAGATGGCGGGTCTCTGTTTGGCAAGTCAGTTGTTCCAGACCATTGGGTAAGCACTGGCTATGAGCTCCATGCTGTACTCCACTCCCCAGGAGCTGTGTGTGCTGCAGGCATGCTCCTTCCCTCTCCTGGCGATGGGCTGGAGAAGCTCTCATCAGCAGAGGAGACGCTGGCTGGCCCTTGCCCCGCTGACACACTGCCACTTCTTTCCCAGGTGTGGCTTGGCTTTGGCCCTGAACAAGCTCTCCCAGTATTTGGACAGCTCTCAGGTGAAGCCCCTCTTTCAGTTTTTTGTCCCTGATGCCCTCAACGACCGAAACCCAGATGTCCGGAAGTGCATGTTAGACGCAGCCCTTGCGACACTCAACACCCATGGGAAGGTAAAAGGATTTCAGCCAGCCGAGGAGATGGGGAAGGAGGCTGGGCCCAGGCAGGAGGCAGGGCTGAACAATGGTGACACAGGTGCCACGTTCCAGAAGTCCTGGTAGAGCAGTAGCCCCTCAACGGACAACTCCCATTGCATCTCTGTTGATCCAAAAAGATCCTGAAAGAATGTTAAACTCTTTCAAGCCTTTTGCAACCTGCCAAATACTGGGAGACCCACTGGCGTTGCTGGTTGGCTTGGCAGGAGGCCTGCCCCAGAGCCAGATTCGGGTTTGGTTCTTGGGGCAGAGACCATTCTCCCTGGGCACATCCACACAAGGTTGGCCTCAGGTTCCGGGTGGGCTTGGCTTTCCAGGAGAACGTCAGCTCGCTGCTGCCGGTGTTCGAGGAGTTCCTGAAGGATGCACCCAATGACGCCAGCTACGACGCTGTGCGGCAGAGTGTGGTGGTCCTCATGGGCTCCCTGGCCAAGCATCTGGACAAGAGCGACCCCAAAGTGAAGCCCATTGTTGCCAAGCTCATTGCTGCCCTCTCCACCCCCTCCCAGCAGGTATGTACCACCTGGCCTGGGGCCCATGGGTCCAGTTGAGGAATTAGCGACCTGGCTCTGGATAGGCAGAGGGATGGCAGGGACAGAGTTAGGTGACCAGGCTCCAGATGGCCCAGTTTTCTGGGAGAATTAGCCCCCTTTCCCACGAGACACCCTGTTTCATGGCCAGGAACACCCCTGGAGAGCATTGTAGTGAATTTACCGCTGGCCTTCTCTGTGTGTCTTGCATGCTGTGCCCGTGCAAGAATGAACTGCAGCCTCAACAGCTGGCCAGCCTCCTTCCCCATGGCGGGTGAGCACTGAAACGAGTGGCACAATGAGGAGACTCTTGATAGGCCAACCCAAAAACTGCAAACATACAACAGAGACACACTATAGTATTTATTTATATTCCATTTCACTGTTATGTATTCTTGTTATAGTGTTCATTTACATTTGTATTTAAAAATAAAAAGTAATAATACAGAGAGAACACCCCTGGAAAGGGAGTTCCTTTAGCCTTTGTATATTTTGTTCTTTTATATATTTTCCTTTTTTCCATTCATTTACTAACAGTAATTTTTTGCAGTTTGTATAAACCTTGTATTTGGGATCCAGACACTGAAAAAGACGGGCCCCTCTGATATCAGGCTTTTTCCTGACCCTCTCCATGTGCTGGTTCCATGTATCAGGTGCCTTTTACTGCAGCCTCCAAGCGACAGTGCAAAGGATTTTTTTTCCATCTATTTGGAAAAATACATTTGCGTACATTTTCTGTGACTTGCATTTTGAATCACCCAGAGTAGCCTCATAAAATGCACAGCTGAGAAGTGTAAATTTACAAAATTGTGGTCAAACAAGATGCCTGAAAACCCAGCATGCTAAGGGCCCCACTTGGGTGCCGGGAAGTGCTGTGCTTTGTTGCTCTTCAGTTGGGCTTCATGGGCTACGGCCGGAAGGAAAAGTTACAGTGTCTCTTGGTCCCTGGTCCTGTAAGGTGTAGCCTGATCTGGAGATGTTTGAAAGCCCAGAGACATGGGACACTTTGATGGAGGAACAGTAACATGCTTCTCTCTGGAGATCTTTTGCTGAGTGGGTTCAGTCTTCTGGGGTGTTCCCCCACCTGTCCAGGCCTAGGTTCTTAGTTTAGACCAGAAATAGCATCATCGTTGCTGATGCTGTTGTATTAACAGGTTGTAATATGCACTCTAACACAGCACGTGTGTCATGCGTGAAAGAGTGTATAAAGCACCAGTTGCTTCCCTGATGGCCTGTGACAATGGGCAGGGCAGCAGCTGGGATGTGTTTCAGGACATCTAGTGGAGAGCTGCTGCACAGGATGGTGTCAGTCACACGGACCCAGCTGTGGTTGAGCTGCCACTCTGATGAGGATGCACCTGCCCGCACCCCCCAGGTCCAGGAATCTGTGGCGAGCTGCTTGCCGCCTCTGGTGCCGGCCATCAAGGAGGACGCAGGAGGGATGATCCAGAGACTGATGCAGCAGCTGCTGGAGTCAGACAAGTATGCCGAGCGCAGAGGGGCTGCGTATGGGCTGGCGGGCCTGGTGAAGGGCCTGGGCATCCTCTCGCTCAAGCAGCAGGAAATGATGGCAGTGCTGACCGATGCCATCCAGGACAAGAAGAACTTCCGCCGGAGAGAGGGTGTGTGTCTCTGAGCTCAGGGCCATCCACTGTGTGAAGCCGGTCCCCACAGCTGCCAGAGAGGGACTCTGGCCTTTCCCCCCAGCTGCAGGGCTGGTGTTTGTGTGTGTGCTGCAGCAGTTCTGTCGGGGGCATGCGTGTTTTCCCTGTTCCTTCTGGGTCCTTGATGATGTGGCCTGGATGTTCTTGCTTCTAACTCAGCAACTTCCTTAGCTGGGAGAGGTGTTGCCTTTCTAGCTGCTAGTGCCAAGGAGTGAGAGCCGACTCTCGATCCTCTCCTCCTTTCCTCTAGCCACACCCCTGCTCTGGGACATCTCAAGCTGAGACAGAGGGTGCTGCTCCATTATGGGGCAGCCACATTAGTCCACAGCTTCCCTTGGTGCTCCCAGAGGGTGAGGAGGTGGTAGGGAGGTTGCTGGCCCCTTCAGTTCCTGGTGGCAGCCCCAGAGAACGCTCTGTTCCCAGCTGTCCCCCTCCTCCTCCCCAGGAGCGCTCTTCGCCTTTGAGATGCTCTGCACCATGCTGGGGAAGCTCTTTGAGCCATACGTGGTCCATGTGCTGCCCCACCTGCTGTTGTGCTTTGGGGACGGGAACCAGTATGTGCGTGAGGTAAGTCCTGAGGCTGCATGCAGGAGCCAGGGACTGGCCCAGGTGTGAGATGCAGGGCAGCCTCTGAGGTAGTGTAAGGCCCCCGTCGCTCCTTCTCCCAGCATAGAATGCCTTCTGCCCACACGCCAGGCACCAGTTGCTGGCATGGACTTCTCTCAGGTTCCCCATAAAACACTGAGGCAGGATGAGAAACTGCCTCCTGTTCGCAGTATCCCAGCTCCAGTTCGCAGCATCCCAGGCTTCAGCATAGTGTCTGACACAGAGACCCCATGAGTGCTAGTCACTGGAGGAACACTGAGCATGACATCAGGCTTGACCCTTGCTTAGTCAAGGACACCCCTGAACACCTTTTCTCCTCCCATGAGGCTGCAGATGATTGTGCCAAGGCTGTGATGAGCAACCTGAGTGCTCACGGGGTGAAGCTGGTGCTTCCTTCCTTATTGGCTGCCCTGGAGGAGGAATCCTGGAGGACCAAAGCTGGTAGGCCACTCCCTTCCTGTCCCTCTTCCTCAGCTTCCTGTTCCTGAAACTGCCCTCAGCAGGGATCCAGGTCACTGCAGCTCTTGCCCTGTGTGTGGACGTCAGTCCCTAGCCCAGGGAAAAGGCCAAGGCTCTGTGCCCTTGGGCAGCTCGCTCCTTCTGTAATCCCTGAGCTTCATTGCAAAGCACAGGACTGACAGGAGTCACAGCCCAAAGTCATGAAATCCCAGAGCTTTAAAGCTGGGCTCTGAAATCACCTAGTTCTGTGGCTCTAAAGCTTTTCTCCCCATTAAAGATCTTCTAAAAGATATAATCTTATCTGGAACCTTATATGCAAAACAGACACAGCAGCTGGTCTGGTTTGGGTGGGGTCAATTCTGGGGCTCTCCTACTTAGTTTCTTCCTTGGTCCTTCAGACTTGGCTCTATATTGTTTGAAAAATCATGTTTCCTCAATTAGAGATGGGGAGACTGAGCCCAGAGATATGAAGTGACTTAACCTTGGATCCCAGCCTGGTGTTGCCTGTTCTCCCCACACTGCACTGCTTCTCAGCCAGGATCCCACGGCTTAACAGGCTTCAGGAGCCCCTTACTCTCTCTGCCAGGGCCAGCGCCTCCCCCGGCTCCAGGGAGAGCTGGAGCATGACCTGCAGAGGAGCAGGCTGGTCACCCCTTGCCCATCTAGCCTGCCCATGTGACTTGCAGGCCTCTGCTCAGTGAGTCAGTGCTTGGTGTGTGTCTGCCTGCAGGGTCAGTGGAGCTACTTGGGGCGATGGCGTACTGTGCTCCCAAGCAGCTGTCGTCCTGCCTGCCCAACATCGTGCCCAAGCTTACAGAGGTGCTGACGGACTCCCACGTCAAAGTGCAGAAGGCTGGACAGCAGGCGCTCAGGCAGATCGGCTCTGTTATCAGGAACCCGGAGATCCTGGGTATGCCTTTAGCTGGCTCTTCCCGCCCTTGGACACTGCAGGGAGGATGCACCTGCCCAGGTCTTTGCCCTGAGAGGGCAAATATGTCCGAAATGAATTAACTTCTAAGTCCTGGGCAGCCCTTTTCCTGGAATAATTAGTTGAAGTCTTGCAGAAATGATCTTTTCCTACTAGTCCAGAGCAGTCGTCATTGTCTGCACATGTTATTGTCTGTCTTCTTGAATTTAGTCATCCTAGTGAGTATGCAAGGAACCCTGGTGGTGCCGTGGTTAAGCTACCCTGCTGCGGAAGAAAGGCCTAGCTATCTGCTTCCGTAAACGTTGTTGTATGCTGTCGAGTCGATTCTGACTTGTAGCAACCCTGTAGAATAGAGTAGAACTGCCCCATAGGGTTTCCAAGGCTGTAATCTTTATGAAAGCAGACTGCCACATCTTTCTCCCACAGAGTGGCTGGTGGGTTCAAACTGCTGGCCTTCTGGTTAGCAGCTGAGCGCTTAACGGTTATGCCGCCAGGGCTTCTTAATTTTTGCGTTAAATCTGTTGCCGTTGAGTCAGTTTCAACTCACAGCAACCCTAACCCAGAGTAGAATTGCCCCATAGGGCTTCCAAGGCTGTAATCTTTACAGAAGTAGACTGCCACATCTTTCTCTGGTATGTTTGAACTGCTGACTTTTCGGTTAGCAGCTGAGCACTTAACCACTGTGCCACCTGGGCTCCTTTTCCGTAAAGATTCCAAACAACAACAAAAAACCAAATTCGTTGCCGTCGAGTCGATTCTGACTCATAGCAAACCGATAAGACAGAGTAGAACTGCCCCATAGAGTTTCCAAGGAGCAGCTGGTAGATTTGAACTGCTGACTTTTTGGTTAGCAGCGAGCTCTTAACCATTGCCCCACCAAGGCTCCTCCATAAAGATTACAGCCTAGGAAACCCTGTGGAGCAGTTCTGCTCTGACACACATGGGGTCACCATGAGTCTGAATTGACTTGTGGCCACAGGTTTGGTTTGGTTTAGTGGGTGTGAAGTGGTACCTCATTGTGGTTTTGATTTGCATTTCCCTGATGACTGATGATGTTGAGCATCTCTTCATGTGCTTGTTGGCCATTTGCATATCTTCTTTGGAGAAATTTCTGTTCAAATCTTATTTTTTTAAATTGGGTTATTTGTTTTTTTTATTGTTGACCAGCATGGATCTTTACAGTGGTTAAATTTTCTGGACTTGTGGAAAAGACAAGCCACTTATTCCTCTCATAGAATTCATTGGGCTGGACTTGTGTATGCTGAGCTTTTGAGATCCCATTTTATCTGCTTGTACTGCTCTGAGCACCTTGTACTTCACTCCCACCACTGGTTCAGGGGCCTTTGGTGTCTCAAAACAGTTTCTTCACAAAACCACGGTTGAGTTGCTGCTTCTAGAATGAAGTCCCCAGTGCCTGGGTGCTCACCCGTGAGGCTTAGCACTGTGACTGCAGCTTATTGCCCACTGAAACAAGCCTGCAGGTGCCCCCCAATCTCAGCTCCGCAGTGCAAAGTGACAGCAGCTGCCTCCACGCAGCATCCTCCGCTTCCTGCTGGTGGGGTGAGGATGGCTCTTAGCAGACAGGCTGGCTTCCCCAGCTGGTGACTATGGGACTTCGGGGAGGAGGGGCCCCAGGGCTCATTCCTCTCCAATCCATGCTGGTTCTGGGGCCACTGGCTTAGCCTCTCAATAGACTTGTAGAAACCCAACTCTCACCTGTTGGGACCTGCAGCCATTGCCCCGGTCCTGCTGGATGCCTTGACGGACCCCTCTAGGAAGACCCAGAAGTGCTTGCAAACTCTGCTGGACACCAAGTTTGTCCACTTCATCGATGCCCCGTCCCTGGCCCTCATCATGCCCATCGTCCAGAGAGCCTTCCAGGATCGTTCTACAGACACGCGGAAGATGGCAGCTCAGATTATCGGCAACATGTACTCCCTGACAGACCAGAAGGTAACAGCCCAGCTGGGGCTGCCCAGGACAGACCAGCTGGTCTGGAGCGCAGAGTCTCTGCCTGCAGCAGGCAGGGAAGAATGTTGACATTTGGTCCTTGGCTATGTTTGAGAGGAGAAATGGGCCATTTTTGAGGGGTAGGGGTAGAAAAAATCTAGGCGCTCTGGGCATTTTGTAGATAACAGTGGTTCAGGTCCTTCTTAGCTTTGTACCCAGTTGAGGCCCATCCCACTGGGCCTCTTGTGCGGACTGAGGTGGAGGAAGGGTCGAGCTCCTCTCTGATCTTTCAGGAGTGTTGGTAAAGTGACTGCTCCTTTGACTACTTGCCATGCTTTCTTGTCACAGGAAATGAGCCTCGTTTGGGAGATTTGCTTATTTGTTTGTTTGCTCCCAAAAGATTGCCTGTGTGATCTCACTGTCTACCACAGCTCTGCATCTCCCAGCAAAAGAAGATAAAAATGGAAATGGTACCATGTCACTCATAGAGAATTTGGGAAGTTGAACAGAAAAACAAAAAAATTTATCCATAAGTCCCCCAACACCAAAACAATACTGTTAATGTTTCTTTTATTACATTCCTGAGTGTAAACTTATTTCCAATTATAACAAGTTGTTCATAAAAGGGATTTTTAATAGCTGCATAATATACCAACAAGTTTATGTACCATACCTTATATAATTCTGTCACTGGTCATATAGTTGCCAAGGTTTTTTGCTATTTTAAATGATGCTGCAGAGAGCATAAGGCTTTTTCTATATTTAAAATTATTCCCCAAAGCTGAATGCTACATCAAGAGATATAAACATCCTAAGGTGAAGGAAATGAAAATGATAATGGAATTCAGAAAGTGCCAGAAATTTCATTTTCTAAAGATTCTGGAGGCTGAGCAGGTCTTGGTCCCAGAGAAGGGCAGGGGGCATAAGAGCATTGAACAGTAGTGGTGTCTCTGCTTGACCTGTCGAGGTTGGGCCTGGGTTCATTTCTGGGGTCCCTGATAGGTTTTCTCGAGCAATTACCCAGAACCTTCAAGGAAACTGTGGCAAGGAGTACTTTGTCAGTTCCCTTTCCTCGTCTCTTCTGTGAGCCGATAGGTTTTCTTACTGGGGCTCCTCTTGAGTGCTCCTTGTCAGCAGAATGGTGAGGTCGGGATGCACCATGGAACGGGCCCAGAGAAAGCAGCGTGGGGCACCCGCCTGAGTCCCTCTCATGTCGTTGCAGGACTTGGCTCCTTACTTGCCAAGCGTGACACCTGGCCTGAAAGCCTCCCTTTTGGACCCTGTGCCTGAGGTGAGTCTAGTGGAGAGAGGGGAGGAGTTCATTATTTCAGCTCAGTCCCCAGAATAGGGATTCCTGAGAATTCCAGTAAGTGGTTTTTGTGTCTGTCTGGTAGAGGGGAGGAAACCCTAGGGGTCCCTTCCTGCTCCTACGTGGTCTCCTTGTCGTGCCCCTTCTCATCCCCATCCCTGATCTTGCTTGCCTGACAGGTGCGGACAGTGTCTGCAAAGGCTCTTGGAGCCATGGTGAAGGGCATGGGGGAGTCATGCTTTGAGGACTTGCTGCCCTGGCTCATGGAGACACTGACCTACGAGCAGAGCTCTGTGGACCGCTCCGGCGCTGCGCAAGGTGAGGCCAGAGCAGCCAGGGCCAGATCAGGAATTCCCTCTTGGGGCCCTCACGTCCAAGGGGTTCAATTCTGTCTTGTTGTAGGATTGGCTGAGGTCATGGCTGGTCTAGGGGTGGAGAAGTTGGAGAAACTGATGCCAGAAATCGTGGCTACAGCCAGCAAAGTGGACATTGCGCCCCATGTCCGAGATGGCTACATCATGATGTTCAACTACCTGCCCATCACCTTCGGGGACAAATTTACTCCCTACGTGGGGCCCATCATCCCCTGTATCCTCAAAGTGGGTACCAGTGAACATGCTGAGGAGGGTGCTAATGAGGGAGGCAGGATGCATGTCCTCTCCTGAAGGGCTGGTGACACCCTGCTTATGGGGGCCAGGTGGCAGGCATCCTCCTCCTCCTAATTTGGGAGTCCCACTTCCTTTGGGTCTAGGCTGCCCTGGTTGACCTACCCTCTGTGCACAGGCTCTTGCTGACGAGAACGAGTTTGTACGCGACACGGCACTGCGAGCGGGCCAGCGGGTCATCTCCATGTACGCTGAGACGGCCATTGCCTTGCTGCTGCCCCAGCTGGAACAGGGCCTCTTTGATGACCTCTGGAGAATAAGGTGCTGACAGGGGACCCAGGCTTTGCCGTTTGGAGCTCCACTTGAGAAATGGAGAGCAGAATGTTTCCAAGAACTCTTTCAGCTTTCTTCAGATCCTTGTTTTTAACCATTTTGTAACTCCAATTTCCTGTAGCAAGGTCTTCATTCTGAGTGTCTTTTAAAAAGTTCTTTCTATTCAGTCTTTCAGTTTTATTAAAAATTGCAAACATGGGTACCCTTTAACCTGGAAATTCCACTTCTAGGAATTTATTCCAAGACATATTTGGTCCAGTGCTTAAAGATGCATCTAGAAGGATATTTGCTGCAGTATTGTTTATCATTTGAAAAATTGGAGATTGGCACATCCTTGCCATAGTTTTTTTTTTTTTTTAGCCAAATAATGGTAATGATACAGGACTGAATTAGCTGACACAGAGGGCCCGTGACCTGTTGTTGCTGATAGAGCGTAAGCTGTGGCCCAGCACATGTAGTGTGCGCCTGTTTCCCATGTCGTATATGGTTGGGCGCCTGTCCTGGTGAAGAGGGAAATGTGTTTCAAGGGTGTCATCAGAGTGCCAGGTTGCCTGGGTAGTGGGAGTTTTGGTGATTGTTTAAACGCCGTTTATATTTTTCTAAATTTTGTGAATTTTCAGTTTGAGTATGACGGTTATTTTTACAACCTTAAAAATGAAGCCTGATTTAATTTGACAAGAAATAAATCTCTCCTCCTAGGCCTGTCCTAGCTCCTGCATTTCCGATGATCAGGATTCCTGGCTTCCTATCAACGCGTCCCTTTTGTGTGCACTCTCTTTGACTTTTATTATAGAAATTAAACATACACAAAAGTAGAGAGACTCCATGTGATTCCATCACTTGGATGCTCTTTAAAATGTTTATTCTTTCCCATTAAAAAAGTTAAATGTGTATTCGTTAATAGAAATCTTGGAAAACATGCGAGAAAGTGTAAAGAAATGACAGTCGTTTGTAGCTCTTCTCTCATTTCCCAGGTAACCACCATTAATTTGGGTGTGTTTCCTTCTAATCATTTTTCTGCGTAGTGCTTGGTTGTGACACTGTCCCTTGCAGCGGTGTGACTTTCTTCTTGGTATCCTTCTCAGGTTCAGCTCTGTTCAGCTCCTTGGGGACCTCCTGTTCCACATCTCAGGAGTCACTGGGAAAATGACCACAGAAACTGCCTCTGAAGATGATAACTTTGGAACTGCCCAGTCCAACAAGGTGCCTACCCTGGGTTAGTTTTCCTCCCTCTGCAGGTGGTCGGGTCACTCAGGGGCTGGCAGCCCTGGCACACCTGCTGTGGTGGCCTTGTGCTTTGTTCACACCCTGTGTGCTCTGTTCCGTTGTGCCACTGCTGGCCGCAGGCGATCATCACGGCCCTGGGAGTAGATCGGCGGAACCGGGTGTTGGCAGGGCTGTACATGGGCCGCTCAGACACCCAGCTGGTCGTGAGGCAGGCATCCCTGCACGTCTGGAAGATTGTGGTCTCCAATACCCCCCGCACCTTGCGCGAGATCCTGCCCACTCTCTTCGGGCTTCTGCTGGGTTTTCTGGCCAGCACCTGCGCAGATAAGAGAACAGTAAGTTTCTCAGACCTTGCTTCTGACCCAGCAGCCCCTAACGCCTCCATTCAGAGCCTTGAACCTGGGTCTGCAGAGAGTGGGAGAGAGGGGGACTACGCCAGAAGCTAACCAGGACCATTGATTTATTTACTAATTCATTCCACAGATATTTATTAAGCACATACCATGTGCTAACTAAGTAGGGGCCTAGAACCTGGGGATATAATGGAGGGTAAAGGCAGCCTCACTCCTTATCCTTGAGGAGCTACAGTCTGGCAGTGGAGATGGACATTAACCAAGTAATCGTAGAGTTGTAAAATGCAACTGTGGCAAGTGCTGCATGGCAATACAAATGCTTATAATAAGGGCATTTGACCTAGCTCGGGGGGCCAGGGAAGGCTTCTCAGAAGACATGATGCTTGAAGATGAAAGGTGAGTAAGCATTAACCAGAAGGGGAGGTGGCAAAAGACTGTTCTAGGCAGAGGAAATATAGTGCTTTAGATGCAAGGACAGGATGGGCAAAGGTCCATCCTGTGGCGGGCGGGAACATGGCAAACATGGGGCTGAGCGGAGGCCGGTGTGGCTAAAGTGAGAAAGCAGGGAGAAGCCAGCATGGTGTGAGATGAGGCTGGCGAGCAGGGCTGGGGCCAGCTGTGGTCTGTGGTTGGGAGGAGGTACCCAGCCTGGGCTGCTTATCACTTCTGCTAGTCCCCTTTGGCCCTCCTTGGCAAGCACATTGTGTATTTGGCTCTAAAGAGCTCTAAGGCTCTTGAGGCCTCAGAGAGGAGCTGGTTTTTGTCCTTAAAGTGTTGTTCCAAATTCAGCTCCCCTCGAGCAAGAGCATAAGCTTCAGTGACTTCTAGCCTGTAGTTTTGAATTCAGGGATACTGGCCCTTGACTGTGGAGCATATGGAATGTCGTGTTGACATATAAGGTGCCGGCTCTTGCTCTAGTTTGTGTACGTGTGTGGGAAACAAAGGGATCATTTTATTTTGTAGTGTTTTGCAAGCACCCTGGGACCTCTTTAGGGGCAGGAGCATTTGGGGAAGTTAAGCCAAGTGACTCAGATAAAGTCCAGTAGGTTCCAGAGCTCTCATTCTGGAGTTGCCATCCTGATTTGATCTCTGCTGACAGATCGCAGCAAGGACACTGGGAGATCTTGTCCGGAAGCTAGGGGAGAAAATCCTCCCCGAGATCATCCCCATCCTCGAGGAAGGCCTGAGGTCTCCGAAGAGTGACGAGAGGCAGGGAGTGTGCATCGGGCTCAGCGAGATCATGAAGTCCACCAGCCGAGACGCTGTGAGTGTCTTCTCAGGGCCCCAGGCTGCACCTGTGGTGACCTGACTCAGCACGGGAGGGCGGTTACCAGGAGGAGCTTCACCCCGAGAGGTTTCACCCTTCCTGCAGAGACGTGAGAACCTATGTCTGCAGGCCCTGCTGACGGGGTGCTGGCTAGGCCCCAGGGGACTTCAGTTTCCCTCCTCTTAGCTTTCCTCCCGGTTTCACGGACTAAGAAATAAGTGATTTGAGGCCTCAGGTGGCCTTTGGTGAGTGAGGATAACCCTTCTCTGACCACTCCTGAGGTTGCTCCAGATCAGTTCCCCTCACCCGCATGTCTCTCCGTTGGTGTAACTAAGATGTGTGGTACCCTCCTCAGCAGAGAAAGGAAGGCGTGCATGAGTGTGAGCGTGGAGGGCCGTGGGAACGAGAGGCTGGGGAATGGGAGGCGTGTGTGCTCATTGTTAGAAGAAGTGGAGTAGATAAGAGTTTAAGTACCCCGTGGGTGGAAATGTATTGTCTGTAGTAATAATACTGTTTCCATAGTAGCAATGTTCAAGAGCTTTGGAGTGCTTTACACTGACCTTGCTTTCTAAGGTAGTTGATCCTTGAAACACTCCTGGGAAGTAGGTTCAGAATGCAGAGTCTCTCAGTGTAGATGAAAACACCAAAGCGATTGAGTGGATGGCCAGGGAGAAATGTAAGCAAGTAGCCAGTTGCTCGGTCCAAGCATCCTAGTCTGATTTGCTGGGTACCTCTCCTCCTGTGTGTATTAATGTACAAATTATATTTGCTTTTTGTATTTGCCTTTGGCAAGAACAGAGTTGTGACTCATTGAATAGTTACCAAGTTCCCCAGAGGCTGAGTCCCTGCCCATAAGGTGCCCACGGTCCAGTGGTGAGGCCGATGTGTTGACTAGTATCTAGGATTCAGAGTGAGCTTTGCTAGGATGAAATTCATTCCAAAGGGAACAGAGAGCCATCATTGACCCCACTATAGACCCGAAGACTTCATAATGGAGGAAGTATGTGAGCTGAGACTTAAAGAGTGCTTGGAGTTTTCCAAGAGGATGAGCAAAAGAAAGAGTCCAGGGAGAGAAGAGGCCAGGTCATGAAGGGCCTTGCCATGTGAAGGCGTTTGGACTTCTTGTAGGATGGGGCGAATCAGAGAATTCGCCTAAAAAAATCAAACCATTGATTCTTAATACATGGGGGTACATTACATATCTTATTTGCTTTTTTATGTTTGAACGTATTTTCACAATAAAGAGTTGAATGAAAAGGAAAGTTAAGTGAAGGGAGTTGTGCTGGCCGGGCCTGGGTTTCCCTTGGCGGGCTCGCTGGCTTGCTCTGCCCTGTGCCTTCCCTGCGTCAGTACAGTGGTGCTCGTGTTCTTGCAGGTGCTGTATTTCTCCGAGTCCCTTGTGCCCACGGCCAGGAAGGCTCTGTGTGACCCGCTGGAGGAGGTCAGGGAGGCGGCGGCCAAGACCTTTGAGCAGCTGCACTCCACCATTGGCCACCAGGCCCTGGAGGACATCCTTCCGTTTCTGCTGAAGCAGCTGGTGAGTGGATCTGCCACACACCTGCCAGTTTGGCTTTCATTGACTTTTGTAGAACCAAAATGCTAGGCAGTCAGAAAGTGTGCCCTCCAGAGGGAGTGGGTACAGCAAGATCAGATTTGGCTTTGTGCTTGTCCTTCAACGGTATGTAAATCTGGCCGCAGTGGGAGGGAGGGAGGGAGGGAGGAGAATGGAGAAGGATGTTGGCAGGCCTGTGGAGATAGCAGAGACGTGCACAGGAGCCGGCCCCACAGGGTTCTCCCCGTTCCCCCTGTGCAGGAAGATGAGAAGGTGTCAGAGTTTGCCTTGGATGGTCTGAAGCAAGTTATGGCCATCAAGAGTCGTGTGGTGCTGCCCTACCTTGTGCCCAAGGTAAATCCCGATGTGTGGCAAACACCCTCCTCCCAGAAGTCATAGCCACATCTTAGTGTGGGGAGGCTGGTGATGGGTTGCAGTGCAGACAGGAAGGTCCCCTGTTCTCTGAGATCCGTGGAGCTGACACGCGGCCCTAGGCAGTGGGGATGGCTCTCTTCCTCACCCTTCTATTCCCAGAGCCTGGTAACAAGTGCTCAGTATGCACTGAGTTGATGATATCCATCGTTTTCCTAGCTGACAACGCCACCTGTCAACACCCGGGTGCTGGCGTTCCTCTCATCCGTGGCAGGCGATGCCTTGACCCGTCATCTCAGTGTGATCCTCCCAGCGGTCATGTTCGCCCTGAAGGAGAAGCTTGGGACCACGGGTGAGCAGCTGGTAAGAGCCGTCATGGTCATGCCCGTGAGCGTTCTGATGGCCGCCCTGTCCTGCAGCTGAGGAGTCATGCTCAGCACCCGTGTCACCTGTGGTGTTTAGGAGATGGCCAACTGTCAGGCTGTGATCCTGTCTGTGGAGGATGAGGCTGGGCAACGCATCATCATCGAGGATCTTCTGGATGCCACCCGCAGCCCTGAGGTGGGCATGAGGCAGGCTGCTGCCATCATCCTCAACATCTACTGTTCCCGCACAAAGGCGGACTACAGCAACCACCTGCGGAGCCTGGTCTCAGGCCTGATCCGCCTCTTCAATGACTCCAGCCCTGTGGTTCTGGAGGAGAGTTGGGATGCCCTGAATGCCATCACCAAGGTGAGGGGCTGCTGAGCCCACAGGCTCCTCTCCCCACTTTGAGCACTCACTGCTGATCAGAATCTGGAAGAGAGCACATAGTCAGCCTTTCTGTCAATTACTGGAGAGTAGGTATCCTTAGGAAGTTACTCCCTGACCCTGAATTAATAAGGCCTAGTAATAAATTCCACCACCCGTCTCTCAGTTAGTCGCACTGTGGTGGCTTTGCATGTTGCTGTGATGCTGGAAGCTGTGCAAAAAAAACAAAAACAAAATGCATTGCTGTTGAGTCGATTCCAGATCATAGTGACCCTTTAGGAAAGAGTAGAACTGCCCCGTAGGCTTTCTAAGGAGTGGCTAGGGGATTCACACTGCCAACCTTTTGGTTAGCAGCTGAGCTCTTAACCACTACGGCACCAGGGCTCCCAGAAGCTGTGCAACCCTATTTCAAATACTAGTAGGTTTCAGTGGTGCTTCCAGACTAAGACAGATTAGGAAGAAAGACCTGGCAATCTACTGAAAATTAGCCAATGAAAACTCTGGAACACAATAGAATATTGTCTGATATAGCGCTGGAGGATGAGCCTTGGTTGAGAGGTATTCAAAATAAATAGTGGCTGCAACAGTGGACTCAAGTGTATCAAAAATGGTGAAGATGGTGCAAGATCAGACAACATTTTGTTCTGTAATGGGGTTGCCATGAGTCAGAGCCTACTCCACAGCAAGTAACAACAGAAACAGTAAGAAACCATATGCAACCTTAAAAAATAAACCTTGATTATAGAAAATTCAAGACATTTGTAAGATGTAGACTCCTAGTGTCCTATAATAATCCTCCATGTACCAACCACCTGGCTTCAGCATTTATCAATTCATGGCCAGTCTTGTTTATTACCGCCACCACCAATACCCACCCCCCACATACCCTCCAGTATTATTTTGAAGCAGTCTTGGAGTGCTGTTAGAACTCTGACATTCTCTTCTTTTCCCTGGATTCCCACAGAAGCTGGATGCTGGCAACCAGCTGGCACTAATTGAAGAACTGCATAAAGAAATCAGGCTTGCAGGCAGTGAGAGCAGAGGCGAGCATGTGCCGGGGTTCTGCCTCCCCAGGAAGGTAAGCCCAGGCCTCGTGGTGCAGGATGCCGTGGGCAGGCGGCCTTCCTCTGTCTGTCACAGTCTGTGGTAGGGCAGTTGGCTTAGTACTCTGAGGTGCTGTCAGCACCTTCACAGCGTGGGAACAGGGTTTATGCCGTTTTTGGTGTAGGCTGTGGAGGCCACTGTCGCCAGAGCAAGTGGGGCACTTGGCCCAGTGCATGCTACCTCTGTGTGAGAGGCCTTTTGTGACAGGAATGGGCTCTTGACTTCTGTTACATGCAATTCTTGTCACTATCAAGTCAAGATAGGTCTCTTTTCTGGTCACTGTTCCCCTGTCAGCACCCTCGCAGGCTGTGACCTGTCAGCCTGAATGTACCTCCATGGAGATGAGGGGAGGATGGCTGACAGAAGTGCCTTGCTTTGGGTAGGAGACACCTGGTCCCGAGCCTTTGAGACTTGACTCTTAAGTGTGATTTTCTTGTCAGGGGGTAACCTCCATCCTTCCAGTGTTGCGGGAAGGAGTCCTGACTGGCAACCCGGAACAGAAAGAGGAAGCAGCCAAAGCCTTAGGCCTGGTAATTAGACTGACCTCAGCGGACGCCCTGAAGCCCTCTGTGGTGAGCATCACTGGCCCTCTGATTCGCATCCTGGGAGATCGGTTCAGCTGGAATGTGAAGGCGGCTCTGCTGGAGACACTCAGCCTCTTGCTGGCCAAGGTAAGTGACTAAAAGAAAAAGCTGTTCACCATTCTCATCTCAGAGAACAGATCTACCTGCGAGAGATTGACAGTGGTGTCCTGTGGCAGCAGAGGGCCATCTGCATTGTAGGGAAATGGTATAGCAGAGGGGTTTGAGAGCTTGGACTCTAGACTCACTCACTACACCAGGGTTCAATTCCAAGTCCTTCTACTTTGTATGACCTGAATGACCTTGGTGACCTTCCAAGGTGACCTTCAACCTCTGAGCCTGTGTCTCGTCTACAATATGAGACTAATAACACAGCCTACCTCATGAAGGGCTGTTAATGTGAGCATTCCATGAAATAACGTTGTGTACGATGCCTGGCACACACTAAGCCCGCGATACATGCTAATTGCTTTTATTTTAAAGGACTGCTGGTTCAAAGGAAAAAATTCAGGGCCATATAAATACAAGTAAAACATGGTTTAAATATGCTTCAGTTTTTATTACGGCCACACAAGAGACGCAGAGAATCTGATGAGAGCATGAAAAAGAAGTCTGTGAGTGACTGAAAGGGCTTCAGTTTTTGCCAAAAGTGAAAGAGACAAAGGCCCAACACATTAGTCACTTCTGATGCTTCACGGGGTAATAATTAAACCCTTAAGATTTAAAAAAGCATAACCAGCAGCACCAAGATTGGTAGTTGAGGGAAAATAATCAAATTCTTACATAAGGTTTGGAAGCAAAAGCCACCTTAAAGTTTGTAGCATTTTCCTTGTGAGTTTCAGCCTCATTTTATGGAAAATTGGGTCTTTTTTTGATCAAGTATCATCTTTACCTAGTGTTCTATACTGTTCTTTTTCCTGGTATTTGGACTCAAATGGAGTCCTTACCTCATGGCCTTTGTCCCTTAGGCCATGAGTCAGATGTTACCCATGGCTACCCCAGATTTGTCAGCTTCACACTGTGGTGTGGCTCCAGCAGCCTGCACCCCGCCAACTCCAGTCCTTCCAGACCTATGTGGCATTGAACCTCCAAACAGCTACTTTGCTATCACCATTTAACAATCAGTAAATCCCTAGTCTTAAACCATCTGTATTTTATCAAGAGTGTACCTGTTTTTCCTGTACATGATGAGGGATTAAACTGGATTTTTAATTTAGATGGATGCACACGTATGTAGGGAGGAGTTTCTGAGGTCACTTGTTTCATGGGATTGTTCTGAGGGACACATGTGAAGTGCTTAACCTGTGTAGTAATTGCTCATAGCTGCTAGCTGCTGTTGTGCATCTGGCCCATGTCCCTGTCTTGCCAGTAGAACTGTCAACAGTGTCAACAGTGCTGACAGCGCATGCCTGCTCTGTTGTTTAATGCATTCGGAGAAGGTGGTTTTCCAGTCACTTGTCCACATGGACAGGTCTCCACTGAGCCAAGACCAGCCTAGCCAAGGCTATAAGACAGCTCCCTTGGACGATAGCTGCCACCACCGCCGCCTCCTCCTCCCAGTGTGATGAAGGGTGCAGAAGATGGTTGAGGAGGCTGAGTGGGGCCTGTCTTGTTTGGCTCTTCTCTCACACAGGATGTCCATTCCTAGCCTCTGCATGCGGGCTGGGTTAGTGCATGGTGGTTTGTGATTGCTGTTTGTTTCCGTGCCTTGGGCACCACCACAGCTGGGTCTTTCGGGTGTGGGTTTCTCACACAGGTTGGGATTGCCCTGAAGCCCTTCCTGCCCCAGTTGCAGACCACTTTTACCAAAGCTCTTCAGGACTCCAACCGGGGCGTGCGCCTGAAGGCCGCAGAGGCACTGGGGAAGCTCATCTCCATCCACGTCAAGGTGGACCCACTCTTCACCGAGCTGCTGAACGGAATCCGTGCCGTGGAGGACTCAGGCATCAGGTATGCGTAGGGGAGGGAGGGCTGTTCTGTGGGGAGGCCGGGTGGCTGCCGAGAACTCGACCCAGACTGTGCCTGTCCAGGCAGGAGGGAAAAATGGTGAAGGGGAGCTCGATCTAAGTCAGGTGCATTGGATCTGCAGGGACACCATGCTGCAGGCCCTGCGGTTTGTGATTCAGGGAGCAGGGGCCAAAGTGGATGCGATCATCCGGAAGAACATCATTTCACTCCTGCTGAGCATGCTGGGACATGATGAGGTGAGGCCAAGGGTGGATTGCAGGGCTGGTGGGCTCAAGCGGTTTTTTTGGTTTGGCATCCGCTTTGTGAAGAACTTGGTACGGCTGCCAAATGGCCAGTCATAATAGTGATTCCTGACATCTTTATCACCCTCAATGGTTGACCAAATATTTCCTCAGGTTGTGAGGGAGCCAGGGCAGGTATTTTCTATATTGATTGGTCTGTCTTATAGATAAGGAAAGTAAGGTTTGTAGAGTTCCAGATGGCTTATAATTTGTTCTCTGAACTTAAACAAGTCACGCTCCCTCTCTGCCCTTCATTTTCCCCACTGGTGATATGAAAGAGTTCACTTATATGTTCAGGAAACATTCACTCTCCTGGGACTGGCCTAGAGGTGAGGAAGGCATGGTCACAGACCTCAAGAAACATGATGGGATCCATGATCTCTAGTGCCGTCAGTGGGAGATCTTTGGTTAGAGGGTGAGACTTGCCTGGGGCCACATGCTAGTGAGGGGTAGTGTGAAAACCGGAATCTGAGCCCTGTGACCCCTGGTTCTGTCCTGCATCCGTTCTTGTAGCCCTGCCTTTCCCAGTCAGGAAGCATTGAAGTACTGTTTGCTGCCCAGCACTTTGGCAGGCTCAGGAGGGGGTTGAGCCTGTGAATAAGAATGTTCTCTCTCCTGTCTCACAGACAGCCCTCTGTGTGGTGACCTAATTTACATCTGTAGGGCTAATCTCTGGAGAGAGGGTTATGGGACTCATTTGCACTCCGCCATGCGCTCACACATGAGGCCGCCATTATGCTGCTGCACGGACCACGGCTCCTCAGTTCGGCTTCTAATCCCCAGCCACCTGCTGCCTGATTGAGGCCTCGGGCCTTCTCTGTGGCTACAGACAGAATCGTCTAGCTTCTCTTGGTCACAGTCTGTCAACTTTTACAGGGCCATGCTCAGTGTGAGCAAAAGTTAGTATTAAACCAATTTGCATCTCACCACACTGGAGCTTAAAATAGATCCATTTGGAGAGAGTGGGTGTCAGAGAGCCAGCTTTAGCCTTCTTTGGCATCTGGGGTTCTGCTTAGAGCCCAGAGGCCTAAGTGGCTAGCAGACCACACCCTCCTCCCCCTCAGAACTTCCGCTTGGGTTGGAAGTGGCAATCCAGGGTGGCAGCCTAGCATCAGCTTCCCCAGAGGTCCCTGTTTTTTTTTGGGGGGTGGGGGGCGCAGGATGGGTGGAAGGGCAGGTCAAATGGACACCTGCTAAACTAGCACATAGGTTAAAATCCACTCTCCGTATTCCCTCGTTAGCTGGCTAGGGAGGAGTAGCATGGAGCAGTTGTGTGTACCTGACTTTGATTTTGAGAGAGAATGCTTGGCCTTTACCCGTCTTCCTCGATTTGAAGGGTGGCTTCAGTTTGACTTCCTCGGACAAACCAGAGTAACTGAGGTGGCAGTGCGGCACTGACACAGTAGGGAGTTACAGGGGCCGTTCTGGACACAC
The DNA here is from genome assembly GCA_030035585.1 of Dugong dugon. Lineage (NCBI taxonomy): Eukaryota > Metazoa > Chordata > Mammalia > Sirenia > Dugongidae > Dugong > Dugong dugon. Next base: position 17,375,012 of record CM057476.1, on the reverse strand, counting down.
AGGACTGGTTGGGGAGGAGTCTGGGCAGCTGTCCGTAGCCCGCTTCACCATGACTGTGGACAGGTGCCCCCTTCTCGGTGCCGGTGCCATGGTCTCTCCCAGCTGCCCCCAACCCCCCCCCCCACCCCCCCCCCCCCGCCTCCCAGGGCTGTTGATGGTAAATGAGATAATAAACGTAAAGTATTCAGACTTCCTCGGAAGAAAGGTGTTATGTAAAGACAGTTATTATTACTGTTATGATGATGATCACCGTATGCACACACGCTGGAGTTTGCTATAATTAAGTGCTGGGTATGTAATTTTTAACTCCACACCAAGTGGCAATTTCAGTGAATGGCAGTCCCTGTCTGGCACTAGGAGCCTGGAGTAAGGGCCGGTTTAGATCAGAGCTCCTGAGCAGATTGGTCCATCTTTCTGCCCTGCCCCTCCATCCTGGGCTTCATAGTTGCTTGGCCTCAGTGCCTGGACCTGTGCTGTTGGCTTGCACTGACTTTTTACTCCCTTCTCTGCCCCATCAGGACAACACTCGGATATCCTCAGCCGGATGCCTGGGGGAGCTGTGTGCCTTTTTGACTGAGGAGGAGCTTAACACCGTTCTCCACCAGTGCTTGCTGGGTAGGTCTCTTTGTATACTGAGGAGTTGCCCTTTAGGGACCTGGGCCCCTTAACCCTGGGGGAGACCTTGTGTCTCCCCTTCTCCTCAGAGGGTCTTTGTGTATCTAGACGATACAGAGGGAGTCCAGCTGTTCAAAATTGGATGGATGGTGGTAATTTGGAAAAGGTAAAATAATGGTTGCACAGCATGAAGAAAGTAATCAGTGTCACAGAATTATACATGTAGAAATTATTGAACTGGGAAAAAACAAATGGAGTTTTCATTGGTCCTGTAACCCTGAGCATCTCTGTCAAAAGCACACAGCTCTAATCTGAAGTGGTTTGTGAGAGACCTCTCCTTAACAGGCCTTTGGCCACGTTAGAAGGGAGGTCCATGTACAGTGTGGACTGGGGTTTCTTCATGCGCCCAGGTGGCACGCTGTTCTCAGAGGGCACTGGCCAGGGACCGATTACCCAATAAGCAAGGTACACAGGGGCTTAATTGGGCTTACTTACTAATCTGAACTGCACAATTACCTGTTTTTCCCACATCTATGACGTGAAATCGTGCACTACAGATTAGTAAGTAAACACAGTTATGCCCCGTGTACCTGCTTACTGGGTAATCTGCCCACGGCGGGTGAAGGCCTGCTGTAAAGTGCAGGTTGACCCCAGTTGTGTCCTTCCCCACAGCGGATGTGTCTGGCGTTGACTGGATGGTTCGGCACGGGCGGAGCCTGGCGCTGTCAGTGGCTGTGAGCGTGGCTCCCGGCCGACTCTGTGCGGGCAAGTACAGCAGTGACATCCAGGAGATGATCCTCAGCAATGCTGTGGCAGACAGGGTAAGGCTTTTGGGCAGCCAGACCACTCCCCCTGTCCATCCCCATCACCACAAGTCCATGGCCAAAGCCTTGCTGACACAGCATAGGGAGGGAGAAAACATATTCACTTATTATGACCTCAGATGAGTACGTGATCTCTCTGGGCCCTAGTTTCATCATCTAAACAATGAGGAGTTTAGGTTAGAGGGTGTCCCTTCTAGATTGAAAAGTCCTGGGAACCAGCAACTCAGAATTTGTTCATCTGCCCACTTGCCAGGGCAGCCTGTCTGAAAGAGGGCTGTTGGGTCTTCAGTGCAAAGTAGTGAGGATTGAGACAGGTGCTGAAGAGCCAGGGCCCAAGGACTCCTGGGAATGGACCTTGCCTGACCTGCTACTCCAAGGAAGGAACCGGAAGCTATCCTGTCCAGCTCTTCCATGATTTCACTCTTTAATTCTCCACAGATCCCCATTGCAGTAAGTGGGATCCGGGCCATGGGCTTTCTGATGAAGTATCACATCGAGACAGGAGGCGGACAGTTGCCAGCCAGGCTCTCCACCCTATTCATTAAGGTGAGTGGAGCAGGGATTAGCCTGGGCTGTGAGGAGGACCTGGGACCACAGAACACCAGGAATGTGCTCTTAGGCTCATTTGTTCTAGAGTTCTCCAGGGAGAGCCCTTAGCAGATCTCGGAACCTTGGAAATGGGATGCAGAATGTTTCTGTGTGCATTTTTCTCTGGAAGACTGTCTAACTTGTTGTCATATTCTCAGAGACCTTGGTTCAAACCAAGCTCAGAACCACTGTTTTAGGCTTTTTTTCTAGGCACCCTGGTCATGCTGATACTGTAAAATTAGGAACCAGTCTGTGTTCAAATCTTAGTAAATTGTCTTTTCCCTTCTTTCCTTCTTTAGTTGGTATGGCACTGTTAGTGTGGGCATTGTGTTGGGTGCAGGGCCCTAAATAAGGAAGCCGGGGACTCTTGACAGTGGGGCTCCCACTGCCTGTGTAATACAGCACACTTCTCAAACCTTCATGTGCACACAAGTCAGAATGAGAATCTGCATTTAGTAAGATGGGGTCAGGCCTGGGACTCTGCCTTTCCAGCTAGCTCTAGGCAATGTGAGTGCTGCTAGTGGACAGAGCTCACTGTGTGTAGGGAGCCTCCAGCAGGTGATTGCCTCCACCCTGTAGGCAGCAGAGCTCTACTGAGAGCTTTGCGGGGGCTCTGATTAGACCCGGCCCATGTGTGAACATCACCCTGTATACAGTTGTTCATCCAGCATTTATTTACTGAGCACCCACTGTGTGCGCCCAGCAGGGCTAGACCCTGAAGGTGTAGAGAGGAACAGGATTTCTGGGGTTGGAGGCACACCAGAAACTCCATGGGTGGGCCCTCATTTAGATAGGCTTGCCTGGGAAGGCCCCTGAGAAGATGGCATTTGAGCTGAGACCTGAAGGATGAGAAAGAACCAACCCAGCGAAGCACTAGGGGCAGGCATGTCCCAGGGGGTGAGAGCAGCCACTGCAGAGGCCCGGAGGCAGGAAGGTGCATGGCATGTTTGAGGAAGTGAAAGCCCCATGTGGGCCCAGAGTAGCGAGCTGGGGGAGAGTGGCATGAGGTAAGATGGGAGAGGAGACAGCTGAGCATGCAGTGTGCCTCCGCACTGGCGGAGACGGTGTTGGAAGAGGGCAGTCGGGGCCGTTTCCAGGATGGGGAGCATCCGGCCGGGAACTGGGGCTTCTCTGCATTTAGAGAAACAGACTGGGTGTGCCTAACTGAAAGCCTGTCTTTTCCTCTCTGTAGTGTCTGCAGAACCCATCCAGTGACATCAGGCTGGTGGCCGAGAAGATGATCTGGTGGGCAAATAAGGACCCGCTGCCTCCCCTGGACCCCCAGGCCATCAAGCCCATTCTGAAGGCGCTCCTTGACAACACCAAGGATAAAAACACCAGCGTCAGGGCCTACAGCGACCAGGCGATTGTCAATCTCCTCAAGATGAGGCAGGGTGAAGAGGTGTTTCAGGTGGGAGCCTGGGACTGGTGTGCCCAGGGCGTGCTGTGGGCAGCCGCTTTGCAGTTCTTCTTCTGCATGACAGTATTCAGGCCTCTTGCTCTTCTCTGCCACCTCATAGGTGTGCTAGTTCTGAGCAGCAGCTTGTGATTCGGGTGCCTGGCCTGGTGCCGGAGCAGCTTGTGATTCGGGTGCCTGGCCTGGTGCCGGAACACACACCTTCCTCCACTCCTGTGGCTTCCAAACGTCTTTCAGCGGCAGAGTCCTTTCTTCAAATAAATTCTCATGTGGCACCCAAAGCTATAAAACAGATCCAAGTAGAGCTGCCTTGTTGAAGCCCAGAGCCCTGTCCACTCAGCCCCCTACCCCTCGCAGCCCTAAGGCTCTGAAAACCGTAACCACCTGCACCTCACCACCTGAAAAGTATCGTGAGTGTTTTTCTCAGCTTTCCCCAGGCCCATCTCATTTCCTCATTTTGCCAAATCCCTCCTCAGTGGCTAGTTCTGAGGTTACGTTCATTTTTGTCTTTACTTGATTCAAGGAGTCTGGAGCTGTATATTCTGACTACTTCTCCTCTCTCCCACCCTTGCCCACAGTCTCTCTCCAAGATCCTGGATGTGGCCAGTTTGGAGGTGCTGAGTGAGTGCCACCGAAGGTCACTGAGGAAGCTGGCCTGCCAGGCCGACTCCACGGAGCAGGTGGACGACACCATCCTGACCTGACGGCTGGGCCCTGCCCACCCACTGAGCTCCATGTCAGCATTTCGGCTCCACATCTCTGTTCAGTGTTTTCATTTTTGAAAATAAAGTTTGTTCCGACGGGGAGCTTAGGAGATGGCGTTCCCAGAAAGTATTTTAATATATCAGCAGACCACAGCCAAAGCCTTAAATCAAACCCACACACAACTGAAGATTGCCTCTTGCATCTCGCACTCTTTTCTTTGGAGAAGAGAAGAAAAAGCACACGTGCACGCCTCACCGCATGGTGTGGCCAAGGAGCTGCTCACCCCGCTTGGTGTGGCTGGTCGGGAACAAAGAGGGGCAGACTTTTGGTTCCTCTTCTCCTGCGCTTGAGCTCAGGTTTGAGAGCGGGCACTACTAACCTTTTGCCTGGATCCTGAGTGGGGCCCAGAACCGTGGCGGTCCGCCCAGCGTGGGGTGTCTCAGCTTGGCTTTTCGCTGGTGCACACCCTGATGGGATCTCACCTGTCAGATGTAAATGATACCCACAGAGCCCTGGTCATTGACACATCTGGGGAGGGGCATAGGTTTAGATGCAGGCTTGTTTGAAGGAGGAGTGTTTAATAAAGGCTTTGATTTACTCTTGACAGAAGCCGATTTTTTTTTTTTTTAAATCGCCAAATACCATTAAACATGAAGCTACATGTATCAGCAATAAGGAAAGGTTTGCAGCTATTTTTGTAAATATTAGCAGACCCGTAGTATTTCTAGGAGCCTTAGTGGCGCACTGGTTAAAGCTCTCAGCTGCTAACTGAAAAGTCGGCGGTTCAAACCCACCAGCTGCTCTGTGGGAGAAAGATGTGGCAGCCTGCTTTTGGAAAGATTTACAGCCTTGGAAACCTTATGGGGCAGTTCCACTTTGTCCTACAGGGTCAGTTTGAGTCAGAGTTGACTCGATGGCACCAGGTGTAGGATTTTTGGGCATCCCTCCCCTGCTCCGTGATGTCGTGTGGATACCTACAGACTTGTCTGTCCTGAGATGAGATCTTGGGAGCCAGACCTGTGGTCTCCTCTGTTGTGGAGGATGCCGTGGTCTAACTAGCCACTGCCCCGCTCTCTCTTGACTCTGGGAGCTGCTGGGAGTCAGGCTTTGAAAGTCATGTCTCCTCTGTGGAGTAAGAATGAACCACATTCCTCTAGTCAAAGGACTTGCAAGAGGAAGCCAAAGTTGCTGTTCAGCATCTGCCTCCTTGAATGACTTCCTTCCTCCCGATTCTTAGAAGGCTCGTGATGCACACATCCCCCCTGGGCCCACTGACACAAGATTTTCTGGGCTGTTTCCCTGGTCGCAATATGAAACAAGCCCGTGTTGAAATCACTGGCCAGAGCTGTAAAAGGAAGAGAAATACAAAGTGGTGGTAGTGAGTGCACTCTGTAAAACGTATAAAATGGTATCCCAAAAAAAGCAAGGTTCTGTTTCTTAAATGAATGCAGCAGAGGTAGAAAGTAGGCTTGTGACTCAACACTTGGTGATGCATAAGACAAGGTGACCTCTAAGGTACTTCCAATGAAATCCTTACTCTCTCTGCTGGAGCCTTATGTCACAGGACTTCCTAGTTCCTTGCAGCAGACATGGGCTCAGCTGGCTCGATGTAGAGTCCCAGGGTGGAAGGGACCTTGGGAGGTCAGCTGAGTTGGTCCCCATAGCCACAGCAGCCAATGGTTGCAGCTTTTGGTAGCCATGGTAACTGCCCTGCATCTAGGACTCAGATGGTCATCAGCCTTCCAGCTGCCTGGGGCATCTGTCCAGCAAGCTGTCTGCATACGTATTCTCTGCAGATGAGCCATGGTGAGGGCTATGAGAAGTTCTGCTGTGTGGGGGCCCCTGCGCCATCTCAGTGTTTCCCCTAGAATCTTGGACTAGGTACTTGTATCCACCTCTGGCTTTCAGACCCCAGTCTGAAACGGGGAGGGGAACCACACACTGAGGGTGGAAGACATTCATCAAGCAAAATCCAAGGGAAAAACACCAGGTTCCAGTTCCCAGAAACTGGAGGAGGGTGAGTTCTCCCTGTTTAGAATAGATGGATGAAGGTTGATTCACAGACGGAGATGACTCAAAGGCTCCCAGAGCATGTTGAATTGCATTCTCTGAGTCCAGAAAGAGGGTGCGCACTCCTGAAGTGAGCTGCGAGAGGGCTGTCAGAGATGACCGTGGAGCTGCCGGAAGAGACCTTACCGGGCCAGAGACAGCAATCTAGGAAGCAGTAGCCGAGACAAAACACCCTGGAGAAAACAGAGCCTGACAGCAAAGAAGTGAAAACTATGCCTTGGTGGTTGGTGGAGCTGTGGCCTTGGGCAAGTAACTTAACTCCCTGGCCCAGTTTAATTTTCTTATCTGTAAAATGAGGAATTTTGGAATGGAAGCTCTAAAAAATCCACCTTCAAAGTCATCCTTTCAGGGTTAATGGTAATGATGACACTGAGCTTACTATGTGCCAGGCATCATTTCACTGTCCTCTCAACAGTCCTGGTGGCTTAGTGGTTTAGCATTAAGGCTGCTAACCAAAAGGTCAGCAGTTCGAATCTACTAGCTGCTCCTTGGAAACCCTGTGAGGTAGTTCTACTCTGTCCTATAGGGTTGCTGTGAGTCGGAATCAACTGGATGGCAATGGGTTTTCTTTGTTTGTTTTGTTTTTTTGTGGCAGCAGGTCTCAACAGTCCTGTGAAGTAGGTTTTCTTGTAATTACCATTTTATGGAGGAGGAAACTGAGGCACAGAGGTCGTGCGCCAGGGTCATATGGCTAATAAATGGCAGTCTGTCCCCAGAACTCACTCGTAGCCTTTGTGATCTCTACTGTGCTGGCTGCTTAGACATCAGTATTCTCCTTTCTTCAGAGCAGTGCCTCTAGACCTTTCTCATCTTGGCACATCTGGGGGATGTGAGGTAAATAGATGAGACAGCTCCAGGTGACTTGCCCCAAGGGCTCCTTTGCCCGGACCCCCCAGCTGCTCTGCAGGTTGTGGGGATTAATCTTGCCCCATTTATAGGACACTGGTTAGGAACATCTATAGAGAATACTTAAAATTGTTCTCCAAGACTGTCAGTCCTCCTTCAGAGAGGAGACTGTCTCATCTTTCTCTTCCAATATCTGAAAGCCAATGACAAAATGTCCCCGTAGCTATACCAGAGAAAGCTCTCATTAAACCGAGACTATCTCTAACCCTTCAACTAAACCTGGGAGCCTCTGGAATCAAGGTTATTTTAAAATGTGGGGTGGTGTGATGTGGTTCACATCCCTTCTAAGAAGCAAGCCTACAGGTAGGTTCCCTTTGTTCCCCTGCTGTGATGCTGGAGGGCTTGGGAGAGGGGCAAGAAATGGAAGGATTGAACAGCCTTGTATGCTGGAATGCGGACACGGATGGTTTTACCGAGAGTAGATTTTGAAACAAGATTGGCAGTTAGGAATGTTTTTCTTCAAGTGTGGTTCTGTGTGGATGTGTCTTAAAGTGCTTTAAGACTTTCTAAACTAGAACAATAGGGGAAAAGGGGAACCAGTCTAACTTAAAGGTTTAGGTCCTAAAATATTTTTAAGAAAACGTAGATAACTGCTTTCAGGTTGTACCGTAGTGTGGTACAGTGGAGCCACGTGGGCTTTGAAGTCAGGTTTGAACCTTCACTTTACTGCTTAATATTAAGCTTAGTGACCTAGAGCTTGTTCCTTAACCTCTCTTGAGCCCAAGTTTCCTTATCTGTGCATGTCACACAGGGTTGTTGTATGGATTGAATGAGGTAATGGACTCGGCACAGGGCCAGGCACACAGGAGGCTCTGGGTACCTGGATAATGTGAGTAGAACGAGGAATGTCAATGAAAAGAGGCAGAACAGTAGGTGCCTCTTACTGCATAGAGGATGTCAAGTATAGTGCTCTACTATTCTGGAATTAACTGCTGGACCCAGAATTTGCAGATGTATTGTTAACCTCTTGAAAAGCTGCTAAGTAAAAATCTGATTTCTTTTGTCCCCTAAAAAACACATTCAGAGAAAGTCTCATTGAAAATTGAAGATGACTATGCTTGAGTATGGAGCCCTGGTGGCTCAGTGGCTTAAGAGCTTGGCTGCTAACCAAAAGGTCAGCAGTTCAACGCTCCTTGGAAACCCTGTGGGGTAGTTCTACTCTGTCCTATTGGATCACTATGAGTTGGAATCAACTCGATGGCCACGGATATGCTTGAGTATCTAAAATACCGAATGAGAGGTGTGCAGGTGGATGGGTCCTACTGGGCCTGGGCAGTAACGCACTTACTGAGGTCAGGGCTCCCGACACATGCGGGGAGGTGTCAGGAGGACCTTGTCCTTGTTTAATGAATCTGAAAGGTACAGATAGAAAGGAGCACCTCTAAGGTCATATAGCCAGTTGGCAGCAGAACTGGAAAAACCCCCCACATTTCTTGATTCTGTGGTCACCAAGCTCCAGAAGTTATTTCTATGAAACTAATGTGGAAGGTGAATTCAGCAATAGAAACTAGTCAAGTTTTCAGCAGGTGGCTCTGCAGAGTGGCTGGGTTTCACTTTTCAGAAGAGGTAGAACCCAATTATTTTTATGGAGAAGTTCTGAGCTGCCCCTCAGTTTTGTTAGGAGAGCCCCTGCTGCCTGCAGTAGAATGGTAGTTGTTGGGTAGATGTTGACATTAACAAAGCTCATGAAACTGGAAAAACTGGTCCAAGGATTATTACCTCAGTGGGATTTCTGGGTGGGACTATTTCCTGAGTGTGCCTGCATGGAACACACCAAGTCACTTTCTGGTGTTCTGAGAGATTTCTCTTGGTGAAATGGCAGGCTGGTCATGGGACGATCAGTGCGTGAAAATCCCTCAGAGCCATACCTCCTAGCCAGGTGATGAAGCTGGGATGCAAACTAAATCAGGTACTTCTTACAATTTAGGGAGCCCTGGTGATGCAGTGGTTAAGAGGTTGGCTGCTAACCAAAAGGTCTGCAGTTCAAATCCACCAGTCGCTCCTTGGAAACTCTATGGGGCAGTTCTACTCTGTCCCATAGGGTCGCTATGGGTTGGAATTGACTCGATGGCAACGGGTTTGGTTTTTGGTTTGGTTTTAGAATTTAGAGTCGCATACAAAAGGGAGGTAGGAGGCTGTAGTGCAGCAGTAACTAATCCAGCATTTCTCAAACATTGGCTGCAGGACCCCTTTACCCTCTGAAAAATTACTGAGTCCAAAGAGCTCTTGTTTGTGTATTTTACCTATTGATATTTATCATCTTAGAAATCAAAACAGAAAAACTTTAGAAGTATCTATTTCATTTAAAAATAAACCCATTACATGTTAGCATAAATATCCATAACAAATATAATTGCTTCCCAGAACAAACATTTTAGAAGAATGGCAGTTTTACATTTTTAGCAGGCCTCTTTAGTGGCTGGACTGTCACCTGCTTCTGCATTCAGTCTGTTGTAATATGATAGTCACGCAGACTCTAGAAAACTCCACTGTACACTCATAAGCAAATAGTTTGACCCTGTAGACCTTTTGAAAGGGCCCTTTGAAGAGTCCCCAGACCACACTTTGGAAGCCATTGATCTAATCCAAAACATGAGGGAAGAAAAATTCTACTAAAAGGTCTGGAAGTTAATGACTGTGTGTCAGGGGGGAGAGAGAGACTGACCTGAGTTACAGCAAAAGGCCCCACATTTGGCTCATGCCCCACAGAAAGCAAACTTGAGAGGGTTCACCTAGATGGTTTCTGATGTTCGTACCAACTCTAAATTTTAATTCAATAGACCCTAAGTGCCTACCACATGCTAGGTCCTCAGAGGATCCAAAGATAAGTAAGACATGGTCCCTGCAACCAGGGGAATTATGTTCATTTGATTTTGGGAGGCTACTTAAGGGTAGGGCAAGGCCCATTGCCCAGTCTTTTGTATGACAGCAGGCATGCAAGCATGGGATAAAGGGCCAGTTTTCAGTCCCATCAAAGGGAGAGACCCAATGCAATGTCATTCACTCCTTCCCTGTTCGACCAGCACGTTGAACAGTGCCCCATCTGGGCTCCCCATTTAAAGTTCCTGTCATTCAGTTACCTGCCCTCTCTAAATTCGTAATTACCACCCATTTGTACCTTCTGGCAGGACAGAAGCCCGTGTTTCTTCCCTTGCCGTTCACTACCTGGCAACTTTAGCATTCACGTTACTGACCTGTCTGAGATCTGGATCTCACAGGTTCCTCCGGGCCTCCACTGCACTAACCTTCATCTCTGCCACCCACCAGGGCACTGCTGGTCCCTTCTCCCTTATCCTCTCCTTCTGGTGACATCTCACTTCCCAACTTTCCTCCTTGCCAAAGTTAAGCTCTTTAAAGTGCCTCAGCCCATCTCCCTCAAATATTCAATCCTTACTGCTCACTGGCTGCTTATCTTCCACCTCTGCTATTCTTGAAAGTACTTCATTCAGTCCCACTGCTCTCACAGCCAACCACTGTCTTTCTCTTTTTACTCACTGCCAAACTTCTTGAATGAATGGTAGATACCGGCCATCTCCATGTCTTCACTGTTAGTTAAACCTCTGCATACCCCCTGCCCCACCTTGTTGCGGACAGGTGCCGTCAAGTTGGTTCCAACTCACAGCGACCCTATGTACAACAGAACGAAACTGCCTGGTCCTGCACCGTCTTCACAGTTGTTGTTATGCTTGAGCCCACTGTTGCAACCACTATGTCAATCCATCTCGTTGAGGGTCTTCCTCTTTTTCGCTGACTCTCTACCAAGTGTGATGTCCATCTCCAGGGACTAGTCCCTTCTGATAACACGTCCAGAGTAAGCAAAACAAAGTCTCACTATCCTCACTTCTAGGGAGCATTCTGTCTGTACTTCTTCCAAGACAGATTTGTTCGTTCTTCTAGCAGTAGAGTATAACTGCCCCATAGGGTTTCCAAGGCTGTAAATCTTTACGGAAGCAGATTGCCACATCTTTCTCCCGCGGGTCCTTCTGGCAGTCCATGGTATATTTAATATTCTTCACCAACACCTTAATTCAAATGCATCAATTCTTCTTCAGTCTTCCTTATTCATTGTCCAGCTTTTGCATGCATATGAAGCGACTGAAAATACCATGGCTTGGGTCAGGCGCACCTTAGTCTTCAAGGTGACATCTCTCTTTAGACCCATATTTATTTGTTGTCTGTATTCCCTACCAGAAGGAAAACTCTATGAAAGCAAGAATTTTTGAATTTTACTTACTACTAAACCCTCAGCTCCTAGATCGGTGCCTGGCAGAGTAGGCCCTCAATTATTTCTTGAGTGAATGAATGGTTTGTCTTCCCTATTACTATAAGCTCCATAAGAATACAGGCTTTGTTTTGTTCATATCCCCAGTGCCCAGCACAGTGCCTGGCACATAATAAACACTGAAATATATATTGAATTAGTGAATGAATCCCATTGCCATCTTTAAAAATGCAGCTTCAATATCTGGTTGATATTCTTAGCATATTGTCTTTTGCATCTGCCCCTTCCCACTGTTACCTCACGCCTGGGCTACAGCAATAAGCTCTTCAAAGCTCTGCTGCTGAAATCCATCCTGCAGATCACTTCCCTAAAATAACATTTTGCTATTGCTCCTGTGCTCAAACTTTCAATGCCTCCCCATTGTAGTTGCTAATGTACAAACAGGTGGTCTTGCAAAAGCTCATCTGCAAGTTTGCTCCTTGGAACGGTGGAACAAAGTTTCCCATGACTGATACATACTGATGCTTAACCCTCAGGTCAGGAATATGTATATATATATGTGTGTATATATATACAACATAGAACATATATATACATATATATATATCCCATAGCACAGTTCAAGTCACCGACCTCTAAACAACGTTACTTTTGGAAGATGTGCTCAGAGTTTCATCTTGGGGTGCCAGGCACTATCCCCGTCCAAGCCCAAATGGATGATTCTCACAGGGTGTCTAAAGACACCTTTCATTTAAGGCTCGCTCAAGTTCCAATGAGGCGCCAAGAGGTCACAGGGCTAGGTGTGATTTCAACCCCAGCTGACCTCAGAGGCCACACTCCTAACACGCTACACCCAGGCAGGCGACTCCTGTCCCTGCCACCCTCGGCGTCCAGTCCACAGGTCGGCACACGGCGGGGGCCCGAGCCAGCACCCCAGAGGCGGCGTAGATGCAGAAAGAGGGCGGAGTGCCAGAGCCTTTAACTGCTGTACGACTCAGCCCTTTACAACCGGGAGCTCGGCGTGACCGCCTCCTGCGCGGCCACCTCGTGCCCGCATTTCCTTTCCGCAGCTCCTGAGGTCTTGAAGATGAGGGAGCGAGTAATCCTGGGTCACAGCCGGGTGTCCCGGCACTCTCGGGTTCCTTCAGTTCAACAGTAGCTCGGCTTCCCCAATCCCCAAGGATCGACGGCGGCGACCTTCACCGAGGGTCCACTGCGAAACCCGGCCCGTTCCCGCTCCCGCTCCCGCTCCCGCTCCCGCTCCCGCTCCCGCTCCCGCTCCCGCTCCCGCTAGCCGGGTTTGGCCAAGGCGCGTGCGCGGTGCGCGAGCGCGGAGAGGGCGCGGCTGGCCGGCGCTGCGGCTGCGCAGAGGCGGTGCTGGGGGGTTGCGCGTGCGCAGTGACGGGGCGGGGCGGAAAGGAGGCTGCGGCGGCAGCGGCAGCGGCGGCGGCTGCTGAGGAGGAGGGGGGAGTAGAGGGAGGTGTTTCTGTCAGTTCCGGCTGTTTGTTCGGGAAGTGGATCCGCCGCTGCCGGAGCAGCCCGGAGGGAGCTGCGGATCGCTTGGCCAGCATCGACCCCGCCCGCCCGCGCGCGCCGCCCCCGCCCGCCATGGCCCGGGACTACGACCACCTTTTCAAGCTGCTCATCATCGGCGACAGCGGTGAGGGCCGCGGCGGCCGGAGGCGGAGCGGCCCTGCCGGGCGCGGCCCGCGGGGGCCTCGGGCGAGCGGGCGGGGAGGTGCCGGCCGCGTGGGGCGGGCGGGCGGGGCTCCGGAGCCGCGGGGCCGAGGGGCGCGCCGGGGGGCGGGCGGGGCTCGGGGCCGGGGCGCCTGCTCCGCGCGCCGCACCTCTCCGGCCTCATTTGTGACCTTGGTCTAGTCGCTCGATCTCTGGAGGGGGACTGACCCGGGTTCGAACCCTGGGACTCCTAGCTTCTTTACGCTGTGACCTTGGGCAAGTTGCTTCACCTTTCTGAGCCTCATTTCCCTCCTTTGAGAAGTGGGGACTTACCTCTCTGGGTGGTTTGAGTATTCGAGAAGGTACAGCAGGAGAAGTACTTAGCACCTGCCCTGGCGTAAAGTAAGCTCTAAGTAAATGTTAACTGTTGTTCTTGTTATCATAGTGTCCTTTGTACGCCTCAGTTTTGTTTCCTGTAAAATCAGGATATCCCCAGAACCTGCCCCGTGTGGTAGTTGTGAGAGTTAAATAAGGTAAAGCACGGTTCTTAACATAGGGCCTGGCACATTTCTGCTGAATTATTATTATACCTCTGTGGCTCAGTTTCCTCATCTATAAAATGGGATGATAGTGCATCTGCCTCACGGGTTGATTGTTCAGAGAGGTGATGCACATATAGTGTTTGCAGCAGTGCCTGGCGCATAGGAAGCACTCAGTAAGTGTTTGGTATTGAATACTAGGTAACAGAGTGGCATTGGGGGTGGGCCAGCCAGTACTGCGAAAGCGTTTTGGCCCTATACACACTCTTTGAGGGTGCCTGGCTGAGTTTGCTGCTGTAACCCCAGAGCCTAGAACACTGCTTTGCACCCCGTGGATGCTTAGTAAATATGTTGAGTGAATGAATATTAAGTGTGTTTAAAAAAAGATAGGCTGGTTTTTGGGAGCTTAGTAAATATGTTGAATGAATGAATATTAAGTGTCTTTAGAAGAGATAGGCTGGTTTCTGGGAGAGGGCGGAAGGTTTTAAAGGTATTTGGAGTGTGGTTGGTGAACAGGTTTATGGGGTGACCAGGAGGTCAGGAAGGCAGGCCCCAGAAAGTTTATGGGAGCATAGCTGAGGTTCTGGGATTATATGGTGTCAGGGGGTGGAGGCTTGGGAGCAAGCTGTTTATAGACAGACCTGAGTGGAGTGTGTGGAAGGGGGTCATGTGACTGGACGCAAAGGCCATGTCTTGTTAAGGAAAGTGGGGGCCAAATCAAGTGGGTTTTAAGACCGAGGATATAGGAGTGTTTGATGTTGGGGGTGACATTGTCATAGTTGGGTCAGGGAAGTAGGTGGTTTTTGGTCTCACACATGAAGCTGGGTTGGGATGTGGTTGGTAGTTTGGATAAAGTGACGGATGGCTGAGGTTTCCGTGGTTGCTGGTGGAGGAGAGAGGTAAGGGGAAAAGTTAGGGGCTGACCAGGAAGATGGAAGGCAACTATGGATGGGGAAGGAGTTGGAATGGTGGAGGGTGACTGGGTGTTATTTGAAGGAAAGAAAACCAGACAAGCTGTGTACTCTTGCTCTTGGAGATAGCTTTCCTCGGGGTCCTGAGGCTTATGCCGTTACAGACTTCGATTTCAGCCCTAGCCTGTTCTGAGGGGTGAGGTCCTTCCTTTTGGAGTTAAAGCCAGTTTACTGTGGTCAGGGGTCTTTGTCCCTCTGCAAGACATCTAGGCCCTGTGTGTTGATATTCAAAAATGAAAAACCTGAAGTCATCAAGAAGATGCAGCTTGTTGGCATTTCTCCCCAGCAAAACCCAGGGGATGGTTTTGGCCCCCTTTCTCACAGTACATTTTGTGTGGTGTATTGATTTTTCACTCAGCAGTCAGGTGTGGGAGAAGACTCCCTGGGTCAGGATTTATGTGGTCTGGCTCCCAGCTCCGTCTGAGCATGTAGGCCTAGTTTGTGTAAGAGGAGAGAGATGCTTTGCTTTTTGATCTCTCCTGACAGTGAGCTGATGCTCAAAGCTGAACGCTTATGAGACTGGGAAATGGTAGCCATGAAGTTCCAACCAAGCTTTGGAAATTGAGATAAAGGAGAGTGACATCACGCACTCCCCTGAGTCAGGCTCCTATGTGAGGGCTTCCTTAAGGCTGACCAAATGGTTGCACAGACACTCTCTCCTCTGATTGTCACTTGTTGCCAGTGTGGTTTGTCAGCTAAGGAAACTAAGGCTCGGAGGGGTTGACTGACTTGCCCAAAGTCAGACAGCTCGTTGGAGGCAAAGCTGAGAGTTAGTGCACATCTCTGCTAATCTGTGTGCGAGCAGCTGGTGTCAGGCCTGGCAGACAGTATGCCCTCCGTGAATGGTAGTTTCTTTCTTCATAAACCTAAACCTCTTCTTCCCACTCTGCAACATTGTACACACGTCTGGAATGCATTTCCTCGGCTTTTGCTTCTCTTCTTTATTCCTGCGGCTTTGCATTTCATCTGCATCCACTGGGCCAGCCATCCTCATTCTTAGAAGCTGGAGGCTGGAGTGGCCGTCAGAGACCCAGTTAAAGCATTTCATTTGACAGATGAATAAACTGAGGCTGTAGGCCTAGAAGTGACTTATCTGAGGTTATACAGTGAAGTAGTTGCTGAGCCAGGATTACAGTTGAGAACACTTGACTCGAAAGTCTAAGGCTCTTCAGCGGACTGGAACTGAAGCAAAATGAGGGGACTAGCCCAAGGGAGGAGCAGGGCTGAGGGTGAAGAATCTTGTGGTTAGCATGACAAAGACCAGAGCACCTGTGTAGGGCAAGAGGCCGAAACCAGGGGAGAGAGGGAGTTTGCTGCAGGGAGCATGGTGGTGAGCGAGTATGCAGGGTCTTTGCAGTGGAGATCTATGTCTCCCGACTACCAAGAGGCATTGAGTGCCGGGGTCTCTGCTCCTTGCAGGGTAAACGATGATTGGTCGCGTTTTATGCCGGAAATGGCCTTGGGGTGCTGTTGACTTTGGCCATGTTGTTGTTAGGTGCCATCGAGTCAAGTCCGACTCATAGAGACCCCACGTGACAGAGTAGAACTTCCCCATATGGTTTTCTTGGCTGTAATTTTTAGGGGAGCAGATCACCGGGTCTTTCTCCAGCAGAGCAGCTGGGTGGGTTTGAACTGCCAACCTTTCAGTTAGCAGTTGCTTAACCATTGAGCGGGGTGCTGTGGGTCAAATGGCAGTAGCATGTTTTTTCAAGGAGGCCTCTTCCAGGGCTGTCTAGTAGATGGCATCTCTCAGGGTGGATTTCGCTTCCTCTCAAAGGGAAAAGCAATGTCTGGAGGTTGGTGTCAGGCCCACAGCAGCAGTTAATGCAGTGACTGTTGTGGTCTTTCTGCAGAGGTGCCTGGGGGTGAACGGAAGAGAGGGGAGAAGCCAAGCTGCCTTCACGCAGAGAGTACTTCCCTCTGATCTGTTTTAGATGTATGGGATTTGAATAAAACTGGATTTCCAAAAAGGACCCCACCGTCCCCATAAGTTTGAAGATCAGTGCTTTGGCCCCAATTAATGCTGAAGCAACTGCATTGGATGGCATAGTTGTCAGAGAGATTGTTGTTTGTTTAGTCATAAATTCACGAAGCAGTGTTTTGCTGGCACCTACTAAGTGCTGGGCCCAGCGTACAGGCCTGGGGACTGAGTCAGCCACAGCACAGGGTGAGTCTACAGGAACTCAGCTTTTAGCTGAGTAAGCTGGACCCAGAAGGCTCTAGGAGGCTCCGGGAGGAAGCAGAGGAGCCAGCAGGGCCACTGGGGTGTTGGCCTTGGGCAGAGCCAGTAAAGGACCCAGCCCAGGACTTGGACTCTCCTTGTGCTCAGCAGGAAGCTTCGCAGAGGCAGCAGTGAGGAAGTGGCTCTGAGCAAGAGCCCTGCAGGCCCAGGGGCTGAGCAACAGGTACTGTGGGGGCAGCACCTGTCTGCTCGGGACAGCATCACCCCCAGTCTGTCTTTGGAAGGTAAGACCCAGGTTTACTCAGTGAAACAAGTTCTGGGCATCTGTGGACAACTTACTCTCTTGGAGAAGTACCCAAAAGAGCTCTTTCGAGAGGGTTGCTCAGAGAGGATATTTGGGGTTAGGTTGAAAGAAACACAACTGTTACTTAGACCTCAACAGTGGGTTTTGACTTCGGTTATTTGGTGGCAGTAGGGATGGAATCACTGCCTCCTTTGAGACTCTGATAGAAGCTGTGGGCTTCTCCCGACAAATGTGTACATAGCCTCAAAATTTTGTATTTGGTTTTAAGGGTTCATGAGGCCCTAGGTTAAGATCTTCTCACGTCAAAAAATGTATCAGTTGTGAGATGTAGGAGCTTTATGGGTCATTGTAGTCTCCTCCTTGAAGTAGATGCAGGAGGACCCTAAGCAGCATGTATGGGGAAGAGCTTTCGATCTCTGGAGTCCGGCAGACCGGGGTTCCTGTCTCAGCTCCACCATGTCCTGCTGGGGCACCTCAGGCCAGCTGCTAAGCTTCTCAAAGCCTCAGTTTCCTCATCTTGAGACGTAGTTGGAATTACAGGAGTGCTTCAAAGTGCCCGCCAAGGTGTTCTCTGCTTATTAGTTCTTTCTTTCTATGGTTGATTGGTCTTTGGAGTGGCAGTGTAGGGAGATGGGGCAGGAAGACTTGGGACAGGCCACCTGGTAGGCTGAAGCTGCCGTGTGTTGAAGGGGAAGCCAAGTTTCCGAGATTCTACCTGTCCTTGGAATAAGTATACCAAGAGGTGCTGTGATAAGTGTAATGGTCCAAATTATAAGCGAGTGGTTGGCCTGATAGGTGGTGTAAGGAAGACACTCGCACCCCACCACATCCCACGAATCCCGCCGGCAGTGACGTCAGCAGAGGTGAAAGTGTGTTGCAGATGCAAGATGGCTGATAGTCAGCTCTAGCTCTCTGGTCCTCAGTTTCATCACTTGCAAAATAGCCCTGACGGTCTCAAGGGTTCTTCCCAGCTCTACAGCTCCTCGGTTTTCATATGGCACACAAGCTGAAGCTACATGCGTGATGGACATTTTCTAGGGATCACGTTTAGGCTCACTTTGAAGGCCCAAGATCATTTGGTTGACCTTCCTCCTGTTTTATTTCTGTCATCTGGTATCTTCCTTTAAGTCACTGGGGCTAGTCCTCAGGATGGAGCCTGGCACGAGTCTCTTCTCATCTCCAGGGGATGTGGGAGCAGCTTGTCTTACACTAGGATGAAGGAAAAGCCTAGGGAGTGAGTGGAAGAGATGTTGTCGGTGTGTGGCTTTTTGGGGAGATAAAAATAGGCATTGAGGAGAGAGATGGGTCCCAGTGAGCTTCATAAGAGTTAGGACTCTCCAGTCATCTCCCTCGAGAAGGGTTTGGTGGGAGGGAGGGAGCCCACTGTCTCCTCTCATCTCAGTGGTTTCTCTCTTGCAGGTGTGGGCAAGAGCAGTTTACTGTTACGTTTTGCAGACAACACTTTCTCAGGTGAGTGTTCCCCCTGGGTTGCTGCTGGGGGATTTCAGTTTTTAAATCCCCTCCCCTGGCACCAGAGCACCCTGGCTCTGCTTAACACTGAAATGTTCTCGGAAACTTTCTCATACAGACGGCCACAGGCGGGAAGGAGGAGGAGGAGGCATAGGTGAGAAAACCACCCTGGGTCTCTCTTAAACGGTCCTGAGAAGCCTGTAGCAGGTCCATTGTTTTCTCAGCCAGGGTCATTTTTTTCCCAACAACATTAAAAAAAAAAAAAAATTAAAAAAGTATTACATGATAGTATCTGCTTATGTAAAATTGCAAACAGTAAGACATCTAGGTGAAAAAAAGAAAGTTGTCCATTCACCTGTCCCCCTCGGCTCCTCAGAGAACCTCTGTTCAGTGTGTTGTGTATCTTTCCAACTTTTTTCTGAACTCTACATGCTGTTCAGCAGCTTGCCTTCCCCTCAGGATTCAAGGAACATCCTTCCCCTTTGTTATATATAGATCTCTCTGATTGTTTTGAATGGCTGTGAAATTTTCCCAGGGTGTGGATGAATTAAACGGTAATTCACCAACAGTGCTCTTGATGATATACCTTTGTGGTGGAGTCTGTTACAAGTGATGCTACATTACTTGTGATACATTGTATATATAGTCTTGTAGCTGCGATACATTGTAAGGATATTCTGGTATACCTGTATAGGCCGTTTCTATAGAAGTGGAGATACCATGTCAGAGGTTATGTGCATTTAAAATTTTCTTAACCAAAAAACCAAACCCGCTGCCATTGAGTCTGTTCTGGCTCATAGCGCCTCTATAGGACAGAGGAGAACTGCCCCATAGGGTTTCCTTGGCTGTAATCTTTTTTTTTTTTTAATATTTTATTGTACTTCAGGTGAAGGCTTACAGAACAAATAGTTTCTCATGAAACAGTAGTGCACATGTTGCTTTATGACATTGGTTAACAACCCCACAACATATTAACCCTCTAAATTCTCAACCTTTTTTTTTTTTTTTTGGTGAAAATACACAGCCAAAGATACACCATTTCAAAAATTTCTACATACACAGTTCAGTGACGTTGACTACGCTCTTCCAATTGTGCTGTTATTCTCACTTAAGATGAAGGCTTACAGAACAAAATAGTTTCTTATTTAACAGTTACTACAAATGTTGCCCTATGACAATGGTTAACAATCTCACAACACATCAACAGTATCCTTACTCAACCGTGGGTTCCCTATCACCAGCTTCCTTGTCCCCTTCTGCCTTCTGGCCCTTGTCACTGGACTCCTATACCTCGTTAGTCTCATTTGGTTTTACGGGGCTGTCCACTCCCAGGCTGAACGGTGAACCTCAGAGGTAACTTCACCACTGAGCTAAAAGGGTGTCTGGGGGCCATACTCTCGAGGTTTCTCCAGTTTCCTTTAGGCCAGTAAATCTGGTCTTTTTTTTTTTTTTTTTGTGAGTTAGAATTATGCTCTACATCCTTCTCCAGCTCTGTCCAGCACCCTCTGTTGTGATCCTGGTCAGAGCAGTCAGTGGTGGTAGCTGGGCACCATCTAGCTGTACTGGACTCAGTCCGGTGGAGGCCTTGGTAGCTGTGGACAGTTAGTCCTTTGGACTGATCTTTTCCTTGTATCCTGTTCTCTTCATTTTCCCTTGCTCCCGAAGGGATGAGACCAGTGGAGTATCTTAGATGGCCGCTCACAGGCTTTTAAGACCCCAGACACTACTCACCAAGGTAGAATGTAGAGCATTGTCTTTATAAGCTGTGTCATGCCAATTGAGCTAGATGTTCCCCGAGACCATGGTCCCCAGAGCCCTCCGCTTGGCTGTAATCTTGATGGAAGCAGACTGCCACATCTTTCTCCCACAGAGCAATTAGTGGGTTCAAATCGCTGACCTTTCATCTAGGCAAATGCTTAACCACTGCGCCACAAGGGCTCCCTTAAAATTTTGTTAAGTACTGCCAAATTGTCTTACCAAAAAACTGAAGGGGTTTGAAAGTGCCACTGGCTAACTTGAGTCAGTGCTGGATCTTAGTAGTTGTCTTCATTTTCGCTAAGCCAACAGGCAAAAAGTGGTGTCTCATTTAAAATTTTATTTCCCTCATCACCAGGGAGGTTGAACACACTTTTGTTTGTCTAATACATCAGGTTCATTATAGAGGCTTTGGGTTGGGTTGGTGGCTCCGACTGAGGACAGAAACGTGATTATCTGGGGGGGTTTCCCTGTGGTGTGGTTGAGGGCAAGCTAAAAGTCACCTGATGACTTCTGATTACGGGGAGAAGTGGGTTTGACCCTGCAGTACACTGGTGTGGTGTTAGGAAGGGTTGGATTCTCCATATGACCTTGAGCCAGTGACCAAGTCTCATCTGTAAAGTGGGAATAATAATAGTCCTTCCATAGGGTTGGTGAGGATTACCTGATATCGCATGCCATGGTGCTTCTCAGTAAATATTATTAGGTATTTGTTATTGTTATCTTCCGTTCAAGGATGGCAACTAATGATCAGCCTCTGATTATACTGCCAAACATTGTTGTTCCTCTTTAACACCTCTCTAGCTCCCCATCCAATCAGCTTCTGAATCCTGGAGTACTCTTTTGCAATCTCTCTCCTCATTTCCATTTCTACTGCTACTAACTTAGTTTAGACTGTCGTGGGTTCTAGCCTGAGGCATTACAGTCTCTTCTGTATAAGACTGCTAGATTCATTTTGATAATCTATGGTTCTGGATTAAGGTGCTTGGCTGCTAACTGAAAGGTTGGAAGTTTGAGTCCACCCACAGGTGCCTGGTGATCTACTTCTGAAAAATCAACCATTGAAAACCCTATGGAGTACAGTTCTACCCTGACACACATGGGGTCACTATGAGCCATGCTCTATGGCTCTGGCAGTGTCTCTCCTCTGTTTAAAAACCTCAGTGTCCCTCTCTTACCTGAGCAAAGTTTATAGCAAGGTTTCTCCACCTTTGTACTGTTGACATTTTGGGCCACGTAATTACTTGTTGTGGGGCTGTCCTTTGCATTGTAGGATGTTTAGCAGCATCCCTGGCTTCTATCCACTAGATGCCAGTACCACCCCATTTGTTGTAACAGCCATAAATGTTTGCAGACATCACTGATGTCCCCCGGGGGGGGCAAAATGGTCCTCACTTGCAAACCACTGGTTTATAATGTTAGCGTGACATTCAGAGGTCTTCACAGTCTATTCCAGTTTACCTTTCCCACTTCCTCATACTGTTTGTTTGTTCTCTTGTTCTTTCAGTCTGCTAACTTATTCATTCAACTATTATTTACTGAGTGCCTCATGGAGCCCTGGTGTCTGCTAACCAAAAGGTTGGCAGTTCGACTCCACCAGCTGCTCCTTGGAAACCCTGTGGGACAGTTCTGCTCTGTCCTGTAGAGTTGCTATGGGTCGGAATCGTCTGGATGGCAACGGGTTTGGTGTGTTTTTTTTTGGAGTGCCTGGAGCCTTGGTGGCATAGTGGTTAAGAGCTCATTTGCTAACCAAAAGCTTGGCAGTTCAAATCCACCAGCTGCTTCTTAGAAACCCTATGGGGCACTTCTCCTGTGGCAGTTCTTCTCTGTCCCGTAGGGTTGCTATGAGTTGGAATTGACTCGATGGCCATGGGTTTTGGTTAATACTGCTGGGCCACACCCCTTGACATTATCCGGGACTCAGAGACTCAGACATGATGGCTTGTTCTCTGAATGCATTCTCTTTGTGCTTTTGTATGAACTGTTTTCCTCTATGGAGCATGTCTTTCCACCACCTCATCTCAACCTTTGACATCTTAGCTGTTCTTTCAAACTAGGCCCAAATGTGACTTCTTCCTTGATCTCTACCCACTGTGACCTTTGGCCTTCCTGATGTAGTCACCACACTTTATTTTACATGCTTCTTTTTGGCTGCCTTCTCTCCTACATACTAAGTTCCAAAAGGAGTCTGCTCTTGAACTGCGAAAGTACCTGCTACGTTGTAAGCAGTCTAAGTATAAGTTCCGAAAGTAGTGAGAACACGTGTTCTTAGTGTTGAGACCTTTGTAAGCCTGGACTGGAGTATTATACCAGCCAGAAATTCTCCTCAAATTCGTCTTTTACAAGAGGCCCAAGAGAGCTGTTGAAAATGCAGGCCAGGCCCTGATTAAAACCCTTCAGCGACTCCCACCACATGCAAGATGAAGCCCAAGCTCTGAGATGGCACCCAGGCCTGAGATCTGCCCTCGGCCTCCCTCGGCCTGCGTGACACCTCATGCTTGACACTCCCCCCACCCCAGCTCTCCGCACACATGCACCAGTGCTATTTGTGTTACTCTCTCCTGTGCCTGGAGCAGGTTTTCAGAGTGCAGGTCGTAACCTGCTTGTGCATTAGAAGTTAATTTTTTGGGTCATTAAAAATTCTTGAATAGACTAGAAAAGACCAGAGTGCATCATAGGTCTCCCCCCATTCTTATGCCCCAGCTGGCAGTCCCCACCCTGACCACTCTGATCAAAAGTACCCCCTCTGTCACGTTACCCTGTGTTATGCCTTTGTAGCACTTACACTGTTGGAAGTGATCTTTTTTATCACTTTATGTTAGATTGTCTTTTGCAGTCACTTGACTGTAGGCTCCATGGCGCAGGGACCTTGTGTTCCTTGTTCAGGCCTGTCTCCCTGCAACCCAGAACTGTCCTGGGCACTCAGTCAGTGGGGCCCTACTGCCTTCAAGAACTTGCTGCCACCTGTTGGGCTTTGACAACATGCCTTGTGTGTGCAGGCAGCTACATCACCACGATCGGAGTGGATTTCAAGATCCGCACCGTGGAGATCAATGGGGAGAAAGTGAAGCTGCAGATCTGGGACACGGCCGGGCAGGAGCGCTTCCGCACCATCACCTCCACGTGAGTCTGCTGTGTGCTCCCACTCATAACCCTTCCCACCGACGTTTGGACACTGTTGCTGGATAGTGCCGTGGCATGGTAGAAACGTCACTGGGATGGGTCACTGGGGCTGTTGGGAAGAGAGCTTGTTGCTGGCCGCAGTTGGGCCGTCTTTGTCTGCACCCGTCCTCATCGTGAAGATGCGAGAGGAGGGGGGTGCAGGCTGGCCACTGTCCATGGGTGGACAGTGACTGAGCACTCGGCTCTGGAGTCTCACAGCACAATAACCATGGGACCTTGGGCTAGGCAGCTTCCTTTGTGGCCTTCAGGTCCTTTAAAATGGGGATAACAGTGGGATTTGCTTCACCAGGAGGTTGTGAAATGCCCTGCACAACTGACCACTTAGTGGCCATCACTGCTGCTAGGTGTCAGTTGTGAAGCTGGGGTCTCGGTGGTGACGTCTCTGCTGGCAGGCCTGGGAGGGCATTCGTGTGCACGAGGCTGCCGCTCCTTCCTCTGCTCCTACTGCCATGCCCTGGGAAGCCCAGTTGTCCACCTTCACTGCTGGGCAGCCCCTTTGTGGTTTGTTGCTGCCACAGGAGGCAGAATTTAGCTCCATCTCTGAACAGGAGCCCTGTGAAAGGGCCTGGGGTTTTGCTTGGACTGTTAATGAAGCAGGTTCCAGGAAAGAGCAGGGCAGACAGTTGATGCTTTCGGTCTTTTCCCTGCTGTGTACCCTTGGGTTCTATCAGGACCTGCTTGACTGCTGAGTCCTATGTGCAGGTCGTTGGAGATTTGGGCTCGACAGGGATTCTCTCCTCAGCTATGTGCAGGTCCTTGTAGCTATGGGTGCGACAGGGGTTCTCTCCTTGGACTCCCTAACAACCCTGCGCTCGGTGTATTAGCATCCCCATTTCACAGATGAGCCAGCTTCTAAGAAGTGGCCCTGCTCCTAGCAAATGGTAGAGCCGTGCTCCACACAGCAGTGGTCAGAGTAGCCATCCATGTCAGGCGCGTGGTAGTTGCTTCTTCTTTGGGAATTGCCTTTTTCTCCTGGCAGAGCAGTTCCTCAGCCATGAGGGCTCCCAGGAATGAAGTCCCATCCAGAGAGCCCTTTCCTCCCTTTCGCATGGAAACATGGGCACATGCCTGGCTGGCTGCCCATCCTGGGGCTCAGGATCTTCTCGGGGGTGGGAAGTGCAAGGGGGCAGAGCCCGTGCTGGGGAGGGGCTCGTGCTTGTGGCTCGAGCAGGGTACATCATTGGGCTGGCCCTGTAGTGAGCACATGTCTCTTCGTTCATGGCTCCCTGTACACCAGGTGCAGCTCTTGGTGACTGCCTGCTGATGAGCTACTGAGCAGGATTCTTCTGGCCTGCTTGCGTCTCAGCAGCTGCTAGTGGGGCCCAAGGAGAATGGCTAGGGCCAGGGGTTCCTTGGGCAGATGTCCTTACTATGGGCCGGGGACTGTCACTGAGGCCTTCACCTACTTTATTTCATTTAACCTGATGGAGTGTCCTATGATTGTGTCCATTTCGTGGATGAGAAAACTGAGACCCAGAGAGGGTAAAGTGAGTTAGCTTGGTTGGTAAGTGGAGGAGTCAGGGATTTGAATTTAGGTCTGTCTCGTGCTCTTAACCAGCATTAACCAGCACCCACCCCAGTCTGTGCTGCCCCAGGAGGGCAGGGGATGGGGAAAGTGGCTACGTCAGAGCCTTCTGGTTAAAACCAACCAGCGAAGTCAGGACAGCACAGAATATTCAGCCTGTGGCAACGGAAATGCTGAGACCAGGCTGGGGGCTAGGGGTCTGAAGCCATTCTGGCCAAAGGAGCCATAGTCCATCCCCCAGCTCCATTCCTGACTGCAGGCTGGGCGGCTACAAGGAGGGCTGACTGCCTCCTTTATTCGTTTTAGGGTACTTGGAGGAGTTTCTCAGCCACCTGAGGGCAACACATGATTTTTCCAGGGTGCTTGAGAAAGGGGGTATAAAAATGGCATGGCAGGGGCATCTGACCTCCTCTAACTTCACAAGGGGAAAGAATCAAGATCAACAGCCCCAGGCTGATTCCTATGAGGCGCAGGTCAGACATATCTCCTCTCTACCATCTTTACTAATTCTGGACATCAACTGCCCCTCCCACGGCACTCTCTACTTCTCTGATGGGTTCAGTAATTCGTTGCAGTGGCCACACACAACTCACAGACCATTCTCACAGTTACGGGGTTCCTTAGGGAAGTAACAGGTTACAATTCAGGTTCAGGAACACTCTACAGACAGCTTCTTCTCAGCTGTGCCGTAGGCACGCCTCTCTCTGTTCCTTGGCTGCTAAAGCAAGTGTTACGAAGCTCTTTTAGCTCTGCCAATAAGTACCTGGAGGCACCCCACTCCTCCAGTAATCCTCGGCCCGAAGTCGCTCAGCTCTCTTTCTCCTTGGGCCGGGAAGCTCACCATGCTGTCTCCTGCTGGTCTTTTGGTTCTCCTGCCTCTGCAGCTGCTGGTCTCGGCATCTTGCCGTTTTCAGTGTTATGGCGCTCTCTCTCTCCGTTTCCTGGGCCTAGGAGGGTCTCAGTGCAGGAATCCTGGGTCCAAAGGGTACACTCTGCTCCCATCTCTTCTTATTGATGGTAGTCAGCCTCCCCTACCCCCTGCTCTGAAATTGGCTCTTTTTTAAACCTAGCAGGATGGCAAAACTGACCAATCCCCTCATTAGGGTTCTGTATACTCATTTGCATGGTCCCATTCCCGCACAGTTCCATATACCTTATTTGCGTTTTTAGCAAGCTGTCCAATCCCCTTGGTGGGTCACAAGCCCTTTATTTGCATAGTCCTACCTAGTCATTGTGTGGGAGTCACAAAGACCATGGCAAGAAGAGCCATATTACATACGCACTGCACCACAGGCCATGCCTTGGCTCTTCTAGCTTTTGGCCCTTTCATAGTGGAAGGATTGACTTCTCCTAATCATTTTACCAGTCCAAAACAGTCATTAATGATTAGTCCTTCAGTAGGGCAAAGAGTCCACAGAGTGAGGTTATTCAGGTACCAGCCATTTAGGTCTCCTGCAGGTGTCCATCTGATCTAGTCAGGTTCTCCAAAAGTCATCTTGTCTTCACCACTTCTGGCCTCTGAATTAACTGAGAGAAGATTATTCCTTTGCTCTGAGCCTTATGAGGTATCAGCATAGCAAAATCTTTAAAGGACTTTAGGTTCAGCCACTGTACTCTAGTCCAGTTGCGCCCCTCCCTTAGTCCACTCTTTCGCAGTTACTGCTTCTACAGTTACAGTTTTCATCATCGCAATTAACTCTGTTAACAGTCAGCACTCACAACTGAGTCATATAACCCTATCAGCATTTTCCCCCACCCTCTGTTCCCTGTCCCTTGTCCCCCTTACTTTGATAGCACACCCATAAAAGTGTGTAAGCCAGCCACTTCATTGCCTTTATCTCCCCCCATTTTAGATAGCCAGTGTTTAAATTGTTCATCCCTATCAAACCAGTAGTCTGAGGAGATAAGCATGTGCCTTTCTCTGAAGAATCTTCTGTTCCAGTTGGAACTCTGAGCATCTGCGTCCATAAGCAAAGTCCAGTCCAGAGCAAGCCATCAAATTGCAGCAGTCTACACCAGCTCACAGTGTCAAACATCTTTTGGTTGGGTTCTGCTCAGCTCATCCCTGGCCCCTGTGGGCTAGGTCAGTGGGTACCAGCCGTAGGCTTAGGAGTCCACACAACTCCCTGCACTTCAGACCTGCCAGCCCCTTCTCTTCTCTCGATCTTTCTCTCATCCCTAGCCTCTGTGGGCTAGGTCAACAGGGTACTAGTGGAACATGTCTAAACTTAGCCCATCTCTTCATTGCTGTACCTCTTCCACTTCCACTCATCGAGTGGACCCAGGTGGTCACGTGAGCATGCCAGGCTATCTACTTACTGTCTCCCTTTAACTTCTTGTCCTAGTAGGGGTGTCTTCTGATGGGCACCGACTTTTCCTGCCTCGATGCACCCAAAGGGAAACCTATTGCTCAAAATTCAAAAAGGAAATCAGTCACTTTTTTTCCTGCAGGTCCTTCCTTCAAATGCAAATCTCCTGTTCCCTCAGCAGTTCTGGGTAGGTCTGCATGTCTTTTCAAATGCGAATTTGAAGATTCTGGGTGGGGCTCAGGTTTTTGACCTATGCCCCCAGTACTCTCTACACAGGGCTACTGCATTCAAACCAACAGCCTGTGTTTCTTTGGGGCAAATCCTAGTCCCCTTTCAGCATATCCAATCAGGTATTGGCTGAAGGCAGAGTTACACGATCTCTGTTGTCTATAATACCCAATATTCATTTCTGTCGTACACTTAGGTCTGCTTTACACTAGGTAGGAGAAGCATTCAATATCCACAGTACATTCAAATAAACACATAACCCTTTTAAAGACATTCCAGTTTCATCTTCTCCACTCCTTGACTATCTTCCCATTCATATGCATATGGCCTCAGGCTTCTGGCTGGGTGGAATCAGATGACCCTTGCCCCCTATCAGTCGTCCCTTTGAACCCGCCTGGCATTTGCCCCAGCCACTCCCGATGCGGCTTTTCTGTCCTCCGCTGTAGCATAACATCTCTCACTTTCCTTTCAGTCATTACAGATAACAACCAAAGCAACCATCTAAGAATCGAAAGTGTCACTTCCCATGCCCCTTTTCTCTTAACAAAGTCCCATGCTTCCATGAGCTTGGAGCCATTGCAACGAATCCTGCTTCTGACACCAACTGTAAAAATGGCGTGGCAGGGACAAGAATGACATGGAGAGGGTGTCTGACCTCCTCTAACTTCACAAGGGGGAAGGAGAATCACAATCAACAGCCCAGGGCTGATTCCCATGAGGCAGAGTTCAGACACACCTCCTCTCTCCACCATCTTTACCAGATCTGACACCAACCATCCCTCCCACGGTGCTCTCTACTTCTCTGCTGGGTTTGATAATTCGTTACAGTGGCCACACACAACTCACAGACCATACTCACAATTATGGGGTTTATTAGGGAAGTTACAGGTTACATTTCAGGTTCAGGAATGCTCAGGACACAGTTCTTCAATCAGGACAGCCTCTTCTCAGCTGTGCCCTCAGGCAGTCCTCACTCTGGCCCTCGGCTCCTTTGGCCTCTTGGGCCAGCCTAGGCTCTGCCCCGCTTGGGCAAGTGTTATGAAACTCTTTTAGCTCTGCTGATAAGTGCCTGGAGGTACCCTACTCCACGAGTAAGCCTTGGCCCAAAGGCACTCAGCTTTCTTGCTCTGTAGACCAGGAAGCTCACTGCGCCATCTCCTGCTGGCCTCCTGGTTCTGCTGCCTCTGCTGTTGCCGTTTCTCTGCTACTGCTTCTCGCTGCCTTGCCATCTTTGGTGTTATAGCTCTCTCTCTGTCTCCTCGGTCTCAGAGGGTCTCAGTGCAGGGATCCCGGATCCAGTGGATACACTCTGCTCCCATGTCTTCTTGGTGGTAGTCAGGTTCCCCTCCCCACCCCCTGCCATGGGGTTGGCTCTCTTTTAAGCCTAGGGATGGCAAAACTGACCAATCCCCTTTGTTAGGATTCCATACACCTTATTTGCATGGTCCCACCCCTGCAGGGTGCCATGTACCTTATTTGCATTTTTAGCAAGCTGTCTAATCCCCTGGGTGGGCTACAAGCACCTTATTTGCATTGTCCCACCCAGTCATTGTGTGGGAGTTACAAAGACTAGGGCTAGAAGGGCCATATTAAATAATTCACTGCACCATAGGGTGCGACCTTGCACCAGGTCCTTGGCCAGGTCCTTGCTGGCTGGCTGTCTAGGGGGCTGAGGGCGCAGTTGCATTTTAGGCCTCTGACTTTGGCCCTCAAGGGGCAGGGAGCACAGTGGGGGGTGGGCTCCCGTGGGGCTCATGTAGCCATCGTGCATGATGCTGCCCAAAGACTTGGTGCCACGGTGGCAGCTGGTGAGTGGGGGCCATGGGACCTTGAATGTTATAGGAGTTTCGTCTTTTTACAGGGAGGCGGGCAGTCAGGGTGCACTAGTGTGACCTCTGATTCAGGGCATTAAAAGGGATACTAAAACTGCATCCTGTTGGTCCTGTATCCCCCCTCATCACCCTTGTCTCTTGTTGCTGGGGTTTGCCAACCCTGAGAGGTGCCACTGGGAGCACAGGTTAGGGGAGGAGCAAGGGGGAGGCGATGGTGGAGGTAACAGGTGATGAGGAAGAGGAAGAGGACACCTGGGTCTGACACCTCCCTTCTCAGCCTCATGTCCTCCCTGGTAAAAATGGC
This sequence comes from Dugong dugon, assembly GCA_030035585.1. Taxonomy (NCBI): domain Eukaryota; kingdom Metazoa; phylum Chordata; class Mammalia; order Sirenia; family Dugongidae; genus Dugong; species Dugong dugon. Next base: position 17,345,386 of record CM057476.1, on the reverse strand, counting down.
CATCATAATACTGCTGAACCAGGTTGTTGCAAGATTGTAGACAGTAGTGGGTAGAGCGTGCTTGGCTCTGCCTGCTCCAGATGACTCTCTGGTGGCTTCCTCCTTGGAACCCAGAAGTATGGGTGCCTTTCCTCCCACAGCACTGGGCTCCTGGACACAGCCCCTTCCCTGGGCCCAGGAAGGTGGAGGCCCCGGAAGAAGCCGGGGGCTGTGTGCTGGCTCCGGGCCGTGGGCATTTGTTGGCATTCTCTGTAGTCCTCAGCAGAGGAGGTTTGGGAATGCCTCCACGCTGGCTCGGGGACGGTTGTTCCCATGGTTCCGGCATGTCCTTCACACCCTCTCAGGAGCACATCGGCCATACCGGGTCCTGTGATGAGCGGGGGGCCCAGTGTCTAGAGGGTTTGGCCCCACAGGTGGTGTCATTGTTATGGCTCCTGCAGAGCCAGGGAGGGCTGCGTCCCTGGAAAGGCAAAGCCATGGGCAGAAGGAAGAGCCCAGGGAGAGAAATCTTATGGGTGTCTGAGGGTAGAGAGGCAGACCTAGGGGACAGGCTGGACTTGACCCAGAGCAGCAAGCCACTTAGGAGACACCACCTTGTGGTGACAAATGTCATCTCCTTTATTCCTCACAACTACCGAGAGGTAAGTATCAGTGTCCCCGTTTTATAGTTGAGGAAACTGAGGCTCAGAGAGGTGAAGTAACCCTCACAAGGCCCTAGAGCCTTTCAGAGTTGGGTCCAGGGCTGGTTTTCTTCTCTGATGGGGCCAAGCATGTGAAGGGCTTGCCAGCAGCTGACAGGCAGGCAGTGAGGACATGCTTGCACTCAGCATCTTCTGTTGCCTCGGAACCGGGTTTAGGGGAGGAATGGTTCTCCCTGCGGGCTCGGGGGCTGAGCTCATAGGTTCAGATGAGCCTTAAGAGGTGCTGAGGGCTGGCACGGGTGCAGCCAGAGGTCAGGAGAGAAGACAGCCCTGCACTCTGGGCTCGTCTTCCTTTGCGGCAGCAGTTCTTAACCTCTGGGCTCTGAGAGGCCCCAGGATTGCGAACCTCTGCCGTGGTTTTCCTGCACCGCTGGGAAGAGGTTCCGAGGGGCAGTTTGGGGTGATTCCGTGGTGCCAGGAGGGGCTGCCACCTGCCTTTGTGAAGACTCCTGGGGGAGGTGGAGGCCCCCCATCCCCGGGGTTGATGTCCTCCCTCTGTCTTCCTGAACCATCTGTGTGGATGGGGACGCAGTGCTAGCAGTTTGGCAGAGGGATGTTTTGTATCCTTCTTCCAGACCTTACTAAGCTCTCAGGCCATGGGGTCTGCACGTTTGGGATAATGGGCGTATCTGGGATCCCCTTTCCCAAATCGTTCTGCCAACCAGCCTCCAGGGCAGCGAAGGCAGATTTTGCTGGGGTGTTCACAAATGGTGCATCTTCTTGGAATGGCATTTTACTAAAAGAAATTTGAGGAGAAAAAACTTTTTTTTGAATATTAAAACAAGCACAATGGTAATATGTCAAATATGAAAGTTGCCTGCATTTTAGAAATAAAACAAGAACTTCAAAGAATTTTCACGCCAGGGGCAAGCTGTGAACCACCTAGGTTTGTGCTCACGGTCAGCCCCTCGGGCTGAGGGCTTACTATTCCCTGCTGGGGACTCAGTGGCAAAGTGTGGGGTTGCAGGGTTGGGCCAGTGTGTCCTTTCCTGTTGCCCAGGGCATGGTCTGAGCAAGGTCTGGACTGGGGCTGGCTTGCGGGAAAGCTCTGACACAGACCCTGGCCCTGCAGGTATTATCGGGGGACCCATGGGGTCATCGTGGTTTACGACGTCACCAGTGCCGAGTCCTTTGTCAACGTCAAGCGGTGGCTTCATGAAATCAACCAGAACTGTGACGATGTGTGCCGAATATTAGGTGAGACCACATCCGGAGGAGCGATGGCGGGGCGGAGGGCGGCGGGGTGCCCTGCAGGGCCAGGCTTACTCTGCTTTGTCTTGAAGTGGGGAACAAGAATGACGACCCCGAGCGGAAGGTGGTGGAGACAGAAGATGCTTACAAATTCGCCGGGCAGATGGGGATCCAGTTGTTTGAGACCAGCGCCAAGGAGAACGTCAACGTGGAGGAGGTGAGGCTGGGCGGAGGCCTGGCAAGCGCCGGCCCCAGGAGGAGGTGCCTGGCCCTGCTCTACCACCCTGCCCTCCTCTTCCCGCTGCAGACTAGCAGAAAGCGACATAGTAACTGCTGTTTGTCGAGTGTCTACTGTGTGCCAGGCTTTGTGCTGAGAACGCTAAAGGTGTTAGCTCAGTTTTTCTTTTTTAATGGTATTTTATAGTGTTTTTGGTGAAAGTTTACACAGCAAATTAGGTTCCCATTTGATAGTTTCTGTACAAATTGTTCAGTGACATTAGTTACATTTTTCACAGAGTCAGCATTCTCTTTAATTGTGTTTTGGCTGTTCCGTTTCCAGTACTCTAGTTTCCCTGCCCCCTTATCTTCTCATCTCTACTTTAGAGTAATTATTGACCTTTGGTGTTAGCTTATTTCTCATCAGTCTTCTAAAGTAGGTATAATTATGCCCATGTTTCAGATAGGGCAAGTGAGGTTCCAAGTTAAGTAACTCAGGGAATATCACCCAGCTGTAAGTAGCTGGGTCAAACTTTGATGTGTCTCACACCAAAGCTGTGCACAGCTTCCACCCCATCCCGTTTCGCTACCCCCTCCCATAGCCACACCACTGTCACCTCCTCAGCTCTCTGCTTTTCCTGGGCCTTGGCCCCCCTGCTGAGACCAGGCTGCTTCCTGTGGCTTCTGCTGGGCCTGCTGAAAGCAGTTGTGATTCTATGAGAGAAGAGCCAGACCTTTTACCACAGCCCGGCCTGGCCTACTCACCTGCCTTAGGAAGGTCCTGCCTCACTGATGCCTGGATCCAAGGCCCCGGGGAAGGCAGGCTTCCCGCTACATCCTGGGACACAGCCCGCACGGTGTTGGGAGCCTAGCCTAGGCTCCTGAGAGTCAGACTAGTCACCGTACTGGTCTTCCCACATGGGGCCCTGTTGTTAGAGCCAGTGTGACTGTGGGGGTTACTCACCTCCACATTCCATCTGTTCTTCCTGTAAATTGGGGTGAATGAGAGTCCCTTCCTCCCAAGTTGTGAGGATTAAATGAAGTAAAGTATATCACCAGTAAAACCGATTGCCACCAAGTTGATTCCAACTCATGACAACCCATGTATGTCAGAGTAGAACTGGTCTCCATAGGGTTTCCAATGGTGATTTTTTGGAAGTAAATTGCCAGGCCTTTCTTCTGAGGTGCCTTGGGGTAGACTCAAACCTCCAATCTTTTTGTTAGTAGCTGAACTTGTTAACCATTTGCACTCCTCCTAAATTGTGTCATGTGAGTGCTTTATAGATGTTAGCCCACCTTTTTTATGCCTCCTCCTGCTGCCATCATCATTACTATTGACTAATGTGTGAAGGAGAGGACTGTGGATTGGCACATCGAATTTCTTGGATCCTGACATCAGAAGGACCCCTGGGTGACCTGGGAAAGGCTCTAGGCAGGACCTCAGGCCCCGTGTGCAGTGAGGTGATAGGAGCAGGCAGGCGGTGGGTCCCCTCTGTCCCATCCGCAGAGCAGGCAGGCAGTGGGTCCCCCTGGTCCCATCCGCAGAGCAGTTGCACCTTTGTCTTGTCAGAAGATTCCAGCTGAAGGAAAGGGGTTCTTTCTCTCCTTGAAAAAAAGAGACTGGAAAATCCCTGAGAGATTAAGTGACTTCTCCAAATGCACACAGCTCGTGGGTCTTTGATGTTGGTCCTTTTTGACCTTTAAATGAACCAGTTCACCACCTCCTTCTAGAAGGATTTGTAGCTGCTTGCAGTCAAGGACAGACATACACAAAATTAGCAAGTAGGACTAGGAGGCTGGGGCCAGACCACTGGTCTGGTCTGAGGCCACCCTGCCTCCTTTCCCTTCCATAGATGTTCAACTGCATCACAGAGCTGGTCCTGCGAGCAAAGAAAGACAACCTAGCCAGACAGCAGCAGCAGCAACAGAACGATGTGGTGAAGCTCACGAAGAACAGTAAACGAAAGAAACGCTGCTGTTAATGGCCCAGCCAGGCCACTTGCAGGGACTGCACTGTGGTCACTCCCCGGCCCGAGACCCACGGGGGGCTCCTCGGGGGACAGTCTCAGTTTCGTGCCGTTATTTAAAGATTTCTCTCCACGTTTTTGTATCTGGAGGCGCCATCGGCATTTCCTTCCTTCTTCCCCCCCTCGAGTGCCAAGAAGGTGTTGGACAAACCTGCCTTTCCCTGCTGGTGTCCCCCGCTCCGGCCCAGGCGCCTGGAGCTGGCTCGGATGCTGCCAGTGAGTGGACGAGTCACCAGAGTCTGTACATAATGTATATTGCGTTAACCAGCTGCATTCCCTTGTCCTGCTCTGGCGTTTGCCTCTTTAATGCCAGCCTGCTGCAACAGACCCTCACCCCACCCCATCTTCCTGTCAGCAGCTTCCTGAGGAGACAGGACCACTTCTGGCCACGCGTTCTGCAACCCGGGCTGGGGGAGTCGACGCCGTTACTTCTGCCCCGCAGGCTGTTGGCCGCTGCCCCGGCATCGACTCTTCTCCAGGGCCTGTGCTGTCTCCGTTCCAGCCCGCTTCCCCGACCTGTAACCGTCTGGCAACTGGGAGGCCAGGCCTTGAGTGAGGCTTGGGGGTCCCATCAGAGGCCTCCCTCTGCCGGCCCCAGCCCTTCATTGGACAGAGGATGGCAGTCCTGCCTTTTGGCCAGCAGGTTTCTTGTCCTGCCTCTGAGTCTCCTTTGAGCCACAAGCCCAGGGGAATGTAGGCATCTAATTTATACCAAAATGTTTTCAATTCCAACAGAAAGGCAGGGGTATGTTCGTGCAGGGATACGGCTGGCAGGAGGGCTAGAGGAGCATTATTTGAACAGATAAAGACAATTCAGCCAAATGAAATGGATGAAGTTCCTCACGCTTCTTTTCTCTCCCCGAAGTTTGACTGGCACAGCATCAAAAGTTGTGGCCTTCCCACTTTGGGTCCATTGTTTTTAGAGAAAGTGAATGGCTTTTTGTTCTTGTGGGGCTGGGCTCTAGGCAGAGTAGCTCTGCCCTTCTGGCTGCTTCTGGTGGGGAAGGACACGGGGCCTCCCACCTGATCTGTGGTCAGTCCAGGCCCCCCCTCCCCGCACCCGACTGGAGTTCCTGGGGCTGGTGTAGCACCAGGCACCTTTGAATGTGGGTCGTGGGTGGGGGCTGCTGGACTGTGGGAACGACACCTCTGAGCTGGGGCGCCAGGCAACCTTGGGTCACTGACTTTTAGTACGAAGGTGGCATGAGCATTTCTTAGCTGTTGGGGAGGAATGGTAGCCGGGGGCTGCCAGTTTTGACTGGCCCTGGTCCCCTGGAGGAAAAACCAGGGTCATCTGCACTTGATACTGTTCTCCTCCCCTCCCCTCAGGACACTTCCTTCACTTTTCCCCCCAGAGGATCACGGAACCTGGCAATTTCAACACCAGGATTTGATTTATTCGATTTCCTTTCCAAGGTGATTTCCAGGCAAAGTCCTGATTGGACAATCACATCGTGGATCACACTGCAGATTCTCCATGTTAAACACTGTTGGATGGGTTTTTAATCAGTAAAAACTGGGGGTTTCTTCTGACCTCTCTCTCCACTTCCCCAGCTGCCAAAAGCCTGCGGCTCTGTGTGACAGGCCCCGCTACAGAGCTGCAGGATGGGGTGGGGAGCTCAGGGGGCTAGGGAGGGTGGCTCCTTGGCCACGACCAGCTGGTAGCCCCATCTGGTCTGGGGGAGCTGAGAGCAGAAGCCTGGTCCCTGTCCTCAGGACCGTCTTGGCAAACGTGGGTGCTGTTGGGAACACAGAGCTGGCGGCTCTGTGGGGAGGGTGGGCATACTTCTAACTTAGCATTCAGGTGAAGCCAGCATGGGAATGCTTGCAAATTCACACAGTAAGAGGGGAGCCTGGGAGCCTCCAGCCCAGGTGAGGAGCCCCCAGGGCTTCTGGTCACTGGATGTCCAGCTCCGGGTGGCATGATTTGGGGACAACAGCGTGCTATCCCAAGTGTCACACACAAAGGGAGGGGTGAGGGGTAGGGCGGGGGACTCACAGGGTTGGGCTGACATCCTGGTGGACCTGATGTGAAATTTCCTGTCAAACAACAGAACTTTTAAATGGTTTGCTAGGATTATTTCTGTATTGAAAATTTCTAATTATGCTTTTTAAAAAAATACTAAAAATAAAGGTTCAAGCTGCCAAATTTTCTTCCACGGTCTGTTTCCTCTCCTCCAGCTGTGCTCTGGGTGGGTCTGGCCTGTTTGTTCTCGTGGAAGGCCTGCACAGGTGCCTGCCAGGTTGTGGGCCTCCTTCTGAGCCCAAGTCTGTCTTTGGGAAAGGCTGGTTCAGGGCTGAACTTCCCCTTCCCTGACGCAGTGGCCAGGGCACATCTGGTAAGATGCCAGCACAAGCTCCGTGTCCCCCTCCACGTGCCGGCAGGGTGCAGTGGAAGCCTTTGCCCTGAGTGGTTTTTTTCCTGGTTCCAAGCTTCTGCCAAGCCCTGGGCCTGCTCTGAGTGGGAAGCAGGGCTGATGGTTCCTGCCTGCTGGGCACCCTGCAACTGCTGGTGGTGAGCCTAGTGCTTGTGAGCCCTGCTTCCAAAGCAGCTGTCACTGACTGGAAGCCTGGAGGGCAGGGCACTGCCACCTCAGGAGGGGGCCTCTTCTAGCTGAGTTCTGGTGGGCACCTAGGTGTGGGGCACCTTCCAGTGTGGGGCCTCTACTGCCAGCTCCTCCTCAGCCAGTGGCTGTTTGAAATGCAAGCTGCATCCTGACCAACCAGCCCCTCCAAATACCCAAAGACCGAGGCAGGGAGCTCTGTAGAAATTCATTTTATTCTTATTCAGACTATTTTCAAAAGAAGCAGTGGTGCGTTGTTTTTTCTAAAAATATGCCTTTATAGATTTATATATAATATGTATATTATAAAATCCATACATGTATTTACATGATTGCTACATACAAAAGTTACAGCACTGTGGTATGTACATATCTATAGTTATATTCTTACCACTCGCCTCTGCTGCGCTTGCCCCTGAGGAAGGGAGACTGACTCCTCTCTGCTGTGAAGCAGCTGCAGGCAGGCGCCCAGCCCGTGGCCTGACTTGGGGCCTCAGCAGAGACGGTGGGTGGTGGGTTGTGGCTGCTGAGGAAGGAGCAGAAGCTGCAGGTGCAGGGTCATTCCGCCTGCAGCTCCGGGCAGTATCTAGAGCCACGGAGCTCCCAGCAGCCTGGCTGACACAGTGCCCCTGCCCACGCGCAGTGCCAGTGCTGCCCATGTGGCTGGGGTGGCTGACCACAGACCCCTCTGAGGCTATTCTGTGGCCTAGACTTGCTTGGCTGGGCTAAGAAGTATATGTAAGGGAGCGGGGTGGGGGGGGGGGGGCTTGTGGGAGGAGGGACAGGCTGTCCCACCCCCAGGCCCATGGAGGGGAAGGGCTGGGTGACTGAACTTGCAGAGGACCCGGGAAAGAACACCAGCCACCCAGTTGCCAACTAGGGGGAAGGATGCCACTGGAGAAGGCTGGGCGGGGAGAGAAGTGGCTGCCCGACCAGGGCCCTTCTTCCTCCCTGGGGCTCGGGAGGTGGCCTCAGCCAAGCTGGGGGCTTGGCTGTGGTTCTGTGGCTAAGCCAGAGAACTGCCCTTGGCCCTGCTGCCTTAGGCTCAGCCCCCTGCAGTGAGCTACACCCCAGCAGACGGGCACCTGCCCAGAGGTGCTGGGCGCAGAGGTGTGCCCGGTAGAGCTGCATGCACATGGGTAAGGGACCCCTTCCTCACCCCTCTGCCAGGGCAGGGAGGCTCAGCCAGTAGGGGCTGGGCGGCCACCTGCAGCATGCAGAGAAGGGCCTCCATTTCTTCTTGTTCCCCACATTCAGAAAAAATAGGGCAGCAGTGCCTGGGGACTGGACACTGGAGCACTGGGGTGGGGCAGGGTGTGACATGTGGGTCAGAGTGGCAAAGCTGAGCAGGGGCAGCTCTGGGGCAGACTGAGCTCTGCTCAATAATGGGTGCTGGGGGCACCCAGGCTTGGGCTTGGCCCTGTGCTGGGGACAGGGTTTCTGCCTGTCCCTCTGTAGAGGGCACCCTTCAGAGGGCAAGCCAGACCACCCACCACTCCTACCCTGGGTCTCCTGCAGCCGTGGAGCCCAGGCCTCCCGAGGCCCTCATGTGGGACAGTGCGCTGGGCCCCACTGCACCCCCCCTTCAGCACCTCCAGTCCACCCACCCTTGGCAGCCTTGCTCCTCCCAACTTAAATTTTCCTGAAGAACGAGAAGAGCCGTTTGCCTTCAGCAGCGCCGGGCTCATCCCCCCGCCCTGTGCCGTGGCCCCTGGAGAAGGAAGACGCCGGCAGACTCCGCTCCTTCAGATGCTTGTCCATCAGCTGCCGGTCAATGACCCTGTGCATGTCGTCCTGCAGGGGGAGAGTTGCAAGTTCAGCAGGGACTCGGGCCTGGGGCTGGGGGCGGGGGTCAGGGGCTGTCAAGTGCTGGAAGGATGTGAGATGAGGATGAGGTGAGATGAGGGAGGGTTGCAGCCGGGGCTGCCCACCAGGAAAGAAAGCAGCGAGGTGTGGGAGGGACAGGACAGACGGGCCCATGGCTCCAGAGTCTCCTCAAGGAAAAGCTGGTTCTCCTTGCTGGTGTCATCCACTCCCTGCCACCTCCCCCTCAGTGGACACTCAGATTGTCTGTCCCTAGAGGCCCAGAGAACAGCTGCAGTGGCCCTGCCTCTCTCTTATCCTCCCCTGTGGCCCTTGGGGCTCGCTGGGTGCCTGTAGCTCCCTTCACTGCCCCTACCCCTTACCCATTCGCCCTCTGGCCTCCCACCCGACCTAGGGTGACCTCAGCCGGCCAGTTCTCCTGTCCGATGGCCTGGCCCAGGGGTTTCTGCCGTTTTCTTCCCCTTTGAGTTATTTCTGATCTGAGCCACTAATACCCAATGCCCTGCAGGCAAGCACCATGAGGCTCCTTGGGTGCTGCACCCACCCACCCTCACCACACTCCTTCAGTGTCCCCCAGTGCTTGATTTGTGGCAGAGTCCATGGGGCGTGCCATTTTCAGAGGGTTGTCCTGCTATTTCCTTTGGCTTCATCCCTCCAGTGTTAAAACTGCCTAGAAAATATCCTCCCCCATCTCAGAGAACAGTCACGTTTCACTCCACAGAGGGGCTTCTGCACCAAGCAGTTCTGTTTTCTGCGTTGTAGTTGCTTGATTCTGATTCCGTGTAAGACTCCATTTGAGACAGGGGTTTTGCCACTAACAGAGGCTTCTGCTTTAGAAACATAAACAGCCCTGTCTGATTAGCATCAACAGTGAACATAGTGAGCATCTGCCTGAGTCCTCCAGTCTTGAGCCAGGTGGGCTCTCTGGGCCGTCCTGGTGAAAAGACACTTAGTCTGTGGTTAACACCTGTCCCATCAGCTGCTCTGCCCACGCGCAGGTGAGGCCTGCATGGGGGTGGGGCTCCCTGAGTTAGGGCAGAGGACTCCGCGCCTCTGAGCAGCCCCTCACTTGAGGGCAGGAAGCTGGGCAGCTGTATCTGTCACCTCCATGTTCTCACCCAAAGTCCCACCACTGGTGTCACTCAAACATCTCTGCACGGTTCAATGTGAAACAGAGACTTTTGTGAGCAAGTCACCAGGTGGCCGCGAGTGTGGCCCTGCTCCCTCGCCTCTCACTTCCTCCTTCCCTCATGTCCTGCTCTCTGCCTCCCTGTCCTCTCCATGCTTCCTCTTCACACTCTGCTTCCCTCCCATCCCCTTTCCACTCCCCCCTCAGATCTGACACGCAGGTGCTGGCCGGTCCACACAACTAGAAAACACGGCCCCTGCAGCTGAGGGACCCCGGGCAGCATCTAAGGCCCAGCGCCTGCACTTGGGCCATGCTCAGTACGATCGATGTTGTCAAGTGCAGCACAAGAATAGTGAAGGGCCCTTTGGAAAGAAAGCCTTTCAAAGCTGACAATGTTTTCGCTGGCACAGTGCAAACTGCAGTTTTACATTTTAAGCAAACAAATTTATCAAGGTAATCCCACGAAATATGTCATTTTAAAGCTTCTCTCTCACACACACACACACACGCATGCATGTGCTGCTCATAATTCCACATCTGCCATTACTTCTGTGGACAAAACACTATTTCTGGGACGGGGTCAGGTCAGTGGCAGGCCTGAGCACTGGCCACATGCTGACGAGGCACCCACTGGGCGTGATGATGACAGGAGGGGGGAGGCTGGGACTCAATGGCATGTCACACTGCACAGATGACGCCGGGCTCGGAACAGACATGGTGGCCACAAGGGGAGGTGGCAGGGGCAGGACAGCGATGGTGGGATGGGATGCAGGCTCAGTCTCACCTCAAAGGCAGGAGGGGTGTACAACTAAAGTTGTTGATACGGGAACTGAGAAAGGCCACTAGATCAGAAACCAAAGGAGCCAGATAGTAAAGAGCCCTGAGGAAGCAAACTGCAGCCAGGAGAGAAGAGAGAAGAACAGGGCGGTGAGCTGGGGTGGCCAGGGAGCAGCACTCCATGGGGGCACCTCTGCCAGCTTCACAGGCTGGGCCAGGGGACCCAGGGCAGGGCCCTTGGCGGAACAGGCAATACTAACCTGCCCACAGTAAAGCTGCCAAGTGGCTTTTCACCTGTCTCATTTGGTTTTCTTGGGGAGAAACAATACTGGTTACACTCATTCTGAAATTTTACCACCTCAACCTCATCAACAAAAGGCCAGTCCCAGTGCCAGCCCTGAGGGGAGCTGCTGAACCCTGACCACAGTGGTCCTGGAGTGAACACACTGACTCATTGTCCTCAGGGCCTGCGCCTGGGCAGCTCTCTTGGAAAAGAGAAGATGGCCTTTGAGAAGGGCAGGGCAGCAGCTGCCGGCCACCTGAGGGCTCCTGAACTGCATCCAGCTGTGAACTCTCATCCATCCCGGGGCTTCCGGGGCCCTCCATGTTAATAGCTGTTTCTTTCTAACTCAAACAGCAGAGAAGACCAGCCAAGGAGGAGGCCCCAGTGCCACATCTGGAGACCACATCGGCCTCAGCTCAGTCGTCTGGGGCTTGCTGCTCTTGAGAGCATTCTGACATTCTTCTCCAGACGCTGGGGAATGGGAGCTCTGGATTTTGCTGCGTGAAGACTGGGGTCACTGCTCACCAGTTGCATGGGACCCTCCAGTTAACCTCTCTTCACACTGCCTGAGGCTCAGAGACTCCCCCTGGAGCCTCATCTTCTCTCCCCTGGGCCGTGCTCGTTTACCTGCCAAGCCTCAAGCTGCTGCGAGAGGTTCAGTTTCTGCTGAATGGCGTCCAGCAGCTGGCTGTTCAGAGCCATCATGTCCATCCTGCACTTGGCGAGTTCCAGCTCCACAGCATTCTTCCTGAAATCAGACAAGCCAGGGCGAGCATGGAGACCTTGCCCCAGAGGATCTGGAGTCCAAAGGAGGAGGGAACAGGCCCTGACCCCAAATTCATGACAAAGCAATGGAACTGTAACAGTAACTGTGATGTTACTTATAGAAAATGTGCAACATGCTTTCATATACATCCTCTCAATTTTCATAACCAAACCGTAGGTGAAGGGATTATTTTCAACAGCATCTCACGGATGAAGACACAGAGGTTCAACGTGGTTAAAAGAAAAGGATACTTAAGTCAGGACTGGAACCTAGAGGAGATCAAAGGCCTCACACAGCACAAGGTGGAGGTACTAATGCTTCCCCGAAACAAATAGGTCTGTCCCCACTGGAAGGGAGGGGTTGTCCTCCTGCTATGGGGAGGGATTCCTTTTGACTAGCAATTCCCCCATTACAGGATTTGCCTTAAAGATACAGACGAGTGCAAAGGTAACCACACAGTGGTGATCCTCACAGCTTAGCTAATCATCCTATGCAACAATTAGGGAACTGGTTCAATAAATAATGGGATGAAACGCTGTTACCAGTGAGAACCAGGGCACTGAATATTTACTGACAATGGGGAAATGGTCACCATGAATTGCTGAGAGGAGAAAAGCACCAAACACAAGATCTGGTACGTTATCAATTTTGTAAAATATCTGAAGGACATACACAAAAACGTCTAACTGGTATCTCTGGGTGATGATCATTGATGGGGTGCCCCTCCCACACACGGTTGTATTTTCATGTTTTGTACATGTTACACGTATTAGTGTTTGTCTTCCCCAACATTCCTAACTCATAGTTGTTCAACGCAAAAAAAAAAAAGAAAATTTTCGGGGGCATGGCTGGGGCTGGGATAAAGTGGGAGGGTCCTGGGTGGCCACTAAAGAGGCTGCACTGGTTGCCCGGCTGCCAAAGCGTTTGATTAGCCCTTGTCTTCATTTACCGCTACCTTGTATGTCTGAAAGCAAAGATAACAAAAATGTCCCCAGTGCACAGGCCCAGGGACCACTGTGCCCTCTTGCCCCTGCATGGCCGAGGACAGCTAGAGGACCCGCCTGCAGACGCCTCGGGAACGCCAACTGCACTAACATAAGCGCAGCCGGAAGGAGAAGCAGGTAGGCCCCATTTGTAAAGCGCTCAGGCCACCACTATGACTAGCACGTCCTCAGTGGCCTCATGTCCGCCGACCAATTAGTCACCTACCCTGACACCCCGCCCCCCCACCTTCCCGGAGCAGGCGCCTCAGGCAGCGCCCAGCGCCGTCCTCCGCCCCGCCCGCACTGCGGCCGCGGGCTGCGGTGATAGGACCCGGTCTCTCCAATAAGGGTCGGGGTCTCAGGTGCCGCAGGCCGCCTCTGTCACGCCCGCTGCTATTGGCTGGCGGCGAAGAACGGCATCACCGTGCGGCGCCGGTTGCTATGGTCGCCCATCCCGGTCGCCCCCGCAGCCAAAGAACGTCAGAACAAACCCCGTAGCGCCTCGCGGCGGCTGCAGCCTCAAACACTTCCGGGCGTCTCCCGGCAGGTGGCGCGAAGAGCAGCCAGGAGCCCCGGGAATGTGCTAACGCCCTGGGATAGAGGGGCCGAAGGGACCAAAAGGGGGCGGTCTAGCAGCGGCCCGCCTCGGCGCTGGGAGCCCCCCTTCCCTCTCGGGAGCCCCCCCGAGGCAGGGCCCGCGTTGCCCACTTCCAGACCCTGGCCTCGGACTCCACCCTCGGGATCATCTGCTCACTAAGGAATCTTAGTGCTTGTCATTCATGAGAAACCCCAGACAGCGAAAGCAAAGCTACAGAAGCTGCTGATTAATATATTAATCACATTTTGAAACATGACTATTTCTAAGGGCTAGCAAAATCCCTTATTGAAACCACCAGTAATCGTCTCATTTTTGTGAGGCAGATTACTAGTCCCACATTTGTTTTTGCTTTTAGTGAGGGCCTTTCACCTGCAAGAGAGAGAATTATGTTACTTTTCTGAAGCTCATCTGTTGTATAGGTTAAGGTACATCTTAAGGTTCCTGCAGCTCACTGCAGAGAAGGAAGCTATTTTTCTCGGGGGATTCTCATTCCTGACTGCCCATTAGAATCAGGAATGTGGGTGGATGGGGACGCTTTTAAAAAGTAGCCCCAACCCCCGAGATTCAGACTGCATTCTTCTGGGGAAGCCCAGAATGATTTTAATGTGCAGCCTGTATCAAGAACCTGAGATAATGGATATGAAAGTACCTTGTAAAATCTGAAGTCCTGTACAAACGTGGGTGTGGTTCCCCTTTAAATGACTGCTGAAAGTGTGTTGTCTCAATTACTGTACACCAAGTTCATTTCATTTGTAAGGAGCACAAAAAGAACTATCCTTCTGGAGTGATCTGATACCACTAGCTGTCTCCCCACAGGACCAGCCTATGCTATTGGGGTCCAGGAAGAGCAGGGGCCTCACTCCAGAGTTCCCCCCACTGGGAGCATCTTTCCAGAGAGGAGAATTTGCAGATCTGATCAGCCACCTCTGCCAGCGCTCATTACGAGGTGTCATGTAGGTTTGGCGGCTTCTCCCTTACCCTGGTGGGTAGGTTCCACTTTTTTAAGGGAGGGGGGACTGGACAACTTATTCCTTCTCTCCTGCACCCCAACACTGTCTGGTTGTATCTCCCACCTCCCGTGCTGATGCCAGAGTATGGTCAGGTATTGACCTTCAGCCCTAGGCTTGAGTGTTGAAGAGAATCCTTCCTGACTTGCTGGGCTTAGCTCATCCTACCAGACATGTTTGCATGGGGGCTGGGGCCTCGAGCACAACCCCCTTTCCCCCCGCCCACCACCCCCAGCAGGCAAGGGGTGCCTGATTTGTTTCCTCAGCTGTCACTCCTTTTCCTCTGAGGCCTTAGGGGACGGTCTGCGACATGATTTGGGAATCCTGCTGGTCCCTGCCAGTATAGCTGCATCAAATCTAAATCTCTCTTCTGCCTTCCCAGCTGATTGTAGGTGACCAACCAGCCTGTACTTGAAACTTTATTCTGCTTTTTATTTCCAATGGGCTTCCATAATATTAGTGCCTTAATTTTACCATTTTATTACCTAACTGTAGCACACCACACCACTTTATTCCCCCTTTCCTCCCACACCTTATATCACACTGCTATTCAAGTATCCACTAATTATATATATTATTTATAACATATATTTTATATATTATAAATATATATATAAACAAAATGGAAAGCTCTCTAAAATATATTAAGCAAAAAAAAGCAAGGCATATAGAATATCATCCTATTGATGTTAAAAAAAACAAAATAAACCAACAACTATATTGCACATAAGGAGCTCTGGTGGTTAAGTGCTTGGCTGCTAACTGAAAGGTTGTCGATTTGACGCACCAGCGGCTCCACAGGAGAAAGACCTGGCAATCCACTCCCGTAAAGATCACAGCCAAGAAAACCCTATGGGGCAGTTCTACTCTGGCACATGGGGTCACTATGAGTCAAAATCAACTCCACAGCACGTAACAACAACAATATTGCATATACTCCTATGTACGCACAGGAAAAAGATCTGCAAAACGTGCACACCCGACTTTCAAGAGTGTGTCTGTGGAGAAGAATGGGACTGGGGGTGAGGGGGGCAGCAAGCAGCCTCTAACTTTTCATCCCTGTATTCTTCTGCAGGATTTAATTGTTTCAACTGAGGTATACTCACATGTTACTTGTGTAATTAAAACATAAAATCAAACAAGCGATCCCACTCACTTTGCGATGGCGTCATCCCGGTCCCTGATGGCCTTCTGAAGCTGTTCCTTCGGCTCCTTATCCCCAGACGTCACTCTGAGTCGGTCTCTCTCCTCCTTCAGGGCAGTCATCTCCACACTCAGCAGCGTCACCTGACAGGAGCCCAAGGAGAGTGAGCGTGATGCTATCACTGCTGCTGGGAAAAAGGAACCAGAAAACCCGAGCAGGCACAGGGATCTGTGTGGGGTGGGGGTGGGGACAGCGGGTAGTTTCCTTTGCCTGAAGTCTCTGAGCTTCAGGAAGTCTCTTCTAAAGAAGGGGTGCCCCATGCTAGGCGTGAGCACAGTGGCAATGGGACAATGGGGAACACAGCCCTGAACCTGCAGAAACGAGGCCAGATCCTCTTTGTCTCCAGCACCCCATGCGACCTCTTTCATTTCAAGGCACTCCCAGGTAACTAAGGAAAGACGGCCCTGAATGCCTCAGTGCTCTGGCGAGGGACTCAAGTTTTGTTTCCAGCCACCTTCTACTCAACATGGAGAGCTGCTATCAACATGGTCTCAAGTGGCCCTGGTTCCCATCACTCAGCTCTCTGATAGCGCTTGGCACAGCCTGGCTCTCCTTCCTTCTTCATACACCTCCCCAGGTTAAAGCCACATAATGATGTTATCATCTTTCACTTCAAATCTGTTGCCTTTTCTGTGGTCTGTGCTTCAGTGACTGGCACCACAGCCAACTCAGGACCTCATGCCCAACCTGGAGTCATCCTTTGGCAGTCAGATGCCCCTCCTAGTGGCTCCCTTGGTGACTGGGCTTATCCCTTCCCACGGCACAGTAACTCCTTTACACTATGAGCTCACAACAGGAGCCATGTCAGATCCATTTGTGCAATCTGACTGACTGCAGTGGTTAATGCCAACACTTGTGCACTGGACATCTGTCATTTACTGGCTACTCATCATCCCAAATACCTTCCTATTCTGAGGCATTTCTGGTTGTATGAGCAGAGCATGGCCTGTAAAGGAAGCCAAAGGAAGGGAGACATTTCCTTTCCCAGGCAGCCTGGGCACGAGCAAGTGACGCAGACTTGCCAGTCACATCTCGAGGCAGGAAAGCCAAGCCACAGGCCAGGAGGAAACCACCTACAGGGGTCACAGATTGTTTCTCCTGCCCCACTTCCCATGGCTCCTTCCTATTTTTGGAGCCTGCTTCTCCAGCCTTCCTGTCAATTCTGTGATCTACCAGAGTGAACTCCACTATTCTCTTCCCGCTTAAGTAGAGCAAGTTTCTGTTTCTTGCAATCAGAAACCCTGCCCAGTCAAGACCAAATGGGCAACCCTTGCCCAAAAGCAAAGACGAGAAGGCAGAAAGGGACAGGAAACCTGGACAAATGGACACGGGGAACCTGTGGTGTAAAGGGGAAGGGGGACAGTGCTGATATATTGCGGGGATTGCAACCAGTGTCACAAAACAATTTGTGTATAAATTTTTGAATGAGAGACTAATTTGTGCTGTAAACTTTCACCTAAGTTTACACAATAAAAAATAAAAAAGAAACCCTGCCCAGTAGAGGTTTTGTTAAGAATCCATTGAATGACTGGAAGGGTTGCAGCCCCTTCTTCTCACAGTTGGTAAGTTCAAACATGAGTCAGGCTGTCTGACCCTGCCCTCTTGTTAAATATTACATATAGTGTGACATTTTTCCAGCGGGGAGGATCCATCCACACAGGTCTGCCTTCCTCTCACAAGGCACAGATACCACCTTTCAGTCCCACTCTTCTCTTCAAGTCCCAGGTCCAATCTGGAACTTCAAACCAGCTCATTCTGATTCAAACCCTTGCTGAGAATTTGCATTTCCACCTCAGATATACTGAATCTCAATCTACAGTTTAACAAGATCCCCAGGTGACCCTTATATATAATGAACTTTGAGAACCACTGCTCTACTAGTGGTTCTCAGAATTGATTCCTAAACAGTAGTATTAGCATCGACTGGGAACTTGTTAGAAATGCAAATTCTCAGCAGAGGTCTGAACCAGAATGAACCGGTTTGAAGGCCTGGTCTAATCATCTTTAGATAGAATGGTACCAAGCACAGGCTTAGGACTAAGGCTGAAGATCAAGCTTCCTGGAGACACGTTAGACTCTCCCCAGACTGAAACAGCAGAGTCGCCAGGCCCTGAGGAGCAGCCATCTCTAGGAGTTCAGAGGACACCGCATACCATTGACAAGAGATTCTGTACTGTCAGGAGACTGGTAGGGAACACCAGGGCCGTTGCTCTGTACTGAGAACAGCCCGAAGCTACATCTTCTGTGGTGTGGTGGGGAAGGAGCAGGTGGGTTGGGTTAGAAAACCAGGGTAAGAAGTCAGCAGGGGCGGTGCCTGCATATGCATCCAGCCCCGAGGCACATAGGGCCCAGGTAAGAAGGCTGCCTCTGCCTGTTTACTGCAGGTTCTGCTGCCCGGTAGGCCAGAATGATGCAAGACCCAGAAAGCACCTGGTGGAGACAGACAGCCCGCCTCAGACCAAATGAGCCCTGACATGGCCTCAGGGCAGCTGAGGGCCAGCCAGGTGTTGTGCAAGCTGAGAAAGGAACAGGTGAGACTACATTCTAGGCAGGAAATACCAGTATTTAATATGCTCCAGATAAAACTGCAGAAGAACTTTTTACTTTGGCCTGGTAAAGGTACAGCTTACCAGCCTTCTGCCTTAGGAGAAGTGATGAGGGACTTAATCTTTTTTAAACCTTTCATAAAAAGCAGGAATAAAAATAATTATTCTTCCTCAGGCTGTTGTAGACATCAAATGAGATACATACTATCAAGGGCCGAGCCCAGTGCCTGCCTGGCAAATGGCTGTCTGCTCCACTCCTCCTCCTCCGTCTGTGCAGGACCAACTTCTGAGGATCAGTCTGGCTTATCTATACACTGATTTAGGGTTACTTCCATCCTAAACCCACTTTTCCCAAATAAAGTGGGTGTCCCCACAATTGAATAGCATCAAAGAAAACATCCTGAATATATCCTCTCTCTCATGCAACAATTATTTAGGTGCCCACTCTAGGCAAGGCCCTGTGCTCGCTGCTGTAGGAGACAAAGACAAATGGGGCCTGAGCTTATCCTCAGGGATCTAGGGTTTAACTGGGAAGATAAGATGTGAATGAGGGTAACTATAGCAAAGCTGAGCCAGGGATGCTCCATGACAGAGGGAACGAAGAGGGTTTTGTGGAGCAAGTGACACCGATGGAGAACTTGAAGGACGATGGGGTCGAGCTATGTGCAGCTGGGACAAAGGGTCTTCCGGGCAGAGAGATGAGCTGGAGACAAGGCCCAGGTGTGGAAAAGCATGGGCAGGTGTGCCATCCTTTTCACAGCCTTTGTTTGTGCTGCTAACACAAAGGAGGTGAGGTGGGAAATGAGAGGACAGAAGGCTGGCTAATGAGAATGCAAGCAGACTGTGGCGGCCACGAAGGCCAGAGGCTTCTCATTATTGATTAGTGGGAAGCCAGCCCAGAACCAGGGCCTCTAAGGTGCATTTCTAACAAGCTCCCAGGAGGTTATACGTAAGAATCACCTGGGGATCTTGTTAAATTTTAGATTCTGATTTAGTATATCTGGGGTGGAAATGCAAATTCTTGGCAGGGGTTTAAACCAGAACCAACCGGTTTGAAGCCCTGCCCAGGACTTACTAGAAGGGTGTCTGTTTTCAAGTTATGCTTCAAGAGGATCAATCCAATTCATCTGGAGAGTTGGTGGGCTGGGGGAAGGCAGGCGAGTTGGGAAGTAATTACTACATCCAGGTGTGAAACAATGAAGATCAGAACTAGGGCAGTGGCTAGGAGAACTGAGGAAAAAGAACATGCTGAGATTTTATAGAGAAGGAGCTATCAAGGTTTTACTAGTGAAGGCCTTGACTGCTCCCAGTATCAGTTCTCCTGTGCTTCTAAGTCCTTTTCTGGAGTATCTGGCACGCAGCTAGTCAAGCATAAAGGATTCAAACACCAGAGCCAGGACTGTTTCTCACTAAGCCTCTTACAACTAGGTTCACTGGCTTGAGAAATGGCTGAGGGACTTCACAGGTAAGTGGTTTTCATATTGCTACAGACAAATCACCCAGAGATCCACCCTGCCTCAGCGGAAGCTGCTCTATACCCAGCCCTCACCAGACAAGGTGAGCAGGAGTCTGGAGAGCTGTGGGGAATGGAGGGAGGGGAGCTCCTTGCCAGTGACACAGAGGGTGTGGGGGGCCCTCCAGAGGGCATGGAGTTGGGGACTTGTGCACTAACTCAGCAAGAGAATAGCGCTGGGCCAGCTTTCAGGTCTGGCTATGGATTTTGCCTCAGACAGCTAGTTATCAGTTAAACTGAACCCAAGCTCTCTAAAAAATTTGTGGAGGCTTCTGAGGGGGCAGGTGTTGCTAGTTTCATCACCTCCCAGGCCCTATACCTTTTACCTCTGGCCTAGTTTCCAGGAGAGAAAAGCGCACACTCTGGTAGAAAGGCAGTGGGCTCGTAGACTGGATCCTTGGATGATGTTTGCCTCAACTCCACCTCCCACCCTGGTCTAAGAGCTATTTGCTGGAATCCTGGTTCCACCTAACCTTGTCTAGGCCCTGCCCCCTCAAAGGGTACAAAGATGGTTCTGACTCCCCTCCTGATACTGAGTTTCTGGGGTGCAGGGGCCCTGTCACTTTTACCTTGTGCCTCTCAGGTCTTGTGCGGTGTTAGGCACATAGTGGGTGCTCAACCAATGCTGCAGGGAGACCTGGATGTCTGCTGTAACTGCTGCCATTTCCACCATCATTCTAGACCTCAATCTGCATCCCACCCACTGTCTCAGAGTTTCACTGTTCCTCCCTCCAGCTGCTTTGGCTGAGAGGTTTTCAGCTTTGAGCATTTGGGGAGAGATGACCCGAGTGAGGAGCCCAGCTCTACACCCGCTGTGGGTCCTCAGTGCATCCATCTACTTGATGAACTATTTGGAAGGGAATCCACAGGACTTGGCCTAAACCAGTTATTGGCTGAATTTTTAAGGAAACTTTCCCGGTGGAGACGGCTTCCTAAATAGCTCCACACCAGACTCTCAGCAATCTACGCTTTGCTTATGTTTCTGAATGAAATACTGTCCTCTGGGGAGCTTTCAATTTTATAATCCTGAGAAACAAAAAACAAATGGAAAAAACCAGCCAATATCAAAGAGCTGATGAGCAGAAATACCCCTCAGAAACATAAATAGGCTTTAAAATTAGTAACATTTTTATCAATCCAAGAACGTGTAGATTCAACCTTCTTTTGGTTTTATTCTTCTCGTTTTAAGGGATTTAGCCCTGAGTCAGAACCACCCCCCGGCCAACTACCACCTGGGGTCTCAGGTTCTAGGACCGAGACTGTCTCTGGCTGCCCTACTCCACACTCCCAGGGCTTTGCCAGGAACAAGCCACAGCTTTAAACAGCCTGTGTCCTTGTTACCTGCTCCCTCACAGAAAGAGAAGTACGGTCATGGCTGTGGGTGGGTCTCCCCCTATTTTCCAAGAGGATAATATTAGGGAGACTAATGGGTATGATCCAAAGAAATAAAAAGACAGGAGTTTATTTCTAGAAGAGTCTCTTAAATTTAAGGAAGACTAATTGAAGTAATAGCCTGGCTTAAGTCCCATCTCTCAGAAATGTCATGTAGCAGGAAGGGATGAACAGCCTTAGACAAGGAAAACGGGCAGGCTGGGTGGGGGCAAAACGCTACCTGTGTGGTGTCCCCCACAGCAGTAGGGGACTACACACGACCCTAGTCAAAAGGAAGCGCCTTTATATATCTCCTAGAATAGATTCTAAAACCTCCTTTCTGGGTGGGGCTGCTCCTCAGCCCTTATATATCTTTTCAGATCAGACTATAGACGTTCTTCTCCACTGTTGTCAAGGATGCAATCATGATCAACACAGAAGGAACACAGGAACAGCACTGAGTTCTTCTAAAGCTGAAAAGCAGGCCAACAGAGGTGATAGCATTTATAAAGAGGGAGCAGTCCTGCAAAGATCAATTGTTAACTTGGTTTGCAAACTTCCTGCTCAGCAGCTGCTGGAAGAAACATCACTAAGTGTTTTGGGAGCTGTGTCCTCTTTCAACGTCAGCATCCACTGACTGGCTTTTGGCTCTGTGGAAGGTAATGTGTCACTGGAGAAGACAAGGACCAGCTATTCCTATCTCCGCCAATTTTACTTTGGGCTAAACCAGAGGATTGGTTTCCTCTCTTGAAGATACCCAGCTCACCTCAACTTCAGGTCACAGTCCCCTGAGGGTTGTCAGAGGAAAGTCACCTCTCAAATTCAAATGGGAGAGGGAAACTCACCAGGGCCCCAGGAGGGCCCACAGACGCGTGCACATTCCCTGCCCTGGGCTGAAGATGGGGGTTCTCACCTGACTGTGGAGTTGCTGCAGCTCTTCTAGGCTTTGCCTCAGTTTACCCCTCTCTCCCTCCATGAGTTCCCTTAGGGCTCTTGAGTCCTCACTGGTCTGCCTTATCTGTTCTTCTAAGGAGTCATCATCAATTCTCCGGGAGCTCTGACAGCAAGAGAATGTGATCCAGCCAGAGAGATGATGAGGGTGAAGGGGACCGATGGGGAAGAAGTGGAGGGAGGTGGAGATGGGGAGAGATGGAGAGGGGGAGAGGTGGAGGGGAGGGGGGGTGGTTGGTGAGGGGAATGGAAAGATGATGAGGAGGACGATAATGGGAAATGATAGAGGGGGAGGGAAGAGAGAAAAAAGGGGAGAGAGACAAAGAGGGAAGAAAGAAGATTAGGGGAGAAAGAGTCTCTTGCTCAATTTCAGTCTGTAAACAACAGCCAGACATTTTCCATTTTCTTGATTTTTTAGACGTTTATTCTTGTTTCAGTGCTTGTGAAAGGGGAATAATCTGTTTGTAACGAGCTACACGTCCACTCCGACCGTTCTCTTTCCCCACAAAGGCTGGCCCCCATGGACCCCAGCGATACATCCCACAAAATCAACACAGCATGCTCAGGTAAGAACAACATCCTATCATCTTACTTCACCTCATATGGGTAGAAAGACACAACTATTCTGTAAAAGATGAAACCTGAAGAGACATAATAGCCTAAGAGCTGGGAGTGTGGGTGGAGGGTAAATGGGGCAGAAACCTGCTGTGAAGCTGCAGGAAATGTCACTCTGCCCAGGATGCCCACTTGAACTGCCCTCTCCTTCTCAGGAGGAGCCTCATCTGGAGTTCTGAAAGGCCCTTGCAGTTTAACTCAACTTTCTGTATCCTTTTGGCCAAAGCTTCCAATCTTTTACATTTGCCTATTCATAACCAGCAACCACCACAAGGTCCAATGGGCTATGAATAGTAACTTGCAGTTTTTAACCTGAACAAGTTCCTATAGTTAAAGCTTCTAAGGAAATCTCTTGGCCTTGAAGCCCCTATTGCTTGTACAAACTCTAAGGACTCCAGTTGTGCACCCCAGTAGCTGCAGGAAGAGCACCTAGCCCCCCTGTATGATCACAAGTATTCAATGCTCTCAAACAAGTAAACACTCAGAAGAAATACCTGCAGATATTTTATAAGGCTCCAATTCCAGGGCTGGTTTCAACCTACCCCTAGCCAGAACCTGGGGGGTAAGGAACTTCTGGACTGGCCTCTTACCGTGGGCTCCATGCCATCCACAATGCTCTGTATCAGTCTCTTGAGTTCGTTGAGGGCAGTGCGCAAGCTGCCGGCTGGCACGTCCTTGGCGGATGAGGTTTCTGAAGACTCGTCCATTGAGGAGTCTGTGGAGACGGCTGAGTCAGCACTGTCGTTTCCTCGAAGGTGTGAGCAGAGATAGCGAACCTGGCAGTAGGCTTCCCAGAGCTGCAGTCTCAGCTGTTACAGAAAGAAATAACTCTTGACTGGATTCTAAACAAGACTGCTACCTGATCATCTTTTTCCCGTGTCTGAACCCAGGACACCAGTTCTGGGAAAAAAGTTTTGTGTTTTGTTTTAAATCACCTGTCCCAAGAAACACTGATACTTGTTTTGGGCCCAGTATGTCTATACAGACTCCCAGTTCTTACTTTCCCTGTTCTCTGGCCCTCCCACTTGCCAAATAAACATTTCTTCATATAAGCACAGTTACTTTTGTGGGAATCAGAAAATGATAAGGGGAGTAAGTAGTTATGGGTAGTAGGTAAAGAAACCAGCTGGATGGAGAGGATGGATCATGAATGTTTTATAACTTTGTCAGTACAAGAAGTTATGAGGCTGATCATTAGTCAACAAATATTTCCTAAGTGGCACTGGGGTCACAGGAAATGGCATGTGGCTGTGCCTATGACACTCTGTCCTCTGGCAATTCTGCTCTTAATGTCTTTTTGTACAGGGTGGTAAGAATGGAGGGCCAGGGGCATGCTTCATCCGGGCCTGCTTGTGACAGCCCTGGGCAGCAGGCCTAGGGCTTGCCCAGGTGTAGGCCACGGCCCTTGCCAGGCTGGCAGCTGAAATAGCAGGCACTGATGATATGGAGGGCTGCTGGGCTCATAAGTCCAGGGCCCTGCCTGGGAATCCCCAGGCCATCTCACACATGGAGTGACGGGTGTCAGCACCTGCTCCCTTTCCTGCTCCAGCTCCTCGGCCTCCATGCTCTGCTCTATCTCTGACAGGAGGGATGTGCTGGTGGTGGCAGAGCCCTGCAGACTCCTCTCCTCAGTGAGTTCTTCCACCTTCACCTGCAGCTGCCGGCAGGAGAGGCGCACCTCCTGGAGCTCCAGCTGGCTTTGATGCAGCTTTCAACGAGATGGAAATGGCAGTCAGGTATGCCAAACACAAACACACAAAACTACCCTGAACTGATGATGTTTCTAGATCCAACCACCACCCATTTACAGAATAATACAGAGGAACGAAAGTCTCCATCAGGGGGTGCAGTCAGCAAAACTCAGATTATGGGAAACTCTGCAAGACAACTCAGTTTCTTCACTAATTGCAAGAGAAAAAAAGAAAAAAGGAGGAACTGGTGGTGAAGTGATTAAGCCCTCGGCTGCTAACTAAAAGGTCGGCAGTTCGAACTCATCAGTTCTGTGGGAGAAAGATGTGGCTGTCTGCTTCCATAAAGATATACAGCCTTGGAAACCCTATAGGGCAGTTCTACTCTGTTCGATAGGGTCTCTGAGTCAGAAATAACTCGACGGCCATCGGTTTTTATTGATTGAAAGAGAACTAAAAGATTTATCAATAAACTGCAATGTGTGGACCTATTTTAATTTGTATCTTGATTCAAACAAAAATGCAAATTCATGACATTTGACACCTAAAAATTTGGACACTGGGTATTTGATGGTAATAAGGAAATAATGTTAATTTTGTAGCTACAACAGTATTATACTGATTATTTTTTAAGTCCTTATGTTTTATAGCTACTCTTTATTTACAGATGAACTGATAATAATTCCAGTATTACTTCAAAATGATAAGAGAGAGGAGGAAGTGGTTGTAATGTAGATCGGGCAGGACCAGCCATGGATTGAGGGATTCTAGAACTGTGCAGTGGAGTACATGCATTTCGTTACACTATTTTATTTTTAAGTTTGTTTGAAACTTCATAATAAAAATTAAACACACACATGCAAATACACAGTGAGATACCATTAGACTCTCATCAGAATGGCTAAAGTAAATAAATGCTGATAATATCAAGTGTTACTGAGGATGTGGAAATAACAAGACTCAATGCTAGTGGCAGTGTAAAATGTACAACTGCTTTGGAAGACTGCTTGGCAGTATCTAATAAAGTTAAATATACATCTATCCTAAAACTCATGGCTATGGAGTTGATTCTGACTCATATTGCCCCGTAGGGTTTCCAAGGCTGTCATCTTTACAGAAGCAGACTGCCACATCTTTCTCCCGAGGAGTCGCTGGTGGTTTTGAACCACTGACCTCTCAGTTAGCAGCCGAGTGCTTAACCACTGTGCCACCAGGGTTCATTCTCTTAGGTGTAGACCCAACAAAAATGACAGCATACGTGCACAAAAGCATAAACAGGATGTTCATAGCAGCATTATTTATAATAGCCTTGCATGGGAAAAAATCCAAATGCCAATAAAAAATAAACTGTGGCATATTCATATGCTGGAATACTCTACAGCAATGAAAAAGAACACACTGCTAGTACATACCACAACCTGGTATGAATTTCACAGGCATAATGCTGACCAAAAACCAGACATAGAAAAAGTATATGTATGACTGCATGTATAGAAGTTACCACTTTTCACTGAGATAGAACAGATGAAAGTCAGAATAGAGGCTTGCCTTGGAGGAAGTGGCCAGGTATTGATGGGGAGGGCAAGTGTCTGGGGTGCTGATAATATTCAGTATCTTGATGTGAGTGATGGTTGCCCTGGAGCATATATTTGTAAAAATTCAATGGGCTGTCCACTTCAGATTTCTGTGCTTTACTATATATATGTTACATTTTAATGAAAAAAAGGGGTAAAAGGGTAGTTTAGGAAGGAGCTGGGGCTGGGGTTTGGAACAATACCGGGATGATAACACCAAGAGTTTCTGAAACCAGGGGGAGATCAGTTTCTCTCACTTTCTGTGTCATACCTCACAGGGTAAAGATGAGGCCTAGGCTAGGAGCTGTGTTATACCTCACATTGTAAAGATTAAGGCCCAGATTGGGAGCTGTGTTATATCTCACAGTGTAAAGATGAGGCCCAGGCTGGGAGCTGTATCATACCTCACAGTGTAAAGAGAAGGCCCAGGCTGGGAGTGGCCTTAGGCATCATCTGGTCACTCTCCCGCACTTCCCAGATCAGGTAGTTGAGCCACAAATAAAAAGTAGCTTTCCCCAAACCATTGTGAAGCAGAGCTGGACTCATGACTCCTGGCCCAGTCCTCTTTCCACTTCTCCACCCACTTTATTCATCACAGACAGAGGAGATGTTAACCTGTCGTAAAGATCTCTGAAGGGGAAGTTCCACAGCTTCAGTTCTAACTCTCATGTTTTCACCTTGTCTAACCCAAGTCCTTCATTCTGCACATTAAGCTACTTGTTCTTTCTCAGTCCTCTCTGAAGACTAAGGAGAACTAATTACAAAGAGATATTCCTTTTCAAATAGCTTCCATCCTGCAAGTTGAATATTACATATACTATATACTCTTCAGACTTTTCCCATGGACTGTCTTTCTTGATTTTTAAATAATCTTAGGGGTTTTCTCACAATCCGACATTCTAGAGCTGGCAGGGCAATAGAGATGAACTAGTTCAACTGTCTCGCACTCCTGATGAAAAAACTGAGGTTCAGACAAGGGGGTGACACCAGTGGTGGAAAGGAGACAACAGCCTAGGGATCACGACCTACAGCCAGGTCTGCTCCCCTATCACTGTCTCTGCTTCACCCTCTCTGCATTCTCTATGGCCCCTTCAGTGTGGCACTGACAACAGGGCACTCCTCATGAGGCTATCAGTACTGAATATAAGGGGGGGACTCAGCATGGCTGCTGGATGCCACACTATTTGTGCACCCATCATTCCACCTGCTTTTAAGATACAGACCTTAACTGTGGAAATCTCAGTCTGCCAACCACTATGCTACAACCACACACTACACCTGCACACGAGTACTACTTTCCAACCTTGTATTTGTGGACTGTCCAACCCCTTTTAAAAGATATTAGAAAACTGGATTGCAGGGGGAGACCTCCTCAGATTTAAATTCAGCCAGTTTATCTTTCATAGTATTTCTGAGACCACTCTTGTTCTATTAACAGGAGTGTGGACACTGCATTGGTCTTTTTTGGACTCTTAGCCAAGTGGGCTTTGGGGCACCTGCAGAGATGCAGAGACCGTGGGGCAGCTGGTAGCTCCTCAGAGCGCTGCAGTTCTCATAAATGGAGCAAGCTGCCTGGCGGGGCCTTTAGCCAATCCTTTAGGCACCCTGGAAGCCTCACCTTTGGCAGTAAGTATCAGGACACAGTTGACTAATGGCCCTGGTGAGCTGGATGAGCCCTAACTAGCAAGGGCTTGGAGCCTGGCTGCTTGGAGAGTGAAAAGGTGTGGGCAAGCCTGCTCTGTATGGTTTTCATGGATCAGCAATACCTGCTGGTCCAGTGGGAACTCTTCCAGCCCCAGTTCTGAGGAAATTCAGACAGAAGAAATCAGGGTTTAAAAAGACATTCCTGGGAAGCATTTGGCACACTTATAAAACAGCGTATTAAATTAGCAAAATGCTTTACAAATTATTTTCCAGACAACTCCACATACATCTCAGCAGGAGAAGTTCAGCTCAGACAAGTACAAGTTCTTATGCACTGGACAAAATTAGTTCAATTACTCATGCACATGCAAAGGTGCTTAATTAATCATAACAGCAAGAGAAGAAAAGAGCGGGCGAGGTCTACACTCGTGGTCAGTAACTGATTTACCAAGTGCACAGACATATGCAGAAAACCAAACCAGAGGAGACTATATTAAGTATAAGAACTCCCTAAAAAAATAAGAAATATCCTTTATGAAAAAAGATGACACTAAATACATTTATACACACAAACAAGGATGACACCAAATGCCTTGTGTTTGAGTATGTTAAGCTTAAGAACATAATACTCACGCTCCTACAGTCGGCAGAAGTGGGGGGCACTTTCCTCATTTTACCTTTGAGGGAACTGAGTTGGAGCTAGGTCTGGACTCCAGGTTACCTGCTTCCTGGGTCGCCCCACAGTGAGTAGGGCCTGTGTTCTCGGCTGATGAGATCTGTCCCCTTGCCAGGGCTGGTTCCTGTACACACTGTTAAGATGCCTAGCTGGACTAGGGCACTGTTAAGTGGCCCTTAGAGGGACAGAGGCTGTTTTCTTTACTAGGAATTAAGTGTTTAGCAAAACACTTAATATATACTGGGTGTTCCATAAATAATTTTTAACCCTATTCTTGGAGTGAAAAAAAATCAGAGTTGGATTTGATTAGTAGTTTAAAAAATCTTTCTGACAGCAGAACTGTTTTCTGAAACTAAGTCTTGTGCAGAACTCCAAACTGTTCAGCGAAATAGATAAAAGGGGAATGACCCTGGTTGTGGCAGGGGAGGCAGGCCTGTTGCCTTGCCTGCTCAGTCTTCCACTTACCTCTTGTCTGAGGAAAGGGGTTTAAAACCAGAGGATTCTACACATTCTAAGGCCACTAGTTCTACACTTTACAAGTCTGATTTAGGGCCATTCAGTTACTACTCGAGCAGTCCCTGGGTGGCGCAAACGGGTAACTGCCAACTACTAACTGAAAGGTTGGCAGTTTAGACCCACTCAGAGGAACCCTGGAAACAAGTCCTGGCAATCTGCTTCTGAAAGGTCACATCCCTGAAAACCCTATGCAGTGCAGTTCTACTCTATACACATAAGGTCACCATGAGTTAGAATTGACAGCAATAGGTTTGGTTTAATTATTACTTGAGTGAGCTGAAATTTTTATTTCTGTTATCATTTCAGGCCATTTCAACAACAGGAAGGGCTTTCTAGAGGACACTGGTAATTGGTAGCAGCTTAAGGAGGGTTTCACATGAACAGAATGAAAAGAATTACAAATGGTTAGGAAACTACTTTATGATTCCACTTACACGAAGTAATCTAGAATGGGTAAATACAGACACCAAGGTTTGTTAGAGGTTACCAGAGGCAGGTGGGAGGGGGAGAGGGAAATTATTGCGTAAGGGACAACGAGTTTCTCTTAAGGGTGATGAAGAGCATTGGAAATGGATAGTGGTGATGGCTGCACAACATGACGAATGTAATTGTCACTGAATTGTGCACGTAAAAATGACTGAAATGGCAACTGTTCCATATACTTTATCACAATTAAAAAAATACTGAAAAAGAAAAATGAAAGAACTTTTCCCATTGGGAAAACTGCTGTGAAGCTTTAGTCAGTACCATTTTCTATTCAAAATTTTCCGAGGTCCTACTATATGGCAAGTTCCAAGCTGAAAGTACAAAAAGCACTGGGGTGGGGGCGGGGAGGGGAGAAGAGCTGACAATTTGCCCTTAAAGAGGTTAATCACTTAGATGGCAGCTTAGTTGATGGCATCCATGAAAAGTGATCTTAGCCTGAGGTGCTCTTTCCTTATCCCCCACCCCCAACACCCCCCACCTCCAGCTTTCCTGAACAGCCTACATTTGCGCTCAGCGGGAACCTTCTGTGGCCTGGTCTTTGGGCAGGGACCCACCTGGTACACCCTGCCATCGCCTCCGCGCCTCTGCATTAACGACGCTGTTCCAATCTAGTCCCCTCCCCAGCATTCTCAGCGCGTGCCCAAAGGGAAGTGATGCACTGCTGGCCGCTGGCCTCAGATGCTCCTAGGCTGGCCCAACAGAGCTTTCTTGGTTGCATATGCTACACTCTATGTCTTGGGGGGGGAGCTGAGAGTGTTTTTATCTTTTTGTTTTGGTGGGTTGTTTCTTGTCAAGTGTAAGCTTGGAGATTCAGTGGAGGCCTGGTGGCAGTTCTCAAATAAGTACAAATAATGGTCTAAGGCAATTTCCTTTAGGAAGAAAAAAGAGAGGCTAATTAGGCTCACAAAGCAGTCAGCCTGTGCTTTTTTTGGCAACTACCAGAAGCAGGCTATGTGGCTTGCTGTGATCAGTGGGCAGTTTCTTGGTTCTGTTCTGTGCCAGTCAACTAAATCCACCCGCCCAGGCGACCAGCGACAGAGAGCATTGTGAGCCGAGCAGAGACAGTTGAAGGCTCCCTCCGAGACCCTCTGCCAGATTCCACAAACACTAGGAGGCCAGAATGACACTCCCAGTGTCCCAGCCATGTTAATCGCCCAGAAAGAACTCTGTGAAACTGCTCCAGAGGCCAGTGGCTCAGAACAAATTGGAGGGATGACCTGTGGGTAGAGATGCACTTGTCCCCAGCACAGCCAGGAGTGAGTGCCCACAGGGAGTTATAACAGGGCCACTGGGGACCTCAGCATCACCCACTCCCTACCCAAGGGGTGGTGCTGGCCTCCCAGCCCTTCAACTCTGGCTAAGCAGCAGAACTCCTTTTATGCAGGCCCCTTCTCTGCCCCGTACCTGTAGGTCTTTGTCATGGCTCTGCCTCTCCAGGATCAGCACCCGGTCCTGCAGCTCCTCCACAGTCCCTTGGAGCAGGTCATTCTCCTCCAAGGTGGCGCTGAGACGATGCTCTAGCTCCCGTTTCCGATCTGACAGCATCTTGATCTGAAAGGGTGGAGAGCCACAGGGATAGTGTGGGGTTACACCTGGGCTGATGAGCAGGAAGGGAGGGACTAGCCCCAAAACACAAAGGTGTGTGTGCTGTCCAGAAGCTCTGTGGCCCCTCTCAGAGAAAAGAGCTGTGCAATCCTATGCTGAAGAGAAAGCTCCTCCCCTCTAGAAACCTGTCTGGGAAGAGGTGGGAGTTAGCTTTCGGGAAGCTGGAATGTTCGATGCCAGGCAGAGGAAGGGAAGGTTAGGGCTCTGGAAATTCCAGAGATAAGACAGATAAGCCCCACCTTGCCTGTCCTTAGCTTTACCCCAAGCCCTCCATTTGTGTGTGTGGCGGGAGTGGAACCTAACCCGCTTACTACTCTTCCTTCTCTGGTCAGAAGCACAAGAAAACACCCAAGAAACCCTCTGGAGCCACTGTATTTTATACTCTAGGGCTCCCTTCTCTCCTTTCACACTGCTGGCCTGTCTGGCTCTGGAGGTGACAGCTCAGCCATGGTGCCCCGGGTCAATGAAGGAGCTAGGAGGGTGCGGACAACAAAGCAGTGCCTGTAGGAGCCTGTGTCCTGGGGTGACAGAGCGAATAACTGATTTCACTTAAAGTGTCTGTTGCCTGATCAAGTACTTTGTGAATAGAGGCAAATTCTCTCCCTTTACTAAACAGGATGGTGCACTGAGTACCTAGCCAGCTTCAGGATAGGTAAATCTTTTAGGAAGGTCTGTCCAGACTCTTCAGTGTCAGCAAGAAAACAGAGGGAAAGAGGAAAGAGATGCCAAGCCTTCTCCAGCCTTCCGAGGTTTGCAGGGTGAGGCGCTCAGCCAGTCCCTCCCAAGGCTTTGCCCAAAGAACACTGCCCTGCTCACTGTTTGCGCTACAGAGAGCCTTCACAGGTCTGCTATGCTTTCTGGACAGGTGTCTGACTTCTGATTCCTACTGGCATTGGGGGAATGTCTGGAGTCCTGCAGGTCCCCTGGCTCCTGCCATTATCATTTGCCTGCTGGAATGATTTCTCAACCAGCTTCTGTTTGTAAATATTTTCCTAACATGGCTGAGATGCTCTCCAGGCTCTCTAATCTAGCTTGGATCACAATTTTTTAAGGCCTTGACTTGGTTAAGTTCTGGAGACCAACCTCAGAACTTTTCCAGGGGAGACTCTGAAATGAATGTCTAGCTTGTCCCAGGTCTTCTGAGCTCTGTCCACCATTCCCTCTGCATTTTGGCTGTTCTCACATGCATTAGAATTGTGTTCACAGGGCACAGATCTTCCCTGGCCACCAATCAATCAGACAGGATGCTGTCCTAGGGAAATGAATATGTGGCCTTTGTTCGGAGAGATCAGGTATCTGGCCAGACAAAGAAATACTGTCTCTCAAGCGTGTACCTGGGTAAGGGACCAAAAGGAGCAAGTGCCTTTTGTGAATGGGCCCACTATTCCCTATACTGAAGCAAAGTTATTCACGTGAAGGGAATTCTTACTCTAGCTGATTTTCACTTAAATACCCTCTGACCTTTACATTTTTCTTCCCCTGGATACTCTTTGTTTCCCAAGTTCCACTCAGTGAAGTAATGAGGTAATGCGAGTCTGACACACAACTCCAACCCCTTAAAATAGCTGAGAAGTTCAGAGCTACATGAAGTAACTTATCTGAAATGAATAGTCTCATAGCTGGCTTTTAAAAGCAGCAGTGACACTGGGATGAAGCAAAGAATTGGCATTAGGCTGCCAACTCCTTCACCCCACCTTACACACCCTGAAACTTGTGACCAAATCTGGCAATAAGCATTCCTGAGAATGCCTCCAAGCCACGAGGGTCTAGAAGTGGGGAGGAGGGGAAAGAGGAAGACTGGTAACTCAAAGGAGCCAGAGCTTGGCAGAGGCAGTGGAACGGCAAGTCATGCACACAAATGGTCACAGATAAGCATGCCAAACTCCACTGGAGCAAACTCTACTTACTTCAAGTACCTGCTGCTCAATACCCGTAGGAATTCGAAGGGAAGGGAGGAAGGAAGGGGATGGGAGGCAGGAAAAAAGAGAAGATATTGACAGATTTTAGGAAAAAAATCTTCAAGCAATTTACAAAGCAGAGGAGCAGCCAGTCTGGGCAACTCCAGGGCCTGGTTATAGCACAGTGGAAGGTGCTCATTCAGTCTAGACCTAAACCATCCTTCAAAGTGCTACTTGGCCAAAGGGTTGCTGTTGAAACACTTAGCTCAGGGGTTCTGAGGAGCAGATTAGGTAGAAGCCTCCCAAGGGAAGAGCCCGTTTGGGCTGGTGACATGACCCTCCCTCTCTTCTCACCTCCCACAAAGGGATTCTCACTGTTATTGTTCCCTGTGCGCTACTTTCTCTTTCCTTCCCTCGGGTCCACTCAGGGCCTAGACCCTGGCTGCCATGTTCTGGTCTCTAAGAGGCACCAAATAATGTGCTTTCCACATATTAACTCATCAAGCCCTCACA
Source organism: Dugong dugon (assembly GCA_030035585.1). Classification (NCBI taxonomy): domain Eukaryota; kingdom Metazoa; phylum Chordata; class Mammalia; order Sirenia; family Dugongidae; genus Dugong; species Dugong dugon. The sequence goes on along the minus strand of CM057476.1, from coordinate 17,312,520 downwards.
ACAACCCTATGAGGCAGGTACTTCTATGACCCTCATTTTTCAGGTGAGAATAATAAAAACCCAAACCAGTTGCTGTCAAGTCGATTCTGACTCATGGCAATCCCATGTTAAAGTGGGCTAAACAGGGCCTGAATGGAATGGAGAAAGGAAGGATTTCCTTTCCCAACTTCTATTTGGGATTGGCAAGGATTTGGAGGGGTCAACATAGTCAGTGAAATGTAGGTCATTCATGATTTCAGCACACTCAGCAGGAACTGTAAGCAATCCCTCAGCAACTTTACTTTTCCAGACAACAGGCCACTCAGAGGAACATGGATCACATGTTCCCCATTTAGCTTCTCACAGATCTCTCTTCAGAGATTTCAGTCACTACTCTATAGAGCAGGCTTTTGTTCCCAGTTCAGAGGGCCCCTTATCCAAAAGATCCAGTACAGCGCCTCCAAGGAGAAACGCACTTTCATCCCCAAGCACTGCCACATGGGAGATTCACCTCAGCCTGCAGGCTCTCAAGCCGGATGATGTGCTGGTTGGTTGAAGAGTTTTTCTCTCGGAAGTCTTCTCTGAGGGCGTGGACTTGCATGGAGAGTTGTCTCTCAACTTCTGATGCCTGTGAATAGAGGAGACCTTGCGTTAATTCAGAGGTTGTGCACTAGAACGAGTACTGAATGAGATGCTGGTTTCCCACCCCCGGTCCACATATTCTCTATGCCAAAATGAGACAAGTCCCCACCCCCACCTCTACCATACTCTGGTTCTGTCTAGGTTCGAGACCACTTCACTGATCAGAAGAAATAGGCCCAGGAAATAGTAAGGTCTCAAATGTTAACTATCTTCATTATCACTTTGCACGTAGTACAGGTAGACCAAATCTGTTGCCGTTGAGTTGATTCCGACTCACAGTGACCCTATAAGGCATAGAAAGTAGCACTGCCCTATAGGGTTTCCAAGGCTATAATCTTTACAGAAGCAGACCACCACATCTTTCTCCCACACAGCAGCTGGCGGGCTCAAACCGCTGACCTTTTTGTTTGCAGCCAAGTGCTTAACCACTGCACAACCAGGGCTCCTTGCAGAAGCACATAGCAAATATCTACCAAACTGAGAGAGAGCCTCAGTATTTTATATGAAAGAATAAGACAGTTATGCCTACCGCCTTGAAATTCCTTTATTTTCCCCACCCATTTCTTAGCTGGTCCCAGGCAAAGCACTTCTGTCTACATTTATCGTTTCCATTTTAAATGTTCCCTATTTGAAATTCCCTGTTCATATCTGTTAATATTTTTGCCACTCATTCCTTAAGGACCTTTTTGCAACTTTTAATTCTCTGGGGAGTGTGGGCTGAGGTACTTATTTTCCACCCCAGTCCATCTGTGCTCTAGTGTTGAAACATGGTGTTATTAGGTGCCACTGACTCAATTTCAACTCATAGTGACCCTAACTGACAGAGCAGAATTGCCCCGTAGAGTTTTCTAGGCTGTAATCTTTATGGGGAAACCCTGGTGGCGTAGTGGTTAAGTGCTACGACTGCTAACCAAAAGGTCGGCCGTCCAAATCCACCAGGTGCCCCTTGGGAACTCTATGGGGCAGTTCTCCTCTGTCCTGAGGGGCACTACGTGTCAGAATTGACTCGATGGCAATGAGTTAGATTTTTTTTTTGGTTTAATCTTTATGGGGGCAGATTGCTAGGTCTTTTCTCCTGAGGAGCTGCTGGGTGGGTTCGAACTGGCAACCTTTCAGTTAGCAGCCAAGCGCTTAACTGTTCTGCCACCAAGCCATCTTGCCGAAACACAGTAAACACCAAAACACCATTCAGTGTGCCAGCACCTTCTTTTCAATACGTAGGAGGGTCATCTGAAAGAATGCTCCTTTGTTAACATGTGAACTCCAGCCAACCACCTGAGGCCTACCTAGACCCCTCTGAGGAGAGCACTCAGTGCTGCAGGGCCACAGGATAAATTAAGTAACTGCCTTAGTGCTTTTTTTAAGGCTACATCGGGTTGGTAAGCTTTATAGGTTCTCGGGAGGGATCGCTGTGTGCTGGAATGGTTAGGAAAGGCATTTGGAGGAGGTGAAATGGTGATCATGCTGAAATGGTAGGCTAACTATTCAATGAGGCTCTGACCGTAATGGTTACATACTCAATAGTTCTTTTTACCTTCAAGCACTATATAATCGTCTATCTTTTTTTTTTGGTTCCAAAGATTCAACAAATGTTGCCTCACTGGACTAGAGAATCACATGAGAATCTTAACTTACAATTCTAATATTTAAACAATACTTAACAAAGCACACAACAAAATAATATCAAACCATCTCTTTTCCATCCAAATTTCAAATTTAATTTTAGGCACTACTAGCTTTTTTTAGACTTTTCAGTCACTTACTAACACAACGTTATTCAGTCACCCTTGTCTAATAATGATATTAGTAATATTTCTGAGTTCTTACTATGTACAAGAACTGAGCTAAATGTTTTAAATGCATCGTCTCGTCATTACAACCAAGGCAGGGCCTTTCACCACCGATTTCCTAGTGAGGGAACAGGCTCGGAGAAGTAAAGTAACTTGCCCAAGATCTCAGTAAGTGGCACCATCAGGATGGGAAACTTTGGGTTGTCTAACCCCCACTTAGGAGTACAATATTGCCTTCTTATATTTTGAAATAGTTTTTCCTACATCAGAATTGTATCACTCACTATTGAAACCAAATTTTACATGAGCACCATTTAACAAAGTTTTTAAGTGTCTTTTGAAATGTCTTCTAATGGAATTTAGGGCCCATAAGGAGAACTCCCTCTCCTATGCTGCAGTTTGACTGCCTGCATTGAGTGCAGTTGACTATTGGGGTTTCAAATATGTTTAGGCTTGCAAAGCACTGGGTAACTCAGGCAACCAACCTTACTCCTAGCATAACTACCTTGAAATCATTCATGAGACAACAAAGCCAGAGAGATTCACCGAGGACTACAAATCTAGCCCAGCTGGAATCAGAAAGGCTCCTGTAGACTAGCCCCCTCTCAAAGCAATCTTTCTGGAAACAGAAATTTGCCTCTTCCTACCAGGAAGTACAACTCCAGAGCCTGAGTTCTTGATCACTAAGCTATAATGTCTCCTTTAAATGTTTTACTCCTTTGCATGTGTCCAAGGATGCACTGTTTACAACATACATTTCCTCATTTGAATCTCCAACAGCCCTAAGAAGCAAGAATCACCGGCCTCATTTCGCAGACAAGGAGGTGGAGGCTAGAGGGAGTGCCATGTACTGCCAAGATTGCTCAGCTACAGTGGCACTGCCCTGATCTTCAGCCACACCATCGCCACAGTTCAGCCTGTGGGCCAGTCATTTGCTTGAAATGGTGATGGAGGGGATTTATCAGTCAGGGTTATATACCTACTATTCTCAAGATGCTAATACACCTTTCAAAGTAAATTTTTTTTTTTTCAGAGATGGAATCTGACTCAGATCTTTAGACTTGACTAACAGAATAAGTATTACTTAACAATTTCTGCACATAAACTAAATAATAATCTTGTAAGTTTATATGCAACTATAATGTTCTAAATGCTTTCCCATCAAAGAATCAGGAGGACTACAGGGCTAGCACTAGCTCCATAAAGAATTCCAGAGCCTCTGTGAAGCTCTCCAAGTAGGAGAGTTAGTCAGAACAGGGACCGTCTGCTCCTAAGATGGAATGATGGTGTGATGGAGAAAAAAAAGAGTCAAATGATCAGGGTTAGAGTTCCTAACCTACCACATATATGTGTACAAGTTACATGAGCCACTTGACCCCTGGGACTTTTCTTTTTTTTTTTGGAGGGGCAGTGACATTAGGACAATTCATTCTTATAGTAGAAAATGGCAGGCATGGGTCTTATATTTACTTTTCAAAAATCAGGATGAGTTCTGGCTAGTTACACAGCCATTAATAGCTGAGGCAAAACTGTGACAAAGAATAACATCTGCAATCATAAGTAGATATAAAATAGATGGTATGTATGATTTTAGTTCAGGTATTTGTTCTTTTTTTAAATTTAATTTTTTTTCTATAATTAAAGCAACAAATGTTCAGAGTAAAGAGAAAAAAACAAAGAGAATTTAAGGATTAAAATGAAAGGTAAAAGTTACCACTTATCCCTAATCCTTAGTGCCACTCTCCAGAGATAATCACTATTAGAGATGTTTTTTATGAGTCCTTCTAGAAATTTTCCATTCATATCTATGTAAGACATTACCATAAAAAACTTACTTAAAAAAATATATAGTTAACATCCTTCCATGTCAATATGAAGATCTATCTCATTCTTTTTAACAATTGTTTAGTATTCAGTTGTGTGAATATACCATAATTTAACTAGTCCCTGCTGGTGAGCATTTAGAGTTTTCCAATTTATTTATTTATTTTTGGTCATTACAGACATTGCTGCAAAACCATCCTTGTTCACCCATCTTTGTGCTTATGGGAGTATATCCTATAAGTGGATAAATTCCTATAAAAGGAATTGCTAGGTAAAAGAATACACATAAACTTTTTCATAGGTATTGTCACAATGTCCTCCAAAAAGACTGCATCCATTTATATCCCTACCCACAAGAGACTAACTAACATGCTTGGGTACTGTTAAACATTTTGATCTTTGGATGCTTATTTCTAATATTCTCAAAAATTTTAAGTCTTTCTCAGTTTCACCGCATACAGACTGGGTGATAAAATAAAAGACATGAAAGAAATAACTAGGTCTGGTGTGAAATGCTGAAACGTTTTAACACTTAGACTATCACACTGAACTATCTGAAATGAACTCTTATAATCTGAGTGCTTGGGTTATTATTATTTAATTAATCCTCAAGTTGGCAAAACATACCAATAGTGGGTTCCTTCTCCCTGATGTGCCTGATTTGGTAAGAGTACCATCGAAGACAGAGTCCTCCCTCCCCACTGAGGAGAGGGGCTCCGTGATTACTTTTCTTATTGCCATGATTAATAACATAACATTTCTCTAAACTGGGCCAATTCGATTAAGTTTATTTAAACTGGCCAAAGCAGAACTGTTAACTATAGGCTTTGTTAAATGGAAGAAAGGAAATTGTATTAGTTATACATGAGCATCCATTAACTTATCAAAAGAAAGAAAATAAACCAACTGACTTAGAAATTTTTGTAGGGAATTTTTAACACTCTGCCCAATTTACTGAGTTTTACTTTAAGAAATTCTCCATCGTTTTTGTGCCAGGGCATGACGGATAATGGGCATCTGTCTGAAACACGCTGGGGGTGGTAGTAAGAGACAATGAGGAAGATGATGATGACGACAGCAAAGGTTCACATATTGAGTATTATGTACTTCACCCTGTTCTAAGCATTACACATTTATCATCTCATCTAATCTTCACAATAAGAAGTAATAATCTAACTTCCTCTATTTAAGGGTGAGGATACTGAGGTTAAGTAATTTTCTAGGTCATACTGGTGTTAAGTGACGGAACTAGAATTTCACCCAGATCTCCTGCTTCTATACTTTGCAGTCTCAGTTTCAACACTATATTGCCTCCCCACTAACCCCTTGTCTCACTTTCAAGAATGCTTACATTTTGAAATGAAAGCAACAATAGAGCAACAACCCTGAGTTTACTCTAATTTAGGACAAAGGGTAAATTATTTTAAAACACTGGTACTTTACTTTGGCCTAAAACTGCTGCAGTAGGACACTTCTTAAAAAAAAAAAAACTTATTTTTTGGTTTAACTCTGCTGCAGAATATGGGCACCTTTAAAATACACTGTTAGCATTTTGTTTTTCTCAATCTTTCTACATATATGTATTCTGTGTTTATAATTAGTTATGATCATACTGTTCATATAGTTTTTTTTTTACTTAGAATTATATCAAAAGCATTTTTCAAGTTATTTATTACTACTCTTCATAATCACCACTTTAAATGACTGCATAATATTCCGTAAGTAGATGTCTCATAATTTCCTTTACCATTCCCTTATTGTTAGGCACCTGGGATTTTCCCATACTTTGCAATTATAATGCATTGATGAATATACGTTACTAGGGTGGTGGCAGTAGAACTTACCAGAAGTCTGTATTTTCTGATTTTCAAGGTTTTACTGTTAAAAGCTTTTAAATTTGGTAATGGGTGCTATGTGTTATCAATAGCAAATTACAGAATAAGTCCTCTTTTTACTCTTGATTATAGTAATAATAATGATAGCCATCTACTAGGTAATAAACAAATGCAAAAATAGCCTTTTCTCACTAGGCTCGAGTATTCCCCCAATTCCCCCTGAAGTCTTTCAAAAATAAAGCTCAAAAATTAAGTTTGCCAAGTATTTACATTTTCCTTAATGTTTGAAGACAATAAGACTTTGGCCAATTAAGACATTCTTTTCCAAAGAAAAGGCTTTGTTTCTGGTAATATGGTAGGCAGAGATATTTTTTCTACTGAAAATAGCTAAAAATGCTGGATAAAATAGAAACAACTTCTTAAAAGCATCAAAGAACTGACAAGGTAGTGACAGAACCATGGTAATGTTTCACATATCTAAATAATTATAACCAACCAATGGAGCACACACATATTAAAAAAAAACACTTGCTGTCAAGTCAGTTCCAACTCACGGAGGCCCAATGAGTGTCAGAATAGAACTGTACTCCCTAAAGTTTCAATGGCTAATCTTTCCAAAGTAGATTGCCAGGCATTTCTTCCAAGGCACCTCTGGGTAGACTCGAACCTCCAACCTTTCAGTTGGTTGCCTAGTGTGTTAATCATTTGTACCACCCAGGGATTCCAACGGTAACAAATAAACCTAACCGCATTACAAATGAATAATACAACCACACTGAAAGGGGTACAGAAAAAAAACAACTAACCTATATAGGAGCCATGTCTAATTTTATGTTTTATTTGAAGTAGCTTTAAAATTAGAGCACAGTAACAAAGTAACGCCCATCAGGATACTCTGGAAAATAGTCTTGACTATATGTTGTAAGATTCAAAACAAACTATACAGAGATATTAAATTCTAGTTAATTTTTTTCCCACAGGGTTAATGATTCTGAAGCTACTTATGTGTTTAATAGGATTGAACAAATAAGTAAATATATTGTGAATAATGAGAACCAGGTGTCTTATATTCAGAAAAAAAAGTTACAAGTAAGGAAAGTGGGAAGGTTAGAATGAATCTGGTGGTGTTCGATTAGAATTGGAGATATCAGTATGAACTTAGTTATATATATTTAATATATATATATATATACAGTGACTAGAGAAATAAATATAGATGTGTTTATGTGTATATTAGTGCACAAACACTATTTCCTAGCTCTGTCCTCTGAGAGGATCTAGAAGCAATGACACCCTAATAACAATGAACACACCTACTGCCCAGATCTTGGTTTCTAAATATCATTATCTAACAAAGGAATCAAAGCTCCTTGGAGAAATTCCCGAGATAGCCCAGCTTCAGTCTCCTCATATGTAAAATAAGGATAAGATCTACCTTTAAAGTTATACCAGAATTAAAATGCTACAATGTATATAAAATGTTTAACACAGATTATGTAACACATTATAACTATTTTTATTTACAAAAAAAAGAAAACTCCTAATAGAGTACTGGCATTATTCATTCAAAGCAAGCAATTTGAGAGTTGAAACCTAAGAAACTATCAGGTTCAATCCCTAATTTTTGCAGGCAATGAAATGAGGCATGGGTCAACAAAGTGAGGCCCATCAGGACACCAGTTCAGTGAGTGAAGGTAAGGGTCCTCCTGCCGAAGTTCATAAGAACAGTTGGCTTCTGGAATCCTATTTTCAGTTTCTTCCCATTTCGTTACATTTTTTTTTTTTTTTTAAAGGCAAAAACAAATAGCCACATACCGGACAATTTTCAGGGATGTAAAAAGCCTGGAATGAGAAAAGTCTGGTGCCACTAATGACATTTATTACTAATATGAGAGAATGTCTGATAAAGCCAATGCATTATCGGGGGTCCTGTTTATACCAGGCATGTATAAAAGCTGCTCTTTGACATTTAGAAGGTGTCTGCCCACTAGATAGGGGTCATGTCTAACTTTATGTTTTATTTGAATTAGCTTTAAAATTAGAGCACAATAACAGTTTTGTTATTATTACCCTTTTAATCATTACCACAAATGTAATCTCTCAGCATCAAAGACCAGCAACTCAAGCAGCACTGGTTTTAATTGAAGGACAAACCTTAATCCACTTTTATTTCTGAAAAAGAGCCATTATTCAATGTCAGATCCCTACTGCTAGTTAATAAAAAGGATTTCAGAAGAAGTCAGAAGGAATAAATTATTTTATTTTTAAGTATTCTGTTAGGACTCATAATAAAACAGGACCTAGATACTCCTAATGCACTGTACTCGCAAGAGCTTTTGATTCATTCTTGCCTTTTTTTTTTTAAAAAACCAAAATGAAACAATCCTCTGAGTTAACTTGATGGCTTGGCAATTTGCACTAATTCCAACACGGATGGAATACTTACTTACTGTGCTTTCGATTGAGGGTACAGAGGTGAATAAGACAATCCTTGTGGGAAAGTCTTCTAAACTCGAGGTCTGAAAAGAACATAATCTTTCTTCTCTACCATTTACTGTACTGTGTGACCTCAGACAAACTGCTTAACCCTCTGTGCCTTAGTTTCATTACTTGTAAAATGGGGATGATGTAATATCTACCCTCTAAAGTTGTTATGAGGATGAAATAAATATATAGAAAGTGCTCAGAACAGCATCTGGTACACAGTGAGTACCACATGTGTTAGCTATTGCTATTGCTGATGTTATTGGCATCTTCATCATTACTGTAAGACAACTCTAATGATCTCAAAGATCAATCCTGATTGAAAATCTAATGCTTAAGTCATCGTCACAGAAAAGTCTAAAAGATTACATGGAAATGAGGGCAGACTTTAGAGAGCCTGACACTAAGAAAATTTGGTATAGGGATTGATAGAGGACAGAGAGAAAGACACCCTAAATGAGGCAGAGTTGCAGGGAATTTGGGCATTCTCTTTCATCCATGAATGGTGGTGTGGTAATAGAGAAACCTTGAACAGTCTTGGGGGTAAGGGAGAATGGATATGGAAACGTAGCCAAACCAAAAGGATTAATATCCAGCTAAATCCAGACACTGCATGGTGCCTAAGAACATGTCCATCTTGAAGCAGGCTTCTCTGGTCCCCCAGGATTGAAAATACTCTGAGTGTGTGGACCTCCTGGACTATGAAATACTTATACTTTCCAAAGATGACTTCCTGGGGATGCTTTGAAAAGATACTGGGAGGCTTTTCATAACCAGCAGGAAGGCTGGGGGAAGGCAGACACTTTGAATGACATTCTACTCAACTAATTTTAATTTAGGACAGTAATGAGGTAAACACTTAGGAGTCCTTCATTGTAAGGCAAATGATGTCACAGGAACACATTCAGTATTCTCTCAGAAAATAACTGCCATGTCTAATCCTAACAAGGATCGCTGGTGGCACGGTGGTTATGAGCTACAGATGCTAACCAAAAGGTTGGCAGTTCGAATCCACCATCCGCTCTTTGGAAATCATATGGGGCAGTTCTACGCTGTTCTACAGGGTCACTGAGTCGGAATTGACTCGATGGCAACAGGTTTTTGGTTTGAATCCTAATAAAGATTTTTTAAATTATTTTTTGTGCTTTAGATGAAGGTTTACAGAGCATATTAGTTTCTCGTTAAACACCACACATATTGCTTTGTGACACTGGTTGCCAACCTGCGATGTGTCAACACTCTCCCATTCTCAACTTTGGGTTCCCCATTTCCATTCATACAGCTTTCCTGGCCCCTCCTGCCTTCTCATCCTTGCCCCTGGGTTGGTGTACCCATTTAGACTCATGGTTTAACTGTGCGCGTTATTGTTTGCTTTACAGGCCTGTCTAATCTTTGCCTGAAGGGTAAACCTCAAGAGTGACTTCAATACTGAGTTGAAAGGGTGTTCGGGAACTAATTAATTTTTTTAGTATTTAAGCATTTTTTTTTTTTTCTTTTAGTCATTATGGCTCACCAAACCAAAAAACCCATTGCTGTTGGGTCAATTCTGACTCATAGCAATCCTACAGGAGAGTAGAATGGCTGTAAATCTTTATGGACGCAGACTGCTACATCTTTCTCCCTCGAAGTGGCTAGATGAGTTAAAACCGCTGACCTTTCAGTTAGCAGCTGAGTGCTTAACCATTGTGCCACCAGGGCTCCTTCTTTATGGCCCACCAAGGAGACTTATCTAGACCTACAAAAGAAGGTTAGAATGTTAAAATGTTCTTGTTTGGAGCTGGAGAAAGGTTAGGGAAAAATTGCTTTCCAAACCAGCGGTCACTTTCTTCTTTCTACCACCATAAAAAAACTATTAATCAGATTATAACCTTTTCTCCAAAGTGCCATGTTCCCTGAACATGCTTCTGTGACTCAGATTACGGTGTTCTACCTTTCTGGGATGGCTTTCCCTGAAATTTTTCACCTGATAAACATTCTTACTCAACCTTAACAGCCCAGTTAGAGGTGATCTCTATACTGACTGTATACTCTCTCAGGGTAGAGTTACTACATTGTTTGCAGTCCTTTTACAGCACTTACCATATTCCATTTTGTTTACTTGTTTACATGCCTGTCTTTTAGACTGTGAAAGACTTAAAGACAAGAATTATATCTCCTATTCATCTTTGTTTCCCTAATAAAGTACAAGGCATACAACAGGTATTCAAATACAGTAAGTTTACTGTATGAGATAAAATGTGACCACCTTAAGACAGTACTTTTTGAGAGAGTCAATCTATGACTCTAGAAAATAGAAGTGGAATTAAGCTAAACCCCAGGACTGCCCCTTTAGCAAAGTTCCACCAGGATCGTCAGAGAATTAATGAGATAATTTCCTTTGATTTAAATAGCCCATACCCAGCAAAGGGTACCATTCCTCCTGTAGGTCATCACCATGGCTCAATTAGATTTACTTAGGCTTTGATGTAAATGACCCACGACTGATCCCTGGATTTGCTGCCTGGTGCGTGCTTCTACCTAAATCTTCACCCTGCTTTGGCATGTGGCATCTTTTAATACTCAGAGCCCACAACGTCTCTGCCTGTGCCCTGTATAAACCTTACTAAAGTCTTTACTTTTATAAGGTCATTATCTTTTTTTAAAATTTTATTTTGTTGTTGTTGAGAATCTACACAGCAAAACATACATCAGTTCAACCATTTATACATGTACAATTCAGTGACGTTGATTACATTCTTCGAGCTGTGCAACTACTCTCACCCTCCTTTTCTGAGTTGTTCCTCCCCTCATTAACATAAACTCCCTGCCCTCCAAGTTTCCTATCTTTCAAGTTGAGTTTGATCCCATATAGATAGTTATTTAAAAAAAAAGTATAATGCTCAATGCAGACAATTTTTACTTATTAAGCTGTTTAGTTTTAAGAAGACTTCAGGGGATGTTTTTGGTTTAAGGTTTAAAGATGATCTCAGGGCAATAGTCTTGGGGGTGCATCCACCTCCATGCCTACAGAAAGTCTGGAGTCGATGAGAATTTGAAATTCTGTTCAGTATTTTCCCTTTTTGATCAGGATTCTTCTATAGAATCTTTAATCAAAATGTCCAGTAATGATAGCTGGGCACCATCCAGTTCTTCTGGTACTATGGCAGAGGTGGCAGTTGTTCATGGAGGCAATTAGCCACACATTCTGTTTCCTCTTCCTATTCCTGATGCTCCTTCTTCCTCTGTTGCTCCAGGTGAATAGAGACAAATTGTTGTGCCCTGAATGGCCATTTGCAAGCTTTTAAGACCCCAGGCACTACACAACAAATTAGGAGGTAGAACAAAAGCACTAAACATGTTATTAGACCAATTAACTAGGATATTCCATGAAATCATGACCTTAAACCTCCAAACCAAGGAACCAAATCCCATGAGATGTTTGGTTGTATATAAACAGCCTCAGCAGCTATTCTCTCTCCCTTTTTTTTCTTTCTGTCGTTGTTGTAAATATATCTGTCACACAACTTTTGCCAATTCAACTTTTTATAGGTGTACAACTTACTGACAGTACTTAATAATCAGCTGTGCAACCCTACCCTTAATCAGTGCAATTTTTCCATCACTGTAAACCAAAATTCAGTTTTCCATAAGCAATAACCCCCCCTTTTCCCCTTCCCTCCCACCCCTGGTAACCACGAAGAAACTTTGGTCTCTACACATTTGCCTTTTCTTGTCTTTTTATATAAGTGAGGTCATATAATATTTGTCCTTTTGTGACTAACTTAATTTCATTCAGCATAATGTCTTCAAGCTTCATCCATATTGTAGCATGTATCAAGACTTCATTTCTCCTACTGGCTGAGTAGTAGTATTCCACTGTAGGTACATACCACATTTTGTTTATCTATTCACCCATTGATGGGTTTTTAGGTTGTTTCCACCTTTTGGCTACTGTGAATAGTGCTGCAATGAACACTGGTGTACAAGTCTCTGTTTGAGTCTCAGCTTTCAAGTCTTTTGGGTATATACCTAGAAGTGGAACTGCTGGGTCATATGGTAGTTCTATTTTTATTTTTTTTGAGGAACCACCACATTGTTTTCCGTAAAGGCTGTGCCATTTTGCATTCCCACCAGCAACGGATAAGGGTTCCAATTTCCCCACATCCTTGCCAACATTTGTTATTTCCTTTTTGTTTGTTTTTTAAATCTTAAGCCATTCTAGTGGGAATAAAATGGTGTCTCATTGTGGTTTTGATTTGCATCTCTCTGATGGCCAATGACGATAAACATCTTTTCACATGTTTAGTGGCCTTTTGAATGTCCTCTTTGGTGAAATGTCTGTTCAAGTCCTTTGCCCATTTTATTGTTGGGTTATTTGTCTTTTTGCTGTTGTCAAAATTTTAGATATATTTTGGTTATCAGATTCTTATTGGATATATGGTTTCTTAAGATATTCTCCCAGTTCATAGCTTTTCTTTTTACTTTTTTTGGTAAAATCTTTTGATGACTGTGAAGTTTTTAATCTTTATGAGGTACCATTTATTTATTTTGCCTTTTGCTGTTTGTGCTTTTTTTAAAGATAATCCACTGTTGAAAACTAGGCCTGACAGTGTTGCCCCTGCTTGTTCAAAGAATGTTATGGTTTTAGTTTGCACCTTTAGGTCCTTAGTCCCTTTTGAACTTGTTTTTGTGTATGGTGTGAGGCATCAATCCTGTTCCATTTTTCTGCATGTGGAAATTCAATTTTCCCAACACCATTTATTGACTTCTTTACCCATCGAAAAGACTTAGCACCCTTGTCAAAAATCAGCTGACCACAGACGTGTGGGTTTATATCTGGACTCTCAATTCTTTTCCATTGGTCTATGTGTCTATTGTTATATCAGTACCAGGCTGTTTTGATTACTGTAACTGCATTATATGTTTTAAAATCAGGACGTGTGAGTCCTCCTATTTTGTTCTTCTCTTTCAAGATTGCTTTAGCTTTTCTTGCCATTCTATATAAAGTCGAGGATTGGTTTTTCCATTTCTGTGGAGAAGGCTGTTGGAATTTTGATCTGGATTGCGCTGGGTACTACTGACATCTTAACGACAGTAAGTCTTCCAGTCCGTGAATCTAGAATATCTATTTATTTAAGTCTTCTTTAATCTCTTTCAGCAGTGTTTTATAATTTTCATTGTATAAGTCCTTCACATCCCCGGTTATATGTATTCCTAGATATTTTATTCTCTTAGATGCTGCTGTAAGTGGAATTGTTTCCCTAATTTCCCTTGCAGATTTCTCATTGCTGGTTTTTTGTTTTTGTTTGTTGACCTATAAAGTCATTATTGTTTGATAGGTGATGGATTTGAAATCTCTTCTGGAACTTGTCATTAAATACTCACTTCCCCCAAAAGCATACACCAGGGTAGGCTGTAAATTCAGATTTGTTTAATCATGGAAGAAAAGCTCAAGTTTTGTTAGCTTAGTTTCAATACAACAAACTAAACTCAAGGAAAAGGAAGATAACAAATATTTATTAAGCACTTCTACGTCCAAGAAATCCTCTAAGTATCACGCTTATGTTATTTTATCTTAATCCTATGGGATAAGCACTGTTAACCCCATTTTATAGATAACGAAACTGAAGCTACAAGATATTAATAGCCTAGGTCATTAACTAGAAAATAATGGAGCCAGGATTCCAATACAGGTTTGATCCCAAAGCCAGTAATAATGCTACTACATGACGAAGCCCAGGGAAAAAGACTGCCCTCATGTCTACTTCTGGTTAGGTTTAGCAACAAAACAGAACATCAAGTAGGCACTTCTTTCTGAGTGCTTTGAGAGTTTTGTAATTCATCCCCAGCCCTGACCTCTCCTCTGGCTTCAGGTTCCCATATCCAACTGCCTATTCAACCAGTCCACGTGAATATCTAATGAGCACTGCAAAAACAACATATCCAAAAAGCAAACTCTTGATTCCAGGGCTTCCCCCTAAACATGCTCCTCCCCGAGTCCTCGCCATCTCGGGAGATGGTAATTCCATTCTTAAAGTTGTTTAGGCCCAAACATAGGAATCATTCTTGACTCCTTTTTCTCTCATACCTCCCATCCAATCTGTCATGGATTGAATTGTGTCCCCCCAAAAATGTGTGTAGCAACTTGGCTAGGTCATGATTCCTAGTATTGTATGATTGTGTTATCTGATGTGATTTCCTTATGTGTTGTAAACTCTACCACTATGATGAGATTATATGTGATCTCCTCATGCGTTGTAAATTCTATCACTGTGATGAGGTTATACTGAGGAGGTTGACAAGATCAGTGTCTTAATGCAATCTCTTTTGAGATATAAAAAAGAGAAGCGAGCAGAGACACATGGGAACCTCATACCACCAAGAAAGCAGCGCCAGGAGCAGAGCGTGTCCTTTGGACCTGAGGTTCCTGCGCAGAGAAGCTCCCAGACCAAAGGAAGACTGATGACATGGTTTCCTCCAGAGCCAACAGAGAAAGTGCTCCCCTGGAGCTGATGCCCTGAATTTGGACTTGTAGCCTACTGGACTGCAAGAGAATAAGTTTCTCTTTGTTAAAACCATCCACTTGTGGTATTTCTGTTGGAGCAGCACTAGATGACTGAGACAGAATTCATCTGCAAATCTTCTGGGCTCTACCTTTGAAATTGACCTCATAAGATTGTTACGAGCATGAAATGAGCTGATATTTATAAAGCTGTCAGAATCATGCCCAGTACATAGTAAGTGCTATACAAGTATTTACAGACTAAAATAAATATCCAGAATCCTACAACTTCTCACACTACCTCCACTGCTACCAGGCTAATTCCAGCCACCATCCCTCACCTAAACTACTGATACCAGTTATCACTCAACTGGTCTCTCTGCTTTGACCCTGGCCCTCCTACAGTCTCTTCTCCACAGAGTAATCCTTTAAAAACCCAAGTTAGGTCATGTCACTGCACAAAACACTCTAAAAGCTTTCTGTCTTACTCAGAATAAAATATAGTAAGTCTTTATCATGGCTTGGAGCCCTGGTAGTACAGTGGTTTAAAGCTCGGCTGCTAACCAAAAGGTCGGCAGTTCAAATCCGCCAGCCGCTCCTTGGAAATCCCATGGGGCAGTTCTACTCTGTCCTATAGGGTCACTATGAGTCCGAATTGACTCGATGGCAATAGGTTTCGATTTTTTTTTTTTGGTTACCATGGCTTACAAGACTACAAGATTAATCCACCACATTTTCACTGTTCCACTCATACTGGCCTCCTTTGCTGCCCTCAAACCTGTCACGTGTACTCTTCCATCAGGAGCTTTGCATATGCTATTCCCTGTGCCTGGAACACGCTTCCCTTAGATATTCACAAGGCCTGTTTCCTCTCTTTACTCAGGTTTCTTCTCCAATACCATCTTAAGCAGAAGTAGACACAAGTGTAGTCTTTTCCCCAGGGATGGTCATGTAGTAGCATTATGTTCACTCTCCCCCTACCACTGTAAATCTCTATTCCCTGCCTCTTTTTAAATTTTTCTCTATAGCACTTATCACACCTGACATACAGTTTGTTGTTTGTTGGGTTATTACCTGTTTCTCTGCCCTTAACTGTAAGTTCCAAAAGGGCAGGGGCTTTGTTTTGTTTCCTGCGATAACCTCAGTACTCAGAACCAAGCCAGGAACACAGTAGATGAATTTGCTAAATACAAGAGAAAACATGTATGTTATCACTTTAAGGTCATCTATAAAATAGTCCTCTAAATGTCACAGGGAACAAAACAAATTCTGTAAAATCCTCACATTATATAATGAGTATGGTTTTCAGAAGGAAAAGAAAATCTTATTTTTAAATCCTACGATTTTTATTTATAAATATTCCTTTCATCTGATAATACCAACATAGTGTTAATCATGCCAATTTTGATCTTTGACCATAATTACTATTCAACAGTCAAAAACTCTATATAAATTAGATATAAAATTCTTTCCCTTCAGATTTACCTCATCTGTTATGTCCATTTTGAACAAATTATTCAGAAAGAACTTAAGCAGAATACTGTTTCCTTACAGAAAAAGCTATCGCAAGATTTTTTCCTTAAGAATATCTCCTGCATGTTTAAACATGGAAACACAGACAAGCAGAGTTTCAATTTTAGAGACAGCAGCTAAGTAATCTGATAATCACCTAGTGGTACATTCTACCAGGAAAACTAGGCATTTGTCTATGAAAATACTTCTCACATCTTGCCTCACTAAGATTATGCATCATCTGATGGTTGTCATAGAAACAGTAGTAATGCTAACATGGATTAGCCCCACAGGGTTTTACCACTGGGTGCAGAATTATTCTCTGTGAAGTCACAGGGGAAGCAACACAGATATTACATGGGCATAAAAAACACTGCAGTAATAATGCTAGAGAATCCTGAAGGTGGAGGGGCTTGGGGAGGCCCAGCTCCCCCCGCAAGTTAGAATCTATCCATTTCTTATCCTTATAATAACTACATCTTGGTAATCTAAGTTTTAGAACCTCTTTAAATCCTATATCCTCCATGAAGACTTTCCTAATAAGCTCTAGCTCTCAGTTCTGCTCCTACCACTCAATTCATATGTTAAAAAATGGCCTTCATATGATAATTTAAGCATCTGATGAGTATCTTCCATGATTCCCTAGATGCAAAATGAGTTAACAGTTACCAAGTGCCTACCCTAAGCCAGGCACCCGTACTAAATGCTGTCACATTAGTTATTTTATTAAATCTTCATAATAATATTTGTGAGGCAAGTATTATTAACTCACTATTTAGATGATGTAACTGAACCTTGGAGAGGTTAAGTGACTTTCCCAATATAACAAGTTATTTCACAAAAACAAGCCTTAACCCTAAACTAGAGTTAGACTGCAGGCTCCTCAAAAGAAAGGGCGGCTGAACTTCTCTTACAACCTCTCCAGTATTCAGAAAGGGCTTGCTCACAATGATCAATTGACAAAAAATGATTTAACAAGAAAATCAACAATAAAAAAAGATAAGAACTACATCTGAATGTGAGTGGGAAGCTAGAGAATACTGAGGTTTTTTTTCTTGTTTGTTTGTTTAAGGAATCAAATACACTAAAAGACTTCTAACAATGTCCATGTACTATTTTGAAAAAAAAAATTTAACAAACCTTATATAAAGCTATAACTACGAACATATTGGAGTTTGGTCGTGATCATTTGTGAGGTATGTTGCAAGTCATTTGTTACTACTAATAATGTAATGAAGTAAACAATTCACTTTAAAAATAAGTAATGTAATGAAGTAAATAATTTACTTTAAAAAATATCAACAAGAGCAAACTCAAAATGAGTGTACTCAGTAAGTTTCCTCAAGTGGGAGAGAAAAGGTGTAGTTACAGCTAGCCATCTGGGCAAACAGCACCTTACAGAAGCATTTTGAGCATGTGTGTTGATGGAACAAAGGTTAAGAACCACTAGCTTCAGGAAAAAGTATTGGGGTGGGAATCAGCTGTCTTTAGATTCCATTCCTAAAGACTCCCTTCCTAACTGCTCACTGGCTCACTGGGTGAACATAAGCAATTTACGTAAGCAATGTGGCCTGTCTCCTCAGGTCTTCAAAAACATGGGGCAAACTAACTACCTACTGCTGGACCACCCTTCAGGGGGCAATTAGACATTCTCTAGTGTCCTGAGTTGGCATTTGTTCTTTTTTCTGGTTTTTCCAAGGATGGTTGAGGCAGCAAGAGTAGCTTGCGACTTCTGGAAACTGCCTGGTGGGTTGGCTTTGTGAAAATGAAACAAGTAAACTTGGAAGTTGATTCAGTTGTCTCCTACTGAGAAAATGGGATGACGGAAGCCAAATCTGTTAAAAAAAAATTCAGGTTTTTAAAAAACAGAAATGTATTATGTAAACCAGGCTACAAAGAATATCTTCATGATTTTAAACAAACAAAATTGTTCCCAAGTGAACATCAACTTCATAGAGTTAAGAGATTAGAAGTATATGTTATTTTTCTTAGCTATTAAATACATAATAAAAAACCCATTCCCTACTTCTCCAAGGTGTTCGAAAATTGATTAGTTAATGTCTGTGGAGGCTTTCAAGTACAAAGTGCTATCTCACTGCCAAGGCCTATTCTATTTAAATTTGTCTCTGCTTTTCTCTGTCAGTCAGCTTCCATGTCTATCTGGGATTCCATGATGGAGATTATTAATTAACTGCCATCTTAGAACTCTGAAAATTCCTGGGAACAGGGGAGCTGAAAAAGATAAAAGTGAAAATTTGGGGCACATCTAGACAGGCTCATTTAAATGCTGGAATAGTTATTCCAAGCCAGTAAGAGTCAGTTCCAAATACTCTGTCACCCCAGAGCTTCTAGGTGAGAAAGTACTCTATAAATCGAAATTATCGCTCATCAATAAGCCTAGAATACTAGAGAAGAGCACACATATAACAAAGGTAACAATTCCAAATTATGTGGCAATTCCATACCATTTCAACATACAATTATTGAACATCTACTATAGGCATGGCATTAGGTTAGGTACTAAATAAAATGCAGCACTACATTCAAGGAAGGACATGCAGCCCATAAGTAAACAAATGAGGAATCACATTTAGTGATTAAAATAAAAACAACACCACAGGACCACATATATTAAAACACTCAATTGATAGAACTTATGTATTTCTACACAATGAGATTCACCAACATTTCTAAGCTTTCCAGCCAATCAGTCATACTTACTACATAAACTCAAAAGAATGGCTTACAGGCAGCACCAAAGAAATATTTCCAGATGAGCTCTCTAGAGAAAAGCCAGTCTGATGCTCCCAGTACCAGGAAATTGCTCACTGATTCTATAGCTATGCTATGTTTCCACAGACTGAACAAAATGTAACTAGTTTATACTGCAGGAGAAAGAATTAAATTAGAATAAATAAAAGAAAGGCATGCCACAGATTATGGAGTAAATTTATAGGAGAAGTCCTGAAATAACCTTCCATGGTTACACCTTCTGATCCATTAATTCTACCACCAGGAACCTATGCTCAGGAAATAACCAGAAAAGCTGTCTGAGATTTATGTACCTAACAATTCCCTAGGTGTACATCCTACAGAAATGTGTGCCTTTTGCATCAGGATATAGGTCCAAGATTGTCTGCAGTAGCATTGCTTGTTAATCGCTAAATCTATAAATAACTCAACCATCACCAACTTAGATCAATTTTTACATACCCGTACAATGAAATACAATACATCAAAGTAAATGAATTAACTAAACTACATGCAACAACATGGATGAATTGTAAAAACAGAATGTTAAGTAAATGAAGCCAGACACAAAATAATTCATACTGTATGACACCATTTATATAAAATTCCAAAATAGGCAAAACCAAATTGTATTATTTATAGATACATACTTAGGAGGTAAAACTCATTACAAAGCAAAGTAACTGAATGATTACCATAAAAGGCGGGGCAGTGGTTCCTCTACGGTAAAGATAGAGGCTGTGTTTATGGATGGGCTTTGTGAGGTGCTGGCAACACCTCTGGGTGGTGGTTACACGGGTGTTTGCTTTGTAACATTTCGTTGATGTGTATGTTTATGTTTTATGCTCCTTCTATATGCTGCATAGTTTCAAAAAAATAAAGGTTTGTAAAAAATATTTCTGCACAAGGGCATTCCTCAGAGCGTCATCTACAATATGTAGTTTAGCAGGGGTTTAAGAGTGGGGTTTAGGGTCAGCCACCTTTGATGTGGACCCCAGTTCAGCCACTTGTTCACTGTGTGGCAACCTTAAGCATCTCTGAGCTTCATTTTTTCACTTAAAGGGGATGAGGCTACATACCACATAGGGTTGTCATGGGGCTCAAATGAGAAAAAGCACCTACCACAGAGCTACACACTGTGTACGCACAGTGGTACTCAGTAGGCAGGTAATACAGTAGTCCCCCCTTATCTGCGGGGTATACATTCTAAGACCTCCCATTGATGCCTGAAACCGCAGACAGTACCAAATCCTATATATACTATGATCTGTCCTATACATACATACCTATGATAAAGTTTAATTTATAAATTAAGCACAGTAAGAGATTAACAACAATAATAAAATAGTACAATTATACCAATATACTGTAATAAAAGTTATGTAAATTACAGTGGGAGAACATGAGATTTCATTACGTTATGCACTCATTTAACATTTTTGAACTGAGGGTAACTGAAATGACAGATAACGGGGGCTACTGCAGTCTTTTTCCCCTTCTGTTTTTTACTTCTGGAGTAACAGTTACAGAAATAACCCATTAAAAGCTCAGTTTTACGAAGTCTAGTAATTCGACAAATATTTACAAAGTAATTCGTGTTGGTGAAGAATACTGACTATACCACGGACTGCCAGAAGAACGAACAAATCTGTCTTGGAAGAAGTACAGCCACAATGCTCCTTAGAAGCAAGGACGGTGAGACTATGTCTCACATACTTTGGACATGTTATCAGGAGGGACCAGTCCCTGCAGGAGGACGTCCTGCTTGGTAAAGTAGAGGGTCAGTGAAAAAGAGGAAGACTCTCAACGAGATGGACTTACACACTGGCTGCAACAATGGGCTCAAGCATAACAATGATTGTGAGGATGGCTCAGGGCAGGGCAGTGTTTCATTCTGTTGTACACAGGGTCACTATGAGTCAGAACCGACTCAATAGCACCTAACAACAACAACATATTCTTTTGTCCTCGTTTCCCATTGCTGTTGAGTCAACTCTGACTCATGTGACCCTGCAGGACAGAGTAGAACTTCCCCATAGGGTTTCCAAGGCTGTAATCTTTATGGAAGCAGACTGCCACATCTATCTCCCGTGGAGCAGCTGATGGGTTTGAATTGCTGAACTTCTGGTTAGCAACCAAGTGGTTTACCACTGGGCCACCAGGGCTCCTTCCTTTCTTAGTACAAAGGACAATTATGCTAAGAGCTGTGGGGAATAAAAAAAAAATACAGTTCCTTAAGATATTTTCAATCTAGTTGGAGAGACAAGACAGATAACAAATTTTAAAAAAGAATTAAAAAAGTTAAAGAGAGAGAGTGGAAGTGGCAGAGAGACATACTGCTGCTGGCCCTGAGGAAGCAAACAGCCATGCTGTGAACTGTCTGGCAGGGCTGTTCAGGAGCTATGGGCTTCAGTCATACAGCAGTGAGGAACTGAATTCTGCCAACAACCTGAATGAGCTTAGAAGTGGACCCTGAGTTCCAGATGAGAACCTAGCCCAGCTGACAGCTTGGCTGCGACCTATGAGACGCTGAGCAGAGGACCCAGTTAAGTCATTCCTGACTCCTGATCCATGAAAATGGTGAGATAATAAATAAAAGTTTGCTGACCACTGCATCCCTTCAGAGAAACTGATGTGTAAAGCCAAATCTCAGGGAGTTTCTTAGATGATCTTATATTCCAGGCAGGGTCATAGTCGCATGCCACACCCTCTTAGGGATTCCCTGCCCAGGACCAACGCTTCAGGGAAGAAGACTCCACTGCTAAAAGGCAGCTCTCAAACCTCTCTGTGTTTTGTTAATTTTGTTATCATAATTTTAGTTAAAAATCTAGTCCATCATGCCTTCCTCAAGTTACACTCAGGTAATCTTGACTGCATTTCACATTTTGCATATTCATAAACATGTACTCATCAAAAGATAATCCTTAGTTGGTCATTTCTACAGATGGCAGATCTCATCTATTACATTTGCAGCCTTCCTAATTTAATTCTTAGAGATAAAGTATAATTTCTATTAATCCATAACTAGTACTAGTTCATTTTCCAAAATCAGAACAGTAGGTTACAGGGACCAAAAAACCACGTAGCAAAGTTTCATGTGAAAATGCAACTGGATGATAAGCCATTTTCATCAAAATGCTCAATGACCATGAAGGATGAGAAATTGTGTTCTAGTATTTGGTGGTGTTGAGAGAAGAATCCTTCAAAAGTCAATGCCTGAACACCTCCACAGAATACTCTGAAGTCAAAAGGGGGAAAAGAAAACTGAACAATGGCAGAATCTCACTCACATCATCTCTACAGTGCAGGGGTCAATCTCAGCATCATAGATAAGGGACAACCAGATATGTGTCATCTGATGTAATGACTGAGAAACGCACATCTTCTAGCCAAAAATGTTGGACCTGACTCCGTCAAGCTTTTATGTATAATATCCAGTTAACCAGAAATGCCAGGGAATAGGAGAACAAGCTCAATGTCACTATGAGGAAATGACCAGACAATTCAGAAGCTGAAACTTTCTGCAGGAAAACTGGCCCAGTTTCTTCAACATGTCACTGGCATAAAGAAGGAAAAGGGGGATGTATTAGAATAAATAACACTTAAGGAACATAACCACCAGACATAAGGCACAGACTGGATCTTGATTTGTATACCAACTGTAAAAGGACATTTGTGTGTGTGTGTGTGTGTGTGTGTGTGTGTGTGTGTGTGTGTGTGTGTGTGTGTGTGTGTAAAAGGACATTTTTTGAGGTCAGTTAGGGAAACTTGAATATAGATTTGAAATTAGAACAATGAAAAATTACAGGAATAGAAAGGTGGAGATCATTGACTTAAAAAGGCAGGTTACAAAATACTATGTGCATATAATCATATGATTTTGGTTAAAAAATTATAGATGTATTTATATATGCTTGAAAAAGGTCCTTAAGGATTTGTGCTAAGCTGTTTCTCTGGAAGGTGAAAATTGTTTTTATTTTTTAACTTTTGAATTGTCTCTATTTTTCAATTTTCTTTAGTGCACATGTACTGTCTTTGTAAAAATAAAAGGTTATTTTGAAAATAAGTAATGAACAAAATCTCACAAGATGTGAATACTAAGTATCAAGCAATAAATTCAGAAAATGAAGCAATCACAATGTGCTAGAACGGTGAGGGAAGGCTTCATAGAGATGACTTATCAGTGGGTCCCGGGAAAATGGGTAGAATTTGGACAGGTATAAACTGTTAATTCTTTAACCCACTGGCCAGCCTAAAAGTGACAAGGCTGTTGAGGACATGGCTAGGCCACGAGATATTCTGGCCAAAAAAAAAATCCTTTAAGTTCCAGCTTAAAACTTAAGCTGCTCCTGGTTTCTGTCATTGCTCAAGACCCCAAAGCCACCTGATTCACCACTGCCAGGCACTGACCTTCCCTGGCCTCATTCTCCTAAAAGACTTCCTCTTCTTGGCTTCTGAGAATGGAATGTTTTGCCTGTGAGAATGGAATATTCTAACACAGGTATTTGCAGGGTTTTGTATATGTGTATCGGGTGAAGGGAAGACATGGTGGAAGGAATTTATTCTGAGACTGTCAATGCAGCAGAGTCTTTCAAACTCTGTGAGGTTCTACCACTTTCATGAATGTGCAGACTCAGGTCTTCTTCCTCTTTCTTTTTTTTTTTGATCTGATAGAATCATTCACTCATCCAATAGACTTCGGATAAAGACCTATCGTGCCCAGCACACAAAAAGTTAAACACACAAACAAACAAGAGAACTATAAACAAATGCTGAACTATAGTTAGTGATACACACACTGAAGTGTTTAGGGGTACAGTGTACCGATGTCTTCATCATTAATTTGAAATGCATAAAAAATAAGATGGCGTGATAGATGGATATATGATAAAAAATAAAGTAAAATTTTAACTGTAAAATCTAGGTGATGGGTATACGCTGTTCACGGAACAATTTTTACATTTTCTGTATGTTTAAAAATTCTTAGAATAAAGTGTTTGGGAAAAATACGTAGAGCTTGGTGCCTTGCCTGTAGCTGGTAGTCAATTCTCCATAAACGTTTGCTAAATTTATAAAAACCAAAACCAAAAAAAGGGTAATATAGTGGGTTCTAAATTTATATCTGGAAGCAGGTTCTATATGAGAAATTTGAAATTAGGTCAAGTCCAAGGCTTCTGAGCTTCAAGGAACGAGGCAGCCTAGAGATAAACTGAGGAGCTGTTATGTCCAGATTGTGCCCATCCTTCAGATGCTGTGGGAAGTAGCAAAGACAAAAAAGGACCCAGGGACAGAAATAAAATCAGAAGTACTTATAAGGGAGAAAAATAAAGTGAATAAAAGAAAGTGTACACTTATATAAAAGAAACACTCATTAACACAGATGTGGGCAGCTACTTTGGTGGTGTGGTCATAGCACTGGACTCAGAGACTGAAGCCCTGAGTTCTAGGTATTCTAGTTTTACTACATATAGCCATGTGACCTTGGGCAAGTCATTTAATCTGAGATTCCTCTTTTGTAAAATGGGGACAACAGCTATCTTTTACTTCACAGGGTTATGATCATGAAAATGTAAAGTTTTGCAAATCTTAAAGCATAATACAAATGTGAGGCATATCATCAACATTCTGTGATCTCTAAGGGACGCAAGTCTGTTCCACTTTCCAAAATGCAACTGTATCTTCAAGAAAATAGAGCAGATCATCATTATTACTCCCTTTCTTGGCTCTATCTATTCCCTTAATGAAGGTCTGAACTTTTCTCTAAATCATGGGGCTACATTAAAGATAATCTGAGAGCTTTTTGCCCTACTCGTTTCAAATTCAATCCACTTGGCATACAGCTATCATTTCCAAGAGTGTGTTCTGTCCATGGAGTTGTTTAAGAAATACTAATTCAGCAGAAGGTTAATAGGTATTACCCACCCCGACCCCCGACCCCCCAAAAAAAAAAGTTCTGGGGTCATATATGTTTGGGAAAGAATTTTCTTTACAGTGAGACTTATTAAAGCTTTTAATATACTAATATACATTGCAAATCTCCAAGAGGGGGATTATCATCGTAAATGTTTCCTAGATTTACTTGAAAAACGAATTTTTTTTCATTCTGGGATGCATTTCTTGGGATTGATGCTCTAACGGGCACATTTTGAGGAAAGCTGCTGTAAACATATTTGAAAATTCTAAATAGATCTACATTCAATTCAGGGCTTCATGAATAGCACCCAAGATTAAAATAAAATTTAAAAAAACTTAGATTTATAATAATCAAAATGTCAAAGTCTGTTCTATAGAACCCTGCTCTGAGGGATCTTCGTTCTACCTATTGAGGGGAAAATGCTGCTAACCTTTAGGTAAAATTATAGCTCTGCAGTTCTGGGCACAGAACAGAATACTGCCCTGGAGGTGCCACAGTACATTCTGTTTGTGCCTGTAGCGATCTTAACATGCTTAACCCTGTATTACTCAGAATATGTTTACTCCTGTATTACTCAGCAGGATCGATCACTTTGGGCCTCTGGCCACAAGCAATTAAGAACCACGGTTCTAAGGCTACCACACCCTCAGATCAGGGCTTACCTTTTTGGTCAGCATGCTTTGCTAGAGCATCCTCACTGACTTCATGGGTGTCCTGGATTGAATTACGTCCCCCCAAAAATGTGTGTATCAGTTTGGCTGGGCCATGATCCCTGGTATTGTGTGATTTTCCTGTATGTCGTAAATCCTGCCTCTATGATGTTAATTAGGGAGGACGGGCGGCAGTTGTGTTAATAAAGCAGGGCTCAGTCTACAAGATTAGACTGTGATCTGAGGCAATCTCCTGAGATATAAAAGAACCGAGCAGAGAGACAGGGGCACCTCATACCACCAAGAAAGGACTGCCAGGAGCAGAGCGTGTCCTTTGGACCCGAGGTTCCTACGGAGAGAAGCTCCTAGCCCAGGGGAGGACTGATGATGACAAGGACCTTCCTCCAGAACTGACAGAGAAAGCCTTCCCCTGGAGCTGATGCCCTGAATTTGGACTTGTAGCCTACTAGACTGTGAGAAAATAAGTTTCTGTTTGTTAAAGCCATCCACCTGTGGTATTTCTGTTAGAGCAGTACTAGATGACTAAGACAAAGGGTCACAACCACCTCAATGGTCCTTTCTGCCAGTCTGCTTTTTCCTAAATCAGCTGGCTTCCATCCAACTGACTCCTTGATTACCTGTAACTATGAAGCCTACAGACTCCTCCTAGACGGCTGGATTCCTGGCCAGTCCTGTCCCATTGCTGCCTATTTCACAAAATAATACATTTTCTTAATCTTCAATGTTCATCTTTTTTGGGGAACCAGTTCTTGGATAGGTGACTGACAACGGGCCTTTGTAAAGGTCAGTGAAACAGGACAGGTTAAAGGTAGTGGGCAAAACACAGAATTAGAGCTATCATCTTAATAATTAAAACTCTAGTGAAAATAAGACTTGGAGAGGATGTAGCAAACCGGTATTCTTAATAAAGGCAGCAGTCCCAGAAAATGCAAGAACTACATTCCAGTTCCAGACCCTTGACTAAACTGACAGTCACGACCTCCATGATCAGACGTAACGAGAAAAACTAAGCCATTTCACAGCTAGCCTTCACTATAATCCATTTTCCTGGATGAATTCTGAGTCATTAACAGCTGAGGGGTATGGCAAGACAGAGGGAGATTAATACTCACTACTGCCTCAATTAAAACTTTGTCTTAAATACCCGTTTAAGAATATGATAATCAGCATTTTAGTGCCTCTGAACCTGAATATTTTTGCTGTTTGCCTATCTTGTACTATAATTTCAAATTAAGAGTAAACAGATCTCTTAATTAGGAATAATGGTATTAAGTGATACTAGCTTCTTGGACGAAAAAAGCTAAACTAATCCTATGCCTGGTCCTATGGGAACCAAAGATATTTTGAATGCCTACTACATTATACTCAAGAGAAAATGCTAGGGCATAAATTGTTCTACAAGGAAAGTCGTATTTTCAACAACACCTGGCGAGTGCAAATTAGACTTTTAAAGATTCCAAAGAAGTCTAAGAAAAAGCCATGACAGAACACAGAAAATGATAAAAATATGACAGGTGGGCAGGACCTGGCTGATAACTCTGGGCAAATCACAGCCTCTTTAGGTCTCAGTTTCCTTACTTGTAAAACTGGGATAATATCATCTAACTAACAAGATAGCTGTTCAAATGAGACAAGAAAACAGCTCAAACTATAAGGCAAAAAACTGTTGTTATTACTAAGCAATTTCAAGGTAGAGTGGTACCTCAAGGGGAATAAGGTAAGATTCAACTTTATTTCAAAGGGATCTGACACTACCTCATCATTTTCATTCTCTTCTCATTTCAATCACTGGAATAGCCAATATTCTTTATATAACCCCAGTTTCCTTATGGAATTTCCATCTGAATTTAATACCCAACTCCAACGCAGTTGGATGTGGGGAAAAAAAAAAAATCTTATAATCTGAAATCTTAGTCATCTATAGCAATATGTGTGTGGGTTTATTTGTGAGCTCTCTATTCTGTTCTATTGATCTATCTATCTTTGTGGCCATACCACACTGTTTTGATTACTGTAGATTTAGAGAAATTTTCGAAATCAGGTAGTGTTAGCCCTGCAACTCTGTTCTTCTTTTTCAAAGTTGTTTTAGCTATTTTAGGTCTTCTGTATTTCCATATGAATTTTAGAACAAATTGATAAATTGGATTTGTCAATTTCTACAAAAAAGCCTGCTGAGATTTTGATTGGGATTATGCTGAACCTATAGATCAACTTAGGGAAAACTGATATCTTAAGAACTCTGAGTCTTCCAACTCATGAACAAGGAATATATTTCCTTTTATTTAGATGTTTAAGTTCCCTCATCAATATTTTATAGTTTTTGGTGTACAGATCTTCCACATTTTTTGTCAGATTATTTCAAAAAAATTTTTTTGATGTTACTGTAAATGGTTTTACACATTTCAATTTCTGATTGTTCCTTGCTAATATATAAAAACACAATTGCTGTTTGTATACTGAGCTTGTATTTTGTAATCTTCCTAAGCTAACTTATTTGTTCTTGTACTTTTTTTTTTTTTTATAGATTCCATCAGATTTTCTACAGACAATCATACTGTCTGTGAAAAAGACAACTTCTTCTTTTCTATTCTGGGTGCCTTTTACTTCTTTTTCTTGACTAATAGTACTAGCTAGAACCTCCAGTACGATTCTCAAAGGAATTCTTTTGTTTATCACAGAGCACATATTGAAGGGTAGCTGAGAGACAATAAACTGATAACTGACACAGTGCAATTTTCTTCGTGTTTCTTATGTTTGTGGTTGATTGAGTTTCTTGGATCTGTGGATATACACTTTTCATCAAGTTTGGATAATTTCTAGCCATTCTTTCTTTAAATATCTTTTCTGTTTTCCCCACTCATCTGGGACTCCAATTACACATGTATTAGGCCACCTGAAGTTGTTTCACAGCTCACTGATGCTCTTTTTATTTTTCTTTTTTCTCTCTGTGTTTCGTTTTGGATAATTTCTATTGCCATGCCTTCAAATTCCTAAGAAATTTTCACCTGCAGTGGTCCCATCCAGTGTACTTTTCACCTCAGACACTGTAGTTTTCATCTTTAGAAGTTCAATTTGAGTCTTTTTTATACCTTCCACGTGTCTACTTAACTTTTTGAACATATAAAATGTAGTTATCATAACTCCCTTAATGTTCTTCTCTGCTAATTCTAGTATCTGTGTCAGTTCTGCGTCAGTTTCAATTGATTGATTACTCTCCCCACTACGGATCATATTTTCCTGCCTCTTTACATGCACGGTAATCTTTGACTGGATGCCAGACATTGTGAATTTTACCTTGTTTGGTGTGGATATTTTTGTATTCCTATAGCTCTTCTTAAGCTTTGTTCTGGGATGCAGTTAAGTTACTTGAAAACAGTTTGATCCTTCTAATGCTTGCTTTTATAATTTGTTAGGCTGGTCCAGAGCAGTGCTCAGTCTAGGACTAATCATTCTACACTCCTAAGTCCAGACCTTTCTGAGTACTCTATACAGTGCTCTCTGAATTACAAGATTTTCCTATCTGGCTGGTAGCAACAGGCACTGTTGCCACTTTTGTGGACACCATTCTCTCTAATCCCTTCGAATGGTTCCTTCCTCAGCCTCGAGTAGTTTGTTCACATGCCTGTGTTGAACAGTCTCTGATGAATACTCAAGGGAGACTTTTCTGCAGATCTCTGGGGTCCTTTCTGTGTAGCTTTCTTCTTTCTGGTACTCAGTCCTATGAATTCTAGTTGCATTGTCTCCTCGGACTCTCTGTGTCAACTCAAGGAGTCCACTGGGCTCTGCTTCAGTCCCCACTCCCAGAGCCTGGAAATTCAAGGCAGTATGGGGCAACTGTAGGGCTCACTTCTGTTTTCTATCAGTCAGGGATCACTATCCTTTATTGCCTATACCCAGTGTCTTGAAAATCACTGTTTCATGCAATTTTTCTGTTCCCTGTGACTCCAGACTGGCTCAAAGTAGAAGTCCCCTTATATCTTTTAAAGCTAATTTGTACAAACCAGGAGCCAATTTAAAGCTAATTTCTTCAAACTAGTATCTACATTTGTATTTAGCTGTTACGTCTCCTAAATCTTGAACAAATCCTCACCCTACATCTCTTCATTTTTTCCCATGATATTGAATAAGCCAAGCCAGTTTTCTTACAGGAGTCTACTGCCTTTACATTGATTATATCATTATCAATAAATGCTCTTGTGATTGCAGAATATAAATTCTTCTTAAAAGTACTGCTCAGTCCCTAATAATGTATCATTTTTTATACTTCTTAACAATCTACAGATACTAAAACTACATCTATTATCATGTTAGAGTCCACAATTTTTTAAATACTAAAAAGGAGTCCTCTTGTGGAGAAACTGGAATCTTCATACTGCTGTTAGGGATGTAACATCATACAGACACTTTGGAAACCAGTTTGGCAGTTTCTTAAAAAGCTAAACAAAGACTTACCATACTACCCAGCAACTGTACTCCTAGGTATCTATTCAAGAGAAATGAAAACGTATGTCCACACAAAGACTTGTACACAAATGTCCACAGCAGCTTTATTCATCATAGTAAAAAAACAAAAGAAAAAAAAAAACTGGAAACAATCCAAATATCCATCAACTGGTGAATGGATAAACAAAATGCAGTATACCCATACAATGGAATATCATTCAGCAATAAAAAAGAACTACTGATATGTGCTACATTAGTGAATCTTACTAACATACTAACATTATACTACGTGAAAGAAGCCAGACACAAAAATACTACACACTGTCTGATTCCATTTATATGAAATAATCAGAAAAGGCAAATCAACACAGACAAAAAGCAGACCAATATTTGCCTCAGACTGTGGGTGGGAGTAGGAGTAGGGACTGACTACAAATGAACATGAGGGTAAGAAAAATGTTCTAAACCTAGATTGTGGTGATGGTAGGTCAACTTCATAAATTTACTAAAAACCACCGAGTTGTACACTTACAATGGGTGAATTTTATAAAGTGTAAATTATACCTCAACAAAGCTGTTTCAAAATATTGTACAAGGTAGTTGGATTAGATTTTTAAAAGGGAGGTCCTCATACCTTAAGACTGGGAACAATGATCTAGACAACAGGGAAGGTATTTGGCAAGAGTGAGTATATTGAGGATGCAAAATATTAATTCTCTGGGTGGGTAACACCTTTTAGCAGACAGTCAAATTTGCTCTACATCTGAACTACAGAGCTAGTGATATATGCTTACTTGACTCCCGAATCCAGTTCTAATATTTACTAAGCATCTATGTTTAGTAAATATGTGGGAGGCACCCTGATTGCACAGTCCTTGACTCAACAGAGTCAGCACATAAATTAACCATAACAGATGACAGGATGTAAATGTGAAAAGAAAAGTATGAAAGGGCTCTTGGAGGTCAGCAGGAGAGATCAAGTCTGGCGGGGGAAGAATGGCATAAGAAATGATGGAAAATGCCTCACTTGGCAACTGAGCTTGGCCTTAAGGACTAGGGGTAGTTTCCAACAGGTGGCATTGGGAGGAGATGAGGTGAGATGGGAAAGCACAGGACATTCTCCGGAAACAGGTTAATCTGGTTGAGGCATACGGCCAAACAGAAAAGTAATGGGAGACAAGGCTGGAAATGCAAGTTAGGTTCAGATGGTACAGGGCTTTGAATGCTATGCCAAGAAGTGTGACCTCTATTTGGTGTACAAAGGGGAGTTCTCTGAAAGTAATTAGTTGTTGAGAGCATCCACAGAGGAAAGTAATCTGACAATGGGAAAGACAGGAGGAGCAGGGTTTAAAGGCAGGCAGATCTGTTGAGGATTACTGCATAAAGTTAACAGATCTTCAACAAGGAATATGGCAGTGAGAAGGGAAAGGAGGGGGCAAACTCTTTGATTCACTGGTCCTGGGAGGGAGAAGGGGAGGTTCATCTTGAATAACATGTCATCTTGTGAGAGCTTCTGCTTTGTCATTTTCCCCTACCCTCATGTGATTTGTCTGGCTTTCCCACTGACAAGTAAAGTCCCTTACTGATACTTTTAGCGGACTGTTCTTCAGAACGTGCATTTCCATTCATTTTGTTTGTTTTTCAAATAAAAGGTTCTATTTGGTAAATAAATTTCTTTCACCTATAGGGAAGTGCTATCACATGCAAAGAATGATTTTTTTAAAATTCACATTCTATTGTTTTTTTAATAGGATGCTAACTTTGAAAGACTGGCCTCAGCTTATGCTATGTTCAAATCTGATTTGGTTTTAGAGGGATAAATCAAATATTTAAGTAGACTTCAAGGTTTTGACTTGACTTGGAATAATAACTGGTATGCTCATTATAGAGCTCCCGTTAAATGCTGAAGTTCCTCTTTAATAATATATGTCTGTCTGCCAGCTTTTTTAGTAAACAGAATGC
This sequence comes from Dugong dugon, assembly GCA_030035585.1. Lineage (NCBI taxonomy): Eukaryota > Metazoa > Chordata > Mammalia > Sirenia > Dugongidae > Dugong > Dugong dugon. The sequence goes on along the minus strand of CM057476.1, from coordinate 17,280,232 downwards.
ATAAAGCAAAACTATCAGGATTATTTTTATTTTTACTGCAAGGATTTTAGAACCCTGTTTTTTACAAAGACTTTTTACGAGACATATTTTCAGAAACCACAGCTTTACCTGCTATGTGACCTTAGATGAGTCACATCCTCTTGGGGCCTTAGTTGTTCCTTCAACTGTGAGATCAAAGGGTCAGACTACATGGGAGGTAGGTAACATCAGTTAACCTCGTCCTTCAACAAATGTCATATATAAAGGGGTTCTCACCATCTTCAAGCATTATGCTAGAAATCTAAAGTCAAATTAGTAATCACTTATTCTTTTAGTCTTCAGAACAAACCAGTAAGCTGTTTCTGGATCCCTGACGTGTGGCACTATATACTAAACGTTGTTGGTGATAAAAACCAGTTAAAGCCAGTTCCTGTCTGCATGTTGTCCAAAACCTAGCAGGAAAAACAAACATAACCACGTGTGATATTAAGTGACAATTTAGACCACAGGCTTTATCATTTAGGTAAATTAAGAGTTTGACAAAAAGCATATCTAAATGTCCCTAACCTCTGAGGATAATATCAAGGATAATGATTATATTCCATGTAAGGCCCTATCAGAGGTAGGATACTGGTCTGTACGAAGCATGAGCTGGATGTAGTATGGCAGGTCTCTTATTCATATTTTATAATCTATTAGTTTTATTTCTGTAGAATACTATTGGAATACAGGTTCTAATTATGGGCTGTGTCCAGGATTCAGCTAATTACTCATTTCCTTAATTTCTATTAGAAAACATGGAATCAGTATCTATTTCTTAGTTCTTATTACTAACGTAGAGGGGAAGACATACGCTAAAACATCTCTGACATCATAGTTACGTCTTGTCTGCACCGGGAGCCTGACCAGACAATGTCATAGGAAGAGGACTAACTGGTATCCACAGCAACATCACCAGACTGGGACAATGTAAAAAGCTGTAACCTAGCAACCAATGACGAGAGGTGTGTGTAAGGGGACTTCTTCCAGTTCTGCAAATGACAAACATGCAACACTGAACGTGACTAATTGTACGAGGGCAATGTGGAAAACCTGACTTATTGTAGAGAGTTGGGGAATGTCAGCCTCATAAAACCTTAATACTATGATGCACAATTTTAAACAGGAAAAGCACGTAAACCCCTCCTCACTCCCCACATCATCAGTATGGAAGGAAAGTACCTTATGTGTTATGACTGGAATGGAAAATAAATTTTGTTGTGGCACCAGTCACCTCAACCTTTATTTCTAGTTTGCAGAGGCAGTGAATTTGGATGAGAGAAGAAGCTGCCACTGGCTCCAGAGAAGGAGGAATATGTTCTGCATGCAAAGAAGGCAGTATTACAAACCTACTATACTCACAATATATCAAATAAAGTGAGAATTTTCCTTCTTAAGAATTTTCTTTCTACTAGAGATAACATACAGACAAAAGGACTTATGAAAAGTGAAGAAACCACCTGGTTCAATCATCTTGTTTTACTGACAAGCAAACAACCCAGTTGTTGCTAAGTGCTGCTGAGTCAGTTCCAATTCATAGTGATCCTATGTACAACAGAATGAAACATTGCCTGGTCCTGCGCCATCCTCACAATCGTTGCTGGGTTTGAATTCACTGTTGCAGCCACTGTGTCAGTCCATCTAACTGAGGTTCTTCCTCTTTTTCAATGACCCTCTACCTTACCAAGCGTTATGTCCTTCTGGGACTGGTCTGTGGTGCAATTTACTTACTTAATATGGCCCTTCTAGCCATGGTCTTTGTGACTCACACACAGTGATTGAATGGACTATGCAAATAAGGTATATGGAACCTATGATAGTTGAGATTCTGTATCAACTTAACTAGGCTATGATTTCCAGTATTGTGTGGTTGTCCTCCATTTCATGTATGGTAGATCCTGACCCCCACGTTGATGAGGCAGGATTGGTGTAAGGTGTGTCTTGGTTACAACCTTGGGGGAGGGCATGCCCAATCTTTACGAAAGTTACGCCCTTTCCTGGGGTGTGGCCTGCATTTAAGATATAGATGTGTGTCCTGTCGAGGCTCTGTCTTTCTGCATCTGGATCCCACTTCTGGTTCCTGATCGACTGACTTCCCCAGAGGCCTGCTGTCTGACCTGCTGATTCTGGGATTCGCCAGCCTCCACAGCCCCTAGGGCCAGTGGCCTATTGTGTGACCTGATTCCCTGGCTTCCGCAGCCCTGTGAGCCAGCAGCCTGTGGTCTGAACTGCCAGTTTGGATTCGTCAGCTCCTGCAGCCACGCGCGTCAGGAGAAGCCTACACCTGACCCACAAATATGGGACTTGCCAGCCCAAATTCCTTTATACAAATTCCAAATTCCTTTATTCCAAATGAGTTGCCAGCCATTTCCTTCATACAGTTCGTGAGTTCTGTGAGATGTTGCAGTGAATTAGGGAAATCAAAGACAGGAGGGAGAGTACTGAGGGGAGAGGAGTAGTTGATGTTAGAGATGACAGAGTGGTGCAGCAGCTTGGAAAAGCTGGATATTTGGGACATCTTTAACCTCCGCCTCATAGGAACGAGGTTTGTGGTGATCTTTATAAAAGCAAATATTCATTTATGGTCCCTCCTGACAACATGTCCAAAGTATGTGAGACAAAGTTTCACCATCCTTACTTCAAAGGAACATCCTGGCTGTACTTCTTCCAAGACAGATTTGTTCATTTTTCTGGCAGTCCATGGTATATTCAATATTCTTCGCCAACACAGTAATTCAAAGGCGTCAATTTTTCTTTGGTCTCCCTTATTCATTGTCCACCTTTCACATACATATGAGGTGACTGAAAATACCATGGCTTGGGTCAGGTGCACCTTAGTCCTCAAAGTGACATCTTGGCTTTTTAACACTTTAAAGAGGTCTTTTGCAGCAGACTTGCCCAATGCAATATGTTGTTTGATTTACTGAGTGCTGCTTCCATGGGCGTTGATTGTGGATCCAAGTAAAATGAAATCCTTGACAACTTCTGAGACCCAGAGTAAGGATTTACTCCAGGTCAAGTTAGTGACAGAGCATAGGCTAAAACCTAGGTGTTTTCTCTTTACATTAAAACACTAATTTTTTTTCTCATGTTTAAACCTGAATACCTGTTTGGACTTCACGGGAATGAGAAATAAATTTGTATTATGTAAAGTCATTGACATTTTAGAGTTTATCTGATATGAGAGTTAGTATTACTCTACCTAATGTAACCATGAATGGGGCAATCCTACCCCAAAGCAATCTGATAAAGATCACCACATTTTTTACTTTTCGGATTCTGGATCAAGTTACAACTTCAAAAGAACTTATCCAAATCTGAGATTATCAAAGATATTACCTGACTACAAAAAGACCAAACAGCTTCTGTAGTTGGGATAGAACGGTGCATGTGTACCAAAAAAAGGTGGTATTGTTACAATTATGTCTACCTTACCTAGTTAGAATTGGAAGGACCTTAGCAATCAGCCATTACAACCCCTTCAGAAAACCGAAGCCCAGAAAAGGAAACACTCTGGTTCAAGTCATGCTGTGTGTTAGCCATAGAACCTAACCCAGAAGCCAGTCTGCCTCTAAGTCCAGGACTCTTTCTACTGACATTGCTATGGCTGACAATTGCTAACTGATCACCAACCCATTTCTTCTTCCTGGGCACAAAGCTAGCCTACGTTTCTCTTGTGTCTGAGCATGGGCTTCTGACCAGTGAATGAGCGGAAGTGACGTGCATCATTTCCAGCCATTGAAATTCAAAAGCCACCAGCTACAGATGGCAGGTGATGGCTGGATCACTGAATCACTGCTTGAAATGAGAGCCACTCACCAACCAGCAATATCGGTTTTTAACTCCTCTGTTAAACCACCAATGTTTAGGGGTTTATCTGTTACAGAAAACCATAACTAGGATTACCCTTCTACAAATACTGAACACCATCCCTTCCTTTGTTTCTTTCTGCATCAGTTTTACAATGTTCACTCCTAAAGAGATGGCTTGTATTACTTGTCAAGCCAGTGAAAGCCACACTGTATAGTGGAAATAGCAAAGGATGGGACTGTAAACTTGGACAAGTTAGTTAACCTCCCTGGCTTCAGTTTTCTTAGCTATTGACCGATTAGTGATGTGAAAATAATTTCTTTTTAATACACAGCTGAAAAATACTTTTTTCAATAAAATATTAAACATGACTTCAGTATATAAAACATAAAAATGATCAGGCTGAAGTGGAAATGAGAAGGGGACAGGAGTTCACCAACTTAATGTCCCCTTCAGCTCTTCCTTACATTGATTCCTGAGGTACCTCTTGGGGAGCTATGGCTCTTCAGGTCATAGTTTGAGAACCACAGATCGAAACCAATTGTTTTCCAAATTACATGATTTTTTTTTTTCCTTATGGCAGAACTATGAAATCTTATGAGAAGTCTCAATAAGTAGAACAGATAAAAGTAATCTTTTAATAATAATATCTATTTTATACATTGAAATTTATAAAATGTATTTATTTATTGTTCAGTAAGACCAATGAAAACAATTTGAAATTGGGGAATAAGAATGATAGTGGCAGTCTTATTATTGATATGTTTGTGGATTTAGTTTTGATTTCAAAGTATTGAGAAACATTTTTTTATTGATCTAGCGGAACAGTTACTAATGCTGACAGCTTTTACCCAACCACATACTACTCCTTAGTTAACAGAGATGGCAGGAAAAATCTTAGGCCAATGTCACCACAAGAGCAAGTTAGCTTGATAGCACAAGTTAAAGCACTGATGGTCTTAACCTGTTAGAGAGGTATCTATCACAAGACAGTGCATGATGTCTATATTGGCAATGGTCCTTAAAAGTGTTACAATTTTAAAAACAGAATCAAATTTTCAGACTCTCTAGAAAACAAATGTTTTATAAACCAGTGGTCTACACAGACCAGAAGTTCTCTTTTAGCTCTAAAAAATGATCATAGCCCTGGATTATTGTCTCAAACACCAATGAAGAGCAACACAGACCATGCTATCAGAGTCAAAACAATACCTACCTTTGCTGAATGTGCTTATTCACTGAATACATGTATCTTATTTTTCAAAGCAACAATATTTAAGGACCAGGATTATGGGCTAACCAGCATAGGTAACAAAGTGTGCATAGTTTAATTCCAATTTTTTTTCTTTGCCAGGAAAATTCCCAACATTCCTACTGTCTGCAACCCTTTTGCCAGGTGCCACATTTGGAGACCCCGCTTCACATCAGGTAGGGGCAGCTTGTTGACCTCTGCTTTCATCATTCTAATGCAATACACTAAACCATCTACACGTATTGAGGGAACTCAGATGTTAATGTCAAAGAAGGCTGACTGCCATTTACTAAACTAAATCTAAGAGATTAAGAAGATCTACCCCTACAATACGAGCCCTGGTGGTGCTATGGTTAAACAAGTTGGTGGTTCAAACCCATCCAGCAGCTCTATGGAAAAAGACCAGAAAGACCTGGTGATCTGTTCCCATAAATATTACAGCCAAGAAAACACTATGGGGTCACTATGAGTCAAAATCGACTGGATGGCATCTAACAGCAACAACAACCCCTACAGTAATTCATCTGAATCTTGGGCCTTACAACTTCACAATTTCAGACATAATATGCTAGAACCTTAGACTCTCCTCCTTTCAAAAGAAAAAAACAGAACTAGATACAGTTGTAACGAACACAATCAACCTGAAGACTCCTGAATCAGGCATGGCTCTCTCTGGGTAACTAATTAAGAAAAGGCTCAAATAATTAAGACACAAATCTACCAATAAAAACACCCATATGCTGAAAGAATAAGCAATTACCACCCTCATGTGTTTAACCTATTAATTAGCAATAGTAGCAATCTGGAGAAAGGCTGAAGATGCTGTCTTCATAGAGGAGAGTGGCTATATGCAAAAGCCCCTTTTCTGTTTTAGCTGATTTTCAATCCTTCTAGCACACACTTGATATAACAGACAGAAACTGCTAAAAATGGATCTCAAACCTTTGATTTCATTTTACTCAGTGACTTTGAAGTTAAGGGGCATCCAAAACAACAAACATCAACTAAGAAAACAAACCAATGATATAGTACATACATGTGAGGTTTTTAATTCTGGATTGACTACCCATCCTTGAAAATGTACAAAAACCAATCCTTGAACCAGTGGTTAATCTGTGACCAGTGCAAGGCCTTGGGCAAGTGTCACTCAGCTTCTAATCCTCAGTTTCCTCATCTGTCAAATAAAGAATAGTTACTACTACTTCCATCACAGGGTGCTAATAAGATTACAGGAGGTCACATATGTGAACGTCCTTTGTAAATCTAAATTACTGTTATTTGGTCGGAAAACAATCTTGTTTTTATAATGTCTTTCAAGAATAGGCTGACTAAAAATTGCTATGCCTTTTTTTTCTAGACAATACAACACCTCTAAATAAAGCAGACTTTTAAGAAGAAAAATAACAGAGCCTACCTTCCCTCCCTCCTTGCCCTCCCCCCCACAAGAGAAGAGTAAAAGCCCATCCAGCAATTAAAATGACTTTGAGTGAGCAGCTGTTGTTCACAGTGAAGTGTCCTAAAAACAAGGATGGCTGTACATCACCCACCAGACAGAGAAGCCGTGAAACTTCGGGCCACTGCCTTAAAGCCTCTAATCCTGAGAAAGGAACCTGGGAAAAACACCATCAGAAGAAATTTGCTTCAAGAAACATATGATGTAGATTCAGCTGCTAATTCAAAATGAGCTGTTGGAAGAAAGGAGTCTGTTTACTTTTCAGAGGAAAATTAGCCTTTTCAGGGAAAATTAGCTACAGCTAGTATGTATACACTGTATTCTCTGTGTGTGGATAAGACATTAGAGGCTGACTAAGGAATACATCTCCCAACAGGAAGGAAACTAAACACCCTGTTTGCATCAAATTCCACCTACACATCTCACCTCACAGACACTCCTCAGAAGAGTGGCTTCTTTTTGGACTGAGAGTGTGGAGGTGGGGAGGAGTAGGGGAAAGGGAAGTGGGCATTGTCGTCAGGCACTCTGAATGAGTAAATTCTTGGGTGACGATCGCTCAGAAGGTACCAGAACAGAGTCTCAGGTCCTGAGAGCTTTGATAACTGGGAAATTTAACTCAAAATTTTACCTCAATACAATGGAATTCTCATTGCTTTACTTACATGAAACCACCACGGATGTATAAAAGGCAGTTCAAATTTAGCAGTTCAAAAAGAATTATTCCATTTTATAGTCAAACCTACTCCTCCTCTAGTCTTTGTTCTCTCAAGCTAATGATACCACTATTCCTCCAGTGACTGGGGACAAAAACCTAGGAGTCATTTTGATTACCCTTTCCTTCACTCCCCACCCCACACCCATCTGTTCCATCAGCAAGTCTTGATGGTTCTACCTTCAAAACATATACCAAACCTAATACCTCTCACCACCTCTGTAATCAAAGCTACCATTAAATCTCCACTTGAAGAGTTGCTTCTTCACTGATCTCTCTGCTTCCACTCTCGGCCCTCTACAATCCATTATCCCCACAATAGCTATAGTAATCTTTTAAAAACAGTTATCAATCAGGGCATGATGCTCCCCTACCAGAAACACATCACTGGCTTCCCAGCACACTGAATAAACTCCCAGCTGCTATCTTGGCCTGCAAGACCCTACACAATGTGGCTTCTGACTATCCCTCTGACCTCATCTCCTATACTCTCTCCATGATGACTACACTTCAGTCAATTAGTCTTCTTTCCTTTGTTCCTAGGCTTTTACAGTGACTATAAGCTACCTCTGGGAAAGTGGAGAGGAGTAGGCTGAAAGCTTCAAATGTATCAATAATGTTCTATCTTAAAAAAAAAAAAAGCAAATATGACAAAATGTTAAGATTTGACGAAGCTGCATTTATATTATTCTCTGCAGTTTTCTGTATGCTGCAAGTATTTCATGATTTTTAAAAATAGACAACGCAAAAACCTACATAAGAATGACTTCAAAGAATCACTGTATACATTGAGTCTTGCAGGGGACTGAAGCCCTGACCCCTGGTAAAGAAAATGGGACCAAGCACATGGGATGCTTGGTGGATAAAGAGTGACGGGGAAAGGGGGAAGAAAATGTGGGATAGATACCAAAAAAACCCCTTGCTGTTGAGTCAATTTCAACTCATAGTGACCCTATGTACTGACTGATACAGCACACATAAATAGGGAAGAAATGTAAGAAAATTTCTAGTCAGTTTCTACAAACCCTGTGTTGTTGTTAGGTGTCACTGAGTCAGTTCCAACTCATAGCGACCCTATGTACAACAGAACAAAACACTGCCTGGTCCTGTGCCATCCTCACAATCTCTGCTATGCTTGAACCCATCGTTGCAGCCACTGTGTCAATCCATCTCATCGAGGGTCTTCCTCTTTTTCACTGACCCTCCACTTTACCAACATAATGTCCTTCTCCAGGGACTGGTCCCTCCTGGTAACGTGTCCAAAGTATGTGAGACGAAGTCTCGCCATCCTTGCTTCTAAAGCGTATTCTGGCTGTACATCTTTCAAGACAGATTTGTTCATTCTTCTGGCAGTCTGTGGTATACCCAATACTCTTTGCCAACACTATAATTCAAAGGCATTAATTTTTCTTCGTTCTTCCTTATTCATTGTCTAGCTTTCGTATGCATATGAGGCAACTGAAAATACCATGGCTTGGGTCAGGTGCACCTTAGTCCTCAAAGTGACATTCTAGCTTTTCAGTACTTGAAAGAGGTCTTTAGCAGATTTGCACAATGCAATACATTGTCTGACTTCTTGACTGCTGCTTCCATGGGTTCTTATTGTGGATCTAAGTAAAATGAAATGCTTGACAACTTCAACATTTTCTCTGTTCATCATGATGGTGCTTATTGGTCCATTTGTGAGGATTTTTGTTTTCTTTATGTCAAGGTACAATCCATACTGAAGGCTGTAGTCTTTTATTTTCATCAGTAAGTGCTTCAAGTCCTCTTCACTTTCAGCAAGCAGGGTTGTGTCATCTGCATATTACAGGTTGTTAATGCATCTTCCTTCAATCCTGATGCCCCGTTCTTCTTCATATAGTCTAGCTTCTTAGATTATTTGTTCAGCATATTGACTGAACAAATTTGGTGAAAGGATACAACCCTGACACACAACATTTTCTGACTTTAAACCGTGCAGTAACCCTTTGTTCTGTTCAGATGACTGCCTCTTGGTCTATTCTATGTCCTCATGAGCACAATTAAGAGTCTGGACTTCCATTCTTCAAGATGTTATTCATAATTTGTTACGATCCACAGTCAAATGCATTTGCATAGTCAATAAAACACAAGTAAACATCTTTCTGGTATTCTCTGCTTTCAGCTAAGATCCATCTGACATCAGCAACGGTATTCCTCTTTCCATGTCCTCTTCTGAATCCAGCGTGAACTTCTGGCAGTTCCCTGTCCATGTACTGCTGTTAACTGCTTTTGGATGATAGTCAGCAAAATTTTACTTGCCTGTGATATCAGTGATATTGTTCAATAATTTCTGCATTCTGTTGGATCATCTTTCTTTAGAATGGGCACAAATATGGATCTCTTCCAATCAGTTGGCCGGGAAGCTGTCTTCCAAATTTCTTGACATAGACAAGAGAGCATCTCTAGTACTTATCCATTTGTCAAAACATCTCAACTGGTATTCCGTTAATTCCTCATCAAGGAGCCGGGAGAGGAGGAGGAGGAAAAGTTGGGATTGATACACCACACATAAAACTACAGGGAAGAAACATAGGATAATTTCCTAGTCAGTTTTTACAAACCCTGAAGCTATGTATTTTAGGGGAGGAGTGCCTGAACAATTTTTAAATCTTGTTTTCTAAAAGCAATCAATTGTTTTTACCATTCTTTGGTCAGCAGGTGCTCAAGTCTGGCCCCAGTGTTTGCAAGAATGTGTGAACAGTATTTTATTAGTACAAACTGTGAAAATGCCTTCTTTTACTTCTTATTTGGTGTTTCTAACACCAAACACATTTTTAAATGCATACTAAAATGCATTTTGAAAATGATCTCTCACTTCAACTGCTTCTCAAGACTGGAAAGGCTAAATAGGAAGCTTGTGATTGTTGATATTATAAGCAAGAGTGTTTCTACATTGTTCAGATCATTGCTCTGGCTTGATGTTGTACAAGCGGCAGAAATGATTTTCCAAAGCGCCTAAACTGTGCTACACAGCTGTGGCAGGTTAAATCGGTAAATAATCACTTCAGGACTCTATAATGCTGGGCAGAACTCTGGTATCTTTGCTGCTGTGCTGGGGAGAAAATCAGCTGGGGGATCTGGAGGTTTCTTCTGGAATGCCAGTGAAAAGCATTGCATTATACATCAGGATTCCCCAAAATTCTTCACTTCATGCTTTACATATATAGATATTCACCGCAGGCACTAAGTATGGCCCTCTCCTCTTTCCCAAAGCAAGCACCATTGTATTCTTTCCACTTTCGACATACTTAGGATGCTAGGTGTCGTTAACAAGTCCTATAAACGCCACTGTCAATGCCATCCTGGTGTTACTTTCTAATTTATAAAGTGAACTACACTTTCTCCAAATACGTCAGCCTGAGTCTCAAAAAATGAAATTCACAGAATCTTAGGAGCTAGAAGAGAACTTAGAGGGCATCTTGTGCAAATGAACAGATAAACTGGGATAAATGTATTCCCAGGGTATATGCAGCAGTATTTCAGGGGATACTAGGTGCCATAAAATAAACCTGACCCAACTCCTAGAAGGGTCAATTTTACACAAAGATTTGGGAACAGAGATTAACTACAAAAAAGAACATTTTTAAATATATGTCAAAGCAATCAGATCAGCTATGGATTAAGATGCAAAGCTCACAAGACTTTTTGGAATAAAATAAGTTTTTACTTGCTAGATGCTCACATGGGGTCGCTATGAGTCGAAATTGACTCGATGGCACCTAACAACAATAACAGGTGCCAGGGATACTTCAGATTCTTCTCTTACCAAATTAGAGGATCAATGTTTGATCAGATGCAGAAATCCCTTCCAAATGATGATGAAATAATAATTACAGTGGCTACCATTTATTAAGCACTTACTGTATGCTAGACATTATGGTTAGGAACTTCACATGTATTATTGCATTTAAGTCCTCACCATACTATCATGAAACAGTAATAATTATTTCCATTATACAAAGGAGGAAACAGAGGCTTAAAAGGATAAAAATATTTCCCCATATTTGCCCAGCTAGTAAAAGGCAGAACTGGTGTTTGACTTCAGGGCTCTCTGGCTCCAGCACCTGTGATCTTAATTGCTGCCTTAGAAATTTAAAGTTGCAACTAGATAAGAATTATCTTAGGTGAAGTGAAGGACAGCACACACTGCAGGGGAAGTCAGCACAACTGGACTAAACCAAAGCTAAGAAGTTTCCTGAATACAATCAAACACTTTGAGGGACAGAGTAGCAGGGGTAGGGGTCTGGGGACCATGCTTTCAGGGGACTTCTAGGTCAACTAGCATGACAAAGCTTATTAAGAAAATGTTCTGCATCCTACTTTGGTGAGTGGCATCTGGGGTCTTAAAAGCTTGCAAGCGGCCATCTAAGATGCATCAGTTGGTCCCAACCACCTGGAGTAAAGGAGAATGAAGAACACCAAAGACACAAGGAAAGTAGTAGCCCAAGAGACAGAAAGGGCCACATAAACCAGAGACTTCATCAGCCTGAGACCAGAAGAACTAGATCATGCCCAGCTACCACCAATGACCACCCTGACAGGGAACACAACAGAGAGTCCCGGATGGAGCAGGAGAAAGGTGGGGTGCAGAACTCAAATTCTAGTAAGAAGACCAGACTTAACGGTCTGATTGAGACTGGAGGAACCCCGGAAAGCATGGCCCCAGGATTCTCTATCAGCCCAAAACTAAAACAATTTCCGAGGCCAACTCTTCAGAGAGGGATTGGACTGGACTGTGGGACATAAAGTGATACTCATGAGGAGTGTGCCTCTTAGCTAAGTAGATACAAGAGACTAAACGGGCAACTTCTGTCCAGAGGTGAGATGGGAAGAAAGAGAGGGTTAGGAGCTGGATGAATAGACATGGAGAATCAGGGGTGGAAAGGAGGAATATGCTGTCACAGTATGGGGAGAACAATTAAGAGTCACATAACAATGTATATATAAATTTTTGTATGGGAAAAATAAAAAAAAACTAAAAAAAAATCTAAAGTTGAGGCACAGAAACTCATATCGGCCTTAAATTAGAAGATGCTTAGTCAAGTCACATATCTTTTTGTCCCTCATGTTTTCCCAGCTATAAAATAAGAACAATACCTATCTTCATCACAGTGAGGATCCAGACGCTCATGGACTACATATGCTCATAGAATTCTATTTTAGAGCTGAAAAGAGTCTTGGCCACACAAATACTTGTACATAAATGTTCACAGCAGCATTATTCACAAGAGCCAGAAAGTGTAAAGAACCTAAATGTCCATCAACTGATGAATGGATAAACAAAATGTGGTATATCTATACTACGGAATATTCTTCGGCCATAAAAACAAGGGAAGTACTGATACATGCTACAACACGGATGAAGCTTGTTAAGTGAAAGAAGCCAGATACAAAATACCACATACTGATTATTCCATTTATGTGAAATGTCCAGAATAGTCAAACCAATACAGACTGAAAGTAGAGTAGTGGTTTCCAGGTGTTAGGGGGCAGGGGAAATGGGGAGTGACTACTAGTAGGTATAGAGTTTATTTTTGGGGGAAGACACGTCTCAAATTAGGGAGTGGTGACAGTTGTACAACCCTGTGAATATACTAAAAACCACTGAACTGTATACTTTGAAAGGCTGTTTCATAGAATGTGAATTATATATCAATAAAGCTGTTATTATAAAAGGAAGAACCACCTTGGAGGCTATAGCAGTCAAAGAAAATACTATATGTAAAAATACTCTGGACGAAAACATCACAGAAATATTGTACTACATTTTAGGTATCATATATGTCATGCTTACAAAAACACATTCTAGCTATCACTATCCACTGTTCTGACCAGAGACATGATAGAAGGTCCCGGAGAAAAATGTAGAACAAAGCTAAAATTCCTTAAAAAAAAAAGGCTAGACCTACTGGACAAATACAGACTAGAGGAATTCCTGAGACTACTGCCCTAAAGACAATCTTTGAACTTGGAACTGAAGCTATTTCTGCAGGTCACCTTTCAGCCAAATAACAGACTGGCTTATAAATAAACAATCTCACCTGTGAGTAATGTGCTCCCTTAAACAACTAACTATATGAGACCAAACATTTACCCAAAACCAAAGATGAGAAGGCAAGGAGGGGAAGGGAAGCTAGATCATTGGAAACAGAACAGAATGGAAATAATGAGAATGGTGACACATTATAAAAATCGTAACCAGTGTCATGGAACAAGGCATATAAAAACTGTTAAAGGGGAACTTAATTTGCTGTGTAAACTTTCACCTAAATAATAAAGTATTATTAACACACACACACAATACATTACTTACAATGTAAGAAAAGCATGGCCTTCTACTCCCTTTGCTGGTTGCAGTCTTGTCCTAGGAGAATCTTAATTCACCTCAAAGTACTCAACTCCTCTAGTTCGTTAATACTAAGTTAATAAAATGATAATAAAACGTAATCTAAACTGGCTGCTTATGGAAACCCCAGGGGCTTGTCCTGTTTAAAAAGAGAAAAGGAAAAAGGCCACGAAACTCACCAAGTGCCCATATTCAAGGCCAATGAGGATAACAAGAATCTAGATCTCTGGGAAATGTTACTCTCCTACATTCTTTTGGGAGCAGCTTCTCAGGATTTTTCTACAGAGGAATTAGGCAAAGGAACTTCAACTCTAAAGATACTACTTTAGTAAAATAACCATCAATACTGAAGCAAATCCTTACCTTCATATACTGCTGAAGGAAACACATTATTTCATTTTCATTTCAACAGTACTTGTGTGAGGTACAAATTTTACCCCTATTTTAAAGACAGGGAAAGTGAGGCACAGAGTCACCCAGTGAATGAGAAGCATAATCAAGATTCAACACAGATCCAAATTCCAAGCCCCATGCTCTCTCGCTATGTCATGTTAGTAGCTGCATTCTCCCTTCATCTCCCTTGGCCACCTACCTTTCACCAGATCGGAGAGTGGGTTAAATCTGCTCTGCTCACACGATTTTGTATCGTGGACTTAAAAAAACCAAAAACCAAACCCGTTGCTGTCCAGTTGATTCTGGCTTACATTGACCCTATCAGACAGAATACAACTGTCCCATACGGTATTCAAGAAGCAGCTGATGGGTTCAAACTGCCGACTTTTTGGTTGGCAGCCCAGCTCTTAACCACTGTACCACCAGAGCTCCATCATGAACTTAGTCCCCAAGAAATCTTAATTTTCCCTTTACTTGTTCTAGTTTGTTGTATTCATTCCTTAAGTTTCCATAAGAAACTCCTGCCCAGAGTATTTACTAAATGTTTTTGTACAAGTAAATCAATCTGGCCAAGTCTAGCTGGTTAGTTTATTTAACCTTTCATGAATAATAAATGAAAAGACTCAAAAACCTATAAAATCTTTCAAGGATAGACACTCCCTTCCCAGTTGCTGAAAAAGTATTTAGAACAGAGTCAGAAATCGTGTTAACTGAGATGGCCTTGTGAAACGACTTTTTTAAAAACTGTCCAACTCTTGTTTCCCTACCAAAGAGGTTAAGGTGATTTGATTCCCTAAATGGAAAACTTGTGGGCAAGATCTTTAGTTCCACCTACTACCTGAATTCTCACGTTTTACATATGTTCTGGTATTTCCCTGAAACTGGCTATTTTCCAAGATATTTGGCATCATTTCCTCTCCCCCTCCCCATCTCCTGAAGTCAACCAACGTTTACTTCACACTTACTTGTGAGGTATGTAGGTTTTCACCAATCTCAGAGTACCCAAAGGAAATATCTACGGCACAAACTAGTTAAACAGCTTTGTACTATGCCACCATCAAATGAGTGGAAGAGCCAGGACTTTAACCACAAGCTACTCTAGCTAAACTTCCCCAAAGACCTCAGCACCAAGCCTAACCATGGGGACAAGTTGGCGCTTTCATGTGAACATTAGCTCTTAGAGATGAGATCAGAGTAGCTCTTTTTCTCTGTTAACTGAAGAGTTAGCAGTTCTATTTTTAACACATAGGAAGGACTGAGATACAACAGTAAATCCAGTTCTTTATTTCCAACAGTAGGTTGATTTAGAGATCAGGGGACTAACAACATTCCTGCATTTGTTAAAAAGGTATGTTCTGTATTTAGATTAGATTTCTACCTATTCAGCTCTCAACCTCCTTCTTTGTAATGATTTTATATCCTTGACCTTGGTTAATTAATAACAGGACACCACCCTATACAGCATAAGTAAGAATTTCTACTTAATGCAGAAATTAAAAAAACAAATTTTAAATACAGACACACACCTCCTATCGCATTTAAATAACACGAAAGTATGTATGCACACAAATGCAACAACATCCGCTCTAGAAATTTTCCCTAAGCTTTTCAGTTTAAAGATGGCGCCTTTTAATATGTGAACTAAACACATTAAGATAACTTTCCCAGTGACAGGCTTTCTCAAGGTAAGGGAATCATGGACTTCTAGATCTATAAGGAACGTCAGAAATCATTAAGCACAGCTCCTTCATTTTACAAATGAGAAAACTCCCAAGTTAAGTGATTTGTCAAAGTCTCATAGCTTGTTAATGACAAGGATTGGTCTTGGTTCCTGACTTCTAGTTCAGCACTGCCGAAGTTGTTCTAGGTGCAAGATACTTAGCTCGCTGATATCAAACCCGCAGGCAACAAGAATCAGAATTGCTGTTACCATCTACATGACTGACATTTCAGAGAAGCTCTGTTTTAACTTTTAGAATTTTACCGCATGAATTCTTAACTCATGACTCACCCTGCTGAGTTGATCCAGTAACCTTTGGTTCTGTTCGGACAGTTCCTGCACCACCCGTGTTTTTTCTCGATCTGCTTCCCGCAGGTGAACTTGCTGCCTCTCCAACTCATCCTGAAGCTGTTTCACGTCACTCTCCAGCTCGGACACTCGCCCTTCCCATTCCCCTTCTCGGTTCTCAAATCGTCTTCTTAGTTCGTGTTTCTCTTGTTCTAAGTGCTGGACGAAAATTTTTTAAACTGTTAAAAATTCCACAGCCTTTGTTTTCTCTCTTTTCACAGACTCCTAATTTTCTTTTCCCCAGCCAGTCAGCAAACAAAACAATCTGCCACACAGGACAAATGTATGTTACCTAATTTGCAGCTATAAAAGTATTCCCCTCATCCAGATTAGGGAAGGAATTTGTTTCACAAACAGAACACCACCCCTACTGAAAACACTTAATGGTATTATGTTCATTACTGTCCTTGGGCATGCCATTCTAGATTTAGGCAGTCACTTGAAATTTAGCAAGTCATCTGATCAATGGATGAACTGTATATTTAAACAGTCCCATAACTAAAATACTCATTATGATTTTAAGAAGGCTTCTTTCAGAACCATCTCTTATGCCTGGCATAATAATACCTGGCACTTAGAACAACAGAATTTTCATAGCTCGAAAGAACTTCAGAGATCCTTTAATCATCTCTTCTTACAAACGCGGCAACACAGGATGAAAGAGAGCTTAAGCATTCAAGGTCAGTAATAGTAAATAGCAGAGCTGAGATTTGTCACTAAGTCCCTTGACTCTGTTTAGTGCTCTAAGTCGTAACTCAATAAATATTTCTTGATATATACCAAAAAAAAAAAAAAAACTGCTGTCGATTCCAAATCATAGCATAGCCCCATAGGGTTACCAAAGAGTGGCTGGTAGATTCGAACTGCTGACCTTTCGGTTAGCAGCCGAACTCTTGACCACTGCGCCACCAGGGCACCTGTTGCCATATTGAAAACTGTACTTCAAAATCATTAAGGTCATCTCAGGTTCAGGCCTACTTTAAATCATGGCCCATTAAGCCTTGCATATTTATTTCTGTTCCATTCATTCATTCTTGAGTGGCTACTGTGGGCCAGGTACTGTCCTGGGGACACAGTGATGAACAAAACAGATAAGGTCCCTGTCTTCACAGAACTTTCATTCTAGTGGGGGAGACTGATCGGCGTATTCAGCTGTGTGTGACAAGTGCTATTCAGGAAAAATACAGATGGTTGGAAGTAGCAGTTCAATAAAAGGGATTCCTTTGGATTAAAGAAATAAGAACATATTTTTGTTTCAGTGAGATAAATATGGTGACCTGAAAAAAGCATAATATGTGGAAAAGCCAAGTCTATATCTCAAGGAGTATATGAAATGTAAGCTAAACTAATGGTCCTTAATTTTTGGTGCCCTCAGAAAAGTTTTGTAATTGTTCAAAATAACACCCACCTGGACCCCAGTTCTTAAGACTGTTAAGGAAGGATGAGGCCTAAACATCTTTTTTTTTTTTTTTTATAAAGTCTACAGGAAATTCTGATGTACATGCAAGGTTGTTATTAATAAGCACTGAGGTTGTTTCAATCAGTTAAAATGAGCATGTGAATTTTCTCCTTCAGAGTACACAATTATCTCTTCACCTTGAGAATCTATACTCTTATTCTATCAAAGTTTCCATCTTCTAAAACATTTTCTGGAATGCTTCCTTGGAAAGTCTTAAGGGTCAGTTTATAGTCATACAACAAAGTCAGTCCCATTACTTCACATCTGAGGTTTGTTTAAAAATGAGATTATATACTTTTGTCCTGCCATCTTATTCCTCTAACTCTGCTCTGAAAAAAAAGCCCTGATGGCACAGTGGTTAAAGCACTCAACTACTAACTGAAAGGTCAGGAGTTCGAAACTACATGGCTCTGCTGGAGAAAGATGTGGCAGTCTGCTTCCGTAAAGATTTACAGCCTTGGAAACCCTATGGGGTTGCTATGAGTCAGAATTGACCTGATAGTAGTAGGTTTGTTTTTCTGGTTTTTGGTTGCTCTGAATAGCTTGTTGACATTTCTTAAGACAAAGGTACCCAAAAAGATGAAAATTTACCATGATGAAGAGTAATCAAAAGAATGTGCCAGAAAATTAAAAAGGTGATCCAAAATGAAAATTCTGCGCACACTAGCAAAGGCAGTATTTACTGAAATAAACACACAGCTGCCCAAGTAGACGACTTTCCAGGGGATAACTTATTTGGCTATAGCCACTCTAGTTACAGTATTTGTTGAAAATGCGCATTACTTTATAGTTATACTTTTTACAGCCTCAGTTAGCGAGCATGTGGGAAAGGAATGCAAGGAAGGGACTTCTACTCATCAGCGTGAGAATTTCCTGCTCCATGCTTCCTTCATACTGCTAAACTTCCCAAAATGAGAATGTTCTAGCGACTGTAGAAACTTCAGAAAGATGGAATGCAGAAACAAATGCTAATTGCAATCCTAAAACTGTGGTCCTTTGGTTTTATCGAGTTTTCCCAAAACAAAAAAAGACTGAGCAGAAGGCAACAGCAAGAGCTCAGTAATCACAGAGTTACTGAGGCCAGATAAATTAGGCCTGTGTTCTAAAAGAACAGAGAGACTTCAAAATATTCAGCAAACAGCTGTTAGTGAACAGCCCAATCAAGCAACTAAAATAATCCAATCCATGTTGGAGGGCGGGGGGGTGGGGGAACGGGTTGGGCACAGGTGGTGCTGATTAGTCTCTTCTGTCCTTACAGTTCTATGGACAAGAGGCAAATTTCCTATTTCAGGTTTCCCAAACGTTTGGGGGGGAAAAAAAATCAAGATTTTCCTATTAATGAACAAACTCCAGGCAGAATGTCAGGAAGTGTAGGAGCCAGGCTTTGTCCATGCTTTCCCTTGTTTCTTGGGGTTCTAGGGTATTTTCAATGCCAACATCAAACCTGTCAAGGTCATCAAAAACAAGCAATGTCTGAGAAACTGTCAAAGTCAAGGGGAGCCTAAGAGATATGAAAACTAAATGTAATGTGGTACTGTGGATGGGATCCTGGAACAGAAAAAGGTTAAAGCTAAGAAAATCTAAATAAAATAGTTAATAATGGAGTTCCTGGGTGGCACAAACCGTTAAGTGCTTGGCTGCTAACCAAAGGGCTGGAGATTCAAGTACACCCACAGGTGCCTTGGAAGAAACTCCTGGCGATCTACTGCTGAAAAAATCAGCCATTAAAAACCCTATCCATGGAGCACAGTCCTACATGGGGTTGCCATGAGTCTGAGCTGGCTCAACGGCAACTGGTTTTTTTTTGGTTTTAGTTAATAATAATACAGCAATATTGGCTCATTCACTAATTGTGGCAAATGTGTCATACTAATGTAAGATATTAAAGGGAAAACTGAGTCCGGGGTATCTGGGAACTCCATGTACTCTTTTTACAATTTTTCTGTAAATCTAAAACTGTTGTGTAAAAAAAAAAAAAAAGTCTGTTTAAAACTCCATAAAATGAAAGTCAGCATCATTAGCCTACAATAAAATAGGTATTTACAGAAATGCACTTCTGCAAAGGACCAAAAAAGCAACATGGTAACTGATAAATACTAAGAAAAAGTACTGTTATTTAAGTGGACCAAGCACTGAATGCAAATCAGGACCTTGGGTTAGCTTCCCTAAATCTACCAGTGACTCCCATTAGGTAATCACTTTCATCTCAATTTTCTGCTCTTTTGAAAAAAGATATTAGAATCATAAGAACTGGCCTAGGAATGGGGGAAGAAAGAGGAAAGAGATTATCTCTGCTGTGCAAACTTCCATAGAAAACACAGTATTATTTTTAAAAAAAAAGACTATCTCAGCAGTAAGAGATAATTCACTCTCAGCAGCAGTGGAAAAAAAATGGAAATGCTGTACATCAAAAACAACTAAAAAAATGAAAATATTTAACCCCTAAAGAAAACACTTTATAAATGTAAGTTACTATCTTAGTTTATATTCTAGGAATAAATGACGTGGTTGGGTATAAGTTTTAAAAGCAAAAGGACTAATTGTAGATACAGAAGAAATAAATCTAAAAAAAATGCCTTTAGAACTTTAAGTGTATGCAAATCTGTTTAGTAAATGAATCATTAAATACAGTATAGCCAATTCAAGGATGAAAGAAATGCCCCAAAACTTACAGCTTTAAAATTAAATAGACTCTTCCTTTTAACCCTGAGCTAAAAAACTTCTAATTCAACCCTTTACAACATTAAAGTCTTTTAAGAGAGAGAACCAAAAAATCCAAACCCACTGCCATCTAGTTGATTCCGACTCATAGCAACCCTACAGGACAGGGTAGAACTGCCCTATATGGTTTCCAAGGAGTGGCTGGTGGATTTGAACTGTTGACCTTCTGGTTAGCAGCTATAGCTCTTAGGAAACCCTGGTGGCGTAGTGGTTAAGACAGAGAGTATGCCTTTAACAAGAGTGTGGTGGCTTAACCAGTACACCACCAGGGTTTCCTGAAAGAGAGAGAGAGCGCGTATGCCTTTAAAGAGAGTATAGAGGTGCAGTGGTCGGCAATTCGAACCCACCAGCCACTCCCCGGAAACCCTATGGGGCAGTTCTACTCTGTCCTATAGGGTCGCTATGAGTCGGAACTGACTCAGTGGCAACGGGTTTTGGGTACAGGGTCAAGTACTTTATGTTTTAAATGACAAAACAGAAAATCTTGGGTGTGACACGAAGATCTGGAGAGATAGATGTTCAATATCAACCGATGAATAGGTAAAAAAGATACTGAAAATGCTTTTTTGCTCTGAAGTTAAAAAGGGTGCTAGTTTCAAAACAAAGTAAAGGAGCAGATAAAACTAAAATAAAACCACTCTATAATATTCAAACCCCACTCTTCTCTAAGGAGTCCACTCATGTGTTTACCTTTTAAATTGACTTGGGAAAAATGTGTTTGATTCCACTGTCTGACAGTGTGTGGGAAATTATCAGTGCTTCTTAAAGTAAGCGCTAGTTCCCTACTCCACAATGTTCAATTTAATTGAAAAGGTAGTGCCAGTGTTAAACTTTAGAAACTTTGTCTAAGCATTCTAAAATTTAGACTGCTTAAGAAATATACTGTTGGAAAAACTCACTCACAGCTATCAAATGAAGTAGTCCCATGTTAATCAGGTTTGTCACTCTCATATTAACACTAAAAGCATCCATAAGCAACCAACACCAATATCTTTATATCTTAAATGTGTAATTTTAAAAACTCATGATAATTTTCAAACATACCCTAGAGGGAATAGTATAACTGAACCCCCATGCACACATCGCTCATTTCAACAATGACTGATATTTGGCTGTTAAAATTTTTTTTTTAACACTAGAGTTTGTATGCTGACCTACAGACAAATGAAGGTTAAAAAAAAATAGTTTAAGAGCTTTAAGCTATTTCACTGGTGTCTACCAAGTCAATAATTAAAAGTTAAAGGTAATTTATTCTTTTACAATAGAACATTTCTTGTTACAGCAGAATTTTGAAATCTTTTCCTTTTGTTGAAGAAATGTATAAAGGCTCCACATGGAACTCAGGATGTGTGTAATTGCACACTCAGGATTACTATGAAATCTATCACTAATCAAACTGACTGATGTGATGTTCCTTTCAAGTTGTCTGTCTCTTCAATCAAGTCTCTCACTGAAAGAATCTGAAATCACAAGTATAAATCTCTGCAGTAGTAGTTCTTTATAGGGTCGTGTAATTGAATCTCTTTAAAAAAAAAAGACACCCTTTTATTTCTAGACCTCTACTTCAAGTGAAAATTAAACAATTTAATTCATTGGGTTGCTTTTTGGCAGTCTACCCATAGGTTTCAAAGACCACTTTTCAGAGACATGTCTCAGGAGTTCATTGACTGGCAGACCTAGTTAACAGGCCAATTGAACTACAGGGCACTCACTGGTTTCCTCTTTTCCCCGTGATTTACTTTTGATATCTTGTGGGACTACAGACACTTAAATATTATTATAGAAAAGTTTCTGAATCTACATTCTGTCTGTTCAACCAGTAGCAGTGATAAGGGACTGGACTAGGATCAATTTCACACCTTTTATACACGATTACTACTGTACTCTTCTCTTGTTGTAACTAACAATGAAAAGAACTGGTCACAACCAAACTGGGTAACAATAGTAAACGCACAGGCAGAAATGGATAAGCTTGTCTCCACTGCCATAGACGGCCCACGGCCCTCGGTTTTTTGCAAGTCTTTCTCACTTTTAAGAAATGCTGGCAGTCTGTATCACATTCAGGGCCCTTTTCTAGTTAAGGGCAAGAAAACGAACAGGCATTATCTCAGAAAGCCTTGGTCTCAAGAATTAGCAAAAATATTACAGACACTATAAGGGATATTGATAACAGTAAAGTAATATGGTTCCCGTATGTTGCATTTGACCATCCAACTGCAGGCATGAGACCCAGAATATAGACAGCATAATTAAATACACATAAATACTGAGGCCTAAATTAAATCCACTACCAGCGGTCACATGTTGAGCCCTGGCATGTAGGCTCGCCTGATTGCTGCAATGGAACCACATTTCCTAATCCCCGAGTATTTGAAGACTATATAAAGCTCCTTGAGGGGCACTTGTTTCCCACAACTCTGAGCTGCCAGGAAGTTAAGACAAGGGCATCTGGAGGCCTTAAAGCTCAAACTGGAAAGCTTTAGGCTAACACCCTGATTACAGATTACTTCTGGGAAAGCCTGGAGCATATTTTAAATGCTCCCCGACTTTCTCCTGTTCTCTGTGTGCAGACATCATCTCGGTGCTGTATAAATTAATCATACTGTAAGCTCTATTTTAGACACTGTGTACAGTACATATATAGAATGGCCCACAGCGGCGGGACCCGTGCATGGTCTCACTTGCTGCGAGCAGGCTGGGAAAGTCAGGTGGGTTCAGTGAAGAACCTGGTCTGACAATCCGAGATCCCCCGCCCAAGCCCCTTTCCAGGAGGTTTTCTGCGAAGTAGGGTGGGTAAGGAAAGGCTGTCCATGGCCGAGAGGGTGCCTGGGCTCCCACTGCCTCCCACCCATCCCGGGCGGGGGTCTTCACCTCCAACTTGTCCGTCAGCTCCTTATGCATCTGCTCGTACTGCCGGCTCATGTCCTGGTTCCTCTCGAGCAGCGCCTTGCCCAGCCTGGCTGCCAAAACCAGATCCTTCTCCTTCTGTTGGATCACCGACAGCAGCTCGGGATCCTGAGCGGGTGGCGACTGCGGCCCGGCCCCCTCGGCCAAAGGCCCGGGCTCGGCCTGAGGATGCTCCCCGGGGTCGCACGGCCGCTCCCCGGCCGCCAACAGCGCCAGCTCCTCCTCTAACGTCAGTTCCAGCTCCCCCGGGCCTCCGGGGAAGGAGATCAGGGCGGCGGCGGCTGGACTCGCGAGTGCGTCCCCGGCCGCGGCGGGCAGCTCCATGCAGCAGGCGCTGTCCGGCTCGGCGGGTGCTGAAGCGCGGCCGGCCAAGCCCAGGCAGAAGGCGGACATGGCCCGCGCGCGCGGTGCCCGCAGCGGTGCGGCCCGGCCGGCGCGCGCCAGGCTGCACGGGGGAGGGGCCGCCGCGCCGCCCCACGCCCGGCGCCTCGCCTCGCGCGGCGGCACGCGCCCCCCGGCCCCCGCGAGCCCTGGGCGCGGCGCGCGCCAGCCGCCCCTCCCCCGCCCGGCGGCACGCGCCCCTCCCTGCCCCCGGGTCCCCCTGCGGGGCGCGCTGGGGAGGAAGAGGGAAGGGTGTACGTAAAGAAGGCTAAGGCGAAGAAGGGAAAGCTGAAGGGCTGCGAAGCGAGAGGTAAGGTGTGAGGAGGAACGCCGCCGCCGCCGCCGCCGCCGCCGCCGGGGTTTCAGCCGCCCTGTTGCTGCTGCTGTTGCTGCCGCCGCCAGCCGGGCAGCGCCTCACGGGGCGGGCTGCGCTCCGCTGTCGCTGCGATGCTCGCTGCTGCCGGCGGTCGCCCTCTGCAGCTGCGCTCCATGTCCTTCGACTCGGCTGCAGCCCCAGCAGCAGCGGCGGCGGCGGCGGCGGCTGCTGCAGGGGTCGAGGCGGCAGCAGCACATCGCGCGCCGCACACCCGCCAAGCTCCTTCCTGCCGGCCCCCTCTCGCCGGCTTTCCTGGCCGGCCGCACCCGCCCCGGGCTTCCGGCCGCGCCCCTCGCCCCGCCCCTGACCGGCGCCTGACGCGCACGGGCACCTGTCGCCGCGCTCACGCGGGATTCGCCGGTTCGCGGGTCTCCTCAGCGGCGCCCAGGTGGCGCCGGCAGCCTTAACCCCTGCGCTGCCTCACGCCTGAGGGCAGCTGCGCCCGCCTTCTGTGGAGGCGGGAGGTGCAAATCTAACGGTCCCACCGGCTCCTGAGGCACGGCCACGCCCCCCGCCGCTCTCCCATCTCGGGGCGCGGCTCCGCCTTCAGCCTCGTTCTCACCTCGGACTGTGGCTCCGCCCCCCACGCTGTCACCTAGGGCTGTAGGCCCGCCCCACCCTCGTTGTTACCTCGGAGTACTGCCCGGCCCCCGGCCTCACTGACACTGCTGGGTTGGGCGCGGGTCTCAGCCATGTCGTCACCTCTTGGGTGATCTTTGGGCCTACGGGGCTGGGGGCATTCCTCCAACTCCGGTAGCTTGCAGTTGCGAAATTTAGGTCTGCGTCCCTAGGACTGCTAAGCAGGCGGGAGAGGGAGCCCTAAAGACAGTAGGAGGAGGGATGACTTGGGAAACTTGGCATCTTAATGATGATGACTCAGGGATATGAGGGACTAGATGCCTCAGATATCTACAGCCCGGAGAGAAAGGGGTTATGTGGAGAAATGACGGGAAAAAAAGCTCATGGGTGAGAATAGGAAGCAAACGATCTCCCTAATAATCCTCCCCACCACCAAAAAAAAAAAAAAAAACAACCCCAAACCATTGCCATCAAGTTCATTCGGACTCATAGCGACCCTATGGGACCGAGGAAAACTGCCCATAGGGTTTCCAAGGAGCAGCTGGTAGATTTAAACGGCTGACCTTTTGGTTAACAGCCGAGCTCTTAACCACTGCACCACCAGGGCTCCTTAATAGTAGCTACCATTTATTAAGCACTTAGTGTGTGCTATGTCCCGTGTTAAGTGCTTTATATACGGTGAAACCTGTGAGAGCCGGAACTCCAAGGGACTGCCTTGTTTTTCCAGCTCTCACAAGTTTTCCACCTTTGACAGGGTGCAGTCTTCTCACTTTTCTATCGCTCATTTTTGTGGAAAATATTTGAGTTTTCCTTCTCTGACAGGTTTCTATTTTACGCAGGTTTCGCTTTCCTGGGTTTTACTATACAGCTCAGCTGCTAACCAAAAGGTCAGCAGTTCAAATCTACCAGCCGCTCCTTGGAAACCCTATGGGACGTTGTGGTCTGTCCTATAGGGTCGCTATGAGTCCGAATTGACTCGACTGCAACAGGTTTGGTTTTTGGTTTAGAACATTATAAGTAATCACTATCACTCTTCCCATTTTAGAGGAGGAAATTGAGGCGTCGAGGCATGGAGTCATTACAACTGGTAGAATCAGGATTCAGATCCAGGCAAAATGACTTCAGCGTTCAGGTAAATCATTATTCTTCCCTCACATGTGAAAAGGCTAAAAGGCTAAGTCCATCTGTGACCAAGATGGACTGGGTCCATGTTGAAAGTGGCATCAGGAAAGCTTCTTGCAATGATCAAATATAGATTGAAGAGCCTTCTGGGTGAATACCAGTCAGCTCTTGCTTTGACTGATTGATGTTGCTTTTTGTCTCCTATTTCCCTTCTTGGATGACAACCCATTTTTGAGTTAGATCATACCTTGATTCTTTTCATCCCAGTGAAATTTCAGGACACTAAGAGGCTGAAATGGGTCAAAGAGTTTCACATGACTTCTGTTGTTGCTGTTAGCTGCCATTGAGTTGACTCCAACTCATGGCGATCCTCCGCTTAACAGAATGAAACGCTGCCCACCATCTTCATGATCACTGGCATGTTTGAGACCAGTTGGACAATATTCTGTTGTGATCCATAGGTTTTTTTTTGGCTAATTTTTGGAAGTAGATCACCAGGCCTGTCTTCTTTGTCTTAGTCTGGAAGCTCTGCTGAAATCTGTCCATTATAGGTGACCATGCTAGTATTTAAAGTACCAGAGGCATAGCTTCCAGTATCATAGCAACAAGCAAGCCACCACAGTATGGCAGACTTATGTGGCTTTTATTCCTTATTAACTTCAGAGCCTAAACAATATTCAGGTATTCACATTGCTTTCTACCCTCAGACTGAAGGTAAGAATCCAAAAGGCCCTGATGCTTAGGGAATGGCTTTGTCCGCTCTTAATTGGAAAGGAGACAGATAATAGAGGGATTCCCACATCTAAGTTACTAAATCCCTGCAGTTGACCATGGCACCATGACAGCAATGGACTGTTCTAACACTTTTTATTATGCCTCCTTTGAGCAGAAATTGTGGGCCCATTGTGAAATCCAGTTACAACTCTCCTTTGTCTTTTTTGAATCACAAAAGGACAAGTTTCTCCCTAATCTATAGAGACCCACATACCAAGAAGGAACAGGATTCCTAATCAAAAGAAGTTTCAGCCATTTCTTTTTCCTTGAAGCAGACACACAGCCTATCCCTGTCATTCAAGAAAGGACTTTTGCTTGCCTTTCTTGAACTCATCTGTTACTATGAGAATAAACTATTACCTAACTCTAGCTCTGAGGAT
The DNA here is from genome assembly GCA_030035585.1 of Dugong dugon. NCBI lineage: Eukaryota > Metazoa > Chordata > Mammalia > Sirenia > Dugongidae > Dugong > Dugong dugon. The sequence continues at coordinate 17,253,457 of CM057476.1, read as the reverse complement.
CCTCCTTAACTCTGTTCCAGTGCTTAACCTTATTAGGAAATGATAATTTTCTACTGTAGGTTTGGCCCTGTCTTCCTGTGAATGATCAGAGGAGACCAGCCCAAGTCTGGAGAACTATTTACAGTAGTGGTTCTTAAACATTTTAGTCTCAGTATCTCTTTACACTCTTGAAAATTACTGAGTACCTCAGAAACTTTTAGTTATGTGGGTTACTGACATTTAATGTATTAAAAATTAAAACAGAAATTTAAAAATATTTATTATTTCATTTAAAAATACTTATGATTAACCTTTTACATTTTAATGTAAAGAATGTATTTTAATGAAATATATATTCCCAAATTTAAAAAAATTTAAAAACTGAGAATAACAACAAAAATAAGATAAATTATTAAGAAAATTAAGGAGATGAGTGGCATTATTTTCCATTTTTGCAAATTATTTTCTTTTTCATTGTACTTCAGGTGAGGGCTTACAGAACAAATAGTTTCTCATGAAACAGTAGTACACATATTCTTTTATGACATTGGTTAACAACCCCACAACATGTCAACCCTCTAACTTCTCAACCTTTTTTTTTTTTTGGTGAAAATACACACAGCCAAAGATACACCATTTCAAAAATTTCTACGTGCACAGTTCAGTGACCTTGACTACACTCTTCCAATTGTGCTGCTATTCTCACTTAGGATGAAGGCTTACAGAACAAAATAGTTTCGCATTTAACAGTGACTACACATGTTGCCCTATGACAATGGTTAACAATCTCACAACACAGCAACAATATCCTTATTCAACCTTGGGTTCCCTATCACCAGCTTCCTTGTCCCCTTCTGCCTTCTGGCCCTTGTCACTGGACTACTGTACCTCATCAGTCCCATTTGGTTTTACGGGGCTGTCCACTCCCAGGCTGAACGGTGAACCTCGGAGATAACTTCACTGAGCTAAAAGGGTGTCTGGGGGCCATACTCTCAGGGTTTCTCCAGTCCCCTTTAGGCCAGTAAATCTGGTCTTTTTTTTTGTGAGTTAGAATTATGTTCTACATCCTTCTCCAGCTCTGACCAGAACCCTCTGTTGTGATCCTGGTCAGAGCAGTCATTGGTGGTAGCTGGGCACCATCTAGCTGTACTGGACTCAGTCCGGTGGAGGCCTTGGTAGCTGTGGACCATTAGTCCTTCAGACTAATCTTTTCTTGTATCCTGTTCTCTTCATTCTCCCTTGCTCCCAAAGGGATGAGACCAGTGGAGTATCTTAGATGGCCACTCACAGGTTTTAAGACCCCAGACACTACTCACCAAGGTAGAACGTAGAACATTGTCTTTATAAACTGTGTTATGCCAATTGAGCTAGATGTTCCCCAAGACCATGGTCCCCACAGCCCTCTGCCCAGCAGTTCAGTCCCTCAGGGAATTTGGATGTGTCTATGGGGCTTCCATGACCTTTCCTTGTTCAAGTTGTGCTAGTTTCCCCTGTATTGTGTACTGTCTCACCCTTCACCCAAAATACCACTTATCTATTGTCTATTTAGTATTTCCCCCCCACCCCTCCCATCCCTGGTAACCAACAAAGACTGTTGCATTTTGTGTGTGAACTTTTTCATGGGTTTTTACAATAGAGGTCTCATACAATATTTGTCCTTTTGTGATTGACTTATTTCACTCAGGATAATGTCCTCCAGTTTCATCCATGTTATGAGATGCTTCACAGATTCATTGTTGTTCTTTCTCGTTGCATAGTACTCCATTTTGTGTATGTACCATAGTTTGTTTATCCATTCATCTGTTGATGGGCATCTATGTTGTTTCCATCATTTTGCTATTGTGAACAATGCTGCCGTGAACATAGGTGTGCATATGTCTATTCGAGTGACGACTCTTATTTCTCTAGGATATATTCCTAGGAGTGGGATTGCTGGATCGAATGATATGTCTATTTCTAGCTTTCTGAGGAAGTGCCATATCATTTTCCAAAATGGTTGTATCATTTTGCATTCCCACCAGCAGTGCATAAGAGTTCCCATCTCCCTGCAGCCCCTCCAATATTTGTTATTTCCATTGTTTTTGATTCGTGCCAGTAATGCTGGGGTGAGATGGTATCTCATTGTGGTTTTCATTTGCATTTCTCTGATGGCTAGTGATCGCGAGCATTTCCTCATGTGTCTGTTGGCCATTTGAATGTCTTTGGTGAAGTGTTTGTTCATTTCCTTTGCCCATTTTTAAATAGGATTATTTGTCTTTTTGTTGTAGAGGTGTTGGATTTTCTTGTAGATTATGGAGATTAGACCTTTGTCTGACTTGTACTGTCCAAAAATTTTCTCCCAGTCTGTAGGTTCTCTTTTTACTCTTCTGGTGAAGTCTTTTGAAGAGCATAGGTGTTTGATTTTTAGAAGGTCCTGGTTATTTAGCTTATCTTTTGGGGTTTGTGTGTTGATGGTTATGGTTTGTATCCTGTTAATGCTGTGTATTAAGGCCTGAAATGTTGGTCCTATTTTTTCTTCTATGAACTTTATAGTTTTAGGCTTTATATTCAGGTCTTTGATCCATTTTGAAGTAGTTTTTGTATACGGCGTGAGGTAGGGGTGCTGTTTCATTTTTTTGCAGATGGATATCCAGTTTTGCCAGCACCATTTGTTAAAAAGACTGTCTTTTCCCCATTTGATGGACTTTGGGCCCTTGTCGAAGATCAGGTGACCATAGGTGGATGGATTTACATCTGGGTTCTCAATTCTGTTCCATTGGTCAATGTATCTGTCATTGTACCAGTACCAGCATGTTTTGACTACTGTAGCTGTATAGTAAGTTCTGAAGTCAGGTAGTGTGAGTCCTCCAACTTTATTCTTCTTCTTCAGTAGTGCTTTACTTATTCGGGGCTTCTTCCCTTTCCATATAAAGTTAATGATTAGTTTTTCCATCTCTTTGAAGAATGTTGTTGGTATTTGGATCGGGATTGCATTGTATTTGTAAATGGCTTTGGGTAGAATTGTCATTTTCACAGTGTTGAGTTTACCTATCCATGAGCATGGTATGTTTTTCCATTTATGTAGATCCCTTTGGGTTTCATGCAGTAGTGTTTTTTAGTTTTCTTTGTATAGGTCTTTTACATCCCTGGTCAGATTTATTCCTAAGTATTTTATCTTTTTAGGGGCTATTATAAATGGTATTGTTTTCCTGATTTCCTTTTCATTGTTCTCCTTATTGGTGTATAGGAATCCAACTGATTTTTTAACGTGTATCTTGTATCCTGCTACTCTGCTGAATCTTTCTATTAGTTCCAGTAGATTTCTCATGGAGTCTTTAGGGTTTTCTATGTATAGTATCATATCATCTGCAAACAGGGACAGTTTAACTTCTTCATTACCAATCTGGATGCCCTTTATTTCTTTTTCTTGCCTTATTGCTCTAGCTAGAACTTCCAGCACAATGTTAAATAGGAGTGGTGATAAAGGGCATCCTTGTCTTGTTCCTGATTTCAAGGGGAATGTTTTCAGCCTCTCTCCATTAAGAATGGTGTTGGCCATTGGTTTTGCATAGATGCCCTTTATTATGCTGAGAAATTTCCCTTCTATACCTATTTTATTGAGAGTTTTTATCAGGAATGGGTGTTGGACTTTGTCAGATGCCTTTTCTGTGTCAATTGAGATGATCATGTATTCTTTTCTTTCCTTTAATTTATGTGGTGGATTATGTTGATTGATTTTCTAATGTTGAACCATCCTTGCATACCTGGTATGAAAAAAGGAGGAATATTTTAATAGCCTTTTTAAATCATTGTGGACAGTCTTCTATGACATTACACCAGAACTGGACAACTGATAGTTTCTTTAAGGTTAGTGGGTGTGGAATTTGAAATGGTGTCAAGGAAATCTATTGGTCTACCTTCCACTTTGAATGTATCCTTTACCCGTGTATGATTCAGTAAAACCATGCATTGGTCATTTGGAAAATATTGGTTCACTGATTTATGCAGATCTTCCAGATTTCATCACATGTCGTTATACAGTATATTAAAAAAACCACATTCATTAATATCACCACTGATCTCGTCGGAAAAGTTGTTAAGTATTGGGAAGCTATCAGGATAACTGAGGTATATACAAGTTTCCCAAAATTCTTATTTTCACTTGAAAGCTTGCCTTTTATTGTTAGTAACAAATATTGTCAGTTGTATTCCTTGACATGACAAGCTCACTTCGTTAATTTTTGAAGAAAATGTCCTTTAAATCCAAATACTGTAGTTTGTCAGTCATTCTTTCAAGAAAAATCAGTTTTCCATGAAAAATATGGGTAGTTCAGCTCACAACTCAAACAGTGGTACAAGTACTTTTCCTCAAGACAACCACTGTACTTCATTCAACATGCAACAGAAGTGCTTATGGGTACTTCCTATTTTGCCACATGGAATATTAAAAGGTTGTGCTCCTAAGGGCCAGGATTTAATAAAACTAATAATTTTCACTGTTTAATAATAGAGAGTAAAAAAAGTGAAACTGGCTTTTTCCCCCCTGTGAGCGCAGGGTAGTGAAGACTATGACGATCAGTGTAGCATGGTATCACTGCTTGATTCATGCTAAGCTATCAACAGTTTAACCACCACTGCTTTTGCACTGATTTTTCACCACGGTGAAAAATGAAATTAATATTAGGCAATTAGTATTATTATGAAATTAGTTTTACTATTGTTAATAAAATTAGAATTATCATCATTGGTATTATTATGAAAATAGTTTTGACTTCATTAAAAAAAGAAAAAAAACCTGTTGCTGTTGAGTCAGTTCTGACTCATAGCAACCCTATAGGAAAGGGTAGAACTGCCCCATAGGGCTTCTAAGGAGTGGCTGGTGAATTTGAACTGCCAACCTTTTGGTTAGCAGCTGAGCTCTTCACCACTGTGCCATGAGGGCTCCTTTGATTTCATGGACCCCTGAAAGGATCTTGGGGACCTCCATGAGTCAGTGAACCACATTTTGAGAACTGCTGATTTAGAGCTATCCAAGACCATTAGATCTGCTTTGAGCTAAGCAGAATGAACAAGTATCTGTCTACGTGGAAATTAGTACCTAGATTTGAAACTCATCAATGCAAAGTTATGGAATAACTTATTATTTTGTTATAATAAGTTGTTATTTTGCTCTAATAAACTTATAATTTCGTTTATCCTGCTTCAATTACGCCAGAATAATAATTTAAAAACCCCAAACCTGTTGCCATTGAGTCAATTCCGACTCATAGCAACCTATAGGACAGGGTAGAACTGCCCCATAGGGTTTCAAGGAGCAGCTGGTGGATTTGAACTGCTGAGTTTTTGGTTAGCAGTCAAGCTCTTTAACCACTGTGCCACCAGGGCTCCAAGAATCATAATAGCTAAAATATATTTAGCCTTATGTTCCTAAGATCCTTTCTATGATGTTTATCTCATTTAGTTTTCACAGTAACTCTATAATGCAAGTATGTAACACCAAAATGCTAGTGTGTAATACTATGATGCTAGTGTTTTAGGTCTGTCTGACTCCAAAATGTTTCTTCTTAGTTACTATGCCTTACTTCATGGTTTTATTATTATAGTTTCCATTAAGACGTATTTGCATTGATGTTGGTTTTGGTACCTGGATAATCCAATGGATTTGTGTATGACCCATCTTAATGTATCATGGATGCATTTCCACCTAAATGCTGTTACATCACTGAGCACAAAACATAGAATTTTCCTTCTTAGAAATCCTGATTATCTTTCTAAATATGACAACACTCATGGAATTTTCCAAAGTTGTTTATTTTTATTAATATCTTAATCTGTAAAAACTGGAAAGTGTAAAAGACAAAACATTTTCAAGAAAAATTTGTTTTTGAAAAGTCAAGTGTTGAAAAAACAAGAGGAGCTGACAAAACATATGATAAAGCAGCCCTCTGTTTGATATTTTCATTTAGCAATGACGAGTGTGTGCTTTGTAACCAAAGTTGTGTATTTTATTTATGAATTAGTTGTGGAAACATGAAAGTCTAAGAAATTGAATCCTAAAAATATTACCCAAAAGCTGTTTATGTTTTTTAGAGATGAATGTTTTAATTGCTGACTGCTTAAACCCCGTGGAGCCCTGGTGGCGCAGTGGTTAAGGATTGGCTGCTAATCAAAAGTTCGACAGTTGGAATCCACCAGCTGCTCCTTGGAAACCCCATAGGGCAGTTCTCCTCTGTCCTGTAGGGTCCCTAGGAGTTGGAATCGACTCGAAGGCAGTAGATTTTTTTTTTTTTTATTTACCCCATCAGTGAGTGTCTTAGTCATCTAGTGCTACTATGACAGAAATACCACAAATGGATGGCTTTAACAAAGAGAAGTTTATTCTCTCACAGTCCAGTAGGCTAGAAGTCCGGATTCAGGGTGCTGCCTCCAGGGCAAGGCTTTCTCTCTCTGTCAGCTCTGGAGGAAGGTCCTTGTGATGCATCAGTCTTCCCTTGGTCTGGGAGCATCTCAGCGCGGGTCCAAGGATGCGCTCTGCTCCCGGCACTGCTTTCTTGGTGGTATGAGGTCCTCATGTCTCTCTGCTAGTTTCTCTCTTTCATATCTCAAAAGAGATTGGTTTAAGATACTATCTAATCTTGTAGATCTCATCAGTATAACTGCTGCTAATCAATCTTATTATGTCGTAGTGGTAGAGTATACAACACATAGAAAAAGCACATCAGTTGAGAAAATGGTAGACAATCACACAATATGGGAAATCATGACCTAGCCAAGTTGACAGACATTTTTGGGGGTCACAATTCAGTCCATGACAGTGAGTAAGGGATCCCATCCTAGGGTTAGGGGGATGGCAAAACATATTAATGCCCAACTCTGAACAGCTGGGATGGGCCTCAGTTCATTAGGCACATGTACTAGCAACCAGGGAGGACAACACTGTATGCCACCCAGGGCCACAAGGAGGTTGCAGTTGGAAGCAGAGTGAACAGCCCAGGGGCTGTGAGAGGTAGACTTTGTAGTATCAAGAGGGTGAGGTACCCCTCGGTTCCCACCAGAAGATGTGATTGGTTTAAGTATTTCTGCAAGCTAGCAGGAGACTGAAACCCATTACTGAAGGATTATCAGGAACTGTGCCTGGTCCCTTTGATAAAGGAGGGCTATTTGGCTAAAGGACCTTATCCCAGTGGGATCACAGTGGGGAGGGGAACTGGCAGTTAAGTCATTTGAAGCCCTCTTGATTTGCCAAAGGATTCCTGGTGGTGCAGTGGTTAAAGCAATCGATTGCTAACCTAAAGGTCGGTGGTTCAAATCTACCAGTGGCCCCACAGGAGAAAGATGCGACAGTCTGCTTCTGTAGAGACTTACAGCCTTGGAAACCCTATGGGCTCACTATGAGTTGAAATCAACTTGACAGCAGTGGGTTTTTGTGGTGATTTTATCAGACATCAAAGCAACACATCATACTGAACCTTAATTTTAGGCCTCACACCACAATGAGTTAGTTCAACATTTCCCAAAATGTGCTATGTTTACCCCTGGTGGTTCTCAACTTAATATTTAGGAGAAAAAGATGGACTTCAATGCTGTTGCTCACCAGCATCAGTTTCCAGCAGACCCCTGCCCTGCCTAGCGTGGGATGTACCTTCTCTGCTACCCATCACAGTACCCCCAGCTCGCCCTGCTGGGGGCCCTTCTGAGTTCCAACTAAACCACAGCAGCCCCTCCCATCTTTCCATTCTCACCTTGACAGCTCCCTCACCTCCCCCGTCAACCCTCTCAGCATCCTGTCCTGGGCCTTGAAGCCGACCCTGCCCTTTCTTTTACCCCTTTCACAGATCACTATGTTGTTTCTGGTAGTTGTTGTGGAATCAGTCCCCAACTCTTGGCGATCCCATGCATTACATCTGTACTGCGCTATATAGGGTTATCTTGGTTCTAATCTTTACAGAAGCAAATCACCAGGCCTTTTCTTCCAGAGCCACTGGTGGGCTCGAACTGCCAACCTCTGAGTTAGCAGCCAATCAAAAACTGCTTGCTTCTTGAATTTGTGTCTCTAGCCTCTCCCTTTCCTTACCCTACTAACCTCATTCCACTCAGTGCCTGGTGCACTGAGTTTACTTACTTAGTTGAAGCCTGAATAAGCTTTTGTTAAAGCTTTACTTAGTTGAAGCCTCATCTTGCCCCTGATACACACATAACGTCCTGACTCCCTCTCTACCAGCTTCCTCCCCTCCTACCACCATCTCTGCCCAATTTCCCTCTTCTAGGTGACAGCTCCCCTCTCCCAAGGATTTGCCCAAGACCCAGTCCAGCTACGTTTGACCTCTGCTCATTATCTCCTGACCACTGTCATTTTCAGCAGCAGACCCATTTCTCTCCATCCTAATCTGACATTTCCATTCTTTCTCCTTAATGATTGAGAGCATGGACTCTGGAGCCAGACTTGGCAACTTATGAGCTAAGTGACCGAGCTGAGTGACCCTGGACTTTTATGTCTCAGTTTCCTCATTTTTTAAAATGGGGATAGTAATGACCAGTTGCTGTCAAGTCACTTCCAACTCATGGCAATCCCACGTATGTCAGAGTACAACTATGCTTCATAGGGTTTTCAGTGGCTGATTTTTCGCAAGTGGATCGCCAGGCTTTTCTTCCAAGGCACCTCTGGGTGGACTCAAACCTCCAGCCTTTCAGTTAGCAGCTGAGTGTGTTAGTGGTTTGCAAAACCCAGTATGCTTACCAATGCAGTAATTATAAAAGTAAAAAGATTTCATATATGTAAAGCCCTTCAGGTGGTGCCCAGCACATGGTAGGCACAAGGTGGATGTTTGATAAATGAATAAATACATAAAATAACTGAGCATGGACCTCTCCCTGTGAGACCATGATCTTTCTTACCTTCCACATCTGTCTTCTTTTCTTTCATATACCTCTCCTTTATTAAAAAAATTTTTTGTATGAACTAAAAAATGAGTCAATTTAAATGAAATTGTAAATGATAGTATAGGTGGTGTTGAGCATGGCAAAAATCATGATGGCGATATGCAAGTGATAAAGTTTGGGTATAGTGGAGCTATTGAGAGTGAGGATCTCTGGTTCGTGTCTTAGATCTGCCATTAACCAGCTTTGTACATCTGAGCAAGGCATTTAATGTGCCTAGCCCTCGGTTTCCTCATCTGGGTGGTAAGAAGTTAGGCTGGTTGATAATCCCTTCATCTCCCCATCCCCTGCCCCGCCCCTTCACCTTTTAAACCAGTGGTTCTCAACCAGGGGGTGATTTTGTCTCCTGGGGACATTGCACAATGTCTGGAAACTGTTTTGGTTGTCACAATTGGGAGGAGGGTAGAGGCCAGGGATACTGTTAACATCCTGCAACGCACAGGACAGCCCCACTCCTGCAACAAAAATGATCTATCCCCAAATGTCAGTAGTGGTGAGATTGAGAAACCCTGATGTAGGCATCTACAGTTTGATCATAAGGTTTGTTGCCTGAGAAAGATACAAATGGGCTATACACATGAGGGCTGTGATGTGAGCCGAAGGGTGCTTTTGGCTGCTTTTAGGAATTCCTTCTGGGAAACCAGCCCATAATAGAGCCATACTAATTAGGCAAACAAACAAATAAACAAAAAACCTTCTGTTATTGGTTGAATAGTTCCCAACATTGACAATATTGTTTGCTACACACCCCCTTCCTCTTCCAATGATTTGGCTGTCTCCTTTGCCCTAACTCATCAGAAAATGACTGCTTTATGTGCAAGTGTTGGCTATTTTTGGTTCTTCCAATGCCCACATCTAGAAAGATTTGTGATTTAATTTTCTCTGTGTTCACATTTCCCTCTTCAATGATTTTGGCCCTAAACGTACTGCTGATGTGTTTTGCTACATATATCATTCATCTGAAGCTGTTTTTAGACATTTCCTAGTTTTATTTCACTCCAAGAATTTGACAAACATTTGTTATAACTTGTTTTTTCCGCATCGCATTCTGGTTTAATTTGTTGGCAGGCAAGTTATTTATACCTATTGATACTGTTCAGACTAACACTGTTTCTTAAGTGAATTTAACCCCATATTTTTCTTTTTTTGGCAGCTTCAGAACAGGACTAAACTGATTGTAAAATAATTTATCATCCAGTTTCCAGGGCAACTGAAAACTTGGCCTGGTGGATAAGTAAAATGCCTTTAATCTGCTTTTCGTAGTATGTGGTCTGATTGCTGCTACTTTCTTTCTCACTCTTAGTAAAAAGCCTTTATGGGCTTCTTGGTGTCTTCCTGTGATCAGAGGTATTAGTGTCGTTTTCTGAAGGGTAGAGGTTTAATCGCATGTCCTGGAGAATGTAGCTATGTTTGTGTCTGGGGTATACAAGGGGGTGTGGGATATACATGTAATTAAATGTTCTGGGAAGAGAGTTGGTGTAATGCACCAGCAAATATACTTAACAATGATTGGGAGAAATAACTTTTTATTAGATGTTAAACATTTTTATGGGAAAATTAAAATGTAAAGTTCCCACTTATAAGGAAATCCTATAAATTGTATAGTTATCAAGGCAGTGGGGCAATAGGTATTTATTGAGTAACCACTGAAGCTTGATACTGGGTTTGGTATTAGCATTATATGAGACCTTTAGAATTTATAAACATGGTCCCTATCCTTAAGGAGTTAACCATTCTCATCATGGCTTGTCCATAGCTTGTAAATAAAGGCAATATAATATAATGGTTAAGAATATGGGTTTTAGAGTTAGACCTAATATTAAGTCAAGGCTCCCCCAGTTACTAGCTGAATAACCCTGGGCAAGTTAGCTAACTTTTTAACCCCAGGTACTGTGTAAGTAAATAATTTTTTTACTAATATGTTCTTATATCCTAGAACAGTGCCTAGCATATAGTAGGCACTTGATAAATTTTTATCATGAATGACGTATGTAGAGCACTTAGTGCATTGCCTAGTGCATTGTCAGTGTTCACTCAATAAGTACATGGGTTTTGTTTTTTTTTAAACCTTGATTTCAGAATACTGGATTTGTTACATACTAAAATGGTTCTGTGTGATCTGTATTAACCTCCTCATTTACTGAGCATTTATTGCATAGAAGCTGCTGTGTTGGATATTATGTGGGGGAAACACAGATTTGTCTACTATGATCCTTGCCCTCAATGAGTTTACTTTAGTAAAGGTAGAAAGCATGAACAAAAATAAGAATAATTCCAAGCAGCCTTGGAATTATATTAAACACCTTGTAGATACATTATGCTGCATTTTTTTTTTTTAATTCAGAGAAGAGTGATATTGTTAGATACAGTGGCATAAAACTAACTAAAAGTGAGTCTGCTTTTTATTATCACCATGTGCTGGTAATTCTAAGCAAGGTCAGTGGCAACATACTTCTACAATGGTCCCTTGGTATGCCAGTGACCACATATGACAGAATTAATCAAGGAACACTTCATGAAGTAGGACCTTAAAGGACAAAGGAAGTTTCCATGGGCCAAGAGGGGAGGGAAGTAGAAGGAACAGAAGGATAACAGGGGCCAGAAAGTCATGTTTGGAGAACAGCAAAGGAGGGAGAGAATAAAGTCTTAAAGGTAAATTGACATTGAAATGTAGAAGAGAAAAAGATGCCATTGCAAAAATAGTACAGTGTGTTCCTGTGTACCTTTCACCCAGCTTCCGCCAGTGATAACATGGTACGTAAATACAGAACATTATCAAAGCAATGGTTGGTGTTGGTGAAGAATATTGAATAGACCGTGGACAAAAGAATGAACAAATCAGTCTTAGAAGAAATACAACCAGAATGCTCCTTAGAGGCAAGGATAGCAAGACTTCGACTTGCTTACTTGGCCATGTCATCAGGAAAGGCCAATCACTAGTAAAGGACATCATGTTTGGTGAAGTAGAGGGTCAGTGAAATCGAGGGAAACCTTCCATGAGATTGATTGACACAATAGCCATGACAATGGACTCAAATGTACTAAGGATCACAAAGATGGCACAAGACCAGGCAATATTCTGTTATACGTAAGGCCACCATTAGAGGACTCAATGGCAACTAACGATGACAGCAATACAGGTGGTCAGAGAAATGACTTACATTATCTTGTTTAAACTGGCAACAACCTTTCCTGATGGGTGCCATTACCGACATTTGAAAGATGAGGAAACTGAGGTTCTGAGAGTTTAAGGGTCCTTGCCAAAGATCCTGCAGCTAGTAAGGAGTAGAATTGGGATTTGAATAGGGGCCAGGTTGCCTATAAAACCTGTAGTCTTTCCACCTATCTAGCCTTGAATGCTAAACCAAAGACAATGCTAAGCCAAAGGAACCACTGGAGATTTTGAAATTGTAAAATGATCTGAATAAAGCTGTAGTTCGGAAAGATTAATCTGGCACTGGTGTTAAGGATGAACTCAAGGTGGGAGTCAGGAGTCAGGGACACCAGTTACAATACTGCCAGAAGAAGCTAGATGAAAGGTACATGGAGAAGGAAAAAAAGATGTCGGAAAGGCTGTGAAGAAGGAACTGCTAGGATTTAGAGACTGGACATTAAGGAGCGGGAGAGAGGAGAAAGGAGGATGCAGAGAGCTCTGAGGTTCTAACCTGGGCTACAGAATGATAGTGCTATTGCCAGAAACCAGAAAGCCAGAGAGAGGGAGATAATTAGACAACTAGACCTCCTTGGATTTGGCTGTGGCCAAGGACATCTGGCCTATATAGGGAAAGAAGACAAGCGTGTAATCAGTATAAATATACCAATTATAAGAGTGGATTGCTGATGAGATATTGGTTAGCAGTGGTACCAATGGGCTTGGAAATGAAAAGTTTTTTCGCACCTGAAAGAAAGCTTCTTAAAGAAAGCTAAAATTTATGGAGAAGGGACTATAATAGTTGACAGGAGGAAAGAGAGTGTTTTCTGTGTTTGGAGAAGTGTTGGTGAAGGCCTGGTGGTGGGAAATAGAGAGTTAAACATGACTTCATGCCTGTGGGAACAGAAGCACCCCTTCTTCGTTGGGCCAGTGTGACTACAGGTGAGTGACCATCCCCCCATCCTTCACCATTCCCACCTGCAGCAAATTACACTGGGCTTCTCTTCATGACAGCCCACTCCTCCCACCCACCCACCCGCAATCTAATAAAGACAGGGATTAGGGAGAGAACCAGGCCTTCCTGATGGGTTTGGAAAATAATTGCATACAAGAGAGCTATGTATGTGCTATTATACATTTGCATCTACAAGAAATCAAGAATTTTCAAAGGTTTATGTTCAAGAATTAATATGAAATTGCCCAATTAAAAGAAGAGGCAATGGCAAGGACTCAAAAATCGGTTACAGAATTTAATTTCATTGAAGAAAAACTAAGGAATACATTAACAGTATAAGTCTGCCTTTCCCTGGGGTCTCTATTGAGTGATTCAGCTTTTTTTAGTAAGTGGGTCAGAAAACTGCTAATCCTGTAATGATTTTGTTCAGCTGCACTGCTGGTAAACTTGTTTCTTGCAGATCTAAAAAAAAGGCAATTATGTTAAGATTGTCAAAGTTGACATCAACCTGATATCAAATTGCTTTGTTTATCAGCCATGAATACTGTATTTATTTTCTTGATCAAGAGTCTGTCCTTTTCATTATCTAATAGGGACAATATTCATTGCAGCTTTATTTTGAAATTCTGTGCCATATATGGTATAGCTGATACAGTGACACCATGTGATAGGAAGTCTCAAACAATGACGTTCAACAGGACAAACCCGTTGCACTATAATATGAGGACAAATGTGAAAGCTGATATATTGGTTTTGTGGATATAGAGCTCAGGTTTAAAAACACAAGCCATGAGTCAGCATGGAAGAGCTATTTTTAAAGATGTCTGACATTGAAATGCATTTATTCATTGATGCCTTCACTCATTCATTCTTCCAACCAACCTTACTAAGGACTTGCCTTGAACAATGACTGTGCTAGGCTCTGTGGGGTTTTATAAATAAGACTGATTAGGTGATACAAAAAGAAAAGATCTATAAAATAAATATGTAATGCATCAGAATAGAGAGATACAGTCACTCCTAAGCCAGAGCAAAGGCTTGAATTCAGGGGTTCAACACAATTTTTAAAAATTTTGTCTATCAGAAGGGGAGTTTGTCAGTTTTGGACGCACAGAAAAAGAAGCACCTTAGAGGTAAATATTGGGAGTCCTATTAAGACAGCCCAGTGATAGACTTATAGTATTACTGACTCATAGGTGAGGCTATCCCAAGATGGACCAACCCGCTACCCTTGAGTCAGTTCCGACTCATAGTGACCAGAGTATCTCTAAAAAGCTGAGCCGAGGGATGCTTTTTTAGCTCATTTAACTAACTCTTCTGGTTCTAATTATATGTTCTGATTGCAGTTTGGCTTCTCAGCCTACAAAGGGAGAATTCTTTGAAGTCATGCCAACATCAACATCGTGGTCTTCAACAGCTTAAATTTCTCATCATAAATTAATAATTTGGCATTCCAGTTTTAAACATTAGATTTAGTAAGCTAAATCCTATTCTAAAACATGGACCCATTCTTGGTGTGGGTCAAAATAGGATTTCTGTGCCTTTCAGACTATAGAGCAGGGCCAGACCATAGGTATGTCTAAATTTCAGTTTCCTTATCTGGAAAATGGAGATTAAAAACAGTACCTACCTTATAGAATTGTTGTGATGATTAAATAAATAAATTCATGTAGTGTTTAGAACAGTGCCTGGCATGTATAAGCACCCCTCCTGCCCACAATCTGTCAGTTTGTCATATTGCTGTAGCTTTCGTGTTGCTGTGATGCTGGAAGCTATGCCTCCCGTATTTCAAATACCAGCAGGGTCACCTGTGGTGGACAGGTTTCAGTGGAGCTTCCAGACTAAGACAGGCTAGGAAGAAAGGCCTAGCGATCTCCTTCCAAAAATTAGCCAATTAAAACCTTATGGATCACAACAGCACATTTTCCGACTCGTTTGCTTTGGATGCATCATTAGGAGGGGTCAGTTGCTAGACTACATCATGTTTGGTTAAGTAGAGGGCAAGCCAGGGCGAGGGAGACCTTTGGTGAGATGGATTGGCACAATAGCCACAACAGTGGACTGAAACATACCAACATTTGTGAAGATGGTGCAGTGCCAGGCAGCAGCATTTCATTCTAGTGCATGTAAGGTTGGAGTTGACTGTTGGTCTGTCTGTCTATCTATCTTTCTATCATCTATCTGGAGCCCTGGTGGTGCAGTGGTTAAGAGCTTGGCCACTAACCAAAAGGTCAGGAGTTCAAATCAACCAGCCACTCCTTGGAAACCTCTGGGGCAATTCTATTCTGTCCTATAGGGTCGCTATGAGCTGTTTTTTGTTTAATCATCTATCCATCTATCTGTCTGTCTGTCTGTCTATCTATCTGTCTTTTAACCTACCTGGAAATTCACTGCCAGTATCCAAGGGAATGCTCCCAAATATTAGAATTAACTGACTGAGAGAGGCCAATAGGGAAAACAACAACAACTTTTGGGTCATATGAGGCCAGTTTGCTGTCTTTTCTCTGGTCTATTGTTTTTTCCACCAGCCCTTTTAAGAATTCTGGGTTCATTACATACAGAGAACTTCTGACCTTATGTGACCTTAAAGAGTTTTATGAGCTCTACAGGGATTTGAGTGAGACTGGGATAATTCTGAGGCTAAATTAGGGACTGGGTGTGGGTGAGGCACTGAATAATAAGTATGAGAAAGTCCAGGGTAAAGGCAGAAGAGTAACATGAAAGAAAGTTGACCTGGGCCTAGGACAGACACAGACTGTTTCTTTTAGAGCAAAACTAAACTTGGCCCACAGGAGCTGAAGTGGGGAGATGGAAAAGTCACCATTCACTTTGCTACGTTCTAATTAGTGTCAAAATTTCCCCTTATTCTAGGGGAATATACAAAATTAATATACACCAAAACTAGCTGCCTTAGTTATCTAGTGATGCTATAACAGAAATACCACAAATAGGTGGCTTTAACAAACAGAAATTTATTTTCTCGAAGTTTACCAGGCTGGAAGTCTGAATTCAGGGCACCGGTTCTAAGGGAAGGCTTTCACTCTCTGTGGGTTCTGGGGGAAGGTCCTTGTCTCTTTTCAGCTTCTGTTTCTTGGTTCCTTGGAGATCTCATGTGGTATGTCATCTATCTTCCCTCATCTCTGCTTGCTTGCCTCATTGCTTGCTTGAGATCTGCTCTTTCTTATCATTGTGCTTTAGAGGCAGGTTTACAGAGAGAATTAGTTTCTCATTAAACAGTTAATACACATATTGTTTTGTGACGTTGGTTGCCAACCCCACGGAGTGTCAACACTCTCCCTTTCTTGACCTTGGGTACCCCATTACCAACTTTTCTGTCCCCTTCTGCCTTCTTGTCCTTGCCCCTGGGTTGGTGTGCCCATTTAATCTTTGGCTAAAGGGTGAACCTCAGGAGTAACTTCAGTACTGAGTTAAAAGGGTGTCCAGGGGCCATACTCTCAGGATTTCTCCAGTCTCTGTCAGACCAGTAAGTCTGGTCTTTTTTTGTGAGTAAGAATTTTGTTCTACATTTTTCTCCAGCTCTGTCCAGTAACCCTCTACTGTGATCTCTGTCAGAGCAGTTGTTGGTGGTAGTGGGACACCATCCAGTTCTGCTGGACTGGGTCTGGTGGAGGCTGTGGTAGTTGTGGTCCATTAGTCCTTTGTGCTAATCTTTCCCTTGTGTCTTTGGTTTTCTTCATTCTCCCTTGCTCCAGTCAGGGTGAGACCAGTGGAGTGTCTTAGATGGCTGTTCAGAAGCTTTTAAGACCCCAGACACTACTCACCAAAGTAGGATGTAGAAAATTTTCTTTATAAAATGTTATGCCAACTGAGCTAGATGTCCCCAGAGACCATGGTCCCCAACTCTCAGTCCAGTAATTTGGTCCCTCAGGTAGTTTGGATGTGTCTGTGAAGCTTCCATGATCTTGCCTTGGTCAAGCTGTGCTAGCTTCCCCAGTATTGTGTACTGTCTTACCGTTCACCAAAGTTTCCACTTATCTACTGTCTATTTAGTGTTTTTCCCTCCCCACCACTTACCTCTCTCATAACCATCAAAGATTGTTTCTTTTTGTCTGTAAACCTTTTCATGAGTTTTTATAATAGTGGTCTCATACAATATTTGTCCTTTTGTGACTGACTTATTTCACTCAGCATAATGCCTTCCAGATTCATCCATGTTGTGAGATGTTTTACAGATTCATCTTTGTTCTTTATCATTGCATAGTATTCCATTGTGTGTATGTACCATAGTTTGTTTATCCATTTATCTGTTGATGGCCACTTAGGTTGTTTCCATCTTTTAGCTACTGTGAATAGTGCTGCAGTGAACATGGGTGTGCATATGTCTATTCCTGTGACGGCTCTTATTTCTCTAGGATATATTCCTAGGAGTGGGATTGCTGGATCATATGGTATTTCCATTTCTAGGTTTTTAAGGAAGCGCCATATCGTTTTCTAAAATGATTGTACCATTTTACATTCCTACTAGCAGTGCATAAGAGTTCCATCTCCCCATAGCCTCTCCAACATTTGTTATTTTCTGTTTTTTTGATTCGTGCCAGTAATGTTGGGATGAGATGGTATCTCATTGTAGTTTTGATATGCATTTCTCTTTGGGAGCATTTCTTCCTATGTTTGTTAGTCGTCTGAATGTCTTCTTTGGTGAAGTGTTTATTCATTTCCTTTGCTCATTTTTCATTGGATTATTTGTCTTTTTGTGAAAGAGATGTTGGATTTTCCTGTAGATTTTAGAGATTAGACTTTTGTCAGATTTGTCATAACCAGAATTTTTTTCCCAGTCTGTAGGTTCTTTTTACTCTTTTGGTGAAGTCTTTTGATGAGCATAAGTGTTTAATTTTTAGGAGATCCCAGTTATCTAGCTTATCTTCTGGTGTTTGTGTATTGTTAGTCATGGTTTGTATCCTGTTTATACTGTGTAGTAGGGCCTCTAGTGTTGACCCGATTTTCTCTTCTGTGATCTTTATGGTTTTTGGTTTTATATTTAGGTCTTTGATCCATTTTGAATTAGTTTTTGTGTATGGTGTGACATATGGGTCCTGTCTCATTTTTTTCTTGCAGAGAGACATCCAGTTTTGCCAGCACCATTTGCTAAAAAGACTGTGTTTTCCCCATTTAATGGACTTTGGGCCACTGTTGAAGATCAGGTGACTGTATGTGAATAGATTTACACCGGGGTTCTCAGTTCTGTTCCATTGGTCAGTGTGTCTGTCTTTGTATCAGTGCCAGGCTCTTTTGACTACTGTAGCTGTACAGTAGGTTTCTGAGGTCAGGTAGTGCGAGTCCTACTTTATTCTTCCTCTTCAATAGTGCTTTACTTATCTGGGGCCTCATCCCTTTCCATATAAAGTTAATGATTAGTTTTTCCTTCTTATTAAAGAATGCTGTTGGTATTTGGATCAGGATTGCATTGTATTTGTAGATTGCTTTGGGTAGAATTGACATTTTCACAATATTGAGTCTACCTATCATTGAGCATGGTATGTTTTTACATTTATGTAAGTTTCCTGCAGTAGTGTTTTGTAGTTTTCTTTGTGTGGGTCTTTTATATCCCTGGTTAGATTTACTCCTAAGTATTTTATTTTTTTAGGGGCTATTGTAAATGATATTGCTTTCCTGATTTCCTTTTTGTAGTTCTGTTTACTGGTGTATAGGAATCCAACTGATTTTTGTATCTTTATGTTGTATCTTGCTACTCTGCTGAATCTTTCTATTAGTTCCAGTAGTTTTATCATGGATTCTTTTGGGTTCCCTATGTATAGTATCATATTATCCACAAGTAGGGACAGTTTTACTTCTTCCTTACCAATTTGGATGCCCTTTATTTCTTTTTCTTGCCTTATTGCTCTAGCTAGGACTTTCAGCACAGTGTTAAATAGGAGTGGTGATAAAGGGCATCCTTGTCTCCAGAGCTGCTCTTTTTATATCTCAAAAGAGATTGACTTAAGACATACCCTACACTAATACTACCTCATTAACATAACAAAGAAAACCCATTCCCAAATGGGATTATAACCACAGATATAGGGGTTAGGATTTCTAACACAAATTTTGGGGGGACACAATTCAATACATAACAGTAGTCAATAGTTCAGAGAATCAAATAATATTGTTAAATGAATAGAATAATTTAATCTGAGATAAATAATTATTACACTGAAGGATTTTATTAAACAGCAAAGCAAACTTTATGAAAATGCTGGTTTCCAGACTCTGGAATCATTTACTAAGTTTGCAGGCTCTGGACTGCTTTTAAAAACTGAAATGGTGGGCTAGGATGTAGTTTATATAGGATGGCTCGCATGTGGTCTTGGTGAACATCTAAATAAGAATGAATTATACACAAATGAGCTTTTCATTAATCTCGTCTGTTTTATCACTCTGATAATTAACCATAAAAACAGGAATTAATCCGTGTTAACCTAAGCTCATTCACTTTATTGGTCATTATGTCAAAATGTGGTAATGACGTTCTTAAAAAGTTCTTTGTCCTTAATTTAACACTTAGATTGTTACGGTAACTACACTTCATGGAGGTGTCTAAAAACAGCTCTGCTGGTTTGTTTCAGCAGGAGGAAGTTTTGAACATGAAATGTGAAGGATACAATTTTATATTCAAGACAGCCGTAAATTCCATGATAAAAACTAGTTTTCTTCTCACACAAATGGAACTTGACTTTAAGGCTAAAGTGGAGTCTCCAGGACTTAAGTTAGGTTATGCAAGCTCATTCGACTTTTGTATAACAGATATTCCAAATTAGGTACGACAACAAACTGTTACTCTAAGATACAACCCTAGACCAACGCTAGGAAGCTCTTCTTACGTCGAGGTTTTCTGGAGAAGTGTGAAAAGTTCATTGTTCACACCACCAACTAACCTCACTTAACTTCTGTTCACTTCTTTTCCCTTGACGTTCTAGGTGACTGGGACCCTCTCTAGGAGGGTGCAAAGATGGGAGTCAGAGGGTAAAGAGAAGAAGAACTAAAATGAGGAAATTGAGCAGAGCATCAGCTCAAGACCAGCTGTTTCAGTAAGCGAGCAAGCTTTTATAAGATCAGAAACTCAGAAACCTGTATTTTTTCATTTGATGTTTTTCTTTTCTTGTTTTTGGTACTTACTTTGTTTATTAGTGAAGCCTATTTTGAAAGTTATGAATGATTTCATTTTTGTGAAAGAGAGCAAGGGAAAGAGGACTGATTTAAATTTGTACATGTTTAGGTCAATATTTAAAAGGGAGAACAGTGAAAAACGTCAGAAATGTACTGGATTGTTTTTGATAACTTTTTGTTTGTTTTTGAAATGAACATCATTCTAATTGTCAAAGGTATGGAATCATGGTACAAAATTGCGAACATATATAGCATCACATGTAAGTGTTCTCATAAAAATTGATGTCCCAGCAGGATAAAGTTATAACAACCTATAGCTGATTAAAAATTGTGTATCTACAATGTAATCTTTAGGGCTAATTGATCTTCTCAAAGCACATTCTTGGAAATGTCCAGCACTATTTCAAATGGTGATAAAAAAATGAATCTTTTGTGGTATGAAGTTCTTTCTGTTATTTATTTTTTAGCCTTCTTCCCAACCAGCTGTGGAACAGTTCCGCTTATTTTAGGAAGCATGTGTACAATTTTGCCATTAATGTATTCAGTGTCAATTATCCACTTGCCCACAGCTCTTTGTGGGTGAATTTCAGCATTGAGAATTTCCTTAAGAAAATGAATGTGTGTTTTAAGTTTACTTTTACCACTTTCCCTTTTCAGTTGGCTACCTGGAGTAAAGTAAAGCTCAAAAGACACCGAGTGCCACTTTTAACTTCTGGTTTGAGTCTTGCAGATTGAGTTTAACCTTAATAAAAACAGAATAAATAGACAGACCCTAAAGTGTATGTGTTCCTCCTAATTTATTGGTCCTAGACAAGATGCCCAAATTGTTTTTAAAAAGTCATGAAGAATACACTTTTCATTCTTGCTGTTTGAACTCTCAGGTATTGCTTAGACCAAGTCTACAATCAAGCCAACAAAATGATATATTATTAGCTTTTTGGCAAAGTGTTCTTCTTCAACTCTTCCCAGTGCCTCTCTCCCCATATCAGCCCCTGTTTCTCCCCTGTCACCCCAAAGATATCCTCATCAGCTTAGCATGATGTAAGGAGCTAGCTCCCTGCCTGCCTATCAACCTTATTTTCTTTCTTTGTAGAGGCTATTTCTCAAAGCCCAGTTTGTGATTAACTAACCTTGGGGGTTGAATAACACGAATAACACAAGGTCAAGAAGCATGTGGGAAATTTCCTTTACAGATGGTTTCTTTCCCTTCGGTGGATAAAACAGCAACTATTGGACGACATGTGTTAGCTTAAAATTAATCATGAACCAGGTTTGATATCCATCAACCAGACCCAACCAGAGTGCTCTGATTCATCAGACTTGTATCCCTAAGGTGACAGTAGGTAGTTCACCCTCATCTCTCTCTGGGCCTAGAGGGAGTTAAGCCAGTGAGAGATAAACCCATCTTGGAAAATACCTTAGATAAAAACATTTTGGAAAGAGGAACCAGTGAGCAATGTCTCTGATAGATTGGAGTTGGAGAGGCAGGGAAAGGTAAGTGTTGGGTCCTAGACAGAGGTGGGGCCATTGTGGTTGGCGTTATAACCATCCATTGTGATAATACCAGTAGTGGATGCTGTGCTGTGCCACTCAGACCCCCCTTCAGGACTGAAGGACACTTGATCCAGCTGCTGGGAGTGCTGCCAGCTGATACACCACAGTTGGCAGCCCTCAATGGTCAGCCCTTTCTGGGAATTGTCCTCAGCTGAAGAAAGCCATCTCACCCAGTGTTGCACCCCCTTCCCCGTGGCACCCTGCATACAATGTCAGGTCAATGCAATGATCAGAAATCCCCAGCCCTCTTGCCCCACTGGGGACAGCTCTGAAGGGCAGTCCTAGCTTCCAGGCTCCCTATGGGGTCAGTCAGCTTAGATCTAATTGTGGTAGTGTTACAACTTCTCCTTCTGTCCGATCCTGCTTCCTTCATTTTCCCTGCAAGTGATGATAATGAGAGAGCTCTCTAATAACTTCCTGCATGGTAAGAGATGACAGTCTGAATCATATCACCAGCTAAGACACCAAAGCCAGCAGAGGTGGTGCACACATGCTGAGCAACCTGCCACGGCTGATTGGGATCAGTGGCCAGCATGGTAATGCATTGCGTTGCTTTGCATCTTTCTTTGCCTCCCTTCTCCTTTCTTCTACATCCTCACCTCCATAAGCTTTTTTTTATAATAATATTTTATTGTGTTTTCAGTGAAGTTTTGCACAGCAGTTTAGACTTCCTTTCACCAATTTCTAGACAAGTTGTCCAGTGGCATTGGTTACATTCTTCAAAATCCGTAAACAGTTTCATTGTTTCAGTTCTGGTTGTTCCATTTCCATTATCTAGTTTCCCTGCCCCCTTACATTCTCATCTTTATTTTAAAGTAATTGTTAACCATTTGGTCTCATACAGGTGATTTTTTTAAAGAAGCGTAGTACTTATGGGTGATATTCATTATTTTTTGAGCCAGTTTTTTTATTTAGCTACAAGGTGACTGTCATGGATTGAATTGTGTCCCCCAAAAATATCTGTCAGCTTGGCTGGGTCATGATTCATAGTACTGTATGATTGTGTAATCTGCTGCAATTTCCTAATGTGTTGTAAACTGTATCACTATGATGAGGTTATATGTGATCTTCTTATGTGTTGTAAATTCTATCACTCTGATGGAGTTATACTGATGAGGTTTACAAGATTAGAGAGTGTCTTAATCCAATTTCTTTTGAGATATGAAAGAGAGAAGCGAGCAGAGACACATGGGAACCTCACACCACCAAGAAAGCAGTGCCGGGAGCAGAGCGCATCCTTTGGACCTGAGGTTCCTGCACTGAGATGCTCCCAGACCAAGGGAAGACTGATGCATCACAAGGAGCTTTCTCCAGAGCCGACAGAGGGAGAAAGCCATCTCCTGGAGCTGATGCCCTGAATTTGGACTTGTAGCCTATTGGACTATGAGAGAATAAATTTCTCTTTGTTAAAGCCATCCACGTGTGGTATCTCTGTTAGAGCAGCACTAGATGACTAAGACAGATTTTGGTACCGAGAGTGGGGTGCTGCTCTAACAGATACCTAAAATGTGGAAGCGGTTTTGAAACTGTGAATGGATAGAGGTGCAGCAGCAGCAGAGAACCTACAGCAGCAGAGAAGCAGCAGTGTCAGAGAACCAGCAGCAGCAGAACCAGGAGTCCAGCATTAGATAGTGCAAGAGCCGACCCACAGAGCGAGAGAGCTGAGTGCCTATGCGCAAGAGGCTTCCTGGTGGAGTGGGGTGCCTCTGGGCACTTATCATTGGTGGAGCTACAGACCTTTGGAATACTTGCCCCAGCAGGGCACTTGTGGGCATGAGGCCCAAGGGCCGAGAGGCCACAGGAAGCAGAAGCTGAAGAGACAAGGAACACAAGAAGCTGAGCTGCCTCAGTCTCGAAAGGTATGGCCATGCCTTCTGGGATTTCAAAGGGTGGAGCTATGGCCTCTGGTGTTTCTAAGGGTGGAGTTGCCACTCTGATGGACTAGGAGAATGGTGAACCTACAGCTGAGGGAGCAGAGTTGCCGTCCCAGTGGGCCTGGAAGGCAGAGCTGAAGCCCAGCGCCAAGGGGCCTCCAGTAAGAATCCAGAGACTGTGGCTAGTACCTAGAGTCTAGAGGGCAGGGCTATTGTGTAAATTGTCTCAGAGAACAGAAGATTCTTTTCAAAGCCTTGAGGGCTAATGTAATGTGTTCTGCTGACTTGTTTGGTGCCTGTAATCCCTTCTTCTCCTCCAGTTTCTCCCATTTGTAATGGAAATGTCTAGCTTATGTCTGTTCTGCGATTGTACCTTTGGAAGCAGATAACTTGTATTCTAGATTTCACAGATGAAGAGGAATTTTTGGAATTTGGACTTGGAGTTAAGACTTTTGCTGTGATATGATGAGATGAGTATATTTTGCGTGTTGCAAAGACATGAATTTTGGGGGGCCAAAGGGGTGGAGTGTCATGGATTGAATTGTGTCCTCCAAAAATATCCATCAGCTTGGCTGGGTCATGATTCATAGTGCTGTATGATTGTGTAATCTGATGTGATTTCCTTATGTGTTGTAAATTCTATCACTATGATGAGGTTGTATGTGATCTCCTTATATGTTGTAAATTCTATCTCTGTGATGAGGTTATACTGATGAGGTCTACAAGATTAGGTAGTGTCTAAATCCAATCTCTTTTGAGATATAAAAGAGAGAAGCGAGCAGAGACACATGAGAACCTCACACCACCAAGAAAGCAGTGCTGGGAGCAGAGCTCATCCTTTGGATCTGAGGTTCCTGCACTGAGATTCTCCCAGACCAAGGGAAGAGTGACGCATCACAAGGACTTTCCTCCAGAGCCGACAGAGAGAGAAAGCTTTCTGCTGGAGCTGATGCCCTGAATTTGGACTTGTAGCCTACTGGACCATGAGAGAATAAATTTCTCTTTGTTAAAACCATCCACTGATGGCATCTCTATTAGAGCAGCGCTAGATGACTAAGACAGTGACCTCGAGGTTAGTTTTGGTTCAAGGTTGAAAGAGTATCTCAGGACAGTAGTCCTGGGGAGTCCTCCAGTCTCAACTAGTCCACTAGGTCCGGGGTTTTTTTGTTTGTTTGTTTTTTGGAGTTTGAAGTTCTGTTTCACATTTTTCTCCCATTCTGTCAGGGTCCGTCTTTTGTGGCCCTGATTATAACGGTTGGTAGTGGTAGCCAGGTACCATCTAGTTCTTCTGGTCTCAGGGTAGATGAGGCTGTGGTTGGTGTAGACTCTTTGTCCTATAGACTACAGTAGTTTCTTCTTTAAGTCTTTGGTTTCCTTCTTTCTCTTTTGCTCTGGATGAGTAGAGACCAATAGTTGTATTTTAGATGGCCCCTTGCAAGATTTAAGACCGCAGACACTGCTCACCAAACTAGGATGTAGAATGTAACTGTATAAACTAAATTATGCCAATTGACTGAGATGTCCCAAGAGACTATGGTGCTAATCCATCAAACCCATAAATCCAATCCCACAAGGTGTTTGGTTATGTCTAAAAAGTATCTGTGACTGTGCCCCCTATGTGCTTTATTATCTGTATGAATATATTTCTATACAGTCATATAAATGCATATACATATGCATACACATATATATACACACATGTATATGTACCTATACACGTATACGCCTGCATCCATACACATATACCCACACATATATTTTTTGGTTGATTTTGCCGTTGTTTCAAAATTATATATGCCATAACAGTTACCAGCATGTCCTTTTTTCTTGTGTACTTTTTAGTGACATCATTTACCTTTGTCAAGCTGTGTACACTTCACCCTCATTTGATGTTACCTTTCCCATCAGCAAAAATAACAAGCACCTACTATCTAGAGAGTGAATACCCCTCTCCCCTCCCATCCCTGGTAACCACTAATGAACATTAGTTTCTGTATGTTTCCTTGTTCATGACATTTCATAAAAGTGAGACCTCCATAGGTTTTTATCTCCCAAATACAGTGTTAGTGGTTTAATCCTTGCCTGAAGCTGTTTTCTAGAGGACCCTTGCTAAGAAAGTAGGACCCAGGAAAGGAATTATTCAATTCAGATGAAGGAAATGTCTGAAGTACCAGGCCTGTAAATGCTTAAGAAGAAGGTTGTAAGATTGTGGAGAACACTAAGAAGGAAGGTCCTGGAGACATGCTCCCCCACCCCCCGCATGTGTTAAGGCATGCCCCTAGAATGGGAGACAAAAAGGGAAAGGTGGCCCAGACAAATGCAACAGTGTCACAGAGAATGTCAGACTAGTAGGAATTCAGAGCTTGGGGGAGGAGGGGGAGAATTCCATGAAGTCTTCCCTCCTGTAAGCTACAGGCTGGTTTTAATTCCATCCATCTTTCCATCCATTCATCCATCGATCCATCCATCATCTGTTTATTGAGCACCTCCTATGTGTCAGGCACCATGCTAGGTGCTGAGGACACAGCAGTGGAGAGAGAGATAATGTTCCTGGTCCTCATGGAGCTCACCGTTTAGCAGAGAAGGCAGAAAGGACAACTCTAAATGAGAAGTGCAGGGTGTTAGGGGAGAATTTGTTTTAGGGTCTTTGGTACTAGGAAATAGATCATCTTCTATTACTGTAAGGATGTGCATGGAAATAAGGAAAGCAGGGATCTTAAAAGGCCACCAGGTCTCATAGAAATTCAGATAGAAGTACAGCTCAGCCTCCTTGGATGTACCAAAACTGGATCCTGCAGAGTTTCCAAATGGCTAGATCCTAGGCATGGAGCCCTTGTGGTACAGTGGTTAAGAGCTTGGCTGCTAACCAAAAGGTCGGCCATTTGAATCCACCAGCTGCTCACTGGAAACCCTATGGGGCAGTTCTACCCTGTCCTATAGGGTCACTATGAGTTGGAATTGACTCCATGGCAATGGGTTTTTCTTTGTTTGTTTAGATCCTAGGCAGGAACTGTAAGGTCCTTCAGGATCCAGTGCAACAATCCCAACTGTATTATTTCATGAATAAGCTACTGTAACAAACAGACCCCAAAATACAGGAGCTTAAACAAGTTAGAAATTTCTTTCTCATGTTCGAATTCACAGGTAGGAGATAGTCCAATGAATTGGGCTACTATTACTAAAAGAATGAAAGATACAATGAATACTGGTTAGAGTTGCCAGATTTAGCAAATAAAAATTAAATACAGGATACCCAGTTAAATTTGAATTTCAGGTAAGCAAACTTTTTTTTAAAATTAATACATTTTATTTTTTTAGAGCAGTTTTAGGTTTACAGAAAAATTGAGCAGAAAGTACAGAGAGCTCCAATATACCCCTCTTCCCTGCCACACAGTTTCTTGCACTAATGTGGTATATTAGTTACAGTTGATGAATGGATATTGGTTCATTATTATTAACTAAAGCCCATAGTTTACATTAGGGTTCACTGTTTGTGTTGTACAATTCTATGGGTTTCGATAAATGTATAAGATCATATTTTCAACATTACAGTATCATACAATATAATTTCACCACCCTAAAAATCCCCTGTGCTGGACCTATTCATCCCTCCCTCCCTTACTACCCTTTTTCCCCACTCCACCCCCACCTCCAACTCCTGGCAACCACCAATCTTTTTAACTGTCTCTATAGTTTTACCTTTTCCAGAATGGCATATTGTTGGAATCATATAGTATGTAGCTTTCCCAGACTGACTTATTTCACTTAGCAATATGCATTTAAGTTTCCTCCATGTATTTTCATGGCTTGTTAGCTCATTTCTTTTTATTGCTGAATAATATTCTATTGTATGGATGTACCACAGTTTGTTTATCCATACTGAAGGACATCTTGGGTGTTTCCAAGTTTTGACAATTATGAATGAAGCTACTGTAAACATTTGAGTGTAGGTTTTTGTAATGAATATATTTTTAGTACTGTATAAGTATGTCACATGCAATATTTAGGACATACTGATACTAAAGCACATTTGTTGTTTATCTGAAATTCAAATTTAACCGAGCATCCTGTATTTTATCTGTCTGTCTTAGTACTGGGACACAAAGAGGAGTGTCACTTCTGTCACACTGTATTGATTACAAGTGAGTCATCAAGGCGACCCAGCTTTAAGGAGAGGGCATTAGAGTCTACCTCTTGGTGAGGGTGTGGCAAGGTCACATTGCAGAAAAGCATGTGGGATGGGAGATATGGTTACAGCCATCTTTGGAAAATACGATTTGCCACGCACATATTATCTCATTTAAGCAAGTCAAATGTCATCCCTCTTAAACATTAATTTCATCTTTCTCTTGCCCCAAATCTCGTAGTTTAAAGGAAAATCTCTTAAAGATCTCCTAAGAATGAGAAAAATGCTACTGGATGAAATTTGGTCCCTCTTTTCTGGAAATCTCCCCTTTACATAGGGCATTGCGTGACTCTACTTCCTTGGCCATAGCTGGTGGTCACCTGACCCACTCTGGGCCAGCCAGAGACTCCCTCCCAGGAATTTGCAATTGGTAACAGAAGAAGCGGAAGGCCTGGCACAAAGTCATGTTCATGGCAGCACTCTGGAACAGAGGTTCATGAGCTGCTACTGAATTCTCACAACTTACCCTGGTTTCTTCTCTTTCAAAAATTAACTTTCATTGAGTACAACACCAAATACCTCTAACATCCTTTCATTAACTTCTTTTTTTCCTTTAAACTACCCATAGGACATTTCTGTTATTTGCAATCAAAAGTTTGTATACAGCCAAGTTTAACCTTGAAAGAGGCATAAATGACAGCAACTCTTTCAGGAATATTTGTCACTTTTCCTCTGAAAAATCATTAAAAGCCATCATTTTTGTCAGCAACAGGATTGACTGCACTAACATGGGTTATATTTTATTTTTAAAAAAGTAGCTACCTAAGGCCTATGTTATAAATAAATAAGAGAGGTGCAGATTTATAGTGATAGTTGTTAGCTGCCAGTGAGTTGGCCCTGATTCATGGTGACCTCAAGCATAATGGGATTGGACTTTTATGATCTATAGGGCTTTCTTTGGAAGATTTTTTGGAACTAGATCGCTAGGCCTTTCTTACTAGTCTGTTTTAATCTGGAAACTTCACAGAAACCTGTTTAGCATCATAGTAACACAGAACCCTCCACTGGCAGATGGGTGGTGACTATGCTTGAGGTACATTGGCTGGGAATCAAACCAGGTCTCCCACATGGAAGGCAAGGATTCTACCACTAAACTATCTATCACTGCCCACCACAGCATTAGAAAGGGGGAATTTGAATAAATTTCCAGTATTGGACTGGCCAAGAAAAAACTGACCAATGGAAATTTTGTTTTAATTTTCTCCAATCTAATAAAGGAGAAAGGAAAAAAAAAAAAAAAAAAAGCAGCAATGAGGAACAAGAAAGAGACCAGAAATGCCCAGGCAATCTACAAGCTGAATAATCATACTGGAATGTTTTATTGTGTGCCACCAGTCAATTCCGATTCATAGTGACCCTATAGGACAGAGTAGAACTGCCACATAGGGTTCCCTAGGCTGTAATCTTTATGGGAGGAGCCCTAGTGGTGCAGTGGTTAAGTACTCAGCAGCTAACCCAGAGGTTGGTGGTTCTAACCCACCAGCCGCTCCATGGGAGAAAGATGTGGGTGGCAGTCTGCTTCTGTAAAGATTTACAGCCTTGGAAACCCTATGGGGCAATTCTACTCTATCCTATAGGGTCACTGTCTTAGTCATCTAGTGCTGCCATAACAGAAGTACCACAAGTGGATGGTTTTAACGAAGAGAAATTTATTTCAAAGTAGGCTAAAAGTCCAAATTCAGGGCGTCAGCTCCAGGGGAAGGCTTTTTCTCTCTGCCGGCCTTCTCATCAATGTTCCCCCAGACTAGGAGCTTCTTGGTGCGGGGACCCCAGTCCAAAGGACGCACTCTGCTCCTGGCACTGCTTTCTTGATGGTATGAGGTCCCCCTGTCTCACTGCTCACTTCTGTCTTTTATATCTCAAGAGATTGCCTCAGGACACAATCCAGTCTTGTAGATCCAGTGCTGCCTTACTAACACAACTGCCACCCATCCTCCCTCATTAACATCATAGAGGCAGGTTTACAACATACAGGAAAATCACACTGTACCAGGAATCATGGCCTAGCCAAATTGGTAAACACATTTTTTGGGGGACATAATTCAAACCATGACAGTCACTATGAGTCAGAATGGACTCAGTGCCCATGGGTTTGGTTTGGTTTAATCTTTATGGGAGCAGATTGCCCAGTCTTTTCTCCCGTGGAGCCGCTGGCAAGCTTGAACTGCTGACCTTTCAGTTAGCAGCCAAGTGCTTAACTGTTTCACCACCAGGGCTCCTTTATTGGGACATAGAGCATTAAAAATGAGATAATACCAAAGAGCTATTTCCAGGTAAAGGGTCCTGGTACTGAGGGGACAGCCATGAGTTTTAGATAAGACTTAGAGAAACACTTCTGGATACCTGAGAGGCATGATTCACTGCAAAGAGTAAACAAGAGTGGTTGTGGATCTTTATCTCTGGGGAGTTGAAAGAAAAGGGCAAATAGCTCTTATTCATCTGGAATGGACCAGGTGAGCTCATCCCTTCACCATCCCAGGAATCATCCTTGAGGTTTCTTAAGGTTTTACCTCCCTGATCATTCGAGCTGCTCTCTTTAATATGTGTTACTATCAGCACAGTGGTAGCTTTGTGTGAGCTTACCTCTCCTTTGCTCCTCCAACTCCGAGAGCTGAGGGCTGCTGGAAACGATCCTATGTCGGTTCTTGAAGCACAAACCTCGGGCTTCTGGATGCCTCATACCCTTCACAAAAACTATTAATGAATCACAACGTGCTCAAAAGCTTAGTGAACCTAACAATTTATCACCCCGAACGTGCTAATCATGTGGAACAGTAGCAGTCAGGTTCATGACTACCACTTGTGAAATAGAAACGTGACACTTCAGTGCCTGCCAGGTGGTGCTTAAATAAACTGGGACACTTCACCTTGAAAGCTTCTAAGTGCCAGGAAGCCCATGTCCTGTAGAAACAAAAGCAAATGATATAAAATGCCGTAGTCTCTGCATATGAATAGTTGAGTCTTTGTCATGCAATGTCAGACTCTGGTGCAGTTGAGCACTTAGCTTGTGGCTAGTGTGACTGAGGGACCAAAGGTACCATTTTATTTATTTAATTTCAGTTGCTCAAATTGAGTTGAAGTTCACATAACATAAAATTAACCATTTCAAGTGAACAATTTCATGGCATTTAGTACATGACAATGCTATGCAATTATCACCTCAATCTAGTTCTAATGCATTTTTAAAAAAATGATATTTTATTGTGTTTTAGGTGAAAGTTTACACAACAAATTAGGTTTCCAATTAGCAATTTTTATGCAAATTGTTCCGTGCCATTGGTTATAATTTTTACAATGTGTCAGTATTCTCATTTTTTCCCTTCTGTTTCCATTGATCTAGCTTCCCTTCCCCTCCTTGCCTTCTCATCTTTGCTTTTGGGTAAATGTTGACCATTTGGTCTCATACAGTTAATTGTTTAATGGAGCACATTACTCACGGGTGATATTGTTTATTTTATAAGCTGGTCTATTATTTGGCTGAAAGGTGACCTGCAGAAATTGCTTCAAATCCAAGTTCAAAGATTATCATGGGTCAATAGTTATGGGAGTTCCTCTAATCTCTGTTGGTCCAGTAGGTCTGGCTGTTTTAGGAATTTGAGTTTTGTTCTACATTTTTGTCCCATTCTATCCAGGACCTTCTATTGAGTCGGTGATCAGATCGGTCTGTAGTGGTAGCTGGGGACCATCTAGTTCTTTTGGTCTCAAGTTAGAAGAGGCTGTGGTTTGTGTCAGCTATTAGTCCCATAGACTAATTTCCTCTTTGAGTCTTTGATTTCCTTCTCCAATACATTTTTATCACCATAAAAGAAAGCCTTGTACCCATTTCTCCCTCTCCCTACCTCCTGTCATCCATCAGTCTTCTTTCTGTCTCTACATATTCTGAATATTTCATGTATTCATACAATATGTGACCTTTTGTGCATGGTTTCTTTCACTTAGCGTAATATAATTAGCTTATATCTTAAATTAAAAAACTGATACTTGATTCAGTTATTGGAAAACTTTTAAATATGTTTGGAACTACTTGGATATATGAATCTACTTTTTTAACTATACATTTTATGAAATCTAAATACAGATCAATTATTTCCAGTTCAGATTTAATGTCTGAATTGAGACATACTGTAAATGTAAAATTACACTTAGATTTTACAAAAACGATAAAGATCGTGGAAGAAAAAATAGGGACAATGCTAGGAGCCCTAATACATGACATAAACACAGTGCGAACCATAAATAACAATGCACAAGCACCAGAAGGGAGACTAGATAACTGGGAGCTCCTAAAAATCAAACACTTATGCTCATCAAAAGACTTCGCCAAAAGAGTCAAAAGATAACCTACAGACTGGGAAAAAAAATTTGGCTACAACAAATCCAATCAGCATCTAATCTCTAAAATCTACAAGATACTGCAAAACCTCAACAACAAAAAGACAAATTGGGCAAAGGATGGGCAATTACAAAATGGGCAAAGGATGTTAACAGGCACTTCGCCAAAGAAGATATTCAGGCGACTAACAGACACATGACAAAATACTCACAATCATTAGCCATTAGAGAAATGCAGATCAAAACTACCATGAGATATTGTCTTACCCAACAAAGCTAGCATTAATTCAAAAAACACAAAATAATAAATGCTGGAGAGGTTGTGGAGAGACTGGAACACTCATACACTGTTGGTGGGAACGTAAAATGGTATAACCACTTTGGAAATCAATTTGGCACTTCCTTAAAAAGCTAGAAATAGAAGTAGCATAATATCCAGCTATTCCGCTCCTTAGAATATATCCTAGAGAAATAAGAGCCGTCACATGAGTAGATATATGCACACCCAAGTTCACTGCAGCACTGTTCACAATAGCAAAAAGATGGAAACAACTTAGGTGCCCATCAACGCAAGAATGGATAAACAAATTATGGCATATCCACACAATGGAATACTGCACAACGATAAAGAACAATGGTGAAGCCACGAAATATCTTATAACATGGACGGACCTGGAGGGCATTATGCTGAGTGAATTTACTCAGTCACAGAAGGACAAATATTGTATAAGACCACTATACTAAGAACTCAAGAAAAGGTTTAAACACAGAAGAAAACATTCTTTGATGGTTACATGGGTGGGGAGGGAGGGTGAGGGTTATTTACTAACTAGATAGTAGATAAGAATTATCTTAGGTGAAGGGAAGGACAGCACTTACTACAGGGGAAGTCAGCACAACTGGACTAAACCAAAGCTAAGAAGTTTCCTGAATACAATCAAACACTTTGAAGGACAGAGTAGCAGGGGTAGGTGTCTGGGGACCATGCTTTCAGGGGACATCTAGGTCAATTGGCATAACAAAGCTTATTAAGAAAATGTTCTGCATCCTACTTTGGTGAGTGGCATCTGGGGTCTTAAAAGCTAGCGAGCTGCCATCTAAGATGCATCAATTGGTCCCAACCACCTGGAGTAAAGGAGAATGAAGAGCACCAAAGACACAAGGGAAGTATTAGCTCAAGAGACAGAAAGGGCCACATAAACCAAAGACTTCATCAGCCTGAGACCAGAAGAACTAGATGGTGCCCAGCTACCACCAATGACTGTCCTGACAGGGAACACAACAGAGAGTCCCTAATGGAGCAGGAGAAATGTAGGGTGCAGAACTCAAATTCTAGTAAGAAGACTAGACTTAATGGTCTGAGACTGGAGGAACCCCAGAAAGCATAGCCCCAGGATTCTCTATCAGCCCAAAACTAAGACAATTTCCGAGGCCAACTCTTCAGAGAGGGATTGGACTGGACTGTGGGACATAAAGTGATACTCGTGAGTAGTGTGCCTCTTAGCTCAGGCAGACACAAGAGACTAAATGGGCAGCTTCTGTCCGGAGGTGAGATGGGAAGGCAGAGAGGGTTAGGAGCTGGTTGAATGGACATGGGGAATCAGGGGTGGAAAGGCGTGTGGTGTCACAGTATGGGGAGAGCAATTACAGTCACATAACTATGTGTGTATTTTTGTATGGGAGACTAACTTGTAATGTAAACTTCATTTAAACTACAAGAATAAAAAAAACAATTACATAGCATGCTTTTGAAAATACCTCATAGAGGGGGGAGCGATTGGTAAACAGAAGGAGTGTGTAAAAATACAGTACCTTCTTCATCATTGCTGTATCTGAAATTCCAGTGGGTTTGTTTCTAGTGTCCGTTTATAGCATTAGCTGTGATTCATAATGTCTTTTCTCCTCAGAGGACAGGTTATTTTTCATTGGGTGGAGACAGTGCATTTAAAATATTTTTTAAAATATTGAGTACTGACATAATGATATATTCTTTTCTGATATGATTTGTTTGCATGTTCCAGACACCTCAGGCTGTTAACAAATAAAGATCAGTATATTTAAAAAAAAATTACACTTAGATTTTAAAGACTTAGTATGAAAAAAGAATATAAAACATCTAATTACTCATTTTTTGGTATTGATTACATGTTGACATAATAATAGTTTGGATATATTGGGTTTAACAAAATTTATTATTAAAATTAACTTTATTTCTTTTTTGTTTTTATTCACTGTGGCTACTAGAAAATTTAAAATTATGTAAATAGTTCATAACATATTTCTATTGGATAGTGCTGGTCTAGTCTAAAAATCTAACCTAAGCTGGACACTAATTCAAGATAACTTTTCTGAGCATCTACTGTGTTTTATATTTCTTGCTACATTGTGGAAAAGTTGGTTAGGGATAATAAGTTTGCTGCTTTTATTGATCTTTCCTTAGATTTTAGCCCTGGCCTGAAATTGGTTATGGGTTAAGCTGCAGGAGACTGATGAAGTTTTCCTCCCTCCTGCTAGCTACTGATGCACATATTGTTAGAACGACTAGGAAAAGTCTTTTCATTAACCACTGGAATGTTTTAAATGAGGGAAAGTAAGGGGTGTGTGCTGATCTCCCTTCTTTTTAACTAATAATTTAATGATATGCTAATCAGCTTTGAGGAGCCCTCGTGGCGCAGCGGTTAAGAGATCAGCTGCTAACCAAAAGTTGGCAGTTCAAATTCACCAGCTGCTCCTTGGAAACCCTATGGGGCGGTTCTACTCAGTCCTGTAGGGTTGCTGTGAGTCAGAATTGACTCAACAGCAATGAGTTTGGTTTTTTGGGTTTTTTTTATCAGCTTTGAACAAAGTGAAATATATACCTTTCTGCTATTGAGAACAGAAAGATAAAAACTTGCTACTGTGCATTCATTCACCAAAAACATATCGGGCAGATACTGTGCGCTATGTGCTATGCTAAATACTGGGAATTTAGGTGCAAAGAAACAAACAAACAAGATCCCTCCCTTCATGGAGCTTATATTCCAGGGAACGGAGACAGAAAACAAATTAATAAGATAATTATAGATTCTGATAAATTCTATGAAAAGTAAAGATAGTGATTTAATAAAGAGTAACTTTATCAGTCGTAGGAAGTGAAGGGGCTCCTTTTTTATGTGCACAGAGGGATTTATCATATTTATCTTTGTGTTAGTCTCATTTCTGGCTCCCTTTTGGTCTTTACTCTTGCTTTGTTTGATTTTTCTTTTACTTTATTCTCTCCATATAATTTATGTTGTCTGTGTTTTAGATGTCTTTGTAAGCTCCCTTAAATCTTTTCTGGAATATCAAACAGTGATCATTAACATTATGTGTCTACTTGGCTAGGCCATAATTGTCAGTGGTTTGGCAGTTATAATGTAGTTTGGCAGTTGTATAATGATGTGATCACCTCCATGATGAGATTTGATATAATGTGATCACCTCTATGAAGGGATCTTCTGTGAGTAGCCAATCAATTGAAAGAGAGTTTCATGGGGGGTGTGGCCTGCATCTAATATAGGTGGACTTTCTGGCAAGGCTCGTGGGCTTTTGTTCCCTCTGGATCCTGCAGCTGGCTCCTGTTATCTGAACCCTGGTTCTCGGAATTTGAGCTAGCAGCTTTCCTGCTGTCTTGCCTGCCAATCTTGAGATTCCTCAATCTTCGCAGCCTGTGAGCTAGAGCCCTGCTGTCTGACTTGCCAATCTTGGGTTCGCCAGTCCCTAGGGCTGTGTGAATCGGGAGAAGCCTCCAGCCTGACCCACAGACTTGGGACGTTCCAGCCTCAACAACTGTCTGAGCCATTTCTTTAATATGAATCTCTCTCCATATATATTTATATACTTTACTGGTTTTGTTTCTCTAGAGAACCCAGCCTAAGATGCAAACCAAAACCAAACCTACTACTGTTGAGTTGATTCTGACTCACAGTGACCCTATAGGACAGAGTGGAACTGCCCCAAAGGGTTTCCAAGGCTGTAAATCTTTACAGAAGCAGACTGTCACATTTTTCTCCCACAGAGCAGCTAGTGAATTCAAACTGCCGACCTTTCTGTTAGCAGACAAACACTTTAACCACTGCACCACCAAGGCTCCTTTTTGGAATACAGCAGGGTATAAATAAATAAATGTTAGTGAGGTTTAACATCTTCCATTTATTTACTGACCATTTTTTCTCCTTCTGTGAGCTTTTGGAACAGAGCCTTATTCACCTGTGCCTAGCTAGCACTGTGCTGGATACATTGAAGGCATTTGATTAATGTTCTATAGAATGACACATAGCACTAAGATACACAGAGTGTTTCTAAACCAACTCTGTGACCATCCGCAGATACAGAGGCACATTCCTCTCTGGCTTCTTCCTTACTGAACCCAGTTTCTAGAACAGTATCTGCCACCTAATATGTGCTCAGCAAATATTTGTTAATTGACTGAATGAGACTTATAGGACCTAAATACAATAAGATTCTCATAGACCGCCAGTTAGAAATCCAACAACATACTGGAATCATGTGTTCGTAAGCTCAAGGTTGCCCTTGAAATTGCTATAGTGTTGATGTACTTATTTTCATGGGCATAAGCTGGGAAGTAGGGACTAAAGATAGATCTAGAGATGCTGTTTTAAAATGTATACCCAGCAGGCTATGTGCATCTAAAAACACCCAATGACAATTCAAATGCAATCTGTTTATGAACCTAATTTTTGCTAGTGGGAGTCCTGGAAGACTGTTCTTAATAACACCCCTACTGAGAAAGGAATTACCAGCAATGTTGGAAACTGGGCTCACCAGGAGCCCTCAGATGCTAGAAATTGAGTGCAGTGATGTCACTAGAAGGTGCGGGGCGGGGGAGGGAGGGGGTGTGGACCCGACCGCACCGGATGACACGGTCAGGGGGTGACACCAAAATGTCTATAAATCTTGGGGTAGTGTTTCAGCAGAAATTTATTATTTTTTATAAAAAAGTCCCTGTAGTTAGTTATAAAGGAGCCCTGGTGGCACAGTGGTTAAAGTGATCAACTGCTAACCAAAAGGTCGGCGGTTCGAAACCATCAGTGACTCTGTGGGAGAGAGATTTGGCAGTCTGCTTCCATTAAGATTTACAGCCTTGGAAACCCTGTGGAGTTGCTTTGAGTCGGAATCGATTAGATGGCAGTGGATTTGGTTTTTTGATTTAGTTATAACAACAAAAAAATTTTTCATATCAGTGTATCTAGAAAGCTAAAACTCTATGCTAATTTACTTTTTGAACCTTCTAATGTGCTCCGGTCAGAGCTGTCATTATTACCCAGTTATAATGACGCTTTGACTTACATGGTTTTGTCTGCGAGGGCTACAAGCATGTGCTGTTGTTTTCGTTGCTACGGGTGTTTTTATAGTTGCTGATGTCAAATTTTCTGGTGTTTTAGCTACAATATTGTGGTAATTAGCAGGGGCTGGGGGGTAACACCATGAGTTACCGCACTATGTGTCACCAAGCCTAGTGATGGCGCTGATTAAGTGCCTGCTTTACATCCCATGAATCATGAAAGAAATTGTTGTTTAAATAGTAGGTCACAAGCAGGTAGGTATCTGGGATTTTGTACTGTAATTTTTTTCCCTTAAAAGGCAAGCACAGATGTATTTAATAAAACACTAACTTGAACTTACAAAGTCTAGCCTTTGAAAAACAAATTCTTGTCATACACTAGGTCAGCATTACCCATAATTTCCAGGAAGCTCCTTCTTCACATAGATATTAGCAGAGGTGGGAAGAGATGGTTTTGCACTTCAGTTTTTTATGTATTTTTAATTGAGATGCAACTCACATAATATAAAATTCACTTTTAAAGCGTACAGTTCAGTGGTTTTTAGTGTATTCAAAGAGTTGTGCAGACATCACCACTATCAAATTCCAGAACATTTCCATCATCCCAAAATGAAATCCTGTACCTGTTAGCAGTCCCTCCCTATTCTCTTCCCACTCCCAGCTCCTGGCAACCTGACAACCACTAATCTACTTTCTGTCTCTATAGATTTGACTATTCTGGACATTTCATATAAAAGGAATCATACTATATGTGACCTTGTGTGTCTGGCTTCTTTTACTTTTCTTAATGTTTTCACTGTTCACCCATGTTGTAACATATGTCAGTACTTCATTCCTTTTTATGGCTGAAGAATATTCCATTTAATGGATATATCACATTTGTTGATCCATTCATCAGTTGATGGACATCAAGTGATCAAAACCACTTGATCAGTTTGGCTATTCTGAGTAATGCGTCTATGAACATTCATGTACAAGTTTTTGTGTGGACACGTGTTTTCAGTTCTGTCAGGTATATAACTAGGAATGGAATTGCTGGGTCATATGGCAATTCTATATTTAACTTTTTGAGGAACTTCCAAACTGTTTTCCAAAGTAGCTACAGCATTTTACATATCCCACCAGCAGAGCCTGCGGGTTCCAGTTTCTTCACATCCTCGCCAACACTTGTTATTTTCTGTTTCAAAAAATTTTTATTACAGTCATTATAGTAGATATAAAGGAGCCCTGGTGACACAAATGATTAAATGCTCAGCTGCTATTCTAAAGGTTGGTGGTTCGAACCCACCCAGAGGATCTGCGGGAGAAAGACCTGGCAATCTGCTTCTTTAAAGAGTACTGCCAAGAAAACCCTGTTGGAGCAGTTCTTCTCTGTCACATGGGGCCGTTATGAGTCAGAAGTGACTGGATGGCACCCAACAACAGTAGGTATAGGGTGATATCTCATTGTGGGTTACTTCTGTTGTGTTTTGAAAGCTTTAATTTCCCTCTGTTCTGGAGCGTACCATCCACTTTTTTTTCTTGCGTCTTTCCTCTTTTGCATAGTTTTTTCCTTTAGAACAGTTTTAAGTTTATAAAAAATACAGCAGAAAAGACAGAGAGTTCCCATATACCTTCTCCCTCCCATACATTGTTTCTCCTATTATTAACATCATACTTTATAGTGGTACATTTGTTACAACTGATAAACCAATATTCATACATTATTATTAACTAGAGTCAACAGTTTGCATTAGGGTTCACTTTGTGTGTTGTATAGTTCTACGGGTTCCAGCAAATACAGAATGTCATATTTCCACCATTACGGTATTATACAGAATAAAACCCCATAAAGCCATTGCTGTGGAGTTGATTCCGACTCATAGTGCCCGTATAGGACAGAGAAGAGCTGCCTCATAGGGTTTCCAAAGCCGTAATCTTTATGGAAGCAGACTGCCACATCTTTCTCCCATGGAGTAGCTGGTGGGTTCCAACCATCAACCTTTAGGTTAACAGCAGAGCACTTTAACCACTAAGCCGCAATGCTGCCCAAAAATCTGCCATGCTTCTTTTCTTCACCCCTCCCCCCAAACCCCTGGCAACCACTAATCTTTTTACTCTCTCTATAGTTTTGCCTTTTCCGGAATGTCAGAAAGTTGGAATCATTCAGTGTGTGGCCTTTTTGGGCTGACTTCTTTCACTTAACAATATGGGTATCT
Organism: Dugong dugon; assembly: GCA_030035585.1. Lineage (NCBI taxonomy): Eukaryota > Metazoa > Chordata > Mammalia > Sirenia > Dugongidae > Dugong > Dugong dugon. Next base: position 17,213,864 of record CM057476.1, on the reverse strand, counting down.
TTTTGGTTCATCCATGTCTTTTTGTAGCTTGATAGCTCATTTCTTTTTATTTTGGAGTAATATTCCATTGTATGGATATACCACAGTTTGTTTATTCATTCACCTTTTGAAGGGCATCTTGGTTGCTTCCAGTTTTTGGCAATTACCAACAATGCTGTCTTCCAGTGACTCCTAGGAATTGATGTATAAATATTCCAATCCCTTGCCCCTCGGTAGAGTAACTCTGAGACATTTTCTGTCTGATTTTCTGAGTTTCTCCAGAGGGATGGTGTTGGGTTAGGTTCTTTGGAAACCAAAAACCAAGCCAGTTGCCATGGAGTTGATTCCAGCTCATGGCGACCCCATGCGATATAAGTCAGAGTAGAACTGTGCAATGCAGTGTTTCTCTCTCTCCCTCTTTTGTTTATTTATTTATTTTTGTTTGTTTCTTTTTTTTTTTTTGTACTCAAACACTTGTTTTTACTTTGGTTGTGCCATGCTGTCTACATCCACATTTGGTGCCACTTTCTTGCCTTATTGCTCTAGCTAGAACTTCCAGTACGATATTGAATAGAGTGGTGATAAAGGGGTGCAGTGGTTTAGGGCTATGGCTCCTAACCAAAAGTTCGGCAGTTCAAATCCACCAGCCACTCCTTGGAAACCCTATGGGGAAGTTCTCTGTCCTGTAGGGTCACTATGAGTTGGAATCTACTTGATGGCAATGGGTTTCGTTTTTTTTTTTTTTTTGGTTGTCTCGTTCTCGTCAAGGAGAATGCGCTCAATCTTTCTCCCTTGAGAGTAATGGTTGGTTGTTGTTTTTGCATATATACCCTTAATTATGTTGAGGAATTTCCCTTCTATTCCTATCTAGCTGAGAGTTATCATCAGGAAATGGTGTTGAATTTTACTGAATGATTTTTCTGCATCTATTGATATGATCACATGGTTCTATTTGTTTGTTTTCTTTATGTGGTGGCTTACATTGATTTTGTAATGCTGAACCAGTCTTGTAATTCTGATATGAATCCCACTAGATCATGGTGTATGAATTTTTTTTTTTTTGGATGTGTTGCTGTAGTCTGTTAGCTAGAATTTTGTTGAAATTTTTTTGCATCTATGTTGATAGGGGTTATTGGTCTGTAATTTTATTTTTTGTGATGTCTTGTCCTGGTTTGGGTATCAGGGTTATGCTGGCTTCATAGAAAGAATTCAGTAGTATTTCTTCCTCTGTGTTTTTGACACAGAATCACTATACCAAAAAGAATTGGTCAGTGTTCAACCATTTCAGGAGGTAGCATATGATCAGGAACCGATGGTACTGAAGGAAGAGGTCCAAGCTGCACTGAAGGCATTGGTGAAAAACAAGGCTCCAGGAATTGATGGAATACCAATTGAGATGTTTTAATAAATGGATGCAGCACTAGAAGTGCTCACTTGTCTATGCCAAGAGATTTGGAAGACAGCTACCTGGCCCACCGACTGGAAGAGGCACCCTACTCTGCCAGGAAGCCTCCTGCGCACAGACACTCAGCTCTCTTGCTCCATGGGTTGGCTCTGGCGCTGTCTGGCACTGGTCTCTGGGTTCTGCTACTGCTGGTTCTCTACCACTGCTGCTCCTCTCTCCATTCACAGTTTCAAAACCGCTTCCACATTTTAGGTATCTGTTAGAGCAGCACCCCACTCTCAGTACCAAATTCTGTCTTAGTCATCTAGTGCTGCTATAACAGAAATACCACAGGTGGATGGCTTTTAACAAAGAGAAGTTTATTCTCTTGCATTCTAGTAGGCTACAAGTCCAAATTTAAGGCATCAGCTCCAGCAGAAGGCTTTCTCTGTCTGTCAGCTCTGGAGGAAGGTCCTTGTGATGCATCAGTCTTCCCTTGGTCTGGGAGCATCTCAGCGCAAGAACCTCGGGTCCAAAGGATGTGCTTTGCTCCTGGCGCTGCTTTCTTGGTGGTATGAGGTTCCCGTGTGTCTCTGCTCACTTCTCTCTTTTATATCTCAAAAGATATTGGCTTAAGACACTATCTAATCTTGTAGACCTCATCAGTATAACTGCTGTTAATCCATTTTATTACTTCATAGTAATAGAGTTTACAACACAGGGAAATCACATCAGATTACAAAATGGTACACAGTCATATAATACTGGGAATCATGACCCAGCCAAGCTGACAGGTATTTTGGGGGGACACAATTCAATCCATGACAATGTCCTTAGTGATTTTCTTTTTAGATGTTCTGTCTATAATTGAAAGTGGTGTATTGAATTTCCCTACAATTATTTTTGGAATCGACTTGACAGTAATGGGTTTGTTTGTTTTTTTTGTTTGGTTTACTATTATCATGGAGTTGTCTATTTCTCTTTTCATATTACTCAGTATTTGTTTCATGTGTTATGGTGCATGTGTTAGGTTCATATATATTTCTAATTATTGTATCTTCTTGCTGAATTGACCCTTTTATTATTATATAATGTCTTTGTCTCTTGTAATAGATGTTGATGTCTATTTTATCTGATATCTGTATGGCCACCCCTGCTCTTTTTTGTTTACTGGTTGCATGGAATATTTTTCTCCATCGTTTTATTGTCAGTCTGTGTCCTTATGTCTAAGGTGTGTTTCTTGTAGACATCAAAAGGATGGATCATGTTTTTTTAATCCATTCTGCCACTCTCTACCTTTTGCATGGTGAATTTAGACTATTTACATTTAAGGTTATTACTGAAAACTAATTGTCTACCTCACTCATTTTGATATTGGTTTTTTTGAGTGTTTAGTATCTTCTTTTTTTTTTATTCTGATTTTTCTGTTTTTGTTTGTATTTGGGTGCTTTCTTGTGATGAGCCTTTTTGTTGTCTGCCTTCTTTTCTTCTGAATGTTTCTTCCTGGTGATTTCTTAGTGGTTACAACATATGTTTCATTACACAACTTACAATTACAACAACATTTAACATATGAACAACAGTTAACATACAACCTTAACATAATAAATCTATTCCTGATATGCTCCTCCCTTCCCCATTTCTGTTGGTGTGTCTTCATTGACATCAATATGAAACCTATATTCCATAAGTTTACTTTGTACTTATTTCTTAATGCTCTTGTCTTTCTGCCTGAAGTACTGCCATGAGTAATACTTGCAAAGCTGGTCTGATAGTGGGCAAATTCCCAGAGGTTCTGTGTTTTGGTAATGTCTGTATTTCCCCCGTGTTTTTGAATGACAGCTTTACTGGGTAAAGAATTCTTGGTTGGCAATTCTTTTGGTTCAATATTTTATGTATGTCACTCCATTGTCTTCTGGCCTCTAGAGTTTCTGGGGAGAAATCTGCATTGATTCTTATGAAAGACTCTTAATATGTTATATTGCATTTTTTTTTTTTTTTGGCCTCCTTTAGAATACTCTCCTTGTCTTTGGTTTTCAAGAATTTTATTGGGTAGTGACACAGAACTGATCTTTTTGTGTCTCTTCTGATTGGGGTTCTTGTAGCTTCCTGTATTTGCAGGCTTGTTCTCTGTTCAGGTCTGGGGGATTCTCTCTTGGAAAATTGTTTCTGTGCCTTTATTGTTGTATGGTGCTGTGAGATTCCAGTAATTCTAATGTTAGATTTATTAATTGAATCCTACATTTCCTTTTGGGTTTGTTTGCTTTTCTTTGTCCTTTTATCTTGTTTCTCTTGAGACATGGTAAGTTCAGTTATTTTGTCTTCTAGTTCACTTGTTCTATCTTCTGTCTATTTGACTCTATTGTTTAGTGTTTCTTTTGCTTTTTCTAATTCAAATGTTTTATTGTTCGGTTCCAGTAGTTCTCTTTGGGTTTTTTGGATGTTTTCAGTTTCCTTGTTATGTCTCTCATTTTGTTCCTCCATCTGTTTCCTGATCTCCACTAGTTTGTTTTCTGTGTGATTTTTGCATTCTTTAAACGTATTTAACACCATGATTTGAAAATTATCAATTATTTGCATTATTCTGGTTTCCATAGGAGAGATTTCCTCTTCTTATGTTTTGCTTTTGACTGTTTCTTCTTCTCTTGTGATTTTGTGTGTTTTACTATCTTTTGTTGAACTTGGGCCGTTTCGTTAGCTTTTTTTTTTTTTTTTTTTTTGCTTTGAATTTTGTATTCTCTTTATTGCAGGAAAAATTTCTGATTTGACACCCTTGTGGTACAGCAGCCAAGTGCCTGACTGCCAGCTGAGAGGCCAGGGCCTGCACCCACCTGCCGCTCTGTGGGAGAAAGATGTGGCAAACTGCCTCTGCAAAGACTCACATCCCCAGAAACCCCACAGGGCAGTTCCCCTAAGCCCCACAGGTTCACTGTAAGTCAGAATGACCCAGTGGCAGCAGGCTTGGCATCTTCTCTGGAAAACCTCTATATGGCACTCTTATCCTTAGTGTTTTTTTTTTTTTTTTTTTTTCCCCGTGCTGGTTCAGGAGTTCTGGATACTTAGTCTTTGGGATTCAGTATGCTTATATGGGAGGGAAAAGTTAGCTGGTCGCAGATGCCGACATAAGTGGTGGGGCTTGACTTTCCTGTGGTGACAGTGGGGGCTCTCTGGGTCTTTCCCTCACTGGCGCCCCTGTATAGGCACTCCAACAGTGTCTCACTGTGGGCCGTTTCCTGTGTCACCTTTCAGTCTGAAGTATTCCCCTCGCCCTGCTGCCCTTGCAGGTCCTCCCTGACCTAGTGCCTGACCGCCTTGGGCCTTAGCGGGATTCAGTAGCACTCTCATGCAGCACCACTATCTCCCTTTATCCCCTCTCAATTGCATGGCCCACAAACTCCCATGGTCAATTTTCACCACCTTAAAAAAAAGACAGACTAAAGCTTCCTCAGATTAGCTCATTTTCTGTGTTCCCTGTTTGGGGTGTTACCCAGCCCTGTCCCAAAATGGCTGCAATGAGTGAGTGCTCGCGATGTTAGCGGGTAGTATCTCCCAGCTTTTGTGTCAATCCCATTCCTCCTCTCTCCTGCTTCTGGACTCACCCCCGATACCATAGCTGCTGTCCAGAATTCTGAGATCTCAGTCTGTGCTTGTTTTTATTCATTGTTCAGTGAGTTCGTTACTCGGCGAGTAAATGGGAGTATCTACTTACTTTGCCAATTCCCCATGTAGTGTTTTCAATGGCTAGTTTTTCAGAAGTAGATCACCAAGCTTTTCTTCCGAGGCCCTTCTGGGTGGATTTGAACCGCTAACCTTTTGCTAAGTACCTGAGTGCTTAACCATTTGCACCACCCAGGACTCCTAGGTTCTCTGGATGCGGATGCTTGTATGGAGTTTAGGATACAAAATATTTATTAGGGATCAACCCCTGTGATAGAAAGGAGGGCATAGCAGGATCAGGCGGAGGGAGCCATCCAGCTGAATTGCAGACTGGACAAAGCCTTGGCAAACCTGTGTGGAGCTCTGGAGCATGGACTGCCTGTCAGAGGATCCCATATCAGACTGAAACCAGCAGCATTTATACCCCTGCCTGAAACAGGGCAGGCTGCCTTGGGAAGCGCATGACCTTGTGCAAGGCAGCTGTGGTGGGCCCTGAAGGAGCTGACAGCTGGAGGCCTTATGCTGACCACACCCCCGGCAGCTGCACAGCACGCCTTTCCTGGAAGGGGGGTGTCTTAGTTATCTAGTGCTGCTGTAACAGAAAAACCACAAGTGTATGGATTTAACAAAGAGAAATTTATTTTCTCACAGTCTAGTAGGCTACAAGTCCAAATTCAGGGCACTGGCTCCAGGGGAAGGCTTTCTCTCTGTGTCAGCTCCGGAGGAAGGTCCTTGTCATCAAGCTTCTCCTGGTCTAGGAGCTTCTCAGCGCGGGAACCTCGGGTCCAAAGGACGTGCTCTGCTCCCAGTGCTGCTTTCTTGGTGGTTTGAGGTCCCTCTGTCTCTCTACTTGCTTCTCTCTCTTATATCTCAAAAAAGATTTACTCAAGATACAACCTAATCTTATAGATTGAATCCTGCCTCATTAACATCATAGAGGTAGGATTTACAACACATAGGAAAATCACATCGGATGACAAAATGGTGGACAATCACACAATACTGGGAATCATGGCCTAGCCAAATTGACATACATTTTTGGGGGACACAATTCAATCTATAACAGGGTGTGTGGCTGCCCATTTCCATTTCCACCACAGGCATCAAGTGTGAGTTGCCCACAGTAGTAGCTGGCTTGATAGAGCACTCTTATTTGCTGCCTTTCTTTCCCTATCTCACGTCCTCCCTTCCTTGTGGATGTTTCCTTCACCTTCCAAATAAACTTCTCCCACTCAGATCCTTGTCTCAGGCTCTGATTCTAGGAGAAACCAAGACAAGTCCAACTCACCTTCAGAGTGATGTTCCTAGAGCCAGGTCTGGTGGCTGCAGGTTATGTAAATTCACTTTTCTTGAGTTACATATACTTAGGGTGACTTATGTCATGGTTTGCTGAACATTATTCCTGTTTGATCTATTGCCCTGGTGTTCCATCCAGTTCACCAGTAAACAAGTTGCTGTCAAGTCAGTTCCAACTCATGAGGACACGATGTGCATCAGAGTAGAGCTGTGCTCCACATGGTTTTAATGGCTGATTTTTCAGAAGTAGATGGCCATGCCTTTCTTCCCAGGCACCTCTGGGTGGACTCAAGCCTCCAACCTCCAGCTGAGCACATTAACCGCTTGCACCACCCAAGGTTTCTTCTGTATAGTTAGTACCTGTCTTAATTTACTAGGGCTGCCATAACAAAAATACCAGAAAGTGAGTGGCTTTAAAGAACAGAAATTTACTTTCTCACAGCTCTGGAGGCTAAAAGTCCAAATCAGGGTACCAACCCTGTCGATTCCTTCTGAGGGCTTTGAGAAAGGAACTGTTCTACATTTCTCTCCTAGTTTCTATGGCTGCCAGCAATCCTTAGTGTTCCTTTGCTGCATCTGCCTCTGTTGTCACATGGTATCTGTCTTTTCCCCCTGTGTGTGACTGTTTTTGTGTCTGTCCTCTTTTATAAGTTACCACTCAGAAGGGGTTAAGATTAGGATCCACCCTACTCCTGTATGACTTAGCTGATAACATCTTCAAAGAAAGACCCCATTCCCCAAACAGGGTCACACTCACAGGTACAGAGGTTAGGACTTCAACATATCTTTTTGTGGGGAACACAAGTCAGTCCATAACAGTGCTCCCTTTTCTCTTGGAAACATCTTGGTTTGGATGATACATTTTATGATTACCCTACCATTTTCTGAAATGAATGATCCCGAATAAGATACATGGACAGGGAAAAGTGGTTGGTTTTGATCTTGAATGCCATCAATGCGTTGTTTACTTTGGATGAGTCATCAAATTTTACAACTGGAAGCAACTTTCAGGATTAGCTAATCCATTGACTCTCAACCGTTTTTCTGATAAGATGCACTTGGTTGGATGTTAACATGCATAACACTCCCAACGTGACTCCTTTTTCTCCCACTAGGGAAAGCATACTGAATGTTGGTGAGAGTGAGGTTATTAGAGAGAATGTATTATTTAAAAAAAAAGATGAATCCTTTTCAAGCTTCACTGCTTTAACCATTAGCATCAAATCACTCATGAACAGCTGCATCAGATCACTCATGAAACAGCTTGTGACTGATTGAATTTGAGAACTTCTGATGTCCTTCCAAACCCCTGCATTACATTAAAAAGTCATTTACCTCCACTTTCTCACCTGGAAACAAGCGTGGTAAGACCTCCTTTCTTGCCTGGTTGAGTTTTGATGGAAGGCAAATGAGATAATGAACGTGAATGCTTTGAGAAGTATAAAACCTTTGAGTAGTACAAATGGGGACCAATGTAGTGGTTATCTGAACATATCAAGAGGCAATCACATCTGCTGAAAGTTTTCAAGAGCCACACCAGGATTTATAAAATAGACTCATAGGTGAATTTGCATGCATCTAGTTTGCACAGTGACTTTTGCCTCAGAACATCTACAAGTCAAAATTTTATTAGTGCTCCTGGCAATTATGTGAATTTTGTACATCTTGCTAAGTGGTATTAGTTAGGACTCCACTGTTGCAAGAGGCAGAAATCCCAATATGAATTAGCGTGAATAAAAAGGGGGAATTTATTGGTTCATATAACAAAACCATGGGAATGTCCTAGGTAGCGTTGGCCATAGGGATGACCAGAACCCAAGATGTGAACATCACAAGGATTTTGTGCCTCTCATCCGTGTTGCTCTCTGAATGTTGACTTCATTTTCTCAGAATAGCTTCTTTGCTGGATGGAAGCATTGTCATTGGATGCTGGGCTATCGTCTTTACAGCTTTGTAACCAGAGAGGAAAGAGACCCTCTTGTTCCCATCCTGCCAGATCCAGTTAGAAGAATCCTAAGGAAGTACTCTTTTTTTTTTTTTTAAATTGTGCTTTAGGTGAAAGTTTCCACAGCAAATTAGTTTCTCATTAAACAGTTAATACACAAATTGTTTTGTGACATTGTTTTACAACCTTGCAATGTGTCAATACTCTCCCTTTCTCCGCCCTGGGTTCCCTCTTTCCGTTTGTCCAGTTTTCCTGTCCTCTTGTCTTTGCTTTTGGGCAGACGTTGCCCATTTGCTCTCATATACTTGATTGAACTCACATGTGTTATGGTTGGCCATATAGACCTGTCTAATCTTTGCCTGAAGGGTGGACCTCAGGAGTGACTTCAGTACTGAGTTGAAAGGGTATCCAGAGGCCATACTCTTGGGGTTTCTCCAGTCTCTGTCAGACCAAAAGCCTGGTCTTTTGTGTGTGTGTGTGTGTGTGAGTTTGAATTTTGTTCTATATTCTTCTCCCGCTCTGTCCAGGACTGTCTATTGTGATCCCTGCCAGAGCAGTCCATGGTGGTAAAAGCACCACCTAGTTTTTCTGGGCTCAGTCTGGTGGAGGTTATGATAGTTGTGGTCCATTAGTCCTTTGGACTAATCTTTCCCTTGTGTCTTTGGTATTCTTCATTCCCCTTTGTTCCAGCAGGGATGAGACCAGTAGATGTATCTTAGATGGCCACTCGCAGACTTTTAAGACCCCAGCCGATAATTACCACAGTCATATGTAGAATAATTTCTTTATAGACTATGTTAGGACGATTGAGCTATATGTCCCCTGAGACCATGGTCCCCAGCCCTTAGCCCAGTAGCTCGGTCTCTCAGGGCGTTTGAGTTTGTCTGTGAAGCTTCTATGATTTTACCCTGGGCAGTTGTGCTGACTTCCCCAGTATTGTATAATGTCTTACCCTTCACTGAAGTTACCACTTATCTATTGTCTAGTTAGTGTTTTTCCCTCCCCACCCACCCTTGTAACCATCAAGTACTGTTTCTGTGTGGAAACGTTTTCATGTGTTTTTATAATGATCTCATACAGTATTTGTCCTTTTATGATTGACTTATTCCACTCAACATAATGCCCTCCAGATTCATCCATGTTGTAAGATGTTTTGCAAATTCATCATTGTTCTTTCTCGTTGTGTAGTATTCCATTGTGTGTATGTACCATAGTTTGTTTATCTATTCATCTGTTGATGGGCACTTAGGTTGTTTCCATCTTTTTGCTATTGTGAATAATGCTGCAATGAATATGGATGTACATATGTCTATTCATGTGGGGAAGTACTTTTATTGGTTCATCCTTGAACCAATCACTGTAGTGCAGGGAATAATGTGTAGACTAAGCCAGTTAAATGAGGGCGGTGGTGGTTTAGTGGTAGAATTCTTGCCTTCCGTGCAGGAGACCAGAGTTTGATTCCCTGCCAGTACACCTCATATACAGCTACCACCCTTCCATCAGTGGAAGCTTGTGTGTTGCTATGATGCTGAAGAGGTTCCAGTGGAACTTCCAGATTAAGATGGACTAGGAAGAAAGGCCTGGAAATCTACTTCTGAAAATCAGCCAATAAAACCCTATGGATCACAACAGTCCAGTCTCCAACCAATCATGGGTATGGCACAGGACTGGGCAGCATTTAGGTCCATTGTGCATGGGGTCCCCATGAGTTGGGGGCTGACTAGACAGCAGCTAACAACAACAGTGAGCCAGTTAAGCTAGGTGCCAGACCTCAGATCAGTTACCAAAGGGCTTATCATGCACATGGTCTCCGTGGGGATTGTTGGAAGCTGGCAGCCACTGGATCCGTGTCTATCACCTGGGGAAAATACAGTCTTATACAGTGTCAAACCTTTATTCCTACAGTGTGATGAATCACTTTTGTGTGGCCTTTCTAGCCATGGTCTTGTAACTCCCACATAAATGATTGGGTGGTACTGTGTGATAGGGTAATTGTGGCCCACCAAAGGTATTGATGAGTTTTGCCATCTTGCTAGGCTTGAAATGAGCCACCCCACAGGTGGAAAGAGAAGAGCCCACCACCACCAAGGAAGAAGAGCCAGGAGCCATCATGTCCTTTGGAGCTGGGATCCCTGTGCTGAGAAGCTCCTGGAACCAGGAGAAAGAGCGACAGAGATGAAACACTGAAGGCAGCGAGCCCCCATGGTAGGAGATGGCATGGTGGGCTTCCCTGCCCACAGAGAGAAAGCTGAGTGCCTTTGGGCACAGACCTAGGGCCAAGGAGAGGCGTGCCTGTGAGCATGGCTGGGAAGAGGCTATCCTGATGGAAAAACTGTATCCTGAGTGTTCCCGAACCTGAACTGTAACTGCTACTTCCCTAATAAACCCCATAATCGTGAGTATTATCTGTAAGTTCTGTGTGGCCATTGCAATGGATTATCAAGAGCAGCGGAGAGGTGGAAGGTGCTGTGGGAGGAGTGGTTGGTGTCAGAATTGGTAGAGGTGGCCCCGAGAGGTGGCTTGTCTGGCCTCCGCCTCATGGAAGTCGGCCTTGCACTGTTGATCTTGGTTCTCCTTCCCCCTTGTGGGGTTGGAGGAGGTCAAACACTACCCCCAAGCTGTTTTTACAATTCCTAACGATTCCAATACATTTCCAGGACTATAAATAGTAAATCCTTTCCCTTTCCTTCCAAATGCAAATATTTTGATTATTTTAACGATTGCTTTTAAAGCCTACTTTCAAAAATCACCCTTCTGAAGATTTGTATATGCCTACAAACACATGGTGGTGGACTTTCTTGAGTTGTAAATTGTCATTGATCTATACTGGTGATTCTCAACTCAGGGCAATTTTGCCCCTCAGGGGACATTTGGCAATATCTAGAGATATGTTTGGTTGACACAACTGAGTGGGGGTGCTGCTAGCATCTAGCGGGCAGGAGGACAAGTATGCTGTTAAACATCCTACAGTGCACAGGACAGCTCCCACCATAACACAGAACAGGTAGATAGATAGATAGCTGCCATTGAGTTGACTGTGACTCATGCAGCCTTACATACAACAGAATGAAATGCAGCCCAGGCTGCATCACCCTCGTAATCACCAATATATTTGAGTCCATCATTGTCGCCACTGTGCCAGTTCATCTCACTGAGGGTCTCCCTCATTTTCACTGGCCTTCCACTTCACCAAACATGATGTCCTCCTCCAGCGATTGATCCCTTTTTAGCAAGCAAGTCAGATAGTGTTCCATTGTGATCCAGAGGGTTTTCATTGGCTAATTTTCTGAAGTAGATCTCCAGGCCTTTCTTCCTAGTCTGTTTTAGTCTGGAAGCTCCACTGAAACCTGTCCACCATGGGTAACACTGCTGGTATTTGAAACACTGGTGGCATAACTTCCATTTCACAGCAACACACGATCCACCACAGTATGACAAATTGACCGGTGGATGGAGTGGAACAAGGAATTATCTGATTGGAAATGTCAGTACTGCTGGGGTTGAGAAACTCTGACTTATACAAACAGATATGGTTCTTATTTTTGGATATAAAGAGCCTCAAATGTCTTGACAAGAAAACTTTGGCAGCATGCCCTATGCTGGTCTTGGCATATTGTGCTCTACCTGAGGTCCTGTTTTCACATTTTGAGGGGAGGGCATTGAACATGGCAGTTAAAAATTCTCAAGGTGTCCCACTAAACTGCTGAGAAAACTCATTCTTCCAAGCCCTGCTGGTTTCTGTCTTAGGAGTGGCATTTGAAATACTTTAGCTGTGGAGGGATAGATCAGGTTACAAGTCAATGTGAGAATTAGCAGTGTTTGGTTTATTTCTATTCTAACCCGTGGAAAATGATGGTAATATACTATCATTAACGAAATTCAGTGCATGACAAAATAGAACTAAAGAAACTTAAACTCCCCAAAACTACGATTAACAGAATCTGTTCTCAGCAAATTTGTACAATAGAAAAGATTTGCCTTTGACTTTCAGCCTCCTTGTTTTTCATCTTTCTTCACACCATTCATTGCCTCCCCCAACCCATCAACCCATCTAACAGTAACAACTGTCATCTTCTTTTTCAAGTTAGTATGGTGAGAACAAGGAGCCGTGGTGGCGTGTTGGTAAAGTGCTTGGCTGCTAACCAAAAGGTTGATGGTTCCAACCCACCCACTGGCTCCACAGGAGAAAAACCTGGTGATCTGCTTCTGTAAAGATTGTTGTTGTTGTTAGGTGCCATCGAGTCAGTTCTGACTCATAGCGACCCTGTGTACAACAGAACAAAACACTGCTCAGTCCTGCGCCATCCTCACAGTCGTTGTTATGCTTGAGCCCATTGTTACAGCCACTGTGTCAATCCATCTTCTTGAGGGTCTTCCCCTTTTTCGCTGATGCTCTACTTTACCATGAATGATGTCCTTCTCCAGGGACTGGTCCTACCTAATAGCACGTCCAAAGTATGTGAGACGATGTCTCGCCATCCTTGCTTCTAATGAACATTCTGGCTGTACTTCTTCGAAGACAGATTTGTTCATTCTTCTGAAAGACCATGGTATATTCAATATTCTTCACCAACACCATAATTCGAATGCATTGATTCTTCTTCGGTCTTCCTTATTCATTGTCCAGCTTTCACATGCATATGAGGTGATTGAAAACATCATGGCTTGGGTCAGGCACATCTTAGTCCTTAAAGTGACATCTTTGCTTTTTAACACTTTAAAGAGATCTTTTGCGGCAGACGTGCTCATTGCAATGTGTCATTTTGTTTCTTGACTGCTGCTTCCATGGGCTTTGATTGTGGATCCAAGTAAAATGAAATTCTTGACAACTTCAGTCTTTCCTCCATTTATCATGATGTTGCTTATTGGTCAGTTGTGAGGATTTTTGTTTTCTTTATGTTGAGGTGTAATCCATATTGAAGGCTATGGTCTTTGATCTTCGTCAGTAAGCGCTTCAAGTCCTCTTCACTTTCAGCAAGCAAGGTTGTAACATTGGCATATTGCAGGTGGTTAATGAGTCTTCCTCCAATTCTGATGCCCCATTTTTCTTCATATAGTCCAGCTTCTCAGATTATTTTTCAGCATACAGATTGAATAAGTATGGTGAAATCTTACAACCCTGATGTACACCTTTCCTGACTTTAAACCATGCAATATCCCCTTGTTCTGTTTGAACAACTGCCTCTCAGTCTAAGTACAGGTTCCTCATGAGCAGAGTTCTGGAATTCCCATTCTTTGCAATGTTATCCATAATTTGCTATGATTCACACAGTCAAATGCCTTTGCATAGTTAATAAAACACAGGTAAATATGTTTCTGGTGTTCTCTGCTTTCAACCCTAATCCTTCTGACATCAGCAATCATATCCCTTATTCCATGCCCTCTTCTGAATCCTGCTTGAATTTCTGGCCGTTCCCTGTTGATGTACTGCTGCAACTGCATTTGAGTGATCTTCAGCAAAATTACACTTGTGTGTCATATTAATGATATTGTTCGATAATTTCTCCATTTTCATAAAGATTACAGCCAAGAAAACCCTATGGGGGCAGTTCTACTCTGTCACATGGGGTCACTCTGAGTTGGAATCAATGCAAGGGTACCCAACAACAGCAACATGATGAGGGGATAAAGGGCAGGGACGCTGGCATTAGACTACCTGGATTAAAATTCTGACTCCACTACTTACAAAACAAATTGCTTAAATAACCTTAGTTTCCTCATCTGTAAAATGGAATCAATAATAGTACTTCTGTAGGGTTGTTGTGAGTGTTAAATATACATAATCTAGAACTAGGTGTTAGTAATATTATTTTCAATTCTCTATACCACTTTATGGAAACTCTTGTGGCGTAGTGGTTTAGTGTTACAGCTGCTAACCAAAACCTTGGCAGCTCAAATCTACCAGGCGCTCCTTGGAAACTCTACGGGGCAGTTCTACTCTGTCCTACAGGGTCGCTGAGTCAGAATCGACTTGACGGCAGTGGTTTTTTTTGGGGGTGGGGGTATACCACTTTATCAGAATCTGATGTCATACTTACAACCCATACTAAAGTGTACATGAATGATAATAGCTTGGGGTGGTGGTAGTGGTAAGGATCCTTGGGTTTAAGAACCTGAGTTATTAACCCAGACAATACACTACATATAACTCAGGCAACACATTTTCAATATATACATGAAACTCATCCAGGAAAAGATCTATTGTCTAGAGCAGGGGTTGGCAAGCTACTGTCAGCAGGTCATATCTGCCCAGCCTCCTATTTTTTGTAAATAAAGTTTCTTTGCAACCCAGCCACACCCATTCATTTACATATTGTCTATGACTGCTTTTGCACTGAGTAGTTGCAACACAGGCCATCTGACTTGCAGGGCCTAACATATTTACTATCTGGATCTTTACAGAAAAAGTTTTCTGACCTCTGTTGTAGATACAGTGTGGGCCATGGACCAGCGTCATCAGCATTACCTGGGAGCTAGCTAGAAAGGCAGAATCTCAGGCCCCACCTCAGAGCTAGGCAATCGGAATCTACATTTTAACATGATCCCCAGAGAACTGGGTACACAGTAGAGTTGGAGAAGCTCTGATGTAGAGGACACTAGCTTTGGAAGGAAGTGTAATTCACATGACTTTCAGGGTTCCTTCCAACGCCAAGATTCAAGTAAAGAGCTTAGCTGATTCTTACTTGTCTCTCACTGATTTTAAATCTCAAAATTTGGGGATATCACTTGAACTTAGGAAGTATAGAGCTGGAAAGAAATGTAGGCATCACCAATTCTTCCTTCTTCCCTTTTTAGGACTATCTTCTTTTTTTCGTCATTCGTCAGGGTCTGAAGTTCTAGAAAACTTAGTATTCTGTCTTCTACCTCAAGTAAAACCAACTAAGAGCTGTTTTGTTGTGGTTAGTGAACTAGGAGTCAGAGAACTCAGGTCCCAGCCTCATCTGAACTCTGCTCTTGACCAGCTGCAAGGCCCAGCACAAGCTGAGAGTCTTAGCATTCTCATCTGTAAAGTGGAAGTAATTTCACCTGCTCCGGGCCTACCTCACAGGGTTCATGTGAAGATGAGTTGGAATATTGTCTGTGAAAATGTGTTGTCATTGGTAGAGGACTATAAAAATGTAAGGAATTATTTAGAGATTGACTGGCACAGAGCTTTCAGCATTGTTGTTATTGTTAGTTGCCGCCAGGTTGGCTCCAACTCATGGTGGCCCCATGTACAACAGAATGAAACATTGCCTAGTCCTGAGCCATCTTCATGATTGTTGGAATGCTCGAGTCCGTTGTTGCAACCACTGTGCATTTTGAGTGCCTTCTAATCTAGAGGGCTCATCTTTCAGCACTATATTGGACAATATTCTGTTGTGATTCATAAAGTTTTCATTAGGTAAGTAAATTACCAGGCCTTTCTTCCTAGTCTTAGTCTGTAAGCTCTACTGAAACCTGTTCACCATGGGTGACCCTCCTGGCATTTGAAATACTGATGGCATACCCTCCAGCATCATGGCAGCAAGCAAGCCACCACAGTAGAACAAATCGACAAATAAGTGGTTGTTGAACACAGTAGGAGCTGTATAATTGTCAGGTGGAAATTTTTTCCTATGGGAACTGGTCCAATCATAGCCACCAGGTGGCAGCAAAGAGCAAGCTTCCCATCAGAGGCTCCCTCTGCTCAACCTGTGGAGTTTCAGCTAGGAGTAAAGTGGCTGATGGTTTTCTCTGATTTCTCCCAAGTTGATTCCCCTTCACAATCCTCCCTGACCCCCCAACACTTTCCTACCCTAAACCTACCCATATATATATATATTTTTTCTTTCTTCCAATTCTTACCATGGTAACAGTATGAAAATGAATTGAGGGGCAAATTGGAAGTGAGAGCAATCTCTGTGTTCAAAGCTTGAAATTAGTGTGAATTGGCAATGAGGATTGAACCTGAGGGATTTATGAAACAAATTTCAAGCAAAATGGATGAAAACTGATGATCCAATGGAAGAAAATGAAAATATTCAAACAGATTACTTGCTCTCTATGCTTCTGTCCCAGCCAGGCCATCCATCCACCATCATCCACTCAACAAACATTTATTCCTGGCTTGGGAAAACAGATACAACTCTAATCCTAATGGAGAGCAGGAAGACAGATTTTAGACGAGTAATTAATTATATATGTGATGAGAGCTAAGCCATCTAGGGAAACGGGAATATGTAATAGGGTGACCCGAATTTTGGAGGTGATGAGGAATGGCCACCCTGGGAAAGTGATACTTAAAGGATGAGTAAGAGTTAGCTAGACAAAGGAGGAGTGGAAAGTGTGGATAAGAGGCAGAGGGAACAGTGTGCTCATGGCCCAATGACCTCCATATAATTTTAGAGCACTTAGATTTAGAAAATACACAATGACCAAGAGATACTATGATTCAATGACACTTCACAGCTTTCTATTTTATTACAACATCATCTACATATATTTGAAAAGTTCTCATGCACGTATGCTGGAGGCAACATTTACTCAGTCTATGGTCTACAGCTGGTGTTAGGAGCACTGGTGGCATAACAGTTAAGTATTTGGCTGCTCTGTTGGCGGTGCTGCGTTGGCGGTTCTGCATTGGCACCCAGCACTCTGTGGGAGAAAGACTTGGTGATCTGCTCCCATAAAGACTCAGAACAAACAAACAAAACCCAAACCCCCATTGCCATCGAGTCAATTCTGACCGATAGTGAGCCTATAGGACAGAGCAGAATTGCCCATTGAGTTTCCTAGGCTATTATCTTTATGGAAACAGACTGCCACATCTTTCTGTTGTGGAGCCGCTGGTGGGGTCGAACTGCCGACCTTTCAGTTAACAGCCGAGTGCTTTTACCACTGCACCATCAGGGCTCCTCCATAAAGATTACAGCCTAGAAAACCCTTTGGGGCAATTGTGCTCTGTAACATGGAGTTGCTATGAGTGGAAAATCGACTTGAAGACACCTAACAACAACAACAAGTAGCTGGTGATGGGTTGCATTGATTTCATAGAATCCTGATAACTCTATGACCCTCACCCCTGGATTACAAAGGACATAATATCTGCCCTCAAGGGGCTTATAATGTAGTTAGAGCCATGGTTGTCTCTCTCCACACTCCTTCCTTTGTGGTAACAGTTTAGGGCAGCTCATATGAAATGTTTCCAAATTTTGGTAACGTCTTTCTTGGATCTGTTCCTATGTCACTGATTACTCTCTGCCACTTCTTCCCCGTCACTCATTAGACTAGAAGCTCCCCCGTTAGTCCACTGGAGTAATGAACCCCCAAAGGGAATGTGGACCAAATTCAGGTGTCTGTGAACTTGGGTAGGAAAAAAATTACATCTTTATTTTCACCAAGTTCTAGCTGAAATTCAGCGTTTCTCCTTCCGTTATAAACATAGGCAGCAAACCCCAGGAGTGTTAGCAGTGCCTGTGAGTTTTTTACCAGAAGAAGCCGCAGGTATTTGCAGATCACATATAAAGCTATTGCTGATATCTTAAAATTAATGCTCACCACTGCTTTGAAATGATAGCAGTTTTTAGACCTGCTGCCCGAGCTTTTTAGTTAGTGCATTATAAAGAAACACACATTTTACAATATAGCCCATAATCATTTTTAAAGTATTTTGGTAGTGATTTTGATACAATTGCTTCCTTTGTAATTTTGTGTGTTTTATTTTAGGCATTTAAAAACATTATTCTGAGAAGGATCCTTGTTATATAAATGAGTGGCCTCCGTGTTTAGCCCCAGGTTGTTTACTTCTTCACAGCAAGCGGAGGCTCATTAGTCCAAAAAAGTCAAACTCAAATTTGTACACATCCAATTGTTTTAAAAATAGTCCAAATAAGCAGATTTTTGTCACTTAGACCCTCTCTTGTTAACATACCCTACAACACCCAACATCTGCTAACCCTAGATAAGATAAAATCCTGTAGTTATAAGGACCCTAGAATGCTGCTGTTCTTTGGAGCTCTCTGATCCTGAGACTCCCCCTGCCACCTTGCTGCAGGAGGGCATTGCACAAGGTACATGTAAGCCCCCCCACCCTTCTCCATGAGGTTCTTTCATGCTCTTTTCCCCTTCTGAGGGCCATGGTTGTTCAGTGGTAGAATTCTCGCATTCCGCGTTTCAATTGCCAGCCAATGCACCCACCTGTCCATCTGTCATTGGAGGGTTGTGTGTTGCTATGATGCTGAAGAGGTTTCAGTGGAGCTTCCAGACTCAGACAGACTAGGAAGAAAGGCCTGTTGATCTACTTCCAAAAAGTAGCTAACGAAAACCCTATAGATCACAATAGTCCGATCCCGTTGCGCATGGAGTTGCCACAAGTCGAGGGCCAACTTGGTGGCAGCTAACAGCAACAACTTCCCCTTCTGGCAACTCCCTGCTCTGCTTGCCTCTAGAGGACCTCCTCCTGTGGGGAGTGACCCCTGTTGTCAGTGCTTCAGCCCTAGTAAATAGCTCTGCAGTCATAGGTCTTTTCTTGATCAGCCCCAGATTCTTTCAAACTCACTACAGTCCTTCAGCTTCACATGATTGCCAAAGGGAATCTAGGGCACAGGGAAGGTGAAGAACCTCTACAAATTGGGGTACTGCTCAAGGACCTGGCCTTACCCCTCCTCTCTCTGAATAGATTCAAGTCCACATTGTATCTGTCATGGGCTTGAGGCACTTTTGCCTTCATAGGCCCCTTCCTCCATAAAAAGATGCTACACATTATATTTTATGCCTGCGTTGGTATAAAGATGAGCATAATCCAGGCTAGATTCATTATTACATATTCATTATTATTATCTTTGTTGTCTTCTGATTTTTAAAAGCAATGAAAACATTTTTGTGGACCCTGGGCCCTGTGCCTGCTATGCCTCATGGAGAAGTCAGTCCAGAGTGAGCTCATCCGTTTCCATTTCTTCAGCTAATGCCTGAACTAACACTCAGTTCTCTGTCTCCAAACCCATCATCTTGAGTAGCAGACCTGACCATCCAGTCACTCACGGAATATCCCCACTCAGAGGCATCTCAAATGTATCAAGTCCAAAACTGAACACGCCACCTTTCCCTCCAAACCTGCTCTCTGATTTCCCTGTTTGCATCACCATCCAATCAATCACCAAAAAAGAAACCTCGGGGTCGTCTGTGATCCCTCCTCTCCTTCATTCTCCACATCCGATCACTCACCAAATCCTCTTAATGCCATCTCCCATGTACATCTCCCAAGTCCAGCTCCTATACTCCATCCTCAATGCCAACAGCCTACATAAGGCTGGAATCTCTTGCCTGGATTCTCCCACAAGGGCAGCTATTTACTAATGGCTATGGAAGTATTTCAGTATTTTAACAATCAGTGTGATCATACTGGCTGTATAGTAGCCATTTGTATGGAAGCATGCACATGCACGTGTGTGTGTGTGTGTGTGTGTGTGTGTGTGTGTGTGTGTATCCTGCTAGGTTGAGTGCACACATAAGTGAAATCTATTGCTCATCTCAAACCTCTTTATAGTTAATAGCTTCACCCAGCTCACTCTGTGGGCTTTGAGCAGACTGCTAAATAATAGCAAACCTGATGGATTCAAGTGTTGTCTTAGGCTGGGTTCTCTGGAAGAGGAAAAGCAGTGAAGCGTCTTTCTCTCTTTATAGAGAGATTTATATCAAGGAAATGGCTCATGCGATCGTTGTTGTTGTTGTTAGGTGCCATCAAGTCAATTCTGACTCATAGTGACCCTATGTACAACAGAACAAAATACTGACTCTCTGCTTTCCCAAGCATGATGTCCTTCTCAAGGAACTGGTATCTCCTGATAACATGTCCAAAATATGTAAGACATAGCCTCTCCATCGTTGCTTCTAAGGAGCATTCTGGCTGTACTTCTTCCAAGACAGATTTATTTCTTCTTTTGGCAGTCCATGGTTGTCTTGGATTGAATTGTGTCCCCCAAAAATATGTGTCAATTTGGTTAGGCTGTGATTCCCAGTATTGTGTGGTTGTCCTCCATTTTGTAACTGATGTAATTTTCCTATGTGCTGTAAATCCTAATCTCTGCCTGTGGTTAATGAGGCAAGATTAGGTTATGCTAAAAAGAATTAGGGTGGGGTGTAACACCCTTACTCAGGTTACCTCCCTGATCCAATGTAAAGGGAGTTTTCCTGGGGTATGGCCTGCATCAGCTTTTATTTTATAAGAGATAAAAGGAAAGGGAAGTCAGCAGAGAGACAGACACAGGGACCTCACACCACCAAGAAAGCAGCACCAGAAGCAGAGCGTATACTCTGTACCCAGGGTCCCTGTACCTGAGAAGCTCCTAGACCAGGAGAAGGTTGATTACAAGGACCTCCCTCCAGAGTCGATAGACAGAGAAAGTCTTCCCCTGGAGCTGATGCCCTGAATTTGGACTTAACATCCTACTGTACTGTGAGAGAATAAATCTCTTTTTGTTAAAGCCATCCACTTGTGGTATTTCTGTTATAGCAGCACTAGATAACTAAGACAATGGTATATTGTTTACTTCTTCACAGCAAGAGGAGGCTCATTAGTCCAAAAAAGCCAAACTCAAATTTGTACACATCCAGTTGTTTTAAAATAGTCCAAATAAGCAGATTTTTAGCCACTTATTCTTTACCAACACCGTAATTCAAAGATGTCAATTCTTCAGTCTTCATTATTCATAGTCCAGCTTTTGCATGCATATGAGGTGATTGAAAACACTATGGCTTGGGTCAGGGGCACCTTAGTCTTTAAGGTGACGTCTTTGCTTTTTAACACCTTAAAGAGGTCTTTTGCAGCAGATTTACCCAATACAATGTGTCTTTTGATTTCTTGACTGGTGCTTCCATGAGTGTTGATTGTAGATCCAAGTAAAATGAAATCCTTGACAACTTCAATCTTTTCTCCATTTATCATGATGTTGCTTATTGGTCCATTTGTGAGGACTTTTGTTTTCTCTATATGTTGAAGTGTAATCCATATTGAAGGCTATGGTCTTTGATCTTCATCAGTAAGTGCTTCAAGTCCTCTTTACTTTCAGCAAGCAAGGTTGTGTCATCTGCATAACACAGGTTGTTAATGAATCTTCCTCCACTCCTGATCCCACGTTCTTCTTCATATAGTCCAGCATCTCGGATTATTTGCTCAGCATACAGATTGAATAGGTATGGTGAAAAGATCCAACCTTGATGCACACCTTTCCTGACTTTAAACCACACAGTATCCCCTTGTTCTGTTCAAACGACTGTCTCTTGATGTATGTACAGGTTCCTTATGAGCACAATTAAGGGTTCTGGAATTCCCATTCTTTGCAATGTTATCCATAAATTTGTTATGATCCACATAGTCAAATGCCTCTGCATAGTCAATAAAACACATGTAAACATCTTTCTGGTATTCTCTGCTTTCAGCCAGGATCCATCTGACATCAGCAATGATATCCCTGGTTGCATGTCCTCTTCTGAATCCAGCTTGAATTTCTGGCAATTCCCTGTCAATGTACTGCTGCAGCTGCTTTTGAATGATCTTCAGCAAAATTTTACTTGTGTGTGGTGTTAATGATATTGTTCGATAATTCCTGCATTCAGTTGGATCACTTTTCTTCAGAATAGGCATAAATATGGATCTCTTCCAGTCAGTTGGCGAGGTAGCTGTCTTCTAAATTTCTTGGCATAGATGAGTGAGCGCTTCCAGCGCTGCATCCATTTGTTGAAACATCTCAACTGGTATTCCATCAATTCCTGGAGCCTTGTTTTTCACCAATGCCTTCAGTGCAGCTTGGACTTTTTCCTTCATTACCATCAGTTCTTGATCATATGCTACCTCCTGAAATGGTTGAAGGTTGACCAGTTCTTTTTGGTACAGTGACTGTGTGTATTCTTTCCATCTTCTTTGGATGCTTCCTGCATCGTTTAATATTTTTCCCTGTAGAATCCTTCAATATTGCAACTCGAGGCTTGAATTTTGTCTTCAGTTCTTTTAGCTTGAGAAATGCCAAGTGTGTTCTCTCCTTTTGGTTTTCTAACTCTGTGTCTTTGCACACGTCATTATAGTACTTTACTTTGTCTTCTCCAGACACCCTTTGAAATCTTCTGTTCAGCATTTTTACTTCATCATTTCTTTTCACTTTAGCTACTTGACATTCAAGTGCAAGTTTCAGAGTCTCTTCTGACATCCATTTTGGTCTTTTCTTTATTTCCTTTCTTTTTAATGACCTCTTGCTTTCTTCATGTATGATGTCTTTGATGTCATTCCACAACTTTTCTGGTGTTCTGTCATTAGTGTTCAACCACATGGTTGTAGAGGCTGTAAAGTCCCAAGTCCGTAGGTCAGCTGGAGTCTTCTTCTGACTCACATAGCTGCAGGGCCTGGAAAACCCAAGATTGGCAGGCTGGTCAGACCACAGGCTTGTAGCTTACAGGCTGTGGAGACTGACAAATCCCAAGATTGGTAGGTAAGCTGCTAGCTCAAGTCCCAAGAACTAGAGATCAGATGAACAGGAGCCAGCTGCAGGATCCAGAGTGAGCAAAAGCCTGCAAGCCTTGCCAGAAAGTTCACTTGTATTGGATGCAGGCAACATCCCCAAGGAAACTCCCTTTCAACTGATTGGCCACTCACAGCAGATCCCGTTATGGAGGTGATCACATTATATCAGATCTCATCATGGAGATGATTACATCATTATACAACTCCAGACTACATCATAACTGCCAAACCACTGAGAATCATTGCCCAGCCAAGTTGACACACAACCTTAACCATCACAAATGTCAATTCCTTTCTCTTTCTTTCTCTACTTCTGATATAAATATGACCAGGCAGGTTAAAAAAAAAAAAAAAAAGACCTTACATCAACTGAGGAAGAGAACATCAGAATTCCCTGGAATGTGAGTTAAAAATGCAGATTCCACGGCCTCACATTATGTCCACCAAGTCAGAACCTCTGGGATGAGAACCAAGACCCTGCATATTTAATAAATTCCCCCAAGTGATTCTGATACACATTAACATTTAGGAACCATTGGTTTAAGTTAATGGTTTTCAGACCTGGTTGCACATTAGAATTACCTGGAGAGTTGAAAAAACACGGATGACTAGACCAAACCAATTAAATCAGAATCCCTGTAGGTGGGGCCCACACATCTATATTTTTTAAAACTTCCGTAGGTGATTTTGGTTGACAGCCAGAATTGAGAACTACTGGTTTAGGAAATTCTTAGACTGGTTAAACAGCCCCTGGACGATGAAATTGAACGTTTAATGTAGTTAATATGTAATTTTCTCTCTGGAATTTGATCTTATATATTGCTTCTTTTATGTTGGGAAGGAGGAGGACTCATTCTTATTTTGACTGCTGTCAGTGGGAAACTGCTTAGCAAGTCAACTCATGCGTTTCTATTCTGTGCTAGGCACGATGATTATTAAGGTCTTGAGATTGTCTTGAGTGTGGGCAGAGCTGGAATCTGCCTACTTGTCATTCTGTGGCTTCGTGTTGATCAGTGGGGCAGATGGCTTTGAGCCTTTCTGCAGTACTTGATGTTCATTAACTGCTTTGCACAGCCTCTTGTGAAATAATATACCTCTTCCCCAACTCAGGGGAGAAAAATAAGGCAAATAAATTTAAGGAAGCTGCTCAAGGCTGGCTATCTTGCAAGTGTCAAAGCGAAGGATGGAGTCTCTAAAGCCAAGTCATACAACAGAAGTGGTGAGCTGATAATATTCCAGTCAACTGAGCATTTAGAATAAATATTTTGGATGACATCGGCCCTCACCTTCTCCTGCCATCCTTGTTTCATTTGAAAATTTTCATTATAAAGCTGAACTCATATGCTAAATTCATTATTTAATTGCTTGTTGTCCACTTTGCTAGCATTGACCTGATCTAACGGGAATAGGTTCTCATTATTAGAAGTAGGACCTGAATTACACAATCATTTCAACTACCGCGCTAGGCTGTGGTGGGCTGGAGCCAGCTCCTACAGGCAGTAAAAGCCAATTGTGTGCACTTCTTCCCAGCTCTATGTTCAGTGACATCACATCGATGTTTGAAATTGGCCGCAGTGTAAATATTTACACCACACAAATTGGCAAACACAACAAATCAGGTCGTTGATTTTTTTTAAACGTCTAGAGAGCCAGTTGTTAAACATTTACCAGCACACCACTGGTAGTAAGTCAGCATAGAAATTTATCTGAACACTTTTCCCATTACCAAGTTGTGGGATCAATGAGCTAACATGATTAAAAACATTTATCTTAATGTCATCTTTGGTACATTCTACATTTTCTTTTTATTTAATGCATCCTATAAAATGTAAACTTTTAAATGGGATATTATTTCTCATGTCAGATTGGTTTAAAAGAATGATAATAATATTCAAAACAGTTGGGGCAATGCAAATTAAAGCAACAATGAAATATAATTTTTCACCTATCAGATTAACAAATAGTAAAAAATTGATAATATCCAGTGTTGGCAAAGGGTAGAGAAATAGGCACTCTGATAAACTCTTGGTAGAGTGGAAGTTGGTACATCCTTTTTGGAGGTCAATTTGGCACTGTCTAACAAAATTAAAAATGTATTATTCTGTTCCTAAAAATATACAATTTGCCAAGTATACAGAATTAATAAGTCAAAGGAGATGAATTTTGTATTTTATTAGATATCGCCAAATTGACCTCCATATAAATATAAAGCTATAGATAAATATAGATATCTATGATATCCGTATGTTGTTGTTAGGTGCCATTGAGTCAGCTCTGACTTATAGAGACCCTACGTACAAAAGAACCAAACCTTGCCTAGTCCTGCGCCATCCTCCAATGTTGCAGCCACCATGTGAATCCATCTCATTGAGGGTCTTCCTCTTTTTTGTTGACCCTCTACCAAGTGTCTTAGGATGGGTTCTCTGGAGGAACAAAACCAGTGAAGCATATATATATAAATATATATAGAAAAATTTATTTCAAGGAAATGGCTCATGCAGTTGCGGAGGCTGGCAAGTCGCAAATCTGTGGGTCAGGCATCAGCCTGGAGGCTTCTTCTGACTCACGTGGTTGCAGGGGCTGATGAACCCAAAATCGGGAGGTCAGGTGGCAGGCTGCTCGCTCATGTCCCAAGAACGAGAGGTCAGAGGATGACGAGTTGGATGCAGGATAGAGTGGGTGCAAGCTTTGTCAGAACATCCATGCTAATTGGATGCAGGCCACATCCCTAAGGAAATGCCCCTTACATCAGATCACAAAATGGAGGATAATTATATAATACTGAGAATCATGGCCCACCCAAGTTGACAAGTAACATTAACCATCACACCAAGCCTGATGTCCTTCTCCAGGGATTGGTCTCACCTGATAACATGTCCAAAGTAAATGAGACAAAGTCTTGCCATCCTCGCTTCTAAGTAGCACTCTGACTGTAATTTTTCAAACCGGATTTGTTCATTCTTCTGGCAGCGCATAGTATATTCAATATTCTTTGCCAACACCATAATTCAAATATATCAATTCTTCGGGCTTCTTTTTTCATTGTCCAGCTTTCTCATGCATATGAGGCGATTGAAAATACCATGGCTTGGGTCAGGCACATCTTGGTCATCATAGCGACATCTATATATATCCATCTATATCTATTTAAAAAAATATATATATATAAAGAGAGAATTGCATCATTGTCTGTAATATCAAAGAAATAGAAATTACCAAACGGTTCATCAAGTGGAGACTAGTTAGCAAATTATTGCATACTTATGCAATAAAACACCATGCAGCCATACTAATGTAATTTTAAATGTTACAGAAATGTTACAGTAGATATATTATTTAATGAATTATTTATTGTAACAATATGTCTTATTGTTACATTAAATAATAAGTTGTCACACAGTATGATAGTGTGATTTTATTTGTGCATAAACAGAATATTCTGGAAATACGCACAAGAATCATTTAGCAGTGGGAAGAATCAAGTTTTTTTTCCCCCATACTCTTCTGTACTATTTGGGTTTTTTACCATGGTATATATTTTTATATAATTTAAAATGATTTAAATAGATTACAATATATAAACATTTCTGTAGAAGAATATTAAATATGCAGTATACGTGGTATAGTACTGTCATAGTTATCTGCTGCTATAACAGAAATACCACAAGTAGACGGCTGTAACAAAAAGAAGTTTATTTTCTCACAGTTTGGGAAGCTAGAAGTCTGAATTCAGAGCGCCGGCTCTAGGGGAAGTCTCTCTCTCTGTCGCCGCTTGGGGGAGGTCCTTGTCTCTTCAGCTCGTTTCCTGATAACTTGGAGATCTCCATGTAGCTTGGTGTCAGTCTTCTCCCATCTCTCTCTCTGCTCAGCTTCTTTAATCTCTTTTATATCTAAAAAGAGATTGACTCAAGATACACTTTAGAGTAATCCAGCCTCATTAACGTAACAAAGACAGCTCATTCCCAAGTGGGATTATAAACACAGGCATAAACCAGACCAACCCCATTACCATAGCGACTCTATAGGACAAGGGAGAACTGCCCAATGGGGTTTCCAGGGAGTGGTTAGTGGATTCAAACTGCCAACCTTTTTTTGGTTAGCAGCTGGGCTCTTAACCACTGCACCACCAGGGCTCTACCACAGGCATAGAGGTTAGGAGTTACAACACATATTTTGGGGGGATATAATCCAATTCATAACAACTACTAAGGGGAAAAATTTGGCTCCAAAGTTGTTGATATGGTACAGACTCATTTTTAAAAGATTTATAGAAAAAAAGACTGGAAAGCACATACATCAGAATGTTCCACTACTTGGAAGATTGGTGCTTTCTTTGTGCTTTGTTCTTTTCTCTGTCTTCTGAATTTTCTGCAGTGAGCTTGCAATTATTCTGAAATTAGAAATTAAAAAACAGAATTACAGTAAATGTTATTTTCTCCTGAAAGTACATCAACACATAACTACTAGGACATTGTGCATAGTTCTAGTGTAGTAATGTGCAGAAATAATTTGGCTGTGAGTACAGTATTTTGCCAGGCATCTATGGTAGGGCTCTGAAGTGGATCAGCTGGAACAGTGACCCTTCCAGCCCTTTGTTAAAAATGGCTACTTCCTAGACACATAGCTCCCAGATGCACTTCATTTTTGGATCCATTTATTTAATGTGAAAAATGTTTCTACTGCAAAAATTCATTGTTATCTCAAGTTTATAGAGAAGACATATATTTTCTTCTCACGGAACAGAGTGCCAGAATCTCAGAAAGGAAGCAGAGTCCTAAGTCTTTCATTCAACATGTATGTATAGGGTACCAATTTATACTTGGAATTCCTGGGTAGTGCAAACGTTTAACACTTTCAGCTGCTAAATGAAAGGTTGGAGGTTAAAGTCCATCCAGAGACACCTCGGAAGAAAGTCCTGGCAATCTACTCTTAAAAAATCAGCCACTGAAAACCCCTATGGAGCACAATTCTACTCCGACACACATGGAGTTGCCATGAGTTGGAGTCGACTCAGTAGCAACTGTTTTGTTTTCTTTTTAACTTAAACGCTTCGGGCATTGTTCTAAGTGGCAAAAGCGACATACACGTTCCCTTTTCCTAGAAAGATGATATTCTAGAGGTGCTGAGAAAGATAATAAACTAGTAAACAGGTGAACAAGATGATCAGGGAGTAAAAAATTCCAGGATGATGTGAGAGAATAACTAGTGGTAACCAATTTTGTATTGTATGGTTGCCCGTAGAAGGGCACAGTTGAACTGAGAAATATAAGACAAAATGGAATTAGCCGTCTGCAGGACTAGTGGAAAAGTGTTACAGTCAGAGAGAATGACAAGGGCAAAGGCCCTGAGGCAGGAACAAGCCTGGAGTTGTTGAGAAACAGAAAGAAATCCAATGTGGCTTTCTAGTGAGCTAGTGAGGAAGAGTGGAGGTAGGAAGGTGGGCAGTGTTCAAGCAGGGTCATGTTGTTCATAGGTAGTGAGTCTGGATTTAATTATTTTTAAAAAAATGTTTTCCCATACAAAAATTTATACATACATTGTTACGTGACTCTAATTGCTCTCCCCATACTGTGACAGCACACTTCTCCTTTCCACCCCTGATTCCCCATGTCCGTTCAACCAGCTCCTAACCCTGTCTGCCTTCACATCTCACCTCCGGACAGAAGCTGCCCGTTTAGTCTCTTGTGTCTACTTGAGCTAAGAAGCACACTCCTCATAAGTATCACTTTACATCCCACAGTGCAGTCCAATCCCTGTCTGAAGAGTTGGCCTTGGAAATTGTTTTAATTCTGGCCTGGTAGAGAATCCAGGGGCCATGCTTTCCCGGGTTCCTCCAGTCTCAGTCAGACCATTAAGCCT
The DNA here is from genome assembly GCA_030035585.1 of Dugong dugon. Taxonomy (NCBI): domain Eukaryota; kingdom Metazoa; phylum Chordata; class Mammalia; order Sirenia; family Dugongidae; genus Dugong; species Dugong dugon. The sequence goes on along the minus strand of CM057476.1, from coordinate 17,185,271 downwards.
AGTCTTCTTACTAGAATTTGAGTTCTGCACCCCACCTTTCTCCTCCTCCATCCAGGACTTTCTGTTGTGTTCCCTCTCAGGGTGGTCATTGGTAGTAGCCAGGCACGATCTAGTTCTTCTGGTCTCAGGCTGATGAAGTCTCTGGTTTATGTGGCCCTTTTTGTCTCTTGAGCTAATACTTTCCTTGTGTCTTTGGTGTTCTTCATTCTCCTTTACTCCAGGTGGTTGGGACCAATTGATACATCTTAGATGGCTGCTTGCAAGCTTTTAAGACCCCAGACGCCACTCACCAAAGTAGGATGCAGAACATTTTCTTAATAAGCTTTGTTATGCCAATTGACCTAGATGTCCCCTGAAAGAAAGCATGGTCCCCAGACACCTACCCCTGCTTCTCTGTCCCTCAGAGTGTTTGATTGTATTCAGGAAACTTCTTAGCTTTGGTTTAGTCCAGTTGTGCGGACTTCCCCTGTAGTGAGTGCTGTCCTTCCCTTCACCTAAGATAATTCTTATCTACTATCTAGTTAGTAAATAACCCTCACCCTCCCTCCCCACCCTTGTAACCATCAAAGAATGTTGTTCTCTGTGTTTAAACCTTTTCTTGAGTTCTTAGTGTAGTGGTCTTATACAATATTTGTCCTTCTGTGACTGAGTAAATTCACTCAGCATAATGCCCTCCAGATTCCTCCATGTTATAAGATGTTTCATGGCTTCACCATTGTTCTTTATCGTTGTGCAGTATTCCATTGTGTGGATATGCCATAATTTGTTTATCCATTCTTGCGCTGATGGGCACCTAAGTTGTTTCCATCTTGTTGCTATTGTGAACAGTGCTGCAATGAACATGGGTGTGCATATATCTACTCGTGTGACGGCTCTTATTTCTCTAGGATATATTCCAAGGAGCAGGATAGCTGGATCGTATGGTACTTCTATTTCTAGCTTTTTAAGGAAGTGCCAAATCGATTTCAAAGTGGTTGTACCATGTTACATTCCCACCAACGGTGTATAAGTGTTCTAGTCTCTCCACAACCTCTCCAGCATTTATTATTTTGTGGTTTTTGGATTAATGCTAGCCTTGTTGGGGTGAGATAATATCTAATTGTAGTTTTGATCTGCATTTTTCTAATGGCTAATGATCATGAGCATTTTTTCATGTGTCTGTTAGCCGCCTGAATATCTTCCTTGGCGAAGTGCCTGTTCATATCCTTTGCCCATTTTTTATTTGGGTTATTTGTCTTTTTGTTGTTGAGGTTTTGCAGTATCTTGTAGATTTTAGAGATTAGACGCTGATCGGATTTGTCGTAGCCAAAAATTTTTTCCAGTCTGTAGGTTGTCTTTTGACTCTTTTGGTGAAGTCTTTTGATGAGCATAAGTGTTTGATTTTTAGGAGCTCCCAGTTATCCTGTCACTCCTTCTGGTGCTTGTGCATTGTTACTCATGGTTTGTATTGTGTTTATGCCATGTATTAGGGCTCCTAGCATTGACCCTACTTTTTCTTCCATGATCTTTATCGTTTTTGATTTTATATTTAAGTCTTTGATCCATTTTGAGTTAGTTTTTGTGCAAGGTGTGAGGTATGGGTCTTGTTTCAGTTTTTTGCAGATGGATATCCAGTTATGCCAGCACCGTTTGTTAAAGAGACTGTCTTTTCCCCAATTAATGGACTTTGGGCCTTTGTCAAATATCAGCTGCTCATAGGTGGATGAATTTATGTCTGGATTCTCAATTCTGTTCCATTGGTCTATGTATCTGTTGTTGTATCAGTACCAGGCTGTTTTGACTACCTTGGTGGTATAATAGGTTCTAAAATCAGGTAGTGTGAGGCCTTCCATTTTGTTCTTCTTGAGTAATGCTTTACTTATTCAGGGCCTCTTCCCTTTCCATATGAAGTTGGTGGTTTGTTTCTCCATTTCATTAAAAAATACCAGTGGAATTTGGATCAGGACTGGGTTGTATCTGCAGATCTCTTTGGGTAGAATTGACATTTTCACAATGTTGTGTCTACCTATGAGCAAGGTATGTTTTTCCACTTATGCAGGCCTCTTTTGATTTCTTAGTGTCTTGTAGTTTTCTTTGTATAGGTCTTTTACATCTCTGGTTAGATTTATTCCTAAGTATTTTATCTTCTTGGGGGCTAGTGTAAATGGTACTGATTTGGTGATTTTGTCTTCGAGGTTCTCTTTATTGGTGTAGAGGAATCCAACTGATATTTATATGTTTATCTTGTGTCCTGAAACTTTGCTGAAATCTTCTATTGGTTCCAGTAGTTTTCTTGTGGATTCTTTGGGGTTTTCTGTATATAAGATCACATCATCTGCAAATAGAGATACTTTGAGTTCTTCCCTACCAATTTGGATGCCTTTATTTTTTTTTCTAGCCTAGTTGCTCTTGCTAGGACCTCCAGCACAATGTTGAATAAGAGTGGTGATAAAGGGCATCCTTGTCTGGTTCCCATTCTCAAAGGGAATGCTTGCAAAGTCTCTCCATTTAGGATGATGTTGGCTGCTGGCTTTGTATAAGTGCCCTTAATTATATTGTGGAATTTCCCTTCTATTCCTATTTTGTTGAGAGTTTTTATCATGAATGGGTGTTGGACTTTGTCAAATGCCTTTTCTGCATCGATTGATAAGATCATGTGGTTCTTGTCTTTTGTTTTATTTATGTGTTGAACTATCCCTGCATACCTGGTATAAATCCCACTTGATCATGGTGAATTATTTTTTTGATATGTTGCTGAATTCTATTGGCTAGAATTTTGTTGAGGATTCCTGCATCAATGTTCATGAGGGATGTTGGTCTGTAATTTTCTTTCTTTCTTTCTTTTTTTTTTTTGTGGTGTCTTTACCTGGTTTTGGTATCCAGTTTATGCTGGCTTCAGAGAATGAGTTTGGGAGTATTCCATCCTTCTCTATGCTCTGAAATACCTTTAGTAGTAGTGATGTTAACTCTTCTCTGAAAGTTTGGTAGAATTCTCCAGTGAAGCATCCGGGCCAGGGCTTTTTTTTTGTTGGGAGTTTTTAAATTACCTTTTCAATCTCTTCTTTTGTTATGGGTTTATTTAGTTGTTCTACCTCTGTTTGTGTTAGTTTAGGTAGATACTAAGTTTCTAGAAATTTGTCCATTTCCTCTAGGTTTTCAAATTTGTTACAGTACAGTTTTTCATAGTATTCTGTTATGATTGTTTTCATTTCAGTTGAGTCTGTTGTGATATCACCCAGCTCATTACTTATACAGGTTATCTGCTTTCTCTCCTGTTTCTCTTGTCAGTTTGGCCAATGGTTTATCAATTTTGTTGATCTTTTCAAAGAACCAGCTTTTGGTCTTGTTAACTATTTCAATTGTTTTTCTATTCTCTATTTCATTTAATTCTGCTCTAATTCTTTCCTTTCATCTGGCACCTAAGAGCTTCTTTTGCTGCTCTCTTTCTACTTGTTCCCATTGTAGGGTTAATGTTTTGATTATGGCCCTTTCTTCTTTTTGGATGTGTGCATTTATTGCTATAAACTGACCTCTGAGCACTGCTTTTGCTGTGTCCCAAAGGTTCTGGTAGGATGTGTTTTCATTCTCATTTGATTCTCTGAATTTCTTTATTGCATCCTTAATTTCTTCTATAACCCAGTAGTTTTTGAGCAAGGTGTTGTTCAGTTTCCATGTGTTTGATTTTTTTTCCTTGCTTTTTCTGTCATTGATTTCTACTTTTATGGCTTTATGGTCAGAAAAAATGCTTTGTAATATTTTGATGCTTTGGATTTTGTGAAGGCTTGCTTTATGGCCTAATGTGCGGTCTGTTCTGGAGAATGTTCCATGTGAGTTAGAAAAGAAGGTATACTTGGCTGCTGTTGGGCGGAGTGTTTGGTATATGTCTATGAAATCAAGTTCGTCGATTGTAGCATTTAGATCTTCTGTGTCTTTGTTGAGTTTCTTTCTGGATGTTCTGTCCTTCACTGAAAGTGGTGTGTTGATATCTCCTCCTACTACTGTGGAGCTGTCTATCTCTCTTTTCAGTGCTGTTAGAGTTTGTTTTATGTATTTTGGATCCCTGTAGTTGGGTGTGTAAGTATTTATTATAGTTATGTCCTCCTGGTGTATTGACCCTTTAATCATTATATAGTGTCCTTCCTTATCCTTTGTGGTGGATTTTACTTTAAAGTCTATTTTGTCAGGGTTTAATATTGCCACTCCTGCCCTTTTTTGAGTGTTATTTGCTTGATATATATTTTTCCATCCTTTGAGTTTTAGTTTGTTTGTGTCTTTAAGTCTAAGGTGTGTCTCTTGTAGGCAGCATATAGACAGATCATGTTTTTTTAATCCAACCTGCCACTCTCTGTCTCTTTATTGGTGCATTTAGTCCATTTACATTCAGCGTAATTATTGACAGGTATGAGTTTAGTGCTGTCATTTTGATGTTTTTTTTTGGTGTGGTGTTCACAGTTTCTTTGTTCCACTTAATTTTCTGTGCTGAGTCGTTTTTATGTATTTTCTTTTCATCTTTTTCATTGTTGTTGGTTTTGTGTTTGCTGAGTCTTTATATTTTTCTAGTTTTTTATTTTGTCTTGTAAGATTGTTAGTTTCCTTTGTGGTTACCTTAATATCTACCCCTATTTTTCTAAGTTTATACCAGTCTTTTAATTCTTTATATCACCTTGACTTCCTCTCCATCTGAAAAATCTATGTCTACATTTTTTAAGTCCCTCTTTTTTGTTTTTTTTTTTAATTTTTTTATTGTACTTTAGGGGAAGGTTTACATACCAAATAGTTTCTCATTACACAGTCAGTATGCATATTGTTTTATGACATTGGTTAACAAACCCACAACATGTCAACATTGTCCCTTCTCAACCTTGGAGGACTTTTTTTCTTTTTTAGTGAAAATCTACATAGCCAAAGATACACCATTTGAAAAATTTCTACATGGTCAATTCAGTGACATCGATTACATTCTTCCAGTTGTGCTGCTATTCTCACTATCCTTTTGCAAGTTATTCCATCACCATTATCTTCAACTCACTGCCGCCTAGGCTTCCCATCAAAACTTTTGAGTTGCTGTTGTCAGTTTGATCTCACATAATTCTTTTTTTTTTTTTTTTTTGTACTTCAGATGAAGGTTTACAGAACAGAATAGTTTCTCATTAAACAGTTAGTACACGTATTGCCCTATGACAATGATTAACAACCCCACGAAGTGTCAACACTGTCCTTTCTCAACCTTGGATTCCCTATCACCAGCTTTCCTGTTCCCTCCTGCCTTCCAGTCCTTGTCCCTGGACTGCTGTGCCTCATTAGTCCCGTTTTGTTTTATGGGGCTGTCCAATCCCCAGGTGAACGGTGAACCTCAGGAGTGACTTCACCACTGAGCTAAAAGGGTGTCCAGGGGCCATACTCAGGGTTTCTCCAGTCTCTCAGGCCAGTAGATCTGGTCTTTTTTTGTGTGTTAGAATTTTGTTCTACATCCTTCTCCAGCTCTGTCCAGGAGCCTCTGTTGTGATCCTGGTCAAAGCAGTCAGCGGTGGCAGCCAGGCACCCTCTTTTTTGTTTTAATGTTGTCATCTTTTACATATTGACATCTGTTCCCCTATTTTTAGTGTTTTAGCTTTGATTTACTTTTGTGACTTCCCTATCTGGGTTGATATCTGCTTGCTCTGTCCTGTGTTTTAGTCTTGGGTTGTTATCTGATGTTACTGATTTTCTAACCGGAGGACTGACTCCCTTTACTATTTCTTGTAATTTGTTTTGGTTTTTGCAAATTCCCTAAACCTCTCTTTATCTGGAAATGCCCTAATCTCACCATCATATTTGAGAGACAGTTTTGCTGGATAGATAATTCTTGGCTGGCAGTTTTTTTCCTTCAAGGCTTTATATATGTCATCCCATTGCCTTCTTGCCTGAGTGGTTTGTGCTGAGTAGTCCGAGCTTCGTCTTATTGACTCTCCTTTGTAGATGACTTTTTGTTTTTTCCCTAGCCACTCTTAAAATTCTCTCTTTATCTTTGGTTTTGGCAAGTTTGATTATAATATGTCTTGGTAACTTTCTTTTGGGATCTACCTTATGTGGGGTTCAATGGGCATCTTGGATAGGTATCTTCTCATCTTTCCGATATCAGGGAAGCTTTCTGCCAAAAAATGTTCAACAAGTCTCTCTGTATTTTCTGTTATCCCCCCCTGTTCTGGTACTCCGGTCACTTGTAGGTTATTCCTCTGGATAGAGTCCCACATAATTCTTACGGTTTCTTCATTTTTTAAAATCCTTTTATCTGATTTTTCCTCAAATAAGTTGGTGTCAAGTGCTTTATCTTCAGTCTCACTAATTCTGACTTCCATTGCCTCATTTCTGCTCCTCTGACTTTCTATTGAGTTGCCTAATTCTGAAATTTTATTGTTAATCTTCTGGATTTCTGATTGCTATCTCTCTGTAGATTCCTGCAGCCTGTTAAATTTGTCATTATGCTCTTCTCTAGTCTTTTTAATTTCCTCTGTTGTGTGTTTTGCGTTTTGCTTAATTTCCTTCCTAATTTCTTGAAGAGTTCTGTATATTAATCTTTTGTATTCTGCCTCCAGTAATTCCAAGAAATTTTCCTCTTCTGGCATATTTCTAGATTCTTTATCTGAGAGCTTGCTGAAGCTATCATGGATTGCCTCTTGATGTGATTTGATATTGACTGTCATCTCCAAGCCATCAGTAAGTTATTATATTTACTTATTTTATATTTGCTTACTGTGTCCTAGCTTCTTGTTTTGTTTTGATATGCCCAAATAGGCTGCTTGTATGAACTAGTTTGATTATTGGCACCTTTGAAGCTCTAATGTCCTGTCACCAGGTGGTTAGTTCTGTTACTAGGTATGTGAGCTCAAGAGTCCGTCCACTCCTCCTGTATGGATTCAGCTCAGGTGCCCAGGTAGATAGCTACCAAATGTTTGATGTAGGCTATCACTTACAGTCCTAGACAGGCATGGGTGATTGGTGTAGGCACAGGCATCTGGCTGCAGCAGAGGGACACACTTGGAGCAAGGGGGGTGCTGACGGCAGCCCCTGAATATCCAGGAGGAAGGTGTGTCCCTGTTCCCTAGAGCATGTAGCTGGGTGGGTTTTGCAGCTGGACTATGAGCACCTAATGCTGTTGGCTGTAAGGACTGGGGGGGCACCTCTTATTCACGGGCCCCTATTGCAGGTGGGTAGGTCGTGTGGGTGGAGCCACCAGTCCTCAGGACCCTGATGTGGGTAGGTGAAGACCTGCTTAATGGGCAGAGCAGTGTCAAATATCAAGAAGCTGCCACTGCACAGCTGAAACAGTTGAAGTGAGACTTCTGGTATATACCCTGTTGTACTGCGGTGATGAGGGCCTACGCTGTTGAGATGGGCCCACAGAAGGCTATGCAGGGGGAAAGGCACTCAAAGTCCGTGGATCCCTTATGCCTGTTTCTAGGCAAAGGAGCTGTGCCTACCCTGGGTTCCTGGCTTAGGGGAGCCAGCAGTTTATTTTTTCCCCTGTTTGTTAATTTGTTCACTCTCCAAGGCAGGGAGAATGGCTCCGAGAGTGTGATGGATCCTACTTCCGGCCCAGGGGACTCGGCAATTGCTGAAGCCAGTCTGGGACCCAGTGCAGAGCAGGGGGTGGGGAGGTAAATGGGAGAGAGGTTTTTCCATAAAGGGGGTGTTTTTGATCTGGGCGGTAAGCCGTACACAAGTACTTATCTTTTGCCAGTGAGGGCTGCTTCTCACTGGTTATGGGTGGTTGTGTAGACTCTCTGGTGCTGGGCCTCTCCCGGTGCAGAAAACGTCCCTCCTGAGCACTGCCGCCTGCCTGCCTCACTGCTCTCCCACAAGCTGCTCAGGCCTGAAGTGTTCAGGCTCTCGCCAGGTCAGGTCTGGCAACTCCTCACTGTTTCTGAACCGTCTCTCCCTCCCGCTGCTACTCACTCCGGCTCCTCCACTCTGCCTTTGATATTCAGGGCTCCCATATTGCCATATATAATTGAATCACTTGTTTCTTTGTGTCTTTGTTGTGAGAGGGTCCACCAGAAGCATCTGACTACTCCGCCATCTTGGGCCCACCTCCTGGATTTAATTCTAAGTTTAAAACCAACAACAATACAATAGCTTACCCTTAGGTATACCTGCTATATATGGGCACTATTCTAAGCATTTTACAAATATTATTTAATCTAACCATTACAAAACCCTATGGAGTAGGTATTATTATCAACATTGTCAATTTTTTTTCAGATAAGGAAACAGAGGTATGGAGACCTTAAATAAATAATTTTCTTCAGGTTATACAGGTAGTAAATGGCCAAGCTGTGATTTGAACTCTAGCAGGTGGACTCTAAAACTTAAGTTGCCTACTTCTATAGACTGTCCCATGGGCCAAACAGATAAACCCTGCATCCAATCTGACAAGCAATAAAAAGCTGGTTCCAAACTATACAATCTTTTCAACTAAGAGATCATCACGATAATTAGTATAAATAGTTGGAAAAATCACTTACCTAACAAAAACATACCGAATGCCTTCTATGTACCAAGCATTGTGTGGATCATATACTTTTTATTATTTTCTATCAATTTGTCTCCTCGAAGCCAGCTTCTTAAAAAAAAAAATCTGATAAATTTATTTTGAATAATTCTTATAGGTTATGAGTTCCTGTTTTAGAACTCAACATCATTTCCCTAATACCCCCAGCCCTCACTTGACAATAAGCCAAACAGCCAGGAATCAACCCCTTTCACACCAAGCCTAGAAGGAGTAGAAATAATCTCCTAAATTGGTATAGCTTTTAACAGTTCTCAAAGAGCTTCCCTATCTGCTATTTTATTTGATCCTCTTAGCAATCCTGCAAAGTAAGTATGGTGCTCGTTGGTGTACTTCACTTCCCTGTTCTCTTGGAGTTAGATGAGGTCATGTCACTTGCTTTAGATCACGACTTGTGAGCACAAGTGATGTCACATCTTATGGGACATTTAACAGCCAATGCATGATTCACCACATATTCTTTTTCACTTTGGCATGGCCACCAATGAACTTTCAAGATGGTGACTGCTCCATCAGTCTGAATCCCTGAGTGACTATGATGAGCAGAGCCTCTTGTCAACACAAAGTGGACATTTGGTGTGAGCAGAAATAAACCTTTGTTGTATTAAGCCACTGAGATTTTGAGATTTGTTACCTTAGTATAACCTAGCCCATTGGTTCTCAAACTTGAGCACACATCAAAATCACTGGAGGGCTTGTTAAAATGGAATGCTGGACCCCTCCCTCCTCCAGTGTTTCTGATTCAGGAGGTCTTTGGTGGGGCCCAATAATTTGCATTACAGCAAGTTCCCAAGTGATACTGATGCTGCTGGTCCAGAAACCACACTTTGTTTTGTTTTTATTAAATATTTTTATTGTACTCTGGATGAAGGTTTAAAGAGCAAACTAGTTTCTCATTAAACAGTTAATACGCATATTGTTTTGTGACATTGGTAGCCAACCCCACAACATGTTAACACTCTCCCCTTCTCAACCTTGGTTTCCCCATTACCAGCTTTCCTGTTCCCTCCTGCCTTCTCGTCCTTGCCCCTGGACTGGCATGCCCATTGAGTTTAGTTTTATGGGCCTGTCTAATCTTTGGCTGAATGGTAAACCTCAGGAGTGACTTCATTACTGAGCTATAAACGTGTCCGGGGGCCATACTCTCGGGGTTTCTCCAGCCTCTGTCAGGCCAGTAAGTCTGGTCTTTTTTTGTGAGTCTGAATTTTGTTCTACATTTTTCTACAGCTCTGTCTGGGACCCTCTATTGTGATCCCTGTCAGAGCAGTTGGTGGTGGAAGCTGGGCACTATCTAGTTGTGCTGGACTCAGTCTGATGGAGGCTGTGGTAGTTGTGGTCCATTAGTTCTTTGGACTAATCTTTCCCTTGTGTCTTTGGTTTTCTTCATTCTCCCTTGCTCCAGACAGGGTGAGACCAGTGGATTATCTTAGATGGCTGCTCAGAAGCTTTTAAGACCCCAGACACTACTCACCGAAGTGGAATGTAGAACATTTTCTTTATAAACTACGTTATGCCAGTTGAGCTAGTTATTTCCCGAGACCATGGTCCCCACAGCCCTCAGCCCAGTAATTTGGTCAGGGACCACACTTTAGGAACCAAAATAACTCTCACACCTTGTCTTCTTGGGTGGGTTTGCTTTTGCAAGTTTGAAGAGAGAAACGTCAGTGAGGGAGAGGAATTTTATGGGCACTCAGCACTGTGAGGAGGCAAACGTGAAAGGGAGCCCTCCCTGGTGGCTGCTGGAGGAAGATGGAAATGGCTAAGAAGAGCAATGACTAAAGGAAGTGTGGTGGACACTGTGATGTACTGCCCGGGTGAAGGGTGAAGGACTTGCCCCCCAGCTGGTAAGAGTGCTGCAGGCTGAGAGTCCTCAGTTGTCAGTCCCTCTTTCAAAGAGATGTCTTGCTCAAGGAGCCTCCTTCCTAGGAGCCCACATCCAATGATGAATGGGGGCTGTAAAGACCAGGCCCTTTTGGAATAACTCTGAAGGGCTCTTGAAGCTCTGGTGCTCCCTGTGGGGTTGACTGAGACTTTTGATGGGGCTACATCACAGCTCAGCTTCTCCCAGTCCTACTTCATTTCCCTCCCTTCCATGCGTGTTGGTCCCAGGAGCACTCCCTGATAAATGTCCTGCTTGCTCATCTCCATTTTGGAGTCAATTTTTTGGGAACCCAACCTGTTGTGACAGGGCGATTTCAACTTGTCTGATGTGGGATGAGTAATCTAAACCTCCTCCTCATCCCTTTCACAAGCTTTGGTAACATTTGTATTGCTCACTAATGCTTTTGTGAGACAGTCTTTATCTGCAAGAGCTCAAAGAGGAAAATGAAGTGACAGCTGGCCATCGTAAGAATGCAAATAAAATGCTCAGTGATGGGCATGTACTAGACATTCAATAAAAGCTTGGTGAACTAAACTAAACTGAATCCTAATAAAAGGGAGAAGCAAAGTTTGTTGAAAGTTATCTTAGGATAACTGCTGGATTTATTTCATTTAGACCCTGGGCATCTGGGCACCTGGCAATTTGCATGCTTACCCATGGTAGTTGATTCTACTTGTGGAATTGGAAGGAACAGTATTCAGTTTTGGACAATTTTAATAACTTCTGAAAAGTCAGCCACTAGTGAGGTCCCTGTACTACATCACTATAATGCATGTTCTGATCATTTAAACTAGATTTATAATTTTAAAATGCCCCTTGCTTTTTTTTTTTTGTTTGTTTTTTGGCTGCTCATCGTGGCCTCTCAGGAGTCCCAAGTGCTATTTTTAGGCATCTAGGCAGATGGGTAGTAGGTGATTTACAAAGATGATTTAAGAGCTCAGTATAGCATCAAATGTGAGTGTCCTCAGTGGTGCTGCAGGGTCCTTGTCTTGTCACTCTGCATTTGAGTAAGTCATCACCATATGCCTCAACCTGTCTTATCCATAAAATGGAGCCCACGTTACTTTTTGTAAGCTATCAATATTAAGAGAATAAATGAGTGATCTGATCAGATCTCACAGGCTCAGATACTCTTCTCTTGTAAGCTAATCACATTTGGAGGTCCCACATCATTTCCAAATCCTGGAAGTTGAGCCCTTGGGTCAACACTGTGCACAGGAGAGTTGTGCTTCTCGATGGCCAGAGATGCAAAAAAAAAAAAAAAGAGAGAGAGTTTTGGAGCTTTATGTGGGTGTTAAGGGTTGAGAATGAGCCCTGAGAGACTCACTCTGTTTTACCCTATCTCCCTCTTGAAATTCAGAGACTCAAACCATGGGAGTGATTTTCAAAAACTAAATTAAAGTAAAAATTTCCAGTAAGCAAATTTATTGCGTTCTTGCTTATGTAGAGCACAATAATGTGTTCTGGGAGCCCTAGTGGCATAATGGTTAAGCGCTTGGCTGCTAATTGAAAGGTTGGCAGTTCGAACCTACACAGCCATTCTGAGGGAGAAAGACCTTGCAATCTGCTGCCGTCAAGATTATAGCCTAGGAAATCCTATGGGACAGTTCTACCCTGTCATATAGGGTTGCTGGGAGTTGGAATCCACTTGACGGCACATAACAACAACATAATATGTTTTATTGGATGGCTTGGTCAAAAGATGTGGTTTCTGTAACAGAAGGGGCTCAAGAGATGTGTGTGTGTGTGTGTGTGTGTGTGTGTGTGTGTGTGTGTGCGTGTGCGCACGCTTGTGGACACACATGCACATACGCACTTTCTGTGAATATCCTCTAAAGTGCCAAGGGAGCCTACAGAGCTTGCTTTGGAAGTTAGGTTCTCTTCAATGGCACATGACATAAAGTCTCCCATATGGTTAACCCCTAAAGTAGAAGGTTATGCTTGTAAGAGATGGTTACACTTAGGATGCTTTTTATTGCATCCTAACACCACATGGCTTAAATGATATGGGAAGTTTATTATTTATTTGCACATATAACCAATAGTCTGTACACAATGCTCTCTTTAGGGAAGGCTTGATCTGGTGGCTTGTATAATGACACCAAGCACCTACTTCCTTTCTGCCTCCTCTCTCTAATCCCATACTGTCGGTGTCATCCATAGATTACACCCTGAGGTCCTCTGGCTGCTCCACATTCTGCCCTTTTAAAAAGGGCATCTCATATCTTCATATCACACCATCCAGGAGAAGATGGAAAATGTCTTCTCATATTTCTTACATAAGCTCTGGAATTCATTCTGTCATATAGGACCTGATTTCAACCAGTTGCCAATTCTTGAACCAATTGCTGTGGCCAGTAGATGAGAGCCAGGGACCAGAAAGCTCTTAGAAACCAAACACCTCCTCTCTGGCTCTTTTCAGATGCCACACAGTCTCTCAACTCTCTGCTCTTGGCATCTCTGCTTCATTCTTTCTTTCTTTCTACACATCTGCTTTCTCTATTTTTCTCCAGGTATGGTGGAAGGTGACCATCCTCAGTCCTTGAGTTTATATGGACTCCTTCAAGGGATAGGAAAGTCTGACAGATTCTCATGCCCCAACTTCAAGGCCTAGGAGAAATAATCTGATTGGGCTCAGTAGGGTCAGTTTCTACTCCTGGTCCCATGAGGTATAGCAAGGAGTCAGGGTCACATTATACAGGCAGGGCTAAAGGGAACCACCACTGGGGTTTGGGGTGAGGACGAGACAGTTCTCAGGGACACGAGAGACAGTTCTCAGGGACACGAAAGACATCCCAACAGGTTTATACCCCCCTATAACCAGTGGGGGAAAGTGCATACACCATTATGTGCCTAACTTTGGTAAAGGTCTCTGACTCAATAGACTCGATAACATGTATCAATTCAATTCTTTGGCTGCAAGCTAGAGAAATCAACTCTGGCTAACCGAACACACACATAATATATACCTAAGGAGCTCTAGTGGTGCAATGGTTAAGCACTTGGCTGTTAAGCAAAAGGTCAGTGGTTTGAACCCATGAGCTGTTCCACCGTGCCATGGGAGAAAAGACCTGATGATCTGCTCCTGTAAAGACTGCAGCCTAGGAAGCCCTATGGGGCAGTTCTACTCTGTCCAATAGAGTTGCTATGATTCAAAATCAACACAATGGCACACAACGACTTTTTATATATATGTAAAACTTACCATCAAGTCGATTCTGACTCAGTGACCTGTAGGACAGAGTAGAACTGTCCCATAGAGTTTCCAAGGAGTGCCTGGTGGATTCAAACAGCCAACCTTTTGGTTAGCAGCAGAACTCCTAACCACTATGCCTCCATTTCCTATGTATATATATATACAGCCGCTCCTCACTTATCAACATGGTTAGGTTCCAAAGACTAGTTATGTGAAAACTGATTTTATGTAAAAATGGAGGATGACCATATCTGATCACAAAATGGAGGATAACTACATCATTACACAACTGCTAAATCACATCGTTACATAACTGCCAAATCACTGAGAATCATGGCGCAGCCAAGTTGACACATGAGCTTAACCATCACAGCCAGCATTGCACTCTCGCCTCGCACCTCGGCCTTTGTTACTGCCAGAAGTATGTTGTTAGTGCACAAAATAGTCAGATAGTAGATTTTTACTGTTGTTGTAATGAGACAGTTGGTAAGTGAGGAGTATAATATATACATATATATGCATATATGTATATATGTATGTACACAAACACATGTAAATATATATATATGCACACACATATAAGCCAACCCCACTGCAGTCCAGTCGATTCTGACTTGTAGCAACCCCATAGGATTTCCAAGGCTGTAAATCTCTATGGAAGCACATTGCCACATCTTTCTCCTGTGGAGCCGCTGGTGGTTTCAAACTACCGACCTTTCGGTTAGCAGTCAATCATTTTAACCACTGTGCCACCAAGGTTTCTTATATATATATAAAGAGAGAGTAAGAAATTGATTTGGAGCCCCAGCAGAGAGTGTCTAATTAAAATGGCCTGGGTTACATGCTGTAATAGATCATTATAATAATGTCCCTCAGTGAATCACACGTTCCTCCACCCACCCCGCTTTGCAATGGGATATTGATACTCCTCCCATCTAGAGGTGGAGTCTGTTTATCCACCCCCTTGAATTAGAGTTGGTCTTATGCCTTGCCTTGACCAATGGAATGTGGCAGACATGATGGCATATGAGTTCCAGAGTCTAAGACTTGAGAAGCCTTGCAGCTTCTGTCCTCGCTGCCCTGCAGCCCTGAGACAACCATGCTGTAAGGAAGCAGTTCTGACCTACTGGAGGATGAGAGGCCACCTGGAGGAGAACTGAGCCTCCCCAGCTGACAGTCAGCATCTACTGCCAGATATTAAGTAAGGCCATCTTAGCCCTTCTAGTCCAGCCAACCCTCCAGGTGAATGCAGTCACGTGGATGGGCCCAGGTGAGAACAGCAGATCTGGCCAGATGGCTAGCCCACAGAATCAGAAGAAATTATAAATCACTGTTGTTTTAAGCGTCTAAGTTAGGGGTTGTTTGCTACATAGCAATAGATAACTGAAACACAGGCCCACTGGGGCTGGACATAAGGGGTCTTCCAGGAGGGGCCTCTAGGAACCCTTTTTGGCTTTCATAGTTCAAGGGCTTAATACCTGGATTTACTGCCCCACCAACTGGCCACTGCAAGGGAGAATTAGTTCTTCAAAATGCAAGCAGGCTGCTCTTAGGAAGACAGAAATATATACCTGGCAGTCAAAAAAACAACAAAAACAAAACAAAGCAACAACAACAAATGTCCACTGTATTTTGCTTTGTGCTTCTTGTAAGCAGAGCTGTATAAATACTCTAAGGATCTAGTTCATGTTGTATTAAACTCATATTTTTGAAATAAATACCATCAGGATGAACTGATCTGAATTAAATAGACAGGGAATAGAGCCTGTGCCATCTGCAGTTCTCCACTTCTTCTCTTGGCCCAAGTTGTGAACAAACACATACACACTGAACCACTAGAGAACTACCGATTTAGCACAAGTTAAATGAAGCAACATGTAGGATGTCAAGGCTGGGCCTCCAGGACAGGACCCAGCACACCTACTCTGAGTATGGGACTAGACGTGTGTGTAACTGCTAAATACCACAGGTCAGAGGCAGGATTGGTGCAATTTCCATTTATTAAGTAGACTCTAAAACAGTGATTCTCATCCAGGGCAATTCTGCCCCACAGGGGATGTTGGGCAATGTCTGGAGATATTTTTGGTTGCCACGACTAGTGGTCGGGGCAGTGTTGCTACTGGCACCTAGTCGGTACAAGCCGAAGATGCTGCTGAACATCCTACAATGCACAGGACAGCCCGGCCCAACAAATAATTATTTGGTCCAAAATGTCAATAGTACAGGGTTTGAAAAGCTGTAAGTTAAAAGAAACAGAATTGCCAGATAGGACAGGAGTCATAAGTGCATCCATTCCCTATTATTGAACACAGCACTGCGTCTAACACTCTGTTGTTGTCAGGTGACGTTGGGTTGATTCCGACTCATAACGACCCCGTAGGACAAAGTAGAACTGCCCCATAGGGTTTCCTAAGCTGTAATCTTTACGGGAGCACATCGCGAGGTCTTTTCTCCCATGGAGCCGATGGTGAGTTTGAACCGCTGACCTTTTGGTTAGCAGCCAAGCACTTAACCACTGTGTCAGCAGGGCTCCTGGTCTAACATTCTACTGTGCTCTAAAACCTTACTGTTCACCAGCCATCCCACTTCTAGGTATTTGCTCCAAAGAAATGAAGAATACCTCCACACAAAGACCTGCACGTGAACGTTTATAGCAGTATTATTCATAATAGTCAAATGTGGAGGCAACCCACATATCTATTAACTGGTGAGGAGATAAGCAAAATGTGGCCTATACAAACAATGAAATGTTGTTGTTGTTATTGGCTGCTGTTAAGTGGCCCCCGACTCATGGCAACCTCATGCACAATGGAATGAAACATTGCTCCAGTCCTTCCCCACCCCCATGATCAGTTGCAGATCCGACCATTGTGAGCCATAGGTTGTTTTTTTTTTTTTTTTTTATACTTCAGGTGAGGGTTTACAGAACAAATAGTTTCTCATGAACCAGTAGTACACATATTGTTTTATGACATTGGTTAACAACCCCATGACATGTCAACCCCTCTCCCTTCTTGACCTTTTTTTTTTTTTTGGTGAAAATATACATAGCCAAAGATACACCAATTCAAAAATTTCTACATGCACAGTTCAGTGACATCGACTACACTATCCCAATTGTGCTGCTATTCTCACTTTAGATGAAGGTTTACAGAACAAAATAGTTTCTCATTAAACAGTTAGTACACATGTTGCCCTATGACAGTGGTTAACAACCTCACAACACATCAACACTATCCTTACTCAACCTTAGGTTCCCTATCACTAACGTTCCTGTCCCCTTCTGCCCTCCAGCCCCCGTCCCTGGACTGCTGTGCCTCATTAGTCCTATTTGGTTTTATGTGGCTGTCCACTCCCCGGCTGAACGGTGAACCTCGGAAGTGACTTCACCACTGAGCTAAAAGGGTATCTGGGGGCCATACTTTTGGGGTTTCTCCAGTCTCCTTTAGGCCAGTAAATCTGGTCTTTTTTTTGTGAATTAGAATTATGCTCTACATCCTTCTCCAGCTCTGTCCAGAACCCTCTGTTGTGATTCCGGTCAGAGCAATCAGTGGTGGTAGCTGGGTACCATCTAGCTGTACTGGACTCAGTCTGGTGGAGGCCTTGGTAGCTGTGGTCTGTTAGTCCTTTGGACTAATCTTTTCCTTGTATCCTGTTCTCCTCATTCTCCCCTGCTCCCGAAGGGATGAGACCAGTGGAGTATCTTAGATGGCTGTTCACAGGCTTTTAAGACCCCAGACGCTACTCACCAAGGTAGAATGTAGAACATTGTCTTTATAAACTGTGTTATGCCAATTGAACTAGATGTTCCCCTAGACCATGGTCCCCACATGAGCCATAGGGTTTTCACTGACTGCTTTCCAGAAGTAGATTGCCAGGCCTTTCATCTTAGTCTGTCTTAGTCCTGAAGCCGTGCTAAAACATGCTTATCATCATAGTAACACGCAAGCCTCCACCGACAGACGGGTTGTGGCTGTGCTTGAAGTTCGTTGGTTTTACACATGGAAGGCGAGAATTCTACCACTGAACCACCAATGCCAGGATCCTTTAGGATGCTCCTTATATTATGGAGGCCTCCAGGAAACATTTCATGGCATAAAAAACAAGGGCCACCTGCAAACAGAAATAGATTGTAGGTATTTAAGAGGGGAAATGTGCAAACGTTAAACGGTAAATTCTGGTACACACTAAGCAGGAAAGAGGAGAACAGGGAAGAACTGATTTTTTAAACTCCCACGGTTTGCTGTTGTTTAGTTTGAAATGCTTGAAAAGGGGGAACAATGGATTGAAGCATCAACATACTTTGTGCTTACTGCAGACAAAAGCCAATTTGGGGGGCATAAAGATTTCCCACAACCGTTAAGACATTTCTCTTTCAATTGCTGTGTTTGGTGGTGTATTTTTAGAATTGAAATTTCTCATTAAGGGGTGCTGTGGTTTGAAGATGATCACTATTCCAATGTAGTTTTCTCTCCACTCCCCATTAAAAGGGTTTAAAAAGCAGCCTTTGAAAATAAACGCTTTGATTCCTTCAAGGGCACAATTCCCAGCCCACTTTCCAAAACAGTGTAATGTGTCTGAGATTCTCCACCAGTTTCTCCCTCTGAGTGGCTAAGATCCTTCACGGAGCGAGAAATCATTAAGATGTGAAGCTTATGGTCTGACAGGGATCACAGTAGAGGTTCCCAGAGACAGCTGGAGAAAAATGCAGAATGAAATTAAAACTTAAAAGACCAGACTTACTGGTCTGACATAGACTGGAGAAACCCCAAGAGTATGGCTCCCGGAACCCTTTTAACTCAGTGCTAAAGTCATTCCTGAGATTCATCCTTCAGCCAAAGATTAGACAGGCTCATAAAACAAACAATAATACACGTAGCTCTACCACATATATGAGACTAAATAGGCACACAAACCCAGGGGCAAGGACGAGAAGGTGGGAGGGGACATGAAAGCTGGACAAATGGAAATGGGGACTACGTAGGTTATCATGGCACCCAGGCGCGGTAAGACAAATTGCATTTTTCTCTTTGGTGTGTAGGCTAGTAAACTGAGTTTGACTTCAGCCACACCCAGCACTTTGAAGACAATGGACAGGAGGGGGCAGGTTCCCCTTGGTCTGAGCAGCTCCCAGTTGAGCCACACCCACTGCCATCACCTAAGGTTTTGTTTGCTAATGGACAGGAGGAGCAAGTAAGCAGCTCCTGGCTGCGTTGGCTGTCAGGACGACCCTGGGGAGGCAGCCAGGACCCAAAGCCTAGGACAAAGAGGCTTCAAGGACCCCACCTTTCAAAGAGGAGAAAGCAGTTGGGGTTCCCCTCTTCTGACCTCCACCCCAGGCTGTATGGGGGTTGGAGGACTGCCAACGGCTGGGGCTGTTCTTTCCCCTCTGGGAAAACTCTTAGACATGGAGGGTGCCTGCCAGAAGAGAGAATCGGTGGCATCTTGTTCCCAGGGTGACCAGGGTGACCACCTACTTGGGCAGAGGACTTGCTGATGGACTCCCTGGGCTTATGCTTTTTTCTTTTGCTAATCTCATGCATTTATTATCCTTAAAAATTTTTATTTTCAATTTCTTAAGTCTGCACCACCTCACTCCAAAACCCAAAAGTTGAGGGTTTTTGAATTGCATTTCAGTTTGAGTGGCATTTTATTTTTCGACTTTACTGAGATATACTTTACATACAATAAAATGCACTATTTTAGGGATGCATTTATATGAGTTTTGATTACTGTATACACTCATGTAACCACTGGTGCAATCAAGATATAGAACATTCTCATCAGCTCCCAAAAGTTCTCTGGTGCCCTTCTGCAGTTAATTCTCGCTGTTATTTTTGAAGGAGCCCTGGTGGCACACTGGTTAAAGCACTTGGCTGCTAACTGAAAGGTTGGCAGTTCGAACTCACCAGCCGCTCCATGAGATAAAGATGTGGTGATCTGCTTCCATAAAGATTACAGCCTTGGAAATACTATGGGGCAGTTCTACACTGTCTTATAGAGTCACTATGAGTTGGAATTGACTTGATGGCAGTGGGTTTGTTTTTTTGTTTTTTTGTCATCTTTGAACTCGATCTGCTTTCTGTCACTTTTCCCTTTTCTAGAATTTTATATAAAAGGAATCAAACATTATTACTTTTCTATATCTGGCTTCTTTCACTCAGTATAATGATTTTAGATCCATCCCATTGTTGCATTTATCAATAGTCCATTCCTTTTTATTGCTGAGTCAAATTCCATTGTCTGGATAGACCACAATTTACTTATCCTGATTTTCATATTTATGTTAATTTGGAAAGAAAACGGAACTCTTACAATGCTGACTATTTAGGAATAAGCCATGCTTCTCCATTTTCTTACTCAGGTCTTCTTTTTATGTCTGTTGTCAAACTTAATAGTTTTCTATTTGTGGCCCTGCTCTTTGTTTCTTGAGTTTACTTCTAAGAACTTAATAGTTTGTTGTTACTGGAATGGAATCTTTTCTCCTTAACATTAATTAGCTCAGTAGTTGTTGCTAATATAATGGAAAGCTATCAATTGTTCTGTATATTCATCTTATATT
The DNA here is from genome assembly GCA_030035585.1 of Dugong dugon. Lineage (NCBI taxonomy): Eukaryota > Metazoa > Chordata > Mammalia > Sirenia > Dugongidae > Dugong > Dugong dugon. The sequence continues at coordinate 17,165,104 of CM057476.1, read as the reverse complement.
GGGCCATCTTTTGGAACTCTCACTGCTTCTAGTAATTTCTTAGTTGAGTCTCTCGGATTTTCTAGGTTCACAGTTCTATCACCTGCAAATAATGCTAATGTTATCTCCTTTTCTAAGAATACTTATTCCTTCTTCTTATTTTAGTGATCCCTGATGTTTCAGGAAAGGGAGAAGAAAATAGGAATCAGATGGCCTGGGTGTAGTTGGAAAGGAGAGGCAGAGAGGGGATAAAATGAAGCAGGCAAGAATGAATTAAGTGGATATCTTAGAACTTAGCTGGGTTGTGAGCTAAGGGGGTGTCATAGATTGAATTGTGTCTCCCAAAAATATCTGTCAACTTGGCTTGGCCATGATTCCCAGTATTGTATGATTGTGTACCATTTTGTAGTCTGATGTGATTTCCTTATGTGTTGTAAACTCTCTCACTATGATGTGATAAAATGGATTAGTGGCAGTTATACTGATGAGGTCTACAAGATTAGTGTTTTAAGCCAGTCTCTTCTGAGATATAAAAGAGATAAGTGAGCAGAGACACATAGGAACCTCACACCACCAAGAAACCAGTACCAGGAACAGAGTGCATCCCTTGGACCTGAGGTTCCTGCACTGAAATGCTCCTAGACGAAGGGAAGACTCATAACAAGGACCTTCCTCCAGAGCGACAGAAAAGAGAAAGCCTTCTCCTGGAGCTGACACCCTGAATTTAGACTTGTAACCTGCTGGACACTGCGAGAATAAATTTCTCTTTGTTAAAGCCATCCACTTGTGGTATTTCTGTTGTAGCCACACTAGATGACTAAGACGGGGGAAGTTGGAAAAATTCAAGCAGGAGTCCATTTCCCATGTCTGGAAACTGTGTAGCATGGGCCCTTACCCTCTTTTTGTCTCTGCTTCAAACACCAGAGGACCTTTAATGGAAGAGGAGGGGGAAAAGCCAGGCATGAAGGAGCAGGCCACTGCCCTCCCTACCCCAAAGTCCAGGGATAGAAAGGGGAGATTCAGTAGGGAATGTTTGAAGGAAGACACTGGAAGAAAATAAAATTGCTCCTTTTTGTACAGATTGTTCAACAAACAATTTCCATTGAAAATGTCAGCTGCATTTCTATTATTCCTATTTTAGGAAGGGGGGCAATTAAGAGGAGACTAGAGAAAGCGTTGTCATTTGGGGTGGAAACCTATCTATATAGTCTTTGTAAAAACATCCCTTTCTGGGGACTTCTGCACAACATGGCGCTATAGTCAGAAGCACCACACTGTCCCTCCATAGCAAAGATCAGAAAAACTAAGTCAAACAGAGTCACACATCAGTCCTGAAACCCTAACCATCAAATGAAGAGATAGCCAAGCACCAAATGGAATAAGAAACTGACTGAGAACAGAGTACCAGGAGAGATACATGCAGAGGTCGGCTACGAGCTACTGCAGCACAGATCCACCACCTTGGACTCCTATTGGAGATAAGCGAACAGGAGGTACAAGAAAGCAGTTTCACGGAGCTTCCAGCAGGAGACAGAACAACCGGTAACCCACAATATAGACTTTCGCACCCTCCACCCTTCTTCACTGACATTTAGCCTCCTCTGCTTCCTGCAGCCACAGTCTATTGGCTGGGAAGCAAGAGCTTCCCCCCAGTGCCTCTTGGATTCCACCCGCCGGCACTGGCCAGCTCCCTGAGTGCCGTTTGTTGGCTGCTGGAGTTACTTTTTTCTGCTTCTTTAGATTTCTTCCTTACCTCTCACCATCTCCCCCACTTTCTCTCAAATACCTGGCTCCGTGCGCCAACTTTGCTTCTTCCTGAAAGTCTGTGAAACACCGCTCGACTGTGAAACTGCTTCCCGGCCCATGCCGCCATGCTGGTGGGACCCCCGGGGCTTTTTTGTTTGCTCTGATTTGTTCTGTTTTATTTGTTTGTTTGTTTTCTTTTTCTTTTCTCGGCCTGGGAGCCCCTTCTAGCCAGACAGTACCATGTGGCTTGGAAGCTAGTCCCTTACTCTGTGCAGATGCACAGGGATATCCCTGGGGGCATTTCTTTTTTCTTTTTTTCATTTCTTTGTTTAGTTTTCTTTTCTCTCTTATTCCCTTTTTGTCTTTCTTCATTTCCAGTTTCCCGATTTATTCGTTTTTTTCTTTTATCCTTTTTATTTTTTTCCCCCCATTTCTCAGTCTCTCATCTGTCCACTCCAATAGCAAGCTCCCTTAGCACTCTTTTTTGTTTGTGTGTATGTCTTTGTTTCCTGTTCCTCTCTCCTCTCTCTCATCATTCCCATACCCATCTTAGCTCCACACATCACAGTCTACCCCCTCCTTCCTGCCTACCTGCACTGTGTGCTGACCATCACACTCCCGAGCAACACAGGCATGGCTTACTGGAACCTGCCCTGCACTGATTCTCAGTCTGCACCGTCAGCCCTGGTAAATGTCACAAAAAACCTATCCCAGCAACTCCCCTTCAGCTGGACATGCCCTACTGTACCATACCTGAGTGACTAACCCTGCCCATTGGAGAATGAGTGAAAAGTATCGTGCCCACAGATGAGCAAACAACAAAGAACGCACAGCCCACCTGCTCAGACATAACTAAATAAAACAAAAAAGCAGGACAAAACAAACAAATCTACAATCAATAAACAAGGAAAATAACCACTGAATGCCATGAAGACAGCAGACAATATCAAAACATTTACAAAAACAAGACAGGATGGTTCCAGTAGGCATCCACAATAAAACACCAGATGACCTTCCAGTACAAGAAAAGGCACTAGACCTAACTGATAGGGAATTCACATCTCTAATATTCAGAATTGTCCAAGAGTTGAAGAAAAAAGACAAAAATGGGGAAAAAATAGACAAATTCATGGAAATGGCAGACAAATTCATGGAAAATACAGACCAAAAAATGGAAAAATTCAAGAAAATAATACAGAAACAAAATGCTAAAATAAATTCACAGCTAGAAATCATACAAAAACAGCAATTAGAAATCCAAAAGATAAACAAGATTTCAGAAATGAACAGTGTCATAGAGGGCTGAGGAGCAGGTTTGAAACGATGGAAGATAGGATCAGCAAAATTGAAGACAAACACTTGGCTACAACTCTGTTTGAGGGAAAATCTGAAAAAAGAACAAAGAAAAATGAAGAAACACTGAGAATTATGTGGGATACAATCAAAAGCAAAAATCTTCGAGTGATCGGAGTTCCAGAACAGGGGGAGAAAACAGAAAACACAGAGGACCATTGAAGAACTGCTGACGGAAAACTTCCCCAATATCATGAAAGATGAAAAACTGACCATCCAAGAAGCTCAACAAACCCCATATAGGATACAGCCCAAAAGAAAATCACCAAGCCATATCATAATCACACGTGCTAAAACCAAAGGCAAACAAAGAATCCTGAGAGCAGCTTGAGAAAAACAAAAGTCACATACAGAGGAGAAACAGTAAGACTAAGCTCGGATTATTCGGCAGAAACCAGACAGGCAAGAAGGCAATGGGATGACATATATAAAACCTTGAAAGAGAAAAATTGCCAGCTAAGAATAATATATCCTGCAAAACTCTTGTTCAGATACGATGGTGAAATTAGGTCATTTCCAGATAAACAGAAATTAAGGGACTATGTAAAAACCAAACCGAACTTACAAGACTTATTAAAGGAAGTCCTTCTATCTGAGAACAAACAATATCAGACCACAGGCTGAGTATAGGACACAGGATTGTACTAGCCAGATACCAACCTAGGAAATGAACTCTTAAGGACTATGCAAAACCAAAAGAATTACAAAAGGGAACCAGTGACGTTAAATCTGTAAATGACAACAGCATCAGAACAATAAAAGAAGGAATAAACGGTATAGGTATAGAACCTTCTAATGGAGAGGAAGTCACGTGATACCAAGTAATAATAGACTGGTACTAATCTAGGAAGATAAGGGTAGATTTCAAGGCAACCACAAAGAAAGTTAACTCATCAAAATAAAGAAGAAAAACGAAGTCTCAGTAAAAACAAAATCTACAAAAACAAAAGAAATGAAAAAAAAAATCCACGAACAAAAGGAACTCAGCACAGGAGAGTAAGAGGAACAAAGAAAACATCAGCACCACAAAAAAAGCACTACAAAATGCAATCCCACTCCTAAGAATATATCCTAGGGAAATAAGAGCCGTCACACTAATAGACATATGCACACCCATATTCATTGAAGCACTGTTCACAATAGCAAAAAGATGGAAACAACCTAGATGCCCATCAACAGGTGAATGGATAAACAAACTATGGTACATACACACAGTGGAGTATTATACAAGGATAAAATACAATGATGAATCTGTGAAGCATCTCATAACATGGATGAAACTAGAGGACATTATGCTGAGTGAAATAAGTCAATCACTAAAGGACAAATATTGTATGAGGCCTCTACTGTATAACTCATGTAAAAGTTTACACACAAAAAGAAACAATCTCTGTTGGTTATGAGGGATGTGAGGGATGGGGGTGGGGAACTAAACAGAAAAGTGGTAACTTTGGTGAAGGGTAAGAGAGTACACATTACTGGGGAAGCCAGCACAACTTGTACAAGGAAAGGTCATGGAAACTCCATAGACACTTCCAAACTCCCTGAGGGACTAAACTGCTGGTTGGAGGGCTGTGGGGACCATGGTCTCGGGGAATATCTAGCTCAATTGACATAACACAATTTACAAAGACAATGTTCTACATTCTACCTTTGTGAGTAGCGTCTGTGGTCTTAAAAGCCTGTGAGCAGCCATCTAAGATACTCCACTGGTCTAACCCTTTCAGGAGCAAGGGAGAATGAAGAGAACAAGATACAAGGAAAAGATTAGTCCAAAGGACTAATCGACCACAGCTACCACAGCCTCCACCAGACTGAGTCCAGTACAGCTAGATGGTACCCGGCTACCACCACTGACTGCTCTGACCAGGATCACAATAGAGGGTCCTGGACAGAGCTGGAGAAGGATGTAGAACAGAATTCTAACTCACACACACAAAAAAGACCATATTTACTGGCCTGACAGACTGGAGAAACCCTGAGAGTATGGTCCCCGGACACTCTTTTAGCTCAGTGATGAAGCCCCTCCCGAAGTTCACCATTGAGCTGGGGATTGGACAGCCTCATAAAACAAAACAGGACTAATGAGGCACAGCAGTCTGGGGACAAGGACTAGAAGGCAGGAGGGGACAGGAAAGCTGGTGATAGGGAACCCAAGGTTGAGATGGGACAGTGTCAACATGTCATGGGGTTGTTAACCATTGTCACAGGGCAATATGTGTACTAACTGTTTCATGAGAAACTATTTGTTCTGCAAACCTTCATCTAAGGTACAAAAAAAAAAAAAATTATTATCTATATGAGATCAAATTGACAACAGCAACTCAAAAGGTTTGATGGGAAGCCTAGGGGACAGTGAGTTGAAGATAATGGTGATGGAATAATTTGGAAAATAATAGTGAGAATAGCAGCACAGCTGGAAGAATGTAATCCATGTCACTGAATTGTACATGTAGAAACTTTTGAAAAAATGTAACTTTGGCCATGTATATTTTCACCCAAAAAAAGGTCCTCAAGGTCGAGAAGGGAGAGTGTTGACACATCATGGGGTTGTTAACCAATGTCATAAAACAATATGTGTACTGACTGTTTAATGAGAAACTATTTGTTCTGTAAACCTTCATCTAAAGTACAATAAAAAAATTTTAAAAGATAAAAAAATCCCTTTCTGAATCAGACTTGGACCTTGCCTTTCATGTGTATCACAAGGTAAATAAAATGTCCTCAAGGTATCCCTTCCATGTGTGTTGGGAAGGGCAGGTGTGAAAATGGGGGCTGCACCTGCAGTTACACAGTATTGCCACTAGATGGCGCCTCTGCTTCAGTGAGGCAAAATGCGAAGTAAGCAATGATGCTTTACCAAAAAACCAAACCCGCTGCCAAACTTGTTGCGGTCGAGTGGATTCCGACTCATAGCGACCCTAGAGATCAGAGTAGAGCTGCCCCATAAGGTTTCCAACGCTGTAAATCTTTACAAAAGCAGACTGTCACATCTTTCTCCCTCAGAGCAGCTTGTGGGTTCAAACCACTCACCTTTAGGTTAACAGACAAACCACTGTACCACCAGGGCTCCTTAGTGGTGCTTTAGGTGGTTTCAAGTTAAGGAAGCCACTGATGGAAATAATTTTGAATGCTGGGGCCTAAAGTTAAGTATAGGTGTTCATTATGCAGTGTGGGATGAATGTGACTGGCAAAATGCCTGTATTTCATATGAAAAAAATTTTTAATTAATTTTTTTATTGTGCTTTAAGTGGAACTTTACAGTTCAAGTTAGTTTCTCATACAAAAATTTATATACACATTGTTATGTGACCCTAGTTGCTCTCCCTATACCGTGAAAGCACACTCCTCCTTTCCACCCCGTCCGTTCAACCAGCTCCTGTCCCTTTCTGCCTTCTCATCTCACCTCTGGACAGGAGCTGCCCATTTAGTCTCATGTATCTGCTTGAGCTAAGAAGCATACTCTTCATGAGTATCATTTCATGTCTTATATTTCAGTCTAATCTTTGTCTGAAGAATGGCTTCAGTTCTGGGCTAACAGAGAGTCCAGGGGCCATGTCTTCCGGGGTCCCTCCGGTCTTAGTCAGACCATTAAGCTTGATCTTTTAACTAGAGTTTGAATTCTGCACCCTACTTTTCTCCTGCTCTGTCAGGGACTCTCTGTTGTGTTCCCTGTCAGGGCGGTCAGTGGTGGTAGCCAGACACCATATAGTTCTTCTGGTCTCAGGCTGATGGAATCTCTGGTTTATGTGGCCCTTTCTGTCTCTTGGGCTAATATTTTCCTTGTGTCTTTGGTGCTCTTCATTCTCCTTTGCTCCAGGTGGGTTGGGACCAATTCATGCATGTTAGAAGGCCACTCGCTAGCTTTTAAGACCCCAGACACCACTCACCAAAGTGGGAAGCAGAACATTTTCTTAATAAACTTTGTTATGCCAATTGACCTAGATGTCCCCTGAATGTCATGGTTCCCAGACCCCTGCACCTGCTACTCTGTCCCTGAAAGTGTTTGGTTGTATTCAGGAAACTTTTAACTTTGGTTTAGTCCAGTTGTGCTGACTTCCCCTGTGGTGTGTATTGTCTTTCCCTTCACCTAAGATAATTCTTGTCTACTATCTAGTCAGTGAATACCCCGCTCCCTCCCTCCCTCCCCACCCTCATAACCATCAAAGAATGTTTTCTTCTGTGTTTAAACCTTTTCTTGAGTTCTTATAATAGTGGTCTTATACAATATTTGTCCTTTTGTGACTGACTAATTTCACTTAGCATAATGCCTTCCAGGTTCATCTATGTTATGAGATGTTTCATGGATTCATCATTCTTTATCGTTGCGTAGTATTCCACTGTGTGAATATACCATAATTTGTTTATCTGTTTGTCCATTGATGGACACCTAGGTTATTTCCATCTATTCGCTATCATGAACAGTGCTGCAGTGAACATGAGTGTGCATATATCTATTCGTGTGATGGCTCTTATTTCTCTAGGATATATTCCAAGAAGTGGGATTGCTGGATCGTATGGTATTTCTATTTCTAGCTTTTTAAGGAAGCGCCAAATCGATTTCCAAAGTGGTTGTACCATTTTACATTCCCGCCAACAGTGTATAAGTGTTCCAGTCTCTCCACAACCTCTCTGACATTTATCGTTTTGTGTTTTTTGGACTAATGCTAGCCTTGTTGGGGTGAGATGGTATCTCATTGTGGTTTTGATTGCATTTCTCTAATGGTTAATGATCATGAGCATTTCCTCATGTGTCTGTTAGCCGCCTGAATGTCTTCTTTGATGAAGTGCCTGTTCAGATCCTTTGCCCATTTTTTAATTGGGTTATTTGTCTTTTTGTTGTTGAGATTTTGCAGTATCCTATAGATTTTAGAGATTAGACCCTGATCGGATTTGTCGTAGCCAGTTTTTTTTTCTTTTTACTCTTTTGGTGAAGTCTTTTTTTTTTTTTTTTTAATATATATTTTATTGTACTTCAGGTGAAAGCTTACAGAGCAAATAGTTTCTCATGAAATAGTAGTACACATGTTGTTTTTTTTGACATTGGTTAACAACCCCACAACGTATTAAGCCTCTAAATTCTCAACCTTTTTTTTTGATGAAAATTACAGATGGCCAAAGATACACCGTTTCAAAATTTTCTACATTCACAGTTCAGTGACATTGACTACGCTCTTCCAACTGTGCTGTTATTCTCACTTAAGATGAAGGCTTACAGAACAAAATAGTTTTTCATTTAACAGTTACTACACATGTTGCCCTATGACAATGGTTAACAATCTCACAGCACATCAAGAATATCCTTACTCCACCTTGTGTTCCCTATCACCAGGGGGCTTCCTTGTCCCCTTCTGTCTTCTGGACCTTGTCAGTGGACTATTGTACCTCTTTAGTCTCATTTGTTTATTTATTTATTTATTTATTTTTATTTTATTTAAACACCATTTCAAAACTTTTTACTTACACATTTAAGTGATATTGACTATGCTCTTCCAATTGTGCTGCCATTCTCGCCCAAGATGAAGGCTTACAGGACAAAACAGCCTCCCATTTAATAGTTACTACAAATGTTGCCCTATAGCAGTGGTCAACAATCTCACAATACATCGACAGTGTCCTTATTCAATTTGTGTTCCTTATCATCAGTTTCCTACTCTCCCTCTGCCTTCTGGCCCTTGTCACCGGACTCCTGTACATCGTTAGTCCCATTTAGTTTTACTGGGGTGTCCATTCCCAGGCTTAACATCGAACCTTGAAGGTAACTTCCCCTCTGAGCTGAAAGGGTGTCTGGGGGCCACACTCTCGAGGTTTCTCTAGTATTCTTTAGGCCAGTATATCTGGTCTTCTTTTTTTTTTTTTTTTTTTTTTGGGGAGTTAAAATTATGCTCTACATCCTACTCCAGCTCTGCCCAGAACCCTCTGTTGTGATCCTGGTCAGAGGAGTCATTGGTGGTAGCCGGGCACCATCCAGCTGTACTGGGCTCAGTCCCGTGGAGGCCTTGGTAGCTGTGGACCATTAGTCCTTCGGACTAATCTTTTCCTTGTATCCCGTTCTCTTCGTTCTCCCTTGTTCCCGAAGGGATGAGATCAGTGGAGTATCTTAGATGGCCGCTCATAGGCTTTTAAGACCCCAGACACTACTCACCAAGGTAGAATGTAGAGCATTATCTTTATAAGTAGTGTCATTCCAATTGAGCTAGATGTTCCCCGAGATCATGGTCCCCAGAGCCCTCCGTCCAACAACTCAGTCCCTCGGGGGGTTTGGATGTGTCTATAGGGCCTCCATGACCTTTCCTTGTGCAGGTTGTGTTAGTTTCCCCTGTACTATGTACTATCTCATCTCTCACCCAAGTTACCACTTACCTATTACCTATTTAGTATCCCCCCCCCCTCCCATCCCTGGTAACCAACAAGGATTGTTACATTTTGCATGTGAATTTTTTCATGGGTTTTTACAATAGAGGTCTCATACAATATTTGTCCTTTTGTGATTGACTTATTTCACTCAGCATGATGTCCTCCAGTTTCATCCATGTTATGAGATGGTTCACCGATTCATTGTTCTTTCTCGTTGCATAGTACTCCATTGTGTGTATGTACCATAGTTTGTGTATCCATTCGTCTGTTGATGGACATCGAGGTTGTTTCCATCGTTTTGCTATTGTGAATAATGCTGCCATGAACATAGGTGTGCATATGTCTATTCGAGTGATGGCTCTTATTTCTCTAGGATATATTCCTAGGAGTGGGATTGCTGGATCGAATGGTACGTCTATTTCTAGCTTTCTGAGGAAACGCCATATCATTTTCCAAAATGGCTGTATCATTTTGCATTCCCACCAGCAGTGTATAAGAGTTCCCGTCTCCCCGCAGCCCCTCCAACATTTGTTATTTCCAGTGTTTTTGATTCGTGCCAGTAATGCCGGGGTGAGATGGTATCTCATTGTGGTTTTAATTTGCATTTCTCTAATGGCTAGTGATCGCGAGCATTTCCTCATGTGTCTGTTGGCCATTTGAATGTCTTCCTTGGTGAAGTGTCTGTTCATTTCCTTTGCCCATTTTTTGATAGGATTGGTTGTCTTTTTGTTGTAGAGGTGTTGGATTTTCTTGTAGATTATGGAGATTAGACCTTTGTCTGACTTGTACTGTCCAAAAATTTTTTCCCAGTCTGTAGGTTCTCTTTTAACTCTTTTGGTGAAATCTTTTGAAGAGCATAGATGTTTGATTTTTAGAAGATCCCAATTATCTAGTTTATCTGTTGGGTTTTTTGTGTTGATGTTTATGGTTTGTATCCTGTTAATGCCATGTATTAAGGTCTGAAGTGTTGGTCCTATTTTTTCTTCTATGAATTTTATAGTTTGAGGCTTTATATTCAGGTCTTTGATCCATTTTGAAGTAGTTTTTGTATATGGTGTGAGGTATGGGTCCTGTTTCATTTTTCTACAAATGGATATCCAGTTTTGCCAGCACCATTTGTTAAAAAGACTGTCTTTTCCCCATTTGATGTATTTTGGGCCCTTGTCAAAAATCAGGTGACCGTAGGTGGATGGATTTACATCTGAGTTCTCAATTCTGTTCCATTGGTCAATGTCTCTGTTGTTGTACCAGTACCAGGCTGTTTTGAGTACTGTAGCTGTATAGTAGGTTCTCAAGTCAGGTAGTGTGAGTCCTCCAACTTTATTCTTCTTCTTCAGTAGTGCTTTACTTATTCGAGGTTTCTTCCCTTTCCATACAAAGTTAATAATTAGTTTTTCCATCTCTTTGAAGAATGTTGTTGGTATTTGTATCGGAATTGCATTGTATTTGTAGATTGCTTTAGGTAGAATTGCCATTTTCACAATGTTGAGTCTGCCTATCCATGAGCATGGTATGTTTTTCCATTTATGTAGATCCCTTTGGGTTTCATGCAGCAGTGTTTTGTAGTTTTCTTTGTATAGGTCTTTTATATTCCTGGTCAGATTTATTCCTAAGTATTTTATCTTTTTAGGGGATATTGAAAATGGTATTGATTTCCTGATCTCCTTTTCATCGTTCTCTTTACCGGTGTATAGGAATCCAACTGATTTTTGAATGTTTATCTTGTATCCTGCTACTCTGCTGAATCTTTCTATTAGTTCCAGTAAATTTCTCGTGGAGTCTTTAGGGTTTTCTATGTATAGTATCATATCATCTGCAAACAGGGAGAGTTTAACTTCTTCATTACCAATTTGGATGCCCTTTATTTCTTTTTGGTGAAGTCTTTTGATGAGCATAAGTGTTTGATTTTTAGGAGCTCCCAGTTATCTAGTTTTTCTTCTGGTGTTTGTGCATTGTTAGTTATGGTTTGTATTCTGTTTATGCCATGTGTTAGGGCTCCTAGCGTTGACCCTATTTTTTCTTCCATGATCTTTATCGTTTTAGATTTTATATTGAGGTCTTTGATCCATTCTGAGTTAGTTTTTGTGCATGGTGTGAGGTATGGGTCTTGTTTCATTTTTTTTTGTAGTTGGATATCCAAATATGCCAGCACCATTTGTTAAAGAGACTGTCTTTTCCCCATTGAATGGATTCTGGGCCTTTGTCAAATATCAGCTGCTCATGATGGATAAATTTACATCTGGATTCTTAATTTTGTTACATTGGTCTATGTATCTGTTGTTGTATCAGTACCAGGCTGTTTTGACTACTGTGGCGATATAATTGGTTCTAAAATCAGGTAGTGTGAAGCCTCCCACTTTGTTCTTCTTCAGTAATGCATTACTTGTCAAGGGCCTCTTTCCTTTCAATATAAACTTGGTGATTTGTTTGTCCATCTCATTAAAAAATGCTGATGGAATTTGGATCGGGATTGCATTGCATCTGTAGATCGCTTTGGGTAGAATTGACATTTACACAATGTTGAGCCTTCCTATCCGTGAGCGAGTATGTTTTTCCACTTATGCAGGTCTCTTTTGGTTTCTTGCAGTAGTGTCTTGTAGTTTTCTTTGTATAGGTCTTTTACGTCTCTGGTTAGATTTATTCCTAAGTATTTTATCTTCTTGGGGGCTATTGTAAATGGTATTGATTTGGTGATTTCTATTTTGAAGTTATCTTCGTTGGTATAAAGGAATCCAACTGATATTTGTATGTTTATCTTGTATCCTGATACTTTGCTGAAATCTTCTGTTAGTTCAAGTAGTTTTCTTGTGGATTCTTTGGGGTTTTCTGTGTATAAGATCATATCATCTGCAAACAGAGATACTTTGACTTCTTCCCTACCAATTTAGATGCCCTTTATTTCTTCTTCTAGCCTAATTGCTCTGGCTAGGACCTCTAGCACAATGTTGAATACGAGTGGTGATAAAGGGCATCCTTGTCTGGTTCCCGCTCTCAAGGAGAATGCTTCAGACTGTCTCCATTTAGGATGATGTTAGCTGTTGGCTTTGTATAAATGCCCTTAATTATGTTGAGGATTTTCCCTTCTATTCCTATTTTGTTGAGAGTTTTTTGTCATGAATGGGTGTTGGACTTTAAGACAATTCTTTTTAATGAGAAAGCTTTTAGTCATTAAAAAGAAGTTTCTGACTTCGTCTCCTACTACTCTGCGGGCACTAACTCTTCTTCAGCATTGCTGGCTGTAGTAGGCGGAATAAAGGCCCCGAAGATGTCCACATCCTAATTCCCTGAATCTGTGAATCTGTGACCTTACATGACAAAAGCGACTTTACAGATGTGATTAAGTTAAGGTTCTTGAGATGGGGAGATTATCCTAGGTTATTTGGGTGTATACAATGTAATCACAAGTGTGCTTATAAAAGGGAGGTGAGAGGGTTAGAGTCAGGAAAGGAGATGTGATAATACAAGCAGATGTATGAGAGAGAGAGACAGAGAGACATTTGAAGATGCTGCATTGCTGGCTTTGAAGACAGAGGAAGGAGACATGATCCAAAGAATGCAGGTGGCCTCTAGAATCTGGAAAAGGCAAAGAAAACAGATTCTCCCCTTGAGGTTCCAGAAGGAACCAGCCTGCTGACACCTTGATTTTCATGCTGTGACACCCATTTTATACTTTGGACTTCCAGAACTAGAAGAGAATAAATGTCTGTTGTTTTAAGCCATGAAGTTTGGGTAATTTGTTACAGCAGCAATAGGAAACTAATCCACTTGTCTCCTTTCTGTTTCTCAAACACACCAGGCTCTATCCTGGCCTAGGACCTTTGTCCTTGGTGTTGCTGCTGCTCAGAATGCTCTTCCCCCAGCTATCTGCATGGCTTTCTCCCAGCCTTGGGGTCCCTGCTCAAATGTCGCCTTCTTAATGAAGCAGTTCCTGCCTGCTTTATTTAAAATTGCCACTCCTCTGCTGCACTCCCTGAGCAGTTCTTCTGATTGGTTTTTCTCTATAGCACTTACCACCATCAGGCACGGTGCATATTTCATTCATTTTGTTTATTTTCTGTCTTCCCTCTAGTGCATGAGCTCAACGAGGCAGAGATTTTTGTATAGTTTATGTACTATAGAAAAATGTAATTTCAATGCCTAAAATATAGTTGATGTTGAGTCAATTTCGACTCCTAGCAACCCCATGTGTGTCAGAGTAGAACTATTTTCAGTAGCTGATTTGTCTAAAGTAGACTGCCAAGACTTTCTTCTGAGGTGCCTCTGGGTAGACTCAAACTTGCAACCTTTTGCTTAGCAGCCAAGTGCATTAATGATTTACACCAGTCAGTGGGAGTAGGAGAGGGATTTAAAAAAAAAAAATTGACAAGAAGGGTAGCAAGTCAATTTTTAAAAAAGTGTTATTATTATACACAGGCCTAAAATAAACCCAAATGAAAGATATGGGACATATTTAATCATATTTCCAGGATTAGGTATTTGCCTTGTTGGTGCTCAGCCAAAGTACAAGACACAGTTTATAGTAAGTATATGCTTTTAATCAATTTTGAGAATTCGACATTCATCTAGTCTCCTTCAGGTCTGAATTTTCCAGTTAAACATCAGTTATTAATATGTTAAAGATCCAGAGAGAGGGGACTGGACCACTGTAGGGATCTGATGATATTATTTTCTAGTTGTCCCTGGGGGACAGTTGGTATGAGTCAGCTTCCTGAGTGTCTTTCATTATAAATGGTTTGGGGATTATCAAGCACTCCTGAAATCAGTGGGCTGAAGGATTAGAGGTGTGTGTTACAGTTTATGGGAGCCCTGGTGGTGCAGTAGTTAAGAGTTTGGCTGCTAACCAAAAGGCTGGCAGTTTGAATCTGCCAGTGCTCCTTGGAAACCCTAAGGGGCAGTTCTGCTCTTTCCTATAGTGTTGCTATGAGTTGGAGTCAACTCGACAGCAATGGTTTTTTTTTTCTTTTCCTTTTTTGGTTACAGTTTATAACATTTTTGAAGAAACACAGTTAACTGTTATGCCTGAGTATCACAGAAAAATTGTGTAGAATCAAATGGCAGGAACACTAATTGCCATTTAACTGAGGTTTGAAAATTTATCTTCCCGTGTTAGAAGCTTTATTTAAGGTCAGAGAAGGAAAAAAAAAATCATTCATCTATAACATGGAGACGACATTTGGAAAAAAGCAGTGTCAGAATGAAAGTTCTAGTAATCAGTTACAATTGTCATGGCATTTAATATCCGGAAAAATGTATTTTAATCTGTGAGTTCTGTTGGTTTAAATAAAGTATACTTAATATATTAACTGGGAATTTTCATATCATACAGTTACAACAGTGGTTTTCAGTCTGGGGCAATTTTGCCACCCAGGGAACATTTGGCAATGTCTGGAGACATTTTTGATTGTCATGATTGGAAGAAGGCAGTGTCCTAGTGGGTGGAGCATCCAGTGGGTGGAGGCCAGGGATGTTGCTAAACATCCTGCAATGCACAGGACACTGCCCTCCACAACAAAATATGATTCGGCCCAAAATGTCAATAGTGCTGAGGATGGGAAACTCCTGAGTTACGATTTTGTTTCATATTTATATACTGCCTTTAGATTTATTTATTTTACATTTAAAAAATAGAGATATTCCCATACCATACAGTTTACCCTTGAAAAGTGTACAGTTTAGTGGTTTGAAGTATAGTTAACAAAGGTATACAGCCATCATCACTATCTAACTCCAGAACATTTTCATCACCCCAAAGAGAAACTCCAAACCCATTAGCAGTCACCCCCATTCCCCTCTACCCCTAGCCCCTGGTGACAACTAATCTACTTCCTGTCTCTGTGGATTTGCCTAGACATTTCATGTCAGTGGAATCACACATTATTTGTCCTTTTGTGTCTGGCTTCTTTCACTGAGTGTAATGTTTTTGAGGTTCATCCATGTTGTAGCATGATCAGTAGTTTGCTTTTTTATGGCTGAGTAGCATGGATAGACCACATTTTATTTATCTGTTAATTCATTGATGGACATTTGGACTGTTTTCACTTTTGGGCTATTATGAATCGTGGTGCTATAAACATTTGTGTACAAGTTTTTGCGTGGACATATGTCTTCTTTCTCTTGGTTAACTCTGTGCTTAACTTTTTGAGGATGTCCCAGACTTCACCATTTTACATTCCCACCAGCAATATATGCACTTCCAGTTTCTCCACATGCTTGCATACATTTGTTATTGTCTGTCTTTTTTATTGTAGCCATCATAGTTAGTATGAAAAGAGCCCTGGTGGCTCCATGGTTAAGCACTCAGCTGCTAACTGAAGGGTTAGCAGTTCCAACCCACTAGCTGCTCCAAGGGAGAAAAGACCTGACAATCTGCTCCCTTAAAGATTATAGCCTAGGAAACTCTGTGGGGCAGGTCTACCTATGAGTTGGAATTGATTTGACAGCACATGACAACAACAAAAACAGTTAGTGTGAAGTGGTATCTCACTGTTGTTTGGTATACATTTCCCTAATGACTAATGTTGAGCATATTTTCATGTGCCTATTGCCATTTAAGATGCCCTGGTGGCACAGTGGTTAAGTGCTCCGTGCTAAATGATAGGTCACCGGTTTGAACCCACTAACTGCTCTGTAGGAGAAAGATGTGACAGTTTGCTTCTGTAAAGATTACAGCCTTGATTCAGAAAAACCAGATGGTACCTGATTACCACCACCAACTGCTCTGGCAAGGATTGCAATAGAGGGTTCTGGACAGAGTGGGAGAAAAATATAGAAAAAATTGAAATTCACACACATACACACACACACAAGACCAGGCTTGCTGATCTTACAGAGACTGGAGAAACCCTGAGAATATGGCCCCTGGATACCCTTTTAACTCAGTACTGAAGTCACAACTGAGGTTCACTCTTCAGGCAAAGATTAGACAGGTCTGTAGGGCCTACAATCACACACGTGAGGGACGTGCTTCATAGTTCAGTCATGTATACGAGACTACTGGGCACATCAGCCTAAAAGCAAAGATGAGAAGGCAGAAGGAACAGGAAAACTAGACAAATGGAAATGGGGAGCCTGGGGTGGAGAAGAGGAGAGTGTTGAAATTGCGGGGTTGGCAACCAGTGTCATGAAACAATTTGTACATTAATTGTAAAATGAGAAACTAATTTGCTCTGTAAACTCTCACTTAAAACACACACACACACACACACACACACAAGATTACAGCCTTGAAAACCCTATGGGGCAGTTCTACTCTGCCCTATAGGGTCTCTGTGAGTTGGAATCAACTCTACCACGATGAGTACGAGTTTATGTATTGACCATTTGCATGCAGTATTTTATTTGGAGAAATGTCTATTCATCCTTTGCCTGTTTTTAAATTGGGTTCTTTGTCTGTGTTGAATTCTAATACTTCTTTATCTATTCTGGATATGAGTCTCTTATCAGACATATGATTTACAAAGATTTTCTGCCAGTCTGTGGGTTGCTGTCATGGATTGAATTATGTTCCCCAAAAAATGTGTATATCAATTAGGCAAGGCCATGATTCCCAGTATTGTGTGGCTGTACTCCATTTTGTGATTGTAATTTTATGTTAAAGAAGTGTAGGGTGGGATTGTAACACCCTTACTAAGGTCACATCCCTGATCCAGTGTAAATGAGTTGCCCTGGGGTGTGGCTTGCACCACCTTTTATCTTACAAGAGATAAAAGGAAAGGGAAGCAAGCAGAGAACTGGGTACCTCACACTACCAAGAAAGCAGTACTGTGAGCAGAGTGCATCCTTTGGATGTGGGGTCCCTGTGCGGGGAAGCTCCTAATCCAGGGGAACATTGATGAGAAGGCCAACAGAGAGAGAAAGCCTTCCCCTGGAGCTGATGCCTTGAATTTGGACTTCTAGCCTATGAGACTGTGAGGAAATAAATTTCTCTTTGTTAAAGCCATCCACTTGTGGTATTTCTGTTAGAGCAGGACTAGATGACCAAGATAGTTGCTATCTTTAGATTTTACAAAGCATATTCACATCTCTCAGCTCTTAAATCTTACAACTAGGCATGCATTTAGGCTGGGAGAGGTTAAGTGATGCATGCAGAATCGGAAGTTAGTTCATTCATGAATTCATAAACTTTTACTGAGGGCCTGCAGAGTTAATTACTGGCTTAAGAGAAGTGGAAACGAGTGTCTACAATTTGATTTCCATTTGACTTTAAAATCTCTACTTAATAGGACTTGTAGGTGTATGGATATTATCCTGTCACTGACAGTGTTATACTTCAGGACAGATTTTGAAATGTTCTTTTTTAAATTTTTCTGTATTTCATTTCTTTTGTTGTTGTTGGGAATATACACAGCAAAACACACAAATTCAATAGCTTCTACATGAACAGTTTAGTGACATTGATTACATTCTTTTGCAACCATTCTCACCCTCTTTTTCTGAGTTGTTCCTTCCTCATTAACATAAACTCACTGCCCCTTAAGGTTCTTACCTAATCTTTCAAGTTGCTGTTGTCAGTTTGATCCCATATAGATAGTTCTTAAAGGAATATAATGTTCAAGGCGGGTCTTTTTTTTACTACTTAAGCTAAACTATTGTCCAGTTTTAAGATGGCTTCAGGGGATGTTTTTGGTTTAAGGTTTAAAGATTATCTCAGAGCAATATTTTCAGGTATTCATCCACCCTTTATGGCTCCAGAAAGTTGAGAACCCATGAGAATTTGAAATCCTATTCTGCATTTTCCCCCTTTTGATCAGAATTCTTCTATGGAATCTTTCGTCAAAATGTTCAGTAGTGGTAGCTGGGCACCATCCAATTCTTCTGGTCTCATGACAAAGGAGGCAGTTGTTCACGACGGCAATTAGTCACATATTCCATATCCTCCTCCTATTCCTGACTCTTCTTCTTCCTCTGTTGCTCCAGGTGAATAAAGACAAATTGTTGTGCCTTGGATGGCCACTTGTAAGCTTTTAAGACCCCAGGCACTACACAATGAATTAGGAGGTAGAACAGAAGCATTAAATATGTTATTAGGCCAATTAACTCAGATGTCCCATGAAACCATGACCCTAAGCCTCCATACCAAGGAACCAAATCCCATGAGGTGTTTGGTTGTACATAAGCAGCTTCAGCAGCTACTCTTTTATTTTATTTTTGTCATTGTAGTAAATATATCTATCACACAATTTTTGCCAATTCAACTTTTGAACAGGTGTAGAACCTACTGACATCAGTTACAATAATCGGTTGTGCAAATCTACCCTTTATCAATGCAATTTTTCCATTACCGTTAACTCCCATCTTCCCCCTCCCTCCCACCCCTGGTAACTACTAATAAACTTTGGTCTCTATACAGTTGCCTTTTCTTGTCTTTTTATAGAAGTGAGGTCATACAGTATTTGTCCTTTTTTGATTGGCTTATTTCATTCAGCATGTCTTCAAGTTCCATCCATACTGTAGCATGCAACAAAACTTCATTTCTCTTATTGGCTGAGTAGTAGTCCGTTGTATGTATGTACCACTTTTTGTTTATTCATTCATCTGTTAGTGGGCATTTAGGTTGTTTCCACCTTTTGGCTATTGTGAATAGTGCTCCAGTGAACATTGGTGTGCAAGTCTATTTTTGAGACTCTGCTTTCAAGTCTTTTGGATATATACCTAGAAGTGGAATTTCTGGGTCATATGGTAGTTCTATTTTTAGTTTTTTGAAGAACCGCCACACTGTTTATACAATAGCTGTACCATTTTGCATTCCCATCGGCAATGGGTTAAGGGTTCCAATTTCTCCACATCCTTGCCAACATTTGTTATTTTCTATTTTTTTTTTATCTTAGTCATCCTGGAGCCCTGGTTGCACAGTGGTTAAGAACTTGGCTGCTAACCAAAAGGTCAGCAATTCCAGTTCAACAGCCACGTCTTGGAAACACTATGGAGCAGTTCTACTCTGTTGTATAGGGTTGCTATGAGTTGTAATCGACTCAACGGCAGCAGGTTTGGTTTTGTTTTTCAGCCATCCTAGTGAGAGTCACTGTGAGTCAGAAGCGACTTGATGGCATACAACAACAACAGTGGGAGTGAAATGGTACCTCATTGTGGTTTTGATTTGCATTTCTCTGATGGCTAATGATGCTGAGCATCTTTTCATGTGTTTGGTGGCCATTTGAATGTCCTCTTTAGTGAAATGACTTTTCAAGTCCTAAATCCTTTGCCCATTTTATAATTGGGTTGTCTTTTTGTTGTTGTCAAAGTTTTATATATATTTTCGTTATTAGATTCTCATCGGGTATGTGGTTTCCAAAGATATTCTCCCAGTCGGTAGCTTGTTTTTTCACGTTTTTGGTAAATTCTTTTGATGAACAAAAGTTTTTAATTTTTATGAGACTTATTTATTTTGTCTATTGCTGTTTGTGCTTTTGTTATTATATTAAATAATCCATCTTTGAAAGCTAGACCTGAGAGCGTTGCCCCTGCTTGTTCTTCTAAGAATTTTATGGTTTTAGTTTGCACCTTTAGGTCCTTAATCCATTTTGAATTTGTTTTTGTGTATGGTGTGAGGCATGGATCCTGTTTTATTTTTCTGTATGTGGAAATCTAATTTCCCCAGCACCATTTATTGAAGATACCCTTCTTTTCCCAACAAATGGACTCAGCACCCTTTTCAAAAATCAGTTGACCATAGATGTGTGGGTTTATTTCTGGACTCTCAATTCTATTTCATTGGTCTATTATTATGCCAGAAGCAGGCTGTTTTGATTACTGTAGCTGTATACTATATTTTAAAATAAGGAAATGTGAGTCCTACCTTGTTCTTCTCTTTCAACATTGCTTTAGCTATTTGGGGCCTCTTGCCATTCCATGTAAAGTTGAGGATTCATTTTCCTAGCAAAGAAGGCTGTTGGAATTTTGATCGGGATTGCATTGAATCTATAGATTTCTTTGGTTAGTATTGACATCTTAACAGTAATAAGTCTTCCAATCCATGAACCTGGAACACCTTTCCATTTATTTAGGTCTTCTTTAACCTCTTTCAGCAGTGTTTTGTAGTTTTCTTTGTATAAGTCCTTCATATCCCTGGTTAGATTTGTTCCTAGGTATTTTATTCTCTTAGATGCTATTGTAAATGGAATTGTTTCTCTAATTTCCCTTTCAGATTTCTCACTGCTGGTGTATAGAAACCCAACTGATTTTTGTTAGTTGACCTTGTACCCTGCAACTTGGCTAAATTCCTCTACTAGCTCTAGAAGGTTTTCTTGTGGGCTCTTTGGGATTTTCTATATATTGGATTATATCATCCTCGAACAGAGATACTTCTTTTCCAATCCGGGTGCCTTTTATCACTTTTTCTTGTCTTATTGCTCTGACTAGGACTCCTAATACAATATTGAATAGAAGTGGTGAGAGTGAGAAATGTTCTTTTTGACAATGAATAGGATGCCATTCATCTTCAATTTGTTATTCCCGGCATAGCAGACCATATGATTGTCTGATTCAAAATGGCCAATACTAGTCTATTTCAGCTCACTAATTCTTAGGATATTGATATTCAAGCATTCCATTTTGTTTTTGACAACTTACAATTTTCCTTGATTCATACTTCACACATTCTACATTCTGATTACTAATGGGTGTTTACAGCTGTTTCTTCTCATTTTGAGTTATGCCACATTAGCAAATGAAGTCCTGAAAGCTTTACTCCACCCATGTCAGTAAGGCTGACTCTACTTTGAGGAGTCAGCTTTTCTTCAGTCATATTTTGAGTGCCTGCCAACCTGAGGGGCTCATCTTCCGGCACTGTATCTGACAATGTTCCACTGCTATCCATAAGGTTTTCACTGGGCAGATTTTTTCAGAAGTAGATCCCAGGTCCTTCTTCCTAGTTTGTCTTAGTCTGGAAGCTTTGCTAAATTGGTCCACCATGGGTGACCCTGTGGTATTTGAAATACTGGTGGCGTAGCTTCAAGCATCACAGCAACATGCAAGCCACTACAATTCGACAAACTTACAGCCTTCAGTATGAATTACACCTTAACATAAAACAAAACTCCGCACAACTGGACCAATAAGCAACATTATGATAAACAAAGAAAACACTGAAGTTGTCAAGGATTTCATTTTACTTGAATCCACAATCAATGCCCATGGAAGCAGCAGTCAATAAATGAAATGACGTTTTTGATTTGTATTTCTTTTATTCATTCTATTCATTGCTTATACGCTGTGGTGTTCCACAAAGAATATGTAGAGGCCAGTAATTGTCCTAATGGGAAATTAGGTTGGATTCAGGGCAGTGGAAAATGGTGCTGTTAATACTGAATTCTAATTTAGGATGAACAAGTCCCAAGATTCAAGTAAAGGCTTCTATTTCTGATACTGAAACTAACAGGTTTAGCTGGACTACAAAAATCAGTGGAAGCATTGACTAGATCCACATTCACAGCTTTTCTGAGATTTTTTATATCAAGTCAACAGCTGGTTTCAACAGTCTACAACCTACTTTGCATGTCCCCTCACTTTGCCCCCCACCTCCAAATTTTAGTTAGGCTCCTCACTGTATGGCATTAGGGGAATTTCTTAGAGGACTGGGCCAGCCTTTGCAACATGACAGCAGTCTACTGCCTTCTGAGAAGCAGGTTTTGTGTAGAGGAAAGGGTTTTGGGGTCAGAAGGTCCAGGAGTTCCAAACCCAGCTCTACCACCTAACGCTGTATGACGCAGAATAAGTCACTTCACCTCTCTCAGCCTCAGTTTTCCCATTTGTAAAATGTGGATAATATTTCTTCCCTTATATGGCTGCAGTGAGAATTAAATGAGGTAAGGTGATTGATTAAAAAAAAAAAAGGGGGTGGTGTGGAGCATGATGAATACAGCTATCATTATTATCTCAGAAACAAGTTATATTTGGGAAGAAATGTACGTGAAGCAAGTCTGTAGCTTTGAGTTTACGTGATGATTTCATGTGTGTGTGATAATACATCTCCAGTTCTATCCAGGATAGGGATTAGAAGAACACAGGAAGTACCCTTCATCCTTGCTATTAAATTTTTTTATATACATATGTAGAATATATAGATAATTTAATAATTATAGAACAAACATCCATATTATCACCACTCAGGTTAAGAAATAGAATATAGCAGCACACTGAAAGGCCTCCACCCAACCCCACGTAACCACTATCCTAACTTTTGCTTTCTTTATGGTTATACCACCTGTATATGCATCTCTAAACAACATCGTTTTGTTTTGTTTGCTTTTGAAATTTATGTTAGTGGAATCATACTTTATTGTATTGCTTCCTTCACTCAGCGTTGTTTTGAAACCCATTATGTCATTGTGTTTAACTGCAATTCATTCCTTTTCATTGCTGAATGAATACACTGCAGTTTAATGATTTATCCTTTCTACTGCTGATGGACATGTGGATTGCTTCCAGTTTTGTGCCATTATGTTGTACAATACTATTTATACTTCTGTGTACATGTCTCCTGGTGTATATAGTTAGGAGTTTCTCTAGGGTATATACCCAGGAGTGAGTCACAGAATGTGCATATCTTCAACTTTAGCAAATACAGGTAGTTGCCAACTTAAGATGTATTCGAGTTATGGCGAACTGCACTTACCACCAGTTGTTTTTTGTACATCTTATCTCTAGTCATATGTACTACCTACAGTGTTGCAGCACAGAATTTGCTGATGTTATCATTCTCAGATGTTCACTCGAAGACGTTCAGTGTTATGATTTACAGTGAAAGGATTAACTGAAGTTTTTTCTAAACTAAATCAGAGGTTTCAGTTGCTTGAAAACATGGACCCAGACACTGATTGTTTTGCTGAAGTCGGTAGGCAGATTCAGGAAGCAGTGAGATGTTATTGCAAGATATATGAAGAAAAAAAAGAAAAGGATCATTTTCTGACTAGAAACACTATCCCCATTCCCGAGGATAATCCAGATGATCCAGAACCTTCTACAAGTGGAATTATTACTGCTGCTGACAAAATGCCAATGGTGTCCAACTCTGTTTCATTATGGGAACAAATTTTTTTGATTTGTGTATTTTTTATGTATGTATGTACATATTAAAATATATCTGTAAGTTTATATGTAATGTTTCCAACCCCCAAAGACAAATGAAGACCAGATTTATAAAGATACTGATAATAAAAGCAATAATAATGAAAACTAAAAATAAATAAATAAGATATTCCACTTACATCAGAACCTACTTACCACAGAGTCAACGGAACCCTTTCTTAAGTGGGGACTACTTGCAGTCCAGACTTTTCTGAAGAGATTGTACCAATCTACACCTCCATCAGACCTTCTCTTTTTTTGCCAACACGGTCAGAACTTCTCTTTCTTTCTTTCTTTTTGCCATTCTGGGTGTGTGTGTGTTACCCTATCTCCTTGTGGTTTTAATTTTCATATTTCCTGATTACTAGTGAAGATTATTAATGGTGTTGGCCAAGAAGATTATTGAATATACCGTGGGCTGCCAAAAGAACGAACAAACCTGTCTTGGAAGAAATATAGCCAGAATGCTCCTTAGAAGCAAGGATGGCAAGACTTTGTCTCATGTACTTTGGACGTGTTATCAGGAGGGACCAATCCGTGGAGAAGGACTTCATGCTTGGTAAAGTAGAGGGTCAGCGGAAAAGAGGAAGACCCTCAACGAGATGGATTGACACAGTGGCTGCAATGATGGGCAGAAGCATATCAACTATTATGAGAATGGTGCAGGACTCGGCAGTGTTTCCTTCCATTGTACATGCAGTCGCTATGAGTGAGAACTGACTCCACCACACCTAACAACAATGAAGTTGAGCACCTTTGCATACTTTTTTGGCCGTTTGCATTTCCACTTTAGCAAAATGCTTGCTTAAATCTCTTGCCTTCATTGTTTTAGACAAATGCCTATTGAAATGGTCTTAGTGACCTCACCATCTCACTGAAGGACAGTCAGTACAGAGATGTAGCGACCAAGGCAGGTTGAAGTTCACGTTTAAACCATTTGCTGCCTCAGCTGTAGCAGAGAACCACTTGTTTTCCCAAAGTAACAGGTACTTGGACTTTAGCTAGGTTTGCGGGACAAGACCAGGCAGAGGGTCCTGGCTGATTTCCTCTTCGCAGGTGACCATGAAAGCAGGCTAGTCCCCAGCGACTTCCTCAGGGACCAGAAAGACGTAAACACACGCGTTCGCAAACTGCATCCTGCTCAACCGCCAATTTCAAACTTCCAAGACCAGCCCTGCCGGGTTTGGCGTTCCCCTTTTTCCATTGGTCACGAATCAAAGGAAGAGCAATTCGGTTGGCTCTGCCTTTCACTTCTTCCCGTACCTTTAAGAACTTGGGCGGGACTTGGCTGAGACATAGCTGTCCATCATAGGGGCGGCACTCTGATTGGTCCGTACACGGGTGGGCCCAGCCCGCGCAGTTCCAAGATTCAAACGCGGCGGCGGGAGGAGCAGCGCGGAGCGGGGGAGGACCTGTTGGGTCCGCTGAGCGTGAGTCTGGTTCCGTATCCTACCTCATCCCACTTTGCGAGGCTGCCTCCCACCCGCACCAATCCAGACCGCCCTTTTCGCAGCGAGGAGGGCGGCGTTCCTCTCCCAGGGCTGCTGGGGTCCAGGAGGAGCTTCCCTGGCCGGGCGGGGCGCGTGCCCACTCTCCCCGGGAGCCTAGGGGCCGGCCAGCTGGTGCTTGATTTGGGTGGGTCCTGTGTGTGTTCTGCTCTGCTTCCTGTCAGCATTACCTGCATTCTGTGTAGTGGAGTCGACACCTCCTTATGTGTGTGACTTGGGGGCAGTTACCTTAACCTCTCTGTGCTTTACTGTCTTCAAACTCTCGGTAATCACTCCATCAGTTCCCCCTTCTTTCACCCTGCTCCGGCCCCTCTGGCCTCCCTGCAATTGTTAGAGAAGGCCAGGTACTGCCTCAGGACCACTGCCCTCGCTGTTCCTTCTGCCAGGGGTACCTGTCTTTCCCCAGAGATCAGCAAGGCTTTCTGTTCACCTCCTTCAGGTCTTTGTTCAAATGTTACCTTCTCAGTGAAGTCTCCTCCTCCGACACTTAAAAATTGTACCTTTCCCCTATAGCGTTTACCTTGCTCTTTTTTTTTTTTTTAACCCCATAGAACTTACTACCCTCCAACATAGTATGTAATTAGCTTTTTCAGTTATTCATCCAATTTTATTTATTAGTACCTACTAGGTGCCAGGCTGTGTGTGGCATCCCTGCCCTTGTGGAGCTCACGTTCTAAGGGAGGCAGATGATAAATACTGATGATACATACTGAGATAAGTGTATCACCTGTTGTTACAATGAGTTAAAATCTTGTTGTTGATCTTCATCAGCAGACTGAGCTTCCTAAGGTCAGGACAGTGTCCGATTTTCACTGCCCTGTCCCTGATTTCTTGAGGGAGATCGAGGTCTCTAAAGCCCTTCCTACTCAAAACAGCAGGTGCCTTAGAGATTGTCAGTACACAGCTGGCCTTTTCCAACCCCTCTTCAGCAGCAGTGGAGAGATGTTGAAGTTCAAGTATGGAACGCGAAGTGCACTGGACGCTGGTGCTACTGAACCCATCGCCAGCCGGGCCTCCAAGCTGAATCTTTTCTTTCAGGTAACCGGCTGCCCTGCCAACTTGCTCACTTATGTTTGTGTCCTTAGCAGTTCCTTGTCACTTGCCTTTGCTTTTATTACAGGATTGAAGCTAGTATTCTAGGAGAGAAAAAAATATTCTAGGAGAAATCCTATTTGGTGCTTTCTACCTAATCTTATTTCTTTTTCATTCAAGGTATGTTTACTTTTTAGATTAAAAAAAAAAAAGGTTTAGGCACACACCTGTATAACCCACTTCTCTTTCAGGATGAACATTTCCATCACCTGGAAAGTTTAATTCTAACTTTAAACTTAAGGTCCTGAGATTATTTCCAAGTAGACTTCTAATTCTTTTGTTTCCGGTAAAGCTGGACACCGCTGAAGTAGAACTCTTTGTTTAACGTGTGTATATATTCGCAAGTCAGGGGGGCAATATATAGATAGCGGTGAAGATTTTGGTTTGAATCCTGACCTTAGTAATTGGCTATGTTACTTTTGGTAAGTCATTTATCTTCTCTGAACCCATTTGCTACTCTTTAAAATAGAAGTTATAGCACCTATGTAGTTCACAGGG
The DNA here is from genome assembly GCA_030035585.1 of Dugong dugon. Classification (NCBI taxonomy): domain Eukaryota; kingdom Metazoa; phylum Chordata; class Mammalia; order Sirenia; family Dugongidae; genus Dugong; species Dugong dugon. The sequence goes on along the minus strand of CM057476.1, from coordinate 17,138,507 downwards.
CTGTTGTGAGGATTAAATGAGATAAGCCTTATAAAGATTTGTGCCTGGCTCTTGGTAAGCTCATTTATAAGTTGTGTGCCGTCAAGTCGATTCCAACTAATAGCGACCCTACAGGTAGCTATTGTTAATACTAAGTACGGAAATAATATTAGTTGTAATAATAAATTTCTGTTTACTTAGTAGTAGCTATGTTTAGTAAAGTATTTTTGTAGGGTACCTGTGTAATGATAAATAGTAATGTGTTTTTGATAAAATATTTCTCAAAATACTGGTATTGGGGAAAGTTCATACAGATTAGAGTGGGAACAAATTGAAGAGCTTAGGTTGTTCTATGGGGACCATTTCCATCATCAGTTTAAATCATGACATATTTTTCACAGTCTGTCCCTAATCTTAGCTGCCCGGAGCACCACTACCTTTTAGCCCCTTTATCATTTTATTCCCAAACTTCTCTGAGTTATTAGAAAACAATTGCTCATTGCTATCATTTATTTTGTGCTTCTAATGTGCAGAGTATGTAATAGCTATTAAAGGCTTCCAGTGTGCCAGGCACAGAGGGAAGCATGTTCCCTATCATCTTGGTTCAGCCTCATAACTGAGGTAGGGACTATTCTCATTTACATTTTAAATAGGAGGAGACTGAGGCATAGAGAGAGGCAAGGACTTCCCCAAGATCATTCATCCTTACCCAGGTCAGCCAGCCTGATCCCAAAGCCTGGGCATGTAACCAGTGAACCACACTGCCAGAGTATGTCAGGGCTTATTTAGTGACTCTTCTATTCACATGCCATTATAGCCACAGTGTTTGCGGATAAACCCCCAATTTGTCTCTTTCAACTTCTCTATATCCATTATCCATGCTGATCTTTCTAGATGTTCCGTCTGTGGTTGAAAGTGGTATATTGACATGTCCTACTGATATTGCAGAACTGTCTATTTTTTTCTTCAACTTTGTTAGAGTTTGTTTAATATATCTGTAGGCTCTAGTGTTAGATGTGCCTGACCCAAGCCATGATGTTTTCAGTCACCTCATATGCATGTGAAAGTTGGGCAATGAATAGGGAAGACAAAAGAAGAATTGATGCCTTTGAATTATGGTATTGGCAAAGAACATCGAATATACCATGGACTGCCAAAAGAACGAACAAATCTGTCTTGGAAGCAGTACAGCCAGAATTCTCCTTAGAAGTGAGGATTGCAAGACTTTGTCTCACATACTTTGGACATGTTAACAGGAAGGACCAGTCCTTGGAGAAGGACATCATGCCTGGTAGAGGGTCAGTGAAACAGAAGAAGACCCTCAAGGAGATGGATTGACACAGTGACTGCAACAGTGGGCTCAAGCATAACAACGATCATGAGGATCACACAGGACCAGGCAGTGTTTTGTTCTGTTGTACATAGGGTGGCCATGAGTTGAAACCGACTCAACGGCACCTAACAACAACAACAACAGTGTTAGATGCATATATACTTATTATTGTTGTATCTTCTTGATGAATTGACTCATTTTATCATTACATAATGACCTTCTTTGTCTCTTATAACAGATGTTGACTTAAAGTCTATTTTGTCTGATATTAATTCATCTCTCTTTAATGATGAGTTTCCTTCCCCTCCCAGGCAAGCTGTTATTTAGAAGTGTAGTGTACACCTAATGTTTGCCTTGTGTAAATAACTAAGGATACTGTTTCCGTTTCCATGCAGGGCCATTTTAATGAGGTTTAGACATAGTAGCATCTTTGTTTTCCATTCAGGCAAACAATACATTGCCTGGGACTCAGTTTGTCTCTTTTCCTTCTACTTTCCAGTAAGTTCTAGGCCAGTGGTTGGCAGACTTCCGGATTTTTTCAGCCAGCAAAATTTTACAAACCTGCTGGGCCAACACAAGTTTGCCAGCTTTTTATTTTGCTAAGTATAGATGTAAAAACAAACAGGTAAAAAGAAAAACCTATTGTCATCTTTATTTCGTAAAGAAAGGACATTTTAAGAAAACCAAGAGAGGGGTGCACAATCTCCGAATAATGGATCATGCCCACATTTGAAGACATTTAGCTTTTATAAAAAAAGTCATCATGTGGTGCTTCTTTTTTTCTCATTTCACTGCAGACTGCTAAACTTTGTTTAGAATCAGTATGTATTTGGGAACTGCTGCTCTAGTCCGTCTAAACTCATTGAAGAAGCAGCGGAAACAATCTTGTTATTTTTATGTGTTAGTAGCAGAACTGTGACTCAAGTGATTGATAAGGTGGCCTTGTGACCCTTGTGGTTTCCAAACCTAGCTAAGGTCTGACTCTCTTGAGAAGCTTGTTAATAAAAGAGTCTAAGCTACAATGTGGAAAGCTCTAATTCCATAGGTAGGACCAGAGAATCTGTGTGTGTGTGTGTGTTTAATAAGTTCTCTAGGTGATTCAAATGTAGTCTGTCTGTCATCTAGTGCAGCATAACAAACCACTACCAAGTTTAGTGGTTTAAGGCAACAATGACTCATTTTTTTCTTATGATTCTGTGGATTAGCTGAACTCATCTGGGAGGTTCTTCTGCTCTACTCTGTGGAAATCAGCTGAGGTCACTCAGGGGCCACAATCAGCTGGGAACTTGGCTGGGGCTAGAACATCTGGGTGCTGACTGCTGGCTGAGGTGTCTCAGTGCTTCTCTGCATGGCCTCTTTCCATGAGGTCTGTCATGGATTGAATTGTGTCCCCCCAAAACCATATGTATCAATTTGGCGAGGCCACGAATTCCCAGTGTTGTGTGGTTAACCTCCATTTTGTGATTGTAATTTTACGTTAAAGAGGATTGGGGATTGTAACACCACTGTTACCCAGGTCATATCTCTGATCCAATGTAAAGGGAGTTTCCCTGGGGTGTGGTCTGCATCACCTTTTATCTCCCAAGAGATAAAAGGAAAAGGAAGCAAGCAGAGAAAGGGCACCTCATACTACTAAGAAAGAAGCATCAGAAGCAGAGTGCGTCCTTTGGACCCAAGGTTCCTGTGCAGAGAATCTCCTAGTCTGGGGGATGATTGATGACTATGAGGACCTTCTTCCAGAGCCTACAGAGAGAGAAAGCCTTCCCCTGGAGCTGACACCCTGAATTTGGACTTGTAGCCTACTAGACTGTGAGAAAATAAATTTCTCTTTGTTAAAGCCATCCACTTGTGGTATTTCTGTTAGAGCAGCACTAGATGACTAAGACAAGGTCTTTTATCACTCAGTAGTCAAGCCAAGGGGTTGTAAATTTTTTCTGTAGACAGTAAATACTGTAGGCTTTGTGGACAATATGGTCTCTTGCAGCTACTCAGCTCTGCCATTGTAGCATCAAAGCAGCCATAGACAACATGAATGAATGGGTGTGGCTGTGTTCCAATAAAACTTTATTTCTAAAAACAGGTAGTGGGCCAGAAATGACTCATGGGCTGGCCATAGTTTGCTGACCTGTGGTGTAGGCCAAACTTCTTTGTATGGTGTCTGGTTTCCCAAAAGAGCAAAGCAGAAGCTGCCAGACTTCTTAAGGGTTCTACCCAGAACTGGCACAATGTTACTTGTGTCACATTCTGTTGGTTGAATTGAGTCACAAGGACATAGGTTCAAGGGAAGGGGAGATAGACTTCAGCTCTTGATGAGAAAAGTGGCATGTGCATATAGGGATGGAGGAATTGTTGGTAGCCATCCATGCAGGGAGACCTTTACACAATCCATGGCTTGGCTTATGAGAACCATTGCCCTAGGGCAGGGGTTGCAAACTCATGCCTTTGAGGGCCAGGCAGTGAGTATAAATGAATCAAGTGGACTAGGTGGAGGACTTGAGTCAGGCTTATGGTGTACTGCAGAACACACTTGCCACCTAGAGGGGCAGCGTTACTTGTTGTTAGGTGCCATTGAGTAGAACTGCCCCATAGGGTTTTCTAAACTATGATCTTTACGGGAGCAGATTGCTAGGTCCTTCTTCCATGGAGCCACTGGGTGGGTTCGAACTGCCAACTTTTTGGTTAGCAGCTGAGCACTTACTGTTGTGCCACCAGGGTTCCTTACCAGGTAGGAATGTGGACCCAATATTGCACCATCCTTCAGTTTTTCAAGAAAAGTCAGAAATCCCAATTTTTATGTTAAATCTCCTAATTTTATAATATTGGCAGATAATTCAAATTACAGGTAGTCCCCAGTTTACAACGGGGTTCCATTCTGACGACTCTTTCATAGGTCAGTTCTGACCTGGTTTTTTTTTTTTTCGTTATTATTGACTTTTATTATCAGTATCTTTGTAAATCTGATCTTTGAACATCTGTGAGTGAACATCTGAGAATGACAACATCAACAAATTATGTGCTGCAGCATTGTATGTAGTACATATTACTAACAATAAGATGCACAAAAAACAAACAAAAAAAAATAGATGGACTTAAGCAGTTCGTCGTAATTCGAATACATTGTAAGTCTGGGACTACCTGTATTTCATAGCCCTGGTGGCGTAGTAGTTAAGAGCTATGGCTGCTAACCAAGAGGCTGGCAGTTTGAATCCACCAGCTGCTCCTTGGAAACCCTACAGGGCAGTTCTAATCTGTCCCATAGGGTCCCTATGAGTTGGAATTGACTGATGGCAATGAGTTTGGTTTGGTTTTAGATACCTGTATTTCAGACACTATGTGTCAAACAAAACATGTCTGTGGGCAAGTTACAATTTGCTAGTTTTTAACTGTTCTAGATCATGCTTTATGATAGTTACTACATTTACACTACTCTAGATTATCTGATTAAATTAAAGGAACTGAAATTATATTGACAAACTTCTGGGCACACATGATAGATGTGACAAACGTTTCCTGTTGTCGAGACATGAAAATATTTCATAACCAGTGGAGTGAATGTTCTCATGAGCCTCAACAGTTAAGAATAAAGGGCCTTTTCTTATTAATGGCGTGGTTGTGAAGTTTTTCTTCCCAGGTGCTGGTGAAAGAAATTCGCAGTAATGGAACTGTACTAGTGAAAACTTAATGACTGTCAATTGACGTTGCTTTAAAAAATAAAGCCCCAGAATTGTGATGTTGGCGTGTGTCGTGAGCAGTCACTCGAGCTGGTGGTTTGTAATTTACTCTGCGTGGTTGTTATTGATCAAAGCTTTTCATTATTGACAGTGTCTCCATCTGCTGTTTTCTGTTTTTAGGGGAAACCTCCCTTTATGACTCAACAGCAGATGTCTCCTCTTTCCCGAGAAGGGATATTAGATGCCCTCTTTGTTTTCTTTGAAGAATGCAGTCAGCCTGCTCTGATGAAGATTAAGCATGTGAGCAACTTTGTCCGGAAGTGTAAGTTTGGGGAACTTTGTGTTGAAAACTACTACTAGAAAAAACTAGAAAGATACTGGAGGCAGAATGAGTTAGTGGTTGGTGGCTATGGGTAAGAACTCTGCTCTAGAGTAAGACAAACCCAGGTGGAAGTTCAGGCTCCATTAGGTGTAGTTAGTTGGGAGACTGGCTGAGTTGGGCCGCTTGGTTGCAAGGGACGGAAACTTACCTCAAACTAAAACCCAAAAATCAAACCCGTTGCCATCGAGTCAATTCCGACTCATAATGACCCTATAGGACAGAGTAGAACTGCCCCACGTGGTTTCCAAGGCTGTAAATCTTTATGAAAGCAGATTGCCACATCTTTCTCCTGCTGAGTGGCTGGTGAGTTTGAACTGCCGACCTTTCGGTTAGCAGCCAAGCGCTTAACCTTTGAGCTACCAGGGCTCCTTACCTCAAACTAGCTTAGGAAAAAAAGTGAATTTTTGGCTCATTAAACTGGGAAATCCATGAGTGGATCAAGCTTCAGACCTGGCTGGTTCTAGGGATTTAAATGATGTTGTCCTTGGCCCTAATCCCTACCCTCACCCAGGGCGGAGTTAGCTATTAGGTGCAGTAGGTACAGAGCCCAGGGCCCATGATATTTGTTTTTAATAATTTAATTTATTTTAAAATAATAAGAAAAAAATGAATATAATAACACATGGATTATATTCATCTTTTTTACTGATGTAGTCATAAACTGTAACTTTTGATACTGTTTTTTAATGGAAGGGGCCCATAAAGGCAAAAGGGCCCAGGGCCTATGCAAGTCATAATGTGGCCCTGCCATCACCCTGTTCTTGACTTTGCTTAACTTCCACAGGATGGGGAAGTTGGCTTCTGGTGCCCCAGCTTCATACTCTTTTACCTTTTTCTGGTGGTTTTCAACTGGGAGTGATTTTGTCCCACAGGGTCATTTGGCAATGCCTGGAGACACTTTTATTTGTCATAACTTGGTGGGGTGGTGCTACTAGGATAGTTAGTGGAGACCAAGGATGCTGGTAAACATCCTGCAATACACAGGACCAAACCAAAAACCAAACCCGTTACCGTTGAGTCAATTCTGTCTCATAGTGACCCTATAGGACAGAGTAGGGTTTCCAAGGAGCAGTTGGTGAGTTTGAACTGCTGACTTTTGGTTAGCAGCCAAACTCTTAACCGCTGTGCCACCAGGGCTCCAATACACAGGAGTATAAAACCCCATTGCCTTCGAGTTGATTCTGACTCATAGCGACCCTATAGGACAGAGTAGAGCTGCTCCATAGAGTTTCCAAGGAGCGCCTGGTAGATTTGAACAGCCGACCTTTTGGTTAGCAGCTGAACTCTTAACCACTATGCCACCAGGGTTTCCGAATATACAGGACATCCCCCTGCAATACAGAATAATCTGGCCCAAAATGTCAGTAGTGTTGAGGTTGAGAAACCTTGTCTTACACAAACTTGCTGTGTAACCGATCACTCTAAAATTTAGTGGCTCCAAACAACAGTCATAATTCTGTGGGTTGCCTGAACTCAGCTGGTGGCTCCTGCTGCATGCGATGTTGACGAGATTGCAATCACCTGGAGGTCACCTGGGCTGGAATGTGCAAGATAGCTCACTCACAGGTTTGGCACCTTGGCTGGAAGGCTGGCCTCAGTTGAGACTCCAGGAAGGCTGGGCCTCTCTTTCTCTCCATGAAGTCTCAGGGCCTCTTGCTCTCCACATGGCTTCTCTACGTGGTTTCTGTACCTCGAGGGTTAGCAAAGTACAGTCTCAGATGCCTGTTTTATAAACAAGGTTTTAGTGGAACACAGCTCATTTGTTTCTGTCTTATCTATTGCTGTGTTTGAGCTACGGTGGCAGTCTTGAGTAGATGCAGCAGAGATCATATGAGCTGCAAAGCCTAAAATATTTGCTGTCTGGCCCTTACAAAAAAAGTCTGCTGATCTCTGATCTATATGGTCTCTTTAGCAGGGTAGGTAGACTTCTTACGTGGCAGCTCAGGGTTTTTCAAAGCACAAAAGTGGAAGCTGCCAGGCTTTCTTAGGGCTTAAGCCTAGAAGAGACATAGGATTTCTTTGGCTGGATTCTATTGTTTGAAGTGAGTCATAAGTCCAGCCCAGATTCCATGTGGGAGGGAACTATTTAAGGGTATGAATTCTGGGAGGCATGGGTCATTGGGCACCATCTTTGGAGATTGCCTATCACACCCACCACAACCTTTTTATTTTTAATATTTATACATATTTATGGACATGATGAATATAGTCTTCTGTCACATAATTTTTTAGAATAGTTTTTTAAATTTTTGTTGCTGTTGAAAATATACATAACAGAACATACACTATATACATACACTATATACATAACAATTTCTACATGTACAATTCATTGAAATTGATTACATTCTTTGAGTTGTGCAACCATTCTCGCCCTCCTTTTCTGAGCTGTTCCTCGCCCATTAACATAAACTCACTGCTCGCTAAGTTTCCTGTTTAATCTTTCAAGCTGCTATTGTCAATTTGAGCCCATATAGATAGATCTCAAAAGAGCAGAATGCTTAAGGCAGACTTTCTTTACTAGTTAAGTTTAACTATTTTTTGGTTTTAAGAAGATTTTAGGATATATTTTTGGTTTAAGGTTTAAAGATTATCTCAGGGCAATAGTTTTGGGAATTCATCCAGCCTCCATGGCTCGAGAAAGTCTGGATTCCATGAGAATTTGAAATTCTGTTCTGTATTTTACCCCTTTTGATCAGGATTCTTCTACTGAATCTTTGATCAAAATGTTCAGTAATGTTAGCCAGGCACCATCTAATTCTTCTGGTCTCATGGCAAAGGAGACAGTTGTTCATGGAGGCAATTAGCTGCACATTCCATTTCCTCTTCCTATTCCTGACTCTTCTTCCTCTGTTGCTTCAGGTGAATAGAGACCGATTGTTGTAACTTGAATGGCTGCTGCTAGCACAACTTTTTTTCTCCCATTATCTATATTTAATCCTAGGAAAGATTCTGATTGGGTTTGCTTTGGGTCATTTGCCCATCCCTTGACTAATCACTGGACTGGGAGGTAAGTGTTACGATTGGTCTTATCTAGGTGCCCAGAGGAGTCAGGGCACAGTGATTAATGGGACCTCATGAAATAGAGGACGTGAAGTTACTCAAAGGAGGTAGGGGTGCTGAGTAGTTGTCATGGATTGAATTGTTTCCCCCAAAATGTATGTCAACTTTTCTAGTCCATGATTCCCAGTATTGTGTGGTTGTCCTCTATTCTGTGATCTGATGTAATTATCCCCCGTTTTTTGATATGTTATAAATCCTAACCTTTGTATGTTAATGAGGTAGGATCAGTGTGTGTGTCTTAAGTCACATCCTTACTCAAGTCACACCCTTGCTTGAGTCACACCTTTTATCTTACAAGAGATAAAAGGAGAGAGATGTGAGCAAAGAGGGCAGGGACGTCACTACCACCAAAGAAGAAGAGCTGGGAGCAGAGCGCATCCTTTGGACTCAGGGTCCCTGAGCTGAGAACTCCCCAGAGATGGGAAGATTGATGCCAGGACTCATGGATATCTCCAAGGAACGCTGGGCCACAGATGTTGCAAGGAGACAAGGACCTTACCCTGAGCTGACGAAAAGAGAAAGCCTTCTCCTAGAGCTGGTGCCCTTAATGCAGACTTCTAGCCTTCTAAACCGTGAGAGAATAAATTTCTGTTTGTTAAAGCCACCCACTTGTGATATTTCCGTTATAGCACCACTAGATAACTAAGACAGTAGGCAAAGTCAGCTTATGTTCATTATGCAAACCTTATTAGTTCTGAGTTTCCTCATCTGTAAAATTGGGATAATCTACATCTACTGGTACATAGTAGACCCTCAATAAGTGTTAATCCGTAATAATAACTGTAAACCTCAACACTGTCTGAGGATTGAATGACTTGATGCCCAGACCAAGCATGTTACCTAGCATATAGGAGACCCTCAATAAATGTTACCCAATAATTATAAGCATAAACCTCAACAACATTTAGTGAATTGTTAATTCTCTTTAACTTTAAAATGCACTTGAGATATTTGACTGTATTTGAGTAATCTCCCATCTTAGTTTCTTAATTATTTAAATTCTCAAGTGGGAGGATGGGAGGGAAAGAGAAATTGTATGTTTAAGGAACCATCCACAGGTACCTTCTTTAGTCTTGAGACTGCCCTCTGTTTACTTAAAAGCATTGCATCTTCTGGAATCATTCAGTAACCAGGAGGCTAGACATAGTGGAATGTAGACTTTTTAACAGAACTCCCTTCCAGAGAACTGTTTCATGCCTTTGAAGTGGCTTCCCAGGGAGTATGGTTGAGAGGCTGGGAAACTAACTACATTAGTTTTTTTCATTTTTGAGTTTCTGTTGTGTAACATAAGCTTTGTTTTTCCATGTGAAGAAGAGTTCGACAGCTGCTACTGCCCAAGTTTCTTGAGTTTCCCCATAGGGCCTGGATATTTTCTTTGGGATTTTTGGAGGAAATGGGACAGAGTATAGCCCTGAAGCTGTGCTTCAGTCAGAAATGCCCTTCAGCTTAAGCTGTGGGAAGGAAGGGGAGTAGCACATGGGAACCAGGGAAAGGATTTTTGTCTTTCTTACACTGTTATAATCCCGGTGCCTGAAACAGTGTCAGAGTCCCTGGGTGGTTCAAACTATTGATGCGCTCAGCTGCTAACAAAAAGGACAGAGGTTCACGTTCATCCCGAGGCACCTTGAAAGAAAAACCTGGTGATCTATTTCCAAAAAATCAGCCCCTGAAAATCCTATGAAACACAGTTCTACTCTGACATACATGGGGTAGCCCTGAGTCGGAATTGACTCAAAGACAACTGGTTTAAAACAGTGTCTGGTACATAGTAGGTGTTGAATGTATCTTTCTTGAATGGATATATTCTTATGTGAACAAAATAAGTGGCAAGACATTAAGCATAGTATGATACAATTTGTGTAAAAATAAACAACAGGTGTGATATTAAAACATGCACAGAGAAATGTTGGTAGTTGTCAAAGTTGAGCTCTTGGCGATTTGACAGAGTAGCTAGAATTCTGCCTTCTTTCAGCTACATTCACTGTAGGCAAAAGCTTCTGTATGTTTACAACTTTAGTATTGATGGGCAAATGATAACTTTAAAGGAGCCCTGGTGGTGTAGTGGCTAAGCGTTAGACTGCTAACCATAAGGTTGGCAGTTCAAACCTGCCAGCTGCTCCATGGGAGAAAGATGTGACAGTCTGCTTCCATAAAGATTTGTAGCCTGGGAAACCCTACAGGGTAGTTCTACCCTGTGCTCTACGGGTTGCTATGAATTGGAAACGATGGAATGGTAATGGGCTTTTTTTTTTTCCTATGGGATTACTTTTTTTTTTTTTTTAAACGGAAAGTTTTTTTTTTTCCCTAGTTGCAAACATAATGCAAAGTTAAATATAAAAGATCAACCAGCAGAATTCTACCCTTCAGAGATTGCCGTTGTCAACAGTTTGGTGCATAGCATTCCATCGTTTTCCTGTGCTAAAAAAAAAAAGAGAATTATTATGGAAATTTCTAAATATATCCAAAGGTAAAGAGAATAGTATAATGAACCCCTATATACTCTTCAACTAGCTGCAGCAGTTATTGACCCTTTTCTGTGCATGTTCTAACATTACTCTTTTTTAATTTTATATAAAATGGATCATAAGTGTGTAATGTTTTGCCACTAGCTTTGCTCACTTAGCAATATATTTCCCTGACAAATATTTACTGACCATTTAGTATGTGCCAGGTTTCATTTTAGGTACAATAATGATCAAAATAGTCAAAAATGTACATCCTAGTGAAGACTGAACTACCTTATTCTTTTTAATGTGTGCTTAATAATCTTTCTACATCCCATCTGTCAGTTGGTTGTACTGTGGTGGCTTACATGTTGCTGTGGTACTGGAAGCTCTGCCACTGGTATTTCAAATACCGGCAGGATCACCCATGATGGACAGATTTCAGTGGAGCTTCCAGACTAAGACAGACAAGGAAGAAAGTCCTGGTTACCTACTTCCAAAAATCAGCCAGTGAAAACCTTATGGATCACAGCAGAACATTGTCTGACTTACTTGCTTTAGACACATCATCAGGAGGGATTCATTGCTGGGGGAAGACATCACGTTTGGTGAAACAGAGGGCCAGTGAGGGCAAAGGAGACTCTTCGTGAGGTGGATTGGCACAGTAGCTGCACATTAGTGGCATGATCACCACGAATACGCCAGTGATTGTGTGGATGACTCAGGACTGGAAAACATTTCATTCTGTTGTACGAAGGGTTGCTATGTGTTAGAGTCAACTTGACGGCAGCTATCTATCTAATATTCTTTTATGTGGATGGCCTTATAGGTTGTTTCCACTTTCCTATTGATGGACTTTCTGATCATTTTTCTATTGCAAACAGTGCTCCTCATGGGCATCCTTGTATGTATGTTTCTTAAGCTCATGTGTTGTGTTTTTCTGAAAGGTGAATTCCTAAAAGTTAAAATGTTGGATTACTGAGTTTCAGAAAATGGAAGCCATAGACTCAGCTGTGTTGGCGTTTGCCTCCCAGGTCCAAATGTTTATCTGACAAAAGGGTTATTTGACTGCATTTTCATTATAGTGCCTTGAGTCTGTCTCCACCTCAATATTCAGTACCCCAAGGGTCCAAGAGAAGGTGTTTTCAGGATGACTGTCTGAAGTGTGAGATGTGATTTGTGGGTGGGAAGACTCTAAGTACAGTGGAGTCCGTCGTATGTGTTTTTAATTCAAGTGAATTCAGCTCTGCCTGTGCAACAAAAAAAAGCATATAGAGGGGTAATAATTAAAATTGCACTGACAATTCTTCATCACTGAGCCCGTAAGTGCTATAATTAAAAGTACACAGGAAGGTTGATGTGGTTTTGGGGTCACAGAAGCTTCTAGTATGTAGAGAAGTTGTGAAGTTTTTTGTTTTTAATAATACTGTGTTATTCGTGAAGCTTTACACAGCAGTTTAGGTTCCCATTCAACAATTTTTACACAAATCGTTCAGCGACATTGGTTACATTCTTCACAATTCGTGAACATTTTCATTATTTTAGTAGTTTAGGTTCCCATTCAACAATTTTTACACAAATCGTTCAGCGACATTGGTTACATTCTTCACAATTCGTGAACATTCTCATTATTTTAGTTCTGGTTGTTCTATTTCCATTAATCTACTTTCCCTGCCCCCTTGCATTCTCATCTTTGTTTTAAAGAAATTGTTGAATGTTTGGTCTCATGTAGATGGTTTTTTAAAGGAGTGGAGTACTGATGAGTGATATTTATTTTGTGAGCCAATCTGTTATTTAGCTAAAAGGTGACCTCGGGCTAGTTTCATTTCAAGGTTTAAAGAGTATTTCAGGACTGTAGCCTCGGGAAGTCTTCCAGTCTCAGCCAGTCTGGTTTTTTTTGAAATATGACATTCTGTTCCACATTTTTCTCCCATTCTGTCAGGGTCTATCTATTGTGGCCATGTTTTTTTTTTAAATAGCTGTAGGCTTGAACTTAGCGTCTTACCTGTTCACCTTAATATGCCAAAGCCTCTGGATAAAGAAATTGAGATTTGGAATGGTTTCTCAGAATTCTGAGGGGTGTTGTGGTATTTTTGCTGATAATGCAGCTTGCCTACTTGTATGGTTGAGATCTAGGTGATCCTGGTGACAGACCCCGAGTTATTAAGTTGAACAATGCCATAAGCACCTTCGGGGCCCAAGGCCTAATAGAGAATTAAGAGAAGTTGGCCTTGTGTGTGAGCAGTATGAAATTGGGTTCAACCCAGAAAGTTGCAAGCTAGCATATTTGGGGAATTACAATTCAAAACTCAAATACTTGAAAGAAACTTGGAAGGGGACAGAGAAGAGAGACAGAATTTGGCACAGCATTGTCAGGGTAAAAGGAAAATACCATGTGGTTTTCAGTTTTGCTTCTGAGTGGAATTCTCCATGTAGGCACTGTGTTTCAAGTGGTCACAATTAATTCGTGTGGCTCCACCCACTACTCTTGCCTGATTTCCCAAGGATCCAAGGGAAAGTGTTTTCAGGATGACTGGAGTTAGAGATGTGGTCTGTGAGTGGGAAGACTCTTCGTACAGTGGAGTCCATCATTTATGTCTTTGATTCAAGTGACTTCAGCTCCACTCATGCAACAGAAAAAAAGTGTGTAGACAGGTAGTAACAATGAAAATTGCATTGGCAATTCATCATTATTCCACTCAGTGACTGTGGGTGAGTATGAAATGACTTTTCCCTTTGTTGGACTCAGCCCCTCTCATTATGTGAACAACTTGCCAAGCTGACTGTGATTCTAGAACATATCACCTAACTTTATCTGGTGTCTAGCCACTGCGATCCTGGTGGCGTAGTGGTTAAGTGCTTAGATGCTAACCAGAAGGTTGGCAGTTTGAGTCCACCAGCTGCTCCTTGGAAACTCTATGGGGGCAGTTCTACTGTGTCCTTACAGGGTTGCTATGAGTTGGAATCGACTTGAAAGCAATGGGCTTAGCCTCTGAGATGGTGATCTGCTCCAGTGCTGAGAATATTCCAGTCTCCATATGGGATTTCAAAACATCTCTTGGTCTTCAGTGTGGCACCTTTCCGAGAGATTCCCCAGGATAACTTTGGTTATATGGGTTTCTTGTCTTCTTTTGGAGTGTAACCCCTTTAAGATGCAGTTCCCCTCCCTGTAAAGTATAGGAATGAATTTTTGGTTAATCACTTCTATTCCTCTCCATTCTTTTCTTTCTTTTTAAAATAATTTATTGAGGTGAAATTCACATAACAAAATTAACAATTGTAAAGTGAACAATTCAGTGGCATTTAGCACGTTCATAATGTTGTGCAGCCAGTCACCTCTATTTACGTAGTTCTGACACATGTCCATCACTTCAAAGTAAAGCCCTGTACCCATTAAGCAACCTCTTCCCATTCCCCTCCATTCTTGCTGGTCTTAGAGTCATTGCACATCCAGTGATGTCCCAGCGTAGTGCACTTAGAATGTTAATAAATGTTATGCTAGTTTCCAAATGTGCCATCCATTTAGTCCATACTTCAGACAGTGAGGAGCTATGATTGAGATACTGGACTTGGAAAAAGAATAAGATGGTGTGCTAAGAAAAAGGTAGTTGCAAACCTGTCTAGACATGGGGCATGTTAGCCCTGCAGAGGCACCATTTGATTCCCTCAACTAAAGCTCCCCGCCGCCCCCCCCCCCCCGCTTTTTTTATTTAGCACTGCCAAATATTAAGGCAAAGAAGGCATTACTATTACTGATGCAATCCTTGGAAGCTAAAATTTGGGCTAGTGGGATACAACTGAGCAGAGCCCATGCAGTCAGAGTGGAATAATCTGGAATTAGCTCTGAAGTTGACTGAGATAGGACTCATGTTGTATACATCACATTATAAATTGGTTTAAATGCTCATAAGTGTGTTTGACTAAATAAACATTGCCCTGCAACGATCAGCGAGGAAGAAAAGCACAATTTGTGTCTTCCCCCCATTTTCTAAGTCTACAGGATTCGAATTACAGCTACCATGGAAACTGTACTTTGGAAATTCTGCAGCCCTAAATTTTAACTTAACATAAAAAACACTTTTGTGCTTATAATTATTCATGATGGAATGAGAAAGTGACTAAATGTCTTTTGACAGTGAGGGAAGACGTAAGAACATTTCTCTCTCTCTTTTTGCTTTCATAAAGATGCATCTATCTGAAGCACTTTGTGTACCTGGGAGTAACCCTTTCCTCTTTTGCAGATTCCGACACCATAGCCGAGTTACAGGAGCTCCAGCCTTCTGCAAAGGACTTTGAAGTCAGAAGTCTTGTAGGTTGTGGTCACTTTGCTGATGTGCACGTGGTCAGAGAGAAAGCCACAGGGGACATCTATGCCATGAAAGTGATGAAGAAGAAGGCCTTGTTGGCCCAGGAGCAGGTAGGAGTTTTTGAACATCATGCCCTTTTGTTCTAGAGTGTTCATTGCAGAGACAGTAATCCACTGGGTTGTATCTGGGATCAGTATGCAGGTTTCCCTCTATGACTTCATAGTTAATGACAGTTACATGGGGAGAAAGGTCTCTTGTGTTCTCCACTCTTCTTCTTGAACTGATACTGGCTAATTCTGAAGGCTTACAAGTTCCCCTTGATGTCTTTATCATGTATCTATAGTTGTGTTTTGTTTCAGAACCAACTTGGCCTTTTAACTAATGAATTTAAGATGATCTTTCGCCACCATCAGCTGGGGATTCAGGGATATGCTTATGGTAGGGTGAGCCAGACAGTGTTTGCTTTGGTACACCCTTTATATGTTTGTGTTGTGGATATGTGTATTTGATGTTAAAACAGGCCTTTGAAGAAATTAAATATAATTGTTTGTTATGTGGCTGGTTGCTTATTTGAGAGTACGTGAGAAGTTATCTTTTCAGCCATGGTATTTTCTTTCTTTTAAACAAGGCTGCTGTTTCTAGACATGGCAATTCATTTACCATGTTTCTAGAGAGATAACCATCAGCCTTGAAGCTCAGAGAGTAATTTATTAGCTAGAGACATTCAAGTGCACATAATGGGCCTGATAATGTACCTGGCTCTGTGGGAAGCCCACAAAAGGAGCTAAAGATCCATGGCCCTCACTCTTGGGGGTTTAAAAATACCTTGGAAATTGGAGGAAAAATGCAAATATGTAAAGCGGTGCTTAACCAGCTAATGCATCACAGAGGGGAGAGCAATTAGCAAATTCACCAACAGTGGAGTGTGGAGAGAGATGTGAATGTACAGGGTTGTTGTGAGTCAGGTACAGATAGGAAAGGTTCACAGAGCTGAGAGAGAAATAGGTTCTGGGCAGAGAAAAGCGGTGGGAGCATGCCAACAGTTCTGGAGTTTTGAGTTAACAACGCCGTGCAGATAACTTTTTGTTTATCTTCTAGTGGCTTAGAACAAATAGATTGGGGAATGGAGAGAAATGGGGACATTTGGATGGTGTGTCAGGAGTCCCCAAGACCACCCCCGGGTTCGATAATTCACTAGGAGAACTCACATGACTCAGCATATAGTTGATTTGTTACTGTGAAAGGATAGAAAGCACAATCAGCAAAGGAAAAAGGCACATGGGGCGAAATCTGGGGGAAACCAGGCGCAAGCTTCCAGGAGTCCTCTCCCAGTGGAGTCACATAGGAGGTGCTTAATTCCTCCAGCAATGAGTTGTGACAACATGTGTGAAATGTGGTCAACCAGAGAAGCTTATTAGAGACTCATTGCCCAGGATTTTTATTGAGAGATGGTCATGTCTGGCCTGTACCCAAATTCTAGACTACCGGAAGGAAAGCAGGGGTTGAGCATGAACCCCATTGTTTGTACAAACCATTTAGGTACAGTGAGCCATCCTCATCAGTTCTGGGAATGGTGGGAACCCTCCCAAATTCCAGGTTCCCGGCTGCCAGCCAAGGGCCAACCTTGCAAGCAGAACTTTGCATGGGGAGCAGTCAGTCCTGCTATGGTAACTCTTATCCGCACAGGTGTGGAAGGGGTAATTGGTAGGAAACCCCAAGAACTGTGTTTTGGAAATCCAGTTTAGTTTGTGAGGCATTTGGGGATCACTTAGGCTTGTCGAAGAAGGAGGTTGGGATCAGAGTCTGGTCCCTGAGGACCCCAGTGATTTTTTTGAGTCCCACATTAGAGAGGCAAAGGAGGGCAGGAAGCTGCTAGTCAGAGTCCAAGAATGATGTGGGCTGCATTTAGGAATGAAATGTGAGCAACATCATAGAAAGGAAAAATGACAAGACATTGCAAAAATATGGAAGAGAGGAGTGGAAGGTGCTCAGATATTATTGCTAGAACTAAGGAAGGAAGGTATATTTACAATTATTTATTTCAATTTTGAAAGAATCACAATTTATAGAAGAGTTGTAAGTACAGTAGAAAGAACTTCTTTCCCGAACCATTCAAAAATAAGTTGCCAAACTGATGTCCGATTACCTCTGAATACTTCCTGCAAGGACATTCTCCCACAGAACCACAATCCAACCATCAAAATCAGGAAAGTAACGATACATTATACCCACAAAACCAAACCCGTTGCGGTTGAGTCGATTACGACTCTTAGCGACCCTATGGGACAGAGTAGAACTGTCCCATTAGGTTTCCAAGGCTGTAAATCTTTGCAGGAGCAAATCGCCACATTTTTCTCCTGTGGAGCGGCTGGTGGGTTCGAACTGTTGACCTTTTGGTTAGCAGCCAAGCGCTTAACCACTGCACCCCTTAGACCCCATTCAAGTTACACGAATTGTCCCAATAATGTCATTTATAGTAGATTTTATTTTTTAGAGCACTTTTTGGTTTATAGAAATGTTGCATGGGCCCTGACATATGGTTCTGGGCCATCATGGTTCCCTCTCCCTGCCACCTGGCATAGATGCTCACCTTGTTCTGTTTGCTTAATTAGGACTGAATTTAGGAAAGGAGCTGAAGAGGAAGAGCAAGGCATTTAAGTTTAAGGAGGTGAGTTGACTTTAAAGATGTTAAGTAAATAATTGGACAGGTAATACATGGATCTGGCAAAAATTGTGAGCAAAGTAGGCAAGTGACAGATTTGTGGAATGTCAGGCTAAGTGATGGCTCTTTTAAAACTAGAAACATCAGTTTAGGCTTAAAGACAGAGGAAGGGGCATTTTTTTTTTTTTTCCCCCACCAGTAGCTCTTTTTATCGTAATTGTCTGAAACATATCTTTTTCCCCCAGGTCTCATTTTTTGAGGAAGAACGGAACATACTATCTCGAAGCACAAGTCCTTGGATCCCCCAATTGCAGTATGCCTTTCAGGACAAAAATAGCCTTTATCTGGTGAGCCTTTACATCTGTCCCTCTGGAATTGATCTAGTGCTGACATACTCAGATATCATAGTTGTCACGTGGAATGTGGCTCTTGCCCACTTGGTCCACGACACCTCCACATTCATTCAATTGCTTTCCTGACTTTCAGATGTCTCCTTGTTCTAAAGATTAAGGGCTATCCACTTGTCACAGTTTATCATTGGATATTGTGGTTGTGGCTTAAAGGGCAATAATGAGAAGTCATTTATTTGGGAATACAGTCATGTGCCACGTAACGTGTTCAGGCAACGTCGGACTGCATGTATGTCCATGGTTCTATAATGCTATAATAATAATAAAAAAAAAAACCTGTTGCCATCGAGTCTTTGCAAACTCATAGTGACCCTATAGGACAGAATAGAACTGCCCTGTAGGGTTTCCAGGGAGTGACTGGTGAATTCAAACTGCTGACCTTTTGGTTAGCAGCCGAGCTCTTAACCACCGTGATTGGAGAACGGGACATAGTGGATGTGACCTCAAAAACAAAGAAAAATTCTCCAGGCTATTAAAGGATCAGCAACACTGATAGCTACAAGGCTAATGAAAATGCGAGAGGGATCTATATCAGATGCGGAGAAATTGCTCATGACGTGGATTGAGGACCAAACAGAAAATTGAATCCCTCTCAGGACGTTGACTATCACTGCTAAGGCAGGAAGCTTGTTAGAGATGCTTAAAGAAAAAGCAGGACCAGACTGCAGTACGGAGTTTAGTGCTAACTCTAGGTGGTTCAAGCGCTTCGAACGATGTTTTTCACTGCGTAATTTGAAAGTGAGTGGTGAATCTGCAAATGCTGATGTGAAGGCAGCAGCAGAATTTCTTGAAACCTTAGATAAACTAGAGCCCTGGTGGCACAGTGGTTAAGAGCTCGGCTGCTCAGCGAAAGGTCAGCAGTTGAAATCTACCAGCTGCTCTTTAGAAACCCCATAGGGCAGTTCTACTCTGTCTTGTAGGGTCACTATGAGTCAGAATCAACTTGACAGCAATAGATTTTAGACAAACTAAGTGTTCACACAACGTCGACATCACATAATGTCCTATCTCACAGAATGTATTGTGGATGTCAAGCAACCCATGACCATAGTCCGTTATTGCCTTTAATAGCATCTTGCTTTAATTAAAAAAAATTGAAACAATGCATGCTTGTTATTAAAAAAATGCAAGTGCTTCAAAAATGTATAAAATTAAAGGGAAAGTCCTCTACCTTCCTTTCTAATCCCTCCCCCTAGGGAAACAAGTCATTGGTTATGTATGTCCTTTCTGCCTCCCAGCTATGCCAAACAGAACAAATATCTCTGCATCTATGTGTGTAACAAATGTATATAGTTTCTTTTGTGAAAATGGTATATGTTACTCTCTACCTTGCTCTTCAACTTGCTTTTTGCCTTTCAACAATTTATCTTGGTAAATGAAAAGGAAAAAAAACCCAAAACAGAGAAAACAAAAACAATTTATCACGGACATCTTTGCCTCATCACTACATGCAGGTTTGCCTCATCCTTGTGAACAATGGCATAGATTTTCCCGACGTGTGTGTAGCATAACTTTTAGGATCCTCAGGTTCATTATGGGGCCTTGCTCAGACTCTGGGTGGTTTAGTTTCCTAAGTAACAAAATTTTTGTTCAGGATAGTTTTTGTTTCTCTGATTTAGCCCTTGTTGTTGTGGAGACCTCGTGGTGCAGTGGTTAAAGCGCTTGGCTGCAACTGAAAGGCCTGCAGTTTGAACCTACTAGCCACTCTGCTGAAGAAAGATGTGGCAGTCTACTTCTGTAAAGATTACAGCCCTGGAAAACCCTATGGGGCATTTCTACCCTGCTACTACAGGGTTGCTGTGAGTCTAAATGGACTCTATGGCAACGGATTTGGTTTGGTTGTTGTTGTACGCGGTCAATTTGATTCCGACTCATAGTGATCCTGTATAGGACAGAGTAGAACTGCCCCATAGGGTTTCCTAGGCTGAAATTTTTCAGGGAGCAGACTGCCAGGTCTTTTCTCCCACAGAGTGACTGGTGGGTTCGAACTGCTGACATTTTGGTTAGCAGCTGAGCTCTTAACCTTTGCATCACTAGGGCCCTTGATTTAGCCCTTACAGCCAGACTATCCCATTGCCTAGAGTGAAGATAGACTTTTACAGAAGCCCACATAAAGAAATAGGGTAAGTGAAAGATTTTCATTTGTCTTGAACTTCTACTAGGCATTTTCTTGGGGACATCTGTATTTCTGACCTGGAATGAACAGCTTGAATGCCTTGGTATCATATTGGTTGAGAACCCAGTGCCTATAGAGAAGTGACCCCAGTCCCCACCCCAGACTTCTGAGAGAGGATGTTCTCACAGGAGTGTGTTGCCATGCTAGCCCTCTGCTGGCCCCATGCTTCTTTCAGAATGTTTACCTTGTGCCTGTGTGTTCATGGCCTGAAACATTCTTTTCCTTGAATATTGCTCTTGAAACTTGGCTTTCTTGAGACCTGGGGCGTGAGCACTCATCTTCACATATGACCTTGAGGTGTTTCTAGGGTCACTGATGTGCTAGAACGTTTGCTGCCTAGTGAGGCATCTGCCTCGTGCTCTCTGTATCTCGCGGAGCTCATCTTGTTTGAATGCATTGACAGGCTTCTCCATTAGCCCTCAGAAAAATTCCCTTGAAATAGTGGGGGTTTTGGTTTGTCTTTTTTGTTTGTTGTTGCTGTTTGGATGTTTTCATTAGAGCTCTGCAAGAAATGTAGAACACCAACTTGTGAGGATAAACTTCATTTTGGAGGAAGCATGGGCAGATCTGGAGCTAGGAAGGACTCTGGTTTTTGTTAAAAGTTGAGAGTCTACCATGTTTTGGTCTGCCTTGCATTGCTCCATAAGCTGGCATTCCTCTTCCTCTGGGCTGAAGAGCTCAGTTTCTTGATATCTAGTTTCATGGAGCCCTGGTGGCACAGTGGTTAAGAGCTTGGCTGCTAACCAAAAGGTCGGCAGTTGGAATCCACCAGCCGCTCCCTGGAAACCGTATGGGGCGGTTCTACTCTGTCCTATAGGGTCACTGTGAGTCAGAATCGACTTGATGGCAGTGGGTTTGATTGCTATTTATTTATGTTTTAGTCTCATGTAGCTTCTTCTTGGAAGTAATCCTTGTTGAGATGCTTGGAGATTATCACACCATCAAGGTCAATTTTGGTAGAGACGACAATGACAAATTTTGCTTGGGTTCTATGTAAAGGAACTCAGTTGAGGACTAGTGGTCCAGTGACATGTGGCAAACTACTGCTCAATTGTCTCAGAGAAACTGTTGCTTGTCCCCATAGTGGCCAGTAAGGATGATCAGAAGGGCCCCAGGAGTGATGCTCACTTGCAGTTTTCTTTCACGTTGACTGTAGTTGTTGTTTTATTTTCATGGCACAGCAGTTTTCAAAGTGCATCTTAGTAGAGTAATAGCTGGGCATTTTGAGAGTGTTAACCACTTTGATGTCACCGTTCTTCTCACCACCAACTGGCTTTGTCACAATGGTCACATGGATTTTGCTGCTGTCGACTTCTGCTTGGACATACCTTGTGGATTGGGAATATCTGCTGATACCTCTGGCTAGGACAAGCTCCTGGCTGCACGAGACTTGCTTTTCTTGGGCTTTTTGGCTGTGGGGCTTCCCTCTGGTTGTTGCCATTGGCACCAGCATTCTTAGCTTCATGACTGTCTCCTTAGTTTTTTCACCTTCCGTCTTGCAAGATGGGAAAACTTAAAACAGCTATTTCCTGGAGTTCTGGTTGCCTCAGCACATTGACACCTGGGTGCAATGACATTTTTACACCCTTCTTTAGTAGCTCAGTTGGGTGTTACTGATGGGATTTTGTAATTATTTCCTTGTCTGCATTCTTTTCTCAAGTACCCTGGCACTTTGGAGTAAAATGCTTGCTAAGGGTATAGTTTTCATATAAAAATACACATTTAATATAGGAATTAAGATAAAATTATAAGTCCACCATCCCTTATTTGCAGTTCTGAAATACCCAGAGCTCTGGAAAACCTGAAGTTCTTTTGTTCCTTATGTGGCATTAAAACCTGACTTGAACTCAGTCTGTGGCAAAACCTGACCCAAACTACCTTAATTCATTCCCTTTAGTGCGACTATTCCTACATTTTGCTGGAAAAGTGAATGCATTTGATTTTGGGGTGATGTCCCAGACCCTACTGGGAGTATTACGTAGTATGTAACCGTTTTCCCTTTCTAAAATCTGAAATTTTTTTTGTCTCGAAACACATCCTATTGCTAGATAAGGGGATTGTAGATGCATATTGGGATGGTAAAACACTGAAATTCCATTTACCTATTGACCACTTATCAATCACTAAACCTTTGAAGTTTAGAGAAACTCACCTATCACGGTAAGCACCCCTGACAGTTGAAGATTAATTTGTAATGCAAATGCAGTCTAATTAAAGATACAGTTTAAGTCGATGAAAAGAAAAAGTAGGATTCTACCTCTGATAAATCTCCCAAAGCTGCCTCTCCTCTCCAATCCAGCTCCTACTGTGTGAGTTCCAGTCGCCATTCTCTGCTGCCTGCATTACTGTGATACCCTCCTGCGTGTTCTCCCTGCCATCTGTCTTGTCCTCTCCCCAGGTCTCCTATACACTGCAGACAGAGTCATCCCACTGCCAAGACCCTTCAAGACTCCCTGCTGCACAGCAGCAATTCGAAAGATTAGATAGGAACCTTAGGGGACAGCGAGTTCATGTTAATGGGGGAGGAACAACTCAGAAAAGGAAGGTGAGAATGGTGGCAGGACTCGAAGAATGTAATCAATGTCACTGAATTGTACATGCAGAGACAGTTGAATTGGTGTATGTTTTGCTGTGTATATTCTCACCAAAAAACCAAAAACACATGTCCTAGTCCCCCTTCAATCCATCTGGATCTGTTGTAGCTAGAAGCTTTTTTTTTTTTTTTTTTTAATTGTACTTCAGGTGAAGGCTTACAGAACAAATAGTTTCTCATGAAACAGTAGTACACGTATTGTTTTATGACATTGGTTAACAACCCCACAACATGTCAACCCTCTCCCTTCGCAACCTTTTTTTTTTTTTTGAAAATATACATAGCCAAAGATACACCATTTCAAAAATTTCTACATGCACAGTTCAGTGACATCAACTATGCTCTTCCAGTTGTGCTGCTATTCTCACTTTAGATGAAGGCTTACAGAACAAAATAGTTCCTCATTTAACAGTTAGTACACATGTTGCCCTATGACAATGGTTAACAACCTCACAACACATCAACACTATCCTTACTCAAGCTTGGGTTCCCTATCACCAGCTTTCCTGTCCCCTTCTGCCTTCTGGCCATTGTCCCTGGACTGCTGTGCTTCACTAGTCCCATTTGGTTTTATGGGGCTGTCCACTCCCCAGCTGAATGGTGAACCTTGGAAATGACTGCACCACTGAGCTAAAAGGGTGTCTGGGGGCCATACTCTTGGGGTTTCTCCAGTCTCCTTCAGGCTAGTAAATCTGGTCTTTTTTTTGTGAGTTACAATTTTGTTCTGTATCCTTCTCCAGCTCTGTCCAGAACCCTCTGTTGTGATTGTAGCTAGAAGCTTTAACGTAACACATGATCAATTCAGGTTCTCATCAAAAATGCAAATTTCCAGAGTCTAACTCAGAGGAGCAGGGGCAGGGCCCAGGAATCTGCATTTTTCATAATTGCTCCAAGTGATTGATGGAGACTCACACTTTTGACAAACCCTGAGCAGGGTTCTGAGATTACCTTCCAGGGAGGGACTGGGACAGGCTGTCAATTCTCTTCCAACTATTTTCATTTCACGTTCTTCTGTTTTACATTGGAGCCCTTTTTTAAATAGAAAAATCAATGTAATCAATCCTCAGTATCCTTTGATCTTAAGTGTATTATCATGGTTTTAAATAAGGAATCACATGTGCATTGAAGTCAGTCAATAAACATTGTATTTGGTGAATCAACAAAGAACAAAAGAAATGAGCCCCCCTCCTGCCTCCCCCCCCAACAAAAAAAAATAAAAATAAAAATAAAAATTCCCTGCTGCCTTCTGAATGAAGTCCAGACCCTTCCAGGCTTACAAGGCCTTTCTGGAGGATGCCTTCAGCCTGGTTACTTGCCATGTCTCGCCATTCACTTTACATTCATCCTGAACTTCCTGTACTTCTTTGAACTTGCCTCTTACCCTTGTGTGTTGTTCACTCTTTTCCCCCATTTGCCTGGCTGGCTCCTGTGTCTCCTTCTGGGCTTGGATCAAATGTCAGTTCTTCCAGAAACCCTTCCTAGAACTTCTGAATCTGGAATGGGTGCCTCTCTGCTGTGGGCTCGTAGCATTCTCTTCCCAATTGTGGATGAGTGTTGATCTCTTCCACAAGGCTGCTTCCTCTATAAGGGGTGTGATTATGTCTCCCTTGCTCCCAACAGAGCTTCACCAAGTAAATGTTTAACCGAAAAACCAGTTGCTGTTGGGTCGATTTCAACTCACGGCAACATCGTGTGTCAAAGCGGAACTGTGCTCCATACAATTTTCAGTGGCTCATTTTTCAGAAGTAGATCACTAGGACTTTCTTCTGAGGCACCTCTGGATGGACTCAAACCTCCAGTCTTTCAGTTAGCAGCCGAGCGTGTTAACCTTTTGTGCTACCCAGGGACTCTAGTAAATGCTTAAGAAATATTTATCGGGTGAATGCATGATTAATTTCATGGAAATATGATTTGCATACAAGCTTACTTATTGTGTTATGGAAATCATATCATGTTAACAGTGTGAGTTTTGCTCTCTAAAGTATGTAATTCAAGATAGACCCAGTGAAATTCTCAAAATTTGGAGTGCAGTGCAAGGAAATTGAACTTGGGTCCTTTGGAATTTTGATGGTTAAGAAATTCCCATTTGCAGTTGGGTAGCAGTGAGTATGGCTTACCATCCCATGGTATGTAGAAAATTGTAGCAAACTCCGTTGTAATGTCTGGTTCTATATAACAAGGCTAGTCCCATGTTCTGGCCGGCAGCCCATGGAAACAGTGGTTCCTTGGTCTGGTTCATGATAAAATCTGTTTAACTCTGCATAACAGATGTCTTTGCCAGTGTCCTTCTGTGGAAGTTGCTAATCTTTACAAAGGAAACATTGTTTTACAACTCAGTGCTTGTAATATTGTTGTATATAAATTCCTTATGAGAATCTTAAAGCTTGCTGGTTTGTATTGATGCTTTTCATACTGCAGGTCATCTCAGGCTGAGGCAGTGGTGGTCTCCTTTTACGGAAACCTGGGTTCGATTCCTGGCCATTGCATCTTAATGTGCAGCCACCACCCATCTGTCAGCAGAGGCTTGTGTGTTGCTGTGACACTGAACAGGTTTCAGCCGCATGGGTTGCAAAGGTCTGATCTGCAACTGATTGTGGGGATGGTGCAGGACCGGGCAGTGTTTCATTCCACTGTGTGTGGGGTTGCCATGAGTCGGGGGCCTACTTGACAGCAGCTAACAACAACAACAGGTCTCTTCAGGTTGCCGTTGCTCTGAGCCTGTAACTAGCTTGTGAACCTCCTTCACCTGCTGTGAGCCTACATTGCCTTCTCTCTGTTCACTCCAAATGTTTTTCCCAGTTGCACATAGAAATGTTATTTGTTAAGGTATAGGCTAAGCTGCTGTAACAAAGAGACTCCAAAATACAGTCTAGGCTGGGACAGCTGTGTTGTATGTGATAACCATGGAACCCAGGTTCCTTCCATTTCGTGACTCCCCCATCCCCAAGGGTGTTGTCTTCTTTTGCATGGTTAAAGTTGAGCCGTTTCATGTCATTGTTCCATCCAGCTGTCAGGAGGAAAAAGCAGAAATTCAGGCCAAGCAAATTCCTGTTGCACAAAACGACATGAGAGTTGGGCACATCTTTTCTTCTCCCATTTTGTTGGCGAGAACACAGTCACATGACCGTGTCTAGCTGTTAAGGAGGCTGGGAACTGTCTGTCTAGCTGCATTGCCTGTATCTTCTGAAATTCTGTTACTATGGAAGAAGGGAAGAATGGATTTTGGAGGGCAATTAATAGTCTGCCACAGAGGTTCAACACAGATGTTAAAACAGCGACATTTGTAGATAGTAAAAGACATAGCTGAGATATGAAGCCAGGCCCCCTACCTCCAGTACTCGTACTCTTATTGCCGATAGACCTTCATTCTGATATTCTGCTTGGGATTAGTTCTTAATATTTCCTTTCTCACTTTCAACCCACAGCTGTGCAATTTTGTGGGCAGTGTTTCCTTCCTATGTAGGACAAATTTGGAAGTGGCCTCTTTTAGGCAGTAATTCCATGGCCTGTGCGAACACCAGTCTGTGCTGTCTTTGGGAATCTGGAGAGAGCTATGGAATACGACTTCATGGTTTATTTTAGTGAAATATGTCAGCTTATGATAGTTTTGACAGTGAGACATGTGCTGTTTTGATCTCTCTGGTAAGATTATCTGCTTTTCAGGCATGTCTCAAAACTCACCAGTGTGTTCCTGTGTTGCTGCTTCAGAAGCCAGGGTTTGGAATCTGGCTGGCTGTCAAAAGGAGGCTGTTACTTAGAATGTTGGTTCTTGTTTTATTACTGCTCATTGTTTGGTCTCCCCAGAATTGTTGCCCTTTTCAGCTTCAATTTTCTCATTGGAGAAATGAGATATTAATACCTCTTATTGACCCCAATTCAATTGCCATGTGTGTTGCCTAGGGGGATTCTTTGAGTTCTTTGTACCTTCAGAATAGTTGTTTTGTGTCCTGGTCGTTGAAGGCACCATATTTCAAGTGAGTGCATTTAGAATTTTACCGTTTTCACAGCCACAATTTAGTTATGTTGTCTGCATTTATTGGGCCTCACCTCCAGAGTTTCTGATTCTGTAGGTCTAGGGTGGGGCCCAAGAATTTGCATCTCTAACAAGTTCCCAGGTGATGCTGCTGGTCCAGGGACCACACTTTTTTTTAAATAACATTTTATTAAGTTTTGGGTGAAGTTAACACAGCAGATTAGGTTCCCTTTTCACAATTTTTGGAGCCCTGATGGTGCAATGGTTAAGTGCTTGGCTGCTTACCAAAAGGTTGGCAGTTCAAATCCACCAGCCGTTCCTTGGAAACCTTATGGGGCAGTTCTACTCTGTCCTACAGGGTCCCTATGAGTCAGAACCGACTTGACAGCAATGGGTTTGGTTTTGGTTTAACAATTTTATACAGATTGTTCCATGCCATTGATTGCAATTTTTGCATTCTGTCAGCATTCTCATTATTTCCGTTCTGTTTGTTCTATTTCCATTGATCTAGCTTCCCTTCCTCTTCCTGCCTTCTTATCTTTGCTTTTTGGTAAATGTTGACTGTTCGGTCTTATGTAGTTAATTGTTTAAGGAGCACATTATTCACGGGTGATATTGTTTATCTTATAAGCCAATCTATTATTTGGCTGAAAGATGACCTGCAGAAATAGTTTCAATTCCAAGTTCAAAGGGTACTTAGAGTGATAGTCTCAGGGGTCCTCTAGCCTCTACCTTTTTAGGAATTTAAAATTAAAGTCTGACCTTTTTAGGAATTTCAGTTTTATTCTACATTTCCCCCGTTCTATCTAGGATCTTCTGCTGTATCCCTGGTCAGAACTGTCGGTAGTGGTAGCCGGGCACCATCTAGTTCTTCTGGTCTCAGGCTAGAAGAGGCTATGGTTCAGGTGGGCTGTTAGTCCTTTGGGCTAGTTTCCTCTTTGAGTCTTTGGTTTCCTTCATTCTCTTTTGCTCTAGACGAGTAGAGATCAATAGTTGTTTCTTAGATTGCTGCTCGCAAGCTTTTAAGACCCCAGATGCTACTCACCAAACTAAGATGTAGAACATTATCTTTGTGAACTATGTAATGCCAATTGACTGAGTTGTCGCTCGAGAGTATGATCAGGGACCACACTTTATTTATTTTTTTAATTGTACTTTAGATGAAGGTTTACAGAGCAAAACTAGCTTCTTATTAAACAATTAATATATATATTGTTTTGTAACATTGGTTGCCAACCCCATGACATGTCAACACTCTTCCATTCTCGACCTTAGGTTCCCCATTACTAGTCCTTGCCCCTGGGCTGGTGTGCCTCTTTAGTCTTGTTTTGTTTTATGAGTCTGTCTAGTCTTCAGCTGAAGGGTGAACCTCAGGGGTGACTTCATTACTGAGCTAAAAGGGTGTCTGGGGGCCATACTCTCGAGGTTTCTCCAGTCTCTATCAGACCAAGGGACCACACTTTGAAAAGCATTGTCCTATAGCTACAGGGTTTTGGTTTTATAGCTACAGCTGATCTGGCAGTGGTGGTTCAGTGATAGAATTCTTGCCTTCCCTATGGGATACCTGGGTTCCGTTCTCGGCCAATATACCTCAAAACTACCATTCGTCTATCCGTGGAGGCTTGCGTGTTGGTGTGATGCTGAAACAGGTTTCAGTGGAGCTTCAAGACTAAGACAAGCTAGGAAGAAAGTCCTGGCAATCTACTTTCAAAAATCAGCCATGACATCCCGATAGATCACAGGGGTTCCATCCCGCTGTGCGCGAGTTCTCCATGAGTCAAGGGCCAGCCCGATGACAGCCAACAACAGCAACAATAGCTATAGCTAGTTACTGGTTACGGCGTCTTCCTTGTACCCCTTCAGTAATAGTGCACACATCGTTACCCCTTCAGGCCAAGGAGTGATACTTAATCCACTGCTGGTGCTACCCCAGTTGCTTCACTATTCCTTATTTATCTCCCTTAAACCTGCCTTCACCTTTGCAAAAACCCTTCATTAACTAATGTCCTCATTTACCTTGTTTTGAGCATGTTGTCTGTTTCTTGCCAAGATCCTGGCTGATTCCATGCTCAATAAAGACTTTTTGAATGGAGGATGAATCTGGCTGGGATTCATATTTTTTGAGATAAAGGACCTTCTCTCTTCTTCTCTTGGCCACGTTGCCCTTCAAGAAGAATAATTTCAGGGTCACTCTGTGTAGAGGATCCCTACCCTCCTTCCCCATGCCAAAGACCAGAAACACTAGACAGAGTAGATAATGATGCCAGTAGCATCGTTATGTTTTCATGGCACATTCTCAGTCATGCTGATCATAGTGCAAGCATTTCAAGGAGACATTTCTAAGAGGTGGTCAGCACAGTGTGATTCTAATGACGTCCTATGCAGATTGCAATAGAGTACTACAGAACTATTGAATATTCACCACGCCCCACATATGCACTGCATATACACATGTGTACACACACCCACACACACCCACACACACCCACACACACACACACAGCCTTCGTTTGAAACACAGCACTGCTGATGGAAATTGCCATCCCAGTGCTTGCGGTGTAGATACAAAAACCCAACAGAGAAGCAGCTGCTCCTTTCACACTGAACACATGTGAGATTTGCCCTTTAATTAGCAGCTGCTGCCATCAGAAGGGACTGTCTCTGTTGGCCTGAAAGTCTTTGCTTTAAAAGAGCAAGTCTGTCATAGCTCCAAGCCAGGCTGGACTGTCAGCTGCTGTGCTTTCTCTGTCCTCTGCAGTGCAGTGATGCCACATTGTTTAGGGCTATTTCACTGAAGAGCTCTTTTCCCTCTCCCTGTCTCCCCGGCCTTTGATTGCCATGCTTTGGTGATCACCATTTGGGTGACCTGCAGCTGTTTGTTGTGTGCAGGGGCCTGCTTTCCAGTCCTTGAGAGGATGGAGGATCGTTGCCTCAGTGCTGATGGACTGGTTATTTTCAAGCCCTTTATTGTCAATGATCTTGTCTTGATATGCAGAAAGGCTCCAGGTAGTCATTGAAGCAGCAGAAGTGAATGGCTGTATGAAAGCCAAGTTTTCTACAAGGCCACCACTGTGTAGAAACTTAATTTGGTTGCAGTTGGGAGCCACATTGGCTCTACACCCTCATCAGCAGTGAGCCCCAAATACAGTGTTGGGTTAGCTGCATCAGAATCACCCTGGTAGCACTTTGAAAGTGCAGATTCCTGGATCCAACCCATGGAGCTTGATCTGTGAAGACTGGGGTAAACGCCTTGCCCTCAAGTCAATTCCGACTTATGGCGACCCTATGAGTTACAGAGTAGAACTGCTCCATAGGGTTTTCTTGGCTGTATTCTTTACGGAAAGGAGCCCTCGTGGTGCAGACAGTTAAGTGCTTAACTGCTAACTGAAAGGTTGGTGTTTTGAACTCACCCAACTGCCCCATGGGAGAAAGAACTGGCGATCTGCTCCTGTAAAGACTACAGCCAAGAAAACCCTATGGGACAGTTCTGCTCTGTCTCATGGGGTTGCTATGAGTTGACAAGGACTTGATAGCACCTAACAACAACACAGTCTTTACAGAAGCAGATCGTCAGGCCTTTCTTCTGCAGCACCACTGGTTGGGTTCAGACTGCAAACCTTTAGGTTAGTAGACAAGCACACTGGGGTAGGAACCTGGAATCATATCTTGAACAAGCTCTCTAAGTGGTGGGGATGAGAAGGAGATGTACTTTAACCTTTTATACTGCTTATTATTATTTTTTTAAAATACTTTTTTGTTCCATTAGAATGTCAACTCCATGAAGGTAAGGGTTTTTGTCTATTCCATTCACTGCTGTATTCCTCGTTTTGAAAATAGTGCCTAGCACATAGTAGGTGCTCAATTATTTGCTTGGATGAATGAGTGTGTCTTACCCATTTTTAAAAAGTGCTCCCCAGGTGATTGTGATGGGCAGGCAGGCTTGGGAAGCCCTGCCCTAGAGGGCTTGCAGGCTTCTTGGTTTCTATACCGCTTTCTTTGGAACCAGTGCCTCACTGAGCATCTCTAAGTAGTAGAATTCAGGGACACAGTCACATTTTCAGACAAAATCAGGTGCTGTGAATGGACTCTTTGGTACAGCCTGGCAGGTAACTTTGGCCTAAATCTGTTCATAGTGTCCTGCTGACCCTGGTCTTTAGTTCACAGCAAGTCATCTGGTAGGAAAGCTTGAAGACTCTTCGTTCGTTTGTGACTTTTGGTGATACTTTTGAAGCCTCTTGATTTGGTATCACCTTTGAAAGTTCAAAAGTGTTTTCAGAAAACACCAAGTCCTCGTTCTTTTCTGCATCTTTAAGCTCAGTAACGTGATGATTGGTCAAGCCTGGGTCGACCACACATGAGCTCTCTTCCCTGTGGGCTCCATACACACCAGGATGAGCAACTATACTACATAGCATAGTTTTGGGATACATGCAACATCTTGGGACAGCCAAATTGACTCAGTAACTGTCCGAACTCAGTTCTTCTAATGGTGCATTGTTGGAATTTTCAGTGTGGTAATCTGGATCCCTACCACCCCACTCTGGGGGTGTGATACTCTGGTGGCTTGCATGTTACTGTGATGTTGGAAACTATGCCACCGATATTTCAAATAGCAGCAGGGTCACCCATGGTGGACAGGTTTTAGTGGAGCTTCTGACTAAGACTAAGAAAGACCTGGTGACGTACTTCCAAAAATTAGCCAATGAAATCCTGTGGATCACAACAGAATAGTGCCTGATATTGTGCTGGAAGATGAAACCCCTAGGTTGGAAGACACTAAAACACACTGGACAGTGGCCATAACAATTGAACTTGAGCATCCCATCAATCAGAAGATGGCGCAGAACTGGGCAGTGTTTCATTCTGTTGTGCATGGGGTCATCATGAGTTAGAGCTGACTTGATGGTAGCTAACAACAACAGCCTGGATCCATGTCAGTGTATCAAGTCTGATTAGTTTCTTTGATAAGGACCCAGTCTATTTAGAGGTCTGTCATTTTGGCCACATGTTGTGGGACATGCTGCCTTCAGCTATTCTAATTTTTGTTGCTTGTTTTCTCAATCAAGCCTGGCTTTGAAGAGTGACGAAGCTTCAACGGAAAGTTGCTTGACTTAGAAAAAACTAATCTAGTTTGGGCAGAGATTTTCAGCTCAGGAAGTTGGACCTTCTGAATAGGAGCAAAGAATGTAGGTGTTTGACTTTTCGAGAGATGTTTCTTATTTTCTGAACTATTTTACTGGTCATCACAAACAGAATCTTTAGGCGTAGCTGCTGAGCACTAAGTAGTGGTCTGTTTCTGAGCTCTTAAAAGTTGTCAGCGACTGCTTTGCCTTTGACTTTTTCAGCCTTAAACTTACAAGCTGTTCTGTTTTTTCACTTCTTTAATAGAGCCAGATTAGAAAATTTATAAGTGCAGCATGTCATCATAAATATGCATTGTTCTTATTTTAAGACATTTCCGTTCTAAAAGTGTGAGTACTTCTGTTATTATCTGTTAATTTCTTTCTATTTTGGGGGATGTTTAAGACATTTTTAATGTCAGTATATATTTAAAACAGACATACAAATTAGAATTCACCCACATACCCAGAGGCTGTGGAGAACAGGTTGGGATGAGTAGGGGAGCTACAGGCAGCCAGGTGGTTCCTGTGGGCTCCTGTACCACTGGGATAAGTAGCTTATGTCAGCTGTGAATTTGGGGGGAACAAAGTATGCGTATTAGCTGCTGTCCCTCTTAGATATTGCTATTATTATTAGTTTATAAATCAAATTTTTCAGCAAATGCCAGCACAAATGTAACCTTACTGTTCACATGGAATTGTCGAGTATTGCTAGTTGAATGTCTTCATGTGAATGGGTGGACACGCAGGTTACACGGAGCCTCCATACAGGACATGCAAGTCACTGGCTTCGCCAGAGGCCTCTGGTTTGGGGATGACTTGGAGCTGGACAAGCTTCCTGGACTCTATGGGACCAGCCTGGGGCCTTTTGTGGTATGTGTGGACATTCCAGGTCTGACTATGTAGAGCTTTCTTCTAATTCTGGACTGAAACCAAACAGGAGTTTGGACGGTGGTGGTAAGAATTCACATCCTAGAGTTGGCTTCTGGAATGTAGTAGTCTGAGAGACTTAGAGTTTTTTTGTTTTTTTAAAAGAAGTTTGGGTCTCGCCCTTTTCCAGAAAGAGTTTGAGACCACTCAAAACAAAAGGCACTTATAGTGTGGTTAATAAAATGGGACATCGGAATGAAGGGCAGGAGAACTCAATCAAGGTTAACATGGTTGCAGTGATGGTCAGAGTAGGTCCCAGCTCCTCGCCAGCCAGAGCAGAAAGGAGCATGCAGTAAAGGGAGGGGGAGGGAAGGAGTTGAATGGTAGCAGAGGACCTTCTTGGTGCCAGGCACTGTACCAGACCCCCTGGAGGCCTTGTCTTACTTGATCCTCACGCAGTCCTGCAAGAGGGATAGTATTATCCCCATTTCACAGAGGATGAAACTGAAAGTCACCGAGCTGGCATTTGAAGCCAGCCCAGGCCCGCTGGCCTCTAATCTGCATGTTGATTCAGTAACATTATACCAGGTTATCATCAAAAAGAGGAAAGATTTCAATTCCTTGGGATTGGCAATATGTTTTTGCTAATCAAAAAATTTGCCTGAGGCTCTACTTGATATTCTTTTTCCAGATTTTTTTTCCTATCAACAATTGTAATAATTTGCTTTTTCTCACAAAGAAGGGGTCATACTTGATTCTATATAGGATGCCGCTTTCTATTATCATGGATAGCTTTCCATGACCGTATGAATGGATCAAGTCCATTTTTAATATCTGCATCATATCCCTTCATTTGGATATGTAATATCTTAGTCAGTCTCTTATTGATGGATACTTGGATGATTTCCAGACTTTTTTTCCCTTGTCACAATGCTGCAGTATATCTGTTTATCTGCAAACCATTGTAAGTATCTATAAATTGTTACAAGTGGCATTGCTAGGTTAAAGGGTGTATATTCGCATTTAAATTTTTAATAGAGACTGCCAGATTACCCTCCTGTTAAAGGAAAAGGTTGTATCACATTTATTGCACTCCTCCTACATTATGCTGGGTGCTTGGGTGATGCAAAAAGGATGCAAGAGAGTTTGTCGCCCTGCAGGAATTTCCATCTACGCTGTGTACCTAATCTTAGGGAATGTCTGGTGTGCCAACTTGGGTGGGTGGGTGGGTGAGGGGGTGGATTTAATTCAACTTTTCAAGCTTGCTTTGCAAATATTGTGCATGGTGTCTGGGACTAGTCTTTCATTATATGGATTCTCTTGGGTAACGGATGTAATTTCCTTAGGGCAGAGACCTCATCCTACATGACTTACAGTATGTCTTACACATCTCCATTGCTTTGTGAAGACATTATAATTACAACACATCAGGCAGTATTTGAGGATCTAATTGAGGTGTTCCCTTTTTTTGGGTGTGTGAAAAATTAATAACTTTGGCATTCTATACAGGTCATGGAATATCAGCCAGGAGGTGACTTGCTGTCACTCTTGAATAGATATGAGGACCAACTGGATGAAAATATGATTCAATTTTACCTAGTAGAACTGATTTTGGCTGTTCACAGTGTTCATCAGATGGGATATGTACATCGGTAAGTGAGACTCTGGTGGCATACGTAGAATTTGTATCACGTAAGAGTTTTCGCAGTAGAGCGAACGAATGAATGACTTCAGCATCAAAATAATGTTCCATCCAATTTTTATCCAGTCTTACCTGTAACTGGATGAAATTCAGCTTTCCCTAATGGCAGACACTTCAGCTTGCCTCTTCAACAGTAAAGTAGATTTAGAACTATAATGTTGTGAAGTTTGCCAGTAAGAAATGTTAATGTAGCTACTAAGACTAGGCATCCTCGCATGGGTTCTTTGGGTTAGATGGTAGAAAAACAGAATTTGGTTTACAGAGGGAATGGGCGTACCATGTAGGAGCAGAAGACCTTGGAGCTGTACTTCTAACTCATAAGTAATTTACAAAGAAGTGCTACAAAATCATCAGTTAATAAGTGTTTCTATACATCCTCACTCATCTGATGTT
Organism: Dugong dugon; assembly: GCA_030035585.1. NCBI lineage: Eukaryota > Metazoa > Chordata > Mammalia > Sirenia > Dugongidae > Dugong > Dugong dugon. The sequence goes on along the minus strand of CM057476.1, from coordinate 17,103,429 downwards.
TTATGTACATCTGAGAGTGTTGTTGTAATGAAATGATGGTTAGACCAGGAATCATGAAATCTGAAATAGAATCTTAGCTTTCTGTTGACTAGCTACATGACCTTGGGCAAGGTCTCCAGATTCTTTTGGCCTTAGCTTCCGTAGTGCCAAATGTGTGTCTCTAGGAGACATAATCCATCTAATAGCGCATGTTTATTTTATTATTATTATTATTTTCTACTTAAATCTGTTCTGCAAAATGCATGCTAATCAATAGGGAGGTCTATAGCAGAATATATGCAACAAGAGTCTTGACAGACTTGGTATTCTAGATTAGCAATTGTTTGTTGGTTAGAATGGAGGAGACAACACTAATTTGTGGCCTTGATTTTCTTGCAGAGACATCAAGCCTGAGAATATTCTTATTGACCGAACAGGGCATATTAAGCTGGTGGATTTTGGATCAGTGGCTAAAATGAACTCAAATAAGATGGTAATGAAATGGAATGAAATTGTTTAGTAGATATTATACTGTGGTCCCATAAGTTTGGGAAATACTGAGAGACATGTTGGAGCCTTCTTCTGCCAGTGTATGAAATGCCTCCATGGGGATGGAGATGAGACAAGTGCTATTTCCCAGACTTACTTGACCTTGGAACCCTTTTCTGTATAATGCCTGTTAATATCCTACAAAACATTTTTAGGAATACTCTTAGAGTTTGGAGAAAAAGGAAAAAAAAAGCCAATTTTTTTCCTTCATTTTCCTTGCCTGTTATAGACTGTCTTCTGCGATATTACCTATTTTACTTTAAAATATTTTTATGAAGTCTAACCTTCTTTATCTCAAATTCTGTATCTCCCATGCAGCAAAATTGCAATCAATTACCTGAGTATTCATATGGAATATCCTTAAGTGTTAAGAACCATGCACTGAAAATGTCATATTTAAGTCTTAGATCTTTGCTAAAAATTAAACCACATTCCACATGGTAATCAGGAAGGCAGGAAGGTAGCTATTGACCTCAAGAGAGAGAATACTATAGGAAAAAGATGACAAAGTAAAAAAAAATTAGATTTAAAAAATCTTCTTATAAAGTTGGTACATACTAAAATGTGGTAGGTCTAAGAGGAAGACGACTTTAGTTTTAAGACTTGATTTTACAACTGAGTCACTTAGTGACCTAGACATACTTTTAGGAACTTGGCCTTTTATTTTTTTCTCTAGAAAATAGTGATTCTAGTTCAAATGCATAAATTAAGAGGCTGGAGAAGCTCTAGATTTGAGAGTTAAGTCCTTTGTATAATGGACAATATGTGAAAATTGCCTTTTAAGTTCTTTCGAGGAAAGGTGTGAGTATTATTAGGTTGATGTTAGAAGTCTTGTAATTGCATTAACTCTGCATTGCAACATCTGACCTCCCTGTTCTGCAGATCCGAGACCATTTTGAGATAATTTACTTCGTGTTCAGGCCCTTGGGAAAACAGGCTGCCTATGCTGTCCAAAGTCAGGGTTTTCAACCTCAGCATTATTATTATTATTGGAGGTTATGTTCATATAATTTATTTATTTGATCATTAAGAATTATGTTACAGAATCAAAACATTTTATATTTTGAAAATTATTATGTACATTTCAGAAACAGGCATGAAAACTTAAGTATTGAATTTTGTGGAATAAAGCATAGGGAAAATGTTAAAGACAATGCAGTTTTATCACCTAGGATTAAATAATACATTGATGATATAAATAAACTCCTGCATCTAGAAATAAATTGAAGCATAAGTACAGTACCCGTGGCTTGTTAATACAGCCTCAGCACTAATGACATTTTGGATCAGATAATTCTTCATCACGGGTGGGTGGGGACTATCCTGTGCATTGTAGGATGTTTAGCAGCGCCCCTGGCCTCTACCCACTAAGTGCCAGGAGCATCCCCCACCCCCAGTTGTGACAACTGAAAATGTCTCCTGCCATTGCCAAATGTCCCCTGGGGGCAATTACCCTCTCTTGCTCCCCTTCTCCCAATTAAGAATCATTGCAGTAGATTGAGAAGCATCAGAAAGCTAAATAATTAATTTATAGCCAGCAATATGTATTTACAATAAGAAAACGTGCTTAGAAAACTAGATTAAGATCCAAGGACATTGTTTGGTAAATAAATGGGAATTAAGAGTAAAGCCCTATCTCCACATCTGGAGTCACTCTCTTTACTGCCTTTGGTGGAGAGACAGGGTGCCTATTCATCTCAGGTTTCTGTTTTTCAGTGCTTCAGAGTGCCCTTTTCAGTTCTTTAATTGTAGCAAGCTTCACTCCAGGTAGGAAGCCTCACAGAAGCACTCAGATTTATTTGCAGCTAAAGGCTTAACCCTTGATTACTTGCTCCTATGGGGCAGTTATACTCCGTCCTATAGGGTCACTACGAGTTGGAATTAACTTGATGGCAATGGGATTTCTTCCCCCCACCTAGCTGCCCAGGACATAAGCGTACACCTGCAGAAGCAGCAAAAAAATTCTCACTATGTTCTTCCTTTTGTGGAAAAGAAATCAAATAATTTCTTTCCTACATAAATCTAAAAAGGGCTGACCTTCTTTGGCTTTTTCAGCTGCCAGATGGGGCTGATTATGACTTAACATCACTATAATACTCTTCGTTTACAATCTCCTTACAATCATTTTCTGAAAGCTAAGTGAGAAAGGGTGGATTCGAACTGCTGACCTTTAGGTTAGCAGCTGAGCTCTTAAACATTGCACCACCAGAGCTTCAAATGGAGAAAGTTAGGTTTAAATAGTTTTATGTTTAAGCATTTTCATGAGGAGGGATTTGGGAGGAGGAAGTCAGTGGTTTTCTTATATACTTTTTCCTTATCTGCTTTTTGTTTTTAAAACAATCTAGGTTAATATGTTTCTCTTTCTTACCTCTCCATTTCCCAGGATTTCACTGGCTCTTCTGCCCCCTTGTCATTCTCTTATTGTCTTTTGCTGAAGTACTTTATTTTCTTCCCTGTTAATGCAATGACTATTAGCTAAAGTTTAATAATACTGGCGCCCTGCCAGATAGTGTACTGCAGGAAGGCTGGGGAAGGCTAGGCTCCTACTGCACGTTCCACTTTTGATATTTTATCCAGAGCAGGTGGTTGACTGCAGCCAGAGGAGATTGAAAGTGTGCTGCAAAATCCTCATCGAAACGTATAAGATTACATGTTGAACAGGTTCAGTATGCTTAGAGGCCAGTAACTAATGAAAACTAAGTAGTCATTAATTGTCATTAAAAACCTTTGTTAATTACTATTAGGTACTATAATAGGAGATGTTAAAGAGCAAGCTAGGGAGTATTTTTCCTTTTATAGCTTTCTAATACAAATTACAATTTAGACAATTAGGAAATAATTGAACATATATGTATATAATCACCTGTCTGTTATGGAACAAGAATTAGTGGAGGAGTTCTCTGACTCTCTTGGTAAGTCTAATCATGAGTTTGAAAATGAGGCATGTGACAATTTATACTATTTGGTTGGATCACTGTACTATACCTGACCCATCAAGTTCCCATCAACTCTTTGGTTGTGAACAAGTGGCCATGTGAGCTGCAAACAAGGAGAACTGAATATTCCTAACAAGTCTAGTGTGGCGATAACATAAGATCCAACAAGTGCAAATGGTGCATATTTAATGATTGTGTAGTTATGGTCCTTTGAGGTGATCATGCATAAAGAGTAAACATTTAATCAACAATACAGAAGTGTTACGACTATATGGTCAAATCAATATTTTACAGTTTTTCTCATTTTGTTATTTAAAAAATATGAATGTTCATTGTCAGTCTTGAGAGTTTTAACCACAGCCCTGAAGATGAATCCTAATCCTGTAATGAACTCAGTAACATTTTGTACACACATTAAAGAACAGAAGTCTTGGCTCAGACTTCCTAACACCAAGGTGTCCCCTTGATTTAACCTACTTTTCAGTTTCGCGAGGTTAAGGCACTCTATGGTTCTGTCTTAGGCCAATTTTTCCCCCTTTGTCCCTACTTTTCTCCTTCATACAGGCCTACCTGTATACTTCTTGGATGACATGACCATCTAACTTTCCCAAGGGGAAATCCTATTCAGCAAGGAATCCTTTCCTGAGTAGAAATCCTGTTCCCCAATTAATGAATGGACGGTTTCAGGAATAACAGTATAACCCTGCTTTTGGGGCTTAGGGTTTGGAAAAGCCTATACCAGAGTTTGGGTCTTAGAAAGGGGTGAAGAGAGAAGGGGTAAAAAGGATGGGTTCATTTTCTATAATGAGGGCATCTAGGAGCAGAGAGATGGACAAGATTAGGGGTATAGGCTGGAAGAGCATGGTCTTTGTCACTAGGGAAGGGAGACCTTGTATTGTCCTCTCTAGACATTCACTTTCCTCTCAGTCCCCAGTCAGATTAAGCAAAGCAAATTTACTTTCTTGATCTAAAGCTAACTTTGAAGGTGTTGGGCCTACCAACAAAAATCTGTTTGCTCATGTGGGGGCACTTAACATCCTTTAGTAGGGAGAAAGTTCTTTTGCACCATGTAACTGCTGACCTGAGAGAAGTCCATTTACAATGTAGAGTTATTGGACAGCTGGCCAACACAGTATGTGACTAACATCAGGCCCTCTCTTTCTGTTTTGTTGTGATGGAAGATTAGAGAGGCAATTCTTAGACTTCAAATTTTATGGCTCAGTAAAACTTTAAAATAATTTTGAAGACTGACAGGGGTTGCCAACTTACTAGGTTGCCTAGGAAGGGGTGGGAATGGGTTGGGGGAAGAAAACCTATTTCTGTCATCAGCATCATTTCAAGAAACAAAGGATGTTTCAACACTGAAACAGTCAGAAGGACAAATTCTCAGAAAAAAAGGACAGTCCTTTAAAAGAAATGCGTTTGACTTTATAAAAAGACCCCCTGTATTGTCCTAATCTCCCTCCGCCAAGGCCAGGTACTCAGGGCCATTGGACTGTAGGGCCCTGGGTTTCTGAATAGTGGGGAGGGGTCACAGCAACAGGGGTGAGGAAAATGAGCTCATTAATGTTTGGCTCTTGGTGGAAGTTTTTTTTTTTTTCTTCTGACTTCCCCTTTATTTTGTATTGTCCTTCCCTTCACCTAAGATAATTCTTCTCTACTATCTAGTTAGTGAATACCCCTTTCCCTCCCTCTCCACCCTCATAATCATCAACGAATGTTTTCTTCTGTGTTTAAACCTTTTCTTGAGTTCTTATAATAGTGGTCTCATACAATATTTGCCCTTTTGCGACTGATTTCACTCAGCATAATGCCTTCCAGATTTATCCATGTTATGAGATGTTTTGCAGATTCATCATTGTTCTTTATCGTTACGTAGTATTTCATTGTGTGAATATACCATAATTTGTTTATCCATTCGTCTGTTGATGGGCACCTAGGTTATTTCCATCTTTTTGCTATTGTGACAATGCTGCAATGAACATGGGTGTGCATATGTCTATTTATATGATGGCTCTTATTTCTCTAGGATATATTCCAAAGAGTGGGATTGCTGGATCATATGGTACTTCTATTTCTAGCTTTTTAAGGAAGCACCAAATCGATTTCCAAAGTGGTTGTACCATTTTGCATTCCCATCTTGGTGGAAGTTATTTATCATGTCTTGCCCTGTGGGTGGACCAGTTAAGTAGGAGTGTTGTTTCTAAATGCAGTTTCCCAAATTTTTTAACTGGAGATATGACACATATTTGTAATATTATGTTGCCAGCTTGCTGCCAGTTTTTCTTTTGTGGAAGATTAATCTTATAGATTCATCTTTAGAGTTTATTATTATTTTGCTGTTCCATAAGTAAGAGACATTGTATCATATCAGTAACTTGTATTGGGAAAGACATCTTCCATTCCAGGTACATATTCACTTCTCATTTGTGTTACCAAAGGGTGATGTCATCAGCAACTCTTACCCCTTTGCCTTTGGATTATATTATGTGCCTTTTTTTTTTTTTTGAACTAGTAAATTGTTTGCACTTCCTGATCATGTGCCACTTGATGGAAGGTTTAAGTGCCTGAAAGAGTAGTAGTCAGTGGCAAATCAGTTTCTGTCTGAAATGTGTCTGTTGGCTATCTACTTGAGGATAATTGAAAGTTTGCTGCATTTATTTTATTTATGGGCTTCTAGGTGAACGCGAAACTCCCAATTGGGACCCCAGATTACATGGCCCCTGAAGTGTTGACCGTGATGAATGGGGACGGAAAAGGTGTCTACGGCCTGGAGTGTGATTGGTGGTCTGTGGGAGTGATTGCTTATGAGATGGTTTATGGGAGATCCCCATTCACTGAGGGAACCTCAGCCAGAACGTTCAGTAACATCATGAATTTCCAGGTAATGAACCATTAGTCGATTTTGAAGTAATCATGAGAAATAGCATTTAAAAATTGTACTAATGAAAGTTTATTTGTAAACCAGCAGTATTGAATAATAACAGTAGCAAGTACTTACATAGTATATAGTAAACGCTGTCCTACACACTTTGTTAATTGTATTTCATTGAATCTTAACTGCTAGTAATTGTAAGACTACACCGTAGTGTAGTCGGCAGTTCGAATCCACTAGCTGCTCCTTGGAAACCGTATAAGGCAGTTCTACTCTGTCCTATAGGATCACTATGAGTCAGAATCGACTCAATGGCAACAGGTTCAAAAAGGAATTGCTGTCAATTAACCTATGATATTTCACTGATTATAAAATGCATGTTGATTTCAAAAGCTGTTCAGTGTGAATAAATGTGAGTCTTAGAATTAATGAAATACAGTTTATTAACTCAGTTGATTCTCAAACCATAGTTTTTGTTGTTGTTAGGTGCCATTGAGTTGCTTCCAACTCATAATGACCCTATGTACAACAGAATGAAATTCTGCCGGGTTCCGCACCATCCTCACAATTGTTGCTATGTTTGAACCCATTGTTGCAGCCACGTGTCAATCCATCTCATTGAGGGTCTTCCTCTTTTTCGATTACCCTCTACTTTACCAAGCATGATGTCCTTCTCCAGGGACCGGTCCCTCCTGATGACATATCCAAAGTACGTGAGATGAAGTCTCACCATCCTCGCTTCTAAGAATCATTCAGGCTGTTCGTTCTCCTGGGCAGCCCATAGTATATTCAGTATTCTTTGCCAACACCATAATCCAAATGCATCAATGCTTCTTCAGTCTCCCTTGTATGTTGTCCAGCTTTTGCATGCATATGAGGTGACTGAAAATATGAAGAACAGATGAGTTTTGGGATGACATCAAGGACATCATATATCATATATGAAGAAAGCATAAGGTCATTAAAAAGACAGGAAAAAAGAAAAGACCAAAATGGATGTCAGAAGAGACTCTGAAGCTTGCTCTTGAACGTAGAGTAGCTAAAGTGAAAGGAAGAAATGATGACATAAAAGAGCTGAACCGAAAAGTTCAAAACGCAACTCCAGAAGACAAGGTGTAAAGTATTATATGAAATGTGCAACGACCTGCAGTTAGAAAATGAAAAAGGAAGAACACATTCAGCATTTTTCAAGCTGAAAGAACTGAAGAAAAAATTCAAGCCTTGAGTTGCAATATTGAAGGTTTCTATGGGCAAAATGTTGAATGATGCGGGAAACATCAAAAGAAGATGGAAGGAATACACAGTCACTATACCAAAAAGAATTGATTGACATTCGACCATTTCAGGAGGTAGCATATGATTGAGAACTGGTGTTACTGAAGGAAGAAGTCCAAGGTGCACTGAAGGCATTGGCGAAAAACAAGGCTCCAAGAATTGAAGGAATACCAACTGAGATGTTTCGACAAACGGATGCAATGCTGAAAGTGCTCACTCATCTATGCCAAGAAATTGGGAAGGCAACTACCTGGCCATCCGACTGGAAGAGATCATATCTGTGCCCATTTCAAAGAAAGGTGATCCAACGGAATGCAGCAATTATCAAACAATATAATTAATATCACATGCAGGTAAAATTTTGCTGAGGATAATTCAAAAACAGTTGCAACAGCACATTGACAGGGAACTGCGAGAAGTTCAAGCCAGATTCAGTAGAGAGCATTGAACGAGAGATATCATTGCTGACGTCAGATGGATCTTGGCTGAAAGCAGAGAATATTAGAAAGATGTTTACCTGTGTTTTATTGACTGTGCAAAGGCATTCAGCTGAGTGGATCATAACAAATTATGGATAACCTTGCGAAGAATGGGAATTCCAGAACACTTGATTGTGCTCATGTGGAACCTGTACATAGATCAAGAGGCAGTTTGAACAGAACAAGGGGATACTGCATGGTTTAAAATCAGGAAAGGTATGTGACAAGATTGTATCCTTTCACTATACTTATTCAATCTGTATGCTGAGCAAATAATCCAAAAAGCTGGACTATATGAAGAAGAAGGTGGCATCAGGATTGGAGGAGGACTCATCAACAGCCTGCATTATGCAGATGACACAACATTGCTTGCTGAAAGTGAAGAGGACTTGAAGCACTTACTGATGAAGATCGAAGACCACAGCCTTCAGTATGGATAACACCTCAGCATAAAGCAAAAATTCTCATATTCAGACCAGTCAGCAACATCGTGATAAAGGGAGAAAAGATTGAAGTTGTCAAGGATTTCATCTTGCTTGGATCCACAAGCAATGCCCATGGAAGCAGCAGTCAAGAAATCAAACGACATATTGCACTGGGCAAATCTGCTGCAAAAGACCTCTTTAAAGTGTGAAAAAGCAAAGATGTCACCTTGAGGACTAAGATACATCTGACTCCAGCCATAGTATTTTCAAACCATAAAACCAAAATCAAAACCAAACCTGTTGCTGCGAAGTTGATTCCAGCTCATTGAGATCCTACAGGACAGAGTAGAACTGCCCCATAGGGTTTCCAAGGAGCACCTGAGCTCTTAACCACTATGCCACCAGGGCTCCAGCTTTCATACCATAGTAGGTATAACTATTTTCATTTTACAGATGAGGAACCTGAGGCAAAGAGAGGCTAAATAATTTGCCCAAAATAATACAGGTAGCCTGACTTGATACTTTACTATACTGTTGCTTAGTGCTATCTATTGAATATGATAGTGAAATCAAATGAGAAAATGAATTAGAAATACAGTTATGTGTATGTGTGTGTATATATATATATATAGTAGAATTAAAACTATTTCCCATCACCTGTATTTTTTTTTTTTAAAGTAAAAAGAAAGTTTTATTCAGCGTATATTCAAAAGGACAAAAGTGGGAAGCGGACAACCATGCTGCTAGAGGCATGTCTGCCTAAGTCCAAAGAATATTACAGAATAGGCAAGAATGGGAAAACGGATAAGCACGCTGCCACAACCATGTCTGTCCAAGTCCAAGGAAGGTTACAGAATCATCATTATATATCAACATCACAAAATGGGTAGAATCATTGAAAGCGTCACTTTTTCACTGATTGGCTAGAAATTGTAATCTTACATTTTGAATCATCTTTCTTAACAATCATTGGTACAGGTTTCAGTTACAAAGTTAGGAGGGTCTCCATTGGTCCAACAAATTCCTATTCACTAAATGCTAATAGAAAAAGGCAAAAGGTGAGAAGTCCTTTGAGTTAAGTTTTATTGGCCTTTTGTGAAAACTTCCTTAAGATAATTTCTGAGATTGTCCCATCTGTTGTCTTATCTCAGGGCCCAGTTGATGTATCTTTGTGAGTCTGTGAGGGCTCAGCCCCGGCTGGGTCACAATTCTCCATGCTCAAGGAGAGGGAATAATAACTCCAATATTATTTCCTAAATCAGTCCCTCCTTTTGATCAGAGATTGGAGATAACACATCAATGATCAATACCTGGACTTGGTCAAGCTCCTAGATGGCGGCCATTGCAGGCTCTTTAAACTCACGGTGCTGGTTTTCCACCCGATACCATCTGGTTCTTCACCAGGTTATTAAGTAAGAGCAATGTTCCCATCAGTAGCATTGCCAGAGTGAGCAGATTCAGTGTACATCAGCATTTTAGCCTGAGGCCTTCTTTTGCCTTTCATTGTGTAAGACAATAGAGGATAAATTTTATTATGCCTAATACTATCAGGATGTAGACTAAGACTATTACTGTCCCTTGTAGTAGTGATCTAGTCCATGTATTTACTCCTGATGCTAACCAACCAAACAACTCTGGTGTTTGTAAGAGCGTGACAATGTGTAATCAAGTAGCTTGCTATCTAGTTCTGTGTATATTTTGTCTACAGCACAGACTACACTTCCTTGGACTAATAAAAAAATCTAAGGTTATTTTGTTATCTCATATCACCTTGGCTTGTGAGATCAGACATCACTGTTGTGCTTCTGTCTCATCTGTTATTTGTCCCATAGTGACTGACAAATTTTCTTAAAGATTTCTCCAATTCAGCTATACCATGAGCAGGAATTAAAGCTACCAACCATACCCTGAATGTTGAACCAATGGGTTTTCTTCTGACTTTAATTTTACAATGTGTAACAATTTAACATTACCTTTCCCGTATTTACTAGCATTGTTACTATGAATACTTAAAGATAATCCTAAAGTTTCCGAAGTGCATTGTCCACGCATTTGTCAGTAATTTAAACAAGATTGCCCATGTAAATTCACTATCAGTTGGAAAGGATCATCTAAATTAGTATAGTTGGATCTATCACACGGAAACATATATCCTTAAAGAGCACTCAAAGTTTGTCTAGAAGAAACAGAAAATACAGAAAAATTTACACGTGACAACAAGTTTTCATTAGAGAACTAATGACTAGCAAGATAATACAGGATGGACTTCTCCTTTTGGAAGTCTTCAGTTAATCTCTTTAAAACATACCAAGTGTTCTCCCTGAGGGCAAGCTGTCCCTCCACCTTGGTTTCCCTATTAACAGTCATGGGTCACTTTCTTAGAAGCAGAAGTGGAACCAAAGATAAAACGGAGTCTGAGCCATGAGGTCAGTCTCCTCTGAGAATCTGGTTTCTTTAAGATACATAATTTTCTGCAAGAAAATTATGCAAGAGAGTGACAGTTTGATTACAAACACTACACAGGTATTTCATATGACATTGTCCTAAAGACTGATTAAAGTATAACTCTGATCTTTGAAGTTAGTTTCCTAAAACAGACTGAAGTCTCCAAAAAAACAAAACAAAACAAAACAAAAAACGCTCCATGTCCAGAGCAAAATGGTCTGCTAGTTTATCTGGACCATCGTTTGACTCAAAGTATCTTCAGGAACCAGTTTTTTTCTCAAAGCTCAAGGTTCAAGAGGACACCCAAAGGCAAATATCCCGTGTGGGTTGCCTCAACCTCCCTGAAAGCCAGAAATCTGGATTCCAGGAGAATTACATACAGCTCTCTCATCATTCTTCCCTTTGGATCATGATCTTGTTGTAGAATCTTTTATCAAAAATGCTCAATAAATGGTAATTGGACATCATCTGGTTTTTAAGATCCCAGGCACCATGAAGCAAACTAGGAAATAAAACAGAAACACTAACAATTATATTAGGCCAATTGTCTGAAATAACCAACGAAACCATGACCCTAAGGTCTTTGAGCCAAGGAAACAAGTCTCATAAGGTGTTTGTCTCTACATAAGCAGCATCAGTAACTGCTTTTCATGTGCCTCAACAGCAACTACATTCTGTAAAACCTCAGACTGAGTATTAATATAAATACAGCAACATTTATCTAATGAGGCACAAACTGTTTCTTAAGAGACTAGCAGGAACTCTAATGCTGTTCTATTTTGTAAAATCATAGCTCAAATTTCAGATTGTTCTCTGGTTATGTTATCTACAACTTGGCTAAGTTTACCAACAGGAACTTCTAATTCAAGAGTTACAATATCTAAACCCATTAGTTAGATAATTTAGGAGAAAGGAGAATGATTTCTTATATCTGGAAATTAGGACCTTATAAATATCAGCAATATTAAAAAAAACCAGTTTCCTTTAGTTTACTCAGTCTTATGTAGTTAATTTCTGTTCCACGTGATTCTGGATCAGCTGCGATCTGCAAACTCATCAGCTTCTGCATAGGAGCTCTGGAAATTTTATTCAGTTTAGTCACAGTCTTTTTAGCAAGTCCAGTGTAGTCCATCTTTTTGTTGAGATATTTTGGTTGAACTTTGTCAGCAAATCAGCAAAGTAAAAACTTATCTGCAGATGACAAAACTGAATATGGCCATGATTAATTGATAAACATAATATTCTTAATAGTGAAAGACCTGATAGAAATTAATTTCAAGCCCAACATAAAGGCCAAATAAAATCAGTTAAAAAAAACTTTAGATAAAAATATTTCTAAATATAGCCATTAACCATTTCAAAGAGCTTCAGATATAATGCAGAATAATTTTCAGACAAAATACCATATAGTCAGGATATACTAAGAATATACCAAGATTATCAAATCTCTAAATACCTGAATAGTAATAAAAAAACTTCATAGAAAAATGATGTAAATTCCCCAATCAAACCATTGGCTTCGATGATGCTAGATTCAAAAAGATAAAGTTGCCACCAAGTTAGCAATAAAGAGATAATAATATAGGTCACTGTGAAACAATACTTAAGTTATTTAACAAAAGATCTTAAAATAAAATCCTTAGCTTTCTTTTCTAAAAGCGGTGAGGCTTGGTATTCAGACTCAGGAATCTTAATTCTAATGAGAGGCCAAAGCTTTGTCTTCCAGGCATATTACACAAAGAATAAATTAACCCTTTAACTTAGAAATTAAAGAAAATTTTGTTATTTTAACTGCGAGAAACCCAATTCTTTGTTTTATATGCTATTTAACATTAAAACTCCTAAAAAAATCCCATAAATTAAATGATTAAACTTTAGTCAGACAGATGAAACTTGACCATATCAAATAAATTTCTTTTTCAATAAACCTCTTAAAGGTTGCCTTTGTTGTATATCTCTTACAGTGCATCCCCTTAAATGGCAAAAATGAACACACTCATTAGCAGACTTAAATATATATATCTATATATCCTCTTGTGGCATAAAAAGCAAAGGTATATAAACTGAAATTATGACAAATATCTATTAACTTAATAACATCAATAAGCTACCTAAAATACCTTTGGAATTATTTTAAGCTTGTATACCATAAAACATAACTGTTGTTGAAAGAAAAGTATTTAAACATTCTAAGATTTCATTCACCTTTTACTACTTCTCATATTTTCCCCAGTCTAATTTTAGCCCTTAAAGATTTTATCAACTGGCTTTGGAAATCACAGGTCTCTGCTCACTTGACCAATTCATTGATACAGATATAACCTTAAGCGTTTGGTACTGCTGGGAACATTTTTCCAGGCCACTTCAGGTGTGTCTCATTGTGATTTCTATTTTTTTTTTTTTTACTTCTTAAAGTTCCCCTATAATAGAACTTGTTTACAGTTTTATGATTAGGATCTACCCAATTTCTGATAACTATAGCAAAGCAGCAATTTTTCTTATCTTTTGTCTTAAAAGAGCCTCCACCTAGCTGGAAAGGGGTCTTTCAAAAGAGTCCCTGGAGCTCCAGGACCTTGGAGACTGGGAGGCCTGATCGTGCCCCGCCCTCACTCTCTTGACTCCTGGAAGACATTTACGTATGTTTAAATTGATGGAGGCATTTTGAAAGACAAAAGATAGCTGATTTCTTTCTTTTCTACTGTTCTGGAACTGCTGCTTTAGGACAAAACTATCCTTTTTCCTTAAATAAAACACATTTCATATAATATCTAGCTTAAGTTACTTAAAAAGGTTTCACTTTTAAGACTGACATAGTATAAAACATAAAGATCTCAGTGTACTTTTCAGATAGACGAATTTATATCAAAGTTTCTCCAAGTAGCTTTTTAAAAAAATCTAAATCATAAGACACACGCAAGACACAGTTTTTTCTGGACGAAGAAAGAACTGAGGTTCTACGACTAGCCTTACAAAAAACAGCAATTCTTAGCCATAGCCACCAATCTAATACAAGACAAACTTAGACACAATGCTCTAGACCAGAAGCAAGCTCTTAGAACAAAAGGAGACAAAAAGACCACATAACCTCACCAGATAATACCACACAAAACAAGGATATGGGGGTCCTAGTTTCTAAAAGTGTATATAGCAATTTGGGGTAAGATAGACTCAATTCAATGGAAAAAACAGGTACAGAACTACCACTTCTCCCTTAAATATCATAACACAGGTCAGGAGCTGCCACCTCCGCCTGAGAATTTGGCAAAACAGGCAAGAAAGAGCTGCCACTTCTCCCTGCGAATTTGGCAAAACAGAGCACTATTTTCCAGGTTTTCTCTGAGCCACAAAAAGGTCCGAATTTTGCAGCTTATGGTGACTCACAGCTCTTTGAAAATAGAATTACCTCTTCAAATGCCCGAATCCAGGCCTAAACTGCAGTTCACTTAAAGAGTTACTAAATGTCTGTCTTAACCAAACGATCAAGCAACAATCTAAGAAAGATTCTCCTTAATCAGTTAACTGGTTTTACAAACAAATATGCCAAACAAAACTTAAGAAAACATGAGAAGGAGAACAACAAAAAATAAGCAAATGTTCATTTTCTGAGAGCACTCACCCTTGTCAACGTTGAAGGGACATGGAGTGGGAACACGTGGGTCCAGAAGACAGGACCGTTCTTTGCCGGCTTCTGCTCCACAGTCCAGGTCTCTTCGAAGTTGACCAGATTCGTATCTTCAGATCCTACTCACAGCGCCATTAACTGTTGTAGGGGAAAAACATCACAAAGTTTAGTAAAGTAAAGAGAAAGTTTTATTCGGCATATATTCAGAAGGACAAAAGTGGGAAGCGGGCAACCATGCTGCTAGAGGCGTGTCTGCCCGAGTCCAAAGAATATTACAGAATAGGCAAGAGTGGGAAAACAGACAAGCACGCTGCCACAGCCATGTCTGCCCGAGTCCCTCACCTGTATTGTTTTGTATATTAAGTTTATTTTTGAAGGCTGTAATATATATATTATATATATAATATATATTTTCATCTTTCCGGAATATGTAATACATATTTTAATGTACTTAATTATTTGTTATTCTTGACTCTTCTCTTGAATTAAAGTTTCCCTTTAAATGACTCTGGGGGCTAATTTATTGCCTTCATTTCAGTTCACTCATTCAATAAGAATGTATTTAGTTGCTGTTTTGAGAATTATGTATATGAGATCAAATTGATAACAGCAGCTAGAAAAGTTAGATAGGAAATTTAGGGGGCAGTGAGTTTATGTTAATGGGGAGGAACATTTCAGAAATGGAGTGAGAATGGTTTCACGACTTGAAGAATGTAATCAATATCACTGTATTGTGTCTATAGAAATTATTAAATTAGTGTATTTTCTGTTGTGTATATTCTCAACAGAAACAAAAAATAAAATAAATTATAACATTAAAAAAATGTGTTTAGCACCTGCTTTGTGGCTGGTATTGTTAGGTCCCAGGTTTAGTGATGAGTAAGAAGGAGAGGGTCCTCTCTGCTTTCTCTCTCCTTCATCACGAATAAATTACAGTGCAGTGCTATGTGCAAACATAGAGTTCAGGGGGATCATGCAGGAGGGAGTGATGGGGAAGAAGAGCTGGCCAGGGAAGGAAGGGTTGGGGGCACAGGGGGCGGGGAGCGTGGGTTAGGCAGAGAACAGCATAATTTGTTCAAGGAACTATTAAATAGCTCATTATTGTTGGGATGAGGAGTGTAGGGAGATGAGATGGGAGAAAGGAGCAGGGGTCGGGGTCGTGAAGGATACTGAAACCCAGCAAAGAAACTAGGCCTACTGCTGTGGACAGGCCGTCTATTTTGGGAATATGCCTTTGATCCAAAGTTAAGAGGGCACAAAACTTGCTTCCTTTAGGGAAAAAAAAAAACAAAAACAAACGAACAAGAAACCTTGCATGGATGTAAGTACTTTCTTAACTTTGGGACATGAGAAGCTGAATCATTGCTAAGGAAATAATTATTTTATTTTCTTTTTGGAACAGCGGTTTTTGAAGTTTCCGGATGACCCCAAAGTTAGCAATGAATGTCTTGATCTGATTCAAAGTTTGTTGTGTGGGCAGAAAGAGAGACTGAATTTTGAAGGCCTTTGCTGCCATCCTTTCTTTGCTAAAATTGACTGGAAGAACATTCGTAACTGTAAGTAGAGCCACGTTTCTTAAATTTGGGTGTTGAGGTTCAGAAACATTTAAGAGTGATCTGAAATTATTGTGGCCCAAAGAAGCTGATATAAATTATGTAAATAGAGGTATTAAATAATTAAAATAATTAAATAATTAAATAAGCGCTTTAATTATCTCCGGGAGTTGAAAAGGCTACTAATGTAGCTATCTTTGAGTAGTAATTCTGCTTTAAAATTACTTGCGTGGGACTAGGCCATTCATGAAACTCCATGTTTACATGGCCTTCAGAATGTTACCGCGCAGTTAAGTTAGAGGCATGGATTGATGGAGTCAAAGGTTGACCCTTGGTTTCTTAGTTACCTGGTGCTATGATAACAAAAAATGGTACATACAGGGGATGGCTTTAAAGAAAGAAGTTTATTTTCTCACAGTTCAGGAGGCTGGAAGTCCAAATTCAGGGTGTGGGCTCTCAGGGAAGGTCTTTTTTTTAAAATCTCTTTCAGCATCTGGTAGCTTCCAGCATTCTGGGGCTTGTAGTCACCTCTGTCTCCATGGTGACATGGTGTGTGTCTCTCTGTCTGTACTTGTCTTTATAAGATACCACTCAGAAGCAATTACGTTTAGGATCCATCCTACTCTGTCATGACCTCATTAACATAACGAAAGAAAACTCTGTTTCCTAACAGGATCACACCCACAGGTACAGGAGACAGAACTTCAACCTGTATTTTTGGGGGACACAATTCAATCCACAACATTTGGTTTGACAGTGTTTCTTTCCAGAGAAAACGTGGACCTAAGTATTTCATTTACTGATCACATGTGATAAAAAAACAGGTCGTTGAAGGATTGCTTTTAGGGTTGAAAAGGATCCTCTGGTCCAAGTATTTCATTTACAGATGAGAAGAAGACTCAAAAAAGTTTCAGCCTCATTCCCAGGATTGCTCTGCTAATGCAGTAAAACCATAAAGTCTTCCTTGTGTTCATTTGTTTCCTTCTCCACAAACATGTAAAATCTGTAATGTATACATACAGTAGATTTGTTTCCATGTCACTTTGAAATCAATTAGTAATTTTTTTTTTAAAATTATACTTCAGGTAAAGGCTTACAGAACAAATAGTTTCTCATGAAACAGTAGTACACATATTGTTTTATGACATTGGTTAACAGCCCCACAACATGTCAACCCTTCTCCCTTCTCGACCTTTTTTTTTTTTTTTGGTGAAAATATACATAGCCAAAGATACACCATTTCAAAAATTTCTACATGCACGGTTCAGTGACATCGACTACGCTCTTCCAATTGTGCTGCTATTCTCACTTTAGATGAAGGCTTACAGAACAAAATAATTTCTCATTTAACAGTTAGTACACATGTTGTCCTATGATGATGGTTAACAGCCTCACAACACATCAACACTATACTTACTCAACCTTGGGTTCCCTATCACCAGCTTCCTTGTCCCCTTCTGCCTTCTGGCCCTTGTCCCTGGACAGCTGTACCTCATTAGTCCCATTTAGTTTTATGGGGCTGTCCAGTCCCTGGCTGAACGGTGAACCTCGGAAATGACTTCACCACTGAGCTAAAAGGGTGTCTGGGGGCCATACTCTCGGGGTTTCTCCAGTCTCCTTTAGGCCAGTAAATCTGGTCTTTTTTTTGTGAGTTAGAATTTTGTTCTACATCCTTCTCCAGCTCTGTCCAGAACCCTCTGTTGTGATCCTGGTCAGAGCAGTCAGTGGTGGTAGCCGGGCACCATCTAGCTGTACTGGACTCAGTCTGGTGGAGGCCTTGGTAGCTGTGGTCCATTAGTCCTTCAGACTCATCTTTTCCTTGTATCCTGTCCTCTTCATTCTCCCTTGCTCCTGAAGGGATGGGACCAGTGGAGTATCTTAGATGGCTGCTCACAGGCTTTTAAGACCCCAGACGCTACTCACTAAGGTAGAATGTAGAACATTGTCTATAAACTGTGTTATGCCAGTTGAGCTAGATGTTCCCTGAGACCATGGTCCCAACAGCCCTCCACCCAGCAATTCATTCCCTCTGAGAGTTTGAAAATCAATTAGTAATTAGTACAAACCAAATTTATTTATTAAAAACAAAGACCTGATTTACTATCAACAGAACCAAGATCCTTTTTTTTTTTTGCCACAAACTGGTGATTTTTTTTAAAACTTTCTTTTTTATTCTTGGACTTGTTGATTGCATGTGAGATAATGCCCTGGCAGAATGATCAACACAGACTAGAGCAGGCTTGGAAACAGTTGGCCTGTTTGAGTGTGGTAGGGAGGTGGGAAAATGGAACCAGTTCCTAGATCCCAAAACTAGGCTTCTAATTGGATCTGTGTTGCCTCTTGCACCTTTAGCTGGGAAGTACGAGTGCAGTTAAGGTCCAGTATTGTCCAGTTGAGGGAGTCCTGTGTGGACCAGTGGTTAAGTGCTCCACTGCTAACCGAAAGGTCTGTGGTTCAGACCCACCAGCCGCTCCGAGGAAGAAAGATGTGGCAGTCTGCTCCTGTAAAGAGTACAGGCTTGGAAACCTTATGCGGGCAGTTCTACTCTGTCCTATAGGGTTACTGTGAGTCAGAATCCACTCAGTGGCAGTGGGTTTATTGTCCAGTTGAAAACCATTTTGATGGTTTCTCTAACCTTCTGCTGAAATATTTAAGTAGTCAGAGTTTCCATAAACATGTCTTGGCAAATTTTTTCTTCTGGTAGCCACATTGCTATATTTTTCTGATCTTTAGGTATCAACCCCCACATTTCCATGATTCAGACCTTTTGATCAGTAATGTATTTTCTCTGCAGTTTTCCTCTTTTGCTTTTGGAAAGATTTTAATATGATTTCTTTTAGATGCTATTCAAGTACTTAATATTATCTTGCCTTTTTACATCTGCAATCTTGAATAAGCAGTTAATTTTTTTTGTTTTATGCATGAACCTGCTGATTATGTCCAACAGCATACCTGTACTTAAGTAAGTCAGTGAATGGCGATTAATTACATAAGTAACTTTATTTTGGGTTTTGATAAACCATGATGCTGTTTTTGATATTATGTTAGACTTTCACGATTGTTTTGTTCTAGTCTTTTCCTTTCAACGTGTTTTCAGGTGTTAGGCTTATTTTACTTATAAGTGTCACTACTGTTCTGTAATTATATAGTGCACATAGAGGATACTAACAGTGCTGAGTGTGGTTCATGCTGTCCATCATGAGGCTCATCTTTTGAAAAGCCATGGTTCTCTTTGGGATGGGATCACTTTGGGATGGGTCACTGTAGCCTTGATAATCTTCATACACATTACCTTCATACTTGCTTCATCATATCTTTGGTGACTATCCACTTAATTTTTCCTGATCCTAATAAATACCCATTTAATTTTTCTTTATCATTAACACGTTTTCCCCCCGCCCATTAGCATCAGAGGATTCTCACCTAGCTGAATCCGGATCTTAAAAATTTCAAACTTGGTGGTTTTTATTGACTTCCAGTTCCCAGTTGGCTCTGAAGAGTCAAGAAATGTGTTTGCTTTTTCTTTTTTCAAATTCTTTTAATTTTTAAGTAAACTTTTAGTTTTGAAATAATGTTAGATTTAAAGAAAAGTTTAAAGATAGTACAGAGAGTTCCCACATGTTCTTCACCTAGTTTCCTTTAATGTTAATGTCTTATATAACTGTCACATTTGTCAAAACTAAGATTTTTTATTTTTTATTGTACTTTAGATGAACGTTTACAGAGCAAACTAGCTTCTCATTAAACAATTAATACACTTATTGTTTTGTGACATTGGTTGCCAACCCCACAACATGTCAACACTCTCCCCTTCTCGACTTTGGGTTCCCCATTACCAGCTTTCTTGTCCCCTCCTTTTTGTCCTTGTCCCTGGGCTGGTGTTCCCACTTAGTCTCGTTTTGTTTTATGGACCTGACTAATCTTTGACTGAAGGGTGAACCTCAGGAGTGACTTCATCACTGAGGTATGAAGTTTTCCAGGGGCCATACTCGGGGTTTCTTTAGTCTGTGTCAGACCAGTAAGTCTGGTCTTTTTCCTTTTTTTGTAAGTTAGAATTTTGTTCTACATTTTTCTCCCACTCTGTCTGGCACTCTCTATTGTGATCCCTGTCAGAGCAGCCAGTGGTGGTAGCCTGCCACCATGTATTTGTGCTGGACTCAGTCTGGTAGAGGCTGTGGTAGTTATGGTTCATTAGTTCAAAACTAAGATTAATACTGTATTGGTACTTTATTATTAACTAAACTTTGGACTTTATTTGGATTTCGCCAGTTTTCCCATTAATTTCCCTTCTCCGTAGTCTCTGGGAGCAATCCAGGGTACTCTGTCACAATTAGAATGTTAGCTTTTGATGGGACTAGCCCTAGCTTGAAGTCTGTGGGTGGTGCACATGGTTAAGTACTCGATTACTAACTGAAAGGGTGGCAGTGGTTTGAACCCACCTGCGTGCCATGGAAGATAGGCCTGGTGATGTGCTTCTGAAAGGTCACAGCCTTGAAAACCCTGTGGAGCAGTTCTACTGTGAGCACATGGGGTTGCCATGAGCTTCAATTGACTTGACAGCAACTAACAGCAATAACAACAACAGCCCTAGCTTAGGTGCTTAGTGTATCTCAGTCAGTGGATGGGCCTTCATGCCCACTGAGGATTGAGAGTGCCCTTTTCTGAAGGTTCTGTGGCATTCCTGACTATGCAGGGAGCCGTGGTATTGATTTCAGTGTCTCCTAGCAGATTTTCCCGTCTTTGACCAACCTCTCATCCCGGCTTATTTGCAGTCAACTCAGGGTTTTGGAATGAACACATTGCTGGACTCCATGATATTTGGAGTGCTAAACTAGCTAACTCTAACATAAATTATGCCTTTGTCCAGTCCTGTTTTTCAGAAACACATGTTGAGTGACTTTCATCAACCAAAACACTTGAAGTTATTAAGTTTCCCAAGTTCATGGTTGCTGATTAAATGTCTTGTGGTTCCAGGCTGTTGAATATTTCCACTTTCCACAACATGAGATTGTCCCTTGATGAAAGCAACATTAGCCTCTCTGCTGTTTCACCCCTAATTCCTCTTTTTCTTTTTGTAACCAATGATAGGAAGTACTGCTTACCACAGCAGGTAATAATCTTCAAAAACTCATTATCTCAAAGGTGGTTCTGGCAGGATATATAAATGCGGTTTAAGAAGGCTCTGGACAAATTTATGAATGACAGAAGTAGGAGTGGCTACAGAAAGAAACTAGGACATGCCTTTGGCTTTGACACTGAGGTCACAGCATCTGATCTCTCCTGGGCCTTGCCCCTTGGAGTTGCTGTGGGCAACACCCCAGTATCACGGATCTGACCCAGTTCGGGGATGCTTATTCTCTCAGAAAGTCAGAAGCTCTGTGATGAGTTACTGCCCCACTTATGGGTCACCAGGCACCCATTAGCCTCACGTTTCACCCGATCAGATGTAATGTTGGGTTTTCAGCTGCTTATTATTATCATTTCGAGACTACTTTCCGAGTTTCAGTAGGGGGCTTTTTGAAGCTACCAGCTGTCCCGGGCTGTACAATTCTGGTGATGTTTCAGATGGTGAGCAGGATTCTAGTTGTACTCAGCCCGATGTTCTGGACTTGTAGAAAGTTGAAGCTAATCCAAGCTCCTCTTTCATGCCTTTGGGCTTACGCCTACCTTTCCCGGCATCGCACACCTGCTCACGTCAGTGGGAAAGCTTGGCTGTATGGAGCTGTCTTCTAGTCACATCTTTTGAAATATCTTCCACTAAAGACATGGTGATATCAATGGAACCAGCATGCTTGCACCTTTCATCCAAGATCACGACGTCTCAACAGTAAGAAACGCGTAGTGTGAGTGATGATCATGGATTATTTCCAAGAACACTTATGGCTAATGCTGTTGAGAACTTGTATTGTCTGTTACTTACAACACGGGCTCTTTCTCTTGAGTCATCCTCCTTCTACTATTCTCAGAAAGGCATGGTTCTTGCAAAATAATTACAATTTTTCACATCAAAATTTTGCATTTGTTAGCCGAGAGTACGTTTTGTTTTGACCACTCAGTGGTGGTCCCCTTCCTCACAGGTTTCATTTTTGTTGTTGCTGATCATCACTTGCTACTTGACCCCAAATGGCCATAGTGAAACCTCAAGTGTATAATCCTGGCATTGTGCCATAAACCTGATTGATGATTGCCTTTGGTATAAAGGAGAGGGCTACTATGGCTTCCTAGTCATAGGAGAAATTCTTAGTCATTGCTGTGTGTAGAGATAAGGACCATGTAACTCACAAAGTTTTATACTCCAGTCCTTTAGTAGGAAATTATCATTTAGAGAGCATCTATTCTGTGCCATCCACTAGGTATTTAAGTATACCACGCTGTCTTTCTTCCAAACAATTCTGAGAAATGTTAGGATTATTATACCCATTTTTTATAGATGTAGACAGTGAGGTGCAGACAAGTTAAGTAGCTTGTCCAAGATCATGTAGTAAGTAAGCAAGAGAGTCCAGATTTGGATTGAGATCTCTATGATATCAATTTGTGATTCCACAATACCATGTGTACTCTTTACATAAGCAGTTGTTATTAGTAGTAATGTTTGTGATGACACCAAATAATGAACCATGTCATTATTTGTGGCTTAATCTCTGGGTCCATTTAAGCACATTTGGAATTGAAATAAGTTTTGAGTTTGTTAGGATTCATTACAATATTTGTGTATCTACAATGTGCTAAGTGCCATGTTAGGTGCAGTGGCTCTGTTGTTGTGTGCCATCGAGTTGATTCTGACTCATAATGACCCTATGAGACAGAGCAGAACTGTCCCGTAGTGTTTCCCAGGGTGTAATCTTTTTCTTTTTTTTTATTGTGCTTTAGGTGAAAGTTTACAGCTGAAGTTAATTTCTCATACAAAAATTTATACACATACTGTTTTGTGACGTTAGTTGCAATCCTCACAATGTGACAGCACACTCCCCCTTTCCAGTCTGGGCTCCCTGTGTCCACTCAACAAGTTCCTGTCCCTTCATACCTTGTCATCCTGCTTTTGGACACAAGCTGCCCATTTGGTCTTGTGTATCTGATTGAACTAAGAAGTACATTCCTCACGTGTATTATTTTTTGTTTTATGGCCCTGTCTAATCTTTGTCTGAAGAGTGGGCTTTGAGAATGTTTTCAATTCTGGGTTAACAGTGTGTCTGGGAGCCATTGTTTCAAAGGTTCCTCCAGTCTCTGTCAGGCGATTAAGTCTGGTCTTACTACGTGAATTTGAGTTCCACATTTTTTTTCTCCTGCTCTGTCCGAGACTCTCTGTTGTGTTCCCTGTCAGGGCAGTCATTAGTGGTAGCTAGGCACCATCTAGTTCATCTGTCAGCCTGTAATCTTTATGGTAGCAGATTGTTAGGTCTTTTCTTCTGCAGAGCGGCTGGTGGGTTAGAACCTCTGACCTTTGGTTAACAGCCTAGCACTTAACCATTACACCACCAGGGCTCCTGCTGTGGCTTTAGTGAGGAACAAATTTGGACACATCCCTGCCTTCATGGAGGTTATAGTCTAAGATCCTAATTGATCCTTTTGCTGGTTGTGTTAGATTGCTTTACCTCAGAATGGCAGAAAGTTTAATGCTCAGTAGGTCATCCATGGTTTACTGAACCACATATGCTTAATCTTAAAACATAGACCTTGACCCAGTGACCCATTCTCCACATGCAGCATCTCAACCTTTCTGCTAACCTGGTACTCTGGCCCAGGAAAGGACAGTGTTAGGTTGATGGCCCTTTTTTTAAATCATGATTTATAGTCTCAGGAAGAATTGACAGTACTCAGGATGTAGTTTTTCTGCTTATTTAGAACCGAATTTCTCAACCTCAACGCTATTGACATTTGGGGCCAAATGATTCTTTGTTGTGGTGGGGTCTGTCCTGTGTATTGTAGGATGTTGAGCAGCATCCCTGGCCTCTACCCACTAGATACAGTAGTAGCCCCCTGCCTACCTCTCTTGTGATAACTGAAAGCGTCTTCAGACATTGCCAAATGTCCCCTGGGCAAAATCTCCCCTGGTTGAGAATCACTGATTTAGAAGAATTGCCTGGATTTTTATGGGGAGAGAGAATATTCAGTCTGAATCTCTTTGAGACTGCCTTTACTAACAAGCAATGGGACAATTATCTGGGGTCCATAGGACCTTGCTACTCAGTATGTGGTCCATGGACCGGCTGTACCAGCATCATCTGGGAGCTTGAATGAGATGCAGAGACTCAGGCCCACCCCAGACGCTGAGTCAGAAGCTGCATTTTGACAAGATCCCCAGGTGGTTTGTGTGCTTGTTGGAGTTTCAGAAGCCCTACCTGAGAGGAGAAAATTAGATCTGTCAGCCTTATAGTTTCTTGCTCATCTTTGCGGGATCTTCCTTGTTTCTTCCTCTGGGTTTAGGGTGAAGGGACACTGCTTTTTGCTTAAGGTTTCCCTGAGTGGATGGAACTGCTTGGAATTGCCCAATTTTACTTTTCAAAGAATTGAAAGCTTTTCTCTCCGATGGACATTACATCCTTCATATCCTTCAGGATGGCTGTTTAACTTTACCTTCTGATAGCAAATAGGTGAGTCTAAAAAGTCATTTTCATGCTTTCCTCTGCCACCCTCCCCTTACTTACTTTTTAAAAATATTTTATCGTGTTTTTGGTGAAGGTTTACACAACAGTTTAGGTTCCCATTCAACAGTTTCTACACAAGTTGTTCAGTGACATTAGTTACATTCTTTGTAGTGCTCGAACATTCTCATTATTTCTGTTCTGGTTGTTCCATTTCCATTAATCTAGTTTCCCTGCTCCCTTATCTTCTCATCTTTGTTTTAAAGTGATTGTTGACCATTTGGTCTCATATAGGTGATTTTTTAAAGGAGCACAGTACTTATGGGTGATAGTCATGTCCCATACTTTTTTTTTTCCCCATATAAAAATTTATACATACATTGTTATGTGACCCTAATTGCTCTCCCCATACTGTGACAGCACACTCCTCCTTTCCACCTGATTCCCCATGTCCATTCAACCAGCTCCTAACCCTCTCTGCCTTCCCATCTCACCTCTGGACAGAAGCTGCCCGTTTAGTCTCTTGTATCTACTTGAGCTAAGAGGTACACTCCTCACGAGTATCACTTTATGTCCCACCGTCCAGTCCAATCCCTGTCTGAAGAGTTGGCCTCCGAAATTGTTTTAGTTCTGGGCTGATAGACAATCTGGGGGCCTTGCTTTCCGGGGTTCCTCCAGTCTCATTCAGACCATTAAGTCTGGTCTTCTTACTAGAATTTGAGTTCTGCACCCCACCTTTCTTCTGCTCCATCAGGGACTCTCTGTTGTGTTCCCTGTCAGGGTGGTCATTGGTAGTAGCTGGGCACCGTCTAGTTCTTCTGGTCTCAGGTGGATGAAGTCTGTGGTTTATGTGGCCCTTTCTGTCTCTTGGGCTACTACTTTCCTTATGTCTTTGGTGTTCTTCATTCTCCTTTACTCCAGGTGGTTGGGACCAATTGATGCATCTTGGATGGCCGCTTGCAAGCTTTTAAGACCCCAGATGCCACTCACCAAAGTGGGATGCAGAACATTTTCTTAATAAACTTTGTTATGTCAGTTGACCTAGATGTCCCCTGAAAGCATGGTCCCCAGACCCCTACCCCTGCTACTCTGTCCCTCAAAGTGTTTGATTGTATTCAGGAAACTTCTTAGCTTTGGTTTAGTCCAGTTGTGCTGTCTTGTCCCATACTTTTAAGGATGGAATAAATGTCCTTCATGAACACTTGTAATGCATGTTTTCTATTGCCGTGCCATTTATTGAGCGCCTACTATGTGCCAAAGGCTCTGCAAAGCAGTTTACACATATTATTGTGCCATTTCCTCCTTCGAGAACCTCTGTGAGGCAGGTACTATAATCAGTCCCATGTTGCAGATGAGGATACTGAGACCTAAAGAGATGGAGCTATTTGGTGAATGGAGGTCATGCAGCCAGTAGTTAGCAGTGCCAGGAGTTGAACTAAGGTATCCCAGACTCCAAAAAACAAGTTCTTTTTGTTTTTATTTGTTTGAAAAAGTAGTGCAATCCATGATAAAAATTTCAAGTGGTAAAAGAAGGTCATACAGTAAAAAATAACTCTCTCTGCCCCATACCCAGTTCCTCTCCATAGGGAACCACAATTGTTGGTTTCTTGTATAACTTTCCAGAATAATCTATGCAAATATAAGCACCAGCCCAGCCTATACTCTTAACAACATCACTATTCCTGCCTCCCAAGAATTCAGGAGTTTTATTGTCAGGTTATTTTCCTGCATCATTGGAATAAATGAAGGAGAAATCTTTATTAAGACTCTACCATATTAACCTTGTGAATTTACCACTCTGCCATGAATTTCTGATGAACAGTGCTCTCTTCTTCCCAAATGAAAACGCCTGTGGATTTAACATGAGTATTTTATTATTATTAGTATTTTTTAGTGTTCTTCTGCATTTATAACACATCATCTCATTGCTTGGCTTGTGTATTTGTGTGTGTGTGTGTGCGCATTTGTTTTGGGCCTTTTTTTTAAGATTTGCTTGTTTTGAGGTTTCTGTCATTTCAGTAAGTATCTAACTAGATTTGTTTTCTAAGCTAGTTGGAGGAACATGGTAGATGTACTTCTCAGTTAGACTTGGTTAGCTTTTAAATGAGTCTCCCGCTTGGATTCTTGGTCACTTTAAGGGCAGGAGGAAGTGAGGAAGAGGAGCTGGGGCTGTTTGAGGTATCAGCATTGGGGAGGAGGGTATGAAAAGGGAGGATCTATAGTAGTGATGGCAGAAATTCACCTATTAGACCAGGAGCCTGTGAATACTACCTGCTAAAAGATAAAAAAGGAACAGTGAAGAGATGTAGTCAGTAGCTCTTAGTCTCTTATGGAATATACGGACGAATATTTATGTGTCTCCTGGGGGCTGTTCTGTTTTTAGAAGGGAAGTAATCGATAGGAGAAAATAGATTAAAAGGAGCTTAAATGCTTATGAATTAGGATTTTGTGTTTTTTCTCCTCTAGTCTGGTTTTAGATATCATATTCAGAGATGTTAAAAGAATATGTAATATTCTACTTTATTCCAAGATAAATTAGACAGCTTCCTGTAGAGATAATTGCAATATTAAAAAGACAAAAATAAATCCAGAAATCTGGGTGAAGGGAGTATCGTAATAGGGAAATAAAGTCAGGGATAAAGATAAAAACGTGAAATGTAGTGTAGTGTTGCTCTGGTTGATTTGAGGCTTTCAGTCTCCTAGTGGCAAAAGCAAAAAGGGTAATATGAACAGTTACAAGAGCCCCTGGAGCAAGAAAACTAGATGCTTTGCTCTAAAAAGTCACAGCTTTTCCAGATACTGGGTCCTCAGGAATTTTGTGACGTGCAGATAACATCCTTAGCAACATCCCTCCAATAAGTGCTGTGATGATTTCCATGTGACTTTCCATGTACAAGCCAAAAGTACAATGCCAAATTTCAGTTCAGTAAATCAATTCCAAATGAGGCAAATTAATGCCTTTTCTAGGAGAAGATGGGAAATGGCAGAGGCGTTTTTTGGAGGGCCCACAAATTGGAGTCCTCAGCCCTTAAATTCTCACTTGCCAAAAAGCCCCTCACAACCAAGCAAACATGGAATTAATTTGGCCAAGGACTAAAAATTATATTAAACACCTGGGACTATATTCAGCAGCCAACTTTCTAGTCAATTCTGTGAAGTGTGGTGATTGCATTTATGCTCATTTTCTGAAGGTGAAGTTTGGATAGAACTAAAGAGGGCAGTTGGCAGAAGTCAAAAGATATTAAAGGCTCCTATAAGAGTTCCAGGTGGTTTGTGCCTGAGGGTTTGGAAATGATTTTCAGTGTCTCACTTTAGAGAAAATACTTATGGTCAACTCTCTTGAACTGTGGTGATGAGAAGGATAAGGATAACATACAACTATAGCATTCGTGGTTTGGGGTCTAAGATCCCCTCCTGTCCTTGAAAATTCTAACTAGTAAGAGACATACATGGGAGTCCTTGGGTGGTGCAAAAGATTAATGCACTCAGCTCCTAACCAGAAGGTTGGAAGTTTGAGGCTACCCAGAGGCACCTTGGAAGAAAGGCCTAGTGATCTATTTCCAGAAAATCAGCTGTTGAAAACCCTACAGAACACAGTTCTGCTCTGACACACACAGAGTCGCTGTGAGTCAGAATCAACTCGACAGCAACTGATTTTAAAGGACACATAGAAAGAACTGATAGCTAGATAGGAACCAAAATATCTGCTTTATTCTTAGCAAGGCTCGGTGACGTAGGGCTGCGGTAGATGTGCCCATTCTACCGACCAGAGAAGAATGGTGGGTCTTTCCTCATGGACAGAGAGGCCTTGCCACAGTGGGCTTGATGGTAATAAGGACAAGAGTGGGTCAGTTGGCATGAGTGCCTGCCATATCTGGACAGAGGCATTGGAAGAGGACGTGTTAAGCTTGGTTCTTGCTTTCAAAGCATAGTTAACCAGTAACCCTGTCTTCTAGTGAAGCATAGCCCAGTGAATGCCCAGCTCTGATGAGTCAGATTAGCTCCTCCTTCATTTGGGGAGAGAGAAGTGAGTAAAAGGGTAAGACTAGATGTATTTATTCAACACTTCCACCTCACGTGGTGAAGGGGCCTGAGTGGAGGCTCATTAGATCAGGAGAGGACTGGGGACAAAATATTTCCCCTTCCCCATAGCTGGAAACATTTTTATTGAGGAATAATAGGCATACAACAGACTGCACACATTTTAAGTTACAATTTGATGCTTTGGTGTATGTATACACTGGCGAAACCATTACCAGACTCAAGCTAATGAACATATCCACTACCTCCAAAGGCTGCCTCATGGCCCTTTGTAACACCTCCCTCTCACTACTACCCTGCCATTCCCTTGTCCCCAGGCAAGGACTGATGTGCTTTCTGTCATCGTAGACTAGTTTATATTTTCTAAACTTTACATAAACGGAATTATACAGTATGTATTCTTTTTTTTTTGGTCTGGCTTCTTTAACTCAGTGCAATTATTTTGAGATTCATCCATGTCATAGCATGTATCATAGTCATTCTTTTTTATTGCCGAGTGTAGTATTCCGTTGTATGGATATGACACAGTTTGTTTATCCATTCACCTGCTGATAGATACTCGAGTTGTTTCAAGTTTTTGCCTGTTTCAAATAAAGCTTCTGTGGACATCTGTGTACAAGTGTATGCATGGACATATGCTTTCATTTTTCTTGGGTAAATACCTAGGAGTGGAATGACTATATCGTACGGTAAGCATATGTTTAACTTTTTAAGAAACTGCCAAACTGTTTTCCAAAGTGGTGGTACCATTTACATTCCCACCAGTAGTGTATGAGAGTTCCAGTTGGTCCACACCTTCTCCAACACTCCAGCAGTCTGATTTAAAGTCGCTTGTAACTTAGAATATAGTCAGCTGTGAAGATAGGCTGAAGTTTTTTTTAATTATATTTTTTCAAACATCCACTTTTGTGTTTGGTCCTAAATCCATGTCATTAGCAATTTCTCCATATCTGATATAGATCCCTCTTGCATTTTCATTAGTGGAGCTGATCCTTTAACAGCTTGGAGGATTTTTTCTTTGTTTTTGAAGTCACGTCCAATTAAGTCCCATTCTCCAGTCACAGTGGTTAAGAGCTCAGCTGCTAACCAAAAAACGTCAGCAGTTCAAATCCATCAGCTGCTCCTTGGAAACCCTATGGGGCAGTTCTACCCCATAGACGGTGACTCTGGCTCAGTAGCAATGGGTTTTATTTTTTTCTTTATTATAACATTATAGGACCGTGGACGTATATGCAGTCCGATGTTGCCCGAATGCACTTTCTGCGGCACATGACTATATTCCCAAATAAATGACTTCTCATTATTGCCCTTTAAGCCACAACCACAATATCGAACCATAAACTGTGACAAGTGGGTAGCCCTTAATCTTTAGAACAAGGAGACACCTGAAAGTCAGGAAAGCAATTGAATGAATGTGGAGGTGTCGTGGACCAAGTGGACAAGAGCCACATTCCACGTGACAACTGTGATATCTGAGTATGTTAGCACTAGACTAATTCCAGAGAGATAGATGTAAAGGCTCACCAGATAAAGGCTATTTTTGTCCTGAAAGGCATACTGCAATTGGGGGATCCAAGGACTTGTGCTTCGAGATAGTATGTTCTATTCTGCCTTAAAAAATGAGACCTGGGTGATAAAGATATGCTTTGGACAATTACGATAAAAACAGTTAACGGTGGAAGAAAAAAAAAAGCCTCTGTCCTGGTGGTATAGTAGTTAAGAGCTTGACTGGTAACCAAAAGGTCAGCAGTTCAAATCCACCGGCTGCTCCTTGGAAACGCTATGGGGCAGTTAGTTCTGCTACGTCCTATAGGGTTGCTATGAGTCAGAGTCGACTTGTCGGCAGTGTGTTTGTTTTGTTTTGGTTTATACATATATATATGTACATGTATTTTTTTATGCCATTGACTTGTTGAAGAAACTAGTTCCAATGACCTGTAGAATATCCACATTCTTTTTGCCTCCTTGTTCTTCCTGTAAACTGTAAGGTAAACCCAAAGACTGAAACAGATTTTGATTGAATTTTCTGGCAAGAATATGTCATAGAAGGGCTTCCACTGGCCTAAGATGGGGCAGTTTGAGTATCAAAATGACTGCAGTTTATCAAAACACATCAACTACCTAAAAATCCATGAGTTCATAATGACACTGAAAAAGAAGCCACATTGGTCACTCCTGGAGGTTGCTAAGGCCCCAACTCGTTACTCTAAACATTGCTAAATATAGGGAAAGAACCAAATGTTTATGCTGCCTTCCTATTTGAACTACATTTTCGGGTAACCAAATTGCTAATGTACTTATAGATGTGGAAGGAATGATGAAAGTAGAAAACTACCATTTTGCACCTTTTAACGACATAATAGTTCTAGGCAATGACCACCAATGGCTGCTGAAACCATTAGGTGAATGATTCAGGGAACCTCATGGTGGAGGGATCAGACTGATGTAATTGGAACCCATGGATCTTTCTTAACATCACAGGAAGGAGGCAAGCAGACATTGTGTGCCTCCTAATGCTGTGCAATAGGAAGTAGATGATACCCCTTAGGCAGCAGTCTTCCTAAAATAATTCAATATGAATGTACCCAAGCCTCTGGGTCTGTCAGTTTACAGGAAACATTGGGAACAGAGAAACATGTTAAATGACACCACAAAGATACAATCAGCCAAGTCCAGAATGTGGGAAGATCTACAAGGACACGTGATTCATATGGCATTTAAAAAAAGGGGGAGGGAGGGCAATGTTAATATATTAAAAGAGACTTAAGAGACATGCCAACCAAATTAATATGTGGAACCTTGGTTGGATCCTGATTCAGACAAACCACCTGTAAAAAGACGTTTGGGGTATAAATAGAGAAAACTGAATTCAGGCCTGGTATTAGATAATGTTAAGGAGTTAGTTAATTTTGTTGGGTGAGATGAGGGTATTGTAATTACGTTTTTCACAAAGACCACATTGATTAGAACTGTGGTTCTCAACTGGGGGCAGTTTTGGCACTCAAGGGGCCATTTAGCAATGTCTGGAAACATTTTTAACTGTCACGACTGGTGGTAGCTATTAGCATCTAGTGGGTAGAGGCTGGGTATGGTGTTAAATATCCTATAATACACATGGCAGCCCCCACAGCAAAGAGATATCTGATCCCAAGTATCAATAGTGCCATGGTTGAGAAACCCTGTGCTAGAGGTACCTAAGACTATGGGTGAAATGGTATGATGTCTAGGGTTTGCCTTTAACAACCAACAAACACGCAGACAAGATAGGGGTGAAATGAAATAAGGACCAGAATTGATGGTTGTTGAAGCTGGGTGATAGGCCCTTGGGAGTTCATTTTACTACATCACTACTTTTGTATGTGTGAAAATTTTTGTAATAAAACTTTAAAAATAAATTTAAAAGTTGTTGGAAAACCAACAATGGACTCAAGCATAACAAAGATTGTGAGGATGGCGCAGGACTGGGCAATGTTTTGTTCTTTTGTACATGGGGTCACTATGAGTCAGAATCGATTCGATACCTAGCAGCAACAACAACAAGACCTGCCAACAATCACACGAATTAGTTTGGAAACAGATACGCCACCTTAGTTGAGACGTTAGATGAGAACACAACCCTGGCCAATGGCTTCACTGCAACCTCATGGAAAGCCTTGAGTCAAAGATATCCAGTGAAGCCATGTCAGATGCTTGACCCGCTGAAAGAGTGAGCTAATCAATGTTTACTGTTTTATATAACGAGTAAATCACCAGACAACAACAACAAAAAAAGGTGTTGGAAAAAAGAATACTAAAGATGTTAGGAAAGCAGCAAAGAAAGAATGTCTAATGTGGAAAAAAAAAGCCGTTGAGTCAATTCAGACTGCATAGATAATTCAGGGGATGATGCTAGAATGAAAAGTTGCCTGGGCCTAGACAAGCAGGTCCTAGGGATGGAAGTGGATGAACTAGCTCCTTTGCCTCTGTCTAGGTGTGTCCTAGGGACTTCACCTCGGCGAAAAAACAGGTATATCCAAATCCAACTTTGCGAGAAATGCAGTCAGAGAAATAAGAAGATGACTCGTTACAGTTTGAAAGGTGCTCTCTTTTGAGTGTTTCCAGCCCATGTGTATGTTTCGCAGATGGCTGAGTACCTGGTTGACCGAGAAGGTGGGGAAAAACTAAGTGAAGCTTAAATGTTAAGACATCTGATTAAAGTTCAATCCAGCATTGAGAGAAAGCATCTCTGAAAGTATAAATCTGTGGGAAAACATAAACTGATTACCAAAACCCTTGATATTTAAGCAGCCTTTTAGGAATAAGGCTTTTGGATATGGCGAGATTCAGATAGAGCATACAACTCCATTGAGCTCTCGTGTCTGCCTCCAGAGAAGAAGGCTGCTTAACTTCTGGCAGCCAGACCATAATGTTCTTGAGACTGATTGATTGATGTATACTTGAGTAATGCTAACTTCCTTCTTCATTTACTTTAAAGACACCAGTGTAAAAATTAATCACCATCCCAAATCAACATTATTCTAAAGTTTTTTTTATGACTCTTTTGGGAAGCAGAGAGCTGGGATAATTTTTTGATTTATTCTGCTAGAAACTGGATCTGATTTGTCTTCTTTTTAGATTTCTTGTACACTGTGTTGTTTGGTTGAGCCATGGCTGACCACTTCCTACTGAGAGGGGAGCAACTGGGGGACTTGCTGAGGTTGTAGGCAATCTAGTTTGTCCTCAAGGACTAAATTGCTTATGCATATTTCACTACCATCTCTATTTGCTGATCCCATAACTTATTATCTTGGTTCACCCCCATGAGACATCTGATACTGGATATCTTGCTCTTCTTTCCATTGCAGCCTCTTCTCAGAGTTGTTCCCATCTTAAGAATTGATTGTTGATATTTCTAAAATCTCCGCCCTTGTATCAGTTGTCAAATTTTGCCACTTCTTTTTATAGCCTGTCTCCTGTTAATCCAGTCCTCTCTGTTTCTGTTATCACTTCCTTAGTATAGAAATTTGTCATGTTGACTATTGCAGATTTGTCCTTTAGAGGTTTCTAGTGCAGGCCTCTTACTACCATCACTGTTGAAATGATCGTATCTGTTTCTGGTGCTGACACCAATCCAGCTCTCTAAAACTTTGGTAATACGTTCTGTCAGTCCAATCCAAGGTACCCCTCTCTTCAAGGTCCAGCCAAGATTTCACTTTTCCTTACTCTCCAGCCTCATTACCCACGGCTCTCTTGGGCCACTCCTCCAGCTTCTATGGCTTTTCTGAAGTAGCACTCTTTCCCATTCCAGCCCATGGAGTTACCTTTTAACAAACTCTTGAGATTCAGTCACCTCTGTGACACTTTTCCAGCAGGAATACACTAAAACTCACTGTGTCCCCGTCAGCAAAACTTGCCATCACTCCAGTTATGTATTCCACTTTTCACACCCACATCCTGACCTCTAAACCACATAAATATCTGCCTCTTCACTTATTTTGCAGTTTTGTCTTCATAACATAGGTAAGTATGATCACATTGGCGCCTCAGGTTTCAAGCAGCTGGAAGATAGCTAAATTTTTTGGTAGCTTGTCTTTTGGTTTGTACTTGGCATCTAATTAGTCAAGTAATTACTTTTTTATGGTGTGGAACATCATAGTAGATAGAATGAAGTTGCAAGTGTTTTTGATTTAATATTTATTGAATGCCCACTTGTTCTAGGCACAGCCCTAATTCATTACATCATTACACAATATTTATTTATGTGCCTTCATCTTTTATGACATGGTGCTGGCTGTTATTCATCTATTTCTGCCACACACAACTCAGCACCAGTGTCTGTAAACCATAATGATGATTACAAGTCTCAGGAGTTTTATAAGCTATATCTAGTCTTAGTTTTTTTTTTAACGTGTAGATTCTTCGTAACAAAATTGGGTGCTCTGAAGCATATCAATAATTAGGTTTCCTAAAGTGGCATGTTTCATGAAATAGCCCAATTAGATCTAAGAAATTACCCCACATTTAAGTTTCTTTTTATTACAGTCTTTCTTTTTTTTAGGTTTTTCTGTTTACTTATTTTTATTTTTTATTGTGCTTTAGGTGAAAGTTTACAGCTTGAATTAATTTCTCATACAAAAATTTATACACTTATTGTTATGCGACGTTAGTTACAGTGCCTATAATGTGACAGTACATTCCCCCTTTCCACCTCGAGTTTCTTGTGTCCATTCAACCAGTTCCTGTCCCATCCTGCCTCCGGATAGGAGCCACCCTGTTGGTCTCATGTATCTGATTGAACTAAGAAGCATACTCTTCACAAATATTATTTTATGTTTTATAGTCCAATTTAATCTTTGTCTGAAGAGTAGGCTTTGGGAATGGTTTTGATTCTGGATTAACAGAGTGTCTGGGGGCCATGGCTTTGGGGGTTCCTCTAGTCTCAGTCAGACCATTAAGTCTGGTCTTTTTATGTGAATTTGAATTCTGCTTCACACTTTTCTCCTGCTCTATAGATGGCCGCTTGCAGGCTTTTAAGACCCCAGCCCCCACTCACCAAAGTGGGATGCAGAACATTTTCTTAATAAACTTTGTTATGCCAGTTGACCTGGATGGCCCCCGAAACCATGGTCCCCAGGCCCCATCTCCAGCTACTCTCTTCCTCAAAGTGTTTGGTTGTGTTCAGGAATCTCTCATTCTTTTAACAAAATAGATATTAAATAATGACAGCCAGATATTGTTCTATGTGTTAGTTATGTAGTGGTAAACACAAGAAGATCCCTCTCCTCACAGACCTTGTGTGCCAGTGGGTTAGGCAGTCAATGAAAAAAACCAAAAATTAAAAAATCTTTTATATTTTTAATATTAATGTTTGTCTGATATGCTGAAAAATTTAAGGTGGGAGTAGGGTAAATGGAGTTTAATAGAACATGTTAGAAAGAAGTAGGGCTGAGAGGATAAACCTATTAGGTTTTTCTTTTCCTTGTTTTTTTTTTTTTTTAATGTTTTTGAAGGCAATAGAAATTCTTCCCCAAAAGCTTTTAATGAATGTTAGGATGGAAAAAAAAAACAGAAAGAGAGAATTTATAGAAGAGAAATTAACTACAGCTCTTAAAATAGCTCTCTGTTTCTGAAAGCCTTGTTCTGCCATCTATCTTATAATGGTGGGGGGGGGGGATAGGGCAGGGGGAACCTTAAGGAGTTACTTGTATAGCCCCTGCCACCAAGGAGAATG
Source organism: Dugong dugon (assembly GCA_030035585.1). NCBI lineage: Eukaryota > Metazoa > Chordata > Mammalia > Sirenia > Dugongidae > Dugong > Dugong dugon. The sequence goes on along the minus strand of CM057476.1, from coordinate 17,067,458 downwards.
TGCCCTTGTATTACCTCAAGCACAGACTGATTTACACTTAAAAATATACATATAAGAAAAGAATTTTTTTCTGTTTTTTTTAGTGATTTTTACCAATGCACAATACATCTTGATCTATAACTTCTTATTTGTCTTTAGTGAATGTGGTGGGTATGAGGCGGCAAGCTGATGATTTCATAATACTGTATCAGAAAATGTTAATATAGGTACTCATTAACATATTTTTCAGACAGAAAAATCGTGACTTTTAAAGCCTCTTCATTTAATTCAAATATTAAGTACTTATCTTCTTTCTGGTCTCTATTATGCTAGAAGCTCTCTTTGTAAGAGCCATTTTCAGTTTTAATGAACCTACTATGTGCTAGGCTGTCATGTGTACCTCCATTAATGTAGACTCAAATCCAATTTGATTTTAATGATCTTTTTTAAAGAAAAAAATTACACTTCATAAAGATAAAAAAGAGACATTTTCTGTAAGTGCAAGAAACAGGAGAATTAGATTCCCAAGATAGATGGGGTCACATACATGGTAGTCTTTAGACTTGACACAGTCCTTTTAAAACATGACATCCAGATTTTGAGGTAATTTTCTATTCTCATATTCTAGAGCACCTGTTAGATATGTATTAGATGTTCACATCCTGTCTTTGCCTCTTAACCTCTCATGTTTTTCATGTCTTTGCCTCTGTCTGTTACATTCTATATGGGCATTTCTTGAACTGTAACATGCATGTGAATTACCTGATGATCTTGTTAGACTGTAGATTCTGAGTCAGCAAGCCTGGAGCACGCCCTTTGATTCTGCACTTCTAACCAGTTCCTGGATAATGCTGATGCTATAAGTCCAGAGACCACACACTTTGAGAAGGATGGTTCTATATGATTCCTTGGATCTAACTGCTAGTTCGCTAATTTTCTCTTCAGCTGTATCTAATCTGCTATTTAACCCATCCAGTGAATTTCAAAATTTAAATTCAGAAACAATATTTTTTATTTCTGAAAGTTCTGTTTGGTTCCTTTTCAAATGTGCTTGGTCCTTTTTCAAAGTGTCTTGTTCTTCTATTGGAATTTCTACTCATCTGCCTTGATAATAGAACTTATTTTGTGGTCACTTAGACTGTTCTACTATCTGTACTTTTTAGAGGGCTAATTTGCCTGTTTCTTCTATCTGCTGATGCTCCTTCAAGGAAGTATGTCTCCTCATGTGGTTCGTTTTTCTTTGTTTTGTGTACTTTTGTTTTTTTACTTCTTTATTGTGAACTTGTTTTCAGTAGGAGGTGTGTGTGTGTGTGTGTGTGTTTGTGAGAGAGACAGAGTGTATCCTGTATCCCCTCGGTTGTGAAAGGGCCTCTACAAGTTGTTTTCCACTAGCGTCTATCAGTGATCTGAGGGTTCCATGATCCTGGACCGGTATTTATGTTAATTTCTTGGTGTGTTGTTCCCACACAATGCAGAACACTGTAAATGTAGACCCCACACCTGAGGTTCCAATTTCTCACTAGTCTCCTCTTTACTTCTTCCACCTCTAAAGGGCCCTGGAAGGAGTCCTGGTGGTGCAGTGGTTAAGCACTCGGCTGCTAACCAAAAGGTCAGCAGTTCAAACCCACCAGCTGCTCCATGGGAGAAAGATGTGGCAGTCTGCTTCCGTAAAGATTACAACCTTGGAATCCCTATGGGGCAGTTGTACTGTGTCCTGTAGGGTCATTATTAGTCTGAATCGACTCCACAGTGATAGGTTTGGTTTAAAGGGCCCTCGATCATGGTTAGTATCCTCATCACTTCCTGGATGGGAAAGTGTTTGTACTTCTTTACTTCCCTTTGGCTCAAGGCTGTGACTTTTCCCTGCCTGAATGTGGCCCATAGAAGCACTTTCTTTCAGAATTTCCTGTTGTATTTAACTGACTGCATGTCTAGAGGTTTACTTCCCTAGCTTTTAATCTGTCTTGTGAATATCTCACCTATGTTTCATTTTGACTTTTCCTTCCTTTTATCCTGAAGATTTTCTGCTGCTTTTTTTCTAATCTCAACCACTTTAAGCTAGCTTTGAATGTGTCGGAGTTTTATAAAGGAATCTTATTTTATAGTACGGAACTTCTAAATCATAATTATTTCACTGAGGGTGTCTCCTACCCCTATATTAATCATGCTCCTTACTCAGAAATGGGATTCTATTCTAGTCTCCTAAAGATAAATTAGTATATAGTGGAAAGGGAGTTAAAGTTCTGCTAGGAATTAAATATGATTAACAAAAACATCTACATGGATGTGTCTGTGCCTTGTGCAGGGAAGAATACTCAATACAGATTCTGCTGTAAAGCCCCTTGTATCTTACTAGGTTGCAATAACTGCACAATCTGTCATAAACATATATCTCCTGTGAGCAATAATAATAAAAGCAGGTACCCTTTACAGAGAGCTTACTGTGTGTTACGAACTGTGCTAAGTACTTTATATAGTTTTTTTTAAAACCTTGCGACAGCCCTTTCAGGTAGTTACTATCATTGTCCGCATGTTGAAACTGAGGCTCAGAGAGGTTCAGTGATTCTCCCAAGGTCACAGAGCTAGTAAGTTGTGGGAATGGCATTTGAACCCACATAGTTGGAGTCCAGAGCTTGAGCCATTAACCACTATGCCTATACATTGGTATCATCTGCAAATCTGTCTCCATAAACCTCCTCAGTCTTTATCTGAGATTCCTTATTTTGGGATGGAAATCTTCTTTTTTTGATCCTTATGAAATGTAATTTCCTTTTTTTTTTTTTTTTTTTAACTTTTTGAAAATGTACTAGGTAATTGAAATCAGAGTGGATTTTAGCCTATGTTGGTGGAAGTACACATGGAATGTGGGCTGAAGCATTCAATCTAATTTTTCTTTCCATCAGCTAATTTTTAAAGTATTAAAGCAAGGAGATTCTGATACTTACAGGGAAGGCTTAAATTCTCTTGAGAGAGCTTGGAGGTGTTAAATAATTTTCTCATAGTGCACATTTTACATTATCGATCTTCCTCACTCTCCCACCTCATCCCAATACACCTGCAGCTCTAAGAATGTTCTTTTGCACTTCCTGGGAACAGCCGACCCCTGGATCCATCTGCTTGCCCCTCCTCATCTCGTCCCTGCTCCAGTTACTTGCACTGCAGTTACTTGCTGACGCTGCTCCAATGGTGTTGTCATTTAAGAACTTTGGAAACAGCCAGATTTTTTGAGTCTGTATGCAGAAAAACAAACTGCTGCTCATATCTGGCAGACAGCTTTGTCCAGAACAGGAGGAGTTAAAAAAGGAGTCTGGGCTGTGAAGGGCTGTGACAATCATCCTAGGGGGAGCTCTAGCGAGCCCTAGCCCCGGCGGTGACTCATGCTGCTCTGTCTCTCAGATCGGCATTGGCCCCTGCCTCACGGGTGGCCAGGTGGGGTTACAGACAGAGCACGCACGGGGCGCTGGGTGCATGAAGCCTGCACTGCAGGGGATGTGATGCTGCTGTGCCTAGCTTGACACTGTGCCTGACTGGCCCACCACGGATGCCTCAGCCTGCAGCCATGGTAACGCCTCTGGCTGGCTGCAGCCCTGGGAGCTCACCACAGTGGGCAGCTTCCTGGTGACTGATGGATGAGCGTCCACCTCCCTGACCAAGAGAGCTTAGTAGGTCGGCAGGAAGCAGAGAAGATGTAAGATGCCCCCAGCCGGGAAGCATGCCATAAGGAGGTAGGAACTGTGCTGCAGATGTCCACCAGTGCGGTCCCTGTCAGCACGCAGGAGTGCTGTAAATCATTGGGAAGAACTTTATGTGGCTGGTGTTTCATTATATTAATTAAACTGCAGTGCATTCGGTTGGCCTGGTTGAATTGGGGAGAAGTGATAATGAACTAAAAAAAGTGGTTAATAAGATCCCTGTGTATATTCATCGGGATATGAATGAGCTAGACGCAGTGCTACCCTAACATGAGTTACAGAGCCTTACAAATCCTGTTTCCTGTTCCTTCCCCCGCGTTCCGGTGAGTCTGTGAAGTGTCCAAGTTCCATCTTATTTCAGTGATTAGAGCTAAATATTAATAATTTAGACCTGCCTGGAAGAGGAGATAAATAGGTTTAGGTCATCTGGCACTCTGGCAGCAGCCAGTTGATGTTCCCTAGGAGCGCTGTGGAAATGTCAGGAACCAGCAGCTTGCTCAAATGAGTTGCCAGGTGCTCCCATTCAATCAAGTGACCTGTTTGAATTTATCCTTCAGTTTACCCCAGCAGGGAAGGCAGCCTGTCTGCAGATTGGTGGCCATGTTGGCAGACAAGGGGTTAAGCTCTTGTTGCTGTCAGAGCCATGAGGAGATTGAGAGCAGGGCGCTGCAGTGCCCCAGCGAACTGAAGGAGTAAGACGCTTTTCTCTGCAACAGTGTTGAATCTGTCTGAATGCTCTCTCCCTCCCTTCTTGTTTTTCTTTAACCAGCTCCTCCTCCCTTCGTTCCCACCCTCAAGTCTGATGATGACACCTCCAATTTTGATGAACCAGAGAAGAATTCGTGGGTTTCATCCTCTCTGTGCCAGCTGAACCCCTCAGGTTTCTCGGGCGAGGAGCTGCCGTTTGTGGGGTTTTCGTACAGCAAGGCACTGGGAATTCTTGGTAGATCTGAGTAAGTTGCAATTTGACTTTCTAAGGGATCTGCATGGGTGCAAGGCATACTGAGCCAAAGGGGGCGGATGGAGGGTAGAGGGTGCAGGGAGTGCAGTGGTGGGAAGCTGCTCATCAGCCTGCATTTGGGAAGCAGTTTACCTGTTTGGGCTCTGCTGGGATAGGCTGTTACTGTTTTCAGTTTGCTGGGTTTAAGGTACCTATCCTTGTCAGTAGCATCATAATTGTCAGCTGGGTACTTTGGGTTAGTTTTTCAGTCTTTGGTCTTCTTTCGAGGAGAGGAAATATTGGGAGATTTCTAGCGGTGCAGATGCTTGGTATAAGAAGAAATGTGCAGCATTTAATATGAGCTATCCATCTATCCATCATCTATGTATCTATCTCTCAGGTGGGTGGGTGATGGTGGGGGGTTGCTATCTTTGCTGTATCGCAAGAATCCTAAAAACCTTGTCTCATTAAGCGAAAGGTTGCCTGTTGGGTTTAACTGAGCTGCCAAGTGGCTGTGTGGTAGCTCTAACAGAGAGCGGGTGCTCAGCTCCTCTTGAAGTATGCTGCAAGATCAGGGAGCTGGTGGCTGAGCTTCTCTGAGCTGGCGGAGCGCTGGTGGTCAGAGAAAGCCCCGTTACCATGAGCCACCGGGAGGGACTGTGATGTAGCAGAGTCATTGATTCACAGAAATCGGGCTTCATGAGAGGAAAAAAAACAGCAAACCAGGAGACTAGAAAATACAAGTATAAATATCACCATAAACCTCTTGACCTGGTAAATCTTTCTCCATTCTTAAAAAAACCTAATGAGAAGTGCATTAGTGTGGCGCTTGGGATTGGAGGGTCGTGGCTTCCAGCCTCCAGGAATTTCTCCGAAATGCAGCAGCCTCTGTGGATGTGGTTGCACAGTGTCTTGCTTTGGTTTCTCCTGATATGATGACATTCTTTTTCCAGAGGAGCGAGTTCCCCAGGAAGGTCTTGGGCCAGCTGTGCTACACCCCAGCCACCCTGCCTCCCTCATGTTGCTGCCCACTTAGGAGATGAGCAGAATTTGATTTTCTCCTTGACCACGTTCATTTCCTATTTGTTGTGCTTGTAGCTTAGATATCGATTCTAAAAGATGTGGTGTTGGTTCCTGGATGGTGTCTCCCCATGGGCGCTATCTTGACAGTAATGTTCCTGAAAAGATTTCAGGCTATTGTGGCAATTGGGCATTGGACATGAACTAGGGTTTTGGACCGTGATTGAATTTGGGGGAGGTTTTTCTGCTGAGAAATGTTGAGGCAGTCCTTCTTTGCTGCCTCCCCAGGGACTGGGTTTCAAATTTGGATTGAAATTTGATAGCATTGGCTGTGCCTTTCTTGCTGATTTTCTCTACTACCCCAAAGCAGTCCGTATGAAGGCAGGAGAGGCAGAAATCTAACTTGCTAGCTGTTGAATGTGCTGTCGGATCGAGTTGAAATTGTCCACCAGGGCTGGGAGGTTCTGCATTGGCATCGAAGGGCAGGGCAGGAGTGGAGGCCTGATGGTAAAGGATGCGTGGTTAGTGGGCAGCATGACCTTGACACACACAGCACACTGAAGGTCACACATTGAACTGGAAGGAGATGTGTGGGGAGTTCTACTTCTGGCCAGTTGTGGGCTGGCTGGGTCAGAATAAAAGCTCGTTCAGGGTGCTTATCAGTGGTCTGAGAAATTGGGGGGAGGACCCTGGGGAGTTTGATTTCAGGGTCAAAGCCAAAATGATGTGGGAGATTCTAGGCATTGTAATTAACCCAAAGCAGTGTGTGATTAATTGCTTATTTTTCAGGAAGACTGTAATTGCATCTCTCTGCTTCCTACAGAAAGCTCAGTTAAGGGAGCTCTCTGACAGGGCCCTCCCAGTCTTAAGGCCCAGGCACTCGATAAATATTTGTTGATGCAATTTACTCATGATCCTTTCCCCCAGATTGTGTGTATATTGCTCACTGTATTTGAAGAAATGCTATTTCACCTTTGGTAGTTCAAAATACATCTTTAGAGCATAAAATGAGCTTCTGCTCAGGCCCCAACAGAATGCTTAATAAGATTCTCATTAAAAAAAGTACATGCAAACAAAAATACGTATTTCTTATCTGGAAGATGGAATTGGAGTATTCTTGTCTTTGGGTAGCTTCATTGTCTTTCCCATGGCAATTTGGGGTTTTCTCTCATCTTATGTCTTTTAATGTGATGTTGCGGTTGACTTGGCTGCTCTGTCTTTGAGCATCCGTATGGGTGAAACCTATAGGGTCATTTTAGAAATTCACTCCACCTGTTCAATGTGGGTGACCCTTGACTTGGATTTGGTGTTGGATTATGAAAATCCCATTAGAAGTCCCATAAAAGAGGTGCACTGACAAAATTACTTAGCAACTTCTACAGTTCCATTGACATAAACTTACAAAATGCATTTGGAAGTGTGGAGGATGCAGTTTTTGTGGGGACCATCTTTGCCACTGGTGACCTGGTATTTCTTCTTGAGTTTCTCCTTCTCCCCTTCCTTTTTTCAACATCACAGGTTTTTATTTACCCACGTTGATTACCTGTGCTGTTATTCTTCCTACCAAGGAGGAAATTGCAGATGCTGTTGTACTGTGCTGGGGCAAATGGACCCCAGATTGGTTACCAGTGAATGGAATGAAATATTCTGAACTGAATAAATTATGAATTTTCATGGGAACTCTGGCAGTGGGAATGGTTTTAATTGTTGTGATCACTTTTTTAGGTTCCCTTTTAAGGACGCTAGACTATTTTTAAACCAGCCAGTGAGAGTGCATCCTTAATTTAGGTTTAGCAAGAATTTTTATCTCAACATTTCAATTTATAAGTAGTAGTGGTAGTTCCTTGCAGCCTGAGTTGGAGGGAGCTGGAGGGATTCTTGAGAACTGGGTTTTTTTGTCTTTGGGGTAGGATTATGGCAAAGTCAGTGCTGGGGAGTGAGTATCTGGTGCCCTTTTGTCTTGTAAGCCAGCGATAACCCAAACCAAGTTCCCAAGCCCTGAGTGCCTGGTGTTCCTCTGAGCCTCCATTTGCCTGAACATTATTATAGTAGGGTACTAAGAGAAATCAGCAAGTTAAAAGGTTTAAAAATAAAATGGATACCAGCTCTCTTCCCTCCCCTGTCGGCCTGAGGTATATTTCTTTAAGTCCTTTCTCCTAGATCTGAGATACTGCCTAATTTAAGCTCTTGCTTAAACAGATAATACATTGCTGCTAACCTTCAGTATAAACTCTAGAAGGAAAAACCAGTTGTTTTTTTTCACTTGTGCTTTAAGTGAAATTTTACAGTTCAAGTTAGTTTCTCATACAAAAATTTATACACACATTGTTATGTGACCCTCGTTGCTCTCCGTATACTGTGATACCACCCTCCTCCTTTCCACCCCGGATTTCCTATGTCTGTTCAGCCAGCTCCTGTCCCTTTCTGCCTTCTCATCTCGCCTCCGGACAGGAGCTGCCCGTTTAGTCTCATGTATCTACTTGAGCTAAGAGGCACACTCTTCACGAGTATGATTTTATGTCTTATAGTCCAGTCTAATCTTTGTCTGAAGAGTTGGCTTCGGGAATGGTTTTAGTTTTGGGCTAACAGAGAGTCCAGGGGCCATGTCTTCCGGGATCCCTTCAGTCTCAGTCAGACCATTAAGTCTGGTCTTTTAACTAGAATTTGAGTTCTGCTCCCCTCTTTTCCCCGCCGTCTAGGGACTCTCTGTTGTGTTCCCTGTCAGGGCAGTCATTGGTGGTAGCCAGGCACCATCTAGTTCTTCTGGTCTCAGGCTGATGGAGTCTCTGGTTTATGTGGCCCTTTTCTGTCTCTTGGGCTAATATTTTCCTTGTGAATTTGGTGTTCTTCATTCTCCTTTGCTCCAGGTGGGTTGAGACCAATTGATGCATCTTAGATGGCCGCTTGCTAGCTTTTAAGACCCCAGACGCCACTCACCAAAGTGGGATGTAGAACATTTTCTTAATAAAATTTGTTATGTCAGTGGACCTAGACGCCCCCTGAAATCATGGTCCCCAGACCCCCGCCTCTGCTACTCTGTCCCTCGAAGTGTTTAAACTGGTTGGTTTTATATTTTGTGTTAGTTTTATATATGCTGGTCTTATGCTTTGGAGAAGTTGGAAATCTTAGGGGAGCAATGGAATCCTGATGAGACTGGAACTAGTACAGTGATGGTATCTGAGTAGGCTGTTTTAAGACCTCGTCCTTTTGACTAATGGCTCTTCCCTTAGCTTTGGGTGGATTTGAAAATGGAGTTATGAGCCAGCTATTCAAACACCGTGGAAGAAAGAAATGGCTGTCACTATTACCTTCCTGAATTTTCAGAGAACCCACTTTTTGGTGCCTCTTCCTTGCTCTACTGGGCCTTCTTTGTGGTATGTCAGTTTCCTCAACTGCCAAGTGGGATAATAACGACACTGACCTCATAGGGTTGTTGGGAGGATTAAATGAGATGTATCAAGCACTTGGCCTAGTGCCTGGCACATAGGAAAGCCTCAGTAAATATTCAGTTACTATGTTTGTTATTACAAATATGCTAGTCTCTTTATATGTTGTGTCCTTATGTACATACCAAGAGGTTTCAGAAAGGACTTGACAATAATCAGGTAGTCCATAGTCTTGCCAGACCAGAAGCCCAGCTTCCCAGGCCCTGGGAATTTTCTCTAGAGATGCTTAAAAATTCTGAGCAACCCCAAGTGGTTAATACGCAGTTGCCAAGTGCCTGTTGGTAAAAGTGGTTGTTGGTGAGAGATGGAATGGGGGCCAGATTTAGAAGACCCACTTCCAGAATGGATACCTTCCCATCCAGTTGAACAAGATAAAGCATATACATGTGAAGCAATTCAGAAAACACAAGGTAAATGCTTTCATTGCAGAACAACGTGGTACAAATTGAATAATTGCTTTAGGAGAGTCAGGAGAGTAAAGCAAGATCCAGTGGGGTGCACTTAACGGGGAATGCCAATTCATAATTCTTGCCAGATTACTCTGATGATCTTTCTTGGTATGTCTGTTTCCCCAAATAGACTGTGATCTCAAGGGCAGTGCTGAGTCTTTTTCATCGTGGTTTTCCTGGAGGCCAGAACATGGTAGACCCTCAGTAAATCTGTGTTGGACCTGAACTTATAAGTGTATTCATGGAAGGTAGAATATTTGGCTCAACTTTTTAAAAGAAAATGGGTTTGGATCAATGGATAGGAAGTTAGAGGGAATTTTTTAGCAGGCAGAGTGATAACAGCAGCTCATCCTTACAGGGCAAGAACTCTGCCAGGCTCTGTTCCAAGCACTTTGCACAGATTAACTCATGTAATCTGCACAACAGCCCAGGAGGAAGGTACTGTTACCATTCTCGTTTTACATGTGAGGGAACTGAGGTACAGAGAGATTAAGCCACTTGCTCAAGGTCCCAGAGCTAAAATGAGTAGCTCAGCCTGAACTTGAACCCAGGCAGTGTGGCTCCAGAGGCTCTTCTCTTAGCCAATTTGCTATGCTGCTAAGTGTCATTGCCACAAAGGTGAGAAATTAGGAAATGTAGGTGGGATCCCCAAGTTCACATGCTTGTCAGGAGCGGAGGCCCATTGTGAGGAGTGACAGGTGATGAAGTTGGGACAGGGAGTGGGGATGAGAGCTGACAGTCTAAACTCTGGGTTTTTTTTGAAATCTCTTGAAGTTGACTGGGTAGGTGGGCTGTGGTAGCTCTTGAATTTCTCTGATTTCTTCCTCTTCTCATTTAGAGACTCTTTCCTGGTGTGTGTGTGTGTGTGTGTGTATACACATACGTATGCACACATGTATATCCTCTTTCCCTGGATGTTCTTATTTGCTAGAATGTAAGCCTGGTGAGGACAGGGAACAGCATTGGCTTTGCTCTCCACCATATCTGCAGGTCAGTCATCTCCAGCTACTTGATAAACATTTGGTCAACCGATTGAAATCACCAGTTTTTAGGGCTGCAACTTTCATTGCCTCGTTGATAAGTCTATGATCTGTTTGTACTCGAATCTACGTTTAATACTTTGAGTTGCCTCCTGGTCATCCATCTTGGGATGCCTTCATCCAGTGGAGGATGGCCTGAACTCCACCCCCTCATCAGTCCTACTTCCTTTTTATTGAAATAGTTTGGAGTTGAAGTATCTTCCCTTAAAAATTGTTTTACTTTCTACATCCAGCCAAAGGCTGTTTGTCATTGTGTGTGCTACCTCCAGGTCCCTATTGCAAAGATCCTCACCTGTGTTTTGATTTATTTTCAGTAGTCAACAGCAATAACAGAATCTTCTCTGGTACATGAAGGCATGCATCACCTGTTCCTTCCCAAACAAGTTTTTTAGCTAGCTTCTGCCCATGGTCACTGCCCTGAAGTGCCTTGTGTTGAGTTTATATCCTGCCATTGTTGGATCAGATGTTTAATGCTCTCCTATGTGTGTTGAGTTTTCTCCTTTCGCTCATTCAGTTTCTTCTTTCTTAGTCAAGCACATCTTATTCCCTTGCTTGCCTTATTCTGTTCTCTATTTAGACTGCATGTGCTTGCTTCACAGGCCTGGCAGGACCATTCTACCGCCTTCTTGTTTGTCTTAAAGATACCTTTAGGAAATCTAATCTAAACGATCCTAGCCCAGTTCTGAAGATTAGGCTCCAAAACATCTGTCAAGTGCGTTTTCTGCTGGCCTACACATGCTAATTCGCATGGTTGCTTCGGATCCTTTAAGAAGATGGTAATTGACTAAATGGTGCTATGTGTTCCCAAGCTCTTTGCCAGTTTGGCAACTCTTCTTTGCTTAAGTGAATTTCTCTCAGTTCTCTCTGCTTTACTTGTCTTTCATCTCCTGACCTCTTTCACCTGCCTTTCTCTGACAAACTTCCTGAAAGAGTAGCCTACGCTCAATGCTTCTTGTACCACCCTTACAACTCTACTGAAATTGCTGTGTCGGCAGCTACTAATTACACTTAACCACTCAATTTAGTGATTTCCATTTGATATCGTTCATTATGACATTTCTTCTTGAAATGTTCTATGTCTCTTTCACACTGTGGAAACTTGGTTTTCCTCCTACCTCTCAGACTACCATTCTCACTTCTTCATTGATTTCATCTTCTGTTTTAGGCCCTGGAAGTACAGATATCACTCCCTGAAGTTCACCCTAGTTCTCTTTCTAGCTTCTTCTTGGTGATCTTATTCAGTTCCTTGACTATTACTCTCACATCCCCATGGCCTTCCTCCCAATGTGCTCTATGTTCCTCGTTGCCAGGATGTTCTACCAGTTTCTCACCATCCCTGTCCTCTGTTCCCTCCCAACACAGACAGACTCATTCTCACTCACTAAGCCTCTAGGTGCTAGTTTGGACTTCCTCATTTCATTTAAGCAACTACCACCTTCCTACCCATCTTGACAAGGAGACTGAGTTGTCTTAAACTCTTTTCCACCTCCCCCAACACCCCGTCAGTTGCTAAGTCCTCCAAGTGTTGTCTCTAGGATGACATTTGGATCCATGCCCATCTTTCTGTCCTCACCACTGCCTGTCATTGACTCTTGCTTGGGCTATTGCAGTAGCCTCCTAACCGTTTTCTCTTCCTCCGACTTCCTTGCTCCAATCCATGCCCCACAGAAGGCAGAGTTCTTCCAAAGCACAGGCTGGATGATGTCATTCGCCTGCTGAGACCTCTAGCTGCATCACATGTGCACAGAATTAATGACCACTCCTGAGCTTGGTGTTCAAGGCTTGATATGCCAAGACCCCAGTCTGCCTGCTCAGGTGTGCTTCCCTCTTGTCCCCTGTGTTCTGGCCAAGCTGCTCAAGGCTCGCCTCCTTTTGCCTGAAGTAGTGCCTTGCCCTGGCAAGTCTTCAATGAACATTTGTCAAATTGAATTAGACTAAAATAGCCAGGAATGATGCCACTTTTTCTTCTGCTCAGTTTATATAACTGCTAATGGAAACTGTCATCTACTGAGCACTTCTGTGTGCCTCGAGCTATGCCGAGTACTTGACATGCATTATCTCATTCAGTCCTCACAATCTCAGCATAACTCTATAAGGTAGCTGGTACTATCCCATTTTACAGATGAGGAATCTGAGGCTCAGTGAGGTTAAGCTATTTTATTGAGGTCTTGCAGATGGTGAGTAGCACAGCTAAGACATAGACTGATAACTGGCTGCCTCCAGGACCTCTGCGTTACCCTGCCCTCTACAAACCGTGATTTTGCTAGAGTATGCAGGACCTATAGAATAATCTAATAATAAAGATGAAAGAGCTGGCTGTACTGAGAATTCATTTTGTACCAGGTACTGGTCTAAGTGCTTGATAGCTATTCTCACTTAAACCTAGCAACAGGCCATTATTTTTTCTAGGTACTGTTGTCTATGTTTATGTCACTATTAGAATGCATATTTATAGATAAATGACATTGGGAAAATATGTGCAGATTTTAAAATTTGACCTCATCCTCAACCCTTTACTTTTTTTTTTTAATTTTATTTATTTTGTTGCTGCTGTTGAGAATATACACAGCAAAACATATCCACCAATTCAACAGTTTCTACATGTACAATTCAGTGACATTGATTACATTCTTCGAGTTGTGCAACCATTCTCACCCTCCTTTTCTGAGTTGTTCCTCCCCCATTAACATAAACTCACTGCTCCCTAAGTTTCTTATCTGATCTTTCGAGTTCCTATTGTCGGTTTGATCCCTTGTAGATAGATCTTGAAAGACCACAATGCTCAAGGCAGACATTCTTTACTAGTTAAATTAAACTGTTGTTTGGTTTTAAGAAGAGTTTGGGAGATATCTTTGGTTTAAGGTTTAAAGATTAGCTCAGGGCAATAGTTGTAGGGGTTCATCTAGCCTTCATGGCTCCAGAAAGTCTAGAGTCTATGAGAATTGTAAATTCTATCCTAAATTTTCCCCCTTTTGATCAGGATTCGTCTGTAGAATCTTTGATCAAAATGTTTGGTAATCGTAGCCAGGCACCATCCAGTTTTTCTGGTCTCATGGCAAAGGAGGCAGTTATTCATGGAGGCATTATTTTACAGATATGGAAAGTGAAGACCAAGAAGCTTGGGTTACTTCTTAAAGCCACACAGCTTTAGGATGGCCAACTTTTCCAACTTTTAACTTTAGAGCTGATATAACCATTCTTTATTTTTTGGACAAGTTATACAACCCATTGCTGTTGAGTCAGTTCCGACTCATAGTGACCCCACAGGACAGAGTAGAACTGCCCCATAGGGTTTCCAAAGCTGTAAATCTTTATGGAGGCAGACTGCCACGTCTTTCTCTCATGGAGAAACTAGTGGGATCGAACTGCTAACCTTTGGTTAGCAGCCGAGTGCTTAACCACTGCACCACCAGGGCTCCCTGGGACATATTATAGAGCCATTAAAAGTCCAGGCGTTATAATCAGAACTAAACAAAAAAACCAAACCTGTTGCTGTCAAGTTGATTCTTACTCATATCGACCCTATAGGACAGAGTAGAACTGCCCCATAGAGTTTCCAAGGAGCGCCTGGTAGATTTGAACTGCCAGCCTTTTGGTTAGCAGCTGTAGCTCTTAACCACTACACCACCAAGTTTTCCTTTATAATCAAAGATGGGTTCAAATCTGGGCGTTACCCCTCACTACCTGTGTGAATGAAGTGTTTAACTTTTTTCAGCCTCAATTTCCTCATCTATAAAATGGGGTTATAATAGTGCCTACCTGGCAGGCTTGTTGTGGGGACATAACACATGCAGAGCATTTAGTGTTAGCGCCTGGAGCAGAGCGAGTATCCATTTCATGTTTGTTATCATTATTTAGGGGTGAGGGTGGGACTGAGGTGCTTTTGATTCCTCTTTCTTCCCTGCTTCCTCTTTATAAAAACATTTTGCTGGTTTCTGCCCATTGAGAGAATCAGGCTCCAGATGGGGTGGCTGACAGATGTCCTAATATCTCCATCCAATTTTTTACTCTGAATGTAGTCCGTGACGTGTCGGTTAAACCTGCTCCTTCCATAAAACACATTTGGGGTTTCTAGCAGCATGGCTGAGCCTGTTTTTCTCCAGTGAGAATTGGAACTTGGTCCTGGAGAAGGAAGATGTACCCTGTGCTCAGTGTCACACACCCCTGCCTACACTCATGTTTGTGTGTACCTTGAATGAGAGGCCGTGACATCCTAGAACCAATACTGGGTATCTCCCAGGTGAAGGCCAGAAAGCCTTCTGGAGCCAGCATTGATTCAAGGCACTTCTTGTTTTGGATTCCTTTGTCCCATGGCAACCTTTAAACTGAGGCTGCCTGGGGCACAAAAGTGCTTGACGCACCATTCATGCATTCATTCATTCATTCATGCACTCAATAAACATGTTGTTCTAGGCCCTAGGGTATAACTATGAACAAAACAGACAAGGTCCCTGTCCTCAAGAAGCTAGCACTCTGTTGGGGGAGGGGACAGGATAAACAAGTTCACAAATAAGAAAAGTTCAGACGGCAGTAACTCTGAAGAGATCAGGCCCATGATGGGGAGTGAATGGGAACTGTTGCTTTAGACTGGGTGCCCAGGGAGGGCCTCTCTGAGCTGAGCACGGAGTATTTGTTCAAGAAGGTGGGTCATTTCCCAAGACCACACAGCTTGTGATTCTCTATTGAGCTAGTATGATGTACCAGATGCTGTTCTAGAAACTAGGATGTAGCAGTGAATACAAGACAGACAAAAGTCCCTGTCCTCATGGAGCTTATATTCTGGTAGGGCAGACTGTTCATTGATTTGTTTCTTCATTTGTTCACTCATTCATTCATTCATTCATTCATTCATTAAAATATTTGAGGGCCTTCTCTGTGCCAGGTACTTCGTAGGCACTGGGGCTGTAGCAGTGAACACAAAGAGACAAAAATCCTTGTCCTCACAGAGCTTACAACTTACTGGAATGACAATAAGGAGCCAGTTGTGGAAGATATGTGGGAAGAGTATTCCAGGCAGAGGGATAGTGGGCAAGGCCCTGAGGCTGGAACCAGCCTGTGGGTGTCCATCTGATAGAAAGAACATTGGGGCAGCCAGAGCTTTGAGACACATAGGGGAAGTGCTCCGAATTGAGGTAAGCAGGGCTTTGTGGGTTTGGATTTTGCTCTAATTGCAATGAGCAGGCAGCCATTGCAGGATTTTGAGCAGGGATGTGTACTATCTGGTTCTCATTTTACAAAGGGTCCCTCTGACCACTGTGTAGAAGGTAAATCATAGAGGGCAAGAGTTGGATTCAGGGAGATGAGTTAGGAGGTTATTGCAGTCATTCAGGCAAGAGGTGGAGGTATGTCAATGCAATTAATCTGCAAAGCTAGGCGCTGACTTAGAGGTGGATATGTATTAGAAATCACATGAGTAGCTGTACATTTATTAATATTATAGTTTTTGATAAATGATTCCTGAGCTTTATATTAATCATTCCAAAGTAAATGCCCTAGTTGAATTGGAGACCACTGCTGGCTGTGTGTGTGTGTGTGTGTGTGTGTGTGTGTGTGGTGTGTGTGTGTGTGTGTGTAAGTGCAAATGTGTGTGGGGGCAAACAGTGCCCCAAATCTAGTTAGACTCAGAAATTCTTTAGGAGAGCATTGTTTCCAATATTTCCAAGTGCTCGTGATGGACATCACTGTGTATTTCCAAATAGATTTATAAAGTTAGTTCATAAATTTCAGAATGCTCAATCTTAAAGGCACTATATTTTTGGAAACAGAATGCTGAGAGGTTTTTTTTTGCACCATCTTACATCTTGCGGTTGCCTGTATTTTTAGAGCCGTTGGCCACAATTAAGATAAGGCCCTCAGCTGAGCTAATTTTGATTGCCTCCTTTTATCCTCAAGTATCCATTCTTAGTTTTCTCAGTGATATGTGATCTGGTAGCATCTTTTGTAGGCATTGGGATCCTCTTCCTAAAGGAATAAATGGATGGTGAGATGCTTAAGAATGATCTTTATCATTACAGTAGTGATTAGATCGCACTCAACACATATACTTGCTTTTAGGATGGCAGTGTGAATTGTCTTTTCTTTTGATATGAAATATTCTGTTAATAGAGCCCTGGTGGTGCAGTGGTTAAGAGCTCACCTGCTAACCAAAAGGTTGGCAGTTTGAATCCTCCAGCCACTCCTTGGAAACCCTATGGGGCAGTTCTCCTCTGTCCTATAAGGTCGCTATAGGGTTGCTGCGAGTTGGAATCAACTTGATGGCAACTGGTATTTTGTTAATAGGTTCATTAAGGGATTTTTTTTTTTTTTAAGTTATGTGGATTATTTATAGGCACATCTTCGGGAAAAAGTGCATTTTATCATTTTTACTTAAATGTTGAGGTTACATGGAAAGCAATTTTTAGGTCACATCTAATATGTTTTATGAAACATATCAGTTGTGGCAATTAACGACCAAGCCTGACCTTCCCTCTGTGCCATATACCTTTACCTCTATTAATATTGTTTGGGCCTCTATAATTATAAGGCAGATGTGTGGATTAGAAATGTTGATTTCAGAGTAAATTTTTCTAGAAAATAGAAACTGGAAAAAAAGGAAAACCCAAACTTGGCTTTGTGCTTGAAGAGACAGCACTGCTGTGTGTGGGTGGCTGGCTGCATGCACCCGCGGCTCAGAAGTGCCTTTTCTCTCCGTGGGGATAACTGGCTGTGGATCAGAGATGTGGCCAGGAGGAGTAGGCAAGCAATGTGTGGGCAGGCTGCATGTTCTTTTATTAGCATCCTCATTGTGCTGCATCTCATCGAGCCCGGAGCATGACCCAGCCTGGGCCTCTGAAATCTGTCCTGTTTCTCATTTAATTACCCCCCTGAGCCACCAAGTGATGGAGGGACTGTTGCTCTGGTGTGTGGGTTGAGCTGTTTCTGGGGTGACCAGGAGTGTGGATGTTCTTGGAGACCCAGGCTGTCCTGGGCCCAGGTTTGGAGTTGCCATCCCAGCATTGAACATATCCAGTCCTGGGTACTCGCAACCAATATCCCATTCCTCCACAACCTTGCTCCTGTGAGCTCTGCAGCACTTTTCTTGGGTTTGTCCAAAGCCATCCAGCCAAGAAATAGCAGAGTTGGGATTTGAACTCAAATTGCAGAGTGTCACAACTTTGATTCCCCAGCTCTACTGCCCTGCACTCACATACAAATGACCATAATGTGGTAGAGAATGTAGAAGCTGTGGAGTAAGCTATTCCTTGGCTTCAGTTCAATGGGGCTAATAATACCTACCATATAGGATTGTTGGGAAGATTCAATGAAATAACCTGTAAAGCATTAAGCAGAATGCCTGACACATAGTAAGTGCACAATAAATGGCCATAATTATTGTTGACAAAGGTGATGGTGTCAATTCTCTCTCCTAGATTATCGCTTCCTTGAGGACAGGAATTGTGGCTTATCTTTATAGTTCCTGCAGCAGAGTTTTTCAACCTTGGCACTATTGACATTTTGGGATAATTTCTTATTGTGGGGTTCTGTCCTGTGGATTGTAGGATATTGAGCAGCATCCTTGACCTCTATCCATTAGATGACAGTAGCACCCCCCATCCTAATTCATGAAGATGAAAAGAGTCTCCAGACATTGCCGAATGTCCCTGGGAGGGAAGAGCAAAATTGTCCCTGATCAAGAACCACTGGTCCACAGGTATCTCTCAGGGTGATTAAACCCATTGCAGCTGAGATGATTCTGACTCATAGCAACCCTATAAGACAGAGTAGAACTGCCCCATAGGGTTTCTAAGGCTGTAATCTTTACGGAAGCAGACTGCCACGTTTCTCCAGCAGAACAGCTGATGGGTTTGAACCGCGGACCTTTCAGTTGACAGACAAGTGCTTAACCACTGCTGTACCAGGGCTGCTTTCTTAGGGGGATTATAGGACTTTTTGTATTTTCTCTCTTTTACATTCTCTTTTCTTCTCTCTTTCTCTCATGTATACACACACACTCATAGAAGGTGGTAAAAAAAATATTTGTTGAAGTGGAATTTTGAGAACAAAGGACAATTTTTGGAAGACTCTTTTGTTTGCAGATAACCCTGTCCTGTTTCAGGGTCAATGGAACTTCATAAATAATTTCTTTACTGTAATTCTGCACCCAACACAGCTTTGTAATTCCAACCAGTTAAGGACTTTTTAAAATTTTTTTCACAAATTTCCCTTAAAGTAGTGATCGTATCAGCTCTTTAAATAATACCCCTCTCGATAAAATGGTATTTTGGAGGATGACTGTAGACTGTAGGAGTTACTGCTTGAAAAGAACAGAGTTGTATTTGATAATATTCTGGGGGCTCTGAGGCCAGCCTTGGATTGAATTTCAGGCTATGATTTAAATTATAGTCAATTCTAGAATAATGCAGATGTCAGCAATAATTTGCTGTTGCTTTCAAAGTCAGAAGGAAGGCTAATGAAAATCCTAGAAAAAGAAAATAAGTTGTGATCATATTTGAGAATATCTGTGGTGGCAATCTATTCACTCAAGAAATACACGTTGAGGGGGACCTCGTACAATCAAGAAAGCACTGCTGGGAGCAGAGTGTGCCCTTTGGACTGGGGTCCCTGTGCCGAGAAATTCCTAGTCCGGGGGAACATTGATGAGAAGGCCGACAGAGAAAAAGGCTTCCCCTGGAGCTGACGCCCTGAATTTGGACTTTTAGCCTACTTTAACTGAGAGGAAATAAATTACTCTTTGTTAAAACCATCCACTTGTGGTATTTCTGTTATGGCGTCACTAGATGACTAAGACAGATTTGGTACCAAGAGGGTAGGGTGCTGCTCTAACCGATACCTAAAATGTGGAAGTGGTTTTAAAACTGTGAATGGATAGATGTGTGGCAGTGACAGAGGACCAGCAGCAGCAGAGAACCTACAGCAGCAGAGAACCAACAGCAGCAGAACCAGGAGACCAGTGAAAAACAGTGCTGTAGCCCACCCACGGAGCAAGAGAGCTGAGTGCCTGTGCGCAGAAGGCTTCCTGGCAGAGTGGGGTACCTCTGGGCACTTACCGGTGGAGCTAGGCTTGCCGACCCACGGAGCGAGGGAGCTGAGTGCCTGTGCGCAGAAGGCTTCCTGGCAGAGTGGGGTGCCTCTGGGCACTTACCGGTAGAGCTCCTGAGCTCTGGAAACTTGCCCCAGCAGGGCAGATGCAGGCGTGAGGCCCGAGGGCTGAGAGGCCATAGGAAGCAGAAGCTGAAGAGACAAGGGCACGAGAAGCCTGAGCTGCTTCATCCTCAAAAGGTATGGCCATGACCTCAGGGGTTTCAAAGGGTGGAGTTGTCACTCCAATGGACTAGGAGAACAGTGCGTCTAAAGCCAAGGGAGCAGAGTTGCTGTCCCAGTGGGCCTGGAAGGTGGAGCTGAAGCCCAGGGCCGAGGGACCTCCACTCAAAATCCAGAGACTGTGGCCAATACCTAGAGTCTGGGAGGCAGGGCTATGTGTAAATTGTCTCCGAGAACAGAAGATTATTTTCAAAGTCTTGACGGCTAATGTAATGTGTTCTGCTGACTTGCTTGGTGCCTGTTATCACTTCTTTTCCTCTAGTTTGTCCCATTTGTAATGGAAATGTCTAGCTTGTACCTGTTCTGCCATTGTACCTTTGGAAGCAGATAACTTGTATTCTAGATTTCACAGATGAAGAGGAATTTTTGGATTTGGGACTTGGAGTTAAGACTTTTGCTATGATATGATGGGGCGAATATGTTTTCCATATTGCAAGGATGTGATTTGTTGGGAGCCAAAGGGTGGAATGTCATGGTTTGAATTATGTCCCCCTAAAATTGTGTGTATCAGTTTGGCTAGGCCATGATTCCTGGTACTGTGTGATTTTCCTGTATGTTATAAACCTGCCTCTATGATGTTAATGAGGGAGGATGGGTGGCAGTTGTGTTAGTAAGGCAGGACCTGATCTGCAAGACTGGATTGTGTCCTGAGGCAATCTTTTGAGATATAAAAGACAGAAGTGAGCAGAGAGACAGGGGGACCTCACACCATCAACAAAGCAGTGGGGTTCCTGCGCCGAGAAGCTGGGGGAACATTGATGAGAAGTCTGGGGGAACATTGATGAGAAGGCCAACAGAGAGAGAAAAAGGCTTCCCCTGGAGCTGGCACCCTGAATTTGGACTTTTAGCTTACTTTGACTGTGAGGAAATAAATTTCTCTTTGTTAAAACAAAAAAAAAAAAAAAAAGAAGAAATACATGTTGAGAGTTTGCCATTAGCACTAGGGATTGAACTGGCATACATGTCTATGTGAAAAATGAGTAGAATATGAATATTTTAGGTTGAACCATACCTACCTTTAATATATTTCTTTTATAGAAAGTCATGGAAATGGTATATTTTAATCGACTTATTAAAATTGGGGGAAATGGTCTTTAATCATTGTCTGACACCTATAAATTGTCTTGAAATTCATAGCCCACCACGATTGACTTCAAAATTGGGTTCCTGCTCAAAGAGTGACCAAAAGGCACCAGTACCAAATGGCCTGGCCAAAATGCCTCATGGAACCAAATGCTGGGGGCAGTCATACTGTTTTAAATGCCTAGACCCTAAAGCATAGGCATGTTCTTCTTATTAGCCCTATGGTTCTCAATCCTGTCTGTACGTTAGAATCACCTGGGAGCTTAATAAAAATGGTGCTGCCTTGGCCCCTCTCAGTCTCTTTATCTCTGATTTAATTGGCCTGGGTGGACCTGGGCATCAGTATTTTTTTTTTCCCCTTAATTTTATTGTGGTGAAATGTAACAAAAAGTTTGCCATCTTAACCGTTCTTAAGTGTACAAATCAGTGACATTAATTACATTCACCATGTTGTGCTACATCACCACGATCCACTTCCAAAAGTGTTACATCACCCCCAACAGACTCAGTACCCCTTAAGCCATAACTCTCATTCCCTCCTCCCTGTAGCGCCTGGTAACTGCTAATCAACTTTTGTCTCTATGCATTTGCCTATTCTAGATATTTCATACAAATGGGATAATAAATATTTGTCCTTTTGTGTCTGACTTACTTCACTCAGCATAATGTTTTCAGGGTTCATTCACACTGTATCATGTATCAGAACTTCATTTCTCTTTATGGCTGAGTAACATTCCGTATACTACGTACTGTTTATCCATTCACCTGCTGACGGACATTTAGGCTGTTTCCACCTTTTGGGCATTGTGAATAGTACTACAGTGAATAGTCGTTTACAAGTATCTGAGTTCCTGGCTTTCATATTTTTTGGGAAAATACCTAGGAATTGTCGAGTCATATGATAACTCCATATTTAAGATTTTTGAAGTACCACCAAAGGGTTTTGCACAGCGGCTGCACCATTTTACATTCCTACCAGCAGTGCATGAAGGTTCCAGTTTCTCTGTATCCTCCCCAGCAGTTGTTAGTATCCACTGTTCTATCAGCCACCCTAGTGAGGGTGGGGTGAAGGCATTAGTATTTTTTAGATGCTCTCCAGTGATTATTAATGTGCAGCCGGGTTGAGACCCACTGAAGTTACAGGAAGCTTTCCCTCCTCCAGCCTCACCCTCCATCCCATCATTGTGTATGGAATTGTTGCTATAAGCCAGGTTTAGCCACAGTATTCTTATCATAGCTTTTTTTAGATGTGATTTTTATTTGTTCTTAAAAAAAAAAACAAAACTTTTTTTTAGCACCTTTATTCTGAAGAGCTCTTAATTGCCGTGCTTAGAACTTCCAAACTGAACATTGGTCAAGCATCAAAACAGCAGAACGAGGGAGTTGGCCCTCGGGTGATTGGGAGGGCTGTTGCATCCTCTCCCATGAATACCGGCAGGCGGGGCTGCGCAGCTCCTCGGTTCTGGACCCCATTAACCCGTGACCTAGAAACGCCTTTTTTTGAATAAGCAGTCAGTGTTGTACCCACAGCAGCACACTTTAAACACTAAACACCGTTCAGGGCTGCCCTCCGTGTGTCACTATGTTTTGCAAGTCGCTTCCCACCCCACCATCACCCTCCTATGTTGTCATCTCTCTTCTAACCGGGTGTCGGTTTTGTGCTTGGGCACAAATTGCTGTGGCCTGCCTTGTCATCTGTGATGTGTGTGGGTGCCTATGACTTAGTGAGATGCAAGTGTCTCTTGGTTCCTGAAGGCCAAGGGGTCGGATCTGTGGATCATGCTCCCTCCTTGAGTGCTTTGGGTCTTGTTCTCTAGTCCACCCACCCGTGCGCAGTCAGAAAGAGAAGTAGCAGAGGCAAGTGAAGTCCATGCAGGGCAATCCACTTTATCTGTATTAAAAAGAAAAAAAAAGTGTGTGTGTGAGAGAGAGAGAGCATGTGTGTTTGGGGATGGTTTTAGGTAGAAAACAGGCTAGTGAGAGGGAGAACTTGGTTAACATTTTTAATCCAAAGTGAGATTTTTCAAAAGATTTATTTCTGGATTTCAATGATTTAATGCGATTCCTGTTGCCCATTTCTATGAATAATCAGCGTTTGTTTTTATGTGAGTAATAACACAGAGCAAATTCAGCCCCCTTAGTTTTACCATTTTAAGCAGCTCTTGTAGGCCCAGAGGCATGTGCTGTTTACGAAGTTACATGGGTAGTAATGATAAAAGTGGCAATGAGAATAGTAATGATTGACACTTCTTGAACCCTCTCAGTGTGTTAGGCAGTGATTTTACATGCATTATCTCATTTAATTCTCACAAGAACTCTTTGAAGTAGGTCAAGAATGATCCCTGTTTTACAGATGAAGAACCAGGCTCAAAGAGGAGAAGTCAGGTAGTTAGTGAGTGGTAGGTCAGATTTTGCACAGAGCAGCTTGACTCTGGGTGTTTGCTCACGTGCTGCACTTGTGTGTATTATATGCATCTAGAGAGCCATCAGTGGGGTAGAGTGAGCCAGGGCTATCACACCAGCCCTTGTCATTTGGCTGGGAGCTGTCTGGAGAGAGGCATTCCGTGTTGCAGCAGGGAAACAGACTTCTTTTAGGCACGGAAGTCCCTTGGGGCAACAGGCAGAAGCACCTTCACCTGCTCATAAGACCTCAGCACTCATTGACAGCCAGCTCCTGTATCTCCATCACCAGGGCCACAGAGGTGGATTGGGCTGACTGTGGGGTCCCATCAAACATCCCTCTGTGCTCAGGAGCCTTTGCCGACTGTTGCCCTGGCCCTGCCCTTTGCTGATTCCAGTGTTCCTACTCAGAGTACCAACCACTGAGGGAGCTGCCCTGGATGAGAACTTTAATCTCCACCCATAGTTAACTGCTTCTAGGGGAGAGGAGCCCTGGAGGCACAACAGTTACATGCTTGGCTGCTCACTGAAAGGTTGGCCGCTTGAACCAACCCAGTGGCTCTGCGTGAGTAAGACCTGGTGATCTGCTCCTGTGAAGAGTATAGCTAGGAAAACCTTATGGGGCAGTTCTGCTCTGTCACATGTGGTCGCTATGAGTTGGAATTGACTCGACAGCACCCAGCAAAAACAACAGTAGGGATGAGGCACAGTGTGTGCCTTATACATACATGTGGGGGTAAATGTGTCCTTTCTCCAGGGAGAGCGTATTTCTAGCTCACTCTCAGGAGGGCATGCCACGTTATTTTTGTGATATTTTCTTGAGAGTTATATTGAATGCATCAAGCCAGTCTCTCTACCCCAGCTCTCTGTTGAGAAACCACTTGTTAGCTGGCAGATTACTTAACCTCTCTGTGCTTTGATCTCCTCCTGTGCAGAATGAGGATAATAAATTGTGTCTGCCTATAGGGTTGTTGGAGCCCTGGTGGCACAGTGATTAAGCGCTTGGCTGCTAACTGAAGGGTTGGTGGTTTGAAGCCACCATCTGCTCTGCAGAAGAAAGATGTGGCAGTCTGCTTCTGTGAAGATTACAGCCTTGGAAACCCTATGAGGCATTTCTACTCTGTCCTATAGGGTCACTATGAGTCGGAATCAACTCAATGGCAGTGGGTTTGGTTTTTGTTTTTTTATAGTGTTGTTGTGGGGAATGGAGAGTTAAAGTATGTCTAGTGTTAGAATAAACCCAGAATAGAATAGAATGTAGTTAGTGCTCAATGAGTGTATTAGTCTTCTGTTGCTGCTGTAATGAATTACCACAAACTTAGTGGCTCAAAACAATACAAATTTATTATCTTACCGTTCTGGAGGTGGGTTTCACTGGGCTGAAATCAGGGTGTTGGTAGGCATGTGTTCCTTCTGGAAACTCTAGGGGGAATGTCTCTTTTTGCCTTTCTCTAGCTTCTAGAGGCTGTATGTGTTCCTTGGCTGTGGGCCCTTCCTCCATTTTCAAAATCAGTATCTTCAAATCTCTCTGTCTCTCAGATGATGACCCCCTTCTTCCATTGTCACATTTCCTTCCTTCTTCCGCTTCCATCTTATAAGAACCCTTGTGATTACATTGGGCCCACCCAGATTAATTCAGGATAATCTCCCCATCTCACGATCCTTAATGTAATCATATCTGCAAAGTCCCTTTTACCATGTAAAGTCACATATTCACAGGTTTTGGGGTTAGGATATGGTCGTTTTGGGGGGCTATTATTCATTCTGCCACAATAAGCATTAATTACCTTTACTTAATTATTTAAATAAAATGAAACAACTAAGCTGGGTAGGTTGAGGGTTGAATAAATAATACTTTTACCAGTATAGTAACTAACAGCATGCATTGCAGACTTGCAGTGTTAGCTCTGTCCCATCTCAGGGCCTTTGCGTCTATGATTCCCTTTCCTTGGAGCTTGTTTCCTTCCAGAGGTTTGGATGGCAGGCTGCTTGTTGTCCTTCAGGTCTCAGCTCCAATGTCACCTCCTCAGAGAAGCCCTCCTTGATCACCCTTGCTAAAGCAGGCATCCTCACCCCATTTCCTACATCACATCACATCACATCACCCTGTTTACTTCTTTCTAGGAGTGATCGTTGTAATCTTTTTGTCTGTTGTCCGCCTGATGTGTCCTGTCTGCCCTGTGTAGAATGACAGCTCCAGGAGAGCAGGGACCTTGTCTGTCTTGTTCACTCTGTGTCCCAGTGCCTGGAACAGTTTCTGGAACAGAGTAGGTACACAGCACTTACCTGTTGAGTAAGTGAAGGAAGCCATGTCAGCATGATGTGTGTTCTTAATGCTCACACTTTCCTATGTGGTGGGCGCTTTTATTATACTTCCACTTCATAGATGAGGACACCAAGCTCGGAGAGGCTAAATCATTGCCCAAGGCCAATCGTGACTGAATTTGCACCCAGGTCTGCCTGGCTCCAGATCCTTGACTCCCACTACCTCCTTGCCTCATGGCCTTGGGGTCATTAGAAGCTGCTTGAGCCAGCTGTGTTGGCAGCCACAGAATGCTGGCAGGTCCATTGTCTCTGCCGCTATTTCTGAGTGCAGCGTGCAGCTTCCAGGCCCACCTGCTGGCCATCTTGACCTTGGTTTTCCTCTGTCTAGGTCTGTTGCGTCGGGTCTGGACTCCCCTGCCAAGACTAGCTCCATGGAAAAGAAACTTCTCATCAAAAGCAAAGAGCTGCAAGACTCTCAGGACAAGTGTCACAAGGTATTTATTTCTGCAACTGGCCTCCTTCCTTGCTCCAGGATCCTCCCGTCAATATATGCCAAGGGATCCGCCTGGGGCCGCTGCAGGCGCTGAGCCACCTGATCCGTAGAGAGCGAAGTGCTCCCTCCCTCGCTGAAGTCGTGCCTCCAGCAGCTCAGAGGGAGATGAATTCGGGCCTTGACGTTGCTGTAAATCCTTTAAATCTTAACCAAAGGAGGCCCTGGATTTAGAACGGTCTGTTTCTCAGCATGACCCACCTAGACGTCTGCTTCTTCCGGCAGGTGGCGTGGGTCCTCACCTGTGGCTGAGATGCACCTCATCTGCTTTAAGTGATGTGAAGTCTCTCTTCCTAGCCTTTTAAAGCTCCTGCTTATGTAACCACGGCCACTGTATTGATATGCTCACCGTGTCTTAACACTCACTGTTCCTGCCCAGGGGCAACTCTCTGGAAGCTAACAAAAGTCACTCCTTGCTTGGGACTCTTGAGAGTGCAGACGAATAAATACCTCCTTGCCCTGTCCTGGATTTGTCCTCTAGATCTTTGCAAGGAGATGGGGGGGATCAAGATGGATTTGGGATAAAATTAAAGTGACATCTGCAAAAGCAAAACAAAACAAAAACCAAACAGGTGAAAAATGGTGATTGTGGCTTCCTTGCTAACTGGGTTAGAGGAGTGATCCAGTGTGAACCTGAGACCTGAATGAGAGGAGTGACTTAGCGTTGGTGACTGTCCTTACGAAGAACTGTGCATTCCTGGGCGAAGACAAAATGGTATTTCCATCCCAACTTTTGGCAAATTAGTGATAGCCCAGACCACAAGGTGGTTTCAGAGGCTATTTGAGATTTGATTGCTCCTAATGAATCTTCATGGGCCTTTTTTAACCTGTCGATGTGTTTATTTCAGATGGAGCAGGAAATGACCCGGTTACATCGGAGAGTGTCTGAGGTGGAGGCTGTGCTTAGTCAGAAGGAGGTGGAGCTGAAGGCCTCTGAGACTCAGAGATCCCTCCTGGAGCAGGACCTTGCTACCTACATCACAGAATGCAGTGTGAGCCTTCCCCAAAGCCCCCTTCCCTGGAGGTGGCACTTCCTGTTGTGTGTGTCTCATCCTGTTTCATGATGGTTTCATGAGGCACATCACAGCCAATGACAGAGAGTAGAGAGAGGAGGCAACTCCCAGTGCCAAAGCAAGCTCTGTGATTTGCAGAGTAGCATAAACCAGGTGTGAGGTCCCAGAGAAATGAAGTTGAACCCTGCTGGAAGTCCAGGTAAACTGCTGGCATCCTGGAGCCTGCAGGTGTGAGCAGGGCATCATTGCAGTGAGCTGCAGTGTGTTCTGACATCTTACATCTCAACCTCTTTAGTCTACATTGTGTCCAACATGACCCACCTTGGGAATCAGACTCCCAAACATGTATAAGAAAATGTGTTTTGAGTCTGTCTGAAATCAATTTTCTACTGCCTAGAACCAGCTTAGCAAGAAGAAAGCTCAGCCTTTGAAACACAGACCCTCTGTCATTATTTACCGTGTGACTTTTTTTTTTCTTCACAAGAGTAGATTGTCTTCTCCATTGTCTTGTTAAATTTTTCCTTCAGGTGTTTTTTAATGTGCCCAATTAAAACAGCCTTAAGAAGTTGAATCACACATTTTTAAATGTTTTTTTCACAAGGGAGAGGAAATCTATAGAGCGTGGCTGATTAAGAATAACTGCTATGTTTCCGTTCCAGACTTGGCTGCGTTTCAGTGGTGGGTGAAGTTATTTAGCTATGTATTTCAGATATATATTTCAGTGCCATTGAAGCATGGAGGGAACCTTATGGATGAAAGGTGTTCAGGAAACGTAAGCTAGGAGATGGAAATAGACTAGTTAGAATCTGTAATGACAACTAGGCAGAGAATGAAGTATTTCTACTTTGGAAGTGGGATGTGTGCTTGAGAGCCCTCAAATAACCAAAGTTGAAGAAAAAAGATGGTAGCCATCCAACTGGTGGTTATAATGGTTCAGGGATCTTGTTAGTATTTGGTCCTGAACATATGAGTAAGTATCTGTTAGTACAGGTAGATGGTGGTAAGAGGCAGATTGATGTAATTCAGGTTGGATCTATAAGGTCATAGTTGAGATGAAGTTTCTTGAACCAAGGGGTTTTACAGGATGAAAACCGGAACCAGCAACCAACCTGGAAGCTGTAAAGTTTGGATCCATCACTGGAAACCATCTTGTTGTCTGCAAAGCTGCTTGCAACTCTCTTAATTAATCTTTTCAAACTGAGCAGGATCCATAGGTCCTCCCTATTAAAATTTTTGCTTTCCGCAGAGCTTAAAGCGAAGTTTGGAGCAAGCACGGATGGAGGTGTCTCAGGAGGATGACAAAGCACTGCAGCTTCTCCATGATATCAGAGAGCAGAGCCGGAAGCTCCAAGAAATCAAAGAGCAGGTATGGCTGCTTGCCTGGGAACAGAGCGGACCTCTCATTTCAGAAGATGCGTGTTTGCGAAAGAGAAAGAGAGAGATGTATGTAGGTCATTTGGAAACTTGAGGTTTCCCATGATTTGTATAAATCATAGAGTGCTTGTTCCAACTCCGTTTGAAGTCTGCACCCCATAATGCCTTTCTTTTTTTTTTTTTTAATTAAAATGTCAGTTTAGAGTAGAGTTGGGAAAACTGTGGCCCACAGGGCAAATCCATCCCACTGCCTGTTTTCTAGAGTCCCTGGGTGGTGCAAAGTTTGAACACGCTTGGCTGCTAACCAAAAGGTTAGAGATTTGAGTCCACCCAGAGGCACCTCTGAAGAAAGGCCTACTTTCAAAAAATCAGCCTTTGAAAGCCCTGTGGAGCACAGTTGACTCTAACATGCACGGGGTCACCATGAGTTGGAGTCGACTCTGTGGCAACTGGTTTCTGGCCTGTTTTCTAGGGCCTAAGAATGGTTTTTAGTTTTTTCAGTGGTTGGGGGGGAAAAAAAATCATGAGAAGAACAATATTTCACAAGATGTGAAAATTAAATGAAATTCAAATTCCAGTGTCTTGCATAGTTTGATTGGAACACAGCCATGCTCATTCATTTACTGTTGTCTGTGATTGCGTTCAGGCTACAGTGGCAGAGGTGAGTATTTGCGTCAGAGATGATATGGCTAAGAGGAAACTATTTCTATTTGCTACTTGGCCCTTTACAGAAAAAGTTTGCTGACCCCCTCCTCTAGAACATGAAAAAAATACTAATAATATTAAATATTTTTAAAAACTTTTCAGATACACTTTAAAGCTTTGAGAGAAGTGACGATAATTCATAGTTTTATGTACATCAAGAAATATTCTGGAAGGTGAGTTTGAGCAGTTATGGCCGAGTCAGGATGAACAGGCATATCTGAGTATAGGAAGCCATCCCCTATGTGTTCAGAAAAGAGAACCAAGATCTTTAAAAAGCCCACTCTTTTTATATTTTCTTTCTAAAAGGTGTTTTTTTTTTTTTTTTTTTGGTGTAGATAGTTCATTTTTATATCGCCTCATTGTTTCCTTTTTGGCCTGGATTTTTCTGTCTTTTGAAGAACCTGTAAATAGAAACTCTAATGAAGAGATGGCAATGAGTAATTGGAGAGCTGAATTAACAGCTGCCAGGCAACTCTCATTCATTTCAGAAAATCTAATGGAAACATTAATGGAAGTGAACATTTTTTCCT
Source organism: Dugong dugon (assembly GCA_030035585.1). Taxonomy (NCBI): domain Eukaryota; kingdom Metazoa; phylum Chordata; class Mammalia; order Sirenia; family Dugongidae; genus Dugong; species Dugong dugon. Next base: position 17,037,651 of record CM057476.1, on the reverse strand, counting down.
CTGAGTAGCTCAAACTTAGCCATCTGGGCCGTGCTCATGCAACAAACTTCTGCAAATGATTTGATCCATTAATTACTCTTGAAAGAAAGAATTATTATTTCTGGGGTTTTATCAGCGTAATATGTTTACCACCTTAATTTTTTTAAGTGATGGGTTAAGAGCTTCTTGCTCAACACCGTGTTTTAAATGAATGTGCACAGGAAACTTGGCAGTGTGGTTATCAGGTTTCTGAATACCCACACTAATCTTAGAGACTTTGAAGGCCACACACGGTTTGAGAAATCTGCTTTGACAGGTGACTCATGCCCGTTTTGTTAACACAGTTTTTCATCCTAAAAGTTTCAAGAGGTGGGATTTTTTTTTTCTTTCTCCTATTAGTTTAGTGTGTTTCGAAATTTACTTTTGGTGACATCCTGGGGAAATGAAAGCCATATTTGGCCACCAGAGGGAGCATGCTGCTGGTGGCCATGAATTCCATAGAAACGGAATTATCAGGACATTTTGAAAGGTATATGCTGGTGGTTGAGTTCAAAGAAATGTCTTTCATGGTTCATATCACAGTTGGCATGCATATGGAGTTTTAGATTTAATGACTGCTGAAAGTTCCAATGGGGGGAAGAAACTTCCTGGTTTCAGACTTTATTTCTCATCAGAAGAAGAATTTATTAAAATGACTCTTGGTAAGTTTTGTGAGAGCAGGATGCTTGCAAGCCAGGAAAAAGCGTTTAATGCTTTCAGCAAACTCTCAGTATTTGGTTTGCAGCATATTGATTCCTCCCAGATTTGGCATTTATTCCCTGTTCTTTCTCTCAAATGCTAATTTTCTGTACAGCTAACTGCTTATGTTTTTTTTAAATATTTTGCTTCTACTTAGCTACCCCCCATAGAGTATTTGGATTTGGTTTAAAATAAAAACACCTAAAGTCTTATGTGATAGTGAGATTCACGAGCCATTACTAGCAGTTACTGATTCCCATTCTCCCTGGGAAGAGAAACAAAAGTGTGGCTAACATACAAGTCATTCATGTTTCAGGATTTGTGATTAAATAGGACCATATCTGATACTCCCTTCTCTTACAAAATTCTGAAGCTCCATTTAGAAGACTTGCCTTCTGTGGTCTCGAAATTTGTCCCATGGTTCCCCACTCTGACCCCGTTCAGCTCTTAACCCACAGTTCATTCCACGCCGCGATACTACAGCTAAGCTGCCCTTAGAAACAGCCTGATTATCTTCTCTGATTTTTCCTCAAGCAGGGATTTGGTTAGCTGCTGGATTTATAGGATTTCCTTGAAGTATCCAGCATAGTAACAGAGGATCAACAAATGAGTTAGAATTCCTTTTGATTCTTGTAGCAGGCTGGGTGCCTCAAGAGCTTGAAGAGCTGACAAAGATGTTGCCTAGTTCTTGCCTTCCTCCCCCTGGGTGCTGACAGCTCAGGAAAGAGATATGTTGTGGGGAAGGAACAACTGCTGTATCCTCACTCTTGACAAAACAGAGAATACACATTACCTTCTCACTGACATAAGTTCAAGAAAGAAAAGGGACCTTGAGGATAAAAATGCCCAGGATTTCTTCCAGCTCTGCCTTCTTGGTCTCTGTGCCTATGGACAGGTCAGGTTTGTCCATTACATCTAGCAGGCATAGTACCTGGGACCCACAATACTTTTAAGATGTTTTAATTTCTTTGAAAACAGAAGAAAAATTGAACTTTCAAGGTGGAAAAAATATTTTTGTATAATTAGTATATTTGTTTTTGTGTCAATGTAGTTGTAAAATATAATTTTTATTTTATTTTTTTTATAGAGGAAGGGGTCTATGAAGGCAGAAGTGCCTATAGGCACCTAAGTCATAATGCCATCCTGGCTGTTGTTGTGTGCCTTCAAACTGATTTCGCCTTATTAGAGACCCCATGTGACAGAGTAGAACTTCCCACAGGGTTTTCTAGGTAGTAATTATTATGCAGCAGATCACCAAGTCTGTTCTCCGACAGAGTGGCTAGTGGGTACAAACTGCTGAAGACCTTTCGGTTAGCAGCTGAGCGCTTAACCATTGTGCCACCAGGGCTTCTTAGTCCTGGCAGAGGGGTCTAAAACAACCTCAAGTAAAGGATGCACCATTTGCATCATCTGTGCTCACGTTCCACTCTGTGAGTCCAGATCGTCATAAGCAGGTTATAAGGACTTTCGGTTGTATAATACAGTGTCATCTGCTGATTAGGCACCACCCAGAAAACCTGTGTGTCTCATCATCCCTAGGATCGGCCTTCAATGACAATGTGCTTTTGGGTGGGAGTGGGTGAAATGAGACCCCCACTCTGCTTTGGACTCGTTTGTTTTCCTTTCCCCTCAACCAATGATATCGGGCGAGGCTTGCCCAGAAACAATCCAATTTTCATGAGAAAATCACCTCCGGTTTAGTGTGCACTGGGGAACCTGTTACCATGCGATGGAAGGTTTACTTTATGCTCTATTATTAAAACATTTATAAATTGCATTTTACTGGTTTAAAAAAACTTTGCTCAATTGATAACACGCCAATTATTTGGGGAAGAAAGGGTCTTAAGAGATGTTCACTGTATATTATGAATGCCCAAGACAATCTTGATTCTGTTCCTGTTCTCATTTTGTATCCCCTCCAAGGCACCTTGGATCAGATAAACGCTCATTCATGATCATTGTACTTAGCCTTGATGTTGGTAACAAAGACTATTTTTACACTTTGTCCAAAAGTTTTCAAAACCATCATCCATTTCTTCTGGTAGATCCAGTTTCGAAAAACCTTGATTGGAATGTTTTGTTTTGATTTTAGAAGTTCATTTTGCAAAACGTCTGGCTTTTTGGATCACTTTAAAGGATTTGCTCCAGGGAACAAGATAATTCTTTCCTTGGAATCTTTCTCACAAGTTATTCTGACTAGAGCCAGTGTTTTCTGACTCTTCCAGATTTCAGGGTGACTCAAATTTCAGGAGCAATATTAAGTTCATCATTCAGTTTTACATCCAGAAAAATTAATGGTGAGAAACTGACATAATGGGTTTCACTTTCCAAGATTCTTTCCACTGAGATTGCCAATTACCCTCTTGTGCCGCTGTCTGAAAGGTTAATTTTTAAAACTAGTACCATATCGAATTGTGTTAGAAGCACATGACTGCTAAAGGACAAATCTGTATAAATGATCACCCTTGGAAGAAAACTACACGTAAGCAGTTTATCCTCCTTGTTTAAAGAACAGTTCATTTCAGCTCTCCTGTGTTACAAATAATGCCTTAGGTTCTGTGCATATTGTGTGGTATTTGCTCAAAGGATCTCGTTTCAGGCACATGTGTTCCAAATGGTTTTACTAATGATACATGTTCTACAGTAAATCAGTTTAAAGATTTAATGTTCTCTCATCCTTCTTCTTTCCCCTCACTCCCCATGCTTTCTTTGCTTGTGTGGTCTCTTCCTGTGTCCATCATTCTTCTCACCTTCTCTCTGGGTCTGTTCTCTACCAGTCTCTCTTCAATGTGTGTCTTCCCTTGGTGGTAAAGAATGCTTGATGTTGTTCTGTCTTTCCTGCCTGTCGTTTCTTTCAGGAGTGCTAAAGTTCACCTTTATTCCATTGCCTGCTCTCTAGGAGTACCAGGCTCAAGTGGAAGAAATGAGATTGATGATGAATCAGCTGGAAGAAGACCTTGTCTCGGCAAGAAGACGGAGTGACCTGTACGAATCGGAGCTGAGAGAGTCTCGGCTCGCCGCTGAAGAATTCAAGCGGAAAGCAACAGAAAGTCAGCACAAACTGATGAAGGTAGCCAGCCACCATCCAGGAGGGAGATCACAGTCCCACTTCTGCTGTTTTTTGGGGTAGAATCATAAGGTGATCTTGGCAAGAATAAAGGGAATACTGTCTTAATGAGTATATGTTGGGGGAATAATGGGATACCTTGGAAGATCCCAGTCTTCATTTATAGAAGATAACTTATTATCTTGAGGGAGTCCTTGAATCCTGCAAACAGTTAAGCACTTGACTACTAGCCAAAACATTGGCCGTTTGAACCCACCCAAGGGTACCTCGGAAGACAGGCCTGGAGGTCTGCTTTCAAAAGGTCACAGCATTGAACACCCTATGGAGCGCAGTTCTACTCTGCACACATGGGGTCACCATGAGTCGGAATCGACTTAATGGCAGCTAACAGCAATCATCAATTCAGACTTTAATCTCCCAAGCTAAGATACCTCAATATTATTTTGGTCACAGAGATCAAGAAAGTACCATTGGTAGTCTTTTCTAGAAGATTTTTAGATTGGTGAAATTTCCCAATATGTTGTATCTTTTTAATTACAGGCTAAGGATCAAGGGAAGCCTGAAGTAGGAGAATATGCCAAACTGGAGAAGGTATTTTCCATTATTGGTGTCATAGTTTTTGGTTGATAATATTTCTACATTAGTATCAGCGGCCAGTCATTGACAGAGACTTGCAACAAATAAAGAACTCTCTTCCAGGTTTACTTTGATGGTCAACCTTTGGGTGGCCACGTTTAGCCTCAGCTGTTGTTCTAAAAGGTTATGATAAAAGACACCTCAGTTTTTGACATGCCTGCTAACAGCAACAAATACACCCACTCAGTAAAATAGAAATGAAAATTCCTATTGCTTTTAAGGCACCAAGCAACGTTGATTCTCTCTTCTCTATTTGTACGTTGGTGGGCCTAGAAAGATAGTAAAGATGGATGAGCCCCATGAAGGAGGTTTGCCCTGGAATATTCAAAGACTGTTCTTCCTCGTCATTAGTAGGCTCTGGAAAACAAAGCAAAAAGACCCATGGAAACCTCAAAAAAAAAGAAAAAAAGACTGCAATAAATGTAGCAAGACATTAATGCCTATTTGCCTTTTATTTCCTGGTATTTTAAATAGATCAATGCTGAGCAGCAGCTCAAAATTCAGGAGCTCCAAGAGAAACTGGAAAAGGTAAGCCCAGGGTGATTTTTTTTGGAAATTACTCCCCCATTCCCAAATACCTTCCTTTACTTTGTCCTGGAGCACTAAAGAAGAAAGAAATAGGATTAGTCACCCAGCGCTGAGGAAAATGAAGAGGGAGTGAGCTATTACCTGAAAATCTCAGAGTTTTGAATACATTTTTCCCTCCCGAGACGTGTCAGCAGTGTTTATTTTTAAAAACCAAGCTGTGTGAGACTCTTAAGTAAAAGTTCTAATTATACTACAACAGAACCTGACAGAACCCGAGAGGCCGGTTTCACTCCCCTCAGGAGGCCAAGCTTCCCATTGTGCACACTTGTAAGAGAAGCATGTGTTGTTAGCGCCCCAGATTGTTTTCAGTCAGAAACTCAGCAGCTTTTTATAGGGCCTGTGCATTGGAAGGAGTCTCTGGGTGGTGCAAATGGTTAACATGCTCGACTGCTAACTCAAAGGTTGGAGGTTTGAGTCCACTCAGAGCTGTCTTGGAAGAAAGTCCTGGTGATCGCCTTCTGAAAAATCAGCCACTGAAAAACCCTATGGAGCACGGTTCTACTCTGACACACATGGGGTTGTCATGAGTCAGGATTGACTTGATGGCAACTGGTGTAACTAGCGCGTTGGAAGGCTGAAGGATCTGTGGCATCATCACATGGGTTGGGAGAGGGTTCGCAGTGTCCTGCAGAGTTTGTGCTAATGGCCCTCCCTTTAGCTGATCACTGGAAATGCTTACAAAAAGGGCCAGAATGAATGTGGTTCTGAGACATGCCTTTCACATCATGAACGTGTGAGTGTGCCTGTGGATGAGCTTGGTTGAATACAACCCCTTCTTATTTATTCTTGAGTTCACCAGCATAAAGCTCTGCTCTGCTCTTTTAGCTGGAAGCTTGTGTGAAAATGTGCTGCATATTTTCTTCTAGAACTGTGCTGTTCAATAGACATGTGATGTGAGCCACATATCTGATTTTAAGTTTTCTAGTAGCCACATTAAAAAGAGCAAAAAGAAACAGGTGAAACAATTTTGATAATGTATTTTTTTAACCCAGTATATCCAAAATATTTTCATTTTCATATGTACCAATATTTTAAAAATTTACAGTTTCAGTTTTTAAATTGATTAAAATTAAATAACTTTAAAAATTAATTTCTTAGTCATACGAGCCACATTTCAAGTGCCCAGTAACCACCTGTGGCTAGTGGCTACCTTATTGAATAGTGCGGGTCTCAAAGTTAGTTTTCTTGCAGTTTCCACTAAAAAAAATTATTTTAAGCAATTTGAAATTCTTATTCTCTTAAACTTAGATCTTTACTGTAATGCTTATATGAGCCGTAGTAAAGACTCAAATAAAAAATGAACAAAGACAAAATTAACTTCAAGAAATTTAGCTTCTTTTTTTTTAAACATGTCTTTACAAATTACTATGAACACTATGGCTGTTGTGCCCTTTGAAAGGTATTTACTTCAATAAAGTTTAAATTATAGCTTTTATTTCGTTTTCTTCTTGTAAAAGTTGTACAGATGCCTCATAGGAAAATTAGCAAGTGAGATAATTAAATAAGGAGATAATTAACGCTCAGAGGTAAATACCCTTAATACCTGGGTAGATAAATCCTTGTAGACGTTTTCATCTGTATTCACAGTGGTGCATAGAATCCAAGTTGCTAATGATTGTCAAATACACCATTATCTTATGAACCCTAAGAAAGAAAAAATGCTGCCAATTATAATGGTAGGCTGCATCCTGAACTCAGTGATGTTACAATGTTAAAAACAAATACATAAATAAAGTGCTCCTCAGAATAGATTAAAGACAAGATGAAACAGATGTTTATATGTTTTGGAAAAAATGGACACCCTACATACTCAGTATCACCTGCTTTTTTCACCTAGAGCATCCTTACCCTCTTTTTACACGAGTAAATTTGGCCATCTGTCTCTTGTTCTTTTTGTTCTCATAGGCTGTAAAAGCCAGCACGGAGGCCACTGAGCTACTTCAGAATATCCGCCAGGCAAAGGAGCGAGCAGAGCGGGAGCTGGAGAAGCTTCAGAACCGAGAGGATTCTTCTGAAGGCGTAAAAAAGAAGCTGATGGAAGCTGAGGTGAGCAGGGGACCTCCAGCTCGCAACAGACTAACCCCAGGCCCCCAGCACAGCCACCTGCAAGCACTTGTGACCACCGGTGACCGACCAGCCTTTGGCTGTGACAAGGGAAAGAAACTGCAAAACCATCACTCGCATATGTTTGACCAAACCGCTCTCCCTTCTGATAATCCCTTTGAAATGTGAGAGGCTTGGAAATGTTTTTCCCAAAGGGGAACAAGAGTTACCACAGCAGCTTCAAGTAGAAAGAAGTTTTGATAAAAGCTTTTTCTTTCCATTTGTTTTCCTTTGACCTACTCACTAATCTGGGAGAACTCGCGTTTATGTAGGTTAAATGTAACTCGGCCTCTGAGTTTTTCTTCCCTCTGTACCCTCGTTTTTTTCTTTGCCTTTTCCCACAATACGTTAATAATGTATCAATTTTCAAAGCTTCAGCTGTTGCCTGTGTGTTGATAACTCCCAGATCTATAATTTTGGGCCTCTTCTTTCCCTCGAATTCTTTGTTGTTGTTGTTGTTGAAATCATTTATATAATTATGTAGAAAATACGCAAATGTCTTCTCGTTGTAAAAAATGTACACAGTTCTGAAGAACGTAGAATAAAAGTGACATTTCACTTTTCCTTCTCTCTACCCTCCCCCTTGGTGTTTAGATGTGCCATGGTTGATTTAACTGTCCTCCTGTTGATGGCCCTTCTGCTTTACCCTGTCACAGTGTTGATGTGAACCTATTTGTACGTGTCTCTTGGGGGCCATCATCATCCCCATTCCACGCCCATTTTTCCTACTCCCCTCTGACATTTCTGTTGGGTGCCTCAACAATGTATCACATTTAGAGTGAACTCAATATCTTCCCCACAAGCTGGTTTCCCTTCTCAATCTTCTCATCCCAGTCAGAGCCACCATCATTCTTCTCGTCATCCCAGGCTGAAAACCTTGTTGCCATCTGCTTTTTCTTTGACCCTGACATCCACGGAGTTACCCAGGCCTATAGATACAGCCACACTGTCTCTCCCTTTCATCCCTTGCTTGCCATTTCTGTAGGTGCCTCATAGTCCAGACCCTCTGCCTCTTAGCTGAGCAAATGTAATAGTCTCTTGGCCTTCTTGCTTGCAGCGTCTCCTTCCTCCCAGATCACTCACACAGTATAAGATTCGTGGATCTCAAGCCCAAGACTCCTTAGCATTCCCCACTCTGCGCCATCACAAACCTTTCAGGGTTCCATATATCTTAGGTGCACCTCTGAGCCTGGTACATGAAACTCTCAACGATTTGACCCACAAATGCTACCCTTTCGCCTGTTCTCCAGCTCATTCCCCTAATGCACTGTAGACTTTACCTGGTGTTGACACGAGCTCATGAGCATCTCTTGTGTCTCTCCTAATGCACCACCCTTTGTCTGAAACACCTTCCACCCTCTTCTCCTGCCTCCCTACCCCAACCTGCCAAACCCTACCCCTCTCCAAAGCTCACACCTGTGTAACTCATCTGCTCAACTGTTTGTTAAAAGTCCTCTTTCCTGCCTGTAACCATTCCTATCATTTTGTATGTATTTCTTTTGTGCTTTTTCCCCCTTTTAACCTGTTTATTTGTGTTTGTCTTATCTTTCCCAAGGGCAGGAATTATGTCGTCTTCCTCTCTGAATTTTCCATGATGCCTAGTGTGGTACTTTGCAGATAGTAGGTGCTTGGTAAATATTTGAATGAATGAATGCACTCTTGTAGCATACACAACTGAGAACTTGAATTATAGAGTCTTGTTCTCTTCGCCGTTACTTCGGGGGCCTATGACTTTTCTTCCTGACTATAGAGCGTGTGCTTCTCAAGGGCTCTTTTCCCTCAGTGCAGGCATTATGCCCATAGTGATTACTCCATTAAAACTCTCTGATTGATTCACGATCTACAGGAACGCCGCCATTCTCTGGAGAACAAGGTAAAGAGGCTAGAGACCATGGAGCGTAGAGAAAACAGACTGAAGGATGACATCCAGACAAAATCCCAACAGATCCAGCAGATGGCTGATAAAATTCTGGTGAGCAGGAACGAAAGTTAAAAAGCTAAAAGATAACAAGCTAGAGGTTGCAAAGGGAAGGGGATAAAGTGAAGAATTAAGCACCGTAACGGGGAGGTTTCACTGAGTAGGTAAATTAAGAGAGATGGTTTCAGTGAATGAACACCACGTCATAGAATAGTATAAATAACCAAATGTTGGATGTTTCGGTGCTGGTAACAGGTCCATAAGTATTAATTTTTGCTCTGTTTGTGACTGCCTGGCGTTTTTAGGTATGAACTTGCGTACTCTGTCATTTTCGATGTATTTTTACAAGACCACTGCATACTTGTACCAGCAGAGCTTTGTGTGGCCATTAACTTTGCAATGCCAATTTAAAAAGCTGTAGGAATTTAGACCTTTAAGACTGAAGCCCAGATTCTTGCTTTTAGAGAAGAAAGGAATTAGTCATACAGAATTGTTTTTCTCAGAGTAGTATTTGTCATAGATCCATGTTCACCCACTCACTTTCTCTGCTACAGTTGGTTATTTTATTTTATTTTTCAATTTCCTTAGATGTAGCAGGTCTTTTTTTAGGTTTTTAATCATCATCGTTCTGTTTTAGGTTCTGATGACCAAATTAACTTAATCAAGGAAGGCTTGGCTGATGCTTCCACATGTGTTAAGTTGTGGCCTGCCAGGGTAGAAGGCAGGTGAACCTTTGAAGGGCTTTCCTTGGATCTTAGTCCAAAAGCCAGAAATTTGATGCATCGTTTGAGAGATTTAGTGATGACTTGGACTCTGTTTATACCTCACCCCCAGGAGAAACTCTGAAGTAGTGGGCTGGTCCTCTCCATCATAAGGAGGTGCGGTGGTGAGCAGGTCACCGCATCTCTCTGTTTCACTCTGGGAAATGAGTCACCAGCAACTATTTGAACTTAAGAATGGCTGACTTATAGCCATATACTTATTTTCAATTAAAAAAAAAAAAAACAAAACTTCAAAAATTTGCATTTCTATTTTTGTATATATTCATAAATAATATGGAATGGTCTTGAACAAACAGCTCAAAGAGAAATTGGTTTGTTTTGCTCTGACACACAGTCTTTATATAGTATGTATATATATATATATATGTCTGCACACAAAAACAAATGTGACTGTTAGTCTACCCTCTCTGTTCTCTTGTTCCATCATCCAAGTCTCTCTTGGCTCTTGTCAAGTGTGTGAATTATATCGTGAGTAAAATTAGATCTCACACCACAATCCCTTGCTTGGTACAAATGAAGTGGTTAACTCTTGTGGTTGCAAGGTGTTTCTCTGTTTAATGGTGATGTGTTCATTCATTCATTCAACAAATATTTAATGAGCTTCTACTATGTGCCAGGCACTGTTCTAGGACCTGGAAATATAGCAGTGAACAACAGTGTTTGCAGAAGACTGAAGAGTTGATCTAATATATATAGAAAACATATGTTAAAAGAATGACAACAACAACAAAAAATGCCAAACCATAAAGAAGTCCGATTTTAGAATATCTGCTTTTCCAAAGGTTCACTTGCAATTAGAACACATGCATATAGAGTTCTGCGTTCTCGGATTATGTGTTGTAAACTCCCATTCATAAATAGCTCAGAAATCTGGTCTTAAAATTGCCAATCTCAGGTGTCTAAGTTTTTGACCTATTTTTAGATTCTGATTTCTGTTCATGTGCTAGCTTATGAGGACTGAAAATAAGAAAAAATGATTGTCAAGTGTTTTCTAACTTGAAAAAAAAGTAAGCAGATTTCTTTCTCTGGCTGTATCTTGCCACTTGCCTGACTGCCTTTGTGGTTGTGACTTCATTTATTTGAAGGTGCTTTTTGCTCAAGAACCCTATACATAGGCTGCGTAGTATCTAGGACATGGGCAAAGAGTGGTCCTTGGTACTGTTATGTAATGATGATGATTTGGAAACAGATCCAAAAATGTCATTTACTTTAAAATATTTACTATTCTGACAAGAAGTTTCAAAACTGGCAATGGCGCTCTCATTACAGCAAAATTTTTCGCTTTAATAAAAGAAGTCGTTGCAGGGGGATCATTTAGTGAATACACATAAACCCCTTAAAATATGTTTTTATTGATTAAAATCCTGTTTCCATTCAACTTTTCTAGATCACATCTGTTAGGCTGTAATATATCTTGTGCACCTGGTCTTGAGATTGAACATTATAATAGCACCAAAAACAAAGTCAATGATTGTAGACTTTAGAATTTCAAAGGTTTTGTCGCTAACACTGTATGTGTATTTGAGTCTGAAAGTACCCCCTCTTTTATGAACATATCCTGTATAATTTCCTCATTCTTCAAAATCCTCATAATTGCTTCTACATCAAAGAAAAATTTCATAAAATCTTAAGGAGATGAAAACTTGGAGTAATGACTTTTGATGTTAGTAACTAACTAATAGGTCCAGATTCGTAAGAATTAATGTAGATGCAGCTATCTGTGCGTTTAGAGAATGTTTCAGTGAATGGATGCTGCCTTTTATAAGACCAGTTTATAATACCTGGCAAATGAATTAGTATAATTTTCAAATAAATTATCATTTTGTTTAAAAGCAGAAAACTTAACAGTAAAAACTAAGAGGACGTTAAATTTGAGCTATTTATATTACTCCAATTCTTTTCATCTTTAATATATGTATACATATTATATCATTATTATCAGTGTATTTTATGTTCTGCTTTAGATCCTATAAATGTTATATCGTGTAAACATTTCCAGGTATTCACATAATCCATATACTCAATGCATTGCCGTCGAGTAGACGCTAACTCATAGTGACCCTATAGGACAGTCTAGAACTGTCCCATAGGGTTTCCAAGGAGTGGCTGGTGGATTTGAACTGCCAACCTTTTGGTTAGCAGCCAAGCTCTGAACCAGTGCGCCACCAGGGCTCCAATCCATATACCGGTCAGTTAAAATAATCATTTAAAATTTGACGCGTTGGAGTTATAACATTAGTTTTCTTTCTTAGCTAGGGTTCTTGAGCAATAATTTTGTTAATGAGGAGAATACAAAACATTTTTGTCAATTATAACATTACTTTTCTCATTTAAAGCTGTCATAATAGTGAAAACTGACTGAGACTCAAGATAGTGGTCAGGGGCTTTGTGCTGTACTAAATTTTCAAATACTGCCTTGAGACTCTTATTTCTCTATGGAAAGATGAAGAGCTGCCTTTGCTTGACCTCATCACACCAACACATTTCTGATCCCAAACCCTCACACCCCACCAGCTGTGTGTGTATGTATGTGTCAATGCTTGGACTTGGAAAACTCCAGGGCCAAGACTCGGTCGTGGTTTCCTTCCCAAGAGCCTTAGGGGTAGTAATGGAGGAACAGATGCCTGTTACCTGTGGTGCCTGTACCAAAGTCATGTTTCCTGTGAATGTCTAACATACTTTGGTTATGTCTTTCCCTTTGCACACCTGATGGTCTGTTCCTTTGTATCCAGGAGCTGGAAGAGAAGCACCGGGAGGCCCAGGTCTCAGCCCAGCACCTAGAGGTGCACCTGAAACAGAAAGAGCAGCACTACGAGGAAAAAATTAAAGTAAAGACACTTTCTGATCTCCCCTGGCATTCCTTCTGTATCGTCATGTAGCTTCTCCTCTTTCTGGACACTTTTGGCCACTTCTTCCTAGACCAAAGGACTGTTGGGAGTAAATGCTATCACCAGTTCATCATGGGAGGTTTGGGAGCATTACCTATGTGAGGGTTTGGATAGCTGAAGTTCAAAAAAAAAATTTTTTTAAACTTGGTCATCAAGTATCTTAATGCCATCTTTAAAACATTTTTTTAACCCCACTATCATTCAGTCAGTGATAATTTAGATTTAGCGACACGACACAGTCACCATACTCTTTGCTTTTAACTTTCTTCCTTACTCTCAGACCTGGATCCTTTTCCTTTTGTTTAAAGTATATCCTTGAGAACTTACTTTAGTGAGACTCCACTAGTAACAAGCTCTCTATTTTGTTTATCTGAAAATGCCTTTATTTCACCCTCATTCTTGAAAGGTATTTTGACTAGAGACAGACTACTAGGTTGGCAAGTATTTTCTTGTAACACTCTTTGAAGATACCATTCCATTGACTTTTGGCTTTTGTTATTTCTATTGAGAAGTCTGCTGTTGGTCTAACTATTGCTTTCTTCCAAAGTAATCAGTCTTTTTTCTTTGGCTGCTTTAAATTTTTTCTTTGTCTTTATCTTTCTGCATATTTACTGTGACATGTCTAGATGTGGATTTCTTTTTATTTGTCCAACTTGATATTTGCTGGGCTTTTTGAGTAGATTATTATTGTTTATCCATTCTGGAAAATTATTGGGTATTCTATCTCAAATATTGTCTCTTCCTCCTTTTCTCTTTCTTTTCCTTTTGAAAATTTAATTAGACGTGTGTTAGATCACTGCCAGTCTATCCCTTTAAAATATTTTCCATTTCTTTGACTCTCTGTGCTACATTCTAGGTAAGTTCTTCTGACTTATTTTCCAGTTTAATACTGCTTTCTTAGCTGTGTCTAATCTGCTATTAAACCAATCCATGAGTTTTTAATTCTAGTTATTGTACTTTTCATTTGTAGATGTTTTATTTGGTTCTTTCCCAAATTACTAGACTATTTAAGACAGTTTTCTATTCCTTGCAGTCATTTTCCAACATGTCTTTTATTTCTTTAAATACAGTAAGTGTAGATGTTTTAAGATCTGCATCCGATAATTCCAGTATCTGAAATATTCGAAGGTCTGTTTCTTCTCTGTTGTGTTGCTGTTTTTTTAATGGTACCTGCCTCTTATATGCTTGGTGATCTGCTTATTTTCTTTGGAAAATTATTAGTGAGAATTTCTCTGAGGCCTTGGATGAAAATATGTGCCCACTTTGGAGGAGGGCCCTGGAATTTGACTTCTCTCTCCTCTTACCTTATGAGGCTATCAAAACTGAGATTCAGATTTATTTGGTTTAGCAAATGCCTCAGGCTAAAGGCAGCTTTGTGCCCTTTTTACATTTTTATTTAATACTTTAAATCGTTTTCAGAAGGAGGGCTGGCCTAAATAATCTAACCCAACATATTATCAGAAATGGATTCCAGCCTCTCAATTTCCTTTAAAATCATATCACATTTTTCTTATGATTTTGGTCCAAGCCTTTATCTCATTTTTTATGTTATTGAGAAATCAGACATTGAAGAAGGCTTTTAAGGTTTCTGATGGTCCTGTTATTGATTTGGTTGGTATTCTCAAAGAGTTGACTATCTCTTCTTTGGAGAACCAAACCGTGTATATTCACACTCAGCATCAGCACCATCACCACCCTGGTGCCTTCTTTCTTTACTCCAGTGCTACTTTTGGAAGTATAGGCAAGTAATCCAGAAGTGACTTCAAAATGTTCTAGTCTGACCCCTTACTTTTAGTGTATTTTAAACTTTATATACTAATCACTTTCGTTTGAATTCTTACTGACTTCTAGACTTTTGTCTTTGGAATAAACTGATTTTCAGAAAATTATGAGAATGAATATGGTAGTTCACAGATTGCTTTGCATAATGAATATAAAACCCTTTGTAAAATTCATTCTGTGATTTGAGTGACTATATTGACTTTCTTGTAAAAAGCCATGTTCTATCTTAATTTAGATATCTACAGTGGAATCTCCCATTTCAAACAAATTATTTTCTCCCCCCCGCCCCATATATCTTCTTGTTCATCCTTCTACCAGTTTAACCCTTTCAAGACTGAGATAACGTTCTTGATAGAGGCTTGCCTCTTCTGTACCCACTTACCTTTTATTGTTATCCATTACTGCCAAAGTTGAGGTCTTATTTTGAGCAGAGTCATCCTGAAGTGTATTTCACTGCTTTGATATTTCATAAAAAGAGCTACCTGGTATATATGCTATGTGGTCTCTGCTACCCTCTAGATGGAAAGAACTCTGTTGTCTAGATCCCAGGTAATGTTACGGAAAGATCTGTTCTCTTCTGTCTTCCCTACTGGACTCTTTATTAAACCATCTCTTTTTAGCCTGCTCCACTTTGTGCTTCCCATTCTGGCCTCTATATGGCTGTTTTAGTAATAATTATGATTATACCCTAGATTCTGCCCTTTTCTTGCTCATAATTTTAGAATCATGCCCTGATATCTGAGAGAGTGGGTCACTTAGCCTATTGAGCTTCTTCCCTCCTCATGACCCCGTTCTCCACCTTTTGTTCTTCTCCAGCCAACTCCCATTCTATTTTTTCCATCAGTTGGTTCTAGTTTAAAGCCCTCTTTGAAATCTGTTCTTTCATTTCTTCATCATGTGGACCCCTCCCTGCTGACTGGCTCTTTTTAGGGACAATGTCCCCATGAGGTCTGAAGACCTCATCACAATATACATTGTGGAGAAAACAGATTTCAATCCCTTCTGTGACCCCAGTTCTTTCAGCTTTATTCCCAACATCCTGTTGTCCTTCTTGATGCTAGTTGGTGTCACTTGGCATAGCAGAGTGGATTCTCTGTGATCAAAAACATAGGGTTGTGGTCAAAGGCTCAGACAAGTTATGATATCTTTTTTTTTTTCCTGTTTTGGCAACTGGTAGGACTGTGTGTGCCTTGTAGAACGTTAGATCAAGCTGGTGGATGGTGACGCCATTACTGTTTTATTTTCTTTTTTCCTCTTGGGAACAGTAGGTGCTTACAGTGGTGTTCTCAGCACTAAGAACACATGCTTTCTTTCGCCCTGGGAAAAGTTCTTCTTCCTAGTGACTTTTTCCCCCCAAGCTGGACCAGGGGAAAGAACGGAGGAAAGAGGCTTTTTTTTTTCTTTCTTTCTTTTATGCTGTCTTTTCAATCTATTGGCTGTCCACCTACTTTACTGCTGGGCAGAATCTTCTTGCCTCAGCTGTTTCAGAACTTGGCCTGGGTGTTACAGACCTCGTTGGTCTTCAGCTTTCTCTCCCTTTGCACACAGCCCAGAGTTATCTAGAATTAATTTTGTCCAAATTAAGAACAAGGAATGTTCTGAAACATACTGGTGCATTGACGAAGAAAAGGATGTCACCAGCTAATATCTGCAAATATAAGAACTTTATTTTCTAGATCTAGATCTTTAGAGAGAGATTTTTTGTTTATTCTTTTCCCCCATTCTGGAGTTCACTTACGTTTTGAATATACTTTGTTGTTCTTTGGCTGCTGATTTTGAAATAAACTCTTAGTTCAAATCTACTGCCATTTGATGGTAATATTTGGCCTCTGAACCTCATCCTGATTGATAAGCAGACTCCCAATCCCTCTCCTTGCTCCAGTGTTTGGAGGCCCTGAACTCCTCACTGCTCTTCCCCTCCTATCCTCTTAC
Source organism: Dugong dugon (assembly GCA_030035585.1). NCBI lineage: Eukaryota > Metazoa > Chordata > Mammalia > Sirenia > Dugongidae > Dugong > Dugong dugon. The sequence goes on along the minus strand of CM057476.1, from coordinate 17,021,238 downwards.
TTTTCCTCAGCAGGGCCCTTCTCAAGGGCCCCTGTTTAGTCTTCCCTGCTCAGTTTTGCTCCTTAGGACATCAAGAACTTTCTCTTTTGTTTTCCATAGGTATTGGACAATCAGATAAAGAAGGACCTGGCTGATAAGGAGACTCTGGAGAATCTGATGCAGAGACACGAAGAGGAAGCCCATGAGAAAGGCAAAATTCTCAGCGAGCAGAAGGCGGTAGGTATAAGGAACTGCTGCTAAGCTAGTTTTCAAAGGAGGGTTTTTGAAACACACCAAGAATCGTGCATTAGAGGAGACACCATTTTATCTGGCAAATTATTCTTCCTGTTTAATCCTGTGGAGTTTGTTGATAATAGGAAGCTCTTTCTGCATCTACATCCTCCTAAAAACTCTTAACTCCTAAAAAGTGGAGTTGGTGGCTCTGGGTGGCCAATTTTCTTTCGTGTTCTTCAGGAACTCGTGGTGATCTGTCAGCAACTAGACCGTTGTTTTTCAAAATTGTGCCCTCTGGCAAAAGGCCCATTGGCCCTTGTCTCTCATTTTCTTCTTTTTATTTTGTGTTTCTTTCTGTCCTTTCTAAGCCATGTGGCCTGTGGTTTCAGAAAGTGGCTGCTCATAAGATTCACCTGTGATTGTTAGTATGCATTTCAGACCCCACCAAGACTTTCCACATCGGAATCTCTAAGGGAGGGTCTTGGGAAGTTATAGTTTAACCAGCATCCCACCTGATTCTTATGATTTATGAAGTTGAGGACACTTTGATGTAGAGAATCTAGGACAGTAGTGGCTGGGTGAGAAGAAATAATTAAAAAAATGACAACTCTTGAGTGATGATAAAATACAAGCTTGCAGATTGTCTGTTGGTGGCTCAGGTCACATGTATATTACACAGGAATTTAACTGAGACCCGAATACATCCTTCTGCATATTTTGAATGGAAGCCCCTTAGCTAGTGTGGGGTTGTTTAATCTCAGTTTGAAGAAACAATTGAGTACCATCTGTTTAAGCAGTAATATCGATGACCCTCATGATGAAGACTATTTGTGTCTCCTCCGTTATCACTGGCCAAATTGCCTAAATTTCAGACAAGACATTTACCCTGGCCCACGTTACTTCTCTTCTTGTGTAACTGTCTGTGTGTGAGGTTTAAAAGGAACCCTGTGTTTTAGATGATCAATGCTATGGATTCCAAGATCAGATCCCTGGAACAGAGGATTGTGGAATTGTCCGAAGCCAATAAGCTTGCGGCAAATAGCAGTCTTTTTACCCAGAGGAACATGTAAGTATTCAGATTCTAACTGCGTGCATTGTTACACTCTGGTCTTCTCTCCTAGGGCATATACTTTATCCTTCTGCAACATGGAGCTGAAGCAGATTTAATTACTTCTGTGGTTTGGCCCACCTCACATATCCTTACATAATTTTGGCCTTTCTTAAGTGGTCTCACTGTCTTTTGATTTGAGTTTTCTTAAATGCCTCAAATTGCTATTAGATTCCAGAGTGTTTTGGTTCCTGTAATGAGGCTATTTAGAGTTTGCTTTTGGAATGCTGTGGGCCTTGTTCCCCAGATTTGCCTTCCGTACTTAGCGAGAGGTGAGCCTGTGTGTGCCCACTTGAGCCGTCCATCTTGTGGTTGTTAGGTTAGCATAGGCCCTTGGGGAGGAGGTTTGGGGTTCAGCAAGGACTGTCAGGTAATTCCTCTTTCCAGGAGCACTTTGATCTTAATCTTCTCCCTCTAAGAATTAGCATCTTCAGGTTTGTTTTTTTTTCCCTTGGGGTTCTCTCTTCACAGATCTTCCAGAACATTCTCGTCTTAATTTAAGTCAGCTTGGTAGGCTGTTGTGTTTTTTTTTTTTGTTGTTGTTGTTTTCTTTTTTGGATCTTTGAGTTGTTCTAGTTTCTGATACTTCTGAGCAGCCTGGTGGGGAGCTGAGGGAGCGCCCTCAGAGAACTAGAAAAAATAGCATCCTTTCTCCTCACCATTCCTTCCCTGTGGCCCACCTTAATGAGTTGTTAGGATTGGGTCTCCAAGCACTCTGGTATTCCAGGAGTGGTCCTTTCTGCTCTCCTACCTAGACTCTCCAAAGAAAAAAAGTCTACCAAAGAAGTGAAATGTTAGTATCTCCCACGATCCCTGCCCTATGTTGATTAACCCCACAGGTGAGGGACTCGGAGCAGTGAGGACTGAATGGTCCCCAGGTTCCCTGTGCTGGGATCATGCACATGAGGCTGGACTAGGAAGCACTAACCCAGGAATGGCCATGGTTCCTTAAATTAAGGACATGTCTCTTTCTGTCTTTCCTTCTTGAGGGGACGTGCTCCCCTCTAATGAGACTGTGTTTTTGTTTGAATCCGCCAACCCCCCCACCAGGAAGGCTCAGGAAGAGATGATTTCAGAGCTCAGGCAACAGAAGTTTTACTTGGAGACACAGGCTGGGAAGTTGGAGGCCCAGAATCGAAAGCTGGAGGAGCAACTGGAAAAAATCAGCCACCAGGACCACAGCGACAAGAATCGACTGCTTGAGCTGGAGACAAGGCTGAGGGAGGTGAGTGGGAGGGGTGATCTCCCAGGAGGATTTGTTGGGGACTTGGGCCCCAAGCAAGCCAGGTCTCAAGCATAAATGAATATGTACATAGGAGGCATTGTGGTTAAGAGCCCAAACTGGGCCACACAGATCTGGGTTAGAACTATACCTCCATTCACAAATTACCTAATCTCTTCATGCCTCACTTTCCTCATCTGTAAAATGGTGATGGTAATGTAGCTACTCTCTTATAGGGTTGTATGAGGGATTATATAAAGTGGCACATCTGTTAAATGGGGACAGAGCAAGTCCTCTTTCATTGGGATTCACATGACCTAGTCAGTGCACATGGAGTCCTGGTGGCAAAGGGATTAACAGCTCAGGCTGCTAACCAAAAGGTCGGCAGTTCTAATCCACCAGCCGCTCCTTGGAAACCCTGTGGGGCAGTTCTACTCTGTCCTATAGGGTCACTGTGAGTCAGAATCGACTCGACAGCACACAATAGCAACAAGTCAGTGCACAGCACTTACCACGGTGTTGGGTACTGACTGGCTCAAGCACAGTGGTGCAGGTCTCATAATGACAGTGGATGGTTAAGAGATGAAACCGAATTCTAGGCTTGGATGACTGAGGGAAGGTGGTTTCCTTAATAGATGTAAGGAAGCTGGGATGGGTAGCCAGGATTTTGGGAAGAAAATATAACAATTTTGGTTGTAGACAGGTTGAAAGTTATTGAAGCTGCTGCATAACATTCATATAACTCACTCGCCATGTATTTATTAAATGCAGGCTTGTGCTAATTAGTAGGCTGAGTATACAGTAGTGGACAAGACAGACCCGGTCCCTGATCTTGAGGGCTTCCAGCTGGGTGGGCAGGGTGACTTAGTGGCACCTGCAGAAGAAGGACTGGAGTTTAGGAGAACGGCCACGGGGAGCCAGACATCCAAGTCTGGAGTGGCGGCACAGTGTTGTGCAAACCAAGTGCTCACGTATTTGTGACGGAATTCTTCAAAGAGCAGGCGTCCCTCTTAAAGAAAAGACTGTTAAGCAGATGGAGGTCTGAAGACTAAACCTTAGGGAGTGCTCGTGTTCTGGAGTGTCTTAATTTGTACTGGAGCATTAAAATGAAGCCAGTTCTCCAAAGGACACACAAAACTCTTACCCTGTGTCTATCGGAGTTGCCAAGGCATGGACCCCACCATCATGATCACCTGGCATGCCTGTTAAAATGCAGACTTCTGAGCCTCATCCTGGGCTTTTTGGGATGGAAGGGAGGGTGGGGAGCAGGGATTTGCATTTTTAACCAGCTTCCCAGGTGATTCTTAATCTCCGTGAAGTTTGAGAACTATTTTTCTGAGTTGTCCCAAAGCCTTAAATAGTTGTTTAACTTTTATAATCCAGGCTGTATTTTTTACTTTTTGGTGAGTTTTAACCAGAAGATTTCCATATAGCATCAGCCTTAAGAGGGTAAGTGTAAACAACTGAGATTTTTTTTTAGTGCTTGAACATTGACTGGTCAATTTTTACCCAGGCTTTGAACTGGTTCAGAACAGTTCAGTAATCGCTGACTTAAATGAAGGCAGCCTATGCATTGCATAGCATCCAAATCTGTTGCCCGGTAGATTTTGACCTGAGTAGGAAACAAACAGGTATGCCCTGCTCAAAGATGGCGAGCACACTGATTTGAATGTTTGTCATTCTCCACAGTCCTGCTAATAATCCAGTCTCCCACCTCAGGCTCTTGAAACTTTCGGGATCCACGCGGGAGATTGGATTATTGGTAGGACAGTGGAAAGCAACACACATTCAAAACATCGAAGTTGGCCACCATCTTTGACTGGGGCACAGCTGTTTGTTTCCTAAAGCAAACTCGTTGCCATCTAGTCGATTCCGACTCATAGAGACCCTATAGGACAGAGTAGAACTGCCCTATAGGCTTTCCAAGGAACGGCTGGTGGATTTGAACTGCCTACCTTCTGGTTAGCTGCCAAGCTCTTAACCACTAAATCCACTAAATAAAGTCTGCCGGGCAACAGATTTGGTTGCTATGCAATGCAGACGCTGCCCTTGTTTATGTTGGCAGTTACTGAACCATTCTGAACTGGTTAGAAGCCCTGATTTTTACCTTCTCTTTTCACGAACAGCTGGGCAGTTAAAATGCCCCAGGTGAAGCTTGTTGCTTGTTCCATCTTCTTTTCACCGCTTGCTGCTATTGAGATTGAGGGCAGAGGCCATGTCTTCTGGCTATGATCCACCTTAAAGCCCCTGGGCTTTCCCTCTGTGTGTGCAGGGTGAGCGCTTCTTTCGCAAAGAGTGTGGAGCTACAAAGGTGCAGGACTCCTGGATTCTCCTTTCATTGTACACCATCCTGTTCTCCCTCCTCCATGTACCTGTTGCCACCAGCCTCTCATAGTTTTGCCAAGTGGCACTGGGAATTTTCAGACTAGTAGAATCCAATCCTGCTCTGACTGCAGGCATTTTAATAAGACAGCAAGGCATTGTGCTCATGAGCGGCAACTTTGCAGCCAGACTGCCTGGGTTAGAATGCCAGCCTTGCCATTCTTAGCTATGTGATATTTGCTCAGCTACTTAATCTCTCAGCGCCACAGTTTGCTTATCCGTAAAATGGAGGTAATAGTAGTGTCTAGCTTACTGGGTTGTTATGAAGATGAAATGAGTTAACATAGTACCTGTGTGTTGTAAGTAAATACTGTGTTTGCTATTATGTCATCATTGCCGTCATCATCATCACTAGAGGGAGATCACAGCCATGGCTTTGGCTACCACTGACTTGTTAAGCATTCCTGGATCTAAATCATCAACACAGACTTTTCTCCTGAATTCCTGACGCATTGTCCCAGTAGACCTTAGACATGTCCGCTTGGATGCCTCACATGCATTTTAAGCTCAACAGAATTTCTCATCTTTCTCCTCAAATTGCCTCTTCCTCTCATGTTCCCTCTTGGAGCTAATGGTCTCACCATCTGTCTAATTCATGTGTCCCAAAACCCAGGAGTCCCTTCTTTTGTTCCCTGCTTCACCTTGGTAATTCGACTGAATCTTCTTGGTTCTCGAGGCTAAATTTTTTGCAAGCCTTTTTTCTCTTCACCCCATGGCCTTTGGGACTTGCATGTCACCTTTTCTAGGGAGCCTTCTCTGACCCTCTGAAGCTGGACTGGCTGTCTCCTTTGTTTCTGCACAGCCTTCTCTGCTTACCTTATCACCTTGTTTACCTCTTAGCAGTCCCTGCTATACAGTGAGCTCTCTGAGGTCAGTCAACATCTTTTATTTGCTTGTTATCCCCAATGCCTGACACAGTGTCTGGTCCCTAAGACGGCCTTGTCAGTGTTTCTTAGGTCGATAAACAGCCGTGCCATGGTCTCTCTCACCTCCATACCTTTGGACATCTTCTCCTGCCTAGAATTTTCTTTGCTCTTCTTTGCTGGATTTGCTCCTGTAAATTCTTTAACACACAGATCCAGAATTGTCTCCTCTGCCCCTCTATTCCATTTCCACAACATCCCTACATGTCCTGACCATTGTACTTGACCACAGTGCAGTAATAGTTGGCTTTCATTTTCTCTCCCCAACTTGTGGAGACTGTCTTTCATCTCTATATTCCTTTTTTCAAATAAGTTGCAAGTCAGGACTGGTTTATATATATAGCCTCTTACATGTTCTCATTCTTGTTGATTTTTGAGCCTCGTGAAAACTAGACCTGTTTTATTATTTTTCTTTCCCCTCGGTTGGGTGCTGAGAATTTGGCTCCAAGACCAAGTTTAAGATGCGGATTGAGTAGCAGTCATGTTTTGGCCTTCTCTTCACTTAAGGTCTCCTGGGCATTTGTCTCTTTCTCTCAGGTCAGTCTAGAGCATGAGGAGCAGAAACTGGAGCTAAAGCGCCAACTTACAGAGCTGCAGCTCTCCCTTCAAGAGCGCGAGTCCCAGCTCACAGCCCTCCAGGCTGCCCGGGCAGCCCTGGAGAGCCAGCTTCGCCAGGCGAAGACGGAGCTGGAGGAGACGACAGCAGAAGCAGAAGAAGAGATCCAGGCACTCACGGTAGGTCTGGGGAGCAGCACCTTCAGGTTACTGGTGGCGTCAGCTAAGATGAGTGAAGCCCCAAGGATATTTACTCACTCTTAGGCAGTCTAAGCAGGAAAAAAAAATAACCCACAGAGATATGCAGTGGCCAGAAAATTGGCTTCCATAGGCTTCTCCTTCATTGGAATTAGTAGATTAGATCAATTGTAATATCCGAGTTTTCCTTAATATCATGAAAACTTCTTTTATTTATGTACCTTCCCTCTTTTTAAAATAATTAGTATTGTATTTTAAATTTCAGTTTCAGCCAAAATTCATTTACTGGGTTTTTTACTTCAGTTTTCAATAATTATTAAAAAAAAAACCAAAAAAAAATGCAAATCTTATATCTTAGTTTTCCTACCATATTTATATTTTTTGGGTGCGTTAACCTCATTTGTATCACTTTCTTTTAAAAGCTGTAGATTCTGCTTCATGTCTTTTGTATACACGTGGTACGATCTGGATAGAAACTATTCCTCTGAATAGAGATTCCTTCTTTAAAAGGGTGCTGGATCTCCTGCTCTTTCTGAGAGACGAGCTTACTCAGCTGGAGGGTGGTGTCTGTAGGGGAGTAACTTAGAGGGTATCACTGGATTTAGCCCTCAGTTCTTTCTGCAGGTCTGAAAACATGACCTTGTTTGGCCAATTTCCAGAGTCGCCTAACAAAACTCACAAGAGTCATATATAAAATGCCAACTTACCAAATTACAGTGGGAAATGCAATGCCAAGTGGACTAGAATGCTCTGGGTGGCTTTTTTCCCCTTTGGAGAATTCTACTTAGAAATCCACTGGAGCCCTGGTGGTACAGTGGTTAAAGTGCTCAGCCACTAACCAGAAAGGTTGGCAGTTCGAACATACCAGAGTTTCTGTGGGAGAAAAGACCTGGCGATCTGCTTCTGTAAAGATTTAGTCTTGGAAACCCTAGGGGGCCGGTCTGCTCTCTCCTGTAGGGTTGCTATGAGTTGGAATCGACCCAACGACAGTGGGCTTTTTTGAGTTTTACTTAGAAATCCAGATCACAGTTGGAAGGTTGGTTGGTGGACTTGGACTCAGAGCATAGAAAACTGAATGAGTTTTAATGGCCAATGTTGTCCAAGTGCATACATTTCTAACAGAAATGTGATGTACCTGCCAAGTGGACGGTACACTCCTACCTGCTGGTCAGGGTACCCTCTCCTGTGGGCAGGGCACAATGCAACTGATTGGGTTTAGCACGTTTTAAATAAGATACATAAATAGGTGCCTCATTCACTCTGATTCAGCTTGGATGCTGTCCTCATCTTTATCAGCGAACATCTCTAAACATCATCTAAACACCATAGAGATCGCCAGCCACATTTGTTGCTTATGATTTTCCCTGTTTAAAAATAATATGTTAACAACTATTTTTGTTCTTAGAAGTTATCTCCCATTGTTGGGTTCAGGGATCCCATTATCAGAACCAAACTGGGAACATGATCTGACTTTGCCAGGGCCCTAGTGGGACCAGTCAGAGACACAGTGGCCCCCATGATTCTGGGGGTACAGAGTAACTCATATGCAGGATGCTCTTGCATTCTCGATTTTACAGGACTGAAAGCAGTTTCAGATATTGATTGCAATGTTAAGTTCTGTCGTCTTGAAGAGAACATTCGTGATTAAATGATGTCGTATGACCCCAGTATTTGGTCTGGAAAAAAAATAGTCACCATATCCTCTCTCTTTTTTCTCTCGTTCAAAAATTTATACAAGTATTGTTTCCTGACATTGGTTGCAATCCCCTCAATGTATCAGCACTCTCCCCCAGGTTCCCCGTTTCCATTTGTCCAGATTCCTGTTCCCTTTCTACCTTCTCGTCTTTGCTTCTGGGTAGGTGTTGCCCATTTGGTCGTGTGTACTTGATCGATCTAAGAAGCACGTTCCTCAAGTGTGTTATTGTTTGTTTTATAGGCCTGTCTGATCTTTGGCTGAAAGGTGAACTTCAGGAGTATCTTCAGTTCTTAGTTAGAGGGGTGTCCGGGGGTCATAGCCTCGGGGGTACAATATCTCTTTATTTATATTTTGTCTTGTTTCAAGAAGGATTGAAAGCAGTTTGGAAAGATATAAACAATATAGCAGGATAAAATAAGAAAGAAAAGACAAAGAGAAGCTAAGGCTAGAAGGAAAAAAGAAAAGGAGCCAGGAATGAAATTAATATATAAGAGGGCATGCCAAGAAAGCTTATATGCTTGCTGGGGTTGGGTGGGTGGGAAGGGAGGCAGACAGATAGCTTTTCTTAGCTGCTAAAGGGAGACAACTAAATTTCAACCAGTATTATATTTAATGCACTGTATATTAATATTTTCCTCAAGCTCCTAAAGAAAGGGAAGGAGATGTCAGTAATTTAATCCGTATTTAATGAGCCCTGAATATGTGCCTGGCGCTGTGTCCTTAACCTTTTCTCCCCAGGGTATTGTCCTATAATTCCTCAAATCCGTTTACCTTGCTGTAGCAAAGAAGGGCACATTTATCTCTCTGCTCCGTTAGAATCTGGAGGGAGCGTGGTGACCATGTATCTTATCCTGCCCTGTTTAGAAGAAAGAGAGTATAAAATAGAGCATGTGTCACTGCTGTTTATCTGTGGGGAAATTAGTCCTTTAAATCCTGTCTTGCTGCTGGTGGGAATGTGCGGTGTCTAATGGCTGCTGGAAGCCTCACATAGCAGCGAGTCACGACTTAATTTAGTCAGATGAGATCACTGCCTCAAAGCATCTTCTTTAAAAAATAAAATAAAATAAAAACACAAACCTCCCTGGGTCTAGAAGCTAGGCCTCTCCTGCTCTCGCGGGTGGCAAGATTCGTGGAAAACAGGGCCCGTTCAAAATGATGGCAGAAAAGCACTTCCAGTCAAACAGCTGTTTATAAACCAATCATGTGGGACTTCAAACCCCAGATCAATTTCAGTTCAGTTTTGAGGCTGTGGGTCTCCCTCCCCGTCTCGATTACGTCTCATAAACCTGGTTACGGACAGCATGTGGTTGTTGTCTGAATGGCTTTGTTGAATTTGTTCTGAAGAGTGCATTTTCCAAGAAAAAGAGAAAATGGTCACAAATGCAATACTCTGTCATTGTTCGAGGCCCAAGCTCAGATGCAACACAAGCATTCATCAGATTAAATCAGCTGGATCGAAAGTGATCTCCTAGGAGGTTTGTGAGCCTCACAGCAGGCTGTTTTATCAATAAAAGGGAATAGTCAAATGGACTACTATTGCTTAATTCTTGAGAAGCACCCATCTCCTCGCCTGGGAAGGCAGCAGTCACCCTGTTTGCCCTCTGGGCCAAGTTAGACGGAGGGTGGTTACATGGAAGCTCCCCCTGGAAGAAACTTGGCAGGGGCAGCTAGAAAGCCATTGTTTGCCTTCCTAATGCTTTCCTTTTTCCCACTCACACTTTACCCATTCTGTCATTTGTGTTTGCAGTGAAATTCACTGGCCCTTAAAAGCTTAGATTGAATCAAAGCAGAAGGGAAGCCAGTTTTAACAGGGAAGACAAAATGAAACAAAAAGTCATGATTTTAAGATACTTCAGTACTTATTGGTGGAAGAGAGAATTTTCAGCCTGGACTTGACATTTAAGACTCCCTGTGATCCTTTTGTCGCAGGAAGAGAATTTGAGTCTGCCTCCTCTATAGGACACGAGTGTGTGATGTCACGTAGGTGTTCTTCTGAAGAAGACCCATGGTAGAGGCATGGCATGTACTCCCTGTACACCGGCAAGGTCTCTCACACACGATGTATGTCCCTGTCCTCATGGTCTTTTACTGATTAAGTCAAGTGACTAATGTAGAATAATCGAGAGTCTAAAACTAGAGACACTAATGAAAGAGCTCTTTTTCCAGCAGAGCTTGATTAAGGAATCTTAAAGTCACCCTGTTTTGACCTGTTAATATCATTATTCAATGCATGCTCTGATATTTTTACATAAATATCAAGCCCCGTATTCAATTAGTGAGCATTTGGTGTGATCACCAAGATATGAAATCAGGGCACGTAGGGTAATAGTCTTGCTTGTTGATGCTGCCTTCACATGGAAAGAAAGGGCTGCTAGAAGCCCACGTGTCCTGGAATCTTGACCATGGAGCCCAGAAGGTGGTCAGACAGCTAAGTACTGGTTGCCTTTCCTCACCTCTGTAGATATTTTCTCTCATCAAGGTGACATTGCCATCCTCTTTTGTTTCTTTTGTAGCTTTCTTTAAAATTACTGAAGGTATAAATACTCCCAGAAGAGAGTATCTGTCTGGACTTCAGCAAAGCTGGCTGCAACCTGCCCGTTCTTACCTTTTTACCATCTACCCCCTAGGTCAATGATTCTCAGAATGGGGTCCACAGGCCACTGGGGGTCCTCAAGGTTGAAATTATTTTCATAATAATACTACAATATTATTTGCTGTTTTTCACTGTATTGACATTGTCTCTGACGGTGCAAAAGCAATATTACTATTATTTTAAAAGAAATAAGAAATAAATACATACTTGAAAAATATCTCAGTTTTAATTTACAAATATGGATAGATATTACCCTATAAACAAAAGCTCTTTAGGGTCTTCAATAATTTTTAAGAGTGTAAATATTTACAGTATAGTATCTAATATCTAATTAACACCCCAGTATTTTCATTAAGAGAATCCAAAGCTTGACTTCTGTATTTTACTATCCTTGTATATACTGTTTTGTGACTTTTCACTTTTTTATGTATTTGTTTTATAATTTATTTCAAAGAAACATAGAACATGCTTTTTTTTCCCCTAACCGTTTTCTCACTCATATCAGTTCAGTAATTGTTAAATGCTTATAGTATTTCTGGAGCCCTGGTGGCATAGTGTTTAAGAGCTTGGCAGCTAACCAAAAGGCTGGCAGTTCGTATCCACCAGTCGCTCCTTGCGAATCCTATGGGGCAGTTCTACTCTGAGTTGGAATCAACTCGACGGCAATGGGTTTGGTTTTCGGGTTTTTTATAGTATTTCTAGCAGCCACAACAGAATCAGTATTACATTTTGTGTTTATACTTCACAATCAATAATTAATTAAAAGCCATAATAACTGTAGATCATTGTATTATACCTTCAAAGGGAATTGCCATTTGTGCTGAAATGATCGGAAGGCCCCATAATGGTTAATTTTGATGGAAATTATTCAGTATTACTGATTGAAATCTCAGAGTCCAGTGGGACAGTTAAACGAGTTTTCAGTGGTGTAGTGTTATTGGGAAACTTTACTATTAATAAGAAAGTGGAGCATTTTAAGAAAGTGGAATGGGGCTTCTTTCCCCAAGTCCTGGCCAGTGGACTTTGTTATGATCACCCCTTATGCTATGAAGACATTGACTTCAATCTCAGCTTCCTATTTCTGTCTTTCAGACATTTCACACCAAATAGTCACCTAGAACAAAGGTGGGCAAGCTACAGCCAGCCGTGCAAACTAGGTCTACTGCTTGTTTTTTGTAAATAAAATTTTATTGGTACATAGCCTTTTGTGTATTGTTTAGGTATTGCCTATGGCTGCTTTTGGGCTATGAGGACAGAGTCGAGTAATTGTGACAGACACTGTATGGCCCACAAAGCCAAAAATATTTACTGTCTGGCCTTTTAAAGGAAAGGTTTGCTGACCCCTGATATAGGTTTTATTAATACAAAGACTTTATTTTTCTCCTAGGGAGAATTTTTGCCCTTTGTCCTCGGTGATCATGGAATGTACCTGAGGAGATTAGGTGGTCCTTGGTGCCAAGCTATAAAGAAGGGGCTGCTGCTGGGGCACAGATGAGATTTCAGCAGTAGTGCAGATAGCCACGTTCCTCTGAACAAATCATATTCTTACCCAATTAAACTAACAAATCTCTCTCATTCTTGCTGGGCTAAAAGGAAATTGATTTTTGGAAAAAAAAAAATTATGATCTATGAAATGAGTTCATGAAAATATGGGCTAATTACTTGAGAAATTGATTCTAAATTATAACTTTTTATTTATGAATCTGTTTGTGAATCTGTGCAACTATCTAGTTTTGTTTTGTTTTACCATTTTTCCAGTTCTCTTTATTCCTTTGTGTAGATCCAGGTTTCTGGTTATCATTTTCCTTCTGCCTAGCTGACTTTAATATTTCTTACAGTATAGGTCGGCTGGTGACACATTCCTTCAGCTTTTGTATGTCTTTATTTCACCTTCATTTTTGAAAGATACTTTTGCTGGGTATAGAATTCTAGGTTGGCTTTTTAAAAAAAATTTCAGTACTTTAAAGATGTTGCTCTGCTGTCTTCTAGCTTGCATTTTTTGTTTTTTAGGAGAAATATACTCTATTTCTTATGTTTGTTTCTCTATATGTAATTTGTCTTTTTCTCTGGCTGGTATTAAGATTTTCTTTTTATTAGTAGTTTTAAACTGTTCGATTGTGATACACTTTGGTTTAATTTTCTTTATGTTTCTTGTGCTTGATCTTAAAACAGAAATCAGATCATGTCACTCCCTTTCTTAAATCTTTAGTTGGCTTCCAGTTAATTGCATTTTGAATGAACCCCAAATTCTTCACTGGACCTACAAGATTCTTGGTCTTTGCCTACCTCTCCTCCATCATCTTGAACTACTTTTCCCCTCTCTTGCTGTAGACTAGTCAAATGGTTTTTCAGAAATTGTTTGACCACAACCTATAGAAGAATACATTTTACTTTGCAGTCTAATACAGGTGAGCACGTATACTGTGTTTCATTGATAGTAAGGGATCTAAAATCAGGGTGCATTGTACAGTCAATGACATATCATATTCTAATGGACAGCACTTTTTCTTTCTCAGTGTTACATAAAATAATGATAGGTCCTACAATAGACAGCAACTTAACTTTGATGACTTACGGTATCTGAAACAAAAGTTTCCTACGGCAGTGCTTACCTTTACTACCCAAGGTACATTTTTATGTTTTCTATTCTATCTTGTTTATTCTGTTTCATTGGATAAAACAAGCAAAAACTCTTTCACTGGTCATGGCTTGTTGTTGGGACACAGCTTGAAGTTTGAAAAACTCTGCTGTTGCCACACTTTTTTTCTTTTGTCCTTCAAATTTACCAAACCCTATCCTGCCTCAAGGTTTTGCAAATGCTGTTCCCTTGGCCCTTTCCTGTTCCTTGCATGGCCACTCCTTATCATCTCACAGGTTTCAGAGAGGCCCTCCTTGACCACACCACCTAAGTTCCTGTCTACACCCCTTATTCTTTTCTCCTGAGCCCTGTTTTCTCCACAGCATTTCTCAGAGTTTGTAGTCATGAGCTTATTTATTTTCTGTCTTCCCTTATCAGAGTGAGGGCAGAGGCCATTATTCCTTTATCCTAGCACAGCGTCTGGCATATAGTATGCACTCAGAAAATATTTGCCGACTAAATGAATGCGCCTGTTTCCAGGGCAGCTCTGTCTCGGAGAAAGCCTGTATGTTTGCTTCAAGGTCAATATTGGGTTTTCTGGGTTTCAGCAATTTTTGATTAGGAAAAAAGTCTCCACTTTGTCCTGTATGTACATCCATGTGTGTATCCATGTGTGTGCGTGTGCCTGTCTGTCTGTCTCAGGGAGTAGGTTGGGAAAGGGTCAATTGGAGGAAGGAGGGAAAGGTTTCTCCTCTTTTCAGAATATGGAATAAGACAAATGAAGAAGCATAATCACTTTATCCTTTGTTGTTGTGTGTTTTTTATTTTTCTTTTCTTCTACTAGTCCCTAGGTGTTATATAAACGTTAAATATGTTTGTACGAGGTATATATGTGTGGTCTAAATAGTTAACTGTTATTAGCACAGCAATCATGTGTTCATGTAACTTTATATCTGATGTTGGGGATGACTTAATTTATTAGTTCTTTGAAAAACAGATGCTGGGGCTGCTGCAAAAGCATTCTTTGCTTTCTAGGCAAATTGCTGTTCTCTGTATTTGACCCGTAGCATGTAGAATTGTCTTCTACCCTATGAAAAATTTATAATCAACTTCTTACCTTTTAGGCACATAGAGATGAAATCCAGCGCAAATTTGATGCTCTGCGTAACAGCTGTACTGTGAGTATTAACCAAAGATGATTAAAATAATATGAAACTAAAACCGAGAAGGAAATGGGGATGTCTCTCTATAATACCAGCAACTGATTTTTGACACGCATTTTCAGCCTGAAGCAGTTAATGTGGTCAAACTGATTTGGACTTTGAGAGCTCTAGACAACCTCAGTTTCTCAGGTTTCTGCCAATTTTTAAAAATTAAAACCATTCTTTATGTTTGGGGGAGGAGGACAGTTGGAATGGTGAAAACAATTCACTCTGCAGAACCACTAATAGATTTCAGTAGCTGCAACAAAAGTCCCATGGCAGCTCCCTGCCCCTGCCCCAGTGTAAGAGATTCTGAGCCGGCCCGAGCCAGAGGCTGTCCAGCTGCCAGGAGCAGATACATCTGAGAGGCTTCTCTAGCCTCTCCCCCTGCAGATAGGAAAAACCAACCATTTCTTCCCCTGCAGACGTAGACATTTTAACTTCCTAACATGCAAATTCAATGTCTAGGATGCTTTGGGAGATGTTATTTATGTTGAGAAAAGTAAATTCCATGAGCATCATTAATGGGTTATATAATAGGGCAGGGTCCTTGGAAACTCCATCTATTTTTGATCTTGACAGAGAATGAAGGATTGAAATAGACCCCTATTCAGGAAGATGAGGATATTATCTTTACTTATGGTTCCAGCTGTTTCCTTTGGGCTTTTCATGTGTGTTATTACCTTGTTCTTTGTGCTCTTGTCTCTGCTTGTGTTATTTGCATATGTGGATTTCCAGAAACTTACCCTGCCCCACCCTTATGTACATATTTTCTTTTCCTGTAATGAACTCTATTTCATCTTTAGTTTCTATACATGGGGGCATTAAGCCCTGCCAGTTTTTATTCCTCCTTAATTTAGGTATCACATATATATAGTAAAGTAAGTGCATAAAGTGCCTTAATCTTAAGTATATAGCTTGATGAAATTTTTACATGTATAAAAAGCCACAACCTAGATCAAGATGTAGAATATCTTCATCCCCTAGAAGGCTCCTTTATGTCCGCTTCTCATCAGCATCACCCCTCCCCTGAAAAGGTAACCACCTTTCTGACCTCTATCACCATAGATTAGTTTTGCCTGTTCTTGAGCTTCATACAGATGGAATCATAGAGTATATACTCTTCCGGGTTTGGATTCTTTCGTTTAACATTGTCTGTGGGGTTTATACATGTTGTGTCTGTCAATAATTTGTTCTTTTTCATTACTGTGGAATATTCCAATGTATGAATGGACCGAAGTTTGTTTATCCATTCTCCTGTTGATGGACTTTTGGATTGTTTCCGTGTGGGGCTATTAAGAATAAAGCTGTTAGGAAACATTTGTACATCTTGTGCAAGTCTTCAGGTAGCTGTAAGCACTGCATATACCTAAGACTGGAATTGCTGGTTGTGAGCTATGCCTGTGTTTGCCTTTAGTAGGCATCTGGCTGACTGTTTTTTGGTCTCTATTTCCTGATGCTTGTGGCTGAATTACAGAGCCTTGGTGGCACAGTGGTTGAGAGGTATGGCTGCTAACTAAAAGGTCAGCAGTTCTACTCCATCAGCTGCTCCTTGGAAACCCTGTGGAGCAGTTCTGCTCTGCCCTATAGGGTTGCTGTGAGTTGGAATCGAACTGACGGCAGTGGATTTGGTTTTTCTTGTTTTTAAGGCTGAATCAGGCAGGGCAGGCGCACCTTAGAAACGTCTGCTGATTTCCTCTGTTCTCTTCGTACTTCCTTGAGGAGTTGGTGGATTCTGTTCCTGTACTCTTCTGCCCTAGTTTTTTATTTCTTATTGTCTTGGTTTCTAATTTTAAATGTAAGAATTATGCTTATATTACATACATGCTTATAAACGATGACTGAATCAAATATAGATGACTTTATGTCTGTGATTTTTTTGTATCACTCTATTTTACAAAAATAAACCTGGATGTATTTTAAATCCTGTTCCATTTACCTGGAATTCTCTTTTCTCCTTTTTAGTCTTTCAGAATAAAAGCTTAAAAAAAATATTTTTTCAATGGCTTTATTGAGGTATAACTGATGTAGAATAAGCTGATGAATTCTGACATGTGTATACAGACCTGTGACACCATCAAAACAATCAGAATAATGAACATAACTATCACCCCCAAAAGTTTCCTTGTGCCCTTTTGTAATCCTCCCCCTTTTTTTAATTGGAAGTTTAGTTTTAATGGACTACACCACTATGTAGCGTCCCTGGGTGGTGCAAATGGTTAAGTACTCAACTGCTAGCTGAAAGGTTGGTAATTCGAGCCCACCCAGACGTGCCTTGGAAGATAGGCCTGATGATCTGCTTCCAAAAGGTCACAGCCTTGAAAACTCCACGGAGCACAGTTCTCCTCGGCACAGATGGGGTCGTCATGAGTCGGCACGCGCTAGGCGGCAGCTGACACCACCACCGCTATGTAGAACTAATTTGGTTACTTTCTTAACATATCTAACTTTTATATTCTCCTTTTCCTTCACATTTGCTTTTTCTGGAACGGTGGCTTTTAATCTTGCTTCCCTAAGTTCTGCCATTCTGTGGAGAAGCCTTTGGGGGCCTCCCCAAGTGGGAGGATGAGTCTGAAAGGGTGACCGTCCCTACCCACATTTTGGCTAGGGAAGCTGAGTGACTTAGTAGTCCAAGCCATGGGCTGTAGAGTCTGGCAGATGGGGTTCAGATTCCATATTGGCCCCTTAGTAACCTACGTGACATTATCCTCCTAAGCCTCTGTTTCTTTATCTGTAAAATGGAGGATGACATTGTATATCCTTAATTTCAATCTATCATTGATTGTTAAGATGCATAATTAATTTGATAACCGCTCTCTGGGGTCTGAGTGAGGGAAGGAAGACAACTTGTTAGTTCTTACATACATTCAAATTTCAGAAACGGTAAAACGTAGTTTGGTAGTAATCTCTGCCTCGTGTGGTGGCTGTGAGACTTCAGTGAGGCAGTGTAAGCAAAGTGCCTGCACAGGCGCTGGCACACAGAAAGTGCTAAATAATGCTGGTTACTGTTACTACGGTGAAACCTGTGAGAGCCGGAACTCGATGGGACTGCCTTGCCTTTCTGGGTCTCGCAAGTTTTCCGCCTTTGACAGGGTGCAGTCTTCCCACTTTTCTGTCACTCTCTATTAGTGGAAAATATCTGAGTTTTCCTTCTCTGACAGGTTTCCACCTTACACAGTTTCTGGCTTTCGCAGGTTTACTGTATTATTATTTTGGGCTTATGACTCATTCCTGTGTCTGGAAAACTGTTCTGCTACTTTAAAAAGTTTCAAAAACGTTGCTTTAGAAAACAGCATAAATAGTCTCAATTATACTCTTGCAAGTTCAAAGGCTGCTTTAAAGACACTTTGCTAGAGTGTGATAGACGCTCCTTTCTTTGTAGATCTGCTCCCAATTGTCTCTGCTTGCAAATGTCACCTTCATTACTGGTGAGGACTCCCATAATAACCCAATTGATAGGAACCCCCCAGTCAGCAGCTTGGAGAAATCTCACGAACAGTAAGATCTTCAAGCTCAGACCATTTCTATATTTTGAAGGGATTTTAAAAAAGGATTTGATTCATTCTGGCACCTAAAACCCTACCTAAGTCTGTTTTGGAGGGGAGTTGGTGGGCAAACATATGACACAGTTTTAATTATGAATCAATCTGTCAGCTATAAGATTAAAAATAAATAATATGCAAATAGCCGCCTTCAAGAAAAAGCTAGGCATTAAAATAGGATTCAGTCATGTGTCTTTCTAGCCTGATGCTTATCATTTGACTGGTTTTTTTACCCCCATCATGCCCTTGGACATTTACCTGGTATCGTCCCCTGTACTGGTCCCCCGTTAGATACGAGAGGTTAACATCTACCTCTTAGAACCATGACGTTTGCACACCAGCCTTGAGAAGGCAACAGATAACCCCAACAGAGATTTTTTTGACACTGAGAGTAGATCATTTTTTATATCCCTGTTCTTTCTTAGAACCGCGTCAAGATCTCTTATCTCTAAAAACAGCCTGTAAGAAAGCCCTGCTGGCTACCTATGTTATGAAGCTTTCGCCCTCATCTTTCTTCCTGCTGAGACAGAATCAGCTTTTTCAGTTTATCTTTTTTGCCCTCTCTCCATAGGACTGAAAGATTAAGCAGGCACATAATGTAGCAAACAGATCAATTGCCTTGTTGTGGAGAATAGAACCGTGGCCACAAAGTAGACCTAAGAATTCTCCTTGTACCTTACTTGGTTCAGAATCAAGAAGCATTATCCTGAACGGTAGCTATAGCTCCCTCCATCATTTGGCATTTCCAGGCCCTGAAAGAAACATTGAATAAACCCTTTTCTCCCTATATTAGAGGGGCAGTAGAGTGTATGGGGTAAGAAAGTAGATTCAGGAGCCAGAGTATCTGGGTTCAAATCTTGACTTGGTTATTTACTAGCACTAAGTTATTTACTTGACCTTGCGCAAGTTACGTAGCCTCTTTGTTGCCCCAATTTCCCCATCTATAAAGTGGAAATAAAATAATACCTATTTCAAAGGATGGTTGTGAAGTTTGCTCTGTCTATCCATCTGTCTGTCTATCTGTCTACCTGTCTACCTACCTACTATCTACCTATTTATCTGTCTATATATCAATCATCTGTCTGTCTACCTGTCTGTCTCTCTCATCCATCTATCTATATATCTATGTATGCGTGTATGTATGTGTGTATGTATGTATCTAATCTTTTAACCATGGAATCATTAATTTACTGCCTGTGTCTCAAGTCAAGTTTACTGTCTGTAAACTCAGTGATGTGTGTGTGGGTGAGTGTGTCTAACACTTAATACCAGAATGCTAGCAACTCATGAAACAGGATCACAAATGAAACAGATCATGGCTTGAGCAGACAGGATACATAAAAAGCCCGAATGAGTTAAAATACTTTAAGTCCCCACGTGGACGCTTCACACAAACACACAATCCTCTTGTCAAATGGGCAAAATAGAGACGATGACCAAATATGGAACCAACAATCACAAACTGGAAATAGAAATCAGTGACCCAGGGCCCCTTGAGAGCCTGATGATAACAGGGAGATAGAGGGACCCTTCCTACTCCATGGGGCACATCTCCATTGAAGTGAGAAGAAATAATCTTGACACTCATTGATGTTTTTCTAGTGTTTCTTCTCGAGCACTTTGTAATCTAATTTTGGGAAAAGGAGAAGCGGTGGCAGAAATGGGCTCGTACTAAATTGCTTTTTTTTTGAAGAATCAGAGAAAGGAAATGGTACCCCAAAGCTTAAATCTTCTTCAAATGACAAATTATTTCGGCAATGTATGTCTTATTATTTGAAAAGATGTTTTTGTAGCTCTCTTTGCTCCTGAGCAGCCCAATTTTTATTCTTTGCATTTTATATATTAAGGTGGAATAGTATGCAAGAAAATTTAAAAAATAAAAACGGTGAACTAGGTAGTATTTATCTCCATGTCACAGATGGAGACACCAACCCAGCAAGGTTCAGGGTGGCTTATGTGGGGTTCTTGGGGTGGTATTCTGGCAGAGGTGTGACCAGAATCCCTTTTATAGCATACCTGCTAGGGTGGCTGCCTTGATTTTTTGTTTCTCTTTGGGAAAGGAGCAGAAGAAAATACGGTTGTTAAATGGAGACTTTCACTGTCTATCATAAGGAGTGGATCTATGACACATAGAAGGGAGACCATTGGAACTAGTCATTTATTCACCATTTCTGATTTTAGGAGATTTAACCATGTCACCGAAAGGTGATACAGGGATTCCTGTGAGGCACAACTCCCTGCTAGGAATGACAAGCCTATAATTTTTTTCTATTTTTCCCTGATAAAGAAGGAGTCTTAGCTAAGAACCTACCAGATAACTTTTATTCACCATCTTGTAGCTGACGGTGTACCTCAGATCAATACATTAGGAATTAACATGGCTTTTGACATTAAACAAATAAATTACTAACCTGCTTACTACATTTAAAAGGTTATCAGCTCAGTTAACAAAATGAAAATCTGGGTTTTCTGAGCTACATTGAACAAATGTACTTAATTGATGTTCTTTAATTCTGTGTGCCTGGCAAGTTTTTTTTTTTTTTTAAATAGGTTATCAAAGGGAGTTAAATTAGGGGATTAGCTGTGGAAACATGGCAACATTTCATAAACTACATCTGCTCTAGATTTGGAAATTGGAAACAATTAATAATCGTAGGCTTAAAAGCATTTCCTTTTAATTTACTTCTTTTTTATTCCATAAAATTTAATTTACTGCCTATGTGCCTCATTCCAACTGTTATTAGAAAATTACCCTTAAGCTTCTAAAGTATTACATATGAAAGCTCCCTGCCTGTAAGAGTTGATACAGAACCTCAGCAAAGAGAATAGGAAAGCTGGATGCACTGAAATTGAAGTCCTTCTACCACTACACAGGGAAATAATTTAGCAAAACCAGATTAAATCTCTCTCAATAAAACGACAGTTTCATATACGTGCCTTCCCATTTTCTGATAGCTAACTGCATAGTAAAAACCATTAAAGTGATGCTGTAGCACAATATTGTATTCTCAGGATCATTCTGAACTTCCCTTAAGATTTTCTTTGCCTTTGTTGCATGAAATTGAATTTATTGCCTGTGATTTTATTAGAATAACTCTTAGTGTCCTTCACTGTCAGCCTTCCTTGATAAGAACTTTATTTTGCTTTTTAAGGCTTTGAACATCTCCAATTATAATGTCCTATAGATGGTGCCATGGGCATTTTTAGATTAATTAGTTGATTGTGATACCAGTGTCTTTATTATTCCTCTTTCCTCAATTTGCATTTTCCACATTATATTATTGTGCTTGACCTCATTTGAAGTTGCCCCTTCCATGACAGAGGTCACTTTTGGTTGATTTGCATTTGCCATGTTGTCCAGATGAATCTGAGACATTCCTCTTTTTTTTTTTTTCCTAACGCAGTGTGTGTGTGTTAGACCTAAGTGGGTAGGAGTGAGACCTCGGCATTGGCTCTTGGAGATGGATACGCAAACCCCTGAGCTGCACATTGATTGGCGGTGTCACTTAGGTTCAGAAACCGATGGCTGTAGAAGCAATTTCTTATTTACAAGCGACTTACTTGGTGTGTAACCAAGTTCCCTTCCTTTTTCAGGTAATCACAGACCTGGAGGAGCAGCTGAATCAGCTGACAGAGGACAACGCTGAGCTCAACAACCAAAACTTCTACTTGTCCAAACAACTTGACGAGGCTTCTGGCGCCAACGATGAGATAGTGCAGCTGCGAAGTGAAGTGGACCATCTCCGCCGTGAAATCACTGAGCGGGAGATGCAGCTCACCAGCCAGAAGCAAGTAAGGAAGGTGGATGATGTCATGAACTCCCCGGAGGACTTTGATTCCCTTCAGAGTGTAGAGGGGGTGCCTGGTGCATGGCCTTGGGTGGGGCAAACAGGCAATGTGCTCAGCTGCTCACCGAAAGGTTAGTGACTCAAGTCCACCCAGAGGTACCTCAGAAGAAAGGCTTGGTGATCCACTTCTGAAAAATCAGCCATTAAAAACCCCACGGAGCACAGCTTTACCCTGACACACGTGGGGTCGCCGTGAATCGATGCCAACTGGTGGTGGTGGTGACCTGGTGCAACTCTCCTGAGGGTTCCAAAAATGAGCCTGTCCAGTAAACGGGCTCTTTCTACCATCATTTATGTGCTTCAGAGGCTTTGGGGTTTTAAAAAATGGCTCTTAGAAGTAGGTATTCCTTCTTAACTTTAATTTTTGGGATTAAGTGTAAATTTGAAAAATTAAAAATAGGATGCTCTGGGAGGCCGGTATGTGCCACTTTTTTTTGTATGTGCCAAGTTTTTAAACTAGGTCTCTTCCCTCTGGCCTTGCTGTGGGTTCTGCGCAGACATGGGCCTCCATCCATTCTCTTCCAGCCCTCTTGGGCTGTAGAAGACAAAGATAAACTATATTTGAGATAGTAGTTAGAAACTTGTGCTTTTCCAAAACTGACCCAACAAGAATGACATCCAGGAAATCCTCATTTGATATAAGGCACAACTCAGTGGTACTGATTTGCAGACAATGGAGGCTCTGAAAACCACGTGCACGATGCTGGAGGAACAGGTCATGGATCTGGAGGCCCTGAACGACGAGCTGCTGGAAAAGGAGCGGCAGTGGGAGGCGTGGAGGAGCGTCCTCGGCGATGAGAAGTCACAGTTTGAGTGTCGGGTGCGAGAGTTACAGAGGATGTTGGACACGGAGAAGCAGAGCAGGTGGGACTTTGTGTCTCTAGGAAGTCGATGGCAGGTGACTGCAGCTGGATCCATCTGTGAACAGGGTGACCTCCTGTCCCAGCTTACCTGGGACCAAGAGGTTTCCTGGACACGAGACATTCAGTGCTGAAACTGGGAACATCTTGGGCAAACTGGGATGAATTGGTCACCCTAGTTGTGAGTATGGACGGTGTCAGTTGGATTCTGAGGCAGTAGCTGGCGTCCATTTACACTGTGCTGAGGCCTGGGAGTCAGAGCATAGCAAATATCTCAGTGTTTTCTTTGCAGAAATATTTTTATATGGTTTTTTATAACTGTGACCATATAGCAAGGCCGTCACCATTTAATCCTGGTCATACGTAATGCTTGTCTTCCCTCTACACCAAGGTTTTATCAACCTGGGCGCTATTGACGTTTTGACCCGGTTAATTGTTGTTGTGGTTGTCCTGTCCTGTAGGTTGCTGAGCAGCATCCCTGGCCTCTACCCACTAGATACCAGTAGCACCTCCCCTCTCCGGTGTGACAACCTAAAATGTCTCCAGACATTGGCCAGTGTCCCCTGGGGGAGGAGGAGGAGGCAGAGCCGCCTCCAGTTGAGAACCACTGCTCTCCAAGAATGGTTTAGTTTTTCTCCTTCATTGTAGGAAGCGGTAATCATACGTTCAGGCACTGTCAGCTCTCAGCTTTCCTGCCGTTGTTCCCACAGTTCCTTTAGCCCAGAATAACCTTCCTCCCAGGGCTACGACTGTGCACCTTGTGTACTGCACAGCCAGCCGCAGGGATGCTGTTCACATTGAAGACATAGATCTGAAGATTTATTGTCAAATTATTTTACAAATTACTTTAAAGCTCATGGCAGGAAGGTGTTTTGTTCTAACAAAATCAGTATACTAGGGCAGTTTTCAACAGAGGGAAATTTGTCTTGAAGCAGAGGTGGAGTGCCTTTCCTCCATTTGCACAGAGGCGCCATGTGGGCTGATGTCAGCCCCACGACCCCATGTCTGCATAACTGAATTGTATCTATCCTTCATATCCTCAGTAATATCACCTTCCTCTGTGCCTTCCTGGGTACTCTGACTTCCTTTAGCAAGATAAACTGCATGGAAATATTTATCACCCAGTTGGACTGTGTCAGACTCATTTTGGTATCTCTCACATTTACTTGGTAATAGTAGACTTGGATAAATGTGTTGGATGAATAATCTATGCTAAGCAAGCTCAGCTGAACTAGAAAATACTAGAGGTAAAAGATGAAAATCCTCAAATTTCAAGAGAAACTGGTAGAAATATTCCCTTTTTGGGCATACTCAGGGTACTTGCTGATGCAATGAGCTGCTTGTTTAAACACTCCTAGTCCCTGCTTCTGTTAACTGTTGGGCTCTCCCTGGTCCTTGCTGTAAATTTTGGCTGCTCTCACACCAGCCCCCTCCCTTGCTGTCCCCAAGTCCAGCTCCTATCCCAGCTGTTTCTAGGATCCTTCAGAGACAATTTTCAGGGTAGGAATCTGACTTCAGCCTCAAGAAATACACATAGAAGGTGTAATTATGGCCTGTGCTTACGGCAACATTTCATGTCTACTTTGAGGGATAATTGTGGAAGATCTTGCCTTTCATTTCCTTCTTCTTTTTTTTTTTCCTGTTTTGATATTATGCAGGGTACTGACATTAGTAAGATAGAATCCATAGTCTTTGTCCTCAAGAGGCAAAGAGTCTAGTGGCAGAGATAAGCTTTGCATTCAAACGTTTGTCACCTAGGGAGAGGGACATATTTATGCTTTGCGGATACAGAGCAAGGAGAGGTTACTTCTGAAAGGTTTTATGGAGGACATGACATTTGAGTTAAGCCTTGAAGGTTGAATATACTTTGAGTATGTATAGAGTAAGGAAGGAGAGTATTCCCGGTGGAGGAGATTGTATAAGCAAAGTTGTGGAAGTGGGAAAACATAATGCATAAATGGCGAAGTGCAGTGATTTTTCACAAGTTTCCATCTTGTTTATCTTTTCTTTAAATTTATTTATGATTTGGGGCAGTGGTGGTTCAGTGGTAGTATTCTCACCTTCCATTCGGGAGACCTGGGTTCAATTCCCAGATAACGCACTTCACGTGCAACCACCACCCTTCTGTCGGTGGAGACTTGTGTGTTGCTATGATGCTGAACAGGTTTCAGTGGAGCTTCCAGACTAAGATGGACTAGGAAGAAAGGCCTGGTGATCTACTTCCGAAAATCAGCCTATGAAAACCCTGTGGATCACAACAGTTTCCTCCCGTTTTGCATGCGGTCACCACGAATCAGGGGTCTACTTGATGACAACTAACAACAATGCCAACTTACGTACAGATACATTCATCAGAGTCAAGTTTCAGTTTCCTCAGCACCCAGAACAATTCTTACGTGAAATGTTTTTCCGAATGCAACCTCCTGTGGTGCTTTGTGCCCCGTGGTCCCTTGGTGGGATGGGGCACACCTTCCATTTCTGTTCCATGGGAGGGTGGGGCAGTCTTGACTCATCCTGTTTAGCCCAGTTGCATTTGGAAATGCTTTTTCCCCTTCAGCCATTCCAAGTGCGTACTCACAGGAATTTTACCTTTCAGGGGTATTTTTACCCAAGGCCTTAAGTGAGTCAAATCTTTGCTCTGTAAACTGTTGAAAAAGAAGACATAATCTGGAACTAGGAATCAGAGTTGAGCATCAGTCCACAGCCTGTTTGGCTGCTTATCAGGGTGAGAGATGGGCAGCTTCTCTCCTCCGGCACGGTGATGGTGGGGCTTCCGAAATCAGGCCTGTGTTTTTCTGGCAGGGCGAGAGCCGACCAGCGGATCACCGAGTCACGCCAAGTGGTGGAGCTGGCAGTGAAGGAGCACAAGGCTGAGATCCTCGCTCTGCAGCAAGCTCTCAAAGAACAGAAGCTGAAAGCTGAGAGCCTCTCCGACAAGGTCCACACCCATCCCTTCTGACTTTTAGGAAATGTTTTCGTTGCCTTCCTTTCGAAGGCATGCTTGACAGAAATTCAAATGCAATCCATAGTAAACATGTTTCATAAATACAGTTGCTTACTCCAAAAATGTCACATGGTTGTGCTTAATCATGGGGCATCTTTGGTTGGCATTAGCATGGGTTAGTATGGTGGGTTCGGGCCTTTCATGGTTGGTTGGTGACTTCTTAACATCTGCCTGTCTGGACCCTGAAGTCTGAACATTGACTCTCTTGTTTTCTGGCTTTTATTTCTAGAAGGCTTTTTAGATTTAATGTCAAGCATCATTGGGAAAGTGCTAATTCCACTGCTGTAATAACAGGCAGCTCAGCTTCTCCATGTTTCAAGTTCGGAGACACGATAGGGCTCGATGAGGGATGCCAGTCCTCAGTATTTCACATCCATGTCACACTCCATGTTCTATTTACAAAGCAATGTACCAATGTTTTGGAGATTTTATCTAATAGTCTTGACAGAGCATTTAGACTCGTCATTTCTGTATTAAACAGATAACAAAAGTGAAGATAGAGAACTTTTATGTATATGCAAACAGACTCCCTCATACACATTCACACACGTAAAATAAAGTAGCAGTCTGAAATTTGTGTTTTCTATAACTCTTTGTTACTTTTTGATTATAAAAGTAGTTATTTGGGGTTATCGTAGAAGAGATGGAAACCACTGAAAAGTAAAGGAAAAAAAAAGACTGGTAGTCCATTACTAGTGTTATATTGGTAGATTTATTTGCAGTCTTTACATATGTATGATTTTGCACGCATGCGCGCGCGCGTGTATACACATATATATAAATTTTTAGGAACTTAAAATATGTATACTGTAATATGTATATATATATTCCAGCTATATACACAGTTTTATATAATTTTTAAATATATATATCTGGAGGCTTTTTCTGACTTATATCCTTTGAACATATAATTTAAAAAAATCAATTGCATAGTATTACATTGTACAGATGTATCTAATTTAATCATTTCATGTGTGTTGGAAATTTAGGCTGCTTTCAATTTTTTGCCATTATAAAACTGTAACGGACATAAATCTTTATGGATATCTGTAATTATATTTTTAAGAAATCCATAGAAGTAGGATTATTGGATTCAAGGCTAGAGGTCCCTGAGACTAGTTTACCATGTTTTTTTTTAACTATAAGGAAAGAAAATTTATCATTTAGAAATAAAATTAACTTTTTTATGTTCAGCATGTAGAATAGTCTTTCCTATTTGACTGTTATTGAAGTCTTCTATAGCAAAGTCCTACCCATCCTTGAAGGCTCCATGCATTCCAATACAATTTCTTGGTCTTCTCCATACCTCTCTTATCAGATTTACATTATTTGTGTACATGTCTAATTATGGGCTCCCCTCTACCTTTCTGATTCAATGCAAGTTTCTTGGTGCAGCTTGTCCATCCTTTCATGCCCAGAGCCCCTGATGGAATGCTGTGCATGTAGTAAGCATTCAGGATATGAT
Source organism: Dugong dugon (assembly GCA_030035585.1). Lineage (NCBI taxonomy): Eukaryota > Metazoa > Chordata > Mammalia > Sirenia > Dugongidae > Dugong > Dugong dugon. The sequence goes on along the minus strand of CM057476.1, from coordinate 16,993,849 downwards.
TAATTAAACTCAGCAAAGATAAATGCTTGAGCAGTCATCCTCTTAGAACTTGTCACAGCTTTATATATGTCCCATCCCTTAGAAATAATTCCTGTCTTCATGTCATAACCTGTGGAAGACATACTTATGACATGGACTTTTGTGGTATACTTTTAAAAACAACAGCATTTGTTTTCTGACCTTTAGAACTTGATTATTCTTTATATGTTAAAGTTTATGGATTTTTATACAAGTCATTAGCATCTAACATTTCTAAATGTGGTATCATGTCCAATTTTTCCAAATGTCTAGCTCAATGACCTGGAAAAGAAGCATGCCATGCTTGAAATGAATGCCCGAAGCTTACAGCAGAAGCTGGAGACAGAGCGAGAGCTCAAACAAAGGCTCCTGGAAGAGGTGAGGGGAAAGCACCTAGTAAATTGAACCAGGTGGGATTTTGAAATAGAAAATTTGTTACATTCAGGTGATCAGATCCAAATTAGACCTTCACATTTTGAAATTGGGATTTTTGAGGAAGGGTAAGGTGGTTATTAATGCTTTTTTTAAGTCATTAAAAATATCAAAATAGTACATCATGAAAGCAGAGGGTCCCTTTTTCATCTCTAACCTGAATGGTATAATAGTATCAAGCATATAGTAATAAGCATGTGCCAAAGAAAAGTTTATTACAGGTGAATGAATATTGAGTTTAATTGTTCTTTATCATTAATATCCAAAGCATATTAAGTTATTCAGGCTAATAGAACATCCACACAAATTAGCTTAATGCACAGGGCAGTGACTTGATCAGATTATGCTGAGTACCAAATTTCATGAAGACTTTTGAACATTCAGTTAATTCAGTTAAAAAAAATTGTGCCCTGCTTTTGAGACCTAAAATGAGCAGCTCAAATTGATCTCCTAGACACATCCCTTATGTTATTTCCTGTACCTATTAGCACAATTCTGAAAATTGCTATTTAAATTGATGACTGTTCCCCACCCCACCCAAAGCCCTGTATGTTGAATCACTAATGACTGGACTTTGTTCATTAGAATTGGCCTACAAGGATAAATGAATTTACAGAGATATCTAATGACAAGTTTGAGTCCAAAGGGGTTTTCTGTTTAACCCATAGTGAGCCAGACAGTTCAATTAGCCAGAATTCTCTATTCGGGTTAATTGAGGTTTTATCGTATGTTATCCATAACTCTTGAGACACTCTCCTGATAGAAATACTATTGCTATGCTATTAAGTTTGGAAAACGTGTTGAAATTTTGCAGGTCAGTATGAAATGTTTTATGGAATGATAGTTTTAAAATTACGGGTAGGAAGTTCACCAAAGGTGGCACTAAAAACCCTGTAATAAAAAAAAAAAAAACCCACTGCCGTCGAGTCAGTTCTGACTCATAGCGACCCCATGGGATTTCTGAGGCCATAAATCTCTATGGAAGCAGGATGCCACATCTTTCTCCTGCCGAGTTGCTGGTGGTTTTGAACCACGAACCTTTCAGTTAGTCGTCCATTGCTTTAACCACTGCACCACGAGGGCTCCTTAATAGAAATTTTTAAAAAATCTCCTGGTGGTCAAATAGATAATTATGATGTTTTATCTGGGGCGAATAGGCAGTGTCCCCACTTCAGGCACATGTTAGGAACAGAAAGAACAGAAATAATCAATGACCTCACCTGTCCTATTTTCCTTCCGGGAAGGAAAAGTTGGCCCTGACAGCTCAATACTTTGGTCCAAGGTTACATGGTGAGTCAGTGACAATGCTAGGAATAGAATGCCGAAATCCTGATTCAGTCCCCTTGTTCTCACTTCTCAACTACACGAGAACATTTCCACTTTTCCAGACTGTGCCTCACAGATAAATTTTTGAGCACAGACATCTGGCTGACATTGAGTTTGTGGCAGATTCCAGCAGACAGTTGAAACCATTATGATACAAAGAAAGATATTTTATTATCCAAAATGTGCTTAGGATTCTTGGTTATAGTGTGCACTTCATAAGCATGTGACCAAGGGTTCAACCTAGATGTCCTCTTCATGGGTACAGAGACTTTTAAATGGGGCCAGAATCAGAGTCTCTGAGTTGGAAGGGATTTTTTGTGTCATCTAGTCCAAATCCTGGCACTTGTACTCCTGATCCCTTTATCCGTGCCCATGGCAGACTTTCCTAATGGATCTTTCTCCCAAATCTTTCTTCTTGGGCCCAAAATGACCTCAGAGGTTTCCTGAATGTGGCACTTTACAGCCACTATCGGTCCATTGGAAGTAATACCAGAGTTGAAAATCCATTTGCTAATCCTGGTCAAGTTAATCTCCCACCCAAACTAGAGAATCTCTTCCCCAACACTCTTCACAGGTGGGCCACGTTGAAACTCGGCCTAAATACTTACAGTGACTTTGGGCATCCCAGCCTATTTTTTTGGCAACTCAAATTCTTTAGGAAAGTCCTTTCTTATTTTGAACTAAAGTCTGAAACTTCCACCCATTGGTTCTATTAGGTCGAAGCATGAAATAGCCATTATTTGACTGTTTTAGAATTTTGAAAACAGTAATTTTATGATTCAACCTAATGCTTCTCCCGTTTAGAACATTAGAGAGTAGTCTGGTATCACCAACAAAAATAGGAGATTAATATTGATTAATAATCAAAATAACTAATGTTTAATTAGCACTTACTATGTGCCAGGTACTCTTCGGAGTACTTTACATAAAATGACTCATATAATCTTTGCGACAATTCTATGACATAACTACTTTCATCTCCGTAACACTTAATTAGATATCCAAGTGACCCTCCCACACCAAGTAATCTTCTCTTTTCTAAAAGAAACATTTCAAGTCCGTTTAAGCTTTGGATGTACTTTTCTGGTAGATTTTTCTTTTCAAAGAGAATTTCCAGAAGCCCATGTGGTCTGAACAGCACCGAATACAGTGGGGATATCTCCACCTCCATACTGGGGTCTATAAACCTCTGCCAATTACCTGGGCTCTTCGGTAGCTTTATCACACCATTGACACATACTGACCTGCCACATGTTTTCTCTTTTGTTTTCATATCTTTATGTTCTATATTTGTACAGTTTAATTTAAAAAAACAAACAAACAACTCTCCTGGTTGAACTTTCCCCTGTTGGTTTTCATCCACCCTCCATTCCGCCAGCGTTGTTTCACACTCTGGTTCCTTCATCCAGCTTCTTCGCTCTTCCTCCTGGTTTCCAGGTCCAAGTACACAGCTCAAGCTCTCTTTTCAGTCTAATACTGACCCAGGAATAAGCCTCCACTTGATTCTCTCTGAGAGGGCTTCCAGGAAGCAAGTAAATGGCTTGGAAAAACATTTTGTAGAGCACAAATGTCACTCTTGTTTTTCATTATAGTGAATAGCCAGCCTATTTCTTGGACAGCTAATGGACAGTTGATGTGTCTATTCTAGAAAAATATTTTGGGCCTGGCTGTCACCAAACAGATCTTGTCTCCACCAGTTGTTTCTCTGCTTCCTTCCTAGTAATTAATGTTGTCCTAAAATAGTGGTAAGAAACTAAAGCATGTAATTTGCAGAAGAAATCACTCATACTGCAGGGGACTGATAGCTCCTGTTAGGAGGTTATCTTAGCTAGGGTTTGTTTGTTTCCTTTTTTTTTTTTTCCTCTGTATTTTAGAGAGTTGTGTGGTTTGGTTCAGAAATTCCAGGTTGTGCACACAGGCCAGGTGATGTTTTTAGTTACTAACAGGTATCCTTTGCTTTATGGCAGGACCCCACAAAGTTATTTTCTTCCTCCCCCTTCCAAACATTCAGCGCACTTACTTTGAAAACTAAGAGAGTACAAAATAGAATTCAGTAAATTTACAGATATTAAAAAATAATAATAATAACAATCCTATGTCACAGCCAATGAAAGGGAAGAGGTTTGTGGAGTAGGATAGGATGGGAAAGGCAGGCAGAAAAGTGAAGAGATAGCACCTGAACTGGATGGAGGAAAGAAAGAAAAAAAGGGATGGAGAGTACTAACATTTAGTAAGCATGTACTGTATGCTGGACACTGTGCTCAGTACGTCAGCCTGTGAGAGGAGGTGTTATACCCACTTTGAGATGAAGAAATTGAGGTTCCAGGAGGTAATATGAGCCACCCACGGTCATATGACTGATAAAGGTTAGAGTCAGGATTTAAACCAGGGTCTATGGGATTCCAAAGCACAGGTTCATTCCACTACACTATGATGCCTCAAAGAATTTGCTACCTCTCAAGATGAAGGCCAGACGAGGAACAGAAATGGAAAGAAAAACATGGTGAGGAAAAGTGAAGTAAGGCAGAGGGTGTCAGCACATTCTGAGACCATCAATGGTCCTCTGCCTGCTGGGGCTGAGGACTGTGAGATCTGCCACTGCCTTTTTTTTTTTTAATGTTGTTGTTGTTGACAATATACACAGCAAAACATAGATCAGCCCAACAGCTTCTGCATATACAGTTCAGTGACATTGATTACATTCTTTTGAGTTGTGCAGCCATTCTCACCCTCCTTTTCTGAGTTGTTCCTTCCCCATTAACATAAAGTCACTGTGCCTGAGGTTCTTACCTGATCTTTAAGTTGCTGTTGTCAATTTGATCCCATATAGATAGTTCTTAAAAGAGCATAATGCTCAAGGCAGACATTTTTTACTAGTTAAGCTAAACTATTGCTTGGTTTTAGGAAGACTTCAGGGGATATTTTTGGTTTCAGGTTTAAGGATTATCTCAGGCCAATAGCTTTAGGGGTTCATCCACCCTCCATGGCTCCAGAAAGTCTGGAGTCCATGAGCATTTGAATTCTGTTTTACATTCTCCCCCTTTTGATCAGGATTCTTCTATACAGTCTTTGATCACAATGTTCAGTAATGGTAGTGGGACAGCATCCAGTTCTTCTGGTCTCATGGCAAAGGTAGCATTTGTTCATGGAGGCAATTAACCACACATTCCATGTCCTCCTCCTATTCCTGATTCTCCTTCTTCCTCTGTTGCTTCAGGCTAATAGAGACCAATTGTTGTGCCTTGGATGGCCACTTTCAAGCTTGTGCATAGTTCATGGGGTCTTAAAAACCCTTCTTTTTTAATTATGAAAAAAAATTTTTTAATTGTGGTGAAATGTGTAACAAAATATATGTCATCTCAGCAATTTCTACATGTACAATTCAGTGACATTGATTACATTCTTCAAGTTGTGTAGCCATTGTCACTGTCCTTTTCCAAATTATCTCTCCACCATTAAGATAAACTCAATGCCCCTTAAGCAAAAAGTCCCCTTTCTACCTCCCTCCCACTTCTGGTAACCACTAATAATCTTTGGTTTCTGTATATTTGCTTATTTCATATAAACAAGATCATACAGTATTTGCTCTTTTGTGACTGACTTATTTTGCTCAGCATGATGGTTTCAAGGGTCATCGATGTTGTGGCGTACATTGGGACTTCACTTCATTTATGGTTGAGTAGTATTCCTGCCATTGCCTTTTGGAAAACTCCCTTGGTGATGATTATTGCTCTTCAGCTGATCTCTGTCCTTGAGTCTGCAGAGGTCTAGGCTACCAGGGAAGAGGCGATTTGGGCCGCAGCAACTGTGGTTAGACCGCAGCCTGGGGGGTGGATGAAATAAGGCAGAGTCTCATCCAGATGGCTGCCCTCCTGCTTTTTAGAAACACAAGCTTTTTAGGAAAGAGCCATGAAACCAGCATCTTTATAGCCTGCCCTATTTTCTGATAGACTTCCATTGTAAAAATTTGAGTGAGATTTGCAGCACAAAAGTATTTCTTATATACTAAATCGAATTCTTCTTTTCTGGGGTTTACTGACACTTGAACAGAATCTGGGATTTTCCTCTTCCATCTTCCCCATGCTGTGGAAATGTCTCCTGTAATTTTGATTCTTTGTGTACTTGTTGGGGTCCTCACTCTGATGGGGTGTGTATTAAATTAGGAGTGATCTGATTCACCTGTGTACTTCACACCACCTGCACGAAGTGATTTCCTGTATCAACAATTGAGATCTTAAAACAACAAATAAGGACAAGTCACTGAAACATTGCCATGGCGCTAAGTCACTCTGCCTTAGACGTCATCTCGGATGGCTCATCCTCTTAGGTACCAAAATATCCTTAATTAAAACCCTGACTGGGAAAGGAGACCCCTCCCAACCCCAGCCTGGACTCCCTGTTATGCTGGAGATCCTGTGACTTGCTGGCCATCAGAGATTTCTGTGAAAGTTCTTTTTAACCATGCATGCATCATTTTGGAATCGAAGACAATTGATAATTCTGGAACGCCATGATTTCAAAAACTGCTGTTTTGGTGCTGTGTCTGAAATTAGTTTGGGAGTAGGAACTGTAGTGAAACAGGTTGTATCGTGTGCGGTATTGACACTCTCTCCGGACCTTCTCCCAACCAGCAAGCTAAATTACAGCAGCAGATGGACCTGCAGAAGAATCACATTTTCCGCCTGACTCAAGGATTGCAGGAAGCTCTAGACCGTGCTGATCTGCTGAAGACAGAGAGGAGTGATCTGGAGTATCAGCTAGAAAACATTCAGGTGAGGACCAGCAAAGGGGAATCGTCTTGAAACTTGCCTGTGGTGGTAAAGCATGATGGCTAAAAGCCAGCTGAGGAAATCATCAGTGTCTTTATGTGGTATGCTGATGAGCTATCATGAATCCTTTTATCTTTTCCTAATATTTTATTATAAAAATTTCCAAACATTCCGAGAAGTTGGAGGACTTCTGTAGTGACTACCACCTGGATTTTACAATTAACCATATGCTGTCTCGCTCCCTTTTTTTTTTTTTTTTTAAGTCTTATTGTTCGTGAAAATATACACAACAAAGCATACACCGTTTCAACAAATTCTACATGAACAATTCAGTGACATTGTTTACATTCTTCAAATTGTGTAACTGCTCTTGCTATCCTCCAAATTATTCCGCCACCATTGTGTAACGTCACTGCCCCTTAAGCTTCTCATCTAAACTTTTGAGATACTGTTGTCAGTTTGGTCGCACAGAAATAATCTTTGAGAGTGCCCAATCCTTAAGGCAGACATACTTTACTAATTTAGCTAAACCGTTGTTTGGTTCAAAGCAGACTTCCAGGAAAAGTTTTGGTTTAAGGTTTAAAGTGTAAATACTATCTCAGGGCAATAGTTTCAGTGGGTCATCCAGCCTCAACAGCTCTGGAAGGTCTGGATTCCATTGAAAATTTGTAATTCTGTTCCTTTTTTTTTCTTTTCTCACCTGTCTATCCATTGATCAATCCATACCTTTGTGTGTGTATGTGGTAAGAGTGGGACTAAATAAATGTCGACTCAGCACAGTTTGTCTTGAATTTTCATATGCTTCTGCTGCAGTGATTTTGCTTTTTTCACTTTCTTAAAGGACCAAATTTAAATGCATGCTTCTTTCTGGGTCTGAGGTTATTTTCGTTTTCACGTATTTTAGGTTCTCTATTCTCACGAAAAGGTGAAAATGGAAGGCACTATTTCGCAACAAACCAAGCTCATCGATTTTCTGCAAGCCAAAATGGACCAGCCTGCTAAAAAGAAAAAGGTGGGTCAAAGCGTTTGTAAAGTGGGAGTTGACAGTTTCGCTTGATCATTCATGATTCATTGGATACCACTATGATAGTTAATTGGAGCAACAGAGATGCAAACATTTTGCACATTTTCTTATTTTGATTGAAAAACAGATTTTGAGATCATTAGAATAGCCCTTACAAAGAATATCTTTCATTGATCAAGTCTTCTAGTCAACTTCTTTATGTTCGTGGCCTTTAAGATTGTAGTGCCCTTCTGTTATGGGAGTGATTTTTTTCCCTAAGTTATTGGGGAGGCGGGTAGTATGCAGAGAAAAAGGTTTATATACAGGTCACGTGTATGGGACTCCAGAGGGACTGGCAGAGGGATTGGCTGCAGGGCTACACAGGGATGCTCGGGTCACACGCACGAGACTCAGGGCTTTAGAAATCTTCTGGTCCAGTCCTTTTGACTGACTAATGAAATGACTGGCACTCAGGTAGTGAAGTAACTGACTAGATAGCTGGACCCCACACCGTGTACTATACCACCCCTTTTTATATTGTAGCAGACAAACAAATTCAAAATTTTGGACATGGCATGTGTGGGTGCACATACTGAAGGTTGCTTTTAATACGCCCAGTACATGCTATCTTTAACCACTGTGGCCCTCACAGTAGGTTTAGCTAAGTGTTCTCAGTTCTAGAAAGGTCTCTGAGGAGCTTGCAGTTTCCTTCCAAAGACATTATCATGCCACGGTAGCGGTGGCAGCAGTTTTACAGGACAGGCCTCGGATGACTTGGAATACCTAGGGTGGCAGACTGGAGCCAGCAGTTGGCCTACCTATTCCCAGTGCCATCTTTACTGTATGAGGGTTATAGTAACATTCAGGGGCAGGCCTCCTACTTGGGGTGGCTGCACGGGAAGAATTTTCTTGCTTACTGTGTGACTGTGTGTTTTTATGCTTATGATATTTAATCTTTTTTATTTTAGCAGCAGTCTGTTACGTGGTTATGTCGTTTGATGTAGTTAGGGGCTTTTTTTTTTTAATTACATTTTTTTTGGTCACATTATTGTTTTTTTTTTTTTTTTTTTCTTCCATGTATAGTAAATGTTTCCATTTGCATGTTTTTAAAGTATGCCCCTGGTTTTGACATCATTTTAATATTCAATTTTTTTCCCCTTTGATTCCTTTTTTAAAACACTCATCTCTGTGTCTTGTAACAAAGCATCATGAGACCAATTCAAATGCAAGAGTGATTTCTGAGCCATCTCTCCTGACTCCAGCCTCCACTTCCATTTTTTGAGGGTCAAGACTGTCAGGAAATGCCTCTCTGGTCTTGAGAATACTAAGGGAAGAGGTGGTGGCGATGTGAGCATCTTTAACCCTCTTGGTGAACACTTCCGCACCGCTTTTTTTTTTTTTTCAGCTGGCTGGAATGAGCTGTGGCTCAGCCTAACCTTTTCCCCCTTCACATGCCATTTTTACTAAATACACTTACAGTGAGTATGTGCCTGGCTTTCGTGGTTCGCTCCTCCTGAGTCAGATTTCCTTTAGCTAGTTTAAAGTGCCAGTTTCCAGGAGTTAGGAGATATCTCTGTTTCCATTGCTAGGGTTTATTTAGTCGACGGAAAGAGGACCCTGCTTTGCCCACACAGGTTCCTCTGCAGTACAATGAGCTGAAGGTGGCCCTGGAGAAGGAGAAGGCTCGCTGTGCAGAGCTAGAGGAAGCCCTTCAGAAGACCCGCATTGAGCTCCGGTCCGCCCGGGAGGAAGGTAGGGGCTCTCTCCACCCAAAGTGCTCAAAGCCATGGAAAAGGCAGAAGGCCCATCTCAAAGAGATTGATTGAGACTAACCCAGTGCCTTCATTTGTAGCCCATAAGCTTGCAGTCCAGACATCCCGAGTCTGAAAAGCCTTTAACATCGTTGGCATTGCCTGTTTGGTGTGACAAGTGTCCTTTCGGTCTCGGGCTCTTGAAAGACAGCTCAGGGGCAGTCCACTTGGTTTGGTCCTCTTGGTGACCCAGCTAACTTCTAGGCATTGTACTGGTCTCTCTACAGCTGCCCACCGAAAAGCCACAGACCACCCCCACCCGTCTACGCCAGCTACCGCAAGGCAGCAGATTGCGATGTCTGCCATTGTGCGTTCACCCGAGCACCAGCCCAGTGCCATGAGCCTGCTCGCCCCACCTTCCAGCCGCAGAAAAGAGTCTTCAACTCCAGAGGGTATGTTCACAAGGGCCTAGTGGACTTTTTTTTTTAAAAGTTGGCTGAAATGCAGGCATATGCTGAAAATTACAAGTGAGTCACAAAGAAATGAACACTGAAATGTAAATCTCCCTCCCCAAACCCCATTTTCCTTACCCAGAGTCAACCATTGCTTCTGACCATTGTGTTCTTCCAGAGATAGCTCACACATTTAACCAATGTCTATAGGATTCACATGTTTAGGTCATATGATTACAGTCAGCTCTTGTTATTCACAGTAGTTTTGTTCTGTAAAGTTGCCAGGAGCACTGAATTAGCAAACACTAAAGCATTGCTTCTGAGGGAAATACAGGGTTAGGTTCCTGTGAGCCTCTGGTTAGCTTTTTGTAAACTGATCAGTACATAACCTTATATTATGTGTGTTTCTGTTTAAAGACGCCTTATTTAATGTATACTGCTGATTCATTAACACTGAACTCACGCCAGCAGCACTGTAACTCATGTCTGAGTGAAGCTTATCTAACACGTCTTTTTGCTGTAAGGCACAGTGCTTCTTGCGCTTGGGAATCCTTTTAAACTGTGAATTAACCAACAAAAAGCACAGAAATATGAAAAATGTGACAGCAAATAAACTGAGAAAATGACACTTGTTTACAGTCTGAGAGCCGAAACAAGAAGATAGAGCGTTGCCTTATTCAACCACTGCTGGGGTTGTCGGGTGACTGGAATGTTTTACTGCTCTGTGCATGTCCGTGGGTGACTGGAATGTTTTACTGCTCTGTGCATGTCCGTGAATGACCAGGAAAGTTCCATGAGTATGGATTTTGGGGTGACAGATTTTAGCGAGTAGGTGAATTCATGAATATAGAATTCACAATGAGGGTTGACTGCATATTTTAAAAACATGAGAAAATACGTCTATATTTTTTCAGCCCCTTTTTCTTTTCTAAAATTATAACACGATACACTATACACTGTAAGATACGTTTCTTTCAGTTAAAGTGTTAGAGTGTTTCATACCAGCGCGTATGGATCTTCTTGTTCTTTTAAAAGGCTTCATAGTATTCCATTGTGTAGATGTACCATTCACGTATGTAATCAGACCTGTCTCGGGGGACATTTAGGTTGTTTCCAATCCCTGGTTACCAGGGCAGATTATCCAATAGGCAAGGTAAGCACAGGCTTACTTATGTTTACTTACTTAACTGCAGTGAACAATTTCACATGGGTTTCACCACATTTTTGATTACCTTGCTTACTGGGTAACCCGCCCATCAGGGATTATACGTTTGAAAAGAAGCTTTGATTCTGTAGGAAGTTGCTATGGGATTAGGAGAGAGACAGATGCCAGATATACCTAGAAGCAGAATCTTTGATGTGATGAAAAAATGTGAAATTGTTCACTACATGTGATCTGGTAAGCAAGGTAAGCATGGCGCTTACTTTGCCTATTGGATAATCCGCCCCTGGTTGTTACCATAAACGCCCTGCAGTGAACATCCTGTGCCTCTCTGGACATTATGTTTGTAGGATAAATTTCTGGGAAATGAATTGTTGGGTTAAAAGTTATGTACATTTTGAGTGTTGGTAATTTGTGCCAATTTATATTTCTACCAGCGTGAGACTCTTCTTTTATTTAACATAATGTTTTCTAGGCTCATCCAGGTTGTAGGATATGTCAGTACTTCATTCTTTTTTTAATGACTGAATAATATTCCCTTTTATGGATAGACCACATTTTGTTTATCCATTCATCTGTTGATGGACATTTCGGTTATTCCCACATTTTGGCTATCATGAATAATGCTATTATGAACATTTGTGTTCATAATGTATTTTTAATTCTCTTGAGTATATGCCTAGGAGTGGAATTACTGGGTCATATGATAAATCCATGCTTAACTTTTGAGGAACTACCAAACTGTTTTCCTCAGTGGCTGTATACCGTTTTATATTCCCACCAACAATGTATTAGGGTTCTGATTTCTATACATCCTTTCCAACACTTGCTGTTTTTCATTTTTTTAATTATAGCCATCCTAGGGGGTATGAAGTGGTATCTCATTGTGGCTTTGATTTCCATTTTCCTAATGACTAATAATATTGAGCATCTTTTCATATGCTTAATGGTCATTTGTATATATTCTTTGGCAAAGTGTCTATTCAAGAACTTTGCCCAATTTTAATTGGCTTGATTGAGTTGTAAGAGTTCTTTATATATTTTGGATACGAGTCCCTTACCAGAGATATAAATTGCAAATATTTTCTCCCATCCTATAGGTTGTCTTTTCATTTTCTTGATGTTGTCATTTACAACACTGTAATCACTTTTTAAGGAGCCCTAGTGGCACAGTGGTTAAGTGTTCAGCTGTTAACCAAAAGGTCTGCAATTCAAACCTACCAGCCGCTCCGTGGGAGAAAGATGTGGCAGTCTGTTCCCATAAAGATTACAGCCTTGGAAACCCTATGGGGCAGTTCTACTCTATCCTGTAGGGTTGCTATGAGTCGGAATTGACTCGATGGCAATGGGTAGTGACTTTTTAAACTTTTCCTCCAGAATTCAGTCGGCGTCTTAAGGAGCGCATGCACCACAATATTCCTCACCGATTCAACGTGGGACTGAACATGAGAGCCACGAAGTGTGCTGTGTGTCTGGATACTGTGCACTTTGGACGCCAGGCATCCAAATGTCTCGGTAAGAGCAGCAGTTGTACACTTGGGTTCGGTACCTGCACATCTCCACCTAAAAAGCCTGGAGATGGGTTTTTTTGATGTTTTTCTTTCTCATCATACAGCACATTCATTTTCAAGCTTTTAGTTTTCAGTGGGAGGACTCTATTTTTCCCCTGTAAAAGGAGTGAGTTTAGATATATACTTCAGCTCACAACTGCAACCCACTGAGAAAAATGTCTTGGGCTTTGCTAATTTCCAGCCTTCTTGTCAGGCTGGTCTGGCCCTACCTTTAGGCTGGGTGGCAGTGCCAAGTGCAGTGTACAGATGTGTCCTTTACACACCTGTTTGTGGGCAGCCTGGGGAGAAGCCAGGGAAACTGGGTCAGGAACACTTGGCTCTCTGATGTCCTCTCTCTGCAAGCACCTGGCACCTGGGAACACTTAAGGCTTGTGTGGTTGGCAGGGTCAGACTGATGGGGCCTGGCTGGAGGAGGAGAAGCCCTAGGGTTGGCTGGCAGAGGAAGGGAACAGTCCAGGATAGGCCAAGCGTGTTTTCAGATTGTTCACTGCTTTTCCCCAGAGTGCCAGGTGATGTGTCATCCCAAGTGCTCCACATGCTTGCCAGCTACCTGTGGCCTGCCCGCTGAATATGCCATGCACTTCACCGAGGCCTTCTGCCGTGACAAAATGAACTCCCCCGGTCTTCAGACCAAGGAGCCCAGCAGCACCTTGCACCTGGAGGGGTGGATGAAGGTGCCCAGGTAGCGTTGCAGGGCAGCTTCGGCTGGGGCAAGTGCTGGCATGGAAGGCCACAGTGACTTCCCTTCCTGATGTTTTCTAGAGAAATGTCTTTTCTGGGATTCCCTCTCCACCTGACCCCTCCCTTCTGTCTGACTCTTCTGAGTTCAAACGTTTTCCTTTTAAATCTTTATTTTCCCAGGAATAATAAGCGAGGACAGCAAGGCTGGGACAGGAAGTACCTTGTCCTGGAAGGATCTAAAGTCCTAATTTATGACAATGAAGCAAGAGAAGGTAAATTAATGATTCAGGGGGAATTTCATTGCACGTGGTTAACCCAGGTCTCTGAGTATTGGCGTGAAGGCTTTGTTTTTTGGATTGCGTTGAAAGCCTTCTTACAGTTTTCCCATTTTTGAAAGCTAAAAACCAAATGACTTCTCTAAAGATTATTGGTACGATACTCACACCTATAGGTCTCCCCTCTGAAGAACCTGCAGGGTGCTGCCCTGAAGAGTCTACCTGCTAATACACCTTCAGAGAACTTCTGCCTCAGTCAACTAACCCATAAATCCGCATCGTCATCAGAAATTTGACTGTGCTTCTCATCTGACACACTTTATTTTTTTTTTTATCTTCCCTCTCCGCCTTCTCTGCACACCTCTTTCCCTCCTCTTCTGTTCTCGTGTGCTTCTCTTTACATGCATACCCTGTTTCTCTCCCTCCCACTCTTGTTCTCTCTCCTTCTTTTTTCTCTCTTCTCCCCTTGTTCTTGTTCCTGTTCTTTGGTTTTTCTTTCTGCCCTTCCTCTTTGCACCAAGCTGGACAGAGGCCGGTGGAAGAATTTGAGCTGTGCCTTCCCGACGGGGACGTATCTATTCATGGCGCCGTTGGTGCTTCAGAACTCGCAAATACAGCCAAAGCAGGTGAGGAGGAGTGCTGGAGGTGGGCTGGGCTTGAGGGTTCAGAGGTGGGGAGGCAGGTGTGAGGGACCTGCAAGGGAGGCCCACCGGCCTCAGCTCTCCCCTTGTGTCAGAAGCTGTGGCTCTTGTGGTGTGGCGGGGTCTTGGATATCTCAGGGCTGTCCCTCCAAGCAAGAATAGTGGGAATCCACACCCAACCCTGTGCTCTCTGTGAAATCTCCTAGATGTCCCATACATACTGAAGATGGAATCTCACCCGCACACCACCTGCTGGCCCGGGAGAACACTCTACTTGCTCGCTCCCAGCTTCCCCGACAAACAGCGCTGGGTCACTGCCTTAGAGTCAGTGGTCGCAGGTGGGAGAGTGTCTAGGGAAAAAGCAGAAGCCGACGCTGTGAGTATGACCATGGTCACTGGGGCTTGTGTTTGTAGAGCGGGCTGGCTTGGTAACTGATCTTAAAGACGGAAGTCCTGTTGGCTGTCATGATGTCCTTTGGGCTCCATCTCTGAGGGGTGATGGCTCGACACCGTTGCATGACAGGTGATGCAGGTCAGGCTCTGAGAAAGCCCACCTGGCACCACAGGCCCCCTCTCCATAGCATTTAGAATGGGAACCAGCAATATTAGCCAGTTCTTGGGGTGTAATAAACCCAAAACCAAACCCACTACCATCAAGTCGATTCTGACTCATAGCGACCCTGTAGGGTTTCCAAGGCTGTAAATCTTCATGGAAGCAGACTGACATATCTTTCTCCTGCAGAGCAGCTGGTGGGTTCAAACCACCGACCTTTTGGTTAGCAGCCAACCGCTTTAACCACTGCGCTACCAGGGCTCCTTTGGGGCATAATAGGTCTCGATTATGGCAATAGCAGCATACGTACTTACAAGGAAATCCTCTGGTTTGCTCTGATGGGGTCGTGTGGTTGGAAGGTTTGAGTTATAAGCACTTTGACCCTGAAGCAGCACAAAAGGCTGTTGACAGCTGAGTCTACTTCAGGAAGGCATTTCACAGCCTTCTCAATTGCTTCTGCAGCATTTGTTCTTCTGTAGGCAGGCTTGAAGTCTTACTTACTTTAAGATGTTCGAAGTGTAGGTGTGACCTGATTGGCATCAGTCTGCCTAGATTGTTCCCAGATGCAAACAGCACTCATTGTCCATTGGCTTTTGCTCTCCCGGAGACCAAACAGCTCTTTTAAAACACTTGGCTCCTAATAAACACTTTAAGTGTTAGCATCTGGAAAATTCTTAACCATGAGCCTTGGGATAAGAGCTTTGCTCACTGTGTAGACCGATTTTGAATGACTTGTTTTGCTGTTACACGTGTGAGCCTCTTACTGAAATCCACGTTACTGTGTGTACAATAGGCCCGTGACTGTGTTTCCTATGAGCTTCCGCCTGCGTGGGTTCAGGTAAAGAGACTGAGGGTCTCGCTGGTCTTCACCTGAGGCTGTGCTTTGCACTGCTGCAGCCTGGAGGGACGGCACCTTCCCTGTGGCGTATTAACCCTTTGCAAGTGGAATCTCTTTAGCTTCGGCCCCTTTCCCATTCCAGAACAGTCTCTTGTGTCTACTGTCCTCACTTATTTCCATGTCCAAGCTGAGTTATGACTCAGATGCTAATTAACAACTGCCCAGTGATACCAGTCACACTCACGTCTTGCATTTTGAGCTCAGATCGAAATACGGGGCAAGCCAAGAGCCCATGTGCGTTTCTGAGCACTTTTAGGAGTCCCTTGACCTTATTCCTCGCGCAGAACTTCTCTCGGTTCTTGCTTTTTCTCTTTGGATGATTGGCTCATGAATGGCAGTCTGACCATGTTGTTTCTTTTCTCCTTTTTTTTTTTTCACCTATGAAAAAAGAAATTGCTTGGAAATTCTCTGCTGAAACTGGAAGGCGATGATCGTCTCGACATGAACTGCACGCTGCCCTTCAGCGACCAGGTAGGGTTTTCTGGGCACTGCCAGCTGGTGTCTGGCTGGAGCTACACACAATCAGGGAATAAAGGGCTGTGTAGCTTGGCTGCTCTTTGGGTTTTTTTTGGCACTTGGGATTTTTATGGTGATATGATTATGCTTATGTTCTGCCTTTGGACTTCTGCCCCTGCAGGTGGTGTTGGTGGGCACTGAGGAAGGGCTTTATGCACTGAATGTCTTGAAAAACTCCCTAACCCATGTCCCGGGCATTGGCGCCGTCTTCCAGATTTATATCATCAAGGACCTGGAGAAGCTACTCATGATAGCAGGTGTTAGGCCAAGGACATGGCACTTTTTTTTTTTTTTTTAATTGTGCTTTAGGTGAAGGTTTACAGAGCATATTAGTTTCTCATTAAACAATTAGTACACATACTATTTTGTGACATTGGTTGCCAACCCCACGACATGTTAACACTCTACCCTTCTCGACCTTCGGTTCCCTGTTACCAGCTTTCCTATCCCCTCTTGCCTTCTCTTCCTTGCCTCTGGGCTGGTGCGCCCATTTAGTCTTGTGTTCATGGTTGAGCCATGTGTATTATTGTTTGTTCGGACATTGCACTTTTTTAAGGGAAATGATTTGAAAGCCACTTATGCTTGTCAAGCACAGAAAGACCTTCCTGGTCACATAAATGGCTCTTTCCTCTGTGTCCCTATAAACATCTAATCCTCAGCTGATGGACTTTCTCTGTTCAGATCTGGATCCCTCTCAGGGTCCAGTTTAGTACAGTCTGACACCCCCAAGAAACATCTGCTGAGTGAAGAGTGGCCAGCCTCAAAGCCTCACTGAAGGCAAACCTTTTGTCCTAATTGCATCAATACCCCTGTGGTCCTTGACCTTCTGAGAGTGTGTCTGCTCTATTAACACATGCTTTTTTTTATTGCTTTGAACTCCCGTAGATCCTTTATCTGGATTCACCACTTGTTGACATTTGGCCACAGGTTTTTTCTCTTTCTCTTTTTACACACATGCACACACACATTATTTCAGAACCATTTCAGAGTCAGTTGCAGATATTTTAACACCAAGTCCTTCAGCATATCACCTAAGCACAAGAACATTCTCCCATATAACCATGAATTTAGGAAATTTAATCCTTGCTATAATACAGTTATCTGATACACTGTCCATAGTCAGATTCTACCTGTAGCTCCAATAATGTCCTTTATGGTATTTTTTCCCTTGATTTATGATCCAGTCCAGGGTCATGTGTTGCATTTAGTTGTCGTGTCTCTTGCCTCACTGAATCAGGAACAGTTCCTTAGCCATTCCTTGTCTTAGACATATTTGAAGAGTGCAGGCCTGTTGTTTCTGTCAAATGTCACCTAATTGTTTCCTAGAGCAGTCTATCTTTACTTTGGTGGGGAGCACATTTGAAAGTACAGTTCACAGTTCACATTCCTTGATTTTCTGCCCTAGACTCTCAGACAAAAGGCCAAATGCTGTCGTTTTAGATCTAAAACCTGGACCCAAAACATAAATCTGTGGAAAACTCAGTCCATCAGAGTGGCATCTCGTGCCTTTCATTTGTGAAACTGTCATCCCATGCCGTTGCCTAACGGATTCACACTGACAAAGCTGTTCCTTTTCCCTCCAGGGGAAGAACGGGCCCTGTGTCTCGTGGATGTGAAGAAAGTGAAGCAGTCTCTAGCACAGTCTCACCTTCCTGCCCAGCCAGACATCTCGCCCAACATTTTCGAAGCTGTCAAGGGCTGCCACTTGTTTGCTGCTGGCAAGGTCAGCTTCTCCTCAGGGTCTCAGTGATGGAGTGTTCTTGGAATTGGCACTGCCTCTCTTCCCACAGGGCTTATGATTTGACTTCAAAATTGAGGGTCAAATTTTTATTGCTTCCTTTGGGCACCTGAGATAATTTGTGTCGCCATGAAATATGCACAGGCTTTGAATCTAAAGGAAATTAATGTCTGTGAGAAAAACAGGAATAAAATGAACAAAACTGAAAAGATGACCCATAATTTTTAAAAAGCGTATACGTATGTATAACAGATCCTTTTTAAAAAAGGAGATCTAACATGGAGGCCCAGAGTTGAACTAGATGTAAGGATGTTTTATTTACTGGAAATTGTTAAATTCTAATTTATGGCATTTACATAACAAAGTCAGTTAATAAGAAATCAAGTTAACTCTTGGGTAGTTTCTATCATATTGAAATTTGTCGCATAAACACACTTGCTTGCCTGTTGCTTTTTTGCACTAAAAATATATTATGGATGTAGACACACATGCACATATAATGTTAATGAAATTTGAATTAAACATGTGCAGACCCTTGAGGCTAGTGGAGTTCTGCTGGTTGGAAACCCTGCCTTTCGCTCCTCAGAAGATTCCTCACTGGGCTTTTGTTCATTTAGTCACTCAGTGAACAATTACTGAGCACATTCTATGTGCTCCACCGAGCCTTCAGAGGGACCTGCTCTGAGGGGAGGGAGGACTGTGGGGGAGAGACGTTGACTTCAGCCACAGGGGACCCTGGGGTGGGGATTCAGCCCACTGTTCTCTGAGGGGTTATGGTTTCTGGAGCCCTTTGGCTATGTAGGGGGTTCTTTTCCTGGCCTGTTAAGTGAAAGTTGGAATGATTTAACTGTGGTAAATAATCAAAAGGGGACACAATATAAAGTGAGGGAGTGGCTGGCCTAGGAAGGCATTAATTTGGAAAGGCTTTTTGGAGGAGGTGAATCTTAAACGGGCTGATGAATGGACATGTCCAGAGGGAACTGGGAATTTCAGACAGGGACTGTGGAAGGTGAGAACTCTCTGCTCTTGTAAATCTTAACGTTTGTTTTCTTTTTAAAGAGAACATTTCTTGTTTTTCTTTTCTCCCCTCATGCGCTTTGTTGTATTCTGTTGTAGTAATTATGTTGCTTTTTTCATTCCTAATATTACTTATGGTGTAGCTCTTATTTGTCTTAATTTCATCAGAGGTATTCTGATTATATTAATCTTTACAAAGAAGCTGATTTTGGCTTTATTGATCCTATTATAGCATTATTTTATTTGTCATTAATTTTTTATTTCTCTTTGCTTTTCCTTCCTTCAGTTCACTCTGGTTTTCCTCTATGATTCCATTACTGTTTTTCTGACTTCAAGTTTAGCTCATTAATTTTCAGGGTTTTTATTCTAATATAAACATTTTAGACTGTACATTTTCCTCTAACTACTATTTTAGTTGCACCCTGTAAGATAAGAAAACTTTTTATTATCATTCCACGTATTTTAAACTTTCTCTTACGATTTCTTCTGTGAATGATGAGTTACTTAGTCATGTGCTTTAGTTTCCAAAAAAGAAACCAAAAAATCAAACCCACTGCCATCAAATCAATTCTGACTCACAGTGACCCTCTAGGACAGAGTAGAACTGCCCCATAGGGCTTCCAAGGACCAGCTGGTGGATTTGAACTGCCAACCTTTTGGTTAGCAGCCGAGCTCTTAACCACTGCACTACCAGGGCTCCTTCCAAAAAATAGTTTTCAAAAATTATAAACTATTTTCATTATAATGTTTGAATGCTCAAAGAATATAAGGTATCTGTAACTTATAAAGCCTAATAATACGGTAAACATCCCTGAATGCACTACCCAACCAAGAAACAGACTGGTACCAAAAATTTGCATTTTCCTATGTATTTCTTTCCTCTCCCATTCCATCCACCCCAACACCTACTGACCTTCCTTTCAGGACTGATTTGAGCAATATGCTTTTTTCACCCTTGGTGAATGACAAAGATCTGGTTGTAGAAGGTGAAGTCACCTGTTCAGAAAAAGAATTTTGATGTAGAACTCTGTATTTATAGCACATATTAGAACTTTTCCCTTTGGACCAAAATTTTCTCTTATTTCTTATAGCAATTTTTACTGTCTTTTTTTTTTTTGGAGTGTGAGGAGATAAGCTTGTCAAAAGAATCTCTAGCAAAAGGCATGTACACAGAAATTGGGTGTGGTGTCAGGTGGGTCTTCTGAAGCTGCCTCTGGATCCCTGTGAAAGACCCTTGCTCTAAAGCGTGGTTTTCAACTGGGGGTGACTCTACCCCTAAGGGGACATTGGGCAACATCTGGAGACGTTTTTGGTTGTCATAGTTAGGGTGTTATTAGTATAGGCATCTACTAGGTAGAGGCCAGGGATGTTGCTCAACATATTACATGGCATATAACTGCCACCATTACAAAGAATTATCTGGTCCAAGAAGCACGAGATGGTGCCCGGCTACAGTTACTGAACATATTGATCAAAGATCCTATAGAAGAATCCTGATTAAAAGAGGGGAAATGTAGAACAGAATTTCAAATTTTCATGGAATCCAGACTTTCTGGCTGGATGAACCTCCGAAACTATTGGCCTGAGATAATGTCTAAACTTTAAATTATCTCCTGAAGAGAATGAAGAAAACAAGATACAAGGAAAAGATTAGTCCAGAGGACTAATGCGCCACAACTACGACGGCCTCCACCAGAGTCCAATACAACTAGATGGTGCTCGGCTACCACCACTGACTACTCTGACAGGGATCGCAACAGAGGGTCCTGGACAGAGCTGGAGAAAAATGTAGAAAAAAATTCTAACTCACGAAAAAAAGACCAGACTTACTGGCCTGACAGAGACTGGAGAAACTCTGAGAATATGGCCCACGGGCACCCTTTTACCTTAGTAATGAAGTCACTCCCGAGGTTTACCATTCAGCCAAAGATTAGACAGCCCCATAAAACAAAACGAGACTAATGGGGCACAACAGTCCAGGGACAAGGACTAGAAGGCAGGAGGGGGCAGGAAGGCTGGTAATAGGAAACCGAAGGTTGAGAAGGGATAGTGTTGACATGTTGTGGGGTTGTTAACCATTGTCATAAACAATATGTGTGCTGTTTAATGAGAAACTATTTGTTCTGTAAACCTTCATCTAAAGTGCAATAAAAAAACAAAAATATCCCTTGAAGTCTTCTTAAAACCAAACAATAGTTTAGCCTAACTAGTAAAGAATGTCTGCCTTGAGCATTGTGCTCTTTTAGATCTATCTATAGGGATCAAATTGACAACATCAACTTGAAGATTAGATAGGAACCTTAGACAGCTGTGAGTTTATGTTAATGGGGGAGGAACAACTCGGGAAAGGAGGGTGAGAATGGTTGCACAACTCAAAGAATGTGATCAGTGTTACTGAATGGTACATGTAGAAGCTGTTGAATTGGTGTTTGTTCTGCTGTGTATATTCTCAGCAACAACAAAAAATAAAATAAAATACAGAAAAAAGAATTATCCACTCCAAAATGTGAACAGTGCTGCCGTTGAGAAACTCTGCTGTAAATGGATGCTCTTTTCCTAGCTTTGCTACAGAGCCAATATGTACCCTAGTGACCATTCTTTTTTTCATTTTTTTACCCGTTTGCTTTTCAGATTGATAATGGGCTCTGCATCTGTGCAGCCATGCCCAGTAAAGTTGTCATTCTCCGCTACAATGAGAACCTCAGCAAGTACTGCATCCGGAAGGTACGTCTCCCAGGCCCTGGCCAATTGAGCATGGCCCAGGTTGCCCCACTCTTCCAGTGAGCAGGTGTGGAAGGCCTGCTATCTCCCAGAAACAGCACGGGCCTGGTCCCTTCTGCTCTGTAATCGGGGGAGTCAGATGGGGTGACCTCCTTGAAGAGTGAGACCCTTCCTGGCAGAACCTCCAGAACCACTAGAGGCTGCAGTTTCCCCCTCACTTTTCTTTTCCGGTTTGTAAGCTGCCTCTCAGCATCTAGCCCAGTGAATCTAGCCTTGATTGAGAGGGACACTTCCTGTGAGCGAGCAGAAAAAAGGAAAGAATTCTCTGCGAATTTCCTCACCAGTCCCCAGTGACACTTATCAGAATCCCTCTCAAATCTTAAGAGGTTTCTATTAATAACCTTTAGGAGAAGCCAGTGCTCGCTCTGTTTTGATATGTAATTAGGGAGCTGGCTGTCCTCGAGGCAGAGGGAGTTGTGATGATGACTGCAGTGTGCACGAGGTGCTTGTTAGAGCATTAGATTTGCCTCGTTTCCAGAGAAGGTCTCTGTTGTCCCTAGTTTAAGAATAACCCCTGCCACCCCCTACCCCGTCATAAGCCTGATTGATTTTAGGCGTTTTCATGGAAAGTGAAATCAGGGATGACTGTATAAGGGTCATTACCTGTTAGATTAAACTCTTTGATTCTGGGCAGGACATTGTTAGTTTAGTTTGAGTGCCTACTGGGACCAGGGAGTGAGTGGGCTATTTTATAAACACTCTGCTTAACAATTCTGAAAAGTTGGGGTTGGTAATCCCCAATTTTCAGGTAAGACAACTGAGACGCAGAGAGATCCTAAGCTACGAAGTTGCTACCAAAACTGAACTTCGATTTTCTTCCTCATTTAACTGTCATGCTGCCTAAAAGTTTCTTCATATTTAGTAGCTGAGCAATAGATATTTAGTGATGATGATGATAATGTTGATTAGAGTTTGAACTGTTAAACTTCAAGAAAATTCTCAAAAATTATTGCTTCTGTATAATCCCTGTCTTCCATTTTGAATAAGCATGCCTGGGTTTTTGAAGACACTGGGATTAACCTAAAAGCAGGTAGAAATAAACAGGGAGTAGATAATTAAGATAACGTTGATGATGATGAATAGCTAATACAGGTTCGACCTAGAAGATTTGCAAGCTAACAAAAAAGAACATTAAAACCACTTCTTCTAACCACCACTGTGATAGTTGGTGTGTTCTTCTAGTCTTTTCTCTCTGATAAGAATGCTGTATTTTTAAATTTCTGTCTTTCAATGCTATCTTTTCATTGAAATCGTGCTTCTCGTCCTTTTGAGGTTTAATTTGACCTTATTTTCTTAGTCTGGAGTGCAGAGAAAAATAAGAAGAGATAGCAAATGGATCTTTAATCCATTGCATGAAAAGGGTTGAACAGGCTTTGTGTGGCAGCATGATTGTGTCTTGTGGCTTGATGAGATGCTTAGGTGGAAGCAGAATGAATAGCTGTAGAAACTTGGCTGTCCTGTGCTAACTTCCCTATCCTCTTCTGCCCTCTCATCTCTAGGAGATAGAGACCTCAGAGCCCTGCAGCTGTATCTACTTCACCAATTACAGTATCCTCATTGGCACCAATAAATTCTACGAAATTGACGTGAAGCAGTACACGCTCGAGGGTAGGGCCTGCACCCTCCTCCCCACTCCACACACTGCCCAGGCCTTGCCGAGAGTGAGAGATCATTCCTGAAGCCCCACTTCTCACCTGCCTTTGCAGAATTCCTGGATAAGAATGACCATTCCTTGGCGTCTGCTGTGTTTGCCTCCTCTTCGAACAGCTTCCCGGTCTCCATCGTGCAGGTGAACGGTGCCGGGCAGCGGGAGGAATACCTGCTCTGTTTCCACGGTGAGTTGCGGCCACCACCCACTGGCTGTGTGGGCTGTAGCCTCAGCCCAGCCTGGCCATCACCATTCTGAGTCCTCAGGGACACCAGGAAACCCAGATTGGGTCCATTCCAGGGTTGGGGATTTGTCAGTGGGTGTGTGAGGCAGGGCAGATCCTGTTGGTGGTAGAGAGAATGTTGTTCCTGTGCCACCAAGGCTGCCTGGGGGGCCCCTCTCCCTCACCAGTGTGCTGGCCTGGTCCAGTTCTATCACATTCTTTCCAAGGAGCGGGCAGTTCTTTCCTTCTCTGTCTCTGGCTGTTCTTTGTCTCTCCCTTTCCTTTCTCCTTCTTCCTCATAGTTGCAGTTCCACTGTTATATAGTGTTAAGATCGGAAATACCTAATTATCTGGGAACCCAGATTTTATTTTTAATATAATTTTTTGAAGAGGTATGCAATCCTATGGTTCAACAGTCCAACAATTTAAAAAGGTATACAGTGAAAACTCTTACCTGTATTACCTTCTCCTTTCTTATTCTCTTAGAGTTTCTCTTTCCTTTCTTCCCTCCCTAATCTCTGGGTCTCTGTCTCTCCCTCTTCCTCCTTGTCTCCCTACCTCCCTCTCATCTCTGTCTCTTCCTCCTTCCTTTCATCTTTCCTCCCTTTCCTTGGAACCCTCTTTAATAAATCACTTGTCAGGTGTGGCTCAGCAAAGGTCCCCAGGTTTTAACCATCCAGAGTCCTCTGGACTCTCTTCTTCTATCAAAGTGTGTGTCACTGACACCCTCTCCCTCTGCCTATGCTAATACTCCTGGGCTCTTGGCTCCCTGCAGAATTTGGGGTGTTTGTGGATTCTTACGGAAGACGTAGCCGCACAGATGATCTCAAGTGGAGTCGCTTGCCTTTGGCCTTTGGTAAGTGGGGCAAGGTGTGGCAGGCTCCTCTTTGCCAGTATCTGGTCTCCTGGGAAAGAATTGTAGGTGGAGTTCTTTCTGGCCTAAAAGTTGTGCTTCTGGATTCCATTAGACACCAAGCAATGTATCTGATAGTCACAGGAATAAATGTTCATGGCAGAGATTCTGAGGCGTGATGAAAAGTTGCATGCGTCAAATTCAGGGAGGCCAGCGGGCCACAACCCCAGCTTGTGAAACATTTCTTAGGCTCTCATGATGGAAAGGAAACCATTGCCTGTGGATTTCTTTAAATCAACTTCAAAGGCCACATAATATCCCATGGCCCAGCTAAACAATTCTTAATTTAACCAGTTCTAATTAGGTAAAGCACGCTAGGTCATGTCCATTCTTTTTATAAGTGTAAACAACGCCGTGATAAGCATCCTTATTTATACTCATCTTTGTGCACATAACAGATAGTATCCCCTATGATAAGTCCCTAAAAGTGGAGCTAGAATAAACATACACACACACACAAGTGTTCATTGCTACAGAACAAGCTGTTCTAAAACTAGTGACTTAAAACAACAACTAACGATTGCCCATGATTCTATGGGTTGACTGGACAGTTTTGCTTCATACGGTGTCAGTGGGGGCACTGAGACCACTAGAAGGTTGTCCTCACAAACATGGCAGGCAGTGGCGATACGGAGGAGCTCAGCTTGGGCTACTGGCTGGGAAGCCTCAGTTTCTCTCCATCTGGGCCTCTTCCAAGAGTGCAGAAGCAAAAGCTGGCAGGCCTTTCCACTTTCACCACATTCTGTGGGTTAAAGCAGGCCACAAGGTCTGCCCAGATTCAAGGCAAGGAGACTACACAAGGTCTGAATACTGCAAGGCATGGAATAGTCCAGTACCAAAGTAACAGTTGCCATGAGGAGTAATACTGATAATGCCCTTTTCCTCTAAGGCAGGAAGCAGTGCAAATCATGTCATCTGACTGCAGTTACACTGTGATTTAGTGAGATGGTATTAAGAAGATCTGAAATACCTAATTCTCTATGAACCCAGATTCTTTTTAGTTTTTTGAAGAGGAATACAAGCATATGGTTCAATAATCAAACAGTTTAAAAAGATAAACAGTGAAAAGTCTCACCCATATTACCCTTCTCCCCTGAAGGAAACCACTTTTAAGAGTTTGTTATCCTTCCAGTGCTTTATGCAAATTCAAGCACATAAAAATATATATTCTTATTCCCACTTTCTTATCAGCAAGGTAGCACAGTTTATACATATTCTGTACCTTACTTTATGCACTAAATAACATACCATATGAGTACATAGAGAGCTTCCTCATGCAGTTTACAGCTGTGTAGAATCCCATAGATGTACCATAATTTATTTAACCAGTCCCCTATTAATGGACACTGAGTCATTTCCCATCTTCTGTTAATAAACAACCTGGCCATGGATAATCTCATACATACATTATGCTGGCACATGGGTGTATCTGTAAATTCCTTTACGTGGGATTGCTGGGTCAAAGGATGCACTGCAGTCAGGTTTAAATTTCTCTCTTTCAACCCTTCTTTGCCCCACACTTTCCTCTGTGGTGGCTCTGCAGCCTACAGAGAACCTTATCTGTTTGTGACCCACTTCAATTCACTGGAAGTAATTGAGATCCAGGCACGTTCCTCTCTGGGGTAAGCATGGCCCTTCTGTGGTTTGAAAACTTCATCCGAGTGGGGTAGGGTGTTGGGGTGTGTGTTTCTTCCTAACCTGTCATGAAGGTAATGTGTGGTACAAACTCTCCTTTGGGATTCCGCAGGACCCCTGCCCGAGCGTATTTGGAAATCCCGAACCCACGCTACCTGGGCCCTGCAATTTCATCAGGAGCAATTTACCTGGCTTCTTCATACCAGGATAAATTAAGGGTCATTTGCTGCAAAGGAAACCTTGTGAAGGAGTCCGGCACTGACCACCACCGGGTCCCCTCCACCTCCCGCAGGTACTGCACCTCTCACCTTCCTCATTACAGGGCCCACACTGCTTTTCTGCACAGCAGAGGGAATCTTGCTAAACTGGTTGACGGCTCCCCGGTCTTCCCTTTGTCCTCAGGCAAACCACTTATTTCTTTGAGATCTTCAGCATTTAAATGACACAGTCCTTTGTAAGCATCAGATGGATTTTAAAATGCCTCTTTGTAAAAATAGGAAGAGAATTGTCTGGTCTTTCTCTGGCGGGTGTTTTTTTGTTTCTAATTGTGCTTTAAGGGAAAGTTTACAGCTCAAGTCAGTTTCTCATACAAACATTTATACACACATTGTTAGGTGACCCTAGTTGCTGTCCCTATCATGTGACGGTACACTCCTCCTTTCCACCCCAGATTTCCCGTATCCAACCAGCTCCTATCCCTTTCTGCTTTTTCTTCTCACCTCCGGACAGAAGCTGACCATTTAGTCTCTTGTATCTACTTAAACTAAGAAGCACCTCTTCACGAGTATCATTTTATGTTGTGTAGTCTCTGCTGGGTGTTTCTGGGGTCTCTGTTTGAATGGTGCAAGAATCATGCATTCATTGCTTTAGCAGATATTTTGCCATGCTAGCTGTTGAGCTTACTGCAGGGGACAGAGTGGTGAATAGCCCCTCCCTGATCACAGTTGCAGCCCAGTGGGAATAGACAGCAATCAGGTAATTACAGCACAATGCAGAAGGATGAGGCTCTTATAGGGTCGTTTAAAGCACTGTGGGAGCTCAGAGGAGGGCCCCTGGCCTAGACTTGGTGGCCAGGAGGAATTCCTGAAGAAATGAGGTAGGAGTCTGGACATGAGGAATGTTCAGCTAGGAGAGAAAGGCATGAGTGGAGGTCTACAGTGTGAGACGAGGAGAGTAGCCAAGGATTCCAAGACCGACGGGTGGGTTCCATGGAATGTCAAGACCTCTTAAACATGATTGGACTGATTTTTTAAAATTTTATTAAAAAATTTTTTATTTATCTTTGAATCTGTAATCCAATTACATGGTACAAAATTCAGAAGGTACAAAAGCGTGTATAGTACAAAGTGTCTCTCCCTGCCCTCTCATGCCCACCACCTCCTGCCACCCAGTTTCCTACTTGGAAAGGAAACAGTCTTTTACATTTTTGTGTTTCCTTCTGGAGATCTTTTATGCATATACAAGCGTGTGTGTGTGTGTGTGTGTGTGTGTGTGTGTGTGTGTGTGTGTGTGTGTGTGTGTGTGTGTGTGTGTGTGTGTGTGTGTGTGTGTGTGTGTGTACTCTTCCCCTTCTTTTGTCTTATGACAGTTTTATTGAGATATAATTCAGAAACCATACAGTTCACTCATTTAAAGTATATAGTTCAATATTTTTCAGTAAGTTCACGGAGTTGAGCAACCATCTCCACAATCTAAGTTTTGAGTGTTTTTGGCCTCCTAAAACAAAACCCCATGCCCATTAGTGGTCATTCCCCACTTCCTTTCATTTCAGCCTAGAGGATTCCTTTTGGTATTTCTTAAAGGGAAGGTCTGATAGTGACACACTCTCAGTTTTTGTTCATCAGGCAATGTCCTAATTTTTCCTTCATTTTGAAGGATAGTTTCACTGGATATAGAATTCTTGGTTGACATCTTTTTCTTTCAGTACTTTCAATTCATTCTACTACCTTCTGGAGTCCATGGTGTCTGATGAGCAGTCATCAGTTGTTAATCTTATTGAATAAGAACCTTTTTATGGGATGAATTGTTTATATTTTGCTCTCTTCAAGATTGTCTCTTTATCTACGGCTTTTGACAGTTTAACTAATGTGATGTGTCTAGGTGTGGATCTCTTTTGAGTATATCCTATTTAGAGTTCCAGACACAATGCTTGGGGCTGGAGATACGAGAAAACACTGTTCTTGTTCTCAAGGTCCTCACAATTTGGTGGAGGAACCATTTCTAATATTACAAAATACTTAGATCTTGGCAAACACAGTCATCAGTTTAGTATTCTGAGACTATGTCCTAATGAGCAGTCTCACTTCCTTTTGTTGATGCAGAAGAAATGTTTGGTCATTGTGGTTTTAATCACAGGAACTTGCTGAAACACCAAGCGTCAGGTACCCAGGCGCTCCTAACTCCGCTGGCTTAACCTTGCTTCAAAAGTGACTGCTCAAAGGACTGTAGCCCTCCCCTGAAAATGTCTAGATTTTCTTTAAGGAGTTTTCAAGACATGA
Source organism: Dugong dugon (assembly GCA_030035585.1). Classification (NCBI taxonomy): domain Eukaryota; kingdom Metazoa; phylum Chordata; class Mammalia; order Sirenia; family Dugongidae; genus Dugong; species Dugong dugon. The sequence continues at coordinate 16,965,348 of CM057476.1, read as the reverse complement.
CAAAAGCAGTGTTTAATTTAAAAAAATAAATAAATAAAAGTAATGTAATTAGGTTTTTGTTTCGCCGCCTCACAAGTTAGATGGCCCGGCACCTTCTTTTTGAGACTATATGGTCTGTCTATGAGGAGTTGCTTATTCTATGGTTCAGAATGGTTCTGGTACCTGTGAACCCCAAGGGCAGAAAAATGCCTTGCTTTTCTGCCATTGACAAGCGTATCTGGAAAATCAGCAGTCTTAGGTTGTTTCTTGCCTTATAAAATGTTCTTTTTGCTACTGACTGCCTTGGGCAAGTCAGATGTAGCAGGCTGGCTTAGTGGGGTGTGATTTACCAGAGGCCTGATTGCCTCGGTGTGTTTAGCAGAGCAGGAAACGTAACTCTTTGTGAGAAATATAAAATTGACATGGTAAATCATTGCTCGTTAATGGAAATGGACATGGAAGACAGCCCATTCAGCTTAGAGTGTGGGCATTAACCTAGTCTAGTCCCATTAATCTAAGCTGATGTCCCGAATGGCCTTCCCTGAACCATCCTTCTTCCCCTGGGCAGTGAGCACCCTGCTGCTTCCTTTATGACAGGCCACAGTGATCCCATTTTATAATTTCTCTTCTGTTACAAATAGGTTTAATGTAGTTATCCCACTTGGGATTTATTTTTTTATTTGTCTTTCACATCTCTAGGCCATATGGCTAGAGGTGCATATAAACCTTGATTTCGAGACGTTAGGACAGAGGTATCTCAAATTGTATTGCTGCACAGACAACATGGAGGGCTCTGGGTTTCTGAGCATTTATCTGAATCTCAGAGTTGTGTGGGGAAGCAAGAGTATGATATGAAAATATTCACAAACGAGCTGGCTACTTATGAAATTATCTCCGCTCATCCATCTCTCTGCTTCCCTGTAGAGCAGGGATTAGCAAACTTCCTGTAAAGGGTGAGACAGTAAATAATTCACGCTTTGCAAATCATATGGTCTCTGTTGTAGTGTGAAAACAGCCATTGATAGTGTATAACGGATGGGAATGGCTGTGTTCCAATAAAACTTTATTTACATAAACAGGCATCAGTCTGGATTTGGCCCTCAAGCTTGCACTAGAGCCCGCCACCCACGCCCACCCCCATGGGTCAGTGTCTTTGTTAGTCAGTTGCTTCCCAATTATGGGTAGTGACATAAGAGGTTCTGACAAAATGAGACCAATAATTAAAGGAAAAAATCAGCAAGTGCATGAAATGATAGCCCCTTCCAAAGAGAAGAAGGATTATGATAGGCCTTTGGGAAGTCAATGAAATTCTCAAATATTTTTGAAGAAATGACTTTATGATCTTGCTGCACAAGTCCAACATTGGCATAAAAGATAATAGCATATTATCATATAATTTTGTTGGAAAAATTTGATTTATACTTGGTTCGTTTTTAGAATCAGCGTGTAATTCCAATTGTAATTTAGATTTTTAAAATAGATAGGATAAAATAAATTTATTTTCCTGATTTTTAGTTTTAATTTCCAAGATAGACCCCCAATCACTCAAGATACATTTTTAAGTAATATTCACTATAAAAGTTTGTCCTGTTTTAAGTAGGTTGCCTTTTCCTAGCACCAAGTACACTCAGATACAAAGACCCCAGCACTTTTTCTGCTGATCAGGGATGGGAAGACATTGACTGGAAGAGAACACTTCAGTTCTCTGTATTTCTGGATTCTTGCTTCTTCAGAGAGGTGGCTAGAGCCAACTCTGCCAAAAACTTCACATGACATATCCACAGCAGGACTAGGTGGAGGGTGATGACTTGCGAGTATAGAAAGGTCCCAGCATTTTCAACTGGTTTGGTTATTAACCATCAACCTTTGGAGCCAGGGACATTTTCTGAGCATGGTATACAGTTTTTATTTGCCTTGTTCAGGTTCCTAGTTGTATCAGTCCTGATCACTACACCTTTCTTTCAGTCATCCTATTGCTATGATTGAGAATTACCAACTATCTGAGCATTCCATCAAAATTGGGTGCAAGCCACCTGGAGAGACAGGTGAGCAGACAGCAGGCCCAGGAGGGGACAGAGGTAGCGGCTGACAGTTCTGAGCACAAGCTTTCTCAAAGCTGCTCCCTTGCATCGAGGGTCTTTGTGGGTCACCGGCTCCTGGGTTTTAGCAGACTTAAACCATATTTTTACGCAAATAATGCGTGTCTTCTGAGTTTGTTTGCTGGCTGCGCCCTCCCCCTGCTAGGTTTTTTTTTTTTTTTAACATGTTGCTGTGAAGAAAACTTAGCATAGCACACTTGCAGAGGATGCTGCAGGTGGGGGTGGGTGGGGAGAGTGGGGGGGGTAGGGGAGTGTCTGGCTGGCAAACAAGCCACAAAAGGCATGTTATTTGCATAAAAAGTAACCCCTGGGTGGAGCAAATGGTTACAACACGTTCCACTACTGGCCAAAAGGTTGCTGGTTTGAACTCACCCAGACATGCCTTGGAAGACAGGCCTGGCCATCTGCTTCTGAAAGGTCATAGCCTTGAAAACCCTATGGAACAGTTCTGCTCTGCACACATGGGGTCACCATGAGTCAGAGTAGACGCGATGGCAACTAAACCACCACCACAACAGAACTCCTACACAAGACTTCTTTGTGTGCCTTCTAGTTCTGGAAATACTAGGTCAGTAGGATAGACCATGGGGATTGAAGAGTCAAACTGACCAGTATTGGTTATCTCAGCTTTGCCTCTTACCAGCTGGGGCAAGTCACTTGAGCCCTGTCTGTCTCCCTTTTCTTCTCTGCCCAGTAAGGGCCAAGTAACTCTAGACCTGTTGGGGGGATTTAACGAGATAATCCATGTAAAGAGCTTAACACAGGCGCAGCACTGTTCACAACAGCTAAAAGGTGGAAACAACCCAAGTGTCCGTCAACAGATGAATGCATAAACGAAATGTGGCATATCCAGACAATGGAGTATTATTCAATCATGAAGAGAAGTGAAGTTCTGATACGTGCTACGGCATGACAAACCTCGAGAACATCATGCCAAGTGAAATAAGTCAGACACAAAAGGAAAGCATTATATGATCCTATTTATATGAAATATCTAGAACAGGCAAATCTACTAAGAGAAAAGAAGACTAGTGGTTTCTGGGGGCTGGGAAGGGGGCAGACCGGGAGTAAAAAAAATAGAAAAGGAGCTCAGCAACGGGTCTAGCACACAGTAGGTGCACAGTAAATAAAAGCCTGCAGGAAGCTTCATTTTCTTTTGTTGTCCTCTTTGCTTTCTTCCCTGTCCTTACTACCAAAATCAAACGAACAGATTGAAGAATTCAGGTCTCTCTAATACTCACTGATGATCGGGAGGAGGGAATAAAAGGAAAATGCCCCTTTGGGGTTTTGACTCCTCAGCTCCCCATCTCCCTCTCGTTGTCACAGCCCCAACAAGCGAGGCCCACCGACATACAACGAGCACATCACCAAGCGTGTGGCCTCCAGCCCGGCACCCCCCGAAGGCCCCAGCCACCCCCGAGAGCCAAGCACACCCCATCGCTACCGGGAGGGGCGGACAGAGCTACGCAGGGACAAGTCCCCGGGCCGACCCCTGGAGCGAGAGAAGTCCCCGGGCCGGATGCTTAGCACACGGAGGGAGCGGTCCCCTGGGAGGCTGTTTGAAGACAGCAGCAGGGGCCGGCTGCCCGCGGGGGCCGTGAGGACCCCGCTGTCCCAGGTCAATAAGGTGAGTTGATGTCCTGAGGCCTGTGCAGCTGTCTCAGAGGCCAAAGGGGTGACTTGGGGGAGCTGAGGCCCCCGTCAAAGCCACAGTTGTAGAAAAGCAACTCCAGTACTCTAATTCAGAGTTTGAGATTTTTAACAAGTTTAGGATAAAACGTACTCTATTTAAGAAAAGGCTTCCTAAACAAGTGGATAATGTGGGAGAGATTTAAAAGGGGAATCTGTATGTATTATATATGTACCTCAAAATGTAACAGTTCCCTTCCACTGTCGGCCAGTTTCTAGAAATGTTTATATGTATTGAGCAAATAGGTATGCATACTCTCCCTTTCTAAACACAAACGACAGCATACTATACAAACTGCTCTATTTTTCAGACACACACACACATATAGAATGTTTCTGGAAGGCTACACAGAAAGTGGTGACAGTGGTTGCCTTCTAGAACTCTCAAGTTTTTGAAATTTGAAAATTACGCGCCGGTATTATCTATGTAAGTGTTAAGTTAGCAACCGAACAGATGGTGGATGTGTGGAAGACGGGGCTACACGAATGAGTAGGGGGCCCAGGTGCCTCCTCGGCAGGCCGGCTGCGTCAGGAGCCCACTCTGGACAGCAGAGCGCTTTCTGCAGTCTGGTTTCCTGGATCACATTCTCCTTCTAATGGCATCTGCAGTTCATGGTTGGCATCTCTGCCAGTAAAGACAGGAGGAGAAGCCATCCACGTGTCTTTTCTTACCCCTCTGATTTACTGATAAAATTGTGTGTGTGTGTGTGTGTGTGTGTGTGTGTGTGTGTGTGTGTGTGAGAGAGAGAGAGAAATATGTACATAACACAAGTGTGGGGATTTTTCTGTGAAGTTTACCACCTGACTGATTCCAAGCTTTGAGGGTTGGCTAGGTGAGGTGGTGCCAGCCTGCAGAGCACTGCCAAGCCGGGAGGGATAGCTTAGGTGCTGCAAACTTTCTGTTTTGATTGTGCAAAGTGAGCTCAGCCATTTCCAGCTTTGAATGACTGAAACCCATCTTCCTTATTTTGCTCCTAGGTCTGGGACCAGTCTTCAGTATAAATTCCAGCCAGAAAAACCAACTCCTCATGTCAATCTGCAGGAAAATACCAAACTATGGAACTCTGCTGAAGGAGACCCCAGCGTCCATGCACTCAGCCACACACGGCACAGCTGGACTCAGACCCTCTCAGCACGAACACCCCGTCTCCAGGAGGTGCAGATGGCCGAGGCACTCTGCAGCCGTCACACCTCGGTGTCTCCTCCCGACACCTTCCTGCAGTCATCCTCTTTGCACTTTGTTACTCTTTCAAAGCACTCATAAAACTTTTGTACCTAGCTCTAGCCTGTACAAGTTCATCCAAGGAAACCAACCTGGATGCTAACTACAATGTGGTTAGAATCCTAATTAATAGCTTCTTTAAGATCCTAGGGATGGTTGGTTTTTCTTTTTTTTTTTTTTAAGACAACAGAATTCTTAATAGATTTGAATAGTAATGTATTTCCTGTTGTAGCCCTTTTTAGCTAGACCACACCATCGAGTCTTTGCTACTGAAACCTACTGTAGAAGAGTCCCCGTCGGTTTGCTTACCTCCTGCCCGCACTCCCGTAGGTTCATTCTTGTTTGAGTCCATCCTCACAGATGGCCCTGTTTCACCCAGGGTGACATCGTAGCCAAATGTTTACTGTTCTCATTGCCTTTTATGGCCTTGACGACTTCCCCTCCCACCAGCTGAGAATGTACGGAGGTCATCGGGCCTCAGCTCGGAGGCAGTGACTTGGGGCCAAGGGACCTCGCAGAGCTTTCCTCCCCTACCCCTCTGCGTCATCTCCCAGCCTGCTGTCCCCACTTTCCATGTAGCTTTGGCCAGGAAAGCATGCACTAGACTTGCTCTGTGCCCAGCATTAATGGGTCTCTGGCCAGGGTGGGGGCCGCGAGTCCCCACTTCCTGTCGGTGATGGTATGTTGTTCCCCACTCTGGGATAGGTGAGAGACCCTGCCCAGGAGTCCTGCATGGCAGTTCACTGCATGTGCTGCCCCACTGACCTGGCTGGCCACCGTGGGTTGCCCTACCAGCGCATCAGTACCATACCATAGCTCCCACCGAATTGAGACTCTGCCGACTTGCCAATTTACTGGCCACAACAAGCTGCAGTCTGTAGCACTGAACAAACAAAAAACAAAACGCTCAAGCCTTACAACCAGAGAAGGATTTCAGCAAACCACCACCTCAAACTCAATATCCCCTCCAACTTCCACGCTTGCCTGCCGACTCCCTCGAGGACGACTCTGTTCACACAAACTCCAGCACGGTTCTACCCCCACGAAACTGTGACTTCCCAAGTAAGCCTTTTTCTAGGGCTAGAGCTAAGACCACGAAGCCTGAGAAAGAAGCCGCAGCTAAACTCTTCCAACTCTGCTGACGTTGGGAAGTCCTCCTTAGGTGCAGTGCGGCTCACACGATTCTCTGTGCCCTCTACTAGAGTGCGGAATTCCCAGCAACTGGTATAGAACCAACCTAGAGGTTTTGCAGTTGGCAAGCTAACTAGCGGCCTTATTTCTGCCTTTAATCTCCCACAAGGCATCTCTTGCTTTGGATTCTCCATGACTCTTAGGCACGCCTCAAACAACCAAGGCACATCCTAGGTAGGCTGACAGGTAGACCTGTTTTCCACCACAGCAAGTGAACACGACCATGTTTCCAACCCACGTGTCCACAGTGTAGATCACTTTCCAGATTGCAGCCTGGCCCAAATCCCAGCTCCTTCCTGCTTGTCTCTTAACCTAAGTGCTTTTCTTGTTTGAATCTCCCATGAACCTCCATGTTATAGCACCTTGGTGAGTGTTGTGCTGTTGTTTTATGTGTTGCTTGGAGTTTTTGGGGTCATACTCCATCCCCTCCTTCCCCCAGGGCAGATTCGACTGAATGTTTGCTGGGTTTTTGTCTCTTGGTCCACAAGTATTTGGAAAGGTCACTGAAAACTGGTCTTTCAGTCTTGGCATTTCATTTAGGATCTCCATGAGAAATGGGTTTCTTAAGCCCTGAAAGTGTATATCGTGTGTCTCATTTGTGAAATGCTTCCTGCTATAGAACTAGCTCAAAAGATTGTACATATTTACAAGAAACTTTATATTCGTAAAAAAAAAAATAATAATAAGGAAATTGAATTGGTTTCTACTTTTTTATTGTAAAAGGTGCATTTTTCAACATTTACTTTTGGTTTCAACGGTGGTAGCTATGGCCAGCCATCTTCACTGGAGGGTGGGGAGCTCTGTGTGACCACCAAGATCCCAGCAGCAAATACTGTAACATGAAATTGCAGTCAAAAGCTTATCAGCATAACTAAGATTTTAGGTCTCCAAAGTACAGGCTTTTTCTTCATTACCTTTTTTTATTCAGAACAAGGAAGAGAACACAAAGAATAGCTTAAGATCTACCTTGAGAAGAATGCACTTTGTTGTTGAACAATAGCTAAATAAAGCAACAATCTAAAATATTTGCTTTAGTGCGACGACCTCGTCTTTTCTTGAGACTATAAAACACCTGACCCACAAGTGTCAGCGCAGGCTTCCTGCTGTGGCAGGGGACCTTGCGTACTTTGCAGGGAGGCTCTTCCTCTGGGGTGGGGTCGGGGGAGCCACACAGTGGTGAGAGTATGCTGCTATCCCAGAATCCAGTGATTGGCAACATTCTCTTCCAAAAGGGTGGCATTATCCAAGTATGGTCATTACTTCCAATGAACCATGAGTTGGCTATCAAGGTCATTTTATAGGACAGAACTGGAAAGCCCCGTAAGCAGTTAAATAGGCCATTTTGAAAGGATTACTCAGTTCTCCTACAATGCAGCTAGCCAGGAAAACAGGTAAACTTACAGTTTCTGTCATCCATTATGATAAGACCACAGGGAACATAATGTAGCTTTATTTGGAGGGAGGAGTTCAGATCAAGGCAATTTAAAACATAAGTAGTTCTATTTTTTATTAGAAGAACGTTTACAGTGCAAGGTGAATTTTCTCTAGATTATTTTAGTTCATTAGTAGAAACTTTGCTTAATTCAGATAAACATCCATTTTGGCAAATGGTTTTCTCATGGTTCCTGTTGTTTTTAGCCTTTGACTGTTATTTTCCAGTGACGTTAACTGACCACAGCGTTATATCTGACGTTGTGACGGGAACAACAGTAGCAATTCCGTCCCTCCTGTAATTTACTGTTGGGCATAAAAATTTGTCAGAAGGTCACACAACAAAGAACAAAAATCATGCAGAAGATGAACAAGTAAAATGTTGGAACCTTTCTCTCCTCCTAACCTGGGAAAAATGTCCATTAAATACCAACCATTTTGGTACTGTTCGAGGACTCTTGGCAGCCACAGAATACTTGAAAAGGAATGCGCCAGGAAAGGTGCTTCAGTCCCTAAGGAATGGCCTCAAAGAAACAACTAACAAATTCCTCAGCCCCTGTGAAAAACAAGGCCCAACTTTCTACACGCTGCTCCCGTTTCTTGAGCACAAAATTAGACATGCTATTTTCTGGGCTTAAACAACTTAATTTTCATGAGACTGAAGACATTGGTTGCATAGCAAATTTCATAACCATGAAACTGTAGGATTTGGAGACTTAGGCCAAAAGGAGATATTTGCTTAATAGGACTGAACAGCTGGTTTGTCTTCAGAATCGGGCCTGTTGAATGGGATCTGCTCTAGAAAACATTTCAAGCAAATTTAAATCTGAAGCCTTAAGGCCAGGCATACCAGCTGGGACCAGTTGAGCTTTCACTCTCCCATCACAGCAGTTAAATTGGCCTGTTCCGGTGGTTCAAAATCGGGGTAATTCTGCCTCCCCTTATCTCCCAGAGAACATTTGGCAATGTCTGGAAACATGTTTGGTTGTCACAACCAGGAGGTTGCTACTGGCATCTAGTGGGTAGAGGCCAGGGATGCTGCTAAATATCCTACAATGCACAGGTCAGCTTCTCACAACAAAGAAATTACCTGGCCCAAAGTGTCAGTAGTGCCAAGGCAGAGAACCTTGGTCTGTTCTAGTCAGATTTCTTAGCGGTTTAAATATTGCTTATGATGCTTCAAGTCTGGGGATTGCAGCACTAGGCACAGTTTTTACATGCAAAACATTTTATTACCTGCCTAATGCGCAGCAGAGCCACCACCTGGTGGTGCAGTGGTTAGGAGCTACGGCGAGCTACGGCTGCTAACCAAAAGGTTGGCATTTCAAATTGTGGGTAAGTGCTCGGCTGCTAACTGAAAGGTCAAAGGTTTGAACCCACCAGTGGCTCCACAGGAGAAAGGTGTGGCAGTCTGCTTCTGTAAGGATTACAGCCTTGGAAACCCTATGGGGCAGTTCTGTTTTGTCCTATAAGATCACTATGAGTCGGAATCGACCAAACAGTAATGGGTTTGGGTTTTCAGATGTTTAAATGGTGCTGAGGCTTTTTTAACTTTCCTGAAGCCAGGCATGGTGGGGGTAGTGGAAGTACAGTACAGTCTTGGTTACTTTGTTTTACCTTGAATCTATCAATGATTAATGGAACTGTTTGCTCTGAAGGGGCTGTTAGAGGAATGCACTTCAAAAATGACTTTTCTATGTAATTCTTTTCATGTACATAACTCAGGCTCTCTTTCAGAGGACCACAAAGAGGAAAAGTAAAGCTGACCCAGGATACACACATCTGGAGCTATCTCCTGTGTTCTCACTCGCTAAGAGTCTTCCAGATGGGAAGTTGTTGTCATTAGGTGCTGGCAAGTCGATTCTGACTCAGTGACCTCATGCGACACAGCCGACTGCTCCACAGGATTTTTAGGCTGTAACTTTTACAAGAGATTGCCAGGTCTTTTCTCCCGCAAAGCCACTGGTTGGGCTTGAACCGCCCATCTTTTAGTTAGCAGCTGAGCGCTTAACTGTTGGCACCCAGATGGCTATAAAAGAGCAGTAAGGGCTCACCCAGGCAAAGGGCCTTTAGTTGTATGAAGGGCAGAAAAAACAATATAACTGTGGGAGCCAACCGTGAGGGCAGAGTGCGGGGGTTCATACTGGGCCCCAGGGACTGGGCTCGGCGGCTGCTCCAGCCTTTGGCTCCTCTCCAAGGGTCTGACTCACATCCGTGAGGATTCTTAAGGCTTTCTAGATTTCTGCACATCCATTTTGTTCACAGCTTCCTTGTTTTCCCCTGAAGACAATCTTAGTTCACATTCTAGGGCAGAAGGTTCTAATTCCTTTTCCCCACTAATCTGCTGATGAAGAGAGGTGCTAAGGAAGGATTCTGCAGAAGCTGGATGGAAATTTGCTGAGTGGTCTACAGACTTGGGTCTTTAACTCATTCAAACCGTTTGTAAATACTGGTGGAGGCATCAGGGGAGAATTGAGTGCACAGCCCAAGAAGGAAATCGTGCTTGCCTAGAAGTAATTGATCTAGACAAGATGAACATTTTGTTTTCCCCTAAAATGGTTTAATTCTAGACCTCAGCCATGGAGGGGGAGCACTTTGAAGTTCTCGGTTTTCGATCTTGGGTTTGGGAGTCTTAAGAGATGTTCTGATTGAGCTGGCTGAAGTGCTGGCCCCTTCTCCTTCCTGGTCCCTTGACTTCCTGTTGTTTGTGGCCATATCCCATGCATGTAAAGGCCAGAAGAAAAATGTATCTTCGTTCAAAAACAATTTGAGTTAAGCTTTAACTGTGTAACCAGTCCTCACCCATAAAGGGAATTCCAATGGAGAAAGTATTGTCTGGGTCCTCAGACACCCCATTCTACATTTGGCTTCACCTGATCTGAACAAGGCGAGGTTTCCTTTGCCACATCCATAAAGGCCTTGCCATCACCTTTAGCTTCTTGGGTGTAAAGTCTTTCATTTGGGTCTGTGGGCAGTCTTTCTGGGCAATGGGCTTCTTTATGTGTTGTTTTTCAAAGAAAATGAAAGTATTTTAAATATACAAAAAGCTGTGGGGGATGTTGAATTAGACACGGTTTACGGTTCTGCCTGCACTCCTCTACCACGGGGTCATCCTCCTGAGGAGCTTCCCAGGCTCCCTGGGCTGTGGAGGTCTCTGACAGGGTTTCCTGGCTCCGACCTAGTTTCTACATTGGCTGTTCGCCTTGGGTTTTTCTGTACTTTGTCAGTGGAGCTTATCTGCATGCTGGATTTTCCTGATAGCTCCCTTCTGAGCCCTGACTCAGGCCAGCAGCCAGCCTCTCCAATCCCTGGTTACAGAGCAGGCAGCACGGTGCTGGGCTGTTTCACGCTGGGAGCATCTTCCCCAGGTGTGGGTCCTGGCCCCCCGCCACCCTGTGTTCACAGCTCACCAAAGGGTTTGCTTCTGGCACTTGGTGTATCCTTTTTATACTTTTGAGCTTAGCTATATATTTGAAATTATATTTAAAAAACATTTTATCCGGTTTTGGAAACAGGAATTGTGCCTGTTTCCTTCGTCTACTTAAGCAATCCCTTAGCCAGTGAAACCCTAGGGATCACAGCAGTCTGATCTGCAACTGATCACAGGGAAGGCAAAGGACCAGCAGCGTTTTGTTCTGTTGTGCAAGGGGTTACCATGAGTCAGGGGCTGACTTGACAGCAGCCAACAACCACAGTCCACCCTAACTAAAATCCAGGGATCCCCCTCACTCAGGTTCCAGGGTGAGACAGGTAAATACCCATCTTGGAATGCTTTCCAAGCCACTCTCTACCTCAAGTGGACCAGATCACTCAGAGGTCCTTTTTTCTGCTACGTTTTATATGTTTCATAGTGCCTGGGAAGAAAAGGCTTAAAGGGACACCCGTAACCTTCCATCTCTGTGTTATCAGGGACACTGGGTACTGTTCTAGCTGATAACACAACTTTGGAACGAGCTATGTCCAAGAGTTTGCAAGCAGTTAAAAGCAAGAGGAAGCAAAGCCTCCCACCTGAGGAGAAAAGCCTGCCCAAGCCCGGAACCTTTGTGGTCAGCTCTCCCCAGCTTCCTCTTCTGACTGAGCTGCTCAGAGGGGCTGGGCTTTAGAGGCCCCTTAACAGGCTTCCAAACTGTGTGGTGAGTGGATGCATCCGGGAATGGCCCTCAGCCCTTGGGGCAGCTGGAGCAGCCTTATCCATTCACCCGACCTCTGGGCCACACAAATGGTACCATGACCAGGTGTGGAAAAGCACTGCACCGAATGAACCTCTGGGGGAGGGCAAGCCCCCAAATGACTGGATAAAATGGTCCTCCAAGCACATGCCCAATTATCTTTAAAAAGCTTTATTGAAACCTGTACAACAAGGGGACAGTCATTCAGTGTTCTGCAAACAATACCAAAAAAGGGTACTTCAAATTCAGGTTTACCAAAGAAATACTGGAAACCAAGGACCTCGTTCCTCCCCCTCCCGGAAGGCGCACAGGGCATAATGTTAACTTCTGCCGACTGGGCAACAGGAACCTGTGCTAACGGGCACATCTGCGGGCAGCTCCCTGGAAACCGAGCCCAGGGAAGAGAAACCTAGTCCTCCGGTTTGGTCCGAAGGATGTCTTCCTGACATGAATCGCGAAGGCTGCTGTCAACTTTTAAATTCTTTTCAGTACAAACAACAGCAAATGTTGCAACTGTGTTTGCTAACTAGCGGCAGAGGTCTTCAGCAAGGTGAGCTAGGCTGTAATTCAAATTAGAGTGGAGTGCCTCTCCCAAATTTTCATAGTAATAATACTGTCACCTCTATGCCTCGAATAAAAAGCTGGACAACCTTGCAGCCAACATCAGTCAGCCCTCAGGATCATTCAGCTTACTGGAGAAATCCAGCAGTGGTTCTAGAAGTCTGTTCTGAGAACAGGTTATTGCTAAGGACGTTTCACATGATCTATGTTCTAGTTGTGATGATTGAAAAATTGCCTTAAGGCCATACAGTCAACCACCTCTGGTTTTAAAAAAGTATTTAGTGTACGTAAGTGTAAGAAACAATTGTAAAACTTCATCTGGAAGTCAGACAGGTTCTAATTTCTATATAAACGTCGCCTCCCTGGGACAGAGAATGGGAGAGAATCTATTGCTTTGATTTCAAAGGACAGGAAGACCAACACTGTACTTATTGTTAGCGCCACAGCCAGGCTGCAACAGGGACAAGTCAGTGGCTGTAAAGACGCACACACAGTTAGGAACTTTGTGTGGCCTCAGTCCCCTGCTTCGTTTTTACTAGCATTCATTTCTGGCTTAAGAAACATCTCCACGACCAGCTCAGAGGACATATTTTAGGATTACACTTGCCCTCAGGCAGTGCAGTGCAGTGGCCGCACAGTTCCCGGTCTCCTTGACTCCTGTCTTGACCTTGATGAGGTTCACAGCCGCTGGGTGAGAAGAGGACTGTTGTAGACCGAGGCTCTTCTGGAGCTGCTTGTGCCTGAAACAACCTTCAAGGAGGACTAGGGCAGGTATGAAATGTCTTATAAGAGTGTGAAATGAGAAATTTACAGTCCGGTCTCTCTAGTGTAAAACATGCATGCATGGAGCCTGGTGGTGCAAACTGTGGCCCATCTGCTCCCAGCTCTTCATATGGGCTTGTAGAGCAAGGTGGTGACGTACTTTTTCTTGTACCGGTGGGTTGCGCTGAGCACCATCACTCCATCCTAAGGAAGAGGGTGGAAGTGATCAAAGGCAGCAGCTGGCTTAACTAAGTAACGGGTCCCAAACTTCACAGTGCATGAGAATCATCAAAGGTGTTTAACAAAAATACCAATTCTTAGGCCTACCTTCAGAACCTGAGCCCTGTGGGTCTATGTCAGGTTCTGGGAGATGCCCTTAAGTCCAGGCATGGAAGTACCCCAAGGTAATTTGGTGCCGGGATCCTCAGACCACACTTTGAGAAACACAGCTCTAACAACAAGAAATGTTTCATTACCTTGATAGAAAGCGCATAGAGGTGGTTCAACATGACGTGATTGGGCTCAGGGAGCAAGGCTGGATCACACTGTGGGGGTACAAAGGCCGGCGTGAGCATTTAGGGTTTGGAAATCAAGAAGCTCCTCCCTTCACTTCACAGCCCCATGCCTACCTCCCCTCTAAGCCAGACATGCAAAAGGGCTTGTCTGAGAGGACAGGTGAGGCTGCAGGGTTTGTGCCCTCCAACCTATGGGGACCTCCATACAAGTCCACTGGATACATCTGAGCATGTCTCTGGTCAGGCTTTGGCTTTTGCTTCTAAAGTCTGGGCAGTGGTTCTGTTTTCTTATAGAAGGAGGAGGAGGAAGGAAGATGAGCTGTCACTGAAAGCACTTTCAGAGAAAAGAGGAAGATACAGTCTCTACAGTCACCAGACACCAGCAGGAGGCTCTGCAGCCCTGGCCCGGCTGCACCTCAAGATCCCACAGTTACTCCTGTGGGTCTCTCACGGATCCAAACAGATGGTGTAAAACCAGACATTCCAGGTCTACCCTTCGCTAAGGACATGTAACCAGGACATGTGTCTAAATGAAGAGACTGGAGCTGTCCTCCTTAACACAACTGGACATTAGAATCCTGGGGCCTCCAGTCTAGGAGGTCTGCGAGTTGAAGCAGCCTAGGAAGCTATATCTTTCTTCACAAGCCCCGTGGTGATTCCGAGTTTGGGTGCGGGAAGATCGCCCTGTGGACAGTGCAGCTTGTAATCCCAATGAAGAAGCCTGAGTTGCACAGCCAGTTTTGTCAAAAGGGAAGGTGGAGGCAATGAGGACACGGATAGCTAGAAAAGTGCTCTGCTGCCAGCGGCTGGGAGGTGCTGAACACGCTGTCTGACCTCACTCTAGGCTTAGGATCCTAAGGAGATGCTGGACCAATCATTCTCTCAACAGCTACCTCGAGACTGCCTACAGGGAGGCCATGTGCTGCACCTGGTCAGAGCACAAGGCTCCCACCATTCTGCACTGATCTGAATACCGGCTCTGCCACTTACTGTGTGACCTTGCATTCTTCCTTAACGTCTCTGCGCTTCATTCTTCCCATCCCATCCCTACCTTACAGGATTACTGTGCAAATTAAATGAGAATACATGAAAAACACTTAGAATAGTTCCAAACCAAACGCACCGCCATTGAGTTGGTTCCAACTCATAGCGACCCCACAGCGTTTCCAAGGCTGTAAATCTCTACAGAAGCAGACTACCACAAATTTCACCCCAGAGCCGCTGGTGGTTTCAAACCGCCGACCTTTCAGTTAGCAATCAGTTGCTTCAACCATTGCACCACCAAGGCTCCTTATGAGAATACATGAAAAGCACTTAGAACAGTTCAGGACACAATGCTAGCCATTTAGGGTTATAACTGAAGTCTGTATTAGAGCTTGGTGCTGCCTTGGACAGAGGGGTCTTGACACTTTCCTAGTCCATGCCCCTGGCCCCTTCGGCCACTCTTGGCTGGTCTATTCCCAGAAGTAGTCCTCCATCAGAGAAACCAGCTAGTGATGCCTCCCTTTTCTTAGAAAGGCATCTATAAAGTCATGTAACCTACAAGCCTTGTAAAATCAGAATTGAGAAGCAGCCTTATCAAAGTGCTTATAAGATATAAAACAGATGTTCTTCCAGTTCTGTCACCTGTTTGAGAGGTTGCCAACTTAGTGCTGGAAGCAGAGTCAGCCCAGAGGGATCTGAGGCGGTCTGGTTCCTACCATTATCCTCTTCTCTGCCGAAACCTGAAGGGCTGCACGCCTGTCAGGTGTGTGCCTGAGGCACTCAGCACAGGCTGGGGGACCCGTGCTCTGAGACAGTTAAGTTCCACTGGGATGAGGTGACAACCACTGAGAGTCTGCCTGGTAGCTCAGCCCGTGGCCACTATTGGGTGGCTGTGGACTTGCCTTTAACAGTGCCTTCTCTCAGCACCCACAGCCTCCACTTCTCCTATGTGGGTCCCGAGCAGCAGCACGACTATTTTATTGCCTTATAAACATGTGCCTCTTCGGCGGTGGCCTGGACAAAGCTGAAGAGGGTCTAGGGTCCCAAGAATGATGGCTATGCCGTGCATTCCAGAACTAGGCAGACCTGACAACCCAGGTTAAACCGAGTGGAAGATCCAACTACAAGGGAGTCACTCGCTTCCCTGTGGGAAACAGGAGGACACACACATTTCTTTTTGAATGTCTTCAATTTCCCAGAGGAAATGTATGTTTCCCAGGTAGCCTAGATTTTGACCCAGGAGCACTGGTGTTACTGAAAGTAATCTGGTGACTAAGATGGAGGGAGGGGCGGCAGGGGAAGAGATTCACTACACAGCTGGCTAAGAAGGGGTGGTTTTATATTTTATCACGAAATTTAAATGGGATGGCACTCAGTTGGAGGCAGGAGTGAAAGGCAAGAAGACAAAAGGCTCTTAGTTCAGTCAGGTATACGAGACCAAATGGGGAACACCTGCCCAGAAGCAAAAAACAAGAAGGCAAGAAAGGACAGGAAAACTGGACAAATGGATACAGAAAACCCAGGGTGGAAGGGAATGCTGACACAACGCAAGGAATGCAACCACTGTCACAAAACAATTTTTGAATAAGCAACTTAAAAAAAAATCAGAAAGGCCAGGAGACGGGGAGACAGCCCCCAAACTCAGGACACGTCTTGCTGTGGTCTGCTGCCACGTCAAAGTGGTCCCACCAGCTCACACCAGTGGGTGACATTTAGCTTTCTCACCAGCTTCTCTTTACGAGGGGACAGACAGGAGCCTGGTCCAGGCGGAAGCCTGTGACTCACCGAAATGCCCGTGTCCTTGTTCAGGATGACCTGAAGCAGATGTGGCGGGAGGATGGGGGGCGCTTTAAACCGCTCCTCGGGTTTGGAGACATAGGGCTCCTGGTGGTAGGGTCCTGGCGGTGAACTGGACAGCTCTATTGGGAGAAGACAATACTTGGAAAACTGGGAGTTCTCGGAGCAGGCTCATTTCACTTATGGTTTTGTCATCTCGTTTTCTTGTCTCTTGTTCCCTCAAAACAGATTTACATTCTCTTGAAAGATATACAGGTCCCAAAGATGAAGAGCAGAAGCAATGAGAAAAACCTTCTAGAATCTGGGTGATGGGCATAAAACTCAGTAATAAACTCAGACGCCCTAGGGGAGACAGGAGTTTTGGCAGAGCCGGTACATCTGGGCCAGACCAACAAGGAGGCTGTTCACAATCACCTAACCTCACAGTCCGCTGCAGAATAATGCTTCCTTCTCGCTTCAGGCAGGGCTGGCAAATACCAGAAAGATGCTCCAGGCTTCAAGTGAGGATTAAGTGAGTAACCCAAGTTATGAGCACCCCCAGCCAAAGTAAAACAAGATAAAGCAGCCTGTTTACACAGGGGCTGTGGAGAAAACAGGTTATAAGAGGCACTGGCACATTTTAAAACAAAAAAAAATTAGAAGTCCCCTTCTAAAGGCTCTTTGACTCCACTGCACCCAGGTTCCTCTAGACTCTTGCTTGAGTATCTCAATTATGCAGCCACATTAAACCAAAACAAACCCGTTGCCGTCGAGTTGATTCTGACTCACGGCCCTACAGGATAGAAAAGAATTGCCCCATAAGGTTTCCATGACTGTAATCTTTACGGAAGCAGACCGCCACATCTTTCTCCCATGGAGGGGCTGGTGGGTTCCAACCGCCAACCTTACGGTTAGCAGCCAAGTGCTTAACCACTGTGCCTCCAGGGCTCCTTCAGAGCTGCTACTGCTCACTTTCATCGGGTTAGAAGAAGCTCTCACTTGGTGATGTGCAGCCAGCTGGAAAAGACTGAGCCGTTATTCAAAGAACATGTGGAATGGGTACCAGCTGCCTGACCCTTGGGCTGGTCCCGAGGAAGTGTGATGTGCCCTGGCTCTGCCAATCCCCTCCATGTCATTTTCTAGAGCCCTGCCCCCTTCACACAGCCCAACAATATCTCAGCAGGAAACTGAGAAAAGCATTAAGTGCAAAAAACTGAGCTATCGGGATTAAGTACATATGAAATTTTAAGAAAGTGAGTGCCTAAGCATGAGAAGTTTGTAGAGAGCTTGAAGTTGGTTTACTGGCAGCGAGGGACCAGTTTTCTTTCCCCCGGTGGCCTAGAGTGTGGAAACTCGACTAAAAACTTTAATATATGGCCTAAAATTGCCTTTATTAGCAAGGAGGGGGAGATTGGGTGTTTCTTCCATCCCCCAATTCCCACCTATCTAAAAAGAAATGATTTCTCCCAAAGATTAGCTATCTAAAGAAAGACATCTAGAAGAAAAGCCAACCAGACAGAAAAAATACACACACTGTCTTTGCATTTCAATTCTACTAAATAACCTGACTTGTCAGCCACACAAAGCCCACCATGGACCATTTACCACTGCGATTTCTATACTGAGAAGAATAGGGGATCTTGGTGGTCTGGTCTGTAGGCGCAGCCAGGTGACGATGAGGAATCATCTTGTAAACGGAAATGAATCTATTTTCTTAGAGCACCAGAAAGACTCCTGGGGAAACTTTCCACTGCCTCCCACTGGCTTCTAGGAACTGTTTAAACCCCTGCAAGAAGGGGAAGTGTAGCTGGTGTTGACACTTTTGATTATGACATGTATTTCCCCCTTAACTGTATATATTATCTGTTTCCAGGTAGTTTATTCCTGTGGGGTTTGGATGAAAAGCCATGTACTGACACCCCGATAATGGAAAGGCTCTTGGAAGATGGGAAAGTTTTAGGGAGACTAGTCTGTACTGGGCAGGTTCCCATGAAGGAGAGCTGTGCTGTGCAAGCTGCTTCCGGTGGCATGCCTTTCTCCCCTGAAGGGATTCGGGTAAGATACTAATGTAGCTCCCAAGTAACGGCCAAGGTCACTGGAGTGTCCACTCCTGGCACCCTGAGGAGGAAGTGAGCTGGCAGGCTTCACCAGGGCTGGCCCATCCTCTCTGACCCAACAGGACTCCCAGGGCCTTGAAGTATGAGATCGCACTCTGGTTCTGTTCCCACTGTCCGCTTTTTGTGGCCAAGCAGGCCTACTGAGTAGCAGAGATGACCAGGAAAATGACTTAAGAGCTCCCCTGGGGCCAAAATTCAACAACCGGACCTGACAGGTAGGAATCCGATCTGTAGCTCTTCAGGGAGCTACAAACGTCCACCTGACTGGGCAGCTTCAGCTTGAGAGATAGGCAAGAGAAACAAGAGTATTTCTTGACTGCATAGCCCCCACCTGCACACACGTGGGATAAAATAACTGGGTTCATACCAGACACATCGGAGCACTTTTGGGAATCCACCATTAAAGCATCAAATACTTCAAAGTCAGTTTTCTTCACTTGAATGATGTTGTTAACTGTGCCAAGCTGGCTGGTTACTATTGGCTGAGAAGAGACAGACAGGCAGAAATCATAATGTGGACGGTGTCCGGGAGTTACTCTGTAGAGGACTGGAATTCCTGGCTGGTACGTCTCATCTCTTGGCTAGCCACCCTGCTCATCCTGGTCAAGTACTCGTGAAGTCTGACAATTAGGACTGCTACCTAGCTCAACCACACACAAGGACTTTTATTAGGAGGGCAAAGGGACCTGGCACCAGTCTAGAAGGGACGGTGGATTGTACAGGCACTCTGAGGACAGAGGGCTGGAGGAAGAGTACCTCGGAAGGGTCGTGTGTCCACTGGCCATCCACAAAGAACTTGTACTGATGCTCCCCTTCGGGCAGATCCAGGATGGCTACAAAGTTATTGTGGCTGTAAGGAAAAAGGAAGCAGAGGACTTCAGCTCGGGGGCATGGGGGTTCCCTC
The DNA here is from genome assembly GCA_030035585.1 of Dugong dugon. Classification (NCBI taxonomy): domain Eukaryota; kingdom Metazoa; phylum Chordata; class Mammalia; order Sirenia; family Dugongidae; genus Dugong; species Dugong dugon. The sequence continues at coordinate 16,945,949 of CM057476.1, read as the reverse complement.
TTAGCTTACTTGCAAAACCAGCGATGGAGAAAATAAAACGTTGTACCCATGTAAAACCAAGAGTTCAGTGGCAGCAGAACAAATATTGTTACCCAATTTCAGAAAACCTAACACAATGATCTAAATCTAGAAAGGCTCAAAGGAATTAGCAATGCAAGGTTTTCCTGAAAATACACTTTGCTCAAATGCCAGGAATCCACATTACTAATGTCACAAGGTCACCAATCAGGCATACGTCCTTCACAAGCTTACAGGCAAAACGCCACTGGCAGCACTGGATGCCAAAGAGGATGACAACACAAGATAAACACACCTGCCCGGTTTCACTCTTTGTCAGCTTGCCTTGGGCAGGAAAGGGGATCTATTTAATACAATACACACATGTTCTCTAAAGAAACTTGCACAGCTACTAAAAAAAATTCCAGGAAACCTCTTTCATAGTTTCTTTGTTCCTCTGACTTAAATTGATTTGTGACTATGCCCTTTCTTTCTCCAACATTTCTGTCTGAAGAGCAGGCTGCACAGTGACAATCGTCAGACCTGGCTGGCAGGATATGACTTCTCCCTTCATTTCATCAAAAGTACTCCCTTGTGAAGGCGGTTCTTCATTGACAATTTGAGACAGAAGTCTATGCTAGAATCTGAAAAAGTCTTTTACTGTATCTTTGCTAAGGATGCCTGCATAACATGTACCTTTCAAACAAAAGTAATACACAGTGTCAAAGTGAAAAGGGACCTCAGAGATCATCTCGTCCAATATTCCCTTCCTGCAGATAAAAAAACTAAGGCTCAGATGTTAAGTGCCTTGTATAGATTAGCAGGACTGTCATGGATTGAACAGTGTCCCCCACCAAAAAATATGTTAACTTGCCTAGGCCGTGATTCCCAGTACTGTGTGGTCTTCCTCCATTTTGTGATCTGATGTGATTTCCTATGTGTTGTCTCTGCTTATGGTTAATGAGGCAAGATTAGGTCAAGTTAAAGAGGATTAGGGTGGGGTGCAACACCCTTACTCAGGTCACAGCCCTGATCCACATAAGGGGAGTTTTCCTGGGGTGTGGCCTGCATGACCTTTTCCCTTACGAGAGATAAAAGGAGAGAAAAGCCAGGAGAGAGACACGGACCTCATACCAACAGAAAAGAAGCACCGGAAGCAGAGGGTCCCTGGGGGTCCCCGCTCTGAGAAGCTCCTAGACCAGGGGAAGACTGATGACAAGGATCTCCCCCACCAACAGAAAGAGAAAGCCTTCCCTGGGAGCTGGTGCCCTGAATTTGGACTTCTAGTCTCCTAGGTTGTGTAAGAATAAATTTGTTTGTTAAAGTCATCCACGTGCAGTACTCCTGTTACAGCAGCTCTAGATATCTAAGACTATGACCAGAGTCAACTCCAGTCCAGGTCTCTAAGACTACAAGCCCAGGGCTCTCTCCACTATACTAGGGTAGATGCCTCTCTTTCTGAAGAAGTCCTGCCTGAACAAATACACAGCTGAATATCCGAAGTGAAAGATGTCTGTGAAACAGAATACTCTCAACAGAGAGAAGTTTTCTTCTAAGAAAGGGGTGCTCTTAAACCCAGAGACTGCTGGAGTATGAGACTGCAATCCTCGGAATTATTAACCAGGATTATTTTTCTGTTCAGCATCCATTTGTAAAAACACCCTTTTCTATTCACCTGCAGAGGCCATTCAGAAGGAAGAGTATCAGTGGGTTAAAACAAATAAGCAAACACTCCCGGGGCTATTACCTTCTTGTGAGGGGAAGTTTACTCCAGTTGTTGAAGGACCCAGATAAATAAACTTCCTTTCCGCCCCCCGTCCATCGGAATACAGTTGGCCGAGCCTGGGCGGGAGCTTTATCGTTCACCTCCAGATCATGCCGCCAGGCCAGGAATTCCTCCTTCTCTGGAGCCTAGAAGCAGAGTAGTTTACTCAGGGACAGGAAGCCAATTGTGAGCTCCCTAAAACAGGCAATTACCCTAAATCATGACAATTCCCTTTATAGAGACAGCTGTTAACACCTAGGTTCACATTCAGGCCCCACAACTTATTAGCTGTGCCTCTGTTTCCTCACCTGCAAAATGGCGAGAATAAAAACAACGATTTCTTAAGGTTATCGAGAAGAATTAGTGAAGTAGTCTGTGTAAATTGCTCAGCATAGTAACTGGAAGAAGACTGCGATCAATCCAAAACAAGCTTAATAAGTATCATTTTTTTCTCTTAATAAAGCAAGACTTGAAGTTCATGAACATTTATTAGAGACAATTCCAGGTCTATCAACTTGAAAATTGGCAGGAATTGGGGAGGAAGGGAAAAAAACATTCAGTGAGTGCTCCAAGTATTGGGGAGTGAAGGTGAATAAGAAAAAGACTGACCCTCCAGAGTTACGGTAAACAGTAACTTCCAATGTGGTAAGTGCTGCATAACTGAGGCATTCTGGAATATGAGAGAAAGAAACACATCCAACTCTGGGTAAAATGGATTTGGTTAGGGACTTTTTCCATTTTTCCTAGTCAGAAGCCAAAAGAGCAGGAATTCCAGGCTGGGAGAGGCCAACATGGGAGTCGACCAGGCTTCAAGCCCTTCAGATACTGCTCTGGGCTTATCTAAAAGGTGCCCGCATTCTTTAAACTCTAACAAGATTTCCACATTAAAGAGTAACAGGCTGGAATCACTTTACACCAAGTGACCTGGTGTAGATAAGAATCCATGACTTTTTTGGAGGCATTCAATTCTGTGTGTCTTCTACATGATATCAGTAACTCCCAACAAAATTAGGACAAACTCCACATAAAATCATTTTCCACAGATCATCTGTATGCTAAACATTTCCTGGAGGAGCTGTGGAAACAGCAGCAGAACAACAAATCCTTCTTAAAGGAAGCACTTTGATTTTTATGGTGTCTTAAAAAAGTCTTCTTGGGGCCAAAATTACCTCTGGGGGAAGGGGTGCCAAGTTATTGGAGAAACACGATTCCACAGTTCACCTGGCATACAGCTTTTCAGGAACGCAACAAATTCAGAAAGCAAGATCAGATCACAGGATGGAGGTATGGCCAAGTCAAAGCAGATTCTTTATAGCGACTCAAAGCTAAGATCCAAGTGAGGGTGTGAGATAATAAGGCGGTCGGTCGTCGCCCAGCCCAACAATAAAGAAAAGAGGTGTGTAAAGATGGAATGAGTTGCTCAGCAATTAGCCTAATGAACAATGATGATTAAGTTGCAACTGGATACGAAACAGGATATGTTGAGGGATAAAGGGGGTGGGGTACTTTTATCCCCCCTAACCATTCTATGTGGAATGTATGAAATATGAATCTAGGAAAATTGTTTTAAGTTGTCAAAAATAAAATGGAACGCTTGAAGATCAATATCCTAGGCATTAGTGGGCTGAAATGGACTGGCAATGGCCATTCTGAATCAAACAATAATATAGTCTACTATGCCAGGAATGACAAATAGAAGAGGAATGGCGTCACATTCATCATCAAAAAGAACATTTTAAGATCTATCCTAAAGTATAACTCTGTCAGTGATAAGCTAATATCCATACACCTATAAGGGAAGTCAATTAATATGACTATTATTCAAACTTACCAATCACTAATGCCAAAGATGAAGAAACTGAAGATCTTTACCAACATCTGCAGTCTGAAATTGATCAAACATGCAATCAAGGTACAGTGATAATTACTGGAAACAGGAATGAGAAAGTTGGAAACAAAGAAGCAGGATCAGTAGTCGAAAAATAATGGCCTTGGTGACAGAAACTACCACTTTTTGGAAATATCTTTTTTCAATAACATAAACAGTAACTTGAAGGAGCCCTGATGGCGCAGTGGTTAAAGCTATCAGCTGCAACCCGAAAGGCTGCCAGATCAAACCCACCAGCTGCTCGACGGGAGAAAGATGTTACAGTCTGTTTTCATAAGGAATTACAGCTTTGGAAACCCTATGGCACAGTTCTACTCTGTCCCACAGGGTCCTATGAGTTGGAATCATCTCGACAGCAGTGGGTTTGGGTGATCTGGTGCACACGTGGACCTTGCCTGTGGCATAGGCAGGAGTCAAACTGACTAGATCTGTGGAAAGAGATGATAGAGAAGCTCGATAATCAGAACAAGGCCAGGGGCCGACTGCAGAACAAATCAATTGGTCATATCCAAGTTCAAGATGAAACTGAAGAAAATTCAAACCAGTCCATGAGAGTCAAAGTACAACCTTGAGAATATCCCACCTGAATTTAGAGACCATCTCAAGAGCAGACCTGATAAAGTGAATGCTAGTGACTGAAGAACAGACGAGTTGTGGGATGACATCATACATGAAGAAAGCAGAAGGTCATTTAAATTTGGATGTCATAAGAGATGCTGTAAACTTGCTCTTGAATGTAAAATAGCTGAAGTGAACAGAAGAAATGATGAAGTAAGAGGGATGAACTGAAGATTTCAAAGGGTGGCTCAAGAAGACAAGGTAAAGTATTATGATAAGATGTGCAAAGACCTGGAGTTAGAAAACCCAAATGGAGGAACACGCTCGGCATTTCTCAAGCTGAAAGAAGTGAAGGAAAGGTTCAAGCTTTGAACTGCAACACTGAAGGATTCTATGGGCAAAATACTGAATGAAGCAGGAAGCGTCAAAAGATGGAGGGAATACACACAGTCACTGTACCAAAAAGAATTGGTTGACGTTCAACCATTTCAGGAGGTAGCATATGATCAAGAACTGAAAGTATCGAAGAAGTCCAAGCTGCACTGAAAGGAATGGCGAAAAATAAGGCTCCAAGGTTGACAGAATACCAATTGAGATGTTTCAACAAATGGATGCACTGCTGGAAGTGCTCACTTATCTATGCTAAGAAATTTGGAAGACAGCTACCTGGCCAATCAACTGGAAGTTATCCGTACTTGTGTCCATTCCAGAGAACGGTGATCCAACAGAATGCAGAAATTGTTAAACAATATCATTAACGTCACACACCACTAAAATTTTGCTAAAAGTAATTTAAAAACACTTGTGGCAGTGCATCAACAGGGAACTGCCAGAAATTTAAGCTGGATTCAGAAGAAGGCATGGAATGAGGCATATCACTGCTGATGTCAGGGGGATCTTTGCTAAAAGCAAAGAATACCAGAAAGATGTTTACCTGTGTTTTATTGACTATGCAAAGGCATTGGACTGGTGGATCACAACAAATTATGCATAACACTGCAGAGAATGGAATTGTGCTCATGAGGATCCTGTACATAGATCAAGAAGCAGTCATTCAAACAGAACAAGGGGATACCGTGTGGTTTAAAATCAGGAACAGTGTACATCAGGGTTGTATCCTTGTACCATACTTATTCAATTTGTACACTAAGCAAATAATCCGAGAAGCTGGACTATATGAAGAAGAATGCAACATCAGAATTGGAGGAAGACTCATTAACCTGCCATATACAGATGACACAACCTTGTTTGCTGAAAGTGAAAAGGATTCAAAGCACTTACTGATAAAGATGAAAGACTACAGCCTTCAGTAGGGATTATACCTCAACATAAAGAAAACAAAAATCCTCACAACTGGACTCTTATGTAACATCATGATAAATAAAAGACTGAAGTTGTTGAAGATTTCATTCTACTTGGATCCACAATCAACGCCCATGGAAGCAGCAGTCTAGAAAACAAATGACATACTGCACTGGGCACATCTGCAAAAGACCTCTTTCAAGTGTTAAAAAACAAAGATGTTACTTTGAGGACTAAGGTGCTGCTGGCCCAAGCCCTGGTCTTTTCACTCGCCTCATATACATGTGAAAGCTGGACAATGAATAAGGGAGACTGAACAAGAGCTGATGCTATTGAATTGTGGTGCTGGAAGAATACTGAATATACCATGGACTGCCAGAAGAACGAATACATCAGTCTTGGAGGAAGTATAGCCAGAGTGCTCCTTAGAAGTCAGGATGGCAAGACTTCATCTCATGCACTTTGGACACATTAATAGGAGACTAGTCCCTGGAGGACATCATGCTTGGTAAAGTAGAGAGTCAGAGAAAAAGAGGAAGACCCTCAAGGAGATGCCTTGACAGACTAACTGCAACAATGGGCTCAAGCACAGCAACAACTGTGAGGATGGCGCATGACTGCGCAGTGTTTCATTCTGTTGTACGCACAGTTGCTATGAGTCTGAACTGCTTTGACTGTACCTAACAACAACAACAAAGTTACTTTGTTGCATCGTCCTTTAAGGCATTAGTTCTTCAGGTATAGTTTTTTAGGATATACCACATACGTATCAGCTGCCAGAATCACTAAGTGTCCTTGGACAGATCCCTACAGTTAGAAACACAGACCACACTAGATGGTTAGCAGGAACGTGACTAAAGCAGGAGTCAGAGTTCTTGATAAATTAAAGCAAAGGGTAACAGGGAGTCCAAATTTGACCTGCAAAAATGTTTGCTCTGGCCTGTTTAAACTATTGAGTCTTATTTATACAACAGGGGAGAGGAGCTCAGTAACCCTGGCTTCCTGCTTCAAACTACCACTGCACTCACCCACTGACCTCCAGAAGTCAAATTCCTTTCCCATGTCCCCTCTAAACAAGTAGGATAAACAAAATGTTTCAGGCAGAACACAACACCTCTGGCAATTGCAGTTAGCTGTTCAACTCTACTTTTCAGCCTGCTAGTGGGCTCTGGGGTAGCTCCAAAACGTATAATAAATGTGAAATGAACTTTTAAAAGCGTCAGTCTGTGGAAAGGTAAGGGATTTCTCAAAGCTGTGAAATTAATTATACCTAAGAGAAAAGGAAAGATAGGGACTCAATTACTGCTACCTCGACTCTTTAATTAAGAATTTGAAACTCTGTCCCAGAGCTGCTTTCTCCTTAATGAAGTTAAGGGAAGTGACTTCCTTCTCCCTCGGGGTGACTCTCATTTATCAGTAACTCGACACAGTCTCCTGGACTGCTAACGGGGCTCTTACGGGGCCAAATGACTTTTAAGTGATAAGGCGAAGCACCACCCTCCTCCTCCTGATGGAGACTTTCAGAGGGGTTGAGGCGCAAGCATCTCGTAGAGGGTCTCTACTCTCCACATTAGTCAAGAGGAACCAGATTCCCCCTTCGCCCGCACCTTGATTTCCTCAGAGTGGAAGAGGTCGGCGTCCTCGGGGCTGTCCATCAGGATCTTGGGCCTGTCCCCGTCCTTGGCACCCCCCGAGCTGTCCCTCCGGGGCGTCTTATGGCCACCTTGCCGCTCCAGCGCGGCGCGCTCGCTGCTTGTGTTGCCCATGGCGGGGTCTGCGGGGAGACCGGGAAAGCCGGGCGGGCCCTCACTCCAGGGAAAGGAACGGGGACAGGGGACTCCCAGAACGAGAGGGTCACAAGGACCCTTGGGAACGGGTTCAGACGCTCGGGCTACCACACCCCTTCGGCGAGAGTTCGGGGCCAGAAGCCAGCTAGAACCCGGTAAGCATGTCCGGCGAGATCTCACACTCCCGCTTTACCTGCTCGGACAAACGGCGGCGCAAACCCAAGAAGCGCGAAGATATTGCGACACTTGCCAACAACGCCCCACCTCTAGCAACTTCCGCTTCCGGCCCCTCCACGAGTCCGCCCGGCCCAGGGGGCGGGGATGGCTTCCAGCCACGGAATGTGTGAGCCTAACGTCACATGACTTTCACTTCCTGTACGGGCCCGCACGGTCGCCGGCTTTCTGAACGCGCAGTCGCAGTCGGCCGCCCAGAGCCCAGCCCAGGACGAGACTGCTGACGGCCGGTAGGGGGCGCCTCAGCGCGCCAGCCGCCAGGGTGGCTCTCCGCGGTGGGGTGAGTATTGCTATTAGAAAGAAATGTTTTCCCACCTCCACTTCCTCGTTCACTCTATAGTCAAATGGAACTGTCTAAAGCGACCACCTTCTAAAGGGACTCTTCTCAAAGCCCTTTAATGATAGCTCACACGTTTTACAGTGCGTTAGAATCACCCGGAGTGCTTGTTAAAATGCAGATTCCTTGGGCCCTTGTTGTTGTGTGGCAGAGTCGATTTCAACTCATAGTGATCCCATAGGACAGAGTAGAACTGCCCCATAGAGTTTCCTAGACTGTAATCTCTACGGGAACGAATCGCCAGGTCTTTTCTCCTGCGGAGCGGCTGGTGGAATTCCAGCCGCTGACCTTACTGGTTAGCAGCAGAGCTGCTTAACCATTGCGCCACGAGGGCTCTTCTCTGGGCCCTAGTCCCCAGAAATTATAATTCGGCTACTTTGGAGTGGGGTCTGTATTGTAATAAATACTCCAGATGATACTGATGCTGGTGGTCTTCGAGGTGTTTCAAAAATGTCAGACCATAGATCTCTGGAAAGTTCTCATGTCTGGTGGTTTGGGAGTTTCAAAACCTGGAGTTACTTGTGTATTTTTATTAAATTGAGTGCACAGCCTTTCAGTAAATTTGCAAGATATCTTGCAATCAGTTTGGGCATATTCTGCATAAAATGCATTAATTTACTAGGTTTTGTCATTTACTGTGACCAGTGCTTCAGCAAAAAGTATGCACAAATGTGATACTGTAAGACTAATCTTTTCACTGTTAGTCACTGTCTTTTTTTTTTTTTTCTTTTATTACAAGTATCTCAAAATGCTTTCCATTTGCTGGGAATGGTCATGCCTTACATCCACTGAGCAGACATTTCTTTAGTAGTTACACAGTGACAGACACTGTTCTAAGTAAATGCGGACGCAGATGACTAAGATATGGTTCCCTGGAGGGGAATTCAGCAGTATGTACCAAATTACAAAATACACCTTCTTTTTGACTCACAATTTTACTTCTAGAAAATTTCTACAGAAAACATGAAAATTATATGCAAGTACAAGTTCATTTGCAACATCATCTGGAATGCTACATTACATTTATTCTGAGATGCACTTCTTTTCCTCACATTTTAACATCTCTAAAATTGGGAGTGTCTTACAGTCAGTGGAATTTTAGAGTTAACGAAATGAGTAAATGAAAAACTTCGAAATTCTAAAAGTCTATCAATAAAAGAATGGCTAAATGAGTTAAATACATTCATTTTAGAGAATACGGAGTGTCATGGTTTGGATTATGTCCCCCAAAAAATGTGTGTATCAATTTGGCTAGGCCATGATTCCTGGTACTGTGTGATTTTCCTGTATGTTGCAAACCTGCCTCTATGATCTTAATGAAGGAGGATGGGTGGCTGTTGTGTTAGTAAGGCAGGACCTGATCTACAAGACTGGATTGTGTCCTGAGGCAATCTCTTGAGATATAAAAGACAGAAGTGAGCAGAAAGACTGGGGGACCTCACACCATCAAGAAAGCAGTGCCGGGAGCAGAGTGCATCGTTTGGACCGGGGTGCCTGCACAGAGAAGCTCCTAATCTGGGGGAACACTGAAGAGAAGAAGGCCAACAGAGAGAAAAAGGCTTCCCCTGGAGCTGACGCCCTGAATTTGGACTTTTAGCCTACTTTGACTGTGAGGAAATAAATTTCTCTTCGTTAAAACCATCCACTTGTGGTATTTCTGTTATGGCAGCACTAGATGACTAAGACACGAAGTAACTTTGAAAAAGGAAGAAATAAAATTATGTAAGTAACTATGGAGAGATGTCTGTGACATTCCAAGTTTTAAAAACAAGAACCATAGAGGTTAAGAACATGAGCTCTGAAGTCAGACTGCCTAAGTTCAAATCCTGGCTTTACTAGTTAGTAACTGTCACTCCTTTTTTTGTGAAATGGGGAATTAAAAACAACACCTACCTTATAGGCTTGTTTTGTGAATTGGGAACTTGCGCAGAAAGTACTTAGCACAGCACCCATTGACACTTAGTAAGCACTCAATAAATGTTAACGTACCTATTAGCATCATTTTGCTTACAAAGAGGAAGTTCTGGAAGGATATAGAACACGCTGTTCCGTAGTGGTAACCTCTGGGGAGAGGAGTGGGATTGGAAACTGGAGTGGGTGGCAAGGGGTTTTTCACTTTTTAGTTTTTATACTTTGTAAACTTAAACTTTTTAGTTTATATACTTCTGTATCTAAAAATTTTTCTACCATGAGGATATACTAGTTTTGTAATTTAAAAACAATTTCAAAAAGATAAAAATAGGTAAGACATGGTTCCAGCCCCAAAGGAATCCACGGAGTAGTGGTGGGAACATAGAGGGAACAACAACAAAAAAAAACCCTTTGCCATTGAGGTGATTCCGACTCGTAGGGACTCTATAGGACAGAGTATAACTGCCCCATAGAGTTTCCAAGGAGCGCCTGGTGGATTCGAACTGCTAACGTTTTGGTTATCAGCTGTAGCTGTTAACTACTATGCCAGGCCCACAGACATGCAATAAAACAGGTTGTTATAGTTGGGTGCCGTTGAGCTGATTCCAACTCATGACCACCCAATGTGATAGAGTAGAACTGACAGAGTAGGCTTTTCTTGGCTGTAATCTTTACAAGATCAGATCACCAGGTCTTTCTCCCACAGAGCCGCTGGGTGGGTTCAAACTGCCAGTCTTAGTTAGCAGGCCAACACTTAACCGTTGCGCCACCAGGGCTCCTGGTGGCACAGGATTTTACAGGAACCTGGAAGGGACTTAAGCCATCCCATGGAATGGAAGTTGAGTCAAGAAAGGCTTTTGGGAGCTAATGGCTGGGCAGTCTTAAGTTATTCATTTTAACTAGAAACATTGAACAAGCTTGCTGATATGTGTATGACCCAAAGCCCATTCTTTCTGCTGTTTTCCTATAGTGGCCTTGACTTGTGCACAACAGGGAGTGAGAAAGCTGTGGACCTGAAGATGTCGAGCTCTGGGTTCTTGCACAAACAACTTGAGAGATAAGGAAGAATATATAAGCTAGAGACCCCTTAACTGAGCTATGTAGGTGCCTTGATAATTGATGAAAGTTTCAAGACTTCTGCTCTGGCTTGGATAAGATAATGGTGAAAGTATAGTGAAGTGTCTTTTCAAGTCTTTTGCCCATTTATTTATTTTTTGATTTTTGATTTTTAACAGTTCTTTGTCTATTCTATGTACAAGTCCTTTATCAGATTATATTGTGCAAATATTTTTTTCCCAATCTGTGGCTTAACTTTTCATTCTCTTAATAGTATCTTTCACAAAGTAGACATTTTTAATTTTGATGACATCCGATTTATCAATTTTTTCTATCAGAGATGGTGATTTTGGTGTTACACCTAGGAAATCTTTGCATAACCCTAACCCAAAAGTAAAAGTATTTTTCTCCTTTGTTTCTTTAAATGTTTTATCATTTTGATTTTTCCTTTAGGTCTGTGATCCATTTTGAGTTAATTTTTTTATGTACAATGTGAGGTATAGGTTGAGGTTTTTCTTCTTCTTCTTTTTCCTTATGGGTGTCCAATTGTTCCAGCATCATTTGTTTCACTTTTTCACTTTTGTCAAAAATTAATTGGCCACCCAAAGAGACCTACACCACGACGTATCATAGTTAGGCTTTCAAAAATTAAAGATAGAATCCTTAAAGCAGTGAGAGGGAAGCAAACAGTCAAATATAAAGGATCCCCAATAAGATTGTGCCAGTTTTTCCTCAGAAACATTGGAGGCCAGAAGGCAATGGAATGATATATTTAAAGTGCTGAAGGAAAAAAACTGTTAACCAAGAATACTATACCCAGTGAAACTATCCTTCAAGAATGAGGATTAAATTAAAAACATTCACAGACAAATAGAAGCTGAGAGAGTTCATATTCACCAGACTGGCCCTACAAAAGTTATTAATGGGGGTTCTGTAGATGGAAGGGAAGAGACACTAGAAAGTAATTTAAAAGTGTACAGAAGAAGATAGAGCCCTAATAAAGGGAAATGCATGGACAAGTATAAGGGCTAATAATAAGGTATTCATGATTGATAATTCTGAATGTTTTGTCCTTCATGTTTTTTAATAACAAATATATAAAGGGCAAGGATAAAATTATGTTACAGAGCACATGAAACATAAAGACATAATTAGTGATAACAACAATACAAGGGGGAGGGAGAAGAATGGTATAGAATTTCTTGCATGTTAGTTAAGTTAAGGTGATACCAACTTACCCTAGAATGTTATAAATACAGGCTCTTAAATGTAATATTCATAGTAACCACTCAGAAAATATATTTAAAAAATACACAAAAGGAAAGGAGAAGGGGAAAAAAAGGCTCCCTACAATTAACCAACAAAACACAAAAGGAAGCATTACTAAAGGAAAAAGACAAAGAAGGCTTAAGACACACAAAAAACAAAATGGCAGAAGTAAGTCACTTCTTATGAGTAATTACATGAATGTAAATGGACTAAATGCTCCAATCAAAAGGCAGGGAGTGGCAGAATAGACTTTTAAAAAATTATCCAACTATATGCTGTTTAAAAGAGACACACCTTAAACCCAAGGACACAAATAGGATGAAAATGAAGGATGGAAAAAATATTTCATGCAAATAATAACCAAAAGAGAGCTGGAGTAGGAAGCCTAATATCAGACAGAATAGACTTTAAGACAGTATCTGTCAGAAGATATAAAGATGAACCTGATGAAAAGGTCAATTAATCAAGAAAATTTAATAATCATAAATATATATGCACCCAACATCAGGGCACCTAAATACCATATTTTTACACAAATAACGTGCACTTCTACTTTTGTTTGCCAGCTGTGCCCTCCCACCACGAGGTATTTTCATAAGCGCCACAACACCCTTTTTTTTTTAACATGTTGCTGTGAAAAAAGTAGCATAGCACACTTACAAAAATACCTTGTAGGGGGAGGGCACAGCTCCAGACAAATGTAGAAGACATGCATTATTTGCTTAAAAAGGTAGTATATAAAGCAAACACTGATAGGATTAAAAGGAGAAATAGTACTACAATAATGTTGGAAACTTCAATACACCACTTTCAATAATGGACAGAACATCTAGAAAGGAGATCAACAAGGAAGCAAAGGACCTGAATACACTATAAACCAACTTGGCTTAACAGACATATATAGAACACTCCACCCCAAAACAGCACAATATACATTTTACTCCAGTGTACATGGATCATTCTCCAGAACAGATCACATTTTAGGTCACAAAATTAGTCTTGATAAATTAAAAAAGATTGAAATCATACAAAGTATTTTTTCTGACCACAACAGAGTGAAGCTATAAATCAATAATGGAAAATACACAAACATACAGAAATTAAACAACAAGGTATTAAACTACCAGTGGGTCAAAGAAGAAATCAAAAGAGAAATCACAAATTTCTTAAGAGTCAAATGAAAATGAAAGCACGACATACCCAAATTTATGGGATGCAACAAAGGCAGTACTCAGAGGGAAACGTAGCAATAAATGCCTACATATAAAAGAAGAAAGATCTCAAATTAACAGCCTAATTCAACAACTCCAGGAACTAAGAACAGAAGAGTAAACTAAACCAACATCTACCAGAAGAAACGAAATAACAAAGATCAGAGCATAAATAAGATTGAAAACAAAAACAATAGAATCAATAAAACCAGACATTGGTTCTTTGAAAATATCAATAAAAGTGACAAACCTTTAACTAGACTAATAAAGAACAGAAAAGAAAAAGTGCAAATAACCAAAATAAAAAATGAAAGGGGACATTACAACTGACCCAATATAAATAAAGATAATTATGACAGAATATTATCAACAACTGTTTGGCCACAAACTGGATAACCTAGATGAAATGGACAAATTCTTAGAAGCACACAACCTACTCAAAGTGACTGAAGAGGAAATGCAAGTCCTCAACAGACCTATTACAAGTGAAAAGATTGAATCGGTGAAAAACCTCCCAACAAAAAAAAGCCATGGACCAGATGGCTTCACTGGGGAATTCTCATAAACATTTAGAGAAGAGTTGACACCAATACTGTTTAAACTCTTCCAAAAGATAAAGAAGTAAGGAATACTCCCTAACTGATTCAATGAAGCAAACATAGCACTGATACCCAAATCAGACAAAGACACCACAAGACAAGAAAACCATAGGCTAATATATTTTATGAATATAGATGCAAAAATCCTCAACAAAATGCTAGCGAACAGAATCCAATGGCATATTAAGAGTCATACACCATGACTAAGTGGAGTTTATACCAGGAAGGCAGAGATGGTTCAACATTAGAAAATCAATCGACGTAATACACCACATCAGTAGAACAAAGGAAAAGAGACACATGATCATCTCTATGGATGCATTAAAAGCATTTGATAAAATCTAACACCCTTTCTTGATAAAAAACCTAAAGAAAATTGAAATAGAGGGGAAATTCCTCAGTATGATTTAGGGCATAAATGAAAAGCCAACAGCCAACATCAAGCTTAATGGAGAATGACTAGAACTTTCGCCTTGAAATTGGCAACAAGACAAGGGTGCCTGCTCTCACCACTTCAATTCAGTATTCTATTAGAAGTCCTATCCAGAGCAGTAAGACAAGAAAAAGAAATAAAAGGTATCCAGATTGGAAAAGAAGAAGTAAAATTATCTCTATTCGTGGATGATGTGATCCTATATATAGAAAATCCCAAAGAGTCCACAAGAAAACTTCTAGAGCTAATAGAGGAAATTAGCAAAGTTGCAGGGTACAAGGTCAACAGACAAAAATCATTTGGGTTTCTATAGACCAGCAATGAGAAATTTGAATAGGAAATTAGAGAAACAATTCCATTTACAATAGCATCTAAGAGAATAAAATACCTAGGAATAAATCTAACCAGGGATGCAAAGAGTTACAGAATGAAAACTAGAAAGCACTGCCAAAAGAGATTAAAGAAGACTTAAATAAATGGAAAGATGTTCTAGGTTCAGGGATTGGAAAACTTAATATCGTTAACATGTTAGTACTACCCAAAGAAATCTATAGATTCGACGCAATCCCAATCAAAATTCCAACAGTCTTGTTTACTAGGAAAATCAGTCCTCAACTTTATATGGAATGGCAGGAGGCCACGGATAGCTAAAACAATGTTGAAGCTCAAAGTAGGATCTTCTCACACTTCCTGATTTTAAAACATTCTAAACTGTAGGGTCACTATGAGTCGAAATTGACTCAATAGCAACAGGTTTTTGCCTTTTTTATACAGCTACAGTAATCAGAACAGCCTGGTACAGTTGTAACAATAGACACATAGACCAATGAAATAAATTTAAGAGTCCAGAAATAAACCCACACATCTATGGTCAACTGATTTTTTGACAAGGGTTCTAAGTCCATTCAATGGGGAAAGAAGAGCCTCTTCAATAAATGGTGCTGGGAAAACTGGATTTCTACATGCATAAAAATAAAACAGGACCCATGCCTCACACCATCCACCAAAACAATTTTGAAATGGAGTAAGGACCTAAAGATATTAACTAAAACCATAAAATTCTTAGAAGACCAAGCAGGGGCAACGCTGTCAGGCCTAGCATTTGACAATGGACCATCTAATATAATAAAAAAAGAACAAAACAGCAAAAGAAAACAAATGGAACCTCATAAAAATTTAAAAACTTTTGCTTATCAAAAGACTTTATAAAAAAAGTGAAAAGACAAGCTACTGACTGGGACAATATCTTCAGAAACCATATATCTTACAAGAATCTAATAACCAAAGTACATACAAAGTGTTGACAACTTCACAAAAAAAGACATAACACAATCATAAAATGGGCAAAGGACTTTAATAGACACTCCACCATAGAAGATATTCAAATGGCTGCTAAACACATTAAAAAATGCTCAGCATCTTTAGCTATCAGAGAGCTGCAAATCAAAACTACAATGAGATACAATTTCACTCCCACTAGGATGGCTAGACCCCACGTGTCTACGAGTTTGTTGTACTGTGAGGACTTGCGTGTTGCTGTGATGCTGGAAGCTATGCCACCGGTATTCAAATATCAGCAGGGTCACCCATGGCAGACAGCATTCAGCTGAGCTTCCAGACTAAGACATACTAGGAAAAAGGACCTGGAAGTCTACTTCTGAAAAGATTTAACCAGTGAAAACCTTATGAACAGCAGCGGAATATTGTCTGATACAGTGCTGGAAGATGAGTCCCTCAGGTTGGAAGGCACTCAAAAGATGACTGGGGAAAAGCTGCCTCCTTGAAGTAGATTAGACTGTAATGACATGGATGGAGGCAAGCTTTCAGGAACTTCATTTGCTGATGTGACATGACTCAAAATGAGAAGAAACAGCTGCAAACATCCATTAATAATTGGAATGTGGAACGTAGGAAGTTTGAATCTAGGAAAATTGGAAGTCGTCAAAAATGAAATGGTACACATAAACATTGATACTCTAGGTATTAGTGAGCTGAAATGGATGGGTAGTGGCCGTTTTGAATCGGACAGTCATAGGGTCTACTATGCCAGAACGACAACGTAAAGAGGAATGACATTGCATTCATCATCAAAAAGAACATTTAAAGATCTATCCTGAAGTACAGTGCTGTCAGTGATAGGATAATTTCCATAGGGCTACAAGGAAGACCAGATAATACGACTATTATTCACATTTACACACCAACCACTAAGGCCAGAGATGAAGAAATTGAAGATTTTTACCAACTTCTGCAGTCTGAAATTGATCAAACATGCAATCAGGGTGCATTGATAATTACTGGAGATTGGAATGTGAAAGTTGGAAACAAAGAAGAAGGATCAGTAGTTGGAAAATATGGCCTTGGTGATAGAAACAGTGCCAGGGATCTCATGACAGAATTTTGCAAGACTGACAACTTCTTCACTGCAAATACCTGTTTTCACCAACATAAATGGCAACTGTACAGGTGGACTTCACCAGATGGAATACACAGGAATCAAATCGACTACATCTGTGGAAAGACATGATGAAAAAGCTCAATGTCATCAGTCAGAACAAAGCCAGGGGATGACTGTGGAACAGACCATCAATTGCTCATATGCAAGTTTAAGTTGAAACTGAAGAAAATTAGAACAAGTCAACAAGAGCCAAAGTATGACCTTAAGTATATCCCACCTGAATTTTGAGACTATCTCAAGAATAGATTTGACACATTGAACACCAGCAACCGAAGACCAGATGAGTTGTGGATTGACATCAAGGACATCATACACGAAGAAAGCAAGAGGTCATTAGAAAGAAAGAAAAGACCAAAATGGATGTCAGAAGAGACTCTGAAACTTGCTCTTGGACATCCAGTAGCTAAAGTGAAAGGAAGAAATGATGAAGTAAAAGAGTCAAACAGAAGATTTCAAAGGGCAGCTTGAGAAGACAAAGTAAAGTATTATAATCACGTGTGCAAAGACCAGGAGATGGAAAATCAAAAAGGAAGAACATGCTCTGAATTTCTCAAGCTGAAAGAACTGAAGAAAAAATTCAAGCTTCCAGTTGCAGTATTGAAAGATTCTATGGGGAAAATATTAAATGACGCAGGAAGCATCCAAAGAAGATGGAAGGAATACAGAGTCGCTGCACCAAAAAGAACTGGTCGACGTTCAGCAATTTCAGGAGGTAGCATATGAGCAGGAACCAATGGTACTGAAGGAAGAAGTCCAAGCTGCACTGAAGGCTTTGGCGAAAAACAAGGATCCAGGAATTGACAGAATACCAATTGAGATGTTTCAACAAACAGATCATGCTGGAAGTACTCACTCGTCTATGTCAGGAAATTTGGAAGACAGCTACCTGGCCAACCGACTGGAAGAGATCTATATGTATGCCTATTCCCAAGAAAGGTGATCCCACCAAATGCAGAAATTATCGAACAATATCATTAATATCACACACAGGTAAAATTTGCTAAAGATCATTCTAAAGTGACTGCAGCAGTGTATCAACAGGGAACTGCCAGAAATTCAAGCCAGATTCAGAAGAGGATGTGGAACCAGGGGTATCATTGCTGATGTCAGATGGATCCTGGCTGAAAGCAGAGAATACCAGAAAGATATTTACCCATGTTTTATTGACTATGCAAAGACGTTCGACTGTGTGGATCATAACAAATTATGGATAACATTGTGAAGAATGAGAATCCAGAACACTTAACTGTGCTCATGAGGAACCTGTACATGGATCAGAAGGCAGTCGTTCCAACAGAACAAGGGGCTACTACATGGATTAAAGTCAGGAAACGTGTGTGTCAGCATTGTATTCTTTCACTACACCTATTCAATCTGTATGCTGAGCAAATAATCTGAGAAGCTGGACTGCATGAAGAAGAATGTGGCATCAGGATTGGAGGAAGACTCATGAACAACCTGCAATATGCAGATAACACAACCTTGCTTGCTGAAAGTAAAGAGGACTTGAAGCACTTACTGATGAAGATCAAAGACCACAGCCTTCAGCGTGGATTACACCTCAACATAAAGAAAACAGAAATCCTCACAACCGGACCAAAAGCAACATCATGGTAAACGGGGAAAAGATTGAAGTTGTCAAGGTTTTCATTTTACTTGGAGCCACAGTCAACACCCATGGAAGCAGCAGTCAAGAAAACAAAAGACACATTGCACTGGGCAAATCTACTGCAAAAGACCTCTTTAAAGTGTTCAAAAACAAAGATGTCTAAGGACTAAGGTGCGCCTGACCCAAGCCGTGGTTTTTTTAATCTCATCATATGCATGCAAAAGCTGGATGATGAATAAGGAAGACCAAGGAAGAATTGATGCCTTTGAATTGTGGGGTTGGAGAAGAATATTGAATATACCATGGACTGCCAAAAGAATGAACAAATCTATCTTGGAAGAAGTACAACCAGAATGCTTCTTAGAAGCAATGATGGCAAGACTACGTCTCACATACGTTAGACATGTTTTCAGGAAGGATCAGTCCCTGGAGAAGGACATCATGCTTGGTAAAGTAGAGGGTCAGTGAAAAAGAGGAAGACCCTCAATGAGATGGATTGACACAGTGGCTGCAACAATGGGCTTAAGCATAACTACAATTGTGAGGATGGTGCAGGACCAGGCATTGTTTCATTCTGTTGTATGTAGGCTTGCTGTGGGTCAGAACCAACTCCATGGCACCTAACAACAACAGGATTGCTAAGATAAAACAAAAAACAACCAGAAAATAACAAATTTTGGTGAGAATGTGGGGAAATTGGAACCCTTATCCATTGCTTGGCTGCTAACCAAAAGGTGGAATCTACTAGCTGCTCCTTGGAAATCCTATGGGGCAGTTCTACCCTACCCTTTAGGGTTGCTATGAGTTGGAATCAGCTCAATGGCAATGGATAATGGGACCCATTGCTGGTGGGAATGAAAAACAGTACGGCCATTGTGGAAAACAGTGTGGCGGTTCCTCAATACACTAAAAATAGAACTACCATATGACCCGGCAATTCCACTTCTAGGTGTATACCCAAAAGACTTGAAAGCAGAGGCTGAAAAAAAATACTTGTACACCAATGTTCATTGCAGCACTATTCCCAGTAGCCAAAAGGTGGAAACAACCTAAATGTCCATCAACAGATGAATAGATAAACAGAATATAGTATATCCATACAATGGAATACTACTCAGCCAGTAGGAGAAATGAAGTCTTGATACATGCTACAGTATGACTGGAGCTTGAAGACATTATGCCAAGCAAAGTAAGCCAATCACAAAAGGACAAATATTGTATGACATCACTTATATAAAAAGACAAAGGCAAATTTATAGAGACTAAAGTTTATTAGTGGTTACAAGGTGGGGGGGGAGGGGGAGTTAACGGTGATGGAAAAATTGCATTAATTAAGGGTAAGGTTGCGCAGCCGATTATTGTAATTGCTGTTAATAAGTTATACACCTGTAAAAAGTTGAATTGGCGGAAGTTAATGTGATAGATATATTTATTTATTTACCAAAATTAAAAAAAAAAAAAAAAAAGACAGAGATAGTAGCTACTGAGGCTGCTTATTTACAATGAAACACCTCATAGGATTTGGTTCCTTAGTTTGGAGGTTTAGGGTCATGGTTTCAGGGGACATCCCAGTGAATACTAATGTGTTTAGTGCTTTTGTTCTACCTCCTAGTTTGTTGTGTAGTGTCTGGGATCTTAAAAGCTTGCAAGTGGCTATCCAAAGTTCAACAATTGGTCTCTGTTCACCTGGTGCAACAGAGGAAGAAGGCGAGTCAGGAATATGAAGAGGAATATATGGCTGTTGCTTCCACGAACAACTGCCTTCTTTGCCATGAGACCAGAAGATCTGGATGGTGCCCAGCTACCATTACTGAACATGTTGATGAAAGATTCCATGGAAGAATCCTGATCAAAAGGGGAAAAATGCAGAACAGAATTTTAAAATTCTCATGGACTCTAGACTTTCTGGAGCCATGGAGGGTGGATGAACCCCTAAAACTATTGCCCTGAGATAATCTTTAAACCTTAAACCAAAAATATTCCCTGAAGTCATCTTAAAACCAAACAATAGGTCAGCTTAACTAGTAAAAAAAAAAAAATGCCTGCCTTAAGCATTATGCTCTTTTAAGAACTATCTATATGGGATCAAATTGACAGCAGCAACTCCAAAGATTGGATAGGAACCTTAGGGGGCAGTGAGTTTATGTCAGTGAGGGAGGAACAACTCAGAAAAGGAGGGTGAGAATGGTTGCACAACTCAAAGAATGTAATCAGTGTCACTAAATTGTACATGTAGAAACTGTTGACTTGATGTATGTTTTGCTACGTATATTCTCAACAACAACAACAAAATAAATAAAATTTAGGAAAAAAACGAACTGAGAAAAAAAATTAACTGACCGTATATATGTCAGTCTATTTATGGACTCTCCATTTTGTTCCGTTGATCTATGTGTCTATCTAATTACCAATACCATACTGTCTTGATTACTGTAGCTTTATAGTAAGTACTGAAATCAGCCAGCATGTGTGTGTACTCCAACTTTGCTGTTCTTTTTCAAAATTGCTCCAGCTATTCTAATTCTTTTGCCTTTCCATATAAATTTTAGACTGAGCATGTCAATTTCTACTGAGTTTTGACTTGGTATAGTAAAACCTGTGAAAACTGGAACCTGTGTAAGGAAAAGTCAAATATTTTCCACTAACAGAGAGCAATGGAAAAGTGGTAAGACTGCACTCTGTCAAGAGCACACAGCTTGTGAGACCTGGAAAAACAAGCCAGTCATGTTGAGTTCTGGCTCTCACAGATTTCACTGTATTTATATTTGTCCACATATTTAACATTGCTAGTGTTTTTTATTATTTTTCCTATTAATCATAATTTTTATCTGGTTTCATTTCCCTGCAGCAAAGGGAGTTCCTTTAGCATTTCTCATAGTGCAGATCTGCTGGCAACTAAGTCTCTAAGCTTTTGTTTATTTCACTTTCATTTTTGAAGGATGTTTTCACTGTAGCTTGACAATTTTTTGTCTTTCAGCATTTTTAAGTTTTCACTCCACTGTCCTCTATATTCCATTGTTTTTGATAAGAAGTCAATTATCATTTTTACCATTGTTTCCCTCTGTGTAAGGTATCTTTTTTTCCTCTTGCTGCTTGTTAGATTTTCTCTTTATCTTTGGTTTCCAGCAGTTGTCCTCGGTGTGTTTTTATTTGAATTTATTCTGTTTGGAGTTTATTGAGGTTCTTGGATCTGTAGATTGATAATTGCAATCAAATTTGAAAAAATTCAGCCCATTTTTCTTCAAAAAAATTCTATGGCGCATTCTCTCTTCTCTCCTTTTGGAACTCTATTTATATGTATGTAGACTGATACTCTCTCTCAAATCACTGAAGTTCTGTTTATTTTTTTTCCAAACTTTTTAATTTTTTGCTCTGCTTCAGTTTGAATAATTTTTATTGATTCCTCTTCAAGTTTATCAATTCTATCTTCTGCATTGTCCAATACATTGTAAATCCCATTCAAATAATTTTTACCGCAGAATTTGTATTTTTCAGCTGTAGGATTTTCAGATTATTTTTTGTTTTTGTATCTTTCCTGAAATTCTCCATCTTTCATCTACTGTATTAATTTTTTTCTCTAGATTCTTTAACGTATTTATCACAGATAAAGTAGTTGCCTACTCATTTCAGTATCTGATTTGCCTTTGATTCTATTTATGTTAACTACTTTTTCTCTTGACTGTCACATTTCCTGGAGTCCTGGTGGTGCAGTGGTTAAGAACTACAGCTGCTAACCAAAAAGGTCAGCAGCTGGAGTCCACCAGCTGCTTCTTGGAAACCCTATGGGGCAGTTCTGCTCTGCCCTATAGGGCTGCTGTGAGTCAGAATCCACTTGACGTCAACTGGTTTTATCCCATTTTTCCTGCTTCTTCACATGTCAAGTAATTTTTAAATTTTACACTGGACATTGTGGATGATACATCGTAAAGACCTTGGTTTCTGTTATCTCCCTCAGCTAAGTGTTGGGATTTGTGTTAGCTGGCAATTGAATTACTGGTGGCTTATCTTTATCCTATGGGGGCATGGTTTTAGGCTTCTCTTGGGTGTTTCTATCTTGGTTTTGCCCTGTCTGTGCTTTAATCCTTAGATGTGGTCCTTATAACTAATGTGTAATCCTTCTGGTGTTTCAACAGAAAGTCTCAGGGGTTGACCAGGCTCCTCTAATTTGGTGGAACTTCACTGTAAACCTCTGCCTCCCCAGTACTGAGCAGCAGCTGAAATCTTTGCTCAGTTCATTAAGTTTTTCAGGTCTTTCACAGAGGTGAGCTCTCAGGTGTTCCACACATGCAGTTCAGGAGCTAGCCGAGGATTTGAGGGGAGTTTAAATTCAGATTTTTGGGTGTCTACTCTATGACTTTATCTTATCTGGAATTTCTCCCCTCAATTTCCAGCCACCCTAGGAATCTCAAACTCCAGCCTGTGATTTCTCAACCCAGTAAGACATCTGCTTTCTGCCTGAGCTCTGTTCTCTGTGTGTTATGCAGACTGGGAAGATCCTTTGGAGGAAAATCCAGATAAATGTAGATGATTCCCTTCTTTCAAGAATTGTATCTACTCCAGTTTTTGCTTGCTTTTGGTCGTTCTCCAGTGCCTTCAATTTAAAAAAAGTGTTTTTTCTAGAGTTTGTAGTTGGTATAGGTAGAAGGGTTAGTCCAATAGAAATTACTCTACCAGTACTGGAAGCCGAGAACCTAATCAATCTCTATTGATGGACATTTTCGTTTCTGTAATCCTGCCATTATTTATTTGTAACCCTGCCTTTATATATCATAAAGCCTGACTGTTCACATATCTTAGTGTAGTTTTGTAAGTAAAACACTGGGAATAATCCTAACAATATAACCACTAGATCAAAGAGTACGTACCTTTAAAAATTTGTTAGAAATTGCCAAATTTTTCTCCAAAAATGTTGTACCAGTTTACACTCCTACTGTCTATGTTTGGGAATGCCTGTTTTTCACACTTGCATCAGCAATGAGTATTATTAAATTCTTAAGTTTTTGGCAGTCTGGCTAGTAAAAATAGTATCTCGTTGTTTTGATATCTATTTGTTGATTTATGAGTAGGGTGATCAACTTTTCATTATTAGTTATTCTATTTATAATTTACCTGGGTACAGACATTCTGATTTGTTGTGTTCTATTAATAAAAATTAAGAGGAGCTACTATTTACTTGAAGACTAAGGTGCGCCTGCCCCAAGCCATGGTGTTTTCAATCTCATCATAGGCATGCAAAAGCTGGATGATAAATAAGGAAGACTGAAGAAGAATTGACTCGTTTGAATTGGTATTGACGAAGAATATTGAATATACTATGGACTGCCAAAAGAACAAACAAATGTGTCTTGGAAGAAGTACAACCAGAATGCTCCTTAGAAGCAAGGATGACCAGAATACAGCTCACATACTTCGGACATGTTATCAGGAGGGACCAGTCCCTGGAGAAGGACATCGTGCTTGGTAGAGGGTCAGCGAAAAAGAGAAAGACCTTCAACAAGATGGACTGACAGAGTGTCTGCAACAATGGGCTCAAACATAACAACGATTGTGAGGATGGCACAGGACCAGGCAGTGTTTCGTTCTGTTGTACATAGAGTCAGAAACGACTTGATGGCAGGTGACAACAACAACAACTATTTACTGAGCAACTCCAAAGGCAGATCCTGAGCCACCCCTCCTGCTATAGTAATTTCAGGGATAGGCATGTAATCCAGGCCTAAGTCAACCTGGGTTCAGGCATGGTCAGATGACCTAAGTGTTACAATAAGAATGGAGAGCAGGATTTTTCTCTGATGGTTTGATGGTTTGCCATAGAGACGCCTTCTCTCTCCCTGGAGATTGATGAGGAACTTTTTTCCCATGAGGGAAGCAAGTTTGTGATCAAAGAATACACACAGAAGACTGAGCTGGGAGAACCAAAGAGAAACTGAGACATATACTGCTGACCTCATGATACGCTGGATCAAAACAACCTTGAAATTTGCCTTCTCTCTGAAATTTTCCATTTTGGAGAACTAGTTATGTCCGTTATTGTTTAAGCTGATTGGGTTTTCTGTTACTTGCAACCAAAAGCATTTAAATCATACACTCAGATTAGCTCATATTCTTAAACTATAGAAGTGTAGTTTTTTTCCCTGTGCATATCAATTATTATACATAGAAAATTAGACACAGAAATGAGACCTTAGGGCTTTAAAAATATCTGATAAGATTCCAAACAGCAACTGTATTGTAATAAATGCAAGTCTGTCTTAAAAGATCAGTCCATGCAAATTTATGTCAAGCTTGGAACTAATTAAGGAAAATGGGTAATAGGCAATTAAGCCATTTTGTTCTGTCATATGTTTAAATTTGAATTTTAAGAAGTAGTTTTGTTGTTTTTTTCTAAGTTATGACTAAGCTATGAGAATCTGTTTATAGGAGCTAGTTAGGTGTATTGATTAAGGTGTACTGATTTTAGAATCAAACTGTCTGGGCTTAAATCCTAACACTTTCTAGTTGTGTGGCCTTGGACAAGTTATTTAACCTCTGTGTGCCTCAGTTTCCTCAGATGCAAAGAGGAGTTAATGATAGTATGTATGTCTAGGTTGCTTATGATTAAATGAGAGAGTACATATAAAGGGCTTAGCACAATGCCTTGGAGATAGCAAACCATAATGTTTGCCATAATATTATTATAAAAATCAGTTGCTGTGGAGTCAGTTCTAACTCATGGCGACCCCATATGTTTCAGAATAGAATTGGGATCCATAGGGTTTTTGGTGGCTGATTTTTTGGAAGGTCACCAGACCTTTCTTCTGAGGTGCTTCTGGGTGGACCTTGAACCACCAACCTTTTGGCTAGCACCCAAGCATGTTAATCATTTACACAAAGAACTCCAATATTATTATAGTTACTCACTGTTAAAAATAAAACACAACACTTAAATAATTCCTTTGAGATATTCTTGATGTGCTGTGAGATTGTTAACCATTGTCATAGGGCAACATGTGTAGTAACTGTTAAATGAAAAACTATTTTGTTCTGTAAGCCTTCATCTTAAGTAAGAATAACAGCACAGTTGGAAGAGCGTAGTCAATGTCACTGAACTGTGAATGTAGAAATTTTTGAAACGGTGTATCTTTGGCCATCTGTAATTTTCATCAAAAAAAAAAAAGGTTGAGAATTTAGAGGCTTAATACGTTGTGGGGTTGTTAACCAATGTCATAGAACAACATGTGTACTACTATTTCATGAGAAACTATTTGCTCTGTAAGCTTTCACCTGAAGTACAATAAAATATAAAAAAAATAATAATTCCTTTGAGGTAAAAGAGTTTAGTACAGTGTTGCAGAATATAGAGACTGAAGAACAAGCCCTACCTGAGTCAGCCATTGGCCTCCACAGTCACCAGGCATTTTACTATTTTACCTACCTTTGGTGTTTTTAAGGAACAGATATTTAGAAATTTCAAACCAGAACTAAATCTTAGAGTGGGCTGCCCAGAAGATCACCCCAGCTAAGTATCTGATACAAAAGCAACAAACTGTACTTTAGCATGCAGGCTCTCAATAAGGGGTTAACTCAAGCCACTCTTGGGCAAACAAAGGAGGGGGCAGAAGAGAAGCTGTTGTTTGCAGAAAATATGCACCAAGGATGTTCCAGAAAGCATGCAATGAAAATGTTCTTAAAATTGCGTACCCAAACTGTTATCAGGAACCGACATGAAGAAAGAATTGTTCTTTTGAAATGTCTGTGGTATTGGACACACAGAACCCTGTGTTTAAGAACTCTGCCCTTTTTTAGAATGGTGGAGCACTTTCTAACTTTACTTAGTGCTGCCCAGCTAGACCTGTAATATTTCTCAGTAAAACTCTTTGCTTTCACTCTTCATAGAGTAAGAACTTTGTATATGTGTCAACAAACTAGTGATTACTGGCAATTACTGTGGTGGTGAGGGAGCCCTGGTTAACATGTTTAAAGGTAAAAGAGAAAATTTGGGAAAGAAATTTAAGGTTGGAAGTTGGAGTGTCCCTATGGTTGTTAGGAGTAGGTATGCATACATCCACAAAAACATCCCCTCTTTGGATTGTCGTTGTGGTTCTTGTGTTGCTAGTTGCCGTTGAGTTGGCTTGGACTCGTGGCGACCCCATGCGCAGCAGAACAAAACGTTGCCTGGTTCTGCACCATCTTCACGATCGTTGGTATGCTCAATCCATTGTTGCAGCTGCTGTGTATTTTGAATGCCTTCAAACCTAAGGTGCTCATCTTTCAGCATAATATTAGATAACATTCTGTTGTGATCCATAGGATTTTCACTGGTTAATTTTCAGAAGCAGATCATCAAGACTTTCATCCTTTTATGTCTTAAGTCTGGAAGCTCCAGTGAAACTTGTCCACCATGGGTGACTCTGCTGGTATTTGAAATCCTGGTGGCATAACTTCCAGCGTCACAGCAATGTGCAATCTACAATAATACGACAAACTGACGGATGAGTGGTGGCTCTTTGGCTTGGCTCTCTGTATTCTGGAATGCTGTATCTAAATCTCTTCTCTCATGTGAGTATGTCCAAGTCCTGGTAAAGTTCATGCTACCTGAGGGTTCTTACATAGTCCAGATGTTCTAGGTTGAGTCAGCCAGGCTGGCAGAAACGGGCATATAGCTGAGCTGAGTACAGGGAAGCCTTGCAGCAGTAGTGAGCCCTACTGTTTGTTGCCAAGTTTATGCCTCGGCCAAGAAAGGCTTGCCTTCCTCACCAGACGGTGATAACCAGACCTCTCCACATCTCAGGCCCACTTCTCACCTGTCTGCACCCAGAGCAGGAAGTAACCCTTCCTTGTTTGTCTACCTCATGTCCTACCCCAGAGTGAACCACCTCCTGGGGTGACGAACAGCCATTACCTGCATTCACCAGGTGACGTTGATATTGGGGATGCCACCCCAGGCCGTGTGAGATGGCCTCCAGCTAATCTAGAGTTGATTCCTTCCAGAAACTCAGGTTAGTCAATTTTTTCAAATTTAATGTTCATTTATTTTAATAAACTTTACCTTTTATAGGACTTTTAGGTTTACAGAAAAATTGTGCAGAAAGTACAGAGTTCCCATACATCTGCCATCCTTCTGCACACTTTCTCCTATTATTAACATCTTCCATTTCTGTAGTACATTTGTTAAAATTGATAAACCAATACTGATATATTATTATTAACCAAAGTTCATAGTTTACATTGTTGTTGTTATTGTTGTTAGGTGCCTTTGAGCCCATTCCGACTTACAGCGACCCTATGTACAGCAGAACAAAACACTGCCTGGTCCTGCACCATCCTTACAGTTGTTGTTATGCTTGGGCCCATTTTTGCAGCCACTGTGTGACTCCATCTCGTTGAGGGTCTTCCTCTTCTTTGGTGACCCTCTACTCTACCAAGCGTAATGTCCCTCTCCAGTGACTGATCCCTCCTGATAACATGTCCAAAGTACCTGAGACGAAATCTTGCCATCCTTGCTTCTAAGGAGCACTCTGGTTGTACTTCTTCAAAGACAGATTTGTTCCTTCTTTTGGCAGTCCATAAGATATTCAATATTCTCTTCCAACACCACAATTCAAAGGCATCAGTTCTTCCTTGGTCTTCCTTATTCATCATCCAGGTGATTGAAAACACCATAGCTTGGGTCAGGTGCACCTTAGTCGTTAGACATCTTTGTTTTTGGACACTTTAAAGAGGTCTTTTGCAGCAGATTTGCCCAACGCAATGCGTCTTTTGATTTCTTGACTAATGCTTCCATCGACATTGATTGTGGCTCCAAGTAAAACGAAATCCTTGACAAGTTCAATCTTTCCTCCATTTATTATGATTTTGCTTATTGGTCCAGTTGTGAGGACTTTTATTTTCTGTTTGTTGTGGTGCAATCCATACTTTGGTCTTCATCAGTAAGTGCTTCAAGTCCTCTTCATTTTCAGCAAGCAAGATTGTGTCATCTGCATAATGCAGGTTGATTATGAGTCTTCCTCCAATCCTGATGCCACATTCTTCTTCATATAGTCCAGCTTCTCAGATTCTTTGCTCAGCATACAGATTGAATAAGTATGGTGAAAGGATACAACCCTGACTAACACCCTTCCTGACTTTAAACCACGTAGTATCCCCTTGTTCTGTTCAAACGACTGCCTCTTGATCAATATACAGGTTCCTCGTGAGCACAATTAAGTGTTCTGAAATTCCATTTCTTCTCAATGTTCTCCATAATTTGTTATGATCCACACAGTCAAATGCCTTTGCATAGTCGGTAAAACATGAGTAAACATCTTTCTGGTTTTCTCTGCTTTCAGCCAGGATCCACCTGACGTCAGCAATGATATCCCTGGTTCCACATCCTCTTCTGAATCTGGCTTGAATTTCTAGCGGTTACCTGTCCATATACTGCTGCAGCTGCTTTTGAATGATCTTCAGCAAAATTTTACTTGCATGTGATATTAATGATATTGTTTGATAATTTCCGCATTCTGTTGGATCCCTTTCTTGGGAATAGGCATAAATATGGATCTCTTCCAGTTGATTGTCCAGATAGCTATCTTCCCAATTTCTTGGCATAGACAAGTGAGCACTTCCAGCATTGCATCTGTTTGTTGAAACATTTCAATTGGTATTCCGTCAATTCCTGGAGCCTTGTTTTTCCCAATGCCTTCGGTGAAGCTTGGATTTCTTCATTCAGTACCATCGGTTCTTGGTCATATGCTATCTCCTGATATGGTTGAATGTCAACCAATTATTTTTAGTATAGTGACTCTATGTATTCCTTCCATCTTCTTTTGATGCTTCCTGTGCCATTCAATATTTTGCCTACAGAATCCTTCAAAATTGCAACTTGAGGCTTGAATTTTTTTCTTTAGTTATTTCAGCTTGAGAAAGGCCAAGCGTGTTCTTCTCTTTTGGTTTTCTATCTCCAGCTCTTTGCACATTTCATTATAATACTTTGCCTTCTCGAGCTGCCCTTTGAAATCTTCTGTTCAGCTCTTTTACTTCGTTTCTTCCATTTGCTTTAGCTACTCAATGTTCAAGAGCAAGTTTCAGAGTGTCTTCTGACATCCATTTTGGTCTTTTCTTTCCTGTCTTTTTAATGACGTTTTGCTTTCTTCATATATGATGTCCTTGATGTCATCCCACAACTCGTCTGGTCTTTGATCATTAGTGTTCCGTATGGCAAATCTGTTCTTGAGATGGTCTCCAAATTCCGGTGGGATATACTCAAGGTCGTATTTTAGTTCTCGTGGACTTGTTTCAGTTTTCTTCAGCTTCAACTTGAACTTGTGTATGAGCAGTTGATGATCTGCTCCACAGTCGGCCCCTGGCCTTGTTCTTAAAGATGATACTGAGCTTTTCCATTGTGTCTTTCCACAGATGTTGTCGATTGATTCCTGTGTATTCCATCTGGCGAGGTCCACCTGTACAGTTGCCATTTATGTTGTTGAAAATAGGTATTTGCAGCGAAGAAGTTGTTGGTCTTGCAAAATTCTGTCATACCATCCCTGGCATTGTTTCTATCACCAAGGCCATATTTTCCAACTACCAATCCTTCTTCTTTGTTTCCAACTGTCGCATTCCAATCACCAGTAATTATAATTATCAGTGCATCCTGATTACATGTTTGATAAATTTCAGACTGCAGAAGTTGGTAAAAATTTTCAATTTCTTCATCTTTGGCCTTTGTGGTTGGTGTGTAGATTTGAATAATAGTCATATTAACTTTTCTTCCTTGTAGGTGTATGGGTATTATCCTATCACTTACAGCACTGTACTGCAGGATAGATCTTGAAATGTTCTTTTTGAGGATGAATGGAACACCATTCCTCTTCAAGTTGTCATTCCTGGCATAGTAGACCTTGTGATTGTCCTATTCAAAATGGCCAGTATCAGTCCATTTCAGCTCACTAAAGCCTAGAATATCGATACTTAGGCATTCCATTTCATTTTTGACCATTTCCAGTTTTCCTAGATTCATACTTCATACATTCCATGTTCCAATTATTAATGGATGTTTGCAGCTATTTCTTCTCATTATGAGTTGTGCCACATCAGCAAATGAAGGTCTTGAAAGCTTGACTCCATCCATGTCATTAAGGTTGACTCTACTTTGAGGAGGCAGCTTTTCCCCAGTCATCTTTTGAGTGCCTTCCAACCTGAGGGCTCATCTTCTGGCACTGTATCAGACAATGTTCCACTGCTATTCATAAGGTTTTCACTGGCTAATTCTTTTCAGAAGTAGACTGCTGGATCCTTCTTCTAGGGAGATTATCCTGGATTATCTGGTTAGGTCTAATGTAATCACAGAGCCCTTAAATGGGGGAAGAGGGAGGCAGAAGAGTCAGAACTAGAGATGTGAAGCTGGAAAATGCAAGAAAATGGATTATTCCCTGGAGCCTTCAGAAAGGAATGCAGTTCTTCTGACATCTTGATTTTAGCCCAGCGAGACCCATTTTGGAATTCTGACCTCCTGAACTATAAGATGATAAATTTGGATTATTTTAAGTCATTAAGTTTGTGGTCATTTGCTACAGTATCAATTGGAAATACATGTACAGGGAGACCAATAAGAAGGCTATTGTAATTTTTGGACAAGAGTTGGTAATGGCTCCACAATCCAGTGTTTATTGGATACCTGCTAGTGTTGGGAGTTGTGTTAGTCATAGGTCATTTATTACCTCTATAGTGGGAGGATTTGGACTTTCACCAGTTCCTCCCGGTGCTTACACTCACTCTAAAGCACAACTAGTTCCCATGCAAGGGATTCCATGTCACCGGGAGGAATAAACACTAGATGGATGTGCCAGGAGCAGACAGCTTGGGAAAACCAAATGGCAGGACACCTCCATTAACCCGGTACGAGTGTCAACTGGGCAAGCCTGCACTCTGAACAGAAGAGGGCCGACAGTTGGGACTAGACCATTGCAGATTTGACTGTGCTGCTTATCCAAGGTTTGGAGCAGTTGCATTACATGAAACTCTCAGATGCCTCAACCAGAAAATACACAAAGGCAACTTTGTCCTTCCCTCTCCTGTCTTGACCCCTGCTGCGGAAATCTCTAACAGAAAAGAAAATTTCTTCTTTTGTGGCTATTCCAGCAATGATGGGTGGTGTTTGGATGGTGTTTATCTTTGTATTCATATTATGTTTGTGTTTGTCAAAGCCGCAATTCAGAGTGTCCTCATCCCAGGACCTCCCCAGGTTCAATTATTCAACCTCCACTAGTATTTATTAAGGATTAGTACTGACTAATGAATGTGGATGCTGTATTAGAACATTTTTTTTCTTTGTAACCAGCAGCGCAAAACTGTCTCTTATATTTAGAAGCCTGGATCTACAGTTACATATCAAAATACATGCAGTGCTGTTTTGCTGAATGCAGCTGTCCTGGTGTAGGCCAAAGATAATTTGCTGATCCTGGAGCTGAGGCTAGCGATTTTACGTCTGTGTCTGCTTCTGCCCATACCTTATGGGCCAAGACAGGGCAACTTCAAGAGCTGTAGCGATATCAGCCTTAGCGATGCAAACAGTAATAGGACAGAGACATTTGCTACCCAAGCCTTCCTCTCTCTGATACAGCCAGTGCTGCCTCCTCTCTGATCACAGAACACTTTGTTTCTGTCTCCGTCTTCATACTCTCATGCTTCTTTCTAATTGTTTGCATCCACATCTGTAGCCCACTAGCCTGTGAGCCCTTCCCAGGGGTCTCTCTTCAATGATATCTGTATTCCCAAAGTCTAGCCCAGTTCTTTGGTAGAAAAGGTGCCCCGTAAACAGGTCAAACGAAGAAATAGATGAGACGGACAACGTAATGGGGACATTGTTTGGAAAGCTATTAGATTACTTTCGTCCAGTTTGTGGAAGGAATAGGAAGAAGCAGCATGCTTGATGCAGACAGCGGTTGATCTATCTCTCCTGGTAAAAGCACTTTGGTTTTTAGAGGGGAATCACCCTTTCTGCACCCTCAATCCATAAAGTTAGAGTGGAGCTGACCTCAGCCTCAGCTTCAGTGACTGCAATGTGACACAAGTCTGGCCAAAGAGGGCGCCACAACACCCATGGCCACAATATCAATTCATACCATCGTCACACCTGTTTGTCAATGGCTGGGGTCCTTTCTGATTGGCCGGTTCCTGTTCCAAATCAATTGTGCATTATTTTGAATTGAATTTTTTTTTGTTCCCTGAAGCTATTGGGAGAAGAGGCACTTCCTTTCCACAAGCACTGTTAAACTGGTAGGAAGAAGCCCGAAGTGGCTGGCAGCCATCTTGCAAGTATGAGGCTAAAATTAACTCCAAGGCAGAGGGGGATCAACCAATAAGCAAGGTACGCACAGATTTGTGTTTATTTACTCATCTGTAGCGTACAGTTTCACCTGGGTTTCGCCACATGTTGAATTTCACCAGGTGAAATTGTGCGCTATAGATTCATAGGTAAGCACGAAGAAACCCATGCTTACCTCGCTTACTGTAAGCAGGTGCATACCTTGCTTATGGATTAATCCGCCCCTTCTTGGAAGAATGTTGTTGTTAGTTGCCATCTAGTAGATTCCCACTCGAGGAGACCCCATGGGTTGCAGAGTAAAACTTCTCCATTGGGTTTTCAAGGCTGTGACCTTTTGGAAGCAGATTGCCAGACCTGTCTTCTGAGGCACCTCTGGGTGGGTTTAAACCACCAAACTCTTGGTTAGTAGAGCATTTAACCATCTGCGCCACCCGGGGACTCTTGGAGAAAGTTGGGGCTGAGAAATGGAGAGGGACAAGTTCCTTATAACACTGAGCATCAAGATGCAGACATGCCTGAAGCTATCCTTGGAATTTTCAGTTATGAAAATGAGCCAGTAAACTCTACCAGTTTTTATCAGGTTGCTGAAAGAGCCCTCGGGTGGGATATACCTGGTCATCTTTTCCCTAACTGTACTGTTAGGAGTGGAGCCTAGGTGATCTCAGCCTTGCAGAAGGCCCTGGAGAAAACCTTCATCTTTTTTGTCACTCTTAAAGCTCTCTACAGACTCCCTCTCTACCTGGGAGATCTCACTTTGTTACGGGAATTTTCTTTATTTTATTCTGACTTTAATGGGACCAACGGTTTTTAATACATAATAGAAAAGCTTTTACCTTTTTGATTAGCCCATAAATTAGTTCAGAATGGATGCCTTTCTAGCCATGCCCTGTCCTCTCTACTGTTTTCCCTACAGGTTTGGGCAGGGATGGATTAGCACATTTTGGTTTTTGGAGTCTCTGGAAGGTGAGGAACCCCCAAAAAGCACAATTTACACACCATGGTAAACAGGCTTTCTTAAAACCATTTTTATTCTGCCTCATTCTCATTTGATTTGGGTAAAAGACCAGGGATCCCCCGCCACACAAATAAAAACCACGATATGGGAAGCAGAAATCAGGATCCAATATGTTGGGCTGACTCTAGAACCTCTGTGTGCTGAGAATATATGTCCCTGATTCAAATGTCCTCCAGGGACATGTGCTGACTGAGGACAGACATGTTGGTGAAATGACTGGTGGAATCCGGTGTCCATCAATTTTTATTTTTTGTTAGGTTTCAGTACTTTAACAAATGCCTGAGATTTATAATAAAACTCAGAAAATGCTTTGAATTTGCTCAGAACTTAGAATTTCCCCCCAGGGGCATTCATATCTATTATGGCAATTCTCATAACAACGCTGTGAGGTAAGCAGGCAGGCGTTCTTATCTCCATATTCCAGATGAAGAAATTTGAGGCACAGAAAGGCTAAGAAAGAAACTTGCCTAAAATCAGCTTGCATAGCTAGTTAGTGGGAGAAAAGGGACTGGAAAACAGATGTTTTGTTCAGCTCAGCTTCTTGTTCATTTAACTAGAATAAGCTACTTTCTTTTTTGCTTGAAAAAGTTGGTGCCGTTATCCTGGTGTTTCTAACATTAGTTCTGTCAAGTGATTTTTGCCATATAAACACATTACCTGTTATGTTAATCACTTGGTATTTTTCTTTAAGTCCACTTTTCTTAAATTTATTTGAAAAGGAACACATCTCTAAGTAGAAAGCCATAAATGGAAGGTCATAAATAAAAATAAATACAGTCAAAACAAGGCAATGGTATTAAATTTTATTTTGACAGAAGGCTCTGAACTTGAGGCCTGCTCTTTCTTTGTTAAAAAGGGAAAAGAGCCATAACATCAGAAAGGTGTTAAAGACCTGCTAGTACTAAACAGAGACTTTCTCCTAGCTGTAATCAGGATTGAAAAAAAAACTAGAAAACGGGAAAACTTTCTTTATGATTCAGTATCACTTAATGTTGTGTGTGTGAACGACATAAAATTATCTTGTGTACCACCTGTGGTACACGCATCTCACACTTTAGAAAACACAAGGTTGGTGTGTTCTGGCAGGCAGAATAATGGCGTTATTAAGCCAGTATATTCACTCTGGAAGGGTTTACATTTGACAGAAAAGAAATACAATGGGTGGCACTTCCAGGTGGCATCCAGAAAAACCAAAGATCTTTCTTGAAATTTGAAAAAAAAAAAAAGTTTGAAAAAAGCACATTCCATAAACAGCCAGTTTATTCTCCAAAATGGGATGGGGATGGTGCACGTATGCCTAGAATTGACCACGAAATATATTCTTAGAGTCTGTTTGTGTGAAGCATGAGGTTGTGCTCAAGTTGACCAATGCAGAATACAAGCAAGGTGCTATTAGGAAAAGTGAGGACCAACACAAAAGTTCATGGGTTCATCTGATGACCCATGGGTGAACTCTGGGGTGTTGACAGGAGGAGGAGTTCCTGAAGATTGGGGTGAAGCTACAGCATATGAAAATGAAAGAAAAAAAAAATCCACGAACCCAACTATTTTAGACAACTGTAAACGTGCAACAATTGCTTGTGCTCAACATCGTCAACACCTGAGCCCACAGCTCGTCCCAGGAACCTCCTTCCGCCCCCCCCCCCCCCCCAGCGGGAAGTCTGCCCCTCATCTAAAAGCGCCGACTCCCTGAGGCGCCGGTCTGGAGAAGAGGCGTGGACGCCGTGGCCTTCGAGAAACTGAGACACTGAGACGAGATACTTTCTTGTTCACAAATCAATGACTCTGGCTGATGTGGCTGTGCTGCTTGGTTTTACTAAATTTTGGACTTTCAGTTCAGTTGCCAGGGACCTGCCTTTGGAGAGTCCTGGAGGAAAAGACTTCCCAGTCTGAAGTCGTGAGGGGTCCGTTCCTCAAACTCCTGAGGTGTGTGCGGATGAGGTACATCCTCCACGCTCCCGGCCGATGGCTGGCTCCTCACATCCTGTGTGGTGCAGAGTGAGAAAGAGCGTGACTGAGGCTCCATGGTGCGAGACTGCTTCCTTATTTAATGGTGAGTACGCATGGGGTCGCCGTGAGTCGGAACCACCTCGACGGCAACGGGGTTGGTTGGTGGGTTAGTTGGTTTTTACTCTGATTAACGAGTACTGAACACGGACCAGCAGGACTACATGCTGCTGCCTCAAAGCACTGATTCCATTTTGAAAAATTTATTTGGAAAATACATTTTAGTTTACATGGGGCACATGCAAAATAATAATAATCACACGACAAAGATGCAGCGAAAATGCTTCTTGAGCACTTCTGAATCTTATCCTCAAGAGTTAGTAATACTGTTAGCAGATTGGTGTGCATCCTTCAGGCATTTTTCTTTGCATTTCCATATATAAATATGCACGTACAAATTATATAACCTTGTGTGTGTTGGGGTGGGGATTTAATATACACGGGACCATGCTGTATATATTCTGCAATTTTTTAAACTTATTCAGCAAATGTTTATGTGCTGGGCATTGTTGCAGGTGTAGGTAATAATAATACCCAACAGTTACATAGTAGGTACAATGTGCTAGGCACTGTGTTTTACATATATTTACTCAAATTTAATCCTCACAACAACTCTGTGAGGTAGATACTGTTATTATCCCCATTTTATAGATGAGAAAACTGAGGCACAGGTTGGTTAAAAGACTTGACCAAGGGCACAGCTGTGGAGAGTTAAAACCAGTAGCCAAAATGCCGACTTGTGGTGACTCCACGTGTGTCAGAGTAGAACTAAGCTCTATAGGGCTTTCAAAGACTGATTTAATGGAAGCAGATTGCCAGGCCTTTTTTATGAGGCACCTTTCATTGGACTTGAACTGCCAACCTTTCAGTAAGCAGCCAAGAACATTAACCGTTTGCACCATCCAGGGACTCCACTTAGAGGTAGAACCTAGATTTAAGCTCCAGTAGTATAGCTTCTAAGTAGAAACATTAAGTACTACATTCCACTATTGTGAGCAGTGAAAGAAATGAAAGTGTTCCTGGAGTTTTTCTGCACAGTAGGAGGAAACTGTTGTATAGTGGTTAAGAGCTCAGCTGCTAACCAAAATCTCACAGTTCGAATCCACCAGCCGCTCCTTGGAAACCGTATGGGGCAGTTCTTCTCTGTGCTATAGGGTTGCTATGAGTTGGAATCGACTCAACGGCAACGAGTTTGTTTTTTTGTAGGAGGAAACAGACCATAAACATATACAATTTGTCAGGGACTGCTGAGTGCTAAGAAGAAAAGTAAAGCTGGGTAAGGGGATGGAAAGAGGGAGAGTGGGGCTGTGAGTGCTATTTGAGAGAAGTTGGTTAGGGATAGTTTCTCTGCTAAGGTGTTACATGAGTAAGCACCTGAAGGAGAGACGGGAGTAAGCCATGTCAACATCAGGAATAGAGTTCTAGGTAGAGGTTAACAGCAAGTGCAAAGGCCCTGAGGCAGCAGCATTCTTGTGTTGCTCAGAGAGCCTGGAATGAGTGTGGAGGTGAGTGCTGGGAGATGAGGAAGGAGACGCAGCAACCACGTCATGCAGGGCCTTGTAAAGCCATAGTAAGGAAGGCATTTCCATGTTTAAACTGCAGCGTAGTACCTATCCTATGGATAAACTACTAGTACTTACTTAACAGAGCCCTGGTGGTGCAGTGGTTAAGAGGTCAGCTACTAACCAAAAGGTCGGCAGTTCAAATCCACCAGCTGCACCTTGGAAACCCTATAGGGCGGTTCTACCCTGTCCTATAAAGTTGCTGTGAGTTGGAATGGATTCGACGGCATCAGGTTTGATGTGGTTTTTTGAATTTATTTAACTGTTCTCCTACGATGGACATTTAGATTTTGAGTTCCCCTATTTCAAACAGCTGCAGTGGATATCATTCCACATCCGAGGTTCACCACCCTGGCTGCACGTTAGAATCCTCTGAAGAGCTCTGAATCATACCAACGCCCTGCTCTGTTGCTGGAGATTCTAATTTAATTGGTCAACAGCAGGCTCTGAGCGTTGTTGTTGTTGTTTCTAAGCTCCCCAGGTGATTCAAATATGCTAGGGCAGGAGAACTGTCTTACATGCCTTTTTGTGCACCTGTATCCAGGGTGGATGCTAAGAAGTTGAATTGCTAGGTGGGTGGATACATGGGTTTTTTTGTTATCTGCCTCGAGTTGATTCTGACTCATAGCAATCTTATAGGACAGGGTAGAACTGCCCCACTCGGCTAGGCTATAATTTGTACAGGAGCAGATTGCCAGGTCTTTTCACCTGTGGAGCCACTGGTGGGTTTGAACTGCCGACCTTTCAGGTAGCAGCTGAGCGCTTAACCATTGTGCCACCAGGGCTCCTACATGGATTTTTTTTCTTTCCTTTTTTTTTCCTACGTGGATTTTAAGGCTTAATAAATACTTCCAGATTGACTTCCCAAAAGACTTTTCAATTTACTCTTCCATCAGCAATGTAATATCCCATTCTTCATACTCTTGCCAACCTTGCGTGATATTACCCATCTTGTAATTATTTTAAGCTGGTAACAAAGAAAATATTTCCTTGTTGCTTTAGTTTGTGTTTCCCTGGTTACCAGTGAGGTTGAACATTTTTTCACGTGTTATTCTGATTTTTTTTTTTTTTTTAAATCAGTTTCCCACCAGCTTATATCCTTTTTAAAGGAAAAATCTTTCCATTGCTGGCTGGTGACTTAGGTCTGAATTATCTTTACTTCAGCTACCTGACCCAACAAAGAAGAACTCTTCTTACTTTCTAGAAATGGGTAATATATCCCCATTTTTCATCATGGAGTCACTAAAACTCTCTGAAGACACATCTTTACAAAACAATCCCAGGGAGCCTTACCCCAGCCAGTAATACAGGGAAGAGGACAGATTTGCTTTTTTTTATTTTTATTTTTGCAAAAAGGCAACTTCTTGCTTATCTCCCACCTTGATATATATGCCAATCCTCATACAATTGAAGGATATTTCGAGGCCAGGAAAGGACCATTTCTACTTGTTTTCAAGAGACAAGCTTTGCCAGTACAGAGTGAGTTAATGTCTGCTAACTCTGTGCCTGCTAATGGGAGACAGTTGTCAACCTTTAACCCTCTTTAGATGTCAAATCCTTCCTTTAAGGAAACTTTGGAATATGTAGGCTCTTACTGTCAAGAATGGCGAACAAGCATTTTCAAAACCTGGTATGTTTGCCTGGTTGTTTAGATATTCACAAAGCCACTCAGAGGTGTAAGTTCAGTGGGTTCACATCGTATGTGTGTTTAACTTAAGACAAATCAATTATTCATGTTCCTGAAAAAGAAAAGAGCAACTATTTAAATAGAGCTGCAGAGTCTGGCAGTGATTCTATTCAGTGCCCATGAATATCGGATGGGGATGTGACTAGGCTGTGTGTGAACCTAGAGTGAGGTTCCAGTGTTCAACATACGCCAGGAGCCCTAAACACAGAAAGTGCTTCAGATGGTGCGCAACCCAAGGAACATTACTTGCTTCCAGTGCTGAAGGAACACTGGCTGTGTTGGGCTGATCAAGTTATGGTGTGAGTCTCTAATATGGCGCCCTTTTAAGGATTCTTCCAAGATTAATTCTGATAATACTCAATGTTCGCCTTATGCCCTAACATTAGAACCTAACTCCCAAGTAAAGTGAAGCTTCACGGTCCATCTGGGGTCACCTGAGAGTGTCATTTATCATACTTTTGGTAGAGAATGCTTGCCTCCCTCACACCCAAGCTTTGCCCTGTCAATTGGTTTTCCTGCTACAAAAGTTCCACTGAGTTTCACGGAGCATCAGGTTTGTGACCATGAGCCTGATCACAAGGATAAGGAAACTTGGGAGGTGTGTAAAATTTTCAGGGAGTAGAGAAAAGCAGTCGTAGGTGAAGCTTCATCTTAAACAACCAATCAGTTGCCATTGAGTCAGTTCAGACTCATGGCGATACCCCTCGTGTCAGAGTAAAACCATGCTCCAGTTCTCAGTGGCTGATTTTTCAGAAG
Organism: Dugong dugon; assembly: GCA_030035585.1. Lineage (NCBI taxonomy): Eukaryota > Metazoa > Chordata > Mammalia > Sirenia > Dugongidae > Dugong > Dugong dugon. Next base: position 16,906,224 of record CM057476.1, on the reverse strand, counting down.
TGGATCGTCAGGCTTTTCTTCTGAAGTGCCTCTGGGTGGACTCAAACTTCCAACCTTTTAGTTAGGAGTCGAGTGTGTTAACTGTTTGCACCACACAGGGAGTCTCCACTTAAGAATTATTTTTGCGGGGGAAGGGATTTGCAAAAATGCACATTTCAGGGTCCTACTCTCAGTGATTGTGAGTTAGTCTTGAGTGAGGCTCAGGAATCTATGTTTTTACAAACATCCCAGATGATTCTGTTGCAAGTGGTTCTGAGACCCAGGCTTTGAGAAACATGCCTAAAATAACTTAACCTTGCTTGAATCCTCAAGGCACCAGCAGAAAGTAAAAGCCTGCAGGGACTTGAATTATTAGAACTGATAAATAGATTGCTACAATATTTAAACATTTGTGTGATTCATTTCTCCACCTTCCCTCCCAACTTGAGGGCAGGAAATTTTCTGACTTTGAGAGACTGTAAGTTTCTGGTTCTTCTTGGACCAGAACATGTCTCCTTGGTCAACACAGCATTGTATCCAAAACTGTTGAATATTTGATGTCATGAAATCTCATCTTTCTTTGCCCCATCCACCATGTGGCTTGCATATATATCTTGTAAAATCAGGATATGATGAGACATTTTTATGAACTTAGGTATAAGCCTATCATGAACCAAGACTATTCCAAGAATTCTTGGGATTTTGACCATTAGGGCAGAAGAGGTTGGTAACGGTCTTGATAAGGATAAAGAATAATTTTTAAGAAGGCAGGAACATCACAAATTTTAAAAGGCAACCATTTAATTCCGACGTTATTTTCGAATGACTTGAAACTGAGAAAACTCACATATTCAGGGCCTTTTGTCTCACCTTCTGTCTTGGCCTCCTTTAAAGCCAGATTTTTCCAGCCCTGCGGGGGACGTCCTAGCTGCTTTTCAGATAGTAACAGAAGAGCCTCCCTGCGGGTACTCCTGCTCTTGCGGTAACGTTACTCCGCTCGCTGGCATTGAGTGGGACATAACAAGTCAGGGTGATGAGTTTGCTGATGTAAATGAAAACTGACCACTCTGTTAACAGCCACCATTAGTGCATTCTTCCTTTTGGACTTTATGGGGAGGAGATGTACCGGGGTTTTGCCAAGCATGCTTGGTGGACCACCTGCATCCGAACCCCCAAGGTGGAGTGGGAAGGGTAAGGAGCTGGGTTGGGCCCCGCTTAGGACTTGGCAAGTTGGACTGGGGCTTGGATGTAAACTTCTTTTAAACCTCCCGATTTCTTCTCATGCAGCCCAAAGTTTGGGAACTTCTGTCTTAGTGGTTCTACATCACCATTCAATTCCTCCAGTAAGCTAGGGCTGGGAAATTTTATTTCAAAGGATGTCTGAGAAACTGGCCTTTTTTTAAACAGAAGATAGACTTGATTTCATTCTCTAAGGGCTAGCTTCTTTCTCTCTCTCCCTCTTGCTGGCTCTGTCCCTCTCTCTCAAAACAAAGAACACACAACAAAGCCTTTAAATTTGAGTTTCCCTGTGGGATTCTAAAACTGTGGAAAACTTGTTTTCATTGATAATGTGGGGGAAAGGTATCTAAAAGAAACATGCGCCTACATATGGGGAAATTATTATTATCCCCATTTTACATATCAGGAAACTGAGGCACAGAGAGCTTAATAATTAGCCCAGATGGTCTGGGTGGTAGAGCCAGGATTTGAATCTTGGCAGAGCTGGCACTGAAGTCCAGGCTCTAACCATGTGAAACACTGCCTCTTAAAAAGAAGGAATAGAGAAGTAGCTCCCATTCATACCTTTTGTCATTATTAAAAAAGCCACAACACAAGCATACCCACATAAACACCCCCTCCCTACACAGAACCACTTATATTAAGAATGGAGAAAGCCCTATATGTAAAGACCTCTGGGTCCCTTGAAAAACTTTTTGGATGGTGTTCTCATGGGCAAACTTATCTTTGAAAGCCAGATTGTCCACTGGAGGATACAAAGTAGACAGTGCTCAGGCTCAAGATGTGGGTTTGGTTGTTGGGTTTTTTGGAGTTTTTTTGTTTTTTTGCTGCTTTTTGGTCCTCACTATATGTTTAAACAATGTGAATTGATGGCTACCATCTAAAAATCAAGAGATTTTACAAAAAAATCTGAGCTTTCCAACTTTCTTTGAAAATTGGCCCTCACTAAGCCTAAGTGATAACAATTAGCTGGAGCAGAGTGGTGGCTGCCCCTTTAAAATGTACTTGCCAATTTACCACAGTTCCCACTTCTCCTTGTTGTCCTACAGTCAGGCTGCTTTATTCATGTATGTTCCCTGCCTGCTCTCTGTACCCCTTTGACTTTGTAACCCTGTCACATCACATTTTTCTTTACATTGAAAATCTCACGTCAACCTCACTTAAATAACTTATGGAGTTAGCCACAGGTGAACGCCATCTGTTGGCCTTGGTTACCGGATGTGCTAGAAGGGACACATTGGTTTAGAAGCACTGTAGCATCGTGATTAACAGCACAGCCTCCAGAGCCAGACTACCCTAGGCTTAAACCCTACCTTTACCACTAACTAGCTGAGAGACCTCAGGCCAGTAACTTCACCTTTCTGAGCCTCAGTTTCCTCTTCTGTGAAATGGGAATAATAGTACCTACCTCATGGCATACTGGTTAAGTGCTATGGCTGCTGACAAAAAGGTTGGCAGTTCGAATCCAGCAGGTGCTCCCTGGAAACTCTATGAGGCAGTTCTACTCTGTTCTGTAAGGTCGCTATGAGTAGAAATCAACTCAACAGCAACAGGTTTGGTTTGTTTTTTTTTTTCTCATGGGGTTGCTGTGAGGATTCAATGAGTTAATTCATGTAAAGAGCCTAGAACAGTGCCTGGCATACAGTAAGTCCTGTATCAGTGTTGGACAATGAATAAGGGATACCGAAGAATAATTGATGCCTTTGAATTATGGTGTTGGTGAAGAATATTGAATATACCATGGACTGCCAGAAGAACAAACAAATCTGTCTTGGAAGAAGTACAGCCCCAATGCTCCTTAGAAGTGAGGATGGAGAGAGACTTTGTTTCACGTTCTTTGGAAATGTTATCAGGAAGGACCAGTCCTTGGAGAAGGACATCATGCTTGGTAAAGTAGAGGGTCAGCAAAAAACAGGAAGACCCTCAGTGAGATGGATTGATACAATGGCTGCAACAATGGGCTCAAACAGAGCACCAATTGTGAGGATGGCGCAGGACTGGGCAGTTAGTTGTTCTTTTGTACACAGGGTCGCTATGAGTCAGAATTGACTCGACGGCACCTAGCAACAAAAACATGTCAGTGTTGCCTTCTGTTATTACAACCCCCACAGCTCAAGCCCTGGTCTGGATGGTATACATTTTCACAAGTCCTCAGGAGCCAAGCCAGTACTTGGCCTCATTCCTTTGGAGTGCTAGCCTTTGCGTCTGGCTCATGAGTACAAAGCCTTGAACTCTTTAATGGCTTCTTTCTAAATTCTGAGGACCTCGACCAGTAATGTTGATGACAGTAGTAACAGTACTATCAATAAATGGTTTGCAGTTTTTGAACACTGTCTAAGGAACCGACACCAACCTCTACACATTCTGTGGATCATCTAATTAATTCACAGTAGCTTTCTGAAATGGGTACTATTATAATCCTCATTTTACAGCTGAGGATACTGGGGTTGAAGGAGGTTAAGCAATTGGCTGAAGCTCTCACAGTGATAAGTGCTGGTGGGGTGGGGGGGGGGCTCAATCTCAGGTCCTCTGGGGCCAAAGCCTGCATCACCAGCACGTTCCACAACCTCACACCTTAAACACACACAAGCATATTTGTTGTTGTTAGTTGCGGTGAAGTTGATTTTGACTCATGGCAACCCCTTGTGTGCAGAGTAGAACTCCTCCATAGGGTTTTCAAGGCCGTGAACTTTTGGAAACTGATCTCCAGGCCTGTCGTCTGAGGTGCCTCTGGGTGGGTTTGAACTGCCAATCTTTCGGCTGGTAGTCAGGCGCTTAACTGTTTGTGCCACCCAGGGCCTCCTCACAAGGACATTATGACTTCTTTAAAGAATAAAGTTGAGTGTGTTCACTTCTGTTCTCCAATCATCCTCCCCTTCACAGGCTGACTCAACAGATTTGTCATCTTAGAAGCAAGAAACCTTGAGGTTTCTTTGATGTTTTTGTGCCCTTTTCTCCTCTCTTTGGACAAGACCACCTGTTTCTCCCTCTGTGATACTTCCTGTTTCGACATGTCCTCCATCCAGGTGCCGCTGATGTCTCCTGGACCTGGCTTGTCTAATGGTCTGGGTGTGACATCTGCTACCCTCTTGGCTGCCAAGGTTAGGTTGGCTGATGTGGCTGGTTAAAGGATGTCCTCTTCCTTCCTCACCTCACGTGGGAGTGCCCTTCCTGAAACTGAGAACATCCAGCCAAAGACTTTGACCTTCTCAGCTAGAGGGACATGGTGCTTTGGTCAAGGGTATAGGAGTAACTGTGCTGCTCTTGCAGAAGAGCTAAAGGATGTCTCAGAGTTATTATCTGTCTTGCCATAAATTACAGAGCAAGACAGAGATGGATCTGTGCTTGTCATTTCTGGGTCTGAGCTGTCCATCACACCACCTTGCCCCCTGCCAAACCTCAGAAGGTGTCACTGATTCTAGCAGACAAAGAAGGAAACATGAACAACATCCATCAGTTCATGAGGTTAGAGCTCACTGGAATATTAAAAATATGTGGAGACTCTTCTGTCCTTAAACTAAGAACATTTAAGCTAGTTTAATGCAAAATCAAGGTGCCCTGGTGGTGCCATGGTTAAACACTCAGCTGCTAATCGAAAGGTTGGCAGTTGGAGCCCATCTAGTGGCTCCATAGAGAGAGGCCTGGCAATCTCCTACAAAGATTACAGCCTAGAAAACCCTATGGAGCAATTCTCTGTCACATGGGGTCACTGTGAGCCAAAAATGACTCAACAGCACCCAACAACAACAACAATGCAAAGTCTCATATGAAGCCATTTGGCAGGTCAGGTGGTAAGGCAGATCAAGTTATAACTCTGAGTATCCTGTTTTTTGCCCCATGTTTGCCACCCTATTTAGGTGAGACTGTGTGACAGTTTTAGCAAATGTGGGCAAAAGTGGCATTTCTCACTCCTGGACTGAGGCAGGGAAAAGCCCATGTGGGATTCTCTGGTCTTCCTTTCACCTGCCTTAGCTTGAGGAGATCTCAAGTTCTAGATCTGAGGTTGGTAAACTACAGCCCTCAGGCCAGCCACCTGCTTTTGTAAATAACATTTTACTAGAACACAGACATGTCCGTTTGTTTACATATTATTTATGACTGCTTTTGTGCTGAAACGACATAGTTGAGTAGCTGCGACAGAGACTGTGTGACCCAAAACCAAACCTGTTGCTGTTGAGTCGCTTCCAACTCATGGTGACCCCGTGTGTTACATAGTAGAATTGTGCTCCATAGGGTTTTCTTGGCTGTAATCTTTTTTTTCCCCCAAATTTTATTTAGTTTGTTGTTGAGATTATATACAGGAAAACATATACAAAGTTGTCAGTTTCTACATGTACAATTTAGTGATACTGATTACGTTCTTCGAGTTGGGTAACCATTCTCAGCCTCCTTTTCTCAGTTTTTCCTCCCTCATTAACATAAACTGCCCCCTAAGGTTTCTATCTAATTTTCTGAGTTACTGTTGTCAATTTGATCCCATATAGATAGTTCTTAAAAGAGCATAATGCTCAAGGAAGACTTTTTTTTTTTAAACTAGTTAAAAATACATTCCATGTCCTCCTCCTATTCCAGACTCTTTTTTTCCTCTGTTGCTCCAGGTGAATAGAAACCAATTGTTAAGCCTTAGGTGGCTGCTTGCAAGCTTTTAAGACCCCAGGTACTACACAAAGAACTAGGAGGTAGAACAAGCCCTGAACACATTGTTAGGCCAATTAACTGGGATGTCCCATGAAACCATAACCCGAAACCTCCAAACCAAGGAACCAAATCCCATGAGGTGTTTGGTTGGACTTAAGCAGCCTCAGCTGCTATTCTTTTTTTTTTGGTCACTGTTGTCAGTTGGCTGTAAGTTATTGTAAATGGGAAGCAGTTTGCCAGGGCTTTCTTCCATGGAGCTGCTGGGTGGATTCAAACTGCCAGCGTTTAGGTTAGCAGCTGATCGCAAACTGCTTGTGCCATCCAGGGACCTTGTATGACCCACAAGGCGTAAAATATTTACCATCTGGATCTTTACAGAAAAAGTTTGTTGACCCCTGTTCTAGATCGAGCAGCTACAAGATGGTGGAGCTTCCCAAAGCCTGGGGCCTAGAGTGACTGTGTGGAGGAGAAAACTTCCACCGACCTCCGTGGCCCATGTAAAGTCACTGAGGAAAAATGAAAACCCTTTTGTTTGGGGTTGTTAATAGAGCACAACCTAACCTATCCTAATGGATTCCCATGGTCATTCAAGAAAGGACGTTTTATACCTGGAGAAATTCGAAGACCCTACTTACTGCTTTGTGAAGTGAACTGCACAAGTGATGCTGATGATGAGAAGGCCAATGATTATGGATGCGATGGCCACCCACTTGGCATTCCGCCCGAGCCTCCTGGCTCCTTCGACATCTCCTTCATTGTAGCTGTGTAGAGACTGTGGGGCACAAGAGCAGAGCTGGTGATGACATACAACCCACAAGGAAAGACACGTGCTTCTCAGGCTGTCCTGATAAAAAGGCTCTATGAGGCCCCTGATGACTTTGCTCCTCTCAATGTCAGGCTTCTGAACAGGCAGCATGGATAACACTTCCTTCAGGGAGCATTCCCTGAACTCCCAGGCTGAGTTAACTGCCCCCTCTTTATTTCCTAATTACTCTTATCTTAGCATTTACCATTGTTGTTGTTAGCTTCCTTCAAGGTAGCCCCGACTCATGGTGACCCCATGCACAATGGAATGAAACATTGCCCAGTGCTGTGCCATCTCCATGATGGACTGCGAATACGACAATTGTTATCTGTAGGATTTTCATTGGCTGATTTTTGGAAGTAGATCACCAGGCCTTTCTTCCTAGTCCATCTTAGTTTGGAAGCTCCCCTGAAACCTATTCAGCATAGTAGCAGCACACAAGCCTCTACTGACAGATGGGTGGTGGCTGTGTATGGGGTGCATTGGCTGGGAATCAAACCTGGGTGTCCTGCCTGAGAGGTGAGAATTCTGCCACTGAACCACAACTTCTCCTTAAGCATTTACCGTAGCACATTAAAGTCATTGATTTTATCTCTCCACTAGAGAATAAGTATGTGGGCAGGGATTATTATTAGCACAGTATGCCAATGCCCAGTGCAGTACTTGTCATGTAGAAGATGCCTGATAAATATTTGTAGAATGAAAGGATGAATGAGTATTTCTGACTTGTCCACTAGAACAGGAGCTGGCAAACTACGACCTGAGTTTATGAATAGTTTGGAACACAGCCACACTCATTTGTGTAACTATTGTCTGTGGTTGCTTTTATACTACAACAATGACCATATAGCCTGCAAGACCTGGAAAAAAAAAAAAAATTACTTGGTCCTTTGCAGCCGAGGTTTACTCATCCCTACAATAGAAGGTAAGTCCATGAGGTCAAGGACCTTGGCTGACTTTTTCACCTCTATGCCCAGCCAAGGCTGACATTCAACTGGTACTCTTTGATAATGACTTTAACCAGTAATCAGTTGCCATCGAATCAGTTCTGATTCATGGCAACCCCGTGTGTGTCAGAGTAGAATTGTGTTCCATAGGGTTTTCTCATTAGAAGCAAGGATGACGAGACTTTGTCTCACATACTTTGGACATATTATCAGGAGGGATCAGTCCCCGGAGAAGGACATCATGCTTGGTAGAGGGTCAGCAAAAAAGGAAGACCCTCAACAAGATGGACTGACACAGTGGCTGCAATAATGGGCTCATACATAGCAACAATTGTGAGGATGGCGCAGGAGCTGGCAGTGTTTCGTTCTGTTGTGCATAGGGTCGCTGTGAGTTGGAACCAACTCGATGGCACTTAAGAACAACAACAGTGTTTTCAGTAGCTGATTTTTCAGAAGTAGATTGCCAGACCTTCTGAAGCACCTCTGGGTGGACTAGAACCATGAGCCTTTTAGTTAGCAGTCGAGCACGTTAACCATTTGCATCACCCAGGGACTTTAACAGACTTTGTTGTTTGGTGCCATTGTGTCGATTCCAACTCATAGCGACCTTGTGTGACATCGGGTTTTCTTGGCTGTAATCTTTACAGAAGTAGCTCCCCAGGTCTTTCTCCTGCAGAGCTGCTGGTGGTTAGAACCACCAACCTTTCAGTTAACAGCTAGTGCTTAACTGTTTGCACCACCAATTATTAAAATATTGAAATACTTTTGTTGTTGTTAGTTGCTCTTGAGTCACCTGTGACTCATGGTGACCTTATGTATAACAACAAAAAAAAAAACATTGCTACTGAATAGCAGCTACCCCAGCCTTTTCCCTCTCCCCCAATATCCTGGCCATCCTGGTCCCTTCTCAGAATCCTCCAGATTTCTCCATGAGCCAGCACCTTACAGTTAACACTTGTCCCAGCAGAGCATCCTTTCTGATTCCAGGCCTGTGCCAAATGTGTTTAACATTTTAAATATTGTCCTTGTTGTGAGTACTTTGAACAGTGTCTGGCATATTCTAGGAGCTCAAGAGATACGTGTGGACTGAATGGATGAAGAAGTATGTCTGTTTCCCTATAAAATGTGAGTTCCATGAGACATAGTGGAGTCTCCCAGGACCTAGCCCAGCACCAGGCAAAGAGGAGGTGCTCAGAGAATGCTTGCTGAATTGAAAGCCAGCACTGTTCTTGTCCCGGATAATAAGCCCACTTTATCCTCCCACTGCTAGGAAACGCCCAAAAGTTGTGCTCCAGCCCAAAGAAGACTGAAAATATGTATTCACAGGTTATGTGTGGAGGGACTCGCTTAGCACCATGAACTATGATCTCAGTGGGAACCTTGATTCTCAAATCACAGCACTTTGGTAACACTCTTCTTCCTGCACTATTAAGGGGGCTTAGGCATATGCAGACAATTACAAGCCAGAGAAACATCCAGTATACCACAGGGCTTTCTGCTTCCGGAACCTTCCATGAATTCTTGTATACAGGCCACCTTAGTCAGCAACAGGCTGGGAGACTCAGCAGTGAAGAGGACTTGCTTTCAGGCCCCTTGTGTGAATGGCAGAGCTGGAACCTGCAGTTGACATCAAGGACTACTAGCAGGCTGAGTTCCAGAATTCTGAGTCCCAAATTCTGGAGTTCTCAACCCTGGCTGCACATTGCAACCACCTGGGTAATTAAACAAAAGAAAAACAAACCAGATAACTGGACCCCCTCCAGGAGAGATTCTGATTTATTTGGTGTGGGGACCAGGCACTAGTACTTATTAAAAGCTTCCCAGGACTGAAGGTCTCTGGCCCGGCAGCTATCTGTAATATCCTAAAAGGTCAAGGTGCTCACCACATTAAATGTCATCCCAAGGAAGTAAGCAACAGAGCATGGACTCTACACTCAGAGAAACCTGAGTTCAAATTCTACCTCTTACTAGCTGTCAGAGCTGGGGCAAGTTATCAAGCTTTCTAAGCCTCAGTGTCCTCATCTATAAATTGGTTAGTACTAATGGCACCTGTTTCACATTGGAGGCTCTAGTGAGTTAATGCATGGGATGTAGTCAGCATCGCCTAGCACATATGATATGCTCAATAAATGTTAGCTTTTACTGTGCCACTACCTGTACTTGTTTTTCTTTTTAAGTTGAAATTCTTGGCATGCGATAGATTCATCTTGGCTACTTATAGAATTATAGATGATCAAGCTCTTCCCCTTGCTGGAGCAGAATCTTTGGGGACTCAAATTTGAGAATCTTCATTTTAGAGGCTTCTCAGTCAAAGTCACTGCATAGAATCTTAGAACCCCAAGTTTTAAGCTCATAATCCGGTTTAGAATCAGATCCTCCGGAACTGATGATGATTATTCTATTGTGCTCCCTTGGAAAATGAAGTTCTGAGACTAATAATGGCGATGCCCTTGCGTTGCTGTATCCAGAGGAAAAATGATGAGCACCCTCCTTCCCAAACACTGTGAACTCCTGGCTGTTTTTTTTGTTTTTGTTTTTTTTTTAAAGTTTCAGGTCCTCAGCAGCAGTGACTGAAAAAGTGGGGAGAACAGCCATTTATGTCATGTTGAAGGGTACATCTGTTGTCTGTCCCTTGAGTGCAGGTGAGAGGGGGGTTCCTGGGCCACCTGGTTGCGTTATTAAAGGTCAGTAGAGCCATTACAGGTTAGTCGACCCAGCTGAAGGGGATTTGGATGCAAGCCACAGGTGAATGAATGCTGACCAACCTTCACTAGTTACTGGCAGTCTGGCAGAATATATGGGACCCTTCTCCTTGCAAACCATCATCTCTCTGGGGCTCTTAATAGAGCAATTGAGCAACCCAGAGATGGGGTGCAACTGTTGGCTTGCAAAACGAATGAAAAGCCTCCCTAAGTATCAGGTGTGACTCTCTCCCTATGAGTCTTCATTCTCAATCAGCTTCCTTGTCAGTTCTTGGAGAGAGTGTTTGCAATGAGTAAATGCAAGGACATGGAGGGTTGAGACCAGAGACTTTAGAATTCTCAGACTTCACTCTGAAAGACTTCACTGGCTGGGGGTCTAAACCTTAAGGGTGAAGATCTAACAGTGAAGTGGGGTGGAATCCCTCCCTGCAAAAAAATTCATTGGCTGTCATTTTTTTCCTCTCCCAGTTGGAATTCCACACTTAGGATCTCCTGGTGGCTATGACAAGCTGAAGTGGCAGAAATGGGTTTTAGAGAAAATGGCATGGTTTATAAATGTTTTTCTGAAGAGTGTAAAAAGGAAACTATCCTGACTGTTGTGGAAGAACTAGAAAGAAATGGGATAACTTGGTTATTTAAAATTTATGTGATCATATTCTTTTAAAAACTCTAAGTGTAACTTATGAACATGCAAAACATTCAAACGCTACAGGAACCATATACAGTAAATAGTAATCTCTTCCCTGCAGTCCTGATTCCCAGAGAGAACCACTGTAAGCAGCTTGGGGCATTTGCTGCTAGATTATTTTCCTCCACAAATCATACAGAAGGAAAACTGACACATTTGCCTGCTTCCATTTTGACTAAGCGTATCACATATCATAACCAGGAAAAAGAAACAGCAATTTCCACCCTAAGATAAACCAAGAATAACAGGATCAATCTGTCTAGTCCTGATCCCTCAAATATTAAAATCGTGAGCACTTCCATAAATCTTGGCCAAGACAACTTCATCCCTGCGTTTTGTAATGCTGATGCCTGAACACAGGACAATTTCTATGTGGATGTTGTAATTTTATAAGAAAGATACTGGTTTATCACCATGAACAACTAATGTGAAACTTGGTAATTTTGGTAATTTTGCACTTGTTTCCATTACACACTTGGGCTTTTTATTTCATTAGCCAGTCTTCTGAAGTCGGACTCCCTTGCATCTCTTTTTAAGTAAATTTTTTTCTTTTCTTTTCTCAATGCTCTGGCCTTTGACAAACTAATAACGATAATGTTGTTGTTAGTTGCTGTCAAGTAGGCTCCGACTCACGGCAACTTTATGTATAACAGAACAAAATGTTACCTGGTCCTGTGCTATCTTCACGGTCATTGGTATGCTCAAATTCATTGTTGCAGTTACTCTGTATTTTGAGTATCATCCAACCTAAGCCAAAAAAACCGGTTGTCCCCCGAGACTGTTGCCCTAAGACACCCTTCTGACCTGGAACTGAAGCCATTCCTGGAGACCACCTTCCAGCCAAACAGTAGACAAGCCCATAAAATAAACAATAATGCCTGAGAGGAACGTGCTGCTTAGAAAAATCAGTTATACAAGATTAAAAGGGCAGTATTTGCCCAAAAGCAAAGATGAGAAGGCAGGAAGGGATAGAAAATCAGGACAAAAGGAAATGGGGAACCCAGGGTGGAAATGGGGAGAATGCTGACACACTGCCGGGAATGAAACCAAGTCCATGAAACACTTTATGTACAAACTATCGAATGGGAATCTGATTTGTTCTGTAACTCTTCACCTAATGCACACACACACACACAAAAGCAAAAACAAAAACCCATTGCCGACACACACACAAAAGCAAAAACAAAAACCCATTGCTGTCAAGTCAATTCCAACTCATCGCAACCCTGTAGCACAGAGTAGAACTGACTCATGGGGTTTCCAAGGCTGTAAATCTTTACAGAAACTTACTGTCACATCTTTTTCCTGTGGAATGGCTGGTTCAAACCACTGACCTTTTGGTTAGTAGTTAAGAGCGTAACCACTGTGCCACAACGGCTACTTCCAGCCTAGAGGGTTCCTTTTCCAGGGCTGCATCAGACACTATTCTTTTATAATCCATAAAATTTTCATTGACTAATTTTTGGAAGTAGATCACTGGGCCTTTCTTCCTAGTTTGTTTTAGTCTGGAAGCGCCACCGAAACCTGTCCACCATGAGTGACCCTGCTGGTATTTGAAATACTGATGGAATAGCTTCTAGCATCGTAGCAACTTGGAAGCCACCACAGTACAACAAACTGACAGATGGTGGAATCGTTATAATAGATAACATTTATTTTGCATTTATTATGTGCAAGGCACTGCGTTGAATACTTTTCAAGGATTATCTCATTAGTCCTCCCAACAACCCTATGAAGTAGGTGCTTAGCATCTACCACTGCTATTGTTGTTAGCTGTCAAGTGGTCCCTGACTCATGGTGACCCCATGCACAACTGAAGGAAATGCTGACCATGACTGGTTGTGGATCGGACCATTGTGATTCGTAGGGTTTTCACTGGCTGATTTTCAAAAGCAGATCATCTGGCCTTTTTTCCTAGTCCGTTGTGCGTGGAGTTGTCGTGAGTCAGGAGCCAACTCGATGGAAGCTAACAACAACATTAAGAAATTACTCTCCATTTCCCCCTCCCTCCATCCTCTGGCAACCACCATCTGCTTTCTCTATTGGATCTACCTATTCTGGATGTTTCATATAAAAGGATTTATATAACACGTGCTGACCTTTTGTATCTGGCTTCTTTGACTAGCATAATGTTTTTGAGGTTCATCCAAGTTACAGCATGCGGTAGTACTTCATTCATTTTTATGGCTAATTAACGTACCACATTTTGTTTATCCAGTCACCAGTTGATGGACACTTGGGTTCTTTCCATCTTTGGGCTGTTATGAATAATGCTGCTATAAACATTCATGCACCAGTTTCTATATGGACATATGTTTTCATTTCTCTTGGGTATTTACCTAGGAGCAAAATTGTTGGGTCATATGGTAATTCTATGTTTAACTTTTTGAGGAACCGCCAGACTTTTCCACAGCAGCTATACCATGTTACATTCCCACCAGCAATGTACAAGGGTTCCTATTCCTCCACATCCTCGCCACAAGTTTTGTGTGTGTGTGGTTTTTTTAAAAAATTATTTTAATTTTTTATTACAGCCTTCCTAGTAGGTAGAAGGAGTCCCTGGGTGGTGCAAAGGTTAGTGCAGTCAGCTGGTATCTGAAAGGTTGAAGGCTTGAGACCACCCGGAGGTGCCTTGGAAGAAAGGCCTGGCAATCTGCTTCTGAAAAATCAGCCATCGAAACCCTGTGTAGCGCAGTTCTACTCTGACACACTTGAGGTTGCCGTGAGTCAAAGTTGACTCTATGACAACTAGTTTAGTTTTTTTGGTTTGGAGTAGGTGTGAAGTCGTATCTCATGGTGATTTTGATACTATTTCGTTAATGATCAAAGAAGTTGAACAGCTTTTCATGTGCTTATTGAACGTTTGTATATCTTTTATGGAGAAATGTCTGTTCACATCTTTTGCCCAGTTTTTAATTGGGCCGTCTTTTTGTTGTTGAATTGTAAGAATTCTTTATGTACTCTAGATATTAAACCCTTATCAGACGTATGATTTGCAAATATTTTCTCCATGTCGATTGTCTTTAAACTTATATTTGTAGTGTTTGGATATTGCCCAGAGTTCTTTTCCAAGCTGTAGATCTCATAGTTTCATAAACTAACCACTCTTATTTTAAGGTGCTAAGTGGCCTGCTGCTGTCCTTGTTCCTCCTGCAAAGTATGTTAAGAAGAATGTTCCTTTTCAGAAGTCCCTTGGTGGCGCAGATGGTTAAGCACTCGACTACTAATTGAAAGATTGGAGATTTGAACCCACCCTAAAGGTCACAGCCTCGAAAACCCTATGGAGCAGTTCTACTCTGCACACATGGGGTTGCCAGGAGTCAGAAACGACTCTGCGATTAACAATTGTTCCTTTCTGTTTTTTTTTCCCACTGTGGTGCAAATGAACCTTTATAAGAAATGTGGAACAAATAGGCTCTTATCATACCCTTTATAAGGGACTCAGGAGTCTCTAGCAGTGCCTTTCCCCTTTTATCTGGACCTGGACTCGTGTTGGCAAAATGTGATAGTTGTTACAAAAGCTAGTAAGAGCAGCCAGGGCTTGGTCAGCTGCCTTGAACCAGCGAAGGTCACACTTCCGCCAGAAATGTGCAAGTCCCTCTCTTGTAGTAATTACTAAGGATGTCACTGTCAACCACATCTAGTTATTTCCAGCTTATTTATAAACCCTTCCCTGGGGTGGACACATGATACTCAAGTATGCATGGAAGGTAAGTTGGCCAGGAACCAGATGAGGGTGGTTGTTTCTATGCTGAACCTCAAGAAGCAGAAAACAGCAGGCTGTGTAGTGAGGCCAGGCAGTGAGGGCTCCTGGCTACCACCGGAAGGTACAGGCAACTCCTGGAATCCAGACTTCAAAGAAAGAAAGACCCTAAATAACCCCATGCCTTTCGGTAACTGGAGTTCTAGGAATTTTGTGACACTCTCCACCAAACAGTCTTGAATGGAAAGGACTGTGTTCTTTCCCTCTGGTCTGTAAAACAGAACTCTTGCTGCATTCCACATTAATATTGGTTGTGACAGCATCACCGATGGGTTGCTACCAAGTGCATACCTAATGAAGCTCTCCAAAGTTACACCGTTTTTATATTCTCCTATGTTGGTGGTTCCTAACTCTGGCTACACCCTTTCCCGCTGAGTCAGTTCCAACTCATGGTGACCCCACGTGCTTCAGAGCAGTGCTATGTTCCATAGGGTTTTCAATAGCTATAATCTATGGCATTGGAGCCCTGGTGGTGCAGTAGTTAAGACCTTGGCTGCTAACCAAAAGGTCAGCAGTTCGAATACACCAGCCACTCCTTGGAAACCCTGTGGGGCAGTTCTCTTCTGCCCTATAGGGTCACTATGAGTTGGAGTCGATTCTACAGCAACAGGTTTAGTTTTTTTGGAACTGTGGCACTGGATTGCCAGGCCTTTCTTCTGTGGCACCACTGGGTAGATTTGAAATGCCAACCTTTTGATCAGTAGCTGAGTGCAAACTGTTAGCGCCACCCAGACATTAGAATTACCTAGGAGAGACTTTAAAAAGTTCCTGTGCCCAAGCCCTGCCCCATACCAATTGAATCAGAATCTCTAGGAGTGGGTCCCCAACATCAGTATTTTTTTTAAAAGCTTTCCAGGTCATTCTGAGGGGTAGCCAGAGTTGAGAACCACTCCCTTATAGTATAGTATAATACTACATTCCATTATACTAACATAATATAAATGTATAAGTAATTATATAAGAATATCAGGAAGTACAATAATTAATTAATTCATTCATTCATTTAAAAACCATTTATTAAGCACGGACTATGTGCCAGGAAGTGCTGCTTGCCCTGTTGGAGCTTATATTCTGGTGGAGACAGAAAACAAGTAAACATGCAAATAAAGAAGATGATTACAGAATATTATTAAGCCAAGAAACAGGATAAAGGGTCGAAGAAAAGTGAGGTGGAGGGAGAGTGCTGTCTCTCCAAGGAGGGGCAGCTAGATGAAGACATGAAGACCTGAGGAAAAAAAATCCAGGCCTGCAAAGAGCAGGAGGAGCACACATGGTAGAGACAGCAGCAAGTGAAAAGGCCCTGAGGTGGGAGAACTTATTTGTTGGAGGGACCCAAGGAAAGCCAGTGTGACTGAAATGTAGGAGCAAAAGAGAGGATTGAGATAGAGATGACGTGAGGCTAGAGGGGTAGCCAGGAGCTGTATAAGTAACAATAGTAAATTATCGTCATATTGAAACACCCATTAATATTTATTGAGTGCCTATTCTGTGCCAGGTCCTGGGTTAAGCACTTTATGTACATCATATAATTGATTCCTCATAATTACCCATATGGGAGTAGAAGTAATTTTATCTCCCATTTTACTGACGAGAAAACTGAAACTTGAAACCCAGCCAACCAAACCTGATGCTGTTGAGTGGATTCTGGCTCATAGTGACCCCATAGGGTTTCTGAGGCTGTAAATCTCTGTGGAAGCTGACTGCCACATCTTCCTCCCACAGAGCCACTGGTGGTTTCGAACCGCTGACCTTTCGGATAGCAGTCGATTGCTTTAACCACTGTGCCATTAAGGCTTGAAACTTGGAAAGAGGGAGGCAAATAAGTTTTCTGCTTTCAATTTGCTAAAAGGGCTACAAACCTAAGCAAAGATAGTTAGTACATTGCAAGGTCCTTATAATAACTACTTCATTATGTCCAAAAGAAATCTAAGCGCTTGATTTGATGCACTGTTGATAACCTAGCCCCAGATAGCTGAGTTGACTCTAATTCTGTAGAAATCTGGCCACCGATAGAAAAAATAGGTAGCTGTGCTACTCATCTTTCTGACAAAAATTCATTCATTTTCTTTGTTCTTGCCTGCCAACCAAATGTACAGAATTTATATTAGCCCCCAAACCAAAATAATAGCAATGGAAGATATTGCCAGTTATTTTTATTTTATCTTCCTGGTCATTATGGGTTAATAGATATAAAGTACTTGGAGCAGTGCCTGGGAAGCACTATCAATGAGCATTAGCCAGTTACCATTGATATCATTATTATGATGTATGCCTATTGATGAGGATGAAAATAAATGAACTAGCAAATATACTTTCATGTGTTCCACATTTCCCTTGCCTGATTGCTTCCCCTCATGATTGTGCCCAGTGTTAAGGAAAAAAGACCTCCATAAAAATCAAGAGTTCCACCACTGAATCCCCTTTTTGGTTAGGAAGACCCAGAAGGTACATTTCTGTTACCTGGGACAGGTAACAAGAGTGACACCTTAGCAACACCTTAGTAGGAAGCAGAACATGAGAACAGAGGGAAAAATTACTTGTGTGGGTGGATGGAATGGGAGCACTGAGTGGACTCAGCAGAAGAGCCTTCCTTGACTCCCCATTGCCCTTGGAGAGAGACTCACATTCTTAATTGTGGCCTCCCAAACCTGCATGCATCTGTCAGTTTGTACTGTGGTGGCTTATGTTTGCTATAAAGCTGTGCCAGATTTCTACAAAATTAGAGTCAAGTCAGCTATCTGGGACTGGGTTATCAACAGTGCATCAAATCAAGTTCTTAGATTTCTTTTGGACATAATGAAATAGTTATTGTAAGGGCCTTGCCAATGTACTATCTTTGCTTAGGTTTGTAGCCCTTTTAGCTATGCCACTTGTATTTCAAATACTAGTAGGATCACTCATAGTGGATAGGTTTCAGTGGAGCTTCCAGACTCAGACTAGGAAGAGAGGTCTGGCAGTCTACTTCCAAAAGTTAGCCATTGAAAACCCTATGAATCACAACAGAATGTTGTCCAGTACAGTGCTGGAAGATGAGCCCCCTCGGTTGGAATGCACTCAGAATACACAGTGGCTGCAACAATGGACTTGAGCATACAATGATTGTAGAGATGGCGCAAGACCAGGCAGTATTTCAGTTCTGTTGTACACGGGGGTTATCATGAACCAGAGTTGACTCGGCAACGAACAACGACTAGGGCCTGTAGGACCTGGCCCCCTCATTTGGAGGCTTCCTTCTTGCTCACTTCCTCCCTCTTTCGTGTCCCCGGTTTTGCCCAGGTTGTTTCCTCCTCCTGGAGCTCTCTTCCCTCTCTGCCTCTTACATGTCCAGTGCCTGCTCATTCTTTAAGTCTCAGCTTACATGCCAACTTCCTGAGGGCAGCTGTTTCAGGCCACCCCGTCTTAAGAAGGTCTCTGACCTAAGCTCTGACTCAGCCCCTTGTTTGTTTTCTTCCTGGCCATTGACTTGACCTGCTGTTATTTTATTCAATTGCCTGTTGACTTAGTGAATGTTTGTTTCCCTCACCTGCCCCTGAGTCCCATGAAGGCAGCAAGCCCGTTCTCTTTACTCACCACTCTGTGTCTTGTGCCTAACAGAGGGCTGGACACTTAACATTCCCTTAATATGTATTTCTTTATATATGTATGTATCTAATTTTTTGGTGAAAATATACACAGCAATACATACACTAGTTCAATAATTTCTACATGTACAATTCAGTTACATTGATTACATTCTTCAAGATGTGCAACCATTCTCATTCTGGTTTTCCAAATTATTCTACTACCATAAAGATAAACTAACTACCCCTCAAGCTTTTCAAGTTGCTGTTGTCATTTCGATCCCATATAGATTGTTCTTTATAAGAGCACAATGCTCAAGGCAGACATTCTTTACTTATCAAGCTAAACTATTGTTTGGAGCCCTGGTGGCGCAGTGGTTAAGAGCTATGGCCAACTACGGCTGCTAACCAAAAAGGTCAGCAGTTTGAGCAGCCATCTAAGATGCGTCAATTGGTCCACACCCACTTGGAGCAAAGGAGAATGAAGAACACCAAAGACACAAGGAAAATCTTAGCCTAAGAGACAAAGGTCCACATAAACCAGAGACTCCACTAGCCTGAGACCAGAAGACCAGATGGTACCCGGCCACCACCAGTGACCGCCCTGACAGGGAACACAACAGAGAGTCCCGGACAGAGCGGCAGAACAGTACGGAGCAGAACTCAAATTCATGTAAAAAGACCAGGCTTAATGGTCTGACAGAGACTGGAGGAACTCGCGAAACTATAGACCCCAGATGCTTTTTTAACCCAGAACTAACACCATTCCCGAAGCCCACTCTTCAGATAAAGATTAGACTGGACTAGAAAACAAAAAATAATACTTGTGAGGAGTGTGCCTCTTAGTTCAATCAGATAAACGAGACCGAATGCGCAGCTCCAGCCCGAAGGCAGGATGAGAAGGCAGGAAGGGACAGGAAGTGGTTGAATGGACACAAGAAACCCAAGGTGGAAAGGGAGAGTGTGCTGTCATATTGTAAGGATTGAAACTAATGTCACTTAACAGTATGTGTATAAATTTATGTATCAGAAATTAACTGGAGCTGTAAACTTTCACCTAAAGCACAATTAAAAAAAAAAAAGTTTGGCATTTCGAATCCACTAGCCCAGTAACCGCTCCTTGGAAACCCTACGGGGCAGTTCTACTCTGTCCTATAGGGTCACTGTGAGTCAGAATCGACTTGATGGCAACGGTTTTTTTTTTTTTTTTTTTTTTAATGGTTTGGTTTAAAGATGACTTCAGGGGATAGTTTCAGTTAAAAAGTTTAAGGTTTAAAGATTATCTCAGGGCAGTAGTATTGGGTGGGTCGAGGGAGGTCATCCAGCCTCACTGGCTACAGAAAGTCTGGATTCCATGAGCTTTTATATGTATTTCTAATTTAAAAAAAAAAAAAAAATTAACTTCACCAGAGTTTTGCTTTCCAACTTGTAGTCATGCTGTTTGAAAACAGCCTTCTTATAGACACACTTGCCCAAGTATCTAGCCATTGAACGTTTGCCATTGTGTAAAACAGAATGTTTGGTTGACCAAACAGGCGAAGCTCTATTGATGTGATCCCAAAGTGAATAATTCTGTTAGTTATCTGAATTTTTTCTTCTTCTTCCATACTACTGAAAATCAGGCTATCTAAAAATCTGGGAGATTGGATTGATTTTTTAGTTTTCACTTGTTTTGTGCAAGAGGCCTGTAAGCAGGGCTTCATTTAGATATTAGGTTTCTCAAAGGCAAGAGCTGTTTATCTTCTCGGATTGTTTTATAAAATGGAGACTCATCTGTGTGGCTGAAGTTTGGGGAGCATCATCAAACACTGACCTCGAGAAGTAAGATTCTTTCCCTAGTATTGAAAGGCATTGTGGCATGGAGGTGGAGTGTGTGGGTGCTGAGCCACTGTCTGGATTCGATCTCAGCCCTATTACCTACTTGTGGAATCTTGTGCAAATGACAAACTCTTTGTGCCTTAGCCTCTGCATCTGTAAATGGGAGAGATGATGAAAGTAGCACTCACTTTATTGAATGATTCAATGCACTGAAAACTCTTAGTTGAGTGCCTGGCACATTGTAAACACTGAATAAAAGCAGCTGTTATCTATTTTCTGTCATAAGGAGATGGTAGGTCTTATGGGGACTTTTCTAGACAACTGAAACACTGTAAATTACTTTATTCATTCATTGGCACGCTGGTGGCACAGTGATTAAGAGCTCAGCTGTTAACCAAGGGTCGGCAGTTTGAATCCACCAGCCGTTCCTTGGAACCCTTTGGGGCAGTTCTGCTCTGTCCGGTAGGGTCACTATGAGTCGGAATCAACTCGACAGCAACAGGTTTTTTTTTTTTTTTTTTTTTTGATTAATTCATTGGAGCCCTGGTGGCACAATAGGTCAGAGCTTGGCTGCTAACCAAAAGGTTGGCAGTTCAAATCCACCAGACACTCCTTGGAAAGCCTATGGGGCAGTTCTACTGTATTCTGTAGGGTCACTGTGAGCTGGAATTGACTTGATGGCAACGGGTTTTTATTTATTCATTAAAAAATTATTAAGCCACTGCTGTGTACTAAATGGAGCCCTGTTGGTACAGTGGTTAAGAGCTATGGTTGCTTAACCACAAGGTCAGCAGTTTGAATCCATCAGCTGCTCCTTGGAAACCCTATGGGCCAGTTCTACTCTGTCCTGTAGGGCCGCTGTGAGTTGGAATCAACTTGACGACAGTGGGTTTGTTTTGGGTTTTGGATGTATCAAGTACTGTTTTAGGTGCTGGGGATACCAGGCCAGCATGAATCAGGCAGTCCCTGGGTGGCTCAAATAGTTTTGTGCTTGGCTATTAACTGAAAGGGTGGTGGTTCAAGTGTATCCAGCAGTGCCTCAGAAGGAAGTCCTGGTGATCTACTTCTGAAGGATCATAGCCATTGAAAACCTATGGAGCACAGTTCTATTCTGAAACACATAGGATTGTCATGAGTCGGAATTGACTTGATGGCCCTTTTTTTAAAATGAGTCAGGCAGACAAGGTCCCTGTCCTCAAAGAGTTGAAGGAGATAAACATGAACATGCAAGCAGGTAAATAAACAAGGAAATGTCAGGCAGGGAGAAGTGCCACGTAGGAAATAAGACAAGGTGCTGTTGTAGGGAGTGACTGATAGGCTCTTTGGCCGTAGTGGCCAGAGAAGACTTCTCAGGGTAGGCGATATGTGAGCTGAGAACTGAATGATGAGAAGGGGCTGCCATGTGATGATCTGGGGGGACATTCAGAAGTCCTAAGGGGTGAAGGAGTTCCCTGTGTTTGGCAATAGAGGGAGATCTATGGGTTGGAGCATGCTGCAGGGGCAGAAGACAGATCAAGCACGACCATGGCAAGGAGTTAGGCTTGTATACCACACATGAGGGTGCTTGGAAAACTGAGATGGCCAGACTCACGGAAAAAGAGACAATTAACTTCAAGGTACAACAGGATGCATAGTAAACCCCCTGCACAAAAAGAAGCACGTAAATGTCACTGGAATTCAGGGAGGGGACGACAGTAAGGGTAAAGAGTTTTGTGGAGAAGACGGTCTTGATTCCAGTCTTGGACGAGAGAGGGTAGGATTTAGATCGGTGGACAGTGGCTGAAAAGTCATAACAAAAATTAAACCCATTGCTGTCAAGTTGATTCCAAGTCATAGTAACCCTATAGGACAGAGTAGAACTGCATCATAAGGTTTCCAAGGAGCAGTTCGTGGATTCAGACTGCCAACCTTTTGGTTATTAAATGCTTAAGCACTGCACCACCAGGGCTCCTGAAACATCACAGATATGCAGTAAGTTATGTGTAGAATGACAGAGGGATTTCCAAGTGGGACGAGCTCTTTTGTACCTTGTGAGGCACATCAGAGCTTATGGGGAATGCAAATATGTTTTCTTAGTTTATCTGACCAGGGAATATGCTGAACTCTTGGTTTGAGGCATTCATGCTTTGGCTAGAGAGGAAACAGAGGCTAATGCATTTGGCTGTTAGGTCCTCAGGTAAGGAAATGTCCTCTCTCACTAACACGAGGTTGGATTGACAGGAAACTATGAAGCAAACAAACACCAAACGAAATAATTGGCCAGCTTAACTTTCTGACCAACACAGCCAGTTATTATAGCCGTGGCAGAACAGAAGATAAGCCAAGTCACCTAACTTGCTGTGTCGGGGATTCTGAAGGGTGGATTTCTGCCTTAGAATGACACAGAAGGGTTTGTTGTCTGTTTGAATGAGCAGAAGACAGGATTTTATTCTGAGGGCAGGAGTTCATGAATGCATTTCTGCCCTTCATGTTTCACTTCTGTGATGATTTTTCTTTTAAATGGAAACTTCTCCTCACCAAATATTTGTGTGTGTGAATTGGACAATGCACTATTTTATCAAAGACAATGTTGTAAAATAGGTATATATGAATCTTTAATATGGTAGTAGTTAAACTGACTTAAAAATAAGCCTGCATAGGGATGGTGATGATCCTCAGTAAAATGGGGATAATAATATTTACAGCACAGACTGGTTGTGAGCTTAAATGAGATAATGAGTGTAAAGGGCCCACAATTATTCCATTTAATTTCTACAAGCACACAGACGTGGGCATTAATGTTCCCAACTGTACAGATGAGAAAACCTAGGCTCAGAGCAGATAGGATATAAGGAGCAGAGCTGAGGTTCAGCTCCTGTGTTGAGTCTAGAGCCTGAATTGGCATGGCGCCTGACATGTGATCTGTCCCCAGCCAGTGCTTATGTGGGAGCCAACGGAGAGAGAGAGGCTTTAAGCAAAAATGGAAGGAGCTGTTTCACTAACACTGCACAACATACTGGAAAATAAATAGACCCCTCCAGCACAGTTCACAAAGCAGTTGAAGAAGCAAGGCCCACACAACCCACTAAAGGGCAGAAAATATTTGCAAATAATTTATCTGATAAGGCACTTGTATCCAGACAATATAAAGGACTCTTGTAACTCAACAATAAAAGGATAAATAGCCCAACTAAAAATGGGCACAGAATCTGAGTAGACATTTCTCCAAAGAAGATATATAAGTGGCCAATAAGCACATAAAAAGATGCTCAACATCATTAGCCATTAGGGAAATGCAAATCAAAACTACAATAAGATACCACCTGACGCCACTAGGAGGGCTACGATAAAAAAGACAGACAATAACAATTGTTGGTGAGGATGTGGAAAAACTGAAACCTGTGTACATTGCTGGTGGGAACGTAAAATGGTGCAGTTGCTTTAGAAGACAGTTTGACAGTTCCTTAAACATACAGTTACCATATGACCCAGTAATTCTACCCCTAGGTATATAGTCAAGAAAATTGAAAACATATATCCACACAAAAACTTGTGTACAAATATTCATAGCAGGTAAAAAATGGAATCATCCAAATGTCCATCAACTGATGAATGGATAAACAAAATGTGGTATATAGTTATACAATGGAATATTCTTTGGCCATAAAAAGGAATGGAATACTGATACATACTACAACATGGGTGAACCTTGAAAATGTTTTGCTGAGTGAAAGAAGCTGTACACAAAAAGGCCACAGATTGTATGATTCCATTTCTATGAAATGATCAGAGTTGGTAAATCTATAGAGGCAGAAAGTAGATCAGTGGTTTCCATGGGCTTGAGGGAGGGGGGATGAGAATGACAGCTAGTGGGTATGGGATTTTTTTTTTTTTTTTTTTTTTTAGGTGATGGAACTTTATTGGCATTAGATAGTAGTGATAGTTGCATAATCTTGTGAAGATACTAAAAACCACTAATCGTACAGTTAAGAAAATAAAGCAAGGCACAGTGGCAGAGCTTTTGCACCTGAGAGCTCCAGCGGGCTCATGGCAGTGCCCAGGGGAAGTTG
The DNA here is from genome assembly GCA_030035585.1 of Dugong dugon. Classification (NCBI taxonomy): domain Eukaryota; kingdom Metazoa; phylum Chordata; class Mammalia; order Sirenia; family Dugongidae; genus Dugong; species Dugong dugon. The sequence goes on along the minus strand of CM057476.1, from coordinate 16,882,036 downwards.
GTGGTACCTGGCAAGAGATGGTGGCAGGGGTGGGAAACAGCCTGAGGGTGCCTAATGGTTCCCTTACTGCTTGCTGGCAGCAGCAGCTGGGTCCTGCGCATATTACAGCTATCTCGTTAGACTTTTGTGTCAGCACTTGGAAATATAGAAGGGTGTTTTGTAACGGTTGAGTTTCTGATTTAACAGGAAAAGGCAAGAACCAGTGAAACCTGGGCTGTTGTTTTTTTAATGTGACCTCCATTTCTTCTCAAATAAGGCCTAGGGAAACTGAGACCCAGACAGAAATACATCTGGCTTCCTCAGTGGCCAGATGAGTTTTGAGGAATTGTTCTGGTTTGGAATGAGGGTTGAAGTAAGAGTAAACCAAGAACTGGCACTAAACGTGAGAGCAGGTTGGCTTGAGACCAAGGCAAACTAATGGTCTGTTAAGAGCTCTTGAGTGTGACTCCATTGGGTAACAGAAGCGCTAGCTCTATTATGTGGCCTACCCTGGGATTCCTTCCTGGAGGAGTTAAATCCATTTTCAGTGGATAACATAGAGGACACTGCATATATCCTTAGAACACACCAAGCTTGTTTCCACCCAGGACCTTTGCACTTTTCTGGTCACTCTGCCCAGATCATTCTTCTACTCATGTCTGCATTCTTCTTATCCTTCAGTCTTCCTCCACCACCCTTTCTAAAGTAGAATCTCTTCACCACCTGACTTCACTACTCCTTCTCTCACATATCTCCCTGTTTATTCTCTTCATAGCATTTATCATTCTCTCACGTGGTCTTGTATATATGCTAACTTGTTTCTGGTCTGTCTTCTCCCACTCAGATGTGAGTTTGTTGAGAGCTGAGATCTTGACTATTGTATTTGGGGGAAGATTGTGGTTGTCCAGTACTGTCCGTGGAGGGCAGAGTAAGCCTGTCCAACTTAGGGGCAGAGTGTTAGCATGGATCTGAAGCCATGTTCTCTAAACAGCTCATCTGTGTGTTTCCTGTGTCGTCTTTCTCCATTGGTTCAGAATTCTTGAGGGGAAGAGAAGTGGTTAATTTGCTGAACCAACTAACTTACAGGTGCCCAGAATGTCAGCTGCACAAAGCTGGCATGCAACCTCAGGCTGCCCAGGCACCTGGCACATAGTAGGTGTTCAAAAATTATTGAATGATTGAATGAATGAATGTGGGATGAGCTCCCTCCTACTTTCTACCCTTAGGGAATGGCGGCAGAGTTTCCCAAGTGCTATGGAACCTTTTCTGAGGCCCAGCATCCGATTACACACTCAAGCTGATGATTCTTTTGCATTGGCTGTAAGCGCTCCTCCTTCTTCTGAATTCCTTCTCCCAGGTTTTCTGTTGGAACGTCAGAGCTAACTGGTACTCCAGCCAGATTCCTACCATGGCAGCAGGGGCCAGGAAACGGCCATAACTGGAAGAGAAGGCTGGTGACCCAGGCTTTCTCTGTCTTTGCCCCTGTTGACGTCTCTTTCAGGTCTCTTGCCCCATCACCTTGGGTCTTGCCACAATCAGATGAGAATGTGGAAGAGACTTTTTGGAGGGCTTCTGGGATATTTGAAATGATGGGACCATTCTAGCTGGTATCAGCCATTTCCTTCAGTTTTTAGATTCCTACTGGGGATATCGTGGAGCTCAAGGGAAGATTATGAGCCACATGTCTTTCAGAAACATGGGAATTTCCCCGAGGAGCATAGCTGTCAGATGTCTCTACATGACTGGGAGAATGAACAAAAAGTGGGCTTATCTTAGTGGAGGTGAGCTTCTGTTTAGGTAGAAGAAGAGCTATTTCTTACCATTTCATTGTATAAAAAACAAACAAACCCGCCTCCAAAAGCAAAGAAACACTGGGACTGGAACAAAAACAACAACAAAAGTGCTGACATTTTCAAAGCATTTACTTCGTGGCAGGAACTGTGCTAAGTTATAGTTTCTTTGTCCTTAGAGATTTTCAGGACTAGACTATAACAGCATTTGTCTTGAGTTAAAAATTTGATGACCCTTTCAACTCTAAATCATATAAGAATATAGGATTTAGAGCTAGAATCACCTTTTGAGATGGAGAAGGATTCTCCCATTTACTAACCCCTCCCTCCTTCACGCTAAAGGTTTTTTCTTTTTATCATCTTTAGAAAAATGCTTATTTCTGACTAGAAATGAAGACTATATACTTATTATAGAAAATTTGGAAATTTACTAGCCAGAATTTATCAAGCCTTATGCATATATTATCCCATTTAATTCAGACATAAATCCCTTGAAGGTAAGCGATATTGTTCTCATTTTATAGATGAGGAAACCGAGGCTGAGAGAGGTTAACTATCTTGATGAATGTCCCATAATACTAAGTAGTAGAGGCAGGATTCAAACCCTGGTGGACCTGGTCAAGAGTTTAGCATTTGTGCTCTTAACCTTTACGTTATAACAGTCCACAATCCTGTCACTTAGAGAAAACCATGTTCACATTTTGCAACATTTCTTCTCAGTCTTTTTTCCTCCAAGCATGTTCATGCAGATGTGTGCACATTCACGTGGATATGGACAGTCTTCACTGATGCCGAATATGGGATCTCATTGCACGTATAATTGATATTCTTTTTTTTTTTGCATTTGATCTTTTACCTTAAGCGTTTCCCTGTGTCATAAAATATTCTTCAAAAGCATGATTCTTAGTAGTTATGTACTACTCCATGCTATAAACAGATAAATTAGCATTTACTTAGTCTATCTCCTGTGTTGAAATCAGTACGTCTATCCGTCTCCAATTTTTTACATTTATTATAACAACAACAAACAAGAACAACAGCAGCAGCAATAAATAGTATTAATTCAGCAGTTAGTCTTTGCCAGGCACTGTGCCTCCTATTTATTAACTCATTTTATAGGTTATTTCATATTAATAGTGGAATATCTTATACATAATGTTATGCTTCTCCATTTAGTTAACCGTTTTTAAAACAGATTTAATCTCTGGGTGAAGCTTTCTTTTTGTAGATATTGCATGATCTTAAGTTTATTTATTTTTAATTTTTGGTTGCTGTTGTGAATATGCCAATATTCTGATCTGTTGAGTTGCCACTGTTGACGTTCTCATTTAGAACATGTTCCCTTTTCTTCAAACCACCTTTTCCATCTTTGAAAGCCATTCCCGTCTCCTTTGCCCCTTTATCTCTAGTACATCTTTGGCCAGTGGGAGGTAAGTGAGGTTCTCTCTCTATCTCTGTGCACGCTCAGTCAGTCACTCACTCACACCTATAGGCTTACATCAGTGCTTCAGCATAGTCTGAGATACTTTTGTCCATGTGTAAAGACTGTCTTTATATAGATCAGTATTGTCTTAGATTCTAAACTCCTAGATAGCAGGGCTTCATCAAAATAGCTTGACATATGTGGGCACTTAGTAAATATTTTTAGTAACAACGTCTGAGTTTTCAGATGACTTTGGGATTTCTTGTTTAAATTTTGTTTGCTCTTAAGTTTCTGTGTCCAAGGTACTGCTAGGAATTTTAAGACTGGGCCTCTAGATCACATTTCTTCTTCATCACCATTCATTCATTCATGCTTGTCTGTCCCCTTCTTGGGCTTTTGGGCTGTTTCTCTCCATAAATATCCTCAAGGACAAGTGAGAACTGTCCTTTTGTCTGTTTATCATTAGAGCCAAAAAGCTGGAGAGGAATTCTGCCAGCCTTGATTGCTTCACATATTGATGGGACAGATAAAGCTTTCTGAACATCAAAGCTGTGTTCCTATCAAGGGATCAGGATGAGAGTAAAACTCAGGCAAGGCATAGCCATCTGATTATAATGTGTCAAGAGGCTAGACTGTAAACTCCACCAGGGTAAGAACTGTTGCATTTGATTTTGTTCTCTAATGTCACCTTTCTGAGTCTCAGTTTCCTCATGGGCAAATGGGAAGAGCAGCTTTCTTGCCTAACTTGCTGGGATTTTGTAAGGAACAAGTGAAATTATGTCAGTATGAAAACGCTTTGAAAACTAGAGACCTATACAAATGTAATAATAATAATAGTAGCAACAATATACCACACTACTATCAGAACTAACCAGAACAAAGAACGAATAAAATTATCAAAAGAGGGAGTTTAAATATAGCAGGTCTCCTTCGGTTTGGGAAATAAGAGATGTGATTTATATAGAGTAAATGAAACAGAAAGATAAGGTCCCTAATTTTACCTGTAGGAAAAAAGACAATGAGGCAGGAAGAAAATCAGCAAAGTTTGATTGATGAGACCTATTAAAAACATCTGTGTTGGGAGAAAGGTGAGTGGTGGTTGTACAAGGCAAGAATGTTCAGATTGGAACACTCTGCAATAACTCATATAAACAATGGCTGTACTCATTAAATGTGAGAAAAATATGTATCATTAAGAACACTTTACCAAAGTGTATTCTGTGGACTATCAGCTGTAGGATCAAAGGATCCTGGGAAACATGCTTAGTACATGCCCCCTGCTATGCTGTTCCATTAAAGAGTCACAAGGTACAGTGGCTTGCCAAAGGCTCTGAGAAGGCTGAAGGAAAGGAACCTGTTCACCTTTGCTTAACTAAGGATTTGACTTCTCAGGTTTTTTTTTTTGGTAAAACTTGTTATCATCGGGCAGAACCAGTTGTGTGAGAAGCATCGTTTTGAAAACTCAGGCTAAATTTCTGAACATGAGAACTTGAGGTTTTCACCTGTGTTCATGCTCACCCTCATAAGGCATCACCATTCTGGATGAGGGGCTTTGAATCAGAGTTATCCTAAGGACTAGCAACTTGAGAATAAAGACCAATTTTCAAATGTGGACGCCTTGGTCTGCAGTGTGAGGGTATTGGTGGGTTCCAGACCAGCCAGGGAAGTATCCTTGGGAACCAAGCCTTAGCCAACTTCTCAGTGACCTTTGGCATTAGCCTGGATGTTTTCCAAAAATGTTTTAGCAGAAATGCAGTGCACAGCTGGGAAAGGAAAGGGAATCCTTAGAGATAAAGGTAGGAACAGGCTTAGGCCTCTATAGCCATTAATCATTCATTTGTTCATTTATTCATTCAGTCATCAAACATTTGTTACATGCCGACCATGTGCCTGGCATTGGGCTTGGTGCTGGGGTTCACAGGGCAACCTGAAGGGGCTCCCCTACACAAATCAGCGCAAGGAACTAAAGGTGCACTGGTAGAAATCTGTTCAGAGTACAGTGGGTGAGAAATCAAGAAAGGCTTCATGTAGGAGGTGATTTTCCAGCTGAGCCTTAAAAGATGAGTTCACCAGATGGATGAGGGTAGTGGAGAGAATCACAGGCTCAGGTGTCAGAAGACCTTGTTCCAGTCCTGGTTCTTAAACTAACTAGCTGTGTGACCTTGAAAAAAAGCACTTCACCACTCTGAGTTCCACCTTTTCTTATCTGAAATAACATTAACAATATTTATCTGAAATAATATTAACAATACCAAAAAAAAAAAAAAAACCCCACTGCCATCAGGTCAAGCCCAACTCATAGCAACCCTACAGAGCAGAGTAGAACTGTCTCACAGTATTTTTATAGGAGTCTTTTCAGACTTGATTTAATAAATAAAGGTATTAATTGTTTTGGGATTGCAGGCTCTTTTTATAGTCCTGGGAGCTAGTTATTTTGAGCCTTGTCGATATTTTCCATACATCTATGTTGATATCAGTTTGTATCTGTTTCTCAATTGGGATGCTATTTGGCCTTTGTTGTTAATTGCCATGGAAGGCAGTTCTGACTCCTGGAGACCACATGTGTGTCATGGTAGAACTGTGCTCCATTAAGTCAGTAATGCATTTGAGATGGGAGCATTTTTCATCGGGAGGACAGTCCCAGCACTGCAGGACATTAGTACCCTTGGCCCTTCCTACAAACTTCCAGTAGCACTTCCAATCACTGGGGCCAACAGAGATGCTCCCCCACATTTCCAAATGCCTCCTTGGAGAATTGTACCATCCCCAATTGAGGACTATTAATTAGTTGTCGTGCCTGAACTTCCCACACATTACAGATAAGTGTGATACAAAATTAGGATTGAACACCACAAGACCCTGCCAGGACAAACACACCTGGTAGCAGTTTGTCAGCCACCTTCCTTCTGCACACTCTTCCTTTTTCTCTTTGTCCTTTGGACCTTGGGGTCCTTATGGCCAAACTTGCCCTGCCCAGATCTGCACTTTGTCAATGGGAAAACCCTTCCAGTACCTGAGGGAGTGCAGTGGGGATTGGTTTCATTTATTTTATGTTGTGTTTGTTTTCATATGTGACATATGATGTCTCCAGGCTCCAAATCTATCCATCTGTTGACAGTTAATTGCTCTTACTGGCACAGTGCTGGAGGCTTAACGTGCTTAATTTTGTTTCATCCTTACAACAGGTTGCTTGAACTTAAAACACTTTTTATATTTCCATTTGACAGATGAAGAAACTAAGACTTTATAAAGGTGGTAGTAACTTTCCCATAGTTAACTTTCTGACTCCAATGCCTGTATTCTAATACCAGACTGATTCCCTGGCTATAAAACTATTGAAAAAACCTTGGAGGGGGAGGGACTGGGGGATAAAGAAGTAAGAAAAAGGTTCCTATTCAAAATGTGTACAAACTTCATTCCCCAGGACCCACCAAGGGGCATCATTAGTATCCATCCTGTTAAACCACCAGCTGGAGTATTAGCTGGTCACAGACCAGTAGGAAAAAAGCTTGCAGGCATTTTTCTAAATGGTACTGGTGGGGGTGGGGGACAGGATTGGCTGCCTGATTAATAAACCAGGATGGAGTGTGGGCACCATTGCCAGCCAGAGAGTCTGCTGCTGCCTGGAGAAGTTGGCTGCATCATCCACTCCAGCTTCTCTGCAGAAACAACAACAAAACCTGAAGCCGGATATCTGGCAAGAGGAAGAAAGGGAGGAAATTGGCTAAGGAACCTGATGCCTCCTTGGCTTCTGGGACCCCAGTATGAGGAACAGCAGCAACAGCAGAGCAGATGTCATCTATTAATACCATTCATTCATTCATTTTATAATATTTAATTGAGCATCTACCACGGGCCAGGTTTTGTTCTAGGTGCTGAGGATACACAGGAAACAACACTTACAAATAGCCCTGCCCACATAGAGCTTATATTCTAATGAGGGAACACAGACAATAAACATTAATAAATAAAATAACCCTGAGAGTATGGTCCCCTGACACCCTTTTAGCTCAGTAATGAAGTTACTCCCGAGATTCACCCTTCAGCCAAAGATTAGACAGGCCCATAAAACAAAACGACTAAAGGGGCACACCATCCCAGGGGCAAGGACTGAAAGGCAGGAGGGGACAGGAAAGCTGGTAATGGGGAACCCAAGGTTGAGAAGGGAGAGTGTTGACATGTGGGGTTGTTAACTAATGTCATAAAACAATATGTGTACTAACTGTTTAATGAGAAATAGTTCTGTAAACCTTCATCTAAATTACAATAAAATAAAATAGTGATGTAGTGATGTAGTAATGTCGGCAGGCACTGTTCTAAGCTTTTTACAATGATTATCTCATTAATGCTCACAACACCACCAAGAAGTAGGGGCTATCATTCTTCCCATTTATAGACAAAGACTGAGGTTCAGAGAGACACAGTGACGTGCCACAGATCATACCTGGCGGAACTGAATTTGAACCTGGGCTGTAGGAACTTCAGTAGCTGCTTGCTTGTACTTCAAGCGTTGGGGCAGACACAGCCTACAAAAGGCTTTTGGGGAGGGGCTAATGGGGTCTCTGTGGGTACTCAAGAAGCGAACATGGTACCATCCATAGCAGATGTGGGCAGACTTAAGGGGTGGGGGCTCTCGTGATCTTCACTCAGCTGCACCTGGACTCTCTCTGTCCATGGCGGGGGAGTTCCTCGCTGCCGCAAGCCAGGTGGGCCAGTGGGAGGAGGGAACACAGTGGAAGGGTTGTCCCGGGATAGTCCCGGCCTGAGCTTCACCCCACCATCACCCCTGGGCCAGCTGCTCTAGTCAGTAAGGCGAGGACGTCGTGGGCGCTAGTTCCCCTTCTGTTGGGGTTCGCCCGGAAGTTCCTACGTGGGCTGAAAAGGGTCGTGGAGGTGAGCTCCGGAAAGCCGGACTAGAAGAAGCACTAGGGGCCACTCCTCCACAGAGGTGCGCAAGTGGGAGGCGGGCGTGTTTGCGTGGAGGGCGCGCCGAATGGCACTGAGCATGGAGTCCCGGAGGCATTCCTGGTAGCCCTGGGTGCAGGAGAGAGCGGCTGAAGGGTGCCAGGAAGCCCTTGGGGAACGCCAAAAGTGGCGGGGATAGGGTCTGTGTGCAGCAAATAGGGAAGGAACTTGAGTACAACGAGTAAACGAAAGAGGCTGCACTTTGCAGGTGAAGGGGGGCACAGGGAGAAGAAGGGTGGATGTGAGTCAGCCTCTGGGGCGCTGGCAAGAAAGACGAAGTATTGCCAGAGAGAAGCAAGGAGAGGGAACTGGACATGGAAGAAGCAGGAAGGAACCGTTGTTGCCTACAGAGAGTGAGCCAAAGGGCGGGACCAGGGGCCAAGGTGGGGGGAGGTACGTCGGGGATCGCCTGGGGATCCTTGGAGAGTGTGGCCGAGGCAGTTCCTCGGACGCAGCAAAGGAAGGACTATACGTTAGAGATGCAGAGATTCCAGGGTGCTTGGGAGCATAGGGCGCACTGTTGCACTCCAGTGTGGTGTGCTCTAGGACTCTGGAAATGCGGGTTTAGCAGACCCGGAGAAGTGTTTGGGAACACTGGAGGAAGCAGGGAGAGAAGCAGCTAAGTCCACGGACTTCGGTGGGTTGGAGAGAGCACACCATGGGCACTGGAAAGAAGTGGAAAGCCGGCCTGGGGGAGGCTTGCCCACCGCTTTGAGCACCACAAGGTGTGATGGCTGCGGGGGAGGGTTCCCAAGAGCCTGAGAAAGGAAAGAAGAGGCGCGGAGAACAAGAGCACCCCGGGCTCCTGGGACAGAAAGTTAGGGAGCTGCGGAGAGCTCGGAGCGCGCACGGTCCGTGTAGTCCTTCCCCGGCTGCCCCAATCCACTCACCATGACGGAGAAGACTAAAGCCACGATGTTGATGGGGTACGCAGGGCAAAAACACGAGACGATGGTGAGCCACAGGTAGTTCTCGGGCCTGGGCAGGTTCTCTTCGGTCTTTTCATCCTCGGTTTTGGCCTCGGGACTGCTGTCCAGAGCGTTTTTGAAGTCCGAACTGAGGGGGAACTGAGACATCGGTGAGGCTGGTGGCGCTGGGTGGGCGGAGGAGCGCACGGTCCGCGCAGTCTGGGGCTCTGGGCATGAGCTCTGTGGCAAGGCTCTGAAAAGCCCCAGCGTGAGGCTCAGGGGAGATGTGACCTCACCCCTCCTGCATCCTCCGCCTGCACTTGCCAGGGCTCGGGGACCGGGCCAAGAGCCTCTTCACGAGAAGTGGGGGAGGGAATAAGAAGAGGTGGACAAGAGAGGAGGGTGCCAGTAAGTCTGCCAAACCAAGGGGAAAAGACAGACCAAGTCACTGCACTCCCTGACAGACACACCCAGAGACCATCTAACCCACGACTAGACTCCCACTGAGAAGTCTGGGACAAAAGACAGCTCCAGGAAAAGGGAATTGGAAGGCCCTTTAAGTTACAAACTGGCCAGCCAGCAGGCTGAAGGTGACCAGCTTGTTTTTTGTTTTTGTTTTTTAAAAACCATTGAATTTGAATACATTTGGACTCATCCTATCTACTGTCTGTACCGCTTCTCTTGATTTCAACAATTTACCTTAATTTTCTGGAACCTGAGTCATTTAATTCACATTCCCTGCCTCAAACCCCTTTTCTGCTTGAACACTGAGCCCCCCTGTAATCACTCTTCCTCTGCAGGTGGGTAAACAGAGGGAGGCAGAGCTATGGATGGGCCTCTTGCTGGGGTCCTGTATTGCCAGACCCTGGGGCACAGTGAGCACCGCCCTGGTGCCCCCTACTTCTCCCCAGGAGTGGAAACAAGGATTTCTGTCTCCTCCTCACCACCATGGGGCGAGGTGCTGGTAGATCTGGTCGGTGTAGACAACCCAAGTGGATAATAGGGATGGGGAGAAGAGAGAAGGATATGCTTTGAGAACTGGGGTAAGGATAGCAATCGTGTCAGTTTCTAAGCAATTCGTGGGAGGCAGTAGTGACCAGAATTGAGGTTCCAAACTCAGATGGAGTTGGGGGGTTGTCATGTCTTAGTTGAGCGACCGTCATCTTGCTAGCCCCTATTTCTTCATCTGTAAAAAGGGAACAATAATAACAACAATCCCTGGGACATCATAGGGACTGTTGTTGTGAGTACTCCATGAGACTGATGTCCAGCCAGGCTAATCTAAGTGCTCCGTAGATGTTCACTATTAACGGGATGTAACTATTTCCTTCAAACATAGCTGAGTATACAGTATCTCAAACCCTATATCCATTGCTGCAAATATTTCACCCCAAATCCAGATACTCTGAGCTGGCAGGGCCACATAGAAATGGAAATAGTTTATCATGTTCAGTCTAAAAAAAAAAAAAATTGCTTATATCATCATTCTCAAAAGTATTAATCATCTGTTTGGTTTTCTCAGAACATGAACTGATTGTCTGAGATGCTCTCAGTTACCTCATGGAGCCGTATTTATTCGGTTACCTGCTTCCCTCATCTGACTGCAAACTCCCTGCTGAGAGAGGACTGTCTTGCTCATCTTTGTGTCAGCACCTGGCACAGTGCCTGGCACAAGATGGGTGCTCAGTATAGCTTGCAGAGTGCACACAAAATGCCCTCTCCTCCATCTTGGTTGGTTAATCAACTAGGAATAAAGCAAAAAGTTGGATTCATCTATTGCGTTTCCAACTAAGCCTTTGTACTGGCTGTTTGCTTTGCCTGGAATGCTGTTCCCTTAGATGGTCACATGGCTGACTGCTTCTTATTCCCATCTGTCAGCTCAAATGTAACTTTCTGAGAGAGAGGTCCTCTCTTTAGGTTTATCTAATGTAGGTTCCCACAATAACTCTGTATTTTGCCAGCTTTTGTTTTCCTCTGTGGTGTGTATCACCACTGTAATTTATTTGTTTACTTCTCTGTTCTTTGTCTAGGCTAAGTTCTTTAGCCTGTTGAGTGCCATATCTCCAGCACTTAGTTTGTCCTGCCGCATGGTAGGAATGTAAGAAGAATTTTTTGAATGAATGGATCAGAATTACCAGAGTATTGAAAAACTCATCTTTAGATCTCCATCAAGACCTAGTGAATTGAAATTTCTCAGGGTGGCACCCCTAAAATCTGTGTTTTCGGTGCCTGAGAAATCTATATTTTTCAGAACACTCCCAGGTGATTTTGATGTGGCTGAATGATTTCTCAAATCCCAGCACTATGTTTAGTTCTTAGGATATAGTCCTGGATTTTAGTCTGGATATTCCCCTCAGGTGCCTCATACTCAACAAATCAAATGTGATCTCATTGTCTTCCCCAGGAACCTGCTTCTTAAGGCTCATCTGTTAATGGTCTCTGCCCACTTCTCCAGCCTCATCTCCCAACTGTCCTCTTCTCTGTCACACTACCTTTCAGCCACATCAGCCCTTTTTTCCCCCCATTTTCAAACACTCCACCTTTTCCCACTCCAGGCTCTCTGCACCTGTTGCTCCTTCTTCTTGAGGTGCACCCTCTTCCCCCCACTCCTCACCTGTTAGCGCCTTCTCATCTTTCAGGACCCACTCACCTTACATGTTACCTCCTGAGAGAGACCTTCTGTGACAATCATATCCCAAGTAGCTTTCCATACTGTTGTTCTCTATCCCATTACCCTGGTTATTTCCTTCATTACAGTTGTCCCAATCAGAAATCCTCTTCTTTATTTATTTGTTTACTTATTTATTGCCCCACTAGAAGGTAAGCCCCATAATGGCAGCAATTCTTTTTTTCTGCTTGGTTCATTCTATATCCCCAGTGCCTAGAACAGTGCCTGGCCCTTAGTTGGTGCTCAATATTTGTTGAGTGACTAAACCAGCTGTTGATTTAGTTATCCAGGTGGAACTTGGGGGCATTATTCTTCTCTTTCCTTCAGCTTTCTATGTGAACTATTTATCAAACCCTATTGATTCAGTCTCAAACATTACTCTTGACTCTATGTTCTTTTTCCCATCTCTGTAGCCATCTTTCTAATTCTGGCTCTTTTCAACACTGAAAAGGCTGAGTGGGTGCTCTCTGAGGCATATGTGGGGTCTGAGGGTGGTTAATTTAGTTGGTGTGACTAAGTCCAAAGTTTGAGTATCGGATGGAATTTTGCTGTTTCAAGACCACAAACCTTATTGTGCATTCCAAGCCACCTGTGTCATTCAAGAAATTTACAAAAGATGCAGAGTCCCTGGCTGGTGTAAACATTTAACATGCTTACTGCTAACCAAAAGGTTGGAGATTCGAGTCTACCCAGAGAAAGGCCTAGCCGTCTGCTTCTGAAAAAATCAGCCACTGAAAACCCTGTGGAGCACAGTTCTACTCTGACGCACATGGGGTCACCATCAATTGGAGTTGACTCAGTGACAAGTGGTTTTTTTAGTTGACTCAGCAGAGCCTATCTTGCCAGGAAAACAATCCTCCAATACCAGTCACGCCAGAGTTATCAAACATTTACTGAGCACCTGCTGTATGCACTGGATTTATTCTCCACACGCATCACCTCACTTACTCCCTACAGCAACCCTTGGGAGGTAGGTGGAGAGGTTTTCTCTGGGATCAGATAGATAAAAGGACTTGCGTGAGATCTCACAGCTAAGTGGAAGTGCCAGAGCTTGAACCAGGTACAGATACAGGTAGAAATGCTTGTTCTGCCAACACGTTTCAGAAGGAGTTAGATTGACATCTCTAAAGTTTGCTTAAATCCTTATACTCTGCTCAGGGAAGATGGATTAATAGCTTGTTGACTGGTCTAAAATGTAGCAGTGAAACTGGGATCTCTTGAAACATTTGCAATTAAATGGAAAAGAAAGTGCCCACACCAGGAAGTGTATTGTATATGTACTGATTCTTGAGGGATGTATTAGATCACTTAGTCAGGGTTTCCAGTTCTAATTTCCTGAGTTTCACTAATTTTCTCTTGAGACGTCAGTTTATTGCTCTTGGATGAACCCTACTGGCTGATTGCTTAACAGTGTGGCAATACTTTCCCTCTTTAAAATGAAGCAGAGAAAGTGAATTCCTAACAGCCAGTCTACATTAAGCCTTTCTGTAATTTTCCGGATCCCAGTGGACCAACTTATGTTTTGACCTTTTAAAAAAAGTTTTATTTCTGGATATAAAAGTAATGTGTATATTCTAGAAAAGCTGGAAAATGAAGAAAAGCATAAATAAGAAGAGGTATCACCTGGTAAGTTACCACCACATACGTAAGAGGCTGTTTCCTTCCAACTCTCCTTCTACGTGTGTATATTTTTCTTTAGTAAAATGGGTTTATTATACAAGTCTGTTTCTTGCTTTTTCTGCTCGATGTTATATGATGAATTAACATTATTTGCAAATATTATTACAGTCTACATAATTTTCCTATTGATTAGATAATTATTTATGTACCCATTCCCTGATCATTAGGTATTAAGATTATTTTTAGTGTTTTTTTCTTGTATTATGAAAATGCTGTGATGAACATCTTTTGTACCCAGTTGTCTGTTTGTGGTTATCTTCTTGTGGTTCATGATATTACAGGGTAGATGTCAGTCTTTGAAAGGACAGAGAAATTCAGATTGACTGATTGAGGCATTGTATTATCAGATATGTACCAAAGGTAAAATTAAAACTTAAGCTAAACAAACAGTCACAAATTCGATGGACTACAGAGTGGCTGAAAATGAGACGTATTCAAAGAACAACTTCCCAATGCCAGACAGACCCCTAAATCTGTAATATGCAGTGGGGCAAGGTTGAATCTGTAAATGTGTGTGGGAGTTACTCAATCTTAAATCTTTCTATCTTAGCTATATCTAGGATTCCAAAGTGAAAGAAGAGATAGCCAGAGATTGAGATTCTGCTCATCTGTGAAAACGCAAGAGAAAGATTCCAGATCTTTAGGAAATGGTAGGAGCTTGAATGTATTTGCTGCCAAATTTCCCATTAGTCTTAAGTACCAGCCTTTAGTAGTCATAAAGTAACTGCTCTGGTCTCAGGGGTTTGCTACAGAAGAACAGTGTCTTTTTGGCTAATATTATTAGAAAACGATTTACCTTTCCAGTTTCCAACAACTTTGATCCTCTCACAAGAGAGAAAAAAAAAAAAAGAAGGGTTGAGTTGGGGAAACAGATTCTGTACTGTTAATTTTTTAAACCATGCCTTTTAATGAAACCATTCAGGACAGAGGGAAAACATAAACCCTCACAGGCTTAACGTGCCATCTTTTCCCCATTCCTCTTCTGCCACACCAGAGAATGAGGACAGCACCTGTTCTGTCACTCTTCTTGCCGGTTGAATGGTATAAAAGTGTAGTGTCTTGATCATACTCTTTAGCTCATGGATGAGGTGAGCAGGGCCTTATAATACAGTAAAACCTGCAAAAGATGGAAGCTTCGTAAGGTGAAAACCTGTTGGAGAAGAAAAACTCAAATATGTTCCAGTAAAACAAGCAATAGAAAAGTGGTAAGACTGCACTCTGTCAGAAGCGGAAAACTTACAAGACCCAGAAAAACATGGCAGTCCCGTCGAGTTCCAGCTCTCAGAGATTTCACTGTAATTCACAAATATTATAACAATGATAATGGAAATCATAAAGCTGTCCATGGCTGAAACTAGACATACCAGCTGTTTTAGCTAGTGCTGCTGTAACAGAAATATCACAAGTGGATGGCTTTAACGAAGAGAAGTGTATTCTCTCACAATCCAGTAGGCTACAAGTCCAAATTCAGTGCATCAGCTCCAGGAGAAGGCTTTCTCTCTCTGTTGCCTCTGGAGTTAGGTCCTTATGATGCGTCAATCTTCCCTTGGTCTGGGAGCATCTCAGCGCAGGAACCTCAGGTCCAAAGGACGCGCTCTGCTCCTGGCACTGCTTTCTTGGTGGTGTGAGGTTCCCGTGTGTCTCTGCTCACTTCTCTCTTTTATATCTCAAAAGTATAACTCATCAGTATAACTGCCACTAATCCATCTTATTACATCATAGTGATAGAGTTTACAACACATAAGGAAATCACATCAGATTACAAAATGTTGCACAATCATGCAATACTGGGAATCATGACCCAGCCAAATTGATACACACGTTTTTTGGGGAGACATAATTCAATCCATGACACCAACCACTGACATCTTCCATGCCCCCTTCTAGTCTTCGTGTCTATCCAGGTGCACTATTCACACACTTGCAATCAAAGTGTGTGCACAATTTTGAAACTTGATTTTTTTAACTTAATGCTCTGACCTAGACCTTTCCCACATTGTGATCCTCTAATAATTTTTTAACCATTTTTTAATTGTAGTAAATACATATGTAACAAATTGTTTGCCTTTTGAAAATACTTTGCATGTACAATTCAGTGACGTTGTTAGTTGCCATCAAGTTGGTTCCAATTTAAAGCAACCCTGTATACAACAGAATGAAACACTGCCTGGTCCTACTATATCTTACAGTGTTTCGCTGCTGTTCGTAAAGTTTTAACTGCCCAGTTGTTTCAGAAGTAGACTGCCAAGTCTTCTTGTCTGTCTTAGTCTGGAAGTCTGGAAGCTCTGCTGAAACCTGTCTCCGTCAGTGACCCTACTGGTATTTGAAATACTGGTGACATAGCTTCCAGCATCACAGCAACATGCAAGCCACCACAGGACGACAGACTGACAGACAAGTGGTGGTCAGTGATGTTAGTTATGTTTATCATGTTGTTCAGTCCTTAACATGATCTCACTACAAATTTTCCCATCACCATTAACAGAAGCTCAGTGTCCCCTATCTGCTTAATCATTTTTGATGACTTTCATAACTTTATGATAACTGTGACTGTTTTCCTCTCGTTGGATATTTTTGAGGATATATTATCTTTCATGTTAAAAATAAGGAAGCCAGAGATTTTAGACATGCTCACAAACCCTATTCCCTTTTTTCCTTCCTTCACCACCCTGCCCAGGAAAATGCCCTGGCCTCATCCAATGAAATGGAGACAGTCTTCTTTAGCTAACAGTGCTTGGAAACTGACTGTACTGGGAAAGTAGAGGCGAGGTTCCAGGGAGTGGAATCATTTCTAAGGAAGTTGTAGTCCAAATCACTTAGGGACTGAAAGGATGAAGGTTGTTGTGTTGAATTGGAATCCAGAGTAAATGATGTTGGAGAGGCACTGGGGGTGATGACTGAGCAGGCTTGGTCTGGAGAGGGTGTTAGGAAGATTGAAATGCAGTAGACAAGAATTGCACTTAAATGTGGCTAGAGAGGGAGAGCTGAGTTTCTGTGTTTGGAGCATATAATTTTACTATTATGGATGGAGTTGTGTCCCCAAAAAATGTATATCAACTTGACTAGGCCATGATTCCCAGTATTGTGTGATTGTCCGCCGTTCTGTCATATAGTATGATTTTCCTGTGTGCTGTAAATCCTACCTCTATGATATTAATGTGGTAGGATTAGGGGCAGTTAGGTTAATTAGGCAGGACTCAATCTACAAGATTAGGTTGTGTCTTAAGTCAATCTTTTTTGAGCTATGAAAGAGAGAAGCGAGCACAGAGACATGGGGACTTCATACCACGAAGAAGCAAGAGCCAGGAGAATAGTGCATCCTTTGGACTCACGGTCCCTGTGCTCAGAAGCTCCTATATCAAGGGAAGATTGATGACAAGGACCTTCTCCCAGAGCCGACAGAGAGAGAAAGCCTACCCCTAGAGCTGGCACCCTGAGATCGGACTTTAAGCATCCTAGACTGTGAGAGAATAAAGTTCTCTTTGTTAAAGTCATCCACTTGTGGGATTTCTGTTATAGCAGCACTAAGATATTTATGCACCAAAGTTAAGGAAACCAGGTATTCTGGATTTTTGTCAACCTGTGTCAAACTACATTGTTGTTGCCATCGAGTTGGAGCCTACTTTCGATGACCTTATCTATAACAGAATGAAGTGTTGCCCACTTCTGTACCATCTTCATGATCGTTGGTATGTTTGAGTCCATTGTTGTGGCTGTTGTGTCAATCCATCTCATTGAGGGTTTCCCTCATTTTCCTTGGCCTTCTACCAAACACGATGTACTTCTCTAGTGATTGGTCTTTGCTGATGATGTGTCCAAAGTAAGTGAGCCAAAGTCTCACCATCCTCGCTTCTAAGGAGCATTCTGGTTGTATTTCTTGTAAGACTGGTTTGTTTGTTCTTTTGGTAGTTCATGATATGATCAACATTCTTCGCCAACACCACAGTTTGAATTCACTTCTTCTCTGTCTTTTTCATTGTCCAGCTTTTGCATACATATAAGGTGATTGAAAAGACTATGGCTTCTCAAAATGACATCTTTACTTTTTAAGACTTTAAAGAGGTCTTCTGCAGTAGATTTGTCCAGTACAATATGTCATTTGATTTCTTGACTTTGCTTCCATGGACAATGATTGTTGATCAAAGCACAGTGAGATGATTGACAACTTCGATTTTTTCCCCTCATTTATCATGATGCTGTTTATTGATCCAGTTGTGAGGATTTTCGTTTTCTTCATGCTCAGGCATAAGCCCCACTGAAGCCTGTAGTCTTTGACCTTCATCAATAAGTGCTTCAAGCTGCCTTCATTTTCAGCAAGCAAGGCTGTGTCATCTGACTACTTTAATTAAGTCTTAATAATTCAACAAATAATTTACTTAAGGGGCTACCCTGTGTTGGGCTCTGATCTAGGGGTTGAGGATATAGTGGCAAACAAGACAGCCATGATTCCTGCTCTTGTGGACAGATAAGTAAGATACTTACAATTTGCGATGAAGGAAATAAAACAGGATAATGTGATAGTGACTTGGGGCAGAGGAGTTCTTTAGATATAGTGGCCAAAGAATGGATGTTAGATATATTGTGCTTAACCTTAAAGCCACTCTCCACCTTTTCTACCCTGTCTTCTACTCTGGCAAGCTTTCTTGAATGTTCTGCATCAATGGTCAGAAAACGATGGTCCACTGCCAGTTTCTTTAAATAAAGTTTTATCGGTATACAGCCACACTCATTCATTCATGTGTTGTCTGTGGCTTTTAAAACCTAATTGTGGGAGTGACATCCCATCGCTGTTGTATTCTATTGGCTAGAGGGAGTACCTGGGTGGTGCAAACAGTTAAGTGCTCAACTATTAGCTAAAGCATTGGCAGTTTGAACCCACCCAGTGGCTCAATGGGAGAAAGACCTGGCAATCTGCTTCCATAAAGATTGTTGTTGTTGTTAGGTGCCATCAAGTCGGTTCCAGCTCATAACGACCCTATATACAACAGAACGAAACACTGCTTGAGCCCATTGTTGCAGCCCCTGTGTCAGTCCATCTCGTTGAGGGCCTTCCTGTTTTTGCTGACCTTCTGCTTTACCAAGCATGATGTCCTTCTCCAGGGACTGGTCCCTCTTGATAGCATATCCTAAGTACGTGAGATGAAGTCTCACCATCCTCATTTCTAAGGAGCATTTTGGCTGTACTTCTTCAAAGACAGATTTCTTCGTTTTCCTGGCAGTGCATGGTATATTCAATATTGTTCATCAACACCATAATTCAAAGACATCAGTTCTTTGGTTTTCCTTATTCATTGTCCAGCTTTCACATGCATATGAAGCAATTAAAAATACCATGGATTAGTCCTAAAACTGACATCTTTGCTTTTCAACCCTTTAAAGAGATTTTTGCAACAGATTTGCCCAACGCAGTACGTTGTCTGATTTCTTGACTGCTGCTTCCAAGGACATTGATTGTGGATCAAAGTAAAATGTGATTGTTGACAACTTCAGTATTTTCTCCATTTATCATGATGTTGTGAGGATTTTTGTTTTCTTTATGTTAAGATGTAATCTATACTGAAGGCTGTAGTCTTTGATCGTCATCAGTAAGTGCTTCAAGTCCTCTTCACTTTCAGCAAGCAAGGTTGTATCATCTGCATATCCTAGGTTGTTAATGAGTCTTCCTCCAATCCCGATGCCACATTCTTCTTCACATAGTCCAGCTTCTTGGATTTTGTGCTCAGCATACAGATTGAATAAGCATGGTGAAAGGATACAGCCCTGAGACACACCTTTCCTGATTTTAAACCATGCCGTGTTCCCTTGTTCTGTTCGAACAACTGCCTCTTGGTGTATGTCCAGTTTACACATGAGCACAATTAAGTGTTCTGGAATTCCCATTCTTTGCAGTGTTATCTTAATTTGTTATGATCCACACAGTCAGATTGCTCTGAATAGTCAATAAAACACAGGTAAACATCTTTCTGGTATTCTCTGCCTGCAGCCAAGATCCATCTGCCATTAGCAGTGATATCCCTTGTTCCACATCCTCTTCTGTATCGGGCTTGAATTTCTGGCAGTTCCTCTTGATGTACTGCTGCAATCATTTTTAAATTATCTTCAGCAAAATTTTACTTGTGTGTCATATTAATGACATTATTCGATAATTTTTGCATTCTGTTGGATCACATTTCTTTGGACTGGGCACAAATCTGGATCTCTTCCAGTTGGTTGTCCAGGTAGCTGTCTTCAAAATTTCTTGACATAGATGAGCAAGCACTTCTAGCATTGAATCCTTTTGTTGAAACATTTCAATTGATATTCCATCAATTCCTGGAGCCATGTTTTCCACAAATGCCTTCAGTGCAGCTTGGATTTCTTCCTTCAGTACTGTCTTAGTTATCTAGTGCTGTTATAACAGAAATACCATAAGCGGATGACTTTAACAAAGAGAGATGTATTCTCTTACAGTTTAGGAAGCTGAGAGTCCAAATTCAGGGTGCCAGCTTTGGGGGAAGACCTTCTCTCTCTGTCAGTTCTGGGGAAAGGTCTTTGTCACCAATTTCACCAGGTCCAAAGGACACACTCCCATCCTGGTTCTTCTTGCTTAGTAGTAATGAAGTCCCTCTGTCTCTCTGCTCACTTCTCCCTTTTGTATCTCAAAAGAGATTGTCTCAAGATACAACCTAATCTTGTAGATTGAGTCCTGCTGCGTTAATATAACTGCCTTTAATCCTGCCTCATTAACATCATGTTGTTGTTATTAGGTACCCTCAAGTTGGTTCCCACTCATAGCAATCCTATGTACTACAGAATGAAACACTGCCTGGTTCTCCACCATGCTCACAATCATTGTTATGCTTGAGCCCATCGTTGCAGCCACTATGTCAGTCCATCTCATTGAGGATTTTCCTCTTTTTCGCTCACCCTCTACTTTACCAAGCATGATGTCCTTCTCCAGGAACTGATCCCTCCTGATAACATGGCCAAAGTATGTAAAACGTAGTCTCGCCATCACTGCATCTAAGGAGCATTCTGGTTGTACTTCTTTTTTTTTTTTTTTTTTTTTTTTTTTTAGTTGTACTTCAGGTGCAGGTTTACAGAACAAACAGTTTCTCATGCAGCAGTAGTACACATATTGTTTTATGACATTGGTTAACAACCCCACAACATGTCAACCCTCTTCCTTCTCGACGTTTTTTTTTTTGTGTGTGAAAATATACATAGCCAAAAATACACCATTTCAAAAATTTCTACATGCACAGTTCAGTGACAGAGACTACGCTCTTCCAATTGTGCTGCGATTCGCACTGGTTGTACTTCTTCCAAGAGAGATTTGTTTGTTCTTTTGGCAGTCCATGATATATTCTGTATTCTTCGCCAGCACCACAATTCAAAGGTGTCAATTCTTCTTTGGTCTTCCTTATTCATTGTTCAGCTTTCACATGGGTATGTGATTGAAGATACCATGGCTTGGGCAGGCACACCTTAGTCTTCAAGGTGACCTTTTTGCTTTTCAACACTTTAAAGAGGTCTTTTGCAGCAGATTTGCCTAACGCAATGCATCTTTTGATTTCCTGACCGCTACTTCCATGGGTGTTGGTTGTGGATCCAAGTAAAATGAA
The DNA here is from genome assembly GCA_030035585.1 of Dugong dugon. Taxonomy (NCBI): domain Eukaryota; kingdom Metazoa; phylum Chordata; class Mammalia; order Sirenia; family Dugongidae; genus Dugong; species Dugong dugon. The sequence goes on along the minus strand of CM057476.1, from coordinate 16,861,019 downwards.
ATCCTTGACAACTCATCTTTTCCCCATTTATCATGATATTTCTTTTGGTCCAGTTGTGAGGGTTTTTGTTTTCTTCATGTTGAGGTGTAATCCATACTGAAGGCTGTGGTCTTTGATCTTCATCAGTAAGTGCTTCAAGTCCTCTTCACATTCAGCAAGCAGGGTTGTGTCATCTGAATACTGCAGGTTGTTAATGAGTCCTCTTCTAATCCCGATGCCCCATTCTTCTTCATATAGTCCAGCTTCTCGGATTATTTTCTCAGCATATAGATTGAATAGGTATGATGAAAGGATAAAACCCTGATGCACACCTTTCCTGACTTTAAACCACCCAGTATCCCCTTGTTCTGTTTGCACAACTGCCTCTTGATCTATGTACAAGTTCCTCATGAGCACAATCAAGTGTTCTGGAATTCCCGTTCTTATCAGTGTTATCTATAATTTGTTATGATCCACACAGTCGAATGCATTTGAGTAGTCAATAAAACACAAATAAACATTTTTCTGGTATTTTCTACTTTTAGCCAGGATCCATCTGACATCAGTAATGACATTAACATCATAGAGGTTAGGATTTACAACACATAGGAAAATCACATCAGGTGACAAAATGGTGGGCATTCATACAATACTGAGAATCATGGCCTAGTCAAGTTGACACACGTTTTTGGGGGACAGAATTCAGTCCATAAGATTCCACCCTTTAGCCCCCCCAAATTCATGTCCTTGCCACGTGTAAAACACATTCAACCCATGGTATTATAGCAAAAAGTCTTAATTCAACTCCAAGTCCAAAGTCTCATCTTCTGCAAAATTCCTCTTCATCTGTGAAATCTAGAATACAAGTTATTTGCTTCCACAGTACAGTGGTGGAACAGGCACAAGTTATACATTTCTATTACAAATGGGAGAAATTAGAGGGAAATAAGGGATAACAGGCACCAAACACATCAGCAGAACAAATTACATCAGCTCTCAAGGCTTGAAAATAATCCCCTGTTCTCTTAGACCATTTAGGCAGTGGCCCTGCCCTCCAGACTGGGTGTTGCCCACACTCTCTGGATTCTGGGTAAAGGCCCCTAGGCTTCAGCTCTGTCTTCCTGGGCCACTGGAAAGGCAACTGTGCTCCCTCACATTTGGGTGGCCCCATTCTCCTAGTCCATCTGAGTGTTGACACTACCCCCTTGGCCCTGGCAGGCAGCCTTTTCTTCTGCCCCTTGGGCATGGCAGCCTTGCCCCCTCAGCTTTGGGCAACTAATCCACATCCTACTGGTACTTGTGAGCAGCAACCACTCCAGAACTGAGTTGGTGAAGATCTGACTCTTTGAAACTCCAGAGGCCATGACTCCACCCTTTGAGACCCCAGAGGTTGTGGCCCTACCCTTGGAGAGTGAGGCAGCTCTGCTTCCTGTGTTCCTTGACTCTTCAGCTTCTGCTTCCTTGGCCTCTTGAATCCTCAGGCCTCGCTGCCCACATCGGCCCTGCGGGGGCAAGTGTTCCAAAGCTCTCTAGCTCCACTGATAAGTATCTGGAGTCACCTCACTCTACCAGTAAACTTTGGCTTGAAGGCACTCAGCTCTCTTGCTTTGTGGATCAGCAAGCCTAGCTCCAACAATAAGTGCCTGGAAGCACCCCACTCTGCCAGGAAGCCTCTTGCGAAAAGACACTCAGTTATCTCACTCGGTGGGTGGGGTCCAACGCTGTCTCACGCTGGCCTACTGGGTTTGCTGCTGCCGTTTCTCTGCTTTGCTTCTTACCATCTGTGCCATCTCCAGTGTAGTAGCTCTCCTCACTTCCTTCTTTTTATTTATTTAGTTTTATTGTACTTTAGATGAAGGTTTACAGAACGAACCAGCTTCTCATCAAACAGTACGTGTATTGTTTTATGACAGTTTTATGACATGTCAACATTCTGCCTTCTCAACCTTGGGTTCCCTGTTGCCTGCTTTCCTGTCGCCTCCTGCCTTCTAGTCCTTGCCCCTGGGCTCGTGTGTCCCTTTAGTTTCATTTTGTTTTATGGGCCTGCCTGATCTTTGGCTGAGGGGTGAACCTCAGGAGTGACTTCCTTACTGAGCTAAAAAGTGTCCAGGGGACATATTCTCTGGGTTTCTCCAGTCTCTGTCAGGCCACTAAGTCTGGTCTTTTTTGTGAGTTAGAATTTTGTTCTACATTTTTCTCCATCTCTGCCTGGGACCCTCTATTGTGATCCCTGTCAGAGCAGTTAGTGGTGGTAGTCGGTCACCATCTAGTTGTACTGGACTAATTCTGGTGGAGGCCATGGTAGTTGTGATCCATTAGTCCTTTGGACTAATCTTTCCCTTGTATCTTTAGTTTTCTTCGTTCTCCCTTGCTCCTTAAGTGGTGAGACCAGTGGAGTATCTTAGATGGCTGCTCACAGGCTTTTAAGACCCCAGATGCTACTCACCAAAGTAGAATGTAAAACAATTTCTTTATAAACGATGATACACCAGTTGAGCTAGATGTTCCCTGCGACCATGGTCCCCACAGCCCTCAGCCCAGCAATTCGGTCCCTCAGGTAGTTCGGATGGGTCTATGGAGCTTCCATGACCTTGCCTTGTACAAGTTGTGTTGGCTTCCCCAGTATTGTGTACTGTCTTACCCTTCACCAAAGTTACCACGTATCTATTGTCTGTTTATCTCCTCACTTCCTTCTGAGTCCTCACCAATATTGTCTTTGATGTACATAATCCCACATACATAATCCCATGAACAGTCTCTTGAAGGCAGTCTTAAAACTCTTTCAGCCTCCACGCATTTAGTTTCAAAACTTCTTCCACATTTTAGGTATCTATTAGAGCAGCACCCCACTCTTCATGTACCAGATTATGTCTTAGTTGTCTAGTGTTGCTATAGCAGAAATACCACAAGTGGATGACTTTAAGAAAGTGAAGTACCATTGTTTTTTTGATCATATGCTACCTCTTGAAATGGTTGAACATTGACCAGTTCTTTTTGGTATAGTGACTCTGTGTATTCCTTCCATCTTCTTTTGATGCTTCTTGTGTCATTTGGTATTTTGTCCATAGAATCCTTAAATATTACAACTCACGACTTGAATTTTTTCTTCCATAAAGATTACAGTCATGAAAATGCTATTGAACAATTCTCCTTTGTCACATGGGTTACTATAAGTCAGACATGACTCAACGGCACCTAACAACATCAACAGAGGTGCCTCGGAAGACGGACGTTGAAATCTGCTTCCGAAAGGTCATAGCCTTGAAAACCCTATGCAGCAGTTCTACTCTGCACATGCAGGATCACCGTGAGTCGTCATTGACTCAAAGGCAACTAACAACAACATTGGCAAGAAGCAAGTTCCTAGGTTCAGCACAAACTCAGGAACAGGCACTTCCTTCTGAGTCCTCGCCATTTTTAATTGCTTAAGCGAGTTTCCTGAGAGCTCTGCACATTAGCAAGGTACATTTGGAGGCAGTTCCATGTATAAGCAGGAAGGGTTATAATGCTGTTTTAAATGTCTTCAATTATACATGAAGGAGTGGTCTTTCTAGCACAATCCAGCAAGAAAGCTTTTGGGCTCCTAGGAAGTTTTAGTGCATTAAGGATTAAAACTTCCCTGGATCTTTTTGGCCAATAAAGGCGCTTGCTAAGGGAAGAATCTCTCTGTTGTTCTTTTCCATAAGATTGCAAGTTGGGTTTTCAGAGTGAGAGCCACAGGCAGCAGCACCCCTATTTGACCCCTTCTCTTTCTTCTTTCTCTCTCTACCCGGACCAACTGCCTCCCTCCTCAGCCCCCACCCCTACCTCTTTCTTTATTTTCTGTCCCTTTGATTTTTTTGCAAAGTGGATGTAATGAGGTACACATGCTTTTCTTCTGTTACATGATTTGCACTCTGGGATGCTTTGTTTTTGTTTGTTTTTCCTTACAAAAACCAGAACAAAGTCTGCACAGTTCCTGGGAATGGGGTATGAAGTTGTTTACCAGTTCTAAGCATTTTCAACCATATCGCATTGGTTGACATTGTGAGAGTCCCATTTGTCCAGGCAGCCAGAGTTTGGGAAGAACAGAGTTTAAGCAGTGAAGAAGAGGCAGAAGTTTCCAATCATTACAGTGAATCAGTCTGGAGTGTGACAAACTCTTCCTCTCTGAAAGTTTCCCCAAAAAGGCTGCATGCGTCAGGGGCGCTGGAGACAGCGGGAGGTTAGGCTGGGCGAGTTGGTCCTCCTCCTTGTGTGCTCACTAGAGTCACCTGGGGGAGAGTTCCAAAAAAGGCAGCTGTATTCTTAGCCTTGGGTTCAAATCCCAGCGTCTCTATTTTTTTAAATCCTCCTTTGAGACTCAAATGGCGCCAGCCTGGCTGTGGTACTCAGGAAGGCTTTTGGAAACTAGTGAGCTAGAGGAACTGAAAGTTCCTTTAGAAGGGCCTGAGGACTCCCTGAGCCCTCCATGATTTTAGGAACTGATTTAGTTCAAGAGTCATGAGCATCCTTAACTGTTAATAATGTAGAGATGATGGTAAGCAATATAGTGTAGCCCAAGGAGCCCTGGTTAAGTGCTTGGCTGCTAACTGAAAGGTTGGTGGTTTGAACCTACCCAGGGAGAAGGACCTGGTGATCTGCTTCCTGTAAAGATTACAACCAAGAAAACCTTATGGGGCAGTTCTACTCTGTCACACGGGGTCAACTTGATGGCACCCAACAACAATATAGTGTAGCTGAAAATGGCATGGCACATACCTGGAGGAGTCAAATTTCTTTCTTTCTTTTTTTTAAAATTTTTTTATTGTACTTTAGATGAAGGTTTATAGAACAAATAGTTTCTCATTAAACAGTCAGCACGCATATTGTTTTATGACATTGGTTAACAACCCCACGACATGTCAACACTCTCCCTTCTTGATCTTGAGGACCTTTTTTTTTGGTGAAAATATACATAGCCAGAGTTACACCATTTTCAAAGTTTCTGCATGTACAATTCAGTGACATGGATTACATTCTTCCAGTTGTGCTTCTATGCTCACTATCTTTTCCCAAATTATTCCATCACTATTATCTTCAACTCAGTGTCCCCTAGGCTTCCCATCAAACCTTTCGAGTTGCTGTTGTCAATATGATCTCACATAGATAATTCTTTTTTATTTTGGTACCTTAGATGAAGGTTTGCAGGACAAATAGTTTCTCATTAAACAGTTAGTACACATATTGCCCTATGACAATGGTTAACAACCCCATGACATGTCAACACTGTCCCTTCTCAACGTTGGGTTCCCAATCACCAGCTTTCCTGTCCCCTCCTGCCTTCTAGTCCTTGTCCCCAGACTGCTGTGCCTAATTAGTCCTGTTTTGTTTTATGAGGCTGTCCAATCCCCAGCTCAATGGTGAACTTCTGGAGGGGCTTCATCACTGAGGTAAAAGGGTGTCTGGGGGCCATACTCTCGGGGTTTCTCCAGTCTGTCAGGCCAGTAAATATGGTCTTTTTTTTGTGTGAGTTAGAATTCTGTTCTACATCCTTCTCCAGCTCTGTCCAGGACCCTCTATTGTGATCCCAGTCAGAGCAGTCAGTGGTGGTAGCTGGGCACCATCTAGCTGTACTGGACTCAGTCTGGTGAAGGCCGCGGTAGCTGTGGTCCATTAGTCCTTTGAACTCATCTTTTCCTTGTATCCTGTTCTCTTCATTCTACCTTGCTCCCAAAGGGGTGAGACCAGTAGAGTATCTTAGATGGCTGCTCATAGGCTTTTAAGACCCCAGACGCTACTCTCCAAGATAGAATATAGAACGGTGTCTTCATAAACTATGTTATGACAGTTGAGCTAGATGTTCCCCGAGACCATGGTCCCCACAGCCCTCCACCCAGCATTTCAGTCCCTCAGGAAGTTTGGAAGTATCTATGGAGCTTCCATGACCTTTCCTTGTACAAGTTGTGCTGGCTTCCCCAGTAATGTGTACTGTCTTACCCTTCACCAAAGTTACCACTTACCTATTTAGTTCCCCCCCACTTGGAGAAGTCAGATTTCTGAATCCCTCTTCTTGCCTTGGGTGACCTTGGACAATTCACCCAGTCTCTCTGAGTCTCCATTTTCCCACCTGTAAAGTGGGAACAATAATAGTGCCCACCCAGATATGAGGTGGTTGTGAGGATGAAAAGAGATAATGCTTATAAAGTGCCTGTATGTGCAGTGTGTCTGGCACAGGACGAGTGCTCAGTAAGTGTTAGGTATTGGGGGCTCCAAAAGGTCAAAGAGGACTTGTGATATCATGAGATAAGCTAAAACCATTGGGCTTCAAGTTAGAGGATGGAAGTTTGAGAGTAGTCATGATTCAGATTGAAACCCGTGAAAAGAAGAATGTAGAAGACTTTTTGTTTACAAGACTGAATGTCCTTTTCTGATTCCCAGGCCCTTAAGTGAAGCAAGTGGCAGAACATATATTGAACTCTTACTGAATTTAAAAAAAAAAAAATTATTTTGTTGTTGAGAATATGCACAGCAAAACATACACCAATTAAACAGTTTCTACATGCACAAGTCAGTTACATTGATTACATTCTTTGAGTTGTGCAACCATTCTCACCCTCCTTTTTTGAATTGTCGCTCTGCCATTAACATAAACTCTGCCCCCTAAGGTTCCTATCTACTCTTTCAAGTTGTTGCTGTTGTCAGTTTGATCCCATATAGATAGTTGAGCATAATACTCAAGGCAGACATTTTTACTAGTTAAGCAAAACTATTATTTGGTTTTAGCAAGACTTCAGGGGATATTTTTGCTTTAAGGTTTAAAGATTATTTTAGAGCAGTAGGTTTGGGGATTCATCCAAGCTCCATGACTCCAGACGTCTGGAGTCCCTGAGAATTTAAAATTCTGTTCAGCATTTCCCCTTTTTTGATCATGATTGTTGCATAGAATCTTTGATCAAAATGTTTAGTAGGGTAGCCAGGCAATATCCAGTTCCTCTGGTTTCATAGCAAAGAAGGCAGTTGTTCATAGAGGCAGTTAGCCACACATCCCATTTCCTTCTCTTATTCTTGATTCTCCTTCTTCCTCTGTTGCTCCAGGCTAATGGAAACCAATTGTGCCTTGGATGGCCACTTGCAAGCTTTTAAGATTCCAGATGCTACACAAAGAACTAGGAAGTAGAACAGAAGCACTAAACACGTTTTAGGCCAGTTAACTGGCATGTCCCATGGAACCGTTAACCTCCAAGGAACCAAATCCCATGAAATTTTAGGTTGTGCGTAAGCAGCCTTGGCTGCTTCTCTTTTGTTCTTGTAGTTGTAAATAGATCTATCACAGTTTTTCCAATTTAACTTTTTGCAGGTGTGCAGCTCAGCGACAGCAATTACAATAATTGACTGTGAAACCCTACCCTTAATCAGTTCCATCACCTTGATCCCCTCCTTTCCGCCTCCCTCTCGCCCCTGGTAAGCACTAATAAACTTTGGTCTCTATACATTTGCCTTTTCTTATCATTTTATGCCAGTGAAGTCATACAATATTTGTCTTTTTGTAATTGACTTATTTCACTCAGCATGATGTCTTCAAGCTCCATCGATATTGTAAGCATGTATCAAGACTTCACTTCTCCTGCTGGCTGACTAGTGTTCCATTTATGCATGTACCACATTTTGTTTATCCATTCATCTGTTGATGGGCATTTAAATTGTTTCCACCTTTGGGCTATTGTGAATAGTGCTGTGAACTTGGGTACAAGTCTCTGAGTCTCTGCTTTCAAGTCTCTTTGGGTATATACCTAGGAGTGGAATTTCTGGGTCGTATGGTAGTTCCATTTTTAGTTTTTTGAGGAACCACCACACTGTTTTCCACAATGGCTGTACCATTTTCCATTCCCACCAGCAAAGAATAAGAGTTCCAGTTTTCCCACATCCTCGCCAACATTTGTTATTTTCTGTGTGTGTATATATATATATTTCACATACAGTCAAGGATTGATTTTTTCATTTCTGTAAGGAAGGCTGTTGAAATTTTGATCAGGATTGCATTGACTGTATAGATCACTTTGGGCAGTATTGACATCTTATCAATATTAAGTCTTCTGGTCTATGAACATGGAACATCCTTCCATTTATTTAAGTCTTCGTTAATCTCTTTTAGCCACTTACTAAATTTTTTATTCTGGAAGCCATATTGGCCTTTTTTTATGTTCCTCAGTGTTATGGATTGAATTGTGTCCCCCCAAAATGTGTGTCAACTTGGCTAGGCCATGATTTCCAATATTGTGTAGTTGTCCTCCATTTTGTGATCTGATGTAATTGTCCTGTGTGTTGTAAATCCTGACTTCTATGGTGTTAATGAGGCAGGATTAAAGGCAGTTATGTTAATGAGGTAAGACACAATCTGTAGGATTAGATTGTATCTTGAGTCAATCTCTTCTGGGATATAAAAGGGAGAAGCGAGCAGAAAGGAGTGGGACCCCATTACTACCAAGCGAGAAGAGCCAGGAATGAAGCACATCCTTTGGACCCAGGGTCCCTGTGCTGAGAAGCTCCTAGACCAGGGGAAGATTGACGATGAGGACCTTCCCCCAGAGCCAACAGAGAAAGAATGTCTTACCCTGGTGCTGGCCCCCTGAATTTGGACTTTAAGCCTTCTAAACTGTGAGAGAATGAATTTCCGTTTGTTAAAGCTATCTACTTGTGGTATTTCTATTATAGCAACGCTAGATAACTAAGGCACTCTTGTTTCTACCTCAGGACCTTTGCATATTCTGTCCCCAACACCTAGATTACTGTCTTTCTGATGTTCATATGATTGGCTTCTTCTTGTCATTCAGGTCTCAGCTCACATGTTGCCATCTCAGATAAGCCTTGTCTTAGCAGACAAACTCCACCACTCATCTGTCAGTTTGCTTTAATGTGGTGGCTTGCATATTACTGTGATGCTGGAAACTGTGACACTCGTATTTCAAATACCAGCAGGGTCACTCGTGGTGGACAGGTTTCAGTGGAGCTTCCAACTAAGATGGAGTAGGAAGAAAGTCTAGGTGATCTACTTCTGAAAATTAGCCAATGAACAGAATATTGTCTGTACAGTGCTGGAAGGTAAGCTACCTAGGTTGGAAGGCACTCAAAATACGCAGTGGCTGTAACAGTGCATGTGAGCATACCAGTGATCGTGAAGATGGGGCAGGATCAGTAACATTTCATTCTGATGTACTTGAGGTATATGAGGTTGCCATGAGTCATAGCTGACTTGACAACAACTTAGAATAACACACAAGCTAATGTAGTGATCAGATCACTACTGCATCATCTTATTTTTCCCTTGCTCTTAGCACTATTTATTATCATCCTTTTTGATTCTTATTATTAGTTGTTACTTAACATCTGTCACCTCCCTTAGTAAATAAGCTTCATGGAAACAGATTTCTTCCTTCACAGGTGTTTCCCAGGTCCTCGAACAGTGTCTGGCACATAGTAAGCACTCACTAGATGCTGGTAAAATGAACGAATGAATAAAGTGGTACAAGGGTGACAACCTGTTGCTGTTGAGTTTATTCCAACTCATAATGACCCTATAGGACTGAGTAGAACTGCCCCATAGGGTTTCCAAGGCTGTAATCTTTGTGGAAGCGGACTGCCACATCTTTCATCCACAGAGCAGCTGGTAGGTTCAAACTGCTGACCTTTCAGTTAGCAGTGGAGCGCTTAACCCCTGTGCCACCAGGTCAGAAAAAAACTGGAAGATCCTCAACGAGGTAGACTGACACAGTGGTTGCAACAATGGGCTCAAGCATACCTACTATTATAAGGATAGCACAGAACCAAGCAGTGTTTTCTTCTGTTATACATATGGTTGCTGTGAGTCAGAACAGACTCTGTAGCACCTAACGACAACAGCATGGATGTCAAAGCCATAACTGCTTATAAAGAAACCAGAGTTTCTAGAGACAAGCAGTATTAGAACTTAAAAGGACCATTGAGATGATTAACTTCAAACTATTCATTTTTACAGGTGATGGTATCATTAGAGATTAGGTCAGGCTTGCATTCAGGTATCCAGGATTTTACCACCATTTCCTCTGTGATGAAATTTGGGAATATGTCCCAATCAATTCAAGGATACTTTTGAAGTCAAGGGAACTAAATGTTTGAAATTAGAATTCTGGCAGTAATGGTTATATTTACCTGAAAGTTTGAGAATAAATGGCCAGAGGGTTTGGCCCCTCCAGACTCTTTTCGTTATGTATTTTAGCAATAATAGTCTTCCTTAATGTGTGGTTGTGTGTGCTTAAATGCTTTTTTTTTTTTTCTTTTAAGCATTTGGGGATTTGTAAGTGTTAATTCGAAAGGTGATCGAGCTTGGCACTTGGAGAATTGGCCTCAGTGTTTAGTGCTGGAAAATTGAAGACATCAAAAAAGTAGTAATAACAGATATATCCTGTTAGCACTTAGCTTGCTTGGCTCCCTGATGTCCCAGTGGGAAAGGCTGCACTCCACACTTTGTTTCCCTGGCTGAAGGTAAAGGGTTCAGGACAATCATAGACACCTACATATCTTCACGTCAGGCATTTGGGTTTGGAACTTTTCCCCACTGAAGAGATACTGGAATGGAGGCGCCTGCCGTTCCTTCACAGATTCATTCACTTACTCAGCGTAGAGCCATTGAATGCCTACTATATGCCAGGCATTGAGGAAATAGAGAAAAATTCATACCAAGGAGGAGCTCACAAATTTGTGTTCTTGTGAGTTCTATTGGGGTCATTTGAACAGTAACAGTCCTCTGACTCGTGCCCCCATGTATTCACTGAGAACCTCCAGCCTACTACTGCAAGGGGTCCATTTTTCATGTGTGGTAGGTCCTGATGCAGGTAGATCTGTATGTATGTATGTGTGTGTGTGTATATATATATATTTAAAACTTAACAATACCTTGTTTAGTATATTTATGAGCCAAAATCATATACTCTATGTATGCTTCTGCTACATACTCTTTTGTTCCACATTATTTCTGAGATTTATATATGCTGGTACATATGGAGTACTTCATTTTCACTGATGCATAGTGTTCCATTAAATGAATATGTATTCCTCTGTTGCTATGCATTTGTATTCTTTTTTTTCTGTTGTTTTTTTTTTTTAAACCATTGCAGTGTTGCTACATTCTGTTCTTGTCCTGGTCTCCTAGTGTTCCTGTGCAAGAGTTTCTTTAGGGTAAATAGCTAGAAGTGAAATTGCTGAATCATAGGGTATGTGAATCTTTAATCTACAACTGGCACTTTGATTAGTTATTTGTTGTTGTTGTTAGTTGCCATGGAGTTGATTCTGCCTCATGGTGACCCATGTGTTAGGCCCTCTTTATATAGCTTATGCAATTGCACAGAAGAACACCGATACTCTGTTAAAAGTAATACCCAAAAGTTTGTTGTGAGAATAGGGGGTACAGTTTGAACTGAGGAGGCACAAAGTGAAAGAAATTCATTGAGTGCTCCAAAGAGCAGTCTAGTAATGGATGTAAAAAGACAAAAATTGCAAATAGATAGATACAGCTAAAACATTTCTGATTGGTTGACATCTCAGTAGGAACAAAGCTGTGGAAAAGTACAAGTAAGTTAGAAAAACATTTTTTAGGGGATGGAGAGGCATCGTCTGAGAATCAGCATAACCACTAAAGTCACATGCTTATCATCTGTGCAAACCAAATGATTTCTCTTACAATCTTGACCTAGTTAGCAACCCTTGCCCTAGTTAGCAAACTTTCTGAGAATTGAAAAGCAGAAGCAACTTCTAAGAAACTGACAAGATGGGGTCAGGTCTACATTTTAGCCAGAACCCTCAGCCAAGCCAAGTGTGTTGAATTTTATAATGCTCTTTTTCATTTCCCCCTTTTGATCAAGAATTTACATGGAAATTTGCTGATCAGTATTATAATAGTGGAGCCCTGGTGGCACAGTGGTTAAGAGTTTGGCTGCTAACCAAAAGTCAGCAGTTTGAATCTACCAGTTTTCCTTGGAAACCACATGGGGCAGTTCTCCTCTGTCCTATAGGGTTGCTATGAGTTGGAATCAACTCAACGGCAGTTGTTTTTGGTTTCATTATAAGAGTGCCGCCTTCTGCATGCACTTATTTTCCTTGAGTTGGTTAGATGGCCACCTATTCCAGATAGGCTTTTAAGACTCTAGACATTATTCCTAAAAGGGTAGCTGGGCACCATCTGATTATGTGGCTGCTTACCTTGATAAGCTTTTAAGACCCTGGATGCTATGGTGTGGATAGCCAGGCACCACCATTGACATCTTCACCATGCCGTAGCTTGGGCCTCTACTTCTGTGATCTTTCAAGATGAAGACATACATAGAGCCAGGCTGAACTGTAAGGAACAACTGGACAAGGCGAGAGGGCTTTTAGTTAAAGTGTAAGGTCTAACTCTTCTGAACATGGTGTTTTTTCAAAGTACATAATGTGCTGTACTGCAAGGGGAGTAGTTGATTGAACACAGAGATTTGACATTTTATAAAATATTTGATTATATAGACAATTAGTGCAGTAGCAGTTAGTAAAATCAAACCTATTTGTAGTATAGAGCAAAATCAAGATTTTACATCATTGGGTAACTTACTGAAAATGCCAAAGAAGTAGAAGAATGAGGAGTCAGATTCAGGAATGATATGTAACCATGTAGCCTTTTATTGAATCTTTTCTGTCCCTTGTTCTACTTCTCCAGCAATGTCTATCCAGCCTCATCAAGAGGTGTTAGTAATGGCACATACTTCTCCTTGTTGTGCCAGAATAAATTCAGGAGCTATTATGTTGTCTAAGACTACTTTAAAGATGTCAAATATTCTTGTGCTGCAGTACTATCTGCAACTTCATTAGTTAATTGTTCCATAGTGGCTGACATGTTTTGCATACCAAAAAAGAAATGAAACTCATTGCCCTCGAGTCTATTACAACTCATAATGACCTTATAGAACAGAGTAGAACTTCCCCAAAGGATTTCCAAGAAGTGGCTGGTAGAGTTAAACTGCTGAACTTTTGGTTAGCAGCTGAGCTCTTCATCACTGTGCCACCACTGGGAAACTCCATAAAAGGAGAATGATCTAAGAAACCTTTGTCCCGTGCCCGTTTCAGCTAGACTCCTCAGCCAAGTCAAGTGCCTTGAATTTTAGAATGCTCTTTTTCACTTCCATGTCATGTAATACTTCAGATATTTTATCTCCCTATCTGTATGTAGTTATCTAAGTCATTTCTTCAGAATTTTGTTAGTTTACTGATTTTGTGTTTAGCCAGGTCTAACATGCTCTTTGGAGTCCTTATGGCACAGTGGTTAAGAGCTCGGCTGCTAACTAAAAGATCGGCAGTTGGAATCCATCAGCTGCTCCTTGGAAACTCGATGGGGCAGTTCTACTCTGTCCTATAGGGTAACTTATCCACTGTGTTCTAAGTTACTAAATTTTAAAAAATTTCTGCCCGTTAGACTTTATTATTTAAAAAAATTTTCTGATTACTTAAGCAGACTCTTGTTTCTTGCCCACTTTTTCTTTCTTATATTTTATATGATTTATAATTTTATCTCTTTCAATTAGCATACTGAAAAATTGACTTTTTAGGGGCATACAATTTATGAATTTTAACACATGTATAGATTTGTATAATTGCCATCACACAATAAGGATATGTAACAGTTTCATCAATCCCCAAAACTCCCTCATGCTACCCATATGCAGTCACACCCTTTCCCCACCTTTTCAATTGTCCACTCACGACCCCTGATAGGTTCTCCTTCCCATCCACATCCCCCTTCAGTGCCAACAGCTTCTTACCACAAGCTCCTGGCCACAGGATTCTCTGCCCACAGCAGCATTTTTAGCCTGCACACAGAGTAGGCAGGAGAGTTAACACTCTTGGAAGCAGCCCTCAACCAATGAGGGACAAGAAAGGGTAGATAAATATCCCAGGTTCCTTGCCTGTTAGGTGAAAAGACCAAAGCATGTTCTGCACAGTCTCTCACAGTTCCCTGGTAGGATTGACCCAGGTTGCCCTCAGTTGTACTCTGCTCATTAACATACTTAGTCCAGGCTTCCTTCCCTGGATCATTTTCCATGCCACTTCTGGTGCTACCTGGGATCACCTCCCAGATAGACTACTTGCACACAAATGCTTGTCTGTGTCTGTTTCCAGGGGAACCCAACCCAAGACCTCATGATGTTAGAGAAGTCCCTGGGAATGAAGTCAGAGGAATACAGAGCAGCCAAGGTGAGACACTGTCCAGTTTGGTCAAAGCCTGCATGGAACTGGTCACCCCAGCAGTGGCTGTCGTGTGGGGAGGGCCTGAGAGGGTTTTAAAGTAGTACCCACAAAGTGTCCAATCCAGAGGGAAACTGAAATGGATGAAGAGCAAATCCATCTTCCAACTTCGTGACTCCTTCTTTCCCACAACTTGGGGAAAGCAGGGCTGAGAGATGGAGACAGATCTCTGAGGGCACCATTTGAACACCTGGATCCTGCAATGTCTGAAACATCTGTCTTTGGATTTTTGATCATATGAGCTAATAAATTTTCTTTTTCACTGAAGTAGGATTGGTGTGGGTTTTGCTTCTCAAAGCTGTAAGTCTTCCCATCTGTGCTTTTCATTTATTCAACAAGATTTTACCATGTGCTTGGCGTTGTGCTAGTATGGTGCAGTGAACAGACTTACCACGCTTGGAGTCTTGTGGGTATTGAAAAAATCACACAAACAACTAATTACAGTTGTGAAAATTGCTCCAAAGGAAAAGTTATTGGAGCAGGGCAGAGAGCTTGGCTTATTCCCGGAGGAGGACCTGTTAAAAAATCACCTTCTGTCGAGTTGACTTCAACTCATGGCAATCCCTGTGTGTCAGAGTAGAACTGTGCTCCATAGGGTTTTCTTTTCTTTTCTTTCTTTCTTTTCTTTTTGTTTTTTAATGTTTAGGTGATTTTATTTAGTGAAAAAGAAGAGTTATAGGGGTTAAAGTAATTCAGAAAGATTCTGTGGGATAGGTTAACATTTGTGTATGGTCTTTTCTTGAGGTTTGCAGTGAGGTGGTGCTCCCAGACTATTGGCAATCATGAGGGTGATGCAGAACCAGGCAACTTTTCCCTCTGTTATATATGGGGTCACCATGAGTTGGAGATGACTTGATGGCAACTAACAACAACAATGACCCCAATCCTCAGGGTCATCCGTAGGATTTTCAGTGGCTGATTTTTTTGAAAGTAGATAGCCAGGCATCTTTTCTGAGGTGCCTCTGGGTGGACTCAAACTTCCAACTTTTTGGTTAGCAGTTGAGTGCTTAACCTTTGCGCCACCTAGGGACTCCTGGCGGAAGGGCATCTCTTAAAGAAAGACATGGTAGCTTACTCTCTTGCATCCTCTTGGATGGAGAGTTTTTCATGCTGCTCCCTTCATAGGCTTCTGGGGAGGTAATCTTTTGGCTGCTCCATTTTTAGAGGCCCCTTGGGTCTTGTTCAGCTACACCAGCCTTTGGGACCGGGATTTGCCCAATATCTTCAAGGGTCCCCAGAGAGCTCTTACTCTGGCAGATGGTTGTACATCAATAAACAGGGCAGTGCTTCCTGCCCAGATGCCTGTTAAATTTGCCTCTTGGCAGTAAGGCATTCTTAGCCAAATGGTCCCTTGTTCGGCAGGATGCTCTGGTTACCCAGAGCCACCTGGTATTCTGTGATCCCGTTTGCTAACTTGTGACCCAAAGTTGGAGTGTCACTGGGGATGGAGGAGGATGTTGGTAAATGGGACCAGGAGAGGTGGCAGGATCTCTGTAGTGTGTGTGTGTATTTTCTGGAACTCCCTCTGAGCCTTAGTTTTCTCTTTTATGAAGTGGCAAGACTGGTCTTGGTAATCCCTTCTTGCTGCTTGAGTTCAAGAGGAGGTGGCTAGTGCAGCTATTCTCAATCCTTTCTTTCAAAAGAGACAGACATAATGGATGATGTTCACAAGGGTGACACCATCCAGAGTTCTGCTCAATTCATAGAAAATTAGCTGCAATGCTACTCCTTTCTTCCTCACTCAAGAAGGTCCTCCAGAAGTCCTCAAAAACCCATACCAATTGCCATCAAGAGTTGATACCAACTCCTGGTGACCCCATGTGTGTCAGAGTAGATCTGTGTTCCCTAGGGTTTCTGATGGCTGATTTTTTGGAAGTAGATTGCCAGGCCTTTCCTCTGGGGTGCCTCTCGGTGGACTCTGAGTAATAGTATTATAGCTGAAGCATACTTAGCATACCATCTGGAACTTGACAAGCGCTCAAAACCGTATGTTATTTTAAATCATTATTTTTTACATTTTAGGCTTAACCTTAAGTCCAGTAGATCAGGCAGGGTAGCCAAACTACACTCTGTGGGCCAAATCTGACGTGTTGCTTGTTTTTATATGGCCTGAAAATTAAGAATAATTTATATATTTTTCAGTGGTTGAAAAAAGATGAAAGAATAATAATATTCAGTGGCATGTGGAAATTGTATGAAATTCAAACTTTAGTGTCCATAGATAAAGTTTTATTGGAACAAAGCAATCCCTAGTTGTTTGTACATTGTCTATGCCTGTCTTCATACTACAAGGGCAGAGTTGAGTAGTTGCCACAGAGACTGTATGGCATGCAAAGCCTAAAATATTTATTATCTGGCCCTTTACAGAGAAAGTTCGCTGACACTTGCACTAGACTATAATCTCTGTTGGAGCCCTGGTAGCACAGTGGTTAGGAGTTTGGCTGCTAACCAAAAGGTCAGCAGTTCGAATCCACCAGCCGCTCATTGGAAACCCTATGGGGCAGTTCTACTGTGTCGTGTAAGGTCTCTATGATTCGGAATCAATCTCTGTTGGAATCAACAAGTACATACTTGAATATTTGATGAATCTCTGTGACATTAAAACCGTGTCTGCCTTGCTCACTATTGTCTTCCTAGTTCTGGATAAAGAACTGATGCTCTTTTCATTCTCTTGAGTTAATTGTAACCCAGATGTCCTGGGATTCTCCATCTTTTACTGGCCAGCCTTCCATCATTGATTGTATAACAATCCTTTGAGCTCTCTTCCTATTTGATCCACTGGAATTGCAGTCTTATACCAGCCTATCCTCCTTGAGTATTTCTGGGGGCCCCTGAAGAATGTTTCCATCTTCCAGTTACCTGTTCTAAGGGTCTTTCTCTTGGCTTTTACTCCCAAGTTCTCTGCTGGTCATCTCTCTTTGCCTTACTCTCAAGCTTTTTACTGAAGGCCTGGAGGTAGGAGCAGTAAAATGCATTATACAAGGGAAAACCTGCAGTCTGAATCCTGGACTTCAGATATCCCAGAGCTTGTAGGTCATGCTCATGGTCACTCCAACCGGCTGCTTCTCTCTTTAGTCCCTCCTCTGCTGCCACTATGTTGTGGGGTCACCCTGCTTCCTATAGTCAGTAGTGTCTTTGACTCTATCTTTCCCAACTCCCACTTTGTTCCAGAGAGAGAAGAATCCTTCCCTCCCCATTGACACAGCAGTACAGATGTCTCTGCCCTCATGAAGACCTTTACAGAAGAGGATTTAGCTTCCCTTTTGCTTAAATCAAAGGCTTCCAACAGCGATTCTCCTTCTATGATGAAGTTCACCTCTATCTGAAGAACAACTGAAAAAATGCTAACAGCTTTAAAATAGGTGTTCGTTCCCTACTTTGAGCTTACAAAGTGGCACAAAATATTAGGGTCCAGTTTCACAGCACAAGTGAATAAATGAATGATTAAATGTTGTGGTTAGTTGCTGTCAAGTCGACTCGAACTCATGGAGACACAATGTACAACAGAATGAAACAGTTCTATCTTTACGATTAGTGGAATACTTGAGTCTATTGTTGTGGTCACTGTGTATTTTGAGTGCCTTCCAACCTAGGAGGCTCATATTCCAGCACTGTATTGGACAGTATTCTGTTGTGATCCATAGGGTATTCATTGGCTCATTTTTGGAAGTAGGTTACCAAGCCTTCCTTCCTAGCGGAGCTTCCAGACTAAGCCTAAGATTAAATTACATACATACTTACATGTATATACACACATATATACATATATGTGTATGTAAGTAATACAACAATCTATGTAATTTCAAACATATTTTACGTAGCATATATAGTATATGTAGTATACGAATGTAAATGTATATTTAATAAATCATATACTAAATTACTATAAATATTAAATTATTAGAAAACTTGGGCACTTTATTGTTAGTGATTTCTGCCTGTGTGAGCACTATGACTCACCTTATTGAGGTCCAGACCCAGACCTGGTTACCTAGTTTCTGGTTCACAGCTGTTGGACCTAAGTACCAAGTGCTAATGCCCAAAATTGTAAGATGACTCTCTGAGTGGGCTACTTGGCTTCCCTTTTGCTTTTCTATACCCATAGCCTGGGTTTCTCCTCCAACTTTAGTCAGCTCTGGCATTTAAAAATGACATAAAAATTATCTTCTTAGTCACTAGGATTGGGAGCAGGGGAGGTGAGAGAGTGAGGGTAGGACAAACGTGGGTATTGATCGATGCCCTCTTCTTCCTGGAAACACTCTTCCAAGTGTTTGTCCTACTGGTGGCAAGTTATTCTGGGTTCCTGGGCCTCTGGGGGTGTGGTGGTGGTAATGATACCATCTTGTGCTGAATGGACACAGAGGAGGAAGTGGATACCCATGAAGCTGGAGGAAGGCAAGAGAGGTGTTGGATGGGTTCACAAGATGAGCCAAGCACTTTGCTGTTGTACTAGTGGTATCTGGTGTTAGCCTCTAACTGAGGTCCTTGTGGGGACAACAGCATGATCAAAGAACCGGTGGCACTGGTGTTGGTGGTAATGAAGAGAATGACTGATGTTGGTGGTGGTGTTGAGTATGATGCCAGCCTATGTTTCTCATCTTAGCTTTTTTTTTTTTATGATGGGAGCCATAAATTCATTGTAGGAAAAATTTAAAATATGGATAAGAAATTAAAAAAAAAAAACAACACAGCAACTCTTGGATCCCACTACTGAAAGATTGAGTAAGAGAGTATCTCTGGAGCTTCTCCTATGGCTAGAACCCTATTCCACGTTCTGGGAAAAAAGGGAGAACAAAACGAAATCCTTCCTCCTTGGGATGTATGAACAGACGAGCAAATAGCTCAGGTATTTCCAGCCAGTGTTAAGGACAATGAAGAAAATAGAACATAGAGAATAACTAGTCTATCAAGAGTTTAGCAAGAGATTCTTATTATTAACATTTTCATGTGTGTGTTTTTCAAGGTCTTCCCCTCCCCAGTATTATGTCTTCTTCCCTTTCTGATCTAATTATATATCATCTATCTAAAAATGGGATCATGATGTACATTCTGTGTTGGTCTGATTTTTTTCACTTAATGTATTGTGATCCTCTTTCTATTTCATTATTTATTCGTCTACATCATTAGTTTTGTGGATGGTAGAGCAATTTGTCACGTAGGCTGTGACATCATTTAACCAGTCCCTGTGGTTGCACACAGGTTGCTTCCAGTGTATTGAAGGGTTGACACCTATTGATTCTACCCTTGTCTTTCCATTGTCACTGCCACCTCCCTGGCTTAAGCTTGCCCTGTCCCTCACTTGGACCATTGAAATAGCCGCCTAACTAGTCCCCTGGCTCCACTGAATACTCTAGTGCCCAGATTTTATCTTTCCATTCATGCCACTCTTCTGCTTCCAAGTCATTGGCTCCCTGTTGCCTGCATGATAAAACTGAAACACTTTGGCTTTATCACTCTTGGATTTTACACCAGTAAAACAGAATAACTTGTCCATCCCTGCCTCCATGCCTTTGCTCACAGTTTCTTTCTGGTGTGACTTTCCTTCCATTATCTGTCTGTTGAAATCCCATTCCTTTTTTTAAAGTCCACCTCAAATGGTACCCGCTTCCCTGAAGACTTTCCTAACTTATTGCCACCCTCCACCTATTCTCAAACCAAGGCCATCTGTCATTTGTTTTGAGCTCTCTGAGTACGTTATATGTTCTTTTGGGCTGTTTCTTTGCCTTAATCTACTACTAGGCTGTCAGTTCTTTGGGCAGAGGGGCCTTGACTGATTCCTCTTTGCGTTATTTATTCATCAGATATTTATTGAGCCCATACTATGTGTCAGCCTGGAACATAATACCAGTATACAGTAAAAATTCTATTAATGTTAAACGAAATTGAAATATCATAAGTGGTATGAACCCAAGATGCTGCAAGGACTTGCAGAGTGGTATAACCTTAAGGAGGAGTTACTTTCCTCCCTACTTAATAACCTTGTTGGCTCCCATTCTTGGAAATAGTAGACTCTCATAGGTTTGTTTTTCCTTTATTCTGGGAATATATATCACCCTTCTTTTGGGAAACAAATTTTCCTTTTCCCTTCCCCCCACTCCAGTCCCTGTGATTAGAGTGAACTGCCAGGTTCTTATATGAACTTACTTTTCTTGGCCACTGTTGATTGGTCCAGGGTGGACACCTGAAACAAGTTGGGCCAGTCAGTGCTTTTCCCTGGCATTTTTGAAACCAGAACAGAGGAGGAGCACCTTGGGGGTCTAGAAACCACATTTCCATCTATGGAAGAGGCTGGTGTGCAACAGAAGAGGATGCAGATGTTGTGCAGAGAGAAACAGAAAGGAGACAGAGAGGAGTCCATCATATTAGTTGCATCAGAGACCCAAATGCCTCTTTACGCATCCCAAAGCTTTCTGTTTCAACACTTCATTGTATTCCTTGAGGCAACAAATTCCCCTCTGGTCGAGTTTAGTTTGACTTGGGTTTCTGTCACTTGGAACCAAATCACTTCACAGCTCTGAGCCTCAGTTTCCTCACTATAAAATGATGATAATAATCCCTTCTTCATAGAATTTTTCTAAATATTTTAAAATATAATGCATATAAAGTGCTTAGGATGGTGCTTCTTGGCACATAAGTACCCAGTACATGTTGACTGTTACTAATATTTGAATCAGCATCCATAGTGCCTAAGGCAATGTGGGCGTTCTGCGTTGTTGTTAGGTGCTGTCAAGTCGGTTCCCTGTGTACAACAGAGCGAAACACTGTCTGATCCTGTGCCATCCTCATAATAATTACTATGTTTGAGCCCATTTTTGCAGCCAGTGTGTCAGTCCATCTCACTGAGGGTCTTCCTCTCTTTCTCTGACCTTCTGCTTTACCAAGCATGATGTCCTTCTCCAGGTACTGGTCTTCCGGATAACATGTCCGAAGTACGTGAGATGAAGTCTCGCCATCCTCGCTTTTGAGGAGCATTCTGGCTGTACTTCTTCAAAGACAGATTTGTTTGTTCTTCTGGCAGTCCATGGTACATTCAGTATTGTTCACCAGCACCGTAATTCAAATGCAGGAACTCATCTTTGGTCTTTCTTATTCATTGAGTCTATTGATTAAGAAAGAAAGGACATGACTTTGATTTTTTTTTTTTAGCTCTCTTTTTGGGAGAGAAGCGTCATTCTTCATGCCTTTAGTACAGTCTGCTTTCTATCCTTATTATGTCAGGACATGCCTTCTTTTCTGATGACAATTTGTGTTCTGGAAGTTCCTTGCCATTTTCACCTAGTTCTCATTGAGGTATCTCCTACTGGGGAGGTGAGGGACTAAGATACAGATGGACTTGTTCCATTCTTCAAATGGAGCCTCACCTCACTATATTCCCATTCGACTCCAGCTGGTAGACGTTCAGTGCAGGGCTCCAAGGCTTATTTGTATTCTGCTTGTATTTCACCAAACAATAAAACCTTGTGGATGGAGTTAAGTGTTTTGGGAAATAATCCATATTATTTCACTCACTGAGGCTTTGAAAAGTTTGGAACTGTGGAATGAGTTGCCATATCTGATGATGATCTCCCATTGGCCCATCTTTGCTTACTGGGGCCATGCTGAAGCAGTTCACTGTGGGCTTTGTGAATTAATTTGGGAGATGTCCTGTCCCTGCAATGGCATTCAGTGGCACATGGTAGGCTCTCAATTGTGTATTTTAAGTACATGATGAATTATTCAAGACTTTAAAAGTATAATAACAGCAAACTGAAATTATGGCTACCCTGTGCCAGACAGTTTTATACATACCATATTGCTGACTCAGTGTATCTCAAACTCTGCTGCACGTTAGAATCAACAGGATACTTAAAAACAAACAAACAAACAAACCTAACTGCTGTAGAGTCAATTCCAACTAATGGTGACCCTATAGGGCAGGGAAGAACTGCCCCAAGGCTGTGTATCTTTACAGAAACAGACTGCCGCATGATTTTCCTGCGGAGTGACTGGTGGATTTGAACCACTGACCTTTTGGTTCACAGCTGAGTGCTTTAACCCGTGTGCTCCAGGGGCTCCTTGACCGGGACACACCCTTTGCCCATTAGATCAGAATCTCTCTGGGCATCAAGGGTTTAAAAACTCCCCAGGTGTTTCTAATAAACAGCCAAGTTTGAGAACCATGAATGAACTCATTTAATCCTCACAGCAAGGCTATGAAGTAGGTGCTGTTACTACGCATATTGCACATTTAATGTGGAAGCTGAGGCACAGAGGACAGGATATGTAACGTACGCAAGGTCACAACAGCTGTTAAATGTCAGAGCCAGGTTTAGAACTAGGCAATCTGGTTCCAGAGTCCAGGATTTTAATCACTACGCTGTACAACTAAAGCCATCACATCTCCCTCTCGTCTCTGTCCCCATCTCACTGACTTTCGTCTTCTCATTACTTCTGGGCATTTCCAAAGCTGCCTCACTGGCCTCCTGGCCTCCAGTCTTAGGCCCTCTAATTCACCTGTGCTCAGTAGACTTGTAGCTTAAGGACACATGTAATTTTAAATTTTCTAGTGACCACATTTAAAAAAATAAAAAGAAATAGGTGGAATTAATCTTAATAATTTCATTTAACTCAATATACCCATCTGTTATCCTTTTGACATGTAAAACTAGTTGTGGTCGAATAGACTCCAACTTAGGTGGTGGTTGTTGTTAGGTGCCTTCGAGTCAGTTCTGACTCATAGCGACCTTATGTACAACAGAACAAAACATTGCCGGGTCCTGTGCCATCCTCACAATTTCTGTGCTTGAGCCCATTGTTGCAGCCACTGTGTCAATCCATCTTGTTGAGGGTCTTCCTCTTTTCCACTGACCCTCTACTTTACCAAGCATGATGTCTTTCTCCAGGGACTGATCCCTCCTGATAATATGTCCAAAGTATGTGAGATGAAGTCTTGCCATCTTTGCTTCTAAGGAGCATTCTGGCTGTACTTCTTCCAAGACAGATTTATTCGTTCTTCTGACAGTCCATGCTGTATATTCAGTATTCTTCCCCAGCACCACAATTCAAAGGCATCAATTCTTCTTCAGTCTTCTTTATTCATTATTCTGACTCATGCCAAGCTAAGCCAAACCAAACCCACTGCTGTTGAGTGAATTCAGACTCATAGCGACTCTGTAGGACAGAGAAGAACTGCCCCCATAGGGTTTCCAAGGAGCGCCTGGTGGATTCAAACTGCCGACCTTTTGGTTAGCAGCCAACTCACAGAGACCCCATAACCTGTACTCCGCAGGTAGGGTTTTCAATTGCTGATTTTTTGGAAGTAGATTCCCGGGTTTTTCTTCTGAGCCGCCTCTGGGTGGACTCCAACCTCCAACTTTTCAGTTAGCAGCCCTTAACTGTTTTCATCACCTAGGGACCCCCCTCCCTTTTTTTTAAAAAAGTAATTCCATTTTCTTTCCATTCAGAAGTTTATATTCGAATTGTTTTGTGACATTGGTTGCAGTCCCCATGGTGTGTCAGCACTCTCCCCCTTTCCACCCCGGGTAACCCATGTCCATTCTTCCAGTTTGCCTGTCCCTTCCTGCCTTCTCGGTTTTGCTTTTGGGCAGGTGTTCCCCATTTGGCCTTGTATGCTTGATTGAACTTAGAAGCACTTTCCTCACATGTGTTATTGTTTGTTTTATAGGCCTGTCCAATCTTTGGCTGAAAGGTGGACTTCGGGAGTGGCTTCATTTCTGAGTTAGAGTGTCTGGTGGCTTTATTCTTGAGGATTCCTCCAGTCTTTGCTAGACCAGTAAGTCTGGTCTTTTTTTTGTGAATTTGAATTTTGTTCTGCATTTTTCTCCCACTCTGTCTGGGACCCTCTATTGTGATCCCTGTCAGAGCGGTTGGTGGTGGTAGCTGGGCGCCATTTAGTTCTTCTGGGCTCAGGCTGGTGGAAGCTATGGTTCATGTGGTTCATTAGTGCTTTGGACTAATATTTTTCTTGTGTCTTTAGGTTTTTCATTTTCCTTTTCTCTGGATGGGATGAGACCAATAGAGGTATCTTAGATAGCCCACTCGCAGGCTTTTAAGTCCCCAGATGCTACTCACCAAAGTGGGATATAAAACATTTTCTTTACGAACTATGTTATGCCAATTGACCTAGCTGTCTCTGGAGACTGTGGTCCTCAGTCCCAGTAACTCAGTCCTTCAGAAAGTTTGGATGTGTCTAGGAAACTCCTATGACTTTGCCTTGGTCAAGTTGTACTGACTTCCCCATATTGTGTGTTGTCTTTCCCTTCACCAAAGTTAACACTTGTCTAATATCTAGTTAGTGATTTCCCCTCCTACTGCTTCCCTTTCCTCGTAACCATCAAATACTGCTATTTTCTGTGTGTAAACATAGTCTTGAGTTTTTATAATAGTGATCTTATTCTTTTGTGATTGATTTATTTCACTCAGCATAATGCCTTCCAGACTGATCATTGTTCTTTATCATTGCACAGTACTCCACTGTGTGTATGTACCATAATTTATCTGTTCATCTGTTGATGGGCGTTCAGGTTGTTTCCATCCTTTTGCTATTGTGAATAATGCTGCAGTGAACATGGGTGTGCATATGTCTATCGTGTGACGGCTCTTATTTCTCTAGGATGTATTCCTAGGAGTGGGATTGCTGAATTGTATGGTATTTCTATTTCTAGCTTTTTTAAGGAGGTGCCATATCATTTTCCATAGTGGTCGTACCATTTTACATTTCCACCAGCAGTGCATAAGAGTTCCAGTCTCCCCACAACCTCTCCGACATTTGTTATTTTCTGTTTTTTTGATTCATGCCAGTATTGTTGGGGTGAGATGGCATCTCATTGTAGTTTTGATTTGTATTTCTCTAATGGCTAATGATCATGAGCATTTCCTCATGTGTCTGTTAGCTGCCTGAATGTCTTCTTTGATGAAGTGTCTATTGATATCCTTTCCCAATTTTTAATTGGATTATTTGTTCTTTTTGTTGTTGTGGTGTTGAAGTATTTTATAGATTTTAGAGGTTAGACCCTTGTTGGATATGTTGCACTCAAAATTTTTTTCCTAGTCTGTGGGTTCTCTTTTTATTCTTTTAGTGAAGTCTTTTAATGAGCAGAAGTGTTTAATTTTGGGGAGCTCCCAGTTATCTAGTTTATCTTCTGGTGTTTGTGCATTGTTAGTTATGGCTTGTATTCTATTTATGCCACATGTTAGGGTCCCTAGCATTGTCTCTGTTTTTACTTCCATGATCTTTATCATTTTAGGTTTTATATTTAGGTCTTTGATCAATTTGAATTAGTTTTTGTGTATGGTATGAGGTATGGGTCCTGTTTCATTTTTTTACAGATGGACATCCAGTTTTGCCATCACCATTTGTTAAAAAGACAGTTTTTTCCCCATTTAATGGACTTTGGTCCTTTGTCAAAGATCAGCTGACCATATTGGATGGATTTACGTCTGGGTTCTCAGTTTTGTTCCATTGGTTTATGTGTCTGTCATTGTCCAGAGACTCTTTTTCGCATGCAATCAGTATTAAAAATATATTAATGAAGTACTCTCTATCCCTTTTTTCATCATAAGTGTTCAAATTCTGGTGTGTATTTTACACTTACAGCACATCTCAGTTCTGACTAACAGTGTCTCAAGTGCTCAGTAGCCACACATGGCCAATGGTGACAGTATTGGACAGGGCAGCTCTAACCTATTCTCCGCCCTGCAAGGCGAGTGAACATTCTAAAATGCACGTGTCCCTACTTCCCTATTACTCTCAAGATAAAGTCCACAGGACCCTTTGTAGTTAAGCTCCAACTCACCCTTCTAGACTGTCTTCTTGCAATCTCCTCACACATGGAATCTCCAGGCACAACAAACTTCTTTCTTTCCTCCAGATATTTCAATGTTTTTAGTTCTCCATGCCTTTGCACAGGCTGTTTCCTCCACCTGGAATGCCATTCCTTCTCTCCTACTACTTCTACTTCTCCTCCTAGAAAATTCCTCCTTTTTTACGACCTAACTTAAATGCCCTCTGCTTTTAAAAAGTTCCAGCATTTATCTAGGAAGAGTTAGTCTAACCCTCTGATGGATTCATACGGTACTCTGAACATATATTTTATCATATTTGTTGTGAACTGTTAATGCACTTGCTTTTTTCACAAGACCCAAGTGCGTCACCAGGCCAAGGACCACAGCTTATCCATTCCTGTGCTTCCAGTGCCTTGTTCACTCAATGCCTGTCAAGTAAGAGACACTTATTATATTACTACTCATCTGTCAGTTTGTTGTACTATGGTGGCTTGCGTGTTGCTGTGATGCTGGAAGCTGTCTATGCCTCTGGTATTTCAAATACCAACAGGGTCACCCATGGTGGACAAGTTTCAGCAGAGCTTCCAGACAAAAACAGACTAGGAAAAAGACCTGGAGATCCAGTTCTGAAAATTAACCAGTGAAAGCCCTATGGATCAAAATAGGGCATTGTTCGATTATAGTGCTAGAAGATGAGTACCTTAGGTTGGAAGGCACTCAATACACAGTGGCCTCAACAATGCACTCAGTCATAACCAGTGATTGTGGAGATGGCACAGGACTGGGCAGAACTTCTTTCTATTGTACATGGAGTCGCTATGAGTTGGAGCCGACTTGGCAGCAACTAACAACATCAGTAAAGCTTAAAATAGAATTTAGCTAATCAAGTTCTAATATTTTCTTTTGCTCTCTAGTGGATCATCTTGTGCACCCCACTTTGGTGACCACAGAGCTAGGAAATTCCCTTACCTAGCCCCTCTTGTCTTAGTGTTTGATACATGAGTGTTGACTCTGATAACAATCCCCACCTTACATTTGTTTCATGCTCTTTAATTCCAAATTGGCACTGTCACACCTATTGCAAAGCCAAGTGATAAAACATCTGTGTTCTTTGTCTTTCCTTTTTTCCTTGATTGATGTTGTGGGTCTAACCTAGGTTTTTCTCTGAGCCTCGACTGCATTATATCCCCCATGATAGTCTCTCCCCCTTCTGTCCTACCAGCCCTTCTAGAGGAAGGGCCCTTCCTCAGGGATGTCTAGAATTTGGTAATGCTTGGCAGACAGATCCCTTTTCTGTCACCTGTTGCATTAATCAGGGATCTTCTTGTTGCTAGTGAAGGAAATCAGACTGCATCTGGCTTAAGCCAAAAAGGGAATTCGTGAGCTATGAGTCTGAATCGACTCGACAGCAACGGGTTTGCTTTTGGTATAAGTGAATAGTCCACGAGCCTGATTGATTCCAGGTGCTCAGATGATGTAACCAAGATGCGATCACTCTCTTGCTGCGTTTCTCAGCTTTGTTTCCCTCTCTTTGCTGGCAGGGTCTCTTTGGGGTGGTCCTCCAGAAGCTCTAGGTTTATTGTGTCCTTGTAGCCAACAATTCCAGAGGAAGGTCAGCCTCTGTTCTCACCAGTTCTAATAGAAGTTCCGAGATTGAGTGTTATAGGAATAACTTGGATGTTCGTCCCTCTTTTGGACTGAATTGTATCCCCCACAAATGTGTGTCAACTTGGCTAAGCCATGATTCCCAGTATTGTGTGATTGTCCACTATTTTGTGATCTGATGTGATTATCCTGTATATTGTAAATCCTACCTCTGTGATGTTAATGAGTCAGGATGTGAGGTAGTTATGTTAATGAGGCAGGACTCAATCTACAAGATTAGGTTGTATCTTGAGTCAGTCTCTTTTGAGATATAGAAGAGAGGTGAGCAGAGAGACACAAGGACTTCATTACCACTGAGCAAGAAGAATCAGGAGAGGAGGATATCCTTTGGACCCAGGGTTCCTGCACTTAGAACTCCTAGACCAGGGGAGGATTGATGACAAGGACCTTCCCCCAGAGCCGACATAAAGAGAAGGCCTTCACCTGGAGCTGGCACCCTGAATTTGGACTTCTAGCCCACTTGAATAAACTTTGGTTTGTTAGAGCCATCCACTTGTGGTATTTGTTATAGCAGCACTAGGTAACTAAGACAATCCCTGAGCCATTTGCTTTGATTGGGGGACTGTGATGCTTGGATTGCCCGACATACAGTAAGCATACAATAAATGCTTCATTTAAATCTACTTATATGTTTGCATGTATAGGCACAAAATATCTCTGGAAAGATACATAAGTTCCTAGGTATACTGCTGCCTCCCTGGAGGGTAGTGGAGCCTGAGGATTGGTGGAGAAGGATACTTACTATTATTTTTTTTGCACTGTTGGAATTTTTACCCTACGCATACATTCATTTTTCACAAAAAGACAAACTGTTTATAAATAGTGTGAAAAATATTTTACCTACATATTTACCATACTATTTTCACTACTCCTCCCTGTCTCAGTTTTCGGGGGAAGACTAGGACATTCCATTCCATCCTTAGAATTACCCTTTAGCCGTGGTGAGGATGATCATGAAGATAGCACAGGACTGGGCAACATTTGGTCTGTTGTACATAAGGTCACCATGAATTGGAGCTGACTTGATGGCAGCCAGCAACAATAGGATTGGGATCAGGCCCCAAATCTGTTTTTTATATTTTTAAAGTTGTATATATGTGTGTGTGTGTGTGTGTGTGTGTGTGTGTGTGTGTGTGTGTATACTTATATGTATGTATATTTATATGTAGATAGATATATAAAAATAAAATATGCAACGGGTACCACATATGGTCTGCAAAGTCCAAATATTTTTTGTCTGGCCCTTTAAAGAAAAAGTTTGCCTACTGCTTCTCTAGGACACGTGTGGCTTAAAAAATGCAGATAACCACTCAGATGGCCTTGTCATAGCAGTGAGAAACAATAGATCCTGGGCACCTGGCGCAAGTTGTCGTGCAGTAGGTGCTTAGTTATGGTTCTGATCCAGAGACTCACACCAAAAATATTTCTCGCTGCATCTCTTCTTTGAGCCTGGTTTCTGGAAGTGATGTATTTGCCTCCCCATAGTCACCAGTATATTTTAGTAGTGAAAGCTCTTCCCTTGTTTGAATAAATCCCCTTTGCCTAAGCAGAGTAGGTCTTGTTGCTGTTATTGTTGGCCTTCATCCTTTTTGGCAGGAAGGTTGCATTTTGCAAGCGAGCAGGGTGGAAATGTGATACTTATATTAGCCACTAGATGGAGCCACAGATATGAAAAATAGGCTCAGAAAGCCTCAAGCAGGAGGGCGAGGTAGTCTTGTGATTTCAGCGGCTTCTCTGCCAGAACAGACAGAGGTGGTTCTACACTCGGCTTTTCCACTTATCGGCTATGTGACTGTCGGCAAATGACCTTAAGTCTCGGTATCTTTACTTATAAAACAGGGATTATAATAATGGCCACCTCAGAGGGATGCTGTGAGCACCAAATAAGATAATACTGGTAAAGGTGCTTTGCAGACTGTGGAATGCAGTGTAGTGTGAGTTAATACAGTGCCTGAGAACCCCACCATTGGATATGTTCCTGGTGGAACATGATAACTTTTTTGACCTCCTTGTCTCATAACAAGGTAGTGAGGGTGTTGGGGGTGGGGAACTGAGAATCAGTGAGCATGAATGCAGAACACCTTTGGGAGCCTCCCTTTCATCTTCTCTAACACAGGAAGAATACAAGAGCCCTGCCTTGCAGGGTTACCATGAAGACAAAATGCGATGATCTATGTCAAGCGTTTTGTACAGTATCTGGAACAAAGCATTCCCTACGTAAAACGTAGATTGTGGGTGGGCTGTTTGGTCCTTTCTGTGATTCTGTCCTCTCTGCCCTCTCCTCCTCCTGCCTCTCCTCCCACGTGTTACCTTGACCACTCTCATGGTTCCATCACTGCTCACAGGATGTTGATGTCACACTTCTATCCCCAGTGCAGCCCTCTCCCCTGAGCTTTAGATTCCTCCACTTACTGTCCCCCAGACATCTCCAACTCAGTATGCTCAGGCAGAACTCCTCACCTTCTCACTCAGAACTTTTTCTTCCTCTCCTCCTAGTATAGTGAAAGCACCACCTTCCACCCAGTGGTCGAAGCTGGAAAACCTGACTTGACTTCTGATACGCCTGCCTCCCCTATCACACCTTATAACCCACCACACCAAATTCTGGTGCTTCTACCTTTTAAATGTCCTTTTAATGTGTCCTCTTCTTTTCCCAGTGCCACTGCTCTCCCCCATAATCATTGCTGCAGCTCATCTTAGGGCCCTTCTCCTTGCCTTGCCCGCACACAGTAGCCAATTTTTTTTTCTTCTGAAAGTCAACCTGATTATTTTCCTGCTCCAAATCCTTCCATGGCTCCCCATTGCCATTAAAATGAAGTCCAAACTTCATAACATGGCCTATAAGGCATCTAATAATCTGCCTTCTACCTGCCTCCCCAGCCTTCCTGTCATTCTCTGCCCTGCACTGCCATTCTGATCTTACAGTATAGCCAGACACATACTATTCTAGCTCCTCAAATGACATCCAGTTTCCTTTTGCCTCTTGGGCTTTGCACCTACTGTTCCCTTTACCTGGAACATTCTTCCCTCCCTCCTTACCCGCCTACCACTTCCTTTGAAAAGCCTTTTCTGACATCCTAAGCATGGGGTAACACCTAGTCCTCCCCCACCCCCATGCCCTGTGATATCTTCTTGTGTTTGTTTTTAATCTGGCACCTTTGCACTGATTCTCTAGTGTAACTAAATGTCAGCTGTGATGGTCACCTGACGTTTGAGATATATTTCAATTTGGCTGAGTCCCCATCCCGTGTCTTGTGGGAAGCTAAATGTTCATTCAAGGTTTCTATAAATCTAGAGAGCTCATGTCCTAGTAGTCTCTTCTAGCTCTGATTTAAACGCTTCATTATATTCAGGTTCTGAGTCCCTAAAGCCCTTTCTTTGCCCCTAAGTAGATCCAGATATACAACATGGCATAGCCCCTTTTCCCTCTTCCTCAAAGCATTGCTCAGAGAGGACACTTGAATGTGTGTGGTAGAAATTACTAAAGGTCCAAGGTGAAGTGGGGGGGATTGGTTTACATCGTAGTTCCTAGAGCTCCTTCAGGCAACCCCATACCAGGAACTTCTGCCTGGTGGTTTTCTTCCAAGATCCTGTCTCACTGTCATGTTTCTCAGTCCCCTTCCTTTCTCTTTTGGGATCCCCTCTTTCTCTTCTCCCCTTCATCTATATTCCTGTTTAAAATGGAAAAGTTTAGGGTCTCTTTAATTTTGAAGTCTCCTTGTGTACTATACCTCACCTCCGTACCCCAGATGGCTTGTCAAGGTATCATGTTAAACAAAGGGCATCTACACAGTGATGTGTGATGTTATGTAATCCCTTCACCCTCCCCATCATATTTTGTTGACTTCTCTCATGCCATGTGAACTCTGTGAGGGCAGAGACCTTGTCTGCTTTGTTCATTGCTGTACACCCAGCACCTAAAACTTGGTTGGTGCATACTGGGCTCTCAGTAAATACTCATTTAATGAATAAGTGAATGACTGGATAGGTGACTAGATGGGTGAGATGTTACTTAGACTGAACAATAGTTCCAGTTCAAAGCCTTCCCTCCCGACTGACATGGAGAGATGTCAGAGGCCCAGCCTACATGAGTGCTCTGATAATCTGAGTATGACAGCAAATCAAGACCAATCATTCAGTTGTTAATTCCGTTTGGCTATTATTGAGAGAGATGAAATGTCTGTAGTTCCTATAACTTAGAATGTAGGTGACTACAAGACTAGGAAGACAAAAGAGGTTAAGTCCACATACATTTTGAAATGACAAGAAGATATGCTTCCTGTGTGTAACCAAGACCATCTGAAATCATATGAGGACTCTTAAGGATGGGATTTTTCTTGCACACCATTTGCCATTTTGGAGAATGCCCCATCCATCCACTGATCAGTCCATCCATCCATGTGTCATCAATGCATTCCTACCCAGACATCCATCCACGCACCCAAACATCCGTCCAATGTTAAGAAGCACACTCTAACGCCAGTAGAGTGAAATGGGGATAACATTAGTACCTAATTAGCCAAGTAATTGTCAGATTTAAATGAAATTATTCAGGCAAAGCACCCAGAATCGGGCCTATTGCATAATGAAAGCTTAATAAATGGTAACTGTTGCTGTTATTAGGCTCTGAATACTACACCCAGATTCTACGGCTCCAGCTCATTCTAAGTCAGACGGCAAACACTCAGTTCAATTTTATTATCCAAAATTCTGAGAAGAGGAATAGCATGAAGAAACGAGAGAGGGAGTACGAAGAGTCAGGTTAAACTACCAAGGAAGATTGGGTCTGGGGTACAAGGTTGAGGGAAGGGCCACCTGAGAATATTTCCTTCTAGAATGTCAGAAGTCAGTTGCCAGATGATCCCACTGTGTCATAATGAGTACCCAGGGGAGTAAGCAGGAACACTGGTAAAATACAAGTAAAACGCATTGTAGGCTAGCCCTTTTCCTCCTCCTCCAGGACAGCTGGTCAACCCAGATCCAGACTATGCAGGGGCACTGTGGGGCCGGATGGGGATGTTGATCCGGCTCTGCAGCCAGTTGATATAATCCTCTTGAGGCATATGGATGATGTGCTCTCGTACAAACTGCAGGGCAAATACAGTGGCAATGGCCTCAGAATTTGGTCGGAAGGTTAACACTCTCCCCCTCCCCTAAATCCCAGAAGCTTTGTGACTGATGCTTGTGGCCCCAGTATTCCTCCAACCATTCTCAGCCTGAAGCATTATGCTGGGGGTGGTTCACAAGGGAAGAGGACCCCTTTCTAGCTTCATGGCTCAGCCAGGCTGATTTTGAGCCCTTTCTTGTTGCTGTTGACCCAAGGAAATTTAGGGAGGGCAGGAAAACTAGCTGTCTGCCTTTTTCCTTCTTTTCTACTCCTTAATATCTTTTTTTAAAAAAGTCATGTTTTCCTTAAGCCTTTCTGGTTCACAGATGTCTTTGAGAATTAATAACAGGTATGGGCTTGTTCCTAGGAATGTGTTAAGACACACAAGTATAGGGTGTTTCGTTTAGAATCTGGATTAACAGACCCTACCCTCCATCCAGGTTAACAGAAGCTCTGTAATGGTCTCATTAGTAAGAAGAACATGCTAAATTCTGGGCTATGACCTCACCTCAGAAAAGGGAAGCCTCTGTAGCCCTGACACCTCTTACCCACTCAGAGACTGCATTCTCCATGCCCCTTGTAACCGCTGGGCAGAGGGTGGACCCTATAACCAGCAGATGAAGGGTGGACACTTGCCCTAACTTTAGTTTTAGACTAGCCCCCTGGCATCTTTCCTGAAAGAGCCTCACATGGTGTGGGGTGTGGAGTCTATTTGTCCTCAGGGTCATCCTCCCCACCCCTGTCCCCACCCCCGAACTTGCACCCATACACACACACACCCAGGTCAACCTGTGGAAGGGCCAACCTGGCATGAAAACACCAAGAGGCCCAATAGCCTGTCACAGCCTGAGAATGCCACCATTTGAGCCACACTTTTAAGGTGAGGCATTATTAAAATGCACATATGTCATCTAAGAAAAATAAGAAAGCCACTCCATTAGCAATTGTCAACACCTTAGTGTGGAGTCCTTTTTTCCACCTATCTGCTAATGTCTTTTGTTGCTTACTCTGGACAGATTATCAGGAAAGATGGTAGAAAAGGACATCACATTTGGTACAGTAGAGGGCCAGTGAAAACAAGGGAAACCCTCAATGAGATGGATTGACTCAACAGCTGTAACAATGGACTCAAACATAGTAGTGATCCTGAAGATGGCACAGGACACAGCAACATTTTTGTTCTGTTGTACATAAGGTGGCCATTGAGTGAAGAGCGAAATCAATGGCAACTAACAACAAGAGAACAGAGCGCTAGGAACTTCTGTAGTTGGTGGTGATGGTTAGCTATTGAAAATCATTCAGTGGCTCCCCAGACCCAAATCCTTCACCTGGCCTTCAAAGGCCTGCACAGACTGACCTGGCTGCCTCTCCAGTCTCCTTAGGAACTCACAGCTCCTTGCTCTCTTCTTGAAAACCCATTGATTGCCATTGAGCTCCTCCAACAAGTCACATTCTGTGCTTCCTTTACACACACCGCTGCCTCTGCCTGGCCTTGTCTTTTTCCCTTCTCTCTTCATCGTTCAGGTCTCAGTTAAGGTAAATCCCCTCTCTGTTTCCTTATAACCAGTACCCCTCAAACTTTATTGTGCATACAAATCACCTGGACTCTCATTAACATGTAGATTCTGAATTGGTAGGCACGGTTTGGGGCCTGAGATTCTGTGTTTCTAACGAGCACCCAGGTGAGGTCCATGCTGTTGGTCCATGGACTACACTTTCGTAATGAGGTTTAGAGTGCTCCTTATTAACACTCAAAACCAAACCAAACACATTGCTGTTGAGTCGATTCTGACTCATAGTGACCCTAAAGGACAGAGTAGAACTGCCCCCATAGGGTTTCCAAGCCTGTAAATATTTACAGAAGCAGACTGCCACATCTTTCTCCTGCAAAGCAGCTGGTGAGTTCGAACCACTGACCTTATCGTTAGTAGCCAAGTGCTTAACCACTGCGCCACCGGGGCTCTTTGTTAAGATAGACAGGTATCTTTTTCACTTGTCCATTTATTTATTTTTGGTCTGTCTCCACAGAGCATCCATGGGGCACCACTTACATATAGCATTTAATGTCCCTGGGAGTTGAACAGCAGTTCTTGGGTGGTACAAATGGTTACTTGGCTGCTACCTTAAGGTTGGAGGTTTGAGTCTACCCAGAGGTGCCTTGGAGGAAAGGCCAGGTGATCTACTTGCAAAAAAACCAACCACTAAAAACCCTGTGGACCACAGTTCTACTCTGACACACATGGGGTCGCCATGAGTTGGAGTTGATTTAAAGGCAAGTGGTTGGTTGGCATTGAACACTCAAGGTCATGTGACAGTCCCTCTCCTACGAGAATGTGAACTCTGTGAAGGCAGAGGTCTTGGAGTCTTCTTATCACTGTGTCCTCAGAGCTTAAACAGTGCCTGGATGTTGAAAGAACGATAGAATGAGGGCACCCGAGACACTGTGAGGAGAAAGGACATGGTTACCTCAATAGCCACAGCAATATCAGGGGAACACAGCTCCCAGACCCTCAGATCCTGTAGCACCTTCAGGAGTACGTGGGGCCGGATCCTCAGATCTAGATTCTCCCCAAACTTCTGTAGTTTTGCCAGGATCTTCTTGGCGGGGCGGAAGTTCTTCAGATCCTCAGGGAGTTTGGACAACAGATCAAAGTACCTTCAATTCCAAGAGGACAGGGCCAGTTAGGAAGCTTCTGGGAGATGGGTTTGGCTACTTCAGGCCCTCCATCCCTGCTCTCTCTTAAAATGTGATGTCTGCAGGGGAGCATGAGTCTTTATCTGGGTGGCCTCCACCCTCCTAAATTGTAAAGGACCCACAGATCAGACGAGTCCTTGTTTTTAGGGGCAATAAAAGCTGGTGCAGGACTCGCATCTCATTTTAAAAATAGCAAATTAAGGGCATGCTTTAAAAGGACTCATTTATAATTTTTCTATCGGCTAGAAACATGAAAAGTTCAAAGAAAGGAAGGGACATTGCGATTTGGAAGCTTCTGTTCTGAGAGTTAGTCAGGCCAGGGAGGATATGGACACATCCATGGGATGCCTTCCAAGATGCAAGAGGGTCTCACCCACAAGATGGTGATGACGATGGTGTCTCTGTGTGTGTTTTCCATCTCCCTGGGGCCCAGGTGACACAGTGGTTAAGAGCTACGGCTGCTAACCAAAAGGTTGGCAGTTCAAATCCACCAGCTGCTCCTTGGAAACCCTATGGGGCAGTTCTGCTCTGTCCTGCAGGGTTGCTATAAGTCAGCATCAACTCGACAGCAAGAGAGCTGGTGGGCCTGGGCTACACTGCTCTGTGAGTCTCAGTGAGTTCTGAGGGCTTTTCATACTGTTATGACAGAAATCTGAGGTGGTGGGAACAGGTAGATTCTAACCTTGGAGTGTTGTTCAAGTGTGATCAGAGTTTAAGATGGGGATGACATCCTTTTAAAGTTTTTTTTTTTTTCCTTCTGTAATATATATGTGCCCATTGTGGAAAAGTTTGAAGAAGAAACTGATCATCTGTCATCCATTTTGGGCTACTTATATTGCTTTGTATTTGTGATATATATTTATATTTACATATTTATTTATATCTCCATTTAGAACGAAATCTCCATGAGAACAGGGACCTTGTCTGAGTTATTCAGTATCTAGGGTGATGGAACTCTGCCTAACTCATACTAGGTGCCCAATAAATATTATTTGACAGACTGAATGAACACCTGGATGAGTGAATAGCTATAACCCAGCATCGTTTTTCCTAGGCTGTGGTCTGTTTGGCTTGATTTTTTTTTTTTTTTATTGTGGTAAAAAATACACATAACATAGAATTTGCCATTTTAACCATTTTCAAGCGTATCATCCAGTGGCATTAATCATACAATGTTGTGTAACTACCAGCACTATTAGTTTCCAAAAGGTTTTTATCGCCCCAAACAGAAACTCTGTACTCATTGAGTGATAAGTCCCATTTCCCCTCCCCACACCCAGCCCCTGGTAACCACTAGTGTACCTTCTGTCTCTATGTGTTTGTCTATTCTACGTATTTCTTTTTTTTTTTTTTAAGTTTCTTTCTTCTTTTTTTTATTGATGTGCTTTAAGTGGAAGTTTACAATTCAAGTTAGTCTCTCATACAAAAATTTATACATACATGTTATGTGACCCTAGTTGCTCTTCCTATCCTGTGACAGCACACTCCTCCTTTCCACCCTGGATTTCCCATGTCCGTTCAACCAGCTCCTGACCCTCTCTCCCTTCTCATCTCCCCGCTGGACAGGAGCTGCCCATTTAGTCTCATGTATCTACTTGAACTAAGAAGTACACTCTTCACAAGCATCATTTTATGTCCCATAGTCCAGTCCAATCTTTGTCTGAATGGTTTTAGTTTTGGGCTAGTAGAGAGTCCAAGGGCCATGTCTTCTGGGGTCTAGGTATTTCTTTTAAATAGCATCATGCAACATTTGTCCTTTTGTGTCTGGCTTATTTCACTCAGCATAATGTTTAAGGTTTCATCCATGTGGTAGCATATATTAGAACTTTATTCCTTTTTATGGTAGAATAATACTTTATTATATGTATGTATGTATATACACACACATTTATATATACATATATATACCACATTTAGTTTATCCATTCATCTACTGATGGACACTTGGGTTGTTTCCACCTTTTGGCTATTGTGAATTGTGCTGCAATGAACATTGGCATACAAGTATCTGAGTTCCTACTTTCGATTCTTTCGAGTTTAGACCCAGGAATGGAATTGTTGCATCACATGGTAATTCTTAGGAGCTCTGGTGGCACAGTGGTTAAAGCACTGGCTGCTAACTGAAAGGTGGGCAGTTTGAACCCACCAGCTGCTCTGCAGGAGAAAGATGTGGCAGTCTGCTTCCATTTTACAGCCTTAGAGGCCCTATGTGGGGCTGTTCTACTCTGTCCTTACAGAGTCACTATGAGTCAGAATTGACTAGATGGCAGTGGGTTTTGGGGTATGGTAATTCTGTGCTTAACCTTTTGAGGAACCACCTGTTTGGCTTGCTTGTGATGTTGCTGTAAAGGTCAATCCCCTCTCCCATAATGATGTCAGAAATTCCACCATTAGAGATTTGGGCTGAATCCCACAGGGAGGACCAGCGTTAATTTGCCACTGTAATACCTTAATGTGAGTTAGTTTGTAATTTCCTCTCTCTCTTTTAATCTCCCCCAAAGTGGGGAAAGGATTTGAAGAAGACCCCTTCCTTCTCTTAGGAGGCCTTTTGTTGAGAGCCTCATGCATCTTTATTGCCAGATGTTGTTGGGTGAGACAGTGATGTCCTGGGGTGTGTGAGGCAGTATGGAAGGTCCTACAACTCTGTCAAAATCCCAAGAACCTGCTAGTAAGTTACAGTCCCAGATTATTAACATTGTGGAAGGGATTCTGGGTACTTCTTTTAATGTGTGGGAAAAAAAGTTTTTTTTAATAGTTGTGCTTTAAGTGAAAGTTTACAATTCAAGTGACCCTACTTGCTCTCGTTATACTGTGACAGCACACTCTTCCTTTCCACCCCGGATTTCCTGTGTCCATTCAGCCAGCTCCTGACCCTCTCTCCCTTCTCATCTCCTCTCTGGACAGGAGCTACCCATTTAGTCTCATGTATCTACTTGAGCTAAGAAGCACATTCTTCACGAGTGTCATTTTATGTACCACAGTCCAGTCTAATCTTTGCCTGAAGAGTTGGCCTCGGGAATGGTTTTAGTTTTGGGCTAACAGAGAGTCCGGGGGCCACATCTTCCAGGGTCCCTCCAGTCTCTGGGTAGATTTTTAGACCTTCTCAGCTATTCTTAGGTCTTGATGAGGGTTAAGTTTAAGAAGTCACAGTTCATCAGACTCCAATTCTGTATTGCAGGAGAGCATAGACTGGAGTCAGACAGGGGTTTAAATCCTGAATCCACCACTTACTAGTAATGTGACCTTGGACAAGAACATTCACCTCTCTGAGCCTCAATTTTCCTGTTTGTAAAATGGGGGTTAATATATACACTTCAGGATTTTTGTGAGGAATAAAAATTTATGAAGAGTGCCTACAGTAATGTCTGCCATTCTGTAATCATTCAACTTATGGTGCTTTTATTGTTGTTATTACATCTCCATGCTGGGGCACAGTGTTACCAGGATATGCTGGCCTGGTTTGGTATCCTTGAGAGGTTACATTACTGGGAGAATATAGTAACTGACCCGTAGACCTCAGACTCTAGAAATTTTAGGCATGGTTTGCCTCATCCACCTCTCCCATGAGGGCCTGTGAGGTAGTCCTTATTTGTAAGCCTGAATCAAACAGAAGGTAAATATGGAGAACACATTTGGCTGGATTATCTGTGGTTCAGGAACTGAGGAGTTTTTGCCTGATTATGCTCTGGATTTCACCTCTTTGGGGGACTCTATTGATGGCCAAGGGCATTTTTGGTGTGATACCTTTCTAAGCCTTGACGGATATTGTGATCAATTGTAATCTTATAATAACAACCCCCACCACCACCACACTCAGAGGCTGTGTTAGCCAGCTGTCAGGATCTTTACCAGTGGTCTGCAATTTCTTCTGCATCTCCTTTTACTACGGAGACTTGACGCCTCATTTTTGCTATATCCTTTTGAAAAGTCGAGACAAGGACAAAAGAATTGAACTTCTGGAGACCTCGCTCTTCTTGGCGCCTGCGTCACAGGTTGTGTGAAAAAGAGAAAAGAATCAGATTCCCTTCTCCTTTAACCATCCTAGCTGCCCTTTGAGATCTGACTTGAACATCTTTTCCTTCATGAGGCCCTTCTTAATCCTCCCAACCACTCTAATCTGCAGTCTGGCATTCACAAAATGATACAGCTCTCTCCCAGGTACTGAAACACTTTTCTTCTGCTAAACCGGTGTAACCTAAACCCAAAAGCAAAACCAACTTGTCGTCAAGTCGGTTCTGACTCATGACAACCCCATGTGTGCACGGTAGAACTACACTCCATAGCGTTTTCAAGGCCGTGACCTTTGGAAAGCAGATCACCAGGCATTTCTTCTGAGGTGCCTCCGGGTGGGTTTGAACCATCAACCTTTTGGTTAGTAGTCGAGCACTTAACCATTTGGAGACCCAGGGACACCCCTGTTAAACCCAGTCACTTTTTGTTACTTCTCATTCTCTTCTTGCTTCTGATTGTATTTATACAGGTTTCTCATTTGTAAGATGGGGATCATAATGATTCTCACCTCTCAGAGGTGAGGATTAAATGAGATAATGTGTGTAAAGTACTGAGCACAGTGCCAGACACACAGTAGGTGTTTAATTAATGCTGACTCCCTCTCTCCCCAACTCCCCTTATCATTTTGTGCATATCTCCTATCTCTCCAAGGAGACCTAGTCTTACAAATATAACTGTGTCACTCCCGTGTACACAACTTAAGTGCCTCCTCATTTTCCTCAGAATAAAGTCCTCTGAGTAACTTTCCCTCCAAGGCTCTGCATTATTTGGTCCCCCTACATTCTCCGGTTTTATTTCTCTCAATCCATTTTTCCTTTCTCTCCAGGCATGTTACGCTTTGACTCATGATCAAAGTCTTTGGGATAAAGTTCATTCTCCATATCCGGACTACTAAGACCTTTTATGATCTGGCCTTGGCCTGTTTCTCTGACCACCTTGCAGGCACGCTAAGCCCCAGCTGCATCTTAGTCTTGGCAGTTGCTCAGCGCTCTGTGCCCTGCTGGGCTCTGGGACTTTGCTGTTGCTTTTTCCTGGTCTTGCCTTCCCTCCTCCTTCCCCTGTGTAACTCTCTGGATTTGAATTCCACCCCCACTACTGGATGACCTTTGACAAGAAACACCTCTGAGCCCCACTTTTTTCATCTGTGAAATGGGGATAGTAAAGCACCTACCCTATAGAATTGTTGTGAGGAGTAAGTAAATGCAAAGCCCTTAGAGATAGTAAGCACCCTGGAAATACCATCTATTTTTTATCAAATTGCGAATGTTGTTTCCTCCAGGAAGACTTTGTGATCTTTCTGACTGCAGTCCTGGATCAGGCAGGGCATCCCTTTTCTGCATCTCCTTAGCCCACTCTGCTTACTCCCATGCCAGCCCTCATCATGGCGTGTGATTGTAGATTACTTGTCTATCTCCCCCACTAGACTGGGAGCTTCTGGACGGCAGAAGCCTGCCTGTGGTAGTCCCCTCTGAACCCCTGGCTCAGAGCAGGTAGTCCATCTTGCTGAAAGGAAGAGAGGACAGAGGGTCTTCATGCAACCTTTGTTGAATGAATGCATTCATTTGGGTGGCCACTCACTGCAGTCAAGGAATAGACTGGGAAGGGAGCAGTTACTGGTTTGCTAGAATAGAAGAGCAAAGCTTCCAGTGGCTTCTTGGTGCTCTTAAAATCAAATTTTAAGTCCTAATGGTGCATTCCTGGCTGTGTACGATGCAGCTCTCACCTGCCCCTTCTCCCTGCTGTAAATTGTCTTTGTCCCTTCCCACCTTGAAACTTTGTATATATCTTTCCTGCTGCCTAGAATATCCTTCCACCTTCTCACCACACAGCAACTACTCTTCATCCTTCAGGACTTAGCCTAAAGTCATCTCCTCAGAGAAGCCTTCCCAGGTTACCCAACCTAAACTAGGCTCACATTGTTTCTCTCTTTCTCAGTAGATGCCATTGTCTTCCTGCATGGCAGTGATTATAACTTGTGTGTGTATATTTATTGATGCAGCTGCTTTGTTTCTTCCCATCTTTTCCAGAAGTCTAAAAGCTCTATGAGGGTAGGTAATATGTCTCGTTTCTTGTTCCTTGCTGTAGCCCCAGCACCTGGCACATGCAGGCACACAGTAGGTGCCTGGTAAGTGTCTTCTGAGTGAATGGGTATGTGTGCCCTTACTTCATGAGGATTTCCATCTTGTCCTGAAGACAGAAGCCGGCTTCCTGGGCCACGCTGTAAAACTTGGCCCTCATTGTGCTGCATACACCAGTCTTACAATGGAGGATGTCACGAGTTGGGTGGCTGTAGACACAGACAAGAAAGGCATGGAGGATGGACCCCAAGGGACACCCCCCACTAGCCTCATGGGTCCTCCTTCTGCCTCCCTGGGCCCCAAGATGGTCTGCACTGGGGATCCCCTGTACCCACCTGGGCTCTCTTCCCTCACCTGGAACCTCTCTCAGCACCCGCCTGCATGGTTGAAGGACAGACCTTCACAACAGCATCAGGCTGCTGGTTCAGGCCTTATTAAATGATCCTACAATGACATGTCTGGCTATGGACAGAAGGATGAAAATGGAATTTGGAGCTGGGAGGTTCAGATTCAAATCCCAGCTCCACCACTGTGTGGTCTCAGGCAAGACACTTCACCTTGCTGAATTTCAGATTGCTCCTCTGTAAAACGGGCTCATGGTCCCATCTCCTAGGGTTCTTTCTGTGGGTTAAGCAAGATGCTGAATGCAGAATGCTTCACACTGTGCCTGGCACACAGGAGGTGTTTCTTCCCATTGTTTGCATTGTTGCTCAGCATCTTGGCTGTGAGCCCCAAGCCCGTGGTGTCCCCTGCCTTTCAGCAGCATCTGTGACTTCAGGAAGTCTGGACTGCGTTGGGTCATTCCTTCCTCATCCCCTTCCCTCACCCACCTGACTTACCTTCTAGCCTTCTTCTGGATTGGCTGGCTGTGGCTCTCTCCGCTTGTACTGCTGGTTTTGTCACTGAAACACAAAGAGGTGATTTCAAGTTGGCTGGCATCTTCTTTTCATGAAAAGGGTACCTACCTCTTGTCTCCCCCCACCTCCCGTCCATGGCACCCACTAGCCTTCAGGATTCATGTAAGAGAGGTGGCTCTAATCAAGGCAGCAGCCTCAGAACCCACTGTGGTTTTTTTCCCCACTTTTTGACCTTTGCTTATGTCATTCCCCCTGCCTGGAGGGTTTTCCTTGTTTCTTCTCCACCCACTAAATCCTGCTCATATTTCATGGTTCACAGCATGTCCTGCCTACTCAAATTATTGAAGTCCAACTTTTCCCATCCGGCTTTGCATATTGTCAGGGTTACAGATTTTCTGGATTTGTGTTTTATTTGAATAAAATTCGTTTTTACATCTGGAGGATAAGTTCATTTTGAACCCCTCCATTCTCCTCTCAACCCCCAGTCAACACTTAACAGAGTGCCCAATGCACGTTTGCTGAAGGGATGGCTGAGTCTTCCTAACCAGTTTGTCTTTGGTGTCCCTGACCCCAGACTGCGTCTTTGTTCAAAGGTTCTCTTCTCTCACCTAAACCCTGGTGTTGAAAGCCTGTTTCACTGTAGTTTGGAGGCAGGCAGAGTTGGGTTCAGTACCCAGCCCTGGCACTACCACTTCTGAGTTCATGGGCAAGCAACTCCCCTCTGGATCCTCAGTGTCTTTATCTGTGGAATGGGGATTCCAATACCTACACCACAGCACATGGATTAAATTAGATAAAACTCCTGATACAAGTACTTGGTACCTAGCAGAGGCTCAGTAAACAGTAGTAACCTTCTTCCTCTTTTCTTCCTTCCCTCAGGGAGAGCAGTTGTGTTGAATGCAGTTTAGGTGGGGATGGAAGAAGGAGCAGGGCTTCACCACCATTCCAAAAGTCTAGGTTTTGTGTTGCACATACATATTGGAATGTTTAGGTGGAAAATTCTAAGACATAAAAAGCCTAGAAGAAATAAGTCTCAAAGTCCAGTTTAAATTAATGATCTGTTTATACAGCATTCATTTATTCAGTCATTCAACATATAATGATTGAGTGCCTATACTGTCCTATAGGGTCACTGTGAGTCGGAATCGACTTGACGGCAATGGGTTTGGTTCAATGGGTTATGCTGTAGTAGGTGCTGCAAATAAGATGATGGATTAATCAGTCTTGGTCCCAGCCTTCATGGGGACTGAGGTCTCATGTGGGGAGACAGACATCAATCAGTTCTTCATGCCTTCTGACCCTTGCTGGGTGTGGACTGATTGGATTTCTTTAATAACTATTCCCTCTGTGACTTTGCCTGACCTGGCTTCCTAGAGAGGCATGAAGCCCCCCCCTACTTATGCCCATCTCTCCCCTGTGACTTTCTCCCAGGTCCTCCTTTAGTGATCTGGGCCTTCAGTACCAGTGTCTAGAACCTTCTCTCCTGTCCTCTGTCCCCCATGTTTCCTCTGAATACTTGGAAAACTGACTTGATCACTTTGTCTGCGTCATTGTAGAGGGTAAGACTGTTTTTCTGATTCCTATTATGTATGGCTAACCCTTTAGGTAACTTCTTTAGGTGGGCAGACTCAGCCATTTCCAAGACCCAGCCTCGCAGGAAAGGTCCTGGCCTTTGCTGCTTCTCTCAGAAACTCATGGGACTGAGTCTAGGGGTCTTAGGCCTTATCCCACCTGGCTGGGATGCAGGGCCTCAGCAATGATTCTGGATTCTAATCGACTGCCCCCACCCCCTGCAGCTGAATCCTTTGGGGGAAGGTGTTGGCTCTGACCTCTGCTGAATGTAGTTTCTTCTTTGCTAGAACCTTTGCAGTGACTTGGGGAGTGGGTTGAGGGGAGTGGATGAAGGAAGTGGTGTTATTAGCTGGTCATAAACAGACAAACATAAATAAACAGCAAGAGACCTTTTTGCCTGCCTCACTATCTCCTTGCCTTGGCCCTTGTTGAATTCCAGCCACACTGGTCTTTTCTCACTGCCTTTAAGCTTCCTCCTGCCACAGGCACTTTGCACTGC
The DNA here is from genome assembly GCA_030035585.1 of Dugong dugon. NCBI lineage: Eukaryota > Metazoa > Chordata > Mammalia > Sirenia > Dugongidae > Dugong > Dugong dugon. The sequence continues at coordinate 16,816,507 of CM057476.1, read as the reverse complement.
TTAGAGCACTGTTCCCACCTAATAGGTTAGCTAATTCTTCATTCTTCATGTCTCAGCTTAAATGTGAAATTCACTTTTGGTTAGAACCCTGGTGTTAAAATGTTCACCCAGTTCTTCTTCAGAACACTGTCCACAGTCATGATTATGTGGCTCACTGTGGGCTTATATGAGAGATGTCTGACTCTCTCATTGGCCAGCGATTCTTAACCTGGTGTCCATGGGCAGAGGGCAAGAGGCCCATGACATAGATTAGGAAATAAGTTGTGTCTTTCTTTTAACCCACCTTTAACCAAAATGGAAAGCACACATATTTGCATACCACATTCCAATTGTGGGAGTTATTTTTGAAAACTCATTTATACTTGACACTAATCCAAAATTATGGTAGTCATGAGACCTGCTGTTAAGTCTTGTTATATAAGGCATTAATGTAGAAGCTTATAGATTACTGTATAACAAAATTGGTTGCAGTATAGTAATCTGTATTACTATAGATTTCTTTGTATTTTATAGAAAAAAACCAGTTGCCGTTGAATCAGTTCAGAGTCATGGCAACCCGATGTGTGTCAGAGTAGAACTGTGCTCCACAGGGTTTTCAATGGCTGATTTTTTGAAAGTAGATCACTGGGCCTTTCTTCCAAGTTGTCTCTGGGTGGTCTCGAACTGCCAACCTTTTGGTTAGCAGTTGAGCATGTTAACCATTTCACCACTCAGGGACTTCTTATGTTTTATAGTATGCATTTGAAAACATTTTTCTGAAAGACTCCCTAAGGGGTCCATGGAACAAAAAAGGCTATTAGGCCAGCCCAGACTGTGAGATCACGAGGGCAGAGCATGTTTGTCTTGTTTTCCACTGAATCCCCAATGCCTAGCACAGTTCTGGGCACATGGGGGAAACCTATGAATATTTTCTAAATGAAATTATGTATTTGGGCAGACCTCCACCTCCCCCATTACAAATCACCCAAAGAAAGTTGTAACCTATACCACATCCTCCCTCCTCCATCCCTTTGGCACTGGAAAATTTAACTTTATGGTGTGTAATTGTTGGGGAGAAACATTTAGATGCTCAACTCTGATCCCCAGGAGTTAAGGAGCTTGTTTTCAGTGAAGTCACAAGGAAGAAGGAAAAGGTCCTCTCCCTCTCGCCCTACCTTCTACTGTCTGGTGTGGGACGTCTCTGCTGTGACCTCTGTACCTGTGAGGTGCCCCCCGACCCACCTCCTGCAGGCTTCGGCCCTCCTACCTGGATTTGTGGGTGGTCTGCATGTCCTTAAACGCAGACTCGCTCTTGTTTTGTTTCATCATTGACAAGATACTGCAAAACAAGAGGAGTCTGTTAACCAGTCACTGAGCACATGGTGCTCTGAGGCAGGAAATGTCTGTGGGAGGATTCCCTTTCTAGAGCAGGGATCCTCAGACCCTACCAGGGGTAAGAAGCACATAGAGAGTTTACTAATTGTACAGATTCCTGGGCATCACTCCCAGAGACTTGGATTCATTAGGCCTGGAGCAGGGCCCCAGAATCTGCATTTAAAATCCCTCCCCATCTCACAAACACACACACACACACACACACACACACACTCACTCACTCACAATTCTGATGCAGGTGGTTCAGGGAGCGTACTTTGAGAAACCTAGAATTTCCCAATATTCTCTGAGGTAACACTTACTTGAAGTGCTTGTTAAAAAATACAGCTTCCTCTGGAGGTTCATATTCAGTAGATCTGGGATGAGGTCTAGAAATTTTTAACCAGTACCCACAGTGGAGTCCAATCTTGAGGGACATTTGGGAAGTACTAGTAGAGGTTTTAAGAAAAGAAAAAGCCACCTTCTTAGACAACTAGGGGGCAGTCTGGCCTTGAGACTGGGAGATGAACTCGTCAGCTTCTAGGGGTTCCTAAAAACCCCAGGATTCTACATCAGCCTTAGTGGGAGCAGATCTGGTGTCTAAAGTGAGAGAGGAATCCCGATTCTAAAATAAAGGACAAGAGAAAATCTGCAGCTTTTCCTAACTGCCTTTCTGCAGCTCCACACTGAAACCGTCAATATCTGCTGCCTTAGCAAGAGATTAGGGAGCTTTCTTTCTCCCGGGAGAATTGATGAGAATTAGAGATTTCAACAGGTTCTTGCTCCGTAACCATGGTTATTTTCTCATTAAAGTGAAGGCGGAGGCCATGTGATGAGTCTTGCGAGAACCAGGTTCTGGGGTGGTTTTGTCTGTGAAGACCTTACCCAAGTTACTCAGGTCACTCGCTTCTCCGTCTGTGAGATGGGGTTACGGTGATGGTTAATATATCTGTCTCAGCAACGTGCTGTGAACATGCCATGGGATACTGTGCGTGAAATAAAAGTAACATCCGCCCAACCACCATCACCACCAGCCCCATCACTGTCATTTACTGAGTGCTTACTATGTGCTTGGCACATATTAAATATGTTACATGCCTTATTTTACTAAAGATTTAAAATGACTCATTGCAATAGGCATTATTTCCATAACAACAATAAGAGTACAAGGAAAATCTCATTTAATTCTCACTACAACCCTTTGGGGTAGGTTGTTAGTGAACCTTATTTTACAGAAGTAGAATCAGAGAGGTGAAGCAGCTTGCCCAATGTCACACAGCAAGTAAATGATGGAAAGGGAGATAGACCTTAGTCTATTAGATTCCAAAGCCAATGCTTTGACTGCTGCACAATTTCATTTTATAGATGAGAAGACTGAGAATTGGGGAAAGGTTAAGTGACTTGTCCAAGGACACCAGATTTGGACCCAGGTCAGTCTGACTCCAACACCAGCGCTCATGCCTGTTACTTTTTACAAAGGAAGGAGCCTGATGAGCTGATGCTTCACCACCACTGTCTGTCTCTAATGCTGATAAATCAGGCACAGCAGCTGGGGTCTTATGGGCCAACATCATCTCTGGGTACCTCCAAGTGCCACCCTCCAGAGCCTGTTGTGGGTTAAGGCAGCCACAGACAAATCCATCATTAGCAAGCAGAAGCGGGTGTGATGCATGTGAAAGTGCTCGGTGAACTGTAATTATGGTAATAACAATAACCAATAAGTCATAGCCAGCATCCCAGTGGGCTGAAGGCAGTGATGAACCTCTTGTAGTGCCTCATTTATTTTCAGGAAGTAATTTCCTTAGAGGGAATCTACACTTGGGAAGGGAACTCCGACTCAAGCCTGTGTTCTCTCCAAGGTGTTTAGATGTCAGAAGTCCAATGGACAAGGCTTTCCGCCAGAAAGAGGACAGCTGGGGTTCAGGTCGGATGACACCTCTTTGCAAGCCAGTCACATTGGTCACTAGCTTGAGATTTCAGAGGCTTCCTGTTGCTCTTAAGATAAAAACCAGTATTTTTGAGGAGGCCTCCCAGGCTCCCAGACCAACTATACCTCACTCCATCCCATCATGGACTATGGATGCCAGAGTCCGTTTTGACCATGTGTGCACGTAGGTTGCCTTCTTTCCCCCACCCACTGCCCACCCCCCAACTTTGCCTTGCTAGCTCTTTCTCATGCTTCATCCAAATCTCAGCTTTAAGTTTCTCCCTTGGGGAAACTTCTCTGATCCCCATCCCTTCTCCAGACTAGTTCAGATACTTCTGTTTTGTACTCTCAGAGGTTTTCCTTTCATAACACTTTCCCCAATAATAATCAGTACATAGTCCATAAATATTCATCAAAAGAATATGTGAATAGCCTTAGGATTCTTGGGAGCCAGTGTAGCAGAGTGGTTATGAGGATGGCTTTTAGAGTTAGAAAGACTTGAATTTGAGTTGTGGCTTTGCCATTCACTAGCTGGGTGACCTTGAACAAGTGACTTAAGCTCTCTGAGCCTCATTTCCTTATTTGTAAAGTAAAGATAGTAGCACTTACCTTATAAGGTTGTTGTAAGAAGGCAGAGAGGCGATACACGTGAACAAAGTACAGAGCTCAATGATTGGCACAGAGGAAACGTTTCATAACTGGCAACTGCTGCTGTTGTTGTTCTCACTACTTTTCTGATATTCTCTATTTGCCTCAAGAGTCAAGAGAACATACCTGGGCACTTTTTTTTGAGTCCCATTTTCTACAATGATCGTCCTCCGGGCATCTTCCCGAACCATCTCCAGGAGCTTCTGCAGATCTGATGGGAACATGAAGGGGTCACTGTCTGGAGGTGCCTTTGGGGCAAGACTGCAGGGCTGGGTGTCAGGGAGCTGAAGAGGGATTAGATCAGGGTCCTAGAAGAGGAGGCTTGTAGTGTTTTGGGAGGTTGTAATCTGACCATGATATTCCACTGCTTAAAACTCTCCACTTTCCTTTGAGTAAAGTCTAAATTCTTCCACATGACCTGTGAGGCTCTGCAGAATCTGGCTTTTCTTTTTCTCTCCTGTTTCATCTCACCTTTTCTCCATCACCATAAACTCTGCCGTTGCCTGAGAGAACTGTGTCCAGTTCTCAGAAGGAATTGCCATGTTCAGGAAACTCTGATCCCCATAATCCTGAAGTTCCAAACTGGAGATGTATAGACTGAATTTAGCTCAAAAATGTGTTTCATTTAACGTAAACGCCAACTTTTGTAACTCGAAGGTTTCACATAAAAGTCCAGACCTCCAGCTTCCCTAGAAAAAAAAATCTCAGATGGGCTCCATGTGCCCTCATTCTGCTGCATCTGACCTTTAGGTGTGTGCTTCTGTTCCCCACAGTTCCCAATACTCCTCATTATGTTAGTTACCTTTTCTTATCATACTTAATATTGCTGTGTTTTATATGGTAGAAAGATTTCTTTGTACCCAGTACTCTCAGAAGTTAGAAAATGAAATATAGATGGAGTAAGCTGTGTGCTTCAAGAAAAGTGAGACAGTGCAAGTGAAGAATCATCCTAAGTGTTTCACCATAAGGATACAGATTTTCAAATGCCTGGCTCCCTTCACTCATTTCCACTCCTTTCCTGGCACAGAATCTGCTTTACCCAAAGCCATGCGCTTTGGGACCTCTGCTTCCTGATGTTTGGAGCTGTCCACGGTGCTGAAAATTACAGGGCAAGGTTGGTTACTTGGTGACTGTGCTTCACCAGAAACTCCTCCCAAATTCATGAACCAGGAGAGAGAAGAAGGGGCAAAGTCAGAAGAGGAGTGAATACACAGAGAGACAAATGAGTGGAAACCGTCTGACAATCAAAAACACCCAAAGGAGTAAAGGCGAGAGAGGGAGAGAGAGAAAGAGAGACTTATTTTGAGATGAATATCAAATAATTATAGGAACGAAGATAATTACTGGAACTTGAACAACTGTATGGAGAGTCTTAGACATGTATTCTTAGCAGTGCAAAGCTGTCTGTATCCTAACATGAACAAACAGGGTATAACAGGCATCATTGAATAAAACTAAAGTATTAATAATTTTTTATTTTTACTTTCTATTTTGGTGAAAAAAATTGGTGATGTTTGCATTGTCTCAGAACAGGCAGAAGAGTGGCAGATGTTGATTCCTTATTTGTAAAATAAAGATAATAGTACCTTCCTATCACATTTTCCTCCCTCCTCTGGAATTCTGGAACTGTACTCCCTCCTCCATCTACTACTCTTAGTTAAGGTGTCTCCCTGTGGACTCCTGACCTCCATCACAACCTTGATCTCATGGTATGGCAATTGCCTGTTTACTTGTTTGTCTTCTGCTTTAGTCTGTTAGCTCCTTGAGGGCAGGGATCACATCTTATTTGTCTTTCTACTGATAGCACCTGGCCCTGTACTTGGCACACAGAAAGCTAAGTCAGTATTTGCTGAATGAATAAGCGAATGACTAAGGGAAAAAGAGGAAAGATTTGGGAGACGATGAGCTAGATTTAGGGTGTCCACAAAGGATTACATTGTCAGTGGAGACACTTTTCACCCCCTTGACTGAAGCTCAGTTGTCAAAAATCTATGTTTGGAAGGAAGGCCTGAAGACCAGGGTTTTCCAAGGCCATTTGTGTGCAGTCTTGTTTATGAATACAGTTAGTGGGGGCTAAGGAAAAGTTGTCTGCCGTTAGTGATTTGGGCACCATCTAAGCGGTGATAAACATCAACATTTAGGCATTTTCTTTTCCAGCCTCTAATTCTCAACTGGTTTATTTTCCTGTTAATTTATGGGGATGATTCCATTGGACATGAATATGACCTGCATTTTTGACTTGTCATGCCCACCTTTCCCACTGCCATACATCCTATAATTCTGAAATGTGTCTTAAGAAGCCTCTTAGTGTGGGAGATATGGCTGGTTCTTCAACGTTCTTTCCTTCTCCTGGGTACCAAGCAGCAACGTCTGATTGCTCTGCCATCCCTACCACCACCCATATGCAAACCAGCTTAGCAGTGGGTTAATACCAGCAAGTGACTCCAGTGACCTGGCACGTGGTACAGCCCTCCTAGAGCATTATGTATAAAGCTCATATAGTGTAGAAAGATTTCACATAATGCACCACAGATTTTTTTTCCTGCTTGACAATAATGCCTCTGGAAAGAATGGTGCCCACCAATATGAAACTTCATCCATCATATTGCTAAAGTGGGTGTGTGTGAAATAGAACAAGCTTGGAAACTGTGAGGTTCACATCCACTCCTCAGAGTGACCTGGGAGAAGAAATTTGTTTGGAGAGGGTGCAGATGCCACAAAGTGGAGTTGCCCTGAGGAAGAAATTCCTGTGACGGATGCCCACACCAAAGAAACTTGCTTGGTTCTTCAATTCCCAGGGTTGTGGGGGTGTGGCTGAGACACACTGGCATTGTGTGTTTTCAATTGCCAAACCATATCCCCAAGGAAAAGCATTCTGGCCATCTCTCTTCTTTCTTCCATCCCTAGCCCATATAAAAATACCACCTTAGATTGACTAAACCCATTTCTTCTTCTCTCTGGGGGAAAACTAAAGGAGATCTTGAGTCCCTGGGTGGTGCAAATGATTAACATCCTCAGCTGCTAACTGAAGGGTTGGAGGTTTTAGTCCACCCAGAGGCACACCGGAAGAAAGGCCTGGTGACCTACTTCTAAAACATTCAGCCATTGAAAACCCTATAGAGCACAGTTTTACCCTGACACACATGTGGTCACCATGGATTGGAATTGACAGCAACTTTTGTTTGGGTGTTTGTTTATAGGAGTTGGTTTGGGGTGGGGCGAACATTAGCCTGTATCAGGCTTATCATTTTTGAGTTGCTATTTAAGTAAGTTTCTCCTCTAACATCCGAGACTTGGAGCTTCAAGACCTGCAGAAGGAATGGCCTAGGCTTTAGTTTCTTGGGAATTCCCCTGCCAGTGATTTGGGGAGCAGATCAGTCCATGGAAAGCCCCCAGCTTGCTGTCCCCAGTGATTTGCATCCACAAAGACTTCATTATGCAGCCAGCCCTGGAAATCAGACTTTGGTCAAATGGCACGTCTCTTAGAATAGGATTCATGAATTCAGGATCAATTTGAGGAGGTTTTAGAAGGCAGTGAAAGGCTGGGAAATTAATATACTTTTGTCAAGACTGTGACAAATGGGATGACAGTTGAATTATAAATGGAGTAAAAGGCTGGGATGGGCTGAAGTAGGACTTACTTTCCCAGGGGGTAGGTCTCTGGTGCAAATGCATGTCCTAGCCATTGTTGTGTACTTGCTGTGTGTCAGGCCAAAGGCAAATAAGACCTTACTGATCCACACCTGCAGAGAGCTCATATCCCTTCTCTCCTTTTTCCTTAGTAATAGAACTCTGATTCCTTTTTGTGACGGGAAGCACTTACTAGCACATACTTCTCAACATCCTTTGCAGCTAGGTATGTCCCTGTGACTAAGTTCTGGCCAATAAGATGTTAGCAGAAGTGTTGTATGGAGCCTTTGAGAAGCCTGCTTAGATTCAGCTAGAAGCAGGCACTTTTGTCCTTTGCTGACTTTCTTATGCTTCCAGACTAAAGTATGTGTGATAACTGGAGTTCTAGCAGCCATTTTGGATCATGAAGTGACCTTGAGGATGGTGGAAAAGAAAGACAGAAGGAAGTAGGATCCCTGATAATCTTTTAGAGCCACTCTACCAGCTCTGGACTGGTTGTCTTTAATGTGTAAGAAAAATAAACTTTTATCTTTTTAAAGCCACTAATTTTCAGGTCTCTTAGAGTCAAAAGAACTTCTTACCTGATACAATGAGATACACATATAAACTAAAATTAAATACTCAATAAAATCAAATACAAAGGACTAAGAAAATTGAGAGACAGGAGCCTGGGGGTATCAGGAAAGACTTCCAAGATGAGGGAACATTTACGCTGGATTTTGAAGGTTGAGTAGGAGTCCATAGAGTGAAGGGGCAGGAAAGAAAGGGCATTGCAGAAAGACCAAGCCATGTGGATTGCTTAAGAAGGGGAGAGTTCTGGGGTGTGGTTGGAGTGTTGAGTTTAAGATGTGAAGATGCAAGAGCTGAACCTATGACCAGATTGTATGCAATGTCTACAGTTTGTCTTAAAGGCAATGAGGAGTCATTGACAGATGTTAAGGTGGAGAGTACTATATCAGATTTGAAATTTTGAAAGGTCCCTCTGACTCAGATGGAGAAAATGAGTGTGTGAGGGCAGGACCAGAAGCAGGGAGACTAATTAGGACACTGTTGCTGTCATCTAGATGACAGGTGATGAGAATATGGACCAGGGGTCTTGACTCAGGTACCTACGGGGCCAGGTACCAAAAGTGAGTGACATGGGCTGGTATGAGAAAAATCAAGCTTCCCTTTTGGTCTATCTTTTATTTCCCACTTTTTCTAGAAACTTGGGTAAAACATAGAGATTAAGTGTAAGTTGGGAGCCAGATTGCCCAGGTTGAAATTCTGGCTTAATTACTTTCTATGTGACCTGGGGAAATTAATTGAAGCTGTCTGTGCACCAATTTTCTCATCTGCAAAATAGAAAGAGTTACTATGAGGATTAAATACATTAATATATATAAAGGGGCTAGAATGATGTCTGACACATAGAAGTCTTCCTAAGTTTTAATTATTATATTTACAGTATTGTCATTATGACTCTTAAGTAAAACAATAGGGCATAATGTGATGTTAAATGGCCACACACTCAATTGGGAGTAATGATTGGGGAGTGGTGGGGACTGTGGAAAAGTAGAGAGCACAAGCCCCAGCCAAAGGGAGGAGGTCCAGCTGATTGTTGCCAAACAGGATTGCAGACTCACTACTGCCGCAAAGGGAGTGCCACAAAGGGAGATTTTTCAAAATCAGATTTTTTATGCAAAATCTCTTAATATTAAAAAGTCACTTTTTTTTTTTTTTGCAAAGCCTTGTGTGTGCTGAGCAAAACTTAAGTGGCAGGATGTGGCCTAAGAGACCCAGATTTCTATCTCTAAACTAACACGAAATCAATAAGGGTGAAGGAAGGTAAGGGTCAAGAAAATTTTACAAGATAGCATGATTGGAGGAGGCAGCTGGTTAGATGTGGGAAGGTGGCCATCAGGAAGGGTGTGTGGTGTTTCATGTGACCAGAGAGATGGTGCCATTCACCCCTATCCTTATTGTGAAGTTAACTTCCCTGGCTGCTCCCTCCTGCCTGCAGCACTTAGACTGCCATAGGGAGAACCCTATGCAAGTTCTGGGACTGAGGCAGTATTTTGAAACTGGGGCACTTCTCTCTCCTTCTTATTTAAGAGCAAAGCTTTTAGAGTTAGAAGACACAAAGACATGGATATAACATTAATAATTACACAGACCCCTTTTTGAAAAGTAAACCAGCTCCCACCACCCTCGTACTTCAGATATTCCAGAGACTTACTGTTACACTTTGAATATTCTGAAGTCCTCACCTTGCCCTACAAAGGCCCTTTGTGTTCTGAATCCCGCCCCTCTCCCCAGCTTTCTGTCTGCAGGTCTCAGGTCAAACATCAGAGCTGAGAGAGGCTTCCCCTGACCAGCCTCGCTCAATTCTCCCCACATCCACCATCAGTCTCTCCTTAGCACAACACTTTTTAAAATTTTCTTCTGCGCACATATTATCTGCAGTTGTCTTGTTGTGGATGGTATTTTTTTGTTTGTTGTCTGCATCCTTCTTCGTAAAATGCAAATGTGGGGAGGGAATGTACTATAAATCTCAGTTCCAGACACGCAGTAGGTGCTTAATAAATACATGTTGAATGAAAGAAGGCTCAAGAAACCCATGAGTCACATATCTGTCATTTATCAGACAATACCTCTATTCAGCTAACAGCTTTTCAGGGCTTGGAGCACCTCCCAGCCCCCTGTTAACAAGGGAGGTGGTGAAAAGTTTTCTCATTGGCAGCCATTACTCTAAGTCCTGACCGCCTACTGGATTTTTACACTTCTACCCACTCCTACCTTTGCCTGTTAGGGCCCAGACTATCTGGTCTACCTTGACCTCCAGCTCAACCTTCTTGAATCTACACTACACCCAATTCCTGACAGTTCAGCCCAGCCTAAACCAACCTCAGTTGCCTTAGGCGTTCTAGATGGTTTTCCCTGCCCCCCCCCCCCCAAAAAAAAAAAAAAACAGAACAAAAACACACTGACTGAGCAGACAGGTCTCAGCTTGGACACAGCAGATGCCGATTTGGCAGGTAGGTGTCTCATGTACCAGAGTCCAAGACTTTGCAAGGGCCAGTACTCCTTCATGTCCCTGTCTTTCTCTTTCTTCCTTCTACATTCCGCATCTCTTTTTGTATGAATCCTTCTCTTTATTTTCTTATCTCCTTTTACTGTATAAGCTCAAGCCATAAAGTTCTGAAAATAAATTTATTGCACAACTTATGGAATCCAGTTACAATTCTATCTGGCTGAGTGCCACAGATTCGCCTCTGAAATAGTATGCAGAATTGCGTGTATGCGTGTTTGCATTTTTTTTTTTTTCCCCCTGGAGAGAAGTTCCATAGCTTTCAATAGATTCTCTAAAGGGTCTGTGTCACCAAAATTGTGATGAACCACTGAAAAGGCTTTTTTCTAGGGTGAGCAACACAGTGATACAACTTGTTCCATATATGAAATGTGCAGACAAGGCAGATCCCTGGAGACAGAAAGCAGATTTGTGGTTGCCTGGGACTGGAGGCGGGAAGGGGGAGGGACTGCAGACGGGCACGAGGTTTCTTTTTGGGTCACTGTAAATATTCTAAAATTAGATAGTGGTGATGGTTGCACAGCTCTGTAAATTAACTCAAAATCTTTGGATTGTATACTTAAAATGAGTGAATTTTATGGTATGTAAATTATAATTCAGTAAAGCTGTTTAAAAAAGGAGACACCAGATTTCAAAGACTTAGTATAGAAAAAAAAAGTATGTAAAACACGTCATTACTACTTCTTATGTTGATTACATGTTGAAATTATGATTATTTGTATATGTGGAACTAAATAAAATATATTATTAAAAAAAGAGGCAATTGATAACCATGGACTGTCTCCATAGGAGAAATAGCTCAGATTAATCCAAGTTATAGAGTATATTTCTAATCTCCAGTAGGGGAAAGTAAGGGAGTCCAAGGAAATTGAATAGGGCTGGGAGATCCCTATGTCACCTTTAATTGAGTTGTACATGGGGGCAGAGGTGGAGCAGAAGAGGCCCCTGGTGTCTGTCTCATAGGCAAGGGGTTGGGGTAGATGGTCAGATTGAGGCAGCACTTACTGACATGAAGAGGCTCGTCATCTGGCTTGGTTGAACATGACTCATTGTCCTCAATGTCCTTGCTGCCTGTCCCCTGGGTGACCACACTCTGGGGCTCATCTGAGCCAGGGATCACAGACATCATACTGCTCTGGGGTGATGACCCCCCACTGGTCCGAGACAGACTGAGAGTGGAGCCTCGCCGGCTAAGTTTGCGGCCAGTGGTGCGTAGCATAGGAATTTTGAATTTCTTGGTCTGTTGGAAAGAGAGGAGAAAGAGGGGTTTAGAAAGAAAGAAGGAGGGAAGGAAGGCTAGAAGGAAGGAAATAAGTAGAGAAGGAAAAAAGCAAAAGCCTGGCTGTGAATCTGAATTCCTTTTGGCCCTCTCCAAACACCATGAGACATAGCTCTCAAGGGAGATAATTTTAGAACGTGTATTATTTGAAGCAAACATGTTGGGACTTATTCCAGCCAGTTGGGGCTATGGTAGCCAAAATAGTCCTGACAGGAAGCCAAACGTGTATTCCAATGATGTTGCCATGGCCTGGAACAATTTTTGAATTCTCTTTTTAATAACTGTTGGAACTGATTATAATACAGGATAAGAGGATAGGTCTGATTTCTTTAGCTACAACTTGGTTTTGACCCCAAATTGTACTTATCACCTTAACAACTTCTCGTTCACCACGTTGATACTTGGGCCTCAAAGAATGAAGAGCTATATTCACTGGGATTTTCTGAAGAACACAAGATACAGAAAATTCTAACCCTAAAATCTGGGGCCACCATGTGCCTGTCAGTTTGTTGTACTGTGGTGTCTTGCATATTACTGTGATACTGGAAGCTTTGCTACTATTATTTCAAATACCAGCAGGATCACCCTTGGTGGGCATGTTTAAGCTGAGCTTCCAGACTAAAACAGACTAGGAAGAAGGACCTGGAAGTCTACTTCTGAAAAAATTGGCCAGTGAAAACCTTATGGATAGCAGCAGAACATTATCTGACATACTGCCAGAAGATGAGCCCGAACTCAAAATACAGCTGGGGAAGAGCTGCCTCCTCAAAGTAGAGTCAACCTTAATGACATGGATGGAGTAAAGCTTTTGGGACCTTCATTTGTGGATGCGGCATAACTCAAAATGAGAAGAAATAGCTGCAAACATCCATTAATAATCAGAACGTGGAATGTACAAAGTATGAATCTTGGAAAATTGGATGTCATCAAAAATGAAATGGGTACAAGGAAAGGTCACGGAAGCTCCATAGACACTTCCAAACTCTCTGAGGGACTGAATTGCTGGGCGGAGGGCTGTGGGGACCATGGTCTCAGGGAACATGTAGCTCAATTGGCATAACAGTTTATAAAGACAGTGTTCTACATTCCAACTTGGTGAGTAGTGTCTGGGGTCTTAAAAGCCTGTGAGCAGCCATCTAACATACTTCACTGATCTCAACCCTTCAGGAGCAAGGGAGAATGAAGAGAAGAAGATACAAGGAAAATATTAGTCCAAAGGACTAATGGACCACAACTACTGTGGCCTCCACCAGATTGAGTCTGGTACAGCTAGATGGTTCATGGCTACCACCACTGACTGCTCTGACCGGGATCACAATCGAGGGTCCTGGACAAAGCTGGAAAAGGATGTAGAACAAAATTTTAACTCACACACAAAAAAGAGCAGATTTACTGGCCTGACAGACTGGAGAAACCCCGAGAGTAGGGACCCCGGACACACTTTTAGGTCAGTGGTGAAGTCACTCCCAAAGTTCACTGTCAAGCCAGTGACTGGACAGCTTCATAAAACGGGATTAATGAGGCACAGCAGTCCAGGGAGAAGGACTAGAAGGCAGGAGGGGACAGGAAAGCTGGTGATAGGGAACTCAAGGTTGAGAAGGGACAGCATCGACATGTTGTGGGGTTGTTAACCCTTGTCATAGGGCAATATGTGTACTAACTGTTTAATGAGGAAACTTTGTTCTGCAAACCTTCATCTAAGGTACAAAAAAAAAAATTATCCATGTGAGATCAGATTGACAACAGCAACTCAAAAGGTTTGATAGGAAGCCTAGGGGGCAGTGAGTTGAAGATAATGGTCATGGAATAATTTGGAAAAGGATAGTGAGAATAGCAGCACAACTGGAAGAATGTAATTGATGTCACTGAATTGTACATGTAGGAACTTTTGAAATGATGTAACTTTGGCTAGGTATATTTTCACCAAAAAAAGGCCCTCCAAGGTCGAGAATGGAGAGTGTTGATATGTCGTGGGGTTGTTAGCCAGTGTCATAAAACAATATGTGTACTGACTGTTTAATGAGAAACTATTTGTTCTGTAAACCTTCATCTAAAGTAGAATTAAAAAAAAAAGAAAGAAATGGAATGCGTAAACATCAATATCTTAGGCATTAGTGAGCTGAAAGGAACTGATATTGGCCATTTTGAATTGGACAACCATATGGCCTACTATGCCAGCAATGACAAATTGAAGAGGAATGGCATTGCATTCATTGTCAAAAAGAACATTTTAAGATCTAATCTATCCTGAAATACAACACTGTCCGTAATACGATAATATCTATACACCTACAAGGAAGACCAGTTAATATGGCTATTATTCATATTTATGCACTGTCATAGATTGAATTGTGTCCCCCAAAAATATGCATCAGCTTGGTTGGGCCATGATTCCCAGTATTTTGTAGTTGCCCTCCATTTTGATTGAAATAATTTTCCTATGTGTTATAAATCTTAATCTCCATCTGTGGCTAATGAGGCAAGATTAGGGCGGGATGTAATACCCTTACCCAGGTGACATCCCTGATCCAATATAGAGGGAGTTTCCCTGGGGTGTGGCCTGCACCACCTTTTATCTGTCAAGAGATATAAGGAAGGTAAGCAAGCAAAGAGTTAGGGACCTCATACCACAACGAAAGCAATGCTCAGAGCAGAGTGTGTCCTTTGGACCCGAGATTCCTGTGCAGAGAAGCTCCTAGATCGGGGAAGACTGATAACAAGGACCTTCCCCTAGAGCTGACAGAGAAAGCCTTCCCCTGGAGCTGATGCCCTGAATTTGGACGTGTAGCCTACTAGACTGTGAGACAATAAATTTCTCCTTGTTAAAGCCACCCACTTATGGTATTTCTGTTAAAGCAGCACTAAATGACTAAGACACGCACCAACCACTAAGGCCAGAGATGAAGAAATTGAAGATTTTTATAACTTCTACAGTCTGAAATTGATCAAACAGCTGTGATCATATAGTGGTTAGTACTCTGCATTGTGAAATAGATCAAACATGCAATCAAGACACATTGATAATTACTGGCAATTGGAATGAAAAAGTTGGAAATGAAGAAGGATTGGTATTTGGAAAATATGGCCTTGGTGATAGAAATGACACTGGAGGTTACATGAAAGAGTTTTGCAAGACCAACAACTTCTTCACTGCAAATACCTTTTTTCAAAACATAAACGGTGACTATACATGTGGACCTCACGAGGTGGAATACATAGGCATCAAAAGGACTACATTTGTGGAAAGAGACAATAGAGAAGTTCAATGTCATCAGTCAGAACAAGGCCGGGGCCAACTGTGGAACAAACCACCAGTTGCTCATATGCAAGTTCAAGTTGAAGGTGAAGAAAATTAGAACAAGCCCACGAGAACCAAAGTATGACCTTGAGTATATTCCACCTGAATTTAGAGACTATCTCAAGAATAGACTTGACTTGTTGAACATCAGATGAGTTGTGGAATGACATCAAGAATATCATACATGAAGAAAACAAGAGGTCATTAAAAAGACAGGAAAGAAAGAAAAGACCAAAATATTATAATGAATTGTGCAAAGGCCTGGAGATAGAAAACCAAAAGGGAAGAACACGCTCAGCATTTCTCAGCTTGAAGAAAAAATTCAAGCCTCGAGTTGCAATATTGAAGGACTCTACAGGGAAAATATTAAAAGACACAGGAAGTATCAAAAGAAGATGGAAGGAATACACAGAGTCACTGTACCAAAAAGAATTGGTCGACGTTCAGCCATTTCAGGAGGTGGCATATGATCAAGAACCGATGGTACTGAAGGAAGAGGTCCAAGTGGTACTGAAGACACTGGTGAAAAACAAGGCTCCAGGAATTGAGGGAATACCGATTGAGGTGTTTCAGCAAACAGATGCAATACTGGAAGCCCTCACTTGTCTATGCCAAGAAATTTGGAAGACAGCTACCTGGCAAATGGACTGGAAGAGATCCATATTTATACCCATTCCAAAAAAGGCTGATCCAACAGAATGCAAAAATTATCAAACAGTATCATTAATATCACATGCAAGTAAAATTTTGTTGAAGGTCATTAGAAAGCAGTTGTAGCAGTATGTAGACAGGGAACTGCCAGAAATTCAAGCTAGATTCAGAAGAGGATGTGGTACCAGGGATATCATTGCTGATATCAGATGGGTGTTGGCTGAAAGCAGAGAATACCTGAAAGATGTTTACCTGTGTTTTATTGACTATGCAAAGGCATTCGACTGTGTGGATCATAACAAATTATGGATAACACTGCTAAGAATGGGAATTCCAGAACACTTAATTGTGCTCATGCAGAACCTGAACATACACCAAGAGGCAGTTGTTCAAATAGAACAAGGGGATATTGTGTGGTTTCAAGTCAAGAAAGGTGTGTTTCATGGTTGTATCCTTGCAGCATACTTACTCAATCTGTATGCTGCACAAATAATCTGAGACACTGAACTATATGAAGAATAACAGGGCATCAGGATTGGAGGAAGACTCATTAACAACCTGTGACATGCCGATGACACAACCTTGATTGCTGAAAGTGAAAAGGACTTTAAGCAGTTACTGATGAAGATCAAAGACCAAAACCATCCTCACAACTGGACCAATAAGCAACATCATGATAAAGAGAAGAAAAGATTGAAGTTGTCAAGGATTTCATTTTAGTTGGATCTGCAATCAACGCCCATGGAAGCACAGTTAAGAAATCAAACAATGCATTGAGTTGGGCAGATTTGCTGTAAAAGATCTCTTTAAAGTGTTAAAAAGCAAAGATGTCACTTTAAGGACTAAGGTATGCCTGACCCAAGCCATGGTGTTTTCAGTTGCCCTATATGCATGTGAAAGCTGGACACTGAATAAGAAAGACTGAAGAAGAATTGATGTCTTTGAATTATGGTGTCAACAAAGAATATTTAATATATCATGGACTGCCAGAAGAATGAGCAAATCTTTCTTGGAGGAAGTACAACCAGAATGCTCATTAGAAGCAAGGATTACAAGACTTTGTCTCACGTACTTTGAACATGTTATCAGGAGGGATCAGTCCCTGGAGAAGGACATCATGCTCGGTGAAGTAGAGGGTCAGCGAAAAAGAGGAAGACCCTCAATGAGATGGATTGACACAGTGACTGTAACAGTGGACTCAAGCATGACAAAGATTGTGAAGACGGCACAGGACCTGGAAGTGTTTCGTTCTGTTGCACATAGGGTCGTTATGAGTTGGAACAGACAGAGTGGCACCTAACAACAAGAAAATTTCAGGAGTGGAATTAAGGGAGGCCCATTTGTGTGGTGGGATGGCACTCTGGGGTGGGGGAGGATCCAGGATTGTGGTAGGCAGGGAGGACTGGACCGCAAGTTCTGGAAGGTATTAAGGTGTAGGGCAAGTTCGGAGTCCCCTGGGTGGTGCAAACAGTTAATGAGTTTGGCTGCTAATCGAAAGGAAGAAAGGCATGGTGATCTGCTTCTGAAAAATCAGCTATTGAAAACCCTGTGGAGCACAAGTGTACTCTGATACACACGGGTCACCATGAGCCAGAGTTGACTTGAAGACAGCTAGATCCGAAGGGAAATGTGGACTTTTGGAAGGAAAGGTGTCGAAGATGACTGGTTACAGATGTGTGTGTGTGTGTACTTGTGTGTACCCTAATGCCTGGTTGGTATCACTTCCAGATGCACTATATGGAGTCACGTCCTCATGTTAGTCATGATGCGAGTCTCAGAGAGGCTTCCTAACTTGTCCAAGGTCACATAGCTTACAAGTGGTAAAGCTAGATTTGAACTCAGGTCATGCTGACATCAAGCGAATTATTTGTCTTTCTTTAAAGAAACTTTATGCCTTGTTCAGTAGCATTTGAAAATGCCCTTGACCTCGTGATGATTTTGTATGGCATTTAAAATACCAGCTTTACAGTGGGGAAGAGTGGGCCCTTAGCTGCTTCTAAGTTAAGAGCTCAATAAAGGGCCTGGGCTATAGTATGCGCTTAGTTAATAGAAACAATTTTATTTATTTTGAGAAAATTAAAGTGAAAGCATTTGGAGCGCAGACAGATCTTTAGATGAAGCTCAGTGCTTGGTATACTGGGGAAGAGGATGGGGGGAAGAGACAGGACTGAAGGCCACCCAACGTTTCATAAATACCTAACAGTGCGGGGAAAATTGTATTTAGCGGGATTTTTTTCAGGGAGTCCACTATATGTAATCAGAAGTAATTTTTTTTTCATCACCCTGAATGTGGGCGGAATGTCCCTGCACCAGAAGAGGGGAGTGATTTCTTGGTTGCACAGGGGAAGGAGAGGGCGGGGAGGAGGGCGGAAAAGAGAGAGAGGAGGTGAGGGTGGAGCCAAGGAGTTGGCAGAAAGGCTGTGGGGCTTATGTAGTGACCTCTCCCCTTGACAATCTCATCCTCCAAATTTTTAGCAAAAATCTACACAAATGACAGAATGCTTCAGAACACGATAGATGAGGGAATTGGGGTTTGAACTGGGTTCAACCTAATCTGCACGGGGACTTGTGGGTTACAAAAATGACTGTTACAGAGAAAAAGCAAATAACAAAAGTTAGCATGCTCTCTCTGTTGATAAATTAGGAGCTTAATATAGTCTCCCCTTTGTGCTGGCATTGCTGCTGGTCAAGAGCTTGTCAGACTGACAGAAACCCCCACTACTACCTGCCACCTTAGGGAGAGGTGATGTCAGGTACTGGGATAATATATAAGTCCCCTCTTTCCTGTTTCATCTGGCATGATGTGAATTGCTGCCCCTGGGAACCATACTCTTATAAGTCAATGCTATTTTTGAAGGCTGGACAGATTATGTTACAAGGTCAGCCTGGAATTTTGCAGCAAGCACTGGACTAAGAGCCAGGAGGCCCCAGGGTAGCCTTGAGCAAGTTACTTTTCCCTGACTCAGTTTTTCCAGCTATAAAATGAGGAGGGTTGACTGAGATGATCTCAGAAGAGCCTTCTATATCCAGAGCTCTGTGTGCATCTTCCTTGAGCTAGGATTTTATCTTGTGCTCCTAATGTTGCCATTAATTAAAATTCAATTAACCACTCCAGCCAGGAAATCCAAAGTGAAGGGCTGACACTTCTGATTAATTGAGAGTGGCAGAAAAATAAAATGTGGAGGGAAGATGTGACAGGCAGCTTCAGCATCTTGCTTGCCCTTTATTGAACTGACTCTCTCTGAATTGGCTTACATCTCCAAATGGTTCTTCATTATTTTCTATATTTCACTCGAAAGTGGTGTTAACCAGCTCCTGTGTTCCACCTAAGTAGGGACTGCCTTTTGGCAACAAAGGAAAAGATTTCCCTGAATGGTTCCTTATACTTTCTTAGAAACAGCAGTTGCAAACTGGCAGCCTATGTGAAGACATGTTTAACTGTCCAGCATTTTAAAAATTGGGGATAAAAACCTAAGTTATTGGTTTCTTTTGAAAGTGATAAGCCCTGGGCTCCCATTCTTATGTGGCAAAATGAGCTAGAGTTGAGCAGAGGTTCTTCCCTTTAGCTGGGCAGGAGTGCTCTAGCTTGCCATAGACCTCACCACTCCCTACTACGTTACATCTGGCTTGCTTTTCTCATTTACATGCACTGACTGGCCCTTATGGGCATTTGAGTTTCTGAACATTGCCTTGGCACTGACAAGTTCTATATATACAGAAGAATATCAGAGGCTGTAGGTGTTGGTTGGAGCCTCTCTTTCAAAGGTCTCATCGGGAAGGGGTACTAAGGTCAGAAGAGGGAGAAGGACTTGCCCAAGTTCACACAGCGAGTAAGTGGTTGAGCCATGTCTCCTGATTCCTGATTTAGTGTTCCTCTAATCCCATATCACCCTGCAGCCTAGAGCTCGACGCACAAACTTTCTAGGGAATTCAGTTTTGTGAGAGTGCAAGTTCCATGATTCCTCACTCTCACCTGCTCCAGTTTCAGTCATGAATATTCCTGAAGGACATATTTTTTTTTTTAGGTTTGTGACACCTGCTGCTTTTTCTGTGCATCTCTGGAGATGGGTACACACACTATCTCCATAGCAACATTCTGTGATAAAAAACAAAGACTCTCACTTCTCAGGTCTAGGAGCACCCTGATGAAAGAGGAAAAAAAAATGATGAAAATCTTCATGAGGGGCAATTATAATCATGATATCATGGAGAGCATGCATTTGTACAGCTCGGTGTTTAATAAACAGACCCTGGATTAACTCCTAGCTCTACCATTGCCCAGCTGTGTGACCTCAGGCAAGTCACTTAACATCTCTGTGCCCCAGCTTCCTTCTCTCCCGCCTGGGGATAGTAACAGTGCCCCGTGGGAATACTAAGAGGGTGGAACTGGATACTATACCTAAAGAGCTTACTTAGTCCAGAACCTAGCCCACTGCAATTACTTTAAAAAGCAGCCTCTAAAAATGATATGTCCACAATAATGCTCAGCCTTTTAAAATTTTGAGAATGAGTTTTCATATTGTTTACTGGGTTCTTCACAAACATGAGGTGGGCAGGGATGAGCATTTTACCCATTTTGTCGGTAAATTCTATTTTTTTCTTATTGTACTTTAGGTGAAGGTTTACAGAACACATAGTTTCTCATTAACAGTACACATGTTGTTTTATGACAATGGTTAACAACCCCACAACATGTCAACACTGCCCCTTCTCGACCTCGGGTTCCCTATTACCAGCTTTCCTGTCCCCTCCTGCCTTCTAGTCCTTGTCCCTGGACTCTTGTGTCCCATTGGTCTCATTTTGAGCAGACTCTCTCTGTAAGTATTACCTCTTGTCCTTATTACTGTTATTAGTGTGCTTGTTTGTTGAGTAGATGAATTTGGGAAGCTTGGGGTTAGGAATAGCTTTGGGTAAAAAGAATAGACCTCTTGTCCTCTTAATCATAAGCACACATTCTAGTTTGTATAACATCTTGTCTGTTGAATCACTCATTTCTTATTTTCTGACTGAGTTTAAAAAAAAAAAAAAAGAAGAGACAAATGATTATTGATTTAAAAGGTAGAGTGAGGTAAGTCCATTTCCTCCTGGTGACATCTTATTAAGCAGCTCCCAGCTCCCCCCGCCCCTTTCTCATCAAGTGATACCCAGCCAAGTGTCGTTTCTCCTATAATCCCCAGACAACCATTTTAATTAAAATTTACAAAAAAACCCCACCCAGCAGCCTGTGCTTCCGACTTTCCTGAACCTCGAGAACCAACTAGAAAAAAATAATCCCATCAGAGAAAAGACCAGCAATAAAACCCTCAACATAAGTTGGGACCTGACGGCCAAACAGTAGAATCGTGTGCTGTTGGTTACCTTTGACGCTGTGATGAAGTGTTCCCACTTCTGTCCCATGGACTTGTCCTTGTTGATTTTTTTTATCGTGCTCTTGCTTCCACCTGGGTCCCTGAGTGAGAAACCAGCTTAATGAGTTTTCCGTTTCCAGAGCCTCGGTTTATTACAACAAGTTCTTTTAAGAAATGCAATAAATAGAGGATAAACAGTGGCTGGTCCCTGTTATGAGGAGCCATGGTGGTGCAGCAGTTAAAGTGCTCACCTGCTAACCGAAAGATCTGCGGTTCGAACCCACCAGCCGCTCGGCGGGAGACAAATGTGGCAGTCTGCTTCCGTAAAGATTTACAGCCTTGGAAACCTTATGGGGCAGTTCTAATCTGTCCTACAGGGTCATTATGAGTTGGAATCGACTCAGTGGAGTGGGTTTGAGGTCTGTTAGGATTTTTTTTTCCCTCCTGCACTTGTGAAGAAGGGCAAGGGACCATTCTCCATAGCTCGGGCTGGGCCACGTAGTTCTCATGAGTGAAAATCAAGGTTAGGAGAGATCACTGCTTACTGGGTGGGGATGAGGGAGGTGGCATATATATGTGTGCATTCTGAATTTATTTGCGTTTTGGATTCAGGTCTCCTCATAGATTCGGAGGCGAGTTTGTAGTTACTCTAGGGGTGGATTGAAAAGCTTGTTCATTTCTGAATCCCTGCCTGTCCTGGTCCCACTATCACAGACTTTTCTGAGTAACACAGAGAGGTTATTACTGGGTGGGGACGGAGGAAGGTGGTGATATGGGTCTCACAGTGAAAATAACTGGTGTTGGGTTTATTAAGCAAATGCTGTGTACCATACTACATGCAGAACTCTTCTGTGCATTGTCACTGAATAATCGCAACAAAACCTTAGGACATCGCCATTATCGTCCTATTTTACAGACGAGAAAACAAACCCAGTGGGCTAAGTGACTTGCCCAGATGCAGATTTACAGTGAAGCTAATGAAGCTAAAGCTTCAGGATCCCTCGCTTGCATGGGCCTCTCCAGAGCCCTGTACCTAATCTTTGTTTTTAAGTACCCCCTCCCTAACTGGTGGCATAGTAGTTAAGAGCCACAGCTGCTAACCAAAAGGTCGGCAGTTGGAATCCACCAGGCACTCCTTGGAAATCCTATGGGGCAGTTGTACTCTATCCTATAGGGTCACTATGAGTTGGAATCGACTCGACAGCAGTGGGTTTGGTTTTTGGTTTTCCTCCCTAAGTAAATAAACTTCAGCCCCACAAAACCTGTATCATCCCCTGCCCATACGGGAAGGGGACTTTCTGAGTAGGAAACAGAAGTCCCAGCAGGTTCTATAAGTGACATGCCTAATCCCTAATCTGAAACCTGTCGGGCCAGGTGTGATACCAAATTACAAATTTTGGTATTTTGGAAAGGAAATATGCTACCTATACTGCATGTTAGACAATCACCCTGATAGGGTATGGGGCAGCATTCTTTCATCAAATACATTGATATTCCTGCAATGAAATGGGTTAATATTTACACTTAAAAAAACAAAACAAAACAAACCTGTTGCCATTAGTCGATTCCGACTCATAGCAACCCTATAGGACAGAGTAGAAATGCCCTGTAGGGTTTCCAAGGAGTGGCTGGTGGATTCAAACTGCTAATCTCTTGGTTAGCAGCTGGAGCTCTTAACTACTACGCCACCAGGGTTTCCACATTTACACTAGGTGGGATAAATAAAGATTAATGAATAGCTTCAGGTCAGGTTTTACCACCAAATCAGTTTGGTTCATGTCAAATTTTGTTGCCAAATGAGTTATGAAAAAAACTGAGTTTCTAGAGGCTTTTTGATTTTGGTTTTGTGGTTGTGGAGTGGCGGGCCCATATTAATCAGCAATCAGAGAGTCTCAGTGTATGCTTTCTCAACGACCTCTGTCTATCTATTCATCAGCCTATTGATTTATCAGTTCAGCGATCTTTTAATCTTTTATTCCTCTGTCTGTTGATCAACCTATCGCTCTATCAGTCTGTTGATCTTTCAATCCTATCTATTATCTCTGTCTCTTTCTCCCTATTGATCAGCCTATCGATCTGTCAGTCTATTGATCTTTCGTTCCTGTCTGTCCATTTTTCTTCGTCCCCATTTTCTCTGCAGAAATGATTTTAGATGGCTGGGATCCTTTCAGCCATTTGGCTGGCTGTCACCCAGCTTAGGGTAGGAACTTGAGGGAATGGGAAGATGGACAGACCAGTTTTGATTCAGGGAACACTGATAAAGAGCCGGGGCAAGAGCTAGGCTTGTCTGGGGCTTCTGAGTGCTGGTGGTGGGGGAAGGTGCTCAGATATAGGAGGCAAAAGGTAATCAAGATAAACTTACTTGAGACTGACTTCTTATGGCATGGGGGTCTGGGTAGCAGAATCAGGGGCTTTTACCAGCCTAAATGTGGAGGAGGGTGCAGCCTCCTCACCAGCAGGATCTTGCTGACCATTATTGGCACACAGCCATGACACAGGAAATGCACACATACCCCAAGGTGGAGGAGGGCCGGAGAGGGCCGTGTGAGAGGGTGCCTTTAAGCTTTTTGTAGGACTTTATGTTTGATTACACAATAAAAAGCCCTCTGAGGAATTAACAGTGAAGCTCATTTAACGTTGGTTCTGCCTGCTTTCCCCCCCACCCCCCACGAGTAATCAAATTAGGGAATATTTAAAATCCAGCCGGAGGAGGAAGAAGCAATACATACTTCAGTCCTATAAACAACATTTAAACTAGCGGTGCTTTTGAAGTCTGATTTAACGCTCACCGACTGGAAGCTTTAGCGTTTCCACTTTGGAACGTTTCTTTCAAGACCACAGGGCTTTTTGCTTTTTCCCTTTGCTAACGCAGGCCCTGCTGAGCCTCTAGCCTTCTTCTTGAAGTTCAAAAGCACTCCCTCTTCCCCTTTTAAAATTAAATCTGGATCCAGGCATGCTTTCAAAATCTTAAATATTCAGGCCCAATCGAGAAGATGGAAGTTTGCTGTTAATGCTGACTTCAAGACGACCCGAAATCTATTGCGACTTCAAGCAGCAGGCTAAATGAGCTAAAAGAGCACCCAGGTTCCCACAGATCTTAAAAAGCCCTGAGCCCTTGCTCTTGCAGAGCCATTGATAAAGAAAGGGGCTGGTTAGACAGACTCAGGCGCTCTCATGTTTCATTTTCAGTAGCAAATAAACCAAAAAGGAAGATCAACCCGGAGAAGGAACAAAACAACCTGAGCTGTGTCTTCCACAGTGGGCTGACGCTGCACACCTTGTAGATGTGGGCGAAGGAAGGTGGCATTCCTTCCCCATGGCCCAGCGGGCTACTCGTTAGCGCTGTTCACCAGGTATTTTCAGTTCTTTCCTGCTCCTTGAAGTCAGGTGTAGAACTATGTCTTGCTTTGTTCAAAAATTGGTTGTTGTTAGCTGCCATTGTGTCGGCCCCTAACGTGTAGCGACCCCATGCACAACAGAACAAAATGTTGCCCGGTCTTGCACCATCCCCATGACTGGTAGCGGATTTGAACCATTGTGGTTCATAGGGTGTTCATTGGCTGAGTTTTGGAAGTAGATTGCCAGGCCTTTCTTCCTAGTCTGTTTTAGTCTAGAAGCTTCCCTGAAACCTGCTCAGCATCATAGCAACAGGCAAGGCTTCCCTCTCAGACGGGTGGTGGCTGCATGTGAGGTGCATTGGCTGGAAATTGAACCTGGGTCTCCTGCATGGAAGGTGAGAATTCTACGACTGAACCACCTACTGCCTTCCTTTTCGAAAATAGATGAGTGAAAGTGACATGTGATACGCTGGGTGGGTGCTTTAGGAGGCAATGCTAAGGTCATCATATTCCCTTTTCTGCAGGATGATGGTGGAAATGTGTGTCAAGAGGGACCTTCTGTTGGCCTGGGTCCCTGGTGACTATAATGATCAGAACCCCCATGTTGGAAATGCAGTGTGAGCAAGAAATGAACTGCTGTTGCGTTAAGTCACTGAGATTTTGGGGTTGTTCACTGAGACAGATTAACCTAGCTCACCTGGTTGATACTCTTGATTTCAACTGTCTGTGTTAAACATTGTGCCCTGGTGGCGCAGTGGTTAAGCACTCAGCTGCTAACCAAAAGGTCAGCGGTTTGAACCCACCAGCCAGTCCACAGGAGAAAGATCTGGCTGTCTGCTTCCATAAAGATTACACCCTTGGAAACCCTATGGGCCAGTTCTACTCCACCCTATAAGGTTGCTGTGAGTTGGAATTGACTCGATGGCAATGGGTTTTGGTTTGGTGTGACCACAGACTAAGGACTTGATTTCTCTGAGCATCAGAAGCAGAAAGTGGTATATGCTGGTGGTTAAAAGTGGGTTTGTGAGGCATTGGTTGTGGTTCAGTGGTAGAATTCTTGTCTTCCATGTGCCAGATCAAGGATTTGATTCCCAGCCAATGTACTTCATGTGCAGCTACCACCACCCACCTGCCAGTGGAGGCTTGCATGTTGCCGTGATGCTGAACAGGATTCAGTGGAGCTTCCAGACTAAGATAGACTAGGAAGAAAGGCCTGATGATCTACTTCTGAAACTCAGCCAATGTAAACCTTATAGATCACAACTTGATAGTAGCTAACAACAGCAATAAGAGTGGATTTAGAATCGAATGCATCAGCTGTTCAAGTCCTCCACCTACTGTGCTACTACCTAGATGCATTGAATTTATATGTTGTTTAGCCTCCCTGAGCCTCAATGTCTTCATCTGTAAAATGGGGGAGTAACACTAGCTATGTCAGGGGATTATTGTGAAGATTAAATGAGGCTTGTTAAAGTCTTGGAGTGGTGCTTTGTGCAGAGAATTCAGTACAGTTTACCTGCTAACAACAACATGCTTTTTTTGACAGAGATCTCAGGGTGGCTTGGAGGAGGAGCTGGTTGCAGGGAAGGAGGCAGTAGGGCAGATTCGTGGGGTAGACATAGTTCTAATTTTTGGTCCAAACTTCTGCCCAGCTGGAGCTTTCTTGGGATCCTATTTGCCGGAAGTTAAGGGGAGAGGGCGTTGTGCGCTGTCTGCTTCTCATCCAGTTGTAGCCATCAAGCCTGAAGCAAGCACACCTTGTTCTTGGTGGCCACTTGAGGATGCCGGTCCACAGTGACAATCAGAACAATTCTCTCAAAACCTCACTCTCTTTCTGAACTCACGTTTGGGATAAAGCACTTGCTTCTCAGGGTAGAAAGTCTGTCGGCTAGTTTACCAGTGTACTGCTGAGTTGACTCTAACTCATGGCAACCCCATGTGTGTCAAAGTAGAACTGTGATCCATAGGGTTTTTGTTTTTTTTTAAAATAAGAATTTATTGTGTTTTTGGTGAAGGTTTACACAGCAGTTTAGGTTCCATAGCGTTTTCAGTGTCTGATTTTTAGGAAGTAGATCACTAGGGCTTTCTTCTGAAGTGCCTCTGGGTGGACTTGAACCTCCAACCTTTCAGTTAGCAGCTGAATGCGTTAACCGTTTGCACTACTCAGAGTCTCTGGTCGGCAGGTTTAGGATCACTTCATTGTCCATGGCTAAGGGGGACCACCGAGGTAACTGATGATTTCGCACCAGGAAGGAGGCAAGGGACAAAGCTCTTGGGGTCCCCCTTGACGGGGCTTATCGTCCTGCCTCCTGAGTGGCAGATGCTGTGATCACCCTGCCTTGTTGCCCATTCCTGCAGGGATGGCCACCTGAGTACAAGAGTGCAGGAGTGATGCAGTTGCATCAGTGTAGACAGGAGAGCGAGGGAAATCTGCTGTTTCACCCAGACAACACCTCCTGAGTGAGCCTTTTCCTGACAACCCAATTTAAAAGTCACCCCCACCCTGTCACCATGACATCACCCCATCAACATGTCATGACACTGATTGCTGTCTCAAAGTATCCTGATTATTACGTGTTTGGTATCTGTCACACTGCTCTAGAATGGAAGCTCCGGAGAGCAGGGATGGTGTCTGCTGTCTTCACTGCTGTATCCCCAGCAGGGCCTGAAAACAGCAGGACTGAGGAAAAGTGATTTCTTAGAGAGGGTACAACTAGGGGAAAACAATTTAAATGTAATAGTTGCGATTCTGAATGATGCTGCCTTGTTTCAAAAGAGTGAAAACCTGGAAGAGACTTAAAGGTCTTAGGGGATTGGTTAAATGTGTCTGTACATCCATATGTTGATAAACTCCACAGCCACTGAAAAGGCAGAGAGGTTCAGATGTGGAGAGGTGTTCCTTGTATATTAAGTTAAATAACAAAAATTTGTTGCAAAACAGTATATATTTTGTTTTTGTAAAAAATATTTATATGCTATATCCTCTTGGTAAGTAGGGGTCCCTTTTGTATCCTGGCACCAGATTCTTCTCTAAATTAACAGAAGACTCTGAGGTTTAGCTAGAAATGGGGCAAACAATAATTTAGTGGTAAGCACATATGCTTTGTAGCTAGGCTGTCTAGGTTCAAATCTTCACTTCTCCTTTACTAGCTCGGCAACTTTGGGCAAGTAACTTAAACGCTCTGTGCCTCAGTTTCCTCATCTCTAAATCAAAATGAGGCTTAAATGAAGTAATATACCCAGAGCAGTGCTTGACATAGAAAGCACTCAAGGGGGCAGGGCCAAGATGGCGGAGTAGTCAGACGCTTCTGGTGGACCCTCTTACAACAAAGACCCTAAAAAACAAGTTTATGGATTATATATGGCAATCTGGGAGCCCTGAACACCAAAGGCAGAGTTGAGGGACTGGACTGAGTGGCAGAGGGAGGGAGAGATGGTTCAGAAGCAGCGAGGAGTTGCCAGACCTGATCCGGTGGGGCCTGAATGCTTCAGGCCTGATCAGCTCGGGGGTGAGTGGTGAAGCAGGCAAGCAGCGGTGCTCAGGAGGTGGGTTTTCCGCACCGGGAGAGACCCAGCGCCAGAGAGTCTACACGGCCACCCAGAACCAGTGAGAAGCAGCCCTGGATCGGCGAAAGATAAGAACTAGCGTACGACCTACCAAGAGGATCAAAAAACACCCCCCTTAGGGAAAAACCTCTCTCCCATTTACCTTCCCGCTCCCTGCTCTGCACTGGGTCCTGGACCAGCGTCAGCATTTTCCAAGTCCCCTGGGCCAGTAGTAGGATCCGACATACGCCCAGAGCCATTCTCCCTGCCTTGCAGAGTGAACAAATTAACCAGCAGGGGTAAAAATAAACTGCTGGCTCCCCTAAGCCAGGAACCCAGGGTAGACACAGCTCCTTTGCCTAGGCACAGAAATAAGGGATCCATGGACTTAGAGTGCCCTTCCCCCTGCACAGACTTGTGTGGGCGCATCTCAACAGTGTAGGCCCTCATACTGCAGTATAGCAGGGTATATACAGGAAGTGTAACTTTAACTGTTTCAGCTGTGAAGTGGCATGTTCTTAACATTTGACTCTTCTCTGCCCATTAAGTGGGTTTTTCACCTGCCCACATCAGGGGCCTGAGGACTGGTCACTCCACCCATGCCACCTAGCCACCTGTGATAGGGGCCCATGAATAAGAGGTACCCCCCAGTCCTTACAGCCAACAGCATTAGGTGCTCATAGTCTGGCTACAAAACCCACTCACCTACACGCTCTAGGGAACAGGGACAAGCCTTCCTCCCGGACACTTGGGGGCAGTCGGCAGGCCCCTGCCTTGCTTAGAGTGTGTCCCCCGGCTGCAGCCAGATGCCTGTGCCTACACCAATTGCCTATGCCTGTCTAGGACTGTAAGTGAGAGCCTACAACCACACACTGGGTGGCAATCTACCTGGGCACCAGAGCTGAATCCATACAGGAGGAGTGGGCTGACTCCTTAGTTCACATACCTAGTAAGAGATCTAACCACCTGGTGAGGACATTAGAGCTTCAGAGGTGCCAGTAATCAAACTAGCTCACATGAGCAGCCTATTTGGGGATATCAAAATAAAACAAGAAGCTAGGACATAGTAAGCAAACATAAATAAATAATTTATTGATGGCTCAGAGACAACAGTCAATATCAAATCACATCAAGAGGCAATCCATGATGGCTTCAGCAAGCTCCCAGAATAAAGAATCTAGAAATTTTCCAGAGGAGGAAAGTTTCTTGGAATTACCAGAGGCAGAATATAAAAGATTAATATACAGAACTCTTCAAGACATTAGGAAGGAAATTAAGCAAGACGTAGAATATGCAATTGAGGAAATTAAATAGAGACGAGCATAATGACAAATTTAGCAGGCTGCAAGAATCCACAGAGAGACAGCAATCAGAAATCCAGAAGATTAGCAATAAAATTTCAGGATTAGACAACTCAATAGAAAGTCATAGGAGCAGAATTGAGGCAGTGGAAGTCAGAATTATTGAGACTGAAGATAAAGCACTTGACACCAACTTATTTGAGGAAAAATCTGATAAAAGGATTAAAAAAAAAAAGAAGAAACCCTAAGAATTATGTGGGACTCTGTCAAGAGGAATAACCTATGAGTGATTGGAGTACCAGAACAGGGGAGGATAACAGAAAATAGAATTGTTGAAGATTTGTTGGCAGAAAACTTCCCTGATATCGTGAAAGATGACAAGATATCTATCCAAGATGCTCATTGAGTTGCACATAAGGTAGATCCCAAAGAAAGTCACCAAGACATATATAATCAAACTTGCCAAAACCAAAGATAAAGAGAGAATTTTAACACCGGCTAGGATAAACGAAAAGTCATCTACAAAGGGGAGTCAGTAACAATAAGCTCAGACTACTCAGCAGAAACCATGCAGGCAAGAAGGCAATGGGATGACATATATAAAGCCTTGAAGGGAAAAAACTGCCAGCCGAGAATTATATATCCAGCAAAACTGTCTCTCAAATATGATGGCAAAATTAGGGCATTTCCAGATAAACAGAAGTTTAGGAAATTTGCAAAAACTAAACCAAAATTACAAGAAATACTAAAGGGAGTCCTCTGGTTAGAAAACCAGTAACATCAGATAACAACCCAAGACTAGAACACAGGACAGAGCAACCAGATGTCAACACAGATAGGGAAGTCACAAAAGTAAATCAAAGCTAAAACACTGAAAATAGGGAAACAGATGTCAATATGTAAAAGATGACAATGTTAAAAGAGAAAAGAGGGACTTAAAAAATGTAGACATAGATTTTTCATATGGAGACGAAGTCAAGGCAATATAAAGAAATAAAAGACTGGTATAAACTTAGAAAAATAGGGGTAAATAATAAGGTAACCACAAAGGAAACTAACAATCCTACGAGTCAAAATAAAAAACTGGCAAAATATAAAGACTCAGCAAACACAAAATCAACAACAATGAAAAAGATGAAAAGAAAATACATAAAGAAAAACAACTCAGCACAGAAAATTAAGTGGAACAAAGAAACTGTAAACAACCCATAAAAAAAGACGTTGAATTGACAGCACTAAACTCATACCTATCAATAATTACGCTGAATGTAAATGGACTAAATGTGCCAATAAAGAGATATAGAGTGGTACATTGGATTAAAAAACACGATTTGTCTATATGCTGCCTATAAGAGACACACCTTAGAATTAAAGACAAACTAAAACTCAAAGGATGGAGAAAATATATATCAAGCAAACAATACTCAAAAAAGAGCCGGAGTGACAGTATTAATCTCTGATAAAATAGACTTTAAAGTAAAATCCACCACGAAGGATAAGGAAGGACATTATATAATGATTAAAGGGTCAGTACACCAGGAGAACATAACTATAATAAATATTTACACACCCAATGACAGGGCTCCAAAATACATAAAACAAGCTCTAACAGCACTGAAAAGAGAGAGAGACAGCTCCACAATAGTAGTAGGAGACTTCAACGCACCACTTTTGGTGAAGGACAGAATATCCAGAAAGAAGTTCAGCAAAGACACAGAAGAGCTAAATGCTACAGTCAACCAACTCAATCTCATAGACATATACCGAACCCTGCATGCAACAGCAGCCAGCTATACTTTCTTTTCCAATGCACATGGAACATTCTCCATAATAGACCACATATTAGGCCATAAAGCAAGCCTTCACAAATTCCAAAGCATCGAAATATTGCAAAGCATCTTTCTGAGCATAAAGCCATAAAAGTAGAAATCAGCAACAGATAAAGCAAGGAAAAAAAATCAAACACGTGGAAACTGAACAACACCTTGCTGAAAAACTACTGGGTTATAGAAAAAATTAAGGATGAAATAAAATTCATAGACTCAAACGAGAATGAAAATGCATCCTCCCAGAACCTTTGAGACACAGCAAAAGCAGAGGTCAGTTTATACCAATAAATGCACACATCCAGAAAGAAGAAAGGGCCATAATCAAAACATTAACGCTACAACTGGAACAAGTAGAAAGAGGGCAGCAAAATAAGCCCTCAGGCACCAGAAGAAAGGAAATAAGAAGAATTAGAGCAGAATTAAATGAAATAGAGAATAGAAAAACAATTGAAAGAGTTAACAAGACCAAAAGCTGGTTCTTTGAAAAGATCAACAAAATTGATAAACCATTGTCAAACTGAGAAAAGAAAAATAGGAGAGGGAGCAGATAACCTGTATAATAAAATGAGATGGGTGACATCACAACAGACCCAACTGAAATTAAAAGAAGCATAACAGAATACTATGAAAAGTTGTACTCTAATAAATTTGAAAACTTAGAGGAAATGGACAAATTTCTAGAAACTCACTACCTCCCTAAACTAACACAAACAGAGGTAGACCAACTAAATAAACCCATAACAAAAGAAGAGATTGAAAAGGTAATTTAAAAACTCCCAACCAAAAAAAAAAAAAAAAAAGCCCTGGCCTGGATGGCTTCACTGGAGAATTCTACCAAACTTTCAGAGAAGAGTTAACACCACTACTACTAAAGGTATTTCAGAGCATAGAAAAGGATGGAATACTCCCAGAGTCATTCTATGAAGCCTGCATAACCCTGATACCAAAACCAGGTAAAGACACCACAAAAAAAGAAAAGTACAGACCAGTATCCCTCGTGAACACTGACATAAAAATCCTCAACAAAATTCTAGCCTATAGAATTCAGTAACATCTCAAAAAAATAATTCACCATGATCAAGTGGGATTTATACCAGCTATGCAGGGATAGTTCAACATTAGAAAAACAATCAATGTAATCCGTCATATAAATAAAACAAAAGACAAGAACCACATGATCTTATCAGTCGATGCAGAAAAGGCATTTGACAAAGTCCAACACCCATTCATGATAAAAACTCTCAGCAAAATAGGAATAGAAGGGAAATTCCACAATATAATTAAGGGCATTTATACAAAGCCAACAGCCAACATCATCCTAAATGGAGAGACTTTGAAAACATTCCCCTTGAGAATGGGAACCAGACAAGGATGTCCTTTAACATGACTCTTATTCAACATTGTGCTGGAGTTCCTAGCCAGAGCACTTAGGCTAGGAAAAGAAATAAATGGTATCCAAATTCGTAGGGAAGAAATCGAAGCATCTCTATTTGCAAATGATATGATCTTATACACAGAAAACCCCAAAGAATCCACAAGACAACTGCTGGAACTAATACAAGATTTCAGCAAAGTTTCAGGATACAAGATAAACATACAAAAATCAGTTGGATTCCTTTACACCAACAAAGAGAACCTTGAAAAGGAAGTCACCAAGTGAATACCATTTATAATAGCCCCCAAGAAGATAAAATACTTAGGAATAACTCTAACTGGAGATGTAAAAGACCTATGCCATGAACACTGCAAGACACTACAGCAAGAAACCAAAAGAGACCTGCATAAGTGGAAAATGATACCTTGCTCATGGATAGGTAGACTCACATTGTGAAAATGTCAATTCTACCCAAAGCAATCTACAGATACAATGCAGTCCCGATCCATATTCCACCAGCATTTTTCAATGAGATAGAGAAACAAATCACCAAATTCATATGGAAAGGGAAGAGGCCCCAAATAAGTAAAGCATTACTCAAGAAGAAGAACAAAGCAGGAGGCCTCACAGTACCTGATTTTAGAACCTATTATACCGCCACAGTAGTCAAAACAGCCTGGTTCTGGTACAACAAGAGATACATAGACCAATGGAACAGAATTGAGAATCCAGACATAAATTCATCCACCTGTGAGCAGCTGATATTTGACAACGGCCCAAAGTCCATTAATTGGGGAAAAGACAGTCTCTTTAACAAATGGTGCTGGCATAACTGGATATCCACCTGTAAAAAACTGAAACAAGACTCATACCTCACACCATGCACAAAAACTAACTCAAAATGGATCAAAGACTTAAATATAAAATCGAAAACGATAAAGATCATGGAAGAAAAAATAGGGACAATGCTAGGAGCCCTAATAGATGGCATAAACACAATATGAACCAATAGTAAGAATGCACAAGTACCAGAAGAGAGACTAGATAAATGGGAGCTCCTAAAAATCAAACAATTATGCTCATCAAAAGACTTCATCAAAAGAGTCAAAAGACAACGTACAGACTGGGAAAAAATTTTTGACTACAACAAATCCGATCAGCGTCCAATCTGTAAAATCTGCAAGGTACTGCAAAACCTCAACAACAAAAAGACAAATAACCCAATTAAAAAATGGGCAAAGGATATGAACAGGCACTTCTTCGAAGAAGGTATTTAGGCAGCTAACAGACATATGAAGAAATGCTCAGAATCATTAGCCATTAGAGAAATGCAGATCAAAACTACAATGAGATATCATCCCACCCCAACAAGGCTAGCATTAATCCAAAAACCACAAAATAATAAATGCTGGAGAGGTTGTGGAGAGACTGGAACACTTATACACCGTTGGTGGGAATGTAAAATGGTACAATCACTTTGGAAATCGATTTGGCGCTTCCTTAAAAAGCTAGAAATAGAAGTACCATACGATCCAGCTATCCTGCTCCTTGGAATATATCCTAGAGAAATAAGAGCCATCACACGAATAGATATATGCACAGCCATGTTCATTGCAACACTGTTCACAATAGCAAAAAGATGGAAATAACGTAGGTGCCCATCAACAGACAAATGAATACACAAATTATGGTATATTTACATAATGGAATACTTCACAATTATAAATACAACGATGAAGCCGTGAAACGTTATAACATAGAGGAATCTGGAGGGCATTATGCTGAGTGAATTTACTCAGTCACAGAAGGACAAATATTGTATAAGACCACTATTACAAAAACTCAAGAAAAGGTTTAAACACAGAAGAAAACATTCCTGATGGTTACGAGGGGATGGGTAGGGAGGATGAGGGTTTTTTACAAACTAGACAGTAGATAAGAATTATCTTAGGTGAAAGGAAGAACAGCACACACTACAGAGGAAGTCAGCACAACTGGACTAAACCAAAGCTAAGAAGTTTCCTGAGTACAATCAAACACTTTGAGGGACGGAGTAGCAGGGGTAGGGGTTTGGGGACTGTGCTTTCAGGTGACATCTAAGTCAATTGGCATAGCAAAGCTTATTAAGAAAATGTTCTGCATTCTACTTTAGTGAGTGGCATATGGGGTCTTAAAATCTTGCAAGTGGTCTTCTAAGATGCATCAGTTGGTCCCAACCACCTGGAGTAAAGAATGAAGAACACCAGAGACACAAGGAAAGTAGTAGCCCAAGAGACAGAAAGGGCCACATAAACCAGAGACTTCATCAACCTGAGACCAGAAGAACTAGATGGTGCCCGGCTACCACCAATGACCACCCTGACAGTGAACAAAACAGGGAGTCCTGGATGGAGCAAGAGAAAGGTTAGGTGCAGAACTCAAATTCTAGTAAGAAGACCAGACTTAATGGTCTGACTAAGACTGGAGGAACCCCGGAAAGCATGGCCCCTGGACTCTCTGTCAGCCCAGAAGTAAAACAATTTCCGAGGTCAACTCTTCAGGCAGGGATTGGACTGGACTGTGGGACATAAAGTGATAGTCGTGAGGAGTGTGCCTCTTGGCTCAAGCAGATACAGGAGACTAAACAGGCAGCTTCTGTCCGCAGGTGGGATGGGAAGGCAGAGAGGGTTAGGAGCTGGTTGAATGGACATGGGGAATCGGGTGGAAAGGAGGAGTGTGCTGTCCCAGTATGGGGAGAGCAATTAGGGTCACATAACAAAGTATGTATAAATTTTTGTATGGGGAAGAAAAGTTAAAAAAAAAAAAAAAAAAAAAAAAAAACTCAAATGGCTGCTAGTATCTTTACAGCACAGTAGTTGAATTTAGGTGCCCGTGTCCTTTTTGTGGTTGCCTTTAGCTGTATGCGGTTTTTTAAGGAAGGGATGGGTTCTTTGTGCTTGGGTAGCCCAACCCTTGAACATCTGGACTCTCTTAATAAGTCACGATTACAGCTACTTGGTCCTCCAATTAAGAGCGAGTCCAGTGGTGCCTCTCTAGGACGGTGGGGCAGGAAGACAGACTGTGCTGCTCATGTAGCACTGGGGAAGAGCCATGGTTAGGGAGACTCAAGCAGAGGGAACACCTCTTCCCACCTTCTTCCCATCTGATGTGTGCTGTATCCTGCCTGGGGGTTGTTGTTGTTAGTTGCCATGGAGTCTGCTCTGACTCATGGCAACCCCGTGTACAACAGATCTAAACATTACCCGGTGCAGCATCATCCTCACCATTGTTGTTAACGCTGAAGTCCGTTGTGACCACTGGGTATTTTGAGGGTCTTCTAACCTTGGGGACTCAGGTTCAGCACTATATTGGACAGTATTCTGTTGTGATCTATAGGGTTTTCATTGGCTAGTTTTCAGAAGTATATCGCCAGGCCTTTCTTCCTAATTTATCTTAGTCCGGAAGCTCCACTGATACCTGTCCACCATGGGTGACCCTGCTGGTATTTGAAATACCGGTGGCATAGCTTCTGACATCATAGCAACACGCAAGTCACCACAGTAGAACACACTGACAGATGGATGATGGCTGCTGAGGGGAGGGGTTAAGTTGCTAACTCTTTTCTCCCCTCTTTGGTCAGGGGTCTATCCCGTTCCTTTCCACTGGGACTAGGGAAGCTGGTGGAGGAACGGGGGAGGCAGTATTACAGCTAGCTGTGCTCCACAACACACCTTATGGTGTCTGCTTCTCTGGAAAGGTCCACTCATTTCTAGTTAGTCCTTCTAGGTGGTCCTTAGAAAGTTAATATCTAGTAAGAATAATACCAATACTGCTTCACAACCCTTTATCTAATTCCAAAATCTAAAGCGTCTTGAACGCTGAAAAAATTGAATCACTTATTTGGCAGCAAATTGTGACCTGGATTGATGGGAGACTATGATTTTTGTTTACCTTTATTATGTACTTTGGGTAAATACTCATTTCTTTCTCTGTAGAAATACTGTGTTTGATGACAGGGGAGCCACCTCAAGCCCCCTGGGAGTGTTATGTAGTGTATGCCATATGCCCCATATTTCCTTGCTAAAATGCAACAGAATCAGATTCTGAAGCACAGCTGGTCCCAAGGGTTTGGGTAAAGACTTGTGGGCCTTTACGTGTAAAATTACTTCTTACTTTTCCTGCACAGAGGAATGTATCTCTCAGAGAAGAGTAATGAGCACGTTCATTAATGAAAGCTCAGTCTCTACTTCTGCTGTGGACCAATAGTCTCATCAGTTCAAATAAGTGCTTCTGGTAGCAGTAGAATTCATGAGGATATTGGCAAATGATAATGTGTT
This sequence comes from Dugong dugon, assembly GCA_030035585.1. Taxonomy (NCBI): domain Eukaryota; kingdom Metazoa; phylum Chordata; class Mammalia; order Sirenia; family Dugongidae; genus Dugong; species Dugong dugon. Next base: position 16,779,598 of record CM057476.1, on the reverse strand, counting down.
TGAATTGCCATATGATGAAATTGGGAAGTTTTTGTTTCTCAAATAAAGCAGAGACTCAGCTGCAGCCCATAGTAACCCTCCGAAAGTCTGTCATGTGTCCACTCACCCAACCATCCATTAAATCCATCCAAATATGGAGTCTTCCTACAAGCAACAAAGATCACCCTTCTGTTTGCGGCTCACTCGCTGCCAGTTAGTGAAAATTTGCTGTCCGTAAGAAGCCCACGTTGAGGTATTGAACCAGCCTCACGTTCTTGCTATAAAAATCCATTAGGGGGAGGGATCAAGTCTGTAGCCGTCACTGTGGCTAATAGAAGTGAAGCCTTTGGGATGTACAGGTCCCCAGGGATGGATATTTCCTTTTGGGAAATGTATGGTGGGTGTTGGAGCCCAGGGTTTATGTCTCAAAATGCTTTACTAGTAAGATACACTGGCTGCTTGATGGTGCAAACTCAGGGAAGCACAGTCAGGAGACCTGGAGATTTGGTATTTCCCCCTTAGGATCATTTCCAGGCTTATTTATCTTTGCAGCCACATTTTGGATGACCTTGTGTGCCTTTTTTTCTCTGTATGTGTATATGTTTGTCCATTCCACTAGTAAACATGGATCTATCTATCTCATCTGTTGGTAATTCTGCTCAGAATTTTTTTTTTCCTTTCAGTGGCATTGATAACCATAGAGCTAATTGCTCCTTTAAATGGGAATCTTTTTCATTAGTAGCTATCATTTAATGAACACTAATTGTCTTCCCAGACATTGAGCTAAATGCTCTACTTACTTTATCCTGCTTAATGTTTACACTAACTCTTGCGAGGCAGGAACCAATTTGATAGATGAAGAAACAGAGGCCAGATATATTAAGTGACTTGCCCAAGGTCACACAACTGTTTAAGTGGCAGTTCCTGGATTCATCCAGGTCCGTCTGATGTCAAAGTCCTTGGTCTTAAGCACTCTGATCCCTCTGGCTTTAAAAAATGCCTTTGAAGATTGGGGGATATCTGCACTAAGGCATAAAGGTGAAAGAACATAAATAGGGATTAAGGATTTAAGAGAAAACATCCCTCTACCCTCCTTGCTAACTAAAGAAATGCTTTCCAGCTTTTTCTTGGGAGCTTAACCACTACCCCTCCACAAATGCATAAATATGTATATGAATTTTTGTAATGAATCCCAGCCAGTGGTGTGCTGGAGCCAGCTCATACTGACTCGCAAAAACCAATTTTGTGCATCTCTTCCCAGCTCCAAGTTCATTGACATCTTGTTGGTAGCTTGCAGTTGGCCATGGTGGAAGAATTTACACCACGGGAATTGGCATTGCTACAAATCATGGCTTTTTTTCCAAGGAGAGCTGGCTATTAAACATTTACCAGCACCCTACTGACACCAGACTAAAACTCCCATCAGAGCAAACAGTCACTAGAGAGAAACAAACCCAAACAAATGCTCTGACTTTTCTGGGCTTCATTTTTCTATCTAAATCCTCTGGCTCAGATTCTGCTTTTGTAGAGCTGGATATCCTCAGACCTCTGATGGCATTCTGCCCTTGCAAGTCTTGGTAAACATCCGCTGCTGTCACTGTGAACACTGTGACTTTCTACTGCTGTTAACAATTTTTAGTCACGTTCTGGGCACGTTTCTAAAACCAACCAAAGGAAATAAAGGTGATTCTTTTCCTCTCCTCCATCCAAATTCTACATGACATTCTTTCCTCGGTTTGGGAGAATGGGTGTCCATGTGTCAGAGGGAAAACATTGCTGCTGGTGGCTTGCTCAGGACATGAAACGCTATTAGAAGTCTGCTGGCTCAGGGGCCTTTTTCTTAGAATCTAAGCAATCAGTTGTGAAAAAAATTGGATGTTGCTTTGACCCAGTGATTCCATTTCTCAGAATCTAGCCAGCAGAAATATTTTCAGCAGGGCACAGAATGTATGTATAAGGATGTTCCATGCAGTACTGCTTGAAATGGCAAAAAATCTGAGAATGACCTCAGTGTCTGTCAGTGGATAAATGGTTGTCTGAATTATGGTCTGTCCATACCACAGGATACTCTGCAGCTGTTAAGAGAATGTGGGGTGTTTGGGTGAAGCATCATGGAAAGATATCCATAAGATATTGTAAAAAGGAAAAAAAATATATGTAGAGAACAATATCCAGAGTGTAATCCCATTTCTGTAAACAAACTAACAAAAAAAGTGTATATCTGTATATAAGAGGAGAGCGTTAGAAAGATCTGGAAGAACCAAAACCAAAAAGCCAGCTGGTGTTGAGTCTCATGGCAGCCCCTGTGTGTCAGAGTGGATCTGTGTTCTGTAGAGTTTTCAATGGCTGATTTTTCAGAAGTACATCTCTAGGTCTGTCTTCCAGGATGACCGTTGAAACTCAACCTTTCGGTTAGCAGCTGAGAACATTAACCATTTGCACCACCCAGGGATTCCTATGGAAGGACACATCCCTTTAAAAGGGATTTCCTCTAGGTGCATTGGAAGAAAGGCTTGGCGATATACTTCTGAAAAATCAGCCTCTGAATGTTTGAAATTGTATTTAATCCTTATTTGAGCAGTCTTTTTTAAAAAAGAAGTCATGGGAAATGTCTTAAGGTTGTGATTTTAAAACAAATTCTGGGAACCGTAAGGATATTTGGGACATAACTAGGTCATGGTGGGGATGCAATCAAGTTGGAGGGGCTCCAGGCCCCCCAACCTCCTGCTTTGTACAGATGCTCTGTTTAGAAAAATCTATTTTATGTTACTGGGGTTCCCATTAAAAAAAAAAAAAAGGGATTTATGCTGTTGAAAAAAAAAAATACAGGTTGTAAACCAAGGCATCCAAGCAAAGTAGTTTTAAATTTATCCCAATTGAAAACACTTCATCAGTTGGAGTCAGTGGTCTGTCATTGGATGCATGATTCATATTTCTGGTTGCTTTTGAGGTTAGTTTGGGCACTGGTACAAGTGATGTATCAGTCAGGATTTTGGAGGGTGGGTGGTAACTGTCTGCAGGAGGAGGGGATTAAGATTTAGGATTTTGGAAGAGGAAGAAGACTGAACTCACCTGGGAGGCAGGGCTGGGAGAGAGCGCCAAAATCGGTGTATTGGGGGTGGGGATGAGAAGTGTTAGCATTTGGAATGGGGAACAACATTACAAAGCAATTCCAATTCCTCAGTTCTGGGTTGTTTACCTGTTCTGTCCCTTTCTTGTAGTCAGTTCGATCTCCCTTCTTAGAGAACCAGTGTCTGTACAAGTGTGCCTGTCCTTGATCTGTCTGTTCCTGCAGCAGTGACCTCAGGCTTTTTCTTGAGTCCTCCCTTCTGATGGGGGCACACACAATACTTTCCTTGGCTTAGCACCAAGTTCTAGAGCTTCTGCCTGGGCAAACCCAGCTGCCGCACAGACTTCAGAGACCTGAGCACTTGAGTACTCCTTTAGGTCCAAGTGAAAAGACCAATAAAGAAAAAAACAAACGAAGCAGTTGTCGTTGATCCCACTCATGGTGACCTCGTGTGTCAGAGTAGAACTATGCCCTATAGGGTTTTCAAAGCACTGAAATCTGACGGAAGTAAACTGCCAGGCCTTTCTTCCAAGGCCCGTCTGGGTGGGCTCGAACATCCAGTCTTTCAGTCAGTAGCTTAGCGTGTTAACCATTTGCACCACCCAGGGACTCCAGTAGAGAGATAGTCACCATTATAGATTTCAAACAAATAACGAACCTTGGGAGAGAGGAGAAAAACAGGAACAATAAAAGGACAAGGGGAACAGGGAGGGGGAGAAAAAGGAGAATGGAGGAAAAGAAGAGGACAAACGAACAAGGGCACGGGGAAACACTTTCAAGAAGAGAGTTAGAGAGAAATCTAGCTGTGGATCTAGCAGTGTGCTGGTAAATGTTTAACAACTGACTCACCATTAAAAAACAAAAAACCAAAAAAACTGATTTGCAGCTTGCTGATTTCCGTGGTGTAAATACTGCCACTGCTGCTGATTTCAAGCTACTAACGTGATGTCACTGGACAAAAAGCTGAAGAGATGCCTACAATTGGCTCTCACCAGCCTATGAGCTGGCTCCAGCATGTCATTGTTTGGATCCCCCAGAGCGTATCAGAAGAACTCCTAAACCAACGTACCACCAAAAACAGCAGTAAGAGAGAAAAATGTATAGGGGTCCCCTCCTCTACAGCCTAATCCATTGCTAGTTTATGGCAGGTTGTAGGGCTGAGGCATACTTTGGATTCCAGCAGGTGATCACGGGCTTCATGGTGTGGTGGGTGTGGTCAATGGTCAGGGCCTCCAGGAGCCAGTGGAGCGCACAGAGTTGGCGGAAGAGGGGTTCGCTGCAAAGACAAACGGAGCGCAGAGGGATCCTGTCAGAACAATAGTAGCAAGAGAGGTAGTAGTTGTGCTGGCTCCTGGTTACAGAGCTATTGCCACGTTCCAGACATTGTGTAAGTATTTTGCATACATTGTCTCATTAAACCTTTTTACAGATTAAGAATCGGAGGTTCAGAGGAGTTAAGGAAATTCGGCAAGTAGATGGCAGAGCTGGGATTTGAAACCAGAGGATCCTATGCCAGTTACCTGGAGTTTGTGTGTGTAGGGGGAAGGGACAACAGAGGGCTGCCCCAGCTAGAGGTTCTTGACTCTGGCAAATGAGAGGATTGAAGGAAATTAATACCCTGTAGGGTGTCTAATTGTTAATCTGATAAAAGTACAACAGATTGATACTACAGAGTGTTCTGAAAGTCTGGAGTCACAGGGAAACTAGTATGTTTATTGTCCTTCCCCCTACACCCAGATTAGCAGTTGGACCTGCTATTTTAAATTTATATGACCATCGCCATGAAAGTATAGCTGGATGTTGAAGAAAAATATACTGAGCATGTTATTTGAAAATGTAACTAATGTTCTGTTTAAAAACAAGCCTAAGCCATATTTTCTGACTTTCAGGCACCCCATGTTAAGCACTTGCAATGAGCCATGCATCAACTGGGGCACTTTCCACACATTATTCAATTTTCCCAAGAACCTGCTGGGGTAAGAAATATTATCCACATTTTAGAGAAGAAGAAACTGAGGCTCAGAGAGGTACAGTCACTTACTCAAGGCCACACAGCTTGTTGATGACAGAGATAGGATCTGAATATCGCATTTAATGCTCAGGACAACTGTATAAGGAGAGTATCATTATTACCTCTCTACAGATGAGAGAATTGAGGCTCAGAGAGTTGAAGTGAATTGCCCAAGTTCACACTGCTAGATGATTGATGAGGATTTGAACCTAAGTCTGTTTATCCCCAGAGGCCACTCTCTCATGGTGCCCATGAAGCCAACACAGCAAATGAGGTCACCCTGAGAGTGAGGTCAAGAGAGGGTTAACCTCCTGCCCACATTTTTCCTGGAAACAAGGTGGAGTCTTGACCAGCCCTCCACCCCCACCCCAGTGATTTCTCCTCTTAGACTAATGGGCGAGTTGCCTCCATTAAGACTTGTGTAATTGCTCTTCTCTGAAACTGAGTACTGCCTTGATCAATACTCCCCAGGGTTCCTGGTCCTGATGCTCACAGGGCAGGAAAGAATGCATCCTCCTAGTTTCCAGGAAAGCACCACCTCAGCAGGTGGGTCTGAGCCCAGGGGCTCAAGTATGGAGCTGACCAGGGTCACCCCGTGGCATGCCTGAGAGGCATTGTTTTTTACTTTGTTAGAAGGGGCACTTCCCCCTTCTTCCCCCATGTACGGTGGGGGGGGGGGGGGTGGCTGTGTCTGCCAGGTCTTAGGAAAACTAGAAGTCAGCTGCTCTCTTTGTCTTCTTTGAAACTCCTTCCTTCCTTCCATAATTACTAAGCATCGAGTATTCTCTTGGAGTCTCAGGATAGTGCAAACAGTTAATGAGCTCAGCTGCTAACTGAAAGGTGGAAGTTTTCAAGTCCACCCAGAGGCACTTTGGAAGAAAGGCCTGGCAATATACTTCCAAAAAATATGTCCTTGAAAACACTGGAGCTTGGCTGTTATCCAAAAGGTTGGCAGTTTGAATTTACCAGCTGCTCCTTGGAAACCTTATGGAGCAGTTCTACCCTGTCTTATAGGGTCGCTATGAGTCGGAATTGACTCGATGGCAATGAGTTTGATTTTGGTTTGGAAAATACTGTGGAGCACAGTACTGCTCTGACAGCATATGAGGTCACCATGAGTCAGACTTGACTGGACAGGAACTGGTTTACTGTTCTTTTACTTCTAATTTGAAGGACCTGTACGTCCACAGCCCTTCCAGTTCTTGTGTCTCTCTTCCCCCTCAGCAACATCTTTGCCCCTACTGGTAACTACATTTGGCAGCTCTGGTCCCATGGTCATGTCCAGGATTTAGCCAGGAGGAGCAGCTAGCCTTGCCATGTGCCTGGCACTGTGCTAATAAGCGCCTGACTTCACCCTCACCATAACCCTATGATGTTGTGAAAGACCCAGCGAAATGCCAGCTCTTGTGTTTGACAGTCTAGAGTCACTCCAGCCCAGGGCTTTGGGACATGTCGAGTAGGGAGTGGTAGGGGGAGAGGAGATTAAACAAAGGGAGTCAGCTGGTGAGATGGGGTCTACTCGGTGACATGGGACACATGAGCATCTGATTCATTTCTGCAGGTGACAAGAACAGACACAAACCTGACCCTGTCCCTCCTTTGGAGCCCTGGTGGCGCAGTGGTTAAGAGCTACGATTGCTAACCAAAAGGTCGGCAGTTTGAATCCATCAGCCACTCCTTGTAAACCCTATGGGGCAGTTCTACTCTGTTCTATAGGGTTGCTATGAGTTGGAATGGACTCGATGGCAATGGGTTTGGTTTTTATCCCTCCCTCCCTTAAAATCATCGAACTCCATCACACGTGAGACTCCATCTACTTCTTCAACCTCTCATTGCTCCATTGCTACCATCTGCAGCCTGAGAAATTCTGCTCAGTTGCTCAAGCTTACCACACACTCTCTTTGCACTGCCTGGGTAAAAATCCTGGTTTTGCCGTTTACTAGCTATGTGGTCTTGGTCAGATTACTTCTGCGAGCCTCAGTTTTGTCATCTGTAAAATGATGGTAATTGTAGCACTTCTCTCAGAGGATTAGAGTGAGGGTGAAGTGAGGTGCTTAGCACTGTGCTTTGCTCCTGATACATATTCCTCTTCTTCCTCCTTCTCTGCCTCTCATTGGATGGGTCTCAGTTCATATACTTGGAAACCTTTCTTGGTTCCTCTAGGAGTCAAGTCACTCTTCAAGGAGGTTACAGATCATCTTGGCTTCCCCGGTGCCTACAAAGTGTCACCTTGTCTCCACAGTTTGGGTCCCTGCTTCTTAGCAACTGCCTGTTTACTTGTCTCTTTGGCCCATGAGCCTGCCATCTGCGGAGTCTTCTTCAACACAGGATACTCTGTGCCTGGAGTGGCTCTAAATTGTGAAACACAAGAGCAGGCATCTCCTTGTCTTTCACAACGTCATAGGATTATGGTGAGGGTGAAGTGAGGTGCTTATTAGCACAGTGACAGCAACATGGCCAAACTAGCCTGGCACAGCATAGGCTCAAGTAGGTTTCTGGTGACTAAAGCAAGATGCCAGGAATGAATTGGTTTGGATTGGACATTTCCCTGAGCTGATGACTTGGGCACAATCCTCAGGTGCAGAACCACTGGGAAACTGAGAAATGGTCACAACAACATAAAAATAGTGAACCCTTCCCATAGAGTACTTACTCTGTGCCAGACACTATTTTAAGTGCTCTATGTCTTTATTAATTATTGACTAATTTCATCCTTATAACAACGCTGGGAGGAAGATACTATTCTTACCCCATTTTACAAAAGAGGGAACTGAGGCACAGAAGGCTTTTTAACTTGTCCAAGTTCACAAAAGCCCACCAACAACAGAGGTAGAGCCTGAGCCCAGGCAGTCTTCTCCCAAGTCGATGCTCTTAACTACAATGTTGATGTTGTCGTTTTTTGTTATAGGATACCTGTACCAGTTGGCCATCGAGTTGATATTGACTCATGGCAAACCCCACGTGTGCAGAGTAGAACTGCTTTATAGGATTTTCAAGTCTGTGACCTTTCACAAGCAAATTGCGAGGCTTTTCTTCCAGAGTGCCTCTGAGTAGGTTCAAACCACCAACCTTTTGGTTAGTAGTCGGGCACTTAACCATCTGTGCTACCCAGGGGCTCCCTGTTATAGGGTAGAGTCCTCCCTTTTCACCAGGACAGGGTGAACTTTTCGTTTATAAAAAGTACCCGAAATCCAGTGATCCTAAGCATCCCCCCAGATGATTTTGATGCAAGTTGAAGTCTATGAACTGCTAATCTATGCCACTCAGTTTCAGTGGGCTTGTTCACAGGAAATACTATTGGAAGTGCAAGTGTTTCTAAAGAATATTACAAAAAAATTCAGGTCTATTTTTGCAAGGAGATGTTTTAAGAACATCTAGCTTAGGCTGCCTGTTGCAGTGTCATGAACAAACGGGTCTCCCAAGAAGCCAATCATAATATCAATCAAAAGGAGAGGAGAGGAAAGAGGGACCTCATCAAAGGCTGGGATATTATGAAGGCATACAGGTGTGATTAATACATGATGATGGTGAGCTTAGTGATCTTATTAATGGTCTTTTTTTTGGTTTGTTTTTGGCCTGCTATCTTGTCCTAAGATTTCACTCTTGCATTATTTTACACTTGAAGTCCATGACTCTCCAAATATATGATCTCCTTAAATGTGAGACCTTTGAATAGACTTTCTGTGGACCATATAGTGATGAGAGCTTGGGCTCTGAAGCCAGATAGACCTGGGCTTAAAACCCCAGTGCACTGGCCTGCTGAGCTCCGTGACCTTGGGCAGGCAAGCACTCCTCTCTGAGCTTCTGCTTCCTTATCTGCAAAATGGGGATTATAATACACCCATATTTCACAGGGCTGCTGAGAGGGTTGAATGAGATTAAATCTACAGAGTAATCAGTAGATTACAGTACATTATTACTTTGTGCACCATTGTTGTTGTGAGCTTCCGTCAAGTTGGCCCCAAACTCATGGTGACCCCATGCACAATGGGATTGGACCATTGAGATCCATAGGGTTTTCACTGGCTGATTGTTGGAAGTAGATCACCAGGCCTTTATTACCAGTCTGTCTTAGTCGGGAAGTTCTGCTGAAACCTGTTCAGCTTCATAGCAGCATGCAAGCCTCCACTGACAGACGGGTGTTGACTGTGTATGAGATGCACTGGCCAGAAATTGAACCCAGATCTCCCACATGGAAGGCAAGAATTCTACCACCACTGTCACTGTGCACACCTTAAAAACAAAACAAAACAAAACCCATTGCCGTCAAATTGATTCCAACTCATAGTGACACTATAGGACAGAGTAGAACTGCCCCATAGTGTTTCCAAGGAGCTCTGGTGGATTCAAACGCCGACCTTTTGGTTAGCAGCCGTAGTATTTGACAGATGATCCGACAGAGAAGTCTAGAATTCACTGTACTGTTTTCATTGTCTGAAAGAAGTGTTCTCAACTGGGGCAGGGGGGCAATTTTCCCTCCAGGGGACGTTTGGTAATATCTTGAGACATTTTTGGTTGTCACAATTGGAGGGTGCTACTGGCATCTAGTATGTAGAGGCCAGAGGTGCTGCTGAACACCCTGCAATGCACAAGTGTGTGCCTACCCACTCCCAAACCACAAAGGATTATCTGGCTCCAAATGCCAATAGTACCAAGGTGGAGAAACCCTGTCTTCAAGTCAAAAGCTTATACGTCTGTGCCTGAAATGTTCCAGATGAAAAGTGCTGACTAGTGAAAAAGAAAAAGTTGGGCATGGAATTCTTTATAGACACAGGGAAACAAGCTATGAAGGTTTTAGAAAGCAGTGTTCTTTGGAGGGTTGATTAGCCGCTGTTACTCCGTGCAATGATGAGTTCATGCCTTTGGGTCAGGAGACGACACAGGCTTCTCTGGGAAATAGCTCCTCGGGTCTTGGGGAAAACGTGTCCCCTGAGCCCCGGCTGAACCATTCTGCACACGCTCAGTGAGGGCTCTAGACAGATTTTATCAGGCTTTGCAAACTGACATTAGAGTGTCTGGCTTGGTAAGAAATGGAATGACTCAGTCCCAGCTGATTTGCCACTTAGCTCTAAACCTCTGTGTCTGCTTTCTGTTATTTCTATATGCCAAATGCCTTTGCGGCCGTCAGGTTCCATGTCCCTTTCAAGAGGACAAAGACACAGCTTAAATGGTTCCTGATGTGTTAGCTGGTTGAGTTTCACCTCGGCTTCAGTTTATGAGCTAGCAAGGCAAGGGGGCAAGGCTGTGCTTACACGTGAGCCTCAGGGAGCCAGGGCGAGATGATGCAGCTGTGCCAGGGGGTGAAGGGGCGGAGCACGATGTCGGTCACTCCTTCCACCTTCCTCATCTTCTCATCGTCGTAGGTGCTGAAGGAAGAGCAGACATAGGCAGAATGAACAGTGAGCAGCAGTTTCAGACGCCTTCCTTTCCAGACACTCTTCCTTGCCAGAGCTTACTCAACAGATATTTTGGGGCACCTACTGTGTGTTGGAGTCCCTGAGTGGTGCACACAGTTAACGTGCTCGGCTACTAACTGAATGGTTGGAGGTTTGAGTCCCCCAGAGGCTCCTTGGAAGAGAGGCCTGGCCATCTGCATCTGATAAATCAGCCATTGAAAACCCAGGGGAGCACAGTTCTACTCTGACACACATGCGGTTGCCATGAGTTGCAGTCAACTCAGTGGCATGTGGTTTGGTACTATATGCCAGGCACTGTTCTAGAGGCAGCTAGTGATCAGAGCATATAAAAATTCATACTCTCATGGAGTGTACATTCTAGTGGAGCGGTGCATAGAATAAACAAGATAAATAAGTAACTTGTGATAATAATAATGTACTAGATTAGGGGTTGGAAATGTTTTCTTAAAGGGCCAGATAGTAAATGTTTGTGGCTTTGTGGGCCAAAACTAGGGCCAGGTCTCTGTCAGAACTACCCAAAGCTGCTGTTGTAATGTGAAAGCAGCCATAGATAATACATATACAATATGTAAATGACTGTGTTCCAATAAAACTTTATTTACAAAATCAGGCAGTAGGCTGGATTTGGCCTGTGATGGTTATAGGTGCAATAGGGAGAAACAAAGCAGGGAAGGGGGTTTGAAGGGCTGTGAGGGCTGTGAGTTGCAATTTTAAATAGGATGATTGGGAAAGATGTCCTTTAGAAGGTGATATTTGATAAAAGTCTGCAGAGTTTGAGGCAGTGAGCCATTCAGGTGTCTGGGGCAGAGCATTTCAGACAGAGGGAACAGCACATGCAAATGCCCTGAGGTGGGGCTGTGTTCCATAATCAGTAAGGAGGCCAGTGTGGCTGAAGTACAGTGAGCAATAGAGAGAGGAGGGAGATAAGGGAAGAGAAGAGAACTAGACCTAGAAAGAGGGACTTTGTAGACCATTGCAAAGACTTAGGCTTTTTCTCTGAGTAACAAGAAGGATTTTAAGCTAAGAGAAGATCTGACTTGCATTTGAAAAAGATCCCTCTGACTGCTGTTTTGAGAATGGTCTAGGGGTGGGGAGCAAGGGTGTAGGTAAAGAGACCAGTTAGGAGCATTTGCAGTAATTCAGGCTTGAGAGACCAGAGTGGCTTTGGCCAGGGTCCTAGCATGGAGACAGTGAGAAGAGGAGTTGGTGAGTGGGACATAGTTATGGAACTGCCTGGAATCCAGGGTTCAGAGTACTCAAAGAGGCTTCCCCCAATCTACAGACTGCTGACTAATTGGTTGATTGAATCAGCCATAAGATGGGGGGACCTTGAACATCAGAAGTGGGCATGAGCATGTCCCAAAAGATCATTCACAACTAGGGAGAGGAGGGGTGGGAAGGGAAGTCATTGATTAGATAGCAGACAAGTGTTAACTTTGGTGAAGGGAAAGACAACCCACAGTATTCAGGAAGTCAGTACATCTTGACCAAGGCAAAGCCATAGAAGCTTCCTAGACACATCCAAACACCTTGAGGGATTGAGTCACTGGAGCTGAGGGCTGGGGACCATGGTTTTGGGGGTCATCTAGGTCAATTGGCATAGCGTAGGTAATAAATAAAATGTTCTACGTCCTACTTTGGTGACTAGCACCTGGGGTCTTAAAAGCGTGAGAGCGGCCGTCTAAAATACATCTGTTGTCCCCATCCTTTCTGGAGCAAAGGAGAATGAAAAAAATCAAAGATACAAGGAAAGTATTAATCCAGAGGACTAAAGGACCACATGAACCACAGCTTCCACCAGCCTGAGCCCAGAAGAACTGGATGGTGCCCAGTTACCATCACTGACCGCTCTGACAGGGATCACAATACAGGGTCCTGTTCAGAGCGGGAGAAGAATGTAGAACAAAATTCAAATTCACAAAAAAAGACCGGACTGACTGGTCTGACAGAGACTGGAGGAACCCCTGAAACTATGGCCCCTGAGCACCCTGCTAACTCAGAACCGAAGCCACTCCTGAAGTCCACCTTTCAGCCAAAGATCAGACAGGCCTGTAAAGCAAACAATAACATACTTGAGGAATGTGCTTTTTAGTTCAGTCAAGTATACGAGACCAAAGGGACTGCACCTGCCCAAAAGCAAAGTTGAGAAGGCAGGAAGGGACAGGAGAACTGGATGAATGGACACAGACAACCCAGGGTGGGAACGAAAAGGGGAAGAGTGCTGACACATTGCGGGGATTGCAACCAATGTCACAACACGATTTGTGTATAAATTTTTGAATGAGAAACTAATTTGCGCTGTAAAGTTTAACCTACAATGCAGTGAAAAAAAAAAAAGAAAAGATCAGTCAGAACTAGCCACATTTTCAGCAGCCACCAAGTAGGCTGCTTGGGAGAAACCAGAGTGCTGTCCCCTCCCTGAAGAGCATATGGAAGCTTACCCTGAAGCCTGACACCATCTGGGGGAGGGGGATGAGGGAAGATGCTTAGAGAGGAGAGAAGCAGCCTGAACAGGGAGAGTTCTTCATTGAAACCACCGGATATTTAGGGGCAAAAGACTGTTTCAAAGTGGAAAAGACTGATTTACACTTAGTAACATATTGAAGTGTTTTCCTCCGCTCTCATTGGAGCCCTGGTGGCACAATGATTAACCAAAAGGTCAGCAGTTCCAATCCACCAGCGGCTCCTTGAACACCCTGTGGGGCAGTTCTGTTCTGTCCTATAGGGTTGCTATGAGTTGAAATTGACTCAGTGGCAATGGATTTGGTTTGGTTTTTTGTATCATTGGAGTAAATGATTTTTTTCTTTTTGCATGCCTGAGTCATAGGCTATATACTTTTTGCCCATGGCCAAATCCAGCCCACAGACAAGTTGTAATTAGCGTATTGCACACGCGTGCGCGTGTGTGTGTTAAATTGAATCTATTGTCTATTTTAAAACGGGGAGATTTCACATAAAAATAAAAAAGCTTTGGCCCTTGAAAAACAAAAAGCTACGGCCACTGAGGAGCCCTGGTGGCACCGTGATTAAGAGTTCAGCTGCCAACCAGAAGGTCAGCAGTTTGAATCTACCAACCGCTCCTTGGAAACCCTATGGGGCAGTTCTACTCTGTCCTATAGGGTCACTATAAGTCAAAATCAACTTGACAGGGACAGGTTTATGGCCACTCTGGGCCAGAGAAAAAGCCTCCGTAAGTCCTTGCAATGGTCTTTGGCCCTGTGCGACCTAGGCCTCTCTCTCTAGTTCTCTTTCTCTCTTCTGCCAAGAGTCAGCTGGAGCTGTGGATGGAGGATCCCTGCTCACTTTGCTCAGGGTGTGGGCTGCTTGGGTTGCCAGAGACTCCACCGCCCCTGCTTCCTCCCTCCCCGCCTGCCTCACTAATTCAGACTACCTGCCTGTTCCTTGAATGCCTTTTAGTTTCTGAGCCCCAGTCTAAGTGCTTTCGTTGATTGAATTGCTGACTGACTGTGCTTCACTCATTCCCACCAATATTTATTGAACATCTGCTGTGTTCTGGGGGCTGCAGATGTAGGAATGAAAGAGACACACCCAGCCCCTTCTCTCCTGAAGCCTAGATTCTAGTGGCGGAGATAAACGTAATCAAATACAGTTGGGATGAGTGCAGAGAGGGAGTGTGTGTGGGGCTTTAAGAGCCTACAATAGGGAACTGGGCTGAAATGGAAGCCAGGGAAGACTTTCTTGAGGAAGCTGTAGCAATTCAGGAACATGTTCCTCAAATTTTTTGAGAGGTGGAGTCTATGTCCATTTCCCCTTGAATCTTGGCTTTGTGATTGGCTGAACTAATACAGTATGTCAGAAGTGATGCAAAGGCAGTTTCTGGACCCAGGCTCAAGGCTCTGGTAGCCTCTACTTCCTGTGTCCTGGGATGCTCACTCTTAGAACTCAGCTGCCATGCTGTGTGGAAGCTGGCAGCCTATGAAGAACCCCACTGGGAGAGAAACCAAGGCCCCTGGCCCCCTGCCCTGGCTGAGCTCACAGCTGACAGCCACTTCCAACTTGCCACCCACTGAGTGAGCCATCTTGGAAGCAGATCCTTCGAGCTGCCTCAGAGAATGCTGTGTGGAACAGAGAAGAGCCTTCCCCACTGAGTCTTTCTTATATTGTAGATTGGTGAGTGAAATAAATGTTTGTTGTCTAAGTAAGTTTTGGAGTGGTTGTTAATGGCAATAGTAACTGGAACGAAAGTAAGTTATTGAGCTGAAATCTAAAAGTTGAATGGAATTAACTAGCAAATGGAGGAGGGAAACGCCTTCCAGCCAAAAGGAACTAGCATGTGCAAAGGCCCTGCAGTGGGAGAGAGGGCATATGGTAAGCAGGAAAGTAGGAGAGAGTGGCTGGAGCAGAGGGAGCAAGGAGAAGCTATGAAATGGGGTGGGAGGGATAGCCAGGAGCTAGACCACTCAGGACCTCGTGGTCTCCTCTCAGATTTTTGTCTTCATCCTGTGAACAGTGGCAGCCATTTTAAGCTGGGAACAATTTATATTTTGAAAAAGTCAGTCTATCTTGGTGTCGGTCATGGGATGGAGGGGCCAGTGGAGGCAATACAGGGATACACATTAGGAGGTTATTTACCTTCCTGCTCAGAATTTAAGGACGATCCTGGGATCACAGAGTTCACTAAAAAATTGGACCAGAATCTAGGTCCCCGATACTTACTTCTATGGGCTCTTTATTCAACTGTAAGAGCTGAGGAAACTATGAGCAATTACATTGGCATAACCCTGTCTTACTGGCTCAACTGTATCTCCCAGTGGCTTAGAATATGTGGAAATTAACCCATCCTTCACACTCCTTATGTCTTCTCTCACCCACAATAATAAAATAAATTCTACCCGCAGTTTTTTTCAGTTGAATCTGCAGCTGAAAAACGAGGTCATTGAACACAGTGGGAAAGATTGCTTGCAGGCAGAAATCTTTTGGGACATGCTTGATTTTCTTTTCTTCCTGCATAGTTTGTCAGCCTAAAAACTTTGGACTGAAAGAATTTACTATATGATCTTAGATCCAGAGGGGGAGGAAGTCTCTTTTGTTTTTATAATGCACAAGATCAGATATTTTGTTTAAGAAGTATTTATAAATGAACACTTGTATTTTTCATACTCATGTGATTGGACGTATATTTATAGAAAGAAAAGCTCTTAGATGGGAAGGCCCCCAAAGATGATTTAGACTACTTTCTAGCCTTCATGGAAATTAAGATTTTTAGCCCTAAATTTAGGAATTTTAGGTAATTGTGGCCCAAATAAATCAAATTTACTTTATTGCACAATAAAAACCTGTTGCTGTCGAGTTGATTCTGACTCACAGCAACCCCATGTGTGTCAGAGTAAGACTCTGCTCCATAGGGTTTTCAATGGCTGGTTTCTTGGCGGTACATCGCCAGGCCTTTTTTCTGAGGCTGGGTGGACTCGAACCTCCAAACTTTCACTTAGCAGCCAGGCGTGTTAACCATTGCATTACCCAGGAACTCCTTATTGCATAATAAAAAATCATTGCCATTGAGTCAATTCCGACTCACAGCAACCCTAAAGGACAGAGTGGAACTGCCCATGGGTTTTCCAAGGAGTGCCTGGTGGATTCAAACTGCCGACCTTTGATTAGCTAGCAGCTGAACGCTTAACCACTATACCACCAGGGTTTCCTCATTGCATAATAGTAGCTAACAACTATTGACCAATTATTGTATGCTAGTCTCTGTGCTAAACATCATTTCATTTAATCCTCATAACAAGCTTGGGAGTTTGGTACCATTAATATGGGTGAAAGGAGCTCTGGTGGCACAATGGTTAAGCACCTGCCTGCTAACCGAAAGGTCTGTAGTGGGAACCCAGCAGCAGCTCTGCAGGAGAAAAGACCTGGCAATCTGCTTGCATAAAGATTATAGCCTGGGAACCCTATAGAGCAGTTCTACTGTGTTCTTCAGGGCCGCTATAAGTTGGAATCAACTTGACAGCACACAACAACAGCAATATGGGTGAAGAAAAGGGAGGCTCAGAGAAGTAAAGCAACTTGCTCAAAGTTACACAGTTTGTTCGAGGGAAGCTGGGACTTGAACCCAAGTCCTGGGAGGCTCAGAGGCCTGTGCGGTTAACCACTACCCTGTACTGGTATGAGCAGTCTCCAAATGCTACTTTATAACTCTGCAACCCAACTGCATTTGATGGTTACCTTGCAGTCATGGCCTTCAGTTTTCTTTTAATAACCAGCCTTGTATTAAACCTACTAAGTAAGACATAACCAGACCAATGTCTACAAGAGGGGCAAGCTCATGCATATTTAAATATTTTAAACTTTAAATAAGCCATGTCTCACATACTAGAACATGGATTGGAGAGGAGAGAATTGTGTTCCATGACCGTGGATTAAACATCCCATCCAAACAAGTGGAACGTTACAGCCAAACCACAGGAGCATCTTTTGACAGTCCCCGCTCTCAGTGCCTGTCCTTTTGCCCGCTAATTTTAACACAGCTCCTGCAGAAAAAGAGCTAGGGGTTCATTCCTTCTCTTTATTCCCAGGAAAGGCTGCCAGCTGGTTAGTGTCACTCGGAGTACCAGGCTCCACGAGTGCCATCAAGCTCAGGCTGGAAGGTAGAATTTACGCTGAGTTCCTGGGACCCTCATGGAAAGAGTAAAAACTTGCCCCTCCCTGCTCACTGAGTGGCCATCTCTGTGTCACGGACCCTTCAAGGGTCACACAGGATGCTTCAGCGGCGTCCTGTGGGGTGGGTGGATGGACGTGGCTGAGTTCATGGTTTGCCGGCCTTTCTCTTTTTCTCCCCATTCTGAAAATAACATATCTGACTTTTGGCAAAGATAACACAATCACGTCCTCTTTTTCCAGGCTTGACCCTCCTAACCAGAAATGCTGGCTGCAGGAATTTCTGGGGAGCTGGTGTTGGTGTTTCTTCTAACCATGCCTCTTTTTGTCACTCAGCAAACTTTTACTCAGCATTAAAGATCTTGATCAAATGTCACACTTCTGGGGATTCTTTCCACATTTCTTTTGTACCCCCTAAACTTTAAGGGGTGGAACACATTTAGGGGCACTTTAGTGTGCACTTCCACAGAACTTTGCTGTGGGACTGCAGGTAGTAGGGACTCTCCCTTAATCCTTTTCATGTCTCCAAGCCACCAGAGGGCCTGGCACATGGTAGGTCGTCAGTCTATGGTGGTTGATGGTGCAACCAGAGCGTGTCTGGGTCAAGGTGGCCTCTCTTCCCTGCTCCAAACTTACCTTGAAAAACTGGCCAAGAAAAAGGTCCAAGACCAAAATGCCTTATGAGGTCACTGATGTTATACTGGGTACCTGGAATCAATGGCAACGGGTTTGCTTTTTGGTTTGGGTGATGCAGACGGTTAAGCACTTGGCTGCTAACCTAAAAGCTGGCAGTTCGAGCCTACCCAGAGGAGCCTTGGAAGAAAGGCCTGGCGATCTACTTCTGAACAATCAGCCATTGAAAACCCTAAGGAGCACAGTTGTACTCTGACACACGTGGGGTTGCCATGAGTCAGGATCGACTCAATGGTAACTGGTTTGGTGGGTATTTTACTGAGAATCTTAAGTACTAACAAATAAATGGATTTACATTTAAATACCACGAGGTAAAACCGAATAAAAGTCCTCATTAGATATCTCTGTCCTCTCCCGGTGAGGGCTGCCTTTTCTCTCCTCCAAAGATTCCCTTCTCCTCATACTCTCTCGCTGTTTTCTGGATGTCACCATCCTATCTCTTATTTGAATTTAACACTTTGTCTCTATCTGCCTAGTCATTCAGATAACTCCTGCTACTCAACAAAGACAGTTTCTTGGGATGTCTACTTCTTCCAACCTTTTGGGTAGAAATAGCCAAAAATCCTGGACAAAATATTTAACTTTTTTTTTTTTTTTAATTTTTCGTAAAAGTAGCAAAGAGCTGACAACAGAGTGGCCAAACTCTCTAGGCTAAAAACCAAGAGAGAGTGGAAAGCAGAGAATTAAGCCAACACAGGCGCTCCTTTGTCTTAAGGACGTTTGCCAATTCAGAAAAGTTTAACTCTCCGTCTCATAGCCTTACAGGGCAAGGGGGACCAAAGTCACAGCCCAGGGTCTGCACAAAATAAGGAGCCCAAGAGGAGACCATCCCAGCCCACTATAATCTGGTTACCAGGCTTGCAGGGGGACCGTGATGGGAAATGTACCAGCCCCATGTGGTCTTGCAGTCTGGGTTCCCATCCATCACCTGGAACCTTGAGCTTTAAGGAGGTCTCTGACCAGTACTCTCTACTCTTACCTTCACCCCCGGACCTTACAGACCAGGACCCTTGCCTTTTTTTTTTTCCTCTTCTAATTTTATTGTGGCCAAATACATGTAACCAAAAAAAAAAAAAAAAAAATGCCATTTTCACCGTTTTTTAAGTGTACAATTCAGTGACATTAATTACATTCACCATATTGTGCAATTATCACCACTATTTCTAAAAATTATCGCTCACCCCAGACAGAAAGTCAGTACCCCTGAAGCAGTAACTACCCATTTTCCCCTTTCCTCCAGCCCCTGGTAAACACAAATCTACTTTTGTCTATGTGCGTTTGCTTATTCTAGTTATTTACTGTTTTAAGTGGGATCATACAATATTTGTCCTTTTATGTCTTATTTCACTCCGCATAATGTTGTCAAGGCTCATCCGTGTATCAGAACTTCATTTCTCTTTATGGCTGAATGGTACTCCATTTCATGCATATACCACATTTAGTTTATCCGTTCATCTGCTGTTGGACACTTGAGTTGTTTCCACCTTTTGGCTATTGTGAATAATGCTGCAGTGAACACTGGTGTACAAGTAACTGTTTGAGTACCTGTTTCCAAGTCTTTTGGGAATATACCCAGAAGTGGAATTGCTGGGTCTTACAATAATTAACTTTTTGAGGAACTGCCAAATTGTTTTCCACAGTGGCTGCAGGACCCTTGTTTTTAAGATGCACATACTAATATTTCTTTCAATAAGCTTCAGGAGAACAGAGTTTGGGAAATGGTGCGGATGAAAGGACGTATCTGCTGAGGCTTCCATTTGCTCTTTGGCAAACAGTCTAGCAATTTGGGCTCCTGAAGGTAACCCTAACACAGTGGCTCTTAACCTTAACCTGACATTGGAATCACTTAGGGGAACTTTTAATAATACTGGGTCCAGGTAGCACTCCCAGAGTCTGATGTTATTGATCTGGGGTGCAGCCTGGGTATCAGTATTTAAAAAATTTTTCCAGGTGGTTCTAATGTGTAGCCAGGGTTGAGACTGATGCTCTACCAGGGCAGTGGCGTAGCTTCAGGCCATTTCTACTGTGTATTCCCTCTCCTTGCTTCTGCACCTCTTTCCCATTCCTCATGTGTGCCTCGTTCAGTCTGCACAAGCTAAGTACCCCAGGATTTTGTCCATGCAGTCTGTAGATACAGGTGTCAAACAGAAGGGAGTTTGAGACTCAGTGATGCTTTCTAACTTAAGGCCTTGGGGGAAATTAGTTAACATCTCTGAGCCTCATTCCTACATCTTTAAAATTGGCTAATAATAGTACCTGTCTCTTTTGTTTTGAGATTTAGATGAAAAGATGTGCATGAAGCACACAGTAAACACTCATCATCATCGTTATTGTGGTTGTTATTATTACTATATTAATGGGTATTTTATAATGGACCAGTGTGTTGATGGTCCTCCCCCAACTAGAGGAAAGTCCTTTACAGAAAGATGCAGGTTTTTATTCAACAAAACAACATACATTTTTTGTACACCCACCTTGTGTGGACACTGAGCTAGGACCTGGAGATGCAGCTAAGGTCTAGAATAGGAATGTTGAGGTGGAAAAATTAAGTACTATACAAACACACGTTCTCAGAACCCAGAGCCCGAAGGGGTGCTGGAGGTGGTTGGGCTGAAATTTGGGAAGGATCAGAAGAGGGGAACATTTATGCTGGGCTTTGAATGATGAGTAAAACTTTAGCTGGTAGAGAATGTGGGAAAGGATATTTAAGACCCAAGGAACAGCGCAGGAAGAGTCCAGAGTAAGGAAAGTCTAGGAAAGGCAGGGAACGGGGCACATTTGGGGACCAGTAAGATTTCTTGTGTAGCTCTCACTATCAAGCGTGAGGACGAATGTATGTAGTGAAGATACTACTTAACCCAACCGGGCAGTGTTCACTCCGAGTTGTCCTTTCCAAGACTGTTAGTGCCAGGGCCATCACATCCACTTACGTCAAAAGAGTGTTGCCATAATGGATTTCTGAGATCTTTTTGGCTGGTTGGAATTTATTTCTTTCTTCCTCTTCCAGTTTCTGAAGTTGCTGTTGCCTCTTTTTCATTGCACTCTCCTCCCTCAGCATGGTAAAATATCCCCGGCCTGTCTTCACTGACTGGATCAAGAATCTAGAGAGAGAGATGGAGAAATAATTTTGAAAAAAGGAGGTTGACTATTAAGACATTGTCCTAGTTAAGTGGAATGATAATGTCTGAGGGGGCACCCTCATGCATGCAGAAGGGAAGCCTTCCCACCTTTACAGTTCTGTAGTAGCCTGACCTGGCCTTGAGTTCTGGATCAACCTCTTATCAATGACCTTGGACAAGTCATTTAACCTTTCTAGGTCTTGATCACTGCACCATTCAAGAAATATTTATTGAGTGCCTAATCTATGCCAGATAGGCATAGCTCTGCTAGGTGCTAAAATAAGGACTCATACCTCACAGGATTAAATAACTTGATGCATGTAAAGGGATCAGCAAGGTGTCTGACATTGAAGAAGAGCTCATCTATGATATACGATGGTGGAACAGATACTATAAGTCCTGGGCTCCTGGCCAAGGCTGCCTTCTCTTCAGTTTGGCTGAATGCTAACGTTTGTAAGCATAGCTCAGATGTCCGAGTAATAAAGTGTCCTATTCCATTTTTATTAAAAAGTGTTTAAGCTATTAACACAACTACTGAAACCACAGAACATCCTGTTCCATACCAGATAAATTCATTTTGTACAAGCTTCTCCACATTTTTTCACATCAGCATAACGCTCGATTGCATTATGGGAAGTGATTACATTGCATTACATTACATCCACAAGTATAGGGGTTTCAATTCCCACATGTATTTTGTGGGGACAGAGTTCAGTCCATAACAAGGGATGGTGGAAGGGAAGGGGAGAAAATGAAGAAAGGAAAGAAGGGAGGAAGGGAGGAGGGAGGGAGGAAGGAAGGAAAGAAAGAAGGAGGGAAGGAGGGAGGGAGGGGGGAGAAAGGGAGGAAGGGAAGGAAGGAGGAAGGGAGAGGGAGGGAGGAAGGAAGGGAGGAAAGAAGGAAGAAGGGAGAAAGGGGATGGAGGAAGGAAGGAAGGGAGGAAGAAAGAGGGAGGAAGGGAGGAAGGAAGACAGACCACTGCTGTGCCCCAGCCTGGAAAAGGTAGTGAAGCACCAGGTGACACAGCCTGGACGCCAGATTCCCAGTTACTTTACTCTGGGTGCTACTCCAGGAGCAATAGCTTTTACTCTTTTAATTAAGAAGTTTATCTCTAGTAACCCACACTAACATCCTCATGTGTAGTATCCTAGTAGCAGAGCTTCAGAGGTCCCTCTCTGCCTCCTGGATTTCAATGAGCAGTGCTTAAGATGTGCACATCATCAAGCTAAGAGGCCTTTCCAGTGAACTAGGCAATACTGTGATTTCCCATCTGGGGTAGACCTCGGTGCTGCTGACCAATATTTCTGATGCCCTCCCAACGCTCTTGCTTCTGGGTACATGTATTCACTTATTTGTCTTCACAGTGGTGCTATGTTGTAGGTCCTGTAATTTTCATTTCCATTTACAGTTGAGGATGTTGAGGGCCAGAAAGGCAAGGTCACGAAGCTGGAAAGTAGCAGAGCTAGGGTCTGAACCCAGGAAGTGGGTTTCCTGTAGACTCCAGCTGCAGGTGGTGCTGGTTTGTGGTGGGTCAGGGTGTTTCTAAATGTGACTGCTCAGCTTTCCATTGCAAGTCCCACCAGCTTGCCCTGCAGATCCCTTCCATTCCTCTTGAAGATTCCAGGGGCTGCTGGGTCCTTGGCTAACTTGGGTAGCTTGTCACTGACTGGCAGGTATCAGAGGCTCCTTGCTAGCTGTGAAACATCCTTGCTGTCTTACAGATTCTCTCAGGGACTGGAAGGCTGTCAGCAAGACCTGTCAGGGCCTGAGACAGACCACAGTCTGTAGGGGCAGCCAGTGGGACAGGTATCCAAAAGGCCTACCATGTGTGATGATTGTGCAGGACAATAGGAGGGGCCCCAGACCCTTGGTGGGATTTGGGCTCTGATTTTTCTTTTTTTTAATTGTACTTCAGGTGAAGGTTTACCGAACAGTTTCTCATGAAACAGTAGTACACATATTGTTTTATGACATTGGTTAACAACCCCACAACATGTCAACTCTCTTCCTTCTCAACTTTTTTTTTTTTGGTGAAAATATACATAGCCAAAGATAGACCATTTCAAAAATTTCTACATGCACAGTTCAGTGACATTGACTACGCTCTTCCAATTGTGCTGCTATTCTCACTTTAGATGAGGGCTTACAGAACAAAATAGTTTCTCATTTAACAGTACACATGTTGCCCTATAACAATGGTTAACGACCTCACAACACATCAACACTATCCTTACTTAACCTTGGGTTCCCTGTGACCACCTTTCCTGTCGCCTTCTGCCTTCTGGCCCTTGTCTCTGGACTGCTGTGCCACATTAGTCCCATTTGGTTTTATGGGGCTGTCCACTCCCCGGCTGAACGGTGAACCTTGGAAATGACTTCACCACTGAGCTAAAAGGGTGTCTGGGGGCCATACTCTCGGGGTTTCTCCAGTCTCCTTTAGGCCAGTAAATCTGGTCTTTTTTTTTGTGAGTTAGAATTTTGTTCTACATCCTTCTCCAGCTCTGTCCAGAACCCTCTGTTGTGATCCTGGTCAGTGGTGGTAGCCGGGCACCATCTAGCTGTACTGGACTCAGTCTGGTGGAGGCCTTGGTAGCTGTGGTCCATTAGTCCTTTGGACTAATCTTTTCCTTGTATCCTGTTCTCTTCATTCTCCCTTCCTCCCGGAGGGATGAGACCAGTGGAGTATCTTAGATGCCTGCTCGCAGGCTTTTAAGACCCCAGACGCTACTCACCAAGGTAGAATGTAGAATATTGTCTTTATAAACTGTGTTATGTCAGTTGAGCTAGATGTTCCCTGAGACCATGGTCCCCACAGGCTTCCACCCAGCAATTCAGTCCCTCAGGGATTTTGGATGTGTCTTTGGAGCTTCCATGACCTTTCCTTGTACAAGTTGTGCTGGTTTCCCCTGTATTGTGTACTGTCTCACCCTTCACCCAAGATACCACTTATCTATTGCCTATTCAGTATCTCCCCCCCACTCCTCCCATCCCTGGTAACCAACAAGGATTATTACTTTTTGTGTGTGAACTTTTTCATGGGTTTTTACAATAGAGGTCTCATACAATATTTGTCCTTTTGTGATTGACTTATTTCACTCAGCATAATGCCGTCCAGTGTCATCTATGTTATGAGATGCTTCACAGATTAATCATTGTTCTTTCTCATTGCATAGTACTCCATTGTGTGTATATACCATAGTTTGTTCATTCATCTGTTGATGGGCATCTAGGTTGTTTCCATCGTTTTGGTATTGTGAACAATGCCGCCATGAACATAGGTGTGCATATGTCTATTCGAGTGACGACTCTTATTTCTCTAGGATATATTCCTAGGAGTGGGATTGCTGGATCCAATGGTATGTCTATTTCTAGCTTTCTGAGGAAGCACCATATCATTTTCCAAAATGGTTGTATCATTTTACATCCCCACCAGCAGTGCATAAGAGTTCCGATCTCCCCGCAGGCCCTCCAACATTTGTTATTTCCAGTGTTTTTGATTCGTGCCAGTATTGCCGTGGTGAGATGGTATCTCGTTGTGGTTTTAATTTGCATTTCTCTAATGGCTAGTGATCGTGAGCATTTCCTCATGTGTCTGTTGGCCGCTTGAATGTCTTCCTCGGTGAAGTGTCTGTTCATTTCCTTTGCCCATTTTTTAATAGGATTATTTGTCTTTTTGTTGTAGAGGTGTTGGATTTTCTTGTAGATTATGGAGATTAGACCTTTGTCTGACTTGTATTGTCCAAAATTTTTTTCCCAGTCTGTAGGTTCTCTTTTTACTCTTGGCGAAGTCTTTTGAAGAGCATAGGTGTTTGATTTTTAGAAGGTCCTGGTTATTTAGCTTATCTTTTGGGGTTTGTGTGTTGATGGTTATGGTTTGTATCCTGTTAATGCCATGTATTAAGGCCTGAAGCGTTGGTCCTATTTTTTCTTCTATGAACTTTATAGTTTTAGGCTTTATATTCAGGTCTTTGATCCATTTTGAAGTAGTTTTTGTATACGGCGTGAGGTAGGGGTCCTGTTTCATTTTTTTTTGCAGATTGATATCCAGTTTTGCCAGCACCATTTGTTAAAAAGACTGTCTTTTCCCCATTTGATGGACTTTGGGCCCTTGTCGAAGATCAGGTGACCATAGGTGGATGGATTTACATCTGGGTTCTCAATTCTGTTCCATTGGTCAATGTATCTGTCATTGTACCACTACCAGCATGTTTTGACTACTGTAGCTGTATAGTAGGTTCTGAAGTCAGGTAGTGTGAGTCCTCCAACTTTATTCTTCTTCAGTAGTGCTTTACTTTTTTGGGGCTTCTTCCCTTTCCATATAAAGTTAATGATTAGTTTTTCCATCTCTTTGAAGAATGTCATTGGTATTTGGATCAGGATTGCATTGTATTTGTAAATGGCTTTGGGTAGAATTGTCATTTTCACAATGTTGAGTCTGCCTATCCATGAGCATGGTATGTTTTTCCATTTATGTAGATCCCTTTGGGTTTCTTGCGGTAGTGTTTTGTAGTTTTCTTTGTATAGGTCTTTTACATCCCTGGTTAGATTTATTCCTAAGTATTTTAGTTTTTTTAGGGGCTATTATAAATGCTGTTGTTTTCCTGATTCCTTTTCATCGTTCTCCTTATTGGTGTATAGGAATCCAACTGATTTTTGTATGTTTATCTTGTATCCAGCTACTCTGCTGAATCTTTCTATTAGTTCCAGTAGATTTCTCATGGAGTCTTTAGGGTTTTCTATGTATAGCATGCTATCATCTGCAAACAGGGACAGTTTAACTTCTTCATTACCAATTTGGATGCCCTTTATTTCTTTTTCTTGCCTTATTGCTCTAGCTAGAACTTCCAGCACAATGTTAAATAGGAGTGGTGATAAAGGGCATCCTTGTCTTGTTCCTGTTTTCAAGGGGAATGTTTTCAGCCTCTCTCCATTAAGAATGATGTTGGCCATTGGTTTTGCATAGATGCCCTTTATTATGTTGAGAAATTTCCCTTCTATGCCTATTTGATTGAGAGTTTTTATCAGGAATGGCTGTTGGACTTTGTCAAATGCCTTTTCTGCGTCAGTTGAGATGATCATGTGATTCTTTTCTTTCCTTTTATTTATGTGGTGGATTACATTGATGGATTTTCTAATGTTGAACCATCCTGCATACCTGGTATGAATCCTACTTGGTCATGGTCTATTATTTTTTTGATATGATGCTGAATTCTATCGGCTAGAATTTTGTTGAGAATTTTTGCGTCTATATTCCTGAGAGATCTTGGTCTGTAATTTTTTTTTTTTTTGTGACATCTTTGCCTGGTTTTGGTATCAGCGTTATGCTGGCTTCATAGAATGAATTTGGAAGTGTTGCTTCCTTTTCTATGCTCTGAAATTGGTACAAGCTCTTCTGTAAATGTTTTGTTGAATTCTTCAGTGAAGCCATCTGGGCCAGGGCTTTTTTTTTGTTGGGAGTTTTTTTTATTAACTTTTCAATCTCTTCTCTTGTTATGGGTAGATTCAGATTTTCAACATCACTTTGTTGTGGTTTTGGTAGGTAGTGTGTTTCTAGAAATTTATCCATTTCCTCTAGGTTTTCTAATTAGTTGGAGTATAATTTTTCATAATATTCTGTTATAATCCTTTTTATTTTAGTTGGGTGTTTTGTAATGTCACCCATTTCTTTTCTTATTTGGGTTATTTGTGTACTCTCCTGTTTTTCTTTTGTCGGTCTGGCCAGTGGTTTGTCGATTTTGTTGATTCTTTCAGAGAACCAACTTTTGGTTTTGTTGATTCTTTCTATTGTTTTTCTGTTCTCTAGTTCATTTATTTCTGCTCTGATCTTTACTGTTTCCTTTCTTCCGGTGGCTGTGGGCTTTTTCTGCTGTTCTCTATTTGTTTGAGTTCTGTAGTTAATGTTTCGATTTTGTCCCTTTCTTCTTTTTTGATGTGTGCAACTATTGCTATAAATTGTCCTCTGAGGACTGCCTTTGCTGTGTCCCAAAGGTTTTGGTATGATGTGTTTTCATTCTTACTGGATTCTAGGAAGTTTTTGATTCCATCTCTGATTTCTTCTGTTACCCAGTGATGTGTAAGCAGGATATTATTCAGTTTCTATGTAATTGATTTTTTTTCCTTGCTCTTTCTGTTGTTAATTTCTACCTTGATGGCATTGTGGTCAGAAAAGATACTTTGAATTATC
The DNA here is from genome assembly GCA_030035585.1 of Dugong dugon. NCBI lineage: Eukaryota > Metazoa > Chordata > Mammalia > Sirenia > Dugongidae > Dugong > Dugong dugon. Next base: position 16,752,504 of record CM057476.1, on the reverse strand, counting down.
TTAACGTTTTGGATCTTGTTGAGGATTGCTCTGTGGTCTAAAATGTGGTCTGTTCTGGAGAACGTTCCATGTGCATTGGAAAAGAATGTGTACTTTGCAGCTGTTGGGTGGAGTGTTCTATATATGTCTATGAGGTCAAGTTGGCTGATGGTGCCCTTTAGGTCTTCTGTATCTTTGCTGAGTTTCTTCTTAGTTGTTCTGTCCTTTACTGAGAGTGGTGTGTTGAAGTCTTCTACTATTATTGTAGAACTGTCAATTTCTCTTTTCAGTGTTATTAGAGTTTGTTTTATGTATTTTGGAGCCCTGTCATTGGGTCCATAGGTGTTTATTATGGTTATGTCTTCATGATGGTTCATCCCCTTAATCACTATATAGTGCCCTTCTTTGTCTTTTATGGTCGACTTTGTTTTAAAGTCTGTTTTATCTGAGATTAGTATTGCCACTCCTGTTATTTTTTGGTAGTTGTTAGCTTGGTATATTTTTTTCCAACCTTTGACTTTTAATAAATTCATATCTTTGTTTCTAAGGTATGTATCTTGTAAACAGCATATTGATGGATCCTGTTTTCTTATCCATTCCATCACTATCCGTCTCTTTATGGGTGCATTGAGTCCATTTACATTCATTGTAATTATTGATAGATGTGTGTTTGTTGCTGTCATTTGATAGTGCTTTTTTTTTGTGGTGCTGACGTTTTCTTTGTTCTTCTTACTCTCCTGTTCTGGGTTACTTTTGTTTGTGGATTTTTTTTTCATTTCTTTTGTTTTTGCAGGTTTTTTGTTGAGACTTTATGTTTTTCCTCTTTATTTTTATGAGTATGTTTGTTAACTTTCTTTGTGGTTACCATGAAATTTACCCTTATCTTTCTAAGTTTGAAGCAGTCTATTATTCCTTGGCATTGCCTTGCCTTCCTCTCCATTAGGAGGTTCTATACCTACACTGTGTATTCCCCTTTTATTGTTCTGATGTTGTTGTTATTTACTGATTAACTTCTCTGATTCCTTGTAGTATTTCTTTTGGTTTTGGATAGTCCTTGAGAGTTCATTTCCTAGAATGGTATCTGGCTGGTACGATCCTGCATCCTAGATTCTGTCTGTGAGCTGAAGTTGTTTGTTCTCAGATCGAAGAACTCCCTTTAATAATTCTTGTAAGTTTGGTTTGGTTTTTACATATTCCCTTAATTTCTGTTTATCTGGAAATGTCCTAATTTCACCATCATATTTGAACGAGAGGTTTGCAGGATGTATTATTCTTGGCTGGCAATTTTTTTCTTTCAAGGTTTTATATATGTCATCCCATTGCCTTCTTGCCTGCATGGCTTCTGCCGAATAATCTGAGCTTAGTCTTATTGTTTCTTCTCTGTATGTGACTTCTTGTTTTTCACGAGCTGCTCTCAGGATTCTTTGTTTGTCTTAGGTTTTGGTAAGTGTGATTATGATATGCCTTGGTGATTTTCTTTTGGGGTCTCTCCTATATGGGGTTCGTTGAGCTTCTTGGATGGACAGCTTTTCATCTTTCATGATATAGGGGAAGTTTTCTGTCAGCAGTTCTTCAATGATCCTCTCTGTGTTTTCTGTTTTCTCCCCCTGTTCTGGAACTCCAGTCACTTGAAAATTTTTGCTTTTGATTGTGTCCCACATCACTCTCAGGGTCTCTTCATTTTTCTTTGTTCTTTTTTCTGAGTTTTCCTCAAACAGAGTTGTATCCAACTGTTTGTCTTCAATTCCACCGATCCTGTCTTCCACAATTTCAGATCTGCTCCTCAGCCCTTCTATGACATTGTCCATTTCTGAAATCTTGTTGTTTATCCTTTGGATTTCTAATTGTTGTTTTTTTATAATTTCTAGTTGTGAATGTATTTTGGCATTTTGTTTCTGCATTATTTTCCTGAATTCTTCCAGTTTTTTGTCTGTATTTTCCATGAATTTGTCTGCCTTTTCTATGAATTTGTCTATTTTTTCCTCGTTTTTGTCTGCTTTTTGTTTCAACTCTTGGGTAATTCTGAGTATTAGAGATTTGAATTCCCTATCAGGTAGTTCTAGTGCCTTTTCTTCCACTGGAAAGTCATCTGATGTTTTATTTTGGATGCCTACTGGAGCCATCCTGTCCTGTTTTTGTAAATGTTTTGATATTGTCTGCTGTCTTCGGGGCATTCATTACTTCTTTTTCTCGTTTATTGATTGTAGATTTGTTTGTTTTGTCCCTTTTTTTAAAGAAAATTTGACTATGTCTGAGCAGGCAGACTGTGTGTTCTTTGTTGTCTGCTCGTCTGTGGGCACAATACTTTTCACCTCCTTCTTCAACTGGAAGGGTCAGTCACTCAGATATGGTACGGCAGGGCAGGTCTAGCTGAAGAGGAGTTACTGGGACGGGTTGTTTGTGGCACTTAGTACAGCCACCAGGGCGGGTCGGTAATCAGTGCAGGGCAGGTTCCAGTAGGCCGTGCCTGTGCTGCTTGGTGGTGTGATGTCAAGCCCATGGTTCAGGTAGACAGAATGTAGGGGGGAGATTGTTATGTGTGGAGCTAAGATGGATATGGGAGAGAGGAGAGAGGAACAGGAGCCAAAAACATACAAAAACAAAAAACAAAAAAGAATGCTAGGGGAGCTTGCCGTTGGAGTGGAGAGATGAGAGATGGTTGTTTTGTCTCCCTCTGGAAGCTCCATGAAGCTGCTTTCTCGTACCCCCTGTTTGCTTGTCTCCGATAGGGGTCCAAGATGGTGGATCCGTGCTGTGTTAGCTGATAGGAGACCTCTGCATGAATCTCTCCTCACTCTCCCTTCTCTGTCAGGTTTCTCACTCCATTTGGTGCTTGGCTGAGTTCTTTATCTCTTCATTTGATGTTTTAGGGTTTCAGGATTGCTGTTTTCTCTGTTTGGCATAGTTTTTCGGATCTTTGCTGCGGAGGGATGGTGTGGTGCTTCTGCCTAGTGCGCCTTTTTGCCGGAAGTCCCCCGGGCTCTGATTTTAATGTGTAACTGGACAAGAGCCTTTTTCTTCCGCTGCAGAACCTGTAACTCACTGGATTCTGTAACATGCAATGAAATATCTATGTTTATACTCATGGAACAACCCAAGACCTTTCTTCGTTCTTTGATGGTGAGGGCTAACGACATCCTTATTTAAATTAATTCTTTAGTAAGTGCCAGGCTGATGGTTCATGCCACAGCAAATAGAAGGGGTTTGAATATTAACTGAACATCTACTATGTACCAGGCCCTGGCTGGGCACTTACTGTGTATCAGGTCCTATTCAGGGCACTGGTACTACAAAGATGAAGACGTCTTCAAAGAATTCAGTCTTCACGTCTGCATCTTAGTTATTACTATTATTTTTTTGTAGTAGTTCAGAGAGGGAGCCCTGATGGTGCAATGGTTAAGCGCTCAGGTGTTAAGTAAAAGGTCAGCGGTTCAAACCCACCAGCCCCTCCATGGGAGAAAGATGTGGCAGTCTGCTTTTGTAAAGTTCACAGCCTTGGAAACCCTATAGGACAGTTCTGCCCTGTCCTTTTGAGTCAGTATGTTAGTTATCTAGTGCTGCTATAACAGAAGTATCACAAGTGGATGGATTTAACAAACAGAAGTTTATTTTCTCACAGTTTAGAAGTCTAGAGGTCCAAATTCAAGGTCCTGGCTCCAAGGAAATCTTTCTCTCTGTCGGTTCTAGGGAACAGTCCTTGTCATAAAATCTTCCCCTGGTCTAGAAGCTTCTCAGCACAGGGACCCTGGGTTCAAAGGTTGTGCTGTGCTTCTGGTTCTTCTTGCTTGGTGGTAATGAGGTCCCTCTCCTCTCTGCTGGATTCTCTCTTTTATATCTCAAAAGAGATTGACTCAGGATAGAACCTAATTGTAGATTGAGTATTGCTCCATTAACATAAGTGCCTCTAATCCTGCCTCATTAACATGATAGAGGTTAGGATTTACAGCATATACGATAATCACATTAGATCACAAAATGGTGGACAACCACACAGTAGTGGGAATCACAGCCTAGCCAAGTTGGCACACATTTTTGGAGGACACAGTTCAATCCATAAAAGTCAGAATTGACTTGAAACCAGCAGGTTAATGGAGTATTTAAGAGGTTGATAAGAGATTTATTTGACTACTTTATGCTCTTATTCTAAAGAGGGTTAGAGCAGGGGGAAGAAAAGTTGAGAAAAGCGGAGGACAGGAAAAACAAGAGTAAGAAAACAAAATCAGGTGAGGCAAGTATCAAAATTCACATCCCAATGATTTGGTACACAGATTTGGTCCTGAGCATCCTAGTGGCCAGTGGAAAGAAGGAAACACAATCCCTCCATGATTCCTAAAGGCCAGAAGATTTTTTAAAGGCTGTTGAGGAGATGTCTAGCTGCTCCTGATACTGAAACTAGGGAGAAATTTTTCTCAAGCATCTGCGTAGGGAGGATATCATGAAAAGCCAAGTCGGTAGCAAACCTATAGAGTGATGAATGCCTGTGTTATCAGTTAACTCCACAGAAGGGGCTTGGGAATCAGTGTTGGCCAGGTTTTCTGGTGAATTGTAGCCCATGTTTAACCAAGCTAGCCAGACTCCCAGCTGGTAGGCCTCCGAGAACTAGCTGGGTGAGAGATGAAAAGCATTAACAAGAGTGTCTGGGTCCTCCTGTCAGACACACCAGTCTATTCTGGGAACTTCAGACTGTGGGATATTCATTCAGCAAGCTCAGAAGTGCTCCCCCGATACCGTGAAGGCCATTTAAAAATGCTTAATATTTTAGTAAATTCCCATTTAATTCCCTTGTATGTTTCCTACATTTTCTTCATCATTATTGCTGATTACCAAGCTATTTGTGTGAAGGGAGCTATTTGCAGGGAAGAGCAGTTTTCGCCTTTAAATCCACTCACCTGGGACGCTTGCTCACTGCTTTCCACGATGTAAAACTCCGCTGGTTAACATCACAAGAGGAATGATGGAGAGTAAGATAATTAAGTGCATCAGGCAGGCGGAGGGAGAGACAGATTATAAAATGGAAAGTTTCCTTTACCCAATACAACTTCTTCATAACCACTGCATGGGAAGGAGTGGGTTTTTGTTTTTAAGGGACATATGCTCTCTGTATGGAAGTCTGTGTGTGGGCTGACAAGTGCAGAATGCTCACTGCGGCAGCAGGAACACGTCAGCAGGGCTTAGCTGAGACAGACCAAAGGAACAGCAGTAAAGAAACTCAGTTTCACTCCTAAGAACATTGGACTTGAGGGGCAGTATACATAGTGGTTAATGTGTTGGAGAGGACAACCTCTGGGTTGGAATCTTTACTTTGTCACTCCTTGTTGTTGTTGGGAGCCCTGGTGGCACTTGACTGCTAACGAAAAGATTGGCAGTTCGAATCCATCAGCCGCTCCTTGGAAACACTGTGGGGAAGTTCTACTCTGCTTTATACAGTTGCTGTGAGTCAGAATGGACTCAACAGCAACAGTTTTGGTTTTGGGTTTTTGGTTGCTGTTGGTGTTAGCTGCCATCAAGTCAGGCACCCAACCCCTGGCAACTCCATGCAGAACAGAAAGAAGGCTGCCCAGTCCTGCTCCATCTTCACGATCCTTGATCGGGTGCACTGTTGAAGCCACTGTGCATTTGGAGTGTCTTCCAGCCTAGCGAGCTCATCTTCCAGCACTGTGTTGTTGTTGTCAGGTGCCCTCGAGTTGGTTCCAACTCATAGTGAACCTATGTGCGAAAGAATGAAACACTGCCTGGTCCTGCGCCATTTTCAAAATCATTGTTATGCTTGAGCCCCTTGTTGCAGCCACTGTGTCAGTCCATCTCTTTGAGGGTCTTCCGGTTTTTCACTGACCCTCTACTTTACCAAGCACGATGTCCTTCTCCAGGGACTGATCCCTCCTGATAACATGTCCAAAGTATATAAGGTGAAGTCTTGCCATCTTCGCTTCTAATGAGCGTTCTGGCTGTACTTCTTCCAAGACAGATTTGTTCCTTCTTTTGGCAGTCCATGGTATATTTGATATTCTTCGCCAACACTGTAATTCAAAGGCATCAGTTCTTCTTCGGTCCTCCTTATTCATTGTCCAGCTTTCATATGCATATAAGGCGATTGAAAACACCATTGCTTGGGTCAGGCGCACCTTAGTCTTCAAGATGACATCCGTACTTTTTAACACTTGAAAGAGGTCTTTTGCCACAGATCTGCCCGATGCAATGCGTCCTTTGATTTCTTGACTGCTGCTTCCATGGGTGTTGATTGTGAATCCAAGTAAAATGAAATCCTTGACAACTTCAGTCGTTTCTCCATTTGTCATGATGTTGTTTATCATGGTCACTTGTGAGGATTTTTGTTTTCTTTATGTTAAGGTATAATTCATACTGAAGGCTGTAGTCTTTGACCTTCATCAGTAAGTGCTTCAAGTCCTCTTCACTTTCAGCAAGCAAGGTTGTATTATCTGCATAGCGCAGGTTGTTTATGAGTCTTTCTTCAATCCTGATGCCACATTCGTCTTCATATAGTCCAGCTTCTCAGATTATTTGCTCGGCGTATAGATTGAATAAGTATAGTTGAAAGGATACAACCCTGGCGCAAACATTTCCTGATTTTAAACTACGAGGTATCCCCTTGTTTTGTTCGAACAACTTCCTCTTGGTCTGTGTCCAGGTTCTGCGTGAGCACAATTAACTGTTCTGGAATTCCCATTCTTTTCAATGTTATCCATAATTTGTTATGATCCACACAGTTGAATGCCTTTGGGTAGTTAGTAAAACACAGGTAAACATCTTTCTGGTATTCTCTGCTTTTAGCCAGGCTCCATCTAACATCAGCAGTGATACCCCTTGTATCATGTCCTCTTCTGAATGCAGCTTGAATATCTGGCAGTTTCCTGTCGATGTATTGCTGCAACTGCTTTTAATTGATCTTCAGCAAAATTTTATTTGTGTGTAATATTAGTGATATTGTTCAATCATTTCTGTATTCTGTTGGATCACCTTTCTTTGGAATAGGCATAAATATGGATCTCTTCTAGTTGATTGGCCAAGTAGCTGTCTTCCAGATTACTTGGCATAGATGCGAGTGAGCACTTCTAGCAGTGCATTCGTTTGTTGAAACATCTCAATTGATAATCTGTCATTTCCTGGAGCCTTGTTTTTCGCCAGTGCCTTCAGTGCATGTTGGACCTCTGCCTTCAGTACCATTGGTTCCTGATCATATGCTACCTCCTGAAATGGATGAACTTGACCAATTCTTTTTGGTAGAGTGATTTTGTGTATTTCTTCCATCTTATTTTGATGCTTCTCGCGTCGTTTAATATTTTCAATGTGGAATCCTTCGTATTGCAACTCAAGGCTTGAATTTTTTCTTCAGTTCTTTCAGCTTGAGAAATGCTGAGCATGTTCTTCCCTTTTGATTTTCTACTTCCAAGTCTTTGCACTTGGAATTATAATACTTCACTTTGTCTTCTCTAGCCACCCTTTGAAATCGTCTGTTCAGTTCTGTTACTTAATCATTTCTTTCTTTTTCTTTAGTTACTTGATGTTCAAGAGCAATTTGTAGAGTCCCTTCTGACATCCATTTTGTTCTTTTTCTTTCCTGTCTTTTTAATGACCTCTTGCTTCATATATGATGTCATTTTACAACTCATCTAATCTTCAGTCATTAGTGTTCAACGCATCAAATCTATTCCTGAGATGGTCTCGAAATTTAGGTGGGATATACTCAGAGTCGGAGCTCTGGTGGCACAGTGGTTAAGAGCTCGGCTGCTAACCAAAAGGTCGGAAGTTCAAATCCACCAGCCACTCCTTAGAAATCCTGCAGGGCAGTTCTGCTCTGTCCTGGGGGGTACCTATGAGTTGGTATTGACTTGATGGCAATGGGTTTGGGTTTTGGTTATACTCAAGGCCCAACTTTGGCTCTCGTGGACTTGTTCTAATTTTCTTCAGCTTCATCTTGAACTTGCATATGAGCAATTGATAGTCTGTTCTGCAGTTGGCCTCTGGCCTTGTTCTGACTGATGATATTGACATTTTCCATCTTCCCTTTCCACGGATGTAGTCTATTTGATTCTTGTGTATTCCATCAGGCGAGGTCTACCTGTATAGTGGCCGTTTATGTTGTTGAAAAAAGACATATGCAATGAAGAAGTCGCTGGTTTTGAAAAATTCTGTCATGTGGTCTCCAGTATCATTTCTATCCCCAAGGCTGTATTTTCCAACTACTGATCCTTCTTCTTTGTTTCCAGCTGTCACATTCCAATCACCAGTAATTATCAATGCATCCTGATTACATGTTCAAACAATTTCAGACTACAGAAGTTGGTAAAAAATCTTCAGTTTATTCCTCTTTGGCCTTAGTGGTTGGTGCATAAATCTGAGTAATAGTCATATTAACTGGTCTTCCTTGTAGGCGTATGGATATTATCCTACCACTGACAGCGCTGTACTTCAGGATAGATCTTGAAGTGTTCTTTCTGATGATGAATGCAAAGCCATTCCTCTTTAAGGTGTCATTCCCGGTATAGTAGACCATATAATTGACCTATTCAAAATGGCCCACACAAGTCTATTTTAGCTGACTGATGCATAAGATATTGATGTTTATGCGTTCCATTTCATTTTTGATAGTTTCCCATTTTCCTAGGTTCATACTTCATACATTATATGTTCCGATTATTAATGGATGTTTGTGGCTGTTTCTTCTCATTCTGAGTTGGGCCACATCAGCAAGTGAAGGTCCCAAAAGCTTGACTCCATTCACATCACTAAGGTCAACTCCACTTTGAGGAGGCAGCTCTTTTCCAGTCGTCTTTTGAATGCCTTCTAACCTGAGGGGCTTATCTTCTGGCACTATATCAGACTATGTTCTGCTGCTATTCATAGGTTTTCACTGGCTAATTCCCTTCGGAAGTAGACTGCCAGGTCCTTTTTCCTAGTCTGTCTTAGTCTGGAAGCTCGCCTGAAACCTATCCACTATGGGTGACCGTGCTTGTATTTGAATATAGGTGGCATAGCTCCCAGCATCACAGCAACACACAAGCCCCCACATAATGACAGACACGTGAGGGTCCAGCACTATATCAGACAATATTCTGTTGTGATCCATAGGGTTTTAATTGGCTGATTTTTGGAAATAGATTGCCAGGTCTTTCTACCTCTTCTGTCTTAGTCTGGAAACTCTGCTGAAACCTGTTCAGCATGATAGAAACATGCAAGCCTTCACTGACAGACGGGTTTTGGAAGTACCTGAGGTACATTGGCTAGGAATTGAACTTGCGTCTTCTGCATGGAAGGTAAGAATTCCATCACTGAGTCTCAACCTAGATCAGCCAAATCCTAGTCAATTTATAGACACATGAGCAAGAACTATTAATTGAAAGTCACTGAGTTTTGGGGTAGCTTGTTTCATAGCATCGTGGTGAAAATAGCTGACTAATAGATCATCCATTGTAAGATACACCATTATTTTATGAACCACAAAGGAAGAAAAACACATACTGGTTGAATCAAGTTTCAGACTCACCCAGAAGCCACCGAAGAAAGGCCTGGCAGTCTGCTTCTATAAAGATAACAGCCAAGAACAAATCCAGAAAACTGGAAATAACGAATGTTGGAGAGGCTGTGGGGAGATCAGAACTCTTATGCATTGCTGGTGGGAATGCAAAATGATACAACCATTTTGGAAAATGATGTGGTACTTCCTTAGAAAGCTAGAAATAGAAGTACCATACAATCCAGCAATCCCACTCCTAGAAGTGTATTATAGAGAAATAAGAGCTGTCACATGAATAGACATATGCATACCCATGTTCACTGCAGCATTGTTCACAATAGCAAAAAGATGGAAACAACCTAGATGCCCATCAACAGATGAATGGATAAACTATGGTACATCCACACAATGGAGTATTATGCAGTGATAAAGAACAATGACGAATCTGTGAAGCATCTCATAACGTGGATGAAACTGGAGGACATTATGCTGAGTGCAGTAAGTCAATCACAAAAGGAAAAATATTGTATGAGACCTCTATTGTAGAAACTCATGAAAAAGTTTACACACAAAAACAAACAACCTTTGTTGGTTACAGGGATGGGAGGGATGGGAGGAGGGAATACTAAATAGAGAATAAATAAGTGGTAACTTTGGTGAAGGGTAAGACAGCACACAATACTGGGGAAGCCAGCACAACTTGTACAAGGAAAGGTCATGGAAGCTCCACAGACACATCCAAACTCCTGAGGGACTGAATTGCTAGGCGGAGGGCTGTGGGGACCATGATCTCGGGAAACATCCAGCTCAGTTGGCATAACAGTTTATAAAGAAAATGTTCTACATTCTACATTGGTAAGCAGCCTCTGGGGTCTTAAAAGCCTGTGAGCAGCCATCTAAGATATGCCAGTGGTCTCACCCCTTCGGGAACAAGGGAGAATGAAGAAACAAGATAGAGGGAAAAGATTATTTCAGAGGACTAATGGAGGACAACTACCACGGCTTCCAGTAGACTGAGTCCAGTACAACTAGATGGTGCCTGGCTACCGCCACTGACTGCTCTGACACGGATTACAACAGAGCTGAAGAAAAATGTAGAACAAAATTTTAACTCTCAAAAAAACAGCAGACTTACTGGCCTGACAGAGACTGGAGAAACCCCGGGAGTATGGCCCCCGGACACCCTTTTAGCTTGGTAATGAAGTCACTCCTGAGGTTTACCCTTCAGCCAAAGATTAGACAGCCCCATAAAATGAAACGAGACTAATGGGGCACAGCAGTCAAGAGACAAGGACTAGAAGGCAGGAGGGGACAAGAAAGCTGGTAATAGGGAACCCAAGGTTGAGAAGGGACAGTGTTGACATGTCATGGGGTTGTTAATCATTGTCATAAAACAATATGTGTACTAACTGTTTAATGAGAAGCTATTTGTTCTGTAACCTTCATCTAAAATACAATAATGTTTCTCTGAAAAAAAAAAAAAAAAAAGGATTACAGCCAAGAAAAACCTATGGAGGAGTTCTGCTCTGTAAAACACATGGGGTTACTGTGAGTCGGAATCTACTCTTCTGCAGTAGGGTTTTTTTTTTTTTTTTTTTGGTTGTGAGAAATATGTAGCATTCCCATAAAATATTTGAGCAGTGTTGTGATATTCTCTGATGAGATTAAGATTCCTTTCTGGGGTGTTAGATTTACCCACACAGCTGGCCCATCAGACTTGTAACAACACTATTGACCTTCAACTAGCTGTTCCTCCCTTGAGAGATGCTGCCCAGCTCCTTGGTACTCAGTGTGGTTTCTGTACAGTAGCATTAGCATCACCTGGGAGCTATTAGAAATGCAGAATCTTGGGTCCCACCCAGACCTCCTGAATCAGAATCTGCATTTTAACAAGATTCCTAGGTAATTCATATACACGTTGAAATTTGAGACATACTGGTCTTTCCACTAAAAAAAAAAAAAAGAAAGAAAGAAACTCTTTCTAGAAGGAAATCTCCCAACTGTCTTCGTTAGAAGCCTGGTGCAAACGGTTAATGTGCTTGACTGCTAATGGAAAGTTTGGCAGATTGAGCCTACCCAGAGGCAACTCAGAAAAAAGGCCTGGTGAACTACTTCACATCTAAGGTGTGTCTTGTAGGAAACATATCGATGGGTCATTTTTTTTTTATCCATTCTGTCACTGTCTGTCTCTTGACTGGTTCATTTAACCCAGTTACATTCAGTGCCATTATTGATAGGTGTGAATTTACTGCTGTTATTTTGTTTGTTATGCTTTTTTGTGTGTGGTGTTAACAGTTTCTTTGTTCTGCTTAATTTTCTGTGCTGAGTTCATTTTGTTTATGGATTTTCTTTTTGTTTCCTTTGTTGTTGTTGATTTTATGTTTGCTGAGTCTTTTTAATTTTCTTCTTTATTTTGGTGAGTAGATTTATTAATTTTCTTTGTGGTTACTCTGAAATTTACTTTTATCTTCTGAAGTTTAAAACAGACTGTTATATTTTCATATTGCCTTGATGTCCTCTTCATATGGAAGCTCTGTAACTACACCATTTATTCCTGCTTTTTGTTTTGAAGTTATTGTCATTTACAGATTGATTTCTCTGCTTCCCTGTTTGCAGTTTTGCAGCTTTAATTTACTTTTAACAATCCTTCATCTGGGTTGGTATCTGGGTGATGCTGTTGTATGTCTTAATCTCAGGTTGTTGTCTGATGTTATTGGTTCTCTGTCTAAAGGACTTCCTTTCTTGTAAGATTGGTCTGGTTTTTACAAATTTCCTTAATTTCTGTTTAGCTGGGAGTGTCCTACTTTTGCCATCATATTTGAAAGAGAATTTTGCCGGATACGTGTTTCTTGGCTGACAATTCTTTTCTTTCATGATTTTATATATGACATCCCAGTGTCTTCTTGGCCTGAATGGTTTCTGTTGAGAAATCAGTGCTTAATCTTACAGGTGCCCCTTTGTAGGTAATATTTCATTTTTCATGAGCTGTTCTCAGAATTCTTTCTTTGTCTTTGGTTTTGGAAAGTTCCCTTATGATATGTCTTGGTGACTTTCTTTTAGGGTCTGTCCTGTATGGGGAGCCCTGGTGGCATAGTGGTTAAGAGCTCAGCTACTAACCAGAAAAAGGTCAGCATTTCAGATCCACCAGCCACTCCTTGGAAACAACATGGGGCAGTTCTACTCTGTCCTATAAGGTCGCTATGAGTCAGAAGTGACTCGATAGCACCTAACAATAGCAACAACAAAAATCCTGTATGGGGTTTGTTGAGCTTCTTGGACGGAAACCTCTTGTCTTTCATGTTAGGGAAGTCTTCTGCCAGTAAATCTTCAAAAATTCTAATTTTTTTTAACTCCTCCTCTTCTAGAATTCCAATTATATGTAAGTTATTTGTCTTGATAGCATCCCACATAACTTTAGGCTTTCTTCATTTTTCTGATTGTTCCTCAAACAAATTAGTATCAAGGGATTTGTCCTCTGTTTTGCTGATTTTTTCTTCCCGTTGATGCAGTTCTACTTCTTTGTCCTTCCATTGAGTTATGTATTTCTGATTTTTTTTGTTAATCTTCTGGATTTCTAGTTGTTTTTTGTATGGTTTCTAATTGTCTATTTATTATGTCATTTGGTTCTTGTATTATTTTCCTGAATTCTTCTAGGGTTTTTTTCTGTGTTCTCCTTGATCTCTTGGAGGATCCTATCTATCAGTCTTTTGAATTCCTTATTAGGTAGATTTATTACCATTTCTTCCTCAGGAAGGTTTTCTTCTTTTTTTTTAAGGGATTTTTATTTCACTGGTCATCAGGAGAGTTTTCTGTCCCTTGATTTTGCTCACTTGTTTGAGCCATCTCATCCTGATTCTTCTGATGTTTCTGAGGCATTAAGATATTAATTAATTTATCTGTATATTTCTTTATTGGTTGTATGTTTGTTTGTTTTGTGCTGATTTTTTTAGTTTGTTTTTATGTATTCCAAGTTTTGTTTCTTCTCTTTCTCTTTAGAATGTCTTTCTTCCTTTTTATTATTTTAGTTGTTGTTTTGAGGTTCTGGTCTATGTGTGACTTTGGTGGTGTCTGTTGGCTGGGCATGATTTCCTCTCACTAGTGGGTACGATAGTTCACACCCACATCCAAGTCCTCTAAGGTTAGGTTGGTATGTCTTCTCTTACTGGATTGAGTGGAGGTGGGAGAGCAAGTTTTTCCCTGATATTGGGTGACAGGTGTTGAGTGGTCACGGTCCCTCCCCTGCCCTTGTGTGACTGTGGGGTATTCCTCTATTGGTGCTAGCAGTTAGTGCATTCGCTGGAGGTCAGGGAAAGACATCTCTGAATCTACTGTGAGGGAGTGGTTCCCAAGAGTATGGGGTAGGCCCACTGTGCATGCATGAATTGGAGTCTCAGTAGGTGATGGGGTATCAAGGAAGTTCATTGGAAGTGCAGGCGGCCTGTAGGAACTCTTTGAGTGTGAGATGTGTGATGTTGAGCTGGGTGGATGTTGGTTGAAGACACTAGGATCTCCTGCTCATGATTTGGCTGAGGTGCAGATGGCACCTGTCAGGATGTGTCTGGCATTGCTGGTGAGGTGATGTGTTTGGCTGGCTGGTAACCAGGGCATGGGTGCAGGGCGTGTTTTCGCTGGTTGCTGGGTTGGGTGCTGTATGTGTGCACCACTGATTGCTGGGTGGTTGGAGTGAGGGTGCCCAGGTTTCTAGTCATTGAGGGGAGAAAAGGCACAGTAAATCGTACCACTGGTTGCTGGCAGGTGGGGTTGCTCAGTGGTGTTCGGCGTGTGCATGAGCTTCCAGTTGCAGGTCTGACAGTGTGGAAGTACATACCGGAGATCTCTGGGCTCGTGTGGCTGTGTGGGGATGGGTGGGAGCGGGTGCAAGCCTCCAGTTGCAGGTCCAACAGTGCAAGAGAGTAGTTCTGTCTCTACTTTATGGCTCTCTCCCTGCTCTGTGGTCGCCTGGTTCCCTAGGATTCTCTCCTGCCTTCTTACGCTTTCGTTCCGTAGATCCAGCTCGTGTTCTGCTCACCTTGCTTTGCTTCGGTTTTGTCCACTCGGTATCTCTGTCTTCTTTTGGGGATTCTGTAAAGTTTCCTTCTTGTGCTCCTCACCCGAAATGTTGCTCACTTTGTCTCAAGATGGCTACAATGCGCCGGCTTGCTGGTAGGACACCTGCAGTCTGTGAGTCTCCTCATTTGCTGTTTGCATTCAGTTTCTCCTTCCCTTTGATGCTCAGTCTAATTCTTCATCCTTCTGTGTGCTGTCCTGGGTTCCCAGATTATCATCTGTATCTGTTTCACTTGGTTTCTTGGTTCTTTGCTGTAGGGGGATGGCATAGTGTATGTGATTAAGCTGCTATCTTGGGTCCAGCCCTCTGGCGATCCACTTCTGAAAAATCAGTCATTGAAAATCCTGTGGAGCACAGTTCTACTCTGGATTTACATAGGGTCACCATGAGCCAGAATTGACTTCACCTAAACTGGTTTGGTGGTCCCTTGCTATAAGGTTGAAATAAAACTTGAACACATGCTAGCAATCAGTTCATCTCAGAAGTTCTTAACAAATATCTGTAAGGGACATTCTCACCCTTTGAGGGCACTCTGTTTATAGTCTCCCATTACCTGAATCAACCTCCAACCCAAGGGTCCTAAAGGAAACTAGGAATGAACATCACCTAAAATGGACAGCCCCAGCCCTCTTTGCCAGGGACCTTGCAAGAAATCGCAGAGTTTTGGAGAGTTGGGAGGTGGAGGGAACTCACATTATGCCTTTCCAGAATGGGAGGCATGGGATTAACTACCATAGATCACTTTGTTAAAACCAACAGCCCAGATGTACTTAAAAAAAAAAATTTTTTTTTAAATGATATTATGGTCCTATAGCTAACTGGTTTTCACTCACATTTTCGTCTCTGCCTGCAAGAAATATGGGGCTATAAAGCCAGGAGTGCTTCGACGGGGATGGCAGAATGACATTAAGATGAACAAACACTCCTGGCAATCCGATTTCTGGGATGTCCTGCTCTCGCAGAAGAGAATTGCCTACATGGGAAATTTTCACTTAACAAATTTTACTGTTTTCAAATAATAGCAAATTAATCAGTTTATTCCCAGTTTGTCATGGCTGGAGGCTTGGAGAGCCCAGTTCATCTGGCTGGCTCACACCTTGCTTTGTCAACCCACCCAGACATACTGATTTCAGAGGAGGAGAGGGCAAACATGATAGAATGAAGGGATCTGAAAACGCCATCCTTAAATATTTGAATTTTCAGGCAACTCAGTATAGGCAAATTAATAACGTAGCCGAGTTCAAACGTGGGAGCAAATATTTTGCATTTGAATTCCTGTATTAGAATGCCCTGTTTATACAATAACTTAATAAATCTAGCCTGGCTGCCAGATTGACAAGAAGGTGAGAATCATTCATTAAAATGCAAATGAAATTGAGATGAAATTTGGAATACATTTATTACAGTAATTGAACTTCAGTCAACTATAGTCACAACACAGATTTTGAATTGCCTTGCAGACAAAAGGATGTGTTGTATTATTTCCCTCACTAAGTTATTATCTTTGTCAGCATGTAAATTAAAGCCATTTCCTGCGTGCTAATGATTTGCAGTGGAGGATTTCACTCTTCTGTATAGGACAAGATTGTGAGAGATAAAGGTCAACTGCATACACAAAAGATTGTTCTGGTAGTATATTGTGTGTACAACAGATTGATTGCAAACATATTCTCAGTGCTTATTGCAACCAAATTCTTATTAAATCACATCCAAGTGTCTTTTTACCATCCCGGGTCATTTGCTAAGTGTAATGGCCAACAATGGGAGCTTTGCTGAGTTAGGTTTTTCACCTTGTGGATCAAAAGTTTCATATGGATTTCTCTCCTTGCTGAATGACTCAGCCCAAAGAAAAGGACCCAGTAATGTGTTCCTTTTGATCTTAAATCAGGTCATTGTGATCATAGGAGAGATGTTCCTGGGGCTGTTTCAATGGTGCAGAAAACTTGACTTGCAATAGAGAAGTTACATTAGCTGTTGTGATTTTATTCTCTCTGGCTCCTCTGCAAATTTCACATGGTGTTTCTGAGGGCTGGGCAACAGGGCACACACACACACCAGACCGCTGTGTGAGCTGCAAGGAGGCACAAGCTACAGGGTTTCTTTGGCCAATGAGAATGCCGTTCAGAAGTCACTGTAAACAAACAAACAAAAAAACCAAAGCCATTGCTGTCGAGTGAGTTCAACTCATAGCAATCCTATAGGACAGAGTAGAAAGCTCCATAGGGTTTCCACGGCCGTAATCTTTCCAGAAGCAGACTGCCATATCTTTATCCCATGGAGTGGCTGGTGGGTTTGAACCACCAACCTTTTGGTTAGCAGCCAGTGCTTAACCACTGCACCACCAAAATCAAGTTTGCTTCACTTATAAAATGGAGAGATTACTTGTGTCCCCTTTACCTTCTTCATATCCAATTAAGTTGATCATGAAAGTGATGTCAACTCTACTGCCCAGATATCACCAAACTTCTTCCTGTTGCTGCCATCCTGGTCAGAAACCATCATATGCCGTCTCCATTACTCAGAATAGTCTCTTGCCTGGTTGTGATGGTTAAGATTGTGTGTCAGCTTGGCTGGGCCATGATTCTCAGTGTTTTGGCAGTTGTATAATGTTGTGATCACTTCCCTGTTGAATTTTGATATGGGGTCACCCCCATGATGGAATCTGCTGAACGGTACCAGTGCGGGTGGGGCCTGTGGCAGCTCACTGCCCCCTTAGCCTTCATCTCTCCTCTCCCCACCGCCTACTTCCTTCCTGCTCACCTTGCCAAGATTTTTTGCTTGTTCTGGATCCTGCAGCTGCCTCTTGTTTGTCTGACCTCTGGTTCTTGGGACTTGAGCTAGCAGCTTCTCTGCCGATTTTGGGATTTGTTGATCTTCACAGCCTGTGAGCAAGAGTCCTGCTTTTCGTCCTGCTGTTCTTGGGTTCACTAGCCCCTGCAGCTACATGAATCAGGAGAAGCCTTGTGGTCTTGCCTCCCAATCTTGGGATTTGTCAGCCTTCACAGCCTGTGAGCAGGAGCCCTGCTCTCCACCCTTCCAATGTTGGGTTCTCCAGCCCCTGCAGCTGTGGGTATCAAGAGTAACCTCTATCCTGATCCACAGACTTGGGGTGTTCCCGCCTCTGCAATCATGTGAGCTGTTTCCTTAATATAAATCTCTCTCTATAGATACATATTTATATGCTTTACTGGTTTTGCTACTCTAGAGAACCCAGCCTGAGACACTGGTCTTTCTCCTTCCAACGCCGTTCTCTGCCTGGCTGCCATGGGACTTTTTCTAAAATGCAAATCTCATCATTCCAATCATAATGCTCCAAATCTTTCAGTGGCTTCCCATTGTTCTCAGGATAAAGTCCAGGCTCCTTCCTCCTACCCGTGACAATAAAACCTGTTGGCCTTCGAGTTGACTCCAACTCATGGTGATCCCATGTGTGTCAGAGTAAAACTGTGCTCCATAGGATTTTCAATGGCAGATTTTTTAAAGGTAGATCGCCAGGCCTTTCTTCCAAGCCACTTCTGGGTAGATGTGAACCTCCAAATTTTGTTTAACAACAAAGTGCATCAACCATTTGTACCACCCAGGGACTCCATAGCAATAAGGGCCTCAAAGATCTGGGCTTTATCTCTAACCACTCATCCAGTCACTTCATATGCATCTCTCAATCCCTCAAAATTGCACATACTTTTTCTTCTCCCTGCTGTAACTTCTTCCCCTTTTTCACATGGCTTTTGTCCTTAAAGGTCTGGGAAAAACTGTCAACTGTTGGCTATTCGATACTCCTACCTGCCTTCCCCACCAACTCCAGGCTAGGTCAAGAGCCTCCTCAGTGGAGTCTCAGTTCCCTGTGCCTATGTACTTCTCATCATTGCACTCACCACGCTGTATAGCAATTGTCTATTTGTCTGCCCTCCCTTCTACACTGTTGGCTCCTTGAAAATAGTGCCTGGTATAGAGTAGATGATCAGCACCTGTTGGTTTTCCTTTCCCATCTCTCTCTCTTACTCCTGATGGCAGAAAGTGCCAGTTGCCTGTCAAATACCCATTTTCTCTGCTTCCTTAGTAACAGACCACATTTCCTGGGCATCAAATGCCTAGCTAAAAAATAAAAAACAACAAATAAAACCACATTTCCCAGCTTCCCATAAAACCACATTTCCCAGCTTCCCATAAAACCACATTTCCCAGCTTCCCTTGAGTAAAGGAAAGCTCAATGAACTGCAAGTGGAAGTCACTGGAAGGAATTTCTGGAAAAACTTAGAAGGGAACTGACATAGCTGGGTGGCATATGTCCCTGTGGCCCTTCTTCCCTTCTTGCTGCCTGGGACTTGGCTATAATGGCTGGAGCTCCAGCAGCCATTTGTGACCATGAGGAAACATTGCAGATGAAAGCAAATACTAAAGATATTAGAGCAGATGATAGAAGGAACCTGGGTCCCAGTGGCCAGGAAGCTGCCATACCAGTCCTGAATGGCCACCTTCCTCTTTTCATGTGAGAGGGAGGTAAGCCTCTCTCGTTTTCTTTCCTCATCCAAAACGCTTATGGATCTCACATTTAAAATGGCACCGTCCTTGGCTAAATTGAAACCCTGGTGGCATAGTGGTTAAGAGCTCGACTGCTAACCAAAAGGTTAGCAGTTCAAATCTACCAGCCACTTATTGGAAACCCTATGGGGCAGTTTTACTCTGGCCTATAGGGTCGCTATGAGTCAGAATCGACTCTGTGGCAGCAAATCTGGTTTTTTGATTTTGGCTAAATCACTTGTTACTGCTTATGGACTAGGGAAAGGTATTGGGAGAGGTTAGTTTGGGTAATGGGAAAAAGGCAAATAACCTGAGAAGCATGAAACTCTGCCAGGAGGATGCCTTTGGCAACTGGACGATAGATAATAGGAAGGTCTGAGCCTATAAAGAATAGGGCTAGAGAGCAGGGGAGGGGCTGAAGTTGGAGAGAAATGGTCCTTCTCTAGGGCAATTGGAGGGGTACCTTGTAATAATTTGAGTGCTTACCTTGTGCTAGGCACTGAGCTAAGCAATTTACGTGCATTATCTCATTGAATCCTCACAACATCCCTATGAAGGAGGTACTATCATTATCCCCATTTCACTGATGCTAAGGCTTAGAGAGGTCAAGTCTTCTGATCATAGGGTTAGTAAGTAATGGAGCTGGAGTTTAAATGCAGGTAGCCTGATTCTCAAGTGGTGCATTAGGAAAATGCACTGGCTTTGGAATCAGTCTGTTCTAGTTTTAACTGATCATTTCCTTGTCACTCAACATCTGTGACCTCAGGCGAGTAGTGTTAGCTTTTTAAAATGCACTTCTCTCATCTATAAAATTGGAATAAATTAATACCCATTTGGCTAGGTTAGCTAGTGCTGCAGTCACAGAAATACCACAAGTGAGTGGCTTTAAAGAACAGAGATTTATTTTCTCACAATTCTGGAGGCTAAAATTCCAAATCAGGGTCTCCGCCATGTGGCTTCCTTCATGTTGGTAGCCTGGGCATTCCATGGTTCCTTGGCTTGTAGATGATCATCACATGGCGTCTGTCTTCCCTAGTATGTGCCTGCCTCTGTATCTCATCTACTCTTTTAATAACTCGGAAGTGATTAGGCTTAGGAAACACCTACACTGATATGGCCTCAGTAACGTAACAAAGAAGACCCTATCAAGCAGGTTTACATCCATAGGTGTAGGGGTTAGGATTCCAACACATATTTTAGAGGGGAAGGAAGAGACACAATTGAACCCGTAAGACCATACTAGGATATTCTTGAAATAATCTATGAGAGGCACTTAGCACATTGTATGTATTTAATAAGCAGTAACAATCGTTGTTATTATCATCATCAAAGTCATGTAATGACTGCTGTTAAAGCTCTTCCAGCCCAGGCCCTTGGTGCTTCGCACACAGGCAGGAGGGTGGCTTGGCTGTAAGCCTCACAGGCTTCTGGGAGGTGGCACTTGTTTCAAGTGGTGAGCTTAGGAGGTTCTCTTCTCTGAGGGTGGTGACATGGCAGTCTAATTAGACCACAATTATTTTGGGATTTAGTAAATTGCATTATGCAGTAATTCTTAAAGGTCTGTGCGTTTGCTGCACGTAGTGGTGGTAGGATAAATGCTTGGTTATCATGTAAGTAATAAAATTTATTAAGCTAAAGGGCCAGAGAATTAACCTCTTCTCTGCTGGATAAGAAATTACACACAGAAACCTTCTAATTACTTTAAGTGGTTTTTTTTTCTCAGTTTTTCCTTTGCTTAATCTCTGTCTCAGACTTTCCCTAGAGAAGATGAAGGAGAAGGAGGAGGAAAAGGGAGAAAGAAGAATCTAAAGAACCCACATCATAGCCTGGAAGATGTTTTAGAAGGAGATGCTGTTTACAACAGCAGAGTAAATTGTAATCCAACTTCTTGTTGTGTGCTGTTGAGTTGATTCTGACTCATAGCTACCCTATAGGAAAGGTTAGAACTGCCCCATGGGGTTTCCTAGGCTGTAATCTTTATGGGAGCAGGCCGCCAGGTCTTTTCTCCCTCAGAGCCACTGGTGGGTTCTAACCACGAACCTTTCAGTTAGCAGCTGAGCGCTTAACCATTGCACCACCAAGGCGCCTTAGAATTTAGGTTAAACTGTTGTTGTTAGGTGCTGTCAAGTTGATTCCTACTCACAGCGACCCTGCGTTCAACAGAATGAAACATTGCCCGGTCCTGCGCCATAATTAAAATTGTTGCTATCCTTGAGCTCATTGTTGAAGCCACTGTGTCAGTCCATGTCGTGGAGGGTCTTCCTCTTTTTTGCTGACCCTCTACTTTACCAAGCATGATGTCCTTCTCCAGGGACTGGTCTCTCCTGATAACATGTCCAAAGTGCATGAAATGAAGTCTTGCCATCCTCGCTTCTAAGGAGCACTCTGGCTGTACTTCCTCCAGGACAGATTTGTTTGTTCTTCTGGCAGTCCATGGTATATTCAGTATTCTTCACCAGCACCATAATTCGAAAGCATCAGTTGTTTTTTGGTCTTCCTTATCCATTGTCCAGCTTTTGCATGCATATGAGGCAACTGAAAATACCATGGCTTGGGTCAGGCGCACCTTAGCCCTCAAGGTGACATCTTTGCTTTTTAACACTTAAAAGAGGTCTTTTGCAGCAGATTTGCCCAATGCAATAAGTACATAGATACACACAGATGAGTAGGTGATGAGTGGAATAAAGATGCAAAAAAGCTATATCTCTATGCAAAGCAGCCTTACAGTTTTTGCTAAAGTCATCTCTAGAAATTATATTATTTGAAGGCAGACATCATATTATACTCATCACTTCTACTCGCCCTCACCCTTTGGCATATAAGAGCCAGTTGCCTATTCCAACTCATGGTGACCTCATGTGTGTCAAAGTAGAACTGTGTTCCACAGGGTTTTCAATGGCTGATTGTTTTGGAAGCAGATCACCAAGCCTTTCTTCTGAGTCACCTCTGGGTAAGCTTGAACCTCCAACCTTTTGGTTAGCAGCCAGCGCATTACCCATTTACACCATCCAGGGACTCTCTTTGGCATAAAGTGGAGACCTAATATATATATTTTTTTGATTACCAATTTAAGAAAATGGCTAGTTGTTTCTGTAAAGATAAACAACAGGATTATGTTGATTATTTGATCTTCTGTTGAAGGTCAGTTCTATTCTCATCCATTTCTAGAATTAGGGACCAATGTCCTCAGGCAGCATCATGATTCACAAATTTACTGTCAATAAGTGTTTATTGGAGCCTTGGTGGTGCAGTGTTTAAGAGCTCAGCTGCTTACTAAAAGGTTGGCAGTTTGAACCCACCAGCCACTCCTTGGAAACACTATGGGGCATTTCTGCTCTGTCCTGTAGGTCATTATGAATCAGAATCGACTCAGTGGCAGTGGGTTTGCTTTTGGGGTTTTAGTATTTATAAATGTGCCCTGG
This sequence comes from Dugong dugon, assembly GCA_030035585.1. Lineage (NCBI taxonomy): Eukaryota > Metazoa > Chordata > Mammalia > Sirenia > Dugongidae > Dugong > Dugong dugon. Next base: position 16,730,042 of record CM057476.1, on the reverse strand, counting down.
TGGCGCAGTGGTTAAACGCTCAGCTGCTAACCCAAAGATTGGTGGTTCAAACTCACTAGCCGCTCTGCAGGAGAAAGATGCGGCAATATGCTTCTGTAAGGATTACAGCCTTGGAAACTCTATGAGGCAGTTCTACTCTGTCCTGTAGGGTCGCTATGAGTCAGAATCGACTCGACGGCAATAGGTTTGTATTTTGGTTTTAAGTATTTATCTAACCTAAGTCTGTTTACTGCTTGCCAGTCCTATTCCCATGCACTCTGCCTAATTGTGAGTGTAATTCATATAATTCCTGTCTTCCTGATATCTTTGTTGGACACCCACTATGCGCAAGGTGATGTGTTAGGCTGCAGAAAGATGCAAATTTAAAAAAGATTTGACCCTTGCCTTCAAAAAATTTTGAACTTTAGTTGGCATTTGGATATCTAAGCCCCCTATTCCTGATGTTCGTGGAAGGAAATAGGGAATCATTGTTCTGAGCTGAGTCAGAAGCTAGAAGGAGCGTTTTGGAGCTGAAAGGGCCCTTGGGGAAAACACCCAAAAAAAAAAAAAAAAAAAAAAACTCAAAAGCTCCTACAGGGGCTTAACCACTGTGCCACCAGGGCTCCTTGGGGAAAACACCAAGCCCTGATTTTGCAGATGAGGAAACTGAGAACCAAAGAGGAGAGGTGTCACATGACAAATTAGAAGCAGACCTAGGACAATAATGCAGCTCTCTGGATTCTTCTAAACTTGCCTGCCACCGTAGGCATCACTCAAGTAATAGAAAAATATGACGTGTTCAGCTGGACGTGGAGTTCAAAAATCTTGGCAATGGAATCACCAAAACTTTTTTACCTCTTAGCTCTGCTCCCCTGCTGTTTTGGTTTCCTCCATTTCTGCCACCAAAGTCATCTTCCTAAATGTGAAACCAACTGCATCACTCGCTGTTTTAAGCCTTCCAATAGCTTCCCTCCTTCCCTGCTGTCTTGGCTGGCTCAGAAGGGCTCTCCCCCTATAGAGCTAAGTAACAAATGTTTTCCATCCCAGCTACCAAGTCCTAAATCAGGCTGCCCTCGTCTCTCCCTGGATGCCTGCCACACCCTCCTGTGTGGCTTCCCTGCTTTGGACTTCTTTTTCTCCTCCGATCCTCTCCTATATTGCACATTATCTCCAGGCTCTGCAGCTCAGCTCACAGGGCTCTCCACCTCCCTAGCCTCTTTCTTGCCACTTGATGCTCTAGCAATACCAAACATTCTGCTACACAACCATGCTCTGCCTCATCCCAGAACCTGGAGTACTATTTCCCTCTTCATTACCTGGCTAACTTCTCATCCTTTAGAACCTGCTCAGGTGTGCTCCTCTCCCCCGCACCCCCTGGAAATCCTTCTGCTTTTCCCTAGCTGGGTTAAGCAGTCCTGCTCTGTGTTACCCGAAACTACTGATTTACTTGTCTCTCCATGCATGCCCTCCTCCCACCCTCACCACTAGACTGAGCTCCTTGAGGGTGTGGGGAAGCTCTAAATCTTGTCTGTGTCCCTGGAACTTGGTGCAGTGACTAGCATATGGGAAGAACTCGACAGTATTTATTGGATGAATAACTAAACCATTTAAAATCCTTGAATTAAAAATCCTAATTAAATTCATGCCTATTTTTGGCATGTAATGATGACACCACCTTACATTTGTGCTGTGCGTTCACATTCTGTTTGGATGGAGCAGGTGTCTATAGTCATCTGAGCAGAAGCTGAATAATCCAAACAGGATAGAGATAAATGGATGCCTCTGAAATACATTTTTTTCCAACTGGGAACTAGAGTATAGCTGTGTTCTGGAAGAAGTGATCAGATGAAACAGGCTCCCCCTGTGCTTCTCAGGAAAGTTATTTCTTTAGCTCCTAATGCAGTCTTTGGCCTACCTTATGCCAAATGACTACTAGGGGTGTTGACATCCCTAAAGGGAGCCCAGAACCAGCCTTTAATAGCATGTTACACAGTATGCACGTTGTGCTTTAACTGATGGTAGAGTGTCATTGACTTTGCAAGATTTTGTGACGTCACTGTTGACACACACACACACACACACACACATGCATAGACCCTTGTACACTTAGCATCCTGCCCTCACAAGTCACCCTAGACCATGCAAACATCTTGAAATGCAAAAATAGTGACAGGCAACCTAAACTGACCATTTTGTTGGAGGCTGTTGATCTGCACTGCAATCCCTGCTGGCTTCTATATGGCTAAAAGATAGCCAAGGGCTACTCTTTAATTAATATGAGTCAGCATTCATGTAAGTGCCAAGCATCTCTTCTTGAAGAAGAAGAATAAAAACCTGCCAAGTATCAACAAACAGTTCTATGTGCATCCCAATTAGGGTGATTACTGGAAGGCAGAGGAAGCCCACCACAGCTCTGGTTTCTAGGCAACTGCTATTAGGAGTTCTGAACCTCATTGGAAAAGGACTATTGGCAAGCCTGCCTTGTTAAGGAGTCTAACGTGCCTCTTCCTGCTCCCCTTACCTCCCCACCCTTTCCTTGTCTACTTACCCCATCACATTTAGAAGCAAATTACAACTTGGAGAGGATGTAGTATAATCTAAACACTTTTGAGGGCAAAAGCTCTGGGGAGGACTTAGGCTCGGAAGCCCATCGTAATGATGGCCATTACTTACTGAGTACTTCTGTGTATCAGGCAAAGCCATAATACCGTACGTGTGTTACTTAGTCCCTACAATAGCCCTATGAAGCAGGTACTATAATTTCAAAGATGAGGAAGCTGAGGCTCACAGACTATAAGCCACTTGCCTAAAGTCACCCAATCAGAAGGTAGCAAAGCCAGGATTTGTACTCTGGTCTGTCTGAATCCAGGAGCCACGCTCTTAAGCTTTGCACTGTCCTAGCACATGTCAGCGCGCAGGATAAAAACACAGTCACAGCACTTGGAGGCAATTCAGCAGTCAGTTTTTAGTTCTGAGAAAAACTAGAGTGTTTTTTTTTTTTTTTTTTTAAAGAATGCAAACCACACCCTGCAGTTCCCATTATTACCTATTACGCTTAATGGCTAAATGGAATGGGAGGGATTGTTCTTCATGGACCTACCAGTGTAGTCATAAAAAATGCATTAGCAAGGAGTGAGGCTTTTTCTAGAGCACACCAACCATCTCCAAAGCACTCCTCGTTTATAATTTCTGTTAGACAAGAGACAATGGAATAGGATGCAAGACCTCCAGCATGAGATGGTTTGAGTCACGTTCTTCTGTTTGATTGATCGTGGGGACTATTTGCTGGAGACCTGGGACTTTGGAGGAATTCTCAATGGCTTTTTCACTACGCTGTCAGTACAGGGTGAAACCAGAGGGGTGTAAGGGGGTAAGGGTGTGGGGGTGGTCAAAGGCTTCCCTCCTGAATTTACAACTTGAGTCTTGCCTGTCACCATGGGAAGAAGGCTTCTGATGGCCTCCTGTATGTGGAGTGGCTATCTGCCACTCCTTGTCCTTCTTGTTGTGCACTTCGAGGGGCCCCAGAAGATGCAAAACCTCTGCCCAGGCCACAGGCCAGCTTTCTCCCATTCACCCAGCAGCTGCTGAACCATGTCAGGGTGAAAGCTATTTCCATAACTGTCTGAGCCCAGGATTAAGCTCTCTCTCATCTTCGCCTCCCATTTGAGATGACTTTTACCTGCAGTCCTCACCCAGTGCCTGGCACAGAGCAGGTACTTAGTAACAGGTGTTTATAATCACCCAACTGTCTATGTCCTTTCCTGACTGATAGTGTGCAGATTGTTTCCTCTGCCTGGCATATCTCCCCCCAGTCCTTTTCATGTGGTCACTTCCTGTTTACTTCCAAAGCATACAAACTGAAAGAACTACAGGGGCCACACAGGTAACATGTAAATGAGTCCAAACACACATGTGTGCTCACGCATGCTTTTTATGGCCTTAGATAGTTTGTGGTCTACCATACTCTAATCAGTAGTTTGGGTTGCAAATCATTCTCTCTTTGTCCTGAGATCTCTTTAAGTTCTTATTTTTATCTTTACATAACTACCAATAACCAACCAAACCAGATGCCTTGGCGTCGACTCCGACTCGTGACAACCCCATGTGTGTCAGAGTAGAACTGTGTTCCTTAGGGTTTTCACTGGCTGATTTTTCAGAAGCAGATTACCAGGCCTTTCTTTCAAGGCACTTCTAAGTGGACTGGAACCACCAACCTTTCTTTTAGTAGCCCAGTGCATTAACCATTTTAATTACCAATAAAGGGTTAATCCATTGCACAGTCCTGGGGTGGGGTGGGGTGGCATTCACACTGTATTCTGCAATCTGTGCTCCAAGGGGCACTATTGTCTATGGAGCAAACATTGTGAATAGTGCCCCTTGTCATTGTGCAAAGAGCCCTAAACATAAACCGCCCCCTTCCCCTAGTCCTTGTGCTGGGGCAATAGTAGACCTCCAGGAGAGGTTCAGAAGATCTCTAAGGGCTTGCTTTTCTGCTAACATGGCGTTTTGGGCTCTCTCAGGACAGGGATAGAGACTCAGATTTCTGCTTTAACCAGTTGGGATCTGATTTATATTCTGGGCTTTGCATTATCTTTACTGATTTAAAAAACATCTTGCAAAACAATGTTCTACTTGTTTTCTTTAACTTTGTGTCTCATTCTGCCTGGAAACTCTTGTTTGGAGTTAGTCCGATCCAGAATAATCCCTACAGTTAAACACACAGTCAAATGTGCTGAAGGGCCAGGCTGTGCCCTTCTTTAAACAAGACCCACGGGCCTGACCAAGCAGGCATCAAGTTGTTGTTGTTGTTTGGTGCCGTTGGGTTGTTTCCAACTCATAGTGACCCTGTGTACAGTAGAACGAAAACACTGCCCGATCGTACACCATCCTCACAGTCATTGCTATGTTTGAGCCCATTGTTGGAGACACTGTCAGTCCATCTCATTGAGGGTCTTCCTCTTTTTCACTGACCCTCTACTTTACAAAGCATGATGGCCTTCTCCAGGGAGTGGTCCCTGCTGATAACACGTCCAAAGTATGTAAGATGAAATCTTAGACGCGCCATCCTTGCTTCTAAGGAGCGTTCTGGCGGTACTTCTTCCAAGACAGATTTGTTTGTTCTTCTGGCAGTCCACGGTATATTCAGTATTCTCCACCAACACCATAATTCAAAGTCATCAATCCTTATTTGGTCTTCCTTATTCATTGTCCAGCTTTCACGTGCATATGAAGCGATTGAAAATGCACCTTAGTCCTCAAAGTGACATCTTTGCTGTTTTAACACCTTAAAGAGGTACCAAGTCAGTCAGAATTTCCTCACCCTCATCTGCCTGCCTCAAAAGCAACCTAAGGGAACCTGCTGAAGCATCATTCTTGATATGTCTCCAGGCTGTTTGATCTGGCTGTGCTGCATTTTCTAGCAAAGGGAAGAAAAGTGCTTTTCCAGGCGTTCTTGCTGACTTTGTTCTCATTTTCATAGGAGATTTGGGAAGATAAGGTCCAGACAAATTTCCAAGAGGTCCCCCTAAACAGGTGGTATAGTAAGGTGCAGCTCTGGTGAGGTTGAGGGTGTTTTGACTTTGGGGAAACATTTCCTCCACATTGGTTGTCCTTCTGTTGCAATGGTTTTTGTAATACACCTGGGCACCTCAATGGAGGAAAAAAACAAAACCACAAAAACAACTGTGCTTTCCCTGCAAGCTTTTCAGCAAGAAAAGGGCCTGAAAACCATTTTGGTTGGATGCTGGGGCAGCTTCCTTCAGATTGAGCATCAGCCCCTCAGGGTTGCCTCCCTTGTGTGGGTGGCCTGATTGTCTGGGGGAAAGGCATCTAATCAAACTCTTTGGATTTTGAGTGCTATGATGGTGTGAATCAGTGAGGTGTCAGAGAAAGACCAGCATGGTCTGTAGGACCTTGGAGGGCCTGTTCTCTACAGCGACACCTTGTGGTAATGAGAAGCAACGGCAATGGAGGACAGTAACCGCCTACTTTCTCCCCACCTGGGTGAGCCCTAGTGGTGCAGTGGTTACGAGATGGGCTGCTCAGCTAAGGTCGGCAGTTTGAATCCACCAGCCTCTCCTAGGAAACCCTCTGGGGCAGTTCTACTCTCATACAGAGTCGTTGAGTCAGTGGGTTTGTTTTTTTTTTTTGGGTGTGGAGAGCAATCTGATTTTATGTTTATTAGACAATTCTAGGGGAGGTGAAGCTCCTAGAGGGAGACACTAAACTTCCTGCAGCTAATTCATGTGAAGGCTTATATGGCTAATTGGAAAAATAAAAGATGTGTGACTTGCATTTGTAACCCAGTTCATGTTACAGAAGAAATGGTCCTTGTGCTGTAGTTGCTCGTTTTCCCACCAGTGATGGGACCGTGGGTATGGGAGGAAGGATATAGGTTGGTCCAGCTCTTATCCACCCTCTTCCCTTCCCACTGATTCAATTAGTTGACTTTACTTCCAATAAAATAATAGTAATAATAGAAACAAGGAGTCCCTGGATGATGCAAATGGTTAAGCACTTTACTACTAGCCAAATGGTTGGTGCTTCAAACCCACCCAGATGCACCTAGGAAGACAGGTCTGGTGATCTTCTTCAAAAAGGCCACAGCCTTGAAAACCCTATAGAGCAGTTCTACTCTGCACACATGTGGTTGCCATGAGTTGGAACTGACTCGACCTCAACTAACAATAACAGTGATAAGAGCCAACACTTACTGAACACTTAACATGTGGCACCTCTATTGTAAATGCTTTCTGTATGCTAACTTTATTATAAAAACATGTCTGAAAGTCTCAAGCTACAGCACCCTAAGCTTCTCAGGTACATGCTCTCCAGCATCTGAATTTCCAGTCAGATGGAAATGAGACAACTCTGGATCCCTACACAGAGGATAAGAACATTCCACCTAAAGAGTGGACAGATTTCCAGTAGCATGGCCAAGCAGCTGGGGCGAGGTATAAATACCACCCATCAAGGACACTGGCTGTTATGGCTATGAGTTTAACGCATATGCTACCCATGTGCCAGGCATATGTATCTTAACTCATTTACTTCTCACAACAAACCTGTGAGGCACCTTGGAAGACAGGCCTGGCAGTCTTCTTCCAAAAGGTCACAGCCTTGAAAACCCTATGGAGCAGTTCTACTCTGCACACATGGCGTCACCATGACTTGAAATCAACTTGACAGCAACTAACCACAACATCTGTATTTTCTAGTTTTTCTGTTGTTCTTGTTGTTAGGTGCCTTCGAGTCGGTTCTGACTCACAGCAACCCCAGTGTACAACAGAAGGAAACACTCCCTGGTCCTGTGCCATCCTCATAATCATTGCTATGCTTGAGCTCATTGTTGCACCCACTGTGTCAGGCCATCTAGCTGAGGGTCTTCCTTTCTTTTGCTAACACTTCCTTTACCAAGCAGGATTCCTTCTCCAGGGACTGGTCCCTCCTGATAACATGTCCCAAGAATGTGAGACGAAGTCTTGCCATCCTTGCCTCTAAAGAGCATTCTGGCTGTGCTTCTTCCAACGAAGATTTGTTCTTTCTTTTGGCAGTCCATGGTATATTCATTGTTCTTCGCCAACACCATAATTCAAAGACGTGTAGGTAGATTTTCCTAGATCATATTATTTGTGTAGTTTAAAAAGCTCTATAAAATATACAGCTTGGGAAACTGTTGCAGTATCTACTAAAGCTGAGCGTACGCAGACTCTGTAAGCCAACAACTGCATTTCTAGGTGTATTCCCAGTAGAAATGTGTACATATGTTCAGCAAAAGACATGTATAAGAAAGTTCATAGCAGCTCTATTCATAATAGCCACAAACTGGAAACTACCCAAATGTCTGTCAGTACTAGAATGGGTAAATAAATCAAGTTATCTTCACAGTATGGAAAGCTACACTCAGACTGAGAATGAACAAACTCCCAACTACACGGGACAATATGGATAAATCTCAGAAACACAACATTGAGTGAAAGAAACCAGACAACAGTAAGAGTGCCAACAGTATCATGTATATATGTATATAAAGTTCTAAAACAGAAGAAACTAATGTGTTAGAAGTTAGGGTGGAGATTTACTTTTGTGGGGGTAGTTAACAAAAGGGGGCATTGGTGGTTCAGTGGTAGGATTCTTGACTTCCATGTGGAGACGCAGGTTCGATTCCAGGCCACTGCACCTCATGCACAGCCACCACTCAGTGGAAGCTTGCATGTTGCTATGATGCTGAACAGGTTTCAGCGGAGCTTCCAGACTAACACAGACTAGGAAGAGAGGCCTGGTGATGTACTTCTGAAAAATCAGCCAGTGAAAACCCTGTGGATCACAACAGTCCAATGTGCATGAGGTCACCATGAGTCAGGGGCTGACTCAGCCACAGCTAATAGCAACAACAGTTAAAGAAAGGGGATATGAGAAGGTTTTTTAGGGGTATGTTAATGTTCCTTTTCTTGATTAGGGTGCTTGTTATGTGGATGTGTTGTTCATTTTGTGAAAATTTATTGAGCTGTCTGGTTAATGATTTGTATGTTTTTCTGTACGGATGTTATATTTCAATAAAAAGTTCAAAAAAAATTACAGGGCTTAATGCGTACGACATCAACTCTAAACAGTGGATTAGTGCTTTATTGTACAGCATGTGGTTATATCCATTAGAGTAATGGCTTGTTCAACAATCCCAATAGGAAGAGATTCAAAATTAATATGGAAATCCAGTACTACCAGCTGCATTTGCACAGTGTCTGCTATGAACTGTCCATCTGGACATTTTTTTCTTCTGCTGTGTTTGCTCCAGCTGTTCCTATATGGACCTCCAAGGTTTAGGATCTGGGATCTGGATGCAACATGCTGGATCTGATACTGAGCTCTTCCCAGAACCATGACTAGGTACAGGGGGAAATTCTTGAGAGCTTGATCAGTTAAAGGATAATCGTAAAATAGTCCCAGTCACCCAGGGAACACCAGTGATGCCATACACACAGCTACCATTTATCAACCACTTACTCTGTGCCTGGCACTGTTCTAAGTGTTTTATGTATATCCACTCACGTATTAAATCATTAACTCAGAGCAGCCCTATGAGAGGGAGAAAGTATTATTGTAGTCCCCACCTTGGGAACGAGGAAACTGAGGCTCAGAGAAATTAGCCAGCTTGTTCATCACCATGTAGCTTGTAACTGGGGAAGCTGGGATTTGAGCCCCAACCATCTGGCTCAAGACCTGCACGGGCTCACCAGCCAGAAGCCAGGCTTGTGCTTGTGTACTGAGCCACGTTCCCTTCTGACTCAGCCCAGCCACCTGGTCTTTCTGGGATGCACCTAGTCATCTTCCTTCCCTCTTCTCCCCTCAGCCTTATTCCTAAAAGATGCCAAAGGAGTTCTAAATCATTGATTCACTCATTCAACAAATACTTATTCAGTACTGTGTTCCAGACTAAAAAGCAATGCTGTCACTTTGATGACTAAGGTGTACCTGACCCAAGCCATGGTCTTTTTAATCACCTCATATGCATGCAAAAACTGGCCAATGGAAAAGGAAGAAAGAAGAAGAAGTGATGCGTTTGAAATGTCGTGTTGGCAAAGAATACTGAAGAATAAAGAAATCAGTCTTAGAAGAAATATAACCAGAATGTTCTTTAGAAGATTTCAGCTTGCTTACTTTGGACATGTCATCAGGCAGACCAGTTGCTAGGACAGGACATCATGGTTAGTAAAGTGGAGGATTGGTAAAAGGTGAGGGAGGCCCTCTGTGAGATGGATTGACACCGTGGCTGAAACAGTGTACTCGAACATAGCAACGATCATGAGCAGGACCAGGCAAGGTTTCATTCTGTTATACATAAGGTCACCATGGATAGGAGCTGACTCAACAGAAACTAATAATGTGCTAGATGCTGTGCTGACACTGACAATGTATTAGTAAGCTAAAACAGATATGGCCCTTGGTCTTATGGAACCTTTAGTGTAGGAGATGGACCTTATTAAAATAACTGAACAAAACTGAAAAACTATACACACCAAGGAAGCAGTAGGATGTGGAACAAAGGCCTGGGGGTGGGGGACAGGGGGATGTGAGTTCCTGCTTTCCTACTAACATGCCTTGTGATCTTGGACAAGGCATTTCCTCTCTCTGTGTCTTGGTTTCCTCATTTGGGCAGTATGATCTATGGACTAGATTAACCAAAGTGGTTTCTATTGACTCTCATCCTATGGGTGTTAACACCTGGGGAAAGGAGCCCTGGTGGTACAGTGATTAAGCACTCTGCAGTTCATCAATAGGTTGGCAGTTTGAACCCACCAGCCACTCTGCAGGAGAAAGATGTGGCAGTCTGCTTCCATAAAGATTTACAGCCTTGGAAACCCTGTTGGGGCAGTTCTTCTCAGTCCTGTAGGGTTGCTATGAGTCGACATTGACTCGACGGCTATGGGTTTGATTTTTTTGGTTTTATACCAGGGGAATCATCACCCGTTTGTCAGTTTGTTGTACTATAGTGGCTTATGTGTTGCTAGGGTGCTGGAAGCTATGCCACTGGTATTTCAAATACCAGCAGTGTCACTCATGGTGGGCAGGTTTCAGTGGAGCTTTCAGACTAAGACAAGGAAGAAAGGCCTGTCAATCTATTTCCAAAAATTAGCCAGTGAAAACCTTATACATCACCACAGAATACTGTCTGATATAGTGCTGGAAGATGAGCCCCCTTGGCTGGAAGGCACTGAAAATACACAGTGGCCACAACAATGGACTCAAGCATACCAAGGATCATGAAGACAGTGCAGGGCCAGTCAGCAGTTCATTCTCTGGTACACGGGGTTGCCATGACTAGGATCTGACTTGATGGCAACTAACAACAACAGCATGCATGGGGAAAAAAAGGTTCCATTTTTAAATAACTTCAGTTATTTTTTCATAACCTCTTGCTCTTGGCTTTTGAAGTGATACATGTTCCAGTGGATGCCGGGGTGTGCTACCTGGAATCCTCGCAGACAGAAGTCCTCATTTCCCCAAATGCTGGGAGTGTTGCTTGCTGAGGGCTCACGGCTGTGTTCTTTCCCAGGCACTGCCCTCCAATGAAAGAAGCTGCCTCAGCAGCTGCCCTCCTTGGGGGCAGCCTGCACCCAAGGACTGGTTCCTGCAGGGGCGCAAAGGTCTGGTCCTCTTGCCTCAATATGGGACATCTCTGAAAGGTCACCCTGGCTCCGGAGCTCCCTGTGGGATCATTTGAAGTATCTGTTGTGATTGCGTTTCAGTTAACTTCTCCCTCTACTCAGTCTGCTTCCTTTCCTCACTTCCAGGTTGTTGTGGATTGAGTTGTGTCCCTCTAGAATACGTGTTGCAGTCCTAACCCATGTACTTGTGGAGAGAAGCCTTGGTGGCACAGTGGTGAAGTGCTTGGCTGCTAACTGGAAGGTTGGCGGTTCGAACCCACCCAGTGGCTCCATGGTAGAAAGGCATGGTGATCTGTTCCTGTAAAGATTACCCATTGCTGTTGAGTCGATTCGGACTCATAGTGACCCTATAGGACAGAGTAGAACTGCCTCATAGGGTTTCTAAGGCTGTAATCTTTATGGAAGCAGACTGCCACATCTTTCTCCTGTGGAGTGGCTGGTGGGTTCAAACTGCCTACCTTTGGGTTAGCAGGCGAGTGTTTAACCACTATGTCACCAGGGTCCTCCATAAAGATTTTAGCCTAGATAACTCTATGGAGTAGTTCAACTGTGTCACAAATGTACTGGACGGCACCTAACAACAACAACATACCTGTGGATGTCATTCTATTTGGGAATACAGTTTTTGTTGTTACATTAATAAGACCACATCACCATAGGGTGTGTCCTAAACCTAACCACTTCTGAGTTATAAAAAGTGCAGATTGGACACAGAAAGAAGCACAGAAGTGGATTGACTTGCTCATCGCCACCCAGCTAATAACTATCAGAGCCCGGATTCCTACCCATAACTGACTCCAAAGCCAGTGAACTTTGAACTATACTGTGTGCATCCTCCAAGCTTGGCTGTAAAACCGAGCACATTGCCTGTCAACTGGGAAAGAATTCCAGAAAACAAAGTTTTGTGCAAACCCTATGCAACAAAAGGTTCAAGGGTTCAAGATAATTTGATGCTTAAATTTGAAAACACAGTCCTTTAGTTAAGTTCTTTTCTATGTCAGATGCTCCGAGGCAGCCTGGCCTCAAGGAAAGGAATACAAAAGATATTTACTCTTAGTGCAGAGTGATGCAAAAAAAGCAGAGAAGAAAACTTGCCCCAGAATTATGGTTAACTAGAGGTGTCAAAGACACATGAAGACACCAGAAATGGAGAAAAAATGAGTAGGGCCTCTGGGTCACATCCAAGATGATAAAAATGCAATTAACTTGAGCCTGGTTGCTGCAGCCCACAGCAGTGATGTACCCTTTGCGTGTGCAACTGTGTTTATCAGTTCTGGGCTAAGGACACGGGGCCAAGCGGTTGCCCTTTTGAAACTCATTAATGTTCACCCACTGGCTGCGGGGTGTGGGGGTGATGTGATGTGGGGGACTAAGGTCTTTGAATGATTCATAAGGTGCAATTTCAGAAGCCTTAACTTTGCCTGCATCCAAGGTATTGACCAGCATATAAATCCATGATCTTAAACAATTCTGGGGCTTTGAGGTAAGGTCTGAAGTTTGGGGAAGGGAGCACTGGGGACAATCAGGGTTGAACTTCTAAATGAGGAAGTTCTGGGCTACAGGCTATGGATGTGTGGGGGTCCTGCAGGCTATGGATGACGGCTGAAGGATGAGATGCAGAAGCTACTGACAGCAGTCAGGAAAAGTCTGAGGTCAGCAGTAGGGTTTCCAACTCTTTAAATTTTCTGATTAAAACCAGCCTCCTTCATAAAGGGATGTGGCTGAGGTCTGCTCTTCCTGCTGGTCTCTTGTGCTCAAATCCTTAATCTGAGTTAATAAGATGTCATTATAGATACCTTTTGAGTCTCCTTTTGGGACTTCTAATTTAATGATGACAAATTATGTCCCATGTAATAACTCTAATCAGTGATGGTGGCAGCCTGGAGTGCTGGGTTGAGAGGATTTTTGAGACTAAGTCTGGTTTCAAATAGAAAGAGTGCTGTGATCCATTAGTGATGTCTGCCATGGGCACAGGATAGAGGAGTGGAGTACATGTGCCAACTAATCTGTCATCCTGGGTCCAAATGTTCTAATTCAGTCATTAGTTTTATCCCTTCTTTTTTCAAAAAAAGTTGGGAAAAGCTCACTTCACCTGCTAGCCCAGATACAAACCATATCTCAAAGTAAATGTCCCTTATGAAACACCATTAGCTCACAAAGAAGCCCAAGAAAAAGGGTAAGATGATAAAAGTGCCCTATGTCCTCTTGATTTCTCTGTAGTTCATGAACTAAGAAATCAACTTAGTCAGACTCCTTGGTTGGCAAGCTAGCCCTCTCAACAGGGGGTTTATTGTAAGAGTCCATGTACGGGTAATAAAGGATAAGGAAAATCTCATTAAAATCCAAGATCAGGAACCTCACAGAGAGAGTTGTGGGATTTTCTCCAGAAATTAGCTCCACGGACCTTACTAACAGGAGCTTGAGAGTCTTCAGGTTGGGTATTGGCATTACTCCTGAACATTCTTCTCTTTGTGCTTGTTCTGTTCTCCTCTAACTTTCTGTTTGGTTCTCCTACCTCTTTCCTCTATTTATAGCATCTACTCATTTAGTAGCTCAGTTGGTTAGAGCCTGGTGCTAATAATGCCAAGGTTGTGGATTTGATCCCTGTACAGGTCACAGGCTTTCTTTTACCCCCACGTGTTTGTCAGTTTGTCGTACTGTGGGGGCTTGCGTGTTGCTGTGATGCTGGAAGCTATGCCACAGGTATTCAGATACCAGCAAGGTCACCCATGGTGGACAGGTTCCAGCTGAGCTTCCAGACTAGGACATACTAGGAAGGACCCAGCAGTCTATTTCTGAAAAGAGTTAGCCAGTGAAAACCTTATGAATAGCTGCGGAACATTATCTGATATAGTGCTGGAAGATGAGCCTCCCAGGTTGGAACGCACTCAAAAGACAACTGGGGAAGAGCTGCCTCCTCAAAGTAGAGTAAGACCTTAATGATGTCAATGGAGTCAAGCTTTCGGGACTTTCATTTGCTGATGTGGCACGACTCAAAATGAGCAGGAACAGCTGCAAACATCCATTAATAATCAGAACGTGGAATGTACGGAGTATGAATCTAAGAAAATTGGAGATCGTCAGAAATGAAATGAAACGCATAAACATCGATAGCCTAGGCATTAGTGAGCTGAAATGGACTGGTATTGGCTATTTTGAATTGGACAACCATATGGTATCCTATGCTGGGAATGACAACTTGAACAGGAATGGCATTGCATTCATCGTCAAAAAGAACATTTCAAGATCTATCCTGAAGTACAACACTGTCAGTGATAGGATAATAGCCATACCCCTCCAAGGAAGACCAATTAATACGACTATTATTCAAATTTATGCACAAACCACTAAGGCCAAAGAGGAAGAAAATGAAGATTTTTACCAACTTCTGCAGTCTGAAATTGATCTAACATGCAATCAGGATGCAGTGATAATTACTGGTGATTGGAATGTGAAAGTTGGAAACAAAGAAGAAGGATCAGTAGTTGGAAAATATGGCCTTGGTCGTATAAATGATGTCGGAGATAGCATGAAAGAATTTTGCAACCACTGTGACGTCTTCATTCCAAATACGTTTTTTCACCAACATAAACCGCGACTGGATACATGGACCTTGCCAGATGGAATACACAGGAATCAAATTGACAACATCTGTGGAAGGAGATGATGGGAAAGCTCAATATTCTCAGTCAAAACAAGGCCAGGGGCTGACTGCGGAACAGACCATCAGTGGCTCATATGCAAGTTCAAGTTGAAACTGAAGAAAATTAGAACAAGTCCACAAGAGCCATAGTACGACCATGAGTATATCCCACCTGAATTTAGAGACCATCTCAAGAATAGATTTGACCCGTTGAGCACTCATGACCAAAGACCAGATGAGTTTTGGAATGACATCGAGGACATCATACATGAAGAAAGCAAGATGTCATTAAAAAGACAGGAAAGAAAGAAAAGAACAAAATGGATGTCAGAAGAGACTCTGAAACTTGCTCTTGAACGTCAAGTAGCTTAAGCAAAAGGAAGAAATGATGAAGTAAAAGAACTGAACAGAAGATTTCAAAGGGCAGGTTGAGAAGACAAAGTATTATAATGACATGTACAAAGAGCTGGAGACAGAAAATCAAAAGGGAAGAATACCCTCAGCATTCCTCAAGCTTAAAGAACCGAAGAAAAAATTCAAGCCTCGAGTTGCAGTAGTGAAGGATTCTATGGGGAAAATATTAAACGATGCAGAAAGCATCCAAAAGAAGATGGAAGGAATGCACAGAGTCATTATACCAAAAAGAATTGGTTGACGTTCAACCATTTCAAGAGGTAGCATATGATCAGGAACGGATGGTACGGAAGGAAGGCGTCCAAGCTGCACTGAAGGCATTGGCGAAAAACAAGGCTCCAGGAATTGACGGAATATCAACTGAGATATTTCAAGAAATGGCTGCATTGCTGGAAGTGCTCACTCATCTATGCCAAGAAATTTGGAAGACAGCTACCTGGCCAATCAACTGGAAGAGATCCATATTTATGCCTATTCCCAAGAAAGGTGATCCAACTGAGTGTGGAAATTATCAAACATTAATCATTAATATCACAAGCAAGTAAAATTTTGCTGAAGATCATTCAAAAGCGGCTGCAGCAGTATATTGACAGGGAACTGTCAGAAATTCAGGCTGGATTCAAAAGAGGACGTGGAACCAGGGATATCATTGCTCATGTCAGATGGATCTTGGCTAAAAGCAGAGAATAACAGAAAGATGTTTACCTGTGTTTTATTGACTATGCAAAGGCATTCTAGTGTGTGGATCATAACAGATTATGGATAACATTGCAAAGAACGGGTATTCCAGAACATTCATTGTGCTCATGAGGAACCTGTACACAGATCAAGAGGCAGTTGTTCGGACAGAACAAAGGGATACTACGTGGTTTAAAGTCAGGAAAGGTGTGTGTCAGGTTTGCATCCTTTCACCATACCTATTCAGTCTGTATCCTGAGCAAATAATCTGAGAAACTGGACTATCTGTAGAAGAATGTGGCCATCAGGATTGGAGGAAGACTAATTAACAACCTGAGATATGCAGATTACACAGCCTTGCTTGCTGAAAGTGAAGAGGACTTGAAGATCAAAGACCATGGCCTTCACTATGGATTACACCTCAGCATAAAGAAAACAAAAATCCTCACGACTGGACTGATAAGCAACATCATGATAAACAGAAAAGATTGAAGTTGTCAAGGATTTCATTTTACTTGGATGCACAATCAACACCCATGGAAGCAGCGGTCAGGAAATCAAAAGACACATTGCATTGGGCAAATCTGCTGCAAAAGACCTCTTTAAAGTGTTGAAAAGCAAAGATGTCACCTTGAAGACTAAGGTGTGCCTGACCCAAGACCTGGTATTTTCACTCGCATCCTGTGCATGCAAAAGCTGGACAATGAGTAAGGAGGACTGAAGAAGAATTGATGCCTTTGAATTGTGGTGTTGGAGAAGAATATTGAATGTACTATGGACTGCCAAAAGACCAAACAAATCTGTCTTGGAAGAAGTACAACCAGAACGTTCCTTAGAAGGAAGGATGGCGAGACTACGTCTTACATACTTTGGACATGTTGTCAGGAGGGATCAGTCCCTGGAGAAGGACATCATGCTTGGTAAAGTACAGGGTCAGTGAAAAAGAGCAAGACCCTCAGTGAGATGGACTTACACAGTGGCTGCAACAATAGGCTCAAGCATAACAACGATTGTGAGCATGGCACAGGACTGGGCAGTGTTTTGTTCTGTGGTGCACAGGGTCCCTGTGAGTCGGAAATGACCTGACAGCACCTAACAACAACAGCTTATTAATAGCCATTGTTCCTTTACACCTTTGGCTTCCACACAGCTCATTGTGGCCTCTCTGGGTCCCCTTTCTCATGGCCTTGCAACTTGTACTCCCACTGCTACCTGCTATGTTTTTGACGTGTTTTCCATTTTATTTTCCCAAGGATGAGACTTGGATTTCTACAGATTATCTTTCGAAACTAGCTTATATTTCAAAGTCCAGCTCAGAATTGGCTAGATGACTGTCGTAGATTGAAAATATGGCCCTAAATCTCCACCCCTTTTCAAGGTGATGTAGAAGCTCTTCCCATCAAGAGGTGGAGTCAATTCCCTCACCTTTAATCTGGGCTGGCTTTGTGATTTGCTTTGGCCAATAGATTATGGCTGAAGTGATGTTTTGCCATTTACTAGGCTAAAGCTCAAGAAATTTTTGTTCTCTCAAAACCTTGAGCCATGAGAATAAGCTCTGGCTAACTTGTTTGAGATGAGAGCTCTTATTGTTTTGGCCAAGACCATCATAGATCTTCTAACAGCCAGCTGACCTCCAAACATGTGAGAGAGCCCAGCCAAGATCAGCAAAGCCACCTGCCTGACCCTCTGCTGATTACAGATGTACAAGAGGGTTCAGCTGAGACCAGATAACTTCCTAGCTGAACCGTGAACTCATCAGCAATAATAATGCTTATAAGTAATAATAATTGCTTGTTGTTTTAAGCTACTGAATTTTATGGTTGTTTGTTATGCAGTAATAGCTAACTGATGCGATGACTTCAAGAAAATCTCTGAATTTCTCTGAGTCTCAGTTTTCTTATCCAAGAAATGAATCAACCAGACCTGTCTTGCCTGCCTCAGGGAAGATTTTAAGTGTTATGCAAATAAGAACTTCAGTAAATATTGAGTGCCTACTCTATGCCAAGCACTGAGCTGAACCCAGGGGATTCACAGAACAGGCTGACTCTTTTGTAGGGCAACATTAATACCTCCTTTTTCCCGTCACACGTCAGTCTCTGATAAGCCAGAGTGGACACTCTGCTTGAATGGAAAAGATGAGGTCAGCAGGCTCACCTAGAAGTCCTCAAGCAATGGCCCAGCCATCCTATCTACCGATTTACTGTACAAATTTATACATAAACCCTCTCCCTTACTCACTTTCCCCACTATGTTAATGTACGAGCCTTCCCCCTGATTTTTAACTGCTAAGTTCTAGAAGTGGGCAAGAGAGTTAATTCACCCTGTCAACAAACATTTGCTCACTCAGGACCAGGACGGGACATGACAGAGTCCACACTGATAGATCTTACTTCCTAGCATGGGAGGCAGAGATGGAAACGGGTCATTGTCGCACATTGAAGCTGACCTTTCCTTCGTCTGCCACGTGCCATTCATTAGTCAGTGCTGTGGCCCTACCTCCAAATAAATCCTGAATCCGTCCCCATCTCTCCAGTTCACTGCTGTTTCTCTGATCCGAGCCACTGTCATCTGTCATCATAACCTTCTAGCCGGTCTCTGTGCAGTAGATGGAATGTTATTTTAAACATCAGATCACATCCTTCTCTTGCTCAGAACCCTCCAATGGCTTCTCACTGCGTTGAGACGAAAACTCAGTGTTTCAGCATGGCCTGCAAGGTCCTGTTATGAGAAAAAACGGCCCTTGCCCACCTCTCTTGCTTCTCTCACCCTCACTCTCCACTCCAGCCACACTGGTCATCTTTCTGTTCCACCCACATTTCCAGTTTGGTCCAACTTTCTCACCCACTCACCTGTTGTCCTCTGAAATACTCTACCTCTTTCCTCCCTGTATGTGACTGTTTCTTTCTCAACATTCAGGTATGATGTTCAGTGTCCCCTTTATGGAGTTCACCTTTCCCGGCCACTCTAGCTAAAGTGGCAGCTTCTCCCCCCACCATGCTCTACACATCACCTTGTTTTATAGTTTTCATAATGTATCAGCAACACCCCCCCAATCCTGTTTATTTCCTTGCTAATTTGATTGTCATCTTTACTCCCATTATAATATAGATCATCGTCTCTTATTCACTGAGGACAAGAGTCTTGTCTGTTTTGTTCACTGCTGTGTCTTCAACATACAGGACACCTGGCATATACCTGGTGATACCTGGTACTTAATAAATCTTTGTTGAGAAAAAGAAAAAGAATGAGCGCAGAGAGCTATGGAGGCACCAAGAGGAAGTGCCTAACCCAATAGAAAGAACACCACTTCTTCCTTTACCACAATTCCACCTTTGTTGCTTCTAATTGCCTTGCTTCTGCTGTCTACCGAATGCAGCTGGAAAGCAGTCTCCAGACCTCTTAAACACTTGCATAATCTGTAGCCTGCTGTGGTCGGCTGGGGATGTAATTTGTCATTGTTTGTTTGCAATTGCTTCTACCTAACTAAACCTTCCCACGGGTAAATCATAGCTTCAGATTCAGCCTTTCTGTTGTAGTTGCAGAGAGATGTTTATTTTCCTTAAAACACTTGAATTAAAAACTCCTGGCAGCTTTGGAGGAAAATATGCCGTTGACTTCAAGCATCAACCAAGAAGTGGGTACGTGCAGATGCCTCAATGTTATCTTCTGCTAGGAGAAATTCTGCAAGTAAGTGCGCAGTGTGCTGCTTAGCGCCACTGAACATCTGGTGGAACAGGCGAGAAGGAAAGCAGTTAGGTTTTTATTCTTTTTAGCATCATGTGAAATTGGCCATGAAACCAGGGATGATGCAATTAAATTATAAGAGGGCTGAAGTATTAAATAAAAAATCCAGGAGACAGTCAAGGTGTTTGGCTCAAGGTGGGCTAGAGTCTAATACCAAAAAAAAAAAAAAAAAAAAAAAAAAATCAGTTGCTGTAGAGTTGATTCTGACTTGTGGTGACCCTGTGTGTTTCAGAGTAGACCTATGCTTCATAGGGTTTTCAATGGCTGTAATCTTATAGAAGTTGATCACCAGGCTTTTCTTCCACAACACTGCTGTGTGGGTTTTAACCACCAACCTTTCAGTTAGCAGCCAAGTGTTAACTGTTTGCACTACCCAGTTGTTGTTGTTGTTGTTGTTGGATGCTGTCAAGTCGGGTCTGACTCATAGCGACCCCATGTACAACAGAACGAAACACTGCCCAGTCTTATGCCATTCTCAAAGTTGTTGCTACGCTTGAGCCCACTGTTGCAGGCACTGTGTCAGTCTATCTCATTAAGGGTCTTCCTCTCTTTCACTGACCTCTGCTTTACCAAACATGATGTCCTTCTCCAGGGACTGATCCCTGATGATTACAGGATCCAAAGTACATGACAGGAAGTCTTGCCATTGTGGCTTCTAAGGAGCATTCTGACTGTACTTCTTCCAAGACAGACGTGTTCTTTCTTCTGGCGGTCCATGGTGTATTCAGTATTCTTCACCAACACACAGTTAAAATGCATGAATTCTTCCTCGGTGTTCCTTATTGTCCAGCTTTTGCCTGCATATGAGGTGATTGAAAATATCATGGCTTGAGCCAGGCGCACCTTAGTTCTCAAAGTGACATCTTTGCTTTTTAGCACTTTGAAGAGGTCCTGCAACACTTAGGGACCTAGATGAATAGGAAGTGAAAAAATTTGGAAAACAATGAGTGGAAAAGACAATATCTTCTTTGCTAACACTTTGCCTCCTTAAATCTGGGAGATGGGGCCACAGGGTTTGTACTTCTTGGAGAGATGACTTTCCTTGGAAAACAGGACATTTCCTTCTGAAGTGAAATCGCTGGTTCCTTAAATGTCAGTGAGATCCAGGAGTGTGGCCAGCTGAAACGTTTTACTATCATTTCTTTTTTCCCTGCTTGTGGCTTTTTTGTCTGGCTTTTTCCACATTCTCCTTCATGTCCAGCAGTTGGAAAGGCTAAGCCTGTCTGATAAAGGCGTTAAATTCTAGCTTGTTTCAGAGCCACAGTAAATGGGTTTAGCAGGAGTGACAGACTAAGCTCGCCAACACAGGGTTGGCAGAAAAGGCAGTGTTCTTTATCGCCTTTTAATCAGGGCCCTCTATTGTACTAGGTTACTGAGAAATTCAGCCTTAGTCAGTCTTGAGGCTTGTCCCCAGTGGTGTGCTGGTGAATGTTTAACAACCAGCTCCCTGGGGGTGGGGGTGGGACTACCCCTGATTTTGTAGCGGTTGCTGATTTCCATGAGGTATATATTCCCACCATGGCTAATTTTGGACTACCAACGTGACATCAGTGAACACAGAATTGGGAAGATATTTGTAGTAGCACCCCATTATATAGTATTCCCCTGTCCAGATACTTAAAAAAAAGAAAACAAAACAAAGCAGTAGCTGTTGAGTTGCTTTCAACTCATGGCGACCCCATGTGTGTCAGAGTAGAACTATGCTCCATGGGGTTTTCAGTAGTAAATTGCCAGGCCTTTCTTCCAAGGTGCCTCTTGGTGGACTCGAACTGCCAACCTTTTGGTTAGCAGCCGAGTGTGTCCCTACCCAGGGGCTCCCCTTACAAGGTTAAAAAAACCAAAAACCCATTGCTGTCAAGTTGACTCTGACTCATAGTGACCCCATAGGGTTTCTAAAGCTGTAAATCTTTACAGAAGCAGACTGCTGCATCTTTCTCCCACAGAGCTGCTGCTGGTTTTGAACTGCTGACCTTTCAGTTAGCAGTCGATCACTTTAACCACTGTGCCAGCAGGGCTCCTCACAAGGGTCCTCCCCCATAAATCTGCTTAATGTTTAGGGTTGGGGAAATTTGGACTTGACAGGGCTTCAATGTCAGGTTGTCTATAGATGTGTGGAGCTTACTTACCGACTACGTATAAGGTCTTTTTTGAGGTTTATTATTTCCTTGTTCATATACTTGATGCTCTTCACTGGCTTGTCTGGGACCTAATGGGAAGCCAAGAAATGAAAGAAAAAAAAGTGTTAATACAGCTGTTACAAACGACCAGGCTTAATTTCCGGAGGCTCATGAATTCACCTGGAATGTGTGATGCAGATTTGAGAGGACCCAGGCAGCACAGAGTCCAATTCTACACCAAAGAGAGGCCATGCTGCACAATGGAAATAGCAGGGGCTTTGGAGGCAGGCAGACCTGAGCTCTGATCCTGTTTTGGCCCTGTTTCCAGCTGTGTGACCTTGGACAAATTACTCGCCCTTTCCGTGCCTGTTGTTTGTAGAATGGGGGAACAATTCCTACCTTATCAAGAAGATTGAATTGCCAGATTCCTGACATAGCAGGTGTTTGATAAACGGCAGCCATTAGTATTAGCAAGGAGCCTTGGTGGTGCAGTGGTTAAGCCCTTGACTGCTAATTGAAGGGTTGACGGTTCGAACCCACCAGCCGTTCCATGGGAGAAAGATACGGCAGTCTGCTTCTGGAAAGATCTGCAACCTTGAAAACCCTATGGGACAGTTCTGCTCTGTCCTCCAGGGTTGCTATGAGTTGGAGTCGACTCACCAGCAGCAGGTTTGGTTTGTTATTAATAGCATTATACTCAACGTGAAACAAGGAATTAGACAATAATTTCCTGTTGTTGCTTGCATGCGCAGCTGATTTGGAGAGCTGACTGTGGGCAATGTAAAGATGCAAAGGTACTCTTTTTCCCTCTTCCTGCCCCTATTGCAGGATTTTATAAGTGAATTATCCTCATAATTGTTTGTGGGCTTCTCTTTCCTTTTCCTTCATTCATTTTCTTTGACTAGACATACAGGAAACCCCACAGTACTTAAAATCCGTTACATGTAGGTTGATACCAGGTCACCATAGAGAGTTAAGTGAACTACATTTTAATATAACAGGCGCTTTCTCAGCTCTAAGTTTGGAGAAAGAATAATAAGAATACTATATGGATTATCCTGTCTTAAAATTAATTCCTGCAATATTAGGATTTTTTTTTTCATTAAGAAGAAATGCCAAGAAATCATGGGAAAATGGGTGCGCTCAGATGAAGCTAGTTAGAGAATACTATAGGATGGCTTTTTGATGGGTGATTTGTCAGTGCATACCAAATGCTTTAAAAATGGGAGTGTCCTTAGGGCTAACAATTCCTCTGCTGTCAAGCATCCAAAAGAAATTTTCCTGTATGGGCATACAGATTTATCAACAAAATTGCTCAACAGAACGCTGCTAGTAATAGCAAACTATTGGAAACCACCTGTACATCTCACAATAGAAGACAGATCAAATAAATTATTGTGCATCTGAACAATGGAATAGTACACGGTGGTTAAACATAATGGTAATATACTTATGTAAGTATACTCTGACATACAGAGATGTTTGAGTTTTTTAAGTGAGAAAACATGTTACAAAGTATAGTGGGTTGAGCACTGTCCCACTCCCCCACAAAAAAACTTATGTCCACCTGGAGTCTCAGAATGTAACTTTATTTTTTATTGTACTTTAGATGAAGGTTTACAGAGCAAACTAGTTTCTCGTTAAACAATACACCTACTGTTTTGTGACATTGGTTGCCAACCCCACAGCATTATCCACACTCCCTTTCTTGATCTTGGGTTCCCCCTTACCAGCTTTCCTGTCCCCTCCTGCCTTCTCATCCTTGACCCTGGGCTGGTGTGCCCATTTAGTCTCATTCTGTTTATGGGCCTGAGAATGTGACCTTATTTGGAAATAGGGTCTTTGCAGATATAATTAGTTAAGAATCTTGAGATGAGCTCATACTGGATTTAGAGGAGGCCCTGAATCCAATGATTGCTGTTCTTGTAAGGAGGAGAGGACAAAGAGGGACACAGAGAAACCAAGCAACGTGAAGACAGAGGCAGAGTGTAGTGATGTGTCTCCGTGCCAAGGGGCACCAAGAACTGCCGGTAACCACTAGAAGCAAGGAGAGAGGCCAGGAACAGAGTCCCCCTCAGAGCCTCCGGAAGGAACTAACCCTTCTGACACCTTGATTTCACATTCTGTCCTCCTGAACTGTGAAGAGAACACATTTCTATTGTTTTCAGCCACCCAGTTTCTGGTAATTTACTAAGCAAGCCCTAGGAACCTAACAGACAAGTAACATATATAGCATGATTCTGTTTTTGGTTTTTGAAAAATTACATATGTGGATATACCCATGTCAAAGATATAGAAGAACATACCCTAAAATGCTAGCAGTGGTTCTCTCTAGGGGGTGAGATTAGGGGATATTTTATTTCTTTTTCTGAGCTTATGTACATTTCCTGTTACTGTGTAAAAAATATTAATTAGTTGCATAATAAAGAGACAAGGTTAACAGAAAAAAATAAATGACAAAATGAAGTTTGAGAAAGTCTGATTGGTAGCACTGTGTTTAGAGTGTTTTTCGAAGGCAGTGAGAAAACGGGGGGACGAGATAACAGAAGTTAACATGGACCAGTGGGATGAGGCGCTGGCTTTCTCTGCAGTCACCATCACTCACTGGCTCTGAGGATGAAATTGGGCTGTGGTGCCCACTCTCGGGGCTTTTTAAGTGGAAAGTGGAAGGTGAAGAGTACAGCTGTATCCATGTTGAATAGTGCTTGTGGCGAGGTTGGTGGGGGATGGAGAGAGAATATTACTGGCTGCTTGATTCTCTGCTGCTTTTCTCTTGGGTTACCCAGTTCATAGTCCCAGCTCGGATTAAGGGGAAGAGTCTGTAGCAACTCGCTAGAGTACTTGCAACTGCGGCGCCTTCTCACCCACCCAAGAAAGTATATAAAAACAAACAGAAAACAAACCCATTGCTGTCGAGTCAAAGTCTGACTCATAGCAACCTTACAGGACAGAGTAGAACTACCGCATAGGGTTTCCAAGGCTGTAAATTTTTAAGGCAGCAGACTGCAACATCTTTCTCCCGAAGAGCGGCTGGTGGGCTCTAACCACCAACCTTTTGGTAAGCAGCCGATCACTTTACCACTGCATCACCAGGGCTCCTTCGAAACAGTATATAGGATGCAAAAAAAGTATTTGGGATAGCCTTCAGTAAGCTCAGCTGGATATGAAGCAATGGAATCATCTATAGATTTTATTCCTTTAGCTGTTGTTAGTAATGAATTATAGGTAATACAGCTTGCTTATCTCAGTACAGCAGGATGTTGGTGAAAATTGATGGCAAAGCCATGAGCTTTTGTCTAGAGGGATGGGTGAGGTGGGCAGAGACCAACCACAAAGGCGGTATGTAAGGATCACCAGGCGTACTTTTTCAGACTTCTACATATATGAATTAAACACATTCATGAACAAAGGAAAAACACACACTCAAATTTACCTGCCAGATCATTTGAAAATACAAGATTGAAGCCACATTTGATGTGACAGTTGGGTATCCATCGCTCTCTTAAATATCTGAAATTTCACCCTTCTCATGAAGCAACTGGGCTAATACTCATCTTTCAAACTTTTGTTTTTCCAAATGTCACCTAGTGGTAGTTGGCCTGTGCACCAGGAATTCACACTATTGTGTAAGAGTGAGTTTGTATTGATTGGAATTGATGTCGAACAACGTAGAGCAGCAAAGCTTATTCCTGTGCTTAGCAGGACAAGACCCACCCCAAGTCTCACAATTACGTCAGCATTTCAATGGATTCTCAGGAAATCATTTTCTTTGCCGCTTTTGTTTAATTGCAGTTATAATAAGCCAGCAGTGATAATTACTATTGGACAAGGGAGTTCTGGTTGTCAGGACTTTTATGTACATCATTTGGTATTTAAAAAACCAAATCCATTGCCATTGAGTTAATTCCAACTCATAGTGACCTTATAGGACAGAGTAGAACTGCCTCATAGGGTTTCCAAGGCTATAAACTTTATGGAAGCAGACTGCCACATTTTTCTCTCTTGGAGTGGCTGGCGGGTTCAAACTGCCAGCCTTTTGGTTAGTAGCAGACCACTGAACCACTGCACCACCAGAGCATCTTCATTTGATATTAGAGCAGTTAAAAATTTATAAAGCATCTGAGGATCACTCTCTCTGCAGCCTTTTCAGGGAGACAATTTCGGCATATGTATGAGAAGCCTTAAAAATGCATATCCCTCTTGCCCCAGCTATTCCACTTTTATTCTAAGAAAATTGTCTGGCAAGGGTGAAAAAATTTGTCCCCAGATGGCTATCACAGCAATGTGAATAGTAGTGAAAAACACCCAAATGTCCAGCAGTAGGTGTAGAGGGCATCAATTGTGGTCTATCCAGACCATGACATATGATACATTTGAGTTTTGGTGCTGTACCACTTAACGTTGCTGTAGATGTGTATTTACGATGTGGAAAGGTGATGGTGGTGTTGCTGTTGTGTGCTGTCAAGGTGACTGACTCATAGTGACCCTATACAATAGAGTAGAACTACTCCATAGGGTTCACAAGGCTGTAAATCTTTATGGAACCAGACTATCACATCTTTCTCTCGTGGAGTGGATGGTGGGTTTGAACTGCTGACGTTTTAGTTAGTAGCCGAGGGCTTAACCACTGTGCCACCAGGGCTCCTTGGAAAGGTGGTAATGGAATATAATTTCAAGTAAAAATACATGCTACAAAATTAAAAAAAAATTAGATCATATTGACTTTTAATATTTATATCAGAATATATAGAAATTTCTATTTTTTGATACCAATTATATTGAAAATTGATATATATAAAGGAGTGTATGTATATATAATATATAACAATCTGAAAGTAAATATAACAAATTGTTAATGAGGATGTTATCTTAGAGTGTTGGAATTATAGTTGATAATGTTGTTTTATTTTGTCTTTTTTCCCCTAATTTTTCTGCATCTTGTGCCTATTACTTGTCTGATAATAAAATAATAGAGCTTTTCCACGTTTGTAAAGCAATTCTGAATAATTCTCTCAAATGTGGGCAAAAAGCAAGTATTTTAAATGGAGTAATCGAAGGAACTGCAATGATGTCAGTTAGTTAATAGTTTATTTTAAGACACTATATCAGGTAGGGTCCAGGCATGAAATTAGAGCTCATGCCAGGGTTCGATAAAGGAAATTTAATACAGGGGACAAGATACAGAGGTATGGGAAGAGCTGAAAATCCAAGGAAGAGATGGTGAGACAACCCAGAGATTAGCAACAGAAAGAAACCTGTACCATCCCCAGGGCTGGAGGGACTAAGGGTGGCTTTCAAGCCCTGGAATTGGGCCACCTGGCAGAAGTTGGACTCAGAGAGGACAGGTAGTCTCAGTTGGAGATGCCAACAGAAGATGAGCAAGAGAAGGGGAGAAATAACCTTGGCTTCTCCCTTCCTCTCCTCCTGTAGTTTCCTGGCAGTGCCTCCTGTTGGCTGAACTTACCAGGAAGCCAGCTGGCAAAGGCATCTGGGAAATGTAGTTTGCAGGATCAGCCCTCTATGGGGAGCAGGAAATGGAAGTATGAGCCAAAAGCAGATGGTTATGATTATAGCTCATGCAAATGCCGTAGCCCCAAGTGTTGACCAGTTGCTTTTGGGCTATAAAGTTGGCCCTAACCAAGGCTGTCCAGATGGTAGCTTTGGATGTTCCTTATGTTTTGATCCTAAGCCTGAGGATTCCAGAGTTTTCCATAGCTTGAATCCTTTTCCAGAATTCAGATTATTCTTTTTCTCTCTCAAAATTGTTATCAAAACCCATGTTTCTAGGATATCCAGCAGTCTTCTGCTTTCCCCAGTGTCTTTCCCTGGGAAATATTGTACATTCCAGATCTTCTTAGACTACCTCCTTATCCCATCAAAACTTATCTGTCCTATGTCCTAACCAAGGGTAAACAAACTAATGTTAAATATTTCCTCCCACTGACACTGATTAGTGTGTCTTCTTACCCAGATAACACATTTGCAGTACAAGTCCGGGTTTGCTTAATATTTTATTCTGGTTATGAAATTAACTAATACACATTGTGGAAAATCAGGAAAATATCAAAAATTAGGAGACAATAAAAACCAAGCATGATCCTATCACTGTTTGTGTATGTGTGTCCTTTCGGCTTTGCTGTCTGTGACTGCTCAAAGCCTGGTTTTATAAAAGTCATCTTGGAAGCAGTTGACTTTGATTTTTTTGTCCTTATTTCTCTTGGATGTGCCTTTGGACTTACGAGCCTTCAGTTTTTCCATTGCTTTGCAGACTGTGGGTGATGACTCTATTCTTCGTTTCCTGGAAAACAAAGTCAAATTTCTTTCCCACTCTCCTTTCCTAGACGATGTGTGGACAGCATCCTTTCTCTGGCAAATCTATAAATGAGTCTTTGAGGCAGGACTGTAGGAAACACTGAGTGGCATCCTGTAATGTATCAGGTTAAAAGATGACAAATACGGGGGGCTAAGAGCTGGGGATTCACAGTGGAGCCTTAGGCAGGGATGGTTTTCTGGCAGGTAGACTTCTATTTAATATTCATGTGCTAGAGTGGTTTAAACAGTAACATTTGGAAGCAATTTGGTTTCACCTGACATTTGAGAAATGGGAAATGGTAGGAAGGAGTGCAAACAGCTTTGTTGTCAGAAAGACCCAGGCATAAATCCTGACTGTCACTTAGGAGTTGAGTGACCTTGGGCAAGTTACATATAACCTCCCCAAGTCTCAGTTTCCCCATCAGTGAAATGGAGTTACTGCTGCCTACCAATACTATTATTGATCACCTATGTGCCATGCATTATACTAAGTGTGTTGTTATTTGAAATACATAATTCCATTTAGTGCTTGCCATATTATTTCCATTTTATTGGGGAGCAAGTAGAGGCTTAGAAAGGTGAAAATGATATGCTTTTAAGGGCAAAGGCTGAATTTGAACTCATGTTCAAGTGACATCAAAGCCTGTGTTCTTAACGACTACCCCATTCTCCCTCCTCCTGCCCTGTTTTGCATAAGCAAACAAAGTACCAGTTCGCATGGAGTTGATTCCGACTCGTGGTGACCCCATGTATTTCAGAGTAGAACTGTGCTCCATAGGGTTTTTAATGGCTAATTTTTTTTTTTCAGGTTTCCAATGTATCTTTTTTTTTTTAAATTGTGGTGAAAATACACAAACCTAAATATTGGCCAATGCAACAACTTCCACATTTACAATTCAGTGGCATTGATTACATTTTTCATGTTGTGCCACCATTATCATGCTCCTTTTCCAAATGTTCCACCACCATTCATATAAACTCAAAGCCTCCCAAACAAAATTAATGGCTGATTTTTCAGAAGTAGATCACCAGGCCTTTCTTCCAAGGTGCCTCTGGGTGGACTTGAGCCACCAACCTTTCAGTTAGCAGCCCAGAGCATTAACTGTTTGCAACACACAGGAACTCCCATTTTGCATTTAAAAAACAAACAAACAAAAAACCGTTGCTGTCGAATTGATTCCGACTCATAGTGACCCTATAGGACAGAGTGGAACTGCCCCATACGGTGTCCAAGAAGCACGTGGTGGATTTGAACAGCCAACCTTTTTGATTAGCAGCCATAGCTCTTAACCACTGTGCCACCAGGGTTCCCCCATTTTGCATAATGGGTGCTAAATAAATAAGGATAGCAGTTGCTAGCTATTGGTTTACAGATACTACTTCCAAAGCCCATGCACTGAATTTTGTTAGATTTTGTCATAAAAAATTTTATATGGCAGAAGATCAGAATGATTTGTTGAAAGTCACAGCCAGAAAGCCAATCTTCTAAGTATCTGTTGTTCTCTGTTTTATGAGAGAATGCTCTGTACCCATCTTTGTTATTCCTTAAAATATGATCTACTTCCTAGAATCAGATTAAGATGGAAATGAATTCCTGCTAAATGTGCTTGAGTTGATACGGACATCAGGGGAACAGCTGGGATGCTCCGCAGAGTGGCGAGGGGGAAGGGAGACTGTTTGAAAAGAGAGCACTGAGGAGCGAGCAAAATGATTAGCACATTTCAGGCTTATTATGGAGACACCGTAAAGGACGGAATAGGCAGGGAATGGCGAGGATCCGTGGCAAGAGAAACGTGAGCCCAGGGTCCTTGGCTGGCACCCCAATGTTTAAGCTGTGTTGGTTTTTATTGTGTTAGCTGACACTTTCTTTTGGGGAGAGTGAGCTATTTTTGTCTTAAGGTGGGCACCTACCTATGTGGACTCCCTGGGCAGTGCAAACAGTTCAGTTCTCAGCTACTGACAGAAAGGTTGGTGGTTTGAATCCACCCAGAGATGCCTCAGAAGAAAGGCTTGGTAATCTACATCCAAAAAACCAGTCATTGAAACCCCTATGGAGCACAGTTCTGCCCTGACACATGGGGTCGCCATAAGTTGGAATTGACTCCACGGCAACTGGTATTTTTTCTGTTTGTTTTTTACCTACCTACATAAGGATAAAGGAACCCTGGTGGTACAGTGGTTAAGCCCTTGGCTGCTAACCCAGAAGTCGACAGTTCAAACCTACCAGCAGCTCCGTGGGAGAAAAGACTTGGCCACCTGCTTCCATAAAGTTTACAGCCTAGGAAACCCTATGCAGCAGTTCTGCTCTGTCCTGTAGGGTTGCTATGAGTCGGAATCGACTCAACGGCACACAACAACACAAAGGGATAGCCCTGAACCAGTGACCTCATCCAAATGGAGACCCTTCAGACTGAAAGAAGAAGTATGCTATTGAATTCTGTAAAGCAGCTCTTCACTGAAGGCAGGCTGAGGCTTCAGAGAGTATTTTGATTCTACCTACTTTTCTTTTTTTTCCCTCATCTTATGGGCCCAGGAGAAAAGAGGTTGAGGGTCTAGGAATGGGAGAAGAGAGGTTGTAGAAAAGAGGACTGTCATCTGGGGGAGATGAACAAGCCGTCTGCTGAGAACCTAAGCAGAGAATAAGCCTGTAGGAGCCCCTTGGGATAAAGTGGGGCAGACAATAATCTCTGGGGAAGAAAACTTCTGACACCTACTTCCTGGTACAGTGCCTGGCCCATCAACACATAGTTGCTGGATGAATGAAGAGCTGAATGAATCACAGTCTCAAGGTTTAACCCCGTAGATTAATTTTTAAGTACAAATGGAACAAGGCACCTATATGATGGAGAAGTCTACTGGACACCACCTTAACCACCAAGAAGAAACTTAGCATCACCGAGGCAATCTGAAACATAAACAGCAAAGTAAGCATTCTAGCTGATGATGTGTGATTAAGCTGCCCCTCAGTCCTGCATCAGGCTGGAGCCCTCTTCCCTCATTACGGTTGTTTTAAAGTAAAAATCTTTTGTGTTCTGTAGGGAAGTTATAATTAGTAGTCTTTCTCTCTCTCTCGCTCTTTTTTCCCCAAAGACTCAGATTTTCCTGTGTAAGTTCCATTAGCTTTCTGGGTAGGGGCATCAGTAACACAGAACCCCATTTTCTACCCTTAATGGCCTTGTTGACTGCAGCTGGATAAGCAAACGCTCGCGATTATTTCTCACTGGGGTGTGTTTGTGGATGAGTTTTCCTGTTTTGTTCCACAGGAGACATTTTATTTACATGGCCCTCTGCTTTCCTTGGATTAAATAAGGCAAACTAAGACAAGGGAAACCCACGATGAGATGGATTGACACAGTGGCCGCAATAGTGGAGTGAAACATGCTAGTGATTAAGAAGATGGCTCGAGACTGGGCAGTTTCCATACTGCTATACATAAGGTTGCCTTGAGTTGGAGCTGACTTGATGGCAGCTAACAACAATGTTTAATCCAAACACCAATCCTGCACTACAGGCATTCCTGCTTTGCTGTAAAGTACACTGAGGATCCAAGAGGTTAAGTCATTTATTCAAGGTCATAAAGATAGTAAGTGGGGAAGCTCAGCATCTTGCATTTCTTAAAGTGCCTCCTTTCATCTAACCCGTGGGTCAGCAAACTATGGCCAGCTGCTGGTTTTTGTAAATATGGTGTTATTGACACACAGCCACGCACATTTGTTTACTGTTGGCTACTTGTGTGTTACAACAGTAGAGTTGGGTAGTTGAGACTGTATGGCCTGCAAAGTTGAAAATACTTACTATTTGGCTCTTTATAGAAAAGGTTCACCAGCCCCTGGTCTAATTCATCTTGTTGGCTTTACTTCCTAAAGGGCTCTGAAATCTGTCTTCCTTCCATCCCCACCAGTGTTACCACCATGCTGGGGCAAGCCACCATCGACCTTCAGCTGAACAACAGCCACCACCTCCCGGTGGCCTCCCTTCTCCACTCTTGTTCCCTTGGCCATTGTTCACACAGCTGACCTTTTCAAAAGGCACACCCAATCCCATCACTGCATTGCCTAAAACACTTGAAAAATACTCCTCATTGTTCTTGGAATAAAGTTCAAACCTTCCTGGGACCTATACAGCTCTGTGATTTAGCTCCTGCCTCTTCAGTATTGTCTCCCACTGCTCCCCTGTCCTGATCTCTGTGGTCAGGCCTTTTTGGAGTGTCTCATGTATGCCATGTTCCTTCTGACCACAGGGTCTTCACACTTATTGTTCTCTCTTCCTGGGATGCCCTTGTCCAGCCCTCTCCCTTTCAGCTTGTTTTAACCTTAGCTTTGCTTGGCAGCCCCTTCCTCTGGGATGCATTCCTTGATATTGCTAAGTTTGGCAGACGATCATATAAAGATGCACAAATTGGGAGCTGCACAACTCTGAGGAGATGCACCATTCACACTGTAGTCTATGTGAATGAGATCTCGTGGAATTGTGCTGTGCTCAACCTTTGCAGCTGTACATGGTAGTCCTAGCGGATGCCTCTGTTATACATACTTACCTCTCTAAACCTTCATAGCACATCTCGTATTTTGTAACTGTAAGTGTGTGTGATTGTCTCTCTCTCTCCAAACTGGAAGCTCCATGAGGACAGAGTTCATGTCTATATTGTTATCATTGTTTCTACAGTGCCTCACGCAGTACTGGACACATGATTGGCACTCATTCATTATCTGTCAGTGAATGAATTAATCAATTGGCTGATCCTTAACTCTAAAACCAATGCCCTTTCCCACCAGTCAGAGCAACCATCAAACATTGGGTGAAGGCATTAATATGGCCAACAAATGTCTCCAGCGCTCCACTCCTTGCCACGCTAACTAACAGCTTCATGAAATGGAAATGGGCAGATTGCTTTGGCCAGTTTGCAGGTGACATGGGGAAAGGCTGTGACCCTTTCACTGGTGTTTTATCCTAAAGCCCCAGGTGGCCTGGGTAGAAGGGGATGGTGGTGATTGTAGAATTGCATGGCACAGTCCTCAGTGGTCTGATAACCAACCAGTCCCAGCTGCTGTCAAGTCAGTTCTCACTCATGGCAACTCTGTGTGTCAAGGTAGAACTGTGCTACATAAGGTTTTCAATGGCTGGTTTTTCAGAAGTAGATTGCCAGGACTTTCTTCCAAGACTCCTCTGGATGGACTCGAACCTCCAACCTTTTGGTTAGCAGCCAAGCTTGTTTACTCTTTGCACCAGCCAGGGACTTCTCTGATAATAGCTAAAGCTTAGTGCTGGTATCCCTGTGTCAGGCACTGTATTAAGCTCCTCACATGTATTATCTCATTTAATTTTGGAGATCAGCCCTACAAAGTGCTCTATGATTCTCTCCACGTAACTGGTGAAGAGATGGAGGCAGAGAAGTTAAGGGGCTTGTCCAAAGCCTCTGTACTAACACATGGTGGAGACAGGATTTGAACCCAGGTAGACAAAGCCATGGTTTGGGCCCTTAAACTGCTGTATTCTACTTGCTCTTTGGTTAATGGGTTCCTGGCAAAATCCTCAGGAGCTAAGGGGCCCTGTAGGCCTTAAAACAACTTGATTATAAAACAGCATTGGCATTTAGAGTATATGTGACTGGCTTCCAGAAATTGTGGTGGGAAGGATCTGCTGTCTACCAGCATAGGCCCTCCCCTTCTTCCTGAGTTCATTTCAGCCTCCCTTGCAGTTAAGGGCGGCCATGTGACTGAATCCAGCCAATGGACTGTGAGCAGAAGTGACATGGGCTGCATTTCCAGACCCTCCCTGCCCATGAAACCTCACTTGTGCTCCTCCATGTTCTCTTTCCCTCCCTTCTGACTGGCAACTGACTCAGAGTGACCTTGGAAGACACATGGTGAAGATGCAGCGCGAAATAGTTATTCAGCCTGTTTCCTGAGTAACTCTGGAGAGCAGCCCTGTTCCCCCAATTAAGAGAAAGCAAGCAAAGCAAAGCAAAGATATATTTTGGATCTGTTTGTTACAGCAGCCCAGCTTATCCTAACTAACAAAACAAAACAGATTCCAACTCATAGCGACCCTATAGGACAGAGTAGGACTGCCCCATGGGGTTTTCAGTCTTCGTGGGAGCGGACTGCCACATCTTTCTCCGGGGGAGCGGCTGGTGGGTTCAAACTGACAACCTTCGTTTAGCAGCTGAGCATTTAACCATTGTGCCACCAGGGCTCCTTCCCCTAATAGATAGATACACTTCTCAAGGTTTGGGGGACTGTACCTGACTAGCCCTGCTGGAAAACTGTTAGACTTTTTGTTTTTTTTTGGAATATTTTATTGTGGTTTAGGTGATAGTTTACAGAGCAAATTAGTTTTCCCATTCAACAATTTAGACATAGTTTGTTTGTTAACGTTGATTACTATCTCCTCAATGTGTCAGCACTCTCCCCAGTTCCTCCCTGGGGTCTCTGTTTCCATTCCTCCAGCTTTCCTGACCCTTCCTGCCTTCTAAACTTGGCTTTTGGGCAAATGCTGCCCTTTTGATCTCCTATGGTTGATTGTTCTGAGGAGCACTGTTCCTCACAGGTGTTACTGTTCTCTTTATAGGCCCCTGTATTGTTTGGCTGAAAGGTGATCTAGGTTTGAAGGGTGTCTAAGGGCCACAGTCTTGAGGGTTCCACCAGTCTCTATCAGACCAGTAAGTCTGGTCTTTTTTTATAAATTTGAATTTTGTTCTACATTTTTTTCCCACCCTGTCCAGGACCTTCTGTTGTGATCCCAGTCAGAGCAGTCGGTAGTGGTAGCCAGGTACCACCTACGTCTTCTGGTCTCAGACTAGTGGAGGCTGTGGTTCATGTGGTCCATTAGTCCTTTGGACTAATTGTTTCCTTGGGGCTTTGTTTTTCTTCATTCTTCTTTGCTCCAGACAGGAAGAGACCAAGAGTTTTATCTCAGATGGCTGCTCGCGAGCTTTTAAGACCCTGGTCGCTACTCACCAAAGTAGGGTGTAGAACATTGTCTTTATGGACTATGTTATAGCAGTTGACCTAGATGTCCGCTGAGACTATGGTTCTAAGCCCTCAAGCCCAGTGACAAGGTCCTGTGAGGAGTTTGATTTTAGCTAAAAGTTTTCATAACTATGTCCTCTGTGTGCGCTGTTATACACATGCGTATATTTGCAGCACATACAATTAAGTATGTAGTCACATCCACTGCTAAACTTATATATGCTCATGGTTGTACTCCCATATGCCATCACACTTGTTTAGCTTTGTTATTACTGTTATTGCAGGCTTGTATATACAACAGTATTTACCTTGTTGCCTTTTACTCTTGCGTTCCTCTCACTGTCTTCCTCTGCCTTGGTCATGCTGTGCTGATTTCCCCCATATAGTGTATCATCTTTCCCTTCACCCAAGTTAATACATGTCTATTATCTAGTTATTGATTTTTCCCTCCCTCTCCTTCCTATCTCTGGTAACCATTAAAGAATATTTCTTTTTGTGTGATATGCTTTGATATGTTGTAGAATTCTATTGGCTAGAATTTTGTTGAGATATTTTGCATCTATATTCATGAGGGATATTAATCTAATTTTCATTTTTAGTGGTGTCTTTGTTTGGCTTTGGTGTCAGGATTATGTTGGCTTCATAGAATTAATTCAGGAGTATTCCTTCCTTTTCTACGTTCTGAAATGGTTTGACTAGTATTGGTGTGTGCTCCTCTCTGAATATGTGGTAGAATTCTCCAGTGAAGCTGTCTGGGCCACGGCATTTTTTTTTGTTAGGAGTTTTTTTTAATTACCTCTTCAATTTCTTCTTTTAGTATGGGTCTGTTCAGATTTTCTACTTCAGTTTGTGTTAGTTTGGGTAGGTGGTGTGTTTCTAGAAATTTGTCCATTTCCTCAAGGTTTTCAAATTTGTTGAAGTACAATTTTTC
The DNA here is from genome assembly GCA_030035585.1 of Dugong dugon. NCBI lineage: Eukaryota > Metazoa > Chordata > Mammalia > Sirenia > Dugongidae > Dugong > Dugong dugon. The sequence continues at coordinate 16,694,088 of CM057476.1, read as the reverse complement.
ATAGTATTCTGTTATCCTTTTTATTTTTGTTGGTCCTTTTGTAACGTCATCCATCTTATTTCTTATGTGGATTACTTGCAACTTTTCTTCCTTTTGTTTTGTCAATTTGGCCAGTGGTGTGTTAATTTTATTGATCCTTTCAAAGAACCAACTTCTAGTCTTGTTGATTCTTTGTATTGTTTTTCATTTTTTGTCTTTAACAAACAAATTTATTTTCTCATGGTTTGGGAGGCTAGAAGTCTGAATTTAGGATGCGGACTCTAGGAGAGGGCTTTCTTTTTCTGTTGGCTCTGGAGGAAGGTCCTTGTCTCTTTGAGCTTCTGCTCCTGGGCGATCTTCATGTGGCTTGTCATCTCTCTTGCTCCGTCTCTACTTCCTAGTTTGCTTGTTTAATCTCTTGTATTTCTCACATGAGACTGATTTAAGACATACCCTACAGTAATCCTGTCTCATTAACGTAACAAAGACAACCCATTCCCAAATGGGATCATAACCACAAGCACAGAGGTTAAGATTTACAACACATATTGTGGGGGGACACAATTCAATCCATAACATTCCACCCTTTGGCCCACCAAAATTCATGTCCTTCTCACATGCAAAACACATTCACCCCATCGAATCAGCCAGACAGTCTTAAATCAGCTGCTAGTCCACAGTCTCATCTTCTGAATCATCTAAATCAAATATGGATGAGACTTTAGATGGACTTTATCCTGGGGCAAAATTTCTCTTTATCTGTGAACCTATGAAATCTAGATTACAAGTTATATGTTTCCAAAGTGCAATGGTAGAACAGGTACAAGGTAGACATTTTTATCACAAATGGAAAAAATTGGAGAGAAAGAAGGGATAACAGGTACTCAACAAGTCCTAAACCCAGCAGAACAAATTATAGTAGCTCTCAAGGCTTGAAAATAATCCTCTGTTCTCTAAGACCATCTGGGCAATGGCCCTGCCATCCAGGCTCTGGGTGTTGGCCATGCTGTTTGGATTCTGGGTGGAGGCACTTCGGCCCTGGGTTTCAGCTTCCCCTTCCAGTCCCACTGGGGTGGCAATTCTGCTTCCTTGGCTTTGGGCGGCCCCATTCTCATAGTCCATCTGACTGGCGACCCCATCCCCTCAACCCCGGCAGGCCTCATTCTTCTGCTTTTTCGGCATGGCAGCCTCAACTCCTCAGCTTTGAATGGCAGTCCCATCCCCCTAGCACACCTTAACAGCAACCCCACACTCTGGAACCTATTTGGCAAAGATCTGACTCTTTGAAACCTCGGAGGCTGTAGCCCCACTGTTTGAGATCCAGGAAACCGTGGCCCCACCCTTTGAAACTGTGAAGACCCTGCTTCCAGTGCTCCTTTGAACAGTTCTTCTGATCTCCGAGCTGTTCCAGGGCCTCTTTCCTGCCTGTTCAATTCCAAGAGGCAGACAGTTTTCTTTCCTTTTGTCTTGTCTCTGACCCCTTCTATCTAAGCTGATCAGTTTTCTGCTGTGGTAGTTGGTTAGTGCCATCATTCACAGGCTTAATCTCGTTTTCTTTTTAAAGCCTCACCCGAAAGAAATTTAACATCCACATTTATAGCAACATTTTGTTGCTGGTGCCATATGTATTCTCTAAGACGACAGAGTATTTCTCTCTTTCTTGCTTCCTTCTGAGTCCTCACCAGAAGTGCATTTGGTGTCCATGATTCTTTTTTTTTTTAATAGCTTTTTTTTCTTATTTTTATTACAGTGTTTTAGACGAAGGTTTACAGAGCACATTAGTTTCTCATTAAACAATTAATACACATTGTTTTGTGACATTGGTTGCCAACCACATGACATGTCAGCACATTCCCCTTCTTGACCTTGGGTTCCTTATTTCCATTCATTCTGCTTTCCTGTCCCTCCTGCCTTCTCAACCTTGCCCCTGGGCTGATGTGCCCATTTAGTCTCATATATGTGGTTGAGCTACATGTGTATTATTGGTTGTTTTATGGGCCTGTGTAATCTTTGTCTGAAGGAAGAACCTCAGGAGTGACTTCAGTACTGAGTTAAGAGGGTGTCTGGGGACCATACTCTCAGGGTTTCTCCAGTCTCTGTCAGACCAGTAAGTCTGATCTTTTTTTGTGAGTTAGAATTTTGTTCTACATTTTTCTCCAGCTCTGTCCATGGCCCTGTCTTGTGATGCATGTCAGAGCAGTCAATGGTGGTAGCCAGGAACCGTCTAGTTGTACTGGACTCAGTCTGGTGGAGGCAGTAGTAGTTGTGGTCTATTAAACCTTTGGAGTCATCTTTCCCTTGTCTTTGGTTTTCTTCATTCTCCCTTGCTCCAGATGGGGTGGGATCAGCAGAGTATCTTTGATGGACCGCTCAAAAGCTTTTAAGACCCCAGATGCTACTCACCAAAGTAGAAGGTAGAACATTTTCTATATAAACTATGTTATGCCAGTTGAGCTAGATTTCCCCTAAGACCATGGTCCCCAGCGCTCAGCCCAGTAATGTGGTCCCTCAGGGAGTTTGGATGTGTCTATAGATATGGTTGATAATCTGTTCACCTAGCTTCCATCTGGGTCTTTATATATAGTTTCTTTGTTTCTTGTTGGGAATGCCGTACTGTAGACTTGCTGTGCCCTTCCCCTGGGGTCGCTACTGGCTTTGTTTCGAGATAGCCATGCTGTGCCGGAATGGCTGGCAGAGCCTGTCTGCTCTGTTACTCCTTGTTTGCTGTGTTCATTCAATTTCTTCTTCCAGTCGGTGTTCGGTTCAATTCTTGGTCCTTCCATTTTGATGTTCAGGGTTCCAGGATTGTCATCTGCGTCTGTTTCGCTTGGTTTCTTGGGTTTTTCTGTAGAGGGATGGTACGGTGCATCTGATTGCCATCTTGGCCCTGTCCCCATCTTGGACATTCTTGGTAAGTTCAGATCATTCCTGGTTTTTCCTACGAATGACAAGGCCTTGTGGTTATCTTTCTGGTGCAGCTTGGCAAAGCAGCACGTGTACTCATTCTCTGATGCTCCTGTTGGAGCTACTGAGACCTTCTGGGAGAAGAGGAAGAATCCAGTTTCCTCAGAGATCCATAGGCTGCTGTGACAACTCTACCGACCATTCCCAGTCAGAGTGAAGTGGTAAGACCCCGAGATCTCTTTGCTGGTTATTTTGGCTAAAGGTCATACCCTTTTTTTTTTTTTTTTTTTTTGCTGCTGGGTATAGGGAATATGGGAAGGGGTGTTAGAGCATGGGCAATATTTACAGTATTGTCATGTGCTGGACTAAAAGCTCAATTTCTGTTGCCTGGGTTAATCCTTACAACAGCCCTGTACAGTCAGTAAAATCCCTATTTTGCCAGTGAAGAAACTGAGGCTTGAAGGCCTCTCCAATGAATCGATGGCCAAAAGGGCTTCCCAACGCAACAGAAATGGCAATAACACTATCTGTTGTCCACCAGGTGCCACTAGGTACCAGGCATTAAGCTGAGCTTTTTTGCCACATTCTCTCATTTAATCCTTAAGAGAGCTCTAAGAGGTTGCGTTTTTCTCATTTTGCAAATGAGAAAAAAATGAGACAGAAAATTAAGTAACTTAATGCATTTATTCATTCATTCAACAATATTTTTATCGAGTGCCTGATACGTGCTCGGCCCTGCACTGGAGGACTGGAGGGAGAAGGTTCCAGATTCTCTTGCTGGTTCTAGGGTGTCCTCAGGGACCTCCGAGGGTGGGCTGTCGCTCCTGGTCTTGCTGTTTCATGGCACACAGTGGCACCCTTTAGCTTGCTGTATGACCCTTTATGGGATTCGGCTTCCCATCTGTCAGTGAGGGGAGACCAGATCTCAATCTGGTGGCTTGCATGATTTTTTTGACCTGTGCAGTGTTTTTGGATCATTTGCAATTCATTTCCAACCTTTAGAAATGATATTTTACACAAACATCCAGTTTTCTAGCTGTGAGACAATGTAAAAAGTTGCAGAAAATGTGTTAGATGCAAGCTTTTTTCCTTTTGGTGAGAGGTGGGAAACAGGAGAGGAGAATGTCCAAGTCATCTAACTTGACAAATTATTGGGGAATTGTTACTCGTCAGCACGGTGCTAGGTATTTTGCAACATCAATCTCATTCACTTCTTCCAACACCCCATTGAAGCAGTTGTCAATAAACCCATTTTACAAAAGGGGAAATGGAGACCAGAACATGAAATCACTTGTTCAAGGTCACACAGCTGGCAGTTCTCATAGCCAAGACTTGAACCCCAGTCTCTCTGCATTTAAAACTTGGGTTCTTAACATTAAGTTTCCTTCAGAACTCAACGTTTTTACCAGTCTTTTGTGTCAAGGGAAAGGCAGTGTTATTCCATTGTTTGCTTCTTAAATCCTCCCTGTTTTCTAAGGAGGGCAGTTGGTTTGCTAAGAGGGAAGATGAGTGCAAAGATGGAAACTTGAGAAGCACAAGAGAGAATGAAGTGGTTCCAGCTCATAAAGGCAGAGTGATGTATTATGGAGAGTGAGGAGGGGGCCTTGGAGTGGGGAGGGGCACTGACACTAGCTTTTAAAGGACTGTTTTATTGGTATTTACTGTGGGGGGTGCAATGGAGCCCTCTCTCCATTTCTTTATCTTTCAGTAAAATCCACATTATGCACCAGTACTTTTAGGGTGGGGATTGTACCCTGAAGGGCTTGATGAGGTGTGAATGAGGTCCCCAGGTGGACTGGGGGAGCAGAAATGCAGCAGGTACAGATGCAGGAGAAGACTAGGATATGGAGTCAGAGACAGTCCCAGCTCCACGCCTCACTAGCTCTGTGACCTTGGACAAGTCACTTCCTCTGCATCACAGGGCGCCCACCTTCTACCTGTCTGGCTTTCATCTAAAAGCTATGAGGATACTAAGACGCACGCTTGGTATACAGGGCTTTGTGAACCAAACCTGCCATGAGAATGTCACTATACCATCAGTACCTGTGTTTTTTACAAAGGAAAATCATGAATTACCAATGAAAAATATGATTTGAGTGAGAAACATTAGAAAATGGTGCCCCAATACACCCTCTCCTCACTTATCAACAAGGTTAGGTTCTACAGACGGGGTCGTTATGCGAAAATTGGTGTTATGCAAAAATGGGGGATGACTATATCATATTACAAAATGGAGGATGATTACATCATTACATAACTGCCAAATCACATCATTATATAATTGCCAAACCACTGAGAAACATGGCCCAGCCAAGTTGATACATAATGTTAACCACCACAACCAGCATTACTCTCGCCTTATACCTTGACATTTGTTACTGCCAGATGTATGTTGTTAATGCACAAAGTGGTCGGATAGTAGATTTTTTTACTATTGTCATAAATGTGAAATGTTGGATAATGAGACAGTCGAAAGTGAGGAGAAGGTGTAAGCACAGTAAGGTCAAATTGAGGGCAGTGGTGGTTCCATGGTAGAATTCCCACCTTCCATGCAGGAGACCCTGGTTCAATTCCTGGCCAGTGCACCCTAAGACCTGTCTGTCATTGGAGGCTTGGATGTTGTGATGCTGAATAGGTATGAGCAAAGCTTCCAGACTAACACCAACTAGGAAGAAAGGTCTGGCAATCTACTTCCGAAAATCAGCCACTGAAGACCCTATGGATCACAACGGTCCGATCCTGTTGTGCATGGAGTCCCCACGAGTCAAGGGCATACTTGAGGACAGCTAACAACAAGGACAGATTAAAGCTGTAAATGACCCCACTGTAGTCAGCAGTGGTATTGGTGCATTCGAACAGTAGGTGGCGCTAGATGCCATAGCTTTCAATCAAGCCCTGGTTTCTCTCAATCTTTCTCTGCCTCTCTCCTCTCTCTCGATTGAAATGGAAATTGGCTGCCAGCATCAGTGAGCCCCCATTAGCCTTGGGACTGAGCTGGTGTGCCAGCAGCCAAGCGCTATCCACCCAGTTAAAAAAAAAAAAAAAGATCAGATACATTAATCTCATAAGCTTTTCTGAAACACTAGATGTGAGGGGCCAACAGTCCAGCTGTCAGGCACCAGTAGCCATGGGGATCCATATGATGGGCTGGGGGCTGCTATTCACAGTCCTGGCAGCAGTGTCAGGAAACCGACCCCAGGTTGTGATAATCACTGTATTCTCTATGTGAAATCTTGCCAGTGATACTTCTGTTTAATAATATTAACTGTGCCTGAGTTTTTGACACCTCCCATGTGTCTGGAAATGTGCTAGGCTAGAAATGGCAAATGGGGTCCAATGTGAGTATCAGCTTCAATCTGCCCATTAGCAGTGGCTGTCTCGAGCATACTGAATCCAATCTGGGCTTATCAGGAAAGAGTTCTGTGATTGATTAGCAATGTCTACCATGGACTCTGGAGGGAAAAAGAGTATTTATGACACGTAATTGCCATTCCCACAAGGGATACTTTACCTGCCTTTTTCTCAGTTAATCCTCATGACTACTCCAGAAGTTGAGTGTTGTTGTTGTTATCTCCATTTTATGACTGAGGACACTGAGACTCAGAGAGGTTAAATAAGTTGCCTGAGGCCACTCAGTGACAGGCAGAATCAGAAGTTCAACCAGTCTATTTGACCCCGATAAGGAGCCCTGGTGGTACAGTGGCTAAGTGCTTGGCTGCTAACCACAAGGGTGGTGGTTCAAACCCACTAGCCACTCTGTGGGAGAAAAATATGGCATTCTGCTTCTGTAAACCCTATGGGACAGTTCTCCTCTGTCCTTTAGTAGTGTTGTCAGTCACAATCGACTCGACGGCAACAGGCATTTGACTGTGGTACTCCCTCTGTTGCTTATCACAAGACAATTTTTTTGTTGAAAATGAAACAAAGCGTTTAGCAGCCCATCCTGGAGAAACAAAACGAGTACTGATCCAAGAAAGCCTCCTGTTTTGGATTTAATACTATCCCCCAAAATATGTGTTGAAATCCCCTGGGTGGTATAGTTAATGTGCTCAGCTGACAACTGAAATGTTGGAGGTTGAGTCCACCCAGAGGCGCCTCAAAAGAAAGTCCTGTTGATTTACTTCCAAAAAGCAGGCATTTAATACCCTATGGAGCACAGTTCTACTCTGACAGACATGTGGTTGCCACGAGTTGGGATCAACTCGATGGCAACTGGTTTTATTGGTACCTGTAAATATGACCCCGTTTGGAAGTAGAAATAGTTTTTCTTTTGTTATGTTAATAAGGTCATACCAGTGTAGAGCGGATTGTAACCCTAATCACTGCTGAGTTATAAAAAGAGTAGATTAGACACACACACACACACACACACACACACACACACACACACACACACACACACACACACACACACACACACACAAAAGGGAAGACAGATGCCACGTGAGGATCATCTACAGGGAACGCCTGGGGTTATCAACGTGGAAAGAATCAACACAGCCAGGACTCTAATTTGGACTTTCAGCTCCAAAACTGTGAGAAGATAAATTTCTGTTCTTTAAAGTCACACACTTGTGGCATTTGTGTTACAGCAGCACTAGGTAACCACGACACCTTTTATCACATTGTCAGTGTTCTGGAGGGGAGAGTATGCGCGTGTGGTTAAGACCCCGTGTAGCTACAGTCTGTGTTCTCTCTCCCCGGAAGAAGATGAAATTGACATCTCTGCTACATCCAAGTGTGCTCCCTGAAGCTCCAAAGAAACCTGACATCCTGTTTGTTAACAACTGTTAACCTCATCTTTCACAGAAGAAGCAGAAGCAGAGCCAAAGAAGACACTGGTGAAAGGGCTTAGACCCAAGAGGCAGAGACCTGGTTGGGGCTTGCGACCTGCCTGGGATAAACCTTAGTGCAACTGCAGAGCTGCCCGGGTGTGAATTCCAGGATGCTGTCTTCAGGATACCATTCCATGCTTATTTACCTGGAGCACATCATGAGGCTGGAGTAGGGGGTAAGAACAGCACAAGTATTTCTTGGAAACCTCTGTGAGTTAGAAACTGGATGTATGTGACACCATCCCTGAAGAAGACAGCTTCCCTGTCCAGAGGAGTTCACAGTCTAGCTGGGGAGGCAGGCATCAAACTGGCCATTCCACTATATTGTGGTAAAGTACAGTTAGTGACCTCAGCTTGGGACTTGGGAGGTTCAGACTGAGCTGAACACAGAAAGTGGAGGGAAGAGTGTTTTAGGCAGAGGGAACCATGAAAGAGCTTGAAAGGCTGGAATGTAGAATATGATGGGGCAAGGGGTGTGATAAAGGTTCTCCTGACACCTCCAAGCAGGAGACAACCAGTCTGAAGCCACAACGCTGCTGAGAAGCCACTGGAGCAAAATAAGCTTAGGGATGAAATCCCCAGTTAAGCACCAAAGAAGATGTGTTAGTTTATTTCGTTTCATTTTTGTTAATTTGGCTTTCTTGACTAGGTAATATTTTCACATGGTTCAGACTGAAAGCATACAAAAGTGTATGAAGTAAAGGTATTACTTCTTCCGCATCCTCAAATCATTCATTTCCTTCCCTTGAGGCAACTGTGTTGCTGTTGTGTGCCATCGACTTGATTCCGACTCATAGCAACCCTATAGGATGGAGTAGAACTGTCCCATAGGGTTTCCTAGGCTGTAATCTTCATGGAAGCAGATCACCAGGTCTTTTCTTCTGTGGGAGCCACTGGTGGATTCAAACTGCTGAACTTTCGGTTAATAGCTGAGTGCTTAACCATTGCATCACCAGAACTCCTTTGAGGCAACTAGTGTTAACAGTTTATTGTGTATCCTTCCAGAGACATTGTGTACATGCATTAGCAAACACACACACACACACACACACACACACACACACACACACACACACACACACACACACACACACACACACACACACACACACACACACACACACACACACACACACACACACACACACATATATATATATATATATACTTCCCAACCACAAGTATCCTCTCTTCACACAAATAGTAGTGTCGTTTATATCCTGATTTCCCTCCCATATAATAAACGTATCTTGGAGAGTGTCAGATTATTGTGGGTACATGAGGAGGCACAGATGACTCCAAGCTCTTGAGTCTTCGTTGCTGGAAGAGAGGCTCACTGTTGGAAAAGCCTAGTTGATGAGAGGAAATGAGGGGAAGGTGAATTTGGGAGCATGCGTGGGGGCTGAGAGGCAGTTGTCAGCACAGGGATTGGAGCTCAGAGAAGATTAAAGTCTGAGGTGTTGGGATAACTGAGGGAGAGATGGAAAGAGAAAGAGGGAGAGAAAATAAGAAGTCCAAGGACTGACAAGGGAACTATGTAAGGAGGAGAGAGTAACAAGAAGATACAGAACAGACTGCCTGATTTTGGAAATAAAGTTTTATTGTAACACAGCCAGGCCTATTTATTTACATATTGTCTGTGCTGCTGCTGTGCTACAAGGGGCAGAGGTGAGTGGTTGCAAAAGAGACCGTATGGGCTTTGAAGACTGAAATATTTACTATCTGACTCTTTAAGAAAAGGTTTGCCAACCCCTGGTTTAGGAGAATGAAGCATGCTGCTTCATGGACTAATTTGCAGCCATAGATTATTTTGAAGAACAAAAAGTCCCACCCCCAAATAAACAACAGCAGCACCTCCAAACCTCATCCCATTAGCGTGACAATGGTGCAGTGGTGCACTGGAGCCTAAGCTCTTTTCTATGATTCTTGCCATTACCTCCCCAGTCACTTTTGAGAAGCTTGGAAGGCTGAGAATGACTTGAAGAGTGTAGTCCATTACCTGGCTCCCAGGTGCATGAATCTACAGATACAGAGAATCTTTTCTTTTTCAGAAATAGATAGTAGGTCAAGTTCCAGCCTTCTATGGTCACAAAAATCACCAAATGGCATTTTTTTTCTCATTTCTTAATTTTGTTGGTGCAAGGGCTAGGGTGCATTGTGGCGATAATAATGGCTATCTGTCATTAAGGGCTTACTGATGACTGACTAAGGAGCCTGGGTGGTGCAGTGGTTTAAGTGCTCGGCTACGAACTGAAAGGTCAGCAGTTTGAACCCACCAGCTGCTCTTCAGGAAAAAGATGTGGAAGTCTGCTTTTGTAAAGATAACAGCCTTGGAAACAGTATGAAGCTGTTCTGCTCTGCCGTACAGGGTCCGTGTGAGTTGGGATCGATCTGATGGCAATGGGTTTGGTTTGATTTTGATGACTGACTATGGTGGACCTTCAACAGACACTCAGGAAATTTTCTTAGGTGCCACTGAAGTTCTAGAACAGTGGTTCTCAACTGGGGGCAATTTTAGCCCTCCCACAGGGGACACCTGGCAATGTCTGGAGACATTTTTGGTTGTCACAGTTAGGGGAGGGTTGCTACTGGCATCTAGTAGGTAAAAGCCAGGAATGCTGTTAAACAATCTGCAATGCACAGGGCAGCTCCTCTTCCCCCACAAAGCAGTATTTCCTCCAAATTATCAATAGTACCGAGAAAAACCGTGTTGTAGAAGACAATTGCCATATACTTATTTCCCTGGGATGCCCCAGGGCATCCAGCACTTTGCTTATTGCTAATTGGAATATAGGTTTTCCTTTTTCCCTACACCAGTCTGTGGCAGGCCACCTCCAAGGTGGCCAGTGACCCCTGCCTCCTGGTATTCATGGCCCTGTGCAGTCCTCTTACCTGGAGCATGGGCTGAACCCAGTGACTCCCTTCTAATGAATAGGATATGGCAAAAGTGAGGCAAGGTCACTTCTGAGATTGTTGTTATTAGATGCTGTTGAGTTGGTTCCAACTCACAGCAATCAAATGTACAGCAGCACGAAACACTGCCTAATTCTGTGCCATCCTCACAGTCGTTGCTTTGTTTGAGCCGATTGTTGCAGCCACTGTGTCAGTCCATCTCGTTGAGCGTTTTCCTCTTTTTCGCTGACCCTCTACTTTACCAAGCATGATGTCCTTCTCCAGGGACTCGTCCCTCCTGATAACATGTCCAAAGTGCGTGAAATGAAGTCTCGCCATCCTCGCTTCTAAGGTACGTTCTGGCTGTACGTCTTACAAGACAGATCTGTCTGTTCTTCTGGCAGTCCGTGGTATATTCAATATTCTTTGCCAACACATAACTCAAAGACATGAATTCTTCTTTGGTCTTCCTTATTCATCATCCAGTTTTCGCTTGCATATGAGGCAATTGAAAATACCATGGCTTGGGTCAGGTGCACCTTAGTCCTCAAAGTGACATCTTTGCTTTTCTACACTTTAAAGAGGTCTTTTGCAGCAGATTTGCCCAATGCAATGTATCTTTTGATTTCTCAACTGCTGCTTCCATGGGCATTGACTGCGGATCCAGGTAAAATGAAATCCTTGACAACTTTAGTATTTTCTCTGTTTATCAAGATGTTGTGTATTGGTCCAGTTGTGATGATTTTTGTTTTCTTTATGTTGAGGTATAATCCATACTGAAGGCTGTAGTCTTTGAACATCCTCCGTTAAGTACTTCAAGTCCTCTTCACTTTCAGCCAGCAAGGTTGTGTCATCTGCATATCTCAGGTTGTTAATGAGTCTTCCTCCGATCCTGATGCTGTATTCTTCTTCCTGTAGTCTGACTTCCCTGAGATTAGGTTACAAAAAGAAAATGGCCTCCGTCTTGGGTGCCCTCTCTCACTCTGGGGAGAGCCAGCTCCCAGGTTTTGAGATGCCTGTGGAGAGGCCCATGTAGCAAGGAGCTGAAGTTTCAGGCTCACAGCCAGCAAGCACCTGAGGCTGGCCAGCAGCCACATGAGTAAGCTTGGAAGTGGCTCTTAACCCCAGTTGACCCTTCAGATGGCTACCTCCCCAGCCGACACCTTGATTTTGGCCTTGGGAAGAGACTCTTACCTAAGCCATGCCCGGATCCCTGACCCACAGAAAGTGTGAGATAATAAATGTTGTTTTAAACTCCTAAAGTTTGGAGTAAACTGTTGCACAGCAGTAGATAACTAATACACAGCCATAGAAGAATAAACCCCGCCACAGAAAACAGTTGGTGGCTTGGGTTACATAAAGTCATTTAATTTCTCTTTAGGACCTAGTCACAGGATTAATGGAACTTCATTGACTGGATCAACCCCACCATTGGTAAGGAAAAAGTGTTGGCCTATTTCAGATTATGGATTGGCCAGTGCATGATTTGGTTGCAAACAAAATAATTCCAATATTGAACTAATTTAGGAGGCAACAGATTGTAGTAATGAAACGCAGACTTTAGAACAGAGAGTTGTTCTTAGGTGCCATCGAGTCAGTTTTGACTTCTAGCACCCCTGTGTGACAGAGTAGAACTGCCCCATAAGGTTTTTCTAGGCTCTCATCTTTATGGGAGCAGGTTGCCAGGTCTTTCTTCTGCAGAGCACTTGGGATCAAATTCCAGCTCTGCAAGTTGCTAACTGTTACTCCTGGCAAGAGCCTTAAGAAATACATGTTCTTAAATGCCCATTTTACAGATGAAAACAAACAAACAAAACCAAAAAACCAAAATCAAGGCATGGAGGGGTAGAGTGATTGGCCAAGGCCACATAGTCAGGCAAACGGACCTAATGGTGATCATTAAGTAAACAAAGTATTGGGCTGTTTACAAGATAACAGAAGAAGAATCTGGGACTTTCTTACTGATGTGCATGCACATGTGTATCAGGATAGAGACTGCATCTTATAATTATTTTCCCAGTGCACTTGCTGATCTTGCCTCTAGTGTTGTCATGCTCCCCACTTCCACACAGACGCACACACACATTTGTGCCGTGAGCTGTCAAACTATTCCCTTCTGTGCCCTCTGTGGCCCCAGAGCCCCCCTTGGCATTTTGTACTGGCCCTGCTGGCATTGTGGTGACTGGCCTGGCACTTCTCATGACCAGCAGATGTTTGTTCCCAGTCAACCTTAGAAGTGACATTTCCAGCTAGTACGTGCTGGACATTGAATGCTACAGAGACTCTCCATTGATGAAGGAGCTTTACAAGCGTGAAACAAAACTGCAGCTAGGATTCCTTTCCCCATCTCTCTGTCCCTGGAGGAGGGACATAATCCCTAGCATGTCACATCTTCCTGGCTTCAGTCTGAAGATCAGTGGGGAAGGTGACTGGGCCAGGATTGGAGCATCAAGACTCTGTGGTATGTTCATTAGGTGAAAAGAAAGCCAAACAGCTACAATTTAAAATCTTTTTTGTTACATTCAGCGCACCTCTTTATTATATTTTGCATTCATATTTTTAACATAAATAATGTTCAGAAGCACTGATTTAAGCAGCTGGTGTGCTTACATTATAATTGTGTGTTTTCTCGCTCTCTGCCCTTTTAGACTGTAGCCTTGCATTGTGTGTAGGGAGGATGACCTTGTCAGTTGTTTCTCTGGTCCCTGGCGTAATGCCAAACACAGAGTGCTTTCTTGGCAGTTATTTGTTGAGTGAGTGGATGAATGGATGAAAATAAAACTATAATATTTGTTGACTTTCAACTTTTAGACTCAACTCATAGGCAGAGGCTGGAAAACGGTATTAGGGGTACAGAACAGAATGTGAAAGCTGTCAACCTTGACAATGTAGAATTAGTAAAAGACACAAGGACAGCTGCTGAGAGTTAATCTCCTCCTACAAAGTAAGGCATCATAGATACCCTCTGTGGTGGACAGGACAAGAAGTGTAACATATTTTTTAAAGTTCCAGAATTAGCCAGTTGAGGAACTAATGGTAACACCATTTTTGGAGGAGGATGGAGGCTAGAGATGGGGAGTGGTACATGGATGCAAGGGGGCCAGATCTTCATCTTTCATAGCAGGACAGCTAAACCAAGAAATAGACGTAAAAGTTAAATCATTTGGAGATACGCATTGTTGGAAGAAATAGTGGAAGTATTCAGAATGGTTGCCCTAGGGGAAGGCATTGAGTGTGAAAAGGGGGCAGGGGAGACGGACTCCCGCTCTTCAGTAGATGCTTTCCATGCTATTGGGTTTCATAACCTGGGTATGTTTTACATGGAGTCCCTGGGTGGTGTAAATGATTAATGCACTTAGCTGCTAACTAAAAGATTGGAGCTTCCAGGCCACCCAGAGGTGCCTTGGAAGAAAGGCCTGGTGATCTCCTTCTGAAAAATTAGCCACTGAAAACCCTATGGAGCACAGTTCCAGTCTCACACACTTGAGTTGGAATCAACTTGACAGCAACTGGTTTTTGGCTTTACATTAATTTTTAAAATATTAAAAGAGTTGGAGAGGACTAGTTGGAATTAAAATACAGAGGCCCACTTTGTTCCCATGTAAATCTACAAGCACAACAAGCCCGTAATATCCATTCTCATTTCAGAGTCAAGATGAAATTAATTTGGAAAAGAAAATACAGCCAGGGAGCAGAGGTAGCCACCTCGGGAAATTCAGGGAAATGTCATTGACTAAGAATTATCTCCTTAATTACTTCTGACCAAATCAATAACAATGCTAGATGAGAAACCACGGTCGCCACCAATGAATATCAAGTTGCTGAGAAGCTAACTGGGATTCAGACTATTTTGAAAAAGCAAAACACCTTCCTCCTGATCGTTAGCAAACATGGTTCTTGGGGGTTGAGTGGAGACATAAGAAGATGGCAGCTTACTGCCTGGGGTGGAGAAGTGAGCCGAACCTGTTTATTATTTTCACCTGTGAAAGCCTGAACTAGAGTCCTTCTCCAAAGAGGGATGAGCATGGATGCCCCTGATGGTGTCAAATGCTCATTTTCATGCATTCCTGGGGCTAAACGGAAAGAGGAGCAGGTTCACCATGCAAATTCAAATGAGGTGAACCACACACCCCAAAGGTAGGAGAAGGAGCTTTTCTGTTTTCAGAGCACAAGCTTTTATCCGGGAACTGCAAAGGGGTCTCTCACGAAAACTACTTCAGATGTCCTTTGGAAACAGGGTGGTGAGGATTTTTGTCCCAAAGAGGCCCTGCTGGGTACTCCTTCTAGATCTGTCTGTGGCCTTGTATTTGGGTTGGCATAAGATTCTACCAAGAGCAGAGATTCAAGTGAGCCCCATTTGCTTAACTCTGGCAGACCTACCTGTCACCATCAATGCTGAGGCCTCTTGACAATTGTCTAGGTCCATCTCACTTCCCTTCCACACTCTGCCTTGTGGCTTGCTTTCCTGGCCCTTGGGCTTGTCAGTGAACCGTCCCAGCTGTCTAAGACACACAGGATATTCTTTCATTCAAAAAGACTTATTACGCCCCTCCTAGGGGCCAGGCCCAGTGCTCAGCCCTGGGGAGAAAGTATGAGCAATATATACCCTCCCTGAAGCAAACAATTACAGTGGTGTGGGTTTGGGTCTGTGAACACATCTGACCCTGCAGGGGAAGAAGGGCAGGCGGGGATGAAGGAAGTGACTTCTAAGTCTAAGCAGAGTCATGAAGAACTAGGAGGGGTCTAGAAGAAGACAGAGGAGGAGGCAGAGGGAACAGTATGTACAAAGATATGAAGGTGAGCGAGAGCTTGATACTGAAGGTGGTTCAATCCTCTGGAGCAAAGAAGTAGAAGGAAGTGGTGAGGAATGAAGAAAGAGAAGCAGGAAGGGCCTAATCATGGAGATGATGATAAGGAGTTTAGATTTTATACTGAGGGCAAAGGAGAGGAATCGTGCTGAGGGGTTTAAGCATGGCTGCTGAGAGTCTGCACAGGCCACTGTAACTGGGGTGGGACAACAGTTGGCCTGAAGTTATGACAACAGCCTAAACTTATGCCCTTGGACCCCAGGCCTGGTAAATCTGCTGACTGGCAGCTACAGCTGCAGTAGGCTCCTCCCCATAGACTCATTAGCCACCTTCCTGGGAGAGCCATCCTCTTCCAATGTTAGTCCATGTGGCTCCAGAGGTAGTCACATGACCCAGGCCTGACCAATCAGTGGATTCCACCTCCCAGGTCACAGTGAGGCCTTGGTTCTTTTATGGGCCTGAGATTCAACGCAGGCCAATGACATTCAATCCCAGGGCTTTTGCTGCTGGCAGTAAGAAAATCTCTTTTCACTGGTATTTGCTAAGCTGGGAAAAAGTCAGCCCAGGACTCTTGGTACCCATTCTGGTCACCATTTTGGTGAAGTGGACCTGAGAATGAAGACCACACAGGAGAAGGAAGAGTATCCAAAGATACTGTTGGAGCACTTGGCCTAACTATGCATGAAGCTAGATTTATCTATGGACTTTGTGTACCTGAGGTAATTAATTTTCTCACTTGCTTGGGCCACTTTGAATTGCATTTTTCTATCATTTGCAGTTAAAAAGGGTCTTGACTTGACCATGATTTTATGAGCACATTGCAAATATTTTGTCTAGATGACCTCAAAGCATACCAGGAGGGTTTCATCTTTTCCCTGTGGCTAAACCGAAATCTATGGGGGAGCATTCATTTTAGAATCATCAGAGATGATCAGGTTTGAGCGGTTACCCAGCACAACTCCTCCGTCACATGACAAATATATTAAAAGTGGCTGACGTTTATTGCGAGTGCTTACTAAGTGCTAGGCATTTTAGACACATTAAGTCATTTCACTTTCATAACAAACTTTGTGGGATAGGATATATTATTAGCTTCATTTTACAGGTTACAAAATAGGGATACAGGAAGTAAATTTCTAGAGTCCCAAGAAAATACGTGACAAGGTGGACTTCAAATCTGAACAGCACTTTGGCTGCAATGCTCCACCAATAGATGACCAGCCCAAGGCCCAGAGAGGATGGAGAATTTTCCTAAGTAAGGTCACACAGCAAAGCAGAGGAAAACTCAGGATAGGAATACATGGTCCTCAATTTCCAAGATGCCACCCAAAACCAAAGCTAAACCCATTGCCATCGAGTCAATTCCGACTCATAGTGAACCTATAGGACAGAGTAGAACTGCCCCATAGAGTTTCCAAGGAGGCCTGGTGGGTTCAAATTGCCGACCTTTTGGTTAGCAGCTGAGTTTTTCACCACCACACCACCAGAGCTCCAGCATACCACCCAGAAAGTAGGATAAATCAGTGGGTAGGGTGTGAGATTTGGAATTAGACAGACCTGAGTTCACTGGCCATTGGTCTTTGGCAGATAAAGATACCTCTTTGAACCTCAGTTTCTTCCTGTGTAAGGTGGAGATAATCACAGAGCCTATTTCATAGGGCTGGGGTGCAGATTCAGTGAGATAATGTGTGTAAAGTTCTCAGGACAGAGCCTGGCTCATAGGGGTCTCTCAATAAATGGCAATTGTTAATATAATTGTTATAATTAATAATCTGTGCTGTTAATGAAGGTGTAAAATGCAGGTGATTTGCCACATGACCACAAACAGGTCACTGAATCACAGTGGCCCTTGGTCCCATCGGTAAAATAGGGTTATTATCCGCCCTTTGCCCACAACACCAGAGCGTTACAAGGATTAATTAGAAGTTGTATAATGCACTGTGCACTTTGATGCTCTATAAACACAGGAATGTGATGTCTGAATATTTATATAATCTCCATTACTGAGGATCTTAAATTGCTTTACTGACGTTAAAAAAAAAAAAAAAAAAATCTAACCTTCCAAAGGTGTGTAAATCTATCTGAATCAAATAAAATAAGATTGGAGTTTTATTATCCTCTAAAAGCTTAGAAACCCACCAGGACTGGGCATCTAGAGGGCTGATATCAAAGGCTTGGGAATGTAGAAGGAGAGGCTGAGATTCTGGGGCTAGATTTGAGCTCCTTCAGGGATAAGCCTGAACCTTGTCCTCCAGTAGGTCCCCAGCATGGAGCACAGGGCTTGACATGCAGATGGCACTGGATAAGTGCTTGGTGAAAGAATGGATGGATGGGTGGATAGATATAGATGGATGGAAGGAATGCTTAACCTCCTGGTGATTGCAGATAAGATGGGTCTGGTCCCAAATACTTGGGAAGAAGTAGATAAGAAGTCACATCAGTTACTGGGAGAGAAAGCCACTCAGGCTGTGTGATAAACTGGAAAGACATTTAACATCACACAGACCTGGGTTACTGGATGAGTCACCTTGGGCTTTGGACAGAACCTCTGTTCCTTCATCTAAGAATGACAGTACTACAACTTTTAAGATGCTGTGGGTTGAAAGTAACAGGAAGCTCCATCCACCCTTGCTTAAATAACAGGACATTTACTTCACCTTGACAGCTGAGAGTTGCTGTCAAGTCACTGAACAGAGTAGTCAACTTCATCCTTAGGCATCTTCTCCTCAATGGTTGTAAAATGACTGTTGGTAGCAATCAGGATCAAGCCTTCTTTCCCAGAAGCCCCTGGCAAGTCTCTTCTCATGTCTCATTGGCCCAGATTGGCTCAGGCCTGCCCATCCTTTCAATGAGTCATTGGCTAGTAGAATAAGATAGTCATGATTGGCCTGTTGTTGTTGTTGTTAGGTGCCGTCAAGTCAATTTTGACTCATAGTTACCCCATATACAACAGAACAAAACACCACCCAGTTCTGCGCCATCCTCAAATAATCCTTGCTGTGTTTGAACCCATTGTTGCAGCTACTGTGTTAATCCATCTTGAGGGTCTTCCTCTTTTTTCTGACCCTCCACTTTACCAGGCATGATATTCTTCTCCAGGGACAGGTGCCTCCTGATATTTTGTCCAGAGTATATGGCTGTACTTCTTCCAAGACAGATTTGTTAGTTCTTTTGGCAGTCCATTGTATATTCAGTATTCTTTGCCACCACCACAATTCAAAGGTGTCAATTCTTGTTTGGTCTTCCTTATTCACTGTCCAACTTTCGTATGCATATGAGGCTATTGAAAACACCATGGCTTGGTTCAGGGGCACTTTAATCCTTAAAGTGACATCTTTGCTTTTTAACACTTTAAAGAGGTCTTTTGCAGCAAATTTGCCCAGTGCAGTGTGTCGTTTGATTTCTTGACCGTGGCTTCCATGGCTGTTGATTGTGGATCCAAGTAAAATGAAATCCTCGATGACTTCAATCCAGTGATGTCTAAATATTTATTTTTCCCCAATAATTGTCCTTTTGCCCCCCACCCCCGAGATGCAAAATATCCTCATGCTGTTCTGACCTATGGAAACCAACTTATAAACTAAGTCATACTAAGGTGGAAGCGACACCAGGTATCTTTCAGCCTAATAGCACTTTCACCCTGAAAATGAAGTGCAGGAGGGGGCAATGCTTAACCCAGAGGAAAGCTTGGCAAATGGTGAAATTTCTGGCATGTACCAGGTTTTAGTGTGTTGGAGTATGTTTTAGGGTGGGACCCTCCTAGTCTACCCTCAGATCACACCCCACAGGTAATCTCTTACTCTGGCCAGTGAGGCCACTTCCAGGGGGACCAGTTGGCTAAGCAGGAAGCCCAGTGGCAGCCATCACTGCAAAGACAGGGTGCCATGGGCTTAGGGAGGGCGGAGGTTAGCCAGGCTGCTGGCGTCACATCTGCACTGCCCTTCCTCATGTATCTGCAGTGTCTTGTTGGGGTTATTCAAGAGGAACGTGGCCTCTCTTGAGGCTTTGATCTCTGAAAGTGGAGGGTGGCGGTTTCTATAAGTTCCAGATTCCCTTTGAAGAGTAATCATAATTAATAGGAAAAAAAAAAAAATCCTACAAGTATTTAAAAAAAAAAAAAAAAAAACCCACGCAGACACCAGATGCGGTCCGGGCACAGCAGGCTCTGTTGGCAGAGTTTCCTGACTCAACAGCTGGCTCTGCGTGTCAGGTTCAAAAGAAAAAAAAAAACAAGTTGGCCACTTGTTTGAATAAGCTGAAACTGAAAAGGTCCCTTAGTCCCCAGAGAGAAAAAGGCTTTTTTTGAACAGACAAGGGAAATGTTGGCAGAGAGAAAGAGATTAATTAAGTTGGAGCCCAGGTCCCTTGCTCGACAGAAGGGGTGGCTGTCTGTGCCCTGCATGCATCTCCTTTGAGCACCCCACAGAGTAGATGGTGACCCCAGTGTCTCCTGCAGACTTTGAGAATTGCTTCTTTATCCTGAGCTAAAGACATAGAGGCTCCTTCTTCAGGATCAAGATAAACTGGGGCCGCTCAAATGGATCAAATTTTCATGTCCTACTCCCCTAATCCTATATTTTTTTCTTAACAGAACTAATTTATTTTTGAAAAATTTCCTTTGGTACCACATGGCCCTGGATTCCAGTTTAGCTTCACCATGGCGTGACCCTGGGCAAGTCATAATCTCTCTGAGCATCAGTTTTCTCAGTTATAAAATGGGGATGTGAATTATGCTGCCTTTCTTTTTGGAGATGTCCTGCAGCTCAGGGCGGCTCAGGGCTAATGAATTCCGTTCACCTTGCATTGTACCTGGCATTTAGTGTGTGCTTAATAAATGTTGGCTATTAAGACAATTATGGGAGCCCTGGTGGCGCCAGTGGTTAAGCGTTCAGCTGCTAACCAAAAGGTCAGCAGTTCGAATGCACCAACCGCTCCTTGGAAACCCTATGGAGCAGTTCTACTCTGTCCTACAGGGTCACTATCAGTTGGAATCGACTCAGCAGAAAGTGCTTCAGACAGTTATGAGCTCTGCCAATAAGACTCTCAGCTCCTGAAGGCCCTGCCTAAACTGAACCTTACTGGGGGAAAAAAAAAAGTACGTACAAAAACAATCTTAAGAACCGAAGGGATCCTTGAGAGACTATCTGGTTTTAAAATCCAGGCTCCACCACTTGATAGCTTTTAGGATCACTTTCATCAGTAAACTAAAAAAGGTGGGCAATTTGATCTTCAAGGTCCCTTCTGACAGGACTCACTGTGTCATTATGTCCCCTCCCCTTAGAAAGGGACCCTCATGGAAGTCCTTGGTGTGAGGCTGCGTCCCTGTCTGCTAAGTTGGCTTCCTAGCTGGTTTCCCAAGTTCCCACCAACGCTCTTGCCTCATCTTTCTATAAAGCAAACCTTATTGTCACACTCTCTTATTCAAAACCTTTCAGTGGCTCCCCATTGCTGTCAAGGCAGAGTCCCAATTCTTCAGTTTATCCTACAGAGCCTTTCATGATTTTGCATCTGCTGAAACCCAGGTGGCGTAGTGGTTAAGAGCTATGGCTGCTAAGCAAAAGGTCGGCAGTTCAGATCCTCGAGGTGCTTGTTGGAAACTCTAGGGGCAGTTCTACTCTGTCCTGTAGGGTCACTATGGTTTGTTCTTTTTTTTATTTTTTGGATCATACCTCTACCCCCAGTCGCTCTGGACACCTTTGAAGCATGTCCTGCTCCTGGAAATGAGTTATGTCTCCTGTAGTTATGTCTCTCCACCTTCTCTTGCCCACTTGGAAAACTCTTGCTCATCCTTTAAGATCCAGCTTAAATATCACCACCAGTACGATGAAGCTTTCCGAAACACTTTCTTCCTCAGTTCTCCCTCCACTAGTTGAGTTAGTTGCTCTATTCTCTGTTCCCATAGCATCTTGAACACGCCTCCCTTCTTGGAACATTGAGCTCATGCACTAAAGTTACTTGTTTAATGTGTTCTGAGCTGCCTCAGAAGAAAGGCCCGATGATCTGCTTCCAAAAGGTCACAGCCATGAAAACCCAATGGAGCACAGTTCTACTATGACACACAGAGGGTCGGCATGAGTTGGAATCGACTCGACAGCAACTGGTTATGTGTCAGAACCCACACTGTGCACTTTACATATGCTGTCTTATTTGACATTCACAGTGGACCTTTCAGGTAGGGATTGTTATTACTGTCATTTTAGAAAGACAGAAATTGATGCTCAGAATGGTTAAGTAACTTGCCCAAGTCACACAGCTATGGGATATGGTAGGTAGTATTCAAATCCAGATCAGTCTGAGACTATTTATGGTCTGGAGGCAGAATATACGCTAGGGAAAACGCTCTTTTTGCTCTTAAGGCTGTCAACGGATTGGATGAGGCCCACTCATGTAATGGAGGGTAATCTGCTTTACTTAATCACATCTAACTAGTTCATAACAGCATCTAGACTAGTGTTTGACCTAGCCAAGTTGACACATAAAATTACCCATCACATGGCCCTTTCCAGAAAAAGTTTGCCTACTCCAGCTCTATACCATCCCCCAGAAGCCTTAGCAGGATTGAGCTCTAGTTGCCCGGAATGGTAATCTACTCATGAGCACACCTTCCTCTTCTTATCTGACTTCTTCACGCCTGTCATGGATTGAATTGTGTCCTCTAAAAATGTGTGTCAACTAGGCTAGGCCATGATTCCCAGTACTGTGTGGTTGTCCTCCATTTTGTGATCTGATGTGATTATCCTGTGTGTTGTAAATCCTAACTTCTATGATGTTAATGAGTCAGGATTAGAGGCAATTACGTTTATGAGGCAGGATTCAATCTACAGGATTAGGCTGTATCTTGAGTAAATGTCTTTTGAGATATAAAAGAGAAGATTGAGGAGAGAGGAGAGGGACCCCATATCACCAAGAAACAAGAGGAGGGAGCAGAGTGTGTCTTTAGGACCTGGGATCTCTGGGCTGATAAGCTCCTAGATCAGTGGAAGATAGATGGCAAGGACCTTCCCCCAGAGCTGATGGAGAGAGAAAGCTTTCCCCTGGAGCTGGTGCCCTGAATTTGAACTTCTAGCCTCCTAGACTGTGAGAAAATAAATTTCTGTTCCTTAAAGCCATCCGATTGTGGTATTTTGGTTATAGCAGCTCTAGATAACGAGGACAAGGCCTTTCTGTTGGTGCTTCCTGGGATCACTTCCCAAATACAATACTTGCAGTCACAAAGCTGTAAGAAATGCCCCAGACAGACTTCGATGAAATGTAGTATAGAAAAAGGCAGGAGACTACAGACCGTCGCAGATCTGAGGATCATCTCCAGGGCTAGCCACCCCCCCATCACCTCCACAAATCACCGCCAACACACACACACTCTCTCTCTCTCTCACATACACACCCACATACACTCAACTCTGTCTCTCTCAGCAAACTTGCTATTCATTAGAGCAGTGGTTTTGCTCATATTACCATTAGTGGCTGGGGATTTGCAAACAAAATGGAAAATACAAACGGGAGGATGAAAATGCTTTTTTCTGCACCAAGGAGAACGCTCTGACTCCTATATGACCACATGAAAGAGATGGACTTTCTCCACAGGGAGATAGGTTTTAGACTTGATGGCCCCCACAATGGCCTGAGCCAATTCCTTAAAATAAATCAGTCTCTTTACCTATCAAAGGAGCCCTTGTGGTACCATTGCTAAGTGCTTGGTTGCTAACGAAAGGTTGGGGGTTCTAACCCACCAAACTGCTCCGTGGGAGAAAGACCTGACCATCGGCTCCCATAAAGATTATAGTCTAGGAAACCCTGTTGGGAGGTTGTGCTCTGTCACATAGGGTCATTATGAGTCAAAAATTGACTCAGTGGCACCTAACAAAAACATTTATCTATCATCTCTTTTTCTGTATGGACCCCTGGTGGTTAAGCAGTTGGCTGCTAACCAAGAGGTTGGCAGTTTGAACCTACCAGCCACTCCTTGGAAACCCCATGGGGCAGTTCTACTCTGTCCTATAGGGTTGCTGAGAGTTGGAATTGACTCAATGGCAACAGGTTTGGTTTGGTTTTATATGTCTCACTGGGAAACCCTAACTAAGAGAAGCCACGTAGTAAATATTTTAAGCTTTGTGAGGCAGACAGTCTCTGTTCAAACTACACAACTCTGCCCTTGTAGTATGAAAGTAGCCAATATGTACATGAATGGGTGTGGCTGTGTGCCAATAAAACTTTATTTATAAAAACAAGTGGTGGGCTAGATTGGTGCTTGTGGTAGGAAGCCATGGATGGACATGGGCCTGGAAAGAGTCAAAGGGGTGTAGGCAGAGCACTGACACATCTACTATACCCTCTAACAACTCTGTGAGGACTATTGTACAGTGAGTAAAAAAAGAGGTTAAGTGATAGGCCTGAGGTCACACAGTAAGTGCTTGTGAGCAAAACAGAGCTGGCCCCTATGCTGTTTTGCATTGTGAGTCTGTGAGAGAGTGACATTTTATATGGTGTTTCTCAGTTGCCTTTTAATGTTTGTCAGGCACTTTTGTTCTAAAGCGCACAATTTGAAAAGCATGTCACCATAACCCTTTCCACAAAGTAGAATTTCTTCTGCTTCCTGAGCTGCTATGGAAACCCTTGAGAATGTAGGTAAGAACAAGAGTAAATGAAGTGTTCTTTTTCCTTAACAGTCCTTTAAAATTTCTTGGTTATATGCATTCCCAGGAGGTAGATATAGAACTCCTACAAATCAATTAAAAAAAAAACAGAGCAAACAATTCAATAGAAAACAAGGCAAATGATACAAATAGACAATTCTCAGAAAAGAAAATACAAATGGACAGTAAATACACAGATTATCCTCCACCTCATAAGAAATCAGGTAAAAGCCTATCATATTGTCAAAAATTTAAACATCTTATTAAAGATGGACAAAGATGTGGAGAAAGCATTTCTCAGATACTATTGGTAGGCTGTAAATTGATACAGATTTTCTGGAGGGCATTTTGCTTAATAAAATCCATTACTTCTGCCGTTCTTCCAAGACCCAGAGGAGGAATCACGATTGGTCTTCGCTAATCATGGTGGTTCCATTTCTTTTGCCAGTGACTGGTGTACATGTTAGCTTGCAGTGTAATTCTGGCCAGTGGGATCTAGGAAAGCTGAAGATATGTCTGCACGTGTCACCTGGAACATTTCCAGCCATCATGTAACCACTGGGAGAGGCATTCCCAACTCACTGAGGATGGCAGAACAGAAAGATGGAAAGAAAGCCCCTGGGTCAGTGACAGCATTGAACCCTAAATTAGCCATCTTTGGAACTGTCCAGCCTTCAGACTTCTTATTAACATGAGAACATGAAGCCCTTATTGTTTAGCCACTTGGGTCTTCTTTTATTTGTAGCTCAAAGTATCCTAATTGATATAATTATCTCTCCCATATAGAAATATGCAGTCGTGTCCAAACAGGCAAAGTACATGTATTTTATAGTAGCGTTGTAGATAATAGTAAGACATTAGGAGTAACTTGAATGTGCATCAGGAGGGAACTAGTGAAATGAACCATGTTCTTCCAGTGATACTGCTGAATTGTAGGCAGCCATTAAAAAAAAAAGTAATTTTTTATGTACTGATTCCAACATGGACAGATCTCTGTGACCTATTTTTAAGTTTTAAAAAGTTGTGAAATAATATATGTGTATAACCTCATTTGTGAAAAACGAGGTCCGTGGGTGGTGCAAATGGTTTGCATTGTACTACAAAATGAAAGGTTGGCATTTCAAACCCACACAGTGTCACTGTGGAAGAAAGGGCTGGCGATCTGCGTCCATAAAGATTACAGCCAAGAAAACCCTATGGAGCTCAGTGCTACTCTGTCACATATGGGGTCACCATGAGACAGAATCCGCTTGATGGCAACAGGGAATCTACCTACATATCTGTCATCTATCCATTTATCCATGCATCCATCTACGTAAGTTGTTAATTGCTGTTAAGTCAGCTCTGATTCATGGTGACCTTATGTATAAGAGAACAAAACATTGCCTGGTCCTTTTTGCCATCCTTATGATAGTTGTGTGTCTCCAAACCTATAGAAAAAAAGTATGGAAGGAGCCACGCTATATACATAAAGTGTTTACCTTTAGAGATGGAAGTTAAACAGGGAGTGATAGTCAAGAGAATCTTTTGCTTTTTTGTCAATAGCACTTGCCTTTTTGGCAACACAAATGGATTCATTTATGACTTTTATCATTAAAAATGATATTTAGAAAATACCCTGTCTGCTCATTATAGAAAAACCTAGCAGATACTAGAATGTTCTGATGTAAATTTTCTTCAAACCATGGAAGTCAGAGATCTTTCTTCTTTAACCATTATTTCAGGCTTCCTGGGAACAAAGAGGAACATCTTCGTAGGCCCTCAAATGTTTTTTTTGTGTGTCTCACAATTACTGGGGCAGAGTTTGGTGTTTTTAATTAAAACCTACTTGTCAAGTAAGCAATGTCACTTTTCCCAGCCTGCATAAATAAAGCTTTCTGGGGACTGGGTTTGGAAAGTAGAAGAGCTGTATCCTTTGAATTATGTTTGTGTGTGTGTGAGAGAGAGAAAAAGGGAAGAAGGAGGGAGAGATATGAAGAGAGAGATATGAGAAGAGTAGGAGAGGGAAGAGGGGAGGTGGATAGTGGATAGGAGTGCTCTGTAGATGATTCTGGAGAATTCTCCATAGAAATTTCCACCCTGCATTGCCCAGCACCAGCTCTTCTCTCCCAGCCCCTTAGCGCTGTACAAATCTGACCTTACAAAAGGAGAGAGGCCTCCAGCGATGCTCAGACAGTAATGACAGAGTTGTAGGCAGGGACTGTGTCATAATTACCTTCTAGCCGTCCCCTGTGTTTGCCTGGCTCTGATTTCTGGGTTGAGTACCATTAGTCTCAAGGCTTCTGTCATGTGGCCATTAAATCATTGTTTTCTCTGACAGTGTCAGTTTTACAAAAGCCTGGAGGGAAAATACCGCACAGTCTCCAGGGCTGGAATGGCGCCACCTGGTCATTATGCCCGACACACCTTGAGTGGCTGTCCCTGAAGATGTGCACCTTTGTTGCGACTGCACAATGTCTCCCCAGACTAAACAGCTCTGGTCCGCCCGTTACTGCTCCATGCTTTCTCGTAGTGGAATTATCTTCGTCAGGGAGCACCCACTCACATTCATTTAGGAGACCAGGCCTAGTGAATGAGTGTGAAGCGAAGACGAATGACAAGGGAGATGTTTTTCCGGAAATTACAAAGGATGTTTCTCTAAGTGTATCACTTTATTTTTTTCTCCCAAGATCAAATTGTTGTCTGAAATAATGGTTGAGAATGGGGAGGTTTGGGGTCTGCTGAACACTGGAAGATGAGGGGAGAGGAACAGTGCTCACGAGCAATTTCCAACAGCTGAGCTGCAGGGCTGAATAAAGAGGATGCTGGTGAGCCTTAGGCAAAGATCCTCGAAACCAAGGCTGGTCCCCCTTTTGGGAATGGAATTAATTCATGCAACAAATACAGGTAGTTGCTCTGTGCACAACACTCTTCTTGGTGCTGGGGATATGGAATTAACCAAGCCAAGTCCCTGAATCCTAGCTGCAGTTCTGGTAGGAAAGAGATGGCACACTCAAATTGGGAATTGGAGGAGAGTTGAATAAAGGGACTACTTACAAAGGCATGATCCGGGTTTAAAGAAAGCTATGAGGCATTGGTTCACCTTTCATGAGGGAGATCCGGGCTCAATTGCTGAATTTCTGGCCAGTGTACCTTATGTGCAGCCGTCACCCGCCTATCAGTGAAGGCTTGCTTGTTGCTGTGATGCTGAATGGGTTTCAGTGGAGCTTTCAGACTAAGATGAATTGTCTAGGAAGAAAGGCCCGGGGATCTGCTTCGGAAGATCAGCCAATGAAAATCCGGTGGACCACAACGGAACATAGTGTGATCTGCAACCGATCATGGGGATAGTGCAGGACCAGGAAACATTTTATTCTGTTGTGCATGGGGTTGCCATGAGTCAGCCAAGTCAGTGGCAGCTAACAACAGTAACAACAAGGGGTTGTGCAGTACCCTGGAGATAACAATAGCAGGGAGCCTTAATCACCCCTAGGACTGAAGGAGCAAAGCAAGGGAGCAACTGCCTGAACTAAAGAATGTAGAGAGGCCAGGTGGCAGGAGCTGTGGTCTTTGGTAGAGGGTCGCAGCCAACTAAGACAACACGGCAGAAAGGAACTATTCTGAACTCTTTTTCCTCTCACCTTTGACTCTGCTAGTGGAGCCTTCTATTGACTGAGTCCATCCAGAAACTGGAGAGCAAGGGAGCTCATTAATGCTGTCCACATAGGTTGTCCTCCCAGGGCACAGAGCAAGGGGCAGAAGAGTGGCAAATGGACCTGTAGAGGCATATAAAATATTCCCAGCACAGTCCCTGCCCTCACTGAGCTTACACTCTATATGGGGGAGATAGACAATAAGTAAGCCAATGGCTGTGTAACATAATGTTGCCAAGACCTTCAGTAACATAAGCAGTATCTTTGTGTAAATTAGAAGAAGCCACCCCTTCTCAGAATGGATGCAGCCCCATGCCAGGCATATGGCTTGGCAAGCACAGCCCAGGCTGGGAATTGGCCCCAGTTCA
Source organism: Dugong dugon (assembly GCA_030035585.1). Taxonomy (NCBI): domain Eukaryota; kingdom Metazoa; phylum Chordata; class Mammalia; order Sirenia; family Dugongidae; genus Dugong; species Dugong dugon. Next base: position 16,666,037 of record CM057476.1, on the reverse strand, counting down.
CCCTTTGGGTCAGGAACTTGTGCAGGACTCAACCCACAAAACATGACATGTCACGTAGTCAAAGCATCATAAAGACAATAAAAAATCAGGGGACAGCGATAGGACGAGGAAAGGGGAGACAGTGTGGGCTTTGCCCAGGTTTGATTTCTCATAGTTTGTTACCAGAGCCCTCTGCCTTCCTGTCAACCCTGCTGCCACTGAGGGTCACTGCTGTAACATGGGATGAGCAGGTGACAGATGACGCATAGAAGCATCTTTTCTAGAGAGTTAAGTTTGGTCACCACCACTCGTCATTTTGTCACACTGTGGTGGCTTGTGTGTTGCTGTGAGGCTTGAAGCTATGCCACTGGGATTTCAAATACCAACAAGGTGACCCATGGCAGACAGGTTTCAGCAAAGCTTCAAGACAGACAAGGAAAAAGGCCGTGGGGATCTACTTCTGAAAAAATTGGCCAGTGAAAACCTTATGAATAGCAGCAGAACATCGTCTGATACAGTGCCAGAAGATGAGCCCCTCAGGTTGGAAGGCACTGAAATTATGACTGGGAAAGAGCCGCCTCCTCAGAGTAGAGTTGACCTTAATCACATGGATGGAGTAATGCTTTCAGTGCCTTCATTTGTGGATGTGGCATGACTCAAAATGAGAACAGTTGAAAACATCTATTAATAATCGAAACGTGAATGTACCAGTATGAATCTAGGAAAGTGAGAAGTCATCCAAAATTAAATGGAACTAATGCCTAGAGATTGATGTCCTAGGCATTAATGAGCTGAAATGGACTGGTATTGGCCATTTTGAATCCAACAATAATATGTTCTACTATGCCAGGAATGACAAATTGAAAAGGAATGGCATTGCATTCATCATCAGAAAGAACATTTCAAGATCTGTCCTGAAGTACAACACTGTCAGTGATAGGATAATATCCATAGACCTACAAGGAAGACCAGTTTTAAGACTATTATTCAAATTTACATATCAACCACTAAGGCCAAAGATGAAAAAATTGAAGATTTTTACCAACTTCTCTAGTCTGAAATTGGTCAAACATGCAATCAAGATGCATTGATAATTACTGGTGATTGGAATATGAAAGTTGGAAATAAGAAGTATCAGTAGTTGGAAAATATGCTGTTGGTAATAGAAACAAAGCTGGAGATCTTGTAATAAAATTTGCAAGACCAGCAACTTACTCATTGCCAATACCTTTTTTCAACAACAAACAGCACCTGTACAGGTGGACATCACTGGATGGAATACACAGGAATCAAATTGACTACATCTGTGGAAAGAGATGATGAAGAAGCTCAACATCAGCAGTCAGAACAAGACCAGAGGCCGACTACAAAACAGATCATTAATTGTTCATATGCAAGTTCAAGTTGAAGCTGAAGAAAATTAGAACAAGTCCACAAGAGCCAAAGTACAAACTTGAGTATATCTCACCACCTGAACATAGAGACCATCTCAGGAATAGATTTGACACATTAAGCACTAATGACCAAAGATGTGTGATGACATCATGGACATCATACATGAAGAAAGCAAAAGGTCATTAAAAAGACGGGAAAGAAAGAAAACACCTAAACGGATGTCAGAAGAAACTGAAACTTGCTCTTGAATGTAAAGTAGCTAAAGTGAAAGGAAGAAATGATGAATTAAAGGAGCTGAACAGAAGATTTCAAAGGGTAGCTTGAGAAGACAAAGTAAAGTATTATAATAAAATGTGTGAAGAGCTGGAGTTAGAAAACCAAAAGAGAAGAACACACTTGCATTTCTCAAGCTGAAAGAACTGAAGAAAAAAATTCAAGCTTCAAGTTGCAATGCTGAAGGATTCTATGGGCAAAAGATTGAACGACACAGAAAGCATCAAATGAAGGCAGAAGGAATACACAATCGCTTTATCAAAAAAGAATTGGTTGAGGTTCAACCATTTCAGGAAGTAGCACATGATCAAGAACGGTTAATACTGAAGGAAGAAGTCCAAGCTACTCTGAAGGCAATGGCGAAAAACAAGGGTCCAGGAATTGATAGAATACCAGTTGAGATGTTTCAACAATCGGATGCGACGCTGGAAGTGCTCAGTCATCTATGCCAAGAAATTGGAAGACAGCTACCTGGCCAACCGATTGGAGGAGATCCCTATTTGTGCCCATTGCAAAGAAAGATGATCCAACAGAATGCAGGAATTATCAAGCAGTGTCATTAGTATCACACGCAAGTAAAATTTTGCTGAAGATCATTCAAAAATGACTGTAGCAGTACATAGACAGGGAACTGCCAGAAAGTCAAGCCAGATTCAGAAGAGGACATGGAACGAGGGGTATCATTGCTGATGTCAGATGGATCCTGGCTGAAAGCAAAGAATACCAGAAAAATGTTTACCTATGTTTTATTGACTATGCAAAGGCATTCAACTGTGCAGATCATAACAAATTATGGATAACATTGCAAAGAATGGGAATTCTAGAACACTTAATCGTGCTCATGAGGAACCTATACATAGACTAAGAGGCAGTCGTTTGAACAGAACAAATGAATACTGTGTGGTTTAAAATCAGGAAAGGTGTGCATCAGGGTTGTATCCTTTCGCCATATTTATTCAGTCTGTATGCTGAGCAAGTAATCCAAGAAGCTGGACTATGTGAAGAAGAACCTGGCATCAGGTTTGGAGGGAGATTCATTAACCTGTGATATGCAGATAACACAACCTTGCTTGGTGAAAGTGAAGAGGACTTAAAGCATTTACTGATGAAGATCAGAGACAACAGCCTTCAGTATGGATTATACCTCAACATAAAGAAAACAAAAATCCTCACAACTAGACCAATAAGCAACATCATGATAAACGGAGAAAAGATTGAAGTTGTCAAGGGTTTCATTTTGCTTGGATCCATAATCAACGCCCATGGAAGCAGCAGTCAAGAAATCAAATAATGTATTGCACTGGGCAAATCTGCTGCAAAAGACCTCTTTAAAGTGTTGAAAAGCAAAGATGTTACTTTGAGGACTAAGGTGAGACTGACCCAAGCCATGGTATTTTCAATCCCCTTATATGCATGGGAAAGCTGGACAGTGAATAAGGAAGACAAAAGGATTGATTCTTTTGAATTATGGTATTGGCAAAGAATATTGAATATACCATGGACTGCCAAAAGAATGAACAAATCTGTCCTGGAAAAAGAACAGCCAGAATGCTCTTTAGAAGCGAGGATGCTAAGACTTTGTCTCATGTACTTGGAACATGTTATCAGGAGGGACCAGTCCCTGGAGAAGGATATCATGTTCGGTAAAGTAGAGGGTCAGCAAAAAAAAGGAAGCCCCTTAAGGAGATGGATTGACACAGTGGCTGCAACAATGGGCTCAAACATAGCAACAATTGTGAGGATGGTGCAGGACTGGGCAGTGTTCCATTCTTTTGTACATGGGGGTCACTGTGAGTCGGAACCAACTCAGTGGCACCTAACAACAACAGGCGTGGTCAGGCCAGTGACATGGTGATATGCTACAAATATGGCTGATGAGGGGCCTCAAGG